>HG995385.1:15225000-25225000 GCA_905333075.3 Atethmia centrago
GCCATTCAATAAACTTGGGAGACGTTTATAATGATTCACTCACACATAGACGGAAAAAGAAAAAAACCCTGGATATGACGATTTATCCCAGATGCGATGATGAAAACACGAACAAAGAGGAAAAAGAAAAAAACCCTGGATACGAAGATTTATCCCAGATGCGATGATGAAAACACGAACAATATCGAACACCTCTTATGTGGGCTTCGTCCTCATCCCAGAATTAAAAGCCAAAACGAAAAAACCCTGAACAAAAAAAAGTTGATAAGTATTCTTTATCCCAGCAGATTGAATACTTCACCAAGGACTAACAACGCGGGTGTAAAGACGAATTATGACCTAATTCAATGGAATAATCTGACATGTGCTAGCTGTCACTTAGTGTAATAAAATGGTCATATTTATTGTAATGGTGACCGTTTAGTTTAATCGAGGATAAGTGTAAAATTCTAGAATACAATAAATATGACCATTTTATTACTCAAAGACAGCTAGCACATGTCAGACTACTCCAGTCATCTAATAATTCGACTTTATCTAACCGATAAAAAATGATATTATAAGTGCGACAAAAAAGTTTTTAAAGTAGATATGACGTTTTGACAGTTACGGTATAGTGCCAAGCTGTTAATCTTAAGATGATGGGAAATTAGTCGATTACGCTACAATAACACGGTTTACCCTTTTTTTTTTTTTGTGTGTGGGAAATCATCAAATAACTTCCTGTTACCTGTGTTGCGGGGGCCTCGGTGACCCATAAGTACCTTCCCGCGACCCCGGCAGGACGGTTTACCCTAACTACAGGGTTTAACAACAAACCTGTCGGATCCGTGAGGGTGTTTTTAAGTATCGTACTGAGAGTATGTGGTAAGTTTCAAGAAAGAAGAAAGAAAATACGCTGTATTTTTTCAATAGGGAATTTTACCACGTTATATACATATGAGAGCAGAGGTGGCCCAGTGGTAACGGCCACGACTTACGAGTTGTAGGTCGTAGGTTCGAACCCAGACAGGCGCTATACTTTGTGTAATTTATTTCATCACCACTGCTCTCAAAACGGTGAAGGAAAACATCGTGAGGAAACCGGCATGTCCTAGAACCAGAACCAAGACATGTGACATGATGGTGGATTACGGCCCACTCCCTCTCAAAGAGAGGAGGCCGGTGTCCCAGTAGTGGGAACATTATAGGCTGATTATGTATGTTATGTACATATATACTTAAATACGAGGTGCATTCAATAAGTACCTAGCCTCATCGCCAGAGGGCGCTGTAGTTTCAAAAGAGTTTTACCACAGTGTAGCACATTCTTTTTTAATCCTTTTTTCAAATTTTCATTCCAATCCCTTCATTTGTTTTAATTTGACAACTTATGGAAGCGAACCTGTCGATCGGTTTTACAAAAATGGAAAAAGAGCAATATCGTTCGGTGATTCGATTCCTATTTTTGGAAGGGAAAACGCGCATCGAAATCAAAGAGCGCTTGGATGCTGTGTACGGTGACTCTTCTCCATCGATGGCCACCGTCAAGAATTGGTTCAACGAGTTTGCACGTGGCCGTACGTCGGTTTTTGATGAACCACGTCCAGGTGCACCGAAAACAGCTGCTACGGAGGAAAACATTAAAAAAATCCATGATTTCGTATTGGCAGATCGCCGATTGAAGGTTCGGGAGCTAGCTGAGACTGTAGGCTTTCAGAAGGAACAGTGCATCATATTCTTCACGAGGAACTCGGCATGAGAAAGCTGTCGGCGCGATGGGTGCCGCGTTTACTCACACCAGAAAACAAGCACAACCGTGAGACCACATCGGAGACGTGTTTGGCGCTGTTTAAGCGGAATCCAGCGGAGTTTTTACGTCGTTTTGTGACCGTCGATGAAACCTGGATCCACTGGTACACACCAGAGACCAAGGAGCAATCAAAACAATGGATCCAGACCGGGGAACGTGCTCCAAAGAAGGCGAAACCTGTAAAATCGGCCGGAAAAGTTATGGCCACCGTTTTCTGGGATTCACAAGGTGTGATCTACATCGATTACCTCGAGAAGGGTAAAACAATTACAGGGCTTTACTATGCCGATTTATTGGGCCGATTCGACGCCGAATTAAAGAAAAAACGACCCCATCTGGCGAAGAAAAAAGTGCTGTTTCACCACGACAACGCACCGGTTCACACGTCTGCCGTTGCCATGGCCAAATTGGTCGAATTACGCTACGAATTGTTGCCCCATCCACCGTATTCTCCAGATTTGGCCCCTTGTGACTTCTTTCTGTTTCCTAATCTGAAAAAATCACTCGCCGGGAATAGATATGGATCGAATGAGGAGGTCATCGCCGCCACGGAGGCCTATTTTGCAGAGTTTGACAAAAACTATTTTTCGGACAGGTTAAAAAAGTTGGAGCATCGCTGGGCTAAGTGTATCGAACTAAAAGGAGACGTTGTTGAAAAATAAATTGCCACTTTTCCAAAATTTTCGTTTACTTTTTGTAGGCTAAGTATTTATTGAATGACCCTCGTACATACATAGAGCGCGGGCGGCCGTCGTTTAGAGGGTGTCTACAAGTTATTTAACGGGTCTCTACAACTTATGACCCCTGTTGAAAATTTGCAATTTTTTATGGAGTTGGGGTAATTTTGGTACTAAAAATGTGAATTTTAAATAGCAATAACTTTTTATTTTCAATAATAATAAGATTATTTATTACTTTTTGGTACCTTTGTGCCCTTTTCGGATCGGACAGGGCTTTTGTTACATGTTGTATCATCCCATCCCATTGTGATATGAAATCAATGTAAATCTGTATCTGGTTGTTTTAACAAATGTAAATTTGGATGAAGCAACCAAAGTGACTTGGTAAGTACAGGTGGAGCAGAGCCCTAACGAAATGGTTGCCGAGAAACTGTAGAAGGAGCTTTGGCAGATCGATAGCCAAGTGGGTGGACAACTTACAGAAGATCGGGGGAAGACGTAGATAAGACTCGCACAGACCAGGGAAGCATGGCACAAAAGAGAGGAGGCCTAGAGCCGGTAGTGAGCAAAACAAGGCGGCAATGATGATGATGATGAACCAAACTGAATCGGGTAAACATAAAAGTGAATCGGTCTTTTTTTTTTTTGGGTGAGAAATTATCAAATAGCTCTCTCCCGCTCCGCCCAGAGCGGGAGAAATTATTACAAATGAATGGATTCCATCGGTTGTTTGTTGTTGTAATATTGTACGTTGACTATGACAGAGAGGCAGTAAATAATATGACTAGGGATTAACCTGTTTTTTTTTTAAATCGTATCTTAGGTAGGTTCTACTTGGAATATATTGACCGGCCATAATTTCTATTATTATCTACTATTTCAAGGTTATGCATTATTTACGGGACACCCTTTAAAATATTATAAAGAGGAAAGATTGTTTGTTTGTACCGAACAAGCTCCGAAACTACTAGACCGATTTTAACCATTTTTTCACCATTACAAAACTATATTATCAAGAAATAACATAGGCCGTATTTTATTTTAAAAAACAATTAGACATCCCTCCGAAAATTACAATAACGTAACCCAAGGTATCAAAAATTTGCCTATAAGTCACTATTTAGGGAAAACTATTAATGATACATAAACATAATGTACTACATGTATATAGTACTCATCATTACCCACAAAAAAGCCCGCGGAGTATATGTGTAACTATTATAGTTTAGTCACAATAACTGCTTTTGTTTAAATTAGTCCAATCAAAAAACGGGTAAAATCGAAAGATGATCTCTGGGACCCAATTCTTGAGGAAGGTTAAAGGCTATTTACCATCACGCTACGAACCTTGGGACCTGAGTAAAAAGACAGAAAGAACGCTAAGCGTAAACGAAGTTTGCCTGCCGGGGTCGCGGGAAGGTACTTATGGGTCACCGAGGCCCCCGCAACACAGGCAACAGGACGGAATACGGGTGGGTTTTAGTCAGTAAGAGTCTGACACACCCTCCCGCTAAGCCCAGAGCGGGAGAAGTTATTAGATGATTTCCCACCCTCAAAAAAAAAAAGCGTAAACGAAGTAATAGCGCGGGCGGGCGATGGGATGCGACGCGGTGGGTCGGCGGTCGAAATATCACGCGGGCTGTACCTATTATAGTATAAATACATATTATTCAACATGAAGAATTTCAATAATTGTATAACAATAAAGTAAGAAAATGTTAATTATTATAATTTTAATTAACCATCATTTGATACCTACATTCAAGTACCAATTGAACATCGTCTGACGCATTCAAGTATCAATTAAACATTGTCATACACATTCAAGGTTCAATTTACTATCGTCAGACGCAATCAAGTATGGCAAGTACCAATTAACCGTAGTCTGACATAGTCAAAAATGAATTAACTATCTTCCAACGTCTATAAATTAAACATCATCTGCCGCATTAGTAAGTTAAGTGTATCTGACACATTAAATATCAATTGAACATGGCCTGCCACATTCAGTATCAATTAACCATCATAAGACGCATTCAAGTATCAATTAAACATTGGCACACACATTCAAGGTTCAATATTTACAACCGTCAAACGCAATCAAGTAAGGCAAGTACCAATTAACCGTAGTCTGACATATTCAAGAATGAATTAACTAACCTTCAACGTCTATCAATTAAACATCATCTGCCGCATTAGTAAATTAAGTGTGTCTGACACACTAAATATCAATTGAACATCGCCTGCCGCATCCAGTATCAATTAACCATCTTATGACGCATTCAAGTATCAATTAAACATCATGACGCATTCAATTATCGGTTAACAAAAGTCGGACGCATTGTTATAAATGTGTTAATTAATTAATTAATTTAATTAAACATCGGCTCACTATTGCCGCATATCTATAATCAATAATAAAAAGCAATATATATATTAAATAAACTTATTTACGCGATCCGGAATGATCTACCAAAGGTCTGAAATACTTGAGTACTAACATGTACCTAACTCACTATTGTTTTTTTTAATCACTAAAGTTTGAACTAACATTTGTGTAGTACTTATAATAAAAATATTCAGAAGCACTGAAAAACTAAGCCTAAACCTCATCATTGAAGCACTTCAGTAAATAGGTACTTAATCAAAAATCTTTTCATACACTCAACAATTTACTATAAATAATTTGATGTATAAATTCAAATTCATTAAATTCAATAGTAAAAATTAATAAAAAAAAAACCTTTCCCCCCTTTTTTGTATTTGCAGATGCAATATACATATACATATTATATAGCCTATGTCACTCCCACAATGAAGACGAATCTAACGACACCTCTTATGTTAAAATCCATCAAGCCGTTTAGAAATAGACATACATACATACATACTCTCGAAAAACATTACCCTCCTTCTGGGGCAGTCGGGTAAAAAATGTGCATTCAACTAAAAAAACTAGCCAAGAGCGTGTCGGACCACGCACAATGAAGTGTTCCGTAGTTTAGATGAATTTATTCAAACTTAACATTGTAGTTGAAAAATGTTAGTTTGTATGCACAATATTGAGAGATTTACCAAGTAATTTCAACACCATAGACTTCTTATAGGTTGTCCTGTAATCTATAAGTAAAGAACGAAAAAAAAGTTTCAGAGATAAGAGGTGGTAAATTTTTATCTACCTTCTTAAATAACTTAAACTATTTATTTTAAAATTATTAAAAAAAATATATTTGAAACCCTCACAATAATTTCATTTGATATCTTACACGGTACAGTTTGCAAAACTTTTTAATATAATAATTTTCTAATTTGCTCCCCAAAAGTGACCGTCATATTAAAAATTATTTTTTTATGGATACACTTCCCTGTTCGGGCCACAAGAATTTTATATGTGTACCAACTTAATTGGTCCAGTAGATTCGGAGAAAATCGGCTGTGGCAGACAGACAGGCAGACAGACACACAAGTGATCCTATAAGGGTTTTGTTTATCCTTTTGTAGTATGGAACCCTAAAACACATTTAGTGCTCTCAACTATGAACTATCATTTAGTGACCTCAAACGCTTGCTAAAAAATATTTAGTGCACTGAACCACCTACTAAAAATCATTTATTGCACTCAATCATTTACTGAACATTATTTAGTACTTTCAACCACTTGCTAAAAATTATTTAGTTCACTGAACCACTTACTGAAAACAATTTTACACACTCAACTACTTATTAAAATACATTTAGTCCACTCAACTACTTACTAATATCATTTGATACACTCAAGTACATACTATAATTTTCTTTGAAACAAACATGTATCATTATTGAAATTAAGCATGAAGACAACAGGTAGACTTAAAAGTAGAATTTAAAACAGTGAATTCAAATAATTGGTTCATAATTAAATTTTTTCTGCACACAAAATACCAATATTTTGTATATTATTATAAAAATGCAATACTACAATACATAGTCAATGGTCACCAACATATAACACCAAGCAGTGCTCAGGTATAGGCAAAATAGCATTATAGGGTGGATTTTTGAGATGGCAGTAAGGGGAAAAACCTTAAACAGTTAAGGTTTAAAAACATTCTTAGGAGACTGTTCTAAACTTTTAGAGTAATTGCTAACTGCATTCACAGATTTTGGAAAATGATACAGTCAGTAAAAAATGCATTTTCTCATGTTTTATTTTTATGATGTCAATCAAGGCAGATTCATACAAAGATTAGACTCTTCTAGACCAACTAATGGGTCAGTGGGTCCTCTTACTAGAAGAGCCACAAATAGCAAAAATATTTTCCCAACCCTTACTGTCCTGTCTCAAAAATCTACTCTGTATATTATGCTGGTTTTAATTACAACTTAGGACAGTCCTCAATTACTAACGATAAAGGGTAGTTTCTTAAAATGAAGCAAATACTCTAAAAGTCAGAGACAACTTTGGAAGTAAGGCGAAAATGATAAGGATTATTACTCACATACTCTACATGTCTCTAAGACAAAGCACACTATAAAATTAAAAGAAAAGCATCTCTAATGCATTCAAATAAAACACAAAACCATAAAAACTAACCTGATTCATTGTTCGTAGGCAGTGAGGAAATAACAGGCTCATGCTCAGTAGCCATCATCTACGATACCTGTGAACAAGTTATAATATCATCCTTATGCATCCTCTTTGGACAATAATAATTTTGTATTTTGTGCATAGACAGAGAATAGCTTTCTCTATTTATGATTTTCATCATCTATGGTGACATAGGTATTTTCTTATTTGTTTGGGTGTGCATTTGCACAAGGTAAGTTATCATCATCATACAGCCTAGATGGAAACTATTTTCGTTAATTTGTTTGCTGTTCTTACCCAGTGTTGGAATTTTATAAGGAAATAAATAATGTTATAAACTCATTCACAGATAGTTTTTGACAGTAAGTTAACATAACAGTTACCAATCACAGACACTAGTTTCAAAACATTGCAATTTCTAAACAATTAAAATGATAAGCTTAGTGAAATAAAGTTTGTTTTGTATGTAGTTGAGGTTTATTTTGATAAGTTGAATTGTGAACCAAATTAAAAGAATTTAAGTAGGTAATCAGAATTAGGTACAATCAATAGAAAGTTAAAACTTGAAGTTATTATTATTTGAGCATTCTCAAGTTCAAATTAATCTCTCTCAACTTCATACACATTGCTGAATTAAAACAAGAAACACAACTCAAAACATTGTAAGTAGACAAGAGATGCATGCCGCAAAACTATATAAGGAAATCGTATTATACTCACGATCATAATCTAATTTTTGATAAAATTGTAGCCGATTCTCACACATACATCGGTTTATTTTGGTTCTTATCCACACATCAACACTTAAATCCGGGACAATCCTGCACGTTATTTTACAATCCAATTTTAACACTCAAGTCTTTTTCAAGTCGCAACGAAAACAACAACATATTCGACCGCTTTCCTGGTTTTCACTGTGTTATATGATAACCTTGAGAAAACTATCACAAACACTGGGAAAATGCAAATAATTTATTTTCCACGAAGTCACGAACTTCTGTCACTCACTTCGCTTCTGCAGGAAAATACAAAATGGCCGGCCAAATAAACGAGCGCTGTCAAAAAGTCAATCTAATGCACCGCTAAGCCATTGCACGCATTCAGCGTTTGTCTCTGACATCTTGCGTCAAACAGGTTAAGTTTACAATTACTGTAAACCAATTATGTAAATTATACTATTATTATGTTCAGGTTAAATTAGCTGAGCAAAGTGGCTGACCTACGTCTTTCGATCGAAAATTCGAAACGCACTCTCAGTTTGCCGAAGCAGACCGAAACTCTGTTCCTTTCACTCACAGGCAGACGCGGAGAGACGCGGTTGCCAATGCCAGTATGGCGGACTGCCAGCCAGTATTGGTCGGCTGGCAAATTCCTAGCGGTTGTCGGCAGTAGCGTGTCCTATCTCTGTCTAACTAGGTAGGTGGGGACCACAGTCGATATATCTGTCTCTGTTGCTCGGTTCGTAAGTGACGATATTCAACATAGGCATAAATAACTCTCCGGGCAACATAGTGGTATATTATCGGAATGGTTCGCCCCCATTTTGTCCGTAATGACCTCGCTCGCTCGCTCGGCTCGTGCTCGTGGCTCAAGTGGCAAACAACGTTGAACGCTACGTCGAAAGTAATAATAATACTGGTTGCGGATTGAGCCGAAACGTTGAGTCACGGAATGTATAATTGAGCCAAGTGGGCTAAGCCGAAGCATAATGCGCTTTGCTTCGCTATGCTCCGCGTTTACATTGATTGATCGAACAATCGAAATATAATTATCTAATTGAATTATGATTTCTTGGCTCTTCAACACTAATTGCAGCCTGTGCTAATTGGCTTTATCATGCCTAACCTTAGATAGGTACCTACCTACCTACCTTTATTAAATTATTTTCCTATTAATTACCGGGAAGGGAATAGAATCTACTTAAGTAGGTACCTATATATTTATGGTCGGTAAATTAAATTATGTTTCCTAAATATCGGCTGAATACCTACCTAGTTACCTAGGTAAAACACGCTTAGGCGTTTAGGCACCCTATGATTATAAGACCTATTATGTAATAATATGCAGTAGGTAATAGGTAATATTTTCTATTATTTTTAATAATAAATAACCACAAATTCATAACCATGATGAATACAGTCTCAAACACAGTCCTAATTAAATGTACTTTAAGTAATTTTCAAATATTGCCTGGAAAAGAATGTAATGTTTTGATTCTAGAACAATACGAGAAAAGAAAAAAATGTTTGATTCGTAACTTTCGTAGTTCTTCGTTGTCTTGTTGAGTTGTTGTGCCTCGCACCGCAGCATGCATCGGTCGGCCGGCACGACACTGTAGTCTGGTTCAAACCGGTTCACGAGCAGTCAAGCGAATACTCTATCTCTCTCTAGCAAGCAGGCAATATAATTTAACGATTTTAGTATTATTATTGAGATGTTTTATGCCATACAACGTTGTGTTAGCTTGTTTTATGCCATATCGACACAGTGAAATCGAATGTAGGTAATTAATAATAATAAAACTCTAGCAAAGCAGTCATCTATTTTTTGGCAGCCCATATTTTGTAACTAATACCTAAAACTTAATTTAGCTACCTATGGGCTTTATCATGTGGCTTATCCTCACTGGGCTTATCAGTGTATTTTACAATGTAGCCTGACCTTGACGTGTTACTAACGCTGACGGGGCCTTTAGCAAGGTAAATTAAGTACGACGACTCGTACCGATTTACGAGTTGGCGTTTTGGGGTTAGGTAGCTCGAAACACATGCGTTCTTGGAAAGTAGGGCAACGTTCCGGGTTTGTTTCGCACGGTTTACACATGTCGTAGTTTGTTGTATTGTGACGTGTGATACCTGCATGCTCCCGTAGGTTACCTTCCTATGTTTAATAGTAGTCTTTTTCTTTTGTTGGGTAGAGTACTCTGTAGGTAGGTACCTACCATAGGTAGGGTTACCAGATGAAAAAATCAAAAGTCCGGAGAAAAGGCCTGATTTCCATAGAAAAATCCTGAGATTTATTAGTTACAGAATTTCTCGCATATATTTAAAAAAATTAAAAAGTCGTAATATTATGATTTTTATACACTGCGAATCTCGCTCACGTGTTGCACATCGCACAAAGCGGAGAGGGAGGGGGAACCCCCGCACGAGCGAACGCAAGCAAAGTCTTTAATTGGTTGATGCTGAAAAAGGGCGAAATAATCGACTTTGATCAGATTGCTTTATCAATTCATTATCTGAATGGAAAAGAGTGCGTTGTGGGCAACCATTTTTAAGACAATAGGTATTTCACGATTACCAGAGCTAATGCGTATTAGTCAATATATATCTGCAATTACAGCCCAGAACGCAAACGAAGAAAGAGGTTTTTCTATCATTGGGGCTCAATGGTCGAATGAACTCGCGAAGGAGGAGGCGGGATGGTTGTGGGAAAGGCAAATTTCGCGCCCTCTCACCCCTAGCCGCCGCAGGAGACGCCCCGGGCGTCGGGAATCCCGGGCGGATTTCCGGCCACCGTAGGCGCGGGCTTGCGGACGTGAGTAAAAAAATATGGGTAGCTCACCGTCTGGTAAGGACCAGGCCCGGGTCGACGGCGCGTTGTATTCCACGCGCGCCTCAAAGAGATGTCGTCAGCACAAAGGTAGGGGTCCACTAGAGTCGATGCCTGCCGGGGTCGCGGGAAGGTACTTATGGGTCACCGAGGCCCCCGCAACACAGGCAACGGAAGGAATACGGATGGGTTTTAGTCAGTAAGAGTCTGACACACCCTCTCGCTCCGCCCAGAGCGGGAGAAGTTATTTGAAGATTTCCCATACAAAAAAAAAAAAAAATTGTCGAATGAAAGAAACCGACTAACGGTGTCTTCAGTTCGAGCTATACTTTTAATTCAATATAGTTTGAAGAGTTTAAAATGTGGGGCATTTTATAAATCAATAATTAAAAAAACCTTACTTAAAAAGGTATATTCACATAGTAAGTATGATAAAACTGATTAAGTAACTACTTGGATAAATAAGTATTGATTTTAAATGTGCAATTATTACCAAAGGCAGATTATTTTAAGTTTGTTTAACTTTTTATTAAATAGATCTTTAAAATGTTAGCTGTATTTTATTAAAAAATCTAAAAATCCTGAGATTTTATGAGATTTTCAAAATCCAGCCGCAATTCTGAGAAGAGTCCTAAAATCCTGAAATCTCAGGACAAATCCTGAGATATGGTAACCCTAACCATAGGTAAGTACTTAGTTAATTCAATTACTTATAGGTAATTAGTCCAGTCACATTACCTCGGAATGAGAGATAATAAGCTGTAAACTTTCATAAACCTTTACTTTGGCATTCTCAAAGTTGTCTCAAATCTCATAAAATCTCGTGTCAAGGTCAAAGGTCACACACATCGTGTTTTTGCAAATATCTCGCTTCCTATGGTTTCAATGATGTTTACATCTATTAAGTATAAAAAATCTAGAGCATAAAATTCTTTACAAATTTTGTTCTAAACATTTTTTTATATGCTTGACCGTTTTTTTTAATAGAGCGCACAGCGCTCAGCCATACTTGGCATAATGCAAGGTCAATCCCGGTAAATAATACGTTTAGACGAAGTTAATGAACCACAAAAAAATCTATGGTTATAAATAGTTTGTATTCTTTATTCATTAATACACTATATTTAATAATAATAAAAAAAATATCAATAGTATGTTCGTAAATATATTCTTAATTATATATTCTAATATATCTACATACGTTTTTAAGTGGTAAGGGAATACATAGGGTAAATATATTTTGATTATATCTTTATTTAGCAATTATGTATGACACATTTACTACAATTCAAGTTAAAATGTGGGGAGGATTCTTGTTCTTCATCATCGTCTTCCGGTCGCTCGAAAAGTTCTAACTCATTATCACCATCTTCGTTGTCAAGGATATTTGTCTGTAATCCGCCAAGGACTTCGGGGTCAAATGCACTTTCTTCAATTGCTTTGATACGGTGAAGCATTAAGGCAAGCTTGCCTATTACACTGGCCACAAGCAAAAAACATTGTAACCATTCTAAATATTGTATTCAGTAGTTATTCTGGAGCTGCTGGTCATGTTGTCGTTATCGGTTACAGGGGTTCATATTGCAGCACCCAACCCCATTCCCGGTTCTAAATCATTCCCTAACCAAGTTTGAATTTGATAGTATACACCGTTGATATGTTGATGAGCCGCAGCACTTGTTATATTATATGTCACTCCCACAATGAAGATGAATCTAACGACACCTGTTATGTTAAAATCCATCAAGCCGTTTAGGCTACAGAGCGTGCCAAAGAAATAGACATACATACATACATACTCTCGCAAAACATTACCCTCCTGGGGCAGTCGGGTAAAATCTAAAAACCCGACTGCAAAAACACATAACTGAAGAGAGAAAAACAAGCATTACAATCTATAGAATTTTGGTATCGCAGGCGGGGCACAAACCGATAACCTGAAATACTCTACACTATGGTGTAACTTTTGTTTGTCCCTCACCTGCGATACCAAAATTCTATAGATTGTAATATTTATTTTTCTCTTTTCAGTTATGTGTTTTTGCAGTCGGGTTTTTTTTTGTTTTTAAATAATTTGTTTTAATGACTTGACGAATTCCGTGTAGCGAAGTTTGTTGAAATACTTGAGCCAGTTGGTCAAAATTGAGAAGTTTCTGTAATGTTTTAGGGATAGTTTTTTTCCCACAGCCACTAAATGTATCCAAAAATAAAATATGTTTTTTAGAACTGGGATATTTATCGAAAGTTTTGGAGGAGTACACTGTGTTTTAACATGCCTTTGCCAACATTTTTTAATAAAATGTCTTGTTTATCTGATTGAGTACGTTCAATTAAAATGATGAGCTTCTCCTATGATGATGACAGTCCTACGATGTTTTGATTCTTCAATAGCTGATTCAACGATAAGAACATCAGCATCATCTCTGCTTGTTTTTTCGTGGTTATCAGTTTCTAATTTTTCAAGATGGATATCAGTAAGTATTTTTTATTACAGTATTTTTATCTCACGAAGCGACGCGCATTTTACTTGTGTTACCACAGCTACAGCGCGCGTCACTTCTTGAGATAAATATACTATACATCGATTTGACAAAAAAATCTCTTAGCTGATGATTAATTAACTTTATACGACGTATTATTTACCGGGACTCACGGTTGACCTTGCATTATTCCATGTAAGTATGCACGCAATACAAGTATCTCCTCTAAATTGACTACCCCTTTCCACCGTTAGGGGTAGATTTTTTAAAACTCTGATAAACGTTTTCCTTTATTTCCGATCTTAAGTATAAATACCGAGTTCCAAGTTAATCGAACCGCGTGATACCTTTCCGATAATAAAGATTATACCCTTCGATCCTCTTTAGGGTAGGTAGTTATCTCATGGCATCATGGAAAGTACGGTTGTCGCAACCCAGTGCTGGGCACGCCACGATTGCGGCGATAAGTGGAGGAGTGGCTAGAGAGGCGCCACGGCGTCCTCACCTTCCGCCTGACGCAGGTCCTCACCGGACACAGCAGCTTCGGGAGGTTCCTGTGTCGGATAAGGCGGGAGGAAACGCCCGGGTGTCACCACTGTGTGGATCGCCCGGAGGACACGGTGGAGCATACGGTGGAGGTCTTCCCGGCTTGGGCAGAGCACCGCCGTGTCCTGGTGGAGGCGATCGGCGGCAGAGATCTCTCACGTCCGGTCCTGGTTCAGGCCATGGTACGGAGCGAGAGGGCATGGGCAGCCGTCACCTCCTTCTGCGAAGAAGTAATGCTTGCGAAGGAGGAGGCGGGACGGTTGAGGGAAAGGCATGTTTCGCGCCCTCTCGCCCCTAGCCGCCGGGGTCGCGGGAAGGTACTTATGGGTCACCGAGGCCCCCGCAACACAGGCAACAGGAAGGAATACGGGTGGGCTTTAGTCAGTAAGAGTCTGACACGCCCTCCTGCTCCGCCCAGAGCAGGAGAAGTTATTTGATGAATTTCCAACCTCAAAAAAAAAAAGGGTAGGTAGTTAAAAAAAAGCAACTTTATTATTAACTTGGTAATCCCGCCCGTTGAAGACCCTGATTATCCTCTGCCTCCCGTCACTCCAGATGAAGTGATATCATCAAGGGTCTAAAACCTCGCAAAGCCCCCGGCTCAGACGGAATCACCAATAGGGTGCTCCAACTGTTCCCCGCTCACCTTATAATGCTCATGGCCACCATCTTCAATCACTTCAATAACATCTTTCCACAAGAGTGGAAAAAGGCCACCGTCATCGGCATACCCAAGCCCGGTAAGCCAAAAAACGGAGCCCACCAGCTACCGGCCCATTAGTCTGCTCAATGTCTTCGGCAAAATCTATGAGTTAGTTAAAGTTAAAGCGCCTCAGAGATTTTGCTGAAACAAAGGGCCTAATCCCCGACCAGCAGTTCGGTTATAGATCCCAGCACTCTTGCGTCCAACAGGCCCACCGCATCGTAGAACACATAAGCTACGGCTTTCAACGTGGTCTTACGACCGGTGCTGTATTCTTCGACATAGCGAAAGCGTTCGACATGGTCTGGCACAACGGCTTATTATAGGTATAAGCTCTACAAACTCGGTGTCCCCGATCGTCTCGTGCTCATCTTACGAGACTTCTTGTCAAACCGCACCTTCCGCTATCGCATCGAAGGAGCGCTATCCTCCCCTCATCCTATCCGTGCAGGCGTCCCTCAGGGCTCTGTGCTAGCACCTCTCATTTTCACTCTCTTTACCAGCGACATCCCCAAAAGTAGAAAGGCGCAGTTGGCTCTGTTCGCAGACGACACGGCCATCTACTACACCGGTTTAGTCCATGACCAGATATCTCGCACTCTCCAGACCGAAGTCAACAAGCTTGGCGCATGGTTTAGAAAGTAGAGAATCTAAGTTAATCCCGACAAAAGTAAGGCGGTTCTTTTCACCAAACCGCGAAAACACCTCATCCCACCCCGGCCGCTCACCATGTTCGGCAAGCCTATCCCTTGGGAGAAGCGAGCCTAGGCGTGACCCTCGACCATCATCTCTCCTTCTCAGAGCACATTAAGCAGATGCGTTTGCGTGCCGCCTTCGCTCTCGGTAGACTACACTCTGTTTTAAATGCACGCAGCAAATTGTCCCTTAAGGGCAAATTGCGTATTTACACAACGTGCATCCGTCCCATTATGACATATGCCTGTGCAGTCTTCGCACAAGCTAGGCCCCACCACATCCACAGGATGCAGTGCCTCCAAAACTGTTTCCTCAGAAAGGCAACGGGATCCCCCTGGTTCGTCCAAAACGAGATCCTCCATCTCGATCTTAAAATCCCCACCATCAAGCAGTTCATGAAGCGATTCTTCGACTCTGCCGCCACCCACCGCAACCCTCTGGTGGTGAAGGCCGCCAATTATAATTAATTTTCATTTATCAACCTAAACACAAATTTTGAAGATCCTTACTCTGAGACTGACGGACTTTTATACAAACTTTCATCCCTTAGTTTACCCCCTTAGGGGTGGAATTTCCAAAAATCCTTCCTTAGCGGATGCCTTTTTTTTGTGGATGGGAAATCATTAAATAACTTCTCCCGCTCTGGGCGGAGCGGGAGGGTGTGTTAGACTCTTACTGACTAAAACCCACCCGTATTCCTTCTTGTTGCCTGTATTGCCAGGGGCCTCGGTGACCCATTAGTACCTTCCCGCGATCCCGGCAGGCATCAGCCCTAGCGGACCCCTACATTGTGCTGACGACATCTCTTTGAGGCGCGCGTGGAATACGACGAGCCGTCGACCCGGGCCTGGTCCTTACCGGACGGTGAGCTACCCATTGCTCACCGTTCGCAAGCCCGCGCCTACGGTGGCCGAAAATCCGCCCGGGATTCCCGACGCCCAGGGCGTCTCCTGCGGCGGCTAGGGGCGAGAGTGCGTGAAACATGCCTTTCCCTCAACCGTCCCGCCTCCTCCTTCGCGAGCATTACTGCTTCGCAGAAGGAGGTGTATGAGGTATTTATGTGCAAAATTTCAAGTATCTAGGTCCAGCAGTTTGGGCTGTGCGTTGATAACATGAACACTTTTTGTTTAAATTTGTGGACTAAAAAAAAACAGAAAGGAAGACATTTAAAAAAAAAAATCAGTATTAATAACAATTTAATGGGCTTAAACTTGTGTTTTTTAAATAAATAAGTACTGTTTTTTTTTAATATGTCTTCACCTTTTTTTTCATAGTCGACAAATTTAATAAAAATGTTATAGAAATAATAAGTAGGAACCCAATCGAGCTAATAACATCGGAGATATGGCAAAAAATGTAAAGCAAGGTGGCTACGCTACTCAAAAAATAAAAGATTGAATAACATGATAAATACTCGTATTAAAGATAGATCCTCCTTTTAAAGTTAATTTAATTTTAGATATTGTTTCATAAATATTCAGAAAAATACGGGCGTTCACATGCCCATGGGCGGCACTGTCTATTATATGTAAACATTGTTGAAAACATTGGAAGCGAGATATTTGTAAAAAAATGTTTTTTGTGACCTTTGACCTTGAATATCTTAAGACGTAGATAGTTACGAAATATTATGAAACTTTTGAGACAACTTTTAGAAAGCTAAACAGGTGTATGAGTATACCAGTTTACAGCTTATTATCTCTCATTCCGAGGCTAACGGTTAACCTTCTTTTTTGTCTTAAGTGACACTAATAATTGACAAAATTATAGGTACAGTCGACCGCACGGCAGTGGAAATACTTTGAACATGAGCTGATCTAGTGTATTACGGAGTTTTAATAGAATAAGAGGCCAGTTTATGCCCACAAGTTTTGTTACCACTGACGTGTGACCTGTGCATACGAATAGAAGAAACAGAAAAAAGGAGAATCTATATATCGCACACATAACAACTCAATGGCTGATATTTAGTCTGTAAGTAGATATGAACGAAAAGGGGAGATAAGGATAGGGTGGGTTTTGTTGGGAGTTTGGGGTTCGGGAGCACTCAGCCCACGATAACAACACAATCTACCCTTCTCGCAGTTTTTCGGCGAAAGGCCCCAAGGCCAAAATCGCTTGTCCCTTCCCTACGTGCTACATAGACAACAGCCAAAAAGGGACGGAAACTAATGAGTACGCCGTTTCGTGTTTCACTTCGAGTCCGAAATGTCGTACTTACTCAAAATTGTGGTGCTTAAAAGCTGTTAAGCCCCGCAGGACACCGATTCGGAGTCAAACAAAAGAAAATCAATTGTGTCTCATTAGCTGTCCTTGACCAATTAATTAATTTTTAGGGTTCTATACCTCAAAAGGAAAAACGGATCCCTTATAGGATCAGTCGTGTGTCTGTCTGTCTGTCTGTATGTCCGTCTGTCACAGCCAATTGGCTCCGAATCTACTGGACCGATTAAGTTAAAATTTGGTACACATATTCTGTGACCCAAACACTGTCGTGTAACGTAAATAATTGTGTAAGTATTTTGAATATCATAGGGGTGGGTCATTTTGGGGGCAAATTAGAAACATAATAAAAAAGTCTTGTAAACTGTACCATTTGATATATCAAATGAAAGTGCTTGTTGTAAGGATTTCAGATATTTATATTTTTAACAATTTTTATTATAACTACTGAGCCTAAAATGTTGAAAAACTTTACTTATAAATTACAGGAAAACCTATCAGAAGTAAAATAACTCGGCAAATCTCTCAATATTGTGTCACAAACTTACTTTTGCAGTTTGGAATGTATGAGGGAACATGTCTTTCAACTACAATGTTAAGTTTGTACTTGGGATAAATTCATCCCAACTACAGAACCCTTCATTGTCTGTAGTCCGACACGCACTTGGCCGGTTTTTTTGTTAATATTTTACTTAAGATTTGCCATAACTTTTTTTTAACTTTGTTTTTAACCTAATTTAAAAGTAGGTAGGTACCTAAGTATTTGAAGTTACCATTTTAGGTACATATCTGGTAAAAACTACTAGTACCTATTTTGTATAACTAATGAAAATTACCATTACCTAGGTAGGTACTACTATCACAGTATAAAAATATTGACCGCATGTCAGTGGTAACCTTGAGCTGGCCTAGCGCAGTTCGGAGTTTCAATTTGTTAACACTGACGTACAGCCTATACGGGATAGTATAGGCTTGTTAATTAAACTCACACTGATAACAGTGCGAGTCAGTGTATCTGTAAATATACATTGAGAGGTAATCAAACTCATACTATCGTCGTAAATAAGGAAAATGTACCAACCATAGCAGACGAGTTGAATTTGGATTTGGAATACTTCGGACCTGCTGGCATATGATTTTTGTCCTACAAATTATGGATCTCAATTTATAAACAGGTAAGTCCTATTTAGAACCTATTATAACTGCTTTAAATAGGCAAGCATGTGGGTGAAGTCTGAACTCTGTGTTAAACTTATTTTTAATCTGTGGTTCTGAGCCCGAACTACACCCGAGTTTTCGTGTGTTTGTGTTGTGAATGTGTGCGTGAGACTGTGCGCTGTGTGGGCACCCACGCGAGCTCGACCCTCAGGGGGGGCCTTGTATGGGGTCATTATGGGTTCGAGCGTATTATTATTAGCAGTGAAGCGAATACGGTGACGCATTCAGTTTGAAGTTTTGAACAAACTTAAAATGTACCTAATATTGGTTTATTATACACAAAATGTGGTAGGATAAAACACAGATACCTATAATGCCGTGAGATAAATTATATGCCAGACTATAATGTCACAAGACCGGTTCTATACATAGGAAGAACGCAAAAAAATACCAACCAGTTTAAAAACTGGTTATACCTTATTAATTTCGGGTGTAACATACATTTTTATTGCTTATTTTTAGCTAATTTTATTGTTCACAGACGCGTTGACTTTTTATTACAGAATCATATACAGTAAATATTAAATAGGCTATAAAAATGTGTATTGGGCTATAATAATTACAATATTAATCACCTTAATCAAATGGTTATTATATTATATATATATTCATTTTGCTGTGGTTATTATTGAAATGCATGTTACGGTGGTGATTAATAGAACTCATTTTACGATGGTGATTAACATTAGAATTGTCTCATTATAACTAGATATTTAGTTTAACGTCTGCCTGTAGTTAAAAAGTAATTTGTCTATTTAAGTATTAAGTAATTTTAGTAGGGTCAAGTGGGGTAAATGCGAGTACCATAACTAGAATGACATATTCAATCATAGACAGCATTTTACTTTTAAGGAGTATTAAATTTATAATTACCACGTGTATTAAGTATTTAGTAGACTATAGTTTTAAGTTATTTGTTTAATTAAAATCACTCTGATAATTTAGGTATCCAAATTTTAAAAAAAAGTACCTCACTTATTACATTTACCCGGTGTTCAGGGGCAAATGTAATAATTTTGGTCAATTTCTCAGTATTTTAGATAGTTACGAATCAGGGGTAATTGCAGTAAAATACGAAATTTGAATTAACTTTGGTTTTTTATTTCAAAGAAATCACATGAAAGCTTACAAAGATATAAACTTTTCCTTACAGACTAAATAAATCAATCAAAATCTTTACGAAATAATCATATTTCTGAATTTAAAATCAAAGTATATTATACCACGCTTGGTTATTGTAGGATTCGGCAATACTTTAACTATGGAATCAGCGGTAATAGTATCAATATCTTCTATTATAGGCCATGCAAAAGCTGTCCCCTTACGTCGTACAAACTTTACCTCCCAACGACTGTCTATCTGTTTTTGCACGAAACCTACATAATATTTATGTCCTTTCACCAACGTATATTTAACAATCACCCATTGGTTAATATGGATATCTAGCCCAATCTCCTCTCCTGGCTCATTTTCTTTGTTAATATCTGCCATTACAGCTTCATTGTCTGACTCAGTAAGAACTTCAGCTTGGGTCGATACTGAGACTGCTTTCGTCCAAATTCCATATTTGTTTGGGCTTGTCTTCTAAGTTTAGCTCTGTCAGAAGTTTTTTTAAAAGGTCAAAATATCCATAGATGATGAATGGATCCGTGGCAGCCTTTTTTCTCGCATACTCCAATGGTTCTGGCTTTCGAATTGACAAATGATGTCGTTTTTTGAAATTAAGGAACCAGTCTTCCCCTGGTATGCCTCCCTTAAATGGGGTTTTGATTTTATTCATGTTAACGTACTGGCCTACTAGCTCTATAATTTCCTTTCGACTAAGACCAAAGCCCCATTTAGCTAGTGTTTTAACAGATGTTGCCAAAACATTTTCAACATCCTCGGGAAGTGCAGTTCTGCGTCCTTTACATTTTTTTATAGCTCCTCGAGTTCCCTTGTTTCGGCAATACAATGTTGCAAATGGAATCCCGTAAAGAACAGACGCTTTGTGTATGGTAAGCGTACCGGCTTTTATTTCATCAAGAGCTCTCTGTAATTTTTCTTCCGTGTATTTTGGAGGTCCTTTCTTTTTTAGATAATTTCGCACCATCTGGAAAGACAGGGGTAATTGTAATAAAGCTTTACATTTGCCCCTTACCTTGTTATTACAATTGCCCCAACATTAAAATTTCAAGGGGTAAATGCAATAATAGCCATAAAAAAACAACCTTCACCAATTAAGTAAAAATTATCATTTAGATTCATTCCCAACACAGAATATTATCACATTAATACAAATAAATTCAAAAACTTACGTTTCTTTCCGAGATGAAAACAGATTGAAAGTTCGGTTGTTAAAGTGTGTAACACGCGGCATCGACGTCACTCAACTAATGACGTTTCATTCGCTCATCAACCTGTCAAACTCTCTCGTGAATTGATCGGCGCGAAGTTCAAAAAGTACTTTACACATATCAGAGATGGCAGCACCAGTTTTCTTTAGTAGTTAGATTGTAAAGGCGCCCTATTGCATATACCCCGTTTTTGCAATTACCCCACGTGACCCTACCTACCAAACATATAATATCTAACAAAACTAAAATAATATCGCTAGACTAACAAAAAAAAAATACCCTGTACTTCAGCTTGTCCTACTTTACCAGAACCTCATAGATTTTTTAATAATAGTCTATTAAAAAAAAAAAAGAATTACGAAACACTTTTTCCAACAAAGTTCCACAGTATAGATTTTTTTTATACTTACCGAGCAGAGTTTAGTCCCTGATCCCTGGGGGTGCTAGAGTTTGTGCGGGTATCCTTACCGCAGGACTGGGGTGGGCCATGCCCTCCCATTGCCCATCACACCACACCTCCACCCTGTCTGCGTTATACCGGTCTATATAAAATACTTTATGTTAGGAGCGGCATTACGGAGTTTTGAAAGCATTTTTATTTTCTATGCTTCTCTTCTATCACCAGCTATATTATGTAAAAATGATGTTATTATGGCCAACTGCACATACACTTGAGAGCAATAAAATCGCACACGTTGACTTTTTGTTGTTAAAGCAGTTTTTTTCATGAATGTGAGTACATATTAAAATAATACTTACACTATTTGAATGTTTACTTCAGTACCTTTCTAATGATATCAAATACAGTGTAAAAAAAAATACCCATAGGGGGTTTTAGGGCACAAAACCCAACATACGGATAAAATTACCCAATTTCGCTTATGAAAGAATAAAAATAACACTCAAAATGCTTGATCAAATTGTTTTTAATAAGGTGTATTGCCCTAGCCTTGATTACAGCTCTTAATCGGTTTTTCATGGACCGTATTAATTTCACCATGAAATCTTGTGGTATGGCGTTCCACTCCTCTTCAATGGCAAGTTGAAACTCTTGGAGGCGCGTAGGAGCAGGGCTTCTTGTTCGAACTCTTCTTTTTAGCTCATCTCAGACATGCTTAATCGGATTGAGATCAGGACTACGAGCTGGCCACTCCATCGCGGTGATTCCAACGTCTTCCATGTAGTCGCAAACTGTTCTAGCGACATGCGGTCTGGCGTTGTCGTGCATTAAGAGAAAATCTTCTCTCATAAGCCACGCAAGCGGCCTCACATATTCTTCGAGCACTTCTTCGACCTATCGTGCAGCCGTCAAACTTCTCGATCTCGGGCCGGTATTCGCCGTAGTGATGAATACAATGTCAGTTTTAGTGTCCAACATTATGCCACCCCAAAACATACACGATCCACCTCCAAAAGCTACACGTTCGCTTATGCAGCATTGTGAACATCGCTCTGATGACCCTTCTGTAGACCCTAGAGCGTCCATCATGACCATGTAAAGTCATTCTGCACTCATCAGAGAACATAGCCCGCCATTGGTCATACTTCCAATTTAAATGTTCCCTAGCAAATTGTAGCCGGGCTTGTCGGTGAGCTGTGGTCAATTTGGGACCATTTGCTGGGCGATGTGAAGTCATTCCTGCTTTACCTAGTCTTCTTCGAACTGTCCACCGACTTATACTGACATTGCGAACTTCTCGAAGCTGTTGTCCCAGTTGAACCGCGTTCAGTTGCCGATTTCTCAAAGAGCTTGCCACAAGAAAGCGGTCATCACGCTCTGATGTTGTGCGTCGCCGGCCAGATCCTGGTCGCCGAATGTAGCAACCGATCTCTTGGAACCTCTGGTATACACGACGAACTGAGTAGCGGCTCAAATTTAGCCGTCGAGCAACTTCACTTTGGTTATGGCCTGCTTCGAGCGGCTTCTGCGGGCGTGGTATCCATATTTTTCCAGTAAATCCGTATGCTTCCAGTAGAGATGTTATAACGTTGACCTTCGGTATGCAACTGATTAAAAATTCCAATAAACCGACTTTTTTATACCTGCGGCTAAGGGTGCAAGTAGTGTCAACTTGTCAAACAAACGCGTGAATTTGGGGAATTCGGTGTACGGTCGGTTTTTGTAAGTTACGTGAAGGTCAATGATTTTAATTTTATGTTTTTGTAAAGCTAAGCTTGTATGCTTTAATTTTGTCTAATGATTTTTACTCAATATCTTTAGATTTTAGAAAACAATCAATAATAAACCAAATTACAAGGGGTGTGCGATTTTATTGCTCTCAAGTGTAGTAGATCTTTATTAAGCCTATTGTTGATTATATTTGTAACCCAACATCTCGTAGCTCCATTATGTGTAACTACCTAAAATACTATTGCGTATCTAATATCATTCGTTTTAAAGTAAAGAACCTCGTAGTTACTGTATAAAGTGTTTTTCTTCTTCTTTCCTCTTATCTCTAGGCGGAGAATATTCATAAAAAGATAAGGCAACACACTTAGGTAGTAGGCAAAGTATTTAGATAATATCCTTATCTTAGCTGGTCACCCAAAAGACAAACACCTATTATATTACTTACAAGCGTAGTCTGCGATTCTGTGTTCATTATGTTTTTGACCTTCATAACGTGTCATTTTTTCTTGCAAAAGTAAGTAGGTAAAATATTATCGATTCAGTTTGGCAACAATAATTAAAGCTGTGGCCGAAAAAATGACTGATAATTATTATAAGATATTTATTTATTTAAACTTCTCGCACACAACTAAGTACAAAGGCGGACTTAATGCCTTAGGCATTCTCTACCAGTCAACCAAGGGTGGTGAAGAGATAAGATGGCAGGTGCTCTAAGAGGAAATAAAAATAATGAAAAATATTAAAAGATAACATAACAGATTATAAATAGAATAGGTACAGAAATACATAAATAGGTTACAAACTTATAATACAAATACATACATATTTACTACTATATATACCTACTTTATACATATATATATATATACATAAAAATTCAAGGAAAAGAGATACATAATTGAGATGCGTCTACGCTATTTGTTTTGAAAATAACTCTGCAATTTCCGCTTAAATGCATACCGACTGGTGGCCGTCCTGATATCAAGAGGAAGCGCATTCCGAAGAAGAATGGACTGAATATGAAAGGAAGAATGAACAAAGTTAGAAGTATGAGAAGGACAGAGTAGAAGAAGATTGTTGGATTAGCGTCCGAAGAACATAGATATTGGAAGTGAGACATAAGATAAGAAGGAGGGGTGGGAGAGTTGAGAAGGGAGAAAAGAGTGGTCAATGCGCACAAGCTTCTTCTTTGGCGAATGGACATCCATTTGAGTTCATTTGAGATATGTATGTATCCTATGATTTTGTAAGTGCATAGGGCATCGCGCACGTATGGGAGTGGCGCGAGGAGGCGAAACTTCGCTGTGCCGCGAGAAATCGCGGCACAGCGAACGGAGCTCCGGCGGGATCTCATGGCGACATGGAGAGTACGGTTGTCGCAACCCAGTGCTGGGCACGCCACGATTGCGGCGATAAGACCCCTCTTTGAGGAGTGGCTAGAGAGGCGCCACGGCGTCCTCACCTTCCACCTGACGCAGGTCCTCACCGGACACGGCAGCTTCGGGAGGTTCCTGTGTCGGATAAGGCGGGAGGAAACGCCCGGGTGTCACCACTGTGTGGATCGCCCGAAGGACACGGTGGAGCATACGGTGGAGGTCTGCCCGGCTTGGGCAGAGCACCGCCGTGTCCTCGTGGAGGCGATCGGCGGCAGAGATCTCTCGCGTCCGGCCCTGCTTCAGGCCATGGTACGGAGCGAGAGGGCATGGGCAGCCGTCACCTTCTTCTGCGAAGCAGTAATGCTCGCGAAGGAGGAGGCGGGACGGTTGGGGGAAAGGCAAATTTCGCGTCCTCTCGCCCCTAGCCGCCGCAGGAGACGCCCTGGGCGTCGGGAATCCCGGGCGGATTTCCGGCCACCGTAGGCGCGGGCTTGCGGACGTTGAGCAATGGGTAGCTCACCGTCCGGTAAGGACCAGGCCCGGGTCGACGGCACGTTACATTCCACGCGCGAAAGAGATGTCGTCAGCGCAAATGTAGGGGTCCACTAGGGCCGATGCCTGCCGGGGTCGCGGGAAGGTACTAAAGGGTCACTGAGGCCCCGGGCAACACAGACAACAGGAAGGAATACGGATGGGTTTTAGTCAGTCACACCCTCTCGCTCCGCCTAGAGCGGGAGAAGTTATTTGATGATATCCCACACAAAAAAAAAAAAAAGTGCACAGAGCACGGAGTCACCTCGGCGGCCGCTGCTAGAGGCGATATTGTCAACACTTTCCATACAAATCAACCATACAATTATTGACAGTTTTGAAGGCGGTCCGTGACAAAAGTTGTGCGCTCAACGCTCTTATGGCACCACAAATTTTATTAGTACTGCTGATGGCGATGCTGTCACTAGACGCTGCCGACCGCAGTGATTCTGTGCTCTGTGGGTAAGTGTCAAAGGCTATAAGATAGTATAAGTTGCAGACTCCCAGGCAGTAAGTATAGATTTCCACTCTTTGTTGCTGGAGTGTTTGTTGCGCCACTTCTTCTTCCCAACTAAAGCACTAGGAAGTGGTGAAGGGTGGACGTTTTTGGGGGACTGTCTTATGTAATTTTGACGTTCGAAAGTGCTGATTCTCAGCCTAGTTTGAATAAATGTCTTGAATTGTGTTGTTATTATTATTGAAACACACTCCTAGCACAAACAAAGCTTAGTAAGCAGTTAATAGGTATACTAGTAAACCACACGTCTCACTGTACCACAGAACAAAAGAGATCATCACAGGATCATGACCAGTTCAAACTTAAACTACATCGTAAATTCGGCCTTCTGTAGATTGAATACGAGCAAAATCTGCATTCTCAAGAGAAGTGAGGGTGGGAGACGTGCGCCGATCGTAACCCCGGTTTACAACAGCCAAGGGTGTATTCAGGGTGGGAGTCAAATGGGGGAGGGTGGCGTTATCCCAACACCCCAGACTCGACGTTAATAATAATAATCCCCAGTTGAATGATCACTCAGTTGGTAATTGAATGAAGAAGCGCTTAAAACATAAGCCCTACAGCACATGAATGCATAATAAACAATCATGCATTCATGTGCTGTAGGGCTGTATGTATAGAAATTTATCGAATTATGAATGTTATGAGGATTAACTTCATAATGTTTGTACCTATAACACAAATTATGTTTGAATGGTTAATAAAACGAGGTTAATGTAAGTAGGGCCAGGCATCAACATCAATGGCGAGTATATCAATCACCTTCGGTTTGCCGACGATATAGTTGTCATGGCTGAGACTATGGAGGACCTCAGTACAATGCTCGATGACCTCAGTAGAGCTTCCGAAAGAGTGGGTCTTAAAATGAAAATGGACAAGACAAAGATCATGTCAAATGCCCATGTTACACCCACTCTCATGAAAATCGGAGACGTTACGCTCGAAGTTGTGAACGAGTATGTTTATCTAGGACAAACTGTCCAGTTAGGTAGGTCCAACTTCGAGAAAGAGGTCAATCGTCGAATTCGACTCGGCTGGGAAGCGTTCGAGAAGCTGCGCAATATCTTCTCGTCCCACATACCACAGTGTCTCAAGACGAAAGTCTTTGACTAGTGCGTGCCAGTGATGACCTATGGCACTGAAACGTGGTCGCTTACAATGGGCCTTATCAAAAGGATAAAAGTCACTC
The DNA here is from genome assembly GCA_905333075.3 of Atethmia centrago. Classification (NCBI taxonomy): domain Eukaryota; kingdom Metazoa; phylum Arthropoda; class Insecta; order Lepidoptera; family Noctuidae; genus Atethmia; species Atethmia centrago. The sequence continues at coordinate 15,251,538 of HG995385.1, forward strand.
AAAGGGCAATGGAGAGGGCTATGCTTGGAGTTTCCCTACGTGATCGAATCAGTAATGAAGAGATCCGCAGGCGAACCAAGGTCACCGACATGGCCCGAAGAATTGCCAAACTTAAGTGGCAGTGGGCAGGGCACATTGCTCGCAGAACAGATGGCCGATGGGGCTGAAAGGTTCTGGAATGGCGACCGCGTACCGGAAGACGTAGCGTTGGAAGGCCTCCTACAAGGTGGACCGATGACCTTGTGAAGGCCGCAGGAATCCGCTGGATGCGGGAAGCACAAAACCGGTCGAAGTGGCGGTGCTTGGGGGAGGCCTATGTCCAGCAGTGGACGTCTTTCGGCTGAAATGATGATGATGATGATGAATGTAAGTAGGAACCAAAACTATTCGTAAGTGAAACAGTTGAAATCTATAACCGTTTTAACTTGGTGATTATCATAGGATTACTCTTTTGTTTACCGTTTTAAACTGGTGATTTAAAGTTTTTAGAGGATTTGGTCTTTGGTGCAATTAAAGGTAACTTTTAAGGATCCGCAGGGGTAACCCGCGAAAATCAAATTTTCTTAAGTTTTGCAGCGGGGTAGTTGCATAACACACATAAAATGACAATTGATCGCAATGGGTTTTATTTTGACAGATCACACACGTTAATTGCATTATTGACGTTGTTGAGCAGACGAATTTTTCAAACCTATGAAGTAATGGATTAGCAATATCCTTCAAAACTCTCGGACTGTGATTGAAATTGTTACGCAATTAGGGTGCTGGTCAGTGTCACCTTGATCAAAATATGATACGCGACCATTACAAATATGTATTTACAGAATTAGAATCATTAGAGAGTTCTTAAGGATCAAATATCGTTGATTTATAATTTCTTTGCTTTTTGTTATTGTAACACTCGAACACGAGCCCCTTTTGTGGCAGGTAGCTGGCCCGGGGCGATGTGGCATGCGTCGGGGGCGGCCGCCCGGCCGGGGCCGTCAATTGTTTGATTGTTGCGATTGGTTGCTGCGCAGCCGCGCCGCGCGCCGGCAGCGTCACGAGATGAGATGGCAGAACTAAATTGGAGACACCGAAAGTGCGTTGAGCGCACAGGCACAACACAACTTCTGTCAAGGACGGCCTTCAAAGCTGTCAGTTTCTTTAACTACGTAATTTTTTGTGTCAACGGCGTGCGTGTAAACGGAGGCACGTTTGATTTGTATGGAAAGTGTTGCTTCTAGCAGCGGCAGCCGAGGAGTATCCATGCTCTATGGGTAGAAACGTGGTTTTTATCACCAATATGAAATGATTATTATTATTTCAAACTTGCTAACCCGATAGACGTTGTCCTGTTCAAATTTCAATAATTCTTACAAAATTCCTATAGCAATAATGCACCAATTTTTACCGGCAACTTTTAAAATTTTACTTTCCGTTAGAATCTGATTCGGACTATTACAAACATGCTAAAACAATAAATAGCCAAATTAGCCCAGCCGTACTCAAGTTATGCGCTAAGGAACATCATTTCATTTTTAGGTATCTGTACCTCAAAAGGAAAAAACGGAACCCTTACAGGATCACTTCGTTGTCCGTCTGTCTGTCTGTCTTGTCAAGACCCCTTTTCTCCGGAACGCGTGAAGGTATCAAGATCAAATTTATATCAAATACGTAGGTCTTCGGTCCCGTGGAGCTCTAAACAATCAAGCTTCTAAGTCGACGCAATAAAAAAATACGGCCTTTTAGGCGATTTTTGTATTTTCATCAACAACTAAATCATTTGCCTTCAGTCAGACAGTATCGTTTGGTGAAGTGGAACTGATGTAAGACCACAGATGACCATCGGACCTCCTTTATGATAAGTATTTTACGGGTGGCGATAAGATATCACTATTAAGAAAAAAAAAATCCGCAAAATTTCAAGTATAAGTTTACCGGTCTTCATCTCCTCGGTCCACAGTACTGATAAATTAATCAGGAACATTTTATCTTCCTCACTTGTTGATTTAGGTACCGTGGTTTACCGACGCGTTGAACGTATGGAAAATGTCTTACCCAATATGGATTTGCCAGACAACCCAACCTCCCAGAGATGGTGGGACGTGCCGCTCTGCAGTATTATACGGAATACTAAACACATCACTTAATACTGCTGAGCGTGCTCGTCTGCTGGCTGTGGGAGGGTGGGAGTCAGGCTTGTGGCTTATGGCGCTCCCGTCATCTACCATAGGCCCAATGATGGATGACTCATCGTTTCGGCTCGCTACGTGTCTCCGCTTGGGCGCACCTTGTGTTGCTCCGCATCGGTGTCACTGCGGTGAAGCCGTCGACAATCTTGGACATCACGGCCTGTCCTGCTGCAGGAGCGCAGGTCGCATAGCACGGCACGGCAGCATCAACGATATTATTCGTCGAGCCCTTGCCACCGCCAGCGTACCAGCGGTATTAGAACCAAGTGGATTGGTACGTGACGATGGGAAGGTGGGTAGGCCTTTGGTGTGGGACGCAACCTGTGTCGACACCCTTGCGCCATTTCATGTTCCAAGCACGGATGGCTGTGCTGGCGCCGCTGCTGCAGCTGCTGAGACCCTCAAGCGGCGCAAATACTGCAACCTTATAGGAAACTACAGTTTTGAGCCATTTGGGGTCGAAACGCTCGGGTCGTGGGGCCCGAGTGCGCGTCTCCTTTTTAAGGAAATTTCTCGCCGATTGATCGACACTTCACGTGACCAGAGGGCTGGCTCGTTCTTTGGCCAAAGAATTAGCATTGCCATTCAACGTGGCAATGCTGCCAGTCTTCTGGGCCCGTTTCCGGATGACAGCGATGCGGACGAATACTTTGACGCCTAAGTGTCCTTTTGTTTTTTGTATTCATTTGTGTATATAGTTAGTAATTTAATTTAGTGTCTACCTAGTGTAAATATTTAGTAGCACCAATATTGTATATTTGTCTTTTAAATTTATGAAAATAAAGTCAGTGATACTCTATTAAGATAGTCAAGCGACTATGACGAAGCAATAAATAAATGGTCAGAAGATCAGAATGGTACTATCAAACCTGCTCTGATGATGAAGGCGAAGGGGTCTACCTTTCGGCTTCATCATCAGAGCAGGCACTCCGTATTAAAACAATGTATCCTAGCCGTGTTTGGACTTTGTGTTTTCAATGAATTGTGCAGAAGACCAAAGGGTTCAACCAGCTGCTGTGTATGGCATTTGTGGACTACGAGAAAGCCTTCGACTCCATCGAAATATGGGCAGTCGAATTGACTGTCGCTTCATAGAAGTGTTGAGGCGTTAGTATGATGCTGCAACGGTGACTGTCCAGATCCAGGATAAAAAAAACCTGCCCTATCCAATTGCTCAGGGGGGTAAGACAAGGAGATGTGATATCCGCGAAACTGTTCACCAACGTGTTGGAGGACGTCTTTAAGACGCTGGACTGGACTGGACAGGGTATCAACGTAAACGGCGAGTACATCTCACAACTTCGTTTTGCCGATGATATCGTCATAATGGCAGAGACGCTAGAACAGTTAGACCAGATGCTGCACAGCCTAAATGCAGCTTCTCTACGGGTTGCCTTCAGCATGAATTTGGACAAGACGAAAGTCATGTACAATTAGCACGTCTTGCCGAGTTCAACCCACATCGAAGGGTCGATTCTCGAAGTTGTAAAGGAGTACGTTTATCTAGCTCAGCAGCCACAACTTTGAGAAAGAAGCCGACAGAAGTATCCGGTTGGGTTGGGATACGATTGAAAAACTTTGTCAAGTCTTCTCGTCGCCAATCTCACAGTGTTTGAAGACTATGGTCTTCAACCAGTGCGTCCTGGCCGTTATGACGTACGGTGCCGAAACGTGGACACTGACAGTCGGGCTGGTCCACAAATTCAAGGTCACTCAGCGCGCTATGCAGCGGGCTTTGCTCGTAGTTTCTTTGAAGGATAAGATCAGAATTGAAGTTATCCAGAAGAGAACAGGAGTGGCAGTGGGCTGGCCATTTTGATCGAAGGACCGATGGTCAGTAACAGTCCACTGCTGGACATAGGCCTCTCGCCTATGTCCAGCAGTGGACTGTTATAGGCTGAGTTGATTGATTGATAGATTATACATGTTCGGGCATAACTTATTTATTTATGAACCGATTTTTATAATTCTTTCATTTGGTAGAGGAAGCTTGCACGGGTGGTCCCATATAAATTTTATTAACTTTTCTTGGGTTGTTTTTGAGTTAGCTTCAATAATACGTATTTAATCCACTTGGTTTATGTTGATGATGTTGTAAAACTTCCTGTCACTGTTGTTTACATAGTGGTATAGGAATTAGTGTGGGGTAGGTAAGTACTAAAAAGTAAAAATAAAGAACTTTTTACAAAAAAACAACCGACTTCCAAAACAACACTAAAAAGTGAAAAATTACTTTAATATCCGACGTCGGTGCCGTCGGTTCTGTATTTTTGTTGTTTACCACCGGCTTGCGAAATTAAAGTTCTTTTTCACTTTTTAGTGTTGTTTTGGAAGTCGGTTGAATGAGGGGCTTGAGGATGAGGGGCTTGAGGCAAAGTAATAACAGCCGCACAGGTCGATCGATCAGGTTAAGCTACGCTTGCCGCGGTTGGTCCGTGGATGGGTGACCATCTTTACATACCAAGGCCCCTCCGTGCCTCGGAAAGCACGTTAAGCCGTTGGTCCCGGCTGTCATTTGTAGATCTTTGACAGTCGTTACGGGTCGTCAGAAGCTCGAAAGTCTGACAACCAGTCTTACCAAGGGGTATCGTGTTACCCAGTAACTGGGTTGTGGAGGTCAGATAGGCAGTCGATCCATGTAAAATACTGGTATTTAGCTGTATCCGGTAAGACTGGAAGCCGACCCCAACATAGTTGGGAAAAGGCTAGGCAGATGATGATGTTTTGGAAGTCGGTTGTATTTTTGTAAAAAAGTTTTTATTTCACAAAAAAATGTTTTTTTACGATTACAAACTTTCATTTGCGGTTGGTGAACTGGCCGTGACGTATATCGATATGTGGGAGAACATGTTTTTCAACTACAACGTTAAGTTTGCTTTGGGATAAATTTATCCCAACAACGGAATCGTTCATTGTGCGTGGTTATCATTATTATATAGATTACTGTAGAAATTAATAACACGAGATTGAAGAATTTAACAACGTTTATTGAACGGTAAAGTATTACAATGACAATGGTGCCGATTCCCTTGTTCACAAACTAAACTAAATTTAAGTTCAGTGCATCTTTTTCTTTCTATTACAATAAGAAAGGGACAGAAGATACATTTTAGTTTAGTCCTGTCAAATTAATCAGCGGTTGACGTAAATTGACGTAATTTTAGTAGGCAAGTTTTTAATCACGTCTAAACTTGTATAGAGTAGTGACAGGCGCTGATTAATCTGACAGGACTAAACTAAAATGTATCTTCTGTCCTTTTCTTATTGAAATAGAAAGAAAAAGATGCATTGAACTTAAAATTAGTTCAGTTTGTGAAAAAGGGAATCGGCGCCAATACAGAATCATAGAGAAAAGACACGCCATAAACACAAAATGGAACTACTTAAATGTTTTGGTTAGGGAATTTACTAATAAGTATTTTATGTTTAATATTGCAACCAATTCACATTGGTGGTAAAACTCACCACAGCGACATCGACACCCCAAACTTCATCTATAAATAACGGCAATAAATAAGAATGGAAAACTAATTAGTTAGTAAACTCCGGCAAATGCGAGAATGAGTTCCTGACATCTGCTGAGCACTCAGCTCAGCAGATGTCAGGAATACATTCTCTCATTGAAAACACAAAAGAAAAAATGGCGCCGATTCCCTTGTTCACAAACTAAAGTAAATTTAAGTTCAGTGCATCTTTTTCTTTCTATTTCATTAAGAAAAGGACAGAAGATACATTTTAGTTTAGTCCTGTCAAATTAATCAGCGCTTGACGTAAATTGACGTAATTTTAGTAGGCAAGTTTTTAATCACGTCTAAACTTGTATAGAGTAGTGACAGGAGCTGATTAATTAAAGACGAATTTAAACTTTATTAGTTCCTAATCGTGTATAATTGACCGGTGTCAGGAACGCAATCTCTCGGTTGCTGGAATAACTTTGTAGTTTTCCATTAATCATTGCCTAGATAGATCAATTAAGTTTTTATCAATTAAGTTTAAATTCATCCAAACTACGGAACCCTTCGTTGTGCATGGTCCGACACGCACTTAGCCGGTTTTTTAAAGCAGAATAGCTTTAAAAACACGGTGAAAAAAGATCCCATTAAATATGAATTACTAGATGCGCCCCACGGTTTCACCCGCATAAGTTTTGACCCCGTGGGTATATCGGGATAAAAAGTATCCTATGTGTTATTCCTGGTTATAAACTATTTGTGTGCCAAATTTCATCCAAATCGTAGTAAGTACTTTTTGCGTGAAAGAATAACAAACATCCATCGTTACAAACTTTCGCATTTATAATATTAGTAGGATTGACGCAAACTTATACATACAACACACACGGTTTTTGTTACAAAACCCTGCCCGCTGCGAAAGGGGCACAAAGGTTCTGCAAGTTTTTAATTCACGCCCATTTCTATTGTCACAATTAAAAAAGCATTCAAAAGTCTTAACATAAAGGACGCTGAATACGTATGGGTTTTCCGTTAAGGTGCTTCGAGATATCATTGATACAATAGCCTCTGTCCTAACAGACATATTTAATCAATGCTTAGACAGCGATACGTTTCTAGATTTAATGAAAAGAATGTAAATAATGTTTTTTCCGTTCACTGCTAAAGAAGTACCAATTTTCAAATCGGGTAGTAAGAGTGATCCCTCTAATTATAGACCTATATCTGTGCTACCAGTTTTGAGTAAAATATATGAAAAAAACATGATGGCCCAGATGTTGTCACATTTTAATTCAAATGGGATTTTACATCGTCGCCAGTTTGGTTTCACGACAGGTAGATCGATGACTGACACAGGAGTAACATTCAGCCGCATATTGGAGTACTGGGAGAAGTCCCAGGATGCATAATTGGCATTTTCTGTGACCTCTCAAAAAGCGTTTGACTGCGTTGACCACAATACTCTGATCTGTAAATTACACCACTACGGAATTCGTGGACAAGCTGCTGATCTTGATCTTTTCTATCTGATCTATCAAACTGGCAGCAAAAAGTAAACGATTAACGTTTACTTTTAACGGGGAGACGTCCTCGGGGTCTCTAATAAAGATGGGCGTGCGTCAAAGTTCAATTCTTGGCCCTTTCCTGTTTCTAGTTTATAGGAATGACCATCCTTACATGATGGATAACTTATAGGATATAATTCTATTGACTAATGATACTCCTCTTATTTTTTAAATAGAAAAGATACGGAGCTCTTACACGGCAACGACAGTCTGGCAGTTCTTTCGAAATGTTTCGCAGCTAATTATAAGCATACCTACATAAACATAAACTCACGCCTTCTTCCCATGGGGGTAAGCCGAAACTATAGAACGCCCCCTGCTACGCTCCTTACAAAGTCCCTTTGCTTAGTTTACGATTATACATCTGGTCATACATGCACGCCGGTTGCGAGTGCTTTTTCACTTGACCTTTCTGGAGAACATCACCAATTAGGTCACTATATGTCTTCCTAGGGCGTCCTCTTCCGGCGTTTCCACTCACTCTACTTTGTAAATAAATAATAATAATAATAAAATAACATTTTATAGTTAAATTAATTAATTTAATTTAATCAAATATCATTTTATTATTGTTATTAGTTAATTAATTAATTTAATTAACCGTTTATTTATTTTGCTTCGATGGTGCTAGTTTATCATTTCTCACTAAAAGCTTTGCCTTATGTAAGCGGGCACGCCCTTTATGCCTGGAGGCTTTTATTTAGGTAGGTATTAAGTTATGTTTACGTTTTATGTTGTAGGTATTTTTTATTTTTGCTTGAGTACAGTTTTTATTGTTTTGTTGGTATATTGGCGTGTGCTAGCTAGCATATGGCAAGTAATTTAATTTAATGCTCCGTGTTTCGTTATTAATTTGCATACGATTTGTACAGAATCAAGTTTATCTAACTAAACAGACAGGTGTGCTGCTGGGGAGCTGCGCCACTTCTTCTTCCCAGCTAAAGCACTAGGAAGTGGTGAAGGGCGGGCGTTTATGGGGGTTGTCTTATGTAATTTTGACGTTCGAAAAGTGCTGATTCTCAGCGTAGTTTGAATAAATGACTTGATTTTGATTTTGAACTACCTTTTGTTAGTCGCCTTTCATTAATCCTCTCAATATGACCTAACCATCTAAGCATACTTTTTTAGTTTGTGTCACTACATCTTCTCTTAAACTACATCGTTGCCTTATCACATCATTTTTCAGCCTATCATTCATAGTCACGCCAGATATGCTTCACACGGTACGCATTTCCACAGCATTTATTCTACTTTTATGCTTCTTTTGCCACACCCAACATTCACTTCCATACATAAGCGTACGCACCAGCACACCATTATGAAGCCAGTCGAGTCTTTTTGGGTGCATGTATAGTGCAGCACCATTTACTTTATTTCCCGCATTTACTCTCCTTTCCACCCACATCTGCATAAATCTTTCCATCCCTTGTATATTGACTCCCCAAACTTATATACTTGCTCCACACTCATATCATTTATTTTCACATCACACACTGATACATCCTCTTCTCTTTCAAACACCATGACCTTCGTCTTATTCACATTTATATTCACCCCTTTGCTCTTATATGCTTCATCCATCACAATCACCATGTCTTGCAACTGTTCTGCTGACGATGCAAGTAGGACTTGATCATCTTCGTCGAGAAGGCATTTGAAAAGCCACTCATCCATTTTCAATCCGCGAAGAAGGTGAGTCCTTCTTTCAAATGTATAACGGAAGCGGAACTATCCATATATATACAAGTTGAACAGCCATGGTGGCGCTACAGAATCGTGTCTAATACCCTTGGAGACCAGTCTGTGTATGCCCCATTTTTTCTTACACAAGCACTGGAATCTTTGTATAAAGATACCAGTGCCTGTATCAAGGGCCAGTCCACACCGTACACGGATAGTGTCTACCACAGTTCTTCCCTCCACGCACTGTCATAAGCCTTCTCCAAGTCAACGAAAGCACAGTAGACTTTCTTATGCTTTGCCAGATGTTTTTTGGCTGTGCACTTTTGACTTTAAGGAGAAGATCTGATCCATACAGTACAGCCCATTCCTTCTCTAAATCCTGCCTGGATATCCCATATTTTCTCATCTCTCACTCTTATCACTCTTTTTATTAAAACCTTCACATACAGTTTACCGACAACACTCAAAAGAGTAACGGCGCGGTAGTTTTTACACTCCTGCTGAGAGCCTATTCCATTATATGTATAGTGGTACGATTTCAGCCTTGCACCAGTAAGCCAAACCAAAAATATTAAAGATAGACCCCCCATTTAAAAGTTAATTTTCGATAATATTCACGAATATTCAGAAACATACGGGCGGTCACATGCCCATGGGCGGCATTGTATACCTACAATTTTAATTGCAACTTTATTAGTGGGTTTTGTGGACAGGATATTAATTCAGATTTGTTACAGTTGTAATGGCAATCATATCATTTGGTTTAAATAGGTTTTTATTTTTATTATTTTATTTATATTTTTTAGAGATTATTTTATATTTTGTGAATGTGACAACGTTGTAAGTAGTGGACTTAATAGAATGTACATTTGTACATTTATTTTTTATTTTGTTAATAATAATAATAATACAGGGGCCATAGTTCTAGATAACCACTTCACTTTAACCATCCAAACCCATAATCCAATAACTTTGTTTCCATATTCCGCAATAGTCCTACACCAACCGGAGTTTCCCTTGGGTGCACTTGCATTGTGTGAACAGGGATAATCGTCGGTTGGTGCCTCATTTCATTACACAGCCAACTCGCAGAGGCCCGTTCGACGTCTTTTAAAGACGTCGAACGCGCCTCTGCGAGTTGGCTTCGGCCTCTCGTACGCCTTCCAAAGGTTCGGGACCCCAGGGTGCCGAGAAATGTCAAGAGATGTATAATAATAATAATAATAATAATAACCCCACCGCCGTATCTCTACGTTAACGTCGTGGTGGGGCTTACGCGCTCCGAACTCTAGGGAACAGGTCTAGGGTAAGGAGCCAGAAACCCGCAGGACAGCATGTGGCGAGCTGTTGGGCAGTAGCGAACCCACGGACCCTATCTCCTGGGAGAAGTCTTGTTCCTCACCTCTGGCTTGCCTTTATTGACCGGCTGGAGTAAACACTGACGAGAAACAGAGCACTCACCTCCTTCTTTCCGTATTGGCCGGCTTGAGTGTAGATTCGCAAGAGCAAACGTGCTCGGAGGAAGGAAGTATTCCAGTAAGTGCTCGTAAGGATCTTGACCATCTTCCGGGCTCTAGGATTGTTCTGATAGCCGTGGAATACCTCTCCACAAGCACCTCAGGACATGTACCCACCCATGACCCTTGTCACTACGACACTGTGCCAGCGACCGTTTTCGGGGGCCCATTATTGAGTGTGCAGGTCACCCCCTGCCATTTTATCTGTGTATTTTATAAACATTGGTCAGACAGGGGCTATAGTCTTTCCATAGTTCTAATAACCAGTTCACTTTAGCCATCCAAACCCATAATCTAATCTTTGTTTCCATATTCCGCTATAGTCGTACACCAACCAGGGGTTTTCCTAAGGTGCACTTGCATTGTGTGAACAGGGATAATCGTCGGCTGGTGCCACATTTCATTAAAAAACGTCGAACGAAACGTCAATTATTTTTAAAAGAGTAACCGTCGAGTTTCTTGGCGGCTCTTCTCCATAGGATTGGAACCGTGCACCTAGCTTCTGACGTTTCATAAGTGCCCATATAGGTTTATGTGAAATAAAATATTTTGATTGATTGATTGATTGATTCAATAACATTACCAAAAACCAATAAAAAAACCTAATATCATTGAAAATAAAAAGTTATTGCTATTTAAAATTCACATTTTTCGTACCAATTACAAACATTTGAAAATTTTCAACAGGGGTCATAGTGGGTTATGAATTTATGACTTGTAGACTCCCGCTAAACGACGGCTGCCCACGCCCCATGGAAGAACTTGGTAAAATTCCCCATTGAAAAAAAATGCGGCGTATTCCTAATTTTACTTTTTACGGAAAATTAAGTCACATAAATAGACTCTCAGTGCGATACTTATCAACACTTTGGACTGGGACTTTATAACATGTTGTATAAAAATGTGAAGAATGAAATCGAGCTTGTGTGCCATACGAATGCCAGTAGCCGGAACATACCCGTAGCCGTTAGCCTATAAGTACATTAAGTACCTACATTCTGCAAGTAGGTAAAAATAGATAGGTAGGTAGGTACCTACCTACCTTTTCTGTGGTTATAGGTGCGGTTTCCTGTTTTACCACAAACTTTTACCGCGTTAGCTTGGCATAGCTGCATATTTTGCCATATTTGCCTACTTGCATAAATAAGGTCTGCCGAGTGATTGCGTAACCTCCTTGCTGTAGAAATGAGTATCATTTTGACAGTTCAACAACATTCATTTATTTTGAAAAACATTCAGATTGTGATTGATAGTGTGTTACAAATTCAAATATTTTATTTCAGATAAACCATATATTGTTAGTAGTGTTAGGTTCATTTATCTGTATTTTTAAAATCGACTAAACTGACATACTTATCGATAATTCAGAAGGTTTATTTATATGGCAACACCAAGCGGTGACGGTTGACATTTGACAAGTGTTCCTGTTCAAGGAAGGGGCGATCAGGCAATCGATTCGATTTCGTTGATTCGTTCACTTGGTTTTGGAGCGAGCTACGGGTCGGACGATCTAAAAATAAATGTACCTATCTACAATGATCAAATAAATAATAATAATTATGGTAGCTGATTGATTTCAGTAGTAAAGATTGTTAAACTAGAATAATTAAACAATATTATTATCTACCTGAGGAGTTTTATTACACTACTGTAATAAAACGACTACTAGTACAACATAGCCTAATGTCAGTATTACATTAAATTAATAATAATAAACTACCAAGTGTAACATTGAACGGTTCGTTCAATGGTACACCCAGATTATTTGGATAAGTGTGTCTGAACACTTACCCACCTATTCTTAAGAGGGGAGAGTCCCACCGGTCTGAAAACACATTCAGGATGCTATTGGTGGAGGAGCGCAAGCACGCCATCATGGAAACGTATCGCTTCCGCTGTATCGCGGCGAACCCGTCGACGCACGCTTCCGCGAACATCCCTGTCGCGCTACAGCGCCACGACAGCCCCAGAAGCATCCTGAATGCGTTATTGTACTGAACGCGCAGGTAGCTGTATGCCCGCTGGGTGTAGGTACGCCTTGTTTTATGAAAGAAAATAATTATTACGGTACCTAGTAGGTACCTACTTTATATTATTTTAGCTCTAACTAATAATAATTCAATAATATACTAGCTAGACTGTTATCGTGTATTAAGAAATTATATGAACGAATGGTTGTTTGGCCAAATACCTATCGGATATCCGACTATGCAAAAAACCGGATATCCTGCCATTATTATTATTCATTGACATTAGATATAGCCTAATCTGAGTGAGCCCACAGAGCTACAGCTAGGTGAAACTCGAACGGTCGGGCATTCGGGCACCGCGGATATTGATACACTATCCGGAATCAGGCCGGATACTGGATAGTTGCCAGATTTGTTGCTGGACAGCAGTCGATTCAAAAGCTGTAGATATATCCACTAGCCAGTGTGTCTGGATCAGCCTCAAGGCTATGCCAAGGTCAACTAATTACTGAACACACGGCTCCGAATGAAGCTGATTCAAGCGCGCCAAAAAACCGACAATTACCTATGGATCGTCTTGAGGCAAGTTGGCCTTTATGGAGTAGAGTGCCGCGGGCTGAGCCAACGCCTTCAATAGAGGCAGCCTTGAGTCAATGCTGCCTGCTACGTATAATACGATACGATTCTGCGCCGCGATCCGCCCGACACAGCGCAGAATAGGGACATTTTTTATACACATTTATGTAGGTAGCTATGACGCAAGTCCCCCCGGCCAGGCGGCCTTCCGCACGGAGGCACACTATAGGAGGGTGGGTCACTGCTCTCTGCGCTCACTGCACGCAGCGCGGTGCCCCATTGTTCCCTACCATCCTGTTGAGCGACTCATGACTCAACAACTTGACCCATGAATATTCAGAATAAACTCGTCGATGCACGTACTCGACCGCACGTCTAGCGTAGTACGGAATTTTAATGGAACAAGGGCCTATGCACAAGGCGTTTTTTTCCATGCCGTCGACGCGCGACGGCGAATTCAGGGTGTGGCGTAAATAGTAGAATATTTGAATAGTTTTACCATAAATTCAGAATAAAATAGGATTTAATCTTATTTATTTAACCATTTATGTACACACATATAAAAACACACAAAGAAAAATACGTACAAAGATGATGCTTATTTCTAAATAAATCTCTTCCAGCATACCTGTGATGGGAAAGTAGATAAAGAGATGTCACCGTGTGTAAGAATAGAAGAGAAAATAGAACACATAAAATCGAAACAATTTACAAAACAATTAATATGGGAATATACTAACATAAATACAAATTAATACATACTTCTTAAATAAATATCATTAGAATAAAAATAAAAAAATACAGTGTAACTTAAAATAATAAATACATACGCAACTATGACGAAGTGGAAAGAGTGTATTTTCACTCTTCTTTTAAATAGGTACTGCAACAGTTTGGCTTTCCCTAATGTCCGGTGGAAGTGAATTCCACAACCGCACCGCGTGAACAGTGAAGGAGTAGGAGTAGAAATCGGTGGAGTGGGGAGGGGACGTAAGGCGAAATTAGGTGACGGCGGGAAAAGCCATTGTGCGAAGCCGGGCTGGGTAAAGCTAGTAGGTAATAAATGTGTCCATACATGAACAGGAAATATTAATTAAATCAAAATCAAAAGTCATTTATTCAAATTAGGCTGAGAATCAGAACTTTTCGAACTTCAAAATTACATAAGACAGTCCCCCAAAACGCTTTAGCACAGCTGTCTGTTCAATTAGAAAAATGTATACAATAGTATGCAAAAATAATTTAGCATTCACCGAAGTACACCTTCAGGTCACACCATCAAGTAGGTAAGGTCTCATCATAACTATCAAAACGAGCCCAAACTCGACACACCTAGTTCTATTCGTCGACGAGTTCCAGTAGCAGTCACCAAAGTACACCTTCAGGTCACTCCATCAAGTCCGTAGGTAAGGTTTCGTCAAAAATATCAAAACGAGCCCAAACTCCGCACCCCTAGTTCTACTGGTCGACGAATTCCAGTAGCAGTTACCAAAGTACACCTTCAGGTCACACCATCAAGTCCGGAGGTAAGGTCTCATCATAACTATCAAAACGAGCCCAATTTCGGCACAGCTTGTTCCATTCGTCGACGAGTTCCAGTAGCAGTAACTGAAGTACACCTTCAGGTCACACCATCAAGTCCAGAGGTAAGGACTCATCACAACTATCAAAATGAGCCCAAACTCGGCACACCTAGTCCTACACGTCGACCAGTTCCAGTACCAGTCACCGAAGTACACCTTCAGGTCACACCATCAAGTCCGGAGGCAAGCTCTCATCACAACTATCAAAATGAGCCCAAACTCGGCACACCTAGTCCTACTCGTCGACCAGTTCCAGTACCAGTCACCGAAGTACACCTTCAGGTCACTTCGTCAAGTTCGGTCTCATCATAACAAATAAAACTTGGCTAAAGTCCACAGCCCACATCTCCCTACCAGTAGAGGGCTTCCAGTGCCTAGGAGTCACTGAAGTATTTGTATCTAAGAATTATTTAGTAAAATTATAAAGAGCAATACGAAATATTTTTTGTAAGTACCTACGAATAACTCAAAGCAGCATTCCCGCAGCTAACCGTGCGTACACTTGTGTGTGTGACCCGTGTCAATGTAGTAGTTGGATTCTATACCTACAAATTTTGCAAACGCGTCCTTAAAAACGAATAAAATCGTGTTATGGTGGCTCCGAGCGCCGATCGTTGGCGTCTACCCGTGACAGTGGTCAGCGAAGCACTGCCGCCCGTCGCCCTCAAGAGCCCCCGCTTCAACGCGCACCAAGCTTATTCGAAAAAACAACCCACCTTGTTTCATTAAACACAAAACAAATAGAAGCCGTATACTAAAATTTGAGTAGTTAAATTGTCTTTTAGATGGTGAAAGTTTCATGAAAATACGCCCGTTAGTTTTTGCGTAATTATCGTTTTTGTTCGCGTTAGACATTACATTACAAATTAATTGCACTATATTATAAATTTATTATTTCAAATATGATTATATCAAATTACGAAGACAATAGTCTAGTATAACATATATTTTTTAAACTAATAAGACGAGTCGTCTAGACGTGATGTTCAATTTAAAATCATTAGAAGTCGTATATCTGCGCCTTAAGAAGGTTTCTAAGATGCGACCTGCAAGGCGCATCTGAAGGACGGGCGGAGGAAAAACGCTCCCGCAAATAGGATGGCGTTTTTTTTTTGGTATTTATTATTTTTTTGATAAAATTATAATTTGCTTTAGTCTTTTGGCTGTAATTTCTTTAAGACACTGACAACACCTAAATCGCGGTCACTGTCAGATTGCATAGAAAAGAAAGAGAAGCGCGATGACACAACGCTTATAATTTATTGCAAAATATGAAGCAATTATCTATTTACTCAAAATTGAGTTGAGTAATCGAAAATAAAAAACAACCAAGTTCTGCATTCAAATAAGACGTTCTTGTTATTAATTAAATATGTTACGTATGTTGATATTTAATACAGATATTTTGGATTAGAACTCAAGGTAAGGGGTTAGTTTAACGTTAGTTTGTATCGAGTTTTTTTTTTTCAAAACGTGTTTTGGTAACAACCAAGTTCTGGGAAATATGTTCAAAATTAACATATATTTTTTCCGCTACCACAAACTATACAGATTTGGCAATTTTTTTTTCTTAAGAAAAGCCAATTTTGGTCAATTGGGTCTTGTCAGCGCCTTAAGACACTATTTTATATTTTTGTTAGGGTGCCATAGTAAACAAGGAACCCTTATTGTTTCGCCAAGTCCGTCTGCCTGTCTGTCCACGGGTTAACTCCAAAGATCCTTTTTTTGTGTGGGAAATTATCAAATAATTTCTGCGGGAGCGGGAGGGTGTGTCAGGCTCTTACTGACTAAAACCCACTGCGAGCTACCCATTGCTCACCGTCCGCAAGCCCGCACCTACGGTGGCCGGAAATCCGCCCGGGATTCCCCTTCCGGCCCCCGACCCACCGCATCGCATCCCATCGCCCGCCCGCCCGCGCTGTTACTTCGTTTTCGCTTAGCGTTCTTTCTGACTTTTATTCTTTTTGTTCGGCTCCCAAGGGTCGTAGCGTGATGTCGGTGATGTTAAATATCCTTTAACCTTTCTCGAGAATTGGGCTATAAAATTCAAAAATAATTTAAACAAAAACTGTTATGGTGACTTAACTATAGCCTCGAGCAAGGACTTTTTTGTGGGAAATGATGAGTACTATATATATACATGTGGTACATTATTTTTATGTTTCATTAATAGTTTTGGCAGCGTACGCTAAATAGTGACTTTTATAGGCAAACATTTTTGATACCTTGGGTTACATTATTGTAATTTTCGTAGGTATCTCTAATTTTTTTGAAAATAAAATGTAGCCCATGTTACTTCCTGATATCTTAGTTTTCTATTGGTGAAAATAGTGGTTTAAATCGGTCTAATAGTTTCGGAGCTTATTCGGTACAAACAAACAAACAAATATTTCCACTTTATAATATTGGTATAGAAGTGTCAATAAAAAAAAATAATCTGAGATTAAAGTTTAAAATAAAAACCAATAGTTGTATGTGATAGCTGAATATACGACAGACGTAGCTATAGGTAATATTTATAAATATAATGCGTTTCACATGGTCACACACTATGAACATAAATTAATGTGAAACATATTATTATATTCTTATACATTTTATATTAGAGCTTAGCTTAATATACTGGCCGATATGCGAAAGTCATGTTAACATACCTAAGATTAAAAAAATATATATTATGCAGTAACATAGTTGGCGATATTAGATCAATATCGCCAACTATCTTACTTTATATTTTAGCCCCGTATTCATTGTAAACATTTGTTGCCCAACAGTTGCTCAACACCAAAGTTTCTTAAAATTACGATGCTTTCGCTCGCCGAGCGGCAAGTCTTCAATATGGCGTGATCAACTCCGCAAGACAAATGTTGACTCCTGCCGGGGTCGCGGGAAGGTACTTATGGGTCACCGAGGCCCCCGTAACACAGGCAACAGGAAGGAATACGGGTGGGTTTTAGTCAGTAAGAGTCTGACACACCCTCCCGCTCCGCCCAGAGCGGGAGAAGTTATTTGATGATTTCCCACCCTCAAAAAAAAAAAAAAGACAAATGTTGACTGCAACATGTTGACATCAACTCAGCAACATGTTTATGCAACCATGTTTATGAACAAATGTTTACAATGGATACGTGCCTTTAGATAAACAGCGGGATGTTCTATATTCGCGTAAAACATGTATAAAAACCGGCCAAGTGCGTGTCGGACCACGCACAATGAAGGGTTCCGTAGTTGGGATTATTTGGGACGAATTTATTCCAAAAACAAACTTAACATTGTAGTTGAAAAACCTGTTCTCCCATACATCGATATATGCCACGGTCAATTCTCTCACTGCAAATGTAAGTTGGTCGACTGTAACTCGTTAACTTGTAAAGGCTACTTAGCTGTGATAGTTTTCCTTGTACATGTACCACTGCCATGATTTTTTTTACATCTCCATAAACAACCATTTAGCTGGTAGGGGTGGGGGGGGCACTCGACTCTTACAAAAATTAGCAGTTTAAAGCTTAATATTATGCAAACGGAACTTTGAATCGAAAAGTGGTGTTCACAGACCTGCAATATTTTTGAACGGCCTATCCAACGATACCCTACACCATGGGGTAGACGCGAAAAAAAAATCATGCCCACATTAAGTGCAAGGGAGGTACTTAAGCAAAAAAAGATTATTTTCATGATTTTATTTTAGCACTTTGTCAGCGTGATTATGACGCTGACAACACCTAAACCACGGTCAGATAGCATAGAAAAGAAAGAGAAGCGCGATGACAAAACGCTTGTAATGCAAAATATGAAGCAATTATCTATTTAGGTACCTACTCAAAGTTGAGTTGAATAATCGAAAATAAAAACAACCAAGTTCTGCATTCAAATAAGATGTTCTTGTTATTAATCATATACGTAACGTATGTTTATATTTAATACAGATATTTTGGATTAGAAAGTTCTGGGAAATATGTTCAAAATTAACATAGTATATTTTTTCCGGTACCACAAACTATACAGATTTGGCATTTTTTTTTCTCAAGAGAAGCCTATTTTGGTCAATTGGGTCTTGTCAGCGCCTTAATATGTATATCTAAGCCAAATTACAGCTTTCTTTGTACTAAACGTCTCTGAGATTTTCGATTGGCCTTTCACGATGAAGCCCCATCTCGTGCCACTGTTTACGACTGGTTTAATGAGTTTAAACGTGGTCGCACTAATCTCACCGATGATCTGCGTAAGGACGGCCTTCTACGGCGATGACTGAAGATAACATCAGTGTTGTGCGGCGTATGATAGAGACTGACAAAAGAGTGACTTATCAGGATTCGGACAAGCTTAGGCATCGGTATGAGTCAGGTGCACAATACCCTCCATGAACATTTAGCGGTCAGGAAGCTTTGTGCCCGGTGGATACCTCATAATTTGACAGAGGCCCAAAAACTCCGTCGTGTTGATTGGTGTCGTGAAATGGTTCAAAGATTTAACGGAGGTGACTCAAGTGCTGTGTTCGACATATTTACGGGTGACGAAAGCTGGATTTATTGTTATGATCCTGAAACTAAGAAACAGTCTGCTGTCTTGGTGTTTCCTTCCGAGGAGTTGCCAACTGAAGTGAAGAGAGGTCGAAGCGTGGGAAAAAAGATGGTGGCCTCGTTTTTCAGAAGGACAGGTCATTACGCAACAATTGTTTTAGAGGATCGAAAAACAGTTACTGCAGAGTGGTACACTAACAATTGTTTACCACTTGTCTTGGAAAAAGTTCGGGAGAAACGAGCTCTCAATAGGATCCTCCTTCACCACGATAACGCCTCGTCGCACACCGCCAAGCAAACAATCGACTACCTGGCGACGTCAGACGTGGAATTACTGGGTCACCCGCCCTATAGCCCCGACCTCACACCTTGCGATTTTTATTTATTTCCGGAAATAAAAGAAAAACTTCGAGGAAAACGTTTTATGGACGCCGAGGAAGCAGTGGCTGCGTCTCAAAATGCCGTCGAAGAGACCCCTAAGAACAAGTGGGTAAAGTGCTTTCCTCCGTGGTTCCATCGGATGCAGCGATGTATAAATAGACACTATTTTGAAAAGATATAAAAACTAATAACTTGCTAGTTTGTTCAGTTTTGGATTTTCTAAGAACTTTCAGTGTCACCCTCGTATGTAGGTACTACTATAATTTTCACATATCTAAAAACTACCATTTAGCTGGCAGGGGGTGGGAAACTTGACTCTAACAATAATTAGCACTTTAAAGCTTAATCAAAAATCAAAATCAAAATATATTTATTTCATAGAAACCTACATGGGCACTTATGAAACGTCAGAAGCTATAGGTGCACGGTTCCAATTGGTCGTTTCCTATGGAGAAGAGCTGGCAAGAAACTCCACGGGCAAACTAATATTACCCAAACGGGATTTCAGGGATCTGAATCGAAAAATGGTGTTGACAGACCCGCAATACCTCACACCATGTGATAGACGAGACAAAAAATATCATCCCTACATTACGTGCAACGGAGGTAAACTAAAAAAATATTTTGAAGATTTTATTATAAATGCTCTGAGTTTGAGTTATGTTTGTATGAGAAGATGAATTTAATTTTTTAGATTACGACTTGTGTTCCTTGGGGAAAGTTGTAGTTCTATGCACCAGATTACCTCCTAAAATATCCGCACTCCTTTTAAACTCATCCTGTATGTATACCCATGCCAAATTACAGCTGTCTAGTAATAATACATATTATTTAATATGGCATAAGATTTTACCAAATGTCAAAAGTAGTATTTGTGAGATAGTATCGAATCAAGAGAAATTAGAATTCGTCGATAAAACTGTTTTCCTGGGGATTACGCTCGACTCAAGGCTTCAATGGGGGCCTCATTTAACTTCCCTTGCAGGACGGCTAAGTTCAGCAGCATATGCTGTGAGAAAAATCCGTCAATTTACTGATGTAGATACCGCATGGCTAGTATATTTTAGTTACTTTCATAGTAATATGTCGTACGGTATTTTACTATGGGGACGGGCTGCAGACATCGAGTCTATTTTTATTCTGCAAAAAAGAGACATCAGAGCCATATATGGCCTCGGCAGGTGCGACTCTCTGAGAGAACTGTTTAAAGAAATTAACATAATGACGGTACCTTATCAATATATCTATGAAAACATCATGTACGTAAGGAAAAATCTACATCTTTTTAGTAAAAGAGGTGAAAGACACAATTATATCACTAGAAATAGGGACCAATTAGTTCAACCAGGTTTCAGGCTGGCTAAAGTAGATTTATCTTTCATGGGACCCTGTTTAAAATGTTACAATAAAATACCTCCCCACATACTTCAACTGAATGAAACAAAATTTAAATCTTGTATAAAACGCACACTATGCTACCAAGCATATTATAAGTTGGGGGGTTACATCGCTGATAAAAATGCTTGGCTCAACGCTGGTCCTGCTCCGCAAGGGCGCAAACACTAATTGATCAGGTATTGAAAATAGTGTTGGAGCTGCTGAAGATTTCAAATACACTGAAAAAAATGAAACGATACTTTTTACTAAGTACAGTAAAAAAAAAACGGTTCAGGATACTTATTTTTATGTTAAAAGAATTGATTACTGACAGTGCACTGAAATGGGCAAAAACAGTAAAGAGCTAAACAGTTATTTCAATTGGATGAACATTAAAGATTACTGAAAGAAACAGTTTCTTTTAAGTATTGCCATTTTCAGAGCTTAAGAGATGCGCAGTAAAATCTACTGTTATAACTCAACTCTTTTTTTCGGTTAGTTTTACTTCTTTGGACAATAGGCTCTATTTTTACTGACCAAAGCGGTGAATATTACCAAAAAATCGATTGGGTTTACCGATTTTTTTTTTCACTGTACTCTCTTTGCATTGTATATATTCAATCTCTTAGTATTGTATAGTTGCACAGCCCATTGTTATGTGAGTACTATGTATTATAAAGCTGCCATTTACTGGATAGGTCTTTCATTGATTTGAATGTGCCCTGGTGGCTGGGAGTATGTCGTGCCCACTCTAATGTCTCGCTGATGGTGGCGCGTGTGTTGGATCATTTAGCTTCCTTCAAAATGGTCATGTTCTAATCCATGCGTCATGTTCGTGAACGGGCGCCGCCGTCAGTAGAGACTGGTCATATCTTAGCTGCCACGGCTTATTTTAATTTTTGAATTGCTTTTTTTGTTTGTTTTATTAATCTTTTTATTACGGACGCTTTTACGTTTTGCATCGTTCTCACATGTATAATTTCAAAATGTATGATGTAAACAATATTTTGTAACCATAATACGTTGATTTAAAAGAGTGTCCGTGGAGTTTCTTGCCCGTTCTTCTCCATAGGTACCTACTACGCTTTGGAATGGGCAACTAGCTTCATCTTTCTGACTGACCGACCGACCCCTTGACTATTCAAAAGTTCCTATATAAGTAATTGGTTTATTTGAAATAAATGCTCTGGGCCTTATTACAAACCAAGGTTTGTCTTTAGAACCAGGTTTAAACCATCGAGCCATTTTTGAATTTAGAACTTTATTTCAACAAAGACAAAGTTCTTAATACAAAAACAGATTTTTAAACCGGGCCTAAGTGATCAATTTCGTATAAAGAACTTTACAACGGTCAAAATAAAGTTCGAAATACAAAAACTGGCTCGAAGGTTTAAGCTTGGATCAAAGATAGAACTCGTTTTGTAATAAGATGGTAGGAGTTTGAGTTATGTTTGTATGTATGAGAAGATGAATTTAATTTTTTAGATTACGACTTGTGTTCCTTGGGGAAAGTTGTAGTTTTATGCACCAGATTACCTCCTAAAATATCCGCACTCCTTTTAAACTCATCCTGTATGTATACCCATGCCAAATTACAGCTTTCTAGTACTGTCTGAGTTAAATCGGGGACAGACAGACAGATGTACATGGCGAAACTATAAAGGTTCCTTATTGACTACGGAACTCTAAAAAGGCTGACTTAAATGACATCGAAAGTCATAAAAAAT
This sequence comes from Atethmia centrago, assembly GCA_905333075.3. Classification (NCBI taxonomy): domain Eukaryota; kingdom Metazoa; phylum Arthropoda; class Insecta; order Lepidoptera; family Noctuidae; genus Atethmia; species Atethmia centrago. The sequence goes on from HG995385.1 coordinate 15,274,063, forward strand.
CATTGTACGAAAATTTTCTCGCGTTACATTCATGCTGAGATGACCCAGACAACTTTCAATTTGCCGCCAAATCGTAAACAAATGACAAATTAATAAAATACATACACAATAATATTGGCAAAGAGTTCCATTTTCAAAATTTGAGCTGTTTTTTTATTATAGCGTTCACAAGTGGCCAGTTCTAAAAACTTTCAGACTCGCCCTCGTATAACGAAATTAGAAGGAAAACTATCACAGCTAAGTAGGCTTTACAAGTAGTCGACCAACTTACAGTTGCAGTGAGAGAATTGACCGTGACGTATTTTTTTTTTTGGTTGGGAAATTATCATATAATTAAAAGGAAAACTACTCGTATCACAGCTAAGTGGGCTTTACAAGTTAACGAGTTATAGTCGACCAACTTAAATTTGCAGTTGGAGAATTGACCGTGACGTATATCGATGTATGGGGAACATGTTTTTCAACTACAATGTTAAGTTTGTTTTTGGGATAAATTCAATCCATGTACGGAACCCTTCATTGGGCGTGGTACGACACGCATATGGCAGGTTTTTATTTATAAATGTTGAAAAATTTGGCAGTTACGCTATGGAGACTGCCAGGATCTATGTGAGCAATAATATTATGAATGGTACTACATGCCATCTTCAGTTCACAAAATTTTGATTCTTGGTGCAAGTGTCATAAAGCATTTTGCAGTACTTCCTATTGGTCAACTTTCGGAACATGCAAAAGAATCTCGTAATAAGGATTATAAAAAATTTCGTCTACATCATGCTAGAAAATGCTCAAGATCCGCTACAAACGAGGATGTATTTCATACTCTTCTTTATACTTCAGATCCTTACATAACCAGCATTAGAAAACCGTATACTAAAAACGTGAAGGAACTTGATGAAGACACCTTAGATCTTTTGAAAGTGAACGAATTAATTTTAGATCCCTAAGTTCATCAAGTATAAATAACATAACATTTAGTAAACATTACAATTAATTAATTAAATTAAATTGATTTGTATTTTGATGTACTATATGATTTTTGTAAACATTAAAATAATAGTATTCATTGTAAAAAAAATAAATATTGGACATTTTTGATAATTTTGAATTTGTTTTATTTTTTATGGTTTTTAATTCAATCATAATAAATAATATTTCATTTGAAGCCAATACACTATTCTATATTTGTGCAAAATTTTAGAACATAATATTCAGAAATAAAAAAGTTATTGATTTTTAATCAGAAACAGACCTTTATTACGGCGGCGTCCGGCCGGCGCCGGCCGGTAAAATGACGCTCTCGCAATATATTAGCCGTGTGTGTATGCACTATCCATACTTTCTTTTTTCCTTCTTTATATTTTTTCTTTCTTTTTTTTTCTATTATAAAGAGAAAAGATTTTATTTTTTTGTTTGTTTGTAATGGATAAACTCAAAAACTCCTTATCTGATTATAAAAACTCTTTCACCTATAGAAAGCTACGTTATCAGCGAGTAACATGGGCTGTAGTTTTTTTTTTTTCAAAAATTAGGTATCCTTACGAAGATTACAATAATGTAACCCAAGGTATCAAAAACTGGCATATAAAAACATGTTTATAGTACTCATCATTACCCACAAAAAGTCCGCGAGGTTATATGTCTAAGTCTAACTATTTTAGTAAAATCACAATAACCGTTTTTGTTCAAATTAGTCAATCAAAACACGGGTAGAATCGAAAGACACATGATACATTTGTATCATGATATTAATCCTTATCCAACTAAATAGTTTCATAATCAAGGTTGATTATGTACATGTAAATTCCTTTTAATTTTTTTCAAATCGGACCATTCGTTTAGAAGTTACGACGCAACGGATTAAAATACTAAAGGCTCTTACAGATTGGGGCGATAGTGCGGGCGCGACAAGCATATTTTTGACAGTCGCGGTCGCGGCCGTGATATCGCGCTAGTCTGAACGAGCCTTAAAAGTAAAAAAAATGCCGCGCTTTGAGCGAACAACCCTACGCTTAAGTCTATTCGATTTTTTTTTTGTAAACTAGACACAATTGAATAGTAGTTGTAACAAATAATAAAGTTTGTCATACATAGTCCCCCCACCGGGTCTGCCTGTCTGTTTCTAAACTCAATGACTACCTACCAAACGGATTTTCAAATGGTTTTCACCAATGGACTGAGTGATTCATGGTTTAGGTGTATAAATGTATAATTCATAGTGTAGAATGACTAATTCTACAATATTTTTTTTTGGTATTTCTCGTACTTTAAGTAACCATCACATATTCCACCTTATTTGCGAGTTCGGTTCTTTAATTTTTTTTTCTTTTGAATCCGTCCGGTAAGGACCAGGCCCGGGTCGACGGCGCGTTGTATTCCACGCGCGCCTCAAAGAGATGTCGTCAGCACAAGCGTAGGGGTCCAATAGGGCCGACGCCTGCCGGGGTCGCGGGAAGGTACCAAAGAGTTACCGAGGCCCCTGGCAACACAGGCAACTGAAGGAATACGGGTGGGTTTTAGTCAGTAAGAGTCTGACACACCCTCGCGCTCCGCCCAGAGCGGGAGAAGTTATTTGATGATTTCCTACCCAAAAAAAAAAGCGGGCGTAGCCGCGGGCAAAAACTAGTAATATATTATTATATTATCTTCCATGTGTGTGACCCGCTTTAATGTTTGACCACCATTTACGCCACTGCGCAACGAGTAGGTAAGTGCTTTTACGAGGAACAAATATGCGCTGTCGACGCGCGTTACGGTGAGCGTATTAAACACGCCGTGTTTGCACCTATGCAAATAGCGTCGGAAATGGAAGCTGGTCTCTTCGGGCCTACCCTGAAGCCAGCTTCCACTGTGAAACACTTTGACCTTGAGCTGGCCTAGTATAGTATGGAGTTTTAATTGAATGCGAGGCCAGCTTATACTGGTTTTGTATAAAGTACGCGTCAAACTTGACGGCGGCTCTGAATTGCGCTACTCGCTGCGCAGTACCACACCCCTCACCCCCACTGACACGTAAATTTGCTATGGTGCAGCGACTCGCCGCATGTTCCGAGCCGCCATAAAGTTTGAATCAATTCAAGACAAATATTGATTCATAAAAGGGGAATACATTTGTTGTCTTCTTCGAAGACATTATACTTAAATGAAGAATTATTAAGTTTAATTTTAAATATATTATTTCTCTCTTAGAATATTTTCTTCAATTAAGATGTTATAGTCTTGAACCAAAAATATTTGCGTATGTCAAGAATAAAAACCAAGTATTTATTATTCATAATTTGAGTAAACAGGATTTCTTGGACTAAACCTTACCTTCTACAATCTGTCATTTTGTCTTCAGTTTCTAGCGATCTTTGTCTAGGTCCTTTTTTATGTAGAAGAATTTCTACGGTGGGATATCAAAAAAGGAGAAACAGAGGCATGGGCAGCCGTCACCTCCTTCTACGAAGCAGTAATGCTCGCGAAGGAGGATGCGGGACGGTTGAGGGAAAGGCAAATTTCGCGCCCTCTCGCTCCTAGCCGCCGCAGGAAACGCCCTGGGCGTCGGGAATCCCGGGCGGATTTCCGGCCACCGTAGGCGCGGGCTTGCGGACGGTGAGCAATGGGTAGCTCACCATCCGGTAAGGACCAGACCCGGGTCGACGGCGCGTTGTATTCCACGCGCGCCTCAAAGAGATGTCGTCAGCACAAGGGTAGGGGTCCACTAGGGCCGATGCCTGCCGGGGTCGCGGGAAGGTACTTATGGGTCACCGAGGCCCCCGCAACACAGGCAACGGAAGGAATACGGGTGGATTTTAGTCAGTAAGAGTCTGAGACACACCCTCCCGCTCCGCCCAGAGCGGGAGAAGTTATTTGATGATTTCCCACCCAAAAAAAAAAGGAAAAAAATACCTCCTGCGTAGCGCTTGCGACTACTAGACCAACGAGATAGTCAAGTTGAGGAAACGAAGCAAGAAAACTCCGATAACGTTCCAGGAATGCTTACTTTGATATCAAAGGCCGCGGCTACATCATGTAACTGTTTTATTAATTACTAGCTGTTGCTTTCGTTGTTGATTTCGTTCCCGGTATTTTCGCGGGTGTGCGCACCACAACATGGAACCCTTAAGGCTCCTGCATACTGGCGCGACTTGTCGCGCGACGCGATGCGACACAAAGACACCGCGTGTAGCGCTACAAGCGGTACCTTTGTGTCGCGACGCGTCGCGCGACATGTCGCGCCAGTATGTAGGAGCCTTTATAGTTTCGTCATGTCTGACTGTCTGTTCGTCTGTCCTCGCTCTAGCTGAGGCGCTTAGAAAGCTGTAATTTGGCATAGGCATACATATTAATCACGCCGAAAAATTGGTAAAAAAAATCCTGAAAAAAAAGGGTTACGGTACCCTTGCACGTGCACGTAACGTGGGGATGATTTTTTGTCTCATCTATTCCATGGTGTGGGGTATCGATGGGGGGCCGTTAAAAATATTGCAGGTCTGTGAACACCATTTTTCGATACAAGGATGCGTTTGCGTAATATTAAGCTTTAAACTGCAAATTTTTGTTAGATTTAAGCCCCCCCCCCCCCCCCCGCCTCTGCCATCTAAATGGTTGTTTATGGAGATGTGAAAAAATCATGGCAGTAGTACATATAACGAAATTAAAAGGAAAACTATCACGGCTATGTAGGCTTTACAAGTAAAACAAATAAATAAACAAAATAAGTTAACGAGTAATAGTCGACTAATTTAAATTTACATTTGGAGAATACCGCGATTATAACAACCCCTAATAGTTCTAACACAGAGTACACACATGGTTCAATACACATAGAGGCGGTGTAGAACAGCCCTGCCCCTGACCACTGTCTTACTGTGTAGACACGGACTCCGGAGAATTGACCGTGACGTATATCGATGTATGGGAGAAGATGGTGCCGATTCCCTTGTTCACAAACTAAACTAAATTTAAGTGCAGTGCATCTTTTTCTTTCTATTTCATTAAGAAAAGGACAGAAGATAAGTTTTAGTTTAGTCCTGTCAGATTAATCAGCGCTTGACGTAAATTGACGTAATTTTAGTAGGCAAGTTTTTAATCACGTCTAAACTTGTATGGAGTAGTGACAGGCGCTGATTAATTTGACAGGCCTAAACTAAAATTTATCTTCTATCCTTTTCTTAATAAAATAGAAAGAAAAAGATGCACTGAACTTAAATTTAGTTTAGTTTGTGAACAAGGGAATCGGCACCGATGTTTTTCAACTAAAATGTTAAGTTTGTTTTTGGGATAAATTCATCCCAACATTCCCAATTACGGACCCTTCATTGTGCGTGGTACGACACGCACTTGGCCGGTTTTTTATACATACTTCCTGAGTCCCTAACATTGAGTTTATCTTGGAAATTACTGATATCGGTGAAGGAAAACATCGTGAGGAAACCTGGGAGGCAACCATCACCTCTTGTAGCCGATGATATTTAAAACTATAGATACGTTGTCTGCACTCTAAAATGACAACATGAAATGAAGCCAATTGGCCACATCTCGCTTAGTTACGCACCAACCTGTCGCGCGACACTACGTTTGTTTTTAATTTATATTGTGTGTGTAAACCTGTGCAAAACATAAAAAAATTGCCGTCGTGTGTTTCCAGACGATGTACAAATTATACTCCAAAAGTTAAAGACAAAAACGTGTCATTTCATGCAATTTGACTAATACTTATCCTGTGACGTAACTGAAGATGTATATTTATCTCCCTCTAGCAACAGGCATCCCGCCGTACGGTGTCATATTTTCTTTCCCTTTCTTCACGCGTATAAGTAGCTATCTAGTATTTTCGCCGTTTTTAAGCGCCGTGATGTTGGTTCATGACGTGTCTATATATAATACGTCATTGCTTATAGCAGTATAATTTCAATATTACTTTAGCGTGAGAAAGAGCCATCTCTCAAGAGATGGAGCCATAAGGCCTGTACAGCTCCCACTGTGAAGTAATATTATAATAATACTGCTATAAGAGGTGATGGTTGGCTTTCTGGACTTACAGTTAATGTTAGTCCGAAATCACCCACCCGTCTTGAGCACGAGTGGCGATCAATGCTCGAGCCTTCTCTGTATGAGAGGTGGGCCTTTGCCCTGCATTGGGACAATACTAGGCTGGTATTATTATACCCAGCACCACGAAGACCGGTTCTGAGCTTCTGATATCGCAAATCTCACAGAAAAACGTCTCTCACACCAACTTAGGTACTAGAATTTTGAGGTCAGCTTATCTTAAAACCTAGGTAGGTATAAATTGCCAGTGCGATAAAATTAAATAGCTCAACTGCCTGACTTTTGAATTATTTTTAACTGAAACCCGATAAGAAACACCACACGTTCTACATCGTGATTAAAATTGTAAGTAGGGACATAAAAAAAATAAAAACAATATTTTGCGCTTCTGACTCAGGAAACATTGAGTTATGATAACAACCGCACGGATTATTGCACCAGTCTCTTGACCGCGATAATATTTATTTATCTGTGCGGTTGAAACAATCGACCATTAGCTTATCAACGAATACTTACCCAATATACCTACTGACTACTAAACTGGTATATAGGTACATTATTATTATTATTATTATTTATTAACACCAATAAGTACAAGTTCTTACAGTTTCCCAAGACGTTGCTAATGTTGCTATACACACATATTAACTAACTATATCTATAAAATACACTTTAACATAAAATTAACAATAAACATATCGCACCTTTGGTAGAACAAGGGCACAATTGCAGTTTTTGCAATTTTACAGGAGAGTAATTTTAGGATATTTTTTGTACTTGTGTGGCGCCAAAAAGACAACGCCACTGTTTCCATCTGGCGGTTTTTTGAAGGAATTAAACGAATGTCTTTGTCCCTCCAGTTCAAAGGGCCCTTTTAAAGCATTTCTGCATATTTAAGTCATTTTGGCAATTTATGACAATTATGCCCTTGTTCTACCAAAGGTGCGATATAACAAAAAAAAAAAAAAACTAATATCTCAAATATTTACGCCTTCTTCAATGCACTTTTGTGCTCCTGATACAATAAGAGAGGCCCTTGACAAAGGGGCATTGTGGTGCATAGTCTTCACATATCATCGGCCTAGCCTTTTCCCAACTACGTTGGGGTCGGCTTCCAGGATAACCGGATGCAGCTGAATACCAGTATTTTACACGGAGCGACAGCCTATCTGTCCTCCACAACCCATTTACTGGGTAATACTATGCCCCTTGGTAAGACTGGTTGTCAGACTTTCGGGCTTCTGACGACTGTCAAAGCCCAAGAATGACAGCCGGGATCAACAGCTTAACGTGCTTTCCGTGGCACTGAGAGGTCTTGGTATGTAAAGATGGTCACCCGTCTACGGACCAACCTCGGTAAGCGTAGCTTAACCTGATCGATTGACCCGTGCGGCTGTTATTACTTAGCCATAAGCCCCCAGTATCGTCTACTGCTGAGACACAGGCCTTCTTCTGTGCGAGGGAGTGGGCCATAATCCACCACGCGGTCCCAGTGCGGGTTGGTAGTTGTCACGTTTTACAATTTTTGGTTCTAGAACACGCCGGTTTCCTCACGATGTTTTCTTTCACCGTTTCGAGAGCAGTGGTGATGAAATTAAATACACAAAGCCTGTCTGGGTTCGAACTCTCAACCAAATCGAAATAATAATGTTACTACTCATAAGTAGTCGATACCACTGGGCCACCACTGATATATTAAAAAAAATATACATAATTATTGTATATGTCACAGCCATCTGGTTAAATTAGCCAGCTAATTGGACGCCTAGGCCGTTCATTAAACGCCGGCACCCAATTAAATAGCTGAAGGACAACTAGAACTGTGACCAGCCACGTGCGAACCGAAATGGTAGCAGTAACTAAGCCAGGGCACCCGATCAAATGGGTTAGGTTAGGTTATACACCGAGAGGAGGCCTGTGTCCCAATAGTGGAAACATTGGTGCCGATTCCCTTGTTCACAAACTAAACTAAATTTAAGTTCAGTGCATCTTTTTCTTTCTATTTCATTATGAAAAGGACAGAAGATAAATTTTAGTTTAGTCCTGTCAAATTAATCAGCTCTTGACGTAAATTGACGTAATTTTAGTAGGCAAGTTTTTAATCACGTCTAAACTTGTATGTAGTAGTGACAGGCGCTGATTAATTTGACAGGACTAAACTAAAATTTATCTTCTGTCCTTTTCTTAATGAAATAGAAAGAAAAAGATGCAATGAACTTAAATTTAGTTTAGTTTGTGAACAAGGGAATCGGCACCATTGTAGGCTGATTTTGTGTGTGTGTGTGTGTGATTATGTTTGTATACAAAACATTGTAAAAAAAATAAGAGTTTTTTTGACTTTGCAGGGCAAAGACCTGTTATTATACAGGGAAGGAATGAGCATTAATCACCACGTTTGCACTTGTCAATCTTTGCACATATTTACGACAAAAAAAAATCTATAAAGTCGCGAAACCTGTAAACCAAGTTTCGTCCAGATCGGTTATAAAATACCATCTATAGAGGAGTAGCAAGAAACTGACAGAGGACAGCAATGTTTTCCAGACTTGCAGCAGCGACCCTTCAGTCACTCGGTCAAAAAACGTCGACTTTACTTAAGTAGGGAAGAAGAGCAATACGTAGATTTGACCCTACCTGAAATACTAATCGGGGCATGAAACGCGACTGATTGCCTGTGGCTACCAAAATCTAGAAAGAAATAGCCTAGCAGCCTACGAAACTTTCATACAGTGGTTACCTAAACAGCAAAAATGTCCAGTCATTTTCGGAGAATGTATTTTTGGCTTACTTCAATGAACTTGCAAATTAATACAAGCCCATCTCGTTATAGTGTATCTATTCCTTGTTTAAAAGCACCGTTAAGACCAAAAACCTACTGTAACCTTATGGCATTTCTAAAGAGACGCTTGATAGGTAGGTAATTTAGATTTCCGACCAATATATCCTTATTGGTGTACCTATTGTAACCAACCGACGTTGAAAAGTTTTTAAAATAAAAGAAGCTCCGTATAGTCAGTACCTGGCAACAAAGGTCAGTTGAACTTTATAAATCTAAATGTATCATCTCTATAGATAGTTCTTACAAATAACTATTTGATCTCTTTGCAAGTAGCGTTATATTCGGTGTTACTGGTGCGTGTAGACGTCAAAAGTTGAATGATATTACAACAATGGATGTAAAAACCGTGTACGTTACCCCAGCAGGAAAGTGGCTCCTAGAGTGATATGAGTGGTACGTATAATTAGTGCAAAATCTGCTGTAAATGTGCGCCACATAAAAAAAATTGTGCGCTTTGTCGTTTTGGAAAACAAACGGAAAAAACGATTTCTGCTGGAGTAACGTTGTTCCATCAGGAAAATTCTAAACGAATGATCGGAGAGAGAAATATTGAGCATGGGCAGATAGCTTATATTTGTGCAAAAATGTGCGCCGAAAATATAATTTGTGCGTCTTCAGGATTTCAAGATATTGCGTTTCCTGCTGGAGTAACGTTTTGCAGAATCGTGTATCTCTGAAACTATTGTATGTGCGCCTGTAGAATAAACATACACGAGTAGCTCTTAATTTATGCGTATTTGTGACAGAATTTGTAATTTTCAAGTAATAGCGCTTTTTTAAAACGTATAAGCTCGCTGAAAACTGTATTCGGTCCTTCTTGACGCTTATATTAACCAAAAAAAGTTTCAAAAGTGTACATGGATGCGTTATTGAATAATATTGCTAAAAGTCAAAACGACGGTGTCATAACTTTGACGGCAAAATACAAGAAACCGGCTCAACCCAAGATGTGTAGGTGTAAACCAAAAATTAGTGCGTTTAGTCAAAAATATGTAGTGAAAATATTTAGCTTGGAATACAGTCGCGTGCAAACGTTTGTTGGCAATTATACGCGACGTTAGTGGATGGCGCGGGGCCAGAGTAGAAACCCACGGTGAAATGCTTCTCGTAAAAATTACCCATACTAATAACAAGATTCCATTTTCTTTTACATCCATGGCCCGTTTTATGAAATAGTCAAAAAATATCATGCTCTCCGTTGAACAAATGCAAAAAATGGTGCCGATTCCCTTGTTCACAAACTAAACTAAATTTAAATTCAGTGCATCTTTTTCTTTCTATTTCATTAAGAAAAGGACAGAAGATACATTTTAGTTTAGTCCTGTCAAATTAATCAGCGCCTGTCACTACTCCATACAAGTTTAGACGTGATTAAAAACTTGCCTACTAAAATTACGTCAATTTACGTCAAGCGCTGATTAATTTGACAGGACTAAACTAAACTTTATCTTCTGTCCTTTTCTTAATGAAATGGAAAGAAAAAGATGCACTGCACTTAAATTTAATTTAGTTTGTGAACAAGGGAATCGGCACCAATGACCGCTTTTTCCTAAACTTTCAAAAAGGTAGATGTACAGCAAGAAAGAAAGAATAACGTTCACGACGACATCTTGTCACTTGTCACACTTTTAACTTTAGCTTTTACATTTCGACATGAAATGACGGTGCAGTAGCAGGTAGTTAGATTCTATGGTCATTGAGGGTGCATTCTAAAAGTTGGCAACGTTGCAAATATTTACCTTTTTTATTAGGTAATTTGTGAATACTGTATGGAAATATCACTAACTAGTGACCTAAAATATTTAAAACGAAATGCAATTATAACACTGGGGGATAACCATCACCTCTTATAGCAGTATTATTATAATATTACTTCACAGTGGGAAAGTGATGGAGCTGTACAGGACTTATAGCTCCATCTCTTTCTCACGCTGAAGTAATATTGAAATAATACTGCTATAAGAGGTGATGGTTACCCCCCTGAATACGATGTTGTAACCGTTTTAGGCATAAAAAGGCCATATGGAGTTTCCAAATACTTTTTATACATCTAAAACTAAACCTTCGGTGTTACGATATTAATTATTGCATTTCATAATCAATATTTTAGTTCACTAGTTAGCGATATTTCATATTTCCAAACAGTAAAATTGCCAAATTAATCAAAACAGCGAAATGTTTGACAGCTACTTGCGACGTTGCCAACTTTCAGAATACACGCTCTTAATGTTACTGTTTAAATTAACTTAGACAGAAACAATAACGTTGCCCTTGGTGCAACCCATCTTTAGTTTATTCGTTACCTAACCATTATTTTTTTGTAAACTAGAAACAATTTACTACCTAGGTATTCAATTGTTTCTAGTTTTACTAGACATTAATTAATTGTTTGTATTACAAACTACTGGTAGTTTGTAATACCTAATAAAGTTTGTCATAATATATAAATAAAAAGATAGCAACCATTAGTTTTCGGAAACTATCTTGAAAGAGGCAACTTTGTACTTTGTTCGAAATGCAAGCGGACGAAGTCTTGGGCGAAGTGCTAGGAGGTTATAGATAGGTTTAGCAGCCCGTGAATGAACCGTTACCGCACTTTACACGACGGAGGATCGCACCGCAGACCAGCAATCAACAGGAGACCGCAGAGCATCGTGCTACATCCTTTTACATAAATGAATGCATCTTACTTCACGAATTAGGTCATTCTACAAATACCTAGCAACCTATAGAACCGCTGGTTGCTTCATAATAATACCAGGCTATCATTGTCCAACTGCCTGCGACAACTCGTTTTCTCTGAAGACGGGTCGGCGATTACAGACTTTTATCAATTATATAAGTCCAGGTTTCCTCACTATTTCTACCTTCACCAATGTCAGTAATCTATATATATCTATAATTATGTATATACCTACCTACATTTATGTAATTACTTGTCCTGACTGACCGACTGATTAATCAACGTAGAGCCGAAACTACTGAGACTAGGAACGTGAAATTTTGTACACGGCTTTTATAATTTAGGGGAGCACTGAGAAGGGGTTTTTGAAAAATTCATTTTTAGGGAGGGATTTCGTTCGAATGACAAATCTTATCGCTTGAGTTAGTAAAAAACTTGGCAAGAATACAACGTTACTAAGTAAATTATAAAGTTTGTATTTTTTTGTTTTATTCTAAACGAGTCCCTAAAAACTAAACTAAAAGATTGGGGGTGTCAAAGTTTGTATGCAAGAATTCTAACGCGCGAACTGATTACCTCAAAACTCAGTATTACTTAAACTTCAGACCAAAAATAAGAGATAAGGTGTATCAGGGTATTTCGCAATTTTACAGGGGAGGATTTTACTGCATGGATTGATTAACTCGAAAATTGTTATTAACAATCTTTAAGTCACGTTATGGAAATTTTTCAAAGTTCCACCCCTGTGGGGTTGAAAAGACGGTATACAGTTTATATGAAAAATCTTATTTCTTTGGTCAATAAACTTGAAATTTGGCAATACTTGCCTCAATAGGGGGAAGTCCCCTAGTGGCGGACACTTAAGGTTTTTTAGAAATAAAATAAAAAATATTTTAAGGAATGTTTATTTATTTATTTATGACTTACAATAGATAACTAAGTTAGAAATCAAATTAAACTAAAAAAAACACAACCTCAGCTTAAAAATAATTAACACCATTAATCAGACTTCGGTAACAAAAAATGTAATTTATAAAAGTGGCACCTAGTACCGGACGGATATTTGTGCCATACCAAAAGCACTGGACATCTCAGAATAGCTTGCATCGATCACATATGTAGCCATCTCCAGCCTCTGGGACGTCTGCACATGCTTCATGTGCCCACCCAAGACAGGATGAGCTCTGGATCCAGTCTTCCTCAGTGTCTTCTAAGCAAACCACGCAAATTGTTGTGTTTGTGTTAGATATTTCAGTTAATGGTTCCACTTTATTTCCATATTTTTCTTTGGGCTCCACGTCTTTCGCTTCTTTTCCTTTGGGTTTAATTCCTTTGGTTTGCTTTCCTTTGCCTACAATTGCTGCTTTAAACTTAGATCCTAATTCCTTCTTTTTGTCTCTCATGTTCTTTTCATTTTCTTTTTCTTCTGCCACTTTTTTGTACGGCGTTTCTTCTTCTCCTCGATTTAGCGCCTTTATTTTGTCATATACAGTGCTTTTAGGAATATTGTATCGCATTGCAGCTTGTCTTACACTCAGTTCTTTGGAAAAAAAATATCGATAGCAGTTTGTAAGCTTTCCACCGTTTGTAAGCCCACGATCCTTTCTTTTTCTTCTCTTCCATTTCAATGCTATTCATTCTTCTATGTTCTAAAACAAAATTCAACAATTAGAATAAATAACGTTAATTCTCACGAGAAATATCAATATGTTTACTGTCCGGTGCTAAGGGATGACTTAGTGTCCGGTACTAAGGGACAGATGATTTCGTGCATTAGGTGGTACCTACTATAATTAGTTAAAAAATTTAATAATATTCTATCAGTTTACGGGTAACAATTAAGTACTACTTTTATTTTTGAATACCATTAAAATGTAAATGCAGAAATGTGCCAGAATTACTTACATCGATTTTTACGTGACGCCGTGATTTCCCGCCAAAAGCAGCAAACGCCCGCTCCCGCCGTGGCCTTGCGCGTCACTCGCGAGCCAGGGCGCGTGATCCTGTTGCTGTGTGCCCCCCGCGCCCCTTTCACTTGTACTTTGAATCGAACCGGTTTATACTTGCTTGAATAAATAGTACGAGTGTCCGGCGGTAGGTGCCGTCCGGCGCTACGGGACTTCCCCCTAAATAATAAAGATTGTCACTTTAGTTTTTTAAACAACCCCCACAGAGGATTTCGGGTGTGTCAAAGTTAGTAAGGAAAAATTTGAACGTTCTGTCGGATTAACTCGAAACTAATATTTAAAACAAAAATTAAAAGAGTAGGTACGTTTCAGGGTTTTTCGAAAACAAATTAACAGGGGTGGAAAAGGTTTATAAAGTTTGAGGGGTGGACTGCTTGCTTCAATTAACTCAATTATGGGTAGGTACCATATATAATGTTGAAGTCATACAATGGAAACGTGCAGTCGCCAGCACATCAAGTTGTCAAAAGCTATCAATTTTCCTCATTCGATTTTGAACTTAACATCAATATTTTAAGGTGTAAAATCATTTGCAGAAATTTGACAGTTTGTGGTAACTTGATGTGCCCGGTGACTGCCAAACGCTTTTTTTAAAACAAGCCCTGACGTGGTGAAAAGGGCATAGTTTATTTGAAAAATCTTATTCCTTTGATCTATAAACTTAAAAATCGGCCCGAATACTTATTTATTTATTTATTTTATTTATTTATTAAAACTTTATGCACAAGTATAAAAAAAATAATACCGTACAAAGGCGGACTTAATGCCTGAGGCATTTTCTACCAGTCAACCTTAGGGTGATGCAGAGAAGACACATGGCAGGTGCAACTTAAGGAATAGATAACACGAAAATAACTTTACAATACAAGAATACATACGTAGATACATACATATAAACAGAATAAACTTTGTCAGGAGAAATAACGATCGGTAGTGGGGAAATATCGATCAGTAGAGGAGATCTATCTAAATAAATGTCAAAGATCTTCATCTCACAAGAACAAACTTGTCATTGTAGTTGATAAACATGTTCTCCCATACATTCCAACTGCAAATGCAAGTTGGCGACTATTGCTCGTTACCTTGTACAGCCTACTTAACTGTAAGTTTTCCTTATAACTTCGTTGTATAGGCTATTAATAGCCGTGATTTTTTTCACATATCCAAAACCACCATTTAGCTGGCGGGACGACGACGACACTCTAACAAAAATGAGCACTGTAAAGCTTAATATTTCGCAAACGGATCCCTGAATCAAAAAATAATTTTCACACTCACAATATTTTTGAACAACCTTTACAACGATAACATAATGGGATAAACGAAAAAAGGAGCGGTACCGTAAAAAAAAAAAAATATATATATATATTTCTAGTACCGAGAGTCTGAGTGCGGCTTACCGCGGACGGACAGACAGACAGACAGACAGACGGTCATGGCGAAACTATGAGGATTCCTTGTTGCCTACGGAACCCTAAAATGGGGATAAAAAATATAGAAGGGATTATAGAGGCATGTGGAACAGGGTGTAAAGTTCACTCATCCTTCATAGAAACGGGAGGATCCTCCGATCAGACGGGTGTCGTGTCTGGAGGGCAACTGCCCGACAGTTGATGTCGGGATGTTGTAGGTATATATTCTAGTCGCGCGGTAAACTCTGCTTGCGTGATTCAGGATTTGTGTGACGTCACTTCTTTTATGCAGATTTCGCATGTGGCGTTGTAGATGCCGCCACAGAGTATTACAGACTCACAAGACAATGGTACCGATTCCCTTGTTCACAAACTAAACTAAATTTAAGTTCAGTGTATCTTTTTATTTGTATTTCATTAAGAAGAGGACAGAAGATAAATTTCAGTTTAGGCCTGTCACTACTCCATACAAGTTTAGACCTGATTAAAAACTTGCCTATTAAAATTACGTCAATTTACATCAGCGCTGATTAATTTGACAGGACAAAACTAAAATTTATCTTCTGTCCTTTTCTTAATGAAATAAAATTTAGTTTAGTTTGTGAACAAGGGAATCGGCACCACTGTCGTCTTAGAGACGAAGGTTTCTTACCGTACCTTTGTCTCCTGTCACCTGCGATGCCTCTGGTATTGGAGATGTCCTGGCGGAGACCATTGATCATCAGAAGTTTTACTGGTTCCGTGAACTCCAATATACTTATACAATTAACTTTTAAAACAAAACGACAAACTCCATTAACATAATCTTTTATTAAAACGATCCAATGCATTCAATACCACTTCTCCCCTTAAATATTAAGATTCAAGCTCTCCAAATAGTAGCCTTCATATTCCTCATAAGTTTTTCCATCAACGGTTCTGTTACAAGAGATATATTTCTTCATGTCATTATCAGTCCACAGCTGAAGATGCTCGTGTGCCAGGTCTAATGTTTTCGTGGTCTTTTGAAGGCTGATAAGGTTCTCGTTGAGTCGTTTCTTTATTTTGTCAAGGGTTCTCTGTTCTTCATCTGTTTCCGATGATATGTCTGGAATAATGGTTTGGAATTAGGAAAGTATATAAAACTAGCTGCGCCCCGCGGTTTCACCCGCGTAAGTCTCGATCCCGTGGGAATATAGGGATAAAATGTACTTTACGACCTATTATCATACCTACCAAATATACATGAAAATCGGTCAAGCCGTTTCGGAGGAGTGCGACCACAAACACCGAGACACGAAATTTTTATATATTAGAATATAATCACGCCTTTTTGCCCAGAAGGGTTAGACAGGGGTGAACCTATAATAACACCCACCCACATTTCGCCAGTTATGTTTAAGTCCCATGTAATAGGGGGCGAGCCTATTGCCATCAACCGGGCACAAATCCAGACTCCGGACTGCTACTGAGAAATTCCTGATGGAAAAACCCAATAAAACTTTGGCCGACCTGGGAATTGAACCCAGGACCTCATGATCAGCAGTAGCGCTTGCAACCACTTGACAAACGAGGCAGTCGGTATATTTTCTTATGTACTCAAAATAAACCCAACGTGAATTCATGCAAGCCTAGTACTTTCTGTTAGTTATAAACTATCTGTGTGCCAAATTTCACCTAAACCCTACTATTAGTAGGATAATACTAATTAATGATTAAAATATTATCTTGAATTCATGCATGCCTAGTACTTTTGTTAGGTGACTGCTCAGAAATTGTGCACAACGTGTCGTGAACAGAATACCGTCTTGTATGCATGTAACGTACTACCGGGATAACAGTATCCGAAGTATGATAACAGTATCCGAAGTATGATAACAGTATCCGAAGTATGTCCTCTATTCCAGGTTATATATAAACTATCTGTGTGCCAAATTTCATCCAAATCCGTTCAGCCGTTTCTGCGTTATTGAGTTACAACCATTCACATTATAATATTATTATTTATTTACTAATGCACCAAATCCCAATATACCCCAATAAAAATCCATAGAATGCAAAAAAAGTCATGACATCATTAAAATAAAATACATTAAAATTTAATTCAGTCATTAAAATAAAATGTCATTACATTATCTGAATCAGTACCACAAAAAAAAAATGAAATATCACATAAAAAAAAAATCGTCGGTTGGCATTCCAATGAAGTTTCAGCCAATACCTGTGGATCGTTGGTGAGGATTGGAGCAAGCTCCAATCCTCACCAACGACCCTCAACAGTTGATTGTTCGATTTTCTTAGAATGCTGGAAAACGATGATATGCGCGATCGAATAATGGCAGGAAAGTCGGCACTCTCGCTTCAGCGAACATGCTCGTCGCGCTACAGTACCGCGGAAATTTCATTAAGATGCGGTAGGCATCATTGGTATCATCATATTAGTAGGACTAGATTCTGTCCGCGACTACTTCCGCGTGGAATTTCTTGTTTTAACATGAAATATGTATATCCTATGATACTCGGAAATGCTGTAGCTTCCCATATGTGAAAGAATTTTCGGAATCGGATCAGTAAGTAGTTCCGAATATTACCCCCGTACATACCAACTCACAAATTTTACCTGTTTATAATATTTCACACACATTCATAAACTCAAGCCTTCTTCCCATGGGGGTAGGCAGAAACTATAGAACGCCACCTGCTACGTTCCTTACATACTCCTTTTGCTTCGTTTACGTTCATACATCTGGACATACACGCACGCCGGTTGCGAGTAGGTACTACGCACCTGACCGTTTTGAAGAACATCACCAATGAGGTCACTATATGTCTTTCCGGGGCGTCCCCTCCCGGCGTTTCCACTCACATCTGCCTTGTAAATACCTTTTGTTAGTCGGCTTTCATTCATCCTCTCAACATGACCAAACTATCTAAGCATACTCTTTTAATTTTTTGTCACTACATCTTCCTTTAAACCGCACCGTAGCCTTATCACATCAGTTTTCAGCCCATCATTTATAATCTCACCACACATTCTTCTCAAGGAACACATATCCACAGCATTTACTCTACTTTCATGCTTCTTTTGCTACACCCAACATTCACTTCCATACATAAGCGTGCACGCCAGCCAGCCAGTTATGAACAGCCAGTCGAGCCACTTTGGGCATCGACTGGTTGGTTACCATCGCATGTATAGCACCATTCACTTTATTTCCCGCATTTACTCTCCTTTCCATATTAGTTTATAATATTAGTATAAAAAAACGGTTAGATTAGGTTCTTAGTCGCTTTCTGCCATGCACCACGATAATTTGAAAGAAAACGACTGTTTTTCCTGCTACTAGCCAATGACGTAACAAAAGAGTGGTACGGTCAGCAACAAACGTTGATTAACACGGCATTTAAAACAATCTAAATTATCGCAAAATATTTATAAAAAATCCAGGTGCTGTTATAAAACATTAAGGCGCAGATATATGATTTTAGTGACCTAAATCTAATTACGTCTTCAATTCAATACTACATATATATGTGAATATTTAAGTATTGTAGTAAACTGCTTATGAAATATTTTCAGGAAGTAATGTCTACCCAAAGCATAATAAATGATATTACTTTCAAACTACTTAAGATAGTTTCAAGCTTTTTTTTTGTATAATTATAACAAATAAAATCATATTTTCGTTACTAAAAATAAATATTCCCTATGAAAACGAACGGTGGCACATTTGTATGGCCAAGGTAAACGGCGATTACTCGACCCTTAAGTATTAAACTCTTAAAGCTGTTGAAATGTAGAAAAGGAATGTATGATTGTGTATCTATTTAGAACTTAGATAATATGTTAAAGTTACACTGTTAATCGACTTTTGTTGCTGACTTACGAGCGTCCCACCGAAGATCGTTGAGTGTCTTGGCAGTGCCAGTTACCAGACAATAGGGATGATGACAACTTTTTTTGGCCGCCAGGTACCAAGATTTAAAAAAAAAATATTGGACACCTGATTTTCTTTTTTTACGTAATCAAAAGATTACGGAGATACATTGAGTTAAATTGTGGCATGACGTCATGCCTTGCTAGATTTTATACTGAATTGTGACGTAGCGAGCCCCCACTCCCCACCTTTAATGCGTTTTATCTAAGTAACTTTTTATTAATATGATAAAGCAAAAAATACGTGTCTAATATTTTTTAGTATCTGACTGACGGACTAAATAGGATTTCTTTTTTTCACCCAGGCATCACACCTTTTGCCTGATATTTCCGAAATGGACTTGCATTTACAAATAAACAATTTTTTCTAACCCTATACCCGCAATAAACAACGAACAACAAAAAAAAAAATCGGTATTTAACCGGAGATATCCTTTTCACAATACTATTTTTATTTTTCTCTATTGTATCTCAGCTACTAACACTAGAAATAAGTTATTTTGTTTTGCTTACTAACACGATGGATCACTGTTTTCCGAAAAATAAAGAATATTATTATTATTAACAAAAATAAAAAATCAGCACTTTTCGAATGTCAAAGTTACATAAGACAGTCCCCCAAAAATGCCCGCCCGTCACCACTTCCTAGTGCTTTAGCTGGGAAGAAGAAGTGGTGGAACAAACTCCCCAGCAGCACATCTGTCTGTTTAGTTATATAAACTTGATTCTATACAAATCGTATGCAAAGTAATTAACACTACGAAACACAAAACATTACATTAAATTACATACTTGCCATATGTTAGCTAGCACACGCCAGTATACCAACAAAACAATGAACAAACTGTACTCAAGCACATAAAAATTACAACATAAAAAAACGTAAATAGAACTTAATACCTAAATACAATAACAAAAAATCTCCTTACCTATAGCCACATCCTTTCTCTGACTACCCTCCAACGCCTTCAAAATGCCCTCCATATGTTCCTTCTTCTCCACCGCTTGAATCAACCGCCGTAGGTTGCGTGATAGACTGACGGACGGACACACTAGCGAGCACGTGACGTCATCGCGTTGCCAGCTCGAGTAGAGCCGGGCGATTGAGGATTGAAGAGTTTCGAATATCCAGATTTTTTCGCCACTGTAAGAAAAAAAATATACTGGTAACTCCATAAGAATTTGATCATAATTAATGACTGACTATTGGTGCAGTGGTTGCGGCCAGTGACCACCACGACTGCTGAGCGTAGGGTCTTGGGTTTGATTCCCTAGACGGACAGTGTTTGTGAGTTTTCCCATTGGGAATTTCTCAGTACCAGCCCGTAGTCTGGATCTGGTTTGATGACCGGATAAATTATGATTTTATAAAAGATGTGGAGCCTTGCCAAATCATCTAAAACACCATGTCATTGTAATATGATTTTTTTTTTTTTTTCTCAGTTCGTTTTAATGATAGTCTGGCATTTTGAGTACTTTATGCGGCCTACCCGCGGTCTTTTCCTTGGTATTGTTCGTCTTGTCGTTGAGCTCCTTAAGTTCTAAGTTGAGCTACACGATTACTGACAAATGCTTGCACTGACTGGACAGGTCCACTCAAATTTGTGTGGTTCTTTCCTCAAAAGACCATTTCAGTCATAGATCTATATAGTCCTTACATGATCTGACCAAGATTATGTCTGGACTTTAAAAGAGACTTTGACCCTTGAGTTTGTTTCGCCATTTCTTCTCAGGGGTAGTCAGATAGGAAATGTAGACTCCATCCACATTTTTTTAATATGACGTATAAAAGTGATTCTGATATCCTATTTACAGGATAAACAATTTCATTTCATTGCTTACCTATCCAACACCAATTTTCTGTTCTTCTCCAATTTGAATTTCTTCAAGTAGATTTTCAGCTCATCAATGAATGTTGGATTCGCATTTTCTGAAAAATCAATACTTATTGTATTCATGACATCAAAATCAAAATACTTTAATTTCACATAAACCTACATAAGCACTTATGAAACATCAGAAGCTAGGTGCACGGTTCCAATTGGTCGTTTCCTATGGAGTAGAGTCGGCAAGAATACTTCAAAATTACATTGTTAATAGGTATTGGGAGGATAGTGTAAGCCTGTCAACAAGCACAAGGTACCTACTTAACAAAATAGAAGATTGTCAACAAATCGAATCATCTGCGGTTTGTGAATGACCCCGTTGGGAAATCATCAAATAACTTCTCCCGCTCTGGGCGGAGCGGGAGGGTGTGTCAGACTCTTACTGACTAAAACCCACCCGTATTCCTTCCTGTTGCCTGTGTTGCGGGGGCCTCGGTGACACATAAGTACTTTCCCGCAACCCCGGCAGGGCCCCGTTACCCTAAAGACTTTGCATATTCAGCAATTCATGGAGACAAAATATGTATATTTTTTTTTATTTCAATAGGCCAAGCGGCATTACCAAGGGTTAAATTGACCATACGTCCCGGTTTGAACGGGGCTAGCAATTTTCCCGGTCACCTGTCCCGTTGTACCCAGACAAAGCTCCGGGACGCAAAATAGTCCCGTATTCCGAAACCGCGCGAAAATTCCTCTGACAAATATAAATATAATTAAAAAATATATGTTGCATATAATTTGATAATTAGGTACTGCCAGAGGAACTTTGCTTTATTATTTTTATTAAGCCGGTGATTAGGTGATTGATTTGTTTTTCACAATTTGTTATACTAAAAATAATTAGGTGTAATTGATCTGAATATTATGATAGTGAACAATAATTGTATTAAGTTACACTTTTTATAAATAAAGAACATTCAAAAGTTGTGTTTATTTTCAATCTTAACTTGCTAACTGGCGTATAATAAACCCACGTCCCGTTTTGAGTTAAAAATAAATGGTCAGATTAGTTATAGTGTTACACAGTAACTGGGTTGTGGAGGTCAGACAGGCAGTCGCTCCATGTAAAATAATGGTATTAATCTGCATCGGACCCACTGGAAGCTGAGGCCCATAGTTTGGATAAGGCCAGGTAGATGATGAGGCTAATTAAATAAGCATTGTTAAAAAGTAGTTTGCAATAATTAATCTTGTCTTTAGATTTCCATTACGTTCAGAACTAGAATTTGTATTACAAGTGTACTAGCGAACCCGCCCCTGCTTCGTACGGCTTTTACGACTTGACAAAACATCGAGATTTCTTACTATATGTATACACATAAACCTTCCGGAATAAATTCTCTAAATGATGGTGACGAAAACGAATCAAAATCTGTTGCGTACACGGAAAAAAAGGATCTCTTCAGCGAAGAATATCAATATTCTCAGAAAAATTGTTTCAATCCAAGTAAATATTTTCTTAACGTAAGTAAATGTCCAAGAAAACCTGTTTACTCAAATTAAGAATAATAAATACTTGAAGAAAATATTCTAAGAGAGAAATAATATTCTTAAAATTTAACTTAATAATTCTTCATTTAAGTATAATGTCTTCGAAGAAGACAATAAAACTAAGACAAAATTTTACTTCATTCAAGAATATATTGTTTTCCCCATATCGTCGCTGCGCCTGCAAAATCCGCTATGGATAAAAATTCAACTTTTCAGGAGAAGCAAAAAACTGTTTCTTTTTCAAACTGTTAATATTATTTTAAAACTAAATATGCAGAAAAATTGACTTTATATCGGGACATTCAAAAATATTTATTTTTCACCGTTTACATTCCAGGAGCAATATTTTTTTTAAGTGAATTTGGGTACATAGCGGTTTTTTTTCGGGTCGTAATTACCGCTACCTGACTTTTCACCACATGACGGATTTATGCTTTTATTAGATAGTTTGCATTTTTGTGCTTCCTAGAATACTTAGCGGATTTACTAAATTATTTTAAAATAATAAAATAGGTTTAAGTTCACTTATAAAGTATTTATTATACTTAATTAGAAAAACATTAAACAAAATTAAACAGGTATTTAAAAATATAACATAATAATATTTAAAAGTTTAAATTGCAACAGTATTAATTAATGGACGAATTAACTCACAAGAAACAGGGTTTACACATAAAACTATATAAACTAAAAAATAATAAGTAACGTAATAAAACAATCTTTTTAAATTCTTACAATTTAGCAGTCTCGATCTATGAGATCAAATCTAATCACAGTCGTTGTTAGACTTAAATATTTGGCAAACTTTGAGATCACTTTGTAATTAAGCAAAAAGTAGGTACTAAATAAGCATAGTAAACAAAACAAGTTTTAAATTAATTAATAATCTAAATTGTCATAAAAAAAGTGATTATCTCGACGCATGAAACACTTCAAGGACTGTAAACAATCAAATTTAGTTTTATCAATTTTTCTCGGCGTAGTAAACAAACACGGAACTTCCTCGTACAGATCAGCGTTTCTTCTTTGTGGCAACAAGGTCCATTCGGTTTCATCATGCCTTAATTTATAATAAGAATCACCGTTCATATATAACAGTGATCTTATATCGGCAACCGTGGGATCACCTGCTTTTTTACCGGGACGAATCGATGAAAAATTGCTAGGCACAGCTTCAAAGTTTTTAAAAAAGGTATTGTCTACATGTCTAATAATGTAGGGTTGACTTGGCCTCGCTTTGCGCATGCATGTTACGTAATCTGCAGGCGTGTACAACGGCGGAGTACAGCATTTCTCTAGAGTCGAATGGACACTGTCAACTTCCATCATGGTGTGTCCTTTTTCCAAGATGATTTGTTGAATTTCCACTGACTTCAGCTTCGAAACGTCTGCCAAAGCACTAGACAGAACCTTATTCCGGTTTTGGTAACCACAACCATCTGATATTAGACTAATTTTTTATAGCCTTTGGTGGCATAAAGCTTCACAAATGTTATAATGCATGAAACAAATTCATTAGATGTAACACCACCGTCACCTTCGTGCCAAACAAACACAAATACATCTTTTGTGTTATTAATATAAATTGTGAAAACATGAAGCTGGAGTTTTTGTTTATAATACTGGGAGGATACTAACAACTTGGGGCACAATTGGACACTTTGTAAATCCATTGTACATACAAAATGCTCATCGGATATGGAAGCTATGGCTCTTTTCTTCGCTTCTCGAGCCTCATTCTTTTTTGTCAAATGTATTTGGTATGCTTCTTCACTTAGGTTTCCTTCTTTGAAAGATACGCAAGTATCGCATTGGTCCTTTCGCGGCTTATATATAGAAATTTTCTTATTTTCTAAAATCTCACAAATTTTTTTTCTTTGGACGAATCCCAATGAGTTTTCTTTGCACCAGGAAACGTAAACTTCGTGCATTTTTGTTTTTGAATGCAATGCATCGTCTACGTAAGTTCTAGAAGAAGACGAGCGGCAATAATGACTAGGTACCTTAGCCAGTTGGTCTAACCATTGGACAACCGAGTCTGACTTCAAAATTCTTTTATTTGAGGTACTAAGCTCATCAAGAATGGCAGGTGCACGTTGCGTTGAATTGTCTGTATGACACGAATTATTACCAGCTTTGGTCCAATCTGTGAAGGTATCTTTCGTTATGTCTAAAGTGGCCAAAAATAAATCTCTACAGACTCTTACCTTAACGCCATTTTCTCTAGGCAAAAAACAATCGGCACCAGTATTGTTTCTTTTTGATGTACCATTTTCAGTTGTGGTTACGGTTCTTCTTTTTATTATATCTCGAACTGCAGTGGAACCCAGTACGTAGGCTTTTTTAGCTTCCCAAGATGTCAACGACCAGAAATAATCAAAAATATCTTTACGGGCTTGATCGGTTACAGACCCGCATAGAAAGAACCTGTCAGAAATGCATACAGTACCATGATTACAAGGTACAGGCTTTAGTTGTCTTTTAGACTTCTGAGTCTCGATCAAATTTCCCCCTGTTCTTCGAAGACCTTTGTAGTTTTTGCCATGTAATCGAAGAACCTGGTTGTTCTTTCTCTTGTTCTTTATAGATGTTAGGTCATTGCTCTGATTGTCGTTAGATTCTTCTACCGGCAAGTCTTCTTTTAACAGACCTGTCTCAGGATTAATCAATAAACTACAGGAGCTTGAAGTACCAGGGTTCTGAATATCTTCAACATTCAAGGATCGCTCGTTAGAAAGTGGAAGTACTGGTGGTGAGGTATGGAGTGGATAAACTAGTATATTCTGATCTGTAGAACAATTACCCGAATCAACCATCATTGGCATCTGAACACTATTTAGCTGATGTTGGTTCGATCCATGAAATTCACTGAACGTTGAGTCATGTGCTATAAATGCTTCTTCTTGTACAGGGTCAATAATATTGAAATTCGAAATAATAGTACTTGGTATTTCAAAGTCAAAAATCTCCAGGTTTTGAGGCTGTTCTAAATTAGTCAGTATCGGCTCTACACGGTTTAATTCACCTAGAGACTCGGTAGCTACTACAACAACGTTGGGTAAAATGCTAGGTTGTTCCATCACAAATGAGTTTTGAAATAGTATTTCGGTGAAATTACTGGGTTGTTCCATCATAGAGTTTCCTGTATCCTGCAGCGGTATGCGTCTGGAATTATTACAAGACTCATTTATAAAAATACTTCTGGGTTCACCTTGAACATTTTCTTTATTTGCCTAAATAAATTTGGACTAGTAACTGCGCTCTGCTATTACGCTTCATTTTTTATTTGTATCGGGGAACCTGTGTAATGAAATTAAATGGAATAAATTAATATGTTTACGAGTACATTATTGTTAACAAAACACTCACAAAGTCCTCAAACCAATTGTAGGTTTAATTGTAAGCACATTTATAAAGGAATAACACAAATAACTACACACAACTAGCTTGACATATCGTCGCTCATTAGCCTAATATTTAGGTAGTTAAGTATCTAGTACAATGTAGTTCTTATCCTTTTAAGCGCCAATAATGAGATACAAATAACTAGGTACCTACTTTTATCGTGCCCAAGTGGCTAAGAGACGCTCGAACGTTTAATTAAAAAACTTAATCCGTACGAGAAAGTAAATAAGTAACGTCAATATTAAATCACTTTATACCTAATTAATGATCTTAAAGATACTTTATAGTTAAAATAGCTATTTTGAATAAGCGCTTCTCAAATTATAGGTTAGAATTGTGAAATTAAGTGATCAACTTATTAATAAGTAATACAAATAGGATACTTACATTAATTACGCCAAACCAGGTATCTATAATGAAATTTGTAACAACATCTAACATCTAAACTACTTAATTAAAACAAAATACACTCGTAAACATTGCACCACGTGCCACATGCCACGTCTCCTGTTTGATAAACCCGCTATGTGTCATTGCAAAGCGCAATTCTAAGAGACTCGCTTTAAACCGAAAATACGCTATGTGTCTCCTGCACACATAGGGGGTTTTTTAAATCCGTTTTTGACCAAAATTGCATAGCTGATTTTGTTATCTTCTTAACCCAATGAGTTATTACAAAACGGATTTTACAGGCGCACGTAGCTTGAGAAATACTATAAATAAGCATCAAAAACCGATTTAAAAAATAAATAAAAAATACATAGCGGATTTTGCAGGCGCAGCGACGATATATGAATCAATATTTTTCTTGACCAAAAGGATATTGTCTTAATTTAAGACATCCTTTTTTTCCGTGTAGTTAAGAAGAACAATGCGGTCTTACAGACAGACACGATAAGCGACTAAAATGTATAATATACTAGCTGCGCCCCGCGGTTTTACCCGCAAAAGTCTCGATCCTGTGGGAGTATTGGGACAAAAAGACCTATTTCCTAACCTAGGTCATGGTCTACCCATGTGCGAAATTTCATCCAAATCCGTTCAGCCGTTTTAGCGAGAAAGCGTAACAAACTCACTTTCGCATTTTTAATATTAGTTAGGAAGTTAGGATTACGATATAGATAATGGTGTTGAGCTCCTTCAGTTCCGAGTTGAGCTGAACGATTACTAGCAAATGCGTGCACTGCTAGACAGGCCCACTCAATGTGTGGTACTTTCATCAAAAGACCATTTCAGACAATCTGCACGGCCTTCACATGATCTAATCAAGATTATGTCTGGACTTAAGAGACTGTGACCTCTGAGATTGTTTCGGCCTTTCTTCTCAGAGTAGTCAGATCGGAAACACCGACCTCATCTAGTTTTAAAAATATGATTGACGTGGAAAAGTGTTTGTACAAACCTACTTACAGAAATAAGAATAATTTATAATTTACCTGCAGCATCATAGGAACAGTTCTCCGAAGTATCCAGGTCCATACTCAGGTTGACCTTGTTCCTATGCCTCTCTCGTGTCTCCTCATAGAACCGACGCAGAGATGATACTGAATCTTGTGGAAGTGATAATTGACCTAAACAAATAAAAAAAACATTGCAAATGGCTTGAGATTATAACAATGATTCATTTTCTATGCAAAAAAATTAGGCATGACCTAATACTCGTATACTTTTGAGAAGATAATGACGTAACGTAACATGACACCTGTATTCTTCGAAAGGTTGGGCAGAGGTCCAACTATAGTTGGTACACCCATATTTCGCCAGTTAAGACGCTGACAACAGCTAAACCGCGGTCACCGAAGCGCGATGACACAACGCTTGTAATTTATTGCAAAATATGAAGCAATTATCTATTTACTCAAAATTCAGTTTAAAAAAAATCAAATATGACGTTCTTGTTATTTAAATACATAACATACGTTTATATTTAAGGGGACTACAGGACCTAAACGTAAATGTTGTAAGTTTTCTAATGCCTAAAAGTATATGTTCCACTGCAGTAAACAAAATCAAAAAATATATGCTAGGTAGATAGTGTATTGAAAACATAATACGACTAATTTGATACGATAGAAAAAAATCACGAAGATTCCTCTAAAAATGTCTTTTAACGATTAAAAACCATGATTTTTTGTCAGATTATTCTACAAGCAACATAATAGTGTTTTATTTTTTTTTTATCCAATCAATCGATTTTAATTAATTTAATAGAGAATTGCTTCATATTTTGCAATAAATTACCAGCGTTGCGTCATAGCGCTTCTCTTTCTTTTCTATGCAGTCCGACAGTGACCGCGCTTTAGGTGTTGCCAGCCTCTTAATACAGATATTTCGGATTGTAACTCAAGGTAAGGTTAGTTTACCGTCAATTTGTACCGAAGTTCTGAGAAATATGTTCAAAATTAACATATATTTTTTCCGCTACCACAAACTATACAGACTTGGTTTTTTTTTCTTAAGACAAGCCTTGTTTGGTCATTTGCCTCTTGTCAGCGTCTTAAAATAATGCGCGTGCGCGCGTGATTCGCCCTTTCATTATAACATAATGTATTTTAACATAACGTTAAGGGTAGTCAGAAGCCCGAAAGTCTGATAACGACCCTTATCAAGGGGTATCGTGTTACCCAGTAACTGGTTGGTGGAAGCCAGATAGGCAGTCGCTCCATGTAAAATACTGCTATTTAGCTCTGTATCCGGTTAGACTGGAAGAAGGCCTAAACTTAGTTTGGAAAAGGCTAGGCAGATGGTGACGATGATGATGAGGTAATCTTTGTTTTACGAAACTATTTTTACAATTTGCGTAAGCTCCAGGACCCAACTTAATGTCAAACGTATGTACGTAGTAGGTATGTGTGTGTGTTTGCGTAAGTCATTGCTGACGGAATGGAATGTTGCCATTTTAAATATTATATATTTACATAAACATGTAGAATTAAGTAGTTTGTATTTATTTTATTTTATATTTAAAATATCATGGTATTCTGCACCGATTGACGTCATCACGTCTACGCCGGCTGTCGCTGAAAACCAGCGCTGGGGCTCTGTCTCGCATAGGGCTCTGGGTCGCAGCATTATGCTGAGCGATGGCGGTTTAGCGTAGACGTGACGCATATTTTCCCCCAACTTGTTCTTTTTGTATTTGTGTACCTTCTTTACGTCATATATAACGCAAATAAACGTAGATTATTTTTATTTTATTTCTAGATGAAAGGAAAGTTTATACTATGTGCTAAGAAATTATAGTGGCTTAGCCCAACGCGTGCATCGGCTAGGTTACGGTCTAGCAAATGACAGGTCGCGAGTTCGATCCTACACATTGCGAAATTAGCTTAACTCTGTTACCTCCAAGAAAATGTTGTCTATTTGGAAACCTACATTTCAAGTTATTTTAAAAACGGTTAGTTACCTCCATACCGTTCCTTCTCAGTATACCAGGATAAGAATGCTGTTGAACACAGTTAAATGTTATTTCGCACGTTCTTTATCTTGCGCTCAGTTGTAGCACCAGTAAACTATAGGTACTAGCTGTAGCATATACCTACAAACCAGTCGTTCTCCGTATACCAGGCATCACTATGGAAGCTGTTGAACACAGGGACGAGACACTCGCACGTTCTGTATCTTGCGCTCAGTTTTAGCAACAACAAGAGACGTATACCAGTAAACTATCGGTACTAGCTGTAGCACATACCTCCAAACCGGTCGTTCTCCGTATACCAGGTATCACTATGGAAGCTGTTGAACACAGTGACGAGACACTCTCGCACGTTCTGTATCTTGCGCTCCATTATAGCGAGAGATGTTATTAGGCGCTTTAGCTCTTCGCGCTTGCTTTCCTGTTAATAGTATAATTATAAGTATATTATTCAACCTCTTTAATTAAACATAAAAACATTTTTTTATTTCATTTATAAAAAAGCGTAATTTATATTTTGTTCAAATTAGGCTAAGAATCAACTCCATTTGTACGTCTAAAGTTACAAAGAACTGCCCCCAAAACGTACACTTTTCACCACTCTCTGTCTTCTATACCCGGTTCTGGATTCCCGGGGTCTAGGAAAATTTGATACTTAGATAATAAGATATTTATACGTTTTTAAATTATCCGGAATAGAGTAGTTATTGTCAGTTTAAGCTTGGAGAGTAAGCAAGCTGAAGTGGCAGGGTGTGGCCATGTTTGTCGAAGGACCGATGGCCGGTGAAGCAGACGAGTTTTGGAGTGGAGACTGCGTTTCGGCCAGCGTAGTGTGGGACGCCCCCCAGCTAGATGGACCGACGAACTTAAAAAGTAGGCTGGGACAAAATGGATGCGGAAGGCGGAGGACAGGGTGTTGGGGCACAGCCTGGGAGAGACCTGTGTTCAGCAGTGGACTGGGATAGGCTGAGTTGATTGATATATCTTTTTGAGGCTTTCTTTTGTACGTAACTTTCGGGCCAAAAATAACAGATTCTCAGCTCTGTGGAATTTTAAACAAAATGTTTTGAAGTTACTTACAATAGCCTTATCAATAATTCCAATCTGCTTGCCAGCCTGCCTATCGCCCGCACTGCCCTCGGGCACCTCGAACACGCCGCGCCGTGACGTCATCTCGTCGTGCATTGCACGAAGCGCGAGCATGCGTGCTTCGGCGCGGGCACGCTCGCAGCGGACCACTAGGAGTTCGCAGGATGAGCCTGTTATGTACTCCTACAGAAAAGAAAGAAAATATCTTTATTTGTGCCTAATGTATAATTTACACTGACAGGCGCACGTCGGGCCACATTAGCAGGCTTAGCATGACACCCTATTTCTTCGAAGAATAGACACGGCTCTTTTATTTATTTATTTATATACACTTTATTGTATACCACAAAAAATACATGACAAAAAATAAATCAAACACTACAAAATATACAATGGGCGGCCTTATCGCTTTCTGCGATCTCTTCCAGGCAACCATAGGATGGACAGTGATTTGCCTGGACATAAAGTGGGGCTGTCGTTGGTGTAAAAAATAAATAAATACAATATACTAAAATTGATACACAGATATACTGGGTTACTGGTAACTCGACGTATTCCTTGCAGGACGTCATAGTAGGGTTAAAATGCAACAAATTAAGCCACCAAATGTTCTACCGAAATTCAGTAGTTTTTGAATTAGTTAAGAGTTTTAGTTTTTTAATGAAAAATCCCAGATTAAACCATTTGAAACCAATTTAAAAATGATTTACGGCGCGACTGTACTGAAATTTAAGTTATTATCATAGTTGACGCCGTAGCAGACCTTTGTTAATAATTAAAAGTTCAATAATGCCTAAAACTTTGGCAAATATCACTAACAAAACATTAAATTTTTTGTAATTTTTGCTATTACTTCATAAAAAATGTAGTTTAGTGCAAAAAAAAATACTACACCTGGTGTAAAAATTACTAAGAAAATATCCTTGTCTTATCAGCTATCCAAAAAGGTATGAAAGTTAATACAAAATCATGGACTACATTATGAAAATCGTTTTTGATTTAGTACAGGCGTGCGTTTCACAAAAAGGTGATTATTCGAAAAATCAAAAACAAAATCGTGAACATTATTATTCTTTTTAATCAATATTAAAAACTTTAATTACACACATTTCACACGTCTTGTTCGATGTGCTGCCCTCGGTTTCGAATACATGTTCTTATTCTCTCCCTTAGTTCTTCAATTGAATTTACTGGGGTCACATAAACTAGATCTTTCATATGACCCCAGACGTAAAAGTCTAGCAGCGTCAGATCAGGGCTTCGTGCAGGCCACGGAATCGGCCCACCACGCCCTATCCATCGGTTTGGATAGTTTTCATCCAGCAATTGTCGAATTGTGATTCGGAAGTGGGCTGGACATCCGTCATGTTGGTAAATCATGTTTGCTCTTCTTTCTTCCGGTACATCCGTGAGCAGTGCTGATAAATGATTTCTGAGGAAATCTTCATAAAGTTCCCCATTTAGTGTTCGGGGTAAAAAATTTGGGCCAATTAATTTGTCGTCAATAATACCCATCCAAACATTAAGCGAGAACCTTCGCTGGGATGCGGTTGGTTTCAGTTTTTTAGGGTTTGCTTCTGCTTTCGGTGCCCAGTAATGTAAGTTGTGGTAATTTGTGATACCATCACGATCAAAACATGACTCATCGGTCCACAGAATGTTTTTTAAAAAGTTTTCGCTGTCGGCGTCGGCACTTAGCATAAAACGACAAAATTCAAGCCGTCTCGGCGGATCTCCTTCTTCTAATGACTGGACTGATTGGTAATGGTATGGATGTCGGCCTGACAAGTGAACTACAGACCAGACTTTCCACTGTGACATACCAAGCTCACGCGCTACTATGTTTGTCGATGTGTTAGGATCGTCAATAAAACGTTGAAGAATAATCTCCTCGTCCTCAGCCATGTATCTCCGGGAACGACCAGTGTCAACTTGCCTGCTTCTTTGGACGCTGCCAGTTTCAGATGTTCGCCGATAAGTCGATCCGAAGACACTAACGTGGGGGAATCGGCGGTTGGGAAAGCGAAGTTGATATTCTCGCCGCGCCTCAGCAGCGTTACCGTCACAAAGTCCGTAACAGTACATTATGTCAGCGTATTCAGGATTAGAATATGCAGCCATAGTCAGCGCTTATGAAGGCACAGCACAGCACAAGAGTAAGATACGCAGCAACAGTTAGGGAAATAGCCAGTAACAAAACACGAGCTTGCGCGACGTAGAGTTGAAACTAACTAACGCTGACGACCAAATTTTGCAAAATCGCACCCCCTGTCATGCCGAGAGAACAATAGCGACCAATCACAAAGCTCCCCGAGTGGTTGGAGTTCAAGCGCAGGTAAAAACTACGAATAATACGAATACGAAACAATAGGTTGACCGTCTCGCAATTTTACCTGCCCCCCATAAAACTCTTCTCTTCCCCGGCACACATGCAAAAGTATTGACAATCATACCTTTCTGAATAACTGATAAGACAAGGATATTTTCCTAGTAATTTGTACACCAGGTGTAGTATTTTTTTTTGCACTAGACTACATTTTTTATGAAGTAATAGCAAAAATTACAAAAAATTAAATGTTTGGTTAGTGATATTTCCCAAAGTTTTAGGCATTATTGAACTTTTAATTATTAACAAAGGTCTGCTACGGCGTCAACTATGATAATAATTTAAATTTCAGTACAGTCGCGCCGTCAATCATTTTTAAATTGGTTTCAAATGATTTAATCTGGGATTTTTCATAAAAAAACTAAAACTCTTAACTAATTCAAAAACTACTGAATTTCGGTAGAACATTTGGTGGCTTAATTTGTTGCATTTTAACCCTACTATGACGTCCTGCAAGGAATACGTCGAGTTACCAGTAACCCTGTATATATATATAACCTAAATAATATATACATAAATACATACATATTAAATGTATAAGCAACGAAAATAAATGAAGACTATAGATAATTACAGTTACGAGAACAAGCTCACAGCGACAAGTAATGTTCCTTTACGAGTCTTTTAAATGCAACTAACGATTGCGCGCGTTTTATTTGAACTGGCAAAGCATTCCACAAACGAGTGGCCTGGACAGTAAAGGATTTGTCGACGAACGTTGTGGAATGCATAGGCATTTTAAGCTTCAAGTTATCTGATGACCTTAAAAATTTCGTGTGGGAGTCGCCAAGAAACTGGAAACGTTCCTTGAGATAGAGAGGGGTGGAAGGGGAAAAGAGGTCATTATACAAAAGGGAAAGAATATGAGCATTCCGGCGAAGGCGAATTGGTAACCACTTGAGCTTCACACGAAATTCGGAAACATGGTCAAATTTACGCAAACCGAATATGAACCTTATACAAAAATTTTGAAGCCGCTCAAGTTTATCAAGTTGGTCTTGGGTAAGGTCAAGATAGCTGGTATCAGCATAGTCAAGGATGGGTAGAAGAAGCGTTTGTGCAAGCGCAATCTTGGTGGCAGTCGGTAGAAAATTACGCAATCTCTTCAAAGCTGCAGCGGATGCATATAGCTTGCGGCTAACTTCCTGCAGCTGGGCAGTCCAAGAGAAGTTCTTATCAATCAATATTCCTAAGTTTTTAACTTTCTCACTGAAGGGAACAACTGAGTTGTCAAAAGAAACTTGGGGAAGAGTCGTCCAGTCGATCCTTGAGATCATCCTAGAACTGCCCACCACCACAACCTGCGTCTTTATGGGGTTGACCATAAGTCCATATCTCTTGCTCCATTCGCATATACGGGCCAAGTCACGATTAATCGTAAAGATAGCCTCGGACAAATTTCCCAAAGGAGCTCGCGAGTAAATTTGTAAATCATCTGCATAAAGATGGTAGAAAGAAATGAGTTCGTCAGAGATAGAGTTAATAAAAAATTGCGAAAAGTAAAGGGGATAGAACGCCACCCTGAGGTACACCGGCAGAAGTATTACTCCAGGAAGACAAGGACTCTCCAATGCAAATACGTTGCCGGCGACCGAACAAGTAAGTACGAAACCAGTCAATTACCGATGGAGATATGTTAAGGGAGCATAGGATGCCAAGCAAAACATCAAAATCAACTGTATTAAAAGCATTACTGAAATCTAGCAAAGCTAAGACCGTTAGTGACTATCACAGCGATAGTCTCGCCCATGTGGCGTAGCGTCAGATGACGCGTAAACTACTTCATGAACGATTAAATTTCCTTTAAAAACATTGTAAAATGCGCTCTGCAGGCTTAGCATGTCACTCTCTATTTCTTCAAAGAATAGACACGGCTTTTTCCATACAAAGTGACATTTCGTTTCTCAGTTTTTGACATCTCACCGTAGAAATCCTTCTACAATCTGCCATCTTGTCTTTCGTTTCTAACGATCTTTGTCTAGGTCCTTTTTTATGTAGAAGGATTTCTACGGTGGGATGTCAAAAAAGGAGAAACGAAATGTCACTTTGTATGGAAAAAGCCGTGTCTATTCTTTGAAGAAATAGAGAGTGTCATGCTAAGCCTGCAGAGCGCATTTTACAATGTTTTTAAAGGAAATTTAATCGTTCATGAAGTAGTTTACGCGTCATCTGACGCTACGCCACATGGGCGAGAATATCGCGGTGATAGTCACGCCGTGATATCAAATTCTATAGATAGATAGATAGATAGATAGATAGAATACTCTTTATTATGTACACCATAAAAGTAGAAATTTTACATAGGGTGACACAATGGGCGGTCTTATCGCTAAAAGCGATCTTTTAAAGACAACCTTTGGATGGATTAGGGGGGATAGGAGAGACAATACTGTAGGTAGTCTGTGGTGTACCATTCACATATATACAACAAATACATACATACATAAAATATATTAAAATTATCTATATAATATATTCAATAATAATTAATCATAAAACTAGTGCTAAGAATCAAAACAGGTGCAAAGACCAGAAAAAAAAAATATGTTTAAGGAGAGAGATAGTGTTTTTTACCATAATTTTAAAAATGGACAGAGATTGAGCACGCCTTATCGACACGGGCAAGGCATTCCACAACCGTACTGCTTGAACCGTAAAAGATTTATCATAGAAACTGGTGGAATGCATCGGCATCTCCAATCTCAAGTTTTCCGATGACCTCAGATATCTATTATGCGTGTCATTTAGGAACTTGAAACGTCCCTTAAGATAAGAGGGGGTTTTAGGATTGAACAGAATACTGTAGAGCTGAAACAAGATATGAGAATTCCGGCGAAGACGTATGGGAAGCCACTTGAGCTTTGTACGAAATTCGGAGACGTGATCATATTTGCGCAAGCCAGATATAAATCTTATGCAAAAGTTTTGAAGTCGCTCAAGTTTATCTAGCTGTGCCTCAGTGAGATCGATATAACTAACATCAGTGTAGTCAAGGATGGGAAGTAGAAGAGATTGTGCAAGCGCAGTTTTAGTGGCAGTTGGAAGAAAGTTCCGCAATCGTCTCAGGGACTTGGCAGATGCGAAAATTTTGCGACTTACGTCTGCCGCTGGGTACCCCAAGAAAGATGTTTGTCGATCCAAATCCCAAGGTTTTTGACTTTGTCGCTTACCGGAATAGCAATTCCGTTAAATTTTATCTGGGGAAGCTGCGACCAGTTTATCTTGGGGATCATCCTTGAGCTGCCAACAACAATGACTTGAGTATAGAAACAGTATGACGCAATCTCCACACGGCGATATCATCGCAGCGAGAATTTGATGGCACGGAGACTGTCATCGCGATTCTCTCGCCAGTGGAGATGGCGCCTACGCCTAAGGGCCGATTTTTCAATCCTCGGATAAAAGGACCAATAGCTACCTAAAGAATAAAGTTATTAGACTCTTTATTCGTCTGATAAGTGGTTGTCAATTTTTCAATTAATATTTAACTTAAGAATAACTATCTGCCCGATTATCTCATCTGTTAAAACGCTAACTTCAAGGAGGTGAAACAAATATACAGAATAACGAATAATAGAACGGGACGGACTATTTCTTTGATTGCTGTCAATGTGAAACGAAAAAAAGGGTCAGCGTCATGGGGTTCTATAACGTTACGACCGTTACGAGGTTGTTTGTTTCGCTCGTAGTGTTTTTATTTGTGATTTCTAATTTTATTGAATTAACGGAAACCAAAAAGGGAGCGTTTAGCGAACTTTAATAATGCTGAGGTTCAATTACTTGTGAGTTTAGTCGAGAGGTACTAGAAAATAATATAGCTAGCTTTTCGGGATAGCATTTTATGTTGTCCAAGTCAATATAAATACTTGTGTATTTATGCTTATAATAATTCACCTTTGTGTCTTGCTTTCGATTTTATCTTTTACCAAGACCAGCAAATATTGCACTGATTCTTTGGTAAGTCTGAATCGACGATGGAATTCTGTTGAATTCCACACGTTGGTGTGTTCGACCCCCGGTATTACAATTATTTCTTTTCTTTCACTGGAAGAAGGAAGAAGCCATAATAAATGAATACATATAGGTATTAATTTATCATGGCTTCTTCCTCAAATAGATTTATTCTTCAGATAAGTGAATTATTCGACGAATAGAGCCTATTTGACGATTGAACAACTGATTTTTTTGTTATCTATCGAATAAACCTTTTCTGTCTGTTTACCTGAGGATTGAAAAATCGGCCAGGGCTGGTTTTTCAATCATCGGATGAAAGAACCAATAGCTACCTAAAGAATAAAGTTATTAATACTCTTTATTCGTCTGATAAGTGGTTGTCAATTTTTCAATTAATATTTAAGAATAACTATCTGACCGATTATCTCATCTGTTAAAACACTAACTTCAGGGAAGTGAAACAAATATACAGAATAAACCAATGTTAGAACAGGACGGACTATTTCTTTGATTGCTGTCAATGTCAAAAACAAAGGGTCAGCGTCATGCCCCTTTTATTACGTTACGTCCGTCCGTTATGAGGTTGTTTGTTTGGCTCGTGGTGTTTTTATTTGTGATTTTTAAATTTTATTGAAATAATGAAAACCAAAAAGGGAGCGGTTAGCGAACTTTAATAATGCTGAGTTTCAATTACTTGTGAGTTTAGTCGAGAGACAAGCAAATAATAGATATGTAGTTCTTCGAGATAATTATCATTTTATGTGTCTTTATAAATGATAAATGATTTTATTTATGTAAGTAGGTTTTTACAAACACTTTTACACGTCAAACATATTTTTTTAAACTAGATGAGGTCGGCGTTTCCTATCTGACTACTCTGAGAAGAAAGGCCGAAACAAACTCAGAGGTCACAGTCTCTTTTAAAGTCCAGACATAATCTTGGTCAGATCATGTGAAGACTATGTCGATTGGTGTCTGAAATGGTCTATTGATGAAAGAACCACACATATTGAGTGGACCTGTTCAATCAGTGCACGCATTTGTTAGTAGTGCAGCTCAACTCAGAACTAAAGGAGCTCAACGATTCAACGAACAATACCAAAAAAAGGACATTTGGCTAGGCCGCAAAAAATACTCAAACTGCCAGACCATCATTAAAACTAAGAGACAAAAAATAAAACAATGGCCCACATAGTCCTCACATTCCTAATAATTAAAATAATATAATATAATACTATACAAAGTAAATATTCATGTCATTGTTTAAATAAAATGCTATATAGAATAAGAAAATATAAATAGCTAGCAAAATAAAGAGTAAAAAAAAACAACATTCACTGTAAATTTATTGGAGCAGCTCAATCCCAAGCCTCTTTTTGTCCTCAATATAATCTTTAACAGTATAAAATGCTTTCAGGCACAGTTTCTGTTTTATAAAACATTTGATTTTATTAAAGCTTAATTCTTGAATGTGGCTAGGAAGTTTATTATAAAAACGTATACATTGGCATCTAAACGAGCTGCCTATTTTTTTGAGCCTGGTTGTAGGAACAACAAATTTGTGTTTGTTCCTAGTATTTACATTATGGATATCACTGTATTTTTAAACAAATTATTATTTTTATGTGCGTACAAAAGATTTTCATAAATATACTGAGAAGCTACAGTCATTATATGTATTAATCTCTTTAAATTTGTCTCTGAGGGAGTATCTGGGACTTAATTTATAAATTGAACGGATTGCCCTTTTTTGTAAAAGATTGACTGAATATCGGCGGCATTTCCCCATAACAGAATATCGTACGACATTACGCTATGAAAATAACTAAAGTATACTAAACGGGCTGTGTCTAAATCCGTTAAATCACGAATTTTTCTAATGGCGTATGCTGCAAAGCTAAGCTTTTATGACAATTTATCTATATGGGGGCCCCATTGAAGCTTGGTATCCAAAGTTATGCCTAAGAACACAGTGGTATCTTCGGGGTTCAACTCTTCACCCTTTATGAAAACACTAGTTTTTACTTGTCTAACATGAGGTATTGTAAACTTAATACATTTGGTTTTTTTTTCTAGTTAAGAAGTAGGTTATTAACATTAAACCAGTTAACTACTTTTTCGAGGGCACTATTTACATTGTCAGTAACCAACTGCTGACGTTTGAGTTTAAATAAAAATGAATTGTTGTCTGCAAACAGCACTATATCATGATTATCCTTTATGAGGCAAGGTAAGTCATTTATATAAATAAGACACAAAAATGGGCCGAGAATTAAGCCCTGGGGACCCCCATTCTTACTACAGATCCGGGTGATCTTTTTCCTTTAACATCAACACTCTGAATCCTATCACTCAAATATGAAGTAAGAAGATCCAGAGAGGCGTTTCGGATTCCGTAGTGGTGCAGTTTTCTGATCAAAGTTTCATGAAGAACGCAATCAAATGCCTTGGACAAATCGCAAAAAATACTCAAAGCATCGCATTTATCCTCCCATGCATTATAAACATGTCCTAAAAGTTCAACACCCGGCATCAGTAGTCGAACGACCCCTTGTAAAACCGAACTGTTTGTTATGCATTAATTTATGTTTATTGGTAAATATTTTGATTTGATCTAAAATAAGTTTCTCGAAAATTTTACTAAAGTAGTAGGTAGGTAGGTAGTACTAAAATAGGTCTATAATTAGTAGGGTCTGATATACTACCTGATTTAAACAACGGTATTATTTTACTGTTTTTCATAAGATCAGGAAACTCACCACAGTCAATACAATTATTAAAAATAACAGCTAAAGTAGGTGCTACAATGTTTATAATCGACTTAGCAACGTCCACAGAATTACCCCATAGATCTGCGGTCTTTTTAACATTTAACATTTTTTTCAAATTGGAGTTTGACATTTGCATGTGTCAATTTAGTCTCCGTGATTAAAAAACAGACTTTAGTGTTCGATCCTCTGTCTTACAATTCTTTCTTTTCTTTCGCTGGAAGAAGGAAGAAGCCATAATAAATGAATATATGAATCCACATAAATATTCATTTATTATAGCTTCTTCCTCAATTGCCATGTCGTCAATACTATCGAAAATATACAAAGCACGAAAACTAACCTCAAACTTAACGTCAACTTAGTTTATCTATGGAATAGGCGGTTATCTGGCCGTCAAAGAGTCAAATAGATTTTATTGTTCAGATAAGTGAATTATTCGACGAATAACGGCTATATGCGACGCGGAAGCGGTAAACACTCTAGTCGTGATAATTGATAACGTGCCGCTTGCGCTCCGCGCGGACGCTGTCGGCAGCCGCCGCATCCGCTATGACGCTCTGCGCCGCCGCATTATGGGACCAAACAGTATTTTCCATCTCAAAAATGGTTTTGTCGAAAGTCGTAAATCCATAGATTGTTTTATGGTTTTATACTCTCAAAAGATGGAACTTCCGAATAAATTACAAAATATAAAAAAATATAAAGTTTTACGTTTATAAAATGAACCTCAAACATTGGGCATAAATATTTTCATGCCAATTAAATTACCGTTAAGGGAGTTCAACACATAATTATTCGGAAGTTTTCCAAGGAAACATATCAGTGTTATACATCATTAGATAGCTTAGAATATACACTTTGCAACCACGTTCAGTTTTTGTAAAAAAAATATTTTTATTTAATTTTTTAATATTTTTTTAGTGAAGTAAAGAAAATTTAGTTTTTGTTAATTTCAATTGGAGTTTTCGTTGTTGCCGAAAGCAGCCGGTGTCAAGTTAATTACTCTATTAAGTTAATTACCTTATCTACTCAGTAATATGAGGATTTAAAAAAAACTTGCGCGTTTTTTGCGCCAGAGGTGATTTTGAAGCAATAATGTCAATCGGGGAAAAATCCTCGAAAATTACGGTTCTTCTTTTTTATTATGAAATATTATATTTAGTTATTATCCTTTGATGTCTATATTGTTTTTTTCTATTTCTATGATAAAAACATACATTTGCAAATTAAAAAACTGCTATTATATTTGAAAGAATCTTCCCATGGCAATTTTGTTTGGGGTGGTCACCTTAATCACAAGTATGATAAACTATATTGCTGCGGAAGTTCTATTTATCTGTTGTGGTAAATAATTACAATCAGTACTGATTACACTATTTCGATGAGAACTGTTATAATCAATTGTCCCATGGTTTTTGCACAAGGCACTAAAATATTAGTCCTTTAAATACCCGTGTATACGATTCATCAGTGTTCAGATACTTCTTTTCAATAACAATTAACGCATAAAAAACATTATTATCTAACAATGAGTGAATTCGTTTGTGTTCGACGCGATCTTTGTGATCAAATAATAAAAGGGAAAAGTACTTCAGACCTC
Organism: Atethmia centrago; assembly: GCA_905333075.3. Taxonomy (NCBI): domain Eukaryota; kingdom Metazoa; phylum Arthropoda; class Insecta; order Lepidoptera; family Noctuidae; genus Atethmia; species Atethmia centrago. The sequence goes on from HG995385.1 coordinate 15,314,913, forward strand.
AAAAAATATTTATTGGAAAATTTTCAACTATCGGAAACTGACGTTAATACTGTAATAGAGAGTATTCAAAAAAATCTAACATCGAGTTGCAACCAGAAATGGACCAAAGCTCAAAGAAAGCCGGACCGGTTCGAGAGCCTATACTCAAATTGGTTAAATGGTGAGTTTAAAGTATCATTGAATTCTTGCAGTACCTCAACCACTGTAAATTCTGGTTTGAATACTTCTGGTGAACGTGGAAGACCAACAAAACAATATGACGAGTGCTCGGAAAACACAAAGAAACGAAAAAATATGGAGCTGGTCCAGGAGTATGGAATGGGACATGACCGTAACGCTTATGTGCAAGGTTTAAGATCCATGGGGGAAAATGACGAAGCGTCGATTGTGACTATTATCAGAAATAAGGAAAAAGAAGAGAAAAAAGTTATTCTACAAAACATACTCAATCCAGATAACGCACTTTCCTTTACAAAAGAGGAAGCATTGAGTATATGCATTGAAACTGATTTAACCAAAGCACAATATGCGTACCTAAGAAAAAGGCTCGTTGATAAGAATTTAAGTTCTGTATTGCCTTCGTATCAAACACTAAGTGAAGCAAAAAAGGCTTGCTATCCGCCTGCATCCAGCATTACGGTGACAAATATAAGCGCAAAAATCAACCTGCAAGATCTCTTAGACCATACAGTCTGCCGTATTATAAGGATAAAGTCAGGATCGACTTACAATCGTCTCAAGCTTTTCACTAAATGGGGATGTGATGGATCCTCCGGGCAAAGTGAGTATAAACAAACTCTACCGGAAGAAAACGAACAAATATCGGACGCTAATTTGTTTATAGTGTCCCTTGTACCACTGCGACTAGTAGACGAAGAAACTTCTACGGTCATATGGAAAAACCCTACTTGCTCATCTGTTAGATATTGCAGACCAATTTCATTAGAATTTGCAAAAGAAACTCCCGAAAAAACTACAGCGGTTGTCAGTGAAATTGAAGCCAAAATTAATCAATTGATTCCAACTCTTGTGTCAATAGAAGACAAAGTCATCGAAGTTAAACATCAACTGTTTATGACAATGATTGATGGGAAAGTTGCTCAAGTGTTGACAAACACATCATCCAGTGCTACCTGCACTGTTTGTGGAGCAACTCCCAGACAAATGAATGATCTTTTAAAAGTTACAACGAGAGTTGAAAATGAAAATGCGTTTAAATACGGATTGTCGACGCTACACGCATGGATAAGATTTATGGAAATGATCCTCCATATTTCTTACAATTTAGGTTTTGAGAAGTGGTCTGCAACAACTCCAGAAAACAAGCAACTTAAAGAAGACAAGAAAAAATTTGTCCAAAAACGTTTCCGAGAAGTGCTTGGCTTGCATATTGATAAACCACGTCAAGGTTCCGGTAATAGCAATGACGGTAATACGGCAAGGAGATTTTTCCAAAATTACCAATGTTCTGCAGAGATAACCGGAATTGATGAAGAATTAATCAAGAGACTATATGTAATTCTTCAAACTATGTCATCGGGATTTCCTATAAACGCAGAAAAATTTGGTCAGTATACATTGGTAACCGCGCAATTATATGTAAGCAAATATAACTGGTACTACATGCCATCTTCGGTCCATAAAGTACTTATACATGGTGCTAAAATAATAGAGCATTATGCAGTTTTGCCTATAGGACAATTATCCGAAGATGCCCAGGAAGCTCGAAATAAAGATTATAAGAAATATAGGTTACATCACGCTAGGAAGTGTTCCAGATCAGCAACAAACGAAGACGTTCTGCATATTTTGTTATATACATAGAAAGAAAGAAAGAAAGAAAACATCTGATCCTTATATATCTAGCTTAAATAAACCAAGTTTTCTAATATCCAAAGAATTATTTGACGAAGCTAAAGAATTGTTGGAAATAGAAAGTGATGAGTAGGATAAGTTTAAGTAATAATTTTTTTTTGTCATGTAACTGTTTGTTTAATAATAATAATTTAGTTTTAAACTTATTTTAAGCATAAGTGTAACTTTTATTGCTATTTTAATATAACTGTATGATTTTTTGTATGAAATTTCGTATAACTTTATCTTTGTCATTTTTTTTCGGAAAAAATATTTTTTTTAGAATGATGATGTTTGATTTCTTTTATTGCCTAGATATTCACAAATACGTGAAAAAAAAATCAAGGAGATAAATCACAAAACAACAGAGTTATCGATTTTTGAGATGGAAAATACCGGTTGGTCCCATAGTGCGCCGCCCTCAGGCGCGGCGCGGCGCGCGTAAAAATAAAGCACAAAAACAAACATGCGTCGCATAAGAATAAAAAGGAAAGAATAAATTGCGTTTTCACTGAGACAAAGGCTCATTAGACAGTTTCATTCGCCAATCAAGTCCAATAACAATAATAAAATTATGAATTATGACTGATGGAACGGTAATCATGACCCGCCCACGGAAAGAATAAGAAACTAAAGTTTGTTTTTTTAATCTCGGAGACTAAATTGACACATGCAAATGTCAAACTCCAAATCGAAAAAACGAACAACAATCATTTGAAATGTCAAATTAGCCTCTGGAATTAAAAAAACGAACTATAATTGAAATTGAAATTGGCAACCAAATAAAGGAGCTAAATGAGCTAAATAAAAAGCTAAAATTGCGGCGCTAATCATTCATTTTATTCACAATATAATGTGCGAGTGAGAAGGAATGATAAGTGTGGCCATTTTAATTCGATTCTTTACAGACGCGGGTTATAAAAAGATACAAACGTGTACCTACATCACTCTATACTGTAGGTTATCCGTCATTTGTCAATCATGCATCAATCATAGCCGAACAACTAAACAGATAGTTCCTAAAACCAATTGTCTCATGGACGTCTAAAGGCTAGTGCTCTTTAGCGGCACGAGCGGCATCACACGGCAAATAAGAACTATCGGTAATCATTTTCAAAGCAATATTATCGAACCAGATATTAAAAATAAAAAAAAAACAAAATTGCGGCCAGTTCTCCCGGACGCTTTTCCCAATTTTAAAAACATATTCAAACTTGGGATACGATTGTATATTCAGGAATCGATTTCGAAAATAATGGGCCCAGAAATATAAATAAAACAAAATGGCGGTCACTTTTTTCAGTTTTGAAAACAGATGAATGTCCTGTTTTTTAAGCAATTTGTTCAGTAACTGAAAAGAGCAAAATATGGTGACTATGCGGGCGAAGTCGTGCATAGCCGAGTTTGTATTTACTGTTAGAAACTCTATGCAATAATAAATTTAACACTTAAACCCTCATTTGATTTCACAAAAAGCCTAGTAAAAGAAAAGAAAAGAAATACTTTTATTGAGATACTGGTCGTATTTATACTGTGGTCAGGCGGTCAGGCGTGAGGCGAAGGCTAGGCGTCCAGTAATTTACAGATATTAAAATTTACTAAAAAAATATCGTGATATTTTTTAAGTATTGACAAGTTTTAGTATTTTTTTTCAATACTTATTTATCACAGAAGATCAATTTCGAAATGAAAATCCGGTTGCGAACATACTGATCAGTATTTATTGAACGTGTAGTCCTCGCCTTACGTTCAATCTTTACAGTGATCCATCAAAGTAATCTGTCTGATCACAATCCGTTTTCGTTCGTAAGCGTTACGTTCATTCAATATTGATCGCGTCATTCGCGTCGTGTCAGTATTGCGTCGTGCTTCCTTCCGTGTACAGGTGTTTAAATAGATACAGAGACAAAAGTTAAAGCTTGTGTGGTTAATATCTGAGCAATTGGTTTAAAAAAGTAGAATAAATAAAGTGATGAGGCTTCTATATTTCTATCTCTAAATAGTTTATGTAAAACAACGTTTGTGTGTGCGCTGGTTTTCATCTAAATTATTCAATGGATTTTGATGCAGTTTCCACGATCATATAAAGAATTTGCTCTGAAAGGTTTTTACGTATAATACATTCATATTAATCTTAAAGGTACTACTACTATGGAAAATTTAATAAAATAACAAACAGTTAACCCTCGTGTGTCAGGTTTTTAAATACGATTTTGTCATTTTCCTGAATTACGCACCTAAATTGATAGCAATCATGGAGAACACTGTTTTTAAAATTGAAAGCACTGAACCGGAACGCACGCCGTCGCCGGAGGTCGCGGAGATCGAACCGGCTACAATGGAGAAAATTGTTTTAAAAGAGTTTATTTTAAAATATGAAGCACTGCCCGAGCTCTGGGATAATTTCTCACTACATTATCAAAATTCAATTAGAAGAGGAGTAGCTTTGAGCAAATTATTGAAAATCTATAAAAAAATTAAAAGTGACGCGACCGTTGACGATGTAAAAAAGAAAATTAACAGTATACGGTCAAACTTTAGGAGAGAATGGAATAAGCTGGAGGCATCTAAACGCTCACGAGGTCGCACCGGTGTTGTGTATAAGCCTAGATCATGGGCGTTCCATTTATTAACATTCTTAAAAAGGAAAGGCCAACCATTAGCTCGGGTGAGTTTCTATGGTTTGTTTAATTTTTTCTTGTTTTACTAAGTTAATAAAAACAACTTAAAACTTAACAAATAGCTTAAAAGCAGTAAAACGGGGTTATTTGAGGAACGTTATGTAAGGTCGCATTTAGGTTGCAACTGCTAGAGATAGCTTATTATAAAACTGCCGGTCTATTCTGTACAAATCTCACCGTGAAAACTTATCTGAAGTGAACGTGAAGTGAGCACTAATTCCGCCTTATGCTAGGGATATTGACAGCTCACTTTAAGCTCACTTCACTTAAGTTTTCACGGTGTTATTATTACAGAATATCACTACAAAATGTTTGTATAGACATTTTTGTGGAGGGACGTACAGTCAGTCAGTTATGGTAAACGAACTCTTACCTCAATGCGGCCACAGGGCGCGGGGACTACTATCCCCTGTAAAGAAACCCTGAGCGAATCGAGAGGATATTAGATATCATGACTATGATTCTTTACCTATTTCATTTTTTTTTCAAAGAAAAAGTAATTAAAAAAAAAATTACCCCATAACAAAATAATATGAAATTAAATGGCAAAACTTACATGGCAACATATGCAGCGCGAGTGGCCGTCTACCAGCTGCTGTCTATGGATTGTTGACCCCAGAATTCATTTAAGTAGCAAATTCACGATTGACGTAAAACCATTTTTAATAAGTCATTGTAATGTAACTCTTATGTTGGTAAGGTAAGGTATACATTAGAATGATTGCCGAGAGTCTTATCCAACTCACGGCAATCATTCTAACATACTTTATTGCATTGAGATAAGAGTATGAGTATGTATTTGTATGTATGTTAGTATATTCTCATATTTTTTTTATGTACTTTAGATATTCTTTTTTCTCTTCCACTCACACGGTGTCTACATCTCTTTATCTACTTTCCTATCACAAGTAAGCTGGAAGAGATTTCTTTATAAATAAGCATCACCTTTGTACGTATTTTTCTGTTCCTTTCTTCTTGTCTGTAAGATTTACATTGCAATGACTTACTTGATGGTTTTACGTCAATCAAATTTGACCGTGAATGACCTGAAATTTGACCGTGAATGACCTGAAATTTGACCTGCAGCTGAGTTCAGACCATTGATTACGATCGATCGTGAAATCATGACTTTATAAGCACTTCATAAACAATGGTAATTTCTAGCACATTCACGATCAAATTTGAATGATCATTTTTGACGAAAATATCCAACCGATTGAAATCAATAGCAGTTTTTTTATATGGAAATTGGTGAATGGCCTACTATAGTTCCAGCATCGTCAAAGGTTCGACAACAATACAGCGCGCGCGGGCAAAGCAGCGTGTTATCAAATGCTTCTTCATACCAACCCTTGTACGGGGTTGCGATATACTAGCTTTCGGGCAAACGAAATTTTAAATACGAACTATGTATGCTTCGTTAACCCCCAACACATGAGCTGTGTTAAGGCGAAGAAGGGAATGCGTACTCTTTGTACCTACGTAAACAAGTTTACAAATGCTTCTTGATACCAGCACCTGAACGAATGTTGAGCTGAAGAAGATTTAGGGCCCGTGTTTTGGGCAGGTAAATTGTTAGTACGAGCTACGTTATGCTTCTTTAGCACACACAACACATGAGCAGTGTTGAGGTGAAGAAGTAAATGCGTTTTCGTCCACGCCCAAATAAAATGTAGGGAACGTCCAATATTTTTTTTGCAATTTTATGGTTGGTCCCATGGTAGGTTCTTGATAATGTTGAGTGCAATGACCTATTTCAGGTTATTTCAATTACATCTTGTGTGTGCTGGAACGCCACTGCACATGCAGAGGCCGTCTAATATAAAATTGCACACCCCTCCACAAAAATGTCTACACATAGGTACATTTGAAATATGTATACAACAAAAAGTGCAATTTGAAATTAAACGAGCTCATCCCACATTTTAATATGAATAAAAATAAATACTTAAGCCGTATTTATTTGTATTTTTAGCGTACTTCTACAGCATCAGAAGATTCAGAATCAGAAAGACAACATCGAGAAAGACTTGGAACTTTTACTTCCCTCCAACTGCCTCCAAAACGTTGGAAACAGCCAGTAACAGAACAAAATGAACTAGAGGACAAAACATTTAGTTCATTCTCACCTCACTCAGTGAATGCACCATTAGATCAAACACCTTCATTCTTACCTCAATCTGTGAACGCACCATCAGACCAAACACGTTCATTCTTACCTCAATCTGTGAATGCGCCAATAGAGCAACCACATTCATTCTTATCTCAATCTGTGAATGCTCCATCAACCGTTCATACATTAACCCCAACAGCATTGTATTGGAGTCATAAATTGGATAATTTAAACCGCACACAAAGACTGTATGCAGAAAAATACATTAATGAAATTTTATTAGAAGCAGAACTTGGAAATTTAGGAAGGAACTCTGTACTCATTAATTCCAGTGATCAAATTGAAAACCCCAAGCTATCAGCTGTATATTCAGTTTGCCAACCAACACCATCTTCTTCAGATAAATAACTGAAACGAATATATCAACGCAGCTGTAATGCAACTTTGTGGTTATATGAATAAATATAAATAAATATTATTTTATAATGTGAGCTTTTATTAATTTACCTTAATATAATCGTGTTACCAGTTAGTAACTGGGTTATGGAAGTCAGTGGAAATTGATGTTACTCACGATTAGATTTGTTTTATAGCTATATATATGTATATAGTTACGCTGTGTGGCAGTCCTCTAAAAAGAGTCGCAAACTTTAAAAGGTCGCTGGCTGTTCGATGTTGGCCGATAGGTTTGCACGTTGTACGGCTCAGGTTAAGGTGACGATTTTCAAATCCAATCCTTTTACACGTGCAGCCTGTGGGTGAACTTTACGCAAAGGGCATATAGTGGCCTGCGCATACAATATAACAATACGTTCCGGGTGTTGATGGGGCTGCCGCGTTTTTGTAGCGCGTCCGGCATGTTTGCCGACGCGGATGTCGATAGTTTTGCGCATCTCTGCTAGGCCGTGTTCGCGCCAGCCCCAACACCATTCTTAGAACTTTGGCTGATAGGTGGGACTCTCCGATCTTGGGGAGGTGGATACGACTGCACGCAGTCAAGTCGACATTCCCCAGGATCGGCGTGCCTCACGCAGCTTAGAATAAATGTTTTATTAGTACACTTTTTTTTTTTTTTGAGGTTGGGAAATCATCAAATAACTTCTCCCGCTCTGGGCGGAGCGGGAGGGTGTGTCAGACTCTTACTGACTAAAACCCACCCGTTTTCCTTCCTGTTGCCTGTGTTGCGGGGGCCTCGGTGACCCATAAGTACCTTCCCGCGACCCCGGCAGGCATCGGCCCTAGTGGACCCCTACTTTTGTGCTGACGACATCTCTTTGAGGCGCGCGTGGAATACGACGCGCCGTCGACCCGGGCCTGGTCCTTACCGGACGGTGAGCTACCCATTGCTCACCGTCCGCAAGCCCGCGCCTACGGTGGCTGGAAATCCGCCCGAGATTCCCGACGCCCTGGGCGTCTCCTGCGGTTTATTAGTACACTAACACTAGTTTATAAGTTTATATTGTTACTAACAAATATGGAAGTGATTCTGAATTAAATGTTTTATTATTATTATATATAATCGGCACCCTAATTTCGTAACACACTATCAATCTGAATTATTTTGAAGTATACTGCTAATCCATTGCTTCATATGTTCGAAAAATTTGCCTGCTCAACAACGTGAATAACGCAATGTATGTTGTTGAACTGTCAAAATGAAACCCATTGCTACTGACAGTGCGTTACAGAATTACTCCGCTGTTCATGGATTGTTACTGATAGTTAAAAGCCTGTAAGTCTGACACCACTATTGCCAAGAGGTATCGTGTTACTCAGTAACTGGGTTGTGGAGGTCAGATAGGCAATCGCTCCATGTAAAATAATGGTATGCAGCTGCATCCGGTTAGACTCGAAGTCGACCCCAATATTGTTGGGAAAAGGCAGGCAGATGAAGACTTTATGTAATCTCAAAGAACATAGATCAGTGCTTGACTATGTCTGATGATGATGATGTCCCAGATTTCAGTTGCCTTTGTTATCAGACCACAGTCAAATCATACAGTAGATAGTGTTAGTAAAGAAAGCTTAAAACTAATGTACCCGAGTGTTCCGGCAGTTCAGGGCTTCGCCCTAGGTCGGAAATTATCCCAGGCGACCGTACTACCAAATCAAATCAAAAGTTGTTTATTCAAACTAAGCACTTAGACAGTCCCCCAAAATCGCCCGCCATTCACCACTTCCTAGTGCTTTAGCTGGGAAGAAGAAGTGGTGGAACAAACTCCCCAGCAGCACACCTGTCTGTTTAGTTATATAAACTTGATTCTATACAAATCGTATGCAAAGTAATTAACACTACGAAACACAAAACATTACATTATATTACTTGCCTTAAGTTAGATAGCACTCGCCAATATACCAACAAAATAATTAAAACTGTAGTCAAGCAGAAATAAAAGTTACAAGATAAAAACGTAAACAGAACTTAATACCTAAATAAAAGCCTCCAGGCATAAATGGCGTGCCCGCTTACATAAGGCTATTAATAGCTGTAACTCGAAGTGAGAAATGATACTTCATACTTCATGAAGTGAGAAATGATACTTCATACTTCAACGGTATAGGCGACTCGTTGAAGTCGTCATTTAAACTAATTTAAACTTTAAATACTATGAAAGAGCGTTGATATTTTTTATTTACACGAAAAGACACTGGAGAATAAGCTTATTATTTTTGGTATTAAATCTACAAGAAGGATGCCAATAAGATAATTTTGCGAGTGCGAAGGGATAACGACGTATCCCGTATCACGTATCCCGTGCACTTGCGGTTTAGTAACATTATATTTATTTATTATTTGAAATGTTCTCATTTATTAGTGGCTAATGTAATTGTGTGCAAGGTCAGAGTTCGCTAAATAATAAATATTACATAATACGATTCGCGAAATTTATGTAAAGTGACGTGTAGCGTGTAGGTATATGTGATACGTTACTCGCTCGTTTAACGCGCCATTACCACGGTAATATTATCTATACAGTATTCCAACTTCATACAAACGGACGAAGCGCGAGCTATGCCTACGCGCCTCGATCTCGGCATGCAGACACTGGCAGACAGTCACGACTGTGCCGCAGTGACGAACGGACGGTGTGTTGTTTTTAAACAATAACCGCGCGATTTTTTCACTAAAAATAAGTTCAAGTACATATTAAATATGACAGGCATATTGTGGCCTGTCGCGCCCGCGATATCGCCTCAATATGCAGGAGCCTTAAGACTATAAAATAATTTTACTTACTAGTAGGTAGGTACATAATGGTGCCGATTCCCTTGTTCACAAACTAAACTAAATTTAAGTTCAGTGCATCTTTTTCTTTCTATTTCATTAAGAAAAGGACAGAAGAAATAATTTTAGTTTAGTCCTGTCAAATTAATCAGCGCCTGTCACTACTCCATACAAGTTCAGACGTGATTAAAAACTTGCCTACTAAAATTACGTCAAGTTACGTCAAGCGCTGATTAATTTGACAGGACTAAACTAAAATTTATCTTCTGTCCTTTTCTTAATGAAATATAAAGAAAAAGATGCACTGAACTTAGATTTAGTTTAGTTTGTGAACAAGGGAATCGGCACCAATGTGTGTCTTTTTAATGGATAATTATTTCCTTTTATCTCCCGAAAAAAAAAGATGTCTGGATTAATAAATAAAGTGAATAGAGTAAAGGAAAGTGATTGACACGAGTGAAATAGGTAGTTAAAAAAAAAGAAAGAAATATTGTTTATTCTGCACAAACAAAACGCACATTATACAAATTTACGTAAAATACACACATATACAAAGTAGCTAAAAGCCTCGTAATCAACCCATATAAGTTTGACAATCCTGTCGAAGTCCTGCATGTCGATTCTGTAAAAATCTCACCGTGAAAACTCGCTTGGAGTGAGCTGTCAGTGTCATCCCACTGATGCTAGGGAGTGACCAAGCATTACATTTTTATAATCATAATTGAGATTTTAATAATATTTTTATGCTAATTCTATTGATCATTTTATATTATTTCAAAACTAGTCTTTAAGTGTTGAAACGTTACTATTTAGGGTTTTTTTTTTAATAAAATAGCAAAACAGAAATTCAGTCTTCTGACTGAATTTCTGTTTTTCAACTCAATTTTGATTTTTTTATTCCAAAAGGTTTGGTAATTTTTGCAGCCGCCATCTTGCCTTTTAGATTTGACCTCACTATCGGGTTTAACACCCCCGAAAACCATGAAAACGACACCCGTGATGAAACATTTGAACATTATCGCAGCCGCCATCTTACTTTTTAATTTTGAGCAAACTATCGGCTTTACCACCCCCGAACACCATGAAAACGACACCCATGATGAAGAATCTGAACATTTCCGCAGTCGCCATCTTGTTTTTTAGATTTGACCTCAGTATCGGCTGTAACACCCCCGAAAACCATGAAAACGACACCTTTTATGAGAAATGTTTGTAGCCGCCATTTTGGATTTTGATATAAAGGTGGTAAAACCAAATTTTTGTTTGTCGCGCATTTAAAAATAAAAAACGGCAAATATAAAAAACAACTCAACTTGATATTAATAACAGCGCCTCACGCGCAAGCGCGGCGTGATCTTATCACTTCACCCGATTCTCGTAACCATAGTAACTACTCGCGCCGTAGTGAATCGGCTAGGTGAAGCGAGTCGGTAAGCACGACGACCGAGTGTAGTGATCTTATCACTTCACTCAATTCTCGTTGCCATAGCAACACCACTTCACTTGGGCTGGATGTTGTGAGCCTAACCGCGCGCCGGCCGGTGCGCGCACTGCGCGAGTGTCAGTTGAACTGTTGAATTTTGTTATAGTATTGATGACGGTGATTTTATGATTATTATTTTATTATTTATATTGGCAACGCGTAGGTCGGTATAAATTTACCTACCTAAAGTAAAATATTAGAAAGGTACTTATTAAATAATCCGCACGTTTTTTAATCAAATGGTTTATGTACACAGACACACACATCGTTTAGTTAGATTTCCACATAGTTTGTGAGGGGATAAATTCTATGGTCCGTCAGCCAAGCACACTTTTAGCACTGGATCACTTGACACACTCGGTTATCTCTTCATAATGAATAGATTTGGGTTAATAATAACGCTGAATAACGTCGCACAGTATTTACTCGACTCAATCCACTACCGCTTCTTCAAACACATCGCGGTTGGGTCATGGGATTGCGTTCTTGATCAATAGAATTAGCGTAAAAATATTCTTAAAATCTCGATTATGATTGTAAATGTAATCCTTGGTCCATCCCTAGTATCAGGTGGGATGACACTGATAGTTCACTCCACGCTCACTTCACTTAAGTTTTCACGGTGAGAAGGTTACAGAATAGCACTGCTGGGCCTCAAGTCTGCTATTACAATAGTGTAGGGTCTTTACACCTTTTAGTGATGATAGTTTTGAGTGATACGCAAGAATACGTAATAATATAATTTATTGAATGATAATGAGTGCACGCGATTTGAATGATATTTGTGTACTAAAGTATAGACCACGCGTAGCGAGTAAAGTGCTGACACAATGATGTCAAATTAGTACGTGCTTGCACTGTACATGCTCCGGGGCCCGAGAAGATGTGAATGAGATGAAGAATAATGATTTACAAGATGATAACTAACAATTGTGCTTACAAACTTAAATAAACTAAGCTTAAGGTATTTCATTGAATTGAGTTCGAACGGATGGCGAAGACCCTCGGTTAGCGGTGGCGATGATGGTAGGACGACCCGCAGCAGTGGTGGCGGGAGCTACATAGCTCACGCTAGCCTCTGTCTGTTCTGTTGTAAGAGGTACGGCCGCTGGACGCGACTGGCGCACTCGCACGCGTCGCCATGCGTACAAGATGCCGCAAACCACGACGACCCCAACCAAAGCGTAGATGGCGACATAATGGTGAATGTCATGGAATGTCACTTGATCCGCCAGTTCCTGATTAGATTTCATATCTTTGAGTGCTTTTTCAATCGCCTTTATGTCTTCTTGTTGCTCCGTGATATCATCTGTCTCATCCAGTGGAGTGATGAGAGGTATAGACAGATTAATTATGTGATTTATCGGTGGAATCTCTATTTTCATGATATCGATCTTCGTTTTAATTGTGTTTGATAAAGATCTGTGTGCGTGAATCGTAAACATTCTGTCTTTAATGACGCAACTGTCTCCCAGTGTAATGACACCTGTTTTGCTGAGTTGCTCGATCGTAATGTCGTCATCGCATATGACTCGCACACTGCATTGTCCACAGCAAAAGTATAGGTACGAATTAAATAAATTCAAGTCAGTCCAGTAATCTCGACATTCTTTTGTTTCAGTCTGACATTGATTAGAGGCTTGATGTTTCAGACATAGGTTGTTGTCTGACGTCATATGATAGACGGGTCTTTTCAGTGGACAAATATACTCTTCGGTGTCGTAAGGAACGCATCTTTGTAAGTCACTTATAGACACCGGAATGTAAGAGTCTTTGTGTGTGTTGATAGCCAGGTAGTTTGCTACGGGCACTATGTTGATCATGGTTTCGTTGGCTTGTTGTGGAATCGGTATGAGGTTGTAAAGCTCATAGTCTTCCCTGCTTACAAGAGGAATTCTAACTTCAAAAATCAGGAACTCTCTGGTGGCTCTCGCTTTCACTTTCAACAGGTGATATATCTTCGCCAAGTCAGTCTGAATATTATTAATCGGTAAGGCTAAGTCCTTTGAGATTTGTCCGGTTATAATATTCAGTTCGTTTCTTAACTGTGCCGGTGTTAACAAGTGAAAGTTGAACTTCTCATAGAAAATGTTGGCCACTGTATCTACTAGCGTCTCCTGGATTTCTTTAAGATTGGTCATGATGTTATTGGCTATGAATGTTGACAATGTAAATTCTGCTTTGTTGTCAGTGTGTTGGATTTCCTCTTTCAGTTTAATCATGCCCGCGTTGCATTTGGTAATGTGTTGGTTGATTATTTTGTGCTGCTTGTCCAGTGTATTTTCAATTCTTTTGATAACATTTAGCTCAGCCTCCACAACTGACGTCTGGTTTTTCCACAGCGTGCTAAGATGTTTTTGATTATGTCTGATTAAGGCAATATCTTTCTGATATTGTTCGGCGAAAGTTTCGTCCAAAACTCCGAACAAACTATGTGCGACGTAACCGATGCCGTTGATAAGCCCGCGACGTCGGCGTACTTGACCTTGCTGACCAAGTAAAACGTTGTTGTAGTGTTCAAGTTCGTTGTACCCGTGACGCAGTTGTAATCGGACTACGTCGCATTGTGATATGTGATCCTTTGAACATATGTTCTCCAGATGAGCGACAAACTTGTCCAGTAGGTTAATTCCTTGCCAATACGGAGCCATATCGCAATAAACGATGAGTTTCCATTCTTCACGTTCCAATCTCATGTTTGCTAGTTTATCGAAAAATATGTTTTTATTTTCTGCAACGTTGGAAATTTTGTGCTCGCATGTTCCTGAGCAAATAACCATCAGAATTACTAGCGTTGTAAGTATGAAGTTGCATAATTTTGATGAGGCTGGCTTGGAATATTTACTGTTGCGTGTTATTACTATACTGTTTGTTGTTTGACCTTCTTGATTTTCCTTTTCTGTGTCGTGGCTTTGATTATTATTGTCGTTGATCGGCAAAACGGATAATTTCATAATTGGTCTCTTGAGTGTCCCATTTTTCGTCCGTAGGGTCACTACTCTGACGTATCCATCTTTCCCTGGATGAAGTTCAATAACTCTGCCCATGGGCCATTTTCCCGAGGGCAGATTAATGTCGTGAATGATTACGATGTCATTGATCTTCAAATTCTGATGAGGTTTGCGCCACTTACTGCGAGCTGATAGTTGGCACAGATACTCAGCTCGCCACTTCTTCCACAGGTCATCAAATACTTTTTGTGTGAGCTGCCATCTTGTCCGTAGATCTCTCTCTGTCTCGATGATAGTTAACGTCGGACCACTTGCCAAAAAGTGAGATGGCGTGAGATAGTCTAAATCTTCAGGATCTTCGCTGAGTGCGCATAATGGACGGCTATTCAAACATGCTTCTATTTGAGCGAGCAAAGTCGAATATTCTTCAAACGTCAACTTCTGATCTCCTATCACTCGTTTGAGATGATACTTCAAACTCTTGACGGCCGCTTCCCAAAGGCCTCCGGCACTGGGCCAGGAAGGGGCATTAAAATGCCAGGTAATCTCCATACTGGTAATAGCCTCGAAAAAGTGGTCGTCCAAAGTGTCTTGAATGTTGATGAATTCTTCGTTAAGAATTCTGCTTGCTCCAACAAAATTTGTGCCATTGTCACTATAGACATGGCCTGGGGTGCCTCTTCGAGCTGCCATTCTCCGCAAAGCCGCTAGGAACGATGAGGAGGTCAGATCCGAGACTAGCTCGATGTGTACTGCCTTGGTGGCCATACAAACGAATACAGCGATGTACCCTTTCGTGGTCTTGATGCCTCGGCCCTTGCTTGCTTTTACGTCGACAAACCCGGTAAAATCAACCCCTGTGTGGTAAAATGGTCGTGTCGGATTACTGCGTGCTAAAGGAAGGTCGCCCATGAGTTGTTCATGTTTGGTTGGATCGTGTCTTCGGCACTTGACGCAGTTTCGAAGGCACTTCTTGACGGCTCGGTTTCCTCCCAGAATCCAATATTGCTGACGTAGCCAGGCTTGAGTAACTCTCGCTCCCCCATGGAGTGTCATAATATGTCCTTGGTTGATCAATAAGTCACTGAGATGGGTGTTGTTAGGAATGATGAGAGGATGCTTCATGTTCTGGCTCATCTTCGCGTTGTTCAGTCTGCCACCGACTCTTAGTAGGCCTTCTTGATCCAAGAACGGGTTCAGCTTTAGCAATTTGCTCTTCGCGTCTATTTGTTTCTGATCTCGGAGACTAGACACCTCTGCCTTAAATACAGACAACTGCACTTCTTTAATTAAAAGATGTTTAGCGATTTTTATTTCGCTGACC
The DNA here is from genome assembly GCA_905333075.3 of Atethmia centrago. Lineage (NCBI taxonomy): Eukaryota > Metazoa > Arthropoda > Insecta > Lepidoptera > Noctuidae > Atethmia > Atethmia centrago. The sequence continues at coordinate 15,330,545 of HG995385.1, forward strand.
GTCAAATACTTCGGTTTGGGTTGATTGCGAGATATGGCGCGCAAAGTCCAAGCAAGTACGCGCGCTGCTCGGTCAAAGTTGCTAAATTTGTTCAATATATTTAAAACAATGTCCTCATTTTGTTGAATAATTACATTGCTTTTTGCTGACTTCCTGATTTCTTCATACGTGACGTAAGTTGGTAGATCTTGATTGAGATTTTCTTTGAATGTTGATAGCCAAGTTGGTCCATGCCACCAAAGAGGATGATGTTGCAGTTGGTCCGCTGATAACCCTCGGCTCGCGCAATCAGCTGGATTTTCAGCCGATTTCACATAGCGCCAGCTATTTTGTGGTACTATCTCCGTTATTTATACTACTCTGTTTTCCACAAATGGTTTCCAGCGATTCGGATCACCCTGGAGCCAACCTAGTACTACCGTCGAATCAGACCAGCCGTATATTCGGATGTTATTGCTTGATAAACAGTTCTGGACAACTTTCATCAGTTTTGATAATAAGTGCGCAGCGCAAAGTTCCAATCTAGGTAAAGATATTGATTTGTTGACAGGCACGAGCTTTGATTTTCCTGCTACTATGATCACAGGGGACTGACACTCCGCCTTTTCTTGATTGATAACCCTGCCATAAATCACGCATGCGTAGGCTTTTACTGATGAGTCACAGAAACCATGCAACTCTATGTTTGCATTTTTTGGCGTTTGAAGCCACCTTGGGATGTTCATATGTTCGATTGCTGGTAATTCCTTCTTTATTTTGAGCCATTCTTCATTGATGTTTGTAGGTACTGCGTCATCCCATTGAAGATTCAACGACCAAACTTTTTGAAACAGAAGTTTTAGTTTGGTGGAGACTGGAGACAGCCAGCCAAGTGGATCGAATATCTTTGAAATATCAGACAATAGTGATCTTTTTGTGGATGGTGTCAATGATGATGTGTTTATCTTCATCTGGAATTTGAATTGATCGTCCTGGGGGTGCCAACGCAGTCCCAAAGTTTTGGTTGATTCTTGATGCCTGAATTCGAATGCTTGTTCCTTGTCTGATATTGCGTCATCTTTTATGTCGATTTTATTTGATGACCACTTTCGCAAATTAAAACCACCTGACTTCAGTAAATTAATAAGGTCAGCCTTGAGTTGTTTGGCTTCCTTGAGACTGTGATGTCCAGCCAAAAGGTCATCCATGTAAAAACACTGTTCAAGTACAGCTGATGCTGTTGGATACCTTGAACGTTCGTCTTCTGCTAGACGTTTTAATGTCATCATGGCTAGGAATGGAGCCGCTTTGGTGCCATAGGTGACTGTTGTCAGCTCATATTCTCTTAGCAATTGGCTCGGTGCGTCTCGCCAGACGATTTTCTGATACTGTAGGTCCTTTTCATTACAGATGATCTGTCGGAACATTTTCTCGATGTCGGCTGTGATTGCATATTCATACTGTCTCCATCTCAGAATTAGTGTAAACAAATCCTGTTGTAGATTCGGACCGCTAAACATTAAATCATTTAGACTGTAGCCTGTCGATGTTTTCGCTGATGCATTAAATACTACCCGTAACGCTGTTGTTGCCGAGTCCGGGCGTAAAACGCAAAGGTGAGGTAAAATGCAATCCGGCAAATTCTTCCGTGTGCACTTGCGCATGTGACCCAGATTGATGTACTCGTTAATGAATGATTTGTAATCTTCAGAAATATTTTTGTTTCTAGAAAATTTTCTTTCCAATTGATAAAATTGGGCTACGGCTCTTTGTTTCGATTCTCCCAATTTTTCGTTGATATCTGGCTTTAGTGGCATCCTAACCACGTATCTGCCATCATCTCGACGTACTGTTTCCGAATTATATTGTTGTAGGCATTGATAATCTTCAGAGGACATGTTGGTGTCGGGATCGGTGACATCCTCAATACTCCAAAACCTTTGTATATCTTCTATATTGTTCATGATAACGTTGCATTGATAGGACTTGACATTGCCGCTTAAAATCCAGCCAAGCTGAGTCTGTTGTGCTACTGGTAGAGATGAATTTTCCTTGATTATGCCTGCCATGATGATTTCCGAGTAAACTTCTGCCCCCAGCAATAAGTCGATTGATCGACAAACGTTGAAATCTGGATCTGCAAGCTGGATGTTTTGAAGATATTCCCACGATGGTTTTGAGAAACTATGATTTGGCAAGTTGTTAATTAATTTCTTCATAACAACAGCTTCTGTTTGAAATGTGTAATTGGAGTGTAATGCGGATGCCACAAGACTGATAACTCCCTTACAATTGGTTTGATTGGCACTGACTCCAACTATGACGCCATTGCATGCTCGGCGGGGGAGCTTCAGGATTTGAGCAGCGTTCTCAGTGATGAGGGAGGCTTGAGAGCCTTGATCTATGAGAGCCCTCATTATGTGATATTCCCCATTAGCCCCTTGCATACGGACTAGTGCTGTTGCTAGCAGAATTTCAACAATAGTTTCCTTGGAAAAATGTGTCACATTACTTCGTGTTTTGTCTTCACGTGACGTAGACGGTGACGTATTCATGTTACTGGACACCGCGTTTGTCTGTAGGGCATCGTGTAGCACGGTGTTGTGAGTTCCTTGACACACCCTGCATCTTGATTCAGAACGGCATGATTTATGTTTGTGATCAACCAGGCAATTTTTACACAAGTTAAACCTTTGAACTGTGTTTCTTTTTTCGTCTGACCCAGATTCCAAAAATGGCTTGCAGTAGAATAATCCGTGGCCATCGTCTTTGCATAGTGGGCAATATTGTGTCCTCATTGCACAACTTTTTGCAGCGGAACTGCGTAAAAACGGTTTATTAGAGTCGTTTTTATTGTTGAAATGATTTGATTTTGATTGATTCTTTTTGTTGAATTGATGTTCAGAATCTTTGCTATTACTCGAAGATGACGACGATGGTGATTTGGATGCATAATGCTTGCGCCGTGTTGATTCGAGAGCAGTATACTTGAGCTCTAAAAATTTAAGAAAATCTGCTAGAACAGGCAATGCTCTAGGATTTTCTAATGCTTGAGTGTATTCACTGAGGGTTTGGGTATCCAGCTTCAGTGTAAGTAAATGCACAACCATTGGTCCCATGGCGGCTACATCTATACCAAGATTTTTCAAGGCGTTCATGCATTCATTGATGGTGTCGAACATGTTCTTGATCTGTGTGTCGACTTGGTTTTGCATTGTAGGTATTGACAGCAGTATGCTCATGTGAGAGGTAAAAATTAGCCTGTCATTGTTATACCTATGGTTCAAGATGTCCCAGCAGATTTGGTAATTCTCAGAACTGATATTGAGGTGTTGAATGATCCTTTCTGCTTCGCCTTTCAGTTTACTTTTTAATAACTGCATCTTCTGGGCTCTTGGGATGGATTTGTTGTTATGCACTGCTTCTTGGAATAAATCCTTGAATGATATCCATTTGTGACAGTTCCCCGAGAAGGAAGGAATATCAATTTTCGGTATAAAACTTTCCCGATATGAAACGGAATACATTTTGCTATTGATCAACTTTTTGATGTCAACGTACAGTTGTTCGTACTTGCTATACTCCTGTTCATACTCCTCATCTTCCGAGTACATCTCACTATCAATTTCCCAGTGCAGAGAATCGATGGTTGACCATTTTGCTTGAATGGTTCTGAGCACGTCTTCGAATTCCCATTTTTCGGAGAGGCTCTCGATGTCCACGCTTTTGATTGCCCGTGATAAAGCCTTGAAGTTACTTTTCTGCTTGCGCAGCATTTCTTCCAATTTACTGGCATTCCCCCGAGAGACAATCTTCTTGAATAATGATGTGAATTGGCTCCCACTAGGCTTGATATTCGATTGATCTGTATCAACCGACAATGTGTCCGTTTGCTGTCGCTCATCCGTAGCTTCTTGATAGCGATCGTCTGATACACCAATAGATGAAGCGCTAGGCGACTTATCCCCCATCTCCAAACTAGTAGGCGGTCTGTATTGTCGAATTATGTTCTGAGCTTCATTGTAGAAGATCATCGTTTTATCGTAGAAGTTCTCCGAAAAGTAGGTATTCCCACGATGTTCAAACTCACATAATCTAATATGATTCTGTTCAAACTCCCGCCAGTATGTATCCAGGGTTTGCAAACGTTTCTTGATGTAGGCCGGAGTTTTGCGATCCGCAGAATCCTTCTTGAAATTCCGCAGTTGCTGCTCCATGACTTGAATGATCTGATCTTGATTGGTCAAAATGTCTTCCATCTTGGCGCTCATGATTGTTTTTGCGTGATAGGTTTACCGCTTTCTGCAGTTCGTGCTATTGCAATCTCCCCTCAATGGATGAACCGATTCGCACCCACGAAAAGAAAGTTATGGCACACAATCTGCTAAGATGGAGTAAGCAGTCGTTGAGTTCTAGCAGACGGATGTTACTCTGTCCACAGGTCGTAGTCGCAGGAGCTATACTTTCGTGCCGACAGTTTATTCACACTGTTAAGAGCGCGAAATAGTCCCGCTTATACGGAAGCTCGAAGGACCAAAAAGATGTAGGGTCTTTACACCTTTTAGTGATGATAGTTTTGAGTGATACGCAAGAATACGTAATAATATAATTTATTGAATGATAATGAGTGCACGCGATTTGAATGATATTTGTGTACTAAAGTATAGACCACGCGTAGCGAGTAAAGTGCTGACACAATGATGTCAAATTAGTACGTGCTTGCACTGTACAATAGTGTCAGAATGGTCTGTTCCGATCCTCATTAATGACGCCATTATATTAGTAGATTACCAAACTTGTTAAAATCAACAATTATAAAATCAATGATAGACCATTCTGACACTATTGTAATAACAGACTTGAGGCCCTGTTGTGCTGTATCCTGTTGTAGTTAGAGGCGGTTCATGAATCATGATACGATAGGTACGTTTGTGTTAAAACCTCGGGGCATGTGTTTTGTTTTGTTAGTTTGTATAATTCAAAGTAAAGACGTGGTATTTTATTATTAATAATAGTTGTTTATTGTACTGTGTGTATGAATAATACTATTATTAGATATTTAGATATTCCTTTTTCTCCACCTTGTCCATGTTTCCCGAAACAATTTTTAATTAAGCTTTATATTAGAATGCGGATTTTTTATACTTTAAAATTTAATAATAAAGCATTTCGTACGTCTCAGTCGAGGCGCAAATATTTTTCGGTCGCAAATTTATAAGACCGATTTGTTATTCAAACATAAACATGGTTTTTTAATTAAATCTACCAATCAAAAAACAACACGCATTTTTATTGAACACTTCCTATTCAATTCACAAAGTATATTATTTGTTTCATTAAAAAAAGTATATTTACAATCACAAAACTAAATGGAAACACAAAGTAGGCAAATGTAATTAAAATGCTGGAGGCGGGCAGCCCTCGCATGTTTACGTACCGCGCGGCTGTAGGCATTTATTTCAAAGATACGGCCGAGTTACAATACCGTATAGATAATATTACCGTGCCATCACTGCGTCCAGTACTACGCGCGAGTCCGTAGCGAGTGGACGTATTTTTTGGTTCGAAATGGAGCGTGATAACTTCGATACGGAACTTTTTATTGACGAAGTCGAAAAAGTATCTGAATCAGAGTCCATGTTTATAACTGGCGGGGAATCCCTCCTAGCGTAGAAACGCGCGTAAAACGCGGTATCTGGAACGCAATATAAATTGAAGCGCACGAGATCTGTACAGGCTCTTAGAACGTCCCTAACGTGCTTTAACTCGCCGATAACGTTTGATCTGTGCTAGTACACATGCATATTTTATGTGATTAACGTATGAAGTACGAAGCGATGAATTCACACTTCACAGAATTTGGCAACTACATTTGGCAATGAACGCGAATTAATGAAATGCACCGACCCCAGCGTGGTTAAACTAGACTCGATTGCTCGAATAAACCCAAGGATTGTAACACTAGTCCCTGGAGCCTCATGTTTCATGGACTGCTAATTAATAAAATACTAGTTTATAGTAAAGGCATACTCACGTCAAGTTGTGCGAGTGTGACCGCTAGCTTTTTCTGCGTAAGTTTGGTGTGCACCTTGTTCTTGATCGCGTTGAGAGCCAGCGAGCAGTGCAATGACGCCGTGTGTGACAGCACCCATTGTGGAGTTATTCTATACAATAATATATCATGAAAAATATAAATGTGAAAATGGGAGCCAAGTTCAAACCTTTTGACCGCCACGTCAAAAAAGCAAAAAACGTGCCCTCGGCGTCAAGCTAGGAATTATTCCTTAAAACCTGTCTTGTAGTCGTGACCGCGGCGTGCTGGGCACATTTTGGTCTGTCTATACATAACTGTGGTGGTCAAAAGGTTAAGAATATGCGTGGTCCGTGAACTTCGCCGACAAAAGAATTGAGATCTAAAGGAGTGCCAAGGTATATCCTGTAGATAATTCTGAATTAATTTATAAGAACACAACATTTTAAAATAAATTTAAAACAATGTCTTATTTTTTTTTTTTTGCTACAACAATATTTGTTATTTAAAAATGTAACTGCTTAAATTTGAAGACGATTTATTTACACAAACTTAGGATAAAATTGAAGCTAGATGTGACTTGGCTAGTTTTTACCAGTAAACTAATTTCTTAGAAGAGTAAGATATGTTGACCTTACAATATAAAAATAGTAAGTTGTGTATAAAATAAAGAAGATAAGTGAGGGGCGTCGGGAATCCCAGGCCGATTCCCAGCCACCGTAGGCGCGGGCTTGCAGAGGATGAGCAAGGGGTAGCTCGCCGTCCGATAAGGACTAGGCCCGGGTCGACGGCGCGTCGTGTTCCATGTGCGCCTCAACGAGATGTGATGGGGTCCGCTAGGGCCGATGCCAGCCGGGGTCGCCGGAAATTCCGAAAGGGATACCGTGGCCCCTGGCAACACAGGCAATGGAAGGAACACGGGTGGGCTTGAGTCAGTAAGAGTCTGATCCACCCTCCACCTAGAGCGGAAGAAGTATATGATCATACTTATATCACCCAAAAAAAAGGGTGCCGCGAGAAGGATTAACGCGATATCGCGGGCGCGACAGGCAATACTGCTGCCTGTCACGTCCGCGATATCGCCTCAGTATGTAGGAGCCTTTACAATCATTCACGGTGTCCGCATGACCGCGGTGACGTGAAAATATGCGAAAGGTTTTTGATGAACCTTGGTTGTCTCAGTACAAATAATTATAGTTTTAAACGAGTAACTAAAAATATATATTTTTGATAAATTAATATACTACCTACGTGTATTTTGTAGAGAAGAATTTATTTAGTTTTTGCGATATTATGTCCGGGATTCGGACCCCCGGCGCATCAGCCTATTTTCACTACAATAAGTTAAGCAAATAGGGTAAGTAAGGTGTACCTACCTATATGTACATATGTGCCGGAAGACTTACTCAAAACTCAAGCATTAGGTACTTTAAAGCGTTAAGGCTCCTACATACTGGCGCGACTTCTCGCGCGACGCGACGAGACACAAAGACACCGCGTGTAGCGCTACAAGGGTGCCTTTGTGTCGCGACGCGTCGCGCGACATGTCGCGCCATTATGTAGAAGCCTTTAAAAGCGATTTAATTGGCTTAATTGGCCAAAGACAGCTAATGGGACACAATTGATTTTCTATTGTTTGACTCCGAATCGGTGTCGCGCGGGGCTTAACAGATTAAACTAGTTTTAAGTAAAGGCTCGTGCAGACTGGGGCGAAATCGCGGGCGCGACATGCATACTGCTGCGTGTCGCGCCCGCGATATCGCGCTGGTCTGCACGAGCCTTAACGCTCGAGTCTTGAGTAAGCTTCTGTAATACGGCCCCATTGCAAGTGTTTTCCAACAATCTGCATTCCGTCTAGCATGCGTTCATATCAAATACGCTGATGAATGCCTACATTTTTTTTAGTGATTATTTAGGTACACACGGCTCCATATCACGCAATACTTTTCCAGTATATACTGATCTCGTATTGTATGGGATTTTCGTACAAAGAGAGGTCAGCTTATACTGGAAAACAAATGAACATTACCTACATAATCACTACAAAAAATGTAGGTATACGTAAGGAAGGATTCATCACCCATACAGCACTTTTCGGTCACAGAATCTTCAAAGCATACAAGTTGTCGCAGTTTCGTAATTGCTACGTAACTAAGTGACTGTGTGGGGGTGTGGTCTCTATATGTGGTAACAGTTCGTACTCAATTTGACCGGAAAACATTTCAGTATACTCGTATGTAGTCTTTGTTCACACGTTACGTAATAATTTGAGTAGACTTTTTTTAAATAATAAAAAATAAAAATCTTTTATTTCAGACCACTTAGTCCAACATGTTAGTAACAGAAAAAACTTACGATCTATGTTAGTAATCTCAAACATATAATGAAACACTAATGTATTCATCAACCTGCACCTCTCACATGCAGATTGATGAAACGACAGAGAACAGCTGAGTCTAACCTGTTCGCTATCATTTTCAGTATTCTGTTGCTACTCCCCCGTATAGCCTGGATAACGGACGCCGATTTCTTACGCATGATTGCATAAAAATCATCTATATGGGCGTCCGCAAACATGCCTGAAGCACTACAATACCGGGGTAGCCGCAACTGAGCCCTGAAAATGTTATTATATTGGACTCGGAGGGCATTGTAAGTGCTCTGCGTGAACTTGACCCATAGTCCACTCGTGTTAAACACTTACAATTAGTGTTCAGTTTGTAACATGCGTACAATCGAGTAAAAATTTGTAGTAGCGGTGTGGTCACCATGAATAACATGGTGACCACACCGCTAATACAAATTTAGAATAATAACTTAAAATGTACATATATTTACACAAGGTGTCGCGTCATTACGTACGAACAATATATTGCTAAAATGTGAATAAAAAAGTCATCACAAGACACGTACCTACTGTTTCTCAAACTGTTTCGATAATGATCAAATGGTTGCACTTAAAATAGAGTAAAATAACGAAACGATTCCGTCCCACATCGACTGTCTAATGAAAAGTAAACAAATTATTGGTTCCACAAATTCATCTCCAAATAAGTACCTACATAATTTTTCAGATAATTAACAGATATTTCGTCGTCTTACTGCAGAAAGTCATTAACTAAGACAAGTCATTAACTGCATTAAACACACCATCGTACTCAGCTTGACGAGTTCTTTAAGAATCATAAATCATTATCTTTCCATCTTTTATAGTTTCGGAAATAGAAATACTATAAAATCATTATCTACAATTATGTCGTTTGTTGATACATAAATACATTTAACTATTTTACATTTGCTATTTAGAGTTCTTGTTTTGACAAAAAAATAATTATCTTAATTATCATTTTAATACTTTTGATTTGATATAAGCAAAAAAATGTATTGGTTAAAATTAAATAAAGAGTTTTAATGATAATTAAACTAACTTAATTATTTAGAGCGGAATAAAATCTCGTTCAGATATGAATGCATGTAATCATATTTTATTGCTTTCTAGCTACCAAAATTATTTCACATACGAGGGTCATTCAATAAATACTTAGCCTACAAAAAGTAAACGAAGATTTTGGAAAAGTGGCAATTTATTTTTCAACAAAGTCTCCTTTTAGTTCGATACACTTAGCCCAGCGATGCTCCAACTTTTTTAACCCGTCCGAAAAATAGTTTTTGTCAAACTCTGCAAAATAGGCCTCCGTGGCGGCGATGACCTCCACATTCGATCCATATCTATTCCCGGCGAGTGATTTTTTCAGATTAGGAAACAGAAAGAAGTCACAAGGGGCCAAATCGGGAGAATACGGTGGATGGGGCAACAATTCGTAGCGTAATTCGACCAATTTGGCCATGGCAACGGCAGACGTGTGAACCGGTGCGTTGTCGTGGTGAAACAGCACTTTTTTCTTCGCCAGATGGGGTCGTTTTTTCTTTAATTCGGCGTCGAATCGGCCCAATAAATCGGCATAGTAAAGCCCTGTGATTGTTTTACCCTTCTCGAGGTAATCGATGTAGATCACACCTTGTGAATCCCAGAAAACGGTGGCCATAACTTTTCCGGCCGATTTTACAGTTTTCGCCTTCTTTGGAACACGTTCCCCGGTCTGGATCCATTGTTTGCTCCTTGGTCTCTGGTGTGTACCAGTGGATCCAGGTTTCATCGACGGTCACAAAACGACGCAAAAACTCCGCTGGATTCCGCTTAAACAGCGCCAAACACGTCTCCGATGTGGTCTCACGGTTGCGCTTGTTTTCTGGTGTGAGTAAACGCGGCACCCATCGCGCCGACAGCTTTCTCATGCCGAGTTCCTCGTGAAGAATATGATGCACTGTTCCTTCTGAAATGCCTACAGTCTCAGCTAGCTCCCGAACCTTCAATCGGCGATCTGCCAATACGAAATCATGGATTTTTTTAATGTTTTCCTCCGTAGCAGCTGTTTTCGGTGCACCTGGACGTGGTTCATCAAAAACCGACGTACGGCCACGTGCAAACTCGTTGAACCAATTCTTGACGGTGGCCATCGATGGAGAAGAGTCACCGTACACAGCATCCAAGCGCTCTTTGATTTCGATGCGCGTTTTCCCTTCCAAAAATAGGAATCGAATCACCGAACGATATTGCTCTTTTTCCATTTTTGTAAAACCGATCGACACGTTCGCTTCCATAAGTTGTCAAATTAAAACAAATGAAGGGATTGGAATGAAAATTTGAAAAAAGAATTAAAAAAGAATGTGCTACACTGTGGTAAAACTCTTTTGAAACTACAGCGCCCTCTGGCGATGAGGCTAGGTACTTATTGAATGCACCTCGTAATTAATTCAACGTGTAAATGCAAGACTGAATTTGTGTAGATAAATGTCTAAAAATCGCTTCTATTTAAAAATATTCAATGACTGATTCATTGAATATTTTTTAAATAGAAGCGATTTTTTTTTAATAGGCAATCGTGGACAGGTTTTAAACCTGCATTTCCTCGGCGATCCGGGCCAACACTGGCGTATTTCAATTATTCTACCAAAATACAGACGGAATTTGTTAAAAAATAATATAATAGGTACCTATGTAAAATTTGGAGATTCTATAACCAGCATTTTCAGATTTAATTATCTGTGGATTGGCGCGCAATTCGAAATTCGAATGATTATTAATCGAAAGTCGTGTTAATTTAATTTCAAATTCAGTCATTCAAAAAAGCGCGGGAAACTTAATTTTGTGGACGTGTCCTTTTTTACTTAAATTGAAAATAATTAATTAACTTGTATTATAGGATCAGTAGTAGTAGTTTTAGTTTTTTATCTTCTTTCACATTTATTTTAATTTTAGTTTTGTATATTTTCTTCAGTAGGGTAAGTTTTTTTTACTAATATTTCATAGCGGGAAAATGAAAGGCCCGCCTGACCCGGGGGACTTTGTTCCCCCGGCAGGCAATTTTGTTACTGTAATATCCAATGAATCGGGCATGGATACCGACGGCTCGTCGTCAGCTCGCCATTTAAAAAGAAGCCGCGTACATGTGTGCAAGAATTGCAATAAACGCCGTCGTATCCGAAAAAACCAAGGTTCCGTCCGAGTCTTTGGGTTGTGGTTGCTTGAACTCTACACCTCCCTATCTAACTCCATCGGAGCTTAAAAGCTCTGAAATAATTGTATGTAAAGATATTCCGGATATTACTGCTCCGCCTTCAGTTATTCCCACTCAGATTGGCCGAAAAACGTATGATAAAACTGACAGCGCGCCATACGTTGTTCACGTACAAAAAATATTAGTATCACCAGATGATGGAACGTCATTGCACCCTATTACATTTGGCAAGTTCCTAAAACACAACGCTTTCCAAAATATTATTAACGGTAGCGTCAAAAAAATCGGGCGTAATAAAATATGTATTTATTTTTCCAATTTCCTGGACGCAAATTCTTTTATTACACATAATAGCCTTGAAACATATAATTATGAAGCTTATATACCTACTTTTAATGTCACTAGAATGGGTTTAGTGCGTAGTGTTCCTGCGGAATGGTCTCCGGAGGAAGTTATTGATAATAAAACGGTACCAATTGGTTGCGGTCCAATTTTAAAAGTCAGACGCCTCAATTTTAAAACTGTTGTTGATGGTACAACCATTTGGAAACCATCCCAATCTATAGTTATTAATTTTGATGGGCAGATTCTGCCTAAAAGATTTTTTATGTGTTATAATGCATTACCTGTAGATTTATATATTTTCCCTACTGTACAGTGTTTCAGTTGCTGTAGTTTTGGTCACACAAAAATTCAGTGCAGGTACAAACCACGTTGTTATAAATGTGGCCAAGGACATACTTGGGACAGTTGTGAAAGAGAACAAGAAAGTGCATCTTGCTGCCTTTGCTCCGGTTTTCACTATGCTACTAATAAATCTTGCCCAGAAATGTCTAGGCAAAAATTAATTAAAACATACATGTTCAGTATCTTATGCTGAAGCGGCAAAAATGTATCCCCAGTTACTAAATTGTATGCCGATACACTTTTATCTTCTCCTTCCAAAAACTTTGCAGATACTCCATCTTTCCCTTCAACTAATAGAATACCTAAACCAAGTACCAAGTAGCAAAAACTGTCTTCCTTAAACCACGCTCCCCACCCAAACCTGTACAAGGATATAATAAAGAGGCTCACAAGCCATTACTAAAGATTTCAACATTCCCCAACCATCAAATGGTTGTGCTTTTTCTAATCACAATAATGGACCAATTGAAGCAAGTTTTTCCATAAACGATTTTCTTTCTGCATTACACAATCTTCTGTCTCAGTTCAACATTTCACCGTCCAACGTTGCACCATCTTTCAATGTATCTCAATCCATTCATAATGGAAAACACATCCAAAATAATCCAGTGGAACTGCCGCAGTCTAGTAAACTAAGAGTGATGTTATATATCTTATAAATAAATATGAGCCATTTGCCTTTGCTTTAGCAGAGACTTGGCTCAAATCTAATCATAGTTTTAAAATTAATGTTTATTTAACCATTAGAGAGGATAGATCTGATGGGTATGGTGGAGTAGCTATACTTATCAAGAATTCTATCACTTTCCCCACCATTACATTACCTCCTCATAGTGAGGAAATTTCTATTGTAGCTATTAAAGTGCATCATACTTGTCTTGTTTCTATTTACATTCCTCACCCTTCTTTTTCTGTTCTTCAAGAGATGAATAATCTTGTTTCTTTTCTTCCAAAGCCATTATTAATACTGGGGGATTTTAATTGCCATCACCAATCATGGGGTTGTGCAACTTCTACCTGTTATGGCGATGAGTTACTAGATATAATAGACTTACATAACTTATGTATTTTAAATTCAGGAGCTGCCACACGTCGTTCAGATCCCAATCAGAACCAAAGCGCAATTGACCGTTCTATCTGCTCTCCAAACTTAGCCTCTTCATTAACTTAACTTTAACCTCTACGTATGGTAGTGACCATTTTCCAATAGTTATTTATTATCCTCTTTCCAAACCAAATGCACCATAAATAAGGAAATCAATAAGGAAATCAAACGTAAAATATAAACTACCTAATAGAAATAGTACTGACTGGGGCAAATTTAGGAACATTGTTGACAGTAAGCTTTGCTCCTTGCCTGTAATTTCTGATGGCAATGAAAATAGTTGTGCTGAAGCTTTAGCACTCATATTAATTCCAGCGACAGATGTTTTTCCTGTAAAAAATAACAACATTAGTACAATGCCCTCGCCTCCGTGGTGGGACTCTGAGTGCACTGAATCGATTAAGAAACGTAAAGAGGCTGAATACAATTATAACCTTTATATGTCTGGTATTAATTTTAATATCGTTACTAAGTTAATTAATGAAACATACAAACTTTTTAAAAAGAGAAAATTTGATTCTTGGCGTAACTTTTGCTTATCAATTTCACCGAATACTCACCCTACGATTGTCTGGCGCAACATTCGTTGATTTAGGTCCATTTATAACAACTCTTATCCTATTCCTGTTTCTTTAGCCAGTGATTTTTTGGATAAATTAGCTCCGCCTTGGGTTCCTGAGGCTATTTGTACTAATCATAGCCTGTCTCGCGTATCCAATAACCAAGACACTCATACGACGCTAGATCTTCCATTCACTCTCACTGAATTAAAGGTTGTTATTCATAAGACTAAATGATTCTCCATTTTAAATGATGACGTACTCAGCTATTATTTAGAACTTATTAATTCCATTCTTTATACAGGGAACATCCCTGTTGAATGGAAACGTCAAATTGTGTTGCCATTCCTTAAACCAAATAAAACTCCTTCTGATGCTTCTTCCTATCGTCTCATAGTTTTGTCTTCAATTCTGATGAAATTAGCGGAACACTTAATAAAAAATCGCCTAGAATGGTATGTTGAAAGTAAGGGTCTTTTAGCAGAATCACAATATGGCTTTAGAAAAGGTAAAGTACAATTGACTGTTTAAGTATTTTAACATCCGATATTCGGTTATCCTTCTCTAATAACCAATCCACCATTGCAGTAAAAGCCTTACAAGTTCCATTGAATTTGTCGAATTTCATTATTAATATCTTGACTGAACGCTCTGTTAACATGTTAATAGGAGACCATGAGATATCACATCTTGTATGGAGGGGTCTCCCACAGGGTTCTGTGCTCAGTCCCCTTCTATACAATATTTACACTTTTGATTTAGATCTATCCTTAACTAGTCACGTTATGATTCTTCAATATGCCGATGATTTATTATTATATTCTTCAAGTCAATCTGTTGAGCAAGCTAGCTCTGCTATCAATTGTGCTTTATCTATTTTGGAGTCATGGTTACATCTAAACGGTTTGGATTTATCCACGTCTAAAAGCGCGGCTGTTTTATTCACCCGGAAGAGAAATATTCCCTTAGTAAATCTCTGTTATAAGGAAATACCTATTCCAGTTAAAGATAAATTCAGATATCTAGGTATATATAATACTTGACTGTAAATGAAGTAGTGTCCCTCATTGTGAATATATTATTAACAAATTCGAAAATCACCTAAACATGCTTAGATGCCTCTCTGGTGTGTGGTGGGGTGCACATCCCTTTTCTTTGAAACTCATTTACAACGCAATCATCAGAAGCACTCTGGATTATGGATTGTTCGTTCTAGAACCTGGTAGTGTTATGGCTTTTCAAAAATTGGATCGCATCCAGTCTAAAGCATTACGCATTATTTCAGGTGCAATGAAGTCTAGTCCCATTAATGCACTTCAAGTGGAATGCGGTGATGCTCCTTTATGTCTTAGAAGACAATTCTTATCTGACAAATATTTGTTCCGGATTCTTCAATTCTCAACTCATCCTCTCATTCCTAAACTGGACGCTTTAGTGTTGCAGATTGAATCTTCAGATTACTGGTCCCATAAACGTGCTCCTTATTTAGTTGTAAGTTACAAAAAAAAAACCTTTCACTTTCTTCTCTTGTTTACCGTTCCAATAAACTTCCCCTATTTAGCAGTAGTTATGAGAGTTTACAATTCAGTCCCTCTATAAAATATAACTGTGTAAGTAAATCAGATCCCGATTGTCATTTAAGTTTTAATCATTTTCTGGCTGAACACTTAGGATACCACCTTATTTTTACGGTTGCTGCCAAGCCTTCTCCGATGGGTTGTGTTGGGATAGGTACTTACCATTCTCAATACAACATCGTACAAAAAAAAACTACCTCCGGAGACTTCTGTTTTTACCGGGGAATGTTTTGGCATTTTTAAAGCCATAGAATATATCCGTATTTTGAAGCTCAAAAAATCTATAGTTTTTAGTGATTCTCAAAGTGCTCTTCTAACCATCAATAAATCTGCTTTCGAACACCAATCGCAGTTACCTATTATTTATTTAATAAGAGAATTTGCGTTCAGGACCATCTCTGAGGGTAATTCACTACAATTTGTGTGGATTCCGGCCCATGCAATGAAGTGGCTGATAAACTTGCCGGTGATGCGGTGCAGTGTGGGGACTTAGTTCCATATACAAATTTTAGTTATGACCTCGCGTCGTTACCAAAGACTTTTCTTCGGGAAACCTGGTAGGTAGCTTGGGATATCGGAATCAAATCGAAGGGACATTATTTTTC
This sequence comes from Atethmia centrago, assembly GCA_905333075.3. NCBI lineage: Eukaryota > Metazoa > Arthropoda > Insecta > Lepidoptera > Noctuidae > Atethmia > Atethmia centrago. The sequence goes on from HG995385.1 coordinate 15,346,668, forward strand.
ACTTATCCAACCTGACGTTCCAGAAAAACCATGGTTTGGCAGGGCCAAGTTTGGCAAGATGAAGAAGAGACCTCCATTCTAATACGGATGAAACTGGGTCATGTTTGTTCTCCAGCCCATCTTGGCAAACTTTCAATCAGCGACGATCCCATTTGCTTATGTGGCATAGATGTAGGCGACTTAGATCATATTTTTTTAAATAACCGTTCTTCCTTTCTTAGTAACCTCTTATCCCTCCGTACTCCTTTTCCTACCTCAATACTTTATTTACTTTGTACAAATAGTTGTCTTGTATATAAATGTATAGTCTCATTCATTATTCTAAATAATATCAAGTTGTAATTTGTTTTGTTTTCATATATCCATAATTCTTTATTCATCCTTATTGAACTACAGCTTATCTTCCAGGCCACACCAAATGTATCGTCTTCTTCATTGAAATTATGAAATCAAGAAAAGAGTTCTGAAATGCCTGGTGCCGTGCCGAACAGTTTAGTTCCAAACTGCCTATGGTAGACCAAGTTCCGAAGTATCAAACGTGCAGAAGTCTATTATAAAACACATAGTACTCGTACTATAGAAAACATTTTGATATATTATGGCCTCCGAACGTTTAAGAATCGCTGGAAACAATAAACCATTTTATGAATTCGGTAAATTTATAACTACTTCTGGTTTCACGTCATATTTATGTCGACACAGTCTTGTAACTTCCTGACCAGTTGTGACTAGAATAATATTTTCTTTAAATATATTTTTTTTAATATTTACCAATTTTATGGTTTATTTTTGGTTCCATAATATATAGATATTATTAAATCCATTAAAGCAAAAGCTTCCAAGTTCTGGGAATGTCAGTTATAAACTTATAACTTATAAGTATTGTTTACATCAAGGCTGGCCAAACGGTGGAGCATACGGTGGAGGTCTGCCCGGCTTGGGCAGAGCACCGCCGTGTCCTCGTGGAGGCGATCGGCGGCAGAGACCTCTCGCGTCCGGCCCTGGTTCAGGCCATGGTACGGAGCGAGAGGGCATGGGCAGCCGTCACCTCCTTCTGCGAAGCAGTAATGCTCGCAAAGGAGGAGGCGGGACGGTTGAGGGAAAGGCAAGTTTCGCGCCCTCTCGCCCCTAGCCGCCGCAGGAGACGCCCAGGGCGTCGGGAATCCCGGGCGGATTTCCGGCCACCGTAGGCGCGGGCTTGCGGACGGTGAGCAATGGGTAGCTCACCGTCCGGTAAGGACCAGGCCCGGGTCGACGGCGCGTCGTATTCCACGCGCGCCTCAAAGAGATGTCGTCAGCACTAAAGTAGGGGTCCACTAGGGCCGATGCCTGCCGGGGTCGCGGGAAGGTACTTATGGGTCACCGAGGCCCCCGCAACACAGGCAACAGGAAGGAATACGGGTGGGTTTTAGTCAGTAAGAGTCTGACACACCCTCCCGCTCCGCCCAGAGCGGGAGAAGTTATTTGATGATTTCCCACCCTAAAAAAAAAAAAAAGGCTGGCCAAAAGAAAAAGATGCACTGAACTTAAATTTAGTTTACTTTGTGAACAAGGGAATCGGCACCAGTGTCGGAAGAGAACAATACTTTCCTTTTACTTCATAATGTCAACTAAAAATGCAAGATCACATAGCCAAAAACATTGGTACGTAGAAGTAACGACGATACCCGAACGACGCGGATCGGTTGCGCTCGGGGATGATTTCGGTTCAACCGACTAATCAGCTGGAAGCGGTGACGCCGAGCGCCGCCTAACCGGCCGACCGTAGTGCTGGCGGGTAAATTCAAATGGCTGGGTTTGGCCGGCCTTGATTTATGGAGTTTTAATAAATAAACCAAATTTAATGTTGAACACATTAAATGGGTAATGGTAATGTTAAATAAATTAAAGGCATAATGCTTTCTATTTCTACGAAGAATAGACAGCTCTTACTATACAAAGTGACATTTCGTTTCTCCATTTTTGACATCGCACCGTAGAAATTTTGGGCGGAGCGGGAGGGTGTTTCAGACTCTTACTGACTAAAACTCACCCGTATTCCTTCCGTTACCTGTGTTGCCAGGGACCTCGGTAACCCTTTGGTACCTTCCCGCGACCCCGGCAGGCATCGGCCCTAGTGGACCCCTACGCTTGTGCTGAAGACATCTCTTTGAGGCGCGCGTGGAATACAACCCGCCGTCGACCCGGGCTTGGTCCTTACCGGACGGTGAGCTACCCATTGCTCACCGTCCGCAAGCCCGCGCCTACGGTGGCCGGAAATCCTCTCGGGATTCCCGACGCCCAGGGCGTTTCCTGCGGCGGCTAGGGGCGAGAGGGCGCGAAATTTGCCTTTCCCTCAACCATCCCGCCTCCTCCTTCGCGAGTATTACTGATTCGCAGAAGGAAGTGACGGCTGCCCAGGCCCTCACGCTCCGTACCGTGGCCTGAACCAGGGCCGGACGCGAGAGAAATTTTGACTGTCTAAGGACCCAATTAGGACTTTGCGACCGAATTCGGCCGTAAAGCGATCGCTATATATGTCAAGACTGCAGCCCCTGATGTGACTAACGTAACCTATCTTGGCAATGTTGTATGTATTAGGTACCTGTACCTGCATTCATAGCAAATAAAATTGCGTTTGCGTACATACAGTCCTTACATATTATAAAACAAAGTCCCCCGCCGCGCCTGCCTGTCTGTTTGAACGCGATCAACTCAAAAACCGCCGAACGGATTTTCAAACGGTTTTCACCAATGGACGGAGTAATTCATGGGGAAGGTTAATGTGTATAATTCATTAAGGTTTTATGTAAATTGGCTGAAATATGACGATTATTGTAGAAGATGTCGGAAAAATCATGCCGACTGGGAGATTTACTGGAGTGCGCCGCGTAAACCATACGAGATACATAAAATGTATGTTTTACAGCATTGTACATCTTAAAAATTTCAATAAAAAAGTCCGCGATAGCATATGTCTAACTTCTAAGGACCCATAGTAACCAATTTTATCTTTCAGAATTTGATAAAATTTTATTGTTATTTCCGAAGCTATTTTAACCGGTGTTTTATTAATCTTTATCCAATAAAACATTTTGTTTAAATTGGGCATTTAATATCATATCATTAAAATTAATACTTTAAAATGTATCACAGATTCAAAATTACGCGTAACAAAATAATTATGGATGACGGCGTCGCGGGAGTCAACGACCTTTTCCTCTGCTATTACTACGACAGAAAAAACGGCTGAACGGATTTGGGTGAAATTTGGCACACAGATAGTTAATAAGAATAACCTGAATGAACACATAGGATAAATTAATCCCGGTAGTATATTTCCGTTGGATAATTTCCGATATACACGCGGGCGGAGCCGCGAGTAAAAGCTATTGAAAAATATAGTGAATTTTTCTGTCTATCCATACGCGTTATGTTACGTATCCGAAATATGGTAAATTCGTAAGGTGCTTCAGGTCAGTCTACTCCTTAGTCCTAAACGCGAGTTTTCGATTTTACGAACAAAAAGAGGTAAGTACAAAAATGTAATAATTGGTAGTTTTAAAGGAGAGGAGGGATGGGACGCCCCAGAAAGACATTACAATGACCTCATTAATGATGTTTTTCAAAAAGGTCAGGTGCGTAGTACTGGCAACCAGCGTGCGTGTATGACCAGATGTATGAACGTAAACGAAGCAAAAGGAGTATGTAAGGAGCGTAGCAGGGGGCGTTCTATAGTTTTTGCCTACCCCCATAGGAAGAAGGCGTGAGTTTATGTATGTATGTATGTATGTTTGTTTGTTTGTTTGTTTAAAAGAGATATTTTTTTATGGAAAAAAGAAAAGAAGTTGCCTCACATTGTGAATTTCTTTTGTTCAGTAACAAAAATCTCACATCTACGAACAGCCAGACCCGGAAAACTATCTGTATAGTGTTAATAACTGCCTCGTTGGTCTAGTGGTTGCAAGCGCTACTGCTGAGCATAAGGTCCTGGGTTAGATTCCCGCGTCGGGCAGTGTTATTGGTTTTTTCTATCTGGAATTTCTCACTAGCGGCTCGGAGTCTGGAATTGTGCCCGGTTGATGGCAATAGGCTCGCCTCTTATTCCATGGGACTTAAAAACATAACTGGCGAAATGTGGGTGTGCTACAGGTACACCTCTGCCAAACGCTTCGGGGAAACAAGGCGTGATGTTATGGGATGGCGGAATATTATTATTAACAAGAGGCGACTTCCATACATAAATAATTTCACGTGCATGCCAATATTAATAGTATTAATATTCATCATCATCATTTCAGCCGAAAGACGTCCACTGCTGGACATAGGCCTCCCCCAAGCAGCGCCATTTCGACCGGTTTCGTGCTTCTCGCATCCAGCGGATTCCTGCGGCCTTCACAAAGTCATCGGTCCACCTTGTAGGAGGCTTTCCAACGCTACGTCTTCCGGTACGCGGTCGCCACTCCAGAACTTTTCGGCCCCATCGGCCATCTGTTCTGCGAGCAATGTGCCCTGCCCACTGCCACTTAAGTTTAGTATTTCTTCGGTCTATGTCGGTAACGTTGGTTCTCCTGCGGATCTCTTCATTACTGATTCGATGACGTAGGGAAACTCCAAGCAGGCTATGCTTGGAGTTTCCCTACGTGAATTTCTCTCCATTGCCCTTTGGGTGACTTTTAGCCTTCTAATAAGGCTCATTGTGAGCGACCACGTTTCAGTGCCATAGGTCATCACTGGCAAGACGCACTGGGCAAAGACACTGCGTTATGTGGAACGAGAATACATTGCGTATCTTCCCGATATATCCCGACGATATCAGTGTCGTATTAATATTAGTGGATCATATTTATATTTTGTTTCGTGCGGGCCGCGTCATAAGGCGCAGCAGCCAATCAGTCAGGCACAGCTGATGTTCATTTATTATGCTCTATTCTTTAAGCTTTAGACTATATTTATTATGCTCTATTCTTTAAGCTTTAGACGATATTTATTATGCTCTGTTCTTTAAGCTTTAGACCAGGGATTCCCAAAGTGGTGAATATCGACCCCTTGGGGTCGAAATCGGTTTCCCAGGGGTCGACATAAACGATAACTGATTTTGGGGGTCGACCAGTTCTAAAAATCGACCACTATTAACTAACACAAGTTCTTATTTTAAACTTTCAAGATACTGTATACGTTGTGTTACGTGTACCAACTTGTTATAAGAATGACTAATATTTTAGTGGGCAGTATCATTGTTGTACTTTTAAAAAAACTCAACAAGTCGATGAGCGTGCACAAGTTCGTACAAGATGAACAAAATTTGCTATGGGGGTCTGAGGTATCAGTTCATTTTGGAAAAGGGGTTTCTTGCCCAAAATAGTTTGGGAATCCCTGCTTTAAACTATATTTATTATGCTCTATTATTTAAGCTTTAATTAACCAATATCATACCTGTTAGTTTCAGTGGTGTCATGTAAAGTGGGCGCGGCGAGTGCGGCCGTGAGCGCGGCGCGCCGTGCAGCCAGGGGCGGCCACAGCGACCTGCCGCATCTCACTAGAGTAGACAATAACATCTGCTCTTCTGTTGCGAGAAAAAAGGTTGTCTCAAAATCTAAATGTTTTATTTCACATAAATCTACATGGGCACTTATGAAACGTCCGAAGCTAGGTACAAGGTTCAAATTGGTCGTTGTCTATGGAGAAGAGTCGGCAAGAAACTCCACGGTTACTCTTTAAAAATAACTAGTAAAGTAGCTATTGCTTCTTTATTAGTTTACTCTTTGTTTAAAATTATCTTCTTATCACTTGGGCTTAGCACCGGTACCAAAAGTACAGGTTCTATATCGGTACTTAGCGGTTCTTGCAGTTTCGGTACCTGGGCACCGTGCACCGGTACCAGTTCCAATCCCTAGTGGCTTAGGACCGGTACCAAAAGTACAGAATCTGTATCGGTACTTAGCGGTTCTTGCTATTTTGGTACCTAGGTACCAGTTCCAGACGGATACAGGTACTCCACCTAACAAGTACCGGTACCAAATTCAGGAACTCTGCGCGTACCACAAATCTAATATTAGTACGAGGAACTTCGTACGGTTAGCAAACTTGGAAGTTATTTTTCTAATGGCTATTAACTATCCTTTTTACTTACTATATGTGTGTCCTCATTCTAGCTTACGGAAATATTTGTTTGGTACCGGTACAGTACCGATACTGATTAGAAATACCATTAGTACAGGTTCTACGTCTGGTACCGGTAGTAATAGTACAGGTATACTCTGGTACCGGTACCACACAAAGGCCAATGGTACCGGTTCCCAAAAATAACAGTATTTCAAGCCTTGTAAACGTCGCTTACTGACGCCGCAGTAAGAGACGCCTAAACGAATGCCTAAATAAAAGTGCGCTGTTCGATTTTCAACTTTTGGCGCTGAGCCGAACGTTAAAAATTCAACAGTAACTCACCAGATTCATTGAGGTCTCCATTAGCAGAGGCGGCGGACGAGTTTGCCAGCGGAGCGACGCTCACAGATAGAGCGGCAGGCGGCCGACTGTTCTGACGGCGAGATGTCACCTTGTCAAGCTTTCTCTAAAATGAAACAAATAGACTTAATTAATATACTATTTGTCAGTACTTAAAAGAGAGGAAAGAGAAAAATGTCGTGAATTTTGAATTCGGATGTGGATGGCTATAGTATATAGGCTATTGGTAATATGTGCTGGTGTCCGCAACTCCAATGCGCGTATTTTCCCACCACTCCTCAAGGAAGGTCAGCAACACCTCGGTGTTACTGACAATCTTACGGAGGGTACGGGTACCCTCCGTAAGATTGTCAGCCCCGAAGTACTTTGCCCTGTATGTGGCGACCACCGGGCAGTTTAGTAGCACATGTGCTGCTGTCTCGTCGTCCTCCATGCAAGCCCTGCACAGCGGACTGTCTGTGACTCTTATGACAAAGAGGTGCTCATTAAATGACCCATGGCCTGTTATAGCTGCTGTAACTGCACGCAGCTGTTGTTTAGTTAGTCTGAGAATCTATTTCGTGAGGCGGCCATTCAATTGTAGAGTGCTTCCTTGGTCTGTCTGCCCTCACCTTGGTCCGACCATAGTTTGTGATGTTGGTCCATGGTGCGTTTCTTTACCAGAGTGCGTAAGTACCCGAAGAGGGAGTGGCACGATGGGTTCAGGTCCCACTGGTGCCATGGTCGAACCCCTTCTGGCAAGATCATCGGCTGCATCGTTGCCTAGTGAACCGCTGTGTCCTTTGATTCATCGAATGGTTATGTTGCTGGGGCTACCCACCTGGTTGAGGCGCTGGTGGCACTCGTATATTAGAGTCAACTGTGTGACTGCTTAGCGCTTGCAGGACAGCTATGCTGTCTGAGAGTATGCGGATCGAGTGGTCCTTGACTTCCCTGGCCATGATGGCTGAAGGGGCAAGAGAAATACCTATACATTCGACCTGGATGTGATGCGGATCGAGTGGTCCCTAACTTCCCTGGCCGTGATGGCTGAAGCGGCAAGAGAAATACCCATACATTCGACCTGGATGTGATGCGGATCGAGTGGTCCTTAACTTCCGTGGCCATGATGGCTGAAGCGGCAAGAGAAATACCCATGCATTCGAGCTGGATGTGATGCGGATCGAGTGGTCCTTAACTTCCCAGGCCATGATGGTAAAAGCGACAAGAGAAATACCCATGCATTCGGCCTGAATGTTGGATGGCTGTAAGAGTAAGGGAAAATCGAAGAAACTGTGTGAAAGATGATATGGCTACAAAGAAGGTGACTTCTGAAATGACGACTAATAGAGAAGTATGGAAGAAAACATGTTGCGCCACCACAAATAAATAAGGACAGGGCAAGAGAGTGATGATTAATTGTCAGCACAGTATTATGGTACACAGTATTTGCTTTCATTGATCTCTCTTGCTCGGTATCAGAGTCAGTGATGGCTCAGTGGTAACGGCCACGACTTAGACTCGAACCAGACAGGCGCTTTACTTTGTGTAAATAATTTCATCACCACTGCTCTCAAAACGGTGAAGGAAAACATCGTGGGGAAACCGGCATGTCTCAGAACTAAAAATTCGAAGACATGTGACATCTACCAACCCGCAGTGGGCCCGCATGGAAGACTATAGCCGACTACCTCTCGAAGAGACGAGGCCTGTGTCCCAGCAGTGGGAACATTATACGCTGATTATACTCGGTAGCAGCGGCTCATCGCATATTTAACGTAATGTGCTCGTGTGCCGTGTCTCTTCCATATTTTGAGTAAGCTATCTATGGATACTACTGACTTATGGTTAAAGAAAGCATTGCGAGGAAACCGCGACTTATTACTTAAACAATGCTTTAATAAATGACTTAAACATCACGCCTATAGTACTCCCACATTTCGTCAGTTGTGTTCAAGTCCCATTTAATAGGGGGCGAGCCTATTGCCATCAACCGGGCACAAATCCAGACTCCGGGCTGCTACTGAGAAATTCCAGATAGAAATACCCAATAACACTTTGCTAGACCTGTGAATCGAACCCACGACCTTATGCTCAGCAGTAGCGCTTGCGACCACAGACAAACGAGGCATAACGATAAGACTTATTATTATGAAATCTGGATATAAGAGTATGGTACAATAAAATGATGAGCTGGTATTTATAGGTAATATTAAATCGATTAATTGTATTAAGTTACCTCAACATCCTCACAATCCTCGACGGTGCACAGCACGTCAGCTATACTCCTCGCTTCTCCCAGATTGTACTTCTTGGAGCGCAGCTCTTTAAGCTGCTGCAGTAACAAGCATAAGATAATGTATAAAGGAACAGTTACCTCAACATCCTCACAATCCTCGACGCTGCACAGCGCGTCAGCTATACTCCTCGCTTCTCCCAGGTTGTATTTCTTAGATCGCAACTCTTCGGCTAGCTGCTGCACGAGCCAAGCGCGACGCTGTGCGTTCTGCACGCGAACGCGGCACAGGTTGCGGTGGGATACTGCAGGGGATAACAAGATGGTTTAATATTTTAGAATATTGTTTATTATTAAAAAAGTATCCCTACAACACAACTCTAGGGGGTAGAATACATGACGGGGTCCGCTAGGGCCGATGCCTGCCGGGGGGGGGGGGGGGTCGCGGGAAAGTCCGAAAGCGATACCGTGGCCTCTGGCAACACACAGGCAACGGAAGGAACACGGGTGGGTTTTAGTCAGTAACACTCTTGCACGCCCTCCCGCTCCGCCCAGAGTGGGAGAAGAAATTTTATAATTTCCCACCCAAAAAAAAAAGGTATACTTAATAAGAAAATAAATAAAAGGAATATTCTAATGTGGAAAGTGCGGAGGGAGGTCTTTGCTCAGGGGTAAGATCGAATAGGATAGAAAAAAAATATAAATACATATAAAATCCATTTGTGTCGGAAAATAGTAAAAATACAGCTATTATTGGCTATTATTAGTGTATTTGAAAGGGTTTTGGGCAAGGACAATATTATTCCAGTCTCATAAAAAATATTATGTACTGGAGTTGTTGCCCACGACCACGTCTGGAATCCAGACATCCATGTGCCAAATTTAATCTAAACCCATTCAGCCGTTTTAGCGTGAAAGCCAAACAAACAAACAAAGTCACTTTCGCATTTATAATATTAGTTAGGAAAACAGTTTCACTATTGATTAAGCATAGATAAACATGATGGCTGTTTGAATGTAGTGTTTTACGAGTAGAGGCACAGGTTCATCACACGTAAAAAGAAGTACTAGGCTTTTATGATTGTGCAAAGGACAAAAGATACACCGCATGTTTAGAGCAGCACAGACATTTGACTAGATTTATGTCTGTTTAATGAAATCTCTAAACCATTAGTTGACACTTCCCACAGCAGAAGGGTTGGCTTTTACCTCGGTCAGAGCATTTCAATACAACGTGGCAATGGCGCCAGTCTTTTGAGTACCAGTAACAAGTCGACAGTGATGCGGACGAATTTTGGTTTATTAGTTTGGTTTAGTTAAGTAAAGTTATATGTTGCTTTTTTTAATGCTTTTGTTATTTAATTTAGTACAAGAAGTTTATCCAATGTATATATTTATGGGAGTGCAGTGGTGGCCCTGTGGTAACGGCCGCGACTTTACGAGTTGTAGGTCGTAGGTTCGAACCCGGACAGGCGCTTATCTTTGTGTAAATTATTTCATCACCACTGCTCCCAAAACGGTGAAGAAAAACATTGTGAGGAAAAAACCGGCATGTCCTAGAACCAAAAATTCGAAGACATGTGACATCTACCAACCCGCACTGGGCCCGCTTGGTAGATTACGGCCCACTCCTTCACACAGAGAGGCCCCCAGCAGTGGGAACATTATGTATATTTATGTATATCGTATACGTATTAAACTTAAAGGGCTAAGTAAGAACAGCCGCACGGGTTGATCGATCAGGTTAAGCTGCGCTTGCCGCGTTTGGTCCGGAGATGGGTCTTTAAATACCAAGACCCCTCCGTGTCTCGGACAACCAAGCTCCTTACCAAGAGGTATCATATTACCCAGTAACTGAGTTGTGGAGGTCAGATAGGCAGTCCTCAGTATATGTTGTTTTGTATTGTAATTTTTTAAATACTTAATTTAGTACAAGAAGTTTATCCAATGTATATATTTATGTATATCGTATTAATATGGTTGCTAAGCCATTTATGCTCTTCACAATGCATATGTTGAGTGACAGTTCTCCTGGTTCTTACCAGAAGAACTCCTCAACAATTAAAGTCCCGGCATCAAGAAAAGCAATATTTTGTAAAAGGTGATGAGCAGTTGACATTATTATAATATAATTGTAACTTAGATAAATACAAATTCAAAGACACCGACTTCCGAAATTAAAGTTATTTTTCACTTTGTAGTGTTTTTTTGGAACTCGGTTGTTTTTTTTTTTTGCAAAAAGTTTTTTACATTTAGTCCCTCCAAGTCAATTTAACTCCAAGGCAATTTCACTGTGTCTTCAAGACATAGTGAAATTGCCGAGACTATAATATTATTAGGTAACTGTGTGTTTGTTTACTTCGTGGAAGTGTTATTTATTTAGCAAATAATTGTACCTACATTATATATTACATCTAAGATTACAAAATAATTGAAAGTAAATGTAGAAGTACTTTAGAGAGCACAATACTTACACCTGCTAGAAACTTTATCCACCAGGTGGTTCAACTCCTGCCTGGCTTGCAGTACTCTTGCCTCTGCATTTTGTACTCTCTCTCTTAGCGCGGTCTGTTGCTTCCATAGTGACAGCTCTTCAGGCACCACCACACTTGAGTCAGGCTGCAAAGGTGAAATGGAAGTTTTGGTAATCAAGTATATAGAAAAAAAAAATGTTGTTTGTTCTGCGTAAGTCTTCCAAAAAAAAAAAAACTGTTATGTAAATAAAGGCTACAGTTTTAGCTGAAAATGCTACAAATGTGAGAATCTCTTATTAGGGCTTTGCTGATATTGATGTGAATGTTGCTTCTTTAAATAATTGTTGGTAAAATATAGAAACTGGGCATAAGTCGCCACCATGCGCAAGCGGTGCGCGTCCTTAGTGCGCAGGGTGCGGGCCAGCTCCAATGCTGTCCTGGTTATGATCGCTGAGCGTTTTGACTGCCCCTACATACGACAATGCTGTAACAGACATGTATAGCCACTTAAGCTGATTATTTTTATATGACATTTTTATTACTAGATATTTTCTAAATTTAATTTTTGACCCAAATTTGACATTTTATTTTTATTCTGTGACCTTTATAATTTGTACTTATTAATTCGTAGATGTATTGAATTGTATTGACATTTTATTATATTCTGTGACCTTTATAATTTGTACCTATTAATTTGTATATTTAATTGTATTGACATTTTATTCTATTCTGTTGCAGTTTTGTTTTATTTTGTGTAATATGGGTTTTGCCTGAATTAAACGAATTTTATTTTATTTATTTATAAGTTTCTCAGCAGAGTCTGGTAGGTGCATAGAGAATCTTAATGTTACATGTTTAAATAGGTACCCCAGAAATATTACCCAGGATCTTGGTCTTGATCAGAATCACTATGATTATAGGTAGACCAGCCAGTTTAGCCGGATATTTGGGTAAAAACGCACCATTAATTTTTTATATCTTACTAAGTATAACATTTTTTTTTTTAAAGTAAAACAAGGCATTTTTATAAATTGCCATCAAATCTTCTTAAATTTAAATGAAACAACAATTATTTACATAACCAAATTACAAGATGATTATTAACATTAACTAAATTAAATTAAAACTAAGTTAGGCTTAAAAAAGGCCCTCGGGGCATTGTACCGAGGATGCTGGCGGCATTTCCTCGCTGAATTGCAATGCTGATGCGTTGCGCGAGAAAGCCGCCAGCTTTTCGGTCACCAGTTACATCAACTAGACGTTTCGTTACAACAACAACAATTAAATTGAATGAATCTGTCTTCTTTATTATTAATTCGGAAACCAACACAAGTAAAAAAGTGGTCAATTTTAAAAAATCTAACAAAAGCCAGACAGGTTACACCATCTAATTTGGCCGCACACGCAACCAAAAAGCCTGACTGTGTCCGGCTTTATCCGGACGCCTGGCAACGCTAGTTATAGGAACACAAAGTCAAAGCATTTATTAAAATTAGATAGCATTAATAAGCAACTGAAAGTCAAAATATTGCTACCGTTAGTTCATGCCGTCTATGATTTAAATATGGTGTTAAAATTCATGCACAAACCTTGCAAAAAGCATTCTTCTTCTGGCAGCGTTGGACATCATTGTTGAAGACTTGCAGCCTCTTCTGTCTGATGGTGTCCTTGGGCTCCACATGCTCCATCAAACTGCGCCACACCATGTAGTACTGGCCACGGCATATTCTATTATGAATATTAAGATAAATAGGTACATAAAAAAGTAAGTATATGGTTTATGAATGTGGATGAAGTAAAAGTAAGTAGGTACTACGGCAGGCTCAGACCAAATAAAAAACCAACAGTGACTCAATAGGGAAGTGAGGTGGGTTTCGTAAACCTGTGTGCAGTATTGAGGTGTAGTTTGGTTGAAATAGGTTATAAATGTGTGCGTGTAAGCGTGTATGTACAGGGCGAGGTGTAGTTTTGGCATGACTTCACTGTATTGTTCACAGTGCTATGTATAGGTTTTTTATTTGGTCTGAGATGTTAGGATTGTTGCAGGTGGTGTTCTGCAGTTTCTGCATACCCGCATGGGAAACAGGCGTGAGATTATGTATGTACCTAGGTATATAACTAACAATGGCGCCACGACCTTGAAATCAGAACAGTTCAACAAGAGATTAAACACTCAATGAAATTGTATAGGAACAGACTAGATAATCCTTCAAAGTTACTTAATGAATAGTAAAATTCAAAAGGCTATCAAGAAAGTCTCCTAGAGATTTATCGGGAGTATTATACATGAAGAGCGCACGTCGGTGGACTGACTGCCTGCCCTTCAAGACAATTGACAAATTATTTCTTTTTTTGAGCAGTGGTGGCCCAGTGGTAACAACCGCAACTTACGAGTTGTAGGTCGTAAGGCGAACCCAGACCGGCGCCTTACTTTGTGTAAGTCATTTCTTCACCACTGCTCTCAAAACGGTGAAGAAAAACATTGTAAGGAAACCGGCATGTCATTTTTTTTTCTTCACAATGTTTTTTTTTTAAACATTGTGAAGAACAAAAAATACATGTCAAAGACATGTGAGATATACCACCCCGCACTGGGCCCGCATGGTGGATTATAGCCCACTCTCTCACAGATAGGAGGCCTGTGTCCCAGCAGTGGGAACATTATAGGCCGATTATTTATTTATGCTGAATGTTCGCATGGAACAAATTGCAAGAATACTATAAAAAAAAAATGTATAGTATCTTCTTAGAATTGACAGCTTTAAGAGCTGACTCACCACAGTTCCTGCTATGGTATAAAAATTGTGTGGCATTTTGTAGGCTGTGCCTAGTATTTTTCGAATTTCGTGGGTTTCCTGATGTTAGTGTGGGTCTTTAACTTGAGTCAAAAATTTTAAGCAGCTATTATTTCTCATAAAAAAGATTTGAAATGAATAAGTATTAAAATTAGATCCAGAACAATATAAAGTCAATTACAAATTACATATTACATATTAGGTCTTAATATCACAAATAATAGATGAACACTTTTGAGCCTGCTTGTATTAAATAGCAAAATTGAGATTTTACAACAGGTAGTGTATTATTATTTATGAAGAATTTCTTCTTTTTCCAATTGTGTAAGTTCAATAAATGAGGTTTATTTAAAGCCAAGCTATTCGAAGTTACAAATAATACTATTTAAGATTTGATTTTTTGATTTTTATAACCTTTGCTACCAAATAGCCAAAGTATTGCTGAATTAGACATTATTGACGTGGAGTCTTCAATCAAGGTGAAGTATATTTCCTAAAACATATGTTTTTCTTAGAATTCTAAGTACACACTCCAAATACTATAATTTCTATAAAAATGTTGGTTTTCTAAGGGAAAATACATCATTTCATCCAGTACACAAACAAAAAATATTTGGTGTAGATAGACCTAAAATCCAAAAAGAATTTTCCCGTACCGGGAATCGAACCCGAGCCTCCTGGGTGAAAGCCAGGTATCCTAGCCACTAGACCATACGGGATATGAGAGAAGTTGCAAATTTAGAGTTCAATACCTAGAGCATCGGAAATATTACTAGTACCTAAAAAACCGTAAATGAATGTTCACGATTCAAAAGTTTCACAAGAAAGATTCTAACAATTTTGGATTCCGCAAAGAGGTTGAAAAAGACTCACTCGGCAAGTTTGTCTACGGAAGGCACTTTATCCGGCGGACACCCCATAGACAGAAGCCATTCTGCGAACTTCTCGGGCACTTTATCACCGCTCAATTTTTCTTCATTCATTTTAGTCAAACAATGTTTTCTACAGTTACAAAATTGCTATTTTGCATTAACAAAAAGCATCAACAGGCAACAGACGAGAATTCAAATTTAACATTGTTGTGACAGCTGACAATTGACAGTTTGTGTGATCCATTGCCAAATTTAACTGACATTCTCGTTACACGTGTTAGTACAGCGCGCCACACTCTACGATACGACTACAATACAACCAAACACAATCCTTCGTAGCGAAACGGTCAAGAGTAGGCCCATTCAGTCGATTTAGTAATTAGAAAACTAACAAAACCATGAATATTTTTATTGCGTTATTTACGCAACGAGCATAGGAAACTTTCAAACATTAAATTCTTTCTGGCATATGAAAGACGGTCCTGAAAAAGTGCGGCAAATTAAAAAAAACTACTTATGCTTTCAGTTCACTGAGTACAGTAGGCATAAGTCATTTTGATACTTGACAAAAATAAAATATAATTATTATGTTACGGGCCTATTCTTTTTATGTCAGATTGAGATTCACTTTTGTCTGAATAATAAATAGGGTGCTTTGTACATATTTTCTAACAAAAAAAGCTGCCAGACTATGACATTACAACTTAGAAGTTATAACGATAAAAAAATCGGCTGTAAGTAACATAACTAAAGAAGAATACGTAGATTCATTAATCATACGTAGATTATTTAAACTTTTGACAAATGCATAGTAAGGTTGGGGAGAAGATGTTCTAGCTGGACATTAAACTTTTAGAAGCTAGCATGTCACATACGCGTGCCAGAGTCTACGAAGTAATGAATTGTGAATTCTCAAAAATCATGTGCATCGTGAATTTGTGATTGTTTTGTGAGTGAGTCTCGCAGTCGGGGTGTTTATTGATAAAAGGTATTGATATTTTGCATTTATCCAGCATCAAACGATCAATCGAAAAACCACAATCACGGATTTAGATGCAGGCCAATTCTCATAACTAAAAACGTTCAAAATCTAGTAATCTATTCGCAATTTCATCTTGGCGACAATCAATGTCAAAAGCTTGTCCATTATATTTTTTGACAGATTGAGATTGAGACATAGAGTATAGTAATAGATGGATTGAGATTAGAATGCAAACGTTCATAGAAATACGGGAATTAGAAAACTTTAATAAAAAAAGAAAGAGATATTAGGTGCTGACGTGTTGCTAATTACTTTCACTTCGTGAGACTTCTCACGAGAGATCAAGGACCTTCTTTAGTATATACTAATTCCATGCGTTAGACGGACAAAATTGTGCGCTAAAAAAAAAAAAATTGCCACTCATGAAAATGAAGATGTTATTTGTAGACGTCATTATTTTTTATTTCATTAACGTCAAATTGAAATTGTCAAAGTAAACAATGTTGATGTTCCATCCCCAATATTTTTATTAATTTTAAATAATGCTAGGTAACCTTAAGGATTTTATTTCCGTCGTGCAAGATGGGATAACATCTAACAACAATATAAGGCAAACGTTACAAGAAGTGCAAAGGGTGACAAACATATTCAAAGACAGGCAAAAAGTTTCTCACGAACACGAAAGCAAAGTAAATTACGGTGCTGGTGGTGCTTTACTGGAGAAATATCAAGAAGAATGGGCTAAAATACATGAGAACGCCGATACAAACGCTAAGGCAGCTGATGAAGTAGATAAGTTAATTGTAGATTTACACGAAATTGCAAAAAAACGTTTACAAAATGCGAATGAGGTGGCGCATAATTTGTCGTTTATTCCTAATTTAACTGCTTCCGTGGCGCAATGCATGGATAGTTTGAAGAATGTTCAGGAGTTGCTAAAGTCTGTTGAGGAGGAGTTAGTGGAATTTGAGGATATTGTTGAGAGGAGCAAGATGGAAAATTGGAAACTAGACCATCACTACCATCTTACTGTATATAAGGAGAAGAAAATGGGTATGTAATACAGAACACTTTTTTAATAACATGTGACTGAAATAGTATACATGTCAATGTATATTGTTTTATCAAATGATTTTCCTCTAACCTACTTTTATCAGAAGTGCAGATGTATTTTGATAAGGATTTGGCCTTGTTTCGGCTTTTGTTGTATTAAATTAATATGAATGCATTTTGAAATTGTTTATAAGTTTATTTTAGTCTTTGCTGTTGGATATTTAAGATAATCCACTTAAAACTATATAAATAAAACAGAATGCTGTTTGTTGGTAAGCACATTACTTGGGAAAGGCTGGTCTGATTTGGCTATTTTTTGTTTTATAATGTTAGAAATAGGCTACTAGGTTTTTATGGAAAGAAAAATTGGAAAGGTTTGCCAGATTATGAATGTTGTTTATTCTATGGGGTTTTCGGGACAACGTCTGTTCGGCCAGCTAGTATAAAATTGTAGCAAAATATGCATCTTAAATTTTTCGAAAATTTATTGGAGTATTGCTGTAAACTAAAACGAGGTCACAATAATAAAAAAACCTAATCTGTTCCAGACAATGATTGACTTATTTAGAAGTGGTTGAACAGGCCACAACAAAGATATAAGCCAATACTCATAATAAAAATTGACAATTCCAGTGGCACTAGAAGAAGTTCGGAACAAGCTAGCAAAGGAGAACAGCCAGCGGAACTATGAGAAAGAGAGACAACAATTGGCAGAGTACCAAGCTAGAAGAGAGCAGAGTTCTAATGCATTCCAGCAAGATGTCGCCAAGTACTTAGCTAGCGGTGCAGTGTCCACAAGTAAGTTGTTAACCGATTCGTAAATTGAGTTGGCGAGCAGTGAGTGCGCGAGTATGTACCAAGCGTGAGTCCCTCAGTGAGTGTTCTGTCCGCCAAGCGTCACTGAGCGAGTACTCGCTTTCATAGCTCGTCTCGCTACGACCACCCTTTACTCACCGGCCGACAGTGTGAACAGTCGGCAATGAACTATTAAGTATCTCTTACTTACACGGGACCTACAATCTATTGTACGTTTCTTAAGCGAGAAAATCGTTGATAGCTTCATGTTTTGTTTCACCAATCTGTACCCAGTATTAGTTACGTGCTTATAAAACGCTTAATAATTAGACCTTCGCATGTTTTCTGAGGCGGCACCTGTTCAAGGGGGTTATTCCATTTATCCACCCTAAAACAGCCACCGTAGGCTCAATAATTGGACCTTCGCATGTTTTGTAAGGCGGCACCTGTTCAAGGGGGTTATTCCGTTTATCCACCCTAAAACAGCCACCCTAGGCTTAATAATTGGACCTTCGCATGTTTTGTGAGGCGGCACCTGTTCAAGGGGGTTATTCCGTTTATCCACCCTAAAACAGCCACCCTAGGCTCAATAATTGGACCTTCGCATGTTTTGTGAGACAGCACATGTTCAAGGGGGTTATTCCGTTTATCCACCCTAAAACAGCCACCCTAGGCTTAATAATTGGAACTTCGCATGTTTTGTGAGACGGCACATGTTCAAGGGGGTTATTCTGTTTATCCACCCTAAAACAGCCACCCTAGGCTTAATAATTGGACCTTCGCATGTTTTGTGAGGCGGCACCTGTTCAAGGGGGTTATTCCGTTTATCCACCCTAAAAGAGCCACCCTAGGCTTAATAATTGGAACTTCGCATGTTTTGTGAGACGGCACATGTTCAAGGGGGTTATTCCGTTTATCCACCCTAAAACAGCCACCCTAGGGTGGATACTCGGAAACGCGTGTTCATGTATCCACCCCAGGCGGGGTGGATAAATGGAATTCATATATTATTTTGCTCAACGTCCGGTGAGGACCAGGCCCGGGTCGACGCTGCGATGTCGTCAGCACAAGTGTAGGGGTCCACTAGGGCCGATGCCTGCCGGGGTCGCGTGGCAGTCCAAAAGGGATACCGAGGCCCCTGGCAACACGGGCAACAGAAGGAATACGGGTGGGTTTTAGTCAGTAAGAGTCTGACACCCTACCGCTCCGCCCAGAGCGGGAGAAGTTATTTGATGATTTCCCACCCAAAAAAAAAAGGTGGGGTGGATAAATGGGATTCGTATTTTATTTTTCTTCCGAATTTCTCCCCCGGCTGTGTATAGTCATTGAGAGAAACATGATAGAAACTGGCCGAAAATACTTTATAGACAAAATGCATTACGAAAATGATGAGGCTGTTTGGAATTAATTCGGAGTGCCTCACAGGGCTACGAATTAATTGGAATGTTGACATAAATAATTTCTAATGAAGTTGAAGTAGAAGAATGAAGAAGGAAAAACATCTAAAGTTAGTAAAGTTTTTGGAATGCTTGCAAAAAACGCCCAGTTAAATACGTCTCTAATACGTCTGTTGTAGCAAAGAAATTTAGGAAACGATGGCAAATGTACATTAAAAGAGACTAATTTATCCAGGATACACAATTAAGGCTCGTGCAGACTGAGGCGATATCGCGGGCGCAGCAGAAAGCCTTTACGTCTACTCAATAATGAAATTAGTGTTCTTAATTTAGTGGACATATTGCAGAATTTATAAATTACATTAATATTTCATTTATAAATTCTGTAATATGTGTTTTAAATAACATTAATGTTATTTAAAACAAAGAAGTTTAATTTGATTTAACTCCTATAATAGGTAATATGATTTTTGTTTAATTTTGTGTTTATTCAAGTGTATGAGTATATGTTACTGTTGTATTGTTGCTGGCGACTGTACTTGGGATGGACAGATGAACACGCGTTTCCGAGTATCCACCCTTTTTTTTTGGGTGGGATATCATCAAATAACTTCTCCCGCTCTGGGCGGAGCGGGAGGGTGTGTGTCAGACTCTTACTGACTATAACCCGATATCCACCCTAGGGTGGCTATTTTTTTTTTTTTTTTTTTTTTTTCGATTAGTCCCCTCTTTGGGGAGTGGCTGGAGAGGCGCCACGGCGTCCTCACCTTCCGCCTGACGCAGGTCCTCACCGGACACGGCAGCTTCGGGAGGTTCCTGTGTCGGATAAGGCGGGAGGAAACGTCCGGGTGTCACCACTGTGTGGATCGCCCGGAGGACACGGTGGAGCATACGGTGGAGGTCTGCCCGGCTTGGGCAGAGCACCGCCGTGTCCTCGTGGAGGCGATCGGCGGCAGAGACCTCTCGCGTCCGGCCCTGGTTCAGGCCATGGTACGGAGCGAGAGGGCATGGGCAGCCGTCACCTCCTTCTGCGAAGCAGTAATGCTCGCGAAGGAGGAGGCGGGACGGTTGAGGGAAAGGCAAGTTTCGCGCCCTCTCGCCCCTAGCCGCCGCAGGAGACGCCCAGGGCGTCGGGAATCCCGGGCGGATTTCCGGCCACCGTAGGCGCGGGTTTGCGGACGGTGAGCAATGGGTAGCTCACCGTCCGGTAAGGACCAGGCCCGGGTCGACGGCGCGTCGTATTCCACGCGCGCCTCAAAGAGACGTCGTCAGCACAAAGTAGGGGTCCACTAGGGCCGATGCCTGCCGGGGTCGCGGGAAGGTACTTATGGGTCACCGAGGCCCCCGCAACACAGGCAACAGGAAGGAATACGGGTGGGTTTTAGTCAGTAAGAGTCTGACACACCCTCCCGCTCCGCCCAGAGCGGGAGAAGTTATTTGATGATTTCCCACCCTAAAAAAAAAAAAAAAAGGGTGGCTATTTTAGAGTATCCACCCTAGGGTGGCTGTTTTAGTATCCACCCTAGGGTGACTGTTTTAGGGTGGATAAACGGAATAACCGGTTCAAGGACCTTCCTGAACTTCGTAAATCGCGTTGCCTTCCTCAACAAATAATGTCTTATTACTTTCTCCTGTTCCAGGTCAGCCTGCAACACCAAAAATAACCCTAGAACAAATCCAACTAGATGACGACTGCACCGACCTGGAGAAATTCCTCGACAGTTGATGTGATCGGTCTCTTGGTCCGGCAACGGTATCGTGATATCAGAGCTTGTACAATTAAGACTTATGCATTCTATTTTATATTCCAAAGTTAATATAATATTGTTGAATATTTTACTATTGCATTTTAATTTAAAAAAATCACTGACTGCACCCCAATAAATTTAGAATTTAGAAAATGTTTGCAAAGGGTTTATAAAACAGGTGGCTCATAAGTTACCCCACCCCTTTGGAAGATGCTCACATTTTAAGGGTTCCGTCGCCAACAAGGAACCCTTATAGTTTCGCCATGTCCGTCTGTCTGTCTGTCCCTGCTTTAGCTCAGAGACGCTTAGTACCAGAAAGGCATAGGCATAAATTTGGCATAGGCAATTTTTTTTGTTCAACTTTTTATTTTACCACTGTCGACGTGATTTATATGTATATATTAATCGCGCCGACAAAGTGGTAAAATAAAATGTTGAAAAAAAATTTTAAAAAAAAGTGAAAATGGGGATGTTATGTTTAAAGTGGGGATGATATGTTTTTTAGGGTATTTCCCTTGCACGTAAAGTGGGGATGATATGTTTTTCTCGTCTATCCCATGGTGTAGAGTATCTCTGGATAGGCCGTTCAAAAATATTGCGGGTCTCTAAAAACCATTTTTCTATTTAGGGATCCGTTTGCGTAATATAAGTGCTATTTTTTGTTAGTCAAGTGTCCCCCGCCCTTTTTTTTTGGTTTTGGGTGGGACATTTTCAAATAACTTCTCTCGCTCTTACTGACTAAAACTTGTCTGACTCTTACCACCCACCCGTGACCACCGACTAAAACCCACCCGTGTTTCTTCCGTTGCCTGTGCGTTGCAGTGGCGTGCCTAGGGTTTCAAAATAACGCAAGCCCAATAAAATTTTAACCGATTTCAAAAAAAGAAAGTTCAGTTTTCGACTGAGTATGTAGGTACCTACGTATGTATCATCGCAATTTTCTCATAAACTACTGGTTAGGTACAATAAATTAAAAGTGAATTCATTCCATCTTCTTCTTTCCTCTTCTTTCTTCAATTTCACTCTTGCTTGTCGTGCGGTGAATGAGGTAACCAAAGCACACTGAAGGCATGCTAGTGCTAGATTGAATATAATGAACATATCACAGATTAGGCGTCGGTTTTAATGAAGAAATTAACTGTTTTTTCTGAGCAAAGTTTAAAGATTTTACCTTATCTTCGCCAATCAAAACTTGAACGCATTTTAAATCCTCACAAGGTACAATTACCTCCATTATTTGTAGGTAAGTCACCAAAACAATTGTATCACTGAGGAAATCTAAGAAAACACACAAAAAAACTTTAACAACGAAACCTTTTTCCACTCAAGCAAATGAAACTGAAGTTAGTTGCACTCTCGGATGTCGGGAACTACTCAGTGTTGTCATTTAGGCAAAAAAAGTCGCCAGGTATATGAAAAATCTAGCTAGATGTCGCAAATTTTTTATTTTTAAGATATTGCTTGAATATTTAATTTCGTTATTTTAAAAAGTCGCTAGTTTTTATTGTTGCTAAATGTTAAAAAAGTTTCCAAACTCGTTAAAAATCTCCAAGATCTCACAACGTGGCTAAAACGGCAACACTGCAGAGTTGGCAAGCTGACAAGGTCACGCATACGCGTGCAACTTCATACCGAAAGCCCGGCTTAAATCGGCCATAGTGATCGATTTGTTCTATGCACAAGGTCCAACTCGTTATACGGCACATCGCTATAAGTGCGAAAGTGACAGATATAGTATTTGAAAGCCCGGTAAAAGCCGGTGCGTGTAAGCGATATAGCTATATGTAGATGCTACAAATGCGAAACTGCGCGCGAACAATCGCGATGTGTAGTAGTGTAGCTTAAGTAGATACTTTGTGTTATTTTGATAAGAATTAAGCGCGCGAACTTTTAAAGAATTCGGGTTTGATATTGATTCTCTATCGAGCATTTTAGTAAGGCTTTTGGGCTTATATGAAGGTACCGCCACTGGTGCGTTGCCAGAGGCAACGGTATCCCTTTCGGACTTTCCCGCGACCCCGGCAGGCATCGGCCCTAGCAGACCTCTAGTGTCTAGTGTCCTCAGCTGTGTTGACATCTCTTTGAGGTGCGCGTGGAACACAACGCACTGTCGACTCGGGGCTTATCGGACGGCGATCTACCCATTACACATCGTCCGCAAGCACCGCCGTGTCCTCGTGGAGGCGATCGGCAGCGGAGATCTCTCGCGTCCGGCCCTGGTCCAGGCCATGGTGCGGAGCGAGAGGGCATGGGCAGCTGTCACGTCCTTCTGCGAAGCAGTAACGCTCGCGAAGGAGGAGGCGGGACGGCTGAGGAAAAGGCAAATTTCGCGCTCTCTCGCTCCTAGCCGCCGCAGGAGACACCCTGGGCGTCGGGAATTCCGGGCGGATTTCCGGTCACTGTAGGCGCGGGCTTGCGGACGGTGAGCAATGGGTAGTTCGTCGTCCGATAAGGACCAGGCCCGGGTCGACGGAGCGTTGTGTTCCACGCGCGCCTCAAAGAGATGTCAGCACAAGTGTAGGGGTCCACTAGGGCCGATGCCTGCCGGGGTCGCGTGGTAGTTCAAAAGAATTATTCCGGAAATCCCCACCAGTGGGGATCGCTATTTTTTTTTCCAGAAATCCCCACTAGTTATATAAACTCAGCCTAGTGGGGATTTTTGGAAAAATAAGTACCAATCCCCACCAGGCGTTGTTTCTAAATTATTAAACAAAAAATATTAAATTATTATAATCAACTTTCATTATAAATTGTCTGCATTGAAGCGAAAATTAAAAATATTTGCAACTATTAATTAGATTCAACCCAAAGTTATTTAAACAATAATCACATAAATCGCGATTGTGAATTTATCTCATTATTTCCAAAAAAAGTGGCACTGTAATGCTGCCATGCATTAACTCTAGTTGAGCATCTAAGATAAACTGGTCTTTTTCTTTGCTTGTTTGTGATCGCGGGTTCCGACGGTTACTTTCGTTAGCACTTCTTTCATAAAACAATGCGTCTTCATGCAAAAAATGTAGGAGTTTCAGTAAACTTGGTTTTTTCTTCGATATAGCTGCATTAAGCTTATTATGCCAGCCTTCCAAAAAGTTTGTGGTTCTGTGCCTCTCTCCGTAAACACATAATACTTTTATGAAATCTTCTTTTATCCATTGGCTTAACATATACCGGCGAAAACGCTCACTGTTTTGATTGTCTGGACTTTGGCGGGCAACATACAACCAGCCTTCCATAATTAGATTTTCCGGTAAAAGTGGTAGTACTGCAGCAAGTTCAATTTGCCTCTTCAAAATTTTGGATTTCGTCAGATTCAATTCTCGCCCTTTTTTCCAAATAGCTTTTTTATAATGAAAAAAGCAACCTCTAACAGTTACTTCTGGGAAGACCTCTTGAATAGCATTAATCGTGGCCATTTCAAAATCGCATCTGAACGTTTGTGGGTTCCACATGGGTCTAATGGATTTTATCATGGAAAAATCTATGTTATAAGACTTCTGTGTTTTGTCACTCATCAAAACGTACAACAATGGTACGATATGTGTCTTCTCATTGGTGCTACCATGATCACCATGAACTGTATAAAGTTGATAAAATGGAAAACAACAGCTTTTGAACGTCCCATCTCCAAAAAAATGTTTTATAGTTTTCATGCGACTACGAGCGTTTTCGGTAGCAAATATTAATATGCGAGTATTATTATCGTTAAAATCTGCTATGAGAAATGATTTAAATTCTAGCGGAACTGTAACTTCAGCCAGATTCCTGAATTCAATTTTTTTAACTTGTGCCGTTGTATTTCTGTGGTTATACAGATTACTCTTTATGTTTTTAAAAAGAGGGAATTGTGACCCACTCAACTGAAAACCTGAATCGTTGTACGATGCTGCTGCCGAATTATATGCTGTGGGAACATTCGGTAAGTCTGGAGTGGATATAGTGTTCTTCAGTTTTTGTATTTTTAAAGCTATATCATTTTTTTCGAAATCCGGAATGCATTTATGTGGCTTCTCCTTGACAATATTAGAATTCTATAACAAATAAAAAAACATACAATTAAAAAAATATAAATGTAATTTTTTGATTACCGGTCTTCTTATCAGACTATCTATTTACGGAAGTGTATGCCTGAAGTAAGCAGACACTAATTCTTTCAGTTAGAATGTCATTATAAAAGCTTGTCACGCTTTCACGCTATAACGGCTGAACGGATTTGGCTCAAATTTGACAAATGGGTAGACCATGACCTGGAATAGAACATAGGATACTTTCTGCCCTGGTTATACGGGATACTTTTCAACCTCTACGCGGGGTTAGCCGCCGGCAAAAGCTAGTGGTTTAATAATATGAACTTACTTGAATAGTAATAGATCCATTACACTTTTCTTTTTTTCTTTTTACACATTCCCATATGTTTGCACCATTTTTATATTTCTTTTTAAGACAATATTGATGTCCCGCACGAATAAGTATTTTACTATTTTGTTTATGTATGTAATCAAACATAGAACTTGAAGAACTTTCTTCCATTATGGTTAATTTACATTTACTTATTACACTCAGTAGACGATTGCAATTCACTAACGTAATAACTGATTTCCCACATAAGTCTTAAGCAGAATCACGAGCCCTGCCTATAAAGCTGTCATGACCCGCGACTGACAGACCTAAAACACTCTTTTGTTTTAATTCGACCGTTTGTCTTATAATCTACTCTGGTAAACCGAGAAGGTTGTATACCTACGATGAGGTGTATACAGTATCCACAATATAGATTTTGTTTAAGTACCCTGAAGTTAACAACTATTTTGTCTAACTACCCTACACGCGACTGTTAAACCAGCAATAAAAAATTACCAGTAGAACTATGCATTATCTCTGGATGCATATTGCATTTATGATAAACCAGATTTCCGGTGACTCAAGTTTTGCAATATTTACTGTGCAAATAATAATATAATTAATTCTGAAATAATGAAATTGTTTAACGTTTTTTTGTTTAATAATTTAGAAACCAACAACGCCTGGTGGGGATTGGTACTTATTTTTCCAAAAATCCCCACTAGGCTGAGTTTATATAACTAGTGGGGATTTCTGGAAAAAAAAATAGCGATCCCCACTGGTGGGGATTTGTCGGTGGGGATTTCTGGAATAATCCGTTCAAAAGGGTTACTGAGGCCCCTGGCAACACAGGCAACGGAAGGAATACGGGTGGGTTTTAGTCAGTAAAAGTCTGACACACCCTCCCGCTCCGCCCAGAGTGGGAGAAGTTATCTTGATAATTTACAATCCAAAAAAAAAAGTGTCATCTGACTGTCAATATTATTTATGTAGATTAAAAAGAGCACAGGCCCTAAAATTTGTCCCTGGAGAACTCTACTTACAGGTAATGCACCACTTTGATAATTATTATCCGTTCTAACTGCGACCTGCGTTTTAGATAGGGATCGAACATTTTTAAGGCACTAATACGTAATATTGATGGTTTTTAGCTTTGTAAGTAGCAATTCATTACGGTGTTGAATGTTTTTTTGAGATCAATAAAATACCAAGGCCTATGTTTTCCAACTACATTTTGCTTAAGCTTTTCTTTGTGTTGCTATATGCTATCAAAATCAAAACCCTGAAGTTTGAACAATTCATATACAATTTATTTTAATGTTAATACCTAAAGAATTCAATTTATGTACTGTTAACCTTTTTTTTTAACTGAAATTATTTTTCTTATTTAATAATAAAGTCAAAAATACAAAAATATATATACAAAGCATTTATGACTAGTAAAAATAAGCACATTGCTACAACAGCAGAACAGCTCTATCGGAACAACACGCGGTTCACGCCGTTCGCGACATAGTTCGATGCAGGTCTACGGGGGATCCCACAAAAACTCCATTTTCACAGCAATAATTATATATCAAAAACTGACTCCGACCACTAAGAGTTGACGGACGCATTATATAAAACAGTCAAAAATATATCTGTACGCCACAAACACAAGGAATTTACTAATACGACAACTAGCACTGGGGAAGCTTCGTCAGTGGCCGGCCGCGGGTGCCGCAGTTCACAATTTTCCACTGCTCTTCAACTGTCAGTGGCGGGAGTGCGTGTAAAGTGTAAAAATATATGAGTAGCAATCGTGTAGGGTTAGCTGGACGCCGCGGGATGGCGGCGTCTCGTTTACTCTGCTACGTCTTCCTCATGATCGGGTGCAGGTCGCCGCCGCCGTGCGCGGACATCTTGACCTTGCCCGCGACGTGGTTCTTGATGCACGGCCCGGCGTCCTTCATGGACACGCTGCCGTCCTCGATGTCTTCATCGGACGAGAAGTCCGTCACGCACAGCGTCAGGTGCCGCTTCTTCGGCGGCACCACGTGCAGCGTCCACCGCACGGGCCCCTTGTGGTTGCCCTTTAAATTCTCCCGAGCTTCGTAGTCCGTATCGGAGGCCGCTCGCTGGGACTCACTTTTTAAACTCCGCAAGTTCTTACTCGGTCTATGGGTTTGCTCCTTTTTTTCCCCCCTCGGGGGGGTGTGGAAGTTTTTTAAATTCATTACACTGGACGTCTGCCCCTTGGAATTAAGGTCGGGAAAATTCTGGGAGTATATCACGACGCTGTCTACCGGCTTCTCTTTATGAAATTTTGCTGGCTGCTTGCTTTTCGTGTCGCTCTCCGAAGGCGAGCTAGAGGCTCGCTTCTCTGCCGAGGTGCCACTGCTGCAACTAGTGTTACTGTTACTCGTACTGTATTGCTCAACAGCCTGCTTTTCTAGTTCTCGAAACTTGGTGTCTATACTTTCATCGGACGCTTTGTACTGCTCTAACGCTTCTTTTTCCAGTTCCTCGAATTTGTGATCAACAGTCGGTGGCCGTACCCTTGATCCAGGGAGCACCATCTTTGGATTCAGTTTCAGGAGGCCAGGCGTCACTAATTTCTGCGCCAGTCTGACGACCGGAGTGAGTCCTATCGGCGCGGGTGCGCTCATGCTGAGCACTGTGCTGTACAGGCGCTTCTTCCTCAGTCCGGTGTCCATGGCGGCTGCGCTAGTAGACGGTAGCTGGCCATCAGTCACGATTTTGTCTTGTGCGTTCGGACTTTCTGGCTTATCACTTTGTGAGGTCTGTGGTTCGGTCACAGGAACCACAGCCAATTCTATAGTAGTGCTGCTGCTTTCCTTCTCCTCGGGAATGTCTTCCTTCTTGCCCTCTTCTGTTTCCGTCCGGTCGGGTGCCTTGGGGGTGGCGGGCGGGGCGGAGGTCTGAACGTGCGTGAGGTGGAACCTGTGGTCGAGGCGCGGGGATGGATGGTCCCGCGGCCACCACACGCCGTACCGCCGCTCGGGGCAGCGCGCGGGCCGCGGGCCGGTGGGCGCGTAGCGGCTCACGTTGGTGCCGCGGTAGGGGGGACACCGCGCTGCTGACGCGCGCATCACGGCCTGCACGCTGGCTGACAGCCGCCCCATAGCGCGCTGACACTCCGTCAACTGAGGAGGCCGCGGCGGATCGAACTGAAACTGACACATGAGACCGTTCGGTACAGGTATGCTCGTAACACGACACAGTACAGACTACTGCACAGCTATTCACAACCGCTCGATTCGCTATCGAATTCGATTTTAAGGTTCTTTTAGAGGGAAAGCTACAAAATGGTAACTTTTATGATAGAAAATGTTACACGTGATAAATACGTAAATAAATAATTGTTATGAGGTATTTCGTAATATAACTAAGTGCTACCTACTATAAAATACCTACCCATTAAAACGAACTTTAAAAAACGAATCCGATAGCGAATCGAACGGTTGTGAATGTGCTAGACGACTATGAAACCATTAATTATATCTCGTAACTCGACATAGTACTGCTGGGAACGAAAAGGAAAGTGTCAAATCATCATTCATCATCATTGTTTCAGTGCGAAAACGAGATCCGAGCTACAGTACAGAACGCATAGAGCCATTTCTTTCCCCACTGAAATCATTCAAACTACCAATTAAACTTACTTTGCACGTTGGGTCGCAGAAGAGTTGGGCAGGCACGTCGAGGCAATACGCGGGCGGTGGAGGAGCTAGTGCTGTCAACCGCCTCGGCTGACGACGTCTGGCCCGCATCTTGCGCGAGACGGCCGGAGGGCTGGGTGCGCGGGGCCCCTGCGCGTGTGAGGCGCTCCTCGACGTCTGGGGAGGAGCCCAGAGTGCCCGCACGCTGAGCACCCGCGCCGCCAGCGCCGCTTCTTCGCCTGCGGCTCGCGCCCCACTCGGGCCCCAGCGCTCGCTAGCTGCCGATCGGTGCCAATTAATTCCTCTACTCGCTAAACTTAGGCTACTAATTCCACTGCTCATAAGATTTAGCCAAAACTTAGTCAGTCCCCCAGAGAGAGTTATATCTGTGCAGCACTTAGTAAGAAACTTAAAGAATCGACAAGGTTCTGATGACCGGTAAGATAATAAAAATTCCATATATGCTAAAACCTAGGCCGGAGACAGGTAACCGCGTCATCTAATCAAGAGCGATGGTTTAATTGTTCAATAATGTGCTCGCTGATCAAAGTGACAGTGAGTATTATAATATATCCTCCTGGTCTACCAGGAGTCCTACTGAGGACTACTATCGTCAGAGTCAAGTTTTCGACCTAAAAGAAAGGCATTGTACTGACTGACAAAGGCAGGCCGCACACCAGACTTACACTTAAGTATATTATGACAATTGTGGCGCCACATTTGAAACCCGACACATTTAACGCCCCCGGATATCTGCGCCCAAGCACCCACACCAAGGACACATTTGTAGCGGGTGCAGTTTGTGGCGGGACGTTTACCGCGCTACACAAATTCAAGATCGTATTTTGTTTCGCGGTGATTTGCAAAAATAAAAGACAAAATTGATTTGAGTTTCCTTTGAGTTTATTGCTGAGGTTGAAAAAAATCCCTTTATTATACAACCATGGACTCGCTGATTATAGCAACTTTCCTGCGTCGAACTGTAACTCTTTCGAAATTTTGTATTTATCTTAAATGATTAAAATGTATCTTGAATGATTAAACGGCGAAACCCAATAACGCCTTTTTCTCGTTAATTGCCACATCAATAATTCTGTATCGTCGGACGATGATGTCGACATTCTGGACGCTGCGTCACAACTGTGCGTACGATGTGCGTATGCAAGATACGTTTGCTCCGAGCTAAAATGTAGCGCAGTAATTGTGGCGACGTAAGTGTAGGGTGCGTGTAGCGTGTGGCACTGGTGTGCGGACTCACTAAACTAACATAGTAACTTAGTAAGATAAGATGGACGCACAAATCCTCGTCGGGCAGCATTCTGTACTGACGACGCCGGCGCGGGAGCATGCTGCGCTCCGCTGACTCGTCTACCAGCTTGCGAAACCAGTACTCCACCTGCACACACAAAATACAAATATGCGTTTAAAACCACGGATCTAAAATAGTGTAACCTGAGGATTCAAAAACCAAAATGTCCGGTACTTAGTAGGGTATGGGTGGTGCAGCCACGACTGCAACAAATGTTCACCAGCACCAGGCTATGTGCTTCATGTGCCTGTCCTGTTAAGGCGTTTTGACGCGTAACTCCACATGTAACACTGGATACAACGAGGTACCCCAAATATCTCGGCAACACACCTATTTGATTTTGAGCGCAATAGTGGCAAAGCAGGCTAGATGACCACAGTGCCAAAGTCCGCTGAGTAATCGACTATCACGCAAGTTCAAAATGTTTCACATGATCTTGAAAAGCTAAATCATGAAAACCAGTCATATATAGCAGCGACGTTGAGCAAGAGGACTGGACCTTCTTTAAGTACCGGTAAGTAAGGTTGAAAGCTCTTTACACAAATGATTACCTCAGGCAGCATCCAGCATTCCGTGAGGTCAGAGTTTTCGCAGCCCTGTCCGTTGTACCCTCGCAAGTTTGTTCTTTCGTTCGTACTTGTATAACATTTCTCTCTTGAAATAGAAAATAAAATACGCGGTAACATTCAAATACAAGTAGACGGAAACGTTTTCACGAGGTAATTTTGACAGCTTCGGTCATGTTTCAAAAGTTTTCCCGCGAAAAGCAGTGAGTGCACTGCTTTTCAATTTGAAAATAACGTTTTTGGAGGAAATCTTGAATTGTTTTGTTGCGTTGCCTCTTTATCTTGGCTCTGGCGGCAAACGCCAGTCTGCTAAAAGCTTTAGGATTCGGTTGTCAATTCTAGATGCTAGCAGATACTCTTATGAAAGGTTAGCTATGCTACGAGTGTAATGAGTCTGTTGATGGAAGCAAGCAGTACATGCAGGTTTAAAATGGTTAATGGGAAGAAACTGTGCCACTACATCGGCGTATTTCTCATATATAAATCAATCTTATAAATGGACAACCTGACTTCGTCGTAATAAAAATTTCCATAGAATTGTGCCAATCTGGACTCTGGTATCACGTCTTTCACACTTCTTTTGCCACTACTGCTTCCATTTTCTTGGCTTTGGCTTGATATTGCACGCTTATTATCTATAATTGATGTTATTCATTAATTGGGTGAGCAGTGGTGGCCCAGTGGTAACGGCCGCGACTTACGAGTGTAGGTCGTAGGTTCGAACCAAGACAGGCGCTTTACTTTGTGTAAATTATTTCATCATCACTGCTCTCAAAACGGTGAAGGAAAACATCGTGCCGAAACCGGAAAGTCTTAGAACCAAAAATTCGAAGACATGTGACATCTACCAACCGGCACTGAGCCCGCGTGGTGGATTACGGCCCACTCCCTCTCACAGAGAGGAGCCCTGTGTCCCAGCAGAGTGAACATTATAGGCTTATTCTGCTATGCTTATGCTAGCGACTTGTCCCTGTTTCGCACGGGACCAATGGCGACATGTCAATAAATCAATATTTCTGTACTTTATCTAAGTTAAATATCGTGTATTATACATATTAACTTTCTCGAATAAATATTGAGACAGCCGCATTAAAATCCAATTGGCAGTTCAGAAGCAATAGCAGTTTAAAAGATTATATATTTTATAGTAAGTTTAGGAGATCTAAGCTGTCACACAGACAGACACGAAAGGCATCTTTCTTCTATACTATTTAGAGAAGATGCTTGATGTTATCCAAATAGTTCATTGCCCCTAGAGGTCAGTAGATGCAGAGGTAGGGAGTCCATCGTTCGACAGCAGCCTGGCGCAGAAATATAGTATAGCGTAGCAGTAGAGAGTTGTACTCTGTTTCCGAATCCTGTCGTACTCGGATGGACATACTGGGACTCTTATGGACATATCAACATACTGGGCCGTGATGAAGACCGATGAGAAAAGAATGCATGTAGCGGAGATGAGAATGTTGAGATGCATGTGGAGGGTCAAGACTGGATAAAGTAAGGAATGAGCATATTAGAGGAAGTTCAAAAGTAGCGCCAGTTACAGGACAGTTGTAAAGGAATCGTTTGTCTTGGCATGTGGTGAGGAGAGAAGAAACCTAAAAATGTATAATAAAAGAGTGATTAATATAAATTTTGATGGAGGGAGGCCCAAGGAGAGATGGGTCGTGTGAGGGATGGTATGACATAAAGGAGTGCATGATAGAGTGATGGCTGACAGGAGAGAATGGTAGAAAAAAACGTAGTGCACCGACCGCAAGGAACACGGGATAAGGGCACGAAGTTAATGGTAAAGACTCTGTTTCCAAAACCAGATTGCCTTATGAACAAAGGACTCACTGCGTTTGAGATTATTTTATCTCCATTCGGGAAGGCTAAGTTACACTCGATATATTTGTAGGGATGCTTCACTACGAGTGTTTCGTGTTCCAAATTATCTTAGGACTTGCAAAATTTAATCAGAAAACATAGGGGAAAAAAAAGGAACTGAAGCTGCTTTCGGGTTTTTTTATTCCATTTGGAGTAGTCTGAGGTGTTGAAAACCCCAGATAAAAGCCAATAGGTCGAGTTAAAATCTTCTATTTGAAGGCATCCACTGCAAGCCACCAAGATAAACCAGTTCCATTAACAGAGACGCTAAGAACTCAACTTATGGAAACTCCTTCTAGTAACGATATAAATCTATGTTCTCTTTGCTATTCTAAGTTCTGACCTGTTAATTCGCATTGATTATTCGTTTGCAAACTTTGTGATTCCAATGATGTGTCTTGCAGAACTTGGGAGACACGACAATGTTGTGTCCAGAGACGCTGAAAACGAAGAACATCAAACATCATACTAGAAGGTAAAGCTTACGTCAGGATAAGTTTTGTCTAACATATCAGAAAGTTTCGGAATTTTCTATTGGGTACCTGATTAGCTATAATGAATTCATCGGGAGGTTCCGTAGCCCATGTGAGATCCGCACAAAGGGCGATATGTGCCCACGCAGACGAGTACCGATCCACTTCGAAGCTCATTCAATGTGACATTTCACACATACAATTAATTATCTTTAGAATAAGAAAGGAACTAATATAATAGTCACTAAATTTTAAGAGAAAAATTAACGGTAAAACTGTTAATAAAAACGAAGAGAATTTGAAAGACATTGGTGGTTAAATCTACAATAACAAAATTTTCCTCTTTTTTGATAGATACATGATATATTTTTTTCTTTTATTTTAAATCGCTTTTCGAATTTCGTACCAAATGAAATGAAAGAAATTGTCATCGCGTTGGCTTGGCCGGATGTCCGTAAGCAGTTTTTATTTGTAGCTTTATGGTGTAAGCTTTCACTTTGCGTTATTTTATGTTAATTGCTCTGCTACTACTTCAACAACGCATGTACAATGTGCGCATACGATTTAGATTACAGTTTTATATTTATTAGTGCAGTTTACTTGAACTGAACATCTTTTTTTTGTTTTCAAGTGGCAACATACTGTTTATGGCGTATGTTTTTTCCCAGCTTGCAACATAAGCGGTCCCGCCCGCCAGCGCCCGCCCGTCACACCCGTTATGTCAGTTTGGCTTGCGCAGCTCGGTGGCATTGTCCTCACGGTCGAAACGCGCAAGCGCGCACAGCTGAGGTGGCTGAATGAACATTGACAGATCAGTTAAACAATTATAATTTTATTTTATTAAATAAAAATAATAAACCTAATCAATTAAACAAACTTGGGCTTTTATTACAAAAAGTGTTACAAAGTATTGGCGTAATCGAGTTTGCATTGTGAACAATGGGAGAAAGAAGAGTTAAAAAATAATCGATTACAAACGACAGATCGTATTTTCGTTGATATTTCTGTGTGTTAAACGACTTTAGTTTTGCAACAAGTGTGAGCCCCGCTAGTCGTGCTAAGAACGGGTTTCGGGACCGTTGGGTTTTTTGTTTATGTATATTTGTTTGTGGTATATATATTTTGCGAGTGTGGTGTGTCGTGTCCGTTAGTGATGCTGCAATCGAGTGCAAGTGGTCAGCGCTGAGCCGTCATCTCGCCACCTCTGCACGGTGAGTGATGATCCTCTTTTGCTTGTCATATTTGTGCTATAACACTGGTCATGCAAGTAACGTCACTGGAAAGTGCGCTCAGTTTTGTACTTGTTTGAGTTCAGTCCGTTTCATCAAGTGACGTGAACTATCTACCTGTACCATGTGGATGTACTTGTACCTGTTACTTTTGTTCGAGTAACTGGCCTTTCTAAAGTAGAAGCATAATATTTATTTTATCTATCTTCCTAAGTCTTCATCACTTATTATTGTTCTACTGTACCCACACGAAAACAATTAAATCGTTCGTATTGTTTGACGATTGATTAGGACATCCATTCTTTGACCAAGTTCAGTTGTAAATTGCAATGGGCTTAGTGGATCTATTGTTATTATATCAATGCATCAATTCAAAACCATCTTTTTATTTACACAAAGGAATTTCTAACAAACAAATAATTGTTTCTATTTACGATAATATTAGAACATTTGTCTATTATTATTATCTATACCTACTTACTATACTGAATATACTGATGCTGATTTACATAATAATCTTGTTTAGCTCTTGTATGCAAATTATTATTACTAACATTAGTTACAATAGATGATCGATCATACATTATTCATAATTTATTATGTAGGTTAATAGCACAGTTTATCAATCTGATTTATTTGATAAGATAGGCTTTGAAGAGGTTTTGGTTTCATTCATATTATTGCTTAAATATTTATATGTACCTAGGTGGGCTATGTGCACCTCTGTTTTTACTTAGCTAGAAAAGTAGTGAACTATAGGGACAGACCAAAGAAAAGGTAGATGGGCTGTGTGAAAGATGCTATGGCTAGAAAGCCGGTGACTACTGAGATTTGACGACTAATAGAGAAGTATGGAAGTAGAAGATAAATGATTTAGGATAAGGCCAAGATAATAATGATGAGGAGATAAGTGAACTCTGAGAGTAGGGTGACTGAGACTTACGATTCAATTTATCAAAATCACGCCAAAGTGCACTGATTTTAACAGATGGAAGCCTAAGTTTCATCTCTGTATCTTGACCCTCATATAACGACGTTTGTTAGAAAAAAACGAAAAAGTGAAAATAAGATTTTAACAGCAACAGTGTGTGCCTCATTAGGGCAGGAGGATGATACTGCCTTTGCACCTATTTATTTGTGGAACTCCTTTCTGCAAGGTTCACGTAGTTGTCAGATTTTATCCCACAGGAACGTAAACCCGGGATAAAAAGTATTCCATTTCCACATATCTATCATACTACTCTTCTATATCTATCCGTGTATTGTATTTTATTCCAACGATTCCTAACACTCCTCTTACAAAGATTGAGATGAAAGATGAAAGAGAGAGACTTGAAAACATTGAGTTTTCAAGTCTCTCTCTTTCATCTTAACCATCCCAACTATCCTGGCTGCAAATTCCAGTCTAACCAGACTGACTGAACATCATTTTATCTCTTTTACTCTCATTAATTGTATGTTTTGTTTTGTTCAGGTTGGTTGAGGGCAGACTATTGACTTGGCTTGAATTGGCGATAATTTCATCACACTAATTAATGTTTGCTTCTTGCTTATTGACTTGCTTGCTTTTTAACTCATTCATTGCTAACAGTGCACGAGACGACAAGACACAATGTCTGATAGAATGGGTTCACGAATAAAAGTGGTTCTTTTTATGAATTAAAATTAAAATGAAAAAGCAAAATCTTGAACACCACTTTGAAAATCAAAAAGCGTGAACCTAAATTCGACCAGACTTGCTTTGCTGTTGAATGTTGTAACCAATATTTTGTAACCGTATTTTAAATTTAAATGAGTGTTAGTGGAGTTTCTTGCTCGTCCTTCTCCTAAGGTACCTACTACGCTTTGGAATGGGCAACTAGCTTCATCTTTCTGACTGACCGACCCCTTGACAATTTAAAAGTGCCTGTAATTAGTTTATTTTGAAATAAATGTTTTGAGTTTGTGTTGAGTTTGAATGGAAACTATCTGGTTTATTTAAATTCTCATTAGAACCTTAGGAATCGTTTGCATATTCTTGATAAAAAAATTGTGGTCATTTTAGTGTTCAGAACAGATTGTTGACTCCTTTAGGTACTAGTGCTTCCATATTTTTGGCTTATGTTGCATGTTGTGTTAAATGGATACCTGTATTGGCTTATTAAATAATACTAACATTTTGTTGTGATCATTTCCTTTGCTCTCCACAATTTCACTCCTATCCATAATTTGCATATTGCAAGTAAGTGGATTTGTCTGCACATATACGAGTACAAACACAAGTATGTAGAATAAGGACCTTAACATCATTTTATTAATTAACTAAAACTACCCTACCGTTCTGCATAAATCCTCACCTAAAGAGCAGTCTTGACTGTTTACCTACTCTTTGTTATCCGTAAAAAGGGTTCACATATTGTTTGCCACAAGATTACATACCTCGGCGTATAATATGACGTAAGCAGCCGCCCAAACATTACATTACTGTGTATTATCCCGAGCTAGATCCTCTTAACACTGCCAGGCCGCGGAGCTGGCCTTGGCCCCATTTCCCAATCTAAGCCATCTCTAAGGACAGCTTTTGGTATATTTCGGCGCATGTAATAAAGCTGAATTCGCAACGCGGCATAACTTCACCAAAAGAAATGGGTGTTTGAAAATGTTGGGACATCTTAATCTGACAAAAGGGTCTTGCCCACTTTATCGTACAAGACTTAAAAGCACTGAAAACGACTGTTGAAGTGAAAGCTTGTATTCTATTCAGTCAACTAGGTGTATTCCTCCTAAAAGTTCAGTCAATAATAAAATATGCTTAAAAGCTAAATCTCTCATCCATGTGGATCCATCTTCTAACACAGTTATTAGAAAACCGACTGAACATTTCGATAGCAGCAAATGCTATCAGATCTGTACCCCACGTTTCAAACTACGTGTTTAAAACATTCATATCACACCCAATCTTGTCCCTGATATTTCATTCCACTATTTACCTACCCTCGTCCTAACTCACCGAGTTTTTCATACGAACCTAAATAAATATGTTTCAATATCACCCCCAAATTTTATTGTTACGTCTTTTTACGCCTGCATGCAGTATTAGGCCCAGCTGTTTCCGACCTTGGCCCATTTTAAGGAGCTACTCCCCTAGGGTCTTTTCATATGGTACTTATTTAGATAAATAATTATTCTTAGGATGTAACTGTGCGCAAGCATGTATGTTTTTTTTTTTTGGAGGGTTAAACACGCGTGTTACGTTTTGAATCGATATGCCCGGGATACACAAGGCTATTTTTTTAAGCTAGGATTGCAAGCAAGTAATATCTTGCTAACTGGCTTGGCACATGCTAGAGCTGTTTACACAATGTTAGTAAATTTTAAGCCATTGCGGTGACTTAAACCGTAATGATCAGATTTGGTACTTTCTTCGCCGGCCATACGAGGATATTACACAAGCCACGATAGTAACATCACTGGAGGGGGGAGGTACTAGCTCAAAAATAGAACCTCATCCTATTAAACTATCGCACTAGCTTTCTACATTTCTCACTAGTTAGATAGTCTGAAAATCAGTATAGTTCTGTATACACGAGGCTAGAGTGACTAGCTTCCTAGCACTATCTTGCTATCCAAGCTTCAATAACTAGGTTCGTGTAACCCGGGCAATAGTTTTATCGGGGTGAGAGAAAATTATATTGAGCAATGTTTTTAGATATTGTTTATTTCCTTTGCAATTTGCATTGCACACGAGTGTTGCATGTTTGCATTCTTAGCTTGTTTTTATCTTCAGTCTTAATCATAAACAGCTCACTTTATGTATGCTAGTAATTAAGAGTTATTTTTTTCAAGCAGCGTGAACGGCTTTTTATATTTTTCCTTATACTGCGTAATCTATTATGATTAACACTTTTTTTTTTTTGGATGGGTAATGATCAAATAACTTGAGGGTGTGTCAGACTCTTACTTACTGAAACCCACCCGTATTCCTTCCTGTTGCCTGTGTTGCCAGGGGCCTCGGTGACCCATTAGTACCTTCCCGCGACCCCGGCAGGCATCGGCACCAGTGGACCCCTACATTTGCGCTGACGACATCTTTTTGAGGCGCGCGTGGAATACAACGCGCCGTCGACCCGGGCCTGGTCCTTACCGGACGGTGAGCAACCCATTGCTCACCGTCCGCAAGCCCGCGCCTACGGTGTCCGGAAATCCGCCCGGGATTCCCGACGCCCAGGGCGTCTCCTGCGGCGGCTAGGGGCGAGAGGGCGCGAAATTTGCCTTTCCCTCAACCGTCCCGCCTCCTGCTTCGCGAGCATTACTGCTTCGCAAAAGGAGGTGACGGCTGCCCATGCCCTCTCGCTCAGTACCATGGCCTGAACCAGGGCCGGACGCGAGAGATCTCTGCCGCCGATCTCCTCCACGAGGACACGGCGGTGCTCTGCCCAAGCCAGGCAGACCTCCACCGTATGCTGACATTTGGGCTTCAGACTACCGGTAACCTCTGTCAAAGATCTACGAAAGACAGCCGGGACCAACGGTTTAACACGCTTTCCGAGGCACGTAGGGTCTCGATATGAAAATTTTGGTCACTCCTCCGCAAACCGATTGCGACAAGCGTAGCTTAACCTTCGATCGACCCATGCAGCGGTTATTATTTAGCAACGAGCGCCTCATAGATGGCATTACAGATGAGATTACCAAGACTATTAATTCTCTTAATCACATTGCTTCGTTCATAGAACCGGCCACCGTCAGTTACAGACTAATTAAAATACTCATAAAAAGTTGCGTAATGAGTAGCCTCATAAAAAAACAGTATTGAACAAACCGTCGATTTTATGGCGCCCATAGCATGGTTGATTCGCGTAGATACGGTCACTGTTTACCGCTGACCTACTTAGGTTAATTTTTCATTTTAATGTAAACAGCGGGGTGAAAAGAATTATGGTGTTTGTGTAGTTATTACAGAGTCTAAAAACGTTGGGAGTGTGTCGGGTATTGTAATATATGATTTTTTATCAGGTCATTATGCTGCAAAGATCATGCCTGATATTATTAGGCTCTGAAGGAGAGCCAGTAGGCTGACGACGATAAAAATAGTGTAGCGATAGCTATCGTCTAAAATGAACCGTAGATTACTGTGCCACATAGAATTACAGCACACGCAGCGTTGAATGGCGATAGGTGATTAGCTAAACTAGTCGGTTGCATAGGCAGCGCTGAGCTCATAATAATTAACAACATCATTGATTAGTTTCTACAGAATCTTTGCTGCATGAGTAAATTCTTAAAGGTTAACTATATCTAAATCAATATCAGGATATATATCACGTATTTGTTTTCTATAATGAGGTCAAAGAGTAGGCAAAGAGGTCTTTAAATATTTTTGCTTACATTGTTTGCCAATGTAAGCACAAATATTTAAAGACATTAGAGATATTCAAGTTGGCCTAATGTGTCGGGAGGCAGTGTTGGCTCATTGCCCATAGAGGGAAGGTATTTAAGATTAAAGTGGCTAGATAAAGCTGCTCAATGAATCTTATAAACATGAGCTGAAGAAAAAACTCTAGGTTAGGAAATCGGAATAGAAAATGGATTATTATATTATAAACAATTTTGTCCAATAATTTCTTAAAACAATCAAATGAATTGGGATAAGGGCAAGAGAATGAATATGTACGATGACGGGTTTCTTAACAGTCAATACCGCTTTTAAACGAAAACAAAAATGGCGTATGTATTTGACCAACTGCAACATACGAATTTGAACCCAACATGATGCACTATCGACGTGAAGATTCACCGTTCGTGCGTTCGTTTTCCGTGCTACCTGGCAGTTGCAATGTATGATGAAAAAAAAACATTACTTTACCTACTGGTAGCCTTTTGAAAAATTTAAACAAAATAACAATAGTTTTTGCCAAAGGAACTAGGAAGTCAAAGACTACAAAGAATATGAGGTTGTGCTGATCACATCAAAGTGTGATGCCGTAAGTAATGCATACAATGTACATCCGAGACCTTGAAACTTTGTTTCGCATATCGTGCGTAATAATCATCTTTGCAGTGTTAATAAAATGTGATAATTCGACCTTACTTCCTAAGAGTGTTAATAACAATCTAGTGCTTGTTTGATGTTGTGTGTGTATGCAGCTTTAGGGCTGGAGAAAATTGAGTGAGAAAACTCTTAGAATAAAAAAAAACGTGTTCTTTTGATAGAGCCCGAAGGATGCATCATTTATTTTACAATTTTAAGTGACATGTTCAGTATTGCAAAACAGAAAAATATAAAAATAAAATGTTGGGGATGCCAACAGTGCTACTGATTCAGACGTAACCGATATTATGTTATATATGATGATTATGATAGCAAGGCTTACTCAGTTAAACAGAATGATAAA
Organism: Atethmia centrago; assembly: GCA_905333075.3. Classification (NCBI taxonomy): domain Eukaryota; kingdom Metazoa; phylum Arthropoda; class Insecta; order Lepidoptera; family Noctuidae; genus Atethmia; species Atethmia centrago. The sequence goes on from HG995385.1 coordinate 15,387,266, forward strand.
TAAATACACAATTGTTATCCGGTCGTCATTGCAACTATGAACATTGTGTTGGCCTGAGCCCTTGCATAATTTATTATACGCGGCGGTGGTTCTGACGGGTGCTCAAAAAGATGTCAGGTTTAAAATTAAAGGTTCTGAAAATAGAATCCTTACCATACCTATTTCTACCGCCAAACGGTAGTACTGTGTTCCAGTCTAAAGGTATGGATGCCGTGTAATAACAAGCTCACGAAACATTTCAGCTTTGTCTCTGGGGTGGCAATGCTCCTACTTTTTCTCAGATATTGCAGATAACCAGAGGCGGTGGCGACCACTTACCATCAGGTAGACCAGCGGGGTATTTGTGTAACACACTATCAGTAGCAATGCGTTTAATTTTGGCAGTTCAACAACATTCTGTTCAACGTTCTTGAGCAGACAAATTTTTCGAACATATGAAGTAATGGATTAGCAATGTACTTCAAAATCATTTAGATTGTAAATGATAAATGATAAATAATTTATTTTCTGTAAGTAGGTTTGTACACACGGCTACATATCAAGCTATACACATCCAGTATAAGCTGATCTCGCATTGTATAGCATTTCCGTACAATGCGAGGTCAGCGTAAACTGGAAATGTATAGCTTGATGTGTAGCCGTGTGTACAATCACTTTTACACGTCAATCATATTTTTAAAATAAAGATGAGGTCGGCGTTTCCTATCTGACTACTCTGAGAGAAGAAAGGCCGAAACAAACTCACAATCTCCTTTAAAGTCCAGACATAATCTTGGTCAGATCATGTAAAGGCAATGTAGATTGTCTCAAATGGTCCTTTTGAGGATAGAACCACACAGATTGAGTGGACCAGTCCAGGGTTGTGATTGATCAATCACAACCCACCAACCACCGTGTCTTACCCAATTATGGTACTGGCTTAAAAAAAAAAGTTTGCAGACAAAAAGTCAATAGCAAGCTACAGACCTACAGTATACGAACCAAATTTTAAATTGCCTCTTGCAACTGTATTCTACATCACGAAACTTTCAACCGTAAATCCAGGCGTGCTGGAAACTTTGCCAATGAAACTACTAGGACTATCGAAGTACCGAGGAGCCATTTCTGTGCAGCAAACAGTCGGCTCGTCCATTGTTTTTCAATGTTTATTTTACTTGCCCTCTTGAATGTGCTCGCGTTATGAACTCGCTGCTTATTTTAGTCTTCCAGAACTGTTTCAGCTGTTAACGGAGTACTTATCATAAATTTATTAATAGTGCCTTCATGAGATTATGGTTCTTAAGGTGGAATGGTTTTAAGTGTTATGTTTTATTATAAAGTAATGTTGGTTTTGCTGTTTGTTGTGTGGTCATGTGCTAACAATAGATATAATCCTATTGTTACCTACGCCATTGCATTATTTGCCATAACTTAACAGTTTTTCGACTTTATCCCTAACTAGCTCCTGCTCGCGGTTTTCGCCCAAGTCAACTCATCATGACCTGCCAAACCTTTTCCCAACTATGTTGGTCGGCGTCCAGTCTAACCGGATGCCAGTATTTTACATGGAGCGACTGCCTATCTGACCTCCACAACCCAGTTACTGGGTAATACGCTACCCCTTGGTAAGACTGGTTGTCAGACTTTCGGACTTTTGACGACCCGTAACGACTGTCAAAGATCCACGAACGACAGCCGGGACCAACGGCTTAATGTGCTTTCCGAGACACTGAGGGGTGTTGGTATGTAAATATGGCCACTCACCCACACTAGCCATGGCAAGTGTAGCTTAACCTGATCGATCGACCAGCGCGGCTGTTATTACTTAGCCACAGCGCAGCGGTCCAAGTCAACTAATAATAAAACATAATTATCCTATTATCTTCTTCTTCGTGAGGATCGCGATCACAAACGATGCGTCTCCAAGCTATGCGGTCTCCTGCAGTGTGGACCACTCAGTAAATGCTACTTCCAACAGCCTTCTTGAACGCGTCTGTCCATCTTGCTGCTGCTCTGCCTTGAGTGCGTTTTCCTTCCACCCAGCCCAGTATCATAAGCCTTTCCAGGCCATGCTTAGGTGAACGCATAATATGTCCGGAAAATCTGAGGGCACGCTCCTGGCATATTGTAGATAGTCGCTTGGTGATACTGAGTTCCTCCATTAAGGATTAATTCGTTCTCATGGCGATTCATTCCAATTATCTTAAGGCACTCGGCAATAGTGTAACTTTCTATAAGTGAAAGATATTTTGTAATCCTATTATTACTTACTTCCAGAAATTTATTCTTACAAACAAACAATTTTACCTTTTTTATAATATTTGTTTAGATTTTGTTCCAGTTCTTTTTCAGGAATCTTTTTACTATTATAAACATTTTCGATCGCAACTGATTTCCTTTCTTCATAAGCTAGGTGATATCAACTATTTTTAAATAAATTAATCCATTTTATAAAATGTGTCAAGGAAAGTTCTAAGAAATCCCATGTATCAACAAGATAATCTAACCTTACTCGGCTAAAACGTCACAATACGAAACGGTACACCATGTTACGGTAACTAGATACTTGATTCACTCTCCCACGCGTTCCCATCATATTCCCATAACCTACTGATTCACTATACATTCTGAGTCGATTTTTGATACGATTCTGAGTCCTATTGCTTTGAAGTTAAGGAAGGAAGTAGTATTTTTAGACTAGATTGTGACTTTAGGGAAACATGACATTGTGTTTTGATGAGATATGAAATTAAATTAAACAGATCAAGAGAGAGTGAGAAAGATTTAATTGAAAAACTTGGAGGGAGAGAGAGAGAGATAAGAGCCTCAAGAGTTCTTGAATATAATTAACGGCGTATACTCAGTGGTTGGCATAATACAGTACAGAACAACATTGCCACAGTCAATTCTGGAAGTATGATTGTCATTATCAACAGTATCACCGAGGTATTTTGAAAATTCAAAATTGTTTATTTCTTCAAACAGATTTCAACAATTAGTTTGTTATTGGAGCCTTCTTTTAAGCAAACAATGCCTGTATGAGAAGACACTGCTCTTCCATAACAAAAGTAAGAAAAATATTAATAACATATTTAACATAGGTAAGAATATTTACACTCTTGTATTGGACATCTCCAACCACTCACAAACAATCAACTCAGCCTATCGCAGTCCACTGCTTATGTATGCGGACATAGGTATCTCAAAAACTACGCCTCAATACCGATCCTCTCCGTCTTCCGCACCTAGTCTGCCCCAGCCACCTTCTTGTGGCATCATCAATGCTGGTTTCCACACAGTATGTTCTGCCTGTCCACCTATCTATATGTTAAGAAAGAAAGAAAGAAAAAGTATTTATTGGGACTCGCACAGGAGATCACAAATTAAACTAAAAAACACTCATAGAAACATAAAAAAAATAAAAACAAAGTAAAATTAAAATAAAAACAAAAAGTCCTGTACGAGGCCAAAAGGCTCCTATCTCAGCATAATGCTGCAGTTAAAATAGATAGGTTTCTAGTATGTTGATATTTATACTATCAACCACTCAAAATTTAAGCAGAAGGTAGTCGAATCCGTTGCAATAATCCCACATAGCGAAGCGAAGCGATCTTCGCTTACATAAAAGAATACCAAATGTTCGGACATTCGGTATTCTTTTCTAAAAAGTTTTATGAAAAACCAACATACGAACAAAAGTGTTCGAATGTTGGTTTTTCATTCATTAGGTACTTGTCTATTTTAGTTAAAGAAGCTAAATTTTGGGGTTCGTTTCTCGAAATCATTCTACCATATCAATTACTGAACTCGAATTTGATCTGAAAACCTAGGCGGAATAATTTAACAGCCGGTCAAGTCAGCTGTCATTGACATTTTTGACGGCTCACTTCATCTTGCGACTTACTTGCGTTTCTTTTAGCAATTTCGTATAATAGAAGAAAATCATAATATACACATATATTTTATGAAGAGAATTAAATAATTGTTATAACTTTGTGTAAAAAATTGCGGATTAATTCATTGATTAGTTGTTAATATTTTAAGTTCCCTTTTTAAAAGTAGATTTCGCCATGTTTTTCTATACTACATATGCTATATTATAAAGAGGTAAAATTTGTGAGTTGCATGTTCCGATTCCGAAAATTCATTAATGGGAAGCTACAGTATTGGCAAGTGTCAAAGATATATTTTGTGTTGAAACAAGAAATTTCACGCGGATGAAGGGCAAAAGTTAGTCTTTCATAATCTCAAACTAGAGTTAGTTAACGTTTCCATGTTCAGAAACAATTCTGTTTTCTAGAATCAATTTGAATAGCACAACTTGCAAAAATACGGATTCTTGAAAGATAAAAACTTTGATGCATACAAAAGCATTGCAAACATCTGTTTCATTGTTTGTCACAGAATGGCTAGCATACAGTAACTGTACCTATTATTAGTTCAGGGGTTGAGTAGCAACCGCAAACATTCACAGATGTTGGAATAATTGGACATATTGATTGTTTTTTTAATTAATTTGATAGGATGTCGGATGTATATAGCTAAATTCGTCGAGGCTGATTTATAGGATTTAATCGTGAGAATTAGTTTTCTAAAACTAGAATCTGGTTTAAGCTATCGTGAGTCATTAGAAATTCAAGATTTATGTCTGGGAATAGAAATGATGAACTTAAATACTCTTTATATCAAACTAGGTACTTTAAATAAGAAAAAATCAAGACGAGAAACCAACCTTGTCTAAACCCTTTTGTGAAATAATTATAGACGAAGATCCCGAACTTGTAATTGCCCCAAAATTGTGCTTTGATTCTTTCTGAAATCCTAGAAAAGTAGAGAGACCTTCTACGCAATACTATCAATGTCCAATGCGTGAAGGCCACTGATATAGATAGACCTATATATGTGGTGTAGGCAGACGCTCGTTTTTCAACAATCGCTTCGTCAGCGCCTTGTCAATACTGCTTTCCACACAATTATGGTATTGTCTCCATTGACAATAGATACTGGTGGTCTTCTGTGGAAGCATCCGAGAGAGGCCTTGAATAGTACTCTTTGAATAGCACCTCTTGGCATTTATTGGTTTTCAGCTAAAGTGTCCTTGCAGTTTTGCAGTCTTCTTGTGGGATGATGTGCAGGTTAGGCAAATTTGTGTTTTGTGTTCATATATTTAAGTGTTTAATTATATTTGTTCTTGACGTTTGTTCACCATCACAATCAATTTGTTAATCGTTCACTACTAATTACTATTGAAGCCTGCTCTCTTATCCTCGTTTCAGACTTTATAGACCGTTGATTACTTTTGATAAAATTGTTCCTTTTTTCGAGGATCGTCTGTCCGCTTAAGCTCTGATTGATTGATTCACCTTCAGAATGAAAGTCTAGATTCACTCTGTTGATAAATAAGAAAGACACCTTTTACCGACCTCAGCTACTCAGCTATTAGGCTGAAATACCCATGCTATTAAAAGCATGCTTGTTTGCTAGTGACTAGCACGCTTATATATAGCATGCTGCCCGTGTTTGTAAAATGATCATACTCTTTTCGTATACACCTGCTAATTGTGTGCTATTAGGTAGCATCTGCTCGAAATTAGCATGCTTTTAGGCTATAGGTACGTATTGCATTTGTATTCCAGGCTTAATATTTTATCCACACGCACTTTCTTTAATAATAGGTATCCACTATTCTACTCCTTACCATAATTCCCGCATAAATAATATCCTTTTACCATATCTCTCACAATGAGACTTTTAATTAGTCTATCGTTCCATCGCTTCGTAATGATTCTGCCAGAATATTGGTCGGTGGCAGTTTTAAAATTGAACTGTCGATATTATCGAGTTTGCACTTTACCAGTGATTAATGAGAAAACTATTGGAAACTTTGGATCTCATATTTCTGGAGTTTAAGTAGATATGTATATAGAAAAAGAGATATAGGATTTTTTTTAAAGGCTCCTACATACTGGCGCGACTTGTCGCGCGACGCGACGCGACACAAAGACACCGCGTGTAGCGCTACACGCGGTGTCTTTGTGTCGCGACGCGTCGCGCGACAAGTCGCGCCAGTATGTAGAAGCCTTTAGGGCTTATCGCTGAGCGGTAATGTAAAAAAGAAAGCAAAAGAAGTTTATTTGTCACATAAACACGTACATATGTAAAGATAATTAACTCGAGTACCTACCTAATACATAAACGAGTCACGAGCACAAAACAGAAATAGTCGGCTATTGCTGGCACGTCATGACTGTGAAAAGAAGGCTTTCATTCAGCATGATGCTGTGCTATGGGGGACCCACAGCACAGTGCTGATTTTCAGTGGTCACCCGAAAAAGACGTACGGAAACCAAGTCAGGTTTAATTAATTGTACAATTGAAATAAACAGTACTTAGAATGTAATGCAACTATACAACCAATTATATGAATAAATATTATTAAATAGCATAAATTTGAATCCGCGTGCATCACCGTGCGTGCATTAATAATGTACCCACCTAAAAAATATTATTACACGAGAATATCCAGTGTTTAGTCTCGCTCCCACCCTTACCTCCGCGTCGCCTGCGATAATATCAAGTAAGATGACAGTTATTTGATTAGGTGATCATTAGCTTGGTTCTTTACATCGGCTGTCTTCATAGATGTAGCTAGGTGTAGTATATAGTTGTATCTGCAGTGGTAGCCCGCGAAATTCAAATTTTCGTTTTTTGACCTGCAAATTGCAAAACACGTAAGAAAATGTAGGTAGGTTAAGACGCTGACAACACCTAAACCGCGGTCACTGTCAGATTGCATAGAAAAGAACGAGAAGCGCGATGACACAACGCTTGTAATTTATTGCAAAATATGAAGCAATTATCTATTTACTCAAAATTGAGTTGAGTATTCGAAAATAAAAAACAACCAAGTTCTGCATTCAAATAAGACGTTCTTGTTATTAATTAAATACGTAACGTATGTTGATATTTGATAGAGATATTTTGGATTAGAACTCAAAGTAAGAAGTTAGTTTAACGTTAGTTTGTATCGAGATTTTATTTTTAAAACGTGTTTTGATAACAACCAAGTTCTGGGAAATATGGTCAAAATTAACATATATTTTTTCCATTACCACAAACTATACAGATTTGGCAATTTTTTTTCTTAAGCGAAGCCTATTTTGGTCAATTGGGTCTTGTCAGCGCCTTAAGTATAAAGTAAACTGTTTTATTTATACTTATTTTGTCCTATAGCGAATGTAGCCTCATTTATCAGCTATAGCGAAATAACTATGACTATTTATTTACACTGTAAGACACAAGAAGTGTTTTCGGCTCTAAGAGCCAAGTTAATTTGCCTTAAATTTGATTACAAACGTTGACTAAATGATGGAGTAGTGGTGGCCCAGTGGTAACGGCCCCGACTTACGAGTTGTAGTTCGTGGGTTCGAACCAGGCAGGCGCTTTACTTTGTGTAAATAATTTCATCACCACTGCTCTCAAAACGGTAAAGAAACTGTCCTAGAACCACAAAAATACATATGACACAAGAAAGACATGTGACATCTACCAACCCGCACTGGGCCCGCGTGGTAGACCACAGCCCACTCCCTCTCACAGAGAGGAGGCCTGTGTCCCAGCAGTGGGAACACTATAGGCTGATTATGTGTTGATTAAACCATCTTTAAAAAGATAAGACGTTTATAATGAATATGTACTTTGCTACATGTTACAGAAATAAAAACTGTAGTACGAATCACATGTTGTCCTCTGAAAAATTAATCATTCCCGACCTAGAAATTGATCTATAGTACGTATGATAGGGGCACTTATTAAACACCATCTGTAGGTGTTCCCCATTAAACAGGCCATTCATTGAACTATCATGTACTCTATACATGATTTTACTCAAAAATACTTGTAATGTGGTACCTATTATTTTGACAACCTTCTTTGAGCAAAGTCGACCTTTCCGCGCTACTCGAATAGGCGCCATCAAAGTTGTATGGAATTTAATTACAGGTTAAGTAGTTTCAGCTACCAGAAATTTCCTTTGAAAATCCATTATTGTCGAGTTTTGTTTCAAAAATAGTCAGGTGCAAAAAGATTTTATTCAGAATTTGGCTGTATAGGCAGTACAAACATAAATGCCTAATAAAAAAAAAAAGCGCGGAGAAGAAACAAAAGCGCGGCGCGGTGTAATTTTTTTGCAATTCTCCTTATTGTTTTTCATCCATTTTCGTGATATCTAAAATGGTTTTATTTAAATTACTGGCATTGTTTGAATAATGCACTATTCAAGCCGTGGCCCGCAATGACTGCGTTGCTGGCCACGCTATGATGGCCCCGAGCCTAGCTTAGCTACGCTCTCGGACTTCAAGCTTAGTCATCATTTCAGCCCTTGTTGACCGCGCTGTGTTAGCCTGGAGCTGCGCTACGCTGCGGTTTCGGCCATCATCAGCGCTGCCAGCAACGCATTCATTACAGACCGCAGCACTAATGTACTATAGTGTGAAGCTCTCGGTCACGCCGTCAGTAGAGACTGGTCATCTCTTAGCTGCCACGGCTTATTTTAACTTTAATTTTTGAGTTGCTTTTGTTTTTGTTGTAATCTTTTTATTACGGACGCTTTTACGTTTTGCATCGTTCTTACATGTATAATTTCAAAATGAATGATGTAAACAATATTTTGTAACCATAATACGTTGATTTAAAAGAGTGTCCTTGGAGTTTCTTGCCCGTTCTTCTCCATAGGTACCTACTACGCTTTGGAATGGGCAACTAGCTTCATCTTTCTGACTGACTGACCGAACCCTTGACAATTCAAAAGTGCCTGTAATTGGTTTATTTGAAATAAATGCTTTGAGTTTGAGTTTGAGTTTGAACGCTATCCATCTACATATTTATATTAATACTAGATGCACCTCGCGGTTTTACCCGCATAAGTTTTGACCCCGTGGGTATATCGGTATAAAAAGTATTCTATGTGTTATTCCTGGTTATAAACTATATGTGTGCCAAATTTCATCCAAATCCGTTCAGTACTTTTTGCGTGAAAGAGTAACAAACATCCATCCATCCATCCATCCATCCATCCATCCATCCATACTTACAAACTTTCGCATTCATAATATTAGGAGGATAATAAAAGTTTGTATGAACGCGCTAATCTCTGGAACAGGCCGTCGTATTTAAAAAAAATCTTTTAGCATTTGATAGCCCAATTCTTGAGGAAGGTTATAGGCTATTATTTTAACATCATGCTTTAGACATCCTAAGGAGCTGAGCAAGAATAATGAAAGATCAGAAAGAACGCTAAGCGAAAACGAAGTAAGAGTGCGGGCGATGCGACGCGGTGGGTCGGGAGAACTAGGAATTATATGAGAACATAGTCGCGTGCACAAGCTAGTCCGTTATATTTCTCGAAGAACCGTCCCTGTTTAGTAGAGTGGTTGTTGTGTGGATGTGAAATTAATTTCAACTGTTTTGAATTCTGTACACAAAGGTTATGTTGAGCACATGTCAACATCCCCTTCCATGACATGTAGCAATTATACTTCAAAACCACAGTAATTCGGTATGAATTACTGGCAGTCCCCGAAGCGCAAACCTCGTGTAAGTAATATCTAGGAGTTTTTCGAAATGTTGAGTAGCCTTAGGTACCATTGAAATAAAGTAGGTACGTTATCCTATCCATATCTTTAGGAAGCCATGGCTGTCTCTATTCTGATGAAGTTGGGTTAACATATTTAGCTGCGACAAAAGAAAAATGGGAAGCATCGTCCAGGATTATTATTAACAACATACTGCTAAAACCAACCCGTTTGCGAAATGAGGTGATGGTGAAAATTTCGCTTGACTTGGAAGTCTATAAACAGCAATTAGCCAACAACACGCTGATTGCACCTCCCCCGTTTTTAAGCTTCATTCAGATGTTGCTGCGGGAGCACACGTCTCCTCACTGGTGCTCATTCATCTAACCCTTAAAATAACAAACGTAACTGCTATTACCAATTCGTCCACGAATACTGTTGCTTGTCATAATATTATGTCTATCAACTGTGACTATCAACTATTCAGAACTCTATTCGTAGCGCCTTAAGGTCTGATATAATCATGAATGTCAGCAATAAATTCTGCATACAGTTTGACCCATACGAATGCGCGCCAGACATTATTGCGACATGTTTTAAATAGTAGTTCTGCACATGCGACGCGATTGCTGTACACGTGTTTCTTACATACATTTATTGCGGTATTATAGGCCATAGCAGACCTATTGTCGCTTATTTTCTAAAGGATATATTACTTTGAATCCTTTTTCTTTGGTGGTATAATATCAAATAACTTGTCCCGCTCTAGGGGGAGCGGAAGGGCGTGTAAGATTCTTACTGACTAAAACCCACCCTTGTTCCTTCCGTTGCCAGAGGCCACGGTGTCCCTTTCGGAATTTTCTGCGACCCCGGCAGGCATCAAACAAACATAGGGTTTAAAGTTTAAGGTGATACGTAAAAAATAAATCATTCATAGCGAACTCGGCGGGATAAGAAAGTGACAGAGTCAATCACTTCCACATGCGAAAAAATAGAGCGCAACAATGCGCTGGAACCAAAATAGAACAATGTTAGAGCGGCAAACCAAATAAAATTTATTTAAGAGGCCGACAACACCTAAAGCGCGGTTACTGTCGGACTGCATAGAAAAGAATGAGAAGCGCGATGACCCAACGCTGGTAATTTATTGCAAAATATGAAGCAATTATCGATTTACAAACAAGCTATAGATTGTATAAAAAAAATAAAACACTATTATGCTAATATGTTGCTTTTAGAATAATCTGCCAAAAAATCAGAATAATTGCATGTATATTAGTATGTTTTATCGTTTTTAATCATTAAAATAATTTTTTACAGGTATCTTCGTAATTTTTTTCTATCGTATCAAAGTTGTATTATGTTTTCAGCACACTATCTACCTAGCGTATATACTGAAGAATATCATATATTTTTCTTTACTGCAGTGGATCATATACTTTTAGGCATTATAAAACTTCCACAATTTGCGTTTAGGTCCTGTAGTCCCCTTATAAATAAGTTTTAAGCTATGTATCAAAAATATATTTAGCCGGGGTTTTCAACTACATAATACGCACATTTTGAATCCAATTTTGCAATGAAATTACTTATAATTTTATAATTGCCGAATAAAATATAAAAAATAAGGTTTTCGGAATTAAATTCTACAGAGGAAATTTAACCCTTTATTTACCCTAAATTTTATTAAGTTATTTAATCAAATAGTCAATAAACATTGATATCCAAAAATATAATCCAAACATGCTGTAATAGTCAAATAAATGGTTACGAAAAGCCCCGAATTTATTTTTGTATTGTCGTAATTGTTCAAGGACATGGTCGAGTATTGTTACACTTAGGTGTAACAATACTTGACCATGTCCTTTCAAAACTACATAGGCCTAATGCCAGTTTGGGAAGAGTAGGTAACTATTCCCAAACTGGCATTAGGTGCCTCCCAATCACACTAATTTACCCAAAAATGGAAGATAAGTGCTTTTTGACGTCATAGCAACAAAAGACAGGGCTCCTAAAGTAGCCAACTCTTCACGAAGAATTAAGAATCCACATTGACAAATGACTGACAACTTTGACCGCGACGCTACGAGGTTCTTTTGGCGCGTGGCCTAAATCAGAAGTTCAGACGCCGCCATCTTGTTTTGTCAATAGAATTTCTGTGACAATTTCAAAATCAAAATCAAAAGTCATTTATTCAAACTAGGCTGAGAATCAGCACTTTTCGAACGTCAAAGATTTCAACGTGAGATTTCGAACGTATTTCACGATTGTTTACCAACAACGCCCCCCTTTCAATGTTATTCAGGCGCCACAAGATCCTTGCAGCACTCTAATAATTAACTTAATGGTGTGAAGGAAAACATCATGACGATACAGGCCTAGGACAAATGTCCCAGGACAAAAATTCGAAGACATGTGACATCCACCAACCCGCACTGGGCCCGCGTGGTGAATTACGGCTCCCTCTCACAGAGAGGAGGCCTGAGACCCAGCAGTAGAAAAAATATAGGCTGATTAAACTTATGCTATGCTAAATGAAAGTGTTTAGAATTCAGGCAGTCAGATACCGAGACCAAAATGCAGTTGTAAGTCAAAATATTCTAAGCCGACAGAGAAAAATTCTCGCCAATAGGTACGTAAACTTAACGTTCTTCCTCAAGAATCCGCAAAGCTAACCCACTTCTAACTGATCGTGCACAGGTAATGGTGTAGTGTTTAAAGATCTAGACACGACTGAGCGACCATCTGGCTTGATGGACTTATTACCTGTCATAGACTTGATATAAATGGACGCAGTTATCTTCAGAAACGGTGTTGATTATAATGTGGGCAGTATTTAGCATGGTGTAATTTAAAGTGGGTATCTCGTAAGTGATTAGTCAGGATATGTCACTGGTATAGCCAAGGGCTTCTTAGATCAAAAAGCAGCTTTTGAAATCGAACTCCCGATCTTAATATTTTTCTGATACTGACACTAATCTACGTCATCACGTCGTGCACGTCTTGCCTCCGCCCCACTTGTAACATGTTCGCCAATAAAACTACCAACATGTTAATCACGAATAGTAAACTGTGAAGTCAAAAACATCACGCAAGGTTCACCAACACAGCATTCATCTGTGTTCCAGTACACCATGTAACACTTCTTTTCGATTCTATGGTAAATAAATGTCCTTATGTTCGCCATCAGTGGCGTTTTTTAGGTAATCAGAAATGCATGGACATTTTGGACACTCCAACGTATGGGACTTTTTTTTTTTTTTGAGGGTGGGAAATCATCAAATAACTTCTCCCGCTCTGGGTGGAGCGGGAGGGTGTGTCAGACTCTTACTGACTAAAACCCACCCGTATTCCTTCCTGTTGCCTGTGTTGCGGGGGCCTCGGTGACCCATAAGTACCTTCCCGCGACCCCGGCAGGCATCGGCCCTAGTGGACCCCTACTTTGTGCTGACGACATCTCTTTGAGGCGCGCGTGGAATACGACGCGCCGTCGACCCGGGCCTGGTCCTTACCGGACGGTGAGCTACCCATTGCTCACCGTCCGCAAGCCCGCGCCTACGGTGGCCGGAAATCCGCCCGGGATTCCCGACGCCCTGGGCGTCTCCTGCGGCGGCTAGGGGCGAGAGGGCGCGAAACTTGCCTTTCCCTCAACCGTCCCGCCTCCTCCTTTGCGAGCATTACTGCTTCGCAGAAGGAGGTGACGGCTGCCCATGCCCTCTCGCTCCGTACCATGGCCTGAACCAGGGCCGGACGCGAGAGGTCTCTGCCGCCGATCGCCTCCACGAGGACACGGCGGTGCTCTGCCCAAGCCGGGCAGATCTCCACCGTATGCTCCACCGTGTCCTCCGGGCGATCCACACAGTGACACCCGGACGTTTCCTCCCGCCTTATCCGACACAGGAACCTCCCGAAACTGCCGTGTCCGGTGAGGACCTGCGTCAGGCGGAAGGTGAGGACGCCGTGGCGCCTCTCCAGCCACTCCTCAAAGAGGGGACTTATCGCCGCAATCGTGGCGTGCCCAGCACTGGGTTGCGACAACCGTACTTTCCATGACGCCATGAGATCCCGCCGGAGCTCCGTCCGCTGTGCCGCGATTTCTCGCGGCAACGTATGGGACTTGGGATGATCAGGAGCATCGCATTCACTGTGACATGTTGGTCAATTGAACACAGCATTCACACAATCTGCCACAAAAACGGTTCCTAATAAGACCATTTTACGACACATTATCGATCTCTTCTCTTCGATTATATCAAGAAAACTGCGCCAAAACGGTGTTAGCGTTGGCGCAACGAACGGCTAACACCGGCACTGGCGTGAAATTATAAATTTCTTATATACCCACTAATGATAGGAACATGCCAGCCATTGTGATGCTCTAATACTTACGTTTCATATGAAAGTAGTATTGGGGCTTTAACGGTCACGATAATGTTCGATAGGTACGGTCAGTAACATTAGTCGATTATCGCTTCAGTTTTTCACATAATTTTTGAGCAAATTACCTGATGAGATGTTAAATTCAGATGATTTAAACTAAGCTATTGCAAGGAATAGTGACAAGTCGAATAATTTTGGGTCTATTAATCTATTTAGATTGAATGTAAAACTAACTGATAAATTGATAATCTACTGCTTTTTCTGACTGTACCTGCCTACTTTCGATGGATGAGCATGAAATCAAAGACAGAGGTCATATCTCATGACCTGAAGGTGTAAGAGCTTTTGGTGGACTGATGTTCGGTTTGATAAATGTTGTCTATGAGGTTTGTCAATTTAGGTCAGTTGTTTTCTTGCAATTTGATGGAATGTAGAAAATGTTGCAGGATAGTTGAAGAAATGAATTTCAGAGAAAGTCAGGGTCCTGGGTTCGATTCCCAGGTCGGGTAATGGGTTGTTGTTTTTTTTATATCAATTAAATGATTATTGGCTCATAATTTAGAATTAATAGCATACATTGACCTATGTTTGGATTTAAATATCTTTGCTTTGTCTCGTCACTCGTAAAGCAGTCAAAACCTTTATTTGCTTCTGTCTTCTGTGCGAATTTATCACTGCCACGCTCAGTGAACTTTAAACCATGATTATCACTTGGAAGTCTATTCAGACCTCAACGTAAAGAGGCTTTAGATAAGTTGGAAGGCTCTCCAAAGAGTTCTGAAAGCAGGACGCGGTAACTGGCAACTTCCTGACCACAACGCAGAGCGTCCTTCCGCTCCTGAAGCCGTTAGTGTGCTATCTCATTCAACTGCTGATAAAAGTCCTCTTCACTTTAAATAATATAAAAGGCAATGACGTTTTTTTTATCTGAAAAAATTGTATTTTTAGTCTGTTGCGTATTTTTTTTCGATATGCAATTTTGAATGGCCTGCGGCATTTTGGGTATTAACGTTGAAAATTGTCAGAAGCAGAAAATGGTTAATTTTACACTACGTGCACCGTTATTATTTGTACGCCAGGTGTACACAGCTTTATTTTGGCTCACATTGTAGCAAAAAAAAACCCTTGAATACAACAAAAGCATATTAAATATGCCTTCGTTGTACTTAAAGACGTTTCTTGTCACTTAAAGACCAATTCCTTTTTCGTTCCATCCTGTTTGGTCCTTTAAACCTGTATTAGGAATTTAAGCATGTTCTGTTAAAGTAACACCTACGATATTCATATGAGCCCAAAAAGATCAAAAAACGATTTGTCTTTCAGAGATTACCTTTTGAGTCAAAACAATGAGACGACAAATAGGTGAAATTTGGTGCAATTTGTAATGTTGCCATTGTTTTCAAGACTGTTGCGAAAACAAAAAGGATGATTTGAACATACAAGGTGTTTTTATTTATATCCCATAACTCCAGGGTATGAATGAGACCATATTATTATTAAAGAATCAACTGGTTTATAATGAATTATTTTTCATTTAAGTATCTTTTTTGTTTTAATTTTTCATACAAAATAATTCGACAAAGTCACGATTATTAATAATAATATATAAATAATAATAAATAATATTAATAAATAAATGAATTTTATTTTATTTTTTAATTTTATTAAAGTGTAAAACACTCTTACGTGAAATATGACAACGTCGCATTTTCTTAGCTTTAAATATGAATGATTGCTTTGACTGAAAATTAATTGCTCGTATTTACCATTGAAACTTAAATACCGACACACATCGAGAGATAACTGCTCCCGCTCTGGGCGGAGCGGGAGGGTGTGTTAGACTCTTACTGACTAAAATCCACCCGTATTCCTTCCGTTGCCTGTGTTGCGGTTGCGGGGGCCTCGGTGACCCATAAGTACCTTCCCGCGACCCCGGCAGGACATCGAGAGTCTAGTGTTAGTATTATGATATCTTCGAAACTATGCATTTTTGGATCACATATTCTAGGACGTTTTGTATTATTTTTACTTATAGAATATAAACCCAGAGTTATGGGATATAAAAAAAAAACAAGTTGTATAAGAAGCTAATATAGTATCTTGTCTTAGGTAACCAGTGTAACCGGCAAGGTAATTGCGTAACACACTATCAGTAGCAATGGGTTTCATTTTGACAGTTCAACAACATACATTGCGTTATTCACGTTGTTGCAAATTTTTCGAACATATGAAGCAATGGATTAGCAATATCCTTCAAAACTATTCAGATTGTGATTCATAATATGTTACGCAATTAGGGCGTAGGTAACACAATTATTTCGTCTTTGAAGTACGTGTGTTTAAAATATTGGTACAAACACAGAGTGATATTGGCAACTTTTCCGTAAGATACATATTCCAATACTGGGAAAATCTCTTTAAAGCTTTCCACTTCTCTTGATGTGTGACTACATAAAAGTACATTTTTTTTTAAACAATAGTAAAATTTCTCAGCTGCACCCCGGGGTCTGGATTTGTGCCCGGTTGATGGTAATAGGTTCGCCCCCCTACTACTACTGTAGGGGGTATACCATAGGTTATTATTGAATTTAAATAACAATGTCTTCGAATCCACCTTTATACATGTGCACTATGGCAGTTAATTCAGAACATAGTCCAGTAAATGGATCGACGTGTGGCGGCCAGGTGTCAGAAACGCGTTCAACTGACGTGCAACCGACCGTGGACTGTAGGGCCTCCATCTTTTTGGTCTCTGGACAGATTTTTCGTTGGAGGTCATTATTAGGTGCCAAGATTGATTTTGGAATTGGACGGAGACAGGCTAAATATAATTAGAAAAACATAATAATTGAAAAACCGTTTTGTGTCTTCTAGATATTCATTCGACTGAAGGAAAATTTGCAATGTTTTTATTGTGTTTAGCGCTGTTTCTGTGTTGTAGGTCGTGAATTTCTGATCTTTGACATTAAAATGAACAACTACTTACGAACTACACAAGTATTCATTTTGCAAATGTTTGAGTAAAAAAATTGTCAATAAGCATTTGTGAATTTTTTGCATGTTTTGCTATTTTGTAGGTAGGTACATAATATCAGTCTAGACAATTGTCTTTATTAAATGCTTATTCTCCAAGTCTTGGATTACCAAGGCCTTTTAAATACTGATTTATGTAAATTCATGCTAGATTTTACCGTTGTATCGACAATTTAATATGACCTAACACTTACCTATTTAAATATTCTGTATTTGTTTTTCCTTCACCAAAGCTAAATAACAATTTTTCAGTTTGCGTCGCGCAGTCAAATTACGGTAACATTATATCACACCTGGGGCCAACCATCACCTCTTTAGCAGTATTATTTCAATATTACTTCAGCGTGAGAAAGAGATGGAGCTATAAGTCCTGTACAGCTCCATCACTTTCCCACTGTGAAGTAATATTATAATAATACTGCTCTAAGAGGCGATGGTTGGCCCCCTGTACGGTCCGAAGGATTTGACAATTCGCCAGTTATGTAAGTCCCATGTACAACAAATCAGTGGCGAGCCTGTTGCCATTAATGCTACTGTAAAATTTCGAATCAGGTTTCGATAATTTCCATTTTTTATGCTTTTCGTTTCGTTCCAAACTTGTCTTACTCATCGCTCCAGCCAGACAACAGGCCACTAAAGAATAGTTTTTTTTAAAACCTACCGAGGCGGGGCAAAAAACCTGTTTAATGGGTTTTCTTCACCATATTGATATTGACTCTGTGTTCATGACCGTTTAAACTGTGAAGAGTAAAGAAGATGTCAAGGACTTTTTACCTAGATCAATTACTTCGATAGTTTTGCTTGGTAAATTTTGACTTTAATTATATTTATTTAAAGATTTTTTACGATTTTTCTGTTATAGGGAGACCTTATGGAGACAATAGGTACAGGATGAAAAAAAAAACCCGAAGGTAGGTGGGTTTTTGCAAAAGTTCGGGTAGTTTATCAATGAAATTCAAAAGTTACTACATTCTCATCTTCGTTACTCTAAGAGCAACATTGTCACCAATAAATTGGTATCTCAATTCATACATAAACAGGGTGAAATTTAATTCATGGGCATCCTCTTAAGGGGTCATTGTACTCAGCATTATGAACAACCTTTACTATGGGACCAAACCTGAAGTCGCGAAAGAGCATGCCCATGAATTCAATTTCACCCTATTATTGTTGATCGATCTCCTTACGTTAGTGAAAATATCCATTTAGGTACCTACAAGAAGTAACTAAGCCAATTTGTTTAATGTTTCACAAATTTTCCAAAATTATAAGCAGTCTCCTTTGGACCCTTGAGTGTGTGGTCAGTGTGGTCACCGTATGTTTTATGAGCGGCGGTTGCACAAACCCTTCACGGTGACTGAATGTCTATGGGCAGAGCACGAAGATACGCGCTTTTCAATAATAATAATCAAATATAACTGACTTTTTGATCAAAATTATTGTAGGTTTCGTTATTTTAAAACTGTAAAATTTTGGCAATTTTTGGTGCAAAAAGTTTTTTAATCATTGAAATCGAGATTATTCTGGGCATCAAAATGTAACATTCGATTTTTAAATGATTTGATCGGCACAAAGGTTTTTCTGCAATTGTACTTAATGCAGCAATTTGACCAACATTACAAAATTATGTTTTAAGCTGACGTCAGTTTAGAAGTCATTAATATTTCTTGGCTTGTGGTTATGTTACATCTTGTAGGTACCTACTTCAGAGTAGTTGCATAAACCCTTCACGGTTGCTGATCACGTTTGAAGGCAGGAGAAGATGTATTACAAAGAGTGTTGCCATTGTACAATATTGTTGCAGAGAGTTTAAAGCTGGGTAACTAAGTAAGTAACTATTGTTTTGTTCACGATATTGTAACTTGAAAATACTTTAAGTTGCTGTTATGTAAACACAAAGTTATGTAGTTTGAGTAAACAATAGTAATAATAATAAGAAAGCGCTTGACGAGCCTATTATTGTCGTACTGCAGGGCAAATGCATAGTTCTCATATAGAGAAGGCACGAGCATTGATCATTAGGTACGCTTGCTCAAGACGGGTTGGCGATATCCGACTTAAATTAAGGCACTGACAAGACCCAATTGACCAAAATAGGCTTCGCTTAAGAAAAAATATTGCCAAATCTGTATAGTTTGTGGTAGCGGAAAAAATATATGTCAATTTTGAACATATTTCCCAGAACTTGATTGTTACCAAACACGTTTTGAAAACAAAATCTCGATATAAACTAACGTTAAACTAACCTCTTACTTTGAGTTCTAATCCAAAATATCTGTATCAAATATCAACATACGTTACGTATTTAATTAATAACAAGAACGTCTTATTTGAATGCAGAACTTGGTTGTTTTTTATTTTCGATTACTCATCTCAATTTTGAGCAAATAGATAATTACTTCATATTTTGCAATAAATTACAAGCGTTGTGTCATCGCGCTTCTCTTTCTTTTCTATGGAATTTGACAGTGACCGCGGTTTAGGTGTTGTCAGCGTCTTAACTACACGTTCAGTGGGCTAATAGCTTAACACACATAAAATGACGATTGATCGCAATGGGTTTCAATTTGACAGTTCACCCACGTTCATTGCGTTATCTACGTTTTTGAGCAGACGAATTTTTCAAACATATGAAGCAATGGATTAGCAATATCCTTCAAAACTATCGGATTGTGACTCAAACTGTGTTACGCAGTTAGGGTGCTGGTTTCCTTACAATGTTTTCATTCACTGATGGCAGTAATATCCAAGATAAACACCAGAAAGTACTTACATATGAACTGAACAAGTCACATTTGTGCCAACGCTTAGCTGATTTTGCGCTGTCACTCTTGAAAGTTCCTTTTCACCTTTTGACCGCCACGTCAAAAATGCAAAAACGTGCCCTCGGCGCCAAGCTACGAATTATTCCTTACAAATCTGTCATGTAGTCGTGACCGTGGCGTGCTGGGCACATTTTAATTTGTCAACTATACATGACTGTGGTGGTCAAAAGGTTAACCTTGCTTTAAAATCATGCCACTGGTTCATAAACCTCTATCGTGCTTGTATTCAATTATACACCTCGTATATTCCGCTAGGCTCTCCAATGCTCTATTTCAAACAACGTTACACGATTAGCCACAGTCGAATTGGCGCGTGTTCTCCGGACGATCATAGAGATTAGTCGACACGATGAATCATCATAGACTTAAGACACACTTGTGACACCCGACGCCACGCCACAGCACTCGAGCTTATTGGCAGAATGTTTGCGTCATGTGGTGTGAAGTGTTACAAATCTGTTACGTACATTATTTATTGATTGATGGCTAGTAGATTATCTGCCAATGTTTAAAGTTTGAAAAGATGTTAGTGCAATAAAACGGTTTGTTTATGTTTAACTCCTTCCGGGACATAGAATAAGTGCTAGGTAATTTATTATGTCGTTTTATTCTCTGTGTACGCGTTTCGTAGAATCGTTTGGACGTCTTTTGATGACGGAAGACCACCATAGCATTTTTCACGACTGTAGGTCGGACGTTCGCCCGGCGTTCCTGTGTCATCAAAGAGTCGTTATTTTTGCCATGATAGCTACATTGTCCACATAACGCAGATTTTACCTGCTGATTTTATTTTTCTAAAATCAATCGGCAAGCCTAGCACGCTACTATCGTGCAGAGACGACTAGGCCGAAGAGTTACCTACCTAATATTTCAATTTTGGGTTTGGGTTAACGAAATCTATACATATTTTAGTCCTATGAAATATTAATCTAAAAAGGGAAGCTGCGAAGTTGACTAACCAAACGCTCTGCCTATTTTGGTCAAATACATAACTCAATTTTTTGGCTAAAAATCTATACATAATGAAATAGTGACGAAGTCAAAACTGTACACTGAGGTGTGGGAACGAGTCAGATGCCGAAAATATTTTTAGAATTGTTGTCCGTTTATCTCTTTGTCTGGATGTATGTTCCGGATTTGCGAAAAAACGGCGGGACGGATTTAGATGACATTTGTCACACAGGTAGTCTATAACCTGGATTAACACATAGGATTTGAATCCCGGTAGTACGTTCTCGTGGGATATTTTCCTACTTCCACACCGGCGAAGCCTCGGGCAAAAGCTAGTGTGTACACACGGATACACATCAAGCTATACATTTCCAGTATAAGCTGATCTCGCATTGTATATGATTTCCGTAGAATGAGAGGTCAGGTTATACTGGGAATGTTATAGCTTAATATGTAGCCCTGTACTATTGCTATGTTTTTTACAAATCCTCTGAAAATTTATTGTCACCTTTATGGTAACATTAGTATTTATTTCATAGCGTGTCATTCCTAAGTAGTGCAACACTATAAATAAATTCAAAATGGCTGGCGTGACAACTCGCGATAAAATATACCTAACTATTAAATTAGCCGAAACAATATTCAGCACGCTACTTTTTAAAGGCAGTTGACCTAACTGTATTCTATTTTTATATTTCTAAACTAAATTGTTATAAAAACTAATTTCCTGGTTCTGATTATAATTTGAGGTTAAACCGCCAAAAAATTGTAAGCACGTTAATCCGACATAACCCTCCGTTCTCCCAAGACGAAGGGTATCCATGATGATTTCCCCACAGCAAAAATAAAAGGTATTATTTATATTACAAGGCAGATGTGAGTGGAAATGCCGGGACTCCAGAAAGACATAATATAGTGACCTCATTGGTGATGTTCTTCAAAAAGGTCAGGTGCGTAGTACTCGCCACCGGCGTGCGTGTATGTCCAGCAGGCTTAGCATGACACTCTCTATTTCTTCGAAGAATAGACACGGCTCTTTCCATACAAAGTGACATTTCGTTTCTCCTTTTTTGACATCCCACCGTAGAAATGCTTCTACATAAAAAAGGACCTAGACAAAGATGACAGATTGTAGAAGGATTTCTACGGTGAGATGTCAAAAACTGAGCAACGAAATGTCACTTTGTATAGAAACAGCCGTGTCTATTCTTCGAAGAAATAGAGAGTGTCATGCTAAGCCTGCAGATGTATGAACGTAAACGAAGCAAAAGGAGTATGTAAGGAGCGTAGCAGGTGGCTAGTTTCTGCCTACCCCCATGGGAAGGCGTGAGTTTATGTATGTATGTATGTATGTATGTAATTAATATTAAAGGAGTACTTATTTGCAATATATTGATGTCGTTTTTGGTCAGGTGAAATTTATAGACCAACTGTCTAGTGTTAACTTGCTGTCAGCAATTTACTTCAAGCAAGACAAAACAAAAAAACAAAACATTGAAAATGCAATGTCTGTTCTAAAAATATAACCATTTTGCAACAAATGAAGTAGGTATGTAACAGAACAAAGAAATAAATGTAATGCCTACACATAAAATTGCCGATTTTGCTAATTGAATTTCATAATTATTCCAAACTAAGAATTGTGAAATCGATTGAAACCCGTGAAACGGACAGTTATGGCTGTTTAATCATGTTTTCGTGCTAATAACCGGTAGTTGCCATGATTCTAATTGATTGATGATGATTCTAATTAACTGATTTCTAATCAATATATTTCTAAGTAATAACTGTATAATAACATAAAATCTCGTTTAATATTTAACGGAAATTGGTGCCAATTAAAACTGTTTCAGAAGGTGCACTAGTTCACTTCCTAGTGAACATTGAAATTGTAACTATCATTGCCACCCTACAAACATGCCAAATCAAATTGGAGTCGGCTTCCAATCTGACTAACCCCACCGATCCTGCTACTATCATGTAATCAATCAAAGAATGTACAAGTATCTCCATACTAGCCTAGCGGGCCCCATCACCAAGTGCGGACAACCCAGGACTGCACGTCCACGCACGCACGACCGCACCACGCGGACCGCACGTCGTATTTAAGGCTGGTTTCACTGCTGTACGGTCGATCCCTACGCGACCCGCTCCGGTTCTGAGCTCGTACGATAGCCGCAACCGTATCGCACTGCTCCCTCGTTTCAGAGCACTGCGGGCGCTACCCGTACGGGTCTCCCGAGTACGGACGGCCCATACGGGTCTCCCGGACAGCTGTGAAACCAGCCTAAAGGCGCACATGGAACACTGCGTGCCACCTCTTTGGAACTCATACATAATTTGAATATTGCTCAGTCCTAGAACAGCTTGAATTTTGGTAATAAATAATATGACATTACCAGTGGCGGTACCTTCATATAAGCCCAAAAGCCTTACTAAAATGCTCGATAGAGAATTTATTGTACCTAACCAGTAGTTTATGAGAAAATTGCGATGATACATACGTAGATACGTAGGTACCTACATACGAGTACTCAGTCGAAAACTGAACTTTCTTTTTTTTGAAATCGGTTAAAATTTTATTGGGCTTTCGTTATTTTGAAACCCTAGGCACGCCACTGGACATTACAATCTTTCTTTTTTTCTATTCATTTTGAGAGTTCACTTTCTCATTATTGTTGTTTATCAGCATAAATCTAAGAGAGACACATCACGAGATACGTCTTAAAACGACGTATTTGGGACTTTCAAGGCATTTAATGTCCGTTTTTCACTAGGGGTCACCTAAATGAATGCTTAAATAAAAGCGCGCTGACGAATGGAGTTTCAACGCTCGACTCAGCACCTAAAGTTGACAATCCAACAGCGCGCTTTTATTGAGGCATTAATTTAGGTGTCGTAAGTCGTTTAGTGGTAAGAAAACGAACATAAACCTATCACAAAAGCTTCCTCAATCGATCTCACTCCATCCACTATGTTTTTTGCAAAACCCGTCAATTTTCAATCATGTCCCGCCAAGTTCATTGTACCAGCAGATTGAATTCGCAGTGATTGCGTGATTTTCGATACCCATGCCAGTTAAAATGAATGCCTAAAGCGATGTTGGATTTTGAACGTTCGGCTCAGCTCCAAAAGTTGAGAATCCATCAGTGCGCTTATATTTAGCCATTTGTTAAAGGCTCGGGTAATCGCCGTTGACCTTGGCCATAGTCTGTTCATACAAAAAAAATAAACATGAAAATATCTTAAGTACTATCGTTTGAAAGTAATATCGTTTGTTATGCTTTAGGTAGATGTTACTTCCTGAATTTATTTCGTAAAGCATTTTACTACAATACTTAAATATTCACAAATAGAGTTGATGTGTACGCGCTCTAGTTTAACATACATTCTTTGCATAACTTATTTGCATTATATGAAGCCGTATTAACAGATTTAAAAGTCATTAAAATCATATATCTGCGCCATTATGGCGTCGTCTAGTGTTAGTGAAAACGTGCATCAGACTCATTCGTGATCGAAGCTAGCCCGTCTGTTCCAGCGGTGAGATTTGACTTATTATCTCTTAGTTTGGTACTATGAGGAAAGAAAGTGTTTGAGAATATGGTGAATGGTGTTGAGTTGAAAGGAAGTCGTTTGGCTTGGTATGGGCATATGAGGAGGGATGAAACGCATGTGACTAAAAGAGTGATGAATATGAATGTTGATGGGTAGAGAGGGAGAGGAAGGCCAAAGAAAAGATAGATCGATTGTGTGAGGAATGATATGAAAGAGAAGGGAGTGAATGATAGCATGACGGCTGACAGGGGAGGATGGAAGAAGATAACGTGAATAACATGGGACAAGGGCAGGAAAATGATGGTGTTGAGATTCAGTAGGTGTAACAAAAAAGGTTATGGTTACGACTGCCTCTTTGGTCTAGTGGTAGCAAGCGCTACTGCTGACCATTAGGTCCTGTGTTCGATTCCCAGGTCGGGCAAAGTGTTATTGGGTTTTTCCATTAGGAAAATCTCAGAGTCTAGATTTGTGCCCGGTTGATGGCAATAACCTCGCCCTCTATAACATGGGACTTGAACATAACTGGCGAAATTTGGGTGAACTAAGCCTAAGCCTGCCTAACCTTTCCAAAAAAAGACAGGAGTGAGTTATATTATGGTTAAGTTAGAATATTCTAGGGGTCCCTTATCCTTTCTCTTCCTTGTTATGAGTTTTCATGCATGATTTATATGATAAGTATTGTGGAGTATCCCTATTTCCGTTTCCAAACCACTGAAGTTTATCCTTCTAGTCCTTGGAGCTCATCGAAGTAATTCCATAATCTACATGGTCCTCCCTCACATGATCTGACCCAGATTATGTCTGGACTTAGAGACTTTGACCCCTAAGTTTGTTTCGCCATTTCTTAACAGTGGTAGTCAATAGGAAATTTGGACTCCATCTAACTTATTATTTTTTTATAAGACGTGTAAAAGCGGTATCTGAATTTCATTTCAATTCAATCGTCAGAACGTAAGATGAAAATCGATAAAGTACGATTCCAACTTTAAACATGTCTCATTCAGTCAATTTTCAATTAGGTTTAATTCCACTTTTTTTTCACAGTTCAAAAGTTCAACATTTTTTGCAGCGATCTAGCTACGTCTGACTCTGAAGTAAGCACTTATTTGAAAGAAATTCATGAAAAGAGAAAAAAGTAGTCTGCTACTGAGCCGTACAGTCGCAGATCGCCCCCTTCCCTTCCGTCTAGCGTCGTCTTTGTAGCAGTTTCTTATTCACTTAATATTTTTTTCCCTTCGCATGCTCTAAAAGTTCGTCTATATGTTGTGCGTAGGCGACATACGAGTAAAGTCGCTTTTATGCTCTAGTGCATACAGCATTTATTTTTGTAAGACTAAGATAATCATGCCTAACGCAAAATAAAACTTTGTAGATTAAATTCGTTATTTTATTTTATTTACTTTAATTTATATCACTTCTTTAGGGAATACAATGACGTTATGTTGATCTATAATACCACTCAAACTGTGTAGGTTATCCACGTGAGATGTGTCTGATAGTGATAACGCATTCGCATTTTGAGTCCACAATACTAAACAATTTCTATTGCTGCAGGCTTAGCATGACGCTTTCTGTTTCTACGAAGAATAGACACAGCTTTTTCTACTCAAAGTGACATTTCGTTTCTCCATTTTTAACATTGCACCGTAGAAATCCTTCTGCAATCTGTCATTTTGTCTTTCGTTTCTAACGATCTTTGTCTAGGTCCTTTTTTATGTAGAATTATTTCTACGGTGCCAAAAAATGGAGAAACGAAGCGTCACCTTGTATAGAAAGAGCTTTGTAGATATATAAAAAGCGTCATGCTAAGCCTGCAGGGCACCATTTTTGAAGTGTCAACTTCTTTAGGCTCACTTAGCGCTCTTTCTCAGAAGCAGCCCGGAGTCTGGATTTCGCTCCCCCCACCGAATAATATGGTAATCGATAAATCTAAATTTTACAGGAAAAATAAAAAAAACTGTTTTATGCGTATATTTCAGCACGGGTAAATCGCAAGATAGACATTTATACGTCAAAAGAAAGCTATTTTTTTACAATATTTTTGTATTACGATTTTTTTTATAATAGTTTAACAAAATTAAGTTATTGACAAAAATAATGTTACTGAAATTAAAGGGCAAAAGTATAGTATGCAACGATGATGCGTTGCATACTATACTTTTGCCCTTTAATTTATTATTTGCGTGTAAACACAATCATATCGTAGTCAATCTTAATGCATTATAGTATTAAGGGTCCTGCATACTGAGGCGATATCGCGGGCGGACAGGCAGCAATATGCGTATCGCGCCCGCGATATCGCACTAGTCTGTAAGAGCCTTTATTCGTTGAAATACGGTGTCAAAAAACCTAATGGCAATATGATATTACGATATTATTCGGGTGAAATCCAAGCGATAGTATATAATATTCAAAAATAATAACTAGGTATATGATACAGTGAACGACGCTACGATTTTGCATAAGTACATAACTAACACGTTTTGTTTTAAAAAGTCATTACTAAAACCTGTAAATAAAAATAACACACGAATATAATTGTTTTATAGTTTACGTGGAAAAAGATATGCATTTCTTACGCGAATATAATGGTAATTGACGCATACCGAAAAAGTTAATGATTGCATAATCTGTAATAAATTGTTATGGTATTATTCGAGCAAAAGATTTTAAGGGAACAATCTTGTTTTGTTCATTACGGTACCATTGAAATTATTTTACTTTTATAAATATACATAGAAAAAATACAAAAAAAAATTACAAGATGGTAATTAATGCTCTAAACACCGAATACTTATGCAATAAAACGAAAAGTGTCGTAGTACCACATTACCATATTATTCGGTGGGGCCGGTGGGGGGAGCGATTTGTGCTCGGTTGATGGGTGAGTGTGCTCATAAGCACACACCCTCTTTTTTTTCGATTTTCAATTGTCTTCGCCAGCCATTAAAGCCAGTTCCATTGATCTCCTTTCGGAAGCAGTTAACACGTCTCCAGAGGTAACAACGCAAATTGTTGCCACTTATTCAATGTTATTGGCACGCATTGTAATACAATCAGTGTTGACAGCCATGAGAAAACCGCGTTGAAATCAGTTCAGTGGCCCAGGGAACGTTGGCCGTTGTACAAATTGCCTCTCTCTGGTGTTTTTGTCTCTCAAGAGTGTTAGATCAATTTGGTTGTATGGATATTGCCGTAATTATAGGTTCTGCTGCGTTGTACATTGATTCATGATCGCAGTGGTGAGTCATGTTTGGAGTCGGTATTTTTAACTTCCAAAAGTAACAGACTTGAAGACTGTGGACTTGTTGTTAAGGCGCTGACAAGACCCAATTGACCAAAAAAGGCTTCTCTTAAGAAAAAAAATTGCCAAATCTGTATAGTTTGTGGTAGCGGAAAAAATATATGTTAATTTTGAACATATTTCCCAGAACTTGGTTGTTACCAAAACACGTTTTGAAAAAAATCTCGATACAAACTAACGTTAAACTAACCTCTTACCTTGAGTTCTAATCCAAAATATCTGCATTAAATATCAACATACGTTACGTATTTAATTAATAACAAAAACGTCTTATGTGAACGCAGAACTTGGTTGTTTTTTATTTTCGATTACTCAACTCAATTTTGAGTAAATAGAGAATTGCTTCATATTTTGCAATAAATTACAAGCGTTGTGTCATCGCGCTTCTCTTTCTTTTCTATGCAATCTGACAGTGACCGCGGTTTAGGTGTAGTCAGCGTCTTAAGTATCTGGTATTTGTTGACAGCCTCACACCGTCCACCCGTACCTATAACACTGTGATTTGGAAATATTGTAAAAGCAAATTATTTGTAAAATAACCGTGGAGCAGGGTTGGATTTAGGGACGTTGAAAAAGATAGCACAAAAAAAAATGAAAAGGATAGTATTTTATAAAAAAATATAGTACACATTTATTATTTTTAATTTAACATAATAGCCATTAAAATCAACACCAGTTAAGGCAAAATTTACTCCTCTTCTAAGTTTATCAGTTCTTGAATATTACTATTAGTTTATCTTCATCCTTGGCATTTAATCGGGGGGTGGATACTCCCGGTCCATCGTCATTTTCATGATCATCACTGCCACTTTCCATAGTTAAAATACTAAAACCCTATTATTTTACACAAAAATAAGCAAGCGATTGCTACCACTTTGCTTGAATTTCGAATGGAATGGAATCAGGGAATTTCCGGCCATCGACACAGAAAACATCGCAAGATCAAAATTCGTTCGGATACACGCACGGTCGAAATATTCATAATTATGACGTAAAACTAAGCGTTCGGGAGCAAACTTTAAATAATAGTATTTTAGCGTACTAAACCTAGATGTGGATAGTATACCTATAGTATAAAGAGCGAAATTGTAGTATAAAATCCAACCCTGCCGTGGAGTTACTTGCCGGCTCTTCTCCATAGGAAACGACCAATGAGAACCGTGCACCTAGCTTCTGACGTGTCATAAGTGCCCATGTAGGTTTATGTGAATTAAAATATTTTGATTTTGATTGATTTAACAAAAGTCTTGATTCGCTGGCAGAAGAAGACAGTAAGATGGAGGTCCTTATTCTAAAACTGTCAAAATAGTCAGAAATACGTACTTGGATCCCTAAAGCTTTGACTTTAGCCGAGCGAAAGATAGAACAATGATTTCTTGAACTTATAAAATTATGTTTTGCTCCCAAAATCATCAGTTCTACCAATCGCACCCATTTATCAACCACACCATTTGCCAGGATGCACTTATAGAGAGACATGAGGAACAGGGTGTAAAGTTCACTCATCCTCCATAGAAAAGGGAGGATTCTCCGACCAGACGGGTGTCGTGTCTGGTAGGCAACTACCCGACGGTTGATGTCGGGGTGTTGTATATATGGTAGTTGCGCGGTAAACTCTGCTTGCGCGATGCAGGATTTTGCGTGACGTCAGTGTGTTGCGTAGTTCGCATGTGGCGATGTAGATGCCGCCACACACTTACAACGATAAGAAACCATGTTGAAACACCCCTGAGTCAGTACCCTCCTAATACATTCTTTCAAATCTCATAATGGTGCCGATTCCCTTGTTCATAAACTAAACTAAAATTAAGTTCAGTGCATCTTTTTCTTTCTATTTCATTAAGAAAAGGACAGAAGATAAATTTTAGTTTAGTCCTGTCAAATTAATCAGCGCCTGTCACTACTCTATACAAGTTTAGACGTGATTAAAAACTTGCCTACTAAAATTACGTCAATTTACGTCAAGCGCTGATTAATTTGACAGGACTAAACTAAAATATATCTTCTGTCCTTTTCCTAATGAAATAGAAAGAAAAAGATGCACTGAACTTAAATTTAGTTTAGTTTGTGAACAAGGGAATCGGCGCCAATATACAGGGCCGAATGAAATTAGCTAGCAAAACTCCGCAGACGTGATGGGTATCGATATCTAAACATGATAAAACAAAAAGAAATTAATTTGATTTGTTTTTTTATTTTTTATATAAAAAAGAAACTAATCAAATCAAATTAATTTCTTTTTTGTTTTGTTACTCTTCAACTAAAAAAAAACAAATTTTGTTTTTTTTAGTTGAAGAGTCATCGACCGCAGTTAGCGTAGTCACTGGAATACCTGTTTAAAAAAAACTGTTTTTTTTTTTGTAAACTTCACGTACGTGATAATATGTCGACATCAAAATACGATAAAATAACAAAATTACCATACTTCAAGTAATAACATTACCTACTGTGTCCCAGCAGTTACAAATATTATAGGCTAATTATACTACCTACTAAGGTTCAATGACCCCAAAAATTCATTTATTTTATTTAGTCGTGTTTAGATGTTAACACCCATCATGTCTGCGAAGTTTTGCTAGCTGGTTTAATTTAACCCTGTATAAATATAGTCAATATAGATACTCTTGCTTAGCTATGTACACAGTTCTAGCGGTGCATAAAGCACGGAGAATTGCCTCTGCGTGACGGTCACTAATCTTAATTTACTTGATTATCAAAGCATGGAAATTGACGTCTGATTGGCTTAATTGCTTGTCATAATTAAGATCTTGTTCCTTTTAAGGCCAGTAACTACTTTTTTTTTGGGTTGGAAATCATCATATAACTTCTCCCGCTCTGGGCGGAGCGGGAGGGTGTGTCAGACTCTTACTGACTAAAACCCACCCGTGTTCCTTCAATTGCCTGTGTTGCCAGGGGCCTTGGTAACCCTTTGGTACCTTCCCGCGACGGCCAGTACCTACTTCGGATATCAATTTAAACCTGAGATTACTAAACTACAAATTATACTTACAAAATAAGGGACTAACTACATTTATTCAGCTCTGTTCTGCTTTTGTCCATAGAACACAAAGATTTTGTATGGAGATGCGTACGCATCCGTTCAGCTTTCCGCGTCGATTCAGTTTTCGCGGCAAACAGGTATAAAATGAGGACAAATGTCTTTTTATCATGCGAATGCTATAGATACAGTTCAGCGCTATTCCGCCGCTTTCAGCGCTGTCCCGCCTGGTTCAGCGCTGTCCCTCCGCGTTCAGCGCTGTCCCGAGTTCAGTTCAGAGATGTTCCGCCACGAGGAGACGGGAACAGTCTACGTTCAGCGCCGAACGTGGCGGAACAGAGCTGTACACGGATAGTTATCGACTCCTCGTCAAGTTGCGACCTGCAGGGATTTGATTTATTTTTATGTAATCATTAAGCACGCAATGACCGAGAAAGTTCGGACGTGTTTTAAAAGGTTTAAAGTAATTATTTTGTTATTACGAAAAAAAATAATAGACAAATAATGCAAATTCTTGCCTATACGATATCAGTTCGTCACATTAAGGCTCTTACATACTGGCGCGACTTGTCGCGCGACGCGACGCGACACAAAGGCACCGCGTGTAGCGCTACAAGCGGTGCCTTTGTGTCGCGACGCGTCGCGCGACATGTCGCGCCAATATGTAGGAGCCTTTATAGAAAGCGAAACGATAACAATATCACACATAGAACTGTCCATGTTGAGAGTACAATACTAAATGAGTAGTTTACCGTTTTCGCAGCAAAGAGTGTGTAATTGGTTCTCAATTATCCAGCGCCGTACGCAGTAGATACTCGTAGAAGCGCTTCAGTGGAGATAACTCGCTATGACGGATTTCACAATCTTACGATGCTGTACGCGGCTAATAAAAGCAGAACTGTATAAGTGTGACCAACATTGTTCAGCGAAACGCGGTAGGAGTTGAATAAATGTTAGTTAGTCCCTTTTTTTTGGGTTTGGAAATTACCAAATAACTTCTCCCGCTCTGGGCGGAGCTCGGTGTGTCAGACTCTTACTGACTAAAACCACCCGTGTCCCTCCCGTTGCCTGTGTTGCCAGGGGCCTCGGTAACCCTTTTGTACCTTCCCGCGACCCCGGCAGGCATCTGCCCTAGTGGACCCCTACACTTGTGCTGTCGACATCTATTTGAGGCGCGCGTGGAACACAACGCGCCGTCGACCCGGGCCTGGTTCTTACCGGATGATGAGCTACCCATTGCTCACCGTCCGCAAGCCCGCGCCTACTGTGGTCAGAAATCCGCCCGGGATTCCCGACGCCCAGGGCGTCTCCTGCGGCGCGCGGCGGCTAGAGGCGAGAGGGCGCGAAATTTGCCTTTTCTCAACCGTCCCGCCTCCTCCTTCGCGAGCATTACTGCTTCGCAGAACGAGGTGACATGCCCATGCCCTCTCGCTCCGTACCATGGCCTGAACCAGGGCCGGAGGCGAGAGATCTCTGCCGCCGATTGCTTCCACGAGGACACTGCGGTGCTCTGCCCAAGCCGGGTAGACCTCCACCGTATGCTCCACCGTGTCCTCCGGGCGATCCACATAGTGGTGACACCCGGGCGTTTCCTTCCGCCTTATCCGACACAGGAACCTCCCGAAACTGCCGAGTCCCGTGAGGACCTGTATCAGGCGGAAGGTGAGGACGCCGTGGCGCCTCTCTAGCCACTCCTCAAAGAGGGGACTTATCGCCGCAATTGTGGCGTGCCCAGCACTGGGGTGCGACAATCGCATAGTTAGTCCCTAAGCCTTAGAATCTTCGAAGACTTGCAAGTTCGCTGGCCTTATTTTTGAGAGATTATCAAATGCAGTTTCTCTAGGCATGACATAGGACCAAAATAATTCAGATTTGTGTCCAAGGACCACACTAAGGCTTCTTCTCGGGAACTATCAGTAAACCATACAACTAAGCATAGGTAACATTTTAAACAGGCATAGTAACTTTGTGCTTATTCAGACGCTATTCTTTGTCCTAAAACAATTACATCACGTTCCGTTTACATAGTTGTCTAAGTATATAATCTCAATTTATCCGTAACAGAATCTTCCAATACACGCTGTCCTTGTCAATTGATGTTAGGACAACAGAGTGTGGCCCAAGCTGTCAGTCGGCCATTTTGGCGCTCGTGACTGAATAATGCGCATGTTTCACGAGACTAGTTTTTCATGCTAGGATATCAAGATTGTGCTAGCAAGCTAGCAAGCTGCTCACTCTGGCCTCGTGTATACAGAACCATACTCATTTTTAGGCTAGTATGCTAGTGACAGTTTAATAAGATGGGGTTCTATTTTTGAGGTAGTAGCGCCCCAACTGCTGATCTTACTATCCTGGCTTTTGTACTAGCCTCGTTTGTTTGAGTGACAAAGCTAATATCCAATCGGATCATTTTACTCTACGGACTAAGTCACCGCAATGCTACTGGCTTAAAAATTCCTAGCATAGTGTAAACAGCTCTAGTATGTGCCAAGTCAGGATAGTAAGCTAGTATATTATTTGTTTGCTATCTTAGTTGAAAAACCGGCCAAGTGCGTGTCGGACCACGCACAATGAAGGGTTCCGTAGTTGAGAAGTTGGGAAAATTTATCCCAAAAACAAACTTAACATTGTAGTTGAAAAATATTGTTCTCCCATACATCGATATATGCCACGGTCAATTTTCCAACTGCAAATTTAAGTTGGTGAACTATTACTCGTTAACTTGTAAAACCCACTTAGCACTTGACTCTAACAAAAATTAGCACTTTAATGCTTAATATTGCGTGAGGAAACCGGCATTTCCTAGAACCAAAAATTCGAAGACATGTGACATCTACCAACCCGCACTGGGCCCGCGTGGTGGATTACGGCCCACTCCCTCACATAGAGAGGAGGGCTGTGTCCCAGCAGTGGGAACATTATAGGCTGATTATGGGCTTAATATTACGCAAACGGATCCTTGAATCGAAAAGTGGTGTTTACAGTCCGGCAATATTTTTGAACGGCCTATCCAACGATACCACACACCGTGGGGTAGACGAGAAAAATAATATCGTCCCCACATTACGGGCAAGGGAGGTACCCTAAAACAATTTTTCTTCAAGATTTCATTGTAGCACTTTGTCGGCATAATTAATATGTATACCTATGCCAAATTACAGCTTTCTAGCACTAAGCGTCTCTGAGCTACAGCGGGGACAGACAGACAGACGAACATGGCGAAACTATAAGCGTTCCTTGTTTACTACTGAAGCCTAAAAACTAGCCTCGTGTGACTCGGGAATAAAAAAAAATGTTGACGTAAGGATTTAAGGAAGAGGAAAATTAAAAGAATGATTTGATGGCAAAGGAGTCAAGTTTTGGAAAGTTGCCAAATCTATTGTGTCATTATTGTTGTGAAAGTAAGACCCTTGAGGGTTAGATTTGCATGGTACGCCGATTACAGTTGGGCTTGGGTGGAGCTTCTAATTGGATTTTGTAAAAAATAACAGTAAAATTTAAATCCCATTACAATCTGAGCTCGGAGGATCCTCAATAATATAGTATTACTAGATGCGCCCCGCGGTTTCACCCGCATAAGTTTGGACCCCGTGGGTATATCGGGATAAAAAGTATCATATGTGTTATTCCTGGTTATAAACTATATGTGTGCCAAATTTCATCCAAATCCGTTCAGTACTTTTTGCGTGAAAGAGTAACAAACATCCATCTATCCATCCATCCTTACAAACTTTCGCATTTATAATATTAGTAGGAAGGATTGTATAAAAAAAATAACGCCCTTTAGAGTTTATTTATTGTACATCCCTCTACACGGGGGCAAAGTATACTCATGCGGCATAGCGCGCCCAGTTCAATAACGCGTTCAGGGCGGTGTTTGGGCTGCCCCGCTACTGCAGCGACTAGGGCATGTTTGCGGAGGCGCGAACCGACTGTTTTCACATGACAATGCGCAAGCGGTGCGCGTCTCTGGTGCGCAGAGTGCGCGGCCAGCGTCAACACTGTTCTGGCAATGATCGCCAACATTCTGAATTGCCCTTATGTCCGGCAATGCTGCAGCAGACATATTGTTACCTTATGAGTGTTCGTTTTTGTCTGTGCTTGTTATCCTGTCTA
Source organism: Atethmia centrago (assembly GCA_905333075.3). Taxonomy (NCBI): domain Eukaryota; kingdom Metazoa; phylum Arthropoda; class Insecta; order Lepidoptera; family Noctuidae; genus Atethmia; species Atethmia centrago. The sequence continues at coordinate 15,421,982 of HG995385.1, forward strand.
TATCCTTTTAGGTATCTGTTTGTATATGAAACTTGTTACTTGAAATAAACTAATTTTATTTATTTATTTATAATGAGAATGATAATATTTACCCTTTCAATAATTTGGGTAAAAGTAAAACAGTAGGTGCAACTAGATACGTGACATATAAATGCCACACGTGTTTTGTCTTCCCGTTTTTCAGTGAATAATGCCCTTTAACACCCTACCCTATCGGCGTTTCATAAAACTTGGTCAGGTAGGTACCTATACAAACCCTGATAATAATGCTGTCTCACCCATTTTCGAAATGTCAAAACCATTCCTTTGCCCACTGCGTATGTGAAGCCGAAGCACTGACATTCCCAAAGAGGTATTCCATTCAAAGAATTGTTGTTTGTCATTGATTTCATTGTGTTAATGTCCAGAGTTAACCCACTTTTAGACGTCATTCAGCGAGCATTGTCTTTTACTCTGAATAGACGTCGTTATGTAGAACAAGACAATTTGTAAAGCGAATTAGGGACTTAGCAGACTACCTGGCATTAATAACCGTGTTACTGTCACTTCCCTGTGTATCAGTAAAGAGGTTAATTGTAATAGCATCGAATTGATGAAATACATACAATTTAACCCCCTGATTAGAACTGAACTGAAAATCACGACCGATGAAATCCGAAGTTCCGAACCAACGACCACTAGCCTAATGAGGCGGTCAAAAAGTAGTTCCTATTTCGAATTTAAACTTTAACTGTCCTATTTTTTTACAGTGAACGATAAAGTTGCCAGTGTAAAGTACCTATTAAAACTACCTATGACATAATTTGTTGCCAGTGTCAAAATATTGTAGAATATTATTGTAGCGATACCAGTAATTGCACAGCATTGTTTTATGATGATCCAAATTACTGTAGGTCAACGTGGCAATTCTTTGCTGTTGTTATGTCCATTGAGCTTACGCAAGACTGTATTCAGAGGTATTGTTTACTATTTAAAATGAGGTTGCTTCATAGTTTTAAGAGATTAGAGTAAGTTAGGTTGCTTTAAAAAGTGCTTTTAGAAGGATATTGTCGCCCAATGTACATTATTACTTCTATTCGTTTTCTTTCAGGCCATGCTTTTATTGCTAGTTTCTTTTTTAAAACGACCATTTGTATCATTAGCTGGTTAACTCCATGTTGGCTCGTCAGTCATTTTGTTACGAATAATTTCTAATCTAATATGGAAATAAGAACTGCTGTCTGCAGTAGCTACGAGTATGTTAATAAGGTTTTGTCTGCAGTGAGTAGCATCTAGGTAGGTTAATACTGTAACATCATCATACGGTACTGTACGAAATAAAAGTTTCTTTTATCTTTCTTTCTTTATCTGCTAGTAATTCGTAGTCTACATCAGTCCCTTTAAGGATTACCTACCCATTTGATTAAATGCACTGTTTAAATGTTGTGTTCCCAATCCATATTCAATATACTGTAACTACAAATCAAAAATCTATCAATTGTCTCGTCCTTCTGCATTGTCTACTGTAATATATTGAACTTTGCTTCGAATTCATAACAATAAAGATAAGTTGTATCGTATAAGTCAGCTGCCCATAACAATGACAATTTATTGAGTGCCTTTGGATTGGTCCAAAGTCCATGCTGCTCGATATAACTAGATATAGTAGAAAGTTGCAAATGCCAGTTTCCTTCCGTGTGTATTCACTGAATCACAGCCATTAAACGATTTTTTACCAAACTGGTGGTTGTACGAGGCTTCAATCACGAATAGGGCTGACTCTGATCCAGTTTTAACCGGATTATCCAATTTAAATGTGATTTGTTTGAGTTGCAATGCACCGTAATCTGATTAATTGTCGTTTTACGAAATTCAGAAGTTCAAGTAAAGAAAAGAAAAGAAAGAAAAATTGTTTATTCTGCACAAACAAAACGCACATTACAAAAAATTACGTAAAATAAACACATATACAAAGTAGCTAAAAGCCTCGTAATCAATCCATTTTAGTTTGACAATCCTGTCGATTACGTATTACGTAAAGTACGTTATGAAAAGTCTTCTGTTTGGTTATATAGCTTCAGCTTTACGGCTGGGTTTGTGGAGCCTGTTAATAAAGTAACTGTGTTCAAATTAATTGGTCAAGGACAGCTAATGAGACACAATTGATTTTCTATTGTTTGACTCCGAATCTGTGTCGCGCGGGGCTTAACAGGTTAAATATAGTATTGATCCTACCAGCAGGCTTAGCACGAGCACTGTTTTGTCTACGGAAGAATAGACAAAAATGACGTTCCGTGTAGAAAGTACGACGGCAGCAAAATCGAAAGAGTCAACTGCACTTTTACGAAATTCACTCTTTTACATAATTCGACTCAGAATTCTTTGTTTTATCATACGATTTTTTTTGTTTGATTCGCAATTTTTACTGATATTAAGTCACGTATATAAAGACAACTACATTTTTTTTTTTCTCAAAGTGTCGAACACCGTATTTTGGAACAAAAAATTATAATAGTAATATAGGCCTTCACCATTACCTTGGTAATGCCCTATTAACAATATGATGTAAAATAGGAGAAGATAGCCTTGTTCTTCTATTAATTACCATAGTTTTGCGTTCAAAACGCTCTCCTGTGAATTCATGATTTTGTAGATAACCATCTATACCTTGTGGCCGTCGACTAGAAAAGTGCAAAATGTCTTCACTACCTTAGACAACTGTCAGTTGTCAGTGTGGACAGTTGGGTATAGAAACTTTCTTCTGAAATAGTCTACATAAAAAAGGACCTAGACAAGGATCGTTAGAAACGAAAGACAAAGTGCCAGATTGCAGAAGGATTTCTACAGTACGATGTCAAAAATGGAGAAAGGAAATGTCTCTTTCTATAGAAAGAGCTATGTCTATTCTTCGAAGAAATAGAAAACGTCATGCTAAGCCTGCAGGTAGTTGCAGATTTGTCGATGATTATTTGAATTTAATTCAGCACCCTAATTGCGTAACAAACTATCAATAACAATCTGCATAATTTTGAAGGATATTGCTAATTCATTGCTTCATAAGTATGTTCGAAAATGCATCTTTTCAGCAACGCAATGAATGTTGTTGAACTGTCAAAATGAAATCCATTGCTACTTTAAGTGTGTTACGCAATTACCCCGCAGTACCTGTGTAACGTTTTTTAATAAAATTAACTATTACTAGTTTAAATAAAAATTATAAACTTGCTACATGTTACTTCAAAAGCCTGTGTAGGTTTTCCTGTCCTTTTCTGCCCCTGTCCTATAAATCTAGACTGCAATTTACCAGCCCTAATCACAGAGCGAATCAAAGCCCGGAGGCGTAACAAAGTTTTTACAAAAAGTTCCCAACTCGTGGGTGCACCAAACGTGACTGCCACTAATCGCAAAAAATATACAAAATGGACGCCGCTTGTCATGGAAATCAATAATGGCGGCAAAAAGGCGGGTAAATATTATTGAGGTTATGTTTTCGGCGGTTTTACTATCAAATGTCGTGGCACAATGTGTGTAATTTAGGTAAATCAGAAAGTAGTTCTTTAAAACTTTGATTTAAAAAACTGTTAGATAGCAATAGAAAGTTAAAATATTACTATTGTCACGATCCGTACTTTTCGGACATTACTTTTTGTTGTAACATTGACAGGGAGAAAATTTAATTCACCATTATAAAATTCTGCATGAAATCATCTTTCAATATCATCGTCTTCTGCGAAATATTTAACCACTATAGTAGAGTGCATCACTTTACCGAACAAAACAATAAATGGGTGAATTGCCCAAGCAAAAAAATACACGGCAAACCTGAGAACGGTAGTGCAATGTGCTGATTATTAATTTTATATATTTTTTCTCAATAACGTAAGTATTTCTCTACCTTGGCAAAAAAAATCATTGGTATCTACCCTCTAATATACCCAAAAAAAAAATTACAAAGTGTTATTTTATCATCACGGTGACCTGTCCTGAACCCAATTCCGCTCATAACATACCTTCTCCTGCAAATACATTCGTAATATGGATTTAAATTGATTTTGTTATCATTAAATTATAATATATTCGATCAAATAAAACAATTTTTGTTTGTTTATCTTCTTTCTCATGGATTTGACAGGCAGTCAACTTTTGTCTGGAAAAAAGTTATCATTTCAGAGGACAGTAAGTTTTAGTAGAATAGCCACATCAACATTGCGTTGTTACGCCCCTTTCACCTTTTCTCACTCCGGATCAGTCCGGCTTAAGCTCTCGGCGCGAACGCACCGGTCCCAACGTCTTGCGGTTTCCCGCCAAAAAAGTAAGTTTATCATTTCAGTAATATGGGGACAAAAATAGTTTCATTTCGGTGGCTGTTATAACTCGTGCTAGATTTGTTTAATTTGTTTCAAAATTGTGTATTAAATTCGCAGTAAGTACTGTTTTGTTTGAGTAGTGTTCATATTTTTTAAATAATTTTTTTTCGGAGTTAAATGTAGAACTAACCTCTATTTTATCATCTCAGTGTTATCATTTCAGTGGATTCGGTGGACTGTTATACCAATTACAGTCCACCGGAATTAAAAGTATCTCCGAAATGATAAAAACATAAAGTTTTAGAGATCCTGGTGTCAAATACAAAGTCATAGTTTTGTAATGTACCTACTTTTACCTAGAGTGTCGATTAGATTATTTAGGTGTATTTGTTGTGTAATATTTGTGCTTAAGATTATAATATATACATATATCTATGTAGTTAGTACATGTTTACTATACTTTAGATACACATTTGTTCGGCTCAACGAAAATGTGATGAGTGTGTGGGTCACCACAGTGTAGATTATTATACCTACTACTCGTAATTGTCAACAAAATAATTATTTCGAGGGTTTACCTTCAATATAAGTCACTTACCTTTATTTTTATATCATTTATTACGAGTAAATAACAATAATAAATAATATTTGATATAATTACAAAATTTCTTAATTTTACAAGATATAACAAATAAGTTAAAGAGCATTTAAACGTTATATGAAAAAAAAAGAGATATACCTATGTGATGAGAAATTGCCTGTGAGAGTGTTTGTCTGAGTCAATGCAAGAGAGCTAGTGTGTGAGCGCGTGGTGTATCTGAAGGTATAGTATTTTATAGGATCATAGTATAGTGTGTATGAATGTATGTCTGTGGATATGAGAAAGAAGAAAATTGAAAAGCGTGTATTTTGATTTTAGGATGCCGCGGCCTAAGCAACAGACTAGAGAAGAAAGGTTGGAAAAAAGGAGGTTGTATGAAAGAAGAAGAAAAGAGAGAATTAAGAGCAATGAAGTCTCACGCGAAGAGTTTTTGAGAAAAGACAGAGAAAGGTATGCCAGAAAAAAAGCAGCGGGATTAATTGTTTCAAGGCATCTAATGACCCCTAAAAAATTAAGAATCCTAAGAAGAAAAAACAAAATAAGTGCTGCTGCTTATTACCAAAGAAAAAAAAATAGAGCAGCTCCAGCTCCTATAGCGGCTCGTGCTAACCCTCTGGATGAGACAATTGGGGATCAAAGTGATGGTCCTGGACTAAGCACTTCCTGTCACAGTTCCTTCTTGCCTACTTTACGGCGCAGCTTACGATTGAACAGCAATAGTATTAGTACGAATATCCAAATCCAACGTTCTAATACTACAGAAGCTAGAAGCTTTCATCGGGTATACACAAGCAGTCCACGACAAACCCTGCTATCAACGCATCAAAATTTTGTAAATTTTGACTATAGCAATCCTGGTCCAAGCACTTCTCGTCAAGGGAATCCATCTTCGGCTCGGCGCTGCTTGCCGATGAATAGCGATAGTACAATTGGTTCCAATATTCAACATCATATTGATGACAATGTAGTAACTGGCACTCATTGTGTACAACCAAGTGGCGTACAACGAATAACATGTCCATCAAATCTAAGTAGTATCGAGTCAACATTATGCCCCAACAGCCCTGTTTCAGACTCGTCAATTACATCTGTAGAATTCAAGCGAGGACTTAAAGACAAATTTCGAAAATATCAAAAAACTAAAACTAAGCTAATAACAGAATTACAAAACAAATTATTACAGGTCACTAAGGAAAAAGAAATGTTCAAAAAAAGGTGTAACAGACTACAAAGCAATCTGGGTACTTTTCTTCAAAATCATATGATTTTGAAGAAAAGTACCCAAAAAGGAGAAAAACCAGCAGTAGAAGTCATAAAACCTGATGAAAAAAAAAATCGAATTCTCAGGAGGGTGGTGAAATTTTTAGAAGATGATGAAAATTCAACACTGTGTCCTGGAAAAAATGACACCATATCTAGACATGGATTAAAAAAACAAAAAAGACTATTGACAGACACACTTAAAAATTTACACTTGAAATATTTGGGATCAGGAGAACCACCGATAAGCTATTCAACATTTTCAAGAATGAAGCCTTTCTGGGTCACTCAACCAAATGTGAATGCACGAAATACATGCCTATGTGAAAAGCACGAAAATATGAAACTTTTGATTGAATCTATGAAAAGAAACCGCCTTATCAAAGAAAATACAATATCCGACGTTTTAAGTAGCCTATGTTGTAGTAAAGATAACATCGATTGTCTGCAAAGAATATGCTCAAGTTGTAAAAATAGACACATTGATTATCAAGAGTTTAATAATGAAGTGAACATAGCGTATTGGGGTTGGGAGAAGAATAAAAGCATATATGTCAAAAATAATGTAGAAAAATCTGCTATTAAAGTTGAAAAAGTAAGGCGTTGGGTGAAACCACTAGATTTAATAAAAAAATTCGAAGGTAGCCTGAAACCATTCCTTAAACATTGCGTCAATAATAAAAATCAAAATCAAGCTTTCAAAACGTTAAAAGAAAATATGACTACGGAAGACTGTATTATACAAATTGATTTCAGTGAAAATTATAATGCCAAATATGGATCCGAAATTCAATCCCTTCATTTTGGTGGTAGCAGACAACAGTTCACTTTGCATACTGTCGTAATATATTTCAAACTCGACAACGAAACTTGCAAAACTCAGTCATTTTGTACTGTAAGTACCTCTTTAAGGCATGATGCTGCTGCAGTATGGGCACACCTCATTCCTGTTTTGCAAGAAATTGAGATAACTGCTGCTCTGGTTCGTAAACTTTACGTTATTTCTGACTCACCATCTGCGCAATACAGGAATAAAAATATATTATATATAATAACTCAGTTATCCTCCTATTGTCCGATGCTGACCCACATAATTTGGAACTATTGTGAGTGTGGTCATGGAAAAAGCGCAGCAGATGGAGTGGGTGGAGTATTAAAGAGAACGCTAGATAAACAAGTCTCATATCAACATGATATTACCAATATTGAATCGCTGGTACAAAACCTACAGTGTTATGTTAAAGGTGTGAAAATTGAAACAGTTGAAGATTATCAGGTGACAGAAAAAGATTGGCTCTTGCCCAAAGACTTAAAGACTTTTCCGGGAACTATGAAAGTTCACTAAGTTGTTTGGTCTAAAGAGTCAGGAAACCGTTTGGCACTTCGACATCTGTCCTGTATTGAAAGAGAATGCCTAAATAAAACTATTAGGTGCCCTCACGGCAAGCATTTAGGTTTTCATGACTTCACTGGGATTCAATCAACGAATTTTGCAAATAATACAAATATAGCACATCTGCGTCCAATTCAACTGTCAGAAAAATTAGTACTACGTCCCAAGCCATTCAATGAAAAGAATCTTTCCAAAAAATTACAAAGGAATAGTTTCATACATGAACCACACACACACTCAATCACAAACATTGAAATATCAATTATTAAGCCCTCAACATCCCATTCCTTTGATGGAATGAATAATCAAAAAGGAGAGAATGAGCAGGAATCATCGATAATACCCAAATCATTGCTCGAAAAATATGAAAACTTCAATGAATTTAGCACTCCATCGTGTTCATTTTTTGAAAACAATGATACTGAAATTATTGAAAAGTATGAACGGACAAGAAATATTGACAGCGAAGAAGAAATCATGATTACAGCCAAGAAGAGAAAAGTAAGAAGATTATCTTCGTCTTCGTCCAGTTCTGATTTGAATATTTTTTGATTTTTGTTATTGTATATTTAGTTTTTTAAATATTTGCTGTCATTTAATGGCATGACTTGTTTTAGGTAGGAAGTTAAACTTATTAAAGAAGACTGATGACTATAATAATTATAGTAAAGACGTGCTGTGGTGTGATAATTAAAGAAGATTTGTTTATTAGGTACATATCTAAATTAAAAACCTATATTTATAGTCATGAAAAGAGGCTGATTAGTGAATTTGAGAAATAATTGTGTGATTTAAAGTGACATGATGAAAAATTAATCTTTAAGCTACATACTTGAACCTACTCGTAAATACGTACCCAGAAAGACTGTTTTATTGGAATAACTATAATTCGCATTAGGTATAAGAATTACTTATACATAATTGCGAATTATAGTTATAGGTAGAACAAAACTTTGTTGTTTTTTGTTCTATTTAGATATGTACGTTTCTCTATTGTTGTAGTAATTTAAGAATAAAGTGATCTCAATCTCAGGTTTCTGTTATGTTTCATACGTTTATGTAAAAGGATTAAAAGTACTAAGCTATTACTACTAAGATATTTTTATAATGTTTCTTATTCATTTATTGTATTTTAAAAATATAAGAGTTGATTTAATTTTAGAAGTTTTACTGATATACCTGTAGAAACACTATTCTCCTCTCGTTACCAATTTAACTAAATTATACCTAGCATTTTTCTCTTAGTGCAATAGGTAGACATTAGGTATTACTATTAATGGCATAACTTACAAATGCAACCATCATATTAATCAGAAACTTTAAGCTTTCTAATCGCGATACGTTGATTCTTTTGAAAATATATCAAGTAAATTAGTATTAGTACATAAACAAGCAAAAATATTTATTTAAGGTTACCAGCATTTACGATAAAGTTTTCCAACATTTTCACACAACAACAACCACAAAAATTACCAAAGGTTATAAAAGTAAAGAAACTATTCATTCATATCATAATAAACATTACATTACATTAATATCATTCTTTGAGGTTATTGTAACCTCAAAGAATGATATATGTAATAATACTAACTGTAATATCTGTATATTAATGATGATATTAAAAAAACTGTGTACTGTCCTGTCTCAGTGTTTATCTAAAATTTGTGGAAATCAAACCTAACAAAGTACGGAACCCTGGCTGGGGGCACGGTTGTTCTTAGCTGTATCATTTCGGTGGATTTATCATTTCGGTGGTAATTTTTATCATTTCGGTGGACACTTTTAATTTCAGTGGACTCTTAAAACTTTATCCTTAAATATTTATGTAAGTTTTGATAATATTTGATGTCCACTCACGCACAATGTTATAAAATAGACTAAAGTATTATTTGTCACTAAAAATATATAGATTGCATTGAAATAAAAAAATCCCACCGAAATGATACATAAAAATCTCTTGTTGAAATTCACCCAAATAATAATAATAAATTAAAAAATGATCGCACTGAAAGTTGTTTACAGACACGAAAATCATAATGGCGCCGATTCCCTTGTTCACAAACTAAATTAAATTTAAGTTCAGTGCATCTTTTTCTTTCTATTTCATTAAGAAAAGGACAGAAGATAAATTTTAGTTCAGTCCTGTCAAATTAATCAGCGCTTGACGTAAATTGACGTAATATTAGTAGGCAAGTTTTTAATCACGTTTATACTTGTATCGAGTAGTGACAGGCGCTGATTAATTTGACAGGACTAAACTAAAATTTATCTTCTGTCCTTTTCTTAATGAAATAGAAGGAAAAAGATGCACTGAACTTAAATTTAGTTTAGTTTGTGAACAAGGGAATCGGCACCATTAACTATTTATTTAAGTGTAGTTATTCTACAACTTCAACTTTAAAACGCGTTCTGCCCCAATATCTAATTTTCCTGTTATTTTTTCCAAGAAGTGTCCTTTGTATAACTTTTGTATAACCTGTGACTCTACGTCACTACTTTGCTGCGGTTTTGTAAAAGTATCTAACATAATCTAACACAATACAACACCTTGTGCAGTAGGTAGGTATGCTATAATTGTTTTTCCTGCATTCGTAGATGTAAGTAAGTAGTTAAAATAAATAAATAAATAAATAAATAATAAAAAAAACATTTTTTTTCTGGGACTATCAGAATGGGTACTAATGGAAGCGTGCGGAATAAAGAGGAGAATCATCAAGAAACTTCATGGTTACGCCATGAAGTTTCTTGATGATTCAATAAGAGGATCAAAATCGAAACTCGCTAACCCCACCTCGATGAAAAACCATATCTACCCCTGATTTTTGAAAGCCTAATCAAATCTAGTGTTATCTGAAACCGATGTCGGTTGACTTAAGTACCATCAACCAATCGTGTCCTATTGACAATAAATTAGAATCAATTGATCAGGCAATTAAAAATTCGGGAGCAACGGCAGTAGGGGCCGATTCACATCGGAAAAGCAGCGGCCGGCAGCGGCGCGGCGAGCATTTTCAGTGTGAAATAATTTTAAACTTTTTCTACTTAATTAAAATACCAGTATCGCTTGAAAAGCTCGAAAAGGTCGTGCGGCCGCCCGCGGTGCCGCGGGGCCGCTCGCGGCGTCGCGAGCAGCCTCGCAGCCATACGCGTCTTGTCAGCGGTACTACTGCCCGCATCGCGTCGCTGCCGGCCGCTGCTGTTCCGGTGTGAATCGGCCCTAGAGCTGCCTGTCATGCCGTTGTCTGCCATTGTCTGTCTATCCATCGTTTATGTTTAGACTGGCAAACAAATGAACATCAAAAACTGACAAGGCATCGTTGGTAGTCGTAAATATAGCATCACTATTCAATCCCAGGACACTACCCTTTCACCATCTGTCCATGCTTTTCCCAACTGTGTTGGTTGGTTGTTCGTTAAATGATAATATAATATTTTTTTATCTGCCTCGTTGTTGGTCTAGTGGTCGCAAGCGCTACTGAGCATGAGGTCCTGGGTTCATTTGTGCCCGGTTGATGGCAATAGGCTGGCCCCCTATTACATGGAACTTAAACATAATTTCCCAGACAAAAAAAAAGACAATCAGTCAGGCCATAGGCCATGCAGATATTAAATGTTTGAGATTGTGTTTTCAGGAAAGAACCACACAGATTTGAGTGGACCCATCCAGTCAGTGTTCCCATTTGTCACTAATCGTGTAGCTCAACTCAGAATTTAAAAGTAGCTCAACGTTTCGTCGAACAGTACCTAAAAAGGTAACTCAGATTATCATTTGTTAACGAACTGAAAAGAAAAAATAAATAGTCCTCACATTCACAATAATTAATGTAATTAAATTTTTATTATATATAATAATATACAAATAATTTACAAAGTAAATATTCATGTCACGTTGTATTGATACCTTTACTTGGTAATAATTAACCAATCCGATTAGGTATTACCAAGAATATTTAAAGTGTTGTGATTCCTACCTTAACCATCGGTATTTCTAATCCAAATAGTCTAAAACAAAGCTATTTACGATCAGATACATTGGCTTCTATTGATAGGAAACTGATAGTAAAATGTTATAGTTCGGTTTACGGCGGCCATTGCTTACGGTAGGTCAGTGACCGACGAGCTGAATTAATTGGAAGAGAGTACGTACCTATCGGATTGTGGACTAAAATCGTGCTGTTTGGTTTATTACTAGGGTTAACTTCATACACATTCTTCCCATGAGAATAGGCAGAAACTACAGAACCCCACTTGCTACGATCTTTACATACTACCTACCTTCTATTAGGTGTTAAGGGACTAGGAGGATTAATAAGGCTTATGGCTAACTATAATCGGCCTCTAATGTTCCCACTGCTGGGACTCAGTCCTCCTCACTTCGAGAGGGAGTGGGCTATAATCCACCACGCGGGCCTAGTGCGGGTTGGTAGGTGACACAATGCTTTCGAATGTTTGGTTCTAGGACATGCCGGTTTCCTCACAATGTTTGAGGCTTATGGCTATTGTTGATAATTGATTAATACCTACAAACGAGTCTAATCATGCTTTATAACATTTGCAATACCTTTTCAAATTGGAAAATTCTATCATGTCCTTTTTGGCCTGTCCTAATATTGTCAATTCTTAGCTAATCGCATTATTACAAGGTACTTCAGGGTTTCCGAGGTGTTAAAGAATTAAGAGAATTATTAATTACCTTCATAAATTGAGAAATTCTGAATAACAACATTATCCCTCTTCTAAAAGTTTTACACTATTAAAAGATTTCATCAAAGTATACTCTTATTTAGACAAATATTCATCTTCAGTTATTTATGCAAATAACAATGTGACTTGACTTAACACCGAAAGGCAATAAATTTAAGATAAAGACGGTTCCTATTTTCGTAACAAATGATATCATTTTGATTTATTGACACGAGCGGTGAACAAACTGCCTCACATTGATTCGGTAATTAATTTTAACCGTACTTGGACGAAAGCCGCTATTTTCGCTTTGTAATATACCGCTCATTTCTTTTCTGCGTGGGTGTAGTGTCCGATTATCGGAAAAATGGGAGCAACATCCCGACAATCTGTCGCCAAGTATTGCTAGTTCGTTTTGTATGGTGCTGCTGAAATTACAGGTTAAAATTGAGACACAGATTTTGTCTCTGTCAAAGATAAAATCAAATCATTCAATTACTAAGTTACTCTCTAAGCTCAACAGTGAAAGATCGAGTACTACCAAGTACTAGTAAGTAATATCAAGGTTGCCTGGAAGAGGTCGCAGAAATCGATACCGCTGCCCATTGTATATTTTGTAATGTTTGATTTATTTTTGGTAATGTCTCTTACCATAAAAGGCACTTTTGAGCTTCAAAATTTACAAGAAAATTGAATTGACTCGAATTCTATTTTCTTGTAAAAGATAGTTTCGTATGCAGAAGAATGGGCAAGAAACTCCATAGATTACTCTTTTAAAATGTTTTCTATATTTTGTTTTCTGTGGTCTACAGTCTCCGTTGATGTAACAAGTCTCTATAGTGGCAGTAACCACTGTCCATCATGGCCACGGCCTTTTTTGTCAGCAGATAATATATAATGAAATCTTGCATTTTGATCCCTTGGTCCAAAATGCACTACTGCACACTTCAAACGGGCTAGGCAAGATCTTCTTTGAACAAATTTTAGGCAGAACTTAAATGAAAGCAAGTTTTGGACACAGATGGTTAGCTTATGCAGGCTCTTACATCCAAAAAACTACTCCAAACGTGCGAAAAATAATCTTTTATACTGCTTTAAGAGGCCGACAACACCTAAAGCGCGGTCACTGTCGGACTGCATAGAAAAGAAAGAGAAGCGCGATGACACAACTCTAGTAATTTATTGCAAAATATGAAGCAATTCTCGATTTACAAAAAAGCTATAGATTTTATAAAGTTGCTTGTAGAATAATCTGACTAAAATCAGAATGATTGCATGTATATTAGTATGGTTACTAATCGTTAAAATATTTTTTTAGAGGTATCTTCGTGATTTTTTTCTATCGTATCAAATTAGTTATATTATGTTTTCAACACACTATCTACCTAGCATATATCCTTAAGAATATCATACATTTTTCTGATTTTGTTTACTACAGTGGATAATATACTTTTACGCATTATAAAACTTACAAAATTTGCGTTTAGGTCCTGTAGTCTCCTTAAGGCTGAACCACTCACATAACAAATCCAAAAACCAATAAGAAAAGATATAGCCGCATGAATGGTATCAGATTATTCGTTCGATTCAAACTGTGGTGTACATAATATCGTATCTAGCAACCGCCCCACAGATCGATACAGCGTAAACAACTCTGCATCCCAGCGACTTTCATTGAGCCTGGGATCAGTTGTGGAATAAATTATAGAAGAAACTAACTGTTGATGGGCCCAGCGACTTCCTTTGCATACAAACTTTAAATCCCGTTAGACCAGCGAGTTAGCTTTTGCAATATTTTTTTTGTGCATTTCTATATCCTCTAGGGTTAAGTTTCTATCTTTTATGATCGGAAAAAATTATAGATCTCATTTCGTCAGCGTTGTCTCGACCGTTGACCTAGCCTGTCTTTGTTTAATACTTATTCTGAAGGCTCCTACATACTGGCGCGACTTGTCGCGCGACGCCTCGGGACACAAAGGTACCGCTTGTAGCGCTACACGCGGTGTCTTTGTGTCGCGTCGCGTCGCGCGACAAGTCGCGCCAGTATGTAGGAGCCTTGAATCGTGGGTATTTATTTATTTATGTATACTTTATTGTACACAGTGCCGTAAATACACGGAAAAAAAGGATGTCTTAAATTAAGACAATGGCGCCGATTCCCTTGTTCACAAACTAAACTAAATTTAAGTTCAGTGCATCTTTTTCTTTCTATTTCATTATGAAAAGGACAGAAGATACATTTTAGTTTACTCCTGTCAAATTAATCAGCGCTTGACGTAAATTGACGTAATTTTAGTAGGCAAGTTTTTATTCACGTCTAAACTTGTATAGAGTAGTGACAGGCGCTGATTAATTTGACAGGACTAAACTAAAATTTATCTTCTGTCCTTTTCTTAATGAAATAAAAAGAAAAAGATGCACTGAACTTAAATTTAGTTTAGTTTGTGAACAAGGGAATCGGCGCCAATATCCTTTTGGTCAAGACAAATATTGATTCATATATGGGGAAAACAATATATTCTTGAATGAAGTAAAATTTTGTCTTAGTTTTATTGTCTTCTTCAAAGACATTATACTTAAATGAAGAATGATTACGTTTAATTTTAAGAATATTATTTCTAAAACTAGATAAAAACTAGATATTTTCTTCAATTAAGATTATTATAGTCTTGAATCAAAAATATTTGCTTAAGTCAAGAATAAAAACCAAGTATTTATTATTCTTAATTTGATTATACAGGTTTTCTTGGACTGAGTACATTTACTTACGTTAAGAAAATATTTACTTGGATTGAAACAAATTTTCTGAGAATATTGATATTCTTTGCTGAAGAGATCCTTTTTTTCCGTGTAGGGCGATGCCAGCGGTGCCCAGGCACAGAGCGCAGACCCTGGAGGGGCGCAGAAATGACCAAGGTTTGGGTCATACATAGTAAGATACATACTCGTACTACAATATACCTATTATTTATCGAGCAATACGGGTGTAGACGCGCCCACCTATCAGCAGTACCTATACTGAGTTTACACAGCTGATATAATATTCTTCTGCTTGTAGCAAATAACATTAATGATAATTGACGACGAGATCGTAAATGCTAACATTACGTGTCGAGAACTGTAGCTGCTGTCAGTCAAGTCTGGGTCTTCTTAAACTGTACAACACCATATTTCAAGCAAATACATTATTATTAATATTATTATTAAAGCTTATAGTAGTACTAGGTTTAAAGGAAATGTTTACCAAAAAAGTAGTTGCTATATACTTAGATTTTTTACAATGCCACTGACTAGCTTCCTGTCTTCAAGAGTCATTCATTCTTGATAATAAAATCCCAAACAAGGCCAAAATATGTTCAGTAAGTAAAAGGTATTTTGTAGTTGGGAGTCACCCTACGTATGCTACCTAAATATAAACGCAATAATTTTTAAGCTCGCTACGCTCGCTTTCCATCCTACATTCTTCTTCTCTATGTCTTTCAGACATAATTATATTGAGTGATAGTCACAAGAAAACCTTACCTATCCGGAGCGGGCTAGAATTTTCGAGCTCGGTTCGTTCGCTCTTGTATTCTACATTCTCAAACTTTTCTGTATAGGGCGACAAAGTAATTCCTGTTTCTGTACAAATGTTTGAAAGAAAGTTTTACCTATCCGGAGTGCAAAAATCTTCACGCTCTTTTCGCTTGCTCTGGCGATATGCGTATAATGCTCTAACTATTCACTTCAGTATAAGTCTAAAAAGTAACTCCTATTTCTGCATGAATGGTCAAAAGAAAACCCTGTCTTTTTTCCCTGGCTTCGCTCGCTCTTATATCCTACTTCTCAAACGTTTCTGTATACCTGAGTGGCAGTTCATATTTTAAAATAAACTTTTTATTTACCTAATTTATAAATAATTATTCATAATTATATTCTAACAAATTTTTGAGAAATTTTGTTTTTGGGTGATAGATTCATTTACATAGAGTTTGTACATTTATTGTCAGGTAAGATTAGAAAATTATTCAAGGGCGCAGTTATAGAAGCTAGCACCGAGGCTAATTACGGCACTGATTGTACACCACAAAAATACATAACAAAAAATAAATCAAACACTACAAAATATACAATGGGGGCGCTATCGCTTTCTGCGATCTCTTCCAGGCAACATTGGTATTCTCGGTCTTTTACTGTTGAGCTTAGAGAGTAGTTCAGTTCTTAGTGCTGTGATTCGATTTTAATTGCTTATTTCGTTTTCACCTGAAATGCTACACATTCCATTCCTTTATCACAATCTTTTACACATAAGCACCTGTCTAGAATTCCAGATCCATCTTTTCCCAAATCGCCTTTTTTTTCCAGAATCAGAGATGATAGATACTAGATATATTTTTATTAACAGCACGGGCTTCTTAACTGAACAATACGTTAGCAAAATTCGATCTCATTTACATTTAAACTCTCATCATTGTAATCAAAGTTTGGTTCGTAAAGTAACATTGAAAACAAAATGGTTAAGATAACTCTGAGTAAGATAATAAGTTAAGATCAAGTTTCGACACCAAGTGGGCGTGTGTGGGCAGGCCTGTTTGAAGTAATCTAACCGAATCTTGTACTGTCGGTTATCAAGGACGCCGTTATTTATTGGGTTAGTTAGTAACCGTATTTGGTTAACTGAGTTCGATTTGGAAGTAGGAATGCATAATCCTTGGCGATTGTGAAAATCATCGTTTATTTTCTTAATCACTACCTACCTAACTAAAAGATGGTAACACTTTTTTCACTCTAATTCAACAATGTTCGTGTTTTCTCGTGTTCCGAACTTCTAAATCACGCTCAGTTCAGTCCAGCGCTCAGGCATCCTTCTTCATTCTGTAGATCCATGTGATTTACATAACATAACACCTCGCCATCTTTCTCGTAAGGCAGAGCCTATTATAGGTATACTCACATTTCACCAGTTATGTTTAAGTGGCAAGCGTATTGCCATCAACCCAGGACCTAATGCTCAGCAGTAGTGCTTGCGACCATCAGACCAACGAGGCAGTCCATACGACTTCGGAGCCTAAAATTTCTTGCCTAGGTAATTCTTCCAGACATCTGCCGGGGTCGCGTGGAAGTTCCAAAGGGTTACCGAGGCCCCTGGCAACACAGGCAACGGAAGGAATTGGGTGTATCAGACTAGGGGTGTGTCATAGGGGTGTATCTGAATAGGGGTGTGTCAAACTCTTACTGACTAAAACCCTCCCGGGTTTTAGTCAGTAAGAGTCGACACACCCTCCCGATCCGCCCAAAGCGGGAGAAGTTATTTGATAATTTCCCACTCAAAAAAAAAGACAGTCAGGTTCCGATAAAAATATTATGAAAACCATGGGATGCGGAAAATTTGCTAGTTAAAATTTGATTTTCGTTTCATAAAATGGCGTGCCTTAAATCCAGCTCCCGCCTAAAATAGCTGTTCATTTTGGCGAAAAACTTTTGTTAAAGCTTGTTAAAAGTTTTTTAATTAAAATTTAATCAATTGTGGGTCCACAGCTCACGCATCCTCTGGGGCTATGACAGATTTGTGAAACTGATATATTCTGAAATACCTTTTTATCAATGGATCTTAATTAAAAAAATGAGATTAGTCATCTCTCTTTCCATTGTTGTAAAGTCATTCATTTGCTTAATCATATATTTTGCGTCTATACCTTCACATAATCTAATTTTATCATGACATCGCTGCCGCTCATACAATCAATATGACGGACGAACCGTTGGAAAACTAATTACTTTTGATTTATTTCTTCATCATTGCTAAATAAATATTGTCCAAGCTATATTTCATAATGGATCAAAGAAGCTTCAGGCCGATATACTGGTTCCTATGTCTTCTAAGACTGTATCTTAGGACTAGTCCATATACTTCTGGTCCTAAGATACTTACAGTTATACAATCTTCACTATGCCACCCTATTACGATTTGGGTTCAAAAGGCTGCCTCACTTCTGCCAAAGATAAAATTACTATGACTTCGCTTATGTTGGCCACTATTAATACTCACTATGTAAATAAATAAGTGCCTATGTAGGTGTTATGTATATTTTCCGCGATTTTCCTCGTATATACGTCATATACTTTCACTTTCGATCGCTGACAGGTTTCACATTGCATCGAATTATATAGTCGGTACTACCTTAAGGGAAAAGTTGGCATCTTACTGCCTATGCTTTCCCTAATTTGCGGTTCCCAATACCCAAAAACGAATCGTTTAACTTACCAATCGTAAGTTCGGTCATCATCATTACTACCATACTCCTGAACTTTTCCCAATTTATTTGAGGCCAGTGCAAAATGTCTTTTTCTTCTATACTTCTCTATCATTCGTCATCTCGGCAATCACCCCATTCTAGCCATATCATCTTTCACACAGTCCACCCAGTAGATCATTTAATCAATGATTTATTTGTAACATATTTCTACCTGTGTCCTGCTAATAAATACTTGGTGATTATTTATTTATTAATATTCTGAAATCGCTAACTTGTTGTTTGAAAAGTTTCCGGTAATTTTATCTTTAAGTTTGTAAAGGATAAAAGGTTACGCTAAGCTTTGAAAAGTTTATTACGCAATTGACATTAATATTGCAGACAGGCTCTCGGTCTCTCTATCTATCTGCTATTTCTGCGTAGAGTTGAAATACGTAAATTATCAATTATAGAATGACATCTGATCACAGTGATCACAGGCCTTACAAAAAATAATAATGTATGTTATTATCTTAAAATCATGTTATTTTTTAAGGCCTATGATCAGATGACAGTCTCGTTTTCACGTCAAAAAGGTCTCTGACATCTTGTATTCACTCAAGGAAAAATCAATTACGAACAAGTAAGAAAAGGCGACAGTTGGCTGATGCGTCTTAAATGGAAATGTCGTTCTTTTCAAATCCTTGTTATATTGATGTTATTTCCACTTAAACGAATACCAACTTTATGTTCGTGTGAATGAAGTTTATTTCAGAACGATTAATAGTATTGAAAAAGTCATAAAAATATTTGAAGATGTAGTGCAAACTGAACTTTATGTGTGAGTGTTAAAATAGTTTTTCGAAAAACACATATTTGTTTACATTTTTGCAAAAGAAATCGCGAATGCAGTATAAATCTTTTGGTATTACAGCTTCTTATTCAATCTTGCAATAGTTTCCACTTTCTTTCTATAAGCCTTCTAATAAATAAAAAATCAGTAGAAACAACGTTATATGTATAGCCGATTAGCCGGTGACAGCGAGCAATAGAGTGCACCGGACCAGTATTTACGTAAACCGAGTGTCTGTTCCGATCACAAACTCGATATCTTGAGGCCTACTACTAGTTTTAGGATATCAACAAGTTTTGTTTAAGTATGACAGGAGAACAGTGGAACAAATAATATCAAGAATTTTACTCAATTCTCAAGCGAGAATTTTTCTGGTTTCTTCCCGTTTCTTTTATGAGACTGTATTTTGGATGTACTTATTGCAGCCTCCCACTTCCTAATCATACAAATTAAACGTTACGACTGTATCTTCACCCCTCGGTATCAGCAGAAAGCAGATCAAACATAGACCTCTTCAACTGCACGCCATTGAACTCAATCCTCGGCCATTCTCATTAATCCACCAGACCCTAATTTCAGACTTTTTAGAGTAGTCTACCTCAAGCCTGTCTAAAGATCACTTTAGCTTGAACTTTGCGAAGCAAGATCGATCTATTTAACTCATTTCCGACTCAATAGTGGACGATAAAAATTGCATTGTCTATAATTCCGATCAGAAAACACTTGATTTTAAAAGAATGACAGTTAATCTGATCGGTCATTCCCTTCGATGATCTAAGCATTGCATAAACAATTCGTATTGTTTTTGTTTGAAACTCTTTACAAGCGTGAAGTGTTTCATTGGAGGACTGTGACTTGTATTTTTTACGCAAATTTTCTTTGTTGCGAATAAAAGGTAAAACATCTAGATTGATCGCTGATCGATTACACGGAATCATTCGATTCGTTTAAAAAGATTTAAAGACAGATGACAAAACTAAAAGGTAGAGGAGAAACTGAGAGATCGCTATTTTGACATTTTTATTTTGTGCCACGGTTTTTAAGCTTAAACAAATCATGCCTTATAGGCTATTCCTCTTCCAAGATCAAGCCATATATTATGATAATATGAGTTGAGTATGATAGTATGACCCATCTGTTCTACTTTGTTATCTCACAAATTCCAAATCGCATCTACAATTTTCCAGCCAGTTTTCAAATATCCTTAATCATCCGTTAATTCAAAGAAACCCAATTTGTAGTCCATAGTAGCCCTCTAGGATGGTTGCAGGCAGTGCGACCGGTTCCCACGGTATACGTTATAATATATCTGGTCTCGCAAGCAGTTTGCATGCCTGCCCTATCCCAGTCACCAGCCCAGTGTGAATGTAACGACGCCATTCTCAACCAATGGCGGCGGTGTGAAACGACAGTAATTATTCGTAAGGAAGTAGGCTTGATAAACATTTAGGCCCACTTGCACCACAAATCTCTAAATGCATTTTGCGCTAATCGAATTCAATCTTATATCTTTCAATCTTTTGAAGATGACAGAGACAGAATGTTATTTTAAATACGTTTAAGTAGTGCCAAACAAATTTAATGATTTGCGGTGTAAATGGGACTTAGTGCTCTGTGTATTGGGGTTGTTTTTGCAAGGCAAGGGTTGAAATTATTCCGTTGTTTTTCAATTCTAGGTATATCCTGCATATCTACCACCAAATAAATGCCCAAACCCAAAACAATTAGGTATATGTAAGTGATACCAACATTTGTTTCATTTGGGGAAGGAACGTTCGAAAAAAATCAGAATCTGCTCTAATGCCAACAATGACTCTTCCCTGTGAATACGTAGGAAGAATGTTCTATTCTTTCTAATAATATTAATTCAGAAGTATACATTGATAAAAAATATGATGTAAAACTTGCTATTAATGAGAAAATTTCTCATTTAATGTCAAAAAAATTGACATTTCTCAGACCCTGTCAATGCATGGGCGATGTACTACTGTGAAGTTGTACAAATATCTTTAGGCGCCTGTCCAAAAGAAATTACGCTATCGTCTCGTTTTTTCAATACAATTTCACAAAATATTTCACAACAGAGCCCTCTATCAAATTTAAGCCCATTTAAGCGCCAAAACATCCTTGTAGCACTCTTAGTAGTTATACTGCGGTTTAACCTGTAATCTTTGACTATTTATATGTCTAGATGTCGTGCTGCAAAAAAGCTATAACAAACAGGTCAACTTTGTTATGCTGGTATGCGTGACAGCTACCTCTTAGACTTGCACTACGTCATTGTGCTGTCAATGTGTTATTCTAGCGTGCGTGCATTTTGCAGTCAACAATTGGACGCAGTTTTTTTCAACGAGTTCACAGCTTTGACTGTCAATCAAGACATATTTATGTATATCTTTGCCTGTAATATTGAGCAATACACTAGGCGACAAGATTAGGTAACCTTCTTCACGTAAGTCAGCTGTATTCTAAACTATAATTTCTCAAGCAAAGAGTCTTTCTCGTGATTAGATTTCTTAAACGAAAGACGTTAAAATGCACCATCATGATAACAGCATCTTTTTCTGTTCGTAACAGACGTAAGCTTGAAATTAAAATAAGATTATAATTTTAAAGACAAGAATAAAAACCAGTTTAAAATGAATGAGACCTCTCCTTGGAGTTATCACGTTACAAGTAAGATATGAATGAAGCCGTATGAATTCAAGTGGTGTGGATGTAAGCCAGATTTCCTGCCCTTATTGGATATGCAAAGATTATATAATAGATTAAATAAATGTCAGCAAAGCGGAATATAAGAGGTAGGATTATGACGGCTCTTTTGCTTTTTAAAAGATCATTAACACTTTTAGTGCCACGATAAGTCGTTTGTGTGCCCACAACTCGCCTCCCGCGTCGTATATATATATAAATAGCTGTAGGTAGCATATGACCATGCCCAGCACCCACCTAGCAAATCAAAACGTGGTACTAGGGTAAGGGCGAGTTGTGGGTACACAAACAAATTATCATTCTACCCGGCAGCCGGGTGCTTGGCACTAAAAGTGACGTTTTTTAAATGTTTAGGTACGATAGGCCGAACGTCAATGGTAACAAAACCAGTATACCTAAGCTAGCCTCTTATTCTATTGAAACTCATATTCATATTATTCTTTTTTTTTATTTTGAGCATATTCGTAAGAAGCTGGCAGTATCGTCACAATGGTAATGTTTTCCCATTGTTTGTCTCATTTGTTTTAGTATATTCGTGTATTTATGTGTATTTATTAGGTCTTATATTTATGTATAATTAGGTATATATATTTAAAGGGGTTAATAGGTATATGTATGTATATCCTTATATTTAAATAAATATTTATTCCACAGTTTTCGCTATTGCACCTACCACTGTTTGTCTCTGCATCACCCAAAGGTTGACTGGTAGAAAATGCCTACGGCATTAAGTCCGCCTTTGTACATTTGTGTGCTTAAAGTATTAAAAAAATAAATAAACTCCCAAGGTCAAAGTGACGCGTAAGTGTGTGTGTGTGTTGCCACTGACGTGCCTACTGTGTGTACGATCGAAAAACGAAAATGTTAAGCAATTTTCAAACATTCCTTTCTTTTCCTCGCATGTCACCTTTTGAAACTATCACTAAGCCTAAGCGTATACGGAGATGCAGGCCCCGCCTGCGACACAGTTCAGCACAGCGCAGTTTTTTGTGTACAAACAATGCGTTATCTTATCATAGAAGAACGTATACAGCGACAAGCGCGCGTGCGGCACAGGTACGTGCCTGTGCAGACCCGCGTCGCGCAGTACTCGGGACACAGATTTCTGCGCGCAGCCAACACGTGCGCTTAGTGGTCCTTGGTGAGGATTTAAGGAATAAATCATGTTGCTTGGCTTACGATTTGCTATACTGACTGACCACGAACACGCGTGGGTTATGCAAGTTTCGGATACGCAGTTCAAACATTTGCTGTGACACAGTTTAATCTATGCTGCCCTTCGATATAGTGATGGGTAACTCATCAATTTTATTTGAGGTGAGGAATCGTCAACGGCGTATTCACCTCACGACTCTTGAGCCCGAGCCGAATTCAGCCGAACGTACGAGGGAGCGAGGCGGGCGGGCGCGACGTTGACTCAAGAGTACTCACGAGTCTCTACTCATACGCGACTCGCGAGTACTAGCGAGTCACGAACTCGTTTGCCTCACCCCTCGCCACGATTTCATATTGTCAATGTCAATTTTTGAGGACGCGTGAACGAGTGAGGTGTGGTGAGGTGGTTCAATGAGGAAATTCGAGTAACTCTTTCAATTTGCGATCATGAGTACCTCAAACGAGGGGACATCATGAGTGAGGAACTCATCGCTACTTCGATCAATTATTGGTCGAAGAAGGTGCCCTACCTTGTGCTGTGCTGAGCGGCCTGCTTCTCCGTATACGCTTAGGCTTACTGTCATAATAAGGTGCAAGTAATTAAGTTAACCTTAAGATGGACAGCCACCTGTCGCCGAAATGTTAAGACACCTTACTTGATACTATGATGTTGTTATTGTATATAACGAATCATCACACAGTTTCTTCCAGTGTTGCCAGATGACCGTCTCGCCTTCTCCCCAAACCTTACCCAAAATCCCCCCAAAATGAAGGTTTTGAAGAAAAAATCCCCCACAAATGGCATAATAATAATTTATTAATGAAATATAATTTTATACTATTTCAGCAACAGCTTACTCGCCAAACCTTCCCCGAAATCCCCCAAAAAAAACAGGTTTTGAAGAAAAAATCCCCGCAAATGGAAAAATATTTATTTATTAATGAAATACAATTTTATATTATTTCAGCAATAGCTTCCATTACTGTTTATTTGTGTTAAAGGTTTTAGAATATTGATTAATTTAATTGAATGCCTGAAGATTTTAATAACTTGTGTTGGTAATATTTTCTTTCGTGTCAAAGAGTGATCAAAATCATAAATTAGAAACAGCCGGAAGCTGTATAAACGTAATTGATAACGCTGCGCTAAATGAATTTTGAAACTACCAATTTAATCATCACGGTGAGCTGTGGCTTTTCCCGGATTACAGTTTTGGTAATAAAAATCCCCCAATTCCCTCCACACGCAGTTCAGCAATTCTCTCTCCAAATATCCCCCAAAAATATTGCCGCCCAAAATTTTTTTAAGTTATGGGGTGTCCCCCCATAACTTAAAAAAACCCCGAAATTTGGGGGGATTCCCCCCAATCTGGCATCACTGGTTTCTTCTCTCATAATAGATAATAAGAAAATACCTCATGTCTTGGTTAAAAAAATGCAGATCACCAAAGTGATAAGGAAGCTGACTGTCATAGTAGGCCGGGTGTACAGTCGCCAGCACATCTAGTTACCACAAACTGTAAATTTCTCCAAATGATTTTGATGATTTTGACCTTAAAATGTTGATGGTTCATTTCTAAATCGAATGAATTGCCACTAGTGGAGGCAATTTTAAAGCCCTTGCAGATAACATGACATAACTCATTTGACAAAGAGCTAATTCTACACTCTAATTGCTTAATACAGTTTAATTTATTATCCGAGGGTTTTAAAGAAAATTCCTAATCCATTGCTTCATAGGTTTGAAAAATTTGTCGGCTCGACAACGTACATAACGCAATCAATATTGTTGAATTGTCAAAATGAATGGCTTTGGGATTGTGAATGTGTTACGCAATTACCTATTATCCCGCTGGATTTCGGAAACTGGGGAGATATAATCGTAACTTTAAATAGAGAGACATTCAATTACATGTGTTTACCTCGAACAATATAATCTTTTATATCTAAAACGATATCTAAAATAATATTAGAAAAAAGTAAAATTGTTTTGTTGCATGTTTGTATACCTTTTATCTCTGAAAGTGCTGACCCGATTACAAAAATTAAGAAAATAAGAAAGAAAATACGTTTTTTTCGGTAAATATGACGCAAAGATAAAACACAATTCATACAATTCTTTCTCTGGTAGAAAGGTAATGTCATAAGATATATTTAATATATAATACCTTTGCTTTAAAATAATCAAGATTAGCATAGAAGTCAGCTACGCACAAGTATAAGGTTATCATATCCGTTAGAGCTTTTGTCTTTCAACTTACATATAAATAGCGGTAAATCTTTATAGTCTATGCTAATAAATTTAAATTGTGTGTGCTTAACTCATTTGACGTTTATGAGGTCTTAAATATTTGTAAGGATAATTTTGTTGCTAAGCACGTTACTTTGAATAATTGGCTAGGTATTTTAACACTACATAACAGCGATAAAAGCAATACTGATGGAAGGGAAAAGAGACAAAGCAAATATGGATGGATTTTGTAAGGGATGATATGCATGAAAACGGAGTGAATGAAAGCGTGACAACTGACAGGGGAGATTTAAAGAGAAAACAATATCTTCGCGATCCTAGGTGACATGGGATTTAATAAGGGCAGGCAGAAAAGGAGGTAAAATAAAAGGATCGTAATGAATTTGAGATTTACCTAATGGTCTCCTGAATAAATGAAACGCCAATACCTGCTCAGACTGATGATGAATGCTCTGTTCTACTCTGCGGAGATAAAATCTTTGCTGCAGTGATAGACTGATATTCTTAAGTTATGTTAATGACTCGAGTTTTTTTGAGAACAAGATTCGAGTTCGATCTTTCATGTTCCTCTCACCCTGTATTGCTCTTGCATTATCCTTAATTTAAGTAAAAGCCCATTATTCTTTAAGCTCTGAATATACTACAATAAGCTCAATAACATGTAGTAGTATTATCATTAGCTCTTCTAGGATCAATCCAATGTGAAATAAACATTGGAGTGTGCCCAAAACCGGCTTCTGAAGAATCTCGTTTGCATCATATTGACTTTAAATAAAAATACATTCGTTATTTAAATATTCAATTTGTTCGCGTTTTTACTCAACAGAGCTTTTTTTTAATACTTCATTAGTGTTCCTTTTTAAACGCGTTTTTTTTAATCCCTTTTGGTATTGCAGACTTCTTTGTAGGGTTCTGTACCTAAAGGGTGCCAACGGGACCCTATTACTAAGACTCCCATGTCCGTTCGTCTGTCACAGGGTTGTATCTTTTGAACCGTATTAGGTAGACATTTGAAATTTTCATGGAGTGTGTACTACTATGGGTGCTACAGTAACACATAATAAAAATAAATCTAAAATGAAAGGAGTTAATACAAGAAACGTGCTTTTTCGGCGTATTGTACGGTGGTAGGAAACCCTTCGCATGCGAGTCCGAGTCGCATTTGGCCGCTTATTTAGGGTTCCGTAGTAAACAAGGGACCCTTGTAGTTTCGCCATATCCGTCTGTCTGTCTGTCCCCGCTGTAGCTCAGAGACCCTTGGACCTAAAAAGCTGTAATTTGGCATCATAATCTTGAAACAATATATTTTTCTCGTCTACCCCAAGGTGTGGCGTATCGTTGGATAGGCGGTTCAAAAATATTGCAGGTTTGTGAACATCACTTTTCGATTCAAGGATCCGCTTGATTAGTGCTAATTTTTGTTAGAGTCAAGTGCCACCACCTAAGTGGTTGTTTATGAAGATGAAAAAAATCATGGCAGTAGTAAATATTATAATGAAATTAATAGGAAAAGCTACACTTAGCTGTGATAGTTTTCCTTTTAATTTTCTTAGTTTTATTTTTTAGTTCGTCGACTATTACTCGTTAGCTTGGCCTTTACAAGTTAACGGAGTAATAGTCGATGAAATTAAAGCAATTGGAAAATTGACCATGGCATATATCGATGTATGGGAGGACATGTTTTTGAACTACAATGTTAAGATTGTTTTTGGGATAAATTCATACCAACTTCCCAACTTCGGAACCCTTCAATGTGCGTGGTCCGCATGCACTTGGTTGGTTTTTTTAAATCCTCTTTTCCCGTATTCAGAGAGTAAACACAAAACATGGGCTTATAGAATAAATAAAAGTTATTTTTGCTATCCTATATCTCGTCATGTATTATTTGCCTAGCCGCCATCGCCAGCCGGAAGTCCGGTCATTCATCTATTGCCTCTCTGATATCTGTTCTGGTTTTTTTGTAAGTATAAAATTTCTATGCGTATTTACAAGCATGGTTTTGTTCGTGATACATATATCTGTATTTACGAGGGTGTTTTATTGATATAAATTAATGTTCGTCGACCCTGTTGTTACCATGATTGATGGACGTCAATAAGGAATGTGCGTGTGAAACGGTAGATTTTTTTTCGATAGGTATTTTTTGTTGGTGTTTTCATCATCATTCATAGGCCGACCTCACCCACTGCTGCGCATAGAGCTCCTGTGCCAGCCTCATCCAGGTTTTGCCCGCGATTGCAATAATGTCGTTCGCCCATCTCGCCCCCGCCGGACGTCCGATACCTCGACTGCTTTCGTTGCTCCTTTAGTAAAGGTTTTTCATATTCATGATTAATTCCACCCTCTGCAAGGATGCTAATGACTACATAGTTAGCCTATTATAATATTTTATCAAACTTAATCAAAATACGTGAAACCTAACATGTTTTAGTCACATTGTAGAAGAAATTATAACAAAAAAAGTACCCGATTTCCTTACAATCATTACTTTTAATGCGCATCGTCTAGCTAGGCGGACATCCGGCGATCCATCTACGATTCCCTTCGATTACACACTGGGATCCATTTGAAACGGAAATGACATTGTTTTGTGGCCTTCGAAGGATGGCAATGGCGGCGACTACCATACTTCACACTTTGTTGTTTATTGTCATTTGTCGGCCATTGTTGATGGATTGATACAATGTGTGGTGCGTTTGATGGTAATGTGAATTATGGAGTAAGGCCGCCCGCCCACGTCCGATAATCGGTGACCGATTTTTGTAGGAGAAAAATAGAACGTACTGATGGCAATAGTGCAACGCACACGTCCTACAAAAAGTCGGTCGTATAAATGTATTGAATTTGAATCGGCCTGATAATCGGCTCTACAAAAAGTCTGACGTGTGCGAGATTTTCCATATGGGTAGGTATATGGAAAATTAAGTGTGTTTAGAAACGGATGCAAGGGTGTTAATCTTATTTTTGGTTTTTGAAAAACTGATCAAGTTTCCGATCAGTAAAACGGTTGTCTAATCTCATGTTTGCACTTGTGACTGGTTGTCAAACCAAAATACAACAGCAAATCATAAAAAGTTGTCATGTTACGTTGATGAGTATTTGATTAGATTACAGACCAAGGGCCGCGCCCGCTTGTATAGTTTAAACTATTTCACGAAGTCCTGTCGTGTCGCAGTAATGGCGTTAAATATAAGGTTGAAATTGCAATAACCAACAGGAGTTTGTGAAATGGTTTATCTATATCATAAATCACTAAAACGTATAAAAACGCATTTAAAACATCATTCTGTCTCTGTCTTATCTTAAAACGATTTACAGTTACAGAACGTAATTTTAAATTCGTTTAGCGGTAAATGTATTTAGTAATTAGTGGTGAAACCGGGTCTAAAAATAGAAAAATAACTGATTACCGAGATACTTGTGCCGATTCCCTTGTTCACAAACTAAACCAAATTTAAGTTCAGTGCATCTTTTTCTTTCTATTTCATTAAGAAAAGGACAGAAGATAAATTTTAGTTTAATCCTGTCAAATTAATCAGCGTTTGACCTAAATTAACGTAATTTTAGTAGGCAAGTTTTTAATCACGTCTAAACTTGTATGGAGTAGTGACAGGCGCTGATTAATTTAACAGGACTAAACTAAAATTTATCTTCTGTCCTCTTCTTAATGAAATAGGAAGAAAAAGACGCACTGAACTTAAATTTAGTTAGTAATTTAGTAGTTTGTGAACAAGGGAATCGGCACCACTATGTTTTCAAATTGAAAGAACTAAACAATGGGCCTTATTAAAAGGCTAAAAGTCACCCAAAGGGCAATGGAGAGGGCTATGCTTGGAGTTTCCCTACGTGATCGAATCAGAAATGAAGAGATCCGCAGGCGAACGAAGGTTACCGACATAGCCCGAAGAATTGCCAAACTTAAGTGGCAGTGGGCAGGGCACATTGTTCGCAGAACAGATGGTCGATGGGGCCGAAAGGTTCTGGAGGGGCGACCGTTTACCGGAAGACGTAGCGTTGGAAGGCCTCCTACAAGGTGGACAGATGACCTTGTGAAGGCCGCAGGAATCCGCTGGATGCGGGAAGCACAGAACCGGTCGAAGTGGAGACGCTTGGGGGAGGCCTATGACCAGCAGTGGACGTCTTTCGGCTGTAATGATGACGATGATGATGATGAAACACTGGTTTCTGGCAGTTCGAAATCGCATCAAGATAAATTAACAAACTAACATCGTTCTACCAAACTGTTTTGGCCAGACATTTGCGAAAACATCTGAGAACAGCGAAAATAACAAAGCAATGATTGATTATGTTTTCATTCTTTTTGCTACCCTATTTATAGAAAAACAAAATCTTTTCTAACGAAACAAATGATTGTAGACAATGCGGTTTGGCACATAAATCTATCTTGGCCACATTACGGATAGTTCAGACTACGCCATAATACAGGGTCAAATTATTAGCGAACTCCGCAGACGTGATGGCTATCGACATCTTAATAACATGATAAAACAAAAAGAAATAAATTTGATGAGTTTTTTTTTGGGGTCATCAACCGCTGATTGTGTAGTCAATTGAAATATCAGTTTCAAAAATCTGCTGTTTTTGTGTAAACTTCACAGACGTGATGGGTATCGGTAACTCAAATGAATCATCATTTTCCTGCCCTTGTCCCATGTTATTTGGGGTCGGCGCAACACGTTATCTTCTTCCATCCTCCCCTGTCAGCCGTCATGCTATCATTCACTTCCTTCTCTTTCATATCATTTCTCACACAATCTATCCATCTTTTCTTTGGCCTTCCTCTCCCTCTCCACCCATCAACATTCATATTCATCACTCTTTTAGTCACGTGCGTTTCATACCTCCTCATCACATGCCCTTATCAAGCCAAACGATTTCCTTTCAACTTTTCTGTCACTGGCGCCACTTTCAAGCTGCCCCTTATAAATATTATTTTCTTACTTTATCCATTTTCGTCCACACATCCATCTCAACATTCTCATCTCCGCTGCATGCACTCTTTTTCAAACGTGTTTTGGTAACAACCAAGTTCTGGGAAATATGTTCAAAATTAACATATATTTTTTCCGCTACCACAAACTATACAGATTTGGCAATTTTTTTTTCTTAAGAGAAGCCTATTTTGGTAAATTGGGTCTTGTCAGCGTCTTAAGTAACAGCCACATAAAAGTACTAGTAATTTATTTCGTTGTATCACTCACATAGTGCCTACTTTTTTTTTGCCATGTGGAAATCCTCTTGGACGTCCTCCATTCTGGGGTACCCACCCCAGGATGGAGGACGTCCATCAGGTGGGGTCTATCAGACTCTTACTGACTAAAACCACACGGTGTTCTGCTGCTACCTTTAGCCGGGGCGCTGGAGAGCTTGCGTATTTTGTCACGCTCCCCCGGGTAGGTGTTGATCTGCTAGGTGTAAGTAATCCTCAGCAGCCGCATACGGCCGCAATTCCTCTAGAGAGAGGTGCGCGTGGAACACGGCGCGCCGCCGTCTCCGGCCTGCCTACTTGTCTTGCAACCTTGTCTTGCACAGCTTCTCGACACTAAACCCTTTAGATGGATGACGCTTAAGATTTAATGCTCTAGTCCCTTCTAGAGAGAAAAACGAAAAGAGAGAAGGGGAGCCGTTGCCCAGCAGTTGGAAACCAAAAGCTTTCATTAATAGATACTCGTAAGTAGGTATAATGAATAATAGTGCCCGAAGTTCCATAAAAGAAATTCGTAGAAAACGGTTATCCATTCCATACATACATAAACTCACGCCTTCTTCTCATGGTGGTAGGCAGAACCTATAGAACGCCACCTGCTACGCTCCTTACATACACCTTTTGCTTCGTTTACGTTAACACATCTGGTCATACACGCACGCCGGTTGCGAGTACTACGCAGCTGACCTTTCTGAAAAACATCACCAATATCCAACCTAGAACTATTTCCAAAGCGACGAGGAGGATTAATAAGGCTTATGCCCAGGGCCGGATTTAGGGCAGGGCAACAGGGGCACTGGCCCCGGGCCTCCACAAAGAAGGGGCCTCCACAATTAGATTTTTCATTGATTTTTATATGAATAAAATACTTCGTTTGTGTCCTTCGAAAAAAAAAAGAGTCCACAATCATAACTTCGTAAGGTACCTTCTTTGAATTGTTTTTTTTTATCTGTGTCACAAATTTTTCGGGGCCTCCACTTCTTGGTTGCCCCAGGGCCGCCACAACTTTAAATCCGTCCCTGCTTATGCCTAACTATAATCAGCCTCTGATGTTCCCACTGCTGGGACACAGGCCTCCTCTCTTCGAGGGGACCACTCCCTCTGCTATAATCTACCGCGCGGGCCCAGTGCGTATTGGTAGATGTCACATGTCTTCGAGTTTTTGGTGCTAGGACATGCCGGTTTCCTCGCGATGTTTGAGGCTTATATGTATTAATTGATACTTACGAAAGAGTCTAATCATCCTTTCTGAAGAACCCCACCAATTAGTTCAGTATGTGTCCTCGTAGGGCGTCCCCTCCCTGCCCACTCACCACTGCCTTGTAAATACCTTTCATACCTTACCTCCATTCCGTACTATACTTTACTAATCTTATAAATGCAAAAGTAACTCTGTTTGTCTGTTATATTTTCACGACTAAACCACGGAACCGATCGTTATGAAATTAGACAGATCGGAAGTCTGGTACCTGGAGAAGGACCTAAGCTACTTCCACATGGATATTTGTATAAAAAAATGAAGACATACAAAATACACGTAGATGAAGTCGCGTGCAACAGCTAAGTAGTCAGTTTATAACAGCTAAGTATTCGCCTGACGCAGGTCCTCACCGGACACGGCAGCTCGCTTGACGCAGGTCCTCACCGGACACGGCAGCTTCGGGAGGTTCTTGTGTCGGATAAGGCGGGAGGAAACGCCCGGGTGTCACCACTGTGTGGATCGCCCGGAGGATACGGTGGAGCATACGGCGGAGGTTGCCCGGCTTGGGCAGAGCACCGCCGTGTCCTCTTGGAGGCGATCGGCGGCAGATATCTCTCGCTTTTGGCCCTGGTTCAGGCCATGGTACGGAGCGAGAGGGCATGGGCAGCCGTCACCTCCTTCTGCGAAGCAGTAATGCTCGCGAAGGAAGAGAGAATTTCGAAGAAGATTTCGCGCCCTCTCGCCCCTAGCCGCCGCAAGAGGCGCCCTGGGCGTCGGGAATCCCGGGCGGGTTTCCGGCCACCGTAGGCGCGGGCTTGCGGACGGTGAGCAATGGGTAGCTCACCGTCCGTAAGGACCAGGCCCGGGTCGACGGCGCGTTGTATTCCACGCGCGCCTCAAAGAGGTGTCGTCAGCACAAATGTAGGGGTCCACTAGGGCCGATGCCTGCCGGGGTCGCAGGAAGGTACTAATGGGTCACCGAGGCCCCCGGCAACACAGGCAACGGAAGGAATACGGGTGGGGTTTAGTCAGTAAGAGCCTGACACACCCTCCCGCTCCGTCCAGAGCGGGAGCAGTTATTTGATGATTTCCACCCAAAAAAAAAAAAAAAGTATTGCTATTATAATTTAAAAAAACTTCAAAATCACCTGGGAATTTGGCAGGGACCATTCAATACACCAAAAAAGTTTAATAAGTACCGACGTGTACGCATAGACACATGACAATAGTCCTCTTAAAATTCGGTTTAAAAGTTTGTAATCTTCAAATGCCAGAGTGCCAGTAACCTCAAGCTCAGTTCGAAACTATGTGACATATACAGTTCTGAATGCATTCCGCTGTCACATGGAGACAATGGCTACCGAACGGCGGCGCCCGCGCAATAAGCGCGCATGCGGGCTGGAGATGTTTATCAAGACTAAAGTGTTACTTGAGGGATTGCGACTTTTACGGAATCTTATTAGGAAAATAATTGAAAAAGTTATACTTTATTAAAATTAAAAGCTTTATTCAAAAAAGCTTCATTAAATATATATATATTCCGCCGACGACTTTAAATAGTTTTCAATAGTTTTCAAGTAAAATGCTGATGACTAGTGATGACACATAGACAGAGATACACCAAATTCAATACTGTGTTTGGTTTACTTTATTTGCGTGTTGATTAAAAATATATCTTCACTAAACCTAGAAGCAATGCAGTATTCTTTTCTTTTGTCAATACTGCTAGATATTGTACTCACGATTTGGGGGCGAAAATGGTCTAAGTAAATCTAAATGCAGTAGCTACGATTCAAAATCTTAATTGCATCACCACTTTTGTCAACAATTCCAGAAAATTTAAACTTCAATAAGGTTGAAAATATCTTGCAGTTACTCAGAAAAACAGTTCTTGTCGTTTTATGACGTGCAAGTAACATTCAACATTAGGGCGACGGCGCGTCGTATTCCACGCGCGCCTCAAAGAGATGTCAGCACAAATGTAGGGGTCCACTAGGGCCGATGCCTGCCGGGGTCGCGGGAAGGTACTTATGGGTCACCAAGTCCCCTGGCAACACAGGCAACAGGAAGGAATACGGGTGGGTTTTAGTCAGTAAGAATCTGACACACCCTCCCGCTCCGCCCAGAAGAGCGGGAGAAGTTATTTGATGATTTCCCACGCTCAAAAAAAAAAAAAAAAAGGGTGATAGCACTCAAGCAGTCGACTGTACCCACTATTTGGGGGGTAAAATAATGTAAATCTAAACTCAGTTGATACTTAAAACGAGTCAGATACGTAATGTCACATGTAAAACAGATGTATTGTCGCAGTTATCATGTAAAGCCGAGTATACAATGTTTGTCGCGATGTGAACGAACGGAGAGGCGTCGCAGTGAATAAATAATGCACTTCGTGTACACTCGCACGCAGCGTACGTTGGTACAGCTGATTGTAATCTTATGACAAATGAATTGGAGGAAAAAGGCTTCGTAAATAATGTTAGAAATAGTCTTTTAAAGATATGTAAAAGAACTTTGAAATGATTTGTGCGAAGTCATAAGTGCGATTGAACTTAATTTTATAGAACCTTTTTTGCTCGCGAGTGGAAATCTTCTAGGTCTTGAACTCTCTGGGAGGTTGCGATGTATGAAAATGTTCTTCCATTGTTTTACGATTTAGTGGTGAAGCGGAAATAAATAGCAGAGAAGCAGGCAGAGAGTATAAAAAAGTATTCTAAAGCTCTGCATTTTTACATACATCATGACAGTGGAAAAATGTCAAGCGCGCGTAAACTGTTGTGCTTGGTTGAATGATAAATATCAACAGCCAATCGCAGCAGTTTACGCGTGCTGATTTTGCGATGATTTTCGTTCGAGAAACTGGCTGTTAGTCAGCTATACGAAAAAAGCTCATTTCCTGATTCAAACATTACCCAGTCAGCACGGTCGCAGGACTGACTGCCACAGTCATTGAGACAGACAAACCCTCATTTCTCGTTTCACAGCAAAGACATTAAAAATTATTACGTACTTTGAATCAAACATTTAAATCGTTAGATTCGCCCTACCGCGTCAAAAGATGGACGAGTTACTGTTTCGTTTTGACACCTCTGACACACACAATGTCGCATGCTGCCATGGAAACACCACACACGGGATGTGCAGCTCACTTTCCATATGTACGATGAGGGTAAATCTAACGATTTAAATCTTTGCCTTGAATCTCTTTGCCCCACAGTCACTCCTTTTATGACACTACATCAAAGGACATCTTAAACATTATCCACACTGTACCCTATTCAACATAGGACCGCACAACATTGAAATAAAATAAACAGGAATATTGTTAGAAGTGTACACACGGCTACACATCAAGCTATACATTTCCAGTATAAGGTGATCTCGCATTCTATAGGATTTCCGTAGAATGCGAGGTCAGCGTAAACTGGAATTGTATAGGTTGATGTGTAGCCGTGTGTACAAGAAAAAATGTTGAGTCTATTTCAGCTAAAACACACTTAGAGCAAGGAATATAACATTTTGTTCGTCGGTTATGTAACACTTTGTTCGTCAGTTATTTGTATCTTTTTACACTATAAACTGAATTAATGAGTACATAGTATTTTCTTGCTTTAAGTTGTGTAGCAACAGTAGGGTACGAGTAACTTTCGTGGAGGCTATCGGCGACAGAGATCTCTCGCGTCCGGCTCTGGTTCAGGCCATGGTACGGAGTGAGAGGGCATGGGCAGCCGTCACCTTCTTCTGCGAAGTAGTAATGCTCGCGAAGGAGGAGGCGGGACGTTTGAGGGAAAGGCAAATTTCGCGCCCTCTCGCCCCTAGCCGCCGCAGCAGACGCAATAGGTGTCGGGAATCCCGGGCGGGCTTGCGGACAGTGAGCAATGGGTAGCTCACCACCGGTAAGGACCAGGCCCGGGTAGACGGCGCGTTGTGTTCCACGCGTGCCTCAAAGAGATGTCGTCAGCACGAGTGTAGGGGTCGACTAGGGCCGATGCCTGCCAGGGTTGCGGGAAGGTACAAAAGGGTTACCGAGGCCCCTGGCAACACAGGCAACGGAAGGGACACGGGTGGGTTTTAGTCAGTAAGATTTTGACACAATCTCCCGCTCCGCCCAGAGCGGGTGAAGTTATTTGATAATTTCGTACCCAAAAAAAAAGGGTAACTTTTTGGGTTACTTTTAACTTATTTATACGTATGTATTTATCTTGATGATTGAATTTCACACGCGGTCGGTTCGTGGATAGGTGACCAACCATTACATACCAAGACCCCTCCGTGCCTCGGAGAGCACGTTAAGCCGATGGTCCCGGCTGTCATTTGTAGATCTTTGACAGTCGTTACTGGTAGTCAGAAGCCTAAAAGTCTACCACTACTAACCAGTCAGATAGGCAGTCGCTTCTTGTAAAAGACTGGTATTCAGCTGCATCCTATTAGACTGGAAGCTGACCCCAACATAGTTGGGAAAAGGCTCGGCTGATTGATTTTTTATTGGATATATAATTTGATTTGATTTGATTTTAATTTGTAGATATTTTTTTTGGGTAAACTAAGAAAAATATCTACAAATTACGAATGTTTTATGTGAATAGGCTATCCTGTCCCTCTGTCAGCTTCGCTAATAATTAAATTCCTTTAAAAACTGTCCATTGCTTAGTAATTGGATGGAAAGCTGACAGGATTCCGGTTTATTATCAAAGATTTGATCAGCTTAAAGTGATGTCATATTTATTTAACTTTGTAAGCAAGACTGGTGCTTGTGTCGACTTCAAGCAAGACTACTATTTTACGGATTTAAGATAGTTAGGATACTAAAATTACAATATAATTAGTTATATTATATACCTACGTAGACTTAGGATTATTTATTTGGTATTTTATTATCAAATATTTTTTTTCATATGTTTCTAAAAAAAAAAGGTCAGACTCTCAGTCTTTTGTAATCAAATCCGTTTTGCCAATAAAATCAATTTCATATTGCTAAGAGTTGATTTTTACAAGTCTAATTTTCGATTCTGGTTTTTTATACAAGATGGACACGACAATAAGATAATAAATTAAACTTCGTACTATCACATGGCGTACCCAGTATGCTTACAGAATTTCAACCAAATAATATATCCAATAGTTTAGGTACACACTGCTACACATCAAGCTATACATGTCCAGTTTACACTGACCTCGCATTGTACGGAATTCCTCTACAATGCAAAATCAGCTTATACTGGAAATATACATTTCGTATAGCTTGATATACCTTGATGTGTATACTATAAGCTAGTCGAAGATTGGCAAAACCTATAATCGGCTCATCGCTGCTATTTCGATGTGAAGATTTATTTGATAGTTCCAAAATACTCTCATGCATATTGTCTTGTTGTTGTCTCCACATAGTATTTTTTTCTTCGTAAAGCAAATCAATCTGCCTAGCCTTTT
The DNA here is from genome assembly GCA_905333075.3 of Atethmia centrago. Lineage (NCBI taxonomy): Eukaryota > Metazoa > Arthropoda > Insecta > Lepidoptera > Noctuidae > Atethmia > Atethmia centrago. The sequence continues at coordinate 15,459,246 of HG995385.1, forward strand.
CCAAACTATGTTGGGGTCAGCTTCCAGTCTAAACGGATGCAGCTCCACATAGCAGATCTCCACAACCCAGTTACTGGGTAACACGATACCCCATAGTACGTTTGGGCAGAGATATGGGCTTAATAATGTATACTCTTAAATATCTTATACTACTGCATCACACAGCGAGAGTATCAGAACGGTACTTGTGTCGTAACTCACTGCTAGTCAAAAGCTCAGAGACTGATTTCGGTCACGTTCGCAACGGGCGACAAAAAACCTTTTAAATGTCTTCTGGGGTCAAGCGAGAGCAATGGACCGGCCGATTGTTGTGATGATTTAATTTTAGAACACCTTTCGAGTCTATGGATTTGAAGATCCTAGAGTTCTTGAAAAATACTTTCATTTAGTTGCAATCTAGAGTACTTCGAAGTTATTCACAGCTTGTGGTGTGTGTTTTAAAAATATGGGTCAATTACGAAATTAATAGAGGTGGCCCATGCCGTACTTCATTAAGTATCGTCACTCGCCCTATGGGCAGTTATGGATGACATCTTACAATTTTGAATAAATTCTAGTGGGCCAATCAAAACCATCGAAACTTATAAAGTTTTCAAAAAGAAAAACGGAACCCTTATAGGATCCGTTCGTTATCTGTCTGTTGGTCGTCTGTCTGGCAGTTTGTCAATACCCTTTTTCACAGGAACGCGTGGAGGTTTCAAGTTGAAATTACATCAAATATGTATCTCTACGGTCCCGTGGAATTATAAAAATATCAAGCTTCTGAATCTAAGCAATAAAGGCTTCTACATACTGGCGCGACTTGTCGCGCGACGCGTCGCGACACAAAGACACCGCGTGTAGCGCTACACGCGGTGTCTTTGTGTCGCGTCGCGTCGCGCGACAAGTCGCGCCAGTATGTAGGAGCCTTAAAAATATACGGCCGTTTTAAATGCGACATATTTTGATACTCGCAAATAAATCAAAACCTCTAGGGTACCTACTTCCTGTTGACCTAGAATCATGAAATTTGGCAAGAAGCAATTTAAGGCCTCATAGCCCAAGTAAAGGAAAAGTCCGAAAACAAACCTACTTACAGAAATATAAAATTATCATTTAGAGGCCGACACCTAAAGCGCGGTCACTGTCGGACTGCATAGAAAAGAAAGAGAAGCGCGATGACACAACGCTGGTAATTTATTGCAAAATATAAAACAATTATCGATTTACAAAAAAGCTATAGATTGTATAAAAAATAAAACACTATTATGCTAATATGTTGCTTGTAGAATAATCTGACAAAAAATCGGAATGATTGCATGTATGATTTTTAATCGTTAAAATAAATTTTTAGAGTATCTTCGTGATTTTTCTATCTTATCAAATTAGTTATATTATGTTTTCAACACACTATCTACCTAGCATATATCCTTAAGAATATCATATATTTTTCTGATTTTGTTTACTGCAGTGGATCATATACTTTAAGGCATTATAAAACTTATAAAATTTGCATTTAGTCCACTTAACATGTTTTTCAACTACATAAAAAATAAAGAAAATTATAAAGATAAATTTATCCCAACTACGAAACCCATCAACGCCACAAACCTTCTTTCTAATAGCCTGCTTTCCATTTTATTTAACCAAGATCCAGCCGAAACTGCCACAACTTCACAAGTTCTCAAAGAAACCCATGTGGTGTTATTTTGATGCAAACAGTAATAAAAACGAATAAAACCGCCGCAGTGTGGCGTCGTGTCGTGTCGCCCGTACATATCCAGATATAACGTGCATCTGTGTCATAGTTTATGAACACCATGGAGACGTAAATTTATGGGATTTTTTCTTGGTGTTTCGAGGGACGTGAGTTTATGTTCTGGATACAGCTTTGCGAAAAGGTCAATACCTCTTTAACAATGGTTCGGTAACAATGGGTACAGTACCAACAGGACAGTAGACCGCAAGGACTTGACTTCCTGCTTATTTTTTATTTAATTTATTTGGCTCACCAACAATTGAATACGTCGATTGATAAGTGAGTGTCTACTTTAAATTAGATGAGTTCTTATACTCACCGAACATAATTAAATTATGTTCTTGACAAAAAATTTAAATAAAGATCAAACAATCATAATTGAAATTCCAAACCACATACAATCAAAATCAAAAAACAATTAAAATTAAGATAAAATCAAAATTAAAAATCAAAATCATAATCAAACTCATCATCAACATAATATCAAAATCATTATTTAAATTAAAATCAAAATCATTATTTAATTTTAAATCAAAATCCACACTTAAATTAAAAACTAAATTAAATTAAATGAACACTAAAAAAGCTTGCTCATATGTTATATTGCCTTTCTTTGTTTTAATTTTACCCACTTGCGTGGCTGTCTCCCACAGAAAGTGAGAGGAAAGGCGTGTGTAGACAGGAAGTGACAGCTTGAGCATGGAATAAAAAGTACTTTTTAATAGCATGTAAGTAATTAGTAAGTACTTTATAATAGCATGGATTAGGGTCTTACACCCATTTTTTAAAAGTGTTATAATTAAATTCTATAGTGCTAATATGCATAAAAAAAAATCACAAAATTTTTATTCAATCGATAACTGCCATAAAAATGCATTTAAATTTTACATTTTCTTTCGCGCGTAGTTTGACGAAAACGCTGGACGCAGTGGACGCCATGTTGCTCTGTGGTCATGACGTCACTTGGCTATGTAAACAAATACGCTGATCTATTAGCTAACTATCAGTTGACAGTTGCCACGTTTTAGTTTACACAGGGGTATGACGTAATAACATGGCGGCTACTATCTATCTATATATCTCAATAATCTATTTACAGATTTTTTCTCGTATATAGTAAAATACCCTATTTAGTGTACTTTTGAAACTAGTAAGTACTACATAGATTGTTAGTAGTGATGATTGAATTTCGACCAGTGGGCGACCTAGTAATGAATAATTATTCGAATAAATATTTTAATATTTAACTTTTTTAAATTACGAGGTACTGCTCAGTTGCTTATTATCAAGGTGGCATGGAATTAGTGTACTCATGAAATTAGTAAGTACTACATAGATTGTAAGTAGTCATGATTGAAATTCGACCAGTGGGCGACCTAGTAATGAATAATTATTCGAATAAATATTTCAGTGTCGCTGCTCAGTTGGTTACCACCAAGGTGAGATGTCAGATGTTACACATCATATGCGACTACTGTAAGGCTTGCTCGTTTTTTGTCTTTTCATAATTCTATCATCACGTTTACCTACTATGCCAATAGGTACTAAATAATATGTTGTACGCCAGATGTGCCTTATCAACAGCCTTACAGTCTCAAAAATCTACTCTCATACTCCCAACGTAAACCAAAGCCGAACAAAATGTAAACACAACTAGGATCTGTCCCATTACCGCAGTATATTTGGTCTCCCATTCACCCCGCGGATGACCGAGCGAGCACCGATAACTGCTTGCTCAGAAATAGTATCGATTACATCTTGCAGCTTCCGTGTTGTGTGTCACAGATAATATGTAGTTATATGAAGTTTGTCTTGATTTGTATTACATGCTACACTGAGTGCTGCCTCAGTCGGCTCGTTCAATGTGCTACTGCTAAACTTATAGTACGGGCGCGGATGGCATTCGTTTGAACAGTCATTTTATACCGATTGAAAATTATAGCATAAATTGTTTTTCCTTAGCTCTTATGAGATATGAGCATCAGCTGCGCCAAAAGCGGACGAGTCCAAAGTTAGAGCAAGTTGTAAAAAAACAAAAAACATTGTAATTTCATACTGCGCCAAAAACAGGTTTTTGGGATCATCTTAAGGCGTGTACGCACGAACTAACAAAACATGATGAACACGAACATCGAACACGGAACGTTTGGTTCGTACGTGTGGACGTAAATTAGCAAAACGAACACCATACGAACTGTTTGTGTTCGCGCTCAACCACCTCGCTATCTTTAGTAGCCAATATCCATGCGCTGGATTCGCGGTTGGATGTGGTCGACAGTGAAGTAGCCAAAAGTGTTTTCCTATTCGTAGTGATTCACAAAATATTGTTCCCAAAGGGGGATCCTAGGTGGTGGGACGAACAATGTTGCATCAAATTTCTCCCGACACCGAACCACGCACCACAATGAAATTGGATCGCCACGATCATTTTTGACGAACATAGTGTTTGATGATCGTTAGTGGTACGGACATGCGAACAAACTGTTCGATGTTCCACCACGCGGGCCCAGTGCGGGTTGGTAGATGTTATTGTCGATCAATTTTGATTAACACGATATTTTTTGCCTGTGTTACGTAGACCATTAAAAAATTCATATGTGGTACCAAATTTCAACTTAATCGGGGTAAATGTATTGGTACATTCAGAGACAATTGGCTGTGACAGACAGACGGACAGACAGACATACGAGTAATCCTATAACGGTTTCGTATTTTCATTCGTGCGTACGGAACCCTAAAAATGAACATAGTAGATATAAATAACTATCTATTTCTTTATGACTGACTCGTTGGTCTAGTGGTCGCAAGCGCTACTGCTGAGCATGAGGTCCTGGGTTTGATTCCCGGGTCGGGCAAAGTGTTATTGGGTTTTTCTATCTGGAATTTCTCAGTAGCAGCCCGGAGTATGGATTTTTGTCCGGTTGATGGCAATAGGCACGCTCCCTATACTACTATAAGTATCTATACTACATGGGACTTAAAGAAAACTGCAGAAATGTGGGTGTACTACAGGTAAACCTCTGCCCAACTCTTCGAGGAAACAAGGCGTGATGTTATGTTTCTTTATTACTTACTCTTAAAAATAAGTGTCTAAATCAATATTTTCTTTTTTTTCAGGTAATTAAGGCGAATTTAGCAGCTATTGAGCTTGTCAGGTATATGACAGGTGGAGTACCGAATGGCGTCCAAGGACTGGAAGGCGAAGTGTCAGTCGTCCGGCGGAGAGATGGGCGCAGGATATTGTTACCACCGCGGGTAGAACCTGGATGAGGCTGGCACAGGAGCGTGGGGATTGGCACAAAAAAAGAGAGGCCTGTGCCCAGCAGTGGACGAAGTCGGGCTGTATTTGATGATGATGAATTTAATTATCTAGAAGGAAATCGGGCCAATTTTGAACTGTGCCAATTTAGACTGGTGGGGAGAATGAAGATCGACTTCTTTGCTCGACATAATTTAGGACACAGTTTTAACACTTAACATGGCCTAACTCTTTAGGTACCTACGTAAGTAATATGTATTTGTAATTTTAATAATTAATCTCCTTATAATTTAAGCTGTGCTTCATTTATATTAAGCTAAATGTAGTGAAGAGTTATTGGGTATTTCCACGGATTCTATCTGGAATTTCTCAGTAGTAGCCCGGAGTCTGGATTAGTGCCCGGTTGATGACAATAGGCTCACCCCCTATTACATGGGACTTAAACATAACCGGCGAAATGTGGGTGTACTACAGGTACACAGGGTCACAGGTATTGCCCAACCCTTCGGATAAACAAGGCGTGATCTTATATGTGTGTAAATGTAGTGTAACAATTTAGAGTGAAAATTAGTCTTCTGCAGATTTAAGGCTCGTGCAGACTAGCGCATTATCGCTGGCGCGACAGGCAGCAATATGCCTGCCGCACCCGCGAAATCGCCCCAGTGTGCGGGAGCCTTTAGAGTAATCTAAACTCTAGAAATCCGGGGTTTTGGGGCTAAATCTCCTGTTAATACTATCTGTTGTATCTATTTCTAAAACCACGATATCGACCACGATAATAACGAAATAAACAAATAGTAAAATAGTAACAAAACTAACAACTTAAACCGTGATTACCGTTAACAGTTTAACTTGATTACATATATTTAACCGTGCTAACTATACGTAATGAGGCTAAAAGCCGATAATGAGGTAGACTGTAAATGTTTTTATTTACATAAATAATTACTTTAATCACGTGAGTTTCGAACAGGGGTAGCGGGTCAGAAAAAATCACGATAAGGGAGAGATGTGACAATCACCTGTATTTTTTCATGCGACGAAAAAATTAAGGTAATTCAATGTGTGACGTGTAAAATAGTTTTTACTAATAATTAATTGAATTGAATTGAGCGACCACATAAAAACCAGAGCGAGCGAATAAAGCACCTAAATTCTACCTCAATGTGTTTCAGTTTGCTAACTTGCAACCCGGTAAATGCAGTAATAAAAAAAATAAAATACACGTGATGCCGGGAGGAGGGGAAAAGATTAGCCTAAAACCCAATGACTATACAGCCTCTTTGCTAAAACCTCACGACGGGGAGGTGGGGGGTACTAATAAGGCCTAAAAAACCTCACGTGGTTAAAGGACGGCCCCGTAGTAAAAATATTTGTATATCGGGATTTATTTATCGCTTTCTGCTTCCCCTGGTCGTTAATTGGTCGCCTTTGTATTGCAAATTAGCTCTTACAGCCAAATTACTTTTTGACAGGATTTTTTCCTACTTTCGAAAATATAGTTAACTAGCTTCTGGCCGCGACTTCGTCCGCGTAAAGTATCTTGTTTTAACATAAAATATTTATCCTATGACACTCGGCCATACTTTAGCTTCCCATTTGTGAAAGAATTTTCGGATCAGTAGTTCCGAAGATTACCCCCCTACACACAAACTCACTTTTACCTCTTTATAATATTAGTACACTTTCAATTGATGTAAATTACAAAATATTGTAGGTAAAACATTTGAAGAGTAACGGTGGAGTTTCTTGGCTATTCTTCCCCATACCAAACTACCTTTTGGAAGGGGCGACTAGAATCAATACTATTTTTTTTTGTAAATTCTGACGTTCAAAAGTGCCACTTATGTGCCTATTTGAAATAAATCATTGGACTTTGTCTTTGACAAACTCTAACCGACAGTAAATATTATACTAATTTCCTGTTTCAATACCGTATACCTACGTAAACAGCCAAAGGGATGTAAGTTTGTTTTAAACATCATTATCGGTCTGTCAGGCTGAGGAGCGACATGCGGCCGATAACACCGATAAACCCTCTGTGTGCTGCTCTCATATATTTAATGAGTTTGAGCAGGGCTTTACCGGATTAATATTATGAAAGCTAGGGTGGCGTCGTTAATGTCAATACAAAGCTATGAAACTATAGATATGCAAAAACTACTTCATTTATGGTTTATTAAGAGGTTTAAAAGGTTTTCGATAGCCTCTGTGTGGATATTTGGTGATGGAGACAGATCTATAGAGGCATGAGGAACAGGGTGTAAAGTTCACTCATCCTCCATAGCAAAGGAGAGGATCCTCTCCTCTGACCAGACGGGTGTCGTGTCTGGTGGCAACTGCCCGACGGTTAATGTCGGGATGTTGTACATAAAATAATATGCTAGTTGCGCGGTAAACTCTGCTTGCGCGATGCAGGATTTTTGCGTGACGTCAGTGTGCTGCGTTGTTCGCATGTGGCGCTGTAGATGCCGCCACAGATCTAAGGTGTACCTGGTACTTTAAAATTGTATGTTTTATATAATAATTACTTAAATAACCTATAATAACTCAATCAATCTGCCCAGCCTTTTCCCAACTATGTTGGGGTCGGCTTCCAGTCTAGGATGCAGCTGAATACCAGTATTTTACATGGAGCGACTACCTATCTGACCTCCACAACCCAGTAACTGGGTAACACGAAACCTCTTGGTAAGACTGGTTGTCAGACTTTCGGGCTTCTGACGACCCCTAACGACTGTCAAAAATCCACGAATGACAGCCGGGACCAACGGGCATGGAGGAGTTTCGGTATGTAAAGATGGTCACCCATGCATGGACCAACCGCGGCAAGCGTAGCTTAACCTGATGGATCGACCCGTGCGGCTGTTATTGCTTAGCCGCTTGCGAGCTCCTCAAATAGTATAATAACTAACTTATCAAATTGAAGCCCTCTTCCTCTGGGTACTTTGCTGTGCCCGACAGGGTCCACAATGATCATGTCTTGGTAAACCCGTCAAAGTAAAGTAAAATAGTGTGTGTTGGTGTGTGTGTGTGTGTAGTTTAATAAAGTATAATTATAATAAATAAATAATATAAATAAAGTTTACATTGTGGATTGCAATTAATATATTGAGCATGATTTACACCGTAATTGCGAAACACACTATCAATCACAATCTGAATAACTTTGAAGGATATTGCTAATCCATTGCTTCATATGTTCGAAAAATGTGTGTGCTCGACAACGCAAATAACGCAATGAATGTTGTTGAACTGTCAAAATGAAACCCATTGCTACTGATATTTACGCAATTACCCCGCAGCGTGATATTAATAAAGAAAAAATGCACTTGAGTATGCAGATTAATATAAGTAGGACCTAATCCAAAAATATAAAAAAAAATGGACCCATTTAAAAAAAACTCTCATTGTGAAAAAAAAACGTCCGTATCTAAAACCACAGGCCTACAGATCTGCCGGGGTCGCGGGACTGCCGGGGTCGTTTATTTATTTACTTATAGGTTCACCCACAGCACATACATATACATACAAATTAAAAGACGCCAGATTACCGCTTATTTGCTAATTTAAGTCCCGCCCGTCTCGCCGCCGGACGACCGACCTTTCGTCTTCCAATCCTTGGACACCAGTCGGTCACTGCCATACTCCAACGCCTACTTACTAAGTGTACAATTAATTAGGAAAAAGAAAAAATAAAGTTAAGTTACGAAAATAGATAATTAGAAATTTTGACTCATTTCATTGGTGTGTCCCTAGGCCAAGATTCTTGATTTAAACTTCACCTTAGGGTCATTATATATCTGCTTTGGGTACGGACTTATTAAATTAATTAAGGTTGTCACACATCTTAATGAGTGGTGAGTTGAGACCTATGTTTGTAGAGGTAGTAGGGTGCTGCAACAATGTAGTTATGGGAAAGCGTGGAATTCTAGGCGGAACTTTTAATGTAATGCGCGATAGCAGTTCACTACAATCTAGCGACCGTTCACTAGTTTGTGAACGAACATAAGGCTATGCATAATTCTCCTTTGCCGTAGTGAGGTCATCTTAAAAAAGCTCAGACGCTGTTGATAGGGACATCTATAGGATAAGCCAGGGGATATAAATGCGAGGTGTTTGGTGAAAGCCCGTTGTATGCTCTCCAGACGCTGAGAATGTATTGCGTAAAAGGGGTCCCAGGCAACACTGGCATATTCCAGCCTGCTACGCATTAAGGCATTGTATAGAACCATTTTAGTTTTAATCGATTTAAATTCTTGCGTATTACGTTTAAGAAAACCTAACAATTGGGCAGCTTTTTTAACGCAACTGTCTACATGTTGCTTGAATGGCAACTTTTATCCATGATCACTCCGAGATCCCGAATTTCATCTAGCTTAGCCATTGCCATTGATTCCGTTGACGCCATTGATTTTATATGAAGTATCACTAGCTTGTTTCTTTTTTGTAAATATTATGTGGAAACACTTTTTGACGTTTAGACCCATGCCATTTTTATTGCACCAATCTTGTATTCGATCTAAGTCACTTTGAATCGCGATCGAGTCGTTCGGTGACTTTATTGTCTTTTAAATCTTTAAATCGTCAGCGAACATTAAAAACTTAGTTTATGATTTGATGTGCTAAGTCATTAATGAACAGCGAGAACAAGATTGGTGCTAGATGGGATCCTAGCGGTACTCCCGAGATAGAAACATATGGTTGTGACGTGTAACCATTCAAAACAACAGTCTGTGATCGTTGTTGTAGGTAAGATGTAAACCACCTCGGAAGTGATCCGTGCACGCCGTTGGCTGCTAGTTTTGACAAAAGTAGCGAGTGACTCACTTTATCAAAAGCGCTGCTGAAGTCTGTGTACACTGCATCTACCTCCAGTCGTTTGTCTAGAGATTCCGATATGTCGGACACAAACTAAATTAGATTGCTTTCCACTGAATGACCTGCTTTGAAACAATGTTGGCAAGGTGAAATGTTTGAGTCGAAGTGATGTGTGATTATGGGGCAGATAATTCAAATATCTTAGCGATTCAAATATCTTAGGAAAACACGACAGTATTGAAATTGGGCGATAGTTCTTTACATCTGAAGGATCATCTTTTTTATAAATAGGAACAATTTTTGCCTGTTTCCATACCTCAGGAAAAACGCCTTCAGCCAATGAGCGATTAAAGATAATGCATAATGGAAATGCCAATGTGCTGCAGCATCGTTTTATAAAAATAGAAGGGATGCAATCAGGGCCGGGACCTTTCGAGGAGTCCAACTTCTTTAGCTTTATAAGAACGTCTCTTTCTGGGAACTGTATTTTACTGATTACTTTTTGTACCGTACTGAGCTGAAGCTGAACTGAGCTATCCTCTAGTTCAGTTTTGCCTGCAAGGTTGGAGCTATAGACTGAGGAGAATTGCTGGGCAAACAAGTTGGAGATTTCTGGTCCAGTTTCTGCAACTGACCCAACCGCATACTGGATGGAAACTTTGACTGTTCCTTACGTTTGTCCTTTATAAAACTCCAAAAAGCCTTCGGGTTTTCAAGTATCTCGGATTCAATTTTTTGTTTATATGAATGATAACATGATCTTTTAGGTTTATGACATTGACCACGCAATAACTCAAAATCTATTATATCGCGAGGGTTTTGATATTTTCGACATCTTTGCCTAATGTTTTCCTTCTGGTGAAGCAATTTGATAACCCTAAATGATTACCAAGCTGGATATTTTTGCTTCCGACGATTATATTTCGGTACAGACGTATCAATAATATTTAATAAAAGATTGTAGAAGTGAGAGACCATTTCATTCACGTCATGGCATTTAGAAAACATGCTAATCCAGTCTACTTCTTTCAGTTTTGGAATAATTTTCGTATAATCGGCCTTGTAGAAGTTATAACCTAGTTTATAATTGGTTTCCAGTGTCTCGGGGATTGTATCAGGGGGGTAACCATCACCTCATAAAGCAGTATTATTTCAATATTACTTAGCGTGAGAAAGAGATGGAGCTATAAGTCCTGTATAGCTCCATCACTTTCCCACTGTGAAGTAATATTATAATAATACTGCTATAAGAGGTGATGGTTACACCCCTGAGATATACTGATAAGTAAACAAGGGTGTAGAGGGTCAAGCTTGCTTAGTAGATCAAGAGGAGCAGTAACTGATGTTTTTCAAGTTACTAATTACCAAATCTAATATACGATTGTCAATATTTGTTATATAATTGAACTGAAAGAGATTGTTTAGTGCATAAAGTCGGTTAGTGAATAACCCAAAGGGTTGCTGTAGTTCTCAGGAACTGTGTGTTGGAAACCTTCATTCACTCGAGTCCAATTCATAAAACCCTAATTAAAATCACCAAGAATTATGACCTTAGCAATTATGTTATTTGCATTGTCCAAAAATGAGACAAGATTTTCCTTCTTGAATGGTTACCGAGGCCCCTGGCAACACAGGCAACGGAAGGAATACGGGTGGGTTTTAGTCAGTAAGTCTGACACACCCTCCCGCTCCGCCCAGAGCGGGAGAAGTTATTTGATGATTTCCCACCAAAAAAAAAAGGCCTACAGATGAGTAATTTTATTACGATTATAAATATGAATATCAAGGAGTAAACAATATTCCCACATTATAAAATCATTATCTTTCTTCCCAGAAGTAATCACGTAATTAAGTGCAATAAATTCTCTGAGATTTATGTGCAACAGACTGTCCCATTGAAAACAGATCAATGGGTCATGAGTATGTTATTCATAATTTAATGTAATGAACTTATTGACTGATTTGCAGCTTGTGGGTTGAGCAAGAAATAGGGAATGTCACAGTATAGGTACAAATGCTAAGGTTTCAATCTTCTCTTCTCTCTCTTCCCTTAAATAAACAGGTCTTTTTAATAAAAATTTATTAAAAATACTAAATCGATTTCAAAACAAAATTAACTGACAATTATGAAATAATATTTTTTTATATACTTACAAGAAATTAACCAACAAAACGAAATCAAATAAAGGTACGAAACAATTTAGGGGCCTACAATTTTTTTTGAGGTCCGTGCAAGCAATTAAGAAAATTACCTATCAAATATAAAAAATGGCTTTGCTGGCAGCTGGCACAGACCACAAAAAAAAAAAAATAAGTATTACTCCTTTTTTTTTAAGTCTGTAAAAAAGTTAAGTAAGTAATATCTTGCACGATTTTCGTCCTTTTTAACACTTATGGCTAGAGCTAGAAGAGATGAAATGTCTAATACGGTCTAATCATGGAAGTTGACAAATGAATTTTGGACCATTTGTGATTTGGACCACGTGCAAAGCGGACCATTTGTGATTTGGACCATGTGCAAAGCGGACCTTTCGCGAAAAGGACCACATGCGCAACAGAGCATTTTCGAATCGGACCATTCGCGAAATGGTCCTATACATATTGTACCTTTTTTGACCATTTCGCTCCCCCCACCGAATAATATGGTAATGTGGTACTACGACAATTTTCGTTTTATTGCATATTCGGTGTTTAGAGCATTAATTACCATCTTGTGATTTTTTTTTGTATTTTTTCTATGTATATTTATAAAAGTACAATAAATTCAATGGTATCGTAATGAACACAACAAGATTATTCCCTTAAAATCTAAAGATACTTTTTGCTCGAATAATACCATAACAAGTTATTACAGATTATGCAATCATTAACTTTTTTGGTAAGCGACGATTACCATCATATTCGCTTATGAAATGCATATCTTTTTCCACGTAAACTATAAAACAATTATATTCATGTCTTATTTTTATTTACAGGATTTGGTAATGTCTTTTTACAAAACGTGTTTGTTATTTATGCAAAATCGTAACGTCGTTCACTGTATCTTATAGTTAATATTTTTGAATATTAATCTATAATATTTTTAAATATATTGGATTTCACCCGTGTAATATCGTAATATCATATTGCCGTTAGGTTTTTCGACACCGTATTACAACGAATAATGCATTAAGATTGACTACGATATCGTTGTGTTTACACGCGAATAATATGGTGATGATGCGTTGCATACTATATTTTTGCCCTTTAATTTCAGTAACATTATTTTTGTCAATAACTTCATTTTGTCAAACTATTATAAAAAAAATCATAATATAAAATATACTGTAAAAAAATAGCTTTGTTTTGACGTATAAATGTCTATCTTACGATCTACCCGTGCTGAAATATACGCATAAAACAGTTTTTTATTTTTCCTGTAAAATTTAGATTTATTGATTACCATATTATTCGGTGGGGGGAGCGATTTTACGAATTGAGAATTTGACAAACCGTGCAAAATTGAACCATACGTTATAATTCCCAAAACTGATAAGCAGATTTATGATATCATAAACTGTCCCATTGAATCCAGATCATTAGTTCATAACTAATGCAACACCACGATAACCAAACAATGTAAATTATTACTATTCTATACACAAACATGAGTACAGACAAACGAGACGTGTGAGAAACATAAGTAATAGAAATGATAATGTTTGTAAACATTTTGATATTTTGAACATAATCGGTACCTATACAATATAAACAGAATGCAGCTTGGCTTGTTCTAATTACACTTGAAAACTTGGTATAAACCACTGTCAGTCAATGCAAAATCACAGCTACAGAACGGCGCACACTGGTCCCAAATGATAAAAAAGGGGACATTAAGAAATTTTTGACAAAAGGTCAACCGATTCAGCTTATTTTTTTTTTGTAGACAGCTGATGCAATTACAAATCACTTTTGTACATTGAGTTTTTGCCAAAAAAGCCGTATTTTCAGAGAAAAAAAATATTCAAATATTTTTTGTATGAAAGAAATCCTAATTTTGTCTTTATCTTCCAAGATTCAAACGTATTCAAAATAAAACTTAGCGCAGCTTGTAGAGGGGCTAATTTCTCACTACTTTGTCATAGACACTCAACTGCGATTTTGTGCTCCTTTTGAGTTACATGCACTTTAAATATTTTTTGTATGAAAAAATCCTAATTTTGTCTTTATCTTCCAAGATTCAAACGTATTCAAAATAAAACTTAGCGCAGCTTGTAGAGGGGTTAATTGTTCATCACTTTGCCATAGACACTCAATTGCGATTTTGTGCTCCTTTTCAGTTACAGGCACTTTAAATTTTTCGTTGTCGGATGAGCTTTACTAGTTTTTTGTAGACAGCTGATACAATTACAAGTAACTTTTAAAGATGTATTTTTTGTTAAATAAGCCGTATTTTCAGAGTTAAAAAATTAATTCAGGCGGATTAGAAATAATCTTGTTAAAGATAGACTAAGATGTAATAACATTTTCTTCATTAATAAGTAACTCTTATAAATGTCTTTCTATTAAAAAAAGTCTTATTTTAAATATATCAAATAAACAACTTGGATATCTCAAAACGTGTACAGACATGTTCAGGTACAGGTAATTTATTGTGTGACTCATATTCAGATTATAAGCATTTTTTGGTAATGAGTCATTGCTTAATTAGCCGATTACTTACAATTTGGGCTATATTTGGTCATCTAACGCTAGTGAATGCGTCGGAAACGCTGAATGATAAAAAGGTATAAATTGCAATTAAAACTTTTCCTTCGTACTTTAACGGGCTTAGGACCGTCAAAATACAAACCTATATAATAATATAGGTATTGTATTAAGGCGTACTTAAAAAATTTGAACTACCTGTAACCCTAACGCTTAATTTATCTTTACATGCATGTTTTGTTTATTTATTTATTTTATACTTTATCACTTAATATGTATTTGATTTAGGGCAGGGATCTTGGCGTGCTTATCTGTTTTGGTCACTTTCTTCAATAATAAACGGCACTTGCACTATTAACAGTCTTTTAATTATAGTTCCACAACAAAACACACGCTTTTACAATTATTTTCACAGGTTAATTCACAGAGCAATGTTCGTGCGATCAAGATTCAATGTCAAGTCATTGTCACAATAAAATATCAGGGTATAATAAAAATAAACAATATTGTTCTACCCTACTTTGTCCTAATAAGTCATATGAAATGTAAAATACAACTTTTTATTTGACTACCCCAACAGTGGGTAGTCTTTGTTTACAAATGTAATACTTTGCTAGGGCTGTCGTCAACATAATATGAATAAATAAATAAATAAAACAAACACAAAAAATAAAACAAAGCGCATTTTTTTTCAGTACCTGTAAACTTAATAACTAAAGTAAACTATTATTTTACAAATTTAAATAAACTAGATTACAAACTTACAAACTTAAATAAACTAACATGAACGTGCGTATGTTACAATGTGAATTATGCTAGCGGATCTTGTGGGGGATTATTCTCAATGTCGACGTATACTTCTTCCTCATCAGCAACTTCTAAATCGAGTTCATTGGGTGAAACGTCATCCTTTAGAAGATTTTCGGCTTCTTCAAACCTCTGCTGCTTTTGAATTTTGGTGAACTTCGGTCTTATGTTCGTAATGTACGGATCGGAGCTGATAAGTAACTGGTGTAAAATATCTTCATTTGTTTGCATTCTGCCTATCTTTCTAGTATGCTTTTCTCTGATTGAACGAAAATCTTTGTTTCTTGCTTCTGAGGCTTCTTCGGACATCATACCAATTGGAATAAAAGAAAAATGCTGGCAAATATCTGCACCATGCACTAAAAGTTTATGTACACTCGAAGGCATGTAATACCACGAGTACTCGCTGACATAAAGTTCTGCTGTTTCTCTGCAATAAATTCTAAATTTTTCAATATCTACATTTCTCCCAGAAGATATTGCCTGCAAAATTACAGCAAATCTCTTAATCAAATTAGCATTAACTCCTGTTATCTCAGCTGACCTTTCGTAATCATTGAAAAACCGTCGAGCTGTATTGCCATCGTTTGTTGTCCCAAAGCCTTGTTTGACGATATCAATCATTAAGCCAGTTACAACAAAAAACTCATGCTGCGTTAACTCTTTTCTTGATTTTCGGAGCAGTTTGTCCTCACCCCGAGCCGCCCATTTTTTGAAATCTAAGTTGTAAGATATGTGCAAAATACATTCCATGCATCGCAACCACATGTGAAGTGAAGATAAACCATATTTGTACATATCATGGTTTTCTGGTTTGTTAAAAACGAGGTTCAAGTTGTTCATATCTTTCGGATTTGTTAAGCAAATGTTGCAATTGGCTGCAGACTGTGTCTGTGAAAGTGCCGTGCATACTTTGCCGTCGATCATCGTCATATGCAATTCATGAAATACTTCAAATTCGCCATCAAATAACTTTGTTGGTAGAAGGTTCTGAATTTCTTCTTGTAATGTTGCTTCTACTTGCTGAATATATTCTTTTGTTTCTTGTTTGAATTCGAACATAATTGGTCTGCAATAGTTTGTTGAAGAAGGGCGCGGATTTTCCCATACTATCACATCGTTGTCACTCATAAGGCGAAGTGGCACAAAACTAACCATAAATACAGAAGATTCTGAAAATATGTCACCAGTTGGTTTTTGTTTGTAACAACTTTGTGAAGAAGCTCCGTCACAGCCCCATTTACTAACTAGCTTCAAAACACCACCATTAATATTTGAACCAGTCACTTTCAAAATCTTCTCGGCAGTTAAATCTAGAACTGCCTGTAACTTAATTTTAGCTCCTGACTCCGATATCACAATGGTGCCGATTCCCTTGTTCACAAACTAAATTAAATTTAAGTTCAGTGCAACTTTTTCTTTCTATTTCAATAAGAAAAGGACAGAAGATACATTTTAGTTTAGTCCTGTCAAATTAATCAGCGGTTGACGTAAATTGACGTAATTTTAGTAGGCAAGTTTTTAATCACGTCTAAACTTGTATAGAGTAGTGACAGGCGCTGATTAATCTGACAGGACTAAACTAAAATGTATCTTCTGTCCTTTTCTTATTGAAATAGAAAGAAAAAGATGCACTGAACTTAAATTTAGATCAGTTTGTGAACAAGGGAATCGGCGCCATTATCTTCTTTTGCTGGATAGCATTCTTTCTTCTTCAACAGTAACTTCTGGTAAGATGGAAAAGCCGCTATGCCATTTGTACTTAAAATGGACCTCAAAGTTAGATATTGCCATTTTGATAAACTCAATGCTGTGGCAAGAGCTAAGGTGTCTTCCTCGGAAATCGATTTATCAGAAGCTTTATATAAAAAGTCACTTACTTCTTGCACCTTTTCTGGCTTATTTGAGAGGCACTTAATAACTTTAGAACAAACAGTGCGCCCGTTTTCATTAAGTTTAGCAATAAGAGCATAGAACAGCTCTTCTTCGGAATGCTCCAAAAGAGACAAAGAACGTCTTTTCTTCTGCTTATTTGTTAAATCTTCGAATGGTCGTTTATTTCTAGTTCTGGGAGTATTTGTGGTAGCTTCTGATGTAGATGCACCCGCTTCCTCTTCGTACGATAAATTATGCTCTTCTACGTCTACTGAAATGTCCTCTATGGTATATTCTGTATCAAACAACATAGGAAAATTCACAGAAGTTAAAGTTGGCCACAAAATTTTAGACTCCAACCACTCCTTGTTTTTAACACCAAATCTTTCGTTTCTACCTGAATTGTCCCATCTTCTAGCTAGGTTTGACGTATAATTTTGGCAAAACTTTTTGATAATACTGAGCTCTTCGTTTGGAATTTCACTTGAAATACGATTTATAATGGTTTGACACAGTAAATCACTATTTTTAAGGCACCCACTATTACTCAAAAAAGAAAAAATGTCTAAATTAGTCACAAATGTAGTCATTTTGATACAAAAATGTTACAGGCAAATAAATAAAAGTTACAATGTTGTGATAGTTGATAAAACATTGTGTTGTTTTTACGAGCACAAGACGCGTAATGAACAAAAACGGGTTCCGCTTGCCCTTATACTATTGATATATGACTCATTACCCAACTATCCCGTTACTTAATGGGGTAGTTAGATAATGGCTCATTACCTAACTACCTCATTACTTAATGGGGTAGTTAGATAATGAGCCAAATATTCTTGCAATTTGGATGAGTCACGAGAAAATAAAACATACTAAGATGTGCTCCTACATAAATACCGCAAAACTACAAAGGGAATTTTTAATTGCAATTTATATACCTATTCATCATTCAGCGTTTTCGACGCGTTCGACTAGATGACCAAATAGAGCCGAAATCGTCACTTATAGGGTAATTAAGCAATGACTCTATACAAAAAAAAAATTACATACGAGTCACACAATAACTTACCTGTACATAAACATGTCTGAACACGTTTTGAGATTTCCTTGTTTGTTTATTTGATACTGATAATTTCATATATTTGTAAGAGTTACTCTACAAGCTGCGCTAAGTTTTATTTTGAATACGTTTGAATCTTGGAAGATAAAGACAAAATTAGAATTTTTTTATACAAAAAATATTTAAAGTGCCTGTAACTCAAAAGGAGCACAAAATCGCAGAAGAGTGTCTATGACAAAGTAGTGAGCAATTAGCATCTCTACAAGCTGCGCTAAGTTTTATTTTGAATACGTTTGAATCTTGGAAGATAAAGAGAAAATTAGGATTTTTTCATACAAAAAATATTTAAAGTGCCTGTAACTCAAAAGGAGCACAAAATCGCAGAAGAGTGTCTATGACAAAGTGGTGAGCAATTAGCACCTCTACAAGCTGCGCTAAGTTTTATTTTGAATACGTTTGAATCTTGGAAGATAAAGACAAAATTAGGATTTCTTTCATACAAAAAATATTTGAATATTTTTTTTCTCTGAAAATACGGCTTATTTGGCAAAAACTCAATCTATAAAAGTGATTTGTAATTGCATCAGCTGTCTACAAAAAAAAAAATCAGCCGAATCCGTTGACCTTCTGTCAAAAATTTCTTAATGTCCACTTTTTTATCATTCGGGACCAGTGTGCGGCGTCCCAATCCCAATCAATTACGAATTGAAAAATTGCAACCCATTCTCACTTTCACTTATTGAGAAAAACATCTTTTCTACATCATTTCTACTAAGTATCTAAAAGAATAATAACCACTTGCGAAATGATTCTATAAAAAAATAAAAATAATGTGACAAAGATAGCTAAAAGTATTTAAAAAAAATGAAAGCAGTGACTGACAAAGAGCAACCTGAATTAAAAAGAGAAGAACATCAAAGAAAGAAGGAAAACTGACCCTCGAAGTATGAAGAGAATCTTGTCAAAAATAAATGAATCTTGGTCAAATATTGCAGTTACATTAAAGGAGATATAGTTCTAACACGTTACTATACAAAATCGTGGAAATATTAAAGAAAGAAAGAAAGAAAAATATTTTATTTGGGACACGCACAAGAAATACAAAAAGTTAAAAAAGAGCATTTAAAACTAACAAAATTGACATATTTGTTTGAATAAAGAAAAAACAGCAAAGAAAATAAATAAAAACGACTTGTGCGACGCTAAAAAGGCTCCTATCTCAGCATAATGCTGCGATATTTAAAAAATAAATACCGCACCGCTGGTATTCTGATAGTACATAGGTATAATTGAAAATATTAACCAAATCACAGGAAAATATACTATTTCCTATTATGAAACCGTCGGCTAAAAAAGGGGATGTGAGATTTGTTGTTCCAAAACGGGAAGATAAAGATTGTGAAGTGCTTTGCGTTAATATTGTGTGGAATGGAATAAAAGGGATCACTGATGTGTGCAAAAGCACTCTTCCTTTCAACCCGACTGCAAAGAAGGGTTGTATGTTTTTTTACTGGTCTTTCGTGGCGCATTTCAGTTCATTCATGTGTACATAGCACTTACAAATGAAGGCTGTTATATGATAAGAGTCTTTCTTTCGTTGGCTACATTATATTTTTATCGCCTATAACCACACCGAGGTCGTCTGTGGAACTCACTTCACCAATGTCTTTGATTATTTCGCAAGAAGCAGTAATTTCCCTCAAGTTATTCGCCGATATAACAGCACGCAATTTCTGGTGTCTGAGTTTCTGGAGTCTCATCTGGCCCAGGTTTGATCTAGCTGTCTGCTTTGGTCTGGTCTGACTGTCCGTGATTTGATTTTGTTTGATCTTACTCAGTAGATACTCATAGGAAATCCAAACCTATTTAACTTGATCCGACTCCGAACCAGACGGAACTGGGCAAGGACCCAGGTTCCTCTCAACTCTTTTCTCAATTTTGAAAAAAAAAATCGCAGAAACCGAGAAAAATTTATTGTTACGGACAGCAATTCGTATATCAAGGTCGTATATCGCTTTTAACCGATTTATTGATTTTAACTACATTATTTCATGGTTTTGTTCCGGCTTGATATATTTAACGGGACTCTACGGTTTCATTTTTAACGGTCTGATGAAAATTTATGTTATGTCCGTAAAGAAGGTGCTTGAATTGCTATAACTATTACTTTGGTAGTCGGTGGAAGTCGATAATGAACTTTAACTGAGCTTGCAAAAAAAAGCGAAAACGTAGCCTAGATATTTATTTAAATCTATGTGTTTCTTCAGGTCTGAAATCTATACTTAATATTATAAAGAGGTAACATTTGTGAGTTTGTGTGTAGAGGGTAATCTTCGGAACCACTGATCCGATTCCGAAAATTCTTTCACTAATGGCAAGCTACAGTATAGCCGAGTGTCAAGGCAGGTGCTGTCTTGATATAACATAAAATATATTCTATGATATTGTATGTTAAGACATGACAGCACCTGACCTTTTTGAAGAACATCACCAACTAGATCACTGTACCTATGTATAGTCACCTAATTGGTCATGTTCTTCAGAAAGGTCAGGTGCGTAGTACTCGCAACCGGCGTGCGTGTATGACCAGATGTATGAACGTAAACGAAGCAAAAGGAGTAGGTATCTATGAAGCGTAGCAGGTGGCGTTCTATTAATTTTCACGCGGGCAGAAGCTAGTCAATAAATACGGCAAACAGCGGCGGCAGATGAGTGCTTTGTATTAAACAGGGAAGACTGGAAATAATAATTGTGCACCAGCCCAAATGGGTGGCGTCTGCGAAGCCGCAACAATCTAAACATTACGATCTAAATATTTGATTTCGTGGAAGAGTAATCAGCTGACCATTCCATTGACCGACTCCTCTAAGGTCAAAACAAAATAACACGGGTCCCTTTAAAATTGATTAAAAGCCGTCAATCAACTAAGATCACCGCGGTTTTGACCTTGCCACTAATTCAACCACCATGAAACTAGTAAATGGTGTACAAATTAACCATGACGTTACGTACTCGTAGTATTCAATTAATGGGAAGTGCTGCCATCTCCTTGCATGTTTAAGTAACTTTGTTGTATGTGAACTTTGATATAAATTAATGAACTTATGACATTTGAATTGACAACCTATCCAGTGGTTATCGGAAAGTAATGAAATGCTGTTTGTTGGTAAGCGCATGACTTTAGAACGGCTGGATTGATTTGGAAAATTTTTGTTTTAAAATGTGGGTAATTGTTATTTTTGTTTTAATGTTGGTTTGGTCCGAACCACTAGGATTTTACGGAAACAAAAATGTAAAAATGTGAATAATTCGGGAAAACTGAAAGTGTATTTTCTATGAATTATTGAAATTTGGACCTCGATGACGTGATTGTTTTGCCATGCTTAAGCCGTGTACTCACAAGTGAACAAAACATGATGAACGAAAATTTGGTTCGTACGTGGGGACGTAAATTAGCAAAGAAAATACGAACAACGAAATTGGATCGCCACGAACATTTGTTACGAACGCAGTGTTTGATGTTCGTTAGTTAGTGGTACGCACATGCGATCATCAGTGTTAGTGTTTGTTGGTTCGTGTGTGTATACGCAGGTTTAATATGACTTGCACGTCATAAAACGTCAAAGCCTATTTTTGCGGTATATGTGAAAATTGGTAACGTAATTCAGAGGCGACTATGCAGGGTCAAATTCAATTAGCTAGTGAAACTCCGCTGATGTGATAGGGATATCGTTACATCTAAACATGATAAAATATTTTTTTTTTGTGGATCATCGTCCGTACTGTTACTTGAAATATTACTTTAAAAAGTCAGTTTGTTTTGTTATGCTTCACAGACATGATTGGTATCGGTATCTAAACACGATAAAACAAAAGAAAACAGATTTTCTCAATTCATACTTTAAGTAAGAACACTGTGTGAGGAGTGGCTAGAGAGGCGCCACGGCGTCCTCACCTTCCGACTGATGCAGGTCCTCACCGGATACGGCAGCTTCGGGAGGTTCTTGTGTCGAATAAGGCGGGAGGAAACGCCCGGGTGTCACCACTGTGTGGATCGCCCGGAGGACACGGTGGAGCATACGGTGGAGGTCTGCCCGGCTTGGGCAGAGCACCGCCGTGTCCTCTTGGAGGCGATCGGCGGCAGAGATCTCGCGTCCGGCCCTGGTTCAGGCCATGGTACGGATCGAGAGGGCATGGGCAGCCGTCACCTCCTTCTGCGAGGCAGTAATGCTCGCGAAGGAGGAGGCGGGATGGTTGAGGGAAAGGCAAATTTCGCGACCTCTCGCCCCTAGCCGCCGCAGGAGACGCCCTGGGCGTCGGGAATCCCGGGCGGATTTCCGGCCACCGTAGGCGCGCGGGGGCTTGCGGACGGTGAGCAATGGGTAGCTCACCGTCCGGTAAGGACCAGGCCCGGGTCGACGGCGCGTTGTGTTCCACGCGCGCCTCAAAGAGGTTTCGTCAGCACAAATGTAGGGGTCCACTAGGGCCGATGCCTGCCGGGGTCGCGGGAAGGTACTAAAGGGTCACCAAGGCCCCTGGCAACACAGGCAACGGAAGGAATACGGGTGGGTTTTAGTCAGTAAGAGTCTAACACACCCTCCCGCTCCGCCCAGAGCGGGAGAAGTTATTTGATGATTTCCCACCCAAATAAAAAAAAAGTAAGATCACTGCAAACTCAAAGTCCTCGCGCACGTATAGGAGTGGCGCGAGGAGGCGAAACGCCCGCGCCGGGATAGGCGCGGGCTTGCGGACGATGAGCAATGGGTAGCTCACCGTCCGGTAAGGACCAGGCCTGTGTCGACGGCGCGTTGTATTCCACGCGCGCCTCAAATAGATGTCGTCAGCACAAGTCCACTAGGGCCGATGCCTGCCGGGGTCGCGGGAAGGTACTAAAGGGTTACCGAGGCCCCTGACAACACAGGCAACGGAAGGAATACGGGTGGGTTTTAGTCAATAAGAGTCTGACACATCCTCCCGCTCCGCCCGGAGCGGGAGAAGTTATTGGATGATATCCCACAAAAAAAAGTCAGACTGCCAGCGGTCGTTGACCCCCCCAAAAACATCAAATCCTTTTTATTTTTATTTTATCGTATTCGCAAAGTTTCGCTACCTAATTTAATTTGAACCTGTAGATATCTAACAAATAATAAAGCAGTACCTCGTTTTAGGCCATTCTATCTTCAGCCCAACTCATTCAGTGCAAAAGTGTAACGCAAATAACAATCAAATTGGATCACAGGTACCTATCTATTGTTACAAACTCGAACATTAGATGTAGGTGACAGATAACAACAAGTGCTAAGATTGTACACTATCAAATAAGTTATTGTTTGTGGTGGCAGGTGAACAAATAATAAATTGTAGAACACCTAGATCGGTCTCTTTGGAAGGGTAGACTGAGTTTGTAGACCTGACGGAGCGAGCAAAACGAGCGAACAAAGATCGCGCCATGCCCTTAGTGGCTCTTTTTTCAAACAATTCAGAAATAGGAGCCCCTCCAGGCGCACCTCCGTCGACTACGCCTTTGCCTCCCACTATACCACCAATCCCGAAATTAACTTTGAAATTTTCGGGGTTTTTAAAAAATACAGTAAAAAGGTCTATTTAATCAAAAAAAAAAAAATTGCTGCTAGATATAATAAAGCGCCGGGTGTTAAAGTACAGTGGATCTATGACAGCTTAAAGAGTTGTATGAAAGACGACGACATGGAGATGATCTCAAATAGTTTGGGATAAGAGCCGGAGAATGATGATACATTGTGGTAAAATCCGGGTGTTGTTGAGGTCCTCCATCCCACAAAGCCCCTAGATCATCTACCGCATTACTATCTGTATCTTGTGTGTATCTATACGTAGATCTTTAGACACAGTCCTGCTCTCTGTGAGATAATGGACCGTAATCCACTATGCGGGTCCAGTGTGGGTTGGTAGATGATAAGTTTTTTTTATGCTTGCTTCGGTTTACAAAAAAGGGTTTTGTGTTTGGAGCCTCCTTTAGGCAAACATATCCTGAGATAGTAGATGACTAGATCACACAATATCATGTTTTAGACTTTTCGATTCTATGAAATGCCGGTTTGGTTTCCGACATTTCATAGAATCGAAAAGTCTTTTCTCCGGCTAATTTGCATAGAACAATCTTCCTAAACAAACAAACAAAACAAACATGATTTAGTAAGTACTCATAAATGGTGCTTACCATGTATGAGTACTAACTAAATCATTAACTTAAACATTTTGATCTACGTTCGTCATTTCGTTGCACTAGTCACATACAAATAGGCTGTAGGTACCTAGATTCAAGTTAGACCTCATGCTTGGTCGCGCGCGCGCAATATTTTGCAATGTACAGTTACTCTGTGGCGATGTGTGTCTGTATGTGTGTGTGTGTGTGTGTGATATAAGTTTGTGTCCGTATGTGTAACGTGAGGTAATGAATCTAGGTTTTACGGGTTGTTTATTTTTGTGAGTTTATATTTAATGTGTGTATAATTTCTTTGCAGCAGAACCAACTTTTTGAAGTAAAAATGTATTTAGGCGCACTTTGCGCTCTTTCTGAACAGTGAACGAAACTGAACCATCACGCTCGGGTCGGTGACGCTGAATCGGGTATGTTCGGGCTGAATCGTGTATACTCGGCACTGAATCGCGTATCTTCGGCACTGAATCGCGAATACTCGGCGCTGAATCGCGTAGACTCGGCACTGAACCGCGTATACTCGGCACTGAATCGCTTATACTCGGCACTGAACCGAGTATACTCGGCACTAAATCGCGTATACTCGGCACTTAATCGCGTATTCTCAGCACTGAATCGCGTATACTCAGCACTGAATCGCGTATACTCGGCACTGAATCGCGTATACTCAGCACTGAATCGCGTATACTCGGCTCCAGTCGTAAGTTTTCACTTCTATCGTGTGGTCATAAGCCCCTTTTTTCCGTAAGGTTCTATAGTTCGTGCTAAGCATAGGGTTCTCAATTTAACGCTTTAATAAACAGTCGTAGATGTTACACTTTTACTATTGTTTATCACAAACCTTAGCAGGATTGATTGGCATAAAGTTTAAACAGAAATCAATGAGTTGAGAAGAGGGATTTTGGAAATGTTGGACAGGAATGAGATCAGGATAGAAACTATAAGCACCAGCATCAGTTTCAATTCGATTCGGATATCGGTTCATTTCATGCCAAAAGATTAACATAGGATGATCAATCCTAGATCATGCTCTATGTAATTTTTTATTTGAAAAAGGGCTTTCAACGTTTCTTTTTTTATTTTGGTTGGCCATCAACTCTGTATTCATATGTTTCAACATTATGTAAAAAAATAATATGTTTCCATATCAATTCCCACCGAAAGACAACCAATGACGTGCGTAGGTTCAGGTCCACTTACGGACAATCATTCTGATAGCTATAAATAGTATAATTAAATGCCGGACCCACACGCCGCCGACATCTACTTAGTTTTATAAATAGTTCCTCGCATACAATTGATACTTAAACGCACAGGAAACAAACACAATGTCTCTTTTAACCGACTTACAAAAAGGAGGAGGTTATTATGTTCGTCTGTATGTTGTTTTTTTGTATGTATGTTCACACGGATTTCTCCGTCAATTGTAACCCGATTTTGAAAAAAAAAATTTTGTTTGAAAGGGTATGCTCTCGAGATGGTCCCATAGTCATCAAGTAGGATCTGATGAGGGGATCCTATGGAAATCGAGGGAAATCCTCAAATTTTATATGCACACCTATAGCGATTTGGATATTTTTTATAGTAACTCATGCATTTGCTCTCGGAAAGCACCATTTTTGTGAAGTGAAACTGATGGTAATGACCACAGACGGCCACCGGAACTAACTAATAATAGTATTTCACGGGTTGCGATTCGATTAGGTACTTTAATATGGTTGCTGAAGCAATTTATGAAATACTAGCTGCGCCCCGCGGTTTCACCCGCATAAGTCTCGATCCCGTGGGAATTTCGGGATATAAAGTATCTTATGTCCTAATCCAGCTCATGGTCTACCCATGTGCCAAATTTCATCTAAATCCGTTCAGCAGTTTTAGCGTGATAGCTTAACAAACAAACTCAGTTTCGCATTAATAATTTAGTTAGGTTTATGATGCTGGCGTTAATATTTTTATGCATATGATTTTTATTAAAATAATAATTATTTATTTATTTATTTATTGGATCTCCAACAGAAACTACACAATTACTTGCAAGTATACATAGGATAGGGACAAATACAAGTGTGCGCTTCCAGTTATAGGAAACCACATCATTCACTTATAATCTAGGTAGTTACATAATTTGATAAGGTAAAAAATCTAAATAAATCAAAATACATTACACGAAGATCATACAAAGGAAACAAGTTGAATTACGTAAAACAGTTGCCAATACTAATGATGAATATGCACAATAAGAAAAAAAAATCATAAAAGAATAACAAAATATTACGACTTGGGTTCTGTGACACGTAAGTCTTTTCAACTAATATACCTAACTTAGTATAACTATAATCAACTTATTAAAACATGGTTCAGCGTATCTACCTGTTGCTTCTATAAAATAAGTACCTAATTAATAGATTTAGAACCGCAGTGAATAATAAATTATGCTCGCTTAAAAAAACAAAACAAAAATGTTTTTAAAGCTCCTGCAATTTTTGCATCGCTCACGAAATTCATAAAATCACAATCGCAACAGTTTCGCCCTGAAATCGATAACACTTGAAACGGCAAGCGACTTATCATTATCATTTGTTTTGCATTGAAAAGCCGATATTCCTGGAACACGACACCTTTTCCTAATGAAAAAAATAAAAAACTTGGATTTTCAACTGAAAAACGAAACAAAAAAAAAAGATTTATAAAAATAGACGTCCATTTTGTGTATTTATTTTAGGTATTTTTTCTTAGTAAAGCACCCATGTCTTTAGTATTTAGGCATCCCGTATTAATAGTAATTAACAAATCGAAGAATTTTGTTGTGCTAATGCCTGGTTCTAATAACTGCGTACAGTCCTAATTAGAATACTTAGTAAACCCTCATTATTGTACGGTCTTTCGTGCATTACTCGTATTTGTTCGGTACATAACTAAATTGATATTGCAAATTGACCATTCATTTATTAACGTTTTTGCGTCTGACGCGAACGCACCCACTAGTCGCTACTGATATTCTCGGTGCGCGTTCAATCAATTGTGTTTTGTGTGCAATAAATAAAATTAAAAACATGCATATTTGTGGATGCTACAGTGATGTTCTAAATTGAAATTCGAATGCCATAGGTAAACATTGTGTGATTTGTGTTTACGGAAACGTCGAATGATCGTGGAAATAATGTAAGTTTTTAAATCTTCTCCATTTCATTCGCGCCTAAATCTTTCTCTAGATTGCAGATTTGATCTTCTTGGTCTTCTGAACGCTAGAATTACTTATCTCCTGTTTTGCCATTACTTTGTGTGACGTGAAAATAGTCTCTGGCCCTACTTATCACATTAAGGCTTTACCTCTAATGACTTTATTATTCGTGCAGGAAAGCCGCATAGAAAACTAGTGTGAAATATGTTTTCATATGACGAAAATAACTTTTCATAATAAAAAAACTAAGCACCTACTTTCTACAATTCCTTCCGATCATACGAGAATTTAAAAAAGTAGTGTTCCACATTTGAAAATAATAAAATGGTGTGCAGTGCTCCATTTGCTAACTAGGTAATATTAACAAGTACTATGCTCAGTGCTTTTCATTATGCTATAATGTGAACGTAAACACACATGTATGTACGAGTACTTGTTGGGCTATGAAATAAGCGCGAAGTTACAAGCAGTAGCGGGAGAATGAGCGGAAATTAAAATATGACAGGTGTTGTCTTTAGTTTTACTAAGAAAAAATATTTTTAGATAAAATAATCGTAAGCTCTTAACTGATTAGTAAAATAAGAACTTTGAATTTTGGAAGTTGTATTTTCTTTACAAATTCCTAAATGCGTGAATCCCTTTTTAATGTTTACAAATAAGAAATTCCAAGAAAATAATTTTCTTTTTCCCCTAATGATCCTCTGAAAACGAATGGCAAATTGACAACACACCACTTCAAAAAGTTATTTCATTTTATCTGTTAATGACTACGTTAGCCGATAAAAGTGAAAACTTTTTAACTTCAAAGTCAAATCTTTGTGGTCATTAGGTAATGAGCCAAACCGTGGAACGTTGCCTGATTTTCTTGTTCAAAAAGTTTCTTGGTTAAAATTCACCTCTTTCATAAAAGTAACGGCGGCCGCAAAATGAAGTGGATTCTATTTCCTAAGTATTACTGCAGATAAATCCCTCATCGGAATTGATCCCGTTCCCTTTCACAGGCGTCGTTGGCAACGACATCATAATATGTTATCCGACTGCTTCTGGCAACGACATTATGCGTAAAATGGATAGGCTAACCACTAAACACAGCTGTTACATATACCTATATGTCTTTTAATTGGTCGAGCCGATGTTTGAATGTTTGTTTTGCTAATAAGTTCTTTTCTGACAAAAACCTTTAAGGAGCCCTGATAATAAACCTACGGGTCAGGTAAAAACTACAATTTGTATCCATAATAACAAAAACGTGCAAGAAACTAATTAGCTACTTATAAAGTATCGTATGATCCGTCTTTTTCAACCGCTGATTTCGAGGCCCAGCCCACACATAGCGAACATCGTACACTAAATATTTATGCTAATTTCTTTAGTAACATTCGACATTATCATCATATGGACCGTTAGTCCCTTCTTCTAATTTAAATCTCCGTTTTTGAGGTTCCGTAGTAAACAAGGAACCCTTATAGTTTCGACATGTCCGTCTGCCTGTCTGTCCCCGCTGTAGCTCAGAGGCGGTTAGTACTAGAAAGCTGTAATTTGGTATAGGTATACATATTAATCACGCGGACAAAGTGCTAAAATAAAATTAGAAAAAAAAAATGTTTAGGTTATAGAATCTCCTTTGCACGTAATGTTGGGATGATGTTTTTTTTTCTCGTGTCAGCGGTATCTTTGGAAAGACCGTTTCAAAATATTGCGGGTCTGTGAACACCACTTTTCGATTCAAGGATTCGCTTGCGTAATATTAAGCATTAAAGTGCAAATTTTTGTTAGAGTCAAGTGTCCACCCCCCCCCCCCCCCCCCCCATATATGGATGTATGGGAGAACATGTTTTTCAACTACAATGTTAAGTTTGTTTTTGGGTTAAATTCATACTCAAATTCCATATTACGGAATCGTTCATTGTGCGTGGTGCGACACGCACTTGGCTGGTTTTTATTATTTGAAACAATAATATGATTAATGTTAGCATTATGGAAATAGGTGATCTTGTAACGATTTATTTTTGAAGTGAGGACACGTGTGTTAGGTAAGTTCAAACTATTCAGCGAATATTAGATCCTTTAGAATGAGCTACTTGATACTGACGGATCTAATCTTATCTTCTTATCTAATACACTTCTGGACACATCTATTGGCCCACCTTGTATTTTCAGTTTCGTTTGGTCCTAGCTAAATTTTTATATTAGGTCGAGCAAAAAGTTTTTATGCAGTTTTGAACCTGGCACATTCACAATTTCATTCAATAGTCTTTTTTTGAATTTCGAACACAGAATTTAAAGAAACAAAAGACAATTTGGAGCCTGTTTGTTGATATCAAACAATCGAATACTAAGAAAACTTGGTTTTATTGGTTTACTTGGATTTAATTCTTGAAAAAGTGATTGATATCTTTGGTTTTGCAACAAACATTACTTATTCTTAACATTAAGGTGAGGTTCTATCAATAATCTATGGATACTTCACCTGAAGTCGCCGCCCAAGCTGTGGCACTTATTCAGGCCGGACACAGCCAAAGAAACGTGAGTGCTCAACTTAATTTAAGTCGATCTGCGGTCCGAAATGTTTATCGGAGGTACCTAGAGACTGGCGGCTTTGTTCGTCGCCAAGGAAGACCACGATCTCGGGTCACAACTGAAAGGCAGGATCGATTCATCGTGACGACCAGCTTGAGAAATCGTCACCTTACCTCCATTGAGATACAAAACCAACTTCGCGACTTCCACGGAGTATCTGTGAGCGCTCGAACTGTTCGGAGAAGGTTAAAAGAACGCGATATGGTACCACACAAGCCAGCTAATGGGCCCAAACTAACGCGAGCCCACCGAACAGCACGCCTTCATTTCGCACGCAGTCATTTAAATTGGACACAGCAAGATTGGAGCCGTGTACTCTTTTCTGATGAGTCTAAAATTGTGTTACATGGCAATGATGGAAGGAAGAAGGTCTACCGACGTAAGGGAGAGCGTTTCGCACAATGCTGCTTTGAAGAGAGGGTTGCTTATGGCGGTGGCTCATGGACTGTCTGGGGCGGTATATCCGCGAGCGGCAAAACTCAACTTGAGGTTGTTACAGGACCACGGCTGCCAACATTAAATGCTGAAAAGTACATTCGTGAGTGCTTAGAACCTCACGTGACACCATATGCGGACTATGTGGGTTCAAATTTCCTTTTTATGCATGATAATGCAAGAGCCCATGCGGCCGGCATCGTCAGGGAATATCTTCGGGATGTGAACATCACAGTTATGGACTGGCCAGCCAGAAGCCCAGACATGAACCCCATTGAGCACATGTGGGACGAGCTAAAAAGACGTGTTAGGGCTCGTCAGCCAGTTGCCCAGACGATGCAGGAGTTGAAAACTGTCATAGAAGAGGAATGGGAGATGATCCCTCAAAATTTCATAGAGCGGTTGATAAACTCTATGCCTAATCGTATGAGAGCTGTGGTAGATGCCCATGGAGGCAACACGCGTTATTAAATTAAACCTTTATTTGATAAAACATGTTTTTTATTCAAAAATCAATTGCCTTTAACAAGGCGCATATCCGACTTGTTAGTAGACATGGGTAGTTCGCGAACGATTGAAGGAAATGAAGTACTTCATTTCACAAAATAAACTTATCTTTCCTTCAGTAGTCATTCAAATGTGTCTCTCCTTCATTTAGTTCAGTCCTTCTTTTGGCTCGCACCAACTCAGCATTCATTTATTTCATTTCGCTCGCATGCATGACTCGTACGTGTTCGTGTCACTTCGCCGGCCGGTCGGCTGAAGTCGGGCTGACGAGCGACGACGGCGCCTATACTATGTGTGTGTCGCTTGTCTAGCTTACACACACATGACTATTTTTTACGCCAACCTAGACAAAAAGGAATCTAACTATCAGTAAAATAAACAGAAAATATACTACTTAATAATAATATAATTACTTATGTAGTTTTGCTTACTTCTGAAACTGTTAATTTTAAATTATTATTTTTTTTAGTTTTTTTTTTAAGTCGGTTTCATATTTCGTGGTTGACAGTCCTAATCCTTTAAAAAGTATGAAGGAAAATCGAGATACGTATAAAAGTGAACTAAGTGAAGTGCTTCATTTATCGTATCACACTACGCGAGCTCGTTGTCTCATTGATTCGTTGTGATATGCTGAACTAAATGAAGTACTGAACTAAATGAGTGGACTACTTCATTGAGTCAAAAGATATACTTCATTCATTTCTTTTCACTGACACATTTTGCGCATGTCTACTTGTTAGGCGTAGCTCCATGTCGTATGGTATTCTGAATTCAAATTTAAAACAATACGATCGAAAAAGATGGTAAAATGTATCAGGTTTAAAACTGCATCAACAGTTTTTGTTCAATCTAGCAATCATATTTCGGTAGGGGCCATCGAAACCTAAACTCTAAGGTGGGCCAATAGATGTGTCCAGAAGTGTATTATAAATGCGAAAGTGAGTTTGTTTATTTGTTTGTTTGTTTGTTTGTTACTTACGCTTTCACGCTACAACGGCTGAACGGATTGGGACGAAACTTGGCACATGGGTAGACCGTGACCTATATTAGGATCTAATCTTATCTTCTTATCTAATATTATAAATGCGAAAGTGAGTTTGTTTATTTGTTTGTTTGTTACGCTTTCACGCTACAACGGCTGAACGGATTGGGACGAAACTTGGCACATGGGAGAGAGACTTAAGGCTCGTGCAGACTAGCACGATATCGCGGGCGCGACAGGCAACAATATGCCTGTCGCGCCTGCGATATCGCCTCAGTTTACGGGAGCCTTCATGCGGGTGAAACCGCGCGGCGCAACTATTCTTCTATAAGAGGCAGACCAAGTAAAGGCTCCTACATACTGGCGCGACTTGTCCGGCGACGCGACGCGACACAAAGACACCGCGTGTAGCGCTACAAGCGGTGCCTTTGTGTCGCGACGCGTCGCGCGACAAGTCGCGCCAGTATGTAGGAGCCTTAAAAGATGGACGGATTCTGTCAAAGAAGACATAGGCTAGGAACGAAGTGAACACTGAGTGAGGGCTGGTAGATAGAGATCTATGGATGGAGACGTACTGCGCCGAACCTAAATACATTGTGATACATCCAAGATGTACAATAGCAGCTTCTCTTATAAAAAACTAGCGTCCCGCCCCTGTTTCGCACGGTTTGTACAACTTGAGAAAACATCAGGATTCCTTTATTATATGTACATTAAATATTATATTAATGTATTATACTCATAAACCTTCCGGAATCAATTCTCTAAATGATAGTGAATACCGCCTTAAAATCCGTTGCGCAGTTCAGAAGAACAAAGTGGTCACACAGACAGACACGAAAAGCGACTGTAGGACTTTGTCATAAATTAAGGAAACATTTTTACGAATTCCCTAGCTCCTGCTCCTGTCCACTGTATTACAGGAGCTACTGTCATCCCCAATTTTATGTTACATGTTATTTATGGAAATAGAAGAGATATAGAAATAGAAGAAGAACTAAATCTTCCACAGAAATAGTTTTTACTTCTGCAGCCACCCCGAGCATTGCTGGTTCAATTTGAAGGGAATTTGTTTCTGAATCCGCAATGCATCTGCATTTCTGCAATTCTTCTGGTATTGCAGAAGACCACAGGCGGCGGTAGCTGGTGACCACCACTTAAGGTGGCCCGTGAAATACAAATTTTCTTACGTTTTTAGGGTTACGGAACCCTAAAGGAAAAAAACGGAACCCTTACAGAATCACTCGTGGTCAGGTCAGTGTATTGATCATTTTAATGATTATTACTCCATAAATACATAAGTGTTGCGGTCGTGAATCATTGTTATCAACATACAACCTGATACGGACCTGTAAATTGCAAAAAAACCGGACAAGTGCGAGTTGAACTCGCGTGGCGAGGTTTCCGTACAATGAATATGTTATCTACCATGTTCTTTATCTCAAAAACAAACTTAACATTGTAGTTGAAAAACATGTTCTCCCATACATTCCAACTGCAAATGTAAGTTTGAATTTCGCGGGCTACCTTGACCTCGGGTGGACTGTCGCTGCCGCGCCACCCGTGTGGCATGTTTGCCATAACTATAAAAAACTTTTAGAAGTAGGTAGGTATTCATCTTTTGTCTGTAACATTTTAGCATAAAAACGAAAGCCAATAAGTTGCACAATTTCGTTACGAGTGTACCTTCAAACTGGTGACATCTTGTTTGAAATTCTCATTTACGTGCGTTTCGGTCAAGGCTAAAAGAATAAAATGTGAGTAGGTAAAATGTCTGCGTTTATTATTTATTTATTGCGAATGTTATTTTTTTTGATGATTTATGGGGTTCGTGGTTAAATGATAACAGTCGCACGGTTCATGGATGGGTGACCATCCATTACATATCGAGACCTCTCCGATGGCCCCGGCTGTCATTCGTAAATCTTTGACAGTCGTTACGGATAGTCAGCAGAAGCCCAAAAGTCTGACAACCGGTCTTACCAACCCTTGGAGAGGTCATAAAAGATTCCTATGGCGTCTTGGGCCTATAGAGGCATGAGGAACAGGGTGTAAAGTTCACTCATCCTCCATAGCAAAGGGAGGATCCTCCGACCAGACGGGTGTCGTGTCTGGTGGGCAACTGCCCGACGTTTGATGTTGGGATGTTGTATATATGCTAGTTGCGCGGTAAACTCTGCTTGCGCGATGCAGGATTTTTGCGTGACGTCAGTGTGATGCGTAGTTCGTATGTGGCGCTGTAGATGCCGCCACAGGCCTCTTACCACGCCGCAAATATGTGTTAGTCGTACAACGACGATAGACATTGGTAAATTTAAGCACAAAATCCGAATACTTGATACACTAAAAAATCGCCTTCAAAAAAATCGCCTTCAAAAACTTGCCTTCAATAATCTCAATTTTTTTTATTTAACACGATAAATGAAATGGAATGTATTTATTTGCCAGCATATAGGTAATTACATGGTATAATAATTTTAGTCTCACTATATTCGACTTATCAGTCGTGCAAATATTTCTAGTACATGCATGAAATTACATCAATGTCATTAGTCATACACATCACAATCATAATAAAATTTAATAAAATATTAATTAGACACATTACAAATTATATAAAAAATATATTAAGTTAGTTTATTAGATTATATCTCACAGTCAAGACAGTTCATCAGTTTATTGATTAGATTTATAAATAATTTCAATAATTATAATTTTAAATAAGTTTTCGTAAATTTATATAGTACATCACGTCTGTTTAAAATTTAAATAATCATCTATTGAATAAAAACATCTGTCACAAAGCCAATTGTTTAAAGTTCTATTAAATTCTAAGTTATTTATTTTATTATTTTTTTCGGTTATTTATTATAAATTTTCACCGCCCGCGCTATGGTGTAGCAGTTTCTGTTACTTATCTTTAAGGCGCTGACAAGACCCAATTGACCAAAATAGGCCTCTCTTAAGAAAAAAAATTGGCAAATCTGTATAGTTTGTGGTAGCGGAAAAAATATATGTTAATTTTGGACATATTTCCCAGAACTTGGTTGTTACCAAAACACGTTTTTAAAGAAAAATCTCGATACAAACTAACGTTAAACTAACCTCTTACCTTGAGTTTTAATCTAAAATATCTGTATTAAATACCAACATAGGTTACGTATTTAATTAATAACAGGAGCGTCTTATTTGAATGTAGAACTTGGTTGTTTTTTATTTTCGATTACTCAACTCAATTTTGAGTAAATAGATAATTGCTTCATATTTTGCAGTAAATTGCAAGCGTTGCGTCATCGCGCTTCTCTTTCTTTTCTATGCAAACTGACAGTGACCGCGGTTTAGGTGTTGTCAGCGTCTTAATCTGCTTCGTGGTACTACCAGAGGTTTTTGTACTATTTTACTTTTAAATTGGGCTTTATCATCCTGCTCAAAAAGTGATAGGTGGTTTCTAACGAATTTACACATTTCAGAAACGTATAGGGATGGAAGTGTAAGTAGACGTTTATCACTGAATGTTAGTCGGCACGAATCAGTCCACTTGAGACTATAAATTAACTTTATGCATTTTTTCTGGGCTATAAAAGCTCTCTGGGCGTCTGTGGAGCTTCCCCATATAATTATCCCATACCTCAATACTGAACATACACGAGTGTGGTGTACCATTAATGCTGTTTCTTTATTAGATATTTTTTTAATTTTGCGAAGTGCGTAAACGAATTTGTGGATTCTCTTACAAACAAGATCTACTATGAGATTTCCAGTTGCAATGATTATCAATATTTATTCCTAGAAATGTTATTTCATTTACTTCTTCAATGATGTCATTATTATATTTTATTGAATTAAGTCTATTGTGCCTTTTTTATTTCTTTTGTTATTATATGTCAAGTATCTAATGAATTTAGTTTTATCGGTTTATTTCTAAATTATTTACAATTTATTTAGCTTTTTTGGTTAAAACAGTGGTATCATCTGCGAATAATACCATGTACTGATCCGTTGATTCTGGCTATTTGTTTATATAGGCTAAAAACAATATCGGAGCTACACACAGCACACACAGTCCCTTATGGTACGCCATCGCCATAGTGATTCGTTAAGTATGGGGACCTATAGGTTACCTGAGTCTCTGTGCATTGTTTTCGACCCCTTAAATAACTTTCAAACCAATTGTAGACAGGGCCTCTTGTACCGTATTTTTCTAATTTATTTAATAATTTATCTTGGCATACCATATCAAATGCTTCGGTCATATCTAGAAATACAGCTATACGAAATAATATATATATATAAATCCTAATCCTAACTAATAATATTATAAATGCGAAAGTGAAGTTGTTTGTTTGTTACGCTGTCACAATAAAACATCTCAATGGATTTGGATGAAAACTTGCACATGGTTAGAACATGACCTACAGTGCTATTCTGTAACCTTCTCACCGTGAAAACTTAAGTGAAGTGAGCGTGGAGTGAACTATCAGTGTCATCCCACCTGATACTAGGGATGGACCAAGGATTACTTTTACAATCATAATCGAGATTTTAAGAATATTTTTACGCTAATTCTATTGATCATAATCAGTTAACTGATTAAATAAACGCAATCCCATGACCCAACCGCGATATGTTTTGAAGAGGCGGTAGTGGATTGAGTCGAGTAAAGACTATGCGACGTTATTCAGCGTTGTTATTAACCCAAATCTATTCAAAAAGAAGAGATAACCGAGTGTGTCAAGTGATCGAGTGCTAAAAGTGTGCCTGGCTGACGGACCACATAATTTATCCCCTCACAAACTATGTATGAACCTAACTAAACGATGTGTATGTCTGTGTACATAAGCCATTTAAATAAAAAGGTGCGGATTATTTAATAAGTACCTTTCTAATATTTTATTTTAGGTAGGTAAATTTATACCGACCTACGCGTTGCCAATAATAAAATAATATTCATAAAATCACCGTCATTAATACTAACAAAATTCAACAGTTCAACTGACACTCACGCAGCGCGCGCACCGGCCGCGGCCGGCCGCGGCGGGCGGCTAGGCTTACTTCATCCAGCCCAAGTGAAGTGGTGTTGCTATGGCAACGAGAAACGGGTGAAGTGATAAGATCACGCCGCGCTTGCGCTTGACGCGCTGTTATTAATATCGTCTTTTTTTTTTTAATTTGCCGTGTTTTATTTTTAAATGCGCGGCAAACAAAATTTTGGTTTTACCACCTTTATATAAAAATCCAAAATTTTAAGATTAATAGATAAATTATTATTATTTAACCAGTTAATTAAATTGTCTATTGTTATATTTATGTCCGCTTCATGATCCGTAATTGGTTTAAATTTTTTATCGGTAGTCACAATTATGGAAATGTCATCGGCAAAAAGAAAGCATTTATGATTGGTTACATTAACAATGTCGTTTATGTAGAGGAAGGTACTAATGGGCCACCGAGACCCCTGGCAACACAGGCAACAGGAAGGAATACGGATGGGTTTTAGTCAGTAAGAGTCTGACACACCCTCCCGCTCCGCCCAGAGCGGGAGAAGTTATTTGATTTCCCACCAAAAAAAAAAAGTTACTCTAGCAAATTAAAATCAGAGTATAGTTGTACCTTCGATCAATAATAATAGCACATAGTTACCTAATAAGCCAAATGAGCCACGTAGTCAGAATTTTTTAGCCACAATGATTACCGTTATAGATTAGATTATAGATGATGCCGCGCTCGCGACACGTCTGTGCGCTTGCGCAAGCCTCGGGTGTCACCGCAAACGACGACTGATCTAACAACTAGTTGTTTGTTTGACCGCACCTGTGATATGTTAGCTATTTTATTCATTAGGTTTGCTCTATTTAGATGGGTACTCTAGATATCAAATGAAGAAATTAATTACAAGTAATTATTCGCATCGTCATAAACTACGGGTTCTCAAGCATCATCATTCGACACTATTTCCTACTTTTTTGGGCTTATTCATCACCGAAAGTGATGACTGAGATTTTGACTCATACATACACATGAGCCAGAATCTCAGTGTTCACTGATACACAGCATATTCTAGCCATATCCACAGATAATTTAATATACCGAACCTTTTTAGCTACAATACCAGTTAAGTACCTATACAGAGTGATCAGAGAAGCGACGTCTAAAGGTAAAATTTAGATGCCTTTTATTGCCGGGCATCCGAATCACCGCCATGTAGGTATATTCCGCGATTATTAGAAGTGTAGGAGATACATTTTTTAAATGATTTGGTTTTTCATAATTTTACCCGACATCGGTTTTATTTTTTTTCTCTTTCTGTTGGACACTTGTGGATGATTTTTTTTTCGTGTAAGTAATGCCTCACCATAAGGACAAGTACCACCTACTCGTTATTCCCTTTTTAGGATTCCGTAACTCAAAAGTAATAAACGGAACCCTTATAGGATCACTCGTGAGCTTGAGCTGTAATTTTGAACTCTCTACTCAATTTCCATAAGGCCCAGACCGTAGTACGATCCTCAAACATGAATCTCGATTGATAAGAATGAAAGAGAGAAATCAAATAAGCCCCTAAGTATTTATTTAATACTTTAAGCACACAAATGTACAGAGGCGGATTTAATGCCGTAGGCATTTTCTACCAGTCAACCTTTGGGTGATGCAGAGACAAACCAGTGGTAGGTAAAATCACGAAAAATGTAAGAATAAATATTCATTTAAATAAACCAAATTACATATAAATATAAGCACAAATAAAGACACATGGATGTACTAAAACACATAAGACAAAAAATGGGAAAACATTAGCGAAGCAGCAGCATTAGCAGTAGGTATATAGTCTAAACCTTGAAAGATCTTCTCATTTATCTGCACCATGACACTACTTGATCCGCCCTCCGCTTCTGTCAGTAGTTTCTTGATTCAAAGGCAGTGATATCGATTGGTACTTCCTCTATTACACAACGTATTCTTCCCGGACGATCAATGAAGCGTCATTCATCAAAAACAGTTCAGTAATTTAAGAGAAAATAACAAAAGAGCTCTGTGTGTTCGCACAGTATAGATTATTCTGATACAATAGGCGATTTATCTATTTTTACAATTCATTGTTTGAATATTAACATAAAGAAATAACTCATGCCTGTAATCCTCGAAGGGTTTAGCAGGGAGTTACCTATAGTACACTCATATTTCTCAAAAGGTTCTTGTTCACAAATAATTGGTCAAGCAAAAACACTCCATTTCAGCCTGATTAATGCAATCGCTTGGATGCTTAATATCAGTAATTTCCTACTCTACTTTTAAGAAAACAAACAGAACTTTTTCTAATTACTCTTAATTTCAATTCAAGTTCAAAACGACTACTTACCTCGAAAAGGTAAAATTATCAAAAAAAAGCGGCCAAGTGCGAGTCGGACTCGCACACGAAGGGTTCCGTACGACCGTACAATATTTAACACTACCTACATATTTTTTGTAAAAAACCTTACTAAAAACTTTTTACTTTATCCTATTGTTATTATTTGTTGTTGAGGCGATAGTAGTAACTACACACTTTGTGAAATTTTCAAGTGTCTACCTATTAGCTCACCGTCCGGTAAGGACCAGGCCCGGGTCGACGGCGCGTCGTATTCCACGCGCGCCTCAAAGAGATGTCGTCAGCACAAAGTAGGGGTCCACTAGGGCCGATGCCTGCCGGGGTCGCGGGAAGGTACTTATGGGTCACCGAGGCCCCCGCAACACAGGCAACAGGAAGGAATACGGGTGGGTTTTAGTCAGTAAGAGTCTGACACACCCTCCCGCTCCGCCCAGAGCGGGAGAAGTTATTTGATGATTTCCCACCCTCAAAAAAAAGTGTCTACCTATTACGGTTTAGAAGATACAGCCCTGTGCTTTATTAATAGGCTTCTGTTGGCACCCTTTGGGTACGGAACCCTAAAAATACTCCATAATGAGCGCCCTAAAGACTTGTAATCTCACTTACTGCATGTAAACTCATTCAATTGAGTCAAGCGTGGCGTTAGCCGCCTTTGTTTACCGAGAAGTTTCTCATAAACGCGGGTAATTTGTGAGGAAAAAACTAGATAAACACATGTAACTACTTTCGTTTTCCCCTGACTAGTGGCTGGTGGCAACTTTCTAAACTGCGTGGTGTTGTGGATAATGGTTTATTTTTATGGGTATTTATACTCCATTTATTATTTAACATTAGAAAAATAACGATTGTCACCCTTTCGTTATTTCGATATACGTCTAATAGACTACGTTATTTGACGATGAATACTAAGTAATGTAATCTATTTATCATTTACATTAAAAAAATAACTCTAAAGTTCAAAAATTTCAACAATATTACACAGTGATGTCGCTATTTTGCCGTTATTTTTCTAATATAAGCAATTAAAAGCGCTGCTGAACTTACGAATCTAAACTACATACATACATAATCTAATCAGCCTATAATGTTCCCACTGCTGGGACACAGGCCTCCTCTCTGTGAGAGGGAGTGGGCCGTAATCCACCACGCGGGCCCAGTGCGGGTAGGTAGATGTCACATGTCTTCGAATTTTTTTTTTTTTGGTTCTAGGACATGCCGGTTTCCTCACGATGTTTTCCTTCACCGTTTTGAGAGCAGGATATGAATCTAAACTGCTAATCTAAAAATGACTTTGGAAAATTACATTTAGTTTTTACTAAATGTAATTTTCCAAAATCATTTTTGGGGTGCTTCTTTTTATAAGCACCCTGAGGTCCCGAAGAAGCACTTTAAGCCGTTGGTCGCGGCCGTCATTTGTAGATCTTTGACAGTCGTTACGGGTATTCAGTATCGTATTATGATACTGGGTTGTAGAGGTCAGATAGGCAGTCAGTCCATGTAAAATACTGGTATCCTGATGCATCCGGTAAGACTGGAAGCCGACCCCAACAATAGTTGGGAAAAAGCTGGGCAGATGATGAACTTCTGGATACGCTTGTTTTTACTCTAAAAGCAAAACCTCCTGAAATAATCGAAATTTGTATAGGATCATTCTCGTTTGTTTAAAATGTTCCTTTTTAACATGTTCTAAACCTCGAATGAGTTGGGGAGTACTGGTACATAAGTAGAGATCGGATATTCGGAAGCATATTCACCTAAAGTTGAGATGTTGGCTAATATGGAATGCGCTTTTGTATCGCAAAATCCCGGGGCTCTGGGAATACAAATTTAGGTTTGTGATTATAGAATCGAATGTATATTAAACTTACTTTCAAATGTTAGCTTATATGGAATGCACTTTTATATCGATCATAAAAATCCCGCCCGCCATTCCCGAATCGACAAATTTTATGTTTTTTTCTGACTACATATATAATTGGATGCATATGTACCTACTTAATATTATGATGTAAAGTAGGGAAAAACATTAATTTTAAATAAACATGCAATCCAATAATCCCGGGATTTTTTTTTAATATTTTTTTTAGAAGTCGCTTCCATACTATACACCGGACTAGTTATGCATGCCCGTTGTTCGCGGCCTCTGTTAAAAAAAAAGATTTTTAAGAAGCCGCTTCCATACTTTCGTAGCTAAAAATTAACTTTAGGTAAATATGCATCCGAATATCCGATCTCTGTACATAAGTTATAGTTAGCAAAACTCTTAACTAAACACAATAATATAAAAAAATAAAAATATTAAAAGTTTTTTTTTTTTTGGGGGCTAATGAGCGGTTAGTCTTGTTACTTGAAATATGAGTTGAGAAAATCTATTTTCTTTTGTTTTATCTTGTTTAGGTATCGATACCAATCATGACTATGAAGTTTACACAAAACAAACAGATTTTTTAAACTGATATTTCAAATGACTACACACTAAACT
Source organism: Atethmia centrago (assembly GCA_905333075.3). Taxonomy (NCBI): domain Eukaryota; kingdom Metazoa; phylum Arthropoda; class Insecta; order Lepidoptera; family Noctuidae; genus Atethmia; species Atethmia centrago. Next base: position 15,501,224 of record HG995385.1, read on the forward strand.
GCGGTCGGTGACCTTAACTTATTTTGTACTAGATGCGCCCCGCGGTTTCACCCGCATAAGTTTTGACCCCGTGGTTATATCAGGATAAAAAGTATCCTATGTGTTATTCCTGGTTATAAACTATCTGTGTGCCAAATTTCATCCAAATCCGTTCAGTACTTTTTGCGTGAAAGAGTAACAAACATCCATCCATTCCATCCATTCTTCCTGTCGGGGTCGCGGGAAGGTACTAATGGGTCACCGAGGCCCCTGGCAACACAGGCAACGGAAGGAACACGGGTGGGTTTTAGTCAGTAAGAGTCTGACACACCCTCCCGCTCCGCCGAGAGCGGGAGAAGATATTTGATGATTTCCCATTAAAAAAAAAAATCCATCCATTCTTACAAACTTTCACATTTATAATATTAATAATATAATAATATTAATAGGATTATATCATGTTTAGCTATGGCTCCATTACTTCTGCGAACTTTCGGCTATTGACCCTGTATACCAGTAAAGAGTGAGAACGACTCAAACCGGGCTGCTCTGATACCATTATCAGAGCACCCCGGTTTGAGTCGTTCTCACCTCACGGCTTCCATAAGCCAAAGTTAAATTAAATTGCAACTGCGGTCATATTAACGTGACCCAACCAGCGATGGCGCACAATAACCTCATTATGGAGCGGTCAGTAACTCAGTATTGTCTCTCGGCTTAATAAAGCTAATGTATGCACGGATACTATTCATCAATATTATGGCCAGCCTGAAATGCGGGACGTGGCCCGAATACCGGCCAATTGAGGCAACATTAGTGGTACATACACCCCGAAATTAACTACGTAGGCATAAGTTTAGTTGTTTGGACATTATTTCAGGCTGGTTGACGATTTAACCCAATGAACAATTATCTGGGAGTAATAAATAAAATAAATAAAAAGTTTTTATTGTTTCTCTTAAAATTGTAATACAACTCAGAATTGAGGCAGTCGCGATAAGTTACAAGTATACTTGTGATGGGGTTACCTCGCAACTTCCCCTGCGTTACTAGCTACAATGTTGAAAAAAATACAAAATAAAAATAAAAAAAGAACAGTAATAAAAGAACAAAAATAAAAAGTTTAGGTAGGTAACTAGTAGGATGTTACAAAAATTGTTGAAGGAGGTGGTAGGTGTAGTGTTTGTATGTATGTGTGTATATGTGGTGTGTGGGTGTGAGTGGATGTGTGTGATGTTGATCCAATAACTTCATCATCAAATAACTTCTCCCACACTGGGGGGTAACCATCACCTCTTAAAGCAGTATTATTATAATATTACTTCACAGTGGGAAAGTGATGGAGCTGTACAGGACTTAGAGCTCCATCTCTTTCTCTCGCTGAAGTAATATTGAAATAATACTGCTATAAGAGGTGATGGTTACCCCCCTGGGCGGTGCGGGAGGGTGTGTCAGACTCTTACTGACTAAAACCCACCCGTATTCCTTCCGTTGCCTGTGTTGCGGCGGCCTATGGAGGGGCCCTAAGGCCCTAATAGATTAATGAGTCGTGCGAGGAAATGATAATTATGAAGGAAACGGGAGTGAATGTTATGGGTCGGGTAGTCCTCGTTGATCTTGACCATACAAATACGTATCGCACTCACACCGCGCCGCCCGTTCGATTTCATCTTCTGCCTGCCTTTTTTCCCAACTTCGTTGGAGTCGGCTTCTATCTGCTATCTGACCTCCACAACCCAGTTACTGGGTTATACGATATCCCTTGGTACTTCGTCAGACTATCGGGCTTCTGACGACCCGTAACGACGACTGTCAAATATCTACGAATGACAGCCGGGACCAACGGCTTAACGTGCTTTCCGAGGCACGGAGGTTTATTGACCTGTCAAATTAATCAGCGCTTGACGTAAACTTGTATGGAGTAATGACAGGCGCTGATTAATTTGACAGGACTAAACTAAAATTTATCTTCTGTTCTTTTCTTAATGAAATAGTAAGAAAAAGAAGCACAGAACTTAAATTTAGTTTAGTTTGTGAACAGGGGAATCGGCACCATTACTTCCTGAATTTATATCATAAAGTATTTTACTACAATACTTAAATATTCACAGATAGAACTGATGTGTATGCGTTCTACTTTAACATACATTTTCTGCATAACTTATTTGCATTATATGAAGGCGTATTAACAGTTTTAAAAGTCAATAAAATCATATATATCTGCACCATAAGATGACGAATAACATCCCCCCTGTTATTCGTCATGTGAGAGGAACACATATTAAACTGACCGCAGGCAGCATGGGACTTAGCGCTAGTTGCACGTAAAACATAATTCCCGATTAAAAGTAATGCTGTCACTTTATGATACGTTCCGTTAGAGAGAGACAGCATTACTTTTAATCGGGAATTAAATTTAACCTTTTTACCGCCACAGTCATGTATAGATGACATACCAAAATGTGCCCAGCACGCCACGGCCACGAACTCACGACTATATGACAGATTTTAAGGAATAATTTGTAGCTTGGCGCCGCCGAGGGCACGTTTTTGCTTTTTTGACGTGGCGTGGACTTACGTGCAACTAGCGGAAAGACCTATAGAAGAACTTTAATGTTAAATGTTCACTGTTTATCGTCAATTAGCAGGTCATTCAGCGACTCGTATGGTCCCGACTGTATATTTCCAGATCATAGATTCGCTGTCCGTCGCATTCCGCCCATTATTTTGAAATAATTTCATACTGACGTGACCATTTCTACATAATGCCTTAGCTTATAACTGGCTACATAGCCATTTAATACAATATATCACTGTCGGTAAGTAATTAGATATCTCCGATTTGACATGACAGCATTCGCGAGTAGTTTCACATTATTTCGCAAATCATGCTCGTTTAAACAGACAGTCATCGAACGAACATAAAACATCAGTAACTCCTCACTTTTTAAACTGAACAGTATACTTTTCTCTGCTATTGTATTTGTCTTAACTGTTACCGTACCTGTAACAGTAGGTAAGTAACCGTCGCGTCATTCAGTGAAAGTACTGGGTTCAAATATTTAACTTATTACATCCTATGACAGGTTATGTAAAGTTACATTAAGACGCTGACAACACCTAAACCGCGGTCACTGTCAGATTGCATAGAAAAGAAAGAGAAGCGCGACGACAAAACGCTTGTAATTTATTGCAAAATATGAAGTAATTATCTATTTACTCAGAATTGAGTTGAGTAATCGAAAATAAAAAACAACCAAGTTCTGCATTAGAATAAGACGTACTTGTTATTAATTAAATACGTAATTTATGTTGATATTTAATACAGATATTTTGGATTAGAACTCAAGGTAAGAGGTTAGTTTAACTATAGTTTGTATCGAGATTTTTTTTTCAAAACATGTTTTGGTGACAACCAAGTTCTGGGAAATATGTTCAAAATTAACATATATTTTTTCTGCTACCACAAACTATACAGATTTGGCAATTTTCTTTCTTAAGAGAAGCCTATTTTGGTCAATTGGGTCTTGTCAGCGCCTTAAAAGTAAAGCGGTTTTTGAACATGACAGTTATTTTTTTAAATTTATTTATTTGGTTCACCAACAATCGTTTACACTAACATCTTGATAAAAATAACTTTTTAAAAACTTTGAACAGTGTAACAATTACTTAAAGGTAAACACCACATGAACTAAAATTATGCTAATTTGTAAGGCTAAAACATAAAAGTAAAGAAGAAATATGTAGTCTAAATAAAGACTTAGTTTTGAATTAGATTGCTAAAATTACGTAACAAAATAAGGTAATACGGTAGGTATAAGCAGAGTTGTGAAGCGCGATTTTCTGTTTTATGTCTGAGATACGCGTTCTTCACCAGTTCATTGTCATCATAATAGAAATTGCGTCATCATTAACTGTACTCTAAGGGCATATACAGGGTAGCTGGTGAAGTGACATCTAAAGGTAAAATTTTGAAGCCTTTCATTGCGGGGCATCCGAATCTCCCCCATGTCTGTTCCGCGATTATTAGTAGTTTAGGAGATGATATTTTAAAATTTTATTTCATAATTTTCACCTGACATCAGATCTCAAGTTTATATAACTAAACAGACAGACGTGCTGTTGGGGAGTTTGTTCCACCACTTCTTCTTCCCAGCTAAAGCTCTAGGAAGTGGTGAAGGGCGGGCGTTTTTGGGGGACTGTCTTATATAACTTTGACGTTCGAAAAGTGCTGATTTTCAGCCAAGTTTGAATAAATGACTTTTGATTTTGATTTTGATTTCAACAGATCAGTTTTGATTTTTTCTCTCTTTCTATTGGAGTTTGTGGATGTATTTTTTTTTTGATAATTCGTCCTCATAATAATGTCAAGTACAAGCTTAAAAAATTTAAATGACCTGGGCCTTATGGAACATGACTGAAATTGAGTAGACCGTTAAAAATTACAGCTCAGGCATAATAACCACAAAAGTTCGACACATGATAAAAAAATAAAAATTGGTGGCAATGGCTTCTAAGTCTTTCTAAAAACTGCTATGGACCTTCAATAACAAAAAACATTTCATAAACCAGAACTCTATCGGGATTTATTTTCTGTAACTTGCCTTCAAAGTAAAAACGAGGAACTTTTTAAGGAAAATTAGGAAGAAGATGTCAGTTGAAAATTATCACAAAAATCATTACAAAAAAATCTATCTCCTAAACTACTAATAATCGCGGAACATACAAGGGGGTGATTCGGATGCCCCGCAATAAAAGGCATCTCAATTTACCTCTAAGGCTCGTTCAGACTGGGGCGAAATCGCGGGCGCGACAGGCATATTAGTGCCTGTCGCGCCCGCGATATGTCGCTAGTCTGCACGAGCCTTTAAACGTCTCTTCACCGGCCACGCTATACATATAAGGTTAGGTATCATATTTTATAAATACTTAAAAGCTACGAGTAATAGAAGATCAAAATGGCCATTAATAACATTAATTTCTTAATTTTACAACTGATTGTTTGGCAAACCTCTTCCAAATGAGATGATCAAACGAATCCATTTTTAAAGGAGTTATAACGGTTTTTAGGTTTACCTTATTCATTTCGACTAAAATTATACTAGTATTTCTATATTGGGATACCAACAAATACTAGGACGATAGAGTCTTTGTTTGTGCTTAAAGAATCTTCTTCATTGAGGCAATCCTCTTGATTCTTCTTAGTGAAAATTCTTGAAGGTTCTAACATTCTAACATAACCTCTTCCTTGTTCCAGAAGCCAGTGATAGTAGCGGTGGTGACTCCTGTGCGCGGTTCGAATGATGAGCGGCGCCGGCGGCGTCCCCTGCACCCCGCGCCTCCCCCGGCAGCCCCGCCCGAGACATGGCCGCCCTCTCCTGCTACCAACCCTGCCGGTCGCACCTCGCCCAGCCTGCTAGGTAAGACTTGGAAGACCAGAAATGTTATGCTGTTTGTAACTCTCGAAGGACCAGATTTCACCTTTAAACCTCCTTTTTTTTGTGTGGTAAATTATCACTCACATCTCTTACTGACTAATACCCGTGTTCCTTCCTTTGCCTGTGTTGCCAGAGGCCACGGTATCCCTTTTGGACTTTTCCGCGACCCTTTTAACCTCCTGGATATAACTTGGAAGGACCTAATAATTTGTTAAACATGGTGTGTAGTGATGCAGACTTAAGACCGCAGAACCATCGTAGACCTTCGCCTTCGCCCTTCTTCCTTCGTTTGCTATCAGGTGAAATCGAGGTCTAGCGCAGGCCGAAAAAATAAAAAACCCTGTAGATTCAGACCTACTACACTACCAGGCCAGGATTTCCCCCTAGGCCTTGCAAGCCTGCAACGCCCCGACCTATGGGCCCAGCCAGCCTAGGGGCCCCAAAGCTACCCCGACCAGGTAGCCTGCCGCGGCCAGTGGACAGGGCTGGATAGCAAATGCTACAGACTCCACGCTCATATCATCGTACCTATGCCACCCGTAGGATAGAAAAATAAATCTGATCTCTTCGAGGAATGATGCTAAAAATTTTTGAGCTTGCTTCGCTCGCTCTTGCATCATAGTTTCTCTGATTTCTTCATCTTTTCTGCATAAGTCTACAAAGCAACTCCTATTTCTATTGTCAAAAGAAATCGAATCTCTCTGATTATCTGTCTTATTCCTAAGCTTTCTTGCATAAGTCAACAAAGTAACGAAGTCCTTACTGTGCTAAAATTTTCGAGCTTGCTTCGCTCGCTCTTGCATCCAAAGTTATCTTAGAAAGATCTTTCAATCACTGCTGGCACCAGCTATGCGAAAAATCAATCTTGTGCGTTTTTACAAAACTACTATAATTAAGTAGTATTGTTTATAGAACCTAATATGGTTCAAGTATAGGTAACTTCAGTGTTAAGGAATACGAGGAAAAGAACGTATTTGCTTAGAAACGTCGATTTAAGTATCAAAGTAAAAATATGTGAGATATATAGCGTAGACTGAATTATTTCTGATGTTTATTGGTACCTAATGGAAATCGATTAAAAATTATAATTTCTGTACTAATAGCCTACAATTTTAAGTGCCTAGGGGCCTTGGGTCTCTAAGTCCGGGCCTGTACACTACATTACTACATTGTAGGACTGAAAGATAAAAGTTCTTTCAAGTAATCATCCAAAAGTCAGTTTCTTGTTAATGAATAAACAGGGTAATACAGTGGAAATTCACGTGCGTCATTCATGACAGCGTGAATCCTAACTAATATTATAAATACGAAAGTGACTTTTTATCCCGAAATACACACGGCATCGAGACTTATGCGGGTGAAACCGCGGGCGCAGCTAGTTTTAACTATTGCCGTCTCTTAATAGGTAGAAAAGGAATTCAAGTTTCAAGGCTAAGTTGCATAACATACGACACTGCACAACCAGTGGATGCCTGTAGATTGCAGTATTCTGCAGTGACTGCATGACACAACACTAACACGCCTTGCTGCGTATCATAAAAAAAACTACTTATTTGGTTTACTTAGCAAACCAAGTTCCAGTGACATTGTGGAAAAAATCTAGAAAACGCAATTATTTCGGCATCCTAACTAACTAGCTCATTGTTATCGCGTTTCGTCAACTGAACAATTGTTTCGTCTGTGACAATTTCTGGACCCAGTAAATGCTCCAGCAGGCTTAGCACGGAAACCGTAGAGAACCGTTTTGTCGACGGAATACTAGACAAAAATGACGTTTCCGTATAGACAGGTGACAGTTTTCTACCGAGAAATAGACAGAGCTCTTTCTATACAAATTATATTTCGTTTCTCCATCTTTGACATGGCACCGTCGAAATCCTTCAACAATCTGTCATTTTGTCTTTCGTTTCTAACGATTAGTTACTAGGTCCTTTTTATGTAGACTATTTCAGAAGAAAGTTTTCTATCCCAAACTGTCATAACTATAACCACATTGACAACTGACAGTTGTCTAAGGTAGTGAAGACAATTTGCATTTTTCTACTCGATTGCCACAAAGTAGGTATATATACGGTTATCTAAAAGATCATGATTTTACAGAAGAGCGTTTTGAACGGAAAACTGTGATAATTAATAGAAGAACAAAGCTATCTTCTCCTATTTTACATCATTTAGTTAATAAGGCATTACCAAGGAAATAGCCAATATTACTATAATACATATATTTTGTTCCAAAATACGGTACTTCGACACTTTGAAAAAAAATGTTATAGTTGTCTTTATATACGTGACAGAATATCAGTAAAAATTGAGAATCAAACAGAAAAACATCGTATGACAAAACAAAGAATTCTGTATCGAATTATGTACAAGAGTGAATTTCGTAAAAAGTGTAGTTGACTCTTTCTACTTTGCTGCCGTCGTAGTGTCTACACGGAACGTCATATTCTTTTTTTCGTCTTATCTTTTCGTCCGTCGTCAAAACGGTGCTCGTGCTAAGCCTGCTGGTGCAGAGTTCAAAATTACCGCTTCTTTTTACTCGAATAAACATAAACGGATACCGATGCGTCGTACTCTGGTAAATGGTAAGCTGTGTTAATTTTTGTTCCTAATAATTACAATCGCTCTAGAGAGCAAAATTATGTCCCACTGGCTTTATATATCCCACGAGAACGCACTACAGCAGGCTTAGTACGAGAACAGTAGAGAAGCGTTTTGTCAACACAAAAATGACGTTTCCGTATAGACAGTTGACAGGATTCTACCGAGGAATGTAGACCAGCGATTTCTATCATAAAGTAGAGTAGAAATAGAAAGCGTCATGCTAAACCTGCTGGGATTAAAGTACCTTATGTGTTAATCCAGGTTTTTAAAAGGTATATGAATCGATTTTGTCGTACTGTAGCTCGTTCCACTGTCCCTATACCGCGTATGTTGACGATGCTCAACGCGTTCGTGGAGACCAACTCTGGATTGAACTATTTTGCTGATAAATGCAAGACGATAATGTTAGAATGTTTGCGGTTCGAGTGATAGGATTAACTTAATTAAGGCGCAGATGTATGATTTTAGTGACTTGTAAACCTGTTATTACGCCTTCATATAATGCGAGTAAGTTATGCAAAAAATGAATGTTAAAATAGAACGCATACACATTAATTATATGTGTAAATATTTAAGTACCTATACACATATTGTAGTAAAATACTTTATGAAATACATTCAGGAAGTAATGTCTACCCAAAGCATAAAAAACGATATTACTTTCGAACTACTTAACATATTTTCATGTTTCTTTCTTGTATGAAGAGACTATTTTATTGTCTATAATTATATCTGTAGTTTTTTTTTATTTATTCATATTTTCGTTACTAAAAATAAATATTCCTTATGAAACTGAACAGCTACGCGGCGTGAGCGCGACGCACATTTGCATGGCTAAGGTCAACGGCGATTACCCGACCTTTAAGTATTGGGCTAACTTGATCTACTAAAATACATAATAATAATAAATAATTCCTATTTCCAGGTGTCTAGACGACGACGAAGAACATCACCAATCAGTGAACTTCTCGCTTCGGCGACAGCAGTTCATCGAGAGATGTCACGAGGCGCGGGGCCTGCGCCCCCGTGACACTATCCCCGAGGTGTCGGTCAAGAGGACCAGGGAAGAGCTGGCGAAGCATGCGTCGCAAGCCACACCGCTAAACCGCCGGCTCAACGTGGAAGCCGGCTGGTCGAAGGTCGAGGAAGTGCGGAAGAAGTTTGAGGGAGCCGCCAATTGTCCGGCGTTTTCGAGGTCCTTTGAGTCGCCGCCCAGGTAAGAAAATGAAAATTCTGAGCTGTATTTTATTTCGCACTAAGTGCCTTAAAGTCTACCTACTGCCTTGTCAACATTATGTAGGTACCGTTTTTATGTGTCTATAATATAATTGGTGTTGTACCGTTTAAATTATACTTATTTTAGAACTATAATAAATAAATGTTTTCCCCTATTTGTAATATGGGAAGGTCAGTCAAAACACTAACCAACCAACCATAATTAAAAAAAGACCCTTGTCTTGGCTTAACAATGAAGATAAATTCCTTAGTCAAACTCTTAATACCATTCAGTTCAAAATGCCTATTCCTTTTTGCCCAGAAGCACTCATCTAGGAATCTAGGCAGACTAATCCAATGATCACAGTTTCTCATCGCTCCCCAGGCGTCGTCTCGCAGACTCATTGTTCGCGAGTTTCAAACTCCCGCGCAAGTCGAGGGACGGCATGGCGGCCCCGCGGTCTCTTGCGCAGCCGCAGCAGCAGAAACGGAAGTCTGCTGTGGAACTGCTGGCAGAGACTAAGGCTTTCTATGTGAAGTCAGAAACTGTACTGGATAGGAAGCAGGAGTTGCCGTTGAGGGTGAGTGGGGTACCAAATTATTAGGTTGGTCATGTCAATCGGTAAGATGGCGAAGCTGTAACTCAAGAGTTCAAGCTCAGGCAGTACTTTTGCAATGTGTTTCATCACCGCTGCTAAAAAATGGTGAAGGAAAATATATGGAAGAATGGCGGCATGCCCTAGAGCCAAAAATTCGAAGACATGTTTCGTCACCAGTACACATTGGGCAACCGTTGTGGATTAGGACTCACTCTCTCGCCGAATGGATGCCTGAGTCCCAGCAGTGGAACTGATCTAGAGTTTAGAGTGGGAACATTAAGGACTGATCAGTTTGTCCGATTTATGCGATACAAGCTTTAAAGCATAGTGCAGACACACATACACACTCACTCGTATAAGTCTTTTTTTGCCAATGGTGAAAGTTATTAAATATGGAGGCCTTGGCAGAGAGTACAACTTTGTGCCCTTTGGCGTCGAGACCCTCGGTCCGTGGGGTCCCAGTGCGCATAAGTTATTTGCGGAAATCGCGAAACGTCTAGTTGATGTAACTGGTGATCGAAAAGCTGGCGGCTTTCTCGCGCAACGCATCAGCATTGCAATTCAGCGAGGAAATGCCGCCAGCATCCTCGGTACAATGCCTCGAGGGCCTTTTTTAAGCTTAACTTAGTTTTAATTTAATTTAGTTAATGTTAATAATCATTTTGCCAATTAATACATATCTTAAATGATAATGATGGTAAGTTAAGGTGATCATTGAAGAGTTATGAGGACGTCGTTAAAAAGACAAACTCTTCGAGACAAACTTTATTATTTGTAATTTTCAAGGCTCAAATCTCTACGACAATTTCATCAGTGTCATATTGCTTCACAGATGAGCAGCGGTTTGGGACAAGCGATAGCGGCCGGTGGCTGCCACCTCGTCAGCTCCGGTACCTTAAACAATGATACCTGCTGCAACCCCTGTAAGTATACACATACCTACAGGACAGGGTGCAAAGAGTCGTACAGATGTGACCGTGATGTACAGAATGCGTGGAAAACGGCTGTGTAAGACGGCTCTTATTCAAGTCATACTTACTACTCAATATCATACTACTCAAGTATTACTTTTAATTTCAACAAATCAAATGGCTTTAAACGAGTTTTAAGTAATGCTTGAGTTTGAATGAGGTTCTGTAATACGGGCCTAAATAACATTGAACAAAATTTTTGCTCGCAACAAGTTTTTGGTCTATTTTTGGTGTGAAAAATCGCTGTTCACAGCAGCACGCAAAACATTGTGCTGATGTGTGCATGCAACGGTACAGGAGTTGTCCGGATTTAAAGTTAAGTTAGAAGGTGTTCGAATTTTGACCTTCAATATCTCCGAAACCAGAAGGTTCCCATGTATGGTCCCGTGCGGGAAAGTCCGAATGGGATAGCGAGGCCCCTGGCAACACAGGCAACGGAAGGAACACGGGTGGGTTTTGGTCAGTAAGAGTCTGACACGCCCTCCCGTTCCGCCCAGAGCGGGAGTAGTTATTTGATAAATCCCCAACTAAAAAAAAAGGTATGGTACAAATCTATCACATTGACGGGGAGAACAAGTGACGCTCTGCTTTGTTAAGAGGCTTTTTACGCCCACGATATTCATATCAGTTGGTCTATGGTCTAGTGGTCTGCTGAGCGTGGGTTTTTATCCCCAGGTCGGTTTATTGTCATTTACCTATTTATTTAAACTTTTTACACACAAAAAGGTACAAAGGCGGACATAAGTTAAACGGTGAAGGAAAGCATTAGGAAGAATGGCGGCATGCCCTAGAACCAAAAAAATCGAAGACATGTTTCGTCACCAGCTCACATTGGGCAAGCGTTGTGAATTGTTAAGTTTCGAATAGAAATTTCTCAACCTGTAGAGTCTGGGTTTCTGCCTGGTTAAAGGCAATTGATACCTTATAGCGAAATATCGGTGTACTTCCTATTCCTACACTACCCATCCCTTTGGAGAATGCCGGCGTGCGGCGTGATGTTATGACGACGATATAGATAAATCTATCTTCCTTCGATACGCACTGCATAAAACTGCCTTGTTTTGACATCTCGTCTAAGATTAATTGCGAAGTCTCGGCATCGTTAATCCATGCCTATACGTATACTATCAATCAGTGTCAACCGTATTCGAATAGAAATCTACTCTCTTAAGTCCGTCAACGAACATACGGGCCCGTCCGAAAGTAGTTCATCCGTCAAAATGATTGACAAATTAAATTTTTCGAACAAAACACATCGCGAATAGAGACAACTTTCAAATTTAATTTTTCGAACAAAACACATCGCGAGTAGGGACACCTGTCAAATCATGTTGTCATTAATTCTTAGTTCGGGCTCCGAAGTAATCTTATGTCCGTAGGTGATACGGAGTAGGAAATGCCCGTAACTTCGGCCGAAACTACGGATTTTGCGCATATGACCCCAGAACAGATTTGTGCATGAGATTGTACCTACTTTCGTTATTTGATGGTGTTATCAGATTGTATGGGTTTGAGAAACATCTGTTTTGGTAAACATCATTCATTATCTGACACAGCTTAGCTTAGATATTATTATCTGTGGACAATTCCCTACCTTTTAAATCGTATCGTATGTTCTTTGAGTGGTGCTAAGTGATGATGTCTATGATATATAACAGTTATGAAACATCTATCATCAGAAATGTGTTAATTAACTTTGTGCTAAACTTAGGAGTCTACAATACCTCAAATTGCTTAGCATGGTCCTCCGTTATATAGAAAAGACTGCAGCATTCATTTTGAAATAAATATATGGTACAGAAGAGGACGAATTTTAAGTACTTACGATGTTTGACGAAAATATAATTCCCTAAATTTTCTCGACAGAAAAAAATTACAAAGTTACCTACAAACCGAACAATAAACCGCTAATATTAAAAAAAAAACTTTAAACTAGATCATGAAACTTTGCATAATAACTGAACTAAATATAAAGCAGATACTATGATTTTTTAATTTTAATTATCATTATTTTCACCGTAAAAATTACATAAACTATCGGCGCCTTAGAGCCTTCTCTATGCCGCCTTGTCTCGCTTGCTCGCGTGACCGCGAACAGTAGTGTGCGAGCAAGATAAAAAGTGAGGTGGCGCCAGGGCCGGATTTAGAGCAGGGCAACAGGGGCACTGGCCCCGGGCCTCCACAAAGAAGGGGCCTCCACAGTTTGTTTTTTTTTAAGATAAGAAAAAAAACATCCTTAGTGTCCTTCAAAGAAAAAACGTTCACAATCATCAAAAACAAAGGTCACCTTCACAAGATACCTTTTTTAATAATTGTTTTTTTCATCTGTTCCATACATTTTTCGGAGGCTCCACTTTGTTGCCCCACCTGTAAATCCGGCCCTGGGTGGCGCTGAGGTATTTTCTTAAATCCAAGACGTCTGATGCACATAAACGCATCAGACTGATGTGATGATGATGGTGGATGAACAACTGTTAACTATGTCCAAGAGTTGCTAACACAACCTAATTCAACCACCTACCACCTCCCAAGATACCAATTGATACGATTATAAAACGACTACCTAGCAGTTGGCCGCGATTTCGTCTGCGATCCAGGATCAAAACTAGCCTATGTCGTTCTTCAGGTCATGTTCTACCCATGTGCCAAATTTCATCCAAATCCGTTCGGCCGTTTTAGCGTGAAAGTGTGTTATGCCATTCGGTTACTGATCATACACGCACACCGGTTGCGAGTAGACCGCACTTGACCTTTCTGAAGAACGTCACCAATGATAGGTCCGACTAGGCTATTCTAACTTCTACCCCATTCTTCCAGACGCGACAACCCGCAGCATGGGCCCCGCCCGCCGCGCCGTGAGCGCTGGCGAGGGGCTGCAGAACACACTGCGAAGACTGCTGGAGCATGCCGACAGCAGGGAGAATGTCTACTCGCCGCCTTTTGCTGTTTGTAAGTGACGGAACATACAATGTTGATCAGTAGAAATTCTTCTACTTCGTCGTCGTGAGTTCGTGACGATGGCACGGCAGTGTACTAAATTTGCTTGGCCTGAAACTTCTCCACTTTCACGGCATCGTCGGAAGCAGCGCAGAGGTCACTATGGCTACATTTTGTGCGGCACAGGTCCACATTCACACCCTGCTGCCGTACCGTCGAGATAGCCCCACTTTGCTAGGTTGTCGTCACAAACTTCTTACTTGGGAAGGACGGAATTAAACTATAATTAAGCTTGCAAAAGGCAGCAAACAATAGTAATTCAAAAAAGTTGTTATTTAACCTTTTAGGTATGTACGAGTCCTCTTTTAGATAATACCTCTTTTAGATAGTATTCGAGTGCTCGTGTTTTTCCTACCGCCCTTAAAATGCATCATTCTGCAAGTCTCTTGCTTCTTGATTCAAATATAACATTAAAAATATCCTTAACTTGTTAAATTATTATTTTTTGAATACACAGTCCAAAAATTTACAATTATAACCCTTGAATCTAGATAGCGAAAGACTTACATTAAACCTTACTATTTTTGCGTACAGGTACACTTTCAGCGCACAAAGTATACGCTGACACAAGACGGCTAAAAGACTCCTACCCAGAACGGGAAACCATTCCTCGCTCACAGCACAACTCAGGAACCTTCTCCGGGACTTTCTCGGGAACCTCCTCATCAGGAACCTCAGGGTCTAAAGCCCAGAAGTCAGACCCTGACCATAGAGAGAAGATGAACAGGCCCTTAAGCTTTGGCGACGCGAGGGTGTTCTTCCCGGAATCTTTCGTGATACCTCGGCAGAGACCCAGTGAGGTGCTGATTAAAAGTGGTTATTCTATGCGTGAGTACCTATATTGGTATATTGAACTGCTCAACTAAACAAAATAGCCCCGTTGTGATTAGGATATAGGACAGATCTTTAAACAAATTCTTATGCTCAAAATTATGTACAAAAAAAAAATTCTTAAAAATCTTTTTTAAAACAAGCTTTTAATGAAATAAAAAGTACTCAATAAAACTAAGCTAAAAGGAGTGAACAACCTTCTTACACTTAATGATAAGTCTCAAGCTTTTAAGAAAATATTAAATTCTTATTTTTACGTTACGAAAGTTTAATTTAGTAGTTTTGAATTCTTTAAGAGCTTGTTTTTTTTTTTAAAGTTTTTTACGAATATTTTCCGACAGTTTTTGGTCCTTCAATGCTTGGGTTTCTAACTTCCAATAGTTGTAAGAAACTACTTGCTTCTTCTTTTGCTACTCGTGACCAGTGTCGTTAAGAACTGCTCAAGCTGACATTAGTGTAAGAAGCCTGGTGTGTCCAAAGGTTTCTGGCAGAAATTGCTGATTGAGATAAGACCGCCCAATGTAACAACCTTTTTGTTCTACAATCCATTCGAGTTTAACTTTATTTCAAGAGTTCTAATGTCAACGTATCTTTCTATCTGATCCAGCAAGTTATTTCTGACATTCCAGCGAGCTCTCACTCAAGTCCCGAAAACATGGAGCTCCCTGAGCCAGTAGTCAGCGGCTCGGGCTCCCCCGCCGACCCTGTGGCCGCCATCAGTCCTCCAGCACAATATGCACACTCCGCGCCACGGTACATCAGGTATGTCATAATATAACATAGCATATTGTGAGCTCCCTGAAAACTAAAATCGTATCTGTTTAATTAAACGTCGACTGAAAGTCTTTTTCATTTTAACCTATTGACCGCCACGTCAAAAAATCAAAGATGTGCCCTCGGCGCCAAGCTACGAATTATTCCTTAAAATATGTCATGTAGTCGTGACCGTGGCGTGCTGGGCACATTTTGCTCTGTCATTTATACATAACTGTGGCGGTCAAAAGGTTAACCTATTGACCGCCACAGTGATGTATATTTCTTTAGCCAAAATGTGATGCGTAACGTGTGTGATAACTTGATGAGGAATGACGAAAATCTCGTGAGGAAAGTATTAGCAGTGGTGGCGCAGTGGTATCGGCCTCGACTTAAGAGTTGTAGGTCGTAGGTTCGAACCCAGGCAGGCACATTACTTTGTGTAAATTATTTCATCACCAAAGCTCTAAAACGGTGAAGGAAAACATCGTGAGGAAACCGGTCATGTCATAGAACTAAAAATTCGAAGACTTGCGACATCCACCAATCGGCACTGGGCCCGCGTGGTGGATTACGGCCCACTCCCTCTCACAGACAGGAGGCCTGTGTCCCAGCAGTGGGAACATTATAGGCCGATTATGCTCTCAAAATGGTAAAGGAAAACATCGTGAGGAAACTGGCATGTCCTAGAATCAAACATTTAAAGACAAGTGACATCGACCAATCCGCATTGGAGCCGCGTGGTATATTACGGCCCACTCTTTCTCGCCGAGAGAAGGCCTGGTCTCAGCAGTGGGAACATTATAGGCTGATTATGGTTATGACTTAACTGAAAGTCTTTTTCATTTCAATTTGCTGTCATTTTTTTAGCCAAAGTGGTACGGGTAACGTGTGTGATAACTTGATGAGGAATGACGAAAATCTCGTGAGGAAAGTATTGAGTATGGATGTCCAAAGAAAACTAATAAAGAAGTATAGAACACATGTTGCGCCGACCCCAAATAAATTGGGATAAGGGCAGGAGAATTATAATGATGAGAAACTTTCTAAACTCACAATTATTTTATTTTTGTAATTATTTGAATTCATCATCATCTCCCGCCCGTATCCCAATTTATTTGTGGTCGGCGCAACATGTCCCTTTCTTCTATAAGTTTCTCTATTAGTTGTAATCTCGGTAGTCACCCCCTTTCTAGCCATATCATCTTGCACACAGTCCATCCATCGTGTCCCTTGAGCAACTCTCCCCTATTCGGGCTTGCACCACACAAAACACGTAGGTCGACTTCGCATGGCTAAAGACTTGTAAGGGATCAAGAAGCGCCTGCGGACCAAAAAATAAGATTGCCAAGGGTGCTGTATGTCCGCAGCCGCCCCACGTTTCGGCCCGTATAACGAACGTTGGAAGGGCCATGCGAAGGTTGGAGGGAGTCCATCCATCGTTTCTTTGGTCTTCTCTTATAGCCATCGAAATTCAACCTCAAAATTTTCCTCACGACATTTTCCTCATTCCTCCGCATCACATGCCTATACCATGACAGCCGATTTCCGCACAACTTTTCAGTCACCGGTCAACTATTCGAAGTATTTCTTCCATAATAAGTGCGCAGTTGTATGTGCAGGTCCAACTCGCACTCGCAGCCGAGCATGCGCGAGGAGGACAGCGGCTGCCCCAACATCAACAGCCACAAGTCGCTGCCGGACCTGCACACGCAGGCCAGGTGCTACCCTGAACAGTGAGTATATACGTTTGGGCACGTTATGGCGCCCTGTTTATTTGAATGAAGCTGGGATTTACTTAGTTGTAATAAGATGTGTATTTGTATCACAGCGCAGTATCCTAGCGATAGTGGAATAATCTAAAATAATAATAAAATTGGAATATCACAATCTTGTATAGTTTTAGAGTAATATTAAAATCTTTTTTTTTTGTTTTGGGTTTTTTTTTCATTTTCCAATCATCAAATAACTTCTCCCGCTCTGGGCGGAGCGGGAGGGTGTGTCAGACTCTTACTGTTTAAAACCCACCCGTGTTCCTTCCGTTGCCTGTGCTGCCAGGGGCCTCGGTAACCCTTTTGTACCTTCCCGCGACAATATTAATATCTTTAATTTTACATTCAGATTCAAAATCAAGTCAAGTCTTTTTTGAATCATCGACTAATTGCTCTAGACCAAAATAGTGTTGTCCTTTATATCTAACCGTGGGAACCATAGACAATTAGTTGGTTCGCCACACAAGTATACCTATCGAGCGTTTTTAGGTTTCTGACCTTTCTGGCCAAATAACAAAAATGAAACCCTTATAATTTCGTCATGTTCGTCTGCTTGTCTGTCCGGATGCGACACAGCCATTTTACTTGGAGACTATTAGCACTTTATCGATGAAATCGTGAAAGAAGACATTCCCTTTTTCCTAAGTATGAATACAGCATAATAATTATTATTATTAACGTTCAGAAAATGTAATATTAGTTGATTTTTTTGGTCCTTTGTATTTGAAGTCATAGTAATCTCATTCCTACACCTAACCTAGCCGCGAAATTAATAACGCAATAATCCGGTTCAATATTTTTTAGCTTGAAAATCTCCTCGATGATATAGTGTTTTTTTTTTTAACTAGGAAATTTTGGCGAAATTCTAAACCGCTATCCCTCCAATATATCTGTGCCTCGGAAAGAAAAATGAGTAAAATTTATCATTTTTTTGCTAAGGATTTTTATTGTTTTACATCATAATTATACCAACATTATATCTATGTGTATAAATAAATAAATTAGAGTAATGAATTTTGTTGTCTATTACGTCCATAAAATCTTTTTGGTCCTTTTCCATAGAGCACTTTTTTTTCAAACACAATTTAGGCCTACATTATCCTACCGTCGAGGTTAATAATGTAAGCGGTGCCACCTGGTTTAACTTCAAACAATTTATCAAATATTTTTTAACGCATTTTCTGAGTTTTTGAGATCTATAATAGACCCAGAACCGACAAAAAAGAAAACATCTTAAATAAACTTTTTCCCCACCCCCAGCGTCACCGTAGGTCACGCAGACACGCTCAGGCGCTCCCCGCGACGCCACTTATTTCTGAGATCAACGTCAACGTGGCCCACACAGACACGCTCGCCTAACTAATATGTTTATCAAATTTTATAACTAGAGACCCATTTCTAGACACGCATTTTATGATTTTCTAGGCCTAGTAAGGTTGTACTCAACGAAAAAGAAAACTTTCTTCCCCAGCGTCAACGTAGGCCACACAGACACACTGGGGCGCTCCCCGCGGCGCCGGCGCCACTCCACGCACCAGCGCACGGCGTCGTGTTCCTCCAAGGGCACCCGCTCCAACCACTCCTCGCTCATGTCCTCGTGCGATGCCTTCTCGGAGCATCCCTCGCCGGGAGAGGACAACTATCAGTCTTATAACAGGTAAATATGGTTCATTATACACGATGGGGAGGGACAATTTAAAGACAGCTATAAAAAAATATTGCTGTGGCATACAAAAGAGCTATACCTACACGGTGTGTGAAACAGCTGACAATAACCTACCAGAACTTTCAACGCTGGTGGGTCTAGAATCGTGTACTGAATTCATGTTAACAGTTTGCGTTACCTTATTTTAGCCTAAAGACGTCCACTGCTGGACTTATTATAGGCCTTCCCAAGTATCTTCACAACGGCCGGTCTTGTGAACCTCATATCCAGTGGATTACCACAACCATCTCCAGGTCATCGGTCCACCTTTTGGGAGGTCTACCCAAACTGTACCTTCTAGTGCTCAATCACCCACTCCAGAATTATTTACTAAATGCTTGCCAGAGTGGAATCATCTACTCCATTTTATAAAATACTAATAACTGATTTTTTTCTACCCAGTCGTTGCGGCTCATCATTCGCACGCGACTCAGGCGGCTCGAGCGGTCACTACACGCAACGCAGCGCTCCCGCACACAACACGCCGCATCAACACAGACGCACCGACTCCGGGTCCTCCACGCAACACGACCATGAACACGCCAGGTGAGCATTACACAAACGTATATTATAATGTAACTATAACAGGTTTGTTGCTAATCCGGCTCGAAGGACCAGTAAACGAATTAAGGAGCACGTGGCAAACACAAACAGCTTAAAATGACTAATTGTGAAATTAGTCGATTTCAGATAGTAGGGACAACAAAATGTCATTAATGAAATTAAGTACCTACCTAAAATCAGTAATTCACGAATAAACCAATGGCTTCCTATCTCTCAATAAAATTAAAAACACCCTTAATACACAAAACTAATTCCGTGTTATCTCCACAGCCGCTACAACTCCTACGTGTCGGAGTACGGCGCATCACTAGAGTGCTACGTGTCAGCCCCCCCACAGTTCCAGGACGGAGCCCCCGAGCCCCCCGTCCCGCTAGCCCCCGCAGCGTCCCTACAACACCACGCACATCATCATCATTATGCCCATGCGCCTAGGGTTGGGATACACTTCCAGGTAATTTAGCCCATCACAATTCAGATAAAATAATACAGTGGTATCCTACTTAGACTTGAATGTAAACGTATTGATCCAAAGTCAAAGTCAAAAATTTATTTCTAAAACATTGGTGTAAAGGGTGTTGAAAATATAATAGCCATAGAGATCACTATTTTTCAAAATAATAAAACGTAGGTTCAGTAACTTATAGTCCAGTGGTGAGTTAGAACAGTAGTGGCCCAGTGGTAACGGCCGCGACTTAAGAGTTGTAGGTCGTAGGTTCGAACCCGGACAGGCGCTTTACTTTATGTAAATCATTTCATCACCACTGCTCTCAAAACGGTGAAGGAAAACATCGTGAGGAAACCAGCATGTCCTAGAACCAAAAATTCGACGACATGTGATATGTACCAACCCGCACTGGGCCCGCGTGGTGGATTACGGTCCACACCCTCCCACAGAGAGGAGGCCTGTGTCCCAGCAGTGGGAACATTATAGGCTGATTTATGTATTATACTTATAGTCCGCGCGCAAGCGCTAGTCAGTAGTTGACAAAGGCCAAGTTAACTAATGACTTATAAACCGATGGACTTAAGGCGTTGCTGGCCTTCCTCGAGGAGCTGGGGTGGATCGAATAATCGATTTTCCCACCCGTATGCAAGAGTGCAAGAGAGAGAGCAAGCAACCGTTTGACAGTACATCTACAAGTACGCCGATTTTTTTACCACAAAACTCGGCACTCAACATGGCGACCGGTCACGCATAGACAAGATTTTGACGTCAAAGTGTTGTTTAGATGTCTCTCTTTTCATATGCAGCTCTTGATTAGTTAAAAAGAAACAAAACGCTTTATCACATGTGTGTGTCGATATGATAGATATTTGTATCTATAACTATTCGTCCTATAGTATATGCCATCTCCATAGCTTTTCTACCTCAATGAAGCTAACTCAGTCTGCCATCTTGTCAAAATTGCCCTCCCCCGTCTCACCACTCACATACTTCAGGCGGTGACTAGCACTTGCGCGCCGAATGTAATAACACGGCTACAGGTCCTTTCTTTTTTTTTTAAGTTTAACTTTATTCCATCGCTTCAATTTTTTTTCGTCCATCTATCGCATGTCGCATTACAGCCGGCCGCGGAGTAGGGGTAAAGTGGATGCGCTCGGCAGAGCAGCCAAGGCCAATATGGCGGCGCCCATGGCTCGCATCAGCTAACCGTGTACCATTTATATTCTCCCTCATTCGTGCAAGTGCTCCGCGGTATTTGTGTGTTTTGATCAGTGCATTAATTTATAGTCGGATATCTTGGCTACTATTGGTTTCACACTATCATTCCCATTTTCAAATTATTAAGTTAAGATTAAAAACGCGATTTTAATACCCTAAATCGAATAAATTTTCCGAAAATTTTCAGTTAAATGCCTACGATCCGAAAAAGTTTAATTTGCGTCGGGGTTTTTTTTTTTGTTCCGGGTTGGAAAATCCTCATGGATGTCCTCCGCCCTGGGGCGGGCGGAGGGATCTGTCAGACTCTTACTGACTAAAAACCACCCGGGTGTCCCCCCCCCCCCCCACACTTGCCCCGGGGATCATGGGATCTAAAGCGACTTCCGTGAATGACTTCAGGTCCTAAGGCAAGTTTGAAGTGACTGATAGACAACACAAGTAAGAAACATTCCAGCGTCTGGATCCAACAAACAAGTCAAGTTTTACTCCCGATCTTCACCGTACAAAAAGGTTGGAAGACCTGATATTTTACAGAAAACCAATACACCTTGCTACCAACCAAAACCTTGCTACAGTCCTTTCATAGTTATTTTATCTCTGACAGCAGCAACCCAACAGCAACCTTATTATAAAAACAATAAAAATCACTGTGATTTTGACAGTGCTGCCAAATCAGAGGTGAAATAACACCTCAAAGAGATGTCAGCACAAGTGTAGGGGTTCGCTAGGGCCGATGCCTGCGGGGCCGAAAGGGATAACGAGGCCCCCGGCAACACAGGCAACGGAAGGAACACGGGGGGGTTTTAGTCAGTAAGAGTCTGACACACCCTCCCGCTCTCAGAGCGGGACAAGTTGAAATAACTGTATGTTTCCTTTCCAGGCTAGCGCTCCCCCGCCGCAGTTCCAAGACGAGCCCCCCACGTACGACTACGGCGACTACGAGTGCACGTACAAGACGCCGCTCAAGTGCCTCAACGTGGGCCGCAAGGAGTACGCGAGGGAGTACACCAGGTAGAGACTTAAGAACTAACTAATATCTACGGTGCAGTGCTGTGTGGCTCTGCACCATAGATAAAAACAAAGCATTTTACTGTAAGACCTCCTTTTAATCCTTACTAATATTATAAACGGACTGACGTGTTTGTCTAATGGTTGCAAGCGCTACTGCTGAGCATGAGGTCCTGGGTTCGACTCCCGGGTCGGGCAAAGTGTTATTGGGTTTTTCTTTCTGGAATTTCTCAGTAGCAGCCCGGAGTCTAGATTTGTGCCCGCTTGATGGCGATAGGCTCGCCCCCTATTACATGGGACTTAAACATAACTGGCGAAATGTGGGTATACTGCAGGTACACCTCTGCCCAACCCTTCGGGGAAACAAGGCGTGATGTTATGTAATATTATAAATGCGGACGTGAGTTTGTTTGTTTTTTACGCTTTCACGCTAAAACGGCTGAACGGATTTGGATCAAATTTGGCACATGGGTAGACCATGGCCTGGAGAAGGACACAGGTTAACTTTTATCCCGTTATTACCACGGGATCGAGACTAGTGCTGGTGAAACAACGGGGCGCAGCTAGTGACATAGTAGTAAGGATAGGCCGTTCAAAAATATGTCAGGTCTCTCAGGTGAACTCCACTTTTCGATTCAAGGATCCACTTGCGTAATGCATTAAAGTGCTAATTTTTGTTAGAGTCAAGTCGCTCATTGGCAAGAAGAGTGACATAACAAAAAAAAACTGCATTTTTGAGTTGGCTGCAGTTGCCGCTGCCGTTGGTGTATATGAGATGAGCACTAATAATGAGGGAGCTAGAGAGGTGTGACTTTATACTTCGTCGCATTGTCGCATACCGCTGCTTTAAAACTTTGAATTCGTCATACCCAAAAACTACTCTTTTTGAATTATGTCAAGCTTCTTGCGAATGAACGAAGTGTGCCCCCCCCCCCCCCCCCCCCCCCCACCCCCTGACAGTTAAATGGTTGTTTATGGAGATGTAAAAAAAAACATGGCAGTAGTACATTAATGAAATTAAAAGGAAAACTATCACGGCTAAGTAGGCTTTGCAAGTTAACGAATAATAGTCGACCAACTTAATTTTGCTGTTGGAGAATTGACCGTGGCATATATCGATGTATGGGAGAACAGCTTGTTCAACTACAATGTTAAGTTTGTTTTTGGAATAAATTCGTTCCAAGTAGTCCCAACTAAGGAACCCCTCATTGTGTGTGATCAGACACGCACTTGGCCGGTTTACTTGGCCATTACTTTGTTCACCTAAAA
The DNA here is from genome assembly GCA_905333075.3 of Atethmia centrago. Lineage (NCBI taxonomy): Eukaryota > Metazoa > Arthropoda > Insecta > Lepidoptera > Noctuidae > Atethmia > Atethmia centrago. The sequence goes on from HG995385.1 coordinate 15,524,592, forward strand.
TAAAGTTTTTAAATTTTTCCTCATTTTGACAACGATAAAAATTGGGTATTGGGACTAGGTATCTTGAATATAATGGGGAGACAGATAGCACTGTTTTTGTCTAAGTGTTCTGTGGATTGTTTGTAAGGACTAAACATAGTTAATGATAGCTTACATTAATAGGGATGACACCTGGGTAATAAAAAAAGAAATTCTATTTAGTCCGTCAGTCAGATACCTAATAAAAAAATATTATATAGACACGAATTTTTTATTTTGCCATATTAATAAAAAAATACTTAGATAAAACGCATTCAAGATGGGGAGTGGGGGCTCACTACGTATCCAGTATCGTATTCTATAAAGCGTGACGAAGGCGTGACGTCATATCACGTCGCGCAAAGTGCCCGTGCGCGAGCCGAGCGAGCACGACGGAGCGCGCTCGAGACGACGAAGAAGCTTGTTGCAGTAGAGAAAAAAAAGTGTTTGTAGATTTCTAGTGGATTTTGTGAACTGCGCCCGAGTGTGTGTCGTCGAGGTGTGTAGGTGTGTGAAGGTGTCCGAGTTGTGTGTCAAGGCTCCTTCAAACAGGCGCGACACGCGACGCGACACAAAGACACCGCGTGTAGCGCTACAAGCGGTGCCTTTGTGTCGCGTCGCGTGTCGCGCTTGTTTGTAAGAGTCTTTACGCTGCCTGTCTGAATAACTACATCGTTCGTTTACCGACGCGAAAAGGGGAAATTAACGAAAAACTGTAGTTAATAAAAAAAAATAAAAAAAACGGCATATTACATTTTAACTCAATGTATCGCCGTAATCTTTTGATTACGTAAATAAAGAAAAAAAAACGTGTCTAATATACAGGGTGATTGGAAGATGGGTGCAAAGCTTTAAGGTGAAGATAGTATAGACAATTTAGAACCATTTAAGCCATGGTTGTCTTAGACGAAGTCTTAACAAATTTTTTTAACCAAATTTTTAAGTTTTTTTTCGGAAATTCTCAAAATTTAATGTAAACTGCATAATTATGGCCAAATTGAATGATAAATGAATTAATTTTTTATTTATTTAATTAAAGTAATGTGTAAGCAACCAAGTAAAACATGTTTTAGGCTTCTGTGTCATTAGACATTTTTTTTACAGATATTTAAAGCTCAGAAAAAATAAAAAATTTGTACAATACGTCTTTTAAACCTTATTTAAAAAAGCTTTTTTGTTCAAACCTTTTTGAAGACATGCTTGATAATCGCTCTTTCTTTTGAGGTATCATTTATGCGGATATCTTACAAATTATTGAAATTAGGACCTACAAACCAATTCGAGGGAGAAATTTTAAATTTTAGGCAGTCTAACAAAACACAAAATTTTTGCTTAAAAGAATACTTTATGTGCTCGAAATGATAACATTGTTAAATTCTAAGAATTTTTGGCACATGCAGGAACCAATTGAGGGGAACCCATTGAGGGGATTCTCTAAACAATGGCCACCGAGCGCGGTGCGACGGCATTTCCAGGTAGAACGCCCAATGAATAGCAAAAAGCGATAAGAGTTAGTTTTTACAGCAAAATGGTCTTAGTTACTGAGGCAACAAAGTCGTTTTTCTTTAGTCAGGGTCAGTCGGTCTGTGATGAAGCCGTTACATCTTTTACTTATTAGTCAAACTACTGCCCTTGTGAGTGGACGTTGTCGTGTTGATTCACAATTTACCGTGTTCAGTTGTAGCCCTTTGCGTTCCTGCACGTGTTGTTTGCGTTAGTTTTGAACTTTTTTGTTTCACCGTGTCCAGTCGTAGCCTCGCGCTCCTGCACGTGTTGATTTTTGACTTAATTGTGTTGAGTTGACATTTAGTGCGCTCCTACGCCGTTTTTCTTAATTGTAATGTTAAGTGACTATGGCTACTTTTTCCAATCAAGAATATGCGGATATCGTATTTATGTACGGTAGAACAGACTGCAATGGATCTTTGGCGCGACGGATGCATCAAGAGCGCTATCCGAATCGCAGGATACCGAATGTCCGAGTGTTTTACAACACGTTTCGTCGTCTTGCCCAAGATGGGTTTCACCGCGTGGAACCTGGAGTCAACCCGGGCAGACACGAAACTGCCGTCGGCGAAGACATTTTAGCAGCATTTCAAGCGGATCCTACTACCAGTACTAGAGCAGTAGCTCGAAATTTAAACATTTCTCAATGGAAGGTGTGGCATACAATGCACTAAAATGATAAGTATCCGTTCCATGGCAGGAGTGTGCAAGGTCTAGTAGAGCAAGATCCTCAAAGAAGAATTCAGTTCTGCAGTTTCCTCCTCAACAGAGACATCGAAGATGCGTGGTTTCTGAAATCAATCTTGTGGACGGATGAAAGTAAATTTTCAAGGGAAGGTATTACAAACTTTCACAACATCCATGAATGGGCCGACGCAGACAACAATCCACATTTTAAGAAGCAGGTGTCATTTCAGATGAAATTCTCTGTGAATGTATGGGCTGGAATAATTGGCAGAACATTGATTGGGCCCCACTTTTTGCCTGATCCATTGAATGGCGAAAATTATTTGCAATTTCTGCAAATTGATTTACCACTGCTGGTAGAGGAATCAGGTGTTCCGATCTTCGAAAGAGACCGAACAGTCATCTTTCAGCAAGACGGCTGTCCAGCGCATTGGACTTTAAATGTAAGGGAACACCTCAACAATTGCTTTCCTGATAGCTGGATCGGCAGGGATGGACCCATCCCTTGGCCCGCTCGCTCCCCAGATCTGACCCCGTTGGACTTTTTCGTGTGGGGCCGGGCCAAGGAACTGGTGTATAACAACATAGAAATAAACACTAGAGAAGAATTGATACAAAGAATAAATTCAGCGTTTGAGACAATGAAGCAGGAGATGATGTTGAAAATAACGACTACAGAAGTTAGAAGACAGGGCCGTGCTTGTATTAGGAATCACGGCCGTCATTTTGAACATGAAAAATAAATAATTTTAATTCAAATGTTGTTTTAATTAGTCTGCCTAAAATAAAAAATGTCTCCCTCAATTTGGTTTGTAGGCCCTAATTTCAATAATCTGTAAGATATCCGCATAAATGATACCTCAAAAGAAAGAGCGATTATCAAGCATGTCTTCAAAAAGGTTTGAACAAAAAAAGCACCCTCCGTTTTTTTTTTAATAAGGTTTAAAAGACGTATTGTACAATTTTTTTATTTTTTCTGAGCTTTAAATGTCTGTAAAAAAAATGTCTAATGACACAGAAGCCTAAAACATGTTTTGCTTGATTGCTTACACATTACTTTAATTAAATAAATAAAAAATGAATTCATTGATCATTCAATTTGGCCATAATTATGCAGTTTACATTAAATTTTGAGAATTTCCGAAAAAAAAACTTAAAAATTTGGTTAAAAATATTTGGTAAGACTTCGTCTAAGACAACCATGGCTTAAATGGTTCTAAATTGTCTGTACTATCTTCGCCTTAAAGCTTTGCACCCATCTTCCAATCACCCTGTATTTTTATAATCTACCCGATGGACAAAAACAAAATTTTGGTCATCATTCCTATTATAATTTTTGCCAGCGGCTTCGCTAAAACTATGCTATGTGTGTCCAGGATATAAATTATGTGTGTGCCAAATTTCATCCAAATCTCACTACTCATGTTTGAAATATTATCGAGAATTCATGTAAGCCTAGTACTTTTTGTTAGGTCCACTGCTCAGAAATTGTGCACAACGTGTCGTGTCGTAAACAAGAAAGAATACCGTCTTGTATGCATACAACGTACTTACTACCACCTACCGGGACAAAAAGTATCTAGGTTTTGCTGCGTACCAAATTTCATCCAAATCCTAGTGGAATAATACACTCGCGAGCAAAAGTATGGAATCACTTACTTGGAATTGATTCCGCGCGATCTTGAGTACTTAAAAACTAGTTAAGAATAATAAAAATGATATCATTTTAAAGGTTAAACTGTTAACTTTAAATTGATACCAAATTCATTTGATTTGTGATTCCATACTTTTGCTCGCGAGTGTACTAATGATTGAAATACTATCTTGAATTCATGCAAGCCTAGTACTTTTTGTTAGGTTAGCTGCTTAAAGAAATTATTATTTGTGGTCTTCTAATAGTATAAAAAGTAGGTAAATTCCAAGAATCTTTAAATGACGATAACATTTTATCGATTGTAATTAAACAAAGCCAAATTAATCTCTGTCTACCTGTGAAAATTACATGAAAATCCGTTCAGTAGTTCCGGAGATGTGCGTGAACAAACAAACAGACAGTCAGACAGAAACGAATTCTAAAAGTCACTGGTTTATGTTATATTAATCTTCTTTAGTTACCCCCTTTCTATTATAACTTTTCCTTCAATGTACAGACACACAGGATTCTACTTTTTTAGTATATGAATAGATTTATTTACTTTCAGGTATCACGAGCCGAGCACAGAGGTAGTGAACAAACAGCCGCAATACCAGGAGCTACGTATGCGACCACGAGTTGATGACAAACAGGAGTACGTCAATGCCACGCAGGTCAGTACTGAGACAGAAATGTACCAAAATTACTGCAAGCCTCTGCTTGCAAATTCTCTTATTTGGTCAGTACTGTGGCGGCATCTACAACGCCACATGCGAACTACGTATCAAAAACGTGACGTCATACAAATCCTGCAACGCGCAAGCAGAATTTTCCGCGCGACTGACATGTATACAAAATCCCCACATCAATCGTCGGGCAGTTGCCCTCCAGACACGACACCCGTCTGGTCGGAGAATCCTCCCTTTTCTATGGAGGATGAGTGAACTTTACACCCTTTACACCAAATGCCTCTATAGTACTAAGTACATCTTGAGACAGAATTGTACCAATATTGTAGATCATATTTGTTTCGGCATCATCCGCATTTTCGGGGTTGTTTGTAACAGAACATGCGGGGTAATGCGTACCACACATAGTCGCAATGTGTTTCGTTTTGACAGTTCAACGACATTCATTGCGGTATTTGCGTTATTGAGCAGACAATTTTTTCGAACATATGGAGCAATGGTTTAGCAATATACTTCAAAATCATTCAGATTGTGATTGATAGTGTGGTTCCGATGAAATCCGTATATAATACTTTGTTACACTCATCGTCTAAAGAAAGACGTTGATTTTACACAACACTATTTTTTATTTATCTGTAGAAATTTGACACTCTTCCTCCCTAAATTGCCTAAGCCTTGCCTAAATTTCTAACAATAAAGATATATCCTCTTCTAGATATGCCAGCCATCCGAAGAGGTGACGTCACCGCTGGGCACGTTCAAGCGACAGCGATGTCTGCGGTACAAGCAGCGACGACCCCGACCCATACTGCGCTCCAAATCCGACATCTCTGATAGGTAAGATACATTACTTCCTTTTACGCATACAGCGAGCGAACTGAAGGATGACATACTGCCCTTCAGTTATTCTAAGCCTTCAGTATTATTTCCATCTATAGATTGAACTAACTCGATGAGAATCTTTACTAATTGCGGTTTGTCTACCTATAAACTAAACAATTTAATTTAAATTCTCTTCAAAGATCAATTTTGGTTTTTTTTTTTGCTAGGGTAATCTGTAATCAAGAAAAGTATGTATTTTTTAGGGCCCATAGTAACAAACTGAATTTAGAGAATATTATGCACGCTTTTATTTAAAATTCTAAGAGAAAATATCAAAGTGTAAACTTCATGGTCTTCATCCGAATTATTATCCATCACACAACATATCAGCATCTTTGCGATCATCAACTGAGAGTGCATTTTATGATCTCTTTCTTTTAAAACACCGTAAATACGTGGTACACTCAGAAAGTTTTGCGAAAATTTTATTATAATGTTCTTTATGTAAGTATTTTTTTATTAAATCTTTTCAAAGTTCTGTCCACTAGCCTCTATACAAAATTTCATGCGTTTAAACTAGTTTTCGAAACACTTTTTCCAGTCCGCCGCAGACACCTCGTTTACAGCCTGCTCGAACGCTGACAGCACATCTCCCGGCGACGAAATTCATATCCCTTTGAGCTGATTTTTTAGCTGGTCAGGGCTGTAAGGAGGGTGACCCAGGAGTTTGACCGGCGTGCTGTCTAGGAAGTCCCTCGTTTTGAGCGCGGTGTGCGAAGGCGCGTTGTCGTTGTCGTGGTGGAGCAGTAGCCCGCGGAGCCCTGTGTTTGGTCGCTTGTTGCTCACAACAGAGAAAACTTCTGCCAAGCATTTGGTAGTATACCATTCAGCGTTGATGCTTCTTTGGTTCTGTAAAGGAATTGACACCAAGTAGCCAGTTAAATTGAAAAAGCTCGTGATCAAAATCTTCCCGCCGCTTCCCTTCACTTTGGTAGGCGTTGATTCGTTTTAAAACACCCAAACCGTCGACTGGCGCTTCGTTGCAATGATGTCGTAAACACGCTGAGACGAGCCTGCTTCAAATTTGTTTATCATATCACTACACCATTCCACCCAGGCCTGTTTCTGAGCGTCGGTAAGGTTGTGCGGCACCCAGCGTGAAACTATCCTCGTCACGCGAAGATGCACGTGTAGAATTTCGTAAAGGCTTCCCGATCCAATCCGCAGTGTGTGCTGAATCTCTTGATATGTAACTTGTCTATTGTCATGGATTAAAATTTTCACTGCTGGCACGTTTTCTTCCGTAACAGCCGTCAAAGGGCGGCCATTTCTTTCTTCATTCCCCAAAGTTAGTCAACCGCGCTTGAGTTTGTTATACCAACCATACACGGTTGTCTTAGAAGGGCTTTTATCCATGAATGCCATTTCAAGTCTATCGTTTGATTCGTCCGGTTACAGGCGACACTTGAAATCGTAAAAATCATAGCGCGAAAATGTTCCCGGCGCTAATGAAGGATTAATTAGCATTAGCATTCATTGTTAGCATGCGAAAGCAGAAAAGGACAGAAGATAAATTATAGTTTAGTCCTGTCAAATTAATCACCGCTTGACGTAATTTTAGTAGGCAAGTCTTTAATCACGTCTAAACTTGTATGGAGTAGTGACAGGCGCTGATTAATTTGACAGGACTAAACTATAATTTATCTTCTGTCCTTTTCTTAATGAAATAGAAAGAAAAAGATGCACTGAACTTAAATTTAGGTTAGTTTGTGAACAAGGGAATCGGCACCAATGTCTCACCGAACTAATCTTATACTTAAGGGATTATTTTTCTAATATTGTTAGTGAAAATAAAATTGCTAACTGTAATCAGTGCTCTAAAAACCTTCCTTACCAATCACCAATTTCAAACCCATCTAAAACTTAAACACATTGGACATTACAATAACTTTTAGTCGAATGTGAACCGACTCGGTCCCGTTCGGTACAGGTGCGTCAGGTGCAGACTGCTGATAATTATGTGATCAATCATAACACACTACATGAGCAAGTGTACTAGCACAAATAAAACGTTATCGGCGAGTAAACTAAACGCACGCTAGGAGACGTCCTAAGGCGAACGCGCTTTTTAATTCGAATATTAGCAAAATTCACATACTTCATTATTATCAATTATCGTCATATTAGCAAATAGCATAGCAATAGCAATATGCTAAGACTCACGAATTAACATGTTAATTAAATTTATTCGAAATCGCATTAATTGCCATTATTACCGGCGCAGATCCATTTTTTAATGAGACACGATAATTTAAATTAGCTCGCAGACAATGTGGAGGGAAATTTTGAAATTGGAACGTACCTATTTTTACTTACAAATAATCATATTTTCAAAATAGATTATAACTGGCCAGTCTCTTATACATAAAACTTTTTTTCGCAATCTTTCTGAGTGGCCTGGTAAGGTGGCTGTAAGTTTCTCGAACAAAATGAAATAAATAAATTGCCAAGTAACATAAAACACTAACCTAAGCCACCTCCCAGGTACCGCCGCCCCGACGGGCGCGGCCCGGGCCCGTGCGAGGCGGACGACTCGCCCGACAGCCCGTCGGAGGAGGCGGCGCGCCTGCAGGAGTTCTTCGAGCGCCTCGGGCTGGAGCCGCGCCAGTACGACGCGCTGGTGCGCGGCGCGCCGCCCGACAGCCCCGTGTTCTTCTCGTCCGCCTCCACGGTGGACAGCAACCAGCTGGCTGCTACTGCTGATTATACGGTGAGGAAATGGTTTACCGTCGGTACTTCTTGATAAAGACTAAAAAAACTGAGTATTTAAACTTCTTTGAGTGCAATGTGTATCATCATAGAAGCCTTGTCTTGTTTATAGGTGTCATGATGTCTTGACACATAATAAAAAGAACCGAATGTGGGATCGCGTTTCTATATTACTGATAATATTTAAATCGAGACAAAACAACTCTTAATACTTCTGAGCATGAAGTCTTGGATTCGATTTCTAGGTCAGGCAAAGTATTATTGGGTTTTACTATCTGGAATTCCCCACTTTTTCGGCGTGAATAATAATTATGTATAATACACATGCTAAATTACAGCTTTCTAGTAATAAGCGTCTCTGAGCTAAAGCGGGGACAGACAGGCAGACGAACATAGCGAAACTATAAGGGTTCCTTGTTGACTTCGGAACCCTAAAAAACGAGAGGATGAGGAATGAGAGGCTTTGATCCTGCAGTGGAAAAGTGTAAGCTTATTATAATAATGATTCTGGATAACCATTCAGTTCACGAGAGTCGACCAAAGGCCCTGCTTTCTTTGATCAACTACCCACCAGTATGCCTAAGCTAGGTAAAAGCCACTCAAAAGCTGCACTGTAGGAAACATGGATAAAGTCTTATATAATAGAATACTCTTTATTATGTACACCATAAAAATTACAGATAAATATTGAAATTTTACACGGGGTAACACAATGGACGATCTTACAGCTAAAAGCGATCTTTTACAAAGAACCTTTGGATGATTTAAAGCAGGGATCCCCAAACTATTTTGGACAAGTGACCCCTTTTCCAAAATGAACTGTTATCTCAGACCCCCATGGCGAAATTACCTACTTTTAAGATCAACCCCCTTATTCATAATGGTCCGCTAACTTAAAACTGCTGCTACAGAGTGTTATTTTTCATTCTGACTTAGGTCAATAGAAGAAGACAGAGTGAGAATTAGCAATGCTTTAAGTTAGCAGACTATTATGAATAACTCCGGGCCAATATTTAGTTTTTTCCTATTGATAAAAAATACCTAGGTACTAAGCAGTGGCGTGCCTAGGGTTTCAAAATAACGCAAGCCCAATAAAATTTTAACCGATTTCAAAAAAAGAAAGTTCAGTTTTCGACTGAGTATATAGGTACCTACGTATCTACGTATGTATCATCGCAATTTTCTCATAAACTACTGGTTAGGTACAATAAATTCTCTATCGAGCATTTTAGTAAGGCATGGCTTTTGGGCTTATATGAAGGTACCGCCACTGGTACTAAGGTACCAATTGGAAAACTTTGCACTTGGTTAAGTGAGTAAAGTTGACTTCATTTTCTCATCAAAATTTAACAAAATAAAAAGACAAACAATTCAGTAAATATCAAGTTTAATTTATAATGATTATTACAAATTAGGTACTTAAAGAAACTTAAGTAGGTAGGAAATTATATTTAAAAAAGTATTAATTCGCAAAGAGAAAATAAAACATTCAGTGTGATGGTCAACCTGGTGACTATCTACCAATCTAGCTACATCCGGTTCAATATTGGTGAGTTGCAGCCTTAAATCTCCACGTTCGTTGATTTTCAAGCGGTTTCTTTGTTTCGTCAAAATGTTTGATACCACACTGAAGCTTTTTTCAACTAGGTATGATGATGGAAAAGCGATAAGGTATTTTTCAGCTATATTCCACAATGTAGGATACTGTGTTTCAATGTTGCGTTGCAACCAGAACTTCTGATAGCCTTGCTTGAACTTCTGCTTAAGCTCTTCATCTGTGCTGATGGTTAACAACTCTTCTTGCATTATCACATTGGCTTCTTCTATGGCTGTGGTATTGTACGGATTTATTATCCATTGAGGAATTTGTAAATTTAAAAGATCCTCAAACCTCTCCGTAAAATCCTTGTGTAATGCGTCCAACTGAGTGACATATAATAAAAAGTCATCATCTTGAAGCATTTCTGGTAGGTCGTTCGTCAGACGTCGCAGTGAACGGACGTGTCGTAGTTTTTTCTCCGTCTAATCCCCAAATATATTTTTTTATAAGTCCCAGAAAATACTTTAAACACATTGACTTTCTCCTCCTGCTAAAGTCACCAGTTAAGGCGCTGACAGGACCCAATTGACCGGAATGGGCTTCTCTTAAGAAGGAAAGTTGCCGAATCTGTATAGTTTGTGGTAGCGGAAAGGACATATTATGTTGATTTTGAACATATTTCCCAGAACTTGGTTGTTGCCAAAACACGTTTTAAAGAAATCTCGGTACAAACTAACGTTAAACTGACCACTTAGCATGAGTTCTAATCCAAAGTATCTGCATTAAATATCAACATGCGTTACGTATTTAATTAATGACTGGAACGTCTTATTTGAATGCAGTACTTGGTTGGTTTTTATTTTCGATTACTCAACTCATTTTGAGTGAATGGATAATTGCTTCATATTTTACAATAAATTACGGGCGTTGTGTCGTCGCGCTTCTTTTTCTTTTCTATGCAATCTGACGGTGACCGCGGTTTGGGTGTTGTCAGCGTCTTAAGCAAACTACCGATTCTTGCGAAAGGTCGTAAAACAAGATTTATTAAACCCATGTGTGCCCGTCAAAGGCCCTGTCGAATTCCAGTAACAGCCAAAAAATCCTTTCATAACAAAATACATCTCTTCACAAAAACAAAGCTCTTACAAATGCTAGCCAGTGCACCCGTGGCGCCCCGTTGTTTCACTGTGTGTCCTAAATCCGCACGTGCACAGCAAATTCACGCCAAATTGGCACTTTTAAAATGGCAACAATTGTTCCCATGGAACGGGACGGTAACTGCTTATTCAGAGCAATAAATCACCAAATTAATTACATAATGGGGCTTACCTTCGACCACTTGTCTATACGACGAGACCTTGCTACATATGTTTCGGTTAACCGAGGTGGCGACAGAATTCACTTAGCACTTCTTAATAATATTCAAGACTTTCTTCCTAACAGCAATCTTTCCCAGGAACAAAGGATAGCAAAATACATAACGGCACAGTTCAACGAAATGGTTTGGGGAGGACAGGATATTCTGATCGCCGCGGCCGAATTTTATCTTGTAAATGTAAACGTGCACTTTTGTAGCGAAAATACCCTGGTGTATTCACCTGCCGGCGAATCAGTACCCGGCAGCATACACGTGTTCTATAAAGACCAGCACTATGATAGCTGGGTCACACACGAAGTTGAACAATACAACAATAACACGCAAACTCCAAAGCAGGAATCCTGGCTCAAAAACACAGCCCCCGAATAATACCACCCGAACAAATAACATCAATATTACGCTAACCGATGTCAGATGAATTCGCGGATGAGACAGGATATAAAATACTCAGAAATCCACCTACCGCCGCAATTAAGTACACTAGCCCAGACTTGCGTATTGCAACATGGAACGTCAGAAGGGCTTCGAAACCGGCCAAAAAAGATAAAATAGATGCTGAACTTTATCAAAGGGGGATTCATGTAGCATGCATACAAGAAACAGGGATGAACTTAGGAACATTCAACTCCACACACTACGAATGGCATCTATCTGGAACCACAGGCAAAGCACACCGGAGACTTGCAATTATATTAGAAAGGACGCCCAAATAGAAACGAAAAACAGGAAAAAGATTCAGACGCGATGTCGATTACTCTTAAAGCTTGTATGGGAAGTGACGAGCATGCTTCTCTTTATATAATCAACTCTCACATCAACAGCTGAACTTCTAAAGCAACCAGATCTTTCACAGGTGTATTAAACTTGATCAGACAAAAACCTAGGACATGCACGCTAGTAATCCTAGGCGACTTTAACGCCCATATTGGACGACAAGATACAAAAAGTTTCCAACGCAAAGGGCTAATTGACCTAAATCTCCTTCATGACTATTCCAACTACAACGGGGGAATGTTAATGGATATAGCCAACAGGGAAAAATTGCAAATAGAAACGACAAAAGCGAGATCATCATGCAGGACAACATGGTCGAAGGGCACTCAGAAATCCCAATTGGGCCACATTATTACGCCACATACAACAGAAAAACTCTTCCACTTCATTAAAGGTGAATGGGCCAATAGGGGCACCTCCGACCATAAAATAATCTGGGGACAGCTAAGAACAATGCCGAATCGTAAACAAAACCGAAGGTACAAAACAAAAGAAACCGCAAACCACAAAAGCAACAACCATCGAGGCTAAGGAATTCAACTATAAACAATGCCATTATGCTGCTCTCAATAGCAAATACACCAATACAAAATACTAAGATTGCATAACCAAAAAACTAGGAAATAAAGGAATCAATTCAACCTATACCATGGAGTACCATAACTAAAGTATTAAAAGCGGCTGCCCAGGAAACCCTGATATTACAACCGATTCACTCCAGGGATCATCGGATAGCCCTTACCAACCTTCAAAAGGCTAAATTCTTACAAAGTAGGCAACCCGATAACCCAAATACGACATAATCGAGTAATGTCAGGCAATACTTCAAAAGGTCAAATACCAAGAAGAACAAACAGCATGCAGGGCCTTCTTTAATGGGCTGGGAAAGAAACACCCTTCAAAACGCATGCACTTATTTTACAGGAGCAAAAAACTACAAACAAAACGCCGGAAAAAAACCGCTTATATACCGATGACCAAATGGGAGGAAATACTAAACAAATCCGAGGGCCCACCCATACCCACGGTTAATATAACAAAGCAGATAACAGACGCACAAAATACGGGACCCACTTTGAACTTTGAACGACGTAACGGGAATCATTAACAACATGTAAAACGGGAAAGCTCCAGGAACTGACCAAGTTATAATCGAGCTATTCAAAGCGATGCCCCAAATACTATAGATAGCCGTCACCAAACATATGATCAAAGCTTGGGCAAATAACAAAGTACTTGACACGTGGTTAGAGACAGTGCAGGTACCAATTCCGAAAAACAGTAACCCTAAAGCTACGAATGACTATCGCCGCATATCGGTCTGTAATACGGGTTACAGAATTTACGCATCCTACATACTAAAAAAAATTAGACGAAACAATAAAAGAATTAGGCAATTACCAGGCTGCCTTTTTAAACAATAGGTCAACAGATGACCACATCTTTATGCTTAAAAGGGTCTTGGATGAAGAATGGCGGGGTGGAAAAAGGTTTTATGTACTCGCTCCCGACATAGAAAAGCTTTTGACCATGTCGACCTCAACGCACTGCGAGATATTTTAATACAACGAACTAACAAATCACTAACCAACAGGATAATCAAAGTTTGCATGAATGAACGAACATGCATAAAATGGTGAAGCAGCTGGATTATCAAAGGAAAGGGACTCAAACAAGGTTGCCCGTTGTCCCCTCGTCTCTTTACAATGGTCATGGATGAGGTCCTTAGAACACTTGAAGAGGAAACTCAATTAATCAAACTGGATCAGGATCGTGCAATCTCACTCCCCCTGGTATTATTATTTGCGGACGACCATATCTTCATTACAGATGACATTGAACGGCTAGAAGAAATCCTATACCATATCAAACCCCTACTTGCTAGTGTCGGCCTCCAAATAAATGAAACAAAAACAACAATACTAATTAGAGACCCCATAGCTACAAAGAAAACGGCCCATGTGACCATTAATGGAATAAATGTACCTACAGTCGATGAAATTAAATACCTAGGCACACACATAACATCTGCATTAAGCAGGAAAAGCACAATAAAAAAACGCTGCGATCCGGCCACTAGAAACGCAAAATCACTATTACCATTCATAACAAACTCAGAGATGGATTGGAAATTAGCCAGACTCATCGAATGGTGATCGTGCCCTGTATGATACACGGTTTGAAAGTATCGGCACTCACTAAAGCTAACAGGTCAAGATTGAGAAGGTATGAGAGAGTTATCATGAGAGACTTGATTAACCACGCTAGGAATAAACCAAAGGAAAAGAAAATGCATGAAATCTTGGACGGAAAAACTGTAAACAAACTCATCAAGAACCACAGGAAGTGCTATCTTGCACATGTGCACAGGCGCCGCGAACCACATCTGTTACATGCAGCAATGCAGTATAAGGTCAAATCCAAGAAAGTCGGCCGACCTATTTACACCTGGAATGACAACCTAAAGCAGGACATGAAGTACTTCGACATGGAAATCAACTTTTGGATAGACTCGACCGAAGATCGAGATAAGATCAGGAAGGCTGCTAGCGTGATTTACAAGAAATCAGAAACGGATAGTAGCGAGACCTCAGAGGAAGACATTGGAAACAGCAACGTGAAACACAGCATGCCAGTGACACAGAAAATAGTCGAGAAAGCAACTGGACCTGAGCCAACCTGGCAGCGACGTTGTTAAAAGATGGCCCTCCCATAGATAAATTACCCGTCTCTCCACTATTCCATTGCTTGCTCAAGGATGCATATCCGGTAGGCTCTAATAATCCTTCCTATCCTAAAGGCACGTCTTCCTGACCATTACCGCGCCCCCCGGTCTACTCTTTGATATGCAATGGTCTCTGTAGTCCCATGAAACATGAGGCTCCAGGGACTAGTGCAAATCCTTGGGTTCATTCGAGCAATCGAGTCTGGTTTAACCACGCTGGGGTCGGTGCATTTCATTCATTCATCTTGAAGCATTTCTGGTAATTTTGACAAATGCAGAAACTGCGAATATTCTTTTCTGCCTAAATTTTGTTTATAAAGGATTAGTTTACCCACGAAGGCCGATATTATTGATTTTGTTTTAATCAAGTTAAGATCGTCACCCTGCAGCTGCAAATTAACTTTGTTGAACATTCCAAAGGTTACAGTCAAGTAATAAATATCTGTTTTACAATTGTTCAGATTTTCTTTCAAATTCGGATCTTTTTCTTGTAAAAACTCCAACACAGATTCAAAAATAGCTGAAAATCTTTCTAAGCAAGACCCTCTTGATAGCCAGCGAACTTCAGTGTGCAGAAGTAATCGAGTAAAGACTTCGTCGTTTTCTTCACATAGCTGAGCAAATAACCAAGAGTTCAAAGAATTGCTTCAAACCTTGTTGATAGCATTTATTACATATTGTAAAGACTTATGCAATCTAGGACTCAGCTTTTTTGCTACTAAATGCTGCCTGTGAATCACGCAGTGAATGACCAGTACATCAGGCAGTTGTCGCTTTAAGTGAGCTATAAAACCACGATGACGACCAACCATAGACGGTGCACCATCAGTCGCAACAGAAACAATGTTCTTCCATGGAATAGCTTTGTCAGTAAAAAAATGTTCCACGGCCTGAAAAATCGATTCTCCTCTGGTATCAGTCTCTAAATATGTAGCAAAAAGCAGTTCTTGGCACATATTTTCATCTTTGATATATCGAACATATCCTAACAACAGAGCTTTGCCGGGTAATGTAGACTAGTCCAACTGGAGAGAGAATCTCTTGGTCTGTAAGAACTTGCATAAAATCTTTTCCACATCGCATCCCATCTCGTCTATGCGTCTCTGAACGGTGTTATTGCTCAAAGGTATTCTCTTTAAAATACCATGTGCGGGTTTGTGCAATACATTGTTAAGGAACTCCGCAATGGCTGGTAAGATAAGCTGCTCTCCAATTGTGTGGGGATTCCCCGACTTCGCTATTAGTAAAGATATATTATAGGACGCTCGTAAACCATCATCGTCTTTAATAGATGATGACGCAAACATCGATCTTATGGATGGCCTTTTGTCTAATTTTTTTTAAGTGCTTCAAAAAATGACAAGGTCTTACTTTTTTTGTCAGCATGTACTCTTGATAAGTGGTCATCCATTTTTGAAGGCTTCATGGCATCGTTACTGAATACTTTTTCACATATGAGACACATCGGCAAGTGTCGATTTAACGGAGATGCAATAAATCCGAACTTCAAGTAGTCCAAACTGTATTGTCTGCATTTTTTTTCGTGTCCGCCATCATAAAACTCTCAGTAATCCTGCAAATAAAAAAATAAGAAACCACCTAAATAAAAAACCACAATGTATGCCCCACTGTATGGCAATGCTGATGCGCTGTGCCGAATAAAAACTGTTTGGTACTTACCCTGTTAATTTTTCATAAACTGCAGATATTGTATGGTTACGCTATTAACTCGCGTAGGGAGCTCAGCATTTTGTAAATTATTTTTCAGTCACTTTACTTCACTTATTAGCTATGTAATAACTTTGTAATCTCTTGAAATAAATGAGTACTTATATGAGTTATTATCGTTCAAGCTCCAACGAATTTCAAAACGCAAATGAACTTTCAACCTAAGTGCAAGCTCGTTAAATAGTAAAATATCAGGAACATGTTTGGACTTGCAACTTGATCATGAATTCGTTCGTGTTAAATCGCGTAAGCGTCAAATAGAGAGCAAGTCAAAACGTGGCTGAAAGACGTACGCTCGAACTCATTATCTTGCACAAACTTGTCCACACTGACTTGCCGAGTTTTTCATCTTGTACGAACTTGAGACTTTACATTACTACAACAATGCTATTTCCTACAAAAATATGAATTATTCTTAGTACACGTAACACAACATAAACAATACAGTACCTACCTACCTATCTTGAAAGTTTTAAATAAGAAATTGTGTTAATTTAATAGGGGTCGACTTTTAGACCTCGTCGACCCCCAAAATCAGTTTTCGTTTATGTCGACCCCTAGGAAACCGATATCGACCCCAAGGGGTCGATATCGACCACTTTGGGAATCCCTGGTTTAAAGGGAGAAGGAGAGACAATACTGCAGGTAGTCAGTGGTTATAAGTTATAATTTGGTATAGGTATATTTTCTAGGCTCCTTGCAATGTGCCTCCACATTTCCACCACTCACTTATATTTATTATATTATTCCAGGTGCAAGGCCCAGGCGTTCAGAAACAGATCTACCGCAACACAGAGCCCCCTAGCGTCGTAGAACGGAACGCGCGCATAATTAAGTGGCTCTGTCAGTGCCGGAAGACGCAGATGCCGCCACCACAGTGAACATCACTAGCACACCTAGATAGCGCCCCCCAAGGAAAGATTTAGATAGGTACAACACTAGTACACTTAGATCGACCTGTCGTAGGAAAATTTGCAAGGATAGTCCCGATGTAGAAGTGTTTGTAAACCCTGCTAAAATGCTATAGTATTTATTAATTAGATTTCAGGATAAAGGATGTAAAAAAAATCGATTTGATACTCGAGAATCGATTTGAAACTCGAAAATCGATTTCTAAAGATACGCTCAATGACTGACTTGTAATAATCGATTTAAGAATGACTATGAAATGTCAGAAACGAGATTCATACGTGTATTCGATGTTCATACTCATCATAATCGAAATGTGAAGTACCTTTATAGGATGAGACTAAAATTTAAATTAAGCTACTCGACTAAATATTCACTCGACTAAACTGAATAATCGACTATCGAAATGTTACTATAACAATAAATGAGAGAACCAAATGTTGCTCATACGTCAGTGTAAATGACGCTTATTTCTAATTCCTAACTAAGTCTAGATTTAGGCGATTAATAAAATTTAGATTTCGATATTTAATGACTTCTTCATTTATAAATTAACTTCTTCGCAATGATAATAAATAAATAAGTTTTAATATTTAGATGATCTGGTCCAGATAACACAGGCAGGCTCTGAAACTCGAGTATAATGTATGAGTCTGCGGGTCTATTCTGAGAAATGCTCACTATGAAAATTTAGGTGAAGTGAGCAGTCATTACACCTAATGCTACTTGTTCTCACAGATTTGACTGGCTGATATGACTGTCTGTCATGGGTAGGGTTGCCAACCATGCTGTTAAACACAGTATGAAACTGTTTTTCACTCGAAAATACTGTTAACTGTTCAACAAAAATAAAGTATACGAATATAAGTACTGTTTTCGCTGTCAACCAGAGCTACAAATAAATAGGCATGTATTTAACGCGGCGACAAACTAGTTAGGGTTTTAAAAATAATTAAAATGGGTAGCAAAAATAATAGGTTGGCAGCTACAGTGAAGTAGCATTTTCAGTATAAAGTAGCAGCTTAATAATTAATTGTTAGCTTTGTTTTAATTTAAACTTGCATCGAGTTTTTGTTTTGGTAACTGAGAGTTACCAACAACCGAGGGAATCTGACGCTCGGCAGCCGCTACCGCGGCATGCTCGCTTCGCTCGCTCTCCTTCGCGCTTTAGTGATCACTGTTCTAACCTAACCTAGCCCAAATGATTTTATACATAAAATGCTACTTCACTGTAGCTGCCAACCTATTATTTTAGCTACCCAGTTTATTTTTTTAATAGCAAGTAGTTAGTCGCCCTTTAAGTTGTTGACTGGAAAATAAGTAGCCAAATAAATAGTTCCATCTACTGCGTAGAACATGGTGCATGCAACAGTGCATGGGTGTGGGTGTTTAGCCAGCCTTGATTTCATTACATTAAAATAATACATAAAATACTGTTTATTTTCCCTCTCTGATGCTAATATACTTTATTTTTTTTAAGTTGGCAACCCTAATTATGGGTGCCGGTGTAAACAGGCCAAGAGACATTTGCTTTTGCTTTGTCTCACGTCCCCTGCCATGGCTGTGGTTCTGCAGATGGCCATAGGTGTAACCGCTCAAGTGGGCCGCCTGGTAATTGCCACCTAATAATATAAAAAGAGGGCTGGAAGTGAAAAACACCTCTCGCATGCTTCTTCCAATATGTCCACCGAAAAAAATATATTATTACATGACATCAAGTGAGGCCAGAGAGTGAAGTGACTGTTTCCTACAATATTGCGGTTTGTGCCTATATATTCCACATTTGGGGCAAAATGAGTGAATAGCTAAACTCAAGAAATCACTTAATTTAGCTCCACACATATATTCATGGCGGTCCATAAGCTCACCAGAGAATGAGCGGTGCGACTAAGTTACTAATGCCCATTTTCACGAACACTAGGCGAAAATGCACTATTGGATTTTCAACGCTCGGCTCAGTGTCGAAAGTTAAAAATCAAACAAGCGCGCATTCATCTAGGCATTCGTTTAGGTGTCGCCTAGTGTTAGTGAATATATGCATAACTTGTGTGAGAAGGCTGTGCGTATCTGGACGAGTGACACGGCGAGCGATCGCCGTCGACTGCTGGTATTTGGTAACTAAGCGATACTAGTTCACTAGTCTGTACGGATCTTAGAGTAAGCATCGATATAATAATAATATTCTAAAGTCTAAACCTTTTAATAACGAGACTAAATAATAGCATGGTTGCAATTTTAAACGACACTGGGCCTAATATAATGAATGGCCTCACCAAAATAAAACCCCAATGCATTTTTTCTTGTATTTTAGCATGACTGTGTACCGATATAATGGGGATATAAACTAACTCTACTGTCGCTCTATACTGCCGCTACTATCACTAGTCCATGTATTGGACAGCTAGCTGTCACTATTCATTTTTTTTTTTTTAAACATGTGACACTCATTTTTACTTTACATGCACAACAATGGCGGTTTCTGGACTAACGACAGTGCTGCCACCTACGAGCTTTCAGTTTTAACCCCATTTGAACTTCATCATGTGTGTTACAGTTTAGTGATGTAGGCTGTCATCTGTCATTGCTACTAATCGTTCAGTTAGTCGATTTTAAATCCATGAGAATACCTACGTTAAGAAATCGACTAAGTGTAAGTTCTAATTAATAAAAATTCAACCATGTTTTATTATTTAGTTTCAACTAAGAATACGTACGTAAAGGTTTATTTATCTCCAATATTTTTGGTCAATACGCCATAAAAAGTTGACTCTTTTGATTGTAAATAGTAAAAAGTATTTTTGTCTCGACAACTACGTACAAGTCGCGAGCTTAGTAAAGGTGAGAAGAACGTTATTTTTGGAACGGAATACATACCTGCTAATCACAACCATTCGATACGTTTCCGTGCCGAATCGAACATCAACATCAAAATCCGGAACCCGAAAATTTTGACAGTTTAAACCAAATAGACGACCACTATTCTTCCAACGGCAATTTCCTTTGGGTGACTAGGCAAATCAGGTAACCGAAATTGTGTAATTTTGGACTGGGAAGCCTGTGGAATTGGAATGGTTGTGAATAACTTTTCTAATTCGATAGTTTGACTAACCTACGGTTTCTACTGTTTTTAATAGTTATTTATTTAGCCATTTTATATTTAAAATACGTAAATCCCTTTCCCCAATGTTACTTGTTGTTAGGTCTTATTTCGATCGAATGGTTTTACAGTTCCGGGCGTTAATATGACACAGTTAAGCTTTAGAAAGAGACTGACACAGGTATGACTGCAGGGCTTTTTTTTTTCGGGTGTGAAATTATCATCAAATAACTTGTCCCGCTCTGGGCGGAGCGGGAGGGTGTGTCACTCTTACTGACTAAAACCCACCCGTATTCCTTCCCTTGCGCGTTACCAAAAGTACAGGTTCTGTATTGGTACTTAGAGGTGCTATTTCAGTACCAGGGTACCAGTTCCAGACGAGTATCAGTACTCCACCTAACAAGTACCACTATCAAATTCAAGTACCCGCCGCGTACTACAAATCTCGTATTTGTGCCTTGTTTTCTTACTCTAGTTTAGGTACCGGTATAATACCGATACTGATTAGAAATACCAATAGTACAGGTACTACGTCTGGTACGGTATCACACTAAGGCCAATGGTACCGGTTCCCAAAAATACCGGTATTTTAAGCCCAGCGTTGTCTATGTCACTCATGCCTGGGTTTGAGTGACAGAACGAAACTCTACAAAACCGTTATTTTTCTAAAAGACGGTGTGCATTGTTGTACGTACTGTACTTATTGTTGAATGCGACTGCCTTAATGTACAATAAACTATTAAGGCCTCTTATTTGTGTCTGTTGTTTTGTCTATGTAAATAGATATTCAAATTATATAACTTTTCCTATTGGGCTTTTATATTTTATTGTAATGTTGAAGTTCTACTCATGTTTTAATGAAATAAATAGCTGAAATATACTTTGTAACTGTTTGTTAGTATGACAGCTAAAAATTATGAAAAAAGTTGTAAGCCTAATTTATTTTTAAATTAAGCTCAGGTACACATGGCTGTATTTTTATCGCGGCCATTTTTTTTTGCACACTGGATTTTCTTGACTCGCTGGGATGCGCTCTGTTGGATTCTCAATGCTCGGCAATACCTAGAGTTGAAATAAAAATCGCCCGTGCGTATCTGGGCTTAGTTTAAAAATAAATTGTCACAGGCGCAGTAGAAACCAAATGAAATACGAAATATTTGTAAAAAAATGTTCCTGTTATGGATTTGTCTTAAATATTTTCAAGACTGTATTTATCTATTTATTTATTAACGTTATTCTAGCTATATAAGGCACCTTCATCCCCGGTTTGGGAGCACAAAATGGATCAAAATATGTAATGCTGTATTTTTGTGTCAAAACTATTAACCTATTAACCTAATTATCTATTTAACTATGTTTTGACTTAAATACAGTGTTAGTGACTTAGTTCAGTTGTTAAATAGTGAACTTAACATATTTCCAATGTTTCAAATTAGCCATGTATGTTATACCGAAGACCTGTGCTGCGTTTCACGATGGAATGACTAAACCATGTCTTTATAAGAAAATTTAAATCTTTTGTTGCCTCTACTATTTTCAATATTGCATTTCATCGTAAAATGCCACAGAGGCCTATTATCTACCTTTTAAAGTGAGTAATGTTAAATATAAAGTTTGTCTTCATCCAATAAAAGGCTATAATTTAAACATTGTGTTTGACAACTGCTTTGATTTGAATGACTCTTAAGGCTGCGGTTTTCCAAACAAAAACTGACATATGCACGCGACGATAACTCTGTTTTCACTAACACTAGGCGACACCCAAATGTAAACCCTAAATATTTTTGCACTGTTGGATTAACAACTCTTGGCGCTGGGCCGAACGTTAAAAATACAACAGTGCACCTCTCGGACTAATAGGCTTAAAATTAAGCTTAGATCAACCTCATTTCTCCATGTTTTCCTAAACCATCGTAGTTGTCAAACAAAATAAAAACGTGCGCGGTTGGGGAACCCCACTCAGGAACGAAGTTCCTTACGCGCTGCTCGCACGCACACACACCCTCGTATATAATAGACAGAGACAGAGGAACGTCGCATAACGCTTTTTCCTTACGTGACGATTTCTACCAGCACCTCCTTACCGCAAGCCGCGTTAAGGTACTTCGTTCCAAAAACTGTTACATTCAAAATTATGGACTAAAGACAATATAACAAGATCGAAATATGTTTTATGTCTTAGAGCATAATATTTAACTATAGTTCCAATAACGCAACAATTAAAGTATTTAATCGCCCATAATAATATGTAAATAACCATTAGACTGGTCTCGTCTCAATACGTTAACATTAGAAGGTAAGCATTCATTGTTTTTCTATTATTGCAGTTACTGATGTTACTTTTAATCCGTTGTAGAATTTCTGGTTCATAAAGACTGTCGTTTCAGTTTTAACCGACATCAATAAAGATAGAGGTTCTGTATTTCAATTTGTATCTTCTGTGATAATGATAGGAGAATCTAGATTTTGTGTAGACATTGCTGTATGACGATCACTGCCTTTTTTGTGTGAATTGTGGCTAACCTCAGCCTTTCCAAGACAGACAAGAGCCCTTTTGGCTACTTTGAGCTCGGTTACTACTGATGAAGTTTACTATAGTAGCTATTACAAACGCAAAGTTGAAAAACATAAATCATTAACAATAGCACAGTTACACTCAGCCTAGCACCGCTCTCTTAAGTGTCTTAAGTGCGAGCGGGAGGTCCTGTAAAATGATTTATAACTAACTTTCCGTTTGAAATGCTATAAACGGCAGATTTTAATTAATAAAGATACCTAGTAATAAAACTACTGTCAGAGTTCAATTCATATAGAATATCTTGAAAGCCAGTTGTTGTGTTAGATTGCTTCTACAGATGATTTTCAAAATGGTGGCTCTCTGTATTGTACTTTTCGTTCTAAAAGAGAGAGGCTTCTCGCAACGATACCGTAACGTGTTTCACTATTCTAAACGTTTTGACACTAGATTGACACTAGATTCCGTATTCACTATACTTTCCATTTCGCATTTACATATTTTAAATTAAAGATTAGTCGATTGTTTCCGATTGATACTTAGTCGATTCCTAATCGATATTCGAATAAGACTATGTTTTCTCGTTTTATTCTGTGATTTAAGATGAATCATTTCTATGTGTTTGTTTCTTGACTTGATTATGAAATCGAATGAATAAGAAATTCTCGATTAAGGAAAATTACCTTCAATTTAATTATTCTGTATAGTTTTGAAATGTATTGACAATGGTTAGCATTACAGTATTAGAAAGTTTAGCATTCGATGCTTCCATTAATTGTGTAAATAAGATTTACGTAAATTGCTAGAAGTTTATCGTGAAGAAGAATTATATTGTGGTCTGATATTTTGTTGTTTTATTTTTGATTTGCCGTAAACCTACGTCGCATATTAAGCATAAAGCATAAGGAACCTATAATGTTCCCATTGCTGGGACACGGCCTTCTTACCAGTGAGAGAGAGTAGCCATATCATAATCCACCATGCATGCCAATAGGCTTGCATGGTGGATTACGATATGGCCCACTCTCACATTCACCAACCCATAACCACACAATGCCTAATGGAGGTCTCGTCCATTGCACGTTATTTTTCCAGGGCTTGGGTGGGCCTGTCGCGTCGTACTCTTTCCATAAAGGATACTAATAGTACGGCCTGGTACCAAGACCCAGGTCGTTGGTCCAAATTACATCAACTAATTATCACATTACTGATAGTGTAGTTGACCCTAACAACTATGAACAATCTACTATGGTTCGTTTTTTTTTTCACATTTACGAAGGCAGTGGGCCTTCGAGCATTTAACCTATGAAGTTGGCAAGGAGTGAATCACCAAACAACTTTTTCGGCCACTTTCTGCGAGAGGCGAGAAGAACACTTACAGCACACTAAGAAAATTTGACAATTACACACAGATACATGCTTCCTATTGCTAAAAAAGCACACGAAAAAATAATAACCACACAACAACACAAAGTGCTAGTGATGTAATACAAAGAATGAGTGGTATTTCATTCTTAATGCATGAATGAACAAAATGATCATTCGTTTTTCTTTGTACACTTGCCTATTCCACAAATAAAATAATACGCATTATGATAAGTGGCCTTTTTAAGTGGTAATTATCAAATAACTTCTCCCGCTCTGGGCGGAGCGGGAGGGCGTGTCAGACTCTTACTGACTAAAACCCACCCGTATTTCTTCCGTTGCCTGTGTTGCCAGAGGCCACAGTATTTCTTTTGGACTTTCCCGCGACCCTGGTAAGCATTGGCCCTAGCGGACTTCGTCAGTTGTGCTGACATCTTTTTGAGGCGCGCGTGGAACACAACGCGCCGTCGACCCGGGCTTGGTCCTTATCCGACGGCGAGCTACGCCTACGGTGGCCGGGAATCGGCCTGGGATTCCCAACGCCCAGGGCGTCCCCTGCGGCGGCTAGGGGCATGAGGGCGCGAAATTTGCCTCTCCCTCACCCGTTCCGCCTCCTTCTTTGCGAGCATTACTGCTTCGCAAAAGGAGGTGAGGACATCCCATGCCCCCTCGCTCCGTACCATGGCCTGGACCAGGGCCGGCCGCGAGAGGTCACCGCCACCGATCGCCTCCACGAGGACACGGCGGTGCCCCACCCAAGCCGGGAAGACCTTCACTGTATGCTCCACCGTGACCTCCGGGCGATCCACACAATGGTGACACCCGGACGTTTTCTCCCGCCTTATACGGAACAGGAACCTCCCGAAGCAGCCGTGCCCGGTGAGGACCTGCGTCAGACGGAAATGATTAGTGGCCTGCCAAACTACGTAGGTAGCCAGTACTAATGACAAAACAATTTATATATTAATTAATAACCTTTGTGTAGATTCATAAAGTCAAACATTTTTTTTTCATGTTACATAATAGCAGCGTTTTACCTTCAAACAAAACGCTTGTTGTGTCCGGAGACTCATTCGGGGTCATATTAACATAATTTGAGTCTAGCATCTTCCGTTTGCGTGTCACATCTCTATAGATATATATGCAACTATCTCCTTCTTGCAGTGTTGCCAACTGTACTATCATCTCTGTAGCTAGATCTTTTGCAAAAAGTTGCCAGATTCCCACATTATCTTACCCCAAAAAGTAGCTAGAAGTTGCCAAAGTTAAAAAAATGAGAATTTGCCGCGTTTTCTCGGTCGCTCTTTCGTTAGCCAGATAAAACTTTACACTTTAGTTTACCTTCATAACTGGATTTCAATTATTTTAGGGCAACACTGATACGAGTCTGGCTCTTCTTTGCACATGAAAACTGCGGCAAATGAAAAAAAACACACACAACACTGACCATATAGACGCAGAATATGAGTTTGATACTTTTGTTATAGAAAGAAAAGGACTGGTTAAAAATAATGAAAGTATCAAACTCATTTTTCACATCGATTGAGTCTGCTCTCAACAAAACGAATTTTAAATTCTTTCACGTACCTGTTTTGAACTCTACTTTCTGTTTATGTTTTTTTGTCTCAGCATGCTTCTTGATGTCAAATAGTTTGGCAAGAATTTCCGTGGAACAATATGTACAAAACGCTTTGCTTGAGTCTCCACTTGCCGATTTTAGCCAACCTTTAAATTCGTCCATATTTTCCCACTCCGGTCTGTATTTTTGCGCGTACGTTTTCTTTTTCAAAGGTGAATCCATTTTCAAATTAAATCAAAACAGCTAGTATTAGTTTTATATGGATAGACCAAAACAAAACAAGACAGAATACGAATAGCGCGTACTGTTTTGGTTGAGTAAATATTCTGTCGCAGCGCACACAGCAGTAAACGGAGAATTTCCGGCCAACGCCGACAGTGTGACCAGATAATTTTTTACGAAAAATCCGAAGCACATCAAAATAATATGGAAATATACCAACTTGCACAGGGAAAATATACCAATAAAAATACTGATTTTCAAAATTTTAAAGTTCAGTCAATCATCATCACAATAAATGTTAGAATTGTATTTTAACATTCTATTTGAAGGATTAAATTTAACACAACCTCCTTGATCTTTTACACCTTACTTTGTTTTTAAAATTGCTGATCCGTTTTTGTTTATAAAACTGTCTTTTTTGTTCCGTTTTTACTAAATACTAATGCTTGTAAAAGTCGATAAAATATACCAACAAAGTATTAAAATACTGAACATGGTCACACTGAATGGCCGACCTATACCCACAGAACATATATACCCTAGCACCTGTACCTACCATACCATTTATGACCATAGATTCGCGTTTAGTTTTTATTTTTCTTTCGAGACTCGTTATCCTACTTTACGAATCTTGATAGCCTCACGTCTCCTAATGAAATGAAAAGTAGCTAAAAAAAGTAGCTAAAAAGTTTAGCTACAAGTTTCATTAAATAGTAGCTGTCTGTCACCCAATAATAGCTAGATCTAGCTATAAAGTTGCTAAGTTGGCATCACTGCCTTCTTGACAACACGATGATGACGTATTTCCGCCCGCGTTCACCAGGTGGGTGCAGCGCGCCAAATCGTTCATTGTGGCCTCTAAATCTAAAACTTGAGAAACCAAATAAACCAGGCAGTCTTTAAAATTATAACCCCAAATGAGCCTCCGGACACAACAAGCGTTTTGTTTGAAGGTAAAACGCTGCTATGTCAAAGTTACACAAGGATGTCAAAATATAAAGTTGTCATATTAATAAAGAGAAAATGTCGTGAAAATAGGAAAAGATAAAGATACACAATGCCAAAAGATTGCAAAAACACAAAACGCATAATTAACATTTAAAAAATACATAAATTGATCAAAATTTGTCATCCTACTAATACTCCTTGACCGAATAATATACCCTGTCATTTAGTAGCTTAAAAAGATTACTTTTGAATTCATTAAAATTCTTACTATTTCTAATATGACAAGGTAATTTGTTATACAATTTTGGTGCCATTGCATAGACACTTTTATAAGCAAAAGACAAAAACCGGCTTTCTGTTGTCCATGTTGTGGTGTATCTTTTTAAGGAAATTGTACACTGCCATAGTAATAGTTTTATTTTGCCTGAATCCCATTTGTTCCTTACAAAAAATGTTGTTTTTTTCAAAATATTTGTTGAGTCTTGAAAATATAGGAATTAATTGCACATTTTTGTTTTATCATCTTTTTTGTGTAATGGCGTGATAATCGATATTTTTAAAGCTTCTGGGAAAACTCCATTGTGTATACAAGCATTTATTATATCACATAACACTGGTGCGACAATAGGTCCTACTGATTTGATTACACTGGTCTTGATGTCATCATAACCTGTACTGTTTGTGTTTTTGAGGTTCTTTATTATAGTTATCATTTCTTTTGGGACTACTGGTTCCATGAACATAGATTTGTGGGATTTTAAAACATTCGTGTTATTATAAGTTTGACAATTTACATTGGATTGAACTAGGTCTATGAAATAATCATTAAAATTTTGCGCAATAATTTGAGGGTTTGTAATACATTTGTTGTTTACCTCAATAGCGTTAATATGTGTTTTTGGCACGTTACTTTTCAAATTGTTTATTATTTTCCAGGTAGCTTTAAACTTATTGTTACTGGTTTCTATGTAGTAACTGTTTTGTGCTTTTTGTGTCTGCTTGATAACGCGGCGATACCTGGCGCTAAATGTTGATAAAGCAGATTTAGTGTCTTTGTTTGGGTTTAACCTATATTGCCATAGCAGAGACCGTCTCTTTTTGCTGCAGATTCTAATGCCCGGTGTGATCCACTTTGGTTTATGAGTTGTCGGTATTTTGCATCTTACTATTGGGAAACATAGGTCGTAGAAAAGTTTGAATAATTCAAAAAACGCATTATACTTTTCATTAGGGTTATTTGCTTCAAAACTGTCTGAAAAGCTCAAGTTTCATCATTATGTTTTAAATCTTTGTATAGCATAATCATGTAAAACTTATTATAATTCATCGATCGATTATTCTATTCTCATAATTCACGTCTTCTAGGGTCTATGAATACCACAAAATTATTTTTTGTATAAAATCAGAGGTAATTAATTAATTGGCCGAAAAAGATGAACCAAGGAGCTTCCCTGCACTGGAATCACTATCCTGTAATGTTTTTTGAAAATATTACCGGATCTCCAATTAGCGCGTGCAATTATCTCATCAAGAGGTTCGTTATCCAACCAACTTCGTGAAGCAACTGCAGAACGAAAATCACCTGGAGTAGCCTCAATTCCTGCTTCCTTCAAAATCGACTTAACCCAACCGGCCAAAATAGTTCTACTAGCTGGCTTAGCTTTTCCACATACAGTGATAAATAATATCTATCGCTAGAACAAAGTATCCGACGCGGTTTTCCAATTTCTATAAGTTTTTTAAGTCAGAGTATCGGGTCAACTCATTATCAAGGTTTCCTAATAACTTCCAACCTGACTATACCTGAGTTTCAGAATCAGTCTTTTTTTTTTGTATGGGAAATCATCAAATCACTTCTCCCGCTCTGGCCGGAGCGGGAGAGTGTGCCAGACTCTTACTGACTAAAACCCACCCGTATTCCTTCGTGTTGCCTGTGTCGCCTGTGTTGCCAGGGGCCTCGGTGACCTTTTCGTACCTTCCCGCGACCCAGGTAGGCATCAGCCCTAGTGGACCCCTACATTTGTGCTGACAACATCTCTTTGAGGCGCGCGTGGAATACAACGCGCCGTCGACCTGGGCCTGGTCCTTAAATCGTGTATCCTACAACCTGAACATAAAAACAGTAAAACTGCACAAGCTCTTGAAATTTCGAATGTACTTTGATTTTGAAGAGGTCTACTGCCCAACCATCTTTCTAGAGATTGAGGATCCCAAACGGTGGACACTTTTTAGGCTGTTGCAACGCTATAGCTTTAATCATTTGTTTAACCAAAATGTTTGAACTTAATCGTGCCTCATTCTTTGTATTACATAAAGTGGACACAACTGATTTATGAAGTAAAATAGTACGATAGGATAATTTCTCTTTTAGGTGCAAATCCGCTAAATATCGAGCCAATTCACTACCTGAAGGGTCTGAAAAATGTATACCAAACATGGAACACCAATTCACCCATCTCTGGCATGCTGGCTTATATGTATTTAAAGTAGACGACCTCCATCCTTCTTTTAGCAGACACTTCTGTTCTTCAGACCAGTCACCTAAGGATCCAGACCACTCCCACATCTCCATACTTCTAAGACCAGATCCTTCACTCGACGTGGGGGCTGCCCGGTCCTCGTGTCTACTAGCACTTTCGATAACCTGTGAATTGTGAACGGAGGCGCGTGATCGTTCTGGCCTTCAAGTTTGCTCTCCAGAAAGCTCGAGGCCACCTCAGTGCAACTATCAGGAATACACCTCGAGCCTGATTTAGATGCATCAGGACCCGGGATAACAAACTCGGGGGAGAAAAGACCCAAGCCAGACGGAAATCCCATTTGAATGCGAACGCGTTGTGTCTCCATGCTCGCCGATCTCGATGATCTAGATTTACATAATAATAAATCAATGTTGGAATAATAAATCAATACAATAATAATAAATCAATGTTGAATTTCAATTCTGTGATTACTTTAACTCACACACTGACTTTATTTATTATTTTTAGGAAAACGTATACTTTTACAATGTTTGTAAATATGTGAGCATCATTTACCTATCACATAACTCATTTATCTGTCATTGCTTTATTTTTCATTGTTTTTTTTACCTATTGCGGTATAGTAATTTTATTCTAGGTGAATCCTCTTCACATATAATTTTAAAATGTACATATACTTAGAAAATTTTAAAAGAGTAACGGTGGAGTTTCTTGCCCATTCTTCTCCATACGAATGTACCTTTTGGAAGGGGCAACTAGAATCAATTCAATTTTTTTTTGTTAATTTTGACGTTCAAAAGTGCCTTTTATGTGCCTATTTGAAATAAATAATTTGACTTTGACATAATAAGGTACTACGTGGGCTGTGCTGAGGCGAAAAGATCTGTCTGGGGTACACCCCACTTTGCAAAGACAATACTGGTGAATTCGGGGAGTAGATGCCATTCTTGTAACATCGAGTAACGCGACAGACCGTCTGCGACGTTGTTTTACCTGCCTGGAATGTGATGGGGGATTACATGAATGTCGAACTTTTGAGTACGTGAAAAATTTTATATATTAACTTCATCAAGACCCACGACTTGTTTCCCCCCTCCTTCGCAAGTACGCTCCAACCGCCTTGATGTCGCACTGCAGAAGTAGAGATGTGTAATTCCACATCAAACCCAAAAACACTATTATCTTCTGAGGCATAAGAATTGACCACATTGGATTGTTCATCTTCCAGCCTAGCTGGCTGGGGGTACGTGCAGAAAACCTCCTCGTGTGCCTGATTGCTGCTGGTTCCCTGCGAATACGTTCGGGGGAAAGAACAGTCGTCGGGCCGGTGCATCCTGGGTACGGCCAATAGTCTCTCCATGTTTCGGAGAGGGTATTGACCGTGGCGAATTTCTGCGTGGCGAGGAGCTTCATGCTCGATCGTCGGTCGTCCACTCCCCTCTCTGCTTACAGAGGGCAGGTCGAGTGGGCGAAGAGTGGCGGTGCTTGCTGTGCACTTACCCTGCCAGCGAGCTAGCAGCGGGAGAATCGATTCTTCTGCCTGCAACCGTCGAAATCGTAATCCGTAAAGAGACCATAGTCATGTTTTGTGGCTTGGAACGGGACGAGGATCTTGGATTGGTCGCCCGGATCGCGAGGAAGATAACCTCTATAAAAATTCCTCTAATATCCAGTTTTGGTGCGCGGCGAGGATATGAATGGCTGAGGAGTAGTGTCATCTGCAACTTCGTAGTTGTAGGTGGCGCATCAGTCGTTAGCGCACCCCCAGCCAGGGTACCAGTGGACCCCCTGGTTGAGTTACAAATGTACACTTGCCTAGGGACAGGGGGTGAACCTAGGTGTACTTTTTAGATCCCCCACACTCGTGGGAACAGAAATGGAAAACTTAAAATCAACAAAAACTGGAAGACAAGGGGAGGAGAGTGATGCGGGGTCGGAGTCCGACGCTGCATCAGGCAGAGAGAGCTCCGGGAGCTCACAGCGGACAGAGATCATGGAGAAGAATCGAGGGTTTAGGCGAACCTCGAAGCGGCCCAACCCAGGGTCTTCCTCCGACGAAGGAGTTGAGCGGAGGAAGAAAATTCACTCCAGCCGACGGGGTGGAGGCCGAGGTGGTAAAGGGGTGGACAGAGGGCCCCCCAGTAAGGAGGCCGGTATGCCGAGCCGAGCCGGCCCGGTCGAGCTGACCAGCCCAGCCCAGCCAGCCCAGCGAGCCGAGTGGCTCGCCATGGAGGAGCCTGAGGGTGGGCTGGAAGCCGCTGGTAGCTCCAATTCGGAGCCTGCGGGCAGGTTTGCGGAGGTAGTGGCCGCAGCGATCAAGGCTGTATCCATTAAGAAGCTCAGGTCCTCTAAGGATCAGGCCATAGCCGCGGCCACGGCCTCTATTGTGGCGGCAGCGGAAGCCCTTCACGTCGGGACTCCTCCGGACGGTATGTCAGAGATGCGGGCGGAGGTCGCCCGTTTGACAGCCGCCATGGAGCTTCTCCGAAAGGAGAATGAGAAGCTCCGAGCAGACCTGGCTGGGCTCCGAGGAGCCGGCCCCCGGATGGAGCCGCAAGGGGGCCAGCAGCAGGGATAGGGATAGGGCCACGGCCAAACCGGGCTCGTCGGGGCAGCCAAAGGGCGGGGCGAATGCGTGGGTCGGAAAGACTCCACCCCAGCGGCGAGAGCTTCGGCCCCGGCGGCGAGGGCCCCAGCCCTGGCAACAAGGGCACCGGCCCTGGTGGCAAGACGGCCGCCCCCGCCTCCTAAATCTCTTCCAGCCGATGCCGAATGGCAAGTGGCCGGGGAGAAGAAGAAGGCGGGTAAGGCAGCAAGGGCGGCCAAAAAGAGGGAGAGGTGGCAGCGGCACAAGGAGCGCACCGCCGCGGCTAGGCTCCGCGCCCCGAATTCCGCAGCCGTAGTTGTTACACTACAGCCGGATGCGGAAAAGAAGGGCGTGACCTACAAGACCGTTCTTGAGAAGGTGGGTGAGGTGGTGCGCCTCGAGGAGCTCGGCGCTGCCAGAGGCCTCAAAATGAAAATTACGGTGACTGGGGCCCGAATGGTACAGGTCCCCGGTGCGGCTAGCGGTCCAGCCGCTGACGCCCTGGCCAAAAGGCTTAGGGCGTCACTAAATGCGGACGATGTCCGAGTGTCCAGGCCCACCAAGTGCGCTAGCATGCGCATCATGGGCCTGGACGACTCCGCGACTGAAGAGAAGGTGGTCGCCGCAGTGGTTAGGACCGGGGGGTGCTCTGCCGAGCAGGTGAGGGCAGGCACCATCCGTCCTGACTCCACGGGGCTGCAAACCATTATGGTGAGCCAGTGGCGGTACTTTCATATAAGCCCAAATGCCTTACTAAAATGCTCGATAGAGAATCATTATCAAACCCGAACTATTTAAAAGTTCGCGCGCTTAATTCTTATCAAAATAACACAAATTATCTACCTATGCTACACTACTACACATCGCGATTGTTCGCGCTCAGAGTTTCGCATTTGTAGCATCTACATATAGCTATCTCGCTTACACGCACCGGCTTTTACCGGGCTTTCAAATACTATATCTATCACTTTCGCACTTATAGCGATGTGCCGTATAACGTAAGTTAGAACTTGTGCATAGAACAAATCGATCACTATGGCAGATTTAAGCAGGGCTTTCGGTATGAAGTTGCACGCGTATGCGTGACCTTGTCAGCTTGCCAACTCTGCAGTGTTGCCGTTTTAGCCACGTTGTGAGATCTTGGAGATTTTTAACGAGTTTGGAAACTTTTTTAACATTTAGCAACAATAAAAACTAGCGACTTTTTAAAATAACGAAATTAAATATTCAAGCAATATCTTAAAAATAAAAAATTTGCGACATCTAGCTAGATTTTTCATATACCTGGCGACTTTTTTTGCCTAAATGACAACACTGAGTAGTTCCCGACATCCGAGAGTGCAACTAAGTTCAGTTTCATTTGCTTGAGTGGAAAAAGTTTTTGTTGTTAAAGTTTTTTGTGTGTTTTCTTAGATTTCCTCAGTGATACAATTGTTTTGGTGACTTACCTACAACAATGGAGGTAATTGTACCTTGTGAGGGTTTAAAATGCGTTCAAGTTTTGATTGGCGAAGATAAGGTAAAATCTTTAAACTTTGCTCAGAAAAAACAGTTAATTTCTTCAACCAGTAAAGCCCCAATGGCTCCGAATAGGAGCCCTCGCGGCGCGCGATTTGAAAGTAGTTATCGAATAAAAAAGTTTTTTTTGAGATTGAGAGATGACGTTATTGAGCCACGGGCCTGAGCGGTTAAAACCGACGCCAGAAAATTGCGATGATACACTCGTACGTAGGTACCTACATACTCAGTCGAAAACTGAACTTTCTTTTGTTGAAATCGGTTAAAATTTTATTGGGCTTGAGTTATTTTGAAACCCTAGGCACGCCACTGTGGTGAGCTGCCCCGTGTCGGCGGCCAGAAAAATTGCTGGGCTGGGTTTCCGCGCAGGTGAAACTGCTGGAACCCAGACTTCTGAGGTGCTTCCGCTGCCAGGTGAGCAACCACGTGCAAGCGAATTGCACCTCGGAGGTGGACCGCAGCGGTCTTTGCTACCGCTGTGGTCTGCCCGGGCACAAGGCCGGCTCGTGCAATGCCACGCCGCACTGTGCCGTATGTGCGGCGGCTGGCAAGCCGGCCGAGCACCGGATGGGGGGCAAGGCCTACGCCCCACCCGCCAAAGCCAGGGCCAGAGGCAAGCCCTCCACCACCGCCGTCACCACCGCAGCCGCCACCACTGCCACCGCCGTTGCCGCCTCCACCACCGCCGTCGTTGCCGTTGCCACCATAGCCGCTGCGGCAGGCCCCTCTCAGGGGGCTGGGAAGGAGGCTCAAGAGGGGGCTGACATGGAGTGCCAGTAATGGCCCCATTACGCCTCCTCCAGGCGAACATCAACCACTGCGCCACCGCTCAGGATCTGTTGCTCCAGAGCATGGCGCAGTGGTCGATTAACATCGCCGTGGTCGCTGAGTCGTACTTTGTCCCGCCCAGGGATGACTGGGTAGAGGACCTGAGCGGCTCAGTGACCCTAATTTCGTCGGCCGCCGCCGGTACCCCGTCCCTCGAGGCCGTCAAGAGAGGACGGGGCTGCGTAGCAGCACGGTTCGGGGAGATTGTCGTGGTAGGGGTCTACTTCTCTCCGAACCGAACTCTTGCCGAATTCCACAACTCCCTTGCGGATTTGAGAGACGTAGTCGTCGGGTTTGGTTCCCTCCCGGTGTTCGTCCTCGGGGACTTCAATGCCAAGAATTTGGCTTGGGGTTCCCGGTTCACGGACACGCGGGGCAGGATGGTGGAGGACTAGGCTCTGGAGACAGGCCTGGTCGTCCTAAACCGGGGTTCTGTCCCCACGTGTGTGCGGATGCGGGGTGACTCAGTGGTGGACATCTCGTTCGGAAGCCCCGCTCTGTCGCCGCGTGTAGTTGACTGGCGCGTCATGGACGGGGTGGAGACCCATTCCGATCACCGGTATATCCGGTTTGACGTCTCCGCCCAGACCTCGAACGCGCCGGTCCGACGGGCCCCGAGTGGTCCGCGGTGGGCGCTGAAGCAGCTGGACCGGGAGCTCCTCCTGGAAGCCTCGATCGTGCAGGCCTGGGTGTCAGCACCGGACAGGCCTGCTGACATCAACGACGAGGCGGAGTGGTTCCGGGAGGCCATGTCCGATATAAGTGACGTGCCTCGCGCCAGGTGTACTGGTGGTCGCAGGAGCTGACGGCTCTGCGCACCGCGTGCGTGGCTGCGCGACGCCGGTACACCAGGCACCGCAGGCTCCGTATCAAACCTCCAGATACGGAAGCCATTCAGGCGGAGCTGTACGAGGGGTACAGAGCGGCGAAGACCACCCTCCAAGCGGAGATCCTGCGGGCCAGGGGATTGGCCCGCGAGGAGTCGCTGGGGACTCTGAACAGGGACCCGTGGGGACGCCCGTACATAGTGGTGCGGGATAAACTCTGCCCGTGGGCTCTCCCGATGGCGCCGAGCGCTCTGTTCCCTTCGCGAGGGGAACACACCTCCCCGCCCATGGCTCCGCCTGCTGCGGTGCCCTATGCGGACCACACCGCCAACGACGACGGCGACGACGATGCTCCGGAGGTGACCGAGGTAGAAATGAGAGCGGCGGCGGTACGCAGGCTTAATGCCAAAAATACCTCCCCAAGACCCGACGGCTTACCTGGTAAGGCCTGGGTCCTGGCCATGGAGGCTCTCGGGCCTCGACTTAGGGGGCTCCTAAGCGCATGCATGGAGAGGGGCCAGTTCCCGCTTCGTTGGAAGACGGGGAAACTGGTCCTCATAAAGAAGGCAGGGCGCCCTGCGGAATCTCCGTCCGCTTATCGGCCCATCGTGCTGCTCGACGAGGTGGGCAAGCTCTTTGAAAGAGTCATTTCAGACCGCCTCGTCGGCCAGCTGGTGCGGGTGGGACCAGATTTGGCGGAGAGCCAGTTTGGTTTCCGCAGAGGGCGCTCTACGGTGGATGCCATCGTGCGCGTGCGAGCCCTGACGACGGGGAATGTGTTGCCCAGGGTGGGGTCGTCTTGGCGGTGTCTCTAGACATCGCCAATGCCTTTAATACCCTGTCCTGGAGTTACATCAGGGAGGCACTCCGGTACCACCGGATGCCGCCCTACCTCTGTCGTGTGGTCGAGGCCTATCTGACGGACAGGGCCGTCATCTACCCCGGTCACCAGGGAGTGTGGAACCGGCAAGAGATTTCGTGCGGTGTCCCACAGGGATCGGTCCTGGGGCCGCATCTGTAGGACATCGGATACGACTGGGTGCTGTGCGCCGACCTCCCTAGCGGCGTCAGCGTAGTGTGCTACGCTGACGACACGTTGGTTCTGGCGCAGGGGAGGTCGCACCAGGCGGCGGCCGAAGTAGCGGCAAGCAGGGCAATCGTCGATAGGATCCGGCAATTGGGACTCGAGGTGGCCCTGCACAAGTCCGAGGCCATGTGTTTTCATGGTCCCCGGAACGCGCCACCGTTGGGGTCCCAAATAACGGTAGGAGGGGTTTCCATCGGCGTCGAGTCGACGATGAAGTACCTGGGACACGTCCTCGACAGCCGGTACAACTTCGTGGAGCATTTCCGACGTTTGGCTCCCAAACTGGAGCGGGCAGGCGCTGCATTGAAGCGGCTCCTGCCCAATCTAGGGGGTCCAAACGCCTCCTGCCGGAGGCTCTATGGGGTCGTGCGGTCCATGGCCCTCTACGGGGCTCCTGTATGGCGCGCTCTCTGGCGCTGCGGCCAGCCCGCCGGTTGAGCGCGGCTCAAAGGGTCATGGCCATCCGGATGGTCCGTGGATACCGCACGGTCTCCTGTGAGGCAGCGAGCCTCCTTGCCGGATTACCGCCATGGGATCTGGAGGCAAAAGTCCTCGCGCACGTATGGGAGTGGCGCGAGGAGGCGAAACGCCGAGGCGTAAGTCCGCTGCCGCGAGAAATCGCGGCACAGCGGACAGAGCTCCGGCAACATCTCATGGCGTCATGGAAGTACGGTTGTCGCAACCCAGTGCTGGGGACCCCTCTTTGAGGAGTGGCTAGAGAGGTATCACGGCGTCTTCACCTTCCGCCTGACGCAGTTCCTCACCGGACACGGCAGCTTCGGGAGGTTCCTGTGTCGGATAAGGCGGGAGGAAACGCTCGGGTGTCACCACTGTGTGGATCGCCCGGAGGACACGGTGGAGCATACGGTGGAGGTCTGCCCGGCTTGGGCAGAGCACCGCCGTGTCCTCGTGGAGGTGATCGGCGGCAGAGATCTCTCGCGTCCGGCCCTGGTTCAGGCCATGGTACGGAGCGAGAGGGCATGGGCAGCCGTCACCTCCTTCTGCGAAGCAGTAATGCTCGCGAAGGAGGAGGCGGGACGGTTGAGGAAGAGGCAAGTTTCGCGCCCTCTCGCCCCTAGCCGCCGCAGGAGACGCCGAGTTTGAAGAACGACGAGTTTGAAGAACAATGTCGACGTGTTTTATAAGTGCCAATTTATTCTGTGCTACTAGGATATAATCGTCGAAAAAACCACTACTCGAATGCCTATATTCCTGAAAATCTCGGTGGTCCAGTTGGTTGGTCAATGATGCAAATACTTTTGGCGCTATCGCCAGGCCAAACGGCAAACAAGTTATTTGCAGTAACGATACAATAGATGGAGAAAACAACGGTGAGCGGGTGCTACGTTTACGTGGTTGTAAGTTTGTCTGAGCTCTATTTTGACCATCCAATCCCTCTCCTGAATGAAATCGGGAACTCGATTTATCGAAATCAAACGAAAGCTTATTTTCAGATAATTGTTTAAACTTTTTAAATTGAAAATAGGACGGTAGGTTCCGTCGCTTTTGAGAATCAGAAAGAAATTTGATATGAAACTCGGAGTCATATTCTAAAATACTTTGTTTTAATAAATTTTTAATGACTGTCAATCTCCGGAGATGAAAGAGGAAGGTGGCGTTTCGATTGGTCAGAACTTTTTATTGAATTTAGCCGAGCCCTTGCCCCGTTGTGCATTGTTTTGCGATTAATTTTTTTTTTCCGAAAACTATAGGGCTGATGAAAGCATTGTCCAGCCAGCTATCCCTTCTGTTAAGGACGAAAAAATGTTGGATTATTAATAAACGGGTTCATTGCCTGATAATTATTATAAAAGGCTCCTGCACTCTGAGGAGGAGGAAGTCTATAGTTCATCGTCAGTGCCGAAGCGCGACCGGACGATTGATATCCACTAGGTCGCTAAGGGTACGCCCTCTTCCGACATTTGGCTCCAAAACTGGAGCGGGCAGGGGCTGCCTTAAAGCGGCTCCTGCCCAATCGCGAGAAATCGCGGCACAGCGAACGGAGCTCCGGCGGGATCTCATGGCGACATGGAAAGTACGATAAGTCCCCTCTTGGAGGAGTGGCTAGAGAGGCGCCACGGCGTCCTCACCTTCCGCCTGACGCTGGTCCTAACCGGACACGGCAGCTTCGGGAGGTTCCTATGTCGGATAAGGCGGGAGGAAACGCCCAGGTGTCACCACTGTGTGAATCGCCCGGAGGACACGGTGGAGCACTGCCCGGCTTGGGCAGAGCACCGCTGTTTCCTCGTGGAGACGATCGGTGGCAGAAAACGCTCGCGTCCGGCTCTGGTTCAGCCCATGGTACGGAGCGAGAGGGCAAGGGCAGCCGTCACTTCCTTCTGCGAAGCAGTAATGCTCGCGAAGGAGGAGGCAGGACGGTTGAGGGTAAGGCAAATTTCGCGCCCTCTCGCCCCTAGCCGCCGCAGGAGACGCCCTGGGCGTCGGGAATCCCGGGCGAATTTCCGGCCACCGTAGGCGTGGGCTTGCAGACGGTGAGCAATGGGTAGCTCACCGTCCACTAAGGACCGGCCCGGGTCGACGGCGCGTTGTATTCCACGCGCGCCTCAAAGAGATGTCGTCAGCACAAGTGTAGGAGTCCACTAGGGCCGATGCCTGCCAGGGTCGCGATAAGGTACAAAAGGGTTACCGAGGCCCCTGGCAACACAGGCAACGGAAGGAATACGGGTGGGTTTTAGTCACTAAGAGACACACCCTCCCGCTCCGCCCAGAGCGGGAGACGTTATTTGAGGATTTTTTTTTTGGGTGGGGACCCAAAAAAAAAATAGGGTACGCCCCCAGCAACGTTAATTAAAAAGTTAACGTCTTAGCGTTTTGAATTCATAGAAAATTATAGTTTTCATTAGTTTAATTATTTTTTAACGTTGTTAGCGTTTAGGATGCTTAGAAATATAAAATAATAATGAATGCTTTAAAAAAAAAAATAGGGTCGCTGTACAAGATTTCATACAAATCATTTACGGAGACGCTAGCGAGTTTTAGGTGTAAACTCATGGTCGAGCTACAGGACGCCAACCGCCACCTAGTGAACGCGGGCGGAAATACGTCATCATCGTGTTGTCAAGGAGATAGTTGCACCTATAGAGATATGACACGGAAACGGAGCATCTTCCGTTTCCGTGTGACTCAAATTGTTTATATGACCCCGAATGAGGCCGAAGGACACAATGCCCAATTGCTGAACCTGGTACCTTTCCTATAATATGAATGACGCTACAAATGGCTAAAAAGCCCATCCATAGTAGAAGAACTGGGGATGGTAATAAAATGGTGGAATACGTCTTACAACAATGTTCATCTTTTATGTTCCTATAAATTTCAACTCAGAATAGTATGAAACTTTCACTGTCAATTGTATATTTATAGTCGAATTATTAATTCACTTGAGTAATCTGACATGTGCTAGCTGTCACTTTGTGTAATAAAATTGTCATATTTATTGTATTCTAGACTTTTACACCTAATATTATAAATTTATTGTAAATTGATTAAACTAAACGATCACCATTACAATAAATATGACCATTTTATACACACATACACTAAAAAACTTGTTACTAAACATACTAACTGAAAAAATCATTATAAGTTCAGTGCATCTTTTTCTTTGAGGATAGTTTAGTCCTGTCAAATTATCCAGATAAAAATTATTAGACAGTTTTTCCTAACTCGATGGTCACGTTCTTATAGCTTTGTCTATGGTCACGTTTGACAAAACGTTAGATAGGGATGTTCTAGACTTCCTATAAGATTCGAATGTCAATAATAATATTGAAACGATAAATTGTACGAATACCAATTTATCATAATTTAAATGAACTGCAACATCTTTCTAATCATTTTGTATATTTTAAACTAGTTATAGAACAATTATAATAACTTTAAATTTGCTTATTTCACAAAGAAAATAATTTTCTTTGCGAAATAAGCTAATTTAAATAGTTTCCCCACTATAATATTGTCTCATTCATTATGATAGTAAAATACCTAAGGAAACAACATAACTTTTGAGTACAGAGGTACTGCTTATTTCTCGAGAATTTTGTTCCAGGAGATCTGCAAAAGTAAAAATGAAAAAGAAATGTAGACCATCGATGATGTTTTCATCGATACCCAAACAAGATGGATTCTAGAAAGATATGAATCTTTCTAGAATCCATCATTTTGTTTTCATGAAACGAATGATGACATCCCTACGACTAGTGTCTGATGACGTCAAAAACTTGCTCAAATGACGTCAGTCAATTGACATTTCCTGTCCTGAGCTATTTATATTTTTGCTTTTGAGTACTACGCATCAGCACCACAGAGTATTCGCATCAGGAAATGAGTAAACAAATGACCAGTTTGCAAACGTGTTATTGTTGTTTGTGTTTTGAAATCCAGTAAAACAAGATAAAATTTTACAAAGAATTTCTTACATAGTAACGCCAAAACTGTCTTGCATTGTGAAGTAAGTTGTGCAATAACACAGAGTAAAAGTGATCTAGTTCGCCAACAGTGTCGCAATTTAAACATTTGCCTTGTAGTTCCGTTATTCCTTCAGAGGTGTGTTCAAAGTAGTTTTTAGTAAAATTTGTGAGCAAAGCGCGGCTTTTGTCGTATAAACAATTTGATGATATTAGACGAGCTCGAAGATTTCTTTGACATGGCTCCTAACAAGCGGGGGAGACGAGGAATCAGTGACGCTGACGATGAGGACGACGACTACCGACGGAAAAGGGACAGAAATAATGAGGTAAGGTTCTACTTATTTTAGTAGAAAAAGAAACATATAAGTCAGCTTGAAAGAGTGTTCCCACTAGCTAAAACAGTCGTAGAGTAAGGCCCGTATTACTACAGAACCTCACTCAAAATTCGAGCATTTAAGTACTTAACTCCTTACTTAGCTATGTCATTGGTTAAAAAGTAATACAAGCCTAAGAGCATGATCATTGTTTGCATTGTTTTGCGTAGGTCAGCCATAGGCAATGTCCCCTGGATTTTATGTTTTGATTTCTTAGGCTAATCATTTTCTTACTGTGTCTGTGAGTTAATAAACCTGGGGTTAGAAATGGGCTCAGTAAATAGAAATCCATTTAATGGGACACTATTCTGGCCATTTGATGAGGACATAAGTAAAAAGAAAATTAAATCATAGTGCTTTTGTTATTCTACAGTTACCATAGTTACTGAGTTTCTTTTTTTTTGTATTTAACTCAGCAGAATATGATTCATCATAATTCCAAAAATCATTCAGTTCTTTGAAATAAAATGGTCTCTGCTTATTAATGAATGAGTATTACCAGGAATTACCCAACCATATTTGGAAGGAAACAATAAGGAAAATAATGTACATAAATTATGAGCCCATATTATTCTTTCATTAAATTATTGTGTAAGAATTTAAAAAACCCAGACATTTTTACATAAATAACTGCCAAATATTCCCTTTTTTTCTGACATATTATAGAGTAGTTGTTGGTACTACTACTATAATTATAAAAAAATATTATAAAATAATATTGTGCAATATGTTGTGTATGTTCTGTAATCATTATGCAATAGTTCTACTATAACTGTTGTGTTACTATCGTAGTATTGTTTATTTCAAAATGGCACCCACAAGGGTTGTACAATCCCACAGTTTGCTTTAATTTTAATTTAGTATTTGTGATAATTCCATAATAACTAACAGTGACCATGTTGTTTTAGTGATATTGCAATCATAAGATATAGAAGTTATTATTAGTGTCAGTTTTCTTATCAAAAAATAATGGTACTTATAAATATTAATTGTTTTTACGTCTTTACGCAGTATTGTTTACAAAGACCTCAAGTGATGCAATCATATTATGATCTGTGCTTAGGGAAGTGTTAAAACTGATTATAATCAATAATTTTATTCTTTTCAGGCAGTAAAAAAGAGCAGATTCAAGACTAAACAGCGGACGCAGGAAACATTCTCACGGGTCAACAAACTAAAACAAGAAAACCAAATGTTGGAAGAAAAAGTGAAAACACTAACAAAAGAGCTGCAGTTTCTTAAGGAACTGTTCTTAGCTCACGCATCAAATGCATCCAATGTAAAACTTGAAGGGATAGACATGGATGAACTGCTAGAAGATATACCAGAGGATCAGAAATAGATGTTAAAATAATTTTATTCAATAGACTTGCCGTAAGTTATGGTCGAGATAGCAAAATATTGTGAAAATGACAACAGGCACAGCTAAATTCAGTGTTCTGTGGCTCAATTAGGAGAAATTAATAGCTATTATGTACTGGCCGCTGGAAACAAGAAGACTACACTGTATGTAATGACCGCGCAATATGTATACCTATGTTCATACATCATAATTGATTTGTAAGTTCATAACAGTCAGTGATAAGGTTGCAAGTGCGTAGTGGCAATATACCACGATTATTGTATACTATGTATACTGATATATTTTGTACCATGGGGTATATTAAATTAATCAGTTGAAGGGCACTGAACGAGACTCAATAGAAGTTATAATTTTTTTACATCTGGGGGTGTTTAAGTGTCCTGCGACATGTTAAAATTGTTTCATAAACGGGTCATTCTACCAATTTTATTTGTATACATTTTTAATAATATAATAGAAGTGTTCAGACTACTTAGTTATGTTTTAATTTCAGCAGAATGACCTATTAAAAACTAATCTGTGTAAGTAATAGAAAGCTAGAGAAGTAGCTAAATAAAAATTAAACTTATTCTATATAATTTATAATTACACTAATGTCAATCAACATATAAAAGCAAACTTGCTTTCATAAAATTATGTTTATATAAGTTTCAATTACAATGCCCATCATTTTTATTTACGTGAGATGACAAGCAAATTACATAGCATTTTAGATAAGCACACCCCTAGTTGATAACAATATCGGTCTGTAATAAGAATAGTGCATTTATAAAATGCATGTACAACTACTACAAGGATTTTTGTGTTGTGAAATGTATTGAAAAAACAACATGGCGGTGTTAGTTCCGCTTTGGCCACGCTCTAAAAAGAACCTTCAAAACCCCCCGATTCAAACTTGATGGCGGCTCGGAACATGAGGCGAGTCGCTCCGCAGTAACAAATTCACGTGTCAGCTGGGGTGCGGTACTGCCCAGCGAGTAGCGTACTTCACAGCTGCCATCAAGTATGAATCTAGCTGTACAGATATGATTATAAAGCTGAGAGTTGGGACAAAAACAAACAAAGCATTTTGCAAATAATTAATTTATAGTTTCTACATACGAAGTGTATTGAAAAACATTTTTTTTTTAATCTTGCAAATTTTTTTTTATGCTTGTATTTCTGAAAAAGCATTTTAGTTTTATTTTAAAAGTTTGTGATATCTTTCGGTTGAGCTGTTGTTTTGTCAATAAATGCACCTTTAGCAAAGCAAAATGCTGAATATTAGTAATATTTGTAGTTCCTCAACCTAAGCAACACTAGTACAAAAGAGGCAATATTTTACACCTTATTCAAAAAATATATGGTACCTACAAACAATGTAGAATAAAAACGTTTACACACTGTGATCAGTAATTTAAGACGCTGACAACACCTAAACCGCGGTCACTGTCAGATTGCATAGAAAAGAAAGAGAAGCGCGACGACAAAACGCTTGTAATTTATTGCAAAATATGAAGTAATTATCTATTTACTCAGAATTGAGTTGAGTAATCGAAAATAAAAAACAACCAAGTTCTGCATTAGAGTAAGACGTACTTGTTATTAATTAAATACTTAATTTATGTTGATATTTAATACAGATATTTTGGATTAGAACTCAAGGTAAGAGGTTAGTTTAACGTTAGTTTGTATCGAGATTTTTTTTTCAAAACGTGTTTCGTTATCAACCAAGTTCTGGGAAATATGTTCAAAATTAACATATATTTTTTCCGCTACCACAAACTATACAGATTTGGCAATTTTCTTTCTTAAGAGAAGCCTATCTTGGTCAATTGGGTCTTGTCAGCGCCTTAATTATCATAACAATTAATTAAAAAATATGGTTTTATTTAAAAATAATGTAGGGAAATAGGTATACCAAAAATGTTTAGTTTGCTTTTGATTATATGAAAATCGCGCAAACATTTTAGAATAATATCTATCTGGAATTTAATTATGTTATTGTGCGACTTGAAATGTTGAGCTTGTAGCCGATTCTTAACAATAATTGGAATTTAAATAATCACAATTTATATCGAAAGAAGGAATTATTGTTGAAAACACCCAGCAGCACCTCACCACGCATTTTATCGCGTTGTTTTTTCATTAATACTACATATCAATATAGCGATAATATAAAATGATTGTATAATTTTTTAGTACCTATCTAC
The DNA here is from genome assembly GCA_905333075.3 of Atethmia centrago. Lineage (NCBI taxonomy): Eukaryota > Metazoa > Arthropoda > Insecta > Lepidoptera > Noctuidae > Atethmia > Atethmia centrago. The sequence goes on from HG995385.1 coordinate 15,569,185, forward strand.
CTAATAGTCCTTATTGCAGAGGTATCTATGTAATTCTAAATTTAAAATAATCTAGGTAATTAGCAGCTTTACATTATTTTAAGTTCTAAATGAAATATCGGACAACTGTGTAAAAGAATCTTATTGAACTAAACAAACAATGAAATAGAAAATACAATTTTACAAAACAATTTCTATAGTTTTAATTCTATAAAAGTAAGTTGCTGTAAGTTGTATGTAAAGTTCGGTCGTGTTTCGGTCGGTCCCGAACGTTCGGATGTGTCAGTTCCTGTTTCGCCGCCTCAGCAGGGCTATTGGCTATCTTTTTCATTGCCAGTGACTAAATAGCTTCAGTTGTACACCGAACTTTGATGACAACTGAGAATTTCAAAACATTGGTATTACGTATCACAGTAAGCGGACATCACGTTACGGTGACCAACAGACCGGGATCGGTGCTCATCGTCCCAACACTTGACGCCTCTATTTTTTATCGACTATTATGCGGCTAAGTTAAGTAGCGCCTTTTGAGCGCTAGAATACTTTATTTTAGGGAACATTTTGTATTAAGCGGTTTATATATACTTGAAACGTGAAACTGGCGGTAAATTCAATCTTTTGCAGTTTTAACCCTAGCGAAATTAAATAGTGGCGCCGATTCCCTTGTTCACAAACTAAATTAAATTTAAGTTCTGTGCATCTTTTTCTTTCTATTTCATTAAGAGAAGGACAGAAGATAAATTTTAGTTCAGTCCTGTCAAATTAATCAGCGCTTGACGTAAATTGACGTAATTTTAGTAGGCAAGTTTTTAATCACGTCTAAACTTGTATGGAGTAGTGACAGGCGCTGATTAATTTGACAGGACTAAACTAAAAGTTATCGTCTGTCCTTTTCTTAATGAAATAGAAAGAAAAAGATGCACAGAACTTAAATTTAGTTTAGTTTGTGAACAAGGGAATCGGCACCATTATGTTTTTACTTGTGCTAATAAAGTGTAACTTAGTGAAAATAAATCCTCAAAGGAAAGGTAGGTAAATAAAACCACGAAATAGGTAAACAAAACCACGATAAATAATGTACAAGTTGTTAAAGTATTAGAAGATCATTTTGGATGCTGTATATAGCTATGTACATCGTTAGGACTCTAGTATGATGTATGTACCTACATAACTATGTACATATTTCGGGAATATGTTGTAGTTACATAATTAATCGCGTATACCTACTCTAAATATTATTATTACTTCTTATATTGATTATATTTTTAGGGTTCCGTAGAAAACAAGGAACCTTTATAGTTTCGCCATGTCCGTCCTGTGTCAGTTTGTTCCCGCTGTAGCTCAGAGATGCTTAGTACTAAAAATCTGACTGTAATTTGGCACAGGTATTACATATTAATACCCAGCCCAGTCCCTCTCTCAGAGAGGAGGCCTGTGTCCCAGCAGTGGGGACATTATAGGCTGATTATGATGATTACATATTAATTAAGCCGTAAAAGTGGTAAAATAATAATTAAAAAAAAATGTTTTTAGGGTAAGTACCTCTCTTGCATCAAATGTGGGGATGTATTTTTTTTTTCTCATCTATCCCATGGTGTGGGGTATCGTTGGATAGGCCGTTCAAAACTATTGCGGGTCTGTGAATACCACTTTTTACTCAGGGATCCGTTTGCATAATATTAAAGTGCACATTTTTGTTAGAGTCAAGTGTCCCCCTGCCGGCTAAATGGTTGTTTATGGAGATGTGAAAAAAATCGTGGCAGTAGTACATAAAATGAAATTAAAAAGAAACAGCTAAGTAGGCTTTACAAGTTAACGAGTAATAGTCGACCAACTTAAATGTGCAGTTGGAGAATGAACCGTGACGTATAGCGATGTATGGGAGAACATGTTTCTCAACTACAAGTTTGCTATTCGGATAAATTCATCCCAACATTCCCAACTACGGAACCCTTCAGTGTGCGTGACACGCACTTGGCCGTGCCATACTTCTGCCACGACCAAGAATCACAATAAAACAACATAAGAAGTAATATTTACACGCTTAACTTACTATCGGCTTCGGTGTTAATCACTATAATTTATAAAACACTACCTTTGAGTAGTGTCTTTCACGAAAGCCACCACAAACTAAATGATCATCAGTTTGATGTCCACTAAGCTTACACAATCGCAATCTTAGCAATATCGATACAAAAACATCTGTCAAAATGTGTTACGGTGGCTATCAGCGGTACTGGGTGCCTATGACGTCATCCTAGTTAGTCACTGAAGTTAGCCAATACGAAACTAACTGTTTGACAGTTAATCGTTAAACACTTTGCCAAGTGATCATCATTATGAACTGTCAACAGAGATACGCAATAGCCCTGGGACACCACCGACTGAATACATTTTACCTTTTGAGAAATTATCTTCCAGATAAGTAGAAACCTATCCGGATGATGGTAAAACAGGCCTTGAAGTCTCCCACATTTTTAATTTTGTTAAACTCCATTTATTGGAGATTTGGAGCACCCCAGAAGTCAGCGCTAATAAACAACAGTGGGTTATTTTTTAAAAAACTGCAACATTTTTTTTATAAGATGGCAATTCCAGTTCACCGTGAAGTTAGAGGAAAGTAAAAAAAAACTCATTCGAATATCTACCGTCCTACGCTGACAATTTGGCCTTTTAAAAAGTTGGTGATTTTATTTATATAGGAAATAGAAAATATTATTTTAAATTGTTCCATGATAAACGTTATAAACGTTATTTTAAATTGTTCCTTAGTTTATTAGGATGAAGTTTTTTAAACAAGAAAATACAATTTTGATTTGAATTCATTGTTATTGATGAAAATTTTACTGTTGTGTGATTTTACTTAAGTTTGAGGTTAATAGAAACGGGAAAGGGTTTAATGAAAACAAGAAAGGGCTGATTAGAAAAGGTCTGACTAGGGTTGCCACCTAGCTTAGTTCCTATTAAAAATTTACATTTAAGACGCTGACAACACCTAAACCGCGGTCACTCAGTTTGCATAGAAAAGAAAGAGACGCGCGATGACACAACGCTTGTAATTTATTGCAAAATATGAAGCAATTCTCTATTGACTCAAAATTGAGTTGAGTAATCGAAAATAAAAAACAACCAAGTTCTGCATTCAAATAAGGCGTCCTTGTTATTAATTAAATGCGTAACGTATGTTGATATTTAATGCAGATATTTTGGTTTAGAACTCAAGGTAAGAGGTTAGTTTAACGTTAGTTTGTATCGAGATTTTTTTTTTCAAAACGTGTTTTGGTAACAAGCAAGTTCTGGGAAATATGTTCAAAATTGACATATATTTTTTCCGCTACCACAAACTATTTAGATTTGGCAATTTTTTTCTCTTAAGAGAAGCCTATTTTGGTCAATTGGGTCTTGTCAGCGCCTTAAGTAATATTTTTTGTTATAGGTACAAAATGCCTCGTTTGTATAAGCCGGACCCAAGAGGAAAAATATACAAAAAATATGCTCAATCTTTAATACAACAAGCGGTCGAAGAATATAGAAAATCGAAAGTGTCTTTAAAGATTGTAGCTGAACAGTATAGTATAGATAAGTCAGTCTTGTAGAAGCATAGTACAAGGACAATGCGAAAACAAGGTGGACAAACAATTTTTTCGGAAGAGGAAGAAAAGAGTATAATAAAATATAATAAATGTATGTGCAGAGTGGGGCTACCCTCTAGATTCTGTAGATTTAAGATACTTGGTGAAAAGTTTTTTGGATAAACAAGGAAGGACTGTACTGAAATTTAAAAATAATTTTCGGTGCAAAAAAACTCGGTTTTGTCTCTATTTACCCCGTTTTACGGTACCTAAATGTTTGAAGTGAGAAAACCCTACCGATTTTTTCTATTAACCCCATATGTTGTAACTATTGACCCCGACTCATGGGTAAATAGAGATGGCTAATATTTATGCGTTTTTTGTCCAAAATAAATAATAAAATTAGGTTTTGAACATTAGAAAGTTTAAAACCAACCTTGACTCATACTATAATTGCATTAAGGTACAAAGAAACGAATCGAAAACAATATAATTTCAATTTCAAAGTTCCAAACTGTGTCTATTCACCCCGTTTTACGGTACCTACATAATATGTCGTCAATTCCCTATCAGTAATGACGTCATATCTATTTGACATTATTTTGACAGATCGAAAGCTGTCTTGCCTATCAGAGGTGAGTTCCCACATTGGTGGGTGCAATAGGAACCACCGTTTTTAAAAGCCAAGTGCTTGATTGGGTTAGACTCGGCTTATTTTAGCTAAATAGTTTCATAACTTTTTTGGTATTTAGTTTTTAAAACGCTTGACCATGTTTAAATGGGTTTTAGAAAAAAAATAACTGTAGAATAGGTTTTTTGGGAGTCCGAAAACATACAATGGCAACATAATTGCGTGATATGATATTTTTTTCATAGACAATGAAACGTTCATTGATTCATTCACAATTATTCACAAATGTTCACAACACCGACAAAGTAGTACAGAGCAGAGCACTATTCACAAATTCCTTTTCATTCAAAGTATCACAATTGTCGATATTAATGAACATTGTTTGATATTTAAACAAATTCAGTAAATCAAGACTATTGTCAGCTAAAGGAGCAACTTTATAGCATCAGCACCCTAATTTGGTACGTGTATTTCAAAAGAATTGATGTCGTGTTTCAACAACAAAATTGCGTCATAATTTCATGGAAACTTTAAACTTCTCGTACTAACTTTTCTTTCTCTTTTGTTATAATGCAGGAGTGTGTTAAAAGTGATTTACAGTTACTTTCTGTAAAGAGTTTGCGGCGCTAAGTCGTTTGTAATTTGATGACATTATACGATTTGGAAGACTTCCTCGATATGCCACCTGTGAAACGAGGAAGACTAGGAGCGAGCGACGCTGATGAGGGAGACGACGAGTACAGAAAAAAGAGGGAGAGAAACAATGAGGTATGTACCTACTTGATTAAAATGTTAAACCACAAAAAGTGAGCAATATTAGTCCACTGACCTTTTTTTTTCCCTAAGCAGGCCAACCAATCTTAGGTCAACAAAGATTGCTCTTCTCAACAATAGTGAAAATTTTGTTCATTTACAAATCCTCTGTGATCGACATAGGATTAGTAACTCAAACTCTTGTTGCTAGGCTATGCAGTCCATTTTACATATTTTTTTTTTTAAATCTTACGATACATAATGCATGAGATATTAAGTCTAATCAAACACTATCATCTTCTAATTGTATTCAATCACATGTAGGTACAGTATCTTAAGTGTGGGGCACATGGCTAAATATAACAGCTGCATGGGTCCATCATAGGTTAAGTTATGCGTGCTGTGGTTGGTGCATGGATGCCACCATTCATTACATATCAAGACCCCTCCATGCCTTGCAAATCATGTTAAGCCATTGGTCCAGGCTGTCATTCGTAGATCTTTGACAGTTGTTATGGGTATTCAGAAGCCCAAAAGTCTGACAACCAGTCTTACCAGTGGGTATTGTGTTACCCAGTAACTGGGTTGTGGAGGCCAGATAGGCAGTTGCTCCATGTTAAATACTGATATTCAGTTGCATCTGGACTGGATATAGACTGGAAGCCGACTCCAACATAGTTGGGAAAAGGGTAGGCAGATGTTAAATGTACAGTATCTAAGTTACCTACTAATTTCCATTAAAGACATGGAAAATATAGCAACTTTTCATTAAAAAATAAGTAACTTTTCATTTAAAATGATTTAGGTGTATTCCTGTTTACCCCTTGTATATTTTAGTAAAGCTGTGTTGTCTTAAGCTGATCCTCCAAAATAGTGCAATTTAGTAGTTTTATGTCGTATCTTGGCATTGTAACAATTGCTGCATCAAGTAGCATAAATATTGTGCAATTGTTTACATCTTGTAATGATGATGCAATGATTGTAATATCGTAACCTTTTGATTTTCATGAGGATGTTTATTCAAAATCATGACTTAAAGCGGTCTTCTAGGAGAACTAAATTGATGCTGACAACTTGACATGTGGCCTGACCAAGATTGTCTGGGGGCGAACCACCGCCTCATACAGCAGTATTATTTTAATATTGCATCACAGTAGTAGAGAGTATGAAAGAGATGGAGCTATACCTGCTGTACAGCTTCACCTCATTCTCACACATTAAAATAATACTGCTTTATGAGGCTGACCACTGACTTCGTTTCGGTCTTTCTTCTCAGAGTAGTCAGTTACTCATTAATTTTTAAACATTATTTAATTTTGTTGTGTAGAAGTGTTTTTGAATCAATTTACAGAAATAAACATCATTTATCGGTGTTTTACTAATATTTAGAGATCTATTTTATTTCTGTATTTTGGTAACAATTTTTACTGAAAATTCTCATGGTGTTCTTTGTTTTGAGAGATGATGAAATTGTTGTGGTTATGGTAACCGATCATACCTATTCCAATAAGAAAATAATAATATTTTGCTACAGCATAGAGTTGCTTTATTCTTCAAAGTGAACTTAACTTCAAATTTAGACTAAATAGATTTTTACTTGCAACTTTTTTTCCATGGGGCTAGTCCAAAACCAAAGCATGCACATATGATAAAACATACAATACTATTCCAATTAATATAAAATCACACCTGGTTTCTGAGAGGGTAGACAGAGAGAGGACAGTATATCTGACTATTCAATGTCAGTTTCTTTGAAAGTACAGACATAATCTTGGTAAGATCATGTAGATTGGTGTCTGAAATGGTCTTTTGAGGAAAGAACCAAACAGATTGAGTGGACTTATCCAGTCAGTGCATGCATTTGTCAGTAATCGTGCAGCTCTACTCAGAACTTAAGGAGCTCAAAGATTTGACAAACAATACCAGAGAAATTACATTTAGGTAGGCCGCATAATTTACTGAAACTACCAGACCAAGATTAAAACTAACTGAGAGATAAATAAAAACAATTACCCACATAGTCTTATCATTCACAATAATTAAAATACAAATAAAGTACAAAATAAAAAAAATACTTTACAAAGTATAGTACCTCCCTGTTTTCCTTCCAAGACTCTGTTTTTCGCGATATTTGACCATGTTGGCTCCCCAAAACATGATCACACCACCTTCGCCACGGTATCCCCGCTCGACGGCGATGTCCTCCCCTCTCCGCCTAACCCGTAACTTACCTATTATTTTATTTTTATTTTCAGGCAGTCAAAAAAAGTAGAGTTAAGTCAAAACAGCAGACACAAGACACATTCTCACGCGTCAAAAAGCTGAAAGAAGAGAACCAACAGCTTGAAGATACCACAAAAAGACTGACAAAAGAACTAGAGTTATTAAAGGAGCTCTTCATCGCGACTGCGGCAAACAAAGCGGATCCAAAGTTTGAAGGTTTGGACCTTGAGAAACTGTTGGCAGATACGCCCGACAGTAAGTAGTATTAGTTCTTTGACTAAGGAGATTGTATAAGCAGAACAAAATGTGAAACTTTATGCTTTGAACAGACTGGCGAATCCCGCGCGGTATATACTGGGCGTCCCACGACTTTGCCACCTGTACCTACCTAATTTTACTGTGCCGATCGAAAGGCTCGATCATACACATTTATTTCTTCTAAATAACATAGCATCTTAAATAAAAGAAAGACCATTTACAGTAGACAATTTACAGTATTTAAGGTACTTTTCCTCCATGTAGCAAAGTTGTGGGACACCCTGTATAAACGCGATCGTCGTGTTCATAAGTCACTTTGTTCGGCAAACCGGAAACCGCCCTCTGGCGGCGCGACCACGTTCAGGTTCACCGAACTAAAAGTGACATTTATGATTTTTTTTTTATATGGCAGTTCGTAGTTGACCTTGAGAGGTCGTGACTAGCCAACCGGACTTTCCTGTGGCTGCCTTAAGCGGACTCAAAGCCTAGCCTGACATTTATGAGCACGACGATCGCTTTTAAATAGGACGCCTGAGGGGTGTGGCGTGCAGTCGGCACATCAGTGGTTTCGCATTAAGAAAATCGCTCTTGCGACACGAAATAAAGTGGCTGTCAGTGTCAAATTGTTACCACTGATGTGTGGTTTACATCCCCCGAGCCCATCTGGCTCGATGGGGCTATAATAAAATTTCATATCTATCTAGCACTAGCTGCGTTCCGCGGTTTCACCCGTCTCGATCGTTTGGGATTATCGCGATAAAAAGTACCTATATCTTATGTCCTAACCCAGGTCATGATCTACCCATGTGCCAAATTTCATCCAAATCTGTTCATCCGTTTTAGCGCGAAAGCGTAACAAACAAAAAAACACACTTTCCCATTTATAATATTAGTTAGGATTAATTTATTGTTCGCCGACAGGTCAGATGAGTAAATAACTTCATCTGAGGCCGACAGCAACTAGATTCTAATTACTGACGAACGTAAAATTACAGACAATGGTGCCGATTCCCTTGTTCACAAACTAAACTAAATTTAAGTTCAGTGCATCTTTTTCTTTCTATTTCATTAAGAAAAGGACAGAAGTTAAATTTTAGTTTAGTCCTGTCAAATTAATCAGCGCCTGTCGCTACTCCATACAAGCTTAGACGTGATTAAAAACTTGCCTACTAAAGTTACGTCAATTTACCTCAAGCGATGATTAATTTGACAGGACTGAACTAAAATTTATCTTCTGTCCTTTTCTTAATGAAATAGAAAGAAAAAGATGCACTGAACTTAAATTTAATTTAGTTTGTGAACAAGGGAATCGGCGCCATTGACCAATTTCATAGTGATTTGGTCAGTTTTAATTAATCGGCCAAGGACAGCTAATGAGACACAATTGATTTTCTATTGTTTTACACTGAATCAGTGTCGCGCGGGGCTTAGCAGCATATTATACAATATTTATAGAGGTTGTATGACGCGGAACTCTCAGGGGAACCCCGGGTTCCCCTGAGTGTGAGTCGAGCGATAAAAATTAAGCAATTGACAATTATCTTGTCTTCATGCAAAGCAAACTTGATGAACAAAGTGAAAGAATTTCAAATCAATATCTATAAAGGCGGCTTCCCAGGCTTCCCACGGTGCGTGATGATATTGCGGACAGACGCGGACCAGCCCGCACGACCGACGACCACGGACAGCCACGCACCGCAAACGAAGGCTCTTCCAACGGCGCCTGTCGGTCTGCGTTCGTCCGCAATATCACTCACCATGGGAAACCAGCTTTAGCTTATCATAACATTCCCTAAAAGGGGTAGCCAGAGCTTTATAGTAGGTATACACCCTATTTTGCTAGTTATGGTTACGACCCACTAGGTTCTGCCCGCGACTTCCGACCGCGTGAAAGTTCTTGTTTTCACATAAAATATCCCATGACGCTCGGCAATTTGTAGCTTCCTATTTGTTAAATATTTTTTTGTAATTGGGTGAAGACTTCCAGAGATAATAGATTGTAAAAGGCAATCTCTAAAGGCAAACAATTTTATCTCTTTATAATATTACATCATACGTGATGTGCGGTGTATAATATTACTTTAGACGTAATATTTATGTCCCATTCGGCATTAATAAGATAAATGTTGACTTGAATTTATTTCATTAAAAAAAATGTCTTTCCTGTATGAAGACGAGAAAATAATATAAGGTTGTCATCACATTTTTATAGATTTTGCCTTATGTACCTAGTTTGTAAGAAAGTATGGAATTGATTGAAAATATGTTGGTTTGTATTAAGTTAGAAATTATTATAATCTGTGATAGTTAGGGCCAGGTATTCGGAACGAAAGCTTTCGCAAAATTAGTGCAATATTGTCAAGAGCGCGTAAAGTGCCTGTATTCACAGCAGCTTACGCGCGCTTGGCAATTTGTCACATTCATTTTGCGATATTTTTCGTTCGGGAGACTGGCCCATATTCTAGTTCATATTGAACAATGTTCTATGACATGAGAAATTATGAGCACAAGCTATTTGAATTGTTGTTGTATTGTATTAAGTAATAGGTGATTGATACAGTGATATGTATGATAGATACAGTCAGGGAAATTAATTGTTAACCAAGTTGATACCTTGCGTTAATGTGCCATTTCATATCACACACAGTTCAAGTTGGCAGTCAATTCATTTCCCCGACTTTATGATGTTGTCGACATCTTAGTACTCAGATGGGCTAAACTAGGGGATTACTTTGATGTATTCCTTAGAAAACACCAATGAGGGTTTATATGAAAATTCACGCCACCAGTTGGCGCCACTTTGACAAGAGGTCATCCATTTCGACAAAGATAAAAATAATATATGATGACGTTTGTCATTCAGTCATGATTAAGAAAATATAGGTGCTTTGACACTTGACTGATGCCCGGACCCGACGACGTCTCAGTACTGCCACCTAGTGAACGTCATTTCAGAAAACCCTCACGTTTTGTATTTATTTTTTTTGTGGATTAAAAACATTTTTGAAAGGTCAGCAGTACAAGTTAAATAATTTTGTAAAAACATAAAACTGATAATATTTTATTATGTTTGTCTTATATAAAAATACAATCTTACTGTCTACAACTCTACAATTTTATTGTTATCATTATGTACGGTTTTACTCACATGCGTGTTTCGGGTTAGGCCGACTAGTTTCGAGCTCGAACGAAATCGTGAACCATGCACGTCACTAACACCGAACAAAATTATAAATATTATATTATAATATTAATTACTACCTAAGAATTTAGAATTACAAAATTTAAAATAAATTTGATACAATTTTATATTATTCAGTCATTGTCATTTTTTTTAATAGCTCCCTTGACTGCCTGTGAAAATAATTTAATATTAAAATATACGTGCGTGAGTAATATATTAAAACATCACAGATAAAAAATCTAAGGAACTAATTAGGTATTATTTCAAAATAAAAATCATTTTTCTGCTGAATATCTGAAACTTTATAAAAAAAGGGTTTTAATTTATTATAATTATGTATTTACACAATCAAGATACTGCACCGTAAAGAACGTTACAGCCGCGTCGGGCCGCAGCGCATCGCATTTTAATATAATCGCAAATAACTCAAAAACTACTAAAACGTCCTAGGTCAAAAATAAAGAAATTTTCATCCCCTCTTGTATAACACCACGCGGGGTATTTGTCTACAGATTCATGGATGACCTTTCATTGACCTTGACCGTGACCTTCGTCAAAACAACTTTGACCGTGACCTTTGTCAAAAATTGGCGCCTACCTTCGGACATTTCAAGAGTGCCCATGTAGATTTAGGAAATTTATTTTGAATTGTTGTTTTTAATTTTACTTCCACACGTTAATAACGCCGTCAGCGGCCGCGCTGACTAGATAGGGCTTGGCTCCCTCCACCACGGTGAGGTCTGTGATGGGCGCCGTGTGGTAGAACGAGCGCGACTCCACGCTGCGGTATATGTTGTCTTCGATGAGGGACGCGGGCGCAGAAGGGTTCAGTTTGCAGTATTCTTGGATTACTGTGGTTCCGTCTATTATGCGGCTCCTGTGGAAAAAAAGTTGGTAATTTAAGACTAAAAAATATAACTTTCATAGAGGCTTTTCTCAAAATTGTTATAGGTATTTTATAGATCATTCGATCAAACAAGGCAGGTAAAACGAAGAAGATAAATTTATCATTTTAGAAAAGCTTTTTTGAAACTGTTGCCATAAGTGTCATTGGATTATGAGGACGGGTTTAAGGCACAACCTAACTATTAGTCTAGACTAGACCAAGGCAAAAGAAAACTTGTCTAGTGTATGAGCCTCCATTCAGGTCCAGTTGGAAACCACCGTCAGGCACTAGTTGTGTGGCATTTTTGCTGCCAGTTCAGCAGGAGTGCCTTTTTGGCGCAGCCGTGAGGCATACTTTCCTGCTAATTTCTTACATCACACTTAACACTTTTTTTTTTTTTATCTGTTGTACATTATATAGTGTGCCTTTTAGTCTTTGCATAATAAATAATAGCGCCGATTCCCTTGTTCACAAACTAAACTAAATTTAAGTTCAGTGCATCTTTTTCTTATTATTTCATTAAGAAAAGGACAGAAGATACATTTTATTTTAGTCCTGTCAAATTAATCAGCGCTTGACGTAAATTGACGTAATTTTAGTAGGCAAGTTTTTAATCATGTCTAAACTTGTATAGAGTAGTGACAGGCGCTGATTAATTTGACAGGACTAAACTAAAATTTATCTTCTGTCCTTTTCTTAATGAAATAGAAAGAAAAAGATGCAATGAACTTAAATTTAGTCTAGTTTGTGAACAAGGGAATCGGCACCAATATTTATTTTGCACAGACTAAAAGGCACAAAGAAAACCGAAATGAATAGCTCGAATTGTGCCGAGCCGACATGATCCAGCGAGGGTAGATGTCGAACGGTGTTCACCGATCGACACGAGACGAATGAAAGCTGAATATGTGGGTAGTTTGACTGATACCGCTGTACCGCGCCTCACGGGGGGCAGTGCGCCGCTCATTTGTCAACACTACCGGCGCCCCGCCCCCGCCTCGCCGCGCATTCCTAAGGCGGGGTACAGCGGTACCGGTCAAACTATAGTAATTGTTTCAGGTCGGCTTTGTTGTTCAACTAAATCTGCCGTACCGCACGTGCCGACCCAAACTTGTGTAAACAGAATTATTGATTGGAACCCCTACACAAAACGCGACTAAACTCTCCCTACCTATACTTGACAGCGTTGGGCGTGTGCCGGAGCGCGTCGTTGTGCGCGTGCAGCAGCACGTAGGAGTCCTCCGGCTGCTCCAGGTTCCAGTAGCGCAGGCGCAGGTCGGAGCCGCCCGTCACTACGAACCGGTTGCCTTCCCGGGCGCCGCAGTAGATTGAGCTTATATAGTGGGATGCCTGGAAGAATATTAATAAATAATAATAAATATTTCAAATCAAATTACAAGATCCATATGTTGCTAGGGGCCATTCAAGTATTACGTAAGCAGAATTTTAGTAATTTTTAACCCCCCCCCCCCCTGCCCCTTGTCAGCATTGGTAAGCAAAGCTATAACCCCTATGCTTACGTAAACATTGGTACTTATATATATTTTATCTGTTCAGCTTTCTTTATTGTTATTCATGAGTCTAGAAATAAGGAATTTATAGACTATACAAGAATTGAATGCCCATTTAAGTAATTTCCTTATTTCGGTGCTTTATAAATTAACCATAAAACACCGCGTGAGAGCAAATTAGCAATATCAATTCTTTTGGGAAATCCCTGAACATGCTTTTCGCTTTCCAATATAGACAGCAGGGTTGTCATATTTGTTCAAACCAGAATCTTCTATTGTGCAAAAAATCAGAAAAAGTAAATAAATATTGCTGACGTAATCACCGTCCAGACCCCCCGTCCCCCATGTCATCAAAAATAAGCACGGCAAAGACCCCCTACCCCCATTTTGCGCTTACGTAATACTTGAATGGCCGCTTAGTCTTAACCTAATTAATATTAGGTCATTGTTACTAATGTAACAATGACCACACTATACAAAAATTGAAACGATGGACACCTACGTGTGCAGCCGTATCCAGTGAGCCAGCGTGGGGTTGTCCTACCTATCACACTACACTCAGGATGCTGTGGGAGCTAGCACGTACTCTACCGAGAATAGAAGCGCTCGTTTCCGTGTAATGTCATGAAAACCATCAACCCTGGCCTCGGTGAACATCCCGGAAGCGCTACAAAAGCGTGGTGTAGACCCAACTACCACGCTTTTGTAGCGCTTCCGGGATGACAGCCTCCTGAATACATTACTGGACGCGCAAGGCGTTGTATGCAAAAGTAGAAATAAATGATTTTGAAGTTGTTCATGATGATGTGTACAATGACCCCTTAAGGCGCTGACAACACCTAAACCGAGGTCACGGTTAGATTGCATAGAAAAGAAAGAGAAGCGCGATGACACAACGCTTGTAATTTATTGCAAAATATGAAGCAATTATCTATTTACTCAAAATTGAGTTGAGTAATCGTAAATAAAAAACAACCAAGTTCTGCATTCAAATAAGACGTTCTTGTTATTAATTAAATACGTATCGTATGTTGATATTTAATACAGATATATTGGTTTGGACTCAAGGTAAGAAGTTAGTTTAACGTTAGTTTGTATCGAGATTTTTTTTTCAAAACGTGTTTTGGTAACAACCTTGTTCTGGAAAATATGTTCAAAATTAATATTTTTTTTTTTCCGCTACCGCAAACTATACAAATTAGGCAATTTTTTTTCTTAAGAGAAGCCTATTTTGGTCAATTGGGTTTTGTCAGCGCCTTAATGCGCCTTAACGCCATGACCTAGATTAGGACAGGATAATTTTTATCCCGATATTCCCACGGGATCAAGACTTGTGCGGGGCTAGTATATAAATTCGAAAGTAACTTTGTCTGTCTGTCTGTCTGTATATTACCTTTTCTTGCCGTAACGGCTGAACAGATTTAGATGAAAGGCATACGGATCCATGACTTGGGTTAGTATACTATGAATCCCGGTAGTACGTTTCTGTGGATTCATTTCCTACTTTTAGGGCAAAAGCTAGTTTTTTTAAGTCGCCTCTGTCTGCGTCGATTTTGGTTTGAACTGAGCTTTCTCACAGTGCGTAATACCACGATGCGAGAAGGTACGACCAGACGCTAGTTGATGCGTCGTGCGAATGAGAACAGTACGATTCGTGTGAACCGCATCAAAATCCTAAGAGCAGTGGTGGCCCAGTGGTAACGGCCGCGACTTAAGAGTTGTAGGTCGTAGGTTCGAACCCCGACAGGCGCTTTACTTTGTGTAAATTATTTCATCACCACTGCTCTCAAAACGGTGAAGGAAAACATCTTGAGGAAATCGGCATGTCCTAGAACCAAAAATTCGAAGACATGTGACATCTACCAACCCGCACTGGGCCCGCGTGGTGGATTACGGCCCACTCCCTCTCACAGAGAGAAGGCCTGTGACCCAGCAGTGGGAACATTATAGGCTGATTATGTATGTATGTATGTATATGTGCATCAAAATCCGTTGCGGAGTTTGGAAGAACAACCTGGTCACACAGACAGACACGAAAAGCGACTTTAATTTATAATATATTTAGATTCCGAGTACTTACAGCAGGTGTATAGTGCAGGGGTTGCACACAGTTGGTGCTGGGCCACAGCGCATGCGTCCTGTGGGTGGACTCCAGGCTCCAGGCGGCCGCGTCCCTGGCGCCGGCTGCCCAGATGCCGCCGCTGCTTCCACTTCCAACTATGCGACGAACGCGTTCCGCTGTGAGTACAAGAAATAATTTGGTTACAACAAAAAAATCGACAAACTGATTTTAAAGATACGGTGAAACTCGTAGGAAGAAATGAAGACATCATAATTTAATCGTTGACAGCTCTTCAATCCCGTCAACTTTCCAAGCTTCCCATCCACCCTTTTTTATTGCACAATATTTTCTTCATATTTTACGAATTTACTTACAAGTATATTGCGATGCAATCGAATGATCGTAATATCTGTTGAAGCAAAAACAAATGGACACTCTTCACTAATTCTATTAAGTATTAGCAAGCATTCTGCAAAAATTTGGAAGGACTGCAACAATGAAAAGCTGTTGTTTTGAAAGTTTAAAACACGCATCAAATAAATAACTGTAATAAAGTACTTACAATGAGGTATACACCTTGCTTTAAGTAAATATAACAATAATATGTGAACACTCACCGTTGGGATGCCGCACAGACGTGATAGGCAGGTGGAACCTCAGGTCCCACACGCAGATGGCGCCACTGGACGTGCCCACTGCGAGGTACCCGCACGGGTCCGCGTATAAGCATGTGTAGACTCCTTGCTTTAAGTCGCCTTGGAGTTTCCATGCGTTGCCTAGAGGAAATACATATACAATTATTATCGAAAATATAAAAAAAACGTTTTATCCGTAAAAATAAATAAAGTTGAAGTGTCAGTTTGTAATGTCAAAATAATAGCTTTTTACTAAATGGATAGCATAATCAGCCTATTTTGTTCCCACTGTTGGGACACAGGCCTGCTATCCACCACGCGGGCCCAGTGCGAGTTGGTAGATGTCACATGTCTTCGAATTTTTGGTTCTAGGACATGCCAGTTTTCTCACGATGTTTTCCTTCACCCTTTTGAGAGCAGTGGTGTTGAAATTATTTACACAAAGTAAATCGCCTATCTGGGTTGGAACCCACGAACTACAACTCGTAAGTCGGAGCTGTTACCACTGGGCCAGCACTGCTCTCAATAAATTATGACAGAGACGATTTCTTTTTTTTTATTGTGTCATTGCGTCAAGAACTTCCTCACTGAGTTTTATCCTGTATAAGATAAATGGCTAGTAAAGGAGTGAATCTAATACTCATAAAGACGTATTGAAGAATAAGACTGTGCGCCGACCTCAATTAAATTAGTGGATTATAATATTCTATTCTAATGTGTACCTGGTGCCCTCAAGTCCCACCCCACAATAGTGGCGAGCAGCGTGGCGTAGGATATGACGGCGCCATGTGACGGCGCCGCCACACACACGGCGTCGTCCCCGTCCCCCTCCAGCTGGCGGCCTTGGGACAGGTTCATACGGGACGACGTGCCGTCCACCCTGGGGGGATAAGGTAACTTTTATATTGTAAAAGGCAGGATCGCGTCTGTACGAGGGCAGTATGTTGAAAAGAAAATGGAGGTTTAGCCTAGGAGCCACAGGATTACTGATCATACAATTAAATATTTGACGATAACATGGGGTATGTCAAACGATTTTTGAAACCAAAATTTTTTTTCGGGTGAAGTTGGAACAACAAAGAAAGTAATAGTTACTTTTATTAAGCAACAGTTCATAAAACACGCACGTAAGAATAAAAAGTGAAATGCTTAATAAGGATAAGGCTTTGGATTAGAAAAATACATCATTTCAAATCTGATTTCAGTGTTGTAAAATTATCTCTTACATACAAGCTAAATTGAACCTTATTTCGATAGACTTACGTACCTTAATACAAATACAGACTCTTGTGTGGCCGCTACAAGAGATTGGCCACCTTCGCATGCCGCTATCGATAGTACGGGACCTGCATTCCTGTTATACATTGATTTTGATCTACAAACAAAAAAAATATATTAAAATTAATTATACATGTATATTCCTCTCTTATATATACTCCATATATTTAGTATACACATATGTATTACTAAATATATGGAGCTATCTGGAGCAGTGGTGGCCCAGTGGTAACGCCCGCGACTTACGAATCCAGGCAGACGCTTTACTTTGTGTAAATTATTTAATCACCATTGCTCTCAAAACGGTGAAGTAAAATCATGAGGAAACCGGCATGTCCTAGAACCAATAATTTGAAGACATGTGACATCTACCAACCCGCACTGGGCCCGCGTGGTGGATTACGGCCCACTCCCTCTCAGAGACGAGGCCTGTGTCCCAGCAGTGGGAACATTATAGGCTGATTATGCTCGGTAGAAGGGTAGCTTACCTGCATGTAAATATCGCCACTGATGAAGGCTATTTTACATTAACATACCTGTTGATGTGTGCCTGCGTGTGTAACCGCGCCGCGTCCCACAAGCGAACCGTGCCGTCGTCCGAACATGATCCGAATAATGAACGGTGAGCTGGTAGAGTTACTAGTTGGTTCACCCGGGCCCTGAAATTGAATAGGTACTCAATATTCAATATATGGACGCTTCCACATGTGCAACTAGACTCAATTTAATTTTTTTTTGTTAATTTTGACGTTCAAAGGTGCCTTTTATGTGCCTATTTGAAATAAATAATTTGACTTTGACTTTACCTTTGTGAACTTAGTAGCCAAGAAAAAACCAAGCCCAACAGGGTCCACAATGAACATATTATGATCATTGTGGACCCTGTCGGGCATAGCAAGAATAGGAGAGAGGAAGATGGCTTTTATTTGACTACTAATTGTTATACAGGGTTATTTTAAATTGGCTAGCTCAACTCCGCAGACACGATGGGGATCGATATCTAAACACGATCAAATAAATAATAAATTATTTTGATGACTTTTGAGGGGTCATCGACCGCAGTTATTGTAGTCACTTCAAATCAAATCAAATCCATTTATTTGCCGGAATGTACGTTTACAATCATGTACGATCTTAAAAACTATAATGGTCCCTTTACATTTTACCATTTTATATGGTGTGCAAATATTTAATTATGTCCTGCACAATGTTTTAATTCCATAAAAAGACAGCAACAACAAATATGAGTTCATGCATTGAGATTTTCATGGAACAAATTAATTAATTGATGTCAAAGTTACTTATACCTATGTCAGCTCAAGAAAAAAAAACATAAAATGTCAGATTATGAATACATAAATAATATTGTAATTGATAATGTCATAACTATTATAGTTTCAAAGTGTCGATTCAGTAAACTTTGAACATTAATTAAATATTATAAGGTATATATACCAATAGTATTGATTTCAGTTTCCGTCTCCGCGATCTGACATGTATTCATTAAGATTGTAAAAACATTTTTTGTTTAACCATTGCGTTGCCTTTTTTTTAAACATGGTGAAAGGCAAATCTTTAAAGGCGTCCGGTAATTTGTTATATACCTTTACAGAATGTATGTACGAGTTCCTCTTATACAATTCGAGCCTGCATTGCGGTAAACAGAGTTCATGTTTAAAGGGTCACGGTCAAAATGGGCGTAAAACCAACAGCTTTAAAATATATTTTATGTGAAAGCTAATGACCATTACTTAATTTTATACTATGACGGCAATCACCCAAACAACCGGTGAGCAGAGATATTCAAACGTATTTGTTATAGAATCCAAAACAATAGCTAATACAACGGAGATAACACGACACGATGTTGTGCAGAGCTAGGCCAAAGAAACCAATCTATTGGTTGGTAACCTAACGGAATTACTACATTCCATCCCTTTCTAACTTCTCTCTTACTCAGGCGCAGACCAAAAAACAAGCGTGCGGGCAGGCCGGGCAATGCGCGTCAGTCGTTATTCATATTTTGTTATTTGCTCACGTTTTGCTATCATCGGTTTATTTATACGACTTCTGACCCCTGCCATCGCTTTCTTGACCTGTTATCGCTTTCTGATTGGACTGTTGTTATATAACTGAACTTTTCGCAACTTGTGTTCTGCTGTTTTTGTTAAGTGCAATGGAAGAAAGACAGTGTGTTATGTGTCGACGCTCTGTTTACCGACAAAGACGTCATGTTTTGCATGAAGATATTCCTCAGCGCGACCCACAAATGGCAGCATATATACGAGAACATGCCGTGATACATGTAAGTATTACACATTACCTATGATATAATCATATTTACATACACCGCAATACACAATTCGAACTCTTTACCTACCTGCTACCTGCCCCGATGACGAATCCAGTGCTAAGATGACCCATAAACAAAATGTTTAATAAATGCCATTCAAGTGTATAAGGTTTTAGCAATAAGCAGCACAATTGCGTGTAAAACGTAATGATCTTTAGTTACTTTTGTTCTGTGAAAAGTATTGTTATGGCTCATTCAACAAAATATCGCAAAATACAAAGCAAACGACTAATTATATTTATTATTATAAGTACTATACCGACATTATGTCGTTTTATCTCCGTTGCATTTGTGATTTTACCTTGAAGTACCTACATCACGATAGTTATTTGTGTTTTTATTTTTCAGGTTGAATTCAATAACGTCTATTCAACGTGCCATAGATGCTGGCAACGATTAACAAATGATGTTCCAAGAATTGAAGAAGTACATCCCGATGAAGCAGTGCAGCCTAATGCAGCTATACAACCTCAGGAACGAACTTTAGAAGTAGATGATTTTATGAGAGCTCCAAACAGAGCAGATCGTTGTATTTTTAATAACTGTCATAACGAAACACGGTTGCGAATTCCTATGTCTATAAAAATACACATGTTATGTGAACATAATTTGTATATACCTGGAGAAGCTAGAGCGTGTCGACAGCACCTTGAAAGCAATAACTGGAATTATTTAATTAACAACTGTCGCACATATCACGATTTTAATGCTGCTCAGTTTACAGATATTTGTAATATTTTTAAAAACGCTGCTTCGCGTGGAACCAGGTTCGATTTTGATTCAATGACTGAATTAGACAACGAAGACTTGTTTTTTTGGGTAGGATTTAATTACGAACAATTTAACATTATTTTAAACCAAACACCCTCACTCGCAAATCAAAGTCGTCCCCGGACAGTACTTGGAGTATATTTAACAAAACTTCGCACAAGTGAAAGTCATGAACGATTGGCATTATTGTTTGGTATGTCTCGTCGAACTCTAGAAAGAAAATTGAAAATCGCTAGAGAATGTATAGAGGCAGAATTTACCCCTTTACATCTAGGGTTTGACCATATTACAAGGAATAATATCTTAGAGAGGAATTTGTTGATACCAAAACACATATTCGGTAACAGTGAAAACAGCAAAGCAATCGTTATTTGCGATGGTACTTATATTTATATAGAAAAGAGTTCCAATTTTTTGTTTCAACGATTGTCTTATAGCTTGCATAAGTATGAGAATTTACTAAAACCCTTCATGATTGTCAGCACTGATGGCTACATTTTGGATGTCCTAGGTCCGTATGCCGCCACTACATCTGATGCAACAATCATGCAAGACATTATGCATGATGAAAATAGTGCTTGGCATTGGATTTTTCAACAAAACGACGTTATTTTGGTTGATCGGGGTTTTAGGGATAGCTTAGCTAGTATTGAAGAGTGGGGTTATGAGGTACACATACCACCCACAAAAGACAGAAACGAAACCCAATTAACAACGGACCAAGCCAATAAATCGCGAACGATTACCATTAGCCGCTGGGTAGTGGAAGCCATGAATGGCAAAATAAAACAGTGTTTTAAACTGCTGCGACAAACATATATTAATAGAGCTCTTCCCCATATGTTTGTAGATTTCAAAATTGGTGCTAGCCTTTTAAATGCTTTTCACCCAGTTTTTGAAAACCATAGACTAGCTTCGCATTTAATACTTCGCACATTATTGATGAAAAAATAAACAACCCGAATCGTTTATTCGATTACGTCGAACTTAAAAATCTGAATCGACAACGTCGAGACTTTGTAAGAATGGAAGCAAATCTACCATTCCTAAATGATTTTCCACGTTTAACAGAGGAATGTATAGTGCTTCACGCTTTGGGAACTTATCATATAAAACTAGCAAAATCGTATGTCGCAGAACATTTCCGCGATGGTGTTTATTTAATTGAATTATATAGAGAGGAGTCATTAGATGATTTAAACAGATGTAATATTCTGCAAACTAATGTGTGGTTGCTTCGAATTAAAATACAGTCGCGGCATGTCAGATCACGCACATATAATACTTACATTTTGATCGATAGAGACCAAATCGGTGGAAATGCGATAGTTGAGCATTACTGTACTTGCTTAACAGGCAGAAGAACAGTGGGAAGTTGTGCCCACATAGTTTCAGTTTTGTGGTTTTTAGGGTTATGACGGCACGAGCCTTTCATTGCACCCGCAGAACATTTATTAGATGTTATAGTTGATGATAACCATTGATATTTAAATAAAAGATATCAAGTTTTTAACAAATATGTGTGTTTTATTTAACCAATCTTTGGGATTTTTTTGCAGTGATAACCGGTCGATATTGGGGTTAACAAGTATTTAGGGGGTATTTAGAAGTACAATAAAGTAAATTACAACACATTTTATTTCTGTTGGTTTTACGCCCAGCTCTCATACAAAAATGCCCATGATCCTTTATTTTTATTTCTACGAGCTACATTTCGTTTGGTTACATCTTTGTGTTTAGTAAAATATTCCGGATGCTGTTTTACAAATAGGCATAATTCTCTAATGTACATACACGGTAATGGCAGAAGATTGTACTTTTAAACAAGGGCTTACAACTATCCGTATACCAGGCTCCACAGATTACACGTACACATTTTTTTGTACTCTACACTTGAAATATTAGTTTACTAAATATGTTTTTTTTTTTTGTAAACTTCACAGTCGCAATGTTTTTCGATATCTAAAAACGATAAAACATAAGAAAATAGTGTTAAGTAACAAGACCAACAGCGGTTGTTGTTGTTGTTTAATAAAAATAAAAAGATTGATGTTTTTCTTTGGGAGGTCCCAATTTTTATTTTATCTATCGACATTTCGACGATGTTTAGATCGACAGTCGATACCCATCGCGTCTGCGGAGTTTAGCTAGCCAATGTAAAATAACCCAGTGGCTCCGATTCCCTTGTTCACAAACTAAACTAAATTTAAATTCAGTGCATTTTTTTCTTTCCATTTCATTAAGAAAAGGACAGAAGATACATTTTAGTTTAGTCCTGTCAAAGTAATCAGCGCTTGACGTAAATTGACGTAATTTTAGTAGGCAAGTTTTTAATCACGTCTAAACTTGTATGGAGTAGTGACAGGCGCTGATTAATTTGACAGGACTAAACTAAAATTTATCTTCTGTCCTTTTTTTAATGAAATAGAATGAAAAAGATGCACTGAACTTAAATTTAGTTTAGTTTGTGAACAAGGGAATCGGCACCATTATATTTTGTGCTTAATTATTTTATAAAACATGTAATTTAAAATTTGTCATTTAAATATTTATTGATATTTTAATAGCATAATAATAGAAACTGTTTTAACATTATTTTTGTTCCTCTTTAATTTTTCCTGAGTTAATTTTGGCACACGGCTCGTAAACCTTGTAAATAACGATGATCATAATCATCGAATATTGTAGTAAGAGACGGATGACGTCTCTTTCCAACATGTGGGTCGACGTCAGGACGAGGGAAAGACTTTTCGGGCACTATCAGAATACCAGCGCTGTGGTATTCATTTTTTAAATATCGCAGCATTGTGCTGAGATAGGAGCCTTTTTGGCCTCGTACAGGTCTTTTTTTTTGTATTTGTTTTAAATTCTCTTTTTTTACTGTTTGTATTTCCTGTGCGTGTCCCAAATATTTTTTTTCTTTCTCTTTCTTTTCATTAACAATATGAAAATATTATAACTTACTTGTGTTCATGTAAGTACGCGAGCAGTTGATTCCCAGGTCGCCAGCCGTGTGGGGGTAACACATCCTCGTTGTTGTCCAGAGGATCGTCGTGACTCCTGACAACAAACAGATTATTGACTTTTACTGTAAAAATAATTATGTATTTGAAAACTTAATTTCACAATTTACACTCATTTCAAGACTTACATTGCATATT
Source organism: Atethmia centrago (assembly GCA_905333075.3). Classification (NCBI taxonomy): domain Eukaryota; kingdom Metazoa; phylum Arthropoda; class Insecta; order Lepidoptera; family Noctuidae; genus Atethmia; species Atethmia centrago. The sequence continues at coordinate 15,592,442 of HG995385.1, forward strand.
TCAATCGTTTTTTGTAAAATTGGAACAAAAATATTTATAAAAATATACAGGTTCAAGTTAAATTAGCTAGCGAAGCTCCGCTAATATAAATATAAAACAAAAAACAAATTTTGACTACATTTTTTTTGGGTCAATGACCGTAGGTGTAGTTACTTGAAATCTCAGTTAGAAAAATATGTTTTATTTTGTGGTAAACTTCACAGACGTGATGGGTATTGATACCTAAACACGATGAAATAAAAAATAAATTAATTTTCTCATCTCTTGTTTCAAGTAATTACAATACCAGCGGTTGTTGACCCCAAAACAAGACATCAAATCATATTATTTTTTGTTTTTATATCGAAAGCCATCACATCTGTCGAGTTTCGAAAGCTATTTTATTATTTATTTAATACTTTAAGCACACAAATGTACAGAGGCGGACATAATGTCGTACGCATTTTCTACCAGTCAACCTTTGGGTGATGCAGAGACAAACAGTGGTAGGTGCAAAAGCGATAACTATGAAATAAATATTTATTTAAATATAAGGATATACATACATATACCTATTTAAAACTTAATTAATTTGACCCTGTAAATATTACCTCAACGACTTCTGGTATTTCTGCTGCATTCGTGACGTCAAATCTCTCAGTTCTACGCGACACGGAGCCATGCTGTCTGCAAGGAATAGAAAAATTGAACACATAACATAACGCCTGTTATCCCTGAACGGCAGTGGTGTACCTATAGTACCACATTTCGCTAGTTATTTTTAATTTCCATGTAATAGGGGGTGAGCCTATTGTCATCAACTGGGCACGAATCCAGACTCCGGGCTGCTACTGAGAAATTGATAATAATGATAATTATTCGGTGGATCTGTACCAATACCATCCTGTTTGTTATTTTACTCATCATCTGCCTGCCTTTTCCCAACTACGTTGGGGTCTAGTTCTAGTCTAACCGGACGCAGCTGAATACCAGTATTTTACATGGAGCGACTGCCTATCTGACCTCCACAACCCAGTTACTGGGAAACACGATACCCCTTGGTAAGACTGGTTGTCAGACTTTCGGGCTTCTGACGACTGTCAAAGATACACGAATGACAGCCGAGACCAACGGCTTAACTTGCTTTCCGAGGCACGGAGGGGTCTTGGTATGTAAAGATGGTCACCCATCCACGGACCAACCGCGGCAAGCGTAGCTTAACCTGATGGATTGGCCCGTGCGGTAATGTTATTATTTAGCCACAAGCTCCACAAGCACAAGTTTGTTATTATTTACTATAATTTCAAAATACGGTGATAGTAGCATTAGCTCTAAGATGGTGACCAACCAATACATTGTGCAGTTAGGCTGCGGTCTACCCGACCTCACGCCGACCACACCCGACGACGTGTAGCCGTCCGTCACCGACGACGGCCGAATGCTAAGCTCGTAAACACACGGACGCGGCTCACAGCGGCGACGGCGGCAACGAACATTTTGGTAACCGGCGGGGCGTGACGTCACCGCACGCTGTCAACAGCGTCTGACGTTTTAAAGAGACCATAGCTTTAAGAAAAACGCGCGCAAACACACAGACACGAAAAGCGATTTTGTTCCATACTATTTAAGACTAGCACTTTGCCCGCTACTTGGGTCGCGTGGATTTCGCACTTTCCTCTAAAAAATTTAACGCCCGTATGAAAGGTAGTTTTCGAAAATTTATGTTTACGATTTTTAATATTTATTTAGATAAATAAGTTCGGGCGAAGTCTTTAGTTTTGAGATCAAAGGAATAAGATTTTTTTAATTAAACTGTTTCCTCCGTTTTCACCACGACAGAGCTCGATTTTAATTAAGCGTTTAGTGCCTTTCCATTTTATAACTTAAACATTATTTACACCCACTTTCGAGTTAATCGAAGTACGAGGGCGGGTCAATAAGTCCGTGACTTTTGGAATAAAACACAGATTTTTTGATAAAAAAATAATTTTATTTTTCAACGTAGTCTCCCTTGAGCTCTATACACTTTGTCCAACGCTTCTCCAATTTTTTTATCCCTTCCAAAAAAAATGATTTGTCGAGGTCCTCAAAATAGGCCTTTGTTTGCGAGATGACTTCATCATTGGAGTCAAATCTTTTTCCACCAAGCCATTTCTTTAGGTTTGGGAACAAGAAGTAGTCGCTCGGAGCCAAATCTGGAGAATAGGGCGGATGAGGGAGCAATTCATAGCCCAATTCATGGATTTTTGCCATGGCAACTGCACATGTGTGCACCCTTGCATTGTCTTGGTGGAAAAGAACTTTTTTCTTGGCCAAATGAGGTCGGTTTTTTTTCAAATCGTCATTGAATCGGTCCAATAAATTGGCATAATATTCCCCATTGATTGTTCTTCCCTTTTGAAGGTAGTCAATGTGGATTATCCCGCGTGCATCCCAAAAAACAGTCGCCATAACTTTATTGGCTGACAAACCCACCTTGGCCTTCTTCGGCGCCGATTCACCCTTAGAAACCCACTGTTTTGACTGTTGTTTGGTCTCTGGTGTGTTGTGATGGATCCATGTTTCGTCCACGGTTACAAAACGGCGCAAAAACTCCTCCATATTGCGATTAAACAACGCCAAACCTTCCTGTGAAGTTGTTACACGATTGCGTTTGTGGTCGACTGTGAGCAAACGCGGCACCCATCTTGCGGAAAGCTTTCTCATGCCCAAGTGATCATTCAAAATTGAAACCACTGAGCCATGCGAGATCCCTACGGCTTCCACAATCTCTCGCACTTTCAATCTTCGGTCGGCCAACACCATATCGTGAATTTTTTCGATTGTTTCGGGTGTAGAGACCTCAACTGGGCGTCCAGGACGTTCGGCATCTTCAGTGCTTGTACGGTCACAACGAAATTCAGTAAACCACTTTTTTACCATTGAAATCGATGGTGCAGAGTCCCCATAGTATTTATCAAGCTTAGCCTTGGTCTCGGTAATGGTTTTTTTTCGCAAGAAATAATGCTTAATAAGCACACGAAATTCACTTTTTTCCATTTTCTCCTCAAATTAGTGAGTAGTCTGATAAAAATAGCGGTCAAACACAAACTAACTGACGCAGCAAGTTTAAATTTTGACAGGAGTCAACTGACAGATGCCTGTTGACAGGAGCAGTGTTGCTGTTTCAGTAAAGAGGTCAGAAATTCAAAAAGTCACGGACTTATTGACCCGCCTTCGTAAGCAGTAAAAACCACCCATTAAACTTTATTACCCTTTTCCATCCCGTTTACAATATTTATGATATTGGTACAGATCCACCGGAATAGTTATCATTATTCTCAATTTCTCAGTAGCAGCCCGGAGTCTGGATTTGTACCCGGTTGATGGCAATAGGCTCGCCCCTATTATTTGAAATACTCTGAAACACATACATTTTTTTATTTTTAGTTTTATTAGTAGGTACCGAGTTTCGAGGTAATTAGACAGCGCGTTAAAATGTTTCCTTACTGTCTTTGAAACCCCCTAAAACCTTTGTCAGAAAACTAAAAGTGACCATCTTTATTATTTCTATCAATCAATCAACCAATCAACTCAGTCTATAACAGTCCACTGCTGGACACAGGTCTCTCCCAGGCTGCGCCTCAACACTCTGTCCTCAGCCTTCCTCATCCAGTCTGACCCCTTTACTATTTACTGAGGCAAATATTGCCAAGTCTCAAGTTTATTAACCAAAGGAATAAGACTTTCCAACGGTATCCCCTCTTTTCACCCCCACAGGGGTGGAATATTGAAAAAACATTTGGGATTTTTCCATAACTTAACTCAAAGATTCAAAAATTAATACAATTTTTTAATTAATCAAGCCACGCAGTAAAACGCTCCCCTGCAAAATTGACTATACCTTTTCACCCCGTTAGGGTAGCTTTTCGAAATACGTTACTTGATATACCTACGTTATTCTTTATTTATGGTCTAAAGTATAAATACCGAGTTTCGAGTTAATCGAACCGCGCGTTAAAATTCTTCCATACAAACTTTGACACCCCCAATCCCAGTTTAGAAAAACAAAAAATAACAAACATCATAATTTACTTAGATAAATATTCGTTCCAAGTTTCAAGTTTATTGTCTCACGGAATAAGATTGTTCATACAAACTAAATACCCCGTTTCACCCCCTTAAAGGTCGAACTTCCAGAACCCCTTCTTAGTGCTCCCCTACATTATAAAAGGAACCCGTTCGCAAAAAGTTACTCTGCGTTGATAAATCAGTCAGTCAGTACAAGTAATTATATATATAAAGACAAGTAATATGGAATATAAAACCCAAGAAAAGTATTAAAAGTTAAATTCAACTACTGCTTGTTGCTCAAAAAAAAAATGAAACTCCATCAATTTTCTACTACAGTTCAAACGACCGTTTCTATCGCGGGCATGATGTGACGTTATTTACCACGAATCTTCTTTGTTTGCATCTGTTTGTAGCCCCAGATCATATAAATTAATTAATTTTTGTGCTTTATTCAAGCAGAAATCGCACTTACTTACTTACCTTAGTGAGATTTCAAGCACTTTGCTAAGAATAGATTTTATTCACATACGACGCGTTTTGAGTTCGTGTTCCGTTCCATCAAAAAAACGCAATTAATTGTAAAATAAGTAATGCATTTAAAAATGTAAAAAGAATGGGATTTTTTTCTTGACTCCCAGACAATGTATATTTAAATAATGGATAACTTTTGAATTACTTGCATATTCCCTATTATAATTATATGTATAGAAAATGGCTTCCCTCACCAGTATGGAATGAAAGAAAAATAATGTATGATGATCATCTGGTATATACATACATTGCACATAGCTAGTGCTGTGGCCTAGTTGTGAATGATGTGGAGGCACTGACATCGCTTGTGATACTACACCGCTACCCGACACCACTTGTGATTGAGATACACCCTCTGAAAATAGAAACGCTTATCATTTTCTTCGTAGACAATGTAAACTGTGGATTATTTGTGTCCCATTCAAGCCGACAAACACATCTAACAATGTATTGGAATTTGAATGTCACGTCAAACTAATGTTAAAAAATATGAAATATTAACGAATTTGTTTGCTATTTTTTTGCGTGTCTCGGGTGGATTGTTTAAGGAATGATACGAAAGAGAAGGGAGTGAATGATAGCGCGAAGGTTGATAGGGGAGAATGGAAGAAGAAAATTTGTTGCGCCGACCCCAGGTAACTTAGGAGAAGGGCAGGAAGATGGTGATGGTTTCTCGTTACAAGTTTTGGATAGATTCTGGAATTGATTGAATGTGATGGTTTCTCGTTACAAGTTTTGAATAGAACCTGGAATTTATTGAATGTGATGGTTTCTCGATACAAGTTTTGGATGGATTCTGGAATTGATTGAATTTGACGGTTTCTCGTTACAAGTTTTGAATAGATCCTGGAATTGATTGAATGTGATGGTTTCTCGTTACATGTTTTGGATAGATTCTGGAATTGATTGAATGTGATGGCTTCTCGTTACAAGTTTTGGAAAGATTCTGGAGTTGATTGTGATGGTTTCTGGTTACACGTTTTGCATAAATTCTGAAATTGATTTAATGTGATGGTTTCTCGTTACTAGTTTTGGATAGATTCTGGAATTGATTGAATGAACATGTGTTGGTTGAATATTAAATGGAAATAAACTCACACCTAAGAGCAGTGGTGGCCCAGTGGTAAAGGGTGCGACTTACGAGTTGTAAGTCGTAGGTTCGAACCCAGACAGGCGCTTTACTTTATGTAAATTATTTTATTACCACTGCTCTCAAAACGGTAAAGGAAAAAATTGTGAGAAAACCGGCATGTCCTAGAACCAAAAATTTGAAGATGTGACATCCACCAACCCGCACTGGGCCCGCGTGGTGGATTCCGGCCCACTCCTCATAGAGAAGAGGCCTGTGTCCCATCAATGGGAACATTATAGGCTGATTATGCACGCCTTCTTCCCATGGGGGAAGGCAGAAGCTACAGAACTCCACCTGCTACGATCCTCACATACTCCTTTTGCCTCGTTTACGTTCATACATCTGGTCATACACGCAAATGGAAAATAATTATGAATAATAACAATTAAAAGATGTTTTTGAAGCGAAAACTTCTTTAGGCGCGTCGAGCGAATTTTGGAAGGGGAAAAACTTATAGGTTCGCGTCACCTACATGCCCTTGCCGACAGGCTGTAGTAGCAGTAAGTGAAGATGTTTGAATTGTGTTTTAGATAATCAATATTTTATTGAAGTGAAAACTCCTTTAGGCGTTGAGCGACAAGTTTTCACTTTTGTCGGCAGTACCCATGACTGCCTATGTTTTTGTTTTTAATTATTCGTTAAGTATCCAATTGACCATATAACGAGGAACTCAGCTAGTTTGTATATTCAATTTGGTTATTAAAGTTCTGTTAAAGCAACATTACCTCTAGAATGTTGTTCGTGTGACTGTCCGAACATGTGTTGCCATTCCGTATTCATATGCGTTTCGTGGGAAACCGACGTTTTGTGGGTTCGTCTGTAAATACAAAGACATATTATTTAAAGAAGATAGAAAAGAAAAATGGCATGTGGTGTGGTCAGTCGTTATGGATAGTCAGGAACTCGAAAATCTGAAAACCAGTCTTAACCAAGGGGTATCGTACTACCTAGTAACTGGATTATGGAGATCAGATAGGCAGTGAAATGAAATGAAATGAAATGAAATTGTTTATTCTGTAAATAGGATATGAGAATCACTTTTACACGTCATATTAAAAAATAAGCTAGATGGAGTCGACGTTTCCTATCTGACTACCCCTGAGAAGAAATGGCGAAACAAACTCAAGGGTCAAAGTCTCTTTTAAAGTCCAGACATAATCTTGGTCAGATCATGTGAGGACCATGTAAATCTATGTCTGAAATGGTCTTTTGAGGAAAGAACCACACAAATTTGAGTGGACCTGTCCTGTCAGTGCAAGCATTTGTCAGTAATCGTGTAGCTCAACTCAAAACTTAAGGAGCTCAACGACTCGACGAACAATACCAAGGAAAGGATAATTGGGTTGGCCGCATAAAGAACTCAAAATGCCAGACCATCATTAAAACTAAGAGAAAAAAAAAAACAACAAGAAATAAATAAAAATGACCCACATAGTGCTCACATTCACAATAATTAAAGTAATATAATACTTTTCAAGGTACATAAATATTCACTTAGTTTTGCTTATAATATTCATCAATGTCAATATGTACATATAGTTGTATATAATGATGATTTTGCATAATTTAAATATCAAATTTTATGGTTTTAGCACAAAGCTTATCAGAGCGAGCAGCTCAATCCCAAGCTTTTTTGTCTTCTAAATAATCTGAAATTTCAGTGCAGTCACTCCATGTAAAAGCTTAGAAGCTTAGTTCGGGTTAGACTGCAAGCCAACCCCAACATCGTTAAACAAAAGGCTGGGCAGATGAAGATGGTGGCTGGTACGCCACCTAATATCTGCGAAATCAGAGGTAACGATGTGAGTCACTTTCCCGCCCCTAGTCAAAAGCCTCCTTCCTAATTATCCTTAGCATAATCAGCCTATAATGTTCCCACTGCTGGGACACAGGCCTCCTCTCTGAGAGGACGTAGGCCGTAATACACCACGCGGGCCCAGTGCTGCTAGCTGGATGTCACTGAATTTCTTTGAATTTTTTGGTCTTGGACATGCCGGTTTCCTCACGATGTTTTCCTTCACCGTTTTGAGAGCAGTGGTGATGAAATTATTTACACAAAGTAAAGTGCCTGGCTGGGTTGGAACCCACGACCTACTACTACTCGTAAGTCGGGACCACTGGGCCGGCACTGCTCTCTTTATTATACTTACTGGATACAAATAACTGGTGTAAAAATAAAGCTTAACGGAAGCCGAAAGTCACTTGTACTCCCCGTCATCGTGGTTATTTGTTTGTACTGGAACATATCTGGGTACCTTCCAGTTAGGGAGGTATCGAAGTTCTAAATTACAACTATGCTTTCGTGAAAAGGGACGGAACTGTGTGACAGAAGTGAAATCTTGAGCATGGAATAAGTAAGTACTTTTTAATAGAATGGAGTTAGTATGTAATTATAATAGCATGGAATTAGTGTACTCAAGGAATTAGTAAGTACTATATAGATTGTAAGTAGAGAGGGTTGAATTTCGACCAGTGGGCGACCACTAGTAATTAATAATTATTCGAATAAATATTTCAGTGGTGCCGATTCTGTTGTTCATCGAACTTAACTAAACTATCACTAAAATTTATTATTTTTGGTTAAGAGAATCCTAAAAGCTATTCTGCATATAAACTTCACCAAAATTAAAAACAATTTTGACACAACTATATTCGAGTTTGACAATCGTAAGTTGAGTAAACCATAAGCCAAAATAGAGGTGACAAAATGCGTTCGGCACAGATTATATTCAAAATAGTCGAAAAAAAAACAGAATAAATTTGTCAAATCCATGATTTTTGTATCTGTTGTGACTTTGACAGACAAAAGTAAAATATTTCATTGGAAATTCGAATTTGATTTTATTAATAAAAAAAGTTTATTTCAATGTGTTTGCGATGGTAGCAATGAAAATAATAAGCTCCAATAAATGGAAGCTCCATTAAATAGAATACAAGTGCCTGACGCTGACCATGTGAAATACCTTGGTATAAACCTCGACAGACATCTTCCTTGGAAAAAACACATTTTCACTAAGAAAGTTCTACTGGTCACAATTTGACCTGGAAAATAAAACAAAGCTATAATCGAGCCTTTATCCCTACGGCATTCAGCTATGGGGAACAGCATCACACTCTGACATAGAGATCATACAGCGATTTCAGAACAAGCTTCTAAGAACAATCACAAACGCCCCATTGTTTGTACCAACTGAAGCTCTACACCATGATATAAAAATACCGACAGTAAAGAGGAAATAAAAGCTATCTCAAGTCGTATAAAGAAAGAATTACTCGGCACCCATATATCCTGGCTAACCACCTAATGGATAAAAAAGGAATACACAGGCTAATACACAAAATTCCACAGGATTTCATTGGACAAACAGCTTGTTGTTTCATAATTACTAGGATGTGTCAAAGGACACATACCAAGCAAGACATTAGAACGTCATAAAAAATACTGAATGTCCTAATACATAATGACAGATTGTAAGAAAAGGTGACTTAAAGAAATTGTCCAACATGAAAAGGTCTCTGATTTTATCTCTACTTACTAGAACTGTCTTACTTAATGTAAACTGACCAAATAAAGTTAAAGCAGTAGCTGATAATAGTTATGTATTTACATGTCCTTTAAGCTTGTTAACACAAATATACTATTTAGAAGTATATGTAGGTACTAATGTCTATTTTATAATACTTCCTATTGCTTTTGCACCAGGGTTTCAGTGCGTTTTAATAACAAACTATACTTGTTTACAGGTATGAGTATGACTGCTGCTATGAAAGCCACACCAAGCACTAATACTATTCAACCTCGCAAAGACAGCGAGGGAGGAGAGCATTCTATGTGAAAAAGATGAGGAATGAGGGTGGCATGAGAAAAGATTGGCACCCATGTCTTTGGAGGAAGACTATTGAAAATAAAAACTTAATCAATTTATAACAAAAATGTAGCTTTATTATTTATAAAAATATATTGTTTTCTAGAAAAATGTCTCTTGTTATTTGTGTGTAACTACCACAACGTGGATTTTTTTTAGTTCTATTGTTCTGTTGAGCTGGAATTAAATATGGGTATATGGGATAACACATTGGATAATCACTATCTCCGATGAACTTGCACACAAACTCATTCCATTCAAACCTTCTGAGCACCTACTGAGCCTCCTCTGGATTGAGCTTTCTCTATAAATCCGGTTTATCGTTCATTAAAAAGTATCCGGTATTCTCGTCGCAGTAGGAAAGCCCTATCAAGGACATCTTGAATTAGTCTGTCCCAATCTAGGGAGTAAGTATAAAAATCTTTTTTCAGCCATTTGGAATGGGTTGGAACGGTCTCGCAGTGTTTCCAACGGATAGTTGAACTCTAATAATAACTGAACTTACTTGATAGTTAAAAAAATAGTTTCTTATTTCACAGAATCTGGAAATGGATTTATCCACTTGTTTTCCAAATTATAATGAAGTCATTAGATGTTCAGTACAAAAATACCTCTAAGTTTTCAGGAATGAATTTCGTATTGTGTTCTAATAGCAATAATTTTGTTATTTCTCTCTGCCGCATGGACAACAGCTGCAATTACATACGCGTCCTTACTGATCTAAGATTTTCCAAACCCACAAGCATCCAAACTTTCAAGAAATCTAAGAGAAATATGCTTTGTAAATTTTAGTTCATGACAACTAATTTTATTCCACACCTTTTTAATCGCGATTAAAAATAGCCTGATTTAGTTTGAAAATTAAATTTTAGATGAAAAACGTCAAATTCAGAATAGCAAAATTGCCATTTTCACTAAATTAAGTAACTAAAATGACATTAGTGCTGTCAAACTATAGTATAGTTAATTTCAGAATGGGAAACGTTGTTTGACAGGAATAAACGAAATTTTGGTGATTTTTGGTCTAGTTTAGAGAAATTTGTGACAAGAGAATCGGCACCAATATTTAGCTTTTTTTAAATTATGAGGTAAATTTGTGTCGCTGCTCAGTTGCTTATTACCAAGGCGAGATGTCAGATGTTACACATCATATGCGACTACTGTAAGGCTCGCAATAATTTTTTACCTATGTGATGGGTGTTTTTAAACTCTGTCGGCGTTATTACAAAACAAGAATTACTTTTGGACATGGTTTAATCCATGGAGCCAGTTTTTGTAATAAGTACGTTACTATGGTTGAAATACAGTTCTTTATACAAAACTGACTACTTAGTCCGGTACTAAGATGACAGTGTTGCATTAAGAACTTTAACGTAGACGGAATAAAATTCGAAATTCAAAAATGGCACAATAGTTTAAACCTGGGTCTGAAGATAATCCTTGTTTTGTAATAAGACGGTGTATGTTTTAATTGTTGACTTACCTGTTTTGTGTAGAAGTATATAGTTTGTCGACGTGTTGCATGGCGTCTGTGGCGCCGGTGTCCAGTTGAACAGCGCGCGATATACCCGTCTGTTGTAGGTTTAAACGACCGGGAGCTTCTGTTATGTGCTGGAAATGTCAACGAAATCAGTTTAATTTTAGCCATAATTTTGTGTAGACGAAATATAGTTGAGTGATGAAGAGGATAAGGAGGAACCTTTAGTTAAATTTTTGCTGCGTGCTGCCAACATAACATTTAAAAAAGGTGACATTCACCTGCTATATTTCGGGAATGTACTTAAAAGGTGCTTAACCATTTGGTTCCGCGAGTGTAACTGTGTGGACACTGGATTCCACTTTGTTTTAATAGTATGAAAGTATGTTGGGGTCGGCTTCCAGTCGGATGAAATCAAAAATCAAAAGTCATTTATTCAAACTAGTCTGAAAATCAGCACTTTTCGAACGTCAAAATTACATAAGACGGTCCCCCAAAAACGCCCGCCCTTTACCATTGAACTTCACCGATACAGCTGAATGGTGATGGCTGATTTTTGCGTTATGCTCGTGAACGGGTGCTGCTTGTGGTGACTGGTCGTCTTGCTGACCATTGTTTTGTTTTGTTTTGTTATTAATAATTAATTGTTTATTTATTTTACTTTGATGATTTGTGACTGTTACAGCTACAGCTATATGTAAGCGAGCATGCCCTTTATGCTTGAAGGCTTTTATTTGGGCATTAAGTTTACGTTTTCATCTCTGCTTGAGAATTAACATATGGCTAATAATTTAATGTTTTGTGTTGCACGTAATGTAAATTGTTTTGCATACTGTTGTATAGAATCCATTTTTTTTTCTCTAACTGAACAGACAGGTGTGCTGCTGGGGAGTTTGTTGCGCCACTTCTTCTTCCCAGCTGAAGCACTAGGAAGTGTTGAAGGGTGGGCGTTTTGGGGGACTGTCTTATGTAATTTTGACGTTCGAAAAGTGCTGATTCTCAGCCTAGTTTGAATAAATGACTTTTGATTTTGATTTTGAATACCAGTATTTTACATAGAGCGATTGCCTATCTGACCTCCACAACCCAGTAACTGGGTAATACGATACCCCTTGGTAAGACTGGTTGTTAGACTTTCGACTGCCACATACCTTTCTTTTCCGTCTTTAAATAAAATGTCTTTGTATTTACAGACGAACTCACAAAACGTCGGTTTCACACGAGAACCACATGAATACGAAACGGCAACACATGTTCGGTCAGTCGCGGTCGGGCTTCTGACGATCCCTTACGACTGTCAAGATCCACGAATGACAGCCCGGACCAACGGCTTTACGTACTTTCCGAGACACGAGGAGTCTCGGTATGTAAAAATGGTCACCCATCCACGGACCAGCCGCGGCAAGCGTAGCTTAACCATACAAAATGTTACTAACCTGTGTAGATGAACCTTGTATTTTAATTAAGTGCGCACTCATGGCCAAGAGCTGGTTTTCCACGTGCTCTGTCATTCCTAAAAATATTTAAAGTAAAATGTTACAATAATCTATTATCAATATAAATGCATAAAAAAACATGCGATTAAGACGCTCTAACAACACCTAAACCGCGGTCACTGTCAGACTGCATAAAAAATAAAGAGAAGCGCGATGACACAACGCTTGTAATTTATTGCAAAATATGAACTAATTATCTATTACTCAAAATTGAGTTGAGTAATCGAAAATAAAAAACAACCAAGTTCTGCATTCAAATAAGCCGTTCTTGTTATTAAATAAATACGTATCGTATGTTGATATTTAATACAGATATTTTGGTTTGGAACTCAAGGTAAGAGGTTAGTTTGTATCGAGATTTTTTTTCAAAACGTGTTTTGGTAACAACCAAGTTCTGGGAAATATGTTCAAAATTAACATATATTTTTTCCGCTACCACAAACTATACAGATTTGGCATTTTTTTTCTTAAGAGAAGCCTATTTTGGTCGATTGGGTCTTGTCTTGGTCAAAGTCAAAGTCAAATTATTTATTTCAAATAGGCACATAAAAAGCACTTTTAAACGTCAAAATAAACAAAAAAAAAATAGAATTGATTCTAGTTACCCCTTCCAAAAGGTAGATTCGTATGGAGAAGAATGGACAAGAAACTCCACCGTTACTCTTTTAAAAGTTTTTACAAAATTTTGTATATGTACATTTTAAAATTATATGTGAAGACGATGCACCTAGAATAAAATTACTATACCAAAATAGGTAAAAAAAGAGTGGTGTCAGGCAAACTACTAAAATAAGCTCGTCTTACCTAGTTCTAATCCAAAATATCTGTATTAAATATCAACGTCCGTTACGTATTTAATTAATAACAAGTACGTCTGATTTGAATGCAGAACTTGGTTGTTTTTTATTTTCGATTACTCAACTCAATTTTGAGTGAATAGATGATTTCTTCATATCTTGCAATAAACTACAAGCGTTTTCTCATCGCGCTTCTCTTTCTTTTCTATGCAATCTGACAGTGACCGCGGTTTAGGTGTTGTTAGCGTCTTAACACAAACTTACCATCTGAAGCAAGCCTCCTGAACAAGTTTCTAAGTTGCTGCCCCATTTCTGAGTACTGTGGTACTGTTCCCTGTTTTACCTGAAATAATAATTATTATAACATAACATCACGACTGTTTTCCCAGAAGGGTTAGGCAGAGGTGTACGTACAGTGCACTTTCACCCCTAATGATATGGGACTTTACTTTAACATTTGGTTAGACACACTAGCAGCTTGGAGATATTTCATCTGTCCAGTCGATTCTTGAAGCAGTTCAGTTAGGGAGCCGTCACAACATTTTCCGGGAGCCTATTCCATGCCCTTTTAACTCGGTTAGACAAAAATTGCTTCAAAGGTTTTTTCTTTGATGAGTTTTCCCATCAATTAGGGACTACTTACAAAAGCTAAGCGCACATTACAGCCGCATCGCATCGCATTTTAATACAAAATAGCGCGGTGCGGCCCGCCTGTAGTGTGCGATGGTTCAAACAAAATGTTCAGGGATGTAAGAGGATTTTTGCAATACGGTACGGCCCGCCAAAATGTGTGTTAGCCTTAACATAACTGGCGTATAGTTGCCGGCTTTTAACTTGAGCTCTCCGCAGTGTGGTGGTGGTTTGTGTGCACGTCGTATTGTCTCAGGGATAAGGTCCAAAATCGCTTAAAGTAATTAAGGATCAGACCTCAAGATAAATGCTAGAAACTATAATTTGGTGTACTAACTATACAACTCTGCCTGTCCTTTCGGGAGATACGAGCGAGGTGTTATATTGGGTATGTTACCTTGAGCCTAGTATTTCGTCTTTCTCGTAACGTATGCACCAGACGGTCTACATCTCCGTGTCGTAGCACAGCATCCAGAACCTTACGTGGGATTGGCTCTGCTAGACTTTCTAGCAGAAGCTCTGCTCTCTCAACCTGAATAATATAGAAAAACATTGTGTGTAAATGCCTTTGTCTTCGGATGTTAATGTCTAACCTCCCCGGGACGCCGAGGCGGCGCTGCCCGGGCGCGTCGCCAACAAAATGTATGGTAGGCACGCGATCAAGCGCACGCCAGGGGCTGTGTACATTAAGTTGGCGGCGCGGTGAGGTTTGGCTCTTACAAGCGGCCTTCCTAATGAAAAAAATCATAAGGTTCAGAAATACTAAGCCAATTGGGCCCGCGTGGTGTATTACGGCCCACGCCCTCTCACAGAGAGGTGGCCTGTGTCCCAGCAGTGGGAACATTATAGGCTGATTATGTATGTATGTATGCACAGAAAAAATCCTGAAACATGTCGATATTATGGATTCCCAGCTTACAATACTCGTATGTAAAGTCGAATTATTAGATCACTGGAGTAGTTTGTCATGCGCTAGCTGTCACTTTGTGTTATAAAATGGTCATATTTATTGTATTCTAGACTTTTACACTTATATAAATCTTTTAAACTAAACGATTACCATTACAATATATATGACCATTTTATTACACACGTGACAGCTGGCACACGTCAGATTACTCCCGTGAATTAATAATTCGACTTCAATGACTCCGTCCAAATTCTAAACTCGTCAGACAAACACAACAAACACGCGGGAAAAGTTTAAGGCGCTGACAAGACCCAATTGACCAAAATAGGCTTCTCTTAAGAAAGAAAATTGCCAAATCTGTAAAGTTTGTGGTAGCGGAAAAAATATATGTTAATTTTGAACATATTTCCCAGAACTTGGTTGTCACCAAAACACGTTTTGAAAAAAAAATCTCGATACAAACTAACGTTAAACTAACCTCTTACCTTGAGTTCTAATCCAAAATATCTGTATTAAATATCAACATAAATTACGTATTTAATTAATAACAAGTACGTCTTATTCTAATGCAGAACTTGGTTGTTTTTATTTTCGATTACTCAACTCAATTCTGAGTAAATAGATAATTACTTCATATTTTGCAATAAATTACAAGCGTTTTGTCGTCGCGCTTCTCTTTCTTTTCTATGCAATCTGACAGTGACCGCGGTTTAGGTGTTGTCAGCGTCTTAACCATTATTAAATTAGAATCAGTAAATTATATAACTGTTACCTGTATTAGTTTGTGCTTGAGATGCGGCCAGACTAACGGTAATATTTTACAGTTGACATCGATAGGGTTCAACAGGCTCGACACGCAAGACACCAAGCCGCAAACTTCGTGTCGAATCTAATAACAAAATATAGAGACCATAATAAATAATAATCTTTCCACTTCGTCATAGTTGCGTAGTTATTTTTTATTTTAAATTACTTACATTATAATCCTAACTAATATTATAAATGCGAAAGAGAGTTTGTTTGTTTGTTACGCTTTCACGCTAAAACGGCTGAACGGATTTGGATGAAATTTGGAGCATGGGTAGACCATGACCTAGATTAGAACATAGTATACTTTTATCCCGATATTCCCACGGAATCGACTTATGCGGGTGAAACCGCGGGGCGCAGCGAATTATTTATATTCCAGTGACTTTTTTTGTACATAATAAAGAATATTCTATTCTTTGTATGTTAGTCTATTCTCATGTTATTTGTATTATTTTATTAAGTGAATTGTTTTTGATTTTATGTATTCTATGTTCACTTCTACTCTTACAAAAGGTCCTATCTTATCTATTTTCTGATCACGGTTCAGTCTTACAGAATGTTATTGATTTAAAATAATAATAATCTCTTTATATCAGAATAAAATTTCATAATTGTACAACTTTGTTAGCACATGACTAATTAAAATCTATGTTAGCGTCCAAATACAATACCAAGATGTTAGTAACATAAAAACTATGTCTGTAAAACTGTGTGTTGTCTATGATTTAGTCAACGAATCATATAAAAATCGTAAAAAACATTTGAACATTCGTAAACCATGATGTCAGTACCTACGCGTGAGGGAGGGACACAAATACTGAACGCGTAATTGTGATGATAACCCAAGGTGATATGGTGTAAATCTTCAATGTTAAAAACTTACCCATAAGTTAGGATGTGCAAGGAACACAGCACTCTCGGCCACAAGGTCGCACAGCGCTTGCTTGGGCAACAAGCCCAGCTCTGCCAAGTTGGTTGTAGCTCTGAGAGCCTTTGCTATTATCCACTCAGATTGATCTGTCAGCCCCTGCACAAAATTAATATTTATTTATTAAAACTTTATACACAAGTAAAAAAAATTCTGTAAAAAGGCGGACTTAATGCCTGAGGCATTTTCTACCAGTCAACCTTAGGGTGATGCAGAGACAAAACATGGCTGGTTCAACATAAGGGATAAATTACTCGAAAATCAAAAATATATACTAATACATACTTAATTATGTAATACATACTAACAAACTAACTAACAAGGCATGTTAAAGAAAGAGGGTAAAGGGGGGTATTTTCAGGGTATAGTTAGTACTTGGGAGGGGATGCCCCAGAAAGACATAGTGACCTCATTGGTGATGTTCTTCAAAAAGGTTAGGTGCGTAGTACTCGCAACCGGCGTGCTTGTGTGTCCAGATGTATGAACGTAAACGAAGCAAAAGGAGTATGTAAGGAGCGTAGCAGGTGGCGTTCTATAGTTTCTGCCTACCACCGTGAGAAGAAGACGTGAGTTTATGTATGTATGTATGTATGTATGTATAGTTATTCATTTAACCTGCTGTAGTAAAGGCACAAGTATAGGGGCAGCATGCTGTCCTACATAGGCTGCGACGCCCACCACTCGCTCAAAGAAACACCCTCGTAAAGCTGCTTCTTCTTTATCGTTGAGAAACGTCACCATGTGAGATAGGATTACGTCGTTAGCTGTAATAGAGACATTATTATTCACAAGTCAGTTCAAATAGAGTAAATTTGTCCTAGCTACAATAGCATTTTAATTTTTCGTATCAGTACAATCAATATGAAAATATCTCAGGCTATCGTAACTACATAAATTATAGCCTGTCAGTGAAGTGATAGCGGGACTTTCGACTCATGTGGACAATTTTGAATAAATGTTTACCGCTTTAGCATGGCGAGGGGCTTGTGGCTAAGTAATAACAGCCGCACGGGGCATCGATCAGGTTAAGCTACACTTGCCGCGGTTGGTCCGTGCATGGGTGATCGTCTTTACTTACCAAGACCCCTTCATGCCTCGGAAAGCACGTTAAGCCGTTGGCCCTGGCTGTTATTCGTGGATCTTTGACAGTCATTAGGGGTCATCAGAATCCCGAAAGTCTGACAACCAGTCTTACCAAGGGGTATCGTATTACCCAGTAACTGGATTGTGGAGGTCGGATAGGCTGTCGCTCCATGTAAAATACTGCTGCATTCGGGTCGACTGGAAGCCGACCCCAACGTAGTTGGGAAAAGGCTGGCAGATGATGATGATGTTTATCGACTTCGCATGTTTAAAAGTAAAGCCTGTTCCAAAATCATCAGATGAAAATGTAAACAAATGCATCAGAAACGTACCTGTGATCCATCACAGATACGTTTCTGATCCATTTGTTTGAAATTGGCATCCCGCATCCATGTGTGATGCCAATTTGTACTGCAACTTTGTAACAAATTGTGAGCTTTTAATTTATTATTTGAGTACTTAAACCCGATTTTCTAATTTTAAATCACCTTAAAGGTAATTTAAAATTAAATTTGAAATTATTTGACAATTGAGGTTAATTTGACAACATCAATTTTCGCCGATGACTTTCAATTCATCTACATCATCATCGTTTACAGCCCGACTTCACCCACTGCTGGGCGTAGGCTTCTCGTTGTTATTCAAACAATAATGTGTTATTCAAAAAACAATAAAGTGTTGAAATATAAAATTGAAACCTTTTAAATACAGATGTGTTATAGACCGCGCGCAAGTGCTAGTCACCGCCTGAGGTATTTGAGCGGTGAGACGGTGGGAGGCCCCATTAACCTTTTGACCGCCACAGTCATGTACAGATGACAGACCAAAATGTGCCCAGCACGCCACGGTCACGACTACATGACAGATTTTAATGAATAATTCGTATCTTGGCGCCGAGGGCACGGCTTTGCTTTTTTGACGTGGCGGTCAATAGGTTAACAAGATTGGCAGACTGAGTTAGCTTCTCCATTGTCTACCTCCCCCGTCTCACCGCTTACATACCTCAGGCGGTGACGAGCGCTCGCTTGCGGATAACACTAACTCCCTTTAGTGAGTGATTGCTTAAGAATTTAACCCGTACAGGGTTTGTTTACACTTTCATCTGATACTTTTAGAACAGACTATACCTATCGCACTTCGTACTTGTAAGCATAACACGATGCAAGACTTGATCACGATGATGTTATTTAACTTAACGGGCAATTACTAAGTTGTGTAATAGATTACACAACAAAAAAAAAAATGGTTATTGATAACCATTTTTTTTCTGGCAACTCGTTTGTCTGCGTTACAGAAAAAGCTACAGAACTTTGTTTGGCCTTTAGCACGCTTCTAGCAATTTACAAATTGAAGCTACCAAAGACTATAGACGATGGATGATAACGATTACAAAACATAATAAATCTTACCAGTCTCTGTAATTTTGAAAAAAATAATCAAATTTTAATAATGTGGAATGTTTTTGTGGCTTTAATTAATATTGTTTTTTTATTACTTGAAGTATATTAACGAGGAAAACTTACCCTTTTGTTTCCCGAAGAATATACAAAGTTTGGTGATGCCATTCTCCACCAACGCACGCTTGACTACCGCTTGCGAGTCGGTAAGTAGATATGATACTGTTGATCGTACCTGATGCAAATAAAACAATGATTAAACGGCTGCAAAACTACTAAATTAACATTTGAAACTCAACCTTATTGACTTTGACGTATGGCTGAAATTGGTAACAAAATAACTACTGAAAACTAAACGACTTCACGAGCATCTTCTCCGCTACTCCGATAAAAGCTCGACAAAAATTATTCAAGCCATTTTAGACTGCATTTGGAGCAGGGGGCAACCATTGCTTCACAGTGGGAAAGAGATGGAGCTATACGCCCTGTATAGCTTCATCTCATTCTCACACTGATGTAATATTAAAATAATACTGTTATAAGAGGCGGTGGTTGGCCCCCTGGACTAATATAAACAAGATAAATTGATAGCTTGCATCTTGCAACTAACTAGCGAGATATCAGATTACTTTCGACTAGTTTTAAGTAAGATATGACATACTTATTTGCTCATACATGACATGTGTACACATTCAAGAATAAAAGCGTGCATGAAGGATAACATAAAAAAAACCGGCCGAAGGCACGAAGGGTTCCGTACCATTATCTACACCGGTCAGCAAATAAACCGAGCCACCCGCTACCTAGGAACTCTGATTCGATTTTCTCAAAAAGTATAAAACTTACAACTATCAAAGTTATACCTACAAAAAGTGCGTTTCATGGTGATTAAAATGACTACAAATTAATTCAAAAGTACCGTCAACTCACATTGTAATCAAGCAACAAACACAATGCTAACGATTTGCTCTGTTTTCACCAGAGTTTGAAGCACGACTTGAATTTGCTCGAGAGCATAGGGATTGGACATTAGAGCAGTGGAGTAATGTACTCTTCACTGATGAGACCAGGGTGAGTCTACATGGAAGTGATCGACGTCAGAGAGTATATCGTCGCCCTGGAGAACGTTATTCTCAGTGTTGCATCGAGGAAACTGTTGCTTATGGAGGAGGATCTGTAATGGTCTGGGGCGGCATCTCGTTAACAGTACATACAGCGTTAGTTTTCATCGAACCGACGGGCCGTACACGTGGACTGACTTCTCATCGCTACATTACTGAAATCCTCGCAGACCATGTGGTACCTTACGCAGGATATATCGGGCAGGATATGCAATTGATGCATGATAATGCACGGCCTCATGTTGCTCATGTGGTGACCCAGTATCTACGCGACGTCAGCATTCGTACGATGGACTGGCCAGCTCGAAGCCCGGACTTGAATCCGATAGAACACTTATGGGATGAGCTGAAACGTCGGGTTCGAGCCCGGGTACCTGCTCCAACAAGGCTTCGAGAGCTGCGAATCGCAATTGAAGAGGAGTGGAATACAATTCCTCAAGATTTTATCGTCAGGCTCGTAAGGTCGATGAATACAAGGATGCTGGCAGTTATCCGAGCAAGGGGAGGGAATACGGAATATTGATCAAAAACTATTTTTTGATTTTATCTTTGTTTTTGGCTTTAATTTTTTTTTTCACTTTATCATTACTAACGATTGTCACGACTGGAAAACGACTCTTCTTTGTAAAATCCTTAATAAACACTGAAATATTGATTAAACCCAATGAGTTTCCTTTCATTTTAATCACCATGAAACGCACTTTCTGTAGGTACAACTTTGATAATTGTAGGTTTTGTAGTTTTTGAGAAAATCGAATTAGAGTGCCTAGGTAGCGGGTGGCTCGGTTTATTTGCTGTCCAGTGTATAAAAACGGCAAAAAAATCATGTCTGTTGTATGGGAGTCCCCTTAAATATTTATTTTATTCTGTTTTTTAGTATTTGTTTTTATAGCGGCAACAGAAATACATCATCTGTGAAAATTTCAACTAACTATCACGGTTCATGAGATACAGCCTGGTGACAGACGGACAGACAGACAGACTGAGGGACAGCGGAGTCTTAGTAATAGGGTCCCGTTTTACCCTTTGGGTACGAAACCCTAAAAATACAGGTTCAGACATGCTTGCCACATATTATGGCGCATGGCGTGCAAATATGAATAATTATAATAATAAATACTTTATTTCAGATAAGATCCATAATATGATGTTAATAAAAATCTTAACCTAATGTTAGTAAAACCGCACTCTATACAAAATTAAAACGTCTGGCACTTACGTGTGCAGCCGTATCCAGTGAGCCAGGGTGGGGCTGTTCCAACTATCACACAATACACTCAGGATTCTGTGGGAGCTACACGTATTCTACCGAGAATGGAAGCGCACCGTTTCCGTATAATGGCATGAAAACCATCAACCCTGGGCTCGGTGAACATCCCGGAAGTGTTACAAAAGCGTGATATACCCAACAGCATCCTGAATGATTGTTAATAATTTTGTAAAGTCAATATCATTAATTTACTTTGAGAGGAACCTAATATAAGACATTGCTTATATGGCTGTTTATATGACCCAAAGAATAATTAATGAAGCTATTTTTTTGGTCATTGAGTCTTAAAGCTGTGATAAATTCGTACGCATACCATTTCGTGCAGTGCAGACAACTCAGTCTCGTAGTTAATGTTGGCAGCTTCTTTATCCACCATGTTCTGCGTTTGGTCCAAGAATCGTACCGCAGTCTCCGCCAGTTTCGCTGTCAAAGACATTGTCAAAGTAACATAACATCTCGCCTTGTTTCCCCGAAGGGTTGGGCAGAGGTGTACCTGTAGTACACCCACATTTCGCCAGTTATGTTTAAGTCCCATGTAATAGGGGGCGAGCCTATTGCCATCAACCAAGCACAAATCCAGTGTCCAGGCTGCTACTGAGAAATTCCAGTTAGAAAAACCCAATAACACTTCGACCGACCTGGGAATCGAACCCAGGAACTCATGCTCAGCAGTAGTAATGTATACTAATAGAGAAAGAGGTAAAATTTATTTGTTTGCAAGTTTGTATGTAAGAGGTAATCTCTGGAAGTACCAGTCGGTTGTAAAAAAAATATTTTAGCATTTGATAGCCCAATTCTTGAGGAAAGTTATAGGGTATTTAAAATCGCGGTACGACCTTAGGAGCAAAAAGAAAAAACCGGCCAAGTACGTGTCGGACCGCACACAATGAAGAGTTCCGTAGTTGGGATGAATTTATCCCAAGAATTAACTTAATTGGTCAAGGACAGCTGATGAATGAATGAGACACAATTGATTTTCTATTGTTTGACTCCGAATCGGTGTCGCGCGGGGCTTAACAGGCTAATATTGTAGTTGAAAAACATGTTCTCCCATACATTGCTGCAAATATAAGTTGGTCGACTATTACTTGTAAAGTCTACTTAGCTGTGATAGTTTTCCTTTTAATTTCGTTATATACCTACTACTGCCGTGATTTTTTTTCACATATCCAAAAACAACTATTTAATGCCCCCCTACCAACTAAAAGGTGGAACACTTGGCTCTAACAAAAATTTGCACTTTAAAGCTTAATAAACATGGTTTTCATAGACCCGCAATATTTTTGAACGGCTTATCCAACGATACTCACCCTGCTTATCCAACGATACTCACCCTTACACCCACCATGGGATAGACGAGAAAAATATATACCATCACCCACTTTATGTGCAAGGGAGGCCTTGAAAATTTATTTTTCAAGATTTTATTTTACTTTGTCAGCATGATTAATATGTATGCCTATGCTAAATTACAGCTTTCTAGTACTAAGAGTCTCTGAGCTAAGCTGCGGACAGACAGATAGACAGACGGACATGGGGAAACTATAAGGAATTCATATTCTTATTGTATTTCATTTTTTCTGTATTTCAACTTACCTATATTATTTGCATAAGCAATCCGTACAGGCACACTAGGATCAGTAGCCCGCGGCGCCAACTCCGGCAGGATATACTCCGGGAACACATTGCAGTCGGCGTTGGGTAGTGCCCGCACGAGGGCGACGGCGCGCGCGCACGTCGCGACTGCGCATGCGCGGACGCGGGACACGCTGTCGTGGGAGAGGTGGATCTGAGAAGCAAAGATCATTCAGGCCTACATTAACACTGTCCTCATCTAGTTTTAAAACATAAAAATAAACATACATACATCTCTACAACTCACGCCTTGTTCCCATGGGGGTAGGCAGAAACTACAGAAAGCCACCTGCTACGATCCTTATACACACACGCCTTTTTCTTCATGTTTCGTATTTACAGAAATAAATATAATTTCTCATAATTATTTATCATTATCAGAAAAATCATAATCCTTTCGATTACGATTTTTTAGTAAGGACAATATTGCTTGCAGTTCTAAATTTAGGGTTTATTTATTTTAAACGTTGCTCTAAGTTAAGTAATGCTTAACGTCTGGTTAAGACGCTGACAACAGCTAAACTGCGGTCACTGTCAGACTGCATAGAAAAGAAAGAGTAGCGCGATGACACAACGCTTGTAATTTATTGCAAAATATGAAGTAATTATCTATTTACTCAAAATTGAGTTAAGTAATCGAAAATAAAAAAAACAACCAAGTTCTGCATGCAAATAAGACGTTCTAGTTATTAATTAAATACGTAACGTACGTTGATATTTAATACAGATATTTTGGATTGGAACTCAAGGTAAAAGGTTAGTTTACCGTTAATTTGCATCAAGTTTTTTTTTTCAAAACGTGTTTTAGTAACAACATAACCAAGTTCTGAGAAATATGTTCAAAATTAACATACAGGGTGTTTGGTAGATGGGTGCAAAGCCTGAAGGGGGTGATATCTTAGACCATTTAGAACGTATTAAGTTAAACTTGTCTTAGACGAAGTCTGTTCCTTGTATTTTTTTTTAAACTCTAAGGTTTTTAACAATAAAACCCATTTTTTTTTCAATTAATTGTTAATAGTGTCCAGTAAAAGCTGTTATGTTATTATTTTTATTTATTTTTTATTTATGTAATGTGTGATTACTCAAACAAAATAATTCCCAAGCATCTGTGTCATCAGAGAAACATTCTACGCCATATTCAAGCTTAAGAAACTTTTAAAAATCAAGAAAATGTTTTGTTTACGTCATAATAAAAAAATAGCCTCAGTTGTTCAAACCTTTTTAAAAACATGCTTGGTTATTGCCCTTTCTTTTGAGGTACTATTTACGCAAATGTCTCATCAACTATTGGAATTAGGATGTACAAAGCAAATTGAGGTCGAATATTAAATTTTTAAACAGACTAAAATAAAGCAACATTTTTGCTAATGCACTATTGTTTTTTGTTAGAACTGATAACTAATTCATTCTTAGAATTATGGTGCACGCACACCAATCAAATTCTGGGAACTTGCATAACAAAAGCCGCCGCGCGACGATAACAAACTTGCCCTTTTACGACCCTCGGGTAGCGTCTAGTGAATTGTTATTATTCAATAGAAATATCAGCTTAGTTGCTGACGATATAAAGTCATTATTTATTTACACTAGTACTAGTACCCGAGTAGTCGGGTGGACTCGTCACATCTTCGGACCCTCAGTTAGTCAAGTAACGACTGCGCTTGTAACGAGACGTTTTAATAACAAATTCGTGTTTAGACAATTCACCGCATGAGGGTATGCGCTCCTTCACGTGTTGATTTTGGAGGTGTTTAAGGTGTTGAGCCTTAGCTGTGAGCTCCTTAACTGATTTTGGACTTGTTTGTGTGATCAATCGACTATGGCTACTTTTTCGAATGAAGAATATGCGGATATCGTCTTCATGTATGGCAGAGCTGACGGTAATGGATCTTTGGCGCGACGAATGTACCAAGACAGATATCCGAATCGCAGATTACCTAATATCAGAGTGTTTTACAACACATTTCGTAGGCTTGCTGAAGTTGGAATCCATCACGCGGAATCTGGACTCAACCCGGGAAGACATCACCCAAGTGTCGAGGAAGACATTATTGCAGCTTTTGATGCAAATCCTACTACGAGCGTCAGAGTAGTAGCTCGAAACCTCAACATTTCGGTATGGAAGGTGTGGAATACGATGCACCGAGAAACCAAATATCCTTTCCACGGCACGGGTGTACAAGGTTTGGAAAATGAAGATCCCCACGAAGGATTCAGTTCTGTCGCACAGATGCTTGGGATGTATTTTGTTTGAGTAATCACACATTACATAAATAAAAAACAAATAAAAATAATAACCTAACAGCTTTTACTGGCCACTATTAACAATTAATTGAAAAAAAAGGGGTTTTATTGTTAAAAACCTTAGAGTTTCAAAAAAAAATACAAGGAACAGACTTCGTCTAAGACAAGTTTAGCTTAATACGTTCTAAATGGTCTAAGATATCACCCCCTTCAGGCTTTGCACCCATCTACCAAACACCCTGTATATTTTTTCCGCTACCACAAACTATACAGATTTGGCCATTTTTTTCTTAAGACAAACCTACTTGGATCGTTTACCTCTTGTCAGCGCCTTAACCATGCAATTTTTACGTTCAATACCTACTCAATATTTATTTGCATTCCACAATGTCAACTAAAGTGGTAAATTTTACAAAGACATGGTCATTGGTCACGTTAAACGTCTCTTAACTTTAAGCAACGTTTCTAAATAAACCGTTTTGTTAATTAAATTGTTCAATATAACATCAAATTCTATGTCAACTTCTGTGAGTGTTTGTTGTCAAACATGAGGATTTAGCGTTTTAAAGTGAAACTTTTATTCCATCACCTCAATTTTTTTCGTCCATCTATCGCATGTCGCATTACAGCCGGCCGCGGAGTAGGGGTAAAGTGAAAGGCGCTCGGCAGAGCAGCCAAGGCCAATATGGCGGCGCTCATGGCTCGCATCAGCTTCACTAAAGTTTCACTTGCATCGTGGTTTCATAAATCCACCCAATTTTTTTTTAAAGAGTTGATCATATTGCTCGTGTTCTTTACAATTTGGAAGATTTCAATAAACGCACTAAGAGACCGTAACATCAAGATCTTTATTGTCAAGCGGATCCATGGCGTTTCATATATCATCATAGGTGAAAGATGATATGGCTGGAAGGAGGGTGACTACCGAAATGACTACTAATAGAGAAGTATGGAAGAAAATGACAGGTTGCGCCGACACCAAATAAATTGGAATAAGGGCAGGAAAATGAATGATTCTGTATAAGGCCAATATTGCTACTTCAATAACGTACATATCTACAATAGAAAAGTTGAGTAGCAATAACTTATACTCACAATATAAGGCAAAATCCGATCCAAAATGGTCTCCGAGCTAGAATTCTCGCACAAAAGCTGCAAAATCTCCAAACTATACAATTTCGACGTACAATGATGCAGCCCCCTTATACATGACGTCACCAATGACGTAATCAGTATCAGGCCTTCACTATCCGGCCCCATATCTTTTCTCTCCGGTGCCTTATCATCATCATCATCAAAATCTGTCGTGTTGACGTTCAAAACTTTGAATTTGTCTTTTAGTTTGTCTATATTATCTATGTTTTGATGATCTGTGGTTTCTTCAACTAAATCTTGGTAGTTTTTGGCGTCTGAGGGTTGGGTAAAGATCTTGATGATATTTCTTATGTCTTGGTGTATGCGGAGTATTTTTTCGTCGGGAGGTAAAATGGGCTGGGCGGAAAATATCAGCATGTATGATTGGAGGAAGGAGTAGAAGTATTCTGGGAATAATCTGGAACAAAATTAGAGGACTTAAAATAGGTGAAAAGTTAAATTTGAAAAAGCAACTAAGTAGCCAAGAAATACCAACCATATACCGAACATATGATATCGGTACCGTAAATCCATTGCAAGATCTCATGGGAACTTGTGACATTTGCGGTTTATATTTTTGCTAACAACACACAATAGCAGAAATGAGTCTGAGACATCAGATTTGTTACTGAGACTAATGAAGATTCTAAAATGCAGGGTTGACTATGTCTAGTATCATCATTATTAGCATATAAACATGCTGCGATCGCCACTCGATTACCTAAGCATTGTGGTTAAGCAAACGTTCTGCAGTCTACCATAAATAATGAACTAGAAAGTTCATATTCAGCATTTGACATCCACGACCGTCGACCATCTTAATAAAACCACGATACAGCAAAAACTTAATTCAGGGCAAAGTATTCCAAAATTCTTATCCTTATTGGAGAAATATTTCACTCACTTCCCCCTAGCCTCATCGAGATACAGCTCAGCAGTCCTCCTATCCCTGGGGTTCCTTTCAGTCATGGAGTGCAGCAGGGTCTTCAGCTGCGTTTCCTCAGTTGTCAACGTCATGGTAGGCGGCCGGTCTTCACCGTTCCTATAGGCCAGTAGACCGGGCAGGTCGAGGGCGGGCGTGCCGTCGTTCCAAAGTTCTAGAAGGGCGCAGCTGATGACGAAACATTGTGGTTAGTAAGAAATAAATGAAGGTAAAAGTTAATTTAAAATAGTTACACTTTTGAAAAAAAAAAAAGGTGTGAATGAATTAGTTTCTGTAGACATAGGCATTGGTGCCGATTCCCTTGTTCACAAAGTAAACTAAATTTAAGTTCAGTGCATCTTTTTCATTCTATTTCATTAAGAAAAGGACAGAAGATAAATTTTAGTTTAGTCCTGTCAAATTAATCAGCGCCTGTAACTACTCCATACAAGTTTAGGCGTGATTAAAATCTTGCCTACTAAAATTACGTCAAGCGCTGATTAATTTGCCAGGACTAAACTAAAATTTATCTACTGTCCTTTTCTTAATGAAATAGAAAGAAAAAGATGCACTGAACTTAAATTTAGTTAAGTTCGTGAACAAGGGAATCGGCACCATTGGCTATCTTCTACTAAATTAAAATCTTAAATTTCATTTTCTTTCATTCACTGACAGACAACTCACAGCCTAATCCGGTGGGTCCAGAAGCATGAAATTTTCCACAAGAGTACCATAAATTAAGCAGGTATGCACTAAAGAAGGATTTTTGGAAATTCATCCTTTAAAGGGGATAAATAGTGAACTAACCTGGGCGACGTCATTAAAAGATGCCCATACCCATAGATAAATGTCATCCGTCTCTCCACTATTACATTGCCTACCCTTTTTTTTGGGTGGGAAATTACTAAATAACTTCTCCCGCTCTGGGAGGAGCTGGAGGGTGTGTGAGACTCTTACTAATTAAAACCCACCCTTGTTCCTTTCGTTGCCTGTGTGTTGCCAGAGGCCACGGTATCTCTTTCGGTCTCTCCGCGACCCCGGCAGGCATCGGGCCTAGCGGACCCCTACACTTGTGCTAACATCTCTTTGAGGCGAGCATCGAATATAACACGCCGTCGACCCGGGCCTGGTATCGGACGGCGAGCTACCCATTGGTCACCGTCCGCAAGCCCGCGCCTACTGTGGCCGGGAGTCGGCCTGGGATTTCCATTGCCTATCCTATCCGGTATGGCTCTAATAATCCTTCCATATCCTAAGGGCACGCCCCCTACCATTACCGCGCCCCCCAGTCTATTCTTTGATATGCAATGGTCTCTGTAGTCCCACGAAACATGTGGCTCCAGGGGCTAGTGTGAATCTGGTCAAACCAGGCTGGGGTCGGTGCATTTCATTCATTAATAAAAGGGATAAATGGGGGATGACCTTTCGTAATTTTTACCGATAGGTCGAGCGCACGGCTTGTATTAGACTAAAAGTGAAGTGTCATGCGTTTTTGTAAACATTAATAACTGTCAGTCCCACCACAAACAACTTTACAGAAAACAAGCAAATTGCCTAGGCAAGGCTAATAGGAACGCGGCGACCAATGCATTGTCCACACAAACGTAATACATAAGTCATTTGCAATTTGAGCATATTTCCACCATATTATGCTGATATTCGGATTTAGAGAGTATTTATCAAAGTACATCTATTTTTTTCAAAAAAAACTTACCTAAACTTAAGTTTTATTGAATTGCACTTCAGACATATTTACAGCGTATATGATATGTTTCCACATTGGTTTTTGTGTATATAAACAACAATATTTGTTATATTGTTTCAGCAGGAACAAGTCATGTATATTTTGTATAAATTAGGATTTACCTCATCTTTAGATAATATTATACCTAAACTAAAATTAAATGTGTTTAAATCTTTTTTTTTTTGAGGGTGGGGGAAATCATCAAATAACTTCTCCCGCTCTGGGCGGAGCGAGAGGGTGTGTCAGACTCTTACTGACTAAAACCCACCCGTATTCCTTCCTGTTGCCTGTGTTGCGGGGGCCTCGGTGACCCACAAGTACCTTCCCGCGGCCCGGCAGGCATCGGCCCTAGTGGACCCCTACCTATGTGCTGACGACATCTCTTTGAGGCGCGCGTGGAATACAACGCGCATGTGTTTACATCTGTATCCGGATAAACTAGTACTTATCTGTTTCATCACTAATATTTATCGGTAGGTACCTAATTAATAATAATAAAGTTTTATTGATTCATAAACAACTGTTTCAATATTTAGGTATGACACTGGATCCCGCACTAGGTATATACCCTGTGTCGCAGGATCCAGTCTCTTTCGCCAGAAAATATGAATTATAAAAGATAAGTTATCAAATGCAACAGATTCAGTATAATTAATTAAACTTAGGGCTAAAAGGTACCTAACCAAATGCATCAGTGTATGGGATGAGTCTAAGTGTGTATGAGATGAGTGTGAGTGTGTATGTGATGAGTATAAGTGTTTATGAGATGAGTGTGAGTATGTATGTGATGATGAATATTTTAATAGTTGAATGATAAAAGATTTTCCGTTTCAACATAATTAAGCCCAAACAGCCAATTCTAACCTGGTTTTTGCACCGAAACTTTGTCGAGTTTTTAACCTTTTTGTTAAATTTCTCATACAGGTACGGTCCATAACGAGAGAAAGCCTTATTATCAAATTTAAGTCTGCGTCGTTGGTCTATTGGTCATAAGCGCTACTGCTGAGCACGAAGTCCTGGGTTCGATTCCCGGGTCGGGCTAAGTGGGTTTCGTTGGGTTTTTAAGTTGGGTTTTTCTTTCCGAAATTTCTCAGTAGCAGCCCGGATTCTGGATTTGTGCCCGGTTGATGGCAATAGGCTCGCACCCTATTACATGGGACTTGAAACATAACTGGCGAAATGTGGGTGTACTACAGATACACCTCTGCCCATCCCTTCGGGGAAACAAGGCGTGATGTTATGTAAGTATGCAGAAAACTCTGTTCCTACTTATGTGTCTAAAGAGCCTCAGCAAACTACAGTACAACAGTAAATAATAAAGAAGTGCAGCAAAAAGTATAAATTATACACACGGCCGAAACGAGCTGCAAACTGCGGGAATTCCCAAGAATGCGCGAAAATTCCCCGGAAGACGCGAAGAGTACAATCGCGTATGCAAAAAAGGATACTTCCAAGCCTTGTTGAAAGAAAAATACTTGCATAGAACATTGACCCGAAACTTTATATAAATAAAGAGCACAATCGCGTTTACAAAAAAAACTTCCAAACGCTTAAAGTAAAAATATTTTAGACAATAAAATATAAGTAGTATTGTAATCCAACTTACCCAGCCGAAAATATGTCCATACTGGGTACAAGTTCACCAACTTTACAGGGTGATTCACTCAGCAACAAACCGCCCATTCTGTCGTCACCCTGTAAAAATGATAATTTGATAATTATCGTTTGTTTAGTACATAATGATAAAACCACATTTTTTTTAATAAATGGTAGATTTCGACACATAAAAAAATCAAAAAAAAATCAAAAGTCATTTATTCAAACTAGGCTGAAAATCAGCACTTTTCGAACGTCAAAGTTACATAAGACAGTCCCCCAAAAATGCCCGCCCTTCACCACTTCCTAGTGGTTTAGCTGGGAAGAAGAAGTGGTGGAACAAACTCCCCAGCAGCACGTCTGTCTGTTTAGTTATATAAACTTGATTTTATACAAATCGTATGCAAAGTAATTAACATTACGAAACACAAAACATTGGATTAAATTACACACTTGCCATACGTTAGCTAGCACGCGCCAGTATACCAACAAAACAATGAACAAACTAAACTATAAGAGTATATTTAAGTTAGTGTGTGCAAATTAACAGTGCGCGACATAAGGTTGAAATTGCTTTGATTCACGCGCGCACTTGAGGTGCAACAATAACTATACTGCACAAATGGCAGTAAAATTCGTAACTATTTATTTTTCATAAACACGTCTTGATTCGACTCCTGGAGCTGCAGTCTCGACATAGATAGCGATCGCTTTAAGACGGTCCAACGGTCAAAATTGACCGTCAAGCTCTTTTGACCGAAGGACCCCTTTAGGACTTTGTGACCGAATTCGGTCGTAAAGCGATCGCTATCTATGACGAGACTGAAGCCCCTGGTATCATTTATTGCTAGGCAAACATACCGCAGGCCTATTATGTGGGTCAGGAGCCCTCACGAATCTTTCCGGCGCGACATAGCAGAGCCTCCTGCGAGACGTGTCGAAGAAGTAGCTGAAGTCGGCCGGGTTGTCATCGGGCAGGAAGGTCGGCTTGAACGACGCTATGTCCGTGAGTAGCACCCACAGCCAGGATGTTACCATAACGTTTTCTAACTGGAAAATGAGAAGTTTGGAATTAAAAATATGAAATTAAGACCGTATTCCCGTATTCTGGCCGTAGCCAGAGTTGTTGTATGAGACAGTCGACCTCGCGAGATCATGCTCTAACTTTCCAAATGTTTAGAATTATTGGCAAGTTAGCGCGAGCGCGTGGCTCAGATTGTATGAAAACAGATATAAACTCTGATATACTATTCTATTTAAGGCGCTGACAAGACCCAATTGACCAAAATAGGCTTCTCTTAAGAAAATAAATTGCCAAATCTGTATAGTTTGTGGTAGCGGAAAAAATATATGTTAATTTTGAACATATTTCCCAGAACTTGGTTGTTACCAAAACACGTTTTGAAAAAAAATGTCGATCCAATCTAACGTTAAACTAACCTCTTCCCTTGAGTTCTAATCCAAAATATCTGCATTAAATATCAGAATTTAATAAATAATAAGAATATCTTATTTGAATGCAGAACTTGGTTGTTTTTTATTTTCGATTACTCATCTCAATTTTGAGTAAATAGATAATTGCTTCATATTTTGCAATAAATTACAAGCGTCGTGTCATCGGGCTTCTCTTTCTTTTCTATGCAATCTGACAGTGACCGCGGTTTAGGTGTTGTCAGCGTCTTAACAACAGTATTAAGTATCAACCCAGTATTTAATAAAACGCAATCATCAAGAATACAAAAGCTCATCTCATGATGGACTTTGGTGTGTATGAATTGATATCATAGCAACCCCACCATTTGTATGTGCTAGGAATGAGCAGCGGCCAACCCCTCCTTCTTCAGACATACATTAACGTTAATGAGGTTTATCCTTGAAAATTTCCCACAACGGTAAAACTCCTTACCTTAATATCACCATGACAAATCCCAAGTTTGTGCATGCGGTGCAGTGCGTACAGCACTTGGAAAGTGATCCATTTCTTTTCAAGAGTGGTGAGGAATGGACGTGTGGACATGCGGTCGTAGACGCTGCATTTACAGTACTCGCGCATTAGGAGTCCTGCTTTGTCTGTGAGCTGGAAGAAGATGAAAAAATGGTTATAGTTGATTTGACAATTTCTTTGAATAAGAATAATTTATTTGCATGTAATTTATTAATAGCCCCAGTTGTTATTATTAATATTCCCAGTTGTACAATTGGTGGATTATGGACAGTCCATATTGTTTAGGGGGCATGCAAATTCAGAGTACGATTGTCGAACCCAGTGCTGGGCACGCCACAATTGCGGCGATAAGTCCCCTCTTTGAGGAGTGACTAGAGAGGCGCCACGGCGTCCTAACCTTTCGCCTGACGCAGGTCCTCACCAGACACGGCTGCTTCGGGGGGTTCCTGTGTCGCCTGATCGCCCTGAGGACACGGTGGAGCATACGGTGGTCTAGCCGGCTTGGGCAGAGCACCGCCATGTCCTCGTGGAGGTAATCGGCGGCGGAGATCTCTCGTGTCCGGCCCTAGTCCAGGTCATGGCACGGAGCGAGAGGGCATGGGAAGCGGTCACCTCATTTTGCGAAGCAGTAATGCTCGCGAAGGAAGCGGCGGAACAGGCGAGGGAGAGGCAATATTCGCGCCCTCACGCCCCTAGCCGCCGCAGGAGATGCCCTGGGCGTCGGGAATCGCGCTTACGGCCAGTGAGCAATGGGTAGCTCGCCGTCCGATAAACACCAGGCGTGGGTCGACGGCGCGTTGTGTTCCACGCGCACATCAGTGATGTCAGCACAAGTGTAGGGGTCTGCTAGGGCTGATGCCTGCAGGGGTCGCGGCAAAGTCCGATACCGTGCCCTCTGGCAACACAGGCAATGGAAGGAACACGGGCTGGTTTTAGTCAGTAAGAGTCTGACACACCAGGAGCAGGAGAAGTTATTTGATAAATTCCAAACATCTTTCAGATGTTTGGAATCATCATCTGCCAGAGCAGGAGAAGTTATTTGATAAATTCCAAACATCTTTTAATATAAAAAACATGCATGGGTAGCAGGACAAGAGTTGAAGAGATGAGAATATTACTACACCAATCAGCAATATCCACATTGAACTGACTGCCTCCCATGTTAGGTTATGAGACTTTGAGAACTTTGAGCTACTTCTTTTGCCATTGTAAGAATAATTAACTCAGAAACAAAAACTTACAATAACCCTTTGGAATGGCAAACAGTTGAATGCTGAAGCCAGCTGCTCTTTGATCTTCAGTATCCTCTCCTTATGTTCAGCTAGTGGCAGTGATGGGTCATGAACTGCAAACACCTTCACAACAACTAGACCTTCACGAGATCTAGCTCGAGCTACCTTCAGAAAACGGGTTGAGCCAAGGCTGGAAGAAAATGTTTTTATAATTAATATTTTAAACCTTTTGAATAAAAATGGTTTGCATTTAATTTTGTACCTAGTGTAAATACTTAGTTGTGTTGTATATTGTACATAAGCATTATAATGTACACATGAAATAAAGAACTGTATATTGTCATTATAATATGTATATTTGCTATCATAACAAGCGTGATCACAGTCATAGCCAAAACAAAGACATAAAGGTAAAGTAATTGGGGCTTGTTTTGACTCACAATTTTATTATAATAGCCAGGAAATATGTGTCTGGCTTGCCATACAGTTTTATTATAGATTTATTTTGAATTTAATAATATTATATGCGACGTGGCTATTGTACCTATTTTTATCAAAATACTATCAATATTGACATTGTGATACACATAAAATTGAATCATACCTCTGATCGAATGACAAGTCTACATGGTCACTCAGGTAATGTTCTACAGGATATATCTGCGACGGAGCGACGCCCACAAGCTGATTTCCCATTGTGTAATGTTATAAAATTTGCAAGAAATTGCGTTCAACACATTTCCTTCTCAACGATAACTTATTTATTTTCGACCCAGTGGATGGTGGTATAGCTTTCAGATCTTGGAGAGCACTTGTTTAAATTCTATGTTTATAACTTTAACAATAACTTCGATTTATTTGTGTTAAATTATTATAGTGAGAAAGTGCACGTATTGTATTCAAAACAAATCAGAATTTTGCCATTTTTGACAAGTGCTACAGTCAATTCTGTCAATAGTGTCAATCAAAACGTAACATCGACAAGTGATGGTGCGTTCAAGAACGCACATTGGGGACTAATGTATTAGTTATTCCTTTGAAAAAAGAGAAAAAGATGTCTGTTTATTTATAAAATCATTTTGAGCAATCCTGGATCAGCCTGACTATTCATTTTTTAGCCTTCTTTGTATCGAATGAGTTTGAGAGGTAAACTTCTTTGATTTTTGTGTTTTTCTCATTCTGTCAAAATTCATAGAGTAAAATGACAACACAACTCATCAAATCTGCTGTCATTTTAGCTTTATGGTTTCTCTTTCCTTCAACAAACAAGCATTCCACCCATTTTTATTGAATTTGATAACGTTTGCTAATAATATTTCAAAGAAATGTCTTCTAAAAGTGAAAAAGATCGAGCCAAACAGATCCAGGACAGATGTCAGAACATATTGATGCAGATGTTGAAGGATGAGGACAATAAATATTGTGTTGATTGCGATGCTAAAGGTACGCGGATTTTTTTCCTTTTTTGGTTGCAAATTTTTCGATGTATCTTCTGGAATGCACTTGTAAAGAGGTCATAAAAATCTTAAATGTATGTTTCATCACAACTTGCTTTAATTTCGTGCGTATAATTGAGGTCCTTGAACTAAATTTTTAACATCAAAATTATTCAAATGACTCACGATATCTCGTAAGAACTATCTTGCTATCGCTTCATATTGCATATTCTCATTGCTTCTGTGCTCTCACTTTGTTAGTATTTATAATGAACAGTGGCTGGGAACTCACGAAGGCTGCAAGTATTTGATAAACAATTCGTTCTTGGTTTAATGATTTATAGGAATGTTTCAAAATAGTAATGTATTCAGTGCAAACAGCTGCTGGAATTTATTGCAAACATAATCAGCTCTCCCAATCTTCTTTTCAAGACGTTTAAACTCAGTAAAATTAAGAAAATACCCTTTATCATTGTTTCAATAATGTACCGTCATGCACTGTCTTTGTTTGTGAATTAATCTACTTAATTCTAATATTTCGACACATTCATAAATTTTATTTTACTAAAACAATGTTTATGGAAAGACCCAAGTATGGTCGCATTCTGCCACAGAAATCCAACCTCTATAGTTAGGAAAATCCTTTGCCTAGTCTGATTTATGTTAGTTCTCAGTGAATGATGAGATTCTTTTCAGACCGCACATTATTGTAAGTAATAATTTATGATTGTAGATAATATTGTTCACTGATTCTTTGATGTAGTACTTTATGGAGCTAAATAAACATCTAAAGTGATTATGTTTGGAATAGCAAATATTGAATATACTGTTGTAACTGAAAACACAAAACATCATGCCTGTAATCACTGATGGGTTTGGCAGAGTTTGTACCTATAGTAACACCCACATTTCGCCAGTAAGTTCCATGAATGCAAGCCTATTGCCATCAACTGGGCACAAATCGAGACTCCGGGCTGCTACTGAGAAATTCGAGATGGAAAACTCAATAAATAAACTACTAAACTCAAAAATATGTGATAATCGAACCCAGGACCTTATGCTCAGCAGTAGCACTTGCAACCATTGCACCAATGAGGCAGTCAAATAACATTGGAGGGAAATAAACATCAAAAGTGATTGTTTGAAATACCAATTATGTTTTGAATAAAACTGCTCTTACTGAAAATACAAGTATGGCAATATTGGCAGGATTTTTCTATAATAAACATAGAAATTAACATAATTATTATTCCTTTGACCATTTCAGCAATATTCTTATCATAAGAAACTGATCTGACTCACTTCTTCTGATTTATCTTTTTGTGTACACATGTTTCTGTGACAAATAGACCAATTTTTCCTCCTTTCTTTTCTTTTTATACATGCACATGTGTACAACACACATTATCTAGTCAAAAACAATACTTATAACAGATTCAAAAAGGTTTTTTGTTACTAAACAACTTTAAAGGCTTATTTTACAAGGCAGGCACTATCTACCAGATAATATGTTACACAATTTTCGTAAAATGTAAACTAGTCATATGAGTTAACTAAAACTTATCTGGAGGGTGGTTAAATAGGCTATAAGGCAGTAAAAACATCACTATGCTAATTACTCAAATGTTTAAAATACTGGTTTTCAACTCTAGAATCTAGTGAGACTGGTGGCTGACCCCCAACATAGTTGTAAAAGGCTAAGCAGATGATGATTAAATTCTCTTGATTGCCTATTAGGGAACTTGCAACGGCATGTAATCATACTTCCTTATTAATCATACATATCAGTATTTTATACTTGTCATTATCATGGACAGATCTATTAATGGATACAACATGATAATATGTTTTGCATTATAACATACTACTGGGATTAAACTATATCCTACGTGTTAATTCAGGTTATAAACTATTCGTGTGCCAAATTTCATCCAAATCCGTTCAACCTGGCTTGCTCCAATCCAGAACATACATCCAGATAAATAGACAACGGCACAAAAACTCTAAAAGCTATATTTTCGGCACCAGACTCGTTCCCACCCACGTAGCAGTAAATTTTTTTTTCAAAAATATTCAATGTACAGTTTTGACTTTGTTAAAATTTTATTGTATGTCATGTGTTGTTATTCCTTAACTGTTGAGTATATTATGCAATCTTTCAACTGCAAATAATACTATGACCAGAAGAAATGTATGGAATGACATTTAAGAAACATAAAAAAGAATAATAATAACTTTGAGTAGGCAACCCACACCGCATTGTAGAACCCCACACTTTTTTATGGGTAGGAAATTATCAAATAACTTCTCTGGAGTTGTGGGAGTCTCGGAGAGCGTGTCAGACTCTTACTGACTAAAATCCACCCATGCTCCTTCCGTTGTGCCTGTGCATTGACAGAGGCCACGGTATCCCTTTCGGACTTTCCCGCGACCTTATGTACGCTGTGTTTGATATTTTAGTAGAACCTCTAATAAAATATCAAATAGCAAAGAGGCACAACACTATACTAATACTAAATATATTATTCTATTCTATGCACCTTCTTTACTATTTAATTTTATAATGTAATACCCCTTTTTTTTTGGGTGGGAAATTATCAAATAACTTCTCCCGCTCTGGGCGGAGCGGGAGGGTGTGGCAGACTCTTACTGACTAAAACCCACCCGTATTCCTTCCGTTGCCTGTATTGCCAGGGGCCTCGGTAATCCTTTCGAACTTCCACGCGACCCCGGCAGAATGTAACACCCCTGGCTTACCAAACACTTTATGTTTAAGGTAGATCCGCAGTGGTAGTCCGCGAAATTATTATTTTCCCACGTTTTTTGCAATTTGCAGGTCAGAGTCAGGTTGTATCTTGATCAAAATATGATTCGCGACCATAACAAATATGTATTTACAGAATAGGGTCTTACACCCATTTTTGAAAAGTGTCTTAATTAAATCCTATAGTGCTAATATGCCGCAAAAAAATCACAAAATTTTTATTCAATCGATAAGTGCCATAAAAATGCATTTAAAATTTTACATTTTCATATTTCGCGCGTAGGTTGACGAAAACACTGGACGCAGTGGACGCCATCTTGCTCTGTGGTCATGACGTCACTGGGCTATGAAAACAAATGCGCTGATCTTTGTATGATAATTGACACGTTTTTGTTAACATAGTCGTATGACTATGTATTAGAATAACTGAAAACGTTGAATTGAATTTTAAAATTTATTTTGTTATTTTATTAACTAAAACTAACATTTTCCGACTCCTTTTTGTCTAAACTATCTCAATAATATATTTATAGTTTTTTTCTCGTATATAGTAAAATACCCTGTTACATAACATAATATAACATAACATCACGCCTTGTTTCCCCGAAGGGTTGGGCAGAAGTATACCTGTAGTACACCCACATTCCACTAGTTATGTTTAAGTCCCATGTAATAGTGGGCGAGCCTGTTGCCATCAACCGGGTACAAATCCAGACTCCGGGCTGCTACTGAGAAATTCCAGATAGAAAAACCCAATAACACTGCCGGGCCTGGGAATTGAACCCAGGACCTCATGCTCAGCAGTAGCGCTTGCGATCACTAGACCAACAAGGCATTCGAAGTTTTACAAAATTGTAGGGGACTACAGGACCTAAACGCAAATTTTGTGAGTTTTACAATGTCTAAAACTATATGATCCACTGCAGTAAACAAAATCAGAAAAGTATATGATATTCTTCAGTATATATGCTAGGTAGATAGTGTGTTGAAAACATAATACAACTAATTTGATACGATAGAAACAAAACACGAAGATACCTCTAAAAAAATATTATAACGATTAAAAACCATACTAATATACATGCAATCATTCTGATTTTTTGTCAGATTATTCTACAAGCAACATATTAGCATAATAGTGTTTTAATTTTTTTATCAAATCAATAGTTTTTTTATAAATAGATATTTGCTTTATATTTTGCAATAAATTACCAGCGTTGTGTCATCGAGCTTCTCTTTCTTTTCTATGCAGTCCGACAGTGACCGCGCTTTAGCTGTTGTCGGCCTCTTAATACGTCTTTCTAAGTTAGATTTGTTCCCTATGAGATTTATTCGTAATAATAAACGGATAATCCTAATTATCCTCCAATTTCCACTTATCATTCTGACATGCCTTTTAATTGCCAATGTCCAACACTAACGTTTTATCACAAACTTTGATATGTTATCATATCTAATATTATAAATGCGAAAGTGAGTTTGTTTGTTAAGCTTTCACGCTAAAACGGCTGAACGGATTTGGATGAAATTTGGCACATAAGTAGACCACAACCTGGATTAGGACGTAGGATACTGTTTATTCCGATATTCCCACGGGATGGGTGAAACCACGGGGTGCAGCTAGTTTAATATTTCAGCTTAGTGGATTTCGTAATTAGCTGTCAAAACTTATTTACTGGAAATATCTGTTTTTTGGTAGTCTTATCAAGAAAATGAGGAAAGTTTTGAGTATGACTGTGGATGGTTTAAGAGTACGGGATGACCAAACAAACGATGGATAGACTGTCTGATAATTCAAAAACTACCCAAGCAAAGTTAATAAAATTTATAAGGAGCCACCTGGAAGTAGGTAAAGAAGCCCTTTCGAAAAAAAAAACATTTTCTAAATCGGTCCAGCAGCCGGGGAACGTATTTACAAATGAAAAAAAAAACGATTGCGACGCGCGACTTACTGAAAACCTCCTCCTATTTTTGAAGTCGGTTAAAAAGACATGTTGTGCCGACCCCAAATAATTTGGAATAAGAGCAGGAAATGATGATATGTTTATTAGTAGGTAGTCTTACCAAGGGATAGTGTTTCACAGTAACTGGGTGGTTGGGGTTAGATTGACAGTTGCTTCATGTAAAAACACTGGTAAACCTGCATCCTATTAGACTGTATAGAGCTAGGAAGATGATAATCTGTTAATTGGTACTTAATAAAAAATAGAGCAGTGGTGGCCCAGTGTTAACGGCCGCGACTTACGAGTTTGTAGATCGTAGGTTCGACCCCAGGCAGGCGCTTTACTTTGTGTAAATTATTTCATCAGCACTGCTCTCAAAACTGTGAAGGAAAACATCGTGAGGAAATCGGCATGTCCTAGAACCAAAAATTCGAAGACATGTGACATTACCAACCCGCACTGGGCCAGCGTGTTGGAGTACGGCCCACTCCCTCTCACAAAGAGGAGGCCTGTGTCCCAGCAGTGGGAACATTATAGGCTGATTATGTGAAATAACTAATCAATACTATGTGACCATAAATAACATTATATATTTTTCCTATCCTGCTCTATCTCACTCCTGGGCAAAGGCCTCTTTCCATCCTTCGTGAGCCCGCGCGTCCTCTTTCATCTTGGTGGAACCTATCCAGTCCGTCCCGCCATCTCCAGTCTTACCAGTTCTGTGCTATTTGTGCCCACAGGTTGTCCGGCCATGCGGCAGACATGTCATGTCCTGCCCTATGCGTCTATTTACATATTTTTTCAATTATTTACTGGATAAAACCCTTGTCTACATAAAACAATAAACAATTAAATGCCTTGCATTAATTAAAAACAACAGACAACACATGCAATTGTGTTTTACCTTCTACGTCATCAGCGTTATTTGGTATGTCAATGGCACACTTCAAATGGTTCGCCATTCGCGTAATGTTTATGAGTGGTTTAATTTACTTCAATAAGTTAGCTATTTAAAGATTCAAGGAAAATTATAATTGTTTTATTACATACATTTTCAGAATTGTTTAATGCTGAATGTAGTTCAATCAATTTATGAATGGATAGAAAACTCTTTATTGTACACCAAAACAACTGGCTTTACTAAAGAAGCTAAAAAGCTTCTGCTCGCGACTTCGTCCGCAATTTCTTGTTTTATCATAAGATATATTTTATGATAAAACAAGACTAGACTATGGCACTCGGCAATACTGTAGTTTCCCATTAGTGAAAGAATTTTCGGAATCTGATCAGTAGTTCCGAAAATTACTTTACATACAAACTTAAAAATTTTACCTGGAAAGAGAGTAGAGGAGGCATTTGCCCAGCAGTGGGACCATAATGGCTAATAAATTGTATAGAAGAACTCGTTAACTGCCCCGCTAGGCGTGGTCGCAAACGCGACTGCTGAGCGTGGGGTCCTGGGGCCGATTTCCGGATCGAGCAGTGTTATTGGGTTTTGCCATTAGGATTTTCTCAGTAACAGCCCGGTGTTTGGAAGTTGGCGGTGTGATACTCCCGTGCCTCGGAAAGCACGTTAAGCCGTTAGTCTTTATTTATTTATTTATTTGGTTCACCAACAATTGTTTACACTAACATCTTGATAAAAATAACAATTAAAAACTTTGAACAGTGTAACAATTACTTAAAGGTAAACACCACATGAACTAAAATTATGCTAATTTGTAAGCCTAGGTGCATTTACAGTCTACAAGCCAACTTAAAACTGAAGAAAAAATATGTACTCTAAATAAAGACTTAGTTTTGAATTAGATTGCTAAAATTATGTAAGTAACAAAATAATGGATTCTTTACATCACCTCTGATAAACAACTCAAGATTTTAGATTTCTGCTTAGTCAGAGAATCAAAGTGGAAATCGATTAGATCGCTGCAACTGTTCAAAACCCTACAGAACCTAGCGCATGGAGAGTTAGATCCCAACACCGTTCTTCTCTGTGGAGGACGAAGTGGAGTTATGGGTTTACGTGGAATTCTTGAAGGAGCACGAAAGTCTTGCGCCTAATGTCTCTCCGGTCGTGTCGGATTGCCGTCCATCGGACTATGAGAGTGACGGAAGACTGAGTACACCTGTGTCTGCGCACACACCTGTGCTCTATGGTATCTCTTGCGTAGATGGCTAGTCTCCGCTGAGGTTGGCTACCATGGCCGAAATTCGGTCTGGAGGGGACTGTAGAAGAAGTTATTAAAGATGGATTTCTAATTATTAATTGGGAACTGTTTAATACTACTTCTTACGAGTAAACTTGTGGGGAATCTTAACCGGTGTA
The DNA here is from genome assembly GCA_905333075.3 of Atethmia centrago. Classification (NCBI taxonomy): domain Eukaryota; kingdom Metazoa; phylum Arthropoda; class Insecta; order Lepidoptera; family Noctuidae; genus Atethmia; species Atethmia centrago. Next base: position 15,634,846 of record HG995385.1, read on the forward strand.
ATCGTTTGACAAAAACAAATGCGAATCACGTAACGCTAAGCATGTTGAAGCATCGTTGCACAACAGCGCGCGACTAGACAGACGCCGAGGAACATACCAAGTGCTTTGTTACCCATACAGACAATATTACGCAATGTGATGCGCAATGTTGCATACCCTGAGACCCGAAAACCAAGAATAGGGTATTCTATATACGAGTAAAAATCTATAAATATATTATTGAGATAGTTTAGTCAAAATGGAGTCGGAAAATGTTAGTTAGATTTAGATTTTTTAGTTCATAAAATAACAAAATAAATTTTAAAATTCTATTCAACAGTTTTTCTAAAAAACACCATGAAATAGTAGCCGCCATGTTATTACGTCATGCATCTGTGTAAACTAAAACGTGTCAACTGATAGTTAGATAATAGATCAGCGCATTTGTTTACATAGCCAAGTGACGTCATGATCACAGAGCAACATGGCATCAACATTATTTTGTAGGCTTGCTGGTGAATCATCGCAAGACCGCGGCATCCTAACTAATATAATTAATTAATGCGAAAATGGGTTTGATTGTTTGTTACACTTTCACGCTAAAATGGCTGAACGGATTTGGATGAAATTTGGTACATGGGTAGACCATGACCAGGAGAAGGACATAGACTTTTCATCCTGGATCGCAGAAGAAGTCGCGGGCAGCAGCTAGATCCGAAATTAAACCACAGTATTTTTTTAGAAACAGTATACAACACTAGTAGCTAAACACTGAGAGTTCAATATTATGTGTGAATTTAATATTAATATATTATACGTAGTCTGGTCATAAGTTTTGTCACTTATGGAAAGTTAAATACATGACACAATGAGTTACGCATTACAACCATTTATATATCAAATGAAAGGGTATAAAATACAGATTTAAACCACATTAAATTTATTCGAAATGTCCTCCTCTTGCTTCGACACAAGCCTTCAATCTGCAAGGCCATTCATCAATCGAAGCACTCACGACGACGTTGGTCTAGTGGTCGCAAGCGCTACTGCTGAGCATGAGGTCCTGGGTTCGTTTCCCGGGTCGGGCAAAGTTCTATCTGGAATTTCTCAGTAGCAGCCCGGATTCTGGATTTGTGCCCGGTTGATGGCAATAGGGTCGTACCCATCCATTACATGGGACTAAAACATAACTGGCAAACATTACTTTAATTTATAATATGTTAAGATAACTGGTGAAACGGCGTTATACACCTCTGCCAAATCCTTCGGGAAATACAAGCGTGATGTTATGTTAATTTTTATTGCAACCTCATAGCCCTTAAGACGCTGACAACACCTAAACCGCGGTCACTGTCAGATTGCATAGAAAAGAAAGAGAAGCGCGATGACACAACGCTTGTAATTTATTGCAAAATATGAAGCAATTATCTATTTACTCCAAATTAAGTTGAGTAATCGAAAATAAAAAAACAACCAAGTTCTGCATTCAAATAAGACAGTCTTGTTATTAATTAAATACGTAATGTATGTTGATATTTAATACAGATATTTTGGATTAGAACTCAAGGTAAGAGGTTAGTTTAAGGGGACTACAGGACCTAAACGCAAATTGTGTAATTTTTATAATGCCTAAAAGTATATGATCCACTGCAGTAAACAAAATCAGAAAAATATATTATATTCTTCAGGATATATGCTAGGTAGATAGTGTGTTGAAAACATAATATAAGTAACTAATTTTAATTAAATATAACTAATTTTAATTAAACCATACTAATATACATGCAATCATTCTGATTTTTTGTCAGATTATTCTACAAGCAACATATTGGCATAATAATGTTTTATTTTTTTTTGTACAATCTTTTTAAGTATAGCTTTTTTGTAATCGATTTACAATTGCTTCATATTTTTCAATAAATTACCAGCGTTGTCATCGCGCTTCTCTTTCTTTTCTATGCAGTCCGACAGTGACCGCGCTTGGTGTTGTCGCCCTCTTAACGTTAGTGTGTATCAAGATTTTTTTTCAAAACGGGTTTTGGTAACAACCAAGTTCTGGGAAATGTGTTCAATATTAGCATATATTTTTTCCGCTACCACAAACTATACAGATTTGGCAATTTTTTTACTTAAGAGAAGCCTATTTTGGTCAATTAGGTTTTGTCAGCGCCTTAACAGAACTGTGTGGCGGTTTTCAGTACCTTTTATGTGACTTACGCAAATGTCCTTCAAATATGGTAACGTCGTGTGTCGGGTCGTTGAGCTCCCTAAAATAGGGTTGAGCTACACGATGATTGATGCATGCTTGCCGTCTGTTGGAACAGCTGATCTATTCTGTAGAAATTTCACCATGAACACTTAGGTGAAGTGGGCTGTCAATATTGTCAATCCATCATCAGGCGGAATGACAGCTCAATTCAAGCTCATTTCATCTAAGTTTCCACGGTGAGACTTACACAGAATTGCTCTGCAATTCAACTTAAAGCTTCGAGTTGACGTGCAGTGCTATTCTGCAAGGGCTCTTTCTTCAAAAGGCCCTTCCACACATGCCCCTGCATTGTTAGACTTAAACATCTTATTTAAATTTATGTATAAATAAATAAATAAATAAACATTTATTTCAGAATCAATTCCATATTTGTTAGTAACAATGTAAACTTATAAACTAGTGTAACATTTATTCTAAGCTACCTGAGGCACGCCGATCCTGGGGAATGACTACTAGACTGCGTGCAGTCGTACCCACCTCCCGCAGATCGGAGAGTCCCACCTATCAGCCAACGTTCTTAGAAAGGTGTTGGGGCTGGCGCGAACACGGTGTATATACTTTATTGTACACCACCAAAATACATTAAAAAAAAATCAAACACTACAAAATATACTATGATATGAACATGGTCATATTTGCGCAAACCGAATATGAACCTTATGCAAAGATTTTGAAGCCGCTCAAGTTTATGAAGTTGGTCTTGGGTAAGGTCAAGATAGCTGGCATCAGCATAATCAAGGAAGGGTAGAAGAAGCGATTTGCAAGCGCAATATTGGAGGCAGTCGGTAGAAAATTGCGGCAATCTCTTCAAAGCTGCAGCGAATGAATATAGCTTGCGGCAAAATTCCTGTAGCTGGGCAGTCCAAGAGAAGTTCTCATGTTTGGACCTTAATAGAGACCATCACCACTGAGTTTGTTTCGGCATTTTTCCCAGGGATCAGTCTGCAAGGAAATACCGGCGCCATCTAGTTTTAAAATATTGACCCAAATAAAAGATCTACTTACACAAATATAAACATATAACATCACGTAATCTCTTTTTCATAGGTCCCCGCTGGGCATCATGGAACTTGGGTATATTCCTGTGCATCAGGTGCGCTGGGATCCACCGTAACCTGGGCGTCCACATCTCTAAAGTGAAGAGTGTAAATCTTGACTCATGGACACCGGAACAAGTCGTGAGTTTAATATTTCGTTATGATGCTGATTTCGATGTGACTGGGTGCTAGTGTGGTGCAGTTGGTAGCATGCTGGCTGCCACTGCAGACTGCATGCTACTTATTTACTAGGATATCTTGGATCTTATTAGGCTGGCATATTATAGCAGAGGGCAAGTAGTGAAGCTTAAAAAAACAAAAACCGACCGTGTACGTGTCGGACCACGCGCAAAGAAGGGTTCCGTAGTTGTGAAGAATTTATCCCAAGTACAAATTTAACTTTGTAGTTGTGAAAATTTTCTCCCAGGATACGTCAATATTCTGCAAATGTAAGATTGTAATCGCAAAAATTTTTTTTTAGTTATAAAACTACAAATTGACGATTTTTGGACTTATTCCTTTACTTGTGCTGTGACTGTGTGTGACTCCTTACTTCTTGTCAAATTGTATCTAGGTTAACGGAAAGTCCATAATCAGCCTATAATGTTCCCACTGGGACACAGGCCTCTTCTCTGTGAGAGGAAGTGGGCCGTAATCCACCACGCGGGCCCAGTGCGGGTTGGTAGATGTCACAAGACATGCCGGTTTCCTCACGATGTTTTCCTTCACCGTTTTGAGAGCAGTGGTGATGAAATAATTTACACAAAGTAAAGCGCCTGTCCGGGTTCCAGACGGATAGAGTTACTTTTGCATTTATAGTAACCGCCACCTTTTCCTGGGCCGGCCTCGGCGGCGCCGTCCATCCTCAGGCACCACCGTGTGGAAACTGTTGCCCAGCGATTACTATGCGAGCGGCAATGTCCCCTATTACACTGGCCTTTATTTCCAGCGATCATTGACCAGGTTCACCTGTACAAGTAAACTTGATACGCTGTTATCGCGTTATATTGACGTATCATGTCGTGTGAAATTATTAAGTACCCTTTAAGTATATCGCGGATTGCGTGACTTATAACAATAAAGTACTTACCAAAGCGACGTCAATGAACGAAACACGTGTTCGGTCGTTTGCTTAAAAAGAAACTCGGTGGTGCTAGGGTTTCTTTCTTTGTAAACATTTTCTTGGAAATTGGCCCCTCGGGTTATATTATAAATGAAGTTTATTTATGTTTGAAACAAAGTTTTAATGGGTTCAGCGACCAGCCCGTGGTTCGCACGGTTTTTACGACTTGATAAACCATCGAGATTTCTTTAATATATATAAGTTTAATTTTAATGTATTATACAGCCGCAGCGAGCAGTAGCAGCACAGTGGTAACGGCCCCGACATACGAGTTGAAGTCGTATGTTCGAACCCAGGCAGGGGCATTACTTTGTGTAAATAATTTCATTACCATTGCACTCGAAACGATGAAGGAAAGATCGTGAGGAAACCGGCATGACTTAGAATCAAAAATTCGAAGACGTAGCATCTACCCACCCGCACTGGGCCCGCGTAGTAGATTACAGCTCACTCCCTCTCGAATAGAGGATGCCTGTATCCCAGCAGTGGGAAAACATTATAGGCTGATTATGCTATACATAATTATAAATCTTCTGGAATAAATTCTCTAAATAATAGTGAAAACTGCATCAAAATCCGTTACGTAGTTTAGAAGAACAACGCGGTCCCACAGACAGACACGAAAAGCGACTTTAATTTTTAATAGGTATACACACAAATACTAACATCGAAAAAAAAAAAAGGAATGACCTAACAGAATCTTCCATTCGTCTGTGGTTCCGAAAACACCAACCCCTTTCATTTAATCATTAATGTACTCAGGAAACGGCAAGGCAGATGATGTACTCAGGCCATACTACTCCCTTGCTGACCGATCAATTTGGGTTACCCTTTCACCCCGTGGATCAATAGAATGTACTCGCAACTCGGCTCGTCCATTTCCTACCCCTCTACTGGCCGATACTTGGGCATATAGAATATAGAAATATATTTATTTTTCAGGTAAAACATTACACAGGTACCTAGGTGGATAAAATAATGTTCTTATAGTTATCACTTCGGTTAGTTTCATAGATCTCGAGTGCGAACCCAAGGCCTCTGACTTTTCGGATTCATGTGCGTATTGTAAAAAAAACATCGGGAGGAAACAGGCATGCCTGAGAGATATTTCTTGACGGTATTTGAAGCTAGATCAGAGGCCCATCGGCGGCAAAAACACACTGATACTAGTAGTAGTCAATAACCACACGAAAAAGAAAGAAGTTAACACTTCACAGTAAAGGTATTACCTACAGCTATTTCATACAATTAATATTGCCAGTGAGCCCCAAACTAAACAGTTAGTCTCTATATTGATGTTTAGGGTGTGATTTTCTAGATTAGTGAAATGTGCTGTTGGTGTCAATTTTAGAGATAGTCTTCTAGTAAATGGTCAATGTTCAGCTGTGCAATAGACATCGTAAGTCGTAACCTAACTTTCCTATGAATACGACATAAGGCGCGTCCTAAGAGTGTCGAAGCCTCTTACTCTACTCACACATCTCTGTGAGAGGGAGATAGCCATAATCCACCACACGGAAGAATTTCGGGTTGACACAATGCCACAGTTTACTGCAGTTTTCCTTCAACGATGGTTTCCCATCTCGTTCCAGGTATCTCTCCAACAAATGGGCAACTCGCGCGCCCGCGCAGTGTACGAGGCGAACTTACCCGATTCCTTCCGAAGGCCACAAAACGACTCCTCGCTTGAAGCCTTCATCAGAGCTAAGTATGAGCAGAAGAAGTACATCGCTAAGGAGTGGGTGCCGCCTGCACTGCCTAAGGTTAACTGGTAAGTTGATTAAAGCTTGTATTTGATAAGTACTGCAGGCTTTGTATGAGAATCGTAGAGAAGCGTTTTGTCGACGGAAGAGTAGACAAAAATTACGTTTCTGGTAGACAGTTGACAGTTTTCTACCGAGAAATGTAAACAAGCGAATTATATTCTACAGTAGCGAAGTATATAAAGCGTCATGATAAGCCTTCAGGAAATGAAGTTAGTTGGTGAAAGCCGCATAATTCTGGATAGAATGGAAATCCACCGCATTTTGCTTGGATTAGCCATAAAGACTGATTTTGAGTAGTTGGGTGCGAAGCATTAAGGATGTAAGGATGAAGTATGTAAGGATCGTAGCGTAGCAGGTGGCGTTCTGCAGTTCCTGTCTACGCCCATGGGAAGAAGGCGTGAGTTTTTGTGTATGTTAGGCGCGAAGCAACTTTTAGTAGGACTAAATCTTCATAGTTTAGTTTTTGGTTTCGTATGAGGTCCACTCATGTGTATACTTGTCTACCTATCATAGTAATTGAAGCTTATATTAACTCCTATTTTAAACTTCTCCAAAGTTTATGAAGAAGACGAAAATTGGACTAATGTTTAATCGGATAATGACGGGGGTGCGAAATTGATGGTTCAAAGAACAGGAAATGGAGAAAAATACATAATATGTTGCAATATTATCATGTTTACCTATTGTTTCAGGGACAAAGAGATTGATGAAGAAATAGAGAGGCAGAAAAGGAAAAAGAAATCCAACACCTCAGGCTTAGGACCTCTGCCAGCACCCACCACGAGTGATAAGAAATACAACGTAAGTATAACTACTTACGTTTTTCATTTGATTGGCTGGAACCAGGAGAACTCATAACGTCGTCTTCAAACAAATAATTATTTGTAGGCCTAACTAATATTTATTTCGTGTGGGCGAACCCGGTACCCCGTACATTTTCAAAAAAAAAAAGGCTTCAAAAAACACTACAAAGTGCTACTAAACTACTTTTTTTTGCTGTGGTACCTCAATCAACAAATCAACTCAGCCTATCGTAGTCAGCCGGGGTCGCGGGAAGGTAGGTACTAAAGGGTCACCGAGGCCCCTGGCAACACAGGCAACAGGAAGGAATACGGGTGGGTTTGAATCAGTAAGAGTCTGACACACCCTCCCGCTCCGCCCAGAGCGGGAGAAGTTATTTGATGATTTCCCATCCAAAAAAAAAAAATGCCTCCCGTAGTCCACTGCTGGACATTGGCCTCTCCCAGGCTATGCCCCAACACCCTGTCCTCCGCATTCCGCACCAAGTCTGTCCCAGCCACCTTCTTAAGGTCGTTAGTCCATCTAGCTGGAGTTGTGGTACCTACCCCACACAAATTCGTATACCACTACTTGATAGGTAAACAATAGTGAAAAACTATACTTTTAACAACATCATCAACACACAAAGTGGATTAAATACGTATTATTGTTCCTAACTCAAAACCTACCCCAGCAAAGTTATTCAAAGTTATATGGCACCGCCCCGCGAAAAAAGAATTACGTAAATCTGCCCAGTAATCACGGCAAAATCGGTGTACAATCATGAAAAAAAAAAAAACCGCCTTATGTCCCATTTCCCACTCCGCTGTTCTATATACACAAGCTTAGTAATGGCCGTAGATGGAATAGTACAAAACAGCCCACAGTTGAAACGTTTAGCAGCGTATCGTGATTATTTATTGGAGTTTTAATTTGAGGAAATAGTAAGGGCGTTCAGGAAAGCAAACAACTGTTGTATTACGCCATTTTTACCCGACTGCCCCAGAAGGAGGGTAATGTTTTTCGAGAGTATGTATGTGTATTTATGTATGTCTATTTCTTTGGCACGCTCTGTAGCCTAAACGGCTTGATGGATTTTAACACAAGAGGTGTCGTTCGATTCGTCTTCATTGTGGGAGTGACATAGGCTATATAATTTTTATATATTACATCTATAAATTTACAAAAAAGTGAGGGAAACTTTTTACCCGACTGCCTCAGGAGGGTAATGTTTTTCGAGAGTATGTATGTATGTCTATTTCTTTGGCACGCTCTGTAGCCTAAACGGCTTGATGGATTTTAACATATGAGGTGTCCTTAGATTCGTCTTAATTGTGGGAGTGACATAGGCTATATAATATTTATCTGCAAATACAAAAAAAAAGGAGGGGAAGGGTTTTTTTTTAATTAATTGCAACAATGTTGGTATCAAATAAAAGCTAGTAATGAGTAATTTTCAAATATATATGTTAATAAAACTAAACAGCTTGAAATAAAATAAATTATTTAAAAAACAAAAAACCCGACTGCAAAAAACAACTGAAAAGGAAAAAAAAAGCATTATAATCTATATAATTTTGGTTTTGCAGGCGGGGACAGTCGAATAACCTGAAATATGGTGTAACTTTTGATTGTCCCCGCCTGCGATACCAAAATTATATAGATTATAATGCTTGTTTTTCCCTTTTTAGTTGTGTTTTTGCAATCGGGTTTTTTGTTTTTTAAATAATTTACAATATTGATATCAAATAAAAGCTAGTAATTAATCAATTCCATATATATATATTAATAAAACTAAAAAACTTGAAATAAAACAATTTATTCAAAAAAATAAAAAACCGACTGCAAAAACACGTATACCTAACTGAAAAGAAAAAAACAAGCATCATAATCTATAGAATTTTGGTATCGCAGGTGGGGGGGACTAACCAATAACCTGAAATACGGTGTAGGTAACTTTTTTTGTCCCCCTGCGATACCAAAATTCTATAGATTATGATGCTTGTTTTTCTCTTCTCAGTTAGGTACGTGTTTATGGTGTGTTTTTTTTTTCGATGTGTTTGTGATAAGTGTTTTTGCAGTCGAGGATTTTGTTTTTTATAGCATAACAACCACCATTTACGTTTTTTCTGTCACAAGTTGTGCGCTCGATGACATTTCCCATCGAAAAAAATTACCAATTTTCATAGCAACTTTCATCCCCTATTTTAACCCCTTTAGGGGATGGATATCTAAAAATCCTTAGCTTATCTTCGTTATATAGCTAAGGAACTTTTGGGAAAAAATTCATACTTAGACCCAGCGGCAAGGGCTGTGTGTTTCTGTCACTGAAGCGTCACCGATTCGGTGTCAAACAATAAAAAATCATTGTGTCTCATTAGCTGTCCTTGACCGATTAATCAATTTAATATTTTTTATAAATTTGTATAAAATTGTATTTTGCAGTACCTATACCTAACAATAATAATTCTATAATTATTCAATATATACAGGGTTACTGGTAACTCGACGTATTCGTTGCAGGACGTCAAAGTAGGATTAAAATGCGACAAATTAAGCCACCAAATGTTTAACAGAAGTTCAGTAGTTTATGTGTTGGTTAGATTTATAGTTTTTTTATGAAAAGTCCCAGATTAGATCATTTGAAGCCAATTTAAAAATTATTTACGGAGCGACTGTTCTGAAATTTAAGTCATTATTATAGTTGATCCCGTAGCAAGCAGATCTTTGTTATTCATTAAAAGTTCAAAAATGCCTAAAACTTTGGCAAAGATCAATCAAACATTTAATTTTAGTAATTTTTCCTATTACTTCACAAAAAAATGTTGTCTAGGGCAAAAAAAAATATTACTACGCCTGATGTTCAAATTACTAGGCAAATATCCTTGTCTTATCAGCTATCCAAAAAGGTATGAAAGTTAATACAAACTCATGGACTATATTATGAAAATCGTTTTTGAATTAGTAAGTACAGGAAGGAGTGCATCTCATAAAAAGGTTTTCGGAAAATCAAATTAAACAATTTCGCGAACATTAGTATTATTTTTAAACAATATCAATTTGATTTAATTACACACATTTCACACGTCTTGTTCGAACAAGATGTGTGAAATGTGTGCTGCAGCAAATCGATGTGCAGCCCTTATTTGCTTCCTTACTTCAGTTTTTGTGATTCTTGATGTGACCGTTACCCTCACCTGGTCCGCATCTGTTATTCTCTCCCTTAGTTCTTTAATTGAATTTACTGGGGTCACATAAACTACCTCTTTCATATGACCCCAGACGTAAAAGTCTAGCGGCCTCAGATCAGGGCTTCGTGGCCTACATTTTTTTAAATTTTAATGTGTTACGTTTAAAATATGTTTTACCAATAATAATAAAACAGATTCTAAAAAGAATATGATTCTGATCGTTTCAACAAATAAAAAATACACGTGATGCTGGTACCCCGGGAGGAAGGGTAGCTTAAAACTCACGACGTATTACCAATGGGGAGGGAAAAACCTCACGTGATTAAAGGATGGCCCATTACATAGGTCAATTACATTTTCTTATTCAGTTTTCACAGTCAAATAAATAAGCACTACATTCAAACTACTTTGCTTTCCAATACAATTTGTTGTATGTAACTCTTTACCGACGTTTATTTAACACTCCATTAACTTATTTTAACTCAAAAATCTTACCATTTCAGAAATCTGACGTCATCCCCAGCATTCCGAAACCAAAATCGTCAGTTAGCCCAAAATTGGGCAGGAATACTCCGCCCACACATCCTGACCTCAGCAAGACTTCAAACGGAGCCGCAGACCTCCTCGGCCTCGACACGAGTACCAAACAGGACCCCAAACCAGTCAACGACGACATATTCTCCAGCTTCTTCTCCGCACCATCAGAAAAACCTGCAGAAGCGAGACCCGAAGACTTGAAACCGGACCTCAAAACTGAAGAAGAGAACTTCTTCAAGCAAGCAGCTCCAACGGAGAAAGAAAAATCAAAGTTAACAAAGGACAGTATATTAGCTTTGTACAGTCAAACCCCATCAACTAATTTAGTGAATCAATTCAATCCTGTACAGCCGGTGCAACCGGTGCAACCAGCATACCCTTTTGGCACCGTGTTTCAACACCAACAAGGTTTCAGCAACATGGTGCAACAGCCCGTGCAACAAAACGGTATGCAGTTCAATCAATTCCCCATGCCTAACCAATTCCAGCAACCGTTCGGAGGTCCGGTACAGCAACCGTTGCAGAGTCAACCATTCCAGAGTAATCAGTTCTTCAATCAGCCTCAACAGCCGTTGGCGCAACAGTTTAATAGTTTGAACTTAGGACAAAGTTTCCCGAACGCGTTCGCGCAACCCAATGCGAACGTTGCTAGCAACACGACATGGCAGTAAGAATGTGTTGGTTTAGACTTTTTTTATTTACCGCGGATGTATTTTGTATGTAAGGAAGCTTGTGCGGTCATGTAGTGATGTTTTTTTTTATTATATTGTAATTCAAGAAATCATTTTTCTACCCCTTTCAGTGCTCTGATGCCATAGAAATAGTTTTGCCATAGTTAGTAACTTATTACCTCATGAAGTTATTTTTTTATTTTCTACTTAGCCACAATTAAAATTTTGTGTCATATACTTTTCTGGCAGTAATCATCTTCAATGGAAATGATACTGCCGAACATGACTCAAAAATACGCGTTACAGGCCGGAGCACTTCATTTGGCTTGGCACTTTTCCTGTCACTGTCGCACAGCTGTCACATTACGTGTGCAAGATAGGGACGGGAATATATCCGTAAGCATGTGCTAAGTAACGTTTAATAATGTCGGCCTAAATGGGCAAATGTTCAGGAGTGGTTTGCGAACCCCAAATCCTAAAGCGTTTTTCTCTACTGGGCCAAGGCAAAATTACTATATCTAAATAAATCGATCTCAAAAAAGAGTGTCTAACAACACTACATGGCTCCAAAGCTGAGTACGTCTGCGCGGGAGTTGATAACACGTGTAGATAAGTTAGCGTGAGCGATGGCTCGATCGGCTTCTTAAGCAGTTTGTTCCTATTTATAATGCTCAGATAACCGAGGAGGCTGCACCCATTAGGTGCTGTCGTGGTGATTATTTTTTGTTATTAAACGCGGTAACCGGGCTCCCATAAAAATAATCACGGTTTCTTGTTGCAGGCCATGATTTAACAGAAAATAACACCTTTTTGTGTTATCAATAATGCATTTGCATTGAAAATGAAATAAAACTGTAAATGAAATGACTGCCTTGTTGGTTTAGTGGTCGCAAGCGCTACTGCTGAGCATGAGGTCCTGGGTTCGATTCCCAGGTCGGGCAAAGTGTTATTGGGTTTTTCCATCTGGTATTTCTCAGTAGCAGCCCGGAGTCTGGATTTGTGCCCGGTTGATGGCAATAGGCTCGCCCCTATTACATGGGACTAAAACATAACTGGCGAAACGTGTGTGTATTTACAGGTACGTAAAATGTAGCGTCTGGTGTATTATACACCCAAATTCACTTCTATACATTAGAATCGATATTTCCATTACGATAGTTCTTGAGATGTTAGTAATCAAATGATACCGATTTACTGATACGGGCCCTAGAAAAAAGAAAACAAAAAAAAATAAACAGACGTAGACCGCACCGCGCCTGGTGTGTGCAGCAGTGCCTGCACTGTTATGGAGCTTGGGGCTTCGGAATAAGTGGAGCAAAAGGTGAAGTACTTAGTAGTATTATTTCCATAAATCCTATGGGTATTAACTGCGACGATGTTTAGCCATCTATAAAAAGGTCCCTCACGTTAATCGGCGCCGTCCAGCAGGCTTAGCATGACGCTTTCTATTTCTACGAAGAATAGACACAGCTCTTTCTATTCAAAGTGACATTGACATTTCATTTCTCCATTTTTGTCATCGCATCGTAGAAATCCTTCTACAATCTGTCATTTTGTCTTTTATTTCTAACGATCTTTGTCTAGGTCCTTTTATATGTAGAAGGATTTCTACGGTGCCATGTCAAAAATGGAGAAACGAAATGTCACTTTGTATAGAAAGAGCCGTGTCTATTCTTCGTAGAAATAGAAAGCGTCATGCTAAGCCTGCTGTACGATATTTTACGGTAAAAAAACTTTTGATCTATGGTTATATAGAAATGCAGTATGAAACTGCCCTGTGATCCCAAAATTATACAGTAAAATATCGAACTGATCATCGCCGTGAGAACGGGGCAGATCTCGTTCCCTACTGATCTCGCCGAGGTTTTGTATGAACTTATCCCATCGCGATTCGGAACCGTACAATACGACCGATTAATCATGGCCGGCCCGAACTTAGCACAGAAGGGTGCGCAATAACATTTTTTCGGAACCAAATGGTGACATGTGGCGAGTGTGAGGGAGAGAACATGCGCGAAAGTTCGAAGAGCCTATGTTCAGACCGGCCATGATTCGGCCGTATTGTAGGTAAATAAATTATTGTGTGTAGATTCTTTACACTCCGTTTTGTTAATGTTTGAAGACAATGGTTTCTGCTTGTTCTGAAGTTGTGACGGTCAATGCACACATATTCGGTTGTAACTTCATTTTAGGGAAGGTTCACAGTGTCGTTTGATTTGTAAATTTGGTACAGACACTGCACAACTGATTGTTGGAAAACATAGTTCAAAATATCATTGGTCCGAGTGTGGAATTCCCTTGACATCATTCTGGGATATCTGGACCATTGCACATAGCGGCAGTTTGAAGGAAATTAAATTAAATATGAAATAGGGTTAAAACTGCCAAAATACAGTTTATATTTATACACATAATTATATAGAAGCATGTGTGCAAAGACCTAGTTTATTTCAAGCTGTGTTTTTTCATTATAAGTGCGTGAAGGCTAAATCGTCAAAAGCTGAGTTAATCAGCCCTCTAGTGGTGGGCCGTAATTAGTGCACAATGTAATCTAATTATACTAACTATGTTCATTTCAATAAGTTTTAAATATTATATAGGGAATAGAAAATTAACGTTTTGATATTATTATGAAGCCAAAAACGCCGAAAAAAGTGAATCCAGCTTGAAATAACCAACCAAGCTCAATCTTATAATTCGACCTGTGGAATTATTTAAATCTGATGCTATTTTAATTGTTTTTTTATTTCATTGAATTATTTATATTTATATATTGTGTATCCTAAAAATGTTTACACTATGATTAATAATTTAGCACTTTTTTAACACTATTTTAAATATTTATGCACAGATAATAATTTGTGTTTGTGTAACGATCTTAATTCGTAGTAATTTTAAGTAGATTTTTTATTTTTTTTTGCGAAACGCAGACGTCCCGGATAAATTATATTTCCACAAAATAATATAAAAACATTTCAAATGCGCTAAAAAAAAGTTTACATATTTTTATTTTTATATTTTATTTAATCATAGAAATACAAAAAAATACAAATTATTTTATCATCAAAAAAATATTTTGGGACGTTTGTAACTCGAAAATTGGTGCGTGTTCAACGTTCAATATTTTATTTTATTTATAGAAGGTAAAATGTTAAATAAATCAGATAACCGTTTTCTCTAAATTATAAAGTTTCTATATTATAACTATTTACAAATAGGAAGCCATATTCCCATCTCATGCTTTTTAGGCGTTTCTTTTGGTGTTGCTAAGGTTTACAAGTATTACTTAAAGCTACGATTTCCTTTAACCTTTTAAGCGCTTGTCTAAATATCAATTGCCGTGCCCCTAGCGCACGGCTGCAAATCGATAAAATAATACCTACAATAAATACCACGCAGTTAATAGGACGAAATAGAACGAAAAAATCATGCATGTTCTCTGTCGCAGAAATACGTCACGAGCGGTAGGGACGCGGAAATATTTGTCGCATATATGCGACACAAGCGGTCAAAAGGTTAAGAGCGGTTCCGTAGTATTATAACGGCTGTCATGAAAATCTGTCATTGTCACCAGTACTTGACATTACGGTGTCAAAAACGCTCTGTATTTGGACAGCCGCTATTGTGTCACTGTTTACCGCTTTCTTAGGATACCAGTTTTATTTTTTATAGTTTGAATTTTAGTTAACAAAAACTATGAACTACACTACCTGACCATAAATATAGCCCATCGAGTTTTAGAGTTTGGCTTTGTAGAGGGTCGTATCCGGCCTCTGTCACTCGTATAATACGGCCGATTAATCATGGCCGGTCCGAACTTTGAGCAATAAATAACATTTTTTTATGAAACTGCCATGTGATACCAAAACTATACAGTAAAGTATCGTACTGATCATCGTCGTGAGAACGGGGCAGATCTCGTTTCCTACTGATCTCGCCGAGGTTTTGTTTGAACTTAATCCATCGCTATTCGGAAGCGTACAATACGGCCGATTAATCATGGCCGGCCCGAACTTTGCGCAGAAGGCTGCGTAATACATTTTTTTCAGAACCAAATGGTGACATGAGGCGAGTGTTAAAGTTCATTCAGACCAGCCATGATTCATCGGCCATATTGTACCCGTGTGGCAGTCTTATTTTAAAACTCGATGTGTCCTATTAACGCTAGGGTACTTACTGTATATGAATCATTCTGCCTATGCACGATAAACTTTTGTCAGAAAAGACTGATTTCTCGTGCTTTGTTCCTTTGGAACAGGGTCATATCATATTGCGTAAATATCAGTAATAATTTGTCAATTTATTTTTATTTTGATGTGAACCCAATTGCCCGTATATTTTAACTGTCATAACCTGAGTTTCTTTCAAAATGACAACTTGCAAAAGTCAGTAGCTGTCAAACTATAGTTGATGCATTGCGAGAACACACGTCAATTGCAATTAAAATTTTTGTCAATTTAACTAAAATTCACTTGACGCGCACTCGTGATTTGGAACGACTACCTATAGATCTTGTCAAAAATATTAACGCGATGAGGGTTATTTTACCCTTAACAATTTTCTATTTGTCTTTTGCATGTTATTCACGTTTAGTTGTTTGAAACACAGTTTATTTTTACGGGCCTATAATTTATTATGAAAGTACGATTACATTTCGTTTAAATAACTCCACATTCCAATGTCAGTTTCGCGCCAAATTCATCACCGCGCATGGACATATAGAGATGCGAAAGTCATGCGTCATACTTTCATAACTAATTATAAAAATAACATCGTACGCATCACGAATGATGACGAATGCAATACACGAACAAATGAAGTGGCATTCATAGGGCTGGCCGATATGCACGTCACTAGATGCGAGAAATCGACAATACTTTTAATGATACCTAATCAAATATCTAT
Organism: Atethmia centrago; assembly: GCA_905333075.3. NCBI lineage: Eukaryota > Metazoa > Arthropoda > Insecta > Lepidoptera > Noctuidae > Atethmia > Atethmia centrago. The sequence continues at coordinate 15,651,104 of HG995385.1, forward strand.
AAATGTGATGTTAATAGAGACTGTGGGTCCATGGAGGAAGAATATGTAGGCAATACGAAGGAGGATTCCTGTCCTCGCAAACCTAAAGAAAACATGTATTTAGTATGAGTACTCCATTTACTTACTACTCTGTGTCCTAGACCCATTCTGTGAAATGTATGTACGAATTAACAACTACAAGAAATGAAGTCGTACTTAATGTGCGACAGACTACCACGAGAGGTCAACGCACGCATACAGTAATAAAAATGTCAAGTGCAGATTAATTTGTGTGATTAGTTGAAATATATCATGTGATTCTTTATTAAGTAAATATGTATTATAGTAAAAATAACGGGCGATTAGTCATATTGGCTGAATGTAGCCCTGATTGAGCCTGTATTTCGTTTACATACCTAAATAAATATAATGCCAATAGATTTTTTTTTTATTTTACTTTATCGAACTGTGGAGCCCCATACGCGTGTAACTCCAATATAAACATGATACAGACAACTCAGAACACCATCATGAAACAGATATCAAATGCACCATGGTTTATCAGGAACGCTGACGTTCACGGACAGGTGTCGTGAACGTCAGCGTTGACTTGGTAGTCATGAAAACAGTCAGGGAAGAAATAAGTTCGTGTTCGCAAAAATACAAGTCTAGACTCGAGAGACACCCCAACCGATTAGCTCAACTCACAATACAATACAAGACTCACGCAACATTCTACAATTAGATAACTTGCTAGCTGCTTAAGACGCTGACAACACCTAAACCGCGGTCACTGTCAAATTCCATAGAAAAGAAAGAGAAGCGCGATGACACAACGCTTGTAATTTATTGCCAAAATATGAAGTAATTATCTATTTACTCAAAATTAAGTTGAGTAATCGAAAATTAAAAACAACCAAGTTCTGCATTCAAATAAGACGTTCTTGTTATTAATTAAATACGTAACGTATGTTGATATTTGATACAGATATTTTGGATTAGAACTCAAAGTAAGAGGTTAGTTTAACGTTAGTTTGTATCGAGATTTTGTTTTCAAAACGTGTTTTGGTAACAACCAAGTTCTGGGAAATATGTTCAAAATTGACATATATTTTTTCCGCTACCACAAACTATACAGATTTAACAACTATACATATTTTTTCTTAAGTAAACCTATTTTGGTCAATTGGGTCTTGTCAGCGCGTTAAATAATAAGAGAGTTGCTCCTGCTGAGAAATAAGTCTTCCCTGCCAGATCATCCTACTCATCTGTTCATGGTTTTGAAAACTCATTCCAATATAAGCTTAAAAAAAACCGGCCAAGTGCGTGTCGGACTACGCACAATGAAGGGTTCCGTAGTTGGGATTACTTGGGATGAATTTATTCCAAAAACAAAGTTAACATTGTAGTTGAAAAACATGTTCTCCGATACATCGATATACGTCACGATCAATTCTCCAACTGCAAATTTAAGTTGGTCGACTATTACTCGTTAACTTGTAAAGCCTACCTATCTGTGATAGTTTTCCTTTTAATTTCATTATATGCACTACTGCCATGAAATTTTTCACACCTTAGACAACCATTTAGCTGGCAGGGGGGAGGGGGGGGGGGGACACTTGACTCTAACAAAAATGAGCACTTTAATGCTTAATATTACGCAAACGGATCCTTGAATCGAAAAATGGTGTTCACAGACCCGCAATATTTTTAAACGGCGTTAGTAGGTATACAACGATACCTCACATCATGGGATAGACAAGAAAAAAAATATATCACATTGTTTCCTTGCCCATGGTCCCTCCCGTAGTCCCTGGAAGGCAACACGGGTATTTTTTTTACCCGTGGTCCCGTCGAGATATACAATGCTGCCGAATTAAAATTTTACCAAAGTCAAGTTATAATACAGTCAAAGGCAATATTTTAAAAGATCCATTTGTTTTTATACGTAAATGATAATGATAAATGATTTTATTTCTGTAAGTAGGTTTTTACAAACACTTTTACACGTCAAACCTATTTTTTAAAACTAGATGAGGTCGGCGTTTCCTATCTGACTACTCCGAGAAGAAAGGCCGAAACAAACTCAGAGGTCACAGTCTCTTTTAAAGTCCAGACATAATCTTGGCCAGATCATGTGAAGAACATGTCGATTGGTGTCTGAAATGGTGTATTGATGAAAGAACCACACAGATTGAGTGGACCTGCTCGGTGGCGTATTTTTCGGAGGGACGGGGAGAGACGGTACCTTCCAGGAACTACAGGAGGGACTACCATTTTAATTCGGCAGCATTGTATTTCTCGATGGGACCACGGGTAAAAAAGTACCCGTGGTACCTTCCAGGGACTACGGGAGGGACCACGGGTAAGGAACCCCCACATTGGGTGCAAAGGAGGTACCTTAAAAAAAATTTTTTTTCAAGATTTTATTGTAGCACTGTCGGCGTGATTAATATGTATACCTGTGCCAAATTACAGCTTTCTAGTACTAAGCGTCCCTGAGCTACAGCGGGTACAGGCAGACACACGGACATGGCGAAACTATAAGGGTTCCTTGTTTACTACGGAACCTTAAAAAAATACTATCCAACAGTCCTAGATCTACGAGTACCTACACCTGTAACGAAGAAGTAAGTATACGGATGGACACGGCCGATGAATCATGGCCGGTCTGAACATAGGAACTCCGAACTTTCGGGCATGTTCTCTCACTGACGCCTGCCTCATGTCATTTAAATTTTGGTTCCTAAATCGCTAAGTTCAAGGTACCTCTCGAAGAGAGGAGGTCTGTGTCCCAGCAGTGGGAACATTACAGGCTAAGTATGCTTTTGCTGCGCAAAGTGCGGAACGGCCATGAGTCATCGGCCATATTTTAACTCCGCCCGTATGTCGACCCACTGACCGATGGCATAACTAATAAGCAGGTGAAATAAATAAAGTAAGAAAACTGATGTTAAACAGGATACGAGAAATCCTGTCACCGGAAACTGACATCTAAATTCCCTTTTCGGTCTTACATCTGGACCTTGGAGGGCGCTACTCTATATAAAACCAGCCAAGTGCGTGTCGGACCACGCACAATAAATGGTTTCGTAAACAAACTTAATATCGTTGTTAAAAGACATGTTCTCCTATACATCGATATATGTCACGGTCAATTCACCAACTGCAAATGTAAAAATATCATCCCCACTTTACATGCAAGGGAGGTAACCTCACCTGTTTGGGCGCCGCTATCCCTGGTGCGGCGGCCAGCCCGCCGGTTGAGCGGGGTCCAAAGGGTCATGGCCATCCGGCTGGTCCGGGGATATGAGCACGGTCTCCGGTAAGGCGGCGAGCCACTTTACCGGATTGCCGCCATGGGATCTGGAGGCAAAAGTACCACCTACAAACCCACATATGGGAGTGGCGCGAGGAGGCGAAACGATCCGCGATAAGTCCCCTCTTTGAGGATTGGCTAGAGAGGCGCCACGGCGTCCTCACCATCCGCCTTATGCAGGTCCTTACCGGACACGGCAGCTTCGGGAAGTTCCTGTGTCGGATAAGGCGGGAGGAAATGCCCGGGTGACACCACTGTGTGGATCGCCCGGAGGACACGGTGGAGGTGTGCCCGGCTTGGACACAGCACCGCCGAAGCAGTAATGCTCTCGAAGGAGGAGGCGGGACGGTTGAGGGAAAGGCAAATTTCACGCCCTCTCGCAGCTAGTCGCCGCAGGAGACGCCCTGGGCGTCGGGAATCCCAGGTGGACTTCCAGCCACCGTAGGCGCGGGTTTGCGGACTGTGCGCAATGGGTAGGTCGCCGTCCGATAAGGACCAGGCCCGGGTCGACGGCGCGTTGTGTTCCACGCGTGCCATAAAGTGATGTCAGCACAAGTGTAGGGGTCCACTAGGGCCGATGCCTGCCGGGGTCGCGGGAAAGTACGAAAGGGTTACCGAGGCAAATGAAAAAAAAACAAATCGAGGCAAATGGAAGTACCCTACAATTATTTTTTCAATATTTTATTTGACCACTTTGCCGGCGTGATTCATATTATAGTTTACCCACCCATTTCAAATTACAGCTTTCCAGTACTAAAAGTCTCTCAGCTAAGCCGCGCACAGACAGACAGACAGACATGACGAAGATGTACCTACTGTGTGTACCGGTAATGGGGCGAGACTTATGAACTTCAGTGCAGCCAGTTTTTTTGTAGTGAAACGATTAGTTTATTACTGTCTTTATATGCCTTATTATTTTAGGTCTATTACATAATCATATCTTCTTTCGTTCGGAATATATGACATGAGCAGCTGGGGTGACATAACTCCAGCTTACACACAGTTTTTAGGGTTCCGTAGTAAACAAGTCAATAACTTCTTCATTGACCAGATTTCAGGTATACCAAAACATACACCAGGTGACACAAATAACATAAATATCAACCCATATTCAATATTTATGACCCCAGTTATTCCTCAAGATGTCACGCGTGTAATAAAAAAATTAAAAAAATAAAAAGAGCTTTGGCTATGATGGCATTTCAACCACAGTTCTAAAATTTGTTTCTTATTGTATAGCTGCGCCCCTTTCTCATATCATTAACGTAAGCATATACTCTGGAGTATTTCCAGAAAGTCTAAAATCTGTAATAGTTAAACCACTATATAAAAAGAATGATAAAGACGAAATGGCAAACTATAGACCAATTGCTCTAATTCCCATCTTCTCAAAGATCATAGAAAAAAATATCTATGAATCCCTGTACAATTTTTTAACAAAATACCACATACTATGTGACGAACAAAAGGGTTTTAGAAAAAATAAAAACATCAACATGGCTATTTTCGACTTTCTCCATAAAATAATGCCTAAATTAGAGTCCAAAATACCTGTTATGCGCAATATACGCCGACATGTCGAAGGCTTTTGACTGTGTGGATCACGATACCCTTCTAACCAAACTTCACGCATACGGTATTCGTGGCAATGCCCTGAATTTAATAAAAACTTACCTACCTAAAAGGTCGTAGACAATGTACGGAGATATCGAGCCTGTGTTTAGGATCTAGAAAGGAATTAATATCTATATCGACTTTTAGAGAAATACAATATGGTGTCCCGCAGGGCAGCGTCCTCGGATCTTTATTATTTTTATTATATATAAATGACCTGCCACGTCATATACTTCTTCCTATGGTATTATTTGCGAATGATAGCACATCAATTGTTTCATGTATCAATAAAGAATCACATGTAAATGACATTAATAATAAATTGGCTTGACAATAATAATTTAGTTATTAATCTCCAAAATACTAAAATCATGGACTTTGATCAACGATTATCTACGCGAGATATGGATATAAACTACAATGGTTTGACCATGACTATAGAAAAAGTAAACATTACAAAATTTTTAGGAATCATAATTAACAGCCTTGGAAGCCGCAAGCAGAAGATATATGTAAACGTTTAAGCACAGCCGCGTTTATGTTGCATAATCTATCAAAAAAAGTAAATTTACCGACAATGTTAGTAGCTTACCATGGTTCTAGTAATTTCCATCTTAAGATTTGGTATAATATTTTGGGGTCACTGCAGTGAACGAGAAAGCATTTTCAAAGCTCAAAAACGCTGCCTGAGAGCTATATTTGGTCTTAAAGTAACATACAGTTGCGTACCTATATTTAAGTCTCATAAATTATTAACCATGCCTTTATATTCTTGAATTAGCAATATTTGTAATAACAAATCGATGTCTATTTTCAACTTTAATAGAAACTAGAAAACGAAGTACAGCTATGAGATCTCAATACCAGAATCTATTATGCACGGGCGTATATAAAACTAGCTTATTAAAAAGAAATGTGAGCTGTATGGCTCTTGTAATCTTTAATAAAATACCTGACCAAATCAAAAACTTACCGTTGCAAAAATTTAAAAGGCGTTTCACAGAATTACTTGTAGATAAATGTTATTATTCTGTGCAGGATTTCTTAAATGATATTTTTTTGTAAATATCTGTATTATTATCTTTATTATTTTTTGTAAATTACTTTGTATTACATTTGCATGCTATATTAAGGCAGAATGTACATGGATTCTATTATATAATTTAACAACTTACTTTTTATGTAGGTACCTACATTCTAAGCAAATAAAGACCTATTCTATTCTATTCTATTCAAGGAATCCTTATAGTTTCACCATGTCCGTCTGACTGTCTGTCTGTCCCCGCTGTAGCTCAGAGACGCTTAGTACTAGAAAGCTGTAATTTGGCATAGGTACGAGTATACATATTAATCCCACCGACAAAGTGCTAAAACCTACCAAATTTTTTTTTTTCTAAATTTCACATAAAGTGGGGTTGATCTTTTTTTTCTCGTCTACCCCATGGTGTGGGTTATCGTTGGATAGGTCATTCAAAAATATTGCTGATCTGACACCACTTTTCGATTCAAGGATCCACTTGCGTAATATTAAGCATTAAAGTGCTTGTTTTTGTTCAAGAGTCAAGTGTCCCAAGCTTTTTTTTTTTTTGGGTGGGAAATAGTCAAATAACTTCTCCGGCTCTAGGCGGAGCGGGAGGGTGTGTCAGACTCTTACTGACTAAAACCCACCCGTATTCCTTCCGTTGCCTGTGTTGCCAGGGGCCTCGGTAACCCTTTAGTACCTTCCCGCGACCCCGGCAGGCACCGGCCCTAGCGTACCCCTACTTGTGCTGACATCCGGCCGTTTGGACTTGCTACTTGAACTAAACGCGCTACTTAACTAACACAAACTGTCTCCACCTGCCAGCTAAATGTTTGTTAATGGAGATGTGAAAAAATTCATGGCAGTAGTACCTACATTAATGAAATTAAAAGGAACACTATCACGGAGAAGTAGGCTTTACATGTTAACGAGTTATAATTCGATAACATGTAAAGCCTAAGTAAGTAAGTAAGTAAGTTGGTCGACTATAGTCGACCAACTTAAATTTGCTGTTGGAGAATTGACCGTGGCATATATCGATGTATGGGAGAACATGTTTTTCAACTACAATGTTAAGTTTGTTTTTGGGATAAATTCATCCCAACTTCCCAACTACGGAACCCTTTATTGTGCGTGGTCCGACACGCACTTGGGCGGTTTTTTGTTTATCGTAGTTTCGCCACTTTTTAAGTATTATCGTTCAGTTCTTTATTTCCTAGTGCTACTATTGTGCCTTATTTTTCTGACTATAGTCCAAAACCCTAACCTCACTTGTTTGCCTGTACTGCATGAAGAAGCTCGGTGTTGTGACTCCAGCTAACACACAGTACACGGCTCATATTGTGTTTTGTGGCTGCTAAATTATAACTGAGAACTTTGATTGCTGCAATTATGCCTTAAATATTGGCATAGGTAAAATTATTCTATCACATGTGAGGAAGCTGTAGTTACGCACAGTTTCTCTGCGGAAAAGTGGTTGCTGCCACTAAAACAGTGATCGGGTTTTTTTTATAACGGCCAATATTAACACATTATCCTCACAATATAGCAGTTTAATTAATAACAATAATAATAAAGCCATCTTAATTATGATCGATAAAATAATTTTGTATTATTAAATCAAAATCAAAGTTGATTGTATAAACGAAATTCAACACAAATATACAAAATAAAGTTATTTCTACGTAAAGCGGAACGCATTCAATAAGTAGCTTGGGCCAGAAATCGTATTTTTCAACCGATTTTTGTAAAACTTAAGTGAAAAACGAGGTTAATTACGGCAAAATCGAAAATCATGGATTGCGGGTAAGTTAGTGTGCTAAAAACGATACGTAAATCTTTAGATTTTTGTTTAGTTTTATCGATAAACATGTTAAACTTTTGTTTTGGCGCCCGCAGCCATATTGTGTCAAACAGCTGTTGCGGGACGACTTCTGTGCGCTCCGTTGTTTTTGTCGTTTTTATTAACAAAAAAATGTGTCTAAACTCATTACATCGTAATAAAAAATGATAACGTACTGCAAATAACGTGTTTAATAAATAAACGTTGACAAATTGGTTGGTCGGGATGTGTTTTCGGTAATCAGAAAATACCATGGCTTGTGGATTGCAAAATTACGAGGACAGTGAAATGCCCGCGGCAGAACTCGAGTTCCAAGCGAAATGGAGCAGGTTTTCCGACTGGTTGCATTGTATTTGTGTGGTTACGTTCGACTTGGAGCTCGGACAGGCTATGGAAAGCGTGTATCCTCCTGGTGTGAAGCTAAGTGATCAAGAGAAGTGTAATATCTGTTATTTGGCGTTCCCTGACTCTAATTCGGGTTGTATGGGAGACACCCAGTTCCATGTTCGTCTGCGTTCGCGAGCGGAGCTCACGCAGCAGCAACTTGTGTACAATGACGACAGTGTGCCGACATTGCGTGCCGACTGCACGCACTATTGGGGCTTCGTGTACTTCAGACAAGTCAAGGACCCGTCCCTGCCGCGAGGATACTTCCAGAAAAGTATAATTTTACTTACTAGATTACCTTTTACAAACTTATTCTACAAAGTAATACAATTGATTGCTCCTAAGCATTTTGAAGAAGGGGAAAGGAGCCTAGAAGCCGCCTGTCATGATATTAACAGATGGCCTTCACTCGACGCTGGCCAGAATGTGTTGTTACCTGTGCTCGGTACAGTTTTTCAATCATACATTCCTAACCAACAGACCGGAAAGATCACTCGATCTGACATTGCCAAACAAGTGCATTCTCCAAATGTACCTCACATAATTGCATCTATACAAGATGTGAATGTATTTGATGTGTTATCTAGTGTTATTTCACACCTACATTTATTATGGGAGTTGGTGTTGACTGCAGAACCGATAGTTGTTATGGCAAGTTCACCTACTGAATGTTCTGCATTAGTTCAAGCCCTGACATACTTGATACAGCCATTGCCATATTCGACAGAATATAGACCATATTTCACAATACATGACAGTGAATTCAAAGAGTTTACAAGGAAACAATTCAACCCACCTTGTGTCATACTAGGTGTGACCAATCCATTCTTTACGAAAACATTGCAACATTGGCCACACACCATTAAGTTGGGTGATGCCACTTCAATAAAAACTAAACTAAGGAAAGTTGGTAACCTCAAGCTTTTGGACACTGCTCCTGGTGTGTATACCCAGTATAAACCATTTTTGGAAAAAGACAAAGCAATTATAAAAAAATTGCATAATGGGATACGAACTGATCGCCCGTCTGAAGTTCAAACTGCTATGGTCAAGCGACACTTGCTGGAACTGACCCAGAGTTTTATGATACCTTTAGAGAGGTACATGGCATCTCTTATGCCTTTACAGAAGAACATTTCTCCATTCAGAGCACCACCAGTACCAAATCCATTCAACCCTGAGGATTTCTTTGCAACTCTACAACAATCAGGTCCACAACTGACTACTGGTATCAAAGGCGATTGGATTGGACTATACAGGAACTACTTTAGGACACCCAACTTCAGTGCATGGTTCCATGAAAGACACAACAATTTGACAAATAAATTACATGCATTGCAGCTTGAAGCTTTGGCCGAGAGTGACTTAAAGAAATGGTCAGTTGGCAAGAAAGAGGTTGAGATTGTGGATATGGTCTTGAAACTGAGAGAAGTATTAAAGAGTAACCCCCCAGTCGCAGATAATACCAGGACGTTGTTGGCGCGACGTTTGGAGGACCTCAATTGTGTTCTGCCAGAGGATATGAAGTCTATACTGAATGCAGCTACGTGACAGAAGCACTGCTGCGCCTCAAACTTGAGAGGATGCAGCGACGACTGCAAGACACAATACAGGAAGTTAAGACATGGTCACCCTATTGTGTGTATGTGAAATATTAAGGTTTTTATATCTATGTGCAATAGTACCGCATTAAGGGGTCGCTTGCGCAAACCAGTTGCGAGTATCAACTGTTTTATTGCGATATTTTATTAAGCCAATTAGCGTTACTAATGTGTTGCAAAAAACAATAATAAGCCACTGAGTTTGCATTTTAAATTTTACGCTCTTTGATTTTACCATCTCTGGCCAGAAATGACTTTATTATGTAGTTGACTTACGATTGTAATTAGGTAATTACATAAAGACCTGATAAGTTTTAAACAATATACTGGTCAAAGACATGTAATACTACGTAGCTTGTGTAATCATTTGTTTCCATCTGGCCAATGAATTGTTTTGAGAATGTTTGCTTCCATCTATGTACCTCATAATCAGCCTATAATGTTCTCACTGCTAGGACACAGGCCTCTTTTTTAGTAAGGGGAAGTGGGCGGTAATCCACCACGCGGGCCCAGTGCAGGTTGGTAGAAGTCACATTGTCTCCTGTCTGGGTTTGAACCTACGACCTACGACAACTCGTAAGTTGTGGCCGTTACCACTGGGCCACTACTTTAATGTACTTACCTACTCTGATGATATTAAAAGTAGTAATTACAGTAGAAACAAAGTATCCTGTTAGGAATTACTGATTTTTGGTTAATTTCGGGTTTTAATACATTCAGGAATATAATTATGTATAAAGATCCACATTCAAGTTGGTGGAGGTATCAACCTGAATTTGGTCGATTGACGGTTTTATTACCGATTCTCCTAGTTTATTTGTCCTTTTATGGCTACTAAAGACGTTTCGTATTATTAAGTAATGACTCAATAAACGCATTTTCCTGTTATATTAAGTAGGTAATGACTCAATATTGATGTCCAATAAATTCAAGATATTCTTGACCAAGTCATCTTTAACCATTTAAATATTATTGGCATTCAAAATTGTTTTTATATTACTGTGACCAAAACATTCGATGTACAATTTTAATGGCTATAATTCTGCAAAATAATTCTGTTTTTATACTGTTGAAAATCTTGCCAAGAACTCCTGGCTGGATCGTTGGTTTTTGTTAACTGATAAAGGCATGATATTATTATGAAACTACGTCGATTATAAATAGGTGTTGTAAATATTGTAGTTATAAAATTAATACTTAATCATTAATTTTATCTTACGAGTAACCAGAGAAAATGTCGGAAGCCGTTCTTTAGATAATTATCGTATGTTAAAACATTGTAATCCAATTTACGAGGCATTTGTAAGTCTGCTATTTTATTAGCTGTGTGAACAAGGTCACATAAAAATGCGTATTTTTTGTTTCTTAGTCGCATATTAAATTACACGCCACTGGATGACAAAATGGATTTTTAAACGTAACTGAAAAACTTGACACTGCTTCTTTGCAAACAACATCATCTATTCCAGCTGTCGAAGGCTTTAATTTTTTACTTAGTTTGCACATAAAATTATCTCGTTTAGTGTAAAATATTAAGCCAAAATACGAATACCTATTACAGGTATCACTTTACGGTACAATTACCGTTCCCAGAGTCGTCACAATAATACCTGTGCGCCCTGACTCAGTAAAATGAATCAAGTAGCTTATTTACAGTTTGAAAATAAACAATTGCAATCACTGAGAACTATTTCAGTGTGCCATACGTCTGAATGAGCATTGTCTCGCTCACTAAAATAAAATATTCTGGCACTATCGATAGCTGTGAAGTGGCTCTGTCTGGTTAGCTGTAATCTATCTAGTTAATCGTTTGTCAGATTTTGCGGAAAAAGATTTCTTTAAAATCAGTGTCAGTTTATCATGCTAGCTTTTGCCCGCGTGTGTCGGAAAATATCCCACGGGAACGTACTGCCGGGATTAAAAGTATCATGTGTTAATTTATAAACTATGTGTGTGCCAATTTCATCCAAATCTGTTCACCATTTTTGCTTGATTGAGTAACAAACATCCAAACATACTAACTTTCACATTTCTATTAGTAGTTTCTCCATCGCGGGAGTTAATGGCGCCGATTCCCTTGTTCACAAACTAACCTAAATTTAAGTGCCGTCCATCTTTTTCTTTCTATTTCATTAAGAAAAGGACAAAGGATAAATTTTAGTTTAGTCCTGTCAAATGAATCAGTGCCTGTCACTACTCCATACACGTTTAGACGTGATTAAAAACTTGCCTACTAAAATTACGTCAATTTACGTCAAGCGCTGATTAATTTGACAGGACTAAACTAAAATTGATCTTCTGTCCTTTTCTTAATTAAATAGAAAGAAAAAGATGCACTGAACTTAAATTTTGTTTAGTTTGTGAACAAGGGAATCGGCGCCAATATCTCCTGCGGGGGTACCTCGGGTTTCGTAGAAAAGTGCCTAAAATATCACTAACTTGAAAGTATTGTTTTCTACGCTTGCGATTTCAAACTTGAGCTTCTATGAACACAGAAAACAGTCCAATTCTAGTTTAAAAATAAGTAATTGTCCTCTTTCGTGCTAAGTCTAGTTAAGTATATGTTACTTGCAGGCCAATTACTCAAACGTTACTCAATTTTAAGCCTCTGAGAAGTCTCAGATGTCCCTGTCACTTTAAAGGCTCCTACATACTGGCGCGACTTGTCGCGACACAAAGGCACCGCTTGTAGCGCTACATGCGGTGTCTTTGTGTCGCGACGCGTCGCGCGACAAGTCGCGCCAGTATGTAGGAGCCTTAAAGAGTATTGTAGCGACAAAAATACTTATACGAACGTCTAAAAATTTTATATCGTTTGAGTATTCGGGGGTTATTCGCATTGAAGTATATTTTCGTATACTATTTTAGTAGAATGTATGTTTAGAATCTCTGTATTGTATGTGTATCTGTCCTATCTGTATATGTGTGTATCGCGAACGGTGCGTTACGATTGTCAGGGGCGGTAACTAATCATCATTATTATCAGGACCTAATCGTTCGTAAGTTAACCTAAACGGTAGGTGGAGTAAGGACGGTTTGCTAAAGTTATCGGGTTTGGTTCGATCACCAATTTGTTTGAAACAGATTACTACCGTACAGGTGGAAACACCTATGAATATTATTTGCATCGTACTTTAGCTTTCAAATAAGACACGGGGGGGGGGGGGTGGTTCTAGTAATTCCGTGAAATCAAATTACACAGAGGACGGTTTCATTATCAATAGTAATTATCTATAGGACCGTGATCCCACAAGGCCATGTCAATAAATGTGGATACATAGATAGGTGCTAACCAAACCAATGTATCGATTTGAAATTCCGTTTTATGGTAGGTAAGAATTATCGGAGGGGTTTGTGGCTTAGTATTAACAACCGCACGGGTCGATCGATCAGGTTAAGCTACACTTTCCGCCGATGGTCCGTGGATGGGTGACCATCTTTACATACGAAGACCCCTCCGTGTCTCGGAAAGCACGATAACCCGTTAGTACAGGCTGTTATTTGTAGATCTTTGACAGTTGTTACGGGTCGTCAGAAGCCCGAGTATGACAACCAGTCTTACCAAGGGGTATCGTGTTACTCAGTAACTGGGAGGTCATAATTATAGGCAGTCGCTCCATGTAAAATACTGGTATTCAGCTGCATCCGGTTAAACCGATCCCAAATTAGTTCTAAAGGCTATGGATGATGGTAAGAGTTATCATCTGATGAAATGCAAAAACAGCCAGATTAGAATTAGAAGTATTTTGCACTGTAGGTGCCACGTAAAAATGCACATACAGAATTTATATAGATGATTAGATTATACGATTAGACATAACTGACAATCGGAACAGCTCTATCTAACATGTAATTCATCTATCACAAAAGTCCATCCAATTGTACATTATTTTAAAACCGTTAAATCTTAGACTATAAAATTACCTAGTTCTTTTTGTAGTCTAAGCGTTAAATAATGAACGGTTGTATTGTTGAACATAGATAAGTAAAGAATATTGAGTAAAATCACATTGTTATCGCTTATAGGATTTTTGCTAAGATATTTTATCGAGACTACAGTTAGTTAATATGATATTAAACGGACCGGGCTAGTTAATATAATAAAACGTAATTCCTTATATAATGTTTTGCAAAATTGTAAAGGTGACCCACTGTGATCAGTTGTTGGCAATTTTCATTCGATTAAGGATAATCGAGTTAAGTAATCGAACGATTCCAGTTATTTGGGACCTATTAGCCAATTTTGTCATCATCTAGACTCCCTGAAAACTGTCTCAATTGTCTCCAATTCGAATCACAAACACCAATTAATCATCTTATTACTTTAAATTAAAAGAAATTAGCTTAAGAATTGCGTGAAACGCATAAGTCAAGTGTGTGTTGGACAAAATGGCAGCTACATTAAGTGTAGGCGGCAAAGAACGGGGTTTCCTAAGTTCTATCCTGGCATGGTTTGTAAAAGTAGAACATGATAATAATACTGTGTGACGCACGCTTTACTGTTAAAGTAAGCAAGACGAACATGATTCCGGGTGTAAAAACCAGTAAGGTATAAAACCTCGTTCACTTAGACCCAGAGTCAAGGTTAAAAATGCATTTCAGGCATAAACAACGACCGCCCGGAAAACGATGTTCGTGTTATTTACGCTAGTTAACTATAATAATGGATCAACCAAATGTTTATTTTGCGCGAATATTTGTAAATAATTGGGTGCCAAATTGTATCATTTTCAAATATTGTATATTGATGGCATTGTAATTTTATTTTTATATATATGTAGCTAGTTTTATGGTATACTCCATGAAGGGCCTGTTTGCTCAATAAAATTGATTGAAACTTAAGCTTATGAAAGTGTGCAGAAATATTGGTGAAATCTCTTTTGATGCGCAGGTATTTGTTTCCTTAGGCTAGGGACAAGTCAGAGCAAAAAATGTGGGCAGTATTTCGCGTTATGAAAGTCTAGGTGAAAAAACAGGTTTTTGCACTATTAAGCGAGCGAAATTCTGCCGTATTTTTCGCTTAATTTCGAGGTACTCTCTTACACGGTGAAGTTGGCCACGGCCGCAGAAAAGCTGCAGTTTCCGAGCGTTAGCCAATATGCACACAAGGTTATTATGTCAAGGTCAGGTCGAGCTAATGCGATGTCAGTTTACTCGTGCAGACGTTCCAAACTGGATTAAACTGGGGCGGTTTGACCTACTTGTTTTAATAGACATTAAGATAATAGAGCCCTTCCAAGCGGATATTTATGGCTTCCTGTGAAGGTCTGATCAGCATGCGTGAGTTCTAGATCAATCTTTCACATGCGATTACTCATGAGACATTTCAGCTTCCTCTCTGGTATGGCAGATTAACAACCCATTTGCGATCTCTCTGGCTGGTATTGCAAAGGCAGATGTGCCATCGCGACAGCTTGTTTCACTAAAAAAAAAAACAACTACAAATGTCATTGATGAATTTTAATAAGGCCATGCTTGCGGGTCAGATCCATACGCGAGGCCAACTGGCTTGACTGGAATACTGAAGAAGGCTCTTTCGTGTCACAAATTCTCAGCTACTAATTAGCAGAACCTGTTTTTTTTGTTTTTACATCCAACTTTTTTTTTTTCAACTCTTCCACGACTCCCATTGGCTCGACTGGACTAAAAGGCAAGGGATATTGAAATACCCATCCCATTACATTATGTATAGTCATTTATCGCCGACTCCACTAGTATATAACATATCCCATCGTAATTGCCACATGTAAATACAACATTGTACAAACTGCACTGTAAAACAACGTAAATGAAATAAACATTATTTTTCAACTGACTCATTTATTAACGCGCATATTTGTGCGGTCCTGATACGACAAGGCGGGAATATGTACGTAATACAGGGGGTGAGATATCCATAAACTGTACGTAATTTTAACAACAAAAAAAAGTTTATATGCAAGACTGCATACAGTAAATATTTGAATGAGATAAATAACTTTCTGCTAGATCGTCTTCTGAAGGAAGGATATGAAAATAGTCCACCTTCATTATAGACAAACATTTTATTAGAAATCTGGACTTTTGAGCAATTCTTTGAACCTTTTGACTTCCACAATAATTTACGAAGTACCCACTTTAGTTTGGGCGTAGGAAGCCCTTTGGTAGTCTAGAGGCTTACTTTCTATAACAAGTTATAGAAGAACATACAAATGCTCAAAATTTACACAACAATATACATAAAACATTGGCAACAGGAAGAATATTAAGTACAATTGCACCGAAGGCAAGAGCTACACAAATTGCACAGTTTATGGTTACCAGAAAGCACTATACATAAATCTAAACAGGTACGGGGGACATGGCACAAATAAGTCCCTGCGTCCCGACAGATCCTTTGGCGTCGTCCTTAACAAAATATTAAACATAACAGTCTATTAAGTATTTACATAACTATAGGCGGGCTGAATCACAATCTGTTGTATCTAGCTTTGCTCCATATGTTGTCATTATCGGTTATGAGGGTATATACTCCTGCGAGTGTGAGGCCTACTGCAGCTCCTAGGGCCATGGAGCGTAGTCCGGAGGTGCTTTTATAGATCATGCCAGTGGTGGTGGCAGCTATGAAAGTGTTCGCGGTGTCTTCCTTGTCGCGTATCCATGTTACGCCCAACGCGATGCACGAGTAGAATGATGCGATGATTCCGAGTGTACAGCCTGTGTTTGTGCCTGGAACATTTGATATGCAGGTTTTAAGGGTTTGATTTAATATGTAGGGTTCAGAGGTCAGAATCTGATGGCAGTTTTAGCTCACTTATCTATACATTACAAAAGTGTTTGTTTGTAATGCAAAATAACAGCTTTTACTAAATGCATATAAAAGTATATATGATGATAACAAAAAAAAAAAATTTAATCTTTTTTTTTCTGTTGTTTCTGGCTAATCTTTGAAACTGCTGGACTGATTTTGACGGGATGTTATAAGGACTAACTTAGGCTACTTATATTTTAGAAAAGGTAATGCGGGCGAAGACGTTGGCAGCAGCTAGTTCCAAATAAAATATTAATGTCTGGATGCATTTCGTTATATTGGATGCAGTCCTTTACAAGTTTTGGCATTCAATGTGCATTTAATCAATTTTTAAGTGAGGTGGACCATGAAAAAAATTTGTGTCAAATGGTCATACTTTTGGCTTCCAAATCAGTGAGTCCTGATCAAATTCTTATTCACTACTATCATCCCAGTACAATATGATGAACTAAAATAATATGGTGTCCGTTACCCAGGCCAGATGTTGTCGAAAATGGTCATTTGAATCTTATAGATAATTAGTTTTGCGGCTTCTGTAATTGTTGCGCACATTTTTAAATTTGTTGCGCTTATAGTTTTTTAATTATTTCACAAACATTTCCTGCTGGGGTAACGTTACCCCAGCCAGACCTTTTTCTTTCTAATGGGAATATTTAAATAATTAATAGCTATAAAATTAGTTTTCTAGATGAAGTAAATGTTGTGCCTTATTTTGTATTTGTTCTTTCATCGGTTGCGAAGTTATTCGAGATTTTGCTGGGGTAACGTTTTTGGTTTTGCTAGATCTTTGAAATGGTTAAGCGGATTCTTATCATATTTTGTACATGGCTTCTTAGGAATTAGTTTAAATTTGTTCTGCAATAAAAAAACCAAAATAATACATAGCTTAAAGGTTATTTCATTAAATAGAAAAACACTTCAATTGGTCCCAGCACTCTCAATAAGAGCTCTAAAGACTTACTTTAAACGTTATTTTAAAGCTTGTAATTGCCTTCAAATGTACGTGAAGTTTCATTAGTATCCTGTAAGTATTTAACAAGTTATGATGATATTGAGTTCTTCACGAGCACGGTCTTGATGCGCGCGGTGTTATTTGGCCACTGGATTGGATATATGAACTGAATGTTATGTCAATTATTAGTTTTTTAGTTCAGTTGTATATCAGTAAAATTTCAGCTCAGTACATTGGATAATTATTGAGATAATACGATTAAAGTCATTAGGAAGTGAATGACCGTGGTAACCCGACCAAGTTTAGGTGGTTACGAAAAAGCGAAAACGCAGAACATTATACCGTCGGCTTATTGCAAGAACTCATTAACTGCAAAAAATCATTAAATACGTTTTTATCTTTATTGGACTCCTTTTGACACATGCAAAAACTCACTAATTTCTATCTAGTCTAGATATAAATTAGTGAGTTTTTGCATTTAGTAGAATGTGTCAAAAGGAGTCCAATAAAGATAAAAACGTATTTAATGATTTTTTGCAGTTAATGAGTTCTTGCAATAAGCCGACGATACTATCTTTTGAAATGTTTAGTATAATACACCTTACAATTTCGGTACAGACGCGTACACTGTTAAATACATTAATAATATAATAATATCTGTACTATGAAAACATTGTTATTATCTTCCAGTTGCACAAACTTATCAAAAATCACTGATATAACATGTCGTTCGGTGGGACGCGGAAGGGGTGGGGTGAAGGGGCGCATTGTTTGCATATCGCACTAAACATGCTCCGTAATCACATAATTCATCTTGTAGAGTGCGCATGCGTTTCGGCAGTTCCGTTTCCTGTTTTTGCAAATATTTATTTTCGGCAGTTCCGTTTCCTGTTTTTGCAAATATTTATACAGGTTGAAATTGAAAACTTGCGACAAACTGAAATGGGACATTGTATACATCATTATTAACAACTTTTACTAAGGGACCAAAGCTGTAATCCCAAAAAAAAAATCTGCTTTTCCTACATTTTGATGAGGTATTGCGAACATAAATGTAGGGGACAGCAGTTTTTTTTTTGGGATTGTAGCTTTGGTCCCTTAGTAAAAGTTGTTCATAATGATGAGTACAATCTCCCATTTCGATTTGTCGCATGTTTTCAATGTCACCCTGTAGAGTGCGTGAGAGCTAATGTAAAATAATAAGTGTGGCGAATTACTGCTAATGTGGAGTGCTTCTATTGATGATCATAGTTATGGTGCAGGCTGCTTGATGAATTCACGAACAAGGTAAGCTTGTATAATGTAACTACAGAAATAGTAGCAAAATTATTATTAATACGTACATGTTGTTAGGTACTTATCTAAAACTGTATTTTTTTAAGGCTTAAATATTTAAATTTAGGAACTTATTATTTTCTTTTCTTTCGTACTTAATTATTACCTAGACTGGAATTCTCAACAATGATAACGACATATTTATCCTTCGCTACATAGTACCTATAAAACAAAGTCGCTTCCCGTTTGTCTGTCCCTGTTTGCTTAGATCTTTAAAACTACGCAACGGATTCTGAAGCAGTTTTTTTTAATAGATAGATTGATTCAAGTGGAAGGTTTTTGTGTATAGGTATATTGTTAAAATATGACTTGAAACTTGATTAATGAAATTCATGACTTAGCGACCGATTTTTATCGTTATCAATGTCGGGAGTCGGGACTACCGCAACAGGTAGGTATTTATTTATTTCCACAAACTCCTTGGACACGTAGACTTTAAGAAATCCATAATTACCTTGTTGCGACACGCGCGTTGATATAAACTCGCAAATAGATGACGATTCGAGTTTCAAATATGTAGGTAGCAAAACTACAATTGAAACCCCATTAAGGATTTAGACAAAAAAAAATTACTCTTTGTTTTTATTGTAGGCATAAACAGAATGGCAACATAGCAATAGCCGTGGGCCGCGATGATGGACGCGGTGATGGCGACATAATACCTACGTATGAGTGTGGTGGCGACTATGGCTGCGTGGTGAAGTTATAAAAAATATCGTTTGACGTTCTCCTCTACGTCTGTAAAACTCTCAATCTACGGTGAGTACATACTTATATCTAGCTAGGTATATATTGCTACGATTTAGGTAGGTTGACCTGCTGGCCACTGTTAAATCTTTATTACTATGGATCATGACTTAAATAGATTATTACAAATGTAATGTGTAGGTAAATAAAAATGCTCTAAATACGCGCGCTATTACAGTCCCCGACACGTAACATGGCAAAAGTTGTTAGATGCGCAAAAGTCGTTTTTATGAGGTAGCGCCAATCGCGCGCGATTGGTGTGTTACTCGGACTTTTGCCCCCCGCACCCCGTTTACGTCTCGGGCGTATACAAAATTGTACGAAAAAAAACCAACAAAGTTTTAGAATGTACCTTTACACGTCGACTTCTTGAGATTGTAATTAGTTAAAAGTAATACTTACATAATTATTTGACTGCAGTTTAATATTACTTAATTTTATTATTTTTGATCTGTGATTTTAAACTTAGGAAAAAAAAGTGATATTTGAAATGAGACAACAAAACAGTAGGACTAACGCGTCACAGCCAGCCCCACCCTTCCGTCTGACTGCTCATGCGTGCATACAACTAGGACTGACATCTGTGGCTGTCCTGAAGTTAAGCGCACGGACTCAATAAAATATCTTGGAGTCTGGGTCGACAGCGGGTTGACGTGGAGTGAGCAGATCAAATCACTGGTATCTAGGGTTAGAAAATTAATTTTTGTTTTTAAAAATCTAAGGACCTCCGCCAATTTCTCTACCCTGAGAACTGTGTACTTTGCTCTTGCTCATTCCATTTTAACGTACTGTATTTCGGCTTGGGGTGGTGCTGGTAAATGTCTTCTGCTGCGTTTGGAGAGGGCGCAGAGGGCTGTTCTTAAGGTTATGGCCTTCAAACCCTATCGCTTCCCTACCTGCGAATTGTACACGCTATGGAGGCTACCTACGGTAAGGCACTCTTTTGCGCTAAGTACAATGTTGCGTAAACATTCTAACTTGTCTTTTGACCCAGAGTTTAGAAAACATAAACGCCGAACGGACAGAGTTTGCCCGACACCAGCCGTTAAATTAGAAATTGTCCGCCGCCAGTTCATTTTCTTCAGTCCCGTGCTTTATAATAGAATTAATAAAGTTCTAACAATTTATCCATGTACTCTCCGGGATTGCAAAAGGAAAATTGATCAATGGCTTCATAATCTCACATACGAAGAGTTGGAGAATCTAGTTAAACCCTAAATATCTTTCTTCCTCAGACATGCACACCATATACTCGTAGCGAGGAGTGTGCTCGTGGGGAGGTTCCACAAACACACTCTACACTTACACCCCACAGACACGCACTACACTCACATACAACACTCCCGCATGCACAACTTAACTAACACTTAGGTACCTCTATAATTTTTTATTATTTACTACTTTAATTGTTTATTACTTATAAATTCTACTATGTTATTTGTTTTCTCTGTACTGGAACGCTGTGTCTCCCTCTTGGAGGTGGGCGTTAATAGCTGCGACACAGTTTCGTAACTAATGTGGCTATTTACGTACGCAATCAATTTGTAAAATGTGTTTTTGTTCCAATAAAGATTTATTTATTATTATTAACTGTGAGCATTTTACTACATTGTGATGTCATTTAATATTACCATTGATCTGTGATTTTAATTGATATAAGTAGGTATTAGTAGACATACGTAAAGGTGCGTACAGACCATGTAACATGTTATATAAAACTACAACTCTATGTAAAATGTTATACAACAATGTTAAATAACATGACCACACTATGAAAAATGTTATATAACATGTTATGTTATATAGTTTGTACGCACCGTAAGTTTAGTGTTAACTGAAAAAAACCATTGTATATTATTTATTGTCTGTGATCATTACACAGTCCAATATGTGTATATTTAAATAAAAACTGTAACTGTGTACTGTGTATACTGAAATCTATAATTTAATTAAAAAATAATAATAATTTCAAAAAAGCAATTGTGCTTTTTAGATAGTAATTGTACTATCTGTAATTTTAATCTGTGATTGTTTTTAAGTATAAGTTTAATAATACTTTAAAAGTTCAATTGAAATGATTATATTACCTGTCAATAAAAATTATTTAATAATCACGTAGTTTTTTTTTAAACTTGTGTACATGTCTGTACTAAATTTGTAACACTATCCTACATATTTTAGAAGGTACCATAATGTTTTGCGTTTTCGCTTTTTCGTAACCACCTAAACTTGGTCGGGTTACCACGGTCATTCACTTCCTAATGACTTTAATCGTATTATCTCATTAATTATCCAATGTACTGAGCTGAAATTTTACTGATATACAACTGAACTAAAAAACTAATAATTGACATAACATTCAGTTCATATATCCAATCCAGTGGCCAAATAACACCGCGCGCATCAAGACCGTGCTCGTGAAGAACTCAATATCATCATAACTTGTTAAATACTTACAGGATACTAATGAAACTTCACGTACATTTGAAGGCAGTTACAAGCTTTAAAATAACGTTTAAAGTAAGTCTTTAGAGCTCTTATTGAGAGTGCTGGGACCAATTGAAGTGTTTTTCTATTTAATGAAATAACCTTTAAGCTATGTATTATTTTGGTTTTTTTATTGCAGAACAAATGTAAACTAATTCCTAAGAAGCCATGTACAAAATATGATAAGAATCCGCTTAACCATTTCAAAGATCTAGCAAAACCAAAAACGTTACCCCAGCAAAATCTCGAATAACTTCGCAACCGATGAAAGAACAAATACAAAATAAGGCACAACATTTACTTCATCTAGACAACTAATTTTATAGCTAGTAATTATTTAAATATTCCCATTAGAAAGAAAAAGGTCTGGCTGGGGTAACGTTACCCCAGCAGGAAATGTTTTTGTGAAATAATTAAAAAACTATAAGCGCAACAAATTTAAAAATGTGCGCAACAATTAAAGAAGCCGCAAAACTAATTATCTATAAGATTCAAATGACCATTTTCGACAACATCTGGCCTGGGTAACGCACACAATAATATGTAGACTAGGACTTATACAAAGATTACTTCTTACTTCTACGAGTATTGTAGTACATAGATTATTTGTAGTTATTATTGACATTAACTGACCTTGTTTCATAATGTAGTTGATAATTTGCGTTCGTCGCACTTTGCCTGTTTGCCCTGCTAGTGTCGTAGCCCTCAGTCCTTTGTATAAGCCTGTCACACCACCTAAACCTGGAACAGAGTTCAAAACATGTTTTAAAATAAAGCTAGTAACAGACATGGACCTAAAAAAAAAGGCGGACACCGTCTCCTTTAACAATAACTGAAGCACCCATAGTAAGTCAGTGCACTAATGTAGACAAGCCCGCACGCACACATTCACACCATAGTAAGTCGGCCGTCGGCCATTACATTTCGAACGAAGCCCACGTGTGCCCGTCTGTTGTTCGGTGGTATTTTGCATAATAAAAATTAAAGTATGCCCTCGTGTGTTGTGAAAAGTTGTCGAAACCATAGTGGTACAATTAAAAAAAGCCAGGGAATTACTTTTCATAGGTAAGCGTGTCATTTTAAAGCTTATTTCTCGATTTTACGTCAATGAATTTAATAAATCTCGAAATCAATCAGTGTTGCAACTATTTTAATTTTCAAAATTACTTTAAAAATGGGAGATTTATATTTTTATGTTACCATTTATCGTTATTGTATTTTTCTGTATTTTACAGATTTCCCTCAGCAAATGATGCATGGAAAAATGATTGGATAAAAATAATAAGGGAGTGTAGAAATGAAAATAATTGGAATCCATCTAAATCTAGTGTAATCTGCAGTATTCATTTTGAGAAGAATTGTTTGTACACAACTAAAGGTGGACTTCTTCGAATATATAGCCGAAAAATACCTAAACATTCGTTTCCATCACATTAGTAAATTAGAAGGAATTTCTAGAGGTGTCGATAGCAAAAGACAAGTGTACAAAAATTTGAATCAACAGAAGGGTTTGTAAAACTTTATTAACATTAAATGAGTTGTAAATATTTCAATATCCATGTTTTATTTATTTTACCTTTATTTTAACAATATCCGTCACAAAAACTTGTAATAAAACCAAGTGCAAGGGAGATCTTATTGAAATATTATTTAAAAATGGGTAAATTTTCTACATCTGGCATCCCTTTACACACGCACACATAGATACGTAGCCGCCATTGTGGTGCTTCAATTGTTTCTTAGTGAAGTTCCGTCCGCCTTTTTTTTTAGGTCCATGGTAACAGATTAATTTTTTGGCCTAAAATTGTTATAATACATTGGCAGGTAACTAAGTAAGTGTTCTGCTCAGAAATACCCTTTTCATGACTAGAATAGTGGTTTCCTTAGTATGACAAAATCATGGTTGAAAACTCAATTTATAAACTAGTATTTTTTATGCATATTTTTATAACTGATAAGAATGGACATTGTGGGCATCCACTGGGGATATTTGCAGTTTAGATAGTAGGTGTGTTAAACAGCAGTAGCTGTAGGAATCTAGTGTCTGGATAGGAGGCTGATTCTGCTTAAAATATGGTAGTGTGAATAAGAATATATAGTAGATAATCATGTCTGCTGTTGGTCCGTGGATGGGTGACCATCTTTACATACCAAGACCCCTTCGTGCCTCGGAAAACACTTTACGCTGCCATTTGTAGATCTTTGATAATCGTTACGGGTCATCAGAAGCCCGAAAGTGTGACAACCAGTCTTACCAAGGGGTATTGTGTTGCCCAGTAACTGGGTTGTGGAGGTCAGATAGGCAGTCGCTCCATATAAAATACTGGTATTCAGCTGCATCCGGTTAGACTGGAAGCCAACCTCAACATAGTTGGGGAAAGGCTAGGCAGATGATGATGATGATGATGAATCATGTCTGCTGTCACAGAAGTAATCATGTTATTCTAAATGATTCATTAGTTCAAAGACATTTGTTGTCTAATAAATGAGTCTAAGCAGAATAGATTTTTGGTGTAGTATGTGTCAAACTTTATGGCGGCTCTGAAGTGTGTGAAGTGTGATGCAAATGACCCCACACGTCACCCCGCTGACACATGAATTTGTTACTGCTCAATGACTCGCCTCATATTCTGGGCCGCCATACAGTTTGAATCAGACTGTACAAGAATCTTATTAGGATTTTACTGCAACCTTACCTAATAATAATTAGCAGAGAAAGTAATTCTTTTGTAACTTTATGCACAACAACTTTAATGCATATTTTGTTTTATTGTTGTCAACACCAAAAACAACTACATAAACATTTGGCAACACAACTTCTTAATAGTTATTCAGATTAGATTTCATGCTCCAAAGAAAATGCAGCTTATACATTTTAATAACTATAGGTAATAGTCTGTACTTTTGTTTTGTTAATGATTACACTATTTGTGTGGTTTTATAAGTTTTTTTGTTCATTTATGAATAAGATGCTAACTCAATCATGTTTGACAGTGTAAGTATGCAGTTGTTATTGCAATCTTACTTGGCTAAGTGCCCATGATGTATATAAACAGATATTAAGTGACTCATTAGAAACATTTATTAATTAAGGGCCTATTGATTAATTATTTACAACTCTTTGAGACTAAGATTTAGATAACATCGTGATTTGTTGTTTATAACAAATACAAACTGCTTACGAATTCGGCCTTACGCAGTGTTATGTAAAATTACTAACAATTTTGAGGTTATATTATAATTTCATCATCCAATTACCTGATCCGGTCATGAAGGACATTCCAATGATGGGTAACGCTACATTAGACCTCCGTGCTGTAGATGCCATGTGACTGTCGTCAGGATACAAGAATTCTGGTTGCATTTTCGGTATGATATGGGGATCGAAGTTCAAATACGGGGATAGATTCGCCCCCGCCTGCTGTGGCTTCTCCTCATTCTTATTTATGGATAGTATATCGCCGAACAAGGACATTTTGCTAGTTTTCACACTACTAATCTAAAACTAAAACGTGATTTAGATATCACGCAGTGAATTTATGAAATCGAACTATTCTGAAATGTCAATGTCAAAAGGACCCTGAAAAGTATAGACAACAAATGATATGAATGTTGTCAGTGTCGAAATTTAAACGGCTATAGATAATTTAAAAAGTTGGATGTTTATTTTGATGAAAATTGTCTACAGAACAATACCTTGATATTGTCCTTATATTTTGAGTTATTTTTTAATATTTTTGGTTTGTAATTGCAACAATTCAACCTTTTATTAAGAGAAGCGGTACGATCAAATATTTGATAGGTATAGGTACGGGTCTAGTCCGAAATTACTTCAGAAAGTTCTGCGTAGGTACGTTCTTTTAGTTTCAAGTTAAACAGCTGTTAATATGGTATCCTCCTCTTATTAATTCTAGTGAATTAAGAACCCCAGAGGAGGTGAGAAAAATAATAAAAACTGCAAAACTTCACGAGTCGGAGTTAACGGAAATCACGCAAGTTTTAAGATTCCCAGATGCCAGCAAACATAACGATAACTTGAAGCTCATGTTGCTGGATGCTACACTCCTGAAGGAAATAGAAGCGGGAAACGAACTGCTTTTTAAAGGTAAAAATCATTAATTAATTTTTTTTTTGGTATTCGTGTATTTTTTTTACTTCATATTTTTTTCAACTCTTCAATAGAAATGGTAATGCATATTAAGCTACTAAATATTTTAGCATTCGCTTGGAAACCGTAAGATGGTAAGGGGGGTCGTCATCTAACAACTTTTTTTCTCTTTTACGGCAGGACGCTGAAGGCTCGTACAGACTAGCGCGATATCGCGTGCGCGACAGGCATCAATATGCCTGTCGCGCCCGCGATATGGCCCCAGTACTTAGGTACTGGGGCCATATCGCTATCATAGATTTAAATGTCTTAGGACCCAAGTCTTGGGTATGCTGCATGTAACTACTCTTATTTTTATAAATAACTGGCTTCTTTTTGATGAAATAAAGTAGAGAACTTGGATATGGAAGTAAACACGTTGTTTGCACAGAGAAAAATATTTTATTAAAAACAGAATGACACAAGTCATTATCAAAAAACATATTCGGTTATCAATTTGAAATGTTGTCAACTAAAAAGTTGCACATTTCTGCCCGCGACTTCGTTCGCGTGGAAATCGTAAGATACACAATATACTAAATTACATTAGGGACTAATACAGTTTAAATTCGTAAAACAATAATTATATTCGTTTGTATGAACCTGACAGGTATCTTGAACGCATTCTCTCGGCGGCCCCGACCCACCGCGTCGCATCGCATCAGCCGCCCGCGCTATTACTTTGTTTTCGCTTAGCATTCTTTCTGACTTTTTCATTTTGCCCGGCTCCCATAGTCGTAGCGTGATTTTAAATAGCTATAGGCTACCTTCCTCAAGATTTGGGCTATCAAAGGCAAAAAAAAAAAAAACCGACCGGTTGTTCCAGAGATTAGCGCGTTCAAACAAACTCTTCAGCTTTATTATATTAGTTTCAATTGAAAGGCTCAAATTAAATTAGTGATGAAAACGTGATAGGTTTCAAAATCAATCAAATCAAAATCAAAAGTCATTTATTCAAACTAGGCTGAGAATCAGCACTTTTCGAACGTCATAATTACATAAGACAGTCCCCCAAAAACGCCCGCCCTTCAACACTTTCTAGTGCTTTAGCTGGGAAGAAGAAGTGGAGCAACAAACTCCACAGCAGCACACCTGTCTGTTTAGTTATATAAACTTGATTCTATAAAAGTAATTAAAACTACGAAACACAAAACCTTAAATTAAATTACTTGCCATATGTTAGGTAGCACACGCCAATATACCAACAAAACAATGAAAACTGTACTCAAGTAAATTACAACATAAAAACGTAAACAGAACTTAAGATGCTGACAACACCTAAACCGCGGTCTCTGTCAGATTGCATAGAAAAGAAAGAGAAGCGCGATGACAAAACGCTTGTAATTTATTGCAAAATATGAAGCAAATATCTATTTACTCAAAATTGATTTGAGTAATCGAAAATACGTTCCGTGTGATGCCGGACGTAAAGAATAGCACCATCCCATTTCTTCCCGTGGGTGTCGTAAAAGGCGACTAAGGGACTAGACTACTAGAGAATGGGCAGCAGCGTTCTCTATGCATTTTAACACCATACTGCGATCGCCAACCCGCCTGCCAAGCGTGGAGATTATGGCAAACCCTCCCTATTGGGGGAGGCCTATGTCCAGCAGTGGACGTCTTTCGGCTGGAATGATGATGATGAATCGAAAATAAAAAAAACAACCAAGTTCTGCATTCAAATAAGACGTTCTTGTTATTAATTAATAAATACGTAACGTATGTTGACATTTAATGCAGATATTTTGGATTAGAACTCAAGTTAAGAGGTTAGTTTAACGTTAGTTTGTATCGAGATTTTTTTTCAAAACGTGTTTTGGTAACAACCAAGTTCTGGGAAATATGTTCAAAATTAACATATATTTTTTCCGCTACCGCAAACTATACAGATTTGGCAATTATTTTTCTTAAGAGAAGCCTATTTTGGTCAATTGGGTCTTGTCAGCGCCTTAATACCTAAATAAAAGCCACCAGGCTTAACGGGCGTCGATACATAAACACGATTTAAAAAAAAAATGTTTTTTTTTTTGGGGTCAACTGGTAGTGTGTAGTTTTAGAATTATGAGTTGAGAAAATCTGTTTTTATCTTGTTTAGGTATCGTTACCAATCACGACTGCGAAGTTTTTTAACTCTTATTTTAAGTAACTACAGTCTACACTAACTGAGGTCGATGACCCCACAAAAAATCATCAAATTCATTTCTTTTGTTTTGTTTTATCATGTTTAGATATCGATACTATTTCGTCTGCGGAGTTTTGCTAGCAAATTAAATTTGAGCCTGTATAGATTTGGCTCTATAGCAAACTAAATTCGGAAGTCCAGCACCATGAGCGGTAGGTGTGGCAAATCTTGAGAGACTTAGTCCAGCAGTGGACATAATTTTGCCTGATATGATGACGATCATAATATTTATTCATCAGCCATATAAATATAGGGATAGGTACTCTAGTTGATTTTGTTGTTTAAAATTATGAATTTTAATAAATCCCTATAACGAACGAATATTTAAAAAAAATCCAGGTGATCCTGACGAGAACGTAGTACTATGTACAGAGAACAAAACTTACGATGTAAAAGAAGCCGAAACATCTAACAGCCTCCTACTAGTCCCAGAACTACTGTTCGCAGCATCAACAGGACTAGACGAAACTATACAAAATGAGTCCATGGAATCCGATTCATCATTCGATAAATCCAACGCAAGTCTGAACAAATCCACCGAATCCGACGAAGGGGCAAGACCGCCAAGAAATATAGTACACAAGGATATTATCAATACCTTTTTCACATACTACGAATTAAAACCTTGCAAACCAAGATTATCAAAGTTAAGACGGCTTCTAGAACCTACTAGATATCAAGGATTAGAGCTAGAGTATGCAATAGACAAAACGAAACTACTAAACTATGACGCAATATGCAACCAAGTACAGGCGTCTAAAGCAGAATTAAACGAAGAATTGGAGAAAATTCAGGCAATAGAAATCGAAGGACATTACAGATTATTAGAATTTGATTACGAATTCCGGGTTCTATCCTACATGTTGGATCTTATAGATGAGAATTCTTGGCTTTTGGATAGAATATCAAAAGAAAATACTATTGAGAGTCTCAAGGAACTGGTTCCTTTACCGATTCTGGAGGCAACATTCAGCTTTTATACTACAAAGTCCACTCTTGATGAAGACGTGCAGTATTATCAGTATAAGCAGGATCTAGTGTGTAGGTTTTTGGCCAGAGTCTTATTGAAGAGTGCCGGGAGATTCAATTTGGCGGAGTTTTTGCAAGCCTGGAGAGACTCGGTTCCTGACGGCATGGTTACAGATGTAAGTGTCCTATTATTTTAAGGGTCCAAATACGGAACGCTTATAATTTCGTCATATGTCTTAAGACTACTTGCAATGTATCGATGAAAATTAGAAAGAAGGTGTATTCTATGCACCGTTAAACAACAGGGTAGTGAATTACGAAAAATAAATAAGGGAGGCACTCCCCGTACATGAAACCGAGGGCTGAAAAAGCTTGAGCAAAAAAAAAAAACATAAGCTTGTTCGTTGTATCCCATAATTTAATAGAATATGATGTTTTTAAATGACTTTTTTTTCATCGATTTTTCGAGAAATTCCTACTATGCAAAAGAAACTTATTTTTGCGGGAGATAAAATAAATACTTTGCAGGCGTACATATTCAACTACGGAAATCTTCAGAGTGCGTGGTCTGACACGCACTTAGCCAGTTTTTCATCTTATTGCGTAGCTAACAAGCCGACGTTCCACCTATTGATAAATGGTCATCCCCGTCTATGGACATCAGCAATCCTTGAGGCGCAGATGCGTTGCCTTCCAGAGACGCAGCTAACATGTCTCATTTCTGTGTAACTACAGCAGCACCAAAATACCAACACCATTCCGAACCGAAAGGAAAATGCTAAACGCTGCTTGGCGGCGGAAATAAGTATGGTGGTAGTGTTTTCTTTAGAGAACTCTGTTTTCAACTGTGGCGGCATCTACATCGCCACATGCGAACTACGCATCACACTGACGTCACGCAAAATCCGGCATCGCACAAGCAGTTTACCGCGCGACTAGCATAATATACAACGTCCCGACACCAATGGTCGGGAAATAGCCCACCAGACGCAACACCCGTCTGGTCGGTTTCCTCCCCATTCCATGGAGAGTGAGTGAACTTTAAACTCTGTCCCTCATACTTCTATAAAACCGACTTCAAAAAAAAGCAGGAGGTTCTCAAACCGCTGTTTTATTTTTCAAGTATATTCAGCAATAATTCCTTACCACGTCGACCGATTTCAATTAATCTTTTCATTGGAAAGGGGTCACATTATGGGTGGTCCCACTAGTTCATTTTTGTTTTTTTTTTTTTTATGAATTGAAAATTCATCTATTTCTTTGTTTTTGTATTTCAGGAATCACTATTATCAGGTATAGCATTAGTGGACAAATCAACCACGCCGCAGGTCGTATGGGGATTCGCTGAAAGCGACTTACCTGAAGAAATTAATGAGCGATTCAAAATATTGTTTCAAACTAAACCGAAGTGGACTGTTGATCAAATATCACCTTATATCGAGTAAGTACTATTATTTTTCCGGTGAATTGGTAAACCCTTTATTTTTTTGCGTCTCCTAACCGAAAGCGATTGTCACGCGAGTACGTGATCGTCGCGCTCGGTTATATGAATAATGACCTCTGCCCACGGATTCGTCGTTCAAATTAGACTTTATGCTCTTGAGGAACATGTCCTTATTATAATATTGCATGTTCCAGGTGCTACGCAACAGAAAAATTGAACGTCAACGCTCTCTTGACGAAATATGCCAGAGCTTCGACACAGGATGGTGTTAGAGTGTTCTCAGCCAAACATATGAAATAGTCTGTAATTGTAAGTACAATACAGTAAATAAGTTAGTTTACAGAAGATAATATACTCTTGTGGGTCACGAATTAATAAAAATAAAAGTTACTCATTGAATAATACGTTTTATTTTAAACAAATTTACATTACAAAAATATTTATACATTATTTGATGAGTTTTTTATGATGAATTCACTATCGTATTTAACATAATTTTCATAATTATTTTACTTACATAACACAGCCTTCTTGTTCTTCATAACAACGTTCTTAGAATCCATCCTTTTTAAAACTTTCGCCAACATTCTATCTCAATATGACGACCAGCGTTCGATTAAAATAAAAAAATACAATAAAATCTTGGGAATGTTTGCAAACACGAAAAAGAAATATAAGTAGTATCTTTACATTCCAAAACTAAGTCTAAAGCTTAAAACTAATAATCTTTGGTTTCAAAATTAAGATTGTTGAACATTTTTCCTGAGTTTGTTCAATTCTTCCCACATGGCGGCTGGTAGGTCTTCTCCCACTTCTTCTTTGAAATACTTCTCGATTGCGTCAGCTTCTTGTAGCCAGAAGTCTTTAGGTATACTGAAGAGGGTCTTCATGTCGATGGGGCCTAGGTTCTGCGTGTTGAGATCGCCCTCAGTGGGGATGTTTCCAAGGGGAGTTTCGGTGAAGCATGGTTCATTGTCACAGCGGCGAAGGATCCAGTCGAGAACGCGGGAGTTCTCGCCGTAACCGGGCCAGAGGAATTTACCCTTGGAAAGAAAATATTATTAGTATAGAATATTATATCTTGTTTGCACTGACAATGAAAGAGCTTGGGGCTAGACCAATCAAAGAAAGGTCTGACATGACTGCAACCAACTAATCAGCATTGTGGGTCTAGGACATGCCGTGATTTGGCACGAGATGTCCTCCGATATTTTCCTTCATCGTTTTGATGATGATTGTGTAGCCATAAAGCTTCAAATTCGCATAATAAGTAGGAACGTCGTAGGTTTAAACCTGAGCTCTTTTTTGACCAAAATACTGTAGTATATGGTACACACCTCATCATTCTTACGGAACCAGTTGACGTGGAAGATCTTGGGCATCTGGCGCCCGGCTTGTGGCATCGACAGCCAGTGCTTGATGTACTCGCCAAAGTTGTAGCCGAAGAACGGACGCATGGCGAATGGATCGTGCATCACTACTTTGCCCTGTCATAGAAAGATTTGGGTTAAAATCGTGTAGAAGTGACATTCATAAGCTAGGGAAACGTGCATTGACCCTAATTTACCTTATAATGGAAAATGTAGGCGTTAAAATAATATAAAAGTGACAATCATTGGTTAGAGGATCGTGCATGACTAATTTACCATATTAAATAAGGAGCAGGGTTAGAAATTTTTTGAAGGAATCATGAGATTTAAAAGTGTGTGGGGTCCAGGGTCTGTCAATATCAAATAATAAAAATATATCAATAGCAGAGGATGCTAGTATCTTATAGATTTTTCTCTTTGGACACTAGGGCCGTAACGAGTTAGAGCGATCATTGTTTTAATGCAAGAAAGATATAGGAAGCACCAGTCGAATAGCGCTATCCCTTTTTCGCAAATACGGCCTTACTAATGCAAAGAAGAAAAATATTAAATACTAGCTTTACAAACTTTATCATAACTAAGACATAAAAAGGTATGCTCACAGCATGCTCAGCCGCAGCAGTGGATTCAGATCTCATGCTGGCGCCCAGGAACACGCCGTGCTGCCAGTCCCGCGCCTCCACCACCAGCGGCACGCCGGCCGGGCGCCGCCCGCCCAGCAAGATGGCGGAGATGGGCACTCCTTCGGCGCTCTCCCACTCCGCGTCAATGATTGGGCATTGTTCAGCTGGAGTGCAGAATCTGTGAGAAAAATATTTGGTTAAATTCACTGCAATAATCGAATGTTTGGATTAAATCTTCCTTATAATGGTTTTTTTTTAATATAATCTGGCAACATTGTCAACCACAGATAATTTTCCCTGTTAAGCCTCGCGCGACACCGATTCGGAGTCAAAAATAGAAAATCAATTGTGTCGCATTTGCTGTCCTCGACCAATTAATCTGACAAAGGTTTATAAATATTAAAAAAATGCCTTAAAATGGGTAAAATTCCATAAACAATTTCCCTAACTTTTTCTGATCAAGCTAAAATTTCATTCAGCCTACCTAGAGTTAGGATGAGCAGCAGGAGTCTTCTTGCTAGAGTCCCATGGCTGTCCCTTCCAGTCAGTCAATTTCTCAGGATTGGTGCCCATGCCTTCCCACCACACGCCACCATCTTGGGTCTCGCCTACATTCGTGAATACCGTGTTTTGGAATACTGTTGACATTGCTATGGGGTTCGTTGCTTCCGAGGTTCCTGTGAAAAGAGTAGAATATTAGGATTTCTTTATAACAAAACTAGTAATGACTTCTTTGTTAATGTTTTTTATAAAACAAGTTTCTGATAGGCCTTAGAAAGCCCATGTTTCATCAGACTTAATTCAAAATCTACTTAATTAGACCGACTTAGGTCCTGAGTTTAGTTATTGGTTCTGGGAAATATTAGGTTTGTCTATAAGGAAATTCTTAGTAACATCCCGGAGTTCGGATTTATGCCCTGTTAATACTAATGGGCAGGCCCGAATACAAGGGATTTATAACATAACTGTCAAAACCTGACAATGTTTTTTTTTTAACCGTTTCACATTATCTCCTCTGTCTAAATACAGCAAGCATTATAATTATTATCTTTTGTTCCTTACCTGGAGCAACTCCAAAGAACCCATTCTCGGGATTAATAGCCCTTAGTACGCCATTCTTATCGAACTTCATCCAGGCTATATCATCGCCCACACATTCTACCTTGTACCCTGGCAGGGACGGCGTCATCATGGCGAGGTTGGTCTTGCCACAAGCTGAGGGGAAGGCGGCTGCGATGTAGCGCTTACGACCTTTGGGGTCGGTAACGCCTACGATCTAGAAACATGGAGATAATTTGATTAGTATTTGCTGTTTGGCCTATACCTGCTCGCAGATATTTACTAAACCTAGCCAGAGAACATATCTTTGAATAAAGACAAAAACCCAACGATCCGTTCGTTGGATTTTAGTCGATCACCAACAGAAAGACGCTTTGTTTTGTGTGTTAAAATGAATTTTAAGTATTTTTTTAATCATCTGACGAATAAACTGTGTTGTCATAATGATGAGGGTAGTTTTTAGCAATATTTTGAATCACGTTGCTATTATTATATCGGAGGTGCAAAGATACTTCAAAATAATTATTGTAGGCACACCTTCAATTTTGTTGTAACTCCAGATAATAAAACTATTAATGATCTAGCTTATCTCACTAAGTTTATATCATTATTTTACTATGAATTGTAAATTTCGTTTGAGTTTTCTTTAACCGCAAATAACATTTAAACTCACCAGCATGTGTTCAGCGAGCCATCCTTCTCTGCGTGCGATAACTGATCCCAGTCGGAGGGCGAAGCACTTCTTCCCCAACAAACTGTTACCACCGTAACCGCTGCCTGTTAACAAAAGAAAAATAAAGTTACAAATGTCTGGAATATTATCTGAAAGCTATAATAGCTACAGTAATACTTTAAGTGTGAGAGAAAAGTTTCTGCTTACGGCCACTAGATGGCGTTAGTAGTCGAGTTTTTTTTTAAGATTTTTATTTCAAACAACCTTTTTTTGGTTTCAGAATTTCCTAGATAATGCACTGCGTCACTTTTTTGTTTAAATGCTTTTCTAGCAATGAACTATTTTGAAAGGAACCGCGCATCAATATGTTCTCGGATACTTCTGTGGTTTTATTACTGTTTGGACCAGCTCCACATAGTCACCAGCGACTTATTAAATCCAATACATTTTTAACAGTTTCAGAAATACCCACCATAGCTAACAATCTCATTATCAGCAGGTTTATGCAGTATGATAGTACGGGGCGGGTCGCAGGGCCATCCAGTAATGCCGCCGGTACCAACTGCATGCAGGCAACGTACGAACTGCTCATCTTGACGCAAAACCTCCAGGACTTTAGCACCTGTTGACGATAAAAAGATCGTTTTAGATTTTTTCTCTCTTTCTCTGTGGGGTTAAAAGTATCCTGGGAGATATGTTGTCTCTTTCACTCGTGGTATACTGAAAACAGCTGTTCCAAGAGGGCGTTTGTAGGGATCAAATCAAATCGTTTATTGCAATCCATAATGTACAATTACATGTGGTAAAAAAGTTAAAATAGAAACAATTATGGACCCTGTCGCGCACAGCAAATTTTTAAATAAGTTGAGAGGCGCTTTATTAATTTTCCTTGTTATTAAGTTAGATTATTTTATATCCTATTACCTATGTATTTATATTTCCATTCAAGCTGTTTGTAAAGGAGTTTAATGTATGGACACTTTTTTTTGTTAAAAACGAGTGATTTTCAATGGCTTTGCTGTTTAAATCTGTGTTTATAGGTTATAGAAGAAGTATTTTCAAGAATGGGGGTAAAATTATGAAACGTACAAAAAAAAAATAAAAACGTACAAATAATGAAAACAAATTATTTTCAAGTCGACAAGGACACAAGGTGGACTAATTAAGATGCTGCATGACACATCAGAAACAAGTCAACATTTGAAACGTAAATAGCACATACTTAATATAATCAATTTGTTTTAAACAAATGGAAACTTTATCCATTTAGTCGCAACAAGACTTTGTAGGCAATATAATATGTAAGCCAAAGCTACAAATTTAGACATCTGCGAGTCTCTGTCTAGATATAAGAATTGTTTAAAAGATTTAATTTAATTTCAGTATCTCTAAATGTTGTATTTTTTTTTTATGTCCTTTAAATATTTTTGTATTAACTGTTGTCTAATTTTACCTTTCATTCATATTTTAACTATTAGCTTAGTTGTTAACTGTATTGTGCATGCTGTGGTCTCCTATAAGTGAAGGAGTACACCTACTTTATACCTGATGTTGCCCTTTATTTATGTGTTATGTATTGTGTACATCTTTTGTTGGAGATCCTAAATCAATAAATAAAATAAAAACAAGTGAGTACTAAGCTCATGTAAATATCTAACGAAGGCTACTATAATAATCATAAGAAACAATAAATAATTGACAGGCTAACCTAACCTAACCTAAAAGTTCGCGCCCTTTTCTATCTGCGCTCTGGTTGGCGTTCCCTACTACGGGACAACCACACCTGCGTACTAGGGCCGCCACCTACGCAACACGTGAGCGATGAGAATCCCGTCATTAGGGATGCAAGAAGTGCCAAAAGTATCGATATATATCGTATCAATATTTAAATAAGATATTGATAGGTATCGATTTCAATATATCGAAAAAAAAATCGGTATATCCGTGATATTTCCAAACAAAATATTTGTACTCTATGAAATCCTGATGTAAAATCTTAAATTAATAAAACATTGATAAAAATCAGTCTACTTTTTTTACGGCTTGAATTCGAGTGGTTTTAGTCAGTGGGGACAACAGTGTTTCTATAGGAAAATTATATCGTATTTGATACGTTTTCGCAAAAAATATCTATGTATCGATACATCGATATTTTTTTTGCAAGCCTACCTGTCCATTGTCCACAACCGTATCACAACAGTGTTTCACAACAACGAAACAGGACAATTTTGCGACGAAAACAGTTCAATTTTCTTTAAAACAAACGAACAAAAAGTTGGAATAGGAACTGCGGTGTGTTTTTTTTAAGTCGGTACAATACGTATGTGAAAATTGAGTTTCAAAAACGTGACTTTTTTGAATGCATACCTAGACGTCGTTGCATTTGTGTAGGGATGGCGATTTGAGTTGCCGCGCGGCATTCTGCCGGTAAAATGACCGAACGTGGAAGTGAGTCAGACCTAGCCTCGTCAGCTCCGGCAGAACAGGCAGTCGGCAGCCCTAGCGACGGCGATCCTACTACCGTTATTGATAACCAGTTGCTAATTGCTGAGGTGAAGAAACACCCCATCCTATACAATAAGGCGTACACAGAATATATGGAGAAGGTGACAAGGTTAAAAAAGTGGAACACAGTCTGTCATTCTCTGTTCAAGCAGTGGAGTGAGTTCTCCCCAAAAAAGAAGGAAGAAAAAAGTAAGTAATTTTCTGTCTGTCTTTTTGTTCGCTGATCTTTTTGTCTAAATAAAGTCTAAAGTTTTGTCTTTCAAGTGATTTCTAGAATACATTAAAAACCTATTGAGCCCGCTTCGCAGCTGGGCGTTTGAAGCGATTCACCGCCCGGGTTCGATTCCTAGGTAAGTCAGGAAGGGAAAAATTGGTATGAAAAGTCTTTGTTGAAATTTTTATAACTTGACTTTTTTAGAAGCCGCTCTTAAAGGGAGTCCCGCAACACCCCATGTATGTTCAGCGATTATTTACAGTACCTAGGTATTTAGGTGTTAGACCACACACAGTCAGCGTAGGCGTAGGTATAGGAGCGTTTTTGACTCAATATATTGCTTTTTTTTGTTTGCGTTGAGGAGTAGAATAAAAAAAATGCGAATAAATCCTTAAAATATAGTCTACGACCGATAAAAATACCAAAATAAAAATACAAATACGGTCTAAAAGTGACTAAAAGTTAACTCAAAGGGAAACAATTTGCACGACAAAATGATTTCCGGGTATTCACACTATTTTTATTGCCACACTAAGAAGTCACAAAAAAAAGAAAATTGGCAATGACTCCGAAGTAGATTTAAAAACTTCCTCGGATTCAAAAGCTTTCTAAAACAATACAAATAACAGGCACTTATAACCTTGGACGTCTATACTTGGGTCTGCCTGTACTTTTACTTTTGTTTTTCGCCATTTACTTAAAAACAAGAGACTACGTTTCGTATGCCGTAATTACAGACACAATTAAAAAGCCATTGTGTCTTGCGTAGTAGATCTGCGTTCGATACGAAGAGTTAAGGAATTGAAATTATTTCTTTTTCAGTAAAGATAGTTCAGAATAAATGGCAAAAGCAGAAGGATATTTTTTTTAAGAGTTACGAAGATGTTGAAAAACACCCTACATCCAAAAGAAGCAAAAAAAATTTGGATAGTTTGACATTCTTGGCCCCATCAACCGGTGCTAGCGACGTGGACGTGGATGCTTGCTCCTTCAATACTAACACCGATGCGGAGTATGCTATTGCTGATGTTATGCCTATGGACATCCCCGTACCGCCAGAGACTCCCCAAGTCAACATCCCTAATAAGTCACCGGTGCCCTCAACATCGGAACAAGTCGGCGACTTCGCAAAGACTTACGAAGGCCAAAAGGCGCCCTTCTTCATCCCCATGCCGGAAATAGGACTACCGCCATCGTTCGACCCGAACCCGAACATGCACTTCGCGTTCATGTTAGTGCCATTATTGAATAGATTAACTCAAGAACAATTGTTTTCGGCATGGCCCCAGATTTTAAAAGTTATTAAAGACGCTGAGGGGAAGAAAAGGTTATCTATTCGTCAAAGTGAGTTAGTTTATTCTCCTGGAGTGGAAACTACAGATAATTTGGCTCAAGAAACCCTTGTTGAACACAAACCAGAACCAGAGGAGGCTTTGGAGAAAGAACCCGTATACCCATCTCATTACGGGAGGCCGACCAACTCTGAAGGAGACATAATGTACCCAGAAACAGACCATGAGGACCTTGACGAGCTCTAGGCCTAGACCGGCCTAGACCGGCTAAAAATAACTCAGAATTCTTGGTGTTAAGAGACAAGCGTAAACCCTTCGTAAATTACGCTGTTCAAAGTGAGTCACCGAAATTACGCTGCTAAAATATTGCACTTTTCACCACGCTTGGCGCAAAATGATTATTATTTATTTATTTCCAAAAACACTGCCTATTATATTTACAATTTGGGCCACATAACGAAAAACTCTTAGTTGAATTTAACTTCAAGAATATTAAAAAAAAAATTAAGTTGATCGGCGAAAATTACGCCGAGTTTATGCTTACTATAAAAAGTGTTCAGTTAGTTAAGAAATGTTACTGTAATCTATCAATCGATCTACTAATGTATTTTTTAGGATTAAAAGCGATTGTTACAAAATTATGTGCAAATTAATAATGTACCTAAATGTTGTATATTTATGTGGTAGTTTCTATATTCTATAGTCCTTCGGTATATTAGTGTAGCTGTGCGTTTTGTGCTGTGTGTTTAGAATTAAACAAAAATGTTGTAATGTTCTTTTTTTGTCTTTCCTAACAATATCAGCTCAAATGAAAATCAAACTCAAATATCTTTCAGCTTTTACTGTTATTGTAACTGCACTTGCTTATGCTGGTGGCGCACTGCGTCTTATTCTGAAACAACTCCTTCTAAACTTCAAGAAGAAGCGTTTGCGAGCGCATTCCGGAATAAGGCTGCAAGTGAATTATGCCATTAGCGTGTTGTGCCAACTAAGCCATTGAAAACCGCGAATCATTAATATCAAAATTATACAAAATAATATTTATATAAAGACAACTTGTAGGGCTGGCCGCTAGAGAGAGATCAAACATATTGGCCTCTCTTTCTATCAACCGATGAGACGAAAGCCCTTTGCAGACTACGTTGCAACCAGTATAAATGCGTCTACGAGTTTTTAATAATATGTACATATACCAAGATTTGACGAACTATACGCGTTGCTCTTTGACATTTGACGCCGGCTTTTCACGGTCAAGATATATTGGTTGCATCGGCGTGTCTGGCTTGTTTTGTACGCTTTGTATTCATTTATTGATATTCTGAAATATAACGTACCCATCCTTGTCATGACGCGCATAGAGTAGACGACGTACGGAGAGTCGGTGATCTCTACGCCGACCTTGGATAGCGGAGAGCCTACAGGACCCATGGAGAATGGAATTACGTACATCGTGCGGCCTGTGGACAAAATATTAATTGTATAGCTTATAATTTAGTACTTAGGTGATCAGACTAATGAAAAAAAAGTAGGTAAGTTCGTCGGATACTTGTAATAGGAAGACGAGATTAAAATATTTTTTGAGGTTACATATAACTTTATTTTTTGACTTTTTATTTTTCAGTCTACTTGCCAAAAACATCTTCCGTGTATACATTTTTGAGCATTATGCACTATGCCTGTTACCTAATATTCTATGGTTCCAAATTCAAATTCTGCAAATGATGCTGATTTGCCCTCTTTTGATACAAACAAAAAAGAACAACTTGATAAAGTAAATAATTCAAACAAAATATTGCAGATTTTTTTTTTTCAATGGCCAATCCACCGACAATTAATTTGCCTGGTCTATACTGCATACCTGTCCTAATTGCAGCAATAAGCGGATTGTCCAGGCCTCCGGTAGCTGTATTGATTTTGAGGGGAGTCTGAGAGCCAGACACGCACATATGCAGCCATTTATGATCAATGTATGCATGTCTTGTCTGGAATGTAATGAACCCCTTTGAATAGCTACTCGGTA
Source organism: Atethmia centrago (assembly GCA_905333075.3). NCBI lineage: Eukaryota > Metazoa > Arthropoda > Insecta > Lepidoptera > Noctuidae > Atethmia > Atethmia centrago. The sequence goes on from HG995385.1 coordinate 15,691,677, forward strand.
CTCAATATCCGTTGGGCAAACACAGATTTTGGGAAATTCATTCGAGTCCTCATTGTTTGAAAATGGAGGTCTTTTGATAGTGTGGAAATTGAATAAACACTCTTTTGTTTATTTCGACGTATTGCAAAATAGTTTACTTTTTTTTTGTTGTTTGGAAACATTGTTTATGAGTTTCAAGAAATTTGATTTTGCTGTGATACTGTGGTTTCCTGGTCTCACGCTGGTTTAAAATAATTGGTTTTCAACGGTCTTCTTCCGTGTTTGATTAATATGTTAATAGATGCTGAACATTCTTATAAAGGTCATGTTTGATTAAGTGTAAATTATTCAGTTGACTTATTTTGCTAAATGCTATTTCTGGGAATGTTTTTTTCGTCATATTAGTTTGGAAACGACTTTGGCAGTGGTGGAACAGGTCCTTTCTAAGCGACAGCTGAATCTATATAAACACCGCTCTTGGTAAACCAAGTATGATTAAAATATTTTGTCACAAGCACACAAGATAAGGCTGCTTTTCATCCTCTCTTTCATCCTATCTAGATTGCGTTATGTATTGTGCAACAAAAATTCATAACTACTACCAAAAAGTTTTTAAGGTGCATCCACAACGAAGTTACTTTTTGTAGAGCAACATTTTGATAACATTAATTATGTAACTTTCTATAACTTCAACTAAGTTTACTAAATAACTTTTTGTTATCCCTTGTTGTTCACTAACACTTTGGTGTGGATGCACCTAGTGATTCCATTTTCTACAACAAAACGTTTAAAACAAGACCAAAAAGGTTATTATTTTCCATCAGCCCACGTACGCACGGGTGATTTTTTTCGCGGACCGGATTTGAGCCGGGTTCAGTCGAGCACTGAGAATCCAACACCGCATCCCAGCACGTCAAGAAAACACTGTTGGATTTTCAACTCTCGGCGTTAAGCAGAGCGTTGAAAATCGAGTGCGCGAAAAAAACTCGCCTGTGCGAACCTGAGCTAACTTTTAAAGAGCCAAGACCGTAGCATAATAATAGTCTTCTGTGGCCAAGGCACTGCAGGATAATAGTGTTCTGTGGCCATGACTTACCTCGCATACATCCCGGGAACCTCTCAGTGATGGCCTTGTCATAGTCATTGGGAGCGATGTAGTTGCCAAGCGCAGACTTCTGTCCCGCGCGTGCAATAGGCACCACATCCCTCTCCTTCTCGGAGCAGATGAAAGTGCGCGATTCTACGCGGGCCACATCGGCGGGGTCTGTGCGGGCTAGCCAGCTGGTGGAAAAAAGTTTGGTTAGTTCTTTTTGTGTTTAAAATAATTGGTGACAACATTTTTTTCTGGATTGGCGCTGATGAAGTTTGAACAAGTTTGTTTTTTCATCTTGTCTTTTCGTAAAGCCAGCTGATTACAGCAATTGCTACTTTGAACACGGTTTTTTTTTTAGATTTGGAGATTTATTTTTCAGCGCTTGACGTTTGATCTTTCAGCGCTGGGATATGTCGAATAGAAATATTGAATTTCTCTACTCTAAAGACTATTTTTATGACATTATTTCAGAGAATATCGGTGTTTTTTTCTTACGGCGTGGAGTATTTTTATTTTACAGCATTTAAACCTTTTCAGTGTTAAACTTCCAACAAAAAACAAAAGAAGTTCAGTAACAGTTCCAGCAGTACTTACCAGTTCTCATACTTATGCAGACGCTTCAAAGTTCCTTGCTGCTGCATGATATGCAACAAGGCAGCAGCCTCAGCTTCCGAACCATCGCAGATGTGGACATGTTCCGGCTGGCAGAGAGCAGCGCTTCGCTCCACGAATGCACGTACCTGAGGGGTTTAAAAAAATCTTCATCATCTTCAACCAACCCTTCCTTCTTTTCCTTTTCCCAACTATTTTAGAGTCAGTTTCAGTATAGTATAGTATAGTTACCAGTATTTTTAGGAAGCGAGTGCCTATCTGACCTCCACAACCCAGTTACTGGGTAACACGATAACCCTTGGCAAGACTGATTTTCAGAGTTTCTGGCTTCTTGGCGCGAGCTTTGAGGCCTAGGTACTGTTACGTTTGTATTTGGAATTCTAGAGCTAGAGGCCTGGTAGTAAGATTAGTAGAGGGCCTGCTGACTGCCCACGGTGCGACGGACGTACTTACCTAATAAAGTATTGTCATTCACTGGAGTCTTGTTTAATGCACTTCAAAGAAGATTTTGATGTGACTCGTCAACTTGGTAGGTCTAGTGTGTAATAGTTTTAGACAACTAAAGGAAAAGGTTTTTGCATTTACAACGATCTATGAGAAATGGCCTGCATCTGAATAAATTAGGTATTTAAAGTTATCGCTCCATGGTTCACAAAGTGACATGCTGGCTTTAGCATTTAAATGTTTGAAGCTCTCGCGCCGTGGTTCGCACCTACCTACACATTAAAGATAGTTGTGCTACTCGTAAGTAGCACAAAGGCCCTTGATGTAATAGGTAAGGAGCCTTACAGAAACTATAGGGCAATTTAAGGCAGTTTTTTCCTCACAGTTGCAAGATTTAGGTAGGCAATTTAAGGCCAATGTTTTTTACCTGCGTTTATAAGTACTCAGTTTCTAGTCTTTGTTTATAAATTTCCTTTCAATAATTTCAGTAAGTAATAACAACTGCGGAAGTGAGAATATTGACCAATATTTCCTTCAGAGAGTCGATATTTTATCTAGAAATATATTTACCTTGGGAGTCAATGCAGCGAGTTGGGGATTAGGGCTGGTGGCTCCACGGAGAGCGGTCTGATGGGCCGCACGCCCGCATGCCAGCGCCACTTGGGCATACCTGGGGACAAAGAAAAATTACATTAGAAAATTAAACACGAATAATTATGGAAAATTCTGGTGTGCTGAAATGTGGAACATAGTGGCGCCAAACGTCGCCATTTTGGATTTCTTATACCTACTTATTTCCAAATAGGTATGAAAAGTATATAAAATATAAAAAAGTACTAAAATTCCAAATATAAAAAAAGTACTAAAAATATCATATTTTGACGTAAAGCGTAGCTGTTTTGAATTTCCTGTGACGTCAAATGACGTCAAAGGAAATATATGATTAGGAACAAACAAATGATACGTTGTTGATATCGATCGAGTAGTACCTAAGTACAGTCCTTTCACAGTTATTACTTCGGACAGCAGCAACTCTATAACAACCCTAGAGCAACGAAAATAAAGATCACTGATTTTGACAGACTTGTCAACGGAAGCAACCAGCGACTTATTGCAACGAAAATAAAAATCACTCTGCTATCAGTGTTTTTTTTTTTGAGGTAGGATTTCAGAGGTAGAATAACTAAAGTAAAAGGACTTTATTTAGGTTAGAAGAATAGTCAATCAAACAAACATAAAATAGTCACTCCATTTCTGGTAAAAAAAAACGTGATAGGTATCCTAAAAATATTTTTATAATCCTTGACTCCTATAAATTAATTGCTATGTTGAAACATTTGATATGAAATAATTAACAATAAAATCATTATCTACTGCGCACCGTCCATTCATCAGGGCGCGGGCGAGACTTGGAACTTTGAACCGGGCACTATGTCGGTCGCCTAAAGCAAAGGTTGAATTTTATTATCTTGTTGCAACATCGTAGTTTTTAGTTAGGTGTTTAGAAATATCGATAAATTGATTTGTAATCTTGCACAACTGTTACTTATTAAAAGGGCAGCTAAAGTAGAATGCTCGGGATATCAATGGCAAAATGGTATACCAACTAAATCATCAAATAAAACCCTCTTCCTCTCTCCAGCTTCGATGTGCCCGACAGGGTCCACAATGATCAAGTCTTGTTAAACCCTACCACATACATTCACATTCAGAAATGTAAATAAATATTGAGTAGGTACATATTGTATTGAGTATTATAAGAATGGTTGTGTGGTAAAATTGATGATCTTTCTAAAACAATAACGATCATTTGAAGTTGTTAATAAAATTGTTCTGATGATTGCTAGATTGAAATAAATACCTAACCTAGTATTAATTAGATAATTTTAAATTGTTCCATTTGTCCAGAGTCGTGTAGTCGTGCTATTGTTATGCAATATCTAGACGATATTGTATCGGTGTTTTTCATAATTATTTAGATTTTCCCTTTGACGTTTAATTACGTAAAGCTAGGTGTTCCTAGGAAAAGAGTGAAAGAGTAAATATGCTAATATTATAGCTATTAACTTACCTAATACCTACCTATTTTGACGATTTTTTTATGTTGTTTTATTGGACAACACTTTTGTTGTCCAATAAAACAACTTGACTAGACTTGAAATGATTAGGGTTGCCCCGTCGCCCATCGGAAACCCCGGACAATGGAAACATTAAGCAAATACAAGAAGTATAAGATATTTACGTGGAAAAATCAACTCTTGCATATCACACAGTCGTTTTATTTATTTATTATGCAAACGTATGTATTTTATAGCCAGCTATAAGGCAAGGTAAAATATTCGATGCGAATGCTGCAGTAGGAGGTATTTAGAACTACCTTTTCACCTTTCATCTTGGGCACAAAATCTTTCATTGTGTTTATTTTGCTATGCCGCGTCCTCTCAATGCCAGACCATATAGGTCACCTAGGTGTCTTCCTAACTATAGGTGGGCAAAATGTGATGAAACGCGATGGGTGCAAATAAGTTGCCTACGCAGATACAGGTTACTACACGTAAGTTTAACGAGACCGCCAGGCCCACAACGCCTCGTGACGTGTGCCAAATAGAATAGGTATTTTTTATTAGGAACTCATTGACGATATAAAAAACTGAACAGTTGTTAACTATGTAGTAGGTGGCTTGGTAATTTGAATCAATTTGAAACAATGCTGTTGTAACGAAATACGAAACGCTACTGAAAGAGTCTGGAAGTAAGCAAGGTAAAGGCCGACGCGACGGTCATATTTAAAAAAAAAATGTTATTTCTGTGCCTATACACTTACTTAGTATAACTCAATGGAATTATTTGAATTAAACCATTTACAGGCACTTGAATTGTCAAGGAGTCGGTCAGTGGGGTCCACTAGTGCCGATGCCCGTCGGGGTCGCGGCAAAGTCCGAAAGGGACACTGAGGCAACACAGGCAACGGATGGGACACGGGTGAGTTTTAGTCAGTAAGAGTCTGACATACTCGTACCCACCTTTGATAATTTCCCAAGCAAAAAAAAGGAGTCGGTAGAAAGTTGGAGCTAGTTGCCAAAACGTAGATCTATGGAGAAGAACGGGCAAGAAACTCAGACACTCTTTTAAATCAAGATTTAGGAAATCCTGGGTAGGCACTGCTTCTTTCAATTTTAGCAGTAGCAAAAAGGGGATTTTCCTTTTTTTAGCTAAATTTCTGAATAATTCCGATAACCATCTCACGTAAAAACGTGGATTTTTTCCGATGTGGGAGGAGGAAGTATCTAACATTACCTATATTTCGTGAGCTTATTTAGTAGGTAACCTGTGGGTAAGTTACCTATTAATTGATTCGAGGGAATATTTATCTAGGTACTTATCTGTGTATGTTTGGTACAATGGTTAAATAAATTATTGTAAGTCGTGCAAAATAATAAAAAATAATATGTAGGTTTTAATTAATTTTAATTATATATATATATTATATACATATAGTTTTAATTATACCAACCCAGAAAAACTAGAAGTTGATGAATAATTCTGATTAACTATCAGAAGTAGAATGAATAAATTAGAGCGGATAGAGAACTGCAAGTCTAAAGGAGATTCGAAGTGATTCGACTTAGAAGAAAACAAAGGATTTAGAAATAATAACAGTACAGATAAAAAAATATTTCTTTGAAAATTTTAATTAAAATAACAGAAGGATAAGAAGTCAAGCCAAAGTAAAGAAAAAGAAGAAAAATTGTAATATACTCACTGGTTGGTCTTCCTCACGTAGTCTTCAGGGAAAGAGTTGAAGTGCAACATTTTTAATTTAAAATTAATAAAAATAAATAACAATAAAATTAATTAATACTTTAAAATAAAATAAAATCGCGAGCTAAACTTTATCAAAATTACTGAAACTGAACAGAAATATCAGCCACCTATAATATGCTATTGTGGTTAATTTGTCACCCATTTAATACTATGCGTGATGAAGCTTCAGAAACGTAGTGATTTTAAAATGTTGCGCGCACGCTTTAATACCGGAGGAGTGTTCACACGGCGCGCTCTGATTGGTCGAGAGCGCGGGTGTGTCGTGACGTGTGCACACATAACGTTTGGAACAACTTGTTTTTCTACGTTTATCGATTTGTTTTTGTAATGTTGATAATGTTTGTGTACTTTTGAAAATAATATTGTGATTTATGTGATTAGAGATTGGTACTTAGCTATCGTGATTTGACTGTTTTTAATTGCAATGTCATCAAAGTAAGAAAATATGAAAGTTAAAAAAAACCCAAGCCTTGAGTATTCCATAGCACGCCATACTTCTCAATGGTAAATTCCGTGGTACATTCCATTCGGTACAATAACGTTACTTCCCTTCTTAGTGTGTGCAATAGGTAAGTACACTTTATGTAGGCCGGACCAAAAACAATCTCCATGTGCTATGTAGGCAAGATGGAAGCCATGTTGCATCAGCTAATCATAATGTGACGGGAACTTTTTAATCAAAGTAATTGTTACGAGTAGTCTGGTATTAAAACTACAATGTTATGCCAGTCAGAACTCTAAAAGTACTTTCCCGCCAATTTGAATGTCATTTTTTTTAAATATTCTTTTTCATCCAATAACCTTGTCATCTTTAAATGATTATAAAAATATACGGCCAGGATTAAAAATAAAAATTATTAGATTCTTTTGGATTTTTGTTAATCTTTAAGAAAGGAAGGTTTTGACTTAGTGGAGCCAAGTTGTTTATATTGTAACTGAATGCGTTTATTTCGTCAGCAAGTTTTAAAGCTCAAGGTGAATTTCGTCATCGAAGGCGTGTACGGCATGCACATACTGATTGCATTTCAAAATACTTCTATAATTTGTTGAATCTTTCTCGATGGTTCAAATTATTTTAAAACCCATGAGCCTAACCAGCCTATTATTGTCGCACTGGGAAGGCATATACAGGGTGACATTGAAAACATGCGACAAATCGAAATGGGAGATTGTACTCATCATTATGAACAACTTTTACTAAGGGACCAAAGCTACAATCCCAAAAAAAAAAACTGCTGTCCCCTACATTTATGTTCGCAATACCTCATCAAAATGTAGGAAAAGCAGATTTTTTTTTTTGGGATTACAGCTTTGGTCCCTCAGTAAAAGTTGTTAATAATGATGTATACAATGTCCCATTTCAGTTTGTCGCAAGTTTTCAATTTCAACCTGTAGAGAAGGCATTAATTACCACGCTTCTCAAGACGGGTTGGCGATTAGGCCTAACCTACTAAGTAGGTATGAGTTTTCTTTTCTTATAGAGCTGCAAAAAAAAATGGTAAGTAGGTACCTACTGGAAATGTGATACAAGAAACAAGAGATGGTTTGGAAATGTATGTGTCAGCGTTTTCCTGTTACCCTACTTTACGCTAATGTAGACTATTATACTTAGGTTCCCAAACATTCAACATAGACACTTTGTACCGTCAAAAATATATCATGATATCTAATTTTCGATCTTAATTCTGTCAATAGATCTTATATAAATGACGTAAACGAAAATTGTTGTCAATGAACGAAAGACGCAAGTACCTATTTGTGGGAAGTGGACCACATTGAATGCTGACGCACTTGTATGAAACCAGACATTTACACTCTGGCTGTTTGACCTTAGCCGTCAGAGCATCCAAAATGAAAAAGACGCGTGTATGCTGGCGCGAGATAATTTGCCTCAGTTATGTCGAAATATGTGACTAAAACTTTACCGCATCTTTTTCGAGGACATCTACTTAAAGTAAGATCGATAATCCTTCTTGGTGTGTCCTTTTATAAATTCCCATGGAATTAGTATGACGTTTACTTTGATTATTTAAATGTCTAGATAGAGTGTTGCTCTGCAAAAGGACTAAAACAAACAGGCCATCTTTGGTATGCTGGTGTGCGTGACAGCTACGAGTTAAACTTGTCGCACCACATCATTGTGTTATTCTAGTGTGCGTGCATTTTGCGGCCAACAGTAGGACGCAATTTTTTTTCGACGAGTTCACAGGTTTGACTGTCTATCTAGACATATTTATATCTTTGGATGTGTACCTGGTAATATGTACTTAATAGTAAACAAGCTGACACGGCAGACGCCCTGTCCTTGCAATAATTTTTTTTAGAAAAAAGGACGTACAGTTTTTCTCGAAATTTAAAACTTTTAAAATATTCCTTTTCATAAAACCTAATTGGTACTATTATAAACATTTTAAAACAAAAAATTGCCAAATCGGTACAGCCGCTCTCAAGTGATGCACCTACCAACTAACAGCATTTCATTTTTATTATGTACCTACTAGCTGCGCCCCGCGGTTTATCCCGCATAAGTCTTGATCCCGTGGAAATATCGGGGTAAAAAGTATCATATGTCTTAATCCAGGACATGGTCTACCTATATGCCAAACTTCATCCAAATTTGTTCAGCCGCTTTAGCGTGAAAGCGTAACAAACAAACAAACTCACTTTCGCATTTATAAAATTAATTAGTTAGGATTATAGAAGATTATTTAAATTACTTCTACAGTCATAGACAAAACTGTGAATGACAGGTTTCATGCTCTTCCCGTTAAGGTTTGACGTCAGTTGACGTCACTAAATCTATGTTTAAGTTTTCTGTTCAATATCTCTAACTGATTGTTTACCAGAGATATTGATAGTTAATTATACACAATGTGTTTTGTTTACGTAATATTATGGTCATTTGTTAGCGTGTGACCATGATGTCAAGTTAGTAAAGTGGGGTCCGTGTTGTAAGTGTAGGTACCTACCTACACTTACAACACGGACTTACTTAGGTACCTACCTAAGTTATGCTTATTGACGTTTGAAGTCAATGCATCCATTACATAAACCGTTCGAAGTTAATTTTGACAAGACGTATGTTTTAACTTTGTCCATCCATATTAAAATGAAATAGGTTCTAAAAATAACTCTTTTGTGTATTAATATTGTGCTTCTTTTAATATAGGTACCTAATCATTTGTATTTTATTCTACTTTGCACAAAGGCTTGTTGAACGATTACATTGAAACTATATATTCCCGTAAGTAATAATTTTCCGAAAACTATGAACAAACATTTTTTTTTAGAAATACTGCATAAAGATGAACTTACAAACAGGCAATGCAGCGCGGCAATTCCACGATTTCCACTAACCGTCCGTTTCAACAAGCATAGAGCTGTGAGCTTCATTTTCCAGCTTCCAGGAATCTGCCTGTACCTAACCTCTGAAAAATTAAATTTCCTGGAACGTGCTACTGTAAAGAGAAAAATAGCGCTACGCTATAGGCTATTTTCAATAAAAATAAACTAATCCCTCTTGTGACGTAAAAAAAATAACTTGTAAGACATTTTGATACACAAAAGAAAGCCAAACAAAAAAGAAGTTTCAATATTCAAACAATAGGTGCAATAGGTGCCAAAAATTCAGTATAAAAAAAAATAAGGTCTAAAGCATCATTTAGGCCCCAAAACGACATATCTTTTCACCGCTAAGAAGAAAAAGCGGCGTAGTGCAGTGTAAATAAATACCTAAATAAAAAAATACTTAGAGCATTTCATCCCAACCATGGACCGAAACGTAGAAAAAACCCACACATTATGTTGATCGTTATAAGTGTGGCCAGCAATTAAAAAGGTAAGTTTATAAATAAAGTTGTTGAATCTAACGATAAAATTCTGATGCAAGTCTCCACCCACATTCATACATACATTCTACTACATTACGTGATAGGTCATTAGTTCAGACAGATAAGCTGAAAGTATAGTAGTCTTTTTTAGTTTATAGTTTACATCAGTTTTTTGTTAACAAAAACTTCTAGTCTAAATGTCAAGCCGTGTGAATTTGAGATAAAAAAGATGGGTTCAAAGTTGGGCGCAATATTTGATGACTACGTTTTTTTTCAACGTGGTTTAATTTTGAGTTTATCTATTATGTATACATTCATTAGGTCATAACCATAGACTATATATAACTAGATACGTTTTCTTTGTAGTGTTCAGTTCTGAGTTACAGGACACTACCTCAAAGGCCAGGGAGAAAATATGAGCGAAAAAACGCAGCATTTTTCAATTTGGTGCCGCATCGTAGCAAGTAAAAAATAAAAATAATGTTCTTCGGAAAACGCGTGCGAAATTTTACGTTTTTCCGCTCAGATATTTTTCAATGCCTTTTTTTTGGTTGGGAAATTATCAAATAACTTCTCCCGATCTGGGCGGAGCGGGAGGGTGTGTCAGACTCTTGACTAAAACCCACCCGTGTCCCTTCCGTTGCCTGTGATGTCGGCCTCGATAACCCTTTTGTATACCTTTTCGCGCCCCGGCAAGCATCAGCCCTAGTGGACTCCTACACTTGTGCTGACGACATCTCTTTGAGGCGCGCGTGGAGCACGTTGCGCCGCCGTGCCGTCGACCCGGGCCTGGTCCTTACCGGACGGTGAGCTACCCATTGCTCACCGTCAGAAGCCCGAAAGTCTGACAACCAGTCTGACCAAGGGGTATCGTATTACCCAGTTACTGGGTTGTGGAGGTCAGATAGGCAGTCGCTCCATGTAAAATACTGGTATTCAGCTGCTTCCGATTAGATTGGAACCAGACCCCAATATAGTTGGGGAAAGGCTCGACAGATGACGACAGTATTTTTATACAGTATTAAAATTTTACATGGTCATTACATCATCATTGATTTAAATAAGAGTTTAAAGTGTAAAGCTTCTTATTATACTAGTATTGGACATAGGACCATGATCTCCACTTAGATCAACAAATTCGATCTACATTGTTCTAGACCAATAAACTAGGCAGACACTTGGACTTAAAACTATGAGCAATAATACTTAGGAACTAATTATTTAACTCGTTATAATTATCTGTGTTTACTTAGAACTGCTAGAACTGTGATAACACTGTTTTCATCCTATCGTTAATTGGTAGGAGTGGCCAGTGAAAATAATAACAAGGAACTAACTTAATAACTACAAAACAAACCTTTAGTCCAATAAGTTTTGGTTGAGGGAAAGGCAAATTTCGCGCCCTCTCGCCCCTAGCCGCCGCTGGAGACGCCCAGGGGGGCAACCATCACCCCTTATAGCAGTATTATTTCAATATTACTTTAGCGTGAGAAAGAGATGGAGCTATAAGTCTTGTACAGCTCCATCACTTTTCCGCTGTGAAGTAATATTACAATAATACTGCTATAAGAGGTGATGGTTACCCCCCTGGGCGTCGGGAATCCCGAGCGGATTTCCGGCCACCGTAGGTGCGGGCTTGCGGACAGTGAGCAATGGGTACACACCGTTACAGCACCGTTCGGTAAGGACCAGGCCCGTCGGCGGCGCGTTGTATTCCACGCGTGCCTCAAAGAGATGTCGTCAGCACAAATGTAGGGGTCCACTAGGGTCGATGCCAGCCGGGGTCGCGAGAAGGTTCTATCTATGTTCTATGTTAGTGGGTTTGGTTTCCGCACTTAGTCCTTTAGGTGAACCATTGTGCGTGAACATGGCGGCCGTTTGGTGGTTATTCCAACCAGCCCACCTCCCTCCAGAAGTTGATCACATCTCCTGGTCTGTTTAAAATCTTTGTATAGGTTCTGGGTGCCCCGAGGGTTTTTGTTCTGATATGGGTGACGCCTGTGCATTCGAAGAGCACATGCGCAGCGGTTTCCTCTGCTTCCATGTAAGCCCAGCACAGGGGGCGTCGCGGGAAGGTACTAATGGGTCACCGAGGCCCCCGCAACACAGGCAATGGAAGGAATACGGGTGGGTTTTAGTCAGTAAGAGTCTGACACACCCTCCCGCTCCGCCCAGAGCGGGAGAAGTTATTTGATGATTTCCCATCCAAAAAAAAAAGTCCAATAAGTTTATTTCCATAACCTGCAATAGTCCTACACCAACCGAGGGTTTTCCTTGAGTGCACTTGCATAGTGCGAACGAGCGGGATAATTATATGCCAGTGAAAGTCCCGTCAATATCGGTCCAGCCGTTTCGGAGATTTGCCGGAATAAACAAACAGACAAAAAAAAATTGTTGTAAGTACGAGTAGGTAGGTATCGTGTATACTTTCATATGCAAATTATTCCGGCAAATCTCCGAAACGGCTGGAACGGCTGAAATGTTTTGTTATAAGTATCGTGTATACTTTCATATGCATTTGCATATGAAAGCTTATACACGATACTTATAACAAAACATTTTTTTAAGTAAAAAGTTATTTTGACATTACAAGCAGACATTTATTTGTATACCTAGATAATCTCTCTCTGAGGTATATTTTATTCCTAGAGTTAAATAAAAATAAAAATAAGTTTATTGTCACAAAATACCTTTGTATACAATACCAATACATTTCGCTTAGGTATATTGGATTTTAGGGAAAGGCTTCACAAATAGTAAAAAACCCTGCCTCCTGAACTAGGAGTCAGTGTTCTACTGTAACTTCGGGTACAATAGAAACATTTGCTGGATTAGTTAGCAAGCGTAGCATAACCTGATGAATCGACCAGGCAGATTGTAGATCTTTGACAGTCGTTACGGGTCGTCAGAAGCTCGAAAGTCTGACAACCAGTCTTACCAAGGGGTATCGTGTTACCTAGTAACTGGTTTGTGGAAGTCAGATAGGCAGTCGCTCCATGGTACTGGTATTCAGCTGTCCGGTAGGACTGGGAGCCGACCCCAACTTGGTTGGGAAAAGGCTAGGCAGATGATGACTATTCACAATTCAATAGGCTTTCGGAAACAACGGGGGCAAAAGTATTTCAGTTAAAAACCATTTCTGATGAAGATGGAACACGAAAGTAGGTTATAAACTGTACCCGCGTCGTCATTGCCAGCTCTATACGTTGCCAAAAACCATGAAAGGAATCTGTTGCCAAATATTCACAGCAAAACACTACCTACCGACCGGCCAATGGCCAAGTAATTATTTAAGTAAGTAGGTACCTATCTACTTAGTTGCAGCGAAAATAAAATACGTTTTAAAATAAAAATAGAATTGCGATATGAAACACTAAAAAATACTTCTGATAACTTTAAGGCTCCTGCGGACTGGCGCGACGCGACGTGGCGAGACGCGACGTGGTGAGACGGCGCGATGCGACACAAGTAGAACAATTTCCATAAAGTGGTTCTACCGTTATCGCGTCGCGCCAGTCAGCACTAGCCTGTATTGTTTCAAATTCTTTATTTAATTATCTTTATATTATAATAGTATTATATGTAGAAAATTTGTTGTTACAGCTCCTAGACTCAGATCGGGACAAATTCCATGTAATAACTTTGCATTTATGATTGAAAAAACTAACACGCCTAATTGTGTGGAGTGTGGAGTTGAGGACGACTTACATACTTACATCACTTATTGATGGACTGTGTTCGATATCAATCTGTTAGAATTAATAATCTGTTTGGGGTCTTGAAGTTGAACCGAATTTAGGCACATTCTATAGAACTCTGTCTCAACCAAATAGTGACGATGCGAAGAATCTGTGAGTAATTGCTTAACACACTTTAATGCCAATTGATCGCAATGGGTTTCATTTTGGCAGTTCACCCACGTCCATTGCGTTATTACGTTGTTGAGCAGACGAATTTTTCAAACCTACGAAGCAATGGATTAGCAATATCCTTCAAAACTCTCGGATTGTGATTCAAAGTGTGTTCAATTAGAGTACAGGTTCATGGCCCAAATCTAATTGGTAACTTTAAATAAGTACGTGTAGGTACCAACCAAACTACTGAAAATTGTCATTTAAGGTTGATCCACTGTGGTAGCCCGCGAAATTCAAATATCGGGTCGATTTTTACGGTGTGATGTCAAAAATGGAGAAACGAAATGTCACTTAGTATAGAAAGAGCTGTGTCTATTCTTCGTAGAAATAGCAAGCGTCAAGCTAAGCCTGCTGTTACATATTTTCCGAAGACAATTTTCTGGATTTTCCCTCCATTGAATGTGGAGCACCCACGTCAAAGTAGTATAATAATATAACAACTTTGTAGTGATCATTGCATTAGGTAGGTACCTGTGTCAAATAAACATATTTTGAACATATCCTGAGTGTACCAACTTTATAAATTACACTGTTTACCTTTTTTTGTAAATTATGCATAGGTTTAGTATTAGGCCGCCATTTTTTATTGTTCGTTGACTAAGGCTACAGACGCGTACAGGCGGACAGGCGTACAGACTATATCAAAACAGTTTTATTTTCGAGATTTGGTATGCAAACCATCGTTGTTTTCACAACACAATCAATTCTGACCTTGATTAGGTCATTAGGTCTGCGCACGATCTAACACATCGTTCTAGATAGCATAGATCATACCTACAAGGTACAGACCTAGCCAATGATTTAACGCCCAAGATAAAATTTTGTAATCCTATTTACAAGGCCTTCCCGAAACATCCCATGTATGTTCAGTGATTATTTATAATTTAGGAGCGTTTAATAATTTTTGAGAAATTCAGCTTTGCTTCGATTAATAATAAACTCCAAAACCAAAGGAGCTTCGATCAATAGTACATTGATCGAAGCTCCTTTGGTTTATTTTTTCTCATTCTCTGTCACATTTATTAAAAATATTTCTTTTATAAATAAATCCTTAACATAGGGTCTACGAACGATAAAATAAGTGAGTATCAAACGGAAAATGTTTGTTCGACAAAACTCGTAACAGATTTTCAGTTACTCAAAAAAAAAGTGAACTTAGTGAACTGAACTCCGGCATGGAGTTAAGTCTACGCGTGTTTTCAGTTCACTATGTTTGTGCAGACAAGGAGGTGACTCTTTGGCAACTGAGACACGGATGGGCTCAGTAGGTATGTAATGGATTCATCCACGGACCGACCTCGCCTAGTATCAACTATCGGCTTTGACCGCTAAATCAAGCTATAATCCGGTATTTAAAGTTAAGCAATTATATTTACAAGCAGATAATAATATTATCACCTAATTATCCTCGATCCGCCTAGGAACAACAATCAAAAAACTATAAAAAATCGAACTTCGCCCAAATCGTAACATTTAATGAGAAAGATGTGGAAAATTTATCGAAACCGGTATGGACACACCCACTGGAGTCTTGAATATTTTAACGTTGTGATATTTAGCAAGCGACGACGCGACGGGGTGTGTCTGCGACGTCACTTTACACGTTTTGGTATGGAATGTATGCACTCGCCTCGGAGTACGCTTTTTGCCAAATTTCATGATTCTAGGTCAACGGGAATTTGACAGTTTTGATTAATTTTCGAGTACCAAAATTTGTCACATAAACGGCCGTATTTTTATTGCGTTGATTTTGAAGCTTGTTTTATGTAGAGCTCCAAGGGTCGGTAGACCTACGTTCAACTTGATACCTCCACGTGTTCTCGAGAAAAAGGGTCTTGACAGACAGACAGACAGACGCATGGGCAGACAACGAAGTGATCCTATAACGGTTCGTTTTTCTTTTTGAGGTACGGAACCCCAAAAAGCCGGATGGCTAGATTTAAGACTCCGGGAACGTATTTAAATACGAAGTACTTGTTATTTCTTTATCTATAAGACGTAGCAGGTATTTCGAATGAGGCCATTGAGCTAAATGGCTAACTTAGGAATTCACTGAGGGAGATGTAGGAAAATAGCCAACAAAAAATTATACCTATCACATACTCTGTTCTATAGAAAAATAAAAACAATATTATCATTTCATCGCGCCTGTTTACCCCGATGGGTTAGTTAGAGGTGAAAACAATAAGTAATATTATCTCTAACTTAAATTAAGTCTTACGTAACATCATTACATCCCGCCTGTAATTCCCAAAGGGTTAGACAGAGGGCGTTAGCAGAGAGTACACCCACATTTTGCCAGTTGTGTTTGTTTTATGTCACTTCGTGTGCAGTAGTTCTTAAGTGTGTTGTATAAAATGTGTATTATAGTATAAAGTCATTGTTTTTATCATTATATCTATGTGTTTATTGATTTAACCATTTATGTACACACATAAAAAGAACAGAACAGAAAAATACGTACCTACAAAGGTGATGCTTATTTCTAAAGAAATCTCTTCCAACATACCTGCGATAGGACAGTAGACAAAGAGATAAAGACACCGTGTGTAACAGTAGGAGAGAAAATAGAATACATAAATCGAAATAATTTACAAAACAAATAATATGGGAATATACTAACATACATACATATATACATACTTACATCTAAAATAAATATCACTAGTGTTGTGTTTTTATGGACCTTAATTGCCTGAAATAAAGGTTATTATTATGATTTATTATTATTAATTCTCGTGTAATAGGGGGCGAGCCTATTGCCATCAACCGGGCACAACTCCAGACTCCGGGTTGCTACTGCTATTACCAATACTTTACCAATAAAAGTTTTAGGCTTTGCCTCGTAAAGGAAACGTTTGAGGCAAAGCCTTATTATTTCTCCGTCTGAAATGTTTGCATGGTTTATTTAAGAGAGCATTTTATTGAGAGCATTGCACGTTCAGAAAGTTTTTCTTATCGTCGTCGCGTGATTCCAGCCTGTTGCTACGGTTTGATAAGAACTAAAAAAACTTCTATAACGTTGGTTAGCATTTATTGCAAAATACTGGCACGTTGTGTTTATGATGCAATCTTGGTTGGCGCGTTTTAAGAGAGGAAATAAAAAGGGAAATATTTACTGATGCTCTTAAAACTTTTTGATCTTCTAATGATGGACTCTTTTTATGCTTCTGTACCACAAAAGGAAAAAAGGAACCCTTAGAATAGAATAGAATAGAATACTCTTTATTATGTACACCACAGCTACACATCAAGCTATACATTTCCAGTATAAGCTGATCTCGCATTGTATAGGATTTCCGTACAATGTGAGGTAAGCGTAAACTGGAAACTTATAGCTTGATGTGTAGCCGTGTGTACAACATTGAAATAGGGTCTTAAGCTGGGTACTGACCGGCGTTACGGGGCGTAATGTAACGTGTTACACAGCGAGCATTCATGCAGTCAGTACGTCGTGTTACGGGAAAACCAGCAAGCAACGAGCCGCTCGTTGCTCGCTTTGAGTGCTCCACCCGGCTGTCGGTTTTTTGGCGAATCCTTTGACTGTTACGCGGTTCAGTCAGTACGCCGTTGCGACTCGTCACGAGCGCACATGATCACCCGTTATTCCTCTCGTAATTATATCAAGTTTCAAGAAGCATGGAGTGGAATAAAGAAAAAACTTTGTATTTTATTGAAAAATACAAAGAAGAAACACTGTTGTGGAACCCAGCTCACCCAGAGCATTATAACAAATTAAAGAAAGAAGACGCTTGGGATAGATTGGCTTCGTTACTCGACAGCGAAAGAGAAGCCTGTAAAAAGAAAATGACAAGTTTACTGGCATCATTGAGGAGGGAAAAACAGAAAACTAAACAATCAACTGGTACTGGAAAAGGTACGTAATTATTTATTAAGTTTAACGCGGGTTATAGTAGGGGGGGGGGGTGGAAATTAGTGAGGGAAGTAGGTGTTTCCAAGCTAGTGTGGGGAAAACAATATAAACTCGGTATTAATCTGTATAGTGCTTCTTTTTATTTAAAATAATTCAATATTAATTACAAATTAAATTTCAGGTGCAGATGAAGTTTACCACAGCACTTGGTTCGCTTACAAATCCATGTTATTTCTACTGGATAGAAATACACCTCGTGACACAACAGATACTGTAAGTCCATTTTAAGCATAATTTTCTTGCCAACTTACAGACCCTTGCTGAATACAGTATTCAGCAACTTCATTACGAATATTGTGAGCAGATGTTGTAGCCCTTCGCGGTCTTATTTGCAAGGGTAACATACTAGTCATATCATTGTTACCTTCTCTCCAGTTTCCTAATCTGACCTGGCCGTTCAATTCTTCGTCAAAACTACCTGCAGGGGTATATACATGAGCATTATTACCTTTTCTTAAAAAATTGTGGAGAGATGTTATTGCTGTTACGACAGATGTCGCGGTTTTCGGTTCTAACAACATTGGTTTCCGCAAAACTCTAAACACTGCTGACAATATGCCGAACACATTTTCCACTACTCTACGAGCTCTGCAAAGTCGGTAGTTATATATTCTTTCTTTACAACCACGTTCATGATATCCTGCATATACTTTCATCATATTTTGGGAAAGAGCAAAAGCTTCATCGCCAACGAAGTAAAATGGAATTTCTTCTGTTCTTGCTGGCAACGCAGTGGGCTGAGGGAGGTTTAGTGCATTATTTTTTAGTTTTTCGTTTAAAACACAGTTGTTGAAAACTCCTCCATCAGATATTCTTCCTTGACACCCAATATTTACATACAAAAAGTTATATTTCGCGTCAACAACTGCCAGTAATACGATGCTGAAGAAACCCTTGTAATTATAAAATTCACTGCCACTGTTGATCGGTGATTGCAGTAAAATATGTTTACCGTCGATTGCACCTAAACAATGTGGAAAATTCCACAAAGTGTCATAGTCATTTGCTACAACCAGCCATTGCTCCGGTGTTTCTGGCGTCTGAAATAATAATTAATATTTATTTTCAGCTACGTGGACATGAAGGTGCTTCAGAACAACTGCCTGATGATTGCCCTCCGTCTGCCAAAAAAAGCGACAATGATTGCCCTCCTCCTCCAAAAAGGAAGAAATCAGTAGCCCCAAGCCCAGAAGAGATAATGGTATCTACTTTAAATATATTAAAAAAGAGAACCGAGCAAACGGAGGCAACTTCGCACAGACCTGACGAATGTGAAGCCTATGGTATGTTTTTGGCAAATAAATTACGATCTTATTCAAAGACAACAAAAATACATGTGCAGCATTATATATCAAATATATTGTTCAGTGCTGATCGCGGAGAGTATGACTATGTTGGAAATGGAATGAACAGCTACAGTTATTCAGGCTACTCTACACGACCAACAACTTCCAGAGCCTCATCGATGCCACAGACCGAAACTCCTGCATCAAATACGTCCCATCAAAATGACTATGAGCCACAGCAAAGCCCTGAAACTCCTGCATCAAATACGTCCCATCAAAATGACTATGGGTCACCAGCTATGAGTGAACAATTTATGTCAGAATTTGGTGATTTAATTTAATTTGATATGTAATGACTACATTTTCTGAATTAATACATACATAATACATACCTTTACATATTCTTTTAATGCTCCAATAAAGGCTTCGCTGACCTCTTTCACTATAAATCCTATTCGTTGTTTTGATATCTTGAAAAGATATTGCATACTAGTATAGGAATCTCCTGTAGCATAAAAACGAAGCGTTAGTGCTAACCGTTCCGTGACACTGATAGCTTTTCTATAATTTGTATCGTTTTTATGTACTTTTGGCCCAATTAAATTCAATAGTTCTTCAAAATCAATCGGAGACATGCGTACAAAGTTTTTATACTGTCCAGTAATCATTTGGTTTTTTAATATTGCTATCAATGACAAACCACCACATACGCCTCTATTTTTAAATAAGTTTGATGTCCAGTAACGTTTTTTCTTTTTCTTCACTTGGATGAAACAATAACTAAGTAGAATCAAAGTTCCCAATACGTCCTCGCTGTCGGCCATTTCGGAGTGAACTGGCGGCGACGGAGCACAGAGTTTTGACGAGCATGTTACGTCGATTTTAAGGACACTGCGTAACATGCTCGATGAGTAACACGCTCGATGCGAATGTTACATTACACCTTGTAACGTTGGTCAGTACCCACCTTTACACCCATTTTTGAAAAGTGTCTTAATTAAATTCTATAGTGGTAATAAGCCCAAAAACAAAAATCACAAAATTTTTATTCAATCGATAAGTGCCATAAACATGCATTGAAATTTTACATTATCAAATTTCACGCGTAGGTTGACGAAAACGCTGGACGCAGTGGACGCCATGTTGCTCTGTGGTCATGACGTCACTTGGCTATGTAAACAAATGCGCTGATCTATTATCTAACTATCAGTTGACAGTTGACACGTTTTAGTTTACATAGCGGTATGACGTAATAACATGGCGGCTACTATTTCATGGTGTTTTTTAACGGATTAGAAAAACTGAAAACGTTGAATTGAATTTTAAAATTTATTTTGTTATTTTATGAAGTAACATTTTCCGACTCCTTTTTGCCTAAACTATTTTAATAATATATTTATAGATTTTTTCTCGTATATAGTAAAATACGCTATTACAGATATAAATGTTGAAATTTTACAAGGGGTCCAACCCTTATAGGATCACTCGTGTGTCTGTCTGTCCGTCGCGTCAGTCACAACCAATTTGCTCCGAAGTAAAATTGACGTTTGGTACACCTTTTTTTTTTTTAGGGTGGGAATTCAACAAATAACTTCTCCCGCTCTGGGCGGAGCGGGAGGGTGTGTCAGACTCTTACTGACTAAAACCCACCCGTATTCCTTCCTGTTGCCTGTGTTGCGGGGGCCTTGGTGACCCATAAGTACCTTCCCGCGAACATTTGGTACACCTAAGAATTTATGTGACCAAAGCGCGGCCGTAAATCGTAAATAAATTATATTAACGTATTAATTTTGAATATGGGCTTTTGGGGGGCAAATTATAAGACAGTTTTGCAAACTGTGCCCTGTGACATGTCAAATGAAAGGGCTGTTGTAATTAAGGATTTCAATTTTTTTATTTTAAATTAAACCAGACCAAGATTTTCCGCGAAGCCCCCACAGAGGCGTAGGGCTCCTCGGAGTACACTTTGTGTATGGCAGTATTAGAGTGTTCAATAATATTTTTAGGAGGGCAAAATGCAAGATAATTTTCAGGTTCCACGCGGGCGAAACTGCGGGCAAAAGCTAATTATGTTTATGTAAGTGTTTTTAATTGGGCAGTGTTTTTTTATCTTACTACTGTCTGATTAACAAAATCAAGGTAATATTGGTAAAGGCAGGATTTTGGTAATATACATACCTTTGCTCTGATAACACTTATCAGGACAACAGCAGGCTCCTTGGAGACTCAAACGCAATACAATGACTAGAAAATATGTCTCAGATCATAATATTGTCTTGAATTGTGTCCAATCTTACATGAAGAATGTCATATCGACGATGAAGTGACGAGAACTGTTTACTGACGTTTTGGTATTTTTTTTTATGGACATAAAATAATAATCGTTTGCGTGAGCTGGTAAAAGCAGCTAACTTTAAATCTTTTTTTTTAACGAGTTACTGATAACTGGCAATAACTATTAAGCAACTGTTTAAGGGGACTACAGGACCTAAACGCAATTTTTATAAGTTTTATAATGCCTTAAAGTATATGACCCACTGCAGTAAACAAAATCAGAAAAATATATGATATTCTTAAGGATATATGCTAGGTAGATAGTGTGTTGAAAACATAATACTTATAACTAATTTGATACGATAGAAAAAAATCACGAACATACCTCTAAAAATTTCTTTTAACGATTAAAAACCACACTAACATGAAATTATTCTGATTTTTTGTCAGATTATTCTACAAGCAACATATTAGCATAACAGTGTTTTAGTTTTTTTATACAATCCATCGATCGAAGATACAATCTATAGCTTTTTTGTAAATCGATAATTGCTTCATTTTTTGTAATCAATTACCAGGCAACCCTCCTGTTTGTACCTATGTGGTCCTGGTGACTGCCACCTGCGTAATTATATACATGCCATCACGCCCGTTTTTCCCCGAAGGGTTGGGCAGACGTACCTAATATTATAAGTACCCACCTTTCACCAGTTATATTTAAGTCCCATGTAATAGGCCTATTGCCATCAACCGGGCACAAATCTAGACCCCAGACTGGTACTGAGAAATTCCGGATGGAAAATCCCAATAACACTTTGTCCAAACTGGGAATCGAACCCAGGACCTCATGCTCAGCAGTGTCTTCTGCAATCTGCAATACCAGAGGCATCACAGATACAGAACTGAAATGTCTCAAGTGCGTTTTATTAGACCGGCGTCATATTCTTTAAAGGGTTCTGCAGACTGGGGCGATATCGCGGGCGCGACAAGCATATTGCTGCCTGTCGCGCACGCCTTATCACTCCAGTCTGCATAAGCCTTAAACCGGGAAAAAGACACGCTACGCTGGTGGCGGCAGAAATAGGTATGTTGAAAGAGCTCTTACACAAGAAGCTCGATTTTTAGGGTTCCGAACTTCAAAAGGAAAAAACGGAACCCCTATGGATCACTTGGATCACTTCGTTGTCCGTCTGTCTGTCGACTTGTCAGTCTGTCAAGACCCTTTTCTCAGGAACGCGTGGAGGTATCAAGTTGAAATTAATATCAAATACCTACGTAAGTTTACGGTCCCTTGGAGTTCTAAAATAATCAAGCTTCTAAGTCATTGCAATAAAAAATACGGCCATTTAAAAATTCACCCCAACTACGGAACCCATCATTGTGCATGGCCCGACATGCACTTGGCCGGTTTTTTTGTATACCGTCGCCTTACAGTGAAAACCTCGTATATGCGAAAAAGGCAACTTTACTGGAATAATTATTAAATTCTAATTGTTGGTAAATTGAAAACCTCATCTGTTCTTTTGCGGGAATTTCGAACTCGCCATAGATGGCGCTACAGGTGACTAAACTTTTTTTGTGGAAACAAGACGTGCGTTGCGAGGTTTAGCTTTCCAAAAATGTAATAAATAAAAATGACCAAATAACATTCCCGAGGTTTTCACTCTAAGGCGACGATATGTGCCATCTCGCTGGACAACCAGGAGGTTGAGGGCTTGTCGACTTGTCGCTGCCAGCCGTTGTCGACTCGATGGTCGGCAGCGAGGAGTCCTGGGACGCGCTGGTATCCTTCTGCGGAACAGTCATGTCGCAGAAGGAGGCTGCGGTAAGGGCGCTGAGATCTCTTCCACTCACCCTGCCCGCAGCAGCCGCACCGGTCGTCGGCGGAGGGCGGACAACGCCCTCTTCCCGCCCCCCTAAATGGGTCCAGAAGCGACGGACTCAGGGACCCACCCACACAACAGGACCCGAGGTGGCGGCGCGTAGTCTTCCAGGCGCGCCCCTATGGGGCGCCTGAGGTGGCCCGCAAAGGCGGGCCGGTACCAGCCGGGGATCGCGGAAGTCGCATAACATCCCATGATCCCCGGTGCAAGTCCCCCACACTTGCACCGGGGATCATGGTGGTTTTTAGTCAGTAAGAGTCTGACAGACCCCTCCGCCCACCACAGGGCGGAGGACATCCATGAGGATTTTCCACCCCGGAACAAAAAATAAAAGAAGGAGTTCGAGGGCTGCTTAACCGGGCTAGCCTGTGGGTGCCTAAATAAATTAAATCCTCCAGCCAGGGCACAAAGAGCTCTAGGTACCTATATATTTTTATCTATGGTTATATGGGACAACCTTCTCATTGGATTAGTTATCTTATATCCGTCGCCTTGGCTCAGTAAGGTTTTGATGCAATAGAATAGAAACTAACATTGAAGACACAATTAAGTAATTTTTAATTGATTAATCAGATGAACTTACCTTAAGTGAAGTCCGATTACAATTTCATGAAGGAAATATAATTGATTACAGAGTAGTTCCCTATTCGTTAGTATTTGGCATCGCAGTTTTAGAGAAAATAAAAAACTTTTTCTCTATGAAACCATAGAAAAAGTCAAAGATAAAAAATCACGCTTGTGTTCTACGAAGGTGTAGGCAGAGGTGTATCGTATACCGTATAAGCCCCATGTCATGAGGTGAGCACAGAACATATAACTTTAGGTAGATCTATGTTCTGTGGGAGAGAGTCCAAATTTTTGACGAGATAAAGTAATCAAAAAAGCTACGCATCAGTATTACCAATCGGGGCTTATACGGTATACGATACACCTCTGCCTACCTCTTCGTAGAACACAGGCGTGATTTGTAATGTCATCAATCTATACTAATACTATAAGAGGGAAAATTTGTGTAAGGGGTAATCTTCGGAACTACTGATCCATATCATAATCAGCCTATAATGTTCCCACTGCTGGGACACAGGCCTCCTCTCTATGTGAGGGAGTGGGCCGTAATCCACCACGCGGGCCGCGGGCGGGGACACATGTCTTCAAACATTTGGTTCTAGATTCCTCACGATGTTTTCCTTCACCGTTTGAGAGCAGTGGTGATGTAATTATTTACACAAAGTAAATTGCCTTCCTGGTTTCGATCCCACGACCGACAACTCCTAAGTCAGGGTCGTTGCCACTGGGCCACCACTGCTCTTCCTGCCGGGGTCGCGGGAAGGTACCAAAGGGTTACCGAGGCCCCTGGCAACACAGGCAACGGAAGGAATACGGGTGGGTTTTAGTCAGTAAGAGTCTGACACACTCTCCCGCTCCGCCCAGAGCGGGAGAAGTTATTTGATGATTTCCCACCAAAAAAAAAACCACTGCTCTTAATAACTTAAACTGATCCAATTCCAAAAATCGCGAAATAGATTTTATGTTAGAACATGTATGCAAACACAAAACCAGTCACCTATATAACTGCTCATTTCCTAGTCAACTATAGACAACAACAATTTTTTATAACGAACTCTTTATAAATATCTCCCTCTTTGTGTATCAGAATATCTTTTTAATATCGACTCGTAGATAATGTATTCCCTCGTTTCTTTGTCTACTGACCACCGGTTAGACTGGTCGTGAAGGTCGCGGGGCTTGCCGCCTAAAGAGAATGGGGTTTCTTTGTCTATCAAGTATCAACTAAACTAGGAAGTTTAACCCGGTTAGTTAGCCAATGGAAACAAAAAAGGTACATCATTGAAGTTGCGAAAAAGGTTTAACATTGTTTTTTTTTATTATAAAAATATAAATGAATTACTAGTCTATGATTCAATACTGTTATTATTAGAAATATATTTTTATATATATTAGCATTGTAGATATAACTACTTCAGTTATTTTTTATTGGTGCCTAATCGAGAGCGCCTACATTTTATTGAATCTTACTTGTGCGAGCTATAATGTCTCATTAGGCGCTTGGTATCATTTCGGTACAATCAATACCTTTTAATTTTCGATCAATCAGGCACCGGTTTTAAACTCTTACATCCATATTTTTCAATATTCTTATTACGTAACTCAAATATAAATTTCCACTTAGAGTACCCAGACTTTTTATCCACTGCAAATAAGAACAAAAAAATATCTTAAAATCTTAGAAAATTAATATTTGGTCTTGTACGGAGTCTTACAAGCACGAAAGCACGTTAAGCGGTTGGTCCCGCCGCCATGGGATCTGGAGGCAAAAGTCCTCGCGCACGTATGGGAGTGGCGCGAGGAGGCGAAACGCCGGGGCGTAAGCCCGCTGCCGCGAGAAATCGCGGCACAGCGGACGGAGCTCCGGCGGGATCTCATGGCGTCATGGAGAGTACGGTTGTCGCAACCCAGTGCTGGGCACGCCACAATTGCGGCGATAAGTCCCCTCTTTGAGGAGTGGCTAGCGAGGCGCCACGGCGTCCTCACCTTCCGCCTGACGCAGGTCCTCATCGGACACGGCAGCTACGGGAGGTTCCTGTGTCGGATAAGGTGGGAGGAAACGCCCGGGTGTCACCACTGTGTGGATCGCCTGGAGGACACGCTGGAGGTCTGCCCGGCTTGGGCAGAGCACCGCCGAAGCAGTAATGCTCGCGAAGGAGGAGGCAGGACGGTTGAGGGAAAGGCAAATTTTACGCGCTCTCGCCCCTAGCCGCCGCGCCGCAGTAGACGCCCAGGGCGTCGGGAATCCCAGGTGGATTTACAGCCACCGTAGGCGCGGGCTTGCGGACGGTGAGCAATGGGTAGCTCGCCGTCCGATAAGGACCAGGCCCGGGGCGACGGCGCGTTGTGTTCCACGCGCGCCTCAAAGAGATGTCGTCAGCAGGTCTGCCCGGCTTGGGCAGAGCACCACCGTGTCCTCGTGGAGGCGATTGGCGGCAGAGATCTTTCGCGTCCGGCCCTGGTTCAGGCCATGGTACGGAGCGAGAGGGCATGGGCAGCCGTCACCTCCTTTCGAGCTTCTGACGACCCGTAACACCTGTCAAAGATGATGACAGCCGGGAAATGACAGCCGGGACCAACGACTTAACGTGCTTTCTGAGGCACGGGTGGTCTTGGTATGTAAAGATGGTCACCCATCCACAACTGCGGCAAGCGTAGCTTAACCTGATCGATCGACCCGTGCGGCTGTTATTACTTAGCCACAAGCCCCTCATAACTCCAACATAGCTGGGATAAGGCTTGGCTGATTGACTGGTCTTGTACGGTGAATGACTAATTAAACAAAACAACATCATTATTATATTGACCATCACATGACCAACAGTATACAATTTGTACTTAAGTCATAAAAAAATTCAAGTGTCATTCATTCATTCACTCACTGATGCAACAGGCCGACCTTTTGCGTCAGACAGACCAAGATACGGGCTACTAAGTATTAAGAAATAATTAAAATACTGTCTAACGTAATTCTCTTTACATTATGTACGTACTATAATATAATTTTACACAAGTTTCCGTCGCCTAAAGGCTCCTTCAAACAGGCGCGACACGCGACGCGACACAAAGTCACCGCGTGTAGCACTACAAGCGGTGCCTTTGTGTCGCGTCGCGTGTCGCGCTTGTTTGCAAGAGTCTTAACTTTCCAGTTCTCATAATGCCATAGTAAAGCCAGGTTTTCCTAGGAAAGCAGTTGCGTCGAATTAGAATGGCCGTCATGAAAATCTGTCACTTTCACCACCAGGCACGAGGACCGTAGAGAAGCGTTTTTTCGACGGAAGAGTAGACAAAAATGACGTTTACGTATACAGTTGACAGTTTTCTACCGAACAATGTAGACTAGCGATTGCAGTAATAGAAAGCGTCATGCGTCATTTGAAATTAAGATTTCAAAAAACGCTCTGTATTTAGACAGCTGTCATTATGGGACCGTTACCGCTTTCTGAAGCCGTGTCCGCACGAACAAAACATGGTGAACACGAACATCGAACACCAAACATTTGGTTCGGACGTGGGGACGTAAATTAACAAAACGAACACCATCCACACAGAACAACGAAATTTAAGTGCCACGAACATTTGTGACGAACACAGTGTTTGATGTTCGTGGTACACACTAGCGACATTCCCCAGGCGGATTTCCGGCCACCGTAGGCGCAGGCTTGCGGACGGTGAGCAATGGGTAGCTCACCGTCCGGTAAGGACCAGGCCCGGGTCGACGGCGCGTTGTGTTCCACGCGTAGGGGTCCACTAGGGCCGATGCCTGCCGGGGTCGCGGGAAAGTCCGAAAGGTATACCGAGGCCCCTGGGAACACAGGCAACGGAAGGAACACGGGTGGGTTTTAGTCAGCAAGAGTCTGACACACCCTCCCGCTCTGCCCAGAGCGGGAGAAGTTATTTGATAATTTTCCATCCAAAAAAAAAAGACCCCGAATTCAACTTACTATTTTCTTTCTTCTTTCTTTCTTTCTACAAATACAAAAGAGAAACGATTTGGTGGAAAATTAGCGTCACATCCACGCAAAACGGCCAATGCTCAGCATAATGCTGCGACCCTAGGCGAGACAGAGCCTCAGTGCTGGTTTTCAGCCTATGTTTCATCTACTTACTAACTGAGTTATTCAACAAACTTACTTCATTAGGAATTTCATGATGATATCAATTACCTATAATTATTATGAATAATCAGCAATAAGTCTCATGTCTGACCCTACATCTGTTAATTATTAATTAAGAGAGTACAATTATTTACTAGTTAAGAGGGGTATTTTCCACGATAATGATGAGCAAGTAACAAAACAAAATAATAAATAATATTATTGACAAAAGCAGTGCAAAATAAAGTTGGTATAAGGAAAATTTTGCTTGATTTTATGAGTAAGATAAAGTTTTATTGACTGATACTGTTGGAATCTGAGGGTCAACCAGCTGAGTGTTATGAATTTTATGAAAACGGGGTTTTTCCATGATTTTGTAAAGGCTCCTACATACTGGCGCGACTTGTCGCGCGACGCGTCGCGACACAAAGACACCGCTTGTAGCGCTACACGCGGTGTCTTTGTGTCGCGTCGCGTCACGCGACAAGGCGCACCAGTATGTAGGAGCCTTAAGACAACATAACACAATATCACAGGCACACATATCTAGGCAGAGGTATATCTACCTACAGTACACCCACATTTCGCCTGTTATGTTATCTGCGAGAATGTTGGCTTGAAAATCAGCAGAACAAAAAACTGAATATATGTTCTGTGATTTCTGTGGTCTCTCCAGTTCTGGAACCATAGCGCTTGATGGCGTGCTCCTCCCAGTCTGTTCTGACTTTCGGTATCTCGGTTCACTCGTGCAAAGCGATGGCGAAGTAGATCGGATGGTTAAGCATAGAGTTAACACTGGATGGATGAAATGGCAGCAGGTCATGGGAACAATCTGCGACTCCCGGGGAAGATATATAAAACAATGGTAAGACCTGCTGTCTTGTCACTTACACGCTAAAACGACTGAACGGATTTGGAAGAAAATTGGCACATGGGTAGACCGTGACCTGGAAAAGGGCATAGGCTACTTTTCATCCTGGATCGCAGACGAAGTTGCGGCAAGTTGCGCATTGAAAATTGAAATAAAGAGTTGACCATTGGATTGACCGGCATTCACCACAGGATTGACCATTCAACCGTATTGTGCCGTTTGAGTAAGCTGTCAAACTTCTAAAACTATAGTGTCTCGCAAATCCTGGTAGGCAATCTACCTAAGATCGCCTACCAGAATTCTTTGTGCTTGATGCAGAAGTTCTGCTTCTTTGTTCTAGATATCTTGCTTTTCTTCCCAACAATACATACATTATAAAAAAAACATGTTTACCCTAAACAAAATCATGAAGTTTATCGATACTGATACCGGTACTCTGGTGAGCAGGAAATTGTTCTAGAATTAACCGCTTATAACCGCGATTTAATAAACTTAACGAATAAGTTAAACACAGACAGAAATGGGAGTTCAAGAGGTCACAGATAAGACATCATTAATAATAATGAGGCAGACCCAAATAGTTACTCTTTAAGTCATTGAAAATATTATATCTTCTTTTTAATTTAGCTTTTAATAAAATTATTGTTGTCTTCTTTTTAAATGTTTGATGTAAGTTGATGGCCTGAAACTAGGGCTTGCAATATCCGTTCATTTTTACTATCCGGATAGTACGGATATTCATATTTTACTATCCGGATAATGCGGATAATACGGATATTTTTTCTTTTTTATCATAAATAAAACTAATAAGCTTTTATAACACGTTTTAATCAGTATCTCAAGCAAAATGACAAAGAAATAATAAACTATACCAATATTTTAAGTAACAATCACATAAAAGATACTAGTTCACTTTCTAAAATCATACAATAAAATACCCCGCACAAATAATTTGTATCTATTCTTCTCGTACTAAAAACAATTCTAATTAAAAATGAGATCTTACATTTATCACAAATCACAACATCCCAATCAAATCAACCTATTTAAACTATAATAATTAAATAAAAATATCACTTTTCCTGGCAAATCAGTTCAATTATTAAACAACAATAGCGTATATCAAATAAAATAAAACAAAAATGATCAAAATAATCAAATAACCCTTTAAAATATAATATTACGTAATTCTTAAATAATTTTTATCCAAATTCTGGTAGTATGATCTTAAAAAGCTTAAACTATCTAATGAATCTTCTTTCATGGAAGTTCTTAAATGGTTACATAAATATCCTGTGGCAGAGAACACTCTTTCTGCTTCAACGCTGGTCGGTGGTATTGATAAAAGTAGATTGTAAACCCTTTCTAAATTCCTACTTCTCTGACCATTCTGATCAAATAGTGCCATCTCTACTCGAATTGTGGTGTCTAAATCATTTGTTGAAGAAGTCGGTCGCTGCGCAGAAGATGGCTGACTCATAAACCGGATGATTTCTTCTCGTATTTGTGTTTTAATTGATACGCTTACAGTTGAGGAAGAGCAACCTTCTGTACCTTGTGTATTGTCCGCTGAAGTTATGACTGTTTCATCCGATTGTTGTGTGTCAAAAAATGTAGAAATAATTTTAACAATCGTCAGTCTCACAGATTCGTTTGAGGGATTTTCGAAAGGATAGTCGTGTGTACTTTGCTCTTCATAAAAATTGTGAGGGTTGTGCAAATATGTCATTGTACCGATTAGTTCTGGAACTCGTCGTTGTGATATTCTTCTTTTGAGTGATACTAGAAGTTCATTACTAATAATGCTATCTTTTCGCGATAATTTCTGAATCATGAACCTTAACGCTGTGTCAGCAGTCAGTAAGTTTGCATCTTCTTCACAAATCGCTTCTACCGTAGCTTTAATTATATTAAGGGATTCCGAAATTTCTTTAAGATGTTGTAATTCCGTATCAGTAAATGATATATCAGATTTAAAATCAATTAATGCCTTGAATACAGAATCTTTTAATAATAAAAACCGATCCATCATATTAGCAAGACTGCTCCATCTTGTTTTGCAGTCTAAGATAAGACGAACATTCTTTTGTTCTCCTTCTGCGGTGTATTTATAAAGCACCTCAGACTTGGTCGGTGATTTTTTAAACATCTTGACTACTTTTCTAACTCTTTTTATTATTTCGTTATAATCTTGGTTTCTTAAACAAACTTCAGTTCTACGGCCGGTTGCGTGTACATTACTTGTAGCTACAATAAAACCTTCTTCACCATCGGAGTCCTCAATTTCTTGTACATCTATATCTTTTGTACTGTCTTCATTATCAGTATTGTCTTGTATGACAACAGCAGGCTCTTTTTTACTATACAGAACGTCTAGAACTCCAAGCTGAATCCCGTGGGCATAACATAATTGGTGGTACACTGGTGTTATTTTTCCTAGAGCACACATCACCGAAGCGCCATCTGTCACCAGGCAAATAACATCATCGTTCAGTGACAGACCATACTGTCTCAACTTTGATTTGAGAAGGTTAAGGCAATTATCCGCCGTACCTTTGCCTGACATCAACGAGAGTCCTAAATTTCTAAATGATTTGTTTTTAAACTCTGTAGAGTGTATATTTACGTTCATAAATCTTTTATTTTGAACTGATGTCCATTCATCCAGACTTACTGCAAAATTGCATTCTCTCGATTTCAATCGATCCAATTCTTTCTTCAGGTCTACCTTTAAATCTTCACAATGATTTAAAACAATCTTTTTAATTGTGTGGGGTGATTGTGGCAATTTTAACCCACTTTTAAAAAAAAGTTTACGCAATGTCTGAGATGTACAGAAAGCACTGAATGCAAATCCGTCTAGAGCTGCCAATTTAGAAATCATTACTTCCATACTCTCATGCTCATCAGACTTAAAATAATCGACTATTTTGGCTTTTTTATTTGGTGTCACATTTTCTTCAGAATAAGACGTGGATGCTTGTGTTGTCATATTAATTGAACTACTTGGCTGGCCAATCGATGTGCCTTCTGGTCTTGAAGTGCTTTGATTTTTAACATTAATTGAATGTTTTGATCGAAGGTGATTATGTAAAGCTGATGTCGATCCTGCGATTTTCAAAACTTGTTTGCAAATATTGCATTGTGCCTGAGCACCATCAACACTGCGTTTAAAATGCTGCCAGACTGAGTTCTTCATTTGCGAACATTTTTTGTATTCAAAAAATTGCGTTTTGGATGCCATTTTTAGCAAATCTAAATATTTTTAATCACAAAAATCTGAAAACAAAGAAAAGCCCTATTTTATTTTGAAAATTCTAGACTTATTAAACAACATTGATTACACTATACGAGTTAATACGAGTACGTACAATGTACATTACTATCAACAGCCATAGCGAAAGTGAAGAATTAAAGTTACTTACATCTGACTGCATTTACTTTTTACACAAACTTAACACAACACCTCTCTACATGGAATACAACTTGTTTATGAGTGCGCGAAGGGCCGCCCGGCCGTACCGCCGCTGGTTGACAATAACAATGAGGGGCTCAGCGTGGGTGAAAAGTTTAGAACAAAAACTTTTTTAAGTGAGAAGCGACCGTGCTTCCGATACAATACAATACAATCTTGAAAATACGTGTAGTATATTGATGTGACTTTAACATAAAGTTAACAAGATGGCCAATGTTGTTATGATCTCTGTCACTTATTGTGATTTCTGAACAGTGGCGGTACCTTCATATAAGCCCAAAAGCCCGGCATGCCTTACTAAAATGCTCGATAGAGAATTTATTGTACCTAACCAGTAGTTTATGAGAAAATTGCGATGATACATACGTAGATACGTAGGTACCTACATACTCAGTCGAAAACTGAACTTTCTTTTTTTGAAATCGGTTAAAATTTTATTGGGCTTGCGTTATTTTGAAACCCTAGGCACGCCACTGTTTCTGAAGTGAATAAATACAGTGTAAACTCCACGTAACGTCACTCGATTTAACGACAAACTCTCTAAAGCATCGAAATCAATCGACTTTGGTTGGTTTAGCTTGTCTACCATACAATGATACACTCTACATAGCATCACACTCATTTTCAGTAACGACAACAATTGAGTAATAAAAAGTACCTTTTAAGTTGCTAAAATTAGTAAAAACTGCGCAGCTGCGTACGTGTTTTTGTTGCTTTGTTATCCTAGCCCGCAATAAACTCTACTGTCGGCATCATATATACCGAACTTTTTAAGAAATTCATTCTTTTGTTTACAAATTCGGATTGCTTGCACGTGTAGACGTTTTTTGACCATGACTAAGAAGGAGTCATGGATCATCTATACCTTGTCTATGTATCATTATTCTCAGTTGCTTACAAACTTTCAAGCTGTAAACATGGCGCAATAGCATAAGATTCTTTTTTATGTACATAATTAATAACACTACTCTGAAATAAACTTTTTATTTTTCTAATTCTGATTTTTCATCTCTCCGTTTAACGACAACTCTCTATAACGCCATAAAATGCACAGTCCCTTCAGTGTCGTTATATAGAGTTTACACTGTATACTGGATTTTCAAAAAAAAAATTTTTTTAAATTCGAAGACATGTGACATCTACCAACTCGCACTGGACTGGGCCCGCGTGGTGGATAACGGCCCACTCCCTCTCGAAGAGAGGAGGCCTGTGTCCCAGTAGTGGGAACATTATATGCTGATTATGTATGTGTTATGTATATATTGGAAACCCTCACAGTAAGCCCTTTCATTTAATGTGTCACACTGTTTTCACACTGTTGTCAGACTGTTTTTGACCATGACTAATAAGAAGGAGTCATGGATCATCTATACCTTATCTATGTATCATTATTCTCAGTTGCTTACAAACTTTCAAACTGTAAACATGGCTAGTAAAAGAAAATCACTGTGTATTGACGAAAAAGTTTTACTGATACGCGCAATAGAAATAGAAATTAATGGTCCAGCAAAAGACGTCAGACAAAAATAACAGACTATACGCAATAGCATAAGATTCTTTTTATGTACATAACTAATAACACTACTCTGAAAGAAACTTTTTATTTTTCTGATTCTGATTTTTCTTCTCTCCATTTAACGACAACTCTCTATAATGCCATAAAATGCACAGTCCCTTCAATGTCGTTATATAGAGTTTACACTGTAATTGCAAGAGTAATTAACTATATTAAAATAATAAATAACGTAATAACAGTTATGTATTTTACATATGACAGCTTTTTATTTAATAATTAAAAGAAAAATACAACTATCCGTAAAATCCGAAAAATCCGGATGGTGATGGAAGTAAAATCCGGATTTGAAAATCGGCGGATATCCGGATAATACGGATATCCGAATATCCGGATTGCAAGCCCTACCTGAAACACAGGTTTTCATAAACCTAGATCAGACAGGTCTACATCAGTTGTAACTCAATTTTCCTCGGTTGTAATTAATTAATGTACCTGGGGGGTAACCATCACCTCTTATAGCAGTATTATTTCAATATTACTTTAGCGTGAGAAAGAGATGGAGCTATAAGTACTGTATAGCTCCATCACTTTCCCACCGTAAATTAATATTATAATAATACTGCTATAAGAGGTGATGGTTACCCCCCTGTCATTCGCAGATCTTTGACAGTCGTTACGGGTAGGCAGAAGCCCAAAAGTCTGACAACAAGTCCTAAACTTTAACCAAGGGGATCGTGTAACTGGGTTGTGAAGGTCAAACAGGCAGTAGCTCCGTATAAAATACTGGTATTGCTGCATCCCGTTAGACTGGAGGCTGATGCCAACATGGTTGGGAAAAGGCTAGGCAGATAGATATAGCGGCAGTTAGATCCCTAAGTACGTCAGAGTATCGCCACGCCATCGCCACGAAGAACCACGAAGCCACGAAGACTATTTTATGTATCTATAGATGGACTCTCTGTCCCGAGGTTGTGGTTTCAAATCCGGGTAAGTATACAGGTTGAAATTGAAAACTTGCGACAAACTGAAATGGGACATTGTATACATCATTATTAACAACTTTTACTAAGGGACCAAAGCTGTAATCCCAAAAAAAAAAATCTGCTTTTCCTACATTTTGATGAGGTATTGCGAACATAAATGTAGGGGACAGCAGTTTTTTTTTTTTGGGATTGTAGCTTTGGTCCCTTAGTAAAAGTTGTTCATAATGATGAGTACAATCTCCCATTTCGATTTGTCGCATGTTTTCAATGTCACCCTGTATATGTGACTGTTTCTATTCATACCTATATACTTTTTGAGTTGATCTTGGATATTACCGACATCGGTGAAGAAAAAACATCGAAGTGGAATAAAATTGAAGTGTCTCTGTTCTTAATGTCAAAATAACAGCTTTTTACTGAATGATATAAAAGTATTATTATATGCGGTACTAAACAAAAATCTGTCTTTCTGTCTGTCTGTTTGTTCCGGCTTATCTCCGAAACGGCTGGACCGATTTTGACGATAGGTACTTTCACGGGCAATTAGCTGATGTTATACGGAGTAACAGTGGCAGAGGGGCTTGTGGCTAAGTAATAACAGACGCACGAGTCGATCGATCCGGTTAAGTTACGTTTGCCGCGGTTGGTTCGTAGATGGGTGACCATCTTTACATACCAAGACCTCTCCGTGCCTCGGAAAGCACGTTAAGCCGTTGGTCCCGTCTGTCATTTGTAGATCTTTAACAGTCGTTACGGGTCGTCAGAAGCTCGAAAGTCTGACAACCAGTCCTACCAAGGATATCTTGTTACCCAGTAACTGGGTTGTGGAGGTCAGATAGGCAGTCGCTCCATGTAAAATACTGGTATTCTGGTAAAATATGGTATATAGTTGGGAAAAGGCTAGGCAGATGATGATGATATGGAGTAACAGTGGCTTTTATTTTAGAAAAAAGCCACACGGGTCAAGTCGCGGGCTTAGGGCGCTTTCAATTTAGACGGTTGGTGCCGGACTATTGCAGTCCAGGGGGGTTACCATCACCTCTTATAGCAGTATTATTTCAATATTACTTAGCGTGAGAAAGAGATGGAGCTATAAGTCCTGTATAGGTCCATCACTTTCCCACTGTGAAGTAATATTATAATAATAATACTGCTTTAAGAGGTGATGGTTACCCCCCAGGTATCAGTCGTTGTTCGATAGTGCGGGTGAACGCATCGTGTTTTCGATGGAAATCACAAAAATTCGATCAGACTGCAGCTGCGTATCTCTTCAAATAAGACGATTCACGGTCGTGATAATTCTGCAACAGCCGTGCGGCAGCAGTCAGGCACCAACCGTCTAAATTGAAAATGCCCTTACAAATCGGCTGCCCTTCTTGACCAAACGTGGTGATCAATGCTCGTGCCTTCTCTGTAGGAGAAGAGGTCTTTGCCCAGCAGTGGGACAGCAATAGGCTGGTATTATAATTGCTTATTGAAATCTTGCTAGTGTACTAATTATATTTTATGACTAGGCCGATAGTAATGGACTTTACATCTAGGTATTAACGAAGAATGAAAACCAAGTAAACAGCTGTCATTAGCATTACCTACACATGATTAAGACGCTGACAACACCTAAACCACGGTCACTGTCACATTGCATAGAAAAGAAAGAGAAGCGCGATGACGCAACGCTTGTAATTTACTGCAAAATATGAAGTAATTATCTATTTACTCAAAATTGAGTTGAGTAATCGAAAATAAAAAACAACCAAGTTCTGCAATCAAATAAGACGTTCTTGTTATTAATTAAATACGTAACGTATGTTGATATTTAATGCAGATATTTTGGATTAGAACTCAAAGTAAGAGGTTAGTTTAACGTAAGTTTGTATCGAGATTTTTTTATCAAAACGTGTTTTGGTAACAACCAAGTTCTGGGAAATATGTTCAAAATTAACATATATTTTTTCCGCTACCACAAACTATACAGATTTGGCAATTTCTTTTCTTAAGAGAAACCCATTTTAGTCAATTGCGTCTTGTCAGCGCCTTAATAACTTACGTGTGATTAATACTAGTAAATAATTAAGTCTACAATCTACAGTGAGGGGTTATGTACCTAAGTGCTTAATTATAATTTGTTTTTAACTCTTAATAAGGCATGGGGAAATAATTTCCCACCAAGGCTTTTTTTACCCGACTACCCCAGGAGGGTAATGTTTTTCGAGAGTACGTAAATCAAATCAAATCAATTTTTTTTTATTTCACACATACCTACATGGGCACTTATGAAACGTCAGAAGTTAAGTGCACGGTTCCAATTGGTCGTTTCCTATGGAGAAGATCCGGCAAGAAACTCCACGTTTATGTACATAATTATGTAAGTCTATTTCTTTGGCACGCTCTGTAGCCTAAACGGCTTGATGGATTTTAACACAAGAGGTGTCGTTACATTCGTCTTTATTGTGGGAGTGACTAGGCTATATAATATTTATTTATTACATTTGCACATAAAAACACTGAAGGGAAGGTTTTTAAAAAATAAATTACAACAATATTGATATCAAATAAAAGCTAGAATGAGTTAATTCCATATATATCTATAGATATATTAATAAAACTAAATTAAACAAAATTTTGGTATCGCAGGCGGAGACAAACCAATAGCGTGAGTTATGGTGTAACATTTGTTTGATCCGCCCGCCTGCGATACCAAAATCCTATTTAAAAATATATAAATTCTTTTTTAAAATATTTATTTTTACGTGACAGATTAGGTACCTTGAAATGAACGCAACCATACTTAGCTTAGTTTCCGTCCCCTCCGCCGCATGAAAATATTCTTTTTTAATCAGTGTTATGAATGTACCTTAAACCTTTAATTTTTTATTTTTTTTTATTTTGTTGACTACCCAAAATTCACCTTTAATTGTGTGTACACAAGCTTGCACGGTTGCACCTTAATGGGTTAATATTTTATCCCGTCCTATTTCTAGCTAGGCTCAGTAACTGTAGTGTTATGGGTCGAGGGTCAATATAGATCAATAATAGTAAACATTGTTTATTTATACCTAATACTAGGATTTAATCTTTTAGTCTAGAACTTTCTAAAAGAGTAAGAAAGGTCAGTCTTCAAGAGCGCTGTTCTTCATCTACCTACCTCGATTCAAAGATCTATACCTAAGTACATACAATAAAATAGTGGTGAAGTCAAAACTGTATACTTATATATAATACTACTTATATATATAAATATTTATTTTTGAAAAAAAACTAATGGCTTCGAGGTGTAATTGTAAAAATGTTTTAAAAAATAACATAATAATTATATTATAAAATATATTATAAAAATTGAAATTGCAAGTTTAAAAAATGTATATTTCAGGAAAGAGCGCTGTAGATACAGATAATTCATTGATCTAGTAGACACCGATGTCTTGTTGAATTTTTGCTAGTTTATGCTCATTTAAAATAATTCTGAATTTATAATAAATGCACTTTATTGAATTGAATAAATTGTTGTTATTATTAACTTTGCGAACACGTCTAATGCCGAATATTTAGTTTTTTTTTTAAGTTTTTGTCCTTTTGTCTGGTTTTCGGGATGTATGTTCCGGCGCAAAAACGGCTGAACATATTTGGATGGTATTTGGATGGGACACAGATAGCCTATAACCTGGATTAACATATAGGGTACTTTTAATAATTATTTTTTGTATGCATAGATTTTAGATTTTTTTGTTGTATGCTTACAACTTTGTTATGGTTACAGCAAACTTTAAAAAAA
This sequence comes from Atethmia centrago, assembly GCA_905333075.3. Lineage (NCBI taxonomy): Eukaryota > Metazoa > Arthropoda > Insecta > Lepidoptera > Noctuidae > Atethmia > Atethmia centrago. The sequence goes on from HG995385.1 coordinate 15,730,032, forward strand.
AACAGGCAGTCGTGTGTACTGCTGACAGAAGTGACAACTTATCGCTCAGAAGTGTTCACTTCAATAAAATAATGATTATCTAAAACACAATTTAAACAATGCACTTTATACCTACTTACACAAATTCAATGTACTACGTACTTTTTACGTGGTGAATTTAACTTCGGTTACTGCTACTACAGCATGTCGGCGAGGGCATTTCGGTGATGCGAAAGTTTTGAAGACCCACAAGTTTTTCCCCCACCAAAAATCGCTCAAAGCGCCTAAAGAAATTTTTATAATTTCTAATGTGACGATACTATCGTGAACGTCCACGTCCATAAATGGAAATACGTGCACGTTATAGTTATCGTGGACGGATTTTTTTTACATTGTTATATTTTAGAACAATAGGAATTAACCAACGTATTTATTCTTTACATAAAATACTTATAACTGAGGAATTAAAAAGCGGTCCTAGGAAAGACACCAACAAGTATTTTACGTTGGTAGCATTGTTTTAACATCGGCCTACAGAAAGATCGGTCCTCAAAAAGATATATCGAAATATTTATCGACCAGAAATCATTTAATTAAATTATCTATCCCATAATATTGTATCAATATAATAATAATCAAATTAGCTAGCTAAACTCCGCAGTCGCGTTGTCAAAATATGATAAAACCAAAAAAAATATTTATCTGATTTTTTTTCCATTGCTACTGTAAGTGCAACGCAATTACCCCGCGGGTGTTCAAAACTAAATTCGATCTAGCGAGCCATCTAAAGGCAGACGCAAGTAATTGATTTCTAAGGGTCGTCATTCATTAGCATAATCGATAAGGAGGACTATTTATAGGGTAACTGCTATAGTAAATGGCCACGCTATAGTAACTGGCCACTCATAACAAAAGAAGTAAAACGAAAATACAATAGATACAGGAATATTGTTTGTCCTTTTCATTCATGGGCTTGCTTGCATTACCTTGTTTCTACCTCTTTTGTTATGAGTGGCCAGTTACTATAGCGTGGCAAATTACTATAGCAGTTACCCTAGATCTTTTTGTGGCTGGCTATACCTAAAACTTCTTGGTTAGGTATAGCATTCTTAATTATTAATACTTCAACAGACATTTAGGTTGGTATATGCTGCTAACATTTGAAATTATTGCTCAGATAATAAGAATCATTGACTTTTGAGTTCAAGACTGAAACATGTCGTAATAATGTGCCTACCGCTAATAATTCGGGTCAGCTAATTATTAGCCTTGGAACAAAGACGTTAATAAAACTGCGATAGTAGGGCGGTTTGGTTGGGAACGATATTGTATTAGTATGAACCCGGCCGTAAAGGTCACACCGATTACTTTTGTCAATAATCTTTATCAATGGAATATACCACGAGTCGAGCCCATTTAACGGGTACGTACCTAGTCTCTTTTGCAAGAGATAAAAGCAAAACCTGCACTTCAATTAACCTTAATATAAACCTTAATGACCCATACCTACGAATCATATCAAGGAGGTTTACCTATATTAAGTTTTTTTTTAAGATCTCTGAATGCTTCCTGAAAAAAAAGTTGTTTTCTAAACCATCTACCTACAGTCTTAACTTGAAAATATTTATTGAAAATGTTACGTTCCATTTCGTCTTCATAAAATATCACTAAAATGTTGGGCTTCACCGTAGATACTAATGCCATTCAAAATCTAGTCGATTCTGGTCGCAAATTCCTCTCAGTGACAATCAATGTCAAAAATTTGTCAAAACTGAATGAAAATTGAAGTATTTTTGACAGATTGAGGCTGAGAAACACGGGAATTGCCCCTTTCGTTATAAATAAACTTGTATTCAATCGTAATAAACTTAGCAGGCGTTGAAACACGTGCATAAAAAGCCCTTTCTCCACAGTGATAACCTATAGGTAACTATACCTAATTAGGTTTCCGTCCATTTCAAGTTACGAAGCATTTCAAAAACAAACTTATTTCCAAGTTTTCCGACGCTTTATTTTCCGACAAAACGTACTCGCGAAGGCAAACAAAAAAGGCCAGATGGTGTTTATAGCATTTGGCCTTTTGTATTTCATTTTATTTTCTGCCTGCCTGCCTGATGCAAGATTTATTTTATTTTAATAAAATAAATCTTGCACGAGGCAGGCAGATAATGAAATTGAGTTTAAGAAAAAGTTTGGCATTGTCTCTGTCACTCTTCATGCTTGTGTTACAGTCTCATTTCAAATAATGTGAATGCATGGATTTAGTATAGACTATATTAAGTTCCTTGTGTGAATGTATGACAAAAGTAAGGTTGCGCTTGACAACTAATATTCCTAAAAGTTGTTACTACTCCGATAATTTCGCCATTACTATTGGTATATAAATATTATTATAACTAAGATTACGTTGGAGGGTGTGAGGCCAGGCCTCCGAGATGAGGGTCATCTCGCGACCTCTTTATCTCTGTTATCGTTCCGGAGTTCTCCGTATGTTGTACAATAATATTTGTGTGTGTTCGAATGGCGTGTGCAGAGATAAGTAGAGAAGGTTAAGTTCGTGAAAATTTTGAAATGGTGCTGGTTTTAAAAGTTAAACATAACAAAACATCACGCTTGTATTCCTCGAAGGGTTTTTAATACTTTAAACACACAAATGTACAAAGGTGGACTCAATTCCATAGGCATTTTCTACCAGTCAACCTTTGGGTGATGCAGAGACAAACAGTGGTAGGTGCAATAACGAAAACTGTGGAATAAATATTTATTAAAAATATAAGTATACACGTACATACATATATACCTATTAAAAACTTGAGAGTTGTACCTATAGGACACCCAAATTTCGCCAGTTATGTTTTAAGCCCCATGTAGGGGGCGAGACGGCGAGTGTATTGTTTTCTATTGAGCACCAATCCGGACTCTGGGCTGTTACTGAGAAATTCCTAATGGAAAACCCAATAAGAACAAAGTAAGAATAAAGTTGAGTAAAATAATAAAAAAAAATCCAAAGGAACGTGAGTTTATTTTTTTTAGTTTCCAAGCATTGATATTTTTATCACAAGAAAAATGGGAAAAAGTTAGGCGATGTACCTATCTACGTACATTTATTGAATCTTGAGATGAAGCGGGTGTTTTCTTCGGTTATATTGGATGGGAAAACAGCAGGTTGCTTTATCTTATGGTAAGTTGTTATCGACGAACTTACCGACAAATTAAACAACAACAACAGCCAACACAGCGAAGCTACGAGTACTTTGCGATAGAAACAGGTACCCATTATATGTAGTAGTACTTCCATGGACTAACTCTTTCATTAAAAAAAGCTCTACTAATTCAGGGGACCTACCATAAACTTTTAAAATATTTGCCAAGTGCAGGGCAGTTCAAGTCAGAATGTTCAACTGACAGGTTTTGTGGTAAGGATAAGTTGCAGGTCAGCCTGCTGAAATGCTGTGACGTAGTCGTTCACCGGTTTAATCGCTGGCTCGCCTGCTACTTGGCACGCTCATGGTACAAACTAGGACAAGTTATTTTTCGTCTAAAATTTACCTGCTATAGGAGTTTATGGCAGGCCCCCAAGCCTTGCGGATTTCAGCCGTGAAAAATGTCTATAATGTTATCAGTTCACCTATTATGTTTTTTTTCTTAATCTTTATTATAAACAATGTTAATTACGGGTTATTGCAACTAAATGTCCGATAAACGTACTATTATGTCACCGATATGACTTTAAACATAATTTACTACGTTTGTGTACAAATAATTACATCATTTATGAGTAAACCTGAAAAGCGTGAGCAGAGCTGCTCGTCGTATCTAGTTAACGAGATCATTTTCAGTAATAATCATTAAAGTCCTCGAAGTCTGACAGGTAGGTAATCACCTACTCTGTCAGACTTTGGGACTTTTTAAAAAGAAGCTTGTTATTTTGTCAACCTATTCTTAACTTTTCTTCGGGATTTTCCAAACAGCGTAAGCGGCTGAACATACCAGATGCAGGGCATCAGTTGCAGGGCGCTGCAACTGATGTGAGGACCCCACTGCAGCTTTGAGTCAAGCGTGATTCCCAAAACAGTATTTTCGACGAATTCCAGTATCCCCTTATTCAATACAACGTGACATTCACTACTTGAAACATTCGGTAACGAGAATCTTATGCATTTAGTTTTCTTCTCATTTAATACCAAATTATTTACAGTAAACCAATTATGGATCTTAAGCATAGCGTTATTTACGTCGTCAAGCTCCTGATTATCCGGGTTTCACCACTGTGTGGATCAACCGGAGGACACGGTAGAGCATACGGTGGATGTCTGTCCGGCTTGGGCAGAGCACCGCCGCCGTGTCATCGTGGAGGCGATCGGCGGTAAAGATCTCTGGCGTCCGGCCCTGGTTCAGGCTATGGTACGGAGCGAGAGGGCATGGGCAGCCGTCACCTCCTTCTGCGAAGCAGTAATGCTCGCGAAGGAGGAGACGGGACGGTTTATCAAAAGGCAAATTTCGCGCCCTCTCGCCCCTAGCCGCCGCAGGAGACGTCCTGGGCGTCGGGAATCTCGGGAATTTCCGGCCACCGTAGGCGCGGGCTTGCGGACGGTGAGCAATGGGTAGCTCACCGTCCGGTGAGGACCAAACCCGGGTAACGGGACGTTGTATTCCACGCGCGCCTCGAAGATATGTCGTTAGCACAAGTGTAGGGGTGCACTAGGGCCGATGCCTGCCGGGGTCGCGGGAAGGTACTAAAGGGTTACCGAGGCCCCTGGCAACACAGACAACGGAAGGAATACGGGTGGGTTTTAGTCAGTAAGAGTCTGACACACCCTCTAGCCTAGTAGGTTCACAACGACATGAACCCTGTCGGGCAATGCCGGATTAAGCAAGAGCGGGGCCCGTAGCAAATTCTATCAAGGGGCCGTTAATCTGCTATTATATGGGTTCTTAAGTATAAATACGAGTAGTTTAAAAAAATAGGTTTAGGTAAATTATAATAAAAATAATGTAGACTATAAGTCTTCAAATAAATAGACAATTTCAACATTTTGAATCGAGCTATTTCAATTCTGCTACGCATCCACACTGAGTGTCGAGTAAGGGTGCTCGCACACGACTTTTTGTAGAGCTGATTATCGGGCAGATTCAAATTCTATAGGAGTGACTTTTTGTGGTACTTGTGCGGTTACCGTATGAAACTCTGTTATAATTTCGCCAACAAAGTAATCGGTTACCGATTGTCTGACGTGGATTGTCTTAGTCGGAAAAGGTTAGTCGTTTCACGTTTTTGGGACATTAAATAAATTCATTAAACCACGTTCTAATAAGTTTCACTCAAAAAATGGCGCTCAGGCGGAGGCGGGTTTGGATACGCCTCTTTTGCGCGGAGCCCGTAGCAATTACTACTCTTGCTACGTGGCTGCTGTCGGGTACATCAAGTAAGAGAGAGTAAGAGGGCTTTATTCTTCTTCTCTGGGTCAACTTCGTGTTTTTGGTAATATTAGCCGGAGTAGTTACATAATTTGTCCTCCTTATTAATATACGCGGCGTAAAGTTATGACATCAGTCAATTTAACCAGTTATTCAAATTTAGGTATTTCCCCATTCCAAGATGAATGTTGAAATATCTTGTCTTAATTAATGAGAAGTAACTTAGCTCAGCGTGATAAACATGCATTAATTAACTCAATAATAATTTTCCTCCTTCCCAATTTCACCAGAACTTCTGCCATCTCCCTGCCCAATGTATAACGCAACCGGGTCTCGGCACTCGGCAGCGTCACGACTGATTGATCGCGATGTGAAAATAGACTCATAATAATTATAATAAAAAAGAGTTGCGACTACACCGCCAGTTGCGTACATCACAAGCTACATAGTTACAGTTTGTGATGTATGCAACTGTTGGCAAGTGTTGCGACGTGCACACGTGAGGGTAAGTGAGGGCCAGGCGTTCATTACATGTAGATTGAAATTGCTCAAAATCAATCAAAATCAAAAGTCATTTATTCAAACTAGGCTGAGAATCAGCACTTTTCGAACGTCACAATTACATAAGACAGTCCCCCAAAACGGCCGCCCTTCACCACTTCCTAGTGCTTTAGCTGGGAAGAAGAAGTGGCGCAACAAACTCCCCAGCAGCTATCTTTCAATCTACATCAATAAACTCCATTTATAACATTAGAAAAATAACGGTTATCATTCTTGCGTTATTTCGATATCGTCTAATAAACTCCGTTATTTCGCGATAAATACAAAGCAATGTTATCTATTTACCATTAACATTAAAATAATAACTCTAAAGTGCGGTAATTTCATCAATTTTACACAATAACTGTCGTTATCTGTCGTTATTTTTCTAATGTAAAATAGAGTATAGCTTCTTTTGAAAGGGCTGTCTAAATGTAACTTCTAGGTGGCAGAAATACCTAGTTGTGAGGATGCTTTGTCGCCGATTTCAAATTACTTAACAGTATTAATTAACTAGCAGTTCTGTTCTGTTTGCCTAACGTGATTTTATCATAGTAGAAAATAAATAAAATCACTTACTTTTTAGTTATTCGAGAAAAGAAGAACACCATTTTGATTTTACTCGTAGTTTACTGCTCCAACAGTTTCAGTTCAGATTTCCTATAACAAAAAAAAAAGTTATTTATTAAAGTGTTATGAACAAACATCCGGTGTAGGAAAAGCGGAAACACGCGGCATTAAATCAAAAAATCAAAATCAACATATTTTTATTTCACATAAACCTACATGGGCACTCATGAAAGTCAGAAGCTAGGTGCACGGTTCCAATGGGTCGTTTCCTATGGAGAAGAGCCGGCAAGAAACTCCACGGTTACTCTTTTAAAAATAATTGGCTTTTAGAATGTTTTTAAATTACAGTGTTAATAGGTATGGGAGGACAGTGTAAGCCTGTCGAGATGTAGGTACCAAGTACTTAACGAAAAAGGTCTACAAAATATCTAGTCTATTAAGCCTACAACGTTCTCACATTCACAAGGTACACAAGAATCTATGTAAAATATGAATAAAAATAAAAACCTATTTAAACCAAATGACATGTTTGCCATTACAACAAGTCTGAAATCAAAATTGTAGGTAATGTCAAACAATGAAAATATTATGTAAAAACGCACGCCTCTTCAGACCCCGTTAAGGCCCACGTGCAATTAAATAAATATAGAGTTTGTTAACTCGGAGTTAAGTAATTAACATTTTAACTCTTATTGCGCATTGCGCCTGTAAAAAGTAGCACCGGGCAAGTTAACTTGACATTAGTGTTTTTTTAACACGCTTTTATTAGCTTGACCTGTATGTAACGAAATCTTTCAACGTTATTTTCGCCGACTTCTAAGTAATTGTCGTATCGAAGTGAAACTTTATTTATAAAAAGTTCACATTACTAAATTATAATTTGGTATCTTGGAGCCGATCTGATGAGTGCCAGGAGGCGCATAGTGGATTTTTTACTGGTTAAACCCCTCGAGTTTGTGCTCATATATGATTCGGTTTGACGAGTCCAATAGACTACGCTTGGTAACGAGGGTCTGATGATGGAGCCAGAAGGTGGATAGTGGAACTCTCCAGTGGCTACTAGTGAACCCCTCGAGTTTGGGTTCATATGATTCGTTTTGTTGAGTCCAATATATTGCACTTGGTGTCGAGGGCCTAATGATGGACCCTGGAGGTGGGTAGTGGAACTCTTTAGTGACTTAAACTAAACCGGTCAAATCATAGCTTCGTTGACTTTAGACTTATTAACTAAATGAAGAATATATTAGACTAATTACAAATAATTAAAATATTGAGTTTAAAAAAAAAAAACGGACATACCATCAGTCTGTATCGATTTTGGTCCTGACGGTGTACATGTAATTAAACCAAAATCCGACACAGTTTCCAGCAAAATATAGCTGTGGTACCACTGAAAGTCGAATGATGCCATTAAGCTGAGCTGAGCATCCACCGTACACAAAATGCAAAGCTGTACGGTAGATTAAGCAGTTATTTATCTGGGCTCTGGGTTGTTCGCTCTCGGACCGGCTTATGTAGCCCTCAGTCGCGGAAAGTCACTCAATGGTATGCAAATAGAAGAATTTGATTGCTTGATTGAAGGAGAGTTGGAAGGGAGATGCATTTAATGAAATGGCAAGGTTACGAGAACATGAATGAAATTATGAGAACGAATGAATCAAATACGATGTGCTAAGGAATCGAGATTTTTGATGCTATTTTAAGACTAAAAACCGGCCAAATGCGTGTCTGACCAAGCATAAAGAGGGGTTCCGTAGTTGGGATGAATTTACCCCAAGAGCAAACTTAACATCGTAGTTGAAAAGCATGTTTCCCCATACGATCCAACTGCAAATGTAAGTTTGTATTTTAACACCAGACTAGACTTAGACTTATAGGTTTTCCTGTAATCTATATATAAAAAAACTACTTTCTGTATATTTTTTTTCAAAATTTTAGGGTCAGTAGTTTCGGAGATAGAGAAAATTGAACATGCCCCCTGCATGTTCAATTTTCATCTATTTATTTTGATATGTCACACGCTACAGTTCGCAAAACTTGTTATTTTAATTTCCTGATTTGCTGCCCCCAAAAGTGAACCTCATTTTAAATTCATTTATTTACGATACCCGTCCGTCTTTGGTCACAGAAATTCATATGTGTGTTCAACTTAATCGGTCCAGTAGATTCGGAGAAATTCGGCTGTGACAGACAGATAGTAAAAAAACAACTAAAAAACACGCTTTAAAAGTTCGTTAAAATTAAAAAAAATCAAATAATCCACCACGCGAGCAAACTGCGGGTTGGTAGACGTCACATGTCTTCGAATTTTTGGTTCTAGGACATGCCGGTTTCCTCACGATGTTTTCCTTCACCGTTTTGACAGCAGTGGTGATGAAATAATTTACAAAAAATAATTTACAAAAAGTAAAGCGCCTCTCTGGGTTCGAACTACTTCGACCCTACGATCTAGGTACAACTCGTAAGTCGCGGCCATTGCCATTGGGCCACCACTCTGGTCTGCAGAACCAGTGTAACAAAAGCCGAAACAGATTCAATGAATAGGCTTTCAGACATTCATGTTCAACAGAAGGACCACACCAGATTTGTTCACACAGCTTGTCAATTACCGTATCTGTCGCCACGTGAAATGTCAAAGCAATTTCACGGAGCTCAATTCTGGAAAATCAAGTAATATGCACTGGCCGGCTCGATGTAGCCTCGAGTTGCAAATTGAGTTAGTTATTTGGTACCTATAGGTGTCTGGTAAAATTTCGGAGCGACATTGGTGACGGTGTTAAAACATGATATTGGAAAATGTTCCTGTTTGCTGTACATAACTACTGTGTTTAAGTTATTATTTAGTTATTTATTTTTATCTTATCCCCCGCTGCAACGACGATTGGATCAAAATATTACCTATACAACTTATATTCAAATTAAAAGGGCAATAAATATTATTTTTTTAACTTTTTAGAGTTTTTGTCACTAATATATCCTATGAAACTCGGCACTACTGTAGCTTCACATTAGTGAAAGCATTTTCAGAATCGGATCAGTGGTTCCGAAGATTACAAACTGCCTCTTTCGTTCGACAATTTGACAGGTGCAAATGTCAAACTCCAAATTGAAAAAAACAAACAACAAAGATTTGAAATGTCAAATTACTTTCTGGGATTAAAAAACGAACTTTAGATAGGTCAATTATTTCGTAGCGATATTGGTGGCGGTGGCGCGTGGCGGTGGTAGTGTGTACTTACCAGACTTATGGACGCTTATGGAGCTTCTGTCGGCGACTTTATCTCTGTGAATTTTCTTGTTTTAACAGAAAATATATACTAGGTTATAGCCATACTGAAGATTCCCATTAGTGAAATAATTTTAGGAATCCGTTCAGTGGAGTGTTCCGAAGATTATCTTTCCATAATATTAGTCTACTATAGATATATGTCAAGTCAAATAATTCAAAGCGACATTGGTGGCGGTATTAAAACACTATATTGAAAAATATTCCTGTCTGCATAATGTACACAAGTGTACAGTCTTGAGAATAAATACCATATAGTTATGTCAAATTCAAAAGAGATTATCTCGTGAAATAAAACAGACAGATAGTAACCTAATTCTTGAACGTTGAAGGAAATTAAATGTAAAAGACATCTAAACTCCCAATATTTCAAAGTGGATAAAGTCAAAATCCAGTTATTCAATACACTCTTTACCTCCCCTCTCCCGTATCCGTACATGCATCCATCAGTAAGTTAGGGCGTAGGGCGCCGGGCGCCCGGGCGGCCATGTCAGTCGTCTATAATTATATGAAACGGATGGTTGTGTTCCTTTTACAAAGTCTGGTATTTTCCAGACTTTTTATAAAATCACAAGTAACTGTCCGTCGGCAACTGTACTTAAAAAACCGGCCAAGTGCGACCAGGGAAGGGTTCCGTAGTTGGGATTACTTGGGACGGATTTATTCCAAAAACAAACTTAACAATATAGTTGAAAAACCTAGTCTCTCGTACCTCGATATATGCAACGGTCAATTCTCCAACTGCAAATTTAAGTTGGTCGACTATAACTCGTTAACTTGTAAAGCCTACTTAGCCGTGATAGTTTTCCTTTTAATTTCATTATATGTACTACTGCCATGAATTTTTTCATATCTCCATAAACAAACATTTAGCTGGCAGGTGGGGACACTTGACTCTAACAAAAAATAACACTTAAATGCTTAATATTACGCAAGTGGATCCTTGAATCGAAAAGTTGTGTTCACAGACCTGCAATATTTTTGAACGGCCGGAAAAAATATCATCCCCACATTACGTGCAAGGGAGGTAGGATTTTTTTTTGTTTCAAGATTTCATTTTAGCACTTTGTCGGCGTGATTAATATGTATGCCTATGGCAAATTACAGCTTTCTAGTACTAATCGTCTCTGAGCTACAGTGGGGTCAGACAGGCAGACAGACAGATGGACTATGGCGAAACTATAAAGGAGACTCTTACAAACAAGCGCGACACGCGACGCGACACAAAGGCACCGCCTGTAGTGCTATACGCGGTGCCTTTGTGTCGCGTTGCGTGTCGCGCCTGTTTGAAGGAGCCTTTAGGGTTCCTTGTTTACTACGGAACCCTAAAAATGGAAACATTTAAACACGGGAAAACATGTACAGCCAGTAACTAATACTTTGTGGACTGCACTCATAGAATAAGAAATGAGTATATGAGAGAAAGTCTGAAAGTGGCACCGGTGCGGTGACTGAAGAGTTGTGTGGAAAACGGTCAGCGGTTGTTACAGTATTATGGGCATGTGATGTAGAGGAATGAGGAAATGTCGTGAGGAAAGTTTATATTAGTAATGTGGATGGTTATAAGAGTAGGGAAAGACCATAGAAATTATTGATGGACTTTACTAAAAGGGACTGAAATGACGAATAATAGATGCTTCTATTATTCGTCATTTCAGTCCCTTTTAGTAAAGTCCATCAATAATTTCTGGAACATGGATTTCTAGCATGACGTCAGAAATGCAAGTTTATTAATAAAATACTGTCCATTATTTACTCTTTTATATGACTAGTTTTTTTTTGTTTACATCTGGGAGGATGGTTTTAAATTCTGACGAAATGCGTAGGTATCTTTCGTGTTGCGTGTCTGCTGAACTACGTGTCTGTCGAGTTCCGTTTCTGACAAGTTGCGAGTCTATCCTGAGAGATGACGGAATGCGTATTTAACCACTTGCATTTCTGACGACATGCCTATAGATCCACGTCTTCGATCCGAAGACATGCTGCGCCAACCCCACATAAATTGATATAAGGTAATGAGAATGCTCATGTGGACTGTACAGTTATCGACCCCGCCTTTCGGCAATTTCCTACACATCCATTTGAGTATTTTGGGTTCATCAGCGGGGTAAATGATAAATGATTTTATTTCTGTAAGTAGGTCTGTACAAACACGTTTACTAGTAAATCATATTTTAAAAACTAGATGAAGTCGGCGTTTCCTATCTGACTACTCTGAGAAGAAAGGCCGAAACAAACTCAGAGGTCTCAATCTTTTTTAAAGTCCAGACATAATCTAGGTCATATCATGAGAAGACCATGTAGATTGGTGTCTGAAATGGTATTTTGAGGAAAGTACCACACAGATTAAGTGGACCAATGCACTGTCAGTTCACGCATTTGTAATTGTAATTGCTTAGCGCACTGTCAATAGCAATGGGGGATTCATTTTGACAGTTCAACAACATTCTTTGTGTTAATTACGTTGCTGAGCCGACAATTTATTTCGAATATATTATGTAGCAATGGATTAACAATATTGTTATAGAATGAAACTATACTTATATTTATTTCACTTGGACATAGTGTAATTTAAGATACTAATCGTTTTTCTGCGCGTCTGGCGTGTCGTCCGAAAATCTCTATCTGTTACAGTACCTATTCCACAGAACAATAATACAGATCATAGTCACATAAAATGAAGTCTGACTGACAGTTAAAAAAACCACAGATAATCTAATATTTGCATTCCGTAACAAATATACTTCAAAATCATTCAGATTGTGATTGATAGTCCGTTACGCGATTAGGGTCCTGGTCATAATGGCTATGTTTGTTGCCAATAATCATAATGTTGTTAATAGTTTTAAAAACAAAACAACCGGCTAGCGACAGTGCAGTGGTTGAGTAATCTCATTAGTTAGATAAGTAGGTAAGGTACTTAATTGGTCTAGGACAGCTATCATCATTCTCCTGCCCTTATCCCAATTTATTTGGTGTCGGCGCAACATGTCCCTTTCTTCCATACTTCTCTATTAGTTGTCATCTCGGTAGTCACCCCCTTTCTAGCCATATCATCTTTCACACAGTCCATCCATCGTTTCTTTTGTCTTCCCCTACTCTTATAGCCATCGACATACATACTTAAGACTTTCCTCACGACATTTTCCTCATTCCTCCGCATCACATGCCCATACCATGCCAACCGATTTCCGCACAACTTTTCAGTCACCGGTGCCACTTTCAGACTTCCTCTTATGTACTCATTTCTTATTCTATCCATTCGTGTCACACCACACATCCCTCTTAGCATTCTCGAGGTCAAGGACAGCTAATGAGACACAATTGATTTTCTATTGTTTGACTCCGAATCGGTGTCGCGCGGGGCTTAACAGGTTAAATATAGGACTGATAAGTTGTCAAATCTATGTTTATACCAGCTTTCTTATAGTTCCATCCAATCTAAGTATTATAGGCGGTGAAAATTTAAATAGTTTTCCCAATTTTCTTATAAATAAGTTATGAAATACCACCACCCGTGAATTATTTAATTTAGCCAATGAAAAGATACTCCTGAAGTTTAAACTTACCTGGCTAAAATGTTTACTTATAAATAAAAGAGGTTTTTGACCCTAAAAAGTCTAGCCGAGAAAATTCTCAGAAAAAAATACTAAACAAACTGACAGACAGAGACTTAAGTAATTCTACTGATTTTGTTTGGTTTGGTAGTTATTATTACGAGTATGTATTGCTGTGGGCTATTGTCTATGGCTTAATTCTCCCCCATTTGATTCTCTTACTAGAGGTTTCTGTGCAACTCCACACCCTCCTTAACACGCTGACAACACCTAAACCGCGGTCACTGTCAGATTGCGTAGAAAAGAAAGAGAAGCGCGACGACAAAACGCTTGTAATTTATTGCAAAATATGAAGTAATTACCTATTTACTCAGAATTGAGTTGAGTAATCGAAAATAAAAAACAACCAAGTTCTGCATTAGAATAAGACGTACTTGTTATTAATTAAATACGTAATGTATGTTGATATTTAATACAGATATTTTGGATTAGAACTCAAGGTAAGAGGTTAGTTTAACGTTAGTTTGTATCGAGATTTTTTTTTCAAAACGTGTTTTGGTGACAACCAAGTTCTGGTAAATATGTTCAAAATTAACATATATTTTTTCCGCTACCACAAACTATACAGATTTGGCAATTTTCTTTCTTAAGAGAAGCCTATTTTAGTCAATTGGGTCTTGTCAGCGCCTTAACCCTAGAACCGTATCCTGGAGTTAAAATAAAAAAAAAATGCAATAACTTTTTTTTTACTAAACCTATTTTTTTGCGCTACCGCGTATTGCGCGGAGTTCGTTAAGGCTCCTACATACTGGCGCGAATTGTCGCTCGACGCGACGCGACACAAAGACACCGCGTGTAGCACTACAAGCGGTGCCTTTGTGTCGCGACGCGTCGCGCGACACGTTGCGCCAGTATGTAGGAGCCTTTAGCGTCGAATCAAGTCGGATGGTTGGTCGGACGCAAGATTGGGAGGGCGCAAGTCCTGTGAGTGTGTGGTCGTAGTACGCTGTGCTTGGGGTACTCTAGTACCCCTGGGTACACCTTGGGTTCCCGACGTATCTTCTAATAAGTATTAGGAAAAAGCAGTCATCGGCTACTCCACCCTCTTCCGGACCTAATACTAAGGACCGAATTACAGAACCTTACTCAAGACTCAAGTATTACTTGAAACTAGTTTCAACCAATCAAATAGCGAGTTTTAGTTTTAGTTTTGGAGATATTCGTTTTGTCCAAGGTCAAAAGACCGTAAATCACGAACTAAATGTGATAAATGTAAAAATGTATATGTTAGAGCACCAAAAAAAAAAACACCAAAATTGTAAACAAAAACACAACATCACGCCTTGATTCCCCGAACGGTTGGGCAGAGGTGTACCTGTAGTACACCCACATTTCGCCAGTTATGTTTAAGTCCCATGTAATAGTGGGCGAGCCTATTGCCATCAACCGGCACAAATTCAGACTTCGGCCTGCTACTGAGAAATTCCAGATAGAAAAACCCAATAACACTTTGCCCGACCCGGGAATCGAACCCAGGACCTCACGCTCAGCAGTAGCGCTTGCGACTAGACCAATGAGGGCCGTCAAAAAAAAAAAAATTGTTAACTATAAGTTAGGCTGATGTTGGTGTCTGGGCTAGTCTGGGCGGGGCTTAAGGCGCTGACAAGACCCAATTGACCAAAATTGGCTTCTCTTAAGAAAAAAAATTGCCTAATCTGCAGTTTGTTGTAGCGGAAAAAATATATGTTAATTTTGAACATATTTCCCAGAACTTGGTTGTTACCAAAACACGTTTTGGAAAAAAAAATCTCGATACAAACTAACTTTAAACTAACCTTGAGTTCTAATCCAAAATATCTGTATTAAGACGCTGACAACACCTAAACCGCGGTCACTGTCAGATTGCATAGAAAAGAAAGAGAAGCGCGACGACAAAACGCTTGTAATTTATTGCAAAATATGAAGTAATTATCTATTTACTCAGAATTGAGTTGAGTAATCGAAAATAAAAAACAACCAAGTTCTGCATTAGAATAAGATGTACTTGTTATTAATTAAATACGTAATGTATGTTGATATTTAATACAGATATTTTGGATTAGAACTCAAGGTAAGACGTCAGTTTAACGTTAGTTTGTATCGAGATTTTTTTTTCAAAACGTGTTTTGGTGACAACCAAGTTCTGGGAAATATGTTCAAAATTAACATATATTTTTTCCGCTACCACAAGCAATACAGATTTGGCAATTTTCTTTCTTAAGAGAAGCCTATTTTGGTCAATTGGGTCTTGTCAGCGCCTTAAATATCAACATACGTTACAGATTTAATTAATAACAAGAGTGTCTTATTAAATTTGAATGCAGAACTTGGTAGTTTTCTATTTTCGATTACTCAACTCAATTTTAAGTAAATAGGTAATTGGTTCATATTTTGAAATAAATTACAAGCGTTGTGTCATCGTGCTTCTCTTTCTTTTCTATGCAATATGACAGTGACCGCGGTTTAGGTGTTGTCAGCGTCTTAAGATGCAAAGTGTAACAAAATATGATAAAAACCTGGTATTGAATACTAAAAGAATTTTAATAACTTGAACACGGAAATGATTATTTGTTAAAAATGTCACGAGTGGCATTAGCATTGAAAAGGTTACGTTTTATTTTTAACACGTTTATTAAATACAATTCTTCATTGGTCTAGTGGTTGCAGGAGTGTCTGCTGAGCGTGGCGGCCGGTTTCGATCGGGCAAAGCTCTATTATTACGTTTCTCTATAAAGAAATTACAAGTAGCAGCCCAGAGTCTGAATCTGTACCCGGTTAATACCAATGAACGATGAACCCTCATTGGTTGAAAATTCACGCCACCAGTTGGCGCCACTTTGACCAGGGTCTTTCATTTCGACAATTATTATAAATTGCGACCGGGGATTGACAGGTCAGGACAGGTGTATGTCCTGACCTGTCAATATATGACGACGTTCATCATTCGTTTCATTCGTACGCTCATCATTCAGTCAGGACTAAAGAAAATATAGGTGTTTTGCCACTTTTGACAGGTCGTGACCTGACGTCACAGTGCTGCCAAAAAACCTTCATTGGTTTCGCCCCCATTTCGTATTTGACGAAACGAGGGCAAATGTGTAGGATAATAATATCATCATCTGCCTGCCGAGCCTTTTCCCAACTATGTTGGGGTCTGCTTCCAGTCTTACCGGATACAGCTGAATACCAGTATTTTACATGGAGCGACTGCCTATCTGACCTCCACAACCCAGTTACTGGGTAACAGGATTCTCCTTGGTAAGACTGGTTGTCAGACTTTCGAGCTTCTGACGACCCGTAACAACTGTCAAAGATCTACAAATGACAGCCGGGACCAACGGCTTAACGTGCTTTCCGAGGCACGGAGGGGTCTTGGTATGTAAAGATGGTCACCCATCCACGGACCAACCGTGGCAAGCGTAGCTTAACCTGATCGATCGACCCGTGCGGCTGTTATTACTTAGCCACAAGCCCCTCCTCCCTCCTTCAAAACTATTCCAATACCCCCTCACAAGCCCCTCTCGATCCGTGCGGCTGTTATATATGTGATATCCTGCACATCTGCCCTGCCCTTGTATTAATATATAAGGCGGGCTTATAATTATGTTTATTTATATCAACGACTTTCAACGGGATTGATATGTGGTGATGAAATAATTTACACAAAGCAAAGTGCGTGCTTGGGTTCGAGTTCGAACCCATGACCTACAACTTTTTAGTCGCGGACGTTAACCCTTTTTTTTTGGGTGGAAAATCATTAAATAACTTCTCCCGCTCTGGGCGGAGCGGGAGGGTGTGTCAGACTCTTACTGACTAAATCCCACCCGTATACCTTCCGTTGCCTGTGTTGCCAGAGGCCTCGGTAACCCTTTTGTACCTTCCCGCGACCCCGGCAGGCATCGGCCCTAGTGGACCCCTACACTTGTGCTGACGACATCTCTTTGAGGCGTGCGTGGAATACAACGCGCCGTCGACCCGGGTCTGGTCCTTACCGGCCGGTGAGCTACCCATTGTTCACCGTCCGCAAGCCCGCGCCTACGGTGGCCGGAAATCCACCGGGGATCCCGACCCCCAGGGCGTCTCCTGCGGCGGCTAGAAGCGAGAGGTCGCGAAATTTGCCTTTCCCTCAACCGTCCCGCCTCCTCCTTCGCGAGCATTACTGCTTCGCAGAAGGAGGTGACGGCTGCCCATGTCTTCTCGCTTCGTACCATGCCCTGAACCGAGATGCGAGAGATCTCTGCCGCCGGTCGCCTCCACGAGGACACGGCGGTGCTCTGCCCAAGCCGGGCAGACCTCCACCGTATGCTCCACCGTGTCCTCCAGGCGATCAACACAGTGGTGACACCCGGGCGTTTCCTCCCGCCTTATCTAACACAGGAACCTCCCGAAGCTGCCGTGTCCGGTGAGGACCTGCGTCAGGCGGAAGGTGAGGACACCGTGGCGCCTCTCTAGCCACTCCTCAAAGAGGGGACTTATCGCCGCAATTGTGGCGTGCCCAGCACTGGGTTGCGACAATCGCACTCTCTATGTCGCCATGAGATCCCGCCGGAGCTCCGCCCACTTTGCCGCGATAGCGGAGTAACTCCCCGGCGTTTCGCCTCCTCGCGCCACTTCCATACGTGCGCGAGGACTTTTGCTTCTCATGGCGGCAATCCGGCAAGGAGGCCCGCTGCCTTACCGGAGAATCCACTCATTAACTAGAAAACCTTTTACAAATTAAAAGTTAACTTTAAAAGTTAACTTTTAATTTTGGAAGTCGGTGTCTTTGGACCTGTATTTTGTTTTTTTTTGCCACCGAATTCCAAAATTAAATTTATAATTTCACTTTGTAGTGTTATTTTTGGAAATTGGTTGTTTTGGTAAACATTTTTTTTCCACTTTTTTGTGGTTCAGTTTGTAAGATACAAACTGACCCACTAAAAAGATACAATAGCCTAAAGTCAACTGTTCATCACCTTTTACAAAGTATTGCTTTTCCCGTGCAGGGACGTTAATTGTTGAAGAGTTCTTCTAGAAATAACCAGAAGAACTGGAGCTGATGAACTGGTGCTAGTTTATCGTTTGTGACTTTGAGTTACAGCTATAGCTTTATGTAAGCGGGAACGCCCGTTATGCCTGCACGGAAAAAAAGGATGTCTTAAATTAAGACAATATCCTTTTGGTCAAGACAAATATTGATTCATACGAGTATATGGGGAAAACAATATATTCTTGAAAGAAGTAAAATTTTGTCTTAGTTTTATTGTCTTCTTCGAAGACATTATACTTAAATGAAGAAATATTAAGTTAAATTTTAAGAATATTATTTCTAAAACTAGATAAAAACTAGATATTTTCTTCAATTAAGATTATTATAGTCTTCAATCAAAAATATTTGCTTAAGTCAAGAATAAAAACCAAGTATTTATTATTCTTAATTTGAGTAAACAGGTTTTCTTGGACTGAGTACATTTACTTACGTTAAGAAAATATTTACTTGGATTGAAACATTTTTTTTTAGAATATTGATATTCTTCCTTTTTTTCCGTGTGGAGGCTTTTATTTAGGTAAAGTTCTGTTTTTAGGGTGCCGTAGTAAACAAGGAACCCTTATAGTTTCGCCATGTCCGTTTGTCTGTCCCCACTGAAGCTCAGAGACGCTTAGTACTAGAAAGCTGTATTTTGGCATAGGTATACATGTACATATTCATCACCTCGACAAGATGCTAAAATAAAAACTAGAAAGTTAACGAGTAAAAGTAATAGTTTACAAGTTAACGAGTAATAGTCGACCAACTTAAATTTGCAGTTGGAGAATTAACCGTGGCATATTATATCGATGGTTTTTGGGATAAATTCATCCCAACTTCCCAATTACGGAACCCTTCATTGTGCGTGGTCCGACACGCACTTGGCCGGTTTTTATGTTGTAATTTTTATTTTTTGCTGGAGTACAGTTTTCATTGTTTTGTTGGTATATTGGTATATTGGCGTGAGCTAGCTAACATATGGCAAGTAATTTAATATACTGTTTTGTATTTTATAATGTTAATTACTTTGCATAAGATTTGTATAGAATCATGTTTTTCTAACTAAACAGACAGCTGTGCTGCTGGGGAGTTTGTTGCGCCACTTCTTCTTCCCAGCTAAAGCACTAGGAAGTGGTGAAGGGCGGGCGTTTTTGGGGGACTGTCTTATGTAACTTTGACGTTCGAAAAGTGCTGATTCTCAGCCTATTTTGAATAAATGACTCTTGATTTTTGATTTTGATTGTGAAGGCACCATCGTCTCCAGTTCACCATATGCATTGTGACAAGCATACGTCGCTTAGCTACTAACTATATTAAAGTACCTAATCGAATCGGAACTAATCGCAACCCGTGAAATACTTTTTATTACGTTGTTCCGGTAGGCTTCTGTGGTCTTCATAATCAGATCCACTTTACGAAATAGTGCTTTTAATTGAGTCAGTTACTATAAAAAAAATACCCGAGTCGCTATTTATAGGTGTATATATATATTATATAAATTCTCAGGATTTCCCTCGATTTCCATGGGATTCTCTCATCAGATTCTGAATTGGTGACTCTAGAACCACCTTTGAGAGCATACCATTTCAAACAAAATAATTTTCAGAATTGGTCCACAATAAAATTGACGGCGAATTCGGTGAACTTACAAAAATGTAGGTGAACATTCTAGGTAGTTTTCTTTAAGAGTCGAGTAATCGCCGTTGACCTTGGCCATACAAATAGCTACGCGTCGCACTCACGCCGCGCCGCGCGCCTTTTTCATAGGGAATATTTATTTTTAGTAACGAAAATATGAATATTTGAAAAAATCACCGATAGAATTATAGATAATATAGTAGTTTGCCAATACAAAAAAAAACCATGAAAATATCTTAAGTAGTTTGTAAGTAATATCGTTTTTTATGCTTTGGGTCTACCCAAAGCATAAAAAACCGATATTAGATCCTTATAGAATTGATGTGTAGGCATGCTTTCTAGTTTAACATAAATTCTTTGCATAACTTACTTGCACTATATGAAGGCGTAATAACAGATTTAATAGTCACTAAAATGCGCCTTAAGAATAATTATTATGACGGCTCCCTACAAATACATAGGTACAATCTTCTTTGTTCTTGTTTCTGTGATGACAGTTTAACAGAGATTGAAAGTCCTCATCAAAACTTTTGCTGAAGGGAAGTACAAACAAAGACATCATCTGTGTAATGGTATATTATTTTGATTTTGTTGATTTTTTCAAAAATCGTTTAATCAATTTCGATAAAATTTGTGGGACCACCTCTGAAGTATGACCTACCAAACAAAATATAATCATCAAAATCAATTGATAATTGACGAAGTAATCGCGTAACAAACATACGATAAAAAAATCAGTAGAATTGAGAAACTCCTCCTTTTTTATAAGTCGGTTAAAAAGAGCTGATAATCTTCAAACGGCTGCATCGATTTCGAATTTTCTTGAATCATAGCTAAGAACACTCGAGCAAAACACCTTTCGAACAAAAAAAAACAAAATCCGTTCCGCCGTTTGGAAGCTACGCTGCCGCAGACACACACAGACACACGTTAAACTTATAACACCCTTTTTGTCAGGGGTTAAAAACAGTTGGTAACAGATATTATTGGCAGTTCGCCACAATTAACAAATGTGCCATCTTATCTTAATATTACGTTTTAAAAATATTTCTTCCGCCTCTTCACTTATTATTTGAGTTAGGAGGAAAATATCATTCTATGACGTCAGAGAAACCAGCTGTTTACACTTTCAGTAAAAAATTACGCATTTGCGAAACGTTATCTGAAACAAATAGGACATTTAAAACCTTGATGCTTCAAGTGACAAGATGACAAGTTCGGATGATAAAATTCGTTACTATTGGCCCTGATTCTCTAGATCAGGCCCAAAACAAAAAAAATTATGTATCTTTTGAGTTGCATACTTGTTAGGGTCATAGGTACTTAATTTGTTTTGGTAGTTTCAAAGATAATTTTGAAAGTTGCTGTTCCGTGGAGGGTATTGTAGGTATCCTGCGTCAGCCTGCGTGGAGGTCAGAAATTATCCTACGGGAACGTACTACTGGGATAAAAAGAATCCTATGTGTTATCCTGGTTATAAACTATCTGTGTGCCAAAATTCATCCAATTCCGTTTAGCCGTTTTTTGCGTGATTTAGTAACAAACATCCATCTATCCATCCGTCCATCCTCACAAACTTTCGCGTTATGTAGTATGTTTAGTACGACATTACATTATATTATATTATATTACATTATATGATATTATATTATAGTAGGGTAGTAGGATTTTATCTATCCATAATATCCATACACCATACTAATATTATAAATCCAAAAGTAATTCACTAAGTTACTTTTTCACGTCTAAACTACTGAACCAATCGTTATGAAATTTGACAGATACGTTACCTGGGACCTGGAAAAGACAAACGCTACTTGACCGCCTGGATATTTGTATTTTTTTAAATACACGCAGATCGCTGACGAAGTCGGGGGCAGCAGCCAGTGTGCCATAACGATAAACTATACCTAAAAATATTTTTTATCCATTTAGGCGTGATTGAGAAACAAATGAACAACTAAAAGAAATTCTAATTCGAAACATAAGTTACTTGCGGAAATCGCGAAACGTCTAGTTGATGTAACTGGTGACCGAAAAGCTGGCGACTTTCTCGCGCAACGCATCAGCATTGCAATTCAGCGAGGAAATGCCGTCAGCATCCTCGGTACAATGCCCCGAGGGCCTTTTCAGGTTTAACTTAGTTTTAATTTAATTTAGTTAATGTTAATAATCATCTTGTAATTCTAAAACTTCTGCGTATTATTTGCCTGATGTTGACGCAGTGATGATTAATAGACTAACGAATCTAAATATTCTAGATCATCAATACAAATTTTAAATTAAAGTCGCTTTTCGTGTGTGTCTGTGTGACCGCGTTTTTCTTCTAAACTACGTGGCGGATTTTGATGTGGTTGTCATCATCATTTAGATAATTTATTCCGAATGGTTTATACATTGATATTAAACTTACTTATAAAGAAATCTTGATGTTTTGTCGACTCTTAAAAACCGTGTGAACCAGGGGCGGCTCACTAGTTTCTAATGATTACCAATTAAAATAGCCATCAAATTAGTAAGTACTGGACCTTTTCACCCGGATTTCAACAAATAGATAACTTTATAAGTAAAGTCAAGCTGTAGCAGTAGGTATTATAAAACGTTTTTCTCGGATTTTCTTATCAGCGCTCATAGAATAATTGCGATGTATTTTTAAACTCTGCGGCACGTTTATAAATAACAATTCATTTATTGACAATACATTATAAAAAGTAGGTATTTATACATTCACGGACACCATCCATATTTAACTCCACGCCTTCTTCCCACGGGGGTAGGCAGAAACTATAGAACGCCACCTGCTACAATCCTTACATACTCCTTTTGCTTCGTTTACGTTCAGACATATTGTATACTATTTCACCAATGATTTTGAATAATTTGTTCACCGAAAATACATAACATCACGCCCGTAATCCCCGAGGGGTTAGGCAGAGATGCACCTACAGTACACACGCATTTCGCCAGTTATGTGTAATAGCAACCGGGCACAAATCCAGGCTCCGGGCTACTACAGAGAAATTCCTAGTGGAAAAACCCAATAACACTTTGCCCGACCTGGGAATCAAATCCAGGACTTCATGCCCAGCAGTAGCGATTGCGACAACTAGACCAACGAGGCAGTGTTAACCGAATATAAGTAACACAAAATAACATTCAGTCATTTCATTCAATCATTCAAATACACATTCAGGCAAGCCTTATATCTAAAACTATTAACTAGGAAAACAATATAGCGTCGCTTAAGTTCTAACACCGCGGAAGTCAAAATACGCAACTTTTCAGGAGAGCAAAAAATCCGTTTTATTTAGCCTCAAACAACTGTTCATATTTAGGTTTATTCAATATAGAAATTAAAATATGTTTAATTCATGTAGACACATCCAATTTTAAAATTCGTCAAACGATGCGCCTTGCGATTCTCTATCGAATGACATACAATACGTATTTTGTCAAAAAAATGACTTCCGCGGTGTTAGAACTTAAGCGACGATAGGGTCTTACACCCATTTTTACAAAAATGTCTTAATTAAATTCTACAGTGCTAATATGCCCAAAAAAAAATCACAAAATTTTTATTCAATCGATAAGTGCCATAAAAATGCATTTAAATTTTACATTTTCAAATTTCGCGCGTAGTTTGACGAAAACGCTGGACGCAGTGGACGCCATGTTGCTCTGTGGTCATGACGTCAGTTGGCTATGTAAACGAATGCGCTGATCTATTATCTAACTATCAGTTGACAGTTGACACGTTTTAGTTTACATAGCCGTATGACGTAATAGCATGGCGGCTACTATTTCATGGAGTTTTTTTAACAGATTAGAAAAACTGAAAACGTTGAATTGAATTTTAAAGTTTATTTTGTTATTTTATGAACTAAAAGTAACATTTTCCGACTCCTTTTTGCCTAAACTATCTCAATAATATATTTATAGATTTTTTCTCGTATATAGTAAAATACCCTATTGTATTTCAGCTCACTATTCCGTAACACAGTTTCAATCACAATCCGAGAGTTTTGAAGGATAATGCTAATCCATTGCTTCGTAGGTTTGAAAAATTCGACTGCTCAACAACGTAAGTAACGAAATGGACGTGGGTGAACTGTCAAAATTAAGCACATTGCGATCAATTGTCATTTTATGTGTGTAGTTGCGTACAAGTACCCCGCTGGAGTAACTACGGTACGGAACTGTCCAATTTAATTTTCAAGCCCTTACTGAATTTCTACGTGTGATGAACTGATGAAGCTGAAAATTCTGATTAAGTCATTTTTTTTCAGCTGGTTTTCCTTTTTAGGGTTTCGCAGTCAACAAGGAACCCTTATAGTTTCGCCGTGTCCGTCTGTCTGTCTGTCCGTGGCTTAGCTCAAAAACTTGAAGTACTTACTAGAAAGCTGTAATTTTCGGTATACCTACATATTAATTACGGCGACAAAGTGGTAACATAATAATCTTAAAATAATATGTTTTTTACGGTACCGCTCCTTCACGTAAAGTGGGGATGGATGCTCTTTTTTTTCTCGTCCATCCTATTGTGTGGTATATCGTTGGAAAGATTGTTCAAAAATATTGCGAGCGTGTGAAAACTATTTTTAGATTCAGGGAGTCGTTTGCGAAATACCTTGGCTTTAAAGTGCTATGTTTTGTTAGAGTCAAGTGTTGGATATGTGAAAAATTCACGGCAATAGCATATAACAAAGTTAGAAGAAAAACTATCACAGCTAAGTAGGCCTTACAAGTTAACGAGTAACGCACCGACTTACATTTTTAGTTAGAATGTATGGGAGAACATGTTTTTCAAATAAAATGTTAAGTTTGTTCTTGGGATAAATTCATCCCAATTACAGAACCCTTCATTGTGCGTGCTCCGACGCGCACTTGGCCGGTTTTATTTTCTCATTTTTATAGAATTTCTATCCGAAAAACAGGTGTAAAATCTACGAATTTTTTCTAGATTTTTCACTTCATCATCTAATATTGGAAAATATGTGAGCTCACGACTTAGCCGATGTCCTAAGAGAACTATTTACTATGGAAGCACTCAGCTACCACTAGGCTGGTACTTCTCCGGTACTTTAGTGATAATATGGTGCCCTAGAGAGTACCAATACACGGGTTTTGCATCGGTAGATAATGTACTTTGAATTTTTTTAAAGGTTTCATAGACAAGGTGATAAAGAGTGGGTTGTCTATGGTATAAAAATAAATTGAAAAACATGACGCCGAGACGTTGACGTCGACGTTTTGTTCTAAATAAAATAAATATTATCACAATGGTTAATTACCTTATGTTTACATAAACTGTACCTACGTAGGGTACTATTTACCATGTCTTGTAAAACTATATCGATTTTCTATTGTAATGTTACTACTTGTATTAAAACGGTCAAGGTGTAGGTGAGGTATGAAAATATTGGATTTATGACTTTTCAAAGAATTTGTTTTTTTTTTATTACGCTTTTACGCCGAAATTTGTTAGGATCGGGGGCAACCAGCCTCTTAAAGCAGTATTATTTTAATATTACATCAGTGTGAGAATGAGATGAAGATATACAGGGAGTATAGCTCCATCTCTTTCCCACTGTGAAGAAATATTAAAATAATACTGCCATAAGAGGCGGTGGTTGCTCCCCTGCACCTTGATTGCGTAATACACACATCACAATCTGAATGATTTTAAAGGATATTGCTAATCCATTGCTTCATATGATGGAAAAATTTGTCTGCTCGACAATGTAAATCACGCAATGAATGTTGTTGAACTGTCAAATTGAAACCCATTGCTACTGATAGTGTGTTACGTAATTACCCCGCAGAACCAAAAAAACGTGTAATAAATCACAGTAAAAAAAACGCCTGGTGTAGAATCTTTTAGAGGAAAGTTTTTTTTGAAATTTCGCTATTCTTGTTCTTGATCTGGAAATCCGGTTACTTTATTCTTGTAGCTCAATTCATAGGTAGTATATTTTTTATTATTATTTATTCATTAATCATATTTTTTATAAATAATATTATTTGTCTTTAGTATAAATTGTATAGGTACCATTGACAAAATATTGCTGTGTGGGATGCTAGAAAAAAAAACTTTTTACAAAAAGAAACAACCGACTTCCATAAAAACACTACAAAGTGAAAAATAACTTTAATTTGGGCAGTAGGTGTCTTTAGATTTGTATTTTATTTTTTTTGCCACCGGCTTCCGAAATTAAAGTTATTTTTCACTTTGTGTTGCCATTTTGGAAGTGAGTTGATTTTTTTTTTGTAAAAAGTTTGTATTTTTCACTTTTTAGTGGGTCAGTTTGTAATTTTAGTTACAATATCCTAATGTCCACTGCTCATCACCTTTTAGAAAATATTGATTTTCCGGATGCAGGGACGTTAATTGTTGAGAAGTTATCCTGGTAAGAACCAGTGGAACTGCCACTCACCATATGCATTGTGACGAGCATAAATTGCTTAGCAACCATATTAAAGTACTTAATCGAATCGCAACCCGTTAGATACTTATTATTTAGTTGTTCCATCATCAGTTCCACTTCACCAAATGGTGCTTGCCGAGAGCAAAAGCACGAGTTACTATAAAAAACCCCAAATCGCTATAGGTGTGCCTATAAAACTTGTGGATTTCCCTCGATTTCGATCAGATTCTGAGATGACGACAATGGGACCTCGAAAGCATATCTGTTCAAATAATAAATTAATTTACAAAATCGGGCCATAATTGACGGAGAAATTGGTGAACATACATAAAAAAAAAACACACAGACGAGCATATAACCTTCTCCTTTATAGAAGTCGGTTAATGAGTATACATATGAGGAAATATGAAAGTGGCACCGGTGACTGAAAAGTTGGATAGAAATCGGTTGCCATGGTATGGGCATGTGATGCGGAGAAATGAGGCAAATGTCGTGAGCAAAGTTTTTAAGTATGAATGCGGATGGCTATAAGAGTAGGGGAAGACCAAATAAACGATGGATGGATGGATGACTGTGTGAAGAATGATATGGCTAGAAAGGGGGTGACTACCTAGATGACGACTAATAGAGAAGTATGGAAGAAAATGACATGTTGCGCTGACCCTAAATAAATTGGGATAAGGTCAAAAGAATGATGATGTAGATGACCACAGACTAAATAATTTTAAAAAATCTTACGCAACATAACGACTCTTCTACAAATTCCAAAGACACAAACAGAACGGCACTCGATAATGAAGCTGCATCGTTGTCAACAAGTTACTACGTCACAAACACAGCCGCTGATATCAATGTGCGGCTTCTCGGCTCAATTACATCATGCTGTTGTTTTGATAACGCGTGTAGATCGCGCTTTGGGTGCTGGGAGGCTCGCCTTATTTACTAACGAGTAATGACAGATGATTTGGATTTGATTTGGGTGTTTTTGTGAAGATATAAGTTTCTTTGTGTTAGAAATTATACCCATAATGACAGTTTTTTGGAAAAAACGTGATGGCACCCATTTTTTAAGCTTCCGTAGTCAACAAGGAACCCTTCAATAGTTTTGCCATGTCTGTCTGTCTGTCCCCACTTTAGCTCAGAGACGCTTAGTACTAGAAATGTGTAATTTGGCATGCGTATACATATTGGTCAAGCCGACATAGTGGTAAAATAAAATCTTAAAAAAATATTTTTAGGGTATCCTTGCACGTTATGTGGGGATGATATTTTTTTCTCGTCTATCCCATGGTGTGGGGTATCGTTGGATAGGCCGTTCAAAAATACTGCGGGTCTGTGAACACTATTTTTTGATGCAGGGATCCGTTTGCGTAATATTAAGCATTAAAGTGCAAATTGTGTGTTGTGCAAATGTTACAGTCAAGTGTTCCCCCACCCCTGCCAGCTAAATGGTTGTTTTTGGATATCGCACGCTGAGAACGAAAGTGACCTATCTCAAAATTTTAGTAAAATGAGTTAAATATACAAAATGACTCAAAAAAGTACACTCTATCAGACTTATATTAAAAAACAGCCCGTTTATGGTCTGAGAGGGATAGAGGTATTTTCGGTCCCTTTGTCTTTGAGCATTTCACTCTCCCTGCGCCGGAATGAAAGGGACGCAATCAGTTCTTGTTCAATCAGTTCAATTTCGACTTGAGTCACTTTCATTCTCAGCGTGCGATATGTGAAAACAATTCATGGCAGTAGTAGTACATATAACGAAATTAAAAGGAAAACTATCACAACTAAGTAGGCTTTACAAGTTAACGAGTAATAGTCGACCAACTTACAATTGCAGTTGGAGAATTGACCGTGACGTATATCTATGTACGGGAGAACATGTATTTCAACCACAATGTTAAATTCATTCCAACTGCGGAACCCTTCATTATGCGTGGTCCGACACGCACTTAGCCGGTTTTAGACCTAGGTAAACGTATGAAAACTGGGTATGTATCAGCTGTAGGCCAAAACAAGAAATGGGATTAGTCCCATTTCTTGTTTTAATCCCAATTTTTGTAATTTACGAGTATGTTAGCATAAATTACTTAATATAAATTACTTATAAATATTAGTTCAATGTTATTTTAATTTTAATTGATTTCGGTGCAATGATGTTATGTAAATATATTGTAATTTGTAATTTGTAATGCTTATCTCTCATCTTTTTTATTCATTATGTGTTTTGTGTTTAGTTTCTATGGGTGTAATTTATGGACCTGAAATAAATGGATTTATTATTATTATTATTGAGTAAGTACTTAGTTATTTTACAAAGGAAACAAACTGTGGAAATGTGGATGTTACTGAACTTAATGTTATGAAACCAGGTGCACCTCTGCCTACCCCTCCGAGGAATACAGGCGTTGTTATGTTATGTTATGTTATGAAACAAAGGAATTGAGCACAATGGAAATAGAAACTTACATCAAAACATCATTGGTGAAGAACCTCAGCATTTGAAATTAACTATTTTGTGCTAGAAAAATGTAATGTTAAATATTAATTTGCAGTTCTTCTTAACGTGTTCATTTTTAAATTTTCCAGTAAATATCTGGTCCGTCTTACAAGGAACTATCCGAAACCAGTTCTATCGTGTCTCCATTTTACCGGTTTGACATCTCTAAGTTACCAACCGACGCGGCGACGCCCGAGCAGTTCATGACGTGACCTATTGGAAAACCTGATTGTCAGCTTAGGCACCTGTCCCACTGTGCGCTTAACGAGAACCGAGTAGAGCTAGCAACTACAAAGAGTTGGCGAGCAACGTGCAGCGAGTGCGCGACGGCGACGAGCGATCACTCGCTGTTATGCGAGTGTAGCAAGCATGAGTCTCTCAGCGAGTGTTCTGCCCGCCAAGCGAGCGTCGCTGAGCGTGTACTCTCTTTGATAGCACTTGTCGCTAGGACAAGCAAGAACTCGCCGGAGGTGTGAGTAGTCAGCGATCAACTATTAATATATGCATAATCAGCCTTTAATGTTCCCACTGCTGGGACACAGACCTCCTGTCGGTGAAAGGGAGTGTGCCACGCGGGCACAATGCGACACATCTTTTTTAAATTCCAAGGGACCTACAATGTTTAGGACGTTTCTTGATCGAGAAAATCGTTGATAGCTGTCGCATCCTTGTTGGCGGTGGCACAGGTGCTTCATGGAGATCACAGCACACGACGAACATAAATATACTCAATTCTCTAAACTCGAAAAACAATCAATTAATCTATTATTGACTCATGGTGAAAGAAAATTTGACGAGAAAACCATCTTAACGTTTTATGTAAAATAGTACCTATTGGTAAGGAAATGTCTTTCGTGAAAAGTCAATAAATACTCTCATTGAAGTCATGCCTGCCCCCGATATTCGTTGCCAAAATATTGATATCACAGGATAATTGGCACAATCGTTTTTTTGCGAAAAGCATGTTTATTTTGCAAAGGACCGGAATATTGGTAACTGTAATAATACGAGCTTATGACGCTGACAACACCTAAACCGCGGTCACTGTCAGATTGCATAGAAAAGAAAGAGAAACGCGATGACACAACGCTTGTAATTTATTGCAAAATATGAAGCAATTATCTATTTACTCAAAATTGAGTTGAGTAATCGAAAATAAAAAACAACCAAGTTTTGCATTCAAATAAGACGTTCTTGTTATTAATTAAATACGTAACGTATGTTGATATTTAATACAGATATTTTGGATTAGAACTCAAGGTAAGAGGTAAGTTTAACGTTGCTTTGTATCGAGATATTTTTTCAAAACGTGTTTTGGTAACAACTTGGTTGTTACCAAAACACGTTTTGAAAAAATATCATGAAAATATATCCTGGGAAATATGTTCAAAATTAACATATATTTTTTCCGCTACCACAAACTATACAGATTTGGCAGTTTTTATTCTTAAGAGAAGCCAATTTTGGTCAATTGGGTCTTGTCAGCGACTTAATATATTAGGATTTTTACAAAAAAAAAAAAACGGCCAAGCGCGTGTCGGACTACGCACAATGAAGGGTTTCGTACTTAGTTGGGATGAATTTATCCCAAGAACAAACTCAACATCGTAGTTGAAAAACATGTTCCCCCATACATTCCAACTGCCAATATGACATAATAATATACGCACAATTTTGAGTCAGATTTACCATGTTATTTAAAGACTATAGACTGCTTTATATTTTTTTCAATATTTAGACTCAGTCGTTTCAGAGATAAGGTTGGAGAATGGTCAATTTTCATCTATTTTCTTAAATAACTTTAAAACGATTTATTTTAAAACTATTAAATTATAGATTGTAGTCTTTATAAGACTCTTTTCGTAACAATCGATTTATGTTCGATTCGGCATGGAAGAGTATGGAACGGCTGTGAATAGCTATGCTGGTATATGTATTCGGTTTACTGGAAGTAAATAGCATGTCTTGTTTTTTAGTTGATAAGATTTGTGTATTTTTTAATGTTGGTAATTAATAGATTATTAGTGGCTATATCGCTTCCGCTATCTAGTTCGCTGATACACCAAAGAATAATAATCTGCCGTTAAAATATTCTTAAAAAATTGATTCAAATATGGACCAATTCAAACATAGACAAACGCTGTACACTGCTAATACGTTAGCTGTACGTTTCCCGAATAAAAAAAAGAAAGTTGTTGGCCTAGATTCATAAAATTGTAGGTATTTAATGGTTATAACTACCAATTGTACCACCTTAGCCAAAATTACAGTAGGTTTACTCCAACCTAAACACTTAGTTTCAAAAGATAGGTATTTAAAATTGTAAACGCAATGAAAATCCGCATTAAAGTTGTAAAGAATTTGACGTAAAATTTATATTTCACAGCCAAAAAGTTTAACATATTTTCTGAATCGAAAAGTTTAAAATATTTCGTGAAGTTGCTGTTTCCTGATTCCTGAACAAGTAAATAAACATCGAGTTCGTATAAATAAATGATTAGGTATAATTATGAGTAATGGTTTTTATTTGTTCCAATCAGGAAGCACCTCTATAGACTAGCCTTAATAATGTTATTGATTCGATTCGCGTTTAAAAGCAAACACAAAATAATTGTAGGGTAGTTGACTACTAATTTGGCATCTAGTCTGACAGTTTAGCAAAAGGCAAGTGACACTGACTTTATGCGCAAAAAAAAACACATTCCGTGAATTTGACATTTGTTTTTGTTCTGTGAGAAAAGAGTTTGTAGCTCGCGCAATCAATCTTATTAGGTATCTAATGAACACAATAGACATCAGTTCTATCAGTCTAGTGAAACTGATAACGTTGTTTATTTTGAAACTATCACATCCTATCATAACAAGATTGTTATTATTATTTCTAGCATTTCTATAACTGTGCGACTTCAAACGATAACCTTGCGTCATTTTCTATGCACGTTCTATATTTAAACTCGAGGAAAGTCTTCCTTATTCAAACGTCGACCATTGACAAAATAAAATAACAAAACAAAAAAAAAACAGCGGCCCATAACTTACCTTTTTCTCAGGTAACGGTACACGAATGAAAACCGGATTTCTCCTTCACGATGTAGTTTCACGTTATTAACGATTTTTAATTAAAAAAAAATACGCAAGACGTGTAGTATGCGATCGACGCACGAGTGTACTGCTGTAAACAACATCGAGATGGTACAATTACATGCCAGGCATCGCTATCAGTGATGTGTCGTCTTGTGATTGTGGCTGCCAAAACTCAAAACGTTTGGGAAGATAGGTAGATAGGTCAAGGACGCAGGTGGTGACATTATTGTCGATGGTCGATTTGTATTTGCACCTTCGTAAAATATTAAAGAATGCATAAAAAATTATCTCAGTAGGTAATAAAAGTATTTATTTCGGTAGTTTCGAGAAATAACAATAAAACTGAACTCTCTTCTAGCTTTTCATTTCGACACGCGATAAAAAATCGGTGAAAATCAATAAAAAATCTACAAAAAATGGTGACGAAGAATTTACTAGGTGATGGTCATGATTTGGTCACGACAGATCCAGAGTCTTGCCTCGTAAAGAATGAATATATTAGGCAATAACACTGTAAAACCAAAACATTAAATAAAACAATCTTTGGATAATGTCAACATAAAAAGCGTAACCAGAATTATAGAGATAATTATTAAGTATAAATATTCCATAATTAAATAAGTAGGTACCTACTTTAAACATTAGGAAGTATTATGTTTTACCAGGTTTAGGTATAAATCGGTTTCTGGGTGTATCTTACTTTTAATAATAAAAAAATAATTGTATCGACACGGACCATACTTTGATTATCAGCAGGCTTAGCATGACACTCTCTATTTCTTCGAAGAATAGACACGGCTCTTTCTATACAAAGTGACATTTCGTTTCTCAGTTTTTGACATCTCACCGTAGAAATCCTTCTACAATCTGTCATCTTGTCTTTCAATTCTAACGATCTTTGTCTAGGTCCTTTTTGATGTAGAAAGATTTCTACGGTGGGATGTCAAAAAAGGAGAAACGAAATGTCACTTTGTATGGAAAAAGCCGTGTCTATTCTTCGAAGAAATAGAGAGTGTCATGCTAAGCCTGCAGCTCGATACAACGTAGACATGGGTCAGTACGCGAATACCGAAACTATTTATTGGTATGATATCAATACCAGGTTCTGAAACTATTTATTTTAATAACTATATATTAGTGGTACCTAGCTCCGAGTTTGCTTTAGATAGGTATTGGAATAGTTTTGAAGGAGGGAGGAGGGGCTTGTGGCTAAGTAATAACAGCCGTACGGGTCGATCGATCAGGTTAAGCTACGCTTGCCGCGGTTGGTCTGTGGATGAGTGACCATCTTTACATACCAAGACCCCTCCGTGCCTCGGAAAGCACCTTAAGCCGTTGGTCCCGGCTGTCATTTGTAGATCTTTGACAGTCGTTACGGGTCGTCAGAAGCTTGAAAGTCTGACAACCAGTCTTACTGGGTATCGTGTTACCCAGTAACTGGGTTATAGAGGTCAGACAGGCAGTCGCTCCATATAAAATACTGGTATTCAGCTGTATCCGGTAAGACTGGAAGCCGCCACTAACATAGTTGGGAAAAAGGCTGGGCAGATGATGATGGAATAGTTTTGAAACTACGTATTTATTTTGATAACTATGTCTCGGTGATACCAAGCACCGAGTTCGCTAGGTATTGAAATGGTTTTGAAATTATTTATTTTGTTATGTAACCATGTAACTGATACTGAACTCGGTTTCAATATTTGATCGTTTGGTCGGTATTCAAAATAAGTTCAAACTAAACATTTTGAGTAAATGACCTTTCCTTCATAATTCATCCAGGCTTAGGACTGAATACAAATTAGTTTAGCCTTGAGTTCTAGTTCATATTATTTCGGCAGCGCTCAGCTTGGTCCGGACCACACCGCGGACCGTATCCGGTATCGGGCATCAATCGGGTGTTGTGGTTAGTACTCGGTTGTCGCGTATCAAGCAAATAAATAGTTTCACGCAATACATAGTTATTGTAGAAGCCAATACCATTTTTAAGGTATTACGCCAATACATAGTTATTGAAACTATTTATGGTTTATACCACTCGTCTCTAATACAACGTGGCAATGGTGCCAGCCTTTTGGGCACTTTTCATATTGACAGCGATGCGGACGAATTTTTCGGAGGCCCTCCTATGATTCCTTCTCCTCCCTTTATATAAAGGTATACAAGTATATAAAATACTTGTATACCTATATTATTATTATTATTTTAGGACTGTCAGCTTTTAAATTATGTAAATATTATATTATAATTCGTTAATAAAAATATAACATTAAAATAAAATATCAGCTCGATTGGTTTTAATGTCTACGAATTGACCCAAAAACACAAACTAATCGAAAGGAGAAAGGCCTCTAACACTTTTGAGAGGGTAACGCTAATCTAAATAAAAAAATAGTCAATAATAAGACCGTCGCACTCAATTTCTGTTGTGATTGGCTAAATGAGATAACAGCAGGCACTCAAATTGCTTGACATGAATTTGACAGTCTATTTACTTACAATTAGGTGATTTGTATGATGATTAACCTCAATTAGAAACCGGTCAAACCGGGTTTTTATTATATGTATTTATTTTTAAGAGGATCATCATCATCATTTCAGCCGAAAGACGTCTTGCTGGACATCCACTTCGACCGGTTCTTCCCGCATCCAGCGGATTCCTGCGGCCTTCACAAGTTCATCGGTTCACCTTGTAGGAGGCCTTCCAATACTACGGTTTCCGGTACGCGGTCGCTACTCCAGAACCTTTCGGCCCCATCGGCCATCTGTTCTGCGAGCAATGTGCCCTGCCCACTGCCACTTAAGTTTAGTATTTCTTCAGTCTATGTCGGTAACGTTGGTTCGCCTGCGGATCTCTTAATTTCTGATTCGATCACGTAGGGAAACTCCAAGCATAGCCTCTCCATTGCCCTTTGGGTGACTTTTAGTCTTCTAATAAGGCTCATTGTGGGCGACCACGTTTCAGTGCCACAGGTCATCACTGGCAACACGCACTGGTCAAAGACTTTCGTTCGTCTTGAGATAGATTGCGTAGCTTCCCGAACGCTGCCCAGCCTAGTCGGATTCCACGATTGACGTCTTCTCTAAGACGATGCTGTTTATTAGTCCGCAACTCCTGCCAGTCATATCTTAAATGCTACCTTGTATGTGTAGATTTTGTGTTTATTAATGTTTAGTTCTTATGTTAGTCGCGAGAATCCGCTGGAAGCGGGCAGTACAAGACCGGTCGTTGTGACGATCCTTGGGACAGGACAATGTTGAACTTCCCATATATGTAGGTTTTCTCGGCACCCACTGTAGTATTAAGACTTACATATTTAGTTCTCACAAACATTTTTAGACACTAATCCAAACAGAAATAAACACATAGGTAGCTATAATTTTAAATCCACCTTTTCTCTGCAGAGAATACTAAGAAAACTGATAATATTCCATAAGATGTTTGTAGTTTTCAATAGTTTCCAATACCAAAGGAATGTATTGAAATTCATAAATAACTGGCGACAATGGCGGTCTTTTTGTAAAGCGCCACCTGGTGGCTCGCACGGGCATTGTCAATCCACATACAGCCTAACAATGGATCAAAGAGAATATATTATGAATGAATTTCATATTCCACAATGTTCTTAAACATGTTTACGGGATCCTTTGTGAATGTTGAGAAATGTCTTAAGCGGTTTTACGAGTAGCTGTGGCGGTGGCTACACGTGGCGACTGACGAGTAAGCATTAAGAAATAATTTAGACTGGTATCAAACTTTATTTGCTGACTGTAGTTTTACCTACAATCATTCTACTTATCAGCATGTAAAAAAATAAAAGTTAAAAACTAAAACTCAACTACGATAAAAAGCCCAAATAAAAAGATATAAACCAGACATCACAGACAGATAAATTCAAAATCCAGAGTCACACGTCATGTTAGGGCATAAATCGGACAGATTATGTATGAGTCCGGATTTTTAATTAATTTTTCTGTCTGTATGTGATGCCTTGTTTACTTATTTATACATTTTTAGTTGGCGTTTTTTCGTAGTTTTGTTTTAGTTTTTAACTTTTATTTTTATTTCAATTAATTTGGTGTTTGGGATCATTGGGGGTAGGTTATAAATTCAACAGTAAAATGTGGGTTTTATGCACTTTAATAATCACAGATATCTACCATACACGATATATTAACCTTATTTTTTTCCGGTTACTCTATAAGTACTTCCGCTATAAGCCGCAATGTTGGATTTTTTGTGACGTTAACCCGCAGAACAACTTGACGCGTC
Source organism: Atethmia centrago (assembly GCA_905333075.3). NCBI lineage: Eukaryota > Metazoa > Arthropoda > Insecta > Lepidoptera > Noctuidae > Atethmia > Atethmia centrago. The sequence goes on from HG995385.1 coordinate 15,766,346, forward strand.
CAATGAAAACGATACCTGGTTTATCAAAATACGACGAGTAGTTTAGAAGCTATGAGAATAGCCTGTTATAATCATAACCCGCCTTTGGCTTGGTCGTAGTCGGGTAAATAGAGTATTCCAAAATCCAAAGGTATCTGATAAAAATGTAAATTGATCAGAAAACGTAGATACCTGTGGATGCAAATTTGTAGTGGCACTTACAAATTGAGTGCTTTGATTAGATTATTTGTATAGGCACTTAAACCCAAAATTCTAATATGAAATCACTATCAAGAGGTTTTTCATTTGACAAGATTAATTTGACAGCCTAATTCTTTATAGTCGATTTTTCAAGGACCGTGCACAAAATCGAACAAAAAAAATGTGATTTGAAAGGGATTTTTCAAATAAATGAAGTATTTACGGAAAATAACTAAATCTCGCAACTACTTTTCCAAAAAATGACGCGAGAATGACGTTTGATCATCTTTTTTACAAGAAACTTCCTTTATTTTGAACATAAAAAATATAATCCATATAATTAGAATATTATGGTCTAAAATTAGTATGGTTCAGGCAACTGCCTGGACCATACATACTTTTTTGACTTTGGTACAAATTATGGCGGCCAACAATATTAAAAAAAAAAAACTATTTTATTTTTCAAAAAAACCCAGTCAGTAATGTATCATTTCCTATTATTTAACAAACCATTTCAAGAATAATCACAGATATAGTCTTCAGCTATCCTTGTAATAAAATCTCCTAGCTCCAGAGAATTCCCTAAAAACAAAATTCCTAAAAAAAAAAACCAGCAAAATAATACCTATTATTATTACATTTTATTCGTCATTTGGGTGCTATATTTTCATTGGGTTTAATGCTTTTAGAATGTTCTTGCTAACTGCTCTGAAGGAGGTAAGAGAGGCCTAAGGGACGACGGTTGAAATAATCTAGACGTAGCGAAAAATCTTAATCCGAAAGACCGCCCACTTAAATTATCCCTCAGAATGAACGTAAATTTTATATTTAGGATTTTTATCACGGTAGTACGGCCCCATGGGATAATTTCCGACGTCCAAGTGGGCAAAACCGCGGGCAAAAGTTAATAAAAAAAAATGGCAATAAGTTCGCACCTTTTTACATGGGCATAATAACCTCCGACTACAGACCACTAGGAGTTCATACACCTCTACACCTGCTGAAAATTTCGATTACCTACTGGAGCTTAAACCGATCATATATCATAACGACCACATCTATGATTCTATGCAAAAGCTGTTAACAGCAGAATGGTTGTCTATCTTTGAATAATTCGGTAGTGTTACAAGTTTGGTAATTCTTCGGGCTATGTCGGTAACCTTGGTTCGTCTGCGGATCTCTTCATTTCTGATTCGATCACGTAGGGAAACTCCAAGCATAGCCCTCTCCATTGCCCTTTGAGTGACTTTTAGCCTTTTAATAAGGCCCATTGTAAGCGACCACGTTTCAGTGCCATAGGTCATCACTGGCAACACGCGTGGCAGTGGGCAGGGCATATTGCTCGCAGAACAGATGGCCGATGGGGCCGAAAGGTTCTGGAGTGGCGACCGCGTACTGGAAGACGTAGCGTTGGAAGGCCTCCTACAAGGTGGGCCGATGACCTTGTGAAGGCCGCAGGAATACGCTGGATGCGGGAAGCACAAAACCGGTCGAAGTGGCGGTGCTTGGGGGAGGCCTATGTCCAGCAGTGGACGTCTTTCGGCTGAAATGATGATGATGATGATGTTACAAGTTTGGCTGTAATAATATTACGACCCAAATCTACGATCTAGAGCAGAGATTCCCAAAGTGGTCGATATCGACCCCTTGGGGTCGAAATCGGTCACCCAGGGGTCGACATAAACGAAAACTGATTTTGGGGGTCGACGAGGTCTAAAAATCGACCCCTATTAATTAACACAAGTACTTATTTGAAATTTTCAAAATACTGTATAAGCTGTGTTACGTGTACCAACTTGTTATAAGAATGACTAATATTTTAGTAGAATGTATCATTGTTGTACTTTTAAAAACTTAACAAGTCGATGAGCGTCCACAAGTTCGTACAATATGAAAAAAATTGGCTATGGGGGTCTGAGGTATCAGTTCATTTTGGAAAAGGGGTCTCTTGCCCAAAATAGTTTGGGAATCCCTGATCTAGAGTTAAGTGTTCATACAGCATTCAGCTGCATCCATTAGACTTAAAACTGACCTCAACATAGTTGGGGAAAGGCTGGGTTGATGATGTTGGTAATGGCAAGACAAGATCTAAGCACCACCCCAATTAACACGCTATCTTTGACAATCCGAAGGACTTTGGAAGAAATTCCTTTATGTTTGAAAAATTCGTCTGCTCGACAAGGTAATTAACGCAATGAATGTTGTCGTATTGTCAAAATGAATGGCGTTGCATTAAGAGGCCGACAACACCTAAAGCGCGGTCACTGTCGGACTGCATAGAAAAGAAAGAGAAGCGCGATTACACAACGCTGGTAATTTATTGCAAAATATGAAGCAACTATCGATTTACAAAAATGCTGTAGATTGTATAAAAAAAATAAACCGCTATCATGCTATTAAGTTCCTTGTAGAATATAATCTGACAACAAATCAGCATGATTGCATGTATATTAGTATGGTTTTTAATCGTTAAAAGAAATTATTAGAGGTATCTTCGTGATTTGTTTCACTCGTATCAAATTAGTTATATTATGTTTTAAACACACTATCTACCTAGCATATATATCCTTAAGAATATCATATATTTTTCTGATTTTGTTTACTGCAGTGGATCATATACTTTTAGGCATTATAAAACTTTTAAAAGTTGCGTTTAGGTCCTATAGTCCCCTTAAGGAATATGCATGTATTTTTTTTTATTAAATGAATAATATACAGTAATATAAACACAAGAAAAGTATTCAAAGTTAAATTCGACTATTGCTTGTTGCTCAAAAAAATGGTGAAACTCCAACAATTTTCCACTACAGTTCAAACGTCTGTTTCTGTCGCGGGCATGATGTGACATCATTTACCACGAATCTTCTTTGTTTACATGGTTTTTAGCCCCAAATCATATAAATTAAATTATTTTTTGTGCTTTATTCAAGCAGAAATCACATTTACTTACTTACCTACCATAGGTATTGAGATGTCAAGCATTTTGCAAAGAACAGATTTTTATTCACACAGTTGCTTTAGTCACTTTTGGCATTGTCGAAAAAGACGCGTTTTGAGTTTGCGTTCCGTTCCACCAAAAAAATGCAACATAAAATGATAAATTGTAAAATAAGTAATGCATTAAAAAATGTCAAATGAAAAGGAATTTGTTTCTTGCCTCCTAAACCAAATAATGGATAAGTTTTGAATTACTTGCATATTCCCTATTGTAAGTGTGTTAGGTACTCTATTACCTACCCCACAGGTTGCTAGTGGCATGAAATCCACATCATTGGCAGATGATGTACAACAACTTGTGCAACACACTAAACTAAGCAATGAACCATCAAAGAGGCCGATAAAAAAACTATTTATCTAAATGAGTTAAAAATTAGGTTAAATGATAACATTGCTGATAACTACATTGTTACCTAATTGGTGTCAGTAGAATCTAAGAATGCTTATTAAAGGGTAATTTCAATATTTCGTTTACTTAAAAAAATAGTTTTAAGAGGCCGACAACACCTAAAGCGCGGTCACTGTCGAACTGCATAGAAAAGAAAGAGAAGCGCGATGACACAACGCTGGTAATTTAGTGCAAAATAAGAAGCAATTATCGTTTTACAAAAAAGCTATAGATTGTATAAAAAAAATAAAACACTATTATGCTAATATGTTGCTTGTAGAATAATCTGACAAAAAATCAGAATAATTGCATGTATATTAGTATGGTTTTTAATCGTTAAAAGAATTTTTTAGAGGTATATTCGTGATTTTTTCTATAGTATCATATTAGTTGTATTATGTTTTCAACACACTATCTACCTAGCATATATACTGAAGAATAAGATATATTTTTCTGATTTTGTTTACTGCAGTGGATCATATACTTTTAGGCATTATAAAACTTACAAAATTTGCATTTAGGTCCTGTAGTCCCATTAAGAAAAAGATTTCCTGAGTTGTTACTTTAACTAAGATTGTAGCACAGGTTGTCTTAACTGTATTATCTGTACCAGGCACCGGCTAAATTTCGTGAAGGATGATCAAGAAGTATTAAAACAACTAAACCTAGAGGCTATTGAGATTGGTTCAAGCAAACTAGAAAAAGGTATGGGGATCAGGATCTTCCAAAAGACGGGAATGTTACCAAGAAGCATCTGCTCCTAAAACTTCGCAATTTATTGTGGGTTATTATTATGGGTAGATGATAAGTTCATTTTTTTCTTAACTTTACCCGTTCTAGACACAATTCCACAAAAACCAACCCGTATAAATTAGGTACTTTCCTGAAAAAGAATGAACAAGCTCACAAGGTAGGTACTCCTTGTACCTTCCATTACCTTAATGAGTTATATTACAAGTTATGAATCTGAAAATTAGGTACCACAATAAAATCTAATTAGGACATTTTCTGAATGTAAAATCTGGGTTCACCAAGGCTGTTTTTCTGCATTTTTACTAAAGCTCATGTTTGGACAGTAATGGTAGTTTAAAATTGGTCCTAAAGTAAGTTAGTGAGAACTTGAAAAGAACTCGAATCCGCGACCTAACGCGGTAGCAGACACTTCGTCACTGTACTACTGGGGGTGGAATACCAACCCATTTTAATTCGACGCCATATTTAAGTTAGTTAGGATATTACATTTTTATTTTATTAATTGATTGGCTATAAATAAGTTGTTATTTATGTACGTTTTATTTTTATTTTATTAGACAATTATCAGTAGATATCCAAAAAAGGTTTTATGTGCAAAATACCACCTTTGCTACAGTATGATTAAAAAAGTAAAGCAAACTGCTATTCAATGTTAGAGACATCGATTGCAAATTGCAATATTCCTAACCATCTTCTTATACTGCAGAACCCTCAAAGAAACTCCCCTCTCAATAAATAAAAGGAAATTGAAAAATATGAAAATGTTCTTTTTAAAATATCTTTGCATTATCCACAAGAGATTTCCTTAATCCTTTCCCACGTCGTGTGCGTGGAAGGATGCGCGGGAAAAGGGACGGTATATATAACGATGGCCCCCGGTCTGCAGGCCACTGTTGTGACCCGTGCCAAGCAGTGACATGACGGCAGTGAGCTGTAGGTGAGTTTAATAAAAAGTTTTTTTTTAAATAAGGTGAAAATGGAAGTTGTTGGAATTGTTTGTGTAAGAAAAGTTGGGAAAGTACTTGTGTGAAAATTGTTTTTGAAAGTTTTGAGTTTTAAGAAATGTAATTTTTGGGCTTTAAACTTTTAAGTGAAAAGTGCAGGTTTTAGGGATTGTGTAATACTTATTTGCAGCAGAAAGTTCTATGGTTAAACAGGTGCCAAACTTTTACGAACCCCCACTTAAGTACGTCTTGTTCATTTACTATGCGAAGTTATGGAATTAAGAAGCTTTTCTACCTGCAGACTATTGATTTAGTCAATGCTGGACGTAGATAGAATTTTTCCAAATATATTTTGATGATTTTCGAATTTAAAATGCATTTGAAAGTGACGCCAATTTGCAGAAATAGAACTTCCACTTACACACGTTCATATACTATTTCTGCTACAGTTCTGTCGTCAGTTAAGGCTTAGCAGCTAAACTCAACCGTTTATGTAACTACCTACCGAAACAATGAAAATCTACAGAAACTCAACACTCAACACACCTCAATACATAACACAACACAACACAACATAACACAACATACACAACACTCAACACTTCACTCGTGGAATGGTGAAACTCTACATCACGCATGAACAATTTCTACCAAGAATAGAGACCTATCCAACTCGACGACTCTTCTGCCCGACCACGGGGCGACTCGCGTTTTAAGAAGAAAAAGTTACATTTATTCTTTCCTTAGCAACGGGGAAGTACCTAGCTAGTGATGTAGATGAGCTAAGATTTTTACTTAGAAAAGAAATGTGTCAAACGCCAAGTATAATTAATAAAAACCAGCGAAATATCTTTCTTTTTTAAACTAAAACAAAAATAAATTGAAATTCAAGTAACTCGAAATCGGTGCGTCCTAGGCAAAAAATAACAGAAATTTAATTGTCTCATGTTTAGGTCCAATGTGATGTAGACTATTTAACATTTGTTGAGAAGAAATGTTTCTACCCTTCAAGTGTCACAAGTAGAGAAAATTTGGTCGTCATGCTTGACACTAGACTCTTGTCGACTGAACAATAGAATCATTTCTCTTCAGTTTTTACATCGCCATGCTTAAGACGGTAGAAATCTTTCTACAATCGGTCATTTTGTCTATTCTTCCGTCGACAAAACCCGTTTCTATGGTGGTCGTGGTACGCGTGCTGTTTACACCATCATTTCAGGCCGTGTTCAGGCACTGTTGAGCATTTCATCTCTCCTCGCCAGTCTAAACAGTCCTGTATTCACCTTTCAAATCTTTCCTGCTAGCTTTTCAATGTCACCTGTTGGCTGTTCGACAGCTGGTCTTTCCGCTGATTTAAGCTCAGGTCTCTGACACCCTTGTACCCTGATAACCCGCGTTTCTATTCAAATGTCCAGTGTTCACTTTAGTTCGTAATGTTTCTCGACAACCTCCACAACCTTTTAAAGATATTTCCACGATATCCAGCACTATCCCAATGCCATTAATTTTCAAAAATATTCATTGTGTTATTTACGTTGACAAACAGACGAATTTTTGAAGCAATGGATTCTGAATTTCCTTCAAAATCCTTCGGATTCTGATAGAAAGTGTGTTACAAAATTGGGGAGCTGCTCTATGCAAGTTTAATGCTTATCATGAAAGGCTCCTCAGCCCTTTTTAGGGTTCCGCAGTAAACAAGGAACCCTTATAGTTTCGCCATGTCCGTCTATCTGTCTGTCTGTCTGTTCCCGCTGTAGCTCAGAGACGCTTAGTACCAGAAAGCTGTAATTTGGCATAGGTATTAATCACGCCGACAAAGCGCTAAAATAAAATCTTGACAAAAAATTAATTAGGGGAGGTACCTTGCACGTAATCATCATCATTCTCCTGTCCTTATTCCAATTTATTTGGCGCAACATGTCCCTTTCTTCCATACTTCTCTATTAGTTGTCATCTCGGTAGTCACCCGCTTTCTAGCCATATCATCTTTCACACAGTCCTTCCATCGTTTCTTTGGTCTTCCCCTACTCTTATAGCCATCAACATTCATACCCAAGACTTTCCTCACGACATTTTCCTCATTCCTCCGCATCACATGCCCATACCATACCAACCGATTTCCGCACAACTTTTCAGTCACCGGTGCCACTTTCAGACTTCCTCTTATGTACTCATTTCTTATTCTATCCATTCGTGTCACACCACACATCCCTCTTAGCATTCTCATCTCACCCCCTTGCACGTAATGTGGGGATGATATTTTCTTTCCCGTTTTCGTCTATCCCATGATGTGGGGTATCGTTGGATAGGCCGTTCAAATATTGCGGGTCTGTGAACACCACTTTTCGATTCAAGGATCCGTTTGCGTAATATTAAGCAATAAATTGCTCATTTTGGTTAGAGTTAAGTGTCCCTCCGCCTGCCAGCTAAATGGTTGTTTAGGGGGATGTGAACAAAAACATGGCAGTAGTATATATAATGAAATTAAAAGGAAAACCATCGCAGCTAAGCGGGCTTTTTACAAGTTAACGAGTAATAGTCGACTAACTTAAATTTGCAGTTGAAGAATTGACCGTGGCTTATATCGATGTATGGGAGAACATGTTTTTCAACTACAATATTAAGTTTGTTTTTGGTATAAATTCATCCCTTACTTCCCAACTACGCTACGGAGCCCTTCATTGTGCGTGGTCCGACACGCACTTGGTCGGTTTTTGTTTACTGTAATTTACTGCATACGTTGTTATTTTTTTTGTTTGAGGGACCGATCTTTGTCAAATTATGTTACAAAATTGTTTTATGAATCGCTGTTCAGTACTTATCCTACTTACTAAGAGCGCCTGTGAGTCCTATGAGAATCTTAACCAAAGGATGATTAATGTCTTAGACACTTGTGCGTCACCTCCATAGGTCAGTCTCCAATAAAGATATCAGCAGTGTCTGGCGTCCACGGGTTCCCATAATACCAACTGTTGCCCGCGACTTCGTCTGCGCGTATTTTGTATTTCATCTATTTTTAATAAAAATAGAGAGCAGCGGTGGCCCAGTGGTAACGGCCGCGACTTATGAGCTGTAGGGCGTAGGTTCGAACCCGGACAGGTGCTTTACTTTGTGTAAATTATTTCATCACCACTGCTCTCAAAACGGTGAAGGAAAACATCGTGAGGAAGCCGGTATGTCCTAGAACCAAAAATTCGAAGACATTTGACATCTACCAACCCGCACTGGGCCCGCGTGGTGGATTACGGCCCACTCCCTCTCACAGAGAGGAGGCCTGTATCCCAGCATTGTGAACATTATAGGCTGATTATGTAAATACAAAATGTATATAACTATACAGACAGGTGTGCTGCTGGGGAGTTTGTTGCGCCACTTCTTCTTCCCAGCTAAAACACTAGGAAGTGGTGAAAGGCGGGCGTTTTCGGGGGACTGTCTTATGTAATTTTGACGTTCGAAAAGTGCTGATTCTCAGCCTAGTTTGAATAAATGACTTTTGATTTTGACAAAATATATCCAGGATGAAAAGTGGCCCATGTCGTTCTCCAGGCCCAGGCTATATCTATCTGTCAAATTTCACAACGATCGGTTCAGTGGTTTAGACGCGAAAAGGTAACAGACAGACAGACAGACTTACTTTCGCATTTATAATATTAAGTAGGTATGGAAGTTGCCTCGACTGCCTTATTGGTCTACTGGTCGCAAGCGCTACGTCTGGCAGTTTGAGTCATTTAAGCGGCCTACCCAATTGTCCTTTCTTTGGTATTGTTTGTCGAATCATTGAGCTTCTTAAGTTCTGAGTTGAGCTGCACGATTACTGACAAATGCGTGCACTGACTGGACAGGTCCACTCAATCTGTATGGTTCTTTCCTCAACAGACCATTTCAGACACCAATCTACATGGTCTTCACATGATCTGACCAAGATTACTCGTATGTCTGAGTTTGTTTCGGCCTTTCTTCTCAGAGTAGTCAGATAGGAAACGCCGAGCTCATCTAGTTTTTTTCTAAATATGATTGTCGTGTAAAAGTGTTTAAACCTAGGTACTTGCAGAAAATAAAATCATTTCATTTCATTGCTGCTGAGCATGAATGAGGTCCTGGGATCGATTCCCGGGTCGGGCAGTGTTATTGGGTTTTTCTAGCTGGGATTTCTCAGTAGCAGCCTGGAGTCTGGATGTCCCGGTTGATGGCAATAGGCTCGCCCCCTATTACATGGGACTTAAACATAACTGGCGAAATGTGGGTGTGCTGCAGGTACACCTCTGCCCAACCCTTAGGGGAAATCAGCATCCAGATGATTTCATCGACCTTCACCGAGTCTCCAGCTCGCAGGGGGCCAATACGATAAAATCGAAAGATAAGTCTTTATCGTACAAAAATAAACCCCGAAAAAGATTTGCAACAAAATTCACATCGTAATGGCGATAGGTAGATAGTGTGAAGTGTAAAACTGTGAACAGATAAAACAAGAATGGCTAAGGCATAAAAGTGATACAAGTTATAAGAAAACTTCATTGAAGTTGTTATCTAGGCTTCTAAAACATAGGCCAACCAAAGTTCAGGTATTCATGGCCGGTAGGTCTATATTGTGTTAGCGATTCGAATGTTTTAAAAAGTCTTAGGGTCGTATTACAAAACTTTACTCAAGACTCAAGCATTACTTAAAACTAGTTTCAACCAATCAAATGGCTTTATGTCAGTTTTGAGTCAGGTTCTGTAATAGGACCTTAGGATTTTGTAAGAAATAGATAAGGTTTTTTCGTTGTTTAAGTACCTGCCTAGATTAGATGCGGAATACCAAGGAACGACAGATTGTGGCTCAACTTGGGAGAGATCTATGACCTGACCAGCATCCTAATTGTGTAACACACTTTCAATCTCAATCTGAATGATTTTCAAGGATATTGCTAATCCATTGCTTCATATGTTCGAAAATCTGTCTACTCAACAAAGTTAATAACGCATTGAATGCTGTTGAACTGACAAAATGAAACCGATTGGTACTGTTAGTGTGTAACCCGCAGCACCCTAACTCCGTGAGCCCCACTGTACCCACTATGAGCAGTGGTGGCCCAGTGGTAACGGCCGCGACTTACGAGTTGGGTGAACCTACGCCCTACAACTCGTAAGTCGCGGCCGCTACCACTGGTGTCTGAAAAGTTGTGCGGAAATCGGTTGGCTAGGTATGTGCGTGTGATGCAGAGGAATGAGGAAAATGTCGTGAGGAAAGTCTTAAGTATGAATGTCGATGGCTATAAGAGTAGGGGAAGACCAAAGAAACGATGGAAGGACTGTGTGAAAGATGATATGGCTAGAAAGGGGGTGACTACCGAGATGACAACTAATAGAGAAGTATGGAAGAAAGGGACATGTTGCGCCAAATAAATTGGAATAAGGACAGGAGAATGATGATGATTACGTGCAAGGTACCTCCCCTAAATTTTTACAACGACTTACGAGTTGGGTGAACCTACGCCCTACAACTCGTAAGTCGCGGCCGTTACCACTGGGCCACCACTGCTCATAGTGGGTACAGTGGGGCTCACGGAGTTAGGGTGCTGCGGGTTACACACTAACAGTACCAATCGGTTTCATTTTGTAACACAAAGTAAAGTGCCTGTCAGGGTTCGAACCCTGACAGGCACTTTACTTTGTGTAGGTAAATTATTTCATCACCACTACACTCATAACGGTGAAGGAAAACATCGTGAGGAAACCGGCATGTCCTAGAACCAAAAATTCGAAGACTTGTGACATCTGCCAATCCGCACTGGGCCCGCGTGGTGGGCCCTCTCACTCTCACAGAGAGGAGGCCTGTGTCCCAGCAGTGGGAACATTATATGCTAGTTATGTAGGTACCCTAATTGCTAATTGATTGTACACACTTTCAATGACAATCAGAAATATTTTGAAGGATATTGCTAACCCATTGCTTCATAATGTTCGAAAAATTTGTCTCGTCAACAACGTAAGGCAATTATCACACTGCACCGCGCTCCATTGCGTAGCACGGGCCTATACATATACCGCAATGAATGTTGTTGAACCATCAAAATAAAAATCATTGCTAATGTGTAATACGCATTATCCTGCAAAAGTGTTACGCTTTTTTTTTTGGCGAGAAATCATTAAATAACTTCTCCCGCTCTGGGCGGAGCGGGAGGGCGTGTCAGACTCTTACTGAAAGAAACCCACCCGTATTCCTTCCTGTTGCCTGTGTTGCGGGGGCCTCGGTAACCCTTTAGTACCTTCCCGCGACCCCGGCAGGCATCGGCCATAGTGGACCCCTACACTCGTGCTGACGACATCTCTTTGAGGCGCGCGTGTAGGGGTCCACTTCCACATCTGCCTTTCCCAACTATGTTAGGGTTGGCTTCCAGTCTCACCGGATGCAGCTCAATACCAGTACCAGTACTTTACATGGAGTGACTGCCTATCTGACCTCCACAACTTAGTTACTGGGTCATACAATAGCCTTGGTAAGTTTGATTGTCAGACTTTCGGGCTTCTAACGACTCGTAACGACTCTCAAAGATCCACAACCGGGACCAACGGCTTAACGTGCTTTCCGAGGCAATAAGGGGTCTTGGCGTGTAAAGATGATCACCCATCCCCGGACCAACCGCGGCCAGCAAAGCTCAACCTGATCGATCGACCCGTGCGGGGCCTTTACTACTTAGCCATAAGCCCCCCCTACTCCCCTACGTGCTGGCGTGAAGATTTGGCAAAGAATATTGAAGGTCATTAGAAAAATCCACGCTATTCTGCTAAGATACAATTCCAATGTTTTTATGTCTTACTTCCTATTTATTTTTCTTTATCTAAAATAAAAGTAGTTGCCCATATTGTGTTCAAAGAAACAACAAAGCAAAAAGTTGTCGTAACTTAAGAAGATATAAGAGAACAGCGAGTTATCCGGTAACTTATCATTGTAAGCCACCATTATTGTTGTTTGTGTGCAAGTGTCACGAGCTCTGCTGATCCCGTGACTAAAACTGCCTACGTGTGGTCGCACATAACAAGTAGACACTGCTGAGATAATTCTACTTTAATATTAGAAATGAGAAATGGTGGTTTAGAAAAGCCCTTTTGGCTTTACGTAATCAGCCTATAATGTTCCCACCGCTGGGACACAGGCCTTGTCTCTGTGAGAGAGAGTGGGCCGTAATCGACCACGCGGGGCCAGTGCGGGTTGGTAGATGTCACATGTCTTCGAATTTTTTGGTTCTGAGACGCCCTATTGCGTAACACATTACCTACCATTTCCTTCCATACTTCTCTGTTAGTCGTCATCTCGGTAGTCACCCCCTTTCTAGCCATATCATCTTTCACACAGTCCATCCATCGTTTGTTTGGTCTGCCCCTACTCTTATAGCCTTCCACATTCATACTCAAGACTTTCCTCACGACATTTTGCTCATTCCTCCGCATCACATGCCAACCGATTTCCGCACAACTTTTCAGTCACCGGTGCCACTTTCAGTCTTCCTCTTATGTACTCATTTCTTATTCTATCCATTCGTGTCACACCACAAATCCCTCTTAGCATTCTCATCTCAGCTGCATGCAATTACCTTTCATTCATCCCTTTTGTAGCCCAACATTCTGATCCATACAAAACAGCAGGTCTTACCATTGTTTTATATATCTTCCCTTTAAATTTAGGGGAATCCGGGAGTCGCAGATTGTTCCCGTGACCTGCTGCCATTTCATCCATCTAGTGTTAACGCTATGCTCAACCGTCCGATTACTTCGCCATCGCTTTGCACGAGTGAACCACATCACATGCCCATACCATGACAGCCGATTTCCACACAACTTTTCAGTCCCCGGTGTCATTTTCAGACTTTCTCTTAAATACATTACATAATCAACCTATAATGTTCCCACTGCTGGGACACAGGCCTCCTCTCTGCGAGGGAGTGAGCCGTAATCCACCACGCGATACCCAATGCGGGTTGGTAGATGTCACATGTCTTTCAATTGTTGGTTCTAGGACATGCGGGTTACCTCACGATGTTTTCCTTCACCGTTTTGAGTGGGAGTGTGAGTGGTGATGAAATAATTTACACAAAGTAAAGCGCCTGCCTGTCGCGCCTGTAAGTCGCGGCCGTTACCACTGGGCCCTTTTTTTTGGCTTTAATATTTAATAAATAACACAAAACTATTATAGTCCCACTGCTGTGCAAAGGCACCTCCTCATACAGAGAAGTCACGAGCAATGATCACCACGCTTGCTCAAGACGGGGTGGCGATTTCAGACTTATACAACGTGTCGTTTTGCATCCTCGTCAAATTCAAGGAGGTAACTATGCTAATGATTCTCGACACAAATCAATAATAAAATAAATAGGTATTTCTTTTTTGGGACACGCATGTTAACGCTGTAACTGCCCTGTTACACACACACTACCGCATACGCAACGGGGTGATTCTGTTCTGTGAAAATGGTGTACTTATTCTAAAATTCTGTCAAACTTAAATAACGAATAAAACAAGTATGTATCAATTATTGAGCAGGCATCGTAATTTTATTTGATTATATAAGTCTTTCATACAAGCCTCCTGAAATTTGACGAGGATGCAAAACGACACCTTGTATTAACTAACTATGAGTCCAAAAAGTTTTATTGTTTTTTTTACTGCGAAATGGGTCTGCTCTTCTGCCGAAACTATAAGGGTGTCTGTCGGTCTGTCGGTCGGCTTAGCTCAGAGACTCTTAGTACTAGAAAGTTGTAATTTGGCATGGGTACAATTATTTTTTAATATTTTATTTTTTAACACACTTCTTTTAAAATGACGCATTTAGGTCCATAATTCAGCTTATTATATACTGGTGTTTTTTACTTTACGTTACCAGACTAGTATTTTTTCTTTACATTACCATACTAGAGATTTTTACTTTACATTAACACACTAGTGTTTTTTTTTTACTTTACTTTATTTATTTTCAATCTCTGCAAAAAGTTTCTTTTTTTCTTTTTTAATTTTTTTTTTTAATAAACTTTGCCCCACACTAGGAATTTCTTCATACAAATATTTGTTCCGTGCGGAGATCGAACCCGCGACACGCTACGCAGCAGTCGATTGCTCAGCCATTACGCCAACCGTGTCGACAAATGAATATTTTTGAATGTTAAAAACAATGAATATTTTTGTGAATAAATAAACAATTTTAGGTTACCTACATAACTATAAATGAGTCGTCAAAATTATCATCATTTCGTCAAATTATATATTTTTCACTGCATATTAACCTTAATTTGCGTATTAAAGAAAGAAAGAAAGAAAATACGTTTATTTGCGTTTATTTGTTTATTCAAAACATTATTTTATGTTTAAGGCTTCTGCAGACTGGGGCGATATCGCGGGCGCGACAAACAGCAATATGCCCGTCGCGGCCGCAATATCGCTTGAGTCTGAAATATTAATCACGCCAGCAACGTGGAAAAATAAAATCTAGAAAACAACATTTTTGTAGGTAAAGTGGGGATGATATTTTTTTCTCTCGTCTATCGCATGTTGGATGTATGGGTAAGTATAGTTGGATAGGTCGTTCAAAAATATTGAGGGTCTGTCAAAACCATTTTTAAATCAGGGACGGATCCCTGATTTAAAAATGGTTTTGACAGACCCGCAATATTTAAATCAGGGATCCGTTTGCGTAATATTAAGCTTTATAGTGCAATTTTTTGTTAGTGTCAAGTCCCCTCTTCTGGCAGCTAAATGCTTGTTGTTGGATATGTGAAAAAAAATATGGCAGTAGTTTAAGTATATAACGAAATTAAAAGGAAAACTATCACAGTTAAGTAGGCTTTACAAGTTAACGAGTAATAGTCGACTTAATTTTGCAGTTCGAGAATTGAACGTGTCGTATATCGATGTACCTATGGGTAAACGTTTTTCAACTACAAAATTAACTTTAAATGTTATACCAGCTCAGATTTTATATGAATATTATCCTAACTAATATTATTTAACTTTCCCTCTAAAACGGCTGAACGGATTTTGGATGAAGTTTGGCACATGGGTAGACCGTGTCCTGGAGAAGGACAAAGGTTGATTTTCATCCTGGACCGCAAATGAAGTCGCGGGCAACAGCTACAGCGGCAGTACTCAATAATTAAGATTGAAAAACTGAAGTGTTAATCGACATTATTTTATTGACGTGAATACGTCTTTAAATTTACTTCAATAGTGGAAGGCAATTCAGAAAACTGATGATAACAAACTCGGGGGATACAGTTTGGTGATGCAGCTACATATCTATCATCTACATCCAAAATTTTATTACACCACGATTTTATCTGAAGAATCAAAGAAATCGTTACAAAAAAACTATTACCCGTTACGTACACGTCCCGTAAAACATTCGACCGTGTCCACGACACAGCCAAACGGCGATTTTTTGATTGCCTGTTGGTTCTACTCTTGTTCTCCATCTCGCCTGATGGAAAGCTTTAACTTTGTAGGTATCTGTCTGATATACCCTAAAATATAAAGTAATCTTCTCCAGTAGGTGTGTAGCGGTGGTAGCGGCCTGCGTGCTGGCGGCGGCGCTGGTCTCGGCGCAGATCACCTTCAGCCGCGACTGGACCGGCGGCAAACGAGCGGCCCCGCAGCTTGCCCTCGACTGCGGACAGTTCACCAGACTGTGCCACCACTTCGTAGTTAGTGTCATACTAATTTACATAGCTGTCTTGCTCAGTGGACGAACTGGGGGACTACGACCACCTCTTATAGCTCATCTCTTTCACACACTGAAGTAAGATTAAAATGATACTGCTGGAAGAGGTTGTGGTAGCCACCCTGACCGACGTTGTCAAAAAGGCAACATGGGTACTGCAGAAAACGTGCATTCGATAATAGTGGACTCAGATATGATGCATTATGTGATTTCTATAGAAGAATAGTGGAATCACATAAAAGTATTGCTCAAGGCATCTTTGTATCTTTACCTACGCCCATGCTATAAATACTCTATAAAAGTTTTTGAAACAATTAGCTTATTGCCAACATTAAAACAACCAGTGTCATAGTAACCATAATATCATCCAAACGAGTGTTGTAATGTTGTTCTAAATTTCATTAGGCAACTCCTTTTCAAAAAAGAACATTGTCATGCACGAGCGTTTCACTACCATAGCGCCGTATAAAAAAAAAAAAAAAACTTATAGGTTATTCGAATTCACGTCGTATCCCGCCATTTTTGTTCGATATTAGTATCTACTCTATTGCAAAAATTTTCTTACTTTGTTGTTTACAAAAATGAGTGATACAAGCTTTGATAAGACACCACCAGATATTTCTAATGCAGCAAAGGACATTTCTAACCAATTACTACCAACATGCAACACTGTACAAAGCCCTATGGTTTCAGAACCTTTTATAGAGGATTCATATCATGTGTGTAGATAAAGTCTTGTATGCAACTGTACATAATTAGGTTAGATATTAAAACACTCATGTAATACTATTATCACAGCTTCGTGTTTTAAAGCCCTTGTTAAACAACAGTTGCATAAATAACTATTAGAGCTTCGACCTTCAACGATTACTTCCGCATAAAGAAAGTCATATTGACCTTTAATATTTGTGGTCACACTAGCGTTACCCTGGCGGTTACTAACACAAAGTGGCTTAGTCATGTCACCAAAATTCATAAACGCTATTATTTTAATGAAAATCATAAATATGGATGCTTCTCAATAGAGAAAATAATATCTATCGCGTGACCACTAATCCTTATGCAAATTCGATTGAACCCAGACCCTCAGAGCGAAAACTCATCTGATCTGATCTTCTATCTATCCTAAGCTAGCTTGGCGCCGAGGGCACGTTTTTGCTTTACTGACGTGGCGGTCAAAGGCGGTTAACCCTTTTGCTTCCAGTATTATAGGTTTTTTTGTGTCTGTACCACTACTACTACCTGTATTACTGGAGACAATGGCACCGATTCCCTTGTTCACAAACTAAACTAAATTTAAGTTCAGTGCATCTTTTTCTTTGTATTTCATTAAGAAGAGGACAGAAGATAAATTTTAGTTTAGTCCTGTCAAATTAATCAGCGCCTGTCACTACTCCATACAAGTTTAGACGTGATTAAAAACTTGCCTATTAAAATTACGTCAATTTACGTCAAGCGCTAATACAAACGTTATTCTATTCTATCTATTAGGTTAAAGTTAGGCTGTGAATGTAAACATCCTATAATTCGACAAGGCTTAAATCTGAATGTTCGTTCAAAACGTAGGTAAGGATAATAAGGGGGACACCCCCACAGACAGGCGCGACGCGACACTTGTAACACAATTTTTATGGAAAAAGTGTCGCGTTGCTTGTCGCGCCAGTCTGTACGAGCCTTTAGGCTGTTTTTTCACCAGAAATGTACTAAGCCGCATAGTGATGGATGTGAACCCAATAGGATCGTTTGATTATCATAGCGTACCTTGAATTAGGTCTGCTGCAGGTAGTGGTGGGTCGTTGTCGAATTTTTGACGGACGAAACGCAACCGTTTTCCCGACGACTAAAACGGTTGCAAGAAATGGTCGTCGTTGCAACTGGTTTGAAGACGGCTTAGAGGACGAAACTTATCCAACGTGGAACAGAATTGTGTTTTCGTCTTTTCGACGTTTTCGTCGAGTGAAATAGTTGCAGTTACCTTAGTTCTTACAACTATCGACGATTTGAAATGTATGAAATGATTGACTAAATGCGTACATATAATTTGTTTTATCGATCGACTTTACTATATTGAACTGACTGAGTGGCCCAAAAAAAAATGTACTTAAACAAATAATAAAATAATATCCACACGATGCTCTCATTAGCTCGAATTCCAAGAAATTTTGCGATTATCCCAATTCATTGTTCATGCAAGTCGACTTTGAACTTTAAGTCAACAACCATAAGCTTGCACAGGGTTGACCGTCGCATCACGAACGACAGCATTGACAGAAAGTTCGCTTTTTATTGTAAGGACTGTTTTGTAAACGAACGCGGCGCGAGACGACGCGACGGGCGAGAGGAATATGATTATATTATCACACTCGTCTCGTTACCTCGTCCGTCGCGACGTGGTCGTCGTTGAATCATTGCGTTATCGACTGTATTTTCATAGACGTAAAATAAAGAAAATCACACTAAATAATTCGAAAACTGGTTTGCGCAACGAAGACTGTTTGAACCCAGGACGTAAAACGGTCTCATCGTCGCAGAACACAAAACGGTCTTTGGAAACGGTTCGTCGTCGCAACGCCCACTCCTAGCTGCAGGCTTAGCACGAGAACCATAGAGAAGTGTTTTGTCGACGGAAGAGTAGAGAGAAAAATGACGTTTTCGTGTCGGTGACGTAGGTTGACAGTTTTCTACCGAGAAATATAGACAAGCGATTTCTATTCTAGAGTAGAGTAGAATTAGAAAAAAATAAATGTTTGTAAATTGTATGTAATTGCGATTTTAAATTCTTGTTTTGTTAAATAGTGTAGGTATGCCCTAATGGGTAGTTTTTTGAGTTACCATAACCTAACATTAAGACCTACTGTATCACCAAAAATCACACTAATAAATACTTACTTACTTACTTAGAAAGCGTCATGCTGAGCCTGCTGGTGGAAAAGAGGGTTCAACAAATTTTTACTTAGGCGTAAATCGTAATAACACAGGGGTCGGCTTCCAGTCTGACCGGAAGCAGCTGAATACCAGTACTTTTCATAGAGCGACTGCCTATCTGTGACCTCCACAACCCATTACCATTTACTGGGTAACACGACTAACACGATACCCCTTGGTAAGACTGGTTGTCAGACTTTCGGGCTTCTGACGACCCGTAACAACTGTCAAAGATCTACAAATAACAGCCGGGACCCACGGCTTAACGTGCTTTCCGAGGCACGGAGGGGTCTTTTTTTTTTTTTGAGGTTGGGAAATCATCAAATAACTTCTCCCGCTCTGGGCGGAGCGGGAGGGTGTGTCAGACTCTTACTGACTAAAACCCACCCGTATTCCTTCCTGTTGCCTGTGTTGCCAGGGGACTCGGTGACGGAGGGGTCTTGGTGTGTAAATGTCACTGGATGGTCACCTATCCACGGAACAACCGCGGCAAGCGTAGCTTAACCTGATCCATCGACCCGTGCGGCTGTTATTACTTGGCCACAACCCTTACACACTACCAATCACAATTTGAATTATTTTGAAGTATATAGCTAATCCATTGATTCATATGTTCGAAAAATTTGTCTGCTCAACAATGTAGATAACGCAATTACTCGCCAGTCATACCATCTACATAATGTAGAAGTGACATACTAATCTAAAATATCTTCTCCCATGTTGGCAGCACGAATTGAAGCAAGCCATGACGTCAGAGCTGGCCGGCAAGCGCCACAGCGAGCTGGACAAGCCGCCGCTCTACGACGAAGAGTAGCTGCAACCTACCTTCACATTATAGGCAGATAGAACTCCTGAACTGACGGCCAGAGCATGTTGATGATGGATAGATTCTGTAACGGTTGGGTAGTGGTTAAGTAGCGTCTATATGCTGTGCTATTTCTTGGTCTATGCCTTCCGTTTTGGGACAACGATAGTAAGTCTTTTAAAGTAGAATTTTCAGTTTCAGTTGTCAGAATTCTATTATATTGTACGTTGAATAATATTTTAGGTAATTTTATTTTTAACTCAATAATTTTGCCAATTTCTTAGTTTATCAGTTTGGTTAAAAAGTTTCTTGTTTTAAGCAGGTAATAATGACTTAATCATAATTTTGTTGTGGTCATAACACAAGTTACCCTTTGTGTAACCAAATTGGGTTTCGTAATCAAAAAGTTTCGAACAATGATTGAATTATGCCTAATTTTAAATTTAATTTAGCGTGTCCTATATTTATGGAGGACAATATTATTTGAAAAGTTGTTGAACACCATAAAACTTGTACCGTGACGCATAAAGTTGTAAAGTCGCTTCTGTTGCTAAGTTAATTGTTGTAAGCGTTCGTTTTATTGCATTAAAATTGTTATTTATTTTTAAGTAAGTAATTGATTATTTCCGCATGTTAAGAGTGGAATTCTTTTGACTGTAATAATTATGTAGTAAGTACTTAAGGAGTTTTTGGAAAATTTATACACTCACACGCAAAACAGTTTTCTCTTGGAGAAAATAACAACATTTTTTATCTAAATTCGCCATTAAGTTATTTCATAATCAGTTCCAGATATAAGTGTGACTGTATTGTTCCCAAAACCTTGTATATTATAATTATGTAAGCTAACTTCTACCTTCGACTAAGTCAATATGTAGTTATGTATGTTTAGGTAACAAACTACGCGTATTAAATGCACGACAAGATACTTAGGCAAGGATCGATATTTTGATAGTTATAACATCACTGTATAGCAACTGAAAATCTCTGTATATTGTATTGTATTATAAAATAAAGGAGATTGAAGTCATAGGTCTGTTTTATTTATTAAGTTACCATCATCTTTCTGCACTGCTACTTTGCTTTGGGCCGGCGCAACACGTTTTTTCGCGTCTTCTTATATTTCCATACATTTTACTTCCCTGTCATCGTCTGCCTAGCCTTTTCCCAACTATGTTGGGATTGGATGCAGCTGAATATCAGTATTTTAAATGGAGCGACTGGTCGTCAGACTTTTGGGCTTCTGACGACCCGTAACGACTGTCAAAGATACACGAATGACAGCTGGGACCAACGGCTTAACGTACTTTCCGAGGCACGGAGGGGTCTTAGTATGTAAAGATGGTCACCCATCCACGGACCAACCGTGGCAAGCGTAGCTTAACCTGATCAATCCATCCGTGCGGCTGTTATTACTTACCTACAAGCCCCTCACCCACATAGATTTTACTTCCCTGTTATCGTGAAATTATTAAAGCGCACATTTTCCCCTATGAGGCGTCACTATCATTCACGTTTTTGTGTCATAAAATCCTTCACACAATGCATCCATCCATTTATAAAATATTATATACCAGCTGCTGCCCGCTTTCTAAAACAAAAGAAGCCTAAGTTACTTCTTTGACATCAGCTAATGCCAGTGAAAATCCCGTCAATATCGATCCAGCCGTGTCGGAGATTAGCCGAAACAAACAGACATACATACAAACATTTAAAAAAGTTGTAACGTATAAAAGTGAGTAACGTAGGTACTACTCGTGCGCGATAAGTTGGGACCTGCTAGGAATGCGACTCCCCGCCCGCTTCCCCTGCACTTCCCCGATGGCGCCCGTATTGTACCGTTCGCATCACTATTTTTTACTAGGGTTTTTAGTCTCGTACTGGCCTACGTCACGTAACGACGCGCTCTGGAATTCTTTTAGTTTTTTGATTATAGTGAGACTGAGGACGAAGAACAACCTCTAGAAGGCATAAATCCACTAAGTAGTGACGAAGATGAGATAATGTAAATAATAGATAAAATAAATGTATAAACTTAAACATTGTATTTTTATTCATTACAAAACCATAGTCAACACTTTCGGTGATACATAATTAAATACCTAGTGTCCTATTTTATCCAAATAGTGTAAAAAATATTAGATAAAAAGCAGCGTCCTGCCTGAGTAACATAATAAATTAGGTTAAAAAAAACAAAGACGAAGCCGCGGGCGGCTGCTTATGTTCGCTTTTTTGCGGGCGGTACAAACACGCCAATATGACGTCACCGCGCTTAGGTCCCAACTTATCGCGCACGGGTAGTATATGTATACTTTCTTTTGCATTTAGTAAAAACCTGTTATTTTTTACATTATAAAACAAACACTTAAATTTTATTTATTTGTATAGATTTAAAATGAATAATACAATAATAAGGTTCTTTCTGAAACCACAAACATTTGTTAGATAGGTATAAAATAAAGTTTAATCCCCTGTGGAGACAACAATACAACAAAAAATTAAAACACTGGCAATAGTAATGCATAACTTAGGCATCAAAATAGATTTTTTCAAACGAACTAAACAGTAGTGATGGTCCGACTATGGGTTTTGCCAATCTTTGACTAGCTCTCGTCTTAAACTATTGGATATATTTGATTGAATTTTCGTATGCAGACTGGGAACGGCAGATACGCAGTTTAATTTATTGAGGAGCTCGTGGCTAAGTAATAACAGCCGCAAGGGTCGATCCATCAAGTTTAGCTACGCTTGCCGCGGTTGGTCCGTGGATGGGTGATCTTTACATACCGAGACTCCTCCGTGCCTCGGAATGCACGTTAAGCCGTTGGTCCTGGCTGTCATTCGTGGATCATTGACAGTCGTTAGAGGTCGTGAGAATCCCAGTCTGACAACCAGTCTTACCAAGTGGTTATCGTATTACCTAGTAACTGGGTTGTAAAGATCAGATAGGTAGTCGCTCCATGTAAAATACTGGTATTCAGCTGAATACTGACTGGAAGCCGACCCCAACATAGTTGTTCCAAGGCTAGGCAGATTGATTTTCGTCTCCACCAGTGGTCTCGCACAAATAAACTGCAATGCGCTGTCAGTCGTGATTTAGTGAACGATAACAGCTGTTGAATGTGTTTGGATGTATGTTGAGATTTTGTGCCGGAAGAGATATGAGCTTTATTGCTTTTAGTGCGCTTTGAATGCACCCATATTGGTAAAATATTGTCTTGCTGATAACTAAGATCTAAGTAGGAAGTAACAAAAAGAAACAACAAAATATACTTAAAATAGTTATATAATTGTAATAAATTGATTTTATTTACACATAAAATATAATTACAAACTACACACGCATAATTATTGCAAATTACAATCAATTCCGATGCTTGGCGCACACTATAACTAAAATGATTATTCCCTGAATAATATTATTCTATTAGAATGTATGTAAAACAAATGTTGTTTTTTTAATAAAGAGGCTGTATTTAGAAGATAATCCTTATCACATCAATGTACGTGAATAAATGTCAAAATTAATAGGTAAACGGACATGCTAGATTAAAAAAAATCGAAGACGTGTTATCCACTCGTACTGGACCCGCGTGGTGAGCCGCTCACTCTCACAGAGAGGAGGCCCGAGTCCATTGAGTGGCAACCTTATAGGTTGATTATGTTGGTCACCCCTTTTATTGTATTAAGAAATGTTTAAATAATTTTATTACTAAACTTTCTTAGGGAAATGTATCGCAGGCGAGCAGCTATTGAGTTCAGATCTACTTTTAACAAATGGAAATAGAAGATCATCCACATAATATTATGAAAACGTTTTACACAGTGAAAACTTTATGCACTAAGTTCGTATAGTTCGTTCGCTAGGGAATGAACTGAGAATTAATCGGTAAGGTAGGACGCCCTCTCAGGCTAGGAGCGACGATCTTCGCAAGGTGGCTGGTAGCACCTGCAGGCTTAGCATGAGGATTTCTATTTCTTCGAAGAATAGACACGGCTCTTTCCATACAAAGTGACATTTGTTTCTCCATTTATCATCTACACACATACATCTCACCGTAGAAATCCTTCTACAATCTGTCATTTTGTCTTTCGTTTCTAACGATCTTTGTCTAGGTCCTTTTTTATGTAGAAGGATTTCTACGGTGCAAAGTCAAAAAAGGAGAAACGAAATGTCACTTTCTATTGAAAGAGCCGTGTCTTTTCTTCGAAGAAATAGAAAGCGTCATGCTAAGCCTGCTGGATGAGAGTTCCCGAGAATCGAGCTGAATGGCGTGCAATTATGTCCAACAGTGGACTGTTGTAGGCTGAAGATGATGACGAAGGATATGAAAATTTGCTTATTTATAGTCTGCCTTTAAACGAAACTTAGAGCACGAAACGCAATTTTTAAAATAATGATTACACTCATGATGTAAAAACAGTGGAGAAAGTTATGATAATGGTGTCAAGAAAATATCTAAAGGACCTAACAGAAAATCTAAAAATTAAAACAGGTGGATTATAAATGACTTAACACAATTAATGTACTGCGTTTTTATAATGCAATATTCTACTTATGATGTCGCGAGTATATTATATTTTGTGATACAGTATTATAATGGAAAATGAAATGACGATTATCTAAAACTCTAAAGATAGTAAGTTAGGTTAGAAGTTATTAGTAGTGGAATAATGAATGTTATTTTATAAGTACAATTACTTGTTAATATGTGTACTGTTCTGCTTTATTATTTATCATAGAAAAAAAAAAACGCTTCACTCAAAACGGTGAAGGAAAACATTGTGAGGAAACAGGCATGTCCAAGAACTAAAAAAATCGAAGACATGTGACATCTACCAACCCGCACTGGGCCCGCGTGGTGGATTACAGCCCACTCCCTCTCACAGAGAGGCCTGTGTCCCAGCAGTGGGAGCATTATAGGCGGATTATATGTTCCGTAATACAAAAAAATATAAGCATTCATGACAACAGCAGGGCAATTTATTTATTTTGTCATTTACGTTGTTGAGCAGACGAATTTCTTAAACTTACGATTGGGATTACGAATTTCCTTCAAAACCTTCGGGTTGTGATGGGAAGTGTGTTATGCAATTAGGGATCCGTTTTCATTAATGATTTTGTTAATTCCATTATAATAATGGCCTTTTTACAATGCTAATAAAACAACCATAATAGGCTTTGTTAAAAATTTCAATAATTTCGTGAAATTAAAAAAGTTAGCTTAGGCGCCACCTCCACGGACGAGAGAACTGCGGCGATAGTCACGCTGTGCCTTCAAATTATCGCCGCGACGATATCGCCGTGTAGACATTGATTCATAGAGTTTCTATTGAATTTGATGACTCGGCAAGCCTATCACCACGATGTTCTCGCCCTTGGAGATGGCGCCTTAGTGTCTGTATAAGAATCAGCTGTTTTGATCGTTTAAAGTATTATCTTAATTAAAATATTATATTAAAGTATGTTTAAAGTATTGTCATTGTTAGCTAATAAGCTATTGGTTACTTTGTTAGTAATTAAAGCCTAGATTCAGTCAAACTAAAACTAAACACACTACAAACTTATCAAAAAAACTTATTTTACGCTGCAATCGTATCTTATCATTTAGTGATTTTAATGGATGGTGATAAGTTGGTACAGATAGCGCTATCCAGGAAAACGCGCCCCACAATTTTTTGGTCGAGGGGGCCGCGGGGTGTTTGATTTATTCATCGTAGTGTGCGTGCGCACTCATAGGCAATGCGGACGTATCGACAGCACTACAACACTAGCGAGAGGATGCACACTTGCACTATATACGATTAGGATATAGAGTGGGGCGCGTCTTCGTGGATGGCACTATCTGTAGCTAACTATTTCAAATGCAAAATCATTGCTACCAAACAAAACAACAAGTTGTAATTGTTTTCTGTTCTCGCGTTTCAGGGTCAAAGCTATCCAGGCTTCACACAATAATGGGGTTTATTTTAATAAACGTTGGTTTAAGTTAAGTAATTATTAACGTCTGCTGAAACATATTTTTTATTGCCGCTTAAAAGTCTCTTAACTTTAAGCATCATTCTAACTAATATTATAAACGCGAAAGTGAGTTTTTTGTTTGTTATGTTTTAACGCTGAACGGATATGGCTGAAATTCAGCACATGGGTAGATCATGACCTGGAAGACATAGGCTACTTTTCATTCTGGATCGCAGACGAAGTCGCGGACAACAGCTAGTTTATAAATAAACCCAAATACGTGGAAGCTGCGAACCCTCAGTGTTTCGAACCATGGTTTGATGTTGACAGCACAGAATGTCTTGGACCCAGAACTGTGGAAACAGCTTCACTTATCAACCACCCATTTCAAAACATTCTAACCATATTTTAATAACCAATCACAGCATTATGTCTTTCACATGATTTAACATATCACATACCTATATCAATTAATCAATATTTTACTCACACCCATTCTAATTATCATCAGTACCACAACATCTGACATACTCTAAAGCCTTATTCAGACACTCGAGCCAAATATCTCTGTCTTGCGGCGTGTCAGCAGCCAGTAAGTGGCGCCGGACGATGGAGCCGTCCGGTCGCCGGACGTACACGAGCGAGCCGGTGTCCGGCACGATGAGGCCGGCCGGGATGGACGACTCCAGCAGGATTGTGTTGGGGCGCGCGCACAGGTCACGCGGGGCTTTGATGACGCGCTCGGAAACGACGGTTGATAGGTCGATGTCGCCGATTGGCATCTGAAAAAGAGGATTTTGTTAAGGCTTTGAGCTGTAATACAACAATCTTATTATATTCTAATTCTGAAGTAGATCTTACATAAATACATATATAAACAGATAAATCATATCCGTGTCTCCCACATAACATGATAGTTTGAACCTGAAATTGGAGCCTATGGGCTCAATGGGAACATAGACAATAGGCCATAAAATAAACCAGTCAGCTGTTGCGCGCCTCCACGCACGCTGCGCTTGGCTACGTTGAGAGGAGCGGTCAAAAACCGATATTTTCAGAACATGAAAATATCTTAAGTAGTTTGAAAGTAACATCGGTTTTTTTTTTTAAAGAACAAACTATTGTATCTATAACTCTATCTGTGATTTTTTTCAAATATTCATGATGATGAGAGCGCGACGCGCATTTGTAAGGCCAAGGTCAACGGCGATTACCCGACCCTGCACATAGTAATACATAGGTAGATAAGTGAAGCAAATTTTTTGCGCTTTTCGTTGTTGTGTAGGACTGACGTGGATTTTCTTACCTTCCTCTGCACATCATCAGGGTACTTCCAGTAGGCCAGGCGGGGAGGCTGCAGGCGGAACCAGCGCCGGTGCCACGCGCCCAGGCCGGACACGTCGTCGAAGGCTGTGAGGAAGGCCGCGTGAGGCGATGGTGGAGACACTTGTACGCGAGCTTTGATCTCGAGGTTGACGGTGCCTTCGAGGGGACTGCTGCATGGGACCTGGAGATATTACAATAAATGTTAGAGATTCAGCTGCATAGTCCTCGCAACCGGTGTGCGTATATGACCAGAAGGTCAATTCCCGGATTAAAAAAGTTCATTATCTACAACTGACGTTCGAAAAGTGCCGATTCTCAGCCTAGTTTGAACAAAAGACTTTTGATTTTGATTTTGACAATGCACACAATCTCATCTCAGCAGTAATTAGTGTCAAAAACTTTTCAAAATTAAGGCAAATTAGAGGTTTTTTGACAGATTGAGATGTTCTTAAAAATACTGGAACTGCCCCACTGATCGTGGACGAAGCAAAAGTGGAATTTAAATGATTAATGATTTTATTTCTGTAAGTAGGTTTGTACAAACACTTTTACACGTCAATCATATTTTAAAAACTAGACGAAGCCGGCGTTTCCTATCTGACTACTCTCAGAAGAAAGGCCGAAATAAACTCAGGTCACAGTCTCTTTTAAAGTCCAGACATAATCTTGGTCAGATCATGTGAAGGCCATGTTGATTGTTGTCTGAAATGGTCTTTTGAGGAAAGAACCATACAGATTCGAGTGGACCTGTCCAGTCAGTGCACGCATTTGTCAGTAATCGTGTAGCTCAACTCAGAACTTAAGGAGCTCAAGGACTTGTCGATACCAAAGAAAGGACATTTGGGTAGGCCGCATAAAGTACTCAAACTTATCATTAAAACTAACTGAGAAAGATAGAAAAAAAAAATTAAGGATTGTAGCAGGCGGCAAAAAGGATTGAATTTATGTAAGTGTTTTCTGATGTGAGGACAACATTTTAAAGGGCTATTTTAATAGCAAGTGTCTGATAATTTTCAGTCAATGCTGGCCAGCGTACTTTTATGTAACATAACATACAACATAGTACTAGCTGCATATAATGTTCCCACAGCTGGGATCTCTGTGAGAGGATGTGGGCTGTGTCCGTTGCCTAGTACGCTGGTTCTAGACTAAATATTGTGATCATATTATTCGGGGTGAGGTGGGGTTGCCATAATCAAGACGCTTGGCAGGCGGGTTGGCGATCGCAGTATGGTGTGTAAAAATAATACGTGGAAAACGCTGCTGCCCTCTCCTCCATTCTCTAAGTAAGTCCCTTAGTTGCGTTTTACGACACCCACGGGAGGAAATAGGGTGGTGCTCTTCCGTGGCGGCATCTACATCGCCACATGCGAACTACGCAACACACTGACGTCACGCAAAATCATGCATCGCGCAGCAGAGTTTACCGCGCAACTGGCATATATACAACATCCCGACATCTACCGTCGGTCAGTAGCCCACCAGACACGACACCCGGAGGAGGAGGATCCTCCCTTTGCTATGGAGGATGAGTGAACTTTACACCCTGTTCCTCATGCCTCTATAATTCTTTACGTCCGGCATTACACAGCATAAATAATATCATCATGATGATGATGATATTATTCACGTTTTTGTTTCAAGAGTTTTTTTTCTTACCTTGTTGAGTGTAAAGTTGTTCCTAGTGGATTGCTGTAGCGCGAAGATGCAATATCCGTGCAGAGAGAACTGCGGAGAGCGCACTGCTAACGGTCCGGCAGGGCTTTGTATTCGCGGCGCTTTAAGTTCTGATATCTTTGATTTGGGAGTTAGGAGCTTGGAACTTGGCTGTGGAAAGAAATGCATAAAAATAAGTCACATAGATATAAAAATAGGATACTCTTTATTATGTACTATATAGCTTCCGGCCGCGACTTCGTCCGCTTCATTATTTTTTTTTCGTTTTAACATAAAATATATCCTATGACACTCTGCAATACCGTAGCTTCCCATTAGTGAGAGAATTTTCGGAATCGGATCAGTGGTTCCGGAGATTACAACCTACATACAAACTCACAAATTATTATAGTATAAACTACATCATCCGTAGTTTATATGTGTGTGTTTATATTTGATATAAATTTAGAATTTTAATAAAGACCCGGTGTGCCCGGTTGATGTAAATGTACCTCATAAACGGCATAACTATGTAAATGTCTATTAACTGCTCCCAAATTACGATGTTTATTATTATTATTTTTATACATACTTTTATGACATAATATTTTCATTGTTTGACATTATATACCTACAATTTTGATTTCAGACTTGTTGTAATGGCAAACATGTCATTTGGTTTAAATAGGTTTTTATTTTTATTAATATTTTACATAGATTCTTGTGTACCTTGTGAATGTGAGAGCGTTGTAGCCTTAATAGACTAGATATTTTGTAGAGCTTTTTCTTTTTTTTTTTTGTTAAGTACCTGGTACATCTCGACACACTGGCCTCCCATACCATCCCATCCAATTCCATCCATCCCATGTAATTTGAAAACATTGTAAAAGCCAATTATTTTTAAAAGAGTAACCGTGGAGTTTCTTGCCGGGTCTTCTCCATAGGAAACGACTAATTGGAACCGTGCACCTAGCTTCTGACTTTCATGAGTGCCCATGTAGGTTTATGTGAAAAAAAATATTTTGATTTTTTTTTTTATTGATGGCTATAGGCTCGCCCCCTATTACATGGGACTTAAACATAACTAGCCAACACTTCGGGAAAACAAGAGGTGATGTTATGTTATTTTAATAAAGGGTGGCACAATGGGCGGTCGTATCGCTAAAAACGAAAAATAAAAGTGAGTTCAGATTCTCAGTAAGTAACAGGCGATGTTTAGTAAGTTACCAATCTAGTAGATTTTTAAAAGACAAAAAATGAATACTCAATATATTTATTGCTTTTCTACATGTGAACTTGGGTGGTAGGTTTTACAAAAATATGATCATTGTGGACCCTGTCAGGCACAGCAAGAGTAGGAGAGGAAGACGGCTTTTATTTGACACCTTATTTGTTAAATATATTGTTATTATTTTTATAAAATAACAGTAGTTAATAGGGCAAGTAATTCAAAACGTATCCATTATTTAAATATACATTGTGTAGGAGTCAAGAAACAAATTCCTATCCTTTTTAATTTTTTAAATGCATTACTTATTTTACAATTCATCCATTTATGTTGCGCTTTTTTGGTGGAACGGAACGCAAACTCAAAACGCATGGTCTTCGACAATGCTGGAAGTGACGAAAGAACTTATGTTAAAAAGTCTATTCTTAGCAAAGTGCTTGAAATCTCACTAAGGTAAGCAAGTAAGTTCGATATCTGCTTGAAACAAATAATTTAATTTATATGATTTGGGGCTACAAACAGAATATGTAAACAAAGAAGTTTTGTGGCAAATGACGTCACATCATGCGCGCGACAGAAACGGTCGCTTGAACTGTAGCAGAAAATTGTTGAAGCAGTAGTTGAATTTAAATTTTAATACTTTTCTTGGGTTCATATTCCTATCTCCCTATTGTTTACAGACTGCCTAGTAGTTTGATTGACTTTTGTTATTTTATTTAACCATGACTTAGTCTGTTGGCATGGACTGGTTGGTGTTGACCAGTCTTTCAGAGACCAGGTATGTATTAAAAGTAAATAAAAAAAAAAACGCGCACGAAGGGTTCCGTACCATTATCTATAAAAACGGCAAAAAATCATGTCTGTTGTATGGGAGCCCCCTTAAATATTTATTTTATTGTTTTTTAGTATTTGTTGTTACATCGGCAACAAAAATACACCATCTGTGAAAATTTCAACTGTCTGACTATCACGGTTCATGAGATACAGCCTGGTGACAGACAGACGGACAGCGGAGTCTTAGTAATAGGGTCCCGTTGTACCCTTTGGGTACGGAACCCTAAAAAAAATAAGCACAGGGTGTTGTTACCTTTTTGCTTGAGATGTGATATTTCATCTCATGTGACAGCACTTCTTTTGACGCTTGCAACAGGTACACCTCTACTGTTACCTGGAAATAGAAATACAACTATTGGAGGATGATCATAACTATGAGAGGAGGATCATAACTATTAGAGGAGGATCATAACTATTAGAGGAGGATAATAACTATTAGAGGGGGACATAACTATTAGAGGAGGACCATAACTATTAAAGGATGATCGTAATTATTAGAGGAGGACCATAACGATTAGAGGATGATCATAACACTTAGAGGATGATCATAATTATTAGAGGAGGATCACAACTATTAGAGGATGATCATAACTATTAGAGGATGATCATAACTATTAGAGATGGATCATAACTATTAGAGGAGGATCATAACTATTAGAGGAGGATCATGAGTATTAGAGGAGGATCATAACTATTAGAGAAGGATCATAATTATTAGAGGATGATCATAACTATTAGAGGAGGATCATAACTATTAGAGAAGGATCATAGCTATTAGAGGAGGATCACAACTATTAGAGAAGGATCATAACTATAAGAGGAGGATCATAACTATTAGAGGAGGATCATAACACTATTAGAGGATGATCATAACTATTAGAGGATGGTAATAACACTATTAGAGGATGATCATAATTATTAGAAGAGGATCATAACTATTAGAGGAGGATCATAACTATTAGAGGATGATTATAACTGTTAGAGGATGATCATAACTATTAGAGGATGATCATAACTATTAGAGGATCATAACTATTAGAGGATGATCATAACTATTAGAGGACATTAGTCTCCTTCTTCATGTAGGTGGGACGATCAGTTAAAAATCTTCTAGCTTTAAAGGCTACACGAAGCAATTTCTTAACTCTGCTTTCAACTGGCTATTAAATTGGTAAAGTAAATAAAATAAAAGTACTAGAGTCTAAACATTGTTTAGTATCGATGCAAGTGAAATGACTTCAAATTAATTGTATGCAATAAACATCATCATCATCCGCCTAGCCTTTTCCCAACTATGTTGGGGTCGGCTTCCAGTCTGACATACGGTCAGACTGCAGGAAGGCGACCCCAACATAGTTGGCAGCTGAATACCAATATGCAACTGGCAACAAACATCAATAATGTCAATAGGTCTTTATTTACACCATGTTTATCAATGGAGTTTTGGTTGGATTACAGTCTGACGGACGGTGGATCTTTATATAAGAAATAGTAGTTATTACAACTAACCTTGAAGTCGCTAGCAAGTCCCAGCATACTTATTTTATCAGGAAAGTGCAGTATGTTGCTTGACGGCTTTGTTTGTTGCATGCTTGTCGCGAGGACGCGGTCGCGACACTTGATCAGGCACACTGCGTGGTGACCTACAGCGCCATCTGTACAATAAACAATATGTTTTAGTTTCTCACCTAAATAGCATAACAAAATATTCTAACCCTTACAATTGCGATTGAAGATAGAAGCGAAGTAACATCGATTGGCCAAGACATGGAAACCTTAATAAAAAAAAAACGGGCGAGCCTTACAGCGGTCCCATATGATGAGTAACATCTGACATCTCACCTTGGTAATAAGCAACCGAGCAGCGACAGAAATTAATCCCAGAATTCAAAAAAACTAAATACTACTTACTAGTGGTCGCCCACTGGACGAAATTTGACCCTATCTATTTACAATTTATATAGTATCTATGTAGTCTGACACGCCCTCCATTTTCGACGTTTCGCTGGAGACGTTATTTGATTATTCCCAGAAAAAAAAGGAATACATACCAGCATTCAGCTGCCGCACGTACTCCCTCTTGAGCGGCACGTTCAGAGAGTTGAAGTGCAGAGTGGCCATGCCGGCCGTGGCGCCCGGCCCCGCGCCCTCCACCTGCAGGCGCTGCAGCTCGTGCACGCAGGCCTGACGACGGTGTGCTGGAGCATAACATCGTAATATATAACGACCTGCCCTGCTGCGCACGGGTGCAATCTACTGATGTGGCGACATGTCAAAACATCGAGATGTATGTGCTATATCTAAGTTAAATTTAAACGTATTATACACAAAAACCTACTGGAATAAATTTTCAAAATAATAGTGAAATCCATTGCGTAGTTTAGAAGAACTAAGTGGCCAAACAGACGACAACCGACTTTGTTTTTTGAACTATTTATGCAGCGTGTATCAGGATTGTGTGGTCATATTTAAGCGTGTGGTACAGACCAACAATAACCTTTTCCATGGGACCAACATCGCGAAAAAGTAATCAACTGTCCCATACAAAACTTCAATACCTTCTCGACCCAAATGTATGGGACAGACGACCTTTATAATCCTTTTTATATCAACACGAACTACATATGCATGCCGTGGTAAAAACATATAATACAACAAAAACAACCGACTTCCTAAAAAAGAAAAACACTACAAAGTGAAATTTACTTTAATTTCAGTCGGTGTGTTTGGTGTTGTATTTTCGTGTTTTGCCACCGAACCAAACCTTCCGAAATTAAAGTAATTTTTCACTTTGTAGTGTCTTTTTGGGTGTAGGTTCTTTTTTTTTTTTTTTTTGTAAATTTGTTGTACCTACCCTACCCCACACAAATTTGAATACTCCCACTCTGTAAATAACAGTGATAGTTAGTTAATACGAGGTGCATTCAATAAGTACCTAGCCTCATCGCCAGAGGGCGCTGTAGTTTCAAAAGAGTTTTACCACAGTGTAGCACATTCTTTTTTAATTCTTTTTTCAAATTTTCGTTCCAATCCCTTCATTTGTTTTAATTTGACAACTTATGGAAGCGAACGTGTCGATCGGTTTTACAAAAATGGAAAAAGAGCAATATCGTTCGGTGATTCGATTCCTATTTTTGGAAGGGAAAACGCGCATCGAAATCAAAGAGCGCTTGGATGCTGTGTACGGTGACTCTTCTCCATCGATGGCCAACGTCAAGAATTGGTTCAACGAGTTTGCACGTGGCCGTACGTCGGTTTTTGATGAACCACGTCCAGGTGCACCGAAAACAGCTGCTACGGAGGAAAACATTAAAAAAATCCATGATTTCGTATTGGCAGATCGCCGATTGAAGGTTCGGGAGCTAGCTGAGACTGTAGGCATTTCAGAAGGAACAGTGCATCATATTCTTCACGAGGAACTCGGCATGAGAAAGCTGTCGGCGCGATGGGTGCCGCGTTTACTCACACCAGAAAACAAGCGCAACCGTGAGACCACATCGGAGACGTGTTTGGCGCTGTTTAAGCGGAATCCAGCGGAGTTTTTGCGTCGTTTTGTGACTGTCGATGAAACCTGGATCCACTGGTACACACCAGAGACCAAGGAGCAATCAAAACAATGGATCCAGACCGGGGAACGTGCTCCAAAGAAGGCGAAAACTGTAAAATCGGCCGGAAAAGTTATGGCCACCGTTTTCTGGGATTCACAAGGTGTGATCTACATCGATTACCTCGAGACGGGTAAAACAATTACAGGGCTTTACTATGCCGATTTATTGGGCCGATTCGACGCCGAATTAAAGAAAAAACGACCCCATCTGGCGAAGAAAAAGAGCTGTTTCACCACGACAACGCACCGGTTCACACGTCTGCCGTTGCCATGGCCAAATTGGTCGAATTACGGTACGAATTGTTGCCCCATCCACCGTATTCTCCAGATTTGGCCCCTTGTGACTTCTTTCTGTTTCCTAATCTGAAAAAATCACTCGCCGGGAATAGATATGGATCGAATGAGGAGGTCATCGCCGCCACGGAGGCCTATTTTGCAGAGTTTGACAAAAACTATTTTTCGGACGGGTTAAAAAAGTTGGAGCATCGTTGGGCTAAGTGTATCGAACTAAAAGGAGACTTTGCTGAAAAATAAATTGCCACTTTTCCAAAATTTTCGTTTACTTTTTGTAGGCTAAGTATTTATTGAATGACCCTCGTATATCATCATACATTTAAGACTCAGTGGGAAAATACGTATTATTCAACTCAAAAACCACCCAAGCCAATTGTTTATATGGGACCACCGCGCAAGCTTCCTAAACCAAAAGATAAAAATAAATCTGTCCACAATTGACGAAAATATCGAGGACATGCATTAAAAATCAAACAGACGAACGCCTTAAATAAATCTTTCAAAAGGAAACACCGAGATTGAATACTCAAGAGTGCGTTCCAGCTTCTTCGACTGGGCGTCGGGAATCCCAAGCCGATTCCCGGCCACCGTAGTAGTTAGTTCCGGTAGCTCGCCGTCTGATAAGGACCGGCCCGAAAGAAAGTCCGAAAGGGATACCGTGACCTCTGACAACGCACAGGCAACGGAAGGAACACGGGTGCGTTTTAGTCAGTAAGAGTCTTGACACGCTCTCCCGGTCCGCCGGTCTAGTTATTTGATAATATCCCACCCCAAAAAAAAAGCTTCTTCGAGGATATACGACATTATATTATACGGGCAGCTTACTTGCAAGTTTTGCCCCTGCCGGGAATCGTATCTGGGACTTCTGGGTCTGATACAGGTGGTCTTACCACTCGACCGGCGGTTATCTCCTCAAGTGAGTTCCACTACACCATAGAGGGGGTTATCTCTTGAAGTGAGTTCCACTACACCATAGAGGGGGTTATCTCTTGAAGTGAGTACCACTAGACCACAGATGCGGTTATCTCCTCAAATGAGTACCACTAGACCACATAGGCGGTTATCTCCTGAAGAGAGTACCACTAGACCACAGAGGCGGTTATCTCCTGAAGTGAGTACCACTAGACCACAGAGGCAGTTATCTCCTCAAGTGAGTACCACTAGACCGCAGAGGCGGTTATCTCCTGAAGTGAGTACCACTAGACCACAGAGGCGGTTATCTTCTCCCGTAAGTACCACTAGACCACAGAGGCAGTTATCTCCTCAAGTGAGTACCACTAGATCGCAGAGGCGGTTATCTCCTGAAGTGAGTACCACTAGACCACAGAGGCGGTTATCTCCTCAAGTGAGTACCACTAGACCACAGAGGCGGTTATCTCCTGAAGTGAGTACCACTAGAACACAGAGGCGGTTATCTCCTCAAGTGAGTACCACTAGACCACAGAGGCGGTTATCTCCTCAAGTGAGTACCACTAGACCACAGAGGCGGTTATCTCCTCAAGTGAGTACCACTAGACCACAGAGGCGGTTATCTTCTGAAGTGAGTACCACTAGACCACAGAGGCGGTTATCACCTGAAGTGAGTACCACTAGACCACAGAGGCGGTTATCTCCTCAAGTGAGTACCACTAGACCACAGAGGCGGTTATCTCCTCAAGTGAGTACCACTAGACCACAGAGGCGGTTATCTCCTGAAGTGAGTACCACTAGACCACAGAGGCGGTTATCTCCTCAAGTGTGTACCACTAGACCACAGAGGCGGTTATCACCTGAAGTGAGTACCACTAGAACACAGAGGCGGTTATCTCCTCAAGTGAGTACCACTAGACCACAGAGGCGGTTATCTCCTGAAGTGAGTACCACTAGAACACAGAGGCGGTTATCTCCTCAAGTGAGTACCACTAGACCACAGAGGCGGTTATCTCCTCAAGTGAGTACCACTAGACCACAGAGGCGGTTATCTCCTCAAGTGAGTACCACTAG
The DNA here is from genome assembly GCA_905333075.3 of Atethmia centrago. Classification (NCBI taxonomy): domain Eukaryota; kingdom Metazoa; phylum Arthropoda; class Insecta; order Lepidoptera; family Noctuidae; genus Atethmia; species Atethmia centrago. The sequence goes on from HG995385.1 coordinate 15,802,915, forward strand.
ACCACAGAGGCGGTTATCTCCTGAAGTGAGTACCACTAGAACACAGAGGCGGTTATCTCCTCAAGTGAGTACCACTAGACCACAGAGGCGGTTATCACCTGAAGTGAGTACCACTAGACCACAGAGGCGGTTATCTCCTCAAGTGAGTACCATTAGACCACAGAGGCGGTTATCTCCTGAAGTGAGTACCACTAGAACACAGAGGCGGTCATCTGCTCAAGTGAGAACAATTGATTGTTTAGTTAACTCACATATCCTACTATACGCTGATGACATGAAGGTCCTAAAGTCCATACGCACATTATCCGATACTGAGCTACTTCAGTCAGACCTTGACAGATTCGTACAATATTGCAAAACTAACAAACTACAACTAAATGTATCCAAATGTTTTCACGTAATATTCACTCGCCAGAAATCTATCATTGGCCCTGGGTATACACTGGATGGTACTTACATAAGTAAAGAAACCAGTATCAGGGATCTTGGCGTGGTACACGCCAGCAAACTGCTTTTTGATGAACATGTTGAAACAATTGTCAACAAGGCGTTCAAAGCCTTGGGCTTCATTATTAGAGCCTGTTCTAGCTTTCGTTCCCTAAAACCATTAAAACTTCTTTACTGTTCTCTAGTGTGTAGCCACCTTTGAGTACGTCTCTCAAGTATGGAACCCTCAATATGAGATCTACAAATCTCGTATTGAGTCTGTTCAAAGGAAATTTTTGCGGTACTTGGACTCAAGGCTAGGCAATTATCAGACGACTATGAACACCGTTGTAAGCGATATCATTTCTTACCGTTGGAACTGAGACGTAATATTAGTGATATCTGTTTTTTAGTGAACATCACAAACGGCTCCGTCGATTGTCCCGAACTACTAAACAAAATACTTCTTCGTACTAATCTAAATAACCTAAGAAAACGGCCGCTGCTCCATGTACTAATCACATCGACTAAGTACGGGCGCAACGCCTTCTGCGTACGCAGTGTTATAGCTTTCAATAGTTTACCATCACACCTGGAAAATGATTCTTTTTGCACCAGCGCACATAAAATTAGAAAGATTTTAAACAAGGAGTATTTTGGTTACAACCATAAATAACTTATAATTAAAATTTTGATATTGCACGACTTGACATACCTATTATATTTTCTCGACACACCTTTATGTTTACATTGTAATCTGTTTATTTAGTCAATTCATTGTAACTGGTCAATGCAAATAACGCGTAACTAAGTAGCTAGAAGCTTTTAATTAGCAAATGTCGAAACTTATTCACAATATCCAAGATTGTTATTAGTCTGTAAGCTTTCTTTAAAATTAAATAAATAAAAAAAATAAACTATTTTAATTATATAATGTTGTATACTTACTTGCTAATAACAATAGTCTTTCGCCCTCTGCCTGTTCAGTGGAGCCGCTAAATTCAACGGTAGCAGCACACAAGTTCAAAGCTTGACTGGCCTGAAATAAAGAAAAATAAGATAAGATACTCTTTCATTGCAACCAGTCGATTAGCGATAAGCTGCGTAGCGTCCTCTTACTTCTGGTACAGGTACAGGTAACAAAGCAGGCAGTTATTACCCGTATTTATATCTGAATATTGCTGTTCTTTTTACTATTGCTGTCTATTTTGACGGTTTTCTGTTAACTGATGCTGAACTAAATGTATGAAGTTCAATATTATGATGGTGAAGATGAGGGCAAGCGGACTATAAGGAAATTTGTAGAAAATTATTTTCGTATTACAGACACACTTAAGTATTTTCACTCTATCAATGAGTCATTATGCCATTATGGAAGTGTTAGTAGCTACAAATTCTGCATCAACTCGAAAACAGTCTTCATATTCTGGGGAAATTCCCACTCTGCAGAGTGGGCATTTTTGACAGGCATTACTACAGCAGCTAGTTCGTTCGTCTGTTGCTTGGCTACATCGTCCTGTAGATCCTTGATCCTCTCGCGTACGATTGTGACGGAGAAGGTCGGCTAGTCCAGCGATACGTGCCGGATTACTCGCTTTAGAGTTGAGGAGATGAATGACTCACCATTTTCATCCGCCTAGCCTTTTCCTAACTATATAGGGTTCAGCTTCCAGTCTTCCCTTAGTTTTTCGAACGAATACCGACTGCGTATCTGACCTCCACGACCCAGTTACAAGGTAGCACGAATCACCTTAATAAGACTGTTTGTCATAATTTCAAACTTCTACGTTATGACTGTAAAAGACATACGAATGACAGCCGGGACGACGGCTTCATCTGGGTGGATGACTGTAAGTAATAGGTAATAGTTACCTGAGTTATAACAGTCTGTTTCCACATTGATTCTCTCTCAGAGATGACGACTATAGATCTAATAGGTAATAGTAAAGTTTACCTGTGATATAACAGTCTGTTCCTTGGTTGTCTCGTTCTGTAGCACCTTGATTCTCTCAGAGATGACGACTATAGATCTAATAGGTAATAGTAAAGTTTACCTGTGATATAACAGTCTGTTCTTTGGTTGTCTCGTTCTGCAGCACCTTGATTCTCTCAGAGATGACGACTCTATAGTCGTCATCTCTGAGAGAATCAAGGTAAACTTCACTATTACCTATTAGATCTATATCTAATAGGTAATAGTGAAGTTTACCTGTGATATAACAGTCTGTTCTTTGGTTGTCTCGTTCTGTAGCACCTTGATTCTCTCTCAGAGATGACGACTATAGATCTAATAGGTAACAGTAAAGTTTACCTGTGATATAACAGTCTGTTCGTTGGCTATCTCGTTCTGCAGCACCTTGATTCTCTCTCAGAGATGACGACTATAGATCTAATAGGTAATAGTAAAGTTTACCTGTGATATAACAGTCTGTTCTTTGGTTGTCTCGTTCTGTAGCACCTTGATTCTCTCTCAGAGATGACGACTATAGATCTAATAGGTAACAGTAAAGTTTACCTGTGATATAACAGTCTGTTCGTTGGCTATCTCGTTCTGCAGCACCTTGATTCTCTCTCAGAGATGACGACTATAGATCTAATAGGTAATAGTAAAGTTTACCTGTGATATAACAGTCTGTTCTTTGGTTGTCTCGTTCTGTAGCACCTTGATTCTCTCTCAGAGGTGACGACTATAGATCTAATAGGTAATAGTGAAGTTTACCTGTGATATAACAGTCTGTTCTTTGGTTGTCTCGTTCTGTAGCACCTTGATTCTCTCTCAGAGATGACGACAATAGATCTAATAGGTAATAGTAAAGTTTAACTGTGATATAACAGTCTGTTCGTTGGCTATCTCGTTCTGCAGCACCTTGATTCTCTCTCAGAGATGACGACTATAGATCTAATAGGTAATAGTAAAGTTTACCTGTGATATAACAGTCTGTTCGTTGGCTATCTCGTTCTGCAGCACCTTGATTCTCTCTCAGAGATGACGACTATAGATCTAATAGGTAATAGTAAAGTTTACCTGTAATATAACAGTCTGTTCGTTGGCTATCTCGTTCTGCAGCACCTTGATTCTCTCTCAGAGATGACGACTATAGATCTAATAGGTAATAGTAAAGTATAACTGTGATATAACAGTCTGTTCGTTGGCTATCTCGTTCTGCAGCACCTTGATTCTCTCTCAGAGATGACGACTATAGATCTAATAGGTAATAGTAAAGCTTACCTGTGATATAACAGTCTGTTCGTTGGCTATCTCGTTCTGCAGCACCTTGATTCTCTCTCAGAGATGACGACTATAGATCTAATAGGTAATAGTAAAGTTTACCTGTGATATAACAGTCTGTTCTTTGGTTGTCTCCTTCTGTAGCACCTTGATTCTCTCTCAGAGATGACGACTATAGATCTAATAGGTAATAGTAAAGTTTACCTGTAATATAACAGTCTGTTCTTTGGTTGTCTCCTTCTGTAGCACCTTGATCCTCTCTCAGAGATGACGACTATAGATCTAATAGGTAATAGTAAAGTTTACCTGTGATATAACAGTCTGTTCTTTGGTTGTCTCGTTCTGCAGCACCTTGATTCTCTCAGAGATGACGACTATAGATCTAATAGGTAATAGTGAAGTTTACCTGTGATATAACAGTCTGTTCTTTGGTTGTCTCGTTCTGTAGCACCTTGATTCTCTCTCAGAGATGACGACAATAGATCTAATAGGTAACAGTAAAGTTTACCTGTGATATAACAGTCTGTTCGTTGGCTATCTCGTTCTGCAGCACCTTGATTCTCTCTCAGAGATGACGACTATAGATCTAATAGGTAATAGTAAAGTTTACCTGTGATATAACAGTCTGTTCGTTGGCTATCTCGTTCTGCAGCACCTTGATTCTCTCTCAGAGATGACGACTATAGATCTAATAGGTAATAGTAAAGCTTACCTGTGATATAACAGTCTGTTCGTTGGCTATCTCGTTCTGCAGCACCTTGATTCTCTCTCAGAGATGACGACTATAGATCTAATAGGTAATAGTAAAGTTTACCTGTGATATAACAGTCTGTTCTTTGGTTGTCTCCTTCTGTAGCACCTTGATTCTCTCTCAGAGATGACGACTATAGATCTAATAGGTAATAGTAAAGTTTACCTGTGATATAACAGTCTGTTCCTTGGCTATCTCGTTCTGCAGTACTTTGATTTTCCCTCAGAGATGACGACTATAGATCTAATAGGTAATAGTAAAGTTTACCTGTGATATAACAGTCTGTTCTTTGGTTGTCTCGTTCTGCAGCATCTTGATTCTCTCTCAGAGATGACGACTATAGATCTAATAGGTAATAGTAAAGTTTACCTGTGATATAACAGTCTGTTCTTTGGTTGTCTCGTTCTGCAGCATCTTGATTCTCTCTCAGAGATGACGACTATAGATCTAATAGGTAATAGTAAAGTTTACCTGTGATATAACAGTCTGTTCGTTGGCTATCTCGTTCTGTAGCACCTTGATTATCTCTCAGAGATGACGACTATAAATCTAATAGGTAATAGTAAAGTTTACCTGTGATATAACAGTCTGTTCTTTGGATGTCTCGTTCTGTAGCACCTTGATTCTCTCTCAGAGATGACGACTATAGATCTAATAGGTAATAGTAAAGTTTACCTGTGATATAACAGTCTGTTCGTTGGCTATCTCGTTCTGTAGCACCTTGATTATCTCTCAGAGATGACGACTATAAATCTAATAGGTAATAGTAAAGTTTACCTGTGATATAACAGTCTGTTCGTTGGCTATCTCGTTCTGTAGCACCTTGATTATCTCTCAGAGATGACGACTATAAATCTAATAGGTAATAGTAAAGTTTACCTGTCATATAACAGTCTGTTCTTTGGATGTCTCGTTCTGTAGCACCTTGATTCTCTCTCAGAGATGACGACTATAGATCTAATAGGTAATAGTAAAGTTTACCTATGATTTAACAGTCTGTTCCTTGGTTATCTCGTTCTGTAGCTCCTTGATTCTCTCTCGGAAACCATGACTATAGATCTATTAGATAATAGTAATGTTTACTTGTGATATAACAGTTTGCTGCTTGGCTATCTCGTTCTGTAGCTCCTTGATTCTCTCGCGCACAGTTGTGACGGAGGCCGCCGGCTCATCCGGCGTGGAGGGCGGCATGCGGTCCGGCGACACGTGCCGTATTACTCGCATTGGGGTTGTGGGGGTGGATGACTGTGGGGGTAATAAATAGTTAATAGATTTAGCGCAAGCTGAAGATAAGACAGCCAAAAAGGGACGAGATTATTTGGTAGCCAAGTTATGCCTCACTGATGGGCCATTGTACGTTTTCATACCCTTTAAAGGTCTGGGTTTTCAGGCTGGTTATTCTAGGGTTATTTTTTACAAAATAAGGACAGATTGGTTTAATAAAAAGAAGTTTAACCTTAACAATAACAGCCTGATATAGGTGTTACAGGATGTTGTCAAGTTTAAACAATTAACAGTAATTAACTCTAAATAATTATTATAAATTTTAATATAAAAGCGAGTTTGTTTATTTGTTACGCTTTCACGTTAAAACGGCTGAACGGATTTGGATGAAATTTAGCACACGGGTAGACCATGACTTGGGTTAGGATAGGATGCTTTTTACCCCGATATTCCCACGGGATCGTGACTTACGCGGGTGAAACTGCGGGGCGCAGCTAGTTTATTAATATATCAACACTTATCATCATCATCTGCCTAGCCTTTTTCCAACTATATTGGAGTCGGCTTCCAGTCTTACCGGATACAGCTGAATACCAGTATTTTACATGGAGCGACTGCCTATCTGACCTCCACAACCCAGTTACTGGGTAACACGATACTCCTTGGTAAGACTGGTTGTCAGACTTTCGAGCTTCTGACGACCTGTAACATCTGTCAAAGATATACAAATGACAGCCGGGACCAACGGCTTAACGTGCTTTCCGAGGCACGGGTTGGTCTTGGTATGTAAAGATGGTCACCCATCCACGGACCAACCGCGGCAAGCGTAGCTTAACCTGATCGATCGACTCGTGCGGCTGTTATTACTTAGCCATTAGCCCCTCCACTAATATATCAACACTATACTAACAAATAGGCCACGATAAAAAAAATGAAAATTGTCTCGCACGATGGTTTTTTAGTACTTTCTGAGCAAACTTGTTTAACCCTACAAAGATAACCATACTGCCAAACCGCAAGTTCGTTCGCATTTCAGGTTAAAAGATACGGCGACATATTTTAGTAGCAGTCGCCTCAGAGGCGTAGGTTATCCTTCTAGGGTTAAATGTTTACCCCAGGGGTGTGAATGATTCTGGTATAAAATAATAGGCTTAGATATAAAACTTACCGCGTTCTGCATACGCCTGTAGAAGCTAACACTGTGCACTAGCTCGCTGCCCTTATCGACCCTGGGCGTCTGGGGCTGCACCTTCAGCGGAGACTTGAAGGCCGAGCGCTCCTGGTACACGAAACTTGATGAGGACTCGACGGAATGCTGCAACCAACCCCCAGTAGTGGTTGGTCAAGCGAAATGTACAAGCTAAGCTTCGAAAAGGCCCGCTTGCACCACAAATCACTATCTTAACGAGCTATACTTGTTTTAAATCGGCATAATCAGCCTATTAAGTTCTCACTGCTGGGACACAGCATAGGCCTAATCTGTGAAAGGGTAATGAGCCATAATCCACCGACACACAATGAGGGCCCAGTGCGGGTTGGTTGATATGTTATCCGCGTGAATATTTGGTTCTAGGACATGCCGGCTTCCTCACGATGATTTTCTTTACAGTTTTGAGAGCACCAAGATAGTTTTATTGGTGGTTTTAGTCCGTGCAAGCATGCTTAAATATTTGAAAAGTTTCTGTCTCGAATACTTCATATTCTTTTTTTTTTCACCTGTTTATTAAATGGCAGCAGATTTTTCAACAATCCCGACATTGTTTAAGTCCACTAGATGAATTATTACCAGCAATAAATAAAAACTTATTCACACAACCGCTGTTGCGCAAACTCGTCAATACTAAAGAAAACACAATGGATATTTGTACAACAATGTCTAGCTCATTGTGTTGATCAATGTTTCATTAGAATACGTTACTTATTTGTCATGTTTTACTGAGAAATTTAAAACATAATCGACGCGTAAGATGATTTGTAACCGGTAGCACACGGCAGTTTTGTTTATGCTTTTTGTTTTTGATTGCTCATCATTATAATGAGGAAAATCTACGTTTGGGTCGGCTTCCTGTCTACCCGGATGCAGCTCAATACCACAAATTACATGGAGTGACTGTCTATCTGATCTCCACAATCTAGTAACTGTCATATTATAAAATAAGATAAGATAAGATATATTTTATTTGTCAAAAACATGTAGGTTTACAATCAGTTAAAATTATTACAAAAAAAAAAAATGAAGTTTTAGCATGTTTTGCCTAGAAAGGCGTACAAATACAATAATAATTTAATTCTAAGCACAAACATGATAGTTACGTTAAGTTGATAAAAATAATAACAAATGTCTAAAGTGAATCATTTAAATAGTCGTCAACATTATAGTAGCATTTATTTACTAAAAATTTCTTCATGCTTTTATTAAAACCATTAATATTCAAATCTTATCTCATCTTATTATCTTTGATTATTAATCTAATTGTTGATGCCTTTTTTTTTGAGTTGGGAAATCATCAAATAACTTCTTCTTCTTAACTTAATTGTTGATGCTTGCCACAATTTAAGGACACTACTTGTCAGATCACTTCTAGAGCCGTAAACAATACACATACTTTCCGAATGAACTGCCTTGGAAGATTACGCATTAAATATTTTTGTATTAGCGTTGGGTGCATTGTATGTACCCACGTACAGTGACCATCCCACCCAAAGACGTTGTAATTTAGACAGAAGTTAGTGTGAACGATTCACATATAAATCGGCCGTTATTATGGCACATCAAGTTGACGAAAAACCTCGTTTTTGTATACTCTCTTCCGGTTTCTGAATGGAGAATTTGAAGTTGAGAACTTGTCAAACACTTAAGCATTAGTTAAAGTGACTCCTTTAAAGTGCAAAAAACCTATGCAATCTTGAATTTCGTGGGATATAGGTATATTTAAGTAATGATAAAGTTGAGTTTGACGAGTTCACAACTTTAATATCTCAATTCCAAAACCAGGTGCCTGTCAATCAAACAGGTGTAACAGTTTCTTTTTAAAGCTCGTTGGTGTCATATTTTTACCGGGCAACTTTCTAACTAACACACTTCCACCATCATCTGCCTAGCCTTTTCCCAACTAAGTTGGGGTCGGCTTACTGCGATATTCCCACGGGATCGTGACTTACGCGGGTGAAACTGAGGGGCGCAGCTAGTTTATTAATATATTAACACTCATCATCACCACCTGGAGCCTTTTCCCAACTATGTTGGGGTCGGCTTCCAGTCTTACCAGATGCAGCTGAATACCAGTATTTTACATGGAGCTACTGCCTATCTGACCTCCACAACTCAGTTACTGGGTAACACGATAACCCTTGGTAAGACTGGTTGTCAGACTTTCGGCCTTCTGACTACCCGTAACGACTGTAATGATCTACAAATAACAGCCGGGACCAACGACTTAACATGCTTTCCGTGGCACGGAGGGGTCTTGGTATGTAAAGATGGTCACCCATCCTCGGACCAACCGCGGCAAGCGTAGCTTAACCTGATCGATCGACCCGTCCGGCTGTTATTGCTTATCACACTACCACCATATAGTATCTTAATATGTACCTTATTAACTTTAGGCGGCGTAGGTCCCTCGCTCTGCTCGTTAATCGCCTCGTCCAGAATATCGTCAAGCTCGCTGTCCAATCCACTGCTATCAGAATCACTCTCACGCACCGCCTTCTTGTAGCTTGTATTGTTTTTCTTTACCACCTGATCATAAACACGTCACATTATTAATTTCAATAGCACATAAATGGATATTAATTGGTAAATTGACTACCAACTTAAAATGTCCGTATATTCAAATCAAAACTGTCATTCCATGACAGTTGTGTGAAATTGCTATAACACGGCTAATTGACGTAGGGTTTCAATTTGCTTAATCTCCTTGACTGTAAGTCATGCCTGCTATCACTTTTCAGTTTGGCTAAAACATATTTTAACGATGCCGGAAAGATAAAAGATAACCATTTCCAGCTCATAGAGAAAAAGATAACGTGCTTACGTACACAATAAAGTTTCTTCTGTAAGACTAGTGCCGAGTAATAAATTACTGTTTGACTGTTTTATTTAGGTAGGTTTTGTTATAATTAAGACGACATTGTGTGAAGATTGTATACTGTGTCATTGTGTGGTTTTCCTCACAATTTTCCTTCTTTGTTTACTATAATCACTACCTACTTACAGTAAAAAGTTACAAAGCCGAGACAAGCCTAAAATCTCAACTAAAAGCAAAAAAAAAACAGTTAAAATAAAATGCAATAAATGATGGAGTGTTCAGCAAGCCAATTCAATGAGTTGTCACCTCTCATGCCAACGTATTTGATTGGTAGTTGAAGTTTTGGTTAGCTTAACGCAACCATTAATGTATTTTCTACTAGGCAACAACTAACATGACATTTACTGCTCAGCGAATTGTATCAGGCGTTCAGAAATCAAGAATTTAATAAAAACAAATAATTATACATATCCGCCTTTTTTTTGGTGGGGAAATTATCAAATAACTTCTCCCGCTCTGGGCGGAGCGGGAGGGCGTGTCAGAGTCTTACTGACTAAAACCCACCCGTATTCCTTCCGTTGCCAGAGGCCACGGTGTCCCTTTCGGAATTTCCCGCGACCCCGGCAGGCAACGGCCCTAGCGGACCCCTACACTTGCGCGTGGAACACAACGCGCCGTCGACCGTGCTACCGATTGCTCACCGTCCGCAAGTCGCTACGGTGGCCGGGAATTGGCCTGGGATTCTCGACGCTCAGGGCATCTCCTGCGGCGGCTAGGGGCGTGAGGGGGCGAAGTTTGCCTCTCCCTTACCCGTTCCGCCTCCTCCTTCGCAAGTGTTACTGCTTCACAAAAGGAGGTGACGGCTTTACATGCCCTCTCGCTCCGTACCACGGCCTGTACCAGGGCCGGACGCGAGAGATCACCGCCGCCAATCGCATCCACGAGGACACAGCGGTGCTCCGCCCAAGCCGGGCAGATCTCCACCGTAATATTTACATATCCTCCTTATTTATTAACGTCGGATAAAGTTAAGCCGGGTATTCATTAGGCAACATTTGTTAATAAACTGTTTATGACGGGTTTATTAACAAGTTTACCGTAAACACTGTTTCTGAAACTTGGCAGTCCACACTTCTCAGTTGTTGCCAGGATGTCGCCCGAGGAGGTAGTGATGCTCTGTGCTGCTTATATAATATTACATAAGAGTGCTACTAGAAAAAAAAAGAAGAAAAGGTGGTGGATTCGAAATTATCTTTTAAATAGAAGTTATGTATTTCATGACCTTCGTGGATTTGATGGGTCTTTTCAAAATTTCACGAGAATGTCAACATCAGATTTTGAAATTTTACTGAGATTGATTGGACCAGCCATAACAAAACAGGAAACGAAATTTCGGCATCCTATTGAGCCCCAGAGAAGACTAGCTATAACTTTAAGGTTTCTTGCAACAGGTGACTCATATGGCTCACTGTCATATACTTTTAAAGTATCAAAACAATTAATCAGCAAGATTATACGAGAAGTTTGTCAGGAATTGACAAAAGTTTTAAAGGACTATGTAAAGGTGAGTAAAATAAAATAAATTCAAATCACTCAAGTAGGTATTTATCAAATATTTAAATCAAATCACATCAATTTATTTATTGTGTGTCATCTTCCAACTGGGAAACTATTTCGTCAAGATTACTAAAGCGCAACTCGTCACCAGTAGCAGTATGGACTTGGGGTTCTGGTGTCTGCGTTGGTGTAGATGCATCAGCATATGTCGACGTTGATGATGTGGTGCGGTATCCGTCGCCATAGCCGAGCCATCCATCTCCATAGCCTTGATATCCACCAAAATAATTACTATCGAAATTGCCCATTCTCGCTTGTAGCAATATATTATTTATGTAATACTTGGCCTGTAACAGTGCTCTTTGGTTTTTCACATTTTTCAATTCAGATGCCACATACTGGCCATAAATTTCAAATTCGTCTTTAGGTTCCTCCATCTTCTTTTTGGCACTTTTCATAATTTCATACATTTCATTGAGATTCTCGTCACACTTCCTCTTTTTGGAGTTGTTTGACTGTGGAAGTGGCGGTGGCGGTGGCGGCGGTGGCAGTGGCAGTTGTGATGTTGGCGGTGGCGGCGGCACAGTTGGCGGTGTATTTGACGGCTGCGTTGAGGCACTGCCATCCTGTAAATCATTGTTTTAAATTGGTTACAGGTTCCAAGTACTGAACAAGAATGGAAAAACAAGGCTCGCCAGTTCGAATTATTATGGAATTTCCCTCATTGTATCGGCTCCATTGATGGAAAACATATTGTTATTGAAGCACCATTTAACTCTGGCAGTGATTTTTTCAACTATAAAGAACAATTCAGCATTGTACTACTGGCAATAGTTGATGCAGATTACAACTTTATATATGCGAATTGTGGTGCTAAAGGCAGATCTTCCGACAGTGGAGTATTTCAAGAAACTCCATTTTACGATGCAATTACTCAAAACAATTTGAATATTCCACAGCCACAACCAATTTTACCAAATGGTCCGAATCTACCTTATGTAATAGTAGGGGACAGCGCATTTGCCTTATCCGAAAATATTATGAAGCCTTATCCTGGTATTCACAATCGTGGAACTATAAAGCGCATTTACAACTACCGTCTTTCCAGATCAAGAAGGATAGTAGAAAATGTGTTTGGCATATTATGTGCTGTCTTTCGCGTTTTCAGAAAAGCCATACCTCTTAAGCCTGCTACTTGTGAAATTGTAACAATGACATGTGTATATTTGCATAACTTTTTGAGGCGCAATAAACAGTCTCGGGCTATATATACTCCACCAGGAACATTCGATTATGAAGACTCAGAATATAACATTATAGAAGGTTTTTGGCGAAGAGAAATCGGCCCTCACAACAGCATGTTGGATTTACAACCTATTGCAAGACATCCCCCACTAGCTGCTACGGTTGTAAGAGATCAATTTGCTGAATATTTCATTAGTCCAGAAGGTAGTGTGCCGTGGCAAAATTCTCATGCATAATACTTAAAATAGTAGGTACCTATGTACCTACCTGTTTTTTTCCAAATAAAGTTCTGATTATAATTTAGAGTTTTGTGTTTGATTTAAAATTTACTAACCCGTTACCTTGAAAAGATGAAAAAATTACATTAATATTATCAACTTAGCAAATAATATAAAAATGTAGGTACTCACCGTTCCCATTGTATCCGATGTTCCAGATGTCGTTGCACCACGTAATAAAAATTGTAGCGGATCATACCACTGCCATCTGCTTTTAATCACTTCCTCGGCACCGCTTCCAGTTCTTTTTGATGACTTAAGTTTTTTCTTTTCACGAGAAAATTGTGAGCGTAGAATATGCATCTTTGTTTCCACTTCCTTTTGCGACATATTCAATTCTGCAGCAATGTCGGCCCAAGCATCATTTTTTTTTAATTTATCTTTATAATCTTTATTTGAAGCATCCCAAAGTATATTACGCTGTTGGTAAAGCTCTATGAGCATCGAAACCTGGTTGTTGGACCACACTACTTCCATGTTTATAAACTCGCGCAACACACGTCCACACCTATTGACTTTTGCTTATAAACTAGACGTTTCGTTTCGTCTTGCTCTCCACTCGAAGTGGGGAGCATGGCAACATGTTTAATAAACAATGTTGCATCACCTTTGTATATAAACTGTTTACAGAGATGATGAAACATTGTGAAACACTGTTTATAAACTGTTTATAAACAGTGTTTATAAACAAATGTTGCCTAATGAATACCCGGCTTTAAGAGACAATAAAATGCCAAAAAATATGGTTAAGTAGACGCTAATCATTCTTAAAACAACATTTATAAATAAGGGGGATTAGGTATCTTTGAAGTGTTCAAGTAGTATATATATCATTCAATAATAACTTACGTTCATAACTTCTCGTCCAAACGATGTCTCGGCCCAGTTGTCAGATTTGTTCATTTTATCTTTAGCCCTCTCTGGGACACAGTCTTCAGAACTGTAATATGAATAACAAATTGTCAGAATAAAACCTGTGAACAACTTTATACTATGTATATAGAATAGAAACAAAGTGTTAAATATTGTATTCCTTTATTTTGCTGTGAGGTTAAGGTTTTCAGTCTCAGTATGTGTTTGGTTAATATTCCCATTAAGGTTGTATTTAATGTCAAGAGTTAGACTTCGAGCAGCCCAGTTGATAAATTTGTATAGCACATTTTGTACGCTTCTTGTCAGATCGGCCATAAGCTAAGTTATTGTTTACCCTAAACCTGAAAAGGTGTCACTGTACTCATCTCTATAAACAACTTTAAAAACAAGAATAGAATACTCTTTTTTCTCATCTGTGGACAAAATGTAGGGAACTTCTGTTTTTTTTTCGATTTCAGGGTTGGTTCCTTATTAAAAGTTGTTCATAATGATGAGTAAAGTGAATCCTTTGTAGGTTTATGTTATACAAAAACTCAACTTTTACAAAGGAACCAACGCAAAATCACGAAATAAAAAAAATAGAATACTCTTTTCTCTTTTTTTTTTTTGAATGGCTGTGCCATACATCTGTGGACAAACTGTAGGGAACTACTGTTTTTCTCGATTTCAAGCTTGGTTCCTTATTAAACGTTGTTCATAATGATGAGTAAAGTGAATCCTTTGAAGGTTTACGGTATACAAAAACTAAGGTTGTATAAAACCATACTGACAATTTAATTTGTTTTTTTAGGCAATGGGTCGGGCTTAGCCGATCATACAACAGCGGGGTAGTTGCGTAACACACTGTCAATACCAATGAGTTTCATTTTGACAGTTCAACAACAATCATAGCGGTAATTACGTTGTTGAGCAGACAACTTATTCGAACCTAAGAAGCAATGGATTAGCAATAGATAGAGATTAATCGTATGTTACTCAATTATGGTGCAGGTTTCCTTCCGGTTTTATGTTAGGTAGTACCCACATCAGTAGTGAAATAAGTGTGTATTTCATTCCTGAATTTCAGGTGTGCTTTTCAGTTATAATGACCTAAATAGTGATGAAAGTGTGTACAGTATTCTACAAGTATATTATGAAGCTTACGCTATCAGTAAAACTAGCATTTATTTTGATCACAGACTACAGCAATAACATTTTGTTTTTTTGGTTGGGAAATTATCAAATAACTTCTCCCGCTCTGGGGCGGGAGGGTGCGTCAGACTCTTGACTAAAACCCACCCGTGTTCCTTCCGTTGCCTGTGTTGCCAGGGGCCTCGGTAACCCTTTCGAACTTTCCCGCGACCCAGGCAGTACAGCAATAACTTGGCTTTCATGGATCAGTCCATTCACTTTCCTTGAGAAGCCAGTGTAGATTGGCAAATACATACATAAAGGTCTTATTCCCATGGGGGTAGGCAGCAACTACGGAACGACACCTGCTGCGGTCATTACAGACTTCTAATGCCTAGCTACAAAGACTTTGATGCACACATAACATACATAAACTCACGCCTTGGGGGTAAGCAGCAACCTTTCTGAAGACCATCACCAATAAAGTCACTTCGACGTAATCTTGTAATTTATCACCACAAGCATTAAGGCTTATTACCTCCTCATACCTCATTCCAGCCGAAAGACATCCACTGCTGGACATAGGCCTCCCCCAATAGGGAGGGGTTGCCATAATCGCCACGCTTGGCAGGCGGCTTGGCGATCGCAGTATGGTGTTAAAATGCATAGAGAACGCTGCTGCCCATTCTCTAGTAAGTCCCTTATTCGCCTTTTACGACACCCACAGGAAGGAATGGGATGGTGATATTCTTTACGTCCGGCACCACACGGAATTATTACAATGGTGTCTAATTCATATACCTTTGCTTTTTTATTTACCATTAGTTCATTGATACTACTTTGACAGGCCAAGGTCTCGATAAACTTGACTACACACATTTAACAAAACATGCTTATGTACCTACTTAATATTTTTTTTATGTGGTGTAACAAGTGGCCGTGGTTTTTATGGATCACTGGTGTACTTACACCGTGTTTAAAATCTTCGGCCTTGTATTATACTATGAATGACACTGAGGATAAGTTGACAACATCAGATATAAGCTAAGATTTCTATCTTATAATATTGTTTGTGTCTATGGATGGTCAAAGAAACTGGTGCAAAAAAAGTTAAGTTTTATAAGTACTTTTGTCAATGATAGCATACTAGCAGTCCTTGTGGATTTCGAATACTGGGGTGGACTGTTGGCTTTCTTACATAAATGCTATGTAACCAACATCTTCAAAGCAGGATACCTTATAGATCATGAAGTTTCCACCACTGCATGAAAGTAGCCTTTAATTAACTCTAAACTTAGTTGTATTTTTTTATAAATACACAAATAAGTTTGTCAGACGTTAGTGGTTACTGCTGCCTATAAAGACCTACAATTCTATGCATATTAGCGTAGGTAGCCTTTAGACACCTATTTGGAATGTCCTATGTCTGTAATTAATAGTTGACCCAGCGAACGAAGCGTCTCTGCTTTAAGTCTGGCAAAATTTGCTTTCCTCTGTCAGTTTGTTGGCACTCCTCTAAGACTACAGGTCGTATTTTACAACCGATCTGGACGAAACTTGGTATACAGGTTTTACTTTAAAATTTTTTTTTGTTGTCAGGGATTTTTGATTGGTGGGGTACTTCTTTCAAAAAGGGACAAAAAGGGAGCTACTGAAGATCTCCGCCTTATGAGATCCAATTTCGATGGTTCTTTTTTATTTGAAAGGTAGTAACTTAGTTGGTCTCATAGACCAACCATAGGTGAAGATCTGATGAGGATCTTCGGCCTGATGAGCAGAGTAGCTCCTCAAAATGCAGTAAATTGCTCACATTTAGATTTCTACCAGTGGAATCGGCCCTTTAACTACTAGTTAGGGATAGATGGAGCACCTGGGACTACCTTCTCATCACAAAACTAGGCTGACTTTAGTGGTTTATTAATTGTTGCAAAAAGTTTGTGCTCGTGAGGTCTACTGTTCCCAGAACTACTACTCTATAAAACCTCAGCGCCGCGTCTCTCTTTATCTCGCTCGCACACTACTGTTCGCGTTCACGCAAGCAAGCAAGGCAGGGAGAAGGCTCTAAGGCGCCGATAGTTTAGGTAATTTCTTTTTACGGTGAAAATAATGGTAATTAAAAAAACATAGTATCTGCTTTATACTAAAGTTTCATGATCTAATTTGAAGTATTTTTTTTAATACATAATCAGCCTATAATGTTCCCACTGCTGGGACACAGGCCCCCTCTCTATGAGAGGGAGTGGGCCGTAATCTACCACGCAGGCCCAGTGCGGCTTGGTAGATGTCACATATTTTTGAATTTTTGGTTCTAGGATATGTCGGTTTCCTCACGATGTTTTCCTTCACCGTTTTGAGAGCAGTGGTGATGAAATAATTTACACAAAGTAAAGCGCCTGTCTGAGTTCGAACTTACGACCTGCAACTCGTAAGTCGCGGCCATTACCACTGGGCCACCACTGCTCTATTTTTTTTTTAATACTAGCGGTTTATTATTCGGTTAGGAGCTAACTTTGTATTAAAAACTTTAATGTCGAGAAATTTTATGAAATACTGTTTTCGTTAATTATAGTACTTAACATTAATCCTCAGCTTTTATTTTAACATTAGTGCTGCAGTATTTTCGATATAACGAAGGACCATGCTAAGCAATTTAACCGGAGCATAAATATGAAATGGAGGGTAAACGGAGCCAAATCCCTTATACTCCATGTAAGGATCGTAGCTGGTGGCATTATGTAGTTTCTGCCTACCTCCATGGGGAAAAAGGCGTGAGTTTATGTATGTATGTATGTATGTATGTATGTACGCGTATAAATATTATAATACAAAATGCTGCTAGGTGGGAAAAATATGTGGTATTACAACTCCGGAAAGAGCCTCTGTATGAATAGCTTTAGAAACCACTTAAATGCTTGGGATCGTCATTAAAACTCGTAATTCAAATTAATATTCAGATGCAGATATTACAAAGGCCATTCAACCATCTGTCGCGCGGACTCGCGCGTATCTGTTTAAGGCGCTGACAAGACCCAATTGACCAAAATAGGCTTCGCTTAAGAAAAAAAAATGCCAAATCTGTGTAGTTTGTGGTAGCGGAAAAAATATATGTTAATTTTGAACATATTTCCCAGAACTTGGTTGTAACGAAAACACGTTTTGAAAACAAATTCTCGATACAAACTAAAGTTAAACTAACCTCTTACTTTGAGTTCTAATCCAAAATATCTGTATCAAATATCAACATACGTTACATATTTAATAACAAGAACGTCTTATTTGAATGCAGAACTTGGTTGTTTTTTATTTTCGATTACTCGACGCAGTTTTGAGTAAATAGATAATGGCGCCGATTCCCTTGTTCACAAACTAAACTAAATTTAAGTTCAGTGCATCCTTTTCTTTTTATTTCATTAAGAAAAGGACAGAAGATCAATTTTAGTTTAGTCCTGTCAAATTAATCAGCGCTTGACGTAAATTGACGTAATTTTAGTAGGCAAGTTTTTAATCACGTCTAAAGTTGTATGGAGTAGTGACAGGCGCTGATTAATTTGACAGGACTAAACTAATATTTATCTTCTGTCCTTTTCTTAATGAAATATAAAGAAAAAGATGCACTGAACTTAAATTTAGTTTAGTTTGTGAACAAGGGAATCGGCGCCACTTACTTCTTATTTGGCAATAAATTACAAGCGTTGTGTCATCGCGCTTCTCTTTCTTTTCTATATAATTTGATAGTGACCGCGGATTAGGTGTTGTCAGCGTCTTAATATTGCTATTCAATTCAATGCTAGGCAGAAAAACATCTGGTTACCTCCCCTGGCAGCGAACGGTAGAGGCAGATGTGTTAGTGAATGCCTTTTTTGACATCTGTTTCGTTTTTTTATTATAGTTTCTGTTGCAAAGATTCATTATAGGTTCTTAGTGTTACAAGATAAGGATTATGTTTAGTCTCAGCTGATCAGCTCCTTTATCCTAATGTATGAAATTAGCAAAATCGGTACTTTATATCGAAAATCGGCATGTGTGTGACACGCATGTTAAATCGCGGCCTGTGTGATATCGCACTGTAACTGCCCTTTTACACACACACTACCGCATACGCAACGGGGTGATTCTGTTCTGTGAAAGTGGTGTACTTATTCTAAAATCCTGTCAAACTTAAATAACTAAAAAAACAAGTATGTATTCATTATTGAGCAGGTATCGTAATTTTATTTGATTATATATGTCTTTCATAGCAGCCTCCTGAAATTTGACGAGGATGCAAAACGATACCTTGTATATGTGTGTACATAAATGGTTAAATAAATAACGTATTTATTACCATGCAACAATCACACTTTAGGCGGCGCGGCCGCTCACAATCACAAGTGAATAGATGCTGCTTCAATGCTTCAATTTTTTTAACCTTTTGACCGCCACAGTTGTGTAGAGATGACAGACCAAAATGTGCCCAGCACGCCACGGTCACGATTACATGACAGATTCTAAGGAATAATTCGCAGCTTGGCGCCGAGGGCACGTCTTTGCTGTTTTGACGTGGCGGTCAATAGGTTAATAACTGCATAGGACTTAACTCACATGGTATGAAATCTCGTCATCATTTTACAGAGTTGACTATTTTGATCTGTATTCATCCTGGCTAGAAATAGGGACAAAGAAACCAAACAACATACTGAGATTCTTCATTATAGATTTATAAATAATAATAGGTATGTATGGGTATCACAGCAAAATAAAAGGAATAAAATAACCAAACTTATGTTTCAATAGATTTATTTTACAAAAAAAAACTTTACTAATTAAGTTTAATATTATCACAGACAACATAATGTATAAAATACCTGAAAAGGAGTCTTATTATTACTAAATTAGTCGAAATTAAATTATATTAAATTAAATCTTCATGGAAAAAAGTAAATGGCTTGTTTTGAAAATGCTTGATATGGCATTTTATTCAGTTGTATGAATGTGGACATACGATTTCTTGCATTGTCAGAAAATAATGTCATTTTTATAATTACGCCTGCATTCCTCGCAGGGTCAGACAGAGGTGTACAGTACACCTACATTTCACTAGTTGTCTTTTAAGTCCCATGTAATAGGGGAAGCCTATTGACATCAGCACAAATGCTACTACTGAGAAATTTCTGATGGAAAAACTCAATAACAGTTACCCAACCTGGGAACAAGGTCGCAAGCGCTACTACTGAGCATGACGTTCTGGCCCTGCAGTCTCGACTTAGATAGCGACCGCTTTACGACCGAACCCTAGACGGTCGAAATTGCTTGACAAGATTGTGATTTTTGCGTGCTTGTCAAGCAATTTTGACTGTCTAAGGACATTAGGACTTTGCGACCGAATTCGGTCGTAAAACGATCGGTATCTATGACGAGACTGCCGCCCCTGGGTTCGATTTCATGAGGTAAATATAATAAACTTGTCATACATAACATGAAATGTATTATACACATTGTATTTGCGACAAGTCGACTAAAAAGCTCAATGCGACAAATCGTATGATCGCATTCATAGAATTCCCGTCTTCGACTGTTAAACTATTGCAAACATTAACTAATTAAGTATTGATAATTCCAACTTTATGAACACAGTGATTAAGTCTATTTTACATTGCTTGGTAAAACTTGATTATGCATGTATCTATTCTGCAAATGCCTAGGCATTAGCCCAAATAATTTGACCTAGTATTACTAGAGTATCCTGCTATAGATAAGCCGACGTCATTAGATTTTGTTATTGTAGTTTATTTTTACCGTTTTTCGTGTTACTAAATTTATTGTACTTAATCGATAGTTAAGTAGTAGTACCTAGTAGCTGGGAAAAACACACTTATGAACACCAATCCGCAGTTAAATGAGATGTTTCTTGATACACAATATTGATTTCAAAGTACATAGTTATTATGTTCTTAGGTCCAAGTAGCACGGGCAATTTTTTTAGCGCACTGTATTTTCAACGCTCTGCTTAGCGCCGAGAGTTGAAGATCCAACAGTGTTTTTTCGACGCGCGGATGCACTCTGTTGGATTCTCAATGCTCGGCTCAACACCGAAAGTTGAAAATCCAGTGCACGATAAAATCCCGCCGCGTTATGTTTACGTCCGTGAGAACGTGGGCTAACAGACTGTTTGAATGACACTGCAATTTGCATCCACGATAGCAATGCTAATAGTTGAAGAATATTATAATGATAAGTTTTACATAAAAATAGTTTTTTTTTGTACAAAATGTGTATTGATGCTGATAAGTGTATTCGCCCTAGAAACGATCAGATTTTTATTCCTAAGGCTAACTGTCCACCGGGGGTAGGTAGGTATATAACAACACTCAATTGATATCTTCGACCCTTGTAGCTCTTCTTTATTAATTTTTGTGGGAAGAACTCAACGATATTGTTCAGTTGACAGTTTTACTTTGATTATTATATAAATTACTTTCTCCTAGCATATATTTAGGGTTATTTCCGGCCTATTATTAAGATAAAGATTTAAACATGGAATTGTACTGCAGTATAATTATGCTTGAATAATAAGTAGTACCTACTCGTAATAATTGTGCATAGTACGTCAGTTAAGTAGAACCGTGTATATTTAACTAAGCTATAATACAACAGAATGTAGTAAAACCACTACACGCTAATAGGCAACATACAGTCTTAGTTTTAACGTTTTATTGATTCTTTTACAATTTAACTTACTTAATTAGTAGATGTAAGAGTAGCAGGCTTAGCAGAATAGAAATCGCTTGTCTACCTTTCTCGGTAGAAAACTGTCAACTGTCTATATGGAAACGTCATTTATGTCTACTCTTCCGTCGACAAAATGCTTCTCTACGGTTTTCGGGGCAACACCCATGAAACGGTGGATGGATTTTGTGGAAGATGTTATGGCTAAAAGGCTGAGTGGAACGGGTTAGATATGTTTGGTTGAAGACATGCTGCGCCGAACACTAATAAATTGGTATAAGGACTGGATTTAGACATAGCTCGAAGCATATATTTTTTTAAACTTACTTTTAACAAGCTACGTCTGTCTCTACTTTAGGGCGAGATTCTACGACCTCACTTAGACTTTACTCTGGTATGGAAAGTTAGCATTTCATACAGCTATGAACTTTAATTTTAAAAGAATAATATTCATGTTCGAACGGAGAATACAGTCTTGTGAATATCGCCTCTAGTGAGCTTATGCCTCGAGAACTATTTATCTGATTGACGTGATGTTTTAGTTACGTTTAAATAATATTAAACCACGTGAGCGGAGCAAGGGGAATGGCAAGTAATTATATGAATGAGTTAATGTTCCCACTGCTGGGACACAAGCCTCCTCTCTGTGAGAGGGAGTGGGCCGTAATCCACCATGCGAGCCCACTGCGATTTGCTAATTTACTGCATTCACAATAAAAGAGTATACCCACATTACAGTGCAATACGAAGAAATTTAAAGGGAAAAATTGCATAAAAAGGCACACGTTTTCAATAAAAGGGTATCGCAGACTGTTAGATATGTACGCTAGATAATGAACGTTTTTTCGCCGCCATGACCGGCCACCATGCAAATCGACTTGACCCAATAACGTGGAACATTTGTTGAATACTTAATGAAGTATAGTAGTTAGTTTTGCACACTGTAATTAATGGGGTCTTGGTTTTTTAACCGAAGAAAAAAAAGGAGGAAGTTCTCAGTTGACGTTTATATTTTTTATTTAGCAGAAGTGTAGGATTTAATTAAGGCTAACAATTTTTGGAATAAGAAATATTAGGCTTCAAAATTTATTGAAATAAGTTATGGAGGCATAAAAATGCAATTTCTTGAAGGATAAATTACTCTTGTCTTGATTCTAAAGACAATTACCAAATTGTCTTGTCTCTGGAAATATTCGAGTATCAAAATCATTAAATGTATTGTGTGTGAGAGAGAGAGAGAGAGATTTATTTTGCAATATCTATTATGAAAAGTAAATTGCTTAACTTTGGATACTGACGCATCGAACAAGAGCAAACTGATACAAGTTATTGTACATCATACACTTTAGTCATTCAGGATTAGCTATAACTTAATTGGCAATACATATCATCACGCCAATGTTCCCCGGAAATGGTAGGCAGATGTGTAAGGCAGTTATATTATGTATTAAGTCTCAATAGTTCTTAATTTGCAATATTAAGTTGTTCAAATACTACCTTTCTTAGCAGAGTATGAATAACCCGTACTGCCAAGTTCAGTCAAAGGTTTGTTCTTGGTAACACGAGAGGTAATCGCGAACGTGACGATTTCGCAACCGGCGCCGTGTAAAGTAACGGATTATTGTGAAACATTCGCCCGTGCCTCCGACAATGTATCGAATTACTTGACACTAGGAAATTGTCGGTGTGACTGAACTATGGGACAAAGGAGTGTGACTGAGCAAGCGTTATAGCAGAACAATGCAAGTATTTTTCAAACTTAATTCTCTAGTAGTTATATGGAAGGAATTGGCAGAATACCTGAGGGGGCAATTCCTGTACTTTAAGAACTTTTACATTCTAATCTCACAAGGAGTGGGCGCCTACTCGTCATCCCGGATTTCGCTCAGATTTACAGCATATGCAGGGCTTGGCTAGACATGAAAGTACCCTAAGTGGGAACTCCAGATGGCCAAGCGTTTAAGAAATAAAATCTGTGATGACGAGTAGGCGCCCGCTCCTTGTCAGTCTAAATAAGTCATAAATACTTTTCATTTTTACCTACGTTTTTGTCAAGTTTTTGAGGTTGAATGTCGCTGAGATGAAATTGCGAATAGATTCTCAACGTTTTTAATAACGGGAATTGACCTTCTGGCTTTCCTGAAAAATATTTTCTTTACGCTTCCTTGGATTTTCTTCCGCGTGTTCATGGATTTTATATTTGTTGTTTGACTGCCAGTTTCATTAAGGATCATTAACCTTACTAATGAATTATAAGAAAAAAAAAATAAGCTTTGATCAGCCTACACGGTTAACATTATCGGATATGGGCCCCATAGCACAGCATCATGCTGAGTGGAAGCCTACCTGTCACAGTCACGAAGTGCGTGCAGCTGCCGACTATTTCTGTTCTGTGCTCGTGATTATGGATTTATTTTGTTTTTGACGTGATAACGTCTTATAAATCGATGAACACCGGCTGCACGCACGAAAAAGCATGCCTCATTGTCACGTTCCACCTGAGCAGAGCGTGCAAGCGAGAGCGCGGAATTAGCGATAGAGAGGCACGATCGGACTAAGCGTTCGGCTTGTGACGCATCTCTCTCTCGTTGTCACCTAAAATTATTGTCCGTAAACCGACTTTAAAGACGACTAATTTTTCTTTATTGTTGTAGTTAATTATTGTTTTGTATGCACGTGTTTTTGTAGCAAATAAACCTATTTTGATGTGAAAACTTCTTTAGCCGCGTTGAGCGATTTTTGGTAGGGGCAAAACTTATGGGTTTGCGTCCCTGACATGTTAATTTGACGTGTTGCACCAGACTGGCGACTGGCACGGCCTGTGTACCTACATGTATACGCATATTGTATTATTATATGTGTTATTCCAACGTTTTCACTTCAGTCGGTAGTCCCCGTAACTGCATACTTTTTTTCTTTCTTTTTATATCAGTAATATTTCTTCTTATAATGCAGGAATACTAATATTAATATAACTCCCATTATCAAGTCGTGACACGATATTTTATAGGGACTTTAATTACCGCGTAATAAAACTAAGCATTGTCGTTTTACCACCGGATACATTCAATTTCAAACATTACTAATGACAATTAATAACATCAGTATCAAAAAACTTTTGTAAAACAGTCCATTACAATTTAGGCACGAGTTTAAATTCAATTCAATTATAAATTAATTGAAGGTTTTATTGCATTTTTATTTCTATTCAAATATGTGACATAAAATGCATTATAGCAAAAGAGTTATTAAATTCTAAATTACAGCTTTTAAAATGGCTGACAACCTAGTTAAAGTGTTTATCATTTGTAAAAACCTAATGGTTTGTACGTATCGTTAGAAAATTGCAGTATATGTTTATATTGTCATTTGAACATTGATATCGATAAGAGATCAACATGCTAATAACAGTTATTATTATATTTACCACAGTTATGATATAATTGCATTTTAATGATTGCAATCTTATAGTCTGATTATTATCTATTAAAGATTCGGCCCAATGTCACTTGGTCATGTGTTCTCGTCTGCGTTACGACCTAGTGACCTAGTACTTATATAACTGGCTAGGCAACCCGTCTACACCTATAAGAATGTATAATAAATAGCGAATTAATAGGAATATTAATATTAATAAATATCTATCGATACGTTATCGAAGTCTAGTTCTTATTTTGTTACAGCAACTTTGTGTATCTGGTATTAAATGTTCCATGTTTGTATTTAAACGTGTCTGTAGATATTTGTTCCTGAGAACTAAACACTCATATAAATTAAACAATTTTATCCTAAATTAATAGGAACATCATTTAAAACCTAAACAACATCAGCATCATTAACATCATTTTTAAACCGCCGCACAACAGTTGCTGTAACACCGCCATCTTGAACTCCAAAATTGAGTACAACGCCATCTAGTTTTTAATCCCAAGCAACTTTCGTCCTGAAACTTAAATACAGAGAAAGAAGAAGACGCATTCGAGAGTGTAATGTCCACACCTTGATCCACCACAGTCTGAATATTCCTCCTGAGTATGTGAGGTGTCTGTCTCAATGTCTGATAGATGCGGGTATAGACTCGCTGGCTGTTGTAGGATAGCTCCGTTAGTCTGTGGCTCCTTTTTATTATTGTTTACTTTTATTCTTTTTACGTCTTCTAATACTGATAGGACTACGGGCGAGTCTTGGGAACCTGGAACAATATTGAAATGAATTATGTTTGGAATGTTTCAAGAAAATAAGTAAGTTAGGAGAAGAATATATATGTATTTGAATGACTGTAACTGGGTTTTAAAAGGAAATGGATTTTATCCTTAAGCATGGGAAAATTGGGACAGTAGTGATTTATGATTGATTGATTCTATAAGGTAAATTACTAGCATTATCATTCACTGATTTTAAAATAACATGTTATTGCGATTCAACAGAGTTCGTAGCATCATTTTGAGAATATTATTGGATACTTTTTCACTCACTTCGTCTTTTGACAGGCTGTGATCCAATAACTCTATCCTCCTTCTCAACCTCTGTTTCCTTATCATTTGGCTGTTCTTTCTTCTCATCAAAGGTGACCTTGGGTATATTGGCAATGATCTCTGGCTTCTTCGTGGTCTGCGCAAGATTGGTGGTACTGCCCATTAGGGGGGCTTTTTCTGATGGGTCCTGTTCGCTTGCGTCATCGTCCGAGTCATTTGGGCTTTCGGCTTTTTGTGGTTTGGGCTGGAATTCAGAAGACATTGGGTTATTTAGGTGCAATAAGACGGTTTTTAATAGCAAGTAATAATTTGGTCGTGATATTCCGCCCACAGTAGAGCAAGACACGTAGGTTTGTTGATACATAGGTAAAGGAAGGTGGATCTATAAATACATTTAGATTTTATAACGATTTCGAAGTTGATGGCGATATAATAATGATTCGAAGATTATTGCTGTCATATCGAATTAGTTACGTCGAGTCGCAAAATAATGCCTTTACGGTCTAGCACCAGTTGTAAGTACATAATAACACGCATAAGTTCTTAAATTACGTATAAACATACAGATTACTGTTACCGGTTATTGCATAAGGCAATCCCGAGTATCCAAGGAGTTTATATGGCAGTCCCACATAAAAAAAAAATATATCGAATAAAATATTTTTTTTCATAGATTCTTTGAAATATACGATACACGACGTGTGTATCGTACATTTTAAAGAAACTGTAACGCAACATTGTGTAATGAAGGTGCGGAGGTGCGGAAATGTCGAAATTGGTGGAACGAGAAACTGTTTCGTCATTTACCTGCCTAGACATGATTCATTGTACCGTTTTGTGAACTTCAAACTGACTCGTTTTAATATTTGCATAAGAAGACAGACTACGTACAGCCTACACACCTTATAATAGAAACACGTAATTTGGAATATTATGTTCAACTAGCTTCTGCTTGCGACTTCGCCCCCGTGAAGGTTCTTGTTTGAATATAAAACATATCATATGGCACTCGGCAATATTCTATCACATAATACAGACCATAATCAGCCTATAATGTTCCCAATGCTGGGACACAGGCCTCCTCTCTGTGAGAGGGAGTGGGCCGTAATCCACCACGCGGGCTCAGTGTGGGTTGTAGTTGTCACATGTCTTCGACCTTTTTATTCTAGGAGAGCCCGGTTTCCTGACGATGTTTTCCTTCACCGTTTTGAGAGCAATGGTGACGAAATAGTTTACACAAAGTAAATCGCCTGGCAGGGGTCGAACCTACGACCTACAACTCGTAAGTCGCGGACGTTATCACTGGGGGTGGCCCACTTCACCCACTTCTACTAGTAAAAGATTTTTTTTTAATTGGTTCAGGAGTTCCGAATTATTACCCTTACATACAATCTCACAAATTTTACCTTTTTATACTATTAAAGTATATAACTATAGAAGCTGTACAAAGAGGTTGACTAAGAAATAATTTACATGAGTCAAAAGGGTTGAAGTTTGTATGCAAAAGAAGTCGCGGGCAATAACTATTAGCATAAACATTTTACATTCGACTGGTTTTGAAGACCACACCAATTCTGTATTTTACTGCGACACATTTGCATATTGTTGTAGTAAACAAAAAATATCTAATTTAAATTCAACACAAGATTTAAAGATGTTTGTGAGATTTTTTATCAATAAGGCCGTGGTATACGTGAATGGCTGTAAGAGTAGGGGAAGGCCAAAAAAACGATGGATGGACTGTGTGAAAGATGATATGGTTAGAAAGGGGAGACTACAGAGATGACAACTAATAGAGAAGTATGGAAGAAAGGGACATGTTGCGCCGACCCCAAATAAATAAGGGCAGGAGAATGATGAAGGCCGTGGTATACGTCGCCCGGTAGGTGGAAAACCATAGCCAAAACTGTCAAGATACATAATAAAAGCTTTTATTCTAAATGCGCCCCAAAATGGACATTGCCAAATGCCAATTGGCATTCGTCCAGAAAAGCTCATGGTACGGATACGTATGACCGATATTTTCAACCAAGAAATAAATAAGCCCCAGAATAAAGAGCTGGAAGTCGAGTGACCAGAGGGCCTAGTGCGAGTTTTTATATTTATTCGATCGTTAACGTTCACTTACCTACGTCAATTTGTAGGAAAAAATTGGGTTTACCATCAATTTGTAGGAAAAAATTGGGTTTCGTCTCTAGACGACGCTTAATCCGTTTCATTAGACCATTGTAACCCAGAAGTTACTTGTATTGAACGTATGGCGCTCTCCGGTCAGCCAAGCCCGCTACTTCTGTGCTGACTGGCTAATATTTTTACAATGGCATGTTCTAACATCATAATACTTCATGCCGATACAAGTAAATACTTCAAAGTATAGATAGCTTTATTTCTAGAGTCCTTATAAGGGCAAGATAGAAACGTCAAGTCGTAAGGTAAGCAAGTTTCCTAAGCCGGCCATGCCACCTGTGAAAACTTGTAACACAATACCTTTTTGACATTTCAATCAAGGTGTTCAAATATCTTATTTTCTCTAATGGACAGATGATGGCTGAAGACTTGATTAAGAGTCGTAAATTAATAAAAGTGATGATGTGGTATAACTATGCAGCTTTTCTGGAAGTTAAGTTTGAAAATTGAAATTAGAATAAGCTGACTGCTGGCTACATTTAAGAAAGGACATGAATTAAGTTTCTAGGAGAATATGTAGAGAAACCCAATGTATTGCTTACTTCAGACAGAGTTGAGTGAAATGACGTCATTCTTGTCCAGTCGACTCATTACCTAATTTGAAAACGACAATCTTGCTGTCCTGTCATTTGACAAAACACGAATCATGAATTTTCATTTTCAAAATACTTTTAGGTAAATTTATACATGTTAAAGTTATCACTTTACAAACTATTATTTCAGTAAATAACTCATTTGACAAACTAATATTTTTATAATCATGTTAATTGGTAAAACAACGCAAAGCATAAATAACGCTTGACAAAATACATTGCTTACTTAATTTACTTTCAGTACGAAATCATCAGTCATTAGTAGGGTAGGTCAATTGAACAGAAGTGGCTAGATTTAAGTTAGGTTAGAACTGCGATCACAACGCACGAGCCGAGCGAGCGAAGCGAGCGTGCCTGGCAGCGGCCGGCGAGTGCCAGAACCGAATTTCACCTATTGTACTTGGTTAGGGCAGCTTGTATTTTTTAATTTACAATCAATCATATGGTCTAAGTATTTGTATGAAATTACCCAGATGAAAATGGCAACCAAGTAATTTCATGCTATCAAAATTTGATCAGTGTTTAAGTAACAATTTATCTACCGTCATTTTGTAAAATCGCAAATTTGACAGACGAAGTACTTGGTCAAATGAATATTTTTGGAACGATATTTTAACATTTGAAATATTTTCAAAGTAAAACATTTGCGAGATCTGAGTTTTGTCAAATGATTACTTATAAAGTAATATGTTTGCGAAATGAGACGTTTGTCAAATGATCATTTTCATTCGTTTTTTGTCAAACATTAGTGAACCTTACTACTGCTTCTGCTATTTTAATTATTGTGTATCAGTTTGCAAAGTTCATTATCTGTGGACTCCCAAAGATAAATAAACAGTCTTATTACAACCTAATTTGAATATAGCCTACAACAGTACCACATTATTCATGTTCGCATCTTTTTCTCAGCCTCCAACAATCGTTAAAGCTTCACTTAGTACATACATGCAACTCATTAGTACTTCTTACGCCACGTTTTGCAATACGACCTCTTTTTAGGGGTAAGGGCGTGTACGTACCGCCTTTACGGCATTGACAATTATCGTGTATTGTGTATTTACTGTGCACTTTCGTTACTTTGTAGTGGTTACGACATAAGTTTTCGGTGTGTTTAGTTCAAATCTTCTCCAGATTTGAACTACGGCTTCAATTCTTGGCCTGATACACGGCAGTGTACCTACTTGTGCAGCTGCCTAGCTAATGTGTAAATAACAATGTGATGTTTTTTGTTTCCAGATTTAGATTTTTCAGCTTCAGATTTTTGGTAGGTATATTAGGCACGATATTTACATAAAAAATGATGAAATGACATAAGTCCTAATCTCATACGGTAATTGAGCGTTGTCCTTTTTAACGCGTGGCGATTAATGCGTAGGTACGTGTATCCAATATTTGTTCGCAGGGATCGCCTAGAAATAACTCGCTGTAAAAGCGGAAAGATAAAATTACAAGAATATATTCCTCTCATTTCTCATTAAATCTACCAACATTACTCTGAAATAACTTACGAGTACAGTTCTTAATTTCCTTTCTAGGGAGAAACAACAGGAAATAAATAGCTCTGGTTTGTTGCTCCCGACGGGAATAGCTCACGAACTAATAAGTAAGGAGTTGGAGCGAGGAGACGTCGCTTTTGAGAATAAGTCATGATATAATTGGGGAAAG
Organism: Atethmia centrago; assembly: GCA_905333075.3. Lineage (NCBI taxonomy): Eukaryota > Metazoa > Arthropoda > Insecta > Lepidoptera > Noctuidae > Atethmia > Atethmia centrago. Next base: position 15,833,261 of record HG995385.1, read on the forward strand.
CTTGTTTTTTGTGGGTAGTTTTAAATGTAAGTATATTATTTGCTTAGATTTTTTTTTTTGGAAGTTTGGTCGCACTTAATCTAGGACTGGGATTCTTTAATGCAGGTTTGGATGCAATAGAACGATTAAAATAGGTGCGAGCCAGTTCAAACAGCATCCTGGGAATTATTGCTGACACGCTGGACTGCTGTATTGTTAGTCGTAGCTCCAGTATCTCAGCTGGAATGCTGAAGCAATGATTGTTTTGTATTTTGTTGTGTGTGCTTGTGTAATTGTTGTTGTAATTGTATTACTAACATAGTTGTAAGTTTATTTTATTGTCACTAATACTGTATGAGTCTTATGGTTACTGTCAGTAAATAATTTATTTATATATATTCTTATATATAAATAATTTTTTTTTTAATATATTATTTTTAATAGTAATATAATATTTAATTGCGTTAGATAAAAGCTACAGTTTCCCTACCTTGGGCCTGACAATTGATAACTTTCTGGGACAATTTGTTTATCGTTTATAACCAAAAATGTACAGTCAGGGAAATTAATTGTTTATAAAGTTGTCACACTTCGTGATAATAGAAATTTCATTGTCGAAGAATTATAGAAGTGATTCGAATATACGGATAATTTTAGTAATTAGATACAACAATTATTTCCCTGACTTTACATTCAAATATTTTGCAACCTATGAAAAACTTCACCTTTAGTGCACTTTAGGTCGACTCATTCCCTTTCGACTACAATCTACAAAAAACGAATCATTTCAACCACAAAGGCTCTTCAATACACTAACAATAACAAAAGACCCTCTCACCTTATAATGAAATCTGTTCTGCAGCATCTCCATTTCCTTCTCTCTCTCCAGTTTAAACTTATTTGCGATAGTGGACTCACTAATCGTCTGCCCCTTGTTTAACAGCGCTGCTAATTTCCCTTTGATTCCACCTCCTAAAGAACTCTGGCTTATATTGTCATCAGGGATATTGTCTTTAGAATTCGTTCTGGAGTTAGCCAAAGAGCTGGGTATAGTTGGTGTCGTTTTTTGAGCCAATGGTTTCTTGTCGGCTGAAAGGAAAAAAAAAAAAACAAGTGAAAATGCGAGGTCGTAGGTACAGAGTTCGGTGTAATAGATGCCAACAATGAAGGTTTTTTGTTTGAGTATGTGTTGAGTACAATGTGTACTGTAGGAGCAAAAAGGTAGATAAATCACGTTTAGTTCGATGATTCGTGATTGATAAGTTGGGAATATTTTGTTAGCAAGATTATTTTATGTGTTGATGAAACAATTATGTAGAAAAATAATTGTCTTTTTATCGGGTTAGGTTACTATGCATGATTATGTCGTTCAGTAAAATTCAAACTGTTGAAGGTCGATCAAGAAAAAATTTAAAGGTTGTTTTCTTTTTATTATTTCTTTGCATAATGGGCAAACATTAGGAACTTTCACCAGCTAACAAATAAGACATTTTCTTCTGATGTTGATTATGTCGTTCAGTAAAATTCAAACTGCTGAAGGTCGATCAAGAAAAAATTTAAAGGTTGTTTTCTTTTTATTATTTCTTTGCATAATGGGCAAACATTAGAAACTTTCACCAGCTAACAAATAAGACATTTTCTTCTGATGTTCCTTCGTACAAACTGTAGGGCCAAGATAACTATTCAAAACTTAGTTAAATCCAACTCAAACAATCAATCAATCTACTTAGCTTTTCCCAACTACGTTGGGGTCGGCTTCCAGATTGACTGGATGCAGCTGAATACCAGTAAGTATATTAAATGGAGCGACTGCCTTTCTGACCTCCACAACCCAGTAACTGGGTAACACGATACTCCACGATTCTGACTACCCGTAACGATTGTCAAAGATCTACGACTGACAGCTGGGGCCAAAGCCAACGGCTTGCTTTCTGAGACATGGAAGGTTCTCTCGATATGTAAAGGATGGTCACCCAACAATGAACCGACCGCGGCAAGTGTAGCTTTTAACCTTCGGTCGATTCGTGCGGCTGTTATCAAATACAATTAATTTGACCGTTTTCTTCAGCCAATCCAATTCCAATTTACAATTGTGAAAATAAACCTGTAAGTTTATCACCAGCTGTCACAGAGGTGGTTTAATTGTTCCGATTAACGAGGCGAACCTTGGCGAAACATCTGTCTTCGATACGGGTCAAGTAAACTGATCGAGTCAACAAGAGAAGTGATTGTAAACTCAATTGATAATGGCTTTTGTGTTAAAATTTTGGTATGTTTAGTTTAGTTACACAGGTGATCGTAAGTGGGAACGACTTAGTATAAATTAATTATAGATGTATAATAAATTAAATACCCTATAATTCATTATAAATTAATTAATTATAGGGTCCCAGTGCGCATAAGTTATTTGCGGAAATCGCGAAACGTCTAGTTGATGTAACTGGTGACCGAAAAGCTGGCGGCTTTCTCGCGCAACGCATCAGCATTGCAATTCAGCGAGGAAATGCCGCCAGCATCCTCGGTACAATGCCCCGAGGGCCTTTTTTAAGGCTCCTACATACTGGCGCGACTTGTCGCGACACAAAGGCACCGCTTGTAGCGCTACACGCGGTGTCTTTGTGTCGCGTCGCGTCGCCCGACAAGTCGCGCCAGTATGTAGGAGCCTTTAAGCTTAACTTAGTTTTAATTTAATTTAATTTAATTAATGTTAATAATCATCTTGTAATTTGGTTATGTAAATAAATGATAGTGAAAATATTATAGATGAGTTTAGTACGTTATTTAGAAGAGTAAGCAATACGCCGACAAAGTGGTAAATTGAAATGTTTTTAGGGTACCTCCCTTGCACGGTATGTGGGGATGATATCGTTTGTCTATCTTTATAACGTTTGGTTGGATGGAATCAGCTCGATAAGATCAGAAGAGTTGCATTGTTACTTATGATATGGGACATTTTGGTACTGCGTTCTATGGGTGTGGGGGAGAGACAATACATCGTGGTTATATCTATGCATTCTGATCATATATTAATAGACAGGATAAGTTTAAAAGGAGTGCGGATATTTTACGAGGTAATCAGGTGCACAAAACTGAACAACTTTCTCCAAAGAACATAGGTCGAAATCTAAAAAAAATAATTCAACCTCTCATACAAATTTGTATGAAAAGTCGATTTTCAATTTTAAGATTTCGACTTATGTTCTTTGGGCTTCTTTTTCCTCCTAAAATAACCGCACTCCTTTTAAACTTATCCTTTATAATATCACCGGCAGATTGTGAGCACCGATTCACTGTAGATACTTAACTGATCATTCGATTCGTGTCGAATGAATTAGCTGTTACTGCCGATTTTCACTTCACAAACGAGAATGAATATCACAGGAGAGGAAATAAAGGGGCTGACTGAAGAAATCACAAAGAAAGTATATGAAATACATTTAATTATGAGGAAAATGGCCGCGACAGCGGACGCGTAGATATGGAGAAGCTTATTGTCATAAATGAATCTGCAATAATTTTAACAAAGGGAAGGAAGTAAGGAGAATAGAATTTTATCTGCAATCTCGACATTTACTACGTTTAGGTAAAACTAGTTATAAAATAATAAAGTTTACTGGTTTAAACACTTTGCATTTAAATGTTTCCTGAACTTAACGCAACTTTCTTTATGCAACTTAGGGCTCACAGGAAATATTGATTACATCGTAGTTTCTTTTTCTTGGAATATTAAAAGTTCTTACGTAAAGACCAACCATAGGTACATAAAGTAATTGAAAGATGTAGTTTACATTGAAATTTTTAAAAGTTTTTTCCTTGTGTTAGTTGAGTTGACGATAGGACGTTTTTATTTACTAACTAGCGATCCGCCGCAGCTTCGCACGGTTTTTACGATTTGACAAAAAATGGAGATTTCTTTATTACGTATAAGATTTAATATTAGAGTTTTATACACATACACCTTACGGGATTACCTACAGTTATGGATGGTAGACACCTAGCTATTACAATTAAACACAATTTTCAAATACTCATAGTTTGAATGATCTAAAAAACTGCGCCGATATATTTGAAGAGATTTTAATGCTAACAACTTAAGTATCAATATTTGCGACAAATCGGAGGTCGATACTAAAATCAAGTCTGAAAGTATGTTTTCTTATTGGCTAATCGAGAATGGGTTCATAAGTAGCAACACATTTTTTAGACTTGGTTTGAAGTCCTGAAATCTGACTATCGCCAGCTTTTGGCGGGCCACTTGCTGGCCCGCGGGCCTGGGGTTGAGCAACCTTCCCGAATGAAAACCACAACAAAATCCGTTGCATAGTTTAGAAGAACAACGTGATCACATATACACACACGAAAAGCGACTTTAATTTATAACATGAACAGATGCCCGGTTTCTGAGGTCATAAACTTTCAACTGATACTGATTCGACAAATAAAGTTTATCATCTTCTTAAACTGAGTGTTTTGAATGGCACTGTCGTGTCAAGATATAGTTATTGGTTACATATAACACTATTAAATAGAGAATCCTCCAGTACGAAATACTTCGGAAACCAAAATTAGCTTATTATACCGCGCTTGATTGGCTTTAAGAGCTGATACTGATTCGACAAATAAAGTTTATCTTCTTCTTAAACTGAGTGTTTTGAATGGCACTGTCGTGTCAAGATATGGTTATTGGTTACATATAACACTATTAAATAGAGAATCCTCCAGTACGAAATACTTCGGAAACCAAAATTAGCTTATTATACCGCGCTTGATTGGCTTTAAGAGTAGGAACACGAAAGAAACGATGGATGGACTGTGTGAAAGACGATATGGCTGGAATGGGGGTGACTACCGAGATGACGATTAATAGAGAAGTATGGACGAACAAGATATGTTGAGCAGACCCCAAATAAATTGGGGCAAAGGCAGGAGAATGATGACGATGCCAGGTGCTTGATGGCGAAAAACTTTTAGGGGGTTAACAGACGATCACTTGTCGTACGACACTTTTTGTGCAAAGAACATTGGGGTCAAGAAAATCCAGTTGATGTTACGGAACAATCACTACAAAGTAGTTATCTCAGGATTATTATAATGACGGAAACCGCGTAATGACTGCCACATTGTTTGACGCTAAGCTTTAAACATTGTTCGGGAATGTTAGCACCTTGTGAAGCAATATTTATTTAGCAAAATCAATAACTAAGTAAGATATATATTGACTTTGTCTCAAAACTCAAACCATTAATTAAGGAAAATGGAATGGGAAAACAAAATAAACCAAATACAGGCACTTTTGAATTCGGGTCGGTCAGTCAGAAAGATGATGCGAGTTGCCCATTCCATAGCGTTGAAGGTTCCTATGGAGAAGAACGGACAAGAAACTCAATTTAAAATCGTTGAAATCGTTTTGGATATTCGTAGAAACATTAAATATGAAAGATTTCTTCAGTATAATATTACTTTTTCAGTAGGAATACTTTAAGAAAACAATTGAATGAAAAATAATATTTTACCTCACAAGTAATTTTCAGCGGAAAATCGATCAACGCACTATCGATTGGCAATTTTTGTCACAAAATCCAATGAAGCTGTGATCACAAAAAAAATCTTCGATCACGATCACTAAACACGAATCACGATTTAAATCGAAAAAAAAAAAAAAACTAATATTTTTCTAAGTTCGATCGGTTGCGCGTGCGCTCGGCAGAATGGGCGACGCGGATCACCAACCGTTGGTCCACCACTACTTCGAACTAGTGAGGTGCGCTTCCGAATCCCACGATCAAAACAGTGGCTCTAAACCTTTTGTAACTTACGAGGTCTTTTGTCACATTTTTACGCGTCACTGCTTCGTATCGGTTGTTCGGTTCCGATAACCGATTGTCGTGTTAATGAGCTATTAATTTCACTAGAAAATTGTCTGATGGCGTGTCGTTTTCATTATCAATGCAATTAATGTTAATGTTGTAACTGTGAATCTGCGAGAGAAACAGCTGCTGTGGGTTTTGTAACTGATTTCGCAATGGCTATTTTTATACCCGGTTTGAATAACATTTTCATCTTTGTGACTTTATTTATGTACACAACAATAAACGAATTCGAACGAAATGAAGCAAAAGGAGTATGAAATGATCGTAGCAGGTGGCGTCTTGTAGTTTCTGCCTACCCCCATGGGAAGAAGGCGTAAGTTTATGTATGTATGTAACAATTTTTTTTTGTATGACACTCGTATATCTTTCAACTTATCTGTATATCGCTCATAAAATAAAAATAAAAAGTAAACAGCGGTCAAAAAGCTTTCAATGTATTTGTATATCGCTCATAAAATAAAAATACAAAGTGAACAGCGCACAGTGGAACGAATGTATGGGAGCGGTTGGACGTAGACATGTCCGAAAAAAAAGAGTAAAATTATGCCAAACTAATGATGCCATCTTATTCGATTACTTAATGCCTTCATAACTTGTGGTGATGAATTTCTTCATAACTCCCATATTTCGGGAGTAATTTGAGAAAATGTGAAATTTTACTATGAAAATGAGTGTATCGAGCTCTCTCCCTCCTGATTCCGGGCTTGTTTCAAGTAGCGGTCTCTAATATCATAATGCTAATACTAAGAGCTATATTTAATACTAAGACACATAGTGCGCCAAATGTGCACTTTCTGGGATAAAGAGTGATGTTTATTTTATAACACAATTTTTTTATTTTTTGTTTATTTTGTTGATTAAAACCGTTTTTCTAAAGGTTTACCTTATTACAATAACATTTCTGAGCAGCCAATTAGAGAAGATATAAGCTAATTAGGATATATAATTAGGGACTTAAGGTTTACATATAAAACTGATGCACTAATGATTACTGATAAGAACATTGCTATTATTTAATTACTAAATGGCTCTTAATACACTAATTTAGCATGCATCATTTACTAATTATCACAATAACTAATTACCTTGCAATATTTAACAAAGGATACCTGGGATACCTGGATTTTATATAAATAGGTCACTATTAGTAACTTTAAAATCAGTGTTGATTTACACCTCGTTGTATCCAAGCTAATCTCGCAATGTATTTTCCAAATTTTAATACAAATCTTGATATTCACGTTGCTTTATGCGCACGCGCACATAAAGATTTACGCGACTTTAACTATTTGTTCAGTGTTTTAAAAGATAACAGTTGTGTTCAGTTATGTGAAAGTGCTGAAACAAGTTTAAAAGACTGGTGTCGTCGATTTTGCTACCGCATTTATGCAAAATGGACACAGTCTGGAAGAAGCACAGATAAGTTTCGGAAGAAACATGAGATTTGGCTACAGGCTGCAATTCAATGGCCGGAATTACAGAATGAAAATATGGAACCTTCTACAGAAAATATAAGTGACGTCATCGAGCCCATAATTTCTCCTGCTAAATCTGATGCTTCCACTTGTACACATCCTAGTCCTCGTAAATCTTTTGAGGACCTTAGTAACCGGCAAAAAAGAAGACGCACTGAAGATAGTCTTTCATGCAGCAGTAGCAGCGCTGAAATTATGTTTTCGGCCGAAAGGGCGCTTCAAAAGGCAGGACAAAGCGATACAGCTTATGTTATGAAATACTTGACGGAGAATCCAGAAGAGGCCTCAAAAATCAAAGCCTTCATTGAAGGTAAATCAATTCAGGTACGGGAAATATCCCCTTTGAAGGCATTGGCTCTTTATGTATCGATGAACTTATCGAAATGGCGCTATAACACTCTTCGGGATTTCAACACTCAAGAAGGAGCTCTTCAATACCCGAGTTACTACATGTTGGTTAAAGAAAAAATTAAGTGCTATCCGGCCAAAGAAGATCTCACAGTTACAGAGAGCTCTGCAAAAATCAAATTACAAGCCTTGATGGATTTAACCTCAAGAAGACTTATTAGGTCGTTAGAAACCCCTGTTGATCCCAATCAACAGCTCGTATTGACCAGCAAATGGGGTTTTGACGGATCATCTAGCCAAAGCATTTATCATCAAAGGACGAGTGAAGATGAGCAAATCGATCTTGCTAGTAATTTTATGATTAGTCTTGTACCACTGCGGCTCGTCTCAAAAGGTGTAACAATTTGGGAAAACGAGTGACCATCTTCCACTTCATTTTGCCGGCCAATATTGTTTAAGTTTATAAAGGAAACCAAAGAAAATGTGCAGAGAGAGATGGCTGAAATCGAAGCAGAGATTGAAGCCTTAACTCCATCCACCATCACTGATGGAATTAGTGTCAAACACCAACTGCTGTTGACAATGATTGATGGTAAAATTCATTCCATTATATCCAATACAGCAGCTTCAGTGTGTGACATATGCAAGGCTTGTCCTAAAGAAATGAATAATTTAGAGTTAATCAAAGATAAACACGCAAACGAGGACATGTATAAATATAGCTTAAGCACCCTTCACGCTTGGATTCGCTCAATGGAATGCTTATTACACATTTCCTACAAATTAGACATAAAATCATGGCAAGTAAGGGGTGATATAGCAAAAAGGCAAGTTGATGACAGGAAGAAAAGAGTTCAAGAGGCTGTAAGAAGAGAAACGGGCTTACTTCTCGATGTTGTGAAACAAGGCAGTGGATCCACCAACAATGGCAACTCGGCAAGGAGATTTTTTGAAAACTACACTAAATCTGCTGAAGTGACCGGAATAGATGCTATGCTTTTAAGAAAAATCTGTGTGATCTTGCAGTGTATTTCATCAGGAGAGAAGATCAACGTAACTAAATTCCGAGAGTTCTGCTTTGATACTGCTAAGCTTTACGTGGAGTTATACCCATGGTATTATATGCCTTCTTCACTTCATAAAATTTTAATGCATGGGCCAGACATAGTTCAGAACATGTCAATTGTGCCCATTGGTTTTCTATCCGAAGAGGCATCTGAGGCTAGAAATAAAGATTTTAGAAAATATAGAGAGGGGCATTCTCGAAAGCATAGCAGTATCTCATGCAATGAAGATATTATGCACAATCTTTTACTGTCTTCTGATCCACTTGTTACAAGTATCCGTCCAAAAGGAAATAAGTTTGTAAAAAAATCTTCTTTTAAGGAATTTTATGAGCTTACGGATTCTGAGAAAAGTGATATCGAATTTGTTAACATAAATGATTTAGCGGACATCGATTCTGAATTTGAATTAATTGATGATGATGATGATGACGAAGATAATTAAATGATGTTATTGTTTTAAAATGTGTAACTTAGTAAATTAGAGCTTACATCTTAATTATTTATTGTACTTTTAATGAAACTAGGTAATTTATTATCAACTTACTTAAAAGTCATACTCTCATCAGTTCTTGTGAATATTTTTGTTAATATATATTTCTGTATATATATAATATATTTATAGACCTCTTAATAAGTCTGTCTGCGGTTTAAAGTAAATACAAATGGGGAAAAAACGTTTTTTTTTTTAAATTTTCATTTCCTTTTATCCCAGAAAGTGCACATTTGGCGCACTATGTGTCTTAGTATTAAATATAGCTCTTAGTAATAGCATTACGATATTAGAGACCGCTACTTGAAACAAGCCCGGAATCAGGAGGGAGAGAGCTCGATACACTCATTTTCATAGTAAAATTTCACATTTTCTCAAATTACTCCCGAAATATGGGAGTTATGAAGAAATTCATCACCACAATTTATGAAGGCATTAAGTAATCGAATAAGATGGCATCATTAGTTTGTCATAATTTTACTCTTATTTTTCGGACATGTCTACGTCCAACCGCTCCCATACATTCGTTCCACTGTGCAGCGGTCAAAAAGGGCCTCTTTCCCAGTAAACCATCTGTGGAGTCAAGGTTGACGGCGCCTGCTAGCCTTGTCCACCCGCTATTAAGTGACGTCGCATCACTTAATTTCGGCGATACAGTAGCACTTTCGACAGCCCTATTTGGGTTTTTATTCTGACATCGATTTTTAAATATGCTGACTGAAAATAGAAAATATTATCATAATAGCTATTTCAAAGGTTGATGATAAATAGCTGATTTAAATGCAAAGTTATGGAGTGACTTAATGATCTAGAATCGAATTGAGCCTTCTGCGTAACCAGGACCAAGGATCTTACATGTTGACCCTGACAAAAAAATTAAAACTATGTATGACTAATATCTTCAAGAAAGTATCTTAGTCGCTTTAGAAATTCTCGGAAAACACACGGAGCACAAGTATTTTGGCACATGCCTTGTGTCGCACAAGCATGCAACATTAGGGTGTATGTACGGCCTTCTTAGTAATAATAAGAACCGGTCTCGAACCTGCTTTTAATCTCGAGCAAAAACTTTAAGGAGTTCTTTTACCCTGAGTGCTTTAAGCTCAGCTTACTTAACGATAGATTTATCAAACGACTTCTATTTATCCGTTTAACCTTTTGCAGCTTTTTACTCGACAGTTTGAGAACATATGCTTTGTCATTCTGCTGGGCGTTTGTGGTTGAGTATTCAATGCTTTTGTCTATATAAAGTTACTCAGCGTCTTTAGTAGCCATGTGGTATGTGTTTGAATCTAGATCTTCATCTTATTGCCGCTCATATTTTTATGGTGTACATATACATGTTTAACGAATATTCTATTCTTACCCAATTTATTCGGTGTCGGCGCAACATTTCGTTTCCTTACATACAAGCTCCTTTATTAGTGGTCATCTCGGTCTTCTCCTACTCGTAAAGCCTCATCTCGGCAGTCACTCCCTTTCTTGCCATATCATCTTTCACACTGTCCATCTATCGTTTCCTTGGTCTTCCACTACTCGTAAAGCCTCATCTCGGCAGTCAATCCCTTTCTTACTATATTATCTTTCACACTGTCCATCTATCGTTTCCTTGGTCTTCGTCTACTCGTAAAGCCTCATCTCAACAGTCACTCCCATTCTTGCCATATCATCTTTCACACTGTCCATCTATCGTTTCTTTGATCTTCCTCTACTCGTAAAGCATCCACATTCATACTCAAAACTTTCCTGACGACTTTTACAACAAATATATGCATATACAATGCATATTATATTCAATTGATAGTTTAAATGAAAACTAATTTTAGGGGTGAAGACGATGCTAAAATACGTCCTTTGCTTTTCTTTTCAATTTGGCATGACATTTTTTCATAAACTTACTAGTGCCGAAACGAGAGAAACCGTTGTTACTCGACTCAGATTTTCAGAATAACACCGTAACTAATGATTGCGGGTAGAACGGTAGCAGTTTTGGTAATAACATGTCATCATTATGTGGGCTATGCCTCTAATGATCCGAACTGATTGTATAGTGCATGTACGCAAACGTATCATTGACATATATATTCGTGTAAGAAACCGAATAACAATACCGTAAGAGAATTTGGGAAAGTTTTTGAAAATTAATGGATAATGGAGAGGATACAAAGTGAACCTTGTTATTTGGTACTTAAGTGTTGTTACACCAAATCGTTCTGCGAAGTTGCCCAAATATTTAGTATCATTGACAGGGTATAATGACTCGCGGGAAGGTACTAATGGGTCACCGAGGCCCCGGCAACACAGGCAACAGAAGGAATACGGGTGGGTTTTAGTCAGCAAGAGTCTGACACACCCTCCCGCTCCTCCCAGAGCGGGAGAGGTTATTTGATGATTTCCCATCCACAAAAAAAAGGGGTATAATATGACAGATTCACCTGAACGTTATCAATGCTTGTGGTTGTATAATTTAACGGGTGCATTCCACCAAAGATTCTGAAAATGCTGGGCATTAAACTGAGAACGTCCTTTCGGCCTGCATGAAAGGACGCACTCCATTTGTGAAAATCAACATAGCCTAATACGGAGAAAACAGGCATTTTGTCTGTGTTATCTATACTAATATTATAAAGAAGTTAATTTGTGAGTTTGTGTGTAGGAGGTAATCTTCGGAACTACTGATCCGATTCCGAAAATTCTTTTATTTATGCAAAGTGATTCCTAAAAATATTGGTGTGTTCTTGCACATTGCTTATTGTCAATCAATAAAAAAAACTAGCTTTCTGGGCAACATAGGATGAATCTCTACATATAACTGCAACTCATATCCCACAAATTTGGCCCAAGTCACATCTACAACGCAGAATCCGATGATACCCTAAAGTTAGCTTTAATGGCTTCTTGTGTGCGTGCTAGCAGGCGCCGATTACACCGGTAATGATGACATAATAATATGCAAGGTTACTTCGACTATACATATTAGTTTTGTATTAGCTTACCACTGCGTCATATTAAGACCAGTCGACAAACGGATGATTTGACGACCTTATATTTTTGGCTTGTATAAACAGTTGACACTTATCTAATAGTTTTTATATTTTCGGGACAAGAACCTTGGTAAAACTGACAGTTTTTAAGTTTGCTTTTGTGGTAGTATATTACCGTGGTAAATTTGGATAGTTATAACCAATTATGATTGACTGGTCAAACAGACACGATAATATGTATACCATAAATATTACAGATATAAATAAATTTTACAAGAGGTGACATAATGGGGTCTTATAGCTAAAAGCGATCCTTTACAGACAACCTTTGGATGGATTAAGGGGAGGAGAGACAATACTGCAGGTAGTCATTGCTCATATACATAAATATATACACATATACAATAATAAACATGAAACAAGAGCAAGTTATGTAATGATGATGGTTCAGGAGAGGAAATGTTTTTAAAAACCTGAATTTTAGATTGACATGCTAACCGAACGTAAAAATGCACCTGTTATCCGACTGCGGGACAACGAAGACAGGGATAAGCCTTTATTTGCTTCCTTTCCCACCGGCAAAAATTATGAAACAATACAAACCCTATTCAACTCCTTTTTAAAAATGATCCCGGATTCGATCATGACTGCGCTGAAAAATGAAGCTTTATTAGAAATCTATCTAAACGTTAGCTCCAAAAACCTTCCGAGCTAATATAGGTGTGTTCTACTTCAGTGCCTTACAAGATACACGAATCTTACAAATAAACAGTAAGAAACAGTTTTTCGCGTCTTCTCGACTTTCTCTAAGTTGTCGCCACCAGAATCGACGGATCGGTACATAACAGACTGGGGTCATTCAAGTGTTACAGGCAGGGCTGTCAATAACGTGACACCGTGATATAATAATCAGCCTATAATGGTCCCACTGCTGGGATACAGGTCTCCTATCGGTGAGAGGGAGTGGGCCGTAACCCACCATGCGGGCCCATTGCGGTTTGGTAGATGGCACATGTCTTCGAATTTTTGGTCCTAGGACATGCCGGGTTCCTCATTTCTTTCACCGTATTGAGAGCAGTGATGATGACATAATTTACACAAAGTAAAGCCTGTCTGGGTTCGAATCTACCTTCAACTCGTAAGTCGTTTCTAGCAAGATTTTTAAGAAGTCATTGTTATAGATTTAGAATTATGTTTGGTCATTATGAATTAGGTGTCCAGTGACTGGATCACCAAGATAGATACGGGTTGACTTTGAAAGATTGGGACCCACTGCTATACCATTGACTTGTGTTATTTATTAATAGCTTTTTCCCGCGGTTTCGCCCGCCTTTGACGTCGAATAATATCCCACGGTTACTACCAAGATCAAAAGTATCCTATCGGTGCCAACGGCAACGTTCCAAATCCGTTCAGCCGTTTTTGCCTGATTGATTAACAAACATCTGAACTTTCACATTTATAATATTCGTAGGATAGCAAATTGTCAACCTATGTAACTTTTAGTTATTTGCAGCCCTACCGATAACGTTTCGTTCTGTTACACCGCAAGCTCGAGCTCTAAAAGGCCATTGTCGTTGACAGGGTTAAACAACAGTCAGAACGAGTATGCTCTTGCTGGTTGTTTGCTTTGCAAGCCCCAATATAGTTTATATATAAGTAGGTATCTAGGTAGTTAGGTAGGTAAAGTTGCTTCACCGCATTTATCATTTATTTTATTTAATACTTCCAAGCACACACATTTAGAGGCGGACTTCTCTACCTTCGACCAGTCAACCTTCGTTTCCTGGGCCTCAAGTCTGCTATTACAATAGTGTCAGAATGGTCTATTATAGATTTCATAATTGTTGATTTTGACAAGTTTGGTAATCTACTAATATAATGGCGTCATTAATGAGGATCGGAACAGACCATTCTGACACTATTGTAATAGCAGACTTGAGGCCCAGGTGTCTATAACAATATCCTAAGATTGCAGTGTTTTTTTTTAATTTTTTTATTAGCAGCTCTTTTGGCAATGTTCTTTTCAATTTCGAGTACCGAAAGGACTCTTTTGGTACAACATACTAAAGAGTAGGACACAGTCTTTTTAAACTAGCGACGGCTAAGGTCCTTACCCAATAGCATTTTTAGGACTTTAGAGCTCCAAGTTTTTGGCAGAATGAAGAAATAGGCGTGAGGAAAGTTTTGAGTATTTAATGTGGGTGGCTTGTAACATTTATAAGGGTAGAGAAAGACTTAAGAAACGATGAATGGACTCTGTTAAAGATGATATGGCTAGAAAGGGGGTGAATTACTGCGATGACGACTAATAGAAAAATATGGAAGAAAACGACATTTTGCGCCGACCCCAAATACATTGGGATAAGGGCAAGAGAGTGATTGAGTTCTTGGCAGCCCTGCGATCCGATTTGTTCCGTTAGTTCGCCAACCCGAGCTCAATAGACTATTGTCGATAAAGCATTATGCAACTGCCGGGACAGGCAGCAACCAGGGCGTTATGGGTAGTAAAAGTTTGAATGGCTGTTGTAGCTGTTGAACGTTAGCTAGAGGTTGCCAGCGGTGCTATTTTCTGCATAAATATCACCGTCAAGTGAGATGTCATTCCACCTGATGCTAAGGATTGACATTATTAACGGCTCTCTTCACCTCAGTTTTGACGGTGATGTTTTTGCAGAATAAATAAATGTCGTTGTCAATCATTTAACAGTCTCTTGAAAAGGACCTCTTTAACTGCTAATAGGACACCATTTAAAGTGTGTGCCGAGAATAGACATTACTCTAGACATTCTTTTCATATAATTCCCAACACCAGTCCTTTTTACGCGACTGACCCAGGAGGGTAGTATTTTCAAATTGCAGTATCAGTAAATAATACTGGTCTTTACTAATAGTAATGCCTGGTTGAGACAATTTTTAAGCAGGTGTCTAGAATTATATATTATTTATTTACTAATTCAAAATGCTTAAAAATATTACTTGTGGAAACTCATGCGGTTTACTTGAACGTGGAATAGTAGCGAAATCTGTTTGACTAGATCTGAACAAAGTGTTTTTTAACAATTGATGTAGAATATTACATTCTTGAAGATCTCGTATCCAGTATCATTCTTGTTCCAAGACATAGGCCGGCGTGCACCACTAATAACTAAATGCATTCAGTACTAAACGAATTTAAAACATCGTTCTGTTTCTGACAATCGTTTGAAAATGACAGAGACAGAATGAGGATTTGAGTAAGTTTAGCGTTAACAGCGTATTTAGTGATTTGTGGTACAAGTGGGGCTAACAATTCTACAAGCTGCTTGTCTGGCACAAGACTAAGGGGAAAGCCAGACCATAGTAATAAATAGCCAATAATGTCTTTACGACCCGATGTGAAACGGCTTAGCAGTAACTGTAATTAGACGTTATTGTCTTTCAAATCGCTCGGGGCGACCGGGCCGATGGAATTGTCCGTTTGAAAATCACTGGTTTGTCTTGTGGTTTTCCTATGCCTATTATAGACATAACTAAGGAGACGCCAACTTAGTTACTGTCCAGCTGTAACCATAAAGTTTATTGTTATATATAGGCTAAATGATAACAGCCGCACGGATCGATCGAAGGTTAAGCTACGCTTGCCGCGGTCGCTTTGTGGATGGATGACCATCCATTACATATCGAGACCCCCGTGCTTTGGAAAGCACGTTAAGCCGTTGTACCCGGCTGTCATTCGTAGATCTTTGACACTTTACTGGTAGTAAGAAGCCCGAAAGTCTGACAACCAGCCTTACCAAGGGGTATCGTGCTTCTATCGTGTTCCTAGTACTTAACTGGGTTGTGGAGGTCAGATAGGCAGTCGCTCCATGTAAAATACTGGTATTCAGCTGCATCCGGTTAGACTAAAAAAGCTAGGCAGATTGTTTTTTTTTTTTGACGTGATAACGTCTTATAAATCGATGAACGCCGGCTGCACGCACGAAAAAGCATGACTCATTGTCACGTTCCGCCTGAGCCGAGCGTGCAAGCGAGAGCGCAGAACTAGCGATAGAGAGGCACGATCTAAGCGTTCGGCTTGTGACGCATGTCTCTCTCGTTATCACGTAAAATTATCTTCCGTATACCGACTTTACAGACAACCAATTTTTTACAGAGATATATACTTCGAAAATATAGTGCTACTGTGTGGTTGAGCCATTTTTCTCTCAAATTTGACACTGGTGCTGATGCCTATTACAATGTGTCTAGCATATTCAGTGTTGCCATACTTTATTGTTTTCATTCTTGAAAACAAGACAGTAGTAGTAAGGATACGCCAGACGGAAATATATTATCTCTATCTCCTTCGCGAATATTAGCTGTTTGCCAAAAACTGCAGCCCAACAAAACCTCGTTATGTCCAGTGCGCGTATCTGGTTTTGGCTTAGTGAGTCTAAATGTTTGCAGGGTTTCTTTTCGATTAGCAAAGCTGCCAAAACTTGTCTTCTATTGTGTAGTTATATTTGTACCAAGTATCCTAGTGAGACGTGCTCTGAACCTTGGCTGCGGTTACCGACAGGCAACATTGCGGTCAAACGCAAGTTTCTTGCAAATCTTAGAAATGACGACTTCTAACTGTTGTCACCATAGCCTATTTACAGTATTTGCGTCTATTTTATTTGTGCATTTGTTATTCCCACAGCTGACACAGGGACACGGGCCTCCTCTCTGTGAGGGAGTGCGCCGTATTCACCACGCGGGCCCAGTGCAGGTTGGTGGTTGTCACATGTCTCCCAATGTTTGGAACTAGGACAAGTCGATAATTACTCACGATATTTGGTTTGACCTAACGTTTGAAAAATGCCTGTCTATGTAATTTGTAAGGTGTTCGTATTGTTACAAATTTTCAGCTATCATTTTTACACTTGAGCTCACATTACAAGCTACAATTACATTAAATGTAATCTCGCGGTTGAGCATAGCAACTAATTGTCTATCATTATATGTTAACTAGGTATATGATTTGAGTACCACATGGTATTAAAAGAGAGCAAGCAAATCTCGACTCTGCATTAATGAAACAAAGTCCAAATTATGGTAACGATTTCTAGGATAGTATTATCGATATTTCTGAGACCACGTGTGTTCTGTGTTATGGAAAATTTATGAGGATGAATTATTTATGGGAAATCGAATAATAGCAGCCTATTATAGTCCCACAGCTGGGCAAAGGCCTCTTCTCATACAGAGTAGGCACGAGCATTGATCACAACGCTTGCTCTAGACGGGTTGACGATTTCAGACGGACGCACGGACGGACGGTTTTCGATTTTTTTTAACGGGACGTTTATTGCGTAGAATTTATAGATTCTGGTAATGGGCAAGTTTGCTTATTATATATAACAGCCAATATAACTTAGCATGATTTACAGAACCTAGCAGAATAAGGATGAAAGCTACGTATTCATTACCCTCATAAAATCTTCAGATGAATAAACCATAATTATTAACTAATTCGCAGGCGTAACCCAAAAAGCAGCCAAGCTTAAGTGGGACTGGGCCGACACGTTGCCGCATGTCGAATGAGTCATGGGCCAAATCTACCACAATGTGGGTCCCAGAAGTGGTGGCCCAGTGGTAAAGTCCGCGAGTTAGACTGAGACTGAGTTGTAGGTCGTACGTTCGAACCCAGGCAGGTGCTTTACTTTGTGTAAATTGTATCATCACCAATGCTCTCAAAACGGTGAAGGAAAACATAGTGAAGAAACGGCATGTCTTAGAACCAAAAAATCGAAGACATGTGACATCTACCAACCCGCACTGGCCCCGCGTGGTAGATTACGACCCACTCCCACTCACAGAGAGGAGCCCTGTGTCCCAGCAATGAAAACATTATAGGCTGATTTTGTATGTATGTATGTATGTATGTATGTATGTTTATGTAAGACATAACAGGCAGGACGCACTTATTGAAGACCTTAATCTTTAGGCTCTGTGGAATACGCGACACAAAGACTCGACGAAGCTTCTCAAACGCTGCCCAGCCTAACCGAATTCTTCTGTTAGCTTCTCCTCTCAAAGTTATTCTTAGCAAACTGCAGTTTTCCCGAGGTTAAGTATGAATATGGGTCCGAGAAAACTTACGGCGACATCGAGACAGACCCACGAGAAGATGGCGGGATGAGCTTGACGCCCACAGACACACTGGCTCAAGCCAGAGTAGTGGAAAGGAGAAAGGGAAACCTCTGTCCTGTAGTGGAAAAACAGGCTAAAAAGAATAAATCCTAACCTTCCTAACTAACTAATAGTATAAACGCAGAAGTGAGTTTGTTACGCTTTTACGCTAAAACGGCTGAACGGATTTGGATGAAATTTGGCACACAAATAGACCATGACCTGGGTTAGGACATAAGATACTTTTTATCCCGATATTCCCACGGGATCGAGTCTTATGCGGGTGAAACCACGAGGCGCAGCTAGTTAAACATAATATCTACATGATCATAGGTGCTGATTGTTCCACAACGGACCTTTTCACATTACCATTTTCTACATAGACTTGTTAATTAATTGACCGGGTCAAACTCATACAAAATACATCAGTATTTTAAATATTTGTTGCGAAACCGTGTTACACAATTATTGTTCAAATATTGTAAGTATGCTATAGTTGCCGGGTTTTAGCATAGCAATAGCGGTCATTGACCAACCTACATTTTTACATTTTTTTAATTAAAAACCTGAAATAAAGTTCGACTGAAGCGTCACCGATTCGGTGTCAAACAACAGAAAATCAATTGCGTCTCATTAGCTGTCCTTGACAGGTTAACGTCCTGAATCAATATGTATCGTGATCTTCAATATGTTGCAATGGCGAAAAACCATACATAGTTTATTGTTTCGGTTCCTACTGAGATATTAGGGTAAGGGCAATGACCTCTATCGCCATGCTAAAACGCAACCACTATAGTTTAAAACAGCATTGCTTATTAGCATAAAATGTCTCGACGTCGGATGAATCCATATTTGGGAGGTCCTAATTTGTCCCTGAGTATTCTATTGGGAATAGCAGAAAAACGAAAGTGTGCCAGTTTTTGAATAATGTCAATAGTCAAACAGTTATAGTTATTGATGTGAATCGTACTTATTTAGACAATGAGACTATCTAGACTTTATCCTAACTAATATTATTAAATGCGAAAGTGAGTTTGTTTGTTACGCTTTCACGCTAAAACGGCTGAACGGATTTGGATGAAAATTTGGCACATGGGTAGAGCATAAAACCTGGGTTATGACATAGGCTACTGTCCATCCTAGATAACAGACGAATTCGCGGGAAACAGCTACGAGGCATGCCTTTTAAGTTTGTTTTTCAAAGAATTCACCACGTAGCTTAATACACTTTTCCATTCGCTCAAACCAGTTATTATAACATTTATTCCACTCTAAAGTGGGGGTGTTCAAAATGGCTGACTTGAAAGCGTCGACTGCTTCTTCACCGGACTGGAACCTTTGACCACGAAGAC
This sequence comes from Atethmia centrago, assembly GCA_905333075.3. Taxonomy (NCBI): domain Eukaryota; kingdom Metazoa; phylum Arthropoda; class Insecta; order Lepidoptera; family Noctuidae; genus Atethmia; species Atethmia centrago. The sequence goes on from HG995385.1 coordinate 15,852,961, forward strand.
TTTTCTTAATTTTAGGAAATGTAAAGAAATCGTTAGGGCTTAGCTCAGGACTGTATGGAGGATGGTCAAGAATTTCTACTTTTTCCTGCTTCAAATATTCAATCGTTTGACGAGCGCTGTGTGAGCTTGCGTTGTCGTGGTGCAGGATGATGCGTCGCTTTGAGTTAGATTTTCAAAGTTCGGCGATGACTTGTGGTAAACAAACTGTGGTATACCACTCTGCGTTAACCGTTCTACGATCTTCAAGTGCAATAGTCGCAACATGGCCGGTTTTTCCAACGAACGAGGCCACCATCTCCTTTGAAGTGCTTCGAGACGCCTTGTGATCGTCGGAAAGCAGATGCGGTATCCAACGGCAAACTAGCTTTCTCACACCAAGCGCTTCATGCAAGATCTTCTTAATGGTTGTCCCTGAGATGCCTAATAGAGCCTCTATCTCTCGATATCGTCACATGACGATCTTCGAGAATTAGTTGTCTCACAGCAATGATGTTATCTTCAGTGAAGGCGGATTTTGGGCGTCCTTCGCGAGATTTGTCACTAACAGTAGTATGTCCACGCTAGAATTCTAAATACCAGCGTTCGACAGTCCGCAGACATTGGGCTTCACCACTGAACACAGATGTTAGCTCTTCAAAACACTGAAGCCGTGTCAGGCCTCTTCTAAAGTTGTAGAAAATTGTTGCACGAACATTTTCCTTAGAAAGATTCATTTTCGTACGTAACCTGACAGATTCCAATCGACGCTGTGACTAAACAATAGCATTAATCCTAATACTTTCAATTGTTTTGAGATTCAAAATTTAAACACATTCGAATATAGAACAGTTCCAAATTCAAAATTGCCGGGAAATAAGGAAACGACAGAACTTAAAAGGCATGCCTCGTAGTAATATTATAAATACGAAAATTACATTATCACGTCTTATCGGCTGGCGGGATTTGGATGAAATTTGGCACTCGGATAGGCCATGACCTAGTAGAACGTTACTGTGGGATAATCCTCGACCTCCACGCGGCGAAGCCGCGGACAAGATCTAGTGGAATATATTAATACCTAATACTTCACAGCATATGTGATAAGTGGTCAACGATGTTTAGGTACTTCTGAAATGCCACAGGCATCGCAGGTGGGTTGTCATTATTAATATCTCGAAGCATAATCATAATGTTCCCACTGCTAGGACACAGGCCTCCTCTCTGTGAGAGGGAATGGGACGTAATCCACCACGCGGGCCCAGTACGGGTTGGTGGATGCCACATGTCTTTAATTTTTTTGTTCTAGGATATGCTGGTTTCCACGCGATGTTTTCCTTCACCGTTTTGAGAGCAGTGGTTTCGTACACTATGTTAAGCGTCTGTCAGGGTTCGAACCTACGACTTTACAACTCGGTAACTCGCGGCCACTAGGTCACCACTGCTCTCCCTCATACCCCACACAACATGCCGGGGTCGCGGGAAGGTACTTATGGGTCACCGAGGCCCCCGCAACACAGGCAACAGGAAGGAATACGGGTGGGTTTTAGTCAGTAAGAGTCTGACACACCCTCCCGCTCCGCCCAGAGCGGAAGAAGTTATTTGATGATTTCCCACCCTCAAAAAAAAAAAAAATACCCCACACAAAGCTGAAATATCTCATGTACTTAAAATTTTACCGGCATCCGTACGCTTCATATTGAAATTCCTTTTTACCTGATATCCAGAAAGTGTAATGGGTTTTTAGGTTCGCGCCACCATGTTTACCTACTCTGTTATGTTTCATGCACTCAACGCCTATCTATCATAGAGAATTAAGGGCAAAATTTGTCCCTACTAAACTTTTTGTTTTATGAATGAGATCCGGTACTGTAGGTACTCGTATTAATTCAGACACCAATTAGTTAAAAGCATTTTTATGTTTGGCTTTGTTAAACCGCGTTCTTTTTACTGGGAAACCACCTGATAAGTGTACATTATTTTCCTGCTAAAACGCTATTTGTTTTTTTAACCAAGTAGGTACTTATTCCTTTGTGAATTAATTAAACGGATGTTTTGTGAATTACGCACTCTTGTATTATTTTAGCAAGGCAGAATGTTGTTCATGGAAAATTGCATGACACATCTTGTTCTACTTAAAAGTCACGTAGGCTTCTCAAGTTAGAAGCCTTTTCAGAATATTGTGGCAAGAAATGGCAATATTGTGAAGACAAAAACTGCCGTTTGATAAAAGGGAAACACTAACATCTAAGGAAAAGCCGTTACTCACATAATATATTGGAAACTTTTACAATGAAACTGTCGAGTACTGAAGGCTAGAGCAATCCAAATTACCACTCCCTAATGTAGTTAATGCAGAGCAATGGGCGAATATTTCTACCAGCAAAACAAAAACATGGTCCTATGTGACATAACCTTTTAAAGCATATATTTACAGCTAATAAAAACGTCTACATAATTTCAGTAATCGCCACTGCATGTTAATCACAAATGGCACTGCAGGTGGTGAACAAATTTGCAATTTGTGTTAAGACCCTGGTTTTATGTCTTAAGGGGTCTTTATAAGTTTTGTAATGCCTTAAAGTACATGATCCATTGCAGTAACACACATATATTTTTCTAATTTTGTTAGAAAAATATATGATGTTCTTAAGGATATATGCTAGGTAGATAGTGTGTTGAAAACATAATATAACTAATTTGATACGATAGAAAAAAAATCACGAAGATACCTCTAAAGATTACTTTCAACGATTAAAAACCATACTAATATACATGCAATCATTCTGATTTTTTGTCAGATTATTCTACAAGCAACATATTAGCATAATAGTTTTATTTTTTTTATACAATCTATAGCTTTTTGTAAATCGATAATTGCTTCATATTTTGCAATAAATTACCAGCGTTGTGTCATCGCGCTTCTCTTTCTTTTCTATACAGTCCAACAGTGACCGCGCTTTAGGTGTTGTCGGCCTCTTAATGATACGCTGTGGCCACTTCCAGGGGAAGTATGAATTAAATTGCTATAGTACGATTTTGAAATGTCGTTTATTTTCTAAGTATGACCACTATTGAGTACCCAATTCTCATTTTTATATAATTAACCCCGCCTAGACAGAGGTCGCTTGCCAGATAGATAATGGGTAACACGATACATCTTGGTAAGACTAGTTGTCAGACTTGGGCTTCTGACGACCCGTAGCGACTGATGGACACTAAGTACCTATTGGGTCAAATGCTCAAAAAAATCAAAGCTTGCGGACGGTGAGCAATGGGTAGCCCGCCGTCCTATAAGGAGCAGGCCCGGGTAGTCGCGACGGCGCGTTGTGTACTACGCGCGCATCAAAGAGATATCAGCACAAGTGTAAGGATCCACTTGGCCGATGCCTGCCGGGGTCGCGGGAAACTCCGAAAGGGTTACCGAGGTCCCTGGCAACACAGGCAACGGAAGGAACACGGGTGGGTTTTAGTCTCCCGCTCCGCCCAGAGGAAAAGAAGTTATTTGATAATTTCCCACCCAAAAAAAAGTATAATTACAATAATAAAATTAAATGGGCAATGCAAAACTATTTCGATTACGTAAGAAGAAATCCAGACCAGTTAGGTATTCGCAAAAACTAAATATTCACACATTATGCAAAACTAATTTCTACGATAAAAATACATAGATACTGCAGAATTGATTAGCAACACAATTTTATAGATCCATAAAATTAATCTACTACTTAAGGTGAATGCACTTTAAAGTATTCGGAACAAAAAACTTAAATGTAACTTGTATCGATTCGCGCCTATCACTTAGTCCATTATCTACCTGGTTGTCGAGTCAAATCGATTTAAAAGTACCAAAAAAATATCCAGACATCGATTTGCATGGAGATCGATCGATGTCGTTATAACCTCATACATAAATAATATTTAAAACAGAGGAGAGTAAGGGGCTCGTGGCTGAATAATAACTAGCTGAAGGTTAAGCTACGTATGCCCAAGCCAGCCCGTGGATGGGTGATCATCAGTGATAGGAATAGGTAGTGCCTATTTGCCTAAACTTCGAAGAACAGAGACTTCCTTAGGACTAACTTTTTTTCCGAGACATCTGTCCCGAAATTTCGAGACAACACATAAATACATTTAAAAAAAATGTTATTTGGAATAAGTAATTCGTCTATATTTACCTAAAGTTTGCGACTAGATATATCATAATAAATAACATACACAGTCGATACAACCATAAAATTTTCTGAATTTTTTTTTGGAGAACATTTTGTAAATGACTTGTTGATGTAATACACAATGAATCACAATGTTTGAATAAGAAGCCGTACACGTTTCGAAGTAAATATTTTCTTTATAGCTCACTCTCGGCTACGTTTAATGAAATTTCTAAAGTTCAAGTGTAAAAAAGACATTATATGTAACACATAATATGATTTAAAAGAGTGTCCATGGAGTTTCTTGCACGTTCTTCTCCATAGAGACCTACTCTTTGGAACGTGCAATTTAGCTTCACTTTTCTTGGACTGACCGACATTTGACTATTCAAAAGTGCCCGTAAATGGTCTATTTGAAATAAATGCTTTGATTTTGATTTTATCGGTATTTAAAATAAATAAATAATTCATTTATTTGCCAGAATGTAGGTATACAAAGTGGTATGATCTTAATATTAATGAGGTCCCTTTACATTCTACCGTTATACATGATGTGCAAATATTTAGTTACAAATGAAAATACAAATACCTTTTTTTCTTTCATCTTAATGAAATATATTTCTAAAGTATATTTAAAAATGTGCATGATATTAAAATAATTGCATAATAATGGTATCACATTATCACATTTTACGGCAGCGCGTTTCGTTATCTATTCTTAGAAATTACAATAGGTAACCGCCATGGTCGCATACCTGTGCGGCGCGGGGAGGGTCTACATACCCCCTCCCCCCCCCTACTCCTTACCGCCCCGCGTGCGCGCAGGTTACCTTCACTTCAATCCTGTACTTCGGTTTGTTAAGTGCGCATCTTCCTGTATTGTTTTTGTGACTATTGTTTTTCACCCTCGCTCGTTTTTTGGTTCATTGGATCTTCTTAATACGACTACTTTGGCTTGAATTTATGGATTACGATTTGCTGCAATAACATTGTTCCTGTCTGTCTACATCAAATAATACGGTAAATCAACATTTATTACTTTTTAATGTTTTGGCTAAAGTTATTTATTTTATTTCTTGTAGGGAAACAAACAGTAAGTTAGATATAAAGAAGAACATTAATGTATATATTATTTTATCTTAAGCTAGCAATTTGACAGTCTAGATTGATATGCAATTGTATGAACTTGATATTTTTTAGTGGAGTTTTTAAGATAATTATTGTGTATGAAACGTAGTTAAAGAAAAAAAACATACGCATTTAACTTTTGATTCAAATATAAAAGTGAACTTCAATACTACCAAGCATAGTAATGTTATATCTTTGGTGTCATAAAGAATTGGTAAGGTGGACGAATTCTATCAAAATATATTATTTTTCTGGCCGGTTCTTTTAATATTTGAACCAAAAAGGAATATGTCTTTTGCGCATTGACTAAAATGCGAAAAAAAAATTCAATAACAATGATGTTACGCGTGTTCATATTATCTAACCGTTTTTCTTTATTAGAGCGTAAAATGAAAGAATAAAATCTTTAAATCGATGCACCTAGCTGGAATGCGCGCACCTCTCCCGCTTTCCTTTCCACCTCCCTGTATCTATAAAGGTTCGTTATTCCTTTTGAGGCATGGAAAACTTAAAATTTTATTTTATTTTAGGTACTTGCCATCGTACATCTTTTTGGAGACCAGTAAGATTGGAGATGGCGAACAAGCCTAAGAAAGCAACAGTACAAAGTTGGATTGGACATCATCCTGAATTATATTACGACCCGGCCAGTAATTTGATTTACTGTTCTAAGTGCGAGAGCAGTATAACAGCTAAACTTAGTAGTGTCAAGAGGCACGTTAAAGGTCCGAAGCACAAAGGGACAAGTAAAAAACCAAATGAAGAATTTTATTTGGACCTAGTACAATTTCTCATATTATGTAATATACCTTGGATTCAAGTAAACAACCCCGCTTTCAAAAAATTCTTCCATAAATATATTTGCTGCAATTGTACAAATCGACAAAAGCTTCCTGAGCAATCATTGCTGAGAAAAGTTTATTTAGATAAGATTTTTAAAACTAAAATTGACTCGATTTATGAACAAATTGCAAATCAAAAGCTGTGGGTATCTTTAGACGAGACAACTGATTTTTTAGGCAGATACATGGTACATTTACTTGTAAAACCTTTAAATGCGATCACATAAAAACCATTTTTAGTTGCTTGCAAAGTACTAGAAATTGTTAATGGGAGCACAATTGCCCAATTTGTAATAGACTGCTTTGAAAATATGTGGTGCGATTTGTATGAATCCAAAGTAGGAGACGTTACTGTATTATGCACTGATAGTGTAGCATATATGCTAAAAGCGGGACGTGTGCTGAAAAATTATTTGCCCGACATGATACACGTCACTTGCTTAGCACATGCACTGAATCTCGTGGCAGAAAAATACGATACGAATACTCAGATGTAGAAGAATTAATTTCAAACGTAAAAAAAATATTTTTAAAATCACCTAATAGAGTGCGCTTGTTAAAAAACACCTTTCCCCACATGCCGCTTCCTCCAGAACCCGTTATTTCAAGATGGGGTACTTGGTTGGAGGCAGTGTCATATTATGCAAAATATTATGATCAAATTAAAACAATTGTAAATCTTTTAAGAAGTTCCGACGCGCTATCTATTAGGTGTGCCAAAAATGTTCTTCAAAAGGAAAACTTGAAATCGGACTTGGACTACATTGAGGTATATTTTAAAGATATACAAATTGGATTAAATAAATTACAAAAATCGAATTTAACTCTAACGGAATCCTTTGAAATATTTGATCACGTGAGAACTGTGCTTAGCTGGTGTTCATCTGAGCTTATAAAAAATAAACTCGTAAATGTCATGGACAGAAATCCCGGTTTAGATAAAATTAGAGACATATGTGAAGCGATAACAGCAGGAAAGGATGAGCGATCATACTATATGTACGCGCCTTTAACCTCAGTTGATGTTGAAAGGTCATTTTCAACTTATAAATGGATTCTTAACATAAAAAGAAATCGCCTGACAGTTGAAAATATAGAAAAAATTATGATTGTGTATTTTAACTTAGATGACTCATCTGACAAAGAAAATTTCGGTTCTGAGACTGAACTTGACGAATCGAATCACGATGATTAAATTAAAATCGTTCTTTATTTTTTATGGTATTTGTAACAAAAGATTTTCAAATTCTTAGCAATTTTTGATGCATCAAGTTCTTTATCAAAACCGAACAGTTAGTAGTTCAGTATTAAAACTGATTGTCCTAAATGCTTCAAATATTAATTTGTAAACTTCAAAGGTTAATTTGTACTTTGATTTGAGTAAAAATTGCATCCCTCAACGTCAGTAAAATAAATATGACATAGATATTTAAAGATAGATAAACATAAATTTGTTTCTTAAATCTTTCCTTCTGTACATTTTGTTTCATGGTTTCCAATTACGTCATATTTTAAAATAATATAAATATACATATATTTGTTACAACAATATTCTATGTGTATTATTTTTCCTTTAGAGCCCATTAATTATTTAATGAACCTAGAGCGATATCGACCGGCGATTTTTGAGCAATTTTTCTTTCGTTTTTTTTTGCATAGAAATCTCCAAAAATCGCCAGACAATATCGGTGGTGTGAAAGGATCCTTACGTTTTTTTTTTTAACTAGTTAATGCCCGCGGCTTTTCCCGCGTGTACTATTGTTTTTGTATCCCATGGGAACTATACTTTTTTTTTAATAGGAAGTAGCATATGTGCTATTCCACACCTTAATCTATTTCACTACCAAAATCAGCATTTTCAGTGGCATTGAGTAATGGACATCCATACAAACTATCACATTTATAGACAAATTTTAGATAAATATAGACGAATTACTTATTCCAAATAACACATTTTTTTAAATGTATTTAAGTGTTGTCTCGAAATTTCGAGACAGATGTGCCGGAAATAATTTAGTCCTAAGGAAGTCTCCGTTTCTTGTCTCTGTTCTTCGAAGTTTAGGCTAATAGGCACTACCTATTCCTATCACTGGTGATCATCCATTACATATCGAGACCCTCCGTGCCTCAGAATGCACGTGAAGCTGTTGGTCCCGACTGTCATTAGTAGATCTTTGACAGTCGTTACAGGATCGCCAGGAGCCCGAAAATCTGATAACCAGTCTTATTAAGAGGTATCGTATTACTCAGTAACTGGGTTGTGGAGGTCAGATAGGCAGTCGCTCTATGTAAAATACTGGTATTCAGCTGCATCCGGTGAGACTGGAAACTGACCCCAGCGTAGTAGGGAAAAGGCTAGGCAGAGATTTTTTAACCGGAATGATGCTGACTTTTTAATGTGTATCAGTAATGGTAGCCAGCGAAAATCAATTTTTTTTTTACGTTTTGTGCTATTTGCAGGTCATCGTCAGATTGTACAACCTGACAAACGACCTGCAAATTGCAAAAAAAAACGTAAGAAAAATTTATTTCGCGGGCTACCATTGCGGATTCATCTTAATCACAAACACAACAAGCGACCGTCCGTCGGCGAGTGTCTAGCTAGACGTAGATAGTTTTATACGAAAGGAGACGGAATGTTGGTATTTGAACTTAGCAACGATTATGTCCCACGGCTGCCTGGCTGTGGTGAACCCAGTTCTAACCACATGCGCGGGATAGGCACGTATTGAACGTACCTTGGAAGGGGGTAAATGGCTAATCTATAAATATAATAAAATAGTATTAAAGAATTTAAGTCCGTTTGTCTGGATGTATGTTCCGGATTGGCGCAAAAACGGCTGAACGGATTTGGATAAAATTATATAGGGATACAGCTGAATACAAGTATTTTACATGGAGCGACTGCCTATCTGACCTCCACAACCTAGTAAAGGCTCGTGCAGACTGCCGCAATATTGCGGGCGCGACATCCAGCGCGACACTTTCCATGAAGATTTCGTTCGAGTTGTGCTACTAGTGTCGCGTCGCGCCTGTCTGCGGGAGGCTTCACTGGGTAATACGATAAGACTTAACTCCTTGGTAAGACTGGTTATCAGCCTCTTAATAAGGCTTGTCTATTAATGGAGAAACGTCAAAGGTATCGTTATGGCTACAGTGTGATGTTACAGAACCAGTATGTATGACTGACAGTTGACACAAAGGTCTTTGACATGATCTGAGGTAGGTAATCAATTAATCGTACATAATAATGAGCCAAAAATTGTGCACATCACGTGACTTTTACGGAAGAGTAAAAATAATATCTTCTGGTGACGTTTTTTTTTAGCCTACTGCTAGTCGTTTTATTCGTGCAGCTTGTGTGGTTGGTATACGCAGAAGCCTTACAACGCTCTGCGAGTGCAGTATAACAATGCGCTGAGAATATTGTTGGGGCTGCCTCGGTTTTGCAGTGCATCGGTCATGTTTGCGGAAGCGCGAATAGATGACTTTCATGCCATCATGCGCAAACGGTGTGCATCGATGTTGCGGCGATTCAGGGGTAGACCTAACAGTATTTTAACTACACAAGGTTGATGGACCATTTATAAGGCTCTGGGCTGGCAGACATGTACGTGCCCATGTTCATGTAGCCAATTAATATTTATAATTATTATATTTTTAAGTTATTGAGATTACTAACATAGGCTAGCTTCATACTAACACTATATGGATCTATATAGTCTGACATAAAAAAAATGTATTTGAATTTGTGCGTGGTAACTTCATGTTGAGGAACCATGAACTCAGATTAAGTACAAACTAATTAAAATGCTTTTTAAGCTCTCAGAAAAAGTTCATATAGTACCATTATATCATTATTTTGAAAATGGCAAAGTCAAACCAAACTTATGGTTACAAAATGATATACATGTCGAGCTGTTTTATTTAACGCAGCTCCGTTAAATAAAACAGCTCGATATGTATATCATTTTGTAACCATAAGTTTGTAAAACAACTAACGGTTTTTTGAAACAGGTACTTATTTTTTTAGGAAGTAATGTTATGCACTGGGTTTCCACATATTTTTTGAACCACATTTCACAAAGTAAATAAATTCGTTTGTGCTCTAAATAAATAACCATAGATATTCAAATATTTGCCCCGATACTATAATCGCCCCGGTGACCCTGAGCACAGTAGGCTACGATTTGGGTCGTGGAAAAATAGACAAATTGTAACAAATACATGCATTGTTAAAATTTTATCTTAATAAGGCGCTTCCTGCCATATAACTAACTAATTAAGTAAGTAACAAATGAATTCTTATCGCAGATATTATGTGATTTTAGTGACTTTTAAATCTGTTAATTACGCCTTCTTAAAAGGTAAGTAAGTTATGGATAAAAAAAATGTTAAACAAGAACGCATAGACATCAATTCTATATGTGAATATTTAAGGCGCTGACAAGACCCAATTGACCAAAATAGGCTTCGCTTAAGAAAAAAATTGCCAAATCAGTTTGTGGTAGCGGAAAAAAATATATGTTAATTTTGAACATATTTCCCAGAACTTAGTTGTAACGAAAACACGTTTTGAAAACAAAATCTCGATACAAACTAACGTTAAACTAACCTCTTACTTTGAGTTCTAATCCAAAATATCTGTATCAAATATCAACATACGTTACGTATTTAATTAATAACAAGAACGTCTTATTTGAATGCAGAACTTGGTTGTTTTTTATTTTCGATTACTCGACTCAGTTTTGAGTAAATAGATAATTGCTTCATATTTTGCAATAAATTACATGCGTTGTGTCATCGCGCTTCTCTTTCTTTTCTATGCAATCTGACAGTGACCGCGGCTTAGGTGTTGTCAGCGTCTTAAGTATTGTAGTAAAATACTTTAAGAGATAAATTCAGGAAATAATGTCTATCCAAAGCATAATAAAACGATATTACTTTCAAACTACTTAAGATATTTTCACGAGTGTTTTTATAGGAACAGAATATTTGATTATCTATAATTTTATCAGTTTTTTTTTTTCAAATATTCATATTTTCGTTAAATATGAAACCGAACGGCCGCGCGGCGCGGCATGAGTGCGACGCACATTTGTATGGACAAGGTCAACTGCGATTAACCGACCCTTATTAAGGCAGCAGCAAAAAAAAAAACGGAAAATGTATAGGAATGCCTGTTAGGATTAAAAATAAAGATTCAGACTGCTTATTGAACGATTATGTCAGTTTATGACGTGAACTATAATAAAAACTTTAAGATAACAAGAACCACAATAATAATAACTGATTGACTGTAAATATTATCTTAACTTTTTGTCATCGGAAACGTCAAATAAATTAGAATCCATTTATCCTCAGGCATTTAATTATCCCAAGTATAAAGCTTCGGCAATTATTGATAACATCTAAATACCAATACTGACGAAAAACCGATTAAAAAAAACTTTTATCTTAGATCGGTAGTCGGGAAAAAAAAATCCGGTTTCTGAATATTGCACAAAAAACGAAGGTAGTTACAGAATTTGCACGACTTTGACATAAAATTTAACTTTTATTGTTTTCTTTTTCTTCATCCAATTCGCGAAAGATTGCAACCCTAATCTTTACATGTGATGCTGACTATGATCCTTATGACTGACCATTGTTAATTGTTATGAGATTATCTTGAATGAGCAAAGAAGTAGGTTATTAAATAATAAGGGACAATTCACCGTTGTTTTTGCTTGAATAAAGGAGTTCAAACGTTCTGAACTAGATTTGGGGCAAGTATTTTTAGACTCATAAGTATTCATTCTAGTATGTTCGTTATCTACGAATTAGCTGCATAATACATAATCATTGTCTACTTAGCTGCGTGTAAACGTCAGATCGCAATTAAATCAATTAACAGTTACAGAAAAATCTTGGTAACTGCGTAACACAGAAGCAAAAAAAAAACATACAGTGTATTGGTGGTTACAGACCATAAATTTAAATAATTGTGTGTCGAGGAGTTAGCGTGTTCTTCATTGTTGGCAGTAAATATTAAAAGTTGAACTTACCTTTGTTATCCCCTAGCAGGGTTTTGGCGGAGGGTGCAAGGCCGAAGGGGGCCTTCGGAACGATCGCTGCGCCCTTGTTTTTCTCAAAGAGCGCTTTGCGTTCCCTGAGAGACATTTCGGCTGGGTCCTTCGCCTTCGGGCTGCCCGTCTCGAACATCGCCGCCTTAGACAACACAGAACTCCTGTCAACACTCCCGTTTATTTTTGGACCCAACTTTTTCACTAGCGGCGATCCCTTCTCCGGCGCCGGCTTGTCGTCCGCCGGTTCCGGTTTTGTTTGTTTACAATCATCACTTGCGTCATTTTCGTTGTCGAGTTGCACTGCATTCTCTTTGTCTTTTTCACTTTCACATTCTTCTTCCGTGATAATATTCCGCGGCGGCGTGGGTGCCCTGTATTTCTTGATAGAGGGTTTTTTTGTGACAGCCGGGTTGGCGGGCGAGGGCGCCACCATTGTCGCCATGTTGGGGGCTGAAGCGGCACTGGGGGTTGTCGATGCGCACTTCGGCTCCTGTCGGTCGGGATCGGCGGTTTTCGTGGTGAATTCGTAGACGAGCCGTGATTGGCTAGCCGAAACTCGCCGGTAGCCCTCGCCCTCCTACGATTGGACAACGGCCGCGTAACGCGAGGGGTGAGCACGTGCTTGCATTTCGTTTATTGATACGTTTTATAGCGGTGGATGAGTTCGCGCGGTTAGTTTAACTGGGTTAGGTAAGCGTTAAGGGGATCGCGGCGAAGTTGCGTCACATCTGGCGGATGGTTACGTAAATGTAGTGTATTATAATTGTTATGACAATAAATAAATAGTTTGTGGAGTTGAATGAACGTGTGTGGCGTGCCCGTTAGGTCGCGGGTCGTGTGTGCGCGCGTGAGTCCCGTATGGCGAGTTCCAACTGACTGGCTGTCTGCGGAGGGCCGCACACGTTAGCCCAGCTGATAATTATATTTTGACGCATCGCGTTTGTTTGATGCAACGCTCGCTTTGTGTTATGATAATTATTGAGGAAATATGTATCATTATTTCGGGTAAATGACACGCTGTGTTATGAAATGATTTATAATATTACCTTTGTACGCGTTGATAATCGCGTCTGGTCTGTGAACTGTGCTCATCAGAGCGTCAATTTGGTATTCAATGGCAGAGGGATTTTGTTTTAACCGGTAAGTCCCCGTTGTCTCCGAATAGGAGACGCACTCCCGAATCCTTCAGTCCCCACTGACACCGAATAGGTGTCAGTAGCCACGCGGTTTGCAACTCTATTATAACGCAATAAGGTTCGGGTTCTGGTTCGGGGCGCGAGGGATCTTGACTTCATGCGACCTAATGTTTCATCTGCCTAGCCAACCAACTATGTTGGGGTCGTCTCCCAGTCTAACCGGATGCAGCTAAATATCCAGTATTTTACATGAAGCGACTGCTTATCTGACCTCCACAGGGTAATAATACGATATCCCTTGGTAAGACTGGTTGTCAGACTATTGAGCTTTTGACAAATGTCCGTTCTACAAATGACAGGCTGGGACCAACCGTTAACGTGCTTTCCGAGGCACGGTGAGGTCTCGATATGTATTGGATGGTCTCCCATCCACGGATCGACTTCGGCAAGCGTAGCTTAACCTTCGATCGATCCGTGCGGCTGTTATTATTTAGCCACGAGCCCCTCCTAAAATATTTTCTACCTTTAATGTTTCATCATAAATGAGATAACATAGTGGTCCTCAAGAAAACCTTATCAGGCCAACTCACTCCAATAAAGTTGGTGTAACATCACTTGTAGACTCAAAAAATATTCGTTCATTCCTACTATGACATTATTGCCAAAGACCAGTCCGTGCCGGAAGCCCTAATGACAAGACAATTACTTATACAGAAATATCGGCACGACCGGAAAAAAACACGATTTTTGGGGAAAAGATGTCCTCCTAACGGACTGCTCTCAAAACTGGCGTGATTATCGTAGTTGTTTGTAGATTGTGATGGATGACAGTCTACAAAGAACTGAGTTAAAAAGGCTGCAGAAATATCTATATTTTAACAACAGACTTCTTATAAGTTTTCCTGTAACCTCTATAAGTATAAGTAAGGAACTATTTTCTATATTTTTTACAATTTCAGGCTCAATAGTTTCGGAGATAAGGGGGGGGGGGGGGAAGGTCTATTTTCTTAGTTAACTTTTAAACAATTTATTTTATAATTATACAAAAAAATACATATATATTTGAGACCCTCACAATAAGCCCTTTCATGATATGTGACACGGTACAGTTTTTGGGTCACAGAAATTCATGTGTACCAAATTTCATCTTAATTGGTCCAGTAGAAATTGGTTGTGGACAAACGGACAGACAGACACGAGTGATCCTATAAGGGTTCCGTTTTTTCCTTTCAAGGTATGGAACCCTAAAATAAATTGCGATAAGTACAGAAGAGTGATTCAATGATTACAAATGATAGATTATAGAGTTTAGCCCACTCCCTCTCTCAAGAGAGGAGGCCTGTGTTCCAATAGTGGGAACATTAGAGGCTGATTATGCTAGATAGTTTACGAGTATTTACAACAAGAGTAACAAGGAATCATGACTTGCAGAAGCAAAGTCCATATCTTAAAAGAAGACAAAAAACTAAAGCTTGTAAAAACTAAGTAGTCGTGATAATGTGATTAAGATTTTGTCGATGGTCGGTCAGTCATTTAAATTGGGCTGAGTGATTTTAATCGAGTTTCTTAAAGAAATGTCGATATAGTTTTTAAGTTGGGATCTTTGCAAGTCATCATCTGCCTAGCCTTTTCCCAACTATGTTGTGGGGTCGGCTTCCAATCTTACCGAATACAGCTGAATACCAGTATTTCACATGGAGCGACTGCCTATCTGACCTCTACGACCCAGCTACTGGGTAACACGATACCCCTTGGTAAGATTGGTTGTCAGACTTTCGAGCTTCTGACGACCCGTAACGACTGCCAAAGATCTACAAATGACAACCGGGACCAACGGCTTAACGTGCTTTCCGAGGCACGGACGGGTCTTGGTATGTAAAGATGGTCACCCATCCACGGACCAATCGCGGCAAGCGTAGCTTAACCTGATCAATCGACCAGTGCGTGACCTCGTGCCCGTGCGTCGGATCTTTGCAAGTACTCTTCGAATTAACTATAGAACTTGGTAAGGCCCTATAACTTCGGAGGAATCAAGACCCTCGGTAGTGAGGAATATGACGGAAAGAAGAGGACTAGAACTTCTCAAAAACCAATCATTCCATTTTGCCCTTGGGTACGAGTCAATACGGATAATAGTGTTTACAATAAAGCCTGTAATTACTTAATTAGTACTAACCTAATACAAGGTGTTGTTTTGGATCTGCAAAACATTTTAGGAGGTAATTATGTTAGTGATTCTCGACCCGAATAAACTTATTGACTTGGTATCGTATTGTTATATGATTATTTACGAGTTTCATAACAACCTCCTGAAATGTTTTGCAGGTCCAAAACTGCATCTTGTATATCCAAATTACGATGCAAACGATTCAAGTAGGTACTGCAGCGTTGAGACTAGGATGACAAATTTTTGCTTGCAAGCCGGTCAACGATTTTATATACTTTCAATTTTGGAAATTCAAATAATGATAGGTTTCCAAACAATTGTCATTTTTTTTTATAGGAACTAGCAGTCGTGCAGAATTAGTGCTTTAAATAAGTCACATTTTTTTAACGTGATAACGTCTTATAAATCGATGAACGCCGGCTGCACGCACGCAAAAGTGTCATGTTCCGTCTGAGCCCAGCGTGCAAGCGGGAGCGCGGAACTAGCGATAGAGAGGCACGATCAGTCTAAGCGTTCGGCTTGTGACGCATCTCTCTTTCGTTATCACGTAAAGTTATCGTCTGTAAACCGACTTTTTTGACATGATATGAAATGCTAATTTATTGAAGTCTGTAGTGCAGTGTAAGTAGACTGTGAAATTTATAACCATTTAATCAATGTAGCCGTCTCCAGTCATTTATTGAATCTGAGGTGTGAACCTTTCGTTCGAAATCTATTCGCCCGATGGTATGTATTTCGTACAAAACGGCCGGTTATTCTTTCTTTAAACGTAACTTTTAGTTTTTTTCTCTGGTCTAAAACTTTATTATTTGTTGTAGGTATAAGACCAGTTGAAAAGGCCAATTTTTGGCCTACTGGGGTACTAGTGTACCGACCAGGCCAGATCTTACTGCCGACCGCATCAATTGCTGTTAGGCACCCGGCGTGTGTCACGCTGTGTTGCCTGTGAGGCAATCCAATTTACGACTGAGGTTCCAGGTTGCTGTACGGTGTGTCGTTCTGCGTC
This sequence comes from Atethmia centrago, assembly GCA_905333075.3. Lineage (NCBI taxonomy): Eukaryota > Metazoa > Arthropoda > Insecta > Lepidoptera > Noctuidae > Atethmia > Atethmia centrago. The sequence continues at coordinate 15,869,438 of HG995385.1, forward strand.
GGTGAAGGCACTGGATGCAGTTCATCAGGAGTGGCATATTCCAAACCTATTATTGATTTTCGTAGTTATGAGTACTCGCAGATTGATTTTAACATAAATTCCGTCTTATTCTTCAAAAGAAACATGGTTAACTATACTGGATGAACTTAGGTTCTATTTTGACGTGTCATTTACGTAACCATGTTATTTTAACACCATAGACTTCTTATAGGCTTTCCTGTAATCTACATTTCGAGTATTTTTTTTTCAAAATCATTGTTCCAGTAGTTTCGGAGGCTAGGGGTCAATGGTAAATTTTCATCTTTTTTCGTAAATAACTTTAAAACTGCGTATTTAAAAATTATAAATAAATATATTTGAGACCCTCACAATAACACCTTTCATTTGATATACAGTATACAGTCACACGGTGCAGTTTGCAAAACATTTTTATTTTCTATTTGCCCCCCCCCCCCCCCCCCCCAAATTGACCCTTATATTCAAAATTCATTCATTTACGTTACACGTCCGAGTTTGGGTCACAGAAACTCATATGTGTACCAAGTTTCAACCTAATCGGCCTTGTAGTGTAGATTCGGAGCAAATTGACTGTGACTGACGGACAGACAGACAGACACACGAGTGATCCTATAAGGTTCCGTTTTTTCCTTTTGAGGTATTAAATAACTTAGGAATGGGGTCTCCCATTGATGGCAGGAGCTAGGTTTATTTTATTTTCTCAAATTCCAAAAATATCAAATTCCACGCTCCTAAATTGATAGTAATTCCCTTACTTAAGTTCGGGTGCCTGCCGAATTGTGATAGACATTCCCTTTACGCCTTACGGTCAATGGCTTTAGCTAGCTAATAACGCTTAGTTGAATTGACGAGGATCGTGTTACTTTAATTTATTTTAATATACTGTGGAGCGTTTTGGGAATCCGTTTCTGTCTTTCGACGTTCGAAAATTAGTTTGAAGGCATTTGCCATACGAAAAATAGTAGCAGTAGTAGGTAGTTGTTCCTTGTAAAAATGTGCTCGATACATGTATCTTGTTAGATAATCTGAATAGACATGATTAGTTGTGGAGTAGACTGATTTGATGAGTAATTTCAATAGCAGCAGCATAATCAGCCTATAATGTTCCCACTGCTGGGACAATTTTCGAGAAGGAGTGGGCTGTAATTAGGGCTGCCAACTTTTTTTATATCAAATAATATTTTCGAAGCCATTACCTGTAAAAGATGTAGATGTAGATGGCGAAAAAAAATAGGTACGTTACGGTATGTTTAAAAAATAAATAAATTTAAAACCTTATTTTTTGCCTTAATTAACAATTTCCATAAAAAAGAAATCTCGGAACACAAAATTAAGGTTATGAAATATAATCGATTCAGCTTTTATGGAATTAATAGTGGCCCTATTGCGCTTATCTGCCTTTTTTCAGCAGTAGATTTACAAACAAATTTTTGGTCAGACAAAGCAATATCCAGAATTTTATTTTACTGTTTTCAGAATTTTATTTAGTACAAAATGTTTAAAGTTAATTCAATTTTGCATCGAAAATACAGGATAAGTTTAAAAGGAGTGCGGATATTTTAAGAGGTAATCACGTGCATAAAACTGGACAACTTTCCCCAAGGAACATAGGTCGAAATCTTAAAATTGAAAATCGACTTTTCATACAAGTGACCGGTCACGTGACTTATGTTTGTATGAGAAGTTGAACCTTATTTTTAGATTTCGACCTGTGTTCCTTGGGGAAAGTTGTTCAGTTTTATGCACCTGATTACCTCCTAAAATATCCACACTCCTTTTAAACTTATCCTTTATAGAAGTGTCACCTACTTTTTTTTAAAAATAAGTATAGTGTTTTGGCCTCTGTTAAAGCAGGATGCTATATTGTATAGTAGGGTGGGCCAACCCTAGCTGTAATCCGCCACTCGGACCCAGTGCGAGTTGGTATCGGTAGATGTCACATGTCTTCGAATATCTGGTTCTAGGTCATTTCGGTAATTTCATTACTTAGCACCAAATTTAAACCTACTTAACAGAACTACTAATCTCCTCATTCTACTGTATGAACGTATCCTTCTAATCTTTGCATGAATTAGCAATTATATTTTTTGTAGCACCACCAACACTTTTTACAACTATACTATACTATACTAGGTACTACGAATAAACATCACTTTAGCCTAGCAAAATGATTAATGCGATTAATGTATTAATCATTTCCTTTAGTATTTTAATATATTCTGACGTAATCGCTCCAAGTCAAATTCACGATGTCTAGACCTTCAAATTGACCCAAAATTCTATAATCCCGACTGTCAAGTCGAGGTTCGATGCACCCAAGCAATCAATCTTATAAAAGCATTTACAGAAAAACTGCCTGATCCAAACAGACCGGTAAATAGCGCGCAAAAACTTGGTTCAACAAACTACTACCATGACCATTTAAAAAGGCCTACATTTCTATGGAGTTTTCAACAAAGAATGGGTCTTTAATCTGGCCAGGTTTGTAGGGAAGTGAAGCTGTCGCAACAATGATGCAATTTGTATAAAAAAGGCGTTACGACATAAAAGCTGTGGCGATTAATCTGTATCGAGGTGTAAAAAGACAATAAATACATACCGTTAAATACATCCAAGATTTATAGTGTGTGGGCCTTTTACTGTTTACGATAGCACATGGCTGTGTTTCTGGAAAGTTTAACAATTTCTTCCCTGTTGGAATATAAAGGCAATCGTTGTATTGATGGCCGGGCCTCAGTGCGTTATGCAATGTCTGTTGTGAAATCGATATTTCTGGTTATAATTTCAAAGAACACCACACTTCAGTTCCTAGTTTTTGTACGGAGAATTCAATCCTAATTGTTATGAAAATAATGTCGTAGGCTCGTGCCTTCTCTGTAAGAGAAGACGCCTTTGCCTATGCTTTTGAGTGGCACAGTAATGGTATTATTATTAATTGCACAGGGCCGGGTCTGCACTTAACACAATTTTAAGGCCCTTCTGCTGCCAATTTTTAATTTGCTGTTCGTGACTTCGATTCTAAAACATCCGTAAAGATATGCTCTAGGAACACACGTTTGGACCCCATAAGCCATGGAATGTATTACCATAATAATTAATTAGCACCATAATCTCCATCCTTCCAAAGGGTAACACTGACTCAGTGTTGTTCTGAGAATTATGAGTAATGAATTACATTTGACTGATAAGAAAGCTCGTGCTGGCTTTGAAAATTAGCACGTGTTTATGAACTAGAAGTATTTATTTTAGAATCGGCTTTGGTAAAGACGTTGGAAGAGTTTTGGAACAAAATCAGGTATTACCTATGTCAACTGAATGTACAGAAAAGCACGTCACTTACACACGTCTAGTCAATCCGTTTGCAAAACGTGTTGAAATAGTATATTTATTTATTTATGTACGAAGTTACATTTATTCATTTATAAACTATGAGAAGGCTTCCACAGTAATTTTCGACCGATATCATCCGATAGTAAACTTAGAAATTGCTCAGTGGAAAGCAGTTGCACCAGTTGTAGGTATTTGAAGAAAAAAAAATGGTCGAAGCCGAAGTAAGACCGACACGAACAGTTTCATTGACCAGAAAACTAACATACATACGAGTACATAATCAGCCTATAATGTTCCCACTGCTGGGACACAGGCCTCCTCTCGGTGAGAGGGAGTGGGCCGTAATCCACCACGCGGGCCCAGTGCGGGTTGGTAGGTAGATGTCACGTCTTCGATTTATTTTGTTCTAGGACATGCCGGTTTCCTCACGATGTTTTCTTCCACCGTTTTGAGAGCAGTGGTGATGAAATTATTTACAAGCGCCTGTCTAGGTTCGAACCTACAACTCGTAAGTTGCAGCCGTTACCAATAGACCACCACTGCTCTACCAGAAAACTAAACCTACGATCAATTCTATCTTTCACAACCAGCCATTTGTGTAAACCCAACACATAATATAACACAAATATACACAGTACTAGACCGACGGAAACGAGAACCGATGAACATGATGACATTTTAAGCGACCACACCATGCGAGATGCGTATTTAGATTGCACGCGGAACTCCTGCGTATAGCACAGATACACAGGTAGAAATAGAAATGTTTCCGCGGATTGAGAAACTGATTTGTGTGATAATATGTGAACGTAAATTCAGTATGGGAGTTAACTTACTTGGAAACAAGCAGAAAAGAAGATTTGGAAACAAGGAAAACGAGCCTTAGTCAAGGCAAATAACAACAGACTTTTTTTCTGAGCATTTAAACGTTTGGCAAAAAGTAGTTTGAGGTGTACAGAAACCTCAATTACTAGGAAACAAATTGAAAAGGAGGACAATTTATAAGGAAAAAGGTCTGACATAAGGTTCTTGGAAAGTGCCGACTTATTGCAGCGCTACAGTCACGATTGGACGAAAAGGGTCGCAATGGTAAGAAATTTGAAGCCACAAGCAGATTTTGCAGACACGATACAGAATCGATATCTTCGTTATATTATCGAGGATTTAAGCTTGAGAAGGTTCGTACCTTAGTACTCGCAAGCTGAGTGCGTGATGACCATCACCCTAATTTCGTAACACACTATTAACAATATATATTGTAAACCATTCATCATCATCATCATTTCAGCCGAAAGACGTCCACTGCTGGACATAGGCCTCCCCCAAGCACCGCCACTTCGACCGGTTTTGTGCTTCCCGCATCCAGCGGATTCCTGCGGCCTTCACAAGGTCATCGGTCCACCTTGTAGGAGGCCTTCCAACGCTACGTCTTCCGGTACGCGGTCGCCATTCCAGAACCTTTCGGCCCCATCGGCCATCTGTTCTGCGAGCAATGTGCCCTGCCCACTGCCACTTAAGTTTGGCAATTCTTCGGGCTATGTCGGTGACCTTGGTTCGCCTACGGATCTCTTCATTTCTGATTCGATCACGTAGGGAAACCCCAAGCATAGCCCTCTCCATTGTCCTTTGAGTGACTTTTAGCTTTTTGATAAGGCCCATTGTAAGCGACCACGTTTCGTAAACCATTAAAATATAAATATTATTGAAGTACGAGTATATTGCTAAACCATTGCTTCATATGTTCGTAAAAATTGTGTGCTCAACAACGTAAATAAAGCAATGAATGTTGTTGAACTGTCAAAATGAAACCCATTGCTACTGATAGTGTGTTACGTAATTACCCGCAGAATGTAAAGATCGTACCAGGTGGCGTTCATTAGTTCTGCCTACCCTCATACGAAGAAGGCGTGAGTTCATGTTTGTATGTATTAAGCTTGAGCGACTCCTGAATTTATGTAAGTATTGGAATCATATTTGGATTACGCAAATATGATCACAATTTTGGATATATACAAGGTGTCGTTTTGCATACTCGTCAAATTTCAGGAAGCTGCTATGAAAGACATATTATAATCAAATAAAATTATGATACCTGCTCAATAATTAATACATACCTGTTTTTTTAGTTATCTAAGTTTGACTGTATTTTAGAATACACCACTTTTACAGAACAGAATCACCCCGTTGCGTATGCGGTAGTGTGTGTGTGTTAAAGTGCAGTTACAGTGCGGTATAAAACCGGGCGCGTTTTAACATGCGTGTCCCACACATGCCGATTTCCGAAAATTATTAAAAAAAATACCTACTTATTTTATTATTGATTCGTGTGGAGAATCATTAGCATAGTTACCTCCTTGAATATGACGAGGATGCAAAACGACACCTTGTATACTAAACTCTAGAAACAAAGGATAACTATAAAATTTGCTGTTGCTCCTTGCAGGGTATTATTAGGTACTTACAAGATATATATACTAAGGACTAAGCTATATTACTTAGCTTGTCCTACTTCACTGTTGAAATGATCTACCTTATGATCTTCATAGTAAACTATATTTTTTTTTTCAACGTCTCTAACTCCATTTTCTAATAACCTTATCTTAAGTGGACCCCTATGCTGTGAGATTATCACCTGTACAATGGAAATTTACCACCATTCAAGGGCCCGAGTATTACAAAGTAAATGATCTATTATATCGCGTCGGTCCATAAGGCTGGTACCAAGAATAGACTATGAAAATAAAATCATCATACAATGGAAACGAATGTAGTTATTTATTTTTATGAGTTGTAGTCAAATATGGGTAGGTTTATTTGAATAAATAAACAAAGTGTGATTAAATGCTTGTGTTACTTAAATAGATGTTACAGTGCTGTTGTAGTTATTTTGATTAGCTAATCACAACGGCTGATATGAGATTCAGCTGATGATTTCAATCGCTAAGCAGATTGAACTTTTAACAACTATATTGTGGTCGGCTACCAGTCTAACCGAATGCAGCTGAATACCAGTATTTTACATAGAGTGACTGCTCATCTGACCTCCACAACCCAGTAACTGGGTAATATGATACTCCTTGGTAAGACTGGTTGTCAGACTTTCGGGTTTCTGACGACCCGTTACGACTGTTTAAGGTCCACGAATGGCAGCCGGGACCTACAACGCGCTGACAAGACCCAATTGACAAAAATAGGCTTCTCTTAATGTTTCTCTTAAAAAATGTTAATTTTGAACATATTTCCCAGAACTTGGTTGTTACCAAAACACGTTTTGAAAAAGAATCTCGATACAAACTAACGTTAAACTAACCTCTTACCTTGAGTTCTAATCCAAAATATCTGCATTAAATATCAACACACGTTACGTATTTAATTAATAACAAGAACGTCTTATTTGAATGCAGAACTTGGTTGTTTTTTATTTTCGATTACTCAACTCAGTTTTGAGTAAATTGACCATTGCTTCATATTTTGCAATAAATTACAAGCTTTGTGTCATCGCGCTTCTCTTTCTTTTCTATGCAATCTGACAGTGACCGCGGTTTAGGTGTTGTCAGCGTCTTAACGTGCTTTCCGAGGCACGGAGGAGTCTCGGTATGTAAAGATTCACGTACCAACCTCGGCGTTGCTTAACCTGATGGATCGACCCGTACTGCTGTTATTTCTTAGCCACAAGCTCCTCGAAAGCTTTCAAAAACTGGTACTTAGCAAACTGTTACTTGAACTTTTTGAATTGGCGTCATTGATGAAGAGGGGATATAATACTCATATGGCGTAAATACCAGTAGAATAATACAACCAACACGCCTCACTCCACTTCTGTATCGCAGGCACGACAGTATCTCAAATCTCGTTGGCCCCAAACTTCGCCACTTCCACAGTATCGACGGTAGCAGCTCCGAGGTCGCTTTGTCTGCATGTTTTGGAACAAAGGGTGCCCTCTGTGTAACCGGATAGGAGGTGGAGCATAGTTTGCTACAAACTCCACTGCTGGTAAAGAACTATCATCGGATGGAGGTAAAGTCCTGACATGTGCGTGAGCCGATACTTTCTCAAACTCAAACCATTTATTACAATTAAACCTTTTACAGGCACTTTTGAATTGTCAAAGAGTCGGTCAGTTAGTCAGAAAGTTGAAGCTAGTTCCGATTCCAAAACGTGGACCTCTATGGAGAAGAACGGGCAAGAAACTCCAAGGACACTCTTTTAAATCAAGATATTACAAAATCCTGGGTACATTATTCTTGTTACTTCTATATGTGAGAACAATGTAAAAAAAAATTAAGAAACAAATCAAAATATAACATTAAAAATAAGCCGTGGCAGTTTAAGATATGACCAGTCTCAGCTGCCGGCGCCCCCATTCACGAACATGACGCGTGGATCTGCACAATACAGCTCAACCTCTCAACATTGTTACTGCATTTGACCCAATTTATCTAACACAGTAGATTATCAGTTGTAATTACAGAAATTGTATCAATAACGACCCTATTAACAGATAATCTACATTTTATCTTTATTGGAACACAGCTATTACATTCCTATCTTCTCTGTTCCGAATACAAAACATTTGAACCACCCAGTTTATCTTGGCATGCGGCAAAACAGACAGCTTAATGACAGTTTTTAACAAGCAGCGCCACGATGATGAGTTAATATTTATAGGTCAAGTATTACAGATGTTGAATTTCGGGAACGCGCGTCAATCTTCATGTCAATCGTTATAGAACAGGCGTTTTTCTTTGTGTAAATAATTTCATCACTACTCTCAAAACGACGAAGGAAAAGATCGTGAGGAAACCCGCATGTCCTAGAACCAATAATTCGAAGACATGTGACATCTACCAACCCGTACTGGGCCCGCGTGGTGGATTACAGCCTAATCCCTTTCGAATAGAGGAGGCCTGTGTCCCAGCAGTGGGAACTTTATAGGCTGAATATGCGTGAATCATTCTAATTTACACCTTATTACAATGTCATAAGAGTCACACGACGCGCGCTCCTGAGATGCATTTTGTCACCCAAACATTTGTTTATCTAAAGGATGAATGACTGTCATACTGTCAAATGACATCACTAGGACCTCACGTGGTGTGAATGGGGGCAAAACTGAATGCATGAATATTAGATTGTTTTCAATAATGTGTCCTTTTAGGAGGTATTGTAGAGAATATTTTTATGGTGAGTTTAGTTAAAAATACTATGGTACGGCTCAACTTAATTAAACACTGGTAGAACACGATATCCCATCAAGAAGCTTGCTCTTTGCTTTTTACAGTATTTCGATATTATCTGCTGAAATAGGTGACCGTAATTCTAATCTCATAAAGTTACTGTAAACGTGTCTATGAGAGTAGCCGAGGATCGAGCTAAATGGCGTGGATGATGAAATGTATGATGCAAATACTATTAATATTTTCAGTGAAAGAAAGTGGTTGGCAAAGAACAAAAGATTGTCTTTTGCTAGGTTTTATAAGAAATTCAATAGTTTAAATATAGGTACTTGTACAACTTTTAAGTTACTCTGTAGTCTGCACTGTAAAAGCAGAAATATATAAAAACATTTCCAAATCCCCAGAACATTATTACACTATATTTTTATTAGGCACTTAAAAAAAAGTATATTCAAAAGCTTTTGTGGTCAACAAATTCAGGGCTGTCTCAAAAAAAGAAAAAACCTTAAGGAAACAAAAGAAGACCAGAAAAACAATTCGTCGAAAGGTCTTTTGAAATAATAATATGATTTGAGTAAAGCGAAACAATAGTGAACACTCCAGTGCATAATATTACGAGGATCATTATGCGCACCGAAATGCGAACGAGTGGTGAAAGAATGCTCCTGCGCTGATTTTATGCACTGGCCTTGGTTTTAGGGTTGCCACGCTTTTAGATATATCTACAAGCTTGTGTTTAAAATGGGTCATGGTTAGTCGTAAAATAAATAAAATATTGGATGATACCTAATCAGGTGGATATCCACAGATGACTTCGCCCTTTTTTGGGTGGGAAGTTATCAAATAATTTCTCCCGCTCTGGGCGGAGCGGGAGGGTGTGTCATGTGTCTCTTACTGACTAAAACCCACTCGTATTCCTTCCGTTGCCTGTGTTGCCAGGGGCCTCGGTATCCCTTTCGGACTTTCCCGTGACCCCGGCAAGCATCAGCTTGGGCGGTGTTATGGGGTTTTCCATGTGGGATTTCTCAGTAGCAGCCCGGAGATTGGATTTGTGCCCGGTTGATGGCAATAGGCTCGCCTTCCGGGACTTGGGTCTTAAACATAACTGGGGACACAACGCGTCGTCAACCCGGGCCTGGTCCTTATCAGACGGCGAGCTACCCATTGCTCACCGTTCGCAAGCCCGGGCCTACGGTGACTGGAAATCCGCCTGGGATTCCCGACGGCCAGGGCGTCTCCTGCTGCGGCTAGGGGCGTGAGGGCGCGAACTTTGCCTCTCCCTAGATAACTCCGCCCTGGAATGTAAATGTGGTGCTGCCCAAACAATGGGGCACTTAATATCGTGTCCAGTTGTCTGCATGCTACAGGAGTTGATGGACGCTACTGAAGGTGTCAAGCACGTAGCCAAATTGCCTTTCCCTCAACCGTCCCGCCTCCTCCTTCGCGAGCATTACTGCTTCGCAGAAGGAGGTGACGGCTGCCCATGCCCTCTCGCTCCGTACCATACCATGGCCTGAACCAGGGCCGGACGCGAGAGATCTCTGCCGCCGATCGCCTCCACGATGACACGGCGGTGCTCTGCCCAAGCCGGGCAGACCTAAACCGTATGCTCCACCGTGTCCTCCGGGTGATCCACACAGTGGTCACACCCGGGCGTTTCCTCCCGCCTTATCCGACACAGGAACCTCCCGAAGCTGCCGTGTCCGGTGAGGACCTGCGTCAGGCGGAAGGTGAGGATGCCGTGGCGCCTCTCTAGCCACTCCTCAAAGAAAGGTCTTATCGCCGCAACCGTGGCGTGCCCAGCACTGGGTTGCGACAACCGTAACGGAGGGCACTCTGTGTCCGAAAATATGCAGTCAAAGTGACCTCGGCGCTGCCACCGATGACACTGTGGAAGTGATGAAGTATGGGGCCAACTAGATTTGAAATAGTCGTGCCAGCGACACAAAGAAGTGGAGTGTGGCATGTTGGTAGTATTATTCTACTGGTATTTACGCCATATTATATCCCCGCTTCATCAATGACGCCAATTCTAAAAGTTCAAGTAACAGTTGGTTACCAGTTTCTAATGAGATCATTTTCACTTATATGAATGTGTATTAAGACGCTGACAACACCTAAACCGCGGTCACTGTCAGATTACATAGAAAAGAAAGAGAAGCGCGACGACAAAACGCTTGTAATTTATTGCAAAATATGAAGTAATTATCTATTTACTCAGAATTGAGTTGAGTAATCGAAAATAAAAAACAACCAAGTTCTGCATTAGAATAAGACGTACTTGTTATTAATTAAATACGTAATTTATGTTGATATTTAATATAGATATTTTGTATTAGAACTCAAGGTAAGAGGTTAGTTTAACGTTAGTTTGTATCGAGTTTTTTTTTTCAAAACGTGTTTTGGTGACAACCAAGTTCTGGGAAATATGTTCAAAATTAACATATATTAGCAATTATCTATTTATTCAAAATTGAGTTGAGTAATCGAAAATAAAAAAACAACCAAGTTCTGCATTCAAATAAGACATACGTAACGTATGTTGATATTTAATACAGATATTTTGGATTAGAAATTAAGGTAAGAGGTGAGTTTAACATTAGTTTGTATCGAGATTTTTTTTCAAAACGTGTTTTGGTAACAACCAAGTTTTGGGAAATATGTTCAAAATTAACATATATTTTTTCCGCTACCACAAACTATACAGATTTGGCAATTTTCTTTCTTAAGAGAAGCCTATTTTGGTCAATTGGGTCTTGTCAGCGCCTTAAGCCTTGTGCGTACTATGTGTTAGAACTATTAGAAGTAAAAGACCCAACGGGGGTTATTATAATCGTGGTATTCAAGCCATTATAAATGTGTATATAATAAGGTTCTGTTGACCGATATAATGTGTACTTGCGTGTGAAAGATGCCGAATGAAATGTGCTGTTCACACTTATTCTTTCCAATCTGTTTTTAGAAGTGAAGTCTTTAATTGGGTGTCAGTATACTATTTTTTATTCTGTTTGTTTTAGCTGTAGGTCATCCATAGTTAATAAATAAATATTAAGTATTACCTACAGTACTCCAAACAAAGCAAAAATCGGCTTCAAAAATCAACTACTCTCAACAACGTACTCTTTTACAGTTGTTATTGTATTTGTTTTAATATCTCTTCCCTTTTATCCTAAAGGGTCTTCAAGTCAGCCCTATTACCACAAATAATTCGGCACGAACCGAGAAACCCTTTTGTCGTCAGCCCACCCATAGTGGCCGTAGTCGTGAAATAACGAAAGCTTTAAATATAGCCGTAAAAGATCAAAAATAAGTCGTAAACTCGCCGAAGCTTTGGAACGGGACAAAGGGTAGCTCGGCTTAGATATGGTGGGGTTTATTTATAGATGTCTGGCCGTTGGAGCTGTGTTTTGATAACGCTTTTGATAGTCCCAGTTAAATACTGTCATTATAGTGAAATAAGTTTTTCGTAAGTGTGAGGACTTTCTTTTTTTTGGGTGAGAAATTATCAAATAACTTCTCCCGCTCTGGGCGGAGCGGGAGGGTGTTTCAAACTATTACTGACTAAAACCCATCCGTGTTCCTTTCGTTGCCTGTGTTGCCAGGGGCCTCGATAACCCTTTCGAACTTTGCCGCGACCCCGGCAGGCATCGGCCCTAGTGGACCCCTACACTTGTGCTGACGACATCTCTTTGAGGCGCGCGTGGAACACAACGCGCCGTCGACCCGGGCCTGGTCCTTACCGGACGGTGAGCTATCCATTGCTCACCGTCCGCAAGCCCGCGCCTACGGTGGCCGGAAATCCGCCCGGGATTCCCGACGCCCAGGTCGTCTCCTGCGGCGGCTAGGGGCGAGTGGGCGTGAAATTTGCCATTCCCTCAACGGTCCCGCCTCCTCCTTCGCGAGCATTACTGCTTCGCAGAAGAGCACATGGTCTCCCAGACAATTAAATATTAAAAGCTTTCAAAAGAACATCAAGTAGTCCTTTCCAAAGTTTCATAAATGCTAAAATTGTATTGCCTCTGATAACAAAACCGAAACATTATTTTTAAACTAACAAAGATAAAGTAACTGTCTCGTTGGGGGACGGCTAATGAAAATAGGAAGCCATCAGCGGCTTTCTACAATAGCATACATTCATTATTGCTAGGTACTAGCCTCGTCTGTTTGACGTTTTCTTTAGCCGTCCCCCGACTAGACGACGCTTGGCTCAAAATATTACCTAAATTTACATTAAACTGAAAGGGCTCAATACGTATTATTTTGTTACGTTTTAAATGTTTTTGTTAGTGTCGGGGGTTTTTTAAATTTATTTTTTATTACCTACTTTTTAAACTTTATATATTACTAGTAGGTCAGACACGCTGCCATCGATACGTATCTCGCCGAAATCTGCGCCCCTGTAGGTATTTTTCCCAAAGTGAAGGTACTTATTGGTTTACCCTCATTTATCTTTCCTTCTTCATCATCAGACCCTGATCACCATCTAGCTATAACCTATTTATTGAGACCAGTTCAATGAGCCCAAACACGATACCTGCGCTGTAAGTTGGTGAGCGAGTTAAATATCAACTAGAAAAGAGCTGATAATCTTCAAACGACTGAACGGATTTTCTTGAACCATAACTAAGAACACTCTCGACAAAATCAAAATCAGTCCATGCATTCGGGAGCTACGATGCCACAGACAGACACATACACACACACACACACACACACACGCACGCACGCACACACGCACACGCACACGCACACACGCACACACAAACACACACACACACACACACACACACACACACACACACACACACACACACACACACACACACGTCAAACTTATAACACCCCGTCGTTTTTGCGTCGGGGGTTAAAACCATCCAGCAAAAGATATGGATGTCGCTAAAATTCGCAAAGAAGTGCTATAGCGACCTCCGCGTTCTCTATAATAATGCATTTAGGAATGTGATGGGGCTGCCTCGGTTCTGCAGCGCCTCGGGCATGTTCGCGGAGGAGCGCACCGCCTGTTTTCACGCGACTATCAGCTCCAACGCAATCCTAGTGATGATTGCTGACAGGCTGGCAGGCTGGACTGCCCCTATATGCTGCATTGCTGCAGCAGGCATGTTCAGCCAAGGCCGTTTGGCAGGCGTTATTAATGCTTGAGTGTGTATTTGTATGTATCTAAAGAATCGTTATTTTTTTCGTTATTTAATTTTAATGCTATCTAATTTTATTTTAATTTTATATAAATTTTATTTTAATATTAAATTTTATTTTGAATTTTTGTGACATTTATTATGAATTTTATTATTATTATTATTTTATACTATTGTATGGTATTATTAGGGTGAATTGTTTTGTAAATTTTCTTCTATGGGCCTAGTTACCCGAAATAAATATGTTTTTTAATTATTATTTCTTTGGGTCTACTTGATACCAATAACAGTAGAAGAACCTATGGCTAGACAGTCAAATAAGAATAGATGGGCGGTAGATAACGAAATCGTTCCTATTAGTATTCTATGCGGGCGCTGCATCAAATTGACGATACATGGCGCGACTCTAATTCTTGATTAGCTATGAATAGGGAAAACTGTGGAGCAGTACCAAAATATACGTAGATTAAAAAAAATACGACAATTTATTGTAATTTAATGAACCAGAAAACTACCCAAATTATTTTGCGTTACATACAGCTGCGGAGTTTGTTGCGCCACTTCTACTTACCAGCTAAAGCACTAGGAAGTGGTGAAGGGCGGCCGTTTTGGGGGACTGTCTTATGTAAATTTGACGTTCGAAAAGTGCTGATTCTCAGCCTAGTTTGAATATATGAATTTTGATTTTGAAATAGTAGTATAACATCTAAGATCTTTAATGTACGAGGATCAGGCGATAAAACTCTTTATTTGGGGAATTACTTTTTTAGTCTTCGATCTTCCACACTTACTTAAAATAACTCATTTGGTCCAGAATAAGCTTGGAAGCCGTATTACCACTACACTGTTATCATCATCTGCCTAGCCTTTTCCCAACTATGTTGGGGTCGGCTTCCAGTCTTACCGAATACAGCTGAATACCAGTATTTTACATGGAGCGACTGCCTATCTGACCTCCACAACCCAGTTACTGGGTAACACGATACCCCTTGGTAAGACTGGTTGTCAGACTTTCCAGCTTCTGACGACCCGTAACGACTGTCAAAGATCTACAAATGACAGTCGGGACCAACGGCTTAACGTGCATTCCGAGGCACGGCACACCACTACACTGTTATGTAAGCATAATATTCAACGAATACAGGTCCCTAATACAGGTCAAGTTGTAGGTCGTGAGGTCGAACCAGGGCAGGCACTTTACTTTGTGTATTTAATTTCATTACCACTGATCTCAAAACGGTGAAGGAAAACATCGTGAGGAAACCGGCATGTCCTAGAACCAAAATTTCGAAGACATGTAACATCTATCAACCCGCACTGGGCCCACTGGGCGTAGTGGATTACGGCCCACTTCCTCTCACAGAGAGGAGACCTGTGTCCCAGCAGTTGGAACATTATAGGCTGATTATGGACAGGTCCATTTAACTCCTTAAAAATATTTAGTCAGAACAGCTACTCTATGCCTTATTCAGAGTAAAGGTTGTAGTCAATACGCAAATCTGTTGCCCATTGTCGGTGCGGCGTCACAGTTGTACATCGTAATCAAATGCATTACGGTATACATTGTAAACATTTAATGTTGACGTCATAACTTATTATGACGTCACATACCGATTATTTTTGGGTATGTTTGATGTCGGTTACTGTGATTTATGACCGCGAGTCAGTCATTGCAATTTAAATCTTCTGCCAATGATATAAAGTCACCCTTTAACCTGACTGGACCAAAGGACCTCGTCGACATTAAGATTCCACCTAAGTATAGCATAATCATTATAAGCCTCCTCTCGGTGAGAGGGAGTGGGCTTTAATCTACCACGCGTGCCCAGTGCGGGTTGGTAGATGTCACATGTTTTCGAATTTTTGGTTCTAGGACATGCCGGTTTCCTCACGATGTTTTCCCTCACCGTTTTGAGAGCAGTGGTGATGAAATAATTTCCACAAAGTAAAGCGCCTGTCAACTTACGCGTAAGTTGCGGCCGTTACCACTAGGCCACCACTGCTCTATACGTATCTCATCTAAGTATGGTTATGATAAAATAGTGTGATAATGTAGTGAATTAAATGATAACGTCTGGTTCGACGACAGTTGTATAAATAGTTAATTATTATTACAGCTCCTGTAATAAACGCCAGAGCAAACCACGTTATGCCGTAAACTTCGTACTAAATTCTTAAAGAGTTTTCAAGAAAAACTATTACTAAGACTCCGCTGTCCGTCTGTCAGCTGGCTGTATCTCATGAACCGTGATAGTTAGACAGTTGAAATTCACAGATGATGTATTTCTGTTGCCGCTATAACAACAAATACTAAAAAAACAGAATAAAATAAATATAAATAAGGACATTATATTTTGCCGTTTTTATAGATAATGGTACAGAACCCATCGTGCGCGAGTTCGATTCACACTTGGCCGGTTTTTTTTTGTCATAACAAGACGTGAAATTATAAGTGTTCTGTTTACGAGTCAATGATGCAACTTCACCGTTTGCCTACGAATTCACCACATACCGAACCGATTTTTTATACGAAATTAACACTATTGTACCCCGAACCGTTGTTAACATTATATACACGAGCACCCGTTTACCATTGTACCAATCATAAGAAACTGAGGGTGGGTTAGTTACTAAAAATAAGTTAGTGACGCCTAGAATTATTATCTATAATTAACACAAAAAAGTATTTATGCAATATAGACAATTCCTGGGGGAAATATGACACAAAATGTAACTAAAGGCCTGCGCCTACTGGCGGCACGGCACGGCAAGGGATTTATATGCGACGAATAGGTATGTAACTTAATAGTATGACAATAAAGTTGAAATTTCAATGATAATCATCGTAGGTACAAAAACAAATCTGCGGTATGGTTAAGTATGCGTGGCATTGAAATTTTAATTTTATCGTCTTAGTATTAATTTATTATTCCTGTTCGTTGCATTTAAATCCCTTGACGTGCCGTACCGCCGGTGGGCGCAAGCCCTTAAAGGCCGGCTCACCAGGCGGTATGGCTTGGAAAAGGATTTTCGGAAGCGGAAATTATTTTGAATTTTATTTTCATACTCTTAGAACTCACATTTCGTTGGTATTGTGAAAATGGGACTTGAGTATACTGCGGGAAGCTGCGGTATGCTGCGGAAGGCTTCGGCATGCCGAATAATGCTTTGCCGTGCCATGCCGGCAAGTGAGAGCCGGTATTCTCAGAATCAGAATCTTATTAGTATCACTTTAAATGGGGATTTTGGCAATACACGGACTGCTTCAGCTGACGTATACAGGATTAGATATTGGTATAGAGCCATTAAAGACTCGGAGAGTCATCTACTCAACCATTAAATTAATGAGTTTAAATAAACATTACTTCCGAAACGTGGGTGTACTATAGGTACACCTCTGCCTAACCCTTCGGGGATTACGGGCGTAATGTTATGTTATGTGTATGCCATCATAAGAAAAAAGGACGTAATTACATAAAACGAAGTAACCGATTTCCGACCTTAAGATAATAACTTAAGGTCGGAAATCGGTTAGTTCGTTTTGTGTAATTACGTCCTTTTTTTCTGTAATCGATTTCTGACCTTAAGATAATAACTGAAGGTCGGAAATAGCTTAGTTCGTTTTGTGTAATCAGGTATATCGTTTTCTTTTTTCTTATGACGGCAGTATGATTGTGAATTGTGTTTTTTGCTACAGTTATTTCGTAGCTTTGAGTACATACGACGCGACTGCTCAAAGAGTCGCATAGCGTAAATTTTCTTTTTTGAACGGAGCTCTTTTAGAAATATTATGTTCTTAATTTATTGACTTCTAAAATGCATCTGCTTAAGCAATCCACGCATAGCCAGTTTTAATATTTACTAATTCAAGGAATAAAATAAACAAAACTCTAACTTACCTTCACTCATTTCAAAATAATTCTATTTCAAATCAATAATTTTACAATTTTGTAATCACACCTTCAAATACATGAATTAAAAAAAAATACCTAAATGAAAGTCACAAACACGTCCAAATATAGTTCAAATCAAACGAATCACCTAAAATATAAACAGTATTATGTACAGTCAGGGTCTTACATGCTATGTACTTACCAATTCGGCTACTATCTGCCTGCCTAGTCTCTGACATTCGTTCGGTTTCGTGAAAGTGTTTGAGTCGAACTGCTTGGTAGTCTGTGAACAATAGTTAAAAATCATGTTACTGCTAAAAATCTACGAAAGTCGCATTGACACAATCAAACTACGCTTGGACAAAGTAGATTTGACAACTACTTGACGTTTTCTGGATCGTGGCAACATTCGTCAAAGTGCACTTTGATGACGGCATCTAATCAAAGTGGACTAGGACAGGACCGCGTTAAAATTTTCAAAAGCTGCTATGTCAAATCTACATTGTACAAGCGTACTTTGTGTCAAAGCGGCTTCAAAATTTTAAATTTAGTGACAGACAACGCACAGCATTAAAACGAAGGTGACCACTTTGAAAATTCATGCCTTAAAGGGGTTAAATAGGGGTTGGTATGGAAGTTCGTCATTTTGGCCGACGGGAAATCCCGTCGAGCGCACGGCTTGTCGATAAAGAAATTGGAAAACAGAATGTTGGACAACGGTGATTTTAATTTGCTGTTTTTATCAGATAGGATGTTCCTGCATGTTTAAATCGCTTTATGTACCATCGCGGACACTGGCGATGAACTACTTTTCAACCTTATTGCTAAGAACATAAGGATGAAAATCGGTCAACCACCACTGCCCGCGGTTGTACATAGGCAGTCTCGAAGATACGATGTAAAAAAGCACAAATTAAATGAAATGAAATGATTTTATTTTCTGTAATTAGGTTTGTACAAACACTTTTATACGTCAATCATATTTAGAAAAAAAAACTAGATGAGCTCAGCGTTTCCTATCTGACTACTCTGAGAAGAAAGGCCGAAACAAACTCAGAGGTGACAGTCTCTTTTAAAGTCCAGACATAATCTTGGTCAGATCATGTGAAGACCATGTAGATTGGTGTCTGAAATGGCCTTTTGAGAAAAGAACCACACAGATTGAATAGACCTATCCAGTCAGTGCACGCATTTGTCAGTAATCGTGCAGCTCAACTCAGAACTTAAGGAGCTTAACGATTCGACGAACAATACCAAAGAAAGGACATTTGGGTAGGCCGCTTAAATGACTCAAACTGCCAGACCAAGAAAAAAATTAACTGAGAGAAAAAATAAAAACAAACAATAACCCACATAGTCTTCACATTCACAATAATTATAAAAAAAAAAAAAATACTTCAAAAACTAAATATTCATGTCATTGTATATACAAAAAAAATCATCAATGTCAATGAGTAAATAATCTTGGTCAGATCATTTGAGGACCATGTAAATTGGTGTCTTTTTTTTTTTTTTTTTGAGGGTGGGAAATCATCAAATAACTTCTCCCGCTCTGGGCGGAGCGGGAGGGTGTGTCAGACTCTTACTGACTAAAACCCACCCGTATTCCTTCCTGTTGCCTGTGTTGCGGGGGCCTCGGTGACCCATAAGTACCTTCCCGCAACCCCGGCAGGCATCGGCCCTAGTAAAGAGGGGACTTATCGCCGCAATCGTGGCGTGCCCAGCACTGGGTTGCGACAACCGTACTTTCCATGACGCCATGAGATCCCGCCGGAGCTCCGTCCGCTGTGCCGCGATTTCTCGCGGCAGCGGACTTACGCCCCGGCGTTTCGCCTCCTCGCGCCACTCCCATACGTGCGCGAGGACTTTTGCCTCCAGATCCCATGGCGGCAATCCGTCAAGGAGGCTCGCTGCCTCACAGGAGACCGTGCGGTATCCTCGGACCATCCGGATGGCCATGACCCTTTGGGCCGCGCTCAACCGGCGGGCTGGCCGCAGCGCCAGAGAGCGCGCCCATACAGGAGCCCCGTAGAGGGCCATGGACCGCACGACCCCCGCGTAGAGCCTCCGGCAGGAGGCGTTTGGACACCCTAGATTGGGCAGGAGCCGCTTCAATGCAGCGCCCGCCCGCTCCAGTTTGGGAGTCAAACGTCGGAAATGCTCCACGAAGTTCCACCGGCTATCGAGGACGAGTCCCAGGTACTTCATCGTAGACTCGACGCCGATAGAAACCCCTCCTACCGTTATTTGGGACCCCAGCGGTGGCGCGTTCCGAGGACCATGAAAACACATGGCCTCGGACTTGTGCAGGGCCACTTCGAGTCCCAATTGCCGGATCCTTTCGACGATTGTCGCAACCCCGCGTGCCGCTAATTCGGCCGCCGCCTGGTGCGACCTCCCCTGCGCCAGGACCAACGTGTCGTCAGCGTAGCACACTACGCTGACGCCGCTAGGGAGGTCGGCGCGCAGCACCCAGTCGTATCCGATGTCCCACAGATGCGGCCCCAGGACCGATCCCTGTGGGACACCGCACGACATCTCTTGCCGGTTCCACACTCCCTGGTGACCGGGGTAGATGACGGCCCTGTCCGTCAAATAGGCCTCGACCACACGACAGAGGTAGGTCGGCATCCGGTGACACCGGAGTGCCTCCCTGATGCAACTCCAGGGCAGGGTATTGAAGGCATTGGCGATGTCTAGAGACACCGCCAAGACGACCCCACCCTGGGCAACAGCATTCCCCGTCGTCAGGGCTCGCACACGCATGATGGCGTCCACCGTAGAGCGCCCTCTGCGGAAACCAAACTGGCTCTCCGCCAAATCCGGCCCCACCCGCACCAGCTGGCCGACGAGGCGGTCTGCAATGACTCTTTCAAAGAGCTTGCCCACCTCGTCGAGCAGCACGATGGGCCGATAAGCGGACGGAGTCCGCAGGGCGCCCTGCTTTCTTTATGAGGACCAGTTTCCCCGTCTTCCAGCGAAGCGGGAACTGGCCCCTCTCCATGAATGCGCTTAGGAGCCCCCTAAGTCGAGGCCCGAGAGCCTCCAAGGCCAGGACCCAGGCCTTCCCAGGTAAGCCGTCGGGTCCTGGGGCGGTATTTTTGGCATTAAGCCTGCGTACCGCCGCTCTCATTTCTACCTCGGTCACCTCCGGAGCATCGTCGTCGTCGTCGGCGGTGTGGTCCGCATCGGGCACCGCAGTAGGCGGAGCCATAGGCGGGGAGGTGTGTTCCCCTCTGGAAGGGAACAGAGCGCTCACCACTCTGCGTCAGCGGGGGAGCCCATGGGCGGAGTTAATCCCGCACCACTTTGTACGGGCGTCCCCACGGGTCCCTGTCCAGAGTCCCCAGCGACTCCTCGCGGGCCAACCCCCTGGCCCGCAGGATCTCCGCTTGGAGGGCGGTCTTCGCCGCTCTGTACCCCTCGTACAGCTCCGCCTGAATGGCTTCCGTATCCGGAGGTTTGATACGGAGCCTGCGGTGCCCCTGGTGTACCGGCGTCGCGCAGCCACGCACGCAGTGCGCAGAGCCGTCTGCTCCTGCGACCACCAGTACACCTGGCGCGAGGCACGTCCAGGCTGGACCCGGGGCATTGCCACGTCACATATGTCGGACATGGCCTCCCGGAACCACTCCGCCTCGTCGTTGATGTCGGCAGGCCTGTCCGGTGGTGACACCCAGGCCTGCACGATCGAGGCTTCCAGGAGGAGCTCCCGGTCCAGCTGCTTCAACGCCCACCGCGGACCACTCGGGGCCCGTCGGACCAGCGCGTCCGAGGTCTGGGCGGAGACGTCGAATCGGATATACCGGTGATCGGAATAGGTCTCCACCCCCTCCATGACACGCCAGTCAACTACACGCGGCGACAGAGCGGGGCTGGCGAACGAGATGTCCACCACTGATTCACCCCGCATCCGCACACACGTGGGGACAGAACCCCGGTTTAGGACGACCAGGCCTGTCTCCAGAGCCCAGTCCTCCACCATCCTGCCCCGTGTGTCCGTTAACCGGGAACCCCAAGCCAAATTCTTGGCTTTGAAGTCCCCGAGGACGAACACGGGGAGAAGGTTTGGACTAAGGAAGGTCTGAGATGGTATTTTGAGGACAGAACCACACAGATTTGAGTGGACCTGTCCAGTCAGTGCATGCATGTGTCAGTAACCATGAAGCTCAACTCAGAACTTAAGGAGCTCAAGCTCATAAAAAGTTGCCTCGGTACTAGAATATGATAAGTCGACAATCGGTCTGTGAAAAATATCTATGTGTAATGGGCCTTTAATTACAGCTGATACAAACACTGTGTCTGAAGAAGACATATATCTTACCCAAAAAGACTACTTTTGTTTTTTGTGAGGTGACATCAACACCCAAAAGAAAAACCGGCCAAGTGCGTGGCAGACCACGCACAATGAAGGGTTCCGTAGTTGGGATGAATTTATCCCAAGAACAAACTTATCATTGTAGTTAAAAAACATACAATGCAACCGCAAATTTAAGTTTGTATGCACAATATTGAGTGATTTACCATGTTATTTTAAGACCATAGACTTCTTTAGTGTTTCCTGTAATCTATAAATATCATTTATTTACATAACCAAATTACAAGATG
Organism: Atethmia centrago; assembly: GCA_905333075.3. Taxonomy (NCBI): domain Eukaryota; kingdom Metazoa; phylum Arthropoda; class Insecta; order Lepidoptera; family Noctuidae; genus Atethmia; species Atethmia centrago. The sequence goes on from HG995385.1 coordinate 15,891,617, forward strand.
ATTATTAACATTAACTAAATTAAATTAAAACTAAGTTAAGCTTAAAAAAGGCCCTCGGGGCATTGTACCGAGGATGCTGGCGGCATTTCCTCGCTGAATTGCAATGCTGATGCGTTGCGCGAGAAAGCCGCCAGCTTTTCGGTCACCAGTTACATCAACTATTACATCCTGTAATCTATATTTATATCTTTTTCAAAATTTTAAGTTCAGCAATTTCGGAGATAAGAGGTCAATTTTCATCAATTTTCTTTAATAATTTATAATGATTTAAAAACTATAAAAAATATTATAATTATATTTGAAATCCTCATAAAAAGTCTTTTCATTCGATATATCACACGGTACAATTCGCATAACTTTTGTTTTTTTAATTTTTCCCCAAAAGTGAACCCCATATTCAAAAGTATTTTTTTACGTTACGCGTTCGTGTTCGGATCACAGAAAGTCATATGTGTACCAAATTTCAACTTAATCGGTCCATTACTTTTGAGATACGGAACTCTAAAAACACGTTTTTTTAATGTCCTTCAACATGCGAATACCACCTGCATAATGTATTATCAAAAATGTTGCAACAAACCTGTTTAGGTTTAGTTTTGCTTGTAGTATCCAATACTTTGTTGATGTCCTTGATGGAATGTATTGATACATCCAATGTGGATGCGTCTAGTTTCTCCTGCTTGTTTTTGACATCTGGTGCAGTCTGTTTGTTGTCCTGTTTGATGTATTTGGGCTGTGTTGTTGTCTGTCTGCTGTCCTGCTTGAAGTTTCTTGTCTCTGCTGTTGTGTGCTTGTTGTTTTTAGGCTCCGGTTTAGCCGTCGTCTTCTTTGTTGTGTTCTCAGGTTGCTGGAATTAATGGAAAATTGTTAATTGAGTCATCAAATTGTTAGTGTTTTAAATTAATTTAAATAACCTTATAAAATGTTATGTCATCATCCACATAACATTTTATAAGATAGTAGGGATCTGCTGATGACGAACACAATATAACTTATGATTAATAAGAACATAAAATCACTAAAGTGGCTGATAAGACACTATAACTGTCCTTAAACATATATATTTTTTTCTTTGTTCTTTGCACTTGTTTTTGTTCTTAACACTTTCTTCATGATTATACTCGTATAGATAATTTTAATATGTTAGTGTATTTATTGTATATATGTACACCACACAAAAAGCGATCTTTTAAAGAGAAAGGAGAGAAAATAATGCAGGTCACCTGCAGTATTGTCTCTCCTTTTCCCCTTAAATCATCCAAAGATTGTCTTTAAAAGATCGCTTTTAACGATAAGACCGCCCATTGTGTCACCCATGTAAAATTTGTACATTTATATTTTTGTAATATTTATGGTGTACATAATAAAGAGTATTCTATTCTATAAGCTGCTGCGATGCGCATCGCACTCGCGAATTCATTTTCCCACGCGAAACATTTTTATATAGTTGTTACCATGTGTTTTTGTGTGTGTGTGTGTTATTAAACGCACCCACGACACGGTCAGCGCGAGAGTGCAATTAGTTTCGAAAATGGATTAGTGATTGACTGATTGCATTACTAATGTCAATAATTACGGCGCATTTTATGACAACTCTGGACGTAAATGTTGACCTGTTGCATCAGAGAAAGTTCCACATTCGATACGATATCAAACCGAAGATGCATGTATCTTAGGTCCGACAAGTACACAAAAATGAATCTTACACAATTTGTCTCAAGGTCTAAATCAAATTACTCTAATAAACTAAAACAGTACTCACATAAGTATGATGTGTCAAATCATCCTCCCAGTTATTAATCTGGTCTGCTAAAGCTGCTAGTCTCCCAAACTTCTTCTTGCCGTCTTGTTGGGGCCGCTGTTTAGGCTGCTTTGGTTCCAGCTCCGATGGTGGCGTTGCTGAGGAGAACTCTAGCTCCGTGCGGTGGATAGGTGATGAGAGGGTTGGTTTATCTGGAAAAAGAGGGATTTAGTTGTTAAATGGCGATGGGTTAAACTGTCTGAACTGGTAAAATTAAAGATATAGATCTATTTGAAACCAAAATACACGAATTTTTAGTTGCGAAATGTTATTAGCATATTAATGAGTATTTAAATGAAAGCTGCAAGGCCTGCTACACCTGATATATTGTGTTAGCAAAAATCATTTGTTAGTTATTATTTTGAACTTATTTGAAATTACTACTTATTGATTATTCTGAATTTAATTGTTGGTATGGATTATATTATTATTATTTTAGTTATTATTGATTAATTTTAAATTATTTTTTGTTGTTTTAGAATTGTGATTTATTGAATTTAGTTGACATTATTGATAGTTTTATATTGTATTACACTATTTGCAAACCCATGTGATGGTAAAGCATGGAGGACTTTATTGTAAGGAAAAATATATGTATCTCTTACCCATGTTTGCAAATAAATAAATGATTTATGATTTAAAGAAAGGCCTCATTGATCTAGTGGTCATACACACTACTGCTGAGCATGATCCTGGGTTATGATCCTGGTTTCGGTTACAGGATCAGGCAGTGTTATTGGTTTTCCATTTGGAATTTCTCAGCAGTAGCCTGGAGTCAGGAATTTTGCCCGATTAAGGCGCTGACAAGACCCAATTGACCAAAATATGCTTCTCTTAAGAAAAAAAATGCCAAATCTGTATAGTTTGTGGTAGCGGAAAAAATATAGGTATGTTAATTTTGAACATATTTCCCAGAACCTGGTTGTTACCAAAACACGTTTTGATAAAAAGTCTCGATACAAACTAACGTTAAACTAACCTCTTACCTTGAGTTCTAGTCCAAAATATCAGTATTAAATATCAACATACGTTACGTATTTAATTATTAACAAGAACGTCTTATTTGAATGCAGAACTTGGTTGTTTTTTATTTTCGATTACTCAACTCAATTTTGAGTAAATAGATAATTGCTTCATATTTTGTAACAAATTACAAGCGTTGTGTCATCGCGCTTCTCTTTCTTTTCTATGCAATCTGACAGTGACCGCGGTTTATGTGTTGTTAGCATCTTAAACGCAATAGGCTCGCCCCCTATTACTTGGGACTTAAACATAACTGACGAAATGCGAAACAGTTAGGCAGAGGTGTACCTATAGTACACCCGTACTATAGGTACACCTCTGCCCTACCCTGCGGGGAATACAGCCGTTATGTTATGGTACAAAAGGCAAGGCGACTGTGCCGTATGTGCGGCGGCTGGCAAGCCGGCCGACCACCGAATGGGGGGCAAGGCCTGCACCCCACCCGCCAAAGCCAAAGCCAGGGCCAGAGGCAAGCCCTCCGCCACCGCCGTCACCGCCGCAGCCGCCACCACTGCCACCGCCGCTGCCGCCTCCAACACCGCCGTCGTCGCCGTCGCCACCGTGGCCGCTGCGGCAGGCCCCTCTCAGGGGGCTGGGAAGGAGGCCCAAGAGGGGGCTGACATGGAGTGCCATTAATGGCCCCATTACGCCTCCTCCAGGCGAACATCAACCACTGCGCCGCCGCTCAGGATCTGTTGCTCCAGAGCATGGCGCAGTGGTCGATTAACATCGCCGTGGTCGCTGAGCCGTACTTTGTCCCGCCCAGGGATGACTGGGTGGAGGACCTGAGCGGCTCAGTGACCCTAATTTCGTCGGCCGCCGCCGGTACCCCCGTCCCTCGAGGCCGTCAAGAGAGGACGGGGCTGCGTAGCAGCACGGTTCGGGGAGATTGTCGTGGTAGGGGTCTACCTCTCTCCGAACCGAACTCTTGCCGAGTTCCACAACTCCCTTGCGGAGTTGAGAGACGTCGTCGTCGGGTTTGGTTCCCTCCCCGTGTTCGTCCTCGGGGACTTCAATGCCAAGAATTTGGCTTGGGGTTCCCGGTTAACGGACACACGGGGCAGGATGGTGGAGGACTGGGCTCTGGAGACAGGCCTGGTCGTCCTAAACCGGGGTTCTGTCCCCACGTGTGTGCGGATGCGGGGTGAATCAGTGGTGGACATCTCGTTCGCCAGCCCCGCTCTGTCGCCGCGTGTAGTTGACTGGCGTGTCATAGAGGGGGTGGAGACCTATTCCGATCACCGGTATATCCGGTTCGACGTCTCCGCCCAGACCTCGGACGCGCCGGTCCGACGGGCCCCGAGTGGTCCGCGGTGGGCGCTGAAGCAGCTGGACCGGGAGCTCCTCCTGGAAGCCTCGATCGTGCAGGCCTGGGTGTCACCACCGGACAGGCCTGCCGACATCAACGACGAGGCGGAGTGGTTCCGGCGAGGCGGAGTGGAGGCCATGTCCGACATATGTGACGTGGCAATGCCCCGGGTCCAGCCTGGACGTGCCTCGCGCCAGGTGTACTGGTGGTCGCAGGAGCTGACGGCTCTGCGCACTGCGTGCGTGGCTGCGCGACGCCGGTACACCAGGCACCGCAGGCTCCGTATCAAACCTCCGGATACGGAAGCCATTCAGGCGGAGCTGTACGAGGGGTACAGAGCGGCGAAGACCGCCCTCCAAGCGGAGATCCTGCGGGCCAGGGGGTTGGCCCGCAAGGAGTCGCTGGGGACTCTGGACAGGGACCCGTGGGGACGCCCGTACAAAGTGGTGCGGGATAAACTCCGCCCATGGGCTCCCCCGCTGACGCAGAGTCTCCGGCCCCAGCTTGTGGAGGACGTGGTGAGCGCTCTGTTCCCTTCCCGAGGGGAACACACCTCCCCGCCTATGGCTCCGCCTACTGCGGTGCCCGATGCGGACCACACCGCCGACGACGACGACGATGCTCCGGAGGTGACTGAGGTAGAAATGAGAGCGGCGGTACGCAGGCTTAATGCCAAAAATACCGCCCCAGGACCCGACGGCTTACCTGGGAAGGCCTGGGTCCTGGCCTTGGAGGCTCTCGGGCCTCGACTTAGGGGGCTCCTAAGCGCATGCATGGAGAGGGGCCAGTTCCCGCTTCGCTGGAAGACGGGGAAACTGGTCCTCATAAAGAAGGCAGGGCGCCCTGCGGACTCTCCGTCCGCTTATCGGCCCATCGTGCTGCTCGACGAGGTGGGCAAGCTCTTTGAAAGAGTCATTGCAGACCGCCTCGTCGGCCAGCTGGTGCGGGTGGGGCCGGATTTGGCGGAGAGCCAGTTTGGTTTCCGCAGAGGGCGCTCTACGGTGGACGCCATCATGCGTGTGCGAGCCCTGACGACGGGGAATGCTGTTGCCCAGGGTGGGGTCGTCTTGGCGGTGTCCCTAGACATCGCCAATGCCTTCAATACCCTGCCCTGGAGTTGCATCAGGGAGGCACTCCGGTATCACCGGATGCCGACCTACCTCTGTCGTGTGGTCGAGGCCTATTTGACGGACAGGGCCGTCATCTACCCCGGTCACCAGGGAGTGTGGAACCGGCAAGAGATGTCGTGCGGTGTCCCACAGGGATCGGTCCTGGGGCCGCATCTGTGGGACATCGGATACGACTGGGTGCTGCGCGCCGACCTCCCTAGCGGCGTCAGCGTAGTGTGCTACGCTGACGACACGTTGGTCCTGGCGCAGGGGAGGTCGCACCAGGCGGCGGCCGAATTAGCGGCACGCGGGGTTGCGACAATCGTCGAAAGGATCCGGCAATTGGGACTCGAGGTGGCCCTGCACAAGTCCGAGGCCATGTGTTTTCATGGTCCTCGGAACGCGCCACCGTTGGGGTCCCAAATAACGGTAGGAGGGGTTTCTATCGGCGTCGAGTCGACGATGAAGTACCTGGGACTCGTCCTCGACAGCCGGTGGAACTTCGTGGAGCATTTCCGACGTTTGGCTCCCAAACTGGAGCGGGCGGGCGCTGCATTGAAGCGGCTCCTGCCCAATCTAGGGGGTCCAAACGCCTCCTGCCGGAGGCTCTACGCGGGGGTCGTGCGGTCCATGGCCCTCTACGGGGCTCCTGTATGGGCGCGCTCTCTGGCGCTGCGGCCAGCCCGCCGGTTGAGCGCGGCCCAAAGGGTCATGGCCATCCGGATGGTTCGGGGATACCGCACGGTCTCCTGTGAGGCAGCGAGCCTCCTTGCCGGATTGCCGCCATGGGATCTGGAGGCAAAAGCCCTCGCGCACGTATGGGAGTGGCGCGAGGAGGCGAAACGCCGGGGCGTAAGTCCGCTGCCGCGAGAAATCGCGGCACAGCGGACGGAGCTCCGGCGGGATCTCATGGCGTCATGGAAAGTACGGTTGTCGCAACCCAGTGCTGGGCACGCCACGATTGCGGCGATAAGTCCCCTCTTTGAGGAGTGGCTGGAGAGGCGCCACGGCGTCCTCACCTTCCGCCTGACGCAGGTCCTCACCGGACACGGCAGCTTCGGGAGGTTCCTGTGTCGGATAAGGCGGGAGGAAACGTCCGGGTGTCACCACTGTGTGGATCGCCCGGAGGACACGGTGGAGCATACGGTGGAGGTCTGCCCGGCTTGGGCAGAGCACCGCCGTGTCCTCGTGGAGGCGATCGGCGGCAGAGACCTCTCGCGTCCGGCCCTGGTTCAGGCCATGGTACGGAGCGAGAGGGCATGGGCAGCCGTCACCTCCTTCTGCGAAGCAGTAATGCTCGCGAAGGAGGAGGCGGGACGGTTGAGGGAAAGGCAAGTTTCGCGCCCTCTCGCCCCTAGCCGCCGCAGGAGACGCCCAGGGCGTCGGGAATCCCGGGCGGATTCCCGGCCACCGTAGGCGCGGGCTTGCGGACGGTGAGCAATGGGTAGCTCACCGTCCGGTAAGGACCAGGCCCGGGTCGACGGCGCGTCGTATTCCACGCGCGCCTCAAAGAGATGTCGTCAGCACAAAAGTAGGGGTCCACTAGGGCCGATGCCTGCCGGGGTCGCGGGAAGGTACTTATGGGTCACCGAGGCCCCCGCAACACAGGCAACAAGAAGGAATACGGGTGGGTTTTAGTCAGTAAGAGTCTGACACACCCTCCCGCTCCGCCCAGAGCGGGAGAAGTTATTTGATGATTTCCCACCCTAAAAAAAAAAAAAAAAAAAAGGCGAGCACTCGTAAGTTGGTATTAGCAGAGTCTAGACATGCAACGGATCAAATTATTGGCATTTATGAGCCCTTACACAAAGTACTGATGATGTGGGGCTTGTGGCTAAGTAAAAACAGCCGCACGGGTCGATCAATCAGGTTAAGCTACGCTTGCCGCGGTTGGACCGTGGATGGGTGACCATCTTTACATACCAAGACCCCTCCGTGCCTCGGAAAGCACGTTCAAGCCGTTGGTCCCGGCTGTCATTTGTAGATCTTTGACAGTCGTTACGGGTCGTCAGAAGCTCGAAAGTCTGACAACCAGTCTTACTAAGGGGTATCGTTTTACCCAGTAACTGGGTTGTGGAGGTCAGATAGGCAGTCGCTCCATGTAAAATACTGGTATTCAGCTGTATTCGGTAAGACTGGAAGCCAACCCCAACATAGTTGGGAAAAGGCTAGGCAGATGATGACACAAAGTACTGATCCTGACTGACCGATATAAACACAGTTTTTGATGGCTTAAACCCAAAAAGCTCAGTAAGTGGCATGTTAATACAGTGTCCCGTAAATAATGGATAACATTGAAATAGCATATAATAGACCTTAGGGCCGTTCTAAAAACAAATACAAAAAAACCGGACAAGTGAGAGTTCAACTCGCGTGGTGTGGGTTCCATACAATGAATATGTTATCTATCATGTTTTGTATCCCAAGATTCAACCTATCGTGTAGTTGAAAAACATGTTCTACAAACTTACATTTGCAGTTGGAATGTATGGGACCAACTGCAAATAAATGTAAGTTTGTATGCACCATGTTGAGAGATTTACCATCTTATTTAAACCAAGGCTCAGTCGTTTCTGAGATAAGGGGCGGAATGGTAAATTTTCATCTACATTCTTAATTAACTTGAAAAATATTTAATTTAAAATTTAAAAAATAAAAATTTGAGATCTTTTACGGGTTCCTTTTTTCCTTTTGAGGTACGAAACCCTAAAAATATATCCCAAGTAGTATATAAAGTACGATTTTATTGAAAAAAAATACTGTGCCATTCCTAGTCACATTATTTACTGCCTCCCTTTTTGTTTTTTTGGTGGGAAATTATCAAATAACTTCTTCAACTTTGCTCTGGGCGGGAGGGTGTGTCACTCTTACTGACTAAAACCCACCCGTGTTCCTTCCGTTGCCTGTGTTGCCAGGTGCCTCGGTAACCCTTTCGAACTTTCTCGCAAACCCCGCGCGTTTTTTTTTATTTTAGTACTTAAATAGAATTTTTTTTTTAATTAAAAAAAAATGTTTAATTATATTAGTATATAATTTAAAAAAAATTAAAAATATCTTTTTTCGTGCATAAGTAGAGTTTTAATCATTATAATATTGAATCAACTAATCGTTAACGTCTAAATCCCGGTGTGGATGTGCCTGAGGTGACACTGGCATCATAAACGCTAAAATAATATGCCTAATACATAAAAACAAAAAAAAAACAAATACCTAATTATTTAATAAAAATAACAATATTATATCCTAACTTTTATACCATTTAATTGAATCACAATACTTTAAATTATAAAAAAAAATACAAAAGAAGAATGTATGGTTCAATAATGTTGACTCAAAGAGCTATCAATGGATACACTTGATGTAAACTATCACAGCCTGAAGCCTGAATAAACAGTTTTCTATAATCTGTCTTAAAACAATGTATTTATAATCACATCCTGTGATAAGGACATTATCAAAAGTAGGATATTGTTTTTGTGTGATTCAAACTATAGCATAATCAGCCTATAATGTTCCCACTGCTGGGAAACCTGGGACACAGGCCTCCTCGCGATGAGAGGGAGCGGGCCGTAATCCACCACACGGGCCCAGCACGGGTTGGTAGATGTCACGTTTTCAATTTTTTTGTTCTAGAACATTGTTTACAAAGTAAGACACCCATCTGGGTTCGAAGCTACGAACTACAACTCGGTAAGTCGCGGCCGTTACCACTGGAACTGACTGCTCTCCAAGTGAAACTATGATTCAAATTAAAATGAGTAAAACCAAAATATTATTATTGGTGTTTTACACAGATGGCAGAATTAATATAACTGCCTCATGGCTTCTTGGTGTATTGAGGATGGAAGAGCGACTTCAGTGTCGGGTCCTGGGTTTATTTCTAGTTGAGGCAAAATTTTATTGGAACTGTCTACCACTGCTGAACTGTCTAACAAAGTCATGTACTTTGTTAATAGGTACATTGTTGTAATTATTCCAGCTCCGAAGTAGTATTATTATAATTTACCTACCCATCAGCCAGTTTCAAGGTAACTCTTTGTTGTCTCATTTTGTATAAGTCCACGCAATTGGAGTGGTGGGCACATTTGTGTAGTTAAATATCAAAACTCAGTCTAAGCGAAAAGTAGGAAATGAAAGAAATGTTTTTGGCTATAAATTATTAATAATGAGGTTTTTCATTATACAATCACTTGTGTAGGAGAATAGAAATGAAATAGTATACAAAAATCTAGCTTAGCATCAGATTTAAAAAAATCACTTTGAACTTGATATGTTAAATATCAAGTTCAAAGTGATTTTTTTACACACTTACAAATAAAGATAAAATTCTTATTATACCTGAATACAGATTGCCGAGTCGGTCAAGTCGAGATTTAACATTGTGCCGGAGTCCTGCACGCTTGGTCTCTGATGTATCTTCTGTTGCCTTCTCCAGGTTACTGGATGTGTCATCTGTAATTATAAATGAGACAAAATACATAACTAATAAGATTGATACAAGCTCAATACTCTTATTTCAAAAATATTTTGGACAGTAATTGATGGAGTGAACAGGTAAGTACAAGAGCCAAAATTTATATTTTTATATTATGTAACATTTAATTAATCTTGACTGGTTTCCTGTCCTAGTTTTGATCCCAAAAATGGATAATGAAACTACTTAAATATTTTATCAACAAACCAAGAATTTGCCCCACTATTAACAAAAACAGAATAAAAAAACATTCAATATTACCTGCCATCCTTTTCCAAATTTTAAAATGAAATTGCAAACACCACACTGGCCTCAAGCCTCACACAATTTAAAACAACAACAATTTAATAAACCGAAGACCACACAATCTTTATTAAAAACTGTTTACAACTATTAAGCTAATGTTTTGTTGAACTTTTGAGAAACATTTACTAATTAGAGGAACCATTATCTCCTTGAGGTGAGTAATAAGTTACAAGCAAGAAGCTTTGTGGTTGTGAGGATATATAAACATGAAAAAAATAATAAGTGTCATTGGCTTTTTGTTAGTCATCCTTGTTCTTCCTTATTTACATAAATACCTTCATGGTAAGACCTTTTTAGGCTAAGGTATGTAAAGAGAAGGGACAGTAATGTGGTTTGGTACTGCATAATGCATCATGCTTTAAGTATCTTATAATATCTAGTTGTATGATAATAAGTGCCTGAGTATGCATTGTAAATATTAGTAGTTTTATTCACTTATTTAGCAGGTATTAAATTGTTGTTTTGTATGGTTTCCTTACCTGTAATTTCCTTTATAATAACATTGCCACCTGGCCGCGCCTGTGAGTCATACACCACACTAATAGGAGCATCTCTTTCCTCAACCTGAACCTCAATCTGTATGTCATTTCTATGCGAAATGTTTATTTCAACAGACACATCAGAGTTCCTTCTGTTGATACTCCCCCTCTTTGGACTTTTAAACTCCTTTTTAGTTACTAAAACGTCATTGCGACCCCGCTGTGGAGACGCGACATCGGGCTTCGGGCTTTTAAACTCTTTTTTAGTTACTACCACGTCATTGCGACCCCGCTGTGGAGACGCGACATTAGCCTTCAAACTCGACCTCTTAGTAACAGCTTTTGTAGGAGTTTCTGACTTTGTAAAGTCCTTTGACTGTCGCCGAGGCGACGTAATAGATTCTCGAGCCATTTTACTTGGAGATTTCGCAGGAGAGCCCTCAGATTTCACTATAGCGATGTTTTCTGTAAGTGGCTTCCTTTTCGGAACAGCCTGTCCAGAATTAGCAAGTTTTTGATCGATCTTCTCCTGTCTGGCCCGAGCTCTCTCTAACATGCGCTGGAAATAAGATTTTTATTGTTAAAACATGCGATTCTTGATGACCTTCTAAAGAATGCGACCGTTAATACATAAATTATCACCCAATCGTACTTACCTGGGTGAAGGGATCCATAATTGAAACGTTTTAAAAGATACTCGAATATCACAAATCACTCAGTTGACATAGTTTGTATACACTTTGCACGATAATAACGATTTCAAGTTAATTTTTGCAATTCAAACAAGAAAACAATTTCCATAAACATTCACCCGTTCGTTGGAAGTTTGACGTTTGAACCGCAATATTTGAATTTAGTTCGCTTGGTATCCGGTAGGCACCGCGCCGCGTCATAAATTTGTATCGTTCGGAAATTGTAAACATGTTCAAATGCTAGAATTTTTTGAACATCTTTGTTTTGCAGAACTAAACATAATAATAAAATTGGTACTGGTTTATGTATCCCAAACTTATGTATTTTTGTCCCACCAAGGAAGAGTTTGTAGCATTGAGATATACTTTATAGTGCGTTTAGGTAGCGCTACCCAAGAAGCTTAAATCAAACCACAATGCAAAATCCTACCCACTCCCTCACCCTTTTCAATGTAATAAAATGTTTACAATGTATTTTTGGATATTTTACATAACAACATTACAACAACTTCTACGAGAGCCACACGAGATGTAATAACGTTTGAAGGTTTCGCAGTTCCTGATCCGCATAACAGATGGCGTTAAACTCATTTTTCAGGAAAATAAAAGTTGAAGTAGGAAGGTAGAACCCCATGGAAATAAATATATATAGGCCAATGGATAAACAGTGGATGATGCTATCTTGCTATTATAAGTAGGTAGTACACCAAAGACTGATATATATACATAGTTAGCTAGGTACCTATAGTCTGCAAGCAAAATAACGGAATCAGTTTTGTCTTCATTATTGAGTAAAATATTTAAATAACATTCGGAACAGAAGAAAGAATATTATTATAATATTAAGAAAAGCTAAAAGCAGGGAATGGACTTTTGTTGTTATCCGTACCTACCTATTAGTACTTATTTTCACAATAGCATAAGTTAAAAGGTTAAATCATTATGGTTATCGGTATAAGGTATCTAGAACTGGTCATTAGGTCACTTGTTTTTATGTACCTAAGTATTAATCGTGTCAGTGCAATAATTAGTTCATTAAATTTTATAAACATCTGAAGAAAATAAAAGAAGGAAACATTCAATAAAACGCGGTGGGCTGTACTGAGCACAGAACACTATTAGGTACTCCTAACGGAGGTACTGAGGCGGCTGCTGCAGGTGCAGAAAACCTCAAACGGCGGAAGTATTTCAACCTTATATATAGAGTGTTTTATGTTCGAGCCGTTTGGGGTTGAACCGTTGAAACACCATAATGTCCGTGCGTGTGCCCACTTAGTTTTTAGAGACATCGCCAAGCGGTTGGTCGACTCATAGACTAATATAATGAGAGTCGACTCTTCGCGTGACCCTACTTTGGCCTGTTTTTAGAGTTTCGTACCTCAATAAGAAAAAATGGAACCCTTATAGTGTCTGACTGTCCGCCTGCTACGGCCAATTTGCTCCGAATCTACTGGACCGATTAAGTTAAAAGGTACACATATGAATTTCTGTGACCCAAAGATGGCCGTGTGACGTAAATAAATTAATTTTCAATATGGTTGTCACTTTTGGGGGCAAATTAGAAAATTAGAAAATATACCGTGTGATATCAATTTTTCCTTTAAAATGATTTAAGAAAATAGATGAGAATTGGCCCCTTATCTCCAAAACTACAGAGCCTAAAATTATGAAAAAAAAATAAGGAAAATAGTTCTTTACAAGTAGATCCTACAGGAAAACCTATACAAAGTGTACGGTATTAAAACTTGGTAAATCTCTCAATATTGTGCTATAAACTTACATTTGCAGTTGGAATGTATGAGGGAACATGTTTATCAACTACCTATATTATAATGTTAAGTCTGTTCTTAGGATAAATTCATTCCAACTACGGAACCCTTCAATGTGCGCGGTCCGACACGCACTTGGCTGGTTTTTAGGGTCCGTAGTAAACAAGGAACCCTAAAGGCTCCTTCAAACAGGCGCGACACGCGACGCGACACAAAGGCTCTGTGTAGCACTACAAGCGGTGCCTTTTTGTCGCGTCGCGTGTCGCGCTTGTTTGTAAGAGTCTTTGTAGTTTCGACATGTCCGTCTGTTTGTCTGTCTGTCCCCGGTAGCTGAGACTCTTTAGTAGTATAAAACTGTAATTTGGCATACCTACATTTCACACTTACATGATATTAATCACGCCGGTAAAATAGTAAAACAAATCACAAAAAAAAACCCTTAGAATAGAATACTCTTTATCATGTACACCATAAAAATGACATTATCGCCTCTTTACAAGAACAACGAGATATTTTTTAAACCACAGCTTTACAGGAGAGCAATTTTAAACATTTCATCATCATCGTCATCATCATTTCAGCCGAAAGACGTCCACTGCTGGACATAGGCCTCCCCAAAGCACCGCCACTTCGACCGGTTTTGTGCTTCCCGCATCCAGCGGATTCCTGCGGCCTTCACAAGGTCATCGGTCCATCTTGTAGGAGACCTTCCAACGCTACGTCTTCCGGTACGCGGTCGCCATTCCAGAACCTTTCGGCCCCATCGGCCATCTGTTCTGCGAGCAATGTGCCCTGCCCACTGCCACTTAAGTTTGGCAATTCTTCGGGCTATGTCGGTGACCTTGGTTCGCCTACGGATCTCTTCATTTCTGATTCGATCACGTAGGGAAACTCCAAGCATAGCCCTCTCCATTGCCCTTTGAGTGACTTTTAGCTTTTTTATAAGGCCCATTGTAAGCGACCACGTTTCAGTGATCATAGGTCATCACTGGCAACACGCACTGGTCAAAGACTTTCGTCTTAAGACACTGTGGTATGTGGGACGAGAAGATATTGCGTAGCTTCCCGAACGCTGCCCAGCCGAGTCGGATTCGACGATTGACCTCTTTCTCGAAGTTGGACCTACCTAACTGGACAGTTTGTCCTAGATAAACATACTCGTCCACAACTTCGAGCGTAGCGTCTCCGATTTTCACGAGAGTGGGTGTAACATGGGCAATTGACATGATCTTTGTCTTGTCCATGTTCATTTTAAGACCCACTCTTTCGGGAGCTCTACTGAGGTCATCGAGCATTGTACTGAGGTCCTCCATAGTCTCAGCCATGACAACTATATCGTCGGCAAACCGAAGGTGATTGATGTACTCGCCATTGATGTTGATGCCTGGCCCTTTCCAGTCCAGAACCTTGAAGACATCTTCCAGTGAAGCGGTGAACAGTTTCGGAGAGTTAACGTCTCTCTGTCTCACACCTCGCTGCAGAAGGATAGGTTTCGAGGTCTGGTCCTGGAGTCGGACTGACATAGTGGCATTTTCGTACAGACACTTAAGCACCTCGATGTACCGATAGTCAATCTGGCACCGTTGAAGAGACTGCAGTACAGCCCATGTCTCGATCGAATCGAAAGCTTTTTCGTAGTCCACAAACGCTAAGCAGAGAGGCAGGTTATACTCCTCGGTCTTCTGTATAACCTGCCGCAGCGTATGTATGTGGTCTACAGTGCTAAAGCCTTTACGGAATCCGGCTTGTTCGGGAGGCTGGAAGTTGTCAAACCTGCGCGCGAGACGGTTTGTGATGACTCTTGTAAACAGCTTGTAGACATGGCTCAGAAGTGAGATGGGCCTATAATTCTTAAGGAGTGTATTGTCGCCCTTCTTAAAGAACAGTATCACCACACCTCTGTTCCATGCCTGTGGCGTTTTGCCCTCGAGTATGACGGAACCAAACAGCTTCTGGAGGGCCTTGAGAACAGGTTTTCCACCGGCCCTCAGAAGTTCAGCCGTAATTCCGTCATCATCTTGTTGTTTTTGAGCTGCTTCAGAGCCATCCTAATCTCGTACAAGCTGACGTCCGGGATGTCTTCGGTGTAGTGTCGGGTCAATCTAGCACTTGGGTCGTTTGCCAGATTCATACCAGGGTTGCCTGTTGACGTGTATAACTGTCCATAGAAACTCTCGGTCTCTCTCAACAGCTCATGTTTGGCGGATACGATCCTGCCATCATTGGTCTTCAGTTTCACAAGCTGGCTCTGCCCAATAGACAGATCTCTTGTAAAGACCTTGGAGCCTTTATTCCTTATTAAACATAAAGATAAATTCTAAACTATTGATAATTTTACCGTCGGAAAACAATTAAATTGTTAAGGTAATTATTGTGTTTTCTGAAAGGAAGCAAAAAAAAAAACTCATTTCAATATGAAATAAGTAAAAAAACACAGACACACATGTTACGTTTTTAATGAAAATATGTCACAAAATGCTTGTAACATATTGATATACCACATTGAAGATGTTAAATTTAGGTGTAAGGCTGTGTGATAAGTTCAATAAAACACACTATCAAAATAAAGATCTTGTATTTAAAAAATACTTTACGAAGACAATAATGGCTTACTTACACCATGAATTTAGTTTAAGGCACAATAATCAACAAGAGATCAACCAATCACATAGTACTCAGTACTCGCTTTAATTTACATTATAACTTTGTATGGTAACTAAAAATTTACTTTCATACAAATAAATAAATCAACAAGTTAACTGTACTTAAAGTTATGTAATAGTAATTAACGTCTTCTAAAACAATTATGGCACCCAGTTTTATAGTACTTAGAAATTCAAAATAGGAACATTGCTATCACCCTTCATAAACATAGAATCACAAATTCTCTTGATACTAATAAAAACACTAAGAACACACTAACACTACTTATAATTTTAAATGTAGCAATTAAATATTTCTTAAAAATACAATTCAAAAAATATTTGTACTTAATCAGTCTTATTACAACGATTCGTAAAATGGCTTGTGGTATCTAGGAATGAGGTTTTTATTGACCAAATCCATGAGATCAGCTTATTTTCTCTCTGCTTGTCCAGGTTTTTGAAGATAGGCCTTTTGCAAATCTAAGTTAATGCTTTGGCTATTACGATTTCTCTTTTTTTTCACCACTATAGCTTTCTTAAATAATTCGTCAGCGTATGATTCTTTGAAAAATATGGCATCGGGATCAGAGCTTTGAACTTTTATCATCTTCAGTCCAGCCAGTTTCACAGTATTATTGTCTTCATCTTTCATTATTGCATAGTTCATTTGAGTGCATATACTTTTCCAATCAAAAAAATCATCGAAGCACATTTCATTAACATGAAATGACTCGCTTTTTTTCCGTGCCGCCTTTATAGCCCCGACCAAATTTTGATCATCCGAAATGTTATTATAGTTGGTAGTGATATTTTGTTCCACGTCAGTATCAGAAGCATACTCAGCACGTTTTGTTGGTTGGGCTTCATAATCAGGCTCCTTTACTGAGTCGTCGCTGTCTGAAACGTTATAAATGCAATCAATTTCTTGAAGTTTACTGGTGTGGTATTGGTTTGATCAATTACCCTCGAGTTTTGTCAGAACAATGGGATATAAATTATTTACTCCTAACATCTATCGCCAGTTATTTCATTGAGTGCTCTTTAATAGCTAATACTTACCTACTGATTTTTTTTGCGAATCTGTGATTTCAAAGTAAATAGGTATAAATAAGATATTAGAATTTCAATATTACTGTGTTTTACAACTAAATACAATTAATTTATTTACATAACCAAATTACAAGATGATTATTAACATTAACTAAATTAAATTAAAACTAAGTTAAGCCTAAAAATGGCCCTCGGGGCATTGTACCGAGGATGCTGGCGGTATTTCCTCGCTGAATTGCAATGCTGATGCGTTGCGCGAGAAAGCCGCCAGCTTTTCGGTCACCAGTTACATCAACTAGACGTTTCGCGATTTCCGCAAATAACTTATGCGCACTGGGACCCCACGGACCGAGGGTAAAGTGTGACACTGTGTTTTTAAGATTGATTGGATCGCGTTTAGGAAATCTATGCTTGACGTTGACATGAAATTTTGATATCAGTAATATTTAGGTAATTAAAATGTATATTTTTTAAATGAATGTTTTATTATTGTTTCAATTTAAACAGTGAAAGTCCTTGTGGGACAAAGTCAACTCATATTTCTTGCAAGTGTTATTAGCCCCACCGAAATAGATTAGTGGGACTTGGGACATCAATCAACTCAGCTTATAACAGTCCACTGCTAGACATAGGCCTCTCCCAGGCTGCGCCACAGCACCCTGTCCTCCGCCTTCCGCATCCAGTCTGTCCCAGCCACCTTTTTAAGGTCGTCGGTCCAACTAGCTGGGGGGCGTCCCTCACTACGCTTGCCGATACGCGGTCTCCACTCCAGGACTCGTCTGCTCCACCGGCCATCGGTCCTTCGACAAACATGGCCAGCCCACTGCCACTTCAGCTTGCTGACTCTGCAGGCTATGTCGGTAACTTGGGACATAGTGGATGTCAAAATTGTGACCATTCCACTTTGGGAACTGGTGGGTGACCAATCTGTCCCGATTGTTGGGGCAGAATGGAATAATCCCTGAAATCGGTGTACTTAATACATAAAAGAAACGTGTTTATTTCCAGTATTGTCAGGTTCAAAACTGCGTCAACTCACAATGTTCACGAACTTGGTCATAATAAGGTTTGTTTATAAACTTAACGAATAAAGGGCAACCAATGATCCGAGATTGTTTGAATCATTTTACTTGTTTACCAAAACGTCGAGAAATGGAGAAGATGGATTAATATAAATTACCGTACAATTTAGATAATAACAGAGGGGCTTGTATTGGACTGTATGGTGAATAAAAGAGTTGTTTCCAATTCTTCTTGTTTATTTTCAGAGTTCTTGATTGTTCGGGAGCTGGAGACCGACTGTGTCTCAGCCTTACAATGGTCCGTCTTATATATAGCTCTCCCTATGTTCCGGGAGCGAGTGGACCGAGTCACACAACTTACATTTATTATTTCCAAGTGACTCTTACATGGTCCTGACAGCTTAAATCACACTTACTTTTATAAATTATGCTAATCCGGTTACAAATCACTAAATTAACTTATTCTAAACTCTAACTACAGTCTGTTGAAGACTTCGTAGCGAGGGCTCGTTTTTCGTAGTCCCGCCGCTACTTGTGCCCTAGTGCACAGATAGGGTCTTATCCTAAACTATCTTATCCTAATTCTCACTTCTTATATCTATGTGGAGGGTCAAAAGACACACAACACTGTCTCTCCACCTTGTATGCTTGGCGTTAATTATAGTCACAAACACACAACACTGTTTTTACACTTTGCACGCTCGGCGTTCGTTACAGTTCTCCCCCCGGCGCAGCTTGCGTAGCCTCTTCCCTTTTCGTTACGACGACGAGCTTGCTCACAGGGCGTCGGAAGGTGCCGGTTCTGGTGCGCACCTCGACGACCCTGATGCCGCCGTCTGGTCCTTGATGCGTGCGCTCGACGACCCCCATCGGCCAGGTGTTTCGGGGCAGCGTGTTGTCGACCACGAGGACCACGTCGCCGGCCTGCACCGGTCGTACCTCGTTCTGTGGCTCGCCGCGAGGCACCAATGTGGGCAGGTACTCGCGTAGCCAGCGTCGCCAGAAATGGTCAGCGAGCGCCTGACTAGCTCGCCAGGTCCTTCTGTCGGCCTCGTCGCAGGGTCCCGTTGCTGGCAGCCCGTTCGATGATCCCAACAGGAAGTGGTTGGGGGTTAGAGCTTCGGGGTCGCTGGGGTTTACGCTGACGTGTGTCAGTGGTCTCGCGTTGATGGAGAACTCAACCTCGGTGAGTAGTGTACTCAAGACTTCCTCTGCCGGCGCCTTCTCTCGCAGGGTGATGTTGAGTGCCGCCTTTACAGAGCGCACCATCCGCTCCCACGCGCCGCCTTGGTTGGGCGCACCGGGAGGGATGAAGCGCCACTCCATTCGGTGTAACAGTCCTTCGCCTTGTAGGGCGGGCATCCACTTAGTGTACGCGTTGCGGAGCTCTTGGTCTGCCCCGCGAAAGTTGGTCGCGTTGTCGGAGTACATTAGCCTTGGCCAGCCTCTGCGCGCAGCCATTCGTCTCAGCGCCATGATTGCTGAGTCGGTAGACAGCGATGCGACGAGCTCGATGTGCACAGCACGGCAAGTGAGGCACGTGAAGAGCGCGCCCCACCTCTTCTCTCGGCGGCGCCCCACCTTGACCATCATCGGCCCGAAGTAGTCCACCCCGCAGTTGGTGAACGGGCGGTGGAACGGGTCGAGACGGGCGTGTGGCTGGTCCCCTGTAGCCGGTGTTTGCGGCGTCGTTCGCCGCCTCTTGCAGAAGGCGCAATTCTTTTCTACGGCGCGTACCGTGGGCGCGAATAGGGAACGCGTAACCAACGACCTGCGACAGCGGTACTGGGTCGTTCACTTACGACCCACGGTACGCGCCGTAGGTCGTTGGTTACGCGTTCCCTATTCGCGTGGCCCGCGGCGCAGTGCTCCCGTAGTACAAGGAGCTTGGTGAGCTGGTGTCGGCCATCCAGGATGATTGGCCGCTTGGTCTCGGTCGGTGCTGATGAGGCCTCGATCCGGCCCCGCACCCTCAGGACGTCGTCTTCCAGTACTGGATTCAGTCGGTACAGCCGACTCGCCCTTGTTAGCGGGCGGCCGGACCGGATCCTCTTCAGGTCCTCTCCAAAGCTGTCTTCCTGGGCTCGGCGGATCAGCTCAGTCTCGGCGCGTTGGATGTGGCGATGTTCCAGTGTCGTTGCTCTTCGACGGCAGATGTCAATAAAGGCGATTACCCGAGCGGTAGTCCTCACCAGGACTTCGTACTTCGAGAAGCGGGCTGCGTCTGGCAACCAGCTGTCTTGCTCCGTCTTCTCGGTGATGTGAAGGACTTCCTCATCTTCTGGTTCACCTGTCGGCGTCGTGGGCCACTGCTCTTCTGGCAGGAGCAGGAATTCTGGCCCCTGGAACCATCGATCCCCTTCATTGATGGGCGTGTCACGGAGTCGGGTAGCGTCGTCGGCCACGTTGCATGTGGTGGGCAGCCAACGCCACTCTTCCTTCCGTGTCAACTCCGCGATTTCTCCCAGTCGGTGCGCGACGAACGGCGTGTAGCGTCGCGTGTCGTGATGGATCCAATGGACTACGGTTGATGAATCGGTCCAGTAAATCGTTCGGCCGATGCCAATCCGATGTTCCTTCCTTATTGTATCAGCGAGCCTGGCTCCGATGACCGCAGCCTGCAATTCTAGGCGCGGTATGGTCTGGGCCCGACGAGGTGCCACCTTAGCCTTGGCGGCCACCAGTACGATGTTTACGCTCCCGTCGGCGTTCTTCACTCTCCAGTAGGCCACGGTCGCGTAGGCCTGCTCACTGGCGTCACACAGGACGTGTAGGTCGATGCGCTCGTACTTCTGTGCCAGGTAGCATCTTGGTAGTCGGAGCCGGGTGAGCTCGGTGAGGCGCGCGAGCCAGGACGCAAAGGGCTCATTCTCCTCAGTCGGTATCTGTTCGTCCCACGTTATCTGGAGGCGCCACAAACTCTGCAGTATTATCTTCGATCGTATGGTGTAGTGGCTCAGAAGTCCAAGTGGGTCGTAGATGGACATCACGGCGCTGAGGGCTTCCCGCTTCGTCGGCGCCCGTGTTCCTGCTCGCACCTCAGCTGGAACTCGGTTCATTGTAGTGTTGAATCCCAGCTCATCTCGTTCTGCGTTCCAATATAGCCCTAGGATTTTACTCTCTGGCTGTTCTCCCCCCAGTTGTGTGGGGGCGGTAGCGTGTAGTTCTGGAGGTACGTCGCGCAGTACTGTCTTGTTGCTGGAGCTCCAACCTCGCAGCGTGAATCCCGCGTGCGCGTGTACCACCCTTGTTTTTTCGACCGCCCTCCACGCTTCTTCGGGGTCCTCGTAGCTGGCCACCAGGTCATCCATGTAATGACTCTTCTTGATGGCTTCCAGCGCGCGTGGGTACTCCTGCCCGTATATGTCCGCATTGTGGTTGCGGATATAGTGGGCCATGTACGGGGAGCTCGCGGCGCCGAAGATCATGCTGGTCATCTTGTATTTCTTCGGAGGCCCTTCTCGTTCGTCACCTCTCCACAGGAACTGTTGCGCTGGTTGATCTTCCGGCCTTATCCTGATTCTCAGGAACATCTCCTGGACGTCCGCTGTGATCGCCACCGCTTTCTCTCGGAATCGGAAGAGGATTCCTGGCAGCGACAACAGTAGGTCGGGTCCCTCCAGCAGTTCCTCGTTCAAGCACACGCCGTTGCTCTTGGCTGCTGCGTCGAACACCAGCCTGTGCTTTCCGGGTTTGTTTGGGTTTCGCACGGCGAAGTGTGGTAAGTACCAGCTGATGGCGCTTGTTTCCTCTGACCCGTCGCATGGCGTCGCGTATCCTTTATCCAAGAGGTTACTGATCTGCTTGGAGTATTCGACCGCGAACTCTGGATCCGCGTCCATTCTCTGTTCGATCTTCTTCAGCCGGCGGAACACCTGACCGTAACTTGACGGCATGGTGACGTCATCTCGTCGCCATGGTAATCCTACTTCGTACCCGGTGTCGATCTTCTTTACAGTCTTTCTGACGATGTCGATGGCCCGTTGATCCGTATCCCTTACTTTCGGTTTTCCTTGTATGCCGAGCGCGTCGATCTTGAAGTGACCTTCGACTAAGTCATGGAGCTCTTGGTTGCTCGTGCCTATCATTCGGTCGGGCTCATAGACGTGCAGCACGTTTCCTTGTTGGTAAATGGTGCTGCGTGGTGCGGTTCCGTGCACCACCCATCCTAACTGTGTTCTTGATGCGGCCGGTTGATCAGGGCCGCCGACTCGAAGCTCACGGGACACTATACATTCCCAGTGGTCTGTCCCCACTAGGAGCCCGGGGCGTGCTCGTTCGTAGCACACCTCTTCTGGAGACAGGTCCCTCAGGTGCTCGTAGTCCAGCAGGGTGTCAGGGATGGACTGCTGGTGCAGCTGAAGCTTCTTCACGGTTCTTGCTTTGATCTTGTGGTTCTTGTCGTCCTTCAGTCCCCTGACGTGGATGTTCACCAGCTGACTCTCCGTCTCCTGTTGCGACATGTTGACTCCGTTCAGGTGAAGAAGTTGTGATGGTCCTTCTGCTCCGATGCTCTCCGCCAGTTCCTTATCCACGAGGGTGATTGTGGCTCCTTCATCTAGGAGGGCGTACGTCCTTGCCTCCCCCCGTGGTCCGGACACGACGATAGGGCACGTCTTCAGCAGGACTGTACGTGGTCCGGCAGTTGGTCGTGTTGCTACGGACAGGACCGCTTCTTCTTTCGGTGGTTCAGCTGGCTTCGGGTCTTCCTTCTTGGCTTCCCTTGCTTGATGAAGGGTCGCATGATGCAGGCGGTGACACTGGTTCACGCCGCACGGCTTCGCTTTGCAGTTTATATGTCTGTGTCGCTTCTGGGCACATTTAAAGCATATTCCGTTGGCCTTGACAAAGGTCCATCGCTCATCCGTATTGAGTGCCTTGTATTTGGGGCACTGCGTCAGGACGTGAGCTTGTTCACATTTGGGGCACTTGTCCTTTTCTTCTTCCGTTGCCCCGGACGTGGTGAAGACACTCGCCTTCTTCTTTAGCGTCACGGTAGGTCGAGTCTCCTTTCTCTGACTCGCGGCGCTTGTAGATGGTGCGTACGCGTAGCGTAACGCTCTGTCCGCTTCTCGCATCAAGAAACGGGACATGATGACGATCTCCGGGTCCGTAGTGCCTTCATGGTCGTAGGCGTAGTCGCACCAGCGGGAGCGGAGATGCGGGCTGAGCTTGTCCAACACTTCTCGCGTCATCAAGGGGTTGAAGAGGTAGCCCCTTCGGTCAATCGTCTTCAGCACGCAGATGATGTTTTGCAGCTTGATCGCGAAACTGTTCAGTTCAGCCGCTGATGTACCCGGTTTTGGCAGCTTCTTGAGGTCTTCCAGTGCTTTGTCGATTATCACTTCAGGTCTTCCGAAGCACTGCTCCAGGGTCTTCATGATGACGTCCGGATCGGTGGCCGTATGCAGGAGAGCGGCCACGGCGTCTCTCGCTTCCCCTTTGAGGCAGCTCCTCAGCCTCTGGATGTTTTCTGCTGCCGATATCTGGTACATGCTGGTCGTGTCTCGAACTGCTGCTTTGAACGGTAACCACTCGTTGGCCGATCCGGAGAAAACAGGTAGGTCCGTGTGTCGGGGCCTGGGTCTGGCCATTTTCTCCAATGTGGCCGCCAGGTGCTCGATGCTGTTCCTGTTCCTCGTCGGAGTCGGTGATCTTGCTCGTGGAACTTCAAACCGTATTTGCTTCGGTTCTTCTGTTGTTCCCTCCTCCCCCCGTGGGCCGAGGGGGTTCGTCCTCAGCCATTCGTCCACCTTCTGATGTGGATCTTTATGAGGAGGACTGATTTCTTCATGTACGCTATCTTCATCGTTGATCGCGGACACTTCGGCGGCCAGTCGCTTCTTGATTAGGTCCGCTTCCAGGTCCAACTCCTTTCTTCTGATGGCTGCTAGCTTCTCTGCTGCATCCAGTTCTGCCATCCGTAGTCGCGTTGTTACACTGGTCGTAGATCGTTGTGATCTAACCGATCTGGTTGGTGATACCGGTCTTCTTCGAATGGTTGCTGTTTGGAGTCCGGAAGGTCCCACTGTGCTGGTGTCCGCTACCTTGGAGAATGGTGACGCCGGCGGGTCCAGTGAGAGCCTTCTTCTGCGCTCTTGTTCGATGCGCTCCGCTTCCTTGCGTTGCGCCTCCTGTACCTGGGCGCGTCGCTGCTCATCCATATCCGCTGCATCCCCTTGGCTTCTTGTTACCACCATTTCGGATCTCGAACTTTGCGTTTTTCCAACTTGGTTTTTTCGTGTGACGGTTCTTCGGCACGGCGCTAGTAGGTCGTGTCGTCACGTCGGTACGGGTGACGGTTCTTCGGCACGGCGCTAGTAGGTCGTGACGTCACGTCGGTACGCAGACTATACTTCAACACGTCGCTCGTTCAGTAGGTCGCGTTGTCAAGTCGGCACGGGTGACGGTTCTTCGGCACGGCGCTCGTTCAGTAGGTCGTGTCGTCACGTCGATGCGCAGACTGTACTTCAACGCGACGCTCGTTCAGTAGGTCGTGTCGTCAAGTCGACACGCAGACTGTGCTTCAACACGACGCTCGTTCAGTAGGACGCGTTGTCAAGTCGATGCGCGGACTATACTTCAACACGACGCTCGTTCAGCACGACGCGTTGTCAAGTCGATGCGGACTATACTTCAACACGACGCTCGTTCAGCACGACGCGTTGTCAAGTCGATGCGGACTGCAGTCGGCTTCCGTTCTTCGCTCTGGCTGCGGGTTCTTCTTTCTTCTTTATCCGGCGCTCGAAGGACCAAAACTGTATTGGACTGTATGGTGAATAAAAGAGTTGTTTCCAATTCTTCTTGTTTATTTTCAGAGTTCTTGATTGTTCGGGAGCTGGAGACCGACTGTGTCTCAGCCTTACAATGGTCCGTCTTATATATAGCTCTCCCTATGTTCCGGGAGCGAGTGGACCGAGTCACACAACTTACATTTATTATTTCCAAGTGACTCTTACATGGTCCTGACAGCTTAAATCACACTTACTTTTATTAATTATGCTAATCCGGTTACAAATCACTAAATTAACTTATTCTAAACTCTAACTACAGTCTGTTGAAGACTTCGTAGCGAGGGCTCGTTTTTCGTAGTCCCGCCGCTACTTGTGCCCTAGTGCACAGATAGGGTCTTATCCTAAACTATCTTATCCTAATTCTCACTTCTTATATCTATGTGGAGGGTCAAAAGACACACAACACTGTCTCTCCACCTTGTATGCTTGGCGTTAATTATAGTCACAAACACACAACACTGTTTTTACACTTTGCACGCTCGGCGTTCGTTACAGGGCTTGTGGCCAAGTAATAACAGCCGCACGGGTCGGTCGATAAGGCTAAGCTACGCTTGCCGCGGTTGGTCCGTGGATGGGTGACCATCTTTAAATACCAAGACTCCTTCGTGCCTCGGAAAGCACGTTAAGCCGTTGGTGCCGGCTGTCATTTGTAGATCTTTGACAGTTGTTACGGGTCGTCAGAAGCCCGAAAGTCTGACAACCAGTATGAGCACCAAGGGGTATCGTGTTACCCAGTAAATGGGTTGTGGGATCAGATAGGCAGTCGCTCCATGTAAAATACTGGTATTCAGCTTCATCCGGTTAGACTGGAAGTTGATCCCAACATAGTTGGGAAAAGGCTAGGCAGATGATGAATTTAGATAATAACATCAACCACTACGACCGACAGTCCTTCAGCAAGACATAGGTACCTAATATAGGTAGCAAGGCTGCAGCCAGGAATTAACTTGGGGGAAGGGGTGGGGGGGAGTGTCGAGCTCTGGACCAGAGAACCAACCATCACCTCTTAAAGCAGTATTATTATAATATTACTTCAGAGAGGGAAAGTCCTGTATAGCTCCATCTCTTTCTCACGCTGAAGTAATATTGTAATAATACTGCTATAAGAGGATTAAGACGCTAACAACACCTAAACCGCGGTCACTGTCAGATTGCATAGAAAAGAAAGAGAAGCGCGATGACACAACGCTTGTAATTTATTGCAAAATATGAAGCAATTATCTATTTACTCAAAATTGAGTTGAGTAATCGAAAATAAAAAACAACCAAGTTCTGCGTTCAAATAAGACGTTCTTGTTATTAGTGAAATATGTAACGTATGTTGATATTTAATACAGATATTTTGAATTAGAACTCAAGGTAAGAGGTTAGTTTAACGTTAGCTTAGATCGAGATTTTTTTTCAAAACGTGTTTTGGTAACAACCTAGTTCTGGGAAATATGTTCAAAATTAACATATATTTTTTCCGCTACCACAAACTTTACAGATTTGGCAATTTTTTTTCTTAAGACAAGCCAATTTTGGTCAATTGGGTCTTGTCAGCGCCTTAAGAGGTGATGGTTGGCCCCCAGCACCCTAATAGCGTAACACCCTTTGATTCACAATCACAATAAGAATGATTTTGAAATATATTGATAATCCATTGCCTCATATGTTCGAAAAATGAGTCTGCTCAACAACGTAAATAAAGCAATGAATGTTGTTGAACTGTCAAATTGAAACCCATTGCTACTGATAGTGGCAATAAGCAAAGTTTTACGTAAACACTGTATGTAAAAGGCAAAAACGTACCTATCACACATTCGAATAGAGTCGAAAATATGTATAAAACGGTGCGTTGTCTAAGGCATTTTGTGGGGCCGGGGTTGACTCCCTTGTTCCAACAAACCCCCTGCAAACCTGTCAGAGTCTTACTGACTAAAAACCACCCCGGTGTTCCCCTCCCACACTTGCACCGGGGATCATGGGATCTAGTGCGACTTCCGCGATCCCCGGCCAGTGCCGGCCCGCCTGCGGAACCTGCCTACGGCCTTGATAGGTACCTAAAAGTATCTTAGTAGATACTTAGGTACACAATATTATAAACGTATATTATTTTATTATATTCTTATTATTATATTACTTACTTATAAACGTAAACGAAATGAACGTGAATATGTATGATTGGAAAAATACAAGTCTGTGCCAGCCACAAATAGGCACATAGATGCCTATTTGTGGCTGGCACAGACTATACCTACTCTATAGAGAGTGAATAATAGCAGTTTATAAAGATTGCATCAGCACGGTATAGCAACGAAATGTTTAATGTATTTAAGAAATAAATTTAAAAAGAAGGATCGTAAAATATTATTACAAGTACTAATAAACTTGACCCAAGACCCTGACACGATATGATTGGCAAATAACATTATCGTTAAATCGTTATTTTGGCATGATGTTGGACGAATGTTGACAAACATTCGTCCAACATTCGACAATTCCATTCCTTTCCTCCCCACATAATATTGACCGTCCTCCATCAAAATACAAAGTAGAACAGTAATGGAAGTGGTTTATTGGCGTTGGCCGGCCAATGCAAATCGAGATAGGTACCTACATAATAATTGAATTAAGAACACGAGTCTTGCTTGAGAGGTTTCACGGCGGACGACGGAACGAAACAGTCAGTTTAATATTAGCATTTGTTCTGAGTGCACGCAAAGTGAATTTATTACAAGGCAGAAATATGGGTGAGTGATTTCTTGTGAAATAGACAATTCAAAAAAGATGGGAATAGGATAACATTAAGATTTAAATGATTTACGTTTATGGAAGGTGCATGTGTTACATTTATTTGTCAAGTCGTTTCCTGCTCTTTTTCTGTGGACTGGTGGATGATTGGGTCCGGGGTGCTCGCTGGGTACCATGAAGCCATTTTTTTTTTAACGTAGCACACTTTTTGGAACTATAACGGTTCTAACGGAAATTAAATATTTCACTAGGGAACATTAAAAAGGATTTAATTTCAGAAACACAGAGCAAGAATATCGGTTCATATTTTTATTGACCGCAAAAGCTTTTATATATAAAAAAAAAAAAAATCAAAAGAAATCTAAAAATATTCCTACGTAACGCCTTAAGGCTCGTGCAGACTAGCGTGATATCGCGGGCGCGACAGGCAGCAATAAGCCTTTAAAATCAGTAAAATCTGAGCGATTATAATAAAATGAGTATTTTTTTCTTTTATCGCCTATTGTTTTCGCATAATACCTAGTGAAATAGCTATGTCCGTATGTTTACTTAACCAAGAGTCGATAACCGCAAAACACAGACTTGTAAGTTCCCACGGGTCACACAAAGGTGCCGATTCCTTTGTTCACAAACTAAACAAAATTTAAGTTCAGTGCATCTTTTTCTTTCTATTGCATTAAGAAAAAAACGAGAAGATAAATTTTACTTTAGTCCTGTCAAATTAATCGCCTGTGTGACGTGATTAAAAACTTGCCTACTAAAATTACGTCAATTTACGTCAAGCGCTGATTAATTTGACAGGACTAAACTAAAATTTATCTTCTGTCCTTTTCTTAATGAAATAGAAAGAAAAAGATGCACTGAACTTAAATTTTGTTTAGTTTGTGAACAAGGGAATCGGCACCATTACCTCACTTTGGTAGGTATTGCTTAGAAAAAGGTCAAGTAGAACTCAATAAGCACGATATATACATATATATATACTACATAATGTTGGCTTGGCGTTTGTCAAAATATTTGCGTCACTTAGGTAGGTAATACAAAATATACCTTATGTTTATTTATATAAAGTTAATTTTGTATTTACGATATAACGCAAATATTTGGGCAAATACGTAGTGTCTAATAAATAAACACTTTAAAGACTGCCTCGTTGGTCTAGTGTTCGCAAGCGCTACTACTGAACATGAGGTCTTGGGTTCGATTCCCGGGTCGGGCAAAGTGCTCTTGGGTTTTTCATCTGGGATTTCTCAGTAGCAGATCGAAGTCTCGATTAATTGGTCAAGGACAGCTAATGAGACACAATTGATTTTCTTTTGTTTGACTCCGAATCGGTGCCGCGCGGGGCTTAAAATGCCCGGTTGGTGCCAATAGGCTCATTCTCTGTTACATGGGACTTATACATAGGATGGCGAAATGTGGGTGTTCATAGGTACACCTCTGCCTCACCCTTCGGGCAATTCTGGCGTGATGTTATATTAAGTTACGTTAGATACTTACAGGAGGTACTTACAGAAGGAAAGCCGTAATTAAAGCCTCAATATTCTATTGGACAAAACAAATTTCATTGACTAGCTGATTCGGGTTCATGCCAAGGCTAGGAAAAATAAAACTTGATTTCCTTCAGAAACTTTTCATTAGCACCTATCAGGAAAAATAATTAAATATCTAGATGCGGCGTGTTGGAGTTGCAATTAGGCCAATAGCATCATTAATTAAAAAAAAAATCGGAAGAAACCGGACAAGTGCGAGTAAAACTCGCGTGGTGGGGTTCCGTACAATGAATAATGTTATCTTTAATGTTTTTTATCCCAAGAACAAACATTGTAGTTGAAAAACATGGTCTCCCATACATTCCAATTGCAAATGTAAGTTTGTACCTACGCACAAAATTGAGAGATGTACCATGTTATTTTAACACCATATACTTATAGGTTTTCCTGTAATCTATAAGTACAGAACTATTTTTTATTTTTTTCAATATTTTAGGCTCAGTAGTTTCGGAGATATGGAGGAAGGGTCAATTTTTATCAACTTTCTTAATTAACTTTAAAAATATTTATTTTAAAATTAGGTATAAAAAAAGTATTTTTGAAACCCTCTTATCAAGCCCTTTCATTTGATATACTACGTGATACGGTATGCAAAACTTTTATTTTTAATAAGTAATTTGCGTTACACGCCCGTGTTTGGATCACAGAAATTCATATGTGTACCAAATTTCAACTTAATCGGTGCAGTAGATTCTGAGCAAATCGGCTGTGACAGACAGACACACGAGTGAACCTATAAGGGTTCCGTTTTTCTTTTTGTGGTACGGAACCCTAAAAACATAAGACAAGGTGCGGGAATAGACAAAAAGAGTAATACCTATAATATGACCTTTTTAAACTTTATCAGCCCAGGCAGGAGTCACCCTATTTTGTGAAGTCATATGACATTAAATTATTCACTTGACATTTCTCGGGACCTTGGGGTCCCGGACCTTTAGAAGGCGTTCGACGGGCCGAAGCCAACTCGCGGAGGCCCGTTAGACGTTTTTAACCTATTGACTGCCACGTCATAAATCAAAGACGTGGCCTCGGCGCCAAGCTAAGAATTAGTGGCGTGGTGGGCACATTTTGCTCTGTTATGTATACATGACTGTGGCGGTCAAAAGGTTAATGAAATGAGCCACCAAACAATTATCCCTGTACGCACTATGCTTAAGTGCATCCAAGGACAACCCCCTGATCGTCGAGGACTATTGCAGGCAGTGTGACCATATGTGGCAGTTTCCTGCCTTTTTGTCAGGATTTGCCTTCTATTTTAGCCTCCGGCATGTTTAGTTAACGTTTTATAAAATTGGCAGTTTTTGGTAGTATTCAATGTAGAAAATAAATCCATACTGACATCTCAAATTGTCGAAAATGGCAACCCTAAAAATAGATCTTGAGGGATATTCTCTATGAAGTCTGTGCAAAGGTGTACTTCTCGTGTTATGTTTGTATCTCATTCAACTTAAATCATTAACAGTAGTAGTTATACAGTTGACAATCGTAAAACGTGTTCTCTATACTGTCGCCTTAGAGTGAAAACCTCGTATATGCGAAAAAGGCAACTTTACTGGAATAATTATTAAATTCTAAGTGTTGGTAAATTGAAAACCTCGTCTGTTATTTTGCGAGAATTTCAAACTCGCCATAGATGGCGCTACAGATGACTAAACTTTTTTTTGTGGAAACTAGGCGTGCGTTGCGAGGTTTAGCTTTCCAAAAATGTAATAAATAAAAATGACCAAATAACATTCCCGAGGTTTTCACTCTAAGGCGACGATACGTAATTTTATGGGTTTATGTTATTTCATTCAATCAGTCATAGACGTAATTACTTAAATAATAAACAAAGAAATGTTAAATCGTATGAATAAACCCATGCATAAAGAGATAGAAAATGAAGAATATGAGGCTAATTGCAATATTTAATTTACATTTGACCTAATTAATAATAAAAATATGACATGTAAAACAAAGTGTTTTTATTTTTTTACTACTACTATTACGCTAAACAAACTCGGCAGTTTTTTGGCATTTTTTACTCGAGTGTTTGGCAGGATTTGGCATTTTTACTCGAGTCTTTGGCAGGATTTGGCATTTTTACTCGAGTCTTTGGCAGGATTTGGCATGTTTCAGACCAAACTATGGCAGAATCGATAATTTTAAGATGGTCACACTGATTGCAGGATGGAAACAAAGATATTAGATTATAGGTTTCGGTGCCTAAAGTGAACTGGTTATCTAGGACTACGGAAAGACCATGGCCCCTGCCTGACCAATGTTAAATTAGTCATTTTATTATGCATTTTAATTGTCATTCTTGTCTTGACTAATGGACTCTCGGTAAAAATCAAAAATCAAAATCAAAAGTCATTTATTCAAATTCAAACTAGGCTGAGAATCAGCCCTTTTCGAGCATCAAAGTTACATAAGACAGTCCCCCAAAAACGCCCGCGCTTCACCACTTCCTAGTGCTTGAGCTGGGACGAAGAAGTGGCGCAACAAACTTCCCAGCAGCACAACTGTCTGTTTAGTTATATAAACTTGATTCAATACAAATCGTATGCAAAGTAATTAACACTACGAAACACAAAACATTTAATTAAATTACTTGCCTTAAGTTAGCTAGCACACGCCAATATACCAACAAAACAATGAAAAGTGTACTCAAGCAGATAAAAATTACATCATAAAAACGTAATCAGAACTTAATACCTAAATAAAAACCTCCAGGCATAAAGGGCGTGCCCGCTTACATAAGGCTATTGCTGTAACTCGAAGTGAGAAATGATAAACTAGCAAGCACCATCGAAGTAAAATAAATAAACAATTACTAACAACAAGAATAAAACAACGGTCAGCAAGACGACCAGGCACCACAAGCAGTACTCGTTCACGCCTGCCGGGGTCCCGGGAAGGTACTAAAGGGTTACCGTGGCCCCTGGCTACACAGGCAACCGAAGGAATACGGGTGGGTTCTAGTCGGTAAGAGTCTGACACTCCCTCCCGCTCCACCCAGAACGGGCGAAGTTATTTGATGATTTCTCACCCAAAAAAAAGCACCCGTTCACGAGCATAACGCAAAGGTCAGCCATCACCCCGGCAAGGACCAAAACCTCTTAGATCAAATAACATCTAGGTAAGAGAAAGTATAGTCCTCAGAAATCTATTTCTAGCAGGTTCAAAGATGTGGTCAAATTTAAGACGCTGACAACACCTAAACCGCGGTCACTGTCAAATTGCATAGAAAAGAAAGAGAAGCGCGATGACACAACGCTTGTTTGTAATTTATTGCAAAATATGAAGCAATTATCTATTTATTCAAAATTGAGTTGAGTAATCGAAAATAAAAAAACAACCAAGTTCTGCATTCAAATAAGACATACGTAACGTATGTTGATATTTAATACAGATATTTTGGATTAGAAATTAAGGTAAGAGGTGAGTTTAACATTAGTTTGTATCGAGATTTTTTTTCAAAACGTGTTTTGGTAACAACCAAGTTTTGGGAAATATGTTCAAAATTAACATATATTTTTTCCGCTACCACAAACTATACAAATTTGGCAATTTTTTTTCTTAAGAGAAGCCTATTTTGGTAAATTAGGTCTTGTCAGCGCCTCAAGGGTAAATTTGACCACATGTTTTGTTAGGTAATACAGACGATTTAATTATTTGAATTAAATTAAACCGTCTGTATTACCGTACCCTGTTCTGTAGTTCTTTCTCCATGGGACCAACAACGTAATCGCAAAAAAAAAATCATCAACTGTCCCATACAAAACTTCAATGCCTTTTATATGTACAATTATATAAAAAGGCATAACTTTATTTATTTATTTATGCTTTATTTACACCAGATTACACATAACAAAAATATAAAATTATACACTACAAAATATACAATGGGCGGCCTCATCGCTTACTGCGATCTCTTCCAGGCAACCATGGAATGGGCAGTGATTTTCTGGACATAAAATGGGGCCAATGGGGCATAACTTTAAGGCGGCTCAGAACATGAGTCGAGTCACTGCGCAGTAACGAATTTATGTGTCAGCGGGGGTGTGGGGTGAGGTACTACGCAGCGAGTAGGGCACTTCAGAGCCGCCATAATGTTTGACGTGTACTATACCAGTCACAAATCTTAAATATAACCACACCTTTGTTGTATAGAGCATGGGCTAACCTGACGAAATCACGATGTTCTTAACAACTTTGTTTACTGGCTGTGACCCAGCTGCCAGGGGGAAAATTCCGACAACGAGAGGCCATCGGCCTATTACCCAATTGAATACAAATAGGTAGATATTTGCCTGTATACTTAACAATGTTTACTTAACTCTTGACTTTGACTGCCATTTTCATTGTTGACTCTCCATGCTCAGTTTTTTGACGCTAGCATAGGAGTAACCAAGCTTGTTTCACAGGTTTTAGCAAAGTTGTACATAACACGACACATCACGCCTGTTTTCCCTGAAGGGTTAGGCAGAGGCACCTATAGTACACCTACATTTCGCCAGTTATGTTTAAGTCTCATGTAATAGGGGCGAGCCTATTGCCATCAACCGGGCACAAGTCCAGACGCCACCCTGGGAAATTCCAGATGGAAAAATCCAGTTTCAAAGTTGTAGTATTTCATCAGATCTACCTGCTTAAGTAGGTAACAGGGGTGCTTTATCTTTTGAATCCTATAAAAAAAAGCGGCCAAGTGCGAGTCGGACTCGCACACGAAGGGTTCCTTACCAGGATCGAGCAAAAACGCTGAAAAAAAAACAATTTTCATCTATAATAATTCCACTTTAATTTTTAACTTTATTATTATTATTATTTGTTGTTATAGCGGCCATAGTACTACACACTCTGTGAAATTGACTCTGTTGAAATTTCAAGTTTCCTATTACGGTTCAAAAGATATGTCCCTGCGAGAGACGGACGGACGGACTGCGGAGCCTTAGTAATAAGGGTCCCGTTGGCACCCTTTGGTTACGGAACCCTAAAAAGCGTAAACCAGGTGTATGCGAGTCAGTCGAGAAGATTGTGAGCAGCGGGGTCATTGCGTAACACGGTTACAGTAGCAATGGCTTACATTTTGACAGTTCAACCACTTTCATTGCGTTATAATTTACGTTGTTGAGCAGACAATTATTTTCGAATATGTGAAGCAATGGATTAGCAATATCGTTCAAGATTATTCAGATTTTGATTGAAATTGTCTTACGCTGGACCAGTATAAACGTATCTAATAAAACGGTCATGCTAGAAAGGTAATGGAGCTCTTCGACGGACTAGTCTAGGGAATTATATAGTCCTCCAGACCAAACCCATCGACCAGGAGACCATAGCCATCGATGCGGGAGCCCATTACACCTCAGTGCCACCTCATTCTTTATCTCGCTCGCACACTACTTCTCACGGTCACGTGAGCAAGTGCCATTGTGGTAGGAAGAAGTCTCCAAGGTGCCGATTCACCGGACACGGTAGCTTCGGGAGGTTCCTGTGTCGGATAAGGCGGGAGGAAACGCTCGGGTGTCACCACTGTGTGGATCGCCCGAAGGACACCGTGGAGCATACGGTGGAGGACTGCCCGGCTTGGGCAGAGCACCGCCGTGTCCTCGTGGAGGCGATCGGCGGCAGAGATCTCTCGCGTCCGGCTCTGGTTCGGGCCATGGTACGGAGCGAGAGGGCATGGGCAGCCGTCACCTCCTGCGAAGCAGTAATGCTCGCAAAGGAGGAGGCGGGACGGTTGAGGGAAAGGCAAGTTTCGCGCCCTCTCGCCCCTAGCCGCCGCAGGGGACGCCCTGGGCGTCGGGAATCCCGGGCGGATTTCCGGCCACCGGAGGCACGGGCTTGCGGACGGTGAGCAATGGGTAGCTCACCGTCCGGTAAGGACCAGGCCTGGGTCGTCGGACGTCACGTCCTATTCCACGCGCGCCTCAAATAAATGTCGTCAGCACAATGTAGGGGTCCACTAGGGCCGATGCCTGCCGGGGTCGCGGGAAGGTACTAAAGGGTTACCGAGGCCCCTGGCAACACAGGCAACGGAAGCAATGCGGGTGGGTTTTAGTCAGAAAGAGTTTGACACACCCTCCCGCCCCGCCCAGAGCGGGAGAAGTAATTTGATGATTTCCCACCCAGGCAGGCAGATGACCCTGCCGGGGTCGCGGGAAGGTACTTATGGGTCACCGAGGCCCCCGCAACACAGGCAACAGGAAGGAATACGGGTGGGTTTTAGTCAGTAAGAGTCTGACACACCCTCCCGTTCCGCCCAGAGCGGGAGAAGTTATTTGATGATTTCCCACCCTAAAAAAAAAAAAAAAAAGGCAGGCAGATGACGATGACGGATACAGCACGTTTGCTTCAATTGTTTCTTACCTAATTTACAGATCATAATCTAACAATTAAGAAAGTTTGGCAAAAAACGCAAGGAAGTCAGTAATATCAAGATGTGAGGAGCCCGAAATGCATGTTGCGAATCAGGAAAATGCATTTGAGCAAGCAACGCATGTTGCAAATAAATTTCAGATTTCCACATCCCCGCGAGCGTGATCCTCATACCAACTCCTTGGCATTTCGCCCTTGACTAACTAACATTTAGCTACCTGAGGCTATACCTCGTGTTTAGCGATACAACTTTATTCACATCCTTATTGCTGCCGAGGGCATAAGTTAATAACGCTATCAACTTTTTACCCGACTACGGCGAAATAAAAAAGAGGGTTATGATTTTGACCGGTATGCATGTATGTTCATCTGTTAAGACAGGGATGCACAGGGGCCGCGGTCTGTACGTTGCTGTATTAAGAGGATATCATCTGCCTAGCCTTTTCCCAACTATGTTGGGGCTGAATACCAGTATTTTACAATGAGCGACTGCCTATCAGACCTCCACAACCCAGTTACTAGGTAACACGATACCCTTTGGTAAGACTGGTTGTGCCCTTGGTAAGACTTTCGAGTTTCTGACGACCCGTAACGACTGTCAAAGATCTACAAATGACAGCCGGGACCAACGGCTTAAGACGTGTTTTCCGAGGCACGGAGGGGTCTTGGTATATAAAGATGGTCACCCATCCACGGACCAACCGCGGCAAGCGTAGCTTAACCTGATCGATCGACCCGTGCGGCTGTTATTACTTAGCCACAAGCCACTGTATTAAGAGGATAGGTGTGGTCGTATTCACTTTTCCCTAAAGCTTATGATCGCTTACTATTGTTAGATTAGAATGTACCTATTGTTTTGTTTGGGAGGTGGCATTCCACGGCTATGCTCTGAGCATCACTATGAATATGTATTAAATACATTAAAATATATTACGTGTAGGTAAGTTGTTTACTTAAGGCGCTGACAAGACGCAAATGACCAAAATAGGCTTGTCATAAGAAAAAATATTGCCAAATCTGGTGGCAATAGTTTGTGGTAGCGGAAAAAATATATGTTAATTTGAACATATTTCCCAGAAATTGGTTGTTACCATAACACGTTTAAAAAAAAATATCTCCATACAAACTAACGTTAAACTAACCTCTTACCTTGAGTTCTAATGCAAAATATCTGTATTAAATATCAACATACATTACATATTTGATTAATAACAAGAACGTCTAATTTGAATGCAGAACTTGGTTGTTTTTTATTTTCGATTACTCCACTCAATTTTCAGTAAATAGATAATTGCTTCATATTTTTCAATAAATTACAAGGGATGTGTCATCGCGCTTCTTTTTCTTTTCTATGCAGTCTGACAGTGACCGCGGCTTAGGTGTTGTCAGCGTCTTAATAGACGACAAATATTGAATAGTTTGTACCTAACAAGTTCAAATGAGAATATTTCCTTATTTCATTCTATTTAGAGCGTCATTTTTCGGTAGTCGGGTTTAATTTTTGAACTTACTTTTTGAGAGAATTACTTGACACTGGTATTACGTGCTTCACTCGAGCAAATCATAATTTAAGTTTTAGTAACGGCGGGTCGAACGCGTGGTTCGCAATCCAGAGCACCTGGCAAAGTAAGCTACCTTTATTTACGTAAACAATTTGAGCGGTTAGAGCGTAATTTTTCGGTAGTAGGGTTTTAGTTTTTGAACTTACTTTTTTAGATCATCAAAAACATAAATCAAGGGACTTTATCGGGTGTTCGGTGATTCGGTGGCAGAACAACAAGATTGTACCGTAACTAATAATTCTTGTTTTCTAGAGTACTACGGATAATAATATTTTTCCTGTTATGAACAAATTACCTAAGTATACGTAAATGCAATTGCAAATGACTCATATTTGTCCATGAGTTGCAGTAGCTCTGTAGCTACATAAAGCATATAATATGTAAGGACCCTATATATCTTTGTCAAAAACAAAGCATTTATTAAAAAATTGTTTCAAATAAGGTCATTCATTCGCCACCCCCGGATCTAGATTTTTTTTGAAGGCGGGGCAAAACCGACATTGGCGATCGCCAGCGTTGTGGTAAAAAAATTAAGGACATCGTGTCGCCTTTGCACGCAATATTTATAAAATTAAGGATTTTTCCTTAAATTTTTTACTGGTTTGCCGCGGCATAGGTATGTTGCAAGAGATAGAAAGCTAGCCTTTTTTATATCGCCAAATAAAAGTGGAGCATGTGCTTTAAAAGCGGGAGGTTCCTGGCAGATTTCAATTGCGCCCGCCCGCAACCCGCTCACACCGTTGGACGACCTATGCATTTTTTTTTTTTTTTTTTTAGGGTGGGAAATCATCAAATAACTTCTCCCGCTCTGGGCGGAGCGGGAGGGTGTGTCAGACTCTTACTGACTAAAACCCACCCGTATTCCTTCCTGTTGCCTGTGTTGCGGGGGCCTCGGTGACCCATAAGTACCTTCCCGCGACCCCGGCAGGCATCGGCCCTAGTGGACCCCTACTTTTGTGCTGACGACATCTCTTTGAGGCGCGCGTGGAATACGACGCGCCGTCGACCCGGGCCTGGTCCTTACCGGACGGTGAGCTACCCATTGCTCACCGTCCGCAAGCCCGCGCCTACGGTGGCCGGAAATCCGCCCGGGATTCCCGACGCCCTGGGCGTCTCCTGCGGCGGCTAGGGGCGAGAGGGCGTGAAACTTGCCTTTCCGTCAACCGTCCCGCCTCCTCCTTTGCGAGCATTACTGCTTCGCAGAAGGAGGTGACGGCTGCCCATGCCCTATCGCTCCGTACCATGGCCTGAACCAGGGCCGGACGCGAGAGGTCTCTGCCGCCGATCGCCTCCACGAGGACACGGCGGTGCTCTGCCCAAGCCGGGCAGACCTCCACCGTATGCTCCACCGTGTCCTCCAGGCGATCCACACAGTGGTGACACCCGGACGTTTCCTCCCGCCTTATCCGACACAGGAACCTCCCGAAGCTGCCGTGTCCGGTGAGGACCTGCGTCACGCGGAAGGTGAGGACGCCGTGGCGCCTCTCCAGCCACTCCTCAAAGAGGGGACTTATCGCCGCAATCGTGGCGTGCCCAGCACTGGGTTGCAACAACCGTACTTTCCATGACGCCATGAGATCCCGCCGGAGCTCCGTCCGCTGTGCCGCGATTTCTCGCGGCAGCGGGCTTACGCCCCGGCGTTTCGCCTCCTCGCGCCACTCCCATACGTGCGCGAGGACTTTTGCCTCCAGATCCCATGGCGGCAATCCGGCAAGGAGGCTCGCTGCCTCACAGGAGACCGTGCGGTATCCTCGGACCATCCGGATGGCCATGACCCTTTGGGCCGCGCTCAACCGGCGGGCTGGCCGCAGCGCCAGAGAGCGCACCCATACAGGTGCCCCGTAGAGGGCCATGGACCGCACGACCCCCGCGTAGAGCCCCCGGCAGGAGGCGTTTGGACCCCCTAGATTGGGCAGGAGCCGCTTCAATGCAGCGCCCGCCCGCTCCTACCGCGCGACCTATGCCTACGCTAATCACGTAGTGATTCCCTCGGTGTGCCACCCGCGTAGAAAGATAAGTGCGGCGCGTCTCAGTCATTGCTAAGTTGCGGAGCGCTGGGTAGTGAACTAATTGTCTGACGCTTGAATTTGCCGACCTCTGAAGTTGGAGCCCGGGACAGGCCCCGGCTTGCGTTTTTAGTAAAGAAGAAATTGAAAGGAGTTTTGGCCTAATAATTTTGAGAGAGTACAATCCAGTGACGAATGGGGGCTAGCTAAAGAGGCATTGGGATTGGATTTCCAAATCTACTAATAAGATGGGTGTAACTATCGGAAATCTCAAGTTCTGGGTTAAAATTGCATTAGGAATAAAAAAGAGTTTATATCGCTTTTTCGTTCTCGTCTTGCTCTTGTCTATTATCTAGCTGTCATAAAACCAATAGTTTTGGTTCTGTACCATATTATAGACACAAGAGGCTTTAAAAACTTTGCCTCGAAAACGAGATTGTAATACGGAGCAGTTATCGTCAAATATCAGGTTGGCCATCTACTAGCATAATTAGCCTATAATGTTCCCACTGCTGGACACAGCCTCCTCTATGGGAGAGGACAGAATGCTGTAATCCACCACGCAGGTTAGTGGATGTCACATCTTAGAATGTTTGATTCTAGGACATGCCATGCCGGTTTCCTCACTAAGTTTTCCTTCACCATTTTTGAAAGCATTTACTAGTAAGTCACTTTAAAAGTAAATGGGGTTGTTAAACACAATTTAAACTACTGTACACCTTAATATCAAAGTCAAATCGATCGTATTATTAAATCAAGTGAAAAAGAGTAACTGTATGTGATTGTGAGTTGAAGTGATTAAGTTAAAATTAAGTTACCTTTAGGTTAAGTTAAGTTATACTTTATGTAGGTGATAGTTATCGGGATGGGCATCTATATGTAGATGCGAAGTCGATGGTTAGATCCGGGCTGTCATTCGCCCCCTACCACATGAGACTTGAACATAACTGGCGAAATGTTATGTTAGACTATTGAAATCAGCGCTGTGCTGTGGGTCCCCCATATCATCAGCATCATGCTGAGTGGAATCCTATTTGTCACAGCCATGACGTGCAGATGCCGACTATTTTTGTGTTTTGTACTCGTGATTATAATGTAGATCTCTTTTGTTTTGATCTTTTTGTATGCACGTGTTTCTGTGACGAATAAACTTTTGCTTTCTTTATTTTTTTATTTAAGTCTATGCACGTTTCAATCAGTTTAAGCCTACAAGTGTATTATATAGCTATGGCTTTGATTGCCATGAAAAAGAATGGACAAGAAATAATTGGCAGTGGTAACAATTTTCTTATTAGTAGTATATGAGATAACTCTTAGTTTATGAGAACACTGGAAACAATGTGAGGTCAAGTCTAGTGAATGGTCCTCCATTGTTCACATTGCTAATCAAGATTAGGTAAGAACTGAAAATTAGGCAATAGGCACAGTAGGTATAGCCTCATTTTCTGCACAACAGGACTCTGTATTTCGACCACCAATACGTACCATTTATACTTTTGGGGAGTTTGTTGCGCAACTTCTTCTTCCCAGGTAAAGCACTAGGAAGTGGTGAAGGGCGGCCTTTTTTTGAGGGACTGTCTTATGTAATTTTGACGTTCGCAAAGTCCTGATATCAGCCTAGTTTGAAACAATGACTTTTGATTTTGATTTCTTACAATCCGACCCGATGGAATTTCTCATTGGCAAAAATTACGAAATTCCATACAAAACTTTCATCGACTAAGCTATTTAGGAAATCAATTTTTAAAAATTATGGAACTCTCCGTAAAATCGCTTTAAGGCTCTTCCAGACAGAGGCGATATCGCGGGTGCGACAGGCATATTACTGCCTGTCGCGCACGCGATATCGCCTCAGTAAGCAGGAGCCTTTAATCTGGTACGTTGAGCGTCATTTATTAAAAAAGAATCAAGTAGATAGCCTAATTATTACTAATCATCGTTTTTAATTACTTTCCAGGTTCCGTTACTATCCTGCTGTCTGTCGTGGCTGTGGTGCTGATGGTGTCTTACTCTGAAGCTTGTGAGTATCTTACACATGCCATCCACTTTGTATTACTTCTCTCCTTCTGAATCTCCCATTTAAATACACGTTGGGTCTACAAAGTTTACCACTCAGCCCAGTTCAGCTTCAGCTCGGGCCCTATCAGAATACCGGCGCTGCGGTATTTTTTTTTTTAAATAACGCAGCACTATGCTGAGATAGGAGCCTTTTTGGTATCGCACAAGTCGTTTTTATTGATTTTCTTTGTTGTTTTTTGTTTATTCGATGTTTAGCTTTAAATGCTCCTTTTTTTACTTTTGTATTTCTTGTGCGTGTCCCAAATAAAATATTTTTCTTTCTTTCTTTCACTCACCCGACTGTTTGGTAAATAAATTACCTTCAGAGAGTCAAGAACGAGAGGAAATCGCTTAAAGTAGTTATTACTTCACTGGAGTAATCTGGCATGTGCTAGCTGTCATTTTGCGTAATAAAAATGGTCGACGTTTCACATAAAGTAATAGCCATTTAAATGAATTATTCAATCAGAGCACCGTTTAAGGAGACCGGCGATTAATTGACTAGATTAGATAAACGGCATATTTTATCTATATACTAGTGCTAATCACGTTATACTTGCATAAGTAATAAAATGGTTGGCAGGAAATCCTTATTATTCATAACGCGCTGTTCCTGCGTGCCAGTTCCCACAGCATCTTGAGCACGTTGTGCGGCAGGTGGGATTGCCC
This sequence comes from Atethmia centrago, assembly GCA_905333075.3. Taxonomy (NCBI): domain Eukaryota; kingdom Metazoa; phylum Arthropoda; class Insecta; order Lepidoptera; family Noctuidae; genus Atethmia; species Atethmia centrago. Next base: position 15,933,034 of record HG995385.1, read on the forward strand.
AATGCTGTGTCACTGGGTCGAACTTCATACGTCTACGAGTACGTACTGCAAACTACGTGGACAGTGTGAAGTTCGACGTCAGACTACCTAGCATAATATTGGGTTGTTGCAAAATTTCTTTCCCACTTTGAAATTAAACTTCAACTTTTGTAATATTTATTTATTAAAACAGTTAATCGACAATATAATCACCATCATTATAAAGAACATGTAGCCATCTGTTAGGCAAAGTTTGAATGCCCTTAGCCCAGAAAGAAAGTGGCTGATAGGCAAAGAAATAGGCAAGGTAATTTTTTAGGTCACCGGAATTTCAAATTTCTTTTTACGAAGATGCTGTTTTAAAGCCCGGAAAAAATGATAGTCGGAAGGTGCCAGATCAGTGCTATAAGATGGGTGAGGCATCGTTGTCCAACCGAACTTCTCTAGAAATTTACAGGTCACCTTCACCTCATGTGGTCTGGCATTATCACGAAGTAATGATACTTCAAGACGTTTTGGCCGTTTTTCTTTAACAGCGTTCGCCAACTTCTGTAGTTGATTCACGTAGGCTTCGGCATTGATAGTCTGATTGTTGTCCAGTAACTCACCCCAGAAGTGACGGGTCGACCAGTATAAGGAACATCTTTTAGACTTGTCTCCTTCTTTAAAGCGTTGAAAACCATTTCGTACTGTGCGATCGGTAGTGGAGTTTGGGCCAAAAGCGGTGTTGATCTTATTTGCCATTTCCCTCGAACTGGTTCCCAATTTGTGTTCGTACAAGTAAATCGCTCGAAGATGTTGTTGATCTATTTTGTCAACTCTTAACTAAATCCCAGTAACAAGCCCACGCTTATAATTATACTCTACGTGAAAGATACGAGAAAATTCTACTATATACTAGATTTATCCTAAAATATTTCCGATACAACTGGAAATATCAAGGAAATTTAGAAGTGGGAAAAAATTGTGCAACAACCCAATATTTTGGATACTGACACTAGTTTTAAGTTTTCTTTATTTGACACTACTGTATGGATTCATTGTAGTTTGATAATATAGAGTCTGATAGCCAGTCTTATCAACGGGTATCGTGTTATGTCACTGGGATGGATACAAGTATCAGGTAAAAGGCTATGCAGACGATGTTTCTGACCTAAACTTATCACTGTCTCATTCACCCTTCCAGCTGGTAACTGCCCCTTACCCTCGAAGGTCTACGGCTGCAGCCCCACATGCGTCCAGGACTACGAGTGCGGCAACGGCAAGGTGTGCTGCAACAACGCCTGCAACGCCAAGTCCTGCACCATACCGGCTGCTAACGGTTCTGGGTCCAGCAGTTCCAGCAAAAACCAGTGTAAGTTAAAGCAAGTCTGTATTCTTCGAGGACTTTGACTAGCCAGAGCTGTACAGTACACTCACATTCCACAAGTTACGTTATAAGACCCATGACATTAGGTACACCACCGTTGATCTTGGATGATTCCAGACATCAGGTCTAGAGACCTACTGAGAATATCCACATGAAAAATCCCAGAATTATCAAAATCGTTCCTGGGATCGAACAAAGAGGGCTTAGACAAAATTAAATTATCGTTATCAGCGATGGAAAAGTCAAAACTGTGTAGGACTGACATAATCTTTTCCGTCGCTTATGGAAAAGCTTATGTCAATCCTGTTGAATTGAAGGTCGTTGTAGAAATACGAGATTAATTAAAAGCGTTTATCACTTCTTGTCTAGGCCCTTAGGAATCTACTGTCAATCAGTAGCACCTGCAACCACTGGAGCGACGTGTCATAGCAAGTCTATATAAATGCATTCAAGGTCTGCCGCTCCAAGGCTGGTTTAGTTCTGCAGCAAGTCAATTGCTGTGCTACTGCTGATCCCCATTTCTCTAGCCATTGACAATATTTCTATTACTGCGGACGTCTACCCCTATTATTAATATAGGTAGTATCTCTAAGTAGTCTGTGCAAGGAGGTAAAGTTATGCCAAACTTGTATTTTAAATCAAAAAATGTAGTGGTTATTTTATTTCGCGTTTATTAAATACGTTTATAAAGGGGTCAGTACAGAATTAAGTAGGTAAAGTTCGTTTTTGAATCCAAGATAGTAATTTGACATTTCAAACCTTTTTCAATTTGGAGTTTGACATTTGCACCTGTCAAATTATTATCTGAGACTAAAAAACTGAATTTACTGTACTTGATGCATAGAGTGTACTGTACTGTGCATTGATGGATAGAGTTTCTGGGTTCTTTTCAATATGACTTTTAATACTTAGCATAACCAGCCTATAATGTTCCCACTGCTGGGACAGACGTCTCCGCTCGGTGAGAGTGGGCCATAATCCACCACGCGGGCCCTGTGCGGGTTGGTAGATGTCACATGTCTTCGAAGTTTTGGTTCAAGGGCATGCCGGTTTCCTCACGATGTTTTCCTTCACCGTTTTGAGAGCAGTGGTGATGAAATAATTTACACAAAGTAAAGCGCCTGTCTGGTTTTGAACCTACAACCTACAACTCATAAGTCGCGGCCGTTATCACTGGGCTATCACTGCTTTCAGTACTTTTAAGTACCTACTACTATAAAATAAAGGTGTATACAGTAACTAGCCGTTTGTAGGGACACAATGTAAACATGAAAGGCAGAACACTTGATAAGCAAAAGGTATACAAGCGAGAAGTATGAATGGGCGCCAGTGACTCTACATTGGCCCGCGTAGGAGGTTGTCTTAAAGGGTTTTCCATGCAATCAATACAAACATTATTAACTTGACGAAAGACTTTAATTAATGGACCCGTAACCTTCTACAACCAGGCGAGGCAGTCTTGTTTAGGGGCTTACAAAACGTTCATATGAGAGTTTTGGTATTTCCTTTTAGGGGAGGCCTATGTCCAGCGGTGGACGTTTTAATTAATATAGATGTATACAAATCTCATATGGAACAAATCTAACTCAGATAGTTGTTAGGTAGGTTACTCCCCCCGTCCTAAAGATAACGTAGCACTTATGTCAAGTTATTTTTTTTCCTGTTGTGAGTATAGGTACCTACTCTCTGTTTTTTTTTTTTTGGGAAATCATCAATTAACTTCTCCCGCTCTGGGCGGGGCGGGAGGGTGTGTCAGACTCTTACTGACTAAAACCCACCCGTATTCCTTCCGTTGCCTGTGTTGCCAGGGGCCTCGGTAACCCTTTAGTACTTTCCCGCGACCCCGGCAGGTTTAGTACCTTCCCGCGACCCCGGCAGGATGGTACCGACGCCTGAGGGCGACACCGGGATTCTACGTTGTTCAAGAAAAGTAATCAACATTTTTTTTTTATCATATTTCCAGCCGGAGCCGGTATATACTGTGACAACGTGAAGTGCAACTCCTTCGAAGTCTGCAAGGTGGACCCTAAGACCAAGCGCAACAAGTGCAGCCGACCCTGAACAATTCAGTTATAGCTGCTAATAAGTTTTATATTCTTATTGTATCCGATTAAACTATTTTTGTAACTTGGGATGTTGATTTTCTTTTGTATGCTATGGAGATTTTAACTGTGGTCGAGAAAAAATACAAGAAGATGATACTCGTATATACTCGTATACAAGGTGTCGTTTTCGCATCCTCTTCAAATTCAAGGAGGTATCTATGCTAATGATTCTCGACACGAATCAATAATAAAATAAGTAGGTCTATTTCTTTTCTTTTTTCAAATTTTCGGAAATCGGCATGTGTGGTACACGCATGTTAAAACGCGGCCTGTGTGATACCGCACTGTAACTGCCCTTTTACACACACACTACCGCATACGCAACGGGTTGATTCTGTTGTGTGAAGGTGGTGTATTCTAAAATACTGACAAACTTAAATAACTAAAAAACAAGTATGTATTAATTATTGAGCAGGTATCGTATTTTTTTTTAAATTATTTATATATGTCTTTCATGAGGGGCTTGTGGCTAAGTAACAACAGCCGCACGGGTCGATCGATCAAATTAAGCTTCGCTTGCTGCGGTTGGTCCGTGGATGGGTGACCATCTTTACATACCAAGACCCCTCCGTGCCTCGGAAAGCACGTTAAGCCGTTGGTCCCGGCTGTCATCTGTAGATCTTTGACAGTCGTTGGGGGTCATCAGAAGCTCGATATTCTGTCAACCATTCTTACCAAGGGGTATCGTGTTACCCATTAACTGGGTTGTGGAGGTCAGATAGGCAGTCGCTCCATGTAAAATAGTGGTATTCAGCTGTATCCGGCAAGACTGGAAGCCGACCCCAACATAGTTGGGAAAAAGGCTAGCCAGATGATATGTCTTTCATAGCAGCCTCCTGAAATTTGACGAGGATGCAAAACGACACCTTGTATAGGTATATGTCACCGTAAGATTGTGAGAGTCGTTAGTTTTTAATCTATCGGTATTGTTTCCGTTAGATTAGAAACTGTCGAAAAATTGTGAATTGGGTGAAATGGGCTAGGTTAGGTTACAACTGTACCCAACCGCGGCGCCGCGGCTGCGTCCGGCGAGCGCTCCTTCCAAGTTGCTAGCAGCTACGCAGGCTATTTAGTATTTAGCGCAAGGTGCGTTATGTCGGAAAGAAGTTTGATACCAGCAGGCTTAGCATGACGCTTTATATTTCTTCGAAGAATAGACACGGCTCTTTCTATACAAAGTGACATTTCGTTTCTCCATTTTTGACATCCCACCGGAGAAATCCTTCTACATAAAAAGGACCTAGACAAAGACCGTTAGAAACGTAAGACAAAATGACAGATTGTAAAAGGATGTCTACGGTGAGATGTCAAAAATGGAGAAACCAAATGTCACTTTGTATAGAAAGAGACGTGTCTTTTCTTCGAAGAAATAGAAAGCGTCATGCCTGCAGTTCACAATTAGTCGGTTTCCCATGGATGATTTGTGAATGGTTTGTTGCAGTTCACAATCAGGAAATAATACCAATAGATTATAATATATAAATTAACGAAGTTCATAAATATACGGTGACAGATATAACATATCGGATCTGTAGGTAACTGTTCCTGCTCAGATAGAAAAAATGATGATCAGTATTTATCATGTAACAAATTGGGTGGTAGGCTTATCTTCTTTTTTTTTTGGTGGGAAATCATCAAATAACTTCTCTTGCTCTGGGCGGAGCGGGAGGGTGTGTCAGACTCTTACTGACTAAAACCCACCCGTATTCTTTCCGTGTTGCCTGTGTTGCCAGGGGCCTAGGTAGGCTTATGTCTTGGAATGCAAATTTGAAACTGAAACCTTGCGTTATGAACATTCATGAATTCGCACAATGAAAGTCATTAAATTAATTGAGTAATGAGCCTGATGCTGTTTTAGAAACTTCACCGAAAAAAGCCGTGAAAAGGGATGATTTGACAGAAAGAAACTACATAAGAACTTAATTTTACATTTTATTGGCAAAAACAAGAAGCATTTTAGTATTTATAGGATAGCAAAAAGCAAAAGGTACCTAATAACATCTGCACGGTGATTGTGTAACACACCATCAGTAGGCAATGGGTTTCATTTAGACAGTTCAACAACATTCATTGCGTGATTTGAAGTCAGCAGTAATTTCTTAAGCCCGCTGACATTTCAGCCGCTTGGTGACCGGGTCTGGTTTGCAGACCTCGTAGGGCCTGCATTTGACTCCTTCGCAGTACACACCACCACCACCTCCGCCTGTAAAAATAATGACAGCATTTGTCAAAACACGGTAAAAACACATAAATTCGACTACACACACACGACACGGTAAAAATACAAAATCTCGATATTTGGAATGGGTTCCTCTCAGGGGTATTCGGAGTTGACATCCCAAGGATATTATTGTTTTCTGTACCTATAGCCTATACATCGCCGGCTCCCATACCCCTCAAAGCGGAACACAGTAAAGGCTCGTGCAGACTGGGGCTATATCGCAGCCGCGACAGGCATATTGCTGACTGTCGCGCCCGCGATATTGCGATAGTCTGCAGCACAAGCATTCACGCTGCTTGGTGGCAAACATCGGTATAGTGAGAGTACATTTTCGGTAGAGTTTCTTCACAAAGAGCTCTAACTTTACTCTGCAATTTGGAATGTGTTCTGTGCCTGACTTTTTACTGCACTTGCTTCAAGCTGAAGAGGAAGTGGGCTGGTATCACCAGGTAAAGATCCTCCAAGTCTAAACTTTATCAACCAACTGATTGTTGTAATGGAACTGATTCACATCCTTTACACTCATTGTAGGGTCTAGTTGAAAACCGACGTCAGGCACTAGTTGTCTGGCATTTTGTTGAACTGGGCCTACTTGGCGCAGCCGTACCGTTAATTTTTATTGTTGGATTTATAACGTGTGCCAAGTTAACATATTTTCTTTTATTCTTTTTTTCAACTTACCGGTATACATCTGTTTGTTCCTTTGATCTTCAACGCTTTTCCAGGGCGCTCGGTCTACACAGGACTTGGTGTTGAACTGGTTTGGGCAGCACACCTTGCTCCATTTCTGGCAGTCAGCATCAGAGAAACATGTGGGTTTGTCGTTGTACACCCTGTTTTTAGGGGGACAGTTGCCGTGACCGATTGCTGTAAAAGTTATATGAAAATTTATGTTAAAGACAAGAGCAATGTTATTTAACCAGTTGGTAAAGCAGACGGTCTACTTGGCCGCAAGCATAACCACTTCTATGTAGGTGAAGTGAGTTTGAAGCAACCTGCAGTGCAATTCTGTTATTATAACACCGTGGAAACTTTAGTGAAGTGAGCTTAAAGTGAGCTATCAAGCTCCTCCCAGGGAGGGAGGCGAGATTAGAGCTCACTTCACGCTCATTTCACCTAAAGTTTCACGGTGAGATTTGTACAGCATACACCGGCTGTCATCCCACCTTATGCTAGGGATTGACATTATTGATAGCGAAACTCACTTCATCAAGTATTCACGGTGATATTTTTTCAAAATAGATCTGCTACTCCACGAAGAATAGAAATAATTCTTTCTATAAAAATATACATTTCTTTTCAATCTAGAAATGTTTCGACGGCGGTCTGTGTCACGCTACGTGGTGGTCACCGCCACCTAGTTATATCGTTACATAATCACAATCAACTTATCATGTTCCCACTGCTGGGACTTAGGCCTACTTTATGTGCGAGGGAGTGGGTTAAGTTACCCACCACGCGGGCCCATTACGGGTTCGTTAGGGTCACTTGTGGACACCAGCAATACGAAAGGGATCGTAGGAGCATTGCTGTTAAAGATAACGCTGAAATGTAATAAAATGTGCTTGTATTTACACCTTCAACCCGAAATACAGCAGGTATTACCAATTCATTATACTTAAGGTGGATTCGCAGTGGTAGCCCGCGAAATTAAGTTTTCTTTGTAATATATTCTAAGTTTTTTTTGCAATTTGCGGGTTAGCTTTAGGTTCTACCTTGATCAAAATATGATTTGCGACCATAACAAAAGTATTTACAGAACTATAATCATAAGAATCATTAATAGATCTCTCTGAGTTAGACTTGTTCCATAAGAGATTTGAAGGGATTCCACTGCGGATCCACCTTAAGAAGCTGACAACACCTAAACCGCGGTCACTGTCAGATTGCATAGAAAAGAAAGAGAAGCGCGATGACACAACGCTTGTAATTTATCGCAAAATTTTAAGCAATTACCTATTTACTCAAAATTGAGTTGAGTAATCGAAAATAAAAAACAACCAAGTTCTGCATTCAAATAAGACGTACTTGTTATTAATTAAATACGTAACGTACGTTGATATTTAATACAGATATTTTGGATTAGAACTCAAGGTAAGAGGTTAGTTTAACGTTAGTTTGTATCGATTTTTTTTTCAAAACGTGTTTTAGTAACAATCAAGTTCTGGGAAATATGTATGTTCAAAATTAACATATATTTTTTCCGTCACCACAAACTATACCGATTTGGAATTTTTTTTCTTAAGAGAAGTCTATTTTGGTCAATTGGGTCTTGTCAGCGCCTTAAGTAGTTTTAAAACTAAAATTGAAGACTCAACGTGGACTGTGGCATATTTTTTGTTAGGTAGGTTACTCCCCCCGTCCTAAAGATAACGTAGCACTTATTATATGTCGAAGTTATTTTTTTCCTGTTATGAGTATACTCTGCTGTTACATTTTGTTATGTAGGTAAACATTCTACTAATAATATGACACATGGGAAAGTAAAGTAGAAAAATATGAGGAAATTCTGAAAAAAATACCTGATACGTAGTTGATGACCAGCAAGGTTGCCACGACGAAAATGAAGGCTTTCAAGGAACCTGGCAAAAAATAAAAATACATAATTAGAATGATATCTTAGTGATGAAATGATGAATGATGAAAGGTGAAGCTAAAATCGAATTATTCACTGGAGTAATCTGACATGTGCTAGCTGTCACTTTGTGTAATTAAATGGTCGTATTTATTGTACTGGTGATCGTTTAGTCTAATCGATTTATATAAGTGTAAAATAAATGTATAATATTATAAGTGTAAAAGTCTAGAATACAATAAATATGACCATTTTATTACACAAAGTTACAGCAAGCACATGTCAGACTACTCCAGTGAATAATAATAATTCGACCTTAGTTGCCCATTTCAAAGCGTTGTACTTAGGGGGACTACAGGACCTAAACGCAATTTTTATAAGTTTTATAATGCCTTAAAGTATATGATACACTGCAGTAAATAAAATCAGAAAAATATATGATATTCTTAAGGATATATTATACGTAGATAATGTGTTGAGAACATAATATAACTAATTTGATACGATAGAAAAAAATCACGAAATATCTCTAAAAAATTATTTTATTGATTAAAAACCATACTTATATACATGCAATCATTCTGATTTTTGTCAGATTATTCTACAAGCAGCATATTAGCATAATAGTGTTTTATTTTTTTTATACAATCTATAGCTTTTTGTAAATCGATAATTGCTTCATATTTTGCAATAAATTACCAGCGTTGTGTCATCGCGCTTCTCTTTCTTTTCTATGCAGTCCGACAGTGACCGTGCTTTAGGTGTTGTCGGCCTCTTAAGTAAGTTCCTATTAGTACGGGAGGTACCTACTGCAAGTTTTGCAAACTGTACCGTATGACATATCAAGTGAAAGGACTTGTTGTGAGGATCTTAAATAGGTATATATTTTTATTAAATTTTAAAATAAATTGTTTTAAAGTTATTTAAGAAAATAGATGAAAATTGACCATTCTTGCCCCTTATTTCCGAAACTATTGAGCCTACAATAAAAAAAAAATACAAGAAATAGTTCTTTACTAGTTTACATATTATGTACATTACAGGAAAACCAATGAGAAGTGTATGGTGTAAAAATTACATGATAAATCTCTCAATATTGTGCGTACTAACTTACATTTGCCGTTGGAATGCATGGGACAACATGTTTTTCAACTACGATGTTTGTTCTTGGGATAAAAAAAACATTTCAGATAACATATATTCATTGTACGGAACCCTAACCACGCCAGTTCAACTCGCACTTGACCGGTGTATGAAGCATACATAATAATTCACTCATTCCGTTCAAGTGAACGAACATATGTCAACAGTCAGTCTAGTGATGGGTAACTCATCAATTTTATTTGAGGATGAGGGAGCACCTCATTTTGCCTCGTGAGGTCCTCACGAGGTACCCCTCATTTGAGGTGAGGATTTGAGGAATCCTCAACGGCGTATTCACCTCACGAGTCGTGAGCCCGAGCCGAACTCAGCCGAACGTGCGAGGGAGCGAGGCGGGCGGGCGCGACGACATTCACGAGTACTCACGACTCTCCGTCCGTTTAAGCAAATCTCTCTCACCTCTCACACATATTATTTTCTTTCGCTCATAAATTTTAGACCGCCAAAATAAACGAATCAATGACACTTGCTGATGCTTTTAGAGTTCATAATAATTAACCATAGCTGAAATAAAAATATTTTCTTTAAAATTCGTTTTGACTAATAATGTTACATACTAATTTTAACAGTTTACGTAATGTTGACCTTGGAGGTGCACGTGATATTCTTGTAACAATTACGTAGACTTTCGTTTCTTTTTTTGTGTTCGTACTTTAATCTAAATAATTAATATCCTACCAAACATCAGCATCACACTCACCACACACACATGACACAACTAACATCATTACATACTTAGGTACCTACATTATTTCATTAGGTACATACCAAAATCATAATGTTAATGTTTATTATGCTGCCAAAATTTCGAGACCAGACCTCACCTCACTCATTCTTTAATTCTATACAATTTTTTAAATCGGTTCATTCGCTCACTCGTTGAGGATCTCATCACTCAACCACTCAATACTCACTCGCGAGTCAAGCCTCACACCTCACCTCGCTCGCCTCACCCCTCGCCACAATTTCATATTGTCAATGTCAATTTTTGAGGACGCGTGAACGAATGAGGTGAGGTGAGGTAATGAGGTGGTTCATTGTTGAAAATCGAGTAACTCTTTCAATTTGCGATCACGAGGACCTCAAACGAGGGACCTCATGAGTGAGGGACTCATCACTAAGTCAGTCTTCATTCGCAATCTGCCAGTGTAACACCTTTAACTATTTCTATTAAAAATACAGTCCACTTTAAAGTGTTATTTATGTGGTTTTATTACCAGCGTCCGCCACATAAAAATGGTCCTTCGACGAAAATAGTGTTCGCGGCAGATAATCAACTCTATATGTTGTGTGAGTGTGACTCAATTTTGTCGGCGTGGACTAGCGGAAGCGGTCATCAACAAACCCGCGTTGTCATCAGTTGTCATTCATCGCACCGCTCAACTATCGCGTCGCGTGCGAGGAGTACGGAGTCTAAACACAGCGTGCTCAGCAGACAGCGCGCCTACGCGGACGAGCGAGAAGAGTGTACGCGTGCGAACGAGAACCGCGATCAACTCGGCCGCCGGTTGGTCGGCGACGTCGAGAGTTCCAGAAACTTCTAGCAAACTCCATAGCTGCCGGAAGTTATCCGCCGATTTTCAACATCTTCATCCATTGTCCGACGCCATAATCCGCCATTTTTGTGGTGTTCTATCAAGTGAAGTGAATCACACGTCTCATTTTTTTCCGCATTGTGCAATCATTGCATTCTGTACAACTAAGTAGCATCCATATATGCGCAAAATTGCTATTATTGCAAGTTTTTATAATTTGTGTAGTTACACAAACCTTTTAAGCCATCATGGCAAACAATTTAAAACGCCTAATACTGGCCAGGGGCCAGGCAAAAGGAACGATAACCACATTATGTAAGTTTGTTGAGTCCGAGGATATCGACAAAGCCCCTATAAGGGCGCTTATGGTCAAGAAGGACAGGTTGGTCACCGCCTTTTCAGAATATAGCTCATTTAACATTGATATATCTGTTCTAGATGAAAATAACGATGAAAACTTTGGCCACTATGAATCCATATATTTATGTGCCTTAGCCGCATTCGAAGATGCCATCGAAGAAAAATCTAGCCCAGGTAAATCTCCGAAACCCGGAGCAGAGCGTGACGAGGAAGAAAAAGACGCTATGAAACGTCTCCCACCTATAAATATTTCCAAGTTTGGAGGTGAGGTAGGTGACTTCCACGACTTCATCAGCCTATTTAAAAGTGTCATCGACAAGAACACTAAACTATCACAATGTGATAAATTCTATTATTTAAAAACCTATTTAAGTGGCGAAGCCGCCGAACTCATTAAACATTTATCGCTAACTGCACATAACTATGCAACCGCACTGCAATTGCTCAGCGAGCGATATGATAATAAAAACAAGGTCGTTAATTATCATGTTAATTCTATATTAGACCTAAAGCCTATTTCTAAGTGCACTGCCTTAGCTTTAAGAGAAATCATTTCTCAAACCAGACAGCATTTAGCTGCCTTAAAAAACATAAATATACCCGTTCAACATTGGGATGCAATTATTGTATGCATTTTGCAACGCAAGCTCGACATACACACATTAAGGTGCTTTCATCTAGAAACAAAATCAGAGGCTGACCCTGACTTAAATTCACTTCTTAAATTTTTAGAACAACGGGCAGCAGCACTTGAAACTGTGGCAGACAGCCAAACATCCTCAAATTGTGCAGTGAACAGCGGCCGCAGGACAGGTTTGGTAGCCACTAAGGAGGTAAACAAAAATACACAAGTATGCAAATTTTGTAAGACTAAAAATCACCAACTATATAAATGTGAAAAATTTAAACTTGCCTCGCTATCTGATCGTTTCGGCTATGTAAAGACCAATGAGTTGTGTACCCTATGCTTAAACAAACACCTGTCAAAGTGTAAATTTGCCTTTAAGTGTTCAATTTGCAAACAAAACCATAATAGTTTACTGCATAAAAATGAGCCTGAACAGGAGTTAAAGCAAGTTTCATTATCTATGAATAAATGTGTTGATGTTTTATTGCCTACTATAAAGGTAAACATAACTGACAAGTTAGGTCAACAATTTCAAGTTAGGGCTCTTTGTGACTCAGGTAGTCAGGTTTCCTTTGTGTTATCAGACCTAACAGAAAAAATTGATTGCAGGTTAGTCAATAACTATACCTATATTAAAGGAATATGTGGTCAATCCAACACAGTTCCTCATACTGCTACTTTTAACATCTCTTCTACTCTCAACACTTACAAGACTCAAATAGTATGCTGTGTAGTGCCAAACATCACTAGTGATTTACCTCAGTGTGAGATAGATACAGATAATTTAAAAATTCCTTCATACGTCAAGTTAGCTGACACAGAATTTTATAAAACTGGAAAAATAAGTATCTTATTAGGTTGTGACGCTTTCTTTAAAATCTTATTGCGTGAACAACTACCTATTATCCCTAAAGGTTTGTATTTACACAACACCCACTTTGGGTATATTGTGGCTGGAAGGGTGAAGACTAGAAGTTACTCTCCGGTAAGTAAGTGTACCAAACACATTTTAAAAAACAGTGAATGTGATAGCACCCAAAATATAGAAAAGACTTTAGAGCAGTTTTGGAAGTGTGAGCAAGTGACAGAAGTTTTCACTGAGTCGGCTTCTGAAGAAGCTCTTGCTGAAAAAATCTTTTCTGAATCTGTAATATTGAAAGACAATAAATTTCAAGTTAACTTACCTTTAAAACAAAATTTTGATCAATTAAACATGGGAGATTCTTTCATAAGAGCTTTACAACGTTTTAACAATTTAGAAAAAAGACTTCACAAAGATGCTGAACTTTTCAGAGGTTATAAAGCGTTCATTGACACTTACATTTCAATGGGTCATGCTAAATACATTGATATTCAAACATATGATTTAAAAGCTGGTCAGGTATACTTTCTACCACACCATCCAGTATTAAACGAAAATAGCAAAACTACAAAACTAAGAGTCGTTTTTGATGGCTCAATGGCTACTAATCAAGGTTTTTCTTTAAATGACATGTCGCTCAATGGGCCTTGCATCCAAAATGAGTTATTTAATATATTGATTCTCTTCAGATTACATAAATATGTGTTATTTTCTGACATTCAAAAAATGTTTAGAGAAGTTAACCTCAACCCAGCACACTGTGCTCTTCAAAATATATTGTGGAGAGATTCACCACAAAAGGAAATACAGTGTGTTCAGTTGCAAACAGTCACCTATGGACTTAAAAGCTCACCATTTTTAGCTACAAGATGTTTAAATGAGTTAGCTTTCAGATTTGCGCATACTTACCCTGAAGGTGCACACATATTATTGAATCAATGCTATGTCGATGATGTTTGTACCGGTAGTAACGACTTACAAAAATTACTTGATATGAAAAACCAATTAATTGCCATTTTAAACCTTGGTGGTTTTAAACTTCATAAATGGAGTTCAAACAGTGAGCATATATTAAGGGACATTCCCTGTGCTTTACAGATTTCAAATGAAATTGATTTATGCAAAAGTGATGATCAATATGTGAAGACCTTGGGTATCAAATATAACACACAAACGGATGTATTGAACATTTCCTGTCCACAAACTGAGTTGTTAGATGTCTACACCAAGCGTCAGACATTAAGTTTCATTAGCAAACTCTTTGATCCACTGGGTCTAGTAGGTCCAATTATTGTACTTGCAAAAATAATCATGCAACAAACATGGTTAGAGAAGGTTTCATGGGACTCACCATTGCCACTGAACTTAAATAAAAAATTTAAATGTTTTGTTGATAATTTATCAAGAACAGGTTGTATTCAAGTAAAAAGAAATATTGACACACAAAACTCAACATGTATTGAACTAATAGGGTTTGCAGATGCCTCTCAGAAGGCTTATGGTTGTTGTGTTTATTTAAGAACCATTAACAGCAATGATCAAGTAAATGTTGAGTTGTTATGCTCAAAATCAAGGGTAAATCCCATAAAATCATTAACCACACCAAGATTAGAGTTGAATAGCGCTTTGATACTAGCAAAACTATCAAAAAAGTTGTATGATCAACTAATTAAAAATAATTTTGCCATTAAGGTACATTTATATGTAGATTCTCAAATTGTTCTTGCTTGGCTTAACACAGAGCCCACAAAATTGTCTGTTTATGTTGCAAACAGAGTCAAAACTATCTGTGATCTCACACAAAATGCCTCATGGTCATATGTCAGTACCGTTGAGAATCCTGCAGACTGTTTGTCTAGGGGTATAGAACCTCACTTACTTAAAAACAACCAGTTATGGTGGCATGGGCCACAATTTTTACATAGTAAGAATTACACACATGAATCTACAAATATCAAAATTCCTAAGGAAATTCCTGAACTTAAGCTTTGTAATATTACATTGACTTCTGAATCAAATAAAGATTTCAGTTTATATTCATATTATTCGGATATTAACAAATTGAAAAGAATTATTGCCTATATTTACAGGTTTTTTAACAATTGCAAAGTAAAGAAAGAAGATAGGGTCTCCGGACATCTAAAAATAAAAGAACTTCAATTTTCACTCAAAAATATAATTAGACAAGATCAAAAACAACATTTAAGTGAGGAAATGAATTGTATCATGTCCAAGAAACCCATTAAATCCAATTTGAAATCCTTAAATCCATTTTTAGATGGAATAGGTATCCTCAGAGTAGGAGGTAGGTTACACAATGCTAACATACCATATGATCAGAAATATCCTATCATATTACCCAAAGAATCATACATTACACGTTCAATAATTAACAATGAACACAAATGTTTGTTACATGCTGGGAAGAAGTTGACCCTAGCCAGTTTATGTCAAAGGTTTTACCTAATTAATGGACTTAGAGAAGTCAAAGGAGTAATTCACAAATGTTTACTGTGTTTCAAGCTAAGAGCCAAGGCATCAGAGCAAATGATGGGATCTCTTCCTTCAGACAGGGTGAACCCCAGCCGACCTTTTGAAAAGGTAGGAATCGATTATGGCGGTCCGTTTTCAATAAAATTACACCGTATTAGGAAACCAGTAATTTTAAAAGCATACATAGCATTATTTGTTTGTTTCACAACAAAGGCCATTCATATTGAGTTGGTATCAAATTTAACAACTGAATGTTTTTTACAGGCATTAAAAAGATTCATTTATCGTCGCAATAAGCCATCTATTATTTATTGTGACAATGGTTCTACCTTCAAGGGTGCCAATAATCAGTTGCATGAGTTATACTCATTACATTTTAATCAGGTACATCAGGAGAAAATTATAAACTCAACTTCAGATCTTGGTATTGAATTCAGTTTTATTCCTTCTTATTCACCAGTATTTGGAGGCCTATGGGAAGCAGGAATTAAGAGTGCTAAATATCACTTAAAAAGAGTTGTAGGCAAACAGATACTAACCTATGAAGAGTTGAATACTGTGATAATTCAAATAGAAGGGTTATTGAACTCCAGGCCTTTACTTTCTTTGCCAAGTATTGACCCAAATGACATGTCTTATTTAACTCCTGCTCATTTTTTGACAGGTGCTTCTATTACATCATTCCCTGAACCTGATGTAACAAATGTGCCCACAAACCGTTTGTCATTTTGGCAGCAATGTACTCACATGGCTCAATCCTTTTGGAAAACTTGGTCAAAACAATATTTGACTCAGTTACAAAATAGGCCAAAATGGCACAATAGTGTACCAAATATTGAAAAAGGGGTATTGGTGCTACTCAGAGTTGATAACACCTCTCCATTAACATGGCCAGTGGCCAGAGTAGAACAGACTTTCCCTGGATCAGATGGCAAGGTCAGGGCATTATCTGTAAGAACTAATAGTGGTAAAATCATGCGTACTAGTGTTATGAAAGTTTGTGTACTTCCTATTTATGAATAAATTATACTTAATAATTTACCTCTGTGTGGCTGCTGGACATGTCATGTGAACTTGTTCATTTACTAGGCTAAATACGTAGGGTATAAATATCGTTAGTTAAGCCAACTTTCTGTTAAAAAAAATCACTTAAATTAATAATCATAGTTGAACTTAAACATGATGTAAACAGATATAGCATACTCAATAGATTCATAATTATACTTTAAGAAGGTAAAATGTAATATAAATATGTGCACATCTATTTTGTAATAGACACATACCAACCTATTTAAAATGCATAGTACATAGGTACTTAAATGAACGTAACATTAATGTATGTTATGTATGTATAAGTACAATAGGTTTTATAATCACAACAATTTAGTAAGTAGTTTTCCAGTTATTGATTAATTAAATTTACTTTGTTAGATTATTCCTTAGTAATTCTGTACATAACAATTTAAAGGATTTCAAAAGAATTGAAGCATCCAGTAAGTAGGTACCTAAATAGTTAAGCATTTTTGTTTATATTATAAAATAGTAAATAAGTAGTACCCAAGTTTAAACAGTTTATTTATACTTGTGAAAAGGACACAAATGTTCCTATTTGTCTAATATTCAGTAAATTTAAGATTAAGTTACATTTTGGTTTGTATTCAAACTATAGCCTTTTGGTTTCTTTGTCGGCGTTGCCATTTATGTATGAAGCATACATAATAATTCACTCATTCCGTTCAAGTGAACGAACATATGTCAACAGTCAGTCTTCATTCGCAATCTGCCAGTGTAACACCTTTAACTATTTCTATTAAAAATACAGTCCACTTTAAAGTGTTATTTATGTGGTTTTATTACCAGCGTCCGCCACAACCGGTTTTTATAAAAGGGATAGAGTTATATTCCTGGTTTAGGCAGAAGCTTTTGAAAAAACAAACAATGCAAAACAACAACCAAAGACAAACAAAACAAAAAAGTTTTAATTTCCTTCAAAATTTAGGTTATGACATCTATGACGATTGCTCCAAAAACCATACTGCCTTGTGGCCTGGCCTTAACAGCTATAGCCAAAATCTAAGTACCTAATTACTTCTAGCATAAACATACGCTTAAGCAGCCTATGATTATGTTCCCACTGCTGGGACACCGGCCTCCTCTCTTCGAGAGAGAGAGTGGTCTATAATCCATCACGCGGGAGAGTGCGGGGTGGTAGATGTACTATGTCTTCAAATTTTTGGTTCTAGAACTGCCCTCACAATGTATTTCGTCACCGTGAGATTGAGAGAATTACACAAAGTAAAGCGCCTGTCTGGGTTCGTACCAACGAACTACAACTTGTACCTAAGTCAGGGCCGTTACCACTGGACCACCACTGCTCTCAGTACCTTTTAGTACTACTATAAAATAAAGGTATGTACAGTAACCAGGCGTTCATATGGAAGCTTTAGTACTTCCTTTTGGGGGAGCTCTATGTCCAGCAGTATGGACGTCTTTTGGCTGAAATTATGACGAAGATGATGAATACTTTCTCACAGGTATGAGTAACAGTCACGAATCTCAACAAAGTAATTATTCTAAAATTCGATGTAACATAATATAACATCACATCTTGTTGCCCCGAAGGGTTGGGCAGAAGTGTACCTATAGTACACCCACATCTCGCCGTTGACCTTGGCTATACAAATCCGCGAGGGTTTCATAGGAAATATTTACTTTGAGTATCGACAATATTATAATTTGAAAAAATCACAGATAGAAATTATAGATAATAAAATAGTCTGTTAAAAAAACAAAAGTCTGTGATCAGCACTTCTTGAACGTCAAAAATACATAAGACAATAAATGATAAAAAAATATAAATGATTTTATTTCTGTAAGTAGGTTGCAATACCCCAAAACGGTCCTTAAGCTGGAAATAAATAACATAACATCACGCCAGTATTTCTCGAAAGCTTAGGCAGAGGCGCATCTATGTATAGTACACCCACATTTCACCAGCCATGTTTTAAAGTCCATTGAAATAGGGGACGATCCTATTGCTAATAACCGAGTGCAAAGGCAGACTCCGGGCTGCTACTGATCAATTCCAAATGGAAAAACCCTACAACACAGTTTCCAGTACATATATTTGATGTCTCTGAGATTTTTATTCGAAAGCAAATTGTATATAATTATTATTTTAACGAGAGGAAAGTTAGAAATTCCAGATAATCGTAAGAGCTATCTCACTCTGTCCAGTGTCATCTGGGAAAATACTAGGCAGATGATGATAGTTCATAATCAGCGATCACTCGTTCCATCAACCGCCTCATCCATCTTTGAATCCGGCAAGATCGAGCTCAAGAGCGATACTTTTCTTTAAAAAAAGCTGGCCAAGTGCGTGTCGTACCACGCACCTTCATTGTGCCGAGGTTCCGTAGTTGGGAAGTTGGTATGAATTTATCCCAAAACAAACTCAACATTGTAGTGGAAAAACAATGTTCTCCCATACTCGTACATCGATATTATGCCACGCTCCAACTGCAAATTTAAGTTAGTCGACTATTACTCGTTAACTTGTAAAGCCCACTTAGCTGTGATAGTTTTCCTTTTAATTTCGTTATATTTACTACTAATTTTTTCACATCCCCATAAACAACCATTTAGCTGGCAGGGGGGGAGGCACTTGTTTAAATTACGCATCCGGATTCTTGAATCGAAAAGTGGTGTTCACAAAATCAAAAAATCAAAAGTCATTTATTCAAACTAGGCTGAAAATCAGCACTTTTCGAACGTCAAAGTTACATAAGACAGTCCCCCAAAAATGCCCGCCCTTCACCACTTCCTAGTGCTTTAGCTGGGAAGAAGAAGTGGTGGAACAAACTCCCCAGCAGCACGTCTGTCTGTTTAGTTATATAAACTTGATTCTATACAGACCACCCGAAATGTTTTTAAACGGTAGGCCGTTTAAAATATTTCGTGGTGTACGGTATCGTTGGATAGGTTCAACGATACCGTACACCACGGGGCAGTCGAGAAAAAAATATATCATCCCCATATTATGTGCAAAGGAGGTACCCTAAAAAAATGTTTTTCAAGACTTTAGTTCAGCACTTTGTCAGCGTTATTAATATGTATACATATGCTAAATTACAGCTTTCTAGTACTAAGCGTCTCTGAACTACAGCGGGGACAGGCAGACAGACAGACGGACATGGCGAAACTATAAGGGTTCCTTGTTTACTACGAAACCCTAAAAATAAACAGAAATTGGGGGAGCGGGAGCTGGACAAAACAAACAACCAGTAGTCCTCATTATCCTTGGATCGCAAGCACTGGAATTCATGGGGAGAGGCCTTTGCCCAGCAATGGCATGAAACAGGCTCAGTAAGTAACATCATCATCATCTGCCAGCCTTTTCCCAACTATCTTGGGGTCAGCTTCCAGTCTAAACGGATGCAGCTGAATACCAGTATTTTACATGGAGTGACTGCCTATCTGCCCTCCACAACACAGTTACTGGGTAATATGATACCCTTGGTAAGACTGGTTGCCAGGCTTTCGGGTTTCTGACGACCCGTAACGACTGCCAAAGATCCACGAATAACATCCGGGACCAACCGTGCTTTCCGAGGCACGGAAGGGATGAAAAGATAGTCACCCACTGTCACCAAAGGACCAACCGCGGCAAGCATAGCTTAACTTGATCGATCGACCCTTTTTTTTTTTTTTTGAGGGTGGGAAATTATCAAATAACTTCTCCCGCTCTGGGCGGAGCGGGAGGGTGTGTCAGACTCTTACTGACTAAAACCCACCCGTATTCCTTCCTGTTGCCTGTGTTGTGGGGGCCTCGGTGACCCATAAGTACCTTCCCGCGACCCCAGCAGGCATCGGCCCTAGTGGACCCCTACTATATGTGCTGACGACATCTCTTTGAGGCGCGCGTGGAATACGACGCGCCGTCGACCCGGGCCTGGTCCTTACCGGACGGTGAGCTACCCATTGCTCACCGTCCGCAAGCCCGCGCCTACGGTGGCCAGAAATCCACCCGGGATTCCCGACGCCCTGGGCGTCTCCTGCGGCGGCTAGGGGCGAGAGGGCGCGAAACTTGCCTTTCCCTCAACCATCCCGCCTCCTCCTTCGCGAGCATTACTGCTTCGCAGAAGGAGGTGACGGCTGCCCATGCCCTCTCGCATCGATCGACCCTTGCGACTGTTATTATTTAGCCACAAGCCCCTCCTAACAGCAAGTAACAGTAAACAGAAATAAAACTCGTTATAACCAACCGGCAGCACAGCCTTTATCGCACGACGCGTACGTGTAGGAAATTAAAGATCGCAATTCACGGTGACCAAACGCGTAAATGATGGTTAGTTTTGATGGTCACTCGCACTCGCTTGCATACGGTTGTCGATGGGTTTGATGACAATGTTGTCAAACTCACACTAAGCATACTGGTCTCCTCCCGACAGAATACACTACGCAATTACCTACAAGTTACGCGAGTGTTTCCCGTGATTATAAGAATACACAGTTACATACGGGTAGGTACATGAGTCAGGCTGATAACGAGCAGACTGTGAGTAAGCTAAATACTTATTATTGTGTTTTGAAACTTTATTATGCTTCAAATGTGCCATATGAACTGACCATACAGTATTTCAAGTAAACATGCGCTTAATTAGGAAACAAAATCATGCACCTAGTTTTGAAGAAAAAAATGCGTCAACAACTATGAGAGAGATTTGAGTTAGTTAGATATGTTCCTGAACAAATCTTTCAAGGAAAATTCTTATGGAACAAATCTAACTAAGACAGACGTAGTAATGATTCTAATGATTATAATTCTGTAAATACATATTTGTTAAGCTCGCGAATTATATTATGATGAATAGGTATACAAACTGACACTGACAAAGGAGCATTTAAAACTAAAAAAATTGACATATTTGTTCTAATAAACAACACACGAAAAAAAACCTTGGTGCGACGCCAAAAAGGCCTGTTCCTATTTCAGCATAATGCTGGTGGTTCGCTGGTATTTTGGTATTCTGATTCATAAGTGCCACATTATCTATAAAATCCTAATTCAAATACTTGAATTTTAAACGTTTTTATTGGCCTGGTGATAAAGAATTTACCTGTAATTTAAGTTATTTGATAACTGGTATTTAGTTGTGAAATACTTGTAGGTATTCTGGGTGCCAAAAGTTAGTTGAAGTTTATAATTTCTATGGATTGACAACATTAATTACAGAGTTGGAATAATTATTTGAATAACATTCTTAGTTAAGCTATTTTTCAAATTAGATTGATTATTGACAGGGTTTTCGACAGAAAAATATGACTTCGTGGCAAAAATTGATCATAGAAGTTTGCAAAAATTATAAACAAAAGAAAAACAGTGCTGAAACTATCTATTTTTCTGATGGATCGAGGACTTCATACAAAAAGCAACTCCAGAACATGAAACGTACCCAGTGAGTTTTCGAATCCGTGATCCGCTTAGGGACCCTATTCTCAATATTCAGATGTTGTTAATATTTTGAAATTTCTCTTAACTTTTAGGTGACGTTCTAAGAATGGTCTTATTTGCGTTACAAAAGAAAATAGACATAAAGTACTCTTACCCATTTTGAAAACAGTTTACACCACAAAGTAACTGTTATTTACACTTCAATTTTCGTCTAATCCCAATGGAGGTTAATGTAAGAATGCCTGTCCGGTTTCCTGTTAAGTATTTCTATTAAGTACACGTTCTAATGTACTGATGATTAACAAATTAATAATAAAAATACATAACCCTGCTTGACAGTCACCTTCCTCCGACGGCATTTTATAATGGATTCTTAATTTTCCTTCAAAAGTTGAGGAGGCAAATTCTATTGGTAGGAAGGTAACGTTAGTGACGAAAGAGATAAGTAGAATATTTCCGTGTTGTGTGAAAGAAAGGATAAAAAAAAATTGGTTTGAGCCCTAATGACTCCTGTAGTGATGTTACTTGACTTGAAGTCTAGACGCCTTTTCCTTGAGATGATGTTTCTGTATGACATATGTAGCAGCAGATATGACTGCTCAGATTTGGTAAATAAATTATGTTATGTTGTACCTAGAACTGTTATGAGATAAATAATTTATTTTATTTCAAGCTTTTTAGTTTTATTAGTATATATATTTGAAAATTACTCATTACTATCTTTTATTTGATACCAATTTTGTTGCAATTAATTAAAAAAAAAACTTCCCCTCCTTTTGTTGTATTTGCAGATGCAATTTATAAATATTATATAGCATATGTCACTCCCACAATTAAGACGAATCTAAGGACACCTCATATGTTAAAATCCATCAAGCCGTTTAGGCTACAGAGCGTGCCAAAGAAATAGACATACATACATGCATACATACATACATACATACATACTCTCGAAAAACATTACCCTCCTGAGGCAGTCGGGTAAAAAAAACGCGGCGTAGAACTCATTTTCCCATGCCAGCTAAATGGTCGTTTATGGAGATGTGAAAAAAATCATGGCACTATTGCCATGAATTTTTTCACATCTACACACATAATATAATGTTTAAAGGAAAACTGTCACACCTATGTGGGCTTTACAAGTTAACGAGTAATAAAAAAATAATTTGCAGTTGGAGAATTGACTGTGGCATATATCGATGTATGGGAGAACATGTTTTTCAACTACAATGTTAAGTTTGTTTTTGGGATAAATTCATCCCGACCTCCCAATTACGGAACCCTTCATTGTGCGTGGTCCGACACGCACTTGGCCGGTTTTTTAAGGTTTGGGTATGCATTACATCGTGAATTTATTTCATAAAGTATTTTACTACAATACTTAAATATTCACATATAGTAGTGATGTGTATATACGTATATACCTCATAAGGCAATCTATTCTGTAAAAATATCACTGTGATACCTAAGGTGAAGTGAGATGTCAATAGTGTCATCCTTAGCACAAGGTAGAATTACAGCTCACTTCATCTAAGGTTTCACGGTGAGATCTAAACAGAATAGGCCAGAATAGAACTGATCCCCCCGTGCCTCGGAAAGCACGTTAAGCCGTTGGTCTCGGCTGTCATTCGTGTATCTTTGATAGTCGTTACGGGTCGTCAGAGGCCCGAAAGTCTGACAACCAGTCTTACCAAGGAGTATCGTATTACCCAGTAACTGGATTGTGGAGGTCAGATAGGCAGTCGTTCCATGTAAAATACTGGTATTCAGCTACATCCGGATAGCCGGAAGCCGACCCCAACGTAGTTGGGAAAAGGCTGGCAGATGATGATGATGTGTATGCGTTCTAGGTTAACATACATTTTTTCATAACTTACTTGCATTATATGAAGGCATAATAACAGATTTAAAAGTCACTAAAATCGTATATCTGTGTCTTAAGTCCCATTTAATAGTGGGCGAGCCTATTGCCATCAACCGAGCACAAATCCAGACTCCAGTCTGCTAGTGTGAAATTCCAAATAGAAAAACCCGATAACACTTTGCTCGACCTGGGAATCGAACCCAGGACCTCATGCTCAGCAGTAGCGCTTGCGATCACTAGACCAACGAGGCAGTCTTTGATGTTTCATAGTCATAGTATAGTATCGGTAGCATACTGTAGATAGCTAGGTATTGTTTACCAGAAGCTTCAGGAAAATAAACATAAATAATTAACATTTAATTAAGCGTACGTGCTTAATTAAATGTAGTAATATCTTTTAATCTTTCAATGGGGGTAGGCAAAAACTACTGAACGCCATCTAGCTACGATCCTCACATTAAATATATCCCATTCCTTACATTAATTATTTTCCGTCCATCAAGGCTCGTGCAGAGTGGCGCGACGAGACACCAGTAGAACAATTTGTGTGAAAACTTCATTGAAATTATTCTACTGGTGTCACGTCGCGCCAATCTGCACGAGCCTTTACTGTCCTTGAATTAATTACGGATCCATTATAATTAAATAATTATTACCGATATTAATTGGTACAATCCCTCTTCTATGATAACCAGCGGGATAATTGTGTAACACACTATTATCAGTAGCAATGGGTTTCATTTTGACAGTTCAACAACATTCATTGCGTTATTAACGTTGTTGAGCAGATAATTTTTTCTTACATATGAAGCATTGGATTAGCAATATACTTCAAAATCATTGAGATTGTGATTTAAAGTGTGTTACGAAATAAGGATGATGGATGCGGTTAATTCCGTCGAGATGAAATGGGAAATACCTGTAAAACCATGCTTCACACGGAAAGAAGGTGGCGTGGATTATTTTTTCAATTACTTGCGTATTTTTTATGCTTTAGATAGGTACTTTTTTGTTGACAAGGCTTCGAATTTCAAAATCCAAGTTAAAAGTCATATTATATATCTCTGATATATATATATGTCTCTGAGAT
The DNA here is from genome assembly GCA_905333075.3 of Atethmia centrago. Lineage (NCBI taxonomy): Eukaryota > Metazoa > Arthropoda > Insecta > Lepidoptera > Noctuidae > Atethmia > Atethmia centrago. The sequence goes on from HG995385.1 coordinate 15,957,730, forward strand.
TTTTATTCGAAAGCAAATTGTATATAATTATTGAAACGTCTAGTTGATGTAACTGGTGACCGAAAAGCTGGCGACTTTATCGCGCAACGCATTATTAGCATTGCAATTCAGCGAGGAAACGCCGCCAGCATCCTCGGTACAATGCCCCGAGGGCCTTTTTTAGGGTTATCTTATTTTTAATTTAGTTAATGTTAATAATCAACTTGTAATTTGGTTATGTAAATAAAAATTAGGTCGTCTATATCTGATTAAAAATCATTATTATTTTGAGTTAGAAATTCCAGATAATCGTAAGAGCTATCTCACTCTGTCCAGTCTCATCTGGGAAAATACTAGGCAGATGATGATAGTTCATAATCAGCGATCACTCGTTCCATCAAACGCCTCATCCACCTTTGAATCAGGCAAGATCGACCTCAAGAGCGATATTTTTATTTAAAAAAACTAGCCAAGTGCGTGTCGTACCACGCACAATGAAGGGTTCCGTAGTTGTACTTAACTTAACATTGTAGTTGAAAAACATTTTCATACATCGATATATGCCACGCTCTAACTGCAAATTTAAGTTGGTCGACTATTACTCGTAAACCTGTTAAGCCCCGCGCGACACCGATTCGGAGTCAATAGAAAATCAATTGTGTCTCATTAACTGTCCTTGTCCCACATACCACAGTGTCTCATGACGAAAGTCTTTGACCAGTGCGTGTTGCCAGTGATGACCTATGGCACTGAAACGTGGTGGTCGCTTACAATGGGCCTTATCAAAAAGCTAAAAGTCACTCAAAGGGCAATGAAGAGGGCTTTGCTTGGAGTTTCCCTACGTGATCGAATCAGAAATGAAGAGATCCGTAGGCGAACCAAGGTCACCGACATAGCCCGAAGAATTGCCAAACTTAAGTGGCAGTGGGCAGGGCACATTGCTCGCAGAACAGATGGCCGATGGGGCCGAAACGTTCTGGAATGATGACCGCGTACCGGAAGACGTAGCGTTGGAAGGCCTCCTACAAGGTGGACCGATGACCTTGTGAAGGCCGCAGGAATCCGCTGGATGCGGGAAGCACAAAACTGGCCGAAGTAGCGGTGCTTGGGGGAGGCCTATGTCCAGCAGTGGACGTCTTTCGGCTGAAATGATGATGATGATGATGATGAACTGTCCTTGACTAATTTATATGTATACCTATGCCAAATTACAGCTTTCAAGTACTAAGAGTCTCTGAGCTACAGCGGGGACAGACAGACAGACGGACATGGTGAACGGCAGCAATATGCCTGTCGCGCCCGCGATGTCGCCCCAGTATGTAAGAGCCTTTAAAAAAAATAATGATCGCAATTTTCGGTCACCAAACGCGTATTGGATGGTTAGTTTTGATGGTAGTTCGTACTCGCTTGCGTACGGTTGTCGATGGGTTTGATGACAATTCGATTTACTCGATGGTGAAGTCATTCGAACAATGTTGTCAAACTTACACTAAGCATACTGATCTCCTCCCGACAGAATACACTACACAATTACCTACAAGTTACGCGAATGTTTCCCGTGATTATAAGTATACACAGTTCCATACGGGTTATGTACAGTTACATATTAAATATTAAAAAACGTACCCTTTGCACGTAAAGTGGGGATGATATTTTTTTTTCTCGTCTGTCACGCGATTTCAGAAGGATGCAATACCTACGCACACGCTCTTTAATTGGAAGATCAAGTATTTATTAATTATCATTATATTGACTATAATGATAATCAATACTTGATCTTCTAATTACCTAAATATAAAAATCTTAAAATGTGAGAGCTTCAAAGAGCAGTGGTGGCCCAGTGATAACGGCTGCGACTTACGAGTAGGTCGTAGGTTCGAACCCTGACAGGCGCCTTACTTTGTGTAAATTACTTCATCACCACTGCTCTCAAAACATCGTGCGGAAACCGGCATGTCCTAGAACCAAAAATTCGAAGACATGTGACATCTACCAACCCGCACTGGGCCCGCGTGGGTTACGGCCCACTCCCCCTCACCGAGAGGAGGCCTGTGCCACAGCAGTGGGAACATTATAGGCCGATTATGCTTAAAATGTGCCATATGGACTGACCCTACCGTATTTAAAGAAAACATGCGCTTAATTAGGAAACAAAATCATGCACCTAATTTTGAAGAAAAAAATGCGTCAACAACTAAGAGAGATTTGAGTTAGTTATAATAGACATGTTCCTGAACAAATCTCTTAAGGAAAATTCTTATGGAACAAATCTAACTAAGACAGACGTAGTAATGATTTTAATGATTATAATTCTGTAAATACATATTTGTTATGCTCGCGAATTATATTATGATCAATATACAAGCTGACACTGACAAAGGAGCATTTAAAACAGGACAAAAACAGGAGCATTTAAAACGGGACAAAAAAAGGAGCATTTAAAACAGGACAAAAAAGGAGCATTTAAAACTAACAAAATTGACATATTTTTTCGAATAAACAAAACACGAAAAACACCCTGGTGCGACGCCAAAAAGGCCTATTCCTATTACAGCATAATGCTGGTGGGTCGCTGGTATTTTGGTATTCTGATTCATAAGTGCCACATTATATAAAATCCTAGTTTCAAATACTTGAATTTTAAACGTTAAGTTATTTGATATCTGGTTTTTAGTTGTGAAATACTTGTGTTCTGGGCGCCAAAAGTCAGTTGAAGTTTATAATTTCTATGGATTGACAATATTAATTACAGAGCTGGAATAATTATTTGAATAACATTCTTATTTATGCTATTTTCAAATTAGATATTGTCATTGACATGGTTTGGTTTTTGATTTTATTCTCAAAAATCAAAAACGCTTCGCGGCTTCGAGGCGAAAATTGATCACAGAAGTTTGCAAAAATTATAAACAAAAGAAAAACAGTGTTTAAAATATCTATTTTTCTGACGGTAAAACGACTTTCTTACTTCATACAAAAAGCAACTCCAGAACACGAAACGTACCCAGTGAGTTTTCAAATCCGTGATCCGCTTAGGGACCCTATTCTCAATATTCAAATGTTGTTAATATTTTGACATTTGAATAACTTTTAGGTGACGTTCTAAGAATGTGCAACATGCTTGCGATTTAAAAACCGAGCAACCACAAAACAGGCGACCTAGAATGTCCAGCAAAGAAAATTGCTGAGACAAGATACATAAATTCTATAGATTATACTGACGTAGCGTAAGAGCACCAATGGTTTTCTATAAGACTTTTATATTAATGTATATACTTACTCTACTATTGCCCTTTACACATAAATATAGTTTAATTTTACAATTCGCATCATGAATAAACATGCAATCTTTACTTTTTGTTGACACGGCAAAATTTTCTGAATAATAATGTAAAGGCGACCTTATTAGAAATGTCACATTGCAAAAGTCAGGTTGTCAGGTTGCAAAAATGTCTTACGATGATGTAAAAAATTAGCATACTATTTTTCTTAATTTGTATTTTATTTAATAATTGTTAGAATCTCAGATAGCACTTATGGGTCATTCTACCGAGTACTAAAAATCTGTTATTTTTAAATATTTATAGATAAAAATAGGGATATTAAAAGATTGTATGTCCAAATAACTTCATAATTGTACCTTCTTTTTAGAAACATAACAATTTATAACATTATTTGTTAATAAATTCCAGAAAAAATGTTTTATACCACATAAACCAAAATTAAATTAAATGCAACAGTATTCATCAAATTAATTTATTAAAATTGGTTTATAAACATTCCAATTCATTATAAAATACACGAATATATTTTTTAAATGTTTGATTTTCTGATTTGTAGCCATTATACCTCTGTTTTGAAAATAGTCATCAATTCCGTGAACTACTTTTTCGGTATAAAATATTACCAAAACTACCAAACTATTTATTTTATTAACTAGCAACACTGCTAGATCTGTCAAATCAGTCGTGTGCGATTAACCTACAAGGAGTGTAGTTTGTCCGAATTATAATTGTGAAAAATAAAATATTATAAGCATTATTAGCAAAGTATTTTATAGTATTTTTAAGCTATGCCGATGACATGGTGCTGCTGGGTCCAACGGCTGGCTCAATCAGGGAGATGTTGAGCGTCTGTAAAAGGTTTGCGGCAGCACACGGCCTAGTATATAATTTAATTAAAAGCGAGTATCTGGTCTTTGCTGCTCCTGGGAAACATCAAAACTATGAACCCTCAATATCACTCAACGGACAAAAACTTAAGAGGGTCACCCAATTTAAATACTTAGGGCATTATGTCACCGAGGACCTCAAGGATCAGGTAGATATGGATCGCGAGCGCAGGGCAATGGCAGCCAGATGCAATATGCTGGCTCACAGGTTCGCTCGTTGTAGTAACGAAGTTAAAATAACTCTGTTTAAAGCTTATTGTCAAGGGTTCTACACGGGCAGTTTGTGGGTCAGCTATACGTGGAAGGCTGTAGATGCTCTGCGTGTGCAATATAATAATGGCTTCAGGGTGCTGTTGAGGTTGCCCCGGTTCTGTAGCGCGTCTAGCATGTTTGCGGTGGCACGTACTGACGACTTTTATGTCATTATGAGGAAAAAGACAGCATCCTTATTAAACAGATTGAGGACTAGCAGCAACAGCATTTTGAAAACCCTGGCGGATCAACACGATGCACCAATGTTGAGGCATTCTGTCCGGTTGCTCGTGCGCCAGGGATGAATAACTGTCTTGTGTACTTGTGTTAAGAAATACTAACCCCTAGTGAATAAGTTTGTGTTTGTACTAACCAGTGGGCCAATGTCATCTAATTAAATAAATATATTATTATTATCTTTTTTGTCTTTACATATCTCGGGACCATGGGATCCCGGACCTTTGGAAGGCGTACGAGGGGCCGAAGCCAACTCGCAGAGGCCCCTTGGACAATTGTAAAGGCATGAGGCACCGACCGACGATTATCCCTGTTTGCTCTATGATGGTGCACCCAAGGACAACCCCCGGTTGATGCAGGACTATTGCAGAACATGGGAACAAAACATATTGCGTTACAAAATAAAAAAGACAAAGTACTCTTACCCATTTTGAAAACAGTTTGCACCACAAAATAAATGTTTTTTACACTTCACTTTTCGTCTAATCCCAATGGAGGTTAATGTAAGAATGCCTCTCCTGTTTCCTGTTAGGATATTAAGTACATGTTCTAATGTACTTATGATTCACAAATTAATAATAAGAATACATAACCCTGCTTGACAGTCACCTTCCTTCGACGGCATTTTATAATGGATTTATAACGGCAGTGGTAGAAAGTGTAATCAGCAGTTGATTTAGATACTTTTATTCGGGCAGTTTCCCCTTACAATTATTATTATGAAGTAAGTCCAAATAATCATCGCTTCGGGCTTTTATAAGACTGGCTGGCTGGCGGCTACTTCACCTCCCCCGGCTCGGAATTTGGCGGGGCAAGGCTCACGTAGTGGGGAAGTGACGTAGCGGCTAGGCGTGGCGGGCTTGACAGCCGGCTTAACGGCTGGCTAGCGACATCTAGCATTACACTCGGCCATCCTGTAACAATTGCTCCCGCAATGGAAGCAACAGAACTACGATTAAAAGTCAGCTCAAGAAACAAGTTAAATTATGGGGAAAATAACTTAGATCTAGCTCTCAAGAAGATCTATAAGACCTTCTGTTTCCAATTGTTCATCCACGCTACTGGCGCTATCGGACATAGAAGCAACGCTACGTTATGGTCGTAAGGAATCAGCGGATACTAGGCCTGTAAACTTCTTGTATCCTCTAAGACCTTTTATACTTCTTAGTTTGTATCGATCATTACCCAACTCCTTAATTATCACATATGGGCCAGAATACAGATCATCTAACTTAGAATTAACCTTATTGCCGCTAGTAGTCGGCGCCTGGCGCCAAAGTACGTAATCACCTTTTTTGTAAATCGTACTATTTTTACGCCTTTTATCAAAGTTACGTTTCATTTTCTTGCTAGCTATTTTAATCCGATTTGTAGCCATATCACGTCTAGATTGCACTGGCTCAGAAACCCGATCAGGGTTGGAGACATCACATACTGACCTACCTACGAGCAAACATTAAATCGTATGGCTTATACCCTGTTGTATCATTAACAGTGTTAATAATACCCCATATTACATTTGGCAAACTATTGTCCCAATTATGAGAGGCCTCACTGGGTTCCGTGGCTCTCAAGGCATCGAGAATGGTTCGATTAGTGCGTTCTACCTGCCCATTAGACCTAGGACACGCAATAGCTGTTATCGTGTGTTTAAACTGCTTTTCCGTTACAAACTTATTGAAATATCTGCTCGTAAAGGCCTTACCATGATCGGAAACTGCGTGATCTGGGAAACCGAATAAATTAAATATGTGTTTTAAAACTCTGATTGTCTCCGCAGAATTGACAGTACGCGTAGGCTCAGAAACAACGAATTTAGAGAAAGCATCTGTCAATACTAACATGTACTGGTACCCTTTTTTAGATTTGCTAAAAGGGCCCAAATGATCGATATGTACCATTTTCATTGGTTCAGTAGGTTTAGGAATTGGATGTAATTTGCCTTCTTTCCTAGCGTATTCTCCTTTACCGTACGCACAATGTAAATACGACATCACATATTTCCGTATAAAACATTTTTGGAAACCAGAAATCATTTTTTATAAGTTCTGCGCACCGTTTTAATCCTACATAACCAATATCATCATGATGCATTTGTAATAGTTTCCATCGCGCGAAATTTGGCACAACTAATCGGGTACCGTATAGAGTCTTACGATAAAGCCTACCATCAACGATTACATAATTATTCACTATATCACTATCTGTGCATCCACTTTGCATTAAATCAATAATACATTTCGACTTTTCATCTTGACATTGCACTGTACTAAACCAATCATTTACTTCTAAACGGTACACATTAACGGCATCTATCGGATTCCTACTTAATGCGTCTATATGCTTCATACGCTCACCCGGTCTATAGTCAATAGTAATATCATAGTCTTGAATTAAAAGCCACCAGCGAGCAATGCGTGGAATAAGAACACGTTTAGTCATTGTATCGCGTACTGCAGTACAGTCCGTAATTACACGGACATTTTTACCTAACACATATATACGGAACCTTCGCAACGATTCCACCACTGCAAGAGACTCGAGCTCATAACTATGGTAAACACTTTCTTCCCGACTGGTAACGCGACTAAAATACAAGACAGGGCGCAAACTACTGTCAATCTGTTTTTGTAAAAGAATGCCTGCAATACCTAACTTGCATGCATCCGTGTGAATTTCTGTTGGCAAACTAGGATCGTATATTGCTAGCACCGGCTTATCGCATAATTTATTTTTTAAATTCTCAAAACTGGATTTTTGTGACTCGCCCCATACCCACATCGTATTTTTTTTTGTTAGTTCGGTAAGCGGACGAGCTATTATTGCAAAGTTATGAATGAACTTCCTAAAATAACTACATAGACCAATAAACTGACGCACTTCGTGTACGTTACTCAGAACGGGAAATTGAGACACAGCTACCAACTTAAATTCCCCCGGTTGAATGCCATCACATGATATTTCATAACCTAAATAAGAAATCCTATTCTGTAAAAATGAACATTTGCTCATATGTAATTTTAAATTCTCCGTTTTACTATACCGAGATAATAAATTGATTAATTGATTATGATCAGTTTTGCTTAACGGGCCTACCTTAATTTTATCTACCCCACCAATGGCAAAATTATCAACACATAAGGTACTCAATTGTAAAACACATTTAGCTAATGGCATTTTGCAATTATTGGCATGCTGACTGACCTGGTTATCTATGTATGGTTCCTGGCTGCTCTCAGCGCGAAGTAGGACGGTTCCTTTCTTCCATGCGATGTCCTTGGCTCCGCTGTTGACGACCTTGAGGTAGCCTTCATTTCCGCGTAGAAGCGTTGCTGACAGAGAGAAAGATACTTCTTGGAACTCCAAGTGTCTCGCAGGGGTTACTACGTGGTTACTGGCCGCATTGCCAATAATATAAACCTTGATAATGGAGATGCCTGGTGGTAGGAATTCACTTGCAGCAGTGACGACACGTCGGCTAATAGCTTCAGTAGCATCCAGATTGGAAAGGAAATTGAGCTCCTTCTGAAGCGTAGCTTTGCCTTCATGTACAACTAATGACACGCCTTCACTGTTTATAACCGGTTGCCCGATCAAAAGATTTACGCCACTCATTTTGCATGTGTAGGCTATCAATTTCAAGTTCAAACTCAACTTCGCCGTTACTATTGATGCAACCGCCAGAAAATCCCTTCAAAGCAATGGAGACAGGTTTGGCTTCGAGACCCAGAAGAGTAGCTACTTCGCTCGTAAGCACATTTACTTGACTGCCCGTATCGATGTACGATTTTACGAAAGCACCGTTGATCTTTACAGTCTTATTGTAAACATCGTTGTAGTTTTGAAGCAACTTTATTTCTTTCACGCTATCTGCTCCTGGGGCGAGTCCATTTTTGGGATTTGATGGGCTACGTGGAGCAATGTGACCTTGAACTCCGCATTTGTAGCAGCTGCGTTGGTCAGGCAATGGACAGTTGCGTACAAAATGTCCAATTTTCTTGCAGTGCGGACATGGATCAGTGTCAGGGTTCGCGGAAAGTTTCTTTTCTGTGGGGCGCCACCTATCCTTGTAGCCTCCTCCTGTATCCGTTACAGGAACTTTGTAGTCATCGAGTGCAGACAAGAAATTTTCATACAACTCGTCGGGTCGTTTGCATTGGAATGCCCTCGCATTTGATTGCAACGCCAGAGGCAAACCTCTTATGATGCAGGAAACCGTAGCGATATCTGACAATTTGGTTCTGAAGCACAAATCAACTTATTCTTGGTAGTATTTTGTCATGCTTTCAGAGGGTAGTTTTTTTTTTGATCATTTCTTCGAGAACATGAGCGTAGTCTCGATGTATCGGGAACGCACGAAGAAGCATTTCTTTCCATTGCTCCCACGAGTAGTCGTACTCCTCGAGTCGATTATACCACTTTCTTGCCTGTCCTCTCAACTTGTCTTGAAGGTGAAATGACTTAGTTTTGACATTTGACCTAGTTGTTCAATTTTTTTTATCCAGGCGGTAACTGTACATTCTTCGTTTTCAGGGTCAAATTCTGGAATTAACGATGTGGCACGGCGTTCTTTCCGACGAATGAACCCTAGGCGCTTCATGTTCCAGATCGTTGAATGCTTTTTCAACTTCTTGTGTTAGGAGAGTCTTCAATATTTTCCTTGCAGGTGGTGTGCATCGACCTTCATCGTTTGAATCTTCAGACATCTGGTTTACCGACGCAGAATTTTCTTCCTCCCGACTAGGCGACCGTTGACGTTTATAAGTAGCAGAGCGTCGTTTCATCGTAGGTTATTTCTCTTCGATACCACACAGTATAACGGCAGTGGTAGAAAGTGTAAACAGCAGTTGATTTAGATACTTTTATTCGGGCAGAGTTTCCCCTTACAATTATTATTATGAAGTGAGTCCAAATAATCATCGCTTCGGGCTTTTATAAGATTGGCTGACTGGCGGCTACTTCACCTCCCCCGGCTCGGAATTTGGCGGGGCAAGGCTCACGTAGTGGGCAAGTGACGTAGCGGCTAGGCGTGGCGGGCTTGACAGCCGGCTTAACGGCTGGCTAGCGACATCTAGCGTTACAGATTCTTAATTTTCCTTCAAAAGTTGAGGCAAATTCTATTGGTAGGAAGGTAACGTTAGTGACGAAAGATATAAGTAGAATATTTCCGTGTTGTGTGAAAGACAGGATAAAATAGTAGATTGTGTCAGAGGGGACCAAAATAATGTATTGAGGGTGAGAGCGATTGTTTGAATCCAGAGCGAAGCGAAGGATTCTAGAGTAGAATCCCGAGCCTAGCGAGGGATTCTAGAGTAGAATCCTAAGCGTAGCGAGGGATTCAAAGTACGTCGCTCGAGGTTAAATAATTTTGGTACCGTGTGGCACACTCTGCTTTTCATCCCCCTCTACGAGAAAAATAAATAAGAGATGCTTTTAGTAGTGATGAATATTTATATTTACATAACCAAATTAACTGCCTCGTTGGTCAAGTGGTTGCAAGCGCTACTGCTGAGCATGAGGTCCTGGGTTAGATTCCCGGGTCGGGCAAAGTGTTATTGGGTTTTTCTGTTTGGAATATCTCAGTAGCAGCCCGGAGTCTGGATGTGTGCCCGGTTGACGACAATAGGCTCGCCCCTATTACGTGGGACTTAAACATAAATGGCGAAATGTGGGTGTACTGCAGGTACACCTCTTCTCAGGCCCAACCCTTCGGGGAAACAAGGCGTGATGTTATATTAATGAGTGTATAATCAAATTACAAAGGACATTGACCGGTTCTGGGCTATATGCTGCCCAGACATGGGAGTACTTCCAAATGATTACTTGCATTAACATATAATTTTAAAAAATATAAAAAACAATCGGTCCCAGGGTTTTTTTTTTAGTTTTGTTTTTAAGATTTTCGGGACGATTTTAGTTAACTATTATTTTAATAAAATGTTTTCGCATAAAAATAATATGTAACTCCATGACAATCGGATTCCATCAAAAGTAATCTCGCTCGGCTCGAAAACCAGTTCTAATGAATGCTTACCGGCTGAGAGTTGCAACACAATCAGAGTTGTGAAAAAAATGCTGTCTCGCATGCGCACATTTAGATTATGTATATGTTTGTCTCTCTCATGCATATACCTGCGTCTGTACCTGCTTGCGCGCGCGCCACTGATTTCGCACTGCAGTCTAACTTCACCCGTGATCCGTTGTGTACTGTGCGCATTTTTATTTCATCCATTATTTTTAACGACTTGGCTTTACTTGGACTTTTGTATTGTTTCACCCATTGACCTGGCTTTTCATTTGGACTATCGTAGTGCTACATATTGCGTTTAGATTGAGTTTATTTTCGAAGTGCTAAGTGTTCTGAGCAATGTATCAACCACACAACAGGGTATGTTTACTTTGTAACCGTTCTGTGGAAAGAACCAGAAGACACACGTTAACTCGTAATCTACAGAACAACCATCATCATACGGTTCAAAACATAATTCAAGCTTTAACTCCACATGAGGTAAGTACTTTTTAAGTATAACATCACTAAGCGGTAGTCAAATTGAATCCACTGAACACTGTCAGGACCGTTCATGTAAATGTCACGTGTTAATTATTATGATCTTAGGGGCTACCAAAACGACTTTCGACTGTCGTGATCGTTTCGTAACGCATGGTGATTGCCATAGGTGATTAATTGAACTAAGTGATTGATTGCGATTTTTGTAGGCCCAATTATTCACTTTTGACGTGTACGACACGATATCTAACTTGAGTACTATTTTCACGGCCTTGAGTTTGGCTGTTACGGTATTCAAGTTTTTATTTTTATTTTCAGATAACATTCGATAACAGCGAACATATCTGCCATGGTTGTTGGACAAGAGCTCGACGAGGAAGGCTAACGCTCCCTGCAGTGGAAGGTGTGCCTGCAGTGGAAGATGTGCCTGCTGTAGAAGGTGTGCCTGCTGTGGAGAACATACCTGCTGTGGAAGATATACCTGCTGTGGAAGATGCGCCTGCTCTAGAAGATCCGCCGGCAGTGGAAAACGTAACGTTTAGGCTTCCTGAGAATTACTGCCGAGCCCCGAACACATCAACTACTTGTATGGTATACAATTGTACAAACAATATTCGTCTTCGAGTTCCGAAAAGTCTAAAAGTGCAATTGCTCATAAACCACAATTACTTTATTCCAGCACATGCACGCGTGTGCCAGGAACATTTAGAAGACAACTCCTGGGATGATCTTTTCACTGCACGAAATCGTTGTTTTCATTTTAATCCCCAACAAGTCTTCGAAATGTTGGAATTATTAAAACTACCCAGAAGCCACATTATAGATTTTGAAAATCTTAATCAGCAACATGATGCCGAATTATTTTATTGGACTGGTCGCACTCGTGACGAATTCGAAAGGCTGTTCAATGAAACTACACAATTAGCACAAAGATGCCGATGTCCACGGACAGCACTAGGTATACTTCTGTCTAAACTTAGAACTGGGGAATCGAATGAAAGACTCGCCACGTTTTTTAACATGTCGCGAACGACTCTCGAACGGAAGATGAAAACAGCTAGGGAATGCCTAGAAAGTGATTTTGTTCCTCGCCACTTGGGTTTCGATCACATGACCAGAGAACAGATAATAGAAAGAAATCTAGCGGTTCCTAATGCTTTGTTCGCTAATAATGAGAAAGCTATTATAATCTGCGATGGAACTTATATGTACTATTGGCAAAACTTAAGCATGCTCACTTTAGAAAATATTTCTGCGGCAAGCGCAGCTAGTGACAAACCACACCCCTTCCTGGTTTCGTCCAATTAGAGACAATATGAATTTGTGTGAGTATAGGGCGTGTAACAAAAAATATAAATATGTGTGGTATGTTGGTTACTCACTGCACGAGCCGGTATTATTCGCGCGAGCCGAGGGCGAGCGAGCGCGATAAGGGAGTCGAGTGTGTGCGCGTTTCATACGACGGTTTTCAACTTGAGAGGAAAAAAAGAGACTGGTATTGTTATTAGTTTCGTACGCCGCTAGGTATTTCTCTCTAGATTTTGCAGGCAACAGGCTGTCACTAGCGTTTCGTGCCTAGATTAGTATTTCCGGGGGGTTAAATCTACGCGTTGCTCTTCGCTCTTCTTTCCTAATTGAAGTCAACATTTTTGATAATAATTAACCACACAATGAAAACGTTAACAAGTATTTCTGGAAAATACCGCGCTTGTTTTGTGTATCCCGCGCGCCGCAGGTGTAAATAAAGGCGCTGGAAAAACCGCTAAACAGCCTATATAAAAAAATATAATAAACAAAATAATGTTTTGAATAAGCAAATTAAGGTTAATATGTAGTGAAAAATATATAATTTTATGAAATGATGATAATTTTGATGATTGATTTATCTGATGTAACGAATTTTTTTTTCTCAAAAATATTCATTGTTTTTGGACAAAAACTGCGTATATTGAAAAAAGAAATGTAAAGTAAAAATACTTCTATATAATAAGCTGAATTTCTGAGTCACTTTACAAGCAAGTGTGTTGAAGAAATATTTCGTAATTTTTTGCGACCGTATTTTATGGCCGTTCTATAAAGCCGATCTATTGTTTAACCAGATGTTCTGACGTTCCCACTGAATAACAATGGTGCTTAGATAATGAACTTATTTTTATTGCAGTTGCAAAAGTTGCGACAGCAATAATGAAAAATCTGATAACATTGTATAAACTGCGCCAAGTAATGGTTCAAATACTACTGTAAGTAATTTTGCTATTTTAATCAAAACAGCAATAAAAGAAAGAGATAGCAAATGACAATTTCTAACAAAACTACGTAACTTGCTTCGTTTTAGGGTTCCGTAGTCAACAAGGAACTCTTATAGTTTCGCCATGACCGTCTGTCTGTCTGTCTGTCCCCGGCTTAGCTCACAGACTCTTACTAGAAAGCTGTAATTTGGCAAAGTGGTAAACAAAAATGCTAAATAAAGTTTTTTTAGGGTACGCGTATAGCAATACCAATAATACATTTTCTAAACCAAACGGAAGATATTAGTACGAAATTACTTCTTGTCAACAATAACAATTCATAAAGCGCTCTCGCTGGCCGTGCCCATTAAAAAAATGTCTTACAAACAAGTGAGCATAGCACGCGCCTAGTGTGACTGTCACACACACTATACATAATTACATTAATACAAACACGGCTAAAATACGCTTCATGCATCCCATTGGCCAAAACGCTTGCATCGGGCGATCGAGTCGTGAGCCGTGCTATACGATTATCGCCTTAGAGGTGAGCATGCGGAAGATTGGCCGATAGTACATCCAAAAGAGCAGTAACTTCACATTTGAAAAAGTCACGTACAGTCTCCACAAGTACAGAAACCTACTTAAACCATTTTTATTTGTTACATGTGGTGGGCACATTATCGATATTTCTGGACCTTATCAAGCGACTCAAAATGACGCTACTATTTTAAATAATCTTTTAGATGGTTCAGGTAGAGTTATTCATTGGCTGTTACAGTTCGGTGATATATTTATTTTAGACAGAGGGTTTCGTGACTCTATACCCATGTTGGAATCCCATGGATATGTTGGCATAATGCCAGAATCTCAGGCAAGAAGAGCTACTCAATTGAGTACAATCCAGGCAAATAAATCAAGAATGTGCACCATTTGCCGGTGGCCTGTTGAGGTAGTAAATGGGAGGCTGAAACGTGATTTTAAGATTTTTCGTCATGAATATTGTAGCCATGAGCCATTTTTTCACAGACCTTAAAATCGCTGCGGCTTTAACGAATGCCTTTCACGTCGACATAATAGACAGTCCCCATGCAAGCGATTTTATAAACATAGCTAGAGAGCGACTGAATGTTGCCAATAACTTGGCAGATTACGTGGACGAAAAAAGATTAAACCGAAATAGAGCCCATTTCGAAAATATTACTGTTGAGCAGAATAATGTTACCGCATTTCCAATATTGACCGCTGAAGAATTGACCCTTTTCGCTGTAGGCACCTACCAAATAAAACTTGCACCCAGTTACTACAGTGAACATGTACGCAGCAGTGGATCATTTCTTATCCAACAATATAACGGAGATCTTAACGATCTGTCAGCATTTACTATGCCTTCCAGTAATGTCCAACTCATAAGAGCACACTTATAGAGTAGACATGTATCGTCGAAAATGTACCACTGCTACATATTGATACATCAGGACAATCCTGGAACAGAGTGCATAAGAAACTATTGCTGCTCATGTTTCACAGGTCGCAGAACAATTGGCAGTTGTGCCCACCTTATGTGCCTAGTTTGGTTTTTAGGCTGGGCTAGGCACCAAGACGTTATTAGGCATCCTGCTCTATTTCTCGATACAATTATCATCGATGACGATGATGACGATTAAGTGAATAATTATAGATCATACGATGTAAACGAATAATGTAATAATATCAATGTTAGTAATTCATTGTTTAATATCAAGTAGATAACTGTGAGTATTATTAATGTAAATCAATTCTGAATGTCAGAAATCATGAAATACTTGATTGTAATAATAAAGTGAGTAATTGTTTAAAATAATTACTGCGGTACGTACCATTGGATTTCATTCTTCACCAATAAAAAATCTTAACAAAAAATATTTTTTTCTCATATCTCCTCGAATAGATTTTGATGAGCTTTCGTTTACAGAGTAGTGTTAGCCTAAGGTACATAATGCACTATGTGTTCATTCTGGGCAACACTTGGCCCAACTCCCATACATGGATGGTCAATGTCCTTTATATTAATATCAAATTAAAATTGTTTGTAATATTATGACAAAAAATAATGAAAAAACGAGTAAGAAGTTCCCGTGTATTTTTTAATTTGTTTGTTTAATGCCGCGTCGGCAGGAGCGCTTTTTTTTATTGCCGGCTGGGACTTTATCGAAGCGAATTGCGTTCAAACTTTTTAATTAAATAGTGTTCCAAATTAAAAAGTCATTACGGCGCACTTCGGAATGACCCATTTCGCTTGCACTTATCGAGGAACCCTTCGCCTCTTTTCGAATATGTGGGATGAAAAAAAAATTGCTGAATGACAGAGTGAGAGAGTAATATGGTAAAAGTAAGGATTAGGGAAGAAAAGAAACAAACGATACAATAAGGTGAATGACGTCTTTTATTTATGCAGGTGGATAGTCGCCAGTGCATCAAGTTACCACAAACTATCAAATTTCTCCAAATGATTTTAAATCTTAAAATGTTGATGGCTACAAACTCAAAGGTGAACGGCAGATTTCGTACCGCTTACTTTTTTTGCCTATAGAATTTGTACCACATATTAAGTCAACTAAGTTCAAACATTTATTTTTATGTAAGTGTACTATTTTTAGAAGTTCGGATTAATTAAAGATATAAAAATTAAGATTTTAATAACTACATGTAATTTAGTTGTAAACTAAACGCAGTTATGCTGGTATTTAAGCTATGCTCGCCATCAGGGTATTACCCGACCTGCCCCCTTCTTAGATGAAGTACCTAATATTAAGAATTCATTAATTATAAATACAATAAATGTACTTAAAAAAAAACGAATTAACTGTATTGTTTTATTTACCTACACTCAAAACCCTATCAGCAGTGCTATTCTGTAACCTTCTCACCGTGAAAACTTAAGTGAAGTGTACGTGGAGTGAACTGTCAGTGTCATCCCACCTGATACTAGGGATGGACCAAGGATTACATTTACAATCATAATCGAGATTTTAATAATATTTTTATGATAATTTTATAATCAGTTAACAGATTAAATAAACGCAATCCCATGACCCAACCGCGATGTGTTTTGAAGAAGCGATAGTGGATTGAGTCGAATAAAGACTGTGCGACGTTATTCAGCGTTGTTATTAACCCAAATCTATTCAATAATAATAGATAACCCAGTGTGCCAAGTGATCGAGTGAGAAAGTTTGCCTGGCTGACGGACGGACCATAGAATTTATCCCGATAACGATGTTTAAGTATGTGTACATAAGCCATTTGAATAAAAACATGCGAATTAATTTTAATATGTACCTTTCTAATATTTTATTATAGGTAGGTAAATTTAAACTGACCTACGCGTTGCCAATAATAAAATAATATTCATAAAATTACCGTCATCAATACTATAACAAAATTCATCAGTTCAACTGACATTCGCGCAGCGCGCGCACCGCGGCCGGCGGCGGGCGGCTAGGCTCACTTCACCTAGCCCAAGTGAAGTGATGTTGCTATGGCAACGAGAATCAAGTGAAGAGATAAGATCATGACACTCGCGCGTCGCGCTTACCGATTCACTTCACCTAGCCGATTCACTTCGGCCCGGGTGGTTACTATGGTTACGAGAATCGGGTGAAGTGATAAGATCACGCCGCGCATGCGCGTGAGGCGCTGTTACTCGTATTAATATCAAGTTGAGTTTTTTTTTTTAATTGCCGTTATTTATTAGTAAATGCACGATAAACAAAAATTTGGTTTCACCATTGTTGCGTACAGCACGCAAGTACGCGATTAGTCGGGTAAAATGAAAAACAGTTCAAAAGTTTAAAGTATCTGAGACCCTGCGGCGGCGACTCGTATCGATCGCGAGTGCGCAATGACACGCACGCTAAACGATGGCGGAAGACGAACTGACTGCGGTCGGGCGGGCGCGGGCTTTCCGCGGTTGGAGCGCGCGAGCAGGATAGCGAGATGTTAAGGCCAAGCGAATGTGAATCTTATTTGCGCTATCGTAGCGAGACGACTTGATGTCTAAACTGCTTGATTGATGCTTCGTTGTACTCAAAAAATATATAAACGTGTAAGGTCGCAGTGGCAGGGCCTCAATACTTGTTTATTAAAAAAGGCACAGAAAATAAATGCAATAAATATGTTTTCCATACGTAACATTCTCCCCCTCAGTGTCGACACGACACACAGTGGAACGAATGTATGGGAGCGGTTGGACGTAGACATGTCCGAAAAATAAGAGTAAAATTATGCCAAACTAATGATGCCATCTTATTCGATTACTTAATGCCTTCATAAATTGTGGTGATGAATTTCTTCATAACTCCCATATTTCGGGAGTAATTTGAGAAAATGTGAAATTTTACTATGAAAATGAGTGTATCGAGCTCTCTCCCTCCTGATTCCGGGCTTGTTTCAAGTAGCGGTCTCTAATATCGTAATGCTATTACTAAGAGCTATATTTAATACTAAGACACATAGTGCGCCAAATGTGCACTTTCTGGGATAAAAGGAAATGAAAATTTAAAAAAAAAAACGTTTTTTCCCCATTTGTATTTACTTTAAACCGCAGACAGACTTATTAAGAGGTCTATAAATATATTATATATATACAGAAATATATATTAACAAAAATATTCACAAGAACTGATGAGAGTATGACTTTTAAGTAAGTTGATAATAAATTACCTAGTTTCATTAAAAGTACAATAAATAATTAAGATGTAAGCTCTAATTTACTAAGTTACACATTTTAAAACAATAACATCATTTAATTATCTTCGTCATCATCATCATCATCAATTAATTCAAATTCAGAATCGATGTCCGCTAAATCATTTATGTTAACAAATTCGATATCACTTTTCTCAGAATCCGTAAGCTCATAAAATTCCTTAAAAGAAGATTTTTTTACAAACTTATTTCCTTTTGGACGGATACTTGTAACAAGTGGATCAGAAGACAGTAAAAGATTGTGCATAATATCTTCATTGCATGAGATACTGCTATGCTTTCGAGAATGCCCCTCTCTATATTTTCTAAAATCTTTATTTCTAGCCTCAGATGCCTCTTCGGATAGAAAACCAATGGGCACAATTGACATGTTCTGAACTATGTCTGGCCCATGCATTAAAATTTTATGAAGTGAAGAAGGCATATAATACCATGGGTATAACTCCACGTAAAGCTTAGCAGTATCAAAGCAGAACTCTCGGAATTTAGTTACGTTGATCTTCTCTCCTGATGAAATACACTGCAAGATCACACAGATTTTTCTTAAAAGCATAGCATCTATTCCGGTCAGTTCAGCAGATTTAGTGTAGTTTTCAAAAAATCTCCTTGCCGAGTTGCCATTGTTGGTGGATCCACTGCCTTGTTTCACAACATCGAGAAGTAAGCCCGTTTCTCTTCTTACAGCCTCTTGAACTCTTTTCTTCCTGTCATCAACTTGCCTTTTTGCTATATCACCCCTTACTTGCCATGATTTTATGTCTAATTTGTAGGAAATGTGTAATAAGCATTCCATTGAGCGAATCCAAGCGTGAAGGGTGCTTAAGCTATATTTATACATGTCCTCGTTTGCGTGTTTATCTTTGATTAACTCTAAATTATTCATTTCTTTAGGACAAGCCTTGCATATGTCACACACTGAAGCTGCTGTATTGGATATAATGGAATGAATTTTACCATCAATCATTGTCAACAGCAGTTGGTGTTTGACACTAATTCCATCAGTGATGGTGGATGGAGTTAAGGCTTCAATCTCTGCTTCGATTTCAGCCATCTCTCTCTGCACATTTTCTTTGGTTTCCTTTATAAACTTAAACAATATTGGCCGGCAAAATGAAGTGGAAGATGGTCGCTCGTTTTCCCAAATTGTTACACCTTTTGAGACGAGCCGCAGTGGTACAAGACTAATCATAAAATTACTAGCAAGATCGATTTGCTCATCTTCACTCGTCCTTTGATGATAAATGCTTTGGCTAGATGATCCGTCAAAACCCCATTTGCTGGTCAATACGAGCTGTTGATTGGGATCAACAGGGGTTTCTAACGACCTAATAAGTCTTCTTGAGGTTAAATCCATCAAGGCTTGTAATTTGATTTTTGCAGAGCTCTCTGTAACTGTAAGATCTTCTTTGGCCGGATAGCACTTAATTTTTTCTTTAACCAACATGTAGTAACTCGGGTATTGAAGAGCTCCTTCTTGAGTGTTGAAATCCCGAAGAGTGTTATAGCGCCATTTCGATAAGTTCATCGATACATAAAGAGCCAATGCCTTCAAAGGGGATATTTCCCGTACCTGAATTGATTTACCTTCAATGAAGGCTTTGATTTTTGAGGCCTCTTCTGGATTCTCCGTCAAGTATTTCATAACATAAGCTGTATCGCTTTGTCCTGCCTTTTGAAGCGCCCTTTCGGCCGAAAACATAATTTCAGCGCTGCTACTGCTGCATGAAAGACTATCTTCAGTGCGTCTTCTTTTTTGCCGGTTACTAAGGTCCTCAAAAGATTTACGAGGACTAGGATGTGTACAAGTTGAAGCATCAGATTTAGCAGGAGAAATTATGGGCTCGATGACGTCACTTATATTTTCTGTAGAAGGTTCCATATTTTCATTCTGTAATTCCGGCCATTGAATTGCAGCCTGTAGCCAAATCTCATGTTTCTTCCGAAACTTATCTGTGCTTCTTCCAGACTGTGTCCATTTTGCATAAATGCGGTAGCAAAATCGACGACACCAGTCTTTTAAACTTGTTTCAGCACTTTCACATAACTGAACACAACTGTTATCTTTTAAAACACTGAACAAATAGTTAAAGTCGCGTAAATCTTTATGTGCGCGTGCGCATAAAGCAACGTGAATATCAAGATTTGTATTAAAATTTGGAAAATACATTGCGAGATTAGCTTGGATACAACGAGGTGTAAATCAACACTGATTTTAAAGTTACTAATAGTGACCTATTTATATAAAATCCAGGTATCCCAGGTATCCTTTGTTAAATATTGCAAGGTAATTAGTTATTGTGATAATTAGTAAATGATGCATGCTAAATTAGTGTATTAAGAGCCATTTAGTAATTAAATAATAGCAATGTTCTTATCAGTAATCATTAGTGCATCAGTTTTATATGTAAACCTTAAGTCCCTAATTATATATCCTAATTAGCTTATATCTTCTCTAATTGGCTGCTCAGAAATGTTATTGTAATAAGGTAAACCTTTAGAAAAACGGTTTTAATCAACAAAATAAACAAAAAATAAAAAAATTGTGTTATAAAATAAACATCACTCTTTATCCCAGAAAGTGCACATTTGGCGCACTATGTGTCTTAGTATTAAATATAGCTCTTAGTATTAGCATTATGATATTAGAGACCGCTACTTGAAACAAGCCCGGAATCAGGAGGGAGAGAGCTCGATACACTCATTTTCATAGTAAAATTTCACATTTTCTCAAATTACTCCCGAAATATGGGAGTTATGAAGAAATTCATCACCACAAGTTATGAAGGCATTAAGTAATCGAATAAGATGGCATCATTAGTTTGGCATAATTTTACTCTTTTTTTTCGGACATGTCTACGTCCAACCGCTCCCATACATTCGTTCCACTGTGCGACACTCAAAACGATAACCTAAATTAAAACAATAAACAAATATATTCTAAAATATCGCTAACCTAGCTGCAGGACGTTTAAGTACGCCATTTTTGGTCTTAACGTCGGCAACCCTTACGCGTCCGTCAGAACCGGGGTACACGGATTGTACGATACCTTTAGGCCAGCAGGAGCGTGACTCATGTAAAAATGACGGACCGGTAAACCACGTTGAGCCACTGCTAAGTACGTAGTCGGTACTTTTAGTTCCTAAATCTGCCACGTTGAGGTCAGTCGGCACATAGTGCCACTCGTCAGCCTTACTTAGTTCGTCGATTTCTCCTAGACGATTAGCGATAAAAACTTTATATGTTCTACAGTTATTTCTGATCCAGTGTAAAACAGTAGTTGAATCCGTCCAATAATAAACCGAGCTTGGTTTTAACCGATGTTCTGTTTTAATATTACTTGCTAATTTACATCCTAATAAAGCACCCTGTAGTTCTAGTCGCGGCACAGAAGCCGATTTCGTAGGTGTAACTTTAGATTTACTAGCGATAAACGCTACAATAACATGTCCACTGCTCATTTCCTTGCGCCAGTACGCGACAGTCGCGTAAGCACTCGGCGATGCATCGCAAAATACGTGTAGTTCTAAGTTTTCGTTACTCGCGCTCTTATCACTATCACAAAAATACCATCGCGGGATTCTAATATTATTTATTTTTTTAGGTTGAATTATCCAACACTGAAATAACTTATTTAACTCATCATTCAGTTCCTCATCCCATTTTATATTTGTTTTCCAAGTTTCGCGCATTATTATTTTTCCTTTAATTGTAAATGGTATCAGATAACCATGAATGTCGAAAATAGACATTACAATACATAACAGTTCGCGCTTCGTTGGTCTTCTTTTTAAATTTACAACATCAACTGGTATACGCTTCAAGGTCAAATCGAATCCTAACTCGTCGCTGGCAGGGTACCATAATAGACCGAGTGTCCTTTCCGATTGATCTTTATCGAAGGCGCAACAGACACTGTCACTCAAAGCTTCCTTCGGTACGCTTTCCAGAACGTCCGATACGTTGCTAGCCCAGTTCCGTATTTCGAATCCACCCTGCTGGTGAATAAAACAGACTTCGTTAATCATTTGTTTTGTAAGGTCGACTTCGGGTAAACTATCGATATAGTCGTCCATATAATGTTGCTTGCAAATAGCGTCGACAGCTGTCGGATAGGTATTCTTAAAACGTATTGCATTTTTATTTTTAATATGTTGCGCGATAAAAGGCGAGCAGTTCGCGCCAAATATTAATGACGTCATAGCATATTTATTAACGTCCTTAGTGGCTTCATCTGTGAATAAAAACCTAAGTGTATGTTGATCCTTTTCTTTAATTTTGATTCGAAGAAACATATCTTTAATATCTGCAATAACTCCAATTCGATTTTCTCTAAACCTAAACATAATTCCAAATAAAGACTGTAACAAGTCTGGGCCTGTTAATAAAAAATCATTAAGAGAACATCCCTGTGTTTTCGCCGCCGCGTCGAACACTAAACGTAGTTTCTTCTTATTGGGGTTATCGACCCCGAAATGCGGTAGGTACCAAATGTGGTCACTAGACTCCCCCTCGTTTAGTCTCCTGGCATAATTATTCGAAAATAAGTGCTGCATACGTTCCCGGTAACGCGACGCGTAAGTGTTGTCGGCTGACATTTTCCTCTCGACTGATTTTAAACGATTATGGGCATTTTGATAAGAATCAGGCATAACAAAGTTATCATGTTTCCAAGGCAATTCCACAAACCATTGGTTATCAACTAATTCACATGTGTTATTTAGTATGGTGATAGCACGCAACTCGTCCGCATTTTGTCGCGGTTGTTTTGATATACCTATTGACTCTAACGCAAATGATTTTCTTACAAACTCGTTCAACTCAGAATCACAACAATGTTGCGCACTGTCATCACTAACAATACTATCAGCTGACATGTTCATAATATTTATGTTGTTTACAACACCGTGTACACACCACCCTAGCGGTGTCTTTGTAACATAAGGTTCACTTTTGCTATTACCTTTTAAACACAAGATAGGAGCAATAAGATCATAATTATCCTGTCCGATTAACAGTTTAGGTTGTGCGTCACATTTGCACAAGTCGTATTCAATATAATAGTCTGAATAATTAGTAAAGTCCATACACGATAAACGTTGTACAGGTAAATTAAGTTCTTTCATTTTACGGGCACTCAAATTAAAACGATCACCTGTTTTATTAGAAATGTCAAAACTTACGTTTTCCGTTTGGCACACGAGCTCACCAGAGTCCCATGCACTGCGGGCGCGCATGGTGACTGTCTTACCGTGGAGTCCCGCCTGATCAGCGAGGTCAGCAGATATCAGCGTCACGGTGGCACCATCGTCGAGCAACGCGTGTGTGTGAATATTGTCTTTAGGTCCATGAACGGTTACCGGCACTATTTTTAACAACACTTTAGGCACTGGCGATTCACTAACACTAGTGGACGCACTGGTGTGGGTGTGGGCAACGGTATCCTCGCGGCGCGGGCGCGACTCGTCGGGCGTCGATGGGTGCACGCAGGCTGCGTCCACCGCGGGGCGCGCCGTCTCGGGTTGCTCGGCGGCCGCGGATGCCGTAGGCGCGCTAGGCTTCGTCCAGTGAAGGAGGTGATGATGTGGATGTCCACACTCGCTGCAGTCAGGAGCGCTGCACGCGGCGGGTTCATTATGCCGTGCGCTCAAGCACTTGTAGCACAGATGTTTAGCACGTACAAACTGCCATCGATCACGTCTCATAGCGCGTTTAAACTTGCCGCACTTGTCTAAAGCGTGCGTCGGAGAGGCACGACAAAACATACATTTACTATCGGTAATAGTGCACGCTAATACTGGTTGAGTTTTTATATTATTGTGATCGTATTTCTTTCTTACGTCGTTCTGACTGTTTATGTAACTTACACCTGAGGTTGCGACGATAGTTGCTTCTCTATATAAAAACTCCGATAGTATTTCTAGTTTAGGTTTAGAACTGTCTTGTCTCTCGTAGGTATACTCGGCCCACTTATTGATAAGGGCGGGCGGTAACTTCGAAAGTATTATTGACGTCGTTTCCGGACTTTGTAGGTATTCCGGCAATTTAATAGCTTTAACAGCTGTGACGTAGTTTTTAACTTTTATCGAGAAATTCACGATCTCCGTGTGGTATGCAGTCGGAAGTGGGTGAATTTTCTTGAGTTGAGTGAATATTTTATTAATTATACACTCGGGTCTGCCGAATCGTAATTCTATGGTGTCAATTATAGCTTGCGGTGTTGTGTTGCCGATGAGGAGCGATGACACGGCTTCTTTTGCGTCACCACGTAGACACTTTCGTAACCGCCAAATGTTTTCTGCGTCGCTATAATTGCATAAGTGTGACGACTCTTTATATGACTCCTTGAACTGCAGCCACTGCATTGGATCACCGTCGAACACCGGTAAATCTTTTGATGTTGCTAGGCGCGCAAGGAGTTCTCTGTTATTTTCCCGAACGCTACTTCTAGTAAGTACTTGGTGCAACGCCTCCGTCAACTGGTTGATGCCGTCGCCACGCGGCGGGCGTTCGCTGACGAAGTCCTGTTGCTGCTCAGCATGGTTCCAGGTTTTATTACCCGTCGGCATCGAATGTAATGAGCTGACATTTTCTGCGCAATCGCTTTTAGCGATAGATGCGACGCCATCTTGTTTGTCGAACCACGCCTCGACCATTCTCGAACTTTTCGAGACTGAGCCTTGGTTTTCTTCTTGTAAGTCTGCTATATCGACTTCCAGTTTTTTCGAAAGCAAATCTTTCTGAATTTGTGCACTTTTTTGTGCTAAATCGAGGTCGATTTGTGCTTGAAGTTGAGCCGCTTCATACTCTAGCCTTTTACGGGCCGCCGACGAACACGCGGTTTTATCACTTTTCACAGATTTTACGAGTAACTGTTCACTTTTACTAGTAGTCAGCTGCTCCGTGGCACGTTTACTACGTGTTATAACACCCTTCGGGGGTGTGCGAAGCAGTGACATCCCTGCACACAGGTTTTAGTTCGACTAAACACGTGGCCGAGATCCAAGATCCGGCTAGAAGGACCACTTAATGTTGCGTACAGCACGCAAGTACGCGATTAGTCGGGTAAAATGAAAAACAGTTCAAAAGTTTAAAGTATCTGAGACCCTGCGGCGGCGACTCGTATCGATCGCGAGTGCGCAATGACACGCACGCTAAACGATGGCGGAAGACGAACTGACTGCGGTCGGGCGGGCGCGGGCTTTCCGCGGTTGGAGCGCGCGAGCAGGATAGCGAGATGTTAAGGCCAAGCGAATGTGAATCTTATTTGCGCTATCGTAGCGAGACGACTTGATGTCTAAACTGCTTGATTGATGCTTCGTTGTACTCAAAAAATATATAAACGTGTAAGGTCGCAGTGGCAGGGCCTCAATACTTGTTTATTAAAAAAGGCACAGAAAATAAATGCAATAAATATGTTTTCCATACGTAACAACCATCTTTATATCGAAATCCAAAATGGCGGCTACAAACATTTTTCATCATGGGTGTCGTTTTTATGGTTTTCGGGGGTGTTACAGCCCATACTGATGTCAAATGTAAAAAGCAAGATGGCGGCTACGGAAATGTTCAGATTTTTCATCATGGATGTCGTTTTCATGGTTTTCGGGGGTGTTAAAGCCGATAGTGATGTCAAATCTAAAAAGCAAGATGGCGGCTGCGAAAAAGTTCAAATTTTTCATCATGGGTGTCGTTTTCATGGTTTTCAGGGGTGTTAAAGCCGATAGTGAGGTCAAATCTAAGATGGCAGGTGCGAAAATTACCAAACCTTTTGGAATAAAAAAAACCCAAATTGAGTTTCTGACTGAATTTCTGTTTTGCTATTTTATTAAAAACAAAACCCTAAATAGTAACGTTTCAAAATATAAAATGATCAATAGAATTAGCATAAAAATATTATTAAAATCTCGATTATGATTATAAATGTAATGCTTGGTCACTCCCTAGCATCAGTGGGATGACACTGACAGCTCACTCCACGCGAGTTTTCACGGTGAGATTTTTACAGAATCAACATGCAGGACTTCATCATTATCAAACTGTTGCAGTCAGCTGACATATGTATCTCCTTATGCACTCCGCTGAGTAGGTACGATCCTCAATTTACCTACTTGATTGATAGTAAGTAAAACACTACAAAAATAGCGACAAGCAATCTTGAACATATACTTTATTACCGAAACAATGTTTATGTGCCTATATGTAACAATCTACATTGGTACACTAGTACATAACCTTAAAAATTAAAACTGGTTATAACTTTTACGTCCCAAGTTCTAAAAATCCAAGAAATTGAAAAGGGCAAGCCCCTTTTTAAATTTTAATTCTAATAATGAATTCTATCGTATTAACTACCAATTAAAACAAAAATATCCCAAAACACGAAATTTTATTAGCTCTACGAAAGTCCCATACAAGCCTGCCGTTCACCTTTTCTCCTTAGATTTTGACATCAAAATCGAGAAAATTCGAGTTTGTGGTAACTTAATGTGCTAGCGACTGTACATGGCGCAGCGGATAAACAGAACATCTTCAAAAATCAAAGAAAAAATGAAAACAAAATCGGTTTCGATAATACTCCCCTCCGTTTCCTAGATCGCGTATAGTCGATACCTTCTTGCCTCGTGGCTGTTGGCTGTATGCTAGTAGCTCCTTTGCCTCCCTTGCAAAACCACGCTGGCATTTGACGCACCGAAAGGCGCGAACACGCGATAAAAACATTTTCGATGACAAAAAAATAAATTAGCATTTTTTCAATTGAAGACTTCACGCGAATGTGATATTATGGGTGCTTGTGTGATAAAACACATATAATGTATTAAAGTCGGTATAAGTTACTCCAGTTAAGTTACCTTAGATTTAAAATTAGTTTGAATAAAGTGGATTTAAAATCGTATAATACTTAAAAATAAATCTATAATAGACTGCTCAGTGGTAAAATACCGTAAATTACCGGGAACAAATTAATTTATAGAAGCAATTGTTGTATGATATATACCTATTAATATCCTTAATAAAAGTAAATTGCTACTTCTTCATTGCCCCTGTAAATAAAGAAGATTTAGGCTTTTGATGACGTTTTCTACGTCTGTTTCATAACTGTATGCAATGTGGCATGTTGCCGTGGCTACAGATTTAAAACCTCTTTGTGGTTTTTCTAGAGGAGAGAGAGGAAAATCTTAAAAGAAAACAATTGCTGGGAGAACCTTGTGAAATGCTGCAACATTTCACAATATTATCTCATTCGAAAAATGAGAACTCACATTAATTCAAATACCTACTTTAATTACCTCAAATAAGTAATTATTTATATTATTAGTATTATTACTCACTAAACTGCTGGGCGCGGCTAATTTTTTTTTTAAAGTAGCTTTAGTAACTCCTTACAACATCAGCTATCTGCCAGTGAAAGTCATCCCGTCAAAATCGATTCAGCCGTTTCGGAGATTAGCCGGAACAAATAGACAGACAGACAATCATTTGAAAACATAATATTTTGTTATAAGTACCGTATATACTTTCTTAAGCATTTAGTAAGAAGCTGTTATTTTGACATTACAAACAGACACGCCAATTTTAGATTAGAATAGAATAGAATACTCTTCATTATGTACACCATAAAAATTACAGATATAAATACAGAAATTTTACACAGGGTGACACAATGGGCGGTCTTATCGCTAAAAGCGATCTTTTAAAGACAACCTTTGGATGGATTAGGGGGGAAAGGAGAGACAATACTGCAGGTAGTCTGTGGTGTACCATTCACATATAATATATACAATAAATACATACATACATAAAACATATTAAAATTATCTATATAATATATTCAATTTTATTTATTTAGAAACTTTCATCACAGAAAAACATATTTCCTTTCCTTTTTAACACACGATTTAGACACAGACCAATCAGGACAACCTGCACGTTCATAGGTTATCCTAAATAACTTGGATTTTACAGCTAATTCAGGGTTAATTAAATAAGCATCTTGCACCACCAAGAGTTAGAGGTAAACCTAGGGTACTTTTAAGTATTGAACCCACCGATGTGGGAGGTTTAATACAGTATATCGGCAGTAATTACGAGATACATCGCCTGCTAATCGATATCTAACTAATAATTCACATCAGCTGTCTCTACCATCGGACATAGCCTGCGCCCTATTACGTAATATATTACCATTTCCTTCCATACTTCTCTGTTAGTCGTCAACTCGGGAGTCACTCCCTTTCTAGCCATATCATCTTTCACACTGTCCACCCATCGTTTGTTAGGTCTGCCCCTACTATTATATCCTACCACATTCATACTCAAAACTTTCCTCACGATATTTTCCTCACTCTTCCGCATCACATGCCCACAGCATGACAACCAATTTCCACACAACTTTTCAGTCATCGGTGTCATTTTCAGACTTCCTCCTATAATGTTACAATGTTTCTGCTGGGACACAAGCCTCCTCTCTGCGAGAGAGTGGGCCGTAATCCACCAAGCGGGCCCATTGCGGTTTGGTAGAAGTCACATGTCTTTGAATTTTTGGTTCTCGGACATGCTGGTTTCCTCACGATGTTTTCCTTCACCGTTTTGAGAGCAGTGGTGATGAAATAATTTACACAAAGTAAAGCGCCTGCCAGGGTTCGAACCTGCGACCTACAACTCCGGCTCTGCTCTCCTTAAATACATTGCTCGCTATGAATATATTACTTACCTAAATTTTCGCATTTGTAGGCTTCATTAATATTTGTTCAAAGCTGTAATTAGCGTTACAGTTTCGCGCTAATGACTTTAAACAACAAACTGGCAATTAGGGCTCTTTGCCAGAATGAAATTTAAATGACATGGTAACATATTTTGTCAAATATTTGCACCCCACATAGCAACCAATTTCTTCCTACTGCCTTTATTGTTTAAAATTATTGTGTTTCCTTTATATCATCATTTTCCATCCAATCTATGGTTACTTTGATGTTCTCATAAAAAAGAAGCATTATTTGTGTGGCTGTGGGGACAGCCACACCAAAATTAAGCTAAAGTTGTAACAAAATTATACTTAATTAAAATGTCATGAACCAAACCAAAATCTTACACCATTCTTTTTCCCACAACCAGACCCAAATTAAGCTAACAGAATCTGCCACAGTATACCAACATACAGTTAATAAAAAATAATAAAAATAAAATGAGATTGTTAACCCAAAGACAATAAATAAAAATGAACGGTGACGTGGTGTCAGAGTCTCCTCGACGTGCGCTGTGGGAGAGACTGGGATGTGCGCGCGGCGTGTGTGCGAGGTTGTGCAGACGACGGGGAAGGACAAGAGTCGCGCCCATGCATAATGGAAATAATAGTAACAGGTCAGTGATTTTTAATGGTCTGGTTATCTGGTTCTCTGCCATCCGTATTCCACCTTCTCAAGCTGCCTTTTAAAAAGCGTTTGGATGACCCTCAAACTATTACCCTCGGCTCATGTACAACCTGAGTTGACGGGTTTGTTCCAGTACCAGTACTCTAACCAGTTAAATCAGGTTCGTTGGTGAGATGTTCTGTCTGAAGCGTAAAGTTTGGAATGTGGGGTGAGACCGGGGGTTAACCTCACCTAAGCTCAACATATACGTGAATGAGTTGGTCGTTGAATTCAGCAGCAGACCAGTTAGGTGCAAAATCGATGGCGCTAGCTTCAATAATATAAGCTACGCTAACGACATGGTGCTGCTGGATCCAACGACTGGCTCAATCAGGGAGATGCTGAGCGTCTGTGAAAAGTATGCGGCAATTCACGGCCTGTTATACAGTGTGATTAAAAGTGAATACCTGATCTTTGCTGCTCCTGGGAAACATCTAAATTATGAGCCCTCAATATCCCTCAACGAACGACGACTTAAAAGGGTCACCCAATTTAAATATTGGGACACTATATCACTGAGGACCTCAAAGATCAGGTAGATATTGATCGCGAGCGCAGGGCACTAGCAGCCAGATACAACATGTTGGCTTACAGATTCGCTCGTTGTAGTAACGAAGTCAAAATAACTCTGTTTAAAGCTTATTGTCAAGCGTTCTACACGGGTAGTTTGTGCGCCAACTGTACGTGGAAGGCTCTAGATCAGGGAGTCCCAAAGTGGTCTATATCGACCCCCTGGGGTCGAAATCGGTTTCCCAGGGGTCGACATAAACGAAAACTGATTTTGGGGGACGACGAGGTCTAAAATTCGACCCCTATTAATTAACACAAGTTCTTATTTGAAACTTTCAAGATACTGTATAAGTTGTGTTACGTGTACCAACTTGTTATAAAAACGACTAATATTTTAGTAGGAAGTATCATTGTTGTACTTTTAAAAAACTCAACAAGTTGATAAGCGTGCACAAGTGCGTACAACATCTCCTTTTCTCAACTACATTGGGTTCGGCCTCCAGTCTATCCGGATACAGCTGAATACTTACCAGTATTTTACATGGAGCGACTGCCTATCTGACCACAACCCAGTTACTGGGTAATACGATACCCCTTGGTAAGACTGGTTGTCAGATTTATTTGTAAGAACTATTTAGTGTGATCATAAAAAATAGTTATCTTCCAAATATGGATTGAATCTTTCAACCATTACTATAGTGATACTATATATTACTATATGATACTATAGTGTACACCAGAAAATACATAACAAAAAATGCATTAACAATGAGCGGCCTTATCGCTTTCAGCGATCTCTTCCAGGCAACATTGTAATGGATCTTTCCCAACCGATCCAACCAACCAACCTATCCAACTATCTTCAGCGGTGTCTGTTTCATCTTACTAAGGTGTGCGTTATCTGTTTGTCAGTCCCTCAGTAAATGACAGAACTGCTTAATGTATAGAAAATTGGCATCATCAAGTAATCAAGTACAATATACGTTTTGAATAAACAAAATTATCGCTCTCTCCGATCTAAAATACCAAAATAAATAACAAATATGTCTACACGATCGTCAAGTCACCATTAATTATAATTTCTGATGGTTTTTACGATTTATTTCGATTGCGCTACCTGCTAACGGTCGCTATTATTCATACTACATTTTACTTCTAAAAAAGCTTTTAAACACGCATTTGACATTGATTATAAGTTTTCCCCTTGCTTTGCTTGCATTTTTAATATGTTTATGGGTTTATTAAAGTTTATGGGATTCCTATAGAAAATAGTATTTGTTATTTTCATTTATTTATTTTCATTCACTTATGGGAAACCTGTGAGGTAAACTTACGTGGATTATTTGGTCTATAACGTAATCTGCTCATCTAGGCACAAAGTAACGTTTTGTCCTTCCTTAGATAACATTTATAGAGAACATAAGTTCTATAGATTTTATTTTTTTCACATATTTTCAACCAACAGGACTTATCTGTATACCTATTGAAAATATTTGTGGCTTGTGGCGGCCCACATAATCTGTACTGTTCATGACACTTGTTATGTACCTAATTTTGCTGCTTTTAATTGTTCAAACGACATAGCAATCCACTACAGGAAAATTGGTATATAACTTTCCTAGAACCGCCACAATGCAGAAAACAATAATACTAAGGGAATATGTCCACAGAATTTCACCTTAAACAATCCCACTTACCTTATTGTTTAAGCCACAACATTAAAATATGCAGTGTTTATTATTCAATGCAGTAATTATTCCATAATAAGTTGTAATCATAATTAAGGCTCACACTTTTCCTTTACTACTTTAGTAAAAGTCCAGTAAAGATCTTTGCGATATGGTAAGCACCATGCAATCTGCCTAGCCTTTTCCCAAGTATGTTGAGGTCAGCGTCCTGTATAACCGAATGCAGATGAATACCAATATTTTAAATGGAACAAACTGCTTGTCTGAACTCCGCAACCTAGTTACTGGGGAACACGATGCCTCTTCATAAGACTGCTTGTCAGACTTTTGGGCTTCTAACTACCCATAACGACTGTCGGGACCAATGGCTAAGGGATGATTCATGCTAGATCGTGCCGGGCACGAGCCGTACCAAACTTCACGAACATTTTATATGAAGCAGTTCATGTAGTTCAGTACACGTGCAGCGTCCGTCCCTTTTTTTATGGGTGGGAAATCATCAAATAACTTCTCCCGCTCTGGGCGGAGCAGAAGGGTGTGTCAGACTCTTACTGACTAAAATCCACCCGTATTCCTTAATGTTGCCTGTGTTGCGGGGGCTTCGGTGACCCATAAGTACCTTCCCGCGACCCCGGCAGGCATCGGCCCTTGTGGATCCCTACCTTTGTGCTGACGACATCTCTTTGAGGCGCGCGTGGAATACAACGCGCCGTCGACCCGGGCCTGGTCCTTACCGGACGGTGAGCTACCCATTGCTCACCGTCCGCAAACCCGCACCTACGGTGGCCGAAAATCCGCCCGGGATTCCCGACGCCCAGGGCGTCTCCTGCGGCGGCTAGGGGTGAGAAGACGCGAAATTTGCCTTTGCCTCAACCGTCCCGCCTCCTCCTTCGCTTGCATTACTGCTTCGCAGAAGGAGGTGACGGCAGCCCATGCCTTCTCGCTCCGTACCATGGCCTGAACCAGGGCTGGACACGAGAGATCTCCGCCGTGGCGGTCTAATCTCATAATCATCCCTTAACGTGCTTTCCGAGGCACGGAGCCCCATCCACGAACCGACCGAGGCAAGAGTAGCTTAACCTTCGTTCACAACGAGGTATCACATTCTTCTGAATGTAACTGAGTAGGCAGATATTTATAACACAAGACGTGTCCGTTAATATTGCATTACAATATATTTTTGAAGCCGATGCAGCTTCATAAATTTTGGCGTCACTTGTCTCGCTAGATATTTTTGGTGTTCCTTCGATATCACATATTAGTGCTGCCACTTATATATACTATATGCCTTCCACAAATTATCACATATATTTGCCGTCATATATTAAGGGTCTGGAAAACGCCGTTGACCTTGGTCATACAAATACGCGTCGCGCTCACGCTGCGCCGCAGTTCGGGTTCATGGGGTATATTTATTTTTAAGAACAATAATATATTTGAAAAAAAAAATACAAGATAGAATTATAGATGATAAAGTAGTCTGTTCATACAAAAAAAACAACATGAAAATATCTTAAGTAGTTTATAATACATTACGTTTATAAAACATGAAAATATATTAAATTAATAATTTCGTTATTTATGCTTTGGGTAGACGTTACTTTCTGAATTTATTTCAAAAAGTATTTTACAAGAAAGAAAGAAAAGAAACAAAAATTGTTTGCGAATAATTATTATTGGTTGATTGTGTTTACTGTAATACTTAAATATTCACACATAGAATTGATGTGTATGCGGTAACTTACTTACATTATATGAAGGCGTAATAACAGATTTAAAAGTTACTAAAATCATATACGAGTATCTGCGCCTTAATGGATGAATCATGCAATGAGATATTATTTCCGAGCTGTTGTGCATCATGCTGAGGCCTTTTTGGCCTCGCAGCGGTCTTATTTTTGTTGTCAACATTTTGTTAGTTTTAGTGTTCTTTTTATTGTTTTCATGATTTTGTTAGTTTTAATGTTCTTTTTAGGGTTCCGTAGTAAACAAGGAACCCTTATAGTTTCGCCATGTCCGTCTGACTGTCTGTCTGTCTCCGCTGTAGCTCAGAGACGCTTAGTACTAGAAAGCTGTAATTTGGCATAGGTATACATATTAATCATGCCGACAAAGTGCTAAAATAAAATCTAGAAAAATAAAATTAAGATACCTATCTCCCTTGCACGTAATGTGGGGATGAGGGGATGATATCGTTTTTTCTCGTTTATCCCATGATGTGGGGTATTGTTGGATAGGGCGTCAAAAAATATTGCGGATCTGTAAACATTAGTTTTCGATTCAAGGATCCACTTGCGTAATATTAAGCATTAAAGTGCAAACATTTCTAAAAAAAATTAGCACTTTAATGCTTATTATTACTATAGCCAAGTGCCCCCCCCCCCCCCCTGCCAGCTAAATGGTTGTTTATGGAGATGTGAAAAAAATCATGGCAGTAGTACATATAATTTCCGGCCACCATAGGCGCGGCCTTGCGGACAGTGAAAAATGGGTAGCTCACCGTCCGGTAAGGACCAGGCCCGGGTTGACGGCGCGTTGTATTCCACGCGCGCCTCAAAGAGATGTCGTCAGCACAAGCGTAGGGGTCCACTAAGGCCGATGCCTGCCGGGGTCGCGTGAAGGTACCAAAGGGTTACCGAGGCCCCTGGCAATACAGGCAACGGAAGGAATACGGGTGGGTTTTAGACAGTAAGAGTCTGACACACCCTCCCGCTCCGCCCAGAGCGGGAGAAGTTATTTGATGATTTCCCATCCAAAAAAAAAGTAGTACTTATAATGAAATTAAAAGAAAAACTATCACACCTAAGTGGGCTTTACAAGTTAACAAGTAATAGTCAACCAACTTAAATTTGCCGTTGTAGAAATTACCGTGGCATATATCGATTTATGGGAGAACATATACGTTTTTTTTTTAAATTACTTTAATTACGAATTACTTTAATTTAGAATTCAACTACAATGTTAAGTTTGATATTGGAATAAATTCATCCCAAGTAATCCCAAATACGGAACCCTTCATTGTACGCGGTCCGACACGCGCATGGTCGGTTTTTGTGGTTGTATTTCTTGTGCGTGAACCAAATAAAATATTTTCTTTCTTTCTTTCATAGTAATACATATATTTATGCTCAGCCACAGATTCAAAAAACCAGCCAAGTGCGTGGCGGACCGGTTTTTTTTTTCAAGATTTATTATAGCACTTTGTCGGCTTGATTAATATGTCTATGCCAAATTACAGCTTTTTAGTACTAAGCGTCTCTGAGCTACAGTGGGGACAGACAGACAGACAGACGGACATGGCGAAACTATAAGGGTTCCTTGTTTACTACGAAACCCTAAAAATCGTCGTAACAGAAGAAGTGCCCAAAAGGCTCCCAGATTTGCCACGTTATATGGCAATTTGAATTATTTGGCCAAAAAAAAAAAATCTTGATATAATTAAGTTTTACTCTAAGTAGGTATTCTTTTGTCTTATCGTGTGTCTACAATGAGTGATTCTTCCCTTTAAGATGCTCAAGCCTTTATAGCCATCCACCTTTCCAAAATAAACGGGACATGAAGGTCCAAACGTAAACAGTAAAGTTGCACAGTAACGTGTTACGTGCAAAGGTATCGTGATCAAATTGTTTTAATTCCGGATATTACGGGCTTTGACCCGGACGTGAGCCTGCCCACTGGGGCACGAAGCGTTGTTTTTACATAATTGTTACAGTTTCTGAGAAGAACACGAAGAACTTTTACGTACGATATGAGTTTGCATGAAACGGTGATGTTGAAGAAAATGATAGCGAGGAAACCTAGGCGTAGGTAGATTATGTTATTTAAGTGTGTTTGAAAACACCAACTCGCAAGACAAAGATTTATTAGTAGGGTATGGTACAAGGTTGCTAGGTAAAAGTATTTTCAGGACACATGCGCCACTAAAAGCGGAATACGAATATTTACAATTTACAATTCACACAAATAGGAACATAAAATCGAACTTATACTACTTATACTTTAATAAAAAATAAACATAATAACATCATGAGTCCATAATACCTCAGCTCACTCTCGCGGTGACGCTAGCAAGCGAGACTGGGTGGCAGGGAGAAGGCTCCAACGCGCCGATAGTTCAGGTACATTACCGTGTGCGTTGGCCTTTAGGTTTTTTTTCGGTGAATATAATGGTTATTAGAAAAAACGGGCGAAGGGTGGGGAGACGTACGAGAGTTAATACTTCCGCGCGCAATCATACGTAAAGATCACTAAAAAAGATTTGCAAATCGCAGCGCCGCTAAGCGCTCACCCCTCCTCCCGTTAGCGTGCTTCTCCCGCGCCTTCTAAGGTCCCTAGGATTTATTAAACACTAACAGAAATCTAGGTAGGTATTAAACAAATTAAATATAAAATATCGATAAGATCACGCATCGCCTACAGGTACTTTACCGGTAATGTGTTTAAACACTATACTTTTGAGGTCAACGTGGTTCTTCTAACTTTCCAAATTAGCCTTAATCATGTATTCTTTGTAACATTTTTGGATAACCCAGCTAGACTGCCTTGCAACTCTTGAAACCTTTTATAGATACCGAACTAGCTTATGCCCACGGCTTCGCCTGCAGTGTGAATCCTTTATCCTAAATTCCTAATACTGGTCATGGTCTACCTGTGTGCCAAATTTTATCGAAATCAGTACAGCCGCTAAGGCGTACCCCTGCCGGGGTCGCTCGAAAGTCCGAAAGGCATACCGAGGCCACTGGCAACACAGGCAACAGAAGGAACACGGGTAGGTTTTAGTCAGTAAGAGTCTGACACACCCTTCCGCTCCGCCTAGAGCGGGAGAAGTTATTTGATAATTTTCCACCAAAAAAAAAAAAACCCTTAAAGGTATGAAAAGTTAACAGACAGTTATTTTCGCATATATAATCATCATCATCATCATCATCATCTGCCTAGCCTTTTCCCAACTATGTTGCGGTCAGCTTCCATTTTGGCATATATAATATTAGTATGGATTTAATCTATGTCCTCCTGTGTGGGCACAAAAGTAATCCTATTATAAGGTATTATAATCATTTCCAAAAGCAATCTAGAACTACATATTTCCCAAAATTATCGAAATTCACCCCTTCCTTTATCTATTATTTATAACAACCACAGTAATAACATTCCGTACCCCTCCCTGCTCGACACTTGTTATGAGAGAACTCGCGTGACATTTCACATGCCGTGATATTCACTACCCCCATATTTCATGGGGCACGCACCCCCGAATATAGGTTGGTTTTGTTTTTATGGGGACATCCGACCTGTGTCGAGGTCGGGACGGTAGCATAAAATAGGTTATAATGTTTTAGAGTTCTAGTATTTAGGAGGGTGATAAGGAGCGGGAATAGCACAGACGCGCCTACGATTTTTATTCTCCAGGAGAAATTACCTCGGATTATAGTCAACATAGAGCAGACCGATAGTTGTAAACCCTTTTATAAAAAATATAATATACTCACCTTACCATCTATCTTTATCCTGGAAATATGCACATTTGTTACAAAATACATGAAACTTTTCACAACCCGTGGCGATAAACATACCGACCGATCTATCAGATGCTACCCTCTTCGCGCATGAAACTGCATTCCAATTGCCCCTACGTAATGTCCATAAAAATATTTAATAAACTACTAGCTGCATTAAAAGATGAGATCAGCGATACGACATTTATAAGTAAACTCAAGCAAATATTAATTGAAAAAGCATACTACACAATAAACGAATACATACATGGCAAAAAAAAATACTTAATACAAGCAGACACCATTCACAGTTAGATTCATTCATAGATACATAGATACTCGTACATATAATATGATATAATATGTTTAATTGACCTGACCAAGTAATTAAGATGTACCACAACCTATAACTGATCTCAACAACATATTTTTTTTATATTTACTTAATTAATGTTAATCGTGTATTTAAAATGTAAAAAAATATTGATTGTTAATTTATTTCCTAATTTTATGTTTATTTTAAGATTTATTTTAATTTTAATTTTTGCTGTGCCCGACAGGGTCCGTAATTGTACATTAGCTCTAAGCCTTTGTAACACCTTTAAAACATTATGGAATGCAATTAAAGATATGAATAATATGTATATGAGGTAGTCGCTGAGGTCATTTCTGGTCACCGGTTGGTTAATACGTATAATGTCATGGACTGTTCCAAAAATATCCGATTGAAGTGTAAACAAACTCTGTTCAGATTAATTTCTTAAGCATTCATTCAGTGTAGGGAATTAGTAACGCATTCATCTATACAGGGTCAACCCTAAATGAGCTAGCGAAACTCCGCCGATGTGATTGGTGTCGAGACATAAACATGATCAATGGATAAAGTCAAAGTCAAAGTCAAATTATTTATTTCAAATAGGCACATAAAAGGCACTTTTGGACGTCAAAATTAACAAAAAAAAAAAATAGAATTGATTCTAGTTGCCTTCCAAAAGGGTAGTTTCGTATGGAAAAGAATGGGCAAGAAACTCGACCGTTACTCTTTTAAAATGTTTTACAAAATTTTGTATATGTACATTTTAAAATTATATGTGAAGACGATGCACCTAGAATAAAATTACTATAACCAAAATAGGTAAAAAAAGAATGAAAAATAAAGCAATGACAGATAAATGAATTATGTGATAGGTACATGATGCTCACATATTTACAAACCACCACTGCAAATAAAAAATCCTTAAGTGGTGTGTAGTAGTTGGATGAGAGTGTAACCGAGGATGAAGTTAAATGGCATATGATTGGAGAGGCCTATGCCCAGCAGTGGGCTTCTATAGGCTAATTCTTCTTCCCAGGCACGGCAAGGCACAAGGACATGGTGAAGGGCGAGCGTTTTGGGGACTGTCTTATGTAATTTTGACGTTAAAAAAACACTACAAAGTGAAAAATATCTTTAATTTCGGAAGTCGGTGTCTTTGGATTAGTTTTTTTGTCACCGACTTCCGAAATTAGTTATTTTTCCCGTTGTAGTGTTTCTTTTTGGAAGTCGGTTAATTTTTTTTGTAATTAAGTTTTTTATTTTCACCAATTGGTATACCACCACTTGTGTATGTAAACAATAGTGGCTGGAAGACACAAACTGGATTAAATATCGAAGCTAACTAGTTTAAGTTTATGAGGGACCACCGCACAAGGAGGTAAAAATATAATTTTCAAAATCGGTCCACAATTGACGAAAATATCGATGAACATAATTATGTAAAGAAAACCCTACATACCAAAATATAACCTCTTTTGAAGTCGGTTAAAAGTGTTGATACTCGTACTCAGCCTAATTTGAATAAATGACTTGATTTTTAATGATGATAAAGATATCTATAGTGCTATTTCAAATTACTTTCAATTCAAAGTCATAATAACAACAATAGGCCCTCTATGCTCACATGAAATAAATAGTAAGTGAACTCATGTAGGTAATCTACTGTATGACAATCTGATCAAACAACTAATCATAGCTTATCAAACAAAGCCATCAAGGTGATTATCTTCAGAATATATATTGTACCAGTTTTTTAGATTGGACTCGATCCTCATTGAAGAATATTTTTCATAACTTTATTAATTATTCACTAATTCGTCTGCCTTGGCCTAATGGTCGCAAGGGCTACTGTCGAGTATGAGGTTTTGGGATCGATTCCCTGGTTGAGTAAAGTGTTATTCGGTTTTTCCAACAGGTATTTCTTAATAGTAGTCCGAATTCTGTATTTGAGCCCGGTTGATGGCAATAGGCTCTCCCCCTATTACTCGGGACTTAAACATAACTGGCGAAATGTAGGTGCCTAAGCCTTAGGCACAGGTGTGCCTATAGAACACCAAGGCAGGCTTAGGCCCTAAGCTTTCGGGGATTACAGGCGTTTGATTACAGGATGTTATAATTATGTCGTCCATTAAGCACGGTGATTTGACAAAACAATT
Source organism: Atethmia centrago (assembly GCA_905333075.3). NCBI lineage: Eukaryota > Metazoa > Arthropoda > Insecta > Lepidoptera > Noctuidae > Atethmia > Atethmia centrago. The sequence continues at coordinate 15,997,428 of HG995385.1, forward strand.
AAGAATCCTCTTGAGCCTAATTGAGAGTTACATGCTTAGATTTTGTGGGTCAGTAGACCAAGTAATGTCCATATCCTGTGGAAAAAACTTGTTTTCACACGTAATTCAAAAGGCTTATCAAATATGCCATTGGTAACTAACCATTTGTTATGAATATAGGAACAAAACGTCGTTGTCGTTAGAATTTCATAGCCCTTCCCCGTGGTTGTCCAACTATCATGAATGTAACTCTGTCCTTCGCCGCGAAGTACAGTCAGAATATTAAATAAAATCTTTCTATTTTCGGTAACATATTTATAGATTCCCGAATTATTTAATAACGAGGCCTATGCGTGTCTGACTTTTCTGAATGTCGACGAGACTGCAGTCTGCACGCACGGACAGAATTAACAATGTGTTTAAAAAAAGATTGATCGATAGTTGAGTCACCATCGTGTTAGCTCATAAATGACGAACGTTCAACTCTGAATTCCAAAAAAAAAATGGAAAATATCACGAAGTATGCAAGTGAATTGGTGTCACAATGCAGTCACAATCTCTGACCAGGATTATGTCTGGACTTTAAAAGAGACTGTGACCTCTGAGTTTGTTTCGGCCTTTCTTCTCAGAGTAGTCAGATAGGAAACGCCGACCTCATCTAGCTTTATTTTAAAAATATGATTGACGTGTAAAAGTGTTTGTACAAACCTACTTACAGAAAATAAATCATTTATCATTTATTTATCATTAAGTAACGAAATATTAGTTACCTAGAAATTTACTAAAAAAAAATCACACAACTTGCTTGTATTTGACAACTATCCATTTACACAGCGTTGTCAAGAAAAAGTTAAAATTGTAACGTGCTCGCATAATCGCGTTAGATAATTGCGAAGTATTTTAATTAGTGAATAGTGAGGGTCCTGGTTATTGTGAGAATTTGATCATGAACCATGCTTCAATAGTGCGCTTTGGTTATCTTTTAGAGCACGCAAATAACCATCAATTTAAATAAATAGTAAAATGCAATACAAGTTAAATATTATGACTAAATTCTTCATTTCGTTTGTTTTAAATCTTTATTTTTTTTATTTCCTGTTCGTGTCCCAGATAAAATACGTTTCTCTGTTTGACTAAAGCCTTCCCCTAATTCTTCCAGGTATTCTTTCCTTGAAACACCTCGAGAAAATATTAACGTAAAAAAAACGTGTGCCGTTTGGGGACCGCCGTCAGGAACAAAGTTCCTTACACGATACTCGCACGCACACACACACTCGTATATGATAGAAAGAGACAGAGAAGGAGAGAGAGAGAGAGAGAGCATGGAGGGGGGGGGGGGGCATAACGGTTTTTCTTTACGTGACGATTACTACCAGTTAACTGCTAAGTTAACTGGTAGTAATTGTCGTCGTCGTCGTAAAGTGACCTGAAGTTCCTGCGGTAGGCTGCAGGAACTTCAGGTCACTTTTCCTTTTTAACCGACTATGAAAAAGGGGGAGGTTATATGTATGTTCGTCTGTATGTTTTTTTTAATGTTTGTTCACCGATTTTCCGCCAGTTATGCACTGATTTTGAAATAGTCCTATTCTCGAAATAGTCCTATTGTCACCAAGTCAGAATCTGATGAGAGGGTCCCATGGAAATCGAGGGAAGTCCTCTAATTTTATAGGCACACCGATAGCGATTTGGATATATTTTTTTGCCACAGATGACCACCGGAACTACTAAATAAAAAGTATTTTACGGGTTGAGATTCGATACTTTAATAAGCAATTTATGCTCGTCACAACATATGGTGCAGTGGAGCTCCAGTTATTCTGGTTCTGACCAGGAGAACTCCTCAACAATTAACGTCCCTGCATCGGGAAGAGCAACATTTTGTAAAAGGTGATGAACAGTTGACATAAGCCTATTGTATCTTAGATAAATTACAAATTGACCCACTAAAAAGAGAAAAAAAACACAACCGATTTCCAAACACAACACTTACACGAAGTTGGTGGCAAAAACCTAAAATTCTGATCCAAAGACACCAACTTCCGAAATTAAATTGATTTTTCACTTTGTAGTGTTTTTTATTCTAACGCTCCTAATTATTCAGTCGGTCGTTTGTTGATTTTTACAATACTAAGGGCGGCTCCATTATGATACTGACTGCGATACAGTGTTCATTGGACAGCTCACCAAGTTACAATATTACTAACATGTCCACGAAAATATTAGAAAAAGAACGCAGGAAATCTAGCATTAATTTTATTAATTTCCGGAGATTCCACTTTTTGGACAGGTGTGTTTTCAACCGTGTTTTTCTGGAGTAATGGAGTTTTCAAATATGTCAGTGAAAAGTTTTATACATCAAATGGGTACAGTTTAATTAAACTACAAAATATTGAATAAATAAAAAAATGTTTATTTCAATTGAAAAAGCTTTAACATACGTGATCTCGTAAAAGGTGATCTCCAAGATCACCTTTTAAGCAAGAAGATGCTTATGTTAGGTGACTCCGCTTTTCCACTCAACATTATACAGTGTATGTGTGTGTATGTGTAATCAAAGTGAGAGCTATTAAAAGTTCAAAAATTAGGCAGCTGAAATTCCTTAGCAGTTGACATCTGCTGTATTGCTGGTTGCCATATTTCATCAGTGCTTCCGAAAACGCAAAGTAAAATAATGATAATAGCGTGGTACGAGTATTTATGCATATTATAAATTTAAATCACTTTCCGTGTCTGCCTGTGTGATCGCATTGTCACTCTAAACTAAGCAACGGATTTTGATGCAGTTTTCAACATCATTTAGAGAATTGATTTACGAAGGTTTATGTGTATAATACATTTATATTTAACTTAGATAAAATCAAGAAATCTTAAGACGCTGACAACCCCATAACCGCGGTCACTGTCAGATTGCATAGAAAATAAAGAGAAGCGCGATGACACAACGCTTGTAATTTATTGCAAAATATGAAGTAATTATCTATTTACTCAAAATTGAGTTGGGTAATCGAAAATAAAAATCAACTAAGTTCTGCATTTAAATAAGATGTTATTGTTATTAATTAAATACGTAACGTATGTTGATATTTAATACAGATATTTTGGATTAGAACTCAAGGTAAGAGGTTAGTTTAACGTTAGTTTGTATCGAGATTATTTTTCAAAACGTGTTTTGGTAACAACCAAGTTCTGGGAAATATGTTCAAAATTAACATTTATATTTTTCCGCTACCACAAACTATACAGAATTGGCATTTTTTCTTAAGACAAGCCTAGTTTGGTCATTTGCGTCTTGTCAGCGCCTTAATGTTTTGTCGACTCGTAAAAACAGTGCGAAGCAGGGGCGGGAAAACTCTCGCTACGTTCGTAACTATTTCGTAGCAAAATCGTAGCGATCTCGTAGCAAAATCTTAGCAAGTTACGAAATTATTTTTCTTATAAAAATGTTATGTTTCGTTTGAATATCGTACGTCGTGTATGTTCCTAGCGTTGTTTCTGCAAATTACTGCTTGGGGTTAGCTTAAAAATACCTTATACGTATACATGAGATGCATGATGCATTTCTTCTTTGAATTACAAAGTTACTTCAGCTATTTTCTGTACTCAAGCAATGTTTTTCATCTTCCAGGAGTCGTGAATCCCGTCGCCGCATCAACCACCCTCCCTCAGCGCTATACAGCGTTGTGGGTGAAAAACTGCGCGTGAGCACACCTCGCGGCTTACAATGTGCGCTATTTTGTGGCGGGCAGCGCTGCAGGTACGAGCTGCCGCAGCTGGGGAGTGCAATACAGGGGCTATATTCTGACTGGTAAGTCATCATCATTTTTTGTTATGTCAGTTAATTTTTATCGTATACCTAAGTCTTGTTTTTGTAGGAGAAATAAAGATATATTATTATTATTATCATTATCATCTGCCAAGCTTTTTCTTAAGTTGGGGTCGGCTTCAGTTTAGGCATTTGCAGCTGAATAACAGTACTTTACATGGAGCTGTGGTAGTATCTACATCGCCACATGCGAACTACGTAACACACTGACGTCACGCAAAATCCTGCATCGCGCAAGCAGAGTTTACCGCGCAACTAGCATATATACAGTATCCCGACATCAACCGTCGCGCGTCGGGTAGTTGCCCACCAGACACGACACCCGTCTGGTCGGAGGATCCTCCCTTTTTTATGGAGCATGAGTGAACTTTACACCCTGTTCCTCATGCCTCTATAGAGCAACTGACTATTTGACCTCCACAACCCAGTTCCTGGTTAACACGGCACCGCTTGGTAAAACTATAAATTGCCCTGACTGGCCTACCTACGGTGGGTGTCTTCAGCCCAAGGATTTAGCTGTAAAGTTTGCTAAGCAGCTTCTTCTCTTCAACATAAACTAATAGTAATCGGTGCAGTGCGGGTAAGTTTGGGAACTGTATTTTTTAAATATATTTTAAGTCATTTTTAAGGTTCCGTACCTAGAAAGGAAAAAACGGAACCCTTATAGGATCACTCGTGTGTTTGTCTGTCTGTCCGTCTGTGACAACCGATTTGCTTCCAATTTACTGAATCGATTAAAACCGATTGAAATTGGGTATAAAATCACAATCAAAAGTCATTTATTCAAACTAGGCTGAGAATCAGCAGTTTTCGAACGTCAGAATTAGTTAAGCCTGCCCCCAAAAACGCCCGCCCTTCACCACTTCCATGCATATGAAAGAAAGAAACGAAAAAAAAGAAAGAAAAGAAAGAAAGAAAAATTGTTTATTCTGCACAAACAAAAAATATATATCTATAACAATGCGTAACTTTAAAAAATAAAAAGAATACATAAACTAAGATTATAATACAATGAAAAATATATTATTATTTCGATACAATAGCAATATTCCATGGTGAAATAATAAAGTTTTCATGAATACACTATAATTTCATAGATGCACCATGGGAATTGCGATGGCGGCCATTTGCCAACGGCGTGCATCGAACCATGGCTTTAGCAAACATGAACCATGTTATCTCTATCTATCATATATTTATGAGATCTGTGACCCAAACACGAACGTGTAACGTAAATAAATACATTTTAAATATGTGGTTCAATTTTGGGGGAACAATGAGATAATTAAAAAAAAAACTTTTGCAAACTGTATCGTGTGACATATCAAATAAAAGGACTTATTTATGAGGATTTAATAATTTAAATATATTCTTTAATACTTTTAAAATAATTCGTTTCAAAGTTATTCAAGAAAATAAATGAAAATTGACCGTCCCCTTAGCTCCGAAACTGCTGAGCCTAAATTAAAAAAACAAATAGAGAGAATACTTAAACATTACGGGAAAACTTATAAGAAGTCTATGGTCTTAAAATGAAAAAGTTTTGTACGTACAACAACACTCAATATTGTACGTACAAACTTACATTTACAGTTGGAATGTATGGAGGAACATGTTTTCAACTACCATTTTAAGTTTTGTTCTTGGGATAAATTCATTCTAACTATAGAACCTCATTCATACGGAACTTCATTGTGCGTGGTCCGAAACGCACTTGGCCGGTTTTTTTTTGGGTTTAAATAGTAAAAACATTCAGAATTTGTAGTGGCTTATTTGTCTGTAACTGCTTTCTTTTGGCTTTTTTTTTTGGGTGGGAAATTATCAAGTAACTTCTCCTGCTCTGGGCGGAGCGGGAGGGTGTGCCAGACTCTTACTGACTAAAACCCACCCGTATTCTTTCCGATGCCTGTGTTGCGGGGGCCTCGGTAACCCTTTCGAACTTCCACGCGACCCCGGCTGGTCTTTACCAGGGCTTTAAATACCGGTAAATTTTTCGTAACGTTATCTCTATTTGACAGCGTTACCGTTAAAATTAAAATAACGGTAATAAATTTAACGTTATTTATGCTACATTTTATCGTTAATTTTTATTAACGTTAATTTTATATTAACGTTACTTTTATCGTTATTTTTAAACGGGTAAGGTGGAAGTAGCGGGTCCTGAGGCGCGTGGTGGGCCGCCCGCCACGCGCCCTCGCACCGCGCTGATATCGTGCCGATCAAAACATTGCCTTGCCTGATTCTTACGCGTGAGAAGTTTTGATAGTATAGTGAGCTGATTTAGTCAGTGATAACTGATCAAATCAATTCAATATCAATGAGTGAAGTGAAGACAATAGTCAATGTAATTAATGATTCTTATTTATATTTATTACAATAGTCGTTTTACACATGCAGGGTTTAATTGACTATCGTGCCGCCGCACTATGGTAAAGCCGCCTCAAACCGTTTCACGTGAATGTCGTTGTTATGGAATAAAAATAATAAATTAATATGGTCTAATAAATAAGCTTTCTATACGCAATTTTTTTTTTTGTTAATCATTGCTTGCGCGCTGATCGACTGAAATTATGTATTGTCATTTCCTTAGTTTTTTGATGTTGGTATAACTAATTAATGGGATTAGGTTGGTTTTACTGCACTCCTCTCCCCCTATCCCATTCCTGCACATTGCCTTTCACCCGCGTGTGAGCGAGACCGCTACACCAATCAGCGCCAACCCGCGGAATGTCGTCGAAATTCAAGAGGGATTCGATTTTCGTGTGTCGTCGCGTGTGCATCCCATTGCACCCAAAATTCATTTAACCAAGTGAAAATTTGTGGAAATCGCTTGTATCTTAGGGACAGTGCATCATCATCGTATCAAATAAGGTATCGTGCTACCTTCCTTTCGCCAACTACTGATTTGCGACCTAATTTCTTTCCTAACAGTGGTTGTGCATTCGTCCATACTTTTGTCGTAAAACCAATTCCAAAATATCGATTATGTGTTGCCCCGCGCATCAATCATAATGTATTGTAAATAGGCTTAAACACTAACTCTTGTTCAATTACGTAATTTTGACGCAATACGTTACTGCAATTCAATGCCACATAACTCGAAAGTTTTTCATATAAATGTACCCGTATTATACATTTTTGGAATGCGTATAATCTCCTCATAACGTTTCATAATTAATTATATATATTACTTTGATAAAATAAAATTAACTAATATAGTTTAAGATGGTATGTTTATAAGATATTTTTTTTTTAATGAGACATTTACCCTTTACCGCTGCTTGCTGCTGTCGAGATATTTATTGTATTAAGATCTTTATACATTAGTTTACGCAAGGAGAACAAAAAATTGCTCATACTTGCTCTTTTTCTGACACGGTGCTAAAACATATCGCGAGATAAAAATTATATTTTTTTTTCAATTTCCTTTTATTTCTCATAAAATCATTTGTTACCTATTAAGGTCAAATCGATAAAAAGTTAATTACAGTGATGATTATTATTAATAGTTCTTTGTAGCTTTGATACAGTTTTGACCACCTTACATATATCTATTAGGGTCGAAATAAAAACAGGTTTGTTATGGGAAGAGTGCAAATTACTCGTATTCGTATCTTATCTTTTTGCACATAGCACTATTTCATATGCCTATAAAAGGATGGTGAGCCCTGTAACATCCACATTTGTTGGTCAAATATTCAGTTGCCCTAAAAACCAGTTAATATCTTTTTTCGACTATTTGCAAAGTTGACTGATTTGAAAAACGGGTGAATTTGTTTGTAGTAAACGAGAGTTGTGCAATTTGTTGATAAATAGGAATAATATAGAAGACTACTTACAAGAAAATTTCAATTTGTCACCAGAGGATATCCTCTGCCGTAGTAGCCATATGGCTACTGTGGTCTTCTACATTCAAAGAAACTTGGTATCTAAATGTAACGAACGCTGGAGAAATGCATCTCGGATAAAAGACCGCTTTGAAAGTAAGAGAGTCAGCTGGTTAGATGGTCAATTTCCTGTTCCACTAGAGTGTCGAGTCACGGTTAATGACCCTAATATGCCGGAAGTAGTGACGGCAGACCCTCGAAACCATACGAAGCATCTTCAGAAAAAACGATAAAACATGGAATTAATACAAGAGTACGGATAGGACTGTGTTCTCAATGCATATGCTCAGGAGTTACTGTCTATGGGTGAGACGGAGGAGGCCGCAATTGTTAATATTTTACGAACTGCATCAATCAATTACAAGATTTTTTTTGTTAAATACGTAACTGAGAACTCTGAAGACGTTACACCTTTTTCAAAGGAAGAAGCACTACGGACATTTTTTTACTTAGACCTTAACAAGGAACAGTATGACAAACTTCGACTTTGTTTAGCGGAAAAAAACTGCTCAGTGTTTCCTTCTTATCCAACTTTAGTTGAAGCGAAAAAGATGTGTTACCCACCAGATTCGAGCATAATCATTACTAACATAAGTGCAAAAGTCAATCTGCAGGACTTGTTGGATCATACTGTGGCACGTAAATTACTAATTGGTTCAGTTTACAAAAATGGTTTAAGAAAGTTTAAACTATTCTGTAAATGGGGTTGTGACGGGTCATCCGGGCAGAGTGAGTACAAACAAAACTTGCAGACTTATATTGTTAGAATACGCCAAAGAAACTCCTAATATCAACAATCAAAAACATAATCTGTCTCCTTCCCTGATAAATAAGAATGGCGAGGTAATCGAAATAACTCATGACCTATATTTAACCATGATTGATGGTAAAGTGGCGAGCGTTCGAGCGCTTCTTGTACAGTTTGTAGTGCTAGTCCTCGGCAAATGAATAACTTAGAGGCAGTTAGGACACGAGATGTGAACGAAAGTTCATTTCAATAGGGACTGTCAACACTACATGCTTGGTTTAGGAGTATGGAGATGATCTTACACATTTCTTATAACTTGTCTTTTGAAAAGTAGTCAGCTACTAAACCTGAAAATTAAATAAAACCAAACACGAAAAGAAAAAATTGTTACAAAAGCGGTTTAGGGAGGAAATGGGACTGGACAGGTCCACTCAATCTGTGTGGTTCTTTCCTCAAAAGGACCATTTCAGACACCAATCTACATGGCCTTCACATGATCTGACCAAGATTATGTCTGGACTTTAAAAGAGACTGTGACCTCTGAGTTTGTTTCGGCCTTTCTTCTCAGAGTAGTCAGATAGGAAACGCCGACCTCATCTAGCTTTATTTTAAAAATATGATTGACGTGCAAAAGTTTTTGTACAAACCTACTTACAGAAAATAAATCATTTATCATTTATCATTTATAGCATGTCGATAAACCTCGACAAGGCACTGGAAATAGTAATAAAAGAAACACAACTCGGAGATTCTTTCAGAATTACTTTTGCTCTGCAGACAATACAGTTGTAGACGTAGAACTTATAAAACGAATGTACATAATAATGTATGTCATCTGGAAGGGCTATTAATTCCAAAAAGCAGCAGGCTTTGGCGAAGAGCCAGTTTGGTTTCCGCAGGGGGCACCCTACCGTGGACGCCATCATGCGCGTACGAGCCCTCACGACGAAGAATGCTGTAGCCCAGGGTGGGGTCGTCTTGGCGGTGTCTCTAGACATCGCCAATGCCTTCAATACCCTGCCTTGGAGTTGCATCAAGGAGGCACTCCGGTACCACCTAACTCTGTCGTGTGGTTGAGGCCTATCTGATGGACAGTGCAGTCATTTACCGCGGTCACCAGGAAGTGTGGAACCGGCAAGAGATGTCGTGTGGTGTCCCACAGGGTCGGTCCTAGGGCCGCATCTGTGGGACATAGGATACGACTGGGTGCTGCGCGCCGACCTCCCTAGCGGCGTCAGCGTAGTGTGTTACGCTGACGACACGTTGGTCCTGGCGCAAGGGAGGTTGCACCAGGTGGCGGCCAAAGTAGCGGCACGCGGGGTTGCGACAATCATCGAAATGATCCGACACTTGGGACTCGAGGTGGCCCTGCACAAGTCCGAGGCCATGTGTTTTTATGGCCCTCGGAACGCGCCACCGTCGGGATCCCAAATAACGGTAGGAGGGGTTTACATCGGCGTCGAGTCTACGATGAAGTACGTGGGACTCGTCCTCGACAGCCGGTGGAACTTCGTGGAGCATTTCTGACGTTCGGCTCCCAAACTGGAGTGGGCAGGGGCTGCTTTGAAGTGGCTCCTGCCCAATCTAGGGGGTCCAAACGCCTCCTGCCGGAGGCTCTACGCGGGGGTCGTGCGGTCCATGGCCCTTTACGGGGCTCCTGTGTGCGTTCCCTGGCGCTGCGGCCAGCCCACCGGTTGAGCGCGGCCCTAAGGGTCATGGCCATCCGGCTGGTCCGGGGATACCGCACGGTCTCCTGTGAGGCAGCGAGCCTCCTTGCTGGATTGCCGCCATGGGATCTGAAGGCAAAGTCCTCGCGCACGTATGGGAGTGGCGCGAGGAGGCGAAACGCCGGGGCGTAACTACGCTGCCGCAAGAAATCGCGGCACAGCGGACGGAGCTCCGGCGGGATCTCATGGCGACATGGAGAGTACGGTTGTCGCAACCCAATGCTGGGCATGCTACGATTGTGGCGATAATTGCTTCGCTTTGAGGAGTGGCTAGAGAGGCATCACAGTGTCCTCACCTTCCACCTGACGCAGGTCCTCACCGGACACGGCAGCTTCGGGAGGTTCCTGTGTCGGATAAGGTGGGAGGAAACGCCCGGGTGTCAACACAGTGTGGATCGCCCGGAGGACACGCCGCCGTGACCTCGTGGAGGCGATCGGCGGCAGAGATCTCTCGCGTCCAGCCCTGCTTCAGGTCATGGTACGAAGTGAGAGGGCATGGGCAGCTGTCACTTTCTTTTGCAAAGCAGTAATGCTCGCAAAGGAGGAAGCGGGACGGTTGAGGGAAAGGCAAATTTCGAGCCCTCTCGCCTCTAGCTACCGCAGGAGACGCCCTGGGCGTCGGGAATCCCGGGGTCGCGTGAAGGTATTAAAGGGTTACCGAGGCCCCTGGCAACACAGGCAACACGGAAGGAATACGGGTGGGTTTTAGTCAGTAAGAGTCTGACACACCCTCCCGCTCCGCCCGGAGCGGGAGAAGTTATTTGATGATTTCCCACCAAAAAATAAAAACAAAAAATATAGTACAGCCCAACTGTACGTAAATATTTATAATTGGTATTATGCCTTCCTACGTGCATACAATACTATTTTACCTATAGGACAATAGTCCAGACGCGCAAGAATCCCAAAATAAGGATTACAAAAAGTTTAGACTTCATCATTCTAGAAAGTGTTCAAGAGCGGCTACAAATGAAGACACCATACCTTATTGTACACTTCTGATCCATATAATATATATCAAGTTTGAGAAATAACTCGGAAACAATATCGAAAGAACTTTTAGATGAAGCCAAGGCCCTTCTTGCTATCAACGAAAATCTGTAGGAGCTTCCTGAATTTTGTGCTTTATTTTTCTCGTTTGCTTCAATTATTCCATTTTAAGTAAATAAAAATAAAAAGACAAATTTTGTTTTTTTTTTTCTTATAGAATGCATGTATTTTTTCAAGTTTTATTTTTTTAATTAATTAATAAACAGAATTTTCAAAATCGAAATTATTTATATTACATTTTATACATCCAAAAATACGTGTGCAAAATTACAGCTCATTTAGTTTTGAAACAACTGAGATACGGAGTATTGAGACGAAACATACGCGATTTTCCCATAGTGCGGCGGCGGAGTGGCAACAGTGTAGCTAAGCGAGCGCACAAAATGTAAACCTACGGAACGGCAACGTAGCAAAATTAACTGTAAAATTAACGTTATTATCATATTTTACGTTAATGTTAATTAACGTTATATTACTGGTAATGTTATCAAGTAACATTAAATTTTTTGTAACGTTAATAAGGTATCACATTAAAATTAACGTAACGGTTATTATTAAGTATACGTAAGTTACGTAACGGTTATTATTTTGTTATTTGGTAACAAAATAATAACCGTTGGGGAGGTTTGGGGAGCAGGGAGGTGCAGCTGCCCCCTCTCCTAGAAATAAAAAAGTACCCAAATGCAAAGCAACCAAAGCACCCGCTCACTTGAATTCGTCCAATTTTATGATTTTCCGAACATAAAAAATTAAATCGAAATTTGGCAGCAATTGTATATAAATCTAACCGTTGTTGTTGTCCTAAAAGGGGCAAACACCTTTCTGGAAACGGTAAAAAACGTTGAAAATTTTGATCGCTCTACCGTGCACAACGTGTACAAGTCATAGGTACTTTTCCCATCCTCTATATATCAACTTGCCCTCCCCTGGGTCATCGGCTGGCGACGCGCTTGGTAATCTCTTACAAAACTTTTAAATATATTACTTATTTTAGTGAAGTTATTAAGGCCGTGGTGCTAATACATTATTATTACACTCCTATACAACGGCGACCTTTACAAAAACAGCCCACACTCGACCTACTGTGAACATATTATATGTACTAGCCATAATAACTGAACACGTACGTAAATTAGTTCTTCACACGACGACGCCTGCAGACCCCACTCGAGTACTCACCACTCGAGTTGTTTCGTTTACTATGTCACCGGTTTTACTTGGGGGAAAAAAAGGTGAATAACATAAGGTTGTGTCCTACTGTAAAGCTCCACACGCAGGTATAGTAATTAAATATTTAAAGGGTGTTTCAATGTGGATTGAAAGGGTGTTTTTGGGTCCTGGATTTGATTCCCGAGTCGGAAAAAGTGTTATTGGGTTTTTCTATCTGGATTGTGTTTGTTTCTTTTGCTACTATGGACGCGTTTTTTATTTTACATCGTCCTCACATTTAGTTATAATTTCAACATTATATTTGTACTAATCTTTATGTATCAATATAATTTAAAAGAGTGTCCATGGAGTTTCTTGCCCGTTCTTCTCCATAGGTACCTACTACGCTTTGGAATGGGCAACTAGCTTCATATTTCTAACTGACCGACTCCTTGACAATTCAAAAGTGCCTGTAAATGGTTTAATTGAAATAAATGCTTTGAGTTTGAGTTTTGATTTTTTCAGTGGCATCCCAGAGTCTGAATTTTTTGCCTGGTTGATGGCAATAGGCTCGCCCCCTATTGTCATGGGACTTAAACGTAACTGTTGAAATGTGGGTGTACTACTTATAGGCACACTTCGGCCCAATCCTTCGGAGAAATAAGGCGTGATGTGATGTTATCTTGTTTCTGTGTTAAATTTGCGTCTTTCTAAACCTGCTCAGCTGTCAAAAGGTGCTAATCTATCTATCGGCTACATATCGGAATGGTGAGAAATATTGAGAGCTTTGAACTGTCTGAACAGGGTCAGATATTTTGCTTAGTTAAGGCGCTGACAAGACCCAATTGACCAAAATAGGCTTCTCTTAAGAAAAAAAAATGCCAAATCTGTATAGTTTGTGGTAGCGGAAAAAATATATGTTAATTTTGAACATATTTCCCAGAACTTGGTTGTCACCAAAACACGTTTTGAAAGAAAATCTCTATACAAACTATCGTTAAACTAACCTCTTACCTTGAGTTCTAATCCAAAATATCTGTACTAAATATCAACTTACGTTACGTATTTAATTAATAACAAGAACGTCTTATTTGAATGCAGAACTTGGTTGTTTTTATTTTCGATTACTCAACTCAATTTTGAGTAAATAGATAATAGCTTCATATTTTGCAATAAATTACAAGCATTGTGTTATCGCACTTCTCTTTCTTTTCTGTGCAATCTGACAGTGACCGCGGTTAAGGTGTTGTCAGCGTCTTAAGCCGTTTTTATTTTGGGTGGGAAATTATCAAATAACTTCTCCCGCACTGGGCGGATCGGGGAGGCGTGTCAGACTAACTAAAACCCACCCGTGTTCCTTCCGTTGCTTGTGCGTTGCCAGAGGCCACGGTAACCCTTTCGGACTTTTCCGCGACCCCGGCAGGCATCGGCCCTGGCGGACCCCTACACTTGTGCTGATATCTCTTTAAGGCACGCGTGGAACACAACGCGCCGTCGACCCGGGCCTGGGGGCAACCATCACCTCATATAGCAGTATTATTATAATATTACTTCACAGTGGGAAAGTGATGGAGCTATATAGGACTTATAGCTCCATCTCTTTCTCACGTTGAAGTAATATTGAAATAATACTGCTATAAGAGGTGATGGTTGGCCCCCTGGTCCTTATCGGATGGTGCACTACCCATTGCTCACCGTCGGTTACTATCAGCCTCCATCATATTCTTCCATTATTCCATAATCTATCTTCATCATCATCATCATCTGCCCATCCTTTTCCCAACTACGTTGGGGTCGGGTTCCAGTCTATCCGGATGCAGATGGATACCAGTATTTTACATAGAGCGACTGCCTATCTGACCTCCACAACCCAGTTACTGGGTAAAACGATACCCCTTGGTAGACTAGTTGTCAGACTTTCGCGCTTCTGACGACCCGTTACAACAGTCAAAGATCCACGAATGACAGCCGTGACCACCGGCTTAACGTGCTTTCCGAAGCACGGAGGAGTCTCGGTATGTAAAGATGGTTACCCATCTACAGGCCAACCCCGGCAAGCGTAGCTTAGCCTGATAGAATGACTCATGCGGCTGTTATTACCTAGCCACGAGCTCCTTGGCCGTCAAAAAACGGATCATTTTACTCTACGGACTAAGTCACCACAATGCTATTAGCTTAAAATTTACTAGCTTCGTGTAAACAGCTCTAGCTTATGCCAAGCCAGGACAGGAAGCCAGAATAGAATACAGAGGATCTAGCTTGCTATACTAGCTTAGAAAAGCTAGGCTCGTGTATCCAGGCATTAGTGCTGTACAATTCCGACGCGTGCGCCCACTTTTTTATCGATATAAGTTACGATAATGAAAAGATCGAGAAAGAAATTAAAGCTTTCATCTTCATCAGAAAATGTAAAGTGTAATAACAGAGCCGACCGAAACTTTATTATTAGCAGAAAACAGCTCTGTGACCCGAAATCTTCATAATAAGTATTTTACGTTTATAGATCTCACGTAATGATAGTTAAGTCAGAGACAACGAGTTCCTACTGTTACGAAAAGGTTATAAAATCTAGTTGATTTTTTAATATCGAAGTTTAAATTTAACGTATTTCTCATCACTGTTAATGTAAAATATGCTATATCAATATAGCGCGAGATGGAAAAATATTTCTCATAATAATAATAAAATAATAAAAATATATTAAAAAATATAAAGTATAACGTTAAATAACAGTTTTTCTGAAATCTATGTCAAGTTCACCCATGATGTGCGGTCCATGGCCCTTTACGGGGCTCCTGTATGGGCACGCTCTCTGGCGCTGCGGCCAGCCCGCCGGTTGAGCGCGGCCCAAAGGGTCATGGCCATCCGGATGGTCCGGGGATACCGCACGGTCTCCTGTGAGGCAGCGAGCCTCCTTGCCGGATTGCCGCCATGGGATCTGGAGGCAAAAGCCCTCGCGCACGTATGGGAGTGGCGCGAGGAGGCGAAACGCCGGGGCGTAAGTCCGCTGCCGCGAGAAATCGCGGCACAGCGGACGGAGCTCCGGCGGGATCTCATGGCGTCATGGAAAGTGCGGTTGTCGCAACCCAGTGCTGGGCACGCCACGATTGCGGCGATAAGTCCCCTCTTTGAGGAGTGGCTGGAGAGGCGCCACGGCGTCCTCACCTTCCGCCTGACGCAGGTCCTCACCGGACACGGCAGCTTCGGGAGGTTCCTGTGTCGGATAAGGCGGGAGGAAACGTCCGGGTGTCACCACTATGTGGATCGCCCGGAGGACACGGTGGAGCATACGGTGGAGATCTGCCCGGCTTGGGCAGAGCACCGCCGTGTCCTCGTAGAGGCGATCGGCGGCAGAGACCTCTCGCGTCCGGCCCTGGTTCAGGCCATGGTACGGAGCGAGAGGGCATGGGCAGCCGTCACCTCCTTCTGCGAAGCAGTAATGCTCGCGAAGGAGGAGGCGGGACGGTTGAGGGAAAGGCAAGTTTCGCGCCCTCTCGCCCCTAGCCGCCGCAGGAGACGCCCAGGGCGTCGGGAATCCCGGGCGGATTTCCGGCCACCGTAGGCGCGGGCTTGCGGATGGTGAGCAATGGGTAGCTCACCGTCCGGTAAGGACCAGGCCCGGGTCGACGGCGCGTCGTATTCCACGCGCGCCTCAAAGAGATGTCGTCAGCACATATAGTAGGGGTCCACTAGGGCCGATGCCTGCTGGGGTCGCGGGAAGGTACTTATGGGTCACCGAGGCCCCCGCAACACAGGCAACAGGAAGGAATACGGGTGGGTTTTAGTCAGTAAGAGTCTGACACACCCTCCCGCTCCGCCCAGAGCGGGAGAAGTTATTTGATGATTTCCCACCCTCAAAAAAAAAAAAAAAAGTTCACCCATGATTTGTGCCTGAACTAGGTAATCCTGTGTTTCTGGCGATTGGAGGTAACATTAATTGATAAAATAATCACATATCATATTAATCTTATTAGTACATAAATGTAAAAAGGTGTCTAAAATTATAGTATCTTAACTAATTAAAAAATAACAATAATACAAACAATATTTTACTTTAGCGCTAGTAATAACTTCTCTGTATCTTCATAGGACATACTTTGATGAGTTCCTTAAGGATTTTCTTGCAGTTCCTATGATTTAAGGAGTAGATGTTTCCTTTTTCATTTAGCCTGTTATAGAGTAGCGGACCGAGGTACATATAAAATTTAGCTGTGAAAGCATGTTTTGTACTTTTTTGAGGGCAAACTATATCTTTCCGTCTCCTTTTAGTAAATTCAGTGTTGTATGAAAGTGCTGCGTGTTGTTTAGTACCGTACTCATTATAAATAACTGTCGAACTGTTAGTACTTCACAAGATTTATACAGGAGGTTAGTGGGGAATAGGTAAGGTCGGCAAGAAAAAAAGAACGGGCGAAATTAAGACGTCACGTTTGTCCATTTATTAAAAACAAAATATTTAAAAGAACTGTATGAAGTTTATGTGGCATAAAACAACAATATAACTGCAACTTTTAAACGAAATTTTAGGTTATAACCCTAAAATTTAGTTCAAATATTCAACCTAAAAAATGTGATGAGGGCAAATAATGCTCGTAACGAAATTTGGAAAGTTGCGCATGAGAAACATGGACATCATGCCGCACCCGTTGCAAGCTAGGTATATAATTATTTGGTGCCGCATTGAACGTGTTAAACGTACTACATAAAATAAAGAAATCTCCATGTTTGGTCTAGTCGTAATAACCGTGCGTCGCTAACTGCAAGCTTAGCACGAGCATCGTTTTGTCTACGGAAAAATAGACAAAAATGAAACGTAATTTTTGTCTATTCTTCCGTAGACAAAACGGTGCTCGTGTCGTACTTTCTACACGGAACGCCCGTGTAGAAAGTACGACGACAACAAAGTAGAAAGAGTCAACTGCACTTTTTTACGAAATTCACTCTTTTACATAATTCGACTAACTACTACGACTATTCTTTGTTTGGTCATAAGATTTTTTTCTAGTGGATTCTCAATTTTTACTGATATTACATCACGTATATAAATACAGCTACATCTTTTTTTCTCAAAGTGTCGAAGTACCGTATTTTAAAAACAAAAAAAAGTTTTAGTAATATTGATCTTCACCATTTCCTTGCTAATGCCCTATTAACTAAATGATGTAAAATAGGAAAAGATAGGCTTGTTATTCTATTAATTATCACAATTTTGCGTTCAAAACGCTCTCCTGTAAAATCATGATTTTGTAGATAACCGTGTATACCCTTGTGGCCGTCGAGTAGAAAAACGCAAATTGTCTTCACTACCTTAGACAACTGACAGTTGTCAGTGTGATTTTGACAGTTTTTCTTCTGAAATAGTCTACATAAAAAGGACCTAGATACAGATCGTTAAAAACGAAAGACAAAATGACATATTGCAGAAGGAATTCTACGGTGTGGTGTCAAAGATGGATAAACGAAATTTCACTTTTTATAGAAAGAGCTGTGTCTATTCTACGAAGAAATTTGTAGAAAGCGTCATATGAGCCTGCTGTACCTAATTAATAAATAATTGCTGGGCAAAAGTCTCAAGCGGCCTCGAGTCTTCAATTGATTAATTTTAGTCTAGGGCTGATGTATGTGATGTGGAAGGGCTTGCTGGTTTTGTCTTTCTTGTCCCGCCATTTTCTGTGGTGGCCTGGCGCGACGCCATTTGGCTGTGTCATAGAATCGGTCGAGGCTCGATCGTGTACTAGTTATTTTTAATTTATGTATATGACGGAGAAGGTACGTCTCTCTCGTTATCATCAGCCATATTTTAACAACTGTGGGCGTACAATGGGAAGTGTCGGTTATTGTACAATAGAAAAACCGTTTGCAGTTTAATCAAATTATAATTTACGATCAAATAATCACACTGTAGGTACACGACACAACTATACGGAACGCGAGACAGTTTCTAAATGTGTTCACTTCTTGACCGCCTCTGACAAACTGTCCTTAACTCAGGTCGAGCGTTATGTTCTAGACTCTCGAGCGCCGCTTGGTGGCGCTGGCGTCCCGATTAGTCAAACGAGTGACTAACGCATTTCCGACATACACATACATATATATATACAGGGTGACAATGAAAACATGCGACAAATCGAAATGGGAGATTGTACTCATCATTATGAACAACTTTTACTAAGGGACCAAAGCTACAATCCCAAAAAAAAAAACTGCTGTCCCCTACATTTATGTTCGCAATACCTCATCAAAATGTAGGAAAAGCAGATTTTTTTTTTGGGATTACAGCTTTGGTCCCTTAGTAAAAGTTGTTAATAATGATGTATACAATGTCCCATTTCAGTTTGTCGCAAGTTTTCAATTTCACTATATATATATATATATATATATATATATAGTTTTGATTTTAGTGTTTATTAGCAGAAACTTGTAAATGGCCTTCAATTTCATAGTTTTTAAGAACACCATACTAAATTAGTTAGCTTTTAGTTTCCCGAACAGAATAAAATAAAAATCAAATAGTGGTAATTTGACGGTAATCGTGGCCAGCCTAGTCCCACTTCAACGCTGTGACTTGTAACAATAAAACTTCCCTATGTGTTCATTATTATAAGTAATTAAGCACCCCTCTAAAAATAATCATACGTACTGTACTTATCCTTGACTTTAAAAATAATAGAACATACAATAAAATGTGTGGGTCGCGTGACTTCCACCTGGCCACTTTATTTTATGTTAATTATTGTAATAATATACTTTTTTACCCGAGTTACTAATGTGAACTCAAGAAATAAAGGTTAGGGTACACGGTTCTGGCTATCGCAGTCAGATACCTACTATTATGTCTGTCATATTTGTAGCCAATACCATATTATGTGTATAAATTAATAAGTACGTATTTTAAACTATTTGTTTTTAGAAAAGAAAAGAAAAGAAGTTTAAATAGCACCAGTTGGTAAAACAAAAATTCCTCGAGCACCCAAAATACTAAAAGAAACCATCTAAATAGGTACTGACTTAAGAATGGAACAAAACATTGAAAAAAATGAATGGAATGGAATGGATAGTTTGGATGTTTCTTATGTCCATTCTCTTTCGCCATTTTCACAAAAGTAATCCTGCAGGGTCATTGCGTAATACACAATGACATTGGCTTTCATTTTGACAGTTCAACCATATTAGTTGCGTTGTTTACGTTGTTGAGCAAACGCTTTTTTCAAACATATGAATTTGCAATTTTATTTGGATTTGCAATTTGCATATGGCTTTGCAATTTTCTTCAAAATACTTCGAATTGTTATTGAATGTGTAACGCAATTAGTGTGCTTAGCCTCTTTTAAAAACTGTAGGTAATCCTAGCCTATCCTAGTACAGGGTCAAACATATAGGTAACGTAGAGTAATACTCAAATCTTGATTAGAGTTTAAAAAAACTTAATTCAGAAACTAAAAAATGTTTAAGTTATACTTAAGTACAGATTAGGACGTTCTCAAATTCAAATTCTCAATTCAGAAACCGGGTAATAGCCTCATAGATAGCCTAAAAATCGTCCGTGTATCCCTCGCCTAACAACGGCACTGCAGTTGTAATATAACACATTACACATGACATTTCTTAATAAAACAAACTACCTACGAGTACTAACTGCAAATAAGTAAATTGTAGCTACTTTAATAAAGTCGGCGCATGGAATTTAAAATGCTTTGTTTTTTCGTTTTCAATGTCACTCGTTAGGGCAAGGCGAAAGCACTGTTTAATTAGGTTGAAATGTTAATTATGTTTTTGCTACCGTTTTCTGGTTTAGTGCTTTTGGTTTGTTTTAATATTATTTTTTTCTGTTACGTAGATGCTTTTCGTAATATGGAACGATTTGTTGTTTTTTTTTTAATAGACAATTAGATGGCAACTGTTTGTTTGTAGGTAGGGTAAACTTGCCTAATTCGTACCCCTTAAGAGAAAACCATCATATTTAGAAAATTAGGACAGATAAATTAGTTTTAATTAAAAGTAATTTTTGTTTACTAAATGCTTTATTGGTTCTATAATCAAATTTAACATAAACCTTGTAAACTTCTCAAAAATAAACAATTAAAAGAAACTAAAAAGTACAATTTAAGACCATTCATCCCAAATCGTACTGCTATAATTCGTACTTTGAGATCTATTCATTGGTATACAGAATTGAGAATCAGCATCATAATCAACAATGTGTTATTAAAACAAGTAGTAATTCTTAAAAAATTCGACGGATGGTCTTCGCCAATTCACCATCGCAGTTGTAAATCGTAAATCGTACGTCAGTACGTTTAAGAATTTAACTCGAGTACGAAATAGGAGCAAGAGCCAAACAAATTTTAAATTTACCGCCAAAAAAATTGACAACAGTTACCATACTCGATAGTTGTTATCATACTCGATAACACGTCAGATGAAATCGCAAAGATACACATTAATACGTGTGAAATCGTAAGATAGGTTATACACGACCTTATTTGAATAAAACTCTTACGAAAACAACAATAGTTGAAAAAAACTTACTTTTCAATATTTTTGTAGAGAGCAGCTTCACAGGTGTTATCTGTCAGGTGGTGAAATGGCCGACTGTTATTTCTATTTTTTGACACTAGAGGCGCTAAATGATAAATGATAAATGATAAATGATTTTATTTCTGTAAGTAGGTTTTTACAAACACTTTTACACGTCAAAACATATTTTTTTTAAACTAGATGAGGCCGGCATTTCCTGTCTGACTACTCTGAGAAGAAAGGCCGAAACAAACTCAGAGGTCACAGTCTCTTTTAAAGTCCAGACATAATCTTGGTCAGATCATGTGAAGACCATGTCGATTGGTGTCTGAAATGGTCTTTTGATGAAAGAACCACACAGATTGAGTGGACCTGTCCAGTCAGTGCACGCATTTGTCAGTCGTTGTGCAGCTCAACTCATAACTAAAGGAGCTCAACGATTCAACGAACAATACCAAAGAAAGGACATTTGGCTAGGCCGCAAAAAATACTCAAAACTGCCAGACCATATTAAAAACTAACTGAGAATAAAACAAAATGAAACAATGATCCACATAGTCTTCACATTTACAATAATTAAAACAATATAATACTACACAGAGTAAATATTCATGTCATTGCATAAATAAAATTCATCAATGTCAATGTGTATATTCGGACATAATCTTGAACAGATCATTTGAGGACCATGTAGGTTGGTGTCCGAAATGGTCTTTTGAGGAAAGACCACACAGATTTGAGTGGACCTGTCCAGTCAGTGCACGCATTTGTCAGTTATCATGCAGCTCAACTCAAAACTTAGGAGCTCAATGATTTGACGAACAATACCAAAGAAAAGACATTTGGGTAGGCCGCATAAAGTACTCAAACTGCCAGACCATCATTAAAAGTAAGAGACAAAAAATAAAAAAAAAATAAACAAATTATGACCCACATAGTCCTCACATTCCCAATAATTAAAATAATATAATATAATACTATACAAAGTAAATATTCATGTCATTGTTTATATAGAATGTTATATAGAATAAGAAAATATAAATAGCTAGCAAAATAAAAAGAGTAAAAAAACAACATTCACTGTAAGTTTATTGGAGCAGCTCAATCCCAAGCCTTTTTGTCCTCAATATAATCTTTAACAGTATAAAAGGCTTTTAGGCACAGTTTCTGTTTTATAAAACATTTGAATTTATTAAGGCTTAGTTCTTGAATGTGGCTAGGAAGTTTATTATAAAAACGTATACATTGGCATCTAAACGAGCTGCCTATTTTTTTGAGCCTGGTTGTAGGAACAACAAATTTGTGTTTGTTCCTAGTATTTACATTATGGATATCACTGTATTTTTTAAACAAATTGATATTTTTATGTGCGTACAAAAGATTTTCATAAATATACTGAGAAGCTACAGTCATTATATTAATCTCTTTAAATTTTTCTCTGAGGGAGTATCTGGGACTTAATTTATAAATTGAACGGATTGCCCTTTTTTGTAAAACAAAAATTGTCTGAATATCGGCGGCATTTCCCCATAACAGAATACCGTACGACATTACGCTATGAAAATAACTAAAGTATACTAAACGGGCTGTGTCTAAATCCGTTAAATCACGATTTTTTCTAACGGCGTATGCTGCAGAGCTAAGCTTTTTTGACAATTTATCTATATGGGGGCCCCATTGAAGCTTGGCATCCAAAGTTATGCCTAAGAACACAGTGGTATCTTCGGGGTTCAACTCTTCACCCTTTATGAGAACACTAGTTTTTACTTGTCTAACATTAGGTATTGTAAACTTAATACATTTGGTTTTTTTCTCGTTAAGAAGTAGGTTGTTAACATTAAACCAGTTAACTACTTTTTCGAGGGCACTATTTACATTGTCAGTAACCAACTGCTGACGTTTGAGCTTAAATAAAAGTGAAGTGTCGTCTGCAAACAGCACTATATCATGATTATCCTTTATGAGGCAAGGCAAGTCATTTATATAAATAAGAAACAAAAATGGGCCGAGAATTGAGCCCTGGGGGACCCCCATTCTTACTACAGATCCGGGTGATCTTTTCCCGTTAACATCAACTCTCTGAATCCTATCACTCAAATATGAAGTAAGAAGATCCAGAGAAGAGTTTCGGATTCCGTAGTGGTGCAGTTTTCTGACCAAAGTTTCATGAAGAACGCAATCGAATGCCTTGGACAAATCGCAAAAAATACCCAAAGCATCGCATTTATCCTCCCATGCATTATAAACATGTCCTAAAAGTTCAACACCGGCATCAGTAGTCGAACGACCCCTTGTAAAACCGAACTGTTTGTTATGCATTAATTTATGTTTATTGAAAAATATTTGGATTAGATCTAAAATAAGTTTCTCGAAAATTTTACTAAAGGTAGGTAGTACTGAAATAGGTCTATAATTAGTAGGGTCTGATGTACTACCCGATTTAAACAACGGTATTATTTTACTGTTCTTCATAAGATCAGGAAACTCACCACAGTCAATACAATTATTAAAAATAACAGCTAAAGCAATTATTAAAAATAACAGCTGATAGTAACAGCTATCCAAAGCCGAGTTTAGTTTAAGTGGAGTACGAATTTGGCGTAGGTAAGTACGAATTAGGCAAGTTTACCCTAAGTATATTATTTAAAAGGGTGACATTAGTATAATGCACATTTCATATGTGCGTGTGGTGTGTGTGTGTATGAGTGGACCAAAATGCCCATGTTTTGAGTTTACCAAATTCTATTTAATTGCAGATCGCTTCTGATTTTAAAAGGTGCAACTGTAGACGACCGCCTTTTTTTCGGACGCACAAGTCATTATATGAACATAATCTTGCTGTACTTCACACTCGCCTCCACAGAGTAGGCAACTCGTTCATGGGTCAATGTATACGCTTCTACAACAAACTTTCTATTGATATTCGAAATTTACCCATTAAACGATTTAAAAGCTGTATTAAAACCAAACTTTGTAAAAAAGGGTAGGTACTATAAAATTTCTGATTATTTAGAAGACAAAAAAGCTTGGGATCGAGCTGCTCGCTCTGATAAGCCTTGTGATAAAACCGTAAAACTTGACATTTTAATTATGCAAAATCATCGTTATATACGAGTACAACTATATATACATATTGACATTGATAAATATTATAAACAAAATTACGTTAATATTTATGTACCTACTTTGAAAAGTATTATATTAATTAATTATTGTGAATGTGAGCATTATGTGAGTCATTTTTATTTATTTCTTGTTGTTTTATTTTTCTCTTAGTTTTAATGATAGTCTGGCATTTTGAGTACTTTATGCGGCCTACCCAAATGTCCTTTCCTTAGAATTGTTCGTCGAGTCGTTGAGCTCCTTAAGTTCTGAGTTGAGCTACACGATTACTGACAAATGCTTGCACTGACTGGACAGGTCCACTCAAATTTGTGTGGTTCTTTCCTCAAAAGACCATTTCAGACATGGATCTACATGGTCCTCACATGATCTGACCAAGATTATGTCTAGATTTTAAAAGAGACTGTGACCCTTGAGTTTGTTTCGCCATTTCTTCTCAGGGGTAGTCAGATAGGAAATGTCGACTCCATCTAGCTTATTTTATTTTTTTAAAAGGACGTGTAAAAGTGGTTCTTATATCCTATTTACAGAATAAACAATTTCATATAAAAATAGTCATGTACATACACACACACTCTAATGTCATGTATGATCAACAGTTTATGATCATAAATTATATTAGAGTACACAATAAATCTGCTATGATGCTATTAAACTAATTAATAGATTCCCGTATATATCAGTCTATGAAAGTCATGTTTTTGGGTGTTCGCACACGGCTTTTTGTAGAGTCGATTATCGGGCCGATTCAAATTTTATACATTTATACGAGCGACTTTTTGTAGGATGTGTGCGTTACACTATTGCCATCAGTATGTTCTATTTTTCTCCTACAAACATCTCCGTTCGCAGACGGCATACAATGATGTAACTGGTGACCGAAAAGCTGGCGGCTTTCTCACGCAACGCATCAGCATTGCAATTCAGCGAGGAAATGCCGCCAGCATCCTCGGTACAATGCCCCGAGGGCCTTTTTTAGGCTTAACTTAGTTTTAATGTAATTTAGTTAATGTTAATAATCATCTTGTAATTTGGTTATGTAAATAAAGATTTTTTATCGAAATATTCCGACCGATTGTAGGACCTACAAAATTTATGCCGTGTGCAAGCGCGCTCAGAACTAAGAAGTCCGGCTTGACCTACCTATCTCGAAAACAAAGCTATCAGCTTTATTTCTGACTTATTTACCACGCACGATATCATGGTTAAGTTATATTATTACAAAACTGTGTCAAGAACACCTAAGCAATTAAAAATTGACCTAAATTAAATGATTACTTAGACTATACAAATAATAGCCTTCCAGACCGAAAATTGGCCATGGCGGCCAATAACAGCGAAGATTAGGCACTGAAGCGGGAGATATAGTGCACGAGTGTGTGCGCAGACACAGGTACACTCCCTCTTCCCTCACTGTCCTAAATGATAAATGATTTTATTTCTGTAAATAGTTTGTACAAACACTTTTACACGTCAATCATATTTTTTTAAACTAGATGAGGTCGGCGTTTCCTATCTTACTACTCTGAGAAGAAAGGCCGAAACAAACATAACCTTGGTCAGACCATATGAAAACCATGTCGATTGGTGTCTGAAATGGTCTTTTGATGAAAGAACCACACAGATTCGAGTGGACCTGTCCAGTCAGTGCACGCATTTGTCAGTAGTTGTGCAACTCAACTCAGAACTTGAGCTCAACGATTCAACGAACAATACCACTGAAAGGACATTTGGCTAGGCCGCAAAAAAATATTTAAACTGCCAAACTATGTTAAAAACTAACTGAGAATAAAACAAAATTAAACAATGACCCACATAGTCTTCACATTTACAATAATTAAAATAATATAATACTTCACAGAGTAAGTATTCATGTCATTGCATAAATAAAATTCATCAATGTCAATGTGTGTCAATATGTGGACATAATCTTGGTCAGATCATTTGAGGACCATGTAAGTTGGTGTTCGAAATAGTATTTTGAGATAGTAGTACGTGTATAGTAGCATAGTTCGATAGAATGGCAATCCGACATGACCGGAGAGAGATTAGGCAAAAGGACCAACGGCTTAAAGCGTGCTTACTAAAGCACAGAGGTATCACACCATCAACTTCCAAACACGGTTACTGTTACTGAGATATTCCTAATGGTAAAACCCAATAACACTGCCCGACCTGGGAATCGAACCCAGGACCATACGCTCAGCAGTCGTGCTTCCGACTACGAGATTAACGGGGCAATTACACCTAAACGAACATGATGGCAAACAGTCCCATACATGCGTGTTTATATAAAATAAACCATGATGAAATCATTGTAATATTCAATATACATAATAATGAGAGAGCAGTGGTGGCCCAGTGGTAACGGCCGCGACTTACGAGTTGTAGGGCGTAGGTTTGAACCTGGACAGGCCCTTTA
Organism: Atethmia centrago; assembly: GCA_905333075.3. NCBI lineage: Eukaryota > Metazoa > Arthropoda > Insecta > Lepidoptera > Noctuidae > Atethmia > Atethmia centrago. Next base: position 16,023,853 of record HG995385.1, read on the forward strand.
CTTTGTGTAATTTCATCACCACTGCTCTCAAAATGGTGAAGGAAAAGATCGTGAGGAAACCTATGTCCTAGAACCAAAAATTCGAAGACATGTGACATCTACCAACCCGCACTGGGCCCGCGTGGTGGATTACGGCCCACTTCCTCTCATAGAGGCCTGTGTCCCAGCAATGGCAACATTATATGTTGATTGTGTATGTATATATAATAATGTTTCTCGCCGATTTATCGACACTTCACGTGACCAGAGGGCTGGCTCGTTCTTTGGCCAAAGAATTAGCATTGCCATTCAACGTGGCAATGCTGCCAGTCTTCTGGGCACGTTTCCGGATGACAGCGATGCGGACGAATACTTTGACGCCTAAGTGTTCTTTTGTTTTTTGTATTCATTTGTATATATAGTTAGTAATTTAATTTAGTTCCTAGTGTAAATAATTAGTAGCGTCAATATTGTATAATGTTGGTATCTACTTATTCGATTTTCAAAGTCATGTAATAACTTTAATAGCTTTCATATTTACCAGCGAATCAATGGTGTTTTATGATTTGTTTAGAAATAAATACAAGTTCCTAATCCTAGGCTCTTAGCTAACACAGCTGTTGTAAATCGCTTGGTGTGATTTTTGTAACACTTGTTTGGATTAACAACTTATTATTGTTTCTAACTATAACTCCGGTCAATTAATTTTACGTTAACGGTATTTTCGCACTTTAATAGGCCTTACTTATTTAAATCCTTTGCTCTAGAGATCAACTTTAGGTGAATAAGCATCCGAATAACTGATATATTCGGATGCTTATTCACCTAAAGTTGATGATGACTAATATGGAATGCACTTTTGTATCGAAAAAATCCCGCGGCTCCAGGAATACAAATTTAGGTTTCTGATTATAGAATCGAATATATATTAACTTAGTTTCAAATCATTAAGGCAAATAGAATGCACTTTTGTATCGATCGTAAAAATCCCGCCCGCCATTCCGGAATCGACAAATTTTGTGTTTTCTTCTGGTTATAGAATTGGATGCATATCTATTTACCTAATATTGTAATGTAGGTAAAAAACATGAGTAATTTTAAACAAATACGCAATGCAAGAAACCCGTTTTTTTTTAATAAATATTTTTTTGAATTCCCTTCCATACTATACACCCGACTAGTTATGCATTTCCGGTGTTCCTGGCATCCTGGGATATTATTTTAGAAAAAATATTTTACGAAACCGCTTCCATACTTTCAAAGCAAAATACTTTAAATAATTATGCATCCGAATATCCGAACTCTGCGCAAATATTTTTTTCCTCGTTTTTCTAACTTATAGCCACATATAACATGAGCTGACGAATTTTCTATTGTCCTTCTCCGATAAGTTTCTCCAAACTTATTAAAAAGTGTCACTGGCGCACAGCTACTCAAAAGATTTGGGTGCCAAACGAACGACCAAGAGATACCTAAGGTGTACGAGTCCTTGGTGTACACCACTCATTTCCCAAGCATTTATTTTTAATTCAACATAATTGATTAGCCAGAGAAACATACCTAGTATTCTTAAAAAATCTCTTAAAACATAATTTAAAAACGTTATCTTCAAAACAAAAGCCATAACCCTTCCAACTACATCAATAAGTCTGTCTGTATACTAAATATCTTACCTAATTGAATGTCACGTTGTCACAGGGTTACCGAAGACATTCTGGCGATGGCACGCCCCAGCACCGCCAATATTGCTGCCAGGAATATTATACAACAGTTCCATAGGTACGTAGTTATTTCTGTATAGTCTAATATAGCTACAAAATCACACGTGGTTGAGTTTGTTAGAAAATAGTAAGAACGCAATCGCCTTGTGGAACCTTCATAGCAAGAGTTTGCTTGTTACATGCTGTAGGCATCAATACACAGATGGCATAAATGTCAAACGTATTTCCTATTTTTAAGCATCAAAGTGTCAGTTGTTGTTGTTGTTTGATCAAATGTTTTTAGAAGTTGCACTTACCGCCAATTGTCCATGACCACCATAATAATATTATGTACCTAAAACTCATCAAGATACGAAGTTCGTACTTGAAAAGTACGTCTAACCATGAAACTCGAAAGTAAGCTAAACTTAGGAAAAAACTAAGCAAATATGTTCTAGTTATAATATCTGGAGTAATCTGGATAGACTGAAAATCAGCACCCGTTGATCTGAGAACAAGTTTAGTTTAAACTGAGGGTTTTAGAAAAAAAAATTGGTTATCTGTAAAGTCGGTTTACGGACGATAATTTTACCGGATAACGAAATAGAGATGCATCACAAGCCGAACGCTTAGGCCGATCGTGCCTCTCTATCGCTAGTTCCGCGCTCTCGCTTGCACGCTCGGCTCAGGCGGAACGTGACAAGGAGGCATGCTTTTTCGTGCGTGCAGCCAGCGTTCATCGATTTATAAGACGTTATCACGTCAAAAAGGAATGTTTAAATGGGGGATAAAGGACTTTGTTCCGAGCGTATCCTGAAGTTTCGTAGCTGCATAAGCTTCCGTACTACGCGCTACGCCGTACGCAGGACGTAGCTGATTTCCTTGTCCAGCCTTTTAACTAAATCCCTTCTTCCATTAGGTCTTTCACTATCAGGGATGTCTAAATTATTTTTTACACACACTATTATAAAAATAATGTCATGTTTTAGCCCTTATTTCAACACAATTACAATGTTCTTAAATGTTCTGTTTCAGCTGGGGTATCCGCACAGTGATCAACCTGCAGACGCCGGGAGAGCACGCCAGTTGTGGACCCCCACTCACCAAGTCGGGGTTCACTTATGATCCTACCATTTTCATGGCTAGTGACAGTAAGTTACGGTTATACATTTTACAGTACATACAAAAGAAGCACGAGATGCCATTGGATTTTTTTGCGACGAACGAACGAAAGGTTTACGTAATCGAAAGCCTTAGAGGGCTAAGGCGTTCGATTACGTAAACCATGATACACTTCTGCTGAAACTAAAGCACTAAGGGATTAAGAATACAGCTCTTGATTCACTTGGACCATACCTGTAAGATAGAATATTGAAAGTTCAAGGAAACAGTATAAACTCATTATAGTCTGAAATGGCAATAGGCGTTCCTCAAGGTTCAATATTGGATCAATTCTTCTTTTTAGATTACATTAATGATATACCCAAATTATTATTTCAATATTAACCGAATATTATTAGCAGGTGACACATAATTGATCTTTAAAATAGGCCGATAGTCGCAAAATCTTGGCGACGTGAATAACTGTATTCTTCAGGTCCAAGATTGATTTACGGTACATAATTTGGTAATTTGGTTGGTAATTTGGCCCAAGACAAAAGTCGTTGATCAGTGCGTGTTGAATGATGACCTGAACTGAAACGTGGTCGCTCACAATGAGCCTTATTAGAAGGCTAAAAGTCACCCAGAGAGCAATGTAGAGGGCTATACTTGGAGTTTCCCTACGTGATCGAATCAGAAATGAAGACATCCGCAGGCAAACCAAGTCTCTGACATAGCCTGAAGAATTTCCTAACTTAATTGGCAGTGGGCAGGTCACATTGCTCGCAGAACAGATGGCCAATGGGGCCGAAAGGTTCTAGAGTGTCGACCGCATACCGGGAGACGTATCGTTGGAAGGCCTCCTACGAGGTGGACCGACGACCTGTGAAGGCGGCAGGAATTCGCTGGATGTGGAAAGCACAGAACCGGTCGAAGTGGCGGCGCTTGGGAGTGTACGGATGAGGAATATTATGAGTAAATGACAGAACGAATGCTGATACAATACTGCCTTTATTACAAACGAACACTGGTTTATATGGTTACATTGACATCCCCCTCTCATCTCCTCCCTTAAACTAAAATAAAATAAAAGTTAATTTTATTTTATTGTATGGATACATCACTAGTACATAATAATCATTGCTGCTCTTAGACTAATACGTATTTAAAATGAATGACACAATCATGGTACACGTCATTTTCGTTATGTTTTTGGTTACTTTCACAAAATATAATAATAGGTAGTTATTTATAAAATGGGTTACGATAATTGACTTTAACTAAATACCTATGAGCGTACAGCTGGTGCTTATACGTCTCCGTTTACTGCTGACCAGTATGAAAGCTGTTGTGTTATGGTATGTGCATAAGACGAAGATTGTTGTTTTTATTTTAATCATGATACAGTTTCGTTCTGTTTTTGTGTATAATCTCGGGTTTTCGCTTATAATTGACAAATCTCTAATCACTTTGAATGGAACTGGTCCAGAATATAATTGTTTAAGTTTATTGCCCGTTTTATTTTTAATTAAGATTTGATCGTTTGACTTATAGCGTATTGGGTTTACATGCTGATCGTATCTACTTTTTCTGCCCATTTTATTGGCTATCAAAATTTTCCGCGCTTCGGTTTGAGAGACCTGTAGGCGGTACTTAAATTCAAGTGGGTAACTGTCGTAATTATATAGTGGCTCTACACACTTTGCCAAATTATTGGGCAAGATACACTTTCTCTTTCTACCGTATACGAGTTCGAAGGGTGTACATTTTGTTGACGTGTGTACAGTCGTATTATAAGCAAAGCACCAGAACGGTAACTAGTAGAACAAGTACTCCACAGTTCAGGTTTTTCTTCTGCTTCGATTCGTAGAAATGCGCCTAGATTTTTATGCGAGTTTTCTGGGGCTCCGATGCTTTGGTGATGATGAAACGCAGTTGAGTTTAACTTCTTAATATGAAGTAATTCACAAACCTGTGTCACGGTCTCGGACATGAACTCTGTGCCCCTGTCAGTAGCATCTCCCTCGGGATGCCATGTTGAAGTATGAAGTTATCCACGAAGGTGCGTGCTACCTCTGTAGAGGTTTTGGTGACGGGGGGCACATACATACTTGGATAGCTCGCATTGCAATGTCAATATATAGGAATAATTGTTGCTGTCTTTGTCTAATGGTCCTACCAAGTCTAAGAAGATTTTATCGAAAGCTGAATGAGCAGTTGTCGTGATTGCCATTGGCTGTTTCACCTGGACTGTATACTTATGCTTCTGACATTGAACACATTTCTTGATATAATTTTTGACATCACTTTCTAAGCCTGGCCAGAAATAGTATTTTTTATATTAGATAGCATTCTTCTCATGTCCGCGTGACCACTAGTGGGCAAAAGATGAAAGTCGTTGAGTATCACTTTCCTATCATCTTTGTCCTCTATTCTTTCGACGTCTTTTAATATACATAATCTGGGCCCTTTCCGTTCCGTTCTTTCTTTTCTTTTCTTTTTATTTGCTTTGTTTGTTTATTTCACTAGTTAGCTTTTAAAATGTTATTTTTCGAATTTTTATGAAGCATCTATATTAAGCTTGTCACAAAAATCACTCAGCTTTTTCGCAAATTCGGCTCGCGTAATTTGTGATTGATATAAATATGGCTTTCATTTGGGCATTATACAGGGTGTCCAAGAACCTGGCGTCCAACTGGATTCCCACGATGCCCCAAGTTCTAACAGTACTCAGAAAAATATTTTAAAAAATCCACCCCATGTACTTACAGAATTATACTGATTTCAAAAAAAAAGGGGAAATGAGCACCCTGTGACATACTTTTGAATGCTGTGACTGCTAATGCTGATAATTTCGATATTTCTTGGAGGTTTTGTAATCTAGGGTATTGCTGTGTCTAAATAGAATGTAAAAATAATGTACTTATTGTACCATTTTAAAATAAAATATTATTTTAACTAAAGGTGATATGGAAAACTATTGAATTTCGCAACTTTGACCGACTGTAGTGTAAAAAAAATGTACCAAAATAGTATGGCAAGTGACGTCAAATTTTGACGCGTTTATTCCTCTTTTTAAAAAGGTATAATACTTACACATTAATTTGAAAAAAAAAATTTTGATAATATTTTTACTCAACAACCCAATTTTTACGAAGTGCCTACCTACTAACGGTAACTGTCGGACCCTTTCTTATCTTAGAAACTGTTATGTTACTACTATTATTTACTTCGGTTCCAAGAGTGAGCAAGAAGGAAATACACACAGGTAGATGGGTTCCCAGTAGAATAAAAGCAAAGAATGTTAGTTTAAAGATATTTTATTACAATAAATGTTCAAAATGTTGACCACCCGCGGCAATACAAGCTCTCACTCTCCTTAAAAAGGACCGCTTTATGTTTCGCGAGTAACTTTTTTGACGTATCACCTGCACTGCTTGTGTTATCTTCTCACGAAGGTCAGCGATGTCATTAATGGGCTTCGCATAAACGAGCTCCTTCATAGTTCCCCAGAAAAAAAAATCCAGCGGATTTAAGTCAGGTGAGCGGGCTGGCCACGGGATTGTTCCTGATCGCCCAATCCACCTGTTCGGGTATTGCTCGTCCAAAAACTCTCTAACGGATACGCGAAAATGTGCTGGACAGCCGTCGTGTTGGAACCACATATCTGGTGGGGTCTCTTCTAGTAAGTTTGGCAAATCATTTTGAAGAAAATTTAAATATGATTCGCCAGTCAAATTCTCGGGCATCTCAAATGGACCAATAATATTCCCACAGAGAATACCGGTCCACATGTTCACTTTGAACCGGTACTGGGATCTATCTTCTCGCATCAAGTGCGGATTTTCCACATGCCACTCGTGCAAGTTGTGTAGGTTCATGTAGCCATCCTTCTTAAATGTTGATTCATCTGACCACAAAATTTTGTCGATAAAGTTTTCGTCTTCTCGATGTTTTTGCAGGATTGTTTCACAAAACGCGACTCGGCTCGGATAGTCTCGAGGTAAAAGACTTTGCACTCGCTGTACGTGGTACGGATGATATTCTTCTTTTTGGACAATACTGTGTGCTGTGCTCTTCGGTATCCCCGTATCAGCTTCTATTCCTCGCACAGAGATGCTTGGATTTGCCGACACCGCCTCTAAAACTTCATCGCGTATGAAGTCATTTACGGGTCGTCCTTCACCAGCTACTTGATTGGGGAACCGCCCGTCACATAGTGATCTGTGCACATTAATGAAAACTCGATGGTCGGGATATCGCGTAGCCCTCGGATACCTTTCTCTGTAAAGTCTCGCTGCAGCTCGTCCATTACCTCTACATTCTCCATAAATGTAGTGCATATTTGCGTATTCTTGCGGAGTGTAGGTCGCCATGGTAGCACACACAAAACACAAACTGTCCAAACACAGGCAAAGGTCGTCGTAAAGAGTTCGTTTCAAAGTCCAGAGCACAAAGAGTAATCGAGTCCAATAAACAAAGCTTTAAATCGTAGTACGTGATCAATGGTAACAATAAGAGAGAGGTGCGTAGTAACGGCAGGCGGCAGTGACGCGTACTGACCGTACTGTTATCCTAAATAGCACGATCCCAGATAGCGTCACTATCTATCTCACTCGCACCTCTAACCTTTTTCTCCCTCACTCTTACCTGAATAATGGGGTACCATAAAGAAGAACCAGCAAATCGCAAAGATAGTTTCTGTCTTGCTCCCTCCTGTTGTAATAACGAATCACTATGGTGAGATGCATGCACATACCGTCCCTTACGGTCTAACCTGTTTTTTGAGAGGCCTGTTGTTATTTTTATGAGCATACAATAGTAATTCTTTAGAGGTTAGATTCAATTCGTCGTAAATTTTTCTTTCTAAGAATTCTGTAAGACATCGTAAAAATTGGGTTGTTGAGTAAAAATATTATCAAAAATTTTTTTTTTCAAATTAATGTGTAAGTATTATACCTTTTTAAAAAGAGGAATAAACGCGTCAAAATTTGACGTCACTTGCCATACTATTTTGGTACATTTTTTTTACACTACAGTCGGTCAAAGTTGCGAAATTCAATAGTTTTCCATATCACCTTTAGTTAAAATAATATTTTATTTTAAAATGGTACAATAAGTACTTTATTTTTACATTCTATTTAGACACAGCAATACCCTAGATTACAAAACCTCCAAGAAATATCGAAATTATCAGCATTAGCAGTCACAGCATTCAAAAGTATGTCACAGGGTGCTCATTTCCCCTTTTTTTTTTGAAATCAGTATAATTTTGTAAGTACATGGGGTGGATTTTTTAAAATATTTTTCTGAGTACTGTTAGAACTTGGGGCATCGTGGGAATCCAGTTGGACGCCAGGTTCTTGGACACCCTGTATAACAATAAGTATGTGTGTTTCTGAAACTACTAAGCTATCACTCTTTAACTTCTTATGACTACTACTGGGTGCTAATCTTAACTCTACTGCATCTTTCGGTTTGATATGAGTTTCCACTACTTGTGGTTGAGCTGGCAAATAATCGGTGGGAAACTCATCTTCCGGGGCGACAGCATATAATTTTCGTTTTTGAGCGCGAGTCATTACTGCCTAGAGACACTCATTCATTTCTTGTAGTTCTTTTGAAGTAATTTTGATTCTTCATAATGCGTCTGCAACGCAGTTCTCACTGCCTTTTACGTATTCTATTTCGTAATCGTATTCTTCTAGAGCTAGTCTAAGTTTAAAGAGTCTGCTAGATGGGTCTTTTAAATTAAATACATATACAAGGGGATTGTGGTCGGTCAGTATTTTAAATGTACGACCGTATAATTATGGTCTAAAATATTTGACAGCCCAAACTATAGCTTGGAGTTCTTTCTATAGAAAAAGAACTCCTAGCTGTAGTTTGGGCTGTCAAAAAAACGCGTTTGTTTAACAAAGCGGAAAAGAACTACCCCACTCTATAGTGGGGTAGTTCTTTTCCGCTTTGTTAAGGCTCCTGCTAGTGTAAGCTATTGGTCTGCCATTCGAGTTTGATAGAACTGCACCAATTGCTTACCCAGATTAATCAGTTTGTACTATGAAATGATTTTGCTCTGAGAAATCTGGGTACTGAAGGGTTGGCGATGATATCATACTCTGTTTTAGAGTTTCAAATGACGTTTGACAGTTACTATCCTAGTTAAATTTTGTGTTTTTCTTACTAAAAAGGTTCAAATGGTATGCTTTGTCTGCAAAGTGGGTTATGAATTTTCTGTAATAGTTTGCGAAAGCAACGAGCCGTTTCACTTCGTCCGTACTTTTGGGTACTGGACAGTCTTTAATTATTTTAATTAAGTCTGGGTTGGGCAATATTCCATTGCTTGTCACCACGTGGCCTAAATAAAGCATGTCTTTTTTAAGGAAATTGCATTTAGAGGAATTTAATTTTAAGTTTGCACTGCGCAATTTTTCAAAAACTTGTATTAAATTTTTGTTATGGTCATATAGGCTCCGTCCCGTACAAATAAGATCGTCTAGGTACACTAGGCATTTCTCGTAGGATAACCCGGTCATTGCCATGGCCATCATGAGCGAAAATGAGCTGGGACTAGTTTTGAGCCCCATAGGCATTCTTGTCATTTGATACTGACCGCCATCTGCACAGAATGACGTATATTTTCTACTGTAATTAATGCTACGTTAAAAAAAATCCTTGATTTAAATCTAGATGTGTGAAATAAATACATCCACACAGGGAATCTAGTATGTCCGTAATGTTTGGCAGTGGGAATTTATCATCCTGAATACAATTGTTGAGCTTACGATAATCGATAACTAACCGCCATTTTTTTTCTCATTTGCGTCTGATTTTTTAGGCACTAGAAGTACTGGGCTGAACCACTCACTGGAACATGGTTCAATTATTTTTTGTTCCAATGAGTTGTCTACTTTGTTTCTGTAACTCGACTTTTTGTGAATGCGGAATTCTATAGGGCTTAACGTACACTGGTGCTACGTTTGGTTTCAATGTTATTGAATGTTTATATATTTAGTTGTTCCTAATTTATCACCTAGTAGGAAGAAAAGGTCTGCATATTATGCGCATATGGACTCTATAGATAGTTGCTCCTCCTTATTTAAATGGTTCAGTGATAGCGAAGAGAATATTTTTCTAACACGATCTGCATTATTAGTTTTTTGAAATTAACATACATCATACTCACTTGTTTTGTGAAGTGTCGGACTAATTGTTGTTAAGACTAGTTCTGTCTCTGTAGTGTTTAGAATCCGAATTGGTATTTTCCCATTCGTAACTAAAGTATTTGCAACAAAGATCCCCTTTCGTAGTTCTGTTCCATTAACTATACATTCCTCTGTCTCACATGTCTGAATAAAGTGAATAGACTCTGATCTCGCTGGTATATTAATGTGATTATTCGTCATTATTAATGGTAATGATGCCTTGTTATTCCATAGTAACAAAGTTTGGTTACCGTAATTTAATACTGATTTATACTTGCTTAAAACGTCTTGTCCCAGTATGCCACTACCTTTACAAGGCAATGTTTTAATAACATAAAACTTATGTTGTAGTGTCTCTTTTCCGATAACTAGACCCAAATAAGCATAACCTATGGCCTGGACTTTGCCCCCGATGCCATTTACAAGTGTCTTCTCGATATGGATTGGAATGTTTTTGTCGAGAATATGTTTATACTTTATGACTGATATGGATGCACCGGTGTCAACTAATAATTGGTATGAATAATTACTATGCGATTTTATGTTTACATAGCCTACGTTATTGCATGATAATATTATATTTTTAGTCCCGAAAAAACTGGTCTTCATTACGTTGTTCCGTTTCTGTATTTTCCTGCGTTTCTGAGTTGTTCAAAGTATGTATGTGTTGGCCCCTGGGGGTACTATAATTAGACCTACCTCTGTTTCCATGAAATGATCGGGTGGACCTGCGCCAGCTTTCCTGCTATCCTCTCCGAACCTGATCCTGTTGTTCGTCTGTTGTGGGTCTGGACAACCTGTTGGTATCCACTTGCGCGTCCTCTACCCGCGTATGAGTACCGGCCTCTCCGCTGTGACCAGTTATAAGACGATCTCCCTCCATAATTAATGGTTAAAATATCAGAAGATGTTGATGGACTTGTTATATCTTCATCGATAGCCGCCTGTACAACTTCTTTCTATGATGTAAAATTTCTGGCTGAAATTATTGTGCTTAGTCGCCGATTTTTCAATCCATCTGAGAAACATTTGATGGCCTGTTTCTCATTAATTGGCTTTAAAACTTTAAAACTGGCATCGTTGCCTCCCGATTGTGAGATCGTTAAATCATCATAAAAATACGTTATTTTTTTGCCGTAATCATCTATTGTTAAATCGTTTTGCTTTAGACTTTGCAGCTTACGTTGAATTGCTGTTGCCGTTTTTTAGGCAGTAACTGGATCTTCAAGTCAGCTATAAATTCGTCAATATTGACATATGAGGTCGCTAATTTCAATTTAGCGGTCTGAGAGAGTCTACTTTTTAACCCCCGACGCAAAAACGACGGGGTGCTATAAGTTTGACGTGTCTGTCTGTGTGTGTGTGTGTGTGTGTGTGTATGTGTGTGTCTGTCTGTGGCATCGTAGCTCCCGAATGCATGGACCGATTTTGATTTTGTTTTTTTTTTGTTTGAAAGGCGACTTAATCGAGAGTGTTCTTAGCTATGATTCAAGAAATCAGTTCAGTCGTTTGAAGATTATCAGCTCTTTTCTAGTTGATATTTACCTCACTCACCAACTTACAGCGCAGGTATCGTGTTTGTGCTCCTTGTACTGGTCTCAATAAATAGGTTATAGCTAGATGGTGATCAGGGTCTGATGATGAAGAAGGAAAGCTAAATGAGGGTAAACTAGTAAGTACTATTTTGGGAAAAATACCTACAGGGGCGCAGATTTCGGCGAGATACGTATCGATGGCAGCGTGTCTGACCTACTAGTAATATATAAAGTTTAAAAAGTAGATAATACAAATTAAATTTAAAATTTAAAAAACCACCGACACTAACAAAAACATCTAAAAAGGAACAAAATAATACGTATTGTGCTCTTTTTAAATTTATTTTTTATTAACACAAAGTTTAACAGCTTTCCTTGTGAATTTTCATCTAATTCTGATTTGTAATACTCTACGCCATCTATAAGTTGCTTTATGCTGGCCTCATCGTCTGTACAAACTGGTAATAAACTTAAAGCAATATTTAAATCAAATTTGGTAGTGGTTGCCATCTTATCTTAATATTATGAGCGACACCTTGCCAATTCATTTATGAACATATTATATACTAGCTGTGCCCCACGGTTTCACCCGCATAAGTCTCAAACCTTTGGGAATATTGGGATAAAAAGTCCTGTCATAATCCAGGTCATGGTCTACCAATGTGTCAAATTTCACCCAAATATCAGCCGTTTTAGCGCGAAAGCGTAACAAACAAACTAACAAACTCACTTTCATATTTATAATATAATTAGCTTCTGCCGCGGCTTCGGCCGCGTGGATGTCGGAAATTATCCCTCGGTAACGTGCTACAGGGATTAAAAAGTTCCCTATGTACCCAGGTCATGGAATATCCATATACCTATCATCCAAATCAAACCAGCCGTTATAGCTTGAAATGGTAATAGACAGACAGACAGATAATAAATACAAATACTCTTCTTTTTTAATTAAACATTTTTTTATGAATCTAAATGTCTAACTTTATCACCATTCATTTGAAATACTCTAGCGCCGCGATTGACTCCGTAATATCTACATAGTAGCTATAACTTTAAATTATAATGACTTTTAAGCGGACGGATATTAAAAAAATAAATATTACGTCAAGATACGGACTTTGACTATATTTCCAATTCTTTGAATCTGTTAAAAAGAGGTTCAAAAAATTTTTAAAAAAATATGAGAATTTTAAAATCCCCTATTTTACAGGAACGCTGAAACTCAAACTTTTTTATATCTTATCAAAAGCATAAATTTGAATTTTCATATCCGTAACTTATATATGTATAACATATGCAAAGTTCTCAAAGGAAAAGGAAAAAGGATCCCATATATCTTCTTGCCAAATTTTATTGAGATCCGTTCAGCGGTAAACCACTGAACGCTTTCAAGCTTTCTTTTATGCCTAAAGGCATGAAAATGATAATGTAATAAAATATAATAAATATAAATAATAAATAATAAAATAAAAAGAATATAATAAACAGAAAAAATAGAATTACTGATAACGTTAATATACTTTCGCCGCTTGTGGTTTTCCGCTGCCGCAGTGCGTCCAACACTAAAAGCCATTTTCCATGGAAATCTGGGCCTCAAGTCTGCTATTACAATAGTGTCAGAATGGTCTGTCCCGATTTTCATTAATGACGCCATTATATTAGTAGATTACCAAACTTGTCAAAATCAACAATTATAAAATCAATGATGACCATTCTGACACTATTGTAATAGCAGACTTGAGGCCCTGGTCTCTTGCCATCGTCGCGTGCCAAGCTATTTATTGGCTTCTAATACAGCTGGAACATACATAATTTACATTGTGTGAGCACTACACGTATTTATCATATGTATTTTGTCATTGCTTCATTTTTTGGGTTCCGTAACTGAAATGGAAAAAAACGAAACCCTTACTATCTTACGTAGATACGGAGAAAATCGGCAGGGACTGACCCCTGCCGATTTTCTCCGTATCTACCCGACCGATTAAGGGGACTACAGGACCTAAACGCAAATTTTGTAAGTTTTACAATGCCTAAAAGTATATGATCCACTGCACTAAACAAAATCAGAAAAATATATGATATTCTTCAGAATATATGCTAGGTAGATAGTGTATTGAAAACATAATACAAATAATTTGATACGATAGAAAAAAAACACGAAATTACCCCCAAAAAAATATTTTAACGATTAAAAACCAACTAATATACATGTAATCATGTTGATTTTTTGTCATATTATTCTACAAGCAACATATTAGCATAATAGTGTTTTAATTTTTTTATCCAATCAATAGCTTTCTTGTAAATAGATATTTGCTTCATATTTTGTAATAAATTACAAGCGTTGTGTCATTGCGCTTCTCTTTCTTTTCTATGCAGTCCGACAGTGACCGTGCTTTAGCTGTTGTCGGCCTCTTAATTTGAACTATGGTACATATATGAATTTCTGTTACCCAAACACGAAAGTGTAACATGAATAAATAAATGTTCAATAAGGGATTCCCATTTGGGGAAAAAAACAATGGAAATTAAACTAAAATATATTTGAAAACTGTATCATGTTAATAATTTTATCATAATACGTTTTAAAGTTATTAAAGAAAATAGATGAAAGTTGAATATTCCCCCCTTATCTCTGACTGCCGAGCCTAAAATTTGGAAAAATTACCCAGAATTGTGGTCAAGCTATTGATTAATAATAAAACAGGGTTTTAACTTTATTCTTATCTCTATAACGTTTTCAGTATACTACTACAACTTCGCGTGGCCGGATTACGCCGAGGCAAGCCTGAGTGGTCTTCTCAACATGGCGAAAGTCCTCACCTTCGCACTGCAGGAGGGCAGGGTGGCCATTCACTGCCATGCAGGTAACCTGACTTACCTAAGTTCAATCTCTATGTCATTGGGGGGAACCGGCCTACCTGATGATAAGTTTGTGATCACTGCCGACCTTGATGGATGCCTGTATTGCCAGAAGCATTACCGGTGCATTGCCATTCCAGCGACTATTTATTGTCTACTCATAGCGGCACCCAAATCCTTTAAAATATGATTCCCGGCAATAACAAATATGTATTCACAGAATTATAGAGGGCGACACTGAAAGTTTTTAGAACGGACCACTTGTAAACGATATAATAAAAAAAAACAGTTCATGTTTTGAAAATGGAACTCTTTGCCAATATTATTGTGTATGTATTTTATTCATTTGTCATTTGTTTACGATTTGGCGGCAAATTGAAAATTGTCTGTGTCACGTCAGCATGAATTTAACGCGAGAAAATTTTCGTACAATGATTTTTTATGACTTTCGATGTCTTAAGTCAACAAGAAAGTTATTATAGACTTCAATTGGCCTTTCACGATGAAGCCCCATCTCGTGTCACTGTTTACAACTGGTTTAATGAGTTTAAACGTGGTCGCACTAATCTCACCTATATGATATGCGTGAGGGACGGCCTTCTACGGCGACGACTGAAGATAACATCAGTGTTGTGCGGCGTATGATAGAGTCTGACAAAAGAGTGGACTTATCAGCAGATTCGGACAAGCCTCATAATTTGACAGAGGCCCAAAACTCCGTCGTGTTGATTGGTGTCGTGATATGGTTCAAAGGTTTAACGGAGGTGACTCAAATGCTGTGTTCGACATACTTACGGGTGACGAAAGCTGAATTTATTGTTATGATCCTGAAACTAAGAGACAGTCTGCTGTCTGGGTGTTTCCTTCCGAGGAGTTGCCAACTAAAGTGAAGAGAGGTCAAAGCGTGGGAAAAAAGATGGTGGCCTCGTTCTTCGGAAGGACAGGTCATTACGCAACAATTGCTTTAGAGGATTGAAAAGTGTTACTGCAGAGTGGTACACTAACTATTTTTTGCCACTTGTCTTGGAAAAAGTTCGGGAGAAACGACCCCGCAGTAGGATCCTCCTTCACCACGACAACCCCTCGTTGCACACCGCTAAGCAAACAATCGACTAGTTGGCGACGTCAGACGTGGAATTACTGGGTCACCCGACCTATAGCCCCGACCTCGCACGTTGCGATTTTTATTTATTTATTTCAATATTATAGGCATTTAATTTAGATGCCTTTACATCATCAATGTTTAAATCATTTAAATTAATGCTTTCATTAAAAGTTATCACATATTCAAAATTACGCGTAACATATAATTATGGTTGACGTGGCGGGCGCAGCGGTCGGCTGCGATAGCTTTCGTTCCTTTTTGATCCCGTTAGTAGGTTCCCGTGGGATATTTTCCGACATCCGCGCAGGCAAAAGCTAGTACCGATTTATTCGGTACTGCGCAACATGTCTTATTCTTCCGTACTTCTCTACTAGTCGTCATCTCTATCGTAACCCCTTTCTAATCATATCATCTTTCACACTAAATATAATATTGCTATGTTAATGGAATAAAAGATAAAGATTTTAAGCAGGTTGTAGATTGTCTTTTTCAGTGCACTTGAACATGACGTGATGTTTTGAAGTGCGCTGAAAAAGAAAATCAACTCATAAAGGGGTAAAAAATGTATTGACGTGAGTTTTGAAGTTAAAAGGCACCGTACAGCTTTATTTGTTAACAAATTAGTCTAGATACACGTATAATTTCAAATAATATTGTAAACTTGGGTTCCTACCGTAAATATAAGCTCTTAAAAATATGAAAATCTCCCGAAACAAATTTGCCCACCGACTTGATGTTCACATGTGGTCTAAAAAAAATAGCGGCCTTTTTTTCAACGGTTGGCCATCCTGTAGTGTGGTGTTGCCATGGCTCAAGAAAGGTTTTAAAGGACTTGGTATCTCCTTAGTTTCACAGATAAATATTAATTATTTTTTATTTATTAACTCTTCATCACTATCATTACAGGAATTTCCTAATTCAATAGTGTGGCCATAACTACAGTTTTATTATTTACCATAACATATTATGTACATCGTGGTTTTTGTGAACTCACTCAGAGAACAAGTAAAAAGATCTATGCTGTCTGCTAAGCCATTAAGTACACGCAAGGTACGGGTTATAAGGGCTCAGTAGATTGGTCCTACTACTGGGCACCGTCAATAGACGTGGCTGTCGCCTTCGCAATACATAATTGTCGGGCACACACAGGTTTATTTCTTTCAATATACCTGGGTTTGAAGTCTTGCCAGGCAATAATTTAAAAATATAGGTAGCAGGAGCTATGTGGCTCCTTGTTTCCCATTTATTGTATCCCACCATGCTTATAACAAACCAAGTTGGATATATCTATGGATAAACACCATACACCTTAGGTACAGAAATCTATATGCGTCGCATGAGACTTTTTTTATGGGTGGGAAATTATCAAGTAACTTCTCCCCCTCTGAGCGGAGCGGGAGGGTGTCAGACTCTTACTGACTAAAACCCACCCGTATTCCTTCCGTTACCTGTGTTGCCAGGGGCCTCGGTAACCCTTTCGAACTTCCACGCGACCCCGGCAGGCATCGGCCCTAGTGGACCCCTACACTTGTGCTGACAACTCTTTGAGGCGCGCGTGGAACACAACGCGACGTCGACCCAGGCCTGGTCCTTATCGGACGGCGAGCTACCCATTGCTCACCGTCCGCAAGCCCGCGCCTACGGTGGCCGGAAATCCGCCCGGGATTCCCGACGCCCAGGGCGTCTCCTGCGGCGGCTAGGGGCGAGAGGGCGCGAAATTTGCCTTTCCCTCAACCGTCCCGCCTCCTCCTTCGCGAGCATTACTTCGCAGAAGGAGGTGAATTAAGTTGAATGATAATGATAATGCATGGAATACTTACAGTTGAACAAATAGATCCCGTATACAGGGAAAATTATACGCTGGAGGCAGCTTGGGGATTGCGTCTTACGGACAAGGCCGCACACAGCACATTTTTTTTAAATAGACCCTGAGGTAGCTATGTACCTGGAGATTATAGAAATATATTTATTCCATTAGGAGTTTCGCTATGTCATTATTTTTACGAGCAGTGGTGGCCCAGTGGTAACGGCCGTGACTTACGAGTTGTAGGTCGTAGGTTTGAACCCTGACAGGCGCTTTACTTTGTGTAAATTATTTCATCACCACTGCTCTCAAAACGGTGAAGGAAAATATCGTGAGGAAACCGACATGTCCTAGAACCACAAATTCTAAGATATGTGACATCCACCAACCCGCACTGGGCCCGCGTGGTGGATTACGGCCCACTCCCTTTCACAGGTAGGAGGCCTGTGTCCCAGCAGTGGGACGTTATAGGCTGATTATGCTATTATTTTTATACCATTTTTCTAAAGCGACTCTATACGACTGACATGCTGCAAACCGAATTTTGAGAATGTTGCTTCCGAAAGTCACATTTGAAAATCATCATCTGCCTGCCTTTTTCCAACTTTGTTGTGGTCAGCTTCTAGTCTAACCGGATGCAGCTGAATACCAGTTTTACACAGAGCGACTGCCTATCTGACCTCCACAATCCAGTTGCTGGGTAACACGGTACCACTTGGTAAGACTGGTTGTCAGACTTTCGGGCTTCTGACTATAACTGTCAAAGATCTACAAATAACAGCCGGGACCAACGGCTTTTTTTTTTTGGATGGGAAATCATCAAATAACTTCTCCGCTCTGGATGGAGCGGGAGGGTGTGTCAGACTCTTACTGACTAAAACCCACCCGTATTCCTTCCTGTTGCCTGTGTTGCCAGAGGGCTCGGTGACCCATCAGTAGGTACCTTCCCGCGAGGGACCAACGGCTTAACGTGCTTTCCGCGGCACGGAGGGGTCTTGGTATGTAAAGATGGTCACCCATCCACGGACCAACCGCGGCAAGCAACCCGATCGATCGACCCGTGTGGTTGTTAATACTTAGCCACAAGCCCTTCACATTTGAAAATATAAAAAAAAATAAGAATAAAACGTGCTTGACGATTTTTTTGCGTAAGGAGGTTTGTATGGCCGAGGAGCAACGCCGCAAAATGTAAAATTGTTGGCGGCCATACTCAAATAACAATTTACAAAACTAAAATACTTCGTGAATAAAATGAAGTAAACGAAAACGAACGTAAAATTAATATAATTGTCATCATAACTACAAAAAATATATTATCCAGGTGAGAATGTAGTAGATATAAACGAGCATTAGTTAGGATTCTCGTGAAGAAAACACGACCAATACTGGAAGCATTGGTCGTGTCATTGTCATTTCAGGTGGCTGCTATAAAAAAAAAAATCTGCTTTTCCTACATTTTGATGAGGTATTGCGAACATAAATGTAGGGGACAGCAGTTTTTTTTTTGGGATTGTAGCTTTGGTCCCTTAGTAAAAGTTGTTCATAATGATGAGTACAATCTCCCATTTCGATTTGTCGCATGTTTTCAATGTCACCCTGTATAATCAAATAAAATTACGATACCTGCTCTATAATTAATACATACTTGTTTTTTTAGGTATTTAAGTTTGACAGTAGGTATTTTAAAATACACCACTTTCACATAACATAATCATCCCGTTGCGTAAGCGGTAGTGTGTGTGTAAAAGGACAGTTAAGGCTCCTACATACTGAGGCAATATCGCGGGCGCGACAGGCATATTGCCGCCTGTCGCGCCCGCAATATCGCCTCTGTATGCAGGAGCCGTTACAGTGCGGCATCACACGGGTCGCGTTTTATCATGTATGTCCCCACACATGCCACTTTCCGAAAATTAGAAAAAAAAAGATCTACTTATTTTATTATTGATTCGTGTCGAGAATCATTAGCATAGTTACCTCCTTGAATTTGACGAGGATGCAAAACGACACCTTGTATTTAATGGCGCAGCAAGTGGCGCCTAGTTTGTTACGAAGTTACTACCAGTGACCACCGAAGAGGTAGGATATCAGTGACACCTGCAGGCTTAGCACGAGCACCGTTTTATCTACGGAAGAATAGACAAAAATGAAGTTCCGTGTATAAAGTACGACGGCGGCAAAGTAGAAAGAGTCAACAGCACTTTTTACGAAATTCACTCTTTTATATAATTCGTCTCAGAATTACTTGTTTTGTCATACGATTTTGTTTATGTTTGATTCTCAATTTTTACTGATATTAAGTCACGTATGTATATAAAGACGACTAACATACATTTTTTTCAAAGTGTCGAAGTGCCGACTTTGGAACAAAAAAAAAATTGTAATATTGGCCTTCACCATTTTTTTGGTAATACCCTATTAGCTAAATGATGTAAAATAGGAGAAGATAGCCTTGTTCTTCTATTAATTATCACAGTCTTACGTTCAAAACGCTCTCCTGTAAAATCATGGTTTTGTAGATAACCGTGTATACTTTGTGGCCGTCGAGTAGAAAAACGTAAATTATCTTCACTACCTTAGACAACTGTCAGTTGTCAGTGTGATTTTGACAGTTGGGTATAGAAACTTTCTTCTGAAATAGTCTACGTAAAAAAGGACCTAGACAAAGATCGTTAGAAACGAAAGACAAATTGACAGATTGCAGAAGGATTTCTACAGTGCGGTGTCAAAAAGGAGAAACTAAATGTCACTTTTTATAGAAAGAGATGTAACTATTCTTCGAAGAAATAGAAAGCGTCATGCTAAGCCTGGTGGTGATTATTGTCACTCTAGCAGAGCGTCGCATAGATGTTTGTGTGGCGGCTGTCTTCTGACGACAGAGAAGATGTCAGGGAACCGCTGAATTACGACGTCCACGACGAACTGTTATATTCCGGCAAAATCCTGATGAGCTGCTGAACCACTAATATCATGACCACTTCTGGTAAAGGCTATCCTGTGCCGTTTTAGCCGAGTGCGAAGTAGTCGCAACTAGATATAGCTCTCAGGATACTGAGAGCTCTGGCGGAGAGCTATACTCCGAATATCAGACATTTATGCGGAGGTTGCTCAGGTAGGAAACATGTTTCTTGTCTGGTCGTCCTCTGCGTGCAGTGTGCATTATTTTATTATAAATCAGTTCCACTACTAACCCTAGAATATAAGTTGTTTTGTAAAGGCTCCTACATACCGGCGCAACTTGTCGCGCGACGCGACGCGACACAAAGACACCGCGTGTAGCGCTACAAGCGGTGCCTTTGTGTCACAACGCGTCGCGCGACAAGTCGCGCCAGTATGTAGAAGACTTAATACTAATACAATATGGATCACTGTTGTCTGAAAATAAATTTATTAAAATTTTATTTTTTTATTTTTTATTAATCTAAGATGTACTTCAAACCAAGAAAACCGGCCAAGTGCGTGTCGGCCCACGCACAATCAAGGGTTCCGTAGTTGGGATTAAATGGGATAAATTTATTCCAAAAACAAACTTAACATTGTAGTTGAAAAACCTGTTCTCCCATACATCGATATATGCCACGGTCAATTCTCCAACTGCAAATTAAAGTTGCTTGACCATAACTCGTTAATATTACCCTAGTAGATCCTTGAATCGCTGAGTGGTGTTCACAGACGTGCAATATTTTTTAACGGCCAATCCAACGATACCCCACACCATGAGGTAGACGAGAAAAAAAACATCATCCCCAAATTACAGCTATCTAGCACTAAGCGTCTCTGAGCTACAGTGGGGTCGGACAGCGGACAGACAGACAGACGGACAACCAAGAAAACCGGCCAAGTGCGTGTCGGCCCATGCACAATCAAGGGTTCCGTAGTTGGGATTAAATGGGATAAATTTATTCCAAAAACAAACTTAACATTGTAGTTGAAAAACCTGTTCTCCCATACATCGTTATATGCCACGGTCAATTCTCCAACTGCAAATTTAAGTTGCTTGACCATAACTCGTTAATATTACCCTAGTAGATCCTTGAATCGCTGAGTGGTATTCACAGACGTGCAATATTTTTTAACGGCCAATCCAACGATACCCCACACCATGAGGTAGACGAGAAAAAAAACATCATCCCCAAATTACAGCTATCTAGCACTAAGCGTCTCTGAGCTACAGTGGGGTCGGACAGCGGACAGACAGACAGACGGACATGGCGAAACTATAAGGGTTCCTTATTTACTACGGAACCCTAACACAAAAACCAGGCAAGTGCGTAACGGACCACGCACAATGAAGGGTTCCGTAATTGGGATGAATTTATCCCAAGAACAAACTTAACATTGAACCTAGTTAAAAAACAAACTGACATTTGCAGTTGGAATGTCTGAGGGATATTATACAATCCAACTGCAAATGTCAGTTTGTGCTTACAATGCACAATATTGAAAGATTTACTATGTTATTTTAAGACCATAAACTTCTTATAGGTTTTTCTGTAATCTATAAGTAAAGAACTGATTTCTGTATTTTTTCAAAATTTTAGACTTAGTAGTTTCGTGGAAAATGGAAATGGAAAAATAACAGTATTCATTTGAAAATAAAAAAAAATATATATCTGAAATTCTTACAACAAGCGCTTTCATTTGATATGTCACACGGTACAGTTTGCAAAACTTTTTATTTTATTTTCTAGCTTGCCTCGCAAAAGTGACCCCCATATTCAAAATTCATTTATTTACACGTCCGTGTTTGGGTCACAGGAATTCATATGTGTACCTTTCAACTTACTCGGTCCAGTAGGTTCGGAGCAAATTGGTTCTGATAGATGGACAGACACAGACAAACACGAGTGATCCTATAAGAGTTCCGTTTTTCCTTTGAGGTACAGAACCCTAAAAATAATAATGCGATTCGTTTATAATACAAAAATATTTCAGTGCAATATAGTGGATGTCAAAAACCGAAGTTGTAGGATACATGGATTGACATGCTGTTGTTTAACCACATCATCAAACTCTGGGTTAATTTTCGAATATTTGGTTCTAGGGCATGGCGGTTTCCAACATGTTTTCCTTCAAGGTTTTGCGAGCGGTGAAGCGGTAACTTTATTGCGGACAAAATTCTCAACTCTATTATGTAAATGACCTACACGACGTTACTTGAATAAAAAAAAAACCACATTTGATATAATTCACGCGTTTGTCTCTGCCCTCACCTCAGTCATCCGGACGTGACCACCGCGGCAACATGATACTCGTACTAGTTTACTCATTGATTATACTACCACTCATAATTCTCCTCACTTTATATCTTATCATGCTGATGGTAACGATATACGTCAAACTAAAGGTCGAACCCGTCCGAGGAGTGTGTACATCTAATGTGAGACTTGATGGAAAGATCGCACTCGTGACAGGCGGGAACCAAGGCATCAGCCTGGAAACTGCCCGGGACCTCGCATCCAGAGGAGCGCAAGTGATCATCGCCTGCCGGGACGCCACAAAAGCTGCAGAAGCTATCAATGATATAGCAGCTACTACAGGAAACAAACACGTTGAATTTAAACCTTTAGATCTATCAAAATTCAGCAGTGTGCGGAAATTCGCAGAAGACTTCAACAAATCCTATGACCGTCTCGATATTTTGGTGAACAACGCTGGCTGCAGCAGCAACGACCCGAAGCCTACTGAAGATGGAAATGAGTTAGTGATGCAAGTGAACTACTTCGGGCCTTTCCTCCTGACAAACCTGCTGCTAGACAAACTAATCGCTTCCAAACCCAGCAGGATCATCATAGTGTCATCTTGGTTTCACAATTTCGCTAGATTACGCATTGACAACCTACATAAAACCGCATTTACTGGAAGGATAGGCCAGTTCATGAATTACGGCAATAGTAAATTATGTCATGTTCTTTGGATGAAGGCATTAGCTAAGAGATTACCTGAAGGGGTGACTGTAAATGCTTTACACCCTGGAGTTATTAAAACTGATATATTTAGCACGTTGCCTTTTTATATGAAGACGATGTTTCATGTGATCGCAGATGCTTTGATATTTAGAACAGCTAAAGCAGGAGCTCAAACGACGATACATCTGTGTGTTGCTAAAGAAGTGGAGAATGTGCGAGGGAAGTACTTCATGGAGTGTAAGGAAGGAGGATATAGCAGGACGGCTGATGATGATAAGTTAGTGGAGCAAGTGTGGAACAAGAGTTTAAAGGTGACGAGCTCAAGTTAGCTTGGACTAATGTGTGAGCTCATAAACGTTGCAAACAAAGTTGTTAACTTATTATGTGTATTCTTGATAGGTCTACTTTTAGTAATAAGTGATAAACTTAAGTCAATAATTATCTTATCGTGTGGTGCAGTGGAGATAGCATATCATACACACAGACGAGAGTGCTAAAGGTCGAATCACAATCGTGAAGTTATTTTATAATTAATCTTATCTGCTTGGATGTTTAATTGGTCAAGGACAGCTAATGAGACACAATTTATTTTCTATTGTTTGACTCCCAATCCGTGTCGCGCGGGGATTCTCAGGTTAAGCTAGCAGAATTAATAAAAAATATTAATTGTTAATTTATTTCCAAATTTTATTTTATTTGAAGAATTATTTTAATTTATATTTTTTTTGCTGTGCCCTACAGGGACCGTGAATGTACCTCAGCTCTAAGCATTTGTAACATCTTAGAAAACATTATGGAATACAATTAAAGATATGAATATGTGTGAATGTCATTATATTAAAGAGCCAATTTTTCAATCATCACATAATTTAAATACTT
Source organism: Atethmia centrago (assembly GCA_905333075.3). Classification (NCBI taxonomy): domain Eukaryota; kingdom Metazoa; phylum Arthropoda; class Insecta; order Lepidoptera; family Noctuidae; genus Atethmia; species Atethmia centrago. The sequence goes on from HG995385.1 coordinate 16,047,935, forward strand.
GAATAAATGAATCCGGCGGTTTAACCAAAGATAAATCGTTAGACTCGCCCTACCGTGTCTAAAGATAGTCGCGTTGTGTCGTTTCAACACCTCTGACACACAATGACGCAGTGATTTGACTTGATTGTCATGGAAACGCTATTTAATAATGTGTGAGCTCACTCCTCACTCTTTTAAATATGGACACTTATTAAATCTTTGGGTTTTACCATAGACATAAGAAAGAAGTTGTTTGTACTGTTTTTTTATATTTCTATGGTTTATACAGTTCCTAAGGTGCAATATCTGTCTAACCAAACTTATTCAATTTTTATTCCACACATCTAACGATTGAAAATTGGCGCTTACAAAACTTACTACCTACCAAGTTGTGCAGGGAACAAAAACTGTATATTAAGGACGTGCTCTTGACTAATTTGACTCTCAGCGGTAATCGTTTTACTTTTTTAATGTTTTTGCAATAACAAGAAAAAAAAAAACAAACTCGTGTAAAATTAATTGTATTTCGTTTCAATACATAATTATTAATAATTAAAACTTTAGCAGCTGTTACGGGCTTTAATTAACTAATTGTAAAAAAATTGAAAACCTTCAAAAGGCCATCGGAGCACGTGTGACCTGCGCCTGTGCACGTGCGACTTAGAATTAAGTTTTGAAAATAATTTTGTTTTTACTATGATCTGATCACGTCTCCGTCTTGTGAGATTTTGCCAACTCAGTAAAGTCTATCAGATCTTATTGAAAAGGGCTGTTGTAATTTGGATGGAAATATCAAAAAATCCTGGCGAGCAAAGTCGCGCGCTAAATCTGTGAAGTGAGCTTGAACTGAAATGTCATCCCATCATCTGTATTGCTATTCTGTAAAAATCTCATCGAGAAAACGTTAATAGTGTCAATCCCTAGCAGCTGGTAGATTGACAGTTCGCAGCAAGCCCACTTCGGCTGATGCTAGAGATTGACAGTTCGCTTCACCTTAGTTTTCACGGTGCGATTTTTACAGAATAGATCGGCTGATGCTAGAGATTGATAGTTCGCTTCAAGCTCACTTCACCTTAGATTGGCTGATGCTAGAGATTGATAGTTCACTTCAACCTCACTTCACCTTAGTTTTCACGGTGCGATTTTTACAGAATAGGTCGGCTGATGCTAGAGATTGATAGTTCGCTTAAGCTCACTTCACCTTAGTTTTCAAGGTGCGATTTTTACAGAATAGATCGGCTGGTAGGTAAGTAAGTAGTAAAATTACCTAGAAGCGATTGTGGCTATTATTGGTTACCAAATGTTCACATGATTGTTGCAAATATGACCTTTTTCAGCATTTTATGGGTATGAATAATGGGGGAACTGAGACATATAAAATGCCAATTGATCGCAATGGGTTTAATTATGACAGTTCATCCACGTTCATTGCGTTATTTACGTTGTCGAGCAGACGAGGTTTTCAATGTGATCAGAAAATCAAAAATTATGTGATCTTCTCTGGACAAAAGCTTTAACAAAGCGATTACCTGAACAAGTGACCGTCAATTGTTTACATCCAGGGGTAGTTAGGAGTGATATATTTCGAAGGGTGACTGCTGTAGTAAAGAAGATGATGAATTTTGTCTTCGATATTGGTTTTAGAAGACCTAAAGGGGAGCTCAAACGACGATACATCTGTGTGTTTCTGAGGAAGTGGAGAATGTGCGCGGGAGATACTTCATGGAGTGTAAGGAGGGAGAATACAGCAGGATGGCTGATAATAATGATTTACAGAGCAAGTGTGGAACTACGGTTGTCGCAACTCAGTGCTGGGTACGCCACAACTGCGGCGATAAGTCCCCTTTTTGTCTCCTGTGAGGCAGCGAGCCTCCTTGCCGGATTGCCGCCATGGGATCTGGAGGCAAAAGTCCTCGCGCACGTATGGGAGTGGCGCGAGGAGGTGAAACGCCGGGGCGTAAGTCCGTTGCCGCGAGAAATCGTGGCACAGCGGACGGAGCTCCGGCGGGATCTCATGGCGTCATGGAAAGTACGGTTGTCGCAACCCAGTGCTGGGCACGCCACGATTGCGGCGATAAGTCCCCTCTTTGAGGAGTGGCTGGAGAGGCGCCACGGCGCCTCACCTTCCGCCTGACGCAGGTCCTCACCGGACACGGCAGCTTCGGGAGGTTCCTGTGACGGATAAGGCGGGAGGAAACGTCCGACGCCCTGGGCATCGGGAATCCCAGGTGGATTTCCTGCCACCATAGGCGCGGGCTTGCGGACGGTGAGCAATGGGTAGCTCACCATCCGGTAAGGACCAGGTCCGGGTCGATGGCGCGTTGTTTTCCATGCACGCCTCAAAGAGATGTCGTCAGCACAAGTGTAGGGGTCCACTAGGGCCGATGCCTGCCGGGGTCGCGGGAAAGTTCGAAAGGCTTACCGAGGCCCCTGGCAACACAGGCAGCGGAAGGAACATGGGTGGGTTTTAGTCAGTAAGAGTCTCCCGCTCCGGCCAGAGCGGGAGAAGTTATTTGATAATTTCCCACCCAGAAAAAAAAATACATTTTTTATTTCTAATTTATTTTATTTTTATTATTTGTTTTTATAGCGGCCATTGTGCACACTGTTAACATTTCAAGTTTGCTATTATTGTTCAAAAGATACAGCCCTGTGACAGACGGACGGACGGACGGACAACGGAGCCTTAGTGATAGGGTCCCGTTGGCAATTTTTGGGTACGGAACCCTAAAAATGACCACCTTGGAAGTGACGCTGAAAGGTATTCCTCAAATTAATCTAGCTGCTAGAACAGACAACCCATGATAGAAACAAGGCTAAACTTAATTACCTATTATATACCGCGTCCGCATGTCTACAAAGACAATTACTTTTAATTACATCAAGAGATTTTAATAGGCTAGCATCATTCAATCATTGAATGATGCTTGCTAAATGAAACTAGCTCTTAATTATTAAGAGCTGGTTTTAATCATCACGATAAATATGGCGTGGTTTGAGGTTGCAGGCCTCGATCATTCGTGGTCGTAAGTTCAATACCCGATTCGAGCATGTTAAGAGCTCTTTTTAACTTTCTGGCTTTTTCTCACAACTGAGCGAGCGTTACATCAAAGTTGGTCGTAGTTGTTGGCTATTTTTATTTTTACGACCCAAATATAGGAATTATTAGAGGTTTGATTAAAATACATGCCTTTTTCAAATATGTGAAGCAATACTTTTATTGCATAATCAGCCTATAATGTTCCCACTGCTGAGACACAGGCCTCTTCTCATCGAGAGGGAGTGGACTGTAATCTACCACGTGGGCCCAGTGTGGGTTGGTAGATGTCACATGTCTTCGAATTTTTGGTTCTAGGACATGCCGGTTTCCTCACGATGTTTTCCTTTACCGTTTTGAGATGGTGATGAAATAATTTACACAAAGTATAGCGCCTGCTTGGGTTCAAACCCACGATCTACAACTCGTCAGTCGGGGCCTTAACCACTGAGCCACCACTGCTCCAGTTGCTGCCATAGTTTTTATTAATTCTTCTGATTCTGATGGAAAGTGTTTTACGTAATTGGGTCCATGTAACTGACACAGAGAATTGCTATCTACGAAGCGTGTTTTCTGTCGGATACTAAGTACTTATTATCGTCTCCGTGAAATGCTAAGCACGCACTTAACTTAACCTGGCTGACCTTACTTGCACGCACAGTATTTTTTCCTAGTAAGTACATAATTTTATTGTTTACCTCGTTCAATGGTTGCGTAATTCGAGAAAATTAATGAGGCAAGTTCCAGAAAGATTTAACATTTGTACTATAAATGAAAAAGTTCCACATACGCACCAGCAAAGGAACATTTCCAAAATATTATAGTGAAATTAGCTTCACACCTATTGCGCGACAATGTTCTAAGTTCTTAAACATAACTGGCGAAATGTAGGTGTACTACAGGTACACCTCTGTCCAACCCTTCAGGAAACAAGGCGTGATGTTACGTTCTAAGTGCCCATCGATAATGTAAGGGACTTGCATCTGAACAACTTGGCATTTCAGAAACATCGCTGCCAATATACGAGATATGCAATGAGCACCTTATATGAACCTTGAAGTACAAGCAATTTTTTTCGTGAATGTCGAGACACTGCCAAGAAGCACAGTTATAAGTTCCACGGGACCATTCTTGCTCGTAAAAAGGAGGGGCAAGGGCTTTTGTTATTCGAACGTCTCAAGATATCGCTAAAGTCAAGCCATATCGCTAAAATTTGCAGCACCAATTGGCAACCAGGGTGCCGCCCGCGTCTCTCAATATCTTGTTTAACGATTTTGTAACTGTACAGCTTATAAGATTTGCATGTTACTTTGTGATTATTCCCTTTATACTTGCGTCGATACATATTACCTACATATATAACGCAGAATTTACTATCGTGAAATACTGCTTTGCCTGTGTGATTATTGACTGTGTATACAACTTTATGCAAACAATTGCTATGAGGTTTTTGCTAGGTAAAGATGTAAATGCAATATGCGTATTTATAATTTTAGTCAAACATTGTACGTACTGGCGGCTGGTACGAGTAAGTTGCCTGTTATGGTTGACCAATTTGATCAAATTTTTCAAGTCTTTTTTGTTTCTTATTGGCCTGTTGGTTGCGATTACGTTAATAACGGATAATGCTTGTATGATTATTTCCCGTAGAATTCTGCTCTACAATGACTGATAACTTAGTTATATATTACCAAAATTGCAGGAGGATCCGTACCAAATTACATATTAAATAGAATATTTTAGCCAATTGTTACGACATTATAATTCTGACTGAGACCTACGGGGTAGTTGCGTAACACACTCATCAGTAACGATTTGTTTTATTTTGACAGTTCAACAACATTCACGGCGTTATTTACATATATGAGCAGACACATTTTTCGAAGATGTGGAGAAATGGTTTAGCAATATACTTCAAAATCAATCAAAGATTGCGATTCTGTGTTTCGCAATTAGGGTGCTGGTTAACGCCCGAGATATTGAACAAAGAGTTCATTTATGGACGTTGTGAAGTATACCGATGCGACCGTGATCGTACGGCCACTAATAAAAAAGACAGAGGTGGTGTTCTCGTGGCGATACTGAAGGGACTACGTTCAGTTAGAATAGTTCCGCGTTCATCTATTCACACAAACATTGAACAGATCTTTGAACAGTTGCCGAGCTCTGCCAGAGGTCAGTTTCATATCATTGCGTATATACCAATCAGTGTATATACCATCAAAAACACCTGTATACAATTTATGTATATGTGTATTGTATTTTGACTTATTGCAGACACTTCTTGAGGACACAGACATCGATTTTTTTTATTTGTTAGGAGATTATCGTGCTCAGCCACAAGTTGGATATTTAACTTATACTCTTCATAACTTATACTTATAGTATACCTACTACCTACTAAACTACCTACCTACCTACCTATACTTATAGTATACTTGTAGTATAGTGTTATACTTATACGTTTATTTGTACGCTGACGACACGTTGGTCCTGGCGCAGGGGAGGTCGCACCAGGCGGCGGCCGATGTAGCGGCACGTGGGGTTGCCACAATCGTCGATAGGATCCGGCAATTGGAACTCGAGGTGGCCCTGCACAAACCCGGTTAGAGTACGGTTGTCGCAACCCAGTGCTGGGCACGCCGCAATTGCGGCGATAAATCCTCTCTTTGAGGAGTGGCTAGAGAGGTGCCACGGCGTCCTCATCTTCTGCCTGACGCAGGTGCTCACCGGACACGGCAGCTTCGGGAAGTTCCTGTGTCGGATAAGGCGGGAGGAAACGCCCGGTGTCACCACTGTGTGGACCGCCCGGAGGACACGGTGGAGCATACGGTGGAGCATACGGTGGAGGTCTTTGGCAGAGGCTTGGGCAGAGCAACGCTCTTGGAGACGATCGGCAGCAGAGATCTCTCGCGTCCGGCCCTGGTTCAGGCCATGGTACGGAGCTAGAGGGCATGGGCAGCCATCACCTCCTTCTGCGAAGCAATAATGCTCGCGAAGGAGGAGGCGGGACGGTTGAGGGAAAGGCAAATTTCGCGCCCTCTCGCCCCTAGCCGCCGCAGGAGACGCCCTGGGCGTCGGGAATCCCAGGCGGATTTCCGGCCACCGTAGGCGCGGGCTTGCGGACGGTGAGCAATGGTTAGCTCACCGTCCGGTAAGGACAAGGCCCGGGTCGACGGTGCGTTGTATTCCACGCGCGCCTCAAAGATGTCATCAGCACAAGCGTAGGGGTCCACTAGGGCCGATGCCTGCCGGGGTCGCGGGAAGGTACCAAAGGGTTACCTAGGCCCCTGGCAACACGGGCAACTGAAGGAATACGGGTGGGTTTTAGTCAGTAAGACTCTGACACACCCTCCCGCTCCGCACAGAGCGGGAGAAGTTATTCGATGATTTCCCACCCAAAAATAAAAAAAAGCCACAAGTTGGATAGCCCCTTTCTGGGGCACTGGGTTCAAGCACAAGTGCGTGTGCCCGGGGCTTCAGCGGGTGGCAAATACTTAAATTGATTTAATCATTTAAATTTTTAAATGTAACATAGCTTTTAAGTCGATATACTAACAATATTATGGACGAAATATGTGAAATAAAAAGATTTTATTTTAATTTGATTTTTTTTTTTTATATTTTGGCGAACGTCAATTGGGTTGATGGCACAGACAGTATTCTAAACAGATCTGTAGAGGTAATTCTCCCAAATGTAGTCACTAGAGTGTATTTATGTCATTCCGAAATGCTCATCAATTTATGACTATAAAAAATCTGAACGGGAGTAATAATGATTGCACAATTTCTGCCCCCACAAGTTATTTGTTACAGCTTGACAACCACCATCCTCCAGTCTGTGTACTCATTTTGCTACATTTACCCCATAGTTCAATGTTAAGCAAGACGATAAAAAAATAGGATAAAGGCAAGTTATGACGAAATTAATGACGACTTTTAATGGAAATTAATTGGAATCCAGTCAACTACCAACCCAGAAAACATTAATCTTCTTCAGAATTTTTAATTCGGTTTATGAACCATCCACTTCTACTATTCCATCCACGTGTGACGACTGCTCTGAAAGCTGCACTCTGCTAAATGATATCCAGTTTACTATTGACTCAAGGCTTTGGATCCTTCTAAAGGACCAGGATCTGATGGTCTACCAATAACTTCCATTTGACAGACAGCTGTTAATCTGTATACAATACCCCTACATATTATATTTAACCAAACTATTTCTCAAGGTTGCTTTTCTCAAGCATGGAAGCTTGCAAATATAACACCTATTTACAAGTTGGTGATGTCGTGAATTATCGCTTTGTCAAAAGTTTTTGAGAGATTAGTTCAAGATAAAGTATACCCTCTACTGCACAATACTATCATTTAACAACAACATGGATTCGTCCAAAGAAGGTCACCTACACATGGTAATTTTTGTGGACTACTTGTTCAACAACATGGACTCTCATGTTCAAGTTGATACTATATATACCCATTTCCGGAAAGCTTTTACAATGTTGACTATTCGCTTCTCTTACATAAGATTGCATTCAATGATATACGTGGTGATCTCCTGAGATAGTTTTCTTCTTACGTTTTTATTAGGACTCAGAGGGTTGTGATAATTGGTGTCATTTCCAGCACCCTAGGTGTTACTTCGAGAGTGCTTCAGGGCTCCATTTTAGGACCTCTTTTTTTTTCATCATATTTGTTAATGACATCAGTACATGTTTTCAAAGTTCAAAATTATTGCTATACGCAGACGATCTCAACATTTTTAGGCCTGTTAAAAATTTGCACGATTGTCTATTCTTACAGGAAGACCTAGACAGGTTCTCTGCATATTTAAATATTCCTGTATAAGTTTTGCTAAAAAAAAAATGTTTTTACGCAACCTTATTCATTAAATAATGTAATTTTAACTAGAGAAACACTAGTGCACAATCTTGAGTTCTATCTTGACGTTCATATTGGTAAAATTATAAATAATGCCTTCCGTATGTACGGTTTTGTAATGAGATCAACCATAGAATTTGTCCGCCCCTATACATATTTATATATTTACAAATCGTTAATCAGGTCTCAGTAAGAGTTCGCCAATCGTCGAAAGGATCCCGGGGTGGCCCTGCACAAGTCTGAGGCCATGTGTTTTCATGGCCCTCAGAACGCGCCACCGTCGGGATCCCAAATAACAGTAGGAGGGGTTTACATCGGCATAGAGTCGACGATGAAGTACCTGGGACTCATCCTCGACAGCCAGTGGAACTTCGTGAAGCATTTCCAACGTTTGGCTACCAAACTGGAGCGGGCAGGGGCTGCCTTGAAGCGGCTCCTGCCCAATCTAGGGGGACCAAACGCCTCCTGCCGGAGGCTCTACGCGGGGTCGTGCGGTCCCTTTACGGGGCTACTGTGTGGGCGCGTTCCCTGGCGCTGCGGCCAGCCCGCTGGTTGAGCGCGGCCCAAAGGGTCATCCGGCTGGTCCGGGGATACCGCATGGTCTCCTGTGAGGCAGCGAGCCTCCTTGCCGGATTGCAGCCATGGGATCTGGAGGCAAAAGTCCTCGCGCACGTATGGGAGTGGCGCGAGGAGGCGAAACGCCGGGGCGTAACTCCGCTGCCGCGAGAAATCGCGGCACAGCGGAGCTCCGGCGGGATCTCATGGCGACATGGAGAGTACGGTTGTCGCAACCCAGTGCTGGGCACGCCACAATTGCGGCGATAAGTCCTCTCTTTAAGGAGTGGCTAGAGGGGTGCTACGGCGTCCTCATCTTCCGCCTGACGCAGGTCCTCACCGGACACGGCAGCTTCAGGAGGTTCCTGTGTCGGATAAGGCGGAAGGAAACGCCCGGATGTCACCACTGTGTGGATCGCCCGGAGGACACGGTGGAGCATACGGTGGAGGTCTGCCCGGCTTGGGCAGAGCACCGCTGAGTCCTCGTGGAGGCGATCGGCGGCAGAGATCTCTCGCGTCCGGTCCTGGTTCAGGCCATGGTACGGAGCGATAGGGCATAGGCAGCCGCCAGCTCCTTCTGCGAAGCAGTAATGAAAAAATTCTATATATTGAATATTTAAGTATTGTAGTAAAATTCTTTATGAAATAAATTCAGGAAGTAATGTGGTAGACATTACTTCCTGAATTTATACAAAGCATAAAAAAAAATATGCAAAATTTTATCTTTGGTGCATCGTTTGCCAAATGTAATTGGCCGAAAGTAGAGGTCATATGCTATCTCTTCAGGCCCTGTAACTTTGTGGTTTTTTTTTATAACTATTTAATTTTTATTTAGAAAAATACAAGAACTCTGCATTAAAGCATAAATTAAAAAAAAAATATTTGTATAGCCTTCAAATTTCGTTAAAATTTTTATGTTTATTCTTATATGGTTCTATGAAATTCAAAATTACTTGCTAATACCATCTCGTTCCTTTTTAATAACTCGCAAAGTTTTTGAAAAAAGTAAAATACATTTAAAACTCAAATTTAAATTTCTGTAAAAAAAAACTAAAAGCGATCGAGATCTTCGAATTCTTTTAAAAAGTTCTCTATTCTTGTTCCCTTTTTAACGGTGTGCAATATACCAAAAAAAATTTTTGTGTGTGTGGGGTGTGTGGGTGGGTGTGTGTGTGTGCGTGTGTGCGTGTCAAAGGTACGGTAGGTGGGCAGCACTTCAGAGGTAACAAAACCAGTATAAGGTGGGCCACTTATTCAACTAGGTTCATTTTGTTAGGTTCATTTATCTGCGTTTTTGAATTCGACTAAACTGACATCGATTATTCAGAATGATTATTTATGTGGCAACACCAACCGGTGATGGTTGTGAAGTGGTCAAGGAAGGCTCGATCCGGTAATCGATCGGCACTTGGTTTTGGAGCGAGCTGCGGGTTGGACAAGCTACAGTAACTGTCGACAATTCTAAATAATTGTTGTAGCTGGTTGATTGTAGTAGATTATTGGATTAGAGTAATTAAATAATGTTATTATCTACGCCAGGAGTTTTCAAAGGTCAGAGTATTACCAGTGACGTAACCTTACCGTATGTAACGTCTATACGAACAAAATCAAAATACTTTATTTCACAAAAACCTGCACGTATGAAACGTCAGAAGCTAGATGCACGGTTCCAATTGGTCCACTTGCTAAGGAGAAGCGCCAAGAAACTCCACGGTTACTCATTAGAGTAACCGTGAAGTTTCTTGGCACTTCTCCTTAACCTCCTGTAACTTGAAAACGTTGTAAAAGCCAATAATTTTTATTACAAAAATATTGGCTTTTACAACGTTTTCAAGTTACAATGTTAATAGGTATGGCAGGACAGCACATCTAAGGCCACACACCACACACCACATTGCCAGACAGCGTATCTAAGGCTCAATTTACATTGCCACGGAACGGAATGGAAGCAAATTTTGGTAAAGAAAATGTAAGAAGCATTATGAATTTTATGCCAGACAACGTACAAACTAACGTGCCAAAACCGGTCGTGCGTCCTCCGGAGCATTTTCGAGCATTCTCAGGAATTCCCGCAGCCAGCTGCTCGTATCTAGTCTGTACGTTACGTTATTGACTTAAAGTTCATTATGCTTTGTATAATTTTGATACAAAAGTCGCTTCCGTTCCGTTCCGTGGCAATGTAAATTGAGCCTAAAGGCGCACGCACAAAAGAACAAGAACATGGTGAACACGAACAGTGAACTCTTTGTTCATAGCGCGTACCACTAACGAAAACATCAAACACTGTTGTTGTCAAACATCAGTCAATGTTCGTCAAAAATGTTCGTGGCGATCAGTGAATGTTTTTTCCGTTCACTGGTGGTGATCCAATTTCGTTTTTTTTTGTGTGGGTGATATTAGGAGAAATTTGATTGTTCGTACCGAACTCGGGAGGTGAGCGTGAGGCGGCACGGGAGCATCAGTTATCAGTCACCTATACCTAGCTATACGTACCACTTACAACGGCGCATCCATGACTATACTAAAGAGAGCGGGGTGATTGAGCGCGAACACAAGTCGGACTGTAGCCGTATGGTATTCGTGTGCACTTTGCTAATTTACGACCACACTTACGCACCCAATGTTCCGTGTTCGAAGTTCGTGTTCACCATGTTTTTTTTCGTGCGTACACGCATTATCGCGTGTAAGCAAAATTTTTTGTTATTTTTCTCGTCATAAAATATGTATCAGGTATATACCTAGTTCATTTCCACCATTAAGGCGCTGACAAGACCGAATTGACCAAAATAGGCTTCTCTTAAGAAAAAAAAATGCCAATTCTGTATAGTTTGTGGTAGCGGAAAATATATATGTTAATTTTGAACATATTTCCCAGAACTTGGTTGTTATCAAAACACGTTTTGAAAAAAAATCTTGATACAAATTAACATTAAACTAACCTTAAGTTCTAATCCAAAATATCTGCATTAAATATCAACATAAGTTACGTATTTAATTAATAACAAGAACGTCTTATTTGAATGCAGAACTTGGTTGTTTTTTATTTTCGATTTCTCAACTCAATTTTGAGTAAATAGATAATTGCTTCATGTATGTTTTGCAATAAATTACAAGCGTTGTCATCGTGCTTCTCTTTCTTTTCTATGCAATCTGACAGTGACCGCGTTGTCAGCATCTTAATAAATAATGCACATATTTTTAAAACATGTTAATCTATACATAGTATTATTATATTAGTATTCATATATTAAAATCGCTTTTTGTGTCTGTTGTGACCGCGTTGTTCTTCTAGATTACACAAAGAATGTTGATGCGGCTACCACTATATTTTAGAGAATTTATTCCGGAAGGTTTATGTGTATACAGGGTCAAATTAAATTAGAATTAAACTCTGTAGACGTGATGGGTATATCTAAACACGATAATATTAAAATAAAAAGATATGTTGATTTTTTTTTTGCGGTCAGCGGTCGGTGGTAGTGTTACTTGAAGTATGAGGTGCGAGAAATCTGTTTTCTTTTGTTTTATCATGTTTAGATATTCAAAGTCAAAATCAAAGTCAAATTATTTATTTCAAATAGGCACATACAAGGCACTTTTGAACGTCAAAATTAACAAAAAAAAAAAATGATACCCATAACTTCTGTGGAGTTTCTCTAAGTAATATAATTTAACCCTGTATATTTAGTAGTAGTATATAATACTTAGTATAATTCAGTAGTACCAAACATACAGTTATACAATATATTCGTTTATTATATTAGATAAATAGGCCCGAAAGTCTGACAACCAGTCTTACCAAGGGGTATCGTGTTACCCAGCAAAAAAACCATTTACAGGCACTTTTGAGTTGTCAAGGAGTCGGTCAGTTAGAAATATGAAGCTAGTTGCCCATTCCAAAGCGTAGTAGGTACCTATGGAGAAGAACGGGTAAGAAACTCCACGGACACTCTTTTAAATTAAAGTACTAATCTTTATGTATAAAGATTAGTACAAAAATAATATTGAAATTATAACTAAATGTGAGGACGATGTAAAATAAAAAACGCGTCCGTAGTAGCAAAATAAACAAAAACAATTTCTAAATAAAATAATTACAAATAAACCGAGGAAGCTAAGAGGTGACCAGTCCCAACTGACGGCACCCGTTCACGAGCATGACGCATGGATCAGCACCATTCAGCTCAACTATTTTGAAGGAAGCTAAATGATCCAACACACGCGCCACCATCAGCGAGACAGCTGAGTGAGCATGACATACTCCCAGCCGCCAGGGCATATTCGAGTCAATTAAAACAACACAAAGATAGTCTTACAATGTTCAGCTGCTCCAACAGTATTTTCAAATGTTAATTATTCAATTGGTTGTGGTTGTGGAGCAGGACCAGCATTGAGCCAAGCATTTTTATCAACGATGTAATCACCCAACTTATAATATGCCTACCTGCATAGTGTGCGTTTCATACAAGATTTGAATTTCATCTCATTCAGTTGAAGTATGTGGGGTGGAATTTTATTGTAACATTTTATACAGTACCCCATGAAAGATGAGTCTACTTTAGCCAGTCTGAAACCTGACTGAGATAATAGGTCCCTATTTCTAATACTATAATTATGTATTTCACCTCTTTTACTAAAAAGATGTAAATTTTTTCTTACGAACATGATGTTTTCGTAGATAATATATTGACAAGGTACCGTCAGGATGTTAATGTCCTTAAACCGGTCTGTTAGAGAATCGCGCCTGCGGAGATTATAAATGGCTCTGATAGCACTTTTCTGCAGAATAAAAATTGACTCGCTGTCTGCAGCCCGTCCCCAAAGTAAAATACCGTAAGACATGATACTATGAAAGTAACTAAAATAGACTAGCCTCGCGGTATCTACATCAGTAAATTGACGGATTTTTCTGACAGCATATGCCGCTGAACTTAGCCGTCTTGCAAGAGATGTTAAATGAGGACCCCAGGACATCCTCGAGGACTCCATGTAAAATACTGGTATTCAGCTGAATCCGGTTAGACTGGAAGCCGACACCAACATAGTTGGGAATAGGCTAGGCAGACGATGATGATTATAATAGGTATAATTTAATTTAGATATATTGAAATCTCGTTGTTTTGACATGTCGCCATTGCACCCGTGCAAAGCGAGAGCGGGTTGCTAGTAAAATAAATATTTTCTCACAACTGGTTTCAATTAAGACCATAAAATGATATTAAGCCAATGCTATAGTCATTTGCATTAGACAAGGTCATGTTAAAATATTTAGCATAATCTGCACGTGTAGTTTGTCCATTGTTCATACACCGAGCGACGACACTACAAAGGTCAAGGCGAAATGTCTAAAAAATTGTTCAAATTGAAGAAATCCTTAATTGTAATTTATTTATTTCGAATTCCCAGGTCTAGGAAGGACAGGTGTCCTGATAGCCTGTTACCTGGTCTACTCGCTGCGCATCAGAGCCAACGATGCCATCCGGCTGGTCCGCAAGAAGAGACCCAAGTCTGTGCAGACGTCGGGACAGATCCTCTGCGTGCAGCAGTTCGAGCATTACATGCTGCCACAGACTATAGTGTTTAGTTCTAAGTAAGTGGGATATAATTCCCCTTTATTTCATATTGTCGAAAAAAGTGGAATATTAGGTACCTATTTTTTTTTTTTACTAGGTTTCTGCGGGGCAATTGCGTAACTGTAGCATTGGCTTTCATTTTGATAGTTCAACATCATTCATTGTTGAGCAGAATTTTTTTTTCAACATATGAAGCAATGGCTTAGCAATATCCTTCAAAATCATCCAAATTGTGACTGGAAGTGTGTTACGCAATAAGGGTACCTACTTTTACCTTAATTTTTCAATATATTTATCATACCACTATGATAAATATATACTATGATAATTATAAATATATTGCATCGTTCGCATCGGCACGAGATTTTATACTCTCGAATTCGTGGGAATTCGAATTCGATTGATTTATCATACCACTATGATAAATATATACTATGATAATTATAAATATATTGCATCGTTCGCATCGGCACGAGATTTTATACTCTCGAATTCGTGGGAATTCGAATTCGATTGATTTATCATACCACTATGATAAATATATACTATGATAATTATAAATATATTGCATCGTTCGCATCGGCACGAGATTTTATACTCTCGAATTCGTGGGAATTCGAATTCGATTGATTTATCATACCACTATGATAAATATATACTATGATAATTATAAATATATTGCATCGTTCGCATCGGCACGAGATTTTATACTCTCGAATTCGTGGGAATTCGAATTCGATTGATTTATCATACCACTATGATAAATATATTGGATGCTATTTTAATTAGGTCCGTATTATTGCACAATAAAAGGTTGGACCGACGCATTCTTGGCATTCAGTTTCGATACCCACCACCTTGCTGACTGGCGAGCAATTAACGAAGTAAGGTATAAATGGGTATACGAGAGAAGAAAAATAAGAATAGTTACATACAGGGTGACATTGAAAACATGCGACAAATCGAAATGGGAGATTGTACTCATCATTATGAACAACTTTTACTAAGGGACCAAAGCTACAATCCCAAAAAAAAAACTGCTGTCCCCTACATTTATGTTCGCAATACCTCATCAAAATGTAGGAAAAGCAGATTTATTTTTTTGGGATTACAGCTTTGGTCCCTTAGTAAAAGTTGTTAATAATGATGTATACAATGTCCCATTTCAGTTTGTCGCAAGTTTTCAATTTCAACCTGTATAAATTGATGGTTAGTCTAATATTTTGCTTTAAACCCGTCCTTATTTTTTTCAGGGAAACCTTAAACTTGACGAAAGATAGGAAAACGTCGGAGTTCACATTGAAACAGCACCTGTACCGACAACGAGCGACTCTACATGGATTAGAGGAAAGAGCTTTTAGAGAATTGCCAAAGGTATGCCTCCAAAGCAAGTGGAAATTATTCGTCATGTGGAAATTCAACAGCCTTGGAACTCGTTTACTCGGCTTAAAGAATTTAATCTCACAAAAGTCGTGCACCCGATAGGATTTATCTTCGGCATTTTCTCAAGAGCCTGAGGGGATGATTCTCCAAAAGACGTAGATTCAACAATTTATTACTTATAAACAGAACTCTAAGTAGGTACCAACTTCCGGGGTCGCGGGAAAGTCCGAAAGGGATACCGTGGCCTCTGGCAACACAGGCAACGGGTCGATTTTAGTCAGTAAGAGTCTGATACACCCTCCCGCTCCGCCTAGAGCGGGAGAAGTAATTAGATAATTTCCGACCCAAAAAAAAGTAGTTATTATACTAACTCCGATTTTTCTAACTTGACGAATTTTAAACAGCCAGATAAAAAATAATAATTATAAACTAACTCCAAGATTGTAATTCGACCTTTAACACGTCTGTGTGTATGATATGCTGTCACCCCTGCACCACACGATATATCATCTTGATAAGATCATTACACTCAAGTTTATCACTTACAGTAGACCGATCAAGAATGCACATTATTATGTGCATTTTGGTGACTTATTAGTCACCACTTTTATTTGACGCGTTTATGAGCTCAAACATTAGTCCAAACTAACTTAAGCTCGTCACCTTTAAACTCTTGTTCCACACTTGCTCCACTAACCCATCATCATCTGCCTTCCTACTATATCCTCCTTCCTTACACTCCATGAAGTACTTCCCTCGCACATTCTCCACTTCTTCAGCAACACACAGATGTATCGTCGTTTGAGCTCCTGCTTTAGCTGTTCTAAAGATCAAAGCATCTGCGAGCACGTGAAACATTGTCTTCACATAAAAAGGCAAGCTTCGAAATATATCAGTCCTGATAACTCCTGGATGTAAACAATTGACGGTCACTTGTTCAGGTAATCTCTTTCCTAAAGCCTTTGTCCAAAGAAGATCACATAATTTACTATTTGTATAATTTATAAACATTCCCCACAGTCCCTCTCCGCCTGATTGATGTAAGTTGTCGACTCGTATTCTTGCCATTTTGTGGGCTACAGATGACACTATGATGATCCTGCTGGGTTTGGAAGCGATTAGTTTGTCTAGCAGCAGGTTTGTCAGGAGGAAGGGCCCGAAATAGTTCACTTGCATCACTACTTCATTTCCATCTTCAGTAGGCTTCGGGTAGTTGCCGCTGCAGCCAGCGTTGTTCACCAAAATATCGAGACGGTCATAGGATTTGTTAAAATCTTCAGCGAATTTCCGCACACTGCTGAATTTTGATAGATCTAAAGGTTTAAATTCAACGTGAGTGTTTCCTGTCGTAGCTGTTATATCGGCGATAGCTTCTGCAGATTTTGTGGCGTCCCGGCAGGCGATGATCACTTGCGCTCCTCTGGATGCGAGGTCCCGGGCAGTTTCCAGGCCGATGCTTTGGTTCCCGCCTGTCACGAGGGCGATCTTTCCATCAAGTCTCACATTAGATGTACACACTCCTCGGACGGGTTCAAACCTTAGTTTCACGTATATCGTTCCTATCAGTATGATAAGATATAGAGTGAGGAGAATTATGAGTGGTAGTATAATCAAAGAGTAAACTAGTACGAGTATCATGTTGCCGCGGTGGTCACGTCCAGGTGACTGAGGTGAGGGCAGAGACAAACGCGTGAATTATATCAAATGTGGATTTTTTTTTTATTCAAGTAACGTCGTGTAGGTCATTTAAATAATATAATAATAGAATTGAGAAGGTGGTCCGCAATGTTACCGCTTCTCTGCGCGCAAGATTAATATTTTAATTTAAAAACAATGATGGAGGCATTGGTCATGTTTTCTTGACGATAATCCTAACCAATAGATATCTACTCCATTCTCAGCGGCTTCGCCCGCGTGGAGGTTGGAAATTATCCCACGACAACGTACTAACGAGATACAAAGTATCTCATGTCGTAATCCAGCTCATGGTCAACCCATGTGCCAAATTTCTTGTAAAGCTGCTCAGCCGTTTTAGCGTGAATGTGTAACAAACAAACAAATAAACTCACATTCGCATTTATAATATTACTAGCTGCACCCCGTGGTTTAAGTCTGGATCCCATGGGAATATCGGAATAAAAAGTAATTTATGTCTTTACCCAGGTTAAGGTCTACCCATGTGCCAAATTTAATCCGAATTTATTTTGCCGTTTCAGCGTGAATGTTTGACAAACAAACAAACAAACAAACTCACTTTTGCATTTATAACATTAGTAAAAATAAAGTTACGATGTATCTTAGAAGTTTCAAAGAAATAGGTCCGAAAAGAAAACAAGACGATTATTTAACAGAGACAAGGTTGACGTGACGGTGCGACGCGATTCTACGCGATTCTATTAGTACAATTTCTATGAAGATTTCATATAAATTGTTCTACTAGAGTCGCGTCGCCCCTTTCTGCGAAAGCCTTAAACAGGGCCCAGACAAAAATGAAGACACTCGTCATAATTTACAGATAGTATACTGCCTCTGCGAACGTCTCCTGAAGCTGTGCGGGTGTCATCAGAGCGTCGGGCTGGACTTCCGTGTCAAGAACAAGCCCTTCTACAAGTCCTTCATGGTGTACAAGCTTCGGAAGAGCAAGCCTCCAGACCCCAGCACTCCTGAAGAAGCGGTCACTGAACTTGGTAACTGAGCATATTTTATTAAATTCAGTACTCTCTCACTAATTGGCTAACACAAAATCCCAACCATCGGCGGATTACTGAAAACGGCAGATTATATTGAATAGGGAGAACAAATTGAATGAAACAAAAACATTTTAGGCTCACTTATGTACTTGTTTATGGCATGTATTTAACGCGGCGACAAACTAATCTGATTTATAGGATTTATTTACATAACCAAATTACAAGATGATTATTAACAATAATCTGATTTAGGGTTTTAAAAATAATTAAAATGGGTAGCAAAAATTGGTTGGCAGCTACAGTGAAGAGTTTTTGTTTTCATAACTGAGAGTCACCAACTACCGAGGGGATCTGACGCTCGGCGGCCGCTGCCGCGTTAGTGGTCACTGTTCTAACCTAACCTAGCCCAAATGATTTTATACTTAAAATGCTTAAAAGCTGCCAACCTATTATTTTTGCTACCCATTTAATTTTTTTTTTTGTAGCAAATAGTCGCCCTTTAAGTTGTTAGTCGCCTGGAAAATAATTAGCCTTTGTTTATAAAAATCTATGCAAGAAACGAGCAGTAGTGGCTCAGTGGTAACAGCCTTGACTTACGAGTTGTAGGTCATAGGTTCGAACCCAGGCAGGTACTTTACTTTGTGTAAATCAATTCGTCAGCACTGCCCTCAAAACGGTGAAGGAAAACACCGTGAGGAAACCGGCTTGTTCTAGAACCAAAAATTCAAAGACATGTGACATCTACCAACCCGCACTGGGCCCGCGTGGTAGATTACGGCCCACTCCCTCTCACAGAGAGGAGGCCTGTGTCCCAGCAGTGGGAACATTATAGGCTGATTATGTTATATTATGTGTGCTTGAAAGAGTCGGTAAGCGGCGGATTTTTCAGCTGAAGATTTAAAATTACGGCGGATTACAAAGCGTGATCAGACAAGTTTCAACTCGCAAAAAACGGCGGATTACAGTAGTTGTCTGAGAGTCGAGCGGGGGATTAGCGAGAGAGTATTGTACTAACCGTTGCGCGCGGTTTTAGTTAAAACTTAGGGGAAGCGACCTCTTCTGTACCTGGAAAACAAGTATTCCTTGTGTTGACGCAGTACATGGTTTCTCTTTCCAAAGTTCATCATAGTTCGTCAAATTTTATGCGTTTGTTCCATTAGGAAGTTAATAATATTTTTGGAACGAAGGTCCTTATCGCACGTTATACCTACTCTGCACACTTGGCCATTGAGAGCTAGACCGAAAAAGTCACCGTCATAACAAAATGTTGTTATAAGGGTTCCGTACCTCAAAATGAAAAAACGGAACCCACATAGGATCACTTCGTTGTCCGTCTGTCTGTCTCTTTGTCCGTCAGTCAAGACCCTTTCTCTCAGGAACGCGTAAACGTACCTATCAAGTTGAAATTAATATAAAATACGAAGTCTACAGTCTAGCTCTTGGAGCTCTAAAAAATCAGGCTTCTAAGTCAACGTAATAAAAAATACGGCCATTAATACGACACTTTTTGATACTCGCAAATAAATCAAAACCATGTCTTCCGGTTGACCTAGAATCATAAAATTTGGCAAGAAGCAAGGTCTCACAGCACAACTACATGAAAAAGTCCGAAACCATTAATTAGGAGTTAACATAACAAAAATTGAACAAACTTACATAACAATCTTACATTGGCAGTTGGTGAATTGACAGTGACGTATATCGATGTATGGAAAAACATTTTTTTAACTAGAATTTTTGGTTTGTTTTTGGGATAAATTCATCCCAATTACGGAACCCTTCATTGTGCGTGGCTCGACACACACTTGGACGGTTTCATTTTTCATTTATTTACTCTCAAACGTAGAAATCAAAACCGGTATGATCAATACAGGTATTTTTCGGTTAAAACATTATTTTTTACAGGTTTTTGTATAAGTAACCTTAATTCTTAAATTGAATACAACCAGTATTAATACAGGTTACAGGTGCCGTCGGCATTAGTAAAAGTTTTTTTGCAATTTGCAGGTCAGTGTCAGGTAACATCCCCAGGACCCGACGGCTTCCCTGGGAAGGCCTGGGCTCCTAAGCGCATGCTTGGAGAGGGGCCAGTTCCCGATTCGTTGGAAGACGGGGAACTGGTCCTCATAAAGAAGGCAGGGCGTCCTGCGGACTTTCCGTCCGCTTATCGGCCCATCGTGCTGCTCGACGAGGTGGGCAAGCTCTTTGAAAGAGTCATTGCAGACCGCCTCGTCGGCCAGCTGGTGCGGGTGGGGCTGGATTTGGCGGAGAGCCAGTTTGGTTTCCGCAGGGGGGCGCTCTACGGTGGACGCCATCATGCGCGTGCGAGCCCTCACGACGGGGAATGCTGTTGCCTAGGGTGCGGTCGTCTTGGCGGTGTCTCTAGACATCGCCAATGCCTTTAATACCCTGCTCTGGGGTTGCATCAGGGAGGCACTCCGGTACCACCGGATGCCGACCTACCTCCGTCGTGTGGTCGAGGCTTATCTGACGGATAGGGCCGTCATCTACCCCGGTCACCGAGGAGTGTGGAACTGGCAAGAGATGTCGTGCGGTGTCCCACAGGGATCGGTCCTGGGGCCGCATCTGTGGGACATCGAATACGACTGGGTGCTGCGCGCCGACCTCCGTAGCGGCGTCAGCGTAGTGTGCTACGCTGACGACATGTTGGTCATGCCGCAGGGGAGGTTGCACCAGACGGCGGCCGAATTAGCGGCACGCGGGGTGGCGACAATCGTCGAAAGGATCCGGCAATTGGGACTCCAGGTGGCCCTGCACAAGTCCGAGGTCATGTGTTTTCATGGTCCTCGGAACGCGCCACCGTCGGGAACCCAAATAACGGTAGGAGGGGTTTACATCGGCGTCGAGTCGACGATGTACCTGGGACTCGTCCTTGACAGCCGGTGGAACTTCGTGGAGCATTTTCGGGTCCAAACGCCTCCTGCCGGAGGCTCAAAGCGGGGGTCGTGCGGTCCATGGCCCTTTACGGGGCTCCTGTGTGGGCGCGTTCCCTGGCGCTGCGGCCAGCCCGCCGGTTGAGTGCGGTCCAGGGGGTCATGGCCATCCGGCTGGTCCGGGGATACCGCACGGACTCTTGTGAGACGAGCCTCCTTGTTGGATTGCCGCCATGGGATCTGGAGGCAAAAGCCCTCGCGCATGTATGGGAGTGGCGCGAGGAGGCGAAACGCCGGGGCGTACCTCCGCTGCCGCGAGAAATCTCAGCACAGTGGACGGAGCTCAGACGGGATCTCATGGTGACATGGAGAGTACAGTTGTCGCAACCCAGTGCTGGGCACGCCACAATTGCGGCGATAAGTCCCCTCTTTGAGGAGTGGCTAGAGAGGCGCCACAGCGTCCTCACCTTCCGCCTGACGCAGGTCCTCACCGGATACGGCAGCTTCGGGAGGTTCCTGTGTCGGATACGGCGGGAGGAAACGCCCGGGTGTCACCACTGTGTGGAACGCCCGGAGAACACGGTGGAGCATACGGTGGAGGTCTGCCCGGCATGGGCAGAGTACCGCCGTGTCCTCGTGGAGGTGATCGGCGGCAGAGATCTCTCGCATCCGGGACGGATTGGAGGCGGGACGGTTGAGGGAAAGGCAAATTTCACGCCCTCTCGCCCCTAGCCACCGCAGGAGACGCCCTGGACGCCGGGCGGATTTCTGACCACCGTAGGCGCGGGTTTGCGTACGTTGAGTAATGGGTAGCTTGCCGTCCGTTAAGGACCAGGCCCGGGTCGAAGGCACGTTGTATTCCACGCGCGCCTCAAAGAGATGTCGTCAGCACAATGTAGGGATCCACTACGGCCGATGCCTGCCGGGGTCGCGGGAAGGTACCAAAGCGTTACCGAGGCCCCTGGCAACACAGGCAACAGAAGGAATACGGGTGGGTTTTAGTCAGTAAGAGTCTGACACACCCTCCCGCTCCGCCCAGAGCGGGAGAAGTTATTTGATGATTTCCCACCAAAAAAAAAAACAAAAAAAAAGTAGTGTCAGGTAACTTATCATACGTCTTTTTATTTACAGAACTATAATCATTAGAATAATTCATTAATACATCTTTCAAATTAAAACAAAAAATAAAGATAAAAACTAAAACCCAACTACGACAAAAACGCCCCCGGTTTTAGTTTTTAACTTTCTTTTTTGTTTCAATTATTTTAGGGTTAAGAGGATCATCGAGATCGTTAAGTTTGATGCCTATGATTTGTTAAGCACCCTAAATTACATTTTAGAGGCGTATTTAGTGCTATGAAAAACGGTCATGAGTGAATAATAGTTTTTTTTATTATTTTGGGGTTTATGTATGAATAATTATAGATTTACGCAGCCGGATTTGTGACCGGTTGATGGCAATATGCTCGCCCCATATTACATGGGACTTAAACGTAACTGGCGAAATGTGGGAGTACTACAGGGTACACCTCTGCCCAACCCTTCGGTGAAACAAGGCCCTATGTATGTATGTATGTAATTATAGATAGCCTATCCTCCTGCGGAACAATTTTGATAAACGAAGCGTCATTGGAAGCGTTATGCACTTCCCATGAGACGAGTAGTTTAGGAGTTATGAGCGATATGATGAACATACATACATAGCGTGTTTAAATTATAACTCTACTTTGCTTTGCTCTAGTCGGGTATAAATGTAGCCAACGCAGTTTAGTGTATTGAATCGTATCAATTAGGAGACAAAAAAGCTTGGGATTGAGCTGCACGCTCTGCTAAGCCTTGTGATACAACCGTAAAACTTGATATTTTAATTATTATGCAAAATCATCATTATATACAATTATATATACATATTGAAATTGATGAATATTATAAACAAAATTACGTGAATATTTATGAACCTTGAAAGTATTATATTATTTTAATTATTGTGAATGTGAGCTCTATGTGGGTCATTTTTATTTGTTTATTTTTGTTGTTTTTTTTTCTCAGTTAGTTTTAATGATAGTCTGGCATTTTGAGTACTTTATGCGGCCTACCCAAATGTCCTTTCCTTAGAATTGTTCGTCGAGTCGTTGAGCTCCTTAAGTTATGTCCTATTTACAGAATAAACAATTTTATTTTATTTAATTTCAATTTTAAGGAAAAGATGCCTCTTTTTACCCGACTACGGCAAAGCCACACGAGGATTATGATTATGACAGGCTGTATGAATGGCTGCCAAACCCAACTGACTTTGGCGACGTACAACGGACGCACGTAACGGCTCGACGAACACCTAGTGCAGCTAGAAGAAGAGCTCGAAAAATAAGGTGGCACATTCTTGGGTTGAATAAAGTCCGAAGAGAGAGGATACAATAACCTAATAAAAATCGGGCCACCTTATTTATTTTTGAGAGGGAGACCAGTGGCGACCGAGGCGGAGTCGGGCTCCTGGTAAACAAATCCCTTTGTTACAACGCTGTGGAAGTCTTCAGTGTCTCGAACAGAGTAGTGAGGCTAACCGAGAGGTATAGACACGAGGTTGTTCAGGTTTACGCACTGACCTTGGCGCACTATGATGACGAATTGGAGTAAATGTTCGAGGACCAGTACAATGCAAGGCCTTGGATCTCTTTTATATTTATATTTAACTCTAAAGTGTGAGTACAGAATTGCAACGAATCCGTAGTAGGATCGTAGGATTAGATGATGGAACCACTTCGGGTTTGGCACCAGAAATCATAGGGGGAAAATGCTTCTCAAGTTCCAGCATTTTTTTTTAAATATTGCAGCATTATGCTGCGATAGGAGCCTTTTTGGTCGCGCAAGTCGTTTTATTGATTTTCTTTGTTGGTTTTTGTTTATTCGAAGTTTAGTTTTAAATGGTCCGTTTTTACTTTTTGTATTCGTTGTGCGTGTCCCAAATAAAATATGTTTCTTTCTTTTTTTCCTTAATTCTGCAGAAGTTATGATGTGATAAGTGGACGTGGCGAAGCCCCGATACCATCACGAACAATGAGATAGACTTCATGATAACGGACCAAAAGCATATATTCAGGGATGTCTCGGTGATCACCGGCAGTGATCACAGAATTGTCCGAGGCTCTCTGAATAACAACTTCAAGCTCGAGCGAACTTGTTTGAGGAAGTCTAGGCTCTGTCCAAACATGCTCCAAACTATGTTAGGATCTGAACCGTTCCAGTGAGACTTGGAGAACCAATTTTCTGCCGTGGAAACCACAAATGACGTAGACTAGGCGCTCGACCAAATGGTAGTAATCCTCAGGGAGGAAGGCACGCGATTTTGTAAGATGAGGCGTACGGGCAAGAGACTCTGGAGTTTATGATAGAACGACTTAAAAACCCACCTATCACTTCGTCGAAACAATTATAGAGGCATGAGGAACAGGGTGTAAAGTTCACTCATCCTCCATAGAAAAGGGAGGATCCTCCGACCAGACGGGTGTCGTGTCTGGTGGGCAACTGCCCGACGGTTGATGTCAGGATGTTGTATATATGCTAGTTGCGCGGTAAACTCTGCTTGCGCGATGCAGGATTTTTGCGTGACGTCAGTGTGATGCGTAGTTCGTATGTGGCGCTGTAGATGCCGCCACATCACTCCCCTCCGGAGACCGGAGGTCGATAGTGGGCTGAGTCGTGTATCTTGCGATGCTTCTTGCGATGCTTGCCAGTGCCAGGTGTGGGTTCCAGTGGGTCGGAACCGGTTGTCGCATAGTTCGCGGTGGGTCGGAACTGTCTGCGGTGATGATGCCCCAGTGAGTCGGGGTGGCGCTGCGTTATGCTCCAGTGAGTCGGACGTGGTACAGCGCCGGGTTGAGGGCTGACTGCTGGCGTCGACCAGGAGAGCGTTGACGAGCTCTGCTTGTTGACCGGCCGAAAGTGCAGTGTGCTGTGCCAAGGTTGCTGATGAGGCTTAGGGTGATGACCAGGTATGGGCGTCGCTGCATGCTGGTGGTCAGAATACCCGGTGAAGCCGTGGGTGCTGGCTGGCTGTGTGACTCGCCGCTCGAAAGCTTGAGGAAGTGATGATGATGACGTCACGCTGAAGTAGTTGCACGAAGGCTGCGCTGACGTTCATATTCGGGGTCACCAGTATAGAGGCATGAGGAATAGGGTGTAAAGTTCACTCATCCTCCATAGAAAAGGGAGGATCCTCCGACCAGACGGGTGTCGTGTCTGGTGGGCTACTGCCCGGCGGTTGATGTCGGGATGTTGTATATATGCTAGTTGCGCGGTAAACTCTGCTTGCGCGATGCAGGATTTTTGCGTGACGTCAGTGTGATGCGTAGTTCGTATGTGGCGCTGTAGATGCCGCCACACAATAAACAATCATCGTCATATTTCAGCCAATTTACACAAAACCTTAATTAACTATACATTAAACCTTCCTCATGAATCACTGAAGATCAATGAAGATCCGCTCGGTAGATTTTGTTATTTCCTATTTTGTATTATCTGCCTCCTTTGCTTCAATATTTCTTTCTGCTGATTACAGACCACATAGCACCACTGCCAATGGTGGAATGGCGGGACCCAGTGGAGGAGGACATCGAGAGAAACCTGGAGTCCGTCAGCAAGATCACTGGCACTGCCAGCAACGGCAGTATACCTGCGGTGCGAATTTATGAGGTAACACCCGGGAGCGTTTAGTTCATACAAATATATTCCTCAGTTTACTCCCTAAATGTCACTGAGTGTGGTTACGTGACTTAGAAAAGTGTAACACCGAATAACACTTCCCCGTAAGTTTACTAATACGAAACACTTAACAACTAATGCACGCTACCACGAAAAACTTGATGCCGTAGCCATGCGATCTCGAATAACCAAATCTCTAATTGACCTATTCGAAACACTTAACAACGCATGTACGCTACCACGAAAAACCTAACGCCGTAGCTATGCGATCTCGAATAACCAAACCTCCAAAAGTCATCGTAAAAAGTCTTTACTCATTTAACAATCAACCAAATCAAACATTTGAGAAAAAAACAACCCCGTAAGATTACCGGATCCGTAGCCTGGCTGCGTTTCGGTGACCTCTTTGGGGAAACCGAAGGTTTTGTCTGTGCAATTATGGACGAAGTTATCATGACGAAGAATTACCGCTTTTGCGACAACCGTACTCTCCATGACGCCACGAGATCCCGCCGGAGCTCCATCCGCTGTGCCGCGATTTCTCGCGGCAGTGGGCTTACGCCCCGGCGTTTCGCCTCCTCGCGCCACTCCCATACGTGCGCGAGGACTTTTGCCTCCAGATCCCATGGCGGCAATCCGGCAAGGAGGCTCGCTGCCTCACAGGAGACCGTGCGGTATCCTTGGACCATCCGGATGGCCATGACCCTTTCGGCCGCGCTCAACCGGCGGGCTGGCCGCAGCGGCAGAGAGCGCGCCCATACAGGAGCCCCGTAGAGGGCCATGGACCGCTAGACCCCCGCATAGAGCCTCCGGCAGGACGCGTTTGGAACCCCTAGATTGGGCAGGAGCCGCTTCAATGCAGCGCCTGCCCGCTCCAGTTTGGGAGCCAAACGTCGGAAATGCTCCACGAAGTTCCACCGGCTGTTGAAGACCCAGGTACTTCATCGTCGACTCGACGCCGATGGAAACCTCTCCCACTGTTATTTGGGATCCTAACGGTGGCGCGTTCCGGGACCATGAAAACACTAACCTCGGACTTGTACAGGGCCACCTCGAGTCCCAATTGCTGGATCCTTTCGACGATTGTCGCAACCCCGCGTGCCGCTAATTCGGCCGCCGCCTGGTGCGACCTCCCCTGCGCCAGGACCAACGTGTCGTCAGCGTAGCACACCACGCTGACGCCGCTAGGGAGGTCAGCGCGCAGCACCCAGTCGTATCCGATGTCCCACAGATGCGGCCCCAGGACCGATCACGATCACTAGATTAATCACGTACGATCATTAGTAAGAGATTAAATATGAAGTCCATTATTATTTATTATTATTATTATTTATTTATAGTTAATTAAAACGGTACAGCACCAATTACATTAATTAACATAGAAACAATGATTAATATATTAATAATAATTACGTTAAAAATAATTTAATTTAAAACTATCATGGAACAGTGGACTCCCTTGCATACTTTCTCTCACAGAACACCAGACATATACGCATAATTTTACTCCATTCATCCGCAAACACATCACATTCAGGGTAGGCAGTCAGAAGGGCATTTAGCATCTTCAGAGTACGACAGACTGGGGATTCGGCTCTGGCTACAGTTTTGGATGGCATTTGCGCAAACAGATTGTGCCGGCGGCTCTGACGATGTCCGATGTATTTGTCGGGCACAAATAATCGGCAGAAAAGGCAATGGAGCTCTGGGCAGTCGATACGTCCCCGTAAGGTCTTACAGGCTACCGTGAGCTGATCAAGGCCTCTTCTCACCTCCAACGAGTTAAAGCCCAACGTCCCTAAAAGATAGTTGGTAGGGTACATGAAGGGAAAGAAATGGTATAACCTTTGGAATAAACACCTTAAAAAAGTTTTCTGTACCTTTTCCAGCATCAATGTTTGGGTCGTGACATAAGGGTGCCAAACACAGGCACTGGACTCGAGTTTGCTACGAACCAGAGCGGTGTACAAAAGCCTAATAACATTTGGATTGTGAAAGTCTCGAGTATTTCGCAAAACAAATCCCAGCCGCCTGAAAGATTCCTTCGCAAGGGTAAGAATGTGATCTCTAAAAGTCAGACAGCGGTCGAAAGTCACTCCCAAGTCCTTTATGATGGTGACACGATCGATTAACTCGCCACCCAAACTGTAGTCATAATGGATTGGTCGCAACCCTCTACCGTAAGTCATGACGCAGCACTTGCCTGTGTTAAAACATAACTTATTCGCAATGCTCCACTCATAGATGGCATCAATATCCCTTTGTAGAAGGTTGCAATCCGCGTCCGTTCGGATTTGTGCGACTAACTTAAGGTCGTCGGCATATAACAGGCATTTGGCACACTCAACATTAGTAAACAGGTCACTGATCATGATCAGGAACAGAAGCGGCCCTAACACGGATCTCTGACTTACACCTGAGCGTGTATTGTAAGGCTTCGACTCGAAGCAGCCATGTCTTACAAACTGCTTGCGATCGCGCAGATAGTCGGAAAAGAAATTAAGAAGACCGGACGAAAAACCGATGGCCCCCAGCTTTGTCAAAAGCACATCGTTATCAACTCTGTCGAATGCTTTCTGGAAATCGAAATATAGAGCGTCAACTTGCCTACCCATATCCAAGCCACGGGATATGTAGTCTACCTGAATCAGTAAATTCGAATTTATGGAGCGACCTGGCCGAAAACCGTGTTGCGCATCAGTTAAGGACATATTTACGCGTTTGTAAATGAAAGCGTGGAGAATGTGCTCGAAAACCTTGGCAAGGGTTGGCAAGATAGCGATGGGTCTGTGTTCCTCTACTGATGTTTTGTCACTGGTTTTAGGGATGGGAGTGACTCGCGAAGTTTTCAATTGCTCAGGGTATACGCCGGACTGGAGGGCTAGGTTAAAGAAATGACATATAGGGGCTGCCAAGATATCATGACATCCCTTAAGGATAAAGGCTGGAATGTTGTCAGGGCCAACCGAGCTACAGGGTTTTAGTTTAGCAATCGCTTTAACTACATCCGGTGGGGTTAATAAGGGAAGAGGGATAATATCTCCCGCACTACTCACATTTAATTTTTTAGGGGCTAATGCAGGCGTACCAGGCAGAAACACGCTAGCAAAATACTGAGCAAATGCCTCCGCCGCTTTGACACCCGAACAAGTCTCACCATCGTACACCACGTTTGGTTCGAAGCCGCCCTTTGATCGCAGGCTAGAAACATGCTGCCAGAACTGTTGCGGATTTTTGCCTATGTTATTTTCTAAAGTATTACAATACAGTCTGTAGGCGTCGTGGGTTCTTACTTTAAGATCCGATCGCAGAGCACTAAACTCCGCATATATAAGATCACAGCGTGACACTCTCCATTTATTATGTAGTTTGGTTTTACGCTGAGTATCGTTTACAAGGTCTTTAGTAAACCAGACTGGATACCGCCTATTTTCAGCGATCGTTCTCTTCTTTTTTGGAATGGAGGAATCAAATAAGTTATACATTATTCTGTAAAACTTACCAGCAGCGGAGGACGCTTCATTGTAGTGAAGAACGTCTTGCCATGGAGCAGAACGAATTAGTTCGGTTAAAAGTGTGTAGTCCCCTTTAACAAAGTTCCAGTCCCTACTCCGATCAATGTTGCTGGGGTCCAATTTTTCACTATCCCTATGCGATGTGATGGTAATCAAAATATCTAACGGAGGGTGATACAGATCGATTGGAACCAGCTCTGTACCTTTGACGTGAAATTTGATACGCGTACATTTGATTATAAAATGCCGGACTAGCAGGTAAACTGTCATTAAGGAGGCAGTAACACGCTTTAGACAATAGGCCGATTGTCAAATACAGGTCAATATAGGTCGTTACATACCGTAGATACTCGGAATAAGATCAAATAATAATAAAAAATACGTTTAATTTTTTTTCACCTAAAGTCCATCGAGTGCGAGGGGCGTGCTATATGTCAAAAAATAGTAAAAAATAAGGACAAAAATCACACCCGAGGATATAATGGGCACTCTCACGAGTCTCGATAAATATGGATTTTTTTGTATTCCTCCATACATTTTTTATTAAAAAAAAATATATTTTCGCGTCAGAATCACCTGACGTGCAAAAATATGATACTGTTGGGGCTTCCTTAACTAGTCTGCATTGGTTTCCAGCAAAGAAACGACAAAAAAAAATATAAGTGGTCTATGTCTATGAAACTCGATTTTCGTCCCTCTGTGTACCGTGACAAACGCCATACGCCTAAATACTTTATACTAGACGCGTTTATGTGGTGAGCACGTAATAGGTTTTTGTGCGTTCAGCCAAAAACCTATTCCAGTATATATATACGTCTCACCTCGTTCATTATCCGGTGCATTTTTCATTTTTTTGTGATGTTTATCTCTATGTCTGATACAGCGAACTAGTCCGGGCGTAATCCATGATCCGTAGGCACGGGCTTGCGGACAGTGAGCAATGGGTAGGTCGCCGTCCTATAAGGACCAGGGCCCGGGTCGACGGCGCGTTGTGTTCCACGCGCGCCTCAAAGAGATGTCAGCACAAGTGTAGGGGTCTACTAGGGCCGATGCCTGTCGGGGTCGCAGGGAAGTACGAAAGGGTTAGCTGGGCTCCTGGCAACACAGGCAAGGGAAGGAACACGGGTGGGTTTTAGTCAGTAAGAGTCTGACTTCTCCCGCTCCGTCCAGAGCGGGAGAAGTTACTTGCCAATTTCCCAACTAAAAAAGAAGGGGTAAAATAAGGGGATAATTTTAAAATTACCATGGTAATATTGTTTTTCTTTCAGGAAATTGAAGGGATCGGAAATATAGCCATAGTCCGTATCTTGAAGTAACATTTAGTCTTTATTTCATTAAAATCCAACCCCTCAGTCAAAAGTTATTTTAATTTAAAGTGATAAAATGACCTTTCTAACATGAAAGTATTACGTCAATGGCGGCACTAGAGTAGGTATTATCCTGCCGGGGTCGCGGGAAGGTAAGTACTAATGGGTCACCGAGGCCCCCGCAACACAGGCAACGGAAGGAACACGGATGAGTTCTAGTCAGTAAGAGTCTGACACACCCTCCCGCTCCGCCCAGAGCGGGAGAAGTTATTTGATGATTTCCCATCACCAAAAAAAAAAAAAGTAGGTATTATAAATATTTGGCGATAATTTGTGATTGGTGGTCGTTTGTATTAAAATGAATTATTATTATTTTAAGCCAGCCATATTTAGAATCATAGAAACCTGTTTTTATTATTCCTAATGTAAACCTGTAAAACCTTGTTTCTCGCCAAACTTGATGCTCATAGGTCAACAAGAAGTAGTACTACATATTATTATGCTTTATTATACGAGTAGGTATGTATTTGCGAGTGTCAACATTTGCGGCACTTGGATAATGAGATTCTTGAAACTGAGACTGGGTAGTTTTTCTGGCTATAATAGTAGATGCCAAACTTCAGTGGGCCCTCATATATCAAGCCTAGCGGGAAGGCTCAGTTCGGCCGCTTACGCCGCCGCCGTCAGGAAAGTAAGACAATACACTGACGTTTATACAGCTCGGTTAGTCTATTTTAGTTATTTTCATAGCGTTAGGTATGTCGTATGGTATTCTGCTGTGGGGCAAAGCCGCTGACATTCAAAATATATATTCAAAAATGAGCAGCTCGAGCAATTTACCAGCTAGGTGCCAGAGTTTCTGTGAGAGATTTTTTTAAAGATATTGGTTTTCTCACGGTGTGTAAGGGTATGTGTGGTAATAAATCCCAAGTACACAGGAAGAAGAATGAAAGTTTATTAAATACAGGACACAGGTTTCAGTTCACACACACAAGAGTTACACTTAGTTAAGAAGGAGTGTTAGAAATGTAGATAGCAGAGAACAGCACGAATACACAGATAATCTTAAACACAAGAAGTCTCAAGGGTTGCTAGTTAGCACGGTGAACTATGTATTCTTTAAATTTAACTAATTATAATTTATATACACATATTTACAAAAGAACTTAAAACTAGACTTATTTATAATCAACATTTAGAATAAAACTATTTACAATAATTAACTTAATGTTCAATGAACAAACAGACAAGTACAAACATTTTATTAGTAGCTAATTACTTATCAGTTGGCCGGCGCAGCTATGACGCGTCTATTGTTCTAGCGGCGACCGGTCGCTGAACAGATCCTTTATTTTATAAAAATTTGTTCTTGGAAAATCGAAAAGTAAATCTTGCAACAATGGCGACCACATCTACCACACCAAGTCTCAAGAGGAAAGTAACAGACACTATAGTTGACCCTGACACCCTGAAACCCATTGAAGACTCCAAAAAATCTAAGATTGATTTAAATCCCGACAATAAGTACTCTTGCCTTAGTTCAATTGTTATGATGCATGAGCAGATTCTTAAGATGGCATTTGTGACCAAAACAACAGCTGGCTCAGGCAGCATGGAAGTAGAAGATCCCCATGCAATTACTCTTGGAGAAGTATTCCAAAACATAACTGTGGGAAATCACATTATTAGTATAATCTTTACTATCCACAATGTCTGTAGACAAGCCACCAAAAAGATAGACACTAATATGATCAGAAAAACAGAAAAAAACATTCTTTAAAATCCATTATAAGGGTGACGATTATTCCATCTCTAATGAATCAGTTAAAGACGCTTGGTTGAAAATATTAAAGAAGCATGATTTGGCATACGAAGATTTTGAAGCGAATGATGATAAAAATTGGTATGGCACGATGGGCCCATACTTGGATATGTTTTCGGCGTATGCCTTAAGGGTAAATGAACTCAGACTCGGTCACAATAATATGCCCATCACCAAGCAGGATGGAGTACACAAGAGTTTCCCTGTAGCCAAATACGGACTTTCAGGAGCTCACCACGTTTTATTGGAAGGAGCATCATTTCCTCCTGAGCGCCGCTCATCCATAGTACAAAGTCTTGGGCCAATGACAGCATGGCTCTGTATGCTCCGAAGCGAAGGGATATATAGAAAGAAGTACGCTGCAGCTGTGAAAAGGGCTATGTCTCACGTGCCATGTATCGACGATATAATAGAGATGACTAAGAACACAAAGCAAGCTTCTGAAATCTCAATACTGACAACCTTGGTTGCTGAAATAATATTAATAACCACCTCTAGACAGGCGACGAGGATGTTCTTTCCCCTCACTGTGTTTTCTAGCGTATGGAGGGCTCAAGAAGACAAAAAACGATTCTGTGAGTTTTTCAGCACAACTGGCGCAGGAGGTTGGTACACTTATAAGTACGCGTCATCCAATGGGCTAAAGTACACTATCTGCGGTGAGATACAAGAAGTCTCAAGGGTTGCTAGTTAGCACGGTGAAACTAGGATCGCGTGGTACAATATGTAGTTATGCGCGTAGTGAGCATACCGACTAGATACTGGCAAGTCACGGTGCGCGCGCGTCATCTGTACGGCGCGGGTGCGTGAGCGCAACGCACGATTATGCTGTCCCGCTCACGCACACGGCTCGCATGACGTAGCGCGAGCGACCGGTCGCCGCTAGAACAATAGACGCGTCATAGCTGCGCCGGCCAACTGATAAGTAATTAGCTACTAATAAAATGTTTGTACTTGTCTGTTTGTTCATTGAACATTAAGTTAATTATTGTAAATAGTTTTATTCTAAATGTTGATTATAAATAAGTCTAGTTTTAGTTCTTTTGTAAATATGTGTATATAAATTATAATTAGTTAAATTTAAAGAATACATAGTTTATATTTAATTTAGTGTTACTTTTAATTCAATTAGACTTAAGTGTAGGTCACTACAGCATCACAATTCATCTTCGCCATCATCTTATACATATATTAGGCAAAATATACACTTATACATTAAAAACAGTGATATTCACAATATTAACACCAGGAATAAGGACAAATTACGTACATTTCACCGGCTTCACAAGGTTCATAAATCGTTTGTTGGGCTTGGTCTTACTTTTTATACCAAGCTACCCTCTTCTTTGCTAGATTTGCCTTTTAATGCGTTTAAAACTAAACTAAAATCCAAACTTTGTTCAAAGGCATACTATTCTATCAACGACTACTTAAACGATAAGAATTGTTGGTCGCTGTGATTAACTCAAGACAATGTTTATGTTCTTTCTCCAGATTTAGCTTACGTACCTACTGACCGGTTATATGAGTTCATATAATTGTTCATTTTATTTAACTGTATAAGTCAATTAATTTTTAATTTTTATGTTCGTTTATTATTATCATAATCTACTCATTACATTTTTTTTTGTTGAGTTGTATTGCAAAAGTGGTTAGCTAGCGACCTCGATAATATTTTATATTGTTCATACTTATTTTTTTTTGTTCCCGGGTGGAAAATCCTCATGGATGTCCTCCGCCCTTACTGACTAAAAACCACCCCGGTGTTCCCCTCCCACACTTGCACCGGGGATCATGGGATCTAGTGCGACTTCCGCGATCCCCAGCTGGTGCCTGCTCGGCCGGCTGGTCGTGGCGAATCCGCGTGCAAAAGCTAGTTATCTATAATTATATCTGTGATGCACATTTGTATGGCCAAGGTCAACGGCGTTTATCTGATCTTTACGCTAGGCACCGCTCCACAGCGGCCCATGGCTAAGCTACACACGTGTACTTAAGACGCTGACAACACCTAAACCGCGGTCACTGTCAGATAGCATAGAAAAGAAAGAGAAGCGCGATGACACAACGCTTGTAAATATGAAGCAATTCTCTATTTACTCAAAATTGAGTTGAGTAATCAAAAATAAAAAACAACCAAGTTCTGCATTCAAATAAGACGTTCTTGTTATTAATTAAATACGTAACGTATGTTGATATTTAATGCAGATATTTTGGATTAGAACCCAAGGTAAGAGGTTAGTTTAACGTTAGTTTGTATCGAGGTTTTTATTCAAAACGTGTTTTGGTGACAACCAAGTTCTGGGAAATATGTTCAAAATTAACATATATTTTTTCCGCTACCACAAAGTATACAGATTTGGCAATTTTTTTTCTTAAGAGTAGCCTATTTTGGTCAATTGGGTCTTGTCAGCGCCTTAAGGTGCTGACCCGGCGAACTTCATACCGCTTAATAGTCAATGAATGCAGTGATACATTATAGCTAAACTTAATTTCGAGAATGACGTCGTAATAGATAGATGTACCTTCGAACTGGGCCTCAAGTCTGCTATTACAATAGTGTCAGAATGGTCTATTCCGATCCTCATTAATGACGCCATTATATTAGTAGATTACCAAACTTGTCAAAATCAACAATTATAAAATCTATGATAGACCATTCTGACACTATTGTAATAGCAGACTTGAGGCCCTGGTTTGTGCCAGCGTACATAAAGGTAACAAGTATTTGTTTTTGAATGGCGTTCTTTACATACCTCCAAATAATAATGAGAATTAATACATGTTATTGTTTAGGCTATTAGAACAATTGTGTGTTAAATATAAAGATGTTCTTATAGTAGGTGATTTAAATTTATACTCTTGTAATGTAAACATAAATAATAATTACGAATATTTTATATCTTTTTGTGAACTTGCTCAGAAAAATAAGGTACCAAATTGTAATAATAGGCAGTTGGATTTAGTGCTATGTTCGTTGAGTATAGGTGAGAGTATGTGTGTCAGTGAGGCCGATGAGGCGATAGTGCCAAAAGACACGTACCACCCGCCGCTAGACATTACTGTACCGCAGAAAAGCAAACGCTCAGCTGTTAGTGGTTGCACTTTTAAAGATATGCCTGTACATATGCAAGAGAGCGATTCCTGGCCACAGTGGAATTTTTATAAAGCGGATTACAGTAGGTTGTATTATAAGATAATGAATCATGACTGGTCGCCTATGTATAACAGGAGCGAGCCAGAGGAGTGTTTGAATTATTTTTATGACATAATGTATGGTATTATTGATGATTGTGTTCCCAGGAAATGCGAAGCCGCCGTGTAAATTCTAGGTACCATTACCCTGAGTGGTACACGGCAGATATTATTCGCGACATAAAATAAAAAGCACTGCTTTATAAGCGGTACAAAATAAGTGGATTAACGAGTGATTACGAAATGTTTTCTCAGAGTAGAGCTAGGGTTAAAATAATGATAGAATTGGCACACAACAAACACCTTGACAATGTGCAATACAATTTCATGAAGGATCCTTAATCCTTCTGGAGTTATGTGAGAAGCAAAAAGGGTATCGTGAACCGTAAAAAAATCACAAAAAATGGTCAAATTTTATCGGACACCGTAAGTGTTCACGAATTTGCTAACTTTTTCAAGTCCGTATACAGTCCCCTGAAAGCAAAACTAGATGTGCAAGCCGCCGTGGCCGAGAGTAACACAAGTAGTTCCCGAGTACATATAGGGAGTATTGATAAGAGCCAGGTAAGGGTGGCGCTAACTAAACTTAAACCTAAGCGTTCAGCGGGACCAGATGGCATTCCACCATTTATTATTAGAGACTGCAGGGATTATTTAACACAACCGCTGTTATACGTGTATAATGTATGTTTTGAACAGTCATACTTTCCAGAACGCTGGAAAATTACACGAGTAATACCAGTACCTAAGGGCGAAGGAGGGAGTGAAGTTAGTGGATATAGACCGGTGGCGGTGCTGTCGGTACCAGCGAAGGTATTTGAGTCAGTAATCCATCATTGTGTCTTAAATCAGGTTTCAGGCACGTTGTCCGACTCACAGCATGGGTTTCGGCCGGCTCGTAGCACAACTACAAACCTGCTAAATTTTATGGCATATGTGGTTTCTAGCGTTGATTTGGGAGTGCAGGTCGATTCTGCATACTTTGATTTTAAAAAAGCTTTTGATTTGGTCGATAACGACATTTTATTGACAAAGCTTGCGGCAGTCGGATGCACTCCTAAATTGCTGAAATTCTTTGCTGATCATATGAGTAACAGAAAGCAGTATGTCGAATATGCTGGGTATAAATCTGAGCCCTATTTTACGAGGTCAGGCGTAAGTCAGGGCAGTAATTTAGGACCACTTCAATTTATAATAATGATGAAATGACTTGCCCGAGGTCGTCAAGAATGCCAAGTGCCTGTTGTTTGCTGACGATCTAAAACTACTATTAACTGTGAAAGAACAAAAGGACTTACAGGAAGACATAGACAGGGTTGTTGAATGGGGAAAGAAGAATAAGTTGGTGTTTAATACGTCAAAGTGTTCGGTAATGGTGCCGATTCCCTTGTTCACAAACTAAACTAAATTTATCCATTGATGTATCCAACTTTGTTTGTTATAGGCATGGTGGGATACAATAAATTGGAAACAAGGAGGGAAGTAGCTCTTGCTACCTATATTTTTAAATTATTGCGTGGCAAGACTTTAAACCCAGGTATATTGAAAGAAATAAACCTGTGCGTGCCCGACAATTATGTATTGCGAAGGCGACGGCCACGTCTATTGGCGGTGCCCAGTAGTAGGACCAATCTACTGAGTAAAGCCCCTATAACGCGTAATTTGCGTGTACTTGACGTAGCAGACAGCATAGATCTTTTTACTTGTTCTCTGAGTGAGTTGACGAAAACCACAATGTACATACCGTAAAACGGGGTGAATAGGGATGCACGGGTGAATAGGGACGAAATTTTAAAATGGATTTTAAGGATATGAGACCATAACAAAGAATCATCAACTGGCATATGAATTATTTTTCATTTATATTTTTTTTTGTTTACATTTTTCATACAAAATAATTCGACAAAGTCACGATTAATATATATAATAATATTAATAACAGACAGTTTGGTTTTAGGGATGGGTTATCAACTGAGACTGCAATCATGACCCTTAAGAGTACAGTGCAATATTACACTGGGAGGAGGACACCTGTGTATGCATGCTTCCTGGATTTATCCAGTGCTTTCGACCTCGTCTCATATGACATCCTGTGGGAAAAGTTGTCTAATGAAGCTAACCTACCGCCAGAAATAATTAATGTCCTAAAGTTCTGGTACGATAACCAACACAACGCTGTGAGATGGGCAGGCTCATACTCAGATGTGTACAGGTTAGAGTGCGGGGTGAGGCAGGGGGGTCTGACCTCCCCCAAGTTGTTTAACATCTATGTGAATAAGCTGATCGAGGAACTCAGCAGCACTGGCATCGGATGCACGATCGATGGTGTGTCTTTCAACAATATCAGTTATGCTGACGA
The DNA here is from genome assembly GCA_905333075.3 of Atethmia centrago. Lineage (NCBI taxonomy): Eukaryota > Metazoa > Arthropoda > Insecta > Lepidoptera > Noctuidae > Atethmia > Atethmia centrago. Next base: position 16,085,826 of record HG995385.1, read on the forward strand.
TATGGTGCTGCTGTGTCCGTCGATCAGTGCTCTTAGGAAGCTGTTAAATATATGTGAGTGCTATGCTGGAGCCCATGGACTAAGGTATAATGCCAAGAAAAGCGAGCTGTTAGTTTTTATGGCACAAAACAAGACCTATGAAGTTGTACCACCAGTCTCGCTCTGTGGTGCCACTCTAAACAGAGTAAAACAGTTCAAGTACCTTGGTCACTGGATTACAGAGGATGGCACTGATAACTGTGATATTGAGAGGGAGCGGAGGGCGTTGACCGTAAGATGCAACATGCTGGCCCGCAGATTTGCAAAGTGCGACAGCAATGTCAAGATTACTCTGTTTAGGGCTTATTGCCAGACCTTTTATACTTGCAGTCTGTGGACCAGATACACGCAAAAAACCTTCAATGCCCTGCGTGTGCAGTACAATAATGCTTTTCGGATACTGCTGTCGCTGCCTCGTTTCTGTAGCGCGTCAGGAATGTTCACAGTAGCGCGTACAGACGACTTCTTTGCGATCATTCGTAAAAGATCCGCTTCACTACTGCGTCGAATGCGGGGCAGCGACAACAGTCTTCTGAGTGTTATTGCTAGTAAGACTGAGGGCCACCTTATGGGGCACCTGTGCGCAGTGCATGTACTGTTGCCAGGTGTCTCCGTGAGATGGCGTAATTAATTATTATTAGTTAGTGTGTGTTTTAGTCTAATATACTAACATAGGTTAAGGAATACTAACACATTTATGGGTTCTACCTGAAATAAAGATAAATAAATAAAATAAATAAATAAATAACACAATTTATTTTATTTTATTTATTTATTTTATTTTAATGTAAAACGCTCTTACGTGAACTGTCTTATGACAACGTCGCATTTTCTTAGCTTTAAATATGAATGAATGAAAATTAATGCTTTGAATGAAAATTAATTTATCAATACTGCTCTTATTTATCAATGAAAGTTAGATACCGACACATATCGAGAGTCTAGTGTTAGTATTATGAGATCTTCAAAACTATGCATTTTTGGACCACATACTCTAGAACTTTTTGTATTATTTTTACTTATAGAATATAATCCCAGAGTTATGGGATATCAAAAAAAACAAGTTGTATAGATCGACCCTGGCCGTTGATCCAACCAACGACAGGCCTCCTCCCTTTGTGCTATGCTGCTCTGGTCTGTGCGAGTCTCATGCAGGTCTTGCTCGCGATCTTCTGTAGATCGTCCATCTGGCTATTTATTGATCCAACCAAACGACAGGCCTCCTTCTTTTGTGCCATGCTTCCCTTGTCTGTGCGAGTCTCATCCAGGTCGTCTTCGCAATCGTCTGTAGATCGTCCACAGATCCAACCAACGACAGGCCTCCTCCCTTTGTGTCATGCTTCCCAGGTCTTATCGCGATTTTCTGTAGATCGTCCACCTGGCTATTGATCCAACCAAACGACAGGCTTCGTAGTAAACAAGGAACCCTTATAGTTTAGCCATGTCTGTCCCCGGCTTAGCTCAGAGAGTCTTAGTACCAGAAAGCTGTAATTTGGCATGAGTATACATATTAATTTGGCATGAGTATACATATTAATTAGGCTAACAAAGTGGTAAAATAAAATCTTGTAAAAAAGAAAATTGTAGGAAAATTGTACCTTCCTTCATTGCACGTAAAGTGGGGATGATAGATGTTTTCTCGTCTATCCCATAGTGTGGGGCATCTTTGGATAGGCCGTTCAAAAATATTGGGGTCTGTGAAAACCATTTTTCGATTCAGGGATCCGTTTGCGTAATATTTAGCTTTAAAGTAATAATTTTTGTTAGAATCAAGTGTCCCCTTGCCAGCTAAATGGTTGTTCTTGGATATGTGAAAAAAGTCATGGCAGTAGTAGGCATATATAATGAAATTAAAAAGAAATCTTTCTCAGCTAAGTAGGATTTACAAATTAACAAGTAATAGTCGACGAACTTACATTTTGCAGTTGGAGAATTGATCGTGACGTATATCGATGTATGGGAGAATATGTTTTCAACTACAAAGTCAAGTTTGTTTTTCAACTCTGGAACCCAACTATGGAACTCTTCATTATGCGTGGTCGAGGCAAATGACCAAAGTAGGCTTATCTAAAAATAACTATACAGACTTGGCAATTTTTTTTTCTAAAAAAAAATTGCCAAGTCTGTATAGTTTGTGGTAGCAGAAAAAAATGATGTTCATTTTGAACATATTTCTCATAACTTGGTTGTTACCAAAAGACGTTTTGAAAACAAAATCTCAGTATAAATTGACGGCAAACTAACCTTTTACCTTGAGTTCCAATCCAATATACCTGTATTAAATATCATCATACGTTACGTATTTAATAAATAACAAGAACGTCTTATTTGAATGTAGAACTTGGTTGTTTTTTATATTCGATTACTCAACCCAATTTTGAGTAAATAGATAATTGCTTCATACATATTTTGCAATAAATTACAAGCGTTGTGTCATCGCGCTTCTCTTTCTTTTCTATGCAGTCTGACAGCGACCGCGGTTTAGTTGTTGTCAGCGTCTTAACTTCGGTTTGTATGAAAATGTAGGCGGGATCGACCACTGCGACCCACGGCCACGCTGCGCATGAAACAAATGCTGGCAAACAAATGAACCATGGTGAACCTGTCACAGGTATCTTACCTCAGACTGTTCATCACTGTCAAAATAGTGTTGGGAATCGAACGCAACATAACACCTTGCGCAAGGAGGAGCTCGTGGCTAAGTAATAACAGCCGCACGGGTTGATCCATCAGGTTAAGCTACGCTTGCCGCGGCTGGTTCATAGATTGGTGACCATACCGAGACTCCACCGTGCCTCAGAAAGCACGTTAAGCTGTTGGTTCCGGCTGTCATTCGTGGATCTTTGACAGTCATTAGGGGTCGACAGAAGCCCAAAAATGTAGTCTTACCAAGGGGTATCGTTTTACCTAGTTACTGGGTTGTGGAGGTCAGACAGGCAGTAGCTTCATGTAAAATACTACTTTATTCAGCAGCTTCCGGATGGACTGCAAGCTGACTCCAACATAGTTGAAAAAGGAAAATGCTAGGTAGATTGATAACACCATGGGCGCGGACTGCACGCGCAGGCGGCGTGATCATCGCGTCATCTTATAATTTTGTAAGATCAGACGGCAATATACCAAGCCTTATTTCATTCTACTCCGAGCTAACAACAGTGATCCTTATTTCCGTTCTTATAAGGTTGCTGTTGGGTTGTTGCCACTGATAACTTGTCAAGATCACAGTGATCTTTATTGTTGTTACAATAAGGATGCTATTAGTAGTAATGGCAATTAATGCGATTTCGAATAAATTTAATTAACATGTTAATTCGTGAGTCTTAGCATGATAATTGATATTATGCTATTTGCTAATATGACGATAATTGATAATAATGAAGTATGTGGATTTTGCTAAATTATGCGAATTAAAAAGCGCGTTCGCCATAGGACGTCTCCTAGCGTGCGTTTAGTTTACTCGCCGATAACGTTTTATTTGTGCTAGTACACTTGCTTATGTAGTGTGTTAAGATTGATCACATAATTATCAGCATTCTGCACCTGACGCACCTGTACCGAACGGGACCGAGTTGGTTCACATTCGACCAAAAAGTTATTGTAATGGCCAATGTGTTTAAGTTTTAGATGGGTTTTTAAATTGGTGATTGATGTTCGGTAAGAAAGGTTTTTAGAGCTCAGTGCTCTAAAAACCTTTCTTACCGTTAGCAATTTTATTTTCACTAACAATATTAGAAAAATAATCCCATATAGGATTAGTTCGGTGAGACATTGGCTCCGATTCCCTTGTTCACAAAATAAACTAAATTTAAGTTCAGTGCATCGTTTTCTTTCTATTTCATATAGAAAAGGAAAGAAGATAAATTTTAGTTTAGTCCTGTCAAATTAATCAGCGCTTGACGTAAATTGACGTAATTTTAGTAGGCAAGTTTTTAATCACGTCTAAACTTGCATAGAGTAGTGACAGGCGCTGATTAATTTGACAGGACTAAACTAAAATTTATCTTCTGTCCTTTTCTTAATGAAATAGAAAGAAAAAGATGCACTGAACTTAAATTTAGTTTAGTTTGTGAACAAGGGAATCGGCACCATTGTCACGTTCAAGTCCGTTCAACAGTTTATTTACACTAAAATATTTATATACTAAACTTAAAATTATTATTTACACTTTTATACATGCCACTTCTCACTACACACTACTTCTTACTACCTCCTATTATTTACAGGTAGGTATTGAGTTCACGCTATTATCTATATAAGTTCAAAATTATGCACAAAACGAAAGAATGTAAGTACGGTATAACGAATACGTAAACCAAAATCTCACTATCACTTGCCAAAACGTACTGAACGAACACAAAACGATGCGCGCCACGCGCGTATTACGCAAATATATTATTAAACAATCACGCATTCATTCAACCAATACACGACTCTAAATACGAGCAAATCAAAGACAATAAGGTAATAATTTTTAAACATCATTCTTCGCACCATCCATAATTTAAATAAATTAAACAAGCACAAGCATTCATTCAATATACAACCTTAAGTACGCACAAATCAAAGATAATAAGATAACAATTGCTTAACCCATTATTCGTAAGTTCGCAGCGAACAAGGTCACTGTCACGTGAAACCGATATATTTAGTATTCCCGTGGGTGCGACGGAGAGCGCACGCTACCGCTGCGTGCGCCGATGTTCTGACTTCTGACGAGTCTGACGTATGATAGTCATTAAATTAAAAAAATATGAAAATTGAAATTAATTTAATTAAAATTGAAATTAATTTAAGTAATTTTTTAATTTCACAGAATTTCGCAACTACATTTAATTTGCTAAATGCTAAATGAGCTTTCGCATGCCAACAATGAATGCTAATGCTAATTAATCCATCACTAGCTATTAGGTTGCTACTGTCAGAGGTAAACTAACTGTGGAAGAACATTTACGCAAGAATTGAATTCATTAGAAAACACTTTTTTCTTTTATTATAATTTATTTAAATCATAAAGTACGTAGGTTACGGTTATGTATGGAATAGCTCATCAGGAAAATGGCCACGGCTTAGCTCTTTTGTTAAAATCTTCCATTACATTTTTGCATAAATGTGTCTGAATTTCGTTAATGCAGCGTTAAATCATCTCCTTCAATGCATGGGTGGTTGTGGACTTGTGGGCATATGCCTTTGACTTCAAATAACCCCTAAAAATAAATCCAGTGGTGTTGAATCACATGATCTAGGGGCTAGTTCTGATTACCAAAACAAGAGAGTAGAGGACCAGGAAATATCTCAAGCAGGTTTAACAGCTTAGCCGTGGAGGCCATTTTCCTGATGTTCTATTTCATACATAACCCTAGCACATGCACTTTATGATTCAATAAGGAAATTATAATATCATAAAATAAACGGTGTTTTCTATTTCATTCAAATCTTGCGTAACTTTTGGGACACTCTTTACATTGATAGATAGAATACTCTTTATACTCTAAAATATATATATATATATATATATATATATATTTAGTTCAGATAAAACCCATATTACGTAAACTAAAAACAGAATATATAATTAGAATTTAATAAAATGTCAATACAATTAAAATAAACCAATTAATTTCAATTCTGTGACCTTTAAATTGTAAAGGTCACAGAATGCAAATTAATTCGTTTATTATTTCGTATAGTTAATTCTGTGACAGAATTAAAATTTAAATTAAAAGTCAAATGCTTTAAAAATAAAGAGCTTATCTGTATTTTTTTACATAATCCAGCTTCATATTTGTTTGAAAACATTCGTTAGCAACAACTCAAACAATAGTTACCTCTTTTGTTCAGGCATTCACAGTGGACCACCACAGTCTTCCAGAAGAAAGGCAGAAGTACTTAAAGACACTTCGCAATGAAATCAACCAGCAGAGAGAAGCGTTCGACAAAATTAATGTTGAGGTAAGCAATCACCATGATGCACCATCTTACCTGTATGCCTAGGTAATCACCGAAATAAATAAAACGAGAAGAAAAAAGATGCTACTATAGGTACTGTAAACGGCGGCGGTGATCTCTCTCGTCCGGCCCTGTTCCAGGCCATGGTACGGAGCGAGAGGGCATGGGCAGCCGTCACCTCCTTCTGCGAGTAGTAATGTTCGCGAAGGAGGAGGCGGGACGGGTGAGGAAGAGGCAAATTTCGCGCCCTCACGCCCCCAGCCGCCGCAGGAGACATCCTGGGTGTCGGGAATCCTAGGCAGATTTCCGGCCACTGTAGACGCGGGCTTGCGGACGGTGAGCAATGGGTAGCCCACCGTCCGATAAGGACCAGGCCCGGGTTGACGGCGCGTTGTGTTCCACGAGCGCCTCAAAGAGATGTCAACACAAGTGTAGGGGCTTACTAGGGCCGATGCCTGCCGGGGTCGCGGGAAAGTCCGAAAGGGTTACCGAGGCCCCTGGCAACTCAGGCAACGGAAAGAACACCGGTGGCTTTTAGTCAGTAAGAGTCTGACACACCCTCACGCTACGCCCAGAGCGGGAGAAGTTGTTTGACAATTTCCCACCCAATAAAAAAAATCAAACGATAAACTATAAGCGCTATATTTTCGAATAATTACTAGTACAGAAAAAAACATTAATTTCAAAATAAATACATGTGTATTAGAAAAAAAATCCTAATAACATTACGCATTATAAGTTAAGAATTGATGAGTTAAGTTTTAGAGCGTCCTCTCTCCTACTATTTGCTGCGTCCGGCAGTGCCCATAATGATCTCATAAAATTTTAAGTTACCCCTTATGTAATGTATACTACATTGTGGAATACAATAAATGATTGAGTATTCAATATCAATCAGTCTAAAATGTTCTCACTCCTGGGACTCAGACCTCATCTCTATGAGAAGGACTGAGCCCCCACAGCTTGCACTGCCCCGCCGCATCATTCAAATAAAATTAAATAATAATATAAAGTTTATTCAGGGAGTAAGTTAAAACACTAAATACTTTACTTAAACTACGAAAAATTAAATTGTGTTATGTGCCTGAACTAGCTCATCCTGTGTTTCAGGCGAGGCAAGGTGTAATATTTCTAAATAATCACATTAATGATAAACATCTAGTTATCTAATAGGTATATAAAATAGGTATATTCTGAAAATGATTAAATATAGAGGCCTTGGCAGTGAGTACAACTCGGTCCGTGGGGTCCCAGTGCGCATAAGTTATTTGCGGAAATCGCGAAACGTCTAGTTGATGTAACTGGTGGCCGAAAAGTTGGCGGGATTCTCGCGCAACGCATCAGCATTGCAATTCAGTGAGGAAATGCCGCCAGCATCCTCGTTACAATGCCTTGAAGGCCTTTACTAGGTTTAACAAAGTTTTAATTGAATTTAGTTAATGTTAATAATCATCTTGTAATTTGATTATCTAAAAAGGTGTAAATAGTACATTAAATCCTACTTGCTAAAATCTCAGAACCTATCCTAACTTAGCTAAACTTAATTAGTACAAATACAATTTTTATGTAAATACAACTAATAATTTCTCTGTATCTTCATAGGACATACTTTGGAGAGCTTCCTTGAGAGTTCTTTTGCAATTATTATAATTTAGAGAATAAATTTTGGCTGTCTTATTAAGTCTGTTATAAATTAATTGTCCTTTTTTTTGTGGGAAATCATCAAATAACTTCTCCCGCTCTGGGCAGAGCGTGAGGGTGTGTTATAGTTGAAATCAGTTTTTTATTCTATTTTATAGTATTAAACAACACCATCAAATAATTATTTTATCTAATTATTTTTTATAATTATTATTATATTTATTTTTGTTTTGTCATCGATATCAATACCCAACACGTCTGTGAAGTTTCTCTAGCCAATTTATTTTGACCCCGTACAGTTCATGTCAATCCTTTTTTTTATTTGGTTGGAAAAATATCAAATAACTTCTCCCGCTCTGGGCGGAGCGGGAGCGTGTGTCAGACTCTTACTGACTACACCGTGAACCACCCGTGTTCCTTCCGTTGCTTGTGTTGCCAGGGGCCTCGGTATCGCTTCCGGACTTTCCCACGACTCCGGTAGGCATCGGCCCTAGTGGACCCCTACACTTGTGCTGATGACATCTCTTTGAGGCGTGCGTGGAATACAACGCGCCGTTGACCTGGGCCTGGTCCTTACCGGGCGGTGAGCTACCCATTGCTCACCGTCCGCAAGCCCGCACCTACGGTGGCCGGAAATCCGCCCGGGATTCCCGACGCCCAGGGCGTCTCCTGCGACGGCTAGGGGCGAGAGGGCGCGAAATTTGCCTTTCCCTCAACCGTCCCGCCTCCTCCTTCGCGAGCATTATTGCTTCGCAGAAGGAGGTGACGGCTGCCAATACTAGAGAAGAAGATCCCTATAAGTATTTAACGCCATAAATTCCTATATTTGCAGAACGATCCTACAATTCTGACTGGGCTACTGTTCGAGTGGCTTGAAGGTCTGAAGCAGCCAGTGTTGGACCGAGAAGATTTGTCTATTATTGTTGGGAGAGCATACAATGTGGAGTCGTGTGTGCTAGCCTTGACAATGGTATGTTTATGGACTGTTTTTTTTTAATTTGTTTGTTAATTGGTATTTTTGGTTGAAAATAGAGGCAGGACAACTGACCATAATAAAAAAACACTCCTAAAATCATATTTACCGGCCAATTCTCGTTGGTAAAACGTTCAATTAAAAAAAATGGCAATTATAATAATAATAATAATAATAATAATATATTTATTTGACTTAAAAGTACAGTTTTACAGGTTGACACTTAATTTAATCAAATAGTCTGTTACAAAATAAATGATCAATGACCCCATGCTAGGAAAAACCTGTGTTACAGGGGTCATCCATCCGTCCATTATGGATCTATTGGTTACTTGCAAATTAGCAAATGTGCACATTAGGAAAAAAAAAATAAAAAAGTAAAATTAAATTAAATTAGCTTAAAATAATTAATTTTTTAAAGGGATATGAAACGGGAGGAGGAAAGTTAAAGAGGGTTTTAAATGAGTTGATAACAAGGAAAAGGGAGTATGTATTGAGTGCCGGACATGTGTTGTTAGTGTGAGTGTAACTATGTATGTGTGAGTGTAGATATGTGTGAGTGAGTGTAGATGTGTATGTGTGAGTGGGTGCCTGATTTGTTTAAGTTACGGTTTGAGTAATTCTTCCGTGTCGTCATAATTTAGAGTGAGCAGATATTCCTTTATTTTTGTATGCATTGGAATTTGTTCAAACAATGGATGTTTAATGTGCTGTGCAGTTTATTGTAAAGTAATGTACTTAAATAACGGTTATGCCGTCGTGCAAAGGTGGTATTTGTACAAACATTGGGACAAACGGGTTTGGGTCTTCTTCTGAGCGCAGGGTTTTTACATCTATTGGGGGGGGTCACTTTATGTGTACGTGTGATAGCTCGAAGTATATACATTTGTCGGACTGTCGGTACTTTAAATTCTGAATAAACCTGCTGAGTGGGATATCTAAATGGTTTGCTTAATAGGACTTTGATTACTGCACGTTGGGCTCTTTCAGCTGGTATAAGGATTGTCTTGGCTGCACCACCCCACGCAACGATACAGTACCTTAGTATTGATTCACATAGAGCGGTGTATACCAATTTTAGGATACCTTTGTCTGCAGAGGTTCTTAACTTTTTGAACACGTAAATGAGTTTTCTTGTGCGCGCAGACAAAGATTCAATGTGGGTCTTCCAGCTTAGACTGGAATCCAGGTAAATACCGAGATACTTGACGGAGGAGGCTCTCGACACAGTCTGGCATGAACAGAGATTAATTCTGTCACGCTCGTCGCAAACATGGGCTTTGATTTGTAGTGAGAGGTCAGATGGAAGGGAAGAGGGTCTGGAACCGAAGGCTATAAAGTTTGTTTTGCTGACGTTCAAGGTTAAGCCATTACTGCCCAACCAGGTCATAACTTGGGTCAAGGAACTTTCAGCGGCCTCCCTAGCTGTTTCCCAGTCGTGACCGCTGGACAGTAGAACAGTATCATCGGCGTACGCTATAATTTGAGTATAAGGGAGAGTAAGTAGACAGAGTTCGTTAACATAGATTTGGAAGAGGAGGGGGCTGAGCAAACTTCCTTGTGGCACACCGAAATCTAGTGGTTGTTCACTGCTGATATAATCGCCTATTTTAACGCACTGGGTCCGGTCTGATAGAAAATCCTTAAGCAATTTGAGAGCTGGGCCGCGTATTCCAATCTGTTCTAGTTTTCCGAGTAAAATAGGGACCGAGACAGTGTCGAAGGCCTTAGACAGATCCAAGAATATGCCGACACATTTGTGTTTACTGTCAATTTTGTTGACAACAGAATCCAGTAGAGCCAATATAGCGTCTTCCGTCGATACCCCCTTTCTGAAGCCGTACTGGTTTTTAGCAATGATTTTATATTTGTCCAGAAAGTTGAGGAGATTTTTGTAAATGATTCTTTCCAATATTTTGGAAATTGCTGGAAGTACCGAGATTGGCCGATAATTATTTACACTGCCTCTGTCACCTGTTTTAAAGATTGGATAAACAATGGCTTTTTTGAGAGTCTTGGGGAAAGTTCCAGTGGATATAGCAAGATTACAGATGTGCGTTATGGCCGGTACTAGTTTGTGACTGGTGGATTTAATCAATTTGGGAGAGATATCATCCCAGCCAGAGGCACTTTCTACGCGGAGATCTTTAATGATAGCTTCTACCTGTTCCTCGTCTGTCTCCAATAGTACAATTGAGTTAAGCATCGTGACTGGGCGGGTAGGAGGAGTACATTGGGCATTGCTTAAACTGCGCGGGATGTTGTTAGCCAGGTTTCTGCCGACATCAGCAAAGAACCTATTCGCGGCGTCAACCGACTCGATTGGGTCATTGTCTATTCTAAGGAGTTCAATAGGAGCTAAAGTATTTTTATTTGTGTCGAGTACATTGCGGATGGCTCCCCACATTTTTTTAGGGTTATTTTTAGCATTAGCATATGCTTTATGTTCAAAGGCAATTTTCAGTTTTTTGAGTAAGTTGTTACAAAAATTTCGGTAGCGCAAGTATGTGAGTTTTAAAATCGCGTTTTGAGGTTCCTTGTTAGATTTTTTGTGCATGCCATCGCGGTTGCGTATACATCGTAGCAGACCAACCGTTATCCAGGGTTTAATAATTTTAAGTTTACTGGGGATGGTTCTATAGATGGTGTTCCTTATTAATATGGGTGTCAGGATTTCATAAAGTTTTTCCATAGCAAGATTGGGGTCATTTAAGCTTGAGATAATTGAAAAATCACAGCTTTCGATGTCGCTGATAGCACAGGATAAGTTGAGGCGGGAAGAAGCGCACCTGTTTTTGTTACGGAGTGGAGCTTTAATTTCAAGGTTTAATAAAACCGCGAAGTGATCTGTTATTGACGTTTCTACTACCAACGTGAATGCCATATAATTTGTTTTAAGCAAAACATGGTCCAAACAGTTGTTAAGCCGAGTTGGGATCACATGAGCAGGAAGGAGACCGTGTGAGGCTATAAAATTTAGATATTGACATGAGCGGGGGTCATTGTTGTTCGGAGCAATGTTTATATTGATGTCTCCTATTATTGAAACGGTTTTAGATTGCCTACAATCTGTTAATAGGTTATCTAAGCTGTTCAAGAAATTGTCTATGTTTTTTTGTGATGGTGGTCTATATAATGCTATAATAGTAATATTGTTTTGGATTGTGCAGACTAGGCAGCTGGCATCGACGAATGTCGGCTCAGTAATGCTGAGGCTCAAAGCATCTTTGACAAAGATCACCACCCCATCATTCTGATTAATAAGATTTTTGGTTTGGAATGAGGTGTAGCCCTGTATATTTGGAATGGTCGCATTTGTCTTTAACCAACACTCTGTTAAAATGAGGACATCACACTTTACTTTAATAGACACGAGTAGACAGATTAATTCATTGAAGTTCTTGTTTAAGCTTCTAATGTTGAGGTGCAAGATATTCAGTGCTAGAGGGGATCTTAAATAATCAGCACATTCACCTGGAGAACAAGCATGCGACGACGAAACGATAATATTGTCCAGCTCGTTGTTAATGTCAATGATTGACGCCATTGATAGATGTTTATAATCCAGGAAGTGGTGCTTGTATACAGCGAAGGGTGTGAGGGTGGTGGTGATTGGCGTCCAATACAGTAAAATAATTAATACCAACAACTTCCAAAGTTCCGTGCAACAGAACCCTTACGCAAGAACAAGAATTGATAGAAGAATATGTTTGTGAATTTAGGCTAAGAAGAATATTCTTTCGCTCTATTTTGGTTCTGTTATACGTGTACGCTGAGCGTGGTGTAACAAAAGTGGTAATCAGGGGTGTGTGGGTGTAGAAAGAAAGGCTTTTTTTGGTATCTATAGAAAAGATAATTTGTTTGGTGTGTAGGTAGTATACATGACTAAATGTTGAATTTAAAGCTAGTGATGAGGATAAGGTCTTACAAAATATAATTACGAATAGTATTAAAATGAACCGACTTATGATAAATGTAAAATTAGACAGCAATATAAAATACACATTTGCACAGAGCAGTCATTGAATCGCTTGCTGTTCTAAGTCCCGTAGGGTTTGTTCTGATCTAACAAGTATTTGTTTGACTCCTGTGACTTTCCTCAAGAAGATGTTGCCGTTTGAGCTCCAACAAAAGTCATACTTGTTGATTTTTGCAAATTCCTTGGCGGCGAAAAATAGTTTCCTAGAACTGGTGGGAAGGTGTTCTGATATAAAAATCGGTCGCCGTTCACCATTCATGCCAATGCTGCGAGTATTAAGACGATCATCTCCACTGTGCGTTTTATTGAAGTTTCGGGCCGCGGTGATTAATTGATTTTTAGTTTGGACACAAGAGAATTCAGCGATAATTGGCCTAATCGTATCTGGTTTACCCGGTAGGCGGTACACATCGCGCAAGTCAGCATTGTTTACCTTTAAATCAACAGCTAAGCCCACTTTGGTGATTATGGAAGTGAGGTCCGACGCTGCTTCGCTCTCCACGGACGGCACGTTGCGAATTTCAATGGTGGAGGGCCGTGATACACGCTCTAGATCTTGTATTTTAGATTCCATGTATAATATACTTTTCTTGTATGTTAAGTTTTCCCTTTGGAGTGACTCAACTTGCTTAAGCATGTCATCGTACTGCTTACTAATAAAGGAAATGTTTTTTTCTATTTCAGTGTTGGATTTTTGAATAGCCAGGTTTTGAAGCTTGAGCTCAACCATGTCGGACGCTAGTTTGTTAAGAGAAGAGCTTTGTTCGCCACACAGTTTAGTTAGGTATGCTTCTTGGTCCGTTTTCCAGTTCTTGAGCATTACATGAATTTCCTTTTTAAAATCCTGTAACTCGGCTCCCGGGGAGAAACACGGCCGAGGACGCTTATTAGAGTGTCTTGTCGTAATGTTTACATCGTCATACGGGCTGCTCGAAATCGTTTGGGGAATATCAGAGTCGGACAAAGCTTGCGTAATGTTGACATTCGAAGTGTTTGGCGGCGGCGAGCGCTGTATGCGAGGCATCGTGAGCTGTATGGGTATCGTTTAGCAAAAATGTCGTAGCGATATTGTAAAATTAGTGTAAAAGCACGTAACCTGCTACCGGAATAGAAGCAGATATATCAACACCAAGTGTGTTGTAAATTGCAGAGTTTAGCGAGAGTGCAAACAAATTACAGAAAACACAAAAAGAATCGTTCTTCCACGGGATTCTAACTTGCGACACGGAGTGCACCACAAACTTTGGACGACGACTTTCGCCGCTAGACCGCCTGAGCTTATTAGAACTCGTTAAATTAAGCAATCTCTTGTTAAAGTTCTTCCGTGTATGTTAATGAACTATATCGATGTGAAGGTCATTTACCGTGACACCGCGACACAAAGAAACATTTAAACGTTCACTTTTTAAAGTTTTAAAATGTTTTCGTCAATAACTCAGGTAATTGTTTGTGCACTGTTATAGTTTTTTCACTGTTTTATTGTTGTAATGTTGTTCACGTAACACTTTAGTTTTTAGACCGTTTACTGTATCAGAAACTACTTTTATTGAAAAAAAATTACGGGAGATGACAATAACGCGTCTGCTCGCGACAAGGTTCGGACGGACGGGGGTTTGAGCTGGTGTCGACTATTTTGCCAGCGTCAATTTGAGAGCGTTCAAATTCAAGTCACAATCTCATCTCAGCGACTATTAATGTCAATAACTTTTCAAAAACTGTCAAAAATATCTAATCTACCTAAGATTCGATTTTTTTGACAATTTGAGACTGCGATTAGGTTGCGAACGTTCATAAAAACACGGGAGTTGCCCGTTAACAGTTAACAGCAAATCTCTGGTAAAACTACGAATCATCTGGTGCAGGACTGTTCATTCAGTCGTATCAGAGAAGGGCAGTATCGCAAAGCGTGTAAAGACGAATTATTAATTCACTGGAGTAATCTGACACGTGCTAGCAGGGGCGTGCCGTCCATAGAGGCAATTAGGCCTGGCCTACTCTACCAACAACGCAAAATGCATTTATTTTAACTAAGTAATACAATAATACAAAATATAAAAAAAAGAAGTAACACTCCTGTTATAACACTTTTAGCAACTTGTCGCAACCGCCATGTGACGTAACTCACAGTTCGACGGAGCACACACTATTTATTAGGCAGGCACTCGGCTGGCCTAAATCCCATTCATAAATTTACGCACACTGGTGTATATTTTCGTGTGTATGAACCGCACACAATAGTGACATGGTTTAAATTATGGACGTAACTCCTGGCGTAAGACCAGGGTTCCCAATTTTTGGATAATTCCCCGAATTGCGGGGAAGTTTCCTTGCTGACTACTAGAGACAATTAAAAAAACAGGGTGGTATTGTCGAATTTATACCTTCCAAAAAATTATAAATTGTGAGGAATAGCAAAAGCTCTATAAAAAAAATTAAAAACTTCATAATTTTTTATTTTTCTTCTCATATTTGGGAAATTTCACTTGGTTTTTTTGGGGAGTTTAGTTATTTTTTTTCTGTGTCAATATGCGTGGCCTACCCTCCGTGGAGAACCACTGCACACCACTGCGTGCTAGCCGTCACTTTGTGTAATAAAATGGTCATATTTATTGTATTCTAGACTTTTACACTTATTAGTACGTATACATTTATTTTACACTTATATAACAACGCTTACTGTACCATAGTCTGTTCTTCCACCAAGTAAAACTCCAATTTACCACCAGGAAGACATAATGCTCGTAGAGTACCTCCTCCGCTTCGTCACCCGCCTGCGTCCTCTCGCTGCCAACAAGAAAGTGGACATTCTGAAGCGACTGCTCGCCTCCTTGACGCATCAGACCGTCAGCGTCAACGGACGATGTCTTCCTACTGGCAAGGTTGGTTTATAACGATTTTATGATGAGGGAAAGAAAAAAAAGGTTAAGTTCATCATGTTTTCCGATGAAAAACCATTTGCTTTTCATGCAGTCTGCACTTCGATCACTAATTCTACTGACTGCCTTACTTACTGGCCAAGGCCCATAATAGGGTCTTACACCCATTTTTTAAAAGTGTCTTAAATAAATTAAGTGCTAATATGACCCAAAAAAAATCACAAAATTTTTATTCAATCGATAAGTGCCATAAAAATGCATTTAAATTTTACATTTTCAAAATTTCGTGCGTAGTTTGACGAAAACGCTGGACGCTGTTGATGACATGTTGCTCTGTTGTGTTTGTGTTGTTGTTTTGTGTCGTTACTTGGCTATGTAAACAAATGCGCTGATCTATTATCTAACTATCTGTTGACAGTTGACACGTTTTAGCTTACACAGCCGTATGACGTAATAACATGGCGACTATTATTTTATGGTGTTTTTTAACAGATTAGAAAAACTGAAAACGTTGAATTGAATTTTAAAATTTATTTTGTTGTACCGCTACTGCTGAGCATGCGTTCCTGGGTTCGATTCCCGGGTCCGGCAAAGTGTTAATGATAAATGATAAATGATTTTATTTCTGTAAGTAGGTTTTTACAAACACTTTTACACGTCAAAACATATTTTTTTAAACTAGATGAGGCCGGCGTTTCCTATCTGACTACTCTGAGAAGAAAGGCCGAAACAAACTCAGAGGTCACAGTCTCTTTTAAAGTCCAGACATAATCTTGGTCAGATCATGTGAAGACCATGTAGATTGGTGTCTATAATGGTCCTTTTGAGGAAAGAACCACACAGAGTGAGTGGACCTGTCCAGTCAGTGCACGCATTTGTCAGTAATCGTGCAGCTCAACTCAAAACTTAAGGAGCTCAACGATTCGACGAACAATACCAAAGAAAGAACATTTGAGTAGGCCGCATAAATCACTCAAACTGCCAGACCATGATTTAAGACTCTTACAAACAAGCGCGACACGCGACGCGACACAAAGGCACCGCTTGTAGCGCTACACGCGGTGTCTTTGTGTCGCGTCGCGTGTCGCGCCTGTTTGAAGGAGCCTCAATACTAAATGAGAAAAAAAAAACAACAATGACCCACCCACATAGGCTTCACATTCACAATAATTGAAAACAATATAATACTTTACAAGTAAATATTAAATTCTACACAATATATTGAACTCTACAAAGTAAATATGTCATTGTCTTTTGAATAATCATTAAATGTCAAAAGTGTATATAAATAAAATAAAAGTTTCAGTATGCAATATATACCCGGCTGTTACATGAGACTTAAGGCTCCTACATACTGGCGCGACTTGTCGCGCGACGCGTCGCGACACAAAGGCACCGCTTGTAGCGCTACACGCGGTGTCTTTGTGTCGCGTCGCGTCATCATAATCATAATCATAATCATAATCATAATCATTTATTCATTTGTAAACATAGGTTTAACATAGATGGTATTAAAATAAAAAAATAATAGTAGCTCTATGTTTTGCTTCATTGGCATACAAATGTTTTTTGTTGAGAACTTAATAACTAGATTCACATGCTTAGATAATATTAGTACAATAAATTTAAAATATAATTAGGAACTATTACAGTAAGGTTTTTAGTTTTATAATTATTTCTCGTTTAAAAATTCGTCTACTCTGTAATAACATTTTTCGGTTAAAAATTTCTGTAGAGCTGTTTTAAATTTAACTATTGGCATGTCTTTTATGCCGTTAGGTAATTTATTATAGATCTTAGGAGCTAATCCAAAAAAACTCCTGGTCATAAGAGCGGTTTTACATTTTAAATTACATAATTGATTTGCATGTTGAGATCTTATTGGGTTTTTCTTTACTGCTGAGAATTTAGGGAACAGATTCGGATTCATTTTTACAAACAACGCAGTTTCTAAAATATATAATGACGGTAGAGTTAATATTTTCAAGGATTTAAAATAAGGAACACAGCTGTCTATTACTTGAAGACCGCACATTGACCTTATGCAACGCTTTTGCATTCTAAATACCGTCTCACTGTTAGTCGATTGACCCCAGAAAATAACCCCGTAGCGAAGGACTGAACCAACTACTCCGTGATATGCTGTGACTAGTGTTTCAACGTTTACTTTTTTTGAAAGCTGAAATAGTGCATAGGCAGATTTACTTATGCGCTTACATAACAATTCTACATGAACTTTCCAAGTTAGCTTGTTGTCAATAGTTATGCCCAAGAACTTACTATTCATAACCTCTTCTATTATTTTATCGTCGTAGGCTACAGAAATGGTAGGATTTACGCATCGTTGGTGAAAATGCATTACGTGGGTCTTGTTTAAAAGACAATGTCCAAATTGGCCCTGTGCAATAAAGAGTATCAGATTAAACGATAATTAATCGCCTATTTTATTATTTTAGTTGCAAATACTTCTGTATCACGGACTAGCTGTATTCCAAAATGTACTTTTAATAGAATTTAACGCGACTAATAACATTAGATCGCCATCTTCGCATAATGTCATGTCGTGTCAGAAGTGAAATAGGGATGTCCAATCAATTATAATCGATTGATTGAATTATTAATCGATCGATTGTGTTTTCTTTTCTAAAGTGTATTTTTAAAAACCTAATAAGAATACTTTATGTATGAATGCTAAGAATTCAGTTACCTACCTATGTTAATTAGTTTAAATGCATTTTAATTTTGCACTTGCATCCACTTTTTAGAAAAACAACTGCATAGGTACCTAATTATATAGGTAGGTATTATGATATTACCTACCTTTCAGTTTCTTAAAAATCACTCAGAGCTATGAAAAATCGTAGGTACCTACATTTAATATTCGTTGTTATGGTTAGATTATAACCTCAAAATCTGATACTTGTTTTGAAATATACCTTTTTTGCAGCTAGTCCGCTACAAATACAAGATCTTTTAAGAATCTACTAATGATAGAGAATACAATACATAATTATCCGATGCTCTTGGCTCCAGGGCCAACAATGTATGGACGCAGAGCAATGTCCTTTATTTTTAAGTTGTTGTTTTCAATCCATTTAACGATCTCGCTTAGAGTAACATTGATATTATTTTCGTGGTCGTTAGGGTCTGTACACTCAATAACTACTGTGCAATCATCAGCAAAGAGGACCATTTTTTGTTTTACTGCTCTTGGAAGGTCATTTATGTATATCAAAAATAGTAACGGACCCAGTACGCTGCCTTGTGGCACGCCGTATTTAACCTTTTTGAAAGCGGATGTATAGGAAGTCTGTAATTTAGTTTTAGGGGATATTCTACAGATTTCAGTACATTGATACCTGTCACTTAAGTAAGATTCTAGAAGGTTAAGGATGTTGCCTCTTACTCCATATCCATATAGCTTCTTTAGTAGCAGGTTGTGATCTACATAATCAAATGCTTTCGACATGTCAGTGTATATGGCGCATACTGGGCTCTTTTTGTCTACAGACGTCATTATGCTTGATAATAGGTCATAAAGTGCCATATTTATTGTAGAGTTTTTCCGGAATCCTTTTTGTTCGTGGCATAATAGCTTGTTTTTTTCAAAGTAGTTGCAAAGAGCATTATATATTACTTTTTCTATGATTTTTGAGAATACTGGAATTTTTGCGACTGGCCTGTAGTTTTTAATATCGGATTTATCATTTTTTTTGAAAATTGGCTTAATAATAGCCTTTTTGAGGTGTGTAGGAAATATGCCATCGGTTATGCAATTGTTAATAATATGAGCTAGAGGCTGTGATATTGAATCTTTAACATATTTTATTACTTTTGTAGATACGCCATCGTAGCCAACAGTATTTGTATTTTTTAATTCATTAATTATTTTAATTATATCTAACGGTGTCACTGGAAACATGAATAAAGATTGAGATGTCAAATTATTAAAATTGTTATTAGTTGTATTATCACAATCGTCTTTTATATTATCATTTTCAATTAATTCTATAAAATAGTTATTAAATGTTGTTGCAATTTCATTTGGATGAGTAATAGTTCGGTTTTCTGTTTTTAATAATAATACTGAGTCATGAGGAAAATTGTATTTAGTTTTGTTGATTACTTTCCAAGCAGCTTTGGATTTGTTTTTAGAGGATTTAATAAAATGATTATTTTGAGCTCTTTGAGTTAATCTTATTATTTTCCGGTATATTGCAGAGTATTTTTTAAAAGCAAGTTTATTTTTTGGATTCCGTTGCATTCTATATTCCCAAAGTAATCGTCTTTGTTTTTTGCTGCATATTTTTATACCATTGGAAATCCACTTGGTAGATTTGCTAGTTTTTATAGTAACGTATTTATTTGGGAAGCATAATTTATATAATAGTAAAAAGTTATTTATGAAACTCTGAAACGATTCATTTGCATCCTTGGCATCATAAACATTCATGAAAGATAGACTTTTTAGATGTGATTTGAATTTAATTAGGTTTTCTTCGCATATATCTTGTTTTTTTGTTCTCCAGAATTTAAGTTTACAAGTTTTTTTGACAGGTACCTTAAGTATCTGAGAGGTGTGATCTGAGAGAATTAGGTCGATTACTTCTGCTTTACATGCCGCGCGATAGTTGTGTGCAAAATTATCAATGCATGTATTGCTGCCAAATCTAGTAGGTTCATAAAGGGCTAGTCTTAAGTTGTATTGTTGGAGGAAACATTCGAATTCCATTGTTATTTTGTTTCTCTTGAGTACGTCTATATTGAAATCTCCACACATAACAATATTTTTATTTGATTGTAAACTAATTCGTTTCAGTATGCACTCTAACTTTCCGTAGAATGTTGAATAATTACTTTTAGGTATTCTATACACGCATAATATGACAATATTGTATGATATCAATTCTATTGCACAGCATTCGAAAACATTTGAAATTGATTGTTTGGCTATCTCCGGTATTTCTTTGTACTGAACTCCTTCTCTCACAAGTATACAAGCGCCCCCTCTTTTAACATTCCTCGAAAAACATACAGCTAAACAGTAATTCGGAACTTGCAGCAAATCTTCATATCCTATTTGAATAAAATGTTCCGTTATGCATATAGCATCTACAGTTCTGTCATTGTTATTTAGTTCACTTAGTTTGACTACAAGCATATCTAGTTTATTTAAAAGTCCCGCTATGTTTTGGTGCAGAATATTAATCCAATTACAGAAAAAACTGTGAGTTTAATCTTGAATCATTTTCAGTGAGAATTTCTTTTTCATTTAATCGGAAACTATCAACCTCCAAGTGGACAGCATTTAGTACGCTTAAATCTTGAATAAGGTTCTGCAAGTCAGTAATAACGATTATTTGACCTTTGTTATTTAACGTTCCAAAACGTTTATTGTAGGTATCACTTGTATATGGCAGGTTAAGGTTCGAGTCCAAAGTAAACGCATATTTATAGATTTCAGTGTCCATATAGAGTAAGTTATTGAAAGCTTCTACTCTGCTATTGAACATCACGTTAGAATTATTCATATATTTGAATGTTGGTAAACAGATTACGAAATTAGTGTGATGTAATGGCGTTAATTTTTTATTAATAAACCCGACCATTTCTCTATAGTTATGCGTTTTCCGGAAATCTTCCTCACCAATAAAGATAATGCAGTAATCGGACTTATTAAAATTATTGACTTTGCCCTCAATATTATTAAGAATACACTCTATTCCACATTTAGATATACGATAGTGGCATATTTCATAATTAGATATAACCCTACTTTCCATTAAAGTATAAAGCCTGTTTGTGATTTCACTACTGATGAGACACAGCTTATGTTTTGAAGACGATGGTGAGTCTTGTAATGAGGTATCATTAATCGTGGTGCGGGGAGCATCTTCTGTAGTTAGTGTTAAAGTTGTTCTTTTTTGACTTTTGGTTTCGTTCTCTTTATTGTTTTCAATGGAACTCCTATTATTTTGTTTTGTTTGGGTCTTTTTCTTTTTAGTTGGGCCATTCTTCTCGGTATTCTTGTTTGGTGTTAAGGGTTTACTTGGGCTGCTAGCAATTTTCCTAAAAATTATGTTTTTCTTTGTTAAATCTTCATTATTTTTTTTCAAATTATTATTTTCTAATGAAAGCAGTTCAATCTCTCTATGAGCGCTATTTAGTTGTGAAGTTAATTCTTCAACTTTTTTCTTCAATAACTCAATCTGCTGGTTATATTCATCATCATCTGATATTTCGGGCATACTATTAGATGTACCGTCCAGTGTTTGGGAAGTAATATTTTTGTTGTTGTCACTGTCGCTTATTTCCGCCGCGCGACAAGTCGCGCCAGTATGTAGGAGCCTTTTAACATAACTCGCGAAATATGGGTGTACCTCTGCTTAACCCTTCGAGAAATACCGGCGTGATGTTTATGTTATTTTATGAATGTTTATTATTTTCGTTCCAGGACTTCCAGAGGCTACGCGACGGCACGAGCAGCCAGGTAGTGAACTTCATGTTGCGGATGATAGTCGAACTGCAGAAGGACATGATGAAGCCTGGCCGGGACGACGCCGATGTGGTGGTGCCTCAAAGAAGATTCAGAATAAAGGCTTGGAAATAACGCTGTGTTGATTTGATTTCTCCTTCACTTATCAGAGATAGCTGAGCTGTGATATAACCTGCATAATGACGTCTTTCAGTTAGGAGATAACCAACACTGTCAAAATAAACAATTCAGGTGTCAATGATCGAACATTCTAGCGACGGAATATATTGGGCCCCTGGAGTGGCCCCTGGCGGCCCCTGGTTACAAAACTGCACAACATTCATGTACCTCCTTTTTTTTTTTTGGTGTAAAATCTTCAGAGAAGAAGAGAATCTGAGAAGTTATTTGAAGCGGCGGAGCGGGAGGATGTGTCAGACTCTTACTGACTAAAACCCACTTACTGACAAAACCTTATTGACTTCTGCCCACAACTTCGTTCGTAAATATACAAAAATAACAGCCACATTTTTATATCAAAACCGGCCAAGTGCGTGTCAGACCACGCACAATGGAGGGTTCTATAGTTGGGATTACTTGGGACGAATTTATTCCAAAAACAAACTTAACATTGTAGTTGAAAAACCTGTTCTCCCATACATCGATATAAGCAACGGTCAATTCTCCAACTGCAAATTTAAGTTGGTCGACTGTAACTCGTTAACTTGTAAAGCTACTTAGCCGTGATAGTTATCCTTTTAATTTAATTATAATATGTACTACTGAAATTATTTTTTTCACACGGGCAGCTAAACGGTCGACTCTAACAAAACATAGCACTTTAATGCTTAATATTACGCAAGTGTATCCTTGAATCGAAAAGTGGTGTTTACAGAGCAATATTTTTGAATGGCCTATCCTACGATACCCCACACCATGGGGTAGACGAGAAAAAAAAATGTCATCCCCACATTACGTGCAAGGGAGGTACGCTAAAAAATTTTTTTTTCACGATTTCATTTTATCACTTTGTCGGCGTGATTAATATGTATACCTATGACAAATTACAGCTTTCTAGTACTAAGCGTCTCTGAGCTACAGTGGGGTCATACAGACAGACAGACAGACAGACAGACGGACTTGGCGAAACTATAAGGGTTCCTAGTTTACCACGGAACTCTAAAAAATGGGTTATTCTAGTGGTCGCAAGCGCTACTGTTGAGCATGAGGGTTCGATTCCCGAGTTAGGCAAAGTATTGATAGGTTTTCCATCTGGTTAGTTTCTATCCAATTTCTCAGTAACAGTCCGAAGTCTGGATTTGTGCCCGGTTGATGGCAATAGGCTCGCCCCCTGTTACATGGGACCTAAATATATCTGGTGAAATGTACTATGTTGTACTATAGGCACAACTCTGCCTAACCCTTCGGGGAATACAGGCGTCATGTTATGTTATTTTTACAAAACTTCCCTGTACACTACGTTTGTAATTTTGGTCTCAGCAGTCAAAATATACAAAGACTTAGGACTGCTGACGCGGGACCAAGCGACACGTACAGTTGTCCGTTAGTCAGTTAGTCCTGAGGTCAACTCCGCAGTCTTAAGTAGAAAGTTCCCAGTATCTTTCAGTAGAATTTTTGCTTGAGAAGTTTTTAATGAATTAATAAACGCCTGCATTCCTTCATATACTACCAAATGTCACAACACTGCTACACTGACTGATGCATTCTTACAGATTATTCCTGACGAACGGCTATTACTAAAATAATAAATAACAGTGAGAACGCTGTAGGCTTCATAAACTGTAGATTTGTAGACCATTTTCTATTTTGTTACGTACCTGGTACTTGTTGGTAGGCCTACACTGTCCTCTCGTACCCATTAACACTGTCATTTGAAAACATTGTAAAAGCCAATTATTTTTAAAAGAGTAACCGTGGAGTTTCTTGCCGGATCTTCTCCATAGGAAACGACCAATTGGAACCGTGCACTTAGCTTCTGATGTTTCATAAGTGCATGTAGGTTTATGTGAAATAAAATATTTAGATTTTATTGATTATGAATGAAGAGTGGCCGAAAACTCCCTCTCACAGAGAGGAAGCCTGTGTCCCAGCAGTGGGAATATATTAGGTATAAGCTGATTATGTGAGTGGCCGAAAATAGCCATCATTTTGAAATTTCGAATTTCGAACGAATACGCGTTATATTAAATTTTATTTGCTTCGAGAACAGAATTTGGAACTATTTAGATACTGTTCTCAAAGCAAATAAAACAACAACATACTAATGTTGCTTCTAGAAATCTGAAGAAATCATTCCGAGAAAAAAACAGGACTTCAAAATAATAATAGGGAATGATACGCAAAGCTGAGACAGTAGAAGTTTGGCGCCACTTTGACACGAGGTGAACAAAGCAAACCGTCAAAGGCTCGCGACAAGATTTTTCGGCGTTATTCAATATTATTTCAGCTTTATTTCACCCTTGTTACTATAATTGTAGGTTAAAATAATACCAAAAGGTTAAAAACATGCGTATAAGAATTTCAAACTTATTTGATAATGTGATATTCAACTACTTTACAATATATTTTTAAAGTTACATTCAAGTAACTAGCACTAACAATTTGTATTTTACATTAGCTTCATACCCTGACCTGTAAAAAATCCTTCATTCTTATTGTCTTCAGCTCTAAAATGATCATAACACAGCCTTCGAAGTTATTCGTTTTTACGAGTTATATGATTTATTTAGTTGGCGCCCCATATTCAAATCATACAATACCTACAACAGCGGGTCATAATAAAGTTCAGGACAATATGATTTCCCGGCTAGAGCGGACTAGCCTGGGTCTTTAATGACTTGCATGACATTCGCGCACATATGGGAGTGGCTCGAGGAGGCGAAACGCCGGGGCGTAACTCCGCTGCCGCGAGAAAATACGGCACAGCGGACAGAGCTCCGGCGGGATCTCATGGCGACATGGAGTGTGCGATTGTCCCAACTCAGTGCTGGGTAGCCCAGTATTGTGTACACGTCCACACAATAGGCATAACGGACAGCCCTCTGTGCAGGGCTTGCATGGAGGCAGAGGAAACCGTTGTGCTCTTTGAATGCGCAGACGTCACCCAGATTAGAACAGAAACGCTCGGGGCACTCAGATCCTTCACAGACATTCTAAACTGACCAGGAGACGTGATGAACATCTATTTGGAGGTGGTCTGGTTGGAACAACCACCGACGACCACCATGGCCCAGCAACCACCACGCCCACTAAACCTTCTAACATAGAGAACATAAAAGAGCCATGGATCGAGCTAGCTTGGGTTTCGTGATTGTGCAAAGGAGGAAGCGCCAATCGCGAACGAACAAGAACCGATGCGGCAAAGCTCCTACGGTGCCCGAGGTGAGCCTGCGTGCCGCAAAGCCGAATACACCGGTGTACATCTCCCACCTACACTACACCACTAGGGCGGAGGACATGTCGCGGGAAGGTACTTATGGAAAGAAAAAAAGAAAGAAAGAAAAATTGTTTATTCTGCACAAACAAAACGCACATTACAAAAATTTACGTAAAATAAACACATACAAAGTAGCTAAAAGCCTCGTAATCAATCCATTTAAGTTTGACAATTCTGTCGATTACGTAATATTTACTCTGTGTTGCGACACTGATAGATGACAACCAATGACATAACATACAATCATAACAAAAACAGAATGACGATTACAGAGAGAGGAAATAACTACTATTATAACAAATAAACAACTATAGCTAGAACAATTAAACAGTGCGTCGCATCTGTGCAAGAAAAGGGTGGTCACCGAGGCCCCCGCAATACAGGCAACAGGAAGATTCCTTCCTGTTGCCTGTATTACGGGCGGGTTTTAGTCAGTAAGAGTCTGACACACCCTCCCGCTCCGCCCAGAGCGGGAGAAGTTATTTGATGATTTCCCACCTTCAAAAAAAAAAACTGGTATCGTAGCGGAACGTCAACTTCAAGGCGTTCGTCGTACGTGTACCGCTGTTATTTGCCCCTCGTCATGAAAGAAGACTTTTGGCCGTAGGACGTGGTGTTCCGTCGCGTCCGCGGACAAGTTCCACAGAACAGCACAAAGTCTAGCTGGTGCAAAGTGAAGTGCTACTAAACATAGTATTAAGCCTTTTTATTAACCCAAGTTTTGTTTATTAAAATATGTATGTTTAGGTTAAGGTATTTTTTTATGGGCCTGTGTCGCCTGACATAAATGGTATTATTATTATGTCGCTTATTATATTGTTTGTCTTATAAAATACATTTTTAAATATTTCTTAGAAAAAATATTAAAAAACATTTAAAAATATATAGAATAGTGATCCGCCGGTATCGGGAGCAGGGTCCAAGCTACCGGTGGTTAGGGCTCCAGAGACAGGAACCTCCTCACGATGCGAGCCGTATCAAGGAGTACTGCCTTCTGAATCAGGCCCTTAATCCAGCCGTCTAACGTGAGCCTCGAGAGATGGTGGTTGAGGCTTCTGGCCATCAGGCCATTGGCCGTAACGACAATCGGCACAATGACAGCCGAGTTCACATTCCACATGTCAACAACCTCGTGTGCTAAGTCGAGATATTTTATTTGTTTCTCTTTCTCAGCTTTCACGAGGTTATCGTCATGTGGAATGGTAACATCGACTATCATTGCGCGGCGTGCTAATCGATCTATCACCACTATATCAGGTTTATTGGCGACAATAGTCCTGTCAGTAATGATAGACCGATCCCAGTACAACGTGACATGGTCATTTTCGAGAACTGGGTCGGGCACATACTTGTAATACGGTACCTCAGAGTTCACAAGTTTATATTTCAGAGCAAGTTGCTGGTGAATAATCCTAGCTACTTGGTTATGTCTGTGTAAGTACTCGCCGTTAGCCAGACGAGAACAACCAGAGATAATATGTCTGATAGACTCACCCGGACGGTGGCATGCCCGACACACGTCAACCGTCCCGTCCTTCATAATATGTCTCCGGTAGTTATTCGTCAAGATAACTTCGTCCATAATTGCACAGACAAAACCTTCAGTTTCCCCGAAAAAGTCCCCGAAACGTAGCCAGGACACGGACGCTAAGAAATCTACATCGGGCTCATGAAGAGCCCGATAGAAGCGCCCGTGTAGCTCCTTGTTTTGCCATATCTCCTTGCGATCATTGGTAGTAAGTACTACAGGTTTGCACCAGTTCTCTTTAGCCATGGAAAGTGGGGTGAGCCCCTTGTCCACTGCGACCACATCACGGTGCATACCCACTTCGGTTTTCAAAAAATATTCCCTGAGACTGCATATCTCGCGGTTGTGGAGGGTCTTTGCATTTAAAAAGCCTCGACCCCCGCACTTCCGCGGGATGTACAGTCTCATCACCGATGATCGTGGGTGATGCATCCGGTTTGCGGTCAACAGTGTACGGACCCTCCTATCCAGGGCGTCTAGTTCGGTCTGAGTCCATTATTATTATTATTATTATTTATTACTATTATAACCCTACTCGACCAAGTACGAAATCGTAATCCGGTCGAAAGTCTACGACGACGTCGGGAACAAGGCGATGCGCCACAGGTGGAGTTGGGCAGGACATCTAGTTAGACGCGGAGAAGGCTGATGGAGTAAAGCTGTGACCGAATGGTGACCAAGGTTACGCCGTAGACACCAGGGCCGTCCAAAAGTTGATGATATCGTCAAAGTCGCGGGAAACACCTGGATGAGGGACGCGCGGAAAAAAGGGGAGGCCTATACCCAGCAGTGGGTGATTCCGGGCTGAAATGATGATGCTGAATATCCTGTATATATTGCCAATAAACTTATAAACAAATGTTGAACAAATGTTCCAATATGCAAATCACATAGTTTATTTTTGTGTTTTTCTGAAAATCCATACAAATGTAATAAAAACAATAACTCTGTTTAAAGTACATTTAAGATACGGGAGTTCTACTCTTGGATTAGAAATAGTTATATTAAGGTTACACTGTAGCCTTAATATAACGAGCCTCAATATAACGAATTTCTCGATTTAACGAATTTTTCAAAATCCCCTAGAAACGTCCATAAGAGCTAATGCAAAATATACTTTACATTAAGAATATATATTTACCAAAAACCTTTTTATATTCAGCAATGATTAAAAAAAAAATGTATCATTGCAGAATATAGATAAAAATGTATTGACCTCTATTTAACGATTTTTTCAACCCATTACCTTTACATAACGTATCCTATGCTTATCAAAGTAAGCGGATGAGCATCTACGTAATGTTGAAGTTAATGAACAAGTTTTTTTACCTTGTTAAAACGAATCGTATTTCAATCTAACCTCTACAACAAACCTCATTCTAACAAATTACGCGGTATAACGAATATTTTTTAATTCCCTTGAGTTTCGAGGTTGCACTGTATTTTGAATGGGAGAGTTGAAATCCCGGATCTTTATACTTTCAATTAGAGGAATAAAAAGTGATGTCCGTTTTTTGAGATATTTATCAGACTGTCCGTGGTGATCAATGCTCGTGTCTTCTCTGCACGGAACACGTATACCCTGACAGGCTTCACTGTATGAAAAGAGGCCTTTGCCTTGCAGTGCAGGGCAGTCGTAGCCAAACGTTTGATTCGATAACGGAACACACTTTTGTGTTCAAACAAATTATTTCCTGAGATTTTTATGTCAGGAAATAATTTGTTTTAACTAGACCACTTTTTTTTTGGATGGGAAATCATCAAAAAACTTCTCCCGCTCTGGGCGGAGCAGGAGGGTGTGTCAGACTCTTACTGACTAAAACTCACCCGTATTCCTTCCTGTTGCCTGTGTTGCCAGGGGCCTCGGTGACCCTTTAGTACCTTCCCGCGACCCCGGCAGGCATCGGCCCTAGTGGACCCCTACACTTGTGCTGACGACATCTCTTTGAGGCGCGCGTGGAATACAACGCGCTGTCGGTCGGCCTGGTCCTCACCAGACGGTGAGCTACCCATTGCTCACCGTCCGTAACTACAGCACTTGCTGATGTAGTATAAAATGAATTAAAATATTGAAATTTGATCAATATTTTATAGTTCTTTAATTATCAATTGAATTATCATTACCTAATTAATCATTCCGGCCTGCCTCGTTGGTCTAGTCGTCGCAAGCGCTACTGCTGAGCATTAGGTCCTGGGTCCAATTCCCGGGTCGGGCAAAGTGTTATTGGGTTTTTCTATCTGGAATTTCTCAGTAGCAGCCTGGAATCTGGATTTTTGCCCAGTTGAAGGCAATAGTCACATGGGACTTAAACATAACTGGCGAATTGTGGGTGTCTACAGGTACACCGCTGCCCAACCCTTCGGGGAAACAAGGCGTGATATTATGTATTGTAGTAGTTCCGGTTTTTAATAATCAGGTCGGAACTTAATTATGTAGAAGGTTTTGGTAACTAATACTATAGGGTTTTTGGTAACTAATACTAAAGGGTTTTTGGTAACTAATCAACATACACAGTTCGACAGGTGAGCAAAAAAAAAAACTGTTAAGTAAGTACATATGTTGTTTAATTGTTCTCATGATCATCAATCAAATTCAACACAAATCCCGTCGAATCTCATTGAACCCGAAGGACATTCAGGTGCTGGTAAATCAGATAATTTACAGTCCCCAACACAGGGAGGGATATCGAAAAACCATCCATTCAATGAAGTACCTCTCACTCTTTGTCCAGCCAACAGCCATCCATGTGACCAGCCAAACTTGTGACCCATGACTGGGTATTGTGGGAAGTCCAATGTTTGATCCAACGCTAGAACACACAAAAACATAACAAAATAATTCATAAGTACTGACCGTTGCACATACACTTACATAACCAGCCTATAATGTTACCACTGCTGGGACACAGGCCTCCTCTCTGTGAGAGAGTGGGGCGTAATCCACCCCGCGGGCCCAGTGCGGGTTGGTAGATGTCACATGTCTTCGAATGTTTGGTTCTAGTACATGCCGGTTTCCTCACGATGTTTTCCTTCACCGTTTTGAGAGCAGTGAGGATGAAATAAAGCGCCTGTCTGGGTTCGAACCTACGACCTACAACTCGTAAGTCGCGGCCGTTACCACTGGGTCACCGCTGCTCTCCGCCGGGTACATATGAAATGAATTGAAATGCTGTAAGGGTTTTAATATTTTATATCTCTGGTTCTTATGTTAACAAAGTGAATGAACTCATTGGCGATACTGATAGGTATAATGTGCAATTGTATGTTGTGAAGTGGTTCAAGGGTATGTGTGCGAAAGCTAACTTTGCTGTATAGTATGTTCTAAAAGTATTTCTTATTATTATTTTTTTCTTATTTTTAAAGTAGAAAGGAATAGACAAGATTTTGACGACGTAAACAGTGCACTCTCAATTGTTACGGATTGGTTTACGACAAATAACTTAGTTCTCAATGCTAAGAAAACAAAATGTATAAAGTTCGCTTTACCGAATGTTAGAAATCTAGGACCCAACATCGTCTTGGATAAAGAGGTTCTTGATACTGTACACTCGGCAGTTTTTCTGGGCATAACAGTAGATGCTAAACTTCGGTGGGGCCCTCATATATCAAGCCTAGCGGGAAAGCTCAGTTCGACTGCTTACGCCGTTAGGAAAGTATGACAATACACTGACGTTGATACAGCTCGGTTAGTAAATTTTAGTTATTTTCATAGCGTCATGTCCTACGGTATTCTGCTGTGGGGCAAAGCCGCTGACATTCAAAATATATTTGTTCTTCAAAAACGAGTTGTTCGAGCAATTTACCAGCTAGGTGCCAGAGTTTCTCTGAGGGATTTATTTAAAGATATTGGTACTTATACATTAAAAACAGTGATATTCACAATATTAACACAAGAAATAAGGACAAATTACGTGCTCCATTTCACCGGCTTCACAAGGTTCATAACTCGTTTGTTGGGCTTGGTATTACTTTTTATAACAAGATACCCTCTTCATTGCTAGATTTGCCTCTTAAGAGCGTACACGCGGTCCAAGCGCTGTTTGGCTCAAAAACGTGATTTTTCAAACCAGATTGTCCAACGACTACTTATCTTACAAAAATACCAATTACTGGTACTTTTAGGAAATATTGTTGTCTAGTTTGTTAGACACTTTTTTCGATTAATAAAGTGTTTGGGAATGCCATCAAGATAACTGAACAGGGGTTTTCTTGATTTCACTTTCAGTGTCAATTTCGAAGCTAAAAATATCTGAAATTCCTGACAAATTTCGCAAAAAAAATTAATTATCTAACTGCAAAGATCCTTAAGAAAATAGTTAGTTGAACAGATTTTTTGTTTTCGACTACATACTTATGAAATTAAAATCCAAACAAAGTGTTTTTTTTTCTGAAATTACAGTCTAGAAAATGATTATTTTTACCAATATATCTTACTTAATTGAATATAATTAATATTTACTATAATAGAAGAACTTCTTTTTTATAATATACACTTTTTAACTAAATTATCTCTATTATTTTTCTATAAATATTTTAAAACTACTATAAAACTCTGGGTGCGAATCGAATAATCGATTCAAATCAGTCGGCCGCGAGCTCTTCCAGAGAGTGGACACGTCGCTGAGCGCTCTGCCTGACCCTTGTTGACCTTTGTCGTGCGTATACAAGGATAGTGCAAGCTTATAGTGTGATCGTCAAATCTTAATACTTTGGAAAGTAAAATATTTTATTTTTGATGACCGATAATATTTTATAGTGTGATCGTAAGTACTCTGGTAAGTATTTTCGGAAGTGAAAACTTCTTTAGGCGCGTTGAGCAATTTTTGGTGGAGGAATACGTGGGTTCATGTCACCGTCATGCCCTGCTGACATGCTGTCGTAGGATTAATTGAAGTTTTAATTAGGAAAATTCGATATTAATATCATTTAATTTGGTCAAAATGAAAATTCAAGATGGTGGCTGTGAAAATATTCGCATTATTCGTCATGGGTATCGTTTTCATAGTTTTCGAAGGTGCTAAAGCCGATAGTGAATTCAAAATGAAAATCTAAGATGGCGACAACGAAAATATTCACATTTATCGTCATGGGTATCGTTTTCATAGTTTTTGAAGGTGCTAAAGCCGATAGTGAGTTCAAAATGAAAATCCAAGATGGCGGCAGTGAAAATATTCACATTCTTCGTCATGGGTATCGTTTTCGTAGTTTTCGAAGGTGCTAAAGCCGATAGTGAGTTCAAAATGAAAATCCAAGATGGCGGCAGCGAAAATATTCACATTTTTCGTCATGGGTATCGTTTTCACAGTTTTCGAAGGTGCTAAAGCCGATAGTGAGTTCAAAATGTAAATCTAAGATGACGGCTGCGAAAATGTTCAAATTTTTCATCATGGGTATCGTTTTCATGGTTATTGGTGGCCTATATTTTTTGATAAACGACATTATTTCAATAGTAACAAATTTATGTTACAGATTTTTAGGAAAAAAAAACGCAAACATTTTGAAAATATGGCTTAGGCAAGGGCTAAAAGGTTGGGATATTTATGTTATATGAACTTCCACTCGCGAGGGGGTTGTGGCTAAGTGATAACAGCCGCACGGGTCGATCGATCAGGTTAAGCTACGCTTGCCGCGATTGGTCCGTGGATGGGTGACCATCTTTACATACCATGACCCCTCCGTGCCTCGGAAAGTACACTAAGCCGTTAGTCCCGGCTGTCATTTGTAGATCGTTAACAGTCGTTACGGGTCGTCAGAAGCTCGAAAGTCTGACAACCAGTCTTACCAAGGGGTATCGTGTTACCCAGTAACTGGGTTGTGGAGGTCAGATAGGCAGTCGCTCCATGTAAAATACTGGTATTCAGCTGTATCCGATAAGACTGGAAGCCGACCCCAACATAGTTGGGAAAAGGCTAGGCAGATGATGATGAACTTCCACTCGCGGCTTTCGCCTGGGTGAAATGTACTTGAAATTTCGACTATTTAAAAGCAAATTTACGAGTAGGTTTTGTCAGACCAAAAAAGAATTAAATTGAAGAACAGTCGAGTAAATCCAATGATGCATTAAACTATGATGAATACGATGATACAGGTCATGTAACTGACGTTCGGTTGACCATGCTTATTAGGTAGATTTTAATTTTGGCATTTATTTTTTTCAGATAAAATCAAATTTATTTTCAATACCTATTAAAAAATGTTTGAAGTTATACAATATGTAACAAAAACCCTGTTGTTCCTTCTACCTACGTTTTAAGAATCGGTTTACTAACCGATAAAGCAAGTCATTTATAAAAAATTGTTCAATAAAAAAAATTAAAATAAATATTTAATTATTAATATTTGTAATGTTTAATCGATTTGTTACCTCTGCCATTCTGCATGAAGCGATGACGCGAAACCAGAAGTAGATAGAACGTTCCCGCCCTCTCTTTGATCGGTGCCGCCGCGCCGCCGATTATCTACACAAGTTCGTGACCTTGTCAGCTATTGTTTATCAGTATAATTTAAACGAATTAATCTTTGAAAATCTTGGTTTACACAGTATTTTTAAGCACAATTGATAATTGTTAAAACTACATTTAACACTTCACTACGTTAAAAAAAAACAAATTCGCCGCGTCTGTCACATAAAACCTGATGTACCTATTTACATTTTAATGCATTAATTTATTATGATATCTACTTGACGACCACGGAGTTGTTGTTCGATATGACCACGTTGTACCTCTACACTTCTTGGCTCATTCCAGTCACATTTCCGAAGACACATCAACATATTAAAATATTCTACGTTAGAATAATACATTGTCAACGTTTAAGTAAACAAAACACAAGTCACTAGGCACTAGTCACGTAGGTCAACAATAACATCCACTCGGAAGAAAGCTGCGCGGGAGACTAAGGAAGTGCTTCGCAGGGAGACGGGTGGCGGAGCGGCGGGGTAGGTAGGCACGTGGTACCGACCCGCCGACATGCGCGGCGGATGTTATTGGCAGCACCTTTTGTCGCATTCAAAGAAAGCCGCTAGTAGCTAGTAGGTTATTTAGCGAAATAAAGATGTACTTGTAAAATCAGATACTCTAAACATTTTTTTGAATGTGTCAATTTTAATAGTTATTTGATTTTGACCTCTCGACTAGCCAATGCTTAATTTTTTTAATTATAATTTCATCAATGTAGTATCAATCAATGCTTATAGGTAAATGTATACGTTCCTAAAAGGAACAACAGGGTTTTTGTTACATATTGTAGAGGATGTTTTGCAAGGCGCTGAAGTATATAATCAAGACCTTCTTTGTTTTTTAGCTTTAAAGGGAGAGCTAAACATTGCAACAGACGGCATCGGTGCTGCCGAATATTAGAACACTTTGTCAATTGCTCTGCACGTTTCCTATGACTACTAGCACTGCCGAGTAATCTTTCTCCACCTTACGCCGATCCAAGTCATATTTTCGCAGCAGGATGACAGAAAAGCATTTGAATGGACTGGCTTTAATGCATATCCATCAAGACTGCGACAAAAATGAACGCTAATGAAGTGCTGGACATCTTTAGCAGGAAACAACATAAAACTGCCTGTATTAATCCTTTAATTTGTTTATTGTTTTCATATTTTAATAAATCTTTATATAAATACTATAAGTTTATTTTTAACAGATACATATGATTGATTATTTTTGCCTGTCTGCCCCTTGTGGGGCACAAGGGGCAGAAATAAATCCTGGATCCACCCTTGGTTGCCAGAGATGATCGACTCAAGAAAAAGTCGCTCAATGCCAATCTTAATAGATATATGCGATTTTAAAATTAAATACTTACTTTAAACTTCGCTTGCTAAAAATTATTTTAATTATAAAAAAAAAATAAATCATAAATAAATAAAAGTATAAAAATGATTCGTGCAAACGGTTAAGCGCTCACGCACACAGAGAAACCATTGTAGTGTGTCGCTGTGTGTGCCATTTGATAGATCGCGCCTATTTTGACCTGCGCTAAATTGAACGCGCGCTCTTAATGCGTTTAAAACTAAAGTAAAATCCAAACTTTGTTCAAGGGCATACTATTCTATCCACGACTACTTAAACGATAAGAATTGTTGGTCGCTGTGATTAACTCAAGACAATGTTTATGTTGTTTCTTCAGAATTAGCTTACCTAGTGACAGGTTATATGAGTTCATATAATTGTTTATTTTATTTGACTGTATAAGTCAATTTATTTTAAATTTTATCTTCGTTTATTATTGGCAAAATCTTCTCATTACAATGTTTTTGTTGAGTTGTATTGCAAAATGTGGTTAGCTAGCGACCTCGATAACTGATTATATTATTTTTACAACCGGCAGCCAGCTCGTCATGCTCCCTTAGATGTCACTGCTTGCGGTAGCGTCGGGGGTCGGGTTGCCTCTTTCCCTCAAATATGGCGAGGGGGGTAATGGCTGATTTTTGCGTTATGCTCGTGAACGGGTGCTGCTTGTGGTGACTGGTCGTCTTGCTAACCATTGTTTTGTTTTGTTATTAGTAATTAACTCTTTATTTATTTTACTTTGATGGTCCTAGTTCATCATTTGTGACTGTTACGGCTATATATATATGTAAGCGGGCACGCCCTTTATACTTGGAGGCTTTTATTTAGGTTTTAAGTTCTGTTTACTTTTTTATCTCTGCTTGAGAATAGTTTTCGGTCTTTTTCTTTTCTTATTTTTTTGTTGGTATAGTGGTGTGCTAGTTGACATATGACTAATAATTTAATGTTTTGTGTTTCACGTGGTATAAATTGTTTTGCATACTATTGTATAGAATCCATTTTTTTTCTCTAACTGAACAGACAGCTGTGCTGCTGGGGAGTTTGTTGGCCACTTCCTCTTCCCAGCTAAAGTACTAGGAAGTGGCGAAGGGTGGGCGTTTTGGGGGACTGTCTTATGTAATTTTGACGTTCGAAAAGTGCTGATCCTCAGCCTAGTTTGAATAAATGACTCTTGATTTTGATTTTTTGATTTTGATTATGATTTAATGAGAGTGTAAACAAACCCTGTTCAAGTTAAATTCTCACGAAATCACTCACTAAAGGGACTTAGTAATACATTCGTCTGTATTCAGAAGGTTCCAACTTCATATCTTATTACTATTTCCAACAATAATTGTTTGAATGACATTATTAAATTGTACTCAATTGAAAAATCATCATGAAGATTGAGGTTATCAAATTACCTGATTTTTAATTAAAATTTTTTGTTTCGGGTAGTCAAATAATCAAATCTAAGCACTCAATTTGTAAGTGGCACTACAAATTGGTGTCCACACTTCCAAGTATATTTTCTGATCCATTTCAGATACTTTTGGAACAAACTGTAGAAAGTCCGTGATCAGAGATCGTGTTGAGTCGTATGACCAGCACCAGTTATTGCGTAACTAACTCACAATCCCGTTCCAAATAACTTTTGTTTGTCATATTCTGTTTGATTTTTTGTTATTTAAATTTATTACAATATTATTATTATTCTTTAATTACTTAATGTATTGTTATTTTAAGAGAATGTTTTAATTATTAATATTTCTTGACATTTGCACGTCACATCATGTGGCAAACGTGTCTGTACCTAATAATGTTGTTACCATCTTGCATGCATGTCTTTTCTTGTATGTATGATACCTGTTTAAGCAATCCTATCTTATCTTATCATTTATTTCAAAAACCTGTAAAATCCAAAAAAATGCAGGCAAAGTGAGCTCTGCGGTGACACCGAAGACGGAGTGGAAGTGGCGAAGTTTTAGGCCTACATTTAAAAAAAATAATAAAAATCGTTATTGCAGACCACGTGATCCGTTTACGACAGTAAAAAAAAACAAATAAAAAAAAATCCGGTCAAGTGCGTGTCGAACCACGTACAATGAAGGGTTCCGTAGTTGAGATGAATTTATCCCAAGAACAAACAGTAACATTGTAATTAGAAAACATGTTCCCCAGACATTCCAACTGCAAATGCACGCAATGCACAATGTTATTAATGCACTGTGTTCTTAGGCATAACTTTGGATGCCAAGCTTCAATGGGGCCCCCATATAGATATAAATTGTCAAAAAGCTTAGCTCTGCAGCATACGCCGTTAGAAAAAATAGTGATTTAACAATTTAGACACAGCCCGTTTAGTATACTTTAGTTATTTGCATAGCGTAATGTTGTACGGTATTCTGTTATGACAATTTTTGTTTTACAAAAAAGAGCAATCCGTTCAATTTATAAATTAAGTCCCAGTTACTCCCTCAGAGACAAATTTAAAGAGATTAATATAATTACTGTAGCTTCTCAGTATGTTTATGAAAAACTTTGTACGCACATAAAAATATTAATTTGTTAAAAAAATATAGTGATATCCATAATGTAAATACTAGGAACAAACACAAATTTGTTGTTCCTACAACCAGGCTCAAAAAAATAGGCAGCTCGTTTAGATGCCAATGTATACGTTTTTATAATAAACTTCCTAGCGACATTCAAGAACTAAGCCTTAATAAATTCAAATGTTTTATGAAACAGAAACTGTGCCTGAAAGCCTTTTATACTGTTAAAGATTATATTGAGGACAAAAAGGCTTGGGATTGAGCTGCTCCAATAAATTTACAGTGAATGTTGTTTTTTTTTACTCTTATATTTTGCTAGCTATTTATATTTTCTTATTCTATATAACATTTTATATAAACTATGACATGAATATTTACTTTGTAAAGTATTATATTATTTTCTATTATTTCATTATTTAAATATTAGAATATACAAAAATATATAAATATATAAAAATATATTATTTTAATTATTAGTAATGTGAGGACTATGTGGGTCATTGTTTTTTTTTGTCTCTTACTTAGTTTTAATGATGGTCTGGCAGTTTGAGTACTTTATGCGGCCTACCCAAATGTCTTTTCTTTGGTATTGTTCGTCAAATCATTAAGCTCCTTAAGTTTTGAGTTGAGCTGCACAACTACTGACAAATGCATGCACTGACTGGACAGGTCCACTCAATCTGTGTGGTTCTTTCATCAAAAGACCATTTCAGACACCAATCGACATGGTCTTCACATGATCTGACCAAGATTATGTCTGGACTTTAAAAGAGACTGTGACCTCTGAGTTTGTTTCGGACTTCTCAGAGTAGTCAGATAGGAAACGCCGACCTCATCTAGTTTTAAAAAATTAGTTTGACGTGTAAAAGTGTTTGTAAAAACCTACTTACAGAAATAAAATCATTTATCATTTATGTGATTCACCAAGTTATTTTATGACCATAGACTTCTTATAGGTTTTCCTGTAATCTATAAGTATAGACCTATTTTATGTATTTTTTTCAACATTTAAGGCTCAGCAGTTTCAGAGATGATGGGGGAAACCGCCTCGCCTTTCTTGTCTCACTGTTGGGCGACGGCTTCCCTTTCCTTTTTCCACTTAACTCGAACCTTTTCTTTTTTTGTCGGAATGTAAAGTCTCATGGATATCCTCCACCAGAGCAGGTGGGCAGAGGGATTTGTCAGACTCTTACTTACTAAAACCACCCCGGTGTTCCCTCGTACACTTGCCGCCTTAGGAAGGCGCGCGTGGAACACTACGCGCCGCCATCTCAGATATTTTGTGATGGGGTGTGACGTATATCCCCGACTCCGTCGCTCCTGGAACTGTTTAGGAGTCTGGAAGAGGGCATTGTCTGCCCTCTGCCGTCGCTTAGTGCACCTGCTGCGGGACGGGAGAGCACTTGTGATCTCCCTTTTCTTTCTGCAGCTTCCTTCTGCGAGATAACTGTTTCGCAAAAGGATATCACGGCGTCCCAAGTCCTGCACTACCAACCAATGTGGTCCCTCAGTTCATTCATACATACTATTTACATACAATTTTTTTCTTGGTTGTGCGTCAAATACCAGATCGGGAGACAGCGATCTGATATCAGCTGTGTATATTTCTTGAACTTTTAAATCTCAATTTTATTTTTCAAGACATCCATCATTTTTTTTTATTTAATGCCGTATCTCATATAACTATTTTGTTCGAGTAAATACTCGTTACCCAATTTATACCATTGCAATTGGTACGTATTCCCTATTACCTAATTTCGAATGCTATAACATTTTCTATAGCTTGATGTGTAGCCGTGTGTACAGTCTCAACATTGTTACCAGTGAAGTATTTAATAGGAAGATGCGAGACAGCCCCAACACAAGTATTGTTAATTACTTACTGGGGCTGCCTCAATTTTCATTTAGTTTGATGTAATAATTTGAGAAACAATTAACATTTTGAATTTTGAATTTGAGTTAGTATAGCGCCTTCTCTATCGCACATTATCATACAAATGACAAAGACAAAAAAACTTTTTTAGGGTCAGTGGGCGTTAACAATACCTTAGAAATGTAAATGTGCGTTCACACTGCGCTTCTTAAAAGTTCGCTTAGTTTATTCCTGCGGCTTCGTCTGTCGTATAAATTGAGAGACATTACTCACAATGTTTGTCTTTTAGTCGTCAAAAACTATTTACTATATTTATTTGTATTTATGAATTGATCTTGAATGGCTAACATAAACGCATCTGTTATATTTTCAAATCGCTATCGCAATTCGCCCTATCGCATCAAAATATTGCGTTTCTGTTTTTCTTGTTTTGACACACACAATGCCTCAGAAACTGGACTTGATATATCTGAAACGACACTATTATTGTGTGAAGTCACTCGTCTCAGTATGGACCATTTTTCGTGCCACTCGGTATGGTGAGGGCACATGTAACGATTTAAATCTGTGGTAGTTAATTAAAGTTAATGATTGATTATATTTAAGTGAAATCTTTGAGTAGGTACCCATTACTCAAGTAAAGAAAAGGAACTAATAGATTTTTTAACTAGTTACTTAGATCATACCGAGAGATCCAGACGTTTGCCCTCTGCGTCACGTCAAACTATCTGTCTAGGCGATGTGCTAAGCGACCTTTGACCTACAAGTCGAATCAAATGATCTAACAGCTGATGTTATTTGTCACAACTTTGGTAATTTTAGTTTGGTTACTGATCAGATCAAAACATGTTATTTTCAAGCCGGTTTATAACAAGATTCATTGCATTGCTTGGGTTATATAAACGTCTCTATTTGTAGTAAAAAACATGCATAATACAATCTAACACGGCCATGATTTATGTATCTATATTATGTATAAAAAATAATGTTATTAAGGCAAAAATACCAGCACAAGTCAGATTAAAACCGGCCAGGTGCGTGTC
Source organism: Atethmia centrago (assembly GCA_905333075.3). Lineage (NCBI taxonomy): Eukaryota > Metazoa > Arthropoda > Insecta > Lepidoptera > Noctuidae > Atethmia > Atethmia centrago. The sequence continues at coordinate 16,125,992 of HG995385.1, forward strand.
GGACCACTTGCAATAAAGGGTTCCGTAGTTAGGAATTTGGGATGAATTTATCCCAAAAACAAGCTTAACATTGTAGTTGAAAAACATGATCTCCCATACATCGATATATGCCACGGTCAATTCTCCGATTGCAAATTTAATTTGGTCGACTATTACTCGTTAACTTGTAAAGCCCACTTAGCTGTGATAGTTTTCCTTTTAATTTCATTATATGTACTACTGTGGACGATTTTTTTCACATCTCCATAAACAACCATTTAGCGGGCAGGGGGCGGACACTTGATTCTTACAAAAATTTGCACTTTAATGCTTAATATTACGCAAGCCGATCCTGGAATCGAAAAATGGTGTTGACAGAACCACAATATTTTTGAACGGCCTATCCAAGAATACCCCACACTATGGGGTAGACGAAAAAAAAATATCATCTCCACATTACGTGAAAGGTAGGTACCCAAAAAAAAAATCTAATACATATTTTTCAGCTTTTATAGCGTGGTTAATATGTATAGCTATGCCAAATTACAGCTTTCTAGTACTAAGCATCTCTGAGCTACAGCGGGGACAGAAAGACAGACAGACAGACTGACATGGCGAAACTAAGGGTTCCTTGTTATTATTAGTAGTAGTCATCACTTTTAGGGTTCTACGGAACCCTAAAAATGATAACTATAGTTAATTACCTTGACAGTTATCAGGCAAGCACGTGCAGTATGGTAGGTGGTTTTTGACGATACAACCCGCATAGTTGCCGCAAGCCCTGGGGCACGGATCATTGCACCAATTGTTGATGCACGCCAAGCCTGGGTTGCACTCAGAGTTGATGGTACACTCCGGTCTGCATGTCGGCGGAGAGCTGATGTTATCCGGAAGACAAGTGCAGTTAGCGTTGCCATTGAACTCTTGGCATTTGGAGTTCGGACCACATGGTGATGGTATGCACGGATTTACTTCAGGTTGTTGCGTCGGAATTGATGGCGATGCTGAAAAATATTAAATATTTAGTCAAAAGAAATATAGAGTTGGTGACAAATTATTTGGAATGTAATGAGCACTTACTGGGTACACAATTATTAAATGGATCACCGGTGAATCGATCCTGACATGAACATATAGGGTTGTGAGCAATTACTCTACAGTTTGCATTTATAGCACATTGATAAATGCATGGGTCTACACATTTACGATTAAAGCAGGCTTTGTCACTAGCGCATTCACTGTTTACTGTACATTCCGGTCGACAGTAGGGTGGTGTCCCCACAAAACCTTTCTGGCAACGACATATTGCTTGTGAATCCACATATCTGCACCGACTGTGATGACCGCACTCTTCTTCAAAGCAACGTGTTGGCTGGACCTCATCTGTAAAAAAGATTAAAAACTCAAGAGGTGTCGTGGAATACCCAGTTGTTTGAAGTTCCTTTCGCTGTGTATTATATATTAAAGAAAAGAGGCACAATCAAATAATGTAACGTCTGAAACTAACTAAATGAAAAGAAAATACAAACATTTATCCACATCACGTTGACAAGTTAACAGTATTGCCTTATTGACTGCAAATGTAATGCTTTCTTTGGCCGAAAAATGGAAGTATTCCTGTTTGAGCACCTATTTATTGGGCACCTATGCATTGAGCACCAAAGGTATTCCCATTTGAGCACCAATCAATATAATAGCTTGGTGCTCAATGGGGAACAATAAAAAATACTCAACTTTATTCCCTTTTGAGCACCTACGGTGCGGTAGCTTTTAGTGATGGGGTGTATAATAAAATATATCGATAAAAATTGGCATTACTTTTATTTTCATATTAATTTTAGGAAACTATGTAATTATTATAAATAACACAATCAGCCTTGTTATTTTATAGGTACCTCACTTACTTAAGACAAATAAAAGAATTCACATTCCTTGTAACAACAGTATAGAGTCTTTATGCTTATTGTTTTTAAATAAATAACATTTCTTATTGATACTTACTTAATTATATGAAATGTGGGTGTACTACAGGTACACCTCTGCCCAACCCTTCGGGTAAAGAAGGCGTGATGTTATGATGTTATGTAATACACGAAAAGTTTTTAGTCGTTTTGGAAAAAAAATATGAACTTGTTGACGACCACAGCGCTATCTACTGGCGACTAACGATACCGATCGATGGGACGAAGGTGGCGGCACAACGGAGCGGTACTAGTGATGCCCTGCGGATTTTCACTATCTTGTTGACCCGCCAACGATCTCACGCAAATCATAACCGCAAACCTAATATATTGTGAAAAAGACATCCACCTGTAAAAACGATATTATTACACGTTATCATAATGAGCCTTGTGTCTGATTTCAACCAACGACGCTGACACGACGACGTCCTGACGCAGAAACCCCAACATATATGGACCTTTGAGCCGAACGTTCAACCGAAGCAGCAAGCACCATCTTCAGCAACGGTCAGGTCAATCCACCCAATTTTCTTCCAAAGTCCTGTGTTCAGTTTGTGCTAATATCGCGCGTGAAGTCAAGTTCGCGTTATCGCGACAGTGTAGCCGTAGGCTTTCAATTGTGGAAATAGAAAGTAGTGAAGATATCATTCGCGATTTAGTTAAGAAAAGTAGTACCGTTAAACGAAAATTAACTTTGTTTTCTAAGTATGTGCAGTCATTAGATGTTTTGCAAATAACGGACGCTCGTGCTTCAGCTACACTGTCGCGATAACGCGAAATAAACTTCGCGCGCTCTCTGTTGTACAGCGAGACGTCTATCGGTGTGCGAGAGAGAGCGCGCGAAGTGGAGTTCACGATATCGCGACAATGTAGCCCCAGCATCAGAGAACGGAGTTAGATGAGCGTTTTAAAGCATTTAAATTACTAATCGATCAATATTCTATTATACAAGATGAATTAGATTCCATTGTGTCAGATAGTCAGTTGGACGGGGAACTGCTAGAGAGAAACGATTCAAAATCAGTTTTATGCTATTGTGGGCAAGGCTAAATATGTTTTAAAAGATACTTCCACTCAAATTTCCACCGCATTAACTCTACTTTCAAGCTTCTTTTGCCACACCCAACATTCACTTCCATACATAAGTGTAGGCACCAGCACACCATTATGAACAGCCAGTCGAGCCTCTTTGGGCATCGACTGGTTGGTCACCATCGCATGTATAGCACCATTCACTTTACCCCCGCATTTACTCTCCTTTCCACATCTTCATCAATCTTTCCATCCCTTGTAAACAAACTCCCTAAATATACAAATTCACTTACTTGCTCTACACTCTTATCATTTATTTTCACACTATACACCGATATATCCTCTACTCTTTCAAACACCATGACCTTCGCCTTATTCACATTTATATTCATCCCTTTCATCTTATTTGCTTCATCCATCACAGTCACCATGTCTTGCAGCTGTTCTGCTGACGATGCAAGTAAAACTTGATCATCTGCGTAAAGAATGCATTTGACAGGCAACTCATTCATTCTCAATCCGCACTCACCCTGCTTCAAATCTATCAGATAACTATCCATGTGCAAGTTAAACAGTCACGGTGACGCTACACAACCCTGTCTAACACCCCTTGAGATGCAGAACCAGTCTGTGTATGCCCCATTTATTGTAACACAAGCACTGGAATCTTTGTATAAAGATTTCAGTGTGTACCAAGCGCCAGTCCACACCATACATGGATAGTGCAAATCACATAACTTCTTTCGCTTTTTTCCCGCTCGGTTTTAGACAGTAAGTCTACTACTTACTGACTAAAACCCGCTCGTATTCCTTCCGTTGCCTGTGTTGCCAGAGGCCTCCGTAACCCTTTAGTACCTTCCCGCAACTCGGCATCTCTTTAAGGCGCGCGTGGAATACAACGCGCAGTCAACCGGGGCCTGGACCTTACCGGACGGTGAGCTACCCATTGCTCACCGTCCGCAAGCCCACGCCTACGGTGGCCGGAAATCCACCCGGGATTCCCGACGCCCAGGGCGTCTCCTGCGGTGGCTAGGGGCAAGAGGGCGCGAAATTTGTCTTTCCCTTAACCGTCCCGTCTCCTCCTTCGCGAGCATTACTGCTTCGCAGAAGGAAGTGACAGCTGCCCATGCCCTCGCTCTCGCTCCGTACCATGGCCTGAACCACGAGGACACGGCGGTGCTCTGCCCAAGCCGAGCAGACCTCCACCGCATGCTCCACCGTGTCTTCCGGGCGATAAACACAGTGGTGACACCCGGGTGTTTCCTCTCGCCTTATCCGACACAGGAACCTCCCGAAGCTGCCATGTCCGGTGAGGACCTGTGTCGGAAGGTGGGGACGCCGTGGCGCCTCTCTAGCCACTCCTCAAACCCTTCCGAAAGTAGGAAAATTAAAGCTGTCTAAATTAATACAATTCCTCAATGATCTTGCTGATTTTTTAGAACCGATTAGGTCTCAAAGCAAACAATCAGTAGACGCTCAACAAAGAAACAGTCAAATTCATCACGTTACAAATATGCTTAGGTCGGTTCCAACCACCCGGTTCACTCGTGTGAAGATTTCCTTAATAAATTTATCTTTTGAAGATAAATTATATTTCATTGAGGAGAAAAAGTTATATCGTAATGGTTTACGATCATGTCAGTATGGGCCGTGCAGAAATTGTAACAAAAAACACAACACGTTAATTCACACAGATGCTGTTGTAGTTGCTCGCACATAATCAGCTGTCGCTCAAATCACGCAAATAGTGCTACAGTCTGAATTAAATAATACGAGTGCTTCACAAATACAGATGCCGCTCACCATTTCTCATAAATCTCACACAATTTACAAGGAAGATAATAATACCAAAGCGCAATGTTTTTTAAATCTTGTATTATTATCGACCGCATTAGTAGAAACAGTGGACGAACATCATAAATATAATCATAGATAACGGGAGCCAACATTGCTTCATATCCAAATCGCTATACAAAAAACTTACATTTTCCATTGATACAGTCCATTGTTCAAGTTATAGGGGAAGATAATACTATATCCCAATCCACGCAATCATGTCGACTTCAGTTGCGATCCAAAACAAAAACGCATAGCCGCCCTTTAGTTGTTTAGTTTTGCTTCGTATTATCATAGTATAAAGAGAGGAAGTAGGCTATCTCCGGCCCAATCCGCGATATAATTGCCTACTGTATCAGGGTTGTCACTTTTAGCTAAATTTTAATTCAGTGCCTGTAAATTCAAGGGAAGGGTCGGGAAGTAGTATTTTTTACTTGTATTGTCTGGGTACAGGGTTTGTGAGGTCGATTTCTTCTGATGATAAAATAAAAACTACCTGGCAAATAATAAATAATGAAACAGGTAGGAAAAAACCGCGTAATACTGAATTTAATTTAGAGACTGCACATGGGCTCATCACTTCAGATGTAGAGATAGCTCAAGAATTTGAAAACATTTTTGCTAATATTCCCCTCAAAACTACTGAAACTTTAAATTCCTCACCCGCGCTTTCTGCTGCCTTACTTAAAAAAAATGTAAAGGCATGCCCTTAACAGGTTTGAGCATACAAACCCCCAGGCTGTTATAAAAGTTTTTAAAGATCTTAAAATTAAATCAACAGAAGATCTCTGGGGAATGTCTGTAATAGTCTGTAGATCTATCATCGAAACCATTGCGCCCTATTTAGCTTTCATATTTAACACCAGTGTTGACCAAGGAGTCTTTCCAGATCTCATGAAACACAGTAAAGTAGTTCCTTTGTTCAAATCCGGTGATAGTAAAGAACCCAACAATTATAGGCCTGTGTCAGTTCTGCCAGTTCTCAGTAAGGTGTTTGAAAAGTTGATGCTCAATCAAATGTTACGCCACTTTAATAAAAATTCCATCTTTTATGAACAACAGTACGGTTTCACCAAAGGGCGTTGTACGACTGACGCCGCCGGTGTCACCCTAATAAAGAACATTTTTAACGCCTGGGAAGAAGCACAGGATGCCATTGGTATCTTTTGCGACCTCTCTAAGGCGTTCGATTGCGTAAACCATGAGACATTTCTGCTGAAATTAGAGCACTATGGACTTAGAAATACAGCTCTTTATTTACTAAGATCATACCTAAAAGATAGAAAGGTTCAAGTAAACGGCGTAAACTCATTGGGGTCTGAAATGGCAATGGGCGTTCCTCAAGGTTCGATATTGGGTCCATTCCTCTTTTTAGTTTACATTAATGATTTACCCCAATTATTTCAAAATCAACCGAACATGGTGTTATTTGTAGATGACACATCATTGATCTTTAAAATAGACCGACGATCACAAAATTATGACGACGTGAATAACTCTATTCTTCAGGTCCATGATTGGTTTACGGTAAATAATTTGGTACTAAATGAAAAAAAAACCAAATGCATTAGATTTAAATTACCTAATGTTAGAAGTAGCGAATGTGATCTCATATTGAATGGAGAAAAACTGGAATTTATTAATCAAACGGTTTTCCTAGGAATCACTCCTAGTCCGGTTTTCCTAGACGAGAAACTACAATGGGACCACATATAACACCTCTTGCGGGGCGGCTAAGCTCGGCTGCTTATGCTGTTAGAAAGATAAGACAGTTGACAGATGTAGAAACCGCGCGTTTGGTCTATTTTAGCTACTTCCACAGCATTATGTCGTACGGCATTTTATTGTGGGGTCGGGCTGCTGACATTGATTCCATCTTTATTTTGCAAAAGCGAGCTGTCAGAGCCATTTATAATCTACGTCACCGTGAATCTCTTAGGGAAAAATTTAAAAAGATTAATATTATGACAGTACCTTGCCAATTCATTTATGAAAATAATATGTATGTAAGAAAAAATCGACATCTTTTTAATAAAATAAGTGATAGACATAATTTTAATACTACAAATAAAGATAAAAGAGATCAACCATTTTTCAGATTATCTAAAGTACATACATCTTTTATGGGGTACTGTGTCAAATGTTACAACAAAATACCTTGTGATATATTGCAATTAAATGAAAGAAAATTTAAAACTCATGTTAAAAGTACACTTTGTAAACAAACATATTACAAATTAGAGGATTATATCCAAGATAAGAATGCTTGGAAACATGCTGGTCCAGCTCCATAGGACAATCTAGAGTCTAGACAAAATCAAACTGGTTGCTATTTTAATTGTACAATTTATTATTTGATTCAAATAATAAATCAATGTTGAATTTTAATTCTGTGATTACTTTAACTCACACACTGACTTTATTTATTATTTTTAGGAAAACGTATATTTTTACAATGTTTGTAAATATGTGAGCATCATGTACCTATCTAGGTGCATCGTCTTCACATATAATTTTAAAATGTTCCTATACAAAATTTTGTAAAACATTTTAAAAGAGTAACGGTGGAGTTTCTTGCCCATTCTTCTCCAGACGAAACTACCATTTGGAAGGGGCAACTAGAATCAATTCAATTTTTTTTTGTTAATTTTGACGTTCAAAAGTGCCTTATATGTGCCTATTTGAAATAAATAATTTGACTTTGACTTTGTCTTTGACTTTGATTTTACCTAAACGATGATGAAACCTTTCACGATGAAAGAAAGAGCGACAGGCCAGCAGACGGGCGGACGGCGCGAGGCGTTTATGAGCACGAGTACGGTAGGTTACTGATAGTACTGTCACCAATTCATTAGTTTAAAGCGCGGCCCTTGCCAAAGATAACACATCTCTGTATAACTAATTCAGTGATCATTAGTCAATAAAGTTCAAATTACAAGAATCAGAGTAGTATTATTTACAAAAAAAAGGGATAAACTAAACCGGCGGGGCGGTGTATAATATAATCAAATATATAATCTATAATCAAATTTTTGTTCTGTTGTTATGATTCGAACTTTGCTCTATTTATCTGATTCACAATTAGTCAATTATTTACTTTTAATTACGATTTTATAACTGTAAGTAGGTATTTAGTTACTATACCTACAATACTGAGAAATCGGCATGACTAAACGTAAACAAAGCAATAGCGGCAAATCAATTGACAGATCAAAATATAAATAATAAGTTCTGTTCTGGCTTCATTGATGAATATGTCCTTGTCTAACGGTAGTCATCCTGACCAGTTAAAAAATGCAATTATACGTCCTATATTTTGTATATAGGACTTATAATTGCATTTTTTAACTGGACTTATTTGCTTTCGTAAATATATAATGTCTTGCACCCGTATTCCATCTGAACCGGGTGCTTTCTCACAGGACAATGTTCTTATGACCTTTTCTACATCTGACGAAGTCACCTTATTGTATGTATCTATAGCTTACCTCGCTCGGTTTTACATATTTATTTCTATCTAAAAACTTCAAGTTACATACATGTTTAATTCCCTTTATTTCCTCCGTAAATGTTTTGGAAAAGTTTGTACAAATCTGTTTTATACAATCTGTTTTTCCTAAATGTTGTAAAATGACATCGTGCATGCTAGTTTTATTTTGACCCAACCAGATGTTTATATTTGTCCATATTTTCCTAAAATCTCCATTACGTTTTACAATTTGTTCCTGTCTGTATTTATTTCTTGCCTTATTTGTTAGTTTATTTACTTTATTTCTAAATTTTCGTTTGTTCATATTTTTGGATCCACTTTCCAACTCTAAATAAAAAATCCCTTCGAGATAACATTGTGTATAAAGATCTGTCTACTTGGTTGGGTCATATCGGGAACTGTTCATAAAAAGGCTCGAACCCACGACCTTCAACTCGTAAGTCGTGGCCTTTACCGCTTGGCCACCGGGCGGGACGAGCTTGATGACGCCTATAGGTGGGATTGATCCGTGTTGTCACAGGATCGGATTGCGTGGAAAAAGGAAATGCCTTTGTCCTACAGTGAGATAAGTAGGCGGTTTCATTTTGGTTAAATTATTGTTGCCTTTTTTTTTTTTTGTTGAGGGTGGGAAATCATCAAATAACTTCTCCCGCTCTGGGCGGAGCGGGAGTTCAGTAAAAACTGAACTTATTTTTTCACATATTTTGCTATTACGAATGAATCTTAATCGGTTGCATTAGGGGTTATTTTATTTTTGCTCCTGTCTTGCTATATTGCGTAAACGTTTTGAATGCAACCTCAGTCCGCGCTTGGCCGCCATCGTGAGTGGACACTGAATCGCCTGATAGCCGCGCTTCGTGTTGAAAAAGATCGCTGTACATGTACAAAGTATTCGATACCAAATTAGATACTTGGATACGAAGTTTTTATATTCACAGGTTTTTATAAAAACATTCTTTTTCGCTAAAAGTAAAGAGGATTTATAAATGCCTATTCGTCTCCGACTTAATGGAGTGACCTGAAGGTGTACTTCGGTGACTGGTACTGGAACTGGTCGACGAGTAGGACTTGGTGTGCCGAGTTTGGGCTCGTTTTGATAGTTATGATGAGACCTTACCTCCGGACTTGATGGAGTGACCTGAAGGTGTACTTCGGTGACTGCTACTGGAACTCGTCGACGAATAGAACTAGGTGTGCCGAGTTTGGGCTTGTTTCGATAGTTATGATGATACATTACCTTCGGACTTGATGGAGTGACCTGGACGTGTACTTCATTTACTGCTACTGGAACTCGTCGACGAATGGAACTAGGTGTGCCGAGATTGGGCTCGTTTTGATAAATATGATGAGACCTTACCTCCGGACTTGATGCTGTGACCTGAAGGTGTACTTCATTTACTGCTACTGGAACTCGTCGAATAATGGAACTAGGTGTCCCGAGTTTGGGCTCGTTTTGATAGTTATGATTAGGCCTTACCTCCAGACTGGATGGTGTGACCTGAAGGTGTACTTTGGTGACTGCTACTGGAACTCGTCGACGAATGGAGCTAGATGTGCCGAGATTGGGCTCGTTTTGATAGTTATGATGAGACCTTACCTCCAGACTTGATGGTGTGACCTGAAGGTGTACTTCGGTGACTGCTACTGGAACTCGTCGACCAGTAGAACTAAGGGTGCCTACTCGTCAACCAGAGCCCAATCTCAGTACCCCTAGTTCTACTGGTGGACGAGTTCCAGTAGCAGTCACCGAAGTACACCTCAGGTCACTCCATCAAGTCCGAAGGTAAGGTCTCATCATAACTATCAAAACGAGCCCAAACTTGGCACACCAAGTCCTACTCGTCGACCAGTTCCAGTACCAGTCACCGAAGTACACCTTCAGGTCACTTCATCAAGTCCGGAGGTAAGGTCTCATCATAACTAATAAAACTTGCCTAAAGTCCACAGCCCACATCTCTCTACTAGTCGAAGGCTTCTAGTGCCTAGGAGTCACTGAAGTATTTGTATGTAAGAATTATTTAGTCAAATTATAAAGAGCAATACGAAATATTTTTTGTAATTACGAATATAACGAAATAAGAAAAAAAATAACTCAAAGTATCACTTGACTACTATTCCCGCAGCTAACCGTGCGTACACTTGTGTGTGCGTCCCGTGTCAATGTAGTGGTTGGATTCTATAACTATACATTTTGCGAACGCGTCCTGAAATTGACCACTATATTTTAGCACATGGCAACACAAATGAAATGTTCTCAATTTGTCAACTCGTTCCAATTTTTTGTTCTCAACAAAGATTTAAATCGAAAGATTCGCCTTACCGCGTTAAAAGATTTGGAGAGGGCGGGCACATGTAACGATAAAAATCTGTGGTTGTCAAAGTTAATGATTGATTATTTTTAAGTGAAAACCTACTCAAGGATTTCATAAATAAGGATTAACTTTTATTAAAATCTTTACCGGCTTACTCAAGTAAAGAAAAGGAACTAAAAGATTTTTTAGCTAGTTATTTAGATGACACCAAGTTACCCAGACGTTTGCCCTCTACGTCGGGTCAAACTATCTGTCTGCGTGATGTATTAGGCGGCCTTTCACCTGCAAGTCGAATCAAAAATTATCTAACAGCTGATGTTTATGGTCACAACTTTGCTAATGTTAGTTTGATTACTGATCAGATCAAAACATGTTATTTTCAAGCCGGTGTATTACAAGACTAGCTGCGGCCCGCGGTTTCACCAGCATATGTCTCGATCCCGTGGGAATATCGGGATAAAAGGTATGTGTATGTACATATATGTCCTATTCCAAGTCATGGTCTACCCATGAGGCGGATGTCATCCAAATCCGATCAGCTATGTTAGCGTGAAAGCGTAACAAACAAACAAAATAAACAAACTCACTTTCGCATTTATAATATTATTTAGGATTCATAGCATTGCTTGAGTAATATAAATATATCTAGTTATATTAAAAATATGCATAATATATTCGAAACAATACAGGGTGTCCAGTAAATAGCATAACATACTGCAGGGGGTGATAGCTTGGTTCAATACCTACCAAAACAACACAATATAAGTTCAATATAATTTTGACATAAGTAATTCACTGACATCTGTAATTTCATGGTTAGATAATAATAATTTGAAAATTAACTTGACTAAAACAAATATAATGCATTTTGGACAACGATCGCAAAATTCTCTAAACGTCAAATTAACTTATAAACATTTTATAATTGAAGAAGTTACTTCTGCTCGTTTCCTTGGCTTAATTATCGATAATAAATTAAATTGGAAAGATCATATTGACGCTCTTTGTAAAAAAAATAGTATTTTATCATATTCCTTATATAAACTATCTTCAACCATAAGCACAGATGCGCTACTCACGGCATATTATGGCCTAGTGGATTCAGTCTTGAGATATGGTATTATTTTTTGGGGCAACTCAACAAATAAGGACATGGCATTTAAAATGCAAAAACGATGCATACGTGGTATGTTTAGTATTCGAAGTGATGAAAGCTGTAAGCCACTATTTATTAAGCATAAAATTCTGACACTACCATCTCTTTACATACTCGAATTGGCTCTATTTGTAAGAAGCAACTCTCATCTGTTTCCCCTGCTATCCGATATTGTACAACGAAATCGCCGTGATAATAGCAAGCTTTGTGTTCGTCCTGCCAAGACAGCTTTGATGTATAAAAGTGTAGTATGTAGAGCCTCCATAGTTTATAATAAAGTCCCTAAACATATCAAACTGCTGAGTTCAAACCAATTTAAGAGAGCGCTAATAAAACTACTGGCTGAAAAAGCCTAATATAATGTTAATGATTTTCTGACCGACTTATCTTTGTGAATGTTTGATTATTATTTTGTTTGATTATTATTATTTTAATTTTATTATTTGTTTTGAATTTATATTTTATTTTATAATTTTTAATATTTTTTTCATCACATTTTTATATTATTAATTATTTCATTTTATTTCACTGATTTGTACACCAATTATGGTAAAACATGTTGAAACTAATTAAACTTTATCACCTTTAGTAAATATCTCTGCAAGGTAATTACTAATGTACACATGTTTATGCAAATAAATTATCTTTATCTTTATCAGCAAAATCTTACGGATTTACAGTTTTACATAATTTTCCGAAATATCGAAAAATCTCTACCTTGAAACAGATTTTTAAGCATGTCGAATGTAAAATTCCTTTTCTAGCATTTTATTTACATCAAATTATTTGTGAATAGTTACTTTACTCATTGATAAGTCTTTTTTCTATCAAACACAAGAATGTTTTCAAGAAATTCAATTTTTTGTTTAAATTTTCACAGAAGTATTTTCTTATCGCTTAACTTTAACCTACAGTGGTGAAAAAAAAAATGTATGTGGCAGTTTTGTACAACAAACTTAAAAGATAGCCTGTTTAATGGTGATTTTGGAAAGATACAATCCTAGTGCATTTTCATTAAAAAAAAATACAAAAAATGCTACTTTAGTTCCAGAGAAGCTAATTTTGTTGAAAATGTAATTAACGTAATTTTGTCAAAAACCACTACGAGAATAAGTAATAGCTGCTCATTTACGCGAATTATTATAAAACAAGTTGTGACACGTAAAATGCGACATGCACGCGTAATGGATAAAGGTTTTTACCTGCTCGCCGACCGACCCGACCCGACCGGTTACTGTCTAACAAAAGAAGCGCATGTGCTATCCCGCTCTTTTTGTAATGTGATTTTGTGTCTCACTCTCTCAACCTTATTTGCAACGCTTGCCAGTACGCTACCTTAAGCTGTGCGCAACGCATCTTTGTATTCAAAAATTATTGTTTCGTACTGACGACTGTTTTCTGCCTTGGACCCCGGACTTTGTTTGCCTTACGATTTGGATTTTTTATTGTGATCACTACGACGACTTGGCGACCACCTGGACTTTTGTGCTGTATAACATGGCCAACCGCCGCGTTTATTCGAGTTACACGCAGCGAGAGTATGCTGAGATGCGCCTTATTTACGGAGAAGCTGGCCAAAGTTCCAGAGCTGCTGGTACCCTCTACAGGGAAAGGTTTCCCGATAGGAGACATGAAACCACGAAACCACGAATTGTTTGAGTGCATAACTCCTACGTGGAAGGCAGACTCCCCGGGCAACGTGGCGGTGGACGGCCTCAAGTTGTTGACGAAGACATAGTGCTTCAGGAACGAGAACAAGACCCGACAACTTCGGTTAGGGCGATACAACGGCGCACAGGGATACCGAAGTCCACTGTTCATTCAGTGCTCAAGAGATAAGGGTAAAAATAAAAACATATTTATTGGTTTTATTGGTTTTATTGTTTATTACGTTTACAAATACATCCAAAAAGATAAAATTATAGTAAAAAAAAATATTGAATAATTAGTTTACATTCCGCAAAATGTTGCGTCTAAGCAACGTGCAACGTTGGGATTACTGGACTTAAATTTTACTACCAAGTCTAACAACGTTGGAGTATTAGCGTGAGTGAAATATTTTAAAACAATCGGCATGAAGATGTACTTGATATTTTTTACACATATAAATTGTTGTACTTCGACACTGTCGACATCTTCGACGTTTACTTTCGTGCTCTTCTATGACATGACCAATATTATCGAAGCTAATATTGGAAGGTAACGCACTTTTGGATGGTCTTCCTAGATTTGTATTTGAATTACCCAAAAAGTGCGAATTATCTGCAAGTTGGGCTTCTTCGGTTTTTATCAAACTTACCGCAACATACGATTTGAATTCCAATTGACTCAAAGATCGCTCATTTGCCAGGTTGTAAATCCACGAATTTACCAAAACACTGTCTATCAAATTGATGAACAGTGGCCACCACCACTTTTTCCCTCTTACTCGAATCCTATAATTGGCTATTCCATTATCATGGAGATCTACGCCACCCATATTTTTATTATAATCTGCTATAACCTGGGGCTGTGGCACATTCAACATCTTTTTTATTTTTCGTCGTCGTAACGTTTTGCTGTAACCAATGGTTCGATTTTCGCGTTGTTAGTAGCCACATTCACCACAGAATTGTCATTCCATCGAACCAACAGTACTTCATGTTTTTGGTCAAAGCTATAGTCAAATGACCCTATAGAGGCATGAGGAACAGGGTGTAAAGTTCACTCATCCTCCATAGAAAAGGGAGGATCCTCCGACCAGACGGGTGTCGTGTCTGGTGGGCAACTGCCCGACGGTTGATGTCGGGATGTTGTATATATGCTAGTTGCGCGGTAAACTCTGCTTGCGCGATGCAGGATTTTGAGTGACGTCAGTGTGATGCGTAGTTCGTATGTGGCGCTGTAGATGCCGCCACATCACTCCCCTCCGGAGACCGGAGGTCGATAGTGGGCTGAGTCGTGTATCTTGCGATGCTTGCCAGTGCCAGGTGGGGTTCCAGTGGGTCGGAACCGGTTGTCGCATAGTTCGCGGTGGGTCGGAACTGTCTGCGGTGATGCCCCAGTGAGTCGGGGTGGCGCTGCGTTATGCTCCAGTGAGTCGGATGTGGTACAGCGCCGGGTTGAGGGCTGACTGCTGGCGTCGACCAGGAGAGCGTTGAAGAGCTTTGCTTGTTGACCGGCCGAAAGTGCAGTGTGCTGTGCCAAGGTTGCTGGTGAGGCTTAGGGTGATGACCAGGTATGCGCGGTCGCTGCATGCTGGTGGTCAGGATACCCGGTGAAGCCGTGGGTGCTGGCTGGCTGTGTGACTCGCCGCTCGAAAGCTTGAGGAAGTGATGATGATGACGTCACGCTGAAGTAGTTGCACGAAGGCTGCGCTGACGTTCATATTCGGGGTCACCAGTATAGAGGCATGAGGAACAGGGTGTAAAGTTCACTCATCCTCCATAGAAAAGGGAGGATCCTCCGACCAGACGGGTGTCGTGTCTGGTGGGCAACTGCCCGACGGTTGATGTCGGGATGTTGTATATATGCTAGTTGCGCGGTAAACTCTGCTTGCGCGATGCAGGATTTTGAGTGACGTCAGTGTGATGCGTAGTTCGTATGTGGCGCTGTAGATGCCGCCACAACCCTCTCTCTTTTTTCTGAAGACTTTTCGTATTTATCAATGTTTTATTCATTGTTCTATTTTCTCTAATAGTACTAGTGGCAAAATAGCCTTTCTCTTTCAGAATGCAAAACAGTTAATGTGAAGAAAAGAAATTATCAAAAAAAATGCGATGTTTACGTGGGTGTCCAATAACGGACAATAGGTCCAGAACAATATTTTCTCCTAGACCTAAATCATTTCTAGTGACGTTACTATTGTTTCCGCCATATGGAATAAACTGGTAGAGATAACCATTTGAACTACACAAGCATCATACCTTGAATCCAAATCTTACAGGCTTTCCTTTGATGAACATCTTGCAAGCATGACGTCCAAAATACGGCACCATTTCTTCGTCAATTGATAAGTTGTGTGAAAATATTCCGAACTGCATATTTTTTTGGTTTATTGTATTGAAAATAGGACGCAATTTAGCGAATTTATCATTTTGATCCAGATCAGCATTATCACATAAATGAATATTTTCCTTTATAGAGTCGAATTTGTTACGACTCATACAATTTCTTACAATTATATACATTTTTGTCTTCATCTTTTGACCGGTATAATTTCGCAGCAGGCAAAGAATGATATCCAGTCAGTAATAATATACCAAAAAATCTTTTGAGTTCTACTACCGTGAGGGTAAATAAATGACGGTTATGGTCACAAGCATATTTTTTTGAAAAACCTACAATCTGTTCCCAAACTTCATCACTAAAATATAGGGAAAATACTTCAAAAGGTGTTTTTCCACCTACACGTTCTTCAATATTCTGTGTCATTGCTGTTTCGTCACTTGTAGGAAAATGTGTATAAGTTGATGTTCTTTTTTCCAGTCTGGAACACATTTTGGTGACTTCTTCGGCAGTCTTGGCTTTTTCGAAGCTGAAGGACCGGGCTCACCTTGCGTATTTTCAGGCTCTGCGGGTAAATCGGTGTGGATTTCATACGTTCCAGCGATATCAGTGGGCACACTATTGTTGTAATCACCTAGCGCGTCATCGTCTAGGTCTTCCTCGTCTGTAAGATTGTCAACCGTCGGGGGGATGTACACGGCATCGATTTGATTGGCATCTTCTAAATCTTCTTCTTCTTTTAATATACTCAGAACTTCTTGACAAGATATAGATCGTTGTCAAGCCATTTCAACTTTTTACTTGTTTTCACTGTTTTGTGTACACTCACTTTTCGTTTTTAAGAATTACTATGTTACACGGTTAGCTTGACGTTCTATAACCGACTAACTAATAAAACAAAAGTGCTTGTACTCTTTGTAAACCGAGAACCCATTGTTTACAATAAATTTCTAACATCAATGGCAAGCTGTGTAACAATAACAACTGACTATTATTTCTCCCAACGTTGCGCATACGCAACGCTTCCTGGAAATCTAAAATAAACAACACGTGTAAGTAGTTTTGTCCAACAAAAGGGTTTATATCATAAATAAGATATTGCTAAAGCTTCATACAGTGTAAAAAGTATAGCTTTATTTCAATTAATATTTTTTATGATTGGATGAATCTGTGGATCTTGAGATGAATCAATTAGCAGTTTTTGAAAAAGAAAAATATTATGTATTTGTATTTAAAAAACCATATAATAAATTTTTTTAATCATCTCTTATTTCTTCTTCTTGAGACTGAAAAAAAACAAACAAATTTGAAATGTTGCGCTCCCGCAACGATGGGTAAAGATGGGTCCACAAGGGAAGCAATTTGAGCATTTATTGTGATTTATTTAAATAAATGTTTATTTTAAAGTTAACTCCTCTGTTTTTTTTTTACTATCACCTTATCCTTCGAGATGTCATTTACAGACTGGCAAGCCGGTTGCCGGTAGATTAACTATTATGTAATTCGAACCGACCTTACTACGATTCGAATTCAAGGTCACATTACTTGCATTTAAAATAAAAACAATTTAAAATATTACAAAATTACAAGATGATTAACTTAATTACATTAACTAAATTAAATTAAAACTAAGTTAAGCTTAAAAAAGGCCCTCGGGGCATTGTACCGAGGATGCTGGCGGCATTTCCTCGCTGAATTGCAATGCTGATGCGTTGCGCGAGAAAGCCGCCAGCTTTTCGGTCACCAGTTACATCAACTAGACTTTTCGCGATTTCCGCAAATAACTTATGCGCACTGGGACCCCACGGACCGAGGGTCTCGACGCCAAAGGGCACAAAGTTGTACTCTCTGCCAAGGCCTCCATATTTAATAACTTTAATAAAAAAATAAAATGCTCTTATGAACTAAAGTAGCATTTTTTCGTATTTTTTTAATGAAAATGCACTAGTATTATATCTTTCCAAAATCACCATTAAACAGGCTATCTTTTAAGTTTGTTGTACAAAACTGCCACATACATTTTTTTTCACCAGTGTAGGTTAAAGATAAGGGATAAGAAAATACTTCTGTGAAAATTTAAACAAAAAATTGAATTTCTTGAAAACATTCTTGTTTTTGATAGAAAAAAGACTTATCAATGAGTAAAGTAAATATCCACAAATAATTTGATGTAAAAAGAAAAATACTAGAAAAGGATTTTTTTTATTATGATATGCTTAAAAATCTGTTTCAAGGTAGAGATTTTTCGATATTTCGGAAAATTTTGTAAAACTGTAAATCCGTAAGTTGCTGAACATATACGTATTGTGTTGTTTTGGTAGGTACTGAACCAAGCTATCACCCCCTGCAGTATGTCGTGCTGTTTACTGGACACCCTGTGTATTAACACGGCCATGACATGTATATACATGTATAAAAATACTTTTAAGGCAAAAATACTAGCACAGGTCAGATAAAAATAATTACTATAATAATTAATTACCTTGAAGTATACTTTGACAGCGGCTGTAAGGCGGCTGACCGATGAAACCAGGCAAGCACGAGCAGTTTGGTTTATGGTTGTTGACGTTACAAAGCGTATTGTTGCCGCACTCCTTGGGGCACGGGTCCTTGCAGCGGTTATGGATGCATGCCAAGACCACGTTACACTCAGAGTCGATAGTACACTCTGGTATGCATTTCGGCGGAGATCCGACGTAATTCGGAAGACAAATGCAGCGTACGTTGCCATTGAACTCGTGGCACCAATGCCAAAAATTAGACTCAGGACACGGTGATGGCAAGCACGGATCTTCTTCTCGTAATTGCGTCAGAAGTGATATGGGCACTGAAACATAATTATTGAATATTTAGTAAAAGAAATAAAGAGTTGGTGACACGTGTGATATTATTTGGAATATAATGAGTACTTAATGGGTACACAACTAGTAGGTGGATCACCGGTGAATCGATCCTGACATACATACATATAGGGTTGCAATTACTCTGCAGTTTGCATTCTAGCGCATTGAGTAACACATTTGCGGTTTAAGCAGGCTTTGTCACTAGCGCATTCACTGTTTACTTTATTTCATTCCGGTCGACAGTTGGGTGGTGTACCCATAAAAGCGATCTGGCAACTATATTGATCTAACTAAATTGTTTTTTTTTTAACTGACAAATGCGTGCACTGACTGGACAGGTCCACTCAAATCTGTGTGGTTCTTTCCTCAAAAGACCATTTCGGACACCAACCTACATGGCCCTCAAATGATCTGACCAAGATTATGTCCGGATATACACATTGATGAATTTTATTTATGCATTGACAAGAATATTTACTCTGTGAAGTATTACGAGTATATTATTTTAATGATAGTACATGTGAAGACTATATGGGTCATTGTTTAATTTAGTTTTATTCTCAGTTAGTTTTTAAAATGGTCTGGCAGTTTGAGTATTTTTTGCGGCCTAGCCAAATGTCCTTTATTTGGTATTGTTCGTTGAATAGTTGAGCTCTTTAAGTTCCGAGTTGAGCTGCACAACTACTGACAAATGCGTGCACTGACTGGACAGGTCCACTCAATCTGTGTCGTTCTTTCATCAAAAGACCATTTCAGACACCAATCGACATGATCTTCACATGATCTGACCAAGATTATGTCTGGACTTTAAAAGACACTGTGACCTCTGAGTTTGTTTCGGCCTTTCTTCTCAGAGTAGTCAGATAGGAAAAGCCGACCTCATCTAGTTTTAAAAGATATGATTGACGTGTAAAAGTGTTTGTACAAACCTACTTACAGAAATAAAATCATTTTTCATATATTTTGTTCGTTTCGCACACTTGGCGTCAAGTTGCAGTATCTAGACGCAGCGCCAAGACGTACAGTTTACGGTGACACTTACCCGGTTTCTGAATTGAGAATTTGAAGTTGACAACCTGTTAAACTCAACTTAAACAACTTCGCAACTTCAAGTTCTTAATTCAAAAACTGGCAGATAATTTGCTGCTAGATATGACATGTCCGCGGGTGTCGTGGCCACTTTCGAAACGTTTCTCATCCACCACTTTCCCCTTAAATCTGAAAGGATCTCGGACACCATACAATCTAACGCCTTGCCCCTTAGTACATCTATTTATACTGGGTTTGTGTAATTACTGTTAAAGTTACTTTTTTTGACACCTCACCGAATTTTGAACATATTGATTTTATGTAATCTTCATTATCATTATAAAAGGTAAAGTTTGTAAGTTGGTATATATGAGCTAACCTCTGAAACTAATCGTCTGTTTTCGAAAATTATTTCACTGATACAAAGCTACACTATTACCGTGCGCAAGAGGATATATTTTATGATATAGTTGGCTTCGTTGCATCCCATACTAAAGACCTACCCACCTTCCATGGAAATAAAGACATGTCGTCTGGTCTCTTGCCATCGCCGCGTGCCAGGCCATTGGGTTCTAATACAGCTAGAACGCCGACGGTGACAAGAGCTCGTCGGATGATGTCATTAATGTTCGCGTGCCGCGCTAAGCGACCCGCACTTCGGCTGCAAGACAGGCCGTGCAGTGGCGTGCAGTGGTTCTCCACAGAGGGTAGGCCATGCATACTGACACCAAAAAAAAAACTAATTCGCGCAACATCACAGCGCGGCTCTACATACAAGAACTCACCACATTAATCAAGGACGATTTTCTAACGATGCAAACAGAAGAAAGATTCGGCCACCTCAAATATCATAACCAAGTGGGTGGATGAACACGTCACTTGCAAGGTATCCGAAGTCATGAATTATCATATTTTTGGATTAATTCTCGTAATTCGGGCATACATCTACCTTTAGACACAACTTGAATCTTATCATTAAACGACAAGTGCGACTAACTTAACCTAACCAACACATTATCGGCGCAAACTTCACAACAGAACACCATTCTTAGGTAAATAAACAAATAATAACACAACACATAATCTTTACACTTCTTTACGTTTCAAAACCAATTACTTATAACTTAATAAGATCTAAAACAGCAAAACATTCAAGATCACATATAAATTACTTTTCACTGTCACATGAAACAAACACTACCAATTGAAATTGTATCACTGTCATACCGTGTTCTTTCACATCATATTTTGCCGGATAACACTGACACACTGGACTGTGTTGCCGAAACTTATTTTCCTAACTCCCCACAAACCAAGCGAAATTTCCCAAATATGAGAATAAAAATAAAAAATTATGAAGTTTTTAATTACTTTTATAGGGCTTTTGCTATTCCTTACAATTTATAATTTTTTGGAAGGTATAAATTCAACAATACCACCCTTTTTTTTTAATTGTCTCTAGTAGTCTGGTAGTCATGACGGAAACTTCCCCGCAATTCGGGGAATTGTCCAAAAATTGGGAACCCTGGTCTTCAATATTTTTCATTAATTAAATTTTCACTTTACACACAACCAATGAGGACCAAGCTCCTGCCGCCGGAGTTACGCCCCTAATTTAAACCATTTCACTATTGTGTGCCGTTCATACACACGAAAATATACACGAGTGTGCGTAAATTTATGAACGAAATGTAGGCGAAACAAATCTTTGCCTTGCGTACGTTAGCTTCGTCGAACTGTGAGTCACGTGGCGTCTGCGACAAATTGCTATAAGAGTTTTAACAGGAGTTTAACTTTTTTTTTAATAGTTTGTATTAGCAATTAATTATTAGCAATTTTAATAAGAATTTCTGCAGTTTGGATTTGTTTGCTTTACCGCAAAGAAAGTTTAGACTCAACATGAGTCTAAACTTTTGAAAGAAAAATAATAATTGTTCCACATATACGGCACTATTGGCGGCTTTATGTTATGTTGATACTGTGCTATTGATATTCATGTCCCTTTTTTTTTTCGTTTTTTTTATTGTTAACAACGCTAGTCTTAACAATTACCAAATTGTCTCATTGTGTATCTGTGGAGAACGTAGTTGATTTCACATTTGTATCATTTTTGTACCCTATCTTTCTGTAATTCTTAATGTGTGATTGTTTGTTTTCCCGAATAAATAAAATAAAATAAAATAAAATAAAATTATTGTATAGTTAAAATAAATGCATTTGGCGTTGTTGGTAGGGTAGGCTAGGCCTAATTGCCTCTATGGATGGCACGCCCCTGAGGCCGTGGTATCCGAGACTGTTGACAGCTTCGCCACAGTGACAGCGATGAGGAGAACAACATGGAGCTCCTAGTCTTAGGAAAGCAGCGAGGCGGAAAGTAGTGTCGTTGAACAGAGTACCAATGTTCGACGACAGTAGTTTATGAAGCCGACTCTTACCCACAGCCAGCAGGCGCGCACGCTCCGCAGTAGTAGTAGAAGTGTTAAGTAAATTGTTCTGTACTACTCTGCAGAGCAGCTCGTGCCACCGTCTCTGGGAAGATGGATTATCAGGTAGGTCTGAGTACGACCGCCTATCTGACGGACAGGGCCGTCAACTACCTCAGTCACCAGGGAGTGTGGAATCGGCAAGAGTTGTCGTGCGGTGTCCCACAGGGATCGGTCCTGGGGCCGCATCTGTGGGACATCGGATACGACTGGGTGCTGCGCGCCGACCTCCCTAGCTGCGTCAGCGTAGTGTGCTACGCTGACGACACGTTGGTCCTGGCGCAGGGGAGGTCGCACCAGGCGGCGGCCGAAGTAGCGGCACGCGGGATTGCGACAATCGTCGAAAGGATCCGGCAATTGGGACTCGAGGTGGCCCTGCACAAGTCCGAGGCCATGTGTTTTCATGGTCCTCGGAACGCGCCACCGTGGGGGTCCCAAATAACGGTAGGAGGGGTTTCCATCCGCGTCGAGTCGACGATGAAGTACCTGGGACTCGTCCTCGACAACCGGTGGAACTTCGTGGAGCATTTCCGACGTTTGGCTCCCAAACTGGAGCGGGTAGGCTATGCATTGAAGCGGCTCCTGCCCAATCTAGGGGGACCAAACGCCTCCTGCCGGAGGCTCTACGCGGGCGTCGTGCGGTCCATGGCCATCTACGGGGCTCCTGTATGGGCCCGCTCTCTGGCGCTGCGGCCAGCCCGCTGGTTGAGCGCGGCCCAAAGGGTCATGGCCATCCGGATGATCCGTGGATACCGCACGGTCTCCTGTGAGGCAGCGAGCCTCCTTGCCGGATTGCCGCCATGGGATCTGGAGGTAAAAGTTCTCGCGCATGTATGGGAGTGGCGCGAGGAGGCGAAACGCCGGGGTGTAACTCCGCTACTGTAAGAAATCGCGGCACAGTGGACAGAGCTCCGGCGGGATCTCATGGCGACATGGAGAGTACGGTTGTCGCAACCCAGTGCTGGGCACTCCACGATTGCGGCGATAAGTCCCCTCTTTGAGGAGTGGCTAGAGAGGCGCCACGGCGTCCTCACCTTCAGCCTGACGCAGGTCCTCACCGGACACGGCAGCTTCGGGAGGTTCCTGTGTCGGATAAGGCGGGATGAAACGCCCGGGTGTCATCACTGTGTGGATCGCCCGGAGGACACGGTGGAGCATACGGTGGAGGTCTGCCCGGCTTGGGCAGAGCACCGCCGTGTCCTCGTGGAGGCGACAGAGATCTCTCGCATCCGGCCCTGGTTTAGGCCATGGTACGGAGCGAGAGGGCATGGGCAGCCGTCACCTCCTTCTGCGAAGCAGGACGGGACGGTTGAGGGAAAGGCAAGTTTCGTGCCCTCTCGCCCCTAGCCGCCGCAGGAGACGCCCTGGGCGTTGGGAATCCCGGGCGGATTTCCGGCCACCGTAGGCGCGGGCTTGCGGACGGTGAGGAATGGGTAGCTCACCATCCGGTAAGGACCAGGCCCGGGTCGATGGCGCGTTGTATTCCACGCGTGCCTCAAACAGATGTCGTCAGCACAAAGTAGAGGTCCACTAGGGCCGATGCCTGCCGGGGTCGTGGGAAGGTACTAATGGGTCACCGAGGCCCCCGCAACACAGGCAACGGAAGGAATACGGGTGTGTTTTAGTGAGTAAGAGTCTGACACACCCTCCCGCTCCATCCAGAGCGGGAGAAGTTATTTGATGATTTCCCAATCTTTTGAAGAATTTTGATTTCTGGAGCTGTTGCGTTAAATTTGGGAAGTGTCAGCTGTCTGTCAGTACTGTCCGCTAAATATAGTTCACATTTCATTAGGTTCAGATCAAGGCCAATGGAATGAAGTTCATTTTTTAAGAAATTTAGGTAATTTAAAACAGTTTCTACATCGCCTCCCAAAGTTCCATCATCAAGATACCAAACATTAAATTTTGAATTTAGCTGTCGAATAATAGGGTGAATGGCTAAACTAAAACCACCACCTGACATTAGGGACTGCAAACTGTTGCTGTTTTTAAAAGAAGAGTGAAAGAACACTATCTTTCCACTTTGCCATAGTTGCATATTATGTATTTATTATTTTATACTATTAATTATAAGTATATAAGTATTTTAGTGGTATTTATTTTAGAAGTATGTATTTATGTAAGTATATTCTCATAGTGTATAATTAAATTAGTGAATAGTTTTATTTTGTTTTTATGTTTTTTGTTTTCTCTTTTACCTTACACACGTTGTCTACATCTCTATGTCTACTGTCCTATCGCACGTATGCTGGAAGAGATTTCATTAGAAATAAGCATCACCTTTGTACGTATTTTTCTGTTCCTTTCTTCTTGTCGGTTTATATGTGTGTACATAAACTGTTAAATAAAATAAATAAATAAATAAAAATCACTGGCCCGAGAGGGTTACTTTGTTGACAGCGAACAGCAGCAAAGATTCCAAAGATTCCAATATTCCAATTCCGTGCTGTCCCGGTACAGTAATTTAGATGGGTGTCTGGGACATTGCTATATATTTGGGTATTTCATAACTAATTTTTGCCAGCAAGGTGTCCCTATTGACAGAATTGAAGGCATTTGTTATGTCAACCTTCAGGATGACCTCTCCTTTGCCAGAATTTAGGTAGGTCGACAAGGCGTGTACGGCAGCCTAACAGCCCCCTTTGGAGCCGTAACCTAGTTGCAGGGGCTGAATTTTTTCCGAAACCACCTCACCATAAAATTTACAACAGATCTTGACTGCCATACGATGATAAGTAGTTCCCACGGCGATAGGACGAATGCCGCCATCCCTCTTTCGCAAGGCGCATAAATTGTCCCCGTAAAGAACTTCGATGTTGGCCTCATTCTCCCTGCCGGAGAGCATAATGTTAATCAGAGCCGTAAGTTCCTTCAAGAGCAACTCAGCGGCTTCCCCGGCTCCTGAACATGTAAGGTCTTTAAGGTGCTGGGGACTCAGACCGTCAAGGTCGGGGGGGTCGGGCAAAGAAAGGCCAACCGCTGGGGTAGTTTGCTCTCCAGAGCTGCAAGCGTTTCTGGAGAACACGGTGCCACCACATCACAACTAAAAAGAATTCTGGCTGCTCCGCTAATATTACCTTCCTCTAACTTTGATTCTACCAGATGGGAAGCAGATAGTTACCTCTTGAAGAGGTATATTTCTGTGTCGGTAATTTTGAATCCAAATTATGAGCCGAAGTGACAGTTTTCATTAATTTGTGTAGTTAAAGTCTATTTGGTTGCCAAATTCTTTTGTACGTGTAGGATTCTGTAAGGGAAGGTGAGCAGCTGTTCGCAAGCACTTTGCGAGTTCTCCCCACCGAATGCAACCTACTAGGTGTTGTGCAACTAGAGGTCTAGCACCATGGGGAACTCGCTTCAAAACAGGAATAGAGTTATTGAATTTTGAAAGAGTTTTCCAAAACGGGTCAAAATTGGATGTAGCTGATGTTGTAGGTGTAGCT
Source organism: Atethmia centrago (assembly GCA_905333075.3). Lineage (NCBI taxonomy): Eukaryota > Metazoa > Arthropoda > Insecta > Lepidoptera > Noctuidae > Atethmia > Atethmia centrago. The sequence continues at coordinate 16,151,543 of HG995385.1, forward strand.
GTTGAGACAGGGTCTGAGGTGAGTGCATTTGGTAATCTGTGCACCTTTCTAATAAGCCCATTCAGACCGCTTACCTTTAGAAAACCATGGATGGGTGCATAGCGGAAATCTCTCCAGGATTCTCAGTGATGTCGAAGGTCGACACGCACAACCACTATAATCCACCACATCACTGCTGCCACTAAGCATTTATTTATATCGTTAAACTTATAGATTAACTTAAAATAATAACGATAGAAACAAAATTACTAAAAAAACACAAAAACATCTATGTGACACCGATGATGATGACAACTGACGGGAGCGACGCAGTCACGCGGCTGGCCTAGGGCACCGCGCCGCCGATTCATTTCCACGCCATTTGACAGACGGACTGGATGGCGTCGCGTCGTCAGCGTCGTGACGATTTAGTTTCAGTTGTCTAAGTCTTGCTCAGTTACAGAACAGATTCTCATACAAGTTCAGGTGTAACCAACCGTTTGATTTTCTCTTCACAGATCAATGAAAGGTCCAACCAAAGTTTCTTGTCACTGTGGATTTTCTTTACAAATGTGAACGGATAACATCTTTTCTCCAAGCAGAGGATTTTTATGAATAAACTTGAGTTCTAATCCAAAATATCTAACGAATTATGGAGCGAATTAATTTGCGCATCAGCTTATGAGCTCAACCGTCGACCAACTAAAGCATTAAACGGTCAAAAACCAGCTTCAATATAGTACGGTTCGACGAAAGTCTGATACAACTCAAAACTCAAACCCAAAGGAATTATTTCAATTAAACCATTTACAGGCATTTTTGTCAGAAAGATGATTATTTTGACATTACCATTACAATAATAAATCATTATTGAATTTACATTCTGTAATTAACTCACACACTGAACTATTACTTTATTTATTATTTTTAGGAAAACGTATACTTTTACAATGTTTGTAAATATTTGAGCATCATGTATTTATCACATAATTAATTTATCTGTCATTGCTTCATTTTTAATTCTTTTTTTACCTATTTTGGTATAGTCATTTTATTCTAGGTGCATCGTCTTCTCATAATGTACCTATACAAAATTTAGTAAAACAGTAAAGGTGGAGTTTCTTGCCCATCCTTCTCCACACGAAACTACCTTTTGGAAGGGGCAACTAGTACTACAATCAATTCTATTTTTGTTTTGTAAATTTTGTCGTTCAAAAGTGCCTTATATGTGTCTATTTCAAATAAATCATTTGACTTTGACTTTGACATCAACCGGGCATAAATCCAGACTCCGAGCTGCTACTGACAAATTCCTGATGAAAAACGCTTCGGCCGACCTGGGATTCGAAGCCAGAACCTCATGCTCAACAGTAGCGCTTGCGAACACTAGGCCAACGAGGCAGTCAGCCTTTCCTTTTTCAGAAAAGGCTTTTGCTCAAAATATGTATAGACGACGGTTTTAAGGACGATTTTTTCATCTTCGCGTTTTAAAATTGATCATAAGTATCTTGACTTAGGATTGCGTCGGACAATCGATAGTCTTAATAAAATCTTGACGATAACGATTAAATTAGTTTTTGTTACATTTAGAAAGAAGAAATATGTACCTTTATTCGGCGAATGACTCGACCTTGGAAAACTGTGGAGATCTTTTACAGAACATAGTGTTTTTATATTTTTAGACTCACCTTGAGGCAATTCGCCTGTATTTTTTTCATCACTAGTCATTGACACTTCGTTTTTCGAAAACTTAATTTGAATATCATAGTCTTCCTCGTTCTCTTCTTCTTGTTCTTCAAAATCTGGCTCTTTCACTTCAGTAATATTTCCTTTCATTGTCAGATCGGCTTCAATTACTTCCCGATCATAACTTAGCGCACTTGTATAAAGAAAGTTTGACGTTATCGTCAATGTGTATAATGAACTTATTATGAAACTAAATAAATTGAGCTTCATGACTGTTTCATCAAAGATTGTCTCCTCGAATGATTGACATTCTAAATAGATGTGACTTTTAAAATCTGCACTTTAAAAGCCACTTTTAAATGTCACATTACCTGTTTAGAATTTTAAATTTACTTACTAACTAGAACTTCACCCGCGACTACGCCCGTGTAGATTTTGTAATTTCCTGTAAAATACACTTTCCAAACCCTATAAAAGGTATAAATTAATTAATAAATCTATATCAGTTATATACTTAGATCAAAAGAATATGATGTTTCATATAAACTGTATCCTCCCTTTTCACCACGATAGGGCCTTGTTTTAATAAAGATTGATGATTGATATAAACATTATTACAAATTTCAATACAAGGGGTATTTTTCGGTATTTTTTTTATTTTTCGGGAAGGTACTTATGGGTCACCGAGGCCCCCGCAACACAGGCAACAGGAAGGAATACGGGTGGGTTTTAGTCAGTAAGAGTCTGACACACCCTCCCGCTCCGCCCAGAGCGGGAGAAGTTATTTGATGATGTCCCAACATCCAAAAAAAAAAAAATGGGGTATTTTTCGAAAGGTAGTTTTCGAAAATTAATGATTACGATCTTAATAATTTTCACAGATAAGTATTCAGGCCAAGTTTCAAGTTTATCAAAGATTTTTTTTCCTATATTTCCATCCCATCTGCTCACCCTCACAGCGGTCGAACATTGAAAACTCTGAAACTGATGAAGTTTTAATTATTTAACCTATAGGTTATTCATACCAATTTTTGAGTTAATCAAGTCATGGAGCGAAATCCTCCCCTGTAAAATTGACTACCCCTTTTAACCCTGTTTGGGTACATTTTCGAAAAACACTGATAAACGCTGTTCTTTATTTTCGGTCTTAAGTGTAAATTCTGAGTTCCAAGTTAATCGGTCAGCGCGTTCACATTCCTCTATGCAAACCTTATAAATACAGACTCGAATACGGAACATTTGGTTCATACGTGTGGACGAAAATTAACGAAGCGAACGCGAACATCATATTCTCCGAAAACGATCCACTCAGAAAAACGAAATTGGATCGCCATGAACATTTTTGTCGAACATACTGTTTGATGTTCGCTAGCAGTTCGCACATGCGACATTCGGTGTTCGTGTTCACCGTGTTCTTGTTCGTTCGTGCGTACACGCTTTTAGATAAGTATTCGTGCCAAATATTCGTGCCGTACGTCATCACCATTACTCATGATGAGGTAAAACAGAAGACTAACCCACCACCCAGCACTCATCCTCCAGCAATGTCCTCTGTCCGCATGGACCACAGACCGAAATTCTTCTCAGTTATGACTCGTGACTTATCATTGCGTCGAACAATCGATTATCGTAATAAAAAGATGACGTCAGTGATTGCATTCTTTTTATGTGAAATATCTAATTCAGCGGATCAGACTAACTGTTGTGGGGACGCGTCAACACGCCAACAGCCAACCAGCTGTTGCTGCGGGGACACTGATACGCCAACAGCCGAAATAAAATTTAAATAAAGTTTTTTTAAAAACATTTCTGAATATTTGGTTTTTCATGCCATCATTTTTTATTATGCCATATCAGTTTCTTTAATAAAACATCCTATGCATCTTCCAGGCGTCTCTCGATGGCTCAATTTTTATTACATTTAGAAAGGAGATCCACCCGTGTTTCCTCATTAAGTTTAAACTAGCCTAATGTAGTGAGGATAAGAATACTACTCTGAGATTAAACAGACAAAACCCCTCTACAAGCACTTGACTTACGTGAGTGATCGTGGTTGACGAGTGCTATTTTGAGTATTCTGTTTCCTAAACTCATGCGCCGGGATGGTTTGCGGTGTTAACGATTCTACCGGAACTGCGTTAGGTCACATCGCAAAGCACGATGCCCTTGCCCACATCTCTGTTGTGACTAAGTTGTCTCATGCATAGGTTTGAGTCAACTATGACGGTTGCATATTAGAAAATCAAAACTTTCCTGAGCAAATTTCAAAAGAACAACGTACAAATCAACAAAGTTGAAAATAACGATGGTCATTTGATCTAAAGTTCAGCTGACCAAAGTCTGGAATATCAATGTTTAAATTATTTATTACACTATTGACCAAATCGTTTAAAGGTCCAAATGGATTACTGGATAAATTATTAATTATCAAATGGATTACAACAAACAAACAAATTTAAGCAACCTTTTTTTACATCAATGCAATGTTAGTCCGCACATTTGATTTGGTCAAATTTTTACTTGGCAGAATATTATCAAGGATAATGTCATTTAGGCATTTATGATTTATTACAGCAAACAATCTTTAGACAATAAACGTTAGAGAATGAGTTGTGTGAATGAGATGTGCTTGAATTTGTCTGAAACAAATCAAATTTATGGTTACATATGTAATTAGTTAGAGTAGGTTAATTATTTTAAATAATGGTTTGTTTTTTAGGTTAGGTTAAAACTGTGACCTCCTACGCACGAGCCGAGCGAGCAAAGCGAGCGGTGCCGCGGAAGCGGCGGCGAATGCCAGAAACGAAAAGATTATATAGAAAAAAATATGGAAAAAAAGAAATTATTGAGAATGAAATGAAATTATGCGGAAAATTGTTTGGGAAGTGATAATTTGGCAATTTCTTTTCGATGAAACAAGAGAGACCCTGTGATTATAAAATTTGATTAGTTATGATTTGGTAGGTACTTATATTTACATCTAGCAAATTTATTCAGTCGTCATTTGTGATTATGTAATTTGATTAGTAATGATTTGATATTTTAAAATTACATCTAGCAACTTTTGATCAGTCGTTCATTTGATGTCACAAACATTGGGATTCTAAAATTTTTCTAAATAAAACATTTAGTCATTTAAATTTTGTTATTTCGTTTATTGTACTTTTGAAATTTGCTCGAGAAAGTTTTGATTTTCTAATATGCAACCACTATGACGATTGCGCTTTCACCGAGTATCAGCGTCTCGAACTTGTCCACGAGGTCTCCTTGTCTCGGTATCGGTATGTAGATGCATAGGATTTTGATCTTGTTATTGGTTGTGTGATTAGATGGAGTTTGATGCTGCATCCCTTGATGCGTCTGTCCGCATTGTCGATGTTTGTGCCCATCATATCAGAGGTGTTTGAACCCATCTTAGGCCTTGTTTGTTGTTTGTACATTACGGTGCGTAGATGTGGCTCTTTTCTTCCGTGAATTTTATCGTAGCCAGGGATCCTGTACGTTTTCTCGTCCGGGTTAATTTTTACCTCGTTAAGTATGAGGATGTCAACGTTATACTTGTTCACGATGTACTTGACTTCCATGCCACGGAGGCCTTGCACATTGGTGTGCATTATTCGCTCTTGCTTTTTAGTTCCGGTCGCAGACAAGGACAACATTGCGCAGTTCTGAATGATATATCGGTTGAAATACTACTTAATATTCAACCAGCAGTTAAAATAACCTTTTAGACAAAAAGTCTCCAAGGTTGACCACTTCAACTATTTTATTATCTCATGTTTTCGTACGAAATATCTTAGACCTGCATCAAAATACCAAAGTTGAACAAATGTAGTATGCATCTTCACCACATATTAAAGAAGAGACTAGATGCGACATTCGTGTCTCTGTGCGTGATCCTATTTAAACAAGATTAATACATTCCTCCCACGAGTTAGTCTGCGCGAAAGTGCTAGTCACCGCCTGAGGTATGTTGACAGTTTATACCTCCTGCGTTCGGAACGACAGACGTAAGCGATGGAAACCAAAATATTAGAAACCAACCTTCGCAGTTGTGACTCACTTGTCACTGTACTGGCGCTATTGAATGTCAAAGGTCAGGGAGTCACTCAGTTGTCACCGCAGATCTGGCTTCAACTACAGATTCGCTTTCAACACACGTACTTTACTACAACATTCTCACATATAATTATATATCCAACATTAATGATGTAACTCATATTTTGTATCAATATAATTTAAATGAGTGTCCATGAAGTTAATTGCCCGTTCTTCTCCACAGTCACCTACTGCGCTTTGGAATGGGCAACCAACTTGATATTTTCGACTGACCGAGCCCTTTTTTTTTTTTGGATGGGAAATCCTCAAATAACTTCAGCGGGAGCGGGAGGGTGTGTCAGACTCTTACTGACTAAAACCCACCCGTATTCCTTCCATTGCCTGTGTTGCCAGGGGCCGCGGTGTCCCTTTAGTACCTTCCCGCGACCCCGGCAGGCATCGGCCCTAGTGGACCCCTACATTTGTGCTGACGACATCTCTTTGAGGCGCGAGTGGAATACAACGCGCCGTCGACCCGGGCTTGGTTCTTACCGGACAGTGAGCTACCCATTGCTCACCGTTCGCAAGCCCGCGCCTACGGAAGCCGGAATTCCGCCCGGGATTCCCGACGCCCAGTGCGTCTCCTAAAGCGGCTAGGGGCGAGAGGGTGCGAAATTTGCCTTTCCCTCAACCGTCCCGCCTCCTCCTTCGCGAGCATTACTGCTTCGCAGAAGGAGGTGACGGCTGCCCATGCCCTCTCGCTCCGTACCAAGGCCTGAACCAGGGCCTGACGCGAGAGATCTCTGCCGCCGATCGCCTTCACGAGGACACGGCCGTGCTCTGTCCAAGTCGGGCAGACCTCCACCGTATGCTCCACCGTGACCTCCGGGCAATCCACACAGTGGTGGCACCCGGGCGTTACCTCCCGCCTTATCCGACACAGGATCCTTCCGAAGCTGCCATGTCCGGTGAGGACCTGCGTCAGGCGGAAAGTGAGGACGACGTAGCGTCGGGAATCCCGGGCGGATTTCCGCCGTAGGCGTGGGCTTGCGAACGGTGAGCAATAGGTAGCTCACCGTCCGGTAAGGACCAGGCCCGGGTCGACGGCGAGTTGTATTCCACGCGCACCTCAAAGAGATGTCGTTAGCACAAATGTAGGGATCCACTAGGGCCGATGCCTACCGGGGTCGCGGGAAGGTACTAATGGGTCACCGAGGCCCCTGGCACCACAGGCAATGGAAGGAATACGTGTGGGTTTTAGTCAGTAAGAGTCTGACACACCCTCCCGCTCCGCCCAGAGCGGGAGAAGGTATTTGATGATTTCCCATCCAAAAAAAAAAGGGCTGGGTCAGTCGGAAATATCAAGTTGGTTGCCTATTCCAAAACGCAGTAGGTGACTATGGAGAAGAACGGGCAATAAACTCCATGGACACTCATTTAAATTATATTGATACAAAATATGAGTTACATCATTAATGTTGGATTAATTAATAATTATATGTGAGAATGTTGTAGTAAAGTACGTGTGTTGAAAGCGAATCTGTAGTTGAAGCCAGATCTGCGGTGACAACTGAGTGACTCCCTGACCTGTTACATTCAATAGCGCCAGTACAGTGACAAGGGAGTCACAACTGCTAGGGTTGGTTTCTAATATTTTGGTTCCCATAGCTTACGTCTGTCGTTCCGAACGCAGGAGGTATAAACTGTCAACATACCTCAGGCAGTGACTAGCACTTTCGCGCCGACTAACTCGTGGGAGGAATGTATTAATCTTGTCGAAATAGGATCACACACAGAGACACAAATGTCGCATCTAGACTCTTTTTACAATATGATATATTTATTTACATAACAAAATTACAAGATGATTATTAACATTAACTAAATTAAATTAACACTAAGTTAAGCTTAAAAAAGGCCCTCGGGGCATTGTACCGAGGATGCTGGTGGCATTTCCTCGCTGAATTGCAATGCTGATGCGTTGCGCGAGAAAGCCGCCAGCTTTTCGGTCACCAGTTACATCAACTAGACGTTTCCCGATTTCCGCAAATAACTTATGCGCACTGGGACCCCACGGACCGAGGGTCTCGACGCCAAAGGGCACAAAGTTGTACTCTCTGCCAAGGCCTCCATATTTAATAACTTTCAGATTTTCGGCATTTTCTGCCGCTGCACCCGCTTTAGAAGTAGTCCGTTGGAGGTGGAACGGTGCGAGTGTGTCTACACAGGTAGCGTCCCACACAAGCATCCGTCCCAAACTCCACGGGATCAAAGACACACCATCAGGTCTTTTGCCATCATCTCTGACAATGCCAGTCGGCTCAAGAAGAACAGGCACGTTGATGCTGGCAAGAGACCGGCGGATTATGTCATTTTTATTTAGTCTCTTCTTAAATCTGTGGTGAAGACGCATACTACATTTGTTCAACTTTGGTATTTTGATGCAGGTCTAAGATATTTCGTACGAAAACATGAGATGATAAAATAGTAGAAGTGGTCAACCTTGGAGATGAGTCTAAAAGGTTATTTTAACTGCTGGTTGAATATTAAGTAGTTTCTCAACCGAAATATCATTCAGAACTGCGCAATGCTGTCCTTGTCTGCAACCGGAACTAAAAAAACAACAGCGAATAATGCACACCAATGTACAAGGCCTCCGTAGCAAATTCATGGAAGTCAAGTACATCATGAACAAGTACAACGTTGACATCCTCATACTTAACGAGGTAAAAATTAACCCGGACGAGAAAACGTACGATAAAATTAGTAGATAAAATTCATGGAAGAAAAGAGCCACATCTACGCACCGCAATGCACATCAAACATGGCCTAAGATGGGTTCAAACACCTCTGATATGATGGGGTCAAACATCGACGATGCGGACAGACGCATCAAGTGATGCAGCATCAAACTCCATCCAATCATACAACCAATAACAAGATCAAAATCATAGGCATCTACATACCGATACCGAGACAAGGAGACCTCGTGGACGAGTTCGAGACGCTGATACTCGGTGAAAGCGCAATCGTCATAGTTGATTCAAACCTACGCATGAGACAACTTAATCACAACAGAGATGTGAGTATGGGCATCGTGCTTCGCGACCTAACGCAGTTCCGTCAGAATCGTTAACACCGCAAACCATCCCGGCGCATGAGAATAAGAAACAGAATACTCAACATAGCAATCGTCAAAAACGATCACTCACTACTGCGTTATACACGTGCATATTATTCCTTAACATGTCTATTAGGGATAGAATGAAAGTTGTTACTGATAAGAAGTTGTGTTGGAATTGCCTGCGAGCGGGTCATACCTTAGACGACTGTATTTTCGGACCGTGCAAGCAATGCCAGCGCAAGCATAACAGTTTGTTACATTTAGAAAATAATCAAAGCGTTAGTAACAGTGCGTGTGCGCGTGGTGAGTCGCGCGGAGAGGCGAACGTTACACACACTACGACGACTGCGTTGCATTCTTTACCTAATAATTCGAATGACACTATTGTATACGATAAAACAACTAGTGATTTTATATTAATAAATACTGTTTTAATTTCTACGGCATTAGTGGAAGTAGCGGATAATAATAATGTGTATCATACAGCTCGTGCGCTTTTAGATAGCGGAAGCCAGAACTGTTTTGTTACGGATAAATTGTCTAAACGAATAAATGCGTTTTATATAAAGTCCACAGTTCAAATCTCAGGTGTGGGACAATCTGTCGCACAGTCATGCCATTCATGCGACATATCAATTCGATCAAAGGTAAACGATTATTATACCAAGCTTAGATGTATTGTCTTGCCATGCATAACGTCCAGTTTGCCAACGATAAACATAGAAGCGGGTCATATACGTATACCTAATAAGAATTAGGTATACGTATATGATTTTTAGAAATTAGCAGATCCTACGTTTAACGTTAGTTCAGATATTGATTCGCTGATAGGCGCAGATAGATTTTGGGATGTTTTAGAAACCGATAAAATACGTTTACCTAGTGGACCATTCTTACAAAATTCGAAATTAGGATGGTTGTTGTCCGGTCCTGTGTTTGTTAAGAACTCGAAACCTACTCACGTCCATTGTCACTTTAGCCAGGACATTGATAAGCAGCTCCGGTTATTCTGGGAAATTGAGAATATACCTTCATCACCATGTGTAATTCTTACAGATGAAGAACGTATGTGTGAGGAATTATTTAATAATACGACTAAACGCGAAGCAAAGGGTAGATTTTCGGTTCGTATACCGCTAAGAGAGGCACCAGACACGCTGGGTGATTCTTATACGTTAGCGAAGAAACGTTTTCTATCATTAGAACGTAAACTTGAACGTTTACCAGAATTTAAACGTATGTACACTAACTTTATGCGAGAATATAATGACTTAGGTCATATGTCGAAGTTAGCTACTTGTAGTCAACCTAACTATTATCTTCCACACCACGGAGTCATTAGAGAGAGTAGTGCGACTACAAAATTACGCATAGTGTTCGACGCTAGTGCCGTCACTAGCTCGAATAAATCATTACATAAACGATATTCAGTTTCCGGGACCCGCGTTACAAAATGATATTTTCTATTTTGTTGCGATTCAGACAGTATAAACATGTAGCTTGTGCAGACGTGGAGAAGATGTTTCGTCAGGTTCTTCTCCAGTCTGACCAAAGGTCATTACAGTTGATATTGTGGCGCGATAATCCCTCGGATCCGTTAGATACCTACCAACTTAATACGGTTACATATGGAACTGCGTCAGCTCCATACTTAAGTATGAGATGTATCAGACAGTTAGCTTTAGAGTGTGATGATGACGTCATTGCTCGCGTCACCACTCAAGACATTTTTGTAGACGATCTTATCACTGGTAATGATGATTTCGATCACTTAATTCAAGTTTGTCAAAAAACTTCGGAAGTACTAGGGTCAGGGTGTTTTCCTTTACGCAAGTGGACATTTAATTTAGACGTATCTCAAGATAAATCCACAGAACATTTTATAGGCGAGCATGCGCAAACTAAAACACTCAGGTTGGCACAACACTAGTGATGAGCTGCATTTTGTTACGAATATTGATAACAACGATAACGAGTCGAATTTAACTAAACGGGTAATGTTATCAGTTATATCACAAATATACGACCCAGTAGGCTTTCTTTCTCCTGCTGTCATAATTTCAAAAACGATTTTACAAAAATTATGGTTAAGTAAAATTGACTGGGATACTCCGGTTTCCAGGGATATTGTTAACACTTGGAAACATTTTATTTATACGTTAAGATTTTTAGGGGACATTCGCATTCCTCGTCACGTAAAAGGTAATCACACTCAATATACAGAACTTCATATATTCACCGACGCGTCCCAAGATGCATACGGTGCGTGCGCTTATTTACGTAATCAAATCAAAATCAAATCAAATCATTTATTTTTGCTAAATACACTGTTACAATGGTGATAAGAATTACATGTTTCAAGTGATTCTACCGTAAGGCATGCAAAAATTTATACAGTCATAGTTATTCATCAATTAATCAAAATAGACATTGGAATAAATAAAATTAGATGAAATAAGCACGATATAGTTATAATAAGTTAAAGTCATAGTGGAGAATAAATTATTTATTAAATAATAAAAATATTTAGATTATTTCAATGTCAATGTCAAAATTAGTTATTAAGAGATACATGCATAATTCATTGAATAATTGATTTTACTTGATGTCACTGTGAGGTCTATAATTTGGCAAAATTATCATTGAGGAAGTCATTCAAGTTATAGTAGCATTTATTAACCAGATTATTTTTTAGACTTTTCTTAAATAGGGCCGTATTCATTGCCCTTATTTCTTTAGGTAATTTATTGAAGATTACAGGAGCCATATGGAACACACTCTTGTACATTAAAGAGGTACATGTTCGGGGTACATACAGGCGTAGTGCGTCCCGTTGTTGCCTATTATTTATTTCTGATGCTAATTTAAATAGGTTTTTATTGGTTTTCACAAATAATGAGACCTCATAGATATACAGACTTGGGAGAGTCAGAATCTTATACTCCTGGAAAAACGGTTTACAGGTTTCGACCATTTGAAGCCCAAACATAGCCCTTAATGGCCCCTTAAGCACCGTTTTTGTGCTTTAAAAATTATGTCAATATCTGTTGAATTTCCCCAGAAAATTACACCATATCTCAGTACTGAAGCAACTAAACCATGATAAGCCGCTAACAACGTATTTATATTTGAGACCTTTCTAAGTTCATGTAGGGCATATACTGATTTATTTAATCTTTTGCACAATGTTTCAATCTGGGATTTCCAATTTAACTTATTATCCAGAGTAAGCCCAAGAAATTTTGTTAATAGGACTTCAGCTACACCACCTATAGTGATAGCTCTAACGTAGCCGTGCGTCTATTGTGTGCCAAAAGTAAGGTTGCACCTTTGAAGGCTATTAGTATTCCTCGTTTAGAACTTTGTGGTGCCTTATTAGGGGCTAAATTATACAAGAACATCATTGAGTCTCTTAGGTTACAGTTAAGTCAAAAATATTTCTGGACGGATTCTACAATAGTCATGGGTTGGATTAAAATGTCACCACATTTACTTAAAACATTCGTGCAAAATCGAGTGACCGAGATCAATGACCTCACGGGAGACTCGGTGTGGTTACACGTGTGTAGCAAAGACAACCCAGCTGATCTATTGTCGAGAGGTTATAGTTTAGATTTATTAAAAGATTGTGATTTGTGGTGGTACTGTCCGTCTTATTTACATAACAATTTACATAATTTTGTTCAGATTCAATGCGATAGTTCAGATGTTTGTAATTTACCAGATTTAAAACGTAAACAAACATGTTTACCTTCTTAGCATCTTGAGGAAATTGAGAATCAAAATTAGCATCAGAAATAAATAATAGGCAACAACGGGACGCACTACGCCTCTATGTACCCCGAACATGTACCTCTTTAATGTACAAGAGTGTGTTCCATATGGCTCCTGTAATCTTCAATAAATTACCTAAAGAAATAAGGGCAATGAATACGGCCCTATTTAAGAAAAGTCTAAAAAATAATCTGGTTAATAAATGCTACTATAACTTGAATGACTTCCTCAATGATAATTTTGCCAAATTATAGACCTCACAGTGACATCAAGTAAAATCAATTATTCAATGAATTATGCATGTATCTCTTAATAACTAATTTTGACATTGACATTGAAATAATCTAAATATTTTTATTATTTAATATATTTATTATTTTTTTATTTATTTATTTATTTTTACAATCTTAAAGAAAGCTTACAGACTAATACTACATGTATGGTAATACATACATGTATACTAATACTACAATGGTAAACAGAATAGTAACAACTGACAATTGCTAATAACAAGCTTCCACATTTATATTTCAATGTTACAAAAAAGAAGATCAGAGAAAAGCAACAAAGTAATAAAGGTATGGAAAATAGGTAGGTTAGTGCCATAATGAAACGCCAAACATTCACCCATTAAAATATTCATTACTCAATATTTTCCTGATTCTAACTGGACTCGTGCAAAATAGATCGACTTCTAAATATGATGGTAGGTTGTTGAATAATATTGCACTGCGTATACAAAAAGCGTTACGCCTGTAATTTGTTTTTGTAAACGGTACCTGTAATAACGGTCGTAATCTTAGATTGTTTTGATTGGTGCGAAGATATATTTTACTAAATAATTTATTCTCCACTATGACTTTAACTTATTATAACTATATCGTGCTTATTTCATCTAATTTTATTTATTCCAATGTCTATTTTGATTAATTGATGAATAACTATGACTGTATAAATTTTTGCATGCCTTACGGTAGAATCACTTGAAACATGTAATTCTTATCACCATTGTAACAGTGTATTTAGCAAAAATAAATGATTTGATTTGATTTTGATTTGATTACGTAAATAAGCGCACGCACCGTATGCATCTTGGGACGCGTCGGTGAATATATGAAGTTCTGTATATTGAGTGTGATTACCTTTTACGTGACGAGGAATGCGAATGTCCCCTAAAAATCTTAACGTATAAATAAAATGTTTCCAAGTGTTAACAATATCCCTGGAAACCGGAGTATCCCAGTCAATTTTACTTAACCATAATTTTTGTAAAATCATTTTTGAAATTATGACAGCAGGAGAAAGAAGGCCTAATGGGTCGTATATTTGTGTTTAACTGATAACATTACCCGTTTAGTTAAATTCGACTCGTTATCGTTGTTATCAATATTCGTAACAAAATGCAGCTCATCACTAGTGTTGTGCCAACCTGAGTGTTTTAGTTTGCGCATGCTCGCCTATAAAATGTTCTGTGGATTTATCTTGAGATACGTCTAAATTAAATGTCCACTTGCGTAAAGGAAAACACCCTGACCCTAGTACTTCCGAAGTTTTTTGACAAACTTGAATTAAGTGATCGAAATCATCATTACCAGTGATAAGATCGTCTACAAAAATGTCTTGAGTGATGACGCGAGCAATGACGTCATCATCACACTCTAAAGCTAACTGTCTGATACATCTCATACTTAAGTATGGAGCTGACGCAGTTCCATATGTAACCGTATTAAGTTGGTAGGTATCTAACGGATCCGAGGGATTATCGCGCCACAATATCAACTGTAATGACCTTTGGTCAGACTGGAGAAGAACCTGACGAAACATATTCTCCACGTCTGCACAAGCTACATGTTTATACTGTCTGAATCGCAACAAAATAGAAAATATCATTTTGTAACGCGGGTCCCGGAAACTGAATATCGTTTAATGATTTATTCGAGCTAGTGACGGCACTAGCGTCGAACACTACGCGTAATTTTGTAGTCGCACTACTCTCTCTAATGACTCCGTGGTGTGGAAGATAATAGTTAGGTTGACTACAAGTAGCTAACTTCGACATATGACCTAAGTCATTATATTCTCGCATAAAGTTAGTGTACATACGTTTAAATTCTGGTAAACGTTCAAGTTTACGTTCTAATGATAGAAAACGTTTATTCGCTAACGTATAAGAATCACCCAGCGTGTCTGGTGCCTCTCTTAGCGGTATACGAACCGAAAATCTACCCTTTGCTTCGCGTTTAGTCGTATTATTAAATAATTCCTCACACATACGTTCTTCATCTGTAAGAATTACACATGGTGATGGAGGTATATTCTCAATTTTCCAGAATAACCGAAGCTGCTTATCAATGTCCTGGCTAAAGTGACAATGGACGTGAGTAGGTTTCGAGTTCTTAACAAACACAGGACCGGACAACAACCATCCTAATTTCGAATTTTGTAAGAATGGTCCACTAGGTAAACGTATTTTATCGGTTTCTAAAACATCCCAAAATCTATCTGCGCCTATCAGCGAATCAATATCTGAACTAACGTTAAACGTAGGATCTGCTAATTTCTAAAAATCATATACGTATACCAAATTCCCTACAATTAGGTATACGTATATGACCCGCTTCTATGTTTATCGTTGGCAAACTGGACGTTATGCATGGCAAGACAATACATCTAAGCTTGGTATAATAATCGTTTACCTTTGATCGAATTGATATGTCGCATGAATGGCATGACTGTGCGACAGATTGTCCCACACCTGAGATTTGAACTGTGGACTGTATATAAAACGCATTTATTCGTTTAGACAATTTATCCGTAACAAAACAGTTCTGGCTTCCGCTATCTAAAAGCGCACGAGCTGTATGATACACATTATTATTATCCGCTACTTCCACTAATGCCGTAGAAATTAAAACAGTATTTATTAATATAAAATCACTAGTTGTTTTATCGTATACAATAGTGTCATTCGAATTATTAGGTAAAGAATGCAACGCAGTCGTCGTAGTGTGTGTAACGATCGCCTCTCCGCGCGATTCACTACGCGCACACGCACTGTTACTAACGTTTTGATTATTTTCTAAATGTAACAAACTGTTATGCTTGCGCTGGCATTGCTTGCACGGTCCGAAAATACAGTCGTCTAAGGTATGACCCGCTCGCAGGCAATTCCAACACAACTTCTTATCAGTAACAACTTTCATTCTATCCCTAATAGACATGTTAAGGAATAATATGCACGTGTATAACGCATGACCTTGATTGCACAAAACACAGTTGGGCAAGTCCTTTTTGAAATTATTATTACGATAGTTGTTACGAGTAGTTTTGATAGATGAATAATTATGCACGCGGTTTGAACTTCGTTTGTCACTTGTATGTTGATGCTTATCGTTTTGAAGCAATTCCTTTGACTTTACGTGGTTTGCGCTAATCATTTCTAGTGTATCTGCGCGGCTTCTGAGGAATGATATTAAGTCGTTTAATTTGATCTTATCGCGTGAGTCTAAAGACATGGTACCTATGTGGTTCTCCCACTCCCGTTCCGTAGAAGGATCAAGCTTATTAACGACTAAGTAAATAACTGACGTGTCCCAATTATCTGTAGGTTCATCGAGTGACGTCAGAGCGCGTAAATTACGAAGGACGGTATCAGTTATGTTCCTAATTTGCGATGGTGACTCCTGTTTTAAAGACGGAATACTATATAACGCTTTGACGTGATTATTTACTAACAACCTATCATTATGAAAGCGGTTTTCTAATAACTCCCAAGCGTGAATATAATTGGCAGGACTGAACTCTAAGGCACTTATGACCTGTAACGCACTTCCACTCAGAGCCGACCGTAAATAATGAAATTTTTGTATTTCATCTAAATCGGTACGGTTATGGATCATAGTGATGTAAGAATGTTTGAACTCCAGCCAGTGATCATAAGAACCTTCAAAGGCAGGGAGTTTTATATCCGGTAATTTAATATTAACTGGCTGTCGGAAACCGTCACGAGCTGATGTAACAGGGAACCTGTTATAAGACTCCGCGTTGTGAATAAGACAATTCGCACTGGCCATAGCTGTAAAATATAACGATTCTAATGCTTCAACATATTCTGAATTAGCAGTTAACTCAGATTCCGTTAAAAGTAATTCTATTTCACTTTCAATGCTATTGAATTTAGAAAATATCTCGATGGCGGCCTCAACTCGTAACTTTAGTTCGGCTACTTGTAAGGCAGTCAAAATTGCCCCCACAAACGAATCAACAAAATTTTTAAATTGGGTTAAACGGCCCTTTACACTACCCCTACGTTTCCTAAGCTCAGAAAGAATTTCCTCTACAGACTTAACAGACATTTTGGCGGGCTGCGAATAAACGTTGGGTATGTAGGTACTCACGTGCAAGCATCAACGGAGCCGCGTGCTGCAACTCTCGCGTCGCGTACAAACAAACTGTAATCGTATAAACACAGCGTTAACACAAATCCAAACGTATAGGGAAAGGACGATGCAAAGACCTGACCGTTGCGTTTCTTCTGAATATCCTCGTTTTTCTTCTTCTCTCGTATAAAATGGCTGCTGGTCCAACTATGGCGTCGCCCGGCGCGTGTCGGCGTCTCGGCGTCGTTACTCGTATTTTCGTAGTATTGAATCCAGCATCCGTCTCGATGGACCAAATTATGTGCAGGATCAGGTTTGTTCGTCCAAAATGAAGCGACTTGTGTAGTTTTAACAGGTGTATATTGTAAATATTCGTTAACAGAGATTTGCCATGGCGGCTGGCGGTTCGCAAGAGAGGTACAAAAAAAAACATAGTTCTGTCAAAGGCGCGAGTGAACGAAAAGACAGAATGTGAACTTCCGAGGGATGACCGAAATCGATGCTTTGCTTCCTTCACTCGTCGATAGATGGTGCCTGTGCCGCATCCGATATGTTGCTGCGTCGAGTCTCGTGAAGATGGCGTGGACATGTGCATAAAAATACTGTGTAAACCAACATTTTCAAAGATTAATTCGTTAAAGTGATACTGATAAACAACAGCTGACAAGGTCACGAACTTGTGTAGAAAAATAGCTAGATATGCGGCGGCGGTGTACCGGCGCGGCGGCACCGATCAAAGAGAGTGGCGGGAACGTTCTATCTACTTCTGGTTTCGCGTCATCGCTTCATGCAGAATTGCAGAGGTAACAAATCACATTACAAATATTAATAATTAAATATTTATTTTAATTGTTTTTGTTCATCAGTTTTTATAAATGACTTGCTTTATCGCTCAGAAAACCGATTCTTAAAACGTAGGTAGAAGGTACAACAGGGTTTTTGTTACATACGAGTATGTATTGTATAGGCGTGATTTGTTGTAATTGCTGTTTTTTTGTTTTGTTGTGTTTGTGTCTTTATTTGTCTGAGAGCATAGACAAACTTATGAATCCTACTGCACAAATTATTCAGATGTACTTTCCAATTCAGATCTTGATCTATGAGTACTCCTAAGAATTTAGTTTGTGGAACTTCTTTTAACCTGTCAATATTAAGTTTGAAATTGTATTTAGTATGTTTTGATTTTACATAATCAGCCTATAATGTTCCCACTGCTGGGACACAGGCCCTCACACTCCTTCTCACTGAGAGGACTCAGTGAGAGGGAATGGGTTGTAATCCACCACGCGGGCCCAGTGCGGGTTGATAGATGTCACATGTCTTTGAACTTTTGGTTCTAGGACATGCCGGTTTCCTCACGATGTTTTTCCTTCACCGTTTTGAGAGCAGTGGTGATGAAATAATTTACACAAAGTAAAGCGCCTGTCTGGGTTCGAACCTACGTCTTACAACTCGTAAGTCGCGGCCGTTTCTACTTGGCCACCACTGCTCTCAGCTGCTGCTGCTGCTGCTGTTTTGATTTATTAAACTGTATATAAAATTAGATTATCTAAATTAATTTTACATACATACACACATAGACATAGAAATATAGTGACCTCATTGGTGATGTTCTTCAAAAAGGTCAGGTGCGTAGTACTCGCAACCGGCGTGCGTGTATGACCAGATGTATGAACGTAAACGATGCAAAAGGAGTATATAAGGAGCGTAGCAGGTGGCGTTCTATAGTTTCTGCCTACCGGGTCCGTGGGAAGAAGGCGAGAGTTTATTTATGTGTATATATGTAATTGTTAATTTATTTGTCTGTAACCATTTTATAACGTCGTCAATAGTATTATTAATGTCCGTCTCAAGATCAGATTTAGTTTTATACTTTTTGTCAGATCTTGTGGCTAAGTAATAACAGCCGCACGGATCGATCGATCAGGTTAAGCTACGCTTGCCGCGGTTAATCCGTGGATGGGTGACCATCTTTACATACCAAGACCCCTCCGTGCCTCGGAAAGCAAGTTAAGCCGTTGGTCCCGGCGGTCATTTGTAGATCTTTGACAGTCGTTACGGGTCGTCAGAAGCTCGAAAGTCTGACAACCAGTCTTACCAAGGGGTAGGTAATAGGTAATAGGTAATACGGGCTGGTGTCCGCAACTCCACGTCAATGCACGTATTTTGCGTACGGGTGGGAAATCGATTATTCGATCCACCCCAGCTCCTCAAGGAAGGCCAGCAACGCCTTGGTGTTACTGACCATCTCACGGAGGGTACCTGGGTTACCGAAGTACTTTACCCTGTATGTGGCGACCACCGGGCAGTTTAGTAGCACATGTGCTGCTGTCTCGTCGTCCTTCATGCAGGCCCTGCACAGCGGACTGTCTGTGACTCCTATGACAAAGAGGTGTTTGTTAAATGACCCGTGGCCTGTTATAGCTGCTGTAACAGTGCACAGCTGTAGTTTAGTCAGTCGGAGAACCCGTTTCGTGAGGCGACCATCAATTGTAGGGAGAGCTTCCTTGGCCTGCCTGCACTCACCTTGGTCCGACCATAGTTTAAGATGTTTATCTCTGGTGCGTTTCCTTACCAGAGTGCGTAGGTACCCGAAGGGAAGTGGCACAATGAGTTCAGGTCCCCCTGGTGCCATGCTCGACCCCCTTCTGGCAAGTTCATCGGCTGCATCGTTGCCTAGCGAACCGCTGTGTCCTTTAATCAATTGAATGGTTATGTTGTTGAGGCTACCCACCTGGTTGAGGCGCTGGTGGCACTCGTATATTAGCCCAGAGTCAACTGTGTGATTGTTTAGCGCTTGCAGGACAGCCATGCTGTCTGAGAGTATGCGGATCGAGTGGTACTTCCCTGGCTATGATGGCTGAGGCGGCCAGAGAAATACCCAAGCACTCGGCCTGGAACACTGTGTTATGGACCCCAATGGTGTGGCTATGCGTATGTTGAAGTCCTCCGAGAAGATTCCAGCACCTGTGCCACTACCTGTTTTGGATCCATCTGTGAAGATGCGCAGCTCTGCGGGGCGCAACCCTTCGCATCGGCGATCCTCGTGGAGTTGGATCTTGTATTTTTTATCAAATATAAATTGTTTGGGTACCTGGTCATTTATTGCTTTCGTGATGGGGAACTCTTTATTGAGTCCCTCAAGCAGCGCGGTGTGTAGTGTGTCTCTCTTGCCCCAGAGATTCAGTGCATTTAGGCGTACTGCCTCCATCGTCGCTTCCTGCTGTATGAACAGGTGGAGTGGCGGCAGTCCCAGCATGGCTTCGACTGCTGCAGTCGGAGTTGTCCTCATGCAGCCCGTGGTCACCATGCAGGCAAGTCTTTGCATGCGTTGTAGTTTATTGGAGGCTGTGACTAGCTGGGTGCGGGGCCACTAGACCACGGCCCCGTAGGAGATCATGGGGCGGATTACCGCCGTGTACAGCCATAGTATAATTTTGGGGGATAGGCCCCACTTCTTACCTGTCATTTTCTTGCACTGCCAAAAGGTGATGCAAGCCCTGTTTATTTTGTTGTCTAAGTGACTACTCCAGTTTAACTTACTGTCTAGAATGACCCCGAGGTACTTGACTTCGTTGGCTAACTGAAGTTCTGTATCGAACAGTATTGGTAGGCGGAAAGGGCCTAATGTTCGTTTATGGGTAAACATAACTAGTTCAGTTTTGGTGGGGTTCACCGATAGGTCGAAATCCCTACACCATTTTTCTACGATACGTAGTGCCTGCTGAGTGAGGTTGCAGATTGTTCCCGTTACTTTCCCCAAAACAAGGATTGCAAGGTCGTCTGCGTAACCTATTGTGTAATAGTGGCTCGCGTTGAGTTTGGTGATGAGATCGTTTATCACCAGATTCCATAAAAAGGGGGACAGCACCCCTCCCTGGAGGCAGCTTCTGGCTATCATGGCCAGCTGTCGCTCATCCTCAAGGCGAACCACACGTTTGCTTAACATGTTTGTAATCCAGTCCGTTAGTACCTGTTCTACTCCATGTCTGGAGAGGGCACTGCTGATGCTGGAGAAGTTTGTTTTGTCGAAGGCTCCTTCGATGTCTATGAAAGTGCCCAGGCAGGTGCCCTTCTGATGAATCGCTTCCTCTATCTGTCTAACCACTAGATGAAGAGCGGATTCGGTCGACTTACCCGAGCTGTATGCATGTTGGTTACCGTGCAGCGGTATGGTTTTTAGAGCGCCGTCCTTCAACTCCCTATCACACAGCCTTTCCAGAGTCTTTAGTAGAAAGGAGGTCAGGCTGATTGGTCGATGGGATTTGGCGTTTGTGTAGGCCTTACCTGGCTTAGGGATGAATATGACTTTCACTTCCCTCCATCCTTTGGGAACGTATCTAAAGGCCAGACACGCTCTCATTAGTGGAACCAGTCTTATTGCGACAGAGGTTCCACCCCATTGTAGTAAGGCGGGGAACACTCCATCAGGACCAGCTGCCTTAAAAGGATGGAAGCTCCGGATGGCCCGTTGGAGTTTCTCCAACGTGATCACCCTGCGTGCGTAATGCCAATCGTTGTCTGATGGCGTTTGAATTACATCTTGCCAGTCGATTACCTGCGTGAAGATACATCCAGGGAAGTGAGTCTCGATAAGAACGCGTCTCGTTTCTTCTGACGAGGAAGTGAGTGTGTTATCAGGTTTGCGGAGGGTAGTGGGCCCAGGAGATTTCTGTTGCGCCAGTACCTTGCTTACCCTGTTAGCTTGCTGGCAAGATTCAATGCTCATGGCTCTGTTCAGAGCTGCCCTTACCTTGCCGCGCTTGCGCTCTAGATCAGCGCCCCACCATGGTTGTTTGCCCGGTGTGCTGCGCGGGGTGGTCTTTGGGCAGGCAGTTTGGTAGCTATATATCATTGTTTTGGTAAGATAGGTCACTTGTACCTCAATCTGTGTCGTGTCCGCAAACGTCACCGGATCGCTTATTGTCGCAAATTTGGATTCAAGGTTGCGTGTGTAGGTGGCACGATCCGTGTTTCGCGGATTGCGCCGTGGTAGAGTTGGAGAAACACAGACCTGGATGTCGAAGCGGATCCACCTGTGATCAGAGCAGCAGGCCTCGTTGGAGACCTGCCACCCAGCAGTGATTTCCGCCGCGCCCTCTGTTGCCAGAGTGAGATCTATGATTGTATGGCTACGCCTGGTTACGAATGTTGGTTCGGAGCCAGTGTTTAGTAGGGATAGGTTAGTCGAGAACAAGTATTCAACCCCCCTCTCGTTTTGCGAGTCCATACCCCACAGTTGATGGTGAGAGTTGGCGTCGGCCCCTACTACGACCTCAAACCCTCGCAATGGCTCACGAGGCGGGCGAGGTCGTGCGGAGGCGGCGCCTCCGCCTCGGGCATGTAGGCCGAGGCGAAAATGATCGCCATCTTCGTGGTGTTGTCACGCTGTATTACCAGCTTTGCTGCAGAGACATCTCTGCAACAGAAATCAGTTAAAAGATGTGTTTTAAGGTTACCTGTGACATAGATGCACGCTCTGGGGTGATCGTGCTCTGTGGTGACCAGGAGCTTACCGCCAAGATTGGAAAGTCCTTGTATGCGGCCCACCCTAATCCACGGCTCTTGGATCAAGGCAATAGCCGTGTGTTGCGCCTCCAGCCACTTGCGAAACTGAGCCGTCGCAGTCTGACTGTGGTGGAGGTTTGCCTGCAGGACTTTACATGTTGACGAAAGGGACGCCATAGCTGGTCGAACCCTCTTTGTCCCCCCCAAGTCTGAGCCCGGCAAACAAGTCGCCCTCGTCGAAGCCGTCCCCCCCCCGGGCCCGAAGCCGGTGACAGGAGTATGTCATCCAGCTCCTCTCCCATTGGAGGGACAGCGCCCACGGAGGCGGCGGCACAGTCGGCCGACCCTGCTACAGCAGGTTCAGCCGCGGATGCGTCCGGGTTGTTTTGTGGGGGAGTGGTCTCCCCTGCTGATTTTTGGGGCAGCTGCTTCCGCGCCTCGCAGATGGTCCCAGTGGCAGGGTCCCATCACTGAGGGACCTCGGTGAACTTGCCGTTCCGACCCTGGAACTTCACGTATACCGTCCCCAATCCAATTGAGAGACGGTGTCCGGCTTCCATCAGGATCGGGATTTGGTCCACAGGGACACCGACCACCACAAACCATGCTGCGGCCTGTTTGTCGGCATGCAGAAGTACCCACCTCTTTATGTCGACCCAGGGGTTCTGGTAACTGAGAGCGCGCCCAATATTGGTCGGCTCTCCGAAGACTTCCTGCTCGTCTGGGATCACGACGCCACATCGTGCTCGCTTCAGGATTTCCGACTGGCTCTTGACAACTAGCGGGATGCTAGATGGGAGAGACAAGTCGGAGACTATTTTCCTTAGCCAGGTCAGTGGCGGTACCTTCATATAAGCCCAAAAGCCCAGCGGCATGCCTTACTAAAATGCTCGATAGAGAATTTATTGTACCTAACCAGTAGTTTATGAGAAAATTGCGATGATACATACGTAGATACGTAGGTACCTACATACTCAGTCGAAAACTGAACTTTCTTTTTTGAAATCGGTTAAAATTTTATTGGGCTTGCGTTATTTTGAAACCCTAGGCACGTCACTGAGCCAGGCTAAGGTGTGGTCGTTACCGCACCACAGTTTAAGTACACCTCCGGCGAACAGCGGCTTGGCGTTGAAGGTCGGTCCTGGAGTGTCTTGCTTGGGGGAGCAGGCCTCAAGAATGATCTGCTTCTAGATAGCAGCGAGTACCTTGTCCGATACGTCCTTGCTGAGGATTCCCGTGCGGTCGCAGGTGATCGCGACGTCCAGGGTTGAGCTGGCAGCTTGGGCGTAGCTTCGTTGGTCAACCCGTTTGGATTGGTCAAGACGCGGCCGCTTATGCTCCCCCCGAGGTGTCAAAGACTCGTTGAGAGCTCGCTTGGCCGCGGCCTGATCCTTCCAATCGGATCGCTGTTTATTTTTATTGCCAACAGCCGGAACACTGGTTTGCGGTTGACTGGGCGTTGGTCGGCTTGTGCCGGCCTCTGTCTGTGACCTCTTACCAGCGGAGAAGCTCAGTTGGCCGCTCGTCGGTTTGTCCGTACTAGCGGCAGTGGCCTGTTTGATGCGGGAGCCCTTACCTGGCCTCCAGCGGGCTTGGCGTCGCTCCTTCCTCGTCACTCCGTCCCTCTGCCTGCCTTTAGCTGCAGTAGGTGATGGACCTGAAGGGTCAGTGCAGTGGCAACGGGCTTGTTGAGTGCATTTACCCTTGCCCTTGCGTTTCTGCACTTGCCAGGCATGCGAAAACGCATCCTGTGTGCAGCTGGCCGTCTCCGTTTGACCGGTGATGGCCATCTGATGGGAGGAGTCTAGAGGAGCCTCAGGAGGAGGAGGGTGTTTGGCTGGAACCCTGGTGCCGGTGTTACCCAGCACCGGGGTCGTCGCCTTGGTATGGGAAGGGTCGGTGCTGGTCCCAATCAGCGCCGACGTCCTTTGTGTGTTTTGGGACTGTTTTGTTTTGGTCTTGGCTGTGGTTCTCGCCACAGCCGGACCTACGCCCGCGGTGGTACCCGCAGCGTTAGCTGCAAGGCCACCAGGGGCGAAGGAAGTGCTAGCACCTCCTTTGGGAGTCTCATTGGCTTTCACCTCCACTCCTGTGTTTATTTTTTTAACAGGCCTATTCTGATCCATGTTAAATTGGTTTTTGGATTCATCTCTCTGGCTCTCACCCTCCTTGGAGCCCGCACCTGGGAACATCTCACTATGAAAAATCTCGAACGTTAGGACTACCAGAGAGATATAGGGGTGCAAGGCTGGCTTACAGTGCGACATCGGGTGCTCGATCGGGTTGGCGTAGGGGGTCAAAAGGCCCACCCCCAACGAACTGATCAACCCTCACTTACACCGTCATCATGACCTTTACCTACCGCTTCGGCCGTCCGAGGACGACTTCAGCGGACCTCACGCACCTCGCCTGTGGCCCTCTGACGGGACACTATGACCATTTTCCTACCCCTGGCTACCCGGTAGGGCCACCGTTTTGCTTGAAATTCGGACCAAAGAGGGCGTGTTGCCTTACGGGCACATTACCGCCAGACCCGCTCGGCTCAACCCCCCAGGACTCCTTCATCCCCGCTCACGGCGCTCAACTGCGCAGGTCCTAGCGCAGGTGACTTCTTACTCCTACTCGCCATCAGCTGAATTTAGTGACAGTCGAGCCCGCAACCACCCAATCACAACGGGGTCACGGTTCGGAGAGGAAATTGGACTGGTGAAGGAATGGAGATAAGGATGTGGGTGGGATGGGGTAAGGAGGGTGAAAGACGGGAGAGAATGGCGGAAATTGGGGAAAGGAAGTGATGACGCCTGGTGGTTTTTGTTACGTCTATTTCTTATAGAATTAGACCAAGAAACAGGGTGGCAACCTCGGAAAGGTGTATCCGCCAGACTTGCCTTGAGGATCTACACGACTGTAGCGCTCTCCCTCAAGACCCCACCACCCTACCACCTCTGAAGGAGGTGGCAGGATAGGCCTGTATCTATACTACCAAGCAAGCAAAGCCTGTCGTTGTGCAACCGCAAAAGCATGAATCCAGACCCCCCCTTACCAAGGGGTATCGTGTTACCCAGTAACTGGGTTGTGGAGGTCAGATAGGCAGTCGCTCCATGTAACATACTGGTATTCAGCTATATCCGGTAAGACTGGAAGCCGACCCCAACATAGTTGGGAAAAGGCTGGGCAGATGATGACTTTTTGTCAGATGTCACAATAATCGAAATTTTATCTGCAAATAATACACATTTATGATAAGTCATTTCTGTATAATAGAAAAAATAAGGGTCCTAATACACTCCCTTGGGGGACGCCGCAATTATTAACTTCACTCACTTCACTTCAGATGAATACGAGGTTAATACATTTTCATTCACCTTATTAATAACAACGTATTGTTTTCGGTTGCTTAAATAAGACGTGATCCACTGTAGTGCTAAACCTCTTATTCTACTTTTTACCCGACTGCCCCAGAAGGAGGGTAATGTTTTTCGAGTGTATGTATGTATGTCTATTTCTTTGGCACGCTCTGTAGCCTAAACGGCTTGATGGATTTTAACATAAGAGGTGTCGTTAGATTTGTCTTCATTGTGGGAGTGACATAAGCTATATAATTCTTTTGTATTGCATGTGAAAATACAAACAAAAAGGGAGGGAAAGGGTTTTTAAAAATAAATGACAACAATATTGATATTAAATCAAAGCTAGTAATGAGTCAATTTCATATAGTCAATGTATAAATATATAATAAAACTAAAATGCTTGAAATAAAATAAATTAAATAAAAAACAAAAATCCGACTGGAAAAACACATAACTGGAAAGAAAAAAACAAGCATTTCAATGTATAGAATTTTGGTATCGCACAGTGCGATTTATTTTATTTCAAGCATTTTAGTTTTATTATATATTTATACATTGACTATATGAAATTGACTCATTACTAGCTTTGATTTAATATCAATATTGTTGTCATTTATTTTTAAAAACCCTTTCCCTCCCTTTTTGTTTGTATTTTCACATGCAATACAAAAGAATTATATAGCTTATGTCACTCCCACAATGAAGACAAATCTAACGACACCTCTTATGTTAAAATCCATCAAGCCGTTTAGGCTACAGAGCGTGCCAAAGAAATAGACATACATACATACACTCGAAAAACATTACCCTCCTTCTGGGGCAGTCGGGTAAAAAGTAGAATAAGAGGTTTAGCACTACAGTGGATCACGTCTTATTTAAGCAACCGAAAACAATACGTTGTTATTAATAAGGTGAATGAAAATGTATTAACCTCGTATTCATCTGAAGTGAAGTGAGTGAAGTTAATAATTGCGGCGTCCCCCAAGGGAGTGTATTAGGACCCTTATTTTTTCTATTATACAGAAATGACTTATCATAAATGTGTATTATTTGCAGATAAAATTTCGATTATTGTGACATCTGACAAAAAGTCATCATCTGCCCAGCCTTTTCCCAACTATGTTGGGGTCGGCTTCCAGTCTTACCGGATATAGCTGAATACCAGTATGTTACATGGAGCGACTGCCTATCTGACCTCCACAACCCAGTTACTGGGTAACACGATACCCCTTGGTAAGGGGGGGTCTGGATTCATGCTTTTGCGGTTGCACAACGACAGGCTTTGCTTGCTTGGTAGTATAGATACAGGCCTATCCTGCCACCTCCTTCAGAGGTGGTAGGGTGGTGGGGTCTTGAGGGAGAGCGCTACAGTCGTGTAAATCCTCAAGGCAAGTCTGGCGGATACACCTTTCCGAGGTTGCCACCCTGTTTCTTGGTCTAATTCTATAAGAAATAGACGTAACAAAAACCACCAGGCGTCATCACTTCCTTTCCCCAATTTCCGCCATTCTCTCCCGTCTTTCACCCTCCTTACCCCATCCCACCCACATCCTTATCTCCATTCCTTCACCAGTCCAATTTCCTCTCCGAACCGTGACCCCGTTGTGATTGGGTGGTTGCGGGCTCGACTGTCACTAAATTCAGCTGATGGCGAGTAGGAGTAAGAAGTCACCTGCGCTAGGACCTGCGTAGTTGAGCGCCGTGAGCGGGGATGAAGGAGTCCTGGGGGGTTGAGCCGAGCGGGTCTGGCGGTAATGTGCCCGTAAGGCAACACGCCCTCTTTGGTCCGAATTTCAAGCAAAACGGTGGCCCTACCGGGTAGCCAGGGGTAGGAAAATGGTCATAGTGTCCCGTCAGAGGGCCACAGGCGAGGTGCGTGAGGTCCGCTGAAGTCGTCCTCGGACGGCCGAAGCGGTAGGTAAAGGTCATGATGACGGTGTAAGTGAGGGTTGATCAGTTCGTTGGGGGTGGGCCTTTTGACCCCCTACGCCAACCCGATCGAGCACCCGATGTCGCACTGTAAGCCAGCCTTGCACCCCTATATCTCTCTGGTAGTCCTAACGTTCGAGATTTTTCATAGTGAGATGTTCCCAGGTGCGGGCTCCAAGGAGGGTGAGAGCCAGAGAGATGAATCCAAAAACCAATTTAACATGGATCAGAATAGGCCTGTTAAAAAAATAAACACAGGAGTGGAGGTGAAAGCCAATGAGACTCCCAAAGGAGGTGCTAGCACTTCCTTCGCCCCTGGTGGCCTTGCAGCTAACGCTGCGGGTACCACCGCGGGCGTAGGTCCGGCTGTGGCGAGAACCACAGCCAAGACCAAAACAAAACAGTCCCAAAACACACAAAGGACGTCGGCGCTGATTGGGACCAGCACCGACCCTTCCCATACCAAGGCGACGACCCCGGTGCTGGGTAACACCGGCACCAGGGTTCCAGCCAAACACCCTCCTCCTCCTGAGGCTCCTCTAGACTCCTCCCATCAGATGGCCATCACCGGTCAAACGGAGACGGCCAGCTGCACACAGGATGCGTTTTCGCATGCCTGGCAAGTGCAGAAACGCAAGGGCAAGGGTAAATGCACTCAACAAGCCCGTTGCCACTGCACTGACCCTTCAGGTCCATCACCTACTGCAGCTAAAGGCAGGCAGAGGGACGGAGTGACGAGGAAGGAGCGACGCCAAGCCCGCTGGAGGCCAGGTAAGGGCTCCCGCATCAAACAGGCCACTGCCGCTAGTACGGACAAACCGACGAGCGGCCAACTGAGCTTCTCCGCTGGTAAGAGGTCACAGACAGAGGCCGGCACAAGCCGACCAACGCCCAGTCAACCGCAAACCAGTGTTCCGGCTGTTGGCAATAAAAATAAACAGCGATCCGATTGGAAGGATCAGGCCGCGGCCAAGCGAGCTCTCAACGAGTCTTTGACACCTCGGGGGGAGCATAAGCGGCCGCGTCTTGACCAATCCAAACGGGTTGACCAACGAAGCTACGCCCAAGCTGCCAGCTCAACCCTGGACGTCGCGATCACCTGCGACCGCACGGGAATCCTCAGCAAGGACGTATCGGACAAGGTACTCGCTGCTATCTAGAAGCAGATCATTCTTGAGGCCTGCTCCCCCAAGCAAGACACTCCAGGACCGACCTTCAACGCCAAGCCGCTGTTCGCCGGAGGTGTACTTAAACTGTGGTGCGGTAACGACCACACCTTAGCCTGGCTCAGTGACGTGCCTAGGGTTTCAAAATAACGCAAGCCCAATAAAATTTTAACCGATTTCAAAAAAAGAAAGTTCAGTTTTCGACTGAGTATGTAGGTACCTACGTATCTACGTATGTATCATCGCAATTTTCTCATAAACTACTGGTTAGGTACAATAAATTCTCTATCGAGCATTTTAGTAAGGCATGCCGCCGGGCTTTTGGGCTTATATGAAGGTACCGCCACTGACCTGGCTAAGGAAAATAGTCTCCGACTTGTCTCTCCCATCTAGCATCCCGCTAGTTGTCAAGAGCCAGTCGGAAATCCTGAAGCGAGCACGATGTGGCGTCGTGATCCCAGACGAGCAGGAAGTCTTCGGAGAGCCGACCAATATTGGGCGCGCTCTCAGTTACCAGAACCCCTGGGTCGACATAAAGAGGTGGGTACTTCTGCATGCCGACAAACAGGCCGCAGCATGGTTTGTGGTGGTCGGTGTCCCTGTGGACCAAATCCCGATCCTGATGGAAGCCGGACACCGTCTCTCAATTGGATTGGGGACGGTATACGTGAAGTTCCAGGGTCGGAACGGCAAGTTCACCGAGGTCCCTCAGTGATGGGACCCTGCCACTGGGACCATCTGCGAGGCGCGGAAGCAGCTGCCCCAAAAATCAGCAGGGGAGACCACTCCCCCACAAAACAACCCGGACGCATCCGCGGCTGAACCTGCTGTAGCAGGGTCGGCCGACTGTGCCGCCGCCTCCGTGGGCGCTGTCCCTCCAATGGGAGAGGAGCTGGACGACATACTCCTGTCACCGGCTTCGGGCCCGGGGGGGGGGACGGCTTCGACGAGGGCGACTTGTTTGCCGGGCTCAGACTTGGGGGGGACAAAGAGGGTTCGACCAGCTATGGCGTCCCTTTCGTCAACATGTAAAGTCCTGCAGGCAAACCTCCACCACAGTCAGACTGCGACGGCTCAGCTTCGCAAGTGGCTGGAGGCGCAACACACGGCTATTGCCTTGATCCAAGAGCCGTGGATTAGGGTGGGCCGCATACAAGGACTTTCCAATCTTGGCGGTAAGCTCCTGGTCACCACAGAGCACGATCACCCCAGAGCGTGCATCTATGTCACAGGTAACCTTAAAACACATCTTTTAACTGATTTCTGTTGCAGAGATGTCTCTGCAGCAAAGCTGGTAATACAGCGTGACAACACCACGAAGATGGCGATCATTTTCGCCTCGGCCTACATGCCCGAGGCGGAGGCGCCGCCTCCGCACGACCTCGCCCGCCTCGTGAGCCATTGCGAGGGTTTGAGGTCGTAGTAGGGGCCGACGCCAACTCTCACCATCAACTGTGGGGTATGGACTCGCAAAACGAGAGGGGGGTTGAATACTTGTTCTCGACTAACCTATCCCTACTAAACACTGGCTCCGAACCAACATTCGTAACCAGGCGTAGCCATACAATCATAGATCTCACTCTGGCAACAGAGGGCGCGGCGGAAATCACTGCTGGGTGGCAGGTCTCCAACGAGGCCTGCTGCTCTGATCACAGGTGGATCCGCTTCGACATCCAGGTCTGTGTTTCTCCAACTCTACCACGGCGCAATCCGCGAAACACGGATCATGCCACCTACACACGCAACCTTGAATCCAAATTTGCGACAATAAGCGATCCGGTGACGTTTGCGGACACGACACAGATTGAGGTACAAGTGACCTATCTTACCAAAACAATGATATATAGCTACCAAACTGCCTGCCCAAAGACCACCCCGCGCAGCACACCGGGCAAACAACCATGGTGGGGCGCTGATCTAGAGTGCAAGCGCGGCAAGGTAAGGGCAGCTCTGAACAGAGCCATGAGCATTGAATCTTGCCAGCAAGCTAACAGGGTAAGCAAGGTACTGGCGCAACAGAAATCTCCTGGGCCCACTACCCTCCGCAAACCTGATAACACACTCACTTCCTCGTCAGAAGAAACGAGACGCGTTCTTATCGAGACTCACTTCCCTGGATGTATCTTCACGCAGGTAATCGACTGGCAAGATGTAATTCAAACGCCATCAGACAACGATTGGCATTACGCACGCAGGGTGATCACGTTGGAGAAACTCCAATGGGCCATCCGGAGCTTCCATCCTTTTAAGGCAGCTGGTCCTGATGGAGTGTTCCCCGCCTTACTACAATGGGGTGGAACCTCTGTCGCAATAAGACTGGTTCCACTAATGAGAGCGTGTCTGGCCTTTAGATACGTTCCCAAAGGATGGAGGGAAGTGAAAGTCATATTCATCCCTAAGCCAGGTAAGGCCTACACAAACGCCAAATCCCATCGACCAATCAGCCTGACCTCCTTTCTACTAAAGACTCTGGAAAGGCTGTGTGATAGGGAGTTGAAGGACGGCGCTCTAAAAACCATACCGCTGCACGGTAACCAACATGCATACAGCTCGGGTAAGTCGACCGAATCCGCTCTTCATCTAGTGGTTAGACAGATAGAGGAAGCGATTCATCAGAAGGGCACCTGCCTGGGCACTTTCATAGACATCGAAGGAGCCTTCGACAAAACAAACTTCTCCAGCATCAGCAGTGCCCTCTCCAGACATGGAGTAGAACAGGTACTAACGGACTGGATTACAAACATGTTAAGCAAACGTGTGGTTCGCCTTGAGGATGAGCGACAGCTGGCCATGATAGCCAGAAGCTGCCCCCAGGGAGGGGTGCTGTCCCCCCTTTTATGGAATCTGGTGATAAACGATCTCATCACCAAACTCAACGCGAGCCACTATTACACAATAGGTTACGCAGACGACCTTGCAATCCTTGTTTCGGGGAAAGTAACGGGAACAATCTGCAACCTCACTCAGCAGGCACTACGTATCGTAGAAAAATGGTGTAGGGATTTCGACCTATCGGTGAACCCCACCAAAACTGAACTAGTTATGTTTACCCATAAACGAACATTAGGCCCTTTCCGCCTACCAATACTGTTCGATACAGAACTTCAGTTAGCCAACGAAGTCAAGTACCTCGGGGTCATTCTAGACAGTAAGTTAAACTGGAGTAGTCACTTAGACAACAAAATAAACAGGGCTTGCATCACCTTTTGGCAGTGCAAGAAAATGACAGGTAAGAAGTGGGGCCTATCCCCCAAAATTATACTATGGCTGTACACGGCGGTAATCCGCCCCATGATCTCCTACGGGGCCGTGGTCTGGTGGCCCCGCACCCAGCTAGTCACAGCCTCCAATAAACTACAACGCATGCAAAGACTTGCCTGCATGGTGACCACGGGCTGCATGAGGACAACTCCGACTGCAGCAGTCGAAGCCATGCTGGGACTGCCGCCACTCCACCTGTTCATACAGCAGGAAGCGACGATGGAGGCAGTACGCCTAAATGCACTGAATCTCTGGGGCAAGAGAGACACACTACACACCGCGCTGCTTGAGGGACTCAATAAAGAGTTCCCCATCACGAAAGCAATAAATGACCAGGTACCCAAACAATTTATATTTGATAAAAAATACAAGATCCAACTCCACGAGGATCGCCGATGCGAAGGGTTGCGCCCCGCAGAGCTGCGCATCTTCACAGATGGATCCAAAACAGGTAGTGGCACAGGTGCTGGAATCTTCTCGGAGGACTTCAACATACGCATAGCCACACCATTGGGGTCCATAACACAGTGTTCCAGGCCGAGTGCTTGGGTATTTCTCTGGCCGCCTCAGCCATCATAGCCAGGGAAGTACCACTCGATCCGCATACTCTCAGACAGCATGGCTGTCCTGCAAGCGCTAAACAATCACACAGTTGACTCTGGGCTAATATACGAGTGCCACCAGCGCCTCAACCAGGTGGGTAGCCTCAACAACATAACCATTCAATTGATTAAAGGACACAGCGGTTCGCTAGGCAACGATGCAGCCGATGAACTTGCCAGAAGGGGGTCGAGCATGGCACCAGGGGGACCTGAACTCATTGTGCCACTTCCCTTCGGGTACCTACGCACTCTGGTAAGGAAACGCACCAGAGATAAACATCTTAAACTATGGTCGGACCAAGGTGAGTGCAGGCAGGCCAAGGAAGCTCTCCCTACAATTGATGGTCGCCTCACGAAACGGGTTCTCCGACTAACTAAACTACAGCTGCGCACTGTTACAGCAGCTATAACAGGCCACGGGTCATTTAACAAACACCTCTTTGTCATAGGAGTCACAGACAGTCCGCTGTGCAGGGCCTGCATGAAGGACGACGAGACAGCAGCACATGTGCTACTAAACTGCCCGGTGGTCGCCACATACAGGGTAAAGTACTTCGGTAACCCAGGTACCCTCCGTGAGATGGTCAGTAACACCAAGGCGTTGCTGGCCTTCCTTGAGGAGCTGGGGTGGATCGAATAATCGATTTCCCACCCGTACGCAAAATACGTGCATTGACGTGGAGTTGCGGACACCAGCCCGTATTACCTATTACCTATTACCTACCCCTTGGTAAGACTGGTTGTCAGACTTTCGAGCTTCTGACGACCCGTAACGACTGTCAAAGATCTACAAATGACCGCCGGGACCAACGGCTTAACTTGCTTTCCGAGGCACGGAGGGGTCTTGGTATGTAAAGATGGTCACCCATCCACGGATTAACCGCGGCAAGCGTAGCTTAACCTGATCGATCGATCCGTGCGGCTGTTATTACTTAGCCACAAGATCTGACAAAAAGTATAAAACTAAATCTGATCTTGAGACGGACATTAATAATACTATTGACGACGTTATAAAATGGTTACAGACAAATAAATTAACAATTAGGTATTGTCAGGGTTTTATTAGGATCGGCATTTTCATATAAATTATTAAATATCACTGTGCTATTCGAATCAATAAAGTAATTATTAAAAGCATTTGCTATGTCAGAGGGATTAGTCAGTATTCTCTTATCTAATTCTAGTTGAGAAATATTATTGTCACGTTTTGTGTTTCCAATTTCACGGTTAATGACTGACCATGTTGCTCTGCGTTTTTTTTGGCTGTTATTTATGTAATTAATATTTGAATTTATTTTGGATTTAAAGATACATTTTCCAGTATTGATGAATATTTTTAATATCTAATTTTGTACGTTAGGGTTTCATTTTTATAATAGAGATACCGTAAACATCGTTTAGTTTTGCAACTATTTGTAAGAACCCTTGCTTTTCCATTTTTGTTTAGTTGCATTGGAGTTGTTTATGTTAATCTTAATCTTTGGGAAGCATAAATTATACAATAAACATAAAAACTCGTGAAATTTATTGAATGCATTATTTAGTCATTTTATCAGTTTTGAGATGTATCTCTGACCAGGTTAAGCATGCAAGGCATTTTTGAATTTACTTATATTTTCACCATAGTCTTTTTTTAAATACAATATGATTTGGTCTTATAATGGGATATCTAAGAGTTGTGTTATGGTCTGACAAGTATAGGGGTAAAACCTCAATAGAAGTTTATTTTATGTTACTCAGTTGTGGTCTATATAAGTGCCTTTACGCGTGGGAACTTTAATGTGCATCTGCAAGTTATAATTATTACATAGATAAGTAGTTGGTGACTTTTCCTTGTTTAAAAGTATGTATTTAATTTTTAATCACCGGCAATAACTATTTTTGTACTTGACCCATATTTTTTAACCACATGAACCACTTTTTTTTCGCACATGAATTGATCAAATTTATCCAAAAATATGTTGGGATCAGAATCTGGCGTTCTATAAAGACACACGATTAGTAATTTATGCAATGGAACTTCAACGCCACAGGCTTTTTTGGGTTGACTACTTTTTAATTTGGGAAAGCTCGTTATAATTAATACCCTGTTTAGCGAGTACACAGGTCCACCCTCTCTTTGTGTCTCTACTAAATGCAGCTGCTACGGCGTAGTTATTTAAATTTAAATATTTCTCATTTCCGGCACACATAAATGTTTCAGACAAACATAATATGTACGAGTATGTACGTCTCGTAACTCCACCAACGTTAGTTCCAAAATTTCCAATATTTTAAAAGTTTTGATTTACTTGTTACACTGTTGTTGTTAAAATAGTATGGATAAATACCTTTTTTTGTATGAGTAGAATTTGCATTCCATTTGATGACGTGCAAATAATAAGGGATTGTGCCTTTCGAAGCTATTACATTTTTGTTATCAGGTTTTTTTACAGTTAGTTTGATTACGCAGTATTATTTTCTTCAATTATTTAATATTTTTTTCGTAATCGTAACAGTCAATGGCGCCGATTCCCTTGTTCACAAACTAAACTAAATTTAAGTTCCGTCCATCTTTTTCTTTCTATTTCATTAAGAAAAGGACAGAAGATAAATTTTAGTTTAGTCCTGTCAAATGAATCAGTGCCTGTCACTACTCCATACACGTTTAGACGTGATTAAAAACTTGTCTACTAAAATTACGTCAATTTACGTCAAGCGCTGATTAATTTGACAGGACTACACTAAAATTGATCTTCTGTCCTTTTCTTAATTAAATAGAAAGAAAAAGATGCACTGAACTTAAATTTAGTTTAGTTTGTGAACAAGGGAATCGGCGCCAATAGCATAGTTTATAGATTTACATGCATTGTACAATTTGTATTCAGCATCAATATATCTACAACATTTATATTTACTGCAAAGATTACGTATAGTTTGTTTCAAATCATTTATATTTATATACATATTCTTTAATGAGCTCAAAACAATTATATAATTATTAACTAATACGTCGAGGAGTTGGCGTAATTGCGCAGTCAAAATGTTTGTATCATAGTCATTTTCACCCACAAAAATGATAAGTATGTCACCACTTTTTTTTTTGGGTGGGAAATCAACAACAACGAGGTCTACGCAATGTTTTCGTTGCTGTGGATACAACTTGGCGATGTTCGGGTTATCGAGATTCCACGGGAGTTTGAACGCGCTTTTATATTATGTGCCGATATATGCCAGTCAACTCATACTGTAAGCTGTGTGAACTTCTTTCCAAAAAACCTGAAACGGATAGTAACGAGATCTCAGAGTAAGACTTTGGAACCAGGTTAATCAGGTTGTACAAGAACAGATTGGACGGTGACCCCGAAGTTGGTTAACAAATGAGGCGTCTAAACTTATGCAATGTAACATGAAATGTAATACAATAACTATCCGAATTTGTTTCAATATGTTTCGATCCTTTTACTTTACAAGACACATACTTTCGAATGAAATATAGATTCAGTAAAATATATGTATGTGAAATAGTTGAATTGGTTAGAAGTGATATAGAACTGTTAGCTCGTAGTGGTGGGCTGTGGGGACAACGCGCCGTCGACCCAGGCCTGGTCTTTACCGGACGGTGAGCTACCCATTGCTAACCGTCCACAAGCCCGCGCCTACGGTGGCCGGAAATCCGCCCGGGATTCCGGACGCACAGGGCGTCTCCTGCGGCGGCTAGGGGCGAGAGGGCGCGAAATTTGCGCGAAATTTCCCTCAACCGACCCGCCTCCTCCTTCGCGAGCATTACTGCTTCGCAGAAGGAGGTGACGGCTGCCAATGCCCTCTTGCTCCGTACCATGGCCTGAAACAGGGCCGGACGCGAGAGATCTCTGCCGGCGATCGCCCCCACGAGGACACGGCAGTGCTCTGCCAAAGCCGGGCAGACCTCCACCGTATGCTCCACCGTTTCCTCCGGGCGATCCACACAGTGGTGACACCCGGGCGTTTCCTCCCGCCATATCCGACACAGGAACCTCCCGAAGCTGTAGAGTGGTGGGCTGGCTGTAGAACTTCAAGTTTGTGCTGTTCACAGAACGTGGGCTAGGCAAGAAGTTTAAGATGACGCAGCAGCCATTCATGGACTTAGAAAACAGTTCGTTACGAATGTATACCGACGAGTGGCTCTCAGGATGTCATGGTAGGGTTAGATGCATCAAATTAAACCACCAAATGTCCTACCGAAGTTGGGTTAGTTCTATTTTTAGTTTTTTGTGAAAAATCCGAGATTAAATCCGACTGTACTGATATTTAAGTAATTATATTAGCAGCAGATCTTTGTTTGTAAATAAAAGTTCAAAAATGCCTAAAACTTTGGCAAAGATCACTAAACAAACATTTTTATTTTTTGTAATTCATTATAAAAATATTATCTACGAAAAAAATGACTACGCTTGATGTACAAATTACTAGGAAAATATCTTTGTCTTATCAGCTATTCAAAAAGTTATGATTGTCAATACTTTTGCTTTTTGCCTTCAACTGGTCACTATTTATGTTATTATTCGCCATTATTTATAAACCAAGTTATTTAAAGAAACAAATTTCGTTGGGACACTATTTAATTTGACATTTGAAAGGTGCGTTCTTAAACTCAATGGCGAACTTATAAATTAAGTATTTCTTTCATTTTACCGTAAAAAACATTCAATTATTTTTAAATACATTTTGAATCAAAATTTTGGGCACAATTTGTATTATTTATTAAAATTAAACATTTTTATACATTATAACATTCTCGAAGTTATCTGCATGTTCAACTATGTTGTCTGTAATCTCCAACCTTTCGTAATAGTCGCGGTATACGCATCACAGAAATAAAGTAAGTCTCTTTTCTTTAAGCTCGATATCTTTGGTCGCTTATGGTATTTTTTCTGAAGTTGTGGGTTCTCATTTGGTGCATTCTTGCCCCTTACTTTCTGATGCACGTTCAAGCATTTCATCGACGTTTCTGGATTATAGGTGTCGTTATAGAAAACTAAGTATGGAGAAGTAGCTTGCATACGAACCATGCCTTTTAAGTTTTGTCGTTTGAAGAAAAAAACACATCTAGAACCTTATAGTACTTTTTATTGTTTTTCAAAGTATTCACCACGTTGCTTAATACACTTTTCCATTCGCTCAAACCAGTTATTATAACATTTATTCCACCCTAAAGTGGGGGTGTTCAAAATGGCTGACTTGAAAGCGTCGACTGCTTCTTCACCGGACTGGAACCTTTGACCACGAAGACTTTTCTCAATTTTAGGAAATGTAAAGAAATCGTTAGGGCTAAGATCAGGACTGTATGGAGGATGGTCAAGAATTTTTACTTTTTCCTGCTTCAAATACTCAATCGTTTGACGAGCGCTGTGTGAGCTTGCGTTGTCGTGGTGCAGGATGATGCGTCGCTTTGAGCTAGATTTTCGAAGTTCGGCGATGACTTGTGGTAAACAAACTGTGGTATACCACTCTTCGTTAACCGTTCTACGATCTTCAAGTGCAATAGTCGCAACATGACCGGTTTTTCCAACGAACGTGGAACCACCATCTTCTTTGAAGTGCTTCGAGAACGAACAACTTTAGTCGGCTTTGGCTCGTCTTGAAAGACCCAGATTGTAGATTGTTGTTTGGAGGATCGTAGGCATAGATCCAAGATTCGTCACCACTGATGATGTCGTAGAAGTGATTTGACTCTCCTCGGTTGAACCTTTGCAGAGATTTCTTACACCATCTGACGCGGGCCGCCTTGTGATCGTCGGAAAGCAGATGCGGTATCCAACGGCAAACTAGCTTTCTCACACCAAGCGCTTCATGCAAGATCTTCTGAATGGTTGTCCCTGAGATGCTTAATAGAGCCTCTATCTCTCGATACGTCACATGACGATCTTTGAGAATTAGTTGTCTCACAGCAAAGATGTTATCTTCAGTGAAGGCGGATTTTGGGCGTCCTTCGCGAGATTTGTCACTAACACTAGTATTTCCACGCTGGAATTCTAAAAACCAGCGTTCGACAGTCCGCAGACATGGGGCTTCATCACTGAACACAGATGTTAGCTCTTCAAAACACTGAAGCCGTGTCAGGCCTCTTCTAAAGTTGTAGAAAATTATTGCACGAACATTTTCCTTAGAAAGATTCATTTTCGTACGTAACCTGACAGATTCCAATCGACACTGACTAAACAGTAGCATTAATCCTAATACTTTCATCTGTTTTGAGATTCAAAATTTAAACACATTCCAATATAGAACAGTTCCAAATTCAAATTTGCCGGGAAATATGGAAACGACAGAACTTAAAAGGCATGCCTCGTATAAATTTTTCGTATGTCATTCCCTACTACTCGATCACCATCATTGTTAACCGTAAAGTTTTTGCCAAACTGTTTTACCAATTCTTTCAAATTTAAAGTGTCAGTCCAGTCCAACTCGTGTACTACGTATGGAGTCCCAGTCTTGTTGGCACATTGCATTAATGATATCCATTGTGATGGGACGAAAATGGATCCATTTTTTAATATTCTTGTATTTCCCGTTCGATGACACTATGCACATTATCTCCCTAGTTTTGAGTGTGTCTAACTACTAAGTATTTGTGGGTAATTGATTTAACTCCCAAAACTTTTATAGCATACTGGTAAAGACTCAATAAGTATTTTTTTTTTTTTTTTGTTCTGGGATGAACAATTATCTGTGTAGAATATGACATGTTTTCCTACACAATACTGTTTTAAAAACAAGTAAATACACGTACCGACTTCTACGCAACCTTAACCCCCTTTTTTTTTGGTTGGGAAATCATCAAATAACTTTTGTCGCTCTGGGCGGAGCGGGAGGGTGTGTCAGCCTCTTACTGACTAAAACACACCCGTGTTCCTTCCGTTGCCAATGTTGCCAGGGGCCCCGGTGACGCTTTAGTACCTTTCCGCGACCCCGGCAGGCACCTTTACCCCCTAACGATTCGTTCCATAAATAACAATAAGCTGTTTTATCTAGAATGTCATAGACAGTGCAGTTATACACATTTAAACTTCTTTTAGAGAAGAAGAGGGAGTCATTTCCAGATGGTGTTTGGAGTATCGCCTGCATGTCATAACAACAAATCATCTTATCGTCGTTATTTTCGCATCGTCTGATTTTTTTTCCAGCCGGCACAAATCCTTTTCTTCTAAATGTTTGTCATAAGCACACTTTAATTTTATGTTATCATCGCCATTGGCGTTTTGATGAGGCATAAGGAACATTAATCTTTCTTTGGCTTATGAAATGCAATATTAAAATCGTTTCGAAAGATGTGTTTTAAGATCCCTGCTTGACTATAGGTTCACTGTTTTTATGACATAATTTCTTGTATTGTCGATAGGTACATCAAAGATACGTTCAAATCTCCATCTAGGTATTGTTTACTTGAAGTTGCTTGACAATAATGCGATTCTTTCCTCGGGTAAAAATGTATGTGTTCCCGGACACCGTCTTTAGCAGTATTTGGTAAACATCTACCGTGGTGAAGTAAGGAAAAAATAATATTTGAGTCATAATTTTCAGTCATACATTGAACATTTCGAAATATACTGTTGATGACTTAGACCACTATAATAATTCTCTGCCGGTACATGTCGTTTCCTCTAGTTAGATTAATGCGTATGACTTGTTTCAATAGTGATTTGGAAAGAGCATTTGATTTTCTATAATTCTGCATACTTAGTCCAAAACACATAATTTTGGATATGTTCCAGTAATGACTCCAACCGACGATATAGTATAGTATATCAAGGAATATGGACTGAGTTATGATTGTATACCACACTACGGTACAGTAACCTATCGTCATCGACATGCTCAATGACCATTATAGAAAAAAAAGAAGATTTATGGAGATTGAGGGCAAGATTCACAGATCGCACAAATTAACATACAATTTTATGGTAGCTTCGGTATGGTCTTTGAACTTAATTACATCTATTGGGTGACCAGAAGAAATTGCCTCTAGTATGGTTTTAAAACGTTTTATCAAATTCTCATCGACTCCTGTGATCGACGCCGCATTTACAGAGTTTTCAAAAAATCTTTTAGTGGTATTTCCGTCATAGGTTGTACCGTGCCCTGTTTTACGACATCAATTAAAAGTCTTGTTTGAGATTTAAACGCTTCCTGAATATCTTTCTTTCTGCTCTGCATAATATCCTTGCTGTCACCCTTAACAATCCACGTCTTCAAATGTAATCTATAAGATATATGAAGAATGCATTCCATGAAACGTATCCAAATGTGTAACGACGATAGACCATATTTATATAGGTTGACATCAATTTTCTTTGTCAATATCAAAGGCAAGTCATTCATCTCCTTTGGAGTAGCTTTACATATCTCACATCTTTGAGATGATGTATCGCAAAGAATAGCTGTCGCTTTACCATCTATCATCGTTAATATTAAGTCGTGTGAGATTTTCATTTCTCCAATCTCTGTCTTCACTAAATTATCTCTCTCTGCCTCGATTGCATTTTTCTCCCGCAGAATAGTACATTTGTTCTCTTTTACAAATTGGAAAAAGAGTGGACGACACCAATGAGCAGAGTTAGGGGAGTCATTTTCCCAAACAAGTTGATCACCAGAAACCAATTTGATAGGTATCAAACTACCCATAAAACACTAGAATCATCATAATCAATCTCTTCTGTGGTGTCTAAATGCATTTTTTGCTTATAGTTGGCTTGATTAGAAGCACCGTCAAAACCCCATTTACTTATCAGTGTCATTTCTTTATACGTCTCATCAATTGGGGTTGATTTAATTAATCTTTTCACAGTAATGTCCAAAAGAGCCTGCAATTCTATTCTAGCTGATGTA
The DNA here is from genome assembly GCA_905333075.3 of Atethmia centrago. Classification (NCBI taxonomy): domain Eukaryota; kingdom Metazoa; phylum Arthropoda; class Insecta; order Lepidoptera; family Noctuidae; genus Atethmia; species Atethmia centrago. Next base: position 16,193,186 of record HG995385.1, read on the forward strand.
TCTGTTACTGTAATAGCAGTTTTAGGTGGATAACATTTTAGTTTTTCATTTTGTAGTGCGTAGTAGGAGGGAAATATGTTAACAGTGGTTATTTGTTCGGTGCTTTTCCGCAGCGTATTATATTGCCATTTCGTCATTTTAAGTGACAGAAACAAGCCTAAAGCTTCATCCGGTGCGAACTCAGTTTTTTTTTTTTAACAAAAAGACAATCCTTCGCTTTCTGCACTTCTTGTGGAATCTTAAGCAAGTACCCTAATATTTCTGCAATACTGTCATTTCCATCTGCTTTTAACTTTGAAACATATGCATGTGATAATTCGCCTGAATCCATACTTGTCAGAGTATGTTCTACACGTCTCTTTTTTTGCTTAGGACCTAAGTCAGTGAAAGGTTTTCTAGGACTTACTTCGGTCGATGTGGCAATAGATGCTTTCTCTAGAGATGGATCTACAATTTGTGTAGATGAACTGGGAACTAATTCGTCGGGTTTTTCCACCAAAACTCGCACAAAATCTGGCCACAATATATCTGACTCTAACCACTCACTATAATTGCTTTTGAATACTTGTTCCTTACGATGAGAACTTTCCCATTTCTTATAAATATTAAAACAATACTTTGCACAAAAGTCGTTCAGTTTTTTATCATTATCACTGCTTAAACCAGATGCTTTTGACCTAATTTCATTGTACAAAAGTTATTATCTTTAATACTCCTAGCTGCTTTTAATTTCACGAACATATCAAGGTTAGTCACTAAATCACTAAACATTTTCACAAAAACTCGTCAACCGTAACTTCACAAAAGTCAATTTAGCAGGGTAGTCCGTATGTAATCGTAGATAACAACGAACTAAGGTTGTCGTTTGACGTTTCCTACCCTAGGGTAGGGTAGCTTAGGTTCTACTTGCATAATTACTATCTTCTGATTGGTGCACGTCATGACGTCACTAATTACTACGCGTCTACTGATAAGAAAACCGGTTTGGCTGTGTTTTGGACACAAACAAATTACGTCACTGGAGTGGTGTGGAATATTAAGATCGTAATCATTGATTTCCGATAACTACCTTTTAAAGTGTTAACATTTGTTTGTCTTATTCCTTTCGTTAATAAACATGAAACTTGGCAATACTTAGAAGTTTGTTACTATTCGTTTTTAAAAGTACCTCTCACAGAGAGTCTGCGAATGAACTCGGAACTCGGTACCGATATATGAAGAACAAAAAAAAAAGTGTTTCAGGGTTTTTCAAATATAACGGGGTCGGAAGGGGTAATAAAGTTTTCAAGGTTGGATTATACTCGTACTAGTTGCTTCCATGAACTCGAAAAGGGGTATAAATAATGTTTAAAGCAATCATCCTTTTTTTTAAAACAAGCCCTATCGTGGTGAAAATGGGAGGAGACAGTTTATGTGAAACATCATACTCGTTTGATCTATATAAATTATATAGATTTATTAATTAATATCCCACAACTACCTCTTGGGTTAGAAAAGGTATTTTAGAGGAAAGTACGAAATCTACGCGGATGAAGTCGCGGATGAAGTGCTAGTTATTATGTAAATTTAAAATTCTATACAGGTAATGTGACATTTAAAAGTGGCTTTTAAAGTGCAGACTTTAAAAGTCACACCTATTTAGAATGTTAGCCATTCGAGGAGATAATCTTTAGTGAAACAGTCATGAAGCTCAATTTATTTAGAATTATATTTATTTCATTATATTCATTGACGATTACGTTAAACTTCATTTCAAGTGCGCTAAGTTACGATGATCGGGAAATAATAGAAGTCAATCCGACCGTGAAAGGGAATAATACTAAAGTGAAAGAGCCAGATTTTGAAGAACAAGACGAAAAGAACGAGGAACACTATGATATTCAAGTCAAGTTTCCGAAAGACGAAGTGATTGTGACTAGTGATGAAAAAGATACAGACGAATTGTCTCGAGGTGAGTCTAAAAATAGTAAAACACCATGTTATGTAAACGATCTCCTTTTCCAAGGTCGAGTCGTTCGCTGAATATGGGTTTTTCTTCTTTCTAAATGTAATAAAAACTATTCGTTATCGTCAAGTTTTTATTAAGATGATCGATTGTCCGACGCAAACATAGGTCAAGATAATTATGATCTCAATTTAATAACGCGAAGATGAGCCACATAATACAAATCAGTGGAAAAATCGTCACCATACATAATTATATGAAAATTAAATTCGCTTTTCGTGCCTGTCTGTGTGACCGCGTCATTCTTTTAAACTACGCTACGGATTTTGATGCGGTTTTCACCATCATTTAGAGAATTTATATCAATAATACATCAATAATAAACTTACATATTAAGGCGCTAACAAGAGGCAAATGACTAAAGTATGCGTGTGTTAAGAAAAAAAAATTGTTAATTCGGTATAGTTTGAGGCAGCGGAAAAAATATGTGTTAAATTTCCCAAAACTTGGATGATACCAAAATCAATTTTTGCAAAAAAAAAATCTCGATGCAAATTAACGGTAAACTAATCTTTTACCTTGAGTTCCAATCCAAAATATCTGTAAGTATCAACGTACGTTACGTATTTAATTAATAACAAGATTGTCTTATTTGAATGCAGAACTTGGTTGTTTTTTTATTTTCTCGGTTACTCAACTCAATTAAGTAAATTGCTTGCTTTGTGATTATATAAATAAATAAATAATATTTTGCAACAAATTACAAGCGGTGTTTCATGGCGCTTCTCTTTCTTTTATATGCAGTCTGGCAGTGACCGCGGTTTAGGTGTTGTTAGCGTCTTAAAATAGAGAAATCTTGATTTTTTGTAGTAGAAGCCGTCCGTGTAGGGATGATGGAGATGATCGAAAACATCGTTGTTTTAACATTTATGTTAAGTCCTCGAAAACATCGACACATCGATGAATATTATTGGAACATGGATATACTCTAGGCTCCTGGCGCAGCGTTTAGATGCTGCAACTAGACGCAGAGTTGTAGTAGAATTTGCGTCTTGTTGCTGCGACTAGACGCAGAGCTGTCGGGTGCATCTGCATCTAGGCGTTACGACGTCATGCAGGGAGCGATCGTTTACTTTGAATATTGGAGAGAGACGATCGTGTCGTACGTCTTGTTAGTGAATGTGAGAGCCTCTAGTTGCACTTGCCTTGGTGGTGATCATACAATGGCGAAATACATCCGACTATTGTCAGCTGTGCGCGAGCACCGTCGTTGCGGCTCTGCGACTTTACGCCAACTGTGCGAAGCTTCGAACAAAATGTGTGAAAATTTTAAATAAAAATCAAACTAGCAATACGTAGTTCTGACATCCATTTTATGGGGACACCCCCAACTGTCGAACCAAAACATACAATAAACAGTAAATGCGCTAGTGTCAAAGCCTGCTTAAACCGCATATATGGTAGACCCATACGTTTATCACTGTGCTAGAAATACAAACTGCAGAGTAATTGCTCACAACCCAATAATATGTTCATGTCAGGATCGATTGACCGGTGATCCATTTACCAATTGTGTAGCCATTAAGTACTCATTACGTACATTCCAAATAATTTCTTACTTGTCACCAACTCTACATACATTTCTTTTACTAAATATTCAATATTTTTCAGTGCCACTACCACCAGAATTAGATCCGTGCCAACCATCACCATGTGAGATGAATTATTGGCATTGGTGCGAAGAGTTCAATGGAAACTTACGCTGCGTTTGTATTCCGGATAACGTCAGGTCTCCGCCGAAATGCATAGCAGAGTGTACTATCAGCTCTCAGTGCAACGCGGTCATGGCGTGCATCCACAACCGCTGCAGGGACCCGTGCCTCGGGCATTGCGGCAACAATACGCATTGTAAAGTCAACAACAACGACCCGTACTGCTCGTGCTTGCCTGGTTTCAGCGGCGATCCGTTCATCGGCTGTCACAGCATGCTTCAAGGTAACTAAATATTATAGTTATCATTTTTATCTGACTTGTGCTAATATTTTGCCTTAAAATTATTTTTATATAATACATGTAGATACATATCATAGCCGTGTTATGATTTTTTTAAATTTTAATTTAGATATTTATATTACTCAAGTAATGCTATAATCTTAGTATAAACCGGCTGGAAATAACATGTTTTGATCGTGACCAATAACATCATCTATTAGATCATTTGATTCAACTATTAGGTTGCTTAGCACATCACCTAGACAGATTGTTTGTCCTGACGTAGAGGGCAAACGTCTGGATCACTTGGTATAATCTAATTAAATAGTTTAAAATCTTTTAGATTCTTTTCTTTTCTTGAGAAATCCGGTTTTCACTTTAGAATAATCAATCTTTAACTTTAGTTGACTACACAGATTTTAATCGTTACGTGTGCCCTTACCGTACCAATGGTCCATACTGGGTAGAGTGACTTCACACAATAATAATGTCGTTTCCATGATAACATGAATCAAGTCAAGTCTCTCAAGACATTATTGGTGCCGATTCTGTTGTTCACCGAACTAATCTAAACTATCACTAAAATTTATTATTTTTGGTTAAGAGAATCCTAAAAGCTATTCTGAAAATAAGTTTCATTAAAATTAAAAACAATTTTGACACAACTATATTCGATTTTGACAATCGTAAGTTGAGTATACCGTAGACCAAAATAGAGGTGACTTTATGCTTTCGGCACATTATATTCAAAATAGTCGAATAAAAAACAGAATAAAATTGTCAAAACCATGATTTTTGTATCTGTCGTGAGTTCGACAGACAAAAGTAAAGTATTTCATTGGAAAATTAGAATTTGATTTTATTACTAAAACTAGTTTATTTCAATGTGTTTGCGATGGTAGTAATGAAAATAATAAGCTCCAATAAATTGAAGCTCCATTAAAAAGAAGACAAGTGCCTCCAGATGACCATGTGAAATACCTTGGTATAAACCTCAACAGACGTATTCCTTGGAAAAAACACATTTTCACAAAACGGAGGCAAATTGGACTGACACTAAGAAAGTTCTACTGGATAATTGGTCACAATTTGACCTGGAAAATAAAACAAAGCTATAATCGAGCCTTTATCCATACGGCATTCACCTATGGGGAGCAGCATCACACTCTAACATAGAGATCATACAGCGATTTCAGAACAAGCTTCTAAGAACAATCACAAACGCCCCATTGTTAGTACCAAATGAAGCTCTATACCATGACCTAAAAATACCGACAGTAAAGAGGAAATAAAAAGCTATATCAAGTCGTATAAAGAAAAAATTACTCGGCACCCAGAATATATGGGTGCCGAGTAATTCTTTCTTTTAACCACATTTTGTTGGATAAAAAAGGAGTACACAGACTAAAACACAAAATTCCACAGGATTTCATCGGACAAACTTAGCTTGTTGTTTCATAACTACTAGGATGTGTCAAAGGACACATACCAAGCAAGACATTAGAACATGTCTTAAAAATTACTGAATGTCCTAATACATAGTGACAGATTTTAAGAAAAAGGCGACAAAAAGAAATTGCCCAACATGAAAAGGTATTTATCTCTGATTTTATATCTACTTACTAGAACTGTCTTACTTTAACCCTTTCAGGCCTGAATTATTTTTTCTGTCCAATGAATCTAAAAAAAATCCTGTATGTAAACTGACCAAATAAAGTTAAAGCAGTAGCTGATAATAGATATGTCTTTTCATGTCTTTTAGGCTTGTTAACACAAATATACTATCTTGAAATATGTGTAGGTACTAATTTCTATTTTATATTACTTCCTATTGCTTTTGCACCAGAGTTTCAGTGCCTTTTAGTAACAAATTATACTTTTTTACAGGTACGAGATTGACTGTTGCTATGAAAGCCACACCAAGCACCAAAACTATTCAACCTCGCAAAGACAGCGAGGGAGGAGACCATTCTATGTGGAAAAGATGAGGAATGAGGGTGACATGAGAAAAGAATGGCACCCATGTCTTTGGAGGAAGAATATTGGAAATAAAAATTTAATGAATTTGTAACAAAAATGTAGCTTTATTATTTATAAAAATATATTGTTTTCTAGAAAAATGTCTCTTGTATTTGTGTGTAACTACCACAATGTGGCTTTTCTTTAGTTATGCTGTTCTGCTGAGCTGGCGTCATAATATGGGTACATGGGATAACACATTGGATAATCACTATCTCCGATGAGCTAGTCTATATCTTGGGTAGTCAAAAGCCCGAAAGTCTGACAACCAGTCTTACCAAGGGCTACCGTGTTACCCAATAACTGGGTTGTGGAGCTCGATCGAACGCTCCATCTAAAATACTGGTATTCAGCTACATCCGGTTAGGCTGGAAGCCGAACCCAACATAGTTGGGATACGGCTAGGCAGATGATGATATCTCCGATGAGCTTCCTCACAAACTCATTCTATTCAAACCTTCTGAGCACCTACTGAGCCTCCTCCTGATTGAGCTTTCTCTATAAATCCGGTTTATCGTTCAGTAAAGTCTCCGGTATTCTCGTCACCGTAGGAAAGCCCTGCCAAGGCCATCTTGAATTAGTCTGTCCCAATCTAGGGAGTCTAAAAAGTTTTTTTCAGCCTTTTGGAATGGGTTGAAACGGTCTCGCAATGTTTCCAACTGCTGGTTGAACTATAATAATAACTGAACTCTTTCTTGATAGTTGAAAAAAAATTGTTTCTTATTTCACAGAATCTGGAAATGGATTTATCCACTTGTTTTGCAAATTATAATGAGTTCATTAGATTTTCAGTACAAAAATACCTCTATGTTTTCACGAATGAATTTCGTATTGTATTCTAATAACAATAATTTTATTATTTCTCTCTGCCGCATCGACAACAGCTGCAATCACATAAGCGTCCTTACTGATCTAAGATTTTCCAAATCAACAAGCATCCGAACTTTCAAGAAATCTAAGAGAAATAGGCTTTGTAAATTTTAGTTCATGACAACTAATTTTATTCCACACATTTTTAATCGCGATTAAAAATAGTCTGATTTAGTTTGAAAATTAAAATTATAAGGTGAAAAACGTCAAATTCAGATTAGCAAAATTGCCATTTTCACTAAATTGAATAACTAAAAGGACATTAGTGCTGTCAAACTATAATATAGTTAATGTATTTATGTATGTCACTTTACTTAATTTCAGAATGGGAAACGTCGTTTGACAGGAATAAACGAAATTTTGGTGATTTTTGGTCTAGTTTAGAGAAATTTGTGACAAGAGAATCGGCACTATTATCATATGTGTGACCAGTCAAGACTGAATAAAGTGCTTGTTGACTCTACAGAGCGTCTTGAACAATACCCTTAGTAACCTTAAAATACTATTCATGACAGACACTATTGTTCATGCTCATGTTGTCGTTGGGAATCGACTAGGTAAGCGATAGAAGAAGAATTTTGTGGGCAGTGGTGAATATAACAAGTGCTTCTGTTTGTGTTACGAATTCTTTCGATTTTCTTGAGTTTGAACTAAAATCGAGATTATTCTTTGTGTTTGTGGTTTAGCATAAGGTTTGTTTTAACCCGTAAATTTTATTTTTTTAGATTTTATCCAGTATCCACCATGGATACTAAAAAACCCCCTGGCCCCCCCGATCCCTTTGAATACACTCCGGTGTTAACTGTTTCTCTCCCCGACGAAAATGTGCTAGAAAATGCAATGGACTCCGCATCCGCAAGTAGAAAAAGATTAGCTTCTTCTCCCCCGACTACAATAACAAACCCTCCAAAGTTACTAAAAAAAGAATTTGGAAGACAATCATACGCATTAAGGGACAACCCACCCTATGTCGTTTGGGCACGCCACGATTGCGGCGATAAGTCCCCTCTTGGAGGAGTGGCTAGAGAGGCGCCACGGCGTCCTCACCTTCCGCCTGACGCAGGTCCTCACCGGACACGGCAGCTTCGGGAGGTTCCTGTGTCGGATAAGGCGGGAGGAAACGCCCAAATGTCACCACTGTGTGGATCGCCTGGAGGACACGGTGGAGCATACGGTCGAGGTCTGCCCTGCTTGGGCAGAGCACCGCCGTGTCAGAGATCTCTCGCGTCCGGCCCTGGTTCAGGCCATGGTACGGAGCGAGAGGGTATGGGCAGCCGTCACTTCCTTCTGCGAAGCAGTAATGCTCGCGAAGGAGGAGGCGGAACGGCTGAGGGAAAGGCAAATTTCGCACCCTCTCGCCCCTAGCCACCGCAGGAGACGCCCTGGGTGTCGGGAATCCCGGGCGGATTTCCGGCCACCGTAGGCGCGGGCTTGCGGACGGTGAGCAATGGGTAGCTCACCGTCCGGTAAGGACCAGGCCCGAGTCGACGGCGCATCGTATTCCACGCGCGCCTCAAAGAGATGTCAGCACAAATGTAGAGGTCCACTAGGGCCGATGGCTGCCGGGGTCGCGGGAAGGTACTTATGGGTCACCGAGGCCCCTGGCAACACATGCAACAGGAAGGAATACGGGTGGGTTTTAGTCAGTAAGAGTCTGACACACCCACCCGCTCCACCCAGAGCGGGAGAAGTTAGATGATTTCCCATCAAAAAAAAAAAAAAAAGCCTATGTCGTTCACTTTTACGGAATGTTTTTAACAAAAAACAACTACAGTAACATTCTTCTAGGTAGTGTCAAACGTCTAGGAAGGAACCGGGTGTCAGTCGAGTTTAAGTCTCACCAAGATGGAAATAGTTTCTTAGTTAGTCAAACATTAGTCCAAAACAACTTTGTTGCAACAATTCCTCAATTTAGTATTACTGGTTTGGGTGTCGTTAGAGACGTAACAAGTGAATGGACAGAAGATGAGGTAATTGAGAATATCAAAGTTCCTTTTGGATGCGGCCCTGTTATAAAGGCAAGGAGAATGAACCAAAAGGTGACCTCTCTGGGTGATACAGAGTGGAAACCCACTCAAACTGTAGTTCTTACATTTGATGGGCGCACCCTACATAAGCGAGTTTATTGTTTTTATTTTGCTCTCTCTGTAGAGAGATATATGTACCCGACTATTGAATGTTTTAACTGTTGTCGCGTTGGTCACACGCGTACAGTATGTCGCTCGCAGCCCCGCTGTTTTCAATGTGGTCAAGACCACCCAGGTGATGGATGCCAAGTTTCCACTGACTGTGCCATTTGCGTATCTTCTTCTGGCAATCATTATGAGAATGATAAGGCTTATCCTGAATTGGGTCGGCAGAAGGGCATAAAAGCTCTTATGGCCGAGAAATCTGTTTCATATGCGGAAGCAAGTCAGGTTTTCCTCCAGCCTCACGATCATATGCGGAAGTGTCAAAAATATCCCTAAAATCCATACCAACAACCAATTCTCCTCGATACCCTAGTCCAGCTCCCCAAACACCAAAATCATACCATAAAACGGTCTTTCTTAAACCTAAATCTCATGCTCCTCTTTTACCTGGTTATGATAGGCAGGCTCATCAAGCCCTTACTCAGGATTAATCCTTCTCTCCTTCCCAAAACGGTTGTGCCTTCCCTAGGGAAGGTGCTAGTACTCCTGATAAGCCCGAACACATACTAAATATTATTGCCAACATGCTAATAACTGTATTAGCTAACCCTGCACAATCTTTATCTGACCACGTTGCCAATACACTGTCTTCAATAGTCCAATACATAAATAATGTTCCATCCCCTGACATTCCTGCAATGGAACGTGAGGAGTATTGCTCCCAGGAAACCTGACCTACTCTTTTTAATTAATAAATTTAAACCATCAGTCTGCAGCATCGCTGAGACATGGCTTCTTTCTGAAAGCAATTTTAGGGTCCCTTGTTTCTGTGGTGTTCGCCATGATAGATCAGATGGATATGGAGGATGTGCTTTGTTCATCAATAACAAAGTATCATTCTCCCAGATCCCTCTACCTTTCGTTGGCGACAACATATATGTTGTTGCTGTTAAGGTTGAGGGCATAAATATTTTTTCTTTTTATATTGCACACCCACATTCTGAAGATTAAAAATTTACTTAGTAAAGTAAACGGCCCACTACTCATCATCGGAGATTTTAATTGTCATCACTACCGGTGGGGATCGGATTCTTGCGATAGTACTGGTGTAGACCTAGTGGATATGTTGGACGATCTTGATCTATAATAATAATAATAATTTCTTTATTTGTATGTTACAATAATTATTAATGATGGCAGTGCCACACGCAGGGCAAAGTAATAGTTGCGTCGATCTGACATTTTGCTCATCCCCGATAGCTAGCCTTTTTATTTGGAGTCGTTTCAATATGACCTATGGGAGTGATGACTATCCCATCACAGTTGAAATTCCCTCTAAATCCCTTCCTGATAAAACCTCCCCTCCATTACTAAAGTACCAGCTTAACTCTGTGGATTGGGATATTTATTCAAAAATCAATCATCAATGCTGAAATTGCTCAAGAATGTTTTGTGTCTTTTTCCAACAACATATCCGCTACAGCTGATGATTGCTTCCCTACAAAAAAATCACCTACAGGCAAAATCCCTTCTCCGCCTTGGTGAGATAGGGAATGTACTACCATGATCAGGGCCAGGAATGAGGCGGAAGAGACTTTTAACCTTGAAATGAACCTGCATAATCTTCTCGCCTTCAAATTGGCTAGGCTAAGTCCAAGAAATTAAATAGAAAAAAGAAAAGAGCAGGCTGGGTATCATTTTGTAGTTCCCTGAGTCCATCCACTCCAGCGTCCGTGGTGTGGCAGAGAGTGAAAAGTTTTAGAAACAGTTTAAAACCATCGCCCAGGAACATCTTATTTGAAGATTTTTTTCAGTAAAGTTGCCCCAGTATATGTTCCTGGTATAGACGAAATAAACTTTGTAGGCTCTGTAACTTCAAATGATCCTCTTGATAAGCCATTTTCCCTTGACGAATTTAAAACGGTTTTTACTTATGTTAAGGATTCTGCACGTGGCGTGGATGGATTCCTTTACTCTTTCATTGCAAAAGCGGGTGTAAAATGCCATCAATATTACCTGGATTTGGTCAATTTTTGTTTCATCTCTATATTCCTCCAGTTTGGAAGGTTCAAGTGGTTATTGCTCTGTTAAAAACCGGAAAAGATCCTAGTGATTCTTGCTCTTATCGACCAATTACTTTATCGTCTATCCTTCTTAAACTTCTTGAACATTTAATTAAAAACCGTCTAGAATGGTTAGTTGAAAATAGAAAGCTGCTCCCAACGACTCAATTCGGCTTTAGGAAAAGTCTGGGTACAACTGATAGTGTGGGTATCCTCACATCAGAGATTCGGCTGGCCTTTAGTAGAGATGAGTCTGTGGTTGCCGTTTTTCTAGGCATATCACCTGCTTATGATTCTGTCCTCCTCCCACTTCTCAGGCAAAAACTGCACGAGCTGAGAATACCGGCTAGGATTATTCAGCATCTGCACCATTCTTTCAAGCCGCACCCTTCAGCTGAGGATTCCAGGGGTAAACTCTGAGCAGAGGGTGACCTGGCGAGGCTTACCTCAGGGATCCGTAATTAGTCCCATACTTTATAATATTTACACTTCAGATCTACCTTCATGCTTAAATTATAATTGTAAAATCCTTCAATATGCTGACGATATTGCATTATTGGTCTTCCATAGTTCTACTACTAACTGGCAGTTCCATAGAGAATGCCGCTCTATCTTTGAATGTCTCTTTATCCTCATTAAACCAATGGCTACTCGATCACGGGTTGTCTTTGAGCGCTCCTAAGAGTACAGCAGTTATTTTTACTCGCAGACGTCGTATCCCCCTGATAGATATCAATATAGAAGGTCAAGTTATCCCGATCGAAAAGGGCAGGTTTCTGGGAGTTACGCTAGACTCCAAAATGTCGGGCGTGTATCACATCAACAATGTTGTCAAAAAATGTGAGCGCTCAGTATCAGTCCTAAAGGCTTTATCTGGAGTCTGGTGGGGAGCTCACCCTTACACTCTAAAATTAGTTTACAATGCTCTGTTCAGAAGTGTGATGGACTATTGCTGCTTCTTTCTAGAGCCATGTAATAAAGAAGCGCTTCGTAAACTAGACGCCGTTCAAGCCAAATGCCTTAGGATTGTCGTAAGAGCAATGACATCCTTCCCTATAAATGCCCTTCAGGTAGAATGTGCAGAACCTCCCCTTAACCTTCGAAGACAATACTTAGCAGATCGTTTCTTGTCAAAAGTTTTCGCCCTTTGCATCCCATCCCTTACTTCCCATTTTAGAACAAATCCACCTTACTTTAGAAGTATCCCCTTATTGGAAACATAAATCGTTTCCCCCGTTGATGAAAAGCTACAGAGACCTTAAAAACCTCTCCTCACCTGTTTGTCAATATCCCACCCTACCCGTATATTCTTTCGCATACGAGGTGGTTCATTTTAGGCCAAAAGGCGTTTTGGATCTTGGTATTTCAAAGAGCTCCGAGGACGTAAAGGGTGACTTTGATCGAGCCATTGACAGATACTGGAGGGGTTGAAACATTTTTTATACAGATGCGTCTAAATTAACTCCAACAGGATGCACGGGAGTCGCAACATACTTCCAGAATTACAAAATTGCCCTTCTCTTTCAGTGCCCTCCAGAGGTTTCGGTATTCACAGAGGAATGTATAGGCATTTTAGAAGCAATTAATTTTATTCAAAATCATAATATTCAAAATTCGGTATTTTGTTCAGATTCTCGCAGTAGCATTCAGGCACTAGGTCAAAATCAATTAAAAACAAAAATTTACAGTAATATAATTATAGACATTCAAAATTTACTCTTCACTTGTTCCAACAACGGTTTAAACATTGAAAAGCTTGGGTTCCCAGCCACTCGGGTATAGGTGGCAACGAGTGCGCTGACTTGCTCGCTAAATTTGCTACATCCAACCCTGTTAACCAAAAACATTATGTCGTTAATAGTTACGACTTACGGGCTGACACTAAACTTAAATTACACACTACCGTCATTACATGAGCACAACAGAGCAGCAGTGGTATTTGGCACTTGTTCTGCTAGGCTTGGGATACAGGTCAACAAATCATAAAACTGATCCGTGTTCATACCAAGTGTCACTTTTGACACAAATATGTAGGCATAATTTATTATTATATTTAATTAGGCATAATTAAAATCTATATGGTAACTGGCAGCTCGCTGCATCATATTCATAATTATGTCAAATTGAGTACCAGTAAAATAGCTGGGAAGTTAGTTCGCTCCTATAGTGTATTCACGGAGACGAGTTAGTATAGCGCCTTCTCTATCGCACATTATCATACAAATGACAAAGACAAAAAAAACTTTTTTAGGATCAATGGGCGTTAACAATACCTTAGAAATGTAAATGTGCGTTCACACTGTGCTTCTTAAAAGTTCGCTTAGTTTATTCCAGCGGCTTCGTCTGTCGTATAAATTGAGAGACATTTATTTGATAAAAAAAAATTATGGGTACCTACTTTTTTATATATCTATACATTTTTTCCATTTCTCTGCGTCAATATTTTGAATTGATTCGTTTAATACAATTTTTAATTCTGCCATTTTGTGTGTTTTCATGTGTGAAGCTAACTTTCCTTTAACTTGAGCCCACACTAGCTCAATTGGATTTAATTCGCAATGATACGGCGGCAGTCTCAATACAGTTTTGTTTTGTGATTTTGCCATTTCGTCTATAATGCAAGCGTCGTATCGCTGTCTATGATTTTTAACGATGTTTAATAATTCACATTTCAACATTTCAGCGTTACAGCTAATATTACTTTTGCGTAACCAATTAAATATATCCTGTTTTTTACATTTGCCCGTTGGGATTCGCTCTATTTTCCTAGAGTGAAGTAGGAAGCGTTATCCATGACTATCACAGAATTATCATCTAGCTTATTTAAAACTTCTCTAAACCAGCCGGTTCACAAGTTGAGCATACAGTCACAAATAAGAGCACGTCTGCACAGTACGGGAAGTATGAGTAGACTAAAAAGTACTCGTACTGTGTGCAAAAAGAGTACCAATCTACTTTCAAGACCAAAACCATTAACATTAATGGCACCTCCGCTGGCTTTAACCAATGGGCTACTCCAGGTATTTATAAAAGTAGAGCGCGACTATACGAGTTATACGGTTTGAAAAAATTCAGGTTTGACACTCCTTTCTTAGAGTATGTCAAAAATTATTCAAAACTATTTAAAAAGATTTGTGTTTTTGCTAAATCTAAATTTTTAAGCGATACAATTAAAAATTCCAATAATAAAGTAAAAACCACTTGGAAAATTATTAACAATGAAACGGGTAAGTCGGTTAAACAAGAAAAACAACTTGAGATTATGGTCGACAACAAATTAGTTAATAAAGCAGCTGACGTAGCTGAAGCATTCAATGAGTTTTTTGCCAACATACCTATAACTACGACTCGCTCCTTGAATTCGTCCCCGTCTAAAGCTGAAAACCTTTTGCATAGTAGTGTGCCTAAATGTAGTCGCTTATTTAGCTTCGAACATGTAACACCTCGTGATGTAGTTAATATTTTTAACCCACTTAAGTCTAAAAACACTGGTGATATCTGGGGTATCTCCATTAAACTATTAAGCAATATAATAGAAATCGTAGCTCCCTATCTAGCTGTTACTTTTAATAAATGTGTTGATTTGGGCTCTTTTCCTGACCTCATGAAGAGTAGTAAAGTCATACCTTTATTTAAATCAGGTAACAAAAATGACGTTGGCAATTTCAGACTTATTTCTATCTTACCTGCATTTAGCAAAATATTTGAAAAGTTAATACTCAAGCAATTGCTAAGACATTTTAATTTAAACAGCCTCCTTCATAATGAACAATATGGCTTTACAAAAGGTACAACTACAGATAGGTAAAGGTTCGACTACAGATGCGGGTGTTGCATTGCTGAAACACATATTTGACGCATGGGAGAACTCGCAAAATGCTATTGGAGTTTTCTGTGATCTCTCCAAAGCCTTTGATTGTGTGGACCATGACACGCTTTTGCGTAAACTGTGTCATTATGGTGTCCAAAATGAAGGTCTCAAAGTAATAAATTCTTATTTACATAATAGGTTCCAATGTGTAGATGTGAATGGTGTAAAATCTTCCGGGTTACCAGTTCAGTTAGGTGTACCTCAAGGCTCAATACTGGGTCCATTCTTATTATTAGTGTATATTAATGACTTACCATTTTATTTAAAGGGTATCTGTGACGTTGTATTGTTTGCAGATGACACCTCACTTCTTTTTAAAGTAAACAAGAATAGACAAGATTTTGATGACGTAAACAGTGCACTCTCAATGGTCACGGATTGGTTTACGACGAATAACCTAGTTCTCAATGCCAAGAAAACGAAATGTATAAAGTTTGCCTTGCCAAATGTTAGGAATCTAGGTCCCAACATCGTCTTAGATAATGGGGTGCTTGAAACTGTAGACTCGGCAGTTTTTCTTGGTATAACAGTAGATGCCAAACTTCAGTGGGGCCCTCATATATCAAGCCTAGCGGGCAGGCTCAGTTCGGCCGCCTACGCCGTCAGAAAAGTAAGACAATACACTGACGTTGATACAGCTCGATTAGTTTATTTTAGTTATTTTCATAGCGTTATGTCCTACGGTATTCTGCTGTGGGGCAAAGCCGCTGACATTCAAAATATATTCGTTCTTCAAAAACGAGCTGTTCGAGCTATTTACCGGCTTGGTGCCAGTTTCTCTGAGAGATTTTTTTAAAGATGTTGGTATTCTCACGGTGGCATCACAATTCATCTTCGCCAACATCTTATATATTAGGCAAAATATACACTTATACACTAAAAATAGTGATATTCACTATATTAACACCAGAAATAAGGACAAATTACGAGCTCCATTTCACCGGCTTCTTATGTACCTTGTACATAACTCATTTGTTGGGCTTGGTATAACTTTTTATAACATGCTGCCCTCTTCTTTGCTAGATTTGCATTTTAATGCGTTTAAAACTAAAGTAAAATCCACACTTTGTTCAAAGGCATACTATTGTATCAATGACTGCTTAAACGATAAGAATAGTTGGTCGCTGTGATTAACTCAAGACAATGTTTATGTTCTTTCTCCAGAATTAGCTTTCCTACTGACAGGTTATATGAGTTCATATAATTGATTATTTTTTTATTTGACTGTATAAGTCAATGTAATTTAATTTAGTTAAATTTTAATTTATTAGTGACATAATCTACTCATTACAATGTGTGTTTTATGAGTTGTATTGCAATAAGTGGTTAGCTAGCGTCCTCGACTATTGATTATACTATTCTTGCCTGAGCAACCGGCAGCAAGCTTGTCATGCTCCCTTAGATGTCACTGCCTGCGGTAGCGTCGGGGGTCGGGTTGCCTCCTTCCCTCCAATATGGCGAGGGGGGTGATGATGATGATGATGATGTGATCTTTGCGTTATGCTCGTGAACGGGTGCTGCTTGTGGTGACTGGTCGTCTTGCTGATCATGGTTTTAATTATTATTAGTAATTGTTTACTTATTTTACTTCGATGGGGCTAGTTTATCATTTCTCACTTCGAGCTACAGCAATTGCCTTATGTAAGCGGGCACGCCCTTTATGCCTGGAGGCTTTTATTTAGGTATTAAGTTCTATTTACGTTTTTTTTATGTTGAAATTTTTATCTGCTTGAGTACAGTTTGTTCATTTTTTTGTTGGTATACTGGCGCGTGCTAGCTAACGTATGGCAAGTGTGTAATTTAATCCAATGTTTTGTGTTTCGTAATGTTATTTACTTTGCATACGATTTGTATAGAATCAAGTTTATATAACTAAACAGACAGACGTGCTGCTGGGGAGTTTGTTCCACCACTTCTTCTTCCCAGCTAAAGCACTAGGAAGTGGTGACGGGCGGGCATTTTTGGGGGACTGTCTTATGTAACTTTGACGTTCGAAAAGTGCTGATTTTCAGCCTAGTTTGAATAAATGACTTTTGATTTTTATTTTGATTTACACCGCCTTAGCGTTTATCACTGACCAATCGCAGTTAAAAAATTGTGTGAGTGAGATAGCGCTCTACTAACTCGTCTCCGTGAATACACTATAGTAAGGTCCTTTATAGATGAGGTATCAGTAAACATTCTGTTTCAGAACAATTAACAAATATACGGTGATTGGTGATTGATGTGCTAGCAGCACGCTTATTTATACACAGGAGACATAATTTTTGGAGTTGACCTAACTTTAGCACTGTGTAAGTTTTGTTGTGGAAGAGGGGGCGGCTCAGGAATATTGAGATTCCCAATTTTTGATTCGTCGAGCATCCGGCAAAATAGGGTCTGACAGACCTGGGCGATTAGAGTCGATCACGACGTTGTACTTCTCTGTTGTAGCTGACCTCCAGCAAGCAGCTCACTCTTTCCAATCTTGAGATCTAAAAATGTAACATGTAATAAATAAATAAATAAATATATTTATATGTATAAACCTACATTAAACATGTAATTCAAAATATTTCACAATGGGTTATGGATTTGATAAAAGTATGTACATAATGTAATGTAACTGTTTTGAATAGATGATAATGATCAAGCAATCAAAATAATAAATAATATCTCATAGCTACAACATTCTTTATTTGTGAAACCTTCACATATCCGGACACAATGCTATATAAACACATCTAATTAGTATTATCACTATCAAATATAGAAGACTGGAGAACGTTAACAAGAAGATGAGTATATATTTTTTTATATAGCAACATAAATTAATATTTTCAGACATATTTTCAAACAAATATTAATCGCGATTAAAAATAGTCTGATTTAGTTTAAAAATTAAAATTTTAGGTGAAAAACGTCAAATTCAGAATAGCAAAATTGCCATTTTCACCATATTGAATAACTAAAATGAGATTAGTGCTGTCAAACTATAATGTAGTTAATTTATGTCACTTTAGTTCATTTCAGAATGGGAAACGTCGTTTGACAGGAATAAACGAAATTTTGGTGATTTTAGTCTAGTTTAGAGAAATTTGTGACAAGAGAATCGGCAATGACCAAAAGTGGTACCAAAAAGTCTCATGCATCAAAATAAAAATTTTATAGTAATTATTTTCATAATTTTGTACCTCATTACGCATCGGGGATTTGTGTTTTGAACAGGGAATTTAATTTAAAGTTAAAAAGTACGGATAATGTTTGACTACCTATCATTGAGCTAGGAGAAACAACGTCTATGCTACCTATACAAGACGTTCCGTTTCACATGATAATGATTAAAAAATCTTGAATTTTGAAAGTGTCATGATCACGTCTTTTAAAAATCACGTAAAAGAATTATGCATTGCCAATTCTACATTAATTAAAAATAGCTAGAATACAATTTTTATTTAAAAGATTATATTTTTTTCGGGTCTCCCTTGTTTCACCGAAAAGAAATAGCCAGATTATCATTTCCCAAACAATTTTCCGCATAATTTCATTTGCCAAATTATTATTTAGCAAATAATCTCTTCACAAATAATTGTAACGCAAACGTAATGTTTGGCAAGTAAACGTTTAAACAATAACTTGTTTACCAACTAGTACTTTTACCAATTTTTATGTAGTCAGATATTTCAGTTGGAATAAATCATTTTACGCAAAATAAATAGCCTGCTAAAAATAATCTCATTTTTCCGTATTTTTTTCTATATAATCTATTCGTTTCTGGCATTCGCCGGCCGCTGCCGCGGCATCGCTCGCTTCGCTCGCTCGGTTCGTGCGTAGGTGGTCACAGTTTTAACCTAACCTAACCATTATTTAAAATAATTAACCTACTCTAACTAGTTCCGTAAGTATCCATAAATTTGACTTGTTTCAGAAAAATTCAAGCACATAAACTTCTCTAACGTTTATTGTCTAAAGATGGTTTGCTGTAATAAATCATTTGTTAAAGACCAAATGCCTAAATGACATTATCCTTGATAATATTCTGCCAAGTAAAAATTTGACCCAATGAAAATGTGCGTAATAAAATCATTCCAAACATGGTATAAAAAAGGTTGCTATTTGTTTGAGTAGTGAAATTTTGGCAAAATCTTTTCGGAAAAACGGCAGGATCCCATTTTTTTCATCTATGGCCGTTTATAGCCGGTCATAGAGATGTAGAATTCAATAAAATCGATATTTGATGAATCGACTAACCAGTCATTTCCTAACGTTTCTTTTGTATATTAAATAACTATAACATTTGCTTGAAAAACAATTCACGATTTATATTTATAGCTTTGCTTTCTTTTTTGTTGAATAACAGTAACAATTAAGTCAAATCAGTACACCAAATCGATTTATTATTTCTAATTGATAAAGATTTTGATTTATCGATCATTTATCCCGGCCTTATATTTCTGACATTTGATCTGAGTAGTGGTGGTTAATAAAGCATATAGCATAATAAAGCATCTTGCTTATCATACATAACATAAAGCAAATGCTATCGTGGGTCGCACTTGTTGCTATTTGCTTTTTGATTTACATCGCACATCGCACTCTGTAGCTCTGTCCGTCGCACATCACAAGCGCATGTAGTGATAAGCAACCAGGCATAGCAAAGCGGCGGGTGCCGGCCGCGCCGGGTGGCTAGTCCTCGCATGCTAGCGTTTGCTTTCGGTCACGTGTGTAATCGTTTTAGGCACCGCGTGTGTTATCGCGATCTCAGGCGGCTCACGTACGTAACGTAATATTATAAACAATGCTGTTTTGCTCCGTGCGTTATTAGTGTAAATAAACAGTGATAGGATACGCAATATTGATTATGTAAATAAAAACTAATTGTGTAAGTAAGGACGATTGACTGAGTGGGATATCATGTTGTTGTTTTGTGTGTAGGTATTTAACGGACGAAAATGTTTAGAAGGAACATTGAACTTTTAAATACGCCTATAATGGTTTTAAATACTAACATACTTTATTTCTTAATAACACTTAATCAAATAGACAGTCCTAAGCCTGGAAAGTATGAAGGAAAGTTCATTGTTTTTTTTTTACTGTTCCGTAATAAATTCATAAACGCGATGTAATATTCCGCTCTGACAACACCGCGCTGGTTTTATTCGCGCCCGCCCGTTTGGTCGTAACAAGTACCTACGCATATAAAAAATGTTTAATTTAAAGCATACAAAATAGTATGCTTAAAATAAACAGCATATAGCATTAAGCAAGTGTTTGCCATAAAGCAACTTTGAACACCACTAGATCTGAGTCCTGAGTTCTGACGTAGTAGCTTTGTTTGCGCTAGCGAATACGTCCGTCTGTGTTTTTGAGAGTTGAGATTAATTCATTATTATTTCTGTACCTATATCTCATTGTGAAAATATGTCGAGCCGTGGTTGGGTCGGCCGACTGACCCGGCAAAACCGATGTATCAATTGTTCATTTTCGATACCCAGAAACCTACCTACACATTCATTAGAACAAGCGTCTACCCCAATGATTAACCTGTTACAGTCGTGGATAACTCCTACTCTTTTACTGACTTGTACCATCTATAATCTTACAAAACATTATGTTTATAGAAACAAAGGAAAGATATTTATTTTAGAATCTCACACAAAATAACAACAGATAACAAAAACTAATCTGTTCGAGGCCAAACAAGGCTTTACTCTTGATTATAGGTGTAACTTCTGTGAATATGTTACAGAAGATCACACACCTTTTCATTCGTGGTTTTTATTCCAGCCGTCTTCAGAATGTGTGTTTTGCACAGAGTGTTTGACACTGCTTCAAGATCGAGCAAACACAATCAGTGAAGGAAGCTTATCTTTGCCTGCTTTTGGTTATAGAAGAATATGGTTTTCTTGTGGCAATTATGTTCTACGTGCAACTAGAACATATCCTGTAAGACAACATCGACAAGAGAAACATTTTAGTTAGACATGTTCCGCTACACCTGGTAAATATATTTGTTTAAAATAATTATAAAAAAAATATACTCATCTTCTTGTCATAATACTCATCAGAGATAATACTAATTAGATGTGTTTATATAGTATTGTGTCCGGATATGTGAAGGTTTCACAAATAAAGAATGTTGTAGCTATGAGATATTATAACCATTTTGATTGCCTGATCATTATCATCTATTCAAAACAGTTACATTACATTACGTACATACTTTTATCAAATCTGTAACCCATTGTGAAATATTTTGAATTACATGTTTAATGTAGGTTTATACATATAAATATATTTATTTATTTATTACATGATACATTTTTAGATCTCAAGATTGGAAAGAGTGAGCTGCTTGCTGGAGGTCAGCTACAACAGAGAAGTACAACGTCGTGATCAACTCCAATCGCCCTGGTCTGTCAGACACTCAGACCCTATTTTGCCGGATGCTCGACGAATCGAAAATTGGGAATCTTAATATTCCTGAACCGCCCCCTCTTCCACAACAAAACTTACACAGTGCACAAGTTAGGTCAACTCCAAAAATTATCCTTCCTTGAATTACACTGCAATTAAGCTCGACCTAGAAAACTTGGACTTCACAGTTGTTTATAATATTGACAACCCTAACACCTCTATGAACATTTTCATTACAATGTTAACGTCTGTTATTGCCAAACATATGACGCAAACCATAATCCCGAGAAAAAAAAGAACTATCAAACCTTGGATTACCCCCGACTTTTGAAGTGTATTTTAAATCGAGACAAGTTGCATGCGAGATCTACCAAAGAACCTAATAATCTTATACTGAAAACCACGTATACGCGCTATCGTAATTTTTATAATGCCCTACTACGAAGACTAAAGATTGCCTACGAAAAAAATGAACTTGAAATAGCTAAAAATAATCCTAAAGCTCTCTGGAAAACGATTAAAGATATTACTAATACAAGTAAATCTAAAACTAACCCGGTTGAACTTTTAAAAATATCTGACAACCCTAAATCCTCCATAAATGAAGTGTGCAAATTCTTCACTAATGTAGGGAAAAAGATGGCCGCTAACATCATATCTCAGTGCCAAATCTCCTCTGATCAGCCTAGCAGTGAAGTTTCAAAAATCAGTGATACCTCGCTCTTTCCTGTCAACTCCCTAGCTCTACTGGAGGTTGATGAAACTGAAGTGGAATCCCTAATTCTGCAATTACGCAATGACTGTGCATTGGGTTGGGATGGTATATCACCCTTATTATTAAAAATGTGCCGGCAGACACTAACACAGCCATTAACGCATAATTATTTTCAATAGCTGTCTACAAAGGGGTGTCTTTCCTGATGCACTTAAAAGAGCTATTATACATCCAATCCATAAGGCGGGGAGCAGAGGCTGTGTCAACAACTACAGACCCATCTTGGTTCTGACAGCTCTTTCCAAGATACTGGAAAGGATTCTCGGCCGCCGTCTGAATAACTTCTTGGACAAGTACCAGCTCATAGCCAATAACCAATATGATTTTCGTGCTGGAGTCTCGACCGAAGACGTAGTTCTTGATTTTACACGGTTGGTTGCTGGGAACCTAGACAGGAAAAGTAAGTGTCTTGGAATAATCCTAAACCTTTCAAAGGCATTCGACACAGTCTCTGTTCCCTTACTTTTCGCAAAATTGGGACTGCTTGGTATCAGAGGCATCGCTCTTCGAATCTTTAAGGATTATCTCACCAATCGTACCCAAATGACTAAAATAGGTTCCCTCCTTAGCGACGAGGAACCCATCTCTCACGGAGTGCCACAGGGTAGCATCCTAGGTCATTTTATTTCTAATATACGTAAATGACTTGTGCAGAATCACCCTCCCTGATACCAAAATCTTTGCATATGCTGATGACACCGCTATTATAGTTGAAGGGTCAACGTGGGATAGCGTAAAAAATAACGCAGAATCAGCACTTACTGAAGTAATTAAATGTGACAGAATGGCTACTTCAACAAGACTATTTACAAACAGAGTCCCTACTTACATACATTGCTTAGTAATAATAATAACTGTCTCTCGCTGCACACTCATAATTACACTCACACACACTCTCCATATACAAATGGGAGTGCAATTACATACACTTACACACACTCTTATACATTCTTGAGTTGTACTTTCTACCATAATATATGTTTAGGAAAATACATACTATATTTAATTAAGCAAGATACATACAAAAGTAACATTTTATATGAACACATACATGGCAACTGCCACACGTCACAAGTTTTTGTTTGTTTTATAAGATACCTTATAGCTGATCACTGTCTCTTAAGATACAGGTCAACCTAGTTTAAGAGGCAGGGCTCAATCAATTCATGTACAGACCTTGTGGTTACTGCATAATTATTTAATACCTGTCTTTACTTTTATGCCAACCATTTGTAATTCATATTTAACCTAATGTTAACCGAAACAACCAAACATGGATTTTCGTCTGTAACTTACTTGAAATAAATAAATTTATTATTATTATTTTTCTTTACATATCTCGGAACCATGGGGTCCCGGACCTTTGGGAGGCATACGAGGGGCCGAGGCCAACTCGCAGAGGCCCCTTGGACAATTGTAATGGAATGAGGCACCAACCGACGATTATCCCTGTTTGCTCTATGATGGTGCACCCTAGGACAACTCCCGGTTGATGCAGGACTATTGCAGAACATGGGATACATGTTCTGCAATAGTCTAAATAAATAAATAAATACAAACAAAATGAATACAAACATCCAATAATAATAATAATAATTATTATTAGATTGGGACAGACTAACAAGATGTCCTTGATAGGGCTTTCCTACGGCGACGAGAATACCGGAGATTTTACTGAACGATAAACCGGATTTATAGAGAAAGCTCAATCAGGAGGAGGCTCAGTAGGTGCTCAGAATGTTTGAATGGTGACACTCACACTAGGCGCGGGCTATGCTCACTTGTTTGTGAGATATTTTTTTAATAGGCACGGCCAGCGAGAGCTCTATGAATTATTATTGTTGACAAGAAGTAATTTCGTACTCATATCTTCCGTTTGGTTTAGAAAATGTATTATTGGTATTGCTATATTTAATTAGTATCAATAATAAAATATTTCCACAAAAATATAATAATTTAGAATAAGGAATGTCAAACAACAAAAGTCATGTCTATTCTATCCACTATAATATTTAACTCTCTCCGACACATGGCCTCCTCTGACGGGTCTATAAATTTAGTTATTTATTAACACTTTCACTGCCTCCCCAATTTTCGCTATGTCCTATGCGATGCCACCAGACAAATCGCAGCGAACGCGCTAGGCGCGTTAACAGGCACCGCATAAAGCTATAGAATGTTTATATTGTCATCTTTTGTGTTTTATCAGCGTGAGGTGTTACTTGTGCAGTACTATTGCAAAGTAAATAACTACATTTAAATGTGTTTAAACTTGGAAACAATAATATAAAAAATCAGCCAGGTGCGAGTCGGACCACACACAATGAAAGGTTCCATAGTTAAGATAAATTTATCTCAAAAACAAACTTAACATTGTAGTCAAAAAACATGTTCATCGATATACGTCACAGTCAATTCTCCAACTGAAAATGTAAGTTGGTCGACAATAGTCGACCAACTTACATTTTCAGTTGGAGAATTGCGAACGAAATAAATAGGAAAAGTAGGCTTTACAAGTTTACGAGTTATTACTCGTAAACTTGTAAAGCCTACTTAGCTGTGATAGTTTTCCTATTTATTTCATTATATATAGGTACTACTGCCATATTTTTTTTCACATATCCAAAATCAACCATTAATCTGGCAGGGGGAGGGGGACATTTGACTATCAAAAATGAGCACTTTAAAGCTTAATTGTATGCATACGGATCCCTGAATCGAAAATAGTTTTCACAAATCAGCAATATCTTTGAACGGTCTATCCAACGATACACCCACACTATGGGATAGACGAGAAAAAAAATATACAAAAAAATATATCATCCCCACTTTATGTGCAAGGAACGTACCCTAAAAAAACATTTTTTTCAAGATTACAGTTTACCACTTTGTTGGCGTGATTAGGAAAGAAAGAAAAAGTATTTATTGGGACTCGCACAGGAGATCATAAATTAAACTAAAAAACACTCATCTCTCAAGTCATTCACTCAAGTTAAATTAAAATAAAAACGAAGTCCTGTACGAGGCCAAAAGGCTCCTATCTCAGTTCATTAATATGTATACCCATGCCAAATTACAGCTTTCTAGTACTGAGTCTGTGAACTAAGCCGAGGACAGACAGTCAGAGAGCAAGACGGACATGGCGAAACTGTAAGGGTTCCTTGTTGACTACAGAACCCCAAAAAGAAGCAAATTACGTAGTTTTGTTAGAAATTGACAACATTTGGTGCCTTTTTCTTTTATTGCTGTTTTGATTGAAATAGCAAAATTACAGTAGTATTTGAACTCTGATAACAAAAACATAACAAAAAACTCTGATAACAAACCCAAACAAACAAACAAACTTATCAGAGTTTTTGTTTATTGCTGTCACAACTTTTGCAACTGCTAAAAAATAAGTTCATTATCTAAGTACCATTGTTATTCAGTGGGAACGTCAGAACATCCGGTTAAACAATAGGACGGCATAATAGAAGGATCATAAAATACAGTTACAAAAAATGACGAAATATTTCTTCAACACACTTGCTTGAAAAGTGACTCTTATGGCAACGCATTTAGATTCATAATTCAGCTTATTATACAGTAGTGTTTTTACTTTACATTTATTTCCAATCAATCAATCATTAATCTCCGCAAAGTTTTTATGTCTAATTACAATGAATATTTTTGTGAATAAATAAACTATTTTAGGTTACTTATGATAAATCAATCATCAAAATTACCATCGTTTCATAAAATTATATATTTTTCACTACATACTAATAATTTGCTTATTCAAAACATTATTTTGTGTTTATTATATTTTTTATATTGGCTGTTTAGCGTTTTGCCAGTGCCTTTATTTATACCTGCGCGCGAATTGCTAGCGCGGCGCGCTGAAGAAACAAAACCAGGTCGCCATTATCCATAAGTACGTTTTCATTGTGGTTAATTATTATTATCAAAAATGTTGACTTCAAGTAGGAAAGAAGAGTGAGGAGCAACACGTAGATTTAACCCCCCAGGAAATACTAATCGAGGCACGAAACGCGAGTGACAGCCTGTTGCCACCAAAAACTAGGGAGAAATACCTAGCAGCCTACGAAACTACTAACAAGTCTGTTTTATTCCTCTCAGGTTGAAAACCGTCGTATGAAATGCGTGTGTATTGATCATTACACACTTGGCTCCTTTATCGGAGTAATACCGGCTCGAGTGTAGTGGGTGACCAAAATAGCACACTTGTATCTGTACATTTTTTGTTACATACCCTATACTCACACAAATGCATATTGTCTCTAATTGGACGAAACCAGGAAGGGGTTTGTCTGTCGCTAGCTGCGCTTACCGGAGAAATATTTTCTTAAGTGAGCATGCTTAAGTTTTGCCAATAGTACCCATATTATGACGCCAGCTCAACAGAACAGCAGGACTAAAGCCACGTTGTGGTAGTTACACACAAATAATGAGACATTTTTCTAGAAAACAATATATTTTTATAAATAATAAAGCTACATTTTTGTTCATTCATTAAGTTTTTGTTTCCAATATTCTTCCTCTATAGACATGGGTGCCATTCTTTTCTCATGCCACCCTTATTCCTCATCTTTTTCACATAGAATGGTCTCCTCCCTCGCTGTCTTTGCGAGGTTAAATAGTATTGGTGCTTGGTGTGGCTTTCATAGCAGCAGTCAAACTCGTACCTGTAAACAAGTATAATTTGTTATTAAAAACACTGAAACCCTGGTGCAAAAGCAATAGGAAGTAATATAAATTAAACATTAGTACCTACATATATTTCTAAATGGTATATTTGTGTGAACAAGCTCTTAAAGGACATGGAAATACATAGCTATTATCAGCTACTGCTTTAACTTTATTTGGTCAGTTTACATTAAGTAAGACAGTTCTAGTAAGTAGATATAAAATCAGAGATAAATACCTTTTATGTTGGACAATTTCTTTATGTCACCTTTTTCTTACAATCTACCATTATGTATTAGGACATTCAGTATTTTTTATGACATGTTCTGTCTGTCTTGCTTGGTTTGTGTCCTTTGACACATCCAAGGTTATGAAACAATCTACACAGTTATGAAACAACAAGGTAAGTTTGTCCGATGAAATCCTGTGGAATTTTGTGTTTTAGCCTGTGTATTCCTTTTTTATCCATTAGGTGGTTAGCCTGGATATATGGGTACCGAGTAATTCTTTCTTTATACGACTTGAGATAGCTTTTTATTTCCTCTTTACTATCGATATTTTTATATCATGGTGTAGAGCTTCATTTGGTACAACAATGGGGCGTTTGTGATTGTTCTTAGAAGCTTGGTTTGAAATCGCTGTATGATCTCTATATTAGAGTATGATGCTGTTCCCCATAGCTGGATGCCATAAGAATAAAGGCTCGATTATAGCTTTGTTTTATTTTCCATGTCACATAGTGACCAGTAGAACTTTCTTAGTGAAAATGTGTTTTTTACAAGGAAGACGTCTGTCGAGGTTTATACCAAGGCATTTCACATAGTCAGCTTGAGGCACTTGTATTCTATTTAATGGAGCTTCGATTTATTGGAGCTTATTATTTTCATTGCTACTATCGCAAACACATTGAAATAAACTTTATTTAATAATAAAATCAAATTCGAATTTTCCAATAAAATATTTTACTTTTGTCTGTCGAAGTTACGACAGATATAAAAATCATGGATTTGACAAATTTATTGTTTTTTATTCAACTATTTTGAATATAATCTGTGTCGAACGCGTTTTGTCACCTCTATTTTGGCCTATGGTTTACTCAACTTACGATTGTCAAACTCGAATATAATTATGTCAAAATTGTTTTTAATTTTAGTAAAACTTATTTGCAGAATAGCTTTTAGGATTCTCTTAACCAAAAATAAGAAATTTTAGTGATAGTTTAGTTAAGTTCGGTGAACAACAGAATCGGCACCATTGGCAATTTTGCTAATCTGAATTTGACGTTTTTCACCTAAAATTTTAAGTTTCAAACTAAATCAGACTATTTTTAATCGCGATTTAAAAGGTGTGGAATAAAATTAGTTGTCATGAGCTAAAATTTACAAAGCCTATTTCTCTTAGATTTCTTGAAAGTTTGGATGCACAAATTTGGAAAATCTTAGATCAGTAAGGACGCTTATGTGATTGCAGCTGTTGTCGGTGCGGCAGAGAGAAATAATAAAATTATTTTTATTAGAATACAATACGAAATTCATTCGTGAAAACTTAAATTGTTTGTACTGATAATCTAATGAACTCATTATAATTTGGAAAACAAGTGGATACATCCATTTCCAGATTCTGTTAAATAAGAAACTATTTTTTTTTCAACTATCAAGAAAAAGTTCAGTTATTATTAGAGTTCAACAATCAGTTGGAAACATTGCGAGACCGTTCCAACCCATTCCAAATGGCTGAATAAAAGATTCTATGATGCCCTAGATTGGGACAGACTAATTCAAGATGTCCTTGATAGGGCTTTCCTACGGCGACGAGAATACCGGAGACTTTTTACTGAACGATAAACCAGTTTTATACAGAAAGCTTAATCAGGAGGAGGCTCAGTAGGTGCTCAGAATGTTTGAATGGAATGAGTGTTGTGAGAAAGTTAGTCGGAGATAGTGATTATCCAATGTGTTATCCCATGTACCCATATTATGATGCCAGCTCAACAGAACAGCAGAACTAAAGAAAAGCCACGTTGTGGTAGTTACACACAAATAACAAGAGACATTTTTCTAGAACACAATATATTTTATAAATCATAAAACTACATTTTTGTTATAAATTCATTAAGTTTTTATTTCCAATATTCTTCCTCCAAAGACATGGGTGCCATTCTTTTCTCATGTCACCCTCATTCCTCATCTTTTTCACATAGAATGGTCTACTCCCTCGCTGTCTTTGCGAGGTTGAATAGTATTATCGATTGGTGTCGTGGCACACGTTGGACCCGAGGGTTTCAACCGCACCGTTTGAGGTTCTCTGCAGCCGCAGCAGCAGCGCCAGCACAGCACGCCAGAAAGATGGGATGGCGCAAGAGTATCGACACACGTTGCATCCCACACTTAAGGCCTGCCCACCTTCCATGGAAATGAAGACATGCCGTCCGGTCTCTTGTCGTCGTCGTGTGCCAGGCCTTTGTGTTCTAATACAGCTGGAACGCCGACGGTAACAGCTAATGGTCGACGGATAATGTCGTTAATGTTCGCGTGCCGCGCCAAACGACCCGCAGTTCGGCTGCAAGACAGGCCGTGGTGTCCGAGACTGTTGACAACTTCGCCACAGTGACAGCGATGAGGAGAACAACAAGAAGCTCCTAGTGTTAGGGAAGCAGCGAGGCGGAAAGTAGTGTCGTCGAACAAGGTGCCTAAGTTCAACGACGGTAGTACATGAAGCCACAGACCCGACTCCCATTTACCCACAGCCAGCAAGTGCGCACGCTCCACAGTAGTAGCAGACGTGTTGAGTAAATTGTTCTGTACTCTGCAGAGCGGCTCATCTCACCGTCTCTGGGAAGATGGATTATCGGGAAAGTCTGTGTTCGGGCAAGCGAGTCTCCAGGCACCCATAGCCTCGGTGAAGAACGGCACCTCAAAATCAATCAGTGTGGAGGCGAGTACTTTCCTGATTAATTACTCAGTGCCGTGGACCGAAGATATGAAAGCCGGTAAACTAATACTAGTAATTTTGCGGACGCCAAAGTCTCACATACGAATGGGAAGAGTAGCTTGGACCGATGCTCGGTCGTCCATGGCAACATTTAAAATCGAAGTTAACGTGTGCTGGATAATTTGGTCAATTTTGTCTAAAAGGTGAGTGTGCTTCCATAAATTGGAAGCGCGAAGGAAATATGTATGTTAATGCATATAATTTGGAACAATCTTTCCGAAACATCTTGGAAATTTTGTATTTTTTTCCTCAATAAAAACCGGAAAAGAATTCTCAAAGATTGGAGACCCGAGGAGACGAAGAGAGTCTTTATCGATAACTATTATTTCTGGACCGTTAAATTTGGGAAGCGTCAGCTGTCTGTCAGTACTGTCCGCTAAATATAGTTCACATTTCGAAAGGTTGAGATCAAGGCCAATAAAATGAAGTTCGTTTTTAAGAAGTGTAGGTCACTTAAAACAGTTTCTACATCGCCTCCAAAGGTTCCATCATCAAGGTACCAAACATTAAATTTGCAATTTAGCTGTCGAATAATTGGATGAATGGCTAAATTAAAAATCACTGGCCCGCGCGGGTCACCTTGTTGACAGCCAACAGCAGATTCCGAAAGGTTGTCCCGATGCAGGAATTTAGATGGGTGTTTGTAACATTGCCAAAGAAAACTATAAATTTGGGGTATTTCTTTTTTAGTTTCTGTCAGCAAGGTGTCCCTATGAACTGAATTGAAGGCATTATTTATGTCAACCTTCAGGATGACCTCTCCATTGCCAGAATTTAGGTAGGTCGACAAGGCATGTAAGGCAGCCTCACAGCCCCCTTTGGAGCCGTAACCCAGCTGCAGGGGCTGAAATTTTTCCGAAACCACCTCACCATAAAATGTACAACAAATCTTGGCTGCCATACGACGGTAAGTAGTTCCCACGGCAATAGGACGAATGCCGCCATCCCTTTTGCACAGGGCGCATAGATTGGCCCCGTACAGAACGTCGATGACGGCGTCGTTCACCTTGCCGGAGAGTATAAGGTTAATCAGAGCCGCAAGATCCTTCAAGAGCAACTCACCAGCTTCCCGGGCGCCGGAACATACAAGGTCCTTAAGGTGCCGAGGACTCAGACAATCGAGGCCGCCAGCGGAGCCGCTCGGGAAGCAACAAATGGCTGTGACTAACTCTCGACCTGTAATGGTGAGGGAATGATTATCCGGATCAGGGGGGTCGGGAAAAGAAAGGCCATCCGCTGGGGCAGGGTATTTGCTCTCCAGAGCTGCGATCGTTTTTGGAGAAAACGGTACCACCACATCACTACTAAAAAGAATCCTGGCTGCTCCGCTGATGTCACCTTCCCCTAACTTAGATTCTACCAGATGAGATATATCTATTGAAGAGGTATACTTCTGTGTCGGTAATTTTGAATCTAAATTAAGAGACGAACTATTACAGTTTTCTTTAATTTGTGCAGTTAATGTCTTTTTGGTCGCCAAATTCTTGTCAAATTCTTTGTATACGTAAGATCTGTAAGGGAATGTAATTAATTATTATTTTATTGTTTCTTTTAGTTTCGTTTCAAGTTACATTCTGGGGTCTTTTTCAAATGTCTAAACGGGCCTTTTATTTTTTGACAACTTTAACTGGGTCATCACGGTGGCCCCGATAGATCGATGCACACCGCGACTGCGGTGTTGTGATGCATCTGCAAAATACTGTTAACTAGAGCACGCGCGCGCGATTGGTACGTCCGTTCACAATAGTAGTTAAACACTCGACCTGAACCTGTGACAAATAAAAAAATGAAATCTATGTCTCTAGCTCAGTCAATTCTTACCTACTGCATACACGTGTGAGGCGGTGCGACAAAAACGAAGTTTCTTGAGGTCGAGCACAGAGATCTCTTACCAAGGTCATGTATACCAAACCGTACAGATTCCCAACCAATGAGTTATACTCCTTTAGCGGTATTCTCACAGTCAGAAAATTATACATACTACATGCTGTCTTAAAATTTCACAAAGTCCTTTCCAAAGTCCTCACCACCAAGAAAGAACGGGAAAAAGACGAAAATACAGTGTTACACCAGTAAAATTTGTTAATACTGCATATGTCTACAAAATAACATCTATCCCATGACTACTAAAGACTGCAAAAAGGCAATAGTTCAATGGCTAAAACTGAAGGCATTGAATTATTGCTGCAAGCTTCGTCAATATGAGTTGGAAAGATAAAACAAACGCGCACACACACACATACACACAAACACATGCACACACACACTCACACACTATTTTAGGATAATATATCCCTAAGTTTATTTTTCTTTAAGGCGCTGACAAGACCCAATTGACCAAAATAGGCTTCTCTTAAGAAAAAAAAATTGCCAAATCTGTACAGTTTGTACAAGCGAAAAAAATATATGTTAATTTTGAACATATTTCCCAGAACTTGGTTGTTACCAAAACACGTTTTGATAAAAAATCTCGATACAAACTAACGTTAAACTAACCTCTTATCTTGAGTTCTAATCCAAAATATCTGTATTAAATATCAGCATACGTTCCGTATTTAATGAATAACAAATACGTCTTATTTGAATGCAGAACTTGGTTGTTTTTTATTTTCGAATACTCAACTCAATTTTGAGTAAATAGATAATTGCTTCATATTTTGCAATAAATTACAAGCGTTGTGTCATCGCGCTTCTCTTTCTTTTCTATGCATTCTGATAGTGACCGCGGTTTAGGTGCTGTCAGGGTCTTAAGACTCTTACAAACAAGCGCGACAGCGACGCGAATCAAAGGAACCGCTTGTAGTGCTACACGCGGTACCTTTGTGTCGCGTCGCGTGTCGCGCCTGTTTGAAGGAGCTTTTATTCTTTTATTTAGTTATAGTTCAAGTCTTGTCTTGTTTAGTTTGTGATTTTACTTGTAATTACTTTTTTATTCTATTTTCTCTATAGAGCGTGTATTAGCGTGTAGCGTTGGAAGTCGCGTCGTACCAGTGTTTTAATATTTTTGTTGACTGTCCGTTGTTCTGGAAAATTTAGAAACTCCTGCCTGTACGCCGCTTTTTGCAAAATCGCGTGCTTTCCTTCCTGAGGATTTCCACCATTTGGTCGTGCGCCCGGTCAACGTCATTTGTGATTTCTACGGCACGTATTTCTACATCGTTCTCACATGTACAAATTCAATATGAATGATGTAACCAATATTTTGTAACAATATTTTGATTTAAAAGAGTGTCCGTGAAGTTTCTTGCCCCTTCTTCTCCATAGAAACCTACTACGCTTTGGAATGGGCAACTAGGTTCATGTTTCTGACTGACCGATCTCTTGATAATTCAAAAGTGTCTGTAATTTGTTTAATTGAAATAAATGCTTTAAGTTTGCTTGAGTTTACTTTAAGTTTGACTGTATTAAACGTTGACCCAAAACTTCGCCAGTTCTGAATTTTTATAGGTTTTACAGGTTTTTTCAATAATAATAATAACCTCACCGCCGTATCTATACGTTGATGTCGTGGTGGAGCTTGCGCGCTCCAAACTCCAGGTCTGTAGAGTTTACTTCCCGGAACAGGTCTTGGATAAGGAGTCAAACTAAGAGAGATACAGAAACCCGCAGGGCAGCTGTTGGGCACTAGTGACCCCACGGACCCTATCTCCTGGGAGAAGACTTGTTCCTCATCTCTGGCTTGCCTATATTGGCCGGCTGAAGTGAACACTGACGAGGAACAGAGCTCCCACCTCATTCTTGCCTTTATTGGCCGGCTGGAGTGAACACTGACGAGGAACAGAGCTCCCACCTCATTCTTGGCTTTATTGGCCGGC
The DNA here is from genome assembly GCA_905333075.3 of Atethmia centrago. Lineage (NCBI taxonomy): Eukaryota > Metazoa > Arthropoda > Insecta > Lepidoptera > Noctuidae > Atethmia > Atethmia centrago. The sequence goes on from HG995385.1 coordinate 16,226,741, forward strand.
TTGAGTGTTGATTTGCAAGAGCAAACGTGCTCGGAGGAATGAAGTATTGCAGTAAGATGGTGGTAGGGATCTTGACCGTACTTCCAGGATTGTCCTAATAGCCGTGGAATACCTCTCCACTCCTCAAGCACCTCAGGAAGTGTTGCCCCCTTGTCACTACGTCACTATGTGCTAGCGGCCGTTGTCGGGGCCCATTATTGAGTGTGCAAGTCACCCCCTGCCATTTTGTCGGTACATTTTATATAAAGCATTGGTCAGGTAGGGGCCATAGCCTTTCTATAGTCTTAGGAAACTGATCCACTATAGCCTCCCAAACCCATAGCCCAATATTTTTTGTTCCCATGTTCTGCAATAGTCATGCATCAACCGGGGGTTGTCCTTGGGTGCACCTTCATAGAGCAAAGAGGGATAATCGTCGGTTGGTGCCTCATTCCATTAAAATTGTCCAAGGTGCCTCTGCGAGTTGGCTTCGGCCCCTCGTACGCCTTCCAAAGGTTCGGGACCCAAAGGTTCGGGACCCCATGGTCCCGAGATATGTAAGGACATAATAATAGTAATTTTGAGTAGGTACAGAAACTACAGAACGACACCTACTACAATAAGGATCGTAGCAGGTGGCATTCCGCAGCTTCTGCGTACATACTTCGTTGCGATCATACATCTAACAAAATTCTCACCAATGTCTTCCTGCAGCTTCTATTGCTCATCTGTCTAGTGCGGTATCGTCCGCATTTCGGTTTATGGTCATCATTCTATTCTTGAACTGGCTAAACTATTGACACGATTATTATACGAGGGAGTGGGCTGTAATCCACCAAGGGGGCCTGTGCGGGCAAGTGCGTGTTGGTAGATGTCACATATCTTCGATTCTTTAGTTCTAGGACATGCCGGTTTCCTAACGATGTCTATCCTTCACCGTTTTGAGAGCAGTGGTGATGAAATTATTTACATAAAGTAAAGCACCTGCATGGGTTCGAACCTATGACCTTACAACTCGTAAGTTCGGACCGTTACTACTGGGACACCACTGTTCTGACGCAACTGACGATTACAATAGGTTCGCCCCCTAAATTCAAATTCACATTCATTTATTTGCGAGAATGTAGGTTTAAATTGTATGATCTTAAAACTATAATGGCCTTTTACATTCTACCATTACTTATGGTGTGCAAATATTTAGTTTTGTCCTACACAATGCTAATTAAATAAAAAGAAAATACAGCAACAACAAATAAGGTTCATGCATTAGGACTTTCATGGAAAAAAAAAAAATTAATGAACTCAAAGCTATACCTATGTCAGTTCAAGAGATAAAATATAATGTCAGATTAACCCTTAATAAATATGATTGTAAATGGTAATTGATAATGTCATAACTAATAAGATGTCCAATGTATTAATTCACAAATTTTTGAACATTAATTAATAAAAAATATGGTATATACCCATATTTATTTCAGTTTCTTTCTCCGCAATCTGACATGTATTCACTGAGATTGTAAAAGCACTTTTCTTTTAACCATTGCGTTACCTTTTTTAAAACATGGTCAAAGGTAAACCTTTAAAGGAGTCCGGTAATTTGTTATATACCTTAACAGCATTTATGTACGAGTTCCTCTTATACAATTCGAGCCTGCATTGCGGTAAACAGAGCTCATGTTTAAATTTATTTTTATTTCTAGGAGCTACATTTCGTTTACTTACATCTTTATGTTTAGTAAAATGTTCGGGATGTTGTTTTACAAAAAGGCATAATTCTCTAATGTACATACACGGTAATGGCAGAACATTATACTTTTTAAACAAGGGCTTACAACTATCCATATACCAGGCTCGACAAATTGCACGTACGCATTTTTTTTGTTCTCTGAACGCTTTTAAAATATCCACCGAATTACCCCACAACAAGAGTCCATAAGCGAGTACGGACGAAACGTATCCGTGATAAGTACAAAGAGCAGCTTCTGTTGATACCGTGGCTCTTAATCTTTTTATTGCATAGACAAATCTGTCAAGTCTATCGCAAACATAATCGATGTGCATTTTCCAGTCGCAATTCTGATCCAAATTTATACCCAAAAATTTAGTACTAGCAACTTTTTCGATGATAGTATCATTATATTTAACATTTAGCGTCAATGGCGTTCTTTTATGTGTTTGGAATTGGATCATTTTCGTTTTCTCCATATTAATTTGCAAGTTGTTAAAATGTAACCAGTTTATTATGTTGTTTATTGCTTTATTTATGTCTATAGTTCATAGGTGTCTGGATTTTCACATTTCACAATGAGGGTTGTGTCATCAGCAAACAAGATTGTGTTATGGCAAGTGATATTTGGGAGATCATTAATATAAATGAGGAATAAGAAAGGTCCCAATACGCTGCCCTGTGGCACTCCGAAGTTATTTTTTTGATAGTCACTTCTATGTAACATCTTTTTGTTATTGTGTAATCTAGCGATTTCCACACATTGTTTTCTATCATTTAGATAGTCTCTCAACCAGTCGTTCGCTTTGCCTCTTATTCCATATTTTTCTAGTTTATGTAAGAGTAATTTGTGGTCTACAAAATCGAACGCCTTACTCATGTCTAGGAAAATCGCAGCAATTGGTAAGCCATCATTTATATCTTGACCAAATTGAAACATGCCAATGAAGTGGTACTATTCTGTCTAAACCCAAATTGCTCATCTTTAAGTATACGATGACTTGTTGTAAAATCTTGAAGACTTTTCAGCATAATTTTCTCAAATATTTTCGACAAGATTGGTATCAGCGCCACTGGCCTATAGTTATTCATGTCACTTTTTTCTCCTTTTTTAAATAGTGGCTTGACTACAGATTTTTTCAATATTTCTGGAAAGGTACCTTCTTCAAATGATAGGTTTATTAAATAACACAGTGGTTGACATATGAATGGTGCGTATAATTTAATTACCTTGGTTGTTATGTCATCTACTCCTACTGCGTTTGTGGTTTTTAGATTTTTTATTGTTCGAAATATTTCCATCGCATCAGTAGGTTTAAGGAATATTGTATGTTCATTATTAGTATCGATAGTTTTCTTTATCTCGTCAGTATTATATTTAAAATTCTTGCTATTTGTCAATTGTATATAAAACTCATTGAATTTGTCACTTATCTCTTTAGGGTCTTCATATGTCCGATTATTGTTGATTATTCTGTCAATTTGTGTTATTGTACTAATGTCACCAATGTTTTCATTAATTACTGCCCATGTGGCTTTACATTTATTTTTATTTTTATCGATATATTTCTTACTTTGTAGTTGTCTAGATTTATATATGCATTTTTTGAGAACGTAGCTGTATGATTTATATTGTTTATTTGACTTTATTCTGTTTCTTTTATTGTGTTGCTGGTTAAGATAGAGATACCGTTTTCTTATACAGGATCTTCTTATGCCCTTCGTCAACCATTTATGGTTCCCTGTTTTTGTTGACCTCTTTATTGTGATTATTGAGAAACACAGATTGAAAAATAATTTAAATAGAACATGAAATTCGGTAAATGCTTCTTGCAAGTTATTTTTTTCGTATACTTCTGCGAATGTAAGAGATGACATACAACTATAGAATTTGTCCAAGTTTTCTCTACTATAATCTCTAACATTCTCATACCAGCTGCATATTTCGGATGATTTTGTGGTTTTCAGCAATAGCGTTTGTCCGGTTTCGTGGTCCGACAAAGCAAGGTGATGCACCTCCGCTTTAACTTGCTTGATGTTGCTTGCTAACTGATCAAGACATGACAATTTTCTCGTTGGGGTTTTGATATGCAATTCGATTTTAAAAATTTTTAACATACTCTTCAACTCTTCGGTACTCTTGTTTGGCTTTAAGATGTCCAAGTTCCAGTCACCACAAAGAATAATTTTTCTATGTTTCCTCGTAAGTCCTATTAGTAGCTGTTCAAGTTTTCCAAGAAATATTTGTGGGTTGCTATTAGGAGTTCTATATAAGCAAATAATTACAATTTTATTTATTTCTACGCCACAACATTCAAAATTAAATTTACATGTCAAATCATCAATATTATTCAATGTTTTATATTTTATATTATTATTTATCATTATGCATACCCCTCCTCGTTTAGAGTTACGTGAATATGTTGCAACCAATTTGTAACCTGAAATTTTCAAAAGCATTTTTGTACCCTTTTTCATGAAAGTTTCAGTCAAACACACCACATTTATTCTTGTATCATTTTTCGACAGCTCGTGAATTGCAAATGTTAATTCCTCAGTTTTGCTTATGGCACCGGCAATATTCTGGTGAAATATTCTAAAATTGAATTCCGGATTAGAGACGAAAACACTTATTCGCTTGAGAAGGCAGCAGTGTATCAGATTGTGTACATAAGCGCGGTGTAGATTTTTTAAAATAATAAGGTATGGTACCCTTCTTGTGAGTTCCTGTGGTTATTACCTCCAGATTGTTCAAAGAGTCATTAAAATTATTATTATTAATAACCCCTGGATGTATATTTTTAAATGACTTAAAGTAGAATGGAATTGTGCCCTTCCTAGGAATAGTTGTGGTTTCTAATTTAGCCTTGTTACATAATAACATACGATTTTTACAACACAAAAATGTTTTGTCATAATAATTTGAGTCAATCTTGAAGTTAATTGATTTACATACATCCAATAAATAGTAGTATTTATTGTATGGGTACTTACATTTTTTGATTAATAAATGAGCAATTTTTAAAGTTGTCACATATAGTTTTTAAGTTGTTATTTAACATACTATGATTTAAATGTCTGTTCTGTAAAACACCAAATACTACGTATTACGTATACGTTAAGTTTCTGGAAGGATTTCAGGATGGTTACCAATTCTATTATTACTTTACTGGGGTTAGAATCATTTTCTCCTATGCATACAATTAGATAATTATCTCCAGAATCTTCCAGCTTATTAATAGGTTTAAGAATTTCTTCTGTGGTGGCATATGGTTTTGTAGTGGAAGGAATGTGGTAATTCTTGTACTTAGTGTCTTCTCTAGATTGTATGAGTAGTGAAGCAAGGTCTGTGAACTGTTGACCTCCAAATATAGTTAACTGGGATTTTGGTTCCTTTTCAGTGGTTTTAGACAGTTGTCGATTTAGCCCATTTTCTCCATGCTGATTTAGTAAAGCGCCATCTGTTGTGTCTTGATCGTACTTCCTCAAAAGATTATGTTGTTGTGGTAAATCGCTCGCGCTCGGTTTATCTGCAGCGCCATCTGTTATGTTTTCTTCACACGTTTTTACCTCAAGATCAATTAAACTTATCTCAAGTTTCTTTTTGTAAGTTATATTAAGTTTTTGTACCTTACAGTTCTTCTTTTTCGAAGTTGAGTATTTTTTTGAACTACTAGTTGATCCGCTACATAGGTTTTTTAATTGCGCTATGGTATTTACTTGTTCAACTGTTTGTTTTTTCAAAGTGCTATTTTCTATGATTAAGTTATCTATTTCTTTGTTCGCGGTCTTTAATTGCATTCTCAACTGCTCGATTTCTTCGTTTAGTCTTTCCAACTCCTCGCAATTTAAGCCAGTTGACATATGCGGTAGACTCTTAGAAAGATAATCAGAATTTGTGGAATCAAAAGAAGAATTAGGTGTGCTAATTAATGTTTTATGCCTTCGTAGAGTTATATTCTCAGAACCCATCTTATATGTGGCAAAAAAGAAAAAGAAAAAAAGTTTGTTTTTTGTTTCAAAAACACAAAAAGTTTCACTTGTGCTCGGATTCGAACTCGCCTTGGTGAGGTTCAATGTGCCTACTGTACACATAAAATTTGCGGCTATTTATACTGGTAACAGCTTGACAAATTTAGAGATCTTGTTCCACTTGTATGAATTTGAATTTAGCAAAGTCGTTACATTGACTCATCGGTAAAATATTTTTGCCGCATTTTTGCACTAACTGTCACAACACTTTTTTGTTTATCCACGATTTGTTCGGTGTTATGGATTTAGTGGATTTACTTTCGATTACTTCACTTTAGCACTATTGTATTATCTGCTTTGTTTATAATTGTTAAAGTTTATTGGTCACCGGTTGTTATGAAACTTTATTTAGAGTTTTATGTAATTATTTGTAGGATTTATTACTGGATAACACTTTCACTAATTCTTTATAGCTTCAGGAACAATATTTAAAGATGCACGTAGTCTTTAAACTAGAACCCAAAATACAAACTCCTTTAAAACAACAATCCTATATCATTGTCTTTCACAGTCACAAGTTCACAACGATTGTCATTGAAGATACTTTAATACCCAAAGCGAATCTAGAATCTCTATCACTCACAGAACACCACATATTATACTTCCTAATATACAACTTATTTACAGCACAAACGACACAAAGGTTCACTAACGAGAACTGGGAGATCATAATGAGCGAGATAGCGCCTCCTGCCATCAAGCAGATCATCAAGAAATGCGTCGACCAAGTCCAGAAGTTCTTCTCAGCGATCCCAGCGAATGTACTACTCAGCGAATGTCCTATTACATGGGACTTGAACATAACTGGCGAAATGTAGCTTCACTATATATGTACACCTCTGTCTAACCGTTCGTGGAAAAACAGGCATGATGTTATTAAAGAAACTGGTTTTGAACACAAATACGCTCATTATTTAGCAACCAGCTTCTGCCCGCGACTTCATCCGCGAGCAAGCCCAGTATATCATAAAATACCGAGTATCATAGCAGTCGGCAATAGTGTAGCTTTGTACCAGTAATATTTTTGAAAACGGATGAGAAGTTTCGGAGATTACCTCCTACATATAAACTTACAAACTTCACCTCTTTATAATATTTGTGTAGATTGCATAATATCAACAAGTTAAAGATGCGGCAAAATTTCAAAAAGAGGCTAGTAACCTTAACAGTAATTCCACAAACCCAGTTTATACAAATGTACCACTAAGGGGCAAGGCGTTATATTGTATCGCGTCCAAGATCCATTCAGATTATAGAAAACTTGTTTGATTGTTCCTGTTAGTTACAATACATAATACATAGCGAAAGGAACTTCATTCCAACCGTGTGTTCACAACACCTCTTGACTTTTTATATTTTTTACAGATGTTGGCCAGTCAACACCTTGCTCACCATCACCGTGCGGTTATCACAGTCAGTGCAGAGAAGAGGACTCGCAATCAATATGTCGTTGCCAGAAAGATTTTATGGGGAGACCACCCAACTGTCGACCGGAATGTACAGTAAACAGTGAATGCGCTAGTGACAAAGCCTGCTTAAATCGCAAATGTGTAGACCCATGCGTTACTCAATGTGCTAGAAATGCAAACTGCAGAGTAATTGCTCACAACCCTATATGTTCATGTCAGGAACGATTCACCGGTGACCCATTTACTAATTGTGTACCCCGTAAGTAGTTAATAATTACATTCCAAATAATTTCATACTTTTCACCAACTTTATGTTTCTTTTTACTAAATATTTTTCAGTGCCATTATCAAATCCGACGCAAGAACCAGAAGTAAATCCGTGCATACCATCACCATGTGGTCCGAATTCCAAATGCCAAGAGTTAAATGGCAACGCAAGCTGCACTTGTCTTCCGGATTATATCAGCTCTCCGCCGAGATGCAGACCGGAGTGTACTATCAATTCTGAGTGCAACGCAGATAGGGCGTGCATCAACAATTGGTGCAATGACCCGTGCCCCAGGGCTTGCGGCTACTATGCTGATTGTATCGTCAAAAACCACCTACCATACTGCACGTGCAGCACAGGCTGTCAAAGTAACTATAGTTATAATTGTTATCTAACTTGTGCTGGTATTTTTGCCATAAAATTATTTTTTATTCATGTAGATACGTACATAAAGGTATGAGGAACAGGGTGTAAAGTTCACTCATCTTCCATAAACAAGGAAGGATCCTGCGACCAGACGGATGTCGTGTCTGGTGCCAGACGGTTGATATCGTGATCGTGTGTTGTATAAATGCTAGTTGCGAGGTACACTCTGCTTGCGCGATGCAGGATTTTGCGTGACGTCAGTGTGGTACGTAGTTCGCATGATATTGCGGTGATAGATCGATTAGCGATCGATTTTGTACCGGAGTGGAAAATCCTCATGGATATCCGCCACCCTGGGTCGGGCGGAGGGGTCTGCCAGACTCTTACTGACCTAAAACCACCCTGGTGTTCCCCTCCCACACTTGCACCGAGGATCATGGGATCTAGTGCGACTTCCCCTATCCCACCTTTGCGGGCCATTTCAGGTCCGCGGGGGGAATGAGGTGACTCACCGCGATGTACAATAGGGGCGTGCATGGAGAACTGCGCGCCGCCATCTCGGGTTCTGCTGCGTGGGGGGCGACGGATGTCCCCAAGTCCATTGCCCCTGGATCTAGGGGGTAGGGAAGAGGGTGTCGTCCACCCTCCGCGGGAGATCTCGTCCCCGTGAGTGGACGAGATCTCCCGCTCCCTTCCCGCAGCCTAGCTACGACATGACTGTTTGGCAGAAGGATACCACAGCGTCTCAGAACTCCTCACTGCTCACCATGGAGTCGACCACAGCTGGCAGTGAAAGCCACTGCCTATTCCTGAGTCATGGGCACGGCACGGTTTCTCCCAAGAGAAACAGTTTGCCATCGTATGCCGCGCTGTCTCATCCCGGTAGTTGACGCAGTGGTGACACCGGGTGTCCAACTCCCTGTTTATGCGCTACAGGTACTTCTCGAAGCAACCATGCCTCTTCCCGAGCCAGCACTCGAGTACCGGCCGGACCGCCTCAATGGTGACGAGGTGACGTGAAAGCCTGTCCCGCCATTCCGCCACCCGGGCTGCGCGAAGCTGCGACCGACGCAACTCCATTTGTTGCTGCATCAGCCGCTCGCCCTGCACCTTCGCTTCCTGGCGCCACCGATACAGTGACGCGAGTGATTTCGCCTCGAGGTCTCAGGGTGAGGATCCGACCAGTAAACAAGCTGCCTCGACGGCTTAGGCTAGATTCCGTTGGGCCCCGGAGCCACTTTCTTGGCCCAGAGCCGCCCAGGAACGCTGATGGCGTTCTCTTCTGTAGGCTCTGCGGCTGTGGGCAAAGCCATCGGCGGCGGAGTATGCTCCGCTCTTGCCGGGAAGAGGGCTGCGACTACCTCCTCCAGAACCTCAGGTTGGAGACTCTCCATGAGTGGAGGCGCCGCGGCTTGAAGTTACCTTCAAACCGCTCGATAGGGGTGCCCTTATAGATCCCTGTTGAGAGTCTCCAACATCTTTTCCCTGGCTTGCGTCCTCGCTTCGGCCGTAAGCCTCGACCAACATCTCTCAAGGCTCTCGTTAGGCAGTTGGATCAAGGGCCTGATTCAGAAGGTAGTACTCCTGGATACGGCTCTCATTGTGAGGAGTTTGTCTGCCTGCTCCCGACATTGAATGCGAGTTCCGCTGCCCCGGACCGCGCTCTGCGGGCCCCATCTCGTAGGGGGAGTCAGGTGTTAAACTCCCCACGCTATTATTAGTCTGCTATTTTAGGAAGGCGCACGTGGAACACTTCGCACCGTCATGTCGGGCTTTATGTGATGGGGAGCGACGGATATCCCCGAGTACGTCGCTCCTGGCACCTGTTTAGGGGTATGGAAGAGGGCGTTATCTGTCTTCAGCAGACGCCCAGTGCACCTGCTGTGGGACGGGATAGCACTTGTGATCTTCCTTCAGATTCCCTCTGCGTTATAACTGTTTCATTGAAGGATACCACCGCGTCCCAGGACTTGCACTGTCGACCATTGAACGAACTTCGGTCGGAAGCGATAGGTCGTTTCCCACTTCCAAAACGAGGCCACGGCGTGGCTCCTCCCATGTGACACATTTGGCCAGCGAACGCTGCGTCATATTTACCCAACGCGTGCAACAGTCGGTACTTATGAATTATTTAGTGATGTTTTTGTGTGTTCTAGGGTTGTATCCATCATTTGACTACCCACAATACTACATAGAGGGTTACTGGATATTAGATCAATTCGCTGTTCCTAACTGTCCTTCGAGTTCAACGAGATTAAACGGCATTTGTGTTGAAAATGATGACAATTAAACGACATACTTAAAAGTTTTTTTTTTGCTCACCGATCACCTTGGTATGTTGACCAGTTACCAAAAACAATTACCTCCTACATTATTAACTTCCGACCTGATTGTTAAAAACCAGAACTACTAATTAATGATTGGTAATTAAATTGACAATTAAAGAACTATAAAATATTGATAAACTTACAACATTTTAATTGATTTTATACTAAAACAGCGAATGCTCCAGTTAAAATTAATTATTTCTATGTTTTTTTTTCAATTATTGTAACTTTTGTGTAATCTGGTATCGAATCAAACGTTTGGCTACAACTGCCCTGCACTCCAACGCAAAGGCCTCTTCTCATACAGAGAAGGCACGACAAGCATTTATCACCACGCACGGCAATGATATTTAAAACTATAGATACGTTGTCCGCACTCCAAAATGACAACATGAAATGAAGCCATTTGGCCACATCGCGCTAGTTAGTCGAAGGCCACGCTGCCGCGGCGCGTCTTGCGTCTGCGATGAGCGGGAAAAATAATAATACGGGTTGACCGGGGGGCGCCTTGTTGGCGCGACTGGCGTGCGCGTCAGGCGACCGCGAGCAGCGGAGGGAATAGTACGAGTTCGCGCGTCCTGCGTATTTATTAAATTTTGTTGAATTATCCGCGATGCAAAACATAAATACGGAGGAGTTTATTAGTGAAATAATGTCTCGGCCAGCAATCTGGTGCAGTAAGGATTATCAATATAAGAATAAATATGTAATAAAAAAAAAATGGGATGAAATAAGACAAAAATTCCCAGGAACTCAAGGTATTTATATTGATTCCTTATAAAGGTCACCCCCGCTCACCGCAGTAGCTCTAGCGTGGCCTGCGGCTTACGCACCAACCTGTCGCGCGACACTACGTTTGTTTTTAATTTATATTGTGAGTGTAAACCTGTGCAAAACACAAAAAAAAACATGCCGTCGTGTGTTTTCAGACGATGTACAAATTATACTCCAAAAGTTAAAGACAAAAACGTGTCATTTCCCTTTCTTCACGCGTATAAGTAGCTATCTAGTATTTTCGCCGTTTTTAAGCGCTGCGATGTTGGTTCATGACGTGTCTGTATATAATACGTCATTGACGCACGGTATGATAAATGTAAAAAAAAAACTGACATCACTTTTTTATTCCGTTTGCGTTTCCATTTTGAGGGAGGCTTCCAATGATATTTAAAACTACAGGTTGAAATTGAAAACTTGCGACAAACTGAAATGGGACATTGTATACATCATAATTAACAACTTTTACTAAGGGACCAATGCTGTAATCCCAAAAAAAAAATCACAATGTCACCCTGTATACGTCATTGGAGGCTTCGGAAGTATAATGATACGTGAGTTTTACTCTCGCATACAATATTTTACATTGAGTAGAACTCTAGAATCTTAACGGGGCACCGAGCTGTTTATACACAAAAACGCGTTTTTATAACGGTTGTTTGAAGTAGTAAACAATTAAATAAAAATCTGAGGAAATAAATTGGTATTATTGGGCATATATACTAGGCAGTATACAAGGTGGAAACACGATTTGATAAAGTTGGCTCGATAGAATAATATACAAAGTTATCTATAAAAAACACAACAAACGGTTAGTACGGCGTGAATACTTCGCAGAAGGTCATCAGTTTTTTGAATAATAACCAAACTACATATTTAAAAGAACGTATACACTTTACATTTTCAAAATGTGTGTTTTTTTAACAATAAGAAGGAAATACCTAAATTCGCGCCAGTTTCGCCCGTCTTATCCAGAGCCGCCGCGCCGCCCTCCTGTCCGCTTTAGTCCTGCGTTGGCCATCGGACGGGGAGCTCGTGTCGCTTGCGCTAACGCACGGATTTAATAACGTAATGAAGAAAGTTGTATGAAAATTCTTTGTAGCGTATTTAAAATGGGGAACAAAGTATAGAAATCAAGACAGAGAAGCGGTTGGCGAAAAACCAATGCTAAACGCTTGCATGAAGAAATGAAGTAAGTAAAACTCGTATACTTACCTGCTTATTTACTAATTGCCTTACAAGGTGGTGTTCTTTTTTTAATGTGGTATTTTAAAAATAATTTAATTTATCTTTTAGAGCAAGAAAACTACAGGCTGAGAATGTTGAAGACAAAGAGAATACTCCTGTTGCTTCTTAAGTATACTCAGTACAGGTACCTATCTACTTCTAGTATCTGGTGACACTTCAGTATGAATTTGGCTGCATCAACTAGATGCAGCCAAATTCATAATGAAGACTCGGTAAGTGCTCAGTATCAAGGTTAGAAGACCGTCTTTGCGAATTTCGTAATTTTAATCTATTAATTTCGAAATTTGGAAAATATGTTGTCGATCCGTGATACATAATCTGTACAGTTTAAAACTCACTATGATTTGAATATTTTTGTATTATTTTTTTTTCCATTTATAGGGTAAATGTACCAGTTGATGATATTTCACTGCAAAATAAATTTGAATCATCTGATGACGAGAGAGAAAGACAACTACAGATAGAAAATTTTGAGGATAAATAGAATACTGTGGCTTCGTAAGTATAATCTTCCTACCTACTTATTATACCCAGTTATTAAAAGTACCTAGTCGTCACGTATCTACCTATTTACTATATTTGAACAAATAGGTACACTGGAAAATTCTCAAAAAAAATCGGTAGAGGTAATTCGGAAAATTCAAATTCTAAGTCATCTGATGAACTGGTGAGGTAAGCGTAAAAATAATAGGATGTGTCTGAGAAAACATTATAATAAATGAAGTCCCACATTATCTTTATAACTTTCAATTTTCAGGGTAAATTTCATGGATGACACCGATTCCAAAATTTATCATACTCTGGTATTGCAAGTTCAAAAACTAATATTTTTTTTTTAAATTGGCACAAATCAAGGATAACTGTAACATTTTGCCCAAAGTTTCGACCCTAAATTAACAGCGCACCTCCTCCAAAAAGGTTTATTGCACCATGTGGAATCTAAACTAGCCGAGGTGAGGTCATCCTTAAGGTTGACATTAAGAATGCTTTTAACTCCGTTAACAAGGACACCTTATTGACAAAGTTCAAAAAGAAATACCCAAAATTTACAGTTTTCTCTATCAATGTTACAGGCACCCCTCTAAATTACTTTATAAAGACAACCTTTTAAGATCAGCCGTTGGATGTCAACAGGGTGACCCTCTTGGGCCAGTCATTTTTAGTTTGGCAATAAATCCAATTATTCGACAGCTAAATTCTGAATTCAACGTATTGTATTTGGATGTTGGAACCGGTGATGTAGACACAGTCTTAAAAGATTTAACTTTTTTAAAAGAATAATTCAGTTCCATTGGCCTAGACCTTAACCTTTCAAAATGTGAAATTTATCTTCCCCAACCACTGACAGACAGACTACCATATCACAATTTAACACATTAGCACCAAATATCAAACGAAAAGAAATTCTCTTCACCTCCTGGGGTCCCCAATTTTTGACGAATCCTTGCCAACGTTCATTGAGGAGAAAATACAAAATTTTAATGATGTCTCGGAAAGACTTTTCAAAATTAACATTCATTCGGCTTTCACACTTATTCGATACTGTTGCTTTGGACCAACATTTACATATAGCCTTCGCTTCTCCCATCTATGGAAGCATCCACAACTTTTAGAAAAAGTAGACCAAATTATTAGGAACACACTAACTTCGATCCTTAATGTGGCTCTGGACGACCGAGCGTGGCAGTAAGCCACACTTCCCATTAACCTGGGTGGTCTCGGCGTCCGCAAAGTTTCAAGTATAAGTTTACCGGCCTTCATCTCCTCGGTCCACAGTACTGATAAATTAACCAGGAACATTTTATCTTCCTCACTGGTTGATTTTGAGATACCGTGGTTTACCGACGTGTTGAACGCTTGGAAAATGGCTTGTCCCAATATGGATTTGCCAGACAACCTAACCTCCCAGAGACGGTGGGACGTGCCGCTCTGCAATGTTATACGGAATACCCTGATAAACACATCACTTAATACTGCTGAGCGTGCTCGTCTGCTGGCTGTGGGAGAGTGGGAGTCAGGCTTGTGGTTTCAGGCGCTCCCGTCATCTACTATAGGCACTATGATGGATGACTCATCGTTTCGGCTCGCTACGTGTCTCCGCTTAGGTGCACCTTGTGTTGCTCCGCATCGGTGTCACTGCGGTGAAGCCGTCGACAGTCTTGGACATCATGGCCTGTCCTGCTGCAGGAGCGCAGGTCGCATAGCACGGCACGGCAGCATCAACGATATTATTCATTTGTATATGTAGTTAGTAATTTAATTTAGTGTCTACCTAGTGTAAATAGTTAGAAGAGCATGGTGAAGGGCGGGCATTTTTGGGGGACTGTCTTACGTAACTTTGACGTTCGAAAAGTGCTGATTTTCAGCCTAGTTTGAATAAATGACTTTTGATTTTGATTTTGAAGCATTTTAAATAAAATGACCCTTACAGAAATTGTTTTTATGAAATAAGTCTTACTTTCATCCAAAAACAGTTTTGTTGATAATTATAGTAATAATAATTAAATCAAATGTTCTGTTTTATTACAGAATACCAATTACACCGGAAAAACGTACTACGTACTAACAAAAGTATTTTACTGAATCTACTTTGAAGAATAAATAATTTGAAATTGAAAATAAAGGGTCGACTACGGGGATTTTTACCCTATTTATTTAGCCGTTATGTTATTTTACGTTTTTGAAATCACTTTTAAGTTTCTATTGTACTTAAAATATTATCATAAAGGTAACTAATTAAATATTAGGTATAATTTAAGTAAATTATACCTAATATCCCCCATAATATAAGCAGTGGTGGCCCAGTGGTAACGGCTGCGACTAACGAGTTGTATGTCGTAGGTTCGAACCCGGACAGGCGCTTTACTTTGTGTAAATTATTTCATCACCACTGCCCTCAAAACGGTGAAGGAAAACATCGTGAGGAAACCGGCATGTCCTTAGAACCAAAAAAAAATGGAAGACATGTGACATCTACCAACCCGCACTGGGCCCGTGTGGTGGATTACGGCCCACTCGCTCTCACAGAGAGGAGGCCTGTGTCCCAGCAGTGGGAACAATTATAGGCTGATTATGTGTGTGTTATGTGTATACCTAATATTCATTTTTCATTGGTCATAGATACCTACCTAACGACGGTGAATTATTTATTTTAAAAAATGTGTAAAATCTGAAAAGGTATCGTGAATATTTCCAATAAAAATATTTAAAATGTTTTTTTTTGTTTTATTTTGTAAATGTTGGTAGCACCGCGCTAGTCAATCGGCGCACGGCTAGGCGCGCGCGGCGCGCACCCGGCGCAGTGCTCTTATCTGTCTAGCCGTTCGCTCTCTTGCCGGTGTGCCTCACGCACACATACACGGAGCGCAAAGAATACCTATAATTGATTAGCGCTAGAAACTCGGTGTGCCCTACCTATAATTCTTATTCGTTTTTTTTTTGGGATTTTCAGAAAAACGCAAAAATAAACGATGTGATGAAAATATTTAAACATATTTTTTTGAAGTTTATTGACAGTGTGCCATACGGAAAAAAATAACCAGTGCGCAAATTTTGACAAATTAAACTTAAGTGAGTTTTATTAAACATATTTTTTTTTTATGTTAATTTTGACATTCGAAATTGCCTTTTAGGTATGTGCGTATTTGAAATAAATAATTTGACTTTGACTTTCCGTTCCCTTAAACTCGTTAATCTATATCATTAATAGATTAAATAAAAATATCAGCATAGCAAAATAAGTATAAAAAATCCGAAATAAAATAAATAAATAAAAATAAATTCGAAAAGTCCTGTTTAAAATCAAAATAGTAGCGCGGTAAAGTACCTGGCGTATTCGCGCTGCCCAAACCGGTAACGCCGCAATTTTGGTCTCGCCCGATGGCGTCTCACCGAGCCGACCGGGGAGCGCGCGGCGCGACGGCGCGACGGCGCGGCGGCGCGGCGGCGTGGCGGCGCTGAAAAAAGCGGAGAACGGCGACTGGTACGGGCAGCAAAATGAATTATAAAAAGACAGTAAATAAGACGTGGGGCTGTTATCTTTCAACCTAAACGTTTATATTTAGATTAGTCAATAACAGTAATAACGCGACTCAAATACCCAGCTGACAAAGGAACTCGTCACTGAGGCCCCTCGGGCTTGAAATGACATAATCGCAAACATAGTAAAAACATAAATTCATGTACCTAAGCCACATTTCAATTATTAAAATACGGAGATCAGAGTACAGAGAATTATTCAGCACGCAGCGGCCGAGTATCCAGGATGCGGTTCGGTGGCAGCAGTCGTCGCGGCCACAAAATACACAGATACGAGACCAGAAGCTCCACTCAAGGAACAAGTACACGAATTTGTTTTATCTATCCACTCGGAACGGTGGTATAGCCTTACACTGTTAACAAGAAAGTTAATTAGAAAAATACATTTTATCTAAATGTCATACTTAACTGCTGACACAGTTTAGGCTAGCTTTGAAATGATAATGACGGTATTGCACATTAGCGAAAGTTAATGTTTTCTGCAATGACATAGAAATGAAAAAAATAACTGAATTTTCTTTGTGCAGTTGCATTCGTAATACCTACTTGAGTTTATTCATAGCAACGGTCGTTGAACGAGGTACTCCCTGAGTACAAAAGCGGTTTTTGCAAAGAGTGGGCCTTCTGAACTATTAATTTTTGTGGCTCAGTTGGTTAGTGTCATTTCATGTTTTCGGTATGTTTTAGGTAACGATACATTTAAATAACGTTTATCTACACCCATGCTATAAATCCTCTCTAAAACAACCAGTGTCATAATAACCATAATATCATCCAAACGAGTGTTATAATGTTGTACTACATTTCATTATGAAACTCCTTTTTAAAAAACGAACTTTGTCATGCACGCCCGTTTCAGTACAACAGCGCCGTAATTAAAAAAAAAACTTATAGGTTATTCGAATTCACGTCGTGTCCCGCCATTTTTGTTCGATATTAATATTGCAAAAATGTATCACTTTGTTGTTTACAAAAATGAGTGCTTCAAGCTTTGATAACACACCACCAGATATTTCTAATGCAGCAAAGGACATTTCTAACTAATTATTACCAGAAACTTTCCATGAATTTAAGTACATAGTTCATACAACACTGTACAACATCCTATGGTTTCAGAGCCTTTTGTAGAGGATACATGAGTGTAGATAAAGTCTTGTACTCGTATGCAACTGTACATACTTAGGTATTAAAACACTTATGTGATAAAGCCACATTCGTGTTCTAATACCCCTTATTATACAACAGTTGCATAAATAACCATTAACCTTTTGACCGCCACAGTTATGTATAGATGTCAAACCAAAACATGCCCAGCACGCCACGGTCACGACGACATGATAGCTTTTAAGGAATTCGTAGCTTCCTTAAAATACAACTTTCAAAAATTCGTAGCTTGGCGACGAGGGCACGTTTTTGCTTTTTTGTCGTGGCGGTGTAATGTCTTGAAATGTCGCGTAATACACCATTGGTGGCTAAGAAAAAAAATGCTCTAAATGTCGTGTGGCACACCATTGGTGCGTAAGAAAAAATTGCTCTAAATGTCGTGTGGCACACCCTTGGTGACACACAATAAAAAACGTGCGGATTATTTAATATGTACCTTTCTAATATTTTTTTTTAGGTAGTTAAATTTATACTGACCTAAGCGTTGCCAATAATAAAATAATATTCATAAAATCACCGTCATCAATACTATAATAACATTCAACAGTTCAACTGACACTCGCGCAGCGTGCGTATTGGGCCGCGGGCGGCTAGGCTCACTTCATTCAGCCCAAGTGAAGTGATATTGCAATGGCAACGAGAATCGAGTGAAGTGATAAGATCACGACACTTGCGCGTCGCGCAAGTGAGTCGGTAACGACTCACTTCACCTAGCCGATTCACTTCGGCGCGGGAGGTTACTGTGGTTACGAGAATCGGGTGAAGTGATAAATCGCGTGAGGCACTGTTATTAATATCAAGTTGAGTTTTATTTTTTTTAATTTGCCGTTTTTTTATTTTTAAAGTCTGTTTTTCTATTTGCAAATAAGATTGGGCTTCTCATTTGTATAACGACTTCGATCGATGCCGATGGTTTTCCAGCTCTGCCCGCGCCCGATAACATAGCAGATACTTTCACATTTGCAAGTATATCACGCCCGCACCAGGGCGTCCTACTATGAATCGAAACCCTGGTTTTAAAACCTGGTAGCGTAAATACGCCTCATCCCTAACTATGGATCGAGAAGTAAAAATTCAAACAGGCAAACTTTATCACGATGAATAAACACAATAGGTAATTACCTCCACATACTTAGTTTTTATTTCTTAGGCATAAAAGGACTTTAATGTTCCCACTGCTGGGACACAGGCCACCTGTCTGTGAGAGAGAATGGGTGGGTTGGTAGATGGATATAGGTACGTATAAGAAAATCATCGTTCTCCTGCCCTTATCCCAATTTATTTGGGGTCGGCGCCATATGCCCCTGTCTTCTATACTTCTCTATTAGTTGTCATCTCGGTAGTCACCCTCTTTCTAGCGATATCATCTTTCACACAGTCCATCCATCGTTTCTTTGGTCTTTCCCTACTCTTATAGCCATCGACATTCATACTCAAGACTTTCCTCACGACATTTTCCTCATTCCTCCGCATCATCACATGCTCATACCATGACAACCGATTTTCGGACAACTTCTCAGTCATCGGTGCCACTTTTAGACTTCCTCTTATGTACTCATTTCTTATTCTTTCCATTCTTGTCACACCACACATCCCTCTTAGCATTCTCATCTCAGTTGCATGCAATTGCCTTTCATTCATCCCTTTTGTGGCCCAACATTCTGATCCATACAAGGAATGTATAGGGAAATATAGATAGAATAATAAATGTCAGTGAGGCGAATCGTTTTTGCACGTGCTCTACAAAGTTTCGTGTTTTTTAAAAGGTAATAACTAGTGTAGGTATTTATTTTAATCTCAGTGTATTTATTATGAATCACTAACTCATAAAGGTTGAGACCCGGTGGCGGCCCTGAGACGCAGCGGGTAACGTAATCAGCAGTGGCGGATTTACACATTTTCCAAGTACAGGCTGTCAAATTGTTGCCGCCCTTACCTCTACAATTGTCAGTTTCAGATTTTTTAGAATCCAATAATTTGATTGAAATGGCACAAGAAATTGTTTTTGGGTATATTTTTATGAGCTAATCAAAGCTGAATCATGTACAACTAATATGTAATGTAAGGCGGCAAAACAAAATGAGGCCGCCGCCAGGTCTTTTGAGCATTTCTAATAACATTTTGCAGAAATTGAATAATTTCAATTAAAAAAATCACTGACATTTTCATCATTTTCATAAAAGCAAAGTGGGATGCAAGAGCGAGTGGGTCGAGCTCGAAATTTTTTAGGTTTCTTTTGAACATTCATACGGAGTTGCTTTGTTTGACTTATGCAGGAGAGTTAGAGAATTGCAACGAAAATCTTGCACGCCGTGGCCCTTTCATACTGTATAAAACAGTTACTTTATCGACTTATAAAGAAATCATGAGAATGAATACAATGCAGGATGCCAAAGCGAGCGAAGTGAGCTCGAAAATTGTAGCACACCAGCTTGTGTAGGTTAGGTTTTGGAAACAGAAGTGACTTGTTGAGTTAGATTATATGCAGAAAAGCCTGACGATTAAGAGAATGTCTACAAGAGCGAACGAACTGAAAATTTTAGCACCGTGCAATTAAATGCTTTTTATTGAACATATTTTGGCCTTGTTTGGGATTTGATTAAAAGTACTTCCCAAGATTTGGGGGCCCCCCACGGCCCGGGACAGAACGCCCCTGACGCCCCCCTTAGTCCGCCAGTACTTACACAATAATGTTACATTCGGTAAACTTAATTAAAATAATTAAATAAATAATTATGTAAAATAATTAAATAAATTTTATTGCGCTTACAAACAGTAGAAAGAGAATAATTTAGGTAATGTGTGAAGGCGTAGTGCAGTGAGAAGACCAAAAGCAGCAGCAGCAGTGAAAAATACAGGGTTAACGTGACATCGTCCCGCAAACAGGTACTATGAATTCAGTACATGATTCTAGACCCCAGAGTATAAACTTTTTAGTCGGTTATATAAAATACTGCTTTTCCATCCATTTTCATCGTGTGGATATTGCCATTTTGTACTCGTATGCAACAGCAATTTGTTTTTAATAACCTCTAAAAACTCCTTTAGAAAATTTCTACTTTGGGATCATGGTAACAGTTTGCGCGTCGATGTCACTTCCACCCTGTATATTTTCTGCAATTTCGCTCTCTTGTCACTCAAACAAAGTGTGGGCAGAGGCCGATTACTGGTTGGGGACCGGGAACTGGATGTTTTACCATAGAATATAGAAATTTGCGGTACCATTGATTGTACTATGAAAAGGAAGAGGAAAAATATATTGGAAAGATGTCTTGTAGACTTCTGTCTGCAAGACATCAGAAAAACGCCTTACAAAAAAATGGGCCCAAATTTGCCGCCCCTAAAATCTGCCGCCCTAGGCTCAAGCCTACTTAGCCTGCTGGTAAATCCCCCACTGGTAATCAGTGCACACTCAACGGATTTTTTTTTCCCGGGCGTTTGACGCTCGATGTATTATCTACCACAATTGTTACACACGGGTTAGTACAGTCAGCGTCAAATGACACTCAGGTTATTCAAATAAATAGACGCAACTAAATAGCCAATAATATCGGTACAAACAAAGTTTTCTTATTGTTGTCAACAATTATGGTCGCTCAAAAGGTCAAGACGTTTAAAATGTCATATAGATCGGTTCAGTCAAACCACCATAAATATGGTTACAGTCATCCCGGGAGCGAATGGTATCCAAGCATTGTAAGTGTTCAAAAATATCGAACACATTAGAAAAATAAACTTTACTACTATATATTTTAATTATTATTTCTCACATCAACATTTCACAAAATGAAAGGGATAGAAACTTCTGCTGTCCTTTTCATTTTGAGCATGACGTCATAGACATGTCTTTTGTTTTCTAAATAATTTCGTGCATAGCCGTTCACGATACTTATATTGTAAGCAATAAATAGGTGACTGGAAATTGATGTAAACCTCATTGATATAATGAGTGTGAGTATATGTCTCATAGAGCAAGAGTGCTTATATATGATTCAATAACATGTTCATGTCACAGATTTATATTAAATACGAAATTATTTCGTATTTAGTTTAACTTTTGTAACTAATTAAAATGATCACATTCCGTATTAACGACAAAATGAGCACTTTCGATCAAGTCACTTTCGAACGTACAGAACACTTAAAACTCTCATCGGGTGTAAAAATAAACAAAAACATTTATGCTGTAATTATCTTTATTTTTTTATCTAAAATCGTGTATAGCCACCGTCTGCTAGAATTACGTCAGAAAGACGTCTTCGCATGGATTGTACCGCATTATAGCAAAAATTGTCTCCTCTAATGGACTCCCAAACTTCTTCGACGTGAGTCCTTAAATTTGCGATGGTTCGTGCTCGAGTACTGTCCCATACCTGAACCATTTTGCCCCACTTTCGATCGGGTTTAGGTCGGGACTATGAGGCAGCACCGAAATTAACTCCAGGTCCATGTTACCATCCAAGTAATTTTGAACAACTCTGGAGTTGTGCACGGAACTGTTATCTTGGACAAACCTAATCCTATCATGAGGAATAAAAATCCTGGCTGTTGGAAGCAAAACGTTTTCGAGGATGTCTTTGTATCGGGGGCCATTCGTTCTTCGACTAGGTCTCCTGGTCCGCTTTGGGTCATCCATTCCCAAACTCCTAAGGTGATTCGGCCACTGTGGTTGTTGAACAGTAGCCCAGTCAGAATTGTAGGATCATTCTGCAAATATAGGAAACTAGCTGACCCGGTGAACTTCGTACCACCTAACAGTTAATGAATGTAGATCAGACATCTTTTAGCTAAACTTAATTTATGATTTTAATTAACGAAATAAAATGATTACAATAAATTTATAAAGTTCAATAGTTCATTATGATATGTATTGTTCATTATAATCTGCTGTTGGTTGTCAACAAGGTGATCCTCTCGGGCCAGTGATTTTTAGTTTAGCCATACACCCCATTATTCGGCAGCTAAATTCAAAATTTAATGTTTGGTATCTTGATAATGGAACTTTGGGAGGCGATGTAGAATCTGTTTTAAATGACCTAAATTTCTTAAAAAATGAACTTCATTCCATTGGCCTTGATCTCAACCTTTCAAAATGTGAACTATACTTAGCGAACAGTACTGACAGACAACTGACACTTCCTAAATTTAACGCAATAGCTCCAGAAATCAAAAATATTGAAAAAAGCTCTAATCGTCTCCTGGGGTCTCCAATCTTTGAGAATTCCTTTCCTGTTTTTATTGAGGAAAAAATACAAAATTAAACGACGTTTCGGAAAGATTTTTCCAAATTAATATGCATTCGGCTATCACATTAATTCGCTACTCCTGTTTCGGCCCTAAAATAACATATTTCCTTCGCGCTTCTCATTTACGGAAGCACACTCACCTTTTAGACAAAATTTACCAAACTATCCGGCACACATTAACTTCAGTTTTAAATGTGGCCATGGACGACTGAGCTTGGGCACAAGCTACTCTTCCCATTCGTATGGGAGGCCTCGGCGTCCGCAAAATTTCTAGTATTAGTTTACCGGCTTTCATATCCTCGGTCCATGGTACTGAGAAATTAATCAGGAAAATCCTAGCTTCTACACTGATTAATATTGATGTACTGTATTTCACCGAGGCTATGGATGCCTGGAGACTCGCTTGCCCGAACTCAGACCTACCTGACAATCCATCTTCCCAGAGACAGTGGGACGAGCCGCTCTGTAGAGTAGTACAGAACGATTTACTTAACACCTCTACTACTACTGCGGAGCGTGCGCGCCTGCTGGCTGTGTGTAAGTGGGAGTCGGGTCTGTGGCTTTATGCACTACCGTCGTCGAACATTGGTACTCTGTTCGACGACATTACTTTCCGCCTCGCTGCTTCCCTAAGGCTAGGAGCTCCATGTTGTTCTCCTCATCGCTCTCACTGTGGCGAAGTTGTCAACAGTCTCGGACATCACGGCCTGTCTTGCAGCCGAAGTGCGGGTCTCTTAGCGCAGCACGCAATCATTAATGACATCATCCGACGAGCTCTTGTCACCGTCGGCGTTCCAGCTGTATTAGAACCCAATGGCCTGGCACGCGACGATGGCAAGAGACCAGATGGCATGTCATTATTTCCATAGAAGCTGGGTAGGCCTTTAGTGAGGGATGCAACGTGTGTAACTCTTGCGCCATCCCATCTTCCTGGCACGGCTTGCTATGCTAGCACTGCTGCTGCGGCTGCAGAGAACCTCAAGCGGCGTAAGTATAATAACCTAGTTGGTAATTATATTTTCGAGCCGTTTGGGGTTGAAAGCCTAGGGCCGTGGGGTCCGAGTGCTCATGGTCTTTTTAAGGAAATCTCCAGACGGCTGGTTGACACTTCCTGTGACCCAAGAGCTGGATTTTACCTTGGCCAGAGACTAAGCATTGCCATACAACGTGGCAATGCCGCCAGTCTCTTGGTTACATTACCAGTCGACAGCGATGTGGATGAATTTTTCGACGCCCTATTTTAGTTTGTGTATAGTTTTAGTTATTTTTATTAATTAATTAGATATATTTGTTTTTTTTTTTGTATGTACAAACCGAATTAATTATGAATGAATTTATTTTAATAAAGAAATTACAATTATGGGAATTATAATAAAATCAAATTGTTGGGGTTTTCTCATCGTTGACGGATAGCCCGGTAGTTGTTGTAGGTAGTTAGTTAAGTTACACCAACCAAACCACTTGAAACCACTGTTAAGTATAGTATGTAGTTTATCTATGCAACAGTAAAAATTATGTTTGTTTAGTTACCTGAGCCGCACATCACCGCGTGACGGAGTTTTAGTTACGACTGAATTGAGTGATTATTAGTTTAATACGCATAAACGCATTTTTGCTGTATGAGCATTATTGGCTCGTACATACTCCCGAGGGAAAGATTTACGTACTCAGATTACCAAACTTGCGTTACAAGTTATATATACATAGGTATAAAAATTTTATAAAACTAACAAAAGCAATCAAAACAATAAGGAATAATTCCTAAATAATTCATCATAGTTTGAATCTTGTTCCAACTGCTGGTTGCGGCAGATGGTAGTTCTCTGACTGTCCGCCACGTAATTTAGCGTAGACAGGAATCTCCTTTAGTTCTATATCTTCTGTCCTCTGTCGAGTCATGTTCATGATGGAAGCGCTCTTGGTACGCGCCTGAAGATATCTTCTTATTCGCCAAACTATTATAGCGGCGACGATTCCTCCCACCAGCAAAGTGCTTATAGCGTAGTTGTCAATGTCGTGGACACTTAGCTCGTTAGGTAGGCTCTCTTGTCCCTTTTGTGCGGTTATCTGTTCATCTAGTAATCTGTGTTCATTAGATAAGTTTAGTTCCGGAAGTACAATCTTTGTGTTTTTTAATGTATTCCACATATCCTTTGGTGAGTCAATAGTAGGTACCTCCAAGGTAATTCCAATATTGGTACTGCTACTAAAAACGTTATGTGAATAAATTGTAGCGTCTTTGTGCTGAAGTATGCAATCCTGACCTAGGGCAAGGAGTCCCGCCTTTGTTAAAGTTGTCATTGTAATTCGATTTTCACATACGATGCTAGTCGTGCACTCATTGATGCAATTATACAGCCATATGTTTGGTCTCTGTAATTTTATCCATTGGTCAGAGCATTTTTGTGGTCAATTACACGTAATGTTATTTACATTTTGGCTTAGTATTTTTGCTTCCCAGGATGCCGTGATTCCATGAAACTTGCTGATAGTCGTAGAGGCGTGGCAAATGTGACTGTACGCCGTCATTGTTGTACATTGCTGAAGATCAACCTCTTCCATCTGTATCATACATACATATATTCTTTACGTAGTTGACTCCAATATATTGCGTTGTTGTCTCTATAGCCTGACATTGTTTAGTAGTTTGCTGTCTAGGTATAGCTATATTGTGATACAGAGTGTACTCGTCATCGCTTAGTAACGGGATATGTAATTCGAAGAGTAGGTACTGTTCGGTGAGCCGGGCTTTAACATAAACAATTTTGTAAGTATTTTTAATAGGTAACGTTAATCTTTTCGGTATAAGACCGGCAATGTAATGGAGTTGTTCAGATAGCTGCTCTGGTGTGAATAATTTCATATCGAGATTGCCTCTGTAGATATCTGCCAATACACTTAGGTGCATTTCTTGGTTTCTTCTCAGTACTGAGATTAGTAAACTAGCAGTTAACACCCCAGCGTTGACGTCATTCATTGTTTTCATTACTTGAAATCTGTTTTCTATCACTGCCGTATTATATTTCGTTTCGTTCATGAATTTCTGAATTACTTCCAGTTGTGTCTTTACAAAGTCTTTATTTTTCTTAATGACGTTGTTTTCTGCCACGATAATCAGTATCTGATTTCTTATCAGCTGTAAAAGATTCATTTTGATCTTTTCATTTTGATCTTTTTTATGTCCTGAGCGTATTTTTCGGCGAAATCGCTGTCAAGGACACCAAACAGGGCTCGTGCAAGATTTCCTACGCCGTTGACGTAGCCACGTCGCCTTCGTTGTTGATGTTGAGTCCGTAATAATATGTTATACTCGTTCAGCTGGCTCATTTCGTACTTGAGTTGTTGTGTCGTTGGGTGACATCGCTCGTTAGGCATCGTGTCGCATAGTTGAGCTATACAATTCACACATTTCTGTACGTTTGTCGTACTTTGCCAGAATGTTGTTAGGTTCCATTCATCGTGAATAACTTGGATATTCACAAGCAAGCTGTTTACCCTTTTTTGGGTTTTATTAGTCCCTTTCTTTTGTTTGCCGTGCTCGGTTTCTGGACTCACTTCATGTGACTCAGTGTTTTCGCATGCCTCTTTTATAGGTAGCGGGGCTAGTTTAGTTATGGGTCTTTTTAGTACCCCATTTTGTGTCTTTAGCGTGACTACTCGTACTAAGTTATCGCTGCCTGGGTGCAGTTCCACTACGCGTCCCATAGCCCATCTGCTTGGGGGAAGATTACTGTCCCTGACGAGGACTAACTGTCCCTTCTGTATGTTTCCTTTAGTTTGTTGCCATTTGTTTCGGTTTTGTAATGAATGCAGGTATTCCTTCGACCAGTGGTCCCAATAGTATCGACGCATGAGCTCAATGAGTTTCCAGTTGTTTCTGATGTCTACTTCAGCTTTATATTCTACAGGTTCATTGAGTTAGTGTTGAACTCCCCGTGAGAAAGCGACCCAGAGTGAGGTATTCCAAATCTGCTACATCCTCCAATAATGGACACAGCGGTCTGCTGTTCATGCACGCTTCGATTTGTGTAAGAAGCGTTGCAAATTGTTCATAGGTAAGCTTCTGTTGTCCGATTACCCGTTTTAGGTGTGCTTTCATGGAACGTACAGCAGCTTCCCATAAGCCTCCTGCTGATGGCCAGGATGGAGCGTTGAAGTGCCACTCGATTTGAAGGTCGTGGTTCTCTTTAAAGAACTCTGAAGATAGCATTGTTTTAAATAGTTGGAACTCTTCTTTTAAAGCTCTTGCGGGTCCGACGAAGTTGGTTCCGTTATCGGAGTAGATATGTTTTGGGGTGCCCTTTCTGGCGCACATTCATTTTAGTTCTGCGATGAAGGTTTGCGTAGATAGGTCCGAAACAAGTTCGATATGTACTGCTTTTGTGCACATACATATGAATATGGCTACGTAGCCTTTGCAGGTTTTTATCCCGCGGCTAAGTCGATGCCGGTGTGTGAAAACGGCCCCGATGGAGTGATCCTTTCTTTAGGAAGGTTGCCCATCAACTGCTCAGGTTGGTTTACTGCGTATCGACGGCATCGAATGCATTGTCGCAGTATTTTCTTAGCGGTTCGATTGCCGCTGATAATCCAGTAATTGTTTCTAGTGTTAGCTAGTGTTAATCTTGCTCCACCGTGTAAGGTTCGTTGATGCGCCTTTTCAACAATTAGTTGGGTTAGTCTTCCCTCTCCTGGTACGAGGATGGGGTGTTTCGATTCCACTGGCAAGTTTGAGTGGTTTAGTCGTCCTCCAACACGTAAAACGCCATAAGAGTCGAAAAATGGATTAAGTTTCAAAATGGTGCTTCTGTTGAGGAGTTTTCTACCTTTGTTGAGGGAATTTATTTCATTTTCGAAATAATCCCATTGCACTGATTTGATAATTATTAATAGTGCATTGTTTATTTCATTCAAGTTCAGCATGTCGATTCTGTAAAAATCTCACAGTGAAAACTCGCGTGGAGTGAGCTATCAGTGTCATCCCACTGATGCTAGGATAGTGACCAAGCATTACATTTATAATCATAATCAAGATTTTAATAATATTTGTATGCTAATTTTATTGATCATTTTATATTATTTCAAAACTAGTATTTAAGTGTTGAAACGTTACTATTTAGGGTTTTATTAAATAAAATAGCAAAACAGAAATTCAGTCAGAAACTCAATTTTGTTTTTTTTATTCCAAAAGGTTTGAAAATTTTCGCAGCCACCAACTTGCTTTTTAATTTTGACCTTACTATCGGATTTAACATCCCCGAAAACCATGAAAACGATACCCATGATGAAAAATCTGAACATTTTCACAGCCGCCATCTTGCTTTTTAATTTTGACCACACTATCGGCTTTAACACCCCCGAAAACTATGAAAATGACACCCATGATGAAAAATCTGAACATTTTCGCAGCCGCCATCTTGCTTTTTAGATTTGACCTCACTATCGGCTTTAATACCCCCGAAAACCATGAAAACGACACCTATGATGAAAAATCTGAACATTTCCGCAGCCGCCATCTTGCTTTTTAGATTTGACCTCAGTATCGGCTGTAACACCCCCGAAAACTTTTGTTTGTCACGCATTTAAACATAAAAAACGGCAAATTAGAAAAAAAAAAACTCAACTTGATAATTAATAACAGCGCCTCACGCGTATGCGTGGCGTGATCTTATCACTTCACCCGATTCTCGTAACCATAGGAACCACCCGCGCCGAAGTGAATCGGCTAGGTGAAGTGAGTCGGTAAGAACGACGCGCGAGTGTCGTGATCTTATCACTTCACTCGATTCTCGTTGCCAACAACACCACTTCACTTGGGCTGGATGCGCGCGCTGTGCGAGTGTCAGTTGATCTGTTGAATTTTGTCACAGTATTGATGACGGTGATTTTATGAATATTATTTTATTATTGGCAACGCGTAGGTCGGTATAAGTTTACCTACATAACATAAAATATTGGAAAGGTACTAATACTAAAATGTTTTGTGTTTTCACCATATTAGAAAGTGCAAGAAGTTAAAGCTACTAGCTCTCTACCATCTTCAGCTATAGAAATTACAGACACAAGTACAAAATAGTAAGACCTCAAGATTTATTAGATCACACTGCAGCTAGAAAATTGACAATATATTCAGTATATAGGAATGGATTGAATAACTTACTTCTATACGGTAAATGGGGCTGTGATGGCTCATCCGGTCAAAACCAGTACAAACAGAAACTGCCAGAAGAGTCTGAACTAATTTCTGATGCAAATTTATTTATCACTTATTTGGTGCTTATTAAGTTAATTAACGAGCTAACAGGTGATGTTGTCTGGCAAAATCTGGTACCTTCATCTGTTCGTTTTTACCGGCCTTTATTAATATAATTTTGCAATGAAACTCCCGAGAAAACTAAAGCTGTTGTGGATAAAATAAAAGGTCAAATAAATTCTTTGGGTCCATCATTAATTAACAAAGAAGGTGAGGGAGTGCAAGTGAAGCATGATCTCTTTCTTACAATGATAGATGGCAAAGTAGCTCAGGTATTAACAGATACGCCTTCGGGTTCCACATATACAATATGTGGAGCTACTGCACGCCAAATGAACGATTTGACTAAAGTGACTGTGTACAAAACTGGAGGAACTTCTTAGGAATTTTGGGAATTAAAACTCAGGATGTAGCACGCAGAGAAAGACTTGTACTTTCGTATATTTTTTTAACCTCACATGACATGACCAAGCACTCAAGGATAGTAAATTTAACGCCTGATGAAATACTTGTAGCTAATTTCTAACTGTCTACAAATTGCGCCGAGTGAAGTTGAGCCAACGGTAGTGGAGCTGATGCTTTAACATGCCCCCGGCCGTTGGAAGCTCGCCTTTCAACAGTCTTCCAATAGAGGGCAAATCTTGGAGAATGCTCGTCTGATGGTCCCAGTTTGAGTCTTGTTGTCAGCAACTCTGCTTATGCCATCTGTGCCAGGATGAAGACCAACAATGCGGCCTAACTTCCACTTCATCGGTGGCTGGTTCTCCTCCTTTATGACAACGAGGGAATCCAGGTTCAGGCTGTCGTTGCCAGTACGCCACTTTACACGCTGCTGAAGTTCGGAGACATACTCCTTGTTTCATCTCGACCAAAAATGCTGCCGCAGCTGCTCGATATGCTGATGGCGCGTCAAGTGATGAGTGGAGTAGTCCCGGATATCTTTTACAGGAAGAGACCTGAGAGGTCGTCCAATTAAAAAATGACCTGGAGTGAGGCAACAGGTCTTCTGGGTTCGACGATAACGGTGTGAGTGGCCGAGAATTTAAAATGCCTTCAATTTGTACCAGTGGAGTTAAGCTCTTCGTATGTCAGATTACAATTGCCCAGCACTCGGGACAAATGAAATTTGGTCGATTTGACACCCGCCTCCTAAAGACCACAAAAATGTGGAGCGTAAGCAGGAATAAAATGAAATTTGATATCATCTTGAGACACACTATCAGATATGAAGTCACAATTGCGTTTCAAGAAATCGGCTCATTGTAGGCTCCTGCAAACGAAGTTCCGTTATCGGAGTAGATGTTTAGTGGTTTTCCTCTTCGAGACATAAACCCACCAACTCTAAATGAATGGCCTTTGTAGTGAAGCACACTAAAATAACAATGTATACCTTAACCAATCTACATCCACGACCTTGACGACTAGACGTGGTCATAGGACCTGCGTAGTCAACTCCTACGCTTTGAAATGGAAAGTCGGCTGTGAGAGCCTGCTCAATGGGAGATTACCCATCTGAGGGACAATTGCCTGTGGCTTTAGACGACGACAGCGAACTGTTACATCTTCTATCAGTACCCCTTCTGACTTACTCAGCAATCTACGCTGCATTCTTGCTGCTGACGCAGCATCCACTCATTCCTCTCTCCCGCTCCTCTCAGTCCAGCAGTCAGTCGTCTCCCAACCATCCTACAGTATACACACCTTGCACTCGTGTATATCTTAATACTTGTATTAAGAAACCACTTTACTTAAAAAGAAACCACTTTATGCTAAAATAATACTTGTATTATTTTAGCATAAAGTGGTTTCTTTTTTTAAAAACCTAATCCGGAACCCGGTTATAACATTGGTGGCAGCGTAAAAGGGATAGAAAATTTGGAATTTTGGAAATCTCCAAAGAAAAAAACCTTGGAATCCTCCCAAAGAGTGCTAAGTTTAAAGTGATAAGTGCCTAAAGTGATAAGTGCCAAAAGTGAGAGTGCTTAAGTGCCTCAAAACCTCCAGAGACGACTCGCCTCACCGGTAAACCCGGTACTGACCAAATTCAAGGTCAATCCAGTTCCAGCTCCAGATCCAGTTCTAGTTCCAGCAAAACCATGAAGAATATGTGCGTAATAATACTGTGAGTTGTGAACATAATTTCCCATAAAAGTAAAGTGATCAAAATCTAACTTATAAATAACTTACAACGGCTTATCTTGAACATTCCAATCCATACGTCATATCAACGGATGTTATGTCTCGTCGCTCGTCGCAGTTCCAGTCTCAACACAAGGTATAGGCGATAAGGCTTCCGAATACTTGCATACATTGTCGACCGAAATAATCTTATTTCCAGACTTGTTATAGTTAATTAATCTCATTCTTTTAATTATAAATCATTCTGTCATTGTTGTCAACCATGTCCAAAGACTCAAAGAACCTGAAAGAGGAGTCTAAAGAAGGAATAACTTTAAACGTAATTCTAAAATTCATTAAGCCATTTGATGGCAGCCGAGAAAAACTAAATGCATTTATAAATAATTGTGATAATGCGATTTCCCTAGCCTCCTCTTATCTAGTTGACATCGTCTTCAAGTATGTCATCAGCCAACTGGACGGTAAAGCCGAGATTGCATGTTCAATTAAAGAATTTGACTCATGGCCGTCCCTTAAAGATTTCCTTCAGAACCAATTTGGAGAGCGTAAACATTACGCTCACCTTCTAGCGGAGCTCCAGGATTGCAGGCAAGGCGCCCAGGAGAATGTTAACCAATTCTCACTTAGAATAGAAACTTGTCTGTCTAAATTACTTACAGAAATTTCCATATCCGGTCACAGGAAGAATGAAATCCCCGGCAGAGTAGCTGCAATGGAGGACCTTGCCCTGCATACATTCACGATGGGCCTTACCCCACGCATAGCTAACATTGTTAGGTGTAGGGACCCGATAAATCTAAATGACGCAATAAATTACGCGATTTCCGAAGAAAAACTACAACAATATTCCTATAAACAAAATTTAGCCGCAAAATCATTTCGCCATAATGATCCAAATACTAAAGCAAATAAATCCAATAACTTTAATAATAATCAATCTCAAAAACCTGCTTCTTATCAAACCTCCTCAAATGATCCGTTCTGCAGATATTGCAAGAAATCAGGGCATATCCTAGAAAAATGCCAACTCCGCGAATATAATAATAAAAGATTTAACAATCAAAATAAACCTTCCACCTCAAGTGCGCAGCCGAGCACATCTACTTTCAAACCCCATATTAATGTCGTAACCGAGGCAGAAGGTTATGATACTGTTGACAACAATTTAAACTAAATAATGTCCCGAATAGACGTCGCACGGGACAGATAAATTCCATAATAGACGACGTCAAAACCCATACAATGACCCATGGACAGGGTAACCAGCCCCAAACTCGAGGTCATCCCATTGGAGTCAAGCAGCAGGGTAACCAGCCCCAAATCGTAGACTCTAAATACTTGAAAACTAATGGAGTCAAGCAGCAGGGTAACCAGCCCCAAATCGTAGACTCCAAATCCTTAAAAACTCATGAAGTCAAGCAACAGGGTAACCAGCCCCAAACCGTAGACATCATCCAGGATCTTGAAAATAAAAAAAATATTAATAAAGAAATATACGAATTCACATCTAATGTACCAAATAAATACTTACCATATATAAAAGTGAATTCTCCCGTGTCCTCTAATGATTTATCCCTCCTCGTCGATACTGGTGCATCCATAAAAAAATCAGCCATCGACGATATGCCCGTAATTGACGAATCAATTACATTAAAAATCAAAGGTATCGATTCAACCACTGATAATCCTCTACACACATTAGGACAAATTCCCATAACCATCTATACACATGACGAACCTCATAGTGATTGTAGATACCTAACACATACATTCAATCTAGTCAACGAATTAAGCATACCCTATGATGGTATTGTTGGCAATGACTTATTTAATTCCATGAGTGGTCAAATTAACTATGATAAAGGTATGCTGCACTTAAAAGATACTAAACTCAAAATACATTTCAATGAACCCGTTTATACTATTGCACCGCGCAGCGAAACCATAATTGAATGTACTGTAGTAAACCAGAAATCAGAGAAGGTTTAATAATCGACCAACATCTGTCCGAAAATCTATTAATAGCAAATTGTATGGTACAAGTTAAGAATAACAACCGTGTTAATATCTCCATTGTTAACACATCAGAAGAACCCATAACGGTTAAGTCTGATCTTAAACTACATTTAAATCCTTTTGAACTACAGGCTTCAGTCTTTATCGGTACCATAGATGAACCCCATATTCATGAACGCACAGAAGAGGTTTTAAAACAACTTCGCGTGTCCCACCTTACTCCAGAATAAACTGAGGCATTGTACTCTGTCTGTTCTCAGTTTTCAGACGTTTTCCACTTACCTGACGATCAGTTAACTTGCACTGATGCAATAGAACATAAAATTAAAACCACTTCTGATAGCCCAATTAATGTTAAGACATACAGATTTCCCGAATGCCATAAGAAAGAAGTTGATTCCCAAGTTGAAAAAATGCTGAAACAAGGTATAATAAAGCCATATATGTCCCCATGGTCCTCACCAATTTGGGTAGTACCCAAGAAGCTTGATGCTTCTGGCCAAAGAAAATGGTGCGTTGTAATCGATTACCGTAAGCCCAATGACGTGAGCATCGGCATCGGCGATTCCTATCCTATTCCAAACATAGCCGAAATCCTAGACCAATTAGGTAAGTGCAAATATTTCAGCACATTAGACCTAGCTTCCGGTTTCCACCAAATTAATATGTCTTCTGATGATTCTCCCAAAACTGCATTTTCAATCCCAACAGGGCATTACGAATTCACCTTTCAGAGATTAATGAACTCCGCTTTATCTGGTCTCCAAGGCATCCAATGCTTTGTATATCTCGATGACATTGACATCTACTCATTTGACATCCCTTCTCACATGAATAACCTAACTAACATATTTTCTAGACTCCGTCAATTCAGATTAAAACTGCAACCAGATAAGTGTGAATTCTTACGAAAGGAAGTTTCATATCTAGGCCATGTCATTACCGACAAAGGCGTAAAACCAAATCCTGAAAAACTAAGAGCAGTTCATGAATTCCCCTACACCAAAAAACCCCAAAGACATCAAATCATTTCTTGGTTTCGTCTCTTACTATCGCAGATTCATCTCTAATTTTTCAAGCATTGCAAAACCCTTAACTAATTTGCTGAAAAATAATGTAGAGTTCGTATGGTCAAACGAACATCAGCTATCCTTTGAAATCCTAAAAAATAAATTAACTACAGCTCCGTTATTATCATATCCTGACTTTTCCAAACCATTCCTTCTCAGCTGTGATGCATCCAATTATGCGATCAGCGCTATTCTTTCCCAAGGCGAAATAGGCAAGGACAAGCCTATTTATTGCCTATGCTTCCCGTACACCCAACAAAAATGAGTGCAATTATAGTACGACTGAAAAGGAATTACTCGTAATCCTTTTCGGCTGTAAAACCTTCCGTCCATACCTCTATGGTAGAAAATTCACAATAATTACTGACTATCGTCCCTTACGTTGGCTGTTCAATCATTCTGACCCTAGTAGTAAACTCCAGAGATGAAGATTAAAATTGGAGGAATACGAGTATGAAATAATATACCGAAAAGGAAAACTAAATAATGCCGCTGATGCATTCTCCTGCTATCCTATAACTAAATCCGTCAATCCTATAAATCCTATACCTAGCACTTCTAATCAGAACTTAAACTCACCTGATTCTGATGAAACATCGAATCCAGCTGTTTCTCCGGATGACTTAATCCAACTTGAAGATCTCATAGATCCCCTTATTCAACCCACAAGCTTACCAGAGTTAGGTAATCTTGATGACCTAGACAACATAATAAACGAAGACTCTTCGTTAACTCCCACTAATCGTCCAAACCCAATACCACCTCCTGACGTCTCGAGCCCTAGTAGCTCCAGTACTCCAGATGGTAACTACTCAGAATTCCTTAAAACCACTTCTAAGGATTTTAATCCTAACGTAACCATAATAGAACACAACGAAAGCTTATCCAAAACTGATAAAAGATATGTTATCATCCCTACATCTATAAACATGGATGAATCCATCCCATATACTCAAGAAGTCATATCTAATATTCCTAATTTGAACGAATTTTCCTTACTAAAAAGAACATTACATTCTTTCCTTAAATATGAATCTGAAAATAAAATTTATTACTTCATTTTTACCAAGGTCAATCACTTTAACACTTGTACTTATGAAGATATATATAAGTGTCTTAAATCCGTGAGAAATGAGTTAGTTGTCAGTCTTACAGGTCAAAATAACCCTGAAATAGCTATATCTGACTTTGATAATCCTTTCGATACTCATCAGTATATTAAACTATACAATATAATCCTATATTTATTCCACAACTCAGAAATGACTATACACATTTATAAGAACACCATTATCTACCCATCACTAAGTGAAATTCCTAAAATCATGAAAGAAAATCATGACCTCCCCATAGCCGGTCACTTAGGTTCTGGTAGAATGTTGAAACGCATCCAGGAAAAATATTACTGGAAAAACATGCGAACAGACGTTGAAAATTACGTAAAGAAATGCCCACAGTGCCAAATCAATAAAGCCCTTAGAAGAACCAATCGTGCCCCTATGCAAATCACATCTCTTTCCACACGCCCCTTTGAA
The DNA here is from genome assembly GCA_905333075.3 of Atethmia centrago. Classification (NCBI taxonomy): domain Eukaryota; kingdom Metazoa; phylum Arthropoda; class Insecta; order Lepidoptera; family Noctuidae; genus Atethmia; species Atethmia centrago. The sequence goes on from HG995385.1 coordinate 16,262,334, forward strand.
CGCGTAGCCTTTGATATCGTAGGACCACTACCAGAAGCAGGTAACGACAGATATATCTTGACGCTCCAAGATGACCTTACCAAATTCTCAGCCGCCTATCCAATCACTAACACCACTGCTGAAGAAACATGCGAATGCTTGGTTCATTTTATTACGTTATTTGGAATACCCAAAACAATCCTGACAGACCAAGGCACCAACTTCACGGCCGAGCTATTCAAAAAAACGTGTAATTTATTAAAAATCAAACAGTTATGGTCCACCCCGTATCACCCTCAGACACAGGGTGCTCTTGAGAGAAGTCATTCCACTCTTAAAGAATATCTAAATTCATATGTAAATGAACAACAAAATAACTGGCCCCGTTTTGTATACACAGCTATGCTAGCATATAACACAGCCATCCATTCAACCACTCATTTCTCTCCCTATGAACTTATATTTGGAAACAAACCATATATACCAGATTCCATTTACGAAGAAATATCAGGCGCTACTTACCCAGAATATGTCCGCATACTCCAAAATTTACGCCTTAGAAAAGCCCTTTCACCTATATGGAAAGGCACGTTTAAAATAGTGAAAATTCATGGAAATAACACGGCATCACTCCTAATAAACAGATGTCACGTCAAACATCATTTTGACGAAATTAAATTAGCCACTAACAACGAAACATAGTATTTTAATATACCTACAACTTCGTTAATTCAAATTACCTTTCCTTTCAGAATTGGTTACATTTATCCTACCTTGGCGTCAAACGGTCAAGGATATGTCCAGCCAGCATCAGACAACGCAGGCATATACTTTGACCCCATTGGCTCTATCAAAATAACTGACGATACTCTAGATATTATCATTCCTATAGATATCTCTTTCATTCAACCACATTTAGATAATATAAGGGATATCCTGAGGACTTCTAAATTCTTATGTAATCAAAGTAATGCATACTATGAAGGCGAATGTCACTATTTGTTTCAACCATTATCATCCCGCTATTCTGACATAGTTAGAGACTTTGATTCTATTTCCCATCTTATAGCCAAATCTCATAAAAGATCAGCTTGGTTTGGTGGAATCGGCTCAGTAATTAAGCAACTGTTCGGCAATATGGACCAAAATGATGCCGAAAAATATAGTAACGCCGTTCAAACTTTAGAGAATGATCAAACCAAACTGGCAACTCTCATGAAAGAAAACATGATGGTTACAACATCCACACTATTGTCTCTAAAAGAAGTAATTGATCAAATTAATGCAAATGAAGTTAGTCTAAGTTATGCTATCGATACCTTGAACCAGGAAATGGCAAATTTAATGTTAGTTTCCAATAAACTACTAATGAAATCTAAAATATCGGGACTGTTGAATATTTTAGAAAGTAGTTTATTAACCTTATCATTTAAGTTAGAAGATATTATTAACGCTATTATGTTTAGTAAGTCTAATATACTATATCCATCTATTATTACCCCTAAACAACTGTTTTCAGACCTCGTGGGTAATTATAGATTTCTTCCTAGTTCTAAGCAATTACCTGTACCCTTAATCTTAGATAATATCCATATTTTAGAAAACATATCCGATGTATCCAGTTATTATGCAAATAACAAAATAATATTTGTGTTACAAATGCCTTTAGTAAATACAAAAGAATTTGACTTGTATCACACTATAACTTATCCTGTTGCCCTCAAAACTGTAAACAATAATACATTATATTCTACAATAATACCATCCACTAAATATTTGGGCATAACGAAAGATAAATCATCTTATTGTAAATTAAACTCACTCAATACCTGTAAAGTTATAAATACGCAATATTATATTTGTGAAATTTCCAATGTATACTCTACGTCAGCCGTACCAATATGTGAAACTGAGGTTATTTCAAAAGCTTTGACTTCCGTTCCGTCTCTTTGCAAAACTGAATTTGTTAATGGTAATTTCGAAACCTTTCATAAATTACATAATAACCAATGGATATACATGATTAGCCAAAATTCTAAAATTACAATAGAATGTAATAATCAAGATTTATCGGAATCTTCTATTTCCGGTATGGTATACTAACTATACCAGACAATTGTATTGCCTATTGCAACGACAATAAGTTAACACCTAAACATAGTATCGAAATTAAAATACAACCAATAGTATTGCATTTCGAATTAACTAACGATACTTGTTGTAGTCCTACTACATATTTAAAAGACAATATTAAAGTTCCTTACGTTAACTTAAAAAACATAAATAATTTAGAATCTCTTTTTTCAAATTATAATAAAGTAACTGATCAAATTAAAACAAATCTTAATGGAATAATTGAAAAACCTCATATTGTCCTTTACGGTACCTAACTATTATTCCTATACTACTATTATTATAAGCCTAATTATAATCTTAGTTATTTCCTTTAAATTGTATAGTTATTAGAAGTTAATTAAGACTTCTAGATGTAACCCTATACCTGACACTCCCATAGAAATGGCATCCGTAGATGTCGAAGATATTCCTGCTCCTCGAATCCGAACAACCTAAAACTTGGAAAAAATATACTTAACTTTCCTTCCGCCGTCAACTTACCTTCCACCTGTAAGTTTCCTCCTAATCAGGGGGCTGTTACATCTTCTATCTATACCCCTTCTGACTTACTCAGCAATCAACGCTGCATTCTTGCTGCTGACGCAGCATCCACTCATTCCTCTCTCCCGCTCCTCTCAGTCCTACAGTCAGTCGTCTCCCAACCATCCTACAGTACACACACCTTGCACTCGTGTATATCTTAATACAAGTTTTATTTTAGCATAAAATGGTTTCTTTTTTTAAAAACCTAATCCGGTACCCGGTTATAACAGAACGCACTGACGATAACATGCTCTGGCTAAATTGCGACCACCAAGTGGCCAGTAGGTCTCTCTAATTGTACTTAGTAATAATTGAGGACCTGCGTGCATTAGTCTGATATGCTCAAATCTAAACAAAAGTTTCGCAAAGTGATGAGTGGACTGTATTAAGATTGGGTGTTTCTTTTCAAATGAATATTTGGAATTGTGTAATCTACCACCTGTACGAATAATTTTATTTTTATCTAGAAACACATTTAAGCTAATCGATTTTTATGAGGTATTTTTTTATTATTTAATATTAAGTTATATTCAGGAAAGGACTCTTTTTGAGACTGAATAATAATAAAATTTAACAAATTTTATAATTCTTGAGCATTAAAAAAGGACGTATTTGCTGAATGCCTTTTGCATGTATTAATAAAACGAAAAAAGTAACAAACAGAACGCTGTAATCTAATAAAATTTGAAAAACGATTGAACTCGATCAAAGCTCGATCAAATATATCGTTGTTACCATGATCTTGGGCTAAATTAATTAAAATACTAGACTTGATGTCTGGTAAGATTCCTGGAATCATAGCAGGAGATAGCCATGTAGTACTGTCACGCTTTAAGAAACATGGACCGAATCACCGCAAATCCAGTGCTTGCATAGCGGTAGGTTCCGCTCCGCGGGTTATTGAATCAGCTGGATTATCGTGTGTCGACACATGCTTCCAGGTGCCTGCACCGGACAATTCTAAGACTTAACATTTTTAACCAACCCAGCACTATCATGGAGTCAGTCCAAAAGACTACAATACTTGGTTTAGTGCGAAGGGAACTAGCAACCTTTTGATATAAACGTGCACCAAGCACAGCAGCACAGAGCTCAAGTCGCGGTATTGTTACAGGTTTAATAGGAGCGACGCGACTTTTAGCCATTAATAATCGCACGCCAACTTCACCCTGTTCATTGATACTGCGAATCTACAAGCACGCTCCGAAGCGTCAGTAAAAATATGATATTCAACGTGTTTGTATGCGTCACAGACCACACAACGTGAAACACGTAAGTTATGAAGGCAAGGCAAGGCTTTAATTATGTTCGCCCATGTTGTTCCAACGTCAGGTGATAACTGGTCATCCCATTTTAACCCGTCCAGCCAAAGTTTTTGAAGCAACATCTTCATAGTTAACAATCCTAGAGGATCAAATATTCGCGCGATTACTGCTAACATGCCACGCTTAGTATTTTCTATACGTTCAGGAACATTTATAGGAAAATACAGATTATCTGTGTCAGTTTGCCAACTAAGACCAAGCGTTTTATTGAGGACATCATTTTCCTTGTGGAAATCAAAATTAGAAATACCTGTTGGTTCTGAAATTAAATTGGGTTCGTTAGATTTCCACTTCCTTAAAGGCATGCAAGCAGAAGCAAGAGCATCAGTAACCTCATGACCCAACATTCGAGCCTCCTCAATACGTCTGCACCGGTCAAAAGGTCATTCACGTAAAAATCATGAAGGATAACTTCAGCGACCTTTTGATCCTGACATTCAAGACCAACTTGTTTGAGGCACCTAGTAGCGAGAAACACTGCACTAGTCGTGCCGTAAGTGACTGTATGCAATTGGTAGGCTTTAAGAGGACTAGAAGCATCATCACGCCAAACAGTTTGCTGCAGGCGCCTATCTGATGGATGTACAGACACCTGTCTGTACATTTTCTCTACGTCAGCAGAGATGACGTACTTGTGCATTCTAAATCTAAGAAGGATTGCAGTCAAATCGTCCTGAACGGTAGGCCCCACCATCTGTATTGTATTAAAAGATTTTCTAGAGGTGGTGGTTGCACTAACATTAAAAACTACCCGTAATTTGGTTGTACTACTACTCTCCCGCAGTACTCCGTGATGAGGAATAAAATATGACCGCTGATCTTCATGAATATTACATTCTAACATATGGCCTAAAGAAATGTACTCAGTCATGAAATCTTTGTACATTTTATCCAGTGAGGGTTGGCTGAGATTTCTGCGCTCCAATGGCAAAAAACATTGTTTTGCACGATGATATGAATCGCCCAAACTATTAGAAGATTCCTTCAACGGTATTTTAACGCTGAACTGGCCATCTGCCAAGCGCATTGTGTTTTTTTATAAAATGTTCTTCGCACATCTTCTTCTCATCTGAATAAGTTGATGACTCATGACAAACTTCCTCGAGCTGCCAGAAACGCGATAATTGGTTTCGGATGTCATCTAACTCAATTGAAATGGAAGAACCCTCATAATAAGCGTTAAAATTAGTAAAAATACATTTAATTGATGAAAATTGAGGTGAATGATTAATACAGCCGCCGTTTATTGGGCCGCAAACTGGCCAACCAAGTCTAGTTTGGTAAAGTGTTGGTTTCCCATCACCTAGTAAAATCGTATCAGATCCCAATAAACTATATATAATAATATCAATAGAAGTGGGTGTGTGGAAATACGGATCAGCTAAGTGAATATTTGACGGTATATTCACATTTACCTGTCTAGCGGGAACGTTATCAGTTATCGTGGGCAAGACAAAACACATGAGATCATTAGCGTACGATTCATGCAACGATTTAATGTGCAAACGACATATTTTCTCCACACGGGAAAGAGACTTATTTACGCCTTGTATAGATTTGTCTGTGTTTAAATGAGGTAATTTTAACTTGTTAAATAAATTCTCGGTCATTAAACACGCTGAACTACCAGAACCTAGAAGAGCTCGAGCGATGTGTTCGTTATTATTGACATCGTAGCACCTAACTAACGCAGTTGACAACAGGAGGTCGCCTGTACTGCTCGTATGCGAATGCGCAGAGATATTAGCTGAGAGTGCAACGTGACCATTGTTTACGTCGGCAGTGGAGGACAACCTTGGCCTTATCGATCATATCATCAGCTGATTTGCTTGAAACAGGTTGTGGTTTGAAATCTGCGTTATGAATAAGCGTGTGGTGCTTGCGTTTACATATTTTACATCCTGGTTTCTTGCAATTATTGGGATAGTGACCGTGACGTAAACAATTATAACATATCTTAAAGCTAGGTATTAAAGACATTCTATGGTTGACACTTAATGATAAAAACTGTGGACATGAATTGAGGTTGTGATCGCTTTTACACTTTGGACAACTATGTGATGAAGAACTACTAGTGTTTTTTGTTGTAACAAAGGCTTTTATTTTAGTGTTCTGTTTTAAGTTAGTTGACGCCTGTGCATTGATCCAAGAAAACTTAATAAAGCCATTATGCGTCCCCATTATCAATTTCCAACTATTGATGAAATTAAATCCAGCCTCTCTGGTTCACAGTATTTCACAACCCTAGATGCAAACAAAGGTTTTTATACAGTTGCTACAGTTAGATGAAGCTTCTTCAAAGCTATGCACATTCATCACACCTCAAGGTAGATATACAGCCTTGGCCAAAAGTATTGAGCACCCATGACATCTTTCAGTTTTATTAGGAGTATCAAATAGAAATAAAACAAATATATAGGTTTATTTTACTAATTATTAATTGAAAATTAATATTTTATGGGTCCACCCTTTGCCTTAATTACGGCAGAAATTATTTTTGGTAAAGAGCTAACAAGATTTTTACAGTCTTCAGCAGTAATCGCGTTCCATTCTAGGCGCAGGTAGCGTTTCTATTCTATTCTATTTTTATTAAATGGCAAGCAAAGCCGATGTCGACTATTCTGCCAATGTCTAGAGTGCATTGGAAAAACAAGTGTGCATGAAGATAAAAAAAAAAAAAAAAAAAAAACAATAACTGAAGACAAGTAAAATTCATTGATTGATACAGTTGAACACAATGTAGATCTTGTTGGGTTAGTACGGGACTGAAACAAACAAAAAAAATATAAAATAAATACATATTATAATTGTTAAAACATAAAATGTACGCATACCACACACACATAATTTACAGTTTTATGTTATTGTGACGGATGAAAGTCATCAGCGCCACGAGCAGTTTAGGAGAGGAATGTGTTAACAAAGCGGGAAAGTTAGTCGGAAGAGGGATTTTAAATTTAGGAAGACGGCTATAGAGATCTAGAGGTGGAACGTTGTTTGAGCATTCAAAGAAGATGTGATCCAGAGTGCCCTCCTCCAACCCGCACTCGCAGAGGGAGGAGTCCCTAACCCGGATTTTTTCCAAGAACACAGGGGTACAACAAAACCCCAGGCGAATACGACAAAGGACGGATATAACAGTTTTGGAAACTTTTTTGTAGCCGTAGAACCAAGGTTTTGACTTTATGGTTGGTTGAACTGCATAATAAAACCTGCCCTTTATTCTACCAGAGTTATTCCACTGTTCCTGCCATGAAGATTGGAGATTAACTTGTGGAAGGCTTAGCAAGTCATACCCCTGATGAGTATTGTGGGTGAGATCAGCTACTGCTGATGAGCAAGCATCTTTGGCCAGAGCAGCAGCGCACTCATTGCCCTTAATGCCACAATGACTAGGTATCCAAACTAACTGAACCTCTTTTTGATTGCTAGTACAAGATAATAGGGATTTTTTAATTTTTAAAACTAGGGAGCTGTGCAATTTACTTTTGAAGGGGTTCTGTACTAGAGCTTGCAAACAGCTAAGAGAATCTGTGAAGATTACGGCTTTGTCAATATTGTGGTGAGACTCTATAAAAAGACAAGCTTCCAATAAAGCCACACACTCGCCCGTGAACACAGAAGACTTTAGGACATTTAAATTGCAAAATAATACTGGAGCTTTGGTAGTAAACTGCAGCACCAGTGCTACTGAGGTCATTAAATTTTGAAGCATCTGTAAAAAACCGTTGAAAGCCAATCCATCGTTCTCCCACCACCGCATTGAAAGCCGAATTTGCTGAAGGGGACTTTTTGGAAATACCAATGTCAAAGGAAATTTTTGGAGTGAAACATAATACTTCATAAGAGAAGTTAAAAAGTGGTAATCTGGGAAACTGTTATATTGGACAAACTAAATTTTGAAATTGACGAAATGCTTTTAAAATTAAGGGTATTTCTTTGTTTTTCCAGAAATTTGAGCTTCTACAAATGGCATCTAGCTCGGTCAGTTTTGCTACAAGAGGATGAGAAGATCTAGATATCAGCCTAGCCACAAAACGTGAGGCCAGATACTGCCGTCTTAGGGACAAGGGAGGTTCAGCACACTCAACCTGCAATGCGTTAATGGGAGAAGACTTCATACAACCAGAGATGATCCGAAGGCATTTTGACTGAACTCTATCCAGGCCAGCCAAAGCACCCTTGTTGCATGGAACTAGATGGAACGTACCATAGTCTAAAACACTACGAATTAAAGCATTATATACCAATTTCATTGTATACGGGTGGGCACCCCACCAAACACCCGCGAGAGCTTTTAAAATTGAAATAACTTTTTCACATTTTTTAATCAATAAATTTACATCTTGTTTGCCATTTAATTTTGAATCTAGAAAGACGCCTAAAAATTTTACTTTATTAACTAACGGGATATTATGACCCAAAATGTCTATTGAGATATGCGGGATCAGTCTTTTGCGAGAGAAAATTACTGCCGAACTTTTTGATGCGGATAACGACAAACCGTGGCTTAAAAGCCACTGATTCAAAGAGTCCAGAGACAGGCATAGAGATGACGCAGCGTCTACGATGGATAAATCTGTCACATACAAGACTAAGTCATCGGCATACTGGAGGATGTGACAATTATTATTTAGGCAGGTGCCAATGTCCACTGTATATAAATTATAAAGAAGGGGGCTCAGAACGGAGCCTTGTGGGAGACCCTTCCAAGTCTGCCTTTCATCGAAATCCTCGCCCTGGACCCTCAGAACCAAGGAGCGAGACAAAAGAAGTCCACAGGTGCTTTCGATCATCTTAACCGGGAGACTCAGCTGATGCAGTTTCTGCCTGAGTACGGGAAGAAGAACGTTGTCGTATGCAGAGGAGATATCTAGGAAAGCGGCTACAACGGATTCGTTTCTGGAAAACGCTAAGCGAATATCCGCAATTAAAACACCAACACTATCCATGGTGCCGAGCCCCTTCCTGAAACCAAATTGAAAATTCGGCAGTAAATCTCTCGATTCGACTATCCATTCAAGACGATTTTTAATCAAGTGTTCCATTAGTTTGACTAAGACAGAGGACAAAGCAATTGGTCTAAAGCCATTCATCATCTACATGTTTGCCTGGCTTCAATAGAGGAATAATTATCTTTAACTTCCACTGATCTGGAACCCAACCATGGCTGTAACAAAAATTAATGATTTCAAGGAAGTAGAATTTAGCTTTGTCTCCAGAATTAACTATAAAAGAATATGGTACACCGTCAATACCAGGGGCTGAGTCCCGGACATGTCTGAGTACCACACTCAGTTCTTCCAAAGTAAATGGCACATCAGAAGGATCCTCCGAAACATTTTGCAAGGGGATATTGGGACATTCAGAAGAAAGAGGAACGTATGGCGGAGCAATTTTGTCAAAAAAAAGGTCAGCTGTTTCCCTGGTGATTGGTGAAGAGACTGATGAGGAGCACCCGCGTCTAAACCTGTTGATGCTTTTCCAGACCACCGAGACTGGAGTAGAGGGAGATAAGGAGGTACAGAACTTAACCCAACCAGTACGTTTCTTCTTGCGAAGGTGACGTTTAGTTCTGGCATTAAGTCGTAAATATGTTAATAAATTTTCGGTGCTCATATTTGCATTGTAGCACTCCTCGGCCTCATCTCTATCCCTGATTGCAGAAGTGCACTCTGGATCCCACCATGGCGGGGAAGGAATTTTATCACGAGCACTGTTTTTCAGCGGAAAGCAGGAATCCGCGCTGGAGGTGATGGCTGTAACAAATCCCTCATAACAGCCTTTGGCATGGTAGTGACCAGAAGGATCTGATAAACATGAATTTAAATTTGGAAGAGCATCAATTTTATCCTCCAGTAATGATCGAAATTTTGCCCAATCTGGTTTAGACAAGTTATATTTCAGAAGTGGAGGGAAAGTTTTCTCTAAATATGTCTTATTAACCAAAGATATGACAATAGGGTAATGGTCACTACCATGCGACAAGGACGTACATTCCCAATGGGTCGAAGCTGCCAACTCAACCGAACAAAATGTTAAATCAACACAACTTTTTTGTTGACCGGGAGGAGATCTACGTGTTGGGCAACCATTATTGAGAATGCAGAGATCCAAGTCATCCAAGATCTCAACCAAAGCTGCACCAAAGGCATCACAGCGTTCTGACCCCCACCTGTAATGGTGGCAGTTGAAATCACCCATGACCAAAATTGGTCCATGTATATTAGAAAATAGGTTTTTTAAAACAGCAAAAAAATCATGATGAGGGTGAGCAATGTATATTGAGAACACTGTAATACCTTCCACACGTCCCGCTACAATACTCATGTCACCTGTGAGCGAAGGTAAAGGGAAGGGCAAAAGAGGGACCCGATTGTTGACTAGGAGAGCCGATCCTCCATAGCCATCAGATCTGTCACATCTGAGAATGTTAAAGTGTGGCATACGAAAGCTAAGACTTGGGGTGAGCCAAGTCTCAGCTATGGAACAAGCCAGTGGCTTGTATTTATTTAAAAGGGATATGAGGTCGTGCTTTTTATGCCACACGCTCCTCACATTCCACTGAAGGAATACTTGGCGAGACGCCATTTTTAATTTGAAGAAGTAAAGAAATAAGTTGATCGGCAACGTTGGACGGTGTTTGGGAATTGGAAGAAGAAGAAATAACAGTAGGTAAAAGTTTTATAAGGAGTTCGATAATAGAACCGGTATTATTTGAAGGGACATTGTTGTACTTAAGAGCGCAGCCATTATGCTGTGAAGGTTGAGGAGAACTAACTATCTGCTGATGAGCAGCTTTGTCATAAGATGGGGAAAGGGGGGCATGGGTCCTGGGTTTAAGTGTCACAGTTTTGCGATATGACTGAGAGATTGGAGTCTTGGTGACATTGGCATAGTTACGGGAAGCTGTAGGAATAATTTTGCTAGCCTCAACATAAGGAATGCATTTTTCAGCCATTACAGTTTTAATGGCCTTCTGTCTACCATGCTCGGGGCATGACTTGCTGTTAGCGAAATGATTACCCGAGCAAAGCACACAGAAGGCCTCGCCCTCAGAAATGTTGCAACCATCACCAGGGTGATCGTGGCCACATTTACTGCAGCGTGGTGTTGACCTGCAAACGTTAGCCACATGTCCAAATCTGCAACACTTGCGGCATTGAATTGTCGGGTATATGTACTGCTCAACAGGGAGGGATGTGTAACAGCAGTAGATCCTATTTGGTAGAACTTGTCCGTCAAAAGTCAGAACACATGTTTCAGTGTGTTTCCACTCATTAATCCCGTCTCTTTGAATTTTTCTATTAATACGGCGGACTTTCAGTATTTTCCCGCAGCCTGAAGGCACAGTTAAGTATGTAATAGCTTCTTCTTCCGTAATATCTGAGGGAACACCGGTAACAACGCCCATACGTGTGATATTAAATGTAGGGATTGATGCAGTATAACTGTATTTGGATAACAAACTGTTTACTAAGAAGGAGTTAGCATCCTGAGGGGAGGCAAACTCTACAGACACACGGTTTCTACCAACTCTGTTAACACCACCACGAACAATGTTCGCAATGTTGTTTTTCATAAGGAACTTACCAAAATTAACAGGATGTAGGGTGGTACCAGCATTTGGTTGAGTCTCTATACGAGAAACGTGGACAACGTAAGGGGCCTTATCCAAAACGGAGTATTTAATACGTCCGATTTGGCTTTTTTGTTGCTTACTCGGAAGGGAAGGTGTCAAGGTTTCTACATCACTCGGACGTTTGCGTGAGCTCTGTTGGGATTGTGTAACATCCATCTCTGTAACGCTGCAGACAACATCCGCAAATTCAGCTAGAGGATTCGGAGAAAAGAGAGTTAAGGAACCTGGAATATCTGGGGGATCAGGGTCAGGGGGTTTATTCTCATCCATCTTGGATGAAACGAGACTTCAAACAAGACAATCACAATACAAACCGTAACAAACACAAGAACAACACACTTAAAAAGTAACAAGTCAATAAGAGTATCAACAATCAATCAAGAAACAGCTAAAAATTCTAAACACACGTGCTACCCAAGGACACCGTGGCGAGAATCAGGTAGCGTTTCAAATCTTCTTTGTTGTTAAGACGCTGACAACACCTAAACCGCAGTCACTGTCAAATTCCAGAAAAGAAAGAGAAGCGCGATGACACAACGCTTGTAATTTATTGCAAAATATGAAGTAATTATCTATTTACTCAAAATTGAGTTGAGTAATCGAAAATAAAAAACAACCAAGTTCTGCATTCAAATAAGACGTTCTTGTTATTAATTAAATACATAACGTATGTTGATATTTGTTACAGATATTTTGGATTAGAACTCAAAGTAAGAGGTTAGTTTAACGTCAGTTTGTATCGAGATTTTGTTTTCAAAACGTGTTTTGGTAACAAGCAAGTTCTGGGAAATATGTTCAAAATTAACATATATATTTTCCGCTACCACAAACTATACAAATTTTGCATTTTTTTCTTAAGAGATGCCTATTTTGGTTAATTGGGTCTTGTCAGCGCCTTAATTGTGTGGCGCCTAACTCTACGCTTTAATAAACCCCATAAATGATCTATGTGGTTCAGATCTGGCGACTGGGCAGGCCAGTCAAGAAGCTCTGTGTTATTTTCCCGAAACCATGTCATAGTGCGGGCAGATTTGTGGCATGGCGCGTTATCCTGATGGAATTTAACACCATCCATGTTCGTGTCGCCGAAAAGTTTCGTGAATGAAGGCAGCATCGCAGTTTCTAGTACATTTATGTACTTAGTAGAGTCCATGCGGCCCTCACACACGAACAATTCGCCAACTCCAGAATCGGTCATGCAAGCCCAGACCATTATGCTGCCGCCGCCGTGTTTTACGGTCGGGATCACACACTCTGGCTTAAATTCTTCGCCCACCCGGCGACGCACAAAGGTCACACCTGGTGTACCAAAAATCTGCAATAAAGAGAAAAATATTGAGTTCCGGAAAAAAAAAATAACTTCATCTATGCGTTTGGTTTTTAAACCATTTTATATAATTTTATTAGGGCATTAAATTGACTTATTCACCTCAAAGTTTGATTCGTCTGACCACACATTTGACCACTCTTCAGCGGTGAAAGTTCGGTGTTTTAAGGCCCTTTTATACCGAGTTTTTTTGTTGTTGTCGGAGAGCCATGGCTTCTTCCTGGCTTTACAGCCTTTCAGACCAGCTTCCTGAAGTCTTCTACGAGTAGTTCGAGCAGACATTGATTTCTTAATTTGTTCTGACAACTCAGCAGCGAGCTCTGAAGATGTTTTTTTCCTATTTCTTAACGACTCTCTCAGTAACTGACGATCCTGACGGTCTGTGGTGATGCGTTTGCGCCCGGTTCTCGGTCTATTTTGATGTGATCCGGTAGCAGAGAATCGCTTAATAGCATATTGTACGGATCGGCGCGAACATTTTTCAGTTTTGGAAATCTCTACTTGTGATTTCCCTTGCTCATGCAGAAGCTGTATCTACACACGTTTTTCTAAAGAAAGTATGTCTCGTTTTGGCATATTGCAACGATAACACTTAAAACTTTGAAATAAAATACCAAAGGCGCACTAGATCACTGGATGTGTTCACAACGAGCGATGGTAGCGAACTGATAAATAAATACAAAAATTGTAAAATACACATTTTATTGCACCCAGGTGTTTTACTGCTAGCTGCGGCGTGGGTCATTGTTTTTAAATCTTTGTAGATGACAGACAAAATAATATTTCAACAGTAGATTTGGTTTTCTCCCATAATTACCGTGAACAAGCGAAATTTGTAAGGTGCTCAATACTTTTGGCCAAGGCTGTAGATTCCAAAGACTCGGGATAAATGCAGCCCCAGAACTGTTTCATTCCATCATGACAAATAGATTCTGTGGTAATCCAGGAGTCAAAATCATGATGAATGATATCCTCATTTACGGTAAAACAAAAGAAGACCATGATTTTCGTTTAAAACAAGTCGCGGGAATTAGGAATAAAATTTAATAAAGAAAAGTCTAATGTATGTAAAAGTGAATCCAAGTATCTAGGACACATCTTTTCTAAAGATGGTGTGAGAGTCGATGAAAACAAAGTCGAAGCCATTTGCAGTATGCCACCTCCTACGAATGTTACAGAATTACGTTTTTTAGGTATGGTCACATACTTAGGCTCATACATAGAGTATTTGTCAAAAAAAAAACTTCTAATTTGAGAACACTTCTGTCTAAAGATAATGAATAGTCTTGGCAAGATAGACATAATGTAGAATTTAATGTATTAAAAGAATGTATAACTAAAGCCCCTGTCTTAACATATTATGATCAAAATAAACCTATTACACTGTCAGTTGATTCGTCTAAAGATGCCATGGGTGCCATAATTAGCCATGATAAACACCCCATTGCATATGCTTCAGCTTCATTAAGCTTATGTCAACAGTCATACTCTCAGATTGAGAAAGAGCTGTTAGCTATATTTGGTTGTACCATTGAGATAGTAAAAACATGGAGGCGCCGCGTTATTCTATAGATACATTTGCTTATACAAATATGAGTGAAATACGATACAGAATGTGAAATATCGTTTTGTCTCATTCTTTCTAATAAAATAATCGTATTTGATAAAAGAGACAACAATATTTAAGTTGTTGCTCATTATGGTAACATTTTGTCGTGACGTAGTGACTGTTGTAGGTAGGTGGCATATCAGCCATTTTATGCGCCAAGTTTCGTCGTAGCTTTGCTGTCAAATGATTGTTTACTTTTGTATTGTTGAGATTTGCGAGAAAATTACGAGGAGTTTACCTTTATAACTGCATGAGAATGTTGGAAAAGAGCAATTCAACATGTCTGTGTGTTGTTTTGTGAAGTGTAGTGCAAGAAAGAATGAAAATCAACGTCGATTATCTTCACACAGGTTAGAAGCCGTTTTTCATGCAATAGTACATACAATAATACACATTCCATGAAAAAAATGTTACGGGATCATGAATTTATTGCTAAAGTACTGATATTTGGGTTCATTTCCCTATACCAGACTTTTTTAATACTTATTATTTCATTCGTTTGTTTACAATAATATGTCATAGTGGAACAGTGTTGTACCGATGCGAGGCGACACCATACCGTAATAGTTTCCGAAACTAGTTCCTCCGCTGAAACGATATCGGTTATAATCTTCGATGTTAACAGAAATTATTCTGCGTGCCTTAATCGGTTCGAGTGACCTTGTTAGGTCCGGCCCGTGGTTTACGGTCTGAGAGACCGTCCCACAGAATTATAAGTGATCCTAAAACAAGACGTCAACATTGTGTTATTTGTTTGAATGAATTATTGATAAAAATACTTGCCTTTTTATAGCTTTCCTAAAATTAAAGGGTTAAAGAAAAAGTGGCTAGAGGCTATTGGTGAAGAAAATATTAATCCCCGAAATAAAGAATGGTACCTACCTGTGTTCACTTCACTTTGAAGAAAGCTGTGTCAATGGAACACTTGGTGTAATGAGATTACATAATAACTCTGTTCCCACAGTATTTTCGGTAAGTGTGTATTAAAATGAAATAAATACATGTGATTATCATAATATAGGAGGTACCAAAATTTTTCAGGTGCTCGCTAAAATACAATATCAAGAGTCATATGTTTTGTGTGAAACAAGCAACATTAAAAATCTGATGTTTCTGGTACATCTACTGTAATGCCTCTATTGCAGTTACCCCATCGAATTGTGGACACGGTGCATATTTCACATTTCCTTGTTGTGATCATTACCTTGTATTGATCATTACACACTGGTATCATAATGTACTAGTGTAAGCCTACTTTTCTAATCAAAAGTTATACTATAATCATTACCACACCAATAAACAAAGGTATAAAAATCATTCTTATTTAATTTTTAATCCACTACTCATTAATACATAAGATAATGAAAGCCCCGAAGCCTAATGAAAAACAAGACTGATAATCACTAGATTTTCTTGTTTTTCATTAGGCTCCGCATGTCTAACAGAAGCTACTGGGCTATGGCCTTCCAACGGATCTATCTCTTCCTGCTGTTTACTTAAATATGTAAACGTAATGCAATTAAAAAGCGTTTTTTATTTCTGTGCAGAAAACAGGACGACACAAAGAAGGATGGCGAGATTGGACCCACGTTATTTAAAAATTAACAGATCGCCGTTCACGGGCTAGTTTATGTTAATTATAATAACATTTTTATAAGAGTTCTATATAAAAAAATATTGAGTCAATAGGAGATGGGAATTAAAAGTTATTAATGAATTTAATTTATTAAAAAATCAGTCATGGTACAGTTTCCGAACGCAACGTTTGTCGTGATACATTCCAATCTACAGTAATGATTTACCTTCTTACTCATAAGTACGTTTTCGCTTGGTGGTTTTCCTTTTTTTGTACTTACAACTTGATAAATAAACTTAAAACATAGAAAATGGAAAATGGCAAGCACCTACAATGTAAACACCGTAAAAATATATAAATTATTTTGTGTTATAATCGGTATTGAAAACATGGAACGGAAAATGGAACGTCAGTGTCAAATTGTCATGTCAATTCATTCCATTGTTTGTATTCAACTGCAAACGTGGGATATAAATACATTTTTTTACGATTTTGTGGATTCTTGGCGGCTTGGCTTTACTTTTGATCTGACTATTCTGTACACCAACCTAGACGACGGCATTTCCTTCTGCAGTGCTATTCTGTAACCATCTCACCGTGAAAACTTAAGTGTAGTGAGCGTGGAGTGAACTGTCTGTGTCATCTCACCTGATGCTAGGGATGGACCAAGGATTACATTTACAATCATAATCGAGATTTTAATAATATTTTTAAGCTGATTCTATTGATAATTGCTGCTTAATTCTTAATAACAAACAATGCTTTGTATTGTTTGTTATTAAGAACCATTTGTTAACTGATTAAATAAACGCAATCCCATGACCCAATCGCGATGTGTTTTGAAGAAGCTATAGTGAATAAATTGAGCCAAGTAAAGACTGTGCGACTTGTTTTAATCCCAAATCTATTCAATAAGAAGAGATAACGGATCATAGAATTTATCCCCATACAAACTATGTGGGAACCTACCTAAACGATGTGTGTTTACATAAGCCCTTTAAATAAAAAGACTTGCGGATTATTTAATTAGAACCTAATATTTTATTTTAGGTAGGTAAATACCTACCTATGCGTTGCCAACAAAGAGATTAAATATATACCTACTATAGAGGGGCTATGCGAAGAAATGTCATAGAAAAACTGTGATCCCTTGTGTCAGTAACGCCATCTAGCATAATATAGCAAAATTAGAGCGGCTATTGGGAACACCAAATGTCAGTAACGCCAACTAAATGATCATGAAAGATATAAAAATGGATATATAAATTATCATCAAAGATATGTAATTTTTTTGTGAAATAAAATTTATGTATAAATTTTATTTTATAATTACAAGACTAACGGTACTTCGTAACTTGAATTGGGAACCTCTTCATCCGAACTAGGTGGTAACCTGTATCTCGGAATACAAACCGTCCCCTCTAATAGGTTGTACAATTTAGAAGCCATTATTATGGTCTAATGATTCAAGGGTTCGATTCCCACAGGACACAAATATTTAGGTGATGAATATAAATGTTCGCATTAATCTGAGCGTTTCTTATGTATTAATTTACCAGAAAAAAGTGTTATATCCATTGTCTAGTAGAAGCTCTACTCTGCGAGTTTACGGCTCGAATTATATGCGACCGCGCGGCCTGGCCGCTACGCCTTGAAATTACAAGCAAAAGTATGCAACGATTTATTTGGACAGTCGCACAGCCGCTCGTACACCGCATACAGTTGCTTGTAATTTCGTGGCGTTAGCGGCCGGGTCGCTTGGTCTGGCGGACGCATATAATTTGAGCCATAAGCAAACAGATCAATCGACATTGCTTATATACAAAACATCAAAGTTAATAACATTCATACAGCTGCTAATGAGGAGACCACATACTCGTACATTCTACTTAAGAATCTTATACCTGACGATTCATAGAATAATAATAGCAAGTACCATGGGTTGGATCTAGTATCGTTTGGCAGGAGTTGGGGAGTAAAAGGGGCTAAAGTTGGTAGGGGTTGGGTCCCCGATTATAACGCTACCACTCTTATTACAAGGTAATGCATATTTTTCGAAAAATTAATAAAAAAATGTTTCTAACCTCAAATCCGATAAGAAGCGAAAACGAAACGATTAAAATGGGCGATTGACAACCAAATCTGCCCCAGTATCTGTAGTCAGTATCCAGTATCCAGTATCAGTATTTGTAGTCAGTCCGTAGTATAAAATGTCGGGCAAAATCGATAACACGGAACGTAAACAATAAAACAGGTATGCCATTTACGTCATGTGTCACTGTCATTTGTTTTCGGTCGTTCCGTTTCTCCTCGAGTTGCGTGAATTTTTTCACTGTGTTTGAACTTCCACTGATCGTATGTGTGTACAAAAGGCAATGTTACTACTGTTACTAGGAGAACTTAGGATGCAAGAGCGAGCGAAGCGAGTTCGAGACTTGGGCCACCCCGACTCGGACAGGTTAGGTTCGAAGGGGATGGCGGGGTCTAGTGAGCGAGCGGAGCGAGCGAACTCAGACCCCGGCATCTCCTTCGAGGTTATTTTTTTTTAAACCCTAGAGGCCCGCGAAGCGGGCCTCATACTACACCTTTTAATCGACTTTAAGTGTTTTGAGGTTAGGTTACAATAAATTGTTTTTCTCAAGAACGGTGCGTTACCTTTTCATGGGAGTGTTGTCAGGGGGCAGGTGGCACCCCGCCCCCCAATCTCCCCCGCGAAGCTGGGCTCATACTACGGCTTTTTAAGCGACTAAGAGTTTTGAGGTTAGGTTACAATAATTTGTTTTTCTCAAGAACGGTGCGTTACCTTTTCATGGGAGTGGTGCCAGGGGGCAAGGGGCACCACCCCCCAACCTTCCCCCACACTCCCACCCTCCTTCTCCTGCCAAACGATACTAGATTTTTACCATCCATTGACATATTTTTAAAAGTCGTTAACAATATCCCACCTAAAAAGAATCGACAAAACAAATAACCGGATTACATTGCATCTTTCAAATTATTGTTTTAGTGTTTATTTCATGAATTAAACATTGCAGCATCCATGGTCGCAGGATGACTAAGGTAACAGGCGTCATGTTATGACAAATTGTTTGAAATGTTATTGAGATACCGTACACTTTTTACATCAATGAATAATGAAGTAATGACTAATTAAAATAAAATCTTAGGTCCCCTCAAATAAAATCAGTTTTGTGAACTTTTGTCTTTTAGATTTGTTCTGAAGACCGGGGTCGAACTTTGCAACAAATCGAAGTTTAATATTAGCATAAGTCTCTATTATGGATCTTATCAAATATAGTCTGTGATTGAGCATCGCGGGGCTCTCAAACGAGTGGATAATAGGACCTTCAAAAATATTGGAATGTATGAATACTTTTAATACTTTCATTTTAATAAAATCGATACTGTGTTTTGTAGAAAAACCTTTACCGTCATTTTCGTTTATAAGTTTTCTAATGAATATTTCTGTGGCTTTACGTCATACGTCAAAAACGCTTTGACTAGAAAAATATAACCCATCCATATCTCTTACTGTAATTAATTTATGGAAATCTAATTTTCTATTAGAAACACAAATTTCACACTTGATTTTCCTACTTAGTATACGAGACACATAACCAGAAATATAGTCAATAATTTGATAAGCTCTCACAGACACCGATGTTTCGTTTATTATCCCACTCAAAAACTCGCAATTTTCACTAACTTGGAAATCAGTTTCAAATTCCTTCTCTAGAACCTCGTCCAACTGAAAGTCTTCATTATCCACTTCCCTTAGTATGCAAGTGCTATTAACTGTTTCAACGGAAGAACAAGTGAGTATGCTAAAGTTATCCATTGGAGCACAGTTGCCAGAAAATGAATCACGTAATTCTAAATTGGCTAAAATGTTTTTATATGCCGCTTTAAATTGTATAACATTAGGGTTGTTGTTATGACCCCCATGTCTTCTTATGCAACCAAAAAACAACTCGAGGTGGTCTTGACTGAGCCTATAAGTTGACGAGTATTGAATTTTATGTGTCTTTACTACTATTTCAAACAAAGTTTGTAGACTTTGAATGTTAATTAAAAATCCTAAAAAGCCGGTTTTATTAATAGTATCAACCAATCGCTTTTTTATTATTTTTATAATAATTCTATTTGGGAGATTGCGACGTTTTATTTCTAGTCTTATTTTTATGTATTGTTTTATGGATAGTATGTAATTCTTAGCTATTTCAAAAAAAATTGAAATGGTAGATACATTTTTAGAATTTAGTGGCTGCTTGAAACCATATTTTCCATATTTATTACTATTCATAATATCAAATAAATCATTTATAATAGAAATAAATTTTACTGTGCCAGAAACATCCTCAAATGCTTTTCCTGTGAGTAGCTCATTGCAAAGTAATAAGGCTTTAGCTACACTTCTACTTAATAATTGGGTCGCTAATCGGACTTTCATTATTTGGTTTCGGAAATGGATATGCTTATTTGTTAGTTTATTTGCAAAATGTAATTGCTCATTTGTTTGCAGTTTATTTAAAGACACTAATAAAGACCATTTTATTTTCTCATTTTGTGCATCATAAAATATCTTTTTGCTTTCGAATGTGTTTCTTATCAATTTTATCATGTGACTGGCCAAGAAATATAACAACACTTTCTTGATTAACTGGATGAGGAAAACCTGTTTTTAAATTATCTGGATCAGTCAATTTACAACCTAATATTTCTGCAGTGCTCAAATTTGTTGGAGCACCATCGAAAGTCATACTGACTATTTTTACGCCTACTTCGTGGCATAAGCTTAAACATTGCCTAATTAATGTAGCTTTGAATTCAGCTTTAATATTATTGATGAAAAAATATCCTACTGGTATTTTCCACTTTTGATCTAGTGATACAACCATGAAAACGAGAGCTTGAGAAGCTATTTCGTATTTTATATCACCAAAATCTAAATTGACGAAACCTTCATTCGTTTTGGTGTTCCATATTTTTTGACGTCTAATAGAAATCTCATCAAAAACTAAAGAACAAATTAACTCCTTTCCCGTTTTGATTCTTTTTAACTTCAAAGCGCGAAACGACTCATTAGTAAAACCAGGCTGTGCATCTATACTAACATACCATCTGCGTAATGTTCTTACATGTGGAAAAACTTTATTGAAACATTTTCTGGCATAATTATACGCGGCAGGAGAGTAATAATGAAGAGTTGAAGCAAATTTACGAAGAGATGGACAAAGTTTACGACGCGATAATCCTGCCTTCGTGGAATGAGTCTATTATAGAGGGCATGAGTTTCTGCTGTAGTTTTAAGAGAGTTTACCACATTTTTTTGGATGTCAAACTTTTTTCTAAATGGTTAACGAAATCTTTCAAGTTTAATATTTTACGTTTTAAATATCTATTTTGTTGGCCTATTTTTTAAATTTTAACCTGATGACGTAGTTTTTGTTTTTGTAACTTATGAACTTGTGCCTTCAATGCAATTTTTCTCGGAGTGTCGAAGATAGACTCAAGAGTCTGAAACATCAACATTGACTGGTGTAGTAAGTCTGGGGGCTTCGGGGTTCATTTCATCATCCTGAAATTATAAAAAAAGTCTAAATGTGTGTCGTACTCGCGCTAAACTATACTAAGTTTGAAACGTTTGTATTGTATCGGTTATTGTACTCATCATTATAAACAACTTTTACTATGAGACCAGCACTGAAATCGCGAAAAAAAATTCAGCTGATCCATACATTATGTCGAGGTATGCAAATTTAAATGTATGCAGCTGTTATTTAAAAAAAAAAATAATGTATCGCATCTTCTTCAGCAACTGGTTGCGTTGCAAGTGTTAATTGATTGCGAAACTAGATAATGCTGACGAGAGTAATATTTCAATATCTGATTTCTATTTTGTGGGATAGAAACCGCTGAGACAAACAGACAGATAGCAAAGTCGAGCAAGTAATTAGGACTATAAGCAGTGTACTATTTTACTATATAGAATGACTACGAAAAATCAAGAACGTGCAACTCACTTCACTTGTAGTACAAGGTACAGATCCTTTTTTTTAAATTGATCGACCAGTCTTTCCGAAGTAAATGCCCCCTCTTTTAAAATGCTTTGAGCATAATTTTGACGAAGCAGATGGAAGCCAATTTTCTTCTTTACGGTCTATTTGATTATTATTCACATTCGTTTTTTTTTTTATTTTCCATCATTTTCAGCCATGTCCTTAAGCGTATTCGTATCTATTCTAGTTCAGAGACAATAATTAGTACCTATCTATTTACTTCAACGTTTTTACATATGTATTTTTAAGCCTAAATCCTTATAATACCTAAATTTTGTAACAATAGATATTATTTAGCCTATAACGCGTCGCGCAGGCGCACTGAGAACATTAAGAAAATGCAATACCAATATCCATTAGGCACAGCTTCCACAATGCACATTCTCGTAGGCTGCGCTTTGCATGACACAGTTTGTTATTCAGTATGAACATTTTTTTTTTGGTTGAGTACCTACCTACCAATTATGAAACAACTTCTTCCGCTCTGGGCGGAGCGGGAGGGCGTGCGACTCTTACTGACTCAAATTCAAATTCAAATTCAAATTCATTTATTTTGTGAACACAGGGTACATACAGAAGATGTCATAATAAATAGGATCCGAGCTGTGTCCCGCCAAAAGGCATACAAAATATGAAGGGTTTTTAAGCCAAATACATTTTAGAAATTATGTCAATTATAAATCATGTCAAAATTATAGATAAAAAATCAAATTATATAAAGTAAAGAACCAGACTTACAAATAAATAATAATGTCAATCATTCATAATAATAAAAATTTACAAATTAACATAATCGTATTCACATTAACATAAAAACAGATTATATTTATTTAGAGATTGGTTAATTAAATTTATCATTCAGAAAGTCGTCTAACGTGTAATAACATTTTTTATGTAGCAGCTGGTGTAAGGCAGTTCTAAACTTTTGTACTGGCATATATTTAATTACATCTGGTAATTTGTTATAGACTTGGGGAGCAATACCCAAGAAACTTTTTTTCAATAATGCGGTTTTACATTTCACATTGCATATTGTGTTGATGTATTGAGTACGTATGGGTATTTTCTTTACTGCAGTCAGTTTTTTAAATAAATGGGGATTCCTTTTTACAAATAATGCAGTTTCAAAAATGTAAAGAGCTGGGAAGGGTAAAATATTATATTTTTTAAAATAAGGAATGCAACTGTCAATCTTTTTTAACCCAAACATCGCCCGTATACATCTCTTTTGCATCTTAAACACAAGTTCTCGATTTGTTGACTGTCCCCAAAAAATAACACCATACCGTAAAACTGAGGACACCAAACCATGATAAGCCGTTAAGAGTGTCTCTATGTTTACTTTTTTTGACAGTTGAAACAGAAGGTAAGCTGACTTGCTTAATCGCTTGCATACTTCTTCTAGATGTGGTTTCCAAGTTAACTTGCTATCTATTGTAACACCCAAGAATTTTACAATGCTGGCTTCTTCTATACTAGAATTATTGTAGCTGACATTAACTGGCACATTTTCAAGCCGTTGGTGGAAGTGCATAATTTTTGTTTTATTTAGATTAATTACTAGATTATTCTCATTTAGCCAATTAATTATTTTAGAGAGAGTATTATTAATGTCAAGTTGATAATTGTCTGGATTATTGCATTTTATTATAACCGTGCTGTCATCAGCAAAAAGTACCATTTCGTGTCCTGTAATTTTCGGTAGGTCATTAATATATATTAGGAATAGTAGGGGACCTAAAACACTACCTTGAGGCACACCATAATTAATTTGCCTTGCTTTAGAGGTATATGTTGTTTCTAGCTTAGTAACTGGACAGATTCTGGTGAGTTCTGTGCATTGCAACCTGTTGCTTAGGTAAGATTCTATGAGTTTTAGAATATTCCCTCTAATGCCATAACAACATAATTTTTCTAGTAAAATTTTATGATCCACAAAATCAAATGCTTTCGTCATATCTGTATATATAGCACATACCCGATTTCTTTTATCAACAGATGTCAAGACACTTGATAATAGATCAAATAGCGCCATATTGATATTGATATTTTTCCTAAATCCTTTTTGTTCCTTGCAAAACAGTCGAAATTTTTCAAAATAGGCATATGTGGAATTATAAATTACTTTCTCAATAATTTTTGAAAATACAGAAATTTTGGCTATTGGTCTATAATTTCTTAATTCAGTTCTGTCATCTTTTTTGAAAAGAGGCTTAATTATTACTTTTTTTAGACTAGTTGGAAATATGCCATCAGAAATACAAAGATTTATTATGTGCGAAAGTAGCGGCGCTATTATGTCCTTAACTTCTTTAATCACCTTGGTCGATATGTTATCGTATCCAACGGTATTTGTATTTTTAAGACTGCTAATAATTTTGATTATATCATCACATGAGACTGGTAACATGAACAAGGATTGCGATAAAACATTTTCTTTAAGATGATACTTATTAGTCTGAGTATTATTATTACTATTTGTTTGAATATTTTTTTCGATAACTTCAATAAAATATTGGTTAAATTCATTGGCAATGTCAATGGGGTGTGAAATAGTCAAATTATTATTTTTAATACACATAATTGGTTCTTGTGGTAGACAATTTTTCGATTTATTTATTACTTGCCAAGCTGCCTTCGATTTATTTTGAGAAGTACTAATGTGATGATTATTTTGGGCTTTCTGGGTTAGTTTTATAATACGCCGGTAGAGCTCGGAATATTTTTTAAAAGTCAATTTATTTTTCATGTTGGGATTTAGCCTGTATGCCCAAAGTAATTTTCTCTGTTTTTTACTGCATAGTTTAATACCTCGAGACAGCCATTTCGTTTTCTTATTGGTATTTATCGTGACAGTTTTAACTGGAAAGCACAAGTGATGAAATAGTGAAAACTCATGTATAAAATTTTCATACGATTCATTTGCGTCCTTTGCTTCATAAACTTGCGAGAAAGATAGACATTTTAGGTAATCTTTGAACTTAGCCAAGTTGCTAGCCGATAGGTCCTGCTTTTTAGTTTTCCAGGATTTCAAAGTACATATTTTATTAATGGGTATTTTTAATAATTGTGATGTATGGTCTGAGAGCACTAAATCAATTACATCGGCTTTCCATCCATGTCGGACTAAAACCCCGACTAAAACCCCGCCCGTGTTCCTTCTGTTGCCTGTGTGATGCCAGAGGCCACGGTATCCCTTTCGGACTTTCCCGCGATCCCGGCAGATTCAGTAGGAACCTATTGTCAGCTCATGAGTTAAATGCAAACCGACAACCAACGTGATGAGATGCGCTAAATAAACGATTTATTTTATTTTATTTTATTTGGAAAAAAAAAACGATATTACATTACATATAACACTTATCAGTAAGGTATATAAAACAAAATCAATGTTATAACCACAACATTTTCCACATGTTAACAAAGATGTATGCTATGATTAGGACTCCTTGGTAAGCTAGTTATTATTATTCAAGGAAACATTTTATATTGTATATAATATATAAACTAACAAACCAGTAAGCTACCACAAGATATATCCATGTTGTTCAGTACATTAATAACTTTACTTCTAAAAGAATTTTTATTTAGCATAAATATATCAATATCCATGAAATGTTCATTGTATATTTTCGTGAGTCGCTGAAGGGGTGCACGTTTACCTGCGTTTGTCCGGCATGATGCCTGATTAAACAACCGGTAAACGCGCACTCCACGACGATGAATTAATCTAGGAACCACATGTTTAATATCATTACTAAGGTCTATACAATTTAGCTTATTATGATAAAGGTCGAGCAGTGTCATTACTTGCATAAGCATTCGTCTCTTCTAGAGTGAGAGTACATTATACATTGACAGAAGGTATTTGTATGGTAAGCGTGGAAGTTGGCATCTGAATTGCATAGTTCGTAAGAACTTTCGTTGTACTTGTTCGATGGCTATTTTATATTTATTATATAATGGATCCCATATCAGACAGGCATATTCAAGCTGAGAACGAATAAGTGAACGATACAAATGTAAAAATGTACAAGGGCGCCTAAAGTCGGTAGCTGTTCTCATAACAAAGCCGTACATTTTAAATGCTCTGTTTATGATGTTTTATATATGTAGTGTGACGTAGTAGTTAAGCAGTATCTTATAAGAATATATAATGTATCTTTTAGGAAGCCGAGGCATTAATAAACGGACCGTATTACAATCAACAACTCTTTCATTTACTTAGGTCCCGTCCTTACATGGCGACCCTGCCATTTAAGGTTCGGTGTCAAATTCCGGGCGCGGTAGATCGCGTAGTGAAATAATGGGATTAAAAATTCGATTGCGTTACTGTTCGGACAAAGTGATAAGTTTGGTGCATAATTTTAAAAATGGGAAAAACACAAACACAGAGGAAATTGTGATCGCGCAAAACGCCGCAGGTGGCACAAATGTGGCTGATGTTGCGCAGCTGCATCAAAACCAATCAGTAACTAATATAATACGGGGGGGTGATGTTAATCATACTAGTTTTTGGAGCTTTATTTGGAGTCTATAAACTGTATAAACGCTGCCACGTAGACTGGATGCGAGCGGAAATAGCCAGGAATGCTTTTAGGCGTTCTGGCCCAAGGCGTGAATCAAGGAGCAAAGGGACCGGAATCCAAAACGTCTAACCTTGAGTAAAAACTCGGCTGGACAAAAGCGAGTAAAGAGTCTTCATATGTTAAAAAAAAAAACAAAAAGAAGTGAAAGTGTGAGTGAAGTGTTACAGAGGTGCGGTATGGACAGAGGTATTTCAGTTAAGATTAAGAATAGTTTTAATTCCTCTCGCTTAATTATGATTATTTTATATGATTAAAGGGATAAATGTCTGATTTAATAGAAATTCATAAAACACTTAAAAATATTAAAATCAATTTATTAAAATTAAGTAAAGCAAAGAGAACAAAGAAGTTGTTAGAACAAAAATATTTAGAGGTAAATGATTTATATGAAAAATATATTACATGTCGTAGAGAAAAATGTGTCTAAAGGTTATGTAAAGCAGGAGGAATCAAAGTATATTTTGGTTATTTGTGAGGAAATAGAGTCATACTATCAAATAATTCAGAATTTATGTTTAGAAAACGAACAGAGTTCAAGTACCTTAAACATCATGACTGAGTTTGACACGAGAACTGCAACGTCTCTTCTACCTGTGATGACAGGAGAGGAAGAATGTACAAAAAAAATTAATAGATGCTATTGAATTTTATAGCCAAAACATTAAAAAAGAACATGAACCCTTATTAATATCTTTCGATCTTAAAACTCGCATATCCCAACACGCCAAATTACGGCTGGCATCTAATTATAATACTTCTACAGATCTTATAGAGGATATGAAAAATAATTTACTGACTAAGCAGTCGGCCACGGCGCTTCAGTTAGAGCTATTGCAAACTAGACAAAGGACCCAGAGCATAGAGGAATTTGGTAAGAAACTTGAAAACTTATTCGTTGAATTGACTATATCTCAAGCAGATGGAAAGGAAGATGCATATAAAATGTTTAGACCGGTAAATGAAAAACTAGCTATTCAGCGGTTTACAGAAGGCTTGAGAAATGGTCGATTGAGTACCATATTATCTGCTAGAGATTATTCAGAACTGAAGGATGTTATTCGCGCGGCTAAAGATGAAGAACGATCACACCAAGGTCACAACACATCACTAGAGACAATGTTTACTACTCAACATCGAGGTAAGCATAACCAATTTTATAGAGGGCACAGCCGATGTCGTGGTTATATATCTAATCGCAATTTTAGGCCAACCCAGCCACCACCTCCGAGGAATCAGGTACCTTCAAGGACCACTTACCGAGGCCGCGGAAGAGTTTTCATTAACAATTCGCGAGAACGTGGACGTAATTACGGCCAAACAACGAATCCGGGAAACAATAATCGTAATAACAGGCATTATACTTATTTACTAGATCAATCCAGAAATGATGCTCAAGCCGCGTCAAATAATAATCAAACGAACTATCAAAATTTGGATTTAGCGTTTTTTCGATCCTAACTTTAATTTAACATGTAACTATAATAATTTCGTAGAATTGATTATATGCGATACCAAATACAGAATGCTAATTGACACGGGAGCCTCTTTGTCAGTGGTGAAACATGAAGCAATAAGAGACTGGCAAATTCCAATACATCCAGAATGCATAACCATTAATGGTATTGGTGGTAAGTCGACCACCGACGGTTATGTTTACATACCATTTTCCATATGCGGAAAAGAATTCAAACATAAGTTTTATGTTCTAAAGAATCTACCTTGTTTATAAGACGGTATACTTGGCCAAGAATTTTTAAAGAAATATAATTGTGTTCTAAATTATGAACATAACACGTTGACAATAAATAATTCGATAACAATCGGTATAGAATCAGGAAAGTTAGATAGAAACCTATATATTACGATACCTCCAAGGTGTGAAAATATTTTCCAGGTACAATGTTTTGAGAGTGAGGCTTGCGTTGTATTTCCGAAAGAATAATGCGAGGGCGTATTTATTGCAACCCAAAGAGGCAAAGATCATAATACAAATTTTAAATACACGAGAAACAGAGGTTCAACTGAATTGTTTTAAACCTGACATTGACAATTTATCTAATTATAATATTTGCTCATTCGAAAAGCAAAATATAAGTGGAGAAAGAGTTAAAAAAACTATTAACGTTGATACAATTACAGCACTTAAACAAAGAAGAATCTATAAGTATACAAAACATTTGTGCAAAGTATGCAGATGTATTCTACTTACCGGGAGATACATTAGGCACTTGTAACCTTTACGAACAAAAAATTCAGTTAAAACCAAATTCGGATCCAGTTTATTCTAAACAATATCGATTACCATTTTCGCAGCGTAATGAAATTGAAAATCAGATAAAAAGAATGCTTTCTAATGATATTATAGAGCCCGCGAGTAGTGAGTGGTCTAGTCCAGTACTACTTGTACCTAAGAAACTAGAAAATAACAATAAAAGTTGGCGTTTAGTTGTTGATTTCCGGAAATTAAATAACCGCAAAATGGATGACAAATTTCCCCTCCCTAACTTAACAGATATATTAGATTCACTTTCTGGGGCAATATATTTTTCACAGCTAGACTTAACACAAGCATATTATCAAGCAAAATTAGATTCGGACAGCAGAAAGTATACTGCATTCACTACACCCTCAGGACAGTATCAGATGACCCGTATGCCGATGGGGTTGATGTCTTCAACCCCATCGGTCGCCATTGGTATGCCGATGGGGTTGAAGACAAGTCCCAGTTCTTTCTCACGTTTAATGACGGTAGCAATGTCAGGACTGAATTATGACAAGTGTTTTATTTATTTAGATAATTTAATTTGTTTTGGAAGAAATCTAGATATACATAACAAAAATTTGTTAGATATTTTGACTAGACTAAGAAAAGTAAATTTAAAATTAAATCCAGACAAGTGCGATTTTCTTAGAAAAGAAATATTATATTTAGGACACGTGGTATCAGCAGAAGGAATTAGACCTCATCCGGAAAAGATTAAAGTTTTACACACCTATCCAGTTCCGAAAAACGCTGATGAACTGAAACGTTTCATAGCATTTTCTAATTATTATAAGAAATTTATCCCAAATTTTGCCGAAATTTGCATACCATTAAACAACTTATGTCGTAAAAACGTAATTTATAATTGGGATGAAAACTGCCAAAAATCATTTAATATGTTAAAAACCAGTTAAGTACAGCCTCCGGTATTGCAATATCCTTTGTTTGATGACAACAACACTTTTATTCTACAAACTGATGCATCAGGGTATGCTATAGGATCAGTTTTATGTAATTCCGATTGTAGACTAATTGCTTACGCCAGCCGAAGCTTAAACAAGGCCGAGTGCAGGTATCCTACAATTGAAAAAGAATTGTTAGCGATAGTCTGGTCCGTAAAATATTTTAGGCCTTACCTGTATGGAAGACAATTTATTATAGAAACGGATCACAGGCCATTAGTATATTTGTATAATATGACAGATCCTTCCAGTAGATTAATAAAATTTCGGTTGCAACTAGAAGAATTCGATTATAAAGTAGTTTACGTGAAAGGACGTGATAATGTAGCTGCAAATGCATTGTCGCGTATAGAAGTGACTTGTGAAGAGTTACGAACCATGAATGAACATAAATTATATCCGTACTTCAAGAGCAAAGAGACGGGAGCTTGACAAAAATTCGAGTAATCATACTTCGGTGGCTAATATTCCTAAAAACGATTGGATTGATCACCCAAGAGTTGTAGAAATGTTAAAACTACCGAAGGATTACACCGAATTGGTATTTACGAATGAAAAAGAATGGAGGAAAGTTAAAAAACATGTGTTAAAAGAGAATGGTAATTATGCGTATTCGTCAGATCGCACTATATATGTAAAACTATTTACTCAATCACAGCGTACACGAGCGGTCTCTGTGAGAGAAATGGAATTATTATGTGCAGATTTAAAAATAGATATTTTATATGTAATTAAAGATGAAAATAATGAAAAAATTATTAAAGAGCTAGCTCAATATATAAATAAATTGCCTAAGTGGTCCGGACCCCGCTTATGCGTTGTAAAAGGCGTTAAAAAGATTATTGACGACGATACAAAGAGAGTTATTTTAAACGACTATCGTATTCTTCCCACTAGTGGACACGCAGGGATAAGACGTATGTTAAACAATATTCAAAAAATTTTTTTTGGACTGGCACAGCGCGTGATGTAATTAATTTTGTAATGAAATGTACGAAATGTCAACGTTACAAATACTCAAATACAATTAAAGAACCTATGGTTATAACGGATTGTGGAAATCCAGCCTTCGATAAAATATACATCGATCTAGTAGGACCTTTACCACGAGATAATAACTACAACTACATTTTAACAGTTCAGTGTGACCTCACCAAATATGTCGAGGCGTATCCGGTAGCGAGTAAGGATGCGCGTACGGTGGCCACAACGCTGGTAAATAATTTTATACTTAGATATGGCATTCCCCGAGAGATAGTAAGCGACAGGGGAACCGAGTTTGTCAACGTCATAATGAAAGAAGTATGTATAATTTTAAATATATGTAATTTACAGTCAACAGCTTATCATCATCAAACTTTAGGTTCACTAGAAAATAGTCATAAACATTTAACTTTTTATTTGAGAATGCAAGTTAACAGTCAAACACAGGAATGGAGTTCATGGGTACCCTACTGGTGTTTCTCGTATAACACTACAGTACATTCGAGTACAAAATTTACGCCATATGAACTAGTGTTTGGAAAACAATGTAACATACCTTCCAACCTCACAACAACAATAGACCCGATTTATAATTTTGATAATTATGCTGTCGAATTAAAATATCGTTTACAAAAGTCTTAAATGGATGCTAAAAACAATCTAATCTATTCGAAAATTGTCAGGAAAAGTAAATATGATAGTAGTATCAATCCAAATACATATAAAACTGGTGATCTAATATTAATTAAAAATGAAAATCAAAATAAACTGGAACCATTATATTTAGGTCCATTTTCAGTAGTTAAGGAAATATCACCAAATGTTGTTGTTTTAGATAAAGGAAAAGAAAACACTATTCATAAAAATAGAACTAGACTTTATCAAGACTAACATTAAGTTGCAGGAACACTTTTGTTTGTAATGGTACGGTATCAAATTCAGACTTGTGCTGATGATAATGTTTATTGTTTAGTTTGTAAGTATATTGAAATAGATATAATATACATTATATATACTGCATTATAATTGTACGATAACTATTTACTGTACAACGAATAATAAATAATTGTATAATCATCATATTATTCTCATATTATAATTGTAAAAATATACATAACAAAAAGTAGAGGACCTAATATAGAACCCTGAGGAATACCGGATGACATTTTAGCATTTCCCGACTTGTAGCCCATTAATCACGACTATCAGGTTTTTTTTTTTTTTTTTTTAAGGGTGGGAAATCATCAAATAACTTCTCCCGCTCTGGGCGGAGCGGGAGGGTGTGTCAGACTCTTGCTGACTAAAACCCACCCGTATTCCTTCTTGTTGCCTGTGTTGCGGGGGCCTCGGTGACCCATAAGTACCTTCCCGCGACCCCGGCAGGCATCGGCCCTAGTGGACCCCTACTATTTACTGACGACATCTCTTTGAGGCGCGCGTGGAATACAACGCGCCGTCGACCCGGGCCTGGTCCTTACCGGACGGTGAGCTACCCATTGCTCACCGTCCGCAAGCCCGCGCCTACGGTGGCCGGGAATCCGCTGCGATTAACAATATATGAGCAAAACCACCGCAAAATATTGCCCCTAATTCCATTGAACGCTATTTTATTGAGGAGGATTTCATGGTCCACTCTATCAAATGCCTTTTGAAAATCCGTATACACAGCGTCCACCTGAATTCCAATTGAAGAAATTAGAGTAAATTGCTAAGTTTGTCATGGTGGATTTTTGTTTACAAAACCATGTTGTTCGGGTATGATATAGTTATGGATGAAGGGGTAGATAGCATTATGAACAAGTTTCTCGAAGAGTTTTGACGTTGCACTGATAATAGAAATTGGACGATAGTTTGTGACGTCATGTTTTGAAACATTTTTATGAATTGGGACAATGTATGCGCTTTTCCAAATGTCTGCGAAGAAACCCTCAGTGATGCATTTGCTAAATACAATGTGTAATGGTTCACATATTGATTCAGCAGTGTTCTTGAGAAACACTGCTGGTAGTCCATCTGGTCCTGGACCCTTGGAGGGGTCCAGTTTTTTTAATTCTCTTTTAATAACAATTATATCAAAATAGATATGGTGTAATAAATCACACTGCTCCGAATAATTATTTGGTGGTGACCATTGGGGAGTTAAGGTAGACGGCTGGTAGACAGACAGAAAAAATGAGGTAAACAAGTTACAGATAGTTTCAGAATCTTGCGAAGTTCGGTTTTCGTATGACATACTAGACGGTATACCTGCCTTGGTTTTTTTATTGGATATATAAGACCAGAAGTATTTAGTGTTTTTAGGGATAGAATCCTCTACAGAATTAATGTACTTATTGTAACATTTTGTAGCCTCACTTTTAAAACGGGTTCTATATAATGATAAGAGTTCATATAATCCGAGTCATTTTTGTATGTTTTCCACTTTATCCAAGCTTTGCGTTTGTTTTTAAAAATATGTATGAGAGATAGGCTAAACCATATTGGGTATCGTGCTGGCTTAGGTTTCGAAAATGGTTCATTTTTATTGACAATATCGTAAATAGTTTCATAGAATAAGTTAACCGCATTCTCTGCGGGAAGTTGACCAAGTATCGTCTTCCAAGAGACGTCCATCAAGTCTTTATTTAAAAGATCGTAATTGGCCTTAAAAAAGTTAGGTTTTTTTACAGGTTTACGATTCATGGTGCTAATGTTTGATGTGAAAGGAATTATAATATTAAGTGGGGGATGATGAACGTCTATTGGGACAGAAATCGAGTCCTGCGGTTGCATCACGGAGCAGTCAGTTATGTTAGTGATGCACAAGTCCAAAATTCTGCCGTTCGAATTTCTAATTACATTATATTGTGAGGAATGGTGAAGAAACATAGAATTTAGCAGACCGTCGCAAACCGATGATGTTCCCGTACAAACAAGGCCAGTAGGTCCCGTTTGATGTTGCCAATTAGCGTCAGGTATATTATTATTTTAATCTCCGACTAGTAACAAGTTGGATATGCCATTTTCTCTTATAATATCATTTAAAACCTCAAAGTATAGATTATAAACCGCTATAGGTGATCTATCTGGTATGTAAACTGCACCAATTAAATAACAGCCAGTTAGTTCTGTACTCGGTAACTGTACAAGACGTTAATTCTACAAACTTTGACATTGGTGTAAGTGACGGCACAGAGAAACGGTACGGTCTGTGATAAATAAATGCAGTTTATGTGAGGTGCCTGATATTCCTAGCTGTTCGGAAGACAGTCCCTTCTTCAGTCTATAGGCGCTAATTATATTGTCACGAAGGATTCTTGTTGTAAATTTCGCAACAACATTCTTAGGCTTGTTATTCTATGGCCCTCTACGGGGCTCCTGTATGGGCGTGCTCTCTGGCGCTGCGGCCAGCCCGCCGGTTGAGCGCGGCCCAAAGAGTCGATGAAGTACCTGGGACTCGTCCTCGACAGCCGTTGGAACTTCATGGAGCATTTCCGACGTTTGGCTCCCAAACTGGAGCGGGCGGGCGCTGCATTGAAGCGGCTCCTGCCCTATCTAGGGGGTCCAAACGCCTCCTGCCGGAGGCTCTACGCGGGGGTCGTGCGGTCCATGGCCCTCTACGGGGCTCCTGTATGGGCGCGCTCTCTGGCGCTGCGGCCAGCCCGCCGGTTGAGCGCGGCCCAAAGGGTCATGGCAATCCGGATGGTCCGGGGATACCGCACGGTCTCCTGTGAGGCAGCGAGCCTCCTTGCCGGATTGCCGCCATGGGATCTGGAGGCAAAAGTCCTCGCGCACGTATGGGAGTGGCGCGAGGAGGTGAAACGCCGGGGCGTAAGTCCGCTACCGCGAGGAATCGCGGCACAGCGGACGGAGCTCCGGCGGGATCATGGCGTCATGGAAAGTACGGTTGTCGCAACCCAGTGCTGGGCACGCCACGATTACGGCGATAAGTCCCCTCTTTGAGGAGTGGCTGGAGAGGCACCACGGCGTCCTTACCTTCCGCCTGATGCAGGTTCTCACCGGACACGGCAGCTTCGGGAGGTTCCTGTGTCGGATAAGGCGCCTGTGTGGATGAGACGGAGAAACAAAATCCAATATGGACACCGTCGTAAACGGTAGTTCCCACAAGATAGAGAGGGTCCGATGTTCTCCAAAACTTGCACTCAAAAACCGGAAATAAATAAATCAAATACACCGCAGCAACCAACTATACGTCCTCTCAGAGCAAAGATCCGCGAGAAAAAAAATAGTTTAATTTATTTAAATGATAAATTTGTGTATTTATCATTTAAATAAATTAAAGATGTGCGGATCATCACCTAATATTTTATTATAGACACCTAGGTACTTACTCGTACCTACTTAACTAAACGTTGCCAATAATTAAAACAATATTCATTATTCATAATCACCATCATACTATTACAACATTCATCGGTTCCACCTAGCTCACGGCCAGATTCTCGTGGCTTGCAGACTCGTTACCTTGGAAACCACCGCGTGGTTTCTATGGTAATGAGAATCGAGTGAAGTGAGATGATCCACGGGCTTGCGCGAATACGCTGTCATTATCCATGCGCCCATCATATACCTAACCTGTCTTCAAGCATTGCCGTATTCGAGTTTAGAGACAACTTACCTACTCTTTATTTCCATGCTTTTAGATATTCCAACTGTTTTTATACATTTAAAAAGTCAGTGTAGTAGGTTTCATTTTGTTTTCAAAACATGGATATTAGTTGAAATGAGATTGAGCAACGCCATAATTATAATTGTGCTACGCAAGTATTCAGTGAATTGTTTGTTTATATAAGTTCATAATACGAAAGGCACATGTTATGTAGTAAGATCGCATCGTCTAGAATCTAGATAAACCACAGTCCACAGTAACAGAAGGCATATCAATAATCTAGTTATAAGTGCTGTTATTATGTGTAAACACACAAATTGCGTCTCTCTTGTTAACTAGAAATTAAAATTATTATAATTAATTTATTATTTCTATATTATGGGTATATTATTTGTGTGTATGTTTATTTTAAGCCAATAAAATTATGTATGTTTAGGCTGCTTTAGTCTAATTTAAGATTTCCTGTAAGTATGCTGATTTAC
The DNA here is from genome assembly GCA_905333075.3 of Atethmia centrago. Taxonomy (NCBI): domain Eukaryota; kingdom Metazoa; phylum Arthropoda; class Insecta; order Lepidoptera; family Noctuidae; genus Atethmia; species Atethmia centrago. The sequence continues at coordinate 16,298,398 of HG995385.1, forward strand.
ACAGTGTCTACTTCTGTCATCCGTCTCTCCTATCGCAGGTCTGCTGAAAGAAATTTCTTATGATATAAGCAGTTCCTTTGTGGTCTTCCATCTTTATATATTTTACTTTATTAAGTGTTTAGTACGTACATAAATAAATAAAATGTATTCCTTTGTATCACTGTATATATATATAAATGTAGTACTTTAAATAAGTATAGCAGTATGATTTCTATAAAATACAATAAAATATCAGAGTCTGAGCCAATTAAAATTAACCACATGGGCCAACATAATTCATGTATTTTGAGGGCAATGAGTTACAACAATTCTTAATTCCATGCCCATGCCTGTCCATGTCCAATTTATTTGCTCCATAATTTGTTTATCAAAAAAGTGTGTGAAATAATGAATACTTACTAGGTAGGATTAATGTGTTAAAATCAAGTAGAGGCGGTGTCCTTTTATATTCTTCAGTTCCTTTAATGCCTTAGCAATTGCAGGGTCGCGTAGCTCATCTACTGAGTGGTAGAATACCTATATCAGATTAATAAAATTCACTTGCTTGTGTGTACCCATTAAATTTCTATTTTTTTACCTATGTTGCCCCCTGGTGGGCAAAGGTCTCCCCATACTTTTCAGTTTTCCTTATGTTGTGCCTTGGTGACGACGCCTGTCTTCAGGCACCCACTGTGTGTCGACGACCTTATGGTTATTATGACTAAGTTAACAAGGTACTATTTTGGCATACCTGCTGACCACCACTCATTCTTGTAAGGCTAACTACCAGACTGATGATCTAGTTGATCTAGTTCGCATAACCATGACTTGTGGAGTTGAGGAATCCATTTAGTTTCGAATAATTTTAGAAAAACGGTCCCAGTACTTGTTCCAGTCCTATTACTATCCCATTCACGATTATAAATCACACTAACTGTGGCGTAGCTACCTAGGGGCTAGGCGGGGCAGTGCCCCCGGGCCCTCAAGCTCAGGGGGCCCTCGAATCTTTACCAGAAACCTCGATCGAACTGAACTTTTGGAAATTTCTCCCATTTTCAAAATAAATATGACAGGTTCAACCCGACTTTAATCATGACAACTCAGTTGAGAGAAATTCAAAAGTTATAGCTTTAGAGGTAATTCCCCTAAATTCTATCTTTGGGTTGGCAGTGTTGTCAATTTCACGGATAGCGATATGTGCGTTTTATTATTAACCGATGTGCGTTTTATTGTGAATTCGAGTTAAGATTTTTTTTTCGAGAACGGTTAAAATATTAATGCTGTATCAGGAGTAAGTAAGCTACTGTCAATAAACTTTTTAGTACTGGACAATATAGTGGTTCAATTTTATTTGATTTTAGTACCACTTTTATTGATGTCCGTTACGTCAATAAATCATGTCAAATCTATAGATTTCGGCTACTCATTGTACAGCAATTGTGTGGAAATACAGATTTTTTTCGCAACGTTGCAAGATTTGTATAACTTTTTCGGAAACAGCATCAAACGTTGGGATCTACAGTCAAAATTCACTGGCGAATCGGACACCACTCTAAAAAACCTAAATCCGACTAGATGGTCCAGTAGGGGCAGTAGGGTCAATACGATATCTGCAATAAAACTTCGTTTTTTTTTATATTATCTAAGCATTATCAGAAATTTACCGCCATATTATGGCTAATATCCAAACCTACATAATTCAAATCTATTTTACTTTAGTTATCCTAGAATGTGGCGGTAGTAGGTACTTTTTCCATCAATCACCTTCCTTCCTATTCATTCCTGCAGCGTCTACCATAGGTCAGAGCGAAACAGGAATACAAGGCTAGAAGAAGATGGTCCGTAATGAAGTTCAAGTTCGTCTAACCCGCTGCTGCGTAAGCATCTCTCCAGAGCTTTCACCGCTAATATATCTGGATTCCGTGATAAATCCGGGTTTTCCTGTCTATATATCATACTAGACCTACCTACTTATCAAGTTACACTGATTTTGTGCTGTGAAAGAAATAGGAATCGTTTATCTGTGAAACCACGCTGGCTCGCCGCGTGGCTAACCTACAAATCGAGGACGTGCGAAGCCTTAGCAGCAGGAAGGCGACTTCAGACTTCTAAAGGTAAGGCACTGCACCCTGTGTCCTCTTATTCCCGTTCCTCCATACCATAAACGACCTCTTCCAAAATCAATGTACACTCCGCACATAAAGTTTATTACAGTCCACAAAACCGCCAATTCTCATAGCAAGGCTTTGAATCACCGCTCCGGACTTTTAGAAGCCTGGAAAGAACTGTTTAGACAGTTCTATCCATTTTCATGGTAAATTCCCCGTTCCCTCATGTTAGCGTTTAAAGTTTTTTTTCTAAAAGGCTCGTGGCGCTAACATTTTGGTCCTTCGTAAGCCGGATTTATTTTCTAGTTACAATCCACTATATTAGGCGATCTTCATTTAATTCCCTAGGGAAACCCGCACTCGGATCTGGATTCGTTCAGATTCAAGTATTTAATTACATTCGTGTCATTAAATTCATCTAATCAAAATCATAAATTTACGTTTCATGTTCATAAAATTACGTTTAGTAAATACGTTTCGATTGTTGTCTAACTTGCAATCAAGCTTAACTTCATTCATAGTTGCATTGCATCGTAGCACAAAGTACCTACGCATTCGTCTTTATAGAATACCCGTTTAATATTATCAGTTTTCTACATTAGCTGCTCGTTACCGCGCGCATTATAGTTAGTGTGGGTAGATTGTTTACGCTCTAATTAAGACAGGTTTTGAGAGCTCACTCAGTGCATTCCGATCTATTTACTTGAACAGATTCGATACGTACCTACCTATTTCATTGTAATCAAGATTCCTCGACCTGCAGCTGATGCTAAGGATAGCAAAACTGATAAATCCACCTCATTGCATTTAAGTTCAGAAATAATTCTCGTAGAAGCAAAACGAAATGCCCTTTTCGAATCAATTCAAATTGTGTTCGAAAGGGCGAAAAAGGCTCACATTGACAGCGAGACGGTGGAGAGTTTTCTGGATTCAGTCGCGACTATTGATGAAACTCGGTCTGAATTTCGGGTTCTCGTCAACGAACACAATAGGCTACTTTTAAAAATTAATCCATCCGCGAAGCCTAACTATCAAGCATGGATTTCCTTTGATGATCTTTTTGTCGTATCAAACGTGTGTAAAAGCAGGTTGAGCCTGTGCCTTCGAGGGTGAACGCTGACGCTACTGGCCAGCATGCTGATCAGAACGTTATTAGGTCTAAACGGCCTACTTTAGGGCCTATCGAAATTGTGTCATTTGACGGTGAGGTTCGCAATTGGCCCTTATTCTATGAAAGCTACAAGTCCACAATACACGAAAATCCATCGTTGACAGACGCTGAAAGACTTTACTATTTGTTAGGAAAGCTTTCCACTAAAGCACAAGCGGTATTTTCAGGCATCGCGCACTCCTGATAACTACCAAATAATCTTAAAGTGTCTCGTGGATAGGTATCAAGATAAGCGCATACTCGCTTCTAAGTATCTAGATCAGATGATTAAACTTAAAATAAGTGGCCCCGCTTCTGCGTCTAACATACAAACATTTATGGACCAGTATGTCACTGCCGCAAACGCAATCAAAATTCTTGGAATTCTTGACTTGACTGATTTTTTATTTCTGCACATAGCACTCAAAAAATTGGACGGAGAAACGATACGTGCTTTCGAGTCGCAATATCGTGAAGTTTCGTTGCCGACTTTTAGTCAGCTGACCGAATTCATTAGGAGTCAACATAGGATTTATCAAAACACACAGCCTAGTACAGCTGGCGTTTCCACTCGTAGTTCTGTTAAATCTCACAATAATGTACCAAACCCGCAGAGTTATGTAGCCATCGCGACTGCTAACAAAAAATGCCTATGTGACAATATTGTGCATGATCACTTTTTCAAGTGCCAAAAATTCATTGAAAAGACACCGTCCGTACGTTTCAAATGCGTGAAAGATAACGGTGCATGCATTAATTGTTTAAGCATTAAACATAAGTCTCGCGACTGTAATTCAACGCTTAAATGCCGCAACTGTCATCAAAAACATCACTCTTTATTGCATTTCAATAGGGTTCCAAATCAAACCGCCTCACAATCTCATAACAGTGGATCGTTGCCGGTGTCCAGGTCCGAACCTGTGATACTTAGCGAGCACGCCACGCCGCACCAGCCGTCGCCGTCCACACCGTTAATCAGTGCACTCGTACCGGCCTAATGCGAGCGAGCCGAGAGTATAGTCCTTGCACACATCCATTGCTGCGCCATTGCAGTTTAGTACTAATGACGGCGACCGCGCCGCGCCATGTATTCGTCCCACAACGATATTACTATCAACCACTCACGTTATTATCTGCGATCGAAACAGACAAAAGCATATTGTAAAATGCCTTTTAGACTCTGGATCGCAGAGCAATTTTATAAGTACAGAATGCTGTAACCGGTTAGGATTAGATTATAATAAAAGTACGCAAATGATTGTTCGAGGATTTGGTGGTTCGGAAAAACCTATCAAAGGTTCCACTAACTTTAAAATATTTTCTCGCTTTGATAAAAACGTTTATTTCGATGTATCGGGATTTGTAGTAGATCGCATCACGGATGACCTGCCCACAGTTCCCGTGGACGAGGCTGCTTTTACCCACATCGTATCATTGCCACTCGCGGACAGTACGTTCGCTACTCCCACCGCCGTTGATGTTCTGCTTGGGGCATCTATTTTTCCGCACATGTTGATGCCTGATACGGTACGTAGTAGCATGCATGGAATACCACCCGCCATACAAACAGTGTTAGGGTATATTATAATGGGTTCCGCGCTGCTTCCCTATAAGTCTACTGCCGCATGTTGCGCTATCGTAGAATACAGTTTAGGCCACCTCCGCGTTTTTTGGGAACTCGAGGAATTATCCGATCCAGTCAAGATGACATTGAATGTGAAATTCATTTCCGCACTACTACTACGCGTGATTCTAGTGGCAGGTACACCGTTGCGTTTCTATTTCGCGACGATGTTTATAAATTGGGAGATTCTTTTTCCACAGCGCGTCGACGTTTTTTGTGCCTAGAAAAGAAGTTGGAGTCATCAAGTTTTCTACGAATTTCTATGATGATATCATTCGTGAATACATTGAGAAGGGTTATGTAACCGAAGTGGGGCCTATTGACAGTAATAATATAATATCCACCGCCGCTTCCTACTTCGTACCACATCATTGTGTTCAGCGTCTGGATAAGACATCTACAAAGGTCCGCATGGTTTTAGACGCTAGTTGTAAAACTAGCACAGGTTTGTCCTTGAATGATGTTCTTCAATCAGGCCCTAATTTACAGGGTGACTTAAATAATATTCTTTTGAATTTTCGGCTATTCAAAATCGCCGTTTCAGCAGATTGTAGACAAATTTTTCTTCAATTGGGAATGTTAGAGCGAGACCGCAAATATCAAAAATTCATTTATCGCTTTCATCCGGAAGATAAATTGACGGTTTTTGAACTGGCTCGTGTTGCGTTCGGTATGAAGTCGTCCGTATTTGACGCAATCCGCGTTGTTCATCAGTTGATTGCTGATGAGGGTGAGAGATTCCCAACTGCAGCGGCCATAGCATCCGTCTCCACGTACATGGATGACGTCTGCTACAGCATTATGTCAAATGATTCAGCGCAGAAAAACGAGAACGTCGCTATCAATTCATGTATCGAACTTATACAATTATTTAAATGCGGTCAGTTCGACCTCGTAAAGTGGACGAGTAACTCGGACGCTGTCCTTCGCGCTATTCCCGCATCGCATCGAGCTTCGTCAGATCTCGAGATTGATAGAGATGTACCTGACAAGGTTCTAGGTACACATTGGGACAAATCCGATGACGTTTTCAAATTCAAGGTCGCAAGGCCAGACTCAAGCTGTACTAAGCGCAGTATCTTGTCCGTCGTAGCGCGCTTATGGGACAATCTAGAGCTGGTGGCCCCCGTCATACTTTATGCCAAGCTCCTAATTCAGGAGCTATGGTTATTGAAGTGCGGCTGGGACGATGTCTCCCCGCAACGCATCGTAAATCTCTGGAGGCAATTCTGTAGCGAACTTCCCGCACTCAACGAGATACGCGTTCCGCGACATCTCGGAGTAATGCAGGGTTGTGTAGCGAACGTCTTAGGATTCGCTGATGCAAGTGAGCGTGCTTACGGCGGCGTTGTCTACTTGCAAGTCGTGGATAATGCTAATACGACCGTTAGGCTTGTATGTTCAAAATCAAAAGTTTCACCGCTTAAAACTATTTCAATTGCTCGCTTAGAATTGTGTGCTACAGTTTCATTATCTACGCTTCTACGTAAAGTGCTAAACAATTTTGAGCCAAGGTATAACATCTCGAATGTCTTCGCGTTTACCGACTCGAAAGTCGTTCTTTGTTGGATCCGCACCGCTGGCAAACTTTTGTGGCAAATCGCGTGGCAAAGGTTGTCGATAACATTCCCGCAAGTTGTTTTCATCACGTGGCAGGCATTGAAAACCCTGCTGATTGTTTATCGCGAGGTTTATCACCTGCGCTGCTTGTCAATCACCCTCTGTGGTTTACCGGACCCCCATGGGCATCTAGGCATTCATCAGAGTGCCCTATTTGTGAATTCGATCGCGAAGGCGTTAGTGAAGTGCCGAAACTGAAGCCCTCTGCGCATGCTATAACAGTGGGTGCATCGAAGTCGCCTATTTATGAGCTTGCTCAACGTGTTTCGTCATGGTCGAAGTTACTTTGCATAATTGTCTATATATACCGCTTTTCTAAATTATTACCGCGCAGATCTTACATGAATAAATCAGATTTAGATTATGCTGAAATTAAAATAATATCCGCTTTACAACAAGTTTACTTTGTTGACGATATAAATAAATTAAAAAACAGTGAGAACTGTTCCCCCGCTTTGCAAAAACTTAAACCGTTTTTAGACGTGAACGGTGTTATCCGCGTCGGCGGTCGGTTGACCTATACAGAAATAAATTACGTACAGAAACACCATTATGTTTTACCTAGGCACGATCACGTGATTGATATCTTAGTCGATTATTACCATCGAAAGCATTTACACGCCGGCCCCAAATTGCTGATGTCTTTACTTAGGAATCAGTATTGGATACTAGCAGCGCGACGCGTTATTCGTCATCGTATCCACAAATGCAATACATGCTTCAGAGCAAAACCGCGTCTATCTTTTCTGCCCGAGTTCCGTGTCACCTAAGTTGACAAGCCATTCACGCATACTGGATGTGATTATGCTGGCCCTCTCCAGTATACACCAGTTCGTGGAAGAGGTATTAGAAGCCGCAAGGCTTGGCTCTGTATTTTCACGTGTCTGACAACCAGGTGTTTGCATATAGAAATCGCTTCAGAGTTAAGTACTGCCAATTTCCTTGCTGCTCTGAAACGATTTCTAGCACGTCGTGGTCCTGTACAGTGCATACATACTGACAACGGCGCATTTTTTTTTCGGATAAACCTAGGTCTTACCTTCGCGATCTTTAATGTTTCCTCGATGACCATCGCCCGCAAATTGAATATGAGCTTTCTGAAAGTCGCATAGAGATGAAACTCATAACGCCCCAGTCGCCTCATATGGGAAGTTGCTGGGAGAGCATGATAAAACTGGTAAAGTCTCATTTATTCAAGATTATCGGTCAACAAATATTATCTTATGAAGAGCTGTTGACGGTGCTTACGCAAATCGAGGCACTTGTAAATTCGCGTCCGCTGACAGCTATGAGTAGCGACCCTTCAGAGCCATCGGCTCTCACAACGGCTCATTTTCTTAACACTGCGCCCCTTCGCTCTCTGCCTGCTCCTCATGGAGAGAACGTAAGTTTGCTGTACAGACATTCGATTTTTCACAAAATGGTGCAGTCTTTCTGGCAGCGATGGCGTGTAGAATATTTGCATTAATTGCAATCTAGATCCAAGTGGAACATTCTATCCACTCCGATACCACTGCAATCAGTAGTCATACTGATCGTCGATAATGCTCCACCGTTTTCTTGGCCTCTGGGTGTGGTGGAGGCTGTTACACCGCGGTCTCTTACCGTTAGAACTTCCAAGGGTAGCCTGGTCCGTCCAGTTGTCCGTGTGTGCCTTTTACCGAGCCAGTGAGAGTGCAGTTCTCTTTATACCTTAGATTAGTTTTAGAGATAGGTTTATTGCAAATAGGTAAATTTATGTTATATTCTCTGACTCTTTTTAGAGCAGACAATCCCGCAAATACATTTTAAAGGACTGACTCTGTCCGAATCAGATCTTATTGTTTAATTATATAGTGGTAAGCTTTGTAAATGAATATGGTTTTCATTTTTAAGGTCGGGAGAATGTTACCGCCATATTATAGCTAATATCCAAACCTACATAATTCAAATCTATTTTACTTTAGTTATCTTAGAATGTGGCGGTAGTAGGTACTTTTCCCATCAATCACCTTCCTTCCTATTCATTCCTGCAGCGTCTACCATAGGTCAGAACGAAACAGGAATACAAGGCTAGAAGAAGATGGTCCGTAATGAAGTTCAAGTTCGTCTAACCCGCTGCTGCGTAAGCATCTCTCCAGAGCTTTTACCGCTAATATATCTGGATTCCGTGATAAATCCGGGTTTTCGTGTCTATATATCATACTAGACCTACCTACTTATCAAGTTACACTGATTTTGTGCTGTGAAAGAAATAAGAATCGTTTATCTGTGAAACCACGCTGGCTCGCCGCGTGGCTAACCTACAAATCGAGGACGTGCGAAGCCTTAGCAGCAGGAAGGCGACCCCAGACTTCTAAAGGTAAGGCGCTGCACCCTGTGTCCTCTTATTCCTGTTCCTCCATACCTTAGACAACCTCTTTCAAAATCAATGTACACTCCGCACATAAAGATTATTACAGTCCACAAAACCGCCGATTCTCATAGCAAGGCTTTGAATCACCGCTCCAGACTTTTAGAAGCCTGGAAAGAACTGTTTAGACAGTTCTATCCATTTTCATGGTAAATTCCCCGCTCCCTCATGTTAGCGTTTAAAGGTTTTTTTCTAAAAGGCTCGTGGCGCTAACAGAAAGGATGGGCAGGAGGATGATGCTGATAAAACTACTTTATCTGTTACCTGCTATGCTTCTTTTAGCTTGGTTTAATCTGACCACAATCTAGTTTCTGGATCAGTAATGCTAGCCTAACAATATTGCATAGTTTTGATATTATGGTAATTATAGAGTTCACTAATCCCTTCAGACGCATGTTGGCAGTTTTATGAATCATCAATTAGATGGCTACGTAGATGTGTGTAGGTATACGAGTTTAAATGAAGACGTAAACCAGCTTTAAGTATGTCTAGTTATCGCCGAAGACACTAGCGATGCAACTCTTCCACTACATTATGCAAAGGGATAAAACTTAGTACTTCATATACACCTGGTTTATCTGGCTAAACAGATGTAGAACGAACCTATAAGTACCTACCTATTGAAAGAGATTTATTCAGATTCCGGACCCTTTATTTTAGAGATTTATTCAGGTCAGGAGATGACATCCTAGAAGGACACTGACAATATTGGTGATGTCCTTAAAAAAGTCAGGTGCGTAGTACTTTGCAACGCGCGTTTATGACCCAGATGTATGAACGTGGACGAAACAAAAGGAGTAGGTACGAGTATGTAAGAATCGTAGTAGGTGGCTTTCTGTAGTTTCTGCCTAGCCCCACGGGATATAGGTGTGAGTTTATGTAATAATGTATAAATAAGCCATTCTGCTACTAAATAATAACCAATAACTCCATGCCTAAAGTACTTTTAGGTTATTTTAGGTTATAACCTTTTACTTTTCATATCTTTTTTTTCCTAACTTCTGTAACCTACTTTCCATTTGCTTTTTTGTTAGAATTATGTAGTTCTTTAACTACTCATATGCTTTAACTATTCTTCGGTATGCGGGCCCTCATTTGACGCGTGTTTTGGCTTTATTATACAATCTTTGTCTGAGTCATGCGTATATACCCTCGGATATGTTGAGAACAGTTGTAGTGCCCGTAGCAAAAAATAAAACTGGACTATTGACTGATAGGAATAACTATAGACCTATTTCACTGGCTACGGTTGTGTCTAAAGTATTGGACAGCGTGCTTAATGCGCAATTAAATAAACATGTTCTGTTGCATGACAACCAGTTTGGGTTTCGACCTGGGTTGTCTACCGACAGTGCTACATTGGGCTTTAAGCATGCTGTAGAGTACTACACACGCCGTAGCACTGCGGTTTACGCTTGTTTCCTCGACCTGTCGAGTGCTTTTGATCTGGTTGGTTGGAAAAAACTTAATGATGCGAAGCTACCACCTGAAATCATAAATATTTTTAAGTTTTGGTACGGAAACCAGATCAACAGTGTAAGGTGGGACGGGGCTTACTCGAGTCCTTATGGTCTTGAGTCAGGTGTGAGGCAGGGGGTCTGAGTTCTCCTACACTCTTCAACCTGTACATGGACCAGTTGATTGGGGAGCTGAGTAGCACCAGAGTCGGATGTTATATTGATGGCATATGTGTCAACAATATTAACTATGCAGATGACATGGTGCTGCTCAGTGCCTCAGTCTGTGGCCTGAGGAAACTGGTGAGTGTATGTGAGAGGTACGCCGGTGCTCATGGTCTGTTGTATAATATAAAAAAGTGTGTCGTCATGGTGTTTGGGGCTGGTGGGAAGTGTCCAGAAACGGTACCTCCAGTAATGATGAGTGGTGTACCGTTATCGAGAGTGCACTCTTTTAAGTACCTTGGGCATGTTTTGACCGCTAGCCTTAGGGACGATGACGATATTGAGAGAGAGCGGAGGGCGCTGTCGGTCAGAGCGAATATGATTGCACGCAGGTTTAAGCGTGCGTCTACGGAGGTTAAAAAAACACTTTTTAGAGCCTTCTGTTCCTCATTTTACACCTGTAGCCTATGGGTACATTTTACGCAGAGATCGTACAGTGCCCTTCGCGTGCAATACAATAATGCTTTCAGGGTGTTGATGGGGCTGCCTCGCTTCTGTAGCTCATCAGGGATGTTTGCGGAATTGCGTGTTGATTGCTTTTATGCATTAATGCGTAAAAGATGTGCATCCTTGGTGCGCAGGGTGCGAGCCAGTTCCAACAGCATCCTGGAAATTATTGCTGGCAGGCTGGACTGCTGTATTGTGAGTCGTTGCTCCAGTATCTCAGCTGGAGTGCTGAAGCAATGATTATTGATTGTATTTTGTAGCGTGTGTTTGTTTTACTAACATAGTTGTAAGTTTATTTTATTGTCACTAACACTGTATGAGTCACATGGTTACTCGCAATAAATAATTTATTATTATTATTATTATTATAAGTTTCCATAATATACGCTACCCCTATCAATGGGTCCCAAATTACATGCAATCTCGCCATTCTCCTTTTATTCTCAGGTAACAGAACGTAAGTTAACCTAAGTACTCATGTTTTTCTGTTACAACGGAGGACTACTCGTATAAGTATGTAATTACTCGTATGATTAAAACGTGATATCTAGTAAGACTAGTATCGATAACTAGTTATAGTAACACCCATGTTCCTTGATTGACACAACCCTAGTAACGGCAGCCATTTTATGCGCCAATATCGAGTTGTAGGTATGCACCTTTTTTTGTAGGTATTTGCAGTCCATATATTTATATGTCAATGGGTTGTACAAAGTTTCACCAATATGTCTATGGTCGCCACACTTTAGTTGAAACAGACCACAAACCAATAGTGTCACTCTATAAAAAACCAATGTACAACATTCCACCCCGTCTTCAAATAATAATGCTGAGATTACAACCATATGACCTGAATGTAACTTACAAACCAGGTAAATATCTTTATGTATCCGATACTCTGTCTAGAGCCGCTTTACCAGAACCAGTCATTACATGATCTTGATTCTGACTTAGATTTACATGTTAATTTAGTCATTAAATCACTGTCAGTTAGTCCAAATAGACTTAAATCTATTCAAGAACAGACTTCCCAAGACAAGGAATTGTCACTGTTAAGTAAATATTGCATATCAGGTTGGCCTGAACATAAAAAATTACTTCCAGACATTAGGCCTTATTTTCCTTTAAAACCAGACTTACACATTATTGATGGCATTGTCTTCAAAAATAACAGTATTATTATACCTGTGTTGACATATTGAAACAGATCCATGAAGGTCACCAGGGTATTCATAGTTGCCAAAGATTAGCAAGAAATCTAGTATACTGGCCCAATATGTACTCTGATATATAAAAATATGTTAATAATTGTCACAGCTGTCTTACTTACAGACGTAGCAATTCTAAAGAACCACTACAGTCTCATGAAGTAAAACCCATCCCATGGGATAAAGTTGGCGTTGATCTATTTGATCTGAATGCAGACAAGTATGTCATAGTCATTGATTATTTTTCCCAATATGTAGAACTCGTTAAGCTAGTAGGTAGTTCCGCTAGTAAAATCGTCATCAGTCACCTAAAGCCTATTTTTTACAGGCACGGAATTCCCAATATTCTAATTTCAGACAATGGTCCTCCATTTAGCTCAAAAGAGTTTAATAATTTTGCTTTTAGATTGGCAAATACAACATATTACATCAAGTCCCTATCTTCCACGGTCTAACGGTCTTGTAGAAAGAACCATAGGCACGATTAAAAATATATTAAAGAAATGTTTTACTGATAATACAGATCCTCATTTAGCGTTATTACAATATAGGAATACACGTAAAGAAGGCATGAAAAAAGTATACTTACGTACGATACGAATAATTTTACCACTTCTTGTCGTGTGTCTTACTCTTTCTTTAATAAGGGAGATGTTACGTATCCGATTTTATGTATGGTATTTTCTCTTCCTGTCATCAGTAGTTCTTGTACAACGTCTGTCATGGCAGACCTGAATACACGACCTATATTGAAACACTGAGTCGTCGTCTTATTATAAATAATACATGCCAACCCACCATAACGGTGAGGACGCCGTGGTGCCTCTCTAGTCACTCCTCGAAGAGGGAACCTCTATAGGGTATCTCCGCAGTTGTGGCGTGGACACTTAGGATACTCTGTCAGTACGTCACAAAAATATTAATCTTCATTATTTAGAGGTAGCTTAACCCAGGTCCATTAATTAATTAATGAATAATATTTTTAATGATATATTTTTGTAATATTAAACTACATATTAACCTACTTTCAAACAACAAATTATAATTTACTTAGAATTTCACATAATTGTGTAGTCCAGTGACATACTCGTATGTACGTAACTATTGTTCAAACTAAGATTTTAAACGTGTGTGAATAATTAGACTGAATAATTAGCTAAATGTGACTTATTATTGTTTGCCTCCGGTACACAGAAGTAAGTTCTTATTTTATCTAAATTTTGTACCTATTATTTACCAGAATAATCACGCTATTATACGTTGAAGAAGTCGTTGATAAAATACTAGTTTTCAATAAATAATAACAACTTCACTTCCCCGTGCGTGTGTTGTATACAATGGTCGTCGCCATTTGGATTAGCGTTTTAAACATTACATAAAGAACATGACGATTGACAACGATATTTTATCATGTATATTTTTTATGCACTGCACAGGCTTGTGACGTCACTGCACTCAGGTCAAGTTATCGCTCACGGGTTTGACGCGTGTACTAAGTATAAATTTATTGTAATCCTAATAGGTACTTCAGGTTAATAAATATTAAACGTTTTTAATATAGCCCTGTTTCAATAGATACTTAAGTAAAAATATAAAGTTTTTTCTAGTATCAGTTGATCCTGTAAAAATAAATGAAATTGTGTAGGTACACACAGATATATTAATAGGAAAACTCTATAGAAATGTACATAATGTACAATATAGAAATGGTATCAATATCTCATTTGTCCAAATAAATTAGATAATTCAAAATAAATTAGACAAAACAGCAAGATATTTTAAGTAATAACAAAGTAAAAAAAACTAAAACCCGATTGCATGAAAACCAAAAAAGTTAACAAGTAAAGATTACTAAATTATTAAGCTAGAGGCGGCGCGGCGGCGTTCAGATTTGAGACCATAAAACTATTTAGACGAAAATAGATGAATGATGATTTTGAAAGACGAATAATATATTATACAAGAAGTGCAACTGGAATTAACACAAGGTCTTGTGACAGTGGGCCATGCTTTAGAGGATTTACGCCACTCGAGTTAGGAACTATTATTTATTACTTCAAATTCGTGATTAGATTATGCGATGATGATCTGTGATAAATCAAATAAGGCTGATTATGTTAAGAATGCATAATAATATCTAATAAGTGTCACACGGTATGACCAAAAGGACTAGTAGACGGAGAAAACTGATTGTAAATAAAAAACTAAAACCCGACTACGTGAAAACCAAAATGTTTTTAAGCCAGAGGCGGCATTCAGTTTTTCATCTATTTTCGTCTAAATAGTTTGATGGTCTCAAATCTGAACGCCGCCGCGCCGCCTCTAACTTAATAATTTAGTAACCTTTACTTGTTAACTTTTTTGCTTTTCATGCAATCGGGTTTTAGTTTTTTTACTTTGTTTATACTTAAAATATTTTGCTGTTTTCTCTAATTTATTTTGAATTATCTAATTTATTTGGACAAATGAGATATTGATACCAACACCTCATTTGTCCAAATAAGTAGTTTAGGAGCTACGAAGGAATATATGAACATACATAGACTGTCAAACTCATAACCCTTTGTAGTCGGGTAAAAATGCCGTAGCATTAGTACATTGGGCACGCCACAATTGCGGTGATAAGTCCCCTCTTTGAGGACTGGCTAGAGAGGTGCCACGGCGTCCTCACCTTCCGCCTGATGCAGGTCCTCACCGGACACGGCAGCTTCAGGAGGTTTCTGTGTCAGATAAGGCGGGAGGAAACGCCCGGGTGTCACCACTGTGTGGATCGCTCGGAGGACACGGTGGAGCATACGGTGGAGGTCTGCCCGGCTTGGGCAGAGATCTCTCGCGTCCGGCCCAGGTTCAGGCCATGGTACGGAGCGAGAGGGCATGGGCAGCAGTCACCTCTTTCAGTGAAGCAGTAATGCTTGCGAAGGAAGAGGCGGGACGGTTGAGGGAAAGGCAAATTTCACGCCCTCTCGCCCCTAGCCCGGGCGGATTCCCGGCCACCGTAAGTGCGGGCTTGCGGTCGGTGAGCTATGGGTAGCTCGCCGTCCGATAAGGACCAGGCCCGGGTCGACGGCGCGTTGTGTTCCACGCGCGCCTCAAAGAGATGTCAGCACAAGTGTAGGGGTCCACTAGAGCCGATGCCTACCGGGATCGGGTGGAAGTTCAAAAGGGTTACCGAGGCCCCTGGCAACACAGGCAATGGAAGGAATACGGGTGGGTTTTAGTCAGTAAGAGTCTGACATACCCTCCCGCTCCGCCCAGAGCGGGAGAAGTTATTTGATAATTTCCCACCTCAAAAAAAAAAGTATTAGTACATGGTTATATTAGAACATTGTTCCAATGACAAATAGTTTAAATTAGAGTTATTGCCGTTTTGATAACAGTTATCTATTTTCTGTTTAGTAAGTACAAAATGTAGGTACTTATATCTTTTGTGTAAAAAATATATTTAAAACGATTTAATGTGCAGATTTTTTTTTGTGATTTTATGTTGTTATGCTGTGATTTTATTTTGTTATTAATAATAATAATAAATATGGTTGATTTTTACAAATTATCTTTCATTATTTGCATTAAAACAAATCTTGAATTAATCAAAAATCATGAAAAAATATGAATCTCAACGGTGTTACTGATTGGGGTGTAGTTCCAATTTGTCACAGTGTTACTGCATGAGAATATTTTGTTCCCAACGATTCACACTCTTCACATGGTGTGTGATCCGTTGGGAATAAACACAAAAAGTTGTCTAAAGAGTAACAGTGTGACTGGTTGGGAACAATCGTTTTTTTCTTCTAATAAGACATATCAAAACAAAAAATATATGTTCAATAAACTCACTCAAGTTTAATTTGTCAAACTGTAAATAAACTCCTAAAAAAGATGATTAAATATTTTCATGACATCGTTTATTATTGCGTTTTTCTGTTAATCCAAAAAAAAATACCAATAAAAATATAGGTAACTCTGTTTTAAAGTATATACTTAAGATCCGGGAGTTCTACTCTCGCGCTCAAAATAGAACAATATTGAATGCGAAAGTAAAACTCCCGGATCTTTATACTTCCGATTAGTGGAATAAAATAGTGATATCCGTTTGATCAATGCTCGTGTCTTCTCTGTTTGTTAAGAATGAGGCCTTTGCCTTGATTTGATACCAGAATACAAAAAATTACAGGAAATAATTAATTTTAACTGGAGCATTCGCTGGTTTAATAAAAATCAATTAAAATGTTGTAAATTTATCAATAATATTTTATAATTCTTTAATTATCAATTTAATTACCTATCACTAACAGTAGTTCTGGTTTTTAACAATCAGGTCGGAACTTAATAATGTAGGAGGTAACTGTTTTTGGTAACTGGTAAACATACCAAGGTGATAGGTGAGCAAAAAAAAAAACACTATTAGGTATCTTGTTTAATCGTCATCATTTTCTACACAAAGCCCGTTAAATTTTGTTGAACCCGAAGGACAGGCAGGAGGAAAGAAATGAGGTATATCCACATAGGAAGTCATCGGTGAATCTTGTCGAAAGTAAAATACATCCATCCCTAGAACACACAAAAACATAACAAAATAATTCATAAGTACGCGCCGGGTAAATGAAATTCTGTAATGGTTTTAATATTTTATGCCTTTAACTGGTTCTTATGTTAACAAAGCGACTTACGAGTACCTCATTGGCCATACTGATAGGTATAAGCAATTCGCCTATCCCTATTAACATTGTCGGATGTGAAAATCAGCAACATTACAAGAGAGCGTCTCAAAGTTTAAATTGCAATGTTTTTTTCATATAGAAATTAGATTGTCAAAAATCAACAGAATTTTAATAAATGTTCTTGACTTCACTAAAACAAGGGACTTTTAAGAGTGATTAATAAAATAAAAAGAAAATGGCAAAAAACATATACGACAATGTTAATAGGGATAAGCGAATTGCATGTTGCAAGGGCATGTGTGTAAGAGCTAACTTTGCTGTATAGTCTGTTCCAAAACTACCTATCTGATAAAACCGTAAACAAACACCGTTCAGGTTAAATTCACACGCAATCGTTCATTTTAGGGACTTGGTAAATACATTCTTCAGTATTCAGAAGGTTTCAACTTTATATCTTTCCAACAATGATTGCTTGAATAACATTATTGTATTGTACTTAATTGAAAAATCATGGACTTAGATTGAAGTTATAGAATATCCTGATTTTGAATTAGAATTTCGGGTTTCGGGTATTCAAATAGTCAAATCTAAGTACTCGATTTGTAAGTTTCACTACAAATTGGCGTCCGCACTTCCACAGGTATATTCGTTTACATTTTAACCAGATACTTTTGGAACAGACTGTAGAAAGTCCGTGATTCAGAGATCATGTTGAGTCGTATGACCAGCACCAGTTATTACGTAACTAATCCACAATCCCATTTATTTTAAATACTTGTAAAACCCAGAAAAAATGCAGCCAAAGTGACAACTGCGTTTACACCGACGACGCAGTGGAAGTGGAGAAGTTTTAGGCCTACATTTAACAATAATAATAAATAAAATATATTGCAGACCACATGATCCACAAAAAAACACAAGTAAAAAACAAAACAAGTAAATGGCAAAACATCCGGCTAAGTGCGTGACGGACCACGCACAATGAATGGGTTCCGTAGTTGGGACGAATTTATCCCAAGAACAAACTTAACATTGTAGTTGAAAACATGTACAACCCCATACATTCCAACTGCAAATGTAAGTTTGTACACAATATTGAGTGATTTACCATGTTACTTTAAGACCATAGACTTCTTATAGGTTTTCCAGAGTACAGAAGTACAGAACTATTCATGTTTACAAACTACGTGTACCTATTTATATTATGGAAATCACTTCTTGTTTTGAAAAGACATAAGTTCTTGCGAACATACAAAATACTTTCTAAGATATAAAGAGAAGGCAGAGTAAGTACATTAATTTCTTTGAATTTGTTTCTAAGGGACTCACGAGGACCCATTCTATATACTGCGCGGATTGCCCTCTTTTGTAAGATAAAAATTGAATCTACATCAGCTAGTAGCTAGCAGAGTAGCTAGCAGAGTAGGTGGGTAACCCCTGTCGTTAGGAATTGTAGTAACGCCTGACTTTAAAGCAGTCTGGTACTGAGCCGCCAAGCGAGCGTGCAACTTTAGAAACCATTTGAGTTTGAAGTTGTTCAGCCCTAAGGTGACGGACGGACTGCACGAGCTACATCATGGGGGCAGATGGATAGTAGATAATCCCCATTTCTGGTATTGGATCGCAGGCTCGCTCGACTTTTTGAGCACAATCACCTTCAGAGTGAGTGACAGGCACCGACCAGATACTGCGCCAGAACGAACACATGGCACCATCATTGCGTGTCAGTCTCACCTTGGACCGGTCGCTCCCAACCCGTATAAACCCACTTTCTATCGCTCTGGAAGGTGCGATTCTTAGTGTATCGCTCTACTCGCCGCTTATACTTACGAATACGGTTCGTTGCATACACTTTCTGCTTCAGGAAGTCGATGCGCTCTGTGACATGGGACATATAGTCCTGAGGACTGATAGCAGTCTCTGAGAACGCCCGCCTCATAAAGCGCATCACTCTAGAGTGAGTATTGCCCTCTCTGAAGCAGATTAGTTCGCCGATGAGCGCTCTGGCCCCACCAATACGGCGCTAAATTCTGTACTGCCAAGCTGGTACTGTTGGTTTCGGTCGAGTAACTCATTAGCAAATTTGACGTGAGCTACACAACATGCCCGCTACAGCCGCGCAGTACTGAATCAAATGAGTATCAGTGACATCTTTGCAGTCATCAAAATAGTTTGACAACTGCAAATCCAAAACCACCACCAGCGCCCTATTTTTCTTATGCACGGGCAAACGAGGTAAGCGTGGCCTTAGTTCGGGTGACATGAACCAATATTCACGAATCGCATCCTCCAAAGCACTCCTCAATTCCTCATTGTACTGGATACTTACGAGTGTAGCCCTGTCAGTTCAACACAAATCAAGCTGAACAGGGGGGAGATCCCCCCTGTTCAGCGGGGGGTGATGCCATGGCTACTTTGCATTTCACTTCGCTTCGCAGGCGATCAAGTGCAGCGTCATCTAACATGATTACGCTGGATAACCCGCACCACCACCGTACATGATCCGACAGTTGTTGTGGCGAAACGTTGACAGCTGGCTCAAGCACCTCAAAAAGAGAGAGCATCCGAACACGGTACGCGGTCAGATTGTTTCCCCCCTGTAGCCTTATTGTATGAGCGCATGACGTTCTCATTGACAGATCGTGTCTATCTCATGCGCTGCACACTTTCGCCGGGGGCTGGGATCCTATCAGATACCGTTGGGGCTCGAAATCCATCCGGCGGCCGGCGTCCTCACCGTCGACGAACAGGCGGTGGCGTCGTGGGCGGAGAAAAATACTCGACGCTCGAGCTCGACGCAACTACCGCGGCCGGTGTCGTCACAGCACTCACAGCGGGGCTGGATCCCGTGGACCCAGCCCCACTGTGAGAGCTGGGCGGCGTGGTTGAGCTGAGCGAAGAGTCCGGAGGTGGTGGGCGTATTCTACGTGCAGCTGTACTTGTCAACATGTCTTATTTTTTCAATTTTTTTATTAATTTTATTGTTATTATACTTATTAAACACATTTTTAAATATTTTTATAGAAAAACATACAAAAAACATATAAAACTTTAAAAGTAGTGGTCCGCCGGTATTGCGAGCAGGGTCCAAGCTACCCATGGCTAGGGTTCTAGAGACAAGAACCTCCTCACTATGCGAGCCGTATCGATGAGTACTGCCTTCTGAATCAGGCCTTGATCCACCCGCCTAACAAAAGCCACGAGACATGTTGGTCCAGGCGTTTGGTCATTAGAATGGCCTGATTGCCGAAAGCCTGGACCAACGTGTCTGGCAATCCGCCGAAAATACAGGCTGTTACGACAATCGGCACAATTATAGCCGAGTTCACATTCCACATGTCAACAACCTCGTGTGCTAAGTCAAGATATTTTATTGGTTTCTCTTTCTCAGCTTTCACGAGGTTCTCGTCATGTGGAATGGTAACATGGAATGATATCATTGCGCGGCGCGCTAACCGATTTATCACCACTATATCAGGCTCATTTGCGACAATAATCCTGTCAGTAATGATAGACCGATCCCAGAACAACGTGACTTGGTAATTTTCGAGAACCGCTTCGGGCACATACTTGTAATACGGTACTCGAGAGTTCACAAGTTTATATTTCAAAGCAAGTTGCTGGTGAATAATCCTGGCCACTTGGTTATGCCTGTGCAAGTACTCGCCGTTAGCCAGACGAGAACAACCAGAGATAATATGTCTGATGGACTCATCTGGACGGTGGCATGACCGACATACGTCACCGTCCCATTCCTCATAATATGTCTCGGGAAGTTATTCGTCAAGATAACTTCGTCCATAATTTCACAGATGAAACCTTTACTTTCTCCGAAAAGGTCCCAAAACTTAGCCAGGATACGGATGCTAAGAAATCCACACCGGGCTCATGAAGAGCCCAATAGAAGCGCCCGTGCAGCTCCTTGCTTTGCCATACCTTCTTGCGATTATCGGTAGTAAGTATCGTTGCGGCAGTTCTCTTTAGCCATGGAGAACGGGGTGAGCCCCTTCTCCACTGCGACCACATCACGGTGCATACCCACTTCAGCTTTAAAAAAATATTACCTGAGACGGCACACCTCGTGGTTGTGAAGGGTCTTCACATTTAAGAAGCCTCAACCCCCGCACTTCTGCGGGATGTACAGTCTCATCATCGATGATCGTAGTGATGCATCCGGTTTGCAGTCAGCAGTGTACGGACCGTCAAATCCAGGGTGTCGAGTTCGGTCTGAGTCCATTTGAGTATGCTGAAAGAGTACATCGAAACTGGCATGACCCAACCGTTGTAGACGCGTTTCCTTGTTTCCGCCTGAAAGAAGACTAATTAATACCTTTTTCAGGTGACCAAGGAAGCGCTCCTTTAACGATTGCTTCATGTCAGCTACGTTGATGTCTAACGCTTCTGACATAACCAAATACTTATAGCTTTCGGATGAGGAGAGGGCTCTGAGGTGTATGGAATCCGAAAGTTTAATTCCCTCGGATTCCATAATCTCACCTCGCTTTACATGCATGACTGCATATTTGTCGAAACCAACTTCCATCCTGATGCTACGCTACTTGAAAGTTTCTGCTATCTGCAGTAGCTCCACCAGTCGCGACTTGTTGGGGGCAAAGAGTTTGAAGTCATCCATGTAAAGGAGGTGAGATTGACCTGACCACCTCACTTCAACTGATAGTCCAGACCTGAATTCTCCAGTAGTGTGCTTAGAGGATTTAGGGCTAAGCAAAACCAAAGTGGACTCAAACTGTCTCCATGAAATATTCCCCTTTTAATCCATACATGCACATCATTTCCATGGATCTGTCGACATCCTGGATAGCGAAAAACTGTCCTATATTACCTCAATTGTGACACGAGACATGTATTCTCGGCGGCTGATTCCAGTCCCCAAGAATGCCCGCCTTAATACGGAGCCTGGCCCCATCAATACGGAGCTCGTGCAGCTGATCTCCTCAACATTTCATGTTCTTGTGTACGTATTTTTCTGTTTTATCGGGGTTGACATCTGTCATGTCATGTCACCTCCGATTCGGCAATTTTTGATGCAAGTCTAGAATATTATGGTTCATTTTGTATTTTTTTTAATATGTCGTGGTTATTATGGATTTAATCTTGTTATAGGGTTTCACAATAAAAAAAAAACCTGCGTCGAAAATTATTACAACTTATTACAATAACGAGAGCCTCCTTAGGTGATATTCGAGGCTCTTGGCAATTAAGCCATTGGCTGATACGACTATCAGCACAATGATTGCTGAATCACATTTCGACAACCTCGCGAGCCAAGTCAAGATACTTGATTTGTTTATCTTTCTCGGCTTTCACGAGGTTCCCATAATGAGGGACTGTTATGTCAACAATCATTGCGCGCCGCTCTGTTCGATCCACCACCACTATATCAGGCTTTTTGGCAACAATAGTCCTGTCAGTGATGACGGATTGATCCCAGTACAATGTGATATTTCCATTTTCGAGAACTGGATTGGGCACATACCTGTAGTACGGCACTTCCGATTCCACAAGGCTGTATTTCAGAGCAAGTTGCTGATGGATAATTCTGGCTACAACGTTGTGTATGCAAGTACTCTTCTTTAGCTAGATGAGAACACCCAGAGATAATGTGTCGGATTGATTCTCCCGGACGGTGGCATGCCCGACACACGTCAACCGTGCCGCCCTTCACAATAAATCTCCGGTAATTCTTCGTCATGATAACTTCGTCCATAAATGCACAGACAAAACCTTCGGTTTCCCCTAAGAGGTCACCGATACGTAGCCAGGCTACGGACGCTGGAAAATTTACATCGGGCTCATGTAGGGCCCGGAAAAAGCGTCCGTGAAGCTCCTTACTCTGCCATACCTCCATGCGATCGTAAGTGTCAGCACTACAAGCTTGCGCCAGTTCTCTTTAGCTAAGGAGATTGGGGTGAGGCCCTTGTCCATCGCGACCACATCTTGATGCATTCCCACGTCGGCTTCTAGGGAAATATTGTCTGAGACTGCATTCCTCGCGATTGTGGAGGGTCTTGGCGTAAAACTCGTGGTCTTTAAGGCTGTAGGCAAAAAGTGTCCAGAAAATTTACCACCTATTAAAATTAATTACGTCTCGATTCGTCTAGTAGGCCAATTCAAATACCTACCTTGGACATGTCGTTGCTGATGACCTTAAAGACGATGCCGATGTGGAGCGGGAACGCAGGGCATTGGCGGTGCGGGAAAATATGCTGGCCCGTAGGTTCGCACGATGTACAGATGCGGTCAAAATCACGCTTTTTAAAGCATATTGCACATCCCTGTATTCGAGCGCTCTATGGATCAGCTGTACTAAAAGTGCCACCAATGCATTGCGTGTTCAATACAACAACGCTTTTAGGGCGGTGTTGCGACTGCCACCTTATTGCAGTGCATCTGAAATGTCTGCTCGAGCCAGAGTAGATAGCTTCTCAGCTGTAGTGCGGGAAAAGAATGCAACTCTTCTCAGCAGATTGCGGGACAGTAGCAAAAGCCCCCTGAAAGTTATTGCTGATGGGCCTAATGAAAGACCCATAGTGAGGCAACTTATAAGCACCACCCTATCAGTATTAGAATTTAAGTACTAACATAGCAAAAAAGTTAAATTGATTACTAAAATCTAGAATTGTAAGTATTTTGGAGTGTAATTGGATCCAGTTGTCTTTATAAATAAATAAACTAATATTATAAATGCGAAAGTTTGTGAGGATGGATGTATGTGTTTGTTACCCTTTCACGAAAAAACCACTGGACGGATTAGGATGAAACTTTACAGTAATATAGGATATTCATCAGAATAACAGATAGGCTACAATTTATAATGATTTTATGTAATTTTGGTCATAATATAACGATACGTGTCAATTAAGTCGGAAAAAAATCTTCCATCTGAGAGCTATCTTGGCGTGCGCTGCCTAAACCAATGGAGTTAAAATTTAAGCATACATAGGGACATAGGGACAAAGAAAGCTACTTTGTTTTATACTATGTAGTGATTAAATGCAAGTAACATTGGTCCGACCTGTTTATTAGTCAGTGTTTAGTAATCCGTTTGTGCTGGATAGGATAATCTCAAGCCCGGGGAAGGACATACGGCTACTTTTTATAAACACACAATACAGGTAAAGATTGATGAAGAAACCACTGGACTTAGCATTTTGAAATTTGCGGAGTTCTATTATAGCTTAAAATAATGAGCACTTAGAAAGGAATTCAGATAATTCCACCCTCAAGAGATTCCCTCTAAATATTAGGTATAGGAAGGAGTTCAAAGATTGTATGGAAACTAATTTTGAAGTTAGAAATCTGGGACGTACGATGTGAAGTTACATTAAAAAAATATAAGTATTTAAAAAAAAATGTCACGTAACTTAATGTGGCAGACCAAATTCTACGCGAGCGAAAAATTAAAAAGCCTCTACCTCCACACTTTCTCGGAATATACATTCTCATTACCGATGACCGTAGGTGATTCGATATGCAGTCAGCAGCGTACGGGCCCACCTATCCAGGGCGTCGAGTTCAGTCTGAGTCTATTTGAGTATGCCGAAAGAGTACATCAAAACCAGCTTAACCCAACCGTTGAAGGCGCACACCTTGTTTCCGCCAGTTAGAATACTTTCTACAGGCGGCCAAAAAAGCGCTCCTTCAACGATTGCTTCATGTCAATAACATTGATGCCCAATGCTTCCGATATACCCAAATACTACAAGTATTTAGGTATATCGTGAACGGTTTCGGATGCGGAGAGGGTTCTAAGGTTTATGGAATCCTATAGTTGGGTTGCCACGGATTCCATAATCTCCCCTCGCTTTACATACATGACCGCACATTTATCCAATCCAAATCCCATCCTGATGGCGCTACTGAAAGTTTCAGTTATTTTCAGTAGCTCCATCAGTTGCAAATTAATGGACGCAAAGAGTTTTAGGTCATCCATGTAGAGGAGGTGAGATATAACCTAACCACCTCTCCTCAACCGATAGCCTAGACCTGAATCCTCCAGCAGTGTGCTTAGAGAATTCAAGGCTAAGCAGAACCAAAGCGGACTCAAACTATCGCCCTAAAATATGCCTCGCTCGATCCTTATCGGTTCGCTATTCCTCTGGATATTTCGTCATCCTGGATAACTAAGGACCATCCTCCATTGCCCCATACACGACATCAGGAAGGTGCGCAGAGCTGCATCTACTTTATACAACTCCAGCACCCTCATGAGCCATGTCACATACATGGCTCATGGAGCTGGACTAGAGTTGTGCACCGAGTCATAGGCCTTCTTATAATCTATCCAACTTGTCGAAAGATCCTTTCGGGAACGACGAACCTGTTGGCTAATGGCCATATCAATGAGGAGTAGCTCCTTAGTACCGCGGGACCCGTGCCTACATCCATTTTGAGAGGCAGATATGATGGAGTCAGTGTCTATATGTTTGTTAATTTTAATTCTCAAAATGGATGTAAGAACTTTATAGACCGTCGGTAAATACGTGATCGGCCTATAATTTTTGTGTTCCGCGGTGCTACCTGATGAGCAGGTAGATAACGCCTGTCGTTAGGAATTGGGGTAGCGAACCAGATTTCAAAGCAGTCTGGTACTGAGCCGCCAAGCGAGCGAGCCTTAAAAACCATTTGAGACAGACGTTGTGCAGCCCGTCCAGCCCTTGGGACTTACCAGTTAGGCAACGGACGAACTGCATGAGCTACATCTTGGGGGCAGGTGGTAATAACCCCAATTTCTGGTATTGGATCGTCGGCTCGCTCGACTTTTCGAGCCCAATCACCTTCGGTGTGACTGGCAGACATCGACCAGATACTGCGCCAGAAAAAACACATGACATCGTCATCCGGCAGGCGCGTGTCAGTCACACCTTGGTCCCGTCATCCCCAACCCCTAAAAACCCCCCTTTCATCGCGCTGGAAGGTGCGATTCTGAGTGTATCGCTCTACTCGTCGCTTATACCTACAAATACGGTTCGCCCATGCGTACAATTTCTGCTTCAGGAAGTCGATCCGCTCTGTGACACGGGACATATAGTGAGGGCTGATATCAGTCCCTGAGAACGCTCGCCTCACAAAGCGCATCACTCTAGGGCGAGTATTGCCCTCCCTGAAGCAGATTAGTTAGCCAATATGCGCTCTGGCCCCACCAATATGGCGTTCAGTTCTGCACTGCCAAGCTGGTACGGTTGGTTTCGGTCGTTCTAGAATCATTAGCAGGTAGTATTCGGTAGCTCTAGAAACATCAGCAAAAATGACGTGAGTTACACGACATACCGCTACAGCCACGCAGTACAGAAACGAATGTGTCATCAGTGAGGTCTTCCCAGTCTTCAAAATGGTTTGACAACTGTGAATCCAGAACTGCCACCATCGCCCTATTTTTCTTAGGCGGGGTAAGTAGGTAACGAGGTAAGCGTGGCCGTAGTTAGGGCAACATGAACCGATATTCTCCAATCGCATCCTCCAAAGCACTCCTCAATTCCACATTGCACTGGGTACTTACGTTTGTAGCTCATCACTCCCCTCGTCAGCTTGACTTGTGTTTAACTGAGGTGAAACTACAACAGTCTGCGACGGGGGAGCGAGGACATTGCTACACTGCATTCCACTTTACAGGCGATCAAGTGAAGTGTCATCCAACATATGATTACGCTGGATATCACGCACCTGATCCGACAGTCGTTGTGCCGAAACGTTGAAAGCTGGCTCAAGCACCTGAAAAAGAGAGAGCATCCGAACAGGGTACGCGATCAGATTGCTTCCCCCTCTGTAGCTACATAGTATAAGTGCATGACGTTCTCATTGATAGATCGTGTCCATCTCAGGCGCTGCACACTTCCGCCGGTAGCTGGGACCCTATCAGAGGCCGGTGGGCCTCGAGGTTCTAAACCGTCCGACGGCCGGCGTTATCCCCGTCGACGAACAGGTGGACGTGGGCGGAGAGAAATTGTTGTTATTAAGATTCACCCTACCGTGTCAAAAGATTTAGTTTCTGTTTTGTTTTGACACCTCTGACACACACAATGTCTCAGAGACTTGACTTGGTTATCATGGAAACGACATTATTATTGTATGAGTTCACACTTCTCAGTATCGACTATTTTTCGTAGTGACTTCACTCGGTACGGTGAGGGCACATGTAACGATATAAATCTTTGCTAGTCAATTAAAGTTAATTGACTCATCATCATCATCATCATTTCAGCCGAAAGATGTCCACTGCTGGACATAGGCCTCCCCCAAGTACCGCATGCAAGTTAATTAATTATTATAAGTCCTATAGTAGTAGTAGTCCTATCCTTAACGGCTTACTCGAGTAAAGAAAAGGAATGAAAAGATTTTTGAACTAGTTAATTAGATCATACCGAGAGATCCAGACGTTTGCCCTCTACGTCAGGTCAAACTATCTGTCTAGGCGATGTAATAAGCGACCTTTGACCTACAAGTCGAATCAAACGATCTATCAGCTGATGTTATTTGTCACAACTTTGGTAATTTTAGTTAGCTTGCGTTATATAAATATATCTATTTGTAGTAAAAAATGTATATACATGTATAAAAATAATGTTAACGCAATAAATACCAGCACAAGTCAGATAAAAATGATAAATATAGTTAATTACCAGGACAGCTATGAAACAAGCACGTGCAGATTGGTAGGTGGTTTTTGACAATACACAACGCATCGTTGCCGCAAATGAAGTGGCATGGGTCACCGCACAAATTCACGATTCACGCCCTGTCTGCGTTGCAATCAGAGTCGATAGTACACTACGGTCTGCATCGCGGCGGAGAGCTGATATAATTCGGAAGACAAGTGCAGCTTGCGTTGCCATTGATCTTATTGCATTTGGAATTCGGACCAAACTTTAAAGCTCTCTGCTCAAAATTGACAATTTTGTAGTTAGTGCAATTGTGAACTAAGGCATCGATATGTATCTACAATATATTATGTATAAAAAATATGTTAAGGCAAAAACACCAGCACAAGTCAGATAAAAATGATAACTATAGGTAATTACCTCCACAATAACCAGGAACGCACGTGCATAATGGTTTAATGATACAATCCGCATAGTTGTCGCAAGCCGATCGGCACGGGTCCTTGCAGAAAGTGTTAACGCACGCCTTTTTTACGTTGCACTCAAGGCTGATGGAACACTCCGGTCGAGGGTTAGGGCATGTCGGCGGCTGCGAGTTGAACTGATACAGACAAGTGCAGTTAACGTTGCCATTGAACTCTTGGCATTTGGAGTACGGACCACATGGTGATGGTATGCACAGATTTTCTTCAGGTTGTTGCGTCGGAATTGATGGTGATACTGAAAAATATTGAATATTTAGTAAAATGAAATATAGAGTTGGTGACAAGTGTGAAATTATTTGGAATGTAATGAGTAAGTACTTACTGGGTACACAATTAGTAGATGGATCACCGGTGAATCGATCCTGACATGAACATATAGGGTTGTGATGAATTACTGCGCAGTTTGCATTTCTAGCACATTGATGGGAAAAGCATGGGTCTACACATTTGCGGTTTAAGCAGGCTTTGTCACTAGCACATTCAATGTTTACTGTACATTCCGGTTGACAGTAGGGTGGTCTCCCCAGAAAATCTTTCTGACAACGACATACTGCTTGTGAGTCCACTTCTCTGCACTGACTGTTATAACCGCACGGTGATGGCAAGCAAGGTGTTGACTTGACATCTGTAAAAAATATAAAAAGTGAAGAGGTGCCGTGGAACACTCGGTTGAAACGAAGTTTCTTTCGGTGTGTATTATGTATAAATAAAAGCACAATCAAATAAGTAAACAACGTTTGAAAGTAACAAAATGAATAAAAAAAACGTCTACATCATGTTGACAAGTTAACAGTATTGCCTCGCTGACTGGCGATGCTTTCTTTGGCCGAAAAATAAGCCACTCAAGGGTCTTTGTCGTTGACGCTACATGCGAATCCAACAGTTCGACGAATAGACGCCTCGACAGGCTGCGGCCGAAAATTTTTAGATATTTTGTTCCAACCTCCGCACACGTTAAGTTGCAGAGTCACAACGACTTCACGCACAGTTTGCGCTGCCACTTACCCGGTTTTTGAATTAAGATTTTGAAGTACCGGGCAAACTCAAATATAAACAAGTTCGCAACTTCAAGTTCTCAATTCAAAAACTGGCAGATAATTTCCTCCTAGATATGGCATCCTCGCGAGTTTCGTGGCCACTTTATAAACGTTTCTCATCCACCATTTTCCCCTTTAATTTAAAAAGATCTCGCATACGACAATCTAATGCCTTGCCCCTTAGTACGTTTGTTTATACTGGGTTTGTGGAATTACTGTTAAGGTTACTAGCCTCCTTTTGAAATTTTGCCGCATTTATAACTTATTCATTTTATGCAATCTACACGAATATTATACAGAGGTATAGTTTGTAAGTTTGTATGTAAGAGCTCCAAAACGTCTCATCCGTTTTCAAAAAAATATTTTACTGGTACAAAGCTACACTATTGCCACGTGCTATGGCACTCGGTATTTTGTGATATACTGGGCACCCTCGCGGATGAAGTCGCGGGTAGAAGCTGGTTGCTAAATAATGAGCGTATTTGTGCTCAAAACCCGTTTCTTTAATAACATCATACCGGTTTTTCCACGAACGGTTAGGCAGAGGTGTACATATATAAAGCAGCTACAGTTCGCCAGTTATGTTCAAATCCCATGTAATAGGGGGCTCGCCTATTGCCATCAGTTGTGTCAGAACAGTGGTGGAGCTGTGGTAACGGCCCAGACTTACGAGTTGTAGGTCATGGGTTTGAACCCAGGCAGGCGCTTTAACTTGTGTAAATAATTTCATCACCACTGTTCTCAAAACGGTGAAGGAAAACATCGTAAGGAAACCGGTATGTCCTAGAACCAAAAATTCGAAGATATTGTTACATCTACCAACCCGCACTGGGCCCGCGTGGTAGATTACAGCCCACTCCCTCGTATAATAATCGTTTTAATAGTTTAGCCAGTTCAAAAATAGAATGATGGCCATGAACCGAAACGCGGGCGGTACCGCACTAAACCGATGAGCAATGGAATTCGCAGGAAGATATTGGTGAGGATTTTGTTAGGTGTATGAACGTAAATGAAGTACATACGCAGAAACTAAAGAACGCCACCGGCT
Organism: Atethmia centrago; assembly: GCA_905333075.3. Classification (NCBI taxonomy): domain Eukaryota; kingdom Metazoa; phylum Arthropoda; class Insecta; order Lepidoptera; family Noctuidae; genus Atethmia; species Atethmia centrago. The sequence continues at coordinate 16,328,455 of HG995385.1, forward strand.
ACGATCCTTATCGTAGTAGGGGGTACCGTTCTGTAGTTTCTGCTTACCCCCATGGGGAGAAAGCGTAAATTTATGTATGCATGTGTAAACTATAGTCCTTCCACAGTTGTTTTACCTTTGTTTTGCGTCACCGTCAAATTCGCAATCATTCTTATTCGTGTTATAATGTTGCTGTCAGAGGGGAACCACTTTAACTAACATTTATTGTTTGAATAAAATTAGATACTAAATTGTACTGAATTGAATAATCGTCGACAAAGATTTATCTGTCTAGCCTTTTCCCAATTATGTTGGGGTCGGCTTTCAGTCTAACCGGATGCAGCTGAATACCAGTATTTTACGTGGAGCGACTGCCTATCTGACCTCCACAACCCAGTTACTGGGTAACACGATGATACGAACGCGCCCGCGCGTCCCGCTGGCCGCATACGAACAGTGAGAGCTCCGTGTTAAAAAAATCTATAAATTACAAATATGAGTATTTAGCAATAAAACATAAACAAACCGAAAGTGAAACGTGTGAGTGTGAACGCTAATAAAACGATATCTTACTAAAGTTAGTGAAGTGTGATTAAACAGCAAAAACCCAAAAATCAAAATCCACTACCTACAAGACTCGTAAACTAGTGACTCAGTGACTCATAGTCAAAGTGTGCGCGAACTCGTTACCTTAAATGGTAATTAGCGATCGTAATTTGATGAGTAATTACTCCACCCGAGGAAGCATCTTCAATTTTTGGAGTTAAGTTCTTGTAGCGCCGCATAAGCGAAGCGCATGGGATTAAAGCGAGTGCGCGTTTCTAATCTCACACAATATAATTATGCGTTTATTTACTTTTTGTGTTTTTATCTTTTAAACAATTTGAACATTTATAAATTATTATTATTAGACGCTTTTTGTTAATATCGACACTATAATAGACCAAAAAAAAAACCCACAGAAACTGTAAAACAAAACAGATACTAACGGATATTCTAGAACGTGAAAGAACTGATGTAACTACTGACATAGAAAAACAACTAAATACTACCAAAAATGAACAGGGGACAAAAACACATAATTAATGCAGACATAAAAGAAATAAAGAATTATATGGGAACCAAAACCAAAACCCAGACCGAGATTCACCCTCCACGACAACTTAAACAAAACAAATTGTGCATTCTGAGTGCGAATAAACAAAACAGGATCCTGTCTACTCGTAGTAGAAGAAACGTTTGAGAAACAATTTAATTTTTGTCACTATGTAACAACAGATGGCGCTACATGTGACATCCTGCAGGGGATAAACACAAAACTTACGGATTACACGATGAGTGACTACTGTGTGATTTTAATTGGTGAACAAGACTTTAAAATAGCTAAAAATTATACTGAACTCATATTAAACATAAGGAAGACTCTTCGTGAAATAACTCAGACTAATATTATTATCTGTCTACCCACATATAAATATAACATGAACTCTAACGGCGTTATTACAAAACAAGAATTACTTTTGGACATGGTTTAATCCATCGAGCCAGTTTTTGTAATAAGTACGTTACTATGGTTGAAATACAGTTCTTTATACACAACTGACTACTTAGTCCGGTACTAATTTGACAGTTTTGCATTAAGAACTTTAACGTAGACGGAATAAAGTTCGAAATTCAAAAATGGCTCAATAGTTTAAACCTGGGTCTAAAGATAATCCTTGTTTTGTAATAAGACGGTATATGTATAATTGGCGAGACATGAACTTTAACTATTCTTTATGTCAAGATATCTGGATACACAAATAAAATAAAAATAAAAAATATGCGTATGTATTAGATTCAAATTCAAATGTTGACTATGATTATAATACATTCTTCAGGCAGTCTGGCCAACTAAATAATTTTGGGTTCCATTCCATTTTTGTTGATCTTCTAGTGTTCATTAATGACATTCAATGCATCAACATTTATAATAATAAGGCTGTATATACTCCGCTAATAACATTAACGTCCCACAATCCCACACACGTATTAGAAACAGAAAAGCAGGTTTTTCGCCACTAAAAGCCTTTACGTGATGCATCAAAACATTGCGGGGCTTTTATATAAGGTCGATGCTCTAAATGTTTGCCTAGATGAATTGTCAGAAAAGGACATTAACGTTGACGCTCTGTGTGTTACCGAACACTTCATGATGTCAGGGTACGAAAGCCATTTAAATATAAACAAATATTGTCCAATGAGAGGTGGCACGTATATCGAGCTTCCTCCAGCTATAAAGAATACGAAAAGTTGTTTAAACATACAATATATTACAATTAATTAATTGTTAATTACAATGACAACCATTGTTTTTTATGGAGTATTATTGCTTCCCTATACACATCAAAGGATAATGTTTGTAAAAAAAAATAACCCTATTATCAGTGTTAACATAATATATGGTTTAGATGAAAAGTTTCGTGTGACCGGACTTCTATACATGACGAGCTCAAAGAAAAACGAACATATAAATTGATTGTACTTTGAGCGAAATAGTTCAGGACACTACTGTTTAATTAAAAATCTAGCAAAAGTTATCCGTCGTCAACTTAGTAATCACGAAGGTATTTTTTTACTTTGCGATGCTTGTTTACAATTTTTTTCTAGTGATTTAAAATACAGCTCACACGATTGTTCTAAAGTGTTAACTATATTACCGGAAAAAACAATATTATACAATTTAAACATTATGAGAGACAACAAAGAATAAATTTTATTATCTATGCTGATTTTGGAAGTATATTACTAAACTGTCCTGCAAATAGATCTAAAAATACTCAGAACTTAAAAGTACATCAACCATCTTGTTTCGCATATTACATGTGCTGTTCACACAATCCAGATTTGAATAATTATGTTACGTATAGAGGTTTGGATTGTGTAGAAGTGTTTATAAAACGTTTAATTGAAGATGTCACTTACATTAATTCCATACTGTCTATAAATAGACCCATGAAAGCTTTGTCTGTCAAACAGCAAATAGAGTAAGAAGAGGCTACTCGATGTCATATTTGTAAACATTTGTTATTGGGTGGCAAAGTTCGAGATCACGATCATGTTACATCTGAATACAGGGAGCTAGAGGAGCAGCACAGTCTCGTTGCAATCGTTGCGTTTGAAGTATGTCCGTTTATATCTGTTGTTTTCCATAATTTGTCTGGATATGATTCTCATATATTTATTAAAGAACTCGTTAAGTACAATGGTCCCATTAAAATAATTCCTAAATCAAAAGAAAAATACATTTGTATAATGAAAAGCGTCGCATCTAAGAACAATTCTAGTTCTGTTCAAATAAAGTTTATAGATTCTTATCAATTTTTAAGTTCGAGTTTAGATGAATTATCTAAGAATTTACACGGTAGAAAATTTCATAAATCTTACAAGAGAATTTGACGACAAAGCCGATTTATGCTTATTGAGGCAAAAGGGTATTTATACATACGAATATATTGATGCATGGTCTAAGTATGATGAAAAATGTTTGCCACCTAGAGAGTACTTTTATAACACAATGAAGCTGGAGCATATTTCTGAAGATACACATGTGCAAAGAGTTTGGTGTTCTTTTAATATCAATTCTCTTGGTGAATATACTGATCTTTATTTAAAATGTGACGTATTATTATTATGTGACATATTTGAACATTTTAGAAATACAAGTTTAGAATATTACAATCTTGATCCGGAATATTATGTATTCGCACCAAGTTTAAGCTGAGACGCAATGCTTTTGTGTACTGGCGTTAAATTGGAGCTGATGCATGACTTGGAAATGTATAACCTACTTGAAAAGGAAATACGTAGAGGATTAACGCAGTGTTCCCTACGACATGCAAAAGCGAATAATAAATTTCTTCCCTATTACAATGATACTAAGCCATCATCTTTTTTAATATATCTTGATTATAAGAACGTTTACGGATATGCTATGAGAAAAAAAATGCCTGTATCGGAATTTCAATTTTTATCAGAAAATGAAAGTGCTACTAACTTTCATGTTTTAAATATATCTGATGATTCTGAATATGGTTATATTCTGGAGGTTGATCTGACCTATCCAGAAATATTACATAGATCGCACAGTGACTTACCATTCGCACCAGAAAGATTTGTACCTCCTGGTGAGAAAACTACAAAATTAATTGCGAATTTATATGACAAATATAATTACGTCATTCACTACATACATTTAAAACAATGCTTGAACAATGGTTTGATTTTAAGCCGAATACATCGCATACTAAGATTTAGACAAGACCATTTTTTGCAAAAGTACATAGATTTAAATACTCGTTTGCGTCAAGCTTCTACGTCAGCCTTCGAAAAAGATTTTATCAAACTTTTGAATAATGCTGTGTTTGGAAAAACAATAAAAAACAAACGCAAGCAAGTAAATGTAAACATAGTAATAATTCTGATAATATAATATCAATATTATTGTGAATCCGAAGACTTCAAGAAACCAATCCGTATATAACAGAGCGCTGTCCCACAGCGCGCCCCGAACAAAGCCCATATGCGCTATTTACAGAGATCTGTAAAGACACGCCTGTCGGAGCTGCGTGACGCCGGCTGGGACAAGATGCTGAGCGAGTTAGAGCCCACCCTCTTAGCTTTCTGGGACCTTCAGAGGAAACTCAAATCCGAAGAAGTCGTCTCTATGCCCCCCTTGGTGCGTCCCGACAAGACCATCGCTTTCGATGACGTCGACAAGGCGGAATGCCTAGCCGATTGTCTTGAGGCTCAATGCTCACCTAGCTCTCAACCAGTAGACTAAGCTCACCTGTTCCAGGTCGACGCGGAAGTCGAACGTAGAGAGTCCCTCCCGCCCGTCGAAGACCCTGATTATCCTGTGCCTTACGTCACTCCAGACGAAGTGCACGATATCATTAAGGGTCTAAAACCTCGCAAAGCCCCCGGCTCAGACGGAATCACCAATAGGGTGCTCCAACTGTTCCCCGCTCACCTCAAAATGCTCATGGCCACCATCTTCAATGGAGCCCTGAGCAATAACATCTTTCCACAAGTGTGGAAAAAGGCCACCGTCATCGGCATACCGAAGCCCGGTAAGCCGAAAACGGAGCCCTCCAGCTACCGGTCCATCAGTCTGCTCAATGTCTTCGGCAAAATCTATGAGAGGCTTATTTTAAAGCGCCTCTGAGATTATGCTGAAACAAAGGGCCTCATCCCCGACCAGCAGTTCGGTTTTAGATCCCAACACTCTTGCGTCCAACAGGTCCACCGCATCGTAGAACACATAAGCAGGGGCGTGCCGTCCATAGAGGCAATTAGGCTTGGCCTACCCTACCAACAACGCCAAATGCATTTATTTTAATTATGTAATACAATAATACAAAATATGTATTAAAATTAAACTCCTGTTAAAACTCTTATAGCAACTTGTCGCTGACGCCACGTAACTCACAGTTCGACGGAGCTTACGTAGGTAGGCCTGATAAGTCGCGCATACCTATGCGCGATTTAGCAGGCAAGCATTCGGCTGGCCTACATACCGTTCATAAATTTACGCACACTCGTGTATATTTTCATGTGTATGAACGGCACACAATAGTAACATGGTTTAAATTAGGGGCGTAGCTCCTGCTTGGTCCCCATTGGCTGTGTGAAAAGTCAAGATTTAATTAATGAAAAATATTGAAGACCCCCCGGTCTTCAATATTTTTCCCAATTTTTGGACAATTCAACGAATTGCGGGGAAGTTTCCTTCATGACTACTAGAGACAATTAAAAAAACAGGGTGGTATTGTTGAATTTATACCTTCCAAAAAATTATAAATTGTAAGGAATAACAAAAGCCCTATAAAAATAATTAAAAACTTCATAATTTTTTATTTTTCTTCTCATATTTGGGAGATTTCGCTTGGTTTTTGGGGAGTTAGGAAAATAAGTTTCGGCAACACAGTCCAGTGTGTTACCCGGCAAAATATGGTAGTCCCTTTTGTGGAAAAACACGGTATGACAGTGATACAATTTGAATTGGTAGTGTTTTTTTTATCGACAAGCCATCTTATTTCATGTGACACGCAAATTATATCCGAACTTGAATGTTTTGCTTTTCTAAATCTTATTAAGTTATAAGTAATTCGTTTTGAAACGTAAAGTAGTGTAAATATTATTTGTTGTGTTATTATTTGTTTATTTACCTAAGAATGGTGTTCCGTTGTGAAGTTTGCGCCGATAATGTGTATTTGTTAGAAGTCAAAAGCAGTAAGTTTTCGCAATTGTCGTTTAATGAGACGATTCAAGTTGTGTCTAAAGGTAGATGTGTGCCCGAATTACGAGAATTAATCCAAAAATATGATAATTCATCTCGTACTCGTCATTTCAATCCTCAAAATTATGCAACATACAACTGGCTGTGTGGATGTATACTCGTACACACAAATAAATTATTTTGTTTTCCGTGCATTTTGTTTAATTCTACCAGTAAGTGGAGTGAGGGATATATTGATTTGCATAATTTTTATTCCTCGGCAAAAAAGCATGACCTATCAGAAAAACATCTAGAGGCTTGCTTAAAGTTAGATACATTTGGTAAATCACGTATTGAAACTAGTATTAACAGCCAGTTAAGGTTAGATATAGAAAGGCATAATTCTAAAGTAGATAGGAATAGAAATATTTTTCAAAGACTGATCGATGTCGTATGCTTTCTGGGAAAAGAAGAATTAGCTTTTCGCGGCCACGATGAATCAAAATCATCACTGAATAGAGGTAATTATTTAGTAACAGTAGATTTATTAGCAAAGTATGATAGAGTTCCTCTTCCCTCGGACCACCACAAGGTGTAGACGTGCATAAGATTCGTAAATATCATAATAATCTTCTTTTTTAAGTAAAATTAAATGCAGTGAAAAATAGGACACCATAAAGCGCAAGAGGTTATTCGATCGTGCAATATACGCAACGTGAGTACCGTGCAATATTACTCATTAATTCTACTGCACTGATACCTGTAACTATTACAACGAATAAGCGCACGCGCAACGTACTATCACTGTATGGGCCAAGCCCATAATTAGTAATTGGTCATCGGAACAAGGACGCTAATCACTCAAGGTCAAGCTCCGCCTTCTACAAGGACAGGCACCGCCCCTCTCAAGCATCATTGGACGCTTGACCTGCGCTGACGCATTGTCACAGCTGTGATTGCTTACTCGAATCCACAGTTCACCCGATCGGCCTTGGCGGCTAATTAACTCCTTGATATAATTGCACCCTAGTACTTTGTACGTATTAAGATGGATAAATCTCTTTCGGACTCAAATATTAGTGGACTGGTGGACACCACCCCCCCAAATTTCGTTACCTCGCGTGGGAAAAGAATGAGAGAGGAAAATCTTAGGATTAGGAGGAATTTGGTAAATTTAAGGAAGAAATCAAGCAGTTATTAACTTCCTTTATGACAACCCAACAAAGTGAACTAAAAGTAATTACGTCAAATCTCAAAGAAATTCAACAAACAAATAATAACATTGAAAGTTCTATTGCAAACTTATCAAGTCAAAACGAAGAGTTTCGTAAAAAAATAGAACTGCTTGAGCTACAAGGAAAAAAAGACCGGGATTACATTGCTGTATTAGAGGACAAACTGGAAGACCTACAACGGGGTACTAGGAAAACCTGCATTGAGCTGAAGAACGTTCCCAAGATGCCCAAGGAAAATAATGAAGAGTTAATTAATATGGTGCTGAACTTATCTAAGCATGTAGGTGTTGAGATGTGCTCACGCGACCTCAAGGATATTTATAGATTGCCTGTTAAGAAAGAGGGGGTCTTAAACACCCCCATTATTGTGGAGTTGGGATCTACTATACTAAAAACTAAGCTACTCAAAATGGAAAAGTCTTTTAATATTAAAAACAAAACTAAACTTCAAGCAAAACACCTTGGACTAACAAAGAACGAGGAGGGTCCCGTATTTATATCAGAGCAGTTGACTCCTAAGGGAGCTCGACTTTTCTTCTTAGCCCGAGACTTGGCTAAAACTAACCAATACAAATTCTGCTGGACAAGATTTGGTCGTGTCTTCGTAAAAAAGGATGAGAACTCACGAGCTATTGTAATCGGAAGTGAGGCACAAGTACACCATTTGTTGCAAGGTGCATGACTAATCCAGGTCAAAACTTCAAATATATTATTTTTAGTACCGTTAATGTTGCTATATTATGTTAATCTAAGCAATGTTTTCTATAACAAAGTTAAACTACAAAAAACCACTGTAAAATATCCTTGCTACAAGCAGGCTCGCCTACACATTTCACAAACAACTGAAATATTATGTCACACAATTCACTCAATCTTTCTCACGCAGTTGAAACAACTCATTTCACAAACAATCGAAATATTAAATCACTCCATACTCACAATCTTCCTCACACAAATAAAACGACCCATTCACGCACTGCATACACAATCACACTCACCCAACTCAGTTTGCTACATAGTACTTCCTCATGAACCGCGTCACAGGCAGGTGGTAGACTGCGAGTATTTTCGCGCAGGTATACTTGTATTTTACTATTATTTTGCCTCGGTTAAGTTTAGCACTAACATCAACTATGAGAAACATTTATGTCTTACTATAATTAATGATGGATAGTAACTTGAGTACTTTTCAAGAACTAGATAATTCCGAAATTGCTAAGTCTGTTATTCTTGACGTTGGACACTTATCTACTTACCTACAAAACGATAATCATAACCTAACGGTCTTGACTCAAAATATAAGGAGTATATACACTAACTTTGACGACTTTTAGTTGACAATGGCGCCGATTCCCTTGTTCACAAACTAAACTAAATTTAAGTTCCGTCCATCTTTTTCTTTCTATTTCATTAAGAAAAGGACAGAAGATAAATTTTAGTTTAGTCCTGTCAAATGAATCAGTGCCTGTCACTACTCCATACACGTTTAGACGTGATTAAAAACTTGCCTACTAAAATTACGTCAATTTACGTCAAGCGCTGATTAATTTGACAGGACTAAACTAAAATTGATCTTCTGTCCTTTTCTTAATTAAATAGAAAGAAAAAGATGCACTGAACTTAAATTTAGTTTAGTTTGTGAACAAGGGAATCGGCGCCATTGTCTCAAATCGGAGTCGATGTTGATGTGCTGATCTTAACTGAGTGCAGACTTAACTGTAATAAATTAATTCCAGTGTTAAATAACTATACCTCGTTTTTTACATCTCGACATCTAAACCAAAATGATGGCGTCGTAGCTTACATTAATAACTGTCATTTGTCTCAAGTAACTGAAATTAATCTTATACATGCCTCTGCTTTGCAAATTATTATTTCTAACTTCACCATTATTGGTATTTACCGGTCCCCATCTAAGGTCTCAGCTGAAAACTTTATTAACTCATTAGATCAATATCTTCAAACTATTCAAAAACATAAAAATATTATCATTATAGGTGACATAAACATAAACTTAATTGAAAAACAGTCGGATACATCACAATTGCGAGTAAATAGATTAACTTAGACCAAAAACTCGGCGTCTGTGGCTGTTTTGAAAACCTCTATTACTGATCATTCTACGATACTGTTAAATGTATCCCACACATATCAAACTAAATCCCATGGAAAATCCAAAACCTTTACTGATTATGAAAAGGCCTACAGATACCTTGTTAGTACAGACATATCGTTTTTTAATACACACAGAGACCCTAATTTGTTAGCTAATATGCTAATAGACGTGATCAGGACATCTCTCCTTCTGAACACTAGGGTCGCATCAGTCCCCAGCTCCAGACGTACTCTTAAACCCTGGATATCTATGGGGGTCTTGAGATGTATCAGGCTAAGAAATAAAATGCAGTTAAAATTGAGACAAAACCCTTATAATATTGTAATAAAAATAACTTATAAACGTTTTCGCACATTTTGTTCTAATCTAATAAAGAAACTGAAGAGACAATACCATAAAAATCAAATAACATGTTCTATAAAAAATCCCAAAAATCTCTGGCGTAATATTAATAACATCACTCACTTCAAAAAACCTAAATCATCTAATGTACAACTCCTTCTAATTACACCGCATCCTCTAGACTCGTTGAACCGAGTAAATCAATTTTTCGTTACAATTGGTAAAATTTTAGCAGAACAAATTATGGCCATCCAAATTGAGCATAAGATTGTACCAGTCACGAATTCCAGTACACAATCTCAGACCACCTCTTTTGTATTGCTGGAGACTGATCCTGCTGAAGTTGACGGCATACTCATGGCTCTAGACTCGGGGAGTGCCTCTGGATGGGACGGCATACCTATAAGATTCCTTAAGTTAGCCAGAGACTTTGTGGTCCCCCTTATATGCCATTTAACTAATCTGTGCTTTGAGACAGGAATCTTTCCCAAAGCCCTAAAGCATTCATTAATTACGCCCGTGCACAAGGGGGGGGACATGAGCGATGTCAACAACTATCGACCCATATCTGTCTTGCCAGCAATCTCTAAAATTTTAGAAAAACTATTAAATAAAAGACTTATCAGCTACTTAAATAAATGCAACATTCTTTCTGACTCTCAATACGGTTTTAGGCAAGGGCGTTCAACACAGGATGCTGTTGAGGCGTTGACGGCTGAAATTGTTGGTAAGGTAGATGGGGGACTTAAATGCGTAACCGTGTTTCTAGACCTTAAAAAAGCTTTTGACACCGTTTCTGTTCCCATCCTTGTGCAGAGGCTCGAGGAGATAGGAATCCGAGGTAAGGCTCTTTCTCTCTTCGACAGCTACCTCCGGGACAGGTCGCAACAAGTTAAAATCGGAGACTCATATAGTGATGAAGAAAATGTTGTTTTTGGTGTCCCGCAGGGAAGCGGCCCACCGCTGTTCCTAGTGTATATCAATGAATTGTGTAACTTGAGGAGTAGTGGTGGGCGGATCTTCTCCTATGCGGACGACACAGCTGTAGTTTACTATGGTGAAACTTGGGAAACAGTACGCCATAATGTCGAACAGGGTCTTGCTGTCATAGATAGTTGGCTAAAAGCTAACCTCCTAACCCTTAACATCTCAAAAACCAACTACATCTGCTTCTCTCCTAGTCAAAGATCAAAACCAGGTGTTGACTTTAAAATTGGAATCCATGAGCGTACAAACCACTTGGGTCAAAGGAACTTTGATCAAATTTGTTATTGTCAAACTATTCAACAAGTTACCGCAACTAGATACTTGGGTATAATTATTGACGAATGTCTGTCATGGCACTCACATATCGGAGTCACTATAACACGTGTTAGGAAACTGATATGGATATTTAAAACTCTGCGTTATGTGATGTCTCCGGAGCTACTTAATAGTATCTATACTGCGCTTGCACAATCAGTTATAACATACTGCATACCTGTGTGGGGGGGAGCCGCTAAAACTAAATTTCTTGAGCTAGAAAGAGCCCAGCGCTCACTTATTAAAGTAATGTATTTTAAGCCTTATAGATACTCTACAGACAATTTATATAAAACTAGTGGCTTACTAACTGTAAGGAAGTTGTATTTCTTAAATGTGTCCTTACTCCTACACAAAAATATGTCATTTAACCCAGCGAATCAGAAAAAAAGAAGGAGCGACATTGTAGCTCACGCCCCTATGGTACGCACGGCCTTTGCAAGACGTCAGTATGTAACTCAATCAGCCTATATTTACAACAAGATCAATGCTAAACTAGAAATCTACCCTAAAATCCTGCACGTATGCAAAAAACTTATAACAGAGTGGCTAAAGACACTAACGTATGAGGAAACTGAGCACATCTTAGTTAGAGTTGGCTAAAACCATAATCGAGAACTTACACACCTACCTCTTCAGTTATCCATAAACCTATATCACACACACCCAACACACTACACAATACACCCACATTAAATACACACACACACACTCCCACGTACCCAGACATACACTTCCACAAACATCACATACACAAATATTGTGGGAGACAGACATTCTTTAAGCTGCTTCCTCTAATAGATAATTGTTTTTTCCTTTTTATATTTTTAATTTAAGTTGGTTTTCATTTTGTTTTTATTTTATTTTCATTTTGCACTATGTCACAGTCTCAACATTGTTACCAGTGAAGTATTTAATGGGAAGATGCGAGACAGCCCCAACACAAGTATTGTTAATTACTTACTGGGGCTGCCTCAATTTTCATTTAGTTTGATGTAATAATTTGAGAAACAATAAACATTTTGAATTTGAATTTTGAATTTGAGTTTTAGAAACCCACTTACAACATGCAAGTACCTCATTCACGGGCATGTCGAACAGAACGCAAAATGATTTGATCTCGAGCGTTGCATCTGTGATGACTGATCACGTTAAAAACGAAATTAAACAGTCCGATTATGTTGCTGTCATGGTGGATGAAACACCGGACATAAGCGGCCGAGAACAATTAGTTCTGATTTTAAGATATTTTCGTGATTCCGAAGTAGTGGATCGATTTATTAAATACGTAGATGTCAGCGCGGATCGGACCGCGGCTGTAGCTTTAAGTTCTATAATTTTGGAAACTTTAGGAGATTTAGATTGCCATTCTAAATTGATTGCACAAACTTATGACGGGGCAGCAGTTCTAAACTCTCAAATTAACGGCGTGCAGGCATTGGTGAGGCAAAAATGTCCACAAGCTATGTATGTTTGGTGTTCCGCACATGTATTAAATTTAGTTTTATCGAAATCCTTTGAACGGGTTCCTGAAACAAAACGCTTTTTTATTATAATAAAACCAATTGCGGTTTTTTTTCACACTAGTACGAAACGAATGGCGTATTATAACGACTTTGCCGTTATAAAAAAGCTGCCTCGTGTCGCCGAAACAAAGTGGACTTATCACTCGCGCACGTTAAATATAATTAATAACGACTCCACACTCCTCCTTCAGTTGTTTGAGGAGATGAATGAAAATACTCAACACTGGGATGGTGATACATTGTCACAAGTCACTTCGTTTATATTTAACATGAAAGAATTTGAATTTATTTTTTTTTTAAAACATTCGCGGATATTTTTGCTGAAACCGATATTTTATACGATATTATACAGAAAAAAACTTGTGACATCGCATATTTTGTTAAAAAGATAAATCAATTCGAGTCATTTGTAGCTCATTACAGAGACAGGTTCGAGATCAATTATGATACAACCGGACCACCTAAAAGAAAGCGCAATGTCGATGATGTAAAAATACACTATCGGCGAATTTTTACCGTAATAATTGATAATATACTTAGCGAATTAAGAGATCGTTATCTGAATATTAAAAAAATGAAATTCTTTGAGTTACTTTCTTGTGAGAATTTTAGTAAATATAGTGAACAATTCCCTAAAAAGGAAATCAGAGAGTTCACTAATATACATATCAGGCAAATTTTAATTTTGATAGATTAAAAAATGAACTGCGCTGTATTTATAGATCGCCTGAATTTGCGAATTGTAGCATATATACTCGTAGTATCATTCAAAATGTGTATAAAAATCATTTAGATAAAAAAAATTCAGAAGTTTTACGTTTGGCGAAGTTTATTGTTACTATCCCAGCAAGCAGCGCATCGGCAGAACGTTCATTTTCGTCCTTTAAACGTATCCACACCTATCTAAGAAACACACAAAGTCAGCAATGACTCACAAATCTATCTTTAATTTCTATAGAAAAAGAATTAATGGTCGAACTACGACGCAAGCCTAATTTTTATGACGAGGTCTTAAAATCATATTTGAAAAAGGATAGGCGCGTAGATTTAATTTATAAATTAGTTGATTTTTTCACTAATTTCAAACCCGTGGTTAGCTTATTAAATATATTTATACATGCGAATCACATGAAATAGGGCCTTTAAAGGGTACTTCGGATATCTTGCAAGTGACGTGTTCTGTAATTATCACCCACCCACTTGGTTATGATATTTGAGGTGGCCGAATCTTTCTTCTCTTTGCATCGTCAGAAAATCATGTTTTGAACCTTGAATAATGTGGTGAGTTCTTGTATTTATAACTTTTGTTTATACAGGATTATTTTTAATGGTTTTTTTTTTCCAAATTTTTTTAAATCAATGATGACTACTTTGAGGGTCCTACCATATGTTGAGCGACGCTGGGATGTTGCGCGAATTGGTTTTTTTTTTTTTGGTGTCTATATGCGTGGCCTACCCTTCGTGGAGAACCACTGCACGCCACTGCACATAAGCTACGGCTTTTAACGTGGTATTACGACCGGTGCTGTATTCTTCGACATAGCGAAAGCGTTCGACAAGGTCTGGCACAACGGCTTATTATATAAGCTCTACAAACTCGGTGTGCCCGATCGTCTCGTGCTCATCTTACGAGACTTCTTGTCAAACCGCACCTTCCGCTATCGCATCGAAGGAGCGCTATCCTCCCCCCATCCTATCCGCGCAGGCGTCCCTCAGGGCCCCGTGCTAGCCCCTCTCATTTTCACCTTCTTTACAAGTGACATCCCCAAAAGTAGAATGGCGCAGTTGGCTCTGTTCGCAGATGACACGGCCATCTACTACACCGGGTTAGTCCATGACCAGATACGAGTATCTCGCATTCTCCAGACCGAAGTCAACAAGCTTGGTGCATGGTTTAGAAAGTGGAGAATCGAAGTTAATCACGACAAAAGTCAGGCGGTTCTTTTCACCAAACCGCGCAGAAACCTCATCCCCCCCCAGACAGCTCACCATGTTCGGCAAGCCTATCCTCTGGGAGAAGCGAGCCAAATACCTAGGCGTGACCCTTGACCACCATCTCTCCTTCTCAGAGCACATCAAGCAGGTGCGTTCGCGTGCCGCTTTCGCTCTCGGTAGACTACACTCCGTCATAAATGCGCGCAGCAAATTGTCCCTTAAGGGCAAATTGCGTATTTACACAGCGTGCATCCGTCCCATTGTGACATATGCCTGTGCAGTCTTCGCACATGCTAGGCCCCACCACATCCACAGGATGCAGTGCCTCCAAAACCGTTTCCTCCGAAAGGCAACGGGAGCCCCCTGGTTCGTCCGAAACGAGATCCTCCATCTCGATCTTAAAATCCCCACCATCAAGCAGTTCATGAAGCGCATCACGAAGCGATCCTTCGACTCCGCCGCCACCCACCGCAACCCTCTGGTTGTGAAGGCCGCCAGTTATAGGCCCTCCACCATTAGTTCTATTCGCCGTCCAAGGCATACTCTCACCGACCCCGATGACC
The DNA here is from genome assembly GCA_905333075.3 of Atethmia centrago. Lineage (NCBI taxonomy): Eukaryota > Metazoa > Arthropoda > Insecta > Lepidoptera > Noctuidae > Atethmia > Atethmia centrago. The sequence goes on from HG995385.1 coordinate 16,343,712, forward strand.
CCATTACCCTCCTCCAGGAAAGCAGTAGGGCCACGAGTACAGTGCACAAAACACACCGACCTACGTTCCGACCTCGCCGCCGAGGTCCCTCGCGTAAATCCCGACGTAATTGTCCCCCCGACCCTTGCTCGACGACGAAGCGCCAGCTCGCGCCGCAGCTGAGCCTGTAGTTCAGTTTTAAATTCCCCGAATAATAATAATTCTGATTAGATCCAGCCTGTCCGGCCCCTGGCTGGAGGCTTTGAGTTCGCTCAAGGCAGCCACAGGAAAGTCCGGTTGAGTAGTCACGACCTCTCAAGGTCAACTACGAGATGCCAAACACAAAAAAAAAAAACAGCGCGCCCCTTTTTTGCTCGAGAGCCGTCGGACCGTCAACACGTCGTCGTAGCGACCGACGTTTTTATTTCTTAATTTCGTGTGCGTTTCGTTTGTTTTTTGTTAATTGTTTGGTTTATTAAATTGCCGTTGTAGCTGTGAGATTTTTGATTTTTTTAAAATAACTGGCCATCTTTTTTGCACTATCAGAAGTGGGATTCGATCCAATTTCTGTTTTTGTTACTTAATTGGTTTTGTGCTTAAATAAAAAATGTCGGATCGCTGTCGAAGTCGTCGCCGTAGCCGTGAGCCAGGAAGGCAATATAGCAAACATCGGGATCGTACGCAGACACCGGTGAGTGACCTACAGGTGGAACTACAAGTCATGCGAGTGCGTTTGAAGACGTTAGAAAATCAAGCATCGTTTCCACAGTCGATACGCTCGCGCAAACGGAGGGTATCGCCACAAGAATCGCCGCGGTCTGAGGCGCCGCCTGCCCGGCGCCAAACAACTCTGACATCCCGGCACCATGCCGAGCGCGTTTAGTCACCGTTGCTAGGGCGATCTACGCAATCGCCGCGGTCACGTACGCCACCCCTGCCGTCTGCGCTGCCTAGGGTATTCCGTGCCAGTCATATGGCAGAGTCCTTGTTGGGACACGCCGGTGCAGCTAGTGATAACACCGCAACTGACCGCATAGTGGACGCGATCCGTTCCATCAATAATCAGATGAGATCTGACCAACATTTTTTTATTTCTAGTTTCGATCCTAGTCTAAATAATATCAGTGATTGGTGTGACGAAGTTGATCGGGCAAAACTTTTAAATGATTGGAGCGATCACGAATGTCTTTCGCGAATAGGCAATTGTTTAAAAGGTGATGCTCGTACGTGGTTACGCGAGTGGGTTTCGGGTAATCGTACGTGGAGTAATTTCAAAAAGGAATTTACGTCTTTGTGTCCGAAAACGCCAGACATAGCAAATATTTTATTCGACGTAATGAACACAAATTTGGATAATAATTACTCTACGTATGCGGATTACGCCCGACGCTTGTTACTTCGATTACGCATAGTGCGCGGACTCAGTGACGAGCTTATTTCTGCGATTGTTGTTCGTGGTATTGTGGACCCTCACATTACAGCATCAGCTACTAATGCTAAGTTGTCACCCAATGACATAGTTGAATTTATGTCGATTTATGTAAAACCGTCTACTTCTAAGACATAAAGTACAAGTCCTACCTCACAAAATAATTCTGATAAAACTAATCACGTGAGTAATGTAATTAGAAAGTGTAGGTCCAACCACGCCATATGAAAAATCATATGGCGTGGTTGGACATAAACAGTCTGCTTGCGATAAGAAAGTTAAGGTCGATTCAAGTGAGAGTTTGAACCCCAGTGGTTCAAATAATTCCATTTCCAAGCCAGTGTGCATGCCGTTAAAATCTGAACCTTGTTCTTTTTGCAAAAAACCTGGCAACAAAGTAGATAACTGTTTCGCAAAACAAAAATCAGAGTCGCGGCAACAAAAATAACGTTAATTTTTGAAAATAAGATTACCCACAATAAAGATGTAGTAGTGGCCGTTATTTAGGGTATACCGGTGGATGTGTTAATCGATAGTGGATCAACCATATCGCTTATACCATCGTCACTGCTGAAACATTTCAATTGCGCACACAAAATGCTAATACGCGAAATGCTGGCTGCATTTCGCGTATTACGGGGATTGGGAAGTCAAGAAATCGAAAGCACTTCATATGTCACTTTTCCGATTGAGTTCGATGGTTTAACACTTGAAGCAGATTTATTTGTCGTGGCACCCGAGTTTATGAATACGCCAATTATTGTGGGAACCGACGTACTCAATAGGGAGGGTGTGTTCGGTACATTCGCACGCGCAATATTCAGTCACTTACTAGAAAGATAGAGAGTGCGGAAGATGTGATGACTGTTCAGAACGACGATACAATACCAATTAACACGCCACTCGTAGGTGACCAGTTACAACGTTTGCTCAATATGATAAATGAGTTTTCTGCATATTTCATATCCGGTACCGCGACATCAACTGTTAATACAGGATGTATGACGATTAGACTGAGCAACAATACTCCCGTCAACTACCGAAATTGAGTATTTAGGACGTGGAATTAGCCAAGGTCAGGTACGACCGAGCACCAGCAAGATGCGTATGTTAATCAAGGGAGGAAGCCACCCCGAGCTTTTGAATTAAACGGTTTGGTTTTTGTGAGAAAGCAGGCTCAATCAACTGGAAAGTTAGACTCCTGTATGCGGGGTCTATACCGCATCGTGAAGACGCTGCCACAAGGGCGCTATGAGCTCCCAGCTCCTGGCCGGCTCGTATGGAAAGTACACGCAGGCGGCTGCGGAGTACATGATTCCTTGGCGTGGAGAGTGGACTCCTGAAGTATGTGCTGCTTACTTCGATGGTGAGTGCTTTACGCCACTTTAATATATGAAGCTTCATATATATGTTTGTGTTGTAGCGTGTTGGGATTAGCTTCACGTAGTGCCTCTATCCTGACCGAACTGAGTTATGAGTACGCCTTACGGCTAGCCTCTGACTCCGCTAAGTTATGCCACACTATGGGGCTTTTTCTTAGCTGAATATCAAGATGACCTCCGGGACCCAGGCTGAGGCGTCGCGGCATCTCTTCGAGCCTAAACCACTACAACCTCAGGGCGAGCCTGAGCCACTGCAGCTTCACGTCGAACCTGAGGGGCCTCCAGCAGAGTTACAGCTGTCCATACCTGTGCTGGAGACCAACTACCAGAGCTGAAGATATCACGAAGGAGCCCGGGGCGGCCTCCTGTCAGGAGAGGCCGTATTGTGAAACCGAAGACTTCAAGAAACCAATCCGTATATAAGAGAGCGCTGTCCCACAGCGCGCCCCTTTTTTGCTCGAGAGCCGTCGGACCGTCAACACGTCGTCGTAGCGACCGACATTTATTTCTTAATTTCGTGTGCATTTCGTTTATTTTTTGTTGATTGTTTGGATTATTAAATTGCCGTTGTAGCTGTGAAATTTTTGAATTTTGATGAACTTGCCATCTAGTTTGCAAGAATAATAATAATAATAATAATAATTGCCATTTATTCTCTCTTCACAAAGCTAACTTAAAGTTAATGTTTACAAGAAAATGTCTCAGCTGTATTCCACTTTTGTGAGAGACTGGTGCCTGATATAGGTTTTTGGGAAAAACCTGTGTTACACCAGGCCCCTTTCACAGCTTGAATTAGCTATTACAGAGTTACCGTGCAAGAGTCGAAATTGAACAATAAATAAAAACTAGGTGAGAGTTAAATAATAAGCTTAACATAAATAAAAGAAGTAATAACAATAAAAAATACCTACCTTTAATTCTGCAGAAGTTATTGAGTCATGTTGTAAGTTGTGAAGTGAAAGTAGCGAGAGTTGTTTTTTGTGGTGAGGGTGAGGAGGGTCAAAATTAGATTTATTTCAGAAAGGTCAAAATATTTTCAGTTTTATGATAGTCTAGGGTTTTTAAGTATTTTTTAATTTCTTTAATACAGCTTGATCGAGTTTTTGGATATAGGTTTAGGAATATATTCAATTTATTGTAAAGATAATGGCCGAGGAAGCAATGGAATCTATTAGGGAGTGTAGACTTGAATTGGGTCGTGAGACAAACCCTTCCCTTTCACCGGTTGTCTTTGAGTCGCTTAGAGTCAAACTGCATTTGAGAATGTTTTTAAGCAACGTATGCAATTAGAACGTTTGCCTGACGGTGAGAGTGTCCCATTATTTGTATAAGTCAGTGGTCGGAAAACGAAAGGGGAGACCAGCTCCAACTTTGAAAATGGCACGCTGTGCCTTTTCAACTTCGATAAGGTGTGTTTTTACGGCACCTCCCCATGATGTGATGCAGTAATCAAAAGTGATTGGCATAATGCGTAGTAGACCATCAATCTTGCGGTCGGCCGAGTGAGTGTTTTAGAATTTTGAAAATGTAAATTACTTTTCGTAGCCTGGTCACGAGGGTTTCTATGTGTGGTTTAAAGGAGATATATTGGTCAATAGTGACTCCAAGGTATTTAATATTCTCCGTCATTTCAAGGGAAGAACAAGAGCACTGGGTTTTTTCAGTGCTACAGGTGTGAGCAGTAATCGTTAGAGTTGAGGGGGGGGAAGCAAGTTAGGTCTTTGAGCAAATGCTATGTACTTTGTTTTAGAGATCTTAAGAGTCAAATTGTCATTGTCTTGCAGCCAGTTACTAACACGATTTAGACTCAGTTGTGCAACATCGAATACCTCCTCCCATTCGTCAACGCTAAAGAACAGTGCAGTATCGTCAGCAAAGGTCTTTCCTTTTTGAAGAGAAAGTTGGCAGAGGTCATTAATGTACACCAGGAAAAGTGTGGGGCCAATTATACCACCTTGTGGTACACCAAAATTGATTGAGAGCTCGTCACTGAGTGAGTCGTTTATCCTTACTCGATGTTTCCTGTCAGTAAGATAGTCCTCCATCAGTTTCAGGGAGATGCCTCTGATACCGAGCCGTTCAAGCTTTTTTAGAAGGTGCGGAATAGAGACTGTGTCAAACGCTTTTGGAAGGTCGAGGAACACCGTAATGCATCTCTTCCTGTCGTCCATGCCAACTACAATAGAGTTTAGCAACTCGTGAACTGCATCATTGGTACTTTTTCACACAGCAGATTTTTTTTTCGCGACTTTACGAGGCACGGATGAGTCTCGGTACGTAAAGATGCTCACCCATCCACGGAACAACCGCGGCAAGAATAGCTTAACCTAATTGGTCAGCCCGTGCGGCTGTGATGTGACTAACGATCTCTTTAGCTATGGAAACAATATAAAGTGAAATTAAAAGCCAAAAATCTAAATAAATAAATTTAATTCCAAAATAAAACAATCAATTTCTTTAGTGACAGATGAGAAAATATGAGATGTGCAGGCAAGATTTAGAGAGGGAATGGGCTGTATGGATCAGGGGGCCGATTCTACTAATTTGCAAAGTTATACACGCTACCGTCTCATCAATGGTTCGGTTTCGTTCGGCTCTCGTTCGTCCCCCATAAATCTATTCTACAATTTTTATGACAATAACTGAAACTGTAACTGACTGTAACCAAGTCGAAACCCAACTCAATCACCATGGGAATGAATGGCAATGAATGAGTGTTACCTATAGTTCAATTAGTAAGTTTATAATATTACTATAACAAAAATGGTTGAATAACAAATAAATTTTATACGAATAATAAACCCATTAAAACTTATTTTCCGTTATATTTACCACGAAAAGTAAATGATTTTTTCCATATATTTTAATAATTGTAAATTAGCAGATTTTCTTAAAGGAAACAGTCTGGGCGGTTCGAATCGCGTAAAACGAAACGGATTTTGAATGTCGGATAGAGTTACTTTACTATAAAATAAACAGCGGGAATGGAATACTATACTAACTACTATACTACATGGCATGGTGGCCATGCCAATAGTCGCTGATCACTGTTGCATGTCATTGAAACAAAGAAATAATTTTAGGATCAGTAGGTATCACGGTATGATGTGTGATGTGATAAGTATTCAATGATTTTCGTATAATATTAGTTCTAACATCAAATATATTAATATTCCGGTGCGTACCTAAGTAGGTACCTACGTATGCCTACAATAGCAAAAAGAATCATACGTTGTTCATAAGTAAAATATGAAAACGCTTGAAAACCCTGATTGAGTTGAGATTCAATTGCCATTTTATAACAATGTTGTTAGTAGAATCGCCCAGAGTAAGTTAGTATATTTGGGGAGTCAGTTTATAAGGGATGGAAAGATTGATGAAGATGTGGAAAGGAGAGTAAATGCGGGAAATAAAGTGAATGGTACTATACATGCGACTGTAACCAACTAGTCGATGCCTAAAAAGGCTCGACTGGCTGTTCATAATGGTGTGCTGGTGTCTAAGCTTATGCATGGAAGTGAATGAATTTTGGGTGTGGCAAAAGAAGCATAAAAGTAGAAAAAGGGCCGATTTTTCAATCGCCAGATAACTTTTATGTGAAGAATATGTTTGACATTTTGACAGCTTTTGTATAGAAAACATGTCAAAGCGCCATATTTATTCCTCAGGTAGAAATTAACTGATGACTGAAAAATCGGCCCTAAATGCTGTGGAAATGCCTCCTTGCGAAGCATGTGTGACGTGACTATAAATGATAGGCTGAAAAATTATGTGATAATGCAACGGTGCGGTTTAAAAGAAGCGTGCTGCTGGCCTTCTATAGTTTTTGCCTTCCCCTTGGGAAGAAGGCGTGAATTTGTTTGTACTAATTATTTTTTTTACATTTCGTAGAAATGTAGTCATTTTTCGAAATATTCCTCTTGTCGAGTGTCTTGATCTTCCTGTTTCTCTGTCTCTTCTTTGTCTGTATTTTGCCTTCAACCAAAATCATTGATTCCATTCCAGTTGATGGTCCTGGAAATATAAAAAAAAGCCTGTGAATCTACATTGTATATAATAAATAACGAACCATTGTCAGTTCTTTCACTATTTTCGTCATTATTTATTTCCGTCGGGTTGCAAAAACCAAAATATTAAAACATAATCTTATTAATGAGCTGCACCTGTTTATTTAAACTAGACAAGTTTCTAACCTAATATAACGGGATGGTCCCCATAAAACCACAATAAATGGTATGCCTAGAATCTACAATTTATTTAATACTCACTTTGTCTCCGCATTTTCATGTTGGGAATCATTGTCAGTTCTTTCATTATTATCATTATTTATTTCCGTCGGGTCGCAACAACTAAAATATTAAAACATAATCTTATTAATGAGCTGCACCTGTTTATTTAAACTAGACAAGTTTCTAACCTACTATAACGGGATTGTCCCCATAAAACCATAATAAATGGTATGCCTAGAATCTACAATTTAATACTAACTTTGTCTCCGCTTTTTCATGTTGGGAATCGTTGTCAGTTCTTTCATTATTTTTATCATTATTTACTTCCGTGGGGTCGCAACAACTAAAATAGTAAAACATAATCTTATTATGTACTACACCTGTTTTTTTAAGCTAGGTAAGTTTCAAACCTGCTGTAACGGGATTATCCTCAAAAAACCATAATAAATGGTAGTCTACAATTTATTAGGGCTTACTTGCTCTCCGCATTTTCGTTTCGGGAATCTGTACTATTTTTTTATCCTCCTAAAAAAAAAAAAATTAGGTACGGATCTAAAGTTATGTTTGAACTTACTCGTAAATAATGGATATACTCGCGCACAAATTATTATCAAAATAACATTCAGCTAACCTCATTATATTATAATAATATATGAGAAACTTACCTCAGTATCCTGTTTCTTTCATGTATACGTCATTTCTCTTTCAGAACTTTAGTTGTTCTACCCATATTGTCGAAAAAATACGTAAGTACAGCGGTCGCGCAAAGTGTCAGCATCTACCCATGACAGTGGTCAGCGGTACACTGCCGCCCGTCGCCCGCGCAGAGCGCCGCATGCCGTTCCGTTCGATTTTATAGGGAATATTATTTTATTTTTAGTAATAAAAGTATGAATATTTGAAAAAATTCACAGATAGAATTATAGATAGCAAAATAGTCTATTCATACAAAAACAAACCATGAAAATATCTTTAGTAGTTTGGAAGTAATTTCGATTTTTATGTTTGGGTAGACCTTACTTCCTGAATTTATTTCATAAAGTATTTTACTACAATACTAAAATATTCACAGATATAATTATTATTGATGTGTATGCGGTCTAGTTTAACATACATTTTTTGCGTAACTTACTTGCATTAATTGAAGGCGTAATAACAGATTTAAAAGTCACTAAAATCATATATCTGCACCTTTTTTTTTTTTTTTTTTGGGTGGGAAATCATCAAATAACTTCTCCCGCTCTGGGCGGAGCGGGAGGGTGTGTCAGACTCTTACTGACTAAAACCCACCCGTATTCCTTCCTGTTGCCTGTGTTGCGGGGGCCTCGGTGACCCATAAGTACCTTCCCGCAACCCCGGCAGGCATCGGCCCTGGTGGACCCCTACTTTTTGCTGACGACATCTCTTTGAGGCGCGCGTGGAATACGACGCGCCGTCGACCCGGGCCTGGTCCTTACCGGACGGTGAGCTACCCATTGCTCACCGTCCGCAAGCCCGCGCCTACGGTGGCCGGAAATCCGCCCGGGATTCCCGACGCCCTGGGCGTCTCCTGCGGCGGCTAGGGGCGAGAGGGCGCGACACGTGCCTTTCCCTCAACCGTCCCGCCTCCTCCTTCGCGAGCATTACTGCTTCGCAGAAGGAGGTGACGGCTGCCCATGCCCTCTCGCTCCGTACCATGGCCTGAACCAGGGCCGGACGCGAGAGGTCTCTGCCGCCGATCGCCTCCAAGAGGACACGGCGGTGCTCTGCCCAAGCCGGGCAGACCTCCACCGTATGCTCCACCGTGTCCTCCGGGCGATCCACACAGTGGTGACACCCGGACGTTTCCTCCCGCCTTATCCGACACAGGAACCTCCCGAAGCTGCCATGTCCGGTGAGGACCTGCGTCAGGCGGAAGGTGAGGACGCCGTGGCGCCTCTCCAGCCACTCCTCAAAGAGGGGACTTATCGCCGCAATCGTGGCGTGCCCAGCACTGGGTTGCGACAACCGTACTTTCCATGACGCCATGAGATCCCGCCGGAGCTCCGTCCGCTGTGCCGCGATTTCTCACGGCAGCGAACTTACGCCCCGGCGTTTCGCCTCCTCGCGCCACTCCCATACGTGCGCGAGGGCTTTTGCCTCCAGATCCCATGGCGGCAATCCGGCAAGGAGGCTCGCTGCCTCACAGGAGACCGTGCGGTATCCCCGAACCATCCGGATGGCCATGACCCTTTGGGCCGCGCTCAACCGGCGGGCTGGCCGCAGCGCCAGAGAGCGCGCCCATACAGGAGCCCCGTAGAGGGCCATGGACCGCACGACCCCCGCGTAGAGCCTCCGGCAGGAGGCATTTGGACCCCCTAGATTGGGCAGGAGCCGCTTCAATGCAGCGCCCGCCCGCTCCAGTTTAGGAGCCAAACGTCGGAAATGCTCCACGAAGTTCCACCGGCTGTCGAGGACGAGTCCCAGGTACTTCATCGTCGACTCGACGCCGATAGAAACCCCTCCTACCGTTATTTGGGACCCCAACGGTGGCGCGTTCCGAGGACCATGAAAACACATGGCCTCGGACTTGTGCAGGGCCACCTCGAGTCCCAATTGCCGGATCCTTTCGACGATTGTCGCAACCCCGCGTGCCGCTAATTCGGCCGCCGCCTGGTGCGACCTCCCCTGCGCCAGGACCAACGTGTCGTCAGCGTAGCACACTACGCTGACGCCGCTAGGGAGGTCGGCGCGCAGCACCCAGTCGTATACGATGTCCTACAGATGCGGCCCCAGGACCGATCCCTGTGGGACACCGCACGACATCTCTTGCCGGTTCCACACTCCCTGGTGACCGGGGTAGATGACGGCCCTGTCCGTCAAATAGGCCTCGACCACACGACAGAGGTAGGTCGGCATCCGGTGATACCGGAGTGCCTCCCTGATGCAACTCCAGGGCAGGGTATTGAAGGCATTGGCGATGTCTAGGGACACCGCCAAGACGACCCCACCCTGGGCAACAGCATTCCCCGTCGTCAGGGCTCGCACACGCATGATGGCGTCCACCGTAGAGCGCCCTCTGCGGAAACCAAACTGGCTCTCCGCCAAATCCGGCCCCACCCGCACCAGCTGGCCGACGAGGCGGTCTGCAATGACTCTTTCAAAGAGCTTGCCCACCTCGTCGAGCAGCACGATGGGCCGATATATCTGCACCTTAAGGTCTGAATCAGATCTTATCGTTTAATAATATAGTGGTAAGCTTTGTAAATGAATATGGTTTACATTTTTAAAGGCAAGCCTTTAAGGTTTCCTCGCGCACGTATGGGAGTGGCGCGAGGGTATAATAATGGGTAGCTCACCGTCTGGTAAGGACCAGCGGGGGTCGAAGGCGCGTTGTATTCCACGCGCGCCTCAAAGAGATGTCGTCAGCACAAATGTAGGGGTCCACTAGGGTCGATGCCTGCCGGGGTCGCGGGAAGGTACTAATTGGTCACCGAGGCCCCCGCAACACAGGCAACGGAAGGAATACGGGTGGGTTTTAGTCAGTAAGAGTCTGACACACCCTCCCGCTCCGCCCAGAGCGAAAGAAGTTATTTGATGATTTCCCACCCAAAAAAAAAATATCCTTTAAGGTTAGGAGAATGTTACTGCCATATATGTAGCTAATATGAACGTAAACGAATCAAAAGGAGTATGTAAGGAGCGTAGCAGATGGCGTTCTATAGTTTCTGCCTACCCCCATGGGAAGAAGGCGTGAGTTTATGTATGTATATAGCTAATATCCAAACCTACATAATTCAAATCTATTTTACTTTTAGTTATACTAGAATGTGGCAGTAGTAGGTACTTTTCCCATCAATCACCTTCCTTCCTATTCATTCCTGCAGCGTCTACCATAGGTCAAAGCGAAACAGGAATACAGCGCTAGAAGAAGATTGTCCATAACGGACGCCATTTTTTAATGCAGTTCAAGTTCATCTAACCCGCTGCCGCGTAAGCATCTAAACCTAAGATAAGATAGGATAATATTTTATTTGCTAAACATGTGTTATACATACAAGAAAAGAAAATACATGCATGCAAGATGGTAACAAGAACAACATTATTAGGTACAGCATGTTTGCCACATGATGTGATGTGCAAATGTCCAGAAATGTTATTATTTCAAACATTCTCATAAAGTAACAATAAATTAAGTAATTAAAGAATAATAATATTGCAATAAATTTAAAATAACAAAAATCAAACGGCTGAAAATACTGAAATACAATAATCATGTCAACAATAAAAATGAAAATAAAAATAAAAATTGAATTATGCCATTGTAATTTAATAAACACAAAATAATTAATAATAAAACCAAATAAGCTACTATGTCAACACAATTTTTTCCTCTAGGAACTCGTTAATGTTGTAGTATGCTTTATTAACTAAATAAGTCTTAAGTTTACTTTTCAAGTGTACATTATTAAGCTCCTTCCAACTTTTTGGCAAAAAAAAACTAGATGCGAGACTACTAAAAGCAAAGACTGGAAAACTTAAAAACAAATTTTCAATTTGAAACAACATGGAAAAATTTAAATTTTCATCAAAACAAATTAATTAGAATTGAATAATAAGCTCGAGCAAAACCATGAATGAAAATTACAACTCATTCGAAAATCTTTTGCCCAAAATATTAAATGACAGCATACCTACCCATAAAAACAATATAACTAAGTCGAAACAAAAGAAAAGATTGGTTGACAAGAGGCATTAAAATAACATGCAAAAAGAACCTAAAAGGCAAATTCAGTCACGGATTAGACGAACTGCCCCCTATATTAATAAAAACCTGTGCTGAGGAACTGACATTACCATTTTATCTATTAATTTATCAATCTTTTTCTGAAGAGATATTCCCCGACGCGTCACAAAAAACTATAATAAAACCTATTCCCAAGACAAACTCGAAGTCACATCCAATTAATTACCGTCCTATTTCACTATTACCCACATCGTCATATGCAAACACGTTTATAACTTTTGGGAAAAGTTTAATGTTTTCGATGAATGTCTAAATGGTTTTCGGGAAAAAAGATCCACGATTTTAGCAACACAAATTTACTCACCAAATAATCACCGAATCTTATTTGACATGACCAAGGCGTATAATAAGGTGCTGTACATATTACTAGACAAACTGCATGGTATCGGCGTCAGAGAAATGATTCACCAGTGGTTAGCATCCTACCTACAAAACCGAGAACAATTAGTAGAAATTGAACATTGGGATCATGGTACTGGCGAATTCAGCCGAATACAATTGCATTCAAAATTCTATTCCGCAAGGTAGTGCTTTCGGGTGTTTGGTATTTTTATTTATTTAATACTTTAAGCACACAAATGTACAAACTGAGGCAGACTTAATGCCATATGCATTTTGGGTGATGCAGAGACAGACAGTGGTAGGTGCAATAACGAAAACTGTGGAATAAATATTTATTAAAATATAAGTATATACATACATATACCTATTAAAAACATTAAATATAATACATACACCTAATTATACATAAATATAAGACCAAATAAATACACGGATATTCTATTCAGAAAAGACAAACAATGGGAAAACATTACCGTTGTGATGATACTGCCAGCTTCTTATGAATGTGCTCGCGAACTTTAACTTTAAAGTTGCCGAGTTTCACAGAGAGATAGACTGTGAGTGGGACATTGAAGAAGATGATTGTGTGATGAACGTAGATTTCTACTATGGTTCGCGCAAATGTACTAAAAGTGGGGGGTGAGATAACTAGGGGAAGAGGGAGAGTCAAGAAATGAAAACAAAGTAGACAGCGCCCTTTGCTCTCTGCGCTGGCGAATGGGCAACCACTTTAGAAGCGACCGATGCGCAGAGACATGATAATATTTACGCAAATTGAAAACGAATCGAATGCAGTTATTGAGGAGACGGTCTAGTTTGTCGAAGAGGTCATAGTAGCATACATCACTGCACAAGCATTGTCTTGGTACTTGATGGTAATACATTTTTCAGTCGGTATAGAGCCCGCAGCGTTCCAGTAACCTTCTGGCTCACCCTAGCGACTTGAGTACGCCAATTCAGGGTATAGTCGATGTGCAAGCCTAGGTCTTTCACGTCAGTACTAAACGGAACAATCGTGCCATTGAAGAGAACCGGTGGCAAGGTTGAACCATCAACCCTATCAATACTACGGTGACTTCCAATGATGATCGCCTGACACTTATTGGGGTTTACTTCAACACAGACTCTATCAGACCAGGTTTTAATGGCTGTCAAGTTCCTATTTATCTTACCAAAAGCGTCAAGTATTTCATCAACCCTCACAGTACTGCTACAATATATTATCCTAAGTTATAAGAATAAATTATATTTAATGTTGTTATAAATAAATTTCAGGACTGACCATTGAACTTGGCACCCATTTAGATCTCACTTCTTTTGTCGTTGAAGTCAACAATCAAAGCATATATCATAATATTGAACTTGGCTCTCATTTCACGTTTATGTTTTTGATGGGATATCATTACTTTTTGTACATAAATTATTAGTAGGTACTTATAAATAACAAAATTAATACCAAATGGTTTTTGTTAAACTACTGCATTTTCCTACGTTTACGGGGTATAATTGTCTTTTTGTGTTATTTTCTATATTTTCTTGTACCTTTGATATGTTCGAGTGAATTGCCTATTCGGTATCCGGAATTTTTTTTTACACGTTTTCTGTTTATACTTAATTTGCCAAGTTGGGGCGGTATAACGTGCGCAGATGGTTGTACTCTACAATAGAGCTCTCTTGTGCCTTGATTTGACTTGGATCTAAATTGATAAGATGTACTCCATCTAAGGTTTTAAATCTGGAGAATACAACGTAAGCCTGCCCTTTACTACGAGTAAATATAGAGGAACCTATGCCGAGAGGAGCACTGTCAAGGCTAAGGCCTTGTGATTTGTGGATAGTAATAGCATATGCTAAGCAAATAGGGAATTGTTCCATGTGAACATATACATTACTTAACATCTGAAACTTGGTCTTGACTCGTTCGAGTTCGTAAATTAAATTATGTTTAAATTGTATTGTAATTTTACGCGCGCTATTGCTGTTGTCGACGTCCCAATTTACCTTCTCTATTTTTCCAATGGATTCGTTTGCCAGTCTTTTACTGACTATACGTTTCTTCGCAACATTACACGTGCACCTATTTTTATCGTGATGATATTTTCTAAGCCCGCAGTTAGCGACGAACCATCCTCGTTCTTTTTGAGTACTTCATTTGCTCGTTTTTTATCCAGTGGATTCTCTAGACCATCATCTTTGTGATCATCTTCCTGTTGATCTCTTTCAATTTCCGCTACTTTTTCTTCAATCATTTCAAACGCTCTCTCTATGTTATTTAAGAATTCTGTCTGCATTTCTCCGTAATCAAGTCCATCCCTAATTTAATCTTTTAGAAAATTGAAGGCTTCAGTGTAAGTATTTCGTCCAGACTTCAGTACTGCTAAATCTCTCCATGGATGAAACATTAACAAAAGCGAAAAATAGTATTTCCATCTTAATCTCTCCATCTTAATAGAATCAATTAAGTGAAAAATTATAATAAAATGATAAAAAATTACCAGTTTCTTATTTATTCCTTTGTATTCACCTAATTACCAATCTGTATGCCAAATTTGAATTTTCTAGGTCATCTGGAACTGGGTTAGAGTTTTGATCTATAGGTCAGTCAGTGATAAAAATGATGATTTTTGGACGTTAATATCTAAATAACCGTTGGAGGCCTTGGCAGAGAGTACAACTTTGTGCCCTTTGGCGTCGAGACCCTCGATCCGTGGGGTCCCAGTGCGCATAAGTTATTTGCGGAAATCGCGAAACGTCTATTTGATGTAACTGGTGACCGAAAAGCTGGCGGCTTTCTCGCGCAACGCATCAGCATTGCAATTCAGCGAGGAAATGCTGCCAGCATCCTCGGTACAATGCCCCGAGGGCTTTTTTTAAGTTTAACTTAGTTTTAATTTAATTTAGTTAATGTAAATAATCATCTTGTAATTTGTTTATGTAAATAAATATATAAAATTATAAAATAACCGTTCGAGATGTGTTTATGAAATTTGGATCACCTATGTATCTCGCAATTTTCAATATATGAGCCAAATTTGACGCATTTGTGTGAAATAGTTTTTGAGTTATGAGGAGGTCAAAAGTGGCTCCAAATGGTTCGTGTAATATTACACTCGGTTCGCCAGTTCTGTTACTTGAACTTGGTTTGACACGCTACCGCGTGTCTAGATAGGTAAACAGTCAATCAAAAGTAAAGGCAATGTTGTCACGGTGTCCTTGAGGTTGAACTTGGCAGTAGTCTGTGGGCGCTTGCTGTTTTTCTTCTCTGGCAGTCTGCTGTCGAGATTCCATTGGTTGAAGTTTGATGTCCTCATGCGTTTGCCTTCTATTTGTCTACTTCGGAAATCGCTTCTTGAGCAATGTGCAGTATTTCCTTGTTATGATCCACAGGAAAGCGATGACAGCAATTGTTAGTAAAAGGTAACAAATCACATATTGGTGAACGTCATGATCCGTAACAGTGGATGGTAGTTTCGGCTCGTTCTCTTGTTGGAACCGCAGTTTTTGTCAATTTCCTCGAAGTCGTTTTTCTTAAGAGTGAAGAGTTCGTGTGGCGCGTTGTGGAGTGTAACATTAACAATGTTGTTTATCGGTGAATTTAGGTTCGGTACGTGCATGTCATAGTTAACGTTGAGGTTGCTGTTGTACTGATTATGCGAAGTGACAGTGAGTTCTTTTGACCGCAGTACGCATCCTTGGCTCAAAGTTACTATAGCCGCCGATGTGATAGTTTGCGATATTACGTCGTTTTCACAAACAGTACGTAATTCGCACCTTCCGCAACAAACAACCAGCCAGCTGTTTGATTCTTGCAACTTGATCCAAGCTTCCTCGCATGACAAGCTGTGGACGTCGCACGGTGACGTAGTTGCACGGTGACCCAGTAGTTTTGCTTCGCAAGGTGCATTCTTGTTTTGTAAGTTGAACACTGGTATGTTTGCGTTACAAATGAAGTTATCTTTTGTCTTTTGATGCATTGCTTGTAGTCTTTATCTCTTAGTGAGATAAAGGAATTCTTCTCAAAGTTCACAGCAATGTATTCCGAAGATAACTGCATCAATTTGTAATTTGACTCCGACTTGAACGGTATAGCAATAGCCCGATAGCAGGTGAAGTCCTCATTCGAAATTATAGGAATTTGAACTTCGAACATAAAGTATTTCTTTGTTATTCGTGCTTTCACGTACAGGAACTTGTAAATTTTGACCTCACTATCTTATTTAACACCCCCGAAAACCATGAAAACGATACCCATGATGAAAAATCTGAACATTTCTGCAGCCGTCATCTTGCTTTTTAGATTTGACCTCAGTATCGGCTGTAACACCCCCGAAAACCATGAAAACGACACCCTTGATGAAAAATGTTTGTAGCCGCCATTTTGGATTTTGATGTAAAGGTGGTAAAACCAAAATTTTGTTAGTCACGCATTTAAAAATAAAAACAGCAAATTAAAAAAAAAACTCATCTTGATATTAATAATAGCGCCTCACGCGCAAGCGCGGCGCGAAACCATAGTAACCATCCGCGCGGAAGTGAATCGGCTACGTGAAGTGAATCGGTAAGCGCGACGCACGAGTGTCGTGATCTTATCACTTCACTCGATTGTCGTTGCCATAGCAACATCACTTCACTTGGGCTGGATGAAGTGAGCCTAGCCGCCAGGCGGCCGGTGCACGCGCTGCGCGAGTGTTAGTTGAACTTTTGATTTTTTTTATAGTATTGATGACGGTGATTTTATGAATATTATTTTACTATTTATATTGGCAACGCGTAGGTCGGTATAAAATTTACCTACCTAATATAAAATATTAAACAGGTACTTATTAAATAATCCGCACGTTTTTATTTAAATGGCTTTTAAGTACACAGACACACACATCGTTTAGTTAGGTTTCCACTTAGTTTGTGAGGGGATAAATTCTATGTATCTAACTAATCTAGAATTAATCTAGAAGAGACTAACATAATATCTTTTTACCAACGAACATCTTTACCAAATTTAATTATTAAATATGATAGTCAGAAGATATACCAAGTACAAAAAGCGAAACTCCTAGGCATAATTATCGACAGTCAATTAACTTGGAAACCACAAGCAGAAGAAGTTTGCAAAAAGTTAAATGCATCTGCTTATGTCCTCTTCAATCTAGCAAAGAAAGTGAACATGTCTACAACTTTGACTGCATATCATGGGATCGTGGTATCTACTCTATTTTTTTGAGGGTGGGAAATCATCAAATAACTTCTCCCGCTCTGGGCGGAGCGGGAGGGTGTGTCAGACTCTTACTGACTAAAACCCACCCGTATTCCTTCCTGTTGCCTGTGTTGCGGGGGCCTCGGTGACCCATAAGTACCTTCCCGCGACCCCGGCAGGGTGGTATCTACTCTGAGATACGGTATAATTTTCTGGGGAAATTCTTGTCTGACGGAACAGGTATTCAAGGCCCAAAAACGTTGCTTGAGGTCAATTATGAACATGAAGACCACAAATAGCTGCATCCCGGTGTTTAAATCCCTAAAATTGTTAACCTTTCCGGCAATTTATGTTCTAGAAATGGCAATGTTCGTTTAACGGAACATGCACCTTTTTTCACTACAGTACAACAAATGAGGCAAAGACCAGTCAGGAGTCAGTATAATAATCTTTTACATGTTGAGAGCTGTAATACTGCTTTACTTAAAAAAAAAACATTACTTGCATGGGTCCTACGAATTATAATAAAATACCTGACATAATAAAGAATGACACAATACACAATTTTAAAAAGAGATTAACAACACTACTTATTGAGAAATGTTATTATTCTATTAACGAATTTTTAAATGATGATGACATAAACTAATTATTCTTGATTACCAACAATTATAGATGTAAATAACCTAATTTAACAAAGTATTCGTTTTGACATTATATTCGTGTAATTGTGTTCGTTATATAATAGAATAAAAATATTCTTAAAATCTCGATTATGATTGTAAATGTAATCCTTGGTTCATCTCTAGTATCAGGTGGGATGACATTGATAGTTCACTCCACGTTTACTTCACTTAAGTTTTCACGGTGAGAAGGTTACAGAATAGCACTGCAGCGTGTCGATTCTGTAAAAATCTCACCGTGAAAACTCGCGTGGAGTGAGCTGTCAGTGTCATCCCACTGATGCTAGAGAGTGACCAAGCATTACATATTATCTAATCGAGATTTTAATAATATTTTTATGCTAATTCTATTGATCATTTTATATTATTTCAAAACTAGTATTTAAGTGTTGAAACGTTACTATTTAGGGTTTTTTTTTAAATAAAATAGCAAAACAGAAATTCAGTCAGAAACTCAATTTTGTTTTTTTATTCCAAGAGGTTTGGTAATATTCGCAGCCGCCATCTTGCTTTTTAGATTTGACCTCACTATCGGCTTTTACACCTCCGAAAACCATGAAGACGACACCCATGATGAAAAATCTGAACATTTTCGCAGCCGCCATCTTACTTTTTTATTTTGACCACACTATCGGCTTTAACACCCCCGAAAACCACGAAGACGACACCCATGATGAAAAATGTAAATATTTTCGCAGCCGCCATCTTGCTTTTTAGTTTTGACCTTACTTTCGGCTTTAACACCCCCGAAAACCATGAAAACGACACCCATGATGAAAAATATGACCATTTCCTCAGCCACCATTTTGCTTTTTAGATTTGACCTCAGTATCGGCTGTAACTCCCCCGAAATCCATGAAAACGATACCCTTGATGAAAAATGTTTGTAGCCGCCATTTTGGATATTGATATAAAGGTGGTAAAACCAAATTTTTGTTTGTCGCGCACTTAAAAATAAAAAACGACAAATTTACAAAAAAAAACTCATCTTGATATTAATAACAGCGCTTCACGCGCAAGCGCGGCGTGATCTTGACACTTCACCCAAATCTCGTAACCATAGTAATCACCCGCGCCGAAAAGTGAAGTGAGTCGGTAAGCACGAGTGTCGTGATCACTTCACTCGATTCTCGCTGCCATAGCAACACCACTTCACTTGGGCTGGATGTTGTGAGCCTAGCCGCCCGCCGGCCGGGGAGCGCGCTGCGCGAGTGTCAGTTGAACTGTTGAATTTTGTAATAGTATTGATGACGGTGATTTTATGAATATTATTTTATTATATATATTGGCAACGCGTAGGTCGGTATACATTTACCTACCTAAAATAAAATATTAGAAAGGTACTTATTAAATAATCCGCACGTTTTTTATTCAAATGGCTTATGTACACAGACACACACATCGTTTATTTATTTAGGGAGGTATATATAGTATGTGTGGGGATAAATTCTATGGTCCGTCAGCCACTTTTAGCACTCGATCACTTGACACATTCGGTTATCTCTTCTTATTGAATAGATTAGATTTTTAATAACAACACTAAATAACGTCGCACAGTCTTTAGTCGACTTTATCCACTATCGATTCTTCAAAACACGTCGCGGTTGGGTCATGGGATTGCGTTTATTTAATCAGTTAAAACACATCGCGATTAGGTCATGGGATTGCGTTTATTTAATCAGTTAACTGATTATGATCAATAGAATTAGCATAAAAATAATATTAAAATCTCGATTATGATTGTAAATGTAATCCTTGGTCCATCCCTAGTATCAGGTATGATGACACTGACAGTTCACTGCACGTTCACTTCACTTAAGTTTTCACGATGAGAAGGTTACAGAATAGCACTGTAGGTCACTGTCTGTCTAGGTGATGTGCTAAGTGATCTAGAAGTTAAGTCAATTGATCTAGCAGCTGATGCTATTGGTCACGATCAAAACATGTCATTTCGAGCCGGTTCTTAACAAGATTCATAGCATTGCTTGAGTAATATAAATATCTCGTAAATAATTAAAAAAAAAATGCATAATACAATCTAACACGGCTATGATATGTATTAACATGTATTATATAAAAATACTTTTAAGGCAAAATATATGCATAAGTCAGATAAAAGTGATAACTTTAATATTTAGTTACCTTGAAGCATGCTTCGACAGCCAATGAACGGATCGCCGCTGAAACCAGGCAAGCACGAGCAGTACGGGACATTGTTGTTGACGTTACAATGCGTATTGATGCCGCAATGTCCAGGGCACGGGTCCTTGCAGCGGTTGTGGATACACGCCATGTCCGCGTTGCACTGAGAGTTGTTAGTACAATCTGGTATGCATTTCGGCGGAGACCTGGCCTTTTCCGGAAGACAAATGCAGCGTATGATGCCATGGATTTGTTCACACCAAGGCCAAAATTCCTTTAAACATGGTGATGGTTGGCACGGATCGACTTCTGGAAGCGCTGAAAAATATTGAATATTTAGTAAAAGAAATGTATGTAGAGTTGGTGACAAGTGTGAAATTATTTGGAATGTAATAAGTACTTAACAGGTACACAATTGGTAAATGGATCACCGGTCAATCGATCCTGACATGAATATAAAATATAGGGTTGTGAGCATCTACTGTGCAGTTTGCATTTCTAGCACATAGATAAACGTATTAGTTTACATATTTGCGGTTTAAGCAGGCTAGTCATTAGCGCATTTACTGTTTAGGTCTTGACTCGTTCGAGTTCGTAAATTAAATTATGTTTAAATTGTATTGTAATTTTACGCGCGCTATTGCTGTTGTCGACGTCCCAATTTACCTTCTCTATTTTTCCAATGGATTCGTTTGCCAGTCTTTTACTGACTATACGTTTCTTCGCAACATTACACGTGCACCTATTTTTATCGTGATGATATTTTCTAAGCCCGCAGTTAGCGACGAACCATCCTCGTTCTTTTTGAGTACTTCATTTGCTCGTTTTTTATCCAGTGGATTCTCTAGACCATCATCTTCGTGATCATCTTCCTGTCGATCTCTTTCAATTTCCGCTACTTTTTCTTCAATAATTTCAAACGCTCTCTCTATGTTATTTAAGAATTCTTTCTGCATTTCTCCATTTCTCCGTAATCAAGTCCATCCCTAATTTAATCTTTTAGAAAATTGAAGGCTTCAGTGTAAGTATTTTGTCCAGACTTCAGTACTGCTAAATCTTTCCATGGATGAAACATTAACAAAAGCGAAAAATAGTATTTCCATCTTAATCTCTCCATCTTAATAGAATCAATTATGTGAAAAAATATAATAAAATGATAAAAAATTACCAGTTTCTGATTTATTCCTTTGTATTCACCTAATTACCAATCTGTATGCCAAATTTGAACTTTCTAGGTCATCTGGAACTGGGTTAGAGTTTTGATCTATAGGTCAGTCAGTGATAAAAATTATGATTTTTGGACGTTAATATCTAAATAACCGTTCGAGATGTGTTTATGAAATTTGGATCACCTATGTATCTCGCAATTTTCAATATATGAGCCAAATTTGACGCATTTGTGTGAAATAGTTTTTGAGTTATGAGGAGGTCAAAAGTGGCTCCAAATGGTTCGTGTAATATTACACTCGGTTCGCCAGTTCTGTTACTTGAACTTGGTTTGACACGCTACCGCGTGTCTAGATAGGTAAACAGTCAATCAAAAGTAAAGGCAATGTTGTCACGGTGTCCTTGAGGTTGAACTTGGCAGTAGTCTGTGGGCGCTTGCTGTTTTTCTTCTCTGGCAGTCTACTGTCGAGATTCCATTGGTTGAAGTTTGATGTCCTCATGCGTTTGCCTTCTATTTGTCTTCTTCGGAAATCGCTTCTTGAGCAATGTGCAGTATTTCCTTGTTATAATCCACAGGAAAGCGATGACAGCAATTGTTAGTAAAAGGTAACAAATTGCATATTGGTGAACGTCATGATCCGTAACAGTGGATGGTAGTTTCGGCTCGTTCTCTTGTTGGAACCGCAGTTTTTGTCAATTTCCTCGAAGTCGTTTTTCGTAAAAGTGAAGAGTTCGTGTGGCGCGTTGTGGAGTGTAACATTAACAACGTTGTTTATCGGTGAATTTAGGTTCGGTACGTGCATGTCATAGTTAACGTTGAGGTTGCTGTTGTACTGATTATGAGAAGTGATAGTGAGTTCTTTTGACCGCAGTACGCATCCTTGGCTCAAAGTTACTATAGCCGCCGATGTGATAGTTTGCGATATTACGTCGTTTTCACAAACAGTACGTAATTCGCACCTTCCGCAACAAACAACCAGCCAGCTGTTTGATTCTTGCAACTTGATCCAAGCTTCCTCGCATGACAAGCTGTGGACGTCGCACGGTGACGAAGTTGCACGGTGACCCAGTAGTTTTGCTTCGCAAGGTGCATTCTTGTTTTGTAAGTTGAACACTGGTATGTTTGCGTTACAAATGAAGTTATCTTTTGTCTTTTGATGCATTGCTTGTAGTCTTTATCTCTTAGTGAGATAAAGAAATTCTTCTCAAAGTTCACAGCAATGTATTCCAAAGATAACTGCATCAATTTGTAATTTGACTCCGACTTGAACGGTATAGCGATAGCCCGATAGTAGGTGAAGTCCTCATTCGAAATTAAAGGAATGTGAACTTCGAACATAAAGTAGTTCTTTGTTATTCGTGCTTTCACGTACAGCAACTTGTAAATTTTGACCTCACTATCGGATTTAACACCCCCGAAAACCATGAAAACGATACCCATGATGAAAAATCTGAACATTTCTGCAGCCGTCATCTTGCTTTTTAGATTTGACCTCAGTATCGGCTGTAATACCCCCGAAAACCATGAAAACGACACCCTTGATAAAAAATGTTTGTAGCCGCCATTTTGGATTTTGATATAAAGGTGGTAAAATCAAATTTTTGTTAGTCGCGCATTTAAAAATAAAAAACAGCAAATTAAAAAAAAACTCATCTTGATATTAATAATAGCGCCTCACGCGCAAGCGCGGCGTGATCTTATCACTTCACCCAATTCTCGAAACCATAGTAACTTTCCGCGCGGAAGTGAATCGGCTACGTGAAGTGAGTCGGTAAACGCAACGCGCGAGTGTCGTGATCTTATCACTTCACTCGATTGTCGTTACCATAGCAACATCACTTCACTTGGGCTGGATGAAGTGAGCCGAGCCGCCCACCGGCCGGTGCGCGCGCTGCGCGAGTGTTAGTTGAACTTTTGATTTTTTTTATAGTATTGATGACGGTTGATTTTATGAATATTATTTTACTATTTATATTGGCAACGCGTAGGTCCGTATAAAATTTACCTACCTAAAATAAAATATTAAAAAGGTACTTATTAAATAATCCACACGTTTTTATTTAAATGGCTTTTAAGTACACAGACAAACTCATCGTTTGGTTAGGTTTCCACTTAGTTTGTGAAATTCTATGTTCTTATTTTTATTCTTATTTTTTTTTTTCTTTATTATAAATAACATTTTTAATTTTGTTATTTTCTTTTTAAATTGTAATTTTAAGATAGTGTAGATACGTCGGGAATCCCGGGCGGATTTCCGGCCACCGTAGGCGCGGGCTTGCGGACGGTGAGCAATGGGTAGCTCACCGTCCGGTAAGGACCAGGCCCGGGTCGACGGCGCGTTGTATTCCACGCGCGCCTCAAAGAGATGTCGTCAGCACATAGTAGGGGTCCACTAGGGCCGATGCCTGCCGGGGTCGCGGGAAGGTACTTATGGGTCACCGAGGCCCCCGCAACACAGGCAACAAGAAGGAATACGGGTGGGTTTTAGTCAGTAAGAGTCTGACACACCCTCCCGCTCCGCCCAGAGCGGGAGAAGTTATTTGATGATTTCCCACCCTCAAAAAAAAAAAAAAAAAAAGATAGTGTAGATGTTATAATTTGTTTCTCAATTTGTTATTAATATTAAGTATTGGAAGTCAATTTCTAGGCTACAAGGTTGTGTCTATGTAAGTCCTGCATCATAAGAACCACCAACTTCCAAAATACCAGCTTGACTTAGTTTGGGAGTTGGTAGATCACCTATTATGAACTGCAGTACAACCATTAAACTTATTTTCAAAAATTGTATTTAAATAATTAAGTTTTTCTTGTACTGTGAGAGTGAAATAAATTATTATTATTATTATTATTATTATTTATGTATGTATGTATATATAATTAATCTAGAATTAATCTAGAAAGACTAACATAATATCTTTTTACCAACAAACATCTTTACCAAATTTAATTATTGAATATGATAGTCAGAAGATAGACCAAGTACAAAAAGCGAAACTCCTAGGCATAATTATCGACAGTCAATTAACGTGGAGAAGCAGAAGAAGTTTGCAAAAAATTAAATGAATCTGCTTATGTCCTCTTCAATCTAGCAAAGAAAGTGAACATGTCTACAACTTTGATTGCATATCATGGGATCGTGGTATCTACTCTGAGGTACGGTATAATTTTCTGGGGAAATTCTTGTCTGAGGGAACAGGTATTCAAGGCCCAAAAACGTTGCTTGAGGTCAATTATGAACATGAAGACCACAGATAGATGCGTTCTGGTGTTTAAATCCCTAAAACTGTTAACCTTTCCGGCAATTTATGTTCTAGAAATCGCAATGTTCGTTAAACGAACGAATTTACAAAAAAAAAACTCATCTTGATATTAATAACAGCGCTTCACGCGCAAGCGCGGCGTGATCTTGTCACTTCACCCAAATCTCGTAAACATAGTAACCACCCGCGACGAAAAGTGAAGTGAGTCGGTAAGTACGACTTGCGAGTGTCGTGATCACTTCACTCGATTCTCGCTGCCATAGCAACACCACTTCACTTGGGCTGGATGTTGTGAGCCTAGCCGCCCGCCGGCCGGGGAGCGCGCTGCGCGAGTGTCAGTTGAACTGTTGAATTTTGTAATAGTATTGATGACGGTGATTTTATGAATATTATTTTATTATTTATATTGGCAACGCGTAGGTCGGTATACATTTACCTACCTAAAATAAAATATTAGAAAGGTACTTATTAAATAATCCGCACGTTTTTTATTCAAATGGCTTATGTACACACACATCGTTTAGTTATTTAGGGAGGTATATACAGGGTGGAATGTTGTAATGCCACCTGGAGGGAAAGTACTCTTAATACTGCAGATAGAAAGTTTTACTCAAAGGAAACATTCCTTTGTTTTTGAATAGAAAGCAAACTGCATTCAAAGATTTTCGAAAATTCTCTTCTCCCACACCCGGGAATCGAACCGGCTAAAATCTGAAAAAATTATACCCTGTACTTTTATTGCATCGATCGTTAGGGTCAATTATAAGGATGAAATCTCTCTAACAAACATGATAAATTAAATGAAAGGAAAACCAGGAAATCTGAAGTTACAAATTCAATGAGTCAAGTTAAAGCTCTTTAACTAACATCCATCTTTTGTAATGCAGACTCCTTTGCGACATACTCGGTAGCTGCGTGTATGAGGTAATTTAAATATGGAATGTTAGATTAAAATTTGAAAATTAGATTGTCATAGTTGTTATTCACATTTGATTGTTTTTACAACTCATTTCACATTTTGTCTCACGGTGAAAATGGCTTATCAAGAACAGTTTGATTTAATGGAAGCTTATTTTTTAAATAACAAAAACGTGAATCTAGCTCTGCGGTGGTATGGAGAGAGATATCAAGACCGACAGGCACCAACTCGGTTCGTATTGAAAAGAATGGTAGAAAATTTAAAGAATACGGGTGGTTTCAAGAAGAGGCGGCAAACTATTCAGCAAAACTATTTCGATTTTGAACTAGATGTTTTAACATACTTTGAATAATTTCCAAAGGCTTCAAGTAGAGATGCTGCCAATGAATTAGGAACAACCCACAATCGCGTACTTAAAGTGCTGAAAAACTATAAGTATAAATGCTATCGTGAAGGTCGGTTGGTGCAAAAATTGCATATTGGGGATCGTGACAGACGATTACAATTTTGTGAAAACATGCTTGGAGAAATTGACCGAAACCCTAATTTTTTGAGTAACATTGTATGGTCTGACGAAACCAACTTCAGCAATAATGGCATGTACAATCGCCGCAATAACCATTATTGGTCTGGAGTGAATCCTGTTCATGAAACTAACAATCAAGTAAGATTTTCTTTCAACGTTTGGTGCGGAATTATGAGAAATAATGTAGTGTTAGTCCACGTGTACGAAGGTCATTTAAACACTGTCAAGTATATTGAAATACTGGATCTCTTAAGAAACGAGTTAAATGGTTTCCCCGAGGAAGAGCGAAACCAAATAATTCTACAGCAAGATGGTACTCTAGCACATAACAGCAGAATCACTACTGCCTACATTAATAACCATTTTAATACCTGGATTGGTACAAACGGCACAATCAGATGGCCTGCGAGATCGCCAGATCTCACCCTATTAGATTTTTTTTTGTGGGAATATGTAAAAAATCAAATTTACATGAAATCTTATGCGAATGACAACGAGTTGAGAGTTGAAGTTCAGAAAACGATTTATAATATTCACCACAACACTTTAATAAACGTTACTAGAAATGAATTCGTTAAAAGAATAAATTTGTGTATCCAAGAGAATGGAGCCCATTTCGAGCAACTAATTAGTTAGTTTACCATTTTTTGTAAATAATTAAATTAATTTAAAATTTCCTGGTTTTCCTTTCATTTAATTTATGTTTGTTAGAGAGATTTCATCCTTATAATTGACCCTAACGATCGATGCAATAAAAGTACAGGGTATATTTTTTTTCAGATTTTAGCCGGTTCGATTCCCGGGTGTGGGAGAAGAGAATTTTCGAATCTCTTTGAATGCAGTTTGCTTTCTATTCAAAAATAAAGGAATGTTTCCTTTGAGTAAAATTTTCTATCTGCAGTATTAAGAGTACTTTCCCTCCAGGTGGCATTACAAAATTCCACCCTGTATACTATGTGTGGGGATAAATTCTATGGTCCATCAGCCAGGCACACTTTTAGCACTCGATCACTTGACACACTCAGTTATCTCTTCTTATTGAATAGATTTGGGTTAATAACAACACTAAATAACGTCGCACAGTCTTTAGTCGACTTTATTCACTATCGATTCTTCAAAACACATCGCGGTTGGGTCATGGGATTGCGTTTATTTAATCAGTTAAAACACATCGCGATTAGGTCATGGGATTGCGTTTATTTATTCAGTTAACTGATTATGATCAATAGAATTAGCATAAAAATAATATTAAAATCTCGATTATGATTGTAAATGTAATCCTTGGTCCATCCCTAGTATCAGGTATGATGACACTGACAGTTCACTGCACGTTCACTTCACATAAGTTTTCACGATGAGAAGGTTACAGAATAGCACTGTAGGTCACTATCTGTCTAGGTGATGTGCTAAGCGATCTAGAAGTTGAATCAATTGATCTAGCAGCTGATGTTATTGGTCACGATCAAAACATGTCATTTCGAGCCGGCTCTTAACAAGATTCATAGCATTGCTTGAGTAATATAAATATCTCGTAATTAAATGAAAAAAAAAATGCATAATACAATTTAACACGGCTATGATATGTATTTACATGTATTATATAAAAATACTTTTAAGGCAAACTATATGCATAAGTCAGATAAAAGTGATAACTATAATATTTAGTTACCTTGAAGCATGCTTCCACAGCCAATGAACGGATCGCCGCTGAAACCAGGCAAGCACGAGCAGTATGGGACGTTGTTGTTGACGTTACAATGCGTATTGATGCCGCAATGCCCAGGGCACGGGTCCTTGCAGCGGTTGTGGATACACGCCATGTCCGCGTTGCACTGAGAGTTGTTAGTACAATCTGGTATGCATTTCGGCGGAGACCTGGCCTTTTCCGGAAGACAAATGCAGCGTACGATGCCATGGATTTTTTCACACCAAGGCCAAAATTCCTTTAAACATGGTGATGGTTGGCACGGATCGACTTCTGGAAGCGCTGAAAAATATTGAATATTTAGTATTTAGTAAAAGAAATGTATGTAGAGTTGGTGACAAGTGTGAAATTATTTGGAATGTAATAAGTACTTAATAGGTACACAATTGGTAAATGGATCACCGGTCAATCGATCCTGACATGAATATATAGGGCTGTGCAGTTTGCATGTCTAGCACATAGATAAACGTATTAGTTTACATATTTGCGGTTTAAGCAGGCTAGTCACTAGCGCATTTACTGTTTATTGTACGTTTTGGTCGACAGTCGGGCGGTGTCCCCTTAAAATCGATTTGGTAACTACGTATTGCTAGTTTGATTGTTATTTAAAATTTTCATATATTTTGTTCGAAGCTTCAAACAGTTGGTGTCAAGTGGTAGAGTCGCAACGACTAGACGCACGGTGCTCGCACGCGGCCGACGATAGTCGTGCCAAATTTTATCCAAATCCGTTTAGCTTTTTTAGCGTGAAAGTGTAACAAACAAACAAGCAAACTCACTTTCGCATTTATAATATTAGTGAAGATTTACTAATTAATAATATAAATGCTGGATTTAGGACATAGGATACTACTTTATTTATAAAAAGCAAAAGTTTGTATGTTTTGGGCCAGTAGCAATCAAAAATACTAAAAAAAAATTGTAGAATTGACAATCCTACAAGTTTGGAAGTACTTGTAGAATTATCAATAATATATTTATTTTTTTTGTATTTGTTCTTCACTCTAACACCACATATTCAACCTCTTTTGTGGATTCCTACTGGCACACATGTGTCTATCGTTTGAATATTAGGATGTAAATTCTGGAATTTCTGACACAAAGGTTGAGCGCAAAAAAAAAATACTTGCAGAGATATCAGATCTGGATGTGCTCCTACGAAGATTTTTATAAATGCTTTCCGGAATATAGACACTAAAATTTTATGTTTAATGGCTTATACATAAGTCCTTTAGCAAAAAATCTATTTTTATTTGGTACGTATTTCCTATTTTTCTTAATTTCGGATATTATAATATTGGCTATTTACCAATCATCATGTTGTTTATAGCAGTTTTGTCCTGCGTGCCGTCGCGCGTCGCACAAACTTTTTTTTTTTTTTTTGCTTGGGAAATCATCAAATAACTTCTCCCGCTCTGGGCGGAGCGGGAGGGTGTGTCAGACTCTTACTGACTAAAACCCACCCGTATTCCTTCCTGTTGCCTGTGTTGCGGGGGCCTCGGTGACCCATAAGTACCTTCCCGCGACCCCGGCAGGCATCGGCCCTGGTGGACCCCTACTTTTTGCTGACGACATCTCTTTGAGGCGCGCGTGGAATACGACGCGCCGTCGACCCGGGCCTGGTCCTTACCGGACGGTGAGCTACCCATTGCTCACCGTCCGCAAGCCCGCGCCTACGGTGGCCGGAAATCCGCCCGGGATTCCCGACGCCCTGGGCGTCTCCTGCGGCGGCTAGGGGCGAGAGGGCGCGAAACGTGCCTTTCCCTCAACCGGCCCGGCTCCTCCTTCGCGAGCATTACTGCTTCGCAGAAGGAGGTGACGGCTGCCCATGCCCTCTCGCTCCGTACCATGGCCTGAACCAGGGCCGGACGCGAGAGGTCTCTGCCGCCGATCGCCTCCACGAGGACACGGCGGTGCTCTGCCCAAGCCGGGCAGACCTCCACCACATGCTCCACCGTGTCCTCCGGGCGATCCACACAGTGGTGACACCCGGACGTTTCCTCCCGCCTTATCCGACACAGGAACCTCCCGAAGCTGCCGTGTCCGGTGAGGACCTGCGTCAGGCGGAAGGTGAGGACGCCGTGGCGCCTCTCCAGCCACTCCTCAAAGAGGGGACTTATCGCCGCAATCGTGGCGTGCCCAGCACTAGGTTGCGACAACCGTACTTTCCATGACGCCATGAGATCCCGCCGGAGCTCCGTCCGCTGTGCCGCGATTTCTCGCGGCAGCGGACTTACGCCCCGGCGTTTCACCTCCTCGCGCCACTCCCATACGTGCGCGAGGACTTTTGCCTCCAGATCCCATGGCGGCAATCCGGCAAGGAGGCTCGCTGCCTCACAGGAGACCGTGCGGTATCCTCGGACCATCCGGATGGCCATGACCCTTTGGGCCGCGCTCAACCGGCGGGCTGGCCACAGCGCCAGAGAGCGCGCCCATACAGGAGCCCCGTAGAGGGCCATGGACCGCACGACCCCCGCGTAGAGCCTCCGGCAGGAGGCGCTTGGACCCCCTAGATTGGGCAGGAGCCGCTTCAATGCAGCGCCCGCCCGCTCCAGTTTGGGAGCCAAACGTCGGAAATGCTCCACGAAGTTCCACCGGCTGTCGAGGACGAGTCCCAGGTACTTCATCGTCGACTCGACGCCGATAGAAACCCCTCCTACCGTTATTTGGGACCCCAACGGTGGCGCGTTCCGAGGACCATGAAAACACATGGCCTCGGACTTGTGCAGGGCCACCTCGAGTCCCAATTGCCGGATCCTTTCGACGATTGTCGCACAAACTCTTAAGGAGTCGATTGATTTGAGTGCCACGTCGCAGTGGTATGTAATTCCCTTTTTGAAAGTCCATTTTTTAACCATAACCAAAAAAAAAAATCTAGAGAAACCACCTAGGGTTCGGGTTTGGGCTGTTACCATCCACACGCCCTGGCCGAACACCACCACGTCACTCGCCACCACGCAGCGGTCCATCATCACATCACACGCCACCACGCAGCATTCTCCATCTCCACTCCACTGCTGAGCATCATAGCTTGTTTCAAATTCATGTTTAATACCCCAAACGGCGCGCGGTATGCCAGTTAGGCCTCCCCCCCCCCCCCCCCCCCCGCCGGCGCGCATGTGAGCTACCTCTGGCGCGTAGTTTGCAACTCTATTACAACGTACAATAAGTCCTCATATTGTCTGTGGGCGATTTCACTCGATGGCCTGAAGGAGTACTCTCGTTGACTAAACGACTGCCAACCAAAAATAAACGATTGAAATATTAAAAAAATAATGTTTAAAACAATAAAAAATGACGTTAGTTAGCTGTCATCGCGAGTTTTTGCTGTGTAATTATTTCGGATTTAAATGTGATTGTTGTGTGTTATTGAACGATTAGTTGGTATATTTTCATTCATAAGTTGTTATTACATCGTTTTAGATAGTAATTGCAAAATATCGCATCACAAAAATATTCTTTTGAAGCCTCAAACGACACCGATTCGGTGTCCTCGGGGCGCGCGGTTTGTAACTCTATTTTCTCATAAAAATCAGTGCTAATATCGTCAGTTGGTGATTATTCTCGATGGTCTGGAAGATATTTTCTGAAACTACAGGGTTTTCAACCAAATATAATACGTCAAAAACTTTTAAAAATAATGTTCAAAAGTGACATTTTAGTTTGTTGCCATCGCGAGTGAGTGCTTTGTAAATGATTTCAGTTTAACAATTTAGTGTACTTTTTGTGTGTTATTCAATGGAAAGTGGGTATATTTTCATTCAAAAGTTGTTATTACATCGTTTTAGATAATAATTGCACGAATTCGCATCATAAAATCTTGTTTTTGAACAAACTAATGTTACGAGAAAAAATCGTTAGAACGCGTCAATATTATGATGAATTTGCGACTGTCTTTGTGTGTTATTGACTGCAAATAGATCAATATTCATATATAAGTACTTATTACATCGTGTAGATAAAATATTATCACGAAATAGTTGCATCTTCTAATTTTTTTTAACAAAGTAAAATCTGAGAAAAACGTCATAAAATAAAGTCTGTTTTTTGTCATATTTTGTTATATTTTTGCGTGTAATCGACGATGAGTGTATATATATTCATTTATAAGTAGTTATCACATCGTTGTAGATAATATTTGCACTAATTCTGTCATAAATACTTATGAAATGTTTGAAAAGTTTACCGTTCCAAAAGTTATCATTATTGATTAATTTTGACTGTTTTACAGTGAATTGAGTGTATTTATAAAGCCTATAAGGCTATAAAACTGATAATAACTATATGTTCTGGTCATTCCAGGTATATTACATACTATATTTTATGAATTTCAATCATTTACATGATTAGGTGGTTCACCGTTGACCGCTAATTAGCTGAGGTTTATATATTTGTGTTTTGTACATAAGAATGAGTAAGTTTTTGTAGTAATAGGAAAGTATAGTTTGTTTTTGTGTAGTTTTGACTAATATTCAAATTGTAAAACCCAAAATACCATGAAAAATTACCATGTGAAATTTTTTCATAATTTTTTCATTCCCTCTTCAAGAAGATCTTATCATTTTACAATTATAGTGGTATATTTTTAAGAGATATAGGTAGTTATCAGTCAATAAAGGTTTATGTAGTATACTAGTAACATTTTTGACAAGAAACTACTCAATATAACTAGGATGTGAATTAAAAAAAAAATGCGTTTTATTATGCAAATCCATTTATTACGCAAAAACGGCTCATGTTTGAGTTTCAATATTATGAAAATATTTCGTAGGACTCACAAAAAAATGATGTTTTTCGATAACTTATCTATTCATAATGTAACATGCTAAATTTCGTGTGAATTAGTACAGTACTTTTATCAGAAATAGTCACAATACATAATCAAACACAAAGTCAGCCATTGTCTGTTATCACAATGGGTTTACAAATACAATAATCGTCACACGACTATTGTTTATATTTTAAAAGGCGGTCTATTTATTCACGAACCCAAATCAGTTTACAGTATGACCCTACGTTGCGCCCACTTAGCAGGATGTCGTTTTTTGTGCGTGTAGTCTTAAGGCTTCTACATACTGGCGCGACTTGTCGCGCGACGCGTCGCGACACAAAGACACCGCGTGTAGCGCTACACGCGGTGTCTTTGTGTCGCGTCGCGTCGCGCGACAAGTCGCGCCTGTATGTAGAAGCCTTTAAGTGTTCGTCGGCCGCGGAATGCGCTGGGGTGGGAAGCCGATTACGTCATCGCGTCGCGGGGTCTGAGCGGTTACAAATAAATATTGCGCATTTCCTAAATACATTTGCCTCATACATTGAAAATAAATTGTGAATTCTACTAAAACTTATTGAAAGATTGAATTTAAATTGTTAAAGGTATTATTTTAATACCGTAGTATAATATACACTGTGGCAACACTGCCACAAAAACAAATAATTGATAAAACCTTTAAATGTATTTTTATTATGGCAATCGACTGTATTATTTTTACTTTGGCAACACTTAGAAATGACGGCTATGACATTCTCGTTATTTCTGGGTGGGGCAAAAGTTATTAAAAATTGTAAAAGGCTGTGCAGAGCCAGTGATCGTAGGGCTACGAAGCAAGTCGGTTGACATTGTAATCAGGATTCCGTGTTTGTAATAAAGTTATTTTATACAAAGAACAGTGTTTGAATTAAAAAAAAAATAGAAGTGTTTAACAAATCAGAAGCAGGGATAACACCAGGAAATTCTAGTGCAGCTATTGCTACCACCTTGGTGTGATCATACGTCCACAGTAAGGTATGTTAATAATTAATTAATTACTAAAATATGGTTTTTGATTGTGTAATTTTTATTGAAAGTGTTATACCATAGTAGAAATCTATCCGTATTGATATTACAATATTGCAGGTTGGTTTATTAACCCCTGATACGTTGATAATAATATCCTATGGCAATGATACTGGTTTTCGTGATATTTAAAACGCCAAATAACTGTTAATATTTACATTTGTATAGGTAGTGTTTTGCGCAGGGTTTATAAAAATCGGATACTTATTTATAATAAATATCAAAGTGTAATCAATATAATTATATCGAGAAAAAAAACAGGGAATGCCAGATAGCAACATAACCTACAATAAACTCTGTTATTGATATAAGGATTGAATTTCAATAAAAATCTATCCGTGATTGCACGTTACTTGGTGAATCCCCGAAACATGATTGGATTACTACTTTAGGAAAGGTAATCCAAATACTAGTATATGTCAAGGGTTGCTAGGGTAAGCTTTGACTCTGCACAATTTCTAGTTTGGACAATAGACATTAATCTATACGTGATGTGTATCCACTGATAAGTGTTAAGGAACACTGGTTTTGCGTTTGTGTGCTGTCCTTTTTAAAGGATAGTTTGAAATTAAATTTATTCCATGGATAGGTATTGAACAAACATGATTAGATGTGTATGATATTATTCTTTCTGCCCTTATGAGGCAAATCATAATTTCATATATCACGTTATTTACATACTTTTATAACATGTTAAATTAAATGAAATAGGTACTCGTTGTGTTTAAAAATTTTAGACCATTGGACAGTATACATTGTACAAATTGAGTGAAGATGTCGAGTGACCGGTCAGAAAATTCGATCGGAAGTCATCACGGCATTGTGCTGGGAGGACCCTCGAGACGCAGCCGATCTCGGATACGTGTTGGAGACTTGAGGCAAAGTCGTCGCTTGTCAGCAGCGTCCAGGCGAAGTCGTCGCTCACTAGCATGGCCCGGCACCGATAGTCGTCGCTCCGAGCAGCGCAGATTCAGAAGATCACCTCCAAGGGTTGAGACGCAGACAAGAAGTCGAAGCAGGTCAGTCGTAATACCTCCATTGCAGCGTCGCACATCGCGTACGCCATCAACGGATACGCAAATATATGAACCAACAAATAGATTTATAGATCATCATAGTCGTAGTTGGCAGAGGCGTCACAGATTGCAAACTCCTCGTAGAGAAAGTGTTAATAGATCGCGAAGTCCAGTCCGCTCTGGTATAAATGAAAGATTAACATCTGTCACGCTGCAGTCTCCATCTGTCGATGTTAATAATGAATTACTAAAATGTATCAAAGAGTCCTTACAGTCCATCTTAGCCGTAAATCCAGAGTAAAGAAAGATTTTCTAATAATAATGTAGTTCCAGAATTTGATCCTAAATCGAAAAACCAAACGATACTTACTTGGTTGAATAAAGTCAAAGAATGCTCTGAGATCTATGGCTGGGATAATCAACAGACCGCTCACTATGCTCTTCCAAAGTTAGTTGGTACTCCAAAAAAGTGGTACGAAGGACAGTCATCAGTATTGCTTCCATGAGACGAATGGGTTGAAAAACTTAAATCTGCTTTTCCGTCATATGAAAATTATGGTAATTTGCTTACGGAAATGTTAGCTATAAGGGCAAAGTTTGGAGATGATTTAGAAGGGTACTATTTTGAAAAGTTAATAGCCTTAAATCGATATAATATAGTGAGTAACAATGCTGTTGACTGCATTGTTTACGGAATAGATGACAGATCGGTTCGGTTTGGAGCAGAGACAGTAGGTTTTAAGGATGCTGATAAACTACTGGGCTATCTGAGGGGTGTCAAACATGAGCGATTAGATAGGTTCAATAAGAAACCGGTTCGTTCTGTAAACGAAACGCGTAAACCTGTAAAATATAATTTGGGTAGATTATTGACATGTTATAACTGTCATGAAACGGGCAATTACGTATCGGGATGTAAAAGACCTATTGTTAAGTGCCAAAATTGTAAAGGCATTGGTCATGATGTTCCTAAATGCAGTAGGAGCGTTTGGGTAGATAGAGCCGAAGTTAAGACATTATGACTAGATAAGAGTATCGATTTAGGAGTAGATAAAAAATTTATTAAGTGTGTTCACGTTAATAATGAACAGTTGACAGGGTACGTAGATTTTTGTAGTCAATGTACTTTGATCAAAGAATCCGTCATGGAAGTAATTGTACCACGTGAAACATGGCAAGTGAATAACTTGCCGTCTCTTAAAGGTTTTGGTAATACATATGTGATTGCTTTAGGTAAAACCAAGATTTCATTAATAATTGACAATGCTAAAATGTACGTTGAGGCAGTTGTCGTTCCTGATAGTTATTTAAACTATGATCTACTTATTGGACAGACTGCTACGGAGCAACCCCACATATGGGTATTTAAATCTGATAAAGATTTGATGATTACCGATAAACGAATGAAAAATGATATGCGACTGACTTTAAAATCTGTCAAAACTGTCATGGCTGAAGGTTGTATTTCTGTAAAGGTGTTTACCAAAACAAGTTTTAGTGGAACTGTTTTCATTGAAAATGGTTATCGTTAAACTACCGTGTAGAAATAGGTACTTATTATATCAAAAACGGTATTGGTCATTTAACTATTCTAAACTATGGTAATAGGTTAATTCAATTTAAAGAGGGCGAAGTCTTGGCTCATGCTATTCAAATTAATAATAACGTTAAAAGCATTAATAGAATACAAAAGGTTCCAAACCACGGCGGTAAACCTCCGTTTGCATTGGATGACCTCAATATTGATACAAATTTAGACAAGAATCAGAAACTTCAATTATTCAATATTTTGAACCAGTACCGCGATTTTTCTGCCAAAGACTTATCTGAACTAGGTCAAACCACGGTTGCGGAAATGGATATTCTGTTAAAAGATACAGAGCCAGTAGTTTATCGACCATACAAGTTGAGTCATTCAGAACGGGAAGAAGTTGGGATTATGGTTGAAGAACTCTTAAAATATGACATCATAAGAGTCTCATTCTCCATACGCGAGTC
This sequence comes from Atethmia centrago, assembly GCA_905333075.3. Taxonomy (NCBI): domain Eukaryota; kingdom Metazoa; phylum Arthropoda; class Insecta; order Lepidoptera; family Noctuidae; genus Atethmia; species Atethmia centrago. Next base: position 16,380,282 of record HG995385.1, read on the forward strand.
CTGTTTTGTTAGTGAAAAAGAAAACTGGTGATAAACGGCTCTGTGTGGACTATCGCGCCCTGAATAGGAAAACGACTAAGCAACATTACCCGTTGCCTCGTATCGAGGACCAAATTGATCGTTTGGCAGGGAATAAGTATTTTTGTGCTTTAGACTTGGCCTCTGGCTATTATCAGATTTCACTGACTAAAGAGAATAGGAGTAAAAGCTCGTGCGTAACACCTGACGGACAATTTGAGTTTAATAGAATGCCATTCGGGCTGGCTAACGCACCGGCTGTTTTCCAGCGAACTATCAATTTGGTCTTGGGCAATTTACGCTACAATATTGCATTAGCTTACATGGATGATGTCTTAGAACCCAGTAGTTCATTTGAAGAAGGTATAAAAAGATTAGAAATCGTACTTCAAAAGTTTAGGGAGGCGGGATTAACGTTAAAACCACAAAAATGTTACTTCTTTCAAAATCACGTTGACTACCTAGGTTTTGAAATTTCCAGCGAAGGTGTAAGATCGGGTATTAAAAAAATTGATTGTGTAAAACTTTCCTAAGCCTAAAGACGTACACAATGTCCGACAGTTTATTGGCCTGGCTAGTTTTTTCCGACGTTTCATCAGAGGTTTCGGTGAGATAGCTCGTCCCCTGACGAAATTGCTAAAGAAAACTCTGTTTGGGTTTGGTCACAAGCTCAAGAAGAAGCGTTTGATAAATTGAAAAGTGCACTTATTTCAAGGCCCGTACTAGCGTTATATAACGCCAAACTTTAAACGCAAATACATACAGATGCAAACAAACATGGCATAGGGAGCGTTTTACTACAAAAACGAATCGATGGAGTTTTTAAACCGGTTGCTTATTACTGTAGACAGACTTCCCCTGAGGAGTCCTATTTTTCATCGTATGAGTTAGAGACTCTTGCAGTAATTGCAGCGCTAGTGAAGTTCGGGACGTACGTGCTTGGGTTAAGCTTCACCATTGTAACGGACTGTAACTCGCTTAGGGCAACGTTTTTAAAACGAGACCTGATACCAAGAGTTGCGCGATGGTGGAGTTTGATTCAGGAGTATGACTGTAACGTAGTATATAAATCTGGCAAAGGCATGATTCACGTTGACGCTTTGAGTAGGAATCCCACCACGGAAAATGCATGGATAATTCAGGCTATTGGCAGTTTCGACATCATGACGATAACCAATGACTGGATAATGACGGTACAGTTGGATGATTCTAAAATACAACGCATTAAGAAAATCCTTTCTGATAAAGAAATTGATGACATGGTAGAGATACGTAAGAATTTCGTCCTTAAGCGCGATAGTGTATAAAGTAACTGAGGACGGATTAAGATGGGTGGTGCCAAAGGGCTGTAGGTGGCAAATACTCCAGAAAAATCAAGGCCACTTTGCTTTGTTTGATAAGACATTGGATAAAATAAAACAACATTATTGGTTTCCTCGTATGCGTAAATTTATCAAAAAGTATGGAAATGCCTGTTTAGAGTGTGCTCATAATAAATTGCCGGCGGGGAAAAAGCAAGGTTTCTTGTATCCTCTTCCTAAGGAAATTGCGCCCTTTCACACCATTGATGTTGATCATGTTGGTCCATTTGTAAAGTCTAAAAGGAAAAATTGTTACATTTTGGTGGTTGTAGAATCGTTCACAAAATTTATTGTTTTGAAGGCGGTTAAAAATACGAAGTCCTCTTCCACCATCACGGTTCTTAGGGACTATTTTGGGACGTTTGGTTTGCCAAAACGACTAGTTAGTGATAGAGGTACGTCATTTACGAGTTCAAAATTTAAAAGTTTTCTTATTGAAGTAGGAGTTCATCATATAAAGAATGCAGTTGCTTCACCAAGAGCAAATGGCCAGGTAGAGCGATATAATAGAACAATTTTAGATTCTTTAGCTTCGCAAAATCATGGTAATGACGAAAGACTTTGGGATGACCGTCTATTACAGGTCCAATGGGGATTCAATAATACTGTAAACAAAGGTACGGGTAAAACCCCCTCTGAAGTTATGTTTGGGTTAAGGCTTACTGGAATTAATGAAGGTAGTCTAGTTTCGGAAATAAATGATGATATAGTTGAAAACACGCCTAACGAAAATGAAATTAACACCGGTTATGAAAGATTACGTAAGATTAGGGATGAAGTAGATGAACATACGAAAAAGTCTCAAGAAAAACAGAAGAATAGATATGATAAAAAAAGAAAAAAAACCATTAGAGTTCAAAGTTGGGGACTTGGTTAGAGTGGAAAGAGTAGCACATACTGTAGGTAAAAGTAGAAAACTATTATCGAAGTGTTCAGGTCCATACAAAGTAACTAACGTTTTAGATCATGATAGGTATGAGGTAGAAGATACTCCTATTACAAAAAAAAAGGGGGCGTCAAAGTATAAAGGTATATTCTCCATCGATAAAATACATCCTTGGCTTTGTTTTAATAATAATGGTAGTGAATCGTCTACTAGCGAGGGTACAGATGGTTAATACAACATCGTATGTGTTAATATTAGGGCTTCCAGTCTCGATGCATTACTGAGTCCCGGGAAAAAAAAACGAGACTCGATGCGGTCTCGAAATTCCCGGAGAAAACGAGACTTTCGAGACCATTTTAAAACTAGGATTTTTACTTATAGGTTATGCAAATAGACAGTCAAAACAACATATTTCAATGAAGTAGGTACTTTATTAACAAACGCGAATTAAAAATTAAAGAGTTAAGGTACTCTTTTTATTTTTATAATGGGCACGTAAAAAACAAAGGGCATTTAGTGTGGTTTCTGACAGAGAAGATCTAATTTTATTGCAAAAGTAACCCGCGTTGGAAAAAGCTCTCTCTGCTTCTACGCTTGTGGGGGATTGATATTAAATAGTTGTAGCAATAATTTAGGTTTTTCCCTCTGTCGCCCCCATTTTTAAAGAGAGCTTTTCTACGTGAAGGGTTGTTTGCAAATCATGGATGGACGTAGATGCCTTTTTTAAACAACTCGCGTAAATCTTTAGATCCGACAAAAGTTCGAAATGGTATTCCATCCAGGGAAGCCATTCTCGAAACTTTAACTTCAATACCGTCAACTCTCTGAAAGAAATCCGTCATCTTAGCTTTTTTTTTCGGGTGGTTTATAAGCTCCATCTTTACTCGTGCATTTGCTTGTTGAAGGTGTGCAAGCGATATAATCAGATGATGTAGCAAGTTGTACTTCTTCCTTATTCCAATATCATGTTATGCGTACTCTTAAGATGTTTATGAAGACCACTTGTATTCCCTCCTAAAGTCCTTAATATTCTGTGGCATGTTTTGCATTTAGCAGAAGCATTATCATTGGCTCGCAAAAAATAGCACCATACCGAAGACTTACCATGCATTTTAGCAATTACATCGCAATAAGACATACTTTAGTCTAAAACAATATAAAAAGCCCATTACCACACACAAAACGGATAAAAAAAGCCCACCAGAATACGTCCACTCGGCCACAATATAACCTCAAAATAGCTAAAAACAATATTGTATCAAATAGCATGTAAAATCGATGGTTAGTTGATTAAGAAAAAGGAAAATAATTAAAACGCCGTCATGCGTCATAGAATTACTGCAAAAACTTAAGTAGGTACAACATAAAACGCCTCAACTCAATGAAAATATTTAGTTGATAACTTATGCTTTTTACATGTTTAACATACCTTTTAATTTATCTTCAAACGAACACATGGCAGCTAATAACTTCACACTTTCATAATATTTATAATGTTCATAATGTTGTTCGTCAACAAGGTTATTCAATCTCCACAGATAACTAAGCTTTACAGTGTTGCCATTGCCATATAAATGTAACCATATTTAAAAAATACTATTGGTTTAGTAGATTATTTAATACTGTTAATTATGTGACTCCAGTCTCAAAAGTCTCGTTATTCCCGAGACGGAATCTGTTAGTCTCGAGTCTCGAAAATATCAAAAAATCGTCGAGACTCGAAATTTTCGAGACCGACACTCCCGGGATGAAAGCCCTAGTTAATATTAAATGAACCTATTTAAATGTGAATATTTATTGTGTGTCTTAATTAAAATAGTGTGTCGTAAAAATGTAATGAAACAATGTATGGGAAATGATTTGAGTTTATTAGATATATTTTTGTTAAGAACAATGATTGAGTATATACTTTTCCTAAAATTAGAAGTGCGAAGTACGCACATTGTACACTTACATTGCTATGTGCGTGTGTATATTTAACCGTGAATATTTATTGTGTGTGGTAATTAGTATATCAATGAAGTTCCTTGTTATGAAGGATACAACACAGGTACTTTTTAAGTAAAAAATAAAATGAATCAATGTATGAGAACTGATTTGAGTATATTAGATATATTTTTGTATAAAACAATGATTGAGTTTATATAATTTGTGTTGTGTTTTTTTTAATGTTCATGTTAATTTACACACTGCTATGTGCGTGAGTGTAGAGACAGAACTACTTGAAGTGCTATTATGCATGTAGTCATTTTAATCGATACACTGCTATGTGCGTGAGTGTAGAGAGAAACTACTTGAAGTGCTATGTGCACGTAGTCATGTTAATTTATACGCTGCTATGTGCGTGAGTGTAGACAGAACTACTTGAAGTGCTATGTAAACGTAGTCGTGTTAATCTTTAAATTGCTATGTGCGGTACTGTAGAGACAAAACTACTAGAAGTGCTATGTGCGCGTAGTCATGTTAATTTATACACTGCTGTGAGCGTGAATATAGAGAGAATTCCTTTGAAGTGCAATGTGCACATAACTTTATAAGCTGCTATGAGTAAACGCTACTTTTGGAGCGCAAAGTGCATAATAGCTGAAATAGCATTATGTAAATCTAGAAAATTAAATATTATCTATGAAATGATTTTATTGTTTGTATAATTCTTAAACTAACTTTTTACTGAATTGTGTCATTCGCGGGGACGCGAAAATTATCAGGATGGACGAATTGTTAGCTTGTTTCAAATTCATGTTTTAATTACAAATAAATATTGCGCATTTTCTAAATACATTTGCCTCATAAATTGAAAATAAATTGTGAATTCTACTAAAACTTATTGAAAGATTGAATTTAAATTGTTAAAGGTATTATTTTAATTCCGTAGTATAATATCCACTGTCGCACACTGCCACAAAAACAAATAATACCTAAAATAAATACCTTTAAAATACCTTTATATGTATTTTCATTATGGTAATCGACTGTATTATTATTACGTTGGCAACACTTGGAAATGACGGCTATGACATTCTCGTTATTTCTGGGTGGGGCAAAAGTTATTAAAAATTGTAAAAGGCTGTGCAGAGCCAGTGATCGTCGGGCTACGAAGCAGGGGGGGTACACTTAGTCAAAAGGCAAAGTTACGAAGAACAATGCGCCATCTCCCAGCGTTGGATTAAAACTTTTAGGACATTGCCGGTAAAGCAGTATAATAATGTCTATTAAAACACACTAGATGGCAGTTGAAGCTGGCTTTATTTTATACGTTTCATTCTAGGCATAATATAATTTAGAATTTGCTTGTATTGTATTTCATAAAGTTATTTCTGGGTTTGAAACATCATAGTTTCATATAATTTTGTACTTGTATATTCCTTACTAAATTAAAATTAATAATTTAATACATTCTCGATTTTATTTTGGCTAAAAATAAAGCTGAAAGGAGATGGCTAAATGGAAGTATGGACGACTGCCCCAGCAATGTATAAACATGGAACTTTGCAATATGTAATTCTGAATAGCTGAATATTAGTATTTCATGTGAAAAAAGTTTCAAGAACTTTCATATCTTTACAATCCTGAAAATAAAATCGTGTACTACTCTACTACTACTACTATCGTGTACTACGTCAATCATCAAGGTATAAAAAACTGCAAACAAATGACAATGGTGCCGATTCCCTTGTTCACAAACTAAACTAAATTTAAGTTCAGTGCATCTTTTTCTTTCTATTTCATTAAGAAAAGGACAGAAGATAAATTTTAGTTTAGTCCTGTCAAATTAATCAGCGCCTGTCACTACTCCATACTAGTTTATACGTGATTAAAAACTTGCCTACTAAAATTACGTCAATTTACGTCAAGCGCCGATTAATTTGACAGGACTAAACTAAAATTTATCTTCTGTCCTTTTCATAATGAAATAGAAAGAAAAAGATGCACTGAACTTAAATTTAATTTAGTTTGTGAACAAGGGAATCGGCACCATATTGCAATGAACTTTTACCTAGGCGTTTGAATATTTCTGCAATGTTTTACGATATTTTTGACTAGCAACACATCCCGATTTCGCACGGTGGTACCGGGTACGGTGAGTATATATCTACAAAGAGGTAATTACGGGCTTTCTACAATCCACGCAAAAATCACTTGCGCCCGCGTGGATACATAATAATGTATCTTACCTAGCGGAATTATATGTCTAGGTATCTCAAATACAAAAATCTATAATTGTTTGGATGTCTGTTAATATTAATCCCTATTTTCACATAGGTTCATCATTTCAACCACTTATTTATATATTAACTGTGAAAACTGTCTTTACTTCAACTCATTATCCTACACGAATGTATGCCTAAACCTTCCGGAAGAACCAGTCTACCTACTAGTGACAACCCCATCAAAATCTGTTTGTTGATACATCCGTAGGCAGACAGATAAATGCGCCAGGGGGACTTAGTTTAGTAGGTAGGTATGTGGTGATTGATAAATCCTGCCTAAACTACGTTATCTAGTTTAGGCACTGAGTAACCAAGGACATAAAAGATATTGAAATAAAACAACAAAAATACGATTTATTTATTTATTCCTCGTTCTGTGATTCTTACAAGAATATTATCTAAATATGAAGCCGGAGCTAATAATGTGTTCTGGTGTCTCGCCCACCCCAGATACCAAATCACTGTCATAACATGACAACAACAGCCTTAAGTTCTGTTCCCCACAATACAGCTGCAGTAATATGACAGTATATCATCTAAAGGATTATTAATTGTTGATTGGCTTTCATATAAAATGTACACGTAGTATATTCTTTGGCTAATATGCCTTGATCTGATTCGGCCTCTTAAAAGTTGAGGTCTTGATCCCCCTAAATGTATTACTCTTTCAAGATCCGGGCACACTTCGATTTCATAAGTACCATTTGCTCTAATATGCTCTCTGTAGTATGACCGGGCTTGTTTAACCTGATATGGTCCTAGTGCCATCAATAATAATTGGTTATGCTCCAATATTGGAAAATTCTCCAATTGGGGCAGGTTGCCATCCACTCTTAAAAACATTGATCTTTGCCTATTTAAATAATTTTCTCTTACAAAGGTTCCTAAATGATTAGGCTGATCCGTAAACCGTGCCACTCTTTCTATTATTTCAGCAGAGTTTGGACCATCCGCTATTGCAATGTGATATTTATTAATTAAAGCTGCAGCTATTTTAAAATCTTCCATCAGGTGGGGTGAAGCTAGATTGAAAAATCGTTGCCGAAATAATTTAAAATCGCGTTTGAAGCGTCCGTCAACTACTTCTACTACCCACCTGCATAATGTTACTTTCCTGCTTCTATTTGCTTGTTCACTTGTTAATTGTGTTTGACCAGGGCCCAGTGACTCAGGTTTATGAATTTGAAAGCCTAAACTTTCTAATAGTGGTATAGCATCCCTGAACCCCCTATCTAAAATAAAAACATCATTACGCTGAAAGAGCTGTCGATATGGACTGTCTTCTGCTTGAAACAAATGATTCATAATCTCGGCATCAGTTTGAGTAACAGCATATGGTCCAGCAACATCAATAATATGCCCATCACATGAAACAATCATAAATGGTTTAACTAAATTGTCATATTTATGCAGGCTGTAAGTTTTCTGGAACAGATAATTTGAACTTTTTTGTAAATATATATGTCCCATCAAATATGGCAATGGCAGGCTTATTTCTATTACCAAAAAGAGCATTTGGTATGCTCAAATTCCTGTTTACAATATCTATATGGGTCTGTAGTGGTTAGAACGATTAGTTTCTTAATTATATATCTTAAAAGCTAATTGTAAACACTACACACAACACGTTACATAACCTAGCATAATTCCTCGTTCGACATGTCAGCTGTCATATTTACGTTTTGTTCGTCATAGACAACAAACGAGGAATTATTGTCTATACCATGGTTAGCACATTATATATTATTCACAACATTTACTTATTTACTATATTTATAACACACAAAATATCTATGGACATATTACAATATATATTACAATTATTATTACACACAGTTATTTACACTCCACAACTTTATATATGTAAACCAAATGCACGTCCAGATTGGGGAACGAAACACACATTCGGGCACGGTCGGAAATCTTCGGAACCGATCGTGGCCGGACCGTGATGTGCATTATTTTGAACCCACTGGGAGAGGTCAACGACCCCAGTGTTCGACCTTGCCTCAAGGCGAATGCGCGCTCGGTATAGCGATACATAGCTTCCAGAACTTTTGAGAACGCTAGTCTCACCCAGTCAGCTCCAACTATTTTATATTTTCTGTTTTACTTGTGCAAATTGTCCATAGTCCTTATTGTTGTTTTTGTACCTGTAATTGTTTTAAAGAAGTGCCGTGGTAGGCAGAAATACAAGCAGTTTTACTGAATACAGTTTATTGTTTAATCTACCCCGTAACACTTCATTGGTGACCCCGAGAAGAACACAGAAGCCTGACGATCATCATGTCAACCGGAGCAGCAGAAGCAACGACTGGAGGAGCGTCGGCAGAGAAACAGGACGTCTGCAGAGTGAGCGTCAGATTGCCGCCATTCTGGCCAGAGGAGCCAGCACTTTGGTTCGCCCAGGTTGAAGGTCAGTTCACGATCGCCGGTATTACCGCCGACAGCACCAAATTTTATACCGTCGTGGGCCAGCTTGATCACCGATATATGGTGGAGGCGAGGGATATCATCGAAAACCCGCCAGCCCAGGACAAGTACGTAAAGCTGAAGGCCGAGCTAATACGTAGACTCTCTGACTCACGCGAAAAAAGGGTGCAACAAATCCTCACCCACGAGGAGCTAGGCGACCGTAAACCCTCTCAATTTTTACGGCACCTTCAAACCCTGGCTGGACCAAATGTGCCAGAGGCGTTTCTGTCCACGTTGTGGGCGAGTAGGCTGCCAACCAACATCCAGACGGTTATCGCGTCACAGCCTAATCTTGCCCTCCAGTCTGTCGCAGATTTAGCCGACCGCGTGCACGAGATCGCGCCTGCGCCCGCCCCGGCGCTCACATCACCTCCCGCCGTGGCCAGCACGAGCACCTGCAGCGAGATCAGCGAGCTAAAACAGTGTATAGCTGAGTTAACTAAACAGGTAGCGGCGCTTCAAACACGTGGTCAGGTACAGCACCATTCGCGGTCCTCTGATAGGTTCAGGCGTGGTGGCAGACAACGGACCCCTAGTCGGCGCGGCCGCTCGCGCTCCAGAGGCCCGTGGAACGACGATCACTGCTGGTATCACAACAGTTTTGGTGAAAAGGCCACGCGGTGCACAACGCCGTGTACGTTCGCGGGAAATGCCACCGGCAGCCGGAAGTAGCGGCAAATGGCTGCCCCAACAAACCACGCCGCCTATTTGTCACAGATCGGTCCACTAAAACCACATTTCTAATGGACACAGGGTCCGATCTTTGTGTGTACCCACGTACAGCACTACAGCAGCGGCGCAGCAAGACGACGTACCAGCTTTACGCGGCAAACGGAACCGCCATCAACACATACGGTTGGGTCGAGCTCCATTTGAACTTAGGGCTCCGCCGTGTGTACACATGGAAGTTCGTGGTCGCTGACGTCACAAAGCCCATCATAGGCGCCGATTTCCTGGCGCATTATAATATATTGGTGGATTTGAAACATTACCGCCTCATCGACGGGCTAACCCAGCTATCCTCCACAGCGTCTCTAGCAACCGGTTCAGCAGCTGACATTGCCTCAGTGAAGTCGGTTGGTGGCAACACAGAGTACCACGAGCTTCTTCGGCAGTACCCGGAGATCACACGGCCTGCGGGAAAACAAAGGCAGGTTAGTCACGGTACTGTGCACCACATCCGCACCACACCAGGGCCACCCATCTTCAGTCGCCCTCGCCGTCTCGCACCAGACAAGCTCAAGGTCGCTCAGAAGGAGTTCGAGGCGATGCTAGCGAGCGGCACGGCACGACCGTCTGAGAGTTCATGGTCCTCACCGCTTCACCTCGCTCCCAAGAAGGACAACAGCTGGCGGCCTTGTGGAGACTACAGAGCACTGAATGCCCGCACTGTCCCGGACAGATACCCCATCCCACACATACAGGACTTCTCACATCAGCTGGCTGGCAGCAGAATATACAGTAAAATTGATCTAATTAAAGCGTACAACCAAATACCTGTCCAGCCATCTGACATCCACAAAACAGCGATCACCACTCCGTTCGGGCTGTATGAATTCCCATACATGACGTTTGGTCTCAGGAACGCAGCGCAGACATTCCAGCGTTTCATGGATGAGGTGCTCCGTGGACTGCCGTTCTGCTACTGTTATTTAGATGACATTCTCCTGTTCTCAGAGACGGCAGCCCAGCACACCGAGCATCTGCACCAGCTCCTGAAGCGGTTATCAGACTACGGCATCCTGGTTAACTCTGCTAAGTGTGAGTTTGGCCAGACCTCCATCACCTTTCTAGGGCATGAGTTGTCCGCAGAAGGTATTCGTCCCCTGCCGGAGAAGGTGCAGGCGATCCAGGACTATCCAGCTCCCAAGACCGTCAAGGAGATGCGTCGCTTCCTGGGTATGTTCAATTTCTATCGCCGCTTTGTACCAGAAGCCGCTCGCTTGCAGTCACCGCTAAACATTGTCCTCTCAGGGCCTAAAACCAAAGGAAATCAGCCAATTAGCTTGTCGGAAGAAATGCTACATGCTTTTAATGCTTGCAAACATGGTTTGTCCCAGGCTGCCTTGCTAGCACACCCAGACCCCAATGCTGAGCTTGCTATATTTACAGACGCATCAGATACCTCAATAGGCGCAGTACTACAGCAGAAGGCAGGCGATTCATGGCGACCGCTAGCATTTTTCTCCAGGCGATTGTCCGCGTCGCAGAAGAAGTACAGCCCGTATGACAGGGAGCTCTTAGCCATCTACGACGCAGTCCGATACTTCCGGCACATGGTTGAAGGTAGACACTTCACCATTTACACGGATCACAAACCCCTGTCATACGCGTACGCGCACAGTAGGGAGAATTGCTCACCGAGGCAGTTTCGTTACCTGGACTACATAGCCCAGTTCACCACGGACATCCAGTTTGTAGCAGGCAAGGACAATGTTGTGGCGGATGCACTGTCACGAGTAGAGGCGATAACACTGCCAACACTTGATTACACGGCTCTGGCACATTCCCAGGAAAGCGATCCTGAGCTTCAAGGCCTCCTGGCAAGCAACAGCACATCGCTCAAGATGGAAAGAGTGCGCTTCCCCGACTCAGGGGTTGAGCTGCACTGCGATGTCTCCACCAGTAACACCCGCCCTTATGTTACAGAACCCTTCAGAAGGCAGGTGTTCCAGAAGCTCCATCAGCTGAGCCACCCTGGCAGGCAGGCCACGGTCAAATTGATTTCCGCACGCTTCGTTTGGCCTGGCCTGAAGAAGGACTGCAGGGCCTGGACCAGAGAGTGCATAGAGTGCCAGAGAAATAAGATCACGCGGCACATATCCTCTCCCACCTCTCCTTTCCCTGTTCCTTCCCAACGTTTTTCCCATGTCCACATGGACATAGTAGGGCCGCTAACAATCTCAAATAATTTCAGGTATTGTCTCACCGTCATCGACCGCTTTACTCGCTGGCCTGAGGCATATCCCATCGCCGACATCACGGCTGAGACATGCGCCCGCACCTTCATCGCTGGCTGGGTGTCTCGCTTCGGCTGCCCACATCGCATCACTACCGACAGGGGCAAGCAGTTTGAGAGCAAGCTGTTCAGTTCCATCGCAGCACTCCTCGGTAGCCAGCATCGGCCAACCACGGCGTACCACCCAGCCTGCAATGGCATGGTCGAACGCCTACACCGCCAGATGAAGGCGGCAATCCGATGCCATACGGACACCAACTGGTCCGAGGCTCTTCCTCTGGTGCTGCTGGGCATCCGCAGCGCCTGGAAGGAGGACATAAAGGGGTCAGCAGCCGAGTTAGTTTACGGGGAGCCCCTCAGACTCCCAGGGGAGTTCATAAGCCCTTCACTCACCGGCACCGTAGACTACACCGACTTCGCGGCGAGACTCCGACTTCTGATGGCGAAGCTGTCACCAGAACCGGCGAGTCGACACGGCGAGAAGCCGTTCTATGTGCCCAGCAGTCTAGCTACGGCAACCCACGTCTTCCTTCGACATGACGCCGTGCGCCGACCACTCGACCCACCTTACACCGGGCCATTCAAGGTGCTAAAAAGGGGCGACAAAACGTTTAAAATTGAGGTTAAGGGGAGAGAGACAACAGTCACCGTAGATAGGTTGAAGCCCGCTTACCTCAACAACGACATCGACAGCTCTCCCAGCTCGACGACAACATCAACGGGGGCAAACACGTCTCCGCCGCCAAACAACATCGTCGAGAGAAAAACCCGCACCGGTCGCACTGTACGATTTCCAGATTACTATCGCCCGTAAATAGTAACCACGGTCTCAGGGGGGGAGTAGTGTAGTGGTTAGAACGATTAGTTTCTTAATTATATATCTTAAAAGCTAATTGTAAACACTACACACAACACGTTACATAACCTAGCATAATTCCTCGTTCGACATGTCAGCTGTCATATTTACGTTTTGTTCGTCATAGACAACAAACGAGGAATTATTGTCTATACCATGGTTAGCACATTATATATTATTCACAACATTTACTTATTTACTATATTTATAACACACAAAATATCTATGGACATATTACAATATATATTACAATTATTATTACACACAGTTATTTACACTCCACAACTTTATATATGTAAACCAAATGCACGTCCAGATTGGGGAACGAAACACACATTCGGGCACGGTCGGAAATCTTCGGAACCGATCGTGGCCGGACCGTGATGTGCATTATTTTGAACCCACTGGGAGAGGTCAACGACCCCAGTGTTCGACCTTGCCTCAAGGCGAATGCGCGCTCGGTATAGCGATACATAGCTTCCAGAACTTTTGAGAACGCTAGTCTCACCCAGTCAGCTCCAACTATTTTATATTTTCTGTTTTACTTGTGCAAATTGTCCATAGTCCTTATTGTTGTTTTTGTACCTGTAATTGTTTTAAAGAAGTGCCGTGGTAGGCAGAAATACAAGCAGTTTTACTGAATACAGTTTATTGTTTAATCTACCCCGTAACACTTCAGGTCATATGATTTGGGCCTATATAGTTGGGTACTAAATATTGCGTTAAACACTCTCTAATTTTTTTAAGTATGGCTGTTAGGTGGGACGTGATACTGTAAAAAGTGTTGCAAGTCGTCTGTCAGATTCACCTGTTCTTAATTTTGCTAAATAAATAGCCAAAGCGTTCTTAGGCGTTTTGAAAGTGAGGGCAGGCAAAGTATTAAATAAGTTCAGAAAATTGGCAATTGTTAAACCTGTCCAATAGTGACATATCACATTCTGCATTTCAGCAACATTTTCAAAATTAAATATTGGTTGGTCAGATTTTGCTATAGATATTATATCTTCAATTTGATTTGCAGTGAAATTCGAGTATATATTGTTATTTTGAAGCAACAAGTGCCAAACATCCAAATTATTGTCTCACAAACCCTAGTATTGCGGAGAATATAAAAATTATGTTTTGCAATAAGCATTTGTTTATAAATGCAGGAACCACATGTAACTGTTGTTCAAAGATACAACCATTAAACACACAGTGTCTGGAGGTGTTTGCAGCCCGTTTATAATTTGGCAGGTTTAATTCCGGTTCTGATACAGGTCTAGGTGCTGGTTCAGGTCCAGGTCGTGGTTCAGGCAGATTTATCATATTTTGATCTTGATTTGTCTGCCTTAGATGTCTCATCCAACAGGTATGACACGCATAATTCATAGCCTAAAAAAAGTTAATTTAGGGTATTCATGGTGTCATCATAATACTAAATATCTAAGAAGAACTGAATGTCTACCTACATTAGAAGCAAGCAAAGGGATTAAATAAAAGAATAAAAAATGAAAAAAAAAAACAGAATAAATGAAATTGATGAAATTGAACAATATTACCTATAAAGATTGATTAAACATCTTTTTATTTACCTGATGGAAAGCTGGATGTGACGTTGGTAAATTCTGCAACATAGAATCGTTTCTTTCCACTGCATGGCGTTGTACACTTTTCACAGAACGGCCACAAGTTATGCACACCATTGTATAGCCAAATAAACGAACATCGCCAGTTGCTTCTGAATTCAGCAGTTCATAACAAGGATGACAAATGTTGGCATCCCTTGGAACCTAGAACAAACTTAATTACCTTAGTACCCACATGAATTAACTATAATACCTACACATTTGAATATTATGACATTATAGACAACCAGTCTGTTGTAGTCGTGACAATTACAATACGAGATGAGTCTTTCTGATCTATTGCCATTGAGTTCAATAGGTATTATGAGACATGGTAAACAACGTCACATTAGTTCGATGTTTCTTATAGGTAGTTAGTTAGTAGTTCTAGAATGATTCTAGCTGTAGATGACTTACCTCAATTGTTAACCATCGTGCTAGAATATTGAGTAGAACAGCAGGCAATGAAGATGCGATATGCCGCCGCAGTCTGCGTTGCCACACCGCAGTTTATGCATCGCATGATGAATGATTGCAAGTCCGTGTCGAGTAGCGAGAAGTCAGTAGATAGGCGAGCACACACAATAAGTCCAATAAACAAGCGAGGGTCAATGAAAATCCAAAATAAAATAACACAACGAACAAGAAAACGGCAGAGCGTTGAAACGGCGTCAGTTCTGGTTGTTGTATGTATGACATAGGGATGGCGATCTGAGATCGATTAATCGAAGAATCGATTATTTCGACTAAATAAATCGATTTTTTAAATCGATATTTAGCAGTGAATCGATCCGGTGAATCGATACTTTACCCTTGAAATCGAAATTCGATTATTTTATTTTATGATATGTTATCGACTTCGGGTCCTGCTTATACCAGCTCGACTTTGTAACATCATTCAATCATTCTTAAAATCAATTATATTATTTTAATAGTTAATTGTTATGATATTGTTTAGGTAACTGTTTGATTTATTCTTGGTGATTTAAAATAATCAGAAATGTTGATTATACAATATGGCGCCTTCAGTTTGTCAGCTTCCGGCGCGCCAATTATTAAGTTTAAATTGATGGTTGCTTAAGACTATTTATTTATATACTTTAATTCATTTATTTCTTTGTTAATAATTGTTATTCAATTTTACTCGTTATAGTAAGTAATGCAATCTAATTATTTAGTTATTAGTGAAATCTATAAATGCGGATGTGTTAGGCAGTTTGAGTCAGTTGTTTTGTAACCGTCACCAAGTGCAAAAACCTTAAGTGGTAACTCTGTCCGATTTTAAAAAGAATAAACCATATATAGTGCAAGCACATCGTTTCTTGTGACCATCCTGACTGTCCACCGTTTCACAGTCAGAAGTGGGATATGTCAGGCCCATATATTGATGGTATTGGCGCCAAGAAGAGGAGACACCATCAAAAAGCGTTGTCGGAAAATGACGAAAACTCTGATTTTTTTTCTTCCGATCAAGAGGAGACCGATAGAAGAAACCGTCGACGTAAAAGGCACCGTGTTACCCAAACTGATGCTGAAGTTATTCCAAAGTTCCAGCCGGATGAAAAATCAAGCAATGTTAAAGGTTGGTTGCACAAAATTGACCAATTTGGCGATGTTTATGGTTGGAATAACAAGGATCGGCAGTTCATCATGCAAATTCGTCTTCGTGGATCCGCACGTGATTGGTATAACGACTTGGATAATTATAATCTCACTTGGAAGGAATGGAAAGATGCATTAGAGACCGCCTTTCCACGTTCTACCGATTATGTTGAACTATTAGAGACTATGCTCGCTCGAAAAAAAACCGACTCTGAAACAATGACCAAATACGTTCACGACAAAGCATCCCTACTCAAGAAATGCAACATTATCGGTGAATCTGCGATTTAATGCATTATTAAAGGTTTACCAGTGGAAATAAGAGCCAATGCTAAAGCCTATCAATGCGAAACCCCAACGCAGCTGTACTATGGATATTTATCATCCCTTGAAAACTACAAGCAAGTGGAAGCAAGTAACTCCAAGCGGCCGACTTCAACATGGAGGAGAGGGGGCAATATTGCTCCAAATTCTAAAGAAACCGACCTTCTACCGAGAAAATGCTACGCCTGCAGAAGACAAGGACACGAGGCAAAGGACTGCAGGACTCCACGCTGCGACGTATGTCATCGTCCGGGCCACACTGCCGCCAGCTGCTGGTTTGCGGCCAACTCTTCACAGCAACAGCTTCAAAAGGTTAGTAACGTTATGTTTACAACCTACAATATTTTCATAGACTTGTACAAGAAGGCAGTGGTAATTAATGGACATAATCTTATTGCATATATCGATACGGGTAGTAAATTAAATATTCTCACAATGTCACAAGCTAATAGTTTAAAGTTAAAAATCATACCTTCTGCGGTTACAATGAAAGGTTTTGGTGGTGCATACTCAAATTCTTTGGGAACATCTCATGTTGATGTTAAAATAGATAATATAATTTTAAGTGGTTTTGTTGAATTAACCAGTAATGATCTAGCTGATATAGACTTAATAATCGGCCAATCAATGATAAATCAGAGAAACATAAGCTTAGTTATTTCAGAGAACTCTGTTAAGTTTGTGTGTAATTTTGATTTAAATAATGAACTAAGTCATATGCAGTTGAATGAAACGGACTTCATTTCAAAATTCCCTGTCTATTTAAAATATCATAGTGTAATACCACAACGAAGTTCCGCTTTCGTACAAGTATATGTCGATTTTAATCCTAACCATACTTTTCTTATGCGTTCTGTTTATTTTGAGCTAGGAAGTATGTCTTATGCCATTATAGGAGGACTTATAAGGTCGAGGGATTGTTTTTTAAAAGTAGTTAATATCGGGGATGATATTACAGAGTGGCAACCAAATAGACTCGTAGCGCGCGCGGAACTATTTGGTGATATAAACAGTAGTACGTATACGAACATAATGACAATTAATCAATCAACTGACAGAAAATTACAGTTATCTGATTTAGATGTAGGTGATTTAGAAACCAATGATAGCAATCGATTGCTACAACTATTAAATAAATTCAGACACTTATTTGCGGACAATACCAAAGAATTAGGATGTACCGACGTGTTGGAGATGCATATTCAGACAACAACCGAGCAACCTGTTTACTGCAAACCTTATCGACTTTCTTATAAGGAAAATGAGATTGTTAGCGAAAAAGTTCAGGATCTTATTGATGCAGGTGTTGTAAGGGAGTCTATGTCTGACTATGCAAGTCCAGTAGTCCTTGTAAAGAAGAAAGGCGGTGATTATAGATTATGCATAGATTACAGAGCACTCAACGCACGCACTATCAAAGATCGTTATCCGTTGCCTCATATAGATGACCAGGTAACTCGTTTGTCTGGAAAATCGTTATTCACTACTTTAGACCTTGCACAAGGCCATTACCAAGTTAGAATAGCTGAAGACTCCGTTCATAAAACCGCGTTTGTAACACCTTCAGGGCAATACGAGTTTTTGAAAATGCCATTTGGTCTGGCCAATGCGCCGGCGGTGTTCTCACGTCTCATTAAAGTAGTACTGGGTAGACTGGGCAATGACGTTGCTTCATATTTAGATGACGTAATGCTTCCGACCATCTCGGTCAATGACGGACTCAGATTATTGGGCGATGTCCTGCAATTTTTGTCAGAAGCCAATTTAAAACTGAATTTAAGTAAATGTTCGTTTTTGAAGAAAAGCGTAAATTATTTGGGACATGAGATTACCGCAGGTACAATACAACCGGGACAAGCTAAAATTCACTGCGTAGCTGAATACAAAAAACCTCGTAATGTGCATGAAATCCGTCAATTTATTGGTTTGACATCGTATTTTAGGAAGTTTATTCGCGGATTTGCAGAAATAGCTAGACCCCTCACATAGTTAACAAAACAGGATGTAGAATGGACTTGGGATTCCGCCCACGAAACTGGACTTTAAAAGAACGTCTTATCGAAAGACCGGTTTTAGGCATTTACGACAGAAATGCACGTACTGAGCTCCACACCGACGCCAGTAAGCTAGGACTAGGCGGTATACTCTTGCAATACCAAACTGATGATGTCCTGAAACCGATTGCGTATTTTAGTAGGGTCACAAGTAAAGAGGAACAATTTTATCATAGCTATGAGCTGGAGACATTAGCAGTCGTAGAATCTCTCAAACGATTTCGAATTTATCTTGTAGGTATTCCTGTCACCGTAGTGACAGATTGTGCCGCGTTGCGAACTACCTTAGTTAAAAAGGACCTGATTCCTCGCATAGCCCGCTGGTGGCTTTCAATCCAAGACTACGATCTACAAATCGAGTATCGATCTGGTGATCGTATGAGACACGTAGATGCTTTGAGTAGGAATCCAGTACAGAGTACTGTTTTATTAATTGACGATTCCGACTGGCTGGTAACATTACAGTTGCAGGACGAAAACATCCAGTCGATCCTGACCCAGTTGCGTAATGGCACAAAAAAACAATGATATAACTAGTAATTATGTAATTAAAGACGACCTTCTCTATAGACAAACAATCAACGGACATCGTTTTGTTATACCTAAATTAGCAAAATGGGGCTTACTACAAAAATTCCATGATCAAATAGGACATGTTGGCTTTGATAAGTGTGAAAAGACCATTAAAGCACAATTTTGGTTTGAGGGCATGACTAGGTTTATTCGTAAATACATCAAATCATGTCTTCGATGTGCTTACGGAAAGGGGGATCATGGTAAATTGCAAGGAGAGCTACACCCAATTCAAAAGGCGGCTGTTCCCATGCACACACTACATGTTGATCATCTAGGTCCGTTCGTTAAGACTCGTAAAGGAAACTCTTATGTACTCGTTGTTATAGATTCGTTTACAAAATTTGTATTTTCGAAAGCTTGTAAAAGCTGTAGTTCCGTTGAAACTATAAAGCATTTACAAGATATTATTTCTCAGTTTGGAAACCCAAGCAGGATCATTACGGATAGGGGAAAAGCATTTACAAGTAGATATTTTAAAGAATTTGCTGAGGAAATGCAATTCAAACATGTCTTAAACGCTATTGCAAGCCCTAGATCAAATGGCCAAGTAGAACGTGTAAATCGAACTTTGATTAACGGTTTAAATACTATGTCTGACAGCGAGTGCACCTGGGATGATCACTTGAGTGATATAGTTTGGGGCATAAATAATACTCCTCATACAACAACCGGTTTTCCCCCCTTTAAGTTATTATTTGGCCATTTCAATTCACGGTTACCGGCTTATCCGAACGGGCAACCTAACGATTTTGAAGGTCAAGCGCAGGCTCTTGAGGAACGGCGAAGTACGGCTAAATTGCGTATTGATAGAAATATGACCCTCATGAAGGACAGATTCGACCGATCTCATAAGTAATGCGTTAAGTACTCTGTAGGGCAATTAGTGTTATGGAAAGGAGGAATTACTAGGGAAAGCGCGAACGTAACTAGAAAACTTAACGGTTTGTACACAGGGCCCTATAAAATATGCAAAGCTGATCACTCGTTAGATCGTTACACGATAAGTAGTATAAAGGGTATGAAAGGGTATAGAAAATTTACAGCAGTTGTACGTGGTGAAGTCCTCCGACCTTATAAATCGTCTATATCTGATGAAAGTAGTGGTAGTGACCATGAAGTCGATAGGGATGATCTGATAGACCTGTTAGAAAGCTAATTAAAGTTATATTCAAATTTGTATTGTAAAAAAAAAAATAACATGCGTGGGTACCTAACTTAATAGGATGATTTATTTGGTACAGATTAAGCACATAAAACAAAATAAAACCCTTGTCTAAATTTGATTAACAGATTTATTTATTATAAATGTAAGTCGCACTCTTCCACAAATTACAGCTGTATAAAAGCTTATCATAATTAAAGCTGTATGAGATAGGAGTAATTAAATCTGTGTCAATAATTAAAGCTGTGTGGATAATTAAAGCTGTGTGAATAATTAAAGCTGTGTGAATAATTAAAGCTGTGTGAATAATTAAAGCTGTGTGATATAGGAGTTATTATAGCTGTGTCAGATATAACATTTACACAATACCTACGAACTGAGCGACATGGAATAAGCTATGTGAGATCTTATGAACAACACAATATTATAAAAGCTCTTATATGATATGAACTGCAATTACTGTACCTTTCGATCTGTTAATTAGAAGAATAAATGTACTGCCCATACTGTTTACTATTCCAGACGCTGAATACCAGCGACAGACCAGTGATGGGCAATGCTGACCGCCGTGGGACACGTCAAACACAGGATGGCCGAGTGTTATCGACTTCGGGTCCTGCTTATACCAGCTCGACTTTGTAACATCATTCAATCATTCTTAAAATCAATTATATTATTTTAATAGTTAATTGTTATGATATTGTTTAGGTAACTGTTTGATTTATTCTTGGTGATTTAAAATAATCAGAAATGTTGATTATACAATATGGCGCCTTCAGTTTGTCAGCTTCCGGCGCGCCAATTATTAAGTTTAAATTGATGGTTGCTTAAGACTATTTATTTATATACTTTAATTCATTTATTTCTTTGTTAATAATTGTTATTCAATTTTACTCGTTATAGTAAGTAATGCAATCTAATTATTTAGTTATTAGTGAAATCTATAAATGCGGATGTGTTAGGCAGTTTGAGTCAGTTGTTTTGTAACCGTCACCAAGTGCAAAAACCTTAAGTGGTAACTCTGTCCGATTTTAAAAAGAATAAACCATATATAGTGCAAGCACATCGTTTCTTGTGACCATCCTGACTGTCCACCGTTTCACAGATAAGAAATATACAACTATTTAGAATGAGTTGAATGTGTAGTTGGACGAGGATTGACTCCTCGTCCAACTGTTTGGGCTATCGAGACCATATTTTATGGATGGATTACTATACACATGTAAACAGCTTTTCATTTAATTACGCACTTACTCGCGAGATGGCGTGAGCTCAGTTTCTCCATGCTGTTCTCCTGAATACGGAAAAGATACGCAACAATTAAGTTTGTCTCTTGTTCCTGAAAAGCTTGGACTTTAAATACTGGGAACCGTAAATTTTATAATTTTTCAATTTTTGATATTATAAAAGATTTTATCTAAAGTAGAGGTTCTTATACATGGTACATTTGAATATAGTTGTAATTCTTACTTCATTAAAAATTATTAAAGATTGATTATTTCAGCAAAACAAACTTTTATCGTAAGTCGAGAAAAAATCGATTTTTAAGAAATCGATTTTTTAGACTTCGATTTCTCTATGAATCGATTTTTCATACTTCGATTCAAATCGATTTAAAGATCGATCTTTTTTTGAGAGAATCGCCTTCCCTAGTATGACATTCATCAGATCATAGATAATACACTAGCATCTGATCTGACGTTTGTTTTTTTCTAAAGAAGGGTTGAACTTCAAGTGTAACAGAATCGATAAAATAATCGAATAGGTTGAAAGAAAAAAATAGAATTAGTTTTTGTCGACCACTATTCAGTTTATATTTTTCGACACAAAATAGGTAGTAAGATTAAACGAAGAAGCACAGTCCGAAGCTTTCAGTTATTTTTATTTGATTTTGATTAGAATAAATTGGAATTGAGTAAAGTAGATTGTCACTTTAAAACCCTGTGAAAACATAATAACAAGCAACTACACAGGACACCGAATTGAACGCCTTAGTTTCAGAAAAACCTGTTATCAAAAATCGATCGATGAAAATACTCTACGACAAGCAAAGGGTTAAGTACCTTCAGTTTGATTTGACATTCTGCAAAAGCGATAAGGACCCTCCCTAGCCTCCCTAGAGTAAATATGTTCCTTGCTCCCTAGCTTGCAGTTAGTGTTATTTCCGCTTGACCTTGTCATGTAAAACAAAAAAGCAAATAATATACTTTTTTTATGTTTAACATTCACGAAAGTTCTAGGAAATTATTAAACACTAACTAATTCATGAATGATTTTTTAAATATTACGAGTTAATGTGAGATTCTTATTCATGCTGGGGGCAGTCATTTAGCCATGTCCTTTCAGTTCAGTTTGACATTAACACTTTGAAAGTTTGCGCAGTCCTAAAGCGGTTATTTTCGATATTCGTATGCTTTCGAGTTCTCGGACACTTCGTTGTAAAATTTGCATTTCTCCGGTTTTGTTATTGTTCTTATTGTTCTGTGTTAATTAAGTTTTCTGCTACTTTCGTTGTTTTTGTTGTTTGTTGTTACTAGTTTAATTTTCTTACCGAAATGTCTTCGGATAGGAAAGAATTACGTAAAAAGTCTTGCATTTTCGGATATGATAAACTTGGTAAGTATTTCTTAAACGTTACTAAACCCTGACTTATACATAGCTCCATTTAGTTGCTAGCATAAACATGTCTCAAATAAAAATATTCTTTTTTAGATGTCCGTGTACATCGTTTCCCTCATCCAATAAACAACTGTTGGCGATTGCCGCGCTCTCTTTAAAAAGTTAAGAGTGACATCACCGAAGCGGCATGGCGGCCCACGGCGGCGACGCGAGGTGCGTGCTCTGCTGTTTCCTGAGCCGGACGTAAACACCGATAAGATGGATCAAAATTCAGCATGGGAACATAAGCAAGAGCAGCGTTGCGACGATTGTTTTATTAAGACCACATGAGGGGGCTTTTTCTGAGACCTTTGTAAGAGGTAGTCGTGTCGTGTTTTAAATATAACCTTTGTTTTTATTCAATTGTTTAGTGATTATACTGTTAAAGTATTCGTACAAAGTTGTTTTAATCAATAATTAGAGATCTAAGCACATATAAAGTTAATATCAGAAGTGGAACGCGATACCCACACACGGTTATGGGTAAACAAAGTAAGCGTGATAAACGCCTAAAACAAAAAAAACGCACACGTTCAAGCTCAAGTTCTAGCAGCAGTCGTAGTGCCAGGACTCTGTCACCTCCGCCGAAACACAGGAAACAGGTATCACGTAAGGCTGATACCTCAACTGTGAGTACAAATAACACTTTGAATAACATTATACCCGAGTTCGATCCGCTGAGAGACGATGTGAACGCTTGGCTTAGTATTATCAAGTCCTACGCTCAAACTTTTACATGGACTGACGAAATGACCCGTTATCAAGCTCTCAACAAATTAAAGGGTTCCGCAAAAGTGTGGTATGACTCACTGTTACGATCGGATAGTCATTGGCCTACGTGGAAATGGAAGAGCTGGACGCGTAAGTTGGCTTCCAGTTTTCAAATTCGGCGGAATATGTACGATCTTTTAAAAGATATCATACATAAAAAGCCGTTAGAAAATCAGTCTCTGTACGAGTTTTATTTTGAACAGAAATGTAAAATAGATCGTTTATCTTTGGAATTTTCGGAACAAAATATTATTTCTATTATTGTCGGTAATATAGGAGACAGTGGTATAGGCGCATCAATTGAAGCGAATAATTTCGTGACATGCGACAGTTTAGCTAGTTTCCTACATGGTCGAACGTACACATCAAAAAGCGCGAAACAGATCGCAAATACACGCGATGGCCAGGCGAAACTGATCAGTCAGAATCAGATGTCTGGGACCACGAGATCAGTGACTGTACCCTCAGCGAACGTAGTGGGTCAAGCTGCTTCTGCTAACAATAATCAAGACGTGGGCCAGGCACGGGGTCGGGGGCAGATCAAGTGTTATCTGTGCGGCGGTAACCATAAACGAAGTCAGTGTGATGCAAATAAATGTGGTTATTGTGGCAGGCGAGGTCATTTAGAATCGACATGTTACCATAAAAAGAACGCGGTTAAACCAGACAAACAAGAAACAAAATGTGTTTCAACCCCTGACCCGCGAAATAAATTTGTGAAAATAATATGTATTAATAATCTGCAGAACGCTTCTTGCGTTCATTGATACGGGAAGCAGTTGTTCATTGATTTCTGAATCGTTCGTCAAAAGATATTCAATGGAAAACATTGTGTTGACCGCACCAGTTTTGTTGCAAGGTTTCTCAAAAGAAAATTCAAAATTTGTAACTCACAAGATAACGGCTGATCTGAAAATCGATTCGGTGTGTCTGACTCAGGTTGATTTCTATGTAATTGACAACCTGGCAGATTGTGAAATATTGATAGGAAGAAACGTGACGGAGAGGTCTGACCTGATATACTCGCGAGTGGGTGACAAATTCAAACTTGACTATGCGAATTCATTTACTGAGTTTTGTAACACAATTAGTAATTTTGAGTTCGATAGCGAGTCCCATCAGAATGAATTAATAACACTTTTTAAAAATATGATGACTGTGTGGCGTCAAATATCAAAGAACTAGGAAAGGTAAACGGCCACGAAATGATAATTAACGTAACTGGTTCTCAACCAATTCAATGCAGACCCTTTAGGTCTTCTCAAGCAGACAGAAAGAAAATTCGCGAAATGGTAGATGAGCTTCTGAAGAACAATATCATACGTGAAAGCAAATCACCATACGCGAGCCCTGCGTTACTTGTCAATAAAAAAAATGGAGAAAAAAGACTCTGCATTGATTATAGAGCACTAAATAAGATAACAATTAAAGACAAATATCCAATGCCGCGCATTGAGGATCTTGTAGATAGGCTTAGGGGCTATAAATGTTTTACCAGTCTAGATTTAAAAAGTGGATATTATCAAATATTAATGCAGTCGCAATCTATAGAAAAGACCGCCTTTATTACTGAAGATGGGCATTACGAATTTTTAAGACTTCCGTTTGGGCTGGCTAACGCACCAGCTTGTTTCCAACAAATGATGAACAACGCGTTGGGAAATTTAAGATTCGAGAATGTCATTTTATATTTGGATGACGTATATTTAGTGACAGAAACGGTAGAGCAAAATTTAAAATTATTAGAACGAGTTCTCCAAATCTTTAGAGAAAACGGGCTCACGTTGAATCTGAAAAAAATGTCATTTTTTCAAAAATGAAATTGAATTTCTAGGATACAAAATCAAGCAGGATTGTGTGATGCCAAATCAGCCCAAACTGGAGGCTATTCGAAATTACCCCTTTCCCAAAACAGTACACCAACTTCGACAGTTTCTTGGCCTTGTAAGCTACTTTAGGAAATTTATTAAGAGCTGCGTTATGATTACTGCTCCACTCTCAAAGTTATTGAAGAAGGGCTCTGTCTGGGAATGGGGTAAGGTTCATGAAGAGGCATTTCAATCGTTAAAGAACAAATTAACGTCTGAAAGTGTTCTATCCATTTTTAACCCGAATAAAGATAACGTATTATATACGGATGCTAGTAGAGATGGTGTTGCTGGTATTCTTATGCAAATCACTGACGAAGGTGAAAAACCTGTCCATTACTATAGTAGACAAACTACGGAAGATGAGAAAAAGTACCACTTGTTTGAACTGGAGTTATTAGCGATTGTTAGTTCGCTTCAAAAGTTCCGATTATACCTAATCGGATCATCTTTTAAAATAGTGACCGATTGCAACGCCGTAAGATACGCATTAACAAAAAAAGAGATTATTCCCCGGATTGCGCGTTGGATTTTGTCCACACAAGAATTCTCGTTTGATATCGTCCACCGACAAGGCACGCGAATGCAACACGTAGACGCCTTGAGTCGTAACCCAATGCAGTCCGGAGAAAAATCAGAAACCGAGATTATAATGTCAATAACGGAAGCAGATTGGTTGCTTTCAGTACAAGTACAAGATGCCGAGTTACAACGTATTCGAGCAATTATAGAATCAGGACAGGCCGAAGAAAATAAAGATTTTTTTAACAAATATGTTGTCCTCGGTGGCAAAGTTTACAGAAGAACAACCCAAGGTCGTCGGTGGGTGGTCCCAAAGAAATGCATTTGGCAAATAATTAAATGTAACCATGACGACCTCGGGCATTTCTCTGTTGACAAAACAGTAGAACGAGTAAGCTATCAGTATTGGTTTCCTAGAATGCGACATATCATAAAGAAATATATTAAAAACTGCATAAATTGCATATATTTTAAGAATAAGGGCGGTCCAAAGGAAGGAGAGCTATACCCGTTGCCAAAGTATGCACAGCCTTTTCACACGCTTCATATGGATCATTTAGGACCTTTTTTTACGACTAAAGCCAAAAATAAATATTTATTGGTAATCGTAGATGCTTTTACAAAATTTGTGTTCATTTTGGCGGTTCGCACAACCAAATCTTCTTGTGTAATTAAAGAATTAGAAACTATTTCTAAGACATTCGGAAATCCTCAAAGAATAATTACAGACGCTGCGACATGCTTCACTTCGAATAATTTTACACAGTATTGTTCGAATAAAAACATACGTTTACATACGATTGCAACCGGTATGCCTCGTTCTAATGGCCAGGTTGAGCGTTTTAATAAAACTATTTTAGAAGCATTAAAAGCAATAGGCGCTAACGATACAGACGATAGGTGGGACCAGTACGTAAAAGCCTTACAACAATATATATGGTATTAGGTATGAATAGTACAGTTCACAAGACAACAAAAACTATTCCTAGTGAAGTTTTTCTCGGATATAGATTACGCACTGATAGTGATAGTTTAGCTCCGGTGATTGGGCATAGGCTGGATGTAACTGAATTGCGTAAAAGGGCAGAGACAAATATTAAGTCCAACGCGGAATCACAAAAACAGCGATTTGATAGAAACCGTACAAAAGCACGAGTTTACGTCGAAGGAGATTTGGTACTCGTCAAAATACAAAGCCAGACAAATGACGGTCAAAGTCGGAAGTTGTTACCTATTTACAAAGGCCCCTTTCAAGTGAAGAAGGTATTGGGGAATGATAGATATGAGGTGACGGATGTAAAAGGCAGTGAAAGGAGCACTAAGAAGTATACAGGCGTAACCGCTGCTGAGACCATGAAACCATGGATACATATTGATGATTGGGAGATGAATTAAACATACGTTCTAACTTATACCATTACTGCCCGTGTTGGCGATTAAGGTAATTTAAAATTTACCGTAGGCGTATGTACGAGTCAAGATAAAATGCTTTAAGTAATTATAGATGTTCCATGTTGTAAATTACACATTAAAGGCCGAGTGGTAGGTTCAAATAGAGAACGAACTTGGAACACTCAAGTGTGGAAAGGCCCTTTGAGTGCAAGTGGTTCTGGGACGAACTTGGTACGCTTAAGTGTGGCTAAAGGCCCTTTGAGTGCAAGTCGAAATTAGAAGAATTTAATACGCTTTATAGATGTTCCATGTTGTGAATTACACATTAAAGGCAGAGTGGTAGGTTCAAATGCAGAACGAACTTGGAACGCTCAAGTGTGGAAAGGCCCTTTGAGTGCAAGTGGTTCTGGGACGAACTTGGTACGCTTAAGTGTGGCTAAAGGCCCTTTGAGTGCAAGTGGTTCTGGGACGAACTTGGTACGCTTAAGTGTGGCAAAAAGCTCTTTGAGTGCAAGTGGTTCTGTAACGAACCTGGTACGTTTAAGTATGACTAGAGACCCTTTGAGTGCAAGGCGAAATGAGACGAATTTAATACGCTTAAGTGTGGCTATGCCCTTTGAGCGCAAGTGGCGATAAGACCAATTTGGTACGCTTAAGTGAGGCTATAGGCCCTTTGAGTGCAAGTGGTCAAATCCGATTTATATACAATGTCGCTTTAAGCGCACATGATTTACTATTATTGAAGCCTACCCTCGGAAATACTCTGATGAAATAATGTGTAATGAACAATGACAGTCATGATCCAGAGAATTGGATACACAATGCATGTGCAACCGGCAAACTGATAAATTATTAATAATTTGTGTTTCAGCACTTTATCTGAACTCGTGAGGTACCTGATGGGACAGGCACCTGGTAGGACGGCCGTGTTGGCGATTGCCGCGCTCTCTTTAAAAAGTTAAGAGTGACATCACCGAAGCGGCATGGCGGCCCACGGCGGCGACGCGAGGTGCGTGCTCTGCTGTTTCCTGAGCCGGACGTAAACACCGATAAGATGGATCAAAATTCAGCATGGGAACATAAGCAAGAGCAGCGTTGCGACGATTGTTTTATTAAGACCACATGAGGGGGCTTTTTCTGAGACCTTTGTAAGAGGTAGTCGTGTCGTGTTTTAAATATAACCTTTGTTTTTATTCAATTGTTTAGTGATTATACTGTTAAAGTATTCGTACAAAGTTGTTTTAATCAATAATTAGAGATCTAAGCACATATAAAGTTAATACAACTATGAGTGGTATTCGAGTTGGGTTGCCGTTTTTAGTGATAAATTGCAAGATATAGATCCCATGACGGTTTATAATAACAAGCGGGTTTGTGATTATCACTTCAAACCAGAGGAAATAACTGCAGACCGTCGTGTAATATTTGGAGCTGTACCAACTCTCAACCTGAATGGTGAGTACTTAACTTTATTATGGTTATAGTTTCACGTTAGAAACACTTAGTAGTACAGCCAAAACCAGCAAACATCTTGAAAAATTACTTTGACTACGCAAAACTAAATTTGTACTCTAAAGCGCTACTATGCAGTTTTGGCCTGCCCCGTTCACCCTTCGTAATGTTCAAGATGTTTGCAGGGTACGATATTCCATGAAATAGTCTCATAGAACTTTCCCAAGCAAGGTCTAAAGATAATTTCACTGCATTATGAGCAGTAATAGCATCTTGTGTGATAATGTTCAAATACTTAAAATAACTTTTCATTTTTCTAGGTACTCTTCTACTACAACTATGCTTCTCTATTATCAAGAGATAGTTCACTTGCTCAACAAAGCACTGTGTGTGTTGAACAAATAGAAGTTTTCCAAGGTAATTTTAAATTATTATTTAGTTGTCTCCAATGTTTACCTACACCTTGCCATCTAAAGCATTTTTTTAATAATTTATTAATATAACAATTTTGCTCCACAGAAATATATGCATCGGATTCAAAACATGTCCATACGAATTTCGACAGCCAACCGTCTACATCACAAGCAGTTCTCAATAAAGGTAATTTTATAAGTCAAGTTTTTAGAATTGTCCTAATGCCAGAATATTAAACAACATTGTGTAATCCCTTACACAACAGTTTAGATTCTAAACTGTTGGATAGCCCTTTTAAAAATAATAATAGTGCTAATTTTTGTTAGAGTCAAGTGTGTCCCCCCCGCCCTTGCCAACTAAATGGTTATTTATGGAGATGTGAAAAAAATCATGGCAGTAGTATATATTATAATGAAATTAAAAGGAAAACTTGTACAGCCCACGCTGTACAGGTTTGTTTTTAGGATAAATACATCCCAACTTCCTAACTGCGGAACCCTTCATTGTGCGTGGTCCGACATGCACTTAGCCAGATTTGTATACATACATGTGAGAACTTGGTAGAGTAATAACAATTATGTTTAATTACCATTACAGGTTCGAAAAGGAAATCACCTGCTCTTGTGCTTCAAAACTTCACATCATGTCAAACACAAATATGAAATTTGAAAAAAGAAGTGGCTCGCCTTAGGAAGAAGATTATAAATTATAATGAAAGACTTTCTAGCGCTAAAAAACTTTCCAATGATATGGCATTTCAACGGGTCGCGGAAAAGATGACAGCTGCTGGCAAAACATTCACACAAATGCAGTTTCACCAAACGTGTAAGAAACCTAAAGGACGGCGATATACTGTCGATGAAAAAGTGCTATCATTATCACTAAGAGAAGTCCGTAATGCTACACTTTACTGTCCAAGTATTTTATTTGCCTTCTGCTAAGGCATTAAAAGCGCTACTGAGTCAAGTAAGAATAAGCCCAGGCATCAATGAGATAGTATTTATTCAATTAAAGAAGACTGTTTCAGAGATGAAAAACGATGATCGTCTTTGTACGTTGATCTTTGATGAGATGTTAATTACCCCACAGGTCCAATATAACTCGGGGACTGATGAAGGGGTTTGTAAATTATGGTGAAGAAAACCAGTTGACAAACCATGCACTCGTTTTTATGGTGAAAGGGATTAAGAAAAACTACAAGCAGCCGGTCGCTTATTATTTTACGCAAGCTTTGAAGAAAAATTATTTAAAGAAAATGGTCCAAGATGTAATATCAAATGTGCAGCGTACGGGTCTTATAGTTCTCTGCACGGTATGTGACCAAAGTACAATTAACGTGAGTACTATCAATAGTTTAATTACAGATACCAAAGCTAAAAGCGAAAAGAATGGCGCAATGAAATTTTTGAAGTAAATAATAAAACGATTATACCATTATATGATATCCCTCATTTATCCTGACCTCATGAAGAATAGTAAAGTCATACCATTATTTAAATCAGGTAATAAAAAAGATGTTGGCAATTTCAGGCCTATTTCTATTTTACTTGCATTTAGCAAAATATTTGAAAAGTTAATACTCAAGCAGTTGCTAAGACATTTTAATTTAAACAGCCTCCTTCATAATGAACAATATGCCTTTACAAAAGGTCGTTCGACTACAGATGCAGGCGTTGCACTGCTGAAATACATATTTAAGGCATGGGAGAACTCGCAAAATGCTATTGGAGTTTTCTGTGATCTCTCCAAAGCTTTTGATTGCGTGCAACATGACACGCTCTTGCGTAAACTACATCATTACGGTGTCCAAAATGAAGCACTTAAAGTAATAAGTTCATATTTACATAATAGGTTGCAATGTGTAGATGTTAATGGTGTGAAATCTTCCAAGCTTCTAGTACAGTTAGGTGTACCACAAGGCTCAATACTGGGTCCATTCTTATTCTTAGTATATATTAATGACTTACCATTCTATTTAAAGGGTATCTGTGACGTTGTACTGTTTGCAGATGATACCTCTCTTATTTTTAAAAGTAGAAAGGAATAGACAAGATTTTGACGACGTAAACAGTGCACTCTCAATTGTCACGGATTGGTTTACGACAAATAACTTAGTTCTCAATGCTAAGAAAACAAAATGTATAAAGTTCGCTTTACCGAATGTTAGAAATCTAGGACCCAACATCGTCTTGGATAAAGAGGTTCTTGATACTATAGACTCGGCAGTTTTTCCGGGCATAACAGTAGATGCTAAACTTCAGTGGGGCCCTCATATATCAAGCCTAGCGGGAAGGCTCGGTTCGGCCGCTTACGCCGTCAGGAAAGTAAGACATACACTGACGTTGTTACAGCTCGGTTAGTATATTTTAGTTATTTTCATAGCGTTATGTCCTACGGTATTCTGCTGTAGGGCAAAGCCGCTGACATTAAACATATATTTGTTCTTCAAAAACGAGCTGTTCGAGCAATTTACCAGCTAGTTGCCAGAGTTTCTCTGAGGGATTTTTTTAAAGATATTGGTATTCTCACGGTGGCATCACAATTCATCTTCGCCAACATCATATATTAGGCAAAATATACACTTATACATTAAAAACAGTGATATTCACAATATTAACACCAGAAATAAGGACAAATTACGTGCTCCATTTCACCGGCTTCACAAGGTTCATAACTCGTTTGTTGGGTTTGGTATTACTTTTAATAACAAGCTACCCTCTTCATTGCTAGATTTGCCTTTTAATGCTCTTAAAACTAAAGTAAAATCCAAACTTTGTTCAAGGGCATACTATTCTATCAACGACTACTTAAACGATAAGAATTGTTGGTAGCTGTGATTAACTCAAGACAATGTTTATGTTCTTTCTCCAGAATTAGCTTACCTAGTGACAGGTTATATGAGTTCATCTAATTGTTTATTTTATTTGACTGTATAAGTCAATTTATGTTAAATTTTATTTTCGTTTATTATTGACATAATCTTCTCATTAAAATGTTTTTGTTGAGTTGTATTGCAATATGTGGTTAGCTAGCGACCTCGATAACTGATTATATTATTCTTACAACCGGCAGCAAGTTCGTCATGCTACCTTAGATGTCATTGCTTGCGGTAGCGTCGGGGATCGGGTTGCCTCCTTCCCTCAAATATGGCGAGGGGGTAATGGCTGATTTTTGCGTTATGCTCGTGAACGGGTGCTGCTTGTGGTGACTGGTCGTCTTGCTGACCATTGTTTTGTTTTGTTATTAGTAATTAACTGTTTATTTATTTTACTTTGATGGTCTTAGTTCATCATTTGTGACTGTTACGGCTGTAGATATATGTAAGCGGGCACGCCCTTTATACTTGAAGGCTTTTATTTAGGTTTTAAGTTCTGTTTACGTTTTTTATCTCTGCTTGAGAATAGTTTTCGGTCTTTTTCTTTTCTTTTTTTTTTTGGTATAGTGGTGTGCTAGCTGACATATGGCTAATAATTTAATGTTTTGTGTTTCACGTGGTGTAAATTGTTTTGCATACTATTGTATAGAATCCATTATTTTCTCTAACTGAACAGACAGCTGTGCTGCTGGGGAGTTTGTTGGCCACTTCTTCTTCCCAGCTAAAGCACTAGGAAGTGGCGAAGGGTGGGCGTTTTGGGGGACTGTCTTATGTAATTTTGACGTTCGAAAAGTGCTGATCCTCAGCCTAGTTTGAGTAAATGACTTGATTTGATTTTGATTAACAGGTATTCGTAATAATTTGCTAAATAAGGACCTAAAATACGTTGACATAAATGGAGACAAGGAAAAATCATTAAAATGGGACTATTTCCGAATGCTGTATGAAGCAGATAAAAGTTATGGAGAATTAATATCTTCAGAAAATCACAGAAGAGCATATAAACCCAGAAAAAATGAAAAAATTGAGGGTAAAAACTGCAGCCCAGATTTTTAGTCGCAGTATTGCAGTAGCAGCGGAACACATCACAGCCAGGGGTGATCTACCTGAAGAGTCAAATCGTCCCATTTGTTGAATTCCAGCTCTTTCCATGTGTCCAAAGGCAAATTTTATAAAGGCGCAGTAAGAAAAATTCACCCCACCATAAGTTGTGGTATGATGCCAAAAAGTTTTTAGAAAGTATTAGATATGTATGTAAAGAAAAAGACAAAGTAAGAATTGTTGAACGATGTGTGCCATCTGTTAAAAAATTCATAAAAACAATATAGGGAATGTTACAAATTTGTAAAATATTCCATGAAAAGTATTTGTTTGACAGCATTCTGACAAGAAATTTCAATCAGGACCCTATTGAAAACTTTTTTGGTAATATTAGAAGTTTAGGCGCGCGAAATGTATCACCTGATTCTGTTTCATTTGAGGGCTCCTATAAAGCCCTTTTACTGAATAATTTTAACTCCCCACATGCCTATAATTCAAATTGTGAAGATGTTAATGCATGTCTGCAAAAACTGGACTTTTTTGTTAATGAAAAAAGTTCAGATAAAAATAAAAATGCGATGAAATCATAATTCATGAAAATTTAGAGAGCCTCTTCACCAGTCCAGTTACAGAAGAACATAAAGGTACTGAGCAGAGAGAATATCTTTGTGGCTGGGTCCTGACCAAATGCTTAAAAAGAGTAGTAAAATCATGTGTAACTTGCAAAGAAACACTTTTCTCCACAAATTCAAATGAAAATAAATACATAAAAGCAAAAAAATATCATCAAACGAAACGATGGTTGTGCTATCCTCTCAGAAATTAAAAGAATGTTTTCATGAAATACAAAAATTAACAGTTAACACATTGAAACACAATACAAATAGGCATACATGAAAAACTAATATTAAAATGTTAGCGGATATGTTAATTGTGTTTCCTTTTAATTGCTCAAAGCATAAAGAAAAACTGCAATCTTTCTTTTTAGATACAACAATAAATGTAATTGTATATAGCTGGTGCAGAGGAGTAAATAGAATTTTGGCAGGAAAAATTACTTATGATGGGGATGATGAGTTAAAGAAAGCTGCACAGATTTATTATAATAAACACTGTAAACACAAGAAAAAAATAATTAAATCAATTTGTTATTTATAAATATAAAGTTATTAAATATGGAGGCCTTGGCAGAGAGTACAACTTTGTGCCCTTTGGCGTGACTCTCGGTCCGTGGGGTCCCAGTGCGCATAAGTTATTTGCGGAAATCGCGAAACGTCTAGTTGATGTAACTGGTGACAGAAAAGCTGGTGACCGAAAAGCTGGCGGCTTTCTCGCGCAACGCATCAGCATTGCAATTCAGCGAGGAAATGCCGCCAGCATCCTCGGTACAATGCCCGAAGGCCTTTTTTGGGCTTAACTTAGTTTTAATTTAATTTAATTTAGTTAATGTTAATAATCATCTTGTAATTTGGTTATGTAAATAAAGATTCATAATCAATTTTGATGTATTTTTTTCAATTAGTGGTATGAGTTCCTAAAAAGTTCGAATTTTTATTTTGTTGAGTACACTTTCAGATTCTGTTAGTATTTTTGTATCATTACTTTACGTAATGATAAGGAATACTCCAAAGAATACTCGCAGAATTGGAAAGTGAACTCAACTTTAGTATACATCTATCAATAAACCTATATTGGTTAAATACCTGTCTACATATATGTAGTAGATACACAGATTAGTTAAATCCGCCATTGATAGATGGCGCTTCTGCTATGGGGCATAATTTTCGTGCGAGAGGGCTCTCTTTCCCTTTTTAGTTATTATACTCTTTGCTACGAAGCAAGTCGGTTGACATTGTAATCAGGATTCCGTGTGTGTAATAAAGTTATTTTATATAAAGAACAGTGTTTGAATTAAAAAAAAAAAGTGTTTAACAATCGTGTGGTCTACGACTCCGCGAAGTGACCCGACTCGGCCACAAGATTTTTTTTCAGATAATCATTAAATATTTCTTTATTTGCGGCTAATGTGCGTCTTCAACGCACCTAACGGGTTGATTGCACTCATCCATTTAGGTCGTTGTCATCGCCCAACTTTTAATCACACCTGAAATCTGATATTTTTACTTGAATCTAATCGTATTTTTTTTATTAAGAAATGATATATATTTGCCATGTACAGTGCGTTTCATTTAAATCACACTACTGTTTGTATGTAAGAGGTAATCTCCGAAACTACTCATCGTTTTCAAAATTTATTTCACTGATACAAGGCCGAGTGCTATAGGATATATTTATGATATAGTTGGCTTCCTCGCGGATGAAATCGCGGGCAGAAGCTAGTTGCTGCATAATAAGCAAGCCTGTTTGTGTTTAAAACCAGTTTCTATAATGACATCATAACATCACGCCTGTTTTTCCCCGAACGGTTAAGCAGAGGTATACCTACATAGAGCAGCCACATTTCGCCAGTTATGTTCAAGTCCCATGTAATATGGGGAGAGCCTATTATCATCAACTGGGCATAAATTCAGACTCCGGCTACTACTTCCTGATGTAAAAACGCTTTGGCCGACCTGGGAACCATACCCAGGACCTCATGCTCAGCAGTAGTGCTTACGACCACTACACCAATGAGGCAGTCAGCCATTCCTTTCCCTTTATCAGAAAAGGCTTTTGCTCAAAATAGTGGCACTAAATAGTCGTATTTAAGCCGCGAGATTTTGTTTTTCTTTGTTGGTCAAGGGAACACAGCTGGATGGCTTTCTCAAGGAGTTCGTATCCAGTGACAACTTCACCGATATTAGCCTTGCTGTGAGTACCTAGACCTAAGCTTCTCATATTAGTAACTAGTGACCCACGTACGTAGGGATGATAAATGTTAGAAAAATATCGATGTTGAAATCGGTGTTAACATAAATTTAAAAGTATTGATGTACGTTAAATAGCGAAAGGAAAACATCGATGTCCGAAAATATCGATGTTTTATGTGGCAAAATAAACAACCTATTATTTTATTTATTAAATGTATTTAATATCAAAAAATAAGAAATGATGTATTAAGTAAGTTCACGGTGAAATGTTTGATTAAATTAGTGCAAAAGAACGAGTTTACCGGACAAAGAAATAGATTACAATACTAAATAAAGATTTACCATATTTTGTATTCAAAGTGTCATTATATTTTTTGAAAATCAATTTCAACAAACACAAGACTCGCTTCTCTAAAACAAAACTTCAAAAGTTGTCTGTCACTGTCCAGTGTTGCCAGAAGGCAAAGTCTGTAGAGCACTAAAAGCGGTGCGAATTGCACTAGATCTGTGGTATTTTCGACTTCAAAGCACTATTTAAAATTGGCATGGATTTGAAAAGAAAGACATATAATATAAAATTCAAAACTTACTTTTTAATATATTTTAATACTTAACTACGACATTAAATCAATCAACTTACAATTGTGTTGTACTTAAAAACCTAAAAAAAATCAAAATATTGTTCTTCTGTGGTATCTGCTTGCCTTTACGGGCCAGCCTGGCTCGTATCTTTTTTTTTATATTTCTCGGAGGATCCAATCATTTTTACAACCTCACTTGGCAGTTCATACTTGTAGCATGTGCTGTTCATAGCAGTCAGCTGCGTGCGAATTATAAGGATTGCGTTGATTGTTTTTAAACACAATAAATTCCGTAACTTGCTTTTAACATTCATCAAACTAAAAACACGTTCGATATCTGCATTTGAATGCGGCAAACTCATAATTTTAGTGGCAACATCAAATAAATCTTTATATGGACAGTTGCCAGCTGCATCCCTTGATTCTTGAACCTCAGACCATCACTGTATCGTTGGTATTTTCCCACGTCTGTAGGATAACAGTTTGCCACTGCTGAACAATATTATCTATATTGTCTGTATATCCTAGGCTTTCTAATACCTCTATGAAGTTAGAAATTAATCTGTTGGGCTTTAAAATTACAGAGACTGATAATGCCATCGAGTTTTTCAGCAATTTCAAATTCTCTGGCATTCTTTGTTTGCAGTTCGTGTATTAATTTTATGACAAAATCACCTTGACTTTATTCCATTTTTTTCTGTCTCATTTAGAGAGGACTCGTTTATATCCTTTTCAAACTTATAACCAAGATAAGGACTCATGGAAAGATGTTCAATGATGTGATGAAAATCCATCCCGGTCGTGTTATTATTATTTTTGTATGCAAATTTTATATCAAGTCATGGAGTGTATTATATAGCAGACATGGGTCTGAGACTTTGTTTTCAAATGTTTTTATGGCTCCTTGAACAATACTTAGAGTTCCACATAAGAACTGCAAATATATTTTGTTTCTTTCATCGTTATACATGTTGTATAATAATTCTGCTTGGTAACAGTTTTCACGAGTTCTCATAATTTGTAAATGTAATTTTAATTCATCCCATTGGCTAAGGATTCTAGACACTGCAGGTTCAATTGACAGTCATCGGGTATTGCATACTCGCAAAATCTTTAAAGGTTCTTCTCCAAAATTTAATGTTTCATATAATGCTTTATAATCGGCCTGTCGTTTTGCTGAAAGTTTAAACCAGTTATGGGTCTCTCTAACCATAAATTCTATATTTCTTGGTATCGTTTCGCATGAAGCATGCGACACTGCCAGTTGGATCGAATGGCAGACACATCTAATTAATACGAGATTGGGTTAAGAGTACCTTTCCTGCAGTATTCTATGGACACCAGCGTTAATTCCTGTCATAACAGATGCATTGTGCTTTTGTCGAAGTTAAAAAGTTCAAGTAATCCTGTCAACGCCGTAACTATTCCTTCGGCGTCTGCCGATTCCAATTCGACTAAACCAAGGAATGTAGAAATTATTTCATTACGGCTGCTGCTAAAATATTTTATGACAACGCCAAGATATTTTTGAACAGACACGTCAGTTGATTCATCAATTATAAAGCTATATGAATTATCACCGATGTCATTTTTTAAAGTGCTTCTAAAATGGGGTGCTAATACTTCTCGAATGGCCGTACATTTTGTTCGGTGTAGTTTCATACCTGTAGTAGCTTTGGAATCAAAAAACTTATTTTTACATAATTCAGTAAGGTGATCAATTGCCTGAATAGATGTGTGTTCGGCAATATACATCGCAAGAGCACCTTCAGCTTCAAGGGAGGGTTTATTGACATCTGTTTTTTGTGTGAACGTATTCATACGCAATTGCTTTTTGTCTAAATAAGGTTTCGCATTTTTTTTGTGACTTTCCGAATCACGGTGTCTTTGAATATCAGCTAATCTTGCAGAAAAACTCTTTTTGCAATATGTGCACATTGCTTTTGTATCATCACCAGTTTCAGGTTTCAACCAAGGTTTAAAGTCTTCTATAATTTCCCAATCCCCCCCTATACCTTTGTTTATACAGTTTTTTTCTGAAGTGGTACTTCCATTTCAAAATATTTAAAGTCAACAGAAAGTATAAAAGTTCAAACTAAACACTTATCAAGGGACACAATGGAACTTGAACGCAAAACAAAACGTATGTACGTACGCGTAAGGAACGAGTTGACCGAGTACTAAAAAAACCATAGTTAATCGAACGTAAGAATTTACTTCAGGGAAATTCCTCGGCCATAGAGCAGAGAGCGACACTAGTGTGGTGACATCATCGATATCCAACTTGTGTAAATGCGAGTGATAGCGTGTGCGGTGAAATGATTCCAGAAAAAGGCCGCTATATCAATTTATTTATAATTAAAGAGCAGACATGAAAAAAGCACTAGAAATTGCACTAGGCAATATAAATCTTGGATGCGCACTGAACATACCAAAAATGCACTAGATTTAGTGCCGAAAGCACTAAAATGGCAACACTGGTCACTGACACTGATAATTGACTTGATGACTTTGTAAATGTCACCGCCGTCATTGCTTGATATTGACAATGTATTTTATCTTTTGGTTTATGGAACGCAAACGAATAAGTATTCGGTCAGCCTAGTTCGGTTAAATCGATTGTAACATGAAATCGAGTGCACCCAAAGTCCCAAACCCAATTCACGCTATAATGGCCTAGAATGATAATGAGAAAGATGTTCCAATATTATTCATCGATGTGTCGATATTTACGAAGACTTAACATCGATGTTTTCAATCATCGTCATCGGTTTTTATTAGAAAACATCGAGATTGTAATGTATTGCAAAATATGAAGCAATTTACTCAAAATTGAGTTGAGTAATCGAGACATAAAAACTACCAAGTTCTGCATTCAAATAAGACAATATTATTTTGGGTTGAAACTCAAGGTAAAAGGTTAGTTCATTAGAATCGAGATTTTTTTTTTTCAAAACGTATTTTGGTACCAACCAAGCTCTGAGAAATATGTTCAAAATTAACAAATATTTTTTCCGCTACCACAAACAACGTACATAAATTTAACTTTTGTTTTTCTTAAGGCGCTGACAAGACCCAATTGACCAAAATAGGCTTCTCTTAAGAAAGAAAATTGCCAAATCTGTATAGTTTGTGGTAGCGGAAAAAATATATGTTAATTTTGAACATATTTCCCAGAACTTGGTTGTCACCAAAACACGTTTTGAAAAAAAAATCTCGATACAAACTAACGTTAAACTAACCTCTTACCTTGAGTTCTAATCCAAAATATCTGTATTAAATATCAACATAAATTACGTATTTAATTAATTTAATAACAAGTACGTCTTATTCTAATGCAGAACTTGGTTGTTTTTTATTTTCGATTACTCAACTCAATTCTGAGTAAATAGATAATTACTTCATATTTTGCAATAAATTACAAGCGTTTTGTCGTCGCGCTTCTCTTTCTTTTCTATGCAATCTGACAGTGACCGCAGTTTAGGTGTTGTCAGCGTCTTAAGGCAAGCATACTTTGGTCATTTGCCTCTTGTCAGCGCCTTAATATTATTATTGATGTATTATCCTACACATAAACTGTCCGGTATACATTCTCTGAAAACCGCATGATGGTGAAAACCGCATCAAAATACATAACGTAGTTTAGAAGAACGACGCGGTCACACAGACAGACACGAAAAGCGACTTTAATTTACATATAATATGTTTACGTAGATGACGATTTTAAGGACGATTTTTCCACTGATTATAATATCATCATCTTCACGTTATAAAATTGATCATAATTATCTTGACTTACGTTTGCGTCGGACAATCGATAATCTTAATAAAAACTTGATGATAACGATTAAATTGGTTTTTATTGCATTTAAAAAAAAGAAAAACCTATATTCAGCGAACGACACGACCTTGGAAAACTGCAGAGATTTTTTATATAACATGGTGTTTTACTATTTTTAGACTCACCTCGAGACAATTCGTCCTTTGGAAACTTGACTTGATTAACATACTGTTCATCGTACTCGTCTATCCCAAAATGTGGCTCTTTCACTTCATTAATAACTTTTACTGTCGGATCGGCTTCTATTACTTCTCGATCATCGTAACTGCGCGCACTTGAATGGAAGTTTGACGTTATTGTCAACGTGTAGAATGAAAATTTTATAAAACAAAATAAATCCACCTTCATGACTGTTTCTCTAAAGATTGCCTCTTCGAATGACTAACATTCTGAATAGGTGTGACTTTTAAAGTCTGCACTTTTAAAGACACCTTTAAATGTCACCTGTGTAGAATTTTAAATTTACTTACTAGTCGCGGGTGAAGTGCTAGACACTTCACCCGCGACTTCGTCCGCGTAGATTTCATACTTTCCTCTAAAATACCTTTTCCAAACCAAGAGGTAGTTGTAGAAAATTAAATAATAAATCTATATCATTTTTATATAGAACAAAGGAATATGATGTTTCACATAAACTATGTGCTCCCACCACGATAGGGTTTGTTTTTAAAAAAGATGGGATTGCTTTAAAAATTATATGTATACCATATCCATTTTCGAGTTCATTGAAGCAACCAGTTTAATCCAACCTTTAAAACTTTGTTACTCCTTTCCACCCCTTACTTACAACACTTATTTATTTTTTATTTAAATATTGGTACCGAGTTTCGAGTTCATTCACACTTCATTATTTACTGAGGTAAGTATTTCCAAGTTTCAAGTTTATTAACGAAAGGAATAAGATAAACAATTTTCAACACCCCCTTTTTTTTTGGGTGTGAAATCATCAAATAACTTCTCCCGCTCTGGGCGGAGCAGGAGGATGTGTCTGACTAAAACCCACCCATGTTCCTTCCGTTGCCTGTGTTGCCAGGGGCCTCGGTAACCCTTTCGGACTTTCCCGCGACCCCGGCAGGCATCGGCCCTAGTGGACCCCTACACTTGCGCTGACATCTCTTTGAAGCGCGTGTTAGATTGTACATATTTATAGGAAAACAACTGGTGTTTATTGATGTTGTAAAACAATAACAGAAAGAACTTAGTAAATAGCAACTTGACAACGTCAGCTGTCATAAGACAGATTACGTTGACATAAGGTTACGTTTCCTTTCAACATTAT
The DNA here is from genome assembly GCA_905333075.3 of Atethmia centrago. Classification (NCBI taxonomy): domain Eukaryota; kingdom Metazoa; phylum Arthropoda; class Insecta; order Lepidoptera; family Noctuidae; genus Atethmia; species Atethmia centrago. The sequence goes on from HG995385.1 coordinate 16,421,877, forward strand.
TTATTCATTCTATTCTTAGTGCAAATTAATGTTTTGAGAAACAAGAGTTTTAATTTAATACAAATGTAATCATCACTTCCTGAATTCATATTGAACAAACAGATAATTTATGTTAACAGTCAAGTCTTTTAAAGTCACAATAAATATATTGCGACTTAAAAGACTGGTTTCCGAACGAAAGTCATGATTTGCGGTTTTACCTACTCAAAACGAATGTTTATTAATTTTAACATTACAAATTGATAACATAATAATCAATAGTATGATAGATTATTATTATTTAGATTTTACATTGCAATATACCAAGTTGTTTCTTAAGATTCTCAGACCTTTCAAGTGAAGTTGATATTTTATCAACTTTACAATAAGGTATCAAGTAAACACTTAATAAATTCCTAAATTATCTTTTTAAGTTTTAAAACAGTTCCACTGTATAAGATTTGTTTATTATCACATAAATAAGAAATTATCCATCCAATACTGTATGACGCTCTGTGATTGGTGGGTAATAATATCTTAATATATGTTACTTATACATTATAAATAAACACTAGCTATATTGCTAAACTGTCTCATTAAGTTTTAAAGTAATCTCACCACATAAGTTTTGTTAATTAATAGCTATGTTAATAGATATTAGCAAAAACAGTATGACGCTCTGTGATTGGTCGAAAACGGCGGGAAAGGTTTGAAATTGGTAAAGACTATAAAAAGGGCTTGGGCAGTTTTTGGGGGGAATCCTTTACGCTAGCTGTCGAACGGTAAATACCTTTGGGTGTCTGTCGTAATATTAAACTGCTAAAGAGATTCACCGCCACTAGGAGATAGTATAGGTACTGTAAAGTGGAAACTATGGCCGGTAAGCCCAAGAGAGCTGGTACGCTGTAACGCGGAAGCTCTGGCCAAATATCATCCAGGGACTCTTGATACAACTGTTGTGAAAAATGGACTACCTGTAAGGTTCATGTAAGTTAATTAATTATATTCTTGAATGTTGCTGTTCACTATGTTTTCCTATATGTGTTATAATATGCCTTATCTGTTAAATCGAATTAAGAATATTAGTGTTCTGTTTCATTCCATTGGTAAATATCCATGGCTTTGAGAAATAGTCCAAGAGAATAACGTGATAAAATAATGTATACTCATTTTAAAATGTGTTGATAAAATACTTTAAAACAAGCTGCCATGGAGTTTCTTGTCCTTCTTCTCCATGATGACCTAGTTTTTGGAACGGACAAGTAGTTTCCTCTTTAACGTATTTAATGGACAAGCCTAATTTAAATAAATGCCTACTCTTGTCATTCTGTGCTTTTTTCATGAAATCCTTTTCCCTACACACTATATTCGTAGATATTTCATACACAGTAAATAACTAGTAACCAGTCTGACACTCAAACTTGCTAATTATGTGGGTATCATTTACCTACACATACAGTCCTTCTTACTCATAATCTGACACGCGCGTGAAACACAACGCGCCGTAGCTCCAGGCCTGATCCTTATCGGACGGCAAGCTACCCCTTGCTCACCGTCCGCATGTCCGCGCCTACGGTGGCCGGAAATTCGCCTGGGATTCCCGACGCACAGGGCGTCTCCTGCGGCGGCTAGGGGCCAGAGGGCGCAATATTTGCCTTTCCCTCAACCGTCCCGCCTCCTTCTTCGCGAGCATTACTGCTTCGCAGAAGGAAATGACGGCTGCCCTTGCCCTCTCGCTCTACCATGGCCTGGATAAGGGCTGGACGCGAGAGATCTCTGCCGCCATGCGCCTCCACGAGGACACGGCGGTGCTCTACCGAAGCCGGGCAGACCTCCACCATATGCTCCACCGTGTTCTCCGGGTGATCCACACAGTGGTGACACCTGGGCATTTCCTCCCGCCTTATCCGACACAGGAAACTCCTGAAGTTGCTGTGTCCGGTGAGGACCTGCGTCAGATGAAAGGTGAGGATGCCGTGGTGGCTCTGTAGCCAATACTCAAAGAGGGGACTTATCGCCTCAATTGTAACGTGCCCAACGCTGGGTGACAATTTTACTCTCCACTCCCATATGTGCGCCAGGACTAATGCCTCCAGATCCCATGGTGGCAATTCGGCAAGAAGGCTCGCCGCCCCACCGGAGACCGTGCGGTATCCCCGGACTAGCAGGATGGCCATGACCCTTTGGGCCACGCTCAACCGGCGAGTTAGCTGCCGCGCTGGGGAATGCGCCCAAACAGGTGCCCTGTAAAGGGCCATGGACCGCACGACCGCCACGTAGAGTCTCCGGCAGGAGGCGTTTGGACACCCTAGATTGGGCAGGAGCCTCTTCAAGGCAGCCCCAACCCGCTCCTGAAATACTCCACGAAGTTCCACAGGCTGTCGAGGACTAGTCCCAGGCACTTCATCGTCAACTCGGTGCTGATGTGAACCCCTCCTACCGTTATTTGGGACCCCGATGGTGGTGCTTTCCGAGGACCATGAAAATTGCCGGAAACCCAATTGCCGGATCCTGTTGAAAATAGTCGCAACCCCCACGTGCCGCTACTTTAGCCGCCGCCTGGTGCGACCTCCCTTGCGCCAGGACCAACGTGTCGTCAGCGTAGCACACTTCGCTGTCGCCGCTAGGGAAGTCGGTGAGCAGCATCCAGTCGTGTCCGATGTCTTACAGATGCGGCCCCAGGACCGATCCCTGTGGGACACCACACGACATCTCTTGCTGATTCCACACTCCCTGGTGATCAGGGTACATGACGGCCCTGTCCGTCATATAGACATTGATCACACAGGCAGGAAGGTCAGCATCCGGTAGTACCAGAGTGACTCCCTGATGCAACTCCAGGGCAAAATAATGAAGGCATTACCTATCCGCCTGAATGGCTTCCGTATCCGGAGGTCGAATACGGAGCCTGCTGTGCCTGGTGTACCGGCGTCGCGCTGCAACGCACGCAGTGCATAGAGCCGTCAGCTCCTGCAACCACCAGTACACCGGCACGAGGCACGTCCAGGCTGTACCCGGGGCATCGCCACGTCACATATTTAGGACATGGCCTCCCGGAACCACTCCACCTCATCGTTGATGTCAGCAGGCCTATCCGATAATGACACCCAGGCCGGCATGATCGAGGCTTCCAGGAGGAAATCCCGGGCCAGCTGCTTCAGCGCCCACCGCAGACCACTCGGGGCCTGTAGACCGGCGCGCTCGAAGTTAAATTAATTATTATAAATTAATTAGTGCGAGTGACGATTTCTTCAATAATATCTTCATTGATAAATAAATTCCAAGTTTTTTCAAACGTCAAACACCAACGCCACTTCTACGAAGACCGAATCTACTGTCAGAATATTTTGTCTCTGACGGCTTACCCTGTTGATATTAGATTTTCCTTTTTGTCACTTTATCACGCCCCGTAAAAAACCTATTTATCTGTGATAAGGGCTCATCTTCTTCGCCGGAACTTAAGCTGTTTGCTTCTTCTATCGGCTGAATTTCGTCATTACTCTCTACTTCAGAATGATGGTCGGAAAATTTCGACCCTTCAACACTGAGCACTGGTTCACTGTCTATATCTTCTTCTTGTAATTGCGCGATTACCTGAGAGTCGCTAATAGGCCTACAAGCCATTTTATATTAAAATATACGAACAAAACACCAATTTGGTTCGAAATTGTAGAAAAATATTTTTAGCCACAGGGGCACGTAAACTTTTCGACGACTGGCGCGCGTATTCCTTTCAACGCCTACGCTGCGACTAAAACAGGGGGCTATTTGTACACCACGAGGCCGGTGGACAGGGGTGTATATAGCTCGTTTTGTTTGTAGTGACCTTAGGACTCGACGAAGTGCCAGCCCGCGCCGTAGCTGAACCCGTAGCTTTAAATTCCCCAGTTAACAGTAATTATCCAGTTATGATCCAGCCTGTCCCACCTTGCTGTCCTCGCCCCAGCGACGCCAGCCGAGGTTCATGCCCCAGAGGGGGTGCCCCTAGCGTGCAGTCGCTTAGTAACGTAAGAAATTCGCCCCTGGCTGGAGGCTTTGAGTCCACTTAAGGCAGCCACAGGATAGTCCGGTTAAGTAGTCGACGTTACATAAAAAAAGGGAACTTAGAAGAGGCTACTTGAGACGAGAAAGAAACGTTTTAACTGCGGTCAATTCGACGCCGCGCGCCTTCTTGAAGGTTGTCTTGATTTTTGAGGGTCCATTTTTAAATTAAATTAAAAAATTATTTATTTATGGAAACTAGGCCCAATTGTTAATAACATTGTCCTTAAAAACTATTGTTAGTAAACAAAGAAACAAAAATCAAAAGAAAAATTGTAAGGTTAGCTGTGGGGTCTTCTAACCAGCACCGCCACAGCATGCGACCAGCATGCACCAAGGTGCGTCGTACTTTTCTATTAACATACTTAGGATGCTGTTAGAACTAGACCAAAAAACTCCACGAAGTTTTTCACTTTGTTTACAAAGTCGCAGTTATTGCAATTAACCAAGAAGGAACCATCCTCGTTGTTGAAGAGATCTTTACGAGTCTTGCACAACACTCCATTACTGTTTTTAATGTCTAATTTATTATTAGAATGATTCTTAAAGTCCATCCCCATTGTTGGGGAATCGCTTGTTGGTACACTCGTCTGAGTGAGTCGAAAGAAATCTTCACATTACTGTCAAAATAATTGTATTTCACTATTCTACAATATTAAACTCACTATTCACTGACTCGGGTAGGTAGTTGATAAATAAATAATGTTTGTCTGAATGTATGTTCTAGCATTATGCAATTACTACCGTATAGATTCTGTTCTAATTTTGCATAGATATTTTCTATAAGTATATTTGCTATGGAAGATGAACAATATGGCATTACATACATACTCGTATGTTCGTATTCTTCTATAGTTAACCGCAAATTGAAAAGAGACGACCCAATAGGTAATGCAAAGGAGGATCCAAAATATATTGCCGATAGTAGATAGAGGATCCAAAATATATTGTAGATTTAACCTTTTAAAACATTTTATTGCGCTAAGCAGTCACTCATATGAAAACTGCTATTGTAGTCTAGTTTGAACAAAGCAATTAGTTTAGCAACTGGACGACTGCTTCGCAAACCTGTTGTTGATACCCAAATTGGTAGTTTTAGGTAATGATTCTTTTTTAACATATTTTTATACTATTATTCCGTTCCTAGTACGTTGTACTTTTAATCAAATATAATAATTGATATTTACTTGCAACATTGATGCAGATTTTTTTTAAACTTTTTTATAACATGAAAAATTTTGTCAATATAAAACTAGTATTTAAATGAACACAGTTTAACAGTGTACGACAAAAATCGAATTATTCCATTCATTCAATTTATTTTCATTTTATTACTTCACTGGGCTGAAATAATGAATTGCATAAGCATATGTGAAATTATGTTTATTTCTGTAAGTAGACCTTAAGACACTTTGACACGTAGTTTTTTTTTGTTAATATTTTTAAAATAGATGGCGCCGGCATTTTCTGGCTGACTAATTCCTGAGAAGAAATGCAGGAACAAACTCATATATCACGGTCTCTTTTAAAGTTCAAACATTATATTATAAGATTTGATGTGAGTCTAACATTGCAGGGTCATATCTGGAAGGGCCTTTTGAAGAAAGAGCAACTGCAGCTGTGAGATGACCTGTCACGACAGACGTCATGCATGCATCAGTAATCCTGTGGCTCAGCCCTATTTTATGGAGCTCAATGACCCGTCACACGACGCTACCAGATCTGCAGGACGTTTGCGTAGGCCACACAAAAACTACTCAAAACCGCCAGACAATTATAAAGTTATGTATTCTATCTAACTTGCATCGTACTTAACTACACACATTCACAGTCGGTTTTCTCTTTAAATGTCATCAAAAATATCATAAGTAATAGTAAGTTATAACAACCGCATGGGTCGCTCGATCAGATCAAGCTACGCTTGCCGCGGTTGGTTCGTGGATGGTTTCCCTCTTTACATAGACCCCTCCGTGCCTCGGAAAGCACGTAAAGCCGTTGGTCCCAGCTGTCATTCATGTTTGACAGTCGTTACGGGTCGTCAGAAGCCCGAAAGTCAGACAGCCAGTCTAACCAGTAACTGGGTTATGGAGGTCAAATAGGCTCAGTCATCGGGTTAGACTGGAAGCCGACCCCAACATAGTTGGGAAAAGGGAATGATGAACGAGGGAAATGATGAGGTAGTATAAAATAGATTGTTGCTTGGGATTAATTAAGCTACTCTTATGTACCCGCATAGGAAAAGCCCCAGCCTAGCCTGTTTGTCGGGCAAGTAATCTTTAACATTATAAAATATAATAATGATAGGTATATCGGTTGAAATACTACTTAATATTCAACCAGGAGTTAAAATAACCTTTTAGACTCATCTCCAAGGTTGACCACTTCAACTATTTTATGATCTCATGTTTTCGTACGAAATATCTTAGACTTGCATAAAAATACCAAAGTTGAACTAATGTAGTATGCATCTTCACCACAGATTAAAGGAGAGACTAGATGCGACATTCGTGTCTCTGTGCGTGATCCTATTTCGACAAGATTAACACGTTCCTCCCATGAGTTAGATAACTACAGTCCACGCGTAAGTGCTAGTCACCGCCTGAGGTATGTTTACGGTCCTCCTCGTTCGGAACGACAGACCTAAGCGATCGAAACCAAAATATTAGAGACCAACCCTCGCAGTTGTGACTCACTTGTCACTGTACTGGCGCTATAGAATGTAACAGGTCAGGGAGGATAACATTTGTGTTGTAGAAAAGCATTCAGTTTTCACCGCAGATCTGGCATCAACTACAGATTCGCTTTTAACACATGTCTTTTTTTACAATGTTTTCACATATAATTATTAATCCAACATTAATGATGTAACTAATATTTTGTATCAACACAATTTAAAGGAGTGTCCATGGAGTTTCTTGCCCGTTCTTCTCCATAGGTACCTACTGCGCTTTGGAATGGGCAACTAGTTTGATATTTCCGACTGACTGACATTTCAAAAGTGCCTGTAAATGGTTTAATTTAAATAAATGCTTTGATTTTGGGTTTGATTTTTGACTGAGTTTATTTCTAGAATAAAGAATTTAGTCGGCATTTAAGGTGACCTTGATAGCGCCTGGGACACGAGTGTCAATTCTGCGAAATATAGAATTTTATAAAAGTGTTTTTTGTTTTGGTGTTAACTAAAATTATAAAGAGAAAAGATTAGATTTTTTTTTGTATGTTTGGTTGTAATGGATAAACTGAAAAAATACTTAACCAATCTTGAAAATATACAGCTACATTATCAGCGAATAACATGGGGTGTTTTATTATATTAACAAACGAAAATCGCTATAATTTAACGCAGTTTCAAAAATTCGCCTACAAAAGTCATTATTTCGCGTGCGCTGCAGAAACTATTGATGATACACAAAATCATAAACTACGTGTTTAAAGTATTCATAATTACCCATCAAAAACTCTGCGAGGTTATTTGTCTGGCTATTATAGTTACTTAATTATAATAGTTAGACAAATAGGCTCACAGAGTTTCGAAAAAAAAGAAAAAACGAAAACGTAACGTAACGTTCGAAAAAACGTTTTTTGTTCAAATTAGTCAATCAAAGCACGGATAGAATCGAAATATGATGACATTCGTATTATGATATTATTCCTTATCCAACTAAATAGTTTCATAATCAAGATCGTTTATGCAAAGTCGCCAACACATCAAGTTACCACAAATTAATCCTGTTTGTTCTTTGTTGGTTATTAATTTATTATTCGAATTAACTTCTTTTATAAAATAAATATGGTCTGTGAATCCGTACTGTTACCTCACAGCATGACCCCATAGCTGAACCATGCCTGGGTATATGCCAAGTGCAGTTTGCAGGTTGGTAGTTTTTTAATTTCGTTTCGTAGGGCATATGAATATTTTCATAGTTTTGCTCTTACTTTCTGTATATGGGATTACCAATTTATATGGGAATCTATAGACAAACCGAGGAGAGTAAATTAATTTACTTGTTCCAGTTTTGCATTATTAATTAAAATGAAATTTAGTTTTATTGGGGATTTTTGATGGGGATGAACAGTAATTAGTTTTGTTTTGGTGAAGTTAATTTCTAGATTATGGTTATAAACCCAGTTTATAGCAGTAGAAAGAAGGGAGTTTCATTTGGCGTTTATATTGACATCGTTCTGGCATGAGGTGAGCAAGAGATATCATCCGCAAATAGGACAGATGGTCTGTTTACAATTTTAGAAAGGTCATTTATATATATAGATAAGAAACAAAAGACAGCCTATAAAACTTCCTTGGAGAATTGACGCGTTAACTGCTTTACTGTCGGATCTAAGTTTAATTATTTAATTTGTGTTGTTATCGAAATATTCAATATTCATTCTTCTACACCCCGGTGTCCAAGATGATTCTTTGGTGGTGTTTTAAAAAATGTGAATTATAATATTATTACATCAAACAAATTAACATACACATAAGGGTATGACAACAGGTAGACAGATAAATTGACTATGAATAACGCTTTTACTTATGTATTAAATTGAATATCGTTTCAACTACAAGTATTCTCCCTTACGTGAATCATCTCGTAGGTACACCTTTCCCCTACTTTATTTGTTGACTTTTTTATCTTATTTATTTAAAATTGTAGATTTTTTGCTGTCATTACAGATTGCTTTACGGCTTTTTGGCTAGAGAGGCGCCATGGCGTCCTCACCTTCCGCCTGACGCAGGTCCTTTACCGGACACGGCAGCTTGGAGAGGTTCCTGTCCCGGATAAGGCGGGAGGAAACGCCCGGGTGTCACCACTGTGTGAGTCGCCCGGAGGACACGGTGGAGCATACGGTGGAGGTGGGTCGGTGGTGGCCTGGCTTGGGCAGAGCACCGCCGTGTCCTCATGGAGGCGATGGCGGCAGAGATCTCTCGCGTCCGGCCATGGTTCAGGCCATGGTACGGAGCGAGAGGGCATGGGCAGCCGTCACCTCCTTCTGCGAAGCATTAATGCTCGCGAAGGAGAAGCCGGGACGGTTGAGGGAAAGGCAAATTTCGTGCCCCTCGCTCCTAGCCGCCGCAGGCCCTGGGCGTCGGGAATCCCGGGCGGATTTCCGGCCACCATAGGCGCGGGCTTGCGGACGGTGAGCAATGGGTAGCTCACCGTCCGGTAAGGACCAGGCCCGGGTTGACGGCGCGTTGTATTCCACGCGCGCCTCAATGAGATGTCGTCAGCACAAATATAGGGGTCCACTAGGGCCGATGCCGGCCGGGGTCGCAGGAAGGTACTTATGGGTCACCGAGGCCCTCGCAACACAGGCAACAGGAAGGAATACGGGTGGGTTTTAGTCAGTAAGAGTCTGACACACCCTCCCGCTCCGCCCAGAGCGGGAGAAGTTGTTAGATGATACCCCATCCAAAAAAAAAAAGGTATCGACATGGCTGAGAAACATGGTGTTTCCTATGGGGCACATCACAGGGGCTCCTGTTACTGGTGAGGTTTTTTTCCCCGATAGAAGCAAAGAAGTCATTAAAAATATTTGCTATTTGCGTAGGGTCAGTTATTATGTAATTGTTTTGGTTTTTTTTTTTATTTATTTATTTGCTCTTTCCTATTACATTTCACATAGTTTTTAATTTATTTTTTTACTTTATTATCTTATTTATACATAATTGTAGATTTTTTGTTGTCATTACATTTTGCTTTAGGGCTTTTTCGTATTTTTTATATTATTTTGATAATATGAGATTGTTTGTTTTAATGGTAAGTGTTTTAAATAGTCTTTTGTTTTTGCAAGATAATTAAATACCCTTTGTTAGCCAGCACCTATTATATAATTTTTATTTTTATTTGTTGCAGCAGAATACACTCATTTAAAATTTTATTTAATATATTATTAAACGCAATGTAGTTTTCATCTATATTTTTATTTGATTGTATTATTTTTCATTCCAATTTAGATTTTTTTAATTCAGATTTAAAGTTTTCTACATTTTGGGTACTATATAATCTCTTTTTTGCGAACCTGCAGTGCTATTCTGTAACCTTCTCACCGTGAAAACTTAAGTGAAGTGAACGTAGAGTGAATTGTCAGTGTCATTCCACCGGATACTAGGGATGGACCAAGGATTACATTTACAATCATAATCGAGATTTTAATAATATTTTTGGTGTGGCAAGTTATTGCCCCTTACATTTTTTTTGATTGTGGACGGTTTACCCGCGTCCGATTAAATCCAAAATATAGACTTTCAAGTGACCAGTGTACGGGCAAGCAAGGTGGCCACCTGCCCAGAAGGATTCTTCAAGACTTTCGCCAGGAGAAGCACAGGTACCGCTTTTGCATTATTTGCTGGAGTTAGGCTACAAACGCCACCTGACCGTCACCAATTCCTCTTTGAAAGTTTGCTCAAAAAAAAGGCAAATTGAATTATTATGCATTCCAGATAATAATTTTTCTGTCGTCCTCGACCCGCAAGGATACACGGCTATTTTATACGCCTGTCCCTCCATACTTATGGTCCATTCGAGCCTGGATAGGTATCAGTTAAATAAGTACAAGTCATTGCAAGTACTTACGATAATTTACAGCAATTAATATTAGATAGTGCCTTATAATGGCAACTCAAAAACAAGAAACTAAATTAGCTCAGCTTATTGCTAAAAAAGAAGTAATTTTTGAGCGAGTTAATCGCTTGTATAATTCTTCCAAAAGTATATCTAATTATGATTCACGCTCGAACGAGTTATTCCTAGCGCAGTCTGAATCTATTGGTGAATCTTACAGCAAGTTTGAAACAATAATTGACCAGATCAATGAGTTGCAGTTTGAAATTGATGAAACCCCACCCGACTATGGGAGTCTAAGTTCTATTGAAGACTTATATTCAACTATTAAATACAAACGTAATCTCATTCTTTCAAGTGGCAAAACATTAACATCAGATCAGAAGGGAGGTAGAAGCATAAAGTTACCACCAATCGAGTTACCATCGTTCGACGGTAGAACTGAAAATTGGCCCATGTTTTATGAAATGTTCCGTACTAATGTTCATTTAAATACTGATCTGACGGATTCGCAGCGTGTGCAGTATTTAATAAGTAAATTAACTCATGATGCCTTAAAACTAACTGCAGGCATTGTTCCCACAGGAGATACATACAGTGTTATGTGGAACAGTCTTGTCAAAAGGTATCAAGATAAACGTAGTTTAGGTATTCATTATCTCAATAATATACTGGACATTAAAGGATGCGCCGGCAATGCTGCTAGTCTGAATGCATTTGTAGAACGATATTCAGCGTCTGTCGCTGCATTGAAGCAGTTAGACATTTCAGACTTATTAGATTTTGTGATATTACACTGTGGTTTAAGAAAGGTTGACTCACAAACTGTTCAACAATTTGAAAGCCGTGTGAGTGGCAAGGAATTGCCTTCCTATACGGAGTTTATAATATTTATGCAAGACTATGTTAAGGTACTCCAGCGCTCACACGTTAATAATTCACAGACGGTAGATATTTTGTCGATTTACCTTTCGCGCGCAATCCCTCCGAATTAGGCAATTCACGCGGTGTCGCTCATCGGCGGCTACTTGCGCTCGAGCGTAAATTCACGTGCGTGCCAACCCTACGCGAGGATTACAATAAAACTATCACCGATTATATAACTCAGGGGTATTTATCGGAGGTACCCGACTCTGAATTAACAGAAGAGGGTTACTACATACCGCATCACGCCGTTATTAGACCGGACAAAGACAGCATTCGAGTGGTTTTGGACGCTAGTGCCAAAACACACAGATAAATGCACTAAGCGTGCGATTCTATCGCTAGTTGCCCGCTTGTTCGACGTACTTGGCCTCGTAGCACCCGTCGTGTTGTACGCGAAAATCCTAATTAAGGAACTTTGGTTAGCTAAAATAGGTTGGGATGAGGTTCCTCCGGACTCCATCACCAATCGGTTTTCCGTTTTTTTGCGCGATTTCCCCTCACTCTCTTCTCTAAAGGTTCCTCGCCACATTGGCGTCTTTAGAGAAGCTGTAGTGAATATCGTAGCCTTTTGCGACGCCAGCTTTAGTGGTTATGGTTGTTGTATTTATTTACACATAACTGACTCTAAAGGCAATATCAGCGTTCGGCTTTTATGTGCAAAGTCCAAAGTTTCCCCCGCTAAAATAACAACGCTAGCTCGATTAGAACTTGTCGCCGCTTTACTTCTGTCTAAGCTTGTTCGCGTGGTCAAAGATAAACTTTCCGCTCGTGTACCTATTGCAGGTGTCTACGCTTTCTCGGACTCCACCATAGCTCTTTCGTGGATCCACTCATCTCCCCATAGATGGTCTATTTTTGTCAGTAATCGCATTGCTAAAATACAGGAAAACCTACCTGCCGCTAGTTTTAATCACGTGTCCGGAAAGGAGAATCCTAGCGATTGTCTCTCCCGCGGCATGCTGCCATCTGATTTAATTGAACACTCGTTATGGTGGAACGGTCCTACTTGGCTCCATCGACCCATTAGCGAGTGGCCTTTAAAATTCTCTCCTACTGAATGTGAAACATTGCCAGAGTTTAAATCAAAGGTTTTTCTTGTAGAAACATCAAATACTGAACCGCGTATTTTAGATACAATAGCTGACCGTGTTTGTTCATGGAATAAATTGTTACGTGTATTTATGTACATTCTTAAATTTACGAACAGACTACTTAGTCATAGCTCTGTTAAAAATATACAAACCGCCGAAAATTTCATTATTCGAATAGTTCAAAATACGCATTTTTCTAACGATTTAAATTTAATTAAAGCAGGCGAACTTCCATCTAAGAAGTTGCGCTGTTTGTCTGTCTTTATTGATAGCTACGGAATCTTACGTATTGGGGGCAGATTGGCTAAATCTGACTTACCATATGAAGCCAAGCATCCCACGCTTTTACCTAAACGTGACCGCGTAGTTGATGTAATTATTGATCACTATCACAATACGTACTGCCACACGGGCCCCGGATTATTGATGTCTATTATAAGGCAGCGGTTTTGGATATTAGATGGACGAACAGTCATACGTTCCCGCTGTCGGAAATGCAACACTTGTTTCCGTCTAAATCCTACGCATCTAACACCCAAAATGGCTGAACTTCCTGAATACCGTGTCCGTGATACTAAAGCCTTTGTGCACACTGGAGTAGATTTCGCCGGGCCGCTCGCTTACACACCTATTCGCCGTAGAGGTCAACGTTCGCAAAAACTTTATATATGTTTGTTCATATGTATGGTAACTAAAGCCATACATATCGAACTCGTATCGGACCTCACATCCGAGGCTTTCTTATCCGCATTTAAAAGATTTATTTCTCGCCGCGGTCCAGTGTCTGTCATGTACTCAGACAATGGTACCAATTTTGTTGGCGCTAAGGCGCAACTTGATGATATTTATTCTTTCTTATTGAACTCGTCTGTTCAAACAGATATTAAAAATGAGCTTCTAAAATCTCGCATTGAGTGGACAAGAATACCGCCGCGAGCTCCGCACTTCGGAGGTATTTGGGAGTCGAACATTAAGAGTGTTAAAACTCACTTGTATAGAGTCATAGGAAAGCAGCTTCTCACTTACGAGGAACTCTCTACCGTACTGGTACAAATCGAGTGCCTTTTAAATTCTCGACCGCTTAGTGTTCTCTCATCAGACCCGCATCCGGACGTGCTCACGCCTGCGCATTTTCTAATGTCCAGTCCACTTAAGCATTTGCCTTCTTCTGAATTGACAGAAGAAAACATAAATTTAACAAACCGCAAAAGGCTTTTGGATCAGCTTGTGTTATCCTACTGGAACAAATGGCGAGTTGAGTACTTGCACACGTTGCAAGTTCGCCAGAAATGGTGCACTCCCGATCGCCCTATAGAGATCGGTACTGTCGTTCTCTTGGGTCGAGATAACGTACCACCATTGACTTGGCCATTGGGCATCATAGTGGAAGTTTTTCCGGGATCGGATGGTGTAATTCGAGTAGCTTCAGTAAAAACTGCGTCAGGTACATATAAACGTCCTGTCACCAAGTTATATCCTTTGCCAACCCAATAGAACTATATTATTTCGTAGTTTGATTTAGTTTATAATTTACAATAGTATATTTTCTCAATGGTACGCCATTACAAAGTTATAATTTAGCTTAGTAATTCAACTTTGTCTTAATTTAATCAAACTGCAATTTCATTCTTTGGAATCTGATAATTAATTTCGAACGCCGTTTCCTAGTAATGGTGTTTTGAACTGCTGCTTGGGATTCTCTTGATGCTTTCAGACTGCCAGATATATAAACATCATCTCATCCTCCCAACCGCACCAGCTTTTCAGCGTATAGATTAACATCTTTGAAAGCTCGGGACCTTTCAAGGCGGGGAGTATGGTGTGGCAAGTTATTGCCCCTTACATTTTTTTGATTGTGGACGGTTTATAAGGTGTCTGTAGTCTGTCTTAGGCTTATATTGCAGCCGCGGATATTGTGTGTCGCGGGATTTAGAGAATCCTGCGGCTAGTGACAGCTAATGATGGCTGTCAGACGTCATAGTGCACCGGCGCCGAACGGAAGCATTTCGTCTCACCGCAAACCAAGTTTTTTCAATCTCAGTTCATCGCGCCCGCAAAACCGCAAACTTTATTACGTTATCCCGTAATCCTTGGGGATATACTGTGCTACGTTTTCAAAATTAAAAATAATAACCCGCGTCCGATTAAATCCAAAATATAGACTTTCAAGTGACCAGTGTACGGGCAAGCAAGGTGGCCACCTGCCCAGAAGGATTCTTCAAGACTTTCGCCAGGAGAAGCACAGGTACCGCTTTTGCATTATTTGCTGGAGTTAGGCTACAAACGCCACCTTACCGTCACCAATTCCTCTTTGAAAGTTTGCTCAAAAAAAAGGCAAATTGAATTATTATGCATTCCAGATAATAATTTTTCTGTCGTCCTCGACCCGCAAGGATACACGGCTATTTTATACGCCTGTCCCTCCAATTTTTATGCTAATTCTATTGATCATAATCAGTTAACTGATTAAATAAACGAAATTCCATGACCCAATCGCGATGTGTTTTAACTGATTAAATAAACGCAATCCCATGACCCAACTGCGATGTGTTTTGAAGTGGATTGAGTCGTCTAAAGCCTGTGCGACGTTATTCAGCGTTGTTATTAACCCAAATCTTTTCAATAAGAAGAGATAACCGAGTGTGTAAGTGATCGAGTGCTAAAAGTGTGCCTGGCTGACGGACCATAGAATTTATCCCCTCACAAACTATGTGGAAACCTAACTACACGATGTGTGTGTCTGTAAACATAAGCCATTTCAATAAAAAACGTGCGGATTATTTAAGTAGGTAAATTTATACCGACCTACGCGTTGCCAATAATAAAATAATATTCATAAAATCACCATCATCCATACTGTAACTAAATTCAACAGTTCAACTGACACTCGCGCAGCGCGCGCACCGGCCGGCGGTTGGCTAGGCTCACTTCACCCAGCCCAAGTGAAGTGATGTTGCTATGGCAACCAGAATCGAGTGAAGTGATAAGATCACGACACTCGCGCGTCGCGCTTACCGACTCACTTCACCTAGCCAGCGCGAGTGGTTACTATGGTTACGAGAATCGGGTGAAGTGATAAGATCACGCCGCACTTGCGCGTGAGGAGCTGTTAATAATATCAAGATTAGTTTTTTTTTGAATTTGCCATTTATTATTTTTAAATGCGCGACAAACAAATATGGTTTTACCAAAATCAAAAATGGCGGCTACAAACATTTTTCATCGTTTTCATAGTTTTCAATTCTCAATTATTTATTGCATTCCATATAATATATTACACAGATGATATAAAAGTAAAAGATCAATATGGACCCTGTCGGGCACAGCAACGTTTAGGAGAGAGGGAGAGGGCTAAGTCACAATTCAAGAAATTCAATATTATTATAAATTATTATATGTGTTTGATTGGTTGTATGATTATGTATTTAGGTTTGTGTGTATAGGTATAGTATATAATAGTTATTTTTAATTTATGTATTGCATAAGAATGATGTAGGTAAGTTAACAAGTAATTTTTACCCTGTATGGAGTATGAAGTAAATTGATTAAACAACACACGTAAATGAAAAAAAAGCTAAGAAACGTTTATTTAAGGGTATTACATTGCTCGATGACCTTGATGATTTGATCTCCGTTCTGGTATTTGTTACTTTGGCGCCACCTACCGACAAACGGCCATACTTCACTAAAACGAACTAAAGATAAAACAGACATGTCGCAGAGTTGTCATCGTTTTTGCCTATTTTATTCGCTTTCTGAGAGATTTAATACGTTTTGTCCCATATGAGTCTTGTACGAGTACCTACATCATAATTTGTATTTATTTTGTAATTGTAGATGCACTTTGCTTAATGAACTAGTTTTCATCAGTTATTTTATTGAGCACGGGTGCTAACTACATGATACAATCCGAAGGTCTGATGATGACCAGGTAAGCGCTTATCGTTTCTCAGTAACGGAAATAGTTAGAACGACGTAGCTTTCAGCATTTGTCTAATTGAGCACGGGTGCTACTACATGATATATTCTGAAGGTCTGATGATGGCCAGGTAAGTGCTTATCGGTTCTCAGTAACGGAAATAGTTAGCATGACCTATCTTTTTACATTTATCTAATTGAGCACGGGTGCTACTACATGATATATTCTGAAGGTCTGATGTTGACCAGGTAAGTGCTTATCGGTTCTCAGTAACGGAAATAGTAAGGATGACCTAGCTTTTAACATTTATCTAATTGAGCATGGGTGCTACTACATGATACATTCTGAAGGTCTGATGATGACCAGGTAAGTGCTTATCGGTTCTCAGTAACGGAAATAGTAAGGATGACCTAGCTTTTAACATTCATCTAATTGAGCACGGGTGCTACTACATGATATATTCTGAAGGTCTGATGATGATCAGGTAAGTGCTTATCGGTTCTCAGTAATGGAAATAGTTAGGATGACCTATGTTATGTTATGTTATGTTATGTTAGAGGGTTTGGTTTCCGCACTTAGTCCTTCAGGTGGACCATTGTGCGTGGGCCATGGCGGCCGTTTTTGGTGGTTATTCCAACCAGCCCACCTCCCTCCAGAAGTTGATAACATCTCCTGGTCTGTTTAGGATTTCTGTTCTAATGTGGGTGAAGCCTGTGCATTCGAAGAGCACATGCGCAACGGTTTCCTCTGCCTCCATGCAAGCCCTGCACAGAGGGCTGTCCGTTATGCCTATTGTGTGGAAGTGTTTGTTTAGCGAGCAGTGGCCCGTGATGGTTCCCGTCAACAGGCGCAGGCCGGTCCGGTCCAGGCGTAACAAGCGCCTGGTTAACTTACTATCCAAGGATGGCATAGCCTCCTTGGACTGTCTGCACCCCAGTGCCGAGGACCACCAGCTCTCCGCTTGTGTGTGAATGAGCTCCTGTAACCACCTGCGTAGTTGGTTGAAGGGGATGGGCACGATCGGCTCCGGTCCGCAGACTGACGTGCCGGATGCTCTCCTGGCTAGTTCGTCAGCTGCGTCGTTGCCCAGCCATCCGCTGTGTGTGTTTATCCATTGCAGCGTCACTGTGTTGCGGTTGAATACCGTTATACGTTCTAGCGTATTGTGACATTCTTGTGTTAATCTCGAAGTACTGTGTTTCTTTCCTAGGGATTGGAGAACTGAGGCGCTGTCGGAGAGTATACGTACATGAGTGTCCGTGACTCTCCTGGCTTCTATGGCATACGCCGCTTGTATAATGCCCACACACTCCGCCTGGTAGACGGTGTTGAACATTCCCAGCGGGCAGGATATGTTTATGTTAAGGTCGTGTGAGAAAACGCCATCTCCGGTTCCGGAGTTGGTCTTTGATCCATCGGTGTATACTCTTACCTCATACGGGCCTGAATAGTCGCACCGTTCCTCTGTGAGTATGATGTTGTAGTGCTTTTGGAAACAGTGTAGTTTTGGGGCTCTGTCGCAGGGTGATGCCATCATCGGTCTTCGTTTGATCGCATCCTCCCTTATGCGTATGTGCTTGACTCTAGAGTCTTTGCTCAGGGTTCCTGTTATGTTAAGCCTAAAGGCGGCCAGGGCCGCCTCCTCCCGCACGATAAGGTGCAGAGGCGGCAATCCAAGCATCGCCTGTAGGGCAGCGGTGGGCGTAGTTCTCATATAGCCTGTGATTGCTACACAAGCAAACCGTTGCAGTTTTTCGAGATTTTTTTGGGCTGTCTGTTTGGGCAGGTCTGTCCTGGGCCACCAGACTAGTGAGCCATATGTGATAATTGGCCGGATGACCGTGGTGAACAGCCAGTAGGTAATCTTGGGGTGAATTCCCCAGTTCCTGCCGAGCAGTCTTTTACACTGCCACAGAGATATGCTGGCTTTTGTGATGATGTAGTTGGTATGTTTTGTCCAGTTCAACTGTTTGTCCAAGAAGATGCTCAGGTACTTAGTTTCAGTTGACAGGCTTAGGGTGGTCCCAAAGAATCGTGGTAGCTGCAAAATTGGCAGTTTCCTCTTCTTTGTGAATAGAACTAATTCGGTTTTTGTAGGGTTTACTGATAGTTGCTGCTTATTGCATCAATCCTCTACTATTTTTAAGGCTTGGCGCATAAGGTTGCATAGGGTATTTTCGTGGGTGCCATTTATTATTATGGTTATGTCATCCGCGTAGCCTACGGTGAAGTAACCTTTATCGTTGAGTGTTTGATGAGGTTGTCGACGACCAGGTTCCATAAAAGCGGCGAGAGGACGTCTCCTTGTGGGCAGCCTTTCGCCACTATGGCCCTGGTAGTGTCGTTCACTGTGACTTGTACAGCTCTCAGTTTAAGCATGTTTGTGATCCAGCCACTTATAGTGGGGTCTATGCTATGTCTGTCAAGCGCCGTGTTGATGCTATTGAACATTGTTTTGTCAAAGGCGCCCTCAATGTCAATTTTAGAAACCACGCTGTGCAGCGCGGATTCTGTTGATCTGCCTGTGGTGTACGCATGCTGTTGTTTGTGAAGGGGTTTTGCCCGAAGAGGTCCGTCTCGGATGTGTCTATCGCAGAGTCTCTCAAGGGTCTTCAGTAGAAAGGATGTGAGGCTTATAGACCTGTAAGCCTTGGGTTGTGTATAGTCGGTTTTGCCAGGTTTGGGTATGAAAATGACTTTCACTTCGCGCCATGCGAGGGGTATGTATCTGAGTGCCATGCAGGCTCGATAGATCTCCGTCAGCACTGGCATCAGACGATTCAGCCCACCTTAGCCGATCTTCTGTTACTATGTTGCGGGCTCTGGACCAGTCCTGATCAGTTGGGGTCCATTCTGGTTCAGCCTCCCACCTCCCATCCTCCAGGAGTCGGCAGTCTGGGAAGTGGGTCTCGAGAAGGACCGTACTGGTTTCCTGGTCGGTTAGTGTGTATGAATTATCAGGCTTTTTCAGCGCGCCGAGAGTTCGGTCCTGATCTGCTGCCAGAATCTTCCTTACCCTAGCGGCTTCGTTATTTGTCTCGATGGATTCACAGAATTACCGCCATGCTGATCTCCTGGCGGTTCTAATCTGTTTTTTGTATGCGTATTGGGTTTCTTTGTATAGGTCCCAGTCGTCCGGGAGTCTAGTGTTTTTAGCTCTGTTGAATTGTTTGCGTAATGCATCTCTGAGTTTACTAAGTTCTGCGTTCCACCAGGGGTTCCTCTCGCCCTTGGTTTGTGGCGCTCTTAGTTTGCAGCATGCATGGTATGCTTCGGTTAGGTATTCTGATAGTTTTGTCACGGTGTATTCCAGTTGCGCTTGGTCTCTTAGGGTTACCTGCGATAGGTGCCTATCTAATAGAGAGGCTAGGAGACGTTTAAACCCGGGGACATCGGCGCGCCGCGGATTCCGCCTTGGTGCAGGTTTCTTTGTATTGGTAGTTATTTTAAAGCATATCCTTCTATGGTCCGAGCAAGATGGCTCGTCCGATACATGCCAGTCTGTAATAAGGTTAGTCGCGTTTTCTGTAGCGAGTGTTAGGTCTATGATCGTTTGTCCTCGGACTGTGACCCAAGTGGGTTCTGAGCCGCGGTTAATAATGTTAAGGTTAGTAGAGAATAAATAGGTGGATAGTACCTCTCCTCTGGAGTTCGGTGCATCGCTGCCCCATAGAGGGTGGTGGGCGTTCGAGTCGGTGCAAATGATCAGTTCCAGTTTGGCGCGCTCACAGTGCTGCACCAGGTCGGCCATCTCTTTTCTAGGGCAGTGGACATCCTCGGCTGGCATGTACACCGAGGCTAGTACAACATCTGGAGCGCTACCATCACTGTGGAGCCTGACAGCTGTTAGGTCTCTGGAACAGAATTGAGTGAGTGGTGTGATAGGAATCCCTTGTGGTATGTAGGCGCAGGTTCTTGGCTTGTCTGCGCTGTGTGTGTTTAGGATCAGCTTACCTCCGATGTTACCGAGGCCGCATATTTTGTTATTTCTGATCCACGGCTCTTGGATCAGTGCAATTGTTTGGGGCTTTACCTCCAGTGCCCTGCGTAAGCTAGCCGTGGCAGTCTGGCTATGATGGAGGTTTGCTTGTATGATGTTGAGGGGGGGCGATGGCGACAGTGGGGTGGGGTTAGTCGGAGCTGGATCCATTGGACAATCCCTCCACTGCCTTCACCCTGTGCTGGTCGTCGTGTCGATCGCCCAGTGGCGAGGCTAAAAGCTGAGCAGCTTTTAGCCTTGCCACTGGGCGATCCACCAGCCATGGACCATACCGCTATCATCACCTGGCTGGAACGTGCGTTCCAGCCATTCCTGTTCCTGTCTGGGTCTCCCCACCACAGATGTACGTGTAGATTTGTGTTGGAGAGATCCAGCTTGCCCCGAGGTTAGGATGACCTATCTTTTAACTTTTTTTTCTAATTGAGCACGGGTGCTACTATATGATATATTCTGAAGGTCTGATGATGACCAGGTAAGTGCTTATCGGTACTCAGTAACGGAAATAGTTTGGATGACCTAGCTTTTAACATTTATCTAATTGAGCACGGGTGCTACTACATGATACATTCTGAAGGTCTGATGATGACCATGTCAGTGTTTATCGGTTCTAAGTAACCACAATCATAAATAAGGTCATCAGATCGATTTGATTTGACCATATATTTTCCTATGTGTGTAGGTAATAAAGTTGGGTTTCTGATGAGAACTAGTAAAAAAAAAAAAATAAGTTTAATTTTTTTTATATTGTTTCGTTTACAAAATTTAAAACTTTTAATTCCCGTTAAAAGTCATTGAAATCCAAATGCCGTAAACAGGTCGGTTGGTCATTTATTGGGATTGGTGTAGGTGTTGAAGGTGCATGTAGGCTTTCTTGAAATGCGCACATATCTTTGTCTTCTGGTTTTTGTACGTTATGCACCTTTTCCGGTCTTCCTTGTTCTTTATTGTTTGTAATATATATGGCGGATTTCTAATTTCCATATTTCGACTATGCCGCGTATCCAAAAGTTCCGGCAAAAAACAATTCAAATAAAATGTATACAATTTTATTTTCATTTTATTTTCAAAAAACTACTCTACTGTAAACTTAGATGCAAGTCCTACACGTTTCTCTCCTATGAGTTTCAAACTGTGTATACCACAGTTTAAAGCACCATGACCACCTATTTCTTGTATTTTGGAAAAAAGCAAGCAATGTCAATGACTCGTCTTCCAGATATATATTTTGTTTCTGCTTGTGATTGTGTTTCTTAAATAATCAAATCTCGTAAATCTTCATGTTGTTTAAGCTATAACAAACATTTTAATAATATACAAGATGATTTTTAAGATATCCTTTTTTTTTTGTTCAAAGGTTAAGAAAATACTTAGTCATATTTTTTTACAGCCGATATAGGGTCAAAAAGAATATATACCGAATGACATTTTTACGGTCTGGAAATTGTTTTGGTTATAGTATTTGGTAAGTACCATTGAATTTGTAAAAGTTTCGATTAGGTATCTCAAAAAAAAAACATGAAAACTATTCATGCTGCGGCCCGTGCGTAAAACGATTAATAGCCAAAACAGGAGAAGATAGGGAATGGCGGCGATGGCTGCGATCACGCATGAATGAATGATGTAAGTACTAGAGAGAGAGAGAGAGAGAGCGCGACTCGCGACTCGGGCGAGCGGGTATGCATGAGCGGCTCGTGCACCTGCGAAAGGATATCAAAGAGGCCGACGGCAAGTGTGGCGAGTATCTATCGGCATTCTTCAAAGGATAGAATCTCGCTACGAATTTATTGATATATTCTGCGCAATTAGTAAAAATAAATAAATCGATAAATTAATATCCAAGTTCAAATCACAGGTTTCTGTTTTATTATTTAGTATAAAAAAAAATACTTCAAACGTTTACTATTTAGTGATAGATTAATTTCTCTCTATGCTAGTGAAAACTAAAAAAAATATGCCATAGGCTTTCTGCTCCGTTCACCAAAGGTATAACACCCAATTTTATTCAAGACGGAAAAAATAGTCAGCCGGTTTATTATACAGTGTAAATTCTTTATAACGAAACTCAAGGGCCCGAGCATTTTTTTCGTTATGTAGAGTGATGAAAGAAAAATACCTGGATATCACATAATACTTTTTTTATATTTGAATCAATAGGCTCCTAATTACATTATCTAAGGGCAATGGCACACGTGTTCTAGGCAATTAACAATAAGAAAAGCAAGGCAGCCGTTTACGACCTCAGGTGTCTTTCATAGAAATTTCGGCACTACGAAGACAAATTCGGAGCCTCTTGTTAAATGATAAAATGAACAAAAATACTGAAAATACCTAAATGTTTACTGACGCCTAAATATTAACGTACTTTTTCATAATAGACTAGCTGCTACCCGCGGCTTCGCCCGTGTTAGTGTCGGAAATTATCCCACGGGAACGTGCTACTAGAACAAAAGCAACCTATGTTACTCCTTACAACTTCAGCTATCTTCCAGTGAAAGTCCCGTTAAAATCGGTTCAGCCGTTTCGGAGATTACCCGGAACAAACAGACAGACACAGACAAAAATGTAAAAATATGGTATATTGTCATAAGTATCGTTTATACTTTCATATGCATTTAGTAAAAACCTGTTATTTTGACATTACAAACAGACACTTCAATTTTATTTATTTGTATAGATAATGGTTGTTGCGCTATAAAGAGTGGAACAATGTACGAGTTTTAAGCCTTGACCAACCAAATTGATTTTTGCGTTATATTAAGTTTTTCGTTATATTAAATGATGTTATGAAGAGTTTACACTGTATATATTTAAAACAATAGAGACGGGTTAAAAAAAAATCGTAATAAAATATCGTCTCACTGAAAAAGAATATATCTAATAGATGCCGCAATAAGCAAGCAGAATGAGTTACCGGCATAATTTGCACCGCCTCCTCATCTACTGCCATACTAGACAGATCGTGTGTTTCTGTTACCGGCTGAAGTGCCTGATCTTGTAATTGGGAATTTTGCTGGTTTGTTAATTGCCTGAAAAATAATAACTTATGTAAGATAAGGTACTGTTTTTACTATTACAGTCTGGTAATAAGCCACTCACCACAAAAAAACTAAAATGTATTTTAACTAGGTATTTTATTCTTAAAACCAAGTCTGAAAAATAATATATCTAATAGATGCCGCAATAAGCAAGCAGAATAAGTTACCGGCATAATTTGCACCGCCTCCTCATCTACTGCCATACTAGACAGATCGTGTGTTTCTGTTACCGGCTGAAGTGCCTGATCTTGTAATTGGGAATTTTGCTGGTTTGTTAATTGCCTGAAAAATAATAACTTATGTAAGATAAGGTACTGTTTTTACTATTACAGTCTGGTAATAAGCCACTCACCACAAAAAAACTAAAATGTATTTTAACTAGGTATTTTATTCTTAAAACCAAGTCTGAAAAATAATATATCTAATAGATGCCGCAATAAGCAAGCAGAATAAGTTACCGGCATAATTTGCACCGCCTCCTCATCTACTGCCATACTAGACAGATCGTGTGTTTCTGTTACCGGCTGAAGTGCCTGATCTTGTAATTGGGAATTTTGCTGGTTTGTTAATTGCCTGAAAAATAATAACTTATGTAAGATAAGGTACTGTTTTTACTATTACAGTCTGGTAATAAGCCACTCACCACAAAAAAAACTAAAATGTATTTTAACTAGGTATTTTATTCTTAAAACCAAGTCTGAAATTTTCCCAGTCACCTTACTCTCCATGAGCCCTTTCAAATGACTCCACATACGACGGTTCTACGGGATGCCGTTAATGAGATCCTATACTCACTTTCGGAGTCCACCATCAGGTAGGTGACATCATCAGTCACCAGTCTCCATGAGCTCTTTCAAATGAGTCCAAAAACGATGGTTCTACGAAGTGCCATCAATGAGATCCTATACCCACCTTCGGAGTCCACTATCACGTAGGTGACATCACCAGTCGCCTTGGTCTCCACGAGCTCTTTCAAATGAGTTCAAACACGACGGTTCTACGTAGTGCCGTTAATGAGATCCTATACCCACCTTCGGAGTACACCATCAGGTAGGTGACATCATCAGTCAACTAGGTCTCCATGAGCTCTTTCAAATGAGTCCAAACACGACGGCTCTACGTAGTGCCGTCAATGGGGTCCTTTACCACCTTCGGAGTCCACCATCAGGTAGGTGACATCATTAGTCACTTAGGTCTCCATCCTCCATCAAACGAAATTCTCGAGATAGATAAAAAAAATAAATACGATAAAAAAATAAACACCATAGAAATAACAATATGTATATACACTAAAAGGGTGGGTACTTACCAATAGTTTTCGAGAGCTCGTCCACGCTTCACTTTACATTTATTTTTTTATTAAGGCATATTCAAGCTTACTCTATGATGGGGTCAAAAAACAAAACAAAACTACAAACTACTTTATATATATTTACAAACTTAATTTATATTCTTATTTTACGAAATATTTATATTTGTACTATATACAATATGATTTCATTCAGAAATAATTCAAAACGTGAACTTAACTATTTTATTTGAAAAAAATAACGCGCGTATAGTCCACCCGTCACCAGAGTCATTGAGACACTGAAGTGTCGCTTCCCGAGTGTGCATCACAGGCCTTTCTCGCGAAGTTTCGGGTTTTTATTTATTATTAATAAAATATTTAAAGAAATACGAAAAAAAAACAATACAAATTGTTAAATACGTCATTACGTATTTTTTGGTACAAAATTCATGCCGAACTATTCAGCTATTACAGAGAACATTTACAATTTAGGTTGAAAAAGGACCTATTTACTATATTTTTTTTCCAAAAATTGGGAAAGTTTATTAAAATTTTAAACAATACAATGCATTTGTAATGACCTTAAGTATAACATATATTTTTAAAACGAAAACGCACAACAGGATTCATCTACAAACTTCGTTAAACATACGGTATTTTTGGGATCTGAGCGATGTAATCCCCTTAATAACTTTTATTCCCTCCCCGAGCTCTTATTACTGCTTCCATGCGGTTCTTCATCGATCGGATGAGAGTCACGATCAAATGTTGTGGCATTCGATTCCATTCCTCTTGGATTGCATTTTGCAGCTGTCTAAGTGTTTCTGGGGCAGGATCTCTTGCAAGAATTCGTCTCTTTAATTCATCCCATAGATGTTCAATCGGATTCATGTCCGGGCTTCTAGCTGGCCATTCCATAATGGAGATATCGACTTCGGTAACATAATCTCGTACGACGCTCGCGGTGTGAGCATTGCATCGCATTGTCGTGCATGAATATATTATGAAACCGTTGCCAATAAAATATGCATAGGGCATCACGTGAGGCTCAAGACACTGTTCGATGTACCGATGACAACAGTCATCGGTACATCGAACAGTGTCTTCCACGTCTGCCTGCACTAAACATAGTGCAGGCAGACGTGGCCCAGACACAAAGACAAGCTCTGTCTTACCGTCGGTGCTGATTCCTCCCCAAACCGTCCACGAACCGCCACCATAGCTGACCTTTTCTTCAATGCAGCATTGTGCAAAGCGTTCTCCATCTCTTCTGTAGACCTTGTTCCTTCCGTCGTTACCATCATCATCTGCCTAGCCTTTTCCCAACCATGTTTGGGTCGGCTTCCAGTCTTACCGGATACAGCTGAATACCAGTATTTTAAATGGAGCGACTGCCTATCTGACTTCCACAACCCAGTTACTGGGTAACACGATACCCCTTGGTAAGACTGGTTGTCAGACTTTCGAGCTTCTGACGACCTGTAACGACTGTCAAAGATCTACAAATGACAGCCGGGACCAACGGCTTAACGTGCTTTCCGAGGCACGGAGGGGTTTTGGTATGTAAAGATGGTCACCCATCCACGGACCAACTGCGGCAAGCGTAGCTTAACCTGATCGATTGACCCGAGCGGCTGTTATTACTTAGCCATAAGCCCCTCCTTCCGTCGTTACCATACAGCATAATTTTACACTAATTAGAAAAGAGGACTTTGTTTTACTGGAGGTATGACCAATTTAGGTGCTCACGTGCAAAGTTAAGGCGCGCTCTTCGATGGTCTGCAGTTGATTTCGGCCCATTTGCTGGCTTGTGCGGTACCAGTCCACGTTCCTTCAACCTTCTTCTAATTGTAGAGTCACTCTACGTATAACATGAATCTGCTGCTGCAGTTGAAAAGCATTAAGACGTCGATTTCGTAAAGAAGTTGTTGCAATAAATCGATCATCTCGCTCAGAAGTGACTCGATTCCTGCCAGATCCTGAACGGCGCGTGAACAAACCAATCTCCAGATAGCGTTTGTAAACTCTATGAACAGACGATAAGCTTAGATGCAATCTTTCAGCCACAACACGCTGACTAAGTCCAGAATCCAGCAATGCCACCACTTGGGCGGCTTCTGCGGGCGAAGTATCATATGTATATTTTAGCAAAAACACTTTTTCAGACGTTCCAAAGTCACAGTACACACACAGTATACAGAACACAGAGCAAAAAGTTATAAGATGAGCGCAAATTTTTAGTTTTCGATCATCCTGGAACTGGTTGCAAAACATTTCCGACCAGATCAAACCTGCGGGTAATTACATAACACACTATCACTATCAATAACAAAGGGTTTTATTTTGACAATTCAGCAACATTCTTTGCATTATTTGGGTTGTTGAACAGACAATTTTTTCGAACTTAGAAGTAATGCATTAATTGCATGGCTCCAAAAATTTTTAATAAGCTACCAAATGACATAAAAGATTTAAACTTGACACAATTTAAACGTAAACTAAATACATTTTTAGTAGACAAATGCTATTATACCATTGACGAATTCCTAGTTGACAAAATTTCATGTGACTGACATTTTATGTATTTATATTTTTTTTCATGTACTGTTTAACTTAATTTTTAATATTGTAATTTAACATTGCATGCCTTAATGGATAGATTTTTGAGGTACTATACAATATTTTTAAGACCCTGTTTTATTACCAAAAATCGCATTAATAAAAACTTTGACTTTGACTAATTAATTTAATTAATAATTAAAAATTAATTAATTAATTAATTACTAAAAATTGTAAAACAACATATAAAACTAACGCCTGCCTCTTAGACTACTATCAATTTTTTGTTCTGTTGTTATGATTCGAACTTTGCTCTATTTATCTGATTGACAATTAGTCAATTACTTATTTTTAATCACGATTTTATAACTGTAAGTAGGTACTTAGTTACTATACTGAGAAATCAGCATGACTAAACGTAAACAAAGCAATAGCGGCAAATCAATTGACAGATCAAAAGTACCTAATACATTCTAGTGGGAAAGTAGGCCTACCTACTTCCTCTGTCTGATAGAAAACCAATACAACAAAAAATAAGTAAGTAGGTATCTCATCATCAAGTAACAATTATATGCTAGAATAAGTGACTTGCTTACCTTTCCTGTTCAATAGGTAATCTGAACAGAGACAATTCTGGAATCGATAAATTATTAACACACTCAAATACACGGCAATACGTTCTCCTGCGATTATCAGACACTTTTCATTCATTTAGCGGTGTCGAAAAGCCGTGACGCGCGAACCTCGTGCGGTGTTAGCCCCGACTGGCGCACTGAGAAACGGGTCGAGTTTCTCAGTGCGTCAGTCTTTTGTTTAAGAGTGCGTGCGGCGACGCATAGATACTTTGGCGCACACATACAAGCCGCGCGCGGTGCGTTTGTATTAAGATAACTTACTTCCCCTCTTTATACTATGCCCGCGTAGCATTGTAAAATTAATTGTCTCAACACAATTTAATTTTTATAGCATTTTTTGTGTTCTGAGAGAGAGAGAGAACAAATTCGAAAACCATAGAATCATCATATATTCGATTTCCTGATAGATTTGCATCAGTTTTTTTTTTATAATCAATATACAGTTTAAATATATATATATATACTTATTTAGTTCTGTAGTTTATATATGAATAGTCATTTTTATCTATTGTTGTACGAGGAAAAAAATAAAAAGGAATAAAGATATAAAATACCCAAAAAACCCACGCTGGCAAATCGAGCGAGCGCACAGCTGTTTATGCAGGATCTCCCTTGTCGAAAAGAAATTGCCAAATTATCACTTCCCAAACAAGTTTCCGCATAATTTCATTTGCCAAAATTATTACTTAGCAAAACATCTCTTCACAAATAATTGTAACGCAAACCTAGTGTTTGGCAAGTGAACGTTTAAACAATAACTTGTTTACCAACTAGTACTTTTACCAATTTTTATGTAGTCAATTATTTCAGTTAGAATAACTCATTTTACGCAAAATAAAATTTCTATCTCGTCTAACCAGTTCGGTTCTCGATAGCCTGCTAAAAATAATCTCTTTTTTTTCATATTTTATTCTATACAATCTGAGGGGTGTAAAAGCAAAGTCAACTCTGTCCGTAAAGTGTCAAACTGAGATATAAGCTAAATTCAATTTAATCGTCGATAGTCAAGATTATCCGAACTTTTTTGAAATTACTAAAATGAAAAGGATTCAAGATGGACATACGCAAAGTTAAAATGTGTATAATATTTAATTTTTCGGCTATTAGCGTTAAAATTTGGATTGAGGTGATTTTGCTTGTAAACGACGGACAAAGGTGCTTTTGCTCCTAACCTTAGAGGACAGAGGCTGTTTTGCTTCTCACCTGACAGGATAGAGGTGTTTTTGCATTCAACGAAAAAATGGTACTGACTGCATAAAAAACACAATTTAATATTCTATATTATATTATTATAAAATTATGACAGAGATGTATCTGTGTACATGTTGTGGGTATTATTCAGGTGTCTGTGTCTAAAATTAAATAATATTTTTTGACATGTTAAAGCCTATTTGAGCGGCTTTGGAAAAGACGAGTTCTCGTTTCAAGCAGATTGCTGTCAACGGACTACTAAGGTCAGCATAAATGAGACATTTGATAACAGGAAATGCTAAAACTGCTTGAGTATACAAAGAATAAAAATCTCTATACAGATAATGATGAAAATATTTATTGGAATTACTAAACTTGTTAAATAGATAAGTCTGTGTCTGGTACGGCTCCTTCACATATTTCTATAGGATCATACGCATCGTCTGACCGCCTTGACGGATTTTCTAACAATCTTTTATAATAAATTAAATTTGGCAAAGTTTTCCAGCTAACTCCAAAATGCTTTTTTAAAAGAACATCAACATCTTTTAATTTAGCACCCTTGAGAATCACTTTGTCTTTCTCAATCTCTGTGGGTTCAAGATTGAGAAACGATTTATGTTTTTTTAATACGGATTTGTATACACCTCGGTCACTGTTATAATTTTCTTCTCCTTTCACCAAAATTCTGTTATTTTCAGTCCTTGACAAAATATAACGCTTGCACGTTGCAAACTGGAAGTGCCAGTTTCCAGGTGGCTTAATCACGTTTTGAAGAGCTGTTTTCCAGTCAACATTTGTACTCAACTTAACCAAAGTTCCGCGTTTTTCAAATATTTCTTCGTACTGTTCTGGTGTAAGAATCTCTT
Organism: Atethmia centrago; assembly: GCA_905333075.3. Taxonomy (NCBI): domain Eukaryota; kingdom Metazoa; phylum Arthropoda; class Insecta; order Lepidoptera; family Noctuidae; genus Atethmia; species Atethmia centrago. Next base: position 16,451,977 of record HG995385.1, read on the forward strand.
CCATGGTTTTTATCTCTTTCTCTATAACACCAAAAACCCTGTCGGCAGGAAGGAATGAATGTCCAGGGATGGGAAACACAAGTTCTATACATTTTACATGTCTTGGAGCATTGGTCAGCCAGGTAGCACACATACCAACCATGATACTGTTCTTGTTTTGTGCTCCACACCCATCTGCAACCAGTCTTATTGTATTTATATCACTTGCAATATCCAAAAGATTCAGTCTATGAAAGACAGATGATGCAATTTCATTTGCTCCTTTTCTATATTGATCTTCAGTCCATGAGTACAAAAAAAAACTGTTTCCGTGTTTAACTGAGAAGATGGATCAGATTATACTATCGCAAAATTATAAATATATAACTGTCTGCTATAGTAAGCAGCCTGATCGGGTATCTTGGGTAGAGGTTGGGTAGGGGGATTAATGTATTTTTCTTGCTGATGTCGGTTTCATTTTTAATTTGTTCTGTTAATTCCGAGCATTTTGAGCATGTGTCAGTCCTTGGCGAGCCAAACCCAATGTTAAAATAAGTATTGAATACTCGCCGAAAGTAAGATTCTTTTACCCGCAAAGCTGTCTGGTTACTAAACATTTTCCACATCTTCCTAATATTTAGCGTCGCTGGCAAATATTTTCGCTCTACTGACGATCGGCAATAGTGTGATTCTAAACACTGAAATGATTTGATAAATTGTTTAACAGCGCGAAATTTCATCACATTATTCTGCGATGTGTGATCTCCACCCCTATTTTCTTTCACAGTGCTACCAGTCAGTTTAAAAGTTTTGGCGACGCGACGGATCCTATGGAATGTAATATGCAAAATGTTTACAAAAGCATTCTGGCATACGGGAATTAACCGATTTTTGTTACATTTCTTCACGAACAACTTAGTTGAATATCATTTACCTGACAATATTTTAATAAAAAGGCGTCCTGCTCCGGTTTAGTCTTTAAATCGTAGAAAGCTTTAAAAAATGACATTAAATCTGCCATTTTTAAAGTTGCACATTTGTAACTTTCTGAGTTATGACCGCATCTAGGCATTGCCGGCAAAATTTTTGGTTCATACCTGAAACAATTTGTTTTCAAACTTACCGTATTTCAATGTAGATTGACATGTTGTTTAATTAATTTCCTTGTTAGCTATCTTATCTAATGTTTAATTTCAAACGGTTTACTGCATTAAATTTAGTACCTACCGAATAGCTTCGGCAGATTCCGATTCAAAACATAATCATTCATTTAAAAAACTGTATAATTAAAAACTTTTCTTAACTTTTTTGCTATCACTATCTCCAATCACGCGAAATGTACTAACCGTAGCAACTTTTCAACCGCTCTTTTCCATTGCTTAGGATCACGTCTTCTCTTCCTTGCTTTATTTTGAGGAACCTCTTCTATATTAACTTCCATTATGCAGTACTTTTTACTTAGAAAACACAATATTTTCTCTTCAAATACCAATAAGGTAAGTACTAAAACACACAACATGCACCTTGAAAAGTTTCGAGAGCAGCTCTGATCGCCATGACAGTTTTAATCAAATACCGGCTTCTGATTGGTTGACATGGACAGAGTCAAATTTGCTTCTAGGAAATTTGGGACAGAGTTGATTTTGCACGTAACTGCGTTTTTTGAACTAAATTTATAGCAGGATTGAGTCGAGTTTGCATATTAACAATTTTACCGTACCACAGAGTGACAACCATAGAGTAAGACTGCATTCACAGGTTAAAAAATGTAAAATATGGACAGAGTCGGTTTTGCTTTTACACCCCTCCTATTCGTTTCTGCCACTCGCCGGCCGCTACCGCGGCACCGCTCTCTTCGCTCGCTCAGCTCGTGCGTAGGAGGTCACAGTTTTAACCTAACCTAACCTAACCATTTTTTTTTTATTCTGGGTGGAAAATCCTCATGGATGTCCTCCGCCCTGGGGCAGGCGGAGGGGTCTATCAGACTCTTACTGACTAAAAACCACCCCGGTGTTCCCCTCCCACACTTGCACCGGAGATCATGGGATCTAGTGCGACTTCCACGATCCCCGGCTGGTGCCGGCCCGCCATTGCGGGCCACCTCAAGCTCGCGGGGGGAGTGAGGTGTAAAACTCCCCCCGCGACGTCCAATAGGGGCGCGCGTGGAACACTACGCGCCGCCACCTCGGGTCCTGCTATGTGGGGGGCGATGGATGTAAAAATAATAAAATAAAATAAGAATATAAATAAAAAAATGAATATAATAAGAAAATAATTAACCTACTCTAACTAGTTCTATAAGTAATAAATTTGACTTGTTTCAGACACATTCAAGCACATAAACTTCTCTAACGTTTATTGTCTAAAGATTGTTTGCTGTAATAAATCATTTGATTAAAGACCAAATGCTTAAATGACCTTATCCTTGATAATATTCTGCCAAGTAATAATTTGACCAAATGAAAATGTGCATACTTAAATCATTCCAAACATTGCATTGGTATAAAAAAAGGTTGCTAAAATTTGTTTGGGTAGTGAAATTTTGGCAAAATCTTTTCGGCAAAAGGGCAGGATCCCGTTTAGGCACCTTCGCGCGTTCCGATACACTGCACACCCGCAATAAAAAAAATATGTCCGTTTTTTGCGGCATTTATCATACTGTGCGTGGTGATCAATGCTGGTGTCTTCTCTGTATGAGAAGACGCCTTTGCCTTGCAGTGCAGGACAATTGTGGGTGATAGGTGAGCAAAAAAAAAAACTATTAAGTATGTTGTTTAATTGTTGTCATGTCAATTTTCTTCAACACAAATCTCGTTTAATCTCGTTGAACCCGAAGGACAGTCAGGAACACGGAAAGCATCAAATATCAGGGAACCCTCTACTTTGTATGATGGGAAGTCAAATGTTGGATCCAACCCTAGAACACACAAAAACATAACAAAATAATTTATAAGTACTGACTTCCTGATTCCTTCGTTCGCTTATCGCAGCTGTTTGCTAAACGCGTAAACAACCTCATTAGTGCTTTATTTTTCGATATTGTACTTATTGCACCGGTGAGCACGCCGGGCTCATTAGCAATATCAGCTGATTTTACCGTTGGCTTGGCAGATGGGTAATGCCTGTTGTTAGAAACTGCGGTAGCGACCCAGCCTCTAAGGATGACTGGAACTGAGAAGCCAGGCAAGTGTGTGAACTAGTTAGCAATTTCAGCCAAAGGTGGTGCAGTCCGTCCGGTACCGGTGATTTCCAAATCGGTAACGGACCGACCGCTCTGGCTATGTCTGACATGTATTCTCGAGGGCTAATTCCAGTCCCCGAGAATGCCCTCCTCACAAAGCGCATCACTCGTGGTCATGTATTGCCCTCCCTGAAGCAGTATAGTTTGCATATGAGTACCCTGACCCCATCGATACGACGCTAGATCCTGCACTGCCAAGCAGGTACGGCTGGTTTTGGTCGAGTAGCTCCGTCACAGTTTGGGAACTTAACGTTCGCTAAACGACATGCCACAACAGTCGCGCAATACAGGATTGAGTGTGTATCAACGAGATCCTCGCTGCTCTCAAAAAATCCTTAAGCAGTGAGTCCAAGGCACACACCAGCGCCCTATTTTTTTTTATATTATCCTTACCGGCTTACTCAAGTAAAGAAAAGGAACGAAAAGTTTTTTGAACTAGTTAATTAGATCATACCGAGAGATCCAGACGTTTGCCCTCTACGTTAGGTCAAACTATCTGTCTAGGTGATGTGCTGAGCGACCTTTGACCTACAAGTCGAATCAAATGACATTGACACAAAGCTGATGTTATTGCTCACAACTTTGCCAATTTTAGTTTGGTTACTGATCGGACAAAAACATATTATTTTCAAGCCGGTTTATAATAAGATTCATAGCATTGCTTTAGTAACATAAATATCTCTATTTATAGTAAAAAATATGTATAATACAACCTAACATGGCCATGATACGTGTGGCGGCATCTACATCGCCACATGCAAACTACGCAACACACTGACGTCAAAATCCTGCATCGCGCAAGCAGAGTTTACCGCGCAAATAGCATTTATACAACATCACTACATCAGCCGTCGGGCATTTGCCTACCAGACACGACACCCGTCTGGTCGGAAGGAGGATCTTCCGATCTTCATTTCTATGGAGTATGAGTGAATTTTACATCCTGTTCCTCATACCTCTATATACGTATCTACATGTATAAAAATAAATTTTAGGCAAAGGTAAAAATTATAACTATAGTTACATTGACAGCTTGTGTGGCACGTGCAGTATGGTAGGTGGTTTTTGACGATACAATCCGCATGGTTGCCGCAAACCCTGGGGCACGGGTCATTGCACCAATTGTTGATGCACGCCCTGTCTGCGTTGCACTCAGAGTTGATAGTACACTCCGGTCTGCATCTCGGCGGAGAGCTGATATAATCCGGAAGACAAGTGCAGCTGGCGTTGCCATTGAACTCTTGGCATTTGGAGTTCGGACCACATGGTGATGGTATGCACGGATTTATTTCTAGTTCTTGCGTCGGAATTGATAATGGTACTAAAAAATATTGAATATTTAGTAAAAAGAAATATAGAGTTGGTGACAAGTATGAAATTATTTGAAATGTAATGAGTAACTACGTACTGGGTACACAATTAGTAAATGGATCACCGGTGAATCGATCCTGACATGAGCATATAGGGTTGTGAGCAATTACTCTGCAGTTTGTATTTCTAGCACATTGAGTAACGCATGGGTCTACACATTTGTGGTTTAAGCAGGCTTTGTCACTAGCGCATTCAATGTTTACTGTACATTCCGGTCGACAATAGGGTGGTCTCCCCATAAAATCTTTCTGGCAACGACATATTGCTTGTGAGTCCTCTTCTCTGCACTGACTGTGATAACCGCACGGTGATGGCGAGCAAGGTGTTGACTTGACAACATCTGTAAAAAATATAAAAAAGTCAAGAGGTGTCGTGGAACACCCGGTTGGAATGAAGTTCCTTTCGCTATGTATTATGTATTAAATAACAGGCACAATCAAATAAGTAAACACCGTTTGAAAGTAACAGAATGAAAAAAAAAATCTACATCATGTTAACAAGTTGACAGTATTACCTCGTTGACTGGCAATGCTTTCGTTGGCCGATAAATAAGCCAGTCAAGGGTCTTTGTCGTTGACGCAACATGCGACTCCAATAGTTCGGAAAATTTTCATATATTTTGTTCGAAACTCCAAGTGGGCACTTGGCGTTAAGTTGCACAGTCGCAACGACTTGACGCACAGGGCTCGTGAACACCCGACGAAAGTAGACGACAGCTCTGCGACTAGTCGCAGCAAAAAGACGCAGTTGCATACTACAACTCTGCGTCTCTTTGTAGGGTCTAGAGTTCAAAACGCTGCGACAAGACGCACAGTTTGCGCTGACACTTACCCAGTTTCTGAATTGAGAACCTGTCAAACGCAACTTTAAAAACAAGTTCGCAACTTCAAGTTCTCAATTCAACAACCGGCGGATAACTTCCTCCTAGATAAGACATGTCCGCGGGTTTCGTGGCCACTTTCTAAATGTTTCTCATCCACCATTTTCCCCTTTAATCTAAAAGGACACGATACAATCTAACGCCTTGCCCCTTAGTACATCTGTTTACTATTAAGGTTAATAACCTCTTTTTGAAATATTCCATCATTCTGAACTTATTGATACATACGAATATTATAAAGAGGTAAAGTTTGTAAGTTTGTAATAGGTTGGGGAAAAAGTTTCTTCGCATTTTTAAGAAAATTCAAAACATTTTTTAGTATACCTAGTTTATTTACATTTGACTAAAGTATGTAGGTACCATTTTGTTCGATAACTTTTTGCCATCTTGTAGGTAGGGACATGATCCCATTGCTATAGAAATTTTGAGACTTCTGATCAAAATACCGCGACAAGTGGTTTTGGCAGTCCTCTCGTGATGTTAACCTGACACTGCCTAAAGAATTCTGAAGAGACCGAAACAGGTGGAAATCTGAAGGTGCAAGGTCAGGACTATACGATACTGAATGGCTAAAGATGTGTGAGGTCTAGCGTTATTATGATGAAAAACCACACCCCTACAGTTGATTAATTCCGGCCGCTTTCTCTCAAATTCTTGCTTTAATCTCATCAGTTGTTCGCTGTAGAGTTCAGAATCGATGGTCCTGCCTGGTGGTAACAGCTCATAATGAATAATGCCCTTCCAATCCCACCACACACACAGCATCACCTGGTTGCGAGTTAACCCGGGTTTCACCACAGTCTGTGAAGCCTGACCGGCCTTTGACCACGACCTTTTTCGCACGTTCTTGTCGTACGTGATCCACGTTTCATCACCAGTTATCAGCTTCTTCAAAAATGGTTCGGTTTCATTACGTCGTAATAAAGAATCACAAATGAGTACACGGTTCATTAGGTTTCTTTCAGTGAGCTCGTGAGGTACCCAAATATCGAGCATTTTTGTGTACCCAGTTTTTTCAAATGCGCCAAAACTGTTTTGTGGTCAATTCCCAGTTCTTCAGCTACGTCGTAACTACTGATCTTGCTCCACTTTTTCAAAAATGGCATCCATTTTATCCGTAATAGGGCGACCAGAGCGACGTGCATCTTCGACATCAAAATTTTCGGATTGAAAACGCTTAAACCAAATTTGTGCTACCCTCACAGACACTGCACTAGGTCCATAAATATCGCAAATTTTTTTCGCGGCTTGCGTTGCATTTTTACCTTTTTTGTAGTAAAATTTTAAAATGTACCGAATTTCTTTATTAGATTCACTCATCTTGACGGTACGAAAAACAAATGAAAATCACACATTTTCCTAATTTGAATTTGGAATTATGTTCTTTAAAATTTAAACTTTCAATGATACCAAAACCAGCCAGATACAAATAGTATACCCAAAGAGATTTTATTACAAGTTCATACATACTATAATGCGACGAAAGACTTTTTCCCCAAACTAATATGTAGAAGGTAATCTCCAAAACTTCTCATACCTTTTCAAAAATATTTTACTAGTACATAGCATTGCAGAGTGCTACGGCGTCCAAACTTCCACGAGTACATTTTCTAATCCATTTAATCAAAAATCAAAAATCAAAAAAAAAAAAACGGGCAAGAAACTCCACGGACACTCTTTTAAATCAAAATATTGTTACAAAATATTGGTTACATGATTCATATTGAAATTATACATGTGAGAACGATGTAGAAATACGTGGCGTGGAAACCACAAATGACGTTGATGGGGCGCACGACCAAATGGTGGAAATCCTCAGGAAGGAAGGAACACAATTTTGCAAAAAGCGGCGCACAGGCAGGACTTCCAAACTTTCGAAAGAGACCCTGGATATTATGACGGAACGACGTGAAAACCCACTTACCATTTCGTCGGAACAACGGATAGTTAACAAAAATATTAAAACACTGGTATGACGCGACCTGTAACGCTCCAATACACGCTCCATAGAGAAAGCGATTGAGTAAAACTGGAGGCCGAAAGTGTTCGTCCAGTCACTCGGGAGGAGCCACCTGAAGAAGTTGACCAAATCCGGTGGGGATATCGTCGTTTCGTACCCGGAGATCCTTTCGGAAGTTGTAAACTTCTACGGCCAATTATACGCATCGCATGCATCTCGATATGATCGCGAAAATTAGGATTCCAGAGCCACCTTAACCCAGAATTTCACGGAAGCCCTGCCAGACGTCAGCCAAGACAAAATCGAAGCGGCTCTTAAACAACTTCAAAATGGAAAAGCCCATGGTGACCTGAGGAGGAAGACCTGTACTGAAAGAGCTTCGTGAGCTCTTCTACTCTGTCCTGTTCTCTGGGAGAACTCCAGATGTGTGGCCCCTATACGAGTATCTAGATTTTGTGGGTTATGAGAAGGCTTTTGACTCTATCGAGAACTGGTCGGTTTTGGAGTCTCTGCAGAGATGCCAAGTGGACGCATACATGCACGTGTGTCTTTAATGTCTTTATGAAAACTCGGCAATGAAGGTCCAAACTCCTGAGTTTGGACTTTCATTGCCGAGTGATCAGCGAACTGAACATATCCCCCTGCGTCGAGGGGTTTAACAAGGGGACGTCATCATCATCATCACATCATCAGCCTATAATGTTACCACTGCTGGGACTCAGGCCTCCTCTCTGTGGGAGGGAGTGGGCCGTAATCCACCACGCGGGCCCAGTGCGGGTTGGTAGATGTCACATGTCTTTGAATTTTTTGGTTCTAGGACATGCCGGTTTCCTCACGATGTTTTCCTTCACCGTTTTGAGAGCAGTGGTGATGAAATAATTTACACAAAGTGAAGCGCCTCTCTGGGTTCGAACCTACGACCTACAACTCGTAAGTAGCGGCCGTTACCACTGGGCCACCACTGCTCTCACAAGGTCACAAGGGGACGTAATTTCCTTAAAATTGTTCTCAAACGCATTGGAGGATGTGTTTAAGAACTGGGAAGGACGCGGCATTCAAATCAACGGCGAGTACATTTCATCTCACTCAGATGGCATCGTCAAACTGACTAAATCACTGCATGACTTGCAGAAGATGCTGGACGGTTGATTCGACGGGCGATGCCTCTGATATATCCAATTATAGGCCTATATCGCTGGCCACTATTGTAGCTAAGGTACTAGACGGGTTGCTAGACCAACATTTGAGTAGACATCTGAATTTGCATGACGCTCAGTGTGTCTTCAGGCCGGGTTTGTCAACGGAATCTGCAATTCTATGCCTCAAGCAGACTATCCAGTAGTACACAGCGAGAAAGATACCAATTTACGCCTGTTTTTTGGATTTGTCGAAGGCATTTGGTCTCGTATCTTATGATTTTCTATGGCAAAAATTAAACACAGAAACGGATTTGCCCCCTGAGATCAAATCAGTGTTTGAATATTGGTACGGCAACCAAAAGAACAGTGTGAAGTGGGGACGGGCACAGTCAGACCTATACCAGTTGGAGTGCGGGGTGAGTACAGGAACCGACTGATCGATGAGCTCAGCAGCACTAATATCGGTTGTCACGTGGATGGTGTTTGTATGAACAACATAAGTTATGCTGACGGTATGGTGCTGCTGAGCCTATCGATTGGTGCTCTAAGAAAGCTGTTAAAAATATGTGAGCCGTATGCCGCTGTCCATGGACTCAAGTACAATGCGTCCAAGAGCGAGCTGATGATATTTAAAGCCGGTAACACATAATCAGCCTATAATGTTCCCACTGCTGGGATACAGGCCTCCTCTCTGTGAGAGGGAGTGGGCCGTAATCCACCACGCCGGCCTAGTGCGGGTTGGTAGATGTCACTTGTCTTCGAATTGTTTGGTTCCAGGACATGCTGGTTTCCTCACAATGTTTTCCTTCACCGTTTTGAGAGCAGTGGTGATGAAATAAATTACACAAAGTAAAGCGCCTGTATGGGTTGGAACCTACGACCTACAACTCGTAAGTCGCGGCCGTTACCACTGGGCCACCACTGCTCTAAGGCGGTAAGAAGGGTTATAATTATCCTACTTCACTAACACTAGGCGGGATACCACTGAGGCTTGTTAAGCAGCTTAAATACTTGGGTCACTGGGTCGCAGACAACTTGAACGATGACCATGATATTGAGAGGGAGCGGAGGGCTTTGTGTGTGCATTGCAACATGTTAGCATGTAGATTTGCACGTTGTAGCAAGCTAGTTAAGCTGACGCTTTTCAAAGAGCGTATTGTCAATCCTTCTACACGTGTAGTCTATGGGTCAGCTACACGCAGCGAGTGTACGGAACTCTGCATGTACAATATGACAACACGGCGCTTGGCTCATTCTAATGCCTAATACAGTACGAATTTGTTTTGTCATTTTGAATCAGTTGTTGTACGGTATCAATATTGGATTCTGTAACTGCGGCCGCCGACCGACCTTCACGTACATGAATACACAGAACTGCGACATGGGGCTTCATCACCGAATGACATTTGAAGTCTCTGGCAACTCTCTTGTTGACTTAAGCCACAGCGAAAATCGTATCGTATCGTATAAATCATTGAGCGAAAATTGTCACGAGTTAAATACATTGTAATGGCGAGACACAATTTTCTAAAGGACTGGACGCCACAATGAAAAAAACAAATGACTGTCTCGCAAATTAAAAATTAACATTTTCATAGAGAGTTTCATTGTGTAATTCCGAAATTGCTTTTTATTTTTTTTTTATTGTAATTGGTCAGTTCTTTCTCCAGAAACTCAGTATGCCCCACGTACAACTATGATTGAGACTTATTATTGAGTTACTATGCAAAGGAATGACGAAATATGTATTAAGGGTATTACATTGCTCGATGACCTTGATGATTTGATCTCCGTTCTGGTATTAGTTACTTTGGCGCCACCTACCGACAAACGGCCATACTTCACAAAAACGAACTGAAGATAAAGCAAGAACACAGATGTGTCGCAGAGTTGTCATCGTTTTTGCCTATTTTATTCGCTCTCTGAGAGATTTAATACATTTTGTCCCATAGGAGTCTTGTACGAGTACCTACATCATAATTTGTATTTATTTTGTAATTGTAGATGCACTTTGCTTAATGAACTAGTTTTCATCAGTTATTTTACTGAGCACGGGTGCTAACTACATGATACAATCTGAAGGTCTGATGATGACCAGGTAAGCACATAGCGGTTCTCAGTAACGGAAATAGTTAGAACGACGTAGCTTTCAGCATTTGTCTAATTGAGCACGGGTGCTACTACATGATATATTCTGAAGGTCTGATGATGACCAGCTAAGTGCTTATCGGTTCTCAGTAACGGAAATAGTAAGGATGACGTAGCTTTTAACATTCATCTAATTGAGCTCGGGTGCTACTACATGATATATTCTGAAGGTCTGATGATGACCAGGTAAGTGCTTATCGGTTCTCAGTAACGGAAATAGTAAGGATGACCTAGCTTTTAACATTTGTGTAATTGAGCACGGGTGCTACTACATGATACATTCTGAAGGTCTGATGATGACCAGATAAGTGCTTATCGGTGCTCAGTAACGGAAATAGTTAGGATCACCTAGCTTTTAGTATTTATCTAATTGAGCACGGGTGCTACTACATGATACATTCCGAAGATCTGATGATGACCAGGCAAGTGCTTATCGGTGCTCAGTAACGGAAATAGTTAGGATGACCTAGCTTTTAACATTTATCTAATTGAGCATGGGTGCTACTACATGATATATTCTGAAGGTCTGATGATGACCAGCTAAGTGCTTATCGGTTCTCAGTAACGGAAATAGCTAGAACGACGTAGCTTTCAGCATTTGTCTAATTGAGCACGGGTGCTACTACATGATATATTCTGAAGGTCTGATGATGACCAGGTAAGCACTTATCGGTTCTCAGTAACGGAAATAGTTAGAACGACGTAGCTTTCAGCATTTGTCTAATTGAGCACGGGTGCTACTACATGATATATTCTGAAGGTCTGATGATGACCATGTCAGTGTCAGTAGTAACCACAATCATAAATAATGTCATCAGATCGATTTGATTTGACCATGTATTTTCCTATGTGTGTAGGTAATACAGTTGGGTGTCTGATGTTGACTAGTAAAATGAAAAAATAAGTTTAATTTTTTTTAATGTTTCGTTTACAAAATCTTAAACTTTTAATTACCGTTAAAAGTCATTGAAATCCAAAAAGCGTGAACAGGTCGGTTGGTCATTTATTGGGATTGGTGTTGATGTTGAAGGTGCATGTAGGCTTTCTTGAAGTGCGCACATATCTTTGTCTTCTAGTTTTTGTACGTTATGCACCTTTTCCGGTCTTCCTTGTTCTTTATTGCTTGTAATATATATGGCGGATTTCTAATTTCCATATTTCGACTATGCCGCGTATCCAAAAGTTCCGGCAAAAAACAATTCAAATAAAATGTACATAATTTTATTTTCATTTTATTTTCAAAAAACTACTCTACTGTAAATTTAGATGCAAGTCCTACACGTTTCTTTCCTATGAGTTTCAAACTTTGTATACCACAGTTTAAAGCACCATGACCACCTATTTCTTGAATTTTGAAAAAAAGAAAGCAATGTCAATGACTCGTCTTACAGATATATATTTTGTTTCTGCTTGTGATTGTGTTTCTTCAATAGTCAAATCTGGTAAATCTTCATGTTGTTCAAGCTTTATCAAACATTTTAATAATATACAAGATGATTTTTAAGCTATTCTTTTTTTTTGTTTTGTTCAAAGGCTAAGAAAATACTTAGTCATATATTTTTACAGCCGATATAGGGTCAAAAAGAATATTTATACCAAATGACATTTTTACGGTCTGGAAATTGTTTTGGTTATATTTGGTTAGTACCATTGAATTTGTAAAAGATTCGATTAGGTATCTCTAAAAAAAAAAAACATGAAAACTATTCATGCTACGGCCCGTGCTTAAAACGAATAATAGCCAAAACAGGAGAAGATAGGAAATGGCGGCGTTGGCTGCGATCACGCATGAATGAACGATGTACGTACTAGAGAGAGAGAGAGAGAGAGAGAGAGAGCGCGGGACTCGGGCGAGCGGGTATGCATGAGCGGCTCGTGCACCTGCGAAAGGATATCAAAGAGGCCGGCGGCAAGTGTGGCGAGTATCTATCGGCAGGCTTCAAAGGATATAATCGCGCTACGAATTCATTGATATATTTTGCGCAATTAGTAAAAAATAAATAAATCGATAAATGAATATGCAAGTTCAAATCACAGGTTTCTGTTTTTATTGTTTTAGTATGAAAAAAATACTTCACTCTTCTCTTCTTCTTTTACTTATTTAGTGATCGTTTACACCCTGGATTAATTTCTCTCTATGCTAGTGAAAACTAAAAAAAAATATGCAATAGGCTTTCTGCTCCGTTCACCAAAGGCATAATACCCAATTTTATTCAAGACGGTAAAAATAGTCAGCCCGTATATTATACGGTGTAAATTCTTTATAACGAAACTCAAGAGCCCGAGCATTTTTTTCGTTATGTAGAGTGAAGAAAGAAAAATACCTGGATATCACATAATACTTTTTTTTATATTTGAATCAATAGGCTCCTAATTACATTATCTAAGGGCAATGGCACACGTGTTCTAGGCAATTAACAATAACAAAAGCAAGGCGGCTGTTTACGACCTCAGGTGTCTTTCTTAGAAATTTCGGCACCACGAAGACAAATTCGGAGCCTTTTGTTAAATGATAAAATGAACAAAAATACTGATAATACCTAAATGTTTACTGACGCCTAAATATGAACGTACTTTTTCATAATAGACTAGCTGCTACCCGCGGTTTCGCCCGTGTGAGTGTCGGAAATTATCCCACGGGAACGTGCTACCGGGACAAAGGCAACCTATGTTACTCCTTACAACTTCAGCTATCTTCCAGTGAAAGTCCCGTTAAAATCGGTTCAGTCGTTTCGGAGATTACCCGGAACAAACAGACGGACACAGACAAAAATGTAAAAAAATGGTATAATGTTATAAGTACCGTTTATACTTTCATATGCATTTAGTAAAAACCTGTTATTTTGACGTTACAAACAGACACTTCAATTTTATTTATTTGTATAGATAATGGTTGTTGCGCTATAAAGAGTGCAACAATGTACGAGTTTTAAGCCTTGACCAACCTAATTGGTTTTTGCGTTATATTAAGTTTTTCGTTATATTAAATGATGTTATGAAGAGTTTACACTGTATATATTTAAAACAATAGAGACAACGGGTTAAAAAAAAATCGTAATAAAATATCGTCTCTCTGAAAAAGAATATATCTAATAGATGCCGCAATAAGCAAGCAGAATACTCGTAAGTTACCGGCATAATTTGCACCGCCTCCTCATCAACTGCCATACTAACTACGTGTGTTTCTGTTACCGGCTGAAGTGCCTGATCTTGTAATTGTGATTTTTGCTGGTTTGTTAATTGCCTGAAAAATAATAACTTAAGTAAGATAAAGTACTGTTTTTACTATTACAGTCTGGTAATAAGCAACTCACTACAAAAAAACTAAAATGTATTTTAACTAGGTATTTTATTCTTAAAACCAAGTCTGAAATTTTCCCAGTCACCTTAGTCTCCATGAGCCCTTTCAAATGAGTCCACACACGATGGTTCTACGGGATGTCGTTAATGAGATCCTATACTCACTTTCGGAGTTCACCATCAGGTAGGTGACATCATCAGTCACCAAAGTCTCCATGAGCTCTTTCAAATGAGTCCAAAAACGATGGTTCTACGTAGTGCCATCAATGAGATCCTATACCCACCTTCGGAGTCCACAATCACGTAGGTGACATTACCAGTCGCCTTGGTCTCCATGAGCTCTTTTAAATGAGTTCAAACACGACGGTTCTACGTATTGCCATTAATGAGATCCTATACCCACCTTCGGAGTACACCATCAGGTAGGTGACATCATCAGTCACCTAGGTCTCCATGAGCTCTTTCAAATGAGTCCAAACACGACAGCTCTACGTAGTGAAGTCAATGAGGTTCTTTACCCACCTTCGGAGTCCACTATCGCGTAGGTGACATCATCAGCCGCCTAGCTCTCCACGAGTTCTTTCAAATGAGTCCAAACACGACGGTTCTACGTAGTGCCATCAATGAGATCCTATACCCACCTTCGGAGTACACCATCAGGTAGGTGACATCATCAGTCACCTAGGTCTCCATGAGCTCTTTCAAATGAGTCCAAACACGACAGCTCTACGTAGTGAAGTCAATGAGGTTCTTTACCCACCTTCGGAGTCCACTATCGCGTAGGTGACATCATCAGCCGCCTAGCTCTCCACGAGTTCTTTCAAATGAGTCCAAACACGACGGTTCTACGTAGTGCCATCAATGAGATCCTATACCCACCTTCGGAGTACACCATCAGGTAGGTGACATCATCAGTCACCTAGGTCTCCATGAGCTCTTTCAAATGAGTCCAAACACGACAGCTCTACGTAGTGAAGTCAATGAGGTTCTTTCCCCACCTTCGGAGTCCACTATCGCGTAGGTGACATCATCAGCCGCCTAGCTCTCCACGAGTTCTTTCAAATGAGTCCAAACACGACGGTTCTACGTAGTGCCATCAATGAGATCCTATACCCACCTTCGGAGTACACCATCAGGTAGGTGACATCATCAGTCACCTAGGTCTCCATGAGCTCTTTCAAATGAGTCCAAACACGACAGCTCTACGTAGTGAAGTCAATGAGGTTCTTTACCCACCTTCGGAGTCCACTATCGCGTAGGTGACATCATCAGCCGCCTAGCTCTCCACGAGTTCTTTCAAATGAGTCCAAACACGACGGTTCTACGTAGTGCCATCAATGAGATCCTATACCCACCTTCCGAGTCCACCATCAGGTAGGTGACATCATTAGTCACCTAGGTCTCCATGAGCTCTTTCAAATGAGACCAAACACGACGGCTCTACGTAGTGAAGTCAATGAGGTTCTTTACCCACCTTCGGAGTTCACTATCGCGTAGGTGACATCATCAGCCGCCTAGCTCTCCACGAGTTCTTTCAAATGAGTCCAAACACGACGGTTCTACGTAGTGCCATCAATGAGATCCTATACCCACCTTCCGAGTCAGGTAGGTGACTTCATTAGTCACCTAGGTCTCCATCCTCCATCAAACGAAATTCTCGAGATAGTTAAACGATAAAAAAATAAACAGCATAGAAATAATATTAAGTATATAGGTACACTAAAAGGGTAGGTACTTACCAATAGTTATGGAGAGCTCGTCCACGCTTCACTTTACATTTATTTTTATATTTAGGCATATTCAAGCTTACTCTATGATGGGTTCAAAAAACAAAACAAAACTACAAACTACTTTATATATATTTACAAACTTAATTTACATTCTTATTTTACGAAATATTTATATTTGTACTATTTACAATATGATTTCATTCAGAAATCATTCAAAACGTGAACTTAACTATTTTATTTGAAAAAAATAACGCGCGTATAGTCCACCCGTCACCAGAGTCATAGAGACACTGAAGTGTCGCGTCCCGAGTGTGCATCACAGGCCTTTCTCGCGAAGTTTCGGGTTTTTATTTATTATTAAAAAAGATTTAAAGAAATAAGAAAAAAAAACAATACAAATTGTTAAATACGTCATTACGTATTTTTTGGTACAAAATTCATGCCGAACTATTCAGCCATTACAGAGAACATTTACAATTTAGCTTGAAAGAGGACCTATTTACTATATTTTTTTTCCAAAATTTGGGAAAGTTTATTAAAATTTTAAACAATACAATGCATTTGTAATGACCTTAAGTATAACATATATTTTTTATATCGAAAACCCACAACAGGATTCATCTACAAACTTCGTTAAACATACGGTATTTTTGGGATTTGAGCGATGTAATCCCCTTAAACAACACAACGTACTTCAAAAATACAGGGCTTTTTATTTCCGAATACCACGATGGGACTGCAATTCGACAATAAAGCATTACAAGAAAACTTACACTCAGCAAGACAACAGGGACACTACGCAACTATTAAAAAAAAATGAATAATATACGCACGACAACAACAACTCACTGTAATGACCAAACAAAACTAAGTACGCAACAAAAAAAGTTGACTTCAACCAACCTATTGGTTCGCAAAAAAAACGACTTGTCTAATGAAAGCTTAAATAACAAACAATGAAAACCGTTCTCAAGCAGAAATAAAAATTACAACATAAAAATGTAATAGAACTTAATATCTAAATAAAAGCTCCTAGGCATAAAGGGCGTGCGGGCGCTTACATAAAACTATAGCGTAACTCAAAGTAAAACTTAACTCGAAATTAACTTAAGTCACAAATCATAAATCAGCACCATCGAAGTAAAATAAATAAACAGTTAGGGCCCTCGTCAACGGCGACTTTTTGTAGCGATGCTGTCGCGCGTTTCGTAAACGCGCAACAGCATCGCTACTAACGCGTGTTAGTCGCATTTGCAACGCGCTACAGAAGCGATGCCAACGCGCTACTAACGCGCTACAGCAACGATAAGACAACGTGACTATTGTTGCCTCAACGGAGTCCATCTTGCAACTGTGGCGATCGCAGGTATTTTTGTGCCGTTACTGAATCGCGTTTGCACCGCGACAGTATCGCGTTTGCATCGCGACTGAATCTGGGCCCGTGAGCGCGGGCACACAGCTAGCGACCGCTTCGCGACTGTATCGATACGGACGAGCAACAGCATCGCTACTGCATCGCTACAAAAAGTCGCCGTGGGTGAGGGGCCTTAATTACTAATAACAATAATAAAAACCATGGTCAGCAAGAGACTAATCACTACAAGCAGCACCCGTTTACGAGCATAAAGGCTCCTACATACTGGCGCGACTTGCCGCGCGACGCGACGCGACACAAGACACCGCGTGTAGCGCTACAAGCGCACAGTGGAACGAATGTATGGGAGCGGTTGGACGTAGACATGTCCGAAAAATAAGAGTAAAATTATGCCAAACTAATGATGCCATCTTATTCGATTACTTAATGCCTTCATAAATTGTGGTGATGAATTTCTTCATAACTCCCATATTTCGGGAGTAATTTGAGAAAATGTGAAATTTTACTATGAAAATGAGTGTATCGAGCTCTCTCCCTCCTGATTCCGGGCTTGTTTCAAGTAGCGGTCTCTAATATCGTAATGCTATTACTAAGAGCTATATTTAATACTAAGACACATAGTGCGCCAAATGTGCACTTTCTGGGATAAAAGGAAATGAAAATTTAAAAAAAAAAACGTTTTTTCCCCATTTGTATTTACTTTAAACCGCAGACAGACTTATTAAGAGGTCTATAAATATATTATATATATACAGAAATATATATTAACAAAAATATTCACAAGAACTGATGAGAGTATGACTTTTAAGTAAGTTGATAATAAATTACCTAGTTTCATTAAAAGTACAATAAATAATTAAGATGTAAGCTCTAATTTACTAAGTTACACATTTTAAAACAATAACATCATTTAATTATCTTCGTCATCATCATCATCATCAATTAATTCAAATTCAGAATCGATGTCCGCTAAATCATTTATGTTAACAAATTCGATATCACTTTTCTCAGAATCCGTAAGCTCATAAAATTCCTTAAAAGAAGATTTTTTTACAAACTTATTTCCTTTTGGACGGATACTTGTAACAAGTGGATCAGAAGACAGTAAAAGATTGTGCATAATATCTTCATTGCATGAGATACTGCTATGCTTTCGAGAATGCCCCTCTCTATATTTTCTAAAATCTTTATTTCTAGCCTCAGATGCCTCTTCGGATAGAAAACCAATGGGCACAATTGACATGTTCTGAACTATGTCTGGCCCATGCATTAAAATTTTATGAAGTGAAGAAGGCATATAATACCATGGGTATAACTCCACGTAAAGCTTAGCAGTATCAAAGCAGAACTCTCGGAATTTAGTTACGTTGATCTTCTCTCCTGATGAAATACACTGCAAGATCACACAGATTTTTCTTAAAAGCATAGCATCTATTCCGGTCAGTTCAGCAGATTTAGTGTAGTTTTCAAAAAATCTCCTTGCCGAGTTGCCATTGTTGGTGGATCCACTGCCTTGTTTCACAACATCGAGAAGTAAGCCCGTTTCTCTTCTTACAGCCTCTTGAACTCTTTTCTTCCTGTCATCAACTTGCCTTTTTGCTATATCACCCCTTACTTGCCATGATTTTATGTCTAATTTGTAGGAAATGTGTAATAAGCATTCCATTGAGCGAATCCAAGCGTGAAGGGTGCTTAAGCTATATTTATACATGTCCTCGTTTGCGTGTTTATCTTTGATTAACTCTAAATTATTCATTTCTTTAGGACAAGCCTTGCATATGTCACACACTGAAGCTGCTGTATTGGATATAATGGAATGAATTTTACCATCAATCATTGTCAACAGCAGTTGGTGTTTGACACTAATTCCATCAGTGATGGTGGATGGAGTTAAGGCTTCAATCTCTGCTTCGATTTCAGCCATCTCTCTCTGCACATTTTCTTTGGTTTCCTTTATAAACTTAAACAATATTGGCCGGCAAAATGAAGTGGAAGATGGTCGCTCGTTTTCCCAAATTGTTACACCTTTTGAGACGAGCCGCAGTGGTACAAGACTAATCATAAAATTACTAGCAAGATCGATTTGCTCATCTTCACTCGTCCTTTGATGATAAATGCTTTGGCTAGATGATCCGTCAAAACCCCATTTGCTGGTCAATACGAGCTGTTGATTGGGATCAACAGGGGTTTCTAACGACCTAATAAGTCTTCTTGAGGTTAAATCCATCAAGGCTTGTAATTTGATTTTTGCAGAGCTCTCTGTAACTGTGAGATCTTCTTTGGCCGGATAGCACTTAATTTTTTCTTTAACCAACATGTAGTAACTCGGGTATTGAAGAGCTCCTTCTTGAGTGTTGAAATCCCGAAGAGTGTTATAGCGCCATTTCGATAAGTTCATCGATACATAAAGAGCCAATGCCTTCAAAGGGGATATTTCCCGTACCTGAATTGATTTACCTTCAATGAAGGCTTTGATTTTTGAGGCCTCTTCTGGATTCTCCGTCAAGTATTTCATAACATAAGCTGTATCGCTTTGTCCTGCCTTTTGAAGCGCCCTTTCGGCCGAAAACATAATTTCAGCGCTGCTACTGCTGCATGAAAGACTATCTTCAGTGCGTCTTCTTTTTTGCCGGTTACTAAGGTCCTCAAAAGATTTACGAGGACTAGGATGTGTACAAGTTGAAGCATCAGATTTAGCCGGAGAAATTATGGGCTCGATGACGTCACTTATATTTTCTGTAGAAGGTTCCATATTTTCATTCTGTAATTCCGGCCATTGAATTGCAGCCTGTAGCCAAATCTCATGTTTCTTCCGAAACTTATCTGTGCTTCTTCCAGACTGTGTCCATTTTGCATAAATGCGGTAGCAAAATCGACGACACCAGTCTTTTAAACTTGTTTCAGCACTTTCACATAACTGAACACAACTGTTATCTTTTAAAACACTGAACAAATAGTTAAAGTCGCGTAAATCTTTATGTGCGCGTGCGCATAAAGCAACGTGAATATCAAGATTTGTATTAAAATTTGGAAAATACATTGCGAGATTAGCTTGGATACAACGAGGTGTAAATCAACACTGATTTTAAAGTTACTAATAGTGACCTATTTATATAAAATCCAGGTATCCCAGGTATCCTTTGTTAAATATTGCAAGGTAATTAGTTATTGTGATAATTAGTAAATGATGCATGCTAAATTAGTGTATTAAGAGCCATTTAGTAATTAAATAATAGCAATGTTCTTATCAGTAATCATTAGTGCATCAGTTTTATATGTAAACCTTAAGTCCCTAATTATATATCCTAATTAGCTTATATCTTCTCTAATTGGCTGCTCAGAAATGTTATTGTAATAAGGTAAACCTTTAGAAAAACGGTTTTAATCAACAAAATAAACAAAAAATAAAAAAATTGTGTTATAAAATAAACATCACTCTTTATCCCAGAAAGTGCACATTTGGCGCACTATGTGTCTTAGTATTAAATATAGCTCTTAGTATTAGCATTATGATATTAGAGACCGCTACTTGAAACAAGCCCGGAATCAGGAGGGAGAGAGCTCGATACACTCATTTTCATAGTAAAATTTCACATTTTCTCAAATTACTCCCGAAATATGGGAGTTATGAAGAAATTCATCACCACAAGTTATGAAGGCATTAAGTAATCGAATAAGATGGCATCATTAGTTTGGCATAATTTTACTCTTTTTTTTCGGACATGTCTACGTCCAACCGCTCCCATACATTCGTTCCACTGTGAAGCGGTGCCTTTGTGTCGCGACGCGTCGCGCGACAAGTCGCGCCTATATGTAGGAGCCTTAACGCAAAGATCAGCCATCACCCCCCCCTCGCCATATTGGAGGGAAGGAGGGTCTAAACTTAGATATCTACATGACCTGGAAAGCTCACATACAAATAATTAAATCAAAACTATCCAGTTTATGCATTACGTGAGCTCAAAAAAACTACAGAATTAAAAAACTGCCCTATCCACTTACATGCGTAGGCATACGCATGGCTTTAAGTATGATATAATTCTTTTGGGGAAATAATGTAGATAGCAATGACTTATTTATCCTACAGAAAAAATGTATTAGGATAATGAACATATTGACGAAAGTTGTAGACCGCATTTTAGGAAACTAGACATTCTAACTTTGACATCAATTTATATTCTACAAATGTGTAAATTCTTTAGACAATATCCAAACCTTAAAATTACAGACCAACCTCGCCGATATGCACCGCGTTCACAATTTGAAAACACGCTCGTAATAACACAATCTAGGCTAAAATTACACAGCACAAGTCCTCAATTAAAATATATAATAAAATTATATTATACATTTAATGATTTTTTTAATGATGACATCATAATGGGATGACTTTTACCGTTTATTAATTTTTAGACATATAATTTAATTATTTCTATTAGACTTTTTGTTTTATTTGATTTTTATTATTTTATTTGAATTTTATTATTACAATCGGTGACAATTATCCTTTTCAAGGCTTACTGTCAGAGCTTTTAAACGAGCAATCTATGGGTCAACTGCACCAAGAGATCGCTGGTTGCCCTGCGCGTACAATATAATAATGCTTTCAGGATGTTGTTGCGACTGCAGCGCCTCGGCAATGTTTGCTGAGACCCACATACTACACAGATGGCTTTCACGCCATAATTCGCAATAAAACCGCGACGCTGCTGCGCAGAGTGCGAGGTAGTTGTAACTATATCCTGAGAGCTGTGGCGAAGAACTATGTATACTCCGAATATCAGACATTTTATACGGAAGTTGCTCAGGTAGGAAACATGTTTCTTGTCTGGTCGTCCTCAGCGTGGTGTGTGTATTATTTTATTTTATTTTTTATCAGTACCACTACTAACATTAGAATATAAGTTGTTTTGTAATACTAACAAAATATGGATTACTGTTGTCTGAAAATAAATTAATTTTAATTTTAATTTAATTATTATTTTTTTTTTTTTTTTATTAATTGAATGTTGTATGATGCTAATTATTATTTATGTATTTACTTCAAATTCATTGAATCATTAATGGTTTAATTTGTAATGACGTATATCACTAAAATGTGTTATTATTTATTTAAAAGGATTACGTTTATTTAAGAGGCCGACAACACCTAAAGCGCGGTCACTGTAGGACTGCATAGAAAAGAAAGAGAAGCACGATGACACAACGCTGGTAATTTATTGCAAAATATGAAGCAATTATCGATTTACAAAAAGCTATAGATTGTATAAAAAAAAAACACTATTATGCTAATATGGTGCTTGTAGAATAATCTGACAAAAAATCAGAATGATTGGATGTATATTAGTATGGTCTTTAATCGTTAAAATATTTTTTTAGAGGTACTCGTATCTTCGTGTTTTTTTGCAATTGTATCAAATTAGTTGTATTATGTTTTCAACACACTATTTACCTAGCATATATCCTGAAGAATATCATATATTTTTCTGATTTTGTTTACTGCAGTAGATCATATGCTTTTAGGCATTATAAAACTTGCGTTTAGGTCCTGTAGTCCCCTTAAAGGGTTTATATATTATGACGTACATACAGTTAATTAATGGGTTTCTTCTTATCTTCAGGGACGTCAGCAGTCTTTTCGTGCTGAATACTCTTCGTCGAGTTGGTGTGATCTGCGTATCATCTTTATACTGACGATTTGCAGCTTTACTGCCAGGCAAGTGTTGGCAACATATCTGATGCGAATGAGGAGCTGAACTGGGATTTAGATGTGGTTAAAAGCTGGTCTGATCGATTTGGGGTGGCAGTTAACCCTACCAAGTGTCAGGCGATCATTGTAGGGAGCTCCCACAGTATGAGGAAGCTGAATGTCTCTACTGTGCCACCTGTGAAATAAGGTCTTGTATAAAAATCTTCATTCCACCAACAATCGTCTTCTACGATGTCCTTCTCACCGCTCTGGTTTCATTCACTCTTCTTTCTTTGTACAGGCGGTTTTTCTTTTGAATGCACTTCCTCTGAACATCAGGATGGCAACCAGTCTATTATCATTTAAAGTGACGGCGCGGAAATATATTCCTAAGAAGTTGGCAGAATCATCCCAGCGATGATCAGAGTATTCTATTCTATTCTACTCTATTCGTTTTCTCCCCTGCCAATCGTTATTTCTCCTGTCACTTGTATTTTGTTTATATGTATTTATGTATCTATGAATTAGTATACATTTTTTATTTTCGAGTTAGCTATCCCTTATGTTGCACCGGCCATGTTTTGTCTCTGCATCACCCTAAGTTGACTGGTAGAAAATGCCTCAGGCATTAAGTCCGCCTTTGTACAGTATTTTTTTTACTTGTGCATGATGTTTTAATAAGTAAATAAATCATTTAAGTATATTTACTTAATGATTAGCATGCTACTTTTCATACATATTGTATTTACATTGTTGTGCCCGACACCATGTGAACTTTCTAACTATTATTAAGATCTTGTACACACATGAGATATGCAATAAAGATTCTCACAGAATTGTTCGAAAATACAAGACCTCGGGAAAACTTTGCAGTTTGGTAAGAATAACGTTAAGAGGGGAGGCTAACAAAAGAATTCAGCTAGGCTGGGCAGCGTTTGAGAAGCATCGTCGAGCCTTCGCGTCACGTATCCCACAGAGGTCTAAGGTCTTCAATAAGTGCGTCCTGCCTGTGTCTTTCGGAGCCTAAACGTTGGTCCATAAATTTAAGGTCGCTCAGCGAGCTATGGAACGGGCTATGTTTGGAGTCTCTCTGAGGGATCGAATCCGGAATGAGGTGATCCGGCAGAGAATCAAAGTTGTCGACATAGGTCACAGAATAAACAAGCTTAAGTGGCAATGGGCCGGCCATATTAGCCGTAGAACCGATGACTTTGGAATAAACGTGGTCTTGACGTTTGCCGATTCGCAGTTTCCACTACGGTGAATCGGCAAACATAAGGTAGCACGCTGTCAGGCTAGGTGGAGCGACGATCTTTGCACAGTGGCTGATAGTAGCTGGATGAGCGTTGCCGAGAATAAATGGCGTGTTATTGGAGAGGCCTATGTCTGGCAGTGGACTGCTATAGGCTGATGATGATAAATTTTAAACGTTTATAATAATTTATACTGCATCCCAAGATACAAATCGCCAACGTCTACCAAAAAGCAGCCAAGCTCTTGAGCTTGGCTGCTTTTGAGGCTGGGCTGGACACGTTTTCCATATGTCGGATGGATCGTGGGCTAAGATCAAACAACATGGGGCCCTAGAAATGTCCAACGGCATCGAGGTAGAACCAGGGACAAGTTTGATGTCTATAGGCGGGATTGGTCCGTGATGGCGCAACTTCGGGTTGAGTGTACAAAGGAAAGGGAAGCCTTTGCTCTACTGTTAGACAGGTGGTTTCATTTTGTTTAATTGGTCAAGGACAGCTAATGAGACACAATTGATTTTGTATTGTTTGACACCGAATCGGAATCGCGCGGGGCTTTACAGGTTAAATTATTATTGCTATAGATTGTCCGGTATATTTTAGCACATGGCAACACATGTTCTTATCTGGAAACTCATTCCAATTTATAGTTGTCAACAAAAAATTAAATCAAAAGATTCGCCCTACCGTGTCAAAAGATTTGGTTTCTGTTTCGTCTTGACACCTCTGACACACACAATGTCTCAGAGACGTTACTTGATTATCATGGAAACCACATTATTATTGCGTGAGATCACTCTTCTTAGTATGGACTATTTTTCGTGCCACTCGGCACGGTGAGGGCACATGTAACGGTATAAATTTTTGGTAGTCAATTAAAGTTAATAGTTGATTATTTTTAAGTGAAATCCTTGAGTAGGTACCGGCTTGCTCTAGTAAAGAAAAGAAACTAAAAGATTTTTGAACTATTAAATTAGATCATACCGAGTGATCCAGACGATTTCCCTCTACGTCAGGTCAAATTATAATTGCCTAAGTGACACTATGTGCTAAGTGACCTAGAAGTTGAATCAAATGATCTAACAGCTGATATTGTTATAGGTCACTATCAAAACATGTTTGTTCAAGCCGGTTTATAACAAAATTCATAGCATTGCTTGAGTAATATCTTAGTTTTTTTTTTTTTTTTAAATGCATAATACCAGATAATACTATCTAACACGGCCATGATTTGTATGTACATGTATTATATAAAAAAATGATAACTATAATATTTAGTTACCTTGAAGCATGCTGTGACAGCCGATGAACGGATCGCCGCTGAAACCAGGCAAGCACGAGCAGTACGGGACGTTGTTGTTGACGTTACAATGCGTATTGTTGCCGCAATGCCCGGGGCACGGGTCCTTGCAGCGGTTGTGGATGCACGCCATGAGCGCGTTGCACTGAGAGCTGACAGTACACTCTGGTATGCATTTCGGCGGAGACCAGACGTAATCCGGAACACAGACGCAGCGTAAGTTGCCATTGAACTCTTCGCACCAATGCCAATAACTCATCATACATGGCGATGGTTGGCATGGATCTAATTCTGGTGGTAGTGAAAAATATTGCATATTTAGTAAAATAAATTTAAAAGTTGGTGACAATTACGAAATAATTTAGAATGTAATGAGTACTTATTGGGTACACAATTGGTAAATGGATCACCGGTCAATCGATCCTGACATGAATACATAGGATGGTGAGCAATTACTCTGCAGTTTGTATTTCTAGCACGATAAACGTATGGGTCTACACATTTGAGGTTTAAGCAGGCTTTGTCACCAGCGCATTTACTGTTTATTGTACGTTTTGGTCGACAGTTGGGCGGTGAACCCTTAATTAAAATCGATGTGGCAACTACATATTGCTACTTTGATTATTCACAGTTGGCGTAAAGTTGCAGAATCGCAACGACTACAGTTTGGCCAACGAAAGCTGACCACGAATTATTTTCAAAAGTTTTAGAATGGTAAAATTTTTCTGTTTTTTCCCGATCGTCCCACTGATTTTGTTGGTGGGACGAGCGGGAATATTTTTTTTTGTTGGTTGATTAGTTGTTCAATAGGGTTCACGCAAATGTAACAATGTTATAGGCGCTCTTTTGTTGAGTAGCGGCATCGCCGGTGAATCTCGCCCGAGCCATGTAATATTTATACAGAAGAATTTATTTTGTAAAATAATTATTAAATCCAACCAAGTAACTCATTTGAAAAGTAAACTATAAAGCAACACGATTAACATTTTATGCACAATATTATTTAGTGGGACGAATGACACTAATCTAAGAACATATTCCCATTCGTCCCTCTAAAATCCTGAGTGGGACGATCGGGAACAAATTGAATATTAATTTTGTCAATTCCCGTTCGTCCCACTCGGTGGATGAAGTTGGGGGAACGAATGGGAATACACGCACTAATCTAAGAACATATTCCCATTAGTCCCTTTAAAATCCTGAGTGGGACGATCGGGAACAAATTGAATATTATTTTTGTAAATTCCCGTTCGTCCCACTTGGTGGACGAAGTTGGGGGGACGAATGGGAATACACGAATATTTTAGGACTGTCAAAATTGTCACATTGACGTTTCGTACTTGAGTCATCTTGTGTTTACGTGCATCATACGAATATTTTCGTTGGTTCTGTTTAAAATAATGCCGAAAACCATCAAAAGCTCGACGAGGAAGCTTCTATTTACTATGATTAACAAATATAAAAACGTAAAAAGTGATTTGAATCAGAAATCTGCAGAGAAAATATGACGACTGGAGTCAATCTTTTCACTTTTAGGTTAGTTTTTTGAATTACTAATAAAACAACTTGATACTTTCGACTATTCATAAAAAATCGTAATATTTTTCACACGAGGTGACAAAACTTAAAATTTTGGAAACAGCAAAGAAATTGAAAACTCAAAAAAAAACAATGAAATGTCGACTTGTTACACACATTATTTAGAAAAGATTCCTCAATGACAGGTATTACTTCAGAAATTATAGATTTTTATCAGTTACTTTAAAGGGTTTATAAATTTATGATAATGTGTATGGATGGCTAAATTAGATAATATACTATCTTTGTATTTTGTTTTTTTTTTACTTTAATGACTGATTAGTATTTATATACTGTTAGACAATGTATTGTATTTGTTCTCTTCAGATGTAAGTGTGTAGACCATAAGAAGAATTAAATTGAAGGGTCTAAAAATCAAGGACAGTGGTATACTCCGGCGAAAAATCGTCCACATTCAGCAACAGTTTCCAATTTGGATAATTTTGATATTTCGGCTATTAGAAACAAAATAAACAAATTTCATGGAGTGAAAAAACAAGTCCCAACACTGAGAAGCCTGCACAATGAGCAAGCAAATTGGAAGCAATTGAATTTACGGGATGCCGTGAAACCCTTGGAATTTTTTTACGGAAAAACGGGTTTGAGTTTCAAAACAATAAAAATTAACGAGCTTTACTTACAGAAAACTATGATATTGCGGCATGGAGACAGATTCTTGAGGACAATACATCAAAAGAGGCTGGAAGGTAAACAGATTATTTACCTTGATGAGACATTTATGTAAATCAGAATTATAAAGTTAAAAAATCGTGGCAAGGAGCTTCAACAAGATCGGAGAAAGATCAAGATCGGAGATCGGATTCAAGATCGGAGGAAAGGTTTGTGCATTATTGGTATTCAGCACAAAATCCAAATCAGCTAACTACCATGATGATATGGATGCTACCAACTTTATGAAATGGTTTGAGGAAATCTTGATACCAAATCTCACTAAACCTAGTGTACTTGTGATGGACAATGCCAAATGTTACCATGTGAAACAAGTAAACAAACCCACTACTATGTCTGATTCTAAAGCTAATCTTCGGAGATTAGCCATATTCCTCGTAGCTTCAAGAAAAAATATTCATTTTGAAGAATATCATACCAAAGCTGAACTGTAACTAATGTATTTGGTGTAAGATAATAAACATGCAGTTGTTTACGAAGCAGAAGTACTTCTAAAAAAACACAGTATACCCACAATCACGAAAGTTTGTTGCTGCCACCGTATCATTGCGACCTCAATGCAAATGAGCTTGTATGGAGTCAGGCGAAGAGAAAAGAAGCAAGCAAAAATATAGGGATACCAGGGTCTGAAAAGCTAAATTTAATAAAAGAATGTTAAATAAAAGAATGTATTCATAACTGACTGGAAGAAGTACACTGATCATGTACTAAATGTTGATCATCATTACAAATTAAGGGACCGTATTGGTGAAAACGAACTTCAACCATTCTTAATACATGCTGGGGACAGTAGCAGTAGCAGCGAAGAAAGCAATCAGCGAAAAAAAAAAATTATAATCCGATTTCGCCTATGACTCATAACCCCTATGTTTTGTTTTGATTTTATTATGTCATCCTCATCACATCAGTGGTCTCTATTCCATTAAATAAACGTGTAGTAATAACTTTTTAATGTTTAATTCAACCTTTTCTGTATAAGGCTGTGCCAGGAAAGTTGAGCAATGTGCAGAAGCAAAAAAAAATCCAAACTAGTTTCGTTTACTCATAGAGCTTAACTTTGGAACTCTTCAAGGCGAAATATGGAAAATCTAACTTGCTTATCTACCATTGCGCGAATACATAATGGTGGTTTAACAGCTCCAAGTAAATATCAAGGGTGATTATTATTATTATTATTTATTTACAATCAACATTGGATCATGCAATTAAACTAAATTAAATTACATAAAAATATACGAATAAAACTAAAGAATTACACACAATTAAAATAATATCTTAACATTAGTCAGTACGTGAATCATAATAAGGTTATTATGATCTAAGTATATAAATATGAAATACTGATCTAAATAGGTATCTTGAATAATAAATAGTATCAACTCCGTTTAAGCAGTGTATAGCCAGGGTTGACAGCTCTTGATTGTTTAAAATTCCCGCCTTTTTTCTTGGACAGCTTTCGTTGGTCAGACTTCGGTGCTCGCGCACGGCCGATGAAAGTCGGATGTGCTTCGCCTTTGTTGGATCAGCACCAAGGCAAGAGCAACTAAAGGCTCAAAAATCACTCACAAGATGAACAACACGATCGTCTTTCTCGAACATTTAAACAAAATGATCGCTTCCTGAACGACGCCGTAACGACTAGACGCAGATGCACACGACAGCTCTGCATCTAGTCATAGAAACAAGACGCATATTCAAACTACAACCCTGCGTCTTGTTGCAGCATCTAGACGCACAGTTTGCGCTGACACTTACCCGGTTTCTGAATTGAGAATTTGAAGTTGAAAACATGTCAAATTGACTTTAACAAGTTCGCAACTTCAAGTTCTTAATTCAACAACTGGCAGATAATTTCCTCCTAGGCATGACATCCCCACGAGTGTCTTGGCCACTTTCCACCACTTTCCCCTTAAATCTAAAAGGATCTCGGACGCGATACAATCTAAGACCTTGCCCTTTAGTACATCTGTTTATACTGGGTCTGTTAAAGATATATGTTAAATTTTTTAAAAGAGGTTAGTAAACCTCTTTTTAAAAATCTCGCGCAATTCTGAACTTATTGATAACTAGCTGCGCGCGGTTTCACCCACATAAGTCTTGATCCCGAGGAAATATCGGGATGAAAAGTATCCTATGACCTAATCCATGGTCTATCCATGTACTAAATTTCATCCAAATGCGCTCAGTGGTTTTCACGGTCAAACACGTTGTTTGAACGTGAAATTCGTCCTTAGACGGAAAGGACTTTTTTTCTTCTTTGTTTTAGGTAATGGCTACATAGAGGGAACAGAGTTGGATGGATTTCTCAAGGAGTTCGTATCCAGTGCCAACTTCACTGATATTAGCCCTGATGTGAGTACCTAGATCTAAGCTTTTCATATTAGTAACTAGCGACCCCCGTACGGCTATTACGGCAAAACATCGAGATTTCTCTGTTTTAATTAATTGTAAGTTTATTATTGATGTATTATACACACAAACCGTCCGGTATAAGTTCTCTAAATGATGGTGAAAACCGCATCAAAATCCGTAGCGTAGTTTAGAAGATCGACGCGGTCACACAGACAGACACGAAAAGTGACTTTAATTTACATAATATATTATAACATGAATAGATGACGATTTTAATGACGATTTTTTCAACTGTTTAAATATGTGGCTCATCTTCGCGTTATAAAATTGATCATAATTATCTTGAGTTATGATTGCGTCGGACAATCAAAAGTCTTAATAAAAACTTAACGTTTAGAGTCTTAACAAAAAAACGAAAACGATTAAATTAGTTTTTGTTACTTTTAGAAATAAGAAAAACCTATAATGTGTAAACGACTCAACCTTGAAAAACTGTGGAGATCTTTTACATAACATGGCGTTTTACTATTTTCAACTCACCTTGAGGCAATTTGTCTGTATCTTTTTCATCTCTAGTCACAATCACTTCCTCTTTCGGAAACTTGACTTGAATATCATAGTGTTCCTCGTTCTCTTCTTCTTGTTCTTCAAAATCTGGCTCTTTCACTTCAGTAATATTCCCTTTCCCTGTCAGATCGGCTTTGATTACTTCCCGATCATCATAACTTAGCGCACTTGTATAAAGGAGGTTTGACGTTATCGTCAATGTGTGTAATGAAAATATTGTAAAACTAAATAAATCGAGCTTCATGACCGTTTCACTAAAGATTGTCTCCTCGAATGACTGACGTTCTAAATAGATGTGACTTTAAAAGCCACTTTTAAATGTCACATTAGCTGTTTAGAATTTCAAAGGTGAACGGCAGATTTCGTACAGCTTACTTTTTTTGTTGTTTTGTTATAGAATTTGTACCACATATTAAGGCAACTAAGCCATTTATTTTCATGTAAGTGTACTATTTTTAGAAGTTCGGATTAATTAATAATATTTAAAAAAAGATTTTAATAACTACACGTAATTTAGTCGTAAACTAAACGCAGTTATGTTGGTATTTAAGCTATGCTCGCCACGAGGGTATTACCCAACCTGCCCCCTTCAGATGAAGTAATTTACGATTTTTTAAATTATAAATAAAATAAATGTACTTAAAAAAAACTATTAACTGTATTGTTTTATTTACCTACACTCAAAACCCCATCAGGACTTCATCATTATCAAAATGTTGCAGTCAGCTGCTGGACATAGGTATCTCCTAATGCACTCCGCTGAGTAGGTACGATCCTCATCTCAATTTACCTACTTGATAGTAAGTAAAACACTACAAAATAGCGACAAGCAATCTAGAACATATACTTTATTAACGAAACAATGTGTATGTAACAAAACCTATAAGTAACAATCTACATTGGTACACTCAGGGCCGGATTTAGGGCAGGCCAACAGGGGCACTGGCCCCGGGCCTCCACAAAGAAGGGGCCTCCACAATTAGATTTTTCATTGATTTTTATTTGAATAAAATACTTCGTTTGTGTTCTTCAAAAAAAAAAAAGAGTCCACAATCATAACTTCGTAAGGTACCTTCTTTGAATTGTTTTTTTTTATCTGTTTCACAAATTTTTCGGGGCCTCCACTTCTTGGTTGCCCCAGGGCCGCCACAACTTCCCACAAATCCGTCCCTGGGTACACTAGTACTTAACCTTAAAAAATAAAACTGGTTATAACTTTTACGTCCCAAGTTCTAAAAATCCAAGAATTTAAAAAGGGCTTGTCTATCGTATTAACTACCAATTAAAACAAAAAATATCCCAAAACAAGAAATTTTATTAGCTGTACGAAAGTCCCATACAAGCCTGCCGTTCGCCTTTACTTTTTAGTTGCGTGTGAGGTGCTTCTTGAGGTAACTAATAAAAGTCGATTGTAGTTCTGATGGTTAAATTTTATTTGGAATTATGCCTATTGATATTCGTTTTTATTATAGTACAAGTATTTCTTAGCCTACAGTGTTTACGATTTACAACCCACCAATCACAAGAGGGCGCTCGATCCGCCGCGCCGCGGGGCGCGCGGGAGAGGTCGTCCGCGCAGGGCAAGTACTCGCGACACTATAAAACGCGAGAGCGCGCGCGCGTCGATCCTTTTCTCGGGCTGCCGTCGTTGCGTGAAGATCTCTGCGTGTCACCGTGTGTCCACCTCTGCTGCCTCATGATTTTCACGCACGTCGTCAGCCTTGAGTACCAACCGCTCTTTTCAGAGCGTTCTCTTGTTTCTTGCCAGAGTGTCGTGAACGCGTCTTTTTCAAGACGGTCTGTTTCTTGTTTCTTGTCAGAGTGTCAATAACGTAACGGTATGGTTCTTGGTATCTGGTAAGGTTCTTGGTATCTGGTAAGGTTTGTGGTTCCTTGGTACTTGTGTCACTACATTACTCCCCCCTAAGTGAAACGTACGTTCGGTTTCACTGTGCGGCCGGTTCTTGTGACGTAGGTATGTTTCTTACTCGCTGCGGTCGGTGTAGGCGGTTCGGTTGTTGCGTTGTGTTGACCTTGAGTCGGCGTATGCGTCGGAGATGACGACAAGCTTGATGTTTCTGTGTCTTCATTGTATATGTACGCCGGCTTCAATCTGTCGACTGATATAATGGCGGTGCGAAGAGGTAACCGCAACGTAAACAACTTCCCGTCTTCACTGCGTTGTAATACTTCGAACGGGCCGTCGTAAGGTGGTGTGAGTGGGGGGCGCACAGTGTCGTTACGTACGAACACATGCGTACACGTAGCGAGGTCCTTGTACACGAATGTGTTCGAGTTTGATGTGTGCGTTCTTCTTACCGGCGATAGCGAGGTCATTGTTTCGCTCAGCTGTCGAACGAATTCGGCGTCTTCAATTTTCGGCGTTGTAGGCACGAAGAAGTCGGACGGAATACGTAATGTGGTACCGTACGTCATTAGGGCTGCGCTGACGGAGGTGTCTTCACGAAGTGCGGTACGTAGTCCTAGAAGAACTGTGGGTAATTCCTCGCTCCAGCGTGTTGCGGCTGCTCTCGCCATCAGTGCGGCCTTTAGTGAGCGATGCCATCGCTCGACTTGACCGTTCGCTTGCGGGTGAAATGCAGTGGTGCGAATGCGTGTGATACCGAACTTCTTCATCAGTGATGTGAATAGCGCAGATTCAAACTGTCGTCCTTGATCCGTTGTGAGCCGTAGCGGGCATCCGAAACGTGAAATCCACCCGTCGTACACGGCTTTTGCTACTGTCTCGGCGGTGATGTCATGTGTGGGTATCGCTTCGGGCCACTTGGTGTAACGATCTATCATCGTGACGAGGTATCTGTAGTCACCTGAGGGAGGTAGTGGTCCGACGATGTCAACGTGTATGTGTTCGAAGCGTGCTGATTCTTGAAATTCACTGAGCGGGCTCTTCACGTGTCGTTGAACTTTCGCGCGTTGACAGCTGATACAAGACTTCGCCCACGTAGCTACGTCTTTGTTCATGGAAGGCCAGAAGTATTTTGTTGCGATAATTTTTCTTGACGTTCGAACTCCGGGGTGACTCAAATCGTGTTGCGCCTTGAAGGCGGCAAAACGGTAGGTCGGCGGTACATACGGTCGAATGTTGTTTGTTGACGTTTCGCACAGTATCGGCCGCTGAACTCCAGGTATAGCTATGCGGGTGAACTTGAGTTTGGGGTTGTTCAGACACGACTGCAGTTCGGAGTCGTTTTCATATTCTTGAATAAGTTGGTTGTAGTCAATTGTCGAGTTCAGTAGTTCGATTTCTTCGATTCGTGATAACGCGTCAGCTGCTTCGTTCTTATCGCCGTGAATATACTTTATGATTGAGCAGAACTGGCTTATGTAGTGAAGTTGTCTCTCTCTTCTCGGTGTATCACTGCTGTTCGGCGTTCTTGTCAGTGCGTACGTAAGAGGTTTGTGATCCGTGAATATTGTGAGATCGTTGCCTTCTATTAGCCGACGTAGATGTTGCACAGCGGTGTACATTGCTAATAATTCGCGATCGTACACGCTGTAGCGTCGCTGCGTCTCGCTCATAGTTTTTGAATAGAATGCGAGAGGTTTCCACACGTTGTCGATTTTCTGTTGCAGGACGGCACCGATGCTAGTGTTCGATGCGTCGGTAAACAAACACAGCGGTGCGTTGGGTATCGGGTGCGTTAGCGTGGTTGCCTCGAGTATGCTTTGGCGGCATGTCTCAAATGCTTCTTCGGCTTCCGGCGTCCAGGTGATTGGTGATTTGTCGTTCTTTTTGCTATTATGAAGGTATTTGTTGAGTAGGTTTTGATGTTCGGCTTGATGAGGTAGGCAGCTGCGGTAAAAGTTTATCATGCCCAAAAATCTTCGTAGTTCTTGTATTGTTGTTGGTTTTGGATAGTTAAGTATGGCTTCGATGCGATCTTGTGTGGGTTTGATTCCATCCTGCGTAACTTCGTATCCGAGAAACTGTATTTTGTTCATGCCGAACTCGCATTTTTGAATGTTGAGGGTAATTCCGTACTTATTCAATCGCTCGAGTACTTGATGTAAGTGGTGCTGATGTTCTTCTTCATTATTCGAGTAGATGAGCAAATCGTCGACGAAACAATATACGATGTTGTCGAGTCCGCGTAGTACTTCATGCATGAATCGTTGGAACGTTTGGCCTGAGTTGCGTAGGCCAAACGGCATGCAGGTAAACTCAAAGAGACCGAATGGTGTTATAATGGCGGTCTTCGCAGCGTCTTCTTCTTCGTTTGGTATGGAATAATAGGCCATTTTCATATCGAGTTTTGAAAAGATTTTCTTCCCGTGTAATTGGTACGTAAAGTCTTGCATTCTCGGAATTGGGTAGCGGTCGGGTATTGTCACAGCGTTTAGTCTTCGGTAGTCTCCGCATAAACGTAGTGAGCCATCTTTTTTCTTAACAACGTGTAATGGACTGGCCCATGGGCTTTTCGATGGTTTACAAATACCCATGTCCATCATCTTCTCGAACTCTAGTTTTGCTGCGTTGTACTTGTCGGGAGGAAGTGGGCGTGGCCTTGAGTAAATCGGTTGGCCTGTTGTTTCGATGTGATGTTTCACGTCGTGTTTTGCGGGAGTCTTGAGTGAGATTGGTCGCAAAACGTCTGGATACTGTTTCAATATGTCGTGGTATACGTGGTTGCGGTCGATTAAATAGACGATTTCTTCTGTAGCTTGAATTTTTACGGCGTTTACTGTGATGTTGGTAACGCGGTCGATGAGTTTCCTTTGATGCAAGTCGACTAGTAATTTGTGATGTACGAGGAAGTCTGCGCCCAGTATCGATGTCTTGATGTCGGCGACGACGAATGTCCATTTGAAGCTTCTACGTAAACCTAAGTTGAGTTCGAGTGTACGTTCTCCGTAGGTACGTATCTGTGTGCCGTTTGCTGCGAATAGTTTGTAGGTACTGTCTGCTGGTCTTGCATATTTCGTGTTTCTTGCTGCTAAAACTGATATGTCGGCTCCGGTGTCGACAAGGAACTTTTCTCGATTCTTGGTATCGATGATGCAGAGGCGGTGGCTTCGTTGGCTTACATCGACTTCCGCCACAGTCGACGTACGTTCTAGTTTTCCTTCTTGATTTTCGAACAAGGTGATTCGCATTTGCGTGCGTTGTCACCAAATCGGTAGTGATAATAACACAGCCAATCAGCGTCGCCCGGTTTGCTTGATCCGCGGGAATTTTGGCGCGAATTGCTGCGTCGGCGCGAAGATGACGGGTAGCGGTAACGGGGACGAGAGTCGCGCTGTTGTTGGCTGGTGCGTAGCTCGGCGATTTCGAGCGATAACTTTTCTATTTGTTTTGACAGCATTTGTACCTCCAAATTCATGATGGCTGACGGTGAGTGATGATTTCCGCAGCTTGACGTATTTGCTGTGGTGATTGCGGCGACTGATGCTGGTTCGTAGTGCTCCATAATTTTGTCGGCCATTGCAGCTAGGACATCAAGCGTGGATTCCGTGTTCACTGAGATAATGGCGCGAATTTGCGTGGGCAGCTGATTGAGCCACATGACTTTGAGTGCTTCGTCTGACATTAATTTGCCGTTCAAATCGCGCATCTTGCGGAGTAACTGGCTAGGTTTCTGATCGCCGAGTTCGAGTCCAGCGAGTAATTTCTGTAGCTGGCGTTGGTCCGATTCTTGATACGTTGATATTAGCCTGTTCTTCAGTGTGCTGTATTTGCCCGTAGTCGGTGGGCTCAAGATTATGTCGCTGACCTGTTCTATGTCGCTATATCCCAGGAGTGGAACGACGAGGTTGAATTTTTGGTCTTCACTGATTTTGCTGGCGGCTATGGCGGTTTCGAATTGCGCGAACCATAGCCGCGGATTTTGACGATAAAATGGTGGCAAACGCGCAGGCAGCGATACGGCGGCAACGTTGCTGTTGTCTGTTGAGATGCCGTGGGCGTCGCAAAATTCTTCAACTTTTTCCTTCGACATTTCAACCAGATTTGCGGTTCTCGGGGTTCGGGGTCACCAGTTTAGTTGCGTGTGAGGTGCTTCTTGAGGTAACTAATAAAAGTCGATTGTAGTTCTGATGGTTAAATTTTATTTTTTTTTTTTTTTTTTGGTATGGCATCTCGTAGTTGACCTTGAGAGGTCGTGACTACTTAACCGGACTTTCCTGTGGCTGCCTTAAGCGAACTCAAAGCCTCCAGCCAGGGGCGAATTACTTATAGTACTAAGCGACTGCACGCTAAGGGCACCCCCTGTGGGGTACGGACCTCGGCTTAGGGCGTCGCTGGGGGGAGGACAGCAAGATGGGACAGGCTGGATCTGGTTAATATTATTATTATTAATCGGGGAATTTAAAGCTACAGGCTCAGCTGCGGCGCGGGCTGGCACTTCTTCGAGCAAGGGTCGGGGGGGACAATTACGTCGGGGTTTACGCGAGGGACCTCGGCGGCGAGGTCGGAACGTAGGTCGGTGTGTTTTGTGCACTGTACTCGTTGCCCTATTGCTTTCCTGGAGGAGGGTAATGGGGTCATCGGGGTCGGAGAGGGTATGCCTTGGACGGCGAATAGAGCTAATGGTGGAGGGCCTATAACTGGCGGCCTGCACAACCAGAGGGTTGCGGTGGGTGGTGGCGGAGTCGAAGAAGCGCTTCGTGATGCGCTTCATGAACTGCTTGATGGTGGGGATTCTAAGATCGAGATGGAGGATCTCGTTTCGGACGAACCAGGGGGCTCCCGTTGCCTTTCGGAGGAAACGGTTTTGGAGGGACTGCATCCTGTGGATGTGGTGGGGTTTAGCGTGTGCGAAGACTGCACAGGCATAAGTCATGATGGGACGGATGCACGCTGTGTAAATACGCAATTTGCCCTTAAGGGACAATTTGCTGCGCGCATTTAGGACGGAGTGAAGTCTACCGAGAGCAAAAGCGGCACGCGAACGCACCTGCTTGATGTGCTCTGAGAACGAGAGATGGTGGTCAAGGGTCACGCCTAGGTATTTGGCTCGCTTCTCCCAAGGGATAGGCTTGCCGAACATGGTGAGCGGTCGGGGGGCGATGAGGTTTTTACGCTGTTTGGTGAAGAGAACAGCCTGACTTTTGTCGGGATTGACCTCGATTCTCCACTTTCTAAACCAAGCGCCAAGCTTGTTGACCTCGGTCTGGAGAGTGCGAGATATGTGGTCGTGGACTAACCCGGTGTAGTAGATGGCCGTGTCGTCTGCGAACAGAGCCAACTGCGCCTTTCTACTTTTCGGGATGTCGCTGGTGAAGAGAGTGAAAATGAGAGGGGATAGTACAGAGCCCTGAGGGACGCCTGAACGGATAGGGTGAGGGGAGGATAGCGCTCCTTCGATGCGATAGCGGAAGGTGCGGTTCGACAAGAAGTCTCGTAAGATGAGCACGAGACGATCGGGCACACCGAGTTTGTAGAGCTTATATAATAAGCCGTTGTGCCAGACCTTGTCGAACGCTTTCGCTATATCGAAGAATACAGCACCGGTCGTAAGACCACGTTGAAAGCCGTGGCTTATGTGTTCAACGATGCGGTGGACCTGTTGGACGCAAGAATGTTGGGCTCTAAAGCCGAACTGCTGGTCGGGGATGAGGCCCTTTGTTTCCGCAAAATCTCTGAGGCGCTTTAAGATAAGCCTCTCATAGATTTTGCCGAAGACATTGAGCAGACTGATGGGCCGGTAGCTGGTGGGCTCCGTTTTCGGCTTACCGGGCTTCGGTATGCCGATGACGGTGGCCTTCTTCCACTCTTGTGGGAAGATGTTATTGCTCAGGGCTCCATTGAAGATGGTGGCCATGAGCATTATGAGGTGAGCGGGGAACAGTTGGAGCACCCTATTGGTGATTCCGTCTGAGCCGGGGGCTTTGCGAGGTTTTAGACCCTTGATGATATCATGCACTTCGTCTGGAGTGACGGGAGGCAGAGGATAGTCAGGGTCTTCAATGGGCGGGAGGGAGGCTCTACGTTCGACTTCCGCGTCGACCTGGGACAGGTGAGCTTGGTCTACTGGTTGAGAGCTAGGTGAGCATTGAGCCTCAAGACTATCGGTTAGGCATTCTGCCTTGTCGACGTCATCGAAAGCGATGGTCTTGTCGGGGCGCACCAGGGGGGGCATTGAGACGACTTCGTCGGATTTGAGTTTCCTCTGAAGGTCCCAGAACGCTCGGTGAGTGGGCTCTAGCTCGCTTAGCATCTTGTCCCATCCAGCGTCACGCAGCTCCGATAGGCGTGTCTTTACAGATCTCTGAAAATAGCGCATATGGGCTTTGTTCGCGTGGTTGGGAAAGTTACTGTACGCACGGACAGCCGCGTTCTTCTCATTCAACAGTTCGCGTACATCGTCCGGGAGCTTCCAGCGATGGTCGTCCATCGCCGGAACCTCCCTTGAACAGTCGTTCAGGACTGATTGTACGTGCACTGTGAATGAGTCGATCGCGGCTGTCGTGTCAGCGATAGAGTCGAAGTGGTCGGGAATGGAGTCTAGTCGGGGACGTGGTGGATTTCAGGCAGTCGCTTACTTTCCTCCAGTCTGTAACTAACTTGGTGAGAGGGGGTCTATCAGGGTCATGGAGACCTAGGCGTGGTGCCAGCTTTACAACAACTGGACGGTGGTCAGAGGAGAGTTCGTCAAGCGCCTCTATAGAGTCCAACCGTAGGTTGATACTCTTCAGAAGCGCTATGTCAAGTACGTCGGGGGTTTGGTTAGGGTCGTGGGGAAAGTGAGTGGGAGTCATCGGGGCGATGATGTCGAAGTTGAGGATGGGACATAGGTCAAACAGGTGTCTGCCTCTGGTGGAGGTCCTGGTGCTGTTCCAAGCATGATGTTTGGCGTTGAGATCGCCCGCTATGATAACGGAGTCACTCAGGCCAAGTAGAATGGAAAGGTCGTCAGAGAGGGGGGGAAGGGCTAACTCCGATGAGGAACCGGGGGGAACATAGGCCGATACTATGGTGATCGGTTGATGGCCAGTCATGCCTAGCTTGCATATGGACACTTCTAAACGCGAGAGAGGGGGCGGGTCCATTGGGATGCAGTGGAGGGTTGATCTGAAATAAATTAGGGTGCCG
The DNA here is from genome assembly GCA_905333075.3 of Atethmia centrago. Lineage (NCBI taxonomy): Eukaryota > Metazoa > Arthropoda > Insecta > Lepidoptera > Noctuidae > Atethmia > Atethmia centrago. The sequence continues at coordinate 16,491,578 of HG995385.1, forward strand.
CCCCTGTGACATCTAGTCCTGTCATTGCGAACTATACGATAGTTGGCAATTGACGGGTTTCGACGGCTGGGCTTTAAGAATGTTTCCTGTAATAGGAGAATATCAATTTGGTGGTCGCGGAGGAAAGCAGCGATTTCATCGCGTTGATTTATCATGCCATTGGCATTAAAGAAACCTAACTTTAGGGATCGGGGTTTGGTACGTGCCTTCGGTTGTAAATCCATTATTTGGGTTTCGCGAAGTTTTCCAGGGCTTGCGTTATCTCTGGATACGCGTGGAAGATACGCTGTATCTGGGCGAGATCGCAGGAATTACGGGCGGCAACGAGCTCGTTGGCCATTTTGCGCGCGCGGGGCGTAAAAAATAGAGCGAAGGTCCCAGAGATCACGCTGAACGGATCTACTGGGATGGACGGGATGGACGGGCCGACCACCGGGGTGGTTGAAGCGGCGACGGGCCCGGCGCAGCGGTTGCGGCAGCGGCCACGGGAGCGGGCGCGGTAAATTTTATTTGGAATTATGCCTATTGATATTCGTTTTTATTATAGTACAAGTATTTCTTAGCCTACAGAGTTTACGATTTACAACCCACCAATCACAAGAGGGCGCTCGATCCGCCGCGCCGCGGGGCGCGCGGGAGAGGTCGTCCGCGCAGGGCAAGTACTCGCGACACTATAAAACGCGAGAGCGCGCGCGCGTCGATCCCCTCCCGCCCGTTGAAGACCCTGACTATCCTCTGCCTCCCGTCACTCCAGACGAAGTGCATGATATCATCAAGGGTCTAAAACCTCGCAAAGCCCCCGGCTCAGACGGAATCACCAATAGGGTGCTCCAACTGTTCCCCGCTCACCTCATAATGCTCATGGCCACCATCTTCAATGGAGCCCTGAGCAATAACATCTTCCCACAAGAGTGGAAGAAGGCCACCGTCATCGGCATACCGAAGCCCGGTAAGCCGAAAACGGAGCCCACCAGCTACCGGCCCATCAGTCTGCTCAATGTCTTCGGCAAAATCTATGAGAGGCTTATCTTAAAGCGCCTCAGAGATTTTGCGGAAACAAAGGGCCTCATCCCCGACCAGCAGTTCGGCTTTAGAGCCCAACATTCTTGCGTCCAACAGGTCCACCGCATCGTTGAACACATAAGCTACGGCTTTCAACGTGGTCTTACGACCGGTGCTGTATTCTTCGATATAGCGAAAGCGTTCGACAAGGTCTGGCACAACGGCTTATTATATAAGCTCTACAAACTCGGTGTGCCCGATCGTCTCGTGCTCATCTTACGAGACTTCTTGTCGAACCGCACCTTCCGCTATCGCATCGAAGGAGCGCTATCCTCCCCTCACCCTATCCGTGCAGGCGTCCCTCAGGGCTCTGTACTATCCCCTCTCATTTTCACTCTCTTCACCAGCGACATCCCGAAAAGTAGAAAGGCGCAGTTGGCTCTGTTCGCAGACGACACGGCCATCTACTACACCGGGTTAGTCCACGACCACATATCTCGCACTCTCCAGACCGAGGTCAACAAGCTTGGCGCTTGGTTTAGAAAGTGGAGAATCGAGGTCAATCCCGACAAAAGTCAGGCTGTTCTCTTCACCAAACAGCGTAAAAACCTCATCGCCCCCCGACCGCTCACCATGTTCGGCAAGCCTATCCCTTGGGAGAAGCGAGCCAAATACCTAGGCGTGACCCTTGACCACCATCTCTCGTTCTCAGAGCACATCAAGCAGGTGCGTTCGCGTGCCGCTTTCGCTCTAGGTAGACTTCACTCCGTCCTAAATGCGCGCAGCAAATTGTCCCTTAAGGGCAAATTGCGTATTTACACAGCGTGCATCCGTCCCATCATGACTTATGCCTGTGCAGTCTTCGCACACGCTAAACCCCACCACATCCACAGGATGCAGTCCCTCCAAAACCGTTTCCTCCGAAAGGCAACGGGAGCCCCCTGGTTCGTTCGAAACGAGATCCTCCATCTCGATCTTAGAATCCCCACCATCAAGCAGTTCATGAAGCGCATCACGAAGCGCTTCTTCGACTCCGCCACCACCCACCGCAACCCTCTGGTTGTGCAGGCCGCCAGTTATAGGCCCTCCACCATTAGTTCTATTCGCCGTCCAAGGCATACCCTCTCCGACCCCGATGACCCCATTACCCTCCTCCAGGAAAGCAATAGGGCAACGAGTACAGTGCACAAAACACACCGACGACCTACGTTCCGACCTCGCCGCCGAGGTCCCTCGCGTAAACCCCGACGTAATTGTCCCCCCCGACCCTTGCTCGAAGAAGTGCCAGCCCGCGCCGCAGCTGAGCCTGTAGCTTTAAATTCCCCGATTAATAATAATAATATTAACCAGATCCAGCCTGTCCCATCTTGCTGTCCTCCCCCCAGCGACGCCCTAAGCCGAGGTCCGTACCCCACAGGGGGTGCCCTTAGCGTGCAGTCGCTTAGTAATATAAGAAATTCGCCCCTGGCTGGAGGCTTTGAGTTCGCTTAAGGCAGCCACAGGAAAGTCCGGTTAAGTAGTCACGACCTCTCAAGGTCAACTACGAGATGCCACACCAAAAAAAAAAAAAAAAAAAAAAAAAAAAAGCGCGTCGATCCTTTTCTCGGGCTGCCGTCGTTGCGTGAAGATCTCTGCGTGTCACCGTGTGTCCACCTCTGCTGCCTCATGATTTTCACGCACGTCGTCAGCCTTGAGTACCAACCGCTCTTTTCAGAGCGTTCTCTTGTTTCTTGCCAGAGTGTCGTGAACGCGTCTTTTTCAAGACGGTCTGTTTCTTGTTTCTTGTCAGAGTGTCAATAACGTAACGGTATGGTTCTTGGTATCTGGTAAGGTTCTTGGTATCTGGTAAGGTTTGTGGTTCCTTGGTACTTGTGTCACTACAACTTACTAACTAGCACTTCACCCGTGACTTCGTCCGCGTAGATTTCGTACTTTCCTCTGAAATACTCTTTCCAAACCCTTTTAAAGGTAGTTGTAAGATATGAATGAATAAATCTATATCATTTATGTAGATCAAAAGAATAATATGATGTTTTATATAAACTGTGTTCTCCCGTTTCACCACGATAAAGCGTGTTTTGTTTAATTAAGATTGGTGATTGATTTTCAAGTTCATTGAAGCAACCAGTATAATCAACCCTTTAAAACTTTGTTATAGTTCGCGTCCAATAACTTTGCCCAATAACGAAAAAATATTTTAAATGTAAAGTTTAATTTTTATTTTTATTTGCAACATTATGCACGCAAGTGGTGAATTATATGCAGAAGGAGAAAGATAAACCTTCTCCTTCTGCATATATTCACCACATTATGAATTATTTATCTCGCCTGACGGCGTAAAATAGTGTTCCGTTTCGGCATTTCTTTCACAAAACTCAAATTGCAACGTCACCCAGTAACAATAACAAGACAAGGGCAACAACAACAAAAATAATAAGAAATAACTAAAAAACAAACTAAAAACAATGTAAATGCGTAATACTTTTGGCATCGACAGTCTACCGTACTGTGCGAGCGGAACACAAGCAAGCATCGGACGTATACGAGTGACTGAGACAGAAACAATGCTGTTGATTGCCCCTTGCTGCGCTAGTCGCGCATGCGCGCGGCTGTTTAATTCGTAAGATTGACAGTAGTAGTAGACTGCGCAGTAGCGCAGTTATGTGTAGCCTACTTCAGAGCGGCAAAGTTATTTGACCCTTTCCACCACGTTATATTTGAAAACCCTGAAACTTTGACTTAACTAACCCAAAGGGTAAACACGGGACCCTATAACTAAGACTCCGCTGTCCCTCAGTCTGACTGTCTGTTCGTCTGTCACCAGGCTGTATCTCATGAACCATGATAGTTAGTTGAAATTTTCACAGATGATGTATTTCTGTTGCCGCTATATCAACAAATACTAAAAAACAGAATAAAATAAATATTTAAGGGGGGGTCCCATACAACAGACATGATTTTTTTGCCGTTTTTATAGATAGGTAATGGTACAGAACCCTTCGTGCGCGAGTCTGACTCGCACTTAGCTGGTTTATTTTTATTTTTATTTTTTGTTTCAACATTGTACGAGTCTTGAGTTTATTCACAGACCTTGCTACCGTGCTTGTGGTATATACAGTGAGTGCCTTGGAGACACTTTCGAGAAAAATGCGGTGAAAGTTTATTTTTTTAACTTTTACCGAACATTTCTCGAAATAGAATAATTAAGTTTAATTGTGTGACACATGTTGAAAATTAGCTATTCTCTTCTTCAATTTTACAACATTTTTGAACAGTGAAAAGTGATTAAACTAAAACAATGGAATATTCATGTGACGAAAAAAAAATTACACTCTCGCCTAACACGCTAATGGGAATGCGAAAAACGTGTTTGAAGAAATATAACCGCCGAAATCCAAGCAACTTTATCTCAATGCGTACGACAATTTCATGCGTTGGAGATCAAACAAACAAGTAAAAACTGTTAATATTTTTTTATGCCTGTTTTATTTTCTCGCAATAGAAGTGAAAAGCATAGTGTATAACTCGGGCATGAACGAGCCATTTTACCCCTCGACTTAACTGTAAAATCGCTTCTTTCATGCACTAGTTGTACAATCTACTATTACACGTCAATTAGGTATTATGATAGGTACCGTTCCATTTTATGATAATTATGATTGTGCTGGATCATTGGGACATTAATTGAGTATATATTGTGTTTGTTGCAGTGTTGCCGTTAGCGTACATTTTACACATTTGACGTACCTTTTAAGCCTCCCATGTGTAATGTGTAATGGGGTCTATTTGACGTACCTTTTCAACTTACCATCCAATATTTGAAACCGCCGCCAAAACGAGAAAACGAGATAGATCTTCGGTCCTAAGTACAACACACAGGCAGATACGATACAAAACACACACTACTCTGTGACTACTCTACTCACAGGGCGCTTGTTTGCAAAAAGGATAGTTTTGCTAAGTACATTTTGTTTTGTATTTTTAAGCGCGCGAGATATTGGTCTCTGTGATAAGGGGAAGTGATTTTCTTTCTTGTGTACAATAAATAAATTGAATAAGCCCATTTCCATTAATCGAATCCTGTGTTCGATTTGGTCGTGGCGGCCCCAAGCGGCTGACCGGTGCCTTTATCCGCTCGCTGCTGTGGTGCTTGTTAATTTGGAAAATACTTCCTTGAGAATATTACTAGATATTTTGTTTGTGTGTTGCATTGTGTTTTGGTGTGGGCTTTGATTCTATTACATTTCTACTAACTACTACTGAGACGTCCACTGCAGGACATAGGCCTCCCCAAGTTAGGGGGTTTTGCCGTAATCGCCACGCTTGGCATTGCGAGTTGGCGATCGCAGTGTGATGGTACAGTACGCGGAAAGAACGCTGCTGCCCATCCTACTGTTTTTTCCCTTAGTCGTCTCTTACGACACTCTCAGGGGGGTGGGGTGGTGCCACACCACAGGTCATTCAAATAATGATTATTCTTAGTAACAAGTTTATATTATAATGAATACATACCTAACGTCCTAGATCTCCTGAGCTAACTAAGGGTTGGTGAAGGCATTTGTTGCAACAACCATGCATTTTTTTCTTTTTGATTGGGAAATCATCAAATAACTTCTCTCGCTCTGGGCGGAGCGAGAGGGTGTGTCAGACTCTTACTGACTAAAACCCACCCGTATTCCTTCCTGTTGCCTGTTTTGCCAGGGGCCTCGGTGACCCTTTAGTATCTTCCCGCGACCCCGGCAGGCATCGGCCCTAGTGGACCCTTACCTTTGTGCTGACGACATCTCTTTGAGGCGCGCGTGGAATACGACGCGCCGTCGACCCGGGCCTGGTCCTTACCGGACGGTGAGCTACCCATTGCTCACCGTCCGCAAGCCCGTGCCTACGGTGGCCGGAAATCCGCCCGGGATTCCCGACGCCCAGGGCGTCTCCTGCGGCGGCTTGGGGCGAGAGGGCGCGAAATTTGCAACAAACATGCATGATTTTACTGTATAATTAGTAATATAATAAATTTATTATTTTAGTTTTAACTGACAAATATGAGCATATTATGTGTAGTATGTTTTTTAATGTTCAGATTATGGATATAACTTCACAATCACAATTTCGATTTTTTTTTTTTTTTATCGTGTGATTTCTCCATTATAGTATTAACCACGAGAAACAATTCAATGAGTACCTATCATAAAACTGCGGGGATTTTTTAGACGTATAATACTAGCTGAACCGCCAGACGTTGTCCTGTCAAAATTACAATTTCATTTTTTCTATTTTGTTTTTCTTATTATCGGTATAAAATATACTTTAAGACCTATTCTCATACCTACCAAATATGCATAAAAAATACATAAAAATCGATCGAGCCGTTTTGAAGGAGTGCGACCACAAACACCGTGACACGAGATTTTTATAATATTATATAGGTAAGTTTTCTCACATTTAGAATCCAAAAAAAATACATTTGCTGGCGAGCAGGCAGTCTCTCCTTGTCCACAGATAACTAATATGTAGCAAGCTATCCTTGTCTCGAATTCATTGCGAGAGAGCGAGAGAAGCAGTAGTAAGTGATTTTAGTAAAACCATTGCTGACGTACCTTTTTAACCCAAAATGTACCTTTTCAGCGCTGGATTTGTACCTTTTGGGAACTCAGTTGCGGCAACACTGGTTTGTTGCTAAATTCGCTTAGTAACTTGTTGGAACTTGTCGAGTAAGGTGCGTGTTTTTGCGGGCAAATTTTAGTACAAATTTGAAAGTAAATTCTGCGAGATGGCGAAAACAGAGGTTAGTTTACTTTGTACCATGTAGGTACCTAATTTTGCTGTTATTACGTCTACGCCTATAAATAAAATACTTATTTTAATAAAATAAAACAAAACATCTTTATTTCAGACGTTAGCAGTCCATACGTAGTTAGTGGTTAAAACAAACTGTGCTTACATGCTATGTTATTGTTGTTCGTACTTAATTCTATCTAACGTAAACTTATACCTAATTCTACCCAGTGCCTTTGGATGGGGCAGTCCACTCTGCTAACAATCATTTTCAGGATGCCGTTCCGAGTGCTACTGCAACGTTTAAAAACAAATTCGCTGACTTATCATATACACAGTAAGTTCCACTTACTAAGATAATGCAATAATACGAGTAGGTACGTTGCTATACTCTTTTAAGCATTAATAAGTATAATAAATACTCTTACTGTAAATATGTTACGGTTTATTAGACCATGTTTTATTTCCATCCCTTATTATAATAACAGCAAGTGCCATTTCCTGTTATTATGTTTGATACTTAATAAAAAATACTCTAAACTTAAAAATATGAAAAGCAAGATTACTTACTATAGTAATACCTAGGAAATGGTTTTAATTTTATGAAAAAATCAACCATATGCGGCTATACTGCATTCATAATAAGTATGCCTTGGCGCAAAATGAATCTTACTGTGATTATGCTCAAGCTTATTTGATTTTCTATGCCACATTTTCAAATTTTAAATATACGTAAATGTAGATCTCAATATCTTCATTCCAAATTATGTACTTTACTCAATATTGACAAAAAATTGACTTACTGTAATTATCATAAGCGTGAGGGGTACCTACTTTTAAAAACCGAATAGCAACAAACTTCATTATTTACCCTCAGTAAATAATGAAGTTTGTTGCTATTCGGTTGCAAAAATCAAATATTAAAAATGCATTATTAAATGCAGAAATCATCCGGTCAACACACTGTTTTTGTGTTAAACCACATCGAAAGTCATAATAAATCATCGCTCTTGAATTTTCTCGAATCAATTCCATTTTCTCAACGACTAAACAAGTTTGACAAAACCTTGTGACAAGACCGAGAATCTTTTTTTAAATAAATAGATGGTATTCGATTTTTAAAACCAAGGAGTTTTCAATTAAAAAGATTTTAATATGACAGGAACAGTGGGAATATTCCATTCCCAATACTTTTAGTGCAGCCCTCGTACAAATGGTATAAAGAAAATATAGTGGCGAAGTGCCTTTCAATGGACCATGTGTTTTATCTTCATTATTTACCCTCACTGTCCCTTACAATTCCCATGATGCTGTCAAGGAGATCCGGACCGGATAACGTGGGAGGAAACGCCCGGGTGTCACCATTGTGTGGATCGCGCGGAGGAGTCGGTGGAGCATACGGTGGAGGTCTGCCCAGCTTGGACGGGGCACTGCCGTGTCCTCGTGAAATCGATCGGCGGTGATCTCTCGCGTCCAGCCCTGGTCCAGGTCATGGTACGGAGCGAGAGGGCACGGGAAGCCGTCATCTCCTATTGTGAAGCAGTAATGCTCGCGAAGGAGTAGGCGGAACGGATGATGGAGAGGCAAATTTCACGCCCTCACGCCCCTAGTCGCCGCAGAAGACGCCCTGGGGCGTCGGGAATCCCAAGGAGCTCGCCGTCCGATAAGAACCAGGCCCGGGACGATGGCGCGTTGTATTCCACGCACGCCTCAAAGAGTTGTCAGCACAACTGACGGGGTCCGCTAGGGTCGATGCCTGCCGGAGTCGCGATAAAGCCCGAAAGGGATACCGTGGCCTCTGACAACACACTACTTGATAGAAATGTATCTCTTCAGAAACTTCATTAGTTCATTTGCAAATAGGTAAGAGAAAAAACACAGTTTTAAGGCTCCTACATACTGGCGCGACTTGTCGCGCGACGCGACGCGACACAAAGACACCGCTTGTAGCGCTACAAGCGGTGCCTATGTGTCGCGACGCGTCGCGCGACAAGTCGCGCCAGTATGTAGGAGCCTTTAGGTACACACACTCAGTTTTAAAAATACAGTATTTCATCATACAGGGTATATTTTTATGGGAAACAATACCCTGGGTCAGGACCCAGGGTACTGTTTCCCATAAACATGAGCTGTTCCGCATTTAACGATTTTTTTTCTATCAGCGTAAATTCAGTTTAGCAGGCTTTGCTTTAGCAGCTATTTTTGGGTTCTTGGCTTGGGAAGATCCAGCAGTGTGACGCTGCAGTTTCCGTGCTAGAAAATGGACTTTCATCAATGTTTTCTAGAGTTTCTATTAAATCATGGAGCCTCATTTGCGAAGGTGTCCAATTCAGAAACAAACTCAGGATCGGCAAGGCTGTTGTCATAAAAATCTAGGCCATCTTCACTATCTGCACCATTTATTTAGTGCAAAACTGCTTAATGTCTTTGTCACCAAGGGCCCACTTACGAGACAAACAACAACAACAACAACTTAAAACAACAAACACTAGGTATTTACCAAAAAAATAAACATAAAACTTGAAAAGTAGGTATTAAAAATAAAGTTCAAACAAAATAATACACAAGAAACAAGCAGATTTTTTTATTTTTTTTTTTTAATCACAGTCAACCGCCACTTTTCATAAAAAGGTAGTGACTGTCGAAACACAAATCACAATTTGTAACAAGTATTGACAACTAAAGTCTCGTTTTTTAATCTCGGATACTAAATTGACACATGCAAAGGTCAAACTCCAAATTGAAAAAACGTACAACAACCATTTGAGATGGGTCCAAATTAGTCTCTGGGATTAAAAAACGAACCATAGTTGTAATTTTTGGTACTAGTTCGTTAGTTCCGAGTGTAGGCTACGAGTTGCAGTGCGCGATTACGAATCAATTCTAATTTCGAGGCTTATGTACGGTATGTTACCTATAGTCTACACTTTATAGGGTTGATTATAATTCTGTAAAAACATATTTGTATAACTGATTGATACAATCTGACACTGACCTACAAATTACAAAAAACGTAATAATATTTGAATTTCGCGGAAATATAATATTAACATGTTATAAAAACTCTGCACAAGCACAAGGTTGGATGTCACCAAAAAAGTAGTTTTTGATTATTAAGGTAGTATACTGTGACTAGTTTTATTACTATATTGATACAAAAGTAAGACTAGATAATGGGGCAAGCTAGAAACTATTTTTTTTGAAAGCTCAAATACCACGTTCCCCCAGCTTAAATATTATATTCTATAAGTGACATTTCATTCATTGACATTGACATCTATCTGTGTCTGTGATTGAAAACTGACGTGTTTTTGTGTACGCCTAAAAAGCTTGATTGTTGTAAAGTAACAAATAAATAATTATATTTAGGCTGTAAAACATATATAATCGTATTATAATAAAGCTAAAAAAGTTTCTACAATGCTGAAAGCTGTCATTCTTATTGGAGGCCCGCAAAAAGGTAGGAATTCCTGCTTCCGTCGACGTCACCGGCTTTTCTTATCAATAAATTGTAATAAAACGTTTAAAGACGTGTTAAAGTTAATTTTATCATATCTAGCAACTAGTTATGTTTAATTAGTGATGCTACCAAGTAAACTAAACTATCGATTTATCTACAGAAGTGGATTTTTCTTAGTGTGAAGGTTATGTAAATAAAATAGGTAACAATTGTCGACAATTTACTCACTACTATTTATGTATACATATGACCTCATTTTAATCAACTTTGATAAGGGTCTAAGATTATTAGAATCAATTACCTTTAAGAGCTTATTCTTGTAGCCATAGTAATTACATGTGTCGGTTTTTCTTCCTATTTCAACAGCCAATATACACACATCAAAAAGTCTAAGCAACATGTACGGTTTTGAACTTGAACGATTGTAAGATATTTATATTTCTTTTATAAATAATAACTAAGCATTTTTTGATGCATTAGTGACTAAAGCAACAAAATTCTTGATTCAATTGTTCATTTAATCACAATAATTAACCGTAAGTGTACTGTAACAAACATAGTACTTATAAAATAAAGTTAAAACAAAATTAAACTGTTCATGTTTTACAAAACTAAATAACAATATTTTTATATTTGATTTGGTAATTAAATACAAAGTGTGACTGCCTCTGTTGTTTAAAACTTGACAGCAACGATTTTTCATTGAATTTTTAAGATTGTTTAACTGATCCTGCGGCAATGGCTCCCAATGGAATTTTAACAAGTCTTTCAATTGTCGGGTTGTCGACACTCTGTCCATCCAGGTTCTCTGGAACATATGTCTGGAGCATGTCCCATGCATGTTCGATGGGATTGAGGTCTGAAAACAGAACACAATCAAAAAGTTTCTATTTTTAAAATCAGCCAGTATGATTCTGAGACCAAAAAGATTGTATACCAATCTAGTTTGTTAAGAAAAAAATAAAGTATCAATTAATAAAACATGCAGTTTTTGTAAATGATGCATGTTTCTTAGACTTTTTTGATGTGTGTATTAGAAGTAATTTCCTCAAAGTAACGTTTTCTTATTGACTATTGCTTACATACTAAGTGTCCAATTACTGGAATACAGTGTCAGTTCCAATTATTGCACATCGATTGTACTGGCGTACTCAAGTCGCTAGGGTGAGCCAGAGGGTTACTGGAACGCTGCGGGCTCCATACCAACTGAAACATTTATAACCATCAGGTACCAAGACAATGCTTGTGCAGTCCTTAATTTTCCCTATCATCAATTATGGTGATGTGTGCTGCTACAACCTAAATGCAGAACTCCTCGACAAACTTGACCGTCTATGTTCTATGTTAGAGGGTTTGGTTTCCACACTTAGTCCTTCAGGTGGACCATTGTGCGTGGGCCATGGCGGCCGTTTTTGGTGATTATTCCAACCAGCCCACCTCCCTCCAGAAGTTGATAACATCTCCTGGTCTGTTTAGGATTTCTGTGTAGGATCTGGGTGCCCCGAGGGTTTCTGGTCTAATGTGGGTGACGCCTGTGCATTCGAAGAGCACATGCGCAACGGTTTCCTCTGCTTCCATGCAAGCCCTGCACAGAGGGCTGCCCGTTATGCCTATTGTGTGGAAGTGTTTGTTTAGCGAGCAGTGGCCCGTGATGGTCCCCGTCAACAGGCGCAGGCCGGTCCGGTCCAGGCGTAACAAGCGCCTGGTTAACTTACTATCCAAGGATGGCATAGCCTCCTTGGACTGTCTGCACCCCTGTGTCGAGGACCACCAGCTCTCCGCTTGTGTGTGGGTGAGCTCCTGTAGCCACCTGCGTAGTTGGTTGAAGGGGATGGGCACGATCGGCTCCGGTCCGCAGACTGACGTGCCGGATGCTCTCCTGGCTAGTTCGTCAGCTGCGTCGTTGCCCAGCGATCCGCTGTGTCCTTTTATCCATTGCAGTGTCACTGTGTTGCGGTTGAATACCGTTATACGTTCTAGCGCATTGTGACATTATTGTGTTAATCTCGAAGTACTGTGTTTCTTCCCTAGGGATTGGAGAACTGAGGCGCTGTCGGAGAGTATACGTAAATGAGTGTCCGTGACTCTCCTGGCTTCTATGGCATACGCCGCTTGTATAATGCCCACACACTCCGCCTCGTAGACGGTGTTGAACATTCCCAGCGGGCAGGATATGTTTATGTTAAGGTCGTGTGAGAAAACGCCAGCTCCGGTTCCGGAGTTGGTCTTTGCTCCATCGGTGTATACTCTTACCTCATACGAGCCTGAACTTGACCGTCTTCTTAATAACTGCATTCAATTCGGTTTCAATCTGCGTAAATATGATGATGTCTCTGCGCATCGGTCGCTTCTAAAGTGGTTGCCCATACGCCAGCGCAGAGAGCTAAGGGCGCTGACCACCTTGTTTTCATTTCTTGACTTGCCCTCTTCCCCTAGTTATCTCGTCCCCCACTTTCAGTACATTTGCGCGAACCACAGTAGAAACCCACGTTCATCACACAATCACAAATCTTCTTCAATGTCCCACTCACCGCATTGACTTCATTCGCTCTTCCTTCTTTGTTCAGTCTATCTCTCTGTGGAATGCGCTCCCCTAGGAATTCAGGATGGCAACCAACCGATTATCCTTTAAAGACAAAGTTCACGAGCATATTCGTAAGAAGCTGGCAGTATCATCACAACGGTAGTGTTTTCCCATTGTTTGTCTTATCTGTTTTAGTATATTCGTGTATTTATGTGTATTGATTAGTTCTTATATTTATGTATAATTAGGTATATATTATATTTAAAGTTTTTAATAGGTATAAGTAGAAATATTGTTATATTTAAGTAATTTTATTTCACAGTTTTCGCTATTGTACCTATTGCTGTTTGTCTCTGCATCACCCAAAGGTTGCCTGGTAGAAAATGCCTATGGCATTAATTCCGCCTTTGTACATTTGTGTGCTTATAGTATTAAATAAATAAATAAATATTACAATTTGTTCAGACATTAAAAAAATGTTATCCAATGTGGCAATGCCACCATTCTTTTTGACACACAACGAGCCCACAACAATTTTGATGAAATTTCGATGCCATATTTTAGTGCACCAATGACAACCTGCAGTTTAAGTTATTTTCCGCGTTTTTTTTTTGCATGTTACTCTTTTATATCCCTAAAATATTTTTTTTTCATTTTCAGGCACCCGCTTCCGCCCCCTCTCTCTAGACACACCAAAGCCCCTGTTCCCGATAGCAGGGTTCCCTCTAATACAGCACCATGTGGAGGCATGTGCCAAGCTGGAGGTCTGCAAGGAGATCCTCATCATTGGCGCGTACACTACCAACACTATGGCACAGTTCGTCACTGACATGCAGAAGGAATATCATGTTATTATTAGGTGAAATGCTGTTTAAGGCGCTGACAAGACCCAATTAACCAAAATAAGCTTCTCTTAAGAAAAAAAATTGCCAAATCTGTATAGTTTGTGGTAGCGGAAGAAAATACATGTTAATTTTGAACATATTTCCGAGAAATTGGTTGTTACCAAAACACGTTTTGAGAAAAAAATCTCGATGCAAACTAACGTTAAACTAACCTCTTACCTTGAGTTCTAATCCAAAATATCTGTCTTATTTGAATGCAGAACTTGGATGTTTTTTATTTTCGATTACTCAACTCAATGTTGAGTAAATAGATAATTGCTTCATATTTTGCAATAAATTACAAACGTTGTGTCATCGCGCTTCTCTTTCTTTTCTATACAATCTGACGGTGACCGGTTTAGGTGTTGTCAGCGTCTTAATATTATGTAACTTTATGATGAAAATCAAATACTTTGCAGACATGTCATATTAATACATAGGCTGGTAATTTGAGCAAGTACATCAAAAAACACCCAGATAATTATCCAGATTGCCAGGATAAAATTAAACATGAAAATTCTTGTTATTCTACATGATTATTCGATGCAGTTTGCCAGCAATCCAAAACTGAATCCAATCTAGGAAACAAAAGTTTTCTTTTATTTATTTTACAGTACTTAACAAATACTGTGAAAGCAGGGTTGGCCCAGTGGTAACGGCCTCGACTTACGAGTTGTAGGTCGTAGATTCGAACCCAGACAGGCACTTTACTTTGTGTTAATTATTTCATCACCACTGCTCTCAAAACAGTGAAGGAAAACATCGTGAGAAAACCGGCATGTCATAGAACCAAAAATTCGAAGATGTGACATTTACCAACCCGCACTGCGCCCGCGTGTAATAGTACGGCGAACTCCCTCTCACAGAGAGGAGGCCTGAGTCCCAGCAGTGGGAACATTATAGGCTGATTAAGATTATGTGAACAAATACTGTCAGTCTCCTGCTAGTGACAAATAGAAATATTGTTTTATCTCATACATTTTTTCTCATCATTAGCTTACGATATAAATATTTCTAAATCCTGCCATACAATTGTCATTACAACACTGAACTCTATTATTAAAATTATAGGAAATCAACAACCTAAATAAAATAAATAAATAAAATAAAAAAATTGGATAAATGAAAATAGCTTGTTTGTAATAGCTTGCGAGAAACCTTTGCCCACCAGTGGGACAGTTTTAAGCTAACCAAAACAATAGAATAAATGAATGATAAATGTCCCTGTCTTTCAATTCCAGATATCTACAAGAGTTTACTCCCCTTGGCACTGGTGGTGGTCTTTACCACTTCAGGGATCAGGTCCGAGCTGGCAACCCATCTGGATTCTTCTTACTAAACGGAGATGTGTGCGCTGACTTCCCTCTCAAGGAGTTGTGGCAATTCCATGAGGAGAGGAAAAATGCTTTGGTGAGTTCAAATCCTTTATTTATTGGTACCTGTGTGCTTGAAACTTATCAGAACAATTAATGTCTGCTTAACCATATTTTTTTTGACAGTTATTATTTATAAATAAACACTAGAATGTTTACGAAATTCAAATCCGATACCGTCATACAGCCTGTCCTTTGCTGTCCTCCCCCAGCGACGCCCTAAGCCGAGATCCGTACCCCACAGGAGGTGCCCTTAATGTGTAGCAGCTTAGTTTATAAGTTTATGCCCTCGCTGGAGGCCTTAATTTATTCAGGCAACCACAGGAAAGTCCGGTTAAGGCGCTGACAAGACCCAATTGACCAAAATAGGCTTCTCTTAAGAAAAAAAATTGCCATATCTGTATAGTTTGTGGTAGCGGAAAACATATATGTTAATTTTGAACATATTTCCCAGAACTTGGTTGTTACCAAAATATGTTTTGAAGAAAAATCTCGATACAAACTAAAGTTAAACTAACCTCTTAACTTGAGTTCTAATCCAAAATATCTGCATTAAATATCAACATACGTTACGTATTTAATTAATAACAAGAACGTCTTATTTGGATGCAGAACTTGGTTGTTTATTATTTTCGATTACTCAACTCAATTTTGAGTAAATAGATAATTGCTTCATATTTTGCTATAAATTACAAGTGTTGTGTCATCGCGCTTCTCTTTCTTTTCTATGCAAACTGACAGTGACCGCGGTTTAGGTGTTGTCAGCGTCTTAAGCAGACGACAATGCATTTAGAAAAAAAGAAAAAAATACGAATATCAGTAGGTAATCAATTGCTTGACCTAAAACTAGAGCACGAACCAGGATCAATTTACTTGCCTGACAAAATTGTTTGAAATCGCCTTTATGTTAAGACGCTGACAACACCTAAACCGCGGTCACTGTCAGATTGCATAGAAAAGAAAGAGAAGCGCGATGACACAACGCTTGTAATTTATTGCAAAATATGAAGCAATTATCTATTTACTCGAAATTGAGTTGAGTAATCGAAAATAACAACACAACCATGTTGTGCATTCAAATAAGACGTTCTTGTTATTAATTAAATACGTAACGTATGTTGATATTTAATGCAGATATTTTGGATTAGAACTCAAGGTAAGAGGTTAGTTTAACGTTAGATTGTATCGAGATTTTTTTTCAAAACGTGTTTTGGTAACAACCAAGTTCTGGGAAATATGTTCAAAATTAACATATATTTATTTCGCTACCAAAAACTATACAGGTTCGGCAATTTATTTTCTTAAGAGAACCCTATTTTGGTCAATTGGGTCTTGTTAGCGCCTTAATTAACCGAAGCTGTTTGCATAGTTTGGGCATATCATCTATTGGATTGTGTTTAGGGTACACTTAAAACCATTGCAAGTCACAAGCATAAGTTACAGGACTGGTTCCTGTGACTTATGATATAAGGTTAAAATTACAATGATTACTGTACGCTCGTAAAATGCTATTCAAACAAATGTTTGGCGCACAAAAAATTGTAGTATGAGACTTGATGTGACCTGTGTATTTATATTTATACTAAACTATAAAAAAAAAATCTAAAATGTTTATTGCAATTACATACAATTAAAACACGCAATGAGTTGGAGATCACCTTTTAAGCAAGAAGATGCTTGTGTTAGGTGAACTCCGCTCTTCCACTGTCATAAATAACATATGCAATTGATAAACTGAGCCAAGAATAACAAAAATAAAAATAATCTACTTTAAATAAAACAAAGAGACAAAGCAAAATGGAAATACAAAAGAAAGGAGCGCACTTGTGTGATGTGATGTGTGTGTCTTATGTGATGATGTGTGTTGTGTGTGGTTTTGTTGTGTGCGTGTGTGAGTGTGTGCGAGAGTAATGGCGTGAGTGAGTTTTGTAAATGAACTGCTAAGTGTAGGTTGAGTATTAATTGCAATGACTTAAGTTGTGTTTATTAGTTTTAGATATCCGTTTAGGTTTAGGTTCAGGTTTGGGTTTAGGTTATGTTTAAGTTTAAGTTAGCCCTGCGACAATGTCTTGGGTTTGGAAGAAGCCAGGCACAGCTTCCTCCACTAACAATTTCGCTACCACGGTCCTTTTAATTATTGGACAGGTTATGGAAGCGAAGATATTATATAAGGCCTCAATCTCGTCGTAGGTTTTTTCCGTAACCCATTTAGTCATAGCTACTTTACAGTCACGAAGTTTCAAAGGATAGATGCGTAACTCTTTATTCAGAAGATTGTATAAGCGGGAAGATTGCTTTTCATACTGCCTCTCAGCAAACACAGATCTGACAGGGACAGTTGAAGCGACTAAGTAGCTTCTCCTGCTACTGACACTCGTCTTTGTGGGATCATACGGGAGGGATTTGTGCTTTCTCAGGGTAAGATGGAGAAGGTAAAGTTTTCTAACAGATAGGAGGTCAGAGGTTAGGTACAGGCTTTGGGTTGGGAATCTGTAGGGTTTAAAGAACATAACCTTGAGGAGAGAACGCTGCGCCCTCTCAAGTTCCAATAATTTCATTTTTGTTGTCCCACCCACCCCAGCATGGCAAACAGTACGTAAGAACCGATTGGGCTAGTGATACGTAGACTTTCTGCAGAAGATTCTTTGAGGCAACATGCCGCAATGTTTTAAAAGTCCAAATTAATTTCCTAACCCTTTTCATGATCAGTTTAGTATGCATGTGCCAGGACAGATGCTGGTCAATCATGATGCCGAGTTATCTAGTATATTGTAACCTATCAATCTGTGTACAAGAGGAGTCCGGAATTGGGGGGTTGGCACAGCAGTGGATCTTAATTTGGAAATCGGGTGAAGGTCAGGTGTGTGCATACTTGGTGAAGCAAATGTAGTTGGACTTGGAGGCATTTAGCATGAGGTTACGATTGAGCCAATTTGCAATCTTTGAAAGGCCTGTTTCGGCTGACCTTCTAACTAACTTTTGACCAAGTCTTATCAGCAAAGACTATGATGGTATCATCCGCATATGAGAAAATGCGACCCCCGTCAATACTCACACTGCACAGGTGATTAATATGAATAAGGAACAATGTCGGGCCGAGTACACTCCCCTGTCCGACGCCATACGAAATTGTTTCTACTGAGCTAGTAAGGTCCCCTATTTTCTCTGTTTGTTTGCGGTTATTGAGGTAGGATTTGAATAGCTCGAGAGGGGCCCCTTATGCCGATGCTTTCGAGCCTGTACAGGAGTATGGGGACAGATACAGTGTCGAAGGCCTTTTTGAGGTCAAGAAAAACCGCCAGACATTTGCTTCCTTTATCCACATTGTCAGCTATGGTAGATGTCAGTGACAGTACTGTATTCTCAGTAGATCTACCCTGTCGAAAACCGAACTGAGATGGAGATAGAATGTTGTGCTTAGAGAGGTACTTAATTAAGCGTGAGTTTATGAGTCTTTCTAGGATTTTCGAGATAGATGGCAGTACTGAAATTGGCCTATAGTTTGACGGGTCTGACCTGTCACCACACTTATACACAGGCGTTATTACGGCTACTTTCAAGGCATCCGGGAAAAGTCCCTGCTCAAAGCATAGGTTTGTCAAGTGGCTTAAGATTGGGACTATTTGTTCATGTGCAGCTTTTAGAAATTGAACTGGGATATTGTCCCAGCCAGGGGCGCCGTCTAGTTTTAAGCCCATTAGTGTAGCATGCATTTCGCCAGGGTCTGTGTCAATTAGTGCAAACGAAGAGATCGGTGTATAGTCAGCTAGGGATGGGTTTGGGTCGTTATTATTGAGTGTGGCAGCAAGAAGCTTTCCTATGTTAGAGAAAAAGCTATACAGGAAAAGATTTTAACCAGTGTGCAAATTTTGACAAAATAAACTTAAACGAGTTTTAATAAACAACAATTTTTTATTTTGATATGTCTTAGTAATAACAAATTAAGTTATCGTTTACGAAAGATGTTTACTTTGAAAATTATTTTATGGTACCTATCTACCTACGTTGCGTTGGCTGAACGGGTTGTTGGTGCGAATTAGCTAGACACCTCGCTGGAATGCGGCTCCGTACTGCACTGAACAGAACTGACCGAGAACGTCACAACGCCTGATGCCTAGTTAACTTGCACGGGTTGTACGCGGGTCGGCCGTCACCCGTAGTTTTGCAAGAGTAATCCAATATTTCCTTCATACTTGCCTTTGATTGGCTGCTAAAATGCTCCTTTCATTAGGCACCGCGGGAATACTGATCCCATTGGCTCGCAAACGAGGTATGCTCTCCCTCCCATACATTCTTAGAGCTGCTCGTAAGATTTCAACACTTAACAAATACACTCGCACCATCTCTTAAAACTCGCGGTTAGTCCTGACGTCGTGTTCGGTAGGTATGAGAAACGTGCGGCGCGGTGCTGCCGCCCGGGAGGCGGTTGCACCGCCGCCGACCACCGCCGCGAGCGCCGGCCGCTGTGCGCCCCCAGTGATATTATTTCGAATAGATTGTGTCCATGTAATGGAAATGTGTTCTATTACTGATACACAATCACCAAAAAAAAATTACGCACTGGTAATTTTTTTTTCTTATACAAGGTGTCGTTTTGCATCTTCGTCAAACAGGAGGCTGTTAAGAAAGACATATAATCAAATAAAATTACGATACCTGCTCAATAACTACTACATACTTGTTTTTTTAGTTACTTAAGTTTGACAGTATTTTAGAATACACCACTTTCACAGAACAGAATCACCCCGTTGCGTATGCGGTAGTGTGTGTGTAAAAGAGCAGTTACAGTGCGGTATCACACGGGCCGCGTTTTAACATGCGTGTCCTACACAGTTTCCGAAAATTAGAAAAATAAAAGATTACTTATTTTATTATTGATTCGTGTCGAGAATCATTAGTATAGTTATCTCCTTGAATTTGACGACGATGCAAAACGACACCATGTATAGCTGTTGCCCGCGACTTCGTTTGCGTGTACTTTGTATTTCATCATGTTTCAATACAAATATCCAGGATGAAAGTAGCCTATGTCGTTCTCCAGGTCCCAGGCTACCTATCTATCAAACTTCATAACGATCGTTTCAGATGTTTGGGCGTCAAAGGTAACAGACAGACACAGTTAATTTCGCATATTTTATGAAAAATATTAGTATGAATGGGAATCGAGAACCAGTCCGAATTGCAAAAGTCGATCACTCAATCATTACGCCAATGAAACTATCATACATCTATCATTACGTTCAATTGTTTTTTCGTTCCTTACAGGTAACAATAATGGGCACAGAAGCGACCCGCCAACAATCAGTGCACTACGGCTGCATGGTACGCGAGCCTGCCTCCAAGTCAGTCACCCATTACGTCGAGAAACCCAACAGTTATGTGTCCACACTCATCAACTGTGGCGTCTACATGTGTTCGCTGCAAGTGTTCCAAACTATGGCTGAGTCATTTCAGAGGAAACAGGATGGGTTCTACAGGTAACTATTAATTCTTCGCATTTTTTCTGGAAAACTTATAAATAACTAGCTTTTGCATGTGGCTTCGCCCGGGTAGAGGTCGAGAACTATCCCACTGAAACATCCCGGCCACTAAGTCAGTCATCTATTACATAGAGAAACCCAGCAGTTATGTATCCACAATGATTAACTGCGGCGTCCGCTACAAGTGTTCCAGACTATGGCTGAGTCATTTCAGATGAAATTGGTTGGGTTCTACAGGTAACTATTAATGTTTCTCTATTTTTTCTGGAAAACTTATAAATAACTAGCTTTTGCCCGTGGCTTCGCCCGCTTGGAGGTCGAGGACTATCCCACTGAAACGTCCTGGCCACTAAGTCAGTCACCCATTACATAGAGAAACCCAACAGTTATGTATCTACGCTGATAAACTACGGCGTCTATGTGTTCGCTACAAGTGTTCCAGACTATGGATGAGTTGTTTCATAGGAAACAGGATGAGTTCTCCATACCTTTCATTTGTGCTATTTTTATAGAAAACATATAAAGATAGGGAAACCTCCCTATACCTTTCTATGTTTATCTGAACAACAAAGTAAAATGTATTATTCATTTATTGCACTATGTACAAAGTTACAGACTAAGACTAATCTAAACTCATGAGTACATGACCCTGTTAGGGCGCAGCAAGTTAAATTTCGCTTTTTTTTTTGTTGGGAATTTATCAAATAATTATTCCCGCGGTGTCAGACTCTTACTGACTAAAACCCACCCGTGTTCCTTCCGTTTCCTGTGTTGCCAGAGGCCACGGTATCCCTTTCGGACATTCCCGCGAGCCCGGCCGGAGTTAACTTATACCTAGATTATTATTATAATAAATAAATAAAAATCATTTAATTCAGGCAAAACCCACATTAGGATAAGAAAAAAGTTAAATTTTCACAATATTGCAGCAGGATAGATCAGAATATAATATAATGTCAATGCAATTAAAATAGACGAGTTATTTTTAATACATAAAATATTGTATATTATATAAATATTGTATAGTTTTCGTGTACTGTGTTCATACATAAACACCCCTTTGTATAATTGAGATAAAGATTTGTATAAAGTTAGATGCCTAAAGTAGAAGCTAAATATTCATATAAATAATTGTCAGTGAGAACTCCTAATGTATACAAGGTGTCGTATTGCATCCTCGTCAAATTCAAGGAGGTAGCTATGCTAAAGATTCTCGATACGAATCAATAATAAAATAAATAGGGTTTTATTTACTTTCTAATTTTCGGAAATCGGCATGTCTGGGACACGCATGTTAAAACGCGGCGCATGTGATACCGCACTGTAACTGCCCTTTTACTCACACACTACCGCATACGCAACAGGGTGATTCTCTTAAGTGAAAGTGGTGTATTATAAAATACTGACAAACTTAAATAACTAAAAAACAAGTACCTATGTATTAATTATTGAGCAGGTATCTTAATTTTATTTGATTATACAGGGTGATTGGAAGATGGGTGCAAAGCTTTAAGGCGAAGATAGTACAGACAATTTAGAACCATTTAAGCCATGGTTGTCTTAGACGAAGTCTTACCAAATATTTTTAACCAAATTTTTAAGTTTTTTTTCGGAAATTCTCAAAATTTAATGTAAACTGCATAATTATGGCCAAATTGAATGATAAATGAATTCATTTTTTATTTATTTAATTAAAGTAATGTGTAAGCAATCAAGCAAAACATGTTTTAGTCTTCTGTGTCATTAGACATTTTTTTTACAGACTTAAATGTCTGTAAAAAATATGTCATGCCAAGGAACTGGTGTATAACAACATAGAAATAAACACTAGAGAAGAATTGATACAAAGAATAAATTCAGCGTTTGAGACAATGAAGCAGGAGATGATGTTGAAAATAATGACTACAGAAGTTAGAAGACGGGGCCGTGCTTGTATTAGGAATCACGGCCGTCATTTTGAACATGAAAAATAAATAATTTTAATTCAAATGTTGTTTTAATTAGTCTGCCTAAAATAAAAAAATTCTCCCTCGAATTGGTTTGTAGGTCCTAATTTCAATAATTTGTAAGATATCCGCATAAATGATACCTCAAAAGAAAGAGCGATTATCAAGCATGTCTTCAAAAAGGTTTGAACAAAAAAAGCACCCTACGTTTTTTTTTTTAATAAGGTTTAAAAGACGTATTG
Organism: Atethmia centrago; assembly: GCA_905333075.3. NCBI lineage: Eukaryota > Metazoa > Arthropoda > Insecta > Lepidoptera > Noctuidae > Atethmia > Atethmia centrago. The sequence continues at coordinate 16,514,261 of HG995385.1, forward strand.
TACAAATTTTTTATTTTTTCTGAGCTTTAAATATCTGTAAAAAAAATGTCTAATGACACAGAAGCCTAAAACATGTTTTGCTTGGTTGCTTACACATTACTTTAATTAAATAAATAAATAAAAAATTAATTCATTTATCATTCAATTTGGCCATAATTATGTAGTTTACATTAAATTTTGAGAATTTCCGAAAAAAAACTTAAAATTTGGGTTAAAAAAATTTGGTAAGACTTCGTCTAAGACAACCATGGCTTAAATGGTTCTAAATTGTCTATACTATCTTTACCTTAAAGCTTTGCACCCATCTTCCAATCACCCTGTATATCTCTTTCATTGCAGCCTCTTGAAATTTGACGAGGATGCAAAACTACACCTTGTATAAAATGTATACAATGTGTCTGTACATGGTGTGGCGAAAATTAAGGGTTTGGTATAGACCATCAAATTTAACAAATTTCTCCCGGGGACCAACATCTTAATCATGTCATAAACAAAAAATCGGTCGTCCCATACAAAACTTCAATACCTACTCGATCAAATGTATGGGACGACTGACATTTTTTTCGCGAATACGACGTTGGTCCCCCCCGGGAGAAAGTTGTTCAATTTAATGGTCTGTACCAAAGCCTTAATTTTCGCCACATTGTATACAGACACACTGTAAAGATTAGGAGTTTTCACTGACAAGGTGTTTTTGTATGACCACAGTTCACGAAAACTATAATTCTAGAAAGAAACTTGTCCAATTGAGATGATTCAATTTTCTTTGAAAATTCTGATTGTTTATTCTAAAGTCATCTGTGTATGTTGTAGTGGTAACGGCCAGACCAACCCTGGGTACATGTCGTTTGAGCAAGATGTGCTGATGCAGCTTGCAGGAACCAACAAATTATATGCTATGCAGGTAAATACCATTTTAATATAGTATTAATTATACAGTGTGAGTCTTTATAATGTGCACATATCGAAATGAGGGAATCTGCCCGACAAGGGTGACGGGCTGTGTTATTGGGTTTTTAAATTAGGATTTTTTCAGTATCAGCCTGGAGTATGGATTTGTGCCCAGTTTATGACAATAGGCTCGCTTCCATGGGACTTAAACATAACTGGCGAAATGTAGGTGTACCTACTATGGGTACATGTCTGCCTAACAGTGGCGTGCCTAGGGTTTCAAAATAACGCAAGCCCAATAAAATTTTAACCGATTTCAAAAAAAGAAAGTTCAGTTTTCGACTGAGTATGTAGGTACCTACGTATCTACGTATGTATCATCGCAATTTTCTCATAAACTACTGGTTAGGTACAATAAATTCTCTATCGAGCATTTTAGTAAGGCATGCCGGGGCTTTTGGGCTTATATGAAGGTACAGCCACTGCTGCCTAACCCTTCGGGGAAACAAGGCCTTTTTTTATGTTATATTTATATTAGGTATTAATATAATTATATTCTATATGTATTTATATCATTAATTTAATAAGCTTTTAAATTTATTATTTATTTATTCTTACGTGGATGTTTCTTAGTTGAGAGGGCACCCGACTTTTTTTTTTGAGTGGGACATTATGAAATATGAAATAATTTCTCTCGCTCTGGGCGGAGCGGGGGGGTGTGTCAGACTCTTACTGACTAAAACCCATCGCAGGCATCGGCCCTAGTGGACCCCTACAGTTGTGCCGACATCTCTTTGAGGCGCGCGTGGAACACAACGTGCCGTCGACCCGGGCCTAGTCCTAATCGGACGGCGACCAACCTATTGCTCACCGTCCGCAGAGGGCACCCACCTAAGAACCTATTTAAAATACGACTGATCCTAATCACAGATAACGCCTTAGATACCGTTTCTAGACGACAAAAATCAGCTAACAGACTGTACATCATGCAGTGGTGTTACAGTATTTTCTCACGAAGTGACGCGCGCTTTACTTATGGTAACCAAGTGTACAAACACGCGGTGAATGTGTGAGTAAAGACGATTAGCGTCAGTACATAACACACACACTCCCCACTTCGCCCGTGTCTCGGACGGTACCGAGAGATCCTGCGCTTACACACTCATGTTCAGCGTGTTGGTTCAACTTCTTTTTTTGTGGGAAATTATCAAATCAACTTCTCCCGCTCTGGGCGGAGCGGGAGGGTGTGTCAGACTCTTACTGACTAAAACACACCCGTGTTCCTTCCGTTGCCTGTGTTGGCAGGGGCCTCGGTATCCCGACTTTCCCGCGACCCCGGGTGTGTGTACACTTGGTAACCACAAGTAAAGCGCGCGTCGCTTCGTGAGATAAAAATACTGTAAGAGATATGGTTGGTTGTTGTGATCCGTCAGCCAATCAGCTGAGGGTTTAGTGTGGTTACGCTTACGACCGTTAGATTCCAATGCAGTTGATGCGAGCTGGTATTAATGTATCTGTACCCCCAGGTAACAAACTGGTGGTCTCAAGTCAAGACGGCTGGGTCCGCGATCTACGCGAACCGACACTATTTGGAGCTGCATCGAGACCGCGTGTCTAAGGACAACCCCTGTACCATACTGCCCGATGTATTTGTGCACCCTACTGCTAATGTTGACTCTACAGCTGTGGTAAGTAATATAACCTCTTAAACTTGTACTGGTTGAAAATAAACCTCTTGAGAAACTTTAAACCTGCAAAAACAATAAAAAAAACCGAAGGGCCTGGTCGTTTTGATTTTATTATTGATCTTAGTCGTACAGCGCCTGCATGGTAGTAACAACACATTTTGAAAATGATTGCTGCCAGACCAGACTGCCCCTTTCAGAGATACTGGGTGGGAACAGTATTAAATCTGAAAATAAATAAAAATTTAAAAAAACTAACAATACTAACCTATTTATTTAAGCACTATTGTTACTAACACTAAAATACTAACAAAACTATGGACTGAAGTCTGAAATAAATTTATTATTATTATTATTAGTCAATATGCCGAGCCTTTTGGTCGGCTTCCAGTCTAACCGACTGAGCGACTGCCATACCAGGTACTGGTAATTCAAGTACCTAATAAATTTTTATAATTAAAATTATTTTTAAAATATTCTAGTTCTAGTTTTGTTATTGTACAGCGATATGGAAGAGGGAGGTCTTCTGTTACAGGTATACTTAAAAGATGGCCACTATGGCTTATTTGTTAACCCTGTAGTTTATGAAATAAAACTTATAAACTGGGTAAAACGATACCCCTTGGTAAGACTGTTTGTCAGATATTTGGGGTCTGTGTAACAACTGTCAAAGATTTAATGACAGCCTTATCCCGATATTCCCACGGGATCGAGGCTTATGCGGGAACATCGGGATAAAAAGTATCATATGTCCTAACCCAGGCCATGGTCTACCCATGTGCCAAATTTCATCCAAATCCGTTCAGCCGTTTTAGTGTGAAAGCGTAACAAACAAACTCACTTTCGCATTTATAATATTAATATAGTTAGGATAAGGATAAAATCAAAATCAAAAGTCATTTATTCAAACTAGGCTGAGGATCAGCACTTGTTATGTTATGTTAGAGGGTTTGGTTTCCGCACTTAGTCCTTCAAGTGGACCATTGTGCGTGGGCCATGGCGGCCGTTTTTTGGTGGTTATTCCAACCAGCCCACCTCCCTCCAGAAGTTGATAACATCTCCTGGTCTGTTTAGAACCTCTGTGTAGGATCTAGGTGCCCCGAGGGTTTCTGTTCTAATGTGGGTGACGGCTGTGCATTCGAAGAGCACATGCGCAACGGTTTCCTCTGCCTCCATGCAAGCCCTGCACAGAGGGCTGTCCGTTATGCCTATTGTGTGGAAGTGTTTGTTTAGCGAGCAGTGGCCCGTGATGGTCCCCGTCAACAGGCGCAGGCCGGTCCTGTTCAGGCGTAACAGGCGCCTGGTTAACTTGCCATCCAAGGATGGCATAGCCTCCCTGGACTGTCTGCACCCCTGTACCGAGGACCACCAGCTCTCCGCTTGTGTGTGGGTGAGCTCCTGTAGCCACCTGCGTAGTTGGTTGAAGGGGATGGGCACGATTGGCTCTGGTCCGCAGACTGACGTGCCGGATGCTTTCCTGGCTAGTTCGTCAGCTGCGTCATTGCCCAGGGATCCACTGTGTCCTTTTATCCATTGCAGTGTCACTGTGTTGCGGTTCAATACCGTTATACGTTCTAGCGCATTGTGACATTCTTGTGTTAATCTCGAGGTATTATGTTTCTTCCCTAGGGATTGGAGAACTGAGGCGCTGTCGGAGAGTATACGTACATGAGTGTCAGTAACTCTCCTGGCTTCTATGGCATACGCCGCTTGTATAATGCCCACACATTCCGCCTGGTAGACGGTGTTGAACATTCCCAGCGGACAGGATATATCTATGTTAAGGTCGTGTGAGAAAACGCCAGCTCCGGTTCCGGAGTTGGTCTTTGATCCATCGGTGTATACTCTTACCTCATGCGGGCCTGAATAGTCGCACCGTTCTTCTGTGAGTATTATGTTGTAGTGCTTTTGGAAACAGTGTAGTTTTGGGGCTCTGTCGCAGGGTGATGCCATCATCGGTCTTCGTTTGATCGCATCCTCCCTTATGCGTATGTGCTTGACTCTAGAGTCTTTGCTCAGGGTCCCTGTTATGTTAAGCCTAAAGGCGGCCAGGGCTGCCTCCTCTCGCACGATGAGGTGCAGAGGCGGCAATCCAAGCATCGCCTGTAGGGCGGCGGTGGGCGTAGTTCTCATACAGCCTGTGATTGCTACACAAGCAAACCGTTGCAGTTTTTCGAGATCTTTTTGGGCTGTGCTCAGGTCTGTCCTGGGCCACCAGACTAGTGAGCCGTATGTGATAGTTGGCCGGATGACCGTGGTGAATAGCCAGTGGGTAATCTTGGGGTTAATTCCCCAGTTCCTGCCGAGCAGTCTTTTGCACTGCCACAGTGATATGCTGGCTTTTGTAATGATGTAGTTGGTGTGTTTTGCCCAATTCAACTGTTTGTCCAAGAAAATGCCCAGGTATTTGGTTTCAGTTGATAGGCTTAGGGTGGTTCCAAAGAATCGTGGTAGCTGTAGTAGCGGCAATTTCCTCTTCTTTGTGAAAAGAACCAATTCGGTTTTTGTAGGGTTTACTGATAGTTGGTGCTTATTGCACCAAACCTCTACTATTTTTAAGGCTTGGCGCATAAGGTTGCACAGGGTATTCTCGTGGGTGCCGTTTATTATTATGGTTAAGTCATCCGCGTAGCCTACGGTGAAGTAACCTTTATCGTTGAGTGTTTTGATAAGACTGTCGACAACCAGGTTCCATAAGAGTGGCGAGAGGACGCCACCTTGTGGGCAGCCCTTCGCCACTATGGCCCTGGTGGTGTCGTTCACTGTGACTTGTACCGCTCTCAGTTTAAGCATATTTGAGATCCAGCCACTTATGGTCTGGTCTATGCTGTGCCTGTCAAGGGCCGTGTTGATACTTTTGAACATCGTTTTGTCAAAGGCGCCTTCGATGTCAATGAAGGCGGCCAGTGCTGAGCATTTGTGATCCACTGCGCATTCGATTTTGGAAACCACGCTGTGCAGCGCGGATTCTGTTGATCTGCCTGTGGTATACGCATGCTGTTGTTTATGGAGGGGTTTGGCTCGAAGTGGTCCGTCTCGAATGTGTCTATCGCAAAGTCTCTCGAGGGTCTTCAGTAGAAAGGATGTGAGGCTTATAGGCCTATAAGCTTTGGGTTGTGTATAGTCGGTTTTGCCAGGTTTCGGTATGAAAATGACTTTCACCTCGCGCCACGCGAGGGGTATGTACCTGAGTGCCATGCAGGCTCGATAAATCTCCGTCAGCAATGGCACCAGATGATTTACCCCCCACTGCAGCAGGGCTGGGAAAATGCCATCCAGCCCTGCGGACTTGTACGGCTGAAAGGTGTCAATAGCCCACCTTAACCGGTCTTCTGTTATTATGTTGCGGGCTGTGGACCAGTCCTGATCCGTTGGGGTCCATTCTGGTTCAGCCTCCCACCTCCCATCCTCCAGGAGTCTACAGTCTGGGAAGTGGGTTTCGAGAAGGACCTTACTGGTGTCCTGGTCGGTTAGTGTGTATGAATTATCAGGCTTTTTCAGCGCGCCAAGAGTTCGGTCCTGGTCTGCTGCCAGGATCTTCCTTACCCTAGCGGCTTCGTTATTTGTCTCTATGGATTCACAGAATTTCCGCCAAGCAGATCTCCTGGCGGTTCTAATCTGTTTTTTGTATGCATATTGGGTTTCTTTGTATAGTTCCCAGTCGTCCGGGAGTCTGGTGTTTTTGGCTCTGTTGAATTGTTTCCGCAATGCATCTCTGAGTTTACTAAGTTCTGCGTTCCACCAGGGGTTCCTCTCGCCCTTGGTTTTTGGCGCTCTTAGTTTGCAGCATGCATGGTATGCTTCGGTTATATATTCTGATAACTTTGTCACGGTGTATTCCAGTTGCGTTTGGTCTCTTATAGTTACCTGTGATAGGTGTCTATCTAATAGAGAGGCTAGTAGACGTTTAAACCCGGGTACATCGGTGCGCCGCGGGTTCCGCCTTGGTGTTGGTTTCTTTGTATTGGTAGTTATTGTGAAGCGTATCCTCCTATGGTCCGAGCAAGATGGCTCGTCCGATACGTGCCAGTTCATAATAAAGTTAGTCGCGTTTTCTGTAGCAAGTGTTAAGTCTATGATCGTTTGTCCTCGGACTGTGACCCAAGTGGGTTCAGAGCCGCGGTTAATGATGTTAAGATTAGTAGAAAATAAATAGGTGGATAATACCTCTCCTCTGGAATTCGGTGCGTCGCTGCCCCATAGAGGGTGGTGAGCGTTCGAATCGGTGCAGATTATCAGCTCCAGTTTGGCGCGCTCACAGTGCTGCACTAGGTCGGCCATCTCCTTTGGAGGACAGTTTGCGTCCTCGCCTGGCATGTACACCGAGGCCAGTACAACATCTGGAGCGCTACCATCGCTGTGGAGCTTGACAGCTGTTAAGGATCAGCACTTTTCGAACGTCAAAATTACATAAGACAGTCCCCCAAAACGCCCAACCTTCGCCACTTCCTAGTGCTTTAGCTGGGAAGAAGAAGTGGCCAACAAACTCCCCAGCAGCACAGCTGTCTGTTCAGTTAGAGAAAATAATGGATTCTATACAATAGTATGCAAAACAATTTACAACACGTGAAACACAAAACATTAAATTATTAGCCATATGTCAGCTAGCACACCACTATACCAACAACAGAAAAAAAAAGAAAAGAAAAAGACCGAAAACTATTCTCAAGCAGAGATAAAAACGTAAACAGAACTTAAAACCTAAATAAAAGCCTTCAAGTATAAAGGGCGTGCCCGCTTACATATATCTACAGCCGTAACAGTCACAAATGATGAACTAGGACCATCAAATTAAAATAAATAAACAGTTAATTACTAATAACAAAACAAAACAATGGTCAGCAAGACGACCAGTCACCACAAGCAGCACCCGTTCACGAGCATAACGCAAAAATCAGCCATTACCATAATCAGCCATTAAGGAGGCAACCCGATCCCCGACGCTACCGCAAGCAGTGACATCTAAGGGAGCATGACGAACTTGCTGCCGGTTGTAAGAATAATATAATCAGTTATCGAGGTCGCTAGCTAACCACATATTGCAATACAACTCAACAAAAACATTGTAATGAGAAGATTATGTCAATAATAAACGAAAATAAAAATTAAAATAAATATATAAATAATAGATAGTTAGGATTATTCATCATCTGCCCAGCCTTTTCCCAACTATGTTGGGGTCGGCTTCCAGTCTAACTGGATGCAGCTGAATTCCAGTATTTTACATGGAGCGACTGCCTATCTGACCTCCACAACCCAGTTACTGGGCAACACGATACCCCTTGGTAAGACTGGTTGTCAGATTTTCGGGCTTCTGACGACCCGTAACGACTGTCAAAGATCTACAAATGACAGCCGGCACCAACGGCCTAACGTGCTTACCGAGGCATGGAGGGGTCTTGGTATGAAAGATGGTCACCCATCCACGGACCAACCGCGGCAAGCGCAGCTTAATCTGATCGATCGGCCCGTGCGGCTGTTATTACTTAGCCACAAGCCCCTGTTAGGATTATTATTAGAGATCGGATATTCGGATGCATATTCACCTAAAGTTGAGATGTTGGCTAATATGGAATGCGCTTTTGTATCGAAAAAATCCCGCGGCTCTGGGAATACAAATTTAGGTTTCTAATTATAGAATCGAATCTATATTAACTTACTTTCAAATGTTACCTTATATGGAATGGCACTTTGTATCGATCGTAAAAATTCCGCCCGCCATTCCGGAATCGACAAATTTAATGTTTTTTCTGACTACATATGTAATTGGACTCATACGTACCTACCCAATATTGTGATGTAAAGTAGGTAGAAGCAATAATTTTAAATAAATAAGCAATCCAATAATACCGGGTTTTTTTTTAAATAAATATTTTTTAGAAGTCGCTTCCATATACACCGGACTATTTACGCATTCCCGTTAATCCTGGCATCCCACGCTATTTAAAAAAAAATAATTAAGAAGCCGCTTCCATACTTTCATAGCTAAAAATTAACTTTAGGTAAATATGCATCCGAATATCCGATCTCTGATTATTATAGAAGGAAATTGTAACATTTCATTTGATTTCCACACAGATTGGGCCAAACGTGTCAATCGGCGCAGGAGTGACGATCAAGGCTGGCGTCAGGATCAAAGAATCAATAGTTCTCAACAACGCTACGGTAAATGAACATGCACTAGTCATGTACTCTGTTGGTAAGTTCTACTTTATTTAAAATAATCAAAATTAGAAGATTTGTGAAATAGAGGCTTACAAATACGCTCTTTAAGGCGTTGACAAGACCCAATTGACCAAAATAGGCTTCGCTCAAGAAAAAAAATTGCCAAATCTGTATAGTTTGTGGTAGTGGAAAAATATATGTTAATTTTGAACATATTTCCCAGAACTTGGTTGTTACCAAAACACGTTTTGAAAACAAAATCTCGATACAAACTAACGTTAAACTAACCTCTTACTTTGAGTTCTAATCCAAAATATCTGTATCAAATATCAAAATACGTTACATATTTAATTAATAACAAGAACGTCTTATTTGAATGCAGAACTTGGTGGTTTTTTTATTTTCGATTACTCAACTCAATTTTGAGTAAATAGATAATTACTTCATATTTTGCAATAAATTACAAGCGTTGTGTCATCGCGCTTCTCTTTCTTTTCTATGGAATTTGACAGTGACCGCGGTTTAGGTGTTGTCAGCGTCTTAAGGACGCGTTTGCAAAATGTATAGGTATAGAATCCAACTACTACATTGACACGGGACGCACACACAAGTGTACGCACGGTTAGCTGCGGGAATAGTAGTCAAGTAAATTAATTTTGATACTTAGAGTTTTTTTTTCTTATTTCGTTATATTCGTAATTACAAAAAATATTTCGTATTTCTCTTTATAATTTTACTAAATAATTCGTATAACAAATACTTCAGTGACTCCTAGGTTCTACTAGTAGAGAGACACATCTCTCTACTAGTAGAACCTAGGAGTCACTGAAGTATTTGTATCTACGCCTAAAGTCCACAGCCCACAGGCTGTGGACTTTAGGCAAGTTTTATTAGTTATGATGAGACCTTACGTCCGGACTTGATGAAGTGACCTGAAGGTGTACTTCGGTGAGTGGTACTGGAACTGGTCGACGAGTAGGACTACGTGTGCCGAGTTTGGGCTCGTTTTGATAGTTATGATGAAACCTTACCTCCGGACTTGATGGTGTGATCTGAAGGTGTACTTCGGTGACTGCTACTGGAACTCGTCGACGAATAGAACTAGGTGTGCCGAGTTTGGGCTCGTTTTGATAGTTATGATAAGACCTTACCTACGAACTTGATGGAGTGACATGAAGGTGTACTTCATTTACTGCTACTGGAACTCGTCGACGAAAGGAACTAGGTATGCCGAGATTGGGCTCGTTTTGATATTTATGATGAGACCTTACCTCCGGACTTGATGGTGTGACCTGAAGGTGTACTTCGGTGACTGCTACTAGAACTGGTCGACGAGTAGGACTAGGTGTGCCGAGTTTGGGCTCGTTTTGATAGTAATGATGAGACCTTACCTTCGGACTTGATGGAGTGACCTGAAGGTGTACTTCGGTGACTGCTACTGGAACTCTACTCTCTTCTCTGCTGGAGAACTAGGGGTACCGAGATTGGGCTCTGGTTGACGAGTAGGCACCCCTAGTTCTACTGGTCGATGAGTTCCAGTAGCTGTCACCGAAGTACACCTTCAGGTCACTCCATCAAGTCTGGAGGTAAGGTCTCATCATAACTATCAAAACGAGTCCAAACTCGGCACACCTAGTTCCATTATTCGACGAGTTCCAGTAGCAGACACCGAAGTACACCTTCAGGTCAGTCCATCAAGTCCGGAGGTAAGGGCTCATCATTACTATCAAAACGAGCCCAAACTCGGCACCCCTAGTTCTACTGATCGACGAGTTCCAGTAGCAGTCACCGAAGTACACCTTCAGGTCAGTCCGTCAAGTCCGGAGGTAAGGTCTCATCATAACTATCAAAACGAGCCCAATCTCGGCACACCTAGTTCCATTCGTCGACGAGTTCCAGTAGCAGTCACCGAAGTACACCTTCAGGTCACTCCATTAAGTCGGAGACGAATAGGCATTTATAAATCCTCTTTACTTTTAGCGAAAAAGAATATTTTTATAAAAACCTGTGATTATAAAAACATCGTATCAAGTATCTAATTTGGTTTATCGAATACTTTGTACATGTACAGCGATCTTTTTCAACACGATGCGCGGCTAACAAGCAGTACAGTGTCCACTCACGACGGCGGCCAAGCGCGGACTGAGGTTGCATTCGAAACGTTTGCGCAATATAGCAAGACTGGAACAAAAATAAAATAACCCCTAATGCAACCGATTAAGATTCATCCGTAATAGCAAAATATGAAAAAAATAAGTTCAGTTTTTAATTTTTTCTGCGACTATTACACACACATTTTGATATTTTTTGTACTAGTTTTTGGAATTGAATATATCTGCCTACTTCTAGTATTTTTAGAAACCTTAAAATATGTTGATAATAAAACAAAAAATGTACTGAAACTCAACCCGGTATTGTTAATTTTGTGAAAAATGGGAACAGAAAATCGTTTTTACATTATAAAAATCTATAATTTTCAACAAAATGGTTACTATTAGAATAGAATAGAATAGAATACTCTTTATTATGTACACCATAAAAATTACAGATACAAATGTTGAAATTTTACAAGGGGTGACACAATGGTGACACTATTATTTGAAGATGAAGAACCAATTTATATGTGGTAGTGATTAGTTGTATTTGGTTTGGTTTAATTTGTCACAATATGTACCGAAAAACAGCACAATTTTGTCTGATTTGCAAACGCGCCCTTAAGGCAGAACAATATTAAACGAAAAGTGAAGTGTCATTCGATTTAATACCGTGTATGTATATGCCTATAATTTTATTATGAACTTCATTAGTTTATAATCTATCGATATTATTTCCGTTGTATTATAAACTGTCGAGATTTTTTAACTGCAATAAACCATTAACAATTTAACGCATTATATTTCCATAATTTATAATCTGTCCATGGGAAACTGACATATTGTGAACTGGTATCAAGCTTGCTTGCGACGGAACGCACCTTGCGCCAATACTAAATAGCTTTTTAGCTGCGAGCAACTTGGTAGTAGCGCTCACTGGACGCTGCCGCGGCGCCGCTCGTTTCGCTCGCTCGGCTCCCGCGCGGTTGGGTACTGTTCTAATCTAATCTAACCTAACCCATTTCACCCAGTTCTGAATTATTCGACAGTTTATAATTTAACGGAAATAACACTGATAAATTATAAACTAACGGTTCTCACAATCTTATGGTGACATATAGACCAACCGTATGTCACCTTGACCTTCAACCCTCATGGTAGAACCAAGGCTAGAACTTTGCAGCAGTTTAGAAGCATAAAAAGACTAGAAGGTTCCGTTCTCTGAAGTTCTTACCACGGGTAGTTCGGATTCCTGTTCCCCTACGAAATATTTAAAAGATTTAATTGTTCATCCCTAACACATTTTTGTAAGAAAATGTAAAACACTTTCTTATTTATTTAACAGTTTATGTACACACATATAAACAGACAAGAAGAAAGGAACAGAAAAATACGTACAAAGGTGATGCTTATTTCTAAAGAAATCTCTTCCAGCATACCTGTTATTACATTTACATATTGTAATAGGCAATAGGCTCGCCCCCTATTACATGGGACTTAAAAACACAACTGGTGAGAGGTAGGTGTACTACAGGTACACCTCTGCCCAACCATTCAGGGAACAAGGCGTGATGTTATGTTTTGTGTTATTAATATTATAGTTTGCCCATTTTTGCCAATAAATGCAAGATTTGAAAATATTATTTTATTTTCCTTATTCCTTTGAAAGGAATGACGTGTTGAGCCAGGATGGAGCGCCAAATCTATCTGAAAAGACAAGCTTTCTAAAAATATGGTCATTTTGTTCAGTGGGTCAAGAAGCGTCGGTAGGAGAATGGTCCAGGGTAGAAGGCACTCCTTCAGACCCTGACCCGAACAAGCCGTTTGCGAAGATGGACAACACGCCGCTGTTCAACACTGATGGGAGACTCAACCCCTCCATCACCATATTGGGTAAGTTTCGTCAACATTTTTCTAATATAATTCAGTTTACCTGTTAAGCCCCGTGAGACACCGATTCGGAGTCAAACAATAGAAAATCAATTGTGTCTCATTAGCCGTCCTTGACCAATTCAAAACCATTTCTTCAAATTCAGCTGAGAATCAGCACTTTTTGTACTTTTAACCTATTGACCGCCACGTCAAAAAGACGTGCCCTCTGCGTTGGCACCGAACGACGAATTATTCCTTAAAATCTGTCTTGTAGTCGTGACCGTGGCGTGCTGGGCACATTTTGGTCTGTCATCTATAAATTTTTATCAATTTACAATTTTGTCATCTATACAATTATTAACCTTTTGACCGCCAGTCACTGTGGCGGTCAAAAGGTTAAAGTTGTAAAGACAGCCTCAAAACAGCAACCCCGCATGGCATTTCACGAAACGTTTTAATTTAGACCGTTTGAACCGTGGAAATTTGTCGAGTCATTCCAACTTTATACTGAAACATCGTATAGTACAATTTATATGGGTTGGTTACGAGGCTTTTAGCTAATTTATATATGTGTGTATTTTACGTTATTTTTTGTAACGTGCGTTTTGTTTGTGCAGAATAAACAATTTTTCTTTCTTTCTTTCTTATTTATTTAACAGTTTATGTACACACATATAAACAGACAAGAAGAAAGGAACAGAAAAATACGTACAAAGGTGATGCTTATTTCTAAAGAAATCTCTTCCAGCATACCTGCGATAGGACAGTAGACAAAGAGATGTAGACACCGTGTGTAAGAGTAAAAGAGAAAACAAAATACATAAAAAAAAACTTTCTTTCTTTCTTCTTACAGCTCAACGTAGTGTAAACATAGAGAACGACAGATTAACACTGCTATAGACCGCGAGTAAGTGCCAGTCACCGATTGAGGTATGCGAGCGGTGAGACGGGGGAGGTAGACAAAGGCCAAGCTAACTCAGCCTGCCAATCTTGTCAATTGCGCCCTCCCCCGTCTCACCGCTGACATACGAGGTGCATTCAATAAGTACCTAGCCTCATCGCCAGAGGGCGCTGTAGTTTCAAAAGAGTTTTACCACAGTGTAGCACATTCTTTTTTAATTATTTTTTCAAATTTTCATTCCAATCCCTTCATTTGTTTTAATTTGACAACTTATGGAAGCGAACGTGTCGATCGGTTTTACAAAAATGGAAAAAGAGCAATATCGTTCGGTGATTCGATTCCTATTTTTGGAAGGGAAAACGCGCATCTAAATCAAAGAGCGCTTGGATGCTGTGTACGGTGACTCTTCTCCATCGATGGCCATCGTCAAGAATTGGTTCAACGAGTTTGCACGTGGCCGTACGTCGGTTTTTGATGAACCACGTCCAGGTGCACCGAAAACAGCTGCTACGGAGGAAAACATTAAAAAAATCCATGATTTCGTATTGGCAGATCGCCGATTGAAGGTTCGGGAGCTAGCTGAGACTGTAGGAATTTCAGAAGGAACAGTGCATCATATTCTTCACGAGGAACTCGGCATGAGAAAGCTGTCGGCGCGAAGGGTGCCGCGTTTACTCACACCAGAAAACAAGCGCAACCGTGAGACCACATCGGAGACGTGTTTGGCGCTGTTTAAGCGGAATCCAGCGGAGTTTTTGCGTCGTTTTGTGACCGTCGATGAAACTTGGATCCACTGGTACACACCAGAGACCAAGGAGCAATCAAAACAATGGATCCAGACCGGGGAACGTGCTCCAAAGAAGGCGAAAACTGTAAAATCGGCCGGAAAAGTTATGGCCACCGTTTTCTGAGATTCACAAGGTGTGATCTACATCGATTACCTCGAGAAGGGTAAAACAATTACAGGGCTTTACTATGCCGATTTATTGGGCCGATTCGACGCCGAATTAAAGAAAAAACGACCCCATCAGGCGAAGAAAAAAGTGCTGTTTCATCACGACAACGCACCGGTTCACACGTCTGCCGTTGCCATGGCCAAATTGGTCGAGTTACGCTACGAATTGTTGCCCCATCCACCGTATTCTCCAGATTTGGCCCCTTGTGACTTCTTTCTGTTTCCTAATCTGAAAAAATCACTCGCCGGGAATAGATATGGATCGAATGAGGAGGTCATCGCCGCCACGGAGGCCTATTTTGCAGAGTTTAACAAAAACTATTTTTCGGACGGGTTAAAAAAGTTGGAGCATCGCTGGGCTAAGTGTATCGAACTAAAAGGAGACTGTTGAAAAATAAATGGCCACTTTTCCAAAATTTTCGTTTACTTTTTGTAGGCTAAGTATTTATTGAATGACCCTCGTACCTCAGGCGATGACTAGCATTTGCGCGCGGACTACCACATGTTTGTCTAATGAAAACGGATATGATTTTTCTATGCCCACATTTTTTGATATCTCGCAATTACATACATGTACTCCACTCACTTCACACGGTTCACTCATGCAAAGCGATGGCGAAGTAGATCGGACGGTTAAGCATAGAGTTAACACTGGATGGATGAAATGGCAGCAGGTCACGGGAACAATCTGCGACTCCCGCATTCCACTTAAACTTAAGGGGAAGATATAAAAACAATGGTAAGACCTGCTGTCTTGTATGGATCAGAATGTTGGGCCACAAAAGGGATGAATGAAAGGCAATAGCATGCAGATGAGATGAGAATGCTAAGAGCGATGTGTGGTGTGACACGAATGGATAGAATAAAAAATGAGTACATAAGAGGAAGTCTGAAAGTAGCACCGGTGACAGAAAAGTTGTGCGGAAATCGGTTGTCATGGTATGGGCATGTGATGCGGAGGAATGAGGAAAATGTCGTGAGGAAAGTCTTGAGTATGAATGTCGATGGCTATAAGAGTAGAGGAAGACCAAAGAAACGATGAATCGACTGTGTGAAAGATGATATGGCTAGAAAGGGGGTGACAACTAATAGAGAAGTATGGAAGAAAGCGACATGTTCCGTCGACCCCAAATAAATTGGGATAAGGGCAGGAGAATGATGAATGACTCCAAAAAAAATTCACATATGCCTAGTAAAATATTTTATGGATTGCCATCTAACGAATATATTTTTTTGTAATAGGTGCAGGCGTAGTGGTTCCAGCAGAGACGATTCTCCTCAACTCAATAGTGTTGCCACACAAACATCTAACAAGGAGTTTCAAACACGAGATTATTTTATAGTCCGTTAAATGGCAACATTAATCGGTATGTAATAGAAAGTTACAACACGGATACAAAAGAGTTTTTATGTAATTGACTGTGGATGGACACAGACAACAAAAATATTTGAGACCTAAGATTTTGTTATACATTTATAATTTCATAACTGATAAAATAGTATTTTATTAATTTTTAAGAAAATTAATTGAATTGTAAGGATTTTTACAGATATTTATGTAATTTGCCTATTTATACGAAATATAATGGGTAGATAAAATATAATCTTAGGGTAATCTGCTTAGCTTTTTAGCGGCTATAAAAAAGGCTTGACAGGCGAATGATAAGAAATATCTTTAAAGTAGTAAAACTATTTCATGACCGACCATATTGTATGTTTAAACAAGTTAACATCAAGTGCCTGGTAAAGTCAGAGAAACGAATTATTAAGCAAATTGACTACCGACTTAAATTTTCTATATATTCAAATCACAACTGACACTCTTTAACACTTGTATGTAATAACAATAACACGGCAAATTGACGTTGGGTGTCTATTTGATTAAAAATTGATTTCCGTAATTGTACACACGGCTACACATCAAGCTATACATTTCCAGTTTACGCTGACCTCGCATTGTACGGCAATCCTATACAATGCGAGATCAGCTTATACTGGAAATGTATAGCTTGATGTGTAGCCGTGTGTACTATCGCGGGCATCGAAATCGGACCATCGTAAGGAATATTCCTGCTTGCAGCACTCAGCCGCTATATTATCGCTTACCTACGCTCATCAACCAATCGCCGCATCTGATTTTTCCTAAACCCCTTGTTTTTGTAAATTCAAAATAATACCGTTAAAAATACGGGTAAAGGGTGGTCAGACATCTGTCATCATTGTAACAGAGAAGAACTTATATTTTATTGGTCGACGCAAAAAGGGGCGGTAAACAGATCTGGACATCGTGAGCATGGGATTTTGTTTTGAAATTGTACCGATTTGGATGCCCGCGATAGTACATACTAATTATGTTGTTATATGACTATCAAATGACATAACTAGTGTTAACAAAATTCTAACTGTCTTGATGGTCAAGCGCTACTGCTGAGCTTGAGGTCCTTGCTTGGATGCCCAGGTCGGAAAAAGTGTCATTGGGTCATTTCATTAGGAATTTCCATTCAGAAACATGTCTCCGACATTCGTTTCGCCGTTGAACGGTTCACCGACAGAACGATTCACTTTTCATTTTTTCACCGATGGAACGTTTCAACGGCGAACGATTCGCCGAACCGTTCAAGGTCTAAAATGTTAGTAGAAAACACTTTCGAAATGTCTTAAAAAAAAAGGATAATTGGAAATTTCTGTTTGAATGGAAAATTTAAAATCCTCTAATTTAACTGTAACACTATGTTTTGGACTAGACTATGTATCCCGCTTATGTGTGTGAAGTTTCATTAAAATCGGTTTAGGCATTTCGAAAAATAAGGACTTGAAAATTTGTATGAAATGCCGTACGGCGTAAACGCTCGACAGTTGACAAATGCTTGCACTGACTGGACAGGACCACTCTAATACAGGGTGACATTGAAAACATGCGACGAATCGAAATGGGAGATTGTACTCATCATTATGAACAACTTTTACTAAGGGACCAGAGCTACAATCCCAAAAAAAAAAAACTGCTGTCCCCTACATTTATGTTCGCAATACCTCATCAAAATGTAGGAAAAGCAGATTTTTTTTTTGGGATTACAGCTTTGGTCCCTTAGTAAAAGTTGTTAATAATGATGTATACAATGTCCCATTTCAGTTTGTCGCAAGTTTTTAATTTCAACCTGTATATGCGTGATACCTTGCTCAAAAGACCATTTCAGACACCAACCTACATGGTCCTCAATTAATGAGATGATCTGACCAAGATCATTTCCATATTTTTATGTACACATTGACATTCATGAATTTTTTAATTATATTCAACGACATGAATATTTACTTTGTAAAGTATTATATTATTTTAATTATTGTGAATATGAAGACTATGTGGGTAATATTTTTTTGTTTTGTTTTTTTCTCAATTAGTTTTAATCCTTTTGAATAACTATCGGCATCTCGGGCTTACGAATCACCTGTTGTCATATGATCTGACCATGATTATGTCTAGACTTTAAAAAAGACTGTGATCTCTGAGTTTGTTTCGGCCTTTATTCTCAGAGTAGTCAGATAGGAAACGCCGACCTCATCTAGTTTTTAAAATATAATAGCATGGAAAATATTGTTGGAGCTGCTGAAGATTGTAAAAACTATCTTTGAATTGTATAAATTCAATCTTTTAACATTTAATAGTTGCATAGCACATAATAATATGTGAGCACAATACATTTATTACAATAAAGCTACCATTTAATGGGTACTGCTTTCATTGACTTGAATGTGCCCTGGCGGCTGAGAGTATGTCGTACTCACTTAAATGTCTCGCAGGGGGTGACGCGTGTGTTGGATCATTAACTTCCCTACAAAATGGTTGAGCTGAATGGTGCTGATCCACGCGTCATGTTCGTGAACGAGTGCCGTCAGTAGGGACTGGTCGTCTCATAACTGCCACGGCTTATTTTTCAATTGTTTTTTTGCTCTATCTTTTTATTACGTACGCTTTTAACGTGCATGTCTTTCTACATTGTTCTCACATGTATAATTTCAACATGAATGATGTCACCAATATTTTGTAACAATATTTTAATTTAAAAGAGTGTCCGTGCAGTTTCTTGCCCGTTCTTCTCCATAGGAACCTACTACGCTTTGGAATGGGCAACTAGCTTCATCTTTCTGACTGACCGACCCCTTGACAATTCAAAAGTGCCTGTAATTAGTTTATTTGAAATAAATGGCTTGAGTTGGAGTTTTAAGTTAATAAAATTGCATATAAATTTTCTTTGACATTGACGTTACTCGCGTTCACTTTTGAACACTTTAATTAAACTTGTGTTCAAAGTGAACGTTTAGCAATATTTGTACCAAGTCCACCAACTTTTTGTTTTTGCTTTGCAAACATAACCTTCGTTTCTGATATTTCCTGCTTCCGGCCGCCTTCCTTAGGAAACCTTCGGTCTTGACCGAAAAATTAAAATTAATCGCTTTTACCCGTTTTCATTAACACTAGACGACATCTAAATCCCTATAACTGATCTCAACAAAATAATTTTTTATATTTACTTAATTAAAGTTAATAGTGTATTTAAAATGTTAAAAAATATTGATTGTTAATTTCTTTCCTAATGTTATTTTTATTTTAAGAATTATTTAAATTTATTTTTTATGCTGTACCCTACAGGGTCCGTAATTTTAAAAAACATTATGGAATGCAATTAAAGATATTAATATGAATAAATTAATAACTAAATAATTATTATACATTTGTGATAAGCGCTGTTAGATTTTCAACTTTCGACGCTGAGCCGAGCGCTAAAAATCGTACAGCGTACTTTTATTTAGGCTATAATTTTGGTGTCGTCTAGTGTTAATAAAAACGGGCATTTATCTTTACATTGGATAGTCTCGCGTTTAGAGTTATCATTTCGAAATTTGAAAAGTCCTGACGAAAAACGGCCTTTTTCAAAAATGTCCGGACAGTTTACTTTTATGTTGCCATAGCACTACGATATTGGACAGAATCGTCAAAATTGGCACAAATTGGTATAGAGAAATAAAAAAAATACTTTTTAGTCTTTCTCTTTAAAAAAAAAGGTCCCTTATGGCGGAAAGTCCTGCTGAATAACAAAGTTGGATTAAGTCCCCCCAAGCTCAAACCATTTACAGGCATGAATCGTCAAGGAGTATGTCAGTCAGAAAGATGGACACGCTTTTAAATAATATTGTTACAAAATATTAAGTTACATCATTAATACATAGGTATAACCACTTTTTTAGTAAAGTGTTTAATTGTTTTAGTGTCAATTTTATTAAGGCGCAGATATATGATTTTAGTGACCTTTAAATCTGTTATTACGCCTTCAAATAAAACAAGTAAGTTATACAAAAAATGTATGTTAAACTAGAACGCATGCACATTAATTCTATATGTGAATATTTAAGTATTGTAGTAAAATACTTTATGAAAAAAATTCAGGAAGTAATGTCTACCCAAAGCCTAAAAAACGATATTACTTTCAAACTACTTAAGATATTTTCGTGATTTTATTTGTATGAGCAGACTATTTTATTATCTATAATTATATCTGTAATTTTTTTTTCATATATTCATATTTTCGTTACTAAATATTCCCTTTGAAACCGAACGGCAGCGCGGCGTGAGCGCGAAGCGTATTTGTATGGCCAAAGTCAACAGCGTTTACCCAACCCTTAAGGCTGAGAGCATTGCATTTGTGCTCTAACTATTGTGGAACTTGTTCAACTGCCGTTATACAGTTTCTTGGGAGTTTGCTTCTGCTATGATTTTTTTTTATTTTTGCTGTCACCAATTTTGCATTTATGTATGTCAAAACTATGTACTGTGCGTTTACTATAACTTGACGCGTGGCGTGATTGGTATAATAGAGTTCCAAATGGCGACTGACGCACAGAACTACCAATCACATGACTGCAAAATTAGAAGCGCTGTTAGATTTTCAACTTTCGACGCTGAGCCGAGCGCTAAAAATCGTACAGCGTGCTTATATTTAGGCAATAATTTTGGTGTCGTCTAGTATTAATAAGAACGGGCATTTATCTTTACATTGGATAGACTCGCGTTTAGAGTAACCATTTCGAAATTTGAAAATTCCTGACGAAAAACGGCCTTTTTTATAAATGTCCGGACAGTTTACTTTTTATGTTGCCACTAGTGCTATAGCACTACGACATTGGACAGAATCGTCGAAATTGGCACAAATTGGTATCGAGAAATAAAAAAAAAATACTTTTTAATCTTTCTCTTTTTTTCTGAAAAAGGTCCCTTATGGCGTAAAGTCCTACAAAGAATTTTGTTCGTTTTAATAGAGTTCAAAATGGCGACTGACGAACAGAACTACCAATCACATGACTGCAAAATTCAGTGCTACCAATAGCGTCACGCGTCAAGTTATAGTAAACGCACTATATGACGTAGAAAGACGTCAAGTTTGGACGGATGGTAACCGTTCTCGCGTTTGATCACTATCTCATGTAATGGTAAGCGAGGATGTGGTCGACGATGGGGCACGCTTGGCTAAAAGTAAATTCACTCGAGACTTGTAAACACCCATCCCCCTTATTGCGTAAGACACTTTCAATCAAAATCCGAAAGATTTGGAAGAAAATTGCTACTTCATTGCTTCACATGTTGCAAACATTCGTCCGCTCAGCAAAGTAAATAACTCAATCTGCCTAGCCTATAACTTTGTTGGGATCGGGTACCAGTCTAACCGAATGCAGCTAAATAGCAGTATTGTCTCTTTCTACTATGGACGCGTTTTTTTTTATTTTACATCGTCCTCACATTTAGTTATAATTTCAACATTATTTTTGTACTAATCTTTATGTATCAATTTAATTTAAAAGAGTGTCCATGGAGTTTCTTGCCCGTTCTTCTCCATAGGTACCTACTACGCTTTGGAATGGGCAACTAGCTTCATATTTCTAACTGACCGACTCCTTGACAATTCAAAAGTGCCTGTAAATGGTTTAATTGAAATAAATGCTTTGAGTTTGAGTTTGTAGGTACATGGAGCGTCTGCCTATCTGACCTCCACAACCAAATTAAGTAGATACTGATGTCTGAGTGACACGACACCTCTTAGATAAGACTGGTTGTCAGGCTTCTGACTACTCGTAACGACAGCCGGGCCCAACGGTTTAAGGCGCCGACAAGAAGCAAATGACCAAAATAGGCTTGTCTAAAGAAAAAAAATTGCCACATCTGTATAGTTTGTGGTAGCGGGAAAAATATGTGTTAATTTTGAACATATTTCCCAGAACTTGGTTGTTACCAAAACATGTTTTGAAAAAAAATCTCGATACAAACTCACGTTAAACTAACCTTCTATCTTGAGTTCCAATCCAAAATATCTGTATTAAATATCATCATACGTTACGTATTTAATTATTCACAAGTACGTCTTATTTGAATGCAGAACTTGGTTGTTTTTTATTTTCGATTACTCAACTCAATTTTGAGTAAATATATAATTGCTTCATATTTTACAATAAATTACAAGCGTTGTGTCATCGCGCTTCTCTTTCTTTTTTACACAGTCTGACAGTGACGGTGGTTTAGGTATTGTCAGCGTCTTAACGTGGTTTCCGAGGCACGGAGGGTTCTCGATATGTAATGGATGGTCACCCATCTACGAATCGACCGCGGCAAGCGTCGCGTACCTTCGACCCATGCGACTTTTATTATTAACCACGTGCCCAACGCAACAATAATTAAGCGAATTACCTGTCATTGAATGTTTTGAACTGTTCAAAGAAAGGCATTGCCATTGTGAGTGTGTTACGCAATAGGGTCTTACACCCATTTTTAAAAAGTGTTAAATTCTAAATCCCATTATTAAATTCTATATTCATAAAATTTTTATTCAATCGATAAGTGCCATAAAAATGCATTTAAATTTTACATTTTCAAATTTCGCGCGTAGTTTGATGAAAACGCTGGACGCAGTGGACACCATGTTGCTCTGTGGTCATGACGTGGCTATGTAAACAAATGCGCTGATCTATTATCTAACTATCAGTTGACAGTTGACAATTGACACGTTTTAGTTTACATAGCGGTATGACGTAATAACATGGCGGCTACTATTTCATGGTGTTTTTAACAGATTAGAAAAACTGAAAAGGTTGAATTGAATTTTAAAATTTATTTTGTTATTTTATGAACTAAAAGTAACATTCTCCGACTCCTTTTTGCCTAAACTATCTCAATAATCTATACATAGATTTTTTCTCGTATATAGTATAATATACTATTACCCCGCTGGGTATAGCCATCAGGAAACAGACCCCAGCAAGGAGCTCCACTCCAGCATTTAATGTCGATATTAGCGTGCGTAGATGTAGATACAATTTAATAGGTAAAGTTGCGGAAATTAATTGTTTATCCAATTGACGACCACTCATTGAATTTTTAACTAATATTATAAATGCGGAAGTGAGTGTGTTAGTTACGCTAAAACGGCTGAACAGATTTGGATGAAATTTGGCACATTTTTTTATCCCGGTAGGCGTACCCGTGGCATTATTTCCGGACTCCACGCTGGCGAAGTCACGGGCAAAAGCTAGTTGTCCTTAAATTCAAATCACAACTGCCATAGTTTGACAGTTCTATAAAATGGCTCTAACACGGCGCGTTGTCGTAGTGTATCAATTTGATAAAGAATTAATTTCCTTTATATAACATACAATATTTATTGCACACAAATCTTTGAGAATGTGGCCTCGCATAATTAAGTTAGCATAAGGCTGGACCACAGAACTTATATTCTAAACCAAAGCTTCCAATAAAATATACAATAGAAATAAGAAACTGCTACATAATTAATTCAGTCGTTTTTGTGTGCGGCGCTTACCATAATTTATGCATCTTCTCTCGTGCAGACAAGACACGAGAGAATATAGGCGATTATAGTACGCGACAAACTTTACGGTGGCTCTGAAGTACAGCGAGTAGCTGCGCAGTACCCCACCCCTCACCCCCGCTGACACATGAATTCGTTACTGCGCAGCGACTCGCCTCACGTTCCGATCCGCCATAAAGTTTGAATCGGGCTATACTTGCATAAAGCAGCGGGTCTTCCGGTATCTGCAGGTTGATCTACGGAAAGAAACGGTTACAATTTTTGAGTGTTACTTTAACGTGTGAGCGATAAATAGGGGTCTATTAACCCGTACCGATCGGTACTCAGGAGCAATGGTGGCCCAGTGGTAACGGCCGCGACTTACGAGTTGTAGGCCGTAGGTCCGATCCCAGACAGGGTGCAGGAAAACAACATGGGGAAACCGGCATGTCCTAGAACCAAAAATTTAAAGACATGTGTCCAACGATAACGGCCCACTCCCTCTCACCGAGAGCAGGCCTGTTTCCCAGCAGTGGGAACATTATAGGCTGATTATGCTGTACTCTCTTGTCTTTATCGGGAACCCGCGTCTTTCTGCAAGCTCCCATAGGCACGAGATTACTCTTGTCCTGCTGAAAAATGAGCTCATCAGGATTTCATGCATACCATACTATAATTTATTAACATCGACGAGCTTCCGTAGGCAGTAGCGCCGCGCGCATCAATGTGGGAATTTAAGCGTTGAACAGACGATGGATAATTTGTCCGCGTACAATTTGTCGGCGACGCGCGTCGCGACGTTAGAACGTACGGAAATCCTGGCAGTCTATCTGTGAGAGATTTTAACACGTTCTATCGTCGCGGACAAACTGTCCAACGTCTGCTCAGCCCCTTACAGGATGACTTTTTAAAATAAGGAGTTTAGTAAAAAGCTGCCATAGGGTTCCTATAGATTTGCTTGATTATTGACGATCAACAAATGTGATCAAACAAAATCGTGTAAATGTGTAAGCGACAGACGATTGACATTATATTTTTAGTCGATAGCCACTGCGGCTCGTTTATAGGAGAAAAAGACGTGTTGCACCGACCCCAAATAAACAGGGATAAGGGCCGAAGAATGATGATGATCAGGCGATCGTAACGATCATCAAAACTCGAGCAAATCTGTAAGCACCATTAAATAATCCTGTTTAAAAACTCAACCTGTATAATACTTTTAATTATTGACATTTTTTCAAAGACAACACAACTGAAGCACACAATATAAATAGTAATATTTTTTCTTAATAAAATATGTGTATTTTCATAGATTACTGTATTGTAAATAAAATGTAATATAATTTTAAGATATACGGTGCTGCGAATAAATGGAATGAGCACATTTTTGAGTTTTATTTTTAGGGTTCCTTAGTAAACAAGGAACCTTATACATAGTTTCGCCATGTCCGTCTGTCTGTCCCCGCTGTAGCTCAGATACGCTTAGTACTAGAAAGCTGTAATTTGGCACAGGTATACATATTAAGCACGCCAACAAAGTGCTAAAATAAAAACGTGAAAAAAAAATTTTTAGGGATACCTCCCTTGCACGTAATGAGGGGATGATATTATTCTTCTCGTCTATCCCATGGTGTGGGGTAGATTGGATAGGCCGTTCAATAACTCCCTGACAATAGAGATGGGCTTAATACGTTAAACATAATAACACTGCTAAATGCTAATGCTAATAATAATTAACACTTTAAATTAGTAGGTAGTTATTTTTAGCAACTGTTAAATACAATTGTTAACTTATTTAAAATTCTCATTTCCTTCATAGCCAGTTAACAGTATTTATTTAACACTAGTTGTATGTAACATAGAGCAGAGAAGTGGTGGCCCAGTGGTAACGGCCCCGACTTACGAGTTGTACCTAAGTCATGGGTTCGAATCCAGACAGGCGCTTTATTTTGTGTGAATAATTACATTACCACTGCTCTCAAAACGCTAAAGGAAACCATCGTGAGGAAACCGGCATGTCCAAAACCAAAAATTCGAAAACATGTGACATCTCTCCTCATCTCCAACCCGCACTCGACCCACGTGGTAGGTACAGACTATTCTCTCTCGAAGAGAGGAGGCCTGTGTCCCAGCAGTGGGAATATTATAGGCTGATTATGCTGTATGTAACATTTCTGAACTCGGCAGTTAAATATATCAACTCGAATAGATAACAATCTGTCTGACTGAAGACAAAAGAGATTTAAACCACTTGAGACCTGATAGACCGATTTTGTCTAGGCACACGGCTCACCGCTGCGGGCCGATGAAAAGTTATGTCAACTTTTTTATAGCTATTTATATTTATTATATATTTTTTATGTTCTAGACGATTTCCCACACCATTTAATTGAACAAGAACTCATAATCGTTTTTATTTATGCAGAAATGTTTTAAAAGGTATCAAAATGACAGCGTATGCAGAGATCCAATAACTGGTCAAAACTAAAATGGCCACTCATATCGTCATCTAATATAAGTGCAATTTCATTTAAGTGGCGTGAGCCTGAGTCGCCCGCAAGTGAGCAGTCAAGAGGCTACATAGTTATTGCTGAAGACTTTACACAAAATGAACAGTTGCTAGTTTGAAAACAATCTTGTTCAGTTGGAACATCGTTGTGTCCTTTCCTTTCCTTTGTTTTGTTTAGCCTCCTGCGGCCTGCAATATTGGGCTGTATTAGTACAAAGCGAGACAAATATATCGTCCCCGTAGACCGAAAAGTCATTAAGCCGAAAATGACCAAAATGAGAGACGAGGCCTCAAAGAAAAAAACATAACTTTTATTTGATATTAGATATTTCTGAATTTATGACTTTATCTCATTGTTATTTGATTCAAACTTGTGTTCATAAAAAAAACAGTTAAAAATTAAACGGATCCCCCTACAAGAAACATTTTTGCTAAATATTGTACGGTGGTACGGAACCGTTTTTTTTTTGGGTGGGAAATTATCAAACTACTTCTCCCGCTCGGGGCGGAGCGGGAGGGTGTGTGGTACGGAACCCTACTTGTGCGAGTCCGACTAGCACTTGGCTTTTTTTTCTGTTTAGCAGGTACCAGCCAATTCCTACTGCATAATAAAAAATTGAATGAGGTCCTGAAACCTAATATTGGACAGTCTCGATGCGCCAAAAGGTTTGCACACGGTGCATGTGAGATAACTCCGGAAAAGTCACGAATTTTTCATGACGTTTTATCTGCTAATTTCTCATGACGTGATATCTGCTAATTTCTCATGACGTGATATCTGCTAATTTCTCAAGACGTGATATCTGCTAATTTTTCATGCGTGATATCTGGTAATTTCTCATGACGTGATATCTGCTAATTTCTCATGATGTGATATTTGCTAATTTCATTCACAATCTCGAAATAATTCATGTAAGAAAGTAACATGACAACTTCACGCCTATAATCCCCGAAAGGTTAGGCAGAGGTGTTACCTACCTATTGCAGTGTGATTCAGATAAAGAAAACACTTAGGTACCGTCAAACGCTGCAACATTGCCTCGCATACCCAACTTTCCCTATTAATATCTTTTTAAATATAGGTTGTAGCAACTTCAAATTGTTTGTAGTTAATTAAATCATTACCTGGCAATACGAAAAACCCACCGCCATGTTTCTTTTCTTTGAAACCACATGACAGTGAGTTGTCAAACGCAATGAGTGATAGCCGAACACAACATTGCCTAGCATTGTTTCCAGTGGTATAAGCAAAAAGTGGCTGTTTTGCAATTCTTATACCTAAATCCTACTAATAAGAGTTAACTTCCAGTACAAGAATGATGTACTTAAGTCGTTTAGACGGTCAAAATTGAAGCAGGCAATGTTACAGTTTTGTGGCCCAACTTTGCCTAGTGATTAAAACTGTTATATTTCGAAAACGAAACAGAATAATCATAGTTCTAAGTACACTGCCAATGACCATTAATATAAACTTTATCCCCAACCTTACAAGGGTGAAAATTAATTGTATTTTTTCGAAATATATCAATGTTACTATAAAACTACGGCAAAGTTGCAGCATTTTACCGGTACCACAGTCAAACGTATAATTTTGTTTAAAAAAATATAAAACACCGAACCAAAACTAATGAATCATATTTAAAAAAATAAACCGGCCAAGTGCGTGTCGGATCACGCACAATGAAGGGTTCCGTAGTTGGGAAGTTGGGATGAATTTATGCCAAAAACAAACTCAACATAGCAGTTGAAAAACTAATCCCATGGTACATCGATATATGCCACGGTCAATTCTCCAACTGCAAATTTAAGTTGGTCGGCTATTAGGTACTCGTTAACTAAAACTTTACTTCGTAAAGCTCACTTAGCTATGATAGTTTTCCTTTTAATTTCAATATATGTACTACTGCCATGAGATTTTTCACATCTCCATAAACAACCGTTTAGCTGGCAGGGGAGGGACACTTGACTCTAACAAAAGTTAACACTTTAATGCTTAATATTACGCAAGCGGATCCTTGAATCGAAAAGTGATGTTCACAGACCCGCCATATTTTTGAACGGCCTACCCCACACCATGGGGTAGACGAGAAAAAAATACTTTATCAAGATTTTATTTTAGCACTTTGTCGGCGTGATTAATATGTATTCATTTGCCAAATTACAGGGGTCAGAGCCTATTCGTCCCCTAAAATTCGTCCCCCAGCATAAAAGTTGTAGATTCGGCCCCTATATAGGTGCCCATTGGTCTCCTTGTAGGGGACCAATTAATATTTTAATAAAAAATATAATTTTTAAGGTACCCATTCGTCCCCTCTAATATACCTATATACAATATAAGTTAAAGATTCGGCACTTATTCAGGTGCCTATTCTGCCGCGCTAACGAAGAATACAATAACTCAATTTTGGACGATTTTGAGTTATATATATATTCGGAATTCGCTAAATTAGCTGATTCCGAATATATATATAACTTAAAATCGTCCAAAATCGAGTTATTGTATTCTTCGTTAGCACGGCAGTATTGGTCCCCTGAGATAAAATTAGCTATATTTTACATAAGAAACGGTTACCATAGTGCACTTGTGAACAGTTTATTAACGGAATTAATTTAATAAATCACAACAGATCATTGAAAAAAGAGCTATGATTAATGATAATCCGTCCTGATAATAATATAACCTGTCGATAGGCTTACGATGTAAAATTGTCTCACTACGAATGGCTTATTAAAAAAACGGGTTACAAATAATAGATAAGGTGTTTAAAATTGGTAAGTACTCTTCAGATGTGCGCGGGGTGTGGAATGCCGAAGCGGGAGGGGTAATCTTAGCCAGAGTATCTGCGTGCGAGCAAATAACAAAGGCGGAGCCCAAAACAATAGACGCTCGATGAAAGGACTTGCACCTGATTGGCTAACACCAGTACTAAACAACTTCGTATTTTTTCCAGGAATGTGTTACTACATTTTACTGATTTTTATACTGTCTCGAGTGAAAGTTTACTCATTAGCGTATCCTGTAGGATTACTTATTAAATTTAATTAGTGAGTGAAGTGATCAGTGCATGTACGTGAAGGAAAAATAAGTAAGTTCTACTATTTACCTATACATCCCTATTTCAAAAGACTTACATGTATATAATTGGAACGATGACAAAGAAAAAAAAAATTCAACTGCTGCTACTTTTTAATAGTTACTATTAAATACTTTATTTTATTTTAAGGTAAAACATAGATTTTTAGTATGCTACTGTGTATGCACTCACATAATTTTCTATGATAAAATATTACTTTTTCTACTTTTTCAGTGATTTTCATATCTATATAGAGTAGATAAATAGTTTGTTTATTAAAACTATAATAACAACTTATATTAAATAAATGTTTTTACGGTTATTATAAATTAAATAAACATACATGTCTATGAAGACATGTATGTTTATTTAATTTATAATAAGCATATTATAGTTAAAGTAGCATATTATGTCGAGGAATGTTATTATTTGGTAACTTTTTCTTACAGAATAATGGCTGATGAACCACAGTGCAGTAGTGGTTTGACAGGAATTGAGTATATATCCTCTGAAAGAGGTAGACCAATTTTATTGAGAGGAGGGTATCAGTTATATATGAAGAAAAAATACAAAAATGGCTCATTTTATTGGAAATCCACTCAAAGAAATACTTGCCATGGAAGTATCACTATTCAAGAAAACCGAAATATATGTTGATTTATCTAGTCTTCAATAATTAATGTGATTTTAGTATTTTTTTTGTACTGTTATAATTTTTTACATTTAAGTTATTATGATTTTGCATGTATAACTACATACATGCAAAATCATAATAACTACTAGTAAATATACAAAAAAATAAGAAGTGATTATTTACTGTTGATATGTGTTCTATTTTTTTTGCATATTTTATATTTAATGTTGATTTATATGATGGTCAATCAAGGCTGATTTTTGTAAAAGAGTTGTACCTATTTTGTTAGTTTCTAGGACATTGTGATTTTGTATGTGTTAATCTTATTTGAAATAAACATGATACCTATCTACCGAATTACTATATTTTTTATTTTAGCCTTTTCTGCGCGACTGTACCAGGACTACCAAGCTGCAGTATATATTATTATACATATACATGTACTTATATTAGAAGAATGAATAAAAATAAATATTCTGCAGGGGACGAATGGGCCCCTCAAAAGTTCCAGGGGACGAGTGGGCACAGGGTGCGAATCTTAGGGGACGAATGGGCTCGGACCCAATTACAGCATCTAGCATTAAGCGTCTCTGAGCTACTTTGGGGATAGACGGACATGGCTTAACTATGAGGATTCCTTGTTTACTACGGAACCCTAAAAAAATATTGTATAAAAAAGATTCCATACCAACAAAATGTATAACTTAAACGCGCGAGTTTAGAACTGAAAGCGCATACGTCCTACCGCAATGGTTGCAACCAGGCCTCGGAGATACGCTTCAAAGTTGGGGTTAAATGTAATCTCAAAACCCACGGCGCTAAGCTCTAAACCAGGGCCTCCCCAACTTATGTACTTTGTCTACTGCCCACTTTGATAATAAACTATTTTTTAGCGCCCCCATTGTTTCACCTAGGTACTTAAAAACCCCTATATCTTCAAATTAAATTAATTATCGAGAGCTATATTAGTCGAGATTAAACATTCATTCGAAACGAGACTTAGTATATATTTATAACCCGCAAGAGTTGAGACCCGGAGCGCAGTAGGTAGTAGTACACAACGGCGCTCAGGTCTCAAGTTAACTCTTACGGGCTAGGTACACAGCTGCCAATGAGAATGATTATTGAAACGCAACTTTATATTATTCAGACAGAGTATCTTTTATTCAAAATAAAACAAACATAATCGATTCTAACATAAAAACTAATGTGAAGGATGAATCTGATGCTGTTTAATAAGTTTGTTGATACCAGGTTTCAATTTACTCATGAACAGCCGCAAGTCGCCACAAATACACACACAAATCGAGTTCTATCTAGGAATACTAATAACTATTAAAATGCGAAAATGTGTCTGTTGCCTTTTTATTTGTTTGTGTCTACTTTCATTTCGAAATGGAGCGACTGATTGACATGATTTTTATTTTATTTATTCAATAAAACAGGACAGATACCTACATGAACTACGCGGAGAGAAATATCGAACCGAGTTAGTTTGAGCAATCTCTTATTTAATGTTACTTAGTTGATGTTCACAAGTTGTAGTCGGGAGCTCAGTCGGTTTATTCCTCCTAGACGAAATTACAAATCGCCCCCAAGCCTTTACACAATGCCCCCATTTTTTTTCTGGGTCTCTTACTGCCCCCCTTTAGGCCTGCAGCGCACACAAGGGCGTTGGGCGTTGGGCGTTGGGGCGTTTCGCCCACTTTTTTGGAAAAGGCTGCTCTAAACTGTGGTCTGTAAAAGACTGAACTAAAACTGACTGTATCAATAGGTATTGATAGGTTCCTTCTAAATTAATTTACCGTTCTCATGAACTTTCTTCGGAGGTCGGCTGTCAGCAGGGCGATCCCCTCGGGCCAGCAATTTTTAGCTTGGCTATAAATCCGATTATTCAAAATTTAAAATCGAAATTTAACGTTTGGTATTTGGATGACGGAACCCTGGGAGGCGATGTGGACACTGTGTTATCTGACTTATCAGATATTAAAACAAATTTCGAAAATATTGGTTTAGAATTAAATTTTAGCAAATGTGAACTCTTTATTCAAAAAACTTCTTACGGTTTGGATAATTTAAAATCCAAATTAATTTTTCTGGCACCCAATATCAAAATAGTAGACAGAAAGTCACTGCCTCCTGGGTTCTCCCATCTTTGAAGAATCTTTTCCTGATTATATTACTAACACTATTTCTAAATTCCAAAGTCACGCAAATTGTTTACTCGAAATCAGTCCTCATTATGCTCTTATAATTCTAAAATTTTGCCTTTTTGTCCCTAAATTTACTTATGTGCTTAGCTGTAGCCCTTTTTGGAAACATCCAAATTTGCTTTCACCAATAGACGATTTAGTCAAAACTAGTTTAGAAATGATTTTAAATATTCAGCTCAATGAACCATCTTGGTTACAAGCATCCTTCCCTATTCGGTTTGGCGGTTTAGGAATCCGCAAAATTTCGAGTGTTGCTTCCCCAGCCTTTTTGTCGTCCACCCATAGCACGTCACGTCTCATAGGTAATGTCCTAAGGGCTTTGCCCACAAACTATGAGACTGCGGGCTTGGAGGATGCCAAGAATGCTTTTCAAATTGCTTGCCCGGGTAAAGAATTTCCAGACAACCTAAAATCTCAAAGGAGCTAGGACGATATTTATTGCGATTTAACATACAAATCGATTCTGAGCCGCAGTTCAGGTCCGGATCGCGCAAGACTTTTGGCGGTCGGAACCAGAGAGGCCGGTCATTGGCTACATGCCCATCCTTCTCCATATACCGGTACCTTCCTGGATCCGACCTCGCTTCGTCTGGCGACTGGTCTGCGGCTTGGGGTCACGGTATGCACTCCACACACATGCCCTTGTGGCACGGACGTGGACCGACTGGGTCACCACGGACTTTGTTGTCAAAAAAGTGCAGGCCGCTTTTCAAGACATGCGACACTTAATGACATAATCCGCCGGTCTCTTGCCAGCATCAATGGGCCTGCTCTTCTTGAGCCGACTGGCATTGTCAGAGATGATGGCAAAAGACCTGATGGTGTGTCTTTCGTCCCGTGGAGTTTGGGACGGATGCTTGTGTGGGACGCTACCTGTGTAGACACACTGGCACCGTCCCACCTCCAATGGACTACTTCTAAAGCGGGTGCAGCGGCAGAAAATGCCGAAAATCTGAAAGTTATTAAATATGGAGGCCTTGGCAGAGAGTACAACTTTGTACCCTTTGGCGTCGAGACCCTCGGTCCGTGGGGTCCCAGTGCGCATAAGTTATTTTCGGAAATCGCGAAACGTCTAGTTGATGTAACTGGTGACCGAAAAGCTGGCGGCTTTCTCGCGCAATGCATCAGCATTGCAATTCAGCGAGGAAATGCCGCCAGCATCCTCAGTACAATGCCCCGAGGGCCTTTTTTAGGCTTAACTTAGTTTTAATTTAATTTAGTTAATGTTAATAAATCATCTTGTAATTTGGTTATGTAAATAAATATACTTTAAACTGACGCACATTAGCAACTTACATATTTAAGTCAAATTATAATGAAGAATAATAATAATAAAATAAATTCACAATTCGCAAATCAAACAGATGTGAGAAAGAGAACAGAAGTGATCCAGATGGGATCACAATTCCGAAGTGATGTAGCGTACCTAGATACTTATCACCGGAACTCCACGGGTTACAAAGATTCCGGTTGTTAGTTCCGGGAATTACGCCTTTTGATCTGATCTTCACACCTTTATCAGTCGATAATTGATCTCACTTCATATTAAGATATTTTGTTAGTAAAAAGCCAAAAAAAAAATGCTGGCTTGATGAACTTTCCAGTTCCTGGAGAATAAACACGCCTGGCTCGATAGAGCAAGCGAAGACGAACGTCTCTAGTTAAATTCACCACACAGCAACACCACTAATATAATTATAGTTAGTAAACACAGGCTGAGCACTAATATACTTGACGGCGTCAGCGATGGCTGAGCGATAGTGCCATAATCGTCATCTAGATTCGGTGGTACGGAATTCATAGTGCAGGTTTACAATTAAACACGATGATACAGCGAATCAGTTAGCAATTTTACTTTCACAATATATAACACAGTACAATACTAATAACGTTCACACACTATTTTCTAAGTTCGGGCAAACCGACAGTTTCGCATAGGAGAAGTGGAGGTCTGCATCCTTTCATTACCCTCACAAGACTGACCCAGTGACCCGTCGTTTAAAGACTGACCCGTCGTTTAGCCACTTCCGTTTAGACTCTGCTCACGTGCCACCCCGCCCTCTAGCGGGCGCGTCACGGCGTTTACCCTCACCTTAGTACTACAATAATCAATTGAGAGACTATTATCGCTCAACTTGTATAATCTGCGACATACTTAATATAGTAACTAATAGAATATGACCTTCCCAGCTGGAGCGATGATGAGGAATCAGCCCCCAGACAATTTTTTTCGACAATCAAAAATAATTTTGAAAAATTCGTACATTCAAAAGAAAAAAACATAATGACAGGACCGAACTTGCAAATAAGGTAGAACATGTGTTGTTACAAAGAGGATAAATACCAAAAAATTTAGAATTTAGTAATTCTACAATATATAGGTACCACACATATTTCGCCAGTTGTTTAAGTCCCATGTAAACGGAGGCGAATCCGGGCTGCTACTGCAAAATTCCTAATGAAAATACTTACCCAATAACCCTTTAATTTTGAACTGTGTTATTTTTAATGCAATGGTTTTACTGTGTAGGTAATGTTATATAGAAAATAATCAGAGTTCAAAGAAAACTTATGAGTTTTATTCCTGTTAACACAAGTCGCTTAGAACAATTTAAAAATAATTTAATGGAAAAACTACCGGGTTTGCCTTATCACACTGACCCGGACCAAGCATATACTTTACTATTTAACCTCATCAATTGTGAATTTAGGAAGGTATTCACCTCAAAAACATTGCCTGTTTATGATCGCGTTATATTTAGTGACTGGGCAACACCAGGTATTTACAAAAGTAGGTTGAGGTTATATGAACTGTATCATGAAAAAACATATAACCATGATGAAACTTTTAAAGAATTTGTTAAGAATTATTCTAAAACTTTTAAAAGAGCCTGTTCCTCAGCAAAAGCCATACACATTAAAAATAAAATAAAATCTTCTGGAAATAAAATTAAAACAACTTGGAATATTATTAATTCTGAAACGGGAAGAACGACAGTACGGAATCGTGACTTCCATCTAAAAATCGATGATGCAGATATTAGGGCAGACGTGGAGGTGGCAACAGAGTTTGAAAACTTCTTCACTAATATTCCCTTTTTAACAACCAAAACTCTGTCATCGTCGTCCTCCACTTCTGCTTACTCAATACTAAAAGAATGTGTACCAGAATGTGATAAACACTTTAAATTCACAGTTGTTAGCCCTAAAGACATTTTGGAATCTTTTAAAGAACTTGATGTAAAAAAAACTACTGATCTTTGGGGATTATCAGTACATACAATGTCTTCAATAATTGATGTTATTTCACCCTTTTTAGCAATTGTTTTTAACTCTTGTATTGCATCTGGTATATTTCCTGATCTGATGAAACTTAGCAAAGTGATTCCACTGTTCAAATCTGGCAGCACAACTGATCCCACGAATTTTCGGCCTATTTCGATATTACCTACATTGAGCAAAATCTTTGAAAAAATAATTTTAAAACAAATGTTAGGACATTTCAATTCATGTAATTTATTTCATCTGAAACAGTTTGGTTTTACGAAGGGTCGTTCAACTACAGACGCGGGCGTGGAATTGCTGAAGAGCATTTTCGAGGCTTGGGAGGAGTCGCAGGATGCTCTTGGCATTTTCTGCGACTTGTCTAAGGCCTTCGATTGCGTCCATCATGATACTCTCATCAGGAAACTGCACCACTATGGTATGAGGGACAGGGCTCTCGACCTTCTGACTTCCTATCTTAATAATAGAATTCAGAGGGTTGATATAAATGGCAAGAGATCTGCAGGATCTGCGGTCACTATGGGCGTTCCGCAGGGTTCAATTCTAGGTCCATTCTTGTTTCTAATCTATATAAATGACATACCTTATCACATAAGGGATAATCACAAGATTGTATTGTTCGCAGATGACACTTCCCTCATTTTTAAAATCAAACGACTGCTGGTCAACTTTGAACATGTTAACGATGCACTCTCTAAAGTTGTCCATTGGTTTAATGTAAATAATCTTCTCCTGAACGAAAAAAAGACTAAACTTATTAAATTTTCAACGCCAAATGTCAGGCAGCTAACTACCAATGTTCAACTTAATGGAATAGAGTTGGACCCTGTTGAGTCGACAGTTTTTCTTGGAATAACTATTGACGCTAAATTACAATGGCGCCCACACATAGAAAAATTGTCAGGAAGGCTAAGTTCGGCCGCCTATGCTGTTAAAAAAATTCGACAGATAACCGATGTAGATACGGCCAGAATTGTTTATTTTAGTTATTTTCATAGTCTTATGTCCTATGGGATTCTTCTCTGGGGAACCTGTGCGGACATTAATACCGTCTTTGTTTTACAAAAAAGGGCTGTTCGAGCCATTTACAACCTAGGTCCAAGAGATTCCCTTCGAGAAAAATTCAAAGAAATAGATATTCTGACTGTAGCCTCTCAATATATATTTGATAATCTTATGTATGTACACAAAAATATATCAAATTTTAAGAAAATGTCCGATATCCACAGTTTAAATACCAGGAATAAACATAATCTTGCTGTACTACACACTCGCCTCCACAGAGTAGGCAACTCGTTCATGGGTCAATGTATACGCTTTTACAACAAACTTCCTATTGCTATTCGAAATTTACCCATTAAACGATTTAAAAGCTGTATTAAAACCAAACTTTGTAAAAAGGGGTACTATAAAATTTCAGATTATTTAGAAGACAAAAAAGCTTGGGATTGAGCTGCTCGCTCTGATAAGCTTTGTGCTAAAACCATTAAATTTGATATTTAAATTATGCAAAATCATCATTATGTACAACTATATGTACATATTGACATTGATGAATATTATAAGCAAAATTAAGTGAATATTTATGTATGTACCTTGAAAAGTATTATATTACTTTAATTATTGTGAATGTGAGCACTATGTGGGTCATCTTTATTTATTTCGTTGTTTTTTTTTTTTTTTTTTTTTTCTCTTAGTTTTAATTATGGTCTGGCATTTTGAGTTCTTTATGCGGCCAAACCAATTGTCCTTTCCTTGGTATTGTTCGTCGAGTCGTTGAGCTCCTTAAGTTTTGAGTTGAGCTACACGATTACTGACAAATGCTTGCACTGACTGGACAGGTCCACTCAAATTTGTGTGGTTCTTTCCTCAAAAGACCATTTCAGACATAGATCTACATGGTCCTCACATGATCTGACCAAGATTATGTCTGGACTTTAAAAGAGACTTTGACCCTTGAGTTTGTTTCGCCATTTCTTCTCAGGGGTAGTCAGATAGGAAATGTCGACTCCATCTAGCTTATTTTTTAATATGACGTGTAAAAGTGATTCTCATATCCTATTTACAGAATAAACAATTTCATTTCATTTCATTTCATTTCATTTCATTTCATTTCATTTCATTTCATTTCATTTATAATGTTTTAATGTATATCTAATTAATCCTTATGTATATTATATATATTTATATTTAATTTGTAGTGCTTAATAAGGGAATAATAATTTCCTGATATAAATAAAATAAATAAATAAATAACACTTGCCCTACCTGCGAATCGAACCCAGGACGTCATGCCAAGCAGTGGCGCTTGCGTCCACTAGACCAACGAGGCAGGTAAGAAAGTATTTTAATTGAATTATAATTTATATCTATAGCCAATCGGTTTAGTAGAAAAACATTAATTTGCACACTTGCCTAATCATATGATTGCCATATCTCGGTACAGGAATGTTCACGGTCAAGTTTTAATTTTGCATTTCAAGTGTACCTACACATTTTAATTTATTTTATCTGCACCCATGCTATAAATCCTCCAGAAAAGTTTCTGTAACAGTTAGTTTATTGCCAACATTAAAACAACCAATATCATCCAAACGAGTGTTATAATAATGTTGTGCTATTTTTCATTACCTACGCAACTCCTTTAAAAAAAAAAGAACATTGTCATGCACGTGCATTACACTACCACAGCGTCATAATTAAAAAAAAAAACTTACAGGTTATTCGAATTCACGTCGTATCCCGCCATTTTTGTTCGATATTAGTATTGCAAAAATGTATTACTTTGTTGTTTACCTACTAAAATGAGTGATGCAAGCTTTGATAACACTCCACCAGATATTTCTAACGCAGCAAAGGACATATACATAGTTTATTTGTATTAGATACTCAGCAATTAAACTTTCCATGAATTTCCATAGTTCTTACAACACTGTACAATACCCTATGGTTTCAGAA
This sequence comes from Atethmia centrago, assembly GCA_905333075.3. Lineage (NCBI taxonomy): Eukaryota > Metazoa > Arthropoda > Insecta > Lepidoptera > Noctuidae > Atethmia > Atethmia centrago. The sequence continues at coordinate 16,552,348 of HG995385.1, forward strand.
CCTTTTATAGAGGATTCATATCATGTGTGTAGATAGTCTTGTATGCAACTGTACATAATTAGGTATTTAAACACTCATGTGATACTATTATAACCCACATTCGTTTTTTAATAACACTTATTATACTTACAACAGTTGCATAAATAACTATTTTGTACTCTCACTATGTATGGGTACCGTGCGTACCTACCTACTTATTGTATCTACTTCGGAAAAGATAATCACTAACGTTTCAATTCCATATTTCCAATTAACAACATACGTATAGGTTCGTTGATGTATCAGGGGAGCCGTCGCCTCGAGGGAAGCTAGTCTATTAAGCTGGTCTTAGTTGAAGATCTCAAAAGGACCATACTCTGGAAAGGGTTCCTACCTAATAACATTCTCTCGACCCGATGTCGACGGTATGAGGTTAACAATTTTCCGACACGATTTAATTGACTAACCCGGTGTCGAAGGTACGAAGTTGACAATTTTCCGACACGATTTAATTGACTAACCCAGTGTCGAAGGTACGAAGTTGACAATTTTCCGACACGATTTAATTGACTAACCCGATGTCGAAGGTACGAAGTTGACAATTTTCCGACACGATTTAATTGACTAACCCGATGTCGACGGTACGAGGTTGACAATTTTCCGACACGATTTAATTGACTAACCCGATGTCGACGGTACAAGGTTGACAAATTTCCGACACGATTTAATTGACTAACCCGATGTCGACGGTACGCGGTTGCAATTTTTCCGACACGATTTATTTGACTAACCCGATGTCGACGGTACGAGGTTGACAATTTTCCGACACGATTTAATTGACTAACCCGATGTCGACGGTACGAGGTTGACAATTTTCCGACACGATTTAATTGACTAACCCGATGTCGACGGTACAAGGTTGACAAATTTCCGACACGATTTAATTGACTAACCCGATGTCGACGGTACGCGGTTGCAATTTTTCCGACACGATTTAATTGACTAGCCCGATGTTGACAGAACGAGGTTGACAATTTTCCGACACGATTTAATTGATTAATCGAATGATCGGACGGCGACTATAAGCTTTTCTCCAGTGCAAGCATGACGCTGCGTAGCGTAGGCTAGGCGCCTCATGCATATCGCGTAGAAACGGTATAAAAATAGCATAGGCGCTTCGTAGATATCGCGTAGACGCTTTATACAGGGACAAATTAAATTAGCTAGCGAAACTCTGCAGACGAGATGGGTATCGACATCAAAACATGATAAAATTAAAAAGAATTAATATGATGAGTTTTTTGGGGGGTCATCAACCGCCGGTAGACTATTATTTTTTTTTTGGGTGGGAAATCATCAAATAACTTCTCCCGCTCTGGGCGGAGCGGGAGGGTTGTGTCAGATTCTTACTGACTAAAACCCACCCGTATTCCTTCCGTTGCCTGTGTTGCCAGGGGCCTCGGTAACCCTTTTGGACTGCCACGTGACCCCGGCAGGCATCCGCCCTAGTGGACCTCTACACTTGTGCTGACGACATCTCTTTGAGGCGCGCGTGGAATACAACGCGCCGTCGCACAGTGGGTCGAAACGATGATTTTAGTGACTTAGGGATCAACTTTGTTTTTTTATTTTTTTTCTTTATGCGGATCGATAGAGCTCATTAACCTCAATAATAATTGTTCTGATAATTTTTTTCCTCAACTTGCTCCTTTGGGTGGAAAAATGCATTTTAATATTTTTTTGTTTGGGGCGGACCAAATTAAATTAAATTTCTGCCAAGTGGCGTGGGATCCCGCTTTGAAACTATATTTTTTTAGGGGTTGTCCAGTCTACTATCATTTGATGATTTGAACATTTGCATAAAGTTGCAACACTGCTAAATAAATGGATCGAAAAAAAAATGAAAAAATACATTGAATAATTTTTATTTTCTCAAGTTCTTTTAAGTTAAAGTTGATGTGGAATAGTAAGTAAAAGCACTTAATAATTCACATAATTAATTAACAACTAACGACAATATATTAAGGTTCGTTATTAGCTTAAATTTACTAATTACGTATTACTTAAAAATGTGGATATCATTTATCTATAAATTTCTATTGACTGTAATTTATAAAAAACATTGTTTTTTATAAAGTAAAAGCCTTTGACTTTATAAAAAACAATGTTTTTCACTTTTAGTCAAAGTAAAGACCAGGCTTTACCGGACGGCGAGCTACCCATTGCTCACCGTCTGCAAGCCTGCGTCTACGGTGGCCGGAAATCCACCCGGGATTCCGAACGCCTAGGGCGTCTCCTACGGCGGCTAGGGGTGAGAGGCCGTGAAATTTGCCTTTCCCTCAACCGTCCCGCCTCCTCCTTCACGCACAGACCTCCACCGTATGCTCCACCGTGTCCTCCGGGCGATCCACACAGTGGTGACTCCCGGGCGTTTCCTCCCGCCTCATCCGACACAGGAACCTCCCGAATAGAGTAGGTATTCACTTGAAATATTAGTTTTTTTTTTAAGTTTTTTTTTTTTTTGTAAACTTCACAGACGTGATGGGTATCGATATCTGTATCGAGGGGCTTGTGGCAAAATAATAACAGCCGCACGGGTCAATCGATCAGGTTAAGCTACGCTTGCCACGGTTGGTCCATAGATGGGTGGCCATCTTTACATACCAAGACCCCTCCGTGCCTCGGAAAGCACGTTGGTCCCGGCTGTCATTCGTGAATCTATTTCTGGGCTGCTTCTGAGAAATTCGCAATGGAAAACGCCTAATAATACTTTGCCCGACCTGGGAAGCGAACCCGGGACCCAATGCTCAGCAGTAGCGCTTCCCACTAAACCAACGAGGCAGTTATCTAGAACAAAAAACTACCAAATAATCACGTATTTTTTTCCACAATGTTTTTATCACGGAACGTCGTTCATTCAATAATAATTATGAAACACGAAAAAAAATAAACAAATAATAAATTGTTTTAAGTTGGTAGATGCAATATTTATTTTTAAAAATCGTCACCCACCAAAACAAAAATGACACCATTCCGTTTTTAAATCAACAAATGACTAAAATTATTTACGTTAAAAATGACGAAACTTACGTTTCACAAATAATTGTATCAAAATCTAGTTTGAGACGTGTAGTGTAAATAAACGATTGATTTGTTGTCAATGCGATCGTACGTAAGCGGCAGTTCGTTCGAAGCCACCATCGTGTTTGGCTGTATGCGTTTTTACCTGTGACGGTGTGTTAAAAAAATGAATTTCTTAATAACGAGAATAACATGGGCGAATGGGACACGGATAAATCAATATCTTTTTGCAATTATTAGTGAGTACTTTTTTGTATTTTATTTGGTGTTATCTCCCGTTTTTATTTTTCATTTTGTTTTTATTTTACTGAATACAAATACACAATATTCATAAATAATTTGCTGTGTGGTGATTAAAAAAAAAAAACAAAATACTTAATAAGTAAAAATAAAAGTTTACCTACTTTAAAATTTTCATTACATAAATGTTATTTTTTAATTAGTATATATCTATTTTATTAACAAAGCAATCCGGTGCAACTTATAAAAAACTCTCCAAAATACCTAGTTCTCATGCCAACAACGACGTATTTTTATCAGATATTTTTAAAGGTGTCATAATCACACCAAAATCATGCAAGATTTAAATTCAGTTGACATTTTAGTGAATTCACATTAGGTATGCATTTTTCTACTTAAAAGAATACTAATCAGATGTTTTCATAAAAACGAAACATAAAGTAAATAATTAAGTACCCTCCGTCTTAAAATAGAAACTTAACATTTAAATTACAAATGCGTGTGTATCCGAATATTATTGTCAAAATGTTGTGTTCTCAACATGTTTATTTTTATCTGACTTAAAAAAAGAGGATGTTCTCAATTCGTCTATATATAGGATGGCAGGGACGCACAACCAGTTACCATGGATTCAGTACATGATTCTGAACCAACCCCGAGTTGAAATTTTTCATCGGTAACATAAAAAAATTGTTTCCTACAAAAGTACAATAGATACCTACGCGGTCAAAATGTATGGAATAGCGATTTTTTTTTAATAACCTACCGAACATTTCAACGCCATGAATCATTCCAGAATCATATACCTACTGAATCCATGGAAACAAATTGCGTTTCGAAGTCCCCGCCACCCTGTATACTTTTTTAGTTTACTGTGTACCTAAAAGGTAGGTAAAGGTAGGTAACCATACAGCCTAAGTAACAGATTAATTCTTATTGCAAATAAATCTAACCTAAGTAAAATAAGTATTCGTTTTTATAATATTTAAACACGAAACAAAGATATGTACCGGTTATTGTTTACATATTTTCCCAAACACACAAAAGCAACCTCACACAGGAATTGTTGTAGCAATCAAATAAACAATTGCCAATGACTTACTATTTAAAAATGATAAAGTTTTCAAGTTTGTAAACCAACTACTTGTTTAAATAAACAATAAAATATTTATCGAAGAAAACGTCAACGATTCCAACGTCGGCGATTTCCTGAATGTGGCAATTCATATCATGGATTATTACACTAACTTGCATGATCCTTACATGAACACAAAAAAAAAAAAAATCTCTTAAACCTTTAGGGCACTTGTGAAACGTCAGGTGAAGCTAGGTGCACGGTTCTAATTGGTCGTTTCCTATGGAGAAGAGCCGGCAAGAAAGTGGACTTAACAAAGTAGAAAAAGATCAACAAATCGAATCATCTATGAGTCTACAAGGCCTACAACCTTGTCACGAAGAGTATATAGAAAAGATAAATAAAAATAAAACTTATTTAAAGTTAACGAAATGACATGATGACGTTTTGCTACAGCTGTAGCAAATCCATAATGAAAATTTATGTCTCAATCCTTGGTGGAATGAGAGCTCACTTCAAGCTCACTTCACCAAAGTTTATACGACTAGATTTTTACGGAATACACCTGTAGGCCACTTTGCTACCAAGCGTAGCAAGCGTCATATTTCGTACCTGTCCGTCCTTAGGTAGGTATGATCTTTGTACCAAAACGTTCCTAGTTACATTAATAATGTATTATTATTAATGTAACTAACTTGTATAATTAATTTGTTAGTTAATGAAGTGTCAATAAAAAATGGGTACTCATGGGGACTGCCGAGAAGTGAAAACTTAACACTTTGGTGAAAAAAAGTAAATTTTACAGAAAAATAAAAAACCTAAATTGATTCTTATCTAGATCTCAGTCATATTATATGACTACACCGAATAGAAGTTTGTTTTTGTTTTTTTTTGTGTGTTTTTATGTCATTTAAAGGTTATTTTTTTTGTAGATATTGATAAAGAAACATTTTAAGAATAATTTAAGTTTTTTTTTTCTCTAGTGTTACTTTGAGTTTTTTTTCTGGCGCAACACGTCATGTGACGCGGTTAGCATGTTGGTGACGCGAATACATACGTTTTGCCCCTACCAAAAAACTTAAACAAACAATTGACTCAAGCAATTAACCTATTAGTGTTAGAAAAGCATTTTATCGTTATAAATTACCTGCAAACACCGGTTAATTTTTGGTAATTTTAGTAGGCTGTAGTCATTGTGACCCATCACTGATGATTTAGTAATCCCACAATTCTGAGACATTTATTTGAATTATTATTGTCACAGTATTAGAAGTTATCGCAGTTGACGCCCTGGGCTTCGGGAATCCCAGGCGGATTTCCAGCCACCTTAGGTGCGGCCTTGCGGACGGTAAGCAATGGGTAGTTCGCCGTCCGATAAGGACCAGGGCCCGGGTCGACGGCGCGTTGTGTTCCACGCGCGCCTCCGAGAGATTTCAGCACAAGTGTTAAGGTCCACTAGGGTCAATGCCTGCCGGGGCCGGAAAGTCCGAAAGGGATACCGTGGACCCTGACAACACAGGCAACGCACAGTGGAACGAATGTATGGGAGCGGTTGGACGTAGACATGTCCGAAAAAAAAGAGTAAAATTATGCCAAACTAATGATGCCATCTTATTCGATTACTTAATGCCTTCATAACTTGTGGTGATGAATTTCTTCATAACTCCCATATTTCGGGAGTAATTTGAGAAAATGTGAAATTTTACTATGAAAATGAGTGTATCGAGCTCTCTCCCTCCTGATTCCGGGCTTGTTTCAAGTAGCGGTCTCTAATATCATAATGCTAATACTAAGAGCTATATTTAATACTAAGACACATAGTGCGCCAAATGTGCACTTTCTGGGATAAAGAGTGATGTTTATTTTATAACACAATTTTTTTATTTTTTGTTTATTTTGTTGATTAAAACCGTTTTTCTAAAGGTTTACCTTATTACAATAACATTTCTGAGCAGCCAATTAGAGAAGATATAAGCTAATTAGGATATATAATTAGGGACTTAAGGTTTACATATAAAACTGATGCACTAATGATTACTGATAAGAACATTGCTATTATTTAATTACTAAATGGCTCTTAATACACTAATTTAGCATGCATCATTTACTAATTATCACAATAACTAATTACCTTGCAATATATAACAAAGGATACCTGGGATACCTGGATTTTATATAAATAGGTCACTATTAGTAACTTTAAAATCAGTGTTGATTTACACCTCGTTGTATCCAAGCTAATCTCGCAATGTATTTTCCAAATTTTAATACAAATCTTGATATTCACGTTGCTTTATGCGCACGCGCACATAAAGATTTACGCGACTTTAACTATTTGTTCAGTGTTTTAAAAGATAACAGTTGTGTTCAGTTATGTGAAAGTGCTGAAACAAGTTTAAAAGACTGGTGTCGTCGATTTTGCTACCGCATTTATGCAAAATGGACACAGTCTGGAAGAAGCACAGATAAGTTTCGGAAGAAACATGAGATTTGGCTACAGGCTGCAATTCAATGGCCGGAATTACAGAATGAAAATATGGAACCTTCTACAGAAAATATAAGTGACGTCATCGAGCCCATAATTTCTCCTGCTAAATCTGATGCTTCAACTTGTACACATCCTAGTCCTCGTAAATCTTTTGAGGACCTTAGTAACCGGCAAAAAAGAAGACGCACTGAAGATAGTCTTTCATGCAGCAGTAGCAGCGCTGAAATTATGTTTTCGGCCGAAAGGGCGCTTCAAAAGGCAGGACAAAGCGATACAGCTTATGTTATGAAATACTTGACGGAGAATCCAGAAGAGGCCTCAAAAATCAAAGCCTTCATTGAAGGTAAATCAATTCAGGTACGGGAAATATCCCCTTTGAAGGCATTGGCTCTTTATGTATCGATGAACTTATCGAAATGGCGCTATAACACTCTTCGGGATTTCAACACTCAAGAAGGAGCTCTTCAATACCCGAGTTACTACATGTTGGTTAAAGAAAAAATTAAGTGCTATCCGGCCAAAGAAGATCTCACAGTTACAGAGAGCTCTGCAAAAATCAAATTACAAGCCTTGATGGATTTAACCTCAAGAAGACTTATTAGGTCGTTAGAAACCCCTGTTGATCCCAATCAACAGCTCGTATTGACCAGCAAATGGGGTTTTGACGGATCATCTAGCCAAAGCATTTATCATCAAAGGACGAGTGAAGATGAGCAAATCGATCTTGCTAGTAATTTTATGATTAGTCTTGTACCACTGCGGCTCGTCTCAAAAGGTGTAACAATTTGGGAAAACGAGCGACCATCTTCCACTTCATTTTGCCGGCCAATATTGTTTAAGTTTATAAAGGAAACCAAAGAAAATGTGCAGAGAGAGATGGCTGAAATCGAAGCAGAGATTGAAGCCTTAACTCCATCCACCATCACTGATGGAATTAGTGTCAAACACCAACTGCTGTTGACAATGATTGATGGTAAAATTCATTCCATTATATCCAATACAGCAGCTTCAGTGTGTGACATATGCAAGGCTTGTCCTAAAGAAATGAATAATTTAGAGTTAATCAAAGATAAACACGCAAACGAGGACATGTATAAATATAGCTTAAGCACCCTTCACGCTTGGATTCGCTCAATGGAATGCTTATTACACATTTCCTACAAATTAGACATAAAATCATGGCAAGTAAGGGGTGATATAGCAAAAAGGCAAGTTGATGACAGGAAGAAAAGAGTTCAAGAGGCTGTAAGAAGAGAAACGGGCTTACTTCTCGATGTTGTGAAACAAGGCAGTGGATCCACCAACAATGGCAACTCGGCAAGGAGATTTTTTGAAAACTACACTAAATCTGCTGAACTGACCGGAATAGATGCTATGCTTTTAAGAAAAATCTGTGTGATCTTGCAGTGTATTTCATCAGGAGAGAAGATCAACGTAACTAAATTCCGAGAGTTCTGCTTTGATACTGCTAAGCTTTACGTGGAGTTATACCCATGGTATTATATGCCTTCTTCACTTCATAAAATTTTAATGCATGGGCCAGACATAGTTCAGAACATGTCAATTGTGCCCATTGGTTTTCTATCCGAAGAGGCATCTGAGGCTAGAAATAAAGATTTTAGAAAATATAGAGAGGGGCATTCTCGAAAGCATAGCAGTATCTCATGCAATGAAGATATTATGCACAATCTTTTACTGTCTTCTGATCCACTTGTTACAAGTATCCGTCCAAAAGGAAATAAGTTTGTAAAAAAATCTTCTTTTAAGGAATTTTATGAGCTTACGGATTCTGAGAAAAGTGATATCGAATTTGTTAACATAAATGATTTAGCGGACATCGATTCTGAATTTGAATTAATTGATGATGATGATGATGACGAAGATAATTAAATGATGTTATTGTTTTAAAATGTGTAACTTAGTAAATTAGAGCTTACATCTTAATTATTTATTGTACTTTTAATGAAACTAGGTAATTTATTATCAACTTACTTAAAAGTCATACTCTCATCAGTTCTTGTGAATATTTTTGTTAATATATATTTCTGTATATATATAATATATTTATAGACCTCTTAATAAGTCTGTCTGCGGTTTAAAGTAAATACAAATGGGGAAAAAACGTTTTTTTTTTTAAATTTTCATTTCCTTTTATCCCAGAAAGTGCACATTTGGCGCACTATGTGTCTTAGTATTAAATATAGCTCTTAGTAATAGCATTACGATATTAGAGACCGCTACTTGAAACAAGCCCGGAATCAGGAGGGAGAGAGCTCGATACACTCATTTTCATAGTAAAATTTCACATTTTCTCAAATTACTCCCGAAATATGGGAGTTATGAAGAAATTCATCACCACAATTTATGAAGGCATTAAGTAATCGAATAAGATGGCATCATTAGTTTGGCATAATTTTACTCTTATTTTTCGGACATGTCTACGTCCAACCGCTCCCATACATTCGTTCCACTGTGCAACGGAAGGAACACGGGTGGGTTTTAGTCAGTAAGAGTCTGACACAACCTTCCGCTCCGCTCAGAACGGGAGAAACTTCTCCCGCTCATTTGATAATTTCCCACCCAAAAAAAAAGTATAAGAAGTTATAAAATATATATATTATAAAAATATCATATTATGCGATACCAGCGGGATAAATACGTAACACACACACACAACCCCAAAGTCTTTCATATTGACAATAAATTAAACAATATTCGTGCATTACGAATTTTTCAAATACGGAAGTAATAAATTATGAATTGCCTTAAAAATCCTTCGGATTATGATAGACAGTGGGTTTGCTGGGCAAAGGCCTCTCCATAGGCTTTCGTTGCCCTCGTTCTGGTCCAGCTCCATAAGACAATCTACAGTCTAGACAAAATCGAACTGGTTGCTATTTTAATTGTACAATTTGTTATTTTTGTGTCATTGATTTTACATTCTGCGATTACATTAACTCACATACTGACCTATTACCTACTTTATTTTTTTAGGAAAACGTATAGTTTGACAATGTTTGTAAATATGTGAGCACCGTATATCCATCACATAATTAATTTATGATTACTTACTTCGTTTTTAAGGTTCCGTAGTAAACAAGGAACCCTTATAGTTTCGCCATGTCCGTATGTCTGTCTGTCTGTCCCCGGTGTAGCTGAGAGCCGCTTAGAACTAGAAAGCTGTAATACACGTATGTATTTATTAATCACGCCGACAAAGTCAAATATAAAATCTGAAAAAAATATTTTAGTTTACTAATTTGGGGATGATATTTTTTTCTCGTCTATCCCATATGTATGGAGTATCGTTGGATATGCCTTTTAAAAATATTGCGGGTCTGTGAACACAATTTTTTGATTAAAGGAGCCGTTTGCGTATTATTAAGCTTTGAGTGCATTTTTTTGTTAGAATCAAGTGTTCTCCCCCCTGCTGGCTAAATGATTGTTTATGGATATGTGAAAAAAATCATGGCAGCAGTACATAATGAAATTAAAATTACAAGTTAACGAGTAATAGTCGACCTACATAAATTTGTAGGTGGAGAATTGACCGTGACATACATCGATGTATGGAGAACATGTTTTTCAACTACAATTTCAAATTTGTTTTTGGGATAAATTCATACCAAATTCCTAACTACGGAACCTTCATTGTGCGTGGTGCGACACGCACTTGGCCGGTTTTCTATTGCAATTTCATTTTAGGTTAGGCTAGGTGTTTACATATAATTATAATTATATTTTCACTTCTCATGCTCTAAAAGTTCGTCTTTAAGTTGTGCGTAGGCGACATAAAATCGCTTTTTATGCTCTAGTGCATTAAGTAAATTTTTTTCTAAGACTAAGATAATCAAGCCCAACAGCCACAATAAAACGTCGCAGATCAAACTCGTTATTTTGTTTCATTTGCTTTAATTTATATCACTTACGTGTTTTCTATCGTTAATTTAATAAAACCAGATAATATAGCTGTCATGTATTATTTAAAAATGCAAAGAAACGTTTTTATGACTTGGCAGTAGGTACGTAGTAGGTACGCAAGTCGAATGACACATGTTGAAAATTAAAAAAAAAATTTTTTTAAAGTTCCGGGCGGGAATTAGCTATTCTCTTCTTTAATTTTGCATAATTTTTGAACAGTGAAAAGTGATTAAACTAGAACAATGGAATATTCATGTGACGAAGAAATTACACTCTCGCCTAACACGCCCATGGAGCAGAATGCGAAAAACGTGGTTAAAAACTTAATCTCAACGCGTACGACAATTTCATGCATTGGAGTTCAAATAAACAAGTAAATACTGTTATATACTTTATGTTTCATTTTCTCGCAATCAAAGTGAAAAGCAGAGTGTACGAGGGCTGCACTAAAAGTATCGGGAATGGAATATTTCCACTGTTCCTATCATATTAAAATCTTTTTAATTGAAAACTCCTTGGTTTTATAAATCGAATACCATTTATTTATTTAAAAAAAGATTCTCGGTCTTGTCACAAGGTTTTGTCAAACTTGTTTAGTCGTTGAGAAAATGGAATTGATTCGAGAAAATTCAAGAGCGATGATTTATTATGACTTTCGAAGTGGTTTAACACAAAAACAGTGTGTTGACCGGATGATTTCTGCATTTGGTGATGAAGCCCCATCCAAAACCGCAATTTATCGCTGGTTTGCTGAATTTCAACGTGGACGTGTCAAGCTCAGTGATGATCCCCGTCAAGGGCATGTGTGTGGAGTGCATACCGTGACCCCAAGCCGCAGACCAGTCGCTAGACGAAGCGAGGTCGGATCCAGGAAGGTACCGGTATATGGAGAAGGATGGGCATGTAGCCAATGACCGGCCTCTCTGGCTCCGACCGCCAAAAGTCTTGTGCGATCCGGACCTGAACTGCGGCTCAGAATCGATTTGTATGTTTATGTCAGAGTCCTTTTTATTTCTAAAATATATCTTGTGTACTTTAAAAGTTATTGTAATTTTAAAAGTGTGCTAAGTTTTGAAGGCATGGCATCCCCATGGCAGTGGGAACATTATAGGCTGATTATACAATAAAATGTTCCCACTGCTGGGACACAGGCCTCCTCTCTGTGAGACGGAGTGTGCCGTAATCCACCACGCGGGCCCAGTGCGGGTTGGTAGATGTCACATGTCTTCGAATTTTTGGTTTTATGACATGCCGGTTTCCTCACTATGTTTGTCTTCACCGTTTTGAGAGCAGTGGTGATGAAATTATGTACACAAAGTAAAGCGCCTGTTTGGGTTTGAAGCAAATTAGTTTGTTTTTTTTACCTTTGAACTTGTAAGTCGGGGCCTTTAACTAAATAGCGATATCTATTTCGATTATATTACCTGGAGATCCTGAAACACGGTAGGAGTTTAACCATGCAAAGAAATCAAGCAAATTCTGAACAGAAAAAAAACTAGTTTAAAAAAAAAAATAACCTTATTATCGGAAGTCGGTGTCTTTGTTTCTATAGGTATAAATTCGTTTTTTGCCACCGACTTCCAAAACTAAGGTTATTTTTCACTTTTTAGTGAATTTTTGGAAGTCGGTTGTTTTTTTGTAAAGTGTTATTATTTTTCACTTTATAGTTGTGGTACCCACCAATTCGTATACTATTATTTGCGATGTAAACAACAGTGACAGTGATTAAATACGTATTATGTCTTAAGCTAACTCAAAAACTACCCAAGCAAAGTTATTAAAATTTATATGGAACCACCGCGCAAGCTTCCTCTACCAACTACACAAAGAATTATAGAAACCGTCCAATTGCGTGTTGGACCACTCATAATGAAGGGTTCTGTAGTTGGGATGAATTTACCCCAAAAACAAACTTGACATTGTAGTTGAAAAACATATTCTCCCTTAGATCGATATACGTCACGGACAATTCTACTACTGTAAATGTTTTTTGTTAAGTACTTATCGACAGGCCTACACTGTCCTCCCATACCTATTAACACTGTAATTTGAGAACATTGTAAAAGCCAATTATTTTTAAAAGAGTAACCGTGGAGTTTCTTGCCAGCTCTTCTCCATAGGAAACGACCAATTGGTACCGTGCACCTAGCTTCTGACGTTTCGTAAGTGCCCATGTAGGTTTATGTGAAATAAAAATATTTTGATTTTGATTTTATTTGTTTTTGCATTAAAAACAAAATACACGCAGACGAAGTTCGCAAGCAGTGAGTGCCTCAATAATTACACGTGTTTTTTAATTGCTTGCAAAACACAAACTAAGTTCAAGATCAAGTGAGTTCATGGTTGGACGATTACAGTTATAACCTCATACAAGGTTTACGATACTTTGAGGAATCTTCATTAAAATACCATAGGATCCAATTCGTGGCAGTTAAAGTAAATAGATTGTGATGAATCCGGAAATCAGGCCTATGACCTTAAAAAGTATTTAAATCATGGTATAAACGAGATTGTAAAATATGTATATGCTAATCTTGCAGATTACGAAAGACCTATGGATATTTTTTATGAAGACTTTTGCCTTGAAGATTCTCAGCAGCGCGGCAGCGTCAAGACTTTGAGTGCTAACTAATGCTTGATTCTGTGATCGTTTACCATAATTATATTCTGTTGGGAGTTTGGGAGTGCCTCATTAGTTAAGTGATTCTTTTTTATTTATTTTAGCATGGACAGCATTAACATTCTTGTCACAGTTCAAATATGTCATGTATTTAACGCCGCGACAAACTAATCTGGTTGTAAAAATAAAAATAATGCTGGGTTTTAAAAATAATTAAAATTGGTAGCAAAAATTGTTGGCAGCTACAGTGAAGTAGCATTTGAAGTATAAAATCATAAGTAATCATTAGTAAGGAGCGTAGCAGGTGGAGTTCTATAGTGGCGTTCTATAGAAGGCGTGAGTTTATGTTAGTATTTTTAGGGGGTCTTCCTTCTTTCATCGAAAAGAAATTGCCAAATTATCACTTCCCAAACAATATTCCGCTTAATTTCATTTGCCAAATTATTAGTTAGCAAAAAATCTCTTCACAAATAATTGTAACGCAAACCTAATGTTTGGCAAGTGAACGTTTAAACAGTAACTTGTTTACGAACTTCGACGACTTCCTAAATGGAGGATGTTATGATGTTCGTCTGTATGTTTATTTTTTTTTTTAATTTATGTACCACATTTTCGTCAATTGTGAACCGATTTAAAAAATTCTGTTTTCAATGAGCAGCAAGCAAGCGCGGTGGTCTCTTATAAATTTTATTAACTTTTCTTGTGTAGATTTTGAGTTAGCTTTGATAATATGTATTAATTCCATTTTGTGTATCTTGATGATGTGACAACCGTTCTATACGGTTGTCACTGTTGTTTTTACGAAAAAAAAAACAACCGACTTCCAAAAAAAATCACTATAAAGTGAAAAATAACTAATTTCGGAAGTCGGTAGCAAAAAAGTAAAATACAGATCCAAAGCACCGACTTCCGAAGTTAAAGTTATTTTTCACTTTGTAGTGTTTTTTTTTGGAAGTCAGTTGTTTTTATAAAAGGAAAATGGGAATTATTTGAGGTTCGATTATATACATTGTATACGCCTTTAAGTACTGAGTCAAATTCTCGTTTCAACCAAGTTCACGGCATGTCTGTTGATGATACACATACAACAATAGGTGATAGTATGAATGGACTCACAACACCAATTTCATTATAATCACTGACCACATAATTTGTGGTTGCTTTGTTTAAGTGATATTCGTGCCGATTCCCTTGTTCACAAACTAAATTAAATTTAAGTTCAGTGAATCTTTTTCTTTCTATTTCATTAAGAAAAGGACAGTAGATACAATTTAGTTTAGTCCTGTCAAATTAATCAGCGCTTGACGTAAATTGACATAATTTTAGTAGGCAAGTTTTTAATCACGTCTAAACTTGTATGGAGTAGTGACAGGCGCTGATTATTTTGACAGGACTAAACTAAAATTTATCTTCTGTCATTTTCTTAATGAAATAGAAAGAAAAAGATGCACTGAACTTAAATTTAGTTTAGTTTGTGAACAAGGGAATAGGCACCAATGTCACCGTAAGAAACTATCGAAAATTTGTGAACTGTAATATTATAACGTATTTATTTTTAGTAGTTTATAATATATAATATATCAATGTGAAATCGTCAGTAGTTATGACTGGTTTCATAATCTGTCCGATTTTGTCACCCGTAAAATTGTAAGCCGAATTGGTTGCAGTAACTAAGACAAAGCACCCCGACCAAATGTGTTAGGTTAAAGGCTCCTTCAAACAGGCGCGACACGCGACGCGACACAAAGACACCGCGTGTAGCGCTACAAGCGGTGCCTTTGTGTCGCAACGCGTCGCGCGACTAGTCGCACCAGTATGTAGGAGCCTTAAGAGTCTTAAGTCAAAACTGTGAACAACCGCGCGCGAGCCGAGCGAGCGTAGAGAGCGGTGCCGCAGCAGCGGCCGGCGAGCGCTTCTTCCAAGTTGGTCGCAGTTACTTGGCTATTTAGTATTAGCACAAAGTGCGTTCGTCGCATGCAAGTTTGAAACCAGTTCACAATTTGTCAGTTAGCCATGGATAGATTATAAACTATAAAAAAATAATGCGTTAAATTGTAAATGGGTTGTACACAAATTTTTCGATAGTTTATAATCTCACTAGATAGATCATGTCATTTTTATTTACATAACCAAATTACAAGATGACTATTAACATTAACTAAATTAAATTAAAACTTAGTTAAGCCTAAAAAAGGCCCTCGGGGCATTGTACCGAGGATGCTGGCGGCATTTCCTCGCTGAATTGCAATGCTGATGCATAGTATATAGATTATAAAATATCGATGTTCGGTGACACATAATTCATATAATGCATGAAGGTCATTGTCCTACTTACGTCACGTATTCTGTGCGTCAATCGTCATCTATTTCGTAGTTCTTATAGTCTTTGTTATTTTGATGACTTGACGGAGGAGCTCGTGGCTAAGTAATAACAGCCGCACGGGTCGATCCATCAGGTTAAGCTACGCTTGTAGGGGTTGGTCCGTGGATGGGTAACCATTTTTACATACCGAGACTCCACAGTGCCTCGAAAAGCATGTTAAGTCGTCGATCCCGGCTGTCATTCGTGGATCTTTGACAGTCGTTCCTACTGATTGTCAGAAGCCCGAAAATCTGACAACCAATCTTTCCAAGGGTCGCATTACCCAGTAACTGGGTTGTGGAGGTCAGACAGCTAATCGCTCCATGTCAAATACTGGCATTCATCTGTATCCGTTTAGACTGGAAGCCAATCCGAACATAGTTGGGAAAGGGGTAGGTAGATTTTGACTGGTATGTTGTTGTTGTTGTTGTTGGTTGTTGTTGACTTTATCATACATACACAATCAGCCTATAATGTTCCCACTGCTGGGACACAGGTCTCCTCTCTGTGAGAGGGAGTGGGCTGTAATCCACCACGCGGGCCCAGTGCGGGTTGGTAGATGTCACATGTCTTTTTTAGCTCTAGGACATGCCGGTTTCCTCACGATGTTTTCCTTCACCGTTTTGAGAGCAGTGGTGATGAAATAATTTAGACAAAGTAAAGTGCCTGTCGGGGTTCGAACCTACGACCTACAGCTCGTAAGTCGCGGCCGTTACCACTGGGCCACCACTGCTCTTGACTTGATGACTTTATCATTATTATCCAATTACGTCTTTGTCCCACAGCAGGTCAACGGTTTCCTTATCCTCTTTCCACCTTGTCTCTGACTTCTTTGCCATTTCGAGCCAAATCCGGACAGGATCATGATCATACATCCGGATGCTAAGAATCCATGAGTGGAGTTAGAGGCTGATTTCGCCTATTAGGTACCTACTCAATAGTATTTGACTACTATCAAAGAAATACATGAATATATTTATTTACATAACCAAATTACAAAATGATTACATTAACTAAATTAAATTAAAACTAAGTTAAGTCTAAAAAAGGCCCTCGGGGCATTGTACCGAGGATGCTGGCGGCATTTCCTCGCTGAATTACAATGCTGATGCGTTGCGCGAGAAAGTCGCCAGCTTTTCGCCAGTTACATCAACTAGACGTTTCGCAATTAATACTTATGAATAAAACATATTTATGCATGAATTAATACTTATTTTAAACATGTCACTAAAAAGAGACGTTTTGTGAATAAACAAATAAATTCCGTAAAAAAATGGAGAAGTTATAGACTTTGAAATTATTTTTCTATCCTCATCAGCACTCATCACTAGTCACAAAAAACGATCATTGTACTGAATGGCGCGAAGTTGCTTTGGCTCTCCTGTCTTGTGACGTCAGATGCTAGTAGTGCTGTTTCTGCCTAGCATAGACTTTAAAATGCAAACAACTTCACCATTTTTTTAGATATTTAAACAAGTTATTTTTTGTGTCTTAACTTTTTTCTAGCTTTCGAATAATTAAATTAAAAAATTACAGTCAATACCCTATTTCATTCTAACAGGAACAGGTATGAAGCTCGTAACATAGTATTAAACATTAATTGAGTCAGTGGTTTATTTAATTTACTTAAAAAATGTGTATTATTTTGACAAACTTTTTTGAGCTAAGTCGACCTTTCCGCGCTTCTTGAATAGGAGCCAGAAAAGTTGTATAGAATTTCATTGCTGGTGAGTTTTAGCCACCGGCAATTTCCTTTGAAAATCCATTAAGGCTCCTGCAAACTGGCGTGACTTGTCGCGCGACGCGACACTGGTAGAACAAATTCAATGAAGTTTTCCTGGAAATTGTTCTACTGGTGTCGCGCCACTCTGCACTAGCCTTTATTGTTGAGGTTTGTTTTTAAACTAGCAACTGCAAAAAGATTTTGTTCAGAATTTGGCTGTATAGGTACAGACAGAACAATCATCATTGCCTAATTTAAAAAACAAATGCAATTCTTCGTATTGTTTTCCATCAATTATTTAAATTACTCGCATTGTTTGAGTAAAGCACTACACAAGCCTTGGTCCGCAATGACTGCGATGCTGGCCACGCTATGATGGCCTCGAGCTTAGCTTAGCTACGCTCTCGGCCTTCAGGCTTGGTCATCATTGCAGCCCTTGCTAAACACGGTGTGTTGGCCAGAAGCTGCGCTACGCTGCGCTTTCGGCCATCATCAGCGCTGCCAGCAACGCAGTCATTACAGACCGGGGCAGTAATGTACTATTGACAATGTGTAATTGAATTAATGATCATTATGAATTTAGTTTTTTCAGAATCGTTTTCTAAATCGATTTCTGTAATTTTTAGTATAGGTAACTTTTATTCCAAACATAATTATAAAACTAAGTACTTAAATTACAATCACACTTCCGCTATACAGTTCAGAAGCTGCGCTTTCGGCCATCATCAGCGCTGCCAGCAACGCAGGCATTACAGACCGCGGCAGTAATGTACTATTGACAATGTGTAACTGAATTAATGATCATTATGAATTTAGTTTGTTCAGAATCGTTTGCTGAATCGATTTCTGTTAGTTTTATTATAGGTATTTTTTATTCCAAACATAATTATAAAACTAAGTACTTAAATTACAATCACACTTCCGCTGTACAGTTCAGAAGCTGCGCTTTCGGCCATCATCAGCGCTGCCAGCAACGCGGGCATTACAGACCGCGGCAGTAATGTACTATTGACAATGTGTAACTGAATTAATGATCATTATGAATTTAGTTTGTTCAGAATCGTTTGCTGAATCGATTTCTGTCAGTTTTATTATAGGTATTTTTTATTCCAAACATAATTATAAAACTAAGTACTTAAATTACAGTCACACTTCCGCTGTACAGTTCAGAAGCTGCGCTTTCGGCCATCATCAGCGCTGCCAGCAACGCAGTCATTGCAGACCGCGGCAGTAATGTACTATTGACGATGTGTAACTGAATTAATGATCATTATGAATTTAGTTTGTTCAGAATCGTTTGCTGAATCGATTTCTGTCATTTTTAATATAGGTATTTTTTATTCCAAACATAATTAAAACTAAGTACTTAACACGTTGAACGCCAAGCTTAAAAACCGTGTTTTTTGATATTTTGTGAGGCCAGAGGTATTAGAATTCATAGTAAAATATATTGAAATGTGTTTCCTGGCGGACACACTGGCCTACGAATAAAGAACTGCTCGTGTTTCCCAAAGGAAACACGCGGCCTCTAAAGGTGGTACTTTGTGTTTCCAGAAAGATACACATGGCGCTCAACGTGTTAAATTACAATCACACTTCCGCTGTACAGTCAAAACAAACCAAAATGAACCTACGCTAGACTCTTATACGTGTGCGACTGTGTGCGTGCGTAGATTTGTAATGTGACCACAATTTTCTCACACAATCAGTATAACTCATCATCTCATCATCTGCCTGCCTTTTCCCAACCACGTTGGGGTCGGCTTCCAATCTATCCAGATACAGCTGAATACCAGTATTTTACATGGAGCGACTGCCTATCAGACCTCCACAACCCAGTTACTGGGTAACACGATACCCCTTGGTAAGACTCGTTGTCAGGCTTTTGGGCTTCTGACGACCCGTAACGACTGTTAAAAATCCACGAGTGCTTTCCGAGACACGGAGGGGTCTTGGTATGTAAAGATGGTCACCCATCCACGGACCAACCGCGGCAAGCGTAGCTTAACCTGATCGATTGACCCGTGCGTCTTTTATTATTTAGCCACAAGCCCCACACAATGTCGCGGGAAGGTACTTATGGGTCACCGAGGCCCCCGCAACACAGGCAACAAGAAGGAATACGGGTGGGTTTTAGTCAGTAAGAGTCTGACACACCCTCCCGCTCCGCCCAGAGCGGGAGAAGTTATTTGATGATTTCCCACCCTCAAAAAAAAAAAAAAAGCCCCACACAATCAGTATAACTAATTTAATAAATAAAAATGTTTTATACATAATTGTAAAACTTCAGTGTATGTGTTGTTCAGTGGTGGCGTGTTTGGTGGTCTGCGTTAATAATAATAATATAATAATTCATTTATTTCAGACATTGTCCATACATTATATAAAAATAAAATCATAAAAAAACACATTAGGTACCTACATTAAAATAACCAACAACAATAATTGAATTACATTGCAAAATTACACAAACACAATATAATCATAAACATAGGTATGTCAAATAATACGAGGAGAAGCGCTAATATGCAGCTGCATACACCTCTGTATCAGGGACAGGTCCCACCGCTCGGACAACACCCTCAGGAGACTGTTCGTGCTGCTTCGTAGGCGACTTAAAAGTGAAGCGCTCCGCATTCGCTTGATCGCGAAAAAATCATCGGTCCGCGCCTCAGCAAACATAGTCGAAGCACTACAAAACCGCGGGAGCCCTAACAGTATATTTAATACCGGGACCTGTTGTATTTATG
Organism: Atethmia centrago; assembly: GCA_905333075.3. Taxonomy (NCBI): domain Eukaryota; kingdom Metazoa; phylum Arthropoda; class Insecta; order Lepidoptera; family Noctuidae; genus Atethmia; species Atethmia centrago. Next base: position 16,572,587 of record HG995385.1, read on the forward strand.
ATCTCCAACAAAAGACATACCTACAAATAATGTGGTGGTGACCCCGGTGTTCACACTACACGTGAACTCCCTTTACAATTCTCAATGTTTTGCGGGCGGCAAGGAAATGAGTAAGCGTATGTCGTAAAAATGCAAATAAAATCGTATAAAATAAAATATTAACTATTTAATAATAAATAATCCATCACTGGATGCAGTTTGGCATTCGAAATTGTATGATATAGTTTTAATTATAATTATAATTGTTAATGAAGAGATAAAATGCTTAAGAGGTGTGTTTGAAATTTTTTTTGACGTAGGTATTAAAGTATGTTTAATTGTGTTTTGAGTTCCATCACTGTACGCAAAAAGGACTTGAAAATATATTTTTTTTCTTATCAATATTTATGGTTTAAGAGATACACTGCTTTAAAAACCACCTTTTAAAATAATAAAAAAAAAAGAATAAAAAACAAATTATAATATAAATAATCTATTTTTCTTTCTTTCTTTTTGATTGTTTTCAAGAAATCTCCACCTTAACCACTTCATTGAACTCTCTTTACAATTCTCAAATTTTGGTTTTGGAAAGTACCTACATGGTGCTTATAAAGTACCAATGCTTACCTAAGGTTTTTTTTTTTTTGGTATTTTTAAGGTATCGATGGGCCCGTGTAACCTGAAAATAAATGTTTTATTATTATTTTTATATATTCTATAAATCTCAGGATCATGGGGTCCCGGACTTTTGGAAAGCGTACGAGGGGCAGAAGCCAACTCGCAGAGGTCCCTTAGACAATTTTAAATTGAATAATAATAGTATTATATCAAATTGGTAGACTTATAAGTCTTAACAGATCTCTCAAGTTCGACCAAAAAAAAGCGAAACATCTTTAACAAGACCCCAATTTTAAGATCCAGGTCAACAATTAACAGGTTTTTTTCATCTTAAATTAAATGGCGCCGTCTACAAATTTCTTCGCACATGGTCTTTAATAATCTTGATATGGCTATATGCCGTACAATCTCCTATTGAGTGAAAGTCGTTGATAACGATTGATAGTTCTTTTTTTTAACAAATTCTTCAAATTCTGGGTACGGTGTCATCAATATGTATAGTAGAATATATAATATTTTAAACAAATGTCCGGGGTCAGTGAACTTGTCTGTCGCATTGTCAAATTATTAATATCGCGTATTTAGTTTTCTCTTTTCTTTTACAAATGTAGATATTTTATAAAGAAATCAAATCAGCACCTCAGAACCAAATAAAAAACCCAGACAGCGCTGTCAACAGTGACGTGAGGCTGGTTTCGTAAATATGTATGCACTTAGTGAGGTGTAGTTTGGTTGTAAATGGGTTGTAAATGTGAGCGTGTATGCACAGAGCGAGGTGTAGTTTAGTCTTCACTTTATTGTTCACAGCGCTATGTCTTGGTTTTTTATTTAGTCTGAGCTCAGCCCATTCAAAAGAGACCTCCATAATCATCATAATCAGCCTATAATGTTCCCACTGTTGGGACACAAGCCTCCTCTCTGTAAGAGGGAGTGGGCTGTAATCTAACACGCAGGCCCATTGCGGGTTGGTAGAAATCACATGTCTTCGATTTTTTGGTTCTAGGACATGCCGGTTTCCTCACGATGTTTTCTTTCACCGTTTTGAGACCAGCGGCGATGTAATAATTTACATAAAATAAAGGTTCGAACCTACGATCTACAACTCGTAAGTCGCGGCCGTTACCACTGGGCCACCACTGCTACTGTCAGGCTACTACCTTGCTACACCCCAGTCGCGTAACACACCTTCTAGCAAAACTCGAAGGATTTCGAAAATAATATCCTAATCCATTGCTTCATAAACTTTCCTTCTGTAAGAAAGTTTTTTAGTTTGAAAAATTCGTCAGCTCGACAACGTACCAGAATTACGCAATAAATGTTGTTGAATTGTCAAAATAAACGGCACTTGCAATGAACTGTGTTACGCAATTACCCTGCTGCATAAGCATAACCATAATCAGCCTGTAATGTTCCCACTGCTGGGACACAGGCCTCTCTTTTAGAGGGAGTGAGCTGAGCGTGGTAGACACGCGGGCCCAGTACGGGTTGGTGGACGTCACAAGTCTTCGAACGTTTAGTTCTAGGACATGCCGGTTTCCTCACGATGTTTTCCTTCACCGTTTCGAGAGCAGTGGTGATGGCATTATTTACACAAAGTTAAGCGCCTGTCTGAGTACGAGAACCCACGACCTACAACTCGAAACTTCGCTGATACCACGGCGCCACCACTGCTCTCTGCACAATTATCCTGCTGGATGGCCAGTATTTTAACAAAAGCATTATCAATTCACATTTAGTTCTTGCCGATATAATTATGAAAGAAGCTTTTAGCACTAAAGCGACCCGAGCCTGCTTTGCACTGTTTTTGCGTCTTGGCAAAACATCGAGACTTCATTATCTGAGTGGCAGGGTCATCGCGGGATGGTACCAAAGGGTTACCGAGGCCCCTGGCAACACAGTCAACGGAAGGATTGCAGGTGGGTTTTAGTCCGTAAAAGTCTGACACACCCTCCCGCTCCGCCCAGAGCGGGAGAAGTTATTTGATGATTTCCCAACCAAAAAAAAAAGAGAGGCAGGGTCGACGACGCGCTAACTGTAACCATGAATTCAGCACATGATTTTAGACCATGTGTTTCTATCTAGCTGGTCCACCTCAGCCACACTAACAAAACCGATGTAGACTGTTAGCTTAATGAATGTACTTGTCTAATTGAACCAAAATATTCAATTTACCTCCGCCACTTAGACACAGAAATGGTATTTAATTTCGGTTTTTATCCACCGGCGCCCTTCGTTATTCCACTGCTTAGAGACTTGAAAATGTTATTGGATATACTCCTTCCAATGTACTTTCAAATTTATTGCTTTATTTTTAAAAACCTTGGACAGACAGACAGCAGAAACTACATTCTTAAGTTTTTTCTATGCAGCGGGCCCTTTTTATCCTTAATGTTTACAAGTGAAAATCGCACGCCAAATTAAAGCATTTTGAATGTACTTACAGGGATTAATGCATTTTTTTAAGATGCGATTAGTACATAATTCTATTTTTGAATAATAAAATTATTGCATAAAATTTATCTACGCGAGAGTTCCGTCAAATTGCGAATTTCAGTTAACGCACCGGCCAGGCCTGTGTAGGCTGTGTCCTATAGATGGCATCAACTGGCTGATGGTAAGCTGACTAAGTAGGGTCAGCAAAATAGTAGCTTACGAAACTAAGTGTTTTAATACTTAATTATGTGTAGTTCTTTAATCATCAAAAAAACATTTACTATCGTAAATAAGGCGCCCAAATCCAACATTCTACCGCGGGGGCACGCGGAACGAATGTATGGGAGCGGTTGGACGTAGACATGTCCGAAAAATAAGAGTAAAATTATGCCAAACTAATGATGCCATCTTATTCGATTACTTAATGCCTTCATAAATTGTGGTGATGAATTTCTTCATAACTCCCATATTTCGGGAGTAATTTGAGAAAATGTGAAATTTTACTATGAAAATGAGTGTATCGAGCTCTCTCCCTCCTGATTCCGGGCTTGTTTCAAGTAGCGGTCTCTAATATCGTAATGCTATTACTAAGAGCTATATTTAATACTAAGACACATAGTGCGCCAAATGTGCACTTTCTGGGATAAAAGGAAATGAAAATTTAAAAAAAAAAACGTTTTTTCCCCATTTGTATTTACTTTAAACCGCAGACAGACTTATTAAGAGGTCTATAAATATATTATATATATACAGAAATATATATTAACAAAAATATTCACAAGAACTGATGAGAGTATGACTTTTAAGTAAGTTGATAATAAATTACCTAGTTTCATTAAAAGTACAATAAATAATTAAGATGTAAGCTCTAATTTACTAAGTTACACATTTTAAAACAATAACATCATTTAATTATCTTCGTCATCATCATCATCATCAATTAATTCAAATTCAGAATAGATGTCCGCTAAATCATTTATGTTAACAAATTCGATATCACTTTTCTCAGAATCCGTAAGCTCATAAAATTCCTTAAAAGAAGATTTTTTTACAAACTTATTTCCTTTTGGACGGATACTTGTAACAAGTGGATCAGAAGACAGTAAAAGATTGTGCATAATATCTTCATTGCATGAGATACTGCTATGCTTTCGAGAATGCCCCTCTCTATATTTTCTAAAATCTTTATTTCTAGCCTCAGATGCCTCTTCGGATAGAAAACCAATGGGCACAATTGACATGTTCTGAACTATGTCTGGCCCATGCATTAAAATTTTATGAAGTGAAGAAGGCATATAATACCATGGGTATAACTCCACGTAAAGCTTAGCAGTATCAAAGCAGAACTCTCGGAATTTAGTTACGTTGATCTTCTCTCCTGATGAAATACACTGCAAGATCACACAGATTTTTCTTAAAAGCATAGCATCTATTCCGGTCAGTTCAGCAGATTTAGTGTAGTTTTCAAAAAATCTCCTTGCCGAGTTGCCATTGTTGGTGGATCCACTGCCTTGTTTCACAACATCGAGAAGTAAGCCCGTTTCTCTTCTTACAGCCTCTTGAACTCTTTTCTTCCTGTCATCAACTTGCCTTTTTGCTATATCACCCCTTACTTGCCATGATTTTATGTCTAATTTGTAGGAAATGTGTAATAAGCATTCCATTGAGCGAATCCAAGCGTGAAGGGTGCTTAAGCTATATTTATACATGTCCTCGTTTGCGTGTTTATCTTTGATTAACTCTAAATTATTCATTTCTTTAGGACAAGCCTTGCATATGTCACACACTGAAGCTGCTGTATTGGATATAATGGAATGAATTTTACCATCAATCATTGTCAACAGCAGTTGGTGTTTGACACTAATTCCATCAGTGATGGTGGATGGAGTTAAGGCTTCAATCTCTGCTTCGATTTCAGCCATCTCTCTCTGCACATTTTCTTTGGTTTCCTTTATAAACTTAAACAATATTGGCCGGCAAAATGAAGTGGAAGATGGTCGCTCGTTTTCCCAAATTGTTACACCTTTTGAGACGAGCCGCAGTGGTACAAGACTAATCATAAAATTACTAGCAAGATCGATTTGCTCATCTTCACTCGTCCTTTGATGATAAATGCTTTGGCTAGATGATCCGTCAAAACCCCATTTGCTGGTCAATACGAGCTGTTGATTGGGATCAACAGGGGTTTCTAACGACCTAATAAGTCTTCTTGAGGTTAAATCCATCAAGGCTTGTAATTTGATTTTTGCAGAGCTCTCTGTAACTGTGAGATCTTCTTTGGCCGGATAGCACTTAATTTTTTCTTTAACCAACATGTAGTAACTCGGGTATTGAAGAGCTCCTTCTTGAGTGTTGAAATCCCGAAGAGTGTTATAGCGCCATTTCGATAAGTTCATCGATACATAAAGAGCCAATGCCTTCAAAGGGGATATTTCCCGTACCTGAATTGATTTACCTTCAATGAAGGCTTTGATTTTTGAGGCCTCTTCTGGATTCTCCGTCAAGTATTTCATAACATAAGCTGTATCGCTTTGTCCTGCCTTTTGAAGCGCCCTTTCGGCCGAAAACATAATTTCAGCGCTGCTACTGCTGCATGAAAGACTATCTTCAGTGCGTCTTCTTTTTTGCCGGTTACTAAGGTCCTCAAAAGATTTACGAGGACTAGGATGTGTACAAGTTGAAGCATCAGATTTAGCAGGAGAAATTATGGGCTCGATGACGTCACTTATATTTTCTGTAGAAGGTTCCATATTTTCATTCTGTAATTCCGGCCATTGAATTGCAGCCTGTAGCCAAATCTCATGTTTCTTCCGAAACTTATCTGTGCTTCTTCCAGACTGTGTCCATTTTGCATAAATGCGGTAGCAAAATCGACGACACCAGTCTTTTAAACTTGTTTCAGCACTTTCACATAACTGAACACAACTGTTATCTTTTAAAACACTGAACAAATAGTTAAAGTCGCGTAAATCTTTATGTGCGCGTGCGCATAAAGCAACGTGAATATCAAGATTTGTATTAAAATTTGGAAAATACATTGCGAGATTAGCTTGGATACAACGAGGTGTAAATCAACACTGATTTTAAAGTTACTAATAGTGACCTATTTATATAAAATCCAGGTATCCCAGGTATCCTTTGTTAAATATTGCAAGGTAATTAGTTATTGTGATAATTAGTAAATGATGCATGCTAAATTAGTGTATTAAGAGCCATTTAGTAATTAAATAATAGCAATGTTCTTATCAGTAATCATTAGTGCATCAGTTTTATATGTAAACCTTAAGTCCCTAATTATATATCCTAATTAGCTTATATCTTCTCTAATTGGCTGCTCAGAAATGTTATTGTAATAAGGTAAACCTTTAGAAAAACGGTTTTAATCAACAAAATAAACAAAAAATAAAAAAATTGTGTTATAAAATAAACATCACTCTTTATCCCAGAAAGTGCACATTTGGCGCACTATGTGTCTTAGTATTAAATATAGCTCTTAGTATTAGCATTATGATATTAGAGACCGCTACTTGAAACAAGCCCGGAATCAGGAGGGAGAGAGCTCGATACACTCATTTTCATAGTAAAATTTCACATTTTCTCAAATTACTCCCGAAATATGGGAGTTATGAAGAAATTCATCACCACAAGTTATGAAGGCATTAAGTAATCGAATAAGATGGCATCATTAGTTTGGCATAATTTTACTCTTTTTTTTCGGACATGTCTACGTCCAACCGCTCCCATACATTCGTTCCACTGTGGCACGTGCCACAGCAGCCTATCAGCTGTTACGATGACGCGCCGCCATTGAAGTCACAGATAATGTAAAATCGTTGATTGAGTACATCTCTCAAATTTTGGACTTTACCAAATGTAGAAAACAATAGTTTTTTTTTTTATTATTTTTGTTTTATCTAAGTATTAAATTCATATAAATTACTGTTGTATCACTATTAAATTATATTGACTGTCGACGGCAAATAAAACCTATGAATTGAGAACTCATTGGTCGAGTTGTATTTTACTGGAAAAAAAAGTTATTTTAAAGCATTATTTTGTTAGGGAAAGTGCGACATAAATTAAATATTTTTGATTTCATAAATATAATTCTAAGTAGTAGAGAGGTAGTAGGTACATACAACCTGATACTGAACTATTTTTTTTTTAGAAAATTTTTATTTCGCGAGTTGCCTTAGGTAGGTGTCTTTTGCCAATGAAACTGTTTGGCATATTTTTCAGTGCTGTGACACTGAAAAAACTATATAATATATAAGCCCAATATAAAAAAAAAATACTTAATATTTTTGTATTTGTTACCCAAACCAATGTTAACTTGTTGACAAAGGAAATACTTACAAGTTAGTCGTATGTCACTGCTTGCGGTAGCGTCGGGGGTCGGGTTGCCTGTTTCCCTCAAATATGGCGAGGGGGTAATGGCTGATTTTTGCGTTATGCTCGTGAACGGGTGCTGCTTGAGGTGACTGGTCGTCTTGCTGACCATTGTTTTGTTTTGTTATTAGTAATTAATTGTTTATTGATTTTACTTGGATGGTCCTAGTTCATCATTTGAGACTGCTACAGCTATAGCTATATGTAAGCGGGCACGCCCTTTATGCTTGGAGGATTTTATTTGGGCATTAAATTTATAGTTTTCAGTGTTTTCCTTTTCTTTTTTTTTGTTGGTATAGTGGTGTGCTATATACATATGGCTAATAATTTAATGTTTTGTGTTGCACGTAATATAAATTGTTTTGCATACTGTTGTATAGAATCCATTTATTTTTCTCTAACTGAACAGACAGCTGTGCTGCTGGGGAGTTGGTTGACCACTTCTTCTTCCCAGCTAAAGCACTAGGAAGTGGAGAAGGGTGGGCGTTTCGGGGGACTGTCTTATGTAATTTTGACGTTCGAAAAGTGCTAATTCTCAGCCTAGTTTGAATAAATGACTTTTGATTTTGATTTTGAGTTACTTTGTCAACAAGTTAAAGGCTCCTACATACTGGCGCGACTTGTCGCGCGACGCGACACGACACAAAGACACCGCGTGTAGCGCTACAAGCGGTGCCTTTGTGTCGTGTCGCGTCGCGCGACAAGTCGCGCCAGTATGTAGGAGCCTTTAACATTGATTTATATAGAATAGATTGTTTATTTTACTCTAGTATTTTAATCAACACGTAATTCAACAAAAGGTTTGTAATAGGCACTGTATGGCTCCTAGCTAAAATTTAAAAAATATGTTACTTAATATGCGTAAAAAAATGATTATTGCCGCATTAGTTTCGTAACTTCAATTTACTGTTTTTGTTACTATAAATTACCCTGAATATTGAATTCGCAATATTTTTTTAATTTATAAGACAAATATGCACTACTGATGCTACTAACTATTTACACTAGGTAGACACTAAATTAAATTACTAACAATAATTATGTACTTACATTTTATATTTAATTTTATACGAAGTGGCGCTGACAAGACCCAATTGACCAAAATAGGCTTCTCTTAAAAAAAATAATTGCCAAATCAGTACAGTTAGTGGTAGCGGAAAAAATATATTTTAATTTTGAACATGTTTCCCAGAACTTCGTTGTTACCAAAACACGTTTTGAAAAAAAAAACTCGATACAAACTGACGTTAAACTAACCTCTTACCTTGAGTTCTAATCCAAAATATCTGCATTAAATATCAACATACGTTACGTATTTAATGAATACTAATACAAGAACGTCTTATTTGAATGCAGAACTTAGTTGTTTTTTTTATTTTCGATTACTCAACTCAATTTTGAGTAAATAGATAATTGCTTTATATTTTGCAATAAATTACAAGCTTTGTGTCTTCGCCCTTCTCTTTCTTTTCTATGCAATCTGACAGTGACCGCGGTTTAGGTGTTGTCAGCGTCTTAATGGCATCAAAACGATTGATTTATCGGATGTTCCAAAACATTTGTTTCTGAAAAAAACTTACAAGCTAATTTAAATGGAGCGACAGCTTTTCTGACGATACCCGTTGTTGAGACTGGTTGTCAGACTTTCGAGCTACTGACGACCTGTAATGACTGTCAAAGATCCATGAATGACAGCTAGGATCAAAGGCTAAACGTGCTTTCCGAGGCACGGATGGGGTTTGGTACCTATGTAAAGATGGTTACCCATCCACGGACCAACCGCATAAAAATAAACCTTCCGTATTCAAAGCTTTAAAATTAAATTATGGTGAATACGGTATCGAAATTCGTTGTGTAGTTTAGAATAAAGAACAACGCGATTATACAGACTGATGTGAAAAACGACTTTAACTTATAATATTTATTTAGATTATAATATGTCAATACCTACACAAAATTGCTTTACGTAGGTAGGCAAGTAGCTAGATACAGGTTGAAATGTTCCTCAAATCAGGTCAAATATCCTAAAGTAAGTACTGCTGACCAAGGAACCTATAATCATAATTATTATGAAGTCAAAGGGCTTATGGTCCATCACCCTTAAAAGGCCGCTCGCTATTAGAGAATCGGGAAAGCAGTTGCCGCCAAAGAGCAAGATTTAGAAATACGGGGAAACGAATGTGGCTAAAAGAGTGATGAAAATGAAAATGTTGATGGATGTTGAGGTGGCGAAGACCGAAGAAAAGATGAATCGATTGTGTGAGGAATGATTTGAAAGAGGAGAGAGTGAATGATAGCGTTACGGTTGACAGGGGAGAATGGAAGAACAAAACGTGTAGCGCCGACCACAAGTAACATTGGAAAGGGGAGGTTCTGAATGACGCATTGATTGGAACGAGTTAGTCACAAACACTTATAATAATAAGAAGAACTTTATTTCGGGTGGCATAGACCCATAGAAACCTTAACCTATTTCTTAATCTTTTTAGTTTTCATGACCCGCCACATCTACACAAGACATGTCCCATTGACTCTGAAAGGGACAGTCAAAACGTACAGCTATTACGTTCAGAATGCCGTTGTTGCTACCCCGTATATGGGCCAGCAGGTGAGCTGCTTTTTTGCGCATGAGAGCCTGGAAACCATCAGTGCGTGCTTCAGCAAACATTCCAGACGCACTGCACCACCACGGCAGATCCAACAACATCCTGAACGCATTATTGTACTGAGTGTACTTAAGGTCCCAAAATATGCCATGACAGCACCCTAATTGCGTAACATTCTTTCAATCGCAATCTGAATGATTTTGAAGGATATTGCATATGCATTGCTTCATATGTTCGAAAAATGTGTCTGCTCAACAAAGTAAATAACGCAATCAATATTGTTGAACTGTCAAAATGAAAGCCATTGCTACTGATGTATTCACTTACAGTAGCAATGGCGCAGGTCAAAATTTGCACGAAACTAACCATAACAAACAGGTTCTGAAGTTTAGGTTTCGTATCGTGACGTCGTTACGCGCCAGCGCATAATCTTTGCGCCATGTAATAAACACACTCTTTGCACGTGTAAAAAATCAAATCAAAATTGACATACCTAAAGCCCAAAATGATTATACAATATTTTTCTTTGGTGATTTTTGTCACGTTCAAGCAAATACTCATTTATTAGTATACATTGACACTTCCTTATAAATGAACCAATAAGTAGATGTGAAAATTGATAACAGGTTCATTATTGATAAGCTAAATAAGACGTAGCCGGTCAACGAGGGTCATACATAAGTTGTCTTTTCTGCGTTGTCCCCGCGGTATCCAAAAATAATGCTGTGTAGGTGGTTTAAGAATTCAGATCAAGCCACTATGGTCTGTGGATTGAATGATGACGTTACTTCTGCACCTCTGTACTATAACTACTTTTTTTTTTTTATTCAAGGGAATAGGGCTTTGTCGCACATGCGATTATGCCGCCCTGGTTGGCTTAACAAAATCATACTTATCTCTATTCAACAAAACCTTAGCATAGCTAGTTAGTAGAGTACTCTAGCTGCATCAAAAAGTGGCACAGCTAGAATACTATTAGGTACAGTAACCTATCTCTCTAATCCTGCAATCTAATTTATTTCTATATTCCTCATTGCGGACACATTCGATTAATATGTGATAAACATCATCAACGGAATTAATACAAAATTCACAATAATTCGTCGTTAATTTCGCCATTAGATATAAGAACTTATTACACGGAATGTGTCCGGAACGAAGTCTTAGCGCAATAACAGTATCACATCTATTCAACAGCTGATTATCTATCCACGATGAGTTCAAGGGATGTGGTTGGATCGTTTTGTACCAGATTCCTTTCTCTTGTGATCTTTTATTGAAGTACTCCTTCCAAAGCGAATAACAATCCTGTTTGATATTAGGTATAAAGTCAGTGAATAACGGAGAAAAGTTAACAGGAATTCCATCACTTATGGCTTGCTTGGCTAGTAAATCAACAATATCGTTGTCTCTTATTCCGATATGTGATGGAATCCATTGAAGAATTATGTGTTTTCCATTAGATTGTAGTTTCAAAATAAGTTTCAGTACCTATAGCGTTGGCTATTGGTGTTCCTCGAAATGGTACATCGATGCAAGTGTTGGAGCGAAATTCTGGAGTCTGTGAGAATGACAATATTGTTTTGATGGATTGATTCTACATACGACAGAGCTTCTGCGATCGCAATCAGTTCCGCTTCCATTATACACACACTGGCATTAATTTGAAATTTCATTGAAATGTCTTCAGACTCATAAAAGGCAGCTCCAATACCGTCACCGTCCTTAGACCCGTCTGTAAATATTTTAACATAAGTCGAGTATTTGGAAGTAATGTAGGTAATCAACAAATAAATTTCTTAAGCTAACAGGATGGTATTCAGTTTTTGGTCTGGTCATAAAACTAACGTCGTGTTTTATAAAATTGTTGCTATCTATCATACTAACCCATGTACTCTGGGAAAACATATCTAGTATAGTACTGCAATGAACTTTTAAAGTGTGTAGTGAGTCATGAACCAAGATAAAAAAGGGATTGTTTTGTTTTGCCAATATGAAGAATTATTACACAATGTGGATAGCTCGGAAAGTAAGTTTATACCTCCATTATTTGCCTGCAAGGCTTTCGTTTTAAGCCAAAATTTGCTAGCCAAGAATCGACGACGTAAATATAACGGCTGTAGGCATAACTCGCTTTCCAGCACGTGACCCATTCACGTGCTGGAAAGCGCGTTATGCCTACGCTGGTTTTAATAAAACCACCCACTACTCTCATAGCTTGGTTCTGTAATTTTTTTTTTTTCTTAGTGGGTTTTGCACTGTTGTCATAGAAAAAGCTTCCATAGTCAATACGGCTTCTAATTAAAGATATTTAAAGTTTTCTTAAATATTTTGGGTGCACACACCAAATTGAACTGGCTAATACTTTAGTAATTTTAATAAATTTAAGAACAATTGGCAAATTTCATTCAAAATCAAAATCAAAATATTTTTATTTCACATAAACCTACATGGGCACTTGAGCCGGCAAGAAACTCCACGGTGAGTAACCGTGGAGTTTCTTGCCGGCTCTTCTTTCATCATGAAAACATATATATATTGATGTTTTCATTTGAAAACATTGTAAAAGCCAATTATTTTTAAAAGAGTATTTTAAAAATAATTGGCTTTTACAATATTTTCAAATTACAGTGTTAATAGGTATGGGAGGACAGTGTAGGCCTGTCGAGAAGTACTTAACAAAAAAAAAGAAAAGGAAGGGGTCTACAAAAGATCTAGTCTATTAAGCCTACAACATTCTCACATTCACAACGTATACAAGAATCCATGTAAAATAATATTAAAATAATAAAAATAAAAACCTATTTAAACCAAATGACATGTTTGCCATTACAACAAGTCTGAAATCAAAATTGATATGTTTTCCCCATCTGAAAGAACGATCCAACCACACACCAAGGTATCGAACCGTGTCAACAACCTCCGATGTATTACATCCAATTTACAAGTTAATTGAAAGTCTCCTATAGCCTAGTCTGTTGTTGAGGGAAAGGCAAGTTTCGCGCCCTCTCGCCCCTAGCCGCCGCAGGAGACGCCCTGGGCGTCGGGAATCCCGGGCGGATTTCCGGCCACCGTAGGCGCGGGCTTGCGGACGGTGAGCAATGGGTAGCTCACCGTCCGGTAAGGACCAGGCCCGGGTCGACGGTGCGTTGTATTCCACGCGCGCCTCAAAGAGATGTCGTCAGCACATATGTAGGGGTCCACTAGGGCCGATGCCCGCCGGGGTCGCGGGAAGGTACTTATGGGTCACCGAGGCCCCCGCAACACAGGCAACGGAAGGAGTACGGGTGGGTTTTAGTCAGTAAGAGTCTGACACACCCTCCCATGATTTTCCGAAAAAAAAAAGCCTAGTCTGTTAAACACGCAAATTTTATTAAAGGTAATGACTACAGGGTCAAATTTAATTAGCTAGTGAAACTCCGCAGGCGTGATGGATATTGATATCTAAACACGTAAAAAAAAATATCGATTTTTTTTTTCTGGGGTCAACACTACACAAACGACCGCTTTTAGTGTTGTTACTTAAAGTATGAGTTGAGAAAATATTTTTCTTTGTTTTATAGTGTTTATATATCGTTTGATACGCTCTGTGAAGTTTTCACAAAAATAAACTGCTATTTTTAAAGATAATATTTCAAGTGACTACACTATACAGGGTGTCCAAGAACCTGGCGTCCAACTGGATTCCCACGATGCCCCAAGTTCTAACAGTACTCAGAAAAATATTTTAAAAAATCCACCCCATGTACTTACAGAATTATACTGATTTCAAAAAAAAAGGGGAAATGAGCACCCTGTGACATACTTTTGAATGCTGTGACTGCTAATGCTGATAATTTCGATATTTCTTGGAGGTTTTGTAATCTAGGGTATTGCTGTGTCTAAATAGAATGTAAAAATAATGTACTTATTGTACCATTTTAAAATAAAATATTATTTTAACTAAAGGTGATATGGAAAACTATTGAATTTCGCAACTTTGACCGACTGTAGTGTAAAAAAAATGTACCAAAATAGTATGGCAAGTGACGTCAAATTTTGACGCGTTTATTCCTCTTTTTAAAAAGGTATAATACTTACACATTAATTTGAAAAAAAAAATTTTGATAATATTTTTACTCAACAACCCAATTTTTACGAAGTGCCTACCTACTAACGGTAACTGTCGGACCCTTTCTTATCTTAGAAACTGTTATGTTACTACTATTATTTACTTCGGTTCCAAGAGTGAGCAAGAAGGAAATACACACAGGTAGATGGGTTCCCAGTAGAATAAAAGCAAAGAATGTTAGTTTAAAGATATTTTATTACAATAAATGTTCAAAATGTTGACCACCCGCGGCAATACAAGCTCTCACTCTCCTTAAAAAGGACCGCTTTATGTTTCGCGAGTAACTTTTTTGACGTATCACCTGCACTGCTTGTGTTATCTTCTCACGAAGGTCAGCGATGTCATTAATGGGCTTCGCATAAACGAGCTCCTTCATAGTTCCCCAGAAAAAAAAATCCAGCGGATTTAAGTCAGGTGAGCGGGCTGGCCACGGGATTGTTCCTGATCGCCCAATCCACCTGTTCGGGTATTGCTCGTCCAAAAACTCTCTAACGGATACGCGAAAATGTGCTGGACAGCCGTCGTGTTGGAACCACATATCTGGTGGGGTCTCTTCTAGTAAGTTTGGCAAATCATTTTGAAGAAAATTTAAATATGATTCGCCAGTCAAATTCTCGGGCATCTCAAATGGACCAATAATATTCCCACAGAGAATACCGGTCCACATGTTCACTTTGAACCGGTACTGGGATCTATCTTCTCGCATCAAGTGCGGATTTTCCACATGCCACTCGTGCAAGTTGTGTAGGTTCATGTAGCCATCCTTCTTAAATGTTGATTCATCTGACCACAAAATTTTGTCGATAAAGTTTTCGTCTTCTCGATGTTTTTGCAGGATTGTTTCACAAAACGCGACTCGGCTCGGATAGTCTCGAGGTAAAAGACTTTGCACTCGCTGTACGTGGTACGGATGATATTCTTCTTTTTGGAGAATACTGTGTGCTGTGCTCTTCGGTATCCCCGTATCAGCTTCTATTCCTCGCACAGAGATGCTTGGATTTGCCGACACCGCCTCTAAAACTTCATCGCGTATGAAGTCATTTACGGGTCGTCCTTCACCAGCTACTTGATTGGGGAACCGCCCGTCACATAGTGATCTGTGCACATTAATGAAAACTCGATGGTCGGGATATCGCGTAGCCCTCGGATACCTTTCTCTGTAAAGTCTCGCTGCAGCTCGTCCATTACCTCTACATTCTCCATAAATGTAGTGCATATTTGCGTATTCTTGCGGAGTGTAGGTCGCCATGGTAGCACACACAAAACACAAACTGTCCAAACACAGGCAAAGGTCGTCGTAAAGAGTTCGTTTCAAAGTCCAGAGCACAAAGAGTAATCGAGTCCAATAAACAAAGCTTTAAATCGTAGTACGTGATCAATGGTAACAATAAGAGAGAGGTGCGTAGTAACGGCAGGAGGCAGTGACGCGTACTGACCGTACTGTTATCCTAAATAGCACGATCCCAGATAGCGTCACTATCTATCTCACTCGCACCTCTAACCTTTTTCTCCCTCACTCTTACCTGAATAATGGGGTACCATAAAGAAGAACCAGCAAATCGCAAAGATAGTTTCTGTCTTGCTCCCTCCTGTTGTAATAACGAATCACTATGGTGAGATGCATGCACATACCGTCCCTTACGGTCTAACCTGTTTTTTGAGAGGCCTGTTGTTATTTTTATGAGCATACAATAGTAATTCTTTAGAGGTTAGATTCAATTCGTCGTAAATTTTTCTTTCTAAGAATTCTGTAAGACATCGTAAAAATTGGGTTGTTGAGTAAAAATATTATCAAAAATTTTTTTTTTCAAATTAATGTGTAAGTATTATACCTTTTTAAAAAGAGGAATAAACGCGTCAAAATTTGACGTCACTTGCCATACTATTTTGGTACATTTTTTTTACACTACAGTCGGTCAAAGTTGCGAAATTCAATAGTTTTCCATATCACCTTTAGTTAAAATAATATTTTATTTTAAAATGGTACAATAAGTACTTTATTTTTACATTCTATTTAGACACAGCAATACCCTAGATTACAAAACCTCCAAGAAATATCGAAATTATCAGCATTAGCAGTCACAGCATTCAAAAGTATGTCACAGGGTGCTCATTTCCCCTTTTTTTTTTGAAATCAGTATAATTCTGTAAGTACATGGGGTGGATTTTTTAAAATATTTTTCTGAGTACTGTTAGAACTTGGGGCATCGTGGGAATCCAGTTGGACGCCAGGTTCTTGGACACCCTGTATATGTATTATTATAAATGCGAAAGTAATTCAGTATGTCTGTCTTTTACCTTTTCACACGCTGACAAGACGCAAATGACCAAATTAGGCTTGTCTTAAGAAAAAAAAAATGCTAAATCTGTTTAGTTTGTGGTAGCGGAAAAAATATATGTTAATTTTGAACATATTTCCCAGAACTTGGTTGTTACCAAAACATGTTTTGAATAAAATTCTCGATACAAACTAACGTTAAACTAACCTTGAGTTCTAATCCAAAATATCTGTATTAAATACTATCAACATTCGTTACGTATTTAATTCATAACAAGAACGTTTTATTTGAATGCAGAATTTGGTTGTTTATTTATTTTTGATTACTCAACTCAATTTTGAGTAAATTGCTTCATATTTTGCAATAAATTACAAGCGTTGTGTCATCGCGCTTGTCTTTCTTTTCTATGCAATCTGACAGTGACCGCAGTTTAGGTGTTGTCAGCGTCTTAACGGCTGAACGGATTTGGATATGGCACCACTGACCTGCCTGTCATCCCGTTAAAATGTCACTATGAAAACTTAGGTGACGTGAGCTGTCGTGCTATTCTGTAACATTCTCACCGTGAAAACTTTGGTGAAGTGAGCTTGAAGTGAACTGTCACCCCGTAGGTGAAGTGAGCTTTAAGTAAGCTGTCATTCCACAAGGATTGACACTATTGACAGCTCACTTCACCTATCTTCTCACGGTGAGATTTTTACAGAATAGACTGGCAGTCCACTTCAAGCTCACTTCACCTCAGTTTTCACGGTGAGTTTTTTATGGAATAGACCCGCAGGTGCTAAAGATGGCCATTATTGACAAATCACCTCAAGCTCACTTCACCTAAGTTTTCACGGTAATTTTTTTACGGAATAGACTTGCAGGTGCTAAGGATGGACATTGTTGCAAATCACCTCAAGCTCATTTCACCTAAGTTTTCACGCTGAGATTTTTACGGAATAGACCCGCAGATGCTAGGGATTGACGTTATTGACAAATCACCTCAAGTTCACTTCACCTAAGTTTTCACGGTGACGTTTTAACAGAATAGACCAGCTGGTAGAGGACATAGGATACTTTTTATCCTAATAGTATGTTCCCGTGGGGTAGGAAATTTCCAACATCCACGCGGGCGAAGCCGCGGGCAAAACTAGTTTGGATGTAATTTTTTGGAGCAACCAGAGTGCTAAGTTTCTTGTTTTTTTTTATGACGTCAATTTTTTACACAGATACAATCGCAAACAATAATGTAAGAACACTACGAAGCATAAATTAAATATGCATTCCACGAATAGTTACTGTTTCATCAACAAAAGTAGAACGATGTTACCTACTATGGATTTCTAGGATGGAATTTAATTACTATTTGATATAGGGTAATGAAGTTCCCTAATCAAGAGATTCTAGTGAGTACTTATTAAAAACAAAAATAATAAAGGATAACGAGAGCAGCATGTGACAATGAAAGTGTTGTAAGTTGGGATGGATCTGTAGGGATGGCTATAAAAGAGGCGGATCAAAGATGGGAAAAATACCGATGGGTTGCGTGAAAGATGATATGACTAGAGAGGATGTAGACTCTGAAATGACAGTTAATAAAGACATAGGTATGGAAGCAAAAGACAAACTGCGGCAACAATTGCGTAACACACATAAAACAACAATTGGTCGTAATCGATTTAATTTTGACAGTTCATCCACGTTAGTTGCGTTATTTACAGCCGTTGTTGAACAGACGAATTTTTCAAATCTATGAAGCAATGGATTAGCGATATGCCCTCGGATTGTGATTCAAATTGTGTTATCCAATTAGGGGGCTGGAGGGTTTATTACACTGCCACTGCTCTCAAAACCATAAAAGAAACATCGTAAGAAAACCGGCATGTTCTCCTTTTGGGTCGAGAGACAATGTGTTATCCATCAACCAGCACTGGGCCCACGTGGTAGAACACCGCCCACTACCTCTCACAGAGAGGTCTGTGTCCCAGCAGTGGGAACATTATAGGCTGATTATGCCCTTTTATAATAATAACCTGTCAGTCAATAATGAACCTTATTTAGCCCATACTTACACCATTAAATCTCATTCAACTATTGTACTTATCGTAAAATCGCGTGTCTCTTCATTATGTTCTAATTCCGCTCCACGTTCGTGCTCTCTGACAATTTCTACCCGTTCCATAGCAGTATTTAAGTTGTTATTATCTCCATTTACCCATTATTTACTACAGGATCCTACTGTAATGTTTTAATGGTGGAAATTAATGGTACATTACACGAACGACTCTAATGTCAAAATTATACTGTTGACTATTTTCCGTCTCATTGTTTGAGCTATACCATAGGTCAAAGGCTTTAATAGGCTTATAGGTAGGAAATTATTGAATGAAGAGCAATTCATCAATGGATTGTAATGTTTAACGTGACTCTGATTTATTAATAATATTGATGATGATAAGTTATCACAGTTTTGTTGGACTTTGGTGCTTTACGTATCTGATACGTACGGACACTCTTTGGGCTTCTTACGTATCTACATGGCTCAAGTATATCTAAATACGTAAAGCCCCAAAGACTGACGAGACTGTACAAATCTTTGACAGCAAAATCTGCCACATCGAATCATTTGTTGTAATTGATTGTTTAGCGTAAACGATTTAATAAACTAATTTTATCGACAGCAGGTCGTCCTTTAATAACGTGAGGTTTGAAAAGGGGGGCAGAAAAAATCACGATTAATCACGATGGGAAATCACGTGTATTTTGTCGTGCGATGAAAAAATGTAACATAAATGTGTAACGTGTAAAACATTTTTTATCAATATATTTTAACAATAATAGAAAACATTCAAAAATATCTGATATTTTAATAATAAAAAACCTGGCATTGCGTGTCGGACCACGCACAATGAAGGGTTCCGAAGTTGGGAAGTCGGTATGAATTTATCCTAAATACAAACTTAACATTGTAGTTGAAAAACATGTTCTCCCATACATCGATATACGTCACGGTCAATTCTCCAACTGCAAATGTAAAATGATAAATAATAGTTCTTCTTAGCTGTGATAGTGTTCCTTTTAATTTCGTTATATATACTACTGCCATGATTTTTTTCCCATCCAAAAACAACCATTTAGTTGGCTGGGACACACAAACACACTTGACTCTAACAAAAATTTGCACTTTTAAATCGTGAAAAAACCCTGAATCGAAAAATGGTTTTCACAGACCCGCAATATTTTTGAACGGCCTATCCAACGATACCGCATACCATGGGATAGACGTGAAAAAAATATCATCCCCACTTTACGTTCAAGAGGGATAACAAAATAATTTTTCAAGGTTTTTCCACTTTGTCGGCGTGATTGCTATGTATACACATGCCTATGTCATTAGTTCATTACAGTTCTCTAGTACTAAGAGACAGATAGTAAAACGTTTGAAAGAAGTTAATCATCTTGATATCACCGTCTACCTTAATTTTATTGCAATGCCATGGGTTTGAAACGATTTTGATGAACGTTTTCCTCATGCAGTTTGTTCCAAATACAAGTTTGAGTACAAAGTCCCAGGGACAGGTTTGGATATGCGTCACATGATTCAAGTTCTCGATTATACGATTAAACTACATATAAAAATCGGTTGTAAACAAAGTATTTTTATTCTTTAAAATGTAGGTATAGGTAATTCAAAGTTTTAAGGGAAAGTCTGCGATATCATCATGTAATAAACATTTTCGTTAATTATATGTTGCAATGTACCTAACGCACCGTTGTATCTCCGCCTTCATTCAAATAAAAAACTTAGCCTCAATAATTATCTCAACATTAATTTTAATCAACCCTGTGTAACCAGTATGAATGAATTGTTTTCGTGTTCAAACATCGTTTCTTCGACAAGGCATCGTCGTAATTACCTTCCCATTCAATAATATCAGGTTGGGCAACATTACCAGTCAGTATCGGATGTGTCAGGTTGTGTACAGCATTCCTAGCTCCAACTTATTTTTAGCTTTGAAAATAATCGATCGATTGAAACGAGGTGGGACTAAAATAGTTTGTTTGAACTTAGTAGGAGGTAGATGGCAACAGCCTAAGCCAGGGATGCGCAAACTTATAGAGAATAGGGGCCACTCGGGCACATTATGAACTAAAAAGAAAAATTTAATTATGTACCTTTTTTTTTCAAATTTGTAATATTTAGTTTGATGCATCGCATTGCATTACCGTGACAATTTTTTTGCGCGCCGCGCTCCTCCCCTCTCGCTTGTCACGGTAATATTATAGGCTAGCTGCGCCCCGCGGTTTCACCCGCATAAGTTTTGACCCCGTGGGTATATCGGGATAAAAAGTATACAATGTGTTATTCCTGGTTATAAACTATCTGTGTGCCAAATTTTATCCAAATCCGTTCAGTACTTTTTGCGTAAAAGAGTTACAAACATCCATCCATCCATCCATCCTTACAAACTTTCGCATTTATAATACTCGTATTAGTAGGATAATATTACCGTGCTACCCGAGCCGAATATTTCCGATCGCAAGCTCGCACCACATGCACGCAAATAAAAAATAATGTAGGTAAACAGGTATACAACATTGTCAACATTTATTTTATAATTTTCTTTTATTTTCCGCATTTTTAATATATACACGGGCTGCACGCGTACCTACAGCGGGCCGCGGTCTGTGCTTCGCTGGCCTAAGCAGATGCTTGCGTTAGTCGGTGCGCGGCCGCATAGTCTGACATACATATTTATGAATGTACCTATTTAACATACCTTAAGGAAGATGTCAAAAACCAGTACCTACATTTCATGTGACACTTCTATGGGTCTCTTGGTGCTCGAATGACGTTAACGTTAAGGCGCTGACAAGAGGCTAATGACCAAAATAGGCTTGTCTTAAGAAAAAAAAATGCCTAATGTGTATAGTTTGTGGTAGCGGAAAAATATATGTTAATTTTGAACATATTTCCCAGAACTTGGTTGTTACCAAAACACGTTTTGAAAAAAAAAACTCGATACAAACTAACTTTAAGACGCTGACAACACCTAAACCGCGGTCCCTGTCAGATTGCATAGAAAACAAAGAGAAGCGCGATCACACAACGCTTGTAATTTATTGCAAAATATGAAGTAATTATCTATTTACTCAAAATTGAGTTGAGTAAACGAAAATAAAAAACAACCAAAGAACGTCTTATTTGAATGCAGAACCATTCAAATAAGACGTTCTTGTTATTAATTAAATACGTAACGTATGTTCATATTTGATACAGATATTTTGGATTAGAACTCAAGGTAAGAGGTTAGTTTAACGTTAGTTTGTATCGAGATTTTGTTTTCAAAACGTGTTTTGGTAACAACCAAGTTCTGGGAAATATGTTCAAAATTAACATATATTTTTTCCGCTACCACAAACTATACAGATTTGGCAATTTTTTTTCTTAAGAGAAGCCTATTTTTGTCAATTGGGTATTGTCAGCGCCTTAAACTAACCTCTTACCTTGAGTTCCAATCCAAAATATCTGTATTAAATATCAACATACGCTACGTATTTAATTAATAACAAGAACGTCTTGTTTGAATGCAGAACTTGCTTGTTTTTTATTTTCGATTACTCAACTCAATTTTGAGTAAATAGATAATTGCTTCATATTTTGCAATAAATTACAAGCGTTGTGTCATCGCGCTTCTCTTTCTTTTCTAGGCAGTCTGACAGTGACGGTGGTTTAGGTGTTGTCAGCGTCTTAAGGGGGGCGCTGTTGGTAGGTTAACATTTGTGCAGCATTGTTTTAAGGATTGAAAAAACAATATCGCCACCATCTTGTTCCTCATCTTAGGCTGTATAGACAGCCTAAGCAGAAGCTTGGGCTTGTATTAGCCGGTGAGTGGCTTTATAGTCTGACAATTAATAGCGCTGCTTGTAAAGGGAAGATTTCCAAAAGCTGTCAAATCCAGTACCTACTTAAAATCAGTTCTCTATTTATACCCGTCCTACTACGTACGTGCTACTTTTTTATACCCGTGGTTCTCGGGTATAAAAAAGTAAGTATGTCATAGAATGTTACCTTTTTTAAATGTAACCAACATTTAAAAAAGGAAACATTTTATGACATACTTTAAAAAAAATGTATCTCATAAAAAAAAAAACATGTTGCAATCCTTTAATGATTTTGTTTTTTTTTTTAAGTTTTATCAAACGGAACTAAGCTTGAAGTACAAACCTGTATTTTCGAAGTATACGTAGGTAGTTATAATTTTTTTGGTAGGTAAGTAGATTGTTAAAATCGTTCTTTATTTTGGATGGGATTTTACCGCCACGTAAAAACACCTAATATTAAAACTGATTACACTTGTTTTGTTAGCAAGTTTTGCAGTTAAAAGATTAATTGAATTAGCAAAAACATTTACTCAAAAGTAGCGATTTGCTGGCGTCTACTTTGGAATCCTTTGTTAGTCTATAGCGGTCGCAAGCCCTAGGTAAAGTGTTATTGGGTTTTTAAATCTGGAATTTCTCAGTAGCAGCCTGGATTTGTGCCCGGCTGATGGCAATATTCTCGCCCCCTATTACGAGTACGTAAAACTTAAACATGACTGGCGAATAGGGGTGTACTGTGGGTACACCTCTGCCCAACCCTTTGGGGGAACAAGGCATGAAGGTATGTTTTATGTTATGCGTATTTCTGCTATCCAAATTCTACGAATAATAATCGGTTCAGTTGTTGAGCCGTGAAAATGTTACAAACAGACACACAGTGTAAGTTGTATTTATCTCTGGAGTTGTAAATGGATAACAAATAGTTTTCGTTTAGTTTTTATGGGACTTTTAATTAGGATTTCAATTTTGTGGTTCAATTATCTATGACTGTTTGCCTGTTTTGCTTGAAATGCTCTATGAAAGGAAAATAATAGGTATATACATTGTATTCAAACAGCGTTGATTGACGTTCAAACATAATTTATTCCATTTTTTTTTTGTGTTTGTCATCTCGTAGTTGACCTTGAGAGGTCGTAACTACTCAACCGGACTATCCTGTGGCTGCCTTAAGCGGACTCAAAGCCTCCAGCCAGGGGTGAATTTCTTACGTAACTAAGCGACTGCACGCTAAGGGCACCCCCTGTGGAATACGGACCTCGGCTTAGGGCGTCGCTGGGGGAAGGACAGCAAGGTGGGACAGGCTGGATCAGAACTGAATTATTATTATTCGAGGAATTTAAAGCTACGGGCTCAACTACAGCACGGGCTGGCACTTCGTCGAGCGAGGGTCGGGGGGAATTTATTCCATAGACAACCTACAGCTTTTATTTTGATGTATAGTGTTGCTACACTAATTTAACATTCCCGCTTATCAATATTGAGGTGATATACTTTCTATGAAAATAACACAGACATACAGTTCATGTAACTAAATAGGATTAACTTATACTAACTAGTAGGTACAACGCAACGCAAAGAACAGCCTGGCTTAAGCACTGTGTTATCAAAGTAAAGATCAGCATTCGGCATTGAACTTGAACCGTAGCCAACTAAAGGCCTACGCACACGGACGGTGGGGGACGGCTTCGAAGAGGATTTGCCGAGGAGCTTCCCGCAGCATCCCGAGGACTTACACGGCGAAAATGCGGTGTGCACCCTCGCTTGCACTGCCGAGAGGACTCCGGCGGATACCATCGCTTGCCTTCACATTCCGCTGCGGTATCCTCCAGCGGGCTCTTCAATACCGCAGAGAGAATTCTCCTTTAATGCCCCGGACTCTTTAGCTTTAGAACTATTATTAGATACGTACGTGTGTAAAGAACAATGGCAGCTTCCCATACATTGCTTTATTAGAAATTAAATTTCTATATCTTTAAATGAAAAATATCTTATCTCAGCGTCATTTTCTGTGCTAGTTTGTGCAAGATTTGTTGTTAGATAAGGCGGAAATTTAATACAGTGTTGAACTTTTGTAACAATTCAGGACAGAGCGTAAGCTGGTCAAGAGTTGTAAACTGTCAACAGGTGACAATGTCAACAACCAAGCTATATTTTTTATAACTTCGAATACTAGTCTTTTTAGTTCAGAATTGCCAATACAATTCATATTTTATTCCTAAGTTACTGCAATATTCTTATCTAAGAAAGAACCTAAAATAAACTTATATATACAAGAAAATAAATGTGTTATTTATTCAATTACTCCATGTAAATGTAATAGCAAACTAATAATGATACAAACACCACGAGTCCACGACAATTACACTGTTCCTATTATTTGGGAAAATAAATATAAAATGGCAATACTAAACAAATCCAACCAATAATTTCCTAATATTTTAGAACGAAGTAGTCAAATAACTTTTCATTAAAAATTATTGTTTTACTCGGTCTTAACTAGATTATATGATACTCGTAGTTAAAAAAAACGTAGATAATTAATTTAATTTCTTTTGTTTATGTATCAAATTTATTTCACATAAGATTTTGGCATTGTTCTTTAAAATACTCTGCTTCGCTGTCCGCCGATGTGCGCTGGCCTTTATAAGTACTTATGTAGGTATATGTGTATTTCTAGGCTGCACTACATTTCCTGTGTGATGTATTTTATCTGATGCGGGTATGATTTACTAGCCAATTGGAACCGTGCACCTAGCTTCTGACATTTCATAAGTGCCCATGTAGGTTTATGTGAAATAAAATATTTTTATTTTGACGAATGGTTGTTACGACTTGACAAAAACATCGACATTTCTCTATTTTGTCAGTTTAATAATCACGTACACACGGCCACATATCAAGCTATAAATTTCCTGTTTAAGACGCTGACAACACCTAAACCGCGGTCACTGTCAGATTGCATAGAAAAGAAAGAGAAGCGCGATGACACAACGCTTGTAATTTATTGCAAAATATGAAGCAATTATCTATTTACTCAAAATTGAGTTGAGTAATCGAAAATAAAAAACAACCAAGCTCTGTATTCAAATAAGACGTTCTTATTATTAATTAAATACGGCCCGTACATTGATATTTAATACAGATATTTTTGTTTGGAACTCAAGGTAAAGGGTTAGTTTACCGTTAATTTGTATCGAGATTTTGTTTTCAAAACGTGTTATGGTAACAACCAAGTTCTGAGAAATATGTTCAAAATTAACATATATTTTTTTCACTACCACAAACTATACAGATTCGGCAAAAAAATGTCTTAAGACAAGCCTACTTTGGTCATTTGCCTCTTTTCAGCGCCTTAAGCTGATCTCGCATTGTATAGGATTTCCGTACAATGAGAGGTCAGCTATACTGGAAATGTATAGCTTGATATGTATCTGTGTGTACATATTATACACATAAATTTTCCGGAATAAATGATTTAAATGATGGTGAAAACCGCATCAAAATCCGTTGCGTACCTAATTTAGAAGAACAACGTGGTCAAAAACGCGGGCCCTATCAGAATATCAGCGCTGCTGTATTTATTTTTTAAATGTTGAAGCATTATGCTGAGATACGAGCCTTTTTGGCATCGCACAAGTCGTTTTTATTTATTTTCTTTATTGTTTTTTGTTTATTCAAACAAATATGTAAATTTTGTTAGTTTTAAATGCTCCTTTTTTAGGGTTCCGTACCCAAAGGGTAAAACGCGACCCTATTACAAAGACTCCGCTGTCCGTCTGTCTGTCTGTCTGTCTGTTTGTCCGTCTGTCACCAGGCTGTATCTCATGATAGTTAGACAGTTGAAATTTTCACAGACGATGTATTTCTGTTGCCGCTATAACAACAAATACTAAAAAACAGAATAAAATAAATATTTAAGGGGGCTCCGATACAACAGACATGATTTTTTTTGTCATTTTTATAGATAATGGTACGGAACCCTTCGTGCGCGAGTCCGACTCGCACTTGGCCGGTTTTTTACTTTTGTATTTCCTGTTCGTTTTGAAAGAAAGAAAGAAAAATACAATATTTTTCTTTCTTTCTTTCAAAACATAAAAAAAAAACATTACATACTTAGGTATAGTGTCGCACCTATGATACTACTGTAATTAATAATAATTTAAAGATGTTTTCTAATATGAGTTATATTATAATTAATTATAAGGTAGGTACCTTAAATATATGATTTTTTTTTTTAATTTTAAAAGACAGACGCGAAAGGCGACTTTTATTTATAATTTACATATGTAAATTTATTTATAATAATTAAATAATTATGTATTCCTTACAATAGTGTAAGATAATATATATTATTATTTCTGGGGAGTAGTTACGGGTATAATTGCCAAAGAGCATTCATACTACAGAAACGTGCATTAAGAACGATTGTTAGAATCCCACAACGAGAGTCATGTAAAGAATATTTAAAAACATTGGGTATATTAACAGTACCAAGTTTATATGTTCTAGTTGTACTCAGTCACTTTGCAAAATACATACACGAGCACGAATCACAAGAAGAACGTGAACTTAGAGAGAACACTAGAAGAAACGTTATAAAAAATAAAATTGCACCTAAACTTAATATTACCAAACATTGCTCTAAATACCAAGCAATAAATTATTTAATAGGTTGCCTACTGAATTAAGATCATTTATTTAGGTACTCTATTCAAAGCTAAACTTAAAGCATTCCTCTCAAATAAATGTTTATACTCTGTATCTGAATTGGTGACGAATAGAAAAAAAAATAGTAGATAGTTTTAACATTTATTATGACATTAAATATATGCAATGCTATTATATTAGATTTTATATATTATAGAGTATAGTTTTTTTTTTAATCATTTGACATAATAATATTTACAATCATTTGACACAATAATATTTACAATAATTTATATAATAACTATTTAAAATTTATTGACAAATTATCGATTTACGATCTATGGACATAATTGCTTAATATTTACTACATGTTATTGATTTACTGTTTCAAATTCATAATTTATTAATTTTAGCTATATCTATTATGTTAATTAATGTACAAAACATTTCAGACACAATGCGAGTTGTTATATGAATAAATAAATAAATAAATAGAAAACCGGCCAAGTGCGTGTCGGACCACGCACAATGAAGGGTACCGTAGTTGGGATTACTTGGGATGAATTTATCCCAAAAATCAAATTTAACATTGTAGTTGAAAAACATGTTATACATCGATATACGTCACGGTCAATTCTCCAACTGCAAATTTAAGTTGGTCGACTATTACTAGTTAACTCTTAGTTGTGATAGTTTTCCTTTTAATTTAATTATATGTACTACTGCCATGAAATTTTTCACATCTCCATAAACAACCATTTAACTGGCAGGGGATGGACATATGAATCTAACTAAAATTTGCAGTTAAATGCTCTTTTTTTTTTTTGAGGGTGGGAAATCATCAAATAACTTCTCCCGGTCTGGGCGGAGCGGGAGGGTGTGTCAGACTCTTACTGACTAAAACCCACCCGTATTCCTTCCTGTTGCCTGTGTTGCGGGGGCCTCGGTGACCCATAAGTACCTTTCCGCGACCCCGGCAGGGCAGTTTAATGCTTAATACGAGTATTACGCAAACGAATCCTTGAATCGGAAAGTGTTCACAGACCCAAAATTTTTTTTTTTTTAGTATTCTCCCCACATTACATTCAAGATTTTATTTTAGCACTAACGAAGTTGCGGGCAGAAGGTAGTTTTTAAGGCGATTACAAAATAAATTGGGGGCTTTTTCGTAACCATTAATTCGACTATTGCAGCGTGTATGGATATAGTTTTTGGACATATTTTTATTGACTATTTAATTAATACTTGACTGAAGGAAAACGCAATTCTGTTAAATTTCCGAGATAGAATTTAATTCCGAAAAGACCTCTACTTTCATATTTTTTAGATGTGATAACGTCTTATAAATCGATGAAGGCCAGCTGCACGCACGAAAAAGCATGACTCATTGTCACCTGAGCCGAGCGTGCAAGCGAGAGCACGGAATCAGCGATAGAGAGGCACGATCGGCCTAAGCGTTCGGCTTGTGACGCATCTCTCTCTCGTTATCACGTAAAATTATCGTCCGGAAACCGACTTTACAGACAACCAATTTTTTCTTGCAATATTGCATTGCAATATTGCATTGCAATATTGCATTCAAAATGTGCGTATTTGGTAAATCAAAACTGGCTGAAAATATTTTTGATATAGCTTAATTTATTTTTAAACAATTTTTATTTGGTTTGGCGCTCTTACATTGTTATTTTTGCGAAAAAGAGTTTCTCTTTTTCGTATGTGGATGTAACTGACTCTGTCACTTCCTTATGCCTGCCCAGTTCGCTATGCAATAGAAAAACAATTGTGTCTCATTCGCTGTCCTTGACCAATTAATAAAAATATTGTGCCCATGGAAGCATGAAACATTGGACGTCAATAGATGACATCTATACGAAAATAGAAAAAAAAAATAAAAGTACCTATAAAAATAATGTAAATTGCAAGAAATATATTGGAATATATAAAATATATTGGAATTTGGAAACAAACCAAATATATTTTTTTGGGTCATATTTCTCATATTTCTTTTTTAAATATAAAAATAACTTAGTAAAATTAATTAAATAAATAAACAAAACATGATATGAAAGAAAGAGAAAGTACCTATTTAAATAAATAAAAGTATATTTATTTTCTCTTCACAAATGTACAGAAGTAATGCTTAAAACTACCTGTGGACAGGTTAACATTTATGAGACTGGTACCTGAAATAGGCATTGCAAGCAACGCCTGTGGTACAAGTCACCAGGGCCCCACGACGCTTCATATGTACAAGCTTACATTGGGTGATTTTAAAGACTTAAGAGAATAAAATTTAAGGAAATATACACAGGATAAAAAAAAACAAGTTTGTCGTGGACTATATATTTTTCAGGAATAATAAAACTTGTTCCCAATTTTCGGAGGTGTTGCTTGTTCAAGAGCTGGAGACCGACTGTGTAGTTAGCTTTTTTTTTTTTGAATGGCGTCTCGTAGTTGACCTTGAGAGGTCGTGACTACTCAACCGGACTATCCTGTGGCTGCCTTAAGCGGACTCAAAGCCTCCAGCCAGGGGCGAATAACTTATATTACTAAGCAACTGCACGCTAAGGGCACCCCCTGTGGGGTTCGGACCTCGGCTTAAGGCGTCGCTGGGGGGAAGACAGCAAGGTGGGACAGGCTGGATCTGAACTATATTATTATTATACGGGGAATTTAAAACTACAGGCTCAGGTGCGGCGCGGGCTGGCGCTTCGTCGAGCAAGGCTCGGGGGGGTGTCCAGCTTTACAATGGCCCGTCTTTTATAAAATTCTCCCTATGTTTCGGGAGCGGGCGGACCGAGTCACACAGTTTGATCGGTGTTCTTATTTACATTTATTATTTCTAAGTGACTCTTACATGGTCCTGATGGCCTAAATTACATTTATTATTACAAAACTATGCTAATTAGGTTATTAAACACTAAATTAACTTATCTTAAACCCTAACTGAAGTCTCTTTCGAAGACTTCCCTTGCTTGTAGCGAGGGCGCGTTTTACGCGGTCCCGCCGCTACTTGTGCCCTAGTGCACAGATGGGGTCTTATCTTAATCCTAATGTTATAACTATTTTATCCTAATTTTAACTTCTTATACCTATTTAGAATGTCACAAACACACAACACTGTCTTTATACTTTGCATGCTTGGCTTTAATTACAGTTACGAACACACAACACTGTTTTTACACTTTGTAACGAACGCCGAGCGTGCAAAGTGTAAAAACAGTGTTGTGTGTTCGTAACTGTGATTAAAGCCAAGCATACAAAGTATAAAGACAGTGTTGTGTGTTTGTGACATTCTTTCATAATTTAATTTCGACTGTGTGTTGTGTGCGTGTGTAAGACGTGTAAGTGACGTGTATTGTGTAGGTGTAGCGTTTGTAGTGTTATGTGTGAAAATGTGAAAGTAAGTCGTTCAGGGCCTCAAGTCTGCTATTACAATAGTGTCAGAATGGTCTGTTCCGATCCTCATTAATGACGCCATTATATTAGTAGATTACCAAACTTGTCAAAATCAACAATTATAAAAAAAATATAGACTATTCTGACACTATTGTAATAGCAGACTCGAGGTCCAGGTTAAAGGAATCAATAGTTTTTCAGTTTCATCATACTCCATGGTTTTAAGCCATTTACTCACAGAGACCTTACAACCCCTTATGGGCCTTTGGTAGATGGTAAGCGCAGTTTTTGCCTTGTTGTAGATAAATGGAACAAGGAAGCAATAGAATTTATGAGAGAAGCTAGTTTTAAACATTAGGTTATGGCATACCGTACCCTTCCTGCGTTTGCTTTAGATAGGTCCATATTCAAATTCAGCTGGGAGTGCTTTTTTAGAATTATTTTAATAAAAACGTCTGTCTGACTGTCAGGACATCCCATTTTTTGTAAAGTAGGGTTTCGAAAAGGAAGTCCAGCTCCAACCTTGAGAATTGCCCGTTGCGCTCTTTCAACCTCCAAAATGTGAGTTTGTCCGGCCCCTCCCCACGAGTCTATGCAATAATTTATAAGAGACTGGCAAAGGGCATCATATACCGTTTTGATGGTTTGACGGTCAGCAATATGTCGGAGTGTCTTAAATATATAAATTACCTTGCGAAGTCTGGTGACAAGAACCCGCAGGTGGGATTTGAACGATAGGGATTGGTCTATAGTGACACCTAAGTATTTGAGGGAGTCCGTTCTTTGAAGTTTTGGACAGTCGCAGACAGTCAGCATCGGGTGGTGACATGAATGCGTTGTGATAGTTAAGTAGGGAGTAGAAGATTTTTTCTCAAAGCAAATGTAATATATTTCGTCTTAGCGGCATTTAGCGTAAGTACATTGTTCTTGAGCCATCCTGACATCCATCCTGCGCATTACGAAAAACATCGCCCCAACTCTTTCCGTAGAACAAAAGCGCAGTGTCATCAGCGAACGTTAGAATTTTTCCGTTATAAAGTTTTAGCTGAAAAAGATTTATTGGGACTCCCACAGTAATATCACAATCTTTATATCCTTCATTTTTCTATTATCTTTTCAGGTTCTAACGAGGTTGGAACGTGGTTGGAACAACTACTTATTTTTTCTACTGGTGTCATTAAGGACGCGCGAAGGTTGCACACCTTAAGCGACCTTAATGTTATTAAAGCTGATTTGAATTCTGGTTCCATTCAGGACAAAAATAAACAAACGTGTTTATTGTTTTTTTTTATTTACGGAGTTTGATTGAATTTTTGCTTGGTTTTCGTTTAAGGCTCGTGTAGAATAACGTGATATCGCGGACGCGACAGGCAGCAATATGCCTGTCGCCCCCGCAATATCGCTCCAGCCTGTAAGAGACTTTATTTGGCAATTTTCTACCTGTACTATTTAGTTTTATTTAAACTATTTTGATTAATAGCGAAGTTGATTTGTAATAAAAAGATACAAACAGAAATAAACGTAAACATATTTTATTCGTTCCTACACTGCACGAAAGAAGTCATAATTCAGTAAACTGCACTTGAAATAATAAAAACAAAACAGTCCGTTTTACGGCTCCCGCGGACAGGCGCTTCGCGACAGCACGATGCGATTTTAGTAGAACCACTTCTATGAAAACTTAATTTCAAATTGCTCTACCAGAATCGCATCGCATCGTCAGTCGTCGCGTCGCTCAGCCTTTATAAAAACGTAGGTGACGCTCCACGTCAATTTGCCGTGTGCCATATATCTGCACGTCAATTTGCCATGAAAGTACTGGGTGATAGCCATTTCATACGACTAAATTGAAATGTACGGACAATTTACTCAACGTAACGCTGGCAGAATAGTCGACACCGGCTAAATAGTAAAGGCTCGCGATATCGCACTAGTCTGCACAAGCCTTAAACAAATAAAAAAAAAAATATGTCGGTAATCAATTTGATAAACAATTCTAGACAAAATCAAACTGGTTGCTATTTTAATTTAATTTTGTAATTTATTATTTTATTGACATTGATTTTACATTCTGTGGTTACCTTAACTCACACACTGACCTATTACTTTTTTTTTTTTTAGGAAAACGTATACTTTTTCATGTATATGGGGCTTGTGGCTAAGTAATAACAGCCGCTCGGGTCGATCGATCAGGTTAAGCTACGCTTGCCGCGATTGGTCCGTGGATGGGTGACCATCTTTACATACCAAGACCCCTTCGTGCCATGGAAAGCACTGCCGCTGGTCCCGGCTGTCATTTGTAGATCTTTGACAGTCGTTACGGGTCGTCAGAACCCCGAAAGTCTGTCAACCAGTCTTACCAAGGGGTATCATGTTGTCCAGTAACTGGGTTGTGGAGCTCAGATAGGCAGTCGCTCCATGTAAAATACTGGTATTCAGCTGCATCCTGGCAGACTGGAAGCTGACCCAGACATATTTGGGAAAAGGCAGGCAGATGATGTATACTTTTACAGTGTTTGTAAATACATGCCTGAGCACCATGTATCTTCATATAATTATTTACCTGTCATTGCTTCATTTTTAATTATTTTTACCTATTGTAGTATTGTAATGTTATTCTAGGTAAATCGTCTTCACATATAATTATATAATTAATGTTACGGTACCTATGCAAAATATTTTAAAACATTTTGTGGAGTTTCTTGCCCATTGTTCTCCATACAAAACTACTTTTTGAAAGGGGCACCTAGAAACAATTCTATTTTTTTGTAAAATCATTATAGGTGGGATCTTTTTTCCTTTTCGTGTGGTTAGTGACTAAACTGGTGTCAGAGTTTTTATGGCGCCCATAGCCCTCTGATTTGGCTAGACTTGACTCAGTGGCGGTACCTTCATATAAGCCCAAAAGCCTTGCCTTACTGAAATGCTCGATAGAGAATTTATTGTACCTAACCAGTAGTTTATGAGAAAATTGCAATGATACATACGTAGATACGTAGGTACCTACATACTCAGTCGAAAACTGAACTTTCTTTTTTTGGGCAAATTTTATTGGGCTTGCGTTATTTTGAAACCCTAAGCACGCCACTGACTTGACTTGAAATATCTCTCAGGCATGCCGCATTCCTAACGATGTTTTCCATTACCGTTTTTAGGGCTCCGAAGTAAACAAGGAACCCTTATAGTTTCGCCATGTCCGTCTGTCTGTCTGTCTGTCCCCGCTGTAGCTCAGAGACGCTTAGTACTAGAAAGCTGTAATTTGGCATAGGTATATATATAAATCACGCCGACAAAGTGCTAAAATAAAATCTTGAAAAACAATTTTTTTAGCGTAAATAAATAAAATATCATCCCCACATTACGTGCAAGGTGCACGTAATGTGGGGATGATATTTTATTTATTTTTTCTCGTCTACTCGTCTGCTCGTTGGATAGGCCGTTCAAAAATATTGCAGGTCTATGAACACCACTTTTCAATTTAAGGATCCACTTGCGTAATATTAAGCATTAAAGTGCTAATTTTGGTTAGAGTCAAGTGCCCCCCCCCCCCCCCTCCCCATGCCAGCTAAATGGATTTTTATGGAGATGTGAAAAAATTCATGGCATCACGGCTAAGTAGGCTTTACAACTTAACGAGTTACAGTCGACCAACTTAAATGTGCAGTTGGAGAATAGACCGTGGCATATATCGATGTATGGGAGAACAGGTTTTTCAATTACAATGTTAAGTTTGTTTTTGGAATAAATTCGTCCCAAGTAATCCCAACTACGGAACCCTTCATTGTGCGTGGTCCGACACGCACTTAGCCGGTTTTTTAAGCAAGTGAATTGTCACTTGCTTAAAAAACCGGCTAAGTATAATTATATACTATACGCACATGAATCCGAAAAGTCAGAGGTACGTGCCTTGGGTTCGAACTCGAGACCTATGATTTGGCAGTCTGACGGTCACACCACTGCTGTTAAATGGTTGGGATCACATACTGCAACTAGATTCCTGCCCCTACTAATTTAACCCTTTCTTTTCCACAGTCACAATACCGCTGCTAAGCTTCGGCATGGTGCAAGGCTGGTTGTCCCCCATGATATCAGTCCTGCAGTCAGACGACGGGCCCTCGCTAGAGCCTTACACCAGTTCCGACGTATCCTGGATGGCCTCCGTGACTTACATCACGGCCATCATCTTCGGAGCGCCCATGGGCTATCTGACTGATCGGTTCGGCAGGAAACTCATGACTTTGGTCACTACGCTGTCACTTATTGTAAGTAATTCTTTGTCATATTTTTGACGTGAATACGTCTTTAAAAATCCTGCTTCCATAGGGAGGCAATTTAAAAAACGAATGATTACAAAATCAGGAGATACAGTTTGGTGTTTGGTGGTTGGTGTCCATCTCCATCCAAAATTCAATTACACCACTGGATAGCTAAAAGATCAAATAATGTATTACGTTAAGTAAGGACTGTGACACGTGCGCGGCCGCGGCGGTGGGGAAGTGCCGCCATTTTGAGGTAATTTTGCTGCGTATCGAGATTTTCACTCAGTATAATTTTTTTTTTGGAGAAGCTACGACGTTCGTTCAAGTCTCAATCGTCAGCTCTCGTCAAAATCTAACGATTATGTTTATAAAACATTAGTGTAAAATTGTGACTGAATATTATAAGGCATAAAATAAAAAAAAATAAAAAATGTCGGCCTATTAGTGTCGAAAACCCAAAACCAAATACAGAGATCGTAAACGGTTGGTAAAGGCTTCTCAAGAGCAATCAATGGTACCAATATTACCGTTACGAGACGTATTCACGTACAACACGATTTTTTTTACCAACCCTGCTTCCCACGGTTTTTACGACTTAACAAAACATCGAGATTTCTTTATTACATGTACATTTAATATCATGTATATTATACGCATAAGCAGTAGTGGCCCAGTGGTAACGGCAGTGAATTACGAGTTGTATGTCGTAGGATCAAAAAAAAAAAAATCAATGTCATTTATTCAAACTAGGCTGAGAATCAGCACTTTTCGAACGTCAAAATTACATAAGACAGTCCCCCAAAACGCCCACCCTTCACCACTTCCTAGTGCTTTAGCTGGGAAGAAGAAGTGGTCAACAAACTCCCCAGCAGCACAGCTGTCTGTTCAGTTAGAGGGAAAAAAATGGATTCTATACAACAGTATGCAAAACAATTTACATTACGTGCAACATAAAACATTAAATTATTAGCCATATGTCAGCTAGCACCGAAAACTATTAATTCTCAAGCAGAGATAAAATCGAATCGATCGAACCTGGACAGGCGCTTTACTTTGTGTAATTTATTTCATCACCACTGCTCTCAAAACGGTGAAGTAAAACATCGTGAGGAAACCGGCATGTCCTAGAATCAAAAATTCGAAGACCTGTGACATCTACCAACCCGCACTGGGCACGCGTGGTGGATTACGGCACACTCCCTCTCAGAGAGAGGAGGCCTGTTTCCCCTGCAGTGGGAAAATTATAGGCTGATTATCTATACACATAAGCTTTCCGAAATAAATTCTCTGAATGATGGTGACAACCACATCAAAATCCGTTGTGTAGTTTAGAAAAACAACGGGGTCATACAGACAGACACGAAAAGGGACTTTATAATCATTACTAGCTGCGGCTCGCGGTTTCACCCGCATAATTCTCGATTCTGTGGGACAATGGAGATAAAAGTATCCTATGTCCTAATCCAGGTCATAGTCTACCCATGTGCCAAATTTCATCTAAATCCGTTCAGCCATTTTAGCGTCAAAGTGTAACAAACAAACTCACTTCCGCATTTATAATATTAGGATTATTGTGTACCTATAGATATTCGTATATACAGTAACTGGGTCATGGACAGGGTTGCCAGATCTTAAAACCGAAAAGCCGGACAGACCAGCCAGTTTAGCCGGACATTTGGGTACAAAGGCCGGACACCATTAATTTTTTTAATCTTACTAGGTATAACACATTTTATTTAAAGTAAAACAATGTTTTTTTATCATTTACCATAAAATCTTAAATTCTAATGAAACAACAATTAAATTGAATGAATCTGTCTTCTTTGTTATTAATTCGGAAACCAATACAGGTAAAAAAATGGTCAATTTTAAAAATCCTAACAAAAGCCGGACAGGTCTGACACCGTCTAATTTGCCCACACACGCAACCAAAAGCCTGACTGTGTCCGGCTTTATCTGGACGCCAACGCTAGTCGTGGAGGACAAATAGGCAGTCAACTTCATCCATAGATATCCGAAGATATCCCTTCACTCTGTATTTGTTCAAGTTTCGGCACATTTACCCCACTCCATACAAAAACAAAAGAAACAGCAGTGCTATTCTGTAATAATAACACCGTGAAAACTTCACGCGAGTGAGTTTAAAGTGAGCTGTCAATAGTGTCATCCTTAGCATAAGGCGGAATTAGAGCTCACTTCACGTTTACTTCACCTAAGGTTTCACGATGAGATTTGTACAAAATAGACCGGCAGATACGGCCACACATGATACTTTTTCGCACACACACACAAGCAAATATGCATGACACATTTGTGATATCTTATTGCACACTTGCTCAAAAGGGGCGGGCACTAGAAAGTATAGATACGGTCTCTGAAAGCACACATGCAACTCTAGCCTCAACTAGGGAAGAGGGGTTGGGCTTCATCCGATTCTATTACACTTGAAGCCGACCCCAGCAAAATTGGGAGAAGTTCAGGATAGGCACGAAGATTCATGACCATCACGGACATCTATGATCATGAAGGACACTTTTGTGACAGGAACCTTAGTATTTGCTTGTAATACTTTTCTAGCCACTTGAAGTTTTATAATCTGAATCTGATGAAAAGGGCAACTGGGTTCAGATCCGATAAATATAACGATATTTAACCCTTAATTATTCGCACGGGGTCTGACAGACCCCGGTTGGTATTCAGGCATTCATATTTCTAGACTTTTACGTTTACCGCCTTTTAATATTAATTTTTTTTTGTTGTTATAATTATTTTTGCTGATTTTTCTAGAATTGAGTGTTTATTAGTAATTATCAGTAATCAAAAATCGGGATCTATCAGATACCGCGCGGCTGATAATGTAAGTATTTTGCAAGTAATTAAGGGCAAGCAATGTGCCTGTCGCGCCCGCGATATCGCCCCAGTCTGCAGGAGCCTTAACACGTGGAGGAAATAACGTTAAGTTAGTTTACCCCATCAGCTGGAAATCTTTAGAATATAACATAACATCGTTTCTCAGTTCCCGGAACTATAGGTAGGCTATCTGCATTTGTGCCCGGTTGATGGCAATAGGCTCGCCTCCTGTTACATGGGAATTGAAACAAATCTTTAGAAAGACTATAAATTTCTAGAGATCACTCTAGAATCTCTAAATATCCATCCATTCTTATAATGTAGGTCACTACATAATAAGAATGGATGGATATTTAATGAAATAAATGATTAAATAAATATCCACCCGTTCTTATAATGATAGGTCACTACATAATAAGAGTAGATGGATATTTATTTAATAATTTATTTATTTAACTTCAACTAGCTTCATATTTCTAACTGACCGACTCCTTGACAATTCAAAAGTGGCTGAAAATGGTTTAATTGAAATAAATGCTCTGAGTTTTTTTTAAGGATTACCAACAAGATACATTAAAATTACCTTTTACAAACTTGTAAGTATAATATACATTGCCCTGTAATGCACACTCAATTTCAGTTATTCACAGCTTGCGCATTATCGAGGGCAAATATATAATTAAATATGGATAAGAAGTGGACTTGGTCCTTTCTTTCAGTGTACAATAAAGTACCTAAGTTCTAACAAAATATAAAATCGTGCAACAAGAAGTTGCGTAGCCTCTTTCAGTAGACAGAAAAAATAACAAATTACCCGTTTGCGTCAGAAGCTCATAACGCACACGGTTAATTTGAAAATATAAACAATCGAACACATAAAGACCGTTTCTAGTCCACCTTGACAAATTACTAATTACTAAATAATAAAACTTAGCTTTTTTATCACTCACAGCAGTTCCATTAATTCCGAATGAATATTTCATTAACGTTATTGGCTTTTATCAGTATAAGAGCCAATAACGTTAATGAAATAAAATTATACGGTCCTCGATAAAAATCGAGTTTGCTTAACAAACCTGTTAATTTCTGCACGTCAAAACTAATCTGGCTAATAAATGTATCCGATACTTCTATTCGGACCCAAGTTGAAAACAATAGAATTAATTAAATAATTGAATTAAAACGCGGATTACTGGAGTCAATCAAGCTGCCTAACCTTTTCCCAACTATGTTGGGGTCGGCTTCCAGTCTTACCGGAATACCGGATGCAGCTGAATACCAATATTTTACATGGATTGACTGCCTATCTGACCCCACCCAGACCTGAACCCAGTAACTGTGCAATACGATAAGCCTTGGTTAGACTGGTTGTCAGGCTTTCGGGCTTATGACGACCCGTAACGACTGTCAACGATCCACGAATGACTGCCGGGACCAACGGCTTAACGTGCTTTCTGAGTCCCGGAGGAGTCTCGGTATGTAAAGATGGTCACCCATACACGGACAAACCCTGGCAAGCGTAGCTTAATCTGATAAATCGACCCGTGCGGCTGTTATTACTTAGCCACGAGCTCAACGCGGATTACTGGAGTGAAAGAGTGAAATCGTTCAAGATGGTAAACATTTTGAAAGAAGATCAAGAACATCATCATCATTTTCTTACACTGCCTTTATTTCGTATCGGCGCATTACGTTTCCTTCTTCCATAGTCCCCTGACAACCTTCACGCTATAATTCATTCCCTTTCCTTTCTTTCCTTTTATATG
Source organism: Atethmia centrago (assembly GCA_905333075.3). NCBI lineage: Eukaryota > Metazoa > Arthropoda > Insecta > Lepidoptera > Noctuidae > Atethmia > Atethmia centrago. Next base: position 16,611,788 of record HG995385.1, read on the forward strand.
CCGCCAGTGGGCGCTGGCCCCTTATGCGTAAACTTAGGCCCTTTGTTCACGGCTTTTTTACGGTACGGCGTATAAAACGCGTCGTAGAAAAAACGTGTCTGTCAACAAGCTTCCATAACATAATCAGCCTATAATGTTCCCACTGCTGGGACACAGGCCTCCTCTATGTGTGAAGCTTCCATAGATAAAGATAAAGATAAAGATAATATATTTGCATAAACATGTGTACATTAGTAATTACCTTGCAGAGATATTTACTAAAGGTAATTAGTTTCAACATATTTTACCATAATTGGTGTACAAATCAGTGAAATAAAATGAAATAATTAATAATATAAAAATGTGATGAAAAAACTATTAAAAATTATAAAATAAAATATAAATTCAAAACAAATAATAAAATAATAATAATCAAACAAAATAATAATCAAACATTCACAAAGATAAGTCGGTCAGAAAGTCATTAACATTATAATAGGCTTTTTCAGCCAGTAGTTTTATTAGTGCTCTCTTAAATTGGTTTGAACTCAGCCAGTTTGATATGTTTAGGGACTTTATTATAAACTATGGAGGCTCTACATACTACACTTTTATACATCAAAGCTGTCTTGGCAGGACGAACACAAAGCTTGCTATTATCACGGCGATTTCGTTGTACAATATCGGATAGCAGGGGAAACAGATGAGAGTTGCTTCTTACAAATAGAGCCAATTCGAGTATGTAAAGAGATGGTAGTGTCAGAATTTTATGCTTAATAAATAGTGGCTTACAGCTTTCATCACTTCGAATACTAAACATACCACGTATGCATCGTTTTTGCATTTTAAATGCCATGTCCTTATTTGTAGAGTTGCCCCAAAAAATAATGCCATATCTCAAGACTGAATCCACTAGGCCATAATATGCCGTGAGTAGCGCATCTGTGCTTATGGTTGAAGATAGTTTATATAAGGAATATGATAAAATACTATTTTTTTTACAAAGAGCGTCAATATGATCTTTCCAATTTAATTTATTATCGATAATTAAGCCAAGGAAACGAGCAGAAGTAACTTCTTCAATTATAAAATTTTTATAAGTTAATTTGACGTTTAGAAAATTTTGCGATCGTTGTCCAAAATGCATTATATTTGTTTTAGTCAAGTTAATTTTCAAATTATTATTATCTAACCATGAAATTACAGATGTCAGTGAATTACTTATGTCAAAATTATATTGTTCTTTATCCTTACATGCTATTGTAACAGTACTGTCGTCAGCAAATAGTGTCATAGGCTGAGTCGTAGCATTTGGCAGGTCATTTATATATATGATAAATAAGAGTGGCCCCAGTACACTACCCTGGGGAACACCATATGATACATATCGCTTCTTTGACGTGTATGTTTCTTGATTTTTGTTTTAAGATTCAATTTAGTTATTTCTGTTATCTGTTCTCGGTCAGTTAAGTAAGATTGTAATAAATTTAAAACATTTCCTCTAATTCCGTAGGCGTGGAGTTTATTAATTAGAACCGAGTGGTCAACGTAATCAAATGCTTGCGTCATATCGCAGAAGATTGCACAAACTGGAGATTTTTTATCGATGTGGCCTATCACGTTTTGAATAAAATCATAAATGGCCATATTTATAATTTTATTACGACGAAAGCCTTTTTGTTCGGTGCACAAAATTTTATTTATTTCAAGGTAGCTATTTATTTCACCGTAAATATATTTTTCAATGATTTTTGAAAATATACATAACAGTGCAACGGGCCTGTAGTTTTCCATCAACTGTTTGTTAGCTTTCTTGAATAAGGGTTTTATTATCGATAGTTTTAGATCACTTGGAAAGTTTCCTGTTAATATTGCTAGATTGATAATATGGCTAAGATGTTGACTGATATTATCATGTACCGCTTTTATAACTTTGGTAGAAATTTCATCGTATCCTACACTGTTTGTGTTTTTGAGGTTCTTAATTATATTAGAGATTTGTTGGGGTGTACTGGGTGCAAGAAACATTGAGTTTAATCGATTATTTATGAATGCAGTTTCAATTTTTTCCCGCGTTTGGAATGGACTTGACTTTGTCTACAAAATAATTATTAAATGCGTTTGCTATCTGAGTAGGATCAGTAATGATTTCGTTATTATTAATTTCGATGGTATCGATATGTTCTTTTGGGATATTGATTCTAGTTTTATTTATAATTTTCCACGCCGTTTTGCATTTATTGCTTGATGTTTTAATATTATGGTTGTTTTGTGCACGTTTTGTTAATGCTATGATTTTTTTAAACAGTTTGCAGTAGGTTTTGTATTTACTCACATTATCTCTTGTAGGTTTTAATCTGACTTTCCATAGCAAATCCTTTTTCTTCATACTACAGACCTTAATTCCTCGTGACACCCATTTTGGCTTGTCAATAACTTTAATTGTCACTAAAGTTTTTGGAAAACAAAGGTCATAGAAGAGTTTGAATTCATCTATAAAGTATTTGTAAGCTACATTTGTGTCATCAGTCTTGTATATGCCAGAGAAAGATAAAGTTTTAATACACTCTTGAAATTTTTGAATATTATAAGCGCTGTAATCACGTTTCAATAAACGCCAATGTGTAATGGTTGGTTGTTTATTTACAGGAATTTGTATTATTTGAGCTGTATGATCTGATAGGCCTAATTCTAAAATATCAGTTTTACATACCTTATTAAAATTATGCGCAAAATTGTCGATACAGGTCTGATTAGCGAATCTCGTCGGTTTACGTAGTGCTAATTTTAAATTATAGTTCAATAGTATACATTTAAAATCTAGAGTTACATTATTATTTTTTAGAATGTCTATATTAAAGTCACCAGCGATTAGAAATTTACAATTTAGTTTAGCTATATAAATCAAAAACTTTTCCAACCTTTCAAAAAACGTATACACATTATTTTGTTTAGGTATTCTGTAGACACAGATAATAACAACGTTATGGTCTAGCAGTTCAACTGCACAACATTCAAAAATACATGGAATACAACATTTTTTTACTTCTGACAATGTCCTGAATCTTTGTTCTTTTTTCAGCAATATGCACGTTCCTCCTCTTTTACTATTGACCCGACTATAAGATGTAGCCAGAATGTAGTTGGGTATACTCAAGTTACTCTCATGTCCCGACATCATGAAGTGTTCTGTTATGCATATAGCGTCGACAGATTTACCATTATCACTGAGTTTTTCCAAATTAATACAAAGTTCATCTGATTTGTTCAGTAATCCTGCAATATTTTGATGTAGAATTATGATATATTTTTCACAGGAAAAACTGAGTGCCGAGCGCAGTAGACTCATATTCATTAGATAAGTTCTCTGAATAAGATGTACAAGCATCGGTGTTATGAAGAGAAATGCTATCCATTAAAAGTTTTAATATTATACATAGTGATCCACAAAACACTGACTACCGTGCCAACACGATATAGCGAATCAACCGTAGTTTTTCACGGCAAGAAAAACGTGTGTGTGCAAAGGACCTTACGCTTCGGTCTCTCAAAACCACGTTTTGCGTTGATTTTGGCAGATCCAAGCGTAAGTTTACGCTAAATTTCGTATTTGTATCTTACCCTAAAACCCACAAGATCAATATGAACTACGGATGCAACGATTCGGTAGTATAGACCTTGAAATGTCCCAAACAGCTCTGATGCAGTCAATTGTAGTCGAGTACATTTATGGGCTTATCTTATAGGCTTGACAGCTAGATGGATCGACGACCTTAAAAAGGTGGCTGGGACAGATGGATGCGGAAAGCGGAGGACAGGGTGTTGTGGCGTAGCCTCGGAAAGTCCTATGTCCAGCAGTAGACTGCGATCAACTCAGCCTGTTGATTGATATAGAATTGTGGCATCAACAGGGATTTATGAGAACTATGCTAGAGCTTAAAACCGTACAAGGATAATAATATAGTAAAATGTTAAAATTAAATAAAAACAAAAGTTTTACATTTTGCGCACAATGTTGATAATAGTGTGGTTTTTCCTCATACGTTCACAAGAACTTAATTATTTTTAGATTAAGTATAAGAAAATAAAACAATTACGGTCAAATTAACTATGATTTGTACATCTTACGACCGTTGTCGACTACAGTTCCATCAAATGTAGAATGTTTTTGAAGCGAAAACTTCTTTAGGCACGTTGGGCACTTTTGGGATGGGGAAAAGCGCTGAACTCGCGTGACTCTCACGCTCAGATATACGTACATATACAAGGTGTCGTTTTGCATCCTCGTCAAATTTCGGGAGGCTGCTATGAAAGAAATAATATATAATCAAATAAAATTACGATACCTGCTCAATAATTAATTAATACTTGTTTTTTTCGTTATTTAAGTTTGACAGTATTTTAGATTACACCACTTTCACATAACATAATCACCTCGTTGCGTATGCGGTAGAGTGTGTGTAAAAGGGCAGTTACAGTGCGGTATCACACGGGCGGCGTTTTATCATGCGTGTCCTACACATGCCGTTTCCCGAAAATTAAAAAAAAGAAAAAAAAATCTACTTATTTAATTATCGATTCGTGTCGAGAATCATTAGCACAGTTACTTCCTTGAATTTGACGAGGATGCAAAACGACACCTTGTATACAGATGTTTACAAGTTTGTGAAGCTAAGAAGTTTTCGTTTCTGACGTGCAGTCCTACGACTGACATTTTTTTATTCTTTGCTTTGAAGCGTCTTTCAATAAAGAACATTATATACAAAAGTTCGATAGCCAATTCGTACGAGTATGTGATTCTATGATTATTTTAGTTATGTCCTCTAAGATCGATTAGTCATTGCACCTTTTTTGTAATCAGCAGAAAAAATGCTACTGCTTTTTTTCACTTCTTCAAATCTTAAGTTCTCTTTCTGTTTTCAAGAAGTAGTTACAAATGAAGCTTTTATGTAGCTCGAAATGTATGCTACATTCGATTACATAGTAATTGTTTTATGGCTGTATGTATAACCACATCATGTGAACTACAATTCCCGCCTGACGTCACGCAAAATCTTACATCGCGCAAGCAGAGTTATGGGCATACCTATGTATATCAGAAAAGCCGTCAATAACTATTGGGCAGCCCACCGGACACAGCACCTGTCTAGTCGGGGGATCCCCCTTTTCTCTCGGGGATGAAAAACTTTTTTCATTAAGTTTCTTCTTCTTCTTGAGCCCGTATTCATCAGCTGTTTATACTACTTCTACACGATCGTGCCGTTGCCCCGTCTTTCTTTTGTTTGCATCTGCTGGTACATAACCTAATACATTTCCCTTCTTCGCTCGCGCCATTGACTTCTGCCTCTCTGTTATCTTCACAATCCGTTTGTAATCTTCTTAGCGTGTCGATGGCAATGGACTCTGGCCAGAAAGTGTAGGGGTCCATTAGGGCCGATGCCTGCCGGGGTCACGGGAAAGTCCAAATGACTTACCTAGGCCCCTGGCAATACAGGCAACGGAAGGAACACGGGTGAGTTTTAGTCAGTAAGATTCTGTCACACCCTCCCGCTCCGCCCAGAGCGGGAGAAGATATTCGATAATTTCTCACCCAAAAAAAAGGCAGAGTCGTCTATGAATCTCCATATGAACAGATTTTCCTTTCTTCGGCCAACCTGGGTCCGGAGTCTGTTTAAAGACTTCCAGACCCTCCTGCTCCACCCAGAGCGGGAGAAGATATTTGATAACTTCCCACCCAAAAAAAGGGCAGAGTCGTTTATGAATCTCCATATGAACAGGTTTTCCTTTCTTCGGCCAACCCGGGTCCGGAGTCTGTTTAAAGACTTCCAGACCCTTCCGCTCCGCCCTGAGCGGGAGAAGATATGCAGAGTCGTCTATGAATCTCCATGAACAGGTTTTTCTTTCTTCGGCCTACCCGGGTCCGGAGTCTGTTTAAAGACTTCCAGAAAAGCATCTCGTGTCCAGGTGGGAAATCCTTAATAGGTGGAACAAATGTTATGGGTAATGAAGCACAGTCTCGTCACAGCTTCAGTCCTTCTTTTGATCGTTCGCCAGTGTAATGTACAAACTTCAATTATTTACGGATGTAGTCACACTAGTTATTGTTATGAGGACTGTTTTTCTTCGCCAGCTAATTAGCTAGTTATAGTAATTACTCACATAATTTTTGTGTTGAAAATTCTTAAACACGAGATGTTTTCAGGCACTTAGACGAGGCATTTTTAGGGTTCCGTAGTAAACAAGGAACGCTTATATCCGGAGTCCGTCTGTCTGTCTGTCTGCCTGCCTGTCTGTCTGTCTGTCTGTCCTCGCTGTAGCTCAGAGACGCTTAGTGCTAGAAAGCTGTAATTTGGCATAGGTATACAAATTAATCACGCCGTTAAAGTGCTAAAATAAAGTCTCGAAAAAAAAATTTTTTAGAGTAACTGCCATGCACGTAATTTGGGGATGATATTTTTTTTTCTCGTCTATCTTATGGTGTGGGGTATAGTTAGATAGGGCGTTCAAAAATATTGCGGGTCTGTCAACACCACTTTTCGATTCAAGGATCCGATTGCGTAATATTAAAAGCATTAAAATGCTAATGTTTGTTAGAATCAAGTGTCAGATGTGAAAAAATTCATGGCAGTAGTACATATAATTAAATTGAAAGGAAAACGGTCCCAGCTAAGTGGGCTTTAAAAGTTAAGATGCACATTTGGACAAACTTGAGTTTAAGACAAGAGATGCCTTAAATTAAGACGCTGACAACACCTAAACCGCGGTCACTGTCAAATTCCATAGAAAAGAAAGAGAAGCGCGATGACACAACGCTTGTAATTTATTGCAAAATATGAAGTAATTATCTATTTACTCAAAATTGAGTTGAGTAATCGAAAATAAAAAACAACCAAGTTCTGCATTCAAATAAGACGTTCTTGTTATTAATTAAATACGTAACGGATGTTGATATTTGATACAGATATTTTGGATTAGAACTCAAAGTAAGAGGTTAGTTTAACGTTAGTTTGTATCGAGATTTTGTTTTTAAAACGTGTTTTTGTAACAACCAAATTCTGGGAAATATGGTCAAAATTAACATATATTTTTTCCGCTACCACAAACTATACAGATTTGGCATTTTTTTTTCTTAAGCGAAGCCTATTTTGGTCAATTGGGTCTTGTCAGTGCCTTAAGAGACGAAGATAGCGATAAAAAAATATATGTTTTAAGTAGATTAAGAAAAAGAACATGGAAACGAAATACAAACAACATCAAAAGGTGGATGTTCGTATAGCTTACATTTTTTTACCAACCACTGGCCCAATGTTGTCAATATAACAACCACTGAATAAGAATTCAATGTGAACCAGCCGCATTTTTTCATCGTCGCATTTTATATGTCTTGTCATCAGTTCCACAAAAACAACATCGATTTAAGTTCAGGTAATAAACAATTTACTATTATTATTACTATTTAGTGTTCTATTGTACATATAACATACTACATATATGTGAATTAAATTAAATGTAATGTAAACATGGCTAGGGAACGCAATCTCGTTCTTGCGAGACCTCTCGGCCGAAAATCGAACGAGATCTCACGAGATTAATGAGATTTCACAGGAATACATATGTTTTTAGAGGTCTAAGGGAGAACTCATAAATGTAGTTTGCAGACATTTGTTTGCGCTCTGCAGGCTTAGCACGAGCCCTGTTTTGTCTACGGAAGAATAGACAAAAATGACGTTCCGTGTAGAAAGTACGACGGCAGCAAAATCGAAAGAGTCAACTGCACTTTTTACGAAATTCACTCTTTACATAATTCGACTCAGAATTCTTAGTTTTGTCATAAGATTTTTTTTCTGTTTGATTCTCAATTTTTACTGATATTAAGTCACGTATATAAAGACAACTAGATTTTTTTTCTCAAAGTGTCGAACACCTTATTTTGGAACAAAAAATTATAATAGTAATATTGGCCTTCACCATTGCCTTGGTAATGCCCTATTAACAAAATGATGTAAAATAGGAGAAGATAGCCTTGTTCTTCTATTAATTACCATAGTTTTGCGTTTAAAACGCTCTCCTGTGAAATCATGATTTTGTAGATAACCATATATACCTTGTGGCCGTCGACTAGAAAAGTGCAAATTGTCTTCACTGCCTTAGACAACTGTCAGTTGTCAGTGTGATTTTGACAGTTGGGTATAGAAACTTTCTTCTGAAATAGTCTACATAAAAAAGGACCTAGACAAGCATCGTTAGAAACGAAAGACAAAGTGACAGATTGCAGAAGGATTTCTACAGTGCGATGTCAAAAATGGAGAAACGAAATGTCACTTTGTATAGAAAGAGCCATGTCTATTCTTCGAAGAAATAGAGAGTGTCATGCTAAGCCTGCTGTAGTCGGAGCGTTTTTTGCAGCGTTATTTAGCCTGCAAAATTAGAAGCCGTCTGTCGGACGACACATTAGATACTTTATGCTTTTTACTTAAACATTTTGAGGACTCATTTTTACTATATTACATTATTTCAATTTTTACTTTTCATACAAAAAAAGAAGAAAATGAATAATTGATTAAGAAAAGAAATAAATAAATGATTATTAAAACATACATAAAAAATCTTATTATTTCCCAGTAAATTATTATAATATAGTGACAATTAAAAAAAAAAACCACCAATGTCACCGAGATCTCGCGTGATTGATCTTTCCGATCTCGTGAGATCTCGGCTTCGCCAAAATCTCGTAAGATTGCATTCCCTAATCATGGCGAAATGTGGGTGTACCTACTATAGGTACACCTCTGCTTCATCCTTCGGGGAAACAAGTCGAGATGTTATGTTACGACATACTACAAGCACTTTTGTCCATGTTTATATGTTTTTCGTTCATAAAAGATAAAGGATAAACATTAAACCTGCCATAACGCCGCTTTTATTCATAGACTTTGTGCTTCTCACGTAATTGATATTGTTATTCAAATTATGAGCAATAAAACAGGTACTGTTGATAACACTAATGAACTAACTGAGTGGGTCGAACTTGGGGGAAAAACAAAAGATTTCATTGTTTGGTGGGTTATATAGGTAGTCATTCTACATATATATCTAATATTATATAGAGGTCAAATTTATGAGTGAAATCGGATCAGTAATTCCGAAGATTAGGTACCCATACATCGATAATACAATGGTGCCGATTCCCTTGTTCACAAAAAACTAAACTAAATTTAAGTTCAGTGCATCTTTTTCTTTCTATTTCATTAAGAAAAGGACAGAAGATACATTTTAGTTTAGTCCTGTCAAATTAATCACCGCTTGACGTAAATTGACATAATTTTAGTAGGCAAGTTTTTAATCACGTCTAAACTTGTATGGAGTAGTGACAGACGTTGATTAATTTGACAGGACTAAACTAAAATTTATCTTCTGTCCTTTTCTTAATGAAATAGAAAGAAAAAGATGCACTGAACTTAAATTTAGTTTAGTTTGTGAACAAGGGAATCGGCACCAATGGTTGTCCCAACCCTATGCGCAGGGCGGTCAGCACTATCGAATGGTGATATTCTTGTAGGGCTTGAAATTAAATTATGAATACTTTATAACATTCAATTATATTGTATGAAAAGAAACAACACGTTACTCTCCCGCGCACTCCCAATATTTGTGTCGTCTATCGATCACTTCGTGCCAATCGCTAGTCCTGCCCGCCCTGATACGTATAGGGTCGAGCGATCGAGCCTTGCAGTTGTTGCATATGATGTGCAACATCAGTCTGACATCCTACCTTGGTAATAAGCAACTGAGCAGCGACAGAAAGTAACCTCAAAATTTTAAAAAGCTAAATACTGAAACAATTATTCGAATAATTTATTCATTACTAGTGGTCGCCCACTGGGCGAGATTCGACCCAATCTATATAGAACTTAAGTACTCATTCCATGAGTACTCTAATTCATTGCTATTATAAAGTACTTAACCAAATTACAAGATGATTATGAAAATTTAATTTAGTTAAATTAAAACTAAGTTAAGCCTAAAAAAGGCCCTCGTGGCATTGTACCGAGGATGCTGGCGGCATTTCCTCGCTGAATTGCAATGCTGATGCGTTGCGCGAGAAAGCCGCCAGCTTTTTGGTCACCAGTTACATCAACTAGACGTTTCGCAATTTCCGCAAATAACTTATGCGCACTGGGACCCCACGGACCGAGGGTCTCGACGCCAAAGGGCACAAAGTTGAACTCTCTGCCAAGGCCTCCATATTTAATAACTTTCAGATTTTCGGCATTTTCTGCCGCTAGTAAACCGTAACAGTTAGAAGGACTATTTACATTGCATGTCTGAATATTTAGAACACCTACGGTTTACTAAATTGCCCCTGTTAGCTTTACACTTATCATTATATTGTTCTGTTCTCCAAAAAAACGTCGTTCAGATAAGCACGTCAAGTTCAGATAAAAAAAGAAAAACTAATTGTTTATAAACAAAAGGAAATCCTACTCCTAATTTGACATACTTAACGTAAGAAACGCTACTTATAAACAAAAGGAAATATGGCTTCTAATTTGACGTCAATAACGTCAAATTAGACTGTTGGTAGCCACGTAGCCACACATAAACATATCAGGAATGTAACCAAGTCCCAAGGTGAGGTTGAACGCACAACGAGAAAAATACGAGTACGTTCTATGTAAATAAGCTTCCAATAATGCGGTTGAACATGGTATAATCAGCTAAATATAGGAATCTAAAATTAGCTTGTTTTTTCTTGAACTGCAATGACATGCATTGGATGTAGTTAAATATCTTCTGCTTAGGATATGGAAAAGTGGACCGTGAAAATGTTAGAAATATGATAATTAAAATATTGGATTAGATATTAAGATAGAATGGGAAATGATTCTGCTTATGTTGTATGTAGTTAATAAAGAAATTGAAGTAATTGGATTTGTCTAGCAATGGGACTGGCTTTACGTAAACTAAAAATGTCCGGCCGTCAAGAGAATGCGTTTTGACATCTGTCAGATTCATATTAACGAATAGACACTGGCAAACGAAAGTGTGACCTGAGAAAACGCGGCAAATTCAAAAAATCTTTATGTATATTACCTGTGCTGCTGAGTCCATCAATAAGCGCAGTCAGGCGTCTTGTAAAGATGTGTGAAGACTATGAGGTCACTCGGGGACTCAGGTACAATCCAAAAAAAATGTGAATTATTGGTATTCAAGGCGGGCACCAAATGTTACACTAACGTGCCCGATGTGACCATAAATTATACTCCAATATCAAGAGTAACAAAATTTAAGTGCCTGTGTCACTGGGTCACTCATGACCTGAATAATGACCTGGACATAGAAAGGGAACGCAGGGCGATGGCTGTCCGAGGTAATATGCTGATCCGCAGATTTGCACGTTGTACGACACAAGTCAAAATAACCCTTTTCGAGCATACTGCCAGTCTTTTTACACGTGCAGTCTCTGGGTCAGGTATTCGCTGAGGGCATACAACGCCTTGCGTGTCCAGTATAATAATGTATTCAGGATGCTGTTGGGTCTACCACGCTTTTGTAGCGCTTCCGGGATGTTCACCGAGGGTTGATGGTTTTCATGCCATTATACGGAAACGGTGCGCTTCCATTCTCGGTAGAGTACGTGCTAGCTCCCACAGCATCCTGAGTGTAGTGTGATAGGTGGGACAGACCCACGCTGGCTCACTGGATACGGCTGCACACGCTGGTGCCAGACGTTTCAATTTTGTATATGTATAGTGTAGTTTTACTAATATTAGGTTATAGTACATTATGGTACTAGTGTGTAACATTGGTGATTACCGCTGAGGCGCCATTGAGACCCGAGCCGTAGGCGAGGGTCTTAAGAGAGCCGAGGACGGTAATCATCAATACACACGTGTATCATACGACTTTTTTAACACACTTGTGAATAAGATAACAAAAAAAAACTCATTTTATTTAGTAGGTAAAAAGTTTATTTAGAGAAACAATTAGTAAATGTGCAGTTAGTAAAATTATAATTAACTGTTGATGGCATAGCGGTCTCATCAGATAGATTATTTATTGAAATATTTTCATGTTCTATTGTAATTTGAGATGGCTCATTATTCGTGCAGGTAGATGACTTCCAATTATTGGATGTACTTGGTATTTCGTCAGTAGGAAGCGCCTCAGAATCAAGTTTAATTCTTTTTGTGATTTTTGCACAAATTTCCTTCTTGTTTTGTATGGAATCTTCTACGTATGATTCCGCTACATTGCTAGATCGCCACCCACCATGACGCTTTAAAGTCATTATATCAGCTCCTGAATTAGCTAGCAATGTAGCAGATGTTCTTCTGAAACTTTGTCCAGTGTAGCTCTCAGCATCTGCTAAACCTAAAAACTTAGCGATTTCTTTAGGCATAGATCCAAATTTGTTTATACCTATAGGCTGACAGGTACATTTACCATTCTGGTAATTTAGAAAGAAACGGTCAGTTTTTGCTTTTGGTGACCGCAAATTTTCATACTTCTTAACAATTTCATAGAATGGACCGTGTATGGTGAATGATCTCGATATTTTATTTTTCGTGATAGGTATCTTCACTAAAAGCATCTGGCCATGGTTCTCTATGTTTTTTTACGGTTATATTTGTTAATTCTTGTATCCTACAGGCACCAGTTACACCAAATATTAAAGCAACCTGAAAAAAAAAGAAACAATAATTAAGTTCAACACACAACACAGGCTGAAGTCGCGTAGATATTTAAAATTAGCCTTAGTAGCCAGATATTGGTTATCTGGAGAATCTTTTATAAAATTTTCAATATCGTCAGACGATAAAACCTTTGATTTCTTGCTTCTAAATCCATCGGATACTCTCTTTAGATAAGCTGACAAATTAGAGTATGTTTTTAAGTCCACTCCATTATTTGTTCGGACTGTACTTTTTAACATTGAGTATAAACACCACAAAGAGCTAGGTTTGTTGTACTTAGAAGAGAATTCTTTAAAGTACGCCATGAACACATTTTCTGAAAAAGACTGCGTATTCTTGCTGTTTTGCCATTTTATGAAATTTTGGTACGCTAATAGATATTTTTCCTTAGAGTTTTCAGCTAGAAAACTTTCCATAACTTTCTTAGGCTTCACATCTTATATCGGGCGGTGTACAACATAAATCATTTTCTTCGTAACTAGAACTTGTAGACATTTTAATTAATAAATAACTATAATTTCAACAGTGAAAACGAGTTGTGAAAAATGTTTCGCTATGCGCGTGCATTGCGATCGACCACAGACTAAAGAGATGAGTTTTCTTTTTATTTTCTGCGCATAGGGATTTTGCCACGAACAAAATGGGGAATTTAAAGTTTACTTTTATTACAGAGAAAACAAAAGTTATATTTAAGTGAAAGTTTTATTTATTAAACACGTACGATTTAAAATTATCTATTTAAATAAGAAGTTGCATGAAATGAGCAAGCAATAGGAACATTAATTTATTGGCTGTGCCTCCGCTGCCGGTACCGGTTCCTAATTTATTTGTTCTATTGAACACGATCTTGTTTTTGAATAAAAACTTTTATAAGAACAAAGCAACTCAACCAATAAAATAAAAAAAAAATCTATAACTCACTAGTGAGTTATAGCAATGAAAATGTCATAGTTTGATTATGGGTGTCCTTCTGTGCCTAATTGCGGTGACCATAGAGCCACTTTATGAGCAAGTGTGTTGAAAAGATTTTTACTAACATAATATGGGTTTTATCTGAAATAAAATATTTATTATAATTTATTTTTTTATTTATTATACTTTATTTTTAGGGTTCCGTACCTCAAAAGGAAAAAACGGAACCCTTATAGGATCACATTGTTGTCTGTATGTTTGTCAAGACCCTTTATCTCGGGAACGCGTGGAGGTATCGAAATGAAATTAAAACCATGTACTCAGGTCTACAGTCCCTTGAAGCTGTGAAACTGTGTGTGTACCTTCCGTTGACCTAGAACTATGAAAGGCAAGTAATATCGTTTTATAAATCTGAAAACTATGCATTTGTAATTAAATCATAAAAAGTACAGTCTTTATTTAAAGTACGTAATCAATCATCGAGGTTAAGCAATTTGTACGGAACCCTCGGTGGGCAACTCCGACTCGCACTTATCCAGGTTTTTTGTTTTTAATGGCTGCGTTTGGTGTGACGGAGCCTTGACCACAATTTTTTTTTCCGTTTGCCGCGTTTTCTCAGGTCACGCTCTCGTTTTCCAGACTTAATACAAAACATGGATTATCTTCAGATCCAGGTTTACGCTATTGATCCATTTTTGAATTTCGAACTTTATACTGTACCGGACAAAGTAGATTCAATAATTTTGTATAAAGAACGGCATTTCAATAATAGTTACGGTCGTATTACAAAAACTGGCTTGATGGTAAGTATAAGCCATTTCAAAAGAAATCCTTGTTTTGTAATAACACCAAATGTGTTTTGGGAATTTGATCCATGGAGTTACTAGAAATTGTCCGACTGACAGTAACGCATTCTCTCGACCACAGATTACTAATATGTAGCAAGCTACTCTCGACGGCTGGACTGTTATGAAAACTTTGAACTCACTATAGCTCGTGTTTTAATCCCAGTTCAAATGATTGTTGTTCGTTTTTTCAATTTGGAGTTTGACATTTGCATATGTCAATTTAGTCTCCGAGATTAAAAAACAGACTTTACGTCACCGACTTTACGTCACGCGTGATATCGCAAAAATCTATTGTGTCTACCTAAAACGTTGCATAGTATCACGACTATCAATATATCTCCGTATTATCTTATAAGGTGCTAAATAAATATTACATTACGAAGCTTGAAGGTATGTATAAAATTGTAGGCAGTGGACATAGCTGAAATGTGCTAATTCATCTGATTTAGTATACACTACATTTTAGTCAATAGTATCTTCATTTATTGGATATTAATAAATAATGATGTAAGCTTTAAATCTATTCTAGGTTTTCCCAGTGAATTCTTGTTTGGACTTGTTTTGATGAACATAGAAATAACACTTCAAAGTGAATCTATTATATTGACACTGTGGTACCAGACCAGTCTCGAGTTGATCCGACAAGTCCCTTTAAAAAATAATCTGATTAGTTCTTTTCTTCACCTTGACTAATGCAATTATTATGTGAACAACTCAAAAAATAGTGACCTACCTCATCTGAATCTGCAACAGATTTAATTATTTTTGTTTTGTTGTAGAACATACATTAAACAAACTTGACTTGAGAAAAACGATCTTGTTCGAAACAATAATAAACAATATTACCTTCAGAAACTCCGAAGACCGAAAACAAGTCTGGGGTGTCGATTGTGTTACCTACCCAGTAACTGGGTTGTAGAATTCAGAAAGGCAGTCGCTCCAAGTAAATACTGGTATTCAGTTTCGTCCGTTTAGACTGGAAACTGAACCCAACATCTTACCTAGGAAAAGCCTACATACGTGGGAAACGCTAGGCATAATATGATGATTAACATCAGAAACTCCATGTGCGATATCATATTACCATACACTGTGAACGAATGAATATAATAGTACATTACGATACATGTGACTTAAGAACGCCGCGTGCATTAATAGACTTACTATACCATTTTATTGCTCGTGTGAGATAACCCGCCATATTTTTAATTTATTGAAAAGATTTAATTAAAATAGTATATTACGGAACTGGATATAGGAAATATTGTCTTTTGAAAAAAATTGAGACTTGATCTTTGGTCAATACCCCACATAATTCGTGTTCAAGAACGTTGTCAACTGATTAGAACGGCCAGATAATATCAATATGGTCAATATTCAGTAAGTAGGTAGCCCATAAACTTGACGGTGTGTGTACTTTTTTAAAGTTGACCCAAGTACCCAATACTCATCCACAACACATCCTGATGTCGTTCTTGCAGCTAGTAACATTTATGTACCACAAAGTACAAAGTTCGACGGCCCGCCACTCTGCGCTGCCGTCTCAACGTGACGTTTACGTCAGCATAATAGTTGACACAGACTCAACTACCAGGAAAAAAAAAGCATTTGACTTATTCTTTACGCCATTTCTTAAACATCTTATATGCTGATGACGTATACAATCATTTAGATTTATCAGGCAACAAATTCAATGTTACGTTTTTATCCGTTTGTCTAATTGCTTCTGGGAGAATGTCATCTCTCCAATCTTCATTTAATTCACTTCTTGTGTAGTTCATATTAAAATCACTATGTTGAGCTGGCTTTAGAAAATATTACAAACCAAGTCGTAGGTTAGCGTTACTTTTGAAATTTCTTTGTCACTTTTTCTACAGCATGAAACTGTTTTTATGCGAAATGCTAAGCTACCTCTCTTTCAAAATTTCTTTGCCGTGAATTTCTAAGTGTCAGAGAACATTTAAAAGTATCATCTCATAATGCATGTATGCATCTGTGAAATTAGTAGACTAATTTTCGCACGGTGTACTCCGTGAAAGTTACGGAGTAGCGTGACTTAAGTGCGAGTTTAGGTCAGACAGTGGTGTAAACAACAATTCAGCTTACACTGTCAAAGGCCTTTGTTACATCTAAACGCGGAAAGACAAAATCAGATGCTTGTTTACTTCATAAAGTCTTCTTGTTTAAAAATAATGGGTCGTCGCCATTCAAATGACTTCAAGCGTGAACTTGGGTGCAGAAAAAAGTAAGGAGTATTGAACTCGGTAGCTTCCTTCCTTCCTACGATGTCATAGTATTGTTCGTTTTCTTGTGTTACCTTTATTTTGTCTTTTACCTCTTGGGTGCCTGTTCCATTGCTGTTATTTTTTTATGACTCGTTATTGTCATTTGTTTTTTGTTCTTTTTTTTCAATTTTCTTCTACTTTAGTTATAACTTTTTTTGACCAATTGGCTTCGATGAAAGTTTAGCGTCATTTATGAGAATTATATATTGAATCTATAGTATAACTTCATAATTAATGAGTATTCCTAATACATTTTGCCTTTTAATTATTGTTAGTGTTTCTAGTTATGAACATTTTAGTAATACCTACCTAATAGGCTGGTTTTGTTCAGCTCGTACAGAACAATATAGGTCTTCATCTGCCTGCCTTTTCCTAACTATGTTGGGGTTGGCTTCCAGTCTAACCGGATGAAATAATACCAGTATTTGACATAGAGTGACTGCCTATGTGACTTCCACAATCCAGTAACTGGGTAATACGATACCCCTTGGTAAGACTGGTTGTCAGACTTTCTGGCTTCTGACGACCCGTAACGACTGTCAAAGATCTACAAATAACAGCCGGGGCCATCGGTTTAACATGCTTTTCGAGGCACGGAGGAGTATTGGTATATAAAGTTGGTCACCTATCCAGGGACCGGCAAGGGTACGGCAAGCGTAGCTTAACCTGATCGATCGACCCGTGCGGCTGTTATTACTTAGCCACGAGCCCCTCACAGAAAAATATAGGTATAGTAGGTTTATTGTTTACGGTTGGTAAGAACTATTGTGATAAAAAACTTACACCATTCTTTATTCTTATAGAGGGATTGAAATGGTTTTTGATACAATTGGTTTTTGTCTTCCAAAACTAATGACAGATGATATTACCTCTGCCTATGATTATTATTATAAATATTTCAAACAACGGTTTTTATTTATATATTTTATTAGTTATGTACACGCAGTAAAATAGATACAGATATAACATATAACTACTTGCTGAGTACAAATTACTGCTTATTTCTTAAGAAATTTCTTCCAGTAGACCTGTGAAAGGAGAAATGAAAAAGAAATGTAGACAATAGTGTGTGAGAACAAGAAGCTGAGAATATTATTGTGTGACGTCTTAATCTAAATGATTAAATATACCTACACATACAATGCAAAAAAAAAATCACGTATACTTAAATATATAAATAATTATGCTAAAATATGTAAAAAGAATTGCTGTGCCCCGCGTGTGTCTTGATCCCGTGGGAATATCGGGATGAAATATACTTAACAACCTATTCTCATACCTACAAAATATACATTAAAAAATTCATAAAAATCGGTCGTGCCGTTTCGATGGAATACGACCACAAACACCGTGACACGAGATTTTTATACAAGGTGTCGTTTTGCATCCTCGTCAAATTCCAGCAGGCTGCTATGAAATTCATATATAATCTAATAAAATTACGATACCTGCTCAATAATTAATACATACTTGTATTTTTAGTTATTTAAATTTGACAGTATTTTAGAATACACCAGTTTCGCAGAACAAAATCACACCATTGCGTATGCGGTAGTGTGTGTGTATTATGGGCAGTTACAGTGCGGTATCTTTAACGATTACTTTAACTCACACACTGACCTATTACTTTATTTATTATTTTTAGGAAAACGTATACTTTTACAATGTTTGTAAATAAGTGAGCATCATGTACCTATAACATAATTAATTTATCTGTCATTGCTTCATTTCTAATTCTTTTTTTACCTATTTTGGTACAGTAATTTTATTCTGGGTGTATCGTCTTCACATATAATTATATAATGTACCTATACAAAATTTTGTAAAACATTTTAAAAGAGTAACGGTGGAGTTTCTTGCCCATTGTTCTCCATACGAAACTACCTTTTGGAAGGCGCAACTAGAATCAATTCTATTTTTTTTTGTAAATTCTGACGTTCATAAGTGTCTATTTTGTGCCCATTTGAAATAAATAATTTGACTTTGACTTAGTATCACACGAGCCGCGTATTAACATGCGTGTCCCACACATTCCGATTTCCGAAAATTAAGAAAAACCCTACTTATTTTATTATTGATTCGTGTCGAGAATCATTAGCATAGTTACGTCCTTGAATTTGACGACGATGCAAAACGACACCTTGTATATTAGAAAGATATTTTTGGTTTTATCATGTAATAATCTGGACAATAGCGGAATACACATTAATCATTCATTTGTGACAACTTTATAAACAATTTATGATTTTTTAAATAATTTCTTGAATATAAACCTAAACTTTATTCGATACAGCATTCGATTTCCCCTCCTTTCTGTCTGTTCCATCTCGATGTTTCTCTTAAGTTTTAATGATTACCTACATACAACAGCTTACAATTCGTCGGTTTATCTTAGGTTGTCCGTATCGTTGATACGAGTATTATCTTCGATACAATAATGAGTACATAGTTCCTTATCAAATCGAAGAACAATGCTATATTTGCCGATTTGGAGATTAAAAGCCCTGACACAGGAAAATACTGCTGCCTATATTTTGTTTAACGTTATTTCTGCGTCTCCTATTAAAACTACTACCGACGACGTCAACGTTACAAAACACTTAAAGCTTTTGTATGTCTGTGTGTGTATGTGGCTTCTTAACTTCTACACAAAGGGATTTATTTCAATAAGATTCTTATTACTTTCAAGCAGAATTAATCGAGTACTTAGATATATAGGGTCAGATTAAATTAGCTAAAAAAACTCTGCAGACGTGATGGGTATCGATAGCTAAGAAAAAAACATCAAATGTTTTTTTTATCAAAACAAAAAAAATAAAACATTTGATGTTTTTTTTTTAGGGGGTCAACGGCAGCTTAGTACTGTTACTTGAAATATGAGTTGAGAAAATCTGTTTTCTTTCGTTTTATTTATTTATTTAAACTTTTTACAAACAAAAAAGGTACAAATGCGGACTTAATGCCTTAGGCATTCTCTACCAGTCAACCAAGGGTTGCAAAAAGATTTGATGGCAGGTGCTCTGTTTGATAGGAACAATGAGAAATGTTTATTAAAATTATATCACAATTAATTATAAATAAAAAAGGTACACAAGTACTACATAAATAGGTTATAAACTTATAATACACATACATACACATTTATTAAAACTTTATTATAAATATACATAGACACAAATTCAAGGCAGATGGCAGGCAATGACTCCACTCTATTTGTTTTGAAAAAAACTGCAATAGCCGCTTAAGACGCTAACAACACCTAAACCGCAGTCACTGTCAGTCTGTATAGAAAAGAAAGAGAAGCCAGATGACACAACGCTTGTAATTGATTGTAAAATATGAAGCAATTATCTATTTACTTAAAATTGAGTTGAGTAATCGAAAACAAAAAACAACCAAGTTCTGCATTCAAATAACATAATAATAATACTATTGTTCTTGTTATTAATTAAATACGTAACGTATGTTGTTATTTAATACAGATATTTTGGATTGGAACTCAAAGTAAGATGTTAGTTTAACGTTAGTTTGTATAGATTTTTTTCAGAACGTGTTTTGGTAACAACCAAGTTCTGGGAAGTATGTTCAAAATTAACATATATTTTTTCCGCTACCACAAACTATATAGATTTGGCAATTTTTTTTCTTAAGACAAGCCTATTTTGGTCATTGCCTCTTGTCAGCGCCTTAAATGTGTGGTTCTTTCCTCAAAAGACCATTTTGGACACCAACTTTCATGGTCCTCAAATGATCTGACCAAGATTATGTCCGGATATACACATTGACATTGATTCATTTTATTTATGCAAAGACATGAATATTTACTCTGCAGTATTATATTATTTTAATAATTGTAAATGTGAAGACTATGTGGGTCATTGTTTATTTTTGTTTTATTCTCAGTTAGTTTTTAACATGGTCTGGCAGTTTGAGTATTTTTTGCGACCTAGCCAAATGTCCTTCTTTGGTATTGTTCGTTGAATCGTTGAGCTCCTTTAGTTCTGAGTTGAGCTGCACAACGACTGACAAATGCGTGCACTGACTGGACAGGTCCACTCTATCTGTGTGGTTCTTTCATCAAAAGTCCATTTCAGATACCAATCGACATGGTCTTCACATGATCTGACCAAGATTATGTCTGGACTTTAAAAGAGACTGTGACCTCTGAGTTTGTTTCGGCCTTTCTTCTCAGAGTAGTACGATAGGAAACGCCAAACTCATCTAGTTTTAAATATATGTTTGACGTGTAAAAGTGTTTGTAAAAACCTACTTACAGAAATAAAATCATGTATCATTTAAATGCATACCGACTGGTGGCCGTCCTGATATCAAGAAGAAACGCATTCCAAAGAAGACTGAACTGAATATGAAGAATGGACTGAATGGACTGAATATCGTGTTTAGATATCGATATCAATCAAGTCTGCGAATTTTACACAAAAAAACCGGATTTTTTAAACTGTTATTTCAAGTGTCTACAGTAACTGCGGTCGATGAACCCGCAAAAAAAAAAAAAACAAATTAATTTATTTTGTGTTTTATCATGTTTAGATATCGATACCCATCACGTCTGCGGAGTTCGGCTAGATAACTTAATTTGACCCTGTATTTAAAATAAATGTCACGACAGTTATAGTGATAATGAATTTCTATTTCTCCCCTCCGCAGATATACTGGCAGATCAAGCTGCTATCTCTGGAGCCTTGGGCCGTAATCCTGGCTCGGGCAGTCGCTGGTATTCCCTGCTCCTCATGCTACATAGTACTGCCGATATACCTGAAAGAAATCAGCGATATTGACCTCAGAGGAGCACTCGGTTCTCTTCTTATATTGAATAGGTAAGTTTACTTTTATATTGGATAGATTTTATAAAGGATATTTTATATTTCCTTAAAATTTGTTATAAAAAACACTTTTACACTTCAAAATAAAGAATATTATATGAAAAATGGATGAAGTTGGTGCTGAGAAGAAACACCGAAACAAACTCAGAGGTCACAGTCTCTTTTAAAATCCAGACATTATCTTGGTCAGATCATGTGAGGAGTAGAACGAACAAATGACAAAGGAACCACTCAGATTTGAGTGGATCTGTCCAACCTGTGCACGTATGTGTCAGTAGAATTGAGAAGTTAGTTCGGCCACTTATTGCAATCGCCTGCCACTCTTATGAATGATGATTAACTTTACTCAAGGGGACTAAGTAATTAATATTGGCCTTGCCTTCATACCTTTTTATGTTTTTGGTCATGAGCAGCGAATTAGGGTGTAGTTAAAAATCCTCCACGAGTGCACTTGGTAATTAGCCGCACACTCAAACTTGCTGACGAGATATTTTCCGTCACAGTTTTTCTCGTATTTCTAAAGTCAAGCGGAAGTGAAGCATTTTATGATAATCCCATGATTCTAATTAGGTCTGATAATATAAACGTTGTCATGTTTATAATGAAATTGTTATATTATATAATATTTAATTATTTGTTTCTAGTTCATTGTATTTTGAAAAAATCAGTGTAGATAATAAGTAAAGATAAAGATAAAGATATTTTTTTTACAAATATGGGTAACACTGCAGATGATGACAAAAAATATAAGCGTTCCGCCATATTTTACCACGTAGGCATGCAAAAGATTTAAAACATTCAACTGATAATTAAATACAATTTTAAAATATTACACAATGAAATAAGTACAGGAAATAATATACATACACTAGCTTAACAATTATTTCTCAATTAGGAACTCCTTAATATTATAATATGCTTTCGCCGCTAGAAAGCTTCGGAGTCTCTTTTTAAATAATGAAAGCGGAAGCTCTTTCCAAGTCTTTGGCAATTTGTTATAAATGACTGGAGCCATGCAGTAGAAACGTTTGCGTTTGCGTTTGCGAGTGCTGTCTTGGCTGACTCCAGACATAGCAAAAACGACTCGGATTTGTCTTTATAAACACAGCTACTTCTAATATGTACATACAAGGTAATGTTAATATTTTGTAATTTTTAAAGTAGGGTTCACGACTATCGGTGGGTTTAAGTGTAAACATCGCTCGAATGCATCTTTTTTGTACCTTGAAAGCGGTCTCTCTTTCAGTAGTTTCCCCAAAATATGATCCCATACCGTAAATGTGATTCTACTATCCCATAACAAGCAGTAAGAGGAACTTCCGTGTTTATTATAGGTGATAATGTGTGTAGAGCGTATGCAGACTTAATCGTTTCCTTACACAAAGTATCGACGAGTGATTTCCAATTTAGTTTTTTATCTATTTCGAGACCCAGGAATTTTGTAGTTTCAGCTTATTCTATGGTATCATTATTATAGTGTATATTTAAGTTAATACTCTAGAGGTCTGTGTGACTATGTGACTTATAACATCGCCTTGGATGAGTACGTAAAGGTGTTATAATTGTGATTTAAAAATAAATAAATCAATATTGCTTCACATACCACTAGTAAACATCTAGAATATTTTCTATCTAATAATAGTTGAAGGATATGGCTTGATAACATATTGATCAAAGGAAAATTTATGTGTTGCATATTAAATGTGTGTCTCAAGACGAAAGTCTGACCAGTGCGTGTTGCCAGTGATCATCTATTGCGATTGTCGCAACCCAATGCTAGGCACGCCACAATTGCGGCGATAAGTCCCCTCTTTGAGGAGAGGCTAGAGAGGCGCCACGGCGTCCTCGCCTTCCGCCTGACGCAGGTCCTCACCGGACACGGTAGCTTCAGGAGGTTCCTGTTTCGGATAACGTGGGAGGAAACGCCCGGGTGTCACCACTGTGTGGATCGCCCGGAGGACACGGTGGAGCATATGGTGTAGGTCTGCCCGGCTCGAGCAGAGCACCACCGTGTCCTCGTGGAGGCGATCAGCGGCGGAGATCTCTCGCGTCCGGCCCTGGTTTAGGCCATGATACGGAGCGAGAGGGCATGGGTAGCCGTCACCTTCTTCTACGAAGCAGTAATGCTCGCGAAGGAGGAGGCGGTACGGTTGAAGGAAAGGCAACTGGGCGAGGACGAGATGGCGCGATGTGTTCCACGCGCGCCTCAAAGAGATGTCGTCAGCACAAGTGTAGGGGTCCACTAGAGCCGATGCCTGCCGGGGTCGCGGGAAAGTTCGAAAGGGTTACCGAGGACCCTGGCAACACAGGCAACGGAAGGAACACGGGTCGGTTTTAGTCAGTAAGAGTCTGACACACCCTCCCGCTCCATCCAGAGCGGGGGAAGTTATTTGATAAGTTCCCACACAAAAAAAAAGTCAAGTTCACCTATGGCACTGAAACGTGGTCGCTCACAACAGGCCTTATTAGAAGGCTAAAAGTCACTGAAAGGGCAATAGAGAGGGCTATGCTCGGAGTTTCCCTACGTGATCGAATCAGAAATGAAGAGATCCGCAAGCGAACCAAGCTTACTGACATAGCCCGAAGAATTGCCAAACTTAAGTGGCTGTGGGCAGGCCACATTGCTCGCAGAACAAATGACCACTGGGGCCAAAAGGTTCTGGAGTGGCAACCGCGTACCGGAAGACGTAGCGTTGGAAGGCCTCCTACAAGGTGGACCGATGACCTTGTAAAGGCCCCAGGAATCCAATGGATGCGGAAAGCACAGAACCCGTCAAGGTGGCGGTGCTTGGCCTATGTCTAGCAGTGGTCTTCTTTCGGCTGAAATGATGAATGGTGAGTGATGATATTTATTAAATTAATTCGTCACATGATTTAATAAATTTATTAAGGGTTTTCCCGGACCACACGTTACGTAACCTACGACAAGAAATTATGTTGTAATCCTTTACACATCGTTATTGGAATGATTGTCTGATCTGAACTTAATGATAGTCACGATTTTTGTAAGCAACCGTATAAAGTATAATAAACAAAACATCATGCCTTGTTTTCCCAAAGGGTTGGGCAGAGATGTGCCCACACACCCACATTTTCCCAAAGGGTTGGGCAGAGATGTGCCCACACACCCACATTTTCCCAAAGGGTTGGGCAGAGATGTGCCCACACACCCACATTTTCCCAAAGGGTTGGGCAGAGATGTGCCCGCACACCCACATTTTCCCAAAAGGTTGGGCAGAGATGTGTCCACACACCCACATTTGATATTTCGCACAGCCTCGTTGGTCTAGTTGTCGCAAGCGCTACTGCTGTACATGAGCTCCTGAGTTCGATTCCCAGGTCAGGAAAACTGTTATTGGGTTTTTTATCTGGAATTTCTCAGTAACAGCCCGGAGTCTGGATTTGTGCCCGATGGATGGCAATACACAGAAAAAAAGGATCTTTTCAGCGAAGAATATCAATATTCTCAGAAAAATTGTTTCAATCCAAGTAAATATTTTCATAACGTAAGTAAATGTCTCAGTCCAAGAAAACCTGTTTACTCAAATTAAGAATAATAAATACTTGGTTTTTATACTTAGTTTGACTTAAGCAAATATTTTTTATTCAAGACTATAATAATCTTAATTGAAGAAAATATTCTAAGAGAGAAATAATATTCTTAAAATTAAACTTAATAATTCTTCATTTAAGTATAATGTCTTCGAAGACGACAATAAAACTAAGACAAAATTTTTCTTCATTCAAGAATATATTGTTTCCCCATATATAAATCAATATCTGTCTTGACGAAAAGGATATTGTCTTAATTTAAGACATCCTTTTTTCCGTGTAGGCACGCCCCCTATTACATGGGACTTAACCATAACTGGTGAAATGTGGGTGTACTATAGATATACCACTGCCCAGCCTTACTCCTGCATAACTAAACCTTACTCTGCATAACCCTTATTATAAAACCCTAGTATATTTTGGAGCTTTAAATCTTAACAAATTAAAAGCTGGTGCATAAATGCGTATGGTCTCACATACACGTCTATGGTTTGGATAGCACCTCAAGTCATTGGTGCATTGATTAAACCTAATGGCCTTTGCACACGGCATTATAAATTAAGCGCCGTCAACGCGCGTGTACGCGCTGCAGTCGTTACCAGCACTGCTTTTTCAAGGCAGAAAACGCGCCGTGTCGACGCCCATACGAAGCCCGATACATGGAACGCGCGTATAAAAAACGCCGTGTGTAGAGGTCCTAAAGGCAGATAGGAATTACAATCAGTAGCTGAACTAAGGAAGCAACTGGAAAACGGAAACTATGTTAATATAGAATGTCGCTATTATCTACTTACTGATTGTGATGGTCGCCGAAATCTGATATTAGCTGATAGCTGCCAGTCCATTGTACCTACTTTGCTTAAATCAAATAGATTAGATTGAAAACCCACCCTACTAGGTTCGCACGGGCGTTTTTATTTTAAAAAAAGTTTTTTTTTAAACTGATATTTCAAGTTAACACACGAAAACACACTGTTGCTAAGCAGAGCGTTGAACGTTCAGTGCGCGAAAAAAATTTCCGCGACAAAAACACAAGAAATATCAGTTTTAAAAAAAACTTTTTTTTTGGTGAACTTCACAGACGTGATGGGCTTCGATATCTAAACACGATAAAAGAACAAAAAGAAACAGATTTGTTCAATTCATACTTCAAGTGGTCGTTGACCACCTCCTTCTGCGAAGCAGTAATGCTCGCGAAGGAGGGACGGTTGAGGGAAAGGCAAATTTCGTGTCCTCACGCCCCTAGCCGCCGCAGGAGTCGCCGTGGCCGTCGGGAATCCCGGGCGGATTTCCAACGGTGAGCAATGGGTAGCTCGCCATTCAATAAGGACCAGGCCCGGGTCAACGGCGCGTTGTGTTCCACGCGCGCTCACGAGATGTCGTCAGCACAAGTGTTGGGGGTCCACTAGGGCCGATGCCTGCTGGGGTCGCGGGAAAGTCCGAAAGGAATACCTAGGCCCCTGGCAACACAGGTAACGGCAGGAACACGGGTGGGTTTTAGTCAGTAAGAGTCTGACACATCCTCCCGCTCCGCCCAGAGCGGGAGAAGTTGTTTAATAATTTCCCACCCAAAAAAAAAAAACAAAAAAAAAATCCCTAAAACAATCATCTATTTTTTTTTTGTTATGTTTTGATATCGATACCCATCACGTCTGCGGAGTTCCGCTAGCTAACTTATTTGACCCTGTATATGGCTCTGCTTACTGCAGGCTTAGCATGACGCTTTCTATATCTACGAAGAAAAGGCAAAGCTCTTTCTATACAAAGTGACATTTCGTTTCTCCATTTTTGACATCGCACCATAGAAATATTTCTACATAAAAAATAAGTTTGGATTGCCTAAATGCAAACAACCTATTTTAAGTAAAAAACTATTTAAAAAAAACGAGCCAGCCTTACAGCAGGCTTAGCACGAGCACCATTTTGTCGACGGAAGAGTAGACAAATATGACGATCCGTATAGACAGTAGAAATACGGACACGTACGCGCGGCTACGTATGCGGAATGGAGCTATGCGTTTCCGGTATGGGCTGACCTGTACCCCTACCTCATTGTACGGAAATCCTATACAATGCGAGTTAAACTTGTCCTGGGAATATATGACCGTGTGTAATCTTAGAATCTGGCAATATTCGGTGTCCGTGGCTCGTCCGCAATCCATTCGTGCCGGTGTGACTGATCCTTGAGCGAAATAGTACGTAGTTGGTAGTTTTAAGGTTAGTTTTTGCAAGATTATTAATTTTTCATAAAATCAAGCGCTTCTCGCCATCAAACGAATGGGTTTGGCGAGTAAATCTGTAAAGAAAAAAAATAATAAGAATAAATAAATAAAAAAAAGGTTTCTACTAGCTTGAGCATGGTGATTACAAAATCAAATTGTCTTCGCTTCCTTAGACAACTGTCAGTTGTCAGAGTGATTTTGACAGTTTGGGATTGAAAAGTTTCTTCTGAAATAGTCTACAATAAAAAAGGACCTAGACAAAGATCGTTAGAAACGAAAGACAAAATGACAGATTGTAGAAGGATTTCTATGGTGCGATGTCAAAAATGGAGAAACGAAATGTCACTTTGCATAGAAAGAGTTATGTCAGATTCTTCGTAGAAATAGAAAGCGTCATGCTAAGCCTGCTGGTGTAAAAAGACGCTTAATGAAGGCGAGAGTCACTTTTTCTCCTCGTCATTGTGATTTTTTTTTGTGCCTGACTATACCTGGAAACTTTCTGGTTACAGAGATTTAAAGTTCAAAGCTCCAACATTTTTTTTTAATTTTTTTTTTCACGAATACTTGTTTTCAATGTTCTATCTAAATTTTAAATACCCTCAAACTCCTGTACCGTTGCATACACCCTTAAGGCTCTTACATATTGGGGCGATATCGCGGATGCAAGAGGCAGCAATATGCCTGTCGCACCCGCGATATCGCCCCAGTTTGTAAGAGCCTTTAAGCACAATGTTTGCGTGCGTTACATTGCTCGCTGCCGTGAACAGCGATTATTCGCACCTAAAATACTCGTAAAAGTAATTTCCCAGAAATAATTTTTGCTCAATGTTACTTAGTTTGACGTACAAAATTCAAAAATAACGGCTATGGGATGGGTCTTGTTACATCCTGCATATGTTTTGTTTATATTTATGGGGATACTTCGTGATGATTTAATAAAGATACGTTGAATAAGTACAAAATTATGCATGTAAAAGTTCAACGAACAGACTTGACCAGATTGTTTTGTTACGTAATGAGTCGTAATGACCTCTGCGCATCGCTTTTAGAATAATCATTAGATTGCAGGTACTTTGTTATAAGAGTAGGTATATCTATTATTGATTTAATCCATATTAAATAACAGTATCTATTTACAAATAAAAACAATTGAATGCCGGGATGCACAGACTTATAGTTATATCTATAAGTAGTATACTCTATAAGTCTGTGCATCTCGGCCTTCAATTGTTTGGTACATAATGTGCTCCCCTATTCTTAGGGGAGCACATTATGTACCAAAGGCGGAAAAATAACTAGGTAAACGTTTTAAAAGAATATAATAATATTAATAATAACATAACACACACATAACATAACATCTCGCCTTGTTTCCCCGAAGGGTTGGGCAGAGATGTACCTATAGTACACCCACATTTCGCCAGTTATGTTTAAGTCCCATGTAATAGGGGGCGAGCCTATTGCCATCAACCGGGCACAAATCCAGACTCAGAACTGCTACTGCGAAATTCCTGATAGAAAAACGCAATAACACTTTGCCCGATCCGGGAATCGAACTCAGGACCTCATGCTCAGCAGTAGCGCTTGCGACCACTAGACCAACGAGGCAGTCAATAAACAAAGAAATAATAATGATAATAATAATTAATTAATAATTGGTATATTAATAATATTAATTTAATTCGTGTAACAAGACTCAATTAGGTACCTATTCTTGTAAAACTTACAATATATTTAGTTTGATGCATAGCATTGCATTGCCGTAACCATTTTTTTGCACGCCGCGGCCCTCTCGCCCGATTTCACCCAAGTGCTACCCGAATAGTTCCAATCGCTCGCAACACATGCTTAATATCTTTTTTATCTAATTACCTACATAATTAGTCAAACAACATTGGTGCCGATTCCCTTGTTCACAAACTAAACTAAATTTAAGTTCAGTGCATCTTTTTCTTTCTATTTCATTAAGAAAAGGACAGAAGATACATTTTAGTTTAGTCCTGTCAAATTAATTGGTGATGTTCTTCAGAAAGGTCAGGTGCGTAGCGTACCGGCGTGCGTCAGATGTATTAACGTAAACGAAGCAAAAGGAGTATGTAAGGAGCGTTTTATAGTTTCTGCCTTCCCCCAAAGGAAGAAGACGTGAGATTGTGTTTATGTCACAATTAAATGCTAATAAATTTTGAACTGAGGAACAACAAAAAAGTCACTCGTCAAAAAAAAAACTGCCCAATTGTGTGTTGGACCACGCTCAATGAGGAGTAGCTCGTAGTTAGGATAAATTTATCTCAAGAACAAACTTAACTTTGTAGTTAAAAACATATTTTTCCCATACTACGATATACGTCACGGTCAATTTTCTAACTGCAAATGTAAGTTTGTAATAAAACGAAAAAAAAAATTTTTATGTGATAAAACTACAAATTAACGATTTTCGGACTTTTCCTTTACGTATGCTGTGAGAATTTGCTTCTTGCCTAATTTCACAATCCTAGGTGAACGGAAATTACCATATAGGGTATTTTTTTATCACGTTGATTTCGAAGCTTGATTTTTTTTGAGCTCTAAGGAATCGTATTTGATATTAATTTCAACTTGATACCTCCACCAGTTCCTGAGAAAAAGGGTATTGACAGACAGACAGACAGACGGACAACGGTTTTTTTCCTTTTGAAGTACCTATCAAACCATAAAAAGAGAGTGTGGGCTTAGACTACACGATAGACGTGACGGTTCAGTTTGGTTCACTTTTCAGAAAGAGCGCAAAGAAATATTCCCTTAAATCTTCAGAAATTCTCACTTTAAAAACGGTAGCCCACACTCGGGTTCCTCCTATAAATACAATGCATAAGAACTTATTTCTGGTTTCTGTTCAACCAATCTTAACTCAATTTATGTTTCGGTAACGTAACCTAGCTGATTAAGTAATCTTTGTACGGTATGTTATCTCACGTTGCGACGCGCGCTTTACTTGTGGTTACCAAGTGTAAACACGCTCCGGGGTCGCGGGAAGGTACTAAAGGGTTACCGAGGCCCCTGGCAACATAGGCAACTGAGGGAATACGGGTGGGTTTTAGTAAGTAAGAGTCTGACACACCCTCCCGCTCCGCCCAGAGCCGGAGAAGTTATTTGATGATTTTTCACCCAAAAAAAAAAAACAAAAAAAAAAGTGTAAACACGCTGTGAATGTATGTGTAAGTGCAGGAGCTCTCGGTACCGTCCGAGACAATGGCGAAGTCGGAAGTGTGAGTGCGTGTTATGTGCTGACGCTACTCGTCTACACACACATTCACAGCGTGTTTATACACTTGGTAACCACAAGTGAAGCGCGCGTCGCTTCGTGAGATAAAAATACTATACCACGATTCGAGCGATTCTGCGCTAGATGCGAGAAGCACAGAACCCGTTGAAGTGGCGATGCTTGGGGGAGGCCTATGTCCACCAGTGCAGTGCCTTATGTCAGTAAGCCAGCGCCAGTGGCCAGTGTCTTACGGCTGAAATGGTGATGATGAATGATGAGCTATTCAAGTGTAGCTTGAACCAATACGATAGAAGAAGAAGATTTAGATCAGCACCACACAACATCAGCCTAAGATTTCCTGACCCAAAACGACTATTATAGACCATTCCTACTGATATTTCTTCATGCAACAATCAAAACCCACGTCATACAATGCAAAATTTAGTCCCTCAACCACAGTCATTTGTATTATCCTCAGAAACATCGGCTACTTAATGAGCTACATCTGTGCAGACATCCTGAGCGTGAAGACGATGCTGTGGCTCGGGCTCCTGGTTCCAACTCTGACTTTCTTCATCTTCCTCGCGATGCCTGAGACTCCTGAATATCTGGTGAAGCAGGGGAAAGTTGATGTGAGTACCATACCGTTATAAGCATAGGTTAAATTGCTTATGGGCTATTGCGACGTATGTAATTTAGCCATTCTCAGCACTTAACTATTTCTTTATTTAATTTAACAAAAAAAACTTAAAAAAAAAAAAAACAACTGTTTTTTAATTTTTTGCTTTTTTAGCGTTGTACCTACTCTACACAAATTCGTGTACCACTACTTGCTATGTAAACAAAGGAAGTTTAATAACATCATCAAGATACACAAACTGGATTTAATAAGTATTATTCAAGCTAACTCAGACCCTACCAAAGAAAACTTAAAAAAAAATCATATGGGACCATCGCGCGAGCTTCCTCTACCAAATGAAAATAAGTTTCAAAATCAGTCCACAATTGATAAAAACGTCGATGAACATACAAAAAAATCATACAGACGAACATAGAACCTCCTCCGCTTTTGGAGTCGATTGAAAATACGTAACATCTTTTCCAAGAAGGCCGAGGAACTGCACTGGTGCACGGTGCCTCATCCTAATATGCCCAAGCGCTGTCGGATTGATTTGTTCTCCATTGACAGATCCCATTAGAAAAAGATTCCAATGAAAACCGGCCAAGTGTGTGTCGGACCCCGCAAAATGAACGGTTCCGTAGTTGGGACGTTGGGATGATTTTTTTACAAAAACAAAGTCAACATTGTAGTTGAAAAACATGCTCTCCCATACATACGTCACGGTCAATTCTACAACTGCAAATTTAACTTGGTCGACTATTACTGGTTAATTTGTAAAGCCTACTTATCTGTGATAGTTTTCCTTTTAATTTCATGATTTTTTTCACATCTTCATAAATAATCATTTAACTGGCAGGGGCACTTAAGTCTAACAAAAATGAGCACTTTAACGCTTAACATTACGCAAGTGGATCCTTGAATCGAAAGGTGGTTTTCACAGACCCTCCATAATTTGATTGAACGGTCTATCCAACGATACCCCACACTATGCGAATAAACGGGAATAAAAATATCATCCCCATACAACGTGCAAAAATCTTTTACAAGATTTTTTAGTACGAAGCGTCTCTGAGCTACAGTGGGGTCAGACAGACAGACAGACAGACATGGCGAAACTATAAGGGTTCCTTGTTTACTACGAAACCCTAAAAATGGACTAACTTCAAAAATTAAGTAAGCTTCGTGGGTTTAGTGGTCGCAAGAGTTACTGCTGAGCATAAGTTCCTGGGTTTCCATCGGGAACTTCTCACTAGAAGCCCGGGGATTTATGCACGATTGATGGCAACAGGGTCACCCTGTTTACATGGGCCACACATACCTGTCGAATATAATAAGGAGTGCATCGAGCGGACCAGTGAACTTCGCTGATCAATGCTACCTATTTCAAGCTACTCCTCAAATTGGAACTGAGCCATAAGCACACACTATTACTATGTTGCAACTCGCAAGATTTGCATAGAGAGACCAATCTTTCAGAATCAGTCATGCTTTTTTTTTTGGGTTGGATATCATCAAATAACTTCTCCCGCTCTGGGCGGAGCGGGAGGGTGTGTCAGACTCTTACCGACTAAAACCCACCCATATTTCTTCCATTGCCTGTGTTGCGGGGGCCTCGGTAACCCTTTAGTACCTTCCCGCAACCCCAGCAGCTTCCCGCGATCCTACAGTTAGTTAGTTAGATAGTCATACCTACACTTGCAAACAATTATAGTGTTTCGTTATTCGTAATTGACTCTTGAGTGAAGACCGATTCTTGTTTTTTATTTTCGTACCTGTAATAAAATCCTGGCCTGCCATTAACTATAAAAAAATAAAATTGAAAACTAAACAATTAAAAAAAAACTTAATAAATAAGCAGTACCGTTGTACTCAAATGTTATATCTCTATGTATTTTTCTGTGTACATAAATAACAAAATAAATAAAAGTAGGACAGAGTCTACTTAATCCGAAAGACAGACAAACAGTTACATCGGTGAAATTAATTAGTTCAGAATTAAATACAGACAAAAGATGTAAATTAATTAATAAAAAGATACCGTTGTATGATCGTTAAACACAAAACATATGTAAAGATACCACAATCAAATGCAAAAAAGAAGAATGGCAGGAATTATATTAAATAATTCAATATTTTTGCTACAAAAACATCATTTTATTAAGGTCAGCAGTCAATAACTACTTTATATAAAAACACTTTGCATCGATCTCTTCCTAGCTAAATGGGAAACTAGCGTCATCAATATTCCATTTAAGTGTCATTTAAATTCATTTTAATTCAGTTCCGTAAGAATTATAGCATTATTGTATGTTCTTAAGTTATTAATACGATGTTAACGCTGTTATTGCAACAATAGTATTATCGATAATCTTGCGGATAAAGTGTACAAAATGATTTATACTTAATACGAAGGACGCGCGTAAACTGTATAAAAGCAATATGTAGAAACTCTTCAATACGTATATTGCTTCAGATATACTTACCCCGATAAATCAATAAATCTTTTTTCCCAACAATTTTATCGAACCGGATGCAGCTGATTACCAGTATTCCACATGGAGGGATTGCCTATCTGACCTTCATAACCCAGTTACTGGATAATACGATACCCCTTGGTAAGACTGGTTGCCAGACTTTTGGGCTTCGACTACCCATAACGACTGTCAAAGATCTAAGAATGACGGCCGGGATCAACGGCGTGACGCACCTTCCGAGGCATGGTGGGTTCTCGATATGTAATGGATAGTCACCCATCCACGGACCTACCGCAGCAAGAGTCCCTGCCTACCGGAATATATAATTATTTAGATTGGTAATAGAACCGAAATATTTGTGACACTTCGTTTTCGCAAAATTACTTATCAGGTACCTACTAGATTTTATACTTAAGTGTCCAACAATACTGTAATTCCAAATACTGGTGGATACGGGCAATGCTTCGTCGTCAACAATCAAAGCTTCTAGATACAGGGATACACAGACTTTTAGAAAATAGGGGCCACTCGGGCACATTATGAGCCAAAGGTGGGCCATAATGTACTTTCGGTTAGAGGATATTTGACTTATCATTCTAATAATTAAATAATTTACCACTTTTAATATATTATTAAATTCAATTTTTAACTATTCTCTTTTATTTCGGATTTTAATTTTTTATTCATTCATTTAGACATAGGTAATATTGAAAATCAAGTTAATGCTTTTTTACTGTATTGTATTATTGTAAATTTAAACTTTATTAAATAAAATTAAATGAAATTATAAAAGTTTAAAATTTAATTTTAATTTTGTATTTAGAGCATGTGCAGGTACTCGATAATGTGTGAGCCGTGGTTACCTGTTATACAAGTTTTTTTTTATTGATAAAGATAATTGTAATGTATCTTGTTGGTAATCTTTAAATAAATAAATATGTTCAAAGAAAAATAACTAGGTTAACGTTTTAAAAGAATTTAATTGGGTACCTTTTTTGTAAAACTTGCAATATTTAATTTGATGCATGGCATTGCTTTGCCGCACGGTGGGCTGAAAATCGGCTTTTATAGACTTAGGGATTTCAATTTGCAAGTGCCTGAATTTTTTGCCGGATATCGCTTCTATTACTTAACACTATATTCAAAAATGACACCTGAGTTAATTCTGCACAAAAACGAAGGAATTTTATTTTTTTTACGAAAAATTTGTATCAAACTAGTACACTTGAGAGCAATAAAATCGCACACGTTGACTTTTTGTTGTTAAAGCAGTTTTTTTCATGAATGTGAATACATATTAAAATAAAACTTACACTATTTGAATGTTTACTTCAGTACCTTTTTAATGATATCAAATACAGTGTAAAAAAAAATACCCATAAGGGGTTTTAGAGCACAAAACCCAACATACGGCTTAAATTACCCAATTTCGCTTAAGAAGAAATAAAAATAAAACTCAAAATGCTTGATCAAATTGTTTTTTAATAAGGTGTATTCCCTCCCCTAGCCTTGATTACAGCTCTTAATCGGTTTTTCATGGACCGTATTAATTTCACCATGAAATCTTGTGGTATGGCGTTCCACTCCTCTTCAATGGCAAGTTGAAGCTCTTGGAGGCGCGTAGGAGCAGGGCTTCTTGTTCGAACTCTTCTTTTTAGCTCATCCCAGACATGCTCAATCAGACTGAGATCAGGACTACGAGCTGGTTACTCCATCGCGGTGATTCCAACGTCTTCCATGTAGTCGCAAACTGTTCTAGCGACATGCGGTCTGGCGTTGTCGTGCATTAAGAAAATCTTCTCCCATAAGCCACGCAAGCGGCCTCACATGTTCTTCGAGCACTTCTTCGACGTATCGTGCAGCCGTCAAACTTCTCGATCTCGGGCCGGTATTCACCGTAGTGATGAATACAATGTCAGTTTTAGTGTCCAACATTATGCCACCCCAAAACATACACGATCCACCTCCAAAAGCCACACGTTCGCTTATGCAGCATTGTGAAAATCGCTCTGATGACCTTCTGTAGACCCTAGAGCGTCCATCATGACCATGTAAAGTCATTCTGCACTCTTCAGAGAACATAACAGCCCGCCATTGGTCATACGTCCAATTTAAATGTTCCCTAGCAAATTGTAGCCGGGCTTGTCGGTGAGCTGTGGTCAATTTGGGACCATTTGCTGGGCGATGTGAAGTCATTCCCGCTTCACCTAGTCTTCTTCGAACTATCCACCGACTTATACTGACATTGCGAACTTCTCGAAGCTGTTGTCCCAGTTGAACCGCGTTCAGTTGCCGATTTCTCAAAGAGCTTGTCACAAGAAAGCGGTCATCACGCTCTGATGTTGTGCGTCGCCGGCCAGATCCTGGTCGCCGAATCTAGCCACTGGTCTCTTGGAACCTCTGGTATACACGACGAACAGAGTAGCGGCTCAAATTTAGCCGTCGAGCAACTTCGGGCGTGGTATTCATATTTTTCCAGTAAATCCGTATGCTTCCAGTAGAGATGTTATCACGTCGACCTTCGGTATGCAACTGATTAAACATTCCTTTTTTTTATGTATGGCATCTCGTAGTTGACCTTGAGAGGTCGTGACTACTTAACCGGACTTTCCTGTGGCTGCCTTAAGCGAACTCAAAGCCAGGGGCGAATTACTTATAATACTAAGCGACTGCACGCTAAGGGCACCCCATGTGGGGTACGGACCTCGGCTTAGGGCGTCGCTGGGAGGAGGACAGCAAGGTGGGACAGGCTGGATCTGATCAGTATTATTATTATTAATCGGGGAATTTAAAACTACAGGCTCAGCTGCGGCGCGGGCTAGCACTTCGTCGAGCAAGGGTCGGGGGGGACAATTACGTCGGGGTTTACGCGAGGGACCTCGGCGGCGAGGTCGGAACGTAGGTCGGTGTGTTTTGGGCACTGTACTCGTGGACCTACTGCTTTCCAGGAGGAGGGTAATGGGGTCATCGGGGTCGGTGAGAGTATGCCTTGGACGGCGAATAGAGCTAATGGTGAAGGGCCTATAACTGGCGGCCTGCACAACCAGAGGGTTGCGGTGGGTGGCGGCGGAGTCGAAGAAGCGCTTCGTGATGCGCTTCATGAACTGCTTGATGGTGGGGATTTTAAGATCGAGATGGAGGATCATTAAACATTCCAATAAACCGACCTTTTTATACCAGCGGCTAAGGGTGCAAGTAGTGACAACGCAAACGCGTGAATTTGGGGAATTCGGTGTACGGTCGATTTTTGTAAGTTACGTGAAGGTCAATGATTTTAATTTTATGTTTTTGTAAAGCTAAGCTTGTATGCTTTAATTTTGTCTAATGATTTTTACTCAATATCTTTAGATTTTAGAAAACAATCAGTAATGAACCAAATTACAAGGGGTGTGCGATTTTATTGCTCTCAAGTGTATGAAAAAGTTAATTATCTCGTAAACAGCAAGGAAAACCGTAATATCTTTACAGGTTTTTGACATATGCCATATAACGGTTTTTAAAAAAATCGTCAAAATATTTTTATTTATTTTTACATATGAAACGGCTCCTTTTAGTGTTTAAGTTGAGGAACACAGACTTTTAACAACACGTAACATACAATAGCATCATCCCTATATTCCCAAAGGAGTAGTCAGAGGTTTATAGTACATCCACACTTAGACAACTATGTTTGAGCTAGATATTTATCAATACAAAATGAGTTTTAAAACTTTACATACAACCAAAATACCAAACAACAAATTGTTTAGTCTTCTAGTGAGTCTGAAAATAAGTGATTAAGTACATAATTACAATGATTTAGTCTTCTAATAAGTCTGAATAGGTGATTAAATGATTGTTAATAATTTCTGATAAGTAAGCTAATTTGTTGATTAGTTGTGTTATGAGTTCTAAGAAATGTTTTTGAAGATTATAAATTTTCATTAGCATATCTTTTACAACTCTAATGAGGGTAGTTAACTAATTATCGACGTTTTGCAATAAAAGGGCTAAAATTTTGCGATAACTGTGTAACTGCTAACACTAAATTTTTGCTCTGCAACTATAAAATCTTAAAATGGAAAGTTTAATCACCAATTTAGACTTGTTTGTTCTTTTAAAAAGTGAGAGTACTTAATTTAATGGTGCAGTTGTATCCCGCATAGGAGATTGCCTTTCTGCCGAAGATCTAGTAACTCTCAAAGAATTTTGTCGGAAATTCACGCGAGCTGCTTTACAGAGGTGGCAAAAATCCAACCGATTCCTTAATCACTACAGAAGACTGTACGGAAATTGGCTGCAAGCAAATATTGATAAGTCAAGTTGTGTGCAAACTTTAGTTAATCAAGAACCAACTGTTGATGAGATACCAAGAGCACAATCAGACTCTCAAGAACCGTCGTCGTCGCCATCATCGTCCGTTAGAACAATGACAAAAAGGTCCCGAAAACCATTCGAAGATTTGGGAAGTAGACTGAAAAAGAGAAGATCTGATGATTATACAGGCGAAGACTCCAGTGAATTGGCATATGCACCTGCAGCGCGTTTAAAAAAAGAAGGGCATGAGGATATTGCATCTGTGATCGAATACATGATGAAAAATCCTGAAGCAGCCGTTAAAATTAAAGAAACGCTTAAACAACCAGTGAAAACATTCATATTTACACCAGATAAAGCGCTTGGATTGCTTCTTTCACTAAAACTGTCAAAATGGCAATATATTACTTTGCAAGAGACTGCCATTCGGGAAGGTTCTAAGGATATTTATCCATCCTACTATAAAGTGCAACAAACTAAGCTTGATTGCTACCATCCGAAGCAATCAGTGTCAGTTATGGATTTCTCGGCTAGGATTACACTTCAAGCTTTACTTGACATCACGGTGACGAGGATCCTTCAAAGTCTTTCTGACTATGCCGATGTGCAAAATAAGCAGCTAAAGCTGATATCCATGTGGGGATTTGATGGTGATTCCAACCAAAGCCGATACAAGCAGAAAATGGAGGGTGAGCAAGATGATTCAAGCATTTTCATGACCTCCTTGGTGCCACTAAAACTGAGAGATGTAGATAATACTGTATGGACGAACCCAAAACCATGCTCAACTTTGTATTGTCGTCCAGTTCAGTTTACTTTTGTAAAGGAGAGCGAAGCAGTTGTCATTGGTCTCAAAAGACAAATGGATGATGAAATTTAGGCACTTATCTCCACAGAGTGCAGTGATAACAACATGGTGACTCATCAACTAATGATGACAATGATCGACGCCAAAGTCTGCACGTAAATGAACCGCTTAGATGTTGTAACATCAAAGACTGTGTGTGCTGACATATACAAATTTGGCTTGTCATCCCTACACGCACGTATAAATTGTATGGAATGTCTGTTACATATTGCGTACAGGCTCGACTTCAAACGGTGGGCAGCGAGAAGTAATGAGGACAAAGAAATGTTGCAGAACAGAAAAAATGTATTCAAAATAAATTCAAAGATCAGCTCAATCTGTTGATTGATATTGTGAAACAAGGCTTGGGAACTACCAATGACGGGAATAACGCAAGAAAGTTTTTCGAGTTTCCCGATAAAACTGCAGCTATTACCGGGTTGGGCGAAAATCTTATTAAAAGATTTGCTGTGATTTTGCAAGCGATACACCTCGCGAGAAGATCGACGTAATAAAATAATAAAATTTAAAGATTTTGCCCGCAAAACAGCAGAAATTTACGTGGAATTGTACGACTGGTACTACATGTCGACAACCGTACATAAATGATTAATACACGGGGCTGACATAATCGAGAAAAATGATATTGTGCCGATTGGGACTCTCTCGGAAGAAGCCTCAGAGTCTCGAAACAAAGATTTTAGGAGGTTCCGGGAACATCATTCGCGGAAAAAAAGCAGGCAAGATTCTAATCAAGATATCTTAAATATGCTTGTTGTTTCTTCGGATCCTTTCCTAAGTGTACAAAGGGCTAAGTTAGATGCCAAGAGAAAGCAGAGCTTTTTTGCTGAAACTCTCGACTTAATTCAGTTTCAGGAAAGTGAGTTCGAGTTTTTAGATATATTCAATCTGGATTCTGACTCAGAATTGGAGTCCGACAGAGATAAGGAAAATGTTTAATATTTGATTAAATTTTTTCTATATTTGCTATTTTTTAAAATACTTTTCTTGTTTTATATATTCTTAATATTTGGGTGATTAACATTCTTCATAATTAACAATGTTCTTAATTTAGTCACTAAAAGGAACCGTTTCATATGTAAATATATTTTACATATGATAATTAACATTATATAACATATGTCAAAAAATCATAAATAATTAGTATTATAGCCACAGGTGTAAGGTAATATTACGATTTTCCTTGCTGTTTACGAGATAATTAACTTTTTCATACTAGCCTCATACAAATTCTTCGTAAAAAAATTATAATTCCTTCGTTTTTGTGCAGAATTAAATCGGGTGCATTTTGATTATTGCAATAACTAATAGAAGCGATATCCGGCAAAAAACCCGGCACTTGCAAATTGAAATCCCTGAGTCTATGAAAGCCGATTTTCAGCTCACCGTGTGCCGTGACAATTTTTTTGCGCGTCGCGCCCCGCCCCGTTCGCCCGACCTCACCCAAGTGCTACCCGAATTGTCCGAATAGTTCCGATCGCAAGCTCGCATCACATGCACGCATTATGTAGGTAATTAGGTACTACTTATAAAACTATGTCAACATTTATTTTATAATATTCTTTTATTTTCCGCACTTTTTTAATTTGTTGGCGGGCCGTACGCGTACCGACAGCCGCGGTCTGTGCATCGCTGTTCTAATATCTTGAAGATCAGTTTTAAAGGTGGTTCCATTATTTGATCTTTTATCAACCGTTTTATAATTTTTGTATTTTTGACTTGCCAAGTTTCCAACAGACACATAAGTATTACAAACGCATGAACGGGCCGAAACGTACCAAACAATAGATTAACTAACTAAGCCAGTAAATGGTTACATTACAGGAAGCCAAGACTGTCCTGGCATGGCTGCGGGGTGTCAGCGTGATGGATCGTGGAGTTGAACAAGACATTGAGAGCATCGTTAGAGTTGACAAGCAAACGCAAGCTGACACGCAGTCTGTCTGGAAGATTATAAGTAAGTATACTATTGATAATATAAATTCCGTAACTTGAAGAAGAATGTCTGTTTCTATCTGCTTTGATAGGAAAGTGGTGAATTGATTATATCTCAAGATCCAAGATCCTTCATTTGATTCCCTATGTTTCTAATTTACAACTCTTAAGAATTGTCTTGGCACAGAGCCAGAACGCGATGTGAAAATTTATATAAACGCAACCGTATTACATGCCATAAAACTGCTGCCCCCAATACTATACAATACCTTGGTACTACTGGCAAGAATTCTCTTATAACACCTACGAAAAGCGTAGATATTTTACCAGACACAACGATATGCCTTCTCATAAACAATGCAAAGTCGACAACGTAATCCTTAACCATTATTCTTTCTTCCTCCACAGTGCAAGACAAACCAACCTTCAAAGCCTTCATAATAACGATCATAATCAAGATCACACAACAGTTCGACGGCTACCTCATCGTGCTCATCTACGCCGGCTTCGTCTTCGAGAAAGCTTCGGAGTCCATCAGTCTGAAGCTCAGTCCCAACAAGCAGGTCATGATGATCGGAGTAGTACAGCTTCTGGGGTCTATTGTAGCTACTTGTTTTGTTGAGAAGACTGGCAGAAAGGTGAGAGTATTTTTGATCTGCTAGAAGCTTTACGATCTTCTACAAGTTAGCTGGATTAAAGTCACTAAGTATTGTAGTAAAGATATCATGATTCTTTTGAAATTTCTAACATAATTATGATAGCTATAGCTTGTAAATTCGGGAAAATCATTGTTGAAGAAGAGATATTCCCGAAAATATATGTGGATAACAAAAAGTTAGCGACATAAAAAAAGACAGGATTGCCAACGTTCAATCTGAAATCCTCTTGGAAATCTGATAGCTGCGCAAACCTTGCCGATAGTTGACATAAGGGAGTGAAAGAGACCAAAGCACTACAAATTATAGTCGCTAAAAATAGTGCAGAGAAGCGAATAGTACAGAGGTCAGACTTCACCACGAAATAAAATTCTCTGCCAAAATATACCTACTATTCAGTCTGTCCATTCCAGCTTCTCCTGGTAACAACATCGTTCGCGGTCGGCGTGGGCATGGTGATCCTATCCGCGTGGTTCTACATGACGTCATCTGGCTTCTGGCTGCCCGGCTGGCTGCCCGTCCTGGCCATGTGCCTGTGCATCTTCGCTGATGCTGCAGGGTTCCAGCCTATTTCGTACATTATTATCACAGATCTGTTCACTTTCCAGGTTGGTTATCAAGTTTTTATAATGTAGCGTAAAGAAAAAAATATAGATTTTTAAATATCTCTCATGTCTTATTGCTTTGACATAACTTCCAGTACTTAGTTAATCTTCATATAGTGTAACGCTACAAAGAGTATTCTATTCTATTCTACAATTCATATCTTAGCTTTTGATTTGAATTGCACGCTCCTTTGCATAGATTCTAACAGTGATTTGACATACATTATGTCTTGTCCAGTCACCATTAGATCTTATACCTGACCAGTTTAATGTACCACCGCACCGGGACCTATTTCAGCCTTGATTTGCTGCAGTCACTAGTCTTACTGACCACAGTAAATCAAGGTTGAATTAGGTCGACCACACATTGACGTCGAAGATTATCAAAATTTTTATCATCATACAAAAATACCAAAATAAACAAAACATTCTCCATTCTCCTTTTCAGCTCCGTGGCACCGTATCTGCTTTCGCGAACGTCTGCGCGAAAATGAGTAACTTTGTCCAAACAAAATGGTTCACCATCCTCTGTGAGCTCATTGGTATCCATTGGACCTTCCTTTTCTTCGCCATCGTCTGCTTCATCGCTTGCTTCTACACGGTCATCTATTTTCCGGAGACCAGACAGAAGAGCATTGATGAAATATATTCCAAGCTCTCAGGTAAGGTCAAAAAGGATGATAATAGGATTGAGTCTGTTCCGTAAGATGTCAGCCAAAATATTTTGTAGTTTTTTCTATCATAGTCCAAACTGGACGACGATGACTTTATTAAATGACATCCCAGGCCAATGAGATTTGCGTAATATAGAATATGAATTTGTTTTGGTTTTACTCAAAGTCGTCGTAATATTATAGATTTACCGTTCACCAAAAGTTTTCATATGTCGTGAAAGTTGACGTCATTCATTCATAAGTCTTCCCCAGTGATACCTAAAAATCGTCCTTGAATAACTCCCTATGAGGTTATAATCTTATAATAATCGGTCAAGTAATTTTAAATTTAAGCCCAATTATTGAGACGTCTGGTCTTTGGGCACTAATGTTTTAATTCAATGTTGTGATTACGTGTGAAGTTATTTATAATTGTGTAATTAACGTTTGATTTAACTTTTATATTTTAATTTTAATGCGTGAGAGTGTGACACTTGAATACACTGAGTGTATTTAGTGTCGAGTGTTAGTTGAAATGGGTACGAGACCGTAAGATAACCGTCGTTTAAGATAAGGTCTACTTGCACCACAAATCACTGAATGCGTGAAGTGCTAAATACATTTAAAACATTATTCTGTCTCTATCATTTTCAAACGATTGTCAGAAACAGAACGATGTTTTAAATTCGTTTAGCGTTAAACGTTAGTTAAACGTCAGTTATTTGTTGATAATGGGTCTGAACGATTTCTGCAATTGTTTCATGTCAGATGATAAAATGTTGAATCTTGTGTGTTGCTTTGTGTGCTTGTAATAGTTTAGCTCTACAAGAAAGGTCTCAGTTAAGTAATCCAAGAATGCCCGAATATGTGACTTCAAGTCACATTTTCGAAATGTTTCATATGTTTTAACGGGTTCATCAAAATTGCTTAGATGTAAAACCCATTATGCGCTTTTATAAT
The DNA here is from genome assembly GCA_905333075.3 of Atethmia centrago. Lineage (NCBI taxonomy): Eukaryota > Metazoa > Arthropoda > Insecta > Lepidoptera > Noctuidae > Atethmia > Atethmia centrago. Next base: position 16,655,438 of record HG995385.1, read on the forward strand.
TTCTAACGTGACCATATTATCGTGGACGTCCACCTCCATAAAGTGTATGGAAATACTTCACGTTATAACGTTATTGTGGACTGAAATTTGAAAGCGTCTTCATTTATTTCCATACATTTTACTCCCCCGTGGTATCGTAATGGACGTCCACGATAAATCATCACGTTAGAAATTATAAAAGCGCATTATGGGTTTTACATCTAAGCTATTTTGATGAACCCGTTAAAACATATGAAACATTTCGAAAATGTGACTTGAAGTCACATATTCGGGCATTCTTGGATCCTTAAAATTAACTGCTTTGTGTGCATGTCCATGTCCATTACTGTCTTCCAGACCTATATCAGTTGAAAGTTTTCGTCAGTTTTCGTTATGTAGCCCCGCTTTCATATGCTGATAAACGTAGGATTAGATGTATGCCTTAGTAATATTACAGAGTACTGCTTTTATAAGATAAAAATATCACTTTTGAATTGTTTTCGGACAATATATGCTCTAAACGGCTGACTTCGTTTTTTAAGTCATTTTCATGATGAAAGATATTTCAAAGATATATTTTGAGTTAAATACCTACATGTTAATCGATAGTGAGTGTGAGAGTGTGTAGGTGCCTACGTGTGTTTAAAATATACGTAGAACATAATTTTGAGTTCTACAATGATCTAACGAGTTGTGTTTCTTATGAATTAATTATAATAACGTTATTCACTGTTATAAATAACATGAATTATAATAATTATAATGTCAATAATTATAATTAATAATATATTTGAAGAACATTTTAGTCAAATGTCAATTCAAAGAACAATACTGTAACGTTTTATGTGGAAACTTATTTGAATAAATATAATATTTTAACAACAAACGATGATCCAACAACAGGGTTTTGTTTGAATGGGACATTATCAGATAATCCAATTTATTTATGGCATGGATTCGTTATAAATGAATTGAATGTTACACAATTTGTCATCCTTGAAATCATATCATTTCCGTGAAGCATCATAATCATAACTTTCCGATGGATAGTTAACATTGCATTTATGGACCACGAAATGATGTGATAGCAAGAAATGTCCTAAACTTACATTTACTCCTGATGGTGTATCAGGTTACCATACCCATCACGGTGATAATGATGGTAGACCCCATCCACTCTCAAAAAGTACAGTTAATTATTTCAGTAATTAATTAACTGTACCAACAGTAGTAGGAGGACCACAACTTTTTGTTAATCCTAGCACTAAAAACTTTTTATAATAGAGGGTACTGAAGTAGTTGACTGTACTTTTTGCTCTTTTACGTACTTATATTTTATTTTGTTTAAATTGTGAATAAATATTTTTAATTATATCTAACGAGCCATGATATTGCATAATTATTAGGTAGTTATTATTGTTTGTAAAATAATTGTTAAAAATAATGTAAATAATCTTTATAAATGTATGCGCCTTATGTAAAAGGTAATCCTAAAAGGGTTGTAGTTCTTAAAAACGCCATCAGTGTTGTAATTGACAGTAGAGATACCATTAAGAAATGGTGGTATTATATTATCTTAAAACTTAAAATCAATCATGTATTCTTTCATTTATTTATAATTACAAGCTGATTATTGATTGCAAAAACATTTTGTTATTTTGCCAGAACTTTTTGATATTTATATCAAATCATTGACATGAATACATTTTACATTTATTTAAACTAAAACAATGTTTTAAATGTTTTAAAAATAACTGACACAATTTGACCTACTTGTTAGTTCCATAATCTCCTGACAGAGGCGCTGCCACCATCGCTGCCAAACAAAACAAATGACATTTTAAAATCACATCTTCTCTCACTAGATGGCGTTAGTCACTTTAGTAAATAATATTTAACCCTGACCGGCTCCTTACGAGGATGCCGTCGTGATGATGCGTTTTGAAAACGCATAAAATAAGAAGTAAAATGTAAATATGTGATAAAGATAATAATAATTTTAAAATAATATATCATAATTATGATGAAGACTTGTTAACAATAAACACTTGAACAGCTGTTATCAAATGCATGTTTATTTTTATGATGAACCTTTTACTTTATTTAAGACTTCTAGTGATCATCCCTTTGTTCTCGGGTTCGGTGTTGATCTTCGTCAGGAGATCGTAGGTAGGTACTGTAAAGGATCGTCGTGCTCTAAAGTAATCGTATGAAACCATCATCTGCCTATCCTTTTTCCCAACTATGTTGGCGTCGGCTTCAAGTCTCACCGGATGCAGCTGAATACCAGTATTTTATATGGAGCGACTGTCTATCTGACCCCCACCAACGGCTTAAGAGCCATTTCACAAAATTATTGCGCTCGAGTTTAGGTAAAAGACGGCAGTATTGTGTATGTGTGCGCAGCTATCCACACATACACAATGCAAGCAGTGTAGCGCGAGTGTTGAGATGGACTAAACGGTCTTGAGCCTTTATAATCGTAATGCACCATGGTTAGAGATTTATGAAAAAAGTTGTTTTATTTATTCAGTCTACTAAAGCTTTCTAGACTAATAAAAAAAAACACAAATATATGTTATGTAAAGTATGTAATAAAAATGAACTGGGAAAAATCACATATCATTTACATTATATGAATTCGTAAAAGCATTGATTTTGCCTTTCTAGGGTCTATGATTTCGGCGGCAGAGACCTCTCGCGTCCGGCCCTGGTTCAGGCCATGGTACGGAGCGAGAGGGCATGGGCAGCCGTCACCTCCTTCTGCGAAGCAGTAATGCTCGCGAAGGAGGAGGCGGGACGGTTGAGGGGAAGGCAAGTTTCGCGCCCTCTCGCCCCTAGCCGCCGCAGGAGACGCCCAGGGCGTCGGGAATCCCGGGCGGATTTCCGGCCACCGTAGGCGCGGGCTTGCGGACGGTGAGCAATGGGTAGCTCACCGTCCGGTAAGGACCAGGCCCGGGTCGACGGCGCGTCGTATTCCACGCGCGCCTCAAACAGATGTCGTCAGCACAAAGTAGGGGTCCACTAGGGCCGATGCCTGCCGGGGTCGCGGGAAGGTACTTATGGGTCACCGAGGCCCCCGCAACACAGGCAACAGGAAGGAATACGGGTGGGTTTTAGTCAGTAAGAGTCTGACACACCCTCCCGCTCCACCCAGAGCGGGAGAAGTTATTTGATGACTTCCCACCCTAAAAAAAAAAAATTCTAGCAATACACAATCTTGGTAAAACTTTGGTAAAACCTTTTCAGTCGGTCGATATTTAAAAGTTTACGTTCGTTTAGAGGTATAGCTGTATCTTTTTGAAGTAGCAAGTTACAAACATACAATTTCTGTTATCGAATCTGACGTTCCACTTGTACCCGGTACGGTGGTGGCGTGTCTTCTAAAGGTACTATCCTCCTCTACTCGATTCATGCGATTTCTCATTCTGAAATGAAAACAAAATAGCTGTCAAGTTTCAATATCTACGAATAAATATTTTTTTTTATCAATAAATGATTATCAAAAACATCAATATTTTTATATGTCGAAGTGTCAGTGTATACAAATCCTTAAAATTGTAATTACGGTTTTATAGTTCATGTCGATATGTACTTATTTGATCGATTACTGTGTACATAATATCGCAATCGAATCGCAAATTATATATATCTCGCTTCTGTTGCTTTCTTTAAGGCTGCAGAATTTTTATTTTTCCTTTTTTTGACACAATGGTATACACAACCCTTTCGCTCCATTGCTAAAACTAATAAAACAAAAATATGTAATTATTCTCAAACTACTAAACTAATACTTAACTTGATAATAAATTAAACTCTTACCTTATGCAAAATAAATACGAAGTGAATCAAAATGTTGTATTCGTAGTATAATAATTCGTTCACAATACCGCCACTCGAAAATCGAGACGCGGGAAAATTTGGCGCAGGTCCTACCTCGACCGGCACTCACGCCGTACTAAACGGTTGCCCGCTTAGCATCGGAATTTATTCTAATTTAGAGTGATTTTAATAACGATATTATGTCTAATTAAATGAAGGGATTTTAATAAAACTTTAGAATTCGGTTTGTTAAAAACCATAGTTTATTTCGCCAATAAAAAAAAATGTAATTACGCTTTATTTAAACCAAAAAATCACGATTTATTAGCGATACAAAACCTAAAAATTGGCATAAGACTTTATTTTATTAAGAATCGATATTCTAGTACTGTATGTGTCGATCAAATTATATTTCTGATGCTTTATGTATTTTTTTCAGTTAAATTTATAAATATTAATGATAGATATAGGAGTTTGAAATTGACTCGGCGATGATATTTCAGTAAACTGGTTGTGGGAGATTAATCACCACAAAGTAAACAAATAAGTTTTTGTAAATGTGTTACATGAAGTGTCAAAAAGAAGGATTAGTCTATTTTTTACATGTATCCACCAATGTCAGAGTATTACCTAAGATGGTAAATTAGGCGACTGAAATCTGCGATATTCGCGCGAAAACGTGAAATGGCTCTTAACGTGCTTTCCGAGGCACGGAGGGGTCTTGGTACATAAAGATGGTCACCCATCCACGGACCAACCGACTAATCGAATGAAAAACGTACTTATTAAAAAAAATAAGATAACTAAAATAACATCACACCATGTTTCCCCGAAGGGTGTTTCCCAGAGGTTTAGGGGTTATAGTACACCCACATTTCACCATTTATGTCAAGTCCCATTACAAAATACAAATCTTTTCTCTTTATAATAATTAGTGTAGTTAGTATAATATATAATTAATTATCTTTATATTATAATAATTATATTAAATTATTATATACCTACATATTTATAATATTTTTTATATATGTCTGCATAAATTGTTAAATAAATAAATAACATCATGCCTGTAATCCCCGAGGGTCAGGCAGAGGTGTACCGCACCTACGGTATGCCCACATTTCGCCAGCTATGTTTAAGTCCCATGTCAATCGGGGGCGAGCCTATTGCCATCACAAATCCAGACTCCGGGCTGCTACTGAGAAATTACAGATAGAAAAACTCAATAATACTTTGCCCGACCTGGGAATCGAACCTCGGAAAGGACCTCATGCTCAGCAGTAGCGCAAGCAACCACTTGACCAACGAGGCAATAAGATAAGTATTCTTAAATAAATTACTCATCAAGGCGGGCACTGTCACCGCTCCGAGCTGACTGTCGAATATTTTTCTATCATTTTAAGTAAAATAGCGTTTATCTCATACGTGATCAGAAAATTCTTTTGAAAACAACCTGGAACAACCTATTTATTTTAATCCTAGCCTGAGAGGGTGAGAGGGTGTTAAATTTTGAAAAGCCTTATCCGACCTCCAGGAATATTCAATAAGCTAATGTTATATATAGAGCAGTGGTGGCCCAGTGGTAACGGCCATGACTTACGAGTTGTAGTCACACGTTCGAACCCAGACAGGCGCTTTACTTTGTGTAAATTATTTCATCACCACTGCTCTCAAAACGGTGAAGGAAAAACATTGTGAGGAAACCGGCATGTCCTAGAACTAAAAATTCGAACACATGTGACATCTACCAACCTGCACTGGGCCCGCTCCTTCTCACAGAGAGGTGGCCTGTGTCCCAGCAGTGGGAACAATACAGGCTGATTATGTAATGGCATATACATATTAATATCCAATATCAAAACATTTATATTATGCACATTGTTGCTAGTTAAAATTTTATAGGCGTATTTCTACCGATGAAGAGATCCGCAGGCGAACCAAGGTTACCGACATAGCCCAAAGAATTGCCAAACTTAAGTTGCAGGGCACATTGCTCGCAGAACAGATGGCCGATGGGGCCTGATTCTGGAGTGGCAACCGCGTACCGGAAGGCATAGCGTTGGAAGGCCTCCTACAAAGTGGAGCAATAACCTTGTGAGGGCCGCAGGAATCCGCTGGATGTGGGAAGAACAGAACCGGTTGAAGCAGGCCCTATGTCCAGCAGTGGACGTCTTTCGGTTAAAATGATGATGATGATGATTTCTACCGATCGATTCAGTTAAAAATTCACCGTGAAAACTTAGATGAAGTGAACCTTAGTTGTCACTGTGAGATTTATACAGAATAGGCCGGGCTGGTCCCTGTTGCCAGTGGTGCCAAATTAGGCGACTTAACGCCATTTAGGTTACTCGAAAGGGTTTCGGGTGACCATTTTTTGTCGATCAGCGACTGGTCGCCAATCAGGCTATCTCAGAAAACAAAACTGGTCATTTTAGACTCCATCCAGCCAGATTATCTGAGATACGATGAAAATGTCCGGTAATCAAAATGACACCACCATTCGTAACATCAATCAGAGAGAGAAAATAGAGAATTATCAAAGAATGTTTTATAACGAAAGAAATAAAGTTGACATTGGCGCCGATTCCCTTGTTCACAAACTAAACTAAATTTAAGTTCAGTGCATCCTTTTCTTTTATTTCATTAAGAAAAGGACAGAAGATCAATTTTAGTTTAGTCCTGTCAAATTAATCAGCGCTTGACGTAAATTGACGTAGTTTTAGTAGGCAAGTTTTTAATCACGTCTAAACTTCTATGGAGTAGTGACAGGCGGTGATTAATTTGACAGGACTAAACTAAAATTGATCTTCTGTCCTTTTCTTAATGAAATAAAAGAAAAGGATGCACTGAACTTAAATTTAGTTTAGTTTGTGAACAAGGGAATCGGCGCCATTGGCTTGTAAAGTATGAATGATGTCACATACACATTCATGTATTTCGGCAGATTTTGGTTTACGTTTAAAAATTGTACCATTGCATTCAAATACACAGAAATGGTAGATTTTGTAAACGCTACAAATCAATTAAAATAAAAACACGCGTCTAGAGAATTTTCTTGTGATGTATGTGTATGGTTGTTAAGTTAGCCTTTGGGAAATCATCAAATAATTTCTCCCGCTCTGGGCGGAGCGGGAGGGTGTGTCAGACTCTTACTGACTAAAACCCACCCGTATTCCTTCCTGTTGCCTGTGTTGCGGGGGCCTCGGTGACCCATAAGTACCTTCCCGCGACCTCGGCAGGCATCGGCCCTAGTCGACCCCTACTATATGTGCTGACGACATCTCTTTGAGGCGAGCGTGGAATACGACGCGCCGTCGACTCGGGCCTGGTCCTTACCGGACGGTGAGCTACCCATTGCTCACCGTCCGCAAGCCCGCGCCTACGGTGGCCGGAAATCCGCCCGGGATTCCCGACGCCCTGGGCGTCTCCTGCGGCGGCTAGGGGCGAGAGGGCGCGAAACTTGCCTTTCCCTCAACCATCCCGCCTCCTTCTTCACGAGCATTACTGCTTCGCAGAAGGAGGTGACGGCTGCCCATGCCCTCTCGCTCCGTACCATGGCCTGAACCAGGGCCGGACGCGAGAGGTCTCTGCCGCCGATCGCCTCCACGAGGACACGGCGGTGCTCTGCCCAAGCCGGGCAGACCTCCACCGTATGCTCCACCGTGTCCTCCGGGCGATCCACACAGTGGTGACACCCGGACGTTTCCTCCCGCCTTATCCGAACCTCCCGAAGCTGCCGTGTCCGGTGAGGACCTGCGTCAGGTGGAAGGTGAGGACGCCGTGGCGCCTCTCCAGCCACTCCTCAAAGAGGGGACTTATCGCCGCTATCGTGGCGTGCCCAGCACTGGGTTGCGACAACCGTACTTTCCATGACGCCATGAGATCCCGCCGGAGCTCCGTCCGCTGTGCTGCGATTTCTCGCGGCAGCGGACTAACGCCCCGGCGTTTCGCCTCCTCGCGCCACTCCCATACGTGCGCGAGGACTTTTGCCTCCAGATCCCATGGCGGCAATTCGGCAAGGAGGCTCGCTGCCTCACAAGAGACCGTGCGGTATCCCCGGACCATCCGGATGACCATGACCCTTTGGGCCGCGCTCAACCGGCGGGCTGGCCGCAGTGCCAGAGAGCGCGCCCATACAGGAGCCCCGTAGAGGGCCATGGACCGCACGACCCCTGCGTAGAGCCTCCGGCAGGAGGCGTTTGGACCCCCTAGATTGGGCAGGAGCCGCTTCAATGCAGCGCCCGCCCGCTCCAGTTTGGGAGCCAAACGTCGGAAATGCTCCACGAAGTTCCACCGGCTGTCGAGGACGAGTCCCAGGTACTTCATCGTCGACTCGACGCCGATAGAAACCCCTCCTACCGTTATTTGGGACCCCAACGGTGGCGCGTTCCGAGGACCATGAAAACACATGGCCTCGGACTTGTGCAGGGCCACCTCGAGTCCCAATTGCCGGATCCTTTCTACGATTGTCGCAACCCCGCGTGCCGCTAATTCGGCCGCCACCTGGTGCGACCTCCCCTGCGCCAGGACCAACGTGTCGTCAGCGCAGCACACTACGCTGACGCCGCTAGGGAGGTCGGCGCGCAGCACCCAGTCGTATCCGATGTCCCACAGATGCGGCCCCAGGACCGATCCCTGTGGGACACCGCACGACATCTCTTGTCGGTTCCACACTCCCTGGTGACCGGGGTAGATGACGGCCCTGTCCGTCAAATAGGCCTCGACCACACGACAGAGGTAGGTCGGCATCCGGTGATACCGGAGTGCCTCCCTGATGCAACTCCAGGGCAGGGTATTGAAGGCATTGGCGATGTCTAGAGACACCGCCAAGACGACCCCACTCTGGGCAACAGCATTCCCCGTCGTCAGGGCTCGCACACGCATGATGGCGTCCACCGTAGAGCGCCCCCTGCGGAAACCAAACTGGCTCTCCGCCAAATCCTGCCCCACCTGCACCAGCTGGCCGCCGGTCTGCAATGACTCTTTCAAAGAGCTTGCCCACCTCGTCGAGCAGCACGATGGGCCGATAAGCGGACGGAGAGTCCGCAGGGCGCCCTGCCTTCTTTATGAGGACCAGTTTCCCCGTCTTCTTCCGTTTCCTTTTCTTCCGTTGTAGGTGGCGCCTCAGTCGTTAGGGGTGCGCTAACGACTGATGCGCCACCTACAACTACGAAGTTGCAGATGACACTACTCCTCAGCCATTCATATCCTCGCCACGCAACAAAACTTGATATTAGAGGAATTGTTTATAGAGGTTATCTTTCTCGCGATCCGGGTGACCAAGCCAAGATCCTCGTCCCGTTCCAAGTCACAAAACATGACTGTGATCTCTTTACGGATTACGATTTCGACGGTTGCAGTCAGGAGAATCAGTTCTCCCGCTGCTAGCTCGCTGGCAGGGTGAGTGCACAACGAGCACCGCCCTTGCTTCTCCCCTATGTCCTCTGTTTGGATCAGAGAGACACGAGGAAAAACGTCGGCCCATATTGGCCCCTCCTTCGCGGACCTTCCCTTCCGCCTCGCCACTCTGCGCCCACTCGACCTGCCCTCTGTAAGCAGAGGGGGGAGTGGACGACCGACGATCGAGCATGAAGCTCCCCGCCACGCAGAAATTCGCCACAGTCAATACCCTCTCCGAAACATGGAGAGACTATTGGCTGTGCCCAGAATGCACCGACCCGACGACTGCTCTTTCCCCCGAACGTATTCGCAGGGAACCAGCAGCAATCAGGCACACGAGGAGATTTTCTGCACGCACCCCGTTAAGTTAGCCTTGTGATATCAAAATGGGAAAACGCAGAAAATATAACAAACAATATAGGGACGATTGGGAAAATATCTTATTATCAACAGGTCAAAATTAAACGCAAGTCAAATGATGTGATTAGCATAATCTTAACCAACCTATAATGTTCCCGCTGCTGGGACACACCTCCTCTCGATGAAGAGGGAGTAGGCCCTAACCCACCACGTGGGCCCAGTGCGGTTTGGTAGATTTCACATGTCCTAGAATTTTTGGTTCTAGGACATGACGGTTTCCTCACAATGTGCCCCTTCACCGTTTTGAGAGCAGTGGTGATGATTTAATTTACACAAAGTTAAGTTAAAGCGTCTGTCTGGGTTCGCATTCGAACCTACGATCTACAACCATACGGTTACCGTTACAACAGATTTTCGGTATAATTACCAAAACATTTCGCTATGTTACGTTAAATATTTGACGATAAAAATAACGTTATATCATAGGATTTACCGGAATTTAAATAGCGTTACTAATAGCGTTATTTCGCTAAAAACTAGTAATATCGGGAGCGACGTTGCCAAACCGAAACCCGCGCCGCGCGTTTTTCGTTCGGCTCTTCTAACCGGAGCGGCAACATCTAGCATTTTACAACAATCAGACTGATACCTACGAATACACGAATACGAGACGATTCGCGCTCGCGCGAGTTTTTTTTCGTAGTCAGACGACACACAAACATCGCGTACGACCGATCATACCTACTGCCTTTTTACCAATTAGTTGTTTGTGTAAGAAATATTATTATGGGCCGAAAGAAGTGCAGGTTTTAAAAGAAAACAATAAATCTACTTGCATATTGTGCAATAAAACATTAAACGTAAGTATCTAGTTACCTTCCTACTTAAACTGTATTATTCGAACTATATTAATCTTTAATTTTAATTGTTGAGGACGGAGAACTAAACTGATGGCAATGAATCACGATCATTTTTATATGAACAACCAGATTTATTGTCGATTTCCACAGGTGTTAGTTAAATAATAACTACATCAGTTGTATTATTTATTTATTCATAAATAAATAAATAAATAATACAACTGATTTTAGACAAGCATGGCTTCATTAAAGATATTGTTTCCTATGAAAATTACGAGACTAGTGAACAATCTTACTTCTGGAAGCGAATTGATTAACGTTAAACATGAAAGTGGGCGGAAAAAGCTAACACCAACTTCCGGATTCTAGAAAGAACGAATATAATAAAAAGAAAGAAAATACGTTTATTTGCAGTAAAGATGACGCAAAGAAGGAACACAAATACAAAAAAGAAATAATTTGGGAGAGAATATGCATCACATCCACGCAAAACGGCCAACGCTCAGCATAATGCTGCAACCCTATGCGAGACAGAGCCCCACCGCTGGTTTTCAGCGATAGCCAGCGTTGACGTGATGACGTCGACCGGCGCAACACACAGTGAGATTGTAATAAGAAAAAAAGAATAAAATAAATACAAATATTTAAAATGGCATTCCGTACCGACGGGAACGACGTACGCGCCGCCGGCCTAAAGTAATCTGGTACGTGCAGCTGTCAGAAAACTTTGTTTGACGTTTTGACATGCAGGCGTTACATAATTGCTATATTATATTATAGATTGTTCTACAATTCGTCCTCTAGCGAGTGACGAAAAGTGTTTACTACAACATGAATTCGTAATTATACAATAACTCATTCATAATAGCGTCCCCTTGGTGTCGAGAGACGTCAGCAGGTCCATTCATGCTACAAGTAAATCATTCATAAATGTTGACGCCCTCTAGCAGCGACTAGTACAAACAGAAGGATACACTCTTACATTTTTTCTTACACTCTTTCGCTGCTCAACGACGGAGGCGCTACTACGCACATCAGTCACATTTCTCCCGCCGTGTACATAAAATGTACATAATTGTACCATTCTAGTAACTGGTATACACTTTACAGAGATCCATAATAATAATAATTTAAGTTACTCTAACCTAATCTAACAAGTGTTATATGCAGTAAGCCCTTTTTATTAAATTAATATATAATTTTGAAGATTTATTTATTTATTTATTTGTTATTACAAGAAAGGAAATAATATAGTATAAGTATAGTATAAGTATATAGTATAAGTGTATAGTATATAAGTAGGTTATTAACATTAAACCAGTTAACTACGTTTCCAAGGTTACTATCTATGTTGTCAGTAACCAACTGCTGACGTTTGTGTTTAAATAAAATTGAAGTGTCGTCTGCACTATATCATGATTATCCTTAATGAGGCAAGGCAAGTCATTTATATAAATAAGAAACAAGAATGGGTCAAGAATAGGCCCTGGGGGACCCCCACTCTTACTACAGATCCGGGTGATCTTTTTCCGGTAATGTCAACTCTCTGAATCCTATCACTTAAATATGTAGTAAGAAGATCCAGAGAGGCGTTACGGATACCGAAGTAGAGCAGTTTCCTGATTAAAGTTTCATGAAGAACGCAATCGAATGTCTTGGACAAATCGCAAAAAAATCCCAAATCGCATTTATCCTCCCATGCATTATAAACATGTCCTAAAAGCTCAACACAGCATCAGTAGTCGAACAGCCCCTTATGAAACCGAACTGTTTGTTATGCATTAATTTATGTTTATTAAAAAATCATTGAATTTGATCTAAAATAAGTTTTTCGAAAATTTTATTAAAGGTAGGTAGCAATAAAATAGGTCTACAATTAGTAGGGTCAGGCCAACGTGACCCGTGTATCCGCTCCGCTGCGCCGCCGCCGCGTGCTCCGCTGTCCGTTCGTCCGTCTGTGTAAGGGCTGTATCTTTTCAACCATATTATGTAGACACTTGAAATTTTCACAACGTGTGTGAATTCCCTTCAAAGTCATTTTAACCCTATTAATCAATGGTAGACATATGATTATAAGGTATTACTGGAAAGGTAATTTATTTAAATTTCAGAATAAAATAATAGATTTGTTTTTTGTTAAAAAGGGAATAAAAAAGCAAACTAATGCCAATGATTACAATGTGTCGATTAATTTTAACAGCAAAAATTACAACAAAGTCCTTAAAAACAACTTAAAACTACCCTCCCAGCCCCGATGACTGCTTCCATGCGTTCTCTCATGGACCTAATTAAGGAGCTGACAAGACCCAATTGACAAAAATAGGCTTCTCTTAAGAAAAAAAAATGCCAAATCTGTATAGTTTGTGGTAGCAGAAAAAATATATGTTAATTTTGAACATATTTCCCAGAACTTGGTTGTTACCAAAACACGTTTTGAAGAAAAGATCTCGATACAAACTAACGTTAAACTAACCTCTTACCTTGACTTCTAATCCAAAATATCTGTATTAAATATCAATATACGTTACATATTTAATCAATAACAAGAACGTCTTATTTGAATGCAGAACTTGGTTGTTTTTTATTTTCGATTACTCAACTCAATTTTGAGTAAATAGATACTCGTAATTGCATAATATTTTGCAATAAATTACAAGCGTTGTGTCATCGCGCTTCTCTTTCTTTTCTATGCAATCTGACAGTGACCGCGGTTTAGGTGTTGTCAGCGTCTTAATGTAACAACAGTCTCTTGAAAAATGTTGTCCCATTCTGCAACGAGCCGCATCTTGGAGGTCTTGGAGAGTGGTAGGGGCAAGATCACGTGCCCGTACTCGCCGTTTCATTTCATCCCAAAGATGCTCTTATAGGGTTCAGGTCTGGACTTAACCGGGATCCGAACTTCTTGCAGGTAGTCGCTTATAGTTAATGCGGTGTGATAGCGGGCGTTATCGTCCATTAAAATGAACCCACTGCCAACAAAACCCGCATATGGGACCACGTGCTCCTCTAAGATCTCTGTTATGTACCGAGGAGCAGTCACATACAAGGTTCGTTTTGCCGTCGATTGACATGCCCCAGAACATGCATGAGCCACCCCCGTATTTCACTGTCTCTTGAATACAGGCATGTGCGAATCGATCCCCTTGCCTCCAATACTCTTCTGCGCCTGTCGTTGCAGAAAAGACACATTCTCGTCTCTTCCGAGAAGAGAACTGCCCTCCACATGGTCACGGGCAAAATCCAAACGGTCTCTCCTATGCTGTGCAGTCAATTTTGGCCCTGTAGCAGCCCTGTGAGCTGCAATTTTCCTCTCCCAAAATCTTCATCTAATCGTGGAGACGCTTACAGAAGTTCAGCGAGCTGATCGGAGTTGTTGTTGCAGCTCGACAGCATTGGAGACCCATTATCAGAACGTAAAGACGTCGAAACAATGAAGCTATTTTCTCTTTCGGATGCGCAGCGTTATCTTCCAGATCCACGTCTTCGGATATAGCCACCAGCTTCTTGGAAGCGTTGGAACACTCGTCGAACGGAAAAACGACCCAAGTTTAGATGCCGAGCAACATTACGTTGCCGCATCCCTGATTGCAGTAGTGCAATGACTAGAGCAGCTTCATCTGCAGGGGTATTTTTCTTGGTGTAGCTGATCACGTGTGTTCAATTCAAAGGTTGGTTAGCGAATGACCCACATTACTATAGGATGTCGTGGCCAGCTGAGTCGGGGCTTCACCCTTCGTCCGCAGATGCACCACGGTGGCTCGCCAATGCGAGCCCCTCAATATGTATGCCTTTATTACGGCCTGTGAAAATTGGGCACGTGTTCAATCAAAATCAAAAATCAAGAGTCATTTATTCAAACTAGGCTGAAAATCAGCACTTTTCGAACGTCAAAGTTACATAAGACAGTCCCTCAAAAATGCCCGCCCTTCACTACTTCCTAGTGCTTTAGCTGGGAAGAAGAAGTGGTGGAACAAACTCCCCAGCAGATATCGATATGTTATCTCGCTCATATAAATAGTTGCTATTTGCTTTCTGTAGGCGCGTCAACACGCTAGAGCTGGCCCACATTTGACCCGGGTCGCCCGGTCTATACCCTTGCTTGTAAGGTAGTGCAATTAGTGGTCGTTGCAATGTGTATTTTGACAACATTTTTTTTAACGTTACGTGCTAATGAGATTTGTTGTTTTTAGGAATTCTACCTGATGTTAATTTAAAGGTCGTACATACTTTCAATTGATACCAATATTGATTGGGTTTACTGTATTCATTGATGGCGGGACATGCTTGAAACTTATTATCGGAGAGTTACGATTTGTGTGACACCGAGTAAATGCGAAAGTGAGTTTATTTGTTAATTCGTTTGTTTGTTTCGCTTTCACGCTAAAACGGCTGAACGGAATTGGATGAAATTTGGCATATGGGTAGACCATGACCCGGATTAGGAGATAAAAACTTTTTATCTTGATATTCCCACGGAATCGAGTCTTACGCGGGTGAAACCGCGGGACGCAGCTACTAATAAAAATATAGTAAAAAAAATAAAGAAGAGAAACAAGAAAAGTGTTTAAATAGTCTGCCTCGTTGGTCTAGTAGTTGCAAGCGCTACTGCTGAGCATGAGGTCCTGGGTTCGATTCCCGGGTCGGACAAAGTGTAATTGGGTTCTTCTATCTGGAATTTCTCAGTAGCAGCCCGGAGTCTGGATTTGTGCCTGGTTCATGGCAATAGGCTCGCTCCCTATTACATGGGCCTTAAACATAACTGGCGAAATGTGGGTGTACTACAGATACACCTCTGCCCAACCTTTCGGGGAAACAAGGCGTGATGTTATGTTATGTTTAAAAAATATGTAGTGAATGTAGTTTAATTTTAAATATTGTATTTAACCCTTCATGTGTGAGTCCCACTCGCATTAAGCGTTTATTTTAAGTCTGTTCGTTTGGCACAAGAACTACTCGTATAAGATGGTCGCCCATCTTATAGTTCTTGTTAAGGCGCTGAAAAGAAGGAAATTACCAAAATAGGCTTGTCTTAAGAAAAAATATTGCCAAATCTGTATACAGGGTGACATTGAAAACATGCGACAAATCGAAATGGGAGATTGTACTCATCATTATGAACAACTTTTACTAAGGGACCAAAGCTACAAACCCAAAAAAAAAACTGCTGTCCCCTACATTTATGTTCGCAATACCTCATCAAAATGTAGGAAAAGCAGATTTTTTTTTTTTGGGATTACAGCTTGATGTATACAATGTCCCATTTCAGTTTGTCGCAAGTTTTCAATTTCAACCTGTATGTAGATGGTAGCGGAAAAAAATGTATGTTAATTTCGAACATATTTCTCCAAGTTCTGAGAAACTGTTAACAAAAACGTTTTGAAAAACAAATCTCGATACAAATTAATGGTAAACTAACCTCTTACCTTGAGTTCTAATCCAAAATATCTGTATTAAATATCAACGTACGTTACGTATTTAATTAATAACAAGGACGTCTTATTTGAATGCAGAACTTGGTTGTTTTTTATTTTCGATTACTCAACTAAATTTTTTGTACATAGATAAAAGCTTCATATTTTGCAATAAATTACAAGCGATGTGTCATCGCGCTTCTCTTTCTTTCCTATGCAGTCTGACAGTGACCGCGATTTAGGTGTTGTCAGTCAGCGTCTTAACTTGAGTGTACCCACGACCTTCTGTTCTGGTACGCGCTAGTAAAATCAATTCACACTTCTAGTATAACAAGAGGAAATCGTGAAGATGGGGAAGGAAGGAAATAACTATGTTATATTTATTATTATACTGCCCACTATCTACCCAAAGCCTCCTTCAAGGAGTTTTCTGATAACAAGGTCAATTCTTGTTTGAAAAATATAGTAAGTACACTAACTGCACCTCATGGTTTCATCCGCATAAGCCTCGATTACGTTGGAATATCGGGATAAAAAAAATCCTGTGTCCTAATCCAGGCCATGGTCTACCCATGTGCAAAATTTCATCCAAATCCGTTCAGCTGTTTTAGTTTGAAAGCGTAACAAACAAACTCACTTTCGCATTTATAGTATTAGTTAGGATTACTGCTGCGGCCTGCAATGCAAAATGGAAAAAGACTAAGACTCCGCTGTCCGTCTGTCACCAGGCTGTACCTTTGAACCGTTATAGTAAGGCAGTTGAAATGTTCACAGATGATGTATTCTATTGCCGCTATAACAACAAATACTAAAAAACAGTATAAAATAAATGTTTAAGGGGCTCCCATACAACAGACATGATTTTTTTGCCGTTTATATACATAGATGACGGAACCCATCGTGCGCGATTCCGAATCGCACTTGGCCGATTTTTTTACTTTAAAAAGCTCTATTTTCAAGCCAAATCGAAATTTAAATATTTAACATCTGTGATAAGTTATGGTAAATTGTTTGTACACCTCCTTGGTTGTCCTGTGTCGAAGTAAAAAGTTCGTTCCATTTTTAAATTACTCGACAGATTGAGTTTTCATACTTGACGTTTTGATTATAGTTCGTTTCGCTATTAAATAGGACCATTTGTTATTAGAATTTTTTGATACGGAGGGATTTATTCAGCCGTTAAACACGACTATTTTCATATTAATATTGCCGGCCGCCTACTCGCATGATGACCAGTATGATATTTTACCAGTACAGCATTTTCGATTAATCTAGAAGAAGTGTATCAAAGTGTGTATCATTCAGTAGTCATTATAGCTTAGTAAGATGTGCGGTGTGTTATGTATCAAATGGTCATCAGCCCTCAGCTGGCATTAGTTTCCATTCTGAGTCTCTAGACATTAGGACCTATATTTAGTTAGGGAAGTCCTAAGTTTGTTTAGTTAGGATAGCTTATGTTTTAATTGTGTTTTCTATGTGTTTAGGTGATAGTGTTGTGTAATAATAGATGATGGTTGGTTTATATAAATATTGTGTATTGTGTGTGCGAATATACCGCGTTTTTAAACCACCCCCTGGCTCATTTGATTTTGGCAAAGTTCCACCCTGCACCTGGATATCCTACAAGAAGATTGTCAAAATAATGCCCGAATTTCCAAGCATGTTTGAGAAAAAAATATTTGAAGCTGATATTGGTAATTGAATCATCGAATCAAGTTCATACCTACCATACATTTGCTGGAATGGCATTTTCCTCGATAGTCAAGACATCGAATTACTACAGAGGATCTAAATTAACGGGTTAACTAATAATACCCTTAACGAAGCGGAGACTCATTTGTTTTTCTTGTGATTATGATCATGTTTTGTATGGGGATGGACCTGGGGACCATCTGGTTACAGAGAGACCAAAGTTCCAACATTTTGAGGTTTTTTTTTACGAAAATAACTTTCTAAAACTTAACTTCCAATACACCCACGATCCATCCCTGATCGGCACCAATGATCACAATGCTTTGCATGCGCAACCAAAAATAAAATTCGTTGCCCAGCTATTATTTTTGCACAAAGTTACTTGATCACGGGCTTCTTGTGGGATCTTTTTATACCCTGTAATATGGTCCCAGTTCACATCTTGGGTATCCCAACCCATAAGTTTTGCCCCTACCAAAAATCTAGGTAATCAAGCAAGAACTTCCTACCCGACTAACAACACTATTCATGGCGTTGTTGTTGGTGGATGAACATTGAACGTACTGTCATAGCGTTTAATGTTTTAACTTCAACCAGTGTTTTAACACTGATTGAAGTTCTTCCTGCGAAGTGTCAAGGTTTTATGTGGGCCGATCCCGGCGGCACTGCAATGCCGGGCCGACCCGTGACGGGAGTGGAGCGAGCCCCGAACATCCCGTCAGCTTCCAAAAATCAGATTAATATACTGGTCCCTCAGTGAGGGAACTTTCAGATATTAAGCTGAAAAGAACAGATACTACACTTTGATCTTAGCCAAAAGGCCGAGAAGCGATACTGTATGCCTGAAAAGTCGGGGTCGTCATTCACTCACGGAGAATCTTGACACCGCGATTCAGGAATTAGCTACAAATGTAAAGCGCCATCTATCGGCGTTTTTCGGAACTATTTACCGGCTGCGGCTTGTTTCAAGAAAACTTCCTACAACTATCCAAGACAACACATCTAGGAACACACATCATGTAGGAATCACATGTATCTATTATGTACTGATGTTGCAATAACAAACTTCCAACTGGAATGGGAAAAGATTGAAGATACCCTTCACAGATAGACTGACACCGACATTAAATCAAAAGTATTTTTGAGAAGCAAAACCGTATCGAAACATCAACATTTCATCTGACTTTTACCAAACTCACAGATATATTTATTATGTATGAATGCCATCCTACTTAAAAACAGAGATTATGTAGGATGGCATTCATAACTAATTTTAGACCAAAATGTCGCTTATGCCTTATTACCTTTTAACCGTCACTCTCACACACGTCACGTACAATATGATACTGAGATAAACCGTAAGATGTAAGAACCATTTAATTATATAAGTATTATTAAATAATAAGTACCGAGAATACCTCACGGATAGTATAGCCTAAGCGAACAATTAAATGGAAAAGTCAGGCAGCAAAGTTGGCCCAGCAAATTCTTGAAAGATCTTGTAGCAATTTGAATGTGCAGTAGTGAGTATTTTACCTATTTTTGTTATAAATCTACATTCACTTCATGGGCGTTTACCTTCCAAAGGTCGACTAAAACAAATAATAAAACAGTCCCAAATATGACCTAACTCAGGTCACACACAATGTCGACATAATATGTTATCATTTTGGTTGAAAGACAACCAATTTATTATACTATTGTCTTCTCCCGTGTATTCGTCATCCGTATTATATAGTGTAAGATCATCTGAGTCATCAAGACTTGCCCTAAATGATTCGGGAAGTATTCGGTTCGTGGAACTGATTACCATAATAAGGTTATGTGGTCGAAGATGTGATGCTTTTAGAATTATCAATGAGCGATGATTAATTATACGTGCTTCTACGAAAATAGGAACTAGTGTATGAATCTTGGTATAACTTTTATATTTAAAAGCGATTACTTCCCAGTCAGTATATGTCTTGTAGATTTTTGCTTGTTCTTCTCTCTAAGATTCACTATTCAGAACCGTGCCCGTTTAAATATTTGGCCTTCCAGAGGCTGGGAAGAATGTTCGCAAAGATAAGGTTTCGGATTCGCAATTTAAAAAAACCCTACCACAGACCCTCCGTTATAATTTGTTTGAAGTGGTAGTGGCCTGTTACCGCCTGTCTATGGCCGTCGAAGTATTGATGAGCAGACGAAACCAGTGAAAACCACGATTCAGCAAACGTAACGTGGGATTTAGCTGTTAAAGGTGGAACATTTTGTCTTGGCGATGTTAGAGCCCGGTGTGCACCAGTGCCAAAGGCTCCTCAGCTTTTGGCATTGGTGGTGGTAATTGAGATTAATTTGAGTCCTACAAGGTGGACCGTTGACTTTGTGAAGGCCGCAGGAATCCACTGGATGCGGAAAGCACAGAACCGGTTGAAGTGGCGGTGCTTGGGGGAGGCCTAGGTCCAGCAGTGGACGTCTTTCGGCTGAAATGATGATGATGATTTGAGTTTGATAATCAAATCCGCAAAAATAAACATAGATATTTAGAAACAGCGACATTTTAGGTACGAATCTAGTTAACTGATATAAGTAACTAACATAGTTCTTTGTAGGGGAAGGTGGGGCAGCTTCATACAGTTTTTCTATTTTGTCTCATAGATTATTCTCTGGTATCAATATCTGAATAGATTGAATAAGAACTAGTACTAAAACTATCTGACTTTCTATCAAAAACATATAATTTGTTTAAATATACATCTGTGACTTTTTATAAAAGTTTAAAAAAAAAATCAGAATGTATGAATGTGCCCCGCATGCGGGGTACTTTCATACAGGCTATGGGGCAGATTCATACATGTGAAAAAATACACAAATTAAGGAATAAATGTTTAATTATTTATCAAAATAAAAGTATCAAAACACAACGTATTCGAAACCAAAAGCAATTAGATTCTGTGAGTAACTAATACCTAGAAAATAATTAAGTAATAAAGAAAAAAGTAAAAAAAGATAACTAAGTAAACAGAAAATAACTTAAAATGTAGGCAGTTTTTCCTTTTATGGCACTAAAATGAAACTTAGTTAACCTAACAGTCTTTCTGATCAGTCAAATAAGTATATCTATGTCCTAGAATTAAGTAACATATCTTTGTATCTATTAGTAGGTAGGTAATATTAATAATCAACAATTAAAAAATATATCACAATATAAGGAATTTTAAATGTTAAATACTTAATGACTTTGAAAATATCTTATATCTTAATAATAATAATATTAATGGACGTTATAAAAAGAGAGATCTTTGTTAAAACTTTCTCAAATTTAACAAGGACATAGGCCCCATCCTTGACATTTTCAGGATCAACAAGCTCTACACGAACATCTTCTTCTTCGTTTTCTTCAAGTTCATCGAAAGGTGAAGCAGACTCCTAGTACCCTTTTTCTTGTAATTCCTGACCATATTTTTTCTGTAAAACAAAATATAATATCATTTCAACTCTAATATAAAATATGGGGCACATTCATACAGTATGAATGTGCCCCTCTTATTACTGTATGAACCTGCCCCATTCAATGATTTTGAAAAACAAATATTCTTATAAAAAAACCAAACATATATATTATTATTTACGTATCAATTCACAAAATACATCCTATTATCTTTGAAATAAAATAGTATTGAATAATCTAGATAAAAACTTTCATCAAAATAAAGATGTTTAAAGTGAGGTTATAAAATTACTTACGCGTTGCCGAATCACGTTCCGCGTCACCTCGTCGCGAGTTTCACACTGACTGCTGTCAAAATTCGTGAGCCAACGCACACGTAGGTAAGTCACGTGTACATGCTTAAATCGTTCAGTTAACGCACGCCTAAAAAAAGATGTCGCTAGTGTATGACGGTGCCCCGTGTATGAATCTGCCCCACTTCCCCCTACACCATTAAACTCCTTTATAAACAAAATTAGTTCATGTAATATTCCACAAGCATCGAGACAACAATATAAAATCATTCGTAAAATTGTAAGTTATACTTAAAAACATTGTTTATTCAAGTGTTCATGTTATAAATTTTAAGCACAACTGTAAACATAGTGGCCATAAAATGTTATGGACGGTAACAATAAGCTATGCCCATGAAAGTGATATAACCGACAAAAACTAGCTACAAGGAGAGTACGAAGCTAGAAGATCACTAAATCAATCTATAAATCTATACATATTAATTAACAGTTAAAGTCGCTTTTCGTGTAGCGTAAAATATAACGGATGTAGATGACCATTAGAATTTTGAAGTCCTTTAAGGTACCACGGGTCATATGTTAATGTTGCACGGTACAAACAAATTGAGTCACATTGGTTGAAAAGCTTAGAAACTAAAGGTTCTGTAAGACTCGATTTTGACACCATTCAATTTGGTTGCTTTGTCCAAATTAAAAGGTATAAGGAAACTGTATAACCTCTATATAAATACATAGAATCATAGTCTGTATAACCGCGTTGTTTTTCGAAACTACGCAACGGATTTTGATGCGGTTTACAGCATCATTTAGAGAATTAATTTCGGAAGGTTTATGTGTATAATATATTAACATAAACTTACACATAATACAGAAATATCTTTATTTTGTCAAGTCATGAATACCGTGTGCACAACTGTAGCTATGCTGAGCCAAAACAGATTCCTTGGGTGTGTAGAGAAAACTGATATTTATACTTTTCAGGAAGATATGATCTTTGGCGAGATAATTATGTTCAAACCTCCTGATAATTTCGTCGAACCATCAGAGAACCTTCCACACACACATATTAAAACCTAGATGCGCCCCGCGGTTTCACTCACATAAGTTTTGACCATGGTTATAAACTATCTGTGTGCCAAATTTCATCCAAATCCGTTCCGTACTTTTTGCGTGAAAGAGTAACAAACATCCATCCATACATCCTTACAAACTTTCGCATTTATAATATTAGTAGGATAATGGTATTCCAACGGTGGCAACACTATGCATCTTCGCGAAAATCTTATACAGTAGGCAATATACATATACACTAAAAACAGCGATATTCACAATATTAGCACCAGAAATAAGGTTCATAACTCGTTTGTTGGACTTGGTATAACTTTTTATCACATGCTACCCTCTCCTTTGCTAGATTTTCCTTTTAATGCGTTTAAAGCTAAAGTAAAATCCACCCTTTGTTCAAAGGCATACTATTCTATCAACGACTACAATAATGTTGTCGCTCAAGACAATGTTTATGTTCTTTCTCCAGAATTAGCTTACCTACTGACAGGTTATATGAGTTCATATAAATGTTTTTTTTTATTTGACTGTATAAGTCAATGTATTTTAATTTAATTTAATTTTAATTTATTAGTGGCATAATCTACTCATTACAATGTGTTTTTTTTAATGAGTTGTATTGTAATAAGTGGCATACTATTCTTGCCTAAGCAACCGGCAGCAAGTTCGTCATGCTCCCTTAGATGTCACTGTCTGCGGTAGCGTTGGGGGTCGGGTTGCCTCCTTCCTTCCAAAACGGCGAGGGGAGTGATGGCTGGTCTTTGCCTTATGCTCGTGAATCAATTGCAATTTCGGAACAATGTTGTTAGTAGAATCGACCCCCTGCTTGCGGTGACTGGTCGTCTTGCTGACCATGGTTTTATTATTGTTAATAGTAATTAACCGTTTATTTATTTTACTTCGATGGTGCTAGTTTATCATTTGTGACTTCGAGTTACAGCTATAGCTTTAAGCACACCCTTTACGGCTGGAGACTTGTATTTAGATATTAAGTTTTGTTTACGTTTTTATGTTGTAATTTTTATTTCAGTTTGAGTACAGTTTTCATTGTTTTGTTGGTATATTGGCGTGTGTTGGCTAACATATGGCAAGTGAATTAATTTAATGTTTTGTGTTTCGTATTGGTAATTACTTTGCATACGATTTGTATAGAATCAAGTTTACCTAACTAAATAGACAGCTGTGCTGCTGGGGAGTTTGTTGCGCCACTTATTCCCAGCTAAAGTGCTCGGAATTGGTGAAGGGCAGGCGTTTGTGGGACTGTCTTATGTAATTTTGACGTTCGAAAAGTGCTGATTTTCAGCCTAGTTAGAATAAATGATTTTTGATTTTGATTGGTTCCAACTACAAATGGTGTAAGATCTCATAATTAAATAGATCCCCCTGTTTTCAGATCACTATCGTCGCTATAAACGAACACACGCAAAATATCTTCAACAAAAGCCAAATAAGTTCAAATAAGATTAATCTTTTATGAGCAAACTAGCTTTTGCCCGCGGCTTCACCCGCGTGAAATTATTCCCTAGGAACGTAGTACTACCGGAATAAAGTTTAACAAACAAACAAACTCTATTTCGCATATAAAATACTAGCTGCGCCCCGCATAAGTCTCGATTCCGTGGGAATATCGGGATAAAAAGTAGGTATGCTATGTCCTAACTCAGCACCCTAATTGCGTTACACACTATCAGCCACAATCTGAATGACTTTGAAGTATATTATTAAACCATTGCTACATATGTTCGAAAAATTTGTCTGCTCAACAACATAAATAACTCAATGAATATTGTTGAACTGTCATAATGAAACCCATTGCTACTGATAGTGTGGTACGTAATTAGGGAGCAGGTCATAGCCTATCCGTGTGCCAAATTTCATCCAAATCCATGCAGCCTTTAAGGCGTGAAAGGTAATCTGCCGGGGTCGCGGAAAAGTCCGAAAGGGATACCGTGGCGCTGGCAACATAGGCAACGGAAGGAACATGGGTGGGTTTTAGTCAGTAAGAGTCTGACACTTCCAATCCGCCTAGAGTTAATAATAATAATAATTATTATTTTATTAATAAGTTAAGTAAGAGCAGTGGTGGCCCAGAAGTAACGGCCGCGACTTACGAGTTGTATGTAGGTTCGAACCCAGACAGGCGCTTTACTTTGTGTAAATTATTACATCACCACTGCTCTCAAAACGGTGAAGGAAAACATCGTGAGGAAACCGGCATGTCTTAGAGCCAAAAATTCGAAGACATGTGACATCTACCAACCCGCACTGGGCCCGCGTGGTAGATTGCGGCCCACTCCCTCTCACAGAGAGGAGGCCTGTCCCAGCAGTGGGAACTTTATAGGCTGATTATGTGTAATAAGTTCACATAGAAATTACCTAGAAGTTACATCATTACAAAGTTACATATTAATATTAGTAAGAAAATGTTTAACTATGTCTAAAATAAATCTAGTGTTAAACTTATATACAGGTTGAAATTGAAAACTTGCGACAAACTGAAATGGGACATTGTATACATCATTATTAACAACTTTTACTAAGGGACCAAAGCTGTAATCCCAAAAAAAAAATCTGCTTTTCCTACATTTTGATGAGGTATTGCGAACATAAATGTAGGGGACAGCAGTTTTTTTTTTGGGATTGTAGCTTTGGTCCCTTAGTAAAAGTTGTTCATAATGATGAGTACAATCTCCCATTTCGATTTGTCGCATGTTTTCAATGTCACCCTGTATGTAGATTGGTTAAGGGTCTAATTAAATACAAAAGAGAAGAGAAGAGAAGTGGAGAAGTTATTTGATAATTTCCCAAACAAAAAAAGAAAAGAAAAGGCGTGAAAGGTAACAGACAGACAGAGTTACTCTCGCATTTATAAATGACGTATGAAGTATGATAATATGTTTGCAGCTTCCTACTAGCTTGACATGTGAAAGCAGAATTATCTCCTTCCCAGAACTTCACGTAAATCCCTTACATATCTACGTAAATAAACAGTAAGAGTTGCATGACTCAATTCATAGAAATATGTGGCTTTCTTTACTTGTTCTGACTAATGTATTGAAACAATATTTGCTCTGTACACCTCATGATTTATTACTTCTTTGTTGGGCATAATAATTACTGTAGGTGCTAGTTAAAATACAGGATGTAAGAAACATACAGTTCATATAATAATACGATTATGTATATAAAAAACAAATATACTAATTAATTAATAAAAATAACTAAAACTATACACAAACTAAAATAGTGTGTCGAAAGATTCATCCACATCGCTGTCGACTGGTAATGTACCTACCCAAGAGACTGGCGGCATTGCCACGTTGTATGGCAATGCTTAGCCTCTGGCCAAGGTAAAAGCCAGCCTTTGGGTCAGATTTCCTTAAATTTTCTTTTGTATATGTTCATATAATATCCTTTGTGAGTGCACCGTGCACGGATCGATCTAGCTAATCGCTAAGGGTTTGCTGAGACAGTTCTTCTTGTTTGTGTTTTGTTTTTGTAATTATATTTGCTTGACAGGTACACCTCTGCCCAACCCTTCGGGGAAACAAGGCGTAATGTTATGTATGTTATGTATTTGATTCAATCAATCAATCAACTCAGCCTATCGCAGTCCACAGCTGGACATAAGCCTCTCCCAGGCTGCGCCACAACACCCTGTCCTCCGCCTTCCGCATCCAGTTTGTCTCAGCCACCTTTTTAAGGTCGTCGGTCCATCTAGCTTGTTTTATTACTAGTATTGTTTTATAAGGTTAAAAATATGTATTAGGTATGTTGAAAGTGTTTGTACTCCCCGTCACTTGTCCGTATAGGTTCATTAGAAAACCAGCGTCAGGCAGCATCTGTCTGGCATTAATGTTGAAATGAACCTTTTTGCCGCAGCCGTGAGGTACACACTATTGTTGTTAAAAGATTATTTTCACTTTTTTATTTTGTTATTTGTATTTTTTGTTTCACGAACTGTGTCCAAATAAATATTATTCTTTCTTTCTTTCTTTCTTTCTTTCTTTGAATCACTGCACACTGTCTAAATCAAAGTGATGTTTATTCTCTTTACAATAAGGTGGCTAGCGGGTTGCTGCTTGAGTTGCTGGAAGGACTGTATCTGTTATATCATCGTTATCAGCCTATCTATCGTAGGCCAGTCTTGGTCATATGCCTCTCCGATTGTACTTTGCCAGCTGCTATCTGCTAATGTGTTTAATAACTGCCTTCTTTATTTAGACCAGCAGCTGTGCCCTACACTCCAGGTTTTAAGTAATATCTCGATAAAATAAAAAACCATAGAGCATAAAAAAGCGAGCATCAGAAATATCCCTATTGTTACTTATTGATTTCTCAATACAAGGCTGAGGAAACACAAATCCTGGAATAACCAATAAACTTGAGTAATTATTATGTCGTCAGTGACAGGAATCACCTCTTCCATTTTGGACAAAGCTGAGCAGTTGGTTTTTTGATGAATAACACAAAGATTGAAAATTTATTTGTTTATTTAAACTTTTTACACACAAAAGTTACAAAGGCGGACTTAATGCCTTAAGGCTCCTACATACTGGCGCGACTTGTCGCGCGACGCGTCGCGACACAAAGACACCGCGTGTAGCGCTACAAGCGGTGTCTTTGTGTCGCGACGCGTCGCGCGACAAGTCGCGCCAGTATGTAGGAGACTTTAGGCATTCTCTAACAGTCAACCAAGGGTGGTGAAAAGTCTGAAGAGATAAGATGGCAGGTGCGCTCTGCTTGCTATGAACAATGAGTATTCTTTAAACATTCAAAATAATAATTATATCATGAAAAATTATATCATAATGAATTATAAATAAAATAGGTACACAAGTACAAAACTTATAATACACATACATACATTAAGAAACTGACTTCCAAGAAGGGAAGCAGCTTTGACAATAATAAGAACCGGTCCTAGTATCAAACCATGGGGAACCCTGTTGTCCCTTGTTTAAAATACATTATTTATTCAAACGTAATGTTGCATGGCTAGAAGACTAGTGTTAGATAAATGGTCTATTTCACACGGGGAAAAATGAGGGTTCCTAACGAACTAACAGCACTAATTAATAAGATACTTAATAACAATTTGTAATGAGGCCTGTGTTCTGTGTTTCTCACAGAGAGGAGTCTCTGTGAGAGGGAATGGGCCGTAATCCACAACGTGGGCCCAGTGCGATTTGGTAGATGTCACATGTTTTCAAATTTTTGGTTCTAGGACATGCCGATTTCCTCACGATGTTTTCTTTCACCGTTTTGAGAACAGTGGTGATGAAACTATTTACACATAGATTCCGGGTTCGAACCTACGAGCTACAACTCGAAAGTCGCGGCTGTTTCCACTACACTCAATAATTGTATTTAAAATTATATATTATGTATTTCATAATCTGATACCTACATAAAAAAATTCAATGCCCTTACAGGGTGCATGTCTTAATACTTTGTCATGAAATTTTAATGCATTCCTGCTAACAAGTGTTTTACATGTTAGCACATAAATAAATAAATAATTTAATCAGCGCACAGGAACAAGAAACGCACGATCTTCCTAAATTGGCCAAAATAAAACAACCTTTATTGTTTATCTATAAAACAAGCCTTACAAATGCCCGTAGGCGTTTATTATATGTAATTAGACCTCTTATATATGTGCGAGCTTTTGCCTTATATACTCAAGTTTTTTTATTTGTTTACATTACTTAGTTAAAACTTTAAAAGCGACCAAACGGAGCGGTTTGTCTTTGTTCAGTGCGTGGAGAATGTTCGTCACGGACGCACGTACTCCGCGGCCGTGTTTTAAATAACGAACTCGGTAACGGGAATAGGAATCTTTTTAAAACTTTTAAATTTAGAATCTCAGTTTTAAATAACGTTTTATATGTGATACTTCTAAGTGTTGTGTTGCTGGTACTTAATTTGATAACCTACGTTTTTCTTATATTGTGATAAATTACTTAAAAATCGTACTTATTTTACAAAATTTTGATAAAAGTTTCATAATTTGGAATAAATTAATATTGAATCTCTATTTACACTTAAAAAAAAACTTAAAATACAAAAACAAAACGTTTAAAACTGACAAAAAGTGATATTAGAAAAGAAAATATTCTGTGATCAAACTTAAAAGTAGTTTAATTTTTGTTTTTACTTTTATAAAATATTCAAAATAAAGTGTCAATGTGCTCTTAACCTGCGGAACTTTCGTGAACCCTTAGTGAAATCGTAAGTGGACGCTTGTACTACATTTCAATGTCGCCATTATAAATCAGTTTTATACGTTTCTTGAATAGAGAGCGCCTATAATGAAGAATCTCCGTCAGACGATTGTACTACATACTTAATGGTCATTTTTTTGTATTAATTTTGTATTAGGATCGTTCATTCACGAATACTTTTACTTTTTTATTATTAGATATAGTTATTGTTTTTATACTTTTTATATGTATTGTGTTTTTATGAGCCTTAGTTGCCTGAAATAAAGGATATAATTATTATTATTAAAACATGTGGCGAGTAATGTTTTAAAAGTTTTAAATACTTACGGGATGGATAGAAGTGTAGGGTTAGAAACGATGAATGGATTGTGTGAAAGATGATATGGCTGGAAAGGGGGTGACTACTGGCGTGACAGCTGATAAAGATCTCTGGAATACAGAGCGATGCTTCGTAGACCCTAATCCCAAATAAATTGAGATAAGGGTTATGTTCATTCACACATTACTATAGTACTTTTTTTTTTGTCGTGTGGAAATCCTCATGGATATCCTCCATCCTGGGGTAGGTGGAGGGGTCTGTCAGACTCTTACTGACTAAAACCACACGGTGTTCTGCTGCTACCTTTAGCCGAGGCTCTGGAGTGCTTGCGCATTTCGTCACGCTCCCCCGGGTAGGTGTTGGTCTTACATTACTATAGTACCTACCTACCTAGGTTTTGCCTGCAGCATCTGTCGCTTGTAGGTCGGAAAATATCCCACAAGAAGGAACCACTGGAATAAAAGTATCCTATATCCTATCCTAGTGTCAAATATAACCGTTTGACCGGTAAACTGTGAAAAGTTAACAGACAGACAGAGTTACTTTCGGATTTATAATATTAGTAAAGTATAGTTTAGATGAAGAATAGAACGTTAATTGTTATAAGCACCAATGTTCTATTTTTATTAAAGAAGGTGTATCAATAAGACGCTGACAACACCTAAACCGCAGTCACTGTCAGACTGCATAGAAAATAAAGAGAAGTGCGATGACACAACGCTTGTAATTTATTGCAAAATATGAAGCAATTATCTATTTACTCAAAATTGAGTTGAGTAATCGAAAATAAAAAACAACCAAGTTCTGCATTCAAATAAGACGTTCTTGTTATTAATTAAATACGTAGCGTATGTTCATATTTAATACAGATATTTTGGTGTGGAACTTAGGTTAGTTTAACGTTAGTTTGTATCGCGATTTTTTAGTTCTGGGAAATATATTCAAAATTAACATATATTTTTTCCGCTACCACAAACTATACAGATTTGGCAATTTTTTTCTTAAGACAAGCGTAATTTTGTCATTTGCCTCTTCTCAGCGCATTAACTACAAAATCTGTGTCTAGCTAGTCGACCAATAGAGTTCCTTTACGTTTAAAAGTATGTACCTACTTGACTACAAAAGGAGATGTTTGATTTTGGGCTACCACCATGTACACTACATAGATAAATAGGAAAAAAATAGGGGATTTTCATTAAAATACAAAAAAAATAATTTGAAGAAGAGTACAGCCGTACAAAAAAGATTATTTGGGAAGATTTTTAATATGATAACCCTATTTTTATGGCAGCTATGACAGTTGTGTTTGTCATGACGTTTAATGACTGACAGTTTTAAGTTTCGTGACGTGACGTCTTCCTTTGACTTTGGCAGTTGGCTTACATATTGTAGTCTGTGCCTCTGCGTTTTGGATTAGGGGTGTACGGACATAGATTGATTGCTTCTCTGTTGACCTCGGCTTTGTTATATGGTTTTTGATTCGCCTGTGATTTGGATTCCGTCGTGTATGTGGTATTCTACAATAACAAGTTCAGTTTCAGGTTTGTCTCATTTAACTCTTGCTTGCATTAGCAAGCAAGAGTTAAATGAGACATAGAAATAGCATTTGAATAAATAAGTATAATTACTTATTTGTTCAAATGCTGTTTCTATCTGATGTTTTCTTTCCTCGTTCTATATTCTAACAGACTTTTACTTCTACTTATTCATGTGTTGTTTTTGTAAATACACATCAATCAAAAATTACATTTCGTATATTCCTGATCCACCATGTTTATGTTGTGTTGCTCTCCTTGACCGAGTTAATTTCAATTTACATTAAAACGAAGTAAAATTATAGAAAATTAGCATTAGAAAACGGTAACTATATTGTATAGCGATTTTTACATATAGTGTACATAGAGCTGGCCCAGGCTCCATACATTTCTGGAACATCTTTGTGTCTAGTAGACCAATAGAATTCCATTTTTTTTTAAAGTAGGTACTTACTATTGACTTGAAAATATGTGTTTAGTCAACCAATAGAATTGCAGTAAAGTAGGTACAGACCATTGACTACAAAATATGTGTCTAGTCGACCAATAGCTGTGCAGTTTTTTGTAAGTAGGTACCTATCATTGGCTATAAAAAAGATATGCGTCTAGTCTACCAACAGAATTGCATTTTTTAAGTGGGTAAGTACCATGGACTTTGAAATAGGTAGGTATATGTCTAGTCGATCACTAAAATTGCAGTTTTTTTAAAGTAGGTACCTACCATTGACTACAAAATATGTGTCTAGTCGACCGGTAGAATTACAGTTTTTTGTTCACACACAAGCGACATTGATTAGTTGTATGAGGTACTCAACAATTTTGTAGCTTAAGAACAGTGTCAAAGTTTGCACGCATAGAATAATTTATGGAAAATTCTTCCTTGTTTTTTATCAGGTTTTTATATAACCCGCTGTAGAATATATCGTATGTAGGTATTTGTTATTTTTTTTGTGTGTTACATCTTTTGAGTTCCTATAGCATATCTGGGTCAGGACCAAATTTTTGTCGTGTTGCACAACGGAAATCACAACGGAAATATATCACAATGGAAAATAAATGCAGCGCAATATAATTATTAGGGTGTCTGTAAATCGTCGGAATATTTTAGGCAAGTGTAATTAATTTGATTACACCTGCCTAAAATATTCACACAACCCTAATAATTATATTGCGCTGCATTTATTTTCCATTGTGATACATTTCCGTTGTGATTTCCGTTGTGCAACACGTCAAAAATTTGGTCCTGACCCAGATATCAAATAGTAATTATTGAAATTTTATTTTTTATAACTATAAAGTAGGTAAGGTATTACAGAAAATCATAAAAAAAAAACAATTTACATTGCTACAATCGACAAATTTATTTTTAAATAAGTAAGTACCTATTTGATTAAGTTTTACTGCCTAAAAATATGAGTAAGCAGTTCAACAAAAAACTATTAAAAAATCGATATAATATGTAGTAAAAGCAATTTCACAATTCTCATAAAGTTTATTTTTTATATTTATTTCTTCAATTTTATTATATCCGTTTTTCAACTTTAGTTACCTAATCCATATTTTTTTTAAACTGACGTAAATTGGGTGTACCTATTATAGGTGCACCTCTGCCTAGCCCTTCGGGAAACACAGGCGTAATGTTATGTTATGTAAAATTCGATTGTATCTGATAGTTACACTGTAAACAAAAACATTAACTATAAAATATCATATAATATCATATAATATCCTGTTTAAATTATCAATTTATGGCTAATTATTTTCCAAGCGACTAACAACTTAAGACGCTGACAACACCTACACCGCGGTCACTGTCAGATTGCATAGGAAAGAAAGAGAAGCGCGATGACACAACGCTTGTAATTTATTGCAAAAAATGAAGCTATTATCTATTCACTCAAAATTAAGTTGAGTAATCGAAAATAAAAAACAACCAAGTTCTGCATTCAAATAAGACGTTCTTGTTATTAATTAAATACGCAACGTATGTTGATATTTGATACAGATATTTTGGATTATAACTCAAAGTAAGAGGTTAGTTTAACGTTAGTTTGTATCGAGATTTTGTTTTCAAAACGTGTTTTGGTAACAACCAAGTTCTGGGATCATCATCATCATCATCATCATTCCAGCCGAAAGACGTCCACTGCTGGACATAGGCCTCCCCCAATATTGGGGGAGTTTGCCATAATCGCCACGCTTGGCAGGCGGGTTGGCGATCGCAGTATGGTGTTAAAATGCATAGAGAACGCTGCTGCCCATTCTCTAGTAAGTCCCTTAGTCGCCTTTTACGACACCCATGGGAAGAAAAGAGATGGTGCTATTCTTTACGTCCGACACCACACGGAACTAGTTCTGGAAGTTCTGGGATATATGTTTAAAATTAACATATATTTGTTTCACTACCACAAACTATACAGGTTTGGCATTTTTTTTTTTCTTAAAGGAAGCCTATTTTGGTCAATTGGGTCTTATCAGCGCCTTAATGGGCGACTAACTATTTGCTACTAAAAAAATAAAATGGGTAGCAAAAATAATAGGTTGGCAGCTACAGTGAAGTAGCATTTTAAGTACGAGTATAAAATTTGGGTTAGGTTAGGTTAGAACAGTGACCACTAACGCGGCAGCGGCCGCCGAGCGTCAGATCCCTTCGGTAGTTGGTGACTCTCAGTTATGAAAACAAAAACTTGATGCTAGTTTAAATTAACACAAAGCTAACAATTGATTATTAAGCTGCTACTTTATACTTAAAATGCTACCTCACTGTAGCTGCTAACCTATTATTTTTGCTACCCGTTTTATTTTTTTAGTAGCAAATAGTTAGTCGCCCTTTAAGGCGCTGACAAGACCCAATTGACCAAAATAGGCTTCCTTTAAGAAAAAAAAAATTAAAAGTTTTAATTATTTTTAAAACCCTAAATCAGATTATTTTGTCGCCGCGTTAAATACATGCCTTAATTTATTCATAAACAAGTCTGTTTTATGATCAATTAGAAAAAAATACAATCATGATTAGCTATTTTAGAACAGAATGGATAGAAAAACAATCAACAATACGTCACATGTTATTAAAATAAATAACATACCCAGTTTAATTCCAATAAAATATTTTAAAATAATAACACCGAACATTGATTATTTGATGTCAAAAATATTTGCGTGTAACATTTAATTAATTTTCATCACTCCATCCACCGTCACTCCAAGTTACGCTTGCGGCGGTCGGTTCGTGGATGGGTGACTATCCATTAAGAGACCCCTTCGTCCCTCGGAAAAGCACGTTAAGTTACCCAGTAACTAGGTTGTGGCGGTCAGATAGGCAGTCGCTCCATGTAAAATACTGGTATTCAGCTGCATCCGGTTAGACTGGAAGCCGACTCCAACATAGTTGGGAAAAGTCTAGGCAGATTTATTGACTGCTATAATCACTTTGACAATACTCTCCCAAACAATACTAGCATTTACAAAAAGCTGGTACACGCGGCTACACATCAAGCTATACATTTCCAGTTTACGCTGACCTCGCATTGTACGGAAATCCTTTATAATGCGAGATCAGCTTATACTGGAAATGTATAGCTTGATGTGTAGCCGTGTGTACCCGGCGTCGATATGCCAGCGCTGTCGGCGCCGACGCCGACGCAAGAAATTTTTTATACTTTTTGCCAAATCAGTGCGAAGCGTCGCCTACTATTCAAATAGTAACTTGTCGGTGCAACATGTCTGCTTATTCAAAACACAGGTACCAATTACCTAGGTATAAGTCATCATCCCAGTATCTAATCGCCAATTTATAGACATAACTTGCTTTTGCCCGCGGTTTCGCTCGCGCGGAGGTCGGAAATTATTCCACGGGAACATATTACCGGACATACTACGAAAGTATCCTATGCTCTAACCTAGATCATGGTTTACCCATGTGCAAAATTTCATCCAAATCCGTTCAGCCGTTTTAGCGTGAACGCTTAACAAACAAACACTTTCGTATTGATCATTTGTAATATAATAATTATGATATTATTTATTATATTATTATAAGTTAGAATTATCATCTTTCACACATTCCATCCATCGTTTCTTTAATCTGTCCATTTCCTATTCATACTCACCAAATAATTGCTATCCTAAAAGTTGTCTTCTTTGTTATGTATAATTAGGTATAAAGGTTTTTGGAACAGCAATTTTCTGTTAAGTACTCTTGTTTTCGAACGAAAAAATTACCATTATTAACGCAATTAGAACATGTTCAGTCATTAACAATACTTAGTACGTAGTTCCCAGAAGGAATTTAATAATAGTTCCTGTATGAACAGATGTACGGAACGAACTCGTTGAAAAATGTCAAGGTCTTCTAATAAACTTCGTTCAGAAAGATAAGCGTTTAGATAAATTGCTGTTAGTTTGTATACTTACCTACTAATAATTGTTGTAAATTAAATCTGTATCATTTAGTATGTTCCAGTTATGATATCCTACTTCCTACTAATATTATAAATGCGAAAGTTTGTAAGAATGGATGGATGGATGTTTGTTATTCTTTCACGTAAAAAGTACTGAACGGATTTGGATGAAATTTGGCACACAGATAGTTTATAACCAGGAATAACACTTAGGATACTTTTTATCCCGATATACCCACGGGGTCAAAACTTATGGTTTAAGATACGCATTCATTTCTGAGGAAAGCTTTTAAGACGCTGACAACACCTAAACCGCGGTCACTGTCAGACTGCATAGAAAAGACAGAGAAGCGCGATGACACAACGCTTGTAATTTATTGCAAAATATGAAGCAATTATCTATTTACTCAAAATTAGGTTGAGTAATCGAAAATAAAAAACAACCAAGTTCTGCATTCATATAAAGCGTTCTTGTTATTCATTGAATACGTAAAGTACGTTGATGTTTATACAGATATTTTGGATTGGAACACAAGGGAGATTTTTTTTCAAAACGTCTTTTGGCAACAACCAAGTTTATAGATAAATATGTTCAAAATGAACATATTATTAAGTATATCAATTTCGCTACCACAAACTATACAGATTTGGCAATTTCTTTAACCTTAAAAAATATTTTATCGAAATACTGCAAATAGAAAGCAGTTGTCAATATGTAATTTTTTATGAGTAAATAACAAAATAACTGTAAAAAATACCATACATACTTATAAATACCAACAGTCTAGAGCTTGACTGAAAAAAATTTACTTTGATTTAAATGTAATTAAATAATCACAAAAGCCCTCTAGAAATGCGACGTTGCCAGCTCACGCGGCCATAGACATATCAATGATTAATACAATTAATGGAATAGACTGAAGGTCAACTGCCAAAATTCAGTCAGTATTAGCAAGGAAGAGACGCTGTTGCTAAGTGGCTAACTTCTTCCTGCCCTGATACCATGTTTTCGCCAACCATCTTAACAGAATTCTTTCTATACCGGGAATAAAAAACATTATCTCTCTCCTTAAACATATTTTTTATTTTCTTTGTTCTTTGCCCTGTTTTGGTTCGAAGCGCTAGTTTTATGATTAATTATTATTGAATATATTATATAGATAATTTGAATGTGTTTTATGTATGTATGTACGTATTGTATATATGTGAATGGTACACCACAGACAACCTGCAGTATTGTCTCTCCTTTCCCCCCTAATCCATCCAAAGGTTGTCTTTAAAAGATCGCTTTTAGCTATATGACCCCCATTGTGTCACCCTATGTAAAATTTCTACAGTTATAGCTGTAATTTTTATGGTGTACATAATAAAGAGTATTCTATCTACATATCTATCTAATAAAACTATATAAAAAGCAAAGATAAAAATAAAAAAAAATCTGAAGTATAATCTGTAACGTACTATCGGCCAATCTTCCGCATGCTCATCTCTAAGGCGATAATCGTATAGCACGGCTCACGACTCGATCGCCCGATGCAAGCGTTTTGGCCAATGGGATGCATGAAGCGTATTTTAGCCGTGTTTGTATTAATGTAATTATGTATAGTGTGTGTGACAGTCACACTAGGCGCGTGCTATGCTCACTTGTTTGTAAGACATTTTTTTAATGGGCACGGCCAGCGAGAGCGCTTTATGAATTGTTATTGTTGACAAGAAGTAATTTCGTACTAATATCTTCCGTTTGGTTTAGAAAATGTATTATTGGTATTGCTATACGCGTACCCTAAAAAAACTTTATTTAGCATTTTTGTTTACCACTTTGCCAAATTACAGCTTTCTAGTAAGAGTCTGTGAGCTAAGCCGGGGACAGACAGACAGACAGACGGTCATGGCGAAACTATAAGAGTTCCTTGTTGACTACGGAACCCTAAAACGAAGCAAGTTACGTAGTTTTGTTAGAAATTGTCATTTGCTATCTCTTTCTTTTATTGCTGTTTTGATTAAAATAGCAAAATTACTTACAGTAGTATTTGAACCATTACTTGGCGCAGTTTATACAATGTTATCAGATTTTTTTATTATTGCTGTCGCAACTTTTGCAACTGCAATAGAAATAAGTTCATTATCTAAGCACCATTGTTATTCAGTGGGAACGTCAGAACATCTGGTTAAACAATAGATCGGCTTTATAGAACGGCCATAAAATACGGTCGCAAAAAATTACGAAATATTTCTTCAACACACTTGCTTGTAAAGTGACTCAGAAATTCAGCTTATTATATAGAAGTATTTTTACTTTACATTTCTTTTTTCAATATACGCAGTTTTTGTCCAAAAACAATGAATATTTTTGAGAAAAAAAAATTCGTTACATCAGATAAATCAATCATCAAAATTATCATCATTTCATAAAATTATATATTTTTCACTACATATTAACCTTAATTTGCTTATTCAAAAGATTATTTTGTTTATTATATTTTTTATATAGGCTGTTTAGCGGTTTTTCCAGCGCCTTTATTTACACCTGCGGCGCGCGGGATAAACAAAACAAGCGCGGTATTTTCCAGAAATACTTGTTAACGTTTTCATTGTGTGGTTAATTATTATGAAAAATGTTGACTTCAATTAGGAAAGAAGAGCGAAGAGCAACGCGTAGATTTAACCCCCCGGAAATACTAATCTAGGCACGAAACGCTAGTGACAGCCTGTTGCCTGCAAAATCTAGAGAGAAATACCTAGCGGCGTACGAAACTAATAACAATACCAGTCTCTTTTTTTCCTCTCAAGTTGAAAACCGTCGTATGAAACGCGCACACACTCGACTCCCTTATCGCGCTCGCTCGCCCTCGGCTCGCGCGAATAATACCGGCTCGTGCAGTGAGTAACCAACATACCACACATATTTATATTTTTTGTTACACGCCCTATACTCACACAAATTCATATTGTCTCTAATTGGACGAAACCAGGAAGGGGTGTGGTTTGTCACTAGCTGCGCTTGCCGCAGAAATATTTTCTAAAGTGAGCATGCTTAAGTTTTGCCAATAGTACCTACTCTCATCGAGACCCGCACCCTATTTGCACACTATCAATAACAATCTGATTGATTTTGAAGTATATTGCTAGTCCATTGCTTCATACGTTCGAATAATTTGTCTGCTCAACAACGTAGGTACTATTGGCAAAACTTAAGCATGCTCACTTTAGAAAATATTTCTGCGGCAAGCGCAGCTAGTGACAAACCACACCCCTTCCTGGTTTCGTCCAATTAGAGACAATATGAATTTGTGTGAGTATAGGGCGTGTAACAAAAAATATAAATATGTGTGGTATGTTGGTTACTCACTGCACGAGCCGGTATTATTCGCGCGAGCCGAGGGCGAGCGAGCGCGATAAGGGAGTCGAGTGTGTGCGCGTTTCATACGACGGTTTTCAACTTGAGAGGAAAAAAAGAGACTGGTATTGTTATTAGTTTCGTACGCCGCTAGGTATTTCTCTCTAGATTTTGCAGGCAACAGGCTGTCACTAGCGTTTCGTGCCTAGATTAGTATTTCCGGGGGGTTAAATCTACGCGTTGCTCTTCGCTCTTCTTTCCTAATTGAAGTCAACATTTTTCATAATAATTAACCACACAATGAAAACGTTAACAAGTATTTCTGGAAAATACCGCGCTTGTTTTGTTTATCCCGCGCGCCGCAGGTGTAAATAAAGGCGCTGGAAAAACCGCTAAACAGCCTATATAAAAAATATAATAAACAAAATAATGTTTTGAATAAGCAAATTAAGGTTAATATGTAGTGAAAAATATATAATTTTATGAAATGATGATAATTTTGATGATTGATTTATCTGATGTAACGAATTTTTTTTTCTCAAAAATATTCATTGTTTTTGGACAAAAACTGCGTATATTGAAAAAAGAAATGTAAAGTAAAAATACTTCTATATAATAAGCTGAATTTCTGAGTCACTTTACAAGCAAGTGTGTTGAAGAAATATTTCGTAATTTTTTGCGACCGTATTTTATGGCCGTTCTATAAAGCCGATCTATTGTTTAACCAGATGATCTGACGTTCCCACTGAATAACAATGGTGCTTAGATAATGAACGTATTTTTATTGCAGTTGCAAAAGTTGCGACAGCAATAATAAAAAAATCTGATAACATTGTATAAACTGCGCCAAGTAATGGTTCAAATACTACTGTAAGTAATTTTGTTATTTTAATCAAAACAGCAATAAAAGAAAGAGATAGCAGATGACAATTTCTAACAAAACTACGTAACTTGCTTCGTTTTAGGGTTCCGTAGTCAACAAGGAACTCTTATAGTTTCGCCATGACCGTCTGTCTGTCTGTCTGTCCCCGGCTTAGCTCACAGACTCTTACTAGAAAGCTGTAATTTGGCAAAGTGGTAAACAAAAATGCTAAATAAAGTTTTTTTAGGGTACGCGTATAGCAATACCAATAATACATTTTCTAAACCAAACGGAAGATATTAGTACGAAATTACTTCTTGTCAACAATAACAATTCATAAAGCGCTCTCGCTGGCCGTGCCCATTAAAAAAATGTCTTACAAACAAGTGAGCATAGCACGCGCCTAGTGTGACTGTCACACACACTATACATAATTACATTAATACAAACACGGCTAAAATACGCTTCATGCATCCCATTGGCCAAAACGCTTGCATCGGGCGATCGAGTCGTGAGCCGTGCTATACGATTATCGCCTTAGAGGTGAGCATGCGGAAGATTGGCCGATAGTACATAAGGCAATGAATGTTGTTGAACTGTCAACACCCATTGCTGCTAGTGTGTTACGCAATAACCCCGCTAAGAGTTATGAATCATATATGAGTTGTATTGATCATAATCAGCCCACTGCTAGGAGACAGGCCTCTGTGCGTGGGAGTGAGCCGTAATCCAAAGGTCTTCGATTTATTAGTTCTAGGACATGCCGGTTTCCCCACGACGTTTTTCTTCGCCATCATACATGAGTGAATTCCTTTAGATCTGATGGCCAGTTTTTTAGTCACTGCTTGCAAGGCTACAGTGTATATTCGTAAATTTATTTATTTATTTAACCATTTATGTACACACTTAGAGAAACAGACAAGAAGAAAAGAACGGAAAAATACGTACAAAGGTGATGCTTATTTCTGGTATCATTATCAATTTTTTGGCATCATTATTTAGGTTAAATAAACATCTGTTAGACGAGTAAATAAAAAAGGTAGTTCCCCGGGGTGAATTTTGTAATAACCTTGATTAACAAAAAAAACGATGTTATTTTTAACTTAAAATTGATCTTTTAGCATTTATTTCAATATGATGCAGCATTTAATGTTATTATTTGAGTTATTTAACACGTTGTTAATACTTTTCCGTTGCTAAAAGTATTTTTTTTATGACAATTGGGCTTTAAATTTTAAAGTTACTATACTTTTAGTATGCACGCTCCATAAAAGCCGATCAAAACACAAAAATGGCTGCCATTCAGGGGGGGATGGGTTCCGACCCTACATGTAGAATAATTTTATTGATAGAATAGATAAACTACCACCCCTTTAAGTTTGTACAGTCCGAAACCGGACATATTGTATATCTGTCATAGGAAAGTAGATAAAGAGATGTAGACACCGTGGGTAAGAGTAGCAGAGAACTTCTTGGGATGTCCGAAAGAAAAACATTAGCAATATGTAATATTTGAGGACGCAAGCACTTATAGGGTTAACCACCCAAGTACTATATACTTCGTTTGTTCTATCAATTAAATTGTTTAAATAACAGTTATTTTAAGAACTGTGTTGTCCCGAAACGTATGAGATTAGACAATAATACGTATTATTATTTTTATCACGGGTAGGTACCGTGATAAAATAATGTCGGATTCAATGAGCGTCTCGGTTTTTTTTTGCTAACAAAATCATAGTGGACGTCACGTCTATAATGTCCAACTAACAACTGACACCACAAGACAGAAACTAGTTAACAATATTTAATTTAAAAGAGGCTGAGGTTGCACTTTCCGGACATCATAAATAAGGTCCCTTGTACACGGCACGCTTTCTTTACGCGTATGAAACGCGCTGAAAAAAACGTGTCTGTCAACAAGCTTCAATGATCCACACTACACTGACGACAGACGGCGTAAGCACGCCGTTGAAAAAGCCTGTCTGTCTGTTGACAGACAGGATGGCGTGCTTACGCCGCTTAGCTTCCATATTGATCCATACAACACTGACAACCGTGCCTACACATGGCGTATAAACCACGCCGTAGAAAAAACGTGTCCTTCAACAAGTTTCCATAATGATCCATACATCACTGATGACCGTGCCTACACACGACGAATAAACCGTAGATTTTTACGACAAGAAAATCGTATGTGTACAAAACACCTCACAAAGCAGTTCTCAAAATACATATAGCCCACCTTTTGACTCTTCCATTTGCTATCATTGAGTAGGTATATCTGAAAAAGACGACAATCAGGAAAAAAATGCTGCACAGACTACAGAGAAACTCAAAGTCTATCACTTATCTAGATCACAAATTGATTCTTTGAGTAGGTATATCTGAAAAAGACGACTATCAGGAAACAAATGCTGCACAGACTACAGAGAAACTCAAAGTCTATTACTTATCTAGATCACAAATTGATTCTTTGAGTAGGTATATCTGAAAAAGACGACAATCAGGAAACAAATGCTGCACAGACTACAGAGAAACTCAAAGTCTATCACTTATCTAGATCACAAATTGATTCTTTGAGTAGGTATATCTGAAAAAGACGACAATCAGGAAACAAATGCTGCACAGACTACAGAGAAACTCAAAGTCTATCACTTATCTAGATCACAAATTGATTCTTTGAGTAGGTATATCTGAAAAAGACGACAATCAGGAAACAAATGCTGCATAGACTACAGAGAAACTCAAAGTCTATCACTTATCTAGATCACAAATTGATTGAAGTTCTACATAAAATTGTCGGAAAGTCTGACGGTATCAGCAGTTTATCTCCAGTTTCCTCGTTTTTAGACGTGTGATTGATATGATTTTTAAGTATATTGCTAATCAATTGCTTCATATGATCGAAAAATGTATCTGCTCAACAACGTGAATAACGCAATGAATGTCTTGAATTCTCAAAATTAAACCCATTGCTATGGATGATGTGTTACTCAATTTCACAGCTGGATACGATCTCAATTCAACAATGTATGTCGAAAAGGAACCGGCGACATTGTAAAACCCCAGGTTTGGTCCGATTCCAGTTTTAGAGACCTCCCTGACATATTTTATTATCACAGACAGACGTCCCGCTGAGAAAAGAACATCTCAAAAAACCCTATTATAATATTTACAAAGTAAAATTCAAAGCATTCAAACTTGAAGAAAAGAATCCATATTTTATTATAAAAAATGCAGGTGACACCTGCTTCGGAATGAATTCTTCCCGCGGTGTTTCTTCGAATAAACCTGTTACTAGTCTATGGATTAATAAGCTTGAAAGCAAGTTACAACCTATTTACTTTTTCTTAAAATACAGGGTGACCCGTAAATAATGGATAACCTTGAAATAGCATAATAATAGACCCGATGACCGTTCTAAAAACATACAAAAAAAAATATCCCAAGTAAAAATTTGATAAAAATCTTAGGTACATCATACTCATTGTACACAAATCCTATACAATGCGAGATCAGCATACACCGGAAATGTATAGCTTGATATGATATACCTAAGATTTTTAACAAATTTTTGTTATCTTTTGCATTCTTCTTCACCACGATCATAAATGAAAGAATTCCATCGGTTATTTGTTGTTGTAATATTGTACGTTCAATATGACAGAGAGACAGTAAATAATGTGACTAGGAATTGCACAATATTTTTTTTTTTTTAATCCCATCGTAGGTGTTACTTGAGATAGTAACACAGGCAACTGAAGGAATACGGGTGGGTTTTAGTCAGTAAGAGTCTGACACAAAGAGCGGGAGAAGTTACTTGATGATTTCCCACCCAAAAAAAAAAAAACAAAAAGTGTCGCGTCGCGGCTGTTTGCGGGCAAGCAGCCGCGCTTAGCCAGCTCCTCTCATGTGGATGTGCTTTACAATATTTTATCAATAACATGTTTAATTTTAATGACTGATTTGATACCCACGCTTATCAAACATGTTAACTTATTAAAATGTCTGTAAACATCATAACAACTGTTAAATTAAATACTTACGTGTGATAAATTTGTTATAATTTTTATATAATATAAACATTCTCATGATGCATACAATTACTAAATTCTACATGACAAATTGTATAGTATGTCAAATCGATTTAAAATCTCAAATTGAGACTGACAGGCATGATAAGCTTTTTTCTTTTCGACTTTTCGTTGTTCAATTGTTTTTTTTTTTACCTACAAACTACCCTCCTTAGTCGGTAAAATTAATTTTGGTTCACCACACCCGAACATGAGAGTCAGTGAAAATAGTCAGACATATTAGTCAAGTACAGGAAATACAGAAATAACTTAAACTTAGCATAAGCTACTAAGTAGTGGCTTGGACAACTTTTCCAAGTTGTCACAAACTTAAGGCGCTGACAAGACCCAATTGACCAAAATAGGCTGCTCTTAAGAAAAAAAAAATTGCCAAATCTGTATAGTTTGTGGTAGCAGAAAAAATATATGTTAATTTTGAACATATTTCCCAGAACTTGGTTGTTACCAAAATATGTTTTGAAAGAAAATGTCGATACAATCTAACGTTAAACTAACCTCTTACCTTGAGTTCTAATCCAAAATAATTAATAACAAGAACGTCTTATTTCAATGCAGAACTTGGTTGTTTTATATTTTCGATTACTTAACTCAATTTTGAGTAAATAGATAATTGCTTCATATTTCGCAATAAATTACAAGCGTTGTGTCATCGCGCTTTTCTTTCTTTTCTATGCAATCTGACAGTGACCGCGGTTTAGGTGTTGTCAGCGCCTTAAATGCAGAGTCCGTCATTACCCACATACAGTTGCGTGAACTGAGATACACACGGCTACATATCAAGCTATACATTTCCAGTATAAGCTGACCTCTCATTGTACGGAAATCATACCCAATGCGAGATCAGCATAAATTGGAAATGTATAGCTTGATATGTAGCTGTGTGTACTTGTAAAGTGTAGAGAAGAGATAAATTACCAGCCAAGAAATACATTAGTATCTTTACATTAAGGGCACTTGCACCACATACTCGTATCAGTAAATACGTTTAGCCTTAAACATTTAAAATATCATTCTGTCCCTGTCATCTTCAAACGATTGCCAGGACGATGTTTTAAATTTGTTCAGCCGTGTTCAGTGATTTGTGAATTGTTATGCAAGCAAGCCTAAATTGGCAATCAATTGGACAAAAACAAAGATAACACACACGTACGCACATGGTTTAAAAAAATTACTTAGCTTCTTGCAGCCTTTTTGAGTACTAGCTGCGCCTCGCGGTTTCACCCGCATAAGTCTCGATCCCGTGGGGATATCGGGACAAAAAGTACCCTATGTCCTAATCCAGGTCATGGTCTACACATATGACAAATTTCATTCAAAATCATTCAGCCGTTTTAGCGTGAAAGCGTAACAAACAAACAAAGTCATTTTCGCATTTATAATATTAGTTCGGATCACACTCCTAATGATAATAATCGTTTTGATTTTGACGATTTAGAATTAAATTAAATTAATATTAAATTCAGCTTCATCATTTTGACATTTTTAGC
Source organism: Atethmia centrago (assembly GCA_905333075.3). Taxonomy (NCBI): domain Eukaryota; kingdom Metazoa; phylum Arthropoda; class Insecta; order Lepidoptera; family Noctuidae; genus Atethmia; species Atethmia centrago. Next base: position 16,700,011 of record HG995385.1, read on the forward strand.
GCTGGTGGCCCAGCGGCAACTGTCCCGACTTACCTGTCATAAGGTCGTGGGTTCGAACCCAGAGAGGCATATTATATTACTTTGTGCGATTTATTTCTATCACCACTGCTCTCAAAATGGTGAAAGAAAACATCGTAAGGAAACCGGCGAGTCCTGGACCCAAAAATTCGAAGATATGTGACATCCACCAACCATCCACTGGGCCCGCGTGGTGGATTATGGCCCACTCCCTCTCACAGAGAGGAGGCCTGTGTCCCGGCAGTGGGAACGTATACAGGCTGATTATACGAGTACTATCTTCCAGTTAATACGGTCCAAAGCAAATTTTGGAAGATGCCATGGCTATGAAAAACGTCAACGACTACTTTTAAGGCAGTTTTTGGATGAAATGACGATGAAAGCTAATGTTTTCAAGTTTAGCTCCTTTTTTGTTTTCTCCATTTCTTCCTAGGAACCATCTTCTATGATCTTCCATGACGCCCACGCCGTCTGGAAGTGTCTTTGTGTGGTGGCCGCCGTGGTTATTTTGGCCCACAGCAACTCACTGGCATTCGAGGTCAACCCAGTCCCATTTAAACTGTGCGACTTATATAATTATGACGCTGTAACAAAAATACACTTCTTTTTACGCCAGACAGATGTAAAAATATACTTCCCTGTTCCCTAGTTCTTGCTTCGGAGAAGTAATTAGATACAATTGTATGCCAACGTTCGCGGCAGCCGCCGTGTTCATAAAACGCGGGGGCAAAATGACACGAGACACAGCTCGAGATGAAGCTTTCGCAACCACGAGTGATTTTTTTGCTATGCACTGCTTAGCACCGTTGTAAATCTAACACTGCATTCAGCTTCCCAATTATCTCACAGATAGGTGAAACAGTACCTTACGCCCAATTTACACGCCGCAAGTTTATTGCTTGTGGCATACCATAATATTGAAGCAACAATTGACTGGCCCCGTCTAAACAACACGTAAAATTGTTGCAAGAAAAAGAAAATTTTATTGTACGTGCTATATACACCTTTACCAGTTTTTAATAGCAACTAACTTGCCCGTATCATGCAACTTGCCAGTCAATTTGTTGCTTCAATATTATGGTATGCCACAGGCAATAAATTTGCGGCGTGTAAATTGGGCTTAAGGCACTGTTTCACCTATCTGTGAGATAATTGGGAAGCTGCATCTGTATACATGATAACGACGGTCTTAACTGTCTCTTCATCATCTACCTGCCACCGTGATAAGGCAACCTACACTGATAAGGCTCATAAATTAGAACGTTCAAGGTGAAGATTAAACATAATAGGACGGTAACCATTGTTTGACTAATACAGTGGAACGTGCGGGTGCTTACATAATGATGAAAGTAAACAAAAAGCATTTCCTAAACACATCAGGAAGATGTTGCGACCACGGCTATGATTTCAAGCAGTATATTTTCTTGATTCAGGCCTTTCAGTTTACCTTTTTTGCAGTCGAGATTCAGTATTTTTTTTGGTGACTTTTTGACAATAATTATGTTCGGTCAACTGTGGCATCTATACTTTCCATGAGCAACCTAAGGGTCGGGTAATCACCGTTGACGTTGGCCATGTACGTCACGCTCACGCTACGCGGTTTGGTTTCATAGGGAATATTTATTTTAAGTAAGAGTACGGAGGTGGCAAGCTAAATTAATAAACTACCGACCGATTTGATTCATCAAACCAGCCAGAAGTTTAACGTTCTTAATTTTATCCAAGGAGAACTAGTTACAATTGAACGAAGATATGCGGAAGACTAAATTTATTAATATTCCATTTGTTGTTGGGTGTGTATTTAAATGGTCTTTGAAACTTTAATGTCCCATACGAAACGTCAATAGGTACCTATCTCAACCCAAATATATGGGACAGCAGATTTTTTTTTTTACGATTTCGATGTCTGTACCATGGAGAAAGTTGTTCAGTTTGATGGTTTGTACCACAGCCTTAAATATGACCACATTTTAAATATGACGACATACGCTGTATAAGCCATAACGATGATAAAAAAGTCAAAAATGTACCTATTGGATACACGTAATTTTTGCTACCGAATAATGTAAGTCAATCTTGTCGAAATGCTTTGGAATCGATTGCCACTTGTCTAGGCCCTAAGGTAGGATTAAAAAAATCGGCCAAGTGCGTGTTGGACCACGAACAATGAAGGGTTCCGTAGTTGGGATGAATTTATGCCAAAACAATCTTAGCATTGTTATTGGAAAACATGTTCTCCCATAAATCGATATACGACACGGTTAATTCTCCAACTGCGAATGTAAGTTGGTCGACTATTACTCGTCAACTTGTAAAGCCTACTTTAGCTGTGAAAATTTTTTTTTAACTTCGTTATATTACACAGGGCTATTTTAAATTGGCTAGCAAATTTAAAATTCCGCAGACACGATAATATTTTTTTTTTACCATTAACCTATTAATATCTAATAAAAAATATATATTATAATATAAAAATCATGAAACTATGATTTTTGTGGCGTCATCGACCGCAGCCATTGTAATTAGCCTGTATACTATTGCCATTATATTTTTCACATAGGTATCCAAAAACAACCATTAAGCTGGCAGGGACACTTAACTCTAACTAAAATTAGCACTGTAAAGCTTAACATTACCCTAAAGGATCCTTGAATCGAAAAATGGTTTTCATAGACCTGCAATGTTTTTGAAAGGCCTATCCAACGATACCCCACACTATGCCAAAGACAAAAAAAGTATCATCTCCACTTTACATGCAAGGGGTACCCAATTTTTTTTTCCAAGATTTTATTTTGCCACTTTGTCGGCGTGTAATAATATGTATACCCCTACCAAATTACATCGTTCTAGTACTAATAGTATCTGAGCTAAGCCGCGGACAGACAGACACAGACAGACGTCGTTGGACATGGCGAAACTATAAGGGTTCCTTGTTGACTACAGAACCCTAAAAACTTGGTTTCTAATCCTACCTTAGTTTTTATATTGCTTAATGGTTCTTTAAAACTGCAATTTTTGAGTTATAACTTCTATCTTTATTACGTCAATATAGAACAGTATTAACGCCTATAGCTGTAGTAACTAAGTAATTAATGGCATGTAGCAGAAGTTGAAATATATACAGGTTGAAATTGAAAACTTGCGACAAACTGAAATGGGACATTGTATACATCATTATTCACAACTTTTACTAAGGGACCAAAGCTGTAATCCCAAAAAAAAAAATCTGCTTTTCCTACATTTTGATGAGGTATTGCGAACATAAATGTAGGGGACGGCAGTTTTTTTTTTTGGATTGTAGCTTTGGCCCCTTAGTAAAAGTTGTTCATAATGATGAGTACAATCTCCCATTTCGATTTGTCGCATGTTTTCAATGTCACCCTGTATAGATGAAATAAATGAATGAAACATACTGATGGTCTTTGTCACGCACATATGTCGTTACACGTGTTTCTATTATAGTTTATATTAGGTGATCATAATACAAGTCCTGTTATTGTGTTTATAATCCCGCGTTTACACCAACATATGAAACATAGCTTCTACTCGCGACTTCTTCCGAGTGATTTTTTTTGATATTTTAAAATACTCGGCAATACTGTAGCTACCCAAGAGTGAAAGAATTTTTGGAATCGGATCAGTAGTTCTGAAGATTACAACCTACATACAAACTCATTACCTCTTTATGGTATTAATAATCTTAATAATAAATATAGGTAAAACTCGCTATGTTTATGTCACTATGTTCGTACACGCTAATCTCCGAAACCACCCAACGGATTTCTATTAAATTTTGCGGCAAGGTCGTGGCCAGGCCTTAACTCTTCCTGGCCATGACCTTGCCGCTATCAGCGGTAACATAGCGCGGGGCAGGCGAGCGGTAAAACAAATATACGAAAATGTATGAAACATGCCACGAGGCACCGCACGCAGCGGCAACACGAGCGATATTTGCTGAGCGGTTCGCGGCAGCGTGTGAACAAATGTACGGGTGAGTGATTGAGACGCCACGACTCAGAGCGGTACGGAGAGCGGAGAGCAGACCGAGCAGTGGCTTGACGATTAAAATATTTTAGATAATTTTATAGTGGAAACTCCAAAGCGTTTATTACAGAAATTTTAAATCGGCCGCCTATATCGATGTCAAAAAATCCACAGCATAAATTAAAAAAATGTTATTAAAAGGGTGTGAATGTTTTCTAGAATATGAAGGTAATTAAATTAGTAATTTATAAAAGTACCTACCAGGCTCCTACCAATATGTTAATATAGGCCGATAGAAAAGTTGGCAATAGAGATTATATATATAACTTAAATGTATTTACAAAGTAATTTCTGTACTGATCGCGTATGCTGCCGCTGACGCTACTGAACACTACGTGACATGGACAACGCCACGACTGCCGACACCGCGTTGCATCCCGCTAAGCCAAAAGTAGCGGCCAGGCTCTTAGCTAAAAGCCTGGCTGGGCCAGTCGGGAAATTAGCTAGCTGCGCTACGCTTTTTCCCGACTGGCTTATATTTCCACTACGACATAAAGACATTAGTCTGCCATAGCATAGAAAATGATAACCGCTTTCACTGATTACCATTATGTAGGTGGAATTAATATCACTTAAGCTCCATTTACAAGGTGCAAGTTTATTGCCTGCGGCATACCATAAGTTTGAAGGGCAAGTAACTGGCACCGTCAAAACAACACGTACGATATTGTTGCACGAAACGGGCAAGTTAGTTGCCGTTAAAAACTGGTATATGTACAAACAGCACGTACAATAAAATAGCACGTACAATAAAATTGCACGTGCAATAAAATCGCATTTAACTCTACAAGTACGAACGAATGAAGGAAGTTAAAAAAAAATCTGAAAATACGTTCAATAAAGTTTTAATGAAATATTTGGCAGCGCAAATACGGTCAGTACTTTATTCAGTTGTACAAGGATGTGCCATTCCGTGGCAAAACGAGGCAAAACTTGCATGCAATAATCGCCTTGCAATAAAATTGCCTCGGTGTAAGTCGCATGCAATTTTATTGAAAGGCAAAACTTGCATTAAATTATTATATGCCATTTTATGGAAATCGCACGCATTTTAACACGCCGCATGCAATTCTTGAACGGCAATAGCATTGAAAACGTGCTTATATATTGCATGCAATTATTTCTCTTGAACGTTCCAGGAACTTGCACCGTGTCAATGGGGCTTTACTTGAAAAATGCTTGAAAAACACGTACCTATAAAACATCACTTGCATGTTTTTCTTTTTTGTGTCAGGCATTATAAACTTAATTTAATTTATTTTATCTTTGACATCATCTGTTCATCACATAAAAACAATATTTTATCTTAATAATATCTATATTTCTTTGTGATTACAATCAAATAATAATAATAGACGATGCGACAATAGTTAAGTACCTACATTGTTTGTAGACACGCAGACGTACACACAAACGAACAACATACATACGCACAAACATAAAAACAAATGAAAAACGGGGTTTAAAAAAAAAGTTGCCACTTAACACATAAACAAATCATTCGGTACGTTTAATATATTCATTAAATTGTACTTAATACTCGTAGATTAGGAACGTATCGGGCGGACTACTAAATGTGGACGCTGGCTGTAACCGGTATGTTTTAAGACGCTGACAACACCTAAACCGCGGTCACTGTCAGATTGCATAGAAAAGAAAGAGAAGAGCGATGACACAACGCTTGTAATTTATTGCAAAATATGAAGTAATTATCTATTTACTCAAAATTGAGTTGAGTAATCGAAAATAAAAAACAACCAGGTTCTGCATTCAAATAAGACGTTCTTGTTATTAATTAAATACGTAACGTATGTTGATATTTAATACAGATATTTTGGATTAGAACTCAAAGTAAGAGGTTAGTTTAACGTTAGTTTGTATCGAGATTTTGTTTTTAAAACGTGTTTTGGTAACAACCAAGTTCTGGGAAATATGTTCAAATATAACATATATTTTTTCCGCTACCACAAACTATACCGATTTGGCAATTTTTTTTCTTAAGAGAAGCCCATTTTTGTCAATTCGGTCTTGTCAGCGCTTTAATGGTCTTTTCTTGTTGTTGGATATAGGAGTTATAAGGGTGTTTTGTCTGGTGGACTAGTGCCCGAAGATTGTTTTTTTTTGTGTTTGTCATCTCGCAGGTCAATTCTGCTTGCGCGATATAGTATTTTGCGTGACGTCAGTGTTAAAACTCGTGCAGACTGGCGCGATATCGCGGGCGTGACAGGCAGTGCGACGGGCAGCGCGACACTTCCCATGAAGTTTTCGTAGAAATTTTGTTACTAGTATCGAATCGCGCCTGTCTGCAGGAGCGTATGCGTAGTTCACATGTGACGATGTTGATACCGCCACACTTTCTTCAACATGTTCCGTGATGTTGCGGATTCCGCATGGAGGCTACTCCATGCAGTTTCCTTAGGGTTAAGCTATGCGAGACAGAGCCCCAGCGCTGGTTTTCAGCGACAGCCGGCGCGGGCGTTGGCGTTCAAGTCTGTATGACTCACCCACTGACTACCTTTTTTTGTGTTGGAAATTATCAAATAACTTGTCCCGCTCTGGGCGGAACTAGGGTGTGTCAGACTCTTAATGACTAAAACCCACCCGCGTCCCTTCCGTTACCTGTGTTGCCAGGGGCCTCGGTAACCCTTTTGTACCTTCCCGCGACCCCGGCAGGCATCGGCCCTAGTGGACCCCTACACTTGTGCTGACGACATCTCTTTGAGGCGCGCGAGGAACACAACGCGCCGTCGACCCTGGCCTGGGGGGTAACCATCACCTCATAAAGCAGTATTATTTCAATATTACTTGAGTGTGAGAAAGAGATGGAGCTATAAGTCCTGTATAGCTCCATCACTTTCCCACTGTGAAGTAATATTATAATAAAAATGCTTTAAGAGGTGATGGTTACCCCCCTGGTCCTTACATTGCTCACCGTCCGCAAGCCCGCGCCTACGGTGGCCGGAAATTCGTCCGGGATTCCCGACGCCCAGGGCGTCCAAAGGTTGTCTGTAAAAGATCGCTTTTAGCGACAAGACCGCCCATTGTGTCTCACCCCTTGTAAAATTTCAACATTTATATCTGTAATTTTTATGGTGTACATAATAAAGAGTATTCTATTCTATTATATTCTATTATTATGCACCTACATATAATACCGTGACCGTTTCCCTCCCGATGTACCTAATGTGTGTGTTGAATTTGTGCCTGAGTATCACGACATTTTGAGAATCTGACGATTTGCTAATAGATGTTCTGCTATACAGAGCATCTGATAATTGCACGTTTTGCTACATGGTCATTTTGCTAATTAGGCTTACTGCTCTTTAGACGTTTCGCGCTGTTGGACATTTTCCTACTTAGACCTTCTGATCCGGAGGGTAACAGCTCAAACAGCTGATCTATTCTGTAAAAATCAAACTAGCTAGTATGCTAGCTGACATAATAATATGGCTAATAATTTAGTGTAAATTATTTTGCATACTATTGTATAGAATCCATTTTCTAACTAAACAGACAGGTGTGCCGCTGGGGAGTTTGTTGCGCCACTTCTTCTTCCCAGCTAAAGCACTAGGAAGTGGTGAAGGGCGGGCGTTTTCGGGGGACTGTCTTAATTTTGACGTTCGAAAAGTGGTGATTCCCAGCCTAGTTTGAATGAATGACTTTTGATTTTGATTTTTTGAAACCGTGAAAACTTAGGTGAAGTGAGCTTTCAAACTCAAAAAACAAAGCATTTATTTCATATAAACCAATTACAGACACTTTTTAAGACGCTGACAACACCTAAACCGCGGTCACTCTCAGTTTGCATAGAAAAGAAAGAGACGCGCGATGACACAACGCTTGTAATTTATTGCAAAATATGAAGCAATTCTCTATTTACTCAAAATTGAGTTGAGTAATCGAAAATAAAAAACAACCAAGTTCTGCATTCAAATAAGACGTTCTTGTTATTAATTAAATACGTAACGTATGTTGATATTTAATGCAGATATTTTGGATTAAAACTCAAGGTAAGAGGTTAGTTTAACGTTAGTTTGTATCGAGATTTTTTTTCAAAACGTGTTTTGGTAACAAGCAAGTTCTGGGAAATATGTTCAAAATTAACATATATTTTTTCCGCTACCACAAACTATTTAGATTTGGCAATTTTTTTTCTTAAGAGAAGCCTATTTTGGTCAATTGAGTCTTGTCAGCGCCTTAACTGTCGAAGACTCGGTCAGTTAGTCAGAAAGTAGAAGCTAGTTTTTTATAGTGCTGTTAATTCAATTACTATTAGCAATTCGAAATGCTCATAATCGCTGTACCTACTACCTCGAGCATTATTTTTTTTTGGTAGGAGGAAAATAACATAGGTATTTATTTCTGAATATATTTCCATGAGCTTATGCTAGAGCATAGTCTGCGTAACTTAATTTATTATATTAATAATATTTTACCTTCCTCATTGAGATAACCGTGTTAATTCTACGCAAATCCTGAAAACTAATTTGTTAAGAGACTGCAGAATTGAAATCAGCTGTTATTGTATTTGTATTTCTTGTATATTTCTATTGGTTAATAATTCAGCAATATTTATAATTGATATTATGTTTAAAGTACTTATGTATGACGATAAAGTTCTGAAAATCGCTAAATGCAGTTATTTTTGTAAAAGCAGATTTTGAATTCGTCAGATAACTTTTATCTAAATAATAAGTATAGCGGTTTGACATAATATTTTCTATACAAAAGCTATCAAACCGCAAATTTTATTGCTCACTAGCTGTCTCGACAGACCGACGTTGTCGTGTCCAAATTTCAATAATTCATACAAAAAACGCATAGTATAAAAAACACATACACACATAACATCGCGCCATGTTTCACCGAAGGGTTGGGCAGAGATGTATCGGTAGTAAACCCACATTTCGCCAATTATGTTTAAGTCCCATGTAATAAAAAAAAAAAAGGGCGAGCCTATTGCCATCAACCGGGTACAAATCGAGACTCCGGGCTGGTACTGAGAAATTCCAGATAGAAAAACCCAATAACACTTTGCCCGACCTGGGAATCGAACCAAAGGGTCATGGCCATCCGGATGGTCCGGGGATACAGCACGGTATTCTGTGAGGCAGCGAGCCTCCTTGCCGGATTGCCGCCATGGGATCTGGAAGCAAAAGTCCTCGCGCACGTATGGGAGTGGCGCGAGGAGGCGAAACGCCGGGGCGTAAGTCCGCTGCCGCGAGAAATCGCGGCACAGCGGACGGAGCTCCGGCGGGATCTCATGGCGTCATGGAGAGTACGGTTGTCGCAACCCAGTGCTGGGCACGCCACAATTGCGGCGATAAGTCCCCTCTTTGAGGAGTGGCCAGAGAGGCACCACGGCGTCCTCACCTTCCGCCTGACGCAGGTCCTCACCGGACACGGCAGCTTCGGGAGGTTCCTGTGTCGGATAAGGCGGGAGGAAACGCCCGGGTGTCACCACTGTGTGGATCGCCCGGAGGACATGGAGCACACGGTGTAGGTCTGCCCGGCTTTGGCAGAGCACCACCGTGTCCTCGTGGAGGCGATCGGTGGCAGAGACCTATCGCGTCCGGCCCTGGTTCAGACCATGGTATGGAGCGAGAGGGCATGGGCAGCCGTCACCTCCTTCTGCGAAGCAGTAATGCTCGCGAAGGAGGGGGCGGGACGGTTGAGGGAAAGGCATGTTTCGCGCCCTCTCGCCCCTAGCCGCCGCAGGAGACGCCCTGGGCGTCGGGAATCCCTGGCGGATTTCCGGCCACCGTAGGCGCGGGCTTGCGGACAGTGAGCAATGGGTAGCTCACCGTCCGTTAAGGACCAGGCCCGGGTCGACGGCGCGTTGTATTCCACGCGCGCCTCAAAGAGATGTCGTCAGCACAAAGGTAGGGGTCCACTAGGGCCGATGCCTGCCGGGGTCGCGGGAAAGTACTTATGGGTCACCGAGGCCCCCGCAACACAGGCAACAGGAAGGAATACGGGTGGGTTTTAGTCAGTAAGAGTCTGACACACCCTCCCGTTCCGCCCAGAGCGGGAGAAGTTATTTGATGATTACCCACCCAAAAAAAAAAGACCTCATGCTCAGCAGTAGCGCTTGCAACCACTACCAACGAGCAGACGGGGTAGAAAAAATACCCAAAATCGGTTCAGCCGTTCTCAAGTGATGTGTTTAGCATCGAACAGCATTTTTTGTGGTCTTTAAGTCCGAAAGAGATACCGAGGCCCCAGGCAGCACAGGCAACGGAAGGAATACGGGTGGGTTTTAGTCAGTAAGAGTCTGACACACCCCCCCGCTCCGCCCAGAGCGGGAGAAGTTATTTAATAATATCCCAGGCAAAAAAAAAGGTGGTCCTTTTTGACTTTTTAATTATATCGCGGCACTTTGTCATTCGTTTATATACATCTAAATATGAAACAGATTTTTTTCGTTTAATTGTTCGGTACGATTTAGAGGTCACTACCAGTCATCGAACTTTAATAAAAAATATTGTATGTGCACTTATTTAAGTGCACATACAATATTTTTTGTTAATATTTTTTAGTGAGACACTCATTTAAGTGTCTCACTAATTGTTTTTGCGTAAATTTTGGACCATAATAAATTGATTACAACCAATACAGAACAAAAACAGTATTTTCTTTTTAGGTGAACGAATGTAGGAATAAATAAAACAACCCTTGTTTCTTAAAAATAAATTATTCAAATACTTACATGTGTCTTAATTTGTAAAATAAACAATAATTTTGTATTTCTTATGTTCAGACTTAAGAATAAAAGAAATAGAAAGTAGAAGAAATATAAAGAAATAGAGAATAAGTTTTTATTTAAAATTTAACCCTTAGTAGCAACCCTTAAATTTCAAAAATACTGAAATTGTTTGTTATCATAGAAAATCAAATTATGTGGTGCCCCGTGAAATTAAAGAAAAAAAAAATGTTTTTGTTATTCATAAGGACAACGATATTATATTTATGTAATTATATAAAAGTTTGTGAAGATTCAAAAATAAACCCTAAATCTTATTGCATTATTTACTCAAAACAAGGAAATATCCTTGTTTTGAGAACACAGAACGTAAAACAAATGAACTCCACACAAAACCGTCCGACATTGCATGCAGTCATGCATCCAATGTCAATGTCACCGATGCAGCGTGACGTGTGACATATCATGTTTATGAAGTCGCACGCTCCTTAGAGATAACAAAAATATTTCCTCTGTCACAGAACAATAATATTATAGGTAATGTGCGTGTGTGTGTTAATCTAATTACAATAATTCTTAAACACCTGTGAGGTAACTGTTGAAATCCTAACTTAATAATATTATTAATACGAAAGTGAGTTAGTTTATTTGTTTGTTACGCTTTCACGCTAAAATTGCCGAACGGATTTGGATAAAATTTGGCACATGGGTAGACCATGACCTAGGTTAGGACATATAATACTTTTTATCCCGGTAGCACGTTCCCGTGGGATAATTTCCGACATCTAAGCGGGCGAAACCGTGGGCAACACCTACTATCCTATATAATAACTTTTATCTAGGTAAACGAAATTCAATAAAGTCATAGTTTCATTAAACGTCACAGTATACAGGCTGTTTCGATCGACGACATTCTGTAAATTTACTTAAAACTAACTTCAAATAAACTCAACTCAAAGAAATATTTCAAATAACCGTTAGTTTATCCCACTAATGCGAAAGTTTGTAAGGATGGATGGATGGATGGATGGATGGATGTTTGTTACTCTTTCACGCAAAAAGTACTGAACGGATTTGGATGAAATTTGGCACACAGATAGTTTATAACCAGGAATAACACATAGGATACTTTTTTTCCTGATTTACCCACGGAGTCAAAACTTATGCGGGTGAAACCGCGGGGCGCATCTAGTTTGAAATAAATTCTTTGACCGACCCCTTGACAATTCCAATTGTACAGGCACTTTGAAATTGTGTGAGGTCGATCAGTCAGAAAGATGAAGCTAGTTGCCCATTCCAGTACCTATGGAGAAGATCGGGCAAGAAACTCCACGGACACTCTTTTAAATTAAAATAAAATATTGGCCTGTATTGTATTATTTATTTATATGCTCTTCATAGGGGCTCGTGGCTAAGTAATAACAGCCGCACGGGTCGATCGATCAGGTTAAGCTACGCTTGCCGCGGTTGGTCCGTGGATGGGTGACCATCTTTATATACCCCTCCGTGTCTCGGAAAGCACGTTAAGCCGTTGGTCCCGGCTGTCATTTGTAGATCTTTGACAGTCGTTACGGGTCGTCAGAAGCTGAGAAAGAAAGAAAGTCTGTCCGACAACCAGTCTTACCAAGGAGTATCGTGTTACCCAGTAACTGGGTTGTGGAGGTCAGATAGGCAGTCGCTCCATGTAAAATACTGGTATTCATCTGTATAAAAAAGCCAATTATATTTAAAAGAGTAACCGTGGAGTTCTCCGTAGGAAACGACCAATTAGAACCGTGCACCTAGCTTCTGACGTTTCATAAGTGCCCATGTAGATTTATGTGAAATAAAAATATTTTGATTTTTTTTATTTTTTGATCCGGTAAGACTGGAAGCCGACCCCAACGTAGTTGGGAAAAGGCTAGGCAGATGATGATTTATGTGCTTTTCATGCACATCACATATTTTACAATAGATTACTGTCGCTTTTTAGGTTCCATACCTGAAAAGGAAAAAACGGAAACCTTATAGGATCACTCGTGGAATCTAATGAACTGATTAAGTTGAAATTTGGTACACATATCAATTTCTGTGACCCCAAACACGGACGTGTTACATAAATAAAATAATTTTGTGTGGAGATCACTTTTAAACTGTACTATCGGCAAAACTTAAGCATGCTCACTTAAGAAAATATTTCTGCGGCAAGCGCAGCTAGTGACAGACCACACCTCTTCCTGGTTTCGTCCAATTAGAGGCAATATGCATTTGTGTGAGTATTGGGCGGGTAACAAAAAATAACAACAGACATACTAGTACATTATGATACAAGTGTGTGATGTTGGTTACTAACTACACTTGAACCGGTATTGTTCGCGCGAGCCGAAGACGAGCGCGATAAGGGCGCCGAGTGAGTAATTATCAATACACACGCGTTTCATACGATGGTTTTCAACTTGAGAGGAAAAAACAGACTTGTATTGTTATTATAGTTTCGTAGGCCGCTAGGTATTTCTCTCTAGATTTTGGTGGCAAAAGGCGTGTCACTCGCGTTTCGTGCCTCGATTTAATTTCCGGGGGTGGTCAAATCTACGTGTTGCTCTTCGCTCTTCTTCCCTACTTGAAGTCAACATTTTTGATAATAATTAACCACACAACGAAAACGTTAACGAGTATTTATAGAAAATGGCGTGCTGGTTTCTTTTCTTCCGCGCGCCACGCTAGCGATGCGCGTCCAGGTGTAAATAAAGGCACGGCAAAACCGCTGAACAGCCCATGTAAAAATATAATAAAAACAAAATAAAGTTTTGAATACGCAAATTAAGGTAAATTCGTAGTGAAAAATATATCATTTGAAGAAATGATAATAATTTTGATGATTGATTTATCATAAATGTATCCTAAAATAGTTTACTTATTTATTCTCAAAAATATTCATTGTTTTTAGATATAAAAACTCTTTGCGGAGATTGAGAAAAATAACTGTAAAGTAAAAATACTAGTGTAATAAACGCTGAATTATGAACCTAAATGCGTTGCTATAAGAGTCACTTTACAAGCAAGTGTGTTGAAGAAATATTTTGTCATTTTTTATGACCGTATTTTATGGCCCTTCTATTAAGCCGTCCTATTGTTTAACCGGTTGTCGACCAATAACAATGGTACTTAGATAATGAACTTATTTTTATTGCAGTTGCAAAAGTTGCGACAGCAATAAACAAAAATCTCTGAAAAACTGCGTCAACTATTGGTTCAAACACTACTGTAATTTTGCTATTTCAATCAAAACAGAGCAATAAAAGAAAAATATACCAAATGTTGTCAATTTCTAACAAAACTACGTAACTTGCTCCTTTTTAGGGTTCCGTAGTCAACAAGGCACCCTTAAAGTTTCGCATTGTCCGTCTGTCTGTCTGTCCCTGGCTTAGCTCACAGACTCTTACTACTAGAATACTGTAATATGGCATGGGTATACATATTAATCACGCCAACAAAGTAGTAAACTAAAATCTTGAAAAACATTTTTTTAGGGTACGTCCTTTGCACGTAAAGTGGCGATGATAACTTTTTTCTCCTATCCCATAGGTGTATCATTCGATTGGCCGTTCAAGAATATTGCTGATTTTCAAAGCAATTTTTCGATTCAGGGATCGATATGCGTGATATTAAGCTTTAAGTTCCCGAGTTTAAACACATTTAAATGCAGTTATTTACTTTCCAATAGCACTGCACAAGTAACAAGTCGCACGCTGATAAAACACAAAAATGTCAATATAAACATTTTATACCTATAAGCAGTGTCGGTTAACGCACCTAGCGCGTTCGCTGCGATTTGTTTGCCGGCATCGCATAGGACATCGCGAAAATTGGAGAGGCAGTGAAAGTAATGATAAATAACTAAATTTATATACCCGACAGAGCATAGCCATGTGTCGGAGAGAGGTAAATATCAAAGTGTATAGAATAGACATAATTTGTTGTTTGACATTCCTTATTCCAAATTATTATATTTTTTATGGAAATATTTTATTATTGATACTAATTAAATATAGCAATACTACATCATATACAGCATATTACATTTTCTAAACCAAACGGAAGATATGAGTACGAAATTACTTCTTGTCAACAATAATAATTCATAAAGAGCTCTCGCTGGCCGAGACCATTAAAAATGATCTCACAACAAGTGAGCATAACACGCGCCTAGTATGAGTGTCACACTTCTATACATAATTACGTTATAACGAACACGACTAAAATACGTTTCGTTCATCCCATTGGTCAAAACGCTTGCATCGGGCGATCGAGTCGTAAGCCGTGCTGTACGATTATCGCCTTAGAGGTGAGCATGCGGAAGTTTGGCCGATGGTACCACAAAAGGGAAAAACGGAACGCTTATACTAGTTTATAGGATCACTCATGTCTTTCTGTCTGTCCGTGCGTGTCTGTTGTGCGTGGTCTGACACGCACTTGGCCGGTTTTTTGTACATGAACCTTGTCAGGGCAAAACATAAATGTAGGTTTGCTGTTGAGTTTGTGACATTAATTGTAATTAACATAATTTGAGTCAAAACTTATCGAAACACAACAGAATAAATTTCTGAAAAATGATATGTTTAGATAAGTTGTTCCACCAGTAGTCTACTCGTATACTTATAGAAAGGGGATCAGGTAATGGGCATTGATATACAGAGTCAAATTTAATTAGCTACCGAATCTCTGCAAGCGTGATGGTTACCGGTATCTAAACATGATAAAATAAATATAAAAAAGATTTGATGTATTTTTGGGGGGTCATCGACCGCCGATAGTGTTATTGTTTTTTTTTTTTGGGTGGGTAATCGTCAAATAACTTCTCCCGCTCTGGGCGGAGCGGCAGGGTGTGTCAGACTCTTACTGACTAATACCCACCCGTGTTCCTTCCGTTGCCTGTGTTGCCAGGGGCCTCGGTAATCCTTTCGAACTTTCCCGCGACATAGTGTTGTTACTTGAAGTATGAATTGAGAAAGTCTGTGTTCTTTTGTTTTATCGTTTTTAGATATTGATACCATCACGTCTGTAGTTTAAACAAATGAAAACATTTTTTTTACTGATATTTAAAATGGCTACACTAACTGCGGTCGATGACCCCACAAAAATCATCAAATAAATTTCTTTTTCGTTTTATCATGTTTAAATATCGCTACCCATCACGTCGGCGGAGTTTCGGTAGCTGTTTCAATTTGACCCTGTATAATAATGATTTGATTTGTTCCGCATTTGCCTCACAAAGTTTGCCCCAAATTTGATATTCCTTGTTCGCCCCGCATTTCATTCCTTTTTGGCCCCGGAAATCATTTGACCCTGTACATGACATATTGATATATATTATATCTCAATATAATGCTTCTTTATTGTATATTATCAATCAATATCTGAACCACCATAAAAATGAACCTATCAATATTATGAATTCGTCACCGTAGAATTCTCTTACCCACCCACTGCAAGCGCATTTTGAAGTCAATAGACATTTAATTGTTTTTATTCCTGAAAAATTAAACCAAATAGCTACCTACAGGTTATGTTGATTTAATACATTTTTTTAACATGGTCGTTGAGCCCATCCTTCAATGACACCCTTTTTTTTGCGGCAAATCATCCAATAACTTCTCCCACTCTGGGCGGAGCGGGATGGTGTATCAGACTCTTACTGACTAAAACCCACCCGTATTCCTTCCGTTGCCTATGTTGCCAGGGGCCTTGGTAACCCTTTTTAGGCGCGCGTGGAATACAACGCGCCGTCGACCAGGGCCAGGTCCTTACCGGACGGTGAGCTACCCATTGCTCACCGTCCGCAAGCCCGCGCCTATGGTGGCCGGAAAACCGCCGGGATTCCCGACGCCCAGGGCGTCTCCTGCGGCGGCTAGGGGCGAGAGGGCGCGAAATTTGCCTTTCCCTCAATCGTCCCGCCTCCTCTTCAATGACACCCTACGCTTTATTTCCATCTACAGATTACCAAAACTCGTCACAAGCTCACACTACTCACTACGTGATTCACGCATGTTATTGAGCTACTTATGATAAACTACCAATTAAGTTGTTATCTAACCAGCATGCTGTAAGCAAATGATGAGAAAACCTACATGACTCACAGACTCACAGCGCACTGTGGAATGCTGAAAACAATGATTGACATTGATTTGTACTACGCGCGTGTGATTGACTCTTGTTTATGAACTCTTGCGCATATTTGACTTCACGCATCGAAATGTGTTGTAATTTGTAGATTCCAATGTCGCTTAATAAAGGATTTAAAATGTAATTCAACTTTTGATTGGAATCATAGATACTTTGAAAGTATTTAGGAGATATTTTTTTCTTTAGGACAAAGAAGTGCTAGTCTCGTAGGCCGTAATACTATAAAAACCCTAAATGCGTATTAACCACAATCTGAATAATATTGAAGTATATTGCCAATCCATTGCTTCATAATTCTCGAAAAATCTTTTTACAAAAAATGACTTCCAAAAAAAAACACTACAAAGTAAAAAAAACTTTATTTTCGCTTTTTTTCCACCGACTTCTGTTACCAAAGGTAGTCCTTTTTTTGAAGTTGGTTGTTTTTTTTTTTGTTAAATGTTTTTATTTTTCCCTTTTTAGTTGTGGTACCTACCCCACACAAATTCGAATACCACTACCTGCTATGTAAATAACAGTGTCAAGAAGTTATTATACGTAACATCATCCAAATAAACTAAGTGGGAGAAACACGTATTATTGAAGCTAACTCCGCGCAAGCATCCTCTAACAACCAAAAACGAATTTTCAAAATCGGTCAACAATTGGCGAAAATAAATATATACATAAAAAAACCATACAGACGAATCTAGCACCACCTTATTATTTTAAATCGGTTATATAAACAATTTATCTGCTCAACAACGTTCATTAAATAATATTGTTGAACTGTCAAAATGAAATCCATTGCTAGAAAGAAAGAAAGAAAGAAAGAAAGAAAGAAAGAAAGAAAGAAAGAAAGAAAGAAAGAGAGAAAGAAAGAAAGAAAGAAAATACGTTTATTTGCAGTAAACATGACGCAAAGAAGGAACACAAATACGAAAAGAAACAATTTGGGGGAAAATGTGCGTCATATCCACGCAAAACGGCGTTTAGCTCCGACGCTGGCAGGAACTAGGGGGCCGGATCGCGCCCCTGGGCAGATTCCCAGAGTGCCCAGAGTGGCCAATGGCAAAGACGGCCTTGATGACGACTACTCGTATTAGAGCTGCGTGGGAGAAGAACGTTCTACACCGATTCTTAATATTAAGGATAATTTGATAAGGACAAGGGCAGCAGAATTATGAATGATGCTGGCTCACCTCTAAAGCATCTTTCACACCATCCGTCATCCTTTTTCCTTAGACGTATAAGTAACTAACTGTTGCCCGCGACTTCGTCAGCTATCCAGGATGAAAAGTAGCCTAAGTCCTTACCCAAGTCATGGTTTATCTGTGTGCCAAATATCAGCCAAATTCGTGCAGCCGTTTTAGCTTGAAAGCGTTGTTACTCTTTAAGATTATAATTATATAAATGCGAACGTGAGTGTCTTTGTTTGTTAACAAACAAACACACTTTCACATTTATAATCTCAATAAAATATATCCTAATACAATTATATTGCTAAGAACGATCATACAAATAATGTACTTCAGAAGATTCAGAGTTTTTTCTCTTAATTCCAAAGCCAGGTAAAAACCTGTCTGCCGGGGTCGCGGGAAAGTCCGAAAGGAATACCGTGAATACCTCTGGCAACACCCAGGCAACGGAAGAAACACGGGTGGGTTTTAGTCAGTAAGAGTCTGACACACCCTCCCGCTCCACCCAGAGCGGGAGAAGTTATTTGATAGTTTCCCACCAAAAAAAAAAGGGAAAAACCTGTACCTTAGAAATCAGTGCTCCTCCGTGGAAAATTAAATGCGGAAGCTTACAAAGACATAAATGACACTTCCAAGAATTAAATGACTTCGACTACAAATAGGTAAAGGGGTATGAAGGGCTTGTGGCTAAGTAATAACAGCCGCACGGGCCGATCGATCAGGTTAAGCTACGCTTGCAGCGGTTGGTCCGTGGATGGGTGACCATCTTTACATACCAAGACCCCTTCGTGCCTCGGAAAGCACGTTAAGCCGTTGGTCCCGGCTGTCATTTGTAGATTTTTGACAGTCGTTACGGGTCGTCAGAAGCCTGAAAGTCTGACAACCAGACTTACGAAGGGGTATCGTGTTGCCCAGAAACTGGGTTGTGGAGGTCAGATAGGCAGTCGTTCCATGTAAAATACTGGTATTCAGCTGCGTTCGGTTAGATTGGAAGCCGACCCCAACATAGTTGGGAAAAGGGCAGATGATGATGACGATTACAAATAGGTAAAGCTATCCATATTCATACTCAAAATTGTTCTCTCATCATGTTCCTCATTCCGTCATGTGGTTCGACGGAATGAGGAACATCACTCTTTCGACTCAAACCATCACCATATTCATACTCAAAATTGTTCTCTCATCATGTTCCTCATTCCGTCATGTGGTTCGACGGAATGAGGAACATCACTCTTTCGGCTCAAACCATCACCATATTTATACTCAAAATTGTTCTCTCATCATGTTCCTCATTCCGTCATGTGGTTCGACGGAATGAGGAACATCACTCTCTCGACTCAAACCATCATCATCTTCCTAGCATTTTTCTCAATTATGTCGGGGTCGGCTTCTAGTCTAATCGGATGCAGCTAAATACCAGTATTTTACATGGACATCTGACTCCAACAACCTATTACGAGTAATTGGGTAACACGATACCGTTTTGGTAAGACTGGTTGTCAGACTTGTGGGCTTCTGTCTGACTACCCGTAATGACTGTCAAAGATCTACGAATAACAGCAGGAACCAACGGCTTAATTGGTCAAGGATGCTAATGAGACACTATTGATTTTCTATTGTTTGACTTCGAATCGGTGCCGCGCGGGGCTAAACAGGTTAAAACATGCTTTCCGAGGCACAGATGGGTCTCGCTATGAAATGGACGTTCACCCATCCACGAACTAGCCGCGGCAAGCGTTTGTTAATTTTCGATTGACCCGTCCGGCTATTATCATTTAGCCGCGAGCCCCTCTCTCTTAGCTCGAACCATATCACATAAAAAAACCCTCATTTAAGATAACCACCCACTCCAACACGTGTCCAATAACATGAAAAACCACAAGATCGAGTGTAATTTACCCTATGATATAATCTGACATGACCTGTGACATTGAATGCTGCACGGGCAGACAGATACGCTGATAGTGTGATCATCATATTGACTTGAAAGTTAATCGAGCTAAACATTATGTGATTTACGCGTCAATAGATACATCAGATACTACATAGTTTTTATGTAAGATATATTATTATATCTTGGGATCTTTCCAGAAAAATACAAGCGTAATCAAATGATCTCGATGATCGCATCAAATTCCACAAAGTAGGCCAAATTACTTTTGAGAGTTTTACGAACTGTCTTGACATTTCAACATATTACATCGACGACGGGATATTTCAACGACTTCGACTAAGAATCCGCCCCTGGGGCCCTAATCTCTAAGTCCGTCAATCTAGTTACGCACAGCAGGCTTAGCATGACGCTTTCTATTTCTTCGAAGAATAGACACGGCTCTTTCTATACAAAGTGACATTTCGTTTCTCCTTTTTTGATATCCGGTGGGATGTCAAAAAAGGAGAAACGAAATGTCACTTTGTATTTTTTATGTAGAAATCCTTCTACATAAAAAAGGACCTAGACAAAGATCGTTAAAAACGAAAGTCAAAATGACAGATTGTAGAAGGATTTCTTTGTATAGAAAGAGCAGTGTCTATTCTTCGAAGAAATACAGAGCGTCATGCTAAGCCTGCATGTGGATATAGAACTGTTTTGTTGAGGAAATGCTTTTGGTATGCCACCGGCTATTTTTAACCACATTCCTAATTCCATAAAAGAGGAACCAGTAACAACTTTCAAGAAGAAACTAGCTGTATATCTATTATATAAATGTTACTACTCCGTATCGGATTTTCTAGCTTATAAATTTTAGTTGTGTTTGTATATTTGATGATGAGCTGCATCAATGTTTGCATGCCAAAATGGTGGAATGTACAAGGAATCTTTAATATTATTGTAAATACCTACATTCTGAGCAAATAAATCAATATTCTATTCTAGATACGGGCCCGCCCGATAGTAGTTCGATACTTCGAAATTAACCCTGTTCCTGATTAATTAACTTTTTCGGACGGGCAAAAACACGGACGAATTTCATATCGTGTTGTCATTCCATCTTAGTTCGGGCCCCGAACTGATCTTAGATCGATAGGTGATTCGGAGTAGTAAATGCCCGCAACTTCTGCCGAAACTACGGATACCGTGATTAGAGAGTAGACCCCCTTTGGCCGGATTTAACGAGTTGACGAAACATCGAGATTCCTTTTTTAGCTACTAGCTGGGCCCCGCGGTTTTACCCGCATAAATCTCAATCCCTTGGGAATATCGGGATAGAAAGATAAAATGTCGTAACCCAGATCATGGTCTACTCATGTGCCAAATTTCATCCAAATCCGTTCAGCCGTTTTAGCGTTAAAGCGTAACAAACAAACTCACTTTCGCGTTTATTATATTAATTAGAATAAGTAAGTTTATAAATTAATATAATTATACTACAAAAAAAAAAGAATAAATCGATGAAAAAATATCGAAATTGAAATCATACGCACCCGCATTGAAATCATGTGTATGATTTCAATTTCGATATTTTTTCATCGATTTATTCTTTTTTTTCCGTTTTTATTGTTTTAGTATGAAAAGTTTACTTCAAATGGGTAGTATTTATTGATAAATCAATTTCTTTAGAGGTTAAAGAAAAAAAAAATTGACTATACCATAGGGTTCTACTCCGTTCACCTACTCTTTTTTTTTTTTTAAGGGTGGGAAATCATCAAATAACTTCTCCCGCTCTGGGCGGAGCGGGAGGGTGTGTCAGACTCTTACTGACTAAAACCCACCCGTATTCCTTCCTGTTGCCTGTGTTGCGGGGGCCTCGGTGACCCATAAGTACCTTCCCGCGACCCCGGCAGGCATCGGCCCTAGTGGACCCCTACTTTGTGCTGACGACATCTCTTTGAGGCGCGCGTGGAATACGACGCGCCGTCGACCCGGGCCTGGTCCTTACCGGACGGTGAGCTACCCATTGCTCACCGTCCGCAAGCCCGCGCCTACGGTGGCCGGAAATCCGCCCGGGATTCCCGACGCCCTGGGCGTCTCCTGCGGCGGCTAGGGGCGAGAGGGCGCGAAACGTGCCTTTCCCTCAACCGTTCACCTACTCTACCCTATGCTTTTCGAGAATGCCGCGTCAAAATCCGTTTCATAGTTAAGAGGAATAACACAGACAGACAAAGCGACTTTATAAAATGAGTAATTCCACGTCTATCGGTGATAATTATAATTATGGCGTACTCCTATTGATTGTAACCTCACGACGATCCTTCTTCTAAAATGTAATATTATTGGTGTAATATACATCATCATCTGCCTAGCCTTTGGGGTCGGCTTCCAGTTTTACCGGATACAGCTGAATACCAGTATTTTACATAGAACGACTGCCTATCTGAACTCCACAACCCAGTTACTGGGTAACACGATACCCTTTGGTAAGACTGGTTGTCAGACTTTCGAGCTTCTGACTACCCGTAACGACTGTCAAAGATCTACAAATGACAGCCGAGACCCACGGCTTAACGTGCTTTCCGAGGCACAGAGGGGTCTTGGGATGTAAAGGTGGTCACCCATCCACAGACCAACCCCGGCAAGCGTAGCTTAACTAGATCGATCGACCCGTGCGGCTGTTATTACTTAGCCACAAGCCCCTATTGGTGTAATATACCCAGTATAATATTCTGCTGGAGATCCGTGTATTGCTTGAGTTACTCTCCGACAACCCTGGATGTCGTACCATTCCATTTCCGAGCCGTTCCAAAACTTCTCTACGTAAATAATTTCTTTATCTTTTATAGTTCTTCATAAAATATCTACTACCTGGTTTTTCCTAGTATTCTGCGGTCAGTTTGTAATTGAATCCACATATGAAGGCTATTTTTAACTTCTGAGCAGCATTTCATACAAAATATTGATCTTCTTTTGTTTCATGAAGGCTTGGTACAGGAGTATGGACTGCAACTGTTCGAGAACAAACAACCTCCTTTGTGACACGTTGATAAAGACTCTAATCCCTTCAAAATCCAGTTTCTTAAGGCTTGACATTATTATCTCAAGTACTGCATAAAATACATATAATAACTTTAGCGTCAAGTGAACGGTGTTCTGACTTGATAAAGCCTTGATCAAATTGGCTTAGCAAGGATTTATGTACTCCGCATTACTGCCTACTTCCTTTTCCAGCTACGGTGTGTAATCACGACTTGGCTGGTCGTTTAGTTGACAAGATAATACTTTTTACTGACGTATGTGACACTGTAGTTATATCTGCACAGAGTGTCCATAGGTAATGTAGACAATTGTGGAGTAGATCCAGGCAATAAAGCTATACGGTTTCCTACAAGAGCGGTGGCGTCTGCAATTTACATGAATGTTAAACTTACATAAAAAAAAGAAATCTCGATGTTTTATCAAGACGTAAAAACTGTGTGAAGCAGGGGCGGATCTCTAGTAGGTACACAATAAATCAGCTACACGCACATAGGTAGCTTGTGCAAAAAGCTTAAGAGCAAGCAAATAAGAAGTTTATGCCGTAAAGTGTTTGATTCAGACAATTTTACACAATAGCAACGCAGTTAGGATACCCATAAAATTTATAAAAATGTATTTATTTATTTATTTATATATACTTTATTGTACACTACAAAAATACATAACAAAAATAAATCTAACACTACAAAATATACAATGGGCGGCAATGTAATTGCGTAACTCACATAAAACACCAATAATTGATCGCAATGAGTTTCATTTTGACAGTTCGTCTACGTTAATTGCGTTATTTACGTTGAGGAGACGAATTTTTCCTTCCTTTTCGAACCTATGAAGCAATGGATTAGAAATATCCTTCAAAACCCTCGAAATGCGCAAAAACGTGAGCGTCGCGTAAGTGTGTTATTGAAAGTGTTGAATGTGTGTTTGTGTGCGTTAGGGTGCTGCATTTCGAAACATTTTTAACATCGACATATACCCACTAATTAGTGTGTATATCTACTCTTACACAAAGAGCACATTGTTCTAATGTTCTGGTTGTACGAGCCGCTGACCGCTTGCTCATAAAATTTTGGCAAACTATAATGGCAAGAGGAAGTGGCAAATTATCAATTTCGTCATCTACTTAGTTACGTTTGGTTTTAATTGTTCGTGTTTACGGTGGTGTCACCAA
Source organism: Atethmia centrago (assembly GCA_905333075.3). NCBI lineage: Eukaryota > Metazoa > Arthropoda > Insecta > Lepidoptera > Noctuidae > Atethmia > Atethmia centrago. The sequence goes on from HG995385.1 coordinate 16,724,205, forward strand.
ATATGGCAAGGCTACCATATCAAACTGTCTGCAACTCACGGAATCATAAAAAAAATAATTAAAAAATAATTACTCTCTTGATACTGAAAACCAACTATGATAAACTATGTATTAGAATTGCTTCTTAGTTTTTCGTTCACTGCTCTCTTTATTCAAGGCTCCTCCTAAAGTCGAATTATTAATTCACTGGAGTAATCTGCCATGTGCTAGCTGTCACTTAGTCTAATAAAAACTCACGGAATTATAAAAAAAAAAATTGCTCGTAATCTGTCATGTGCTAGCTGTCACTTAGTCTAATAAAAACTCACGGAATTATAAAAAAAAAAATTGCTCGTAATCTGTCATGTGCTAGCTGTCACTTAGTCTAATAAAAACTCACGGAATTATAAAAAAAAAAATTGCTCGTAATCTGTCATGTGCTAGCTGTCACTTAGTCTAATAAAAACTCACGGAATTATAAAAAAAAAAATTGCTCGTAATCTGTCATGTGCTAGCTGTCACTTAGTCTAATAAAAACTCACGGAATTATAAAAAAAAAATAAAATCTCGTAATCTGTCATGTGCTAGCTGTCACTTAGTCTAATAAAAACTCACGAAATTATAAAAAAAAAATTGCTCGTAATCTGTCATGTGCTAGCTGTCACTTAGTTTAATAAAAACTCACGGAATTATAAAAAAAAAAAAAATTCTCGTAATCTGTCATGTGCTAGCTGTCACTTAGTCTAATAATATGGACATACTCGTATTTATTGTAATGGTGATCGTTTAGTTTAATAGATTTATATAAGTGTAAAATAAATGTATAATAATAAGTGTAACAGTCTAGAATACAGTAACTAATACAATAAATATTTCCATAAACTGACAGATGCCAGCTGTCACTTAGTTAAATAGACTAAGTGACAGCTAATACTGTCAGTTTCCTCCAGTGAATTAATAATTCAACTTTATACCCGATTTTATCAGATGCTTCGCTCGAGTTAAGTTCCATTTTTGGGCACACGACAGTGACATTATAGGAATGAATGTTCATCTGCTCCTTTTAATTTTTCGATCATTTGGTTGGCGAGTGAATGATGATCGGTTCACTAATGAATTTATTTTTCACTTTTGATTAATTATATGTGAAATTCTAATGAAAGACAAAAGTGAGGCGTCTGATTTTAGGTTTTATGTGGAAACTTATAAGTTTTTTAAATTCTTTTTTTTTTTTCTTTCACAGAATTTTTTCCCTAGACAATGCGCCACTAAACGGCGCGCACACACGCGATACCGGAAGTAGCGCAGCGGCGCGCGCGCGACATGCTCGGGGTACTTCCGGTGCGGTGGGTCGCGCGCCTCAAGCATGGCGGAGTCGCCAACCAGTTCATTATGGCCACCATGGGTGAGTTCCACAGATATTTTGTACGGCTTTCAGTCACACAAGAAAGAAACAAAAAAAATAACAATAGGTACAACAATAATGATTACCTTGTATGTGTCTGTATATGTGACTAGCTTCCGCCAGCGACATCGCCCACGTGATTTCTTTATAAATTATAGCCTATATTACTCAGTTATATAATGGCACTCTACTGGTGAAAAAATATTTTAAATCGGCCCAGTACCTACTTTTTGTGTTTATTCATTACACACAAAACTACAAACAATACAAAAGATTAACTAGAAGACATAATATAATTATTTTAATATAAATATAATTATATACATATTACATTATAAATAATTATATTTATATTATAATAATGATATTGTGTTATTCTTTATTTATAGATATGTTTTTGGTGTGTGTATAAATGGTTAAATAAATAAATAACATGACGCCTGTAATCCCCGAAGGGTTAGGCAGAGGTGCATCATACCTATAGAACACTTGCCAGTGGAAAGCCCCATGTACCTAATATGGGCCTATTACCATCAACTGAGCACAAATCTTGACTCCGTACTGCTACTGAGATTCATGATGGAAGAACCCAATAACACTTTGCTCGACCTCGGAATCGACTCAGAACCTCATCCTCAGCAGTAGCGCTTGCGACTACTAGACCAACGATGCTTTATACGAAGTTTTCTATTAGTGAAAACTTGTCTTTTTAAAACATAACATATTTATTTATTTATTATTTATAAATAAATAAATAAATAAATAAATATGTTAAATAAATATAAATATGTTAAATACATACTTTAAGCACACAAATGTACAGAGGCGGACTTAATACCATAGGCATTTTCTACCAGTCAACCTTTCGGTGATGCAGAGACAAACAGTGGTAGGTGTAATAGCGAAAACTGTGGAATAAATATTTATTTAAATATAAGGATATACATACATATAACTATTAAAAACTTTAATATATACCTAATTATACATAAATATAAGTCCTAATAAATACACATAAATACACGAATATACTAAAACAGATAAGACAAACAATGGGGAAACATCAATGACGTATAGTTTTAAATATCATTGGGAAACATTACCATTGTGATGATACTGCTAGCTTCTTACGAATATGCTCGCGAACTTATTAAATCTTCACGCATAATCTCCGAAGAGTTAAGGCTCCTACATACTGGCGCGACTTAACGCGCGACGCGTCGCGACACAAACGCACCGCTTGTAGCGCTACACGCGGTGTCTTTGTGTCGCGTCGCGTCGCGCGACAAGTCGCGCCAGTATGTAGGAGCCTTTAAGCAGAGGTATACCTTCAGTGTGTGCTTGTTTAAACTGGGTAAAATATACGAAATCGTTCAATAACAAGCAATACTTAAAGGCATTCAAAGTAACGTACACAAGGATATGATCAGCTGTGTTGACATGGGCGCGACAATAACAACGCTCATTCTGCTTACTCGACACATTCCGTCAATATGTAGGTACATACATACTTGTATATGCACCTATGTTAGCATTTTATGTAAGTATATTACGTAGGTAGGTACCAATCGAACTTCATTGTCACGTCTGATGCGATTGTGATACGGTTTTGTACTGCTACACGGAAAAAATATAGGTTTAGCAAAGTAGGTACCGATTTGGCTTGGCTACATCTATACTAATCTATACCATAATATATAATAATAATAATCCCCGTTTGGTGCCTCATTCCATTTAAATTTGTCTAGTCTAAGAGGACTCTGCGAGTTGGCCCATGATGACCCCATGGTCCCGAGATATGAAAGTATATAAAATAATAATAATAATAACCGGTAGCTTGGACCCTGTTCCCGATACCGGTGTGCTACCATTTTGTATATTTTTAAATGTTTTTATATTCTAATATTTAAAAATATAATTATAATGTGTATAAAATGAAATAAATTTCGAAAATAATAATATTACAAAGAGGAATTATATTTTTGTTTCTTTGTACCAAATAAGTTCCGAAACGAATAGACAGATTTTTAAAATTCTTTCATCTATGGAAGCGAGCAACATGGGCTGTATTTTATGTTCAAAAAATTTGAGATCCCTACGAAAATTACAATAATGTAACCCAAGGTATCAAAAATTTTCCTATAAAAGTCATTATTTGGCGTGCGCTGCGAAAACTATTGATGATACATAAAATAATGTCCTACAAAAAATCCACAATATGTCTAACTATCATAGTTAAGTCACAATAACCGTTTTTGTTCAAATTAGTCAATGAAATCGCATTTAATTCCTTTTTGGCCCCGAAAATCATTATTACATTTATTTATTGTTTTAGTTATATTTCGCCCCATTTTTTATGCTTATTCGCCTTACTTTTTATTATTTGGAAAATAATGCTGATAAAGTACATAGGTACTAACAGGTAGGTACGGTAGTGAAAAATCACTGCAATAATAATTCATGAATAGCGGCCAAAACAAAGCTGGCTACGGGGACAATATTATAGTAGGATTCCATGATTATGCCATGTTATGTTTTAATGTTATTCTCAAATCTTCAAATGGACCTTCCAAAACGGCGACCAAACGTCGTCGGTAATAGGAATTTAAAAAAAAATTGCTAAAATAATAATAATTGCTAATTGAAACATTGCTTTTCCTGGTTATTTGAAGAAACGCTGCCAGTTAGTGCTGTGTTGTTTCAGGTTTTTCGTGAAACGAAACCAAACTGTTTTGCAGAAACGAGAAACAGTTTAAAATAAATAGTTTTTCAACAAACCTGACGTCAACTGATTTAAATTTTAAAACATAAAACGAACGTTTGACCTAGTTGAAGTACACTTACAACCTACCTTAAACGGAGCCAAAAATACAAGTTTTTCTCGGTTCGTTCGTTTTTGTTCCACATTTCTATATAATTAATATATAACTAATTTTGTATGGGGTAGCATTAAGCGCATTACTCAACTGCACTCGGTCACGTGCACGTAATTGTCTTACTGCTGTTTACAAACGTGAACCGTTGTAGTTAATTGGCTTTTACCCGCGTCTTCATGTATCGAACAATCAGTTATAATAGGGTATTTGACTGTTATGTTTTAATTAGATTTTTTCGAAACCGAACAAAATTTAGACACAGTAAAAAAAATAAACAAAAACAAAATGCCGAAGTTGTTTGCGTTTAAAGGCTCCTTCAAACAGGCGCGACACGCGACGCGACACAAAGGCACCGCGTGTAGCACTACAAGCGGTGCCTTTGTGTCGCGTCGCGTGTCGCGCTTGTTTGTAAGAGTTTTAAAGTCTATGCTAGACAGAAACAGCACTACTAGCATTAATCTGACGTCACAACACAGGAGAGCCATAGCAAATTCACGCCATTCAGTACAATGATCGGGTGTAACAAGGATAGAAGAATAATTTCAAAAGCGTTTAAGCCTTTTCCATTTTTCCACTGATTTTATTTGGTTTTTCACAAACCGTCTCTTTTAGTAACATATTTAAAATACGTATTAACTCATGTATTTCTTTGATAGTAGTCAAATACCCTAATAACTTTTTGTACAAGAAATAAAGTATATTATGGTCAGAGAGGGAAAATAAAGAGTAATGAGTAGAGTTTATGTAATATTTTAATGTAATAAAATTAAGACTGGCTGAAACACCGCGGCCTATGCACCGTTTCATGCACCATGTTCCACGCAGTAGATGGAACTATTTATTTGTAGCTATGTTTATCAGTGAAAACAAAATTCGTTTTCTATATTTTATTGTCGAGTGAAAAACAGTATACTACTGTGTTTAAAAGTATGGTTGGCAACCCTAGTTATAACGTTCCCACTGCTGGGAAACAGTCTTCCTCTCCGAGAGAGGGAGTGGGCCGTAATCCATCACGCGGGTCCGGTGGGGGTTGGTGGATGTCACATGTCTTCAAATTTTTGGTTCGTTTTGAAATAACGTAGGCTCAATTTACGTCGCCACGGGACGGAATGGAAGCGAGTTTTTGTAAAGATTTTGTACTTAACAAACTTTGTGTAACGTACAAACTAGATCTTGTAACTGCGGGAATTACCGAAAATGCACGAGAAATCTCCAGAAAACTCCTGAACTGTTATTTGGTTCGTATCTATTTTGTACGTTACACTATTGACATAAGGTTCATTATGCTTTGTACAAAGACAAAATTCTTCCATTCAGTTCCGCGGCAATGTACTCGCAAATTGAGCCTTATAATATAACCTAGGACTCAAAATGTGTTACTTTATCAAGTTTGTTTCTGAGGACTGAGGACACATCCAAACAAATTTTCACACACACACCTGCGGAAATAAATTGCTTCAATAATAATTTCATTTTGTGTGTTCATTCATTCAATTTATTTATTGACATTATTGTCCACGAGTTGAATCCTGGCAGTGGTTTTTTTGCAGTGCATCCAACCAAAACATCTCGCTTTAAAATTTGTTTCATGAGATTGGCTTGCGTTTGATTGCCATCTTGCCTGGTTTAAAGGGCATGGCGATGAAGCATGCTTACTTACCTAGAATCTAGGTTCATAACGATGCTTATTATGACTTAGGTTCACACTAAGATGATATTTTATCGTTTACTAGCTTTTGCCCGCGGCTTCGCTCGCGTGGATGTCGGAAAATATCCGACGGGAACGTGCTACCGGGATTAAAAAGGAAATGAAGCGATCGCATACCTCACAGCGGAGGAAAAGATCATTAACTCCTAGCGCTGCGCCTGCCGCCGTCAACCATAATTATTTTGTTACGCGTAATTTTGAATCTGTGATATCTTTTAAAGTGTTAATTTAAATGTTATGATGTAAAGGCATATTTTAATCTAAATTAAAAGCCCAATTGAATTATTTTATTTAATAAGGATAAATATACCGGTTAAAATAGCTTCGAAAATAACAATGAAATGTTTAACAAATTCTGAAAGATAATAATGGTTATTGTGGGTCATCCTTAGAAGATAGACATATGCTATCGTGGACTTTTTTGTTGAACTTTTTAAGGTGTACAATCCTTTATCTCATACGGTTTACGCGGCACACGCCAATAAAACTCCTAGTCGGCATGATTTTTTCCGACATCTTCAACAATAATCGTTAATATTTTAAGCAATTTACACAAAAACTTAATGAATTATACACCTAAACTTTCATCATGAATCACCACGTCCATTGGTGAACCGTTTGAAAATCCGTTCGGTAGTTTTTGAGTTTATCCCGTTCAGACAGACAGAGAGACGAAGCGTTTTTTTTATAGCTCTTTGTTTTATTATAAATGTAAGGATACTTAAATAAGTAAGGATTTATAAAAAAAAGTAGTTTTACATGTGGTTTATCACAAATATACCAACACAAACCATCGCGGGCTTAACACTTATTTGTAGGATAAAGTTCTTTCGGGATATCGTTAAGGGTTGGGTAATCGCCGTTGATCTTGGCAATACTAATAGATACGCGTCTCGCACACGCCGCGCCGCGGGCCGTTCGGTTTCAGAAGAAAAAAATATTTTTAGTAACGAAAATATGAATAATAAAAAAAACACAGAAGTAGGTATAGAATTATAGATAATAAAACATGTGTTCATAAAAAAAAAATCATGAAAATATCTTATGTAGTTTGAAAGTTATATCGTTTTTTGTGCTCTGGGTAGACATTACTTTCATAATTTACTTCATAAAGTATTTACTAAAGTACTTAGATATTGACATATAAAATTAATGTGTTGGAGTTCTAGTTTAAGACGTTGACAACACCTAAACCGCGGTCACTGTCAAATTGCATAGAAAAGAAAGAGAAGCGCGATGACACAACGCTCTTAATTTATTGCAAAATATGAAGCAATTATCAATTTACTCAAAATTGAGTTGAGTAATCGAAAATAAAAAACAACCAAGTTCTGCATTCAAATAAGACGTTCTTGTTATTAATTAAATACGTAACGTATGTTGATATTTAATGCAGATATTTTGGATTAGAACTCAAGGTAAGAGGTTAGTTTAACGTTAGTTTGTATCGAAATTTTTTTTCAAAACGTGTTTTGGTAACAACCATGTTCTGGGAAATATATTCAAAATTAACATATATTTTTTCCGCTACCACAAACTATACAGATTTGGCATTATTTTTTCTTAAGAGAAGCCTATTTTGGTCAATTGGGTCTTGTCAGCGCCTTAACATACATTTTTTGCATAACTTACTTGCCTTCATCATACCATAAACTAAAGATAACTGGCAAAATGTGGGTGTACTACAGGTACACCTCTGCCCAACCCTTCCGAGAAACAAGGTGTGATTGTATGTTAAGTATGTTATGTTACTTGCATTATATGAAGGAGTAATAGCAAATTTAAAATTAACTAAAATTATGTATCTGCGCCTTAAGTATTCGGGATAGCGTTCATTTGGGTTACAGTGATTCGGGATAACGTTCTCTCGAGATACAGTTAAATACTCGGGATTTCGTCAGACATGGCAACTCGGTGCCACACACTAAGATTAGTTCAGAATACGTTTGCCAAAGAATGCTTCGGCAAAGTTCTCTCTTCCTCCATAGAAAGGCTTGAGCAAGAACTGGCAGTTTTTATTAGACAACCCTTAGCAACGGTGGATGACGTAACTTTAATTATTTACCCATTATTATACAACATTTTTACTGCCTCGTTGGTAAATTGTTTCTAGTGGTCGCAAGCGCTACTGCTGAGCATGTGGGCCTGGGTTCGATTCACAGGTCGGGCAGTTTTATCCCCCAGGAATTTGTCAGTAACAGGCACGAGTTAGATTTGTGCGTGGTCGATGGCAACATGCAACTTATACATAACGGGCGAAATGTGGGTGTACTATAGGCAAGTACACCTCTGCCTAAACGTACAGAGAAACAAGGCGTGATGTTATTATACAAGATTCCATGATTCATCTCTGTTGTAATACTTACTGGCATTGGACAAATTATTTAATTACTAATATGTAATAGGTAAAACGGGCTTGTGTCCGCAAGTCCACGTTAATGCGCGTATTTTGCGTACGGGTGGAAAATCAATTATTTGATCCACCCCCGCAGCTCCTCAAGGAAGGCCAGCAACGCCTTGGTGTTACTGACAATCTCTCGGAGGGTACCTGGGTTACCGAAGTATTTTGCCCTCTATGTGGCGACCACCGGGCAGTTTAGTAGCACATGTGCAGGGCCTCAAGTCTGCTATTACAATAGTGTCAGAATGGTCTATCATTGATTTTATAATTGTTGATTTTGACAAGTTTGGTAATCTACTAATATAATGGCGTCATTAATGAGGATCGGAACAGACCATTCTGACACTATTGTAATAGCAGACTTCAGGCCCTGCTGTCTCGTCGTCCTTCATGCAGGCCCTGCACAGCGGACTGTCTGTGACTCCTATGACAAAGAGGTGTTTGTTAAATGACCCGTGGCCTGTTATAGCTGCTGTAACAGTGCGCAGCTGTAGTTTAGTTAGTCGGAGGACCCGTTTCGTGAGGCGATTAGCAATTGTAGGGAGTGCTTTCTTGGCCTGCCTGCACTCACCTTGGTCGGACCATAGTTTGAGATGTTTATCACTGGTGCGTTTCCTTACCAGAGTGCGTAAGTACCCGAAGGGGAGTGGTACGATGGGTTCAGGTCCCACTGGTGCCATGCTCGACCTCCTTCTGGCAAGTTCATCGGCTGCATCGTTGCCTAGCGAACCGCTGTGTCCTTTAATCCTTTGAATGGTTATGTTGTTGAGGCTACCCACCTGGTTGAGGCGCTGGTGGCACTAGTATATTAGCCCAGAGTCAACAGTTTAGCTTAGCGCTTGCAGGACAGACATGCTGTCTGTGAGTATGCGGTTCGAGTGGTCCTTAACTTCCCTGGCCAAGATATTTAATTACTAATAGAATAAGTACCTATTTAAGATTATAATGAGCTGTGCAATCGCCCGAGTTTTATTCAAATTGGGTCTGTAGTTCTTGAGATACGATCACACAAACAAACTTTCTCTTTTTACTACGGTTACAAGTGGGCACGTCGTGTTATGTAATAGTTAAAGCCTATTAAATGCTACGCACAATAGGTGTATAGCCTGCCTGTCCACTGGCGCAGAGAAGTGAGAAGAGGAGCGGAGCTGTGCCAATATTAACCAATAGACGAAAGATGAGGTTTACTGCGGTTTAATGAAGTTTTGAAGTACCTAACGGCAGTGTTAAAATTTCACCATGAACATGGCTTAGGAAATCTAAAATGTAAAAGTAGGTATGTACCTCGTATGTATGTATCTATGTATGTTAGTATATTTCCATATTATTTGTTATGTAAATTATTTCGATTTTATGTATTCTATTTTTTCTTCTACTCTTACACACGGTGTCTACATCTCTTTATCAACTTTCCTATCGCAGGTATGCTGGAAGAGATTTCTTTATAAATAAGCATCACCGTTGTACGTATTGTTCTGTTCTGTTCTTCTTTTCTGTTTATAATGTGTGTACATAAATGGTTAATTAAATTAATTGGTCAAGGACAGCTAATGAGACACAATTGATTTTCTATTTTTAACTCCGAATCGGTCGGACGCGCGGGAAGGCTTAACAGGTTTGATTAATGTCGCGAACTTTTCTCAACTTTTTTAAATTTTAATGACTTAGAAAATTCCACTAATTAAATTTTCCCAGCGTATTTGAAGCAGGTTTGTGTATAGTAACATACTATCATATTACGCCTGTACATGCTCCGATGGAGAACGTTTTGATCCTACAGAACTCCCATATTTCGCCAGTGGTGGTTACGTCCCAAGTCCCAAGAAGGTAAAAGGGTAAAGGGGGCTAGCCTACACCTAAAAAAGAAAGAAAGTAAAATATTGTATTAAAAAAGGGAGCATTTAAAACTAACAAAATTGACATGTTTGTTTGATTAAGAATATATAAAAAACACAAAAAAAAAACAATCAAGAATTGTGCGAAGCCAAAAAGGCTCCTATCTCAGCATAATGCTGCGATATTTCAGAAATAAAAAGCGCAGCGCTGGTATTCTGATAGGGCCCGACACACCTGGCATTCCTTGTCACTAGAACTAGCCTTATAAGGGCTGTGTTCACCAACATTCAAACCGTCAGGTATTTAAACTGTTGGTTTATGGTATAAGGTATTCAAACTTCCTAAGAAAAAACTGATTAAATATCTAAATAGCCGTTTTAAAAGTTGCTGAACTCCGCCCTAAATGGCAAAAACCATTTTGCACGCTTATGTTTACTTCGCAAGATACATCCAAGATATTCTTTTCAGCTGAATGGACCCATGGACCCTGACCACAGGCAAATAGAACGCCAACATAAATTAGCATTGCAAGGGTAATGAAATTATGACGCAACAGTAATTAAATGTGACGTAATCATGAAAGAATGACGCTGATGTCTGACATTTGACTTTTCAGTTTAATTTGCGATAATTTATTTATGAGTAATCGCAGTTAATATGATTATGTACACGCGTCGATTCTGTTAGTATCCCTAATTAAATAAATAGTGAGAAAAAATATTTAATTGACCTCATTATTTTATTATCGTATAATTGAACCGTTCAGTGGAATGGGTATTGCCCTGGTTCATGAAAACAGAATGATTAATCTAAAACAAGCAAATACCTAGTTTTTTTTGCAAAATATTCCCAACACACAAGAGGCACGTGTAAACGGCAGAGGCAACTGCAGCCGGCGACGCGTCAACGATTGCCGTCTACGCATCGGCGGCTGCCGTCGACAACGTGCCGCTCGTGTATTTAAGCACCGTACTCAAATACACGATCGGCACGTTGTCGGTGGCAGCGGCATTGACAGAGGCAACTACAGCCATCGACACCGTGCCACTCGTGTACTTGAGCACCGTACTCAAATACACGAGCGGCACGTGGTCAACGGTAGCGGCAGTGGCAGAGGCAACTTGCGTCGCCAGCCGACGACGAGGGGTCCACTTGGGCCGATGCCTGCGGGAAATTCCGAAAGAGATACTGAGGCCCCTGGCTACACAGGCAAAGGAAGGAACACGGGTGGGTTTTGGTCAGTAAGAGTCTGACACACCCTCGTGCTCCACTCAGAGCGGGAGAAGTTATTTAATAATTTCCCATAAAAAAAAAAGACGTCGACGAGTGTGAACGGCTGCAGTTGCCTCAGCCGTTGACGCATTCCGCTTGTTGAGCACTAAGCTGGTTGATTCATCGTCCGTTTGTTAAACTAGATTATTAAAAACATTTCCTGTTAGGACAGCACGACAGGACAAAACACTGAAAAGTATCGAATCTGGCAGCTTCCTATCGAAGTAAATCTCAATTCAGTGGTGCCAAAAAGAAATTATGTAATCGACCAGGGGGGTAGTTACGTAACACACATACAATGGCAATTGAACGCAATGCTTTTCGTTTTGACAATTCAGCAACGTTCATTGCGTTTTTTACGTTGCTGAGCAGACGAATTTTTCAAATCTATGAAGCAATGGATTACGAATTCCCTTCAAAACTCTCGGATTGTGATTGAAATTTTGTTACGCAATTGTTACGCAGTTCAAGTGCTAGAAAATAAAAAGCTAATGTTATTTTGTAATCGATCAGTTCATGCTAGAAAGAGCTCGTCTTACCTTTAAAGCGCAATAACTTCTAGCCCCCTATAATCAACTTTCAATATAGGGTAACTGCTATAGGAATTGGCCACGCTATAGTAACTGGCCACTCATAACAAAACGTTGAAACAAGGTAATGCAAACAAGCCTATGATTGAAAAAAACAAAAAATATTCCTGTACCTATATAATGTTTTTTAGTTTTAGTTGACATTACCTTGTTTCTACCTCTTTTGTTATGAGTGGCCAGTTACTACTGCGTGGCCAATTACTATAGCAGTTACCACTACCCACGGGAATATAAATATGTGATGGTGACCTGATTTCTCAGCATGCTAATGCAACACTCAGATATTCAAATAATAATTACCTCCCACAAAGCTGCTGTACACAATGTGTTGCAAAACCTGTGCATGAGTCAGTGGCGTTCTCTCGAAAGCTCGGAACTGGTTCCGTCCGTATTACACACAAGCGCGGTGACATCCACGAGGTTAAACAAGTTCAAACGAGCCTGGTCAATTACTATCTAACTGTCGCAAACATTGGCGGCCAATGCACATGAGATGGCCAATGGAGAAGTAAGACAATCAGGGTTTTTATCAAAATTCACGCCATTAGTTGGCGCCACTTTGACAACAGGTCTTCCATTTCGACATTGAATATAAAACATGATGACGTTCATCATTCGTTTCATTCATTCGTTCATCATTCAGTCACGACTAATAAAATAAAGGCACTTTGACACTTTTGACAGGTGTCCGGACCTGACGTCGAAGTGCTGCCACCTAGCGAACGTTATTTCAGAAAACCCTTAACCTCGTGCAATACTTGTGTTGCAAGATCTGCATAATTATACAAGGTGTCGTTTTGCATCCTCGTCAAATTTCAGGAGGCTGCTATGAAAGACATATTCAAATAAAATTACGATACCTACTCAATAATTAATACATACTTGTTTTTTTAGTTGCTTAAGTTTGAAAGTATTTTAGAATACACCACTTTCACAGAACAGAATCACCCCGTTGCATATGCGGTAGTGTGTGTGTAAAAGGGCAATTACAGTGCGGTATCACACGGACCGCGTTTTAACATGCGTGTCTCACACATGCCGATTTCCAAAAATTAGAAGAAAAAGAAATTACTTACTTATTTTATTATTGATTCTTGTCGAGAATCATTAGCATAGTTACCTCCTTGAATTTGACGAGGATGCAAAACGACACCTTGTATATTCAAATCAAATCACTCCCAGCCGAAGTAACCAGAAATTCCCAAATAGATAGTCGGTAGACTATTTGGCAAGGAAATTGTAATTTCTGATATACGGGGAAATACTCTAATCTAGTCTGTTCCAAGTTAAGCAAGATGGTTAAGAAGAACATCGTCACCAGTCTCCAGTTCCTCATTTTTCGGAGATCCCGTGTGGTATAAGTCCTAATCAGCGGGTGGTTGACAGGTCTCTTCTACTTCTCCTATACATTAGGATGTGAACAAAATGTCCCGCTTGGACTGACAAAAGTCGGTCGTCATTAGTCAACCTCAACGATGCCCTTGGCCCATCACTATTTTAATGTCTCGAAAAGTTTATTTATTTATTTATTTAACCATTTATGTACACTTATAAAAACAGAAAAGAAGAACAGAACAGAAAAATACGTACAAAGGTGACGCTTATTTCTAAAGAAATCTCGTCCAGCATACCTGCGATAGGACAGTAGATAAGGAGATGTAGACACCGTGTGTACGAGTAGAAGAGAAAATAGAATTCATAAAATGGAAACAATTTACAAAACAAATAATATGGGAATATACTAACATAAATACATACATACTTCCTTCCTACTAATATTCTAAGTGCAAAAGTTTTTAAGTATGGATGGATGGATGGATGTTTGTTACTCTTTCACGCAAAAAGTACTGAACGGATTTGGATGAAATTTGGCACACATATACTTTATAACCAGCAATAACACATAGGATACTTTTTATCCCGATATACCCACGGGGTCAAAACTTATGCGGGTGAAACCGCGGGGCGCATCTAGTCTCAAATAAATATCACTAGAATATAAAAAAATTATACAGTGTAATTCAGCCAATAAAACTCTTTACGTTTGTCTTGCTTCAAAACTTTTCCTTATTGTTAGATGTAGCTTTTTGACCCCATAACCTCGGCTTTTAAAGCAATTCTGTTCTCTTTAAGTTACGGTCCATTTATGGCCAGTATTTTCCAATCTTTATACAGGTAATGTACCTGTAACTGATCCTAGAGCAGTGGTGGCCCAACGGTAACGGCCGCGACTTAAGAGTATTAAGGTTCGAACCCAGACAGGCGCTTTACTTTGTGTAAAATATTTCATCACCATTGCTCTCAAAACGGTGAAGGAAAATATCGTGAGAAAACGGTATGTCCTAGAAACAAAAATTCGAAGACATGTGACATCTACCAAGCCGCACTGTGTCCGCGTGGTAGATTACAGCCCACTCCCTCTTACATAGGGGTGCCTGTGTCCCAACAGTGGGATTGTGAACTGATCCTACTGCTTTTCTACTTTATCATGGTAATTTTTATTTCAACTAAAACCTAAAAAAACATTTATGAAAACATCCTCCTTTTGGAAGTTCGTTAAAAACCTTCCATAACAGAATATTTTTAGCAAATCATAAGCCAGCTTTTGTTATTTAACTCTAGCTGATGCCCGCGACTTAGACCGACTTTTTCTAAAATAACAGTAAGCCTAAGTTTCTCCTTATAACATCAGCTATCTGCCAGTGTTAGTCCCGTCAAAAGCGGCGCAGCCGTTTCAGAGACGAGCTGGAATAAACAGACAGACAGACAAAAAGGAAGTGTTAATTTTTTTGTTTGTATATACTTTCATAAGCAGCTGTTATTTTGACAGTACAAACAGACACTTCAATTATATTTATTTGTAGATAGAGACAAGTCGGTAGTAATTCCCAAATAAGCCAACACACTGTCTGACCTGCCAGCATTGCCAAACAACAAAAAAATACAACATTATAAACATCTTGTTGTGAATTAATTACCAGTCATCTTCAAGTCGTACTAATTAATATAGCGCGGGTTCTAATCAACATAGCACAGATAACCATGATCTTCTTGAACGCAAGTCTAAAGGTGTGTGCGTGTGGTGTGTCAGTTTTCACAGGCCTACACAATAAAGTGCGTGTCACTTTATTGTGTAGGCCTGTGAAAACTGACATTCGGATATCGGCAGTTCTTATCGACATTTGGATATCTGCCTTAATGAACAGAGGTTCACTGTGTGACTTACTTGTTAGAAGCAAAAAAAAAATACATATTTTAGGCTGTGGCAAAAGATTTATATCAAAAGCCGTCAGTTATTATGCAAACAGTGTAATCGAAAGTTAATTAATTTATCGATATCGATTTGACATCAGGGGTTTACTCTGTAAGTCCGACAACGAAGATACGGGCCCGTCCGAATGTAGTTAATTCGTCAAAACTAGTATCAAATTCAATTTTTAGGACAGGGAAATACATATCGGGTGTAGGAACAACTGTCAAATCGTGTTGTCATTCATTCTTAGGCCTGGAACTGATCATCTATCCATAAGTGATACAGAGCAGGTAATATCTGTAACTTCGGTAGAAACTATGGACTTCGTGCGTAGGGAGTAGACCCCAGGATCAAAGGATTTGTTTGAATGTGTCAAGCAAATAATTATAAAAATATCAGAGATTGCGGAAGCCAATTCGTATTAGTAATTCGTAAGTAGTAATTCATCATACGGATAATATAGAGATATTTTGCTGCACAATTATTATCCTGTAACAGGGTTCAGGAAGGTAGCTAAATAATAAAAAGAAATACTTTAATTATCATATGTTATTTACCTTGCTCCATAATTTTGTTTATCCTTGGAAAATTTATCGAAAACAGCATCGTATTTTTTGTTTTACCGAGGAAAATGTTTTCCTCAGTAAAACAAAAAATACGATGCTGTGCGAAAAAAATGTTTTTGGCACGTGTGTCAAAAACATTTTTTTTTCATATCATCAACTCCTGATTTTATTATCCTCAGAAAATTCATCACATGACTATATTATCCTCCATTTTGTATTGAGGTAACATGAACAAAACTTTTAATATTATTATAAGGTTATTATCCTTTTGCGAGTTCTACTTTGCCAAGCTGTGTACATGTTGCTGCAGATTTACAAATAACATTTATTTATGTACATGTCTTATTTCTAACATACACCTTACATATTTTTAGGTAATATGTAATATATAAAGGGGCTAAATAATAACAGCCGCACGGGTCAATCGATCAGGTTAAGCTACGCTTACTGCGGTTGGTCCGTAGATGGGCCATCTTTACATACCAAGACCCCTCCGTGCCTCGGAAAGCACGTTAAGCCGTTGGTCCCGGCTGTCATTCGTGGATCTTTGACAGTCGTTACGGGTCGTTAGAAGCCCGAAAGTCTGTCAACCAGTCTTACCAAGGGGTATCGTATTACCCAGTTACTTGGTTGTGGAGGTCAGATAGGCAATCGCTCCATGTAAAATACTGGTATTCAACTGCATCCGGTTATACTGGACGCCGACCCTAACGTAGTTGGGAAAAAGGCTAAGCAGATGATGATGATGATGATGTAATTTAAACATAGTATATCACGAAAGTATTTCCAACCGCTCCCGCCACAAACCACGCGCTTCAGGCGGAAACGCCTCTCGTACCCGCTCAGCCAATAAGGGCGAGTCGAAGCTTCTAGAACACTCTAGAAGCTTCCTTCAAAATTGACAACGCGTAGTCTTCTTTTTTGACATTAGTTGTCTGACATCCGTCAACTGAGCTGCACACCAAAGAAGGGAAATCCTTGAGACGATTTAGGAAACTTTATCTTCGCCCCGAACCTTTTTTTTTGGGTTGGAAATTATAAAATAACTTCTCCTGCTCTGGGCGGAGCGGGAGGGTGTGTCAGACTCGTACTGACTAAAACCCATCCGTGCTACATCAGTTGCCCTTGTTGCCATGGGCCTCGGTGTCCCTTTCGGACTTCCCCGCGACCCCGGCTGGCATCGACCCTAGCGGACCCCTACACTTGTGCTGACATCTCTTTGAGGCGCGCCTGGAATACAACGCGCCGTCGACCCGGGCCTGTTCCTTACCGGACGGCGAGATACCCATTGCTCACCGTCCACAATCGCCTCTTACTCCTTCACTGTGAACTTGAGCAATTCACTTCCGCCTGACATTGGGGACTGCCAAACTGTTGCTGTTTTTAAAAGAAGAGTGAAAGAACACCATCTTTCCACTTTGCCATAGTTGCATATTATGTATTTATTATTTTATACTACATAACATCACACATAATAATATAACATCGCGCCTTGTTTCTCTGAAGGGTTGGGCAGAGGTGTACCTGTAGTACACCCACATTTCGCCAGTTATGTTTTTGTTTTATGCTACCTACTAATTATATAGAAGTATTTTAGTGACATTTATTTTAGGAGTATGTTTATATTTATATTAGTGAATAGTTTTTTTGTCTTTTGTTTTCTCTTCTACTCTTACACACGGTCTGATTAAACATGGTCTACATCTATTGTGTGTACATAAAGTGTTATACATATAAATAAATACATACTATTTGTTTTGATTCTTAGCGCTAGTTTTATGATTAATTATTATTGAATATATTATATTGATAATTTAAATATATTTTATGTATGTATGTATTTATTGTATATGGTACACCACAGACTACCTGCAGTATTGTTTCTCACTGTGTGTTGCACCGGTCGACGTTATCACGTCAACGCCGGCCATCGCTGAAAACCAGCGCTGGGGCTCTGTCTCGCATAGGGTCGCAGCATTATGCTGAGCGTTGGCCGTTTTGCGTGGATGTGACGCATATTCTCCCCCAAAATGTTTCTTTTTTGTATTTGTGTTCCTTCTTTGCGTCATGTTTACCGCAAATAAACGTATTTCCTTTTTTTATTCTTTCTTTCTTTCCTTTCTTTTCTTTTCTTTTCCTTTCCCCCCTAATCATCCAAAGGTTGTCTATAAAAGATCGCTTTTAGCGATAAGACCGCCCATTGTGTCACCCTATGTAAAATTTCTACATTTATAGCTGTAATTTTTATGGTGTACATAATAAAGAGTATTCTATCTATCTATCTACTATCAAGACCGAATAATCATCCCCTTTAATACATTCGTCAAATGATCCCATTAGAATGAAAGATTATTAGGTTAATGTGTCCACACCCTTACAGTCAATAACACAGTATAAAGTTAGCGGTTGAAACTCGCCACAAATCTGACCGACCTTGCTAGGTCTCGATTGTACCAGTCGTCTTGATTGGAGCTAACTGATATCATAAGTACGTGTCACTGTTTATTGATTGATGTTCGTCGATATTTTTTGTGACAGTTTTTGACCTTGTTGCGATGTCCTGTTGATCCAACAATCAAACAGTGTTTTAATAAATATTCAAGAAAAGATTTGGACAAGGTTTTGAAGTCAGATAAGCAGTCGCTCCATGTAAAAATACTCGTATTCAGCTGTATCCGGTTATATCTCGTGCAGACTGAGGCGATATCGCGGGCGCGACCCGCGCGACAGGCATATTGCTGCCTGTCGCGCCCGCGATGTCACACTAGTCTGCACGAGCCTTTATACTGGAAGCCGACCCCAACATAGTTGGGAAAAGGCTGGGCAGATGATGATAATGATTCAAGACGAGATTTCTTAATTCCTTAGTATCATCAGAATATTTTTGACAAGGTTATTCACAACACAGTTAGTGGGTTACACGATACGCCTTGGTAAGATTGGTTTGTCAGACAATAGGGTATTTTACTATATACGAGAAAAAATCTATAAATATATTATTGAGATAGTTTACACGGAAAAAAAGGATCTCTTCAGCGAAGAATATCAATATTCACAGAAAAATTGTTTCAATCCAAGTAAATATTTTCTTAACTTAAGTAAATGTACTCAGTCCAAGAGAACCTGTTTACTCAAATTAAGAATAATAAATACTTGGTTTTTATTCTTGACTTAAGCAAATATTTTTGATTTAAGACTATAATAATCTTAATTCAAGAAAATATCATTCATATTCTTAAAATTAAACTTAATAATTCTTCATTTAAGTATAATGTCTTCGAAGAAGACAATAAAACTGAGACAAAATTTTACTTCATTCAAGAATATATTGTTTTCCCCATATATGAATCAATATTTGTCTTGACCAAAAGGATGTTGTCTTAATTTAAGACATCCTTTTTTTCCGTGTAGGCAAAAAGGAGTCGGTAAATGTTAGTTTTAGTTCAAAAATAACAAAATAAATTTTAAAATTCAATTCAACGTTTTCAGTTTTTTTAATCTGTTAAAAAACACCATGAACTAGTAGCCGCCATGTTATTACGTCATACGGCTGTGTAAACTAAAACGTGTCAACTGTCAACTGATAATTAGATAATCAGCGCATTTCTTTACATAGCCAAGTGACGTCATGACCACAGAGCAACATGGCATCCACTGCGTCCAGCGTTTTCGTCAAACTACGCGCGAAATTTGAAAATGTAAAATTTAAATGCATTTTTATGGCACTTTTCGATTGAATAATAATTTTGTAATTTTTTGGGGCATATTAGCACTATAGAATTTAATTAAGACACTTTTCCAAAATGTAAGACCCTATTTGGCTTCTGACTACCCGTAACAACTGTCAAAGATGTACGAATAACAACCGGAACCAACATAGGGTAACTGCTACAATAATTGGCCACGCTCTAATAACTGGCCACTCATAACAAAAGAGGTAGGAACAAGGTAATGTGAACTAAAACGAAAATACAATAGACACAGGAATATTTTTTGACCTTTTCATTCATGGGCTTGCTTGCATTTCCTTGTTTCTACCTCTTTTGTTATGAGTGGCCAGTTACTATACCGTGGCAAATTACTATAGCAGTTACCCTGGTTGGGAAAAGACTATGCAGTTGATGACGATGGTTCAAGACAAGATTTCTAAATTCCTTTACAGCATAAAATCAAAAGTCATTTATTCAAACTAGGCTGAGAATCAGCACTTTTCCAATGTCAAAGTTACATAAGACAGTCCCCCAAAAATGCCCGCCCTTCACCACTTCCTAGTGCTTCAGCTGGGAAGAAGAAGTGGCGGAACAAACGCCCCAGCAGCACACCTGTCTGTTTAGTTATACAAATCGTATGCAAAGTAATTAACATTACGAAATACAAAATATTAAATTCAATTACTTGCCATATGTTAGCTAGCACACGCCAATATACCAACAAAACAATGAAAACTGTACTCAAGCAAATAAAAATTACAACATAAAAACGTAAACAGAACTTAATACCTAAATAAAAGCCTCCAGGCATAAAGGGCGTGTCCGCTTACATAAGGCTATTGCTGTAACTCGAAGTGAGAATTTAAATGATAAACTAGCACCATCGAAGTAAAAAAAAATTAAACAATTACTAATAAGTAATAACACCACAACAACATATTCTTCTCCATATTCCACAGGCTGGAAAAAAAGCACTTACCTATATCTTCTGACCGCGCGATGGTCTTGTCCTAGACCTACTTATCTACACGTTTTTCTACTTCTAATGGTAATTGCGTAACAAACTGTCAGTAGCAATGTGTTTCATTTTGACAGACCAACAACATTCATTGCGTTATGTACTTTGTTGAGCAGACAATTTTTTCGAACATACGAAGCAATGAATTAGCAATATACTTCAAAATCATTCATCATTGTAATTGATAGTGCGTTACGCAACAAGGGTGCGCGTGTAGGTATTCTGTTTATGTTTTGATCCAAATATCATATCGACGGTTAAAAGGTAATAACGTAATACGGCATAAGCGACATTTTGGTCGAAAATGAGTTATGAAAATAGATTATGTAAGATGGCATTCATAACTCATTTTCAACCAAAATGTCGCTTATACGTTATTACCTTTTAACCATCGATATTTTCATCTTGCGAAGCAATAGTCAATTGCTATCTTATTTAACTAGCTGTTGCCTTCGTCCACGTGGAATTCAGTGTTATCTTGACGTTGTAATCTAACTTTTCTTAAATGCACAGACAGACAGACTTTTCTAAATCTAAACTTAATCACTTATAAAGGGAAATTTTGTGATACCTTCGGTTACATTATTGCAATTTTCGAAAATAAATAAATCTGATGTTACTTGCTGATAATGTAGCTTTCTATAGGTGAATGAATTTTGAAAAATCGGTTAAGTATTTCGTGAGTTATCCATTACAAACAAACAAACATACAGACAATCAAATCGTTTCTCTTAATAATATTAGTTTAGATTAAAACGGTAAAACACCAATTGCATTAAACAATTATTACATTAACAACAATTAAGTATGATGTTAGAAAACACATGGATTTACAGTTATTTTTCACAACATCTAATCGACTAATTTGACAATTAAATTGTTGGGCAAGTCAATTTTATCAACCGTGTGTTTTTCAGTTGTGTTTGGAACAAAAACTGAAATAACCAAAATAAACGTGTCTGTGAACTTGTAGCGTTATACCGTTTACACCAGAGCGGGAGAAGTTATTTGATAATTTCCCATCCAAAAAAAAAACAAAAAAGAGACCGATTACAAACGCATTGCCGTTAAAAACTACTGTTAATTCGCCGTGTGTAACCCGTGTGAAACCGTGCCGTGTACAACGGGCCTTACGCAAAAACAGATTGCAGACGATCATTGACTCCGTTCATTGATGAAATCAATTGTTTTGTGCACGACACGTGTAGACTACGTTTAATTAAATTCACATAGTATCTAAAAATAACCCATTTAAAGCCGTGTACGCACGAGCGAACAAAACATAGTGAACACGAACACCGTCCACACAGAACAACGAAATTGGATCACCGCGAATTTTTTTTCGTGGTACGCACATGCGAACAAAGTGTTCGATGATCGTTTTTCGTTCGTGCGTACACGCCTTTTAGACATGACTGTCATGCTTGATGTATTGGTTGCATGTCGACTCCATCTAGCTTATTTTTTAATTATTTTTTTAATATGACGTGTAAAAGTAATTCTGATATCCTATTTACAGAATAAACAATTTCATTTGATTTTATTTCACTTGTAGAGTTTGTTTAAACAACACCTTCGTAGAAAGAATTTACCCTTTGTTTTGGGTGAGAAATTATCAAATAACTTCTCCCGCTCTGGGCGGAGCGGGAGGGTGTGTCAGACTCTTACTGACTAAAACTGATCCATGTTCCTTCCGTTGCCTGTTTTGCCAGGGGCCTCGGTAACCTTTTCGGACCTTCCTGCGATCCCGGCAGGCATCAGCCCTAGTGGACCCCTAAACTTGTGCTGACATCTCTTTAAGAATTCTTCTTTAAGTTTCACAAAGTGATCTAGCAAAGTGCATTGTACATAGTTAGCTACAACATAATGGTTATAAAATGATCCTGACAACCTATTCGAACTTCTATTGTGAATCCTTAATGATTTGACAGCAATTATGTACACAGAGTGAGTACCAACTCACAGACTTATCACACAGGTGATAATTACATGTATGTTCGAATATTTACACACTTCTATGAGAATGAATACATCGTAATTTCATGGTCGACTTATATCGAGCCCTGACCACCACCGACTTGTCACAAGCGATTTTTTTTTGGAAGTGCGATTTTTGTCGTAAACGATAAATAGTTCTAAATATCGTAAGCCGTCGGCGGTCAGGGGGCAACCACGGCCTCTTATAGCAGTATTATTTAATATTACATCAGTGTGAGAATGAGATGAAGCTATACAGGGGATATAGCTCCATCTCGTTCCCACTGTGAAGCAATATTAAAATAATACTGCTATAAGAGACGGTGGTTGCCCCCCAGGACTCGATGTATTTCTTATCACGATCGTCTCTCCAGGCCGTTAATGTCCACTGATAAGCATTAACCTTCTTGAATAGCACACAGCGATTGCTAAACGAGCGTTTTCAGAAAAATATCACACCCCCGATTTTGGAGCTGTCCCTCCGTCTTAATATTTAATTATTTTTAAACTGATGAAAGAAACGTAAACGTGTGAAATACATTCAATTTCTCATTTAAGTAGTTTAACCATACCGTTTTTGTACAAATAATTCCTTAAATATTTTTTTTTTTATTAATCATTAAAGTATTCCGAACACCTGTTTTTATGTTGTCCCCTGTGATAAGTCTTTCAAAAAAGATCAAAATTTACACAATAAACATTTAAAAATTTTAATTTCTCTTGTTTACTATAATTTTGGAACTATTACTTCTTATTTTTATGATAGTCAATTGTTTATTTCATGCAATATTTAATAAAAAAATAATAAAAAATACAAGTCTATATTTCTGTCACAACCTGAGTTCTCAGTATTGTGACCGTCTTTTAAAAAACACTCTATTTATAGTATCTTTCGCGGTTGTTGATATGGCAATACTACCGACCTTGATTCAATAAAATTAGATTTCATACGCCAGTGCCACAGTAATCGCAGTGACAAGCAGACGTCTCGTGTGTGATTACCAGGAGGCGATTTTTACACTCAGGTAAGGTGACCATTTCCTGTTTATTTCACGTTTTCTGTTAATCATATAATAAAACATTATGTGTATATGTGCTCGAACTTTCAATTCCGTAATATTTTAGACGGCTAAGTAGAGCAGCGGATTTATTACAAAAGTAATAAAAACTCCAGTAGCTGACATGTGACCTCAGAATGTGACCATCCGGGTGGTCACATATATCATGAGCTGGAAGTCACAACATGTCTGAGCACATAAAGAACAGTTCACATTGTAAATTTTACCAGGCCTCCGTCACTCGTTCAAGGTTACTCTCTTAAGTGCCTACGGCTCACCTGCGCCCGTATTTCGTATACCCGTATATCGTTAATTGTTGGGTTTTTTCTATGGAGTGAAGTATCTGTACTTATTTAATCTGTGATTTTACTCTATACTAGCTGATGCTAATGGCTTCGCCTCGCTACAATTCGAAAATAATCCCTCGGGAACATAAAATCGGGATAAAATATATCTATCCTATGTGTTATTGCAGGTTATATACTATCTGTGTGCCAAATTTCATCCAAATCCGTTCAGTAGTTTCTGCAGGAGAGTACCTACCGCGCGACACCGCACGCCGCTCGCGAGTTTGTCCGCATACCTACTCCGCAATAATAGTATCGCACACTTGATTTAAAATTGTTGTAACTTTTAAAATATTTGTCCAAATGATGTAGTGTAAAAGACAAAATTTATCTATTATATATATCGGAGGCAATAAAAGTATATATTTTGATGTTTGATGTTTTAGGGCCTAAAATAGAAAATAGGAAAAAAATTAGGTATAGCGAAAATGTTTATTATTTTTAACATTTTCACAGTCGATGTCATTATTCTTAGAAATTCATTGTTTTGTAGGAACTATAATGCCCCTCAGTGGAGCCGAAAAAACTAGGAGGTACAGAGAAAGACTGAAAAAAGAGAGGCCAGATGAGTATAAAGCACAATGCTCAAGAAACTTGCAGAGACTGAAAACAAAAAGAAAGAAAATTTCGGATATGACTCCATTAGAAGCTGAACAACAGCGAGAGCAATGGAGACAACACAGATGCAAAAGTGACGCTAAAAAGAAAAAAGAAAAATTAAGAACAGATACCTCAGCGGAAAGAGTAGTCACAGAAAATGATAAAAAAAATGAAAGACTTTTGAAAATGTGTAAAACGTTATTAAGAAGATGCAAGAACGTAACGAATGTACTTAAAAAATTGAGAACATAAAAGGAAACTTATAAGAAACGATACCAACGGCTTAAGAAAAAAACAGCAACAGAGATAAAAAAAATGGAAACTAATATTAAAATTAAAAGCTAGAGAAGAAGTGTTAGAACTATCATTGAAAAAAACTTATGGCGATAGTAAGACTCATGCTGAAAAAGGTTGTTTAAAAAAAATTTTGGAAAACAGCAAGAACAAAACATACGTGTGCAAATTAATGGGACTTAAAACTAAACCAAGATCAAAAAAAAAGAAAGTGAGACGTGCAATAATACCAGAAATCAAACAGTTTTACTTAAGAGATGATGTTAGCCGTAACACAGCGGGGAAGAAGGAAACTAGAACAAAACACAAGAAGAAGGAACAAATAAGATATTTGACCGATACCTTAAAAAACTTGTACCAAAAATATAAAAGTAATGGAGGCCGTTATGGCTTCACCACGTTTTACAAAAATAAACCCTTCTATGTTTTGTCGCCGCATCTTAATTCGCGTAACACGTGTCTCTGTGTAAAGCACAGCAATATCGAATTTTTGCACAATACTTTGCTGAAGAATAAAGTGCTCCAGTTTGGTATAAAGGATTTATTAAAAACAGTAGCCTGTAATATAAATTACCAATGCATGCACAATAAATGCGAAGATTGTAAAAGTAAGGCACCTAGTTTTGAGGATGTTGACAATGACAGGGAAGTCAGCTGGTTTCGTTGGGAAATCCAGAAACATACATATACGAAGATAGATGGCAAAGAAAGCAAAGACATGGTAACAAAAAGAACAGCAAAAGTAATGAAGACAGGAAACATAACGGAGTTAAAAAGTATATTTTCGAAAGATTTACTGGCATTCAAAACTCATTATTTCAATATGAACCACCAACAAACCCAATTTCAAAAAATTATTTCTCAGTTGAGTGACAACGAGGTTGTTATTGTTGCGGACTTTTCCGAAAACTACGAAACTAAATTATGCAACGATATTCAAGCTATGCATTTTGGCGCTTCTAAGCGTCAAATCACCTTGCATACAGGTATGATTTACTGGAACAATAAATGCCAATTATTTTGCTCTATAGCCAATGCCAATAATCATCAGCCAGCAGCTATATGGGCCCATTTAGCACCTATTATCAAGTTAATTAAAAAAGAGACTCCAAATACGTCTATTGTTCATATTTATACTGACGGACCGAGTTCTCAGTATAGACAAAAAAATAACTTTTACCTGCTGGGTCACTTTACTGAAGAATACGGATTTCAATATGCAACTTGGAATTACTATGAAAGTGGACACGGTAAAAGTGTAGCAGATGGGATTGGTGGTTCAATCAAACGAACACTAGATAGGAAAGTGACACAGGGTGCCGATGTCACCAGCGCAGAAAACGCATATGATATTTTAACAAGGTGCATGAAGTCTGTAGAGATATTTTTGATCCGAGATAACGCTATCGACGAAATCGCCACAATATTACCTTCTTCAAATGTGAAACCACTAAAAGGTACCCAAAAAGTTCACCAAGTAATTACTCTAGACAAGAATATGATCAAATACCGAGATATTAGCTGTTTCTGCCAAAAAGGACTTTGCAATTGTTTCTCACCTCAGACCCACATACTACTTAAAAATCTTATTATTGCGGATTTGCACAAGGAGGCACATATTGAAGGTATAAAAGAATGTGTGATAGCACAAGACCATTGTGCCGTTGAAGATATCGATGTCAGTTCTTTAATCAATGAACCTCTTTTGTATATTTCTGAAAATGAATCTGAAATGATCGACGAGCCCCTTGTATCACAGGATCTACCATTTATTATTATTGACACCCCTCAGCTATGGCAAAATACAATCAGCGACCACTCTGATGAGATTTTAGACACCAACGTTACTATGACACGTAACGCAAGTCCTTCGCCTAAAAATGACACTGTAAGACAACACTCAATTGATATGCCGTCTCTTTCTTCACAAAATATATTCAAAAGGAAACCCACGACCAGCAAAGTTTCTAATGACACCAAAAAATTCAAACCAATAGCTTTTGAACATTGCAACATATGTTACTCTTCTATTTTGGGTCAAAGAATTAAATGCATTGCATGTAAAAAATGGACTTGTGATGATTGCGTGACTGATATGACAGCAATTGATTATATTTGCAATAAATGTTTTGAAGAGTAATATTTTATTATATAATATAATTTAAAAATCTTAATTAATTTCATAATAGCTTGCTATGTCTCTATATCTACTCATTTTTGTTTCAGTGATTCGGAAGAGTGAGTGCACCTCATTCTAACCAACTTTCATCATGCAAGCCGATATTGATAACATATTACATTTTAACGACTATGTCAAATTTTACGTCTTCGGATTACATTGGCCATGGACGGAGACACATTTCATTAAATCTCAGTTTTGATTCCAATGCGGTACACCTACTTGTCTATTTCTCGGACCCTCACATTTCACATCACGCATGCAGGATAAAAATATATTGATACTTCTGGTTAGTCCGTATTTTTTTTGTTCTAATTGTGACTGCTGCATTTATGACCACTTTCCAGTCGATGAGTGCGTTTATTGTGCAAATTAGTTATTTAAGTACTTGAAAGACTTTGCTACTGACGTAAGTTCGAACGGATATTGTTCGGATTTCATAAGATGGCGGCTGCATCAATACCATTTTTAAGTACACTAGAATAAGGAAAAATTATACCCAAAGTAATTAACTCCATTATGTTCACTATATTTTTTAAGGTAAACTTATGGATCTCATTTCTGAAAAGTCAATTTATTTTTTTACTGTCAGATTAATATTTTGGTCTAATCTGTATTTGTTAACACTACAGTACACGCGCCCCTTTTTTTTACTTGAGTATACGCGTGGCCTACAATGGTAGGCCATTTTAAAATATCAATAACTTGTATATTCTTAATTATCTGAATAAAACAACAAATGTTATTAAAAGGTGTTTATTTTACTTAGTTTTAGAACCTTACTTTTTAGATTTTTTTTTAAGAAAGTATTATTAATCAACAATTTAGTAAATACATAAGAAAAAATAACAAAAATGGCACTTCTGAGATCAACATAACTTTTTTTTAACTTAAAACTAAACTGTATTTCTATTTTCTTTGTTTTCGTAGCATTCAGGACACAATACTGCTTGGTGATCGGGACAAATCCATTTATTGCAAGTCTTGCACCACTTTTTTGTCGACCGATTTCAGGCTCTCGAGCAGAGTGCATATCGACCAACTCGTCCTATCTTTGAAGACAAGTCGCGTTGAGACTCTTTTTTTTTTTGGGTGGGAAATCATCAAATAACTTCTCCCGCTCTGGGCGGAGCGGGAGGGTGTGTCAGACTCTTACTGACTAAAACCCACCCGTATTCCTTCAGTTGCCCGTGTTGCCAGAGGCCTCGGTAGCCCTTTGGTAGGTACCAAAGGGTAGCGTTCCCGCGAGACTCTTGGGGTTCTTGAACTGTGTTGCCCAAAAGAGCGTCTATCCTGAATTTAAGTTGTCGTGGTAGTGTTTCAATGGATGCCCATATGCGTCAGATTCTTCCTCTTCATATTGACGGAATTCTGACTCGCGGACTAGGGTTAGCAAGTCTGGTTTCGACTAAACTTCATCTCTTCATCATCTTCACTCTCAATCACTTCTTCATCTTCAGTATTTAGCTCTTGCAGCCACCTTTCCACTTGTAAATTATCCATTATGTAATCAGATATATAAATCTGTAAAAAAATACTAAAATAAGCAAGAAAAATACATTTTACAATTTGTAACCTATAAGATAAATAGTAACAATTGAATATAGATTCATATACATGCATTATTAATAAGTAGAGCTATTATAATAGCGTCATAAATCGATAATACATCAAAAGTTACATACCTGAATTTGGTACACCAATACACGCGCGGCCTACTTTAGTAGGCCCACGGTTTTGGCGCCAAATTGCTTGTGCGTGTGTCGCGTACGGGGTCGTGCGGGGTACTGAAGTTGTGACAAATATACCAGACGAGGCTTACCTGGAATCACAAGTTTCTAGCGCGCTATACTAAAAAGTTATCGCAAAAAGAGTTACCCTGGTCTACTATAGTAGGCCGCGCGTGTACTGTAGTGTTAAACTAACTTGTTTTGTGATATTGAAGTTTAGTTTCATTGTTGATACTAAATGATAGCTATTAATTGTTAAAAGAGATCCTGTTAAAAATACTTTTGATATAAAAAAAATACGTAAGTACTTTTGAAAAAAAAAACTTAACTTTAGTATGTGATATTCGAGTTTAATTTTGTTGTTGTTTATAATTTAGCTTTTAAATGAATACTAATAATTAATGTTTAATGTTACCTACTTTTGATAAGAAATACTTTGAGACTGTACACTATATAATTATGTGCTAGAAGCACAAAACGTTGAATACATTAGTATAATTAAGTTTTATCTCAACTTGTTTTTTTGTTATTTTAAGCATAATATCGTACAAATTTATTTTAATATTAGATATACAACTTAAGATGCTATGAAAACAAATTAGTTTTGTGATGTAAGGTTTAATTTTTGCTAATAATAATTTTGTTCCTAACTAGGTTAAGTGCTTTAGTACAAGAAGACGACGTGTTCCTATCCTAAAGGCTAAAAGTGAAAATATAAAGACTTTTTTCAATACTCAAGTGATTTAGAATAAAGTATTTTGTTTGACAAATGTCATTAAAAATTTTAATTAAAATTGTACCTATTTCATTTTATTTAAAAACTATCTTGCTAGAATTAAATTATGTAAACGCGACTTTACTTTTGACACTCAGTATGTGACTGTCCCTTTAAAAAGCTCCGCTTTTGTGACCGTTTAAAGATAAGTACTATTTGTATAAAATAGATATGAATCTTGATTAATATCACACCTTAGGCTTGTATTAATATACAAATACAAACACAAAAGTACATTTACTTGGTGAATTACTTTTTATTCAGAAAAATGTTCTCCTCGAGGACACTAATCACTTCCCATATTTTTTTTTTTAATTTTTCTCAGTACAAAATGAATTTTGGTAGCAAGAGCAACTTTTTTATTACACCATCAAAATTAACTACTCACCAGGTACAAAAAAAAATACGTACATGGTACCAAATACCAAAATAACAGACTTTTTTGGAAAACAGGCAGAGTCACATTCTGAGGTTCGAAAACCCAAGAAATCCACTGTGTGACCTAATTTTACATTGAAAAACACAAATTAGACTAAAAAATCTTAGTTTTTCAGGAATAATAAAGTATATTGTTATACATCCATCAAAAATATTACTTAAATAACATAATTGCAGAAAATATTTGAATTTCGAGGGGGTGTGGTATTTTTTTGAAAACGCTCAAACACGTTTTTTTTTATAGGAATAGTTTCACCAAACAATCATAAGTTCCAAATAATAATAATTATAGGTCCAACATAAGTTCATTAATTAAAGTTAATTAGCATCAATCCTCGATGGATTATTGTGGGAATAAATAATTATTCTTTTGCGTACACAAAGTGCGCTGATTAAACAAAATTACTATTATAATTAGCATCAATCTACTGTCGATTATTATGTCGAATATTATTATAATCTCAGACCAAATAAAATCCGGAGGACACGGTGGAGCGTACGGTGGAGGTCTGCCCGGCTTGGGCAGAGCACCGCCGTGTCCTCGTAGACACGGCGGTGGCGATCGGTGGCAGAGACCTCTCGCGTCCGGCCCTGGTTCAGGCCATGGTACGGAGCGAGAGGGCATGGGCAGCCGTCACCTCCTTCTGCGAAGCAGTAATGCTCGCGAAGGAGGAGGCGGGACAGTTGAGGGAAAGGCATGTTTCGCGCCCTCTCGCCCCTAGCCGCCGCAGGAGCCGCCCTGGGCGTCGGGAATCCCGGGCGGATTTCCGGCCACCATAGGCGCGGGCTTGCGGACGGCGAGCAATGGGTAGCTCACCGTCCGGTAAGGACCAGGCCCGGGTCGACGGCGCGTCGTATTCCACGCGCGCCTCAAAGAGATGTCGTCAGCACAAAGGCAGGAGTCCACTAGGGCCGATGCCTGCCGGGGTCGCGGGATGGTACTTATGGGTCACCGAGGCCCCCGCAACACAGGCAACAGGAAGGAATACGGGTGGGTTTTAGTCAGTAAGAGTTTGACACACCCTCCCGCTCCGTCCAGAGCAGGAGAAGTTATTTGATGATTTCCCACCCAAAAAAAAAGGCCAAATAAAAAACCAAGACATAGTGCTGTCAACGGTGACGTGAGGCTGTTTTCGTAAACATGTGTGCACTTAGTGAGGTGGAGTTTGGTTGAAAGGGGTTGTTTTGTGCGTGTGAGCGTGTATGCACAGAGAGAGGTGTAGTTTTGGCATGGCTTCACTGTATTGTGGTGTGTCTTGGTTTATTTCCAACTTCCAAAATACAAGCTTGACTTAGTTTGGGAGTTGGTAGATCACCTATTATGAACTGCAGTACAACCATTAAAACCCTTTTCAAAATTGTAATTCATAGATTTTGTTTTTGTTGTACTTTGAGAGTGAAATAAATAATAATTATTATTATTATTTGGTCTGAGATTATAATAACCAAAATAACATACAGTTAGCCCCAAAAAGATGTATACACAGACAAGGAACGATTTTATTGTCTGCAACCATTGTTCCATAACATTGTATTCACAGTACAGGTACAAAACGTAGTATACAATTTATTTTACCAAATCAAAGTAAACTTGCGTATGTCCCAAAATAGCAAAAAAATCACCTGTATTAGTAGGTAAATAATGAAAACTGTAATGAAATGCGAAAACAAAATTGGTTCCATTATCTGCGGTACATCACAGTTCGTTGTTAATGGTGCCGATTCCCTTGTTCACAAACTAAATTCAATTTAAGTTCAGTGCATCTTTTTCTTTCTATTTCATTAAGAAAAAGACAGAAGATAAATTTTAGTTTAGTTCTGTCAAATTAATCAGCGCTTGACGTAAATTGACGTAATTTTAGTAGGCAAGATTTTAATCACGTCTAAACTTGTATGGAGTAGTGACAGGCGCTGATTAATTTGACAGGAGTAAACTAAAATTAATCTTCTGTCCTTTTCTTAATGAAATAGAAAGAAAAAGATGCACTGAACTTAAATTTAGTTTAGTTTGTGAACAAGGGAATCGGCACCATTGTCTCTGATTGTAACAAATACTGGTGTATTAACTTTAAAGATAATAACTACACCTTATAATATGCTCGTATTTGTAATAAAATGATATTAAAATGACCCACTTTCAGTATTTTACGTCGTAAGTATACTACAAGGTTTGCATTCGATAACCTTTTGACCCGGAAGTAGGTAATTTTTTATCAAAATTCTACTTAGGAATAAATCAATAAAGTGATTAATTTTATAATAAAATTATCATTGCGAAATGGGCGCTTTGGTAAAATTATACTAATGATGGGTATATTTAGCCAATGTAACAACAATATTATAAGTGTTGAAAGTGAAAAAGAATTAACATTAACAAAAACAACACACACAATATTAAGTAACATGTAACCAGAATAACACCCTGTATAACAATTTATTATGTATACATAATAAATTGTTATACAGGGTGTTCTGAAGCTAGGTGCAAAGGCCTTTTTTTTTTTTGAGGATGGGTAATCATCAAATAACTTCTCCCGCTCTGGGCGGAGCGGGAGGGTGTGTCAGACTCTTACTGACCAAAACCCACCCGTATTCCTTCCTGTTGCCTGTGTTGCGGGGGCCTCGGTGACCCATAAGTACCTTCCCGCGACCCCGGCAGGCATCGGCCCTAGTGGACTCCTACCTATGCGCTGAAGACATCTCTTTGAGGCGCGCGTGGAATACAACGCGCAGTCGACCCGGGCCTGGTCCAGGTGCAAAGGCCTTAGGTTTGAAAGATTGAGGCTATTTTATTTTATAAATTTTAAAAGTATATTATTATTTTTTTTTAATAACACAGATGTTCGGTACTTTGTTTAATAGATTACATGCAAATCAGATTAACCATGAAAAATAAAAAAAAATCAAACCAGCTTTAAGTGGGGTATTGTAGGCAAAACTAAAAAAAGCAGATAAAAAAACCAGATTAGAATACTCTTTATTATGTACACCATAAAAATTACAGATACAAACGTTGAAATTTTACAAGGGGTGACACAATGGACGGTCTTATCGCTAAAAGCTCAAAATGCTCAAAATAGTGCCAACTATCAACCCCTTAAGGCTTTGCATTCAGCTTCCAAAAAACCCTGTATAACAACAAGATCTAACAATGCCTCTCAAAGTCTCAACTAAGATTTCACGCCAAAACGTCTACATGTCATCGTGAATCTTGATAATGTTGCTTAACATCATCAGGATTCCCGTCACGGCTGTCATTGCAAGGAGTCCTAATTTAAATTCAGTGACGGACGGACACGGCAGATAAATTTGCTTTTTTTTTAGATCGTTTTGATGTATTAATGTTTTGGGCAATGGTGCGTTGTATTTTCAGGTTTTTGAGACTATTATCATTTGTTATTAATGACCTCAAACACAAAACAGTAGGACTACTCTCTAAATCCGTCAACGAGGATACGGGATCGTCCGAAAGTAGTTGATCCATCAAAACTAGTGACAAATTAAATTTTCGAACGGGCAAAAACACTTTGCGCGTAGGAACAATTGTCAAATCGTGTTGTCATTCATTCTGAGTTCGGGCTCCGAAGTAATCTTAAATTCGTAAGTGATGCGGAGTAGGAAAAGCCCGTAACTCCGGCTGAAACTACGGGTCTAAACCCGTAGTTTTGGCTGAAGTTACGGGCGCTAAGGCAAGAATCTGGGGTCCTACTCCCTAAGCATTGTGGCGGCATCTACATCGCCACATGCGAACTATGCAACACATTGACGTCACGCAAAATCCTGCAACGCGCAAGCAGAGTTTTTAAGTTTAGTATAGAGGCATGAGGAACAGGGTGTAACGTTCACTCATCCTCCATAGCACTAATGCTTAGGGAGTAAGTCTCCGGATTCGTGACTGGATTAACAATAAGACTGCGAAAGTCTGAAAGTGAGCCTTATTGTCGTGCGGATATCCTCATCCTTAATTCGATTATAAAGTGGAACTCCAACCTTAGCAGGCCTATTATAAGCGGAAACGTTTCAGTGCCATGGATCATATATTACAACACACGCATCTTGAAACACACATAACTCATATTTTGATACACAGCAGGTATTTTCAAGAAGATATTGCGAAACTTCTCTAACACTACCGAGTTTGATATGACGCTCCATCTCTTCATCAAAGATGGAACTATCTAACTGAGCAGTTTGTCTTAGGTATACATTTATAAATAATCGCAAAGTCTTCGAGTGTGTAGAGTTTAGCTGTATACTATAGAGTACCTGACCTCCAACTAGTCCGGCTCCACCTGAGCTGAAATCCATTAAAATCTGTTAATCAACGCAATAACCCTGACCGACGCCAACGCCGACGGTCCAATCAGTGGAAATGGTTTTCAAGTTAATCAAATAAAAAATGTAGTAAAGACTTATCTATCTGCGTTAATTGAAATAATTGACTGCTACAGTAAACTTGCTGCATGGCTGAAGAGTGAAGAATAGCAAGAACTTAGATTTTAGATGATATAGCTAGAACAGAGGTGAGTTGTGAGATGAAGGCTAAGCCTACGTTCGCACGGCCGTAAAAACGTACGTATGGCGGCGGGATTTTATCGCGGACTGGATTTTCAACTCTCGGTTCTATGTCGAGCATTGAGAATCCTACAGAGTTCATCCCAGTGCATTGGAATAACACTGTTGGATTTTCAACTCTTGGCAGAACGTTGAAAGTCCAGTGCGCGAAAACATATCGGTCGTTCGAACCTGGACTTATACAGAAGCTTGGAAGAAAACGTGTTGCGCCAATCCCAAGTAAATTCAAATAAGAGCACGAAGATCATGATTACAATAACTGCATATATCTCATCATTATGATGACCGTTTCAGCCGAAAGACGTCCACTGTTGGACATAGGTCTCACCCAAGCACCGCCACTTTGACCGGTTCTATGCTTCCTGCATCCAGCGGATTCCGGCGGCCTCCACAAGGTCATCGGTCCACCTTGTTGGTGGCCTTTCAACGATACGTCTTCCGGTACGCGGTCGCCACTCCAGAACCTTTAGATCCGAACGGCCATCTGTTCTACGAGCAATGTATCCTGCTGCAGTTTGCCAATTCTTCCGGCTATGTCGGTTATCTTGGTTCCCCTACGGATCTCTGCATATATCTCTGTAAAAGCAAGCAGCTGATATGATTACATAGTATCTACTTTTTCGAGATCTACAATAATAGAGTATTTTGTGTATCGGGAGCGAGAAAAGACCTAAGTACCTTCCAAAAACACTAAGAATAATAATGAAGTACAAATCTAAGTGGTTAAATCTGTCAGAAAAGATGGAAAGATCTCGAATGAAGACTATCAAACCGTTGTTGGCCTTATGGTATGTACCTTTCAAAGACAATAAAGAATTAAATGCAAATCAACGAACTAACAATACAATACATACGTCAGACAGCCCGAACATTGCGGTCGTTAAATTTTATTAGCTTTTTATCAATGTCCGCTGTTTCCTATTGTACTTTCTGATATGGAATGTAATTTATTCCTTATTCGATCGTTAATGAGAGTTTGTTTAGCTGGTTAGGATTAGTTTAATAATGTGGTGGATGAAAGAATAAGAATCTGTTACAAGGTTTCTGTGTTGCTTCATTATAAATATCTCTTTGATTTCTTAGCTGTGGCTATTGTTGTCAACCAGTCACAACTAGGATTATTACTTCATCATTCTTACAAAAACAAGAATGTGATTTGGTTTACTTATCAGAGACTTGTTCAACTTTTCAGAATATGCTTAGTGGACATATATTAGACGTCACAATATGGCGATGTGGTGGAGAAATTAAATAAGCTGAAAAGAAGGCACAGGCACATGTCTTGAGGCAAGCATAAAGTGTCTGAATAAATTATTATGGTGAAGTTCCTTGCCCATTCTTCTCCATAAGAAACTACCTTTTGGAAGGGGCAACTAGAATCAGTTCTATTTTTCTATAAATTTTGACGTTCAAACGTGCCATATTTGAAAAAAAAAAATATTTGACATTGATTTCATTATGATATAACTAAAGGTTTGAAGTATGAATGTGGGTGGTAGTACAAGTAGAGGGAGACCAAAGAAACGATGCATGGATTGGGTAAAAGATGACATGGGTAGAAAGGAGGTGATTACCGAGATGAAGGGAAATAGAGACGCAGGAAGAAGATATGCTGCGCCGACCCCAAATTATTTGAAATGATGAAATATATATATTTTTTTTCATTTTCTTTTCTGTTGTTAAAAATTAAGTGGCAACATTCATTAGTTCCTGTTTTTGACACAGAAAAGTGTGTGGCGCTAGACGTATTGAGATCATTATCAGAAAAAATCGCATTTGAATATTTTCCCTCCCCGAAGTCCGAATGTAAAGGAACATAATATTTGCTCTGTAATCATCTAATGTATATATAAGTCAGCCTGTGGAATATTCATTAAAATGTAACAGTAGTGTACTCCGTGTCAAAATGAACTGTGTAATCTGTGGTCTATCTGTGACATCTGTCAACAATAAAAAGGCCCGTCATCATGTCGCATCTGCCGTGTTTGATTCCATCCAATAAATCTATCCTAATCAGGGTGATCCCCACGAACTTTCAATATCTGTAAGTAGGTTTGTAGAAACACTTTTACACGTCAATATAAAATTGAATTAAAAAATATATAAATTTGGGATAAGAGCAGTGCGGTAATTGTGTAACACACTATCAGTAGCAATGGGTTTCATTTTGACAGTTCAACAACATTAATTGCGTTATTAACGTTGTTGAGCAGATACATTTTTCGAACATATGAAGCAATGGATTAGCAATATACTTCAAAATCATTCAGATTGTGGTTGATAATGTGTTACTTTTACAATTAGGGTGCAGGAGTATGTTGAGAAGGACATGGATGTCTTTGAACGGTATTGCCATACACGCCTAGTAATGATTATCATTCAATTGGTAATTATTATCCTAGGATACTAATATAATAAAGCTGAGGAGTTTGTTGTTTTTTTTATGTTTGGACGGGCGATTCTTTTTGCCCAATTCTCGAGTAAGGTTCTTACTATTTTAAGGTTAGTATTACTAGTGGGTTATACGTAAAGTTAAGTAAAAGAAAGAAAGAATAACGTTTATTTGGATACAGTTTGTGAAACACAATAAAAAAGTGAAAATAATGTTTTGCATAAATAGTGTATGCCTCACGGCTGCACCAAAAAGGTTCATTTCAGCATTAATGCCAGACTGCTGCTGTCTGACGCTGGTTTTCTAATGAACCACGTTTTCACTGGTTTTCTAATGAAGTACGGTTACTCTTTACCCTATTACCCTTAGGAACCGGGTTAAAAGTAAAAAAACTCAGAAAGAACGCTAAGCGAAAACAGAGTAACAGCGCGGGCGGGCGATGCGATGCGACGCGGTGGAGTTTTATAAAAATGTGGCTGTTATTTTTAGTAGCTATATATCTTACGACTTCAACGCAAATGAAGTCGCGGGCAGAAGCTATTAATTTAATATACCCATATGATACATTTTCAAATGTTCTGAGAAATTCCACGGATTCGTTGTTAGAGACTTTAGAGACTGTCTCGTTAGTTTGATTTGATTCTATCACAATATTATTCGTGCAAGCAATAGCAGATATCTGTTCAACCAGGTGTAGTCACACACATTGCAAGCCCCACTCATTATTATTTAAACTAGCAGTAATATTTATAAGTTTAGCGAATGACATAGTTAGCTTATATGTACTTACAGCTTTTAACTGGTAAAGTAATGACTGTCTGGAATTCTCAATGCACCTGCTGGCTTAATTGATTAGTAGTTTTTGCCGGCGGATTCGTACGCGTAGAGGTCGGAAATTATCCCACGGGAAAGTACCTACTACCGGGAGTCATAAGTCATAACTTCATAAGTCATACATAAGTCATAACATAAGTCATACATAAGTCATAAGTCATACATAAGTCATAAGTCGTACATAAGTTATAATCATAAGTCATTTATTTCTTAACAAAGTATTTTGTGTTGAAAATTTTTGGTGATGATAAAAAACAAAATAGAAAACTTTTCATTCATATTTAAAATTTTTGTTGTATTTTTACACATTTAAAATGTATCAATAATTCAGTAACAATAATTATACGAGTATAACCACCAAAATTGCATTTAAATTAAAAATTACCCAGTACTAAAAAATACAAAAGAAAATTATATAAACACAAATAACAATTAGCAAATCAATTAGCCGTGGCTGTCGTTTGTCATCTATGAACTAGATACTGATACGGATACTGTAATAGCCCTTCCTCAATAACTATGTTTTTAATTTGTTTTTAAATATGTATGTTTATGCTATTTATGCTTATGAGGTCAGGGATAAAAAGTATTATATGTTCTAACCCACGATCATCTACCTGTGTGCCCAATGTCATAGAAATTCAAAAAAGTGATTGATAGATAGACAGATAGTGGTGCCGATTCCCTTGTTCAGAAACTAAACTAAATTTAAGTTCAGTGCATCTTTTTCTTTCTATTTCGTTAAGAAAAGGACAGAAGGTAAATTTTAGTTTAGTCCTGTCAAATTAATCAGTGCTCTTCACTACTCCATACAAGTTTAGACGTGATTAAAAACTTGCCTACTAAAATTACGTCAATTTACGTCAAGCGCCGAGTAATTTGACAGGACTAAACTTAAATTTATCTTCTGTCCTTTTCTTAACGAAATAGAAAGAAAAACATGCACTGAACTTAAATTTAGTTTAGTTTGTGAACAAGGGAATCGGCACCACTTACTTACTTTCTTATCTAAAATAATAGTATGAATGACAAGCTTTCTCGCGGGGTGCCTCTCGTGTTGCAGAGCCTCCTATTGCTTTGACACATCATCTGCCCAGCCGTTTCTTGGGAGAATGTCTTATGTAATTTTGACGTTAGAAAAGTGCTGATTCTCAGCCTAAATAAAATTTTAAGCCTTTGAATAAATGGCTTTTGATTTTGATTAGGGAGGCTTATATCCAGCAGCGAACGTCTTTTTACAGAGAAAATCATCTGCTTAGAAAGAGCTTCAGGGGGGCAACCATCACCTCCTATAGCAGTATTATTTCAATATTACTTCAGCGTGAGAAAGAGATGGAGCTATAAGTTCTGTAAATCTGTATAGCTCCATCACTTTCCCACTGTGAAGTAATATTATAATAATACTGCTATAACAGGTGATAGTTGGCCCCTGTTTTATACCCATCATCTCTCTAGCCTTTCCCTAACTATGTTGGGGTCAGCTTCCAGTCTATCCGGATGTAGCTGAATACCAGTATTTTACATGGAGCGACTGCCTATCAGACCTCCACAACCCAGTGACTGGGTAATACGATACCCCTTCGTAAGACTGGTTGTCAGACAATTGGGCTTCTGACTATCCGTAACAACTGTCAAAGATCTACAAATGACAGCTGGCACCAACGCTTTAACGTGCTGTTCGAACTACGGAGGGATCTCGATATGTAATCCACGGACCGACCTCGGCAAGCGTAGCTGAACCTTAAGGGCCGGCGCCCACTGGCGGTACGGCATGGCAAGGTATTTTTATGCGACGAATAGAAATATAGCTTAACAGTATGACAATAAAATAAAGTACAAGCGCGAGCGACGATGCAATGCGACGCAGTGGGTTAGAAGCTAGAAACAAATATAGCTACAACAGAACCCATTCACAGTTTCCTCAAATTAGATACTATAAACACAACTAGATTATATGTCAACAACCAGAAGATGTTTGGATGACATTAATGGAAATAAATTAAAGTTACCAGATAGGTACTGAAAACGAGGCTGCTGCATATTCTTTTGTTTTGCAATAATCGTTTACGGGCTAAAAAATGTAGGCAAACGCAATTATTATAAAACAATTGAACAGCTCCAGTGTTTATTTGACCGCTTACTGATTCAACAATATTATCATATCCATTGTCTATTCTATGAACTATTAATGATTGCACGGACTTAATAGATGTAATCCAATGCTTGACCACTTTATTAACTTGTGCCTTGTACCAGTAGAATGCATGCTTTCAAATTCATCACTATTCATAAGTAAATTGCACTGTGTGCGAAACTTTTACATCGTGCCTACTGATGAAGGGCTGATGTACACGGACATCATGATCGTCCTTATTTATATAAGCTTACAGTATATGAACACCAAATCGCTTATATGCTAAACCAGCTGCTGCAAGTTTAGCATATAAGTTACTATGGCTAAATCTTTAAGCCCATATTTCCATACGTTTTGACTCTTAATCTTTAAAATTTATATTGAATAACCTTTCTTATATATCTTTATCTTATTAAACAATAATATTTGGCATATCTATAAACAATACAAATTTTGTATGAATGAATGAATGAAATGCACCGACCCCAGCGTGGTTAAACCAGACTCGATTGCTCGAATAAACCCAAGGATTCGCACTAGACCCTAGAGCCTCATGTTTCATGAGACTACAGAGACCATTCCATATCAAAGAGTAGACCGGGGGGCGCGGTAATGGTCAGGAAGACGTGCCCTTAGGATAGGAAGGATTATTAGAGCCTACCGGATATGCATCCTTGAGTAAGCAATGGAATAGTGGAGAGACGGGTAATTTATCTTTTAACAACGTCGCCGCCAGGTTGGTTCAGGTCCAGTTGCTTTTTCGACTCTTTTCTGTGTGTTGCACGTTGCTGTTTCCAATGTCTTCATCTGAGGTCTCCCTACTATCCGTTTCTGATTTCTTGTAAATCTCGCTAGTAGCCTTCCTAATCTTATCTCGACCTTCGGCCGTGTCCATCCAAAAGTTGATTTCCATGTCGAAGTAATTCATGTCCTGCTTTAGGTTGTCATTCCAGCTGTAAATATAAACAATGCAATTTTTGTAGAACATAAACTCTAAAAACGTACCCACCATTTTTTCCTTTTACAAATTCCCATACTTATAACACCTTACTGACTGTGTATATTTTTGTCACGGCAAGAATTACAATGTTCACACAGTTTGTCATTCGCGTGAAGAATAATAATATTTTCTTCTCAGTAATGACAAACGTAATCCGTCCAATATGTCCGTCCATTAGAATAGAATAGAATGGAATACTAATACTCTTTATTATGTACACCATAAAACTTACAGACATAAATGTTTAAATTTTACAAGGGATGACACAATGGGCTTTCTTATCGCTAAAAGCGATCTTTTACAGACAACCTTTGGATGGATTAAAGGGAGAAGGAGGAGGCATTACAAAATGATTAAACGCACATTGATTAACAAATGATTATGTATGAGTAATAATTATTAAAAGTTTGTTGATACAGGTGCTAACAATGCTAAGTACGAGGCAACATGCGCTACTTTTTATTATATATTATTGTTTACACTTTACACATATACATTTTAGTAAGGAGGGAGATTACACGTTATACTGGTCGTCTTGCTGATCATGGTTTTGTTACTGTTATTTGTAATTAACTGTTTTTTTTATTTTATTTTACTTCTCTTTTAGCTCCTCTTCCAAATCATAAACTAGGACCATTCCTAGTTTATCATTTGGAGAAGGAGCTCATGGCTAAGTAATAACAGCTGCATGGGTCGATCCATCAGGTTAAGCTACGCTTGCCAGGGTTGTCCGTAGATGGGTGTCTTCTTTACATACCGAGACTCCTCCGTGCCTCGGAAAGCACGTTAAGCCGTTGGCCCCGGCTGACATTTGTGGATCTTTGAGAGTCGTTACGGGTCGTCAGAAGCCCGAAAGTCTGACAACCAGTCTTACCATTCTTATCGTATTACCCAGTGACTGGGTTGTACTGTAGTTGTGGAGGTCAGATCTGCTGTCGCTCCGTGTAAAATACTGGTATTATTAGGTTAGGCTGGATGCCCACCCCAACTTAGTTGAGAAAAGACTAGGCAGATTAGGTAATTGATTGATTATAGTTGGTTTATCATTTGTTACTTCGAGTTACAGCTATAGCTTTATGTAAACGGGCACGCCCTTTATGCCTGGAGGCTTTTATTTAGGTATTAAGTTCTGTTTAGGTTTTTATTTTTTATTCCTGCTTGAGTATAGTTTTCGATGTTTTTTGTTGGTATATTGGCGTGTGCTAGCTGACATATGGCATGTAATGTAATTTAATGTTTTGTATTACGCACTGTAAATTATTTTGCATACGATTGTATAGAATCAAGTATTTGTAACTGAACAGACAGCTGTGCTGCTGGGGAGTTCATTGCGCCACTTCTTCTTCCCAGTTAAAGCACTAGAAAGTGGTGAAGGGCGGGCATTTTGGTGGACTGTCTTATGTAATTTTGACGTTCGAAAAGTGCTGATTCTCAGCCTAGTTTGAATAAATGACGTTTGACTTTATTAAAGTTATTGTTATAGTAGTTTAAGATGTTAAATGTTTGACTAGATGAGGCATTTGTAAAGAGTAACAAAACGAAAATTTGGATGACACTAAACATTTTTTATGAGACTTCATTCGACAAAAAAGAAAAGTACCTATCGATGTAAAATCTTGATTAACCATCACTGTAAGCTTATCATTTATACCAAGAATATTTTTACTAATGCATTTTTAGTAAAAAATTTAAACGCCACTAAAACTCTGAATATACTTCTGTTATGATTGGCATTGGAACGTTATTACCCTAAGTGACACCTGGTAAAACCCATCCCGTGTTGAAATTATTTTAGCCTAACAAACTAGGTGGACGCAAGTCCTCACAATAAATTGATCTAGAAACTACGTTCTAGCGTGCGAATTAAGTTGTCAGCATGCAATTATACTCGTACTACGCAAGAATACAGTTGCTACGGAGTCATTAAATGCCAATAAAACTAATATAAATGTTCTACATCAATCAATATAAATGAATCAGCATGATTTATATAATACCGGTTCTGTATATTATAATCTATATGGTTTCTTTAGTCTACTCGTCGATAAATAATAACAGCCGCACGGGTCGATCGAAGGTTATAATCTACGTTTGCTGCGGTCGGTTGGTAGATGGGTGACCATCGGTTAAATATAGAGACTCCTCCGTGCCTCGGAAAGCACGTAAAACCGTTGGTCCTGGCTGTCATTTGTAGATCTTTCACAGTCGTTACGGGTAGTCAGAAGCCCGAAAGTCTAGCAACCGGTCTTACCAAGGGGTATCGTGTTAAACGGTAACTGGGTTGTGGAGGTCAGATAAGCTGTCGATCCATATAAAATACTGGTATTCAGCTGCATCCGGTCAGACTAGAAGCCGACCCTAACATGGTTGGGAAAAGGCTAGGCAGATGATGATTTTCTTTAGTCTATTAAGCAATTACAATTTGCTATGTTGAACTGTAGCGCGTCATTCACTAGCGGATTTAAATATACAAGGTGTTGTTTTGGATCTGCAAAACATTTCAGGAGGTTGTTATGAAACTCGTAAATAATCATATAACAATACGATACCAAGTCAATAATCAATAACACTTTTTATTTTAGATTTTTAAATTTTATCTTTTCTTTATATTTTTATTTTTTTTTATATTTTTTTTTGTTGATTCGGTTCGAGAATCACTAACATAATTACCTCCTAAAATGTTCTACTTGTAAATAAGTTTGATAACTTATTAGCTTACGCTTAAGGTGATGCAGGCGTCTCTTGGCATCGGTTTCCAATTTTAATT
This sequence comes from Atethmia centrago, assembly GCA_905333075.3. Lineage (NCBI taxonomy): Eukaryota > Metazoa > Arthropoda > Insecta > Lepidoptera > Noctuidae > Atethmia > Atethmia centrago. Next base: position 16,767,919 of record HG995385.1, read on the forward strand.
GAATGATTTCGATTTGACACAAACATTCTTGGGTAGCCTTGCCTCATAATCAGCCTATAATGTTACCACTACTGGGACACAAGCCTCCTCTCTGTGAGAGGGAGTGGGCCGTAATCTACCACGCGGGCCCAGTATGGGTTGGTGGATGTCACATGACTACGAATTTTTGGTTCTAGGACTTGCCGGTTTCCTCACGATGTTTTCCTTCACCGATTTTGAGAGCGGTGGTGATGAAATTATTTACACAAAGTAAAGCGTCTGGGTGTGAACCTACGACTCGTTAGTCGCGGCCGTTACCACTGGGCCACCACACTGCTCTCATGTCTCACTTGCCTCATTGACATATATTATACACATCTTGTCATATACGTTCTACCTTCAGATCTGTCTGATCTGTATAAAATCCGTACTTCTGCCGCCTGAAGATTGTAAATATAGAAAAAAAACATTAAAACTACTGATCATTTTGTGTTTGTGCACGCTAAGACAGTTTAATTCTGCAGTATTTTAACTGTTATTAACCTCTTCATCTTCTACCTTTTGTATCAATCTTAAAATCACAGTGATATTTATTTAAGTTGCAATAAGGTTGCTATTGCATTGCTATAGAGCTAAAATAACTAGGAAAGAACTGTATGGCGACCCTTCCACGTCTCCAATCATCTTTCAGCTATTCTAAAACTCCATCTCCATTGTTTCAGTCACAATCCCAGCCCTAAACTTCGGGATGCTGATGGGATGGCAGTCCCCAATGACGCCCATCCTGCAGTCACCCGACGGGCCGGCGCCAGAGCCGATCAGCGATGAGACCATATCTTGGATGGCAGCTATTACCTTCATGCCCCCCATATTCTGTGGGTTCATGGTTGGCGATCTCGCTGATCGGTGGGGCAGGAAGTTCACTACTCTGCTGACGGCGTTGATGCTTGTGGTAAGTTTTGAGTAGCTTTCAATTATTTATTTTGACCATGTATAAATAAGTGGTCTCTGAATTTCATTACAAAATGACTCCGTCTGTGATGGTAAATAAAAGTAAAAATAAATAAAAAAACATTTATTTCAGGTCCTTGAACCATATTAAATACAAAAACAATACACAATTTTGTCAATTTTACAAGTGTCATTCTTTGTGTAATTAAATAAGTGATACAAAGTTGAAATGTTGATGAATAAATAAATAAAGTTAATTAAATGATGTAAAAATATAATAGCCAATAAAGCCCAAAACTTCGAATTACAATTCGAAGGTTTGGGCTTTATTTTTATTTATTTTTTTGGAGAGGGTCTAGCTCTCGTGGCTAAATATTAACAGCCGCACGGGTCGAGCGAAAGTTAGCCGCATGGGTCGGTCCGTGGATGAGTAACCGACTATCCATTACATATCGAGACCCCTCCGTGCCTCGGAAAGCACGTTAAGCCGTTGGTCCCAGCTGTCATTTGAAGATCTTTGACAGTTGTTACGGCTCGTCAGAAGCCTAATAGTCTGTCAACCAGTCTCACCAAGGGATATCGTATTACCCTGTAACTGAGTTGTGGAGGTCAGATAAGTAGTTGCTCCATGTAAAATACTGGTATTCAGCTGCTACTGGTATCCGGTTAGACAGGACGCCGACTTCAAAATAGTTGGGAAAAGACTAGACATTTGATGAGAAGGGCTTTATAAGCACGAAGCGCGGTCGTAACATAACGAAGCTAGACAATTATAATTTTCAATCTCCAACACGCTCTGAGGGGCTTGTGGCTAACTAATAACAGCCGCACAGGTCGATCGATCAGGTTAAGCTACGCTTGCCGCGGTTGGTCCGTGGATGGGTGACCATCTTTACATACCAAGACCCCTCCGTGCCTCGGAAAGCACGTTAAGCCGTTGGTCCCGGCTGTCATTTGTAGATCTTTGACAGTCGTTACGGGTCGTCAGAAGCTCGAAAGTCTGACAACCAGTCTTACCTAGTGGTATCGTGTTACCCAGTAACCGGGTTGTGGAGGTCAGATAGGCAGTCGCTCCATGTAAAATACTGGTATTCAGCTGGGACAACATAGTTGGGAAAAGGCTAGGCAGATGATGAATCTCCAACACGCAACGCTTGCCTAGGCGGAGCTTTCTTTTATACTCATTCCTTTTCTGTACGAGAAGAAGGTTGATGATCATAATTTCAACCAAAAGACCTAGCCCTCTCCACCCAAAGATCGTCACAACGATCGAAAAAGGCTTGCAATCGCCTGACATTGGTATATCAAGCGCCATTGCCCTCCAAAGCACAACCCATAAACCAATCACGCCAGTTATTTACAAAAGCGGTTGTAACCACTTGTCGCAGATAATACCAGTACCTAGTTATTTACCGGTAGATATTGTTTACTAGTAATTGTATCAATTGCCGCTTATTGGAACTGATCTGTTGTTTTGGGTTTGAACACTTTGATCATCTATGCTATGCAATTAATTAATCAATTCAGAAGCATTGTGCAATATAACTTACGATTAGTTATGAGTGATGGCTTCACGAGATTGGTTCCGCATTAGGACAAAATAATGGCACTGCTAATTAAATAAATTAAAAATTAAACAAAAACGTTTATTTCATCAACTTATGTAAATTACATTGTTAAGTTTGGAGTCACGCGTCGGCACATATGTAGGGGTCCACTAGGGCCGATGCCTGCCGGGGTCGCGGGAAGGTACTAAAGGGTCACCAAGTCCCCTGGCAACACAGGCAACAGGAAGGAATACGGGTGGGTTTTAGTCAGTAAGAGTCTGACACACCCTCCTGCTCCGCCCAGAGCGGGAGAAGTTACTTGATTTCCCATCCAAAAAAAAGAAAAAAGTTTGGAGTCACCTTTTAAGCAAAGATTTGCTTGTATTAGGTGGTTACGCTCTTCCAGTTTACATTGCCTGTACATATGCGTGAGAGTAAACAATAAATAATTTTGAGCTGCCGGAGTAGCGGGAAGGTACGAAAGGGTTACCGAGGCCCCTGGCAACACAGGCAATGGAAGGAACACGGGTGGAGCGGAAGGGTGAAGTGCGGCAGAAGTTATTTGATAATTTCCAATTCAAAAAGAATATTTTGAAAGCATGCCAAAGGTTTTATAGAGGCATGAGGAACAGGGTGTAAAGTTCACTCATCCTCCACAGAAAAGGGAGGATCCTCCGGCCAGACCGGTGTCGTGTCTGGTGGGCAACTGCCCAACGGTTGATGTCGGGATGTTGTATATATGCTAGTTGCGCGGTAAACTTTGCTTGCGCGATGCAAGATTTTGCGTGACATCAGTAGCATACTGATGTCACGCAAAATCTTGCATCGCGTAGTTCACATGTGTAGATCACAGCGTAGTTCACATGTGGCGATGCAGATGGCCGCCACAGTTTTAAACAACACAAAAATATTTTTTTTACATATAAATAAGGTATAAGGAATGAGCACCGTGTTATGTGTGGGTGGGAGTATGTGTGAGGTGGCGGTGTGTGTGATGTAGGGGTGTGAGTGTTGGTGGGGTGTGTGACCTTTACACAAACAGCAGAAATTTACGAATAGGTACATTAGGTACCGGAAAATAATTAGAAATCCATTATTACGGTTTGTAATCCTTATTATCCATATGGAATCCTAAATATGACATTTACATTAAACGCCTGGAAAGTGTACAAATACGTTTTCACGACGGTAGCTATAAACACCGTCTGGCAAAAAAAAAATGGAGCTACGACTTAAAACTATAAAATGTCGTCGTTGGTAGATAGAAGAAGGGTTCTAGATCTCAAATTTCTTCACAAATTGTTCAATGGGGTTGTTGACTGTAGCGACCTTCTTGGAAAACTGCAGATAAGTGCACCATCTCACTTGCCGCGGAAATGTAACCTTTTTTTCTGTGTGCCGGGATCCAAAACAAACCTCGGCCACTTCGCCATTTTGCTAAGACTCTGTAGGCTGTATAACGAAGTATCGAAACATAATGAATTCGATACGCAAATTATCAAAGTAAAAAAAATACCTACATAAAAATCATAGTACTTATCTCGTAATAATTCGTCATTCATTTGTTACGTAATTCACGTTGTTTCCTGTGTATGATTTTCGTGTAACGTATTTTGATTTATTTTAATATTTTTGCCTTGTCAAACTCACTGTACCTAGATTATAAATTAATGATGTGGTCTCCCAGAATTGGAAGCACACTTGTATTTGTCCCTGTTCTTTGTATACTTGCATGTAATTGTGTAGCCTCTGTTAGAAAACCAAATAAATTAAATAAATAAATGATTATATTATGTTTGACAGCTTTATAAATCTATTGCTTGTCCATCAGAAGATCTTGCTATCAGAATACATGAATTTGGATCTCATAACCATTCCAAATCATTATCATCTGGTGACTTCCGTAACCTACACCAATCATAAGCCAAGTCGGTTTCTTATGCTCAACAGTTCCTTCGACAACATCACTAATGAACCCTTATTCCACAGATAAGTTGGACTATAACCCTGTTTTCTCTCCGTGCGTGGGCGCTGATCGCGTCGCGAGCTGTCGCGGGGCTCGCCTGCGCAGGCTGCTATGTCGTCATACCGTTATATCTGAAGGAGGTAAGTAGTACATACATAATACATTGAGACTGTGTTCGAGACTACATCTTTAAACGAATATGTTTGTACATTGTAGGTGCTTAAGCAAAAGATGAGCCTAAGGCAGGTCACACACGTTTAGATATACTTGCGCACAAAGAAAGGATATTTGGACACATATACTTATGTGTCTTCAAATATCCTTTCTTTTGTTTTGTTCGTCGGGTCATTGAGCTCATTAAGTTCTGAGTTCTACACGATTACTGACAAATGCGTGCACTGAATGGGTAGGTTCACTAAATCTCTGTGGTTATTTCCTCAAAAGACCATTACAGACACCAATCTACATTGTATTCCTTCACATTATCTGACCAAGATTATGTCTTTAGGCAAACTCAGAGTCTCTTTTAAAGTCTAGTCGACTTTAAAAGAGACTCTGAGTGAGTTTGTTTCGGCCTTTCTGCTCAGAGTAGTCATATAGGAAACGCCGACCTCATCTAGTTTTATTATAAAAATATGATTGACGTGGAAAGTGTTTGTACAAACCTACTTCCAGAAATAAAATCATTTATCATTTATATATTAACGTGTGTGGAATGAATTAGCACAAGTATCCGAGCCGACTTGTGGAAGTCTATACTTGCGCAAGTCAATCATAACGTGTATGGCTTACTTGCGCAAGTACCATAAGATAGGTGGTAGGCCCCTCAAAATTCAAATCAATAGTCATTTCTTCAAACTAGGCTGAGAATTAGCACTTTTCGAACGTCAAAATTACATAAGACAGTCCCCCAAAACGCCCACCCTTCACCACTTCCTAGTGCTTTAGCTGGGAAGAAGAAGTGGCCAACAAACTCCCCAGCAGCACAGCTGTCTGTTCAGTTAGAGAAAAAAAAAAAGGATTCAATACAACAGTATGCAAAACAATTTACATTACGTGCAACACAAAACATTAAATTATTAGCCATATGTCAGCTAGCACGCCATTATAACAAAAAAAAAAAGAAAAACACTGAAAACTATTCTCAAGCAGAGATAAAAACGTAAACAGAACTTGATATCCAAATAAAAGCCTCCAAGCATAAAGGGCGTGCCCGCTTACATATAGCTACAGCTGTAACAGTCACAAATGATGAACTAGGACCATCAAAGTAAAATAAATAAACAGTTAATTACTAATAACAAAACAATGGTCAGCAAGACGATCGAGATCGAGATCGAGATTTGATCTCCATACACTGAGCTGACCGACAAGGGACTTGGATATAGTGGTTAAACGATTGTCCAGACTAAACAATCCTAGAAGGATAAGAATACCTCACACCTGGGTCGAATAGGGCAATCGATACTAGTATAGTTGTCCTCGTAATTGCATTATGTATCACTTTTAACTAAACAGACAGGCGTGCTGCTGGGGAGTTTGTTGTGGTACTTGTTCTTCCCAGATAACGCACTAGGAAGAGGTGAAGGGCAGGCGTTTTTGGGGGACTGTCATGTAATTTTGACGTTCGGAAAGTGCTGATTCTCAGCCTAGATTGAATAAATGACTTTTGATTTTGATTTTTTGACAACTAAAAATCAATCTGCCTTACCGTTTCCCAACTATGCTGGGGTCGGCTTCCAGTATAACCGGACGCAGCTAAATACCAGTATTATACATGGATCGACTGCCTTTCTGACCTCTACGACTCAGTAACTGGGTAACACGATACCCCTTGGTAAGACTAGTTGTCAGATTCTTGGGCTTCTGACTTCCCGAAACGACTGTCAATGATCTACGAGTGACAGCCGGCTTAATTAACGTGTTTTCAGAGACACGGAGGGGCTCGATGTGTAATCGATGGTCTTAACCTTCGACTGACCCGAGGTAGAATATTATACCTACGTTATTTTTTCGGGAAAAGATCGATCCCCATACAGTATATTATACTTGAGTAATGAAAAACAATGGTAGATATTTCCTACGCAAATATTTTCAGGAATAACCTACCATTGTTACCTGTTAAATCAGCTTTATTACGCATTAGAAGTATGATAAATTATTTTCTAACAGTTTTTGTGGTTTCAACTACGTCATAGCATTTTAGTCATGGGGAGATTAAAAACTTGGTAAACGGAAAGTTTTCCAATGATTTCAGAAGAGAGAAAGGTGTCATAGTTTTGTGGTGAGAGTGTTTGTAACGACTACAAAGGAAGTTCCTTGATGTGACGTTCGAGGAAAGTCATAACGCGTCATATTCCGAGATACGTTGTTATTGACAGTGACATTGATATGCTGACTGTAGACATTGCTCCCCTTATTCATAAAACTTAGCATGCCTATTTTAGTTAAAATAGCTTTTGTCACTTTCTAACAAACACAAATTTCAAAGTGAAAGATAAGGACCAACATAGTTGGGAAAAGGTTAGGCAGATGATGAGTTGTTAGCACTTAGTTACTAACACTTATTTTCAGTTTTTTTTTAACAATGCATTCATAGTTAGGTTACTATATTATATTATATTATATTATATTATATTATAGGTACTATTACTTTTCATAGTTAATTGTTTTGACTGTCCAATATTTTATCATTTATATTAATTTATTTATTTATTATTTATTTACTTATTTATTTTTTTATTTGTTAATTAGTTAATTTTTTTTTTTTTTTTTTTTAATTATTTATATTTTTTGTTTATTCAAACAAAAGACCTCAACACAAATTCCCTTTCCCCACTGCTCAACAGTGAGTGCCCAACTGCGAATAGTTGAGCAATGGGAGTCCCCAATGCTCAACCAAACCGTTTACTTCTGCCGGGGTCGCGGGATGGTACTAAAGGGTTACCAAGGCAACACAGGCAACGGAAGGAATACGGGTGGGTTTTAGTCAGAGTCTGACACACCCTCCCGCTCCGTCCAGAGCGGGAGAACTTATTTGTTGATATCCTACCCAAAAAAAAAAACCGTTTAGTTAGGAAGTTGAGTAGTAATCTACGACTTTACCCACACTAACCTTCAATTTTCTCCACAGATAGCATCAGACAACATCCGCGGCGCTCTGGGCTCCCTCTTCATCCTGTCTCAGAACTTAGGCTACCTAGTAGTCTACGTGGCAGGCGATATGCTCTCCTTCGACACCGTGCTGTGGCTCTGCACTGCTGTGCCCGCCATCTTTCTGGTTGCTTTCATTGCCATGCCGGAGACACCTGTGTTTTTGGTGAAGCAGGGGAAGATTAAGGTAAGGGTTTTGATATTTTTTTCTTTATTAGATTTACTGGAAATATTATAACCGGAGGGGCTCGTGGCCAAGTAATAACAGCCGCACGAGTCGGCCGATTAGGTTAAGCTAGGCTTGCTGCGGTTGGTCCGTGGATGGGTGACCATCTTCACATACCAAGACCCTTCCGTGCCTTGGAAAGCACGTTAAGCCGTTGGTCCCGGCTGTCATTTGTAGATCTTTGATATTTGTTACGGGTCGTCAGAAGCCCGAAAGTCAGACAACCATTTTTACCAAGGAGTAACGTGTTACCGACCCCAACATACATAGTTGGAAACAGGCTAGGATCTACCTAGCCTTTTTCAACTATGTCGGGATCGGTTTCCAGACTACCTGATGAGTAGTAGGTATGACCAGAGTGATTATTCATTATGATTGGTCAAGACAAGACTCTTCCACCAAAACTTCTTCTTCTTCGTGGTTCCCTCGATACTGAAGATCGCGACCACACGACCACGTCTCCAAGTTATGCGGTCTTCTGCATTGTGGAACGCTCGGTAAAAGCTGCCTCGAACCGCCTTTTTGATCGCGTCTTACCATCTTTCCGGTGCGTTGCCTTAAGCGCGTTTTCCTTCCAACCAGCCCAGTATCATAAGCCTTTCCAGACCATGCTTAGGAGGACGCATAATATCTCCGAAAAAGCTGAGAGCATCAAAACTACTTTTTTAAGAATTATTTTACTTTTTGGTCAAACAGAGAAGCATCAATGTGAGGATTTTAGGAATACTTCGGCGACATGTTTTTCTGTGTACGTTCTATATGAACTATCATTTATAAAAGTATAATATCTAGTCTATCCATCATAAAAAAGTTCAAGTCTCTTTGTTTTCGAAATGTATGGGAAAAGGTTTTTGCGATTTCTTACTTTTCTAGTACTCAAACCTGTTGGTCCGATGGAGTTTTTTTGATCCTTATATGAAACAGGTTCGAATGGCATCAAAAAAGTTTTTGTGAAAATTGGGATATTTTTTGCTGACTGTACCAATAAAAAATCTGCAATATTCTCACCTTTTGGCTTGTCTTTTTACAATTTGCGGTAAACTATAGAAGAATACGAACATAATACAAGATTGCTGATCCTCCATAGTAAATAGCGTGATAATTTATAGGCTGCAGACTGACCAAACTTATAGGAAAATATCTATGCAAAAGTTTAACAAAATCTATCCAATAATATTTGCGTGATACATTCAGACAAATAGACAGACAAAAAAATATAAAAACAATATTTTCGGCATTAGAATCGTCGTTCCCCGACACCGCGCTTTTTTTTTCAAAAATATTCAATGTACAGTTTTACGATTTTTTTTATAATTATTATGTATTAATTTTTACAATCACCATGTAATTTATCGTCCGCCGAGTCAAGTGAAGTGGTATTTCCCATCGAGCTGTTTTCCCCTGTTCAGGGGAAAGACCAGATGTTAATTCCTTTCACTACAAGTTGTTGCAAAAGAGGCAAAGAAGCGCCACGGTAATGACGGTAAAGCCTTAGAATTAGCGCGCAACCATTTAATCCCAAAATTTTAGGAATACATACATTACAGTCATGCTTCCGCTGTACAGTCAAAACAAACCAAAATGAACCTACGCTAGACTCCTATACGTGTGCGACTGTGTGCGTGCGTAGATAAATAATGTGACCACAATTTTTTCCCACAATCAGTATAACTCATTTAATAAATAAAAAATGTTTTAGAGGTACATAATAGTAAAAATTCAGTGTATGAATTGTTTTTTTTTTTTTTCTATATTTTTTTTTAGGGGTTTTTACGCAAAGCTTATTCCTATCGTATCCTAAACAATTATACATTCACAAGACGTGGGCCATGAATTTGAACAAACCCTTCGCATCGTCGCCATTTGGTTGGGATATAATTGTATGGAACATGCCTACATCAGTTCTGTTAAAATTCAGGGACCTTACTAAATTATTTCTATTGGACTCATATTCGACACATTCCATCAATAAATGGTCCTCGACAACTACACATTCCTCACAATTGGGTGAAGCGTTTTTTTTCATCATGAAGCTAAATTTTTTACATGCAATTCTTAGAGTAGTAACATCCAGATTCTTAGAGTAGTAACATCTAGATTCTTAGAGTAGTAACATCCAGATTCTTAGAGTAGTAACAATCAGTTTTCTATGTATTAGGATTATAACATTCTAATCGGGGTGTCTGGTGGTGTGCGTTAATTCCGGGGCATGTTGTATCATTTTTCTAGAACGAAATAAAGTTATTGATAGATTGAAAAAGAACAAAAAATAATAGAATAATCTTCTCTTCTTATCCTCTTCTCTTTTCTACTTCTACTCTTATTCATATCCTATTTTTTTTTAAACTATACTACTATGTATAACTGATTTATAACTGGTGTATACTGTATATCTGAATTTTCCTTCATAAAAAAATAAAAAATATTAACCAGGCAGACTAATATTGCTCGAGAATCTTTACCTACAAAAAACGTAGCTATTCTTTAAATGATTGTCACCCTTGGGGATTCCCATGAAAGATGACCACAACCAACAACCAACAGATTATGTTTTTTATGAAAAACCACTCAGGTTACTTGAGATTTTACCTCCTTTTATAATAATAATAATATTTATTTGCTTAAAACACGGTATAAAATAGGTGTTATAATACAAAATGAGATCATACATGTTTTGCTTATAATTAAAGCATACAAAATTGTGTTGTCAATGTTAGAGTTCTACAGGGTGACATTGAAAACATGCGACAAATCGAAATGGGAGATTGTACTCATCATTATGAAAAACTTTTACTAAGGGACCAAAGCTACAATCCCAAAAAAAAAACTGCTGTCCCCTACATTTATGTTCGCAATACCTCATCAAAATGTAGGAAAAGCAGATTTTTTTTTTTTGGGATTACAGCTTTGGTCCCTTAGTAAATGTTGTTAATAATGATGTATACAATGTCCCATTTCAGTTTGTCGCAAGTTTTCAATTTCAACCTGTATAAATTCTTTAATACTATAGAAATTATTTTCATTCAACCAGTTATACAATTTCATTTTAAATAGTCTACAATTCAATACTTTCAATGTCTTTGGTAAATTATTTAATATACGTACACACATAGCTACACAGTTTTTATTAGATGTATTTAGCACACCTAGGCAGCTCGTCTAGAACAAGTGTGTATTGGTCACGCCGACTTCGTGAACATACCTCTTCTGCTGTTTTAAACAATTCTTTGTGTTTCTTTACAAACATACACACCTCATATATATATAATGACGGTAACGGTAGCAAACCAAGCTTTTTAAATATTGGTTTACATGATTCATCGGACGGTATCCCGGTCGTATACATTTTTTTTGGGCGATAAATGCTCTATTGTGGTCGGTACTATTTCCCCATTTTATTAGTCCATACCGCAACGAGGACTCAACTTATAGTGATCTATAATTGAGTTTGAAGGATAAGATCAGAAATGAAGTTATCCGGAAGAGAACCGGGGTTACCGACATAGCCTGCAGAGTAAGCAAGCTGAAGTGGCATTGGCTGGCCATATTTGTCGAAGGACCGATGGCCGGTGGAGCAGACGAGTCCTGGAGTGGAGACTGCGTATCGGCAAGCGTAGTGTGGATCGACGACCTTAAGGCTGCGTTTCCACTGACGCGGAGCTGGGCGGAGTGGAGAGGAGCGGACCGTGAATTGGCCAATCACAGTGCTCGAAATCTGTGAAGTGGAGATTTCGAGCACTGGGCTGAGTGGAGAGAAGCGGTCTGCGAATTGGCCAATCACAGTGCTCGAAATCTGTGAAGTGGAGATTTCGAGCACTGTGATTGGCCAATTCGCAGTCCGCTCCTCTCCACTCCGCCCAGCTCCGCGTCAGTGGAAACGCAGCCTTAAAAGGTGGTTGGGACAGACTGGATGCGGAAGGCGTAGGACAGGGTGTTGTGGCGCAGTCTGGGAGAGGCCTATGTCCAGTAGTGGATTGTTATAGGCTGAGTTGATTGATTGATGGAATTGAGTACGTAATGCCATCTACCAATATCTACTTTCTTTAAGAGTATCTTGCAATGCTAGTAAGCACGTTAGCAGTGATAGCCAAGTGGCGTGACCGCTGGACTACCAAGTCACAGGTCTCAAGTACCAACCCAAAGCACCTCTGACTTTCGGATTCATGTGCGAATTGTATAATTATCACTTGCTTATAAAACGGTGAACGAAAAACTCGTAAGGAAACCGGCATGCCTTTCTTTTTTTTTTTTTGGGTGGGAAATCATCAAATAACTTCTCCCGCTCTGGGCGGAGCGGGAGGGTGTGTCAGACTCTTACTGACTAAAACCCACCCGTATTCCTTCCTGTTGCCTGTGTTGCCAGGGGCCTCGGTGACCCATAAGTACCTTCCCGCGACCCCGGCAGGCATCGGCCCTAGTGGACCCCTACTTTTGTGCTGACGACATCTCTTTGAGGCGCGCGTGGAATACGACGCGCCGTCGACCCGGGCCTGGTCCTTACCGGACGGTGAGCTACCCATTGCTCACCGTCCGCAAGTCCGCGCCTACGGTGGCTGGAAATCCGCCCGAGATTCCCGACGCCCAGGGCGTCTCCTGCGGCGGCTAGGGGCGAGAGGGCGCGAAACGTGCCTTTCCCTCAACCGTCCCGCCTCCTCCTTCGCGAGCATTACTGCTTCGCAGAAGGAGAAACCGGCATGCCTGAGAGATATATATCAACGGCATGTGAAGCCAAGTCATAGGCCCGTGGGCGGCGTAACAACTCTGACACCAGGTTAGTCACTAACCACACGAAAAAAACGAAGTCCTTAAGTTTTTCCTTAAAAAACGTCTTGAGTTCTATGAGCAATCTAACTTTAAACCGTTCATTACATTTTTTCCCCTTTCCTGTCCATAAAGGCTGGTGCAGACTGGCTCGATATCGCGGGCGCGACACTTTCCATTAAATTTTCATATAAATTATAATACTAGTGTCGCGTCGCGCCTGTCTGCAGGAGCCTTTAAACATACGAGAGTTTTTTTTTTATGTTTTTTAAATTGATAGGTTGACGTTTGACCACTATCCCCACCTGATGGTAATCAGTGTTGCGCTTGCGATCAAAAAGTTAGCAGGCGTAAAAGTAACCTATTTACTTTCGACTATATCTTGACAGCCATATATATATTTGTTTTGGTAACGGGTGGAAATCCTCATGGATTTCCTCCGCCCTGGGGCGGACGGAGGGGTCTGTCAGACTTGTACTGACTAAAACCACCCTGGGGTCCCTCGCACACTTGTACCGGGGGCTTTTTTTTTTTTCCGGGGGCTACGGGGGCACTCGACGCAGCCCCCAACTGGTGCTGGCTCGTCGCTGAGGGCTCCGTCTAGTCAATCAGGGGGAGTGAGGTGTTTGACTCCCCCCACGGCCTCTAAGAAGGGCGTGCGTGGAACATTACGCGCCACTATGACGTTTTTTATGATAGGGGGCGACGGACGTCCCCGAGTCCACCGTCTCTGGACCCATTTAGGGGGGCCGGTAGAGGGCGTTATCTTACCTCGGCCGACGCCCGGTAAGACAGCCATCTACTCCAACTGCAACACATTCCAAATAATAAAAAATAACCTTGATGTCCTTACAGGAAGCTCGTGCAGCACTAGCCTGGCTTCGAAACACCACCACAGACGACAAAGACCTGGAGGAAGCTATACAGCAGCTGGAAAGAGAAGAGGAATACGCCAGAAGCATGAAGAAAGCCACCTGGAAGAGTATAGGTAAGCAGTTTCTACTTCATAAAGGAGCCTTCATAATCACAGCCGAGAAGACAATATTATAAATAGGTATAACCCATCACGACCACGGATGGAGTAAACTAAAATCAAAATCATAATCAGCCTGTAATGTTCCCACTGCTGGGACACAGGCCTCCTCTCTGTGAGAGGCAGTGGGCCGTAATCCACCACGCGGCCCCAGTGCGGGTTGGTGGATGTCACATGTTTTCGAATTTTCGATTCTAGGACATGCCGGTTTCCTCATGATGTTTTCCTCCACCGTTTTGAGTGCAGTGGTGGTAAAATAATTTACCCAAAGTAAAGCGCCTCTCAACGACTTACAACTCGTAAATCGCGGTCATTACCAATGAGACACCACCGCTCCCTAAAATCAAAACAACAGCTGTAAAAAGACGCTCAACGAAGCCGAGAATCACATTTTTTTTTTGTACTTAGCCACACCTGGGAACCTTCTGGTTACGGAGATATTGCAAGTCAAAGATAAAACTTTTTTTCACGAATACAACTTTTAAATGTTACAAATGGCTTAGTAAATTGATTGAACACCGCTAAATCCTCTTAGCAAAACAGGGGGGTAACCATCACCTCTTATAGCAGTATTGTTTCAATATTACTTCAGTGTGAGAAAGAGATGGAGCTATAAGTCCTGTATAGCTCCATCACTTTCCCACTGTGAAGTAATATTATAATAATACTGCTATAAGAGGTGATGGTTACCCCCCAGAACTATTTTGACGATATTGCATTTTTTTAAACATATTCCAAGTATCATTTGATTCGTCTAGGCTTGTGCAGACTGGCGCAACAGGCAGCGTGATGCGCAGCGCGATACTTTTCATGAAGTTTTCATTGTAATTGTGCTACTAGTGTCGCGTTGCGCCTGTCTGCCGGGCCCTTAACTCTGTTTGTCATAAAAAATAATATTCCTACACCACTTACGTTACCCACAGGAACAGATTAAGTAGTCACCTGCAACCACACGACATTTACGAGGATTTAATTGCATCCTAAGAAAAGCAAAACCACAAAAGTCCCCCGCACGTCAGGTGACGACAATGCATCTCTCACAGTTGTGAAAAATCTTAACTACATTGTTAACCGCGAGCTCTTGAACAAAATGAGATGAGAATGTTGAGATGACGCATAACCCTTGCATGAAGACCATACTTAAATCTGATAATATATGAAACAACCTTTAGAAATGTGATCATTTACGCCGGTAGTACACCTCCGCCGCGAAACCATAGCAGCAAAACCGCAGTAGTTCAATTCAACTACTCGCATCCGACTCAAGTAGCGGCACATGACGCGAGCCAGTTGAATTGAACTACTGCGGTTTTACTTACTGCAGCGGAGGTGTGCTCTACTAGCATTATCGTTTTGAACCGGTTCTCATCATAAGGCTTATACTTGATGTCATTTTCAATCATCACTCGAGGTTTGATTCTGCAATGATATCCTTAAAAACAAATGACTAAAAAATTTGCAGTCACTTAAGTTTTGCTCGCAGAGAACTTTGGATATTATCTACTACAGTAAATCCAATGAAAATTTGGAATGAGTTAAATCAGGGTTCCATAGAAATTAGTCATGCTAAACTTAAGGGGACTACAGGACCTAAACGCAAATTTTATAAGTTTTATAATGCCTTAAAGTATATGATCCACTGCAGTAAACAAAATCAGAAAAATATATGATATTTTTAAGGATATATGCTAGGTAGATAGTGTATTGAAAACATAATATAACTAGAAAAAAAAATCACGAAGATACCTCTAAAAAATTATTTTAACGATTAAAAACCATACTAATATACATGCAATCATTCTGATTTTTTGTCAGATTATTCTACAAGCAACATATTAGCATAATAGTGTTTTATTTTTTTTATACAATCTATAGCTTTATTGTAAATCGATAATTGCTTCATATTTTGCAATAAATTACCAGTGTTGTGTCATCGCGCTTCTCTTTCTTTTCTATGCAGTCCGACAGTGACCGCGCTTTAGGTGTTGTCGGCCTCTTAACATAAACGAAAAATTCTCTACAGTTTACGAAAGCCGGTTCCAAGATGATGTGTCAAAGAATCGGATCCTGCACCTCAGTTCCACGAAGTGATCTCACTCGTCGAGATATATTATTTACCATCAAGTTTAATGAGCTGTGGCACGCGACGGAAACACAGGCTGCACTTAATAATATAATGTTGAAACCTTGATTGTATCAACATGGCGGTTGGAAACTGTTTAGTTTAGAAATGGACAACTAATCGATTAGGCGCAGAGCTTTACAAAGTTGTAAATCTTGGCTATAGAAATTATGTCAAATAATTTGATGTAATTATTCCCGGTACCCATGCAATTTACGAGTTGTAGGTTGTATGTTCGAAGCCAGACAGACGCTTTAATTTGTGTAAATTATTTCATCACCACTGCTCTCAAAACGGTGAAGGAAAACATCGTGAGGAAACCGGCAAGTCCTAGAACCAAAAATTCGAAGACACGTAACATCTACCAACCCGCACTGGGCCCGCGTGGTGGATTTACGGCCCACTCCCTCTCACAGAGAGGAGGTCTGTGTCCCAGCAGTGGGATCATTATCGGCTGATTATGATGATTCCCGGTACTTATTTGATAGCCTAATCAAGTCTGAATTCTGCTATAAAAGGCTTTGGTTCAAATATACTATAAAGAGTGAAAAAAAAAATTACCTAGCAACACTCTGCAGACGTGATGGGTATCGATTGACAAAATAAAACGAAAAAAAAAACATTAAGACGCTGACAACACCTTAACCGCGGTCACTGTCCGATTACATAGAAAAGAAAGAGAAGTGCGACGACAAAACGCTTGTAATTTATTGCAAAATATGAAGCAATTATCTATTTACTCAGAATTGAATTGAGTAATCGAAAATAAAAAACAACCAAGTTCTGCATTCAAATAAGACGTATTTGTTATTAATTAAATACGTAACGTATGTTGATATTTAATACAGATATTTTGGATTAGAACTCAAGGTAAGAGGTTAGTTTAACGTTAGTTTGTATCGAGATTTTTTTTTCAAAACGTGTTTTGGTAACAACCAAGTTCTGGAAAATATGTTCAAACATAACATATATTTTTTCCGCTACCACAAACAATACAGATTTGGCAATTTTCTTTCTTAAGAGAAGCCTGTTTTGGTCAATTGGGTCTTGTCAGCGCCTTAATTGTTTTTTTGGGGTAACGACTGTAGTATTTTATTTTTATCTGATGAAAACACACTTGAAATATCTGTTTCAAAATTAGTATTTTTTCTGTGTAAACTTCACAGACGTCATGGGTATCGATATCTTATTATTATCTTATTCTTTATTTTCTTAATAATTAGTACTTGCTACAATCTGTCACCAACACTATAATCTGCCACTAATTATTTTTGTAAGATTTGCTTTAAAAATTATAACTCAATTTTTTATACTGCATGTTGACATAATTTATTATTGTATTCCTACTAGGCTGGACATAATGGATCTGTCATTTACCTAGCATCTGTTACCCTTATTCATAAAACTTAGCATGCCTATTTTAGTTAAAATAGGTTTTGTCACTTTCTAACAAACACAAATGTCAAAGTGACAGATAAGGACAAACGAACGTTAGCAGCATTTTAACTAAAATACGTTTGATGGACGTTTATGAATAAGAGCCAATATGTATAACCTATGCCCCAATAAAAAGATTAGATTCGATAAAATAAAAAAAAACAGATTTTCTTAACTACTTCAAGTAACTATACTACCAGTGGTCACTGACCGCAGAAAAAAAAAACATTAATTTTTAATAATAATAATAATAATAATAATCATTTATTTGTCAGAATATGGTACATTATAATATGGTCTTAGGTTTAGTCGATGGTATCATCACATTCTGCCAAGTGTGGCGTGCAAATATTAGGTACATATAATTATTACAGGATAGAGATTACGTTAGTTTTAACATTATTGATTGCATAATTATGAATTAAACTTACAAATTGAGGCTCATCAGTTAAAAATAATGTCCTATACACACACAATTTATTGAAGATGTTAAAGTATAATTTCATGTCAGAGTATCAAAGAGTTAGATGTCAAAGTAAAGGAAAAAAAAAATATATATATACTATTCAATTAGGATGTCAAAGTATCATTCAAATAGTCGTTTAAATTATAATAACATTTATTACATAGCAAGTCTTTCAGTTTCTTTTTAAATCTATTTAAATTTAACTCTTTGATTGATTTTGGTATTTTGTTATAAACCTGCGGGGCTATGCAGAATATGCTTTTCCACATTAAGGCTGTTTTGGCTCGCCGTCCGCGTAACATATTATACCGTCTGTTACGTTTAACAGTATCTGATAGGTATGCATTTAACTTTACAAATAAGGCAGTTTCATAAATATACAAAGCCGGGAGTGTCAGAATTTTGTATTTTTTGAAGTATGGTTCACAACTGTTCGTTACTTGTAGTCCAAACATAGCTCTGATGATTTTCTATGTTTCATCGTGTTTAGATATCAATACCTAAAACGTCCACGGAAATTCGCTAGCTAATTAAATTTGACCCTTTATATGGTCACAAACCTCATCTTAGGGACATTAAATAACCGTTCAGAGAATCTTTACTAACGCAAAGCACCGTAACGTGCTTCAAAAAGTATTTACCCTCAGATTCAAATCTGCTCCTCAAACTCCACCGATTGATCATCAAATTATATAATATCATCGTTGCCTAGTCAAGAGAATCCTCTCTAGAATACTTCCCCCCTTAATCAATAGATATTACATTTGTTTTTACACCTTCCAAGACCAAGTTTCAATCTCCTGCCGGGTTCGGAAAGTCTGAAAGAGATACCGAGGCCTCTGGCAATACAGGCAACGGAAGGAACACGGGTGGGTTTTAGTCAGTAAGAGCCTGACACACCCTCCCGCTCCGCCCAGAGCGGGAGAAGTTATTTGATCATATCCGATCCTAAAAACAAAAAAAAAACAATCTCACTGTGTGCTGCACCGGTCGACGTCATCACGTCAACGCCGGCTATCGCTGAAAACCAGCGCTGGGGTTCTGTCTCGCATAGGGTCGCAGCATTATGCTGAGCGATGGCCGTTTTGCGTGGATGTGACGCAAATTTTTCCCCAAATTGTTTATTTTTGTTCCTTCTTTGCGTCATATTTACCGCAAATGAACGTATATTCCTTCTTGTTACTTTTCTATAAGTTCCAACGGAGTCCAGGAGACGAAATTCGTTGGTTCCTGTACCAAGACCACTTTTTATCACTTAACTTGTAATAGGATACTGATAAAACACCATCCTGTACACTCTTAAAACCTGATACCAATCAAGGCACAGTCGAATAATTCCAAAAGCGTACATTCACATTATGCAGTGAGGCTTGTATCCATTTATAACTGCTGGCCGCATAATATTTCATTGCGAGCCGTTTATATAAAGCAAGGGTTCATACCGACCGGTTGCTAATATGTTACCAAATAAGGATTAAAGGATACAAACTACAGCTAGGTTATCCTAAGTACGAGTAATATTATAAATGCGAAAGTGAGTTTGTTTGTTTGTTACGCTTTCACGCTAAAATGGCTGAACGGATTTAGATGAAAATTGGCACAGGGATAGACCTTGATCTGGATTAGGACATAGGATACTTTTTATCCCGGTATTCTCACGGGATCAAGACTTATGTAGGTGAAACCGCAGGGCGCAGCTAGTCCTACTAAATGATAAATGCGAAAGTTTGTAAGGATGGATGGATGGATGTTTGTTACTCTTTCACGCAAAAAGTACTGAACGGATTTGGATGAAATTTGGCATACAGATAGTTTATAACCAGGAATAACACAAAGGATACTTTTTATCCCGATATACCCACGGGATCAAAACTTATGCGGGTGAAACCACGGGGCGCAACTATAAATAAATGTAGGGCATGCATCTGCAAAAAAAGAGTAACCGTGGAGTTTATTGCCGGCTCTTCTCCATAGAAAACGACCAATTGGAACCGTGCACCTAGCATCTGACGTTTCATAAGTGCTCATGTAATTTTAAATCATGTAAATTGTAATCATGAAATTTTTTTTTTTCTTACTCGAAGTTCTGGCAAAAATAAATAATTAATGGACAAATATACTTATTGTATACCAATAAATGCTGTTTAACCACTTTTAACACGTATACTAACATAACATAACATCACGCCATGTTTCCCCGAAGGGTCAGGCAGAGACGTACCTGTAGTACACCCACATTTCGCCAGTTATATTTAAGGCCCATGTAAAAGGGGGCGAGCCTATTGCCATCAACCGGTCACAAATCCACACTCCGGGTTGCTACTGAGAAATTCCAGATAGAAAAACCCAATAACACATTGCCCGACCCGGGAATCGAACCCAGGACCTCATGCTCAGCAGTAGCTATTGCAACCACTTGACTAGACTAACGAGGCAATCACACGTATTTAGGATTATATAAAAAAATAACATCGTATAACATACATACATCATATAACATACACCTTAAAACATAATAATATGATTGGATCAGTCACACGTATTTAGGTTTATATTAAAAAAAACATCGTTTAACATACATCGTAGAACATAATACTATGATTGGATTAGTTGCCTAATAGGTAATTTATCTCAAAATAAAAAGGAAGGTTTACGAGCAAACTCACTGAAACTTAATCCAGAAGGTAAAATTTTTGTTACGTAGGTATTTGGTATCGGAGACCGCGAAACGATTGCAATCGGCCTCTAGGTCCGCGTCCACTAATTACGTAAATAACACGTCTCATCATCATCATCATCATCATAATCAGCCTAGTTCCCACTGCTGGGACACAGGCCTCATCTCTTCGAGAGTGAGTGGGCTGTAATCTACCTCGCGGGCCCAGTGCGGGTTGGTAGATGTCACATGTCTTCGAATTTTTGGTTCTAGGACATGCCGGTTTCCTCACGATGTTTTCCTTCACCGTTTTTGAGAGCAGTGGTGATCAAATTATTTACACTGTAAAGGTTATTTATGTAAAGCGCCTGCCTGGATTCGAATCCACGAACTACCACTCGTAAGTCGGGGCCGTTACCACTGGGCCACCACAGCTCTCACGTCGCAATAACACGTCTAATAAAGACGAATATAAGTTGTCCCGGTAGAAACAGTCCACTTGGAAGAAATTACCCATCTTTCCAGGCAGTCGGGCGTACGATACATTGAGGCCAATTTAAGTTTCAGATCAATTTATCGTTAACCACAAAATAATTTATTTAGTAAGTACAAAACGCAGCGTGGGAAATAACTGGCTGACCTTTGTGACGGACAGACAGTGACGAGACAATCGTAGGGAAAGCACCTCTATAGAAGGCATAATGAGGCTGTATTTACTAGAACATTGAACCCATACTTGCGATCGGAGATTTAAAGAATTGAGCATTTGAAATAAAAATAGACCTACCAAGAGACATTAATTGGTCAAGGAGAGCTAATGAGACACAATTGATTTTCTATTGTTTGACTCCGAATCGGTGTTCCGCGGGTCTTAACAGGTTAAACTTTATTGGTTCCTCATCGTGTCCAACTGACAGATGTCAGGAACGCATTCATTCAGCGGTCGGAATATACATAGATAGTTTAATAATAATTATGTAGTTATAGATTATTGAGAGCAGTGGTGGCCCAGTGGCAACGGACTTACGACTTACGGTCGTAGGTTCGAACCAAGATAGGCGATTTACTTTGTGTAAATTATTTCATAACAGCTGCTCTCAATCTCACGGCGCGGTGTATGGAAATCTCCTAGAACCAAAGCTTCGAAATCATGTGACATCTACCAACCCGCACTAGGCCCGCGTGGTAGATTACGGCCCACTCCCTCTCGTCGAGAGGTCTGTGTCCCATCAGTGGGAACATTATAGGCTGATTATGATGATTATTTAAACGATGGGAGATTTGTTCATCTTAGAAGTTTCTATGCTTAAAAGGAAGCAAAGTGAAATATTTATATGCGTGGATATTCTTAGGGAAATTTTAATGCCTTTTCAATTTCATATTGTTTGATTATGATTCAGAAATAAGTTGGTAGGTAGGTTCTTGATTAGGTACCTAATAGACTAAGGTCTTCAACCAGTCCGCCCTGCCCGTTTTGACATACGGTGCCGAAACATGGACACTGACGGTGCGGCTGGTCCACAAATTCAAGGTCGCTCAGAGCGCTATGGAGCGGGCTATGCTCGGAGTTTCTTTGAAGGATAAAATCAAGAATAAAATGATCTGGAAAAGAACCGGAGTTACCGACATAGCTCGCAGAGCTGAAGTGGCAGTGGGCTGGCCATGTTTGTCGAAGGACCGATGGCCGGTGAAGCAGACGAGTCCTGGAATGGAGACTGCGTATTGACAAGCGTAGTGTGAGACCCAGCTAGATGAATCGACGACCTTAAAAAGGTGGCTGGGTCAGACTGGATGCGGAAGGCGGAGGACAGGGTGTTGTGGCGCAACCTATGTCCAGCTGTGGATTGTGATAGGCTGAATTGATTGTATCATCATCATCAGCCTAGCCTTTTCCTAACAACGTTGGCAGTTAACATGCAGCTGAATACCAGTATTTTACTTGGAGCGACTGCCTATCTGACCTCCACAACCCAGTTACTAGGTAATACGATACCCTTTGGTAAGACTGGTTGTCAGACTTCCGTCTTCTGACGACCCGTAACGACTGTCAAAGATCCACGAATGACAGCCGGGACCTACGGCTTAACGTGCTTTCCGAGGCACGGAGGTGTCTTGGTATGTAAAGATGGTCACCCATCTACGGAACAACTGCGGAAAGTGTAGCTTAACCTGATCGATTGACCCGTGCAGCTGTTATTATTTAGCCACAAGCTCCTCACTAGATCGTATAGAATATCTAGTAAAATAATATAACTATGACTTAGTGGTAGAACTCGGTTGATGGTATTTAGTTAGGGAACAGGAGGAGGAGGTGGGTTCTTATTCAGCTTTGATTTATTGAGGTGATATTAATGATTTTTAGATCGCCTACTATTTTACCAACTACTTTTTTAAACCCCTATTATACAAGGTGTCGTTTTGCATCCTCGTCAAATTCAAGGAGGTAACTGTTCTATGCTAATGATTCTCGACACGAATCATTAATAAAATAAGTAGGTCATTCTTTTCTATTTTTTTTTCAAATTTTCGGTAATTGGCTTGTGTGGGACACGCATATTAAAACGCGGCCCGTGTGATACCGCACTGTAACTGCCCTTGTACACACACACTACTGCATACGCAACGGAGTGATTCAGTTCTGTGAAAGTGGTGTATTCTAAAATACTGTCAAACTTAAATAACTAAAAAAACAAGTGTGATGTACATTATTGAGCAGGTATCGTAATTTTATTTGATGTCTTTCATAGCCGCCACCTTAAATTTGACGAGGATGCAAAACGACACCTTGTATACCTACCTACTTTTTTACATAATATGTATATATATATATGTTAGGGCTATTAAATATACCTACGACACGTCGTTTTTCTACACTTAGGTACAATTCTCAATCTAATTCAAAATACTTAATAAAAAAACAAAACACATTTATTTTTAGCTTGAAACCAGTTTTTTAAACGGTAGACGCTTTCGCGATGTTCCATTTTTAAAACCTGTCTGTTTGTGCGAAAAAAGAACAACATTTTTATCCTCAACTGGCTTCTGCCCGCGACTTCGCGAGCGTGGAAGTCGTAAGACACCACAATATACTAAAATAAAAGCCATATTTGCATAAAACTTCCCCTGCATACTACCTATTTAGTCTCAGCAGCCCTCGGCCTCCGACCCACCGCTATTACGTCTGTCGTCTGTCCGTCAGTCACAGCCAATTTGCTCCGAATCTACTAGAAAGAAAGAAAGAAAGAAAAATATTTTATTTGGGACACGCACAAGAAAAACAAAAGTAAAAAAAAAGTTGCATTTAAAACTAAACTTCGAATAAACAAAAAACAACAAAGAAAATCAATAAGAACGACTTGTGCGATGCCAAAAAGGCTCCTATCTCAGCATAATGCTGCGATATTTAAAAAATAAATACCGCAGCGCTGGTATTCTGATACTACACCGATTATGTTGAAACTTGGTACACATATGAGTTTCTTTGACCCAAACACGGACGTGTAACGTACTTATATAAATGAATTTTATATATGGGGGTCACTTTTGGGGAGCAAATCAGAAAATAAAATAATTTTTTTTGGAAACTGTACCGTATTCAATGAAACTGTTGTGAGGGTCTCAATTTATTTTTATTTGTTTTTTAAATACACAATTTTAAAGTTATTTAAGAAAATAGACGAAATTGGACCATTCCCTTATCTCCAAAACTACTGAGCCGAAAATTTTGAAAAAAAATACAGAAAATAGTTCTTTACTTATAGATTACAGAAATATCTATAACAAGTCTATGGTGTTAAAATAACATGGTAAATCACTCAATATTGTGCGTACAAACTTACATTTGCAGTTGGAATGTATGGGAGAACATGTTTTTCAACTAAAATGTTAAGTTTGTGTTTGGGATCAATTATCTTGAGATAAAAAACATGATAGATGACATATTCATTGTACGGACAAGTGCGAGTTGAACTCGCGTGGTGAGGATTCTCACCACGAGAGTTCAACTCGCACTTCTCCGGTTTTTTTATGATTGGGTGAAGTGATTATGTGGCTCAAAAATAGGAGAAGCCCCGTAATCCAGGCCTTATTGATAAAAACTACAACGGCAGGGATTTTTCCATCGCTGGTTTTTTATCATAGAAAATAAATAATAATTTATTCGCAATTAACGACACAATTCTACGGCTTAACTGGAAATATAAAAAATAATTCTGAGGTAAGACTACATTTTTATTCAACTTATGTCAATAATTTTTGTGTTCATTTTTTTTTAAGAAATGATTAACATAAGTTAATCATTTCTAGAAACCAGCTTTTATACAACTCGTTATTTATAACCAATTTTCAAACAGGAGGAGGTTATTATGTTCGTCTGTATGTATGTTTTTTTTAATGTATGTTCAATGATTTATCCGTCAATTGTGGACCGATTTAGATTTTTATTTGAAACAAACTATGGAAAAAAGAAAAAAATTACAATTATTTTTAATTTTTTTTCTGTTTCAATGTGTTATTACCGTTTGAAACAGAGAAAAAATTAAAAAGAATTTTCATTTTTTTTCTCGAAGTGGTTCCATTGTCATCAAGTCAGAATCTGATGAGGGGAACCCATAGAAGTCGAGGGAAATCATCAAATATAGGCACACCTATAGCGATTTGGGTATTATTTATAGTAACTCGTGCATTTGCTCTAAGCAAGCACCATTTGGTGAAGTGGAATTGATGATGGTGACCACAGCTGGCCACCAGGACTACTTAGTAATAAGTATTTCACGGGTTGCAATTCGATTAGGTACTTTATTATGGTTGCTAAGCAAATTCTGCTCGTCACAATGCATACGGTGAACTAGAGCTGACAGTGACTTCACCATCAGCTCCAGTTCTCCTGGTTCTTACCAGGAGAACTCCTCAACAATTAACGCTCCTGCGGCGGGAAAAGCAATACTTTGTAAAAGATGATGAGCAGTTGACATTAGGCTATTGTAACTTTGATAAATTACAAACTGACCCACTAAAAAGTGTGTTTCATTTTTTTTTGCGCCTGTAAACACGCGCAAGGCACCATAAAAATGTCAGTTTCAAATTAAAAAATTATAACGTAAATATATATTTCGTTAACAATAACTTATTTTTTTTGTACAAAGACATATCAAAATAAATAAATATAACATAATATCACTCCTTGTTTCCCCGAAGGGTTGGGCAGAGGTGTACCCAGTGGCGTGCAGTGGTTCTCCACAGAGGGTAGGCCACGCATACTGACACAAAAAAAAAAGCTAATTCGCGCAACTTCACAACGTCGCTCTACATATGATGACCCTCAAAGTAGTCACTATTGATTTATAATATTTGAAAAAAAAAATGAAAATAATCCTGTAAAAATAAAAGTTAAATACAAGAACTCACCACATTATTCAAGGTTCAAAACACGATTTTCTGACGATGCAAACAGAAGAAAGATTCGGCCACCTCAAATATCATAACCAAGTGGGTGGGTGATAATTACAGAACACGTCACTTACAAGATATCCGAAGTCATGAATTATCATATTTTTGGATTAATTCTCGTAATTCGGGCACACATCTAACTCCCCAAAAATCAAAGCAAAATTTCCCAAATATGAAGAATATAATAAAAAAATATGAAGTTTTTAATTATTTTTATAGGGCTTTTGCTATTCCTTACAATTTATATTTTATTGGAAGGTATAAATTCGACAAAACCACCCTGTTTTTTTAATTGTCTCTAGTAGTCATCAAGGAAACTTCCCCGCAATTCGGGGAATTGTCCAAAAATTGGGAATTGGGAATGAAAAGTATTGAAGACCAGGGGTCTTCAATACTTTTCATTCATTAAATCTTGACTTTACACACAGCCAATGGGTGGCGAGCTCCTGCCGCAGGAGTTACGCCCCTAATTTAAACCATGTCACTATTGTGTGCACACACGAAAATATACACGAGTGTGCGTAACTTTATCAACGGTATATAGGCTAGCCGAGTGCTTACCTAATAAATCGCGCATACCTACCGTACCAAGTTCCGTCGAACTGTGAGTTACGTCACGTGGCGTCTGCGACAAGTTGCTATAAGTGTTTTAACAGGAGTTTAACTTTTTTTAATATTTTGTATTATTGTATTACATAGTTAAAATAAATGCATTTGGCGTTATTGGTAGGGTAGGCTAGGCCTAATTCCCTCTATGGACGGCACGCCCTTGGGTGTACCCTGTAGTACACCCACATTTCGCCAGTTATGGTTAAGCCCCATGTAACAGGGAGCCTATTGCCATCAACCGGGCACAAATCCAGACTCCGGGCTGCTACTGAGAAATTCCAGATAGAAAAACCCAATAACACTTTGCCCAACCCGGGAATGGAACCCAGGACCTCATGCTCAGTAGCGCTTGCAACGACTAGACCAACGAAGCAGGAGACGAGAAATAAGAAATATATGTTTTAAAACTCGCTTAAATTTTATTTGTCCAAAATTGCCCACTGGTTATTTTTTTTCCTGTATAATTATACATATTAGAGTCACCCGCAGTGTATCGAATTCTGCAAGACGTTTCAAATGCTGTGATTAGTTTTGTATGATTTCGTCGAATTTTTTATGTGCAATCCCCTTTCTCTCAACCGAAATTACGGCCCATTTGCCTAGTGTACTAGCTTATTTTTATATGACAAAAAAAAAAATGAGACAGAACGGACGACAGAGAAACTATATAAAACGTGCGGCACGTGTACATTTTAAATATGCAGTTTGGCTTCCAAGAATACATTAAGCAAAAAATATCCAAAACAAGTTATATTCTTTGCGAATGATTTAATTTCTTAAAAGATGCAGAGGTCATCTATTGTATCCGTCTCAAGTGATCGGTTCGAAGACGAACTTTGGGACTTAGACGTCCAACTTTAGAATATGATGCTATACCTAATTGTGATATTCTGTACTTTTGTGTGATATCAATGGTGGCCCAGTGGTACTTACCAGGTCGAAGGTTCGAACCCAGGCAGGCGCTTTCCACTGCTCTCAAAACAGTGAAGGAAAACATCGTGAGCATGTCCTAGAACCAAAAATTGACATGTGACATATACCAACCCGCACTGGGTCCGCGTGGTGGATTACGGTCAATTCCCTCTCACAGAGAGGAGGCCTGTGTCCCAGCAGTGGGAATATTATAGGCTAATTATGTATACTTTTATGTGGCTCCCAATTATACGTTTTATTTTTTTTACCGGTAATCACCGGTATACAAAAGGTCACAAGGTCACTGAAGCCTCGTTCTTTAGGCAAAAACTACAGAAAACTGAGGTCTACAATCCATTCTCAATACATAATATGGACATATGTACTTATCCTAAGTTAATTAGAAATGCGAAAGTGAGTTTGTTTGTTATGCTTTCACGCTTAAACGACTGAACGGATTCCGATGAAAGGCACA
Organism: Atethmia centrago; assembly: GCA_905333075.3. NCBI lineage: Eukaryota > Metazoa > Arthropoda > Insecta > Lepidoptera > Noctuidae > Atethmia > Atethmia centrago. The sequence goes on from HG995385.1 coordinate 16,795,660, forward strand.
TTAGTAGTCCATGACCCAGAGAAGGGCAAGGGCACTTTTCATCGTGGATCGCAGATGAAATCGCGGCTAACAGCTAGTAACTTCTAATTGGGAAAGTAACTCTGTTTGGATGTTACCTTTCCACGCCATAACGGCTAACCTAATTTCGATGAAATCTGGCACACGGGTAGACCATAACCTGGACATAGGATACTTTTATCCCAGTGGTAGTACGTTCTCGTGGGATAATTTCCAACCGTGGGCAAAGACGCGGGCAGAAGCTAGTTCTAAATTAATAATTTTGCTTCATCCATGTTTGTTCATACTCTTTGCTTTAATAAAAACAATGCACCTAACCTTTTCAAACTTTCTTTCCAGTACAAGACAAGACGACCTTTAAAGCATTCCGGATCTCCCTCAACGTGATGCTGTCCCAAGAGACCTGTGGTTACCTGGTGGTGCTCATGTATGCTGGCTCCATCTTCGAACAGGCTTCTGAGTCCATCAGTCTGAAGCTGTCTCCGAACAAGCAGACGATCGTGGTGGGAGCTATCCAGCTGTTAGGCAGCATAGTGGCCAGTTGTATTGTAGAACAGACTGGCAGAAAGGTGAGATATTTTGCCAAATGTACAGAAACCCAGCAGTGATGGTCTGCGGAGTTTCTAAAGTTAATTTAATTTGACCCTGTATATAAGATTGTCAAACTAACTACTGCTAAGTATGAACATGGCTTCCAAATGACGGCTTTAATTACGGCGCTTGGCAGACGGATATGAAACCGGAGTAGGCATTTTTTATGAGCATGTTGTGGCTTCGCGAGACACGACAAATAATTCGAAGAATGCCTGGCCCTTAGTACCTACTGGTTTAATGCATTTACGGACAAAGTCTAAGGCGTAGTGTCTACGTTTGCGCACCAATTCTGACGCTGACAGCAGGTAAACCGCAGTCACTGTCAGACTGCATAGAAAAGAAAGAGAAGCGGGATGACACAACGCTTGTAATTTATTGCAAAATATGAAGAAATTATCTATTTACTCAAAATTGAGTTGAGTAATCGAAAATAAAAAACAACCAAATTCTGCATTCAAATAAGACGGTCTTGTTATTAATGAAATACGTAACGTATGTTATTATTTAATACAGATGTTTTGGAATGAAACTCAAGGTAAAAGGTAAGTTTACCGTTAATTTGTATCGAGATATTTTTTCAAAACGTGTTTTGGTAAGAACCAAGTTCTCAGAAATGTGTTCAAAATTAATATTTATTTTTTCCGCTACCACAAACTATACAGATTTGGCATTTTATTTGGTATTTTTTTACTATTTAATAGGAAGTAATAGAGTTCATAATTCTCTATCTTTCTGTCTAAGAAAGAGGTTTTTTGATGATTCTATCACTTGAAGGCGATCCACACCTTCGCTTAATGTACGTTAAAATACCTTAACTGCCCGATATAAAGACATATCAATTGATGTGCGCAACAATCATTAACCATACTATAATAGTTTTAAAGAAACAACGATTCCCGCGTTTTTTGCCATTTTCTCGGAAGCAACTTTTTTGGCATAACGGCCTTCTAGTTAAAGGACGGCAGAATTGTGCTCCGCGCAGATTACTTTGTGTTTACATAAAAACGGCCGCATCGACAACGCAGATGCCCGAAACCATAGATATCCGCGTGAAGCATACCTAGTTTGTGCGTCAAAAAGTGGATGTCCAGCTTAACGTGGACTGGACAATGATAATTGACAAAACAATCATGCAACGTCAAACAAATAGTTTTCTGACAGCTGCGCGCGCAGATTAGTTTAGGCCGGCGGCGCGTACGTCATCGCCGTCGATACGGAAGGTTGCCATTTTAAATATGTGTATTCATTTTAATCTTTTTTTCTTATTACAATCTCACTGTGTGCTGCACCGGTCAACGTCATCACGTCAACGCCGGCTATCGCTGAAAACCAGTGCTGGGGCTTTGTCTCGCATAGGGTCGCAGCATTAAGGCTCCTACATACTGGCGCGACCTGTCGCGCGACGCGTCGCGACACAAAGGCACCGCTTGTAGCGCTACACGCGGTGTCTTTGTGTCGCGTCGCATCGCGCGACAAGTCGCGCCCGTATGTAGGAGCCTTTAAGCTGAGAGATGGCCGTTTTGCGTGGATGTGACGCATATTTTCCCCAAAATTGTTTCTTTTTGTGTTTGTGTTCCTTCTTTGCGTCATGTTTACCGCACATAAACGTATTTTCATTCTTTTTTTTTTCTTTTATGCCGTTTTCAAGCGCGCTTTTGGATTTTCAACTTTCAGCGCTTAGTCAAGCGTTCATTATCCAACAGCCCGCTTTTATTTAGGTTCGCCAAAGATCGTGATCAACTTCTAGAGGGGGAGGTGAGCTGGTTAGAATAACCAACAACGGCCGCCATAGCCCACGCACAATGGTCCACCTGAAGGACTAAGTGCGGAACCCAAACCCTCTAACAAAGAACATTAGGTGTCGCCAAGTATAGCTAGTATTATAAAAAAACGGGTATAAAACCTCTTTTTTCTTTCCTTCCAGTGGCTGCTAGCCGGTACCTCCCTGGCGACCGGGTTATCAATGCTGGCATTAGGAGCCTGGTTCTACATCACCTCGATGAACATCTGGCTGCCCGGCTGGTTGCCGGTGCTCGCCATGTGTCTGTGCATCTTCGCGGATGCTGCAGGGTATCAGCCTGTGCCCTATGTTATTACTTCAGAACTGTTTTCGTTTCAGGTAAGAATAAATACTTTTTAAACATAACATTACATCACTCCTTGTTTCTCTGAAGGGTTAGGCAGTGGTGTTTATAGTACACCAACATTTCGTCAATTATTCTTAAGTCCAATATAATAGGGGGTGAACCCATTGCCATCAACCAGGCACAAACTATGACTTCGGGTTGCTACTGGGAAATTCCAGATGGAAAAACCCAAGAACCAGAATCGGACCCTGGACCTCATGTTCAGCAGTAGCGCATACAACCACTAGACCACAACTTATTCTTTTTTTTAAACGTCTGCTACTGTTACTATACTAAATATGCTTGTGACAAGAGAGCTATTATTCAGGACATTATTGTTTCTAACTGTTACCACCTGGCTTAAACCGGGAATTGGAAGAAGTTTATGGATATATACAAGGTATAATTTAAAACACTAACAACCTCTTAAGGGGTCATTGTACTCATCATTATGAACAACATTTTCTATGGCACCAAACTCTTTTTTTGTGGTTAGGTAATTATCAAATAACTTCTCCCGCTCTGGGCGCAGGGCGTGTCAGACTCTTATTGACTAAAACCGAACCATGTTCCTTCCGTTGCCTGTATGTTGCCAGAGGCCACGGTATGCCTTTCGGACTTTCCCGCGACCCCGGCACTTTGCCGGGGACCGAAAAAGTCCGAAAGGGATACCGTGGCCCCCTACCCGGGGCCCCCTACCCGTGGCCCCCTACACGTGGCCCCCTACACGTGGCCCCCTACCCGTGGCCCCCTACCCGTGGCCCCCTACCCGTGGCCCCTGCCCGTGCTCCCCTACTCAAGGCCCCCTACCCGTGGCCAACAACGTGGTACAATGGGACCAATCCTGAAATCACGAAAATAGAATCAGCTGTTCTCTTCGCATAACTCGTCAAAATATAGTCAACAACTGATTATTTTTTTCGCGAATTTGTTATAGGTACAAATTACAAATTAAAGTCGCTTTTCGTTATCTGTCCGTTCTAAACTACAAAGCGGATTTTGATGCGATTTTCACCATCATTTATTCCGAAAGTTTTCTGTGTACTCCTTACATTAATATTATACTTACGTATAATAAAGAAATCACGATGTTTTGTCAAGTCGTAAAAACCATGCGAAGCAGAGGCGGGTCTCTATGAATGAATGAATGAATGAAATGCACCGACCCCAGCGTGGTTAAACCAGACTCAATTGCTCGAATGAACCCATGGATTCACACTAGTCCCTGGAGCCTCATGTTTCATGGGACTACAGAGACCATTGCATATCAAAGAGTAGACCGGGGGGCGCGGTAATGTTCAGGAAGACGTGCCCTTAGGATAGGAAGGATTATTAGAGCCTACCGGATATGCATCCTTGAGCAAGCAATGGAATAGTGGAGAGTCGGGTAATATATCTATGGGAAGGCATCTTTTAACAACGTCGCTGCCAGGTTGGCTCAGGTCCAGTTGGTTTACCCGAGGTGGCGGCGCGTAGTGTTCCACGCGCGCCCCTTTCAGACGTCGCGGGGGGGTTTAAACACCCCCCCCCCCCCCCCCAGACTTGAGGTGGCCCGCAGAGGCGGGCCGGCACTAGCCGGGGATCGTGGAAGTCGCATTAGATCCCATGATCCCCGGTGCAAGTGTGGGACGGGAACACCGGGGTGGTTTTTAGTCAGTAAGAGTCTGACAGACCAGTGGCGGTACCTTCATATAAGCCCAAAAGCCTTACTAAAATGCTCGATAGAGAATTTATTGTACCTAACCAGTAGTTTATGAGAAAATTGCGATGATACATACGTAGATACGTAGGTACCTACATACACAGTCGAAAACTGAACTTTCTTTTTTTGAAATCGGTTAAAATTTTATTGGGCATGCGTTATTTTGAAACCCTAGGCACGCCACTGTGACAGACCCCTCCGCCTACCCCAGGGCGGAGGACATCCATGAGGATTTTCCACCCCGGGCATAAAAAAAAAAAAGGTCCAGTTGGTTTCTCGAGTCTTTTCTGTGTCACTGCTATACTGTGTTGCACGTTGCTGTTTCCAATGTCTTCCTCTGAGGTCTGGCTACTATCCGTTTCTGATTTCTTGTAAATCACGCTAGCAGCCTTCCTGGTCGTATCTCGATCTTCGGCCGTGTCCATCCAAAAGTTGATTTCCATGTCGAAGTACTTCATGTCCTGCTTTAGGTTGTCATTCCAGGTGTAAATAGGTCGGCCGACTTTCTTGGATTTGACCTTATACTGCATTGCTGCATGTAACAGATGTGGTTCGCGGCGCCTGTGCACATGTGCAAGATAGCACATCCTGTGGTTCGTGATGCGTTTGGTTACAGTTTTTCCGTCCAAGATTTCATGCATTTTCTTTTCCTTTGGTTTATTCCCAGAAGTCGTAAAAACCACGCGAAGCAGAGGCGGGTCTCTAGTTCCTAAATAAAAATCAATAGGTAGCTAACTCTTTGTCTTTAAAATTGGCCCAAAACGTATTAGTGTAATTTTCACCCACCCAACTAATCTTTCTTAATTTAGATCGTAAAAATATAATGTGACGGAGAACGTACGTCTCTCTCGTTATCATCAGCCTTTGTTTTTACTACTGTGGGCGCATAATAGAAAAACCGTTTGCAGTTTAAATCAAATTATAATTTACGATCAAATAATCACACTAGCTATTTACACACTGTAGGTACACGACACAACTATACGGAACGCACGACAGTTTCTAAACGTGTTCAATCCTTGACCGCCTCCGACCAACTGAACTTAACCCCGGTTGAGCGTTATGTTGTAGACTCTGTCGAGCGCCGCTCGGTGGCGCTGGCGTCCCGATTTGTCAAACTAGTGACTAACGTATTTCCGATATATGTATATTAGCACTATAAATCTAAACACAAATAACTACATGTTACTACTGTAATTAAATTTTCTAAAATCTATATATACATTCAATATACATATATAGTTTTAGTTAAGTTGGGATTTTTTTTTATTTGTTACACACACATTACATCACGCCTCGGGAAACATCCCGAAGGGTTGGGTAGAGGGGTACCTGTAGTGCACCCACATTTCGCCAGTTATGTAATTAGGGACAAAATGTATATATAGATTTTAGAAAATTTAATATCAGTAACACATAGTTGTGTTTTACCAACTAATAAATCATTTCTCTTTCCAGCATCGTGGCATGGTGACGTCCTTCGTCAGCTCCGTAGACGCACTCAGTGACTTCATTCAAACGAAGGCCTACGACCCCCTACTTAAACTCTTGGGAATCCACTGGGTCTTCATCATGTTCTCCATGGTCTGCTTCCTTGGTACCTTCTACACCGTCATGTGGGTCCCAGAGACGAAAGATAAGACCGTAGAAGAAATATACGCTCTTCTAGAAGATAGTAGGAAGAAAGAAAAGAGGAAAGCAGTAAAGGAAGATTTGGAGAGTGGGAAAGAGATGAGTAGATTATAAGTGATGTTGGAGACTTGTTGAATTGAGGTGGAGAATATGGCTTTCGTAATAAAATTTTCTTTAATATTGTGTATGAACTATTACCTATTCCACTGGATGAAACTGGTTCAGTCAGCAACGACAGTTTCTATTTCAAAACATAACTGAGTACAATAGCTACAGTAATTTTAATATACAGCCATTGACGATTCTGTTTTTAAATAATTGAAATGAATTCGATATTTTTTTTTAAACGGAGCTCTTATTTAAATTAAAATAACAGAATACATGAAATCTCAAAGCAGTGCGTCGAATAATTTTGTATCCATTCAGGTAAAAAAAAAATCCGACGAAATAAAATCACCTTCGTTTTTTGAAGTCGTTTAAAAAGTAACTGTGAGTTAGCCAAGTTTTGTTGCGAACCATACCAGCGAGTCTTATTCCAAAGCTTTAATTTGTTCTAAAAAAATGACACATTGTATGTGGAATGTTTTGTTTAACTGCCAGGGTCAGGTTCATATCTGAGTCATAGGAAAAAAAAGTAAAAAAAAATAAAAACAACATGTGCCATGCTGTGCTATTGTAAAACCTTGGAATGTATTTTTTCATCATCATGACTAAGACCACTTTTGACAGGATGTGTGAGTTTATAATAAAGCTGCGGTCCCACGAACCGGTTTAAGTCGGTCTACTTAAATTTGTTTGGGAATGTAATGACAATCGTATTATGTGCAGATAATATCAGAAGAAGTAATTTATTGCTTTATCTACCCCTTCAAGAATGCAGACAACTTCTTCTTCATATACGTTGGTCTTATATTACTTGGGGTCGGTGCAATATCTTTTGCTCTTTCTTTAAAGATATTTATTTATTATTATTATACACGTCCCTCTCAGCCGGCGCTTTCCTACATATCCAACCAATAATTTATAATAAAGTAGTAAATAAACTTCCTTCAAAAAATACATAAGTATATTTATAGTTCTTAAAGTTAAATATAATACAATTAATTTAAAAAAGTATATATATTTTACATAAATTTTCTATTTTAATAATTATTAAAATAGAAATTAAAACTCTCTGTACTAACTGTAAGTGATTGTCGCGTATTCGCACGGCAGTTGAATTCTATTAGGAGACAGGGTCTGACATCAATGTTTAAATTCTTGTGTTTAAACTAAAAGTTGACCGACTGACTCGCCTCGTGAGAACTCCGCTTTAGGGATTGGAATTTGTTTTATTTATTTTTCTTATGAATTCATTCAGCCAGGTTATTTTGACTGTAATTTATAAACTTAAATGCACTAAGATAGCCCGCGAAATTCACATTTTACGTTTCTTGTAATTCGCTGTCAGTGTCAGGTTGAATGTTTGTTACGGTCGCCAATCATATTTTGATCAACATATATAGGCTGATACTCGAGCTGCAAATTGCAAAAACTTAAGAATTTTTTTAATATTTTATTGTTTTACTTCTTTTTGCACGTTTGTTTTGTAAAAAGCCGACAATATTGTGTCTCTAATGTAACTTCCATTTTATGACATTTGTAAAATACGTGTACAATTAAATTAAATGGCTCAGCTAAGTATGACATCACCTCAATTCAACAAGTTCAACCAACCAAAATGTACAGAAAATTCATTTAAAAGCTAAGTAACACAAAACAATGAATTTTCTATACATCCTGATTCTGTAACAACCAATCTTTCTGCACACCGATTTTGTGCCTTAAACTCATAAAAAATAACGTACATTATCAAATGCGCAGAAAGGTCGTGATATGTGCCTCCCGATACCGATTGTGATATTATGACGAATTAATAATGTTTAGTATTTTGGTATTATTAGATTAAGATGTCTAAATGACGTTAAAAAAATAATTTATATCAAATGAAGCTTGTGTTTTATTTCGAACTTCTTCACCTATAAAGAAGGACATTCCCGATCGCCATAAAATGAGTAAGTCATTGCAATGTAACTCTTATCTAGGTAAGGTAAGTTATAAATTAGAATGAGTGTCAGCGAAGAGTTTTATCAAACCCACTCGCCATACAAAAATCATGAATGCTGCTTAAGAGGCTGACAACAGCTAAAGCGCTAATACTATCGGACTGCATAGAAAAGAAAGAGAAGCGCGATGACACAACGCTGGTAATTTATTGCAAAATATTAAGCAAATATCTATTTACAAAAAATCTATTGATTGGATAATCGACGGAACCTTTCATATGAGCAAACGATAATGTTGGGTTAGGTTAGGTTAGAACAGTGACCATTAACGATCCTCTATTACTGTCGTCGAAAGTGACGCATATGTTCTGTCGGCGAAACGTCCATAGGTGAAACGCTCTATCGACGAATCTCTCAAAAACGAAACGTCCTGTCGACGATCAGTCCAAAGGCGAAATGACTGTCGGAGAACACTTGCGGACTCAACGCTTGCAGACTCAATAAAATAAAACACTATTATGCTAATATGTTGCTTGTAGAATAATCTGACAAAAAATCTGAATAATTGCATGTATATTAGTATGGTTTTATAATCGTTAAAAGAAATGTTTAGAAGTATCTTCGTGATTTTTTCTATCGTTGTATTATGATTTCAACACACTATCTACCTGGCATATATCCTGAAGAACATCATATATTTTTCTGATTTGGTTTACTACAATGGATCATATACTTTTTGGCATTATAAAATTACAAAATTTGCGTTTAGGTCCTGTAGTCCCCTTAAGATGAGTTGAGATCTACATCGATACAACAAAACTTTTAATACAATGGGCTAAGGGGCTATCAACTGATTCAAGCAACCTTGTTGTGCCATTGCCATCAACGTTGTTACAGAACTTGCGGCTAACCGAACCTAGGCATGAGGTTTTCTCGGAGCGTTAACACAAGAAGGAATGCTAAAGGCTCCGATGCACTGCAATTACTTTGTATGTAGGTTCGCCATGGCGACCAAACAAAATATTTTATTTAACATAAACCTACATGGACACAGACACTTATGAAACGTCAGAAGCTAGGTGCACGGTTCCAGTTGGTCGTTTTCTATGGAGAAGAGCCGGCAAGAAACTCCACAGTTACTCTTTTAAAAATAATTGGCTTTTACAATGTTTTCAAATTACAGTGTTAATACGTATGGGAGGATAGTGTAGGCCTGTCAAGAAGTACCAAAAAAATAAATGGTCTACAAATTTAGTCTATTAAGCCTACAATCTCAGCGAAGACCAGCCTTCGGCGCGGGTGATTCATGTGTGTGCGCAGATACAGGTGCAATCTCCCTCCCCCAGTCTCATAGTCCGATGGAACGTGACAATCTGACATGACCAGAGATAAATCAGGCGCAGGTAGGTAGGTACACACGGCTACATATCATGCTATAAATTTCCAGTATAAGCTGATCTCGCATTGTATAGGATTTCCATACCATGGAAGGTCAGTTTATACTGGAATTTATAGCTTGATAATGTAGCCGTGGGTACTAAGGTAGTGAAGAATTGACCAACACTAGAATAGGATGATTGGATGAATGACAATCTCAATTTCAGCCTTTTGAAGCCAATACAAAAAAAAAATGGTTACAACCCATAATTATACAGTTTCAGAGATAGGCGTGGACAAACATACATACATACACCTATAAAAAGGAAGCCCTAATAGATTATCATATGTGAATATATTGCAGTTCCAATAGTATTACATACGTTCGTATCGAATTGATGGCCTCCTTTTTTGACGGTAAGAACCTACAAGAGTAAGATAGTATAGTAACTAATATAGAAGAGTAAGACTGCGTATCCATCTTGGTACCTACTCAACAATAACTGGATAATTCTATGTACTTATAATAAATAAAACAATGTACCTATAACCGGCACTCTACTCAAATATTTCGTAACTTCAAATAAAACATAAAAGAAGCAATCCAATAAAAATTGCTACTAATAATAAAAAAAAAAAACATATACCTTCAATGTACATATACGTTAACATATTCTTTTAAGATGTGGAGTATTTTGTATTTAGTACTATTCAGTGTAGTTTATGCTAAAAACTCTCGAGCTGCTGTTTTTTCAGCAGGTGAGTTTTATAACATCATGATTTCTGAACGAACGGTCAAAGAGTCAACATCATCAAAATCATCATAATCATAATCATAATCATCATAATCATTTATTAATTTGCGAATATGGGTACAAAAGAAAAGGTCTTAAAACAAACAAACAATAGTGTCCATTAGCCATATCCTACCGTAAGGCATGAAAATTACACACATTATATCATATGTTTATTCTGTAAATATTCAGTGACAGAGTAATACGCTTTTTTTTAGTAACAGTGTTTTGATATTGTTTTTAAATATACTTATAACACTTATCTCCAGGAATGAGTTTGGTAAATGGTAATCACTCTCTTACCCTTACTCAATTTATTTGGGGTCGGCGCAACGGGTCTATTTCTTCCATAGTTAGTATTAGTATTAGTATTAGTCGTCCTCTCGGTAGTCACCCCCTTTCTAGCTATATCATCTTTCACGCAGTCCATCCATCGTTCTTTGGTCTTCCCCTACTCTTACAGCCAACCACATTCATATGATACTCAAAATGACCTGAGGACATCACGTCATTTTCCTCATTCCTCCGCATCACATGCCATGACAACCGATTCCCACACAAGTTTTCAGTCACCAGTGCCGCTTTGAGACTTGTTAGTCTCAAAGCGGCACTGATGTTTGAAAACTTGCTATGTTTGTAAGTAGTGATGATGGTGGTTTGGAGTGGTGGTGAACACACAACAAACAAAGCCAATATCATCATATCAGCCACAATATGTTACATCCACTGCTGGACGTAGGCCTCCTGCAATGGTCGCCAGCAGATGTGAGGAGGCCGTTACTACCCCTTTTTTTGTGTGGGGAATTCCTCTTGAATACCCTCCGTCTGAGAAAAACGGAAGGTTATGTCGGACTCCTACCGACTGAAACCCCATTGTTCCCACTGTTCCTTTTAGTACCAGGAGTCGGGGGCCCGGGAGATACTTGTACATTCGCCGCACCCCCGATTGGTTGATAGCGGGCCCCATCACCGAGTGCGGGTGATCGCACGACCGCACGTCCTCCCATTAAGGCGTGCATATAATACTGCGTGCCAACTATTTGAGCCTAATTAAGTCAGCCCAGAATTTGGGTATGAGTTTGGCACCATCAGTAGCGTCCAATAGTTCCGGTATCGTACAGACAACAGGATACGCTGGACACAATCTTAAGTGTCCCTTCGGTTGTGGAACAACACCACATTTATACTTCAGGACGGAGTCATCTGTGAATCCCCACCTGAGCAGGTTTTCCTTGTTTCGGCCTACCTGTGACCGGAGTCTGTTTTTAAATACTTCGTTAGCCGAGGCAACTTTTGTCCAGGTGGGAAGACTTTCAGCAGGTGGAACGAATGAGTTGGGTAGGGATCACTACCTCGTCACAGCTCTAGTCTTACTTTAGACCTTAGGATTTCTGGAAACTGCTCAAATACTAGACCTTGTCTGTAACTTAATTACTTTTGTCCATAGACCTGAATTTGAGAAGTTTTAATGAAAATGAGCCTCGATTATTTGAGGATATGCGTCGCCATGGACACCACCTCAAGAAACCAGGCCTTCGAATCAGGAACGAGCACCAGGTCTTTATAACGGACAAGAAGACTAACTTGAGGATCCGAGGGGGTAACGCCACGGATACTAAGAACTTCCCGTATATGGCGGCCATCATTATAAATGGACGGCTGTGGTGTGCTGGCACCATTGTCGATGTTAACTGGGTGGTCACTGCGGCACATTGTTTGAATTAGTAAGTACATCTGATGAGATCGTGAGCTTGTATGGGTTACCGTTACTAGTGAACACTCTGAACAGAAACTGCGCCAGGTCCGTCAGTCCAGATGCATATGTCGCAGGCAGATTGTATGATTCGTCATTATATACACGGCGCTCTCCGTTTGCATACTGACGCCGTTATGTATAATGCCTAAGGGAAATTGATGATGATTCTGATCGTATCCATTTCGTCAAGAGTCATATGTTATGGTAACCATGATTATTAACAAGTTCGGCAGTAAAAACTGAGCAGTAAACTAAATAACAAATATTGAAATGGATAATTAAATAAATATTAAGCAGTAAAATGGCTTAGCGGGCAGTTACGTGTGGACAGTTAACAAATCAGAACTGGCCGGTAAGAAATCTAACTTGAAAGGAGCGCTCGCTCGGCTCGCGCGTGGTTTGTCGGGTTGCCCTGACCAAAAGCGAACAATTTGGCTCGCGCGTGGTTGGTCACAGATCCAACCTAACCTATGAACTGCCGAACTATTTACCTAATAACAGTTGTTAAAATTATTACCCTTTATATATTTAGCAGGTTTCCGCCGAATGCAGTTTGCATGGACACTTGAGCGTGTTTTACGAATCGGATAACCTCCAAAACTTTTCTCTAGTCCACGGGTTTTTAATGATCTCGTTTGAAATTCATAATTTAATTGTTTATAGTAGACGTTTTTAAAATCACTTGTTTCTTGCGGGACACACTTGTTTTCATCTTTAATTTCGGGAACACTTATTCGATGCCATTTTTATTGCCTTGTTAAGCAGCACCTAAGGTGGTAGAAAATATAACTACTTGTATCAATTCACCTAGGCATCGAATCGGCGATCGAATTATCAATAGGGTTTCAAGGAATTTTACATAATGCCTAGACGTTATACATTTTGCCTTAGGCATTATACATAACGACGACAGTATGCGCTGTCCGTTTGCGTACTACATCGCCGCCATTGTACAATGGCGAATTATACAATCTGCCTACGACACATACACTGATAGCATTAAACAACAGCTGGGGAGTCCATGTCTATACCGTAAGACAGTGGTCGGGGGCAGGGCTGTTCCACACCCGCCACCCCTACATTAATGTGTATTGAACCTATTGTGTTGTAAAACTACAAGTATTAGAAGCAAGACCACGGGGGATTAATCGTGGTATCAAAATGATTATTATGTGTATTTGATAAGGCCGTGTTGACTGTTATCAATACGTGTACCTTAAACATATCAAAAGCATAATAATATAATTCGGGGTCTGGAAGTCGTAACAGACACACAGTAGGGATTTTGATTAAATCAGACGGATCTGATGGAGAACTGACCCAGGCTTTACAATTAAGTCCAAGTAGACATCTGCTACACTAAAAAAAAGTGCCAATGTGGTGGCAAATTTGACCGATACGTTTACGATTTTCACGTTTAAGACGTTTAAGATTCTAGGTTACGCTTTAGCTTTTATGATTTGTTACCCACAGCGTTCTCAGTGTCTCCCCTCTAAAAACTCTGGGGCAATACGTGAAGGTTCGCGTGGGTAGTACGCGACCCCACGAAGGTGGTACTCTTGTCGACGTGGCCGGGGCAGTTCGACACCCCAAGTTTGAAGAGGAGCCCGTACCACACGCTGATGTGGCGCTGCTGAAACTTGCTGAGAATCTTGGTCAGTAGGTACCTTCAAATTATTTTTTTATTGTACACCAGATACATTACAAAAAAAATATATATAAACTACGAAATATACAATGGGCGCCCTTATCGCTTACTGCAATCCAATCCAAGAAACCATGGAATGGACAGTGATTTTCTGGACATAAAATGGGGTTTGTCTTTGGTGCAAATAAAAAGTATATAAGTACAATATAATATAATAGATACACATAAATATATTCTATACACAAAACTTTAAGCTGATTCATCATTACTTTTTAGCTGTCGTGCCTACTCCACACAAATTTGTATACCTGCTATGTATCAGTTACAGGAAGTTATTATAACACCATCAACATACAATAGGTGGAAAAATACGTAAACACCTATTGTTCGACTTGCTCGCTGGGGTAAATAAAATACTAGTGGACTGTATAAAAAGGCTCGGTATATTGCCGATTAAATGTACAATTATAACTGCCCGGACAAAACATATATATGAGTTTAACAATCGTTTTGTGAGTATCGTCCGTCGCGGTGGGCTCCGAGGAAGCGAGTGTCGCCGGCCGGGCAGGCTCCCCGCGCCACACCTCCGCTCGTTCGCTGCGCAGGTCGGTCACGTCGCCTACGCGTGCCGTCTGCGTGTCTGTTGGGTGCGATTCCCAACATGCTGCCCGGGTTGAAGGGAAGACTTCAAAAATCTGGAAGGGGACAAATATTATTGAAGGCCCTCCTTATGGTGCCCCTCTTTGTCTTCACCTCTGCGACTCTGGCTACGCCATCGCTGCCAGGATAAATCTTTGTGACCCTTCCTAAGGACCAAAGAAGAGGAGGAAGAGCTCTATCCTTTATGAGGACAAGAGAGCCTAACTTCAGTTCTGTCTTCGAAAAGCGCCACTTGACCTTCTGCTGCAGTAGAGCAACGTATTCAAGGGAAAAACGCTGCCAGAAGTGCTGTTTGATGTGCTCTATTCTCTTGAAGCGCTCCAGGTGATTAATATTGCGATCAGAGACCTGTGGATGAGGTATAGCATTAGGTGGCCGTCCAATTAGGAAGTGAGAAGGTGTCAGAGCGGAAAAGTCATGGGGATCTGAGGAGAGAGGAGTTAAAGGACGGGAGTTTAGAACAGCTTCTATTTGAGTGAGGCACGTAGCCATTTCCTCGTAGGTGAGATGAGGGGATTGCAATAACCTTTTAAGATGGTGTTTTGTGGAACGAACAGCTGCCTCGGCTAAGCCGTTGAAATGGGGACTATATGCGGGTACGAATTTAAATTCTATACCTTCTTGAGATATGTGACCTTCAAGGTCTGATTGTGCAAGAAACTTTGATAGCTCATTGTAAGTGCCGACAAAGTTGGTGCCGTTATCGGACGTTATACTTTGCGGTTTCCCCCGACGTGACACAAAACGATTGAGAGCTGCTAAATAAGCTTCACTAGATAGTGCCGTAACGAGCTCGATGTGACAGGCCTTTGTCGAGTTACAGATGAAGATTGCCATAAACGATTTAATAAGTCTGCAACCTCTGCCTTTTCTGTCCGCTATCATCAGTGGCCCTGCGTAATCAACACTACAATGTAAGAAAGGGTACTCTAGCTCAGTTCGAGTTGTCGGTAACTGTCCCATAATGGGTTGCACTGATTCCGCTTTGTATCGACAACATCGGACACACTTATTTACGATGGCTTTGGCTAGGCTTCTGCCACCCAAGGGCCAATAAGTTTGCCTAGCGTTCGCTAGTAAGAGCTGTGGACCAGCATGTAAATATACTAAGTGTAGATGCTCAAAAAGTATCTTAGTAAAATGATGCTTGCTGCACAACAGAATAGGATGCTTTGTATCGTACGTGTATGGGGAATTGTCTAGTCTACCACCGACACGTAATATGTTATTGGAGTCTAGAAATGGGGACAAGGAGCTAAGTCTATTCTTTTTATGTAATGCTTTTACCGTTTTAAGAATAGCATATTCCTCAGGAAACATTTCCAACTGAACCTTGTGTAATATTAAATTTAAGGAATTTTTAAGTTCGACAACTGAAAATGGACCAGTACGTTTGTTGGTTTTATTTCTACAGTTATGTACAAATCTTTGTAAATATGCTATTGATCTTTGTACATGATTCAAATTAGATCTACTGTTAATCAAACTACTTATAGGATCTACATTAGAAGTACTATTAGCTACTACAACAGAACAAGAAACCAATTCTGGTAGATCTTGTCTCTCGTTATGATTGGGCATTTTTGGCCATTCTTGTTCATCTTTCTTTAAGAAAGTGGGACCAGACCACCACAAGGATGAACCACTGATGGAATCAGCCTTCAGCCCACGAGAAACAAGGTCCGCCGGATTGTCTTTCGACCGTACGTAGCCCCACACGTGACCCTCTGTGCTCTCTTGGATTTCGTGGATTCGGTTACGAACGAAATTTTTTAGTTGCAGTGGGGGTGTAGATAACCACCCTAGAACTATAGTCGAATCACACCAAAACCTACATTTGCTTATCTTTAGAGTAAGAGAGGATAATACTTTTGTACACAACCTTGCAGCTAACAAGGCTCCGCAAAGCTCTAGACGAGGAATCGTCGTAGGCTTTATCGGCGCTACCCTACTTTTAGAGGTCAAGAGGTGTATCTTTACTAATCCTGATTGATCCACAGAACGAATGTACAAACAAGTGCCGTACGCTCGCTCTGAAGCATCTGAAAAAACATGAATTTCATGAATTCCAGAGCTATCACTAAGAACCCATCGAGGAATTCTTAAGTGATTCAGAAGAGGTAAAGTGTCAGCAAATGCTAGCCATGAATGTTTGGTGTCTTGTGAGACCTCATTATCCCATGAATACTGATCGATCCACAATCTCTGCATGATGAATTTGGCTTCGACAATACATGGGCCGACGAGCCCCAATGGGTCAAAGATCTGACTTATGACAGAAAGTATGTGACGTTTTGTTACTTTTTTATTTAACTTTATATTAATTGAAAATGACAAAGTGTCTGAATCACAATTCCAGTACAAACCAAGAGTTTTAGATGAGACATCCATGTTAGTTTGTGAAAAGTCTAAAATATTGTCATCTGTATTATTATGAGAGGGTGCAATTTGATTTAAAATGAATGTATTATTTGATTTAAATTTTCTTAATTTTAATTGGGCTGATTTTAATGTAGATATGACTCCCTGAGCAATATCGATTGTTTTATGTATTGAATCAGAGCCACCCAGATAATCGTCAACATAAAAGTCTCTTTGAATTGATTGTTTGACGTTATCATCAGGGGCGCTGGAGGCTAAACTCACCAAACATTTGGTGGCTAAGTAAGGCGCACTTGCCGTGCCATAAGTCACCGTGTTGAGTGTGTATGTTTTTAAGGGCTCTTTTGAATCAGAGCGGAAGATAATTTTTTGTAGAGAGCGTTGTGACGGATGAAGTTCAATCGCTCTGTACATTTTCTCTACGTCACCAGTTACAACATATTTATGCTGGCGAAAGCGTAGCAGTATCGAAATGATGTCTTCTTGTACAGTCGGACCAACCATTTGGATGTCATTTAATGACACACCAGTACTAGTGGTGGCCGATGCATCGAAAACTGTACGAAGCTTGGTAGTTGTACTTGATTCACGGATGACGCCGTGGTGGGGTAAGAAATAGGTATTACCCTGAAGACAGCTCGGTGAAGACTCCTTATCTTCAGTCATGTGACCTAGGCGTTCATACTCTTGCATGAACTCAACGTACCTGCTTTTGAAGGCAGGGTCCCTAAGAAACCTACGCTCTAGTGACATGAACCGACACTTTGCCTTTGAAAAAGAATCGCCTAAGACTGAAGGATCTTTCTTCAGTGGCATGGTTACGACAAAGCGTCCGTCGTCTTTACGATAGGTATGTTCGTTAAAGTTCTGCTCACAGGCACGCTCCTCAGGAGACAAGGAGTGCTTGGCTGCAATGGTATCTAATTCCCAAAAACGAGATAAGTCTGGGTCGGCGTCCTCACTTAAAAAATGACAAACGGGAGAAGAAGAGTGTGTCTTATGACGGGCAACGTACCCTGACACTAACCAACCCAATTTCGTTTCATATAACTTAGGCTGATTTTTGCCTAAATCTATAGAATTATTGCATAAGACGGACCAAAATACTTCGGCCCCAAGTAAGATGTCTATAGCTGCCGGTATATTAAATGTTGGGTCAGCCAGACTTATTCCCAATGGAAGAGGAATGTTAACGCTGTTTATGAATGATGACGGCAAAGCTGTAGTGATCTGAGGTAAAATATGACAGTCTACAGTAAGTTTACAGTTGTCATCATAGTGGGACATAATCGTAAGGTTGCAAGACTGTGTACAATAAGAAGTATTATTATTTATACCTGTCACGGTGGCGCTCGCACTACGTCGCGACAAACCCAGCTTACCGCACAGTGACTCATCTACGAAGTTGCCCGTACTACCGTTGTCGAGGAGTACTCGGGCATTGTGCACGTTGCCCTTGCTGTCAACCACTCTCACGATCGCTGTGGAAAGCAAAACATTCGGAGGAGTAGTGAACTGCTGAACATTAGTTGAACCGGCAAAGTTATTGACGGGAATAACTGGCTCAGGAGACGTAGCTGCTTCTGCCTCATGTAGATGAAGCAGAGTACTGTGCCTTTTCTTGCAGTATTTGCAAGATACAAGATTGCACCTTGATTCTGTGTGCCCTAGTCGCAGACAATTAAGGCAGACCTTTGCCTCTTTGGCCTTTTGTATACGAGCTTCAACAGACAGAGCTCTAAAGGCATCACAATTGAATAAGAAATGAGTCTGACTGCACATAGGACATGTTAATTTTCTTTTATTATTATTATTATTGTTGTATTTTTTATCTTTATTATTGCTCTCATTTGTTTTTTGATTAGATTTTGTAGCTGTAAGTAAATTAGAATTATGTTTGGAAGTGTATACCTGTTCTACTTTATTGATGTTTCTTTTATGTTCTTGCAAAGTTTCTAATAAGTCAGCTCTGTTGCTAAGGAACTTTAAAAAAAAATCTAACGAAGGTGGATTATCTAACGTGTTTCGATGTTCTTCCCATTCCCTACGTGTGACACCGTCAAGTTTTTCGGACATCATGTGAATTATGAGGGTATCCCGTAAGTTAAATTCAGTGTCCTGACCTAACGTTGTCAAAGCACGAAGATTTTTATTCGTGACATCAATAAGGTTACGAATAGAAGAACATGATTCACTCTGCATACACTCAACGCTAAATAACGCCCGAACATGATTATTAACGAGCAATCTTTTGTTGTCGTATCTATTACACAATAAATTCCAAGCAGATTCGTAATTCTGAGCTTTAAAGTCTAAATTATCAATAACTAGCAGCGCACTACCTTTAAGAGAAGCACGCAGATAGTGCAATTTATTAACGTTGTCCATGTCCTTTCGTGAATGAATGAGTGAAATGTAAGTGTCTCTAAACTCAAGCCAGTGTTGATAGTGTCCGTGAAAAACAGGTAAATTAATTTTTGGCAACCTAACACAATTGTATTTAAAGCCACCTGCCTGCACATCCTCGTCACCCGTTACGTAACCATCTTGTTGACTGCCAGACTGGGGGGGACGAGCGCCGAGTAGACTCCGCGCCGTCGCCACCAGCTTATAATACTGGTTCTCAAACTGCTCGCGCTCCTTGCTTTCGTCATCGGGGTTCTCCACCAACATCTCAATGTCACTCTGTAACTTGTCATAATCCACATATAAGCCATCAAATTTATTAAGCCTAGTTTCCAGATCTAAAAGTTGTAAGCTGCTAAGTTCGTTGCAACTTTCAAGCATGTGAAGGTAATTGCCAAAAATAGTGAGTTTAGACTTCATACAGCTGCGTTTTTTAACGAGTTTCTCAACTTTTTCGTCAGCCATAGCTTTAAATTCACAAGCGCTAACTCACAAATAAAGTAATTATGAATAAGAAACCAGTTTGTTATATGCGAAGATAAAAAACGTAGCTAGTTAGTGCGAACAAAAGAACACCTGACGCGCAGGTGTGCCGTCGATCAGCTGTTATAGATAAGAAGCGAAGTAAACGTAAACAGATAATATAAAAAAGGTTATGCAGTAGCTTTGTAATCAGAATAATTGAGTTTTGACAGATGTAAGGCTATGAATTAGAATGATTTATCACTAAAAGACTTAAAGAGAAAGTAATTGAAAGCACTCACTTAAATTATTGCTATTTAAACATGAAATATGAGATAGAATAGGAAAAGATATATGGGACAAATTGGAACGAACTCACTCAATGTTTTAACCATCCATAGGATCACCGATGATGTTGCAAGTTCTTCTTTGTCCTTGACGATGACTCGAACTTTCGACGGGTCCCAAGTCCGTTGTACGGCCGATTTCTAGTTACTTCTTCTCTGGGCGTGTGCGGGAGCTATGCGTAGTCTCTTCGACAGGAACTTGAAGACTCCTGCAGGAACTGTCGCCGCTGAAGACCGCAACTGAAGAGCTTCGAGTTTGAAGTTTTCTTTCAAGACCGTTACTTTTTGAACAATAACCGGCGAGATCCTAGAAGGACCAATGTTCGACTTGCTCGCTGGGGTAAATAAAATACTAGTGGACTGTATAAAAAGGCTCGGTATATTGCCGATTAAATGTACAATTATAACTGCCCGGACAAAACATATATATGAGTTTAACAATCGTTTTGTGAGTATCGTCCGTCGCGGTGGGCTCCGAGGAAGCGAGTGTCGCCGGCCGGGCAGGCTCCCCGCGCCACACCTCCGCTCGTTCGCTGCGCAGGTCGGTCACGTCGCCTACGCGTGCCGTCTGCGTGTCTGTTGGGTGCGATTCCCAACACCTATTATTGAAACGAAGTCACTTTTAAATAATATTATTTTTTCTGTAGGCGATTCGCAAGAAGGTAATTTATTAATGGGTGAATCGACAACTCTAGAAATATGTACGTATTAAGGCTCGTGCACTAGCGCGATATCATGGGCGCCACAGGCAGCAATATGCATGTCGCACCCGCGATATCGCCCCAGTCTACGGGAGCCTTTAGGAAATTATATGTATACAGTGGCGGCAGAAACTGGTTTGGTGGTAGGTTAATAGGTAAAGAAAGAAATGAAACGTATTTGTTGGAACTCGCACAGGAAGATCACAAATTAATCTAAGCATATTAAGTAATAGAAATATAAAAAATATAAGGTAAAACGAAAATAAAAACACATAGGCACATACCTAGGGTGCGGCACAGCGGTATGGGTCAAACCCCGTTGTACCATATGAACCCAATGGTGCAGAGGAGACTAATTAGTTTCGTTTGTACCATGAATATTAATACAACTACTTCACCATACTTTCCTAGTCATAAAGTCAAAGTCAAATTATTTATTTCAAATAGGCACATAAAAGGCACTTTTGAACGTCAAAATTTACAAAAAAAAAAATAGAATTGATTCTAGTTGCCCCTTCCAAAAGGTAGTTTCGTATGGAGAAGAATGGGCAAGAAACTCCACCGTTACTCTTTTAAAATGTTTTATAAAATTTTGTATAGGTACATTTTAAAATTAAATGTGAAGACGATGCACCTATAATAAAATTACTATACCAAAATAGGTAAAAAAAGAATGAAAAATACAGCAATGACAGATAAATGAATTATGTGATAGGTACATGATGCTCACATATTTACATACATAGGTATAATAAAAACCGATAATAGGTCGTATTTTGTTTGTATACGGAACAACTTTTTAATATAAATAAACAACAAAAAAGCAACAACAACAATATGTTTTACAAATAAATTCCACAACTAAAACTAAAACACTTCCAAACTTTCGCATTTATAATATTGGTAGGATTGTTGCCTAAAATTAAAAATGGCAACTTTACCTACAACACTGCAAGAACACTGAGTTTACCTTAACTTTTCTAAACATAACGGCACACCAATGTCGCCATTAATTAATTGCATTTTTACATGCAATATATATTTATTACGTTTCTTGACGTGTTTTGCCCTGTTGTTATATGGGTATGTTGTTAATGCGTTAACAGCATGAAAAGCGGCATCCTGCTTAAGCACAGCTAAGCATTTATTTACAGCCGGATAACTGCTTCAAACGAAGACCTCCGACTGTAGCATACTCGTATACCCATTCCAACCCTCACAGACGTTGTTCGTACGATGCCGCTCATCAAAACCGCACCTCAGTGTTTTCTTGGGCATCCAAAATCTTTTTACGTAGTTTAGAATTTTTTGCATATTAACATCTCCTGCTACAACATCATTTTCCGAAACTATGTAATCCCATCCATCATCAATACTGGATACAGGCAGAAGAGGCAGGACAGTGCATAGAGATACAATTTTACTAATTTTGTTACTATGCTTCTTTGCTTTCATATTTGATTTTGGAAATGTTAATAACATCCATGATGCTTTGATAAAGGAAACACACTTCCTACGGCACTGATAAACGATTGTTCGTAGTGCGATATAAATTTAGAAGGGTTCCATTCTGTAATTTGCGACTTAATCATTTCTAACATTAGAATATAAGTGAAGAGCATGCAAAGAGGAAATACTTTGAGGAAATACCTACAACCATATTGGTAGCAAGTACGTCATCTCAATTGCGCAGATGAGACTGTACTATCAATGCGGTTTCGTTTGCACCATTCTCAATGGTGTGGATGAGACCATACTATCAATGCGGTTTCGTTTGCACCATTCTTAATGCTGTAGATGAGACCACACTATCAATGCGGTTTCGTTTCACCATTCTTAATGCAAACGAAACTAATTAGTCCCCTCTGCACCATTGATGATGCAGGTCAATGGTGCATACGGTACAGCGGGGGTCAAACTATACTACATATTTGTCGAAGTAAGATAACTTACAGTAACCGTTTGTTTCAGAACTCCACAGACACGTGAACCTGCTCAAGATCTACGAGGGTCTCAAGGAGCCATTCGCGCAGAGCTTCATCGTGGTTACGGGGTGGGGGGCAACGAGGGTAATGATCGAGTTCCTTGTTCAACCTGAAACACAGACATTACATAAACTAACAATTCAGATTCCTGGTTGTACTACATTTTCGCCCGTTTTTTGGAAGCCAAAACATAAAACTGCTCACAGATTTTCAAACAACTGCGAAGTGATTTACCTGTTATTATTTCAGTTACCCAATCAGTAGTTTAATTTCTAACAGAAATTACACCAGCTTGACAGTTCGTTAGATTCGCAGTGCACATAGACGCCTCGGCGGCCGCTGGTAGAACCGACATTGTCAACACTTTGCATATGCGTGTCTATGACACAAATGAATTAAAGAAACTGATGGATTTGGTTTGGCAACCCATGATGCGCGCATTTTCGGTCCCACGAATTTGTTATGATCTACGGTCGTCTCTAGACGCTACCAGCGCAAGCGCGGCGACTAGTGCTCGTTGGTTACATAGTTTCTGTCTTGATTGGACTTTCAGAAACAGATTAGTCGTGGATTAAGGCTCGTGCATACTAGCGCGATATTGCGGGCGCGACAGGCAGTAATATGCTTGTCGCGCCCGCGAATTTGCCGGAGTCTGCGGGAGCCTTTAGTCTTTTTCTAGTTTAGAGATCTATCGAAAAGAAGATCCACGGTAAGTACCTGAGCGGAAAATACTTGAATTTTCTAATATTTGTACAGGGCACAGACACGTCGTTCAGAGAGCATACTCCTGACCTGATGACGGCCCGGCTAAAGGTGCGCTCGAAGCACTACTGCATGGATGCCTACCAGCTCGTCAACGGCTTCCAGTTCACTCCTGACTTCTTCTGCGCCTCGCTGAGAAACGGCACCAGGGATGCCTGCTTGGTAAATTCCGTTGCTGAAAGAACAAAATCAAAAGTCATTTATTCAAACTAGGCTGAGAATCATCACTTTTCGAACGTCAATATTACATAAGACAGTCCCCCAAAAATGCCCGCCCTTCAACACTTCCTAGTGCTTTTGCTGGGAAGAAGAAGTGGCGCAACAAACTCCTCAGCAGCACACCTGACTGTTTAGTTAGAAATACTTGTTTCTATACAAATCGTATGCAAAGTAATTAACATTACGAAACACAAAACATTAAACGAAATTATTTGACATATGTTAGGAGATAGATAGATAGATAGATAGTATACTCTTTATTATGTACACCATAAAAATTACAGCTATAAATGTAGAAATTTTACATAGGGTGACACAATGGGCGGTCTTATCGCTAAAAGCGATCTATTAAAGACAACCTTTGGATGGATTAGGGGGGAAAGGAGAGACAGTACTGCAGGTAGGAGCTCATTATAACAACCGCACGGGTCGTTCCAACAGGTTAAGCTACGCTTACCAGGGTTGGGCTGTGGATGGGTAACCATCTTTACATATCGAGATGACAACGGCTGTCATTCGTGGATCTTAGACAGTCGTTAGCGGTTGTCAGAAGCCCGATAGTCTGACAACCAGTCTTACCTAGGGGTATCGTATTACCCAGTTACTGGTCGGCTGCATCTGGTTAGACTGGAAGCCGACCCCAACATAGCCTATAATGTTCCCACAGCTGGGACTCAGGCCTCCTCTCTGTGAGAGGAAATTATTTGACCCATCGACATATGGTCACGGTCAATTCTCCAACAGCAAATTTAAGTTGGTCGACTAGTTTTCCTTTTAATTTCATTATAGGTATGTACTACTGCCATGAATTTTTTTACATGTTCATAAACTACCATTTAGCTTGGGAGCTAACAAAAATTTGCACTTTAATGCTTAATATTACGCAAGTGGATCCAACGATACCCCACACCATGGGGTAGACGAGAAAAAAAATATCATCCCCACATTACGTGCAAGGGAGGTACGCAAAAAAAATGTTTTTCAAGATTTTATTTTAGTACTTTGTCGGCGTGACAAATATGTATACCTATGCCACATTACAGCTTTCTAGTACTATGCGTCTCTGAGCTATAGTGAGGTCAGACAGACAGACAGACAGACAGACGGACATGAAACTATAAGGGTTCCTTGTTTACTACGGAACCCTAAAAAACGTAACAGAACTTAATACCTAAATAAAAGCCTCCAGGCATAAAGGGCGTGCCCGCTTACATAAATCTATAGCTGTAACTTGAAGTCATTAATTATAAACAAGCAACTCAAGATTCTAATATTTTTTTTCTAGTGAATTAAGCCCTCGTTTGAAGTTGGTTAAAAAGGCCAGCTTAGACTGGTTTTTATTACCACTGACGTACCGCCTACTGCACAGTACAACTCGTTCACTCAACATATTGCTTCTAGTTTGACGCAGGCGCGCCGGCCGTACAGCAGAACAAACTCCTGGGCATCATGAGTTTCGGGCCTGAGCGCTGCGGCCACGAGTACCAGCCCGCGGTCTTCGTCAAGGCTTTCTACTTCAGGTGAGCCACCGGTTCCATCATTATAAATGAATTAATTAATTTAGTCGCAACACGACCACTCTTCTTGTAATTTGGGGATTCCCCCAATCTTCACCAGATCGTAGGTCTTAAAAGGCCTTGTCAACATTTTTATGATTTTGGTGATCACCGTTGCGTGGTGTGGCCTAGTATTGTTAGTAGTAGACGCAAAATGACACGTGATCATGTGAATTATTTCACAACGGAGATCATACACTAAACTAACTAACTACTTCTGATCTATTTTATGGCGTACATAATAAAGAGTATCCTATCTATCTATCTGTCTAAAATGATACAAGTATGGAAAGTAGGCCTTATGGCCTTGCCCACACACTTGCCCAGCCTGGTATTAGACAACGCTCAGTAGTCACCAGAGAGAGCCAGAGAGAATGTGCACTCTCTCTGGTGACTACTGATCGTCTGTGCTGTCTTGTGCGTGCACTATTATTATCTCCTGTGTCCCGTACTAGTCGCCGCTGAGATTGGCCACCATGGCCAAATTCAGTCTAGAGGATTATTATCAGACAACACAAACCCGATAGACCTGACCTGAACTGGGGGCCCCCATTCCAGGCCGGGTCTTTCGAGTCTTTCCGTCGGAAATGTCTCAGCATTAGCACGGAGTCTAGATTTGTGCCTGTTTTATAAGGTTACGTACCTCAAAAGGAAAAAACGGAACCCTTATAGGATCACTAGTGTGTCTGGCTGTCTGTGAGTCTGTTCGTCTATTCCAATTTGCTCCGAATCTACTAAACCAATCGGTCTAGTAGATTCATAAATTCATATGAATTTCTGTGAACCAAACACGGACGTGTTACGTAAATAAATAAATGTTTAGTATGAGGGTCACTTTTGCGGGGCAAATTAGAAAATTTAACAAAAAGTTTTCTATCCTGTGCTATATCAAATAAAAAGGCTGGTTAGAAGGAATTCAGATGATTATATTCATTTTATAATTTTAAAATAAATACTATTAAAATTATTTCAGAAAATAGATGAAACTTCACCATTGCCACCCTTAACCTCCGAAACTACTGAGCCTAAAATTTGGAAAAAATACAGAATATAGTGCTTTACTTACAGATAAAAAAGGGAAAATGATAGGAATTGAATATTATCTACTATTCAAATGAGGATAGGTACAGTCACGAGCACTAATATGTATACACATAGCAACTTTTAAAAGTTATTTTCTCCTACTGTGTTGATTGTAATTTTATGTCGCTGCGAACATAGTATTTTGGAACCCATGCTATTATAAAATAGGTCTTACCTCAATATTGTAGTCGTTATTCCACGAAAAAATCGTTTTTGTATTTTGCTAAGTGCATACATTAGTGCTCGTGACTGTACACCAACTATCCACGGTACCTTCGGGGAGAACAGGCGTTTTTATTTTTGATGTAACAGACTGAAACAGAGCAACGTCGCAATTTAAATGTCGCAGGATCATGCTAAGATGCCTTTTGGCCTCGTACAGGACTATTTTTTTTTGTTTTTATATACTGTTGTTTTTATTTATTTTCACTATCAAAAATCAAATCAAAACTTAATCAAAAGGCATTTAATCAAACTAGGCTGAGAATCAGCACTTTTCGAACGTCAAAATTATATAAGACAGCTGTCCCCCAAAACGCCCGCCCTTCACCACTTCCTAGTGCTTTAGCTGGGAAGAAGAAGTGGCGCAACAAACTCCCCAGCAGCACAGCTGTCTGTTTAGTTAGAAAAAAAATGGATTATAAACAATAGTATGCAAAATAGTTTACACTAAGTGCAACACAAAACATTAAATTATTAGCCATATGTCAGCTAGCACACCACGAGGCCAACAAACAAAAAGAAGAAAGACACTGAAAACTATACCCAAGCAGAAATAAAAACGTAAACTGAACTTAATACCTAAATAAAAGCCTCCAGCCATAAAGCATTATTCTATGTTAGTGTTTTAATATTTAGTCTGTGTTCTTCCTGTACGAGTCCCAATAAATACTTTTTCTTTATTTCAGGGACTTCGTAAAATCAACGATTGCATCATACAAAACCACTGCCGAGTTGATCGACGCGATTGAGGAGATAGACCCCAGCGCACTCCCCAACCACCAGCCCATAGACCAACTCCATCAGGGCATCATTCCAGCGATACCGGATAAGTTGAGGAACGACTTGCGAGGAATGTGGGACAACATTGAGCCTGATGCGAAGCACGACTGATTACAGAACGTTTTATTTATTGAATAAAGGATATTCGCGTAATCTTACCTTAAGCTTTAATTCATTCTCCAAACAAACGATAGGACTGTAGGCAGACCAACAGCCAATGGCCATCTTACAAAGGCCCAGATGCCTTACACCCATGTTCTAAGTCGTTTCGTCCACTCCGACTTAGGGGAATTTCTTTTGAATTTACCCATTACTGTTACTTTACGATATTATGTTGATAATCTGTACCTACTCTTATTTTCATTTCCATTTGTCGTTTCATAGCAGGGATAATTTCGTACTAGGATCGGTTTGGAACAAAATATTAATTTTATCCACATTCCTAACGAATCCCACACAGTAGATCGTATTGTGGGATCTGGAGGTCTACTCCCTCAGCAGTAAGACTGTAATATCGGCCGAAGCTACGGGCGTTTCCGACTCCGTATTACCTACGAACATATATGATTCGTTCGGAGCTTGAACTAAGATTGAATGACAACGTGATTTGACAGTTGTCTCTACCCGCGATGTGTCTTTGTAAAAAAATTAATTTGTCAGTAGTTTTGGCGGATCTTTCGGACGGGCCCGTATCTTCGTTGACGGACTTAGAGAGTAGACCCCCTGATCGGAATAAGCCGAACTTACGACTAAGAATACCATTTATAGAGGGCGTTTCTGCGGCACCTGAGGCGACCATGAGTCGACGAAGGACCTCCAATCGGACTTAGAATATCGGCCTATAAATAATAATAAAATTTATTGATCCAAAAATATACATCTATAGACACAGGTTATATACTAGTTACATGCTAAGACTTAGTCAACTAACAATGGACACAAGGGGTAAAAAACAATTGTCTATATAAACAAAAAAATAAATCCTGTCTCCTAAACTAGGGATTGTCTGTATCTTAGGAGACAGTGATTCGACCAAACTGAGCTGTAGATTAATGACGGACCTTTAAAAAAAAAATCAAATCATAAAAAAAAACATATCATCTGCCTAGCCTTTTCCCAACTATGTTGGGGTCGGCTTCCAGGCTTACCGGATACAGCTGAATACCAGTATTTTACATGGAGCGACTGCCTATCTGACCTCCACAACCCAGTTACTGGGTAACACGATACCCCTTGGTAAGACTGGTTGTCAGACTTTCGAGCTTCTGGCGACCCGTAACGACTGTCAAAGATCTACAAATGACAGCCGGGACCAACGGCTTAACGTGCTTTCCGAGGCACGGAAGGGTCTTGGTATGTAAAGATGGTCACCCATCCACGGACCAACCGCGGCAAGCGTAGCTTAACCTGATCGATCGACCCGTGCGGCTGTTATTACTTAGCCACAAGCCCCATAAAAGAAAAACAAAACAAACAAAAAAAAACTATAAATGTACCAAATCATAAAAGTAGTCTCGCCATTGTGAGTTTTTGACAGATTTTATGTATGTGCATATCTCGTACAGGGTCAAATTAAATTAGCTAGCGCAACTCCGCATATCGCGCGATATCTAAACATGATAAAACGCGCCAGAAATCCGCCCGGGATTCCCGACGCCCAGGGCGTCTCCTGCGGCAGCTAGGGGCGTGAGGGCGCGAAATTTGCCTTTCCCTCAACCGTCCCGCCTCCTCCTTTGCGAGCATCACTGTTTCGCAGAAGGAGGTGACCGCTGCCCATACCCTCTCGCTCCGTTATTTGGGACCCCGACGGTGGCGCGTTCCGAGGACCATGAAAACACATGGCTTCGGACTTGTGCAGGGCCACCTCGGGTCCCAATTGCCGGATCTTGTCGACAATTGTCGCAGCCCCGCGTGCCGCTACTTCGGCCGCCGCCTGGTGCGACCTCCCTTGCGCCAGGACAAAAGTGGCCGCTAGGAAGGCCGACGCGCAGCACCCAGTTGTATCCGATGTCGCACAGATGCGGCCCCAGGAGAAAAAGGCTTGGCCCCAAGATGAGACTGGCAGATACCAAGTATCAGTAGCAATTCAATCAATAGCCACCAAGTAGGCAGCTCTTTTTGCTAAACTGTACTTTGCACAAACATACTTCTTTACAGTTGGATCTCAATCACCCGGCAAAACGTAGTGTCCCATAGAGAAACACAGAACGAAACTTGCAGAACGTGATTTCAGAATCCTTGGTAGTCGTATATACAACTTTGTGAACAAACGATGTAACATCTACACGTTCAATAAATTTGTAAAGGTAAGGTCTGTAAATGGATAATGCCCTTAGCTATGACGAGGTTGAAAAAGTTCTGACCAAGTAAACTTAACCCACACCGCCTTTCACCCAAACATTACCCTGTCCGACACATCCTGGAACACACCCCCAACACAACACAACACATTACATAAAACTACACAACAGAACACATACACACACACCAGACACACAAAACACACACTTTTCAAGTGGTTTTCTCTTATTTAGTTTATTTTAGTTGTGTATAAAATCTTTATTTTAATTATTTTCAATCTATAATCCTACACTGTGAAATTCCGATGTTTTGCTGATCCAGCTGGTTTAACTTGAGAGCCCAGACACCCATAACACAACTTTAATCTTAGCTTGGGTGTCAGAGGTGTATAACCCTGTCAATCAATCAAATCAATCAACTCAGCCTATAATAGTCCACTGCTGAACATAGGCCTCTCCCAGGCTGCGCCACAACACCCTGTCCTCCACCTTCCGCATCCAGTCTGGTGTGGCAAGTTATTGCCACACCAGACCTTACATTTTTTTGATTGTGGACGGTTTATAAGGTGTCTGTAGTCTGTCTTAGGCTTATATTGCAGCCGCGGATATTGTGTATCGCGGGATTTAGAGAATCCTGCGGCTAGTGACAGCTAATGATGGCTGTCAGACGTCATAGTACACCGGCGCCGAACGGAGGCATTTCGTCTCACCGCAAACCAAGTTTTTTCAATCTCAATTCATCGCGCCCGCAAAAACCGCAAACTTTATTACGTTATCCCGTAATCCTTGGGGATATACTGTACTACGTTTTCAAAATTAAAAATAATAACCCGCGTCCGATTAAATCCAAATATATAGACTTTCAAGTGACCAGTGTACGGGCAAGCAAGGTGGCCACCTGCCCAGAAGGATTCTTCAAGACTTTCGCCAGGAGAAGCACAGGTACCGCTTTTGCATTATTTGCTGGAGTTAGGCTACAAACGCCACCTGACCGTCACCAATTCCTCTTTGAAAGTTTGCTCAAAAAAGGCAAATTGAATTATTATGCATTCCAGATAATAAATTTTCTGTCGTCCTCGACCCGCAAGGATACACGGCTATTTACACGCCTGTCCCTCCATACTTATGGTCCATTCGAGCCTAGATAGGTATCAGTTAAATAAGTACAAGTCATTGCAAGTACTTACGATAATTTACAGCAATTAATATTAGATAGTGCCTTATAATGGCAACTCAAAAACAAGAAACTAAATTAGCTCAGCTTATTGCTAAAAAAAAGTAATTTTTGAGCGAGTTAATCGCTTGTATAATTCTTCCAAAAGTATATCTAATTATGATTCACACTCGAACGAGTTATTCCTAGCGCAGTCTGAATCTATTGGTGAATCTTGCAGCAAGTTTGAAACAATAATTGACCAGATCAATGAGTTGCAGTTTGAAATTGATGAAACCCCACCCGACTATGGGAGTCTAAGTTCTATTGAAGACTTATATTCAACTATTAAATACAAACGTAATCTCATTCTTTCAAGTGGCAAAACATTAACATCAGATAAGAAGGGAGGTAGAAGCATAAAGTTACCACCAATCGAGTTACCATCGTTCGACGGTATAACTGAAAATTGGCCCATGTTTTATGAAATGTTCCGTACTAATGTTCATTTAAATACTGATCTGACGGATTCGCAGCGTGTGCAGTATTTAATAAGTAAATTAACTCATGATGCCTTAAAACTAACTGCAGGCATTGTTCCCACAGGAGATACATACAGTGTTATGTGGAACAGTCTTGTCAAAAGGTATCAAGATAAACGTAGTTTAGGTATTCATTATCTCAATAATATACTGGACATTAAAGGATGCGCCGGCAATGCTGCTAGTCTGAATGCATTTGTAGAACGATATTCAGCGTCTGTCGCTGCATTGAAGCAGTTAGACATTCCAGACTTATTCGATTTCGCAATATTACACTGTGGTTTAAGAAACGTTGACGCACAAACTGTTCAACAATTTGAAAGCCGTGTGAGTGGGAAAGAATTACCTTCCTATACGGAGTTTATATCATTTTTGCAAGACCATGTTAAGGTACTCCAGCGCTCACACGTTAATAATCCACAGACGGAACCACGTGCTAAGTCTAGTTTAGCTCACAATCGAATAAATAATACGCAAAGTACCGCCAAGTCGTTCGTGTCATGCAAACCAGTTCCAAATAACCGTTGCCCGCTATGTGATAACGATGACGTCGATCATCGACTGTTCAATTGTTCACAATTTAAAAATATAAATTCACCGCAAGCTCGTTTCGAATTTATTAAAAAGAAACGCGGCTGTGTTAACTGTTTAAGTATATCCCACTCTTTGATTAAATGCAAGTCACGGAGCGTTTGTAAAATTTGTAAAAAAACACATCATTCCTTGTTACATTTTTCCGAAGTAAAAGATGATTCACCGCGCGAGCCTGCCGCTACGTCTGTCTCGCTTAGTGCCGCCGCTAAAATATGTTTACCGACAGAGAAAACTATTTTGTTATCTACCGCGCAGATATACGTATATGATAGCAGCGGCCGAGATAAGCTTGTTGTCAGGTGTTTAATAGACAATGGATCGCAAAATAATTTAATTACTGTGGACTGTTGTAAACGTTTGAACTTACCCATAATTAAATTACGCAATTCGTCTTTACAAGGTGCTGGTATGACCTCACGACCTGTACACGGCTTTATTTATCTCAATATAGAATCTCGGATTAATCCTCACAATAAGTATTATATACACGCATTAGTTGTTGATTGCATTACAGATAGACTTCCCGCTAGTTTTATCAGATTAAATGACGATATGTCATATTTAAATAATTTACCGCTTGCTGACTCAACCTGGAATGTACCTGGTGGAATCGATGTTGTGCTTGGAGCACAGCTGTTCCCTTTTATTTATTTAGGTGATAGGGTTGACTCAGGCACCCGCGCACCCCCAGCTATACTGACTAGTTTCGGATATGTACTGATGGGTGATATTGATTGTCATAGTAGTGACGTAACACACATGACATCTTCGTTTACCGCGCTTGCTAGCATTGACGTCGAGTCAAGTTTGCAGAAGTTTTTTGAGAAAATTCCATCTCAGCGTTTTATTAGTCCGGACGAATTAGAGTGTGAAAATAATTTTAATTCTTCAGTTTTATTTAAAGACGGTAGATATTTTGTCGATTTACCTTTCGCGCGCAATCCCTCCGAATTAGGCAATTCACGCGGTGTCGCTCATCGGCGGCTACTTGCGCTCGAGCGTAAATTCACGTGCGTGCCAACCCTACGCGAAGATTACAATAAAACTATCACCGATTATATAACTCAGGGGTATTTATCGGAGGTACCCGACTCTGAATTAACAGAAGAGGGTTACTACATACCACATCACGCCGTTATTAGACCGGACAAAGACAGCATTCGAGTGGTTTTGGACGCTAGTGCCAAAACACACTCGGGGTTGTCACTCAATGACATTCTGCATGTCGGACCTAATTTACAGGCCGATTTGTTTTTATTATTACTCGATTTTCGTACCTTCCCTGTCGCAATGACAGCGGATATAAAACAAATGTTCCTACGGATCGGTGTAAATGAGCACCACCGCAAATATTTACGAATTTTATATCGATTCAACAAAAATGAACCTATACGTACCTTTCACTTTAACCGCGTTCCCTTTGGATTAAAGCCTAGTCCTTATTTAGCGATGCGCACAATACGCAATTTAGCGTGTGAGCATGGCGACCGCTATCCTGAGGCTTCTAAATTAGTAGAAACTCAGTTTTTTTATGGAAGATTATGTCTATTCTGTTCCTGATGAACAGATTGCTATACAATTATCCCGCGATTTAATTGAGTTATTTAAGTTAGGATCCTTTGACCTGGTCAAATGGGCTACCAACTCACCCGCTTTGTTGGAGATTCTCCCAGAGTCTCACCACTTGCCAGTTATTTTTTCTGGCATGGATAATGATAAACATAATTTCAAAATCCTTGGATTAACCTGGGAACCCGCTGATGATTATTTTTCTTTGACAACAGTCGCTGTAGATGATAAATGCACTAAGCGTGCGATTCTATCGCTAGTTGCCCGCTTGTTCGACGTACTTGGCCTCGTAGCACCCGTCGTGTTGTACGCGAAAATCCTAATTAAGGAACTTTGGTTAGCTAAAATAGGTTGGGATGAGGTTCCTCCGGACTCTATCACCAATCGGTTTTCCGTTTTTTTGCGCGATTTCCCCTCACTCTCTTCTCTAAAGGTTCCTCGCCACATTGGCGTCTTTAGAGAAGCTGTAGTGAATATCGTAGCCTTTTGCGACGCCAGCTTTAGTGGTTATGGTTGTTGTATTTATTTACACATAACTGACTCTAAAGGCAATATCAGCGTTCGGCTTTTATGTGCAAAGTCCAAAGTTTCCCCCGCTAAAATAACAACGCTAGCTCGATTAGAACTTGTCGCCGCTTTACTTCTGTCTAAGCTTGTTCGCGTGGTCAAAGATAAACTTTCCGCTCGTGTACCTATTGCAGGTGTCTACGCTTTCTCGGACTCCACCATAGCTCTTTCGTGGATCCACTCGTGGATCCACTCATCTCCCCATAGATGGTCTATTTTTGTCAGTAATTGCTAAAATACAGGAAACCTGCCGCTAGTTTTAATCACGTGTCCGGAAAGGAGAATCCTAGCGATTGTCTCTCCCGCGGCATGCTGCCATCTGATTTAATTGAACACTCGTTATGGTGGAACGGTCCTACTTGGCTCCATCGACCCATTAGCGAGTGGCCTTTAAAATTCTCTCCTACTGAATGTGAAACATTGCCAGAAATTAAATCAAAGGTTTTTCTTGTAGAAACATCAAATACTGAACCGCGTATTTTAGATACAATAGCTGACCGTGTTTGTTCATGGAATAAATTGTTACGTGTATTTATGTACATTCTTAAATTTACGAACAGACTACTTAGTCATAGCTCTGTTAAAAATATACAAACCGCCGAAAATTTCATTATTCGAATAGTTCAAAATACGCATTTTTCTAACGATTTAAATTTAATTAAAGCAGGCGAACTTCCATCTAAGAAGTTGCGCTGTTTGTCTGTCTTTATTGATAGCTACGGAATCTTACGTATTGGGGGCAGATTGTCTAAATCTGACTTACCATATGAAGCCAAGCATCCCGCGCTTTTACCTAAACGTGACGTAATCGCTTTTACATAAACGTTGATCTAATTATTGATCACTATCACAATACGTACTGCCACACGGGCCCCGGATTATTGATGTCTATTATAAGGCAGCGGTTTTGGATATTAGATGGACGAACAGTCATACGTTCCCGCTGTCGGAAATGCAACACTTGTTTCCGTCTAAATCCTACGCATCTAACACCCAAAATGGCTGAACTTCCTGGATACCGTGTCCGTGATACTAAAGCCTTTGTGCACACTGGAGTAGATTTCGCCGGGCCGCTTGCTTACACACCTATTCGCCGTAGAGGTCAACGTTCGCAAAAACTTTATATATGTTTGTTCATATGTATGGTAACTAAAGCCATACATATCGAACTCGTATCGGACCTCACATCCGAGGCTTTCTTATCCGCATTTAAAAGATTTATTTCTCGCCGCGGTCCAGTGTCTGTCATGTACTCAGACAATGGTACCAATTTTGTTGGCGCTAAGGCGCAACTTGATGATATTTATTCTTTCTTATTGAACTCGTCTGTTCAAACAGATATTAAAAATGAGCTTCTAAAATCTCGCATTGAGTGGACAAAAATACCGCCGCGAGCTCGGCACTTCGGAGGTATTTGGGAGTCGAACATTAAGAGTGTTAAAACTCACTTGTATAGAGTCATAGGAATGCAGCTTCTCACTTACGAGGAACTCTCTACCGTACTGGTACAAATCGAGTGCCTTTTAAATTCTCGACCGCTTAGTGTTCTCTCATCAGACCCGCATCCGGACGTGCTCACGCCTGCGCATTTTCTAATGTCCAGTCCACTTAAGCATTTGCCTTCTTCTGAATTGACAGAAGAAAACATAAATTTAACAAACCGCAAAAGGCTTTTGGATCAGCTTGTGTTATCCTACTGGAACAAATGGCGAGTTGAGTACTTGCACGCGTTGCAAGTTCGCCAGAAATGGTGCACTCCCGATCGCCCTATAGAGATCGGTACTGTCGATCTCTTGGGTCAAGATAACGTACCACAATTGACTTGGCCATTGGGCATCATAGTGGAAGTTTTTCCGGGATCGGATGGTGTAATTCGAGTAGCTTCAGTAAAAGCCGCGTCAGGTACATATAAACGTCCTGTCACCAAGTTATATCCTTTGCCAACCCAATAGAACTATGTTATTTCGTAGTTTAATTTAGTTTATAATTTACAATAGTATATTTTCTCAATGGTACGCCATTACATGGTTATAATTTAGCTTAGTAATTCAACTTTGTCTTAATTTAATCAAACTGCAATTTCATTCTTTGGAATCTGATAATTAATTTCGAACGCCGTTTCCTAGTAATGGTGTTTTGAACTGCTGCTTGGGATTCTCTTGATGCTTTCAGACTGCCAGATATATAAACATCATCTCATCCTCCCAACCGCACCAGCTTTTCAGCGTATAGATAATCATCTTTGAAAGCTCGGGACCTTTCAAGGCGGGGAGTATGGTGTGGCAAGTTATTGCCCCCTTACATTTTTTTGATTGTGGACTGTTTATAAGGTGTCTGTAGTCTGTCTTAGGCTTATATTGCAGCCGCGGATATTGTGTATCGCGGGATTTAGAGAATCCTGCGGCTAGTGACAGCTAATGATGGCTGTCAGACGTCATAGTGCACCGGCGCCGAACGGAGGCATTTCGTCTCACCGCAAACCAAGTTTTTTCAATCTCAATTCATCGTGCCCGCAAAAACCGCAAACTTTATTACGTTATCCCGTAATCCTTGGGGATATACTGTACTACGTTTTCAAAATTAAAAATAATAACCCGCGTCCGATTAAATCCAAATATATAGAAGGATTCTTCAAGACTTTCGCCAGGAGAAGCACAGGTACCGCTTTTGCATTATTTGCTGGAGTTAGGCTACAAACGCCACCTGACCGTCACCAATTCCTCTTTGAAAGTTTGCTCAAAAAAGGCAAATTGAATTATTATGCATTCCAGATAATAATTTTTCTGTCGTCCTCGACCCGCAAGGATACACGGCTATTTACACGCCTGTCCCTCCACAGTCTGTCCCAGCAACCTTTTTAATGTCGTCGGTCCATCGATCTGGGGGGTGTCCCACACTACGCTTACCGATACGCGGTCTCCACTCCAGGACTCGTCTGCTCCACCGGCCATCGGTCCTTCGACAAATATGGCCAGCCCACTGCCACTTCAGCTTGCTGACTCTACAGGCTATGTTGGTAACTCCGGTTCTCTTCCGGACCTAACCCTGTTCAATTTATATGGCAATATTTATCATGTTATACCAAGTGGTAATTCTAAAATTGTAAACTGGAAATAAAGATCTATTTTTATTTTTTATTATTATTAAGTAATCATGGCACAAAAGAGGGGAGGCCTATACTCAGCAGTGGGTCGAACCAGTCTGCTAATGATGAATCACCAAACGGTTTGTTTGTTATTGGATGGCCCAGCAAGGCCTTTTTTTTTTAGGGTGGGAAATCATCAAATAACTTTTCCCGCTCTCACCGGAGCGGGAGGGTGTGTCAGACTCTTACTGACTAAAACCCACCCGTATTCCTTCCTGTTGCCTGTGTTGCTAGGGGCCTCGGTGACCCATAAGTACCTTCCCGCCCAGCAAGGCCTGGCCCACCTGATGAAAAGTTGTACCTCTGGAAATCTATAACACTAGAGGCGTCATTGATGCGTTGCCATTATAGAGAGAAAGCTGAAATGCCTCTGCCTGTCTACTCATACTCTCCTAACCGGAACACAGCATACACCCACACGATCTCCTGCACAGAGTGCTTTCAATCCGCAGGAGACGCCCTGGGCGTCGGTAATCCCGGGCGGATTTCCGGCCACCGTAGGCGCGGGCTTGCGGATGGTGAGCAATGGGTAGCTCACCGTCCGGTAAGGACTAGGCCCGGGTCGACGGCGCGTTGTATTCCACGCGCGCCTCAAGGAGATGTCGTCAGCACAAATGTAGGTAGGGCTCCACTAGGGCCGATGCATGCCGGGGTCGCAGGAAGGCACTAAAGGGTTACCGAGGCCCCTCAACACAGGCAACAAGTAGGAATACGGGTGGGTTTTAGTCAGTAAGAGTCTGACACACCCTCCCGCTCCGCCCAGAGCGGGAGAAGTTATTTGATGATTTCCCAACCAAAAAAAAAGAGTGCATTCAATCAATCATTAATCAAAGTATCACCACTATGATCAGATTTATAAGGGCGTGTGTGTGTTACACAATTGCGGAACGCACATAAAATGACAATTGATCGCATTTTATTTCATTTTGACAGTTCAACCACGTTCATTGCGTTATTTTATAGAAAGAAAATAAAGATATAAAAGACGAATAAGTTTATTTGTCACAGAAACACGTGCATACAAAAAGATCTAGAGTAGGTAAACACAGAAAAATAAAACAAAATAGATCTACATATAATCACACTAAGAGGCCGACAACACCTAAAGCGCGGTCACTGTCGGACTGCATAGAAAAGAAAGAGATACGCGATGACACAACGGTGGTAATTTATTGCAAAATATGAAGCAATTATCGATTGTATAAAAAAAATAAAAAACTATTATGCTGATATGTTGCTTGCAGAATAATCTGACAAAAAATCAGAATGATTGCATGTATATTAGTATGGTTTTTAATCGTTAAAAGAAATGTTTAGAGGTATCTTCGAGATTTTTTTCTATCGTATCAAATTAGTTAACGTCATGAGCATGACTGTGACAAGAAGGCTTCCACTCAGCATGATGCTGTGCTATGGGGGACCCACAGCACAGCGCTGATTTTCAGTGGTCACCCGAAACAGACGTACGGAATCCAAGTGAGGTTTAATGAGATTATTTATTTATTGATTTAGGATCTCCAACAAAAGATGTACACAATATATGAATAAAGGGCACATAAATAAAGGGCAACATCAGTACTCCTTCACTTATAGGAGACCACAGCATGCACAAGTGCATGTACATGTGAGTTGTACATTGTGTAGGTAACAAAATAAAATAAAATAAATAGTACTTACAATATAATGCAACTAGACAACCAATTAAAAGAATAAATATTATTAAATAAGGTAAAAAAATATCCGCAGGCATCACCGTGAGTTTATAAATAATGTACCCACTTAAAAACATTTAATTACGCGAGAATAGCCAATGTACGTTGCTGTATTTACGTTGCTGAACAGAAGAATTTATTAAACCTATGAAGCAATAGATTAGAAATGTCCTGCAAAACTCTTGAATTGTAATTAAAACAGTTACGCAAATTAGGGTGCGGTTCTTTAGACATTTCAATATGTAACTAATCTTACCAGAACCTACGTTGTAGAAACACTAAGTCAAGAAAATCTATTTACAATTTATTTGCATGTCTAATGCGCTCACCACAGCATCATAAGATATAACTCCTCTTGTCAATATTTAACCTAATTATCACAAAGAGATAGTCACGCTGGAGCCTCACCTAAGTATTGTAGCAAAGATAATATTTTGGATACTTATCAACAATAGTTCTCGACTCTATTGTTGGACTGAAAACTGCACCCTCATTGCTTAAACACAGTTCGGATCAAAATCCGAGAGTTTTGAAGGATATTGGTAATCCATTGCTTCATAGGTTTGAAAAATTCGTCTGCTCAGCAACGTAAATAATGCAATGGTCCCGGCTGATCTGTCAAAATGAAACTCATTCCGATCAATTGTCATTTTGTGTGTTACGCAATTACCCCGCTGTTTGGACCAATGCTAACGGGGATATGTTCAGGTTTCTGTAATTAAATTGTTTATTCTGTAAATATAATCGGAATCACTTTTACACGTCAAAATAAGAAATAGCTAAAGTCTGTTTTTTAATCTCGGAGATAATTTGACAGGTGCAAATGTCAAACTCCATATTGAAATACCAAACAACAATAATTTGAAATGTCAAATTAGTCTCTGGGATTAAAACAACGAACTTCAGCTGGATGGAGTCAACATTTCCTATCTAAAAACCTGGGAAGAATTTATTTCAGAATCCCTTTGTCATCGTAGCCTTTAGATTCAAAGAGGATGATAAAAGGTGGATGAGGGTTTTAAAAAAAAAATTGAGGACTTTTTTTTAGACTTTTATGATTTCTTTTTTGGTACTGTGGGTCAAAAAAAGAAACAACAGTCTTCTTGTATGTAGCATGTAGAAATGCGCTCCCATTATGGTCATGCATGCATAACTACGTCGCACTCAAATTGCATCCGTTATTGGTCTAAACCGAGATGTTACATAAGGTGCTATTAACTTCCTATTAGTTACACAGGCGTCCATTTATAGCCATGCTTCATACTGCAGGGCAGCACGTGATTTTAATAAATAACTTTTATACGTAAAAGGTACGAAGAACGGTACCAAACGGTTAAATTATTTAAGGTGGATGCGCATGCGATCTCTTTAATGGCTAGTTCATGAAATCATGACATGTGAGACCAATTCTAACTTAGAGAGATGTGTTAATGATTCTAATTATTATAATTCTATAAATACACATTAGTTATGTTTGCGAATCATACTTAATTTTGATCAAGATGGGTACAACTGACACTGACCAGCACATTGCAAAAAAACATAAGAAAATTTGAATTTAGCGGCGGGGCTACTTTGCGGGCTACTTTGCACATCCACGAGTTGCCTCGGTCAAACACTAGTTTATTTCAAACAAAACTCAAAAATGTCGTATTGGGCAAATGTCTAGGTATACAAAAGTCATTGAAGAATAAAATATTTGTATGATTTGTGTACCTAATTTAAATTAGGATTTATATCCTTTTATTTACATAACCAAATTACAATATGATTAATAACATTAACTAAATTAAATTAAAACTAAGTTAAACCTAAAAAAGGCCCTTGAGGTATTGTACCGATGATGCTGGCGGCATGCCAGCTTTTCGGTCACCAGTTACATCAACTAGACGTTTCGCGATTTTCGCAAATAACTTACTCCTAATTGAATTAGTTTTGTCCTATCAATGTTATTTGTTTTGTTTTGTTTTGTTTTGTGTGTTAAGCATTTTTTTTCTTATTTCGTGTAAATTCAGATACCGACGATGAAGTGACATGAACTTTTATCTACCAAAACATAATTTTACAGGGGGGTACCCATCACCTCTTATAGCAGTATTATTTCAATATTACTTCAGCGTGAGAAAGAGATGGAGCTATAAGTCCTATATAGCTCCATCACTTTCCCACTGTGAAATAATATAATAATACTGCTATAAGAGGTGATGGTTACCCCCAGGAAACTAAAAAGAAACGTTTTATTTTACAGTATGCTGCAGGCTTAGCATGACGTTTTCTATTTCTTCGAAGAATAGACACGGCTCTTTCTATACAAAGTCACATTTCGTTTCTCCTTTTTTGACATCCCACCGTAGAAATCCTTCTACATAAAAAAGGACCTAGACAAAGATCGTTAGAAACGAAAGACAAGATGACAGATTGTAGAAGGATTTCTACGGTGAGATGTCAAAAATGGAGAAATGAAATGTCACTTCGTATAGAAAGAGCCGTGTCTATTCTTCGAAGAAATAGAGTGTCATGCTAAGCCCGCAGTTGCATAATAGTTATTGTCAGTTATCAGTAACTCGATAAAAAATTATATTTAAAGTTAGCTGCTTTTGCTAGCTCACACAAACGATTATTTGAAGCACACACATAATATCACGCCTTGTTTCCTCAAAGGGTTGGGCAGATGTGTACCTGTAAGTACACCCACATTTCGCCAGTTATGTTTCAGTCCCATGTAATAGGGGGCGAGCCTATTGCCATCAACCGGGCACAAACAAATCCAGACTCTGGCCTGCTACTGAGAAAGTCCAGATAGAAAAACCCAATAACACTTTTCCCGACCTGGAAATCGAACCCAGGATCTCATGCTCAGCACTAGCGCTTGCTACCACTAGACCAGTCAAGTTATTTGAAGTAAATCAAAAATTAAAATCGCCTAAATGTCAATTACGAGTTCTTGTCACTTCATAGTCGATACTTACGTATTAATTAGGTTAATGAAAATGACTAATGAGTAGTCAGTCTGGATATATTAGATATACAATTCCACGTGGATGCTCCTCCGCAATTCGACAAGGTGAAACGAATAGGTTTATGCAGCGCCTGAGCGACACTTAGCGGCAGTGTATACCACGTCTTTTTTTTTTTGGTTGGGAAATCATCAAATAACTTCTCCCGCTCTGGGCGGAGCGGGAGGGTGTGTCAGACTCTTACTGACTAAAACCCACCCGTATTCCTTCCGTTGCCTGTGTTGCCAGGGGCCTCGGTAACCCTTTAGTACCTTTCCGCGACCCCGGCAGGTATACCACGTCTGGGGTTAGATTCCTGCACAGTAGGTACTAATATAGTACCTATTAATGGGCTAAATATACCTTATAGTTATATTTAGCCCATTAATAGGTATTTACTTATAGCCAGGAGTCTGGAATTGCGCCTGGTTGATGCGAATAGATTCATCCCCTTTTACATGGGACTTAAAACATAACTGGCGAAATGTGGGTGTACTTAAAGGAGTACCTGCCGAAGCCTTCGGGGAATGCAAGCGTGATGTTATATGTATTTATATCTAGTTGTTCAGGGACTGTTTCATACCAATATCAAATGTATGTTTGATAGACAAATCCCAATTTGGCTTAGTAAGTGCACCCACGATACAGGAAATTCCTAGTGTCTTATGAAATGTCTAATGAACCAAATCATAGCGCTGTCAACCGTGACGTAAGGCCGGTTTCGTAAACATGTGTGCACTTAGTGAGGTGTAGTTTGGTTGAAATGGGTTGTAAATGTGTGCGTGTGAGCGTGTATGCACAGAGCGAGGTGTAGTTTTAGCAAGGCTTCACTGTGTTCGCAGCGCTATGTCTTGGTTTATGATTTAGTCAGAGGTGCGGGGTAACGCTTTTGTTCTGTTTTGGTTAAATAATTAAATGTAGAGAATAGTCTCTCTTACTTATTCAACCACATTTCAGACTTGCAGAGAGAGACTTGTAGGGGTCCAATAGGGCCGATGCCTGCTGGGGTCACGGAAAAGTCCAAAAGGGTTACCGAGGCCCCTGGCAACACAGGCAACGGAAGGAACACGGGTGGGTTTTAGTCAAACCCTCCCGCTCCGCCCAGAGCGGGAAAAGCTATTTGCTAATTTCCAACCAAAAAATAAAAGTCTTGCAGAGTAATACTTAAGGTAGGTACTTAACTCATTAGTAAATGGGTCTGATTTTATGAACGAGTGTCTAGAAGGCGCCCCTGTTCCTGGAACCGGCAAATTAATTCCAATAACAAGAACATTAATAACAGGAAAACTGCTCATTTATTGTAAAGAAGACACTACAAATGATTCCATACTGAATGTAGTAGTATATATCAGTATGGAATCATTGATGGTTTCTTTGAATCCGGAGGGAAACCCAATGACTGAATGAACGACTACCATGTTAATACATAACAGCCCTTATTAG
The DNA here is from genome assembly GCA_905333075.3 of Atethmia centrago. Lineage (NCBI taxonomy): Eukaryota > Metazoa > Arthropoda > Insecta > Lepidoptera > Noctuidae > Atethmia > Atethmia centrago. Next base: position 16,838,938 of record HG995385.1, read on the forward strand.
TATACCATCAAAGTCTTAATTCGCTTAACTCAATACTAAAGAACGGTCAACGAATTCGGTCAGCCGGTACGCCGCCAAAACCCCACAGCACTTGATAAAATACATTCCATTTAATTTTAAACTCTATCGCTGAAAGATAAAGATCATTTGAGGAAAACTGAAGAGTATGACATAACATTGTGTTTGCATAACTGTTAGCTAGTACACATGCTCAAATGATTATAGGTTATAAAAAGTAGTCGGTTGACAGACGTCAGTTGGAACGCAAGCGCATAAAATAATCGCGGAATTTTGACATTTTAAATGAAAACGTAAACCGCGAACTACGAAAAGTGATAAGAGACGATTCCTGTCATGAATCTATTTATAGTTCCAGTGTCTTGTTAAATAATAACCTACAACCGACTTTGTTTTTTTTTTATTTTCGGATTCAGAGAACGGTTTTATTCAGCCAGTATGGACCGGCGAAAACCCGAAAGTAGTTCTAAGAGACAGATTTTGACCGCTTTAGCAGGTGAGTACTTTTTAATGTTGTACTAATTAAATTATTACGGATTTTTTTGTGTGAAGAACGTCTTAACTTGTTGTTATGATTGTCACGTTCGACTGACGTATCCTTTGGATGCCAATACTTGTGTACATTTGCTTACAAAGTCAGAATTAAGGCGGTCAAGTGCAGGACGGAGTTTTTGTGCAGTAGAGTTATGATATAAATTATTACTAGCGTAGTAGGTCATTTTATGTAGTCGGACTACACTTTAAATGCAGTTAGATGCACAAAGTAACAGAACAGTTTCATGAATTGAATAAAGGCTCCTACATACTGAATTTTAAACTAGAATTGAAAGGAATATAAGTAAGTATGCATCATCATCTGCCCAGCCTTTTCCCAACATGTTGGGGTCGGCTTCCAGTCTAACTAGGATCTCTAGGATAGGAGGTCTAGGATGCAGCTGAATAGCTGTATTTTACAAGGAGCGACTGCCTATCTGACCTCCAAAACCCAGTTACGGGGTAACACAATAGGTACCCCTTGGTAAGACTGTCTGACTAATTTTAGTTAAAAATCGTCCATCTTTACAAAAACACTTCAGCATAGGCAATTTTATTTCCGTAACTACCTGCTAGCCGCGGCTTCGCCCGCATGGCTTTTACTAAAATAGCCGTAGTTACTTCTTATAACTACAGCTATCTGCCAGTGAAAGTCCCGTCAAAATCGGTACAGCCGTTTCGGAGATTAGCCGGAACAAACAGACGGACAAAAAAATTAAAAATTGTTTTTTTTTTGTTATTATAAGTATCGTGTATACTTTCATATGCATTTAGTAAAAAAGCTGTTATTTTGACATTACAAACAGACACTTAAATTTTATTGATTAAAAAATTGTAAACTATATGTTGTATAGGTAAGTATGACTGGTTATTATAATGATGGCTATAAGAGTAGGGAAGAACAGAGAAACGATGGATGGACTGTGTGGAAGATGATATGGCTAGAAGGGGAGTGACTGCCGAGATGACGCCTAACAGAGAAGTACTTAATTTACAAAGGTAGGGAGTAGAAGAATGATGATTATGAGTCTTTATTATATTATACATTATACTAACTAATCCGATAGACGTTGTCCTATCCAAATTTTTATCATTTATAAAAAATCCCATAGAAAAAGCTCTTTCAGTTTCCCGCATTTTCCAATATTCCGGTAACATTAAAAATTTTTCTTTCCTTCTTTATATATTCCCGAACGTGAACTGCCTCGTTGGTCTAGTGGTCGCAAGGGCTACTGCTGAGCATGAGGTCCTGTGTTTAATGCTCGGGTCGGGCAAAAGTGTTATTGGATTTTCCATTTGGAATTTCTCAGTGGCAGCCCGGAGTCTGGATTTGTGCCCGGTTGATGGCAATAGGCTCGCCCCCTATTACATGGGACTTCAAAATGCTGGCGAAATATAGGAATACTAAAGGTTACACCTTTGCCTAACCCTTCGGGGAATACAGGTGTCATGTTATATATTTCCTTATTCTTGTAGGTACCGACAATGAAGCTACCATTTACTGGGTACGTATTTCAATGACTTGAATGTGGCCCTGCCTTGAGATTATGTCATGTTCGCGCATCAGGGGCATCGTCTTCACATATAATTGTATACTGTACCTATACAACATTTGTAAAACATTTTAAAAGAGTAACGGTAGAGTTTCTTGCCCCTTCTTCTCCATAGGTACCTACTACACCTTAGAATGGGCAACTAGAGCTCTTCATCTTTCTGACTGACCGACCCTTTGACAATTCAAAAGTACCTGTAATTGGTTTATTTGAAAGAAATGCTTTGAGTTTGAGTTTATTCTTTATCACATTCTCATGTTTTGACTAAGAATGTTAGGATTTCACTCTTATTGAAACTCATTGTTCTCAGAATAATAGAAAGTTTTACAATGATGGGAAGTGCTGTTATCAAATCCTTTAGAAAGTTAGTTAACACTACGATTGTGTCGTTGCTGACGCTATATTTCTGCCCTTCTCTGAACATTATTGTGCGTTTTTACAATTTTAACGTTACAATATTACCGTGGAAGTCGACGTCCACGTCACGTCAGCACGATAACACAGCCAAATAAAATGTAAAGACTCGTGCAGACTAGCGCGATATCACCCTAGTCTGCACGAGCCTTTATTCGACAAGACTAACGCGCGACGCGGCACTAGTAGAACAATTCCTTTAAAACTTCATGGAAATTGTTCTACTAGAATCGCGTCGCAGTGTGTCGTCGCGTCGCGCCTTTCTGCGGGAGGCCTAAACAAGATACAAGAGTATATGAAACTAGGTTTCACCCGCTTAAGTCTCGATCCCGTGGGAATATCGGAATAAAGGTATGCTATGTCCTAATACAGGTCATGGTCTACCCATGTGCCAAATTTCATCCATATCCGGTCAGACGTTGTATTGTGAAAGCATAAGAAACAAGCAAACAAACTCACTTTCGCATTTATAATATAAGTGAGGATAGGATTTGGAGAGGACACGGGCGGCATACGCTCGCGAGTGTGCCACTTGGGAGGAGCCGCGTCGTGCCCTCGTCTCAGGAGTAGGCAGTGAACTATCGCTGCCAGCCGTGGTCGACTCCATGGTCGGCAGCGAGGAGTCCTGGGACGCGGTGGTATCCTTCTGCGAAACAGTCATGTCGCAGGAGGAGGCTGCGGAAAGGGAGCGGCTCTTCCACTCACCCTGCCCGCAGCAGGCGCACCGGGCGTTGGCGGAGGATGGACAACGCCCACTTCCAGCACCCCTAAATGGGTCCAGAGGCGATGGACTCGGGGACACCCGTCGCCCCCCACACATAAGACGCCCCTATTGGACGTCGCGGGGAGAGTTTAACACCTCATTCCCCCCGCGAGCCTGAGGTGGCCCGCAATGGCGGGCCGGCACCAGCCGGGGATCGTGGAAGTCGCATTAGATCCCATGATCCCCGGTGCAAGTGTGCATGGGAGGGGAACACCGGGTTGGTTTTTAGTCAGTAAGAGTCTGACAGACCCCTCCGCCCACCCTAAGGCGGAGGACATCCGTGAGGATTTTACAACCCGGAACAAAAAAAAAAAGATTTGGAGGTGTATTAATAACACCCACATTTTACCAGTCTTTTATAATTCCCAAGTAATAGGGGCGAGCCTATTATTGGCTTTATCTGGGAACAAATCCAGACTGCGGGACTATGTGCTCAGCAGTGCAGCAGTGGCGACTGGTTACGACTACCACATCCAGTGGCGTGCCTAGGGTTTCAAAATAACGCAAGCCCAATAAAATTTTAACCGATTTCAAAAAAAGAAAGTTCAGTTTTCGACTGCGTATGTAGGTACCTACGTATGTATCATCGCAATTTTCTCATAAACTACAGGTTAGGTACAATAAATTAAAAGTGAATTCATCCATCCATTTTAGTAAGGCATGCCGGCCGGGCTTTTGGGCTTATATGAAGGTACCGCCACTGACCACATCGATGCAGCAGTCGACGTTGAAACAGTTTCTATGGGGAAATACCTTTCCTTACGTTTATTTAGCTAATAAATAATAATAATAAGGGCTTCGTGGCTACATAATAACAGCCGCACGGGTCGATCGCAGTTTAAGCCGCGGTCAGTTCGTGGATGGTGACAATCCATTACATATCAAGACCCCTCCGTGCAAGCACGTTAAGCCGTTGGTCCCGGCTGTCATTCGTGGATCTTTGACAGTCGTTACGGGTCGTCAGAAGCCCGAAAGTCTGACAAGCAGTCTTACCAAGGGGTATCGTGTTACCCAGTAACTGGGTTGTGGAGGTTAGATAGGCAGTCGCTCCATGTAAAATGGAGCGTAATGAATGGATGAATGTATGTGGTATTCAGCTGCATCCGGTAAGACTGGAAGCCGACCCCAACGTAGTTGGGAAAAGGCTAGGCAGATGATGACGCTAAGTAAAATAGGCTTTTTAGTTAAAAATGAGTCGTATGTACGAAACGTTTAACTACTTACATAAATTATTTACACCACAATTAATAAAATATATATGCGATAAAACGCTTTTAAGATCTCACTCTATTCTCTATTAGATAATCCACTCTCATTGTTGTGGTGAACTCTACAATGCGGCCTGTCGCAAAAGCTTAAGGAATTCTTCGATTTCGCTCATTTAGAGTACAAATTTATTCTTCGCCATGTGCCTACACGCTGGCTCTCATTGCTTCTATAATAGAAGACAGTTCTTATCTTTATAGACCCTCCACATGCTTGCTACTGCTATTTCGTTCACAATATAATGCAAATTTTGGATACTTGCATTAAAAAAAATTGGAAAGTGACTAAGGGCTCCCACACAAAACTGCGAATTCGCATCGCATCGCAAAAATCTGCGACCTCGATGTCAGTTTTTCATAATAAAATGACAACGAGCTCGCAGATTTTTGCGATGCGATGCGAATTCGCAGTTTTGTGTGGGAGCCCTAAATGCATTGAACTACATACACACGATTATGACAGAATTACAAAACAAAATTATTAACAGTTACAGTGATAAGTTTTACGGACAGTCGGCGACGCAGTGTCTAAGGAATTTGACGGAGAATGACGAAAATACTATTAGAGAAGATGCAGACAAATATTTGGAGCGATGTTTTTATTTGAATAAGTGAATTTGATAACTAAGATAAGATAAGATTTATTTTTTTGTTTAAACATTGTACACATACAAAAGCATCCAAGATATTACATCGTTTAGAGTACAGTCATGATTAGCCGTAAGTATCGGCGTACAAATATTTCCATAACATTGAAAAGAATTATCAAAAAGAAAAATCGAAAAATTACCTAAAACAGGCACTTACAAAGTTTATAATTTAGAAACTATATAAATTAGAAATTATTTTTGTTATAATGTCAAAATTCCATATTCATACAGATTTAATATTAGTGTCAGAAAAAAGATTAAATTATTCAGTCAACAAAAAAACATTCGGACTGAAATTCGGTGACACTATTTACAAGAAAATGAACATTTTGACGATGGACGAAGAAATTAAAAGGTCTGTGTGCTTAGTACCATCAAATGAGCATAAATTGTATGATTAACTGCAATGTTAGAAATCTAGAACCCATCACCGTCTTAGATAAAGAGGTGTTTCAAACTGTAGACTCGGCAGCTTTTCGGGGCATAACAGTAGAGTCAAACTTCAGTGGGGCACTCATATATCAAGCCTAGCGGGAAGGCTTAGTTCGGCCGCTTACGCTGTCAGGAAAGTAAGACAATCCACTGACATTGATACATCTCGGTTTTAGTTATTTTCATAGCGTTATATCCAAAAATGAGCTGTTAGAGCAATTTACCAGCTAGGTGCGAGGGTTTCTGTGAGAGATTTCTTAAAAGATATTGGTATTCTCACGGTGGCATCACAATTCATCTTCGCCAACATCTTATAAATTAGACAAAATATACACTTATAAACTAAAAACAATGATATTCACAATATAAAGACAAATTACGTGCTCCATTTCACCGGCTTCATAGGGTTCATAACTCGTTTGTTGGGCTTGATATAACTTTTTATAACAAGCTACCCTCTTCTATTATTTTATTTATTCAGGGACATTAAACAGCTACAATATGTGTTGGTACAGAGAAAAGATAATACAAAATATTAACCACTACACTATTGCAGCCCACTACATTATACGCATGTTAACAAAAGAAAATATGATAATGAGTGCCACTAGATAGGTAATAAATAATTAATTATTAATAATTACATCACATTAATAATAATTAATTATATCATGCAAAATAGATTTCAAATTGATTGCTTGGCAACAGAGTAATAATTAACAATATTGGTCATTAATAATTTTCATAATATTACATTTAAATGTAGATTTTGAGCATACAAAAATATCAATATTAACAAAATTACAATTATAAGATTCAACCATTCGACGAATTAGTTCGACAGGTATTGACAGCAAATAGAGTACCTGCTCGGATAGTACGTATATTAACAGTGCAGCAGTGCGTGGAACTACATAAATTTTATGCTCGTTAGATCGATACAATCACAATCACCATGAACAATTCCATACATACAGTACAGAAACCTCTAGATACTTAGGTGTCGATTTTAGGTTGACCTGCCTATATTTATCTAGTAATTGTGAGTACGACAAATACGTTTTGTGCCATGGCTCGTAGAAACTTACGCTGGACTTTTTCAATCTCGTCTATGTATTTCTGGTAAAACGGGTTCCAGATAGGGATGGCATATTCTAATTCTGATCGTACAAGAATCTTACATAGGTAAAGGTATGTGGAGACCCGCTTAAACTCAGTAGACGATCTCATAACGAAACCATACATCATAAATGCTTTATTTACAATTTTTTCTACATGTTGGTTTAGGAACAACTTATCATCAATTAACACTCCAAGATCTCTCGCAGTAGATACATTACTGAGTATTTTATCGTGCAATGAGTATTTAAAGTTAATAACTATTTTATTGTTTGTGAAATTGATGCAATTGCACTTGGAGAGACTAAGGTTTAGTTTATTGTTTAGACAGTAGTCAGTGAGACTGTCCAGATCTTGTTGGAACAGTCGACAATCCGCTACAGTCTGCAGGTATAGATCTATAAGCTTTTAGATCATCAGCGCATTTTTTTAAATTCGTCTGTGTCATTAATATAAAAAATAGTGGTGTTAGTTAAAATAAGCAATAGTGGCCCCAAGAACCTTGTGCCCGAGATTAGGTATATGCACTGCATAAGACTGATGACCATTCACGACAACATTTTATGTTCTATTTTTAAAATAGGATGAGAACCAGCGAAGCAAACCTCGTATACCATTAAACGCAATCTTGTTCAGTAAGATCTCATGCTCGACCTTGTCAAAAGCTTTTTTTTAATCTGTTTAACGCGTCAACTTGCACCCATGGTCACTTAGTCCATGTTTCCGAAAAGATAATTGGAAAAAATGTATAGATTTGAAACAGTCGAACGTCGCTGAACAAACCCATGTTGCTCTGGGATGATGACGCTGTGTAGGGTTGGATAGATTTCATTATATACAAGTCTCTCAAAAAGTTTTGACAAGGTCGACAGAATCGAGACAGGCTGGTATTGCTCTACGTCATGTTTTGAGCCATTCTTGTATACAAGTGTGATGTTAGCCCGTTTCCATTCATCCGGGAAAAGCCTTCGCTTATATATTAATTGTAAATAATAAAGAGCGGCTTACAGATACTGCCAGCGGCGGCCTTAAAGAACAGAGCTGGAACACTCATCAGGACCTGCTCCTTTCGTTGGATCCAGTAATTTTAACTAGAGAGTTAAAAACAAATCAGGAATGCAGGAATCTAGCAAAGAAAATACTTAGAGAAGTATTTTCTTTGCTAGATTTGCCTTTTAATGCGATCAAAGGCATACTATTCCATCAACGACTACTTAAACCAGGTATGGGCAACCTTTGAGATGTTGAGGGCCAAACTTTAGCGTGCAAATACATCCGCGGGCCGCGTTTAAAAGTACGTAAGTACTTAGTGCATTTTTAAGTAGTGATCATATTTTTTGCGATAGATGTTAGACATGAAATAATACGACAATGTTATTATAGTAAAATTTATTAAAAGAACAAAATGAAATTTAAAAAAAATAGTACATTATAATTAAATCGTTAAATTTGCAATTGTTACAAACTACGAAAGTTAAATACACCGAAATCAATGAGACACTTGAGCTTGAATTTGGGAAACTAATCCATCGATATTTGGATTAATTCGACTGATACAAAGACGTAAAGAATTTTCCAAATTATCGTCAGTCAGTCTTGTACGATGTGTTGATTTATTAACTTTCATCAATGAAAAGAACTGTTCGCATTTATAAGTACTGCCAAACGCACAAATCAATCTTCTTGCGAATTTTCTAAGCTGCGGAAAATTGTCTTCTTCTAGGTATTTTTTGTAGAAATCGCACAACTCTACGTCTTCAAATTTGGATTTTAGGAGAGAGTTTTCTTGAATCTCGATCAACTCCATTTGTAAGTGTATTGGAGCATTTTGTACATTACATTGTGTAGGAGTAGCAAATAAACTCAAACAGTCTTCCATGTTTTTGAAGTCGCTAAATCTGTTCGAAAATTGTTCCGACAGTAACTTGAGTTCTTCGGCATATTGAGCATAAGCAATATTTTCATACGCAGAGAGCGTGTTGAAATGGTAACTATTACCAGACAGCATCTGTGACTCCCACAAGTGTAGTTTGATCTGAAACGCTTTCAAATGGCTGTACAAATCATTTACTAACTGTCCTTGTTTTTGAAGTTTCAAATTTAAATCATTCAAATAGCCTGTAAGATCGACCAGAAATGCTAAGTCACATATCCATTTTGGGTCACTTAATTCAGATAGTGGTTTATCTTTTATTTTCATAAAGTCTGCTATCTCATTTCTAAGCTCGTAAAACCGTTTCAATATTTTTCCTTTGCTCAGCCATCTGACTTCACAATAATATGTTACGTTATGTTATATTCAGCTGATATTTCATCCAAAAACGCCTTGAACTGACGATGGTTAAGACCTCGGGATCGAATAAAGTTGATGGTTTTTACTACCACATTCATAACATTCTGGAGTCGAATGGACTTAGAACACAAGTTCTGTTGGTGGATAATGCAATGAAGGACTATCAAATCATCTTTTTGGGCATTTAATTCTGTTGCTTTTTCATTCAAAATTCCGATGAAACCTTTACGTAAGCCGACCATAGAAGGTGCACCATCAGTGCATACTCCAATTAATTTTGACCATGGCAAGCCAAAACTTGTGAATACCTTTTGAACTTCAAAAAAATAACCTCTCCTGTAGTGGTTCCTTTAAGCGGCTGTAAAGCAAGCAATTCCTCAGTAACGGTGAACTCCTTATCAACACCTCGAATAAATATAGCCAGTTGAGCTGTGTCAGACAAATCGGTGCTCTCGTCTAATGCTATGGAAAATGATTCAAAGCCAGCCATACGGTCAGTCAATGTTGTTTTTATATCATTAGCCATCATTTCTATACGTTGTTCGTCTTGACATACTAATTTTTCAAATTAATTTTTCTTTTCGGGACACAAAATACTGCAAACTTCTAACATACACTCCTTGATAAATTCTCCTTCGGCAAATGGTTTTAATGCCTTTGCCAATTTTGAGCTAACTATAAAACTAGCTTTCACAACATTAAGGCTCCTACATACTGGCGCGACTTGTCGCGCGACGCGTCGCGACACAAAGGCACCGCTTGTAGCGCTACACGCGGTGTCTTTGTGTCGCGACGCGTGTTGTGTTCTTTGTTTCTGAAACATTTGTTGCTGTTGCTCAAATAGAACTGAACTAACGTTCGGGCCATCCACCCACTTATATAGGCAAAATGAAGGAATAATCTGGAATAAACTAGTTTAGAATAAAGGCTCCTACATACTGGCGCGACAAGTCGCGCCTGTATGTAGAAGCCTTAATTGCGAAGCAATAAATCTTTTGATGTGTCGCCCGTGAGGCGGCAAACCTCAAAGAATTTGATCGAGCAAGCCGAGTGGCGGCGATTCCAAAGAGTGAGGCGGCAAACATCAAAGGATTTGATGTTTGGCGCCTCACTGTCACTCCCGTGAGTATAAGTACCTAATGTAATATTTTTTAAATTGGGTTTTTTTCAAAATGTCTCGCGGGCCGGCAGCAAGTTTGTCATGCTCCCTTAGATGTCACTGCTTGCGGTAGCGTCGGAGGTCGGGTTGCCTCCTTCCCTCAAATACGGCGATCAAATATGGCCTCAAATATGGGTAATGGCTGATCTTTGCGTTATGCTCGTGAACGGGTGCTGCTTGTGGTGACTGGTCGTCTTGCTGACCCTAGTTTTGTTATTTTTATTAGTAATTAACTGTTTATTTACTTCTTCGAGTTACAGCTATAGCTATACGTAAGCGGGCACGCCCTGTTTGCCTGGAGGCTTTTATTAAGGTATTAAGCTCTGTTTACGTTTTTAATTTTATTCATGCTTGAGTATAGTTTTCGATGTTTTTTTTTTGTTGGTACGGTGGTGTGTGCTAGCTGACATATGGCAAATAATTTAATTTAATGTTTCGTGTTGCGCGTAGTGTGAATTATTTTGCATACTATTGTGTAGAATATTTTTTTTCTAACTGAACAGACAGCTGTGCTGCTAGGTAGTTTGTTGCCCCACTTCTTCCCAGCTAAAGCACTAAGAAGTGGTGAAGGGCGGGCGTTTTGGGGAAAGTGCTGATTCTCAGCCTAGTTTGACTTTTGATTTGGTTTGATTTGATAATTTCGTAAGCTGTGGCGAATAAAACAAAGACCGAATGAGATTTTTTTTTTTAATTTTACAACGCAAGTCTTGTCCGATTTGGCTAGGTTATTTTTAATGAAAAATATAAAATAAAAAAACTTGTTACATTCAATTTATCGATCCCTATCGGAATCGCCGCCGCTGAACGTGTTACAGCGTAGTAAAAGAACTGTGATCGAAAAGTCGCAATCGGCTGAATGAATCTGAAATACAGGTGTGCACAAATTTCAAATATACATGTAAAGAATTCAATGATTTTATCGTCTAATCAAAATTTATTAGAAGCAAAATGCTCGCAGTGTAAAAATACAACTTTTTTTTTCCGCCTAACAGTTCTAGTAAGCCTTTTTTTTTATGGGAAATCATCAAATAACTTCTCCCGCTCTGGGCGGAGCGGGAGGGTGTGTCAGACTCTTACTGACTAAAACCCACCCGTATTCCTTCCAGCCTATGTTGCCAGGGGCCTCGGTGACCCATTAGTACTTTCTCGCGACCCCGGCAGGCATCGGCCCTACTGGACCCCTACATTTTTGCTGACGACATCTCTTTGAGGCGCGCGTGGAATACAACGCGCCGTCGACCCGGGCCTGGTCCTTACCGGACGGTGAGCTACCCATTGCTCTCCGTCCGCAAGCCCGCGCCTACGGTGGCCGGAAATCCGCCCGGGTAGCTGTAAGCCTGGCGATCATATCCGGTCACATCCGGTCCTTGGTCATAGGTACCTCTGTCAAAATTTGATCATCACAACAAACGGTCAAAACTTCTTACAGTCATCTTGTTTTAATAATCAAAAATAATAAGAATTAGATTTAAGTAATTAATAAGTCATAACATTTTAGTTAAATATTCCTATTATAACTATTTTGGGGTGTAACATCTTTTCTCTCGCCTTCTGTGGGAGCGATTTCGTCAAAAGGGACGGAAGTGTGTAGACAGAAAGTGAGAGGTTGAGCATGGAATTAGTAAGTAGGTACACAGATTGTAAGTAGAGGGGGTGTAATTTCGACCAGTGGGCGACCACTAGTAATGAATAATTATTCGAATAAATATTTCAGTATTTAGCTTTTTAAATTCTGAAGGTAATTTCTGTCTCTGCTTAGTTTCTTATTACCAAGGTGAGATGTCAGATGTTACACATAATATGCGACTCCTGCAAAATAATATTAATAATAATAATAATAAAATTTATTTATTCAGATAACTTTGATCCATAAACTAACAAAAATGAGACATTAATTAATACAAAATAGTAAGTAGGGACTTGGTCCGCTGCACTAACATCCATGTCAGGGTACAATCGTGCCTAGCAGCAATGGCACTCAAGATGCTGTGGCGACTTCCACGCAACCGACTAATGAATGACGCGGTCTTTTTGCGCCATAAAGCTGCAAAGCCAGCTGTGTGTGCATCAGCAAACATTGCTGATGCGCTACAGAAACGTGGACGCAGCGCCCTGAACGCATTATTAAATTGGACCCGCAGAGCATTGTACGCCCGCTGCGTGTAGCTAGCCCACAGACTCCCCGTGTACAGTGAGGTGCAATACGAATTAAATAAAGTAATTTTGACTGCGTCTGTACACCGGGAGAATCTGCGCGCCAACATATTCGCCCGAACCGACAACGCTCTGCGTTCTCTCCATATCAAAATCATCTTTTAAATCATCGGTCACCCAGTGCCCGAGATACTTAAACCTGTATACTCTGTTTAAAGACTCACCATTCAGAAAAAGTGGTTGTACAGGTGGAGTCTTGGGACTGATTTAAAAACCATGTAAACAGATTTCTATACATTATACATGAGACTGTGTGAAGCTATAAAAGACTCACAAACTGCAAGTAGCTTCCGGAGAGCACCAATTGAGGGGGCCAGCAGCACCATGTCGTCCGTCGTTCTCCTGGTTGAGATACCAATACCTCAGGAGTGATGCCAACTCCGATGGCACCCCAGTCCCTGCTAACTTCTGCCACAAAACCTTGCTCGTTTTTTTTTATATTCATTTTCTTGCTTTAGTACCTATTATAAATTCTTGAACGCCGTCGTGCCCCACCTCTCGGAGGTGGGCGCTAATGGCTGCAACACAGTTTTTTTAAACTATTGTTAACAACGAACACAAACAAATTGTGAACCTGTTTTTTGTTCGAATAAAATATTTGATTTGATCTTGTGTAAAATACTGAAATAACCTGAAAAACAACACAACAAGTCAATTAAGACGTCAACATTAAATCCTGGAACAATAAAATGATCAATGCAGATCATCATTATCACTCATACATAAACATCAACATCTAAACAGCGACCTCTATGAATAAATATATAAACCCTGGAAAAATAATGTAACATTACATTACGCCTGTAATTCCTCAAAGGGTTAGCACAGGTGTACCTTAGCATGTACACCAACGATTCACCAGTTCTGTGTAATAGGGGGCGAGCTTGTTGCCATCGACCGGGCACAAATCCTGACTCCGGGCTGCTACTGAGAAATTCCTGATGGAAAAACTATACAATAACACTTTTGATTTCAATGCTATTTACATCTTTTTAATATAATACTAATAAAACATGGATATTTTCCGAAATAAATAATTAAATAAAATTGAAAAATTGCCCAACCTGGGAATTGAACCCAGGACGTCATGCTCAGCAGTGGCGCTTGCGACAACTAGACCAAAGAGTCGGTCAACGAGACATTAAAAAAATGATAATTTCGAGAAAAAACCTGAAATCTTTAGTACGTTTTTGACAACAACATTATTGTCATTAATCACTGTTGCATTATTACAATAACAGAATAAATAAACAAATTACGACGTATTTGCATCAACATGCTAAGTATTCAGAAAATATTTATTTCATGAATTCATGATATTCAAAACAAGTCACAATGTTGAGTCATAGGTGCAAATTTCGCGTAATATATTCAGTTATTCAAGTCGATTGCCTAGTAATTTATCTTGACTAAGATAATACTTGGACAGTTCTGCTGAAAACAGTTAATAGGTTAGGAATTTGTTTGTAACTACTGAAATTAACTCTATTAAAGTTTTGTTTTGTATGGTCGTTCATCTTGCTGAATGTTTGGGGACATGTTTAACTGTATTTTAACCTTTTGACCGCCACAGTCATGTATAGATGACAAACCAAAATGTGCCCAGCACGCCATGGTCACGACTACATGACAGATTTTAGGGAAAAATTCGTAGTTTGGCGCTGAGGGCACGTTTTTGCTTTTTTGACGTGGTGGTCAAAGGGTTAATAAATATTGATATCAGATTTAACATCTACTTGCGTCAATTTACCGACATTTGGTACGCTTGAGTTTGGAGAAGGTTTGAGAGAAAACTTGCTATGCCTAAGTAACTTTTGAGGGTTCTGTACCTTAAAAGAAAAACCAGCCAAATGCGTGTCGGACCACGCAAAATGAAGAGTTCCGTAGTTGGAAAGTTGGTATGAATTTATCCCAAAAACAAACTTACCATTGTGGTTGAATAAATAATTTTGGTCTTGCAGGACAGTCGAATAACCTGAAATATGGTGTAATTTTTGATTGTCCCCGCCTGCGATACCAAAATTATATAGATAATATATTATGCTCCTAATGCTCGTTTTTCCCTTTTCAGTTATGTGTTTTTGCAGTCGGGTTTTTTTTTTTTAATAATTTATTTTATTTCAAGCTTTACAGTTTTACTGATATATATATTTGAAACGTACTCATTACTAGCTTTTATTTGATACCAATATTGTTGCAAATAATTAAAAAAAAAAACTTTTCCTCCTTTTTTTTGTATTTGCAGATGCAATTTATAAATATTATATAGCCTATGTCACTCCCACAATTAAGACGAATCTAAGGACACCTCATACGTTAAAATCCATCGAGCCGTTTAGGCTACAGAGCGTGCTAAAGAAATAGACATACATACATGCATACATACATACATACTCTCGAAAAACATTACCCTCCTGAGGCAGTCGGGTAAAAACATGCTCTCCCAAACATCGGTATATGCCACAATTAGTTCTCCAACTGCAAATTTAAGTTGGTCGACTATTTTTCGATTTTTGATTTCCTTTTAATTTCATTATATGTACTACTGCCATGAATTTTTTCACATCTCCATAAACAACTTTTAATAGGCAGGGGGGGGAGGGGGACACGACTCTAACAAAAATTAGCACTTTAATGCTTAATATTAGGTACGCAAGCGGATCCTTGAATCGAAAAGTGGTGTTCACAGACCCGAAATATTTTTAATAATAATAATTAACGACCTATCCAACGATACCCCAGGCCATGGGGTAGTTGAGAAAAAAAATATCATCCCCACATTACTTGCAAGGGAGTTACCCTAAAAAATTTTTTTTTTCAAGATTTCATTTTAGCACTTTGTCAGCGTGATTAATATGTATAATACCTATGCCAAATTACAGGTTCCTAGTACGAAGCGTCTCTGAGCTACAGTGGGGACAGACAGACAGACGGACATGGCGAAACTATGTCCGTCTGGTTCCTTGTTTACAACGGAACCCTAAAAATGGAACCTTTACTCTAGTGTTCCGCCTGTCAGTTAATTTGCCGATCAGCCGACTAGTGACTAAACTATGGGATATATTTCATTGAATTTTTGTACTCGTATGCAGACTGGGAACGTCATTAGATAACTAATGAAGTAATGACTTATGAAGTTTAATTTATACTCGTATTGTCGTCTCTACCTACACGGAAAAAATAGATCTCTTCAGCGAAGAATATCAATATTCTCAGAAAAATTGTTTCAATCCAAGTAAATATTTTCTTAACGTAAGTAAATGTACTCAGTCCAAGAAAACCTGTTTACTCAAATTAAGAATAATAAATACTAGGTTTTTATTCTTGACTTAACTAAATATTTTTGATTCAAGACTATAATAATCTTAATTGAAGAAAATATCTAGTTTTTCTAGTTTTAGAAATAATATTCTAAAAATTAAACTTAATAATTCTTCATTTAAGTATAATGTCTTCGAAGAAGACAATAAAACTAAGACAAAATTTGACTTCATTCAAGAATATATTGTTTTCCCCATATATGAATACATATTTGTGTCGGTTAGAAACAAAACTGGTCAAATCCAAAAATAAAGGTTTTGGAACAGTGTACGCCATTTTTTTCAATGAAAAATCTTGTTTTTGCTACCGGTTTCAAAAAGAGTCAAATCCAAACCAATTCGTAGAAAAATCGATTCGAAATGACTGCTCAGTAACAAAAAGAGTCAAATCCTTTAAAGCTTAGAAACGAAATCGGTCTAATCCGCGTAGCCAATCAGAAGCCAGAACTATGTATGAAAATGATAGCCGACCGGCGGCCATTTTGCGGAGTGACGAGCGCATGGATCGTGGTTTTGTGTATTCGTTGCCGTTTTTTATTAAAAGTTAGTTTTAAATTACAATAAAATGGATAATTTATTAAGGAAACTACTCCCCAGTTGTCACGGAAAAGGACACAGCAAAAAGCGGATTGGAAATGCAACAAATTGAAGAAGGAAAGGTATGTTTGTATTGCTTTGATTAATCACGCTGCCTTTCCTGGTCAGTGGTGCTAAACATGTGGTGGTTTTATTTTGGATCAGCTACTGAATAGTTTACTATTTGTGTCGTTTAGAAACAAAAGTGGTCAAATCCATTCGGGAGTATTTATGGGAATCAACGACTTTTCGTTCTGATCTCCCTGCACAAGCTGTGTATAGAGTTTGAATGCATATGGCTTCACTTAGGTTAGTATTTCTGATTGAAAAAGAAACATTCATGACCACAAACCTAAAAAATCAAAATAATTAGGATATTATTTTGGATTTGACCTATTTCGAAACCAAGCTATGGATTTGACTAGTTTTGTTATTGGATTTGACCATCTTTGATTCTTATCACCATGGATATAACTGATTTTGATGCTAAAACAATATCATGTCAGGGGTTCTCAATATTTTGGGTTGGTTGGGTAGTAACAATAAATATAAACAATTTAGTACTTTATTAGTTTATTTGTGTATTTTTGTAAATCAATCTTGCTTTATTTGAAAAACCTTCATTCATCATCAGTATATAATCAAAGCTATTATATTTTTAAATTTCTTATACAACTATAGCTGGTAATTCACACAGTCTTCAACAACCTGTTCATGAGTTGTAGATGATTTAGGTCTTGACAGGACTTGTTTATAATAATTTAAATCTAAGATTTCATCCCACTTCTCTCCAAAATGTGTGATTAATAATTTCTTCACATCATTTAATTTTTCTTGTTTAACGTCAACGTATAATTTAATCATATCTGGGCTTATAGCAGAAACCTTCTTTTTTCCTTTGCAGATATTTTGATACTTATTTAAAGTATTTTGGTAAGACTCTTCCGCTCGAATATACACATTTTTTTTGTCACGAGTCCTTTTAAGAAAAAATCTTTTCGATTTTTTTATTGAAAAGTGCATATTGGTTGTAGTTTTTAAGACTTCAGATGCTGATCGTTTCCAGTCGTAAACTTTTATATCAATTCCCAAGTAATACACGGTTCCATGACGGGTGAAAATTTCGTAGTAATCATCATGGCTAGTCATTACCTCTCGACTTTTAATCTCTTTTTCAATTTTTGCGAAAACTCTATCTGGTGGCAAAAATGAATGGCCAACAACTGGAAACAGAATTTCTAGGCCCATAATGTGTACAGGTTCATAGTCTTGTAACCATTTAGCTGCCATACCAAGAAGAGATTGGTTTTTATTTTGGCCGCTGCACCCATCTGCTACTAAACGAACCTGTGTGATATGGTCTAATCCGAGACTCAGAAAAATGGTGTTCAAGCAATGAAAAACAGCGCTGGCAACTTCATTCGATGCTTTCGGCAAAATATCTTCAATCCAGGTGTAGATGAATGTATTGTTAATAGTTAATGGTGATTTTGAATTTCCGATTACCACCGTAAAATTGTACACATACAACTGCCTCGAGTAATATGCACTTTGATCGGGAACTTTTGGACACGGTTGGTTCTTTTGGCAGTCAAAACTTAGAATTAAAACATTTTCGGTGCTGTCTTTTAATAAACCATAAAACGCTTTGGCTCTCAATTTGTGAATTCTACTCTCAATCATTAATTGATTTTTTACCTCATTGGTTTTTACATGTTTAAGTCGTTCTTGTAAAACTATGCAAGTGGAGCACATATCTGTGCGAGGGGATCCAAAACCTATGTTAAATTCGGTTTTAAAAATTTCTCTGAAGTAAGATGCGTTAACATCTTTATGTTCATCCGCGGTTTCTGCGATAAACATTTTGTAAAGTTTACTAATGCTAAGTTCCGATGACAAATACTGTCTACTTTTTATTTTACTTCTACAGTAATGTATTTCTAAGGGCTCAAGCTTTTTGATAAAGTCTTTGACAGCTTCTCTCTTAGGTGCATATTTTTGAGTTTTACGCCGGCCTCCTCTATTCTCTTGTGCAGATTCACCCATGGCTTTGAAATGTCGATTAATCACACCTGTCACTCTTCCTTTCTTTAAAGCTAAAATAGAGAGAAAGGTGCGTTTGCAAATTGGAATCAGGACATTGTGTAGTCGTCGTGCAAAGTACGTTACCGCCATTTCTTTTTTATCCCCACATTGATTTACTGGCCTATGTCGCTGAGTAACTTTCGTATGATTAATTATAAAATTATCCTGATAAATATTGTCCGGTTTTTTGTAGAAAGCTTTATTAAATGCTATTATATCAGCGTGACTCAATGAAGTGCACCTGTATGCTTTCGTGTAGTGGTCACATGGAAGTCTTAAATTTGGTGGCTCTTTTGGAGTGTACCTAAAATAAAAACAATCATAAATAAGTAATATTATAAAAAAAAAAACCATTCGTATAATTTTTATTAAGCACTTTCAATGGGTCCCACACTCCCATGCTTCGTCTACAGTATTGTAAGTTTAGGTTTAGATATGGACACTTGCGTTATCAAGAGGAATGTAACGATGCATAATTTACCGAAACCGGTTCAGCCGTTTAATAGTTACGAGGGAAGATAGGAATGGACATACATAAAATTATTATACTGGCTATACAAAACCCTCCTTTTGGGCTTCACCGTAGTCAGATAAAAAATACTTCATGACATCTAAGTAAAAAACAAACAAATTGCAAGAAAATGTGTCGGTTAGAAACAAAACTGGTCAAATCCAAAAATAAAGGTTTTGGAACAGTGTACGCCATTTTTTTCAATGAAAAATCTTGTTTTTGCTACCGGTTTCAAAAAGAGTCAAATCCAAACCAATTCGTAGAAAAATCGATTCGAAATGACTGCTCAGTAACAAAAAGAGTCAAATCCTTTAAAGCTTAGAAACGAAATCGGTCTAATCCGCGTAGCCAATCAGAAGCCAGAACTATGTATGAAAATGATAGCCGACCGGCGGCCATTTTGCGGAGTGACGAGCGCATGGATCGTGGTTTTGTGTATTCGTTGCCGTTTTTTATTAAAAGTTAGTTTTAAATTACAATAAAATGGATAATTTATTAAGGAAACTACTCCCCAGTTGTCACGGAAAAGGACACAGCAAAAAGCGGATTGGAAATGCAACAAATTGAAGAAGGAAAGGTATGTTTGTATTGCTTTGATTAATCACGCTGCCTTTCCTGGTCAGTGGTGCTAAACATGTGGTGGTTTTATTTTGGATCAGCTACTGAATAGTTTACTATTTTCTTGCAATTTGTTTGTTTTTTACTTAGATGTCATGAAGTATTTTTTATCTGACTACGGTGAAGCCCAAAAGGAGGGTTTTGTATAGCCAGTATAATAATTTTATGTATGTCCATTCCTATCTTCCCTCGTAACTATTAAACGGCTGAACCGGTTTCGGTAAATTATGCATCGTTACATTCCTCTTGATAACGCAAGTGTCCATATCTAAACCTAAACTTACAATACTGTAGACGAAGCATGGGAGTGTGGGACCCATTGAAAGTGCTTAATAAAAATTATACGAATGGTTTTTTTTTTTATAATATTACTTATTTATGATTGTTTTTATTTTAGGTACACTCCAAAAGAGCCACCAAATTTAAGACTTCCATGTGACCACTACACGAAAGCATACAGGTGCACTTCATTGAGTCACGCTGATATAATAGCATTTAATAAAGCTTTCTACAAAAAACCGGACAATATTTATCAGGATAATTTTATAATTAATCATACGAAAGTTACTCAGCGACATAGGCCAGTAAATCAATGTGGGAATAAAAAAGAAATGGCGGTAACGTACTTTGCACGACGACTACACAATGTCCTGATTCCAATTTGCAAACGCACCTTTCTCTCTATTTTAGCTTTAAAGAAAGGAAGAGTGACAGGTGTGATTAATCGACATTTCAAAGCCATGGGTGAATCTGCACAAGAGAATAGAGGAGGCCGGCGTAAAACTCAAAAATATGCACCTAAGAGAGAAGCTGTCAAAGACTTTATCAAAAAGCTTGAGCCCTTAGAAATACATTACTGTAGAAGTAAAATAAAAAGTAGACAGTATTTGTCATCGGAACTTAGCATTAGTAAACTTTACAAAATGTTTATCGCAGAAACCGCGGATGAACATAAAGATGTTAACGCATCTTACTTCAGAGAAATTTTTAAAACCGAATTTAACATAGGTTTTGGATCCCCTCGCACAGATATGTGCTCCACTTGCATAGTTTTACAAGAACGACTTAAACATGTAAAAACCAATGAGGTAAAAAATCAATTAATGATTGAGAGTAGAATTCACAAATTGAGAGCCAAAGCGTTTTATGGTTTATTAAAAGACAGCACCGAAAATGTTTTAATTCTAAGTTTTGACTGCCAAAAGAACCAACCGTGTCCAAAAGTTCCCGATCAAAGTGCATATTACTCGAGGCAGTTGTATGTGTACAATTTTACGGTGGTAATCGGAAATTCAAAATCACCATTAACTATTAACAATACATTCATCTACACCTGGATTGAAGATATTTTGCCGAAAGCATCGAATGAAGTTGCCAGCGCTGTTTTTCATTGCTTGAACACCATTTTTCTGAGTCTCGGATTAGACCATATCACACAGGTTCGTTTAGTAGCAGATGGGTGCAGCGGCCAAAATAAAAACCAATCTCTTCTTGGTATGGCAGCTAAATGGTTACAAGACTATGAACCTGTACACATTATGGGCCTAGAAATTCTGTTTCCAGTTGTTGGCCATTCATTTTTGCCACCAGATAGAGTTTTCGCAAAAATTGAAAAAGAGATTAAAAGTCGAGAGGTAATGACTAGCCATGATGATTACTACGAAATTTTCACCCGTCATGGAACCGTGTATTACTTGGGAATTGATATAAAAGTTTACGACTGGAAACGATCAGCATCTGAAGTCTTAAAAACTACAACCAATATGCACTTTTCAATAAAAAAATCGAAAAGATTTTTTCTTAAAAGGACTCGTGACAAAAAAAATGTGTATATTCGAGCGGAAGAGTCTTACCAAAATACTTTAAATAAGTATCAAAATATCTGCAAAGGAAAAAAGAAGGTTTCTGCTATAAGCCCAGATATGATTAAATTATACGTTGACGTTAAACAAGAAAAATTAAATGATGTGAAGAAATTATTAATCACACATTTTGGAGAGAAGTGGGATGAAATCTTAGATTTAAATTATTATAAACAAGTCCTGTCAAGACCTAAATCATCTACAACTCATGAACAGGTTGTTGAAGACTGTGTGAATTACCAGCTATAGTTGTATAAGAAATTTAAAAATATAATAGCTTTGATTATATACTGATGATGAATGAAGGTTTTTCAAATAAAGCAAGATTGATTTACAAAAATACACAAATAAACTAATAAAGTACTAAATTGTTTATATTTATTGTTACTACCCAACCAACCCAAAATATTGAGAACCCCTGACATGATATTGTTTTAGCATCAAAATCAGTTATATCCATGGTGATAAGAATCAAAGATGGTCAAATCCAATAACAAAACTAGTCAAATCCATAGCTTGGTTTCGAAATAGGTCAAATCCAAAATAATATCCTAATTATTTTGATTTTTTAGGTTTGTGGTCATGAATGTTTCTTTTTCAATCAGAAATACTAACCTAAGTGAAGCCATATGCATTCAAACTCTATACACAGCTTGTGCAGGGAGATCAGAACGAAAAGTCGTTGATTCCCATAAATACTCCCGAATGGATTTGACCACTTTTGTTTCTAAACGACACATTTGTCTTGACCAAAAGGATATTGTCTTAATTTATTTAAGACATCCTTTTTTCCTTGTAGTTTAATAATAGTCCTTCAGACCGAATTTCGGTCGCAGTGCCCATCTCAGTGGAGACCAGCCGTCGGCGCTGGAGATATTATAGTGCACAAGTGTGTGCGCATGCGCAGACATGGGTGCTCTCCGTCTTCCATTCAGGCCCATACTCCCATTGTCCGATGGGACGGCAATCCGACACGACCGGAGAGAGATCAGGCGCAGTTCCTTTCCGAGGTACGGGGGTATCACACCGCCAACTTCCAAACTCCGGGCTACTAAGAAATTCCTAACGCTCAGCAGTCGCACCTTGTATACTGTGGTTATGTACCTATGTGTTGTATTTTATGGATTTTGTTCGAACAAATATTTCAATTTTCTTAGTTTTAAATGCTCCTTTTTTACCTTCTGTATTTCTTGTGCATATCCCAAATAAGTCGCTCAGTGCGCTAAGGAGCGGGCTATGCCCGGAGCTTCTTTAAAGGATAAGATCAGAAATGAAGCTATCCGAAAGAGAACCGGAGTTACCGACATAGCCTGCAAAGTAAGCAAGCTGAGGCTGAAGTGGGCTGGCCATGTTTGTCGAAGGACCGATGGCCGGTGGAGCAGACGTGTCCTGGAGTGGAGACCGCGTATCGGCAAGCGTAGTGTGGGACGCCCCCCAGCTAGATGGACCGATGACTGAGATGACTTTACAAAAGATAAAAAGGGGGCTGGGACGGACTGGATGCGAAAGGCGGAGGACAGGGTGTTGTGCTGCAGCTTGGGAGAGGCCTATGTCCAGCAGTGGACTGTTATAGGCTGAGTTGATTGATTGATTAAAATAAATTAGAAAAGAGAAATTGAACGTTTTATAGCGTCTGAGACCCGTTGCTTATTATACCTACTATAGCAAACTTGAATTTATTCATTTGCATTTCCCTTGTTTACATTTTAATAGGACCTTAGGATCTATTGAACTTCTTCTCCAATGTCAAATCAAATCTTTTTATTGTGGGCATAGACTATATAGACCATTGACCAGACAGATGTTAAGTAAATTACAGATCCATTATGTCCTGCCTAGTTAACATACAATAATAAATTATGTCAACATACAGTATAAAAAGTTTTGGTATCACTTATAAAGCGAATCTTACAAACTAAGAATTATGTGTATGGTGACAGATTGTAGAAGGTAGGTAGGAAAATCCAGGAACGTGTAGCTTTGTCAATTAAAAAAGTACGCAATTTATATTTAAATAGTGGGAGTTCCTTAGTGTTTAAAATGTCTACAGGTATTTTCAGGAAGAACTATACTAAATATTGATATTAGCTCATGCCGTCGTTAAAAATATAAGCCTGTCAGCAAGTTCGGTAGCTGACTGCCCAGAATGAGACGGGTGAATGTTTTGTACATATTGCCGATCATCACCATCATCAGCCCAGCCTTTTCCCAACTATGCTGCGATCGCCTGCCGGGGTCGCGGGAAGGTACTTATGGGTCACCGAGGCCCCCGCAACACAGGCAACAGAAAGGGTTTTAGTCAGTAAGAGTTTGACACACCCTCCCGCTCCGCCCAGAGCGGGAGAAGTTATTTGATGATTTCCCACACTCAAAAAAAAAAAACTATGTTGAAATCGGCTTCCAATCTATCCGGAAGCGGCTGAATACCAGTATTTTACATGAAGCGACTGCCTATCTCCATCCATGATCTCCACAACCCATGCAGTTCCTGTCTAGCACGATACTCCTTGGTTAAACTGGTTATCAGACTTTCGGGCTTCTGATGACCCGTAACAACTGTCAAATATCAACAAACAACAGCCAGTACCAACGGTTTAACGTACTTTCCGAGGCACGGAGGGGTCTTGGTATGTAAAGATGGTCATCCATCCACGAAACAAGCGCGGCAAGCGTAGCCTAACCTTATCGGTCGACCCTTGCGGCTGTTGCGGATATGTATATGTATCTGTAAAAAAAACTCACCGTCAAAACTTACGTGAACTGAGCTTGAAGTCAGCTGTAGGTCAATCTCTGGCGTCAGGTGGAATGTCAGATAGATGGCCTATCACAACATTGCGTTCTAAAAGATTAAGCAGCCGATGCATCGAATGAATTATGACTATGACTAGAAAATTATAAATATGTATAAACACAAATGTTTGCATTTCTCATCATTATGATTAGGTGTTATGGATCTGTATCATCATGTAAAGACCTAATTGTACCCACACTTATGGCAAATAAATTGATTTGATTTGATCGCATTAAGGCTCGTGCAGACTAGCGCGACATCGCGGGCGCGACAGACGCGAGACGGCAGCATGCCTGTATCGCCCGCGATATCGCCTCAGTCTACATGGACTTTAATGTAGTAATTTGGCAGTTGTAATTACGTTTTTTACGTTTCTTTTTACTTTTTTAATATGAAATTTAATTTCTTATAAACTAACGGCACTACTAAAAACACTCAGAATTAACTGTACATTTTTCCTTACTACATTAATATTATTATGTAAAATGTATACCAGAGTATTCATTTTACATAATAATATTAATGTAGTAAGGAAAAATGTACAGTTAATTCTGAGCGTTTTTAGTAGTGTTATGGTTTTTAACGGAATTTTATTTAGAGACACTGGTGCCGATTCCCTTGTTCACAAACTAAACTAAATTTAAGTTCAGTGCATCTTTTTCTTTCTATTTCATTAAGAAAAGGACAGAAGATAAATTTTAGTTTAGTCCTGTCAAATTAATTAGCGCCTGTCACTACTCCATACAAGTTTAGACGTGATTAAAAACTTGTCTACTAAAATTACGTCAATTTATGTCAAGCGCTGATTAATTTGACAGGACTAAACTAAAATTAAAAACATATAGCTTATTTTTTTTTTTTTTTAATATGACGTGTATAGTGATTCTGATTATAGTTGCAAAACTTCTGAAAAATTCTGAATAATTCCGGAATACTTCTGGGAAAGTTTCTTTAAATCAGAATTATTCAAAATGAATTTTATTGAAATTTTTATTTTTTTTGCTGAAATATCGTATTTTGCATCGATACTAGCATACAGATGCCTCATCCCATACAAAGAAATGTCCCGACGTAAAGAGCAGATTTCATCTGGCAATTCTAGCTATTTTTGTACATCAATCGCGTTCGTTCCCAATAGATAGTGTTAGTAGCGACTTTGCAAGAAGGGTTACATTATACTTTTATTCCGAATAGATGACGTTAAAAGCACACTGTACTTTTGTACTGCTGCTACGTACTCCTTACTCCTATTATCAGTGATATTATTAAACAAAACAAAATTTAAAAAATCGAGATGTTAACCTTTGAAATTTAATACAGCGCCATCTACTGGTATAAATATTAATTGTGCATTCCAATCATCTTTGAAATTTGTACTAAGAGCTTATTGTTACACAATTTGGTGTGATTATGATTATTATTTGTTGATTATGTATGAATAAACCTTATAAAAGTCAACAAAAACTTTGAAATTACACTTCAATCATAGATCAATAAATGTCGTGCCATCTAGTGACATTTATTTGAAACTCTTTGTTAGCGGTGATGCAGGCGATGGCGGTGCGGGGTGCGGTAAGAGGGGAGATGCTCCCCGGAAGTTTTCGCCCGCGGAGAAAGATTCATACCCCGCAATCGAATGTTTCCGCGGAATATTTCGACCGAATTATTCAGGAATAAACGTGTTTATTTTGTTGTGTGGTGGGTGAATTTATTTTTCAGTGGCACATAAGTAAGTAAAATATAAATGTTTATTTTATTATAAATATGATTGATTAAGTATAATATATTATGTTGATATTTTTATAGGTAAATATGTTATCCTGCGATTAACAGGATTTTTATTTCTTTGTGCTATTTTTGCAAATGCTCTTTTTCTAAATGTTAGGTACTTAGTTGTGGAATAAAAAACCACCGAGCATATTTGATTTGTTTTTTGAAAAAGGGATACCTATGTTTTTGATTAGTTTGTACCTATATAGCTCTTCTGTTCGCATCCCGAGTATTCGCGAGTCACATAGATATGTATTAATCATTAACTACTTATCTACATTTCGCGTATAAAAGTCAATAAAAACAAATAAAGGCAAACCTTGCAAGCAAACACGTTTTGATGCGGTTTTCAGAAAAGTACCTATTTGCTATACTTAGGAGTAGGTTTTGATATATATTAACTGACTTCAATAAAAAGGAGGTTATGAGTTTGAACCGTATGTAGGTGTGTATGTTTGTCCGCGATTATCTCGCGTTAAAACGCTTTTGATGCAGTTTTTAGAACAATATTACTAGGGTGCGTCTAATGAAAGCGCGACATGGAGTTTTTTTTTTTTATTTAATTGGCAACATTATTCAGCCGCAATTGTAGGAAACAAAAAAAAATTAAGTGTCAAGAAATAATTCTCCTACTAGTTAGTAATACCACATACAAAATTTTTGTTTTTAACCTCTTTTTCTCAGGTCGCGCTTTCATAAGACGGACTATAGTCACTATATGTATACGTGACATAAACAAATGTTGAGATAAAAATATTTAAGTAAAAAGATAGAACCAACTTCAATGAAGCCGGAGCACCTCAAACCAACCTCTTCAATAAAATCTTAGAACATAGAACCAACTTCAATAAAGACGGAACTTTATTGAAATCCGTTCTGTTTTTATTACTGTTAACCCATTAAAGTATGTTGTACTCAATTGAGTACAGCCTTATCCCGAAGTGTAAATTACAGATCTTGTAAATTTTAAGTGATACACCTTATTATTTTACTTCGTTACGCTGTACCTACTCAATCGAGTACAGTGACTTTTAATAGGTTAATTCAATTTTCCCGGTTTTTTTTTTGACAATTGAAATATTCCCAAAGTTTCAGAATATTTCGGAATACTTCCGAAGTATTCGACGGGAATGATTCGGAAATTTTCCCGCCAGCATCTATAATTCTGATATCCTATTTACAGAATAAACAATTTCATTTCATTTCAAATTTTCAATAATAATAATAATAATAATAAATCCATTTATTTCAGGTCCATAAATTACCCCCATAGAAACTAAACACAAACACATAATGAATAAAAAAGATTAGAGATAAGCATTACAAATTACAATATATTTACATAAAATCATTGCACCGAAATAAATTAAAATAAAAATAACATTCAACTAATATTTCAAAATTTATAAATTAGAAAATACATAAATAAGTCAATTAAAAATGTAAAATAATTAAATCAATTAAAAATTAGAATATACATAAAATCATTGCATCGATAATCAAATGAGCATCAAGATCACGGGATCAAGTCCCCAATTTAAACTGTATCACATTAAAGTGTTTGTACTACATTTATGTACTATTTGTGCCCTAAACGGTGTGACTTGACTCCGTTATGTCTTTATGCACCAATTCCTAACGATAATTTCCTTTGCTTCCTTTCAGCAACCATCCCAACCTTCACATATGGCATCCAGATCGGCTGGCTGTCCCCCATGGGCCCACTCCTCAAGTCTGCTGCCACGCCTGCGCAGGAGCCACTCACAGACAACGACATCTCGTGGATGGCAGCGGCACTACCACTGGCTGCTATATGTGGGATACCCTTCTTCAGTTACTCGTCAGATCGATTCGGCAGGAAAATATGCGTGATTTTTGTGTCTTTGCTTTCTTGTGTAAGTATTTTGAACAAATGTTTATATCTGTACTTTTCGTCAATGTTGCGTCATCTCTGTGGTAATAAAGAATACAAACCCGAGAATAAAAGGGAATAAAGGAACTCCATCTCAGCAGCTTATACTGCCAGACTTAAAAAAGATGCAGTGCATGCGCAATACAACTCTGCCATTGTTGTTACTATAGTCCGCGGCTATCGAGAGAATGCGTTCCTAAAAATAATTGTCAGTTGGACAATTTCTAGTAACTATAAGGGTCAAATTCGCAAAACACATATTCTTTAGTATTAGTAAATGAGGTAATATAAATTATGTATTAATTTCTGTTTCCGTTTTTATTAATATTCGGCTTGAGTATATTTTCTTTTTTGTTGGTATAGTGCTAGCTGACATACTATATGCCTAATAATTTAATGTTTTAGCGTTGTGTAAATAA
Source organism: Atethmia centrago (assembly GCA_905333075.3). Taxonomy (NCBI): domain Eukaryota; kingdom Metazoa; phylum Arthropoda; class Insecta; order Lepidoptera; family Noctuidae; genus Atethmia; species Atethmia centrago. The sequence goes on from HG995385.1 coordinate 16,867,216, forward strand.
TTTTGCATACTATTGTACAGATTCCATTATTTTTTTTTATTGAACAGACAGCTTTGATGCTGGGGAGTTTCTTGCGCCACTTCTTCTTCCCAGCTAAAGCACTTGTAGCACTTGTAGCACACAAAGAATTGGTGAAAGGTGGGCGTTTTGGGAAATGAAATGAAAATGAAAATGAAATGAAATTGTTTATTCTGTACCTAAATAGGATATGAGAATCACTTTTACACGTCATATTAAAAAATAAGCTAGATGGAGTCGACATTTCCTATCTGACTACCCCTGAGAAGAAATGGCGAAACAAACTCAAGGGTCAAAGTCTCTTTTAAAGTCCAGACATAATCTTGGTCAGATCATGTGAGGACCATGTAGATCTATGTCTGAAATGGTCTTTTGAGGAAAGAACCACACAAATTTGAGTGGACCTGTCCAGTCAGTGCAAGCATTTGTCAGTAATCGTGTAGCTCAACTCAAAACTTAAGGAGCTCAACGACTCGACGAACAATACCAAGGAAAGGACAATTGGGTTGGCCGCATAAAGAACTTAAAATGCCAGACCATCATTAAAACTAAGAGAAAAAAAAAAACAACAAGAAATAAATAAAAATGACCCACATAGTGCTCACATTCACAATAATTAAAGTAATATAATACTTTTCAAGGGGGACTGTCTTATGTAATTTTGACGTTTCAAAAGTGCTGATTCTCAGCCTAGTTTGAAAAAATAACTTTTGATTTAATTATGAAACTGACAGATGTCACGAACGCATTCTCCCAACGGCTGGACTGTAGGTTCCTACCAGACCAATACAAATTGCGTATTTAAATTCCGCCAAGCAGCATCCTCCCAACTACTTTTCACCTTTATCCGTTTATTGGTAAACCCAAGTTTAGTCACGGATTTGTTTTATGCTGAAATAATAACACCAGCACCTGCCGAGCTGCTAGTGAAGCAGTAGTGACTCTCAAAACAGAAAGACAGGCTACTGAATTTAAATGACTGGCCTAAGCATGGCCTCTTGAAACTAAAGCAAGACCTACGACATATACTGGTTACCTATACAAGGTGGAGACGACAACGCGACAAAAAAATTAACTTCATGTATCTCTAATGTTGTACCCATTCTGCATACGAAAATTCCATCAAATACATACAATAGTTTGGTCACTGTGGCAGTCCCACCGCCATTAACGCGTAGCGAGTAGTGCTAGTATCTGAAAACGACTTCGCGAGCAGCGAACAAAGAGTGTGCAATTCCGATAGTTTTGTCGCTGGGCTATCAGCAAGTGTCCGAGTGCGACGGGCGATCACTCGCACCACTCGCTCGACCGCTGGTTGGTTTCTCGGGTGTAAGTTCTGAGCGCCAAACGAGCATCGCTGAGCAAGTATCGCTGAGCGAGTATTATCTTTGATGGATCTTGTCGCTCGTCGACAAACTGGTGGACCGAGTACTCGCTAGCGGTGTGAACAGTCAGCGATCAACTATTACTAACTAACTATATATGCATCTCTTTTTTTACACGGAATATACATCTATTGTACGGTTCTTGAGCGAGAAAATAGCCGATAGTTACTCGCTTCCTGGTGGGACAACTGCAAAACCAATAGTCAGCACATCAATACTATTTAGTTTGTTTGAAAAAAACAGTTTTTAGGGTCTGTACCGAATCGGTGCCAAACGGAACCCTATTACTAAGCCTCCGCTGTCCATCCGTCCGTTTGTCAGCGGGCTGTATCTAATGAACCGTAATATGTAGACAGTTGAAATGACTTCACAGATTGTGTATTTCTATTGCCGCTACAACAAATGATAAAAATAACACATAATAATAATATTTACAAGAAACGTGTTTTTTTCTAAATATTGTAAGGTGGCACGGAACTCTTCATGTGTGAGTCCGACTCGCAATTTTCAGGTTTTTTTTATTTCGATGTTAGAAATTATTAGATAATTTTAAAATACTCCTATGCATTGATATTGCCAGGGTTTTAATTTATAGTCGTATCTCCGCATCATCCTTGATGAAAAACACCCTTAAAGCTAAACCAAACCAAACCAAACAAAAACCAACCAAATATACAATGTGGAATTGTACATATATTTGGTCACTATGGCTATAAGGATGTTTTCTGCATAAGCAAACTGTAATTCCACAATATTCAACAAACAGCTACTTATGACGCAGCATCCAAATCTTTGCAGATATTGTGTCAAAGTAAATAAGTATATCTCATGTCGGTTTACGAGTACCTACTAACTTATTATTGTGTGTACGTTCAACAAACTCGTTATATGGATTAGGTTGCTTGGAAGGTCACATTCTTGAAGGCTAATGCATGTTTCTAGTAATTAACATGAAATGCCTAATGAATTTAGTAGAATGGATGCTATCTAATAGTCTGCTGTGCCCTTCAACATTTACTGCAGCCGCCGGATATGAAGCGAAAAAGCCCGCGAAGAAAGACAATCATTAGATTTAGCTAAAAACTAGGTTAATTAAGGGAATATTGCCATGAAAATCTCTACACGATTTGGTTAAGTATAGCTATAATTGCCAAACACAAATGACGGCTTTTTTTTGGGTGGGAAATCATCAAATAACTTCTCCCGCTCTGGGCGGAGCGGGAGGGTGTGTCAGACTCTTACTGACTAAAACCCACCCGTTTTCCATCTTTTGCCTGTGTTGCCAGGGGCCTCGGTAACTCTTTCGTACTTTCCCGCGACTCGTACTTTCCCGCAACATCGTACTTTCCCGCGTCATAACAATCTCTACACGATTTGGTTAAGTATCTATAATTGCCAATAAATTACGGCTTGGACTAGATTCTTAATTCGTCGAAATCATTCCTAAGCGCGCGGAAATTGCAGAGTTATTTTCAAAACAAATAGTCATCTCAATTAAGTTTTCTCTTTTCCTTGAATTTGTATTATAAGATTGTAACCTATTTATGTACTTCTGTACCTATTCTATTTATAATCTATTATGTTAGCTTTTAATATTTTTCATTATTATTATTTCGTCACAGAGCACCTGCCACCTTACCTCTTCGCACCCTTGGTTGACTGGTAGAGAATGCCTAAGGCATTAAGTTCACCTTTGTACCTTATTGTGTGCGAGAAGTTTAAATAAAGGCTCGTACAGACTTGGGTGATATCGCGAGCGCGACAGGCATATTGCTACCTGTCGTTCCCGCGATATCGCGCTAGTCTGCACGAGCCTTTAATAAATAAATAAGCACGCGAGTACAAGCTTCAACAACTTCCTATAGATACCTACACATAAATATCTCGTTTTGGAGAAACTGACCTTACTGCAAACATCCCTATAAATAATCTCCTTTCAAACTCAGATATCCTGGACAATAAAGCTGACGACGATCATGCCATCGACTCTCATAGCAGCCAGGGCAATAGCAGGCCTTGCTGCCGGCGGCTGCTTTGTGGTAGTACCAGTCTACGTCAAGGAAATCTCCGAAGACACCCTCAGAGGAGCCCTGGGTTCCCTGAACATGACTGTTTGTAAATTAGGTAAGGTGGATGTTACTTCGTTATTAGCTCATCGTCGTCGCCTATCCTTTTTTTGTGTTAATTCTACCGCATTTGCTTCTCACTCCATTCCCCTGTCCATATTCCAAATAACGAAGGATTGGCGCAGCATGTCTTCTTCACCTTTTGTACCTCTCTATCAACCGTCAGCAGGAGCAGTGGTGACCCAGTGGTAACGGCCGTGACTTACGAGTTATAAGTCGTAGGTTCCAAACCAAGCAGGCTGACTTTACTTTGTGTAACTAATTTTAACGCCACTGCTCTTAAATCGATGAAGAAAAACATCGTGAGGAAACCGGCATGTCCTAGAACCAAAAAAATCGAAGACATGTGACATCTACCAACCCGCACTGGGCCCGCGTGGTGGTTTACAGCCCACTCCCTCTCACAGAGAGGAGACCTGTGTCCCAGCAGTGGGAACATTATAGGCTAATTATGTATCAACCGTCATATTCGTTTACCCCTTTTCTATACATATCACTAATCACAATACACAATCTTTCCATCGTTCATTCGTGTTTCCCAAATCTTATAGCTAACTACAATTTCAAAATTTTCCTCATGTCACGACTTGTCACGACACGGACAGAATCCAGAGAAAAATAATTATTATTAACATCTGAAACAGGAAATCAACCAAGTTTTAAATTTGTATTATTTCTTTTTTAGGCGTCATCTTCGTGTATGCTGTTGGCATGGCGGTCTCGTATCGTTTGAACCAGGCGGTGTATCTGGCCGTTGCGTGCGCGCATGTGATCGTGTTCTGTTTCATGCCGGAGTCGCCCAACTATTTGTTAAAGATCGGGCAGGAGAAGGTTGGTATCTTTTTTAATCCTGACAAGAATTTGGCCAGTAATACATGATACAGCTACAGAGACAATCGTTGGAATCAGCGTCGGCAATTACAGGGCTTTCATCAAGTTAAGTAAATTAAAATAACTGGGAATAGACTAAACAGTAATAGAGAAAAACGGCGAACAAAAATTGTTTAATGATGGAATGAACAACTATTAAAATGCCACATTTTCCTTCTTGTACGATAGAAAAGAATAGAATAGTCTTTATTAACAATCTTATAATCTAATTACACGTATTATTTACTTAATAAGAAAAATAAATTGTTCTTCAGACATCGGTTTCCGAAGATTGTTTTGCCGTAGCATAGGCCTCCCCCATTTTCTTCCACTTTTCACGATCTTGGGTTTGCCTCTTCCACATTGACCCCGCTGTCGCTTTGAGATCGTCGTCCCACCTTCGTGTCGGGCGTCCCCTGTTCCTTTTCCCTTCTCGTGGGTACCACTCAGCTACTAATTTAGCCCATACGATAATAGGTAAAAATAGCTACTAATGTTTTATACTTCCTCTGAAAAAAACACTTTCGATTCGGAGGCCTCGTTTCTGTAGTTACGTACAGCAATTTCGTACTACCACCAAGTACAATTCTTTCGATGGCGTGGTAAATATATTAATTAGACATCAAGTCGAGCTCATAGCAAGGCTCAGGAATTAGCCAAAGGAATATTGAAGTATGGTTTCTTGTGGAGACTGTTTTAATGCAATCCAAAGAACAGGAAAAAGCCCTAAGCTACGGAACTTGGAGAAAAAATACAAAGACCTCAATAGACCTTTGTCTTTGTTTCAGAAAGCTGCGAAAACAATATCCTGGTTGAGGAGCCTGAATCAGAACCACAAGGTGGTGGTTGAGGAGATGTTGAAGCTGAAGGAGGAACAGCGACAGTTCGAAGAGTCCACGAGGCTGTCACTGCTTAGTGTGGGTAAAGTACGAACATCGACTGTTCAAGTGCACCGACCAATCGACAATACAGACATTTCAATTAAGCACAATGTCGCTATTAATTTGTACCTAATTATAGCCTGCCGTTGGGCTCCCAGGTCTCTAATAAGTTACTCCAAAATTTCCATTGTCTGAACATAAGTACCTACCTTAAACCCATAAACCTACCACAAGCCTTGCTCATAAATCTCATATTTATTTATTTCGGAGAGTCGCCATTTAAGTTACGACACAAAAGAACATAAAATCATAAAATGTTAGCGTGTTAGTAACAAAATTGTATCAAAAATTATGTTAGTACCTATACCTAAATGATGCTTATGGCTGTTCTTATCCACTGATTTTGGAAAGGACAGTCAAAACGGGCATGAATAGTATTTAGGATGCTGTTGCTGCTGCTTCGTAGACGGCAGCAAGGACTTTGCTTCTTGCGTATGATGGCTTGAAAACCATCCATGCGCGTTTCAGCAAAAATACCAGACGCGCTGCAGCGCCATGCCAGCCCCAACAGCATCCTAAAGGCGTTATTATACTGGGTTAATAGGGCTCTGTAGGTTCTGTGCGTCTGATTCACCCACAGGCCACTCGAGTAGAACGACTGCCAGAACGGAACTTGCGAACCTGCGAGCGAGCATATAGGTATTGCCTCTCACCACCAAAGCTCTGCGCTCCCTCTCTATGTCCTCGTCATCCTTAAGGTCACCTGTTACAATGTGACCCAGATACTCAAACCTGTCCACTACTTTTAAGTCGGCACCGGTAAGGATGACATATTACAACGAATATTTTAAGTCGGCACCGGTAAGGATGACATATTACAACGAATATTTTAAGTCGGCACCGGTAAGGATGACATATTACAACGAATATTATAAGTCGGCACCGGTAAGGATGACATATTACAACGAATATTTTAAGTCGGCACCGGTAAGGATGACATATTACAACGAATATTTTAAGTCGGCACCGGTAAGGATGACATATTACAATGAATATTTTTTCCATCATCATGATAATTATCATCCCCTACCCTTATTCCATTACCGTCAAAATTACATAAGACAGACCTCCAAAACGCCCGCCGTTCGACACTTCCTAGTGCTTTCGCTGGGAAGAAGAAGTGGCGCAACAAACTGTCCATGCTATCTGTCAAAAATATAAAAATGAATACTTCAACAAAAAAAAATATAACCTAACCCAATATTTACATCAGCAGGGTTAATACCCTTCCAACTAAGCCCGCATCGTATATTTTATTATGTTGAAACATAGAAGATAATGTTGGATTGAGAAAAACAAATTTTCCGCTATCAAAAGACAGCCTATAATAAAAACATGTAATAGTACCTACCTACTCACGGTTTTAACAAACTACGAGACCTGATAACATACTTAGTTCCATATTATAAATATGTAACGTTGGTGCTGTAATTAACCAGTGTTTATTATAATAATAATAAAACTGAATATTCTACATTTTCGCAACATAACTAAGTAGACAGGTATTTTGTAAACAAATAAACTGTAAGTCAATTAACACCTCCACTTAGATTATTCACTTAAAGACTCGCGCACATGTGGGCGGGTCGCGCCGCATTGCAACGCATTGCAAAAATCCTTTTCCCTCGGATCATTTCGCAGGCGTATTTTTACGGTCGCTATTATGCGTTGCGACGCGGCCCGCCTATTTGTGTGCAGCCTCATTGCACTAGCCTGGATATAGTTCAAATATTAATTCGAAATTTGAATCTATCTGAAACAATTAGGTACTGCGTTGCGGTGCGGCCCGCTGCAGATCGTAATGTTTTGGGGCATTTTTTTCAGTGCGTCGCGTTGTGGCCCGACGCGCCGCGGCTATAATGTGCGCTTAGCTTAATAGTGCGACCTTAGCAAAATGATATTTGCATAATTATTCAGATAACAAAGAAGAGTGTTTGCTAAGTTATATTAATATATGGTTCTAAGATTCCACGAATAAAATCTATGCAAGTAGGTATCTCATCGCTAGAAAATTACCTATCTACTTCTAACAACCATAATGAAAGAAGACGCCATAATTGGAGATCGTCATTCGTAACAGAGATCGTCATCTGTTTACCGTTACCCATTCTGATGAGATAACCCTCCCCTGTTGCCTTTTACGACATTAAAGAGAACTCTACGAACCTCCAATCTCAAGAACTTCCTGTTCACTATGCGGAAAGCATCTGGGTCGATTAACATCCGAAAAACATAATGATAACGAACCAATTTAATATAAAATTAAAAGCAGGAACTCTCCAGATTTTCTTGTGCAATCATTCCATTTTATTTCTTTTCTAACTTATTAGATATCTATAATTTTTAAATATCTGATTGATTTTATTTGCTTAACATATCTATCTATTTTTTATTATTTAAGTATTTACACACACACACACACACACTATAAAACTGACTTACATCCGTAAGATATGTGGCGTTTTTAATGAACAGTGAACAGCTGGGGGGCACAATCACCTCTTATAGTAGTATTATTTAAATATTACTTCAGTGTGAGAAACAGATGGAGCTATAAGTCCTGTATAGCTCCATCACTTTCCCACTGTGAAGTAATATTATAATACTGGTCCTTTTTGGCGCTGCCGTGAGGCGCACAATGCTGTTTTAAAGTGTTTTCTGTTATTTTTGGGTGAATATTGCGTCCCTTTACCTGGGTCAATTTTATTTTTCATTCTTGCTCTCTCTCCCTATCTCTGTAATTGTAACTGCATAGCATACTCAGCCTATAATGTTCCCGCTGCTGGGACACAGGCCTCCTCTCTGTGAGAGGGAGTAGGCCGTAATCCACCGCGCGGGCCCAGTGCGGGTTGGTAGATGTCACATGTCTTCGAATTTTTGATTCTAGGACATTGCCGGTGTGCTTGCGATGATTTTTCTTTTAGAGCAGTGGTGATTCAATAATTTACACAAAGTAAAGCCTTGGTTCGAACCTACGACCTACAACTTGTAAGTCGCGGCCGTTACCACTGGGCCACCTCTGGACTTCTGATCAAACCCTTCATAATTATGTCAGATATTATTCTAAGATATTCAAAAGAGTCTGCGCTCAAGCTAAATCTGAATGAATAAGTAACAAATTAGTATGTCTAACAATAAAATAAAAGCTGTGTGGCAGGTAATCAACAAAGAAACTGGAAACACAAAACAGCGAGATCAAAATGAATTGTCTTTAAAAATTAATAATGAAACCATTACGGATAAGGTAAAAGTTGCTGAGACACTAGAAAATTTCTTTACCGACATCCCAATAGAGGTTACGAAATCTCTTCCCTCATCACCTATTTTAGCTGAATCTCTTCTCAAACAACACTTCTCTAAGGACATTCCAAGTTTTGAATTCAAGCCCATTTCTATTGTCACTATTAAGAGGGCATTCAAAAGCCTTAACATAAAGAAAACTGAAGACTTATGGGGGATTTCCGTTAAGGTTCTTGGAGATATCATTGACACAATAGCCTCTGTCCTAACAGGCATATTTAATCAATGTTTAGACAGCGGTACGTTTCCTGATTTAATGAAACATAGTAAAGTAGTACCAATTTTCAAATCGGGTAGTAAGAGTGATCCCTCTAATTATAGACCTATATCTGTGCTACCAGCATTGAGTAAAATATATGAAAAAATCATGCTAGACCAGATGCTGTCACATTTCAATTCTAATGGGATTTTACATAGTCGCCAGTTTGGTTTCACGAAAGGTAGGTCGACGACTGACGCAGGAGTAAAACTCATCAGTCACATTTTGGAATCCTGGGAGAAATCCCAGGATGCCATTGGCATTTTCTGTGACCTCTCAAAAGCGTTTGACTGCGTTGACCACAATACACTGACCTGTAAATTACACCACTACGGAATTCGTGGACAAGCTGCTGATCTTGTTCTTTCCTATCTATCAAACAGGCAGCAAAAAGTAAACGTTAACGGGGCGACGTTCCCGTCGTCGGGGTCTCTAGTAAAGATGGGAGTGCCCCAAGGTTCAATTCTTGGCCCTTTCCTATTTCTAGTTTATATTAATGATCTTCCTTACATGATGGCAAACTTATCGGATATAATTCTATTCGCTGACGATACTTCTCTCATTTTTAAAATAGATAGAAAAAATCCTGATGTCTTACACGTCAACGATAGTCTGGATATTCTTTCGAAATGGTTCGCAGCTAATAATCTCTTACTTAATGCGAACAAAACAAAATGTATTAAGTTCTCACTACCAAATGGGGGTACAAGTGGCTCTAAATTTAAAACTTCATGGCAAGAGACTAGATGCTATTACAGAAACTGTATTTCTAGGAATTACTCTAGATTCAAAATTGCAATGGGGAGCCCACATTAGAGCTCTTTCAGGTAGATTAAGTTCAGCTGCATATGCAGTAAGAAAAATTAGACAGTTGACTGATATAGCCACAGCTAGGTTAGTATACTTTGCTTATTTCCACAGTATTATGTCTTATGGCGTTCTGCTGTGGGGATCGGCAGCTGATGTAGATTCAATTTTTATCTTACAAAAGAGGGCAATCCGCGTAGTCTATAGAATGGGTCCTCGTGAGCCCCTTAGAAACAAATTCAAAGAAATTAATGTACTAACTCTGCCTTCTCTTTATATCTTAGAAAGTATTTTGTATGTTCGCAAGAACTTATGTCTTTTCAAAACAAGAAGTGATTTCCATAATATAAATACACGTAGTAAACATGAAATTGTGATACCCAAATTTAGATTAACAAAAACAAGCAAATCATTTGTTATCAACAGTATCCGCTTTTATAACAAGTTGCCAAAGTCAGTTACAAAACTTAGTGATGGAAAGTTCAAAACCCACATCAAACGTGTCCTTATCAAAAACGCATATTACAAGATTAAAGACTATGTTGAAGACAAGGAAGTTTGGCAATAATTCCTTCTGCACATGTGGCTTCCCTGGTACATCAGAAACGGTATAACTATGGAAATGTCTATTAACTGCTCCCAAATTACGATGTTTATTATTATTATTTTTTAGACATACTTTTTTGACATTATATTTTCACTATTTGACATTATATACCTACAATTTATATTTCAGACTTAATATTATTAATATTATTTTTCATGGATTCTTGTGTACGTTGTGAATGTGAGAACGTTGTAGGCTTAATAGACTAGATCTTTTTTTCTTTAGACCGTTTCCTTTTGTCTTTTTTTGTTAAGTACTTCTCGACAGGCCTACACTGTCCTCCCATACCTAATTTGTGTAATTAAAAAATTGTAAAAGCCAATTATTTTTAAAAGAGTAACCGTGGAGTTTCTTGCCGGCTCTTCTCCATAGGAAACGTCCAATTGGAACCGTGCACCTAGCTTCTGACGTTTCATAAGTGCACATGTAGGTTTATGTGAAATAAAAATATTTTGATTTTTTTTTTCACCACTGTTCAACTATGTATGTAGTTTACAAATTCACTCCATCTTTGAGCAGGTCAAGGTGACAATAGACAAGAAACGCATAAATCTAAACAGCTAGCTATAGATATCTGATTTTCCCGAAAATACTCTTAAAACCAACTTATCCCAAATAATTTCCACAGTTCGCGACCACACGACATTTGCGGCGCTTCGGATGACGTTGATCCTGATGGCGATGCAGACGCTGTCAGGGTGCTTCGCCCTCATGAACTATGCAGCCGACGTGTTCCATCGCGCAGGCACTGAGTGGAGCCCTAACACGCTCGCGCTTGCTGTGGGGTCCTTGCAACTGGCTGGATCCTTCTTCACTACAATTTCGATTGAAAAGTTTGGGCGAAAGGTGAGATTTTTTTATAAATCTACTTAATAAAAATCATAATTTCATTCAATGACAGACGACAAACAGCCTAATCTGGGTCTAGAAGCATGAAAGTTTGTACAAGAGTTCCTTATATAACCAAGGTGAGCACTAAAAAGGGCTTTTGAAATTTCACCCCAAAGAGTGTTAAATAGGGGGTGAAATTTAGTATGGATGTCATTGCTGCCGATGGAAATCCCCATCGGACACATGGCTCGTATGTAGCTACTTGTAGAAGTCGGCAGTGACTGATGTTAAGGAGGATGTACCGATATTCCGTCCATATAATGGTTGTCATCTCTAAAATTTGGTAACCAGGACAAAAAGCGTGTAATCCCTGGATTTTGGAGCTCAGAACCGAACACGTCAACAGATTTTTTTATTTAGTTAGTATAATAAAAATTGTTCAAATAGTTTATTTATTTATTTTCAAACAAACTTTTAACTAAATTAAGTCATCTTTCATCGTATAATCAGTGACAAAACGGAATATTCTTAAAGTTTTGAGAAACCTTTTCAAAATAGTTGTAGGTACCTACACTTTTGACAATCTTAAATTATTATTATTTTAGTAAAACAAAAAAAAACACTCGTCTACAAAAAAATCATAAATTTAAAACTTATAAGAGACCATTTCAGTATTCAGTGTTACGTTTTTTTACTCTTTTAACGCAGTAAAATCACCTTCTTAAAGTTGTCATCAGCAGCCATATTAAGAACATAAAATATATCTAAGAAACTTAAGCTAAATATAGTCTTCTTAAAAGTTTAGGATTATAGGCTAAACATGCACTCTTTGTTTAAAACGAATCATTTTATCACTTTTCTACAATAAATTAATGTGGTCGCGTCGGAGCTTTTTAGGAAATAACTTAGGTACCTACATTATTTACTGAGAAAAAAAATCGTGATATCCAGGAAAACAAAGTTCAATAAAGTGTAATCTCCGAGTACCGCGTAAACTACTCCTACGACTTACTGTTCGAATTACACTTATTATAAAACAAAACTAACAGAGCAGTGGTGGCCCAGTGGTAACGGCCGCGACTTACGAGTTGTAGATCGTAGGTTCGAACCCAGACAGGCGCTTTACTTTGTGTAAATTATTTCATCACCACTGCTCTCAAAACGGTGAAGGAAAACATCGTGAGGAAACCGGCATGTCCAAGAACCAAAAATTCGAAGACATGTGACATCTACCAACCCGCACTGGGCCCGCGTGGTGGATTACGGCCCACTCCCTCTTACAGAGAGCAGACCTGTGTCCCAGCAGTGGGAACATTATAGGCTGATTATGTATAAAACAAAACTAGCTAAAAAATGTTGACTACAGGGCCATCTAGCGAGAAAATGGCCACGACCAGCCTGTATGTTTCACCTAAGGCGCTGACAAGAGACAAACTATGTAGGCATGTCTTACCTAAAACAAAAAAATGGCAAATCTATATACGTAGTTTATGCCAGCGAAAAAAATATATGTTAATCTTGAACATATTTCACAGAACTTGGGTGTTACCAAAACACGTTTTGAAAAAAAATACAAATTAATGGTATACTATCTTTTTACTTTGAGTTCCAAACCAAAATATAAACGTACGTTGGTAGTTAATTAATAACAAGAACGTCTTATTTGAATGCAGAACTTGGTTGTTTTTTATTTTCGATGACTCAAGTCATTTATGAGTAAATACTTAGATAATTGTTTCATATTTTGCAACAAATTACAAGCGTTGTGTTATCGCGCTTCTCTTTATTTTCTATGCAGTCCGACAGTAACCGCGCTTTAGCTGTTGTCAGCGTCATCACAGCGAGAGGTTGTGTGAGTTCAACACCCGTCGCAAAAAATAAAGGTTTTACTTAGGTACATAGGTGTAAAGGTATATATGAGACGTACAAGGAATAAGCTAGCTGACAGTAAGAAAAATACCTTATTTTGTCGTGAGTTAAAAATATCAAAATCAAAATAATTTTGTAAATGATTATAGATCACTTAATATTTTTAAGAAATAATTGCGAATCAGAGCACGACACGTCAATTCTTGCAGATGATTCTGTTTCAAATTGATTTTTATTTCTGTAAGTGAATTTGTATATTTGGTGAGTCTATTTACAGGGGATGGAAAGATTGATGAAGATGTGGAAAGGAGAGTAAATGCGGGAAATAACATGAATGATGCTATACATGCGATGGTGACCAACCAGCCGATGCCAAAAGAGGCTCGACTGACTGTTAATAATGGTGTGCTGGTGCCTACGCTTATGTATGGTAGTGAATGTTGGGTGTGGCAAACGAAGCATGAAAGTAGAATACATGCTGTGGTAATGCGTTCCTTGCGAAGAATGTGTGGTGTGACTGTAAATGATAGGCTGAAAAATGATTTAATAAGGCAACGATGCGGTTTAAAGGAAGATGTAGTGACAAAAATTGAAAAGATTATGCTTAGATGGTTTGGTCATGTTGAGAGGACGAATGAAAGGCGACTAACAAAAGGTATTTACTAGGCAGATGTGAGTAAAAACCCCAGAAAGACATATAGTGACCTCATTGGTGATGTTCTTCAAAAAGGTCAGGTGCGTAGTACTCGCAACCGGCGTGCGTGCGTGGAGTATGTAAGGAGCGTAGCAGGTGGCGACCCACATGGGAATAAGGTGTGAGTTTATGTATGCATGTATGGATGTATGTAGGTTTGTACAAATACTTTTACATGCCAATCATATTTTTAAAACTAGATGAGGTCGGCGTTTCCTATCTGACTACTCTGAGAAGAAAGGCCAAAACAAACTCAGAGGTCACAGTCTCTTTTAAAGCCCAGACATAATCTTGGTCAGATCATGTGAAAGCCATGTAGATTGGTGTCTGAAATGGTCTTTTGAGTAAAGGACCACACCGTAGTAAAGACCTGTCCAGTCAGTGCACGCATTTGTCAGTAATCATGCAGCTCAACTCAGAACTTAAGGAGCTCAACGATGCGACGAACAATTACCAAAGAAAGAACATTTGGCTAGGCCGCATAAATTACTCAAACTGTCAGATCATGATTAAAACTAACTGAGAAAAAAAACAATGGTCCACATAGTCTTCACATTCACAATACCTAATTAAAAAACAATATAATACTTTACAAGTAAATATTTACGTCATTGTATATATAAAATTCATCGATGTCAATGTGTGTATTTAAAATCCGGACATAATCTTGGTCAGATAATTTGAGGACCATGTAGGTTCGTGTCAGAAATGGTCTTTTCAGGAAAGAACCATACAGCATGTCAATTCTGTAAAAATCTCACCGTGAAAACTCGCGTGGAGTGAGCTGTCAGTGTCATCCCACTGATGCTAGGGCCACCAAGCATTACATTTGTAATCATAATCGAGATTTTAATAATATTTTTATGCTAATTCAATTGATAATTTTATATTATTTCAAAATTAGTATTTAAGCGCTGAAACCTTACTATTTTGGGTTTTTTTTTTTAATAAAATAGCAAAACAGAAATTCAGTCAGGAACTCAATTTGGTTTTTTTATTCCAAAAGGATTGGTAATTTTCGCAGCCGCCATCTTGTTTTTTAGATTTGACCTCACTATCGGCTTCAGCACCCCCGAAAACCATGAAAACGACACCCATGATGAAAAATCTGAACATTTTCGCAGCCGCCATCTTGCTTGTTAATTTTGACCTCACTATCGGATTTAACACCCCCGAAAACCATGAAAACGATACCCATGATGAAAAATCTGAACATTTTCGCAGCCGCCATCTTGCTTTTGAATTTTGACCTCACTATCGGATTTCACACCCCCGAAAACCATGAAAACGATACCCATGATGAAAAATCTGAATATTTTCGCAGCCGCCATCTTGGTTTTTAGATTTGACCTGAGTATCGGCTGTAGCACCCCATGAAAACGATGAAAAATGTTTGTAGCCGCCATTTTGGATTTTGGTAAAACCAAATTTTTGTTTGTCGCGCGTTTAAAAATAAAAAATGGCAAAATAAAAAAAAACTCAACTTGACATTATTAACAGCTCCTCACGCGCAACCGCGGCGTGATCTTATCCCTTCACCCGATTCCCGTAACCATAGTAACCACTCGCGCCGGCTAGGTGAAGTGAGTCGGTAAGCGCGATGCGCGAGTGTCGTGATCTTATCACTTCACTCGATTCTGGTTGCCATAGCAACATCACTTCACTTGGGCTGGGTGAAGTGAGCCTAGCCGCCCGCCGGCCGGAACGCGCGCTGCGCGAGTGTCAGTTGAACTGTTGAATTTTGTTTCAGTATTGATGACGGTGATTTTATGAATATTATTTTATTATTAGCAACGCGTAGGTCGGTATAAATTTACCTACTTAAAATAAAATATTAGAAAGGTACTTATTAAAATAACCCGCACGTTTTTTATTCAAATGGCTTATGTGTACAGACACACACATCGTGTAGTTAGGTTTCCACATAGTTTGTGAGGGGATAAATTCTATGGTCCTTCAGCCAGGCACACTTTTAGCACTCGATCACTTGACACACTCGGTTATCTCTTCTTATTGAAAAGATTTGGCTTAATAACAACGCTGAATAACGTCGCACAGGCTTTAGTCGACTCAATCCACTATCGCTTCTTCAAAACACATAGCAGTTGGGTCATGGAATTGCGTTTATTTAATCAGTTAACTGATTATGATCAATAGAATTAAGGCTCCTTCAAACAGGCGCGACACGCGACGCGACACAAAGACACCGCGTGTAGCGCTACAAGCGGTGCCTTTGTGTCGCGTCGCGTGTCGCGCTTGTTTGTAAGAGTCTTTAGCATAAAAATATTATTAAAATCTCGATTATGATTGTACATGTAATCTTTGGTCCATCCCTAGTATCCGGTGGATAGACACTAACAATTCACTCCACGTTCACTTCACTTAAGTTATCACGGTGAGAAGGTTACAGAATAGCACAGCAGATTTGAGTGGACCTGTCTAGTCAGTGCATTATCAACAGACATCCGAAAGGCATGGTCTTGAAAGGAAGATCACTGATTGGTAACATTATGTGGCAGTGTTCATTATTCGTCTACTAAATTAGAATTATTTAGTCATACGTATTTTGTGTAAGCACATTAAAAATTGGGAAATGGAAATCGTCTAACTACGACAGTAAACAATAAAGGCTCGTTATCGCGTGCGCGACAGGCAGCAATATGCCTCTCGCGTCCGCGATATCACCCCAGTCTGCACGAACCTTAACACAAATGATAATTTGGTCTGGTTTGAATATTCAAAAACGTTGTTAATTAAGACTAGCGAATATTATAACATTCCGACAGAAGTAATAAATTCTAGGCTGACTCTATTTAGATTGCCATCGACACGCTAAGAAGAAGTAATAAATAAAGTTAGTGTGCAAGCAACACTGTTAAATAAACAAAAGCCTGTGCCGTCGGGGAGCGTCAACGAAACAGGAAAGTTCATTCCTACGTATGAATTAAAACAAAAATAAAAACTGAAACCCTAAAACACAATTTTTTCGAAGTTTCTTTTAGCTCGCATTGACTGTTTTACCCATCCACAGACGCTCTTCTAGAATAATTCTCAGTTTCTCTTTTTCTATTATATATAATAGAAAGAAACTGATAGAGAGAAAAGTCGCATGGACCCTTCCATGCGACTTTTCTCTCTCTCAGTTTCATAACGCTTTTTCCTTACGTGACGATTTCTACCAGTCAACTCCTACCGCACACTGCCCTACTCCTACCGCACACTCGAGCCGCCATACCGGAATGCCCCGTGTTGACAATCAAAATTAGGAGGTAAAGGTGCATAAAACTGGACAACTTTCCCCAAGGAACATAGGTTGAAATATTAAAATTTAAAAACGACTTTTCATACAAAGTGACTGGTCACGTGACTTATGTTTGTATGAGAAAGATTTCGACCTATGTTCCTTGCAGAAAGTTGTTCAGCTTTATGCACCTGATTACCTCCTAAAATATCCGCACTCCTTTTAAACTTATCCTTATTATTATTATTAATAAAACATTTGTTCACAGATATATATCTATATATTTGGTCCAGTTAATGTTAATATTTTGCTGAAATTTCGAGGTAAATAATTTTTTGTTTCTCAAAAATTGGTTTCTCAAAAACTGTCAACTAGCGTGCAACTAGCCTATTGTCAAAAGCTATCTCTATTGCACATGCATACCTACAGCTCTGGAATAATGATGATTAAACGGCAACAGAAATACTAATATGACAGAACACACGCAACGACTGGGAAAAAAAGAAATGTATGTACTTTCAAAAAGTCACGAAAATAAAGAAAACACTGTGAAAGCAGTACCTCCCGACTGAAGCAACTGACCGCAATAGTAGCACCCCTAGTAGGTAATCACTGTAGTAACTACTGGATTTACGTATGAGCGTCACTTTCTATACCAGTGAAATGTTAGGTGGAGCGAGCTTGAAGTAAGCTGTAATTCCACCTGATGCTAGGGATTTATACTATTGTCAGCTCACTTGAAGATCCCTTCACCTAATATTCACCATGAGATTTTAACATAATAGACTGGCAGACGTACCAAAAACAGAAGACTAAAAAGCACAGCGCAAAAAGTATAGGAATGTATTTTAAACAAATTAAGTAGAATATCACGCGGATCAGTTATCTTATATTTGGGTGTGCGAAGCTACGCAAAAAGATTAAGCGATGACCCGACAAAAGGTCAATGTCGTTTAAGAAAAAAGACTTCGACTAGGTTAGCTTGTTTTTAATCACAAAATTATTTCATTACATCGATCTAAAGTTTATTGACAAACTCGTTCCACGGACAGAAGCCTTGTTCATCCGTGTGGCACCAATTTAATCGCATCACAACTCTCTGCGGTAGATTATCCACACAATATTTTGACCCATTTCTTAACTGTGACCAACTTGGGTACACATATTCTACTTTCAAATATTCACTTTTACTATCTGTCCACCTTTGAAACACAATCTTCCCGCCAATTGGGAATTTTTCATATTGATTTGGTAACTCAATCGATTCAAATTCCATAGAAGTGACAACAGAGTTCATGTTGTAATCATGTCCAACTATCAACATCAACTTGGGCATTTTGTCATAATTCTTAAATGTTTTGGTTATATACTTCATTAATGGTGCACCGATGTCTTCAGCTAATGTTGTATATCTTATGTAATGGTCTTGTCGCCCTATTTCAGTCAATAGTTTCCATTTTTCTGGTGTCGTTATTTGTCCCCAAGCAATGTCTTCTATCGGTCTGCCATCGTAGTAACTCATAGTAAATGAGTCCATAGATGAGATTCCCATGAACAACGGTCCTCTGACCCACACTTCTTCGCCGACCTTATACGAAATCGTGTTATAAGGTCCATTCAAGTCACATATTCCATCCTGTTTGCAAATGTCTGATCCTTCAATATCCAATATTTTATTCAATTCTGAAAAAGCGGCCATCAGTTTAGTACTATTTTGTAACTTTCTATTTATTTCTTCGATCACCATATCTTTATAAACTTCAGTAGTGTTGTGTATGACAGGTTTAAAAAGGGGATCCGGCTCTGTAATGTTTTTGTGATGTACAGTCACGTTGCAACTTTTGAACGCTGATTCAATGAACGCTCTCGCCGTCGCCTTGGTTCTGCTTGCCGTGTTAGCGTATACATACACTGTATCTTCATCAGGACATCCTTCAGGAAGCAACTGTTCCTTTTTGAACCATTCTGAGAAATATTCGCCCATGTATCCTTCTAGCTGCGCTCCTTTCGGAGTCAAGAGTCCCGGCGGACCAGCCCGTGGGGACCAGGGCTTCGGTGAAAATCTATGTAGTTGTTTTCCTAACGGAAGCCGTATGTTATGTCGACTGAGTATGAACACTTGTTTCAGTTTCAAGTTGTTCGCTACAAAACCTTTACACAACACGATAAATAATAGTAATAAAAATACTGATATCGACACCATTTTATTTACTTTTTATCACTATTGCTATCTTCGGGTTTAATGCAAGAATTAAATGATATTTTTTGTTTTTTTTTTATTATTTTACGAGTATAAGAACAGATCTACACATGTATATTGGTAAAACAAGACTAATTTATTTTTAAATAAAATTCGTACGGTAAGGCCACTTTTTAGGGTTCCGTAGTAAACAAGGAACCCTTATAGTTTCGCCATGTCAGTCTGTCTGTCTGTCTGTCCCCGCTGTAGCTCGGAGACGCTTAGTACTAGAAAGGTGTAATTTGGCATAGGTATACATATTAAACACACACAAAGTGCTAAAATAAAATCTTGAGAATATTTTTTTTGGGTAACTCCCTTGCACGTAATTTGGGGATGATTTTTTTCTCGTCTAGCCCACGGTGTGGGTTATCGTTAAATAGGCCATTCAAAAATATTGCGGGTCTGTGAACACCATTTCAATGAACAGGCAGCCTAAAAATGCTAATTTTTGTTAGAGTCAAGTGTCAGCTAAATGGTTGTTTATGAAAATGTGAAAAAATCCATGGTAGTAGTACATATAATGAAATTAAAAGGAAAACTATCACAGCTAAGTGGGCTTTATAAGTTAACGAGTAATAGTCGACCAACATAAATTTGCAGTTGGAGAATTGACCGTGACGTATATATCGATGTATGGGAGAACATGTTTTTCACTTACAATGGTGCCGATTCTCTTGTCACAAATTTCTCTAAACTAGACTAAAAATCACCAAAATTTCGTTTATTCCTGTCAAACGGCGTTTCCCATTCTGAAATTAACTAAAGTGACATAAATTAACTATACTATGGTTTGTCATTTTAGTTACTCAATTTAGTGAAAATGGCAATTTTGCTATTCTGAGTTTGACGTTTTTCACCAAAAATTTAATTTTCAAAGTAAATCAGACTATTTTTAATCGCAATTAAAAAGGTGTGGAATAAAATTAGTTGTCATGAACTAAAATTTACAAAGCACATTTCTCTTAGATTTCATGAAAGTTTGGATGCTTGTGGGTTTGGAAAATCTTAGATCAGTAAGGACGCATACGTAATTGCAGCTGTTGTCGATGCGCAGAAAGAAATAATAAAATTGTTGTTATTAGAACACAATACGAAATTCATTCCTGAAAACTTAGAGGTATTTTTGTACTGAACATCTAATGACTTGATTATAATTTGGAAAACAAGTTGATAAATCCATTTCCAGATTCTGTGATATAAGAAACTATTTTTTTTCAACTATCAAGAAAGAGTTAAGTTATTATTAGAGTTCAACAATCAGTTGGAAACATTGCGAGACCGTTCCAACCAATTCCAAATGGCTGAAAATAGATTTTTATACTTACTCCCTAGATTGGGACAGACTAATTCAAGATGTCCTTGATAGGGCTTTCCTACGGTGACGAGAATACCGGAGACTTTTTACTGAACAATAAACCGGATTTATAGAGAAAGCTCAATCCGGAGGAGGCTCAGTTTGTACTCAGTAGGTGTGAATAGAATGAGTTTGTGAGGAAGTTCATCTGAGATAGTGATTATCCAATGTGTTATCCCATGTACCCATATTATGACTCAACAGAACAGCAGAACTAAAGAAAAGCCACGTTGTGGTAGTTACACACAAATAACAAGAGACATTTTTTTAGAAAACAATATATTTTTTTAAATAATAAAGCTACTTTTTGTTAAAAATTGATTAAGTTTTTATTTCCAATATTCTTTCTCCAAAGACATGGGTGTCGTTTTTTTTCTCATGCCACCTTCATTCCTCATCTTTTTCACATAGAATCGTCTCCTCCCTCGCTGTCTTTGCGAGGTTGAATAGTATTGGTGCTTCGTGTGGCTTTTATATCAGCAGTCAAACTCGTACCTGTAAACAAGTATAATTTGTTATTAAAAGGCACTGAAACCCTGGTGCAAAAGCAATAGGAAATAATATAAAATAGACATTAGTACCTACATATTTCTCTAAATAGTATATTTGTGTTAACAAGCTTAAAGGACATGAAAATACATAACTATTATCAGCTATTGCTTTAACTTTATTCGGTCAGTTTACACAAGACAGTTCTAGTAAGTAGATATAAAATCAGAGATAAATATCTTTTCATGTTGGACTATTTCTTTTGGTCACTTTTTTCTTACAATCTGTCACTATGTATTAGGACATTCAGTAATTTTTATGACATGTTCTAATGTCTTGCTTGGTATGTGTCCTTTGACGCATCCTAGTAGTTATGAAACATCAAGCTAAGATTGTCCGATGAAATCCTGTGGAATTGTATTCCTTTTTTATCCATTAGGTGGTTAGCCAGGATATATAGTTGCTGAGTAATTCTTTCTTCATATGACTTGATATAGCTTTTTATTTCCTCTTTACTGTCGGTATTTTTAGATCATGGTGTAGAGCTTCATTTGGTACAAACAATGGGGCGTTTGTGATTGTTCTTAAAGCTTGTGTTGAAATCGCTGTATGATCTCTATGTTAGAGTGTGATGCTGTTCCCCATAGCTGAAAGCCGTAGGGATAAAGGCTCAATTTTAGCTTTGTTTTATTTTCCAGGTCAAATTGTGACCAGTAGAACTTTCTTAGTGTCAGTCCAATTTGCCTCCGTTTTGTGAAAATGTGTTTTTTCCAAGGAAGACGTCTGTCGAGGTTTATACCAAGGCATTTCACATGGTCAGCTTGAGGCACTTGTATTCTATTTAATGGAGCTTCAATTTATTGGAGCTTATTATTTTTTAATTTTTTATACTTTCAATGCTACCATCGCAAAGACATTGAAATAAACTTTTTTTATTAATAAAATCAAATTCGAATTTTCCAAATTGAAATATTTACTTTTTTTCTGTCGAAGTCACGACAGATACAAAAATCATGGTTTTGGCCATTTTATTCTGTTTTTTATTCGACTATTTTGAATATAATCTGTGCAGAACGCATTTTGTCACCTCTATTTTGGCCTATGGTTTACGCAACTTACGATTGTCAAACTCGAACATACATAGTTGTGTCAAAATTGTTTTTAATTTTAATGAAACTTATTTGCAGAATAGCCTTTAGGATTCTCTTAACCAAAAATAAGAAATTTTAGTGATAGTTTAATTTAGTTCGGTGAACAACAGAATCAGCACCAGTGTTAAGTTTGTCTTTGGGATAAATTTATCCCAAGTAATCCCAACTACGGGACCCTTTATTGTGCCTGGTCCGACACGCACTTGTCCGGTTTTTGTTTAAATAGCGTGACATTTTATTTTAACCGCATTATCAAAGTGGCAAATGACCTATCGGACCGGATCTTAATAATGTTGAATAATGTTTTAATATTGTGTCGTTAACGTTACATAACTGTGAAAAATGTGTACCAACATTATTGACTGACCACGTGTAGGTGCTGTTCTTCCTTTTTCTTGTCGGTACGCAGGGTATGCCTGCGCGAGAAATCTCTGCGCTTCGCCAAGTCTGTGTCCTTGGGCAGCTTCTCGCTCTTTCCAGACATGGAGTAGAACAGTTACCAACTGACTGGATTACAAACATGTTTAACCAACGAGTGGTATTGCCTTGAGCAACAGTTGGCCATGATAGCCAGAGGCTGTCCCCTCTTCTATGAAATCAACAGGCTTAGCATGACACTCTCTATTTCTTCGAAGAATAGACACGGCTCTTTCTATACAAAGTGACATTTCGTTTCTTAGTTTTTGACATCTCACCGTAGAAATCCTTCTACAATCTGTCATCTTGTCTTTCGTTTCTAACGATATTTGTCTAGGTTCTTTTTTATGTAGAAGGATTTCTACGGTGGGATGTCAAAAAAGGAGAAGCGAAATGTCACTTTGTATGGAAAGAGCCGTGTCTATTCTTCGAAGAAATAGAGAGTGTCATGCTAGGTGATTAATGCCAACCACCAATAGACATCATAGCCAAAAACTTTACAAACGGCTCCAAGTTATGGCGGTGTTCATCTTACAGTAAACGTAAATGTAACGAAGATGGCTAAAGGTAGTTTTATTTTTCAGTTTTCTTATTTTTTTTTTAATTAGCTTTTTCTTTTGGGTAATAAATTAATTATAAATAAAGACCATACCTGTGAAGTAGATCCATTGAGTAATTAAATATATAAGGAAAAGTGTAATTTGCGAGAAATAGTGGTTTCATCTGATGAACCTATTGAACATATGACAAGAAAAAGGGTATTTTAAATACTGCTGGATGAATTTTGCAGTTGGGAAATATCCTCGGTATGACGGTGTGAACCACTTTCTTCAGAAAGCTAGGAACAAATCTGCACTAGTTTCTAAACGTGTAATCTACGATTTGAGTGAAATAGAAGTTCCAGTCCAGTATCATAATTTCATTTTGGTAGATTATTACTGTGACGAGGCAGACAAGCAAAACTGTATTATAGTTTTTTGCTCGAAAAAATCTCAAGTAATTCCAAATATTGTGAAATATTTTGTTGACGGTACTTTTTATATAGCTCACACAGACTACGAACGACCAGCGATGAACGCCATTTTGAAAGTATTCCCAAATATTAAATTGCGAGGGTGCTATTACCACTGGACTCGCAATATTTGGAAGAAAGGGAAGTCTTTTAAAAATTAGGAAATGGAAATCGTCTACCTACGACTGTCAAAGTACCTAAACACAAATGATCATTTGTCTGGTTTGAATATTCAAAAACGTTGTTAATTAAGACTACCGAATATTTAGAATTATATTCTGACAGAAGTAATAAATATAGTATGTGTGCCAGTAACACTATTAAAAAACTCACATATTTGACAGAATGAAAATATTAAAGCTCTGTCAACGTTTTGAAGTCAGTCAAGCCGCAATGACAAAATGCCCCGTTTTGACATTCAAAATTAAATCCATACTACCAAGAAGCGCATAAAAAACTAGACACTATTCACAGGGTCAGGTCAAATGCCTGAGAATTGTTATTGCAGCCATGAAGTCCTCTCCCATAAATGCGCCTCAAGTCGAATGTGCAGAACAGCTTCTTTACCTAAGAAGACAGTGGTGCCGATTCCCTTGTTCACAAACTAAACTAAATTTAAGTTCAGTGCATCTTTTTCCTTCTATTTCATTAAGAAAAGGACAGAAGATACATTTTAGTTTAGTCCTGTCAAATTAATCAGCGCCTGTCACTACTAAAATTGCAAAAACTTGCCTACTAAAATTACGTCAATTTACGACTAAACTAAAATGTATCTTCTGTCCTTTTCTTAATGAAATAGAAAGAAAAAGAAGCACTGAACTTAAATTTAGTTTAGTTTGTAAACAAGGGAATCGGCACCAGTATTTGGCAGATCGCTTTCTATCCAAAATACTCTTCCTTGCATCCCATCCTTTACTCCCAATTTAAGAGCAAATCGACTTTTTTTTGAATGACTGTCTTTATTGGAACAATAAAACAGTTCGTCTATTGATAAATAGGGACAGAGAGTTTAAACACCTCTCTTCATCTGTTCATCTGTCAATATCTAATTCTACCCGTTTTTCCCGCCGCATGAGTGATGACTTCGAGCTTCTTAGCTTCTTAGCTCTCAAGCATTTCTGGGAAAGATGGAACTTCTTTTTCACTGATGCATCTAAATTGTCTCAATCAGAATGTACAGGAGTGGCAGTTTATTTTCAAAATTCTAAAATAGCTTTACTTTATAATGTCCGCCAGAAACATCAGTTTTTACAGAGTGTATTGGTATTTTAGAAGCCATACACTTAATTAAATCTCACCAAATTAAAAAAGCAGTATTTTTTTTACGGATTCTCGTAGATTTCGGCCTTAAAACAAAACCAACTTAGAAGTCAAATTCGTAATCAAATCACTATAGAAATTAAGAACGTATTATTTGATTGTTCCCAAAACGGTTCGAGATAGCATGGATCCCTGGTCACTCGGGTATTGTTGGTAGCAATATGACAGTCGCGCCCGCGATATCGTCCCAGTCGCACAGTGGAACGAATGTATGGGAGCGGTTGGACGTAGACATGTCCGAAAAATAAGAGTAAAATTATGACAAACTAATGATGCCATCTTATTCGATTACTTAATGCCTTCATAAATTGTGGTGATGAATTTCTTCATAACTCCCATATTTCGGGAGTAATTTGAGAAAATGTGAAATTTTACTATGAAAATGAGTGTATCGAGCTCTCTCCCTCCTGATTCCGGGCTTGTTTCAAGTAGCGGTCTCTAATATCGTAATGCTATTACTAAGAGCTATATTTAATACTAAGACACATAGTGCGCCAAATGTGCACTTTCTGGGATAAAAGGAAATGAAAATTAAAAAAAAAAAACGTTTTTTCCCCATTTGTATTTACTTTAAACCGCAGACAGACTTATTAAGAGGTCTATAAATATATTATATATATACAGAAATATATATTAACAAAAATATTCACAAGAACTGATGAGAGTATGACTTTTAAGTAAGTTGATAATAAATTACCTAGTTTCATTAAAAGTACAATAAATAATTAAGATGTAAGCTCTAATTTACTAAGTTACACATTTTAAAACAATAACATCATTTAATTATCTTCGTCATCATCATCATCATCAATTAATTCAAATTCAGAATCGATGTCCGCTAAATCATTTATGTTAACAAATTCGATATCACTTTTCTCAGAATCCGTAAGCTCATAAAATTCCTTAAAAGAAGATTTTTTTACAAACTTATTTCCTTTTGGACGGATACTTGTAACAAGTGGATCAGAAGACAGTAAAAGATTGTGCATAATATCTTCATTGCATGAGATACTGCTATGCTTTCGAGAATGCCCCTCTCTATATTTTCTAAAATCTTTATTTCTAGCCTCAGATGCCTCTTCGGATAGAAAACCAATGGGCACAATTGACATGTTCTGAACTATGTCTGGCCCATGCATTAAAATTTTATGAAGTGAAGAAGGCATATAATACCATGGGTATAACTCCACGTAAAGCTTAGCAGTATCAAAGCAGAACTCTCGGAATTTAGTTACGTTGATCTTCTCTCCTGATGAAATACACTGCAAGATCACACAGATTTTTCTTAAAAGCATAGCATCTATTCCGGTCAGTTCAGCAGATTTAGTGTAGTTTTCAAAAAATCTCCTTGCCGAGTTGCCATTGTTGGTGGATCCACTGCCTTGTTTCACAACATCGAGAAGTAAGCCCGTTTCTCTTCTTACAGCCTCTTGAACTCTTTTCTTCCTGTCATCAACTTGCCTTTTTGCTATATCACCCCTTACTTGCCATGATTTTATGTCTAATTTGTAGGAAATGTGTAATAAGCATTCCATTGAGCGAATCCAAGCGTGAAGGGTGCTTAAGCTATATTTATACATGTCCTCGTTTGCGTGTTTATCTTTGATTAACTCTAAATTATTCATTTCTTTAGGACAAGCCTTGCATATGTCACACACTGAAGCTGCTGTATTGGATATAATGGAATGAATTTTACCATCAATCATTGTCAACAGCAGTTGGTGTTTGACACTAATTCCATCAGTGATGGTGGATGGAGTTAAGGCTTCAATCTCTGCTTCGATTTCAGCCATCTCTCTCTGCACATTTTCTTTGGTTTCCTTTATAAACTTAAACAATATTGGCCGGCAAAATGAAGTGGAAGATGGTCGCTCGTTTTCCCAAATTGTTACACCTTTTGAGACGAGCCGCAGTGGTACAAGACTAATCATAAAATTACTAGCAAGATCGATTTGCTCATCTTCACTCGTCCTTTGATGATAAATGCTTTGGCTAGATGATCCGTCAAAACCCCATTTGCTGGTCAATACGAGCTGTTGATTGGGATCAACAGGGGTTTCTAACGACCTAATAAGTCTTCTTGAGGTTAAATCCATCAAGGCTTGTAATTTGATTTTTGCAGAGCTCTCTGTAACTGTGAGATCTTCTTTGGCCGGATAGCACTTAATTTTTTCTTTAACCAACATGTAGTAACTCGGGTATTGAAGAGCTCCTTCTTGAGTGTTGAAATCCCGAAGAGTGTTATAGCGCCATTTCGATAAGTTCATCGATACATAAAGAGCCAATGCCTTCAAAGGGGATATTTCCCGTACCTGAATTGATTTACCTTCAATGAAGGCTTTGATTTTTGAGGCCTCTTCTGGATTCTCCGTCAAGTATTTCATAACATAAGCTGTATCGCTTTGTCCTGCCTTTTGAAGCGCCCTTTCGGCCGAAAACATAATTTCAGCGCTGCTACTGCTGCATGAAAGACTATCTTCAGTGCGTCTTCTTTTTTGCCGGTTACTAAGGTCCTCAAAAGATTTACGAGGACTAGGATGTGTACAAGTTGAAGCATCAGATTTAGCAGGAGAAATGATGGGCTCGATGACGTCACTTATATTTTCTGTAGAAGGTTCCATATTTTCATTCTGTAATTCCGGCCATTGAATTGCAGCCTGTAGCCAAATCTCATGTTTCTTCCGAAACTTATCTGTGCTTCTTCCAGACTGTGTCCATTTTGCATAAATGCGGTAGCAAAATCGACGACACCAGTCTTTTAAACTTGTTTCAGCACTTTCACATAACTGAACACAACTGTTATCTTTTAAAACACTGAACAAATAGTTAAAGTCGCGTAAATCTTTATGTGCGCGTGCGCATAAAGCAACGTGAATATCAAGATTTGTATTAAAATTTGGAAAATACATTGCGAGATTAGCTTGGATACAACGAGGTGTAAATCAACACTGATTTTAAAGTTACTAATAGTGACCTATTTATATAAAATCCAGGTATCCCAGGTATCCTTTGTTAAATATTGCAAGGTAATTAGTTATTGTGATAATTAGTAAATGATGCATGCTAAATTAGTGTATTAAGAGCCATTTAGTAATTAAATAATAGCAATGTTCTTATCAGTAATCATTAGTGCATCAGTTTTATATGTAAACCTTAAGTCCCTAATTATATATCCTAATTAGCTTATATCTTCTCTAATTGGCTGCTCAGAAATGTTATTGTAATAAGGTAAACCTTTAGAAAAACGGTTTTAATCAACAAAATAAACAAAAAATAAAAAAATTGTGTTATAAAATAAACATCACTCTTTATCCCAGAAAGTGCACATTTGGCGCACTATGTGTCTTAGTATTAAATATAGCTCTTAGTATTAGCATTATGATATTAGAGACCGCTACTTGAAACAAGCCCGGAATCAGGAGGGAGAGAGCTCGATACACTCATTTTCATAGTAAAATTTCACATTTTCTCAAATTACTCCCGAAATATGGGAGTTATGAAGAAATTCATCACCACAAGTTATGAAGGCATTAAGTAATCGAATAAGATGGCATCATTAGTTTGGCATAATTTTACTCTTTTTTTTCGGACATGTCTACGTCCAACCGCTCCCATACATTCGTTCCACTGTGAGTCGGCGGGAGCCTTAAAGCGAACGGATCAAAGTGGGTAAGTCTAACTATAAAGAGAGCGAACGCGCCATCTCTACGCACACAGTTACGCTCGCTTCTGTGTGAGTGAAATTTGCGAATAATTACCTAAACTTAACGTCCCACGCTAGACGTCAACGCTCAAATAACCTTTTAAACATGCTGTAGGTATTATGTGGTCAATGGCAGGACTAGAGTAGGTATTACAAATTAATGGTGATACTATTCAAATGAATAATTATTTATTTAAAAAACCGGACAAGTGTGAGTAGGACTCGCGCCCCGGTGGTTCCGTCCAAAGCTGTGCTCGCTCGGCTGCCCAAATTTCCAATTTCGGATTGAAAGACAAACTTAACTTTTTATTTGAAAAAGAACTTTTAATAGAGTAGAGAGGGCCGATTTAAATGAAATACAGACTAAGTGTTACTTCAAGACACGGCCTATGAATTTCCGATCCCAGATCTTAACTTTGCAGTTGATATCATTCTATAATAAAACAGTTGAATCCGGTGTGTCTGTACATTGAAGAAAAGTGATAAAAATAGAAAGGGGTTAGTTAATTAAAGATGAGTAATGGCACATAAACCAGCGATTTTTAGAATTATTTTCTGTCTGTCTGTTTGTTTGTTTATGCACATCTCAGGAACTACTAAGCGGATTCTCATGTAGTTTTCACAGATAGACAGAGATTAATTTGGAGCAGAATATTGGCTCTGTTTCATTAAAATCGGATGTTGCAAAAAAGTTATCGTCATTATTTGAATTTACTTTTATACTGTTAGAAGTTACATAGCAAATAATAATGCCTAGCGTTGAAAACCTAAAAACTTCACGAACGATTGTTTAAAAAAAAAAAAAAAACTTTGGCCAGAACAGTGTAGCCAGATCGCGTACCCCCCCACTTTACAGACCGGGACCGTTTACAATGCTTTCCTATGGCAGATAAAATATATATATTTTTTAAATTGTACACTACGTAACTAGATGGCCTTGGCGTCGCATAAGGGCTTGTCCAGAAAGGGCGAATCACGCGCGAGTCGAGGGTCTGGCGTTATGCACGCGATTTACGCGCGTATTTTGAATTCGCGCGATGCTTGTGGACGCAATGTATTCGTGCCTAGTATCTCAATAGCGCGCGAATGAATTCGCGCGAAACGTTTCGCGACGAATTCGCTTCTTCTGGACAAGGTCTAAGATCTCGCCTTGGTTTCGTTACAATGATTTGGTTATGGTCTTATGAATTTTAGCAAAAAATGTGGCAAAAAAAATAGCGAATAACTTTACGACTAGGTATATAATAATAACCTTCTGAAACTTGCTATGAATACGGATCATTTCGATTTTGCTTTGTGATTTGGTTTATTTGACTTGGATAATGGATATACCTAAGTAGGTTTAAAAATAAATTTGATTGTACCTACCTACTTGCTAAGGACACAGATAATTACGATTTTGCTTTGTGGTTTTTCAAATTAGAAAAACCACAAAGAAAATTGAGAAGATTGTCTGCATTCCTGACCCGCAAGCAAGCCACATACAGCCGTGGAAAAAACAATTAGACCTGAAGTCGACACCAGCAGCCTTAAGGATCTGACCCTGGGGCTTGTTTATTGTCATCGCGAAGCAAACAGCTACCAGAGACGTATGCACTTAAACTCGAACGGGAAGTGATTGGAGATAAGCAGTATACGCGTTGTAAAAACAGCTTCAGCTGAGCCACATCCAGTAAGAATCTCAGCTTCGATTATATTTCGTTGTAGAGCAGTTACTTTAAGTCGGGTTCCATTGTTCTGTAGACCCGTATAGTCCCAGTCGCCCCCACATTGGGGGAGTAAAGGCTCGTGCAGACTGAGCTGATAACGCGGGTACGCCAGGCATATTGCTGCCTGTCGCGCCCGCGGTATCGCGCTAATCTGCACGAGCCTTTAAGTTCTTCAGAAGCATTATTGGAACACCGACTTTAAGAATAATCTAGTAAACAGGAAGATCAGTGAGCGTCATACTTAAAACATACCTCTACACGTTTCTTAGAAAAAGGGTCTTGTCCAGTTAATGTTAATATTTCGCTTTTGTTATATTATTCATAATAAGTGGTAAATAAACCACAAAGAACATTAGTAAGTAATTGGTTTCTCAAAAACTTTAAAAAGCATCCCCTTTTTTGCACTGGTACAATGGTATACCATTGTACCACTACTTGTTGTCGTCTTGTTGTATTATGGAACTGCGCCAAACGTCCTGTATACTCGTAGCTCTGGAATAATGGTAACTAAACGGCAACAAGACTAATATGACAGTACACACACGACACGAAAAAAAAAACAATAATCTTCCCAAATGTCACGAAAATCAAGCAAACATAATGAAAGCAGGACCGACTGAAGCAACTGACCGCAATAGTAGCAACACTAGTAGGTAATCACTGTTGTTCACTACTCGTATAACTTGACGCGTGACGTGATTGGTAGCACTGAATTTTGCAGTCATGTGATTGGTTCTGTTCATCAGTCGCCATTTTGAACTCTATTAAAACGAACAAAATTCAGTGCTATCAATCACGTCACGCGTCAAGTTATAGCGAACGCACTACAACTACTTACTTAGGCGAAGGGAGTGAGGTACAAGCGTCACCTTCACGTCACGTGAAGGAAGCTAGAAGTGAGCTGTCAGTCCAACAGCAGGATTAGCATGCCACTCTCTATTTCTTCGAAGAATAGACCCCGAAGGATTTCTACGGTGAGATGTCAAAAAAGGAGAAACGAAATGTCACATTGTATGGAAAGAGCCGTGTCTATTCTTCGAAGAAATAGAGAGTGTCATGCTAAGCCTGCTGCGGGGTATTTTTTTTTTTTTGAGGGTGGGAAATCATCAAATAACTTCTCCCGCTCTGGGTGGAGCAGGAGGGTGTGTCAGACTCTTACTGACTAAAACCCACCCGTATTCCTTCCTGTTGCCTGTGTTGCGGGGGCCTCGGTGACCCATAAGTACCTTCCCGCGACCCCGGCAGGTCCAGCAGGGTAATTGCGTGACAGTATCAGTAGCAATGGATTTCATTTTGACTGTTCGCCAACATTCATTGCATTATTTACGTTGTTGAGCAGAAAAACTTTTCGAACATAAAAAGCAATAGATTAGCAATATACTTCAAAATCCAAAATCTAAAGATCTGAATCTAAAGATAGGTAGTGTGTTGCCCAATTAGGCTGCTGATGCTGCTGCGGATTTAAACTATTGATAGCTCATTTCACGATCACTTCACAGACTATACGAATAGACAGGCAGTCGTACCAAAAGCAGAAGAGTTAAAAAGCATAGAGCAAAAAGTCATCATCATCTGCCCAGCCTTTTCCCAACTATGTGTGGGTCTGCTTCCAGTCTAAACGGATACAACTGAAAATCAGTATTTTACATGGAGCGACTGCCTATCTGACCTCCACAACCCAGTTACTGGGCAACATGATACCCCTTGGTAAGACTGGTTGTCAGACTTTCGGGCTTCTGACGACCCGTAGCGGCTGTCAAAGATCGGGACCAACGGCTTAAGGGTATGTAAAGATGGTCGACCATCCACGGACCAACCGCGGCAAGCGTAGCTTAACCTGATCGGTCAACCCGTGCGGCTGTTATTTTAGTAATTACTTAGCCACAAGCCCAAAAAGTATAAGAATGTAAAATAAATATAAAATTTAAATAGAATAGATAGATAGGATATGATAGATTATACATAAATTAGAATATCACGCGGAGAAGTTACCTTATGATCCGGACACTGAAGCTGCGCAAAAAAATTAAGCGTCGACCCGAGAAAAGGTCAATGTCGTTCAAGAAAAAAGACTTCGTCTAGGTTAGCTTGTTTTTAATCACAAAATTATTTCATTACATCGAGCTAAAGTTTATCGACGAACTCTTTCCAGAGACAAAAGCCTTGTTCATCCGTGTGGCACCAATTTAATCGCATCACAACTCTCTGCGGAAGATTATCCACACAATACTTTGACCCATTTCTTAACTGTGACCAACTTGGATACACATATTCTACTTTCAAATATTCACTTTTACTATCTGTCCACCTTTGAAATACAATCTTCCCGCCAATTGGGAATTTCTCATATTGATTTGGTAAGTCGATCGATTCAAATCCCATAGAAGTGACAACAGAGTTCATGTTGTAATCATGTCCAACTATCAACATCAACTTGGGCATTTCGTCATAATTCTTAAATGTTTTGGTTATATACTTCATTAATGGTGCACCGATGTCTTCAGCTAATGTTGTATATCTTATGTAATGGTCTTGTCGCCCTATTTCAGTCAATAGTTTCCATTTTTCTGGTGTCGTTATTTGTCCCCAAGCAATGTCTTCTATCGGTCTGCCATCGTAGTAACTCATAGTAAATGAGTCCATAGATGAGATTCCCATGAACAACGGTCCTCTGACCCACACTTCTTCGCCGACCTTATACGAAATCGTGTTATAAGGTCCATTCAAGTCACATATTCCATCCTGTTTGCAAATGTCTGATCCTTCAATTTCCAATATTTTATTCAATTCTGAAAAAGCGGCCATCAGTTTAGTATTATTTTGTAACTTTCTATTTATTTCTTCGATCACCATATCTTTATAAACTTCAGTAGTGTTGTGTATGACAGGTTTAAAAAGGGGATCCGGCTCTGTAATGTTTTTGTGATGTACAGTCACGTTGCAACTTTTGAACGCTGCGTCAATGAACGCTCTCGCCGTCGCCTTGGTTCTGCTCGCCGTGTTCGCGTACACATAAACTGTATCTTCATCAGGACATCCTTCGGGAAGAAACTGTTCCCCTTTGAACCATTCTGCGAAATATTCGCCCATGTATCCTTCTAGCTGCGCTCCTTTCGGAGTCAAGAGTCCCGGCGGGCCAGCCCGTGGGGGCCAGGGCTTCGGTGAATATCTATATAGTTGTTCTCCTAACGGAAGCCGTATGTTATGTCGACTGAGTATGAACACTTGTTTCAGTTTCAAGTTGTTCACTACAAAACCTTTACACAACACGATAAATAACAGTAATAAAGTTACTGATTTCGACACCATTTTATTTACTTTTTATCACTTTTTGAATTAAATGTTATTTTTGTTTTTTTATTATTTTACGAGTCGAATCGATCTACACATGTCTATTGATGAAACAAGACTAACTTATTTTTAATAAAATTCGTACGGTAAGGCCACTTTTTGTTTAAATAGCGTGACATTTTATTTTAAACGCTATACATTCTCAAGGTGTGACAAATAACCTATCGGACCGGATCTTTAGAATAATGTTGAAGATAGAAATTAAGTAACTAAAAATGGATATCAAAATTATTGACAGACCACGTGTTCGTGATGTTCTTCTTTCTGCGTGTCGGTACGAAGCTTAATACGTACTTTAAAATTGTATGCAGTGGTGGAAGCGGCTAGCCAATAATGAAGAATTTTAGATATTAGCCAATTCACTTATCTGTGAGTGGACTAGCACGCCATCGCCCAAGAGAGTACACGGCTCCAATTGGTCGTTTCCTATGGAGAAGAAAAGAAACAAGAAATGCTACGGTTAGCAAGTTAAACGACACCACCAGGTACCTAATAGTGTTGACCATTGCAGACACCGTTCCCCTGGCCGTACCTCTGGTGGTACGGTGGGTATTTTAAACTTAAACGATACGACTGTATGAAGTGACAGTAGTGCTGTGCTGATGTAGATACTAAACGGTTATCTCGCATATGTGAATGAGTCATGCATTAGTTAGGTACTTAGGAAATGCATAATTCGATTATGTATTGATACGGCATTATTGCATATTAAGTAATGCACAATTCGGACTCTTTAGATAAAGATTTTATTTGTTAAAACATGTGTAACATCAAACAAGATACATGAATATGCACATATAAGTAGAAATATAATAAACCTACCGTACATACTATTATTTTTTAATGATAATAAATTAATTAAAAATAAATATCATACCTGTGAAGTAAATCCATTGAGTAATGAAATATTGAACGAAAAGTGTAATTTGCGAGAAATAGTGGTTTCATCTGATGAACCTATTGAATATAAGAAAAAGAGCGATTTCAAAGACATGGAGATCAATTTTGTAATTGGGATATATCCTCTGTATAAAGGCGTGAAGCACTTTCTTCAGAAAGCTAGAAAAACAATGGACCGTTCTGTGGAACACTTTTTAATTTAAGAGATCCCCGACTGCAATGACAAATTTATTTATCTGTTTAGTCAGCGAGTAAGTGAGTGACCTTTCGCTTTGCATTATACAGATTACCCAATACAACTTGTTTTTTTTTTTCTTTTTAGTTCTTTTTTTGGCAGTGGTGTCGTGTTTTTTTTTTGGCATAGGTATACATATTCATCATCAATCTTTTTTTTTAGGGTACCTCCCTTGCGCGTAATGTGGGGATGATATGTTTTTTTCTCATCTACCCCATGGTGTGGGGTCTCTTTGGATAGGCCGTTCAAGAATATTGTGGGTCTGTGAACACTATTTTTCGATTCAAGGATCTGCTTGCGTAATATTAATTGGTCAAGGACAGCTAATGAGACACAATTGATTTTCTATCGTTAACTCCGAATCGGTGTCGTGCGGGGCTTAACAGGTTAAGTATTAAAGTGCTGTCCTCACCGGACACGGCAGCTTCGGGAGGTTCCTGTGTCGGATAAGGCGGGAGGAAACGCTCGGGTGTCACCACTGTATGGATCGCCCGGAGGACACGGTGGAGGTCTGCCCGGCTTGGGCAGAGCACCGCCGTGTCCTCGTGGAGGCGATCGGCGGCAGAGATCTCTCGAGTCCAGCCCTGGTTCAGGCCATGGTACGGAGCGAGAGGGCATGGGCAGCCGTCACCTCCTTCTGCGAAGCAGTAATGCTCGCGAAGGAGGAGGCGGGACGGTTGAGGGAAAGGCATGTTTCGCGCCCTCTCGCCCCTAGCCGCCGCAGCAGACGCCCTGGGCGTCGGGAATCCCAGGCGGATTTCCGGCCACCGTAGGCGCGGGCTTGCGGACGGTGAGCAATGGGTAGCTCACCGTCCGGTAAGGACCAGGCCCGGGTCGACGGCGCGTTGTATTCCACGCGCGCCTCAAAGAGATGTCGTCAGCACAAAGGTAGAGGTCCACTAGGGCTGATGCCTGCCGGGGTCGCGGGAAGGTACTTATGGGTCACCGAGGCCCCGCAACACAGGCAACAGGAAGGAATACGGGTGGGTTTTAGTCAGTAAGAGAGTCTGGCACACCCTCCCGCTCCGCCCAGAGCGGGAGAAGTTAATTGATGATTTCCCACCCTCAAAAAAAAAAAAAGTATTAAAGTGCTAATTTTTGTTAGAGTCAAGTGTCAAGTGTCCCTGCCAGCTAAATGGTTGTTTATGGAGATGTGGAAAAATTCATGACGGTAGTACATATAATGAAATTAAAAGGAAAACTATCACAGACATGTGAGTTTTTACAAGTTAACGAGTAATAGTCGACCAACTTAAACTTGCAGTTGGAGAATTGACCGTGACGTATATCGATGTATGGGAGCATGTTTTTCAACTATAATGTTAAGTTTGTTTTTGGGATAAATCCATCCCAACTTCCCAACTACAGAACCCTTCATTGTGCGTGGTCCGACACACCCTTGGCCGGTTTTTAATTATTAATTTTTATTTTTTACATTTGAGTGACAAGTTTTAATTTAAATACTATATTTTTTTGCTCTGTCTCTATAGATGGCGTTGTGGTAATCTAAACCAATGTTTTTTTTTACTCTTCTTGTGATGATGAAAGCATACTAATGATAACTCAATCATCTACGAAACCAGTCACTCATTTAGACATTCGCAGTCTTGCTGAAGTCTGATTAAATCGTTTGCAGCCAAAGATTGCCGTTTGTTTTGCATGTAGGTACACCCTACCTATATACTCGTAACATTTATGGCAATAAATTATATAGTTTTGGAATGGGCTCATCAAAACCTTGAATTTAATACCCAGATTGTAATAATTGATGAATAATTGACTTCATTACTGATGTACAGTTACAAATTTCGGTGGTCACATTAGACAAATTGCGCACATAACTAATTACCTACTAAATTAAATGGTTGTTGTCAGAAGTGGTTTTAACTAGTGGTAAACTGATAAAACATTATTACCTGCAGGCTTAGAAGGATTTCTACGATGCGATGTCAAAAATGGGGAAACGAACTGTCACTTTGTATAGAAAGAGCCGTGTCTATTCTTCGTAGAAATAGAAAGCTGGTGGTGTCGATTAATTTTATTCCCCCTCGTAGCACGTGGCTGCGTACGGCCAATGGAACGGTGGGGCGGCAGTAAAACTTTACGTGGGTGCCACTCGAGTATTTGAGATTTCATCATGTTAAACAAAATAATGTAACTTTTTTCTTTTCGGTCCGACATAAGTGCAGTAATTTCCACCCCATGTCACCATGAATATGTATTATGTCACGATGATAACGGTATTTGCTACAAATAAAGGCGTTAGAAAGGCGTTTCCACCATTTATTTGAATGAAATCTATTTCAGTATCGTCTATTAACTAAAAATTGAATTGTTGTTGAAATTAGTATATACCTATACTACTTTCAACAACAATTCAATTTTTAGTTTTAAAATTCTTCAAAAAACTTTCGAGTTGAATGTAATAAATTGTGAACTGTCACGATCACTTTGAAAAAGTTGTTATGTACGGTTTAACTAAAGAATTGCGCAGTACTCAATATGCAATATTGGCGCATCAATACTTAATACAATGATGCATTTCCTAAGTATATAACTAATGAATGAGTCATTAACATATGCGAAATAACCGTTTAAAATTTTCTGTCCGCCTAGTATCTAAAACAGCACATCACTACGGTCACTTCATACAGTGGTTTCGTTGAACTTTAAAATACCCACCGTACCACCAGAGGTACAGCCAGTGGAACGGTGGGTTTGCAGTGTCAGACAGCATGTCTGTTCTGCAAGCGCTAAACAGCCACACAGTTGACTCTGGGCTGATTTAAGAGCGCCACCAGCGCCTCAACCAGTTGGGTAGCCTCAATAATATAACCATTCCATGGATGTAAGGACACAGCGGTTCGCTAGACAACG
Organism: Atethmia centrago; assembly: GCA_905333075.3. Classification (NCBI taxonomy): domain Eukaryota; kingdom Metazoa; phylum Arthropoda; class Insecta; order Lepidoptera; family Noctuidae; genus Atethmia; species Atethmia centrago. The sequence goes on from HG995385.1 coordinate 16,904,924, forward strand.
ATGCAGCCGACGAAGTTACTAGAAGGGGTCGAAAATGGCACCAGTGGGACCTGAACCCATCGCGTCACTCCCCTTCGGGTACCTATGCACTCGGACGACGAGACAGCAGCTCATGTACTGCTAAACTGCCCGGTGTTCGCAACATACAGGGTAAAGTACTTCGGTAACCCAGGTACCCTATGTGAGATTGTCAGTAACACCAAGGCGTTGCTGGCCTTCCTTGAGGAGCTGAGGTGGATCGAATAACCGATTTTCCCACCCGTACGCAAAATACGTGCAGTTGCGGATTCCAGCCCGTATCATCATTCAAAAGGTTTCCACCAACTGGACATAGGCGTCGCTTACCCAAACCTCGCCATAACGACCGGTCGCGAGCGTCCTGCATCAGCGGATTCACGCAGCCTTCACCAAACCGTCAGATCGCTCAGATATTTAGTAGATTTATTTTTGTGGGCCTTGACATTCTCTCAGTCATTAGACTCACCAGCTGTTTAATCACTAATTTGCATTCTAATATAACCGGTCCGAATAAACTTTATAAAAAGAGGTTTTTATTATTAAAATGATGCTGCATCTTAACCGATCTCGTAACACGTTTTACTGCTCCGTGTCTTTGAATTACTAAATAGGTAGTACTGTATCAAATAAATCCAAATCTTAAATTCGTTCACTGAGAGATAATCCACAGCCTAAACGGCTGGGTTTAGAAGCATGAAATGTAGCACACACAAGACTAAGTACACCATAAGCCGAAAGTAAGCAGTGAAGGATTTTTCAAAAATTCATCCCCAGAAGGGGTTTAATAGAGGATTAATGTTCGTGTAGAAATTCGTCACCCTAAATAAGGTTCCATAGTCAACATACAGACGGACATGACGAAACTATAAGGGTCCCATAATAGTGTCGTTTGGAATTTTATCCTTCTAGGCTCCTGAAAAGTTGCCGATGTTAAATCCTATCGGGCATACGATTGGTTAAAACAGAAAAGGAGAATGGGCAATTTTGTATTTAGCGTGGGCGGTCCACGGCCAATAATGATTTTGTTATTTATTGATGTGGTTTAGTCCACTGTTTTATCACTGTGGAGTACTTCTAAAACGGATACAATACATTTTTGTTTCTAAACACTTTATTAATATTAACTTGTATTATGGCAAGTGAAATTTTATAACAATTCTAGATATTCTCAAAGATATTTATTATACACGGTAGATTTTTGAGATGGGGCAGTAAGGGCAGGATACCTTAACCATTGTCGGTACAAGAAAATTTTGAGATAATTTGATCTGCATTTACAGATTTTGAAAAAAAGTTAACAGTCAGCAAGAAAATAAGCAGTTTTCATAAATCCTTTTTTTGATGCGTATCGATCCTGTTTCTTATAAGGATCAAACAAGTCTATTGAACCAACTGAGGTTTGAGTAATAGAAAAGTCAGAAATTGCATAAAACTATTCCCTTACATTTCGTGTACGTTACTCCAACAGGAAAGTGGCTCCTAGAGCGATATGCTAATCTGCTGTAAATGTGCGCCACATATAAAAATTGTGCACTGTGTCGTTTTGGAAAAAAACGGAAAAAGCGATTCCTGCTGGAGTAACGTTGTTCCAGCAGGAAAATTCTAATTGAATGAGCGGAGAGAGAAATACTGTGCATGGTAGAGAGCTTATATTTGTGCAAAAATGTGCGCCAAAAATATAATATGTGCGTCTTCAGGTTTTCGAAACATTGCGTTTCCTGCTGGAGTAAGGTTTTGCAGAATCGTGTACCTCTAAAACCATTGTATGTGCGGCTGTAGAATAAAAATACACGAGTAGCTCTTAATTTGTGCGTATTTGTGACAGAATTTGGTTTAAGGAAATATAATTTTCAAGTACCTAATAGCGCTTTTATTTAAACCCGAAAAAAATATCGCAGCGCCTAAATGAGAAAACGTATTTAATAAGCTCGCTGAAAACTGTATTCGGTCCTTCTTGACGTATATAATAACCATAAAAAGTTTCAAAGTATACATGCATGCGTTATTGAGTAGTTTTGCTAAAAGTCAAAAAGACGGTGTCATATCTTTACGGCAAAATACAAGAAACCGGCTCAACCCAAGATTTGTAGGTGTAAACAGAAAATTAGTGCGCTTAGTCAAAAATATATAGTGAAAATATTTAGCTTGGAATGTTTCTGACTACTACAAACAAGCGACGGATTCGAACACATCGATGACCTTCTTAACTTTACTCACGCACCGGTTGACAAGTGTTGTGCCTGAGTACACTGCATTGGTCGGGTTGGTCTATTTGTCGTCCTATTTTTCAGGGCCCACCCAATAATCGCTCGCGACCCATTCTTTAGAAACTATACCGCTCTATACAATTATATACAGTCAATCAATCAATCAATCAACTCAGCCTATAACAGTCCACTGCTAGACATAGGCCTCTCCTAGGCTGCGCCACAACACCCTGTCCTCCGCCTTCCGCATCCAGTCTGTCTCAGCCACCTTTTTAAGGTGGTCGGTTCATCTAGCTGGGGGGCGTCCCACACTACGCTTGCCGATATGCTCGTCTGCTCCACCGGCCATCGGTCCTTCGACAAATATGGCCAGCCTACTGCCACTTCAACTTGCTTACTCTGCAGGCTACATACAGTACTGATATTTAAATATATTTTTTTCTAAATGAAATACAACGTAATGAAAGAAAAATGCGTTTATTGGTATTACAGCAAAAAATATACACCTTAAAACTATAAAAAACAGAAATAATAATTCCAAAAGATGACATACAAGATGTACCACCTTTTTTTTTTGGGTGGGAAATCATCAAATAACTTCTCCCGCTCTGGGCGGAGCGGGAGGGTGTGTCAGACTCTTACTGACTAAAACCTACCCGTATTCCTTCCGTTGCCTGTGTTGCCAGGGGCCTCGGTGACCCTTTAGTACCTTCCCGCGACCCCGGCAGGCATCGGCCCTAGTGGACCCCTACATTTTTGCTGACGACATCTCTTTGAGGCGCGCGTGGAATACAACGCGCCGTCGACCCGAGCCTGGTCCTTACCGGACGGTGGGCTACCCATTGCTCACCCTCCGCAAACCCGCGCCTACGGTGGCCAGAAATCCGCCCGGGATTCCCGACGCCCAGTTTGTCTCCTGCGGCGGCTAGGGGCGAGAGGGCGCGAAATTTGCCTTTCCCTCAACCGAAGATGTACCACCTGATGCTGATTTTTCAGCTGCAACCCACGAATGCCATACGCTAGAATAATAAACTCATGGGGAAGTGTGTGTCCGTTTTTAATTAATTAAGAGGTTAAATTAAAGGTGATAATATAAAACAAAAGTTCATATAAAATAAAATAAAAAGTTGTGACATACGTGTGTGCGTGTGTGTGTTGTATTGTGATTAAAGAAAAACTAAAATAAATACCCAATATATTATGTGTATTACCTACATCAAAAATCTATACATAGAAAGTATATTTTTGTTGACTTAATAAAAGTTCTTTTTATTTCAATTAGAAAGTCGAGCAACATTTACTATACTTTATGGGAGGAGGGATATTATTTCAGCATTTAGTAGCTGCATAGCGAAAGCTGCCCCTAAAAGCCTTGTGAGACTTGTGCCGTGAGATGAAAAATTTTTGAGACCGATTCTGTGTCTTCTTGTCCTCGATAGTCTGTCATATAGGTAAGAAGGGAAATTAGACTTAATAACACCAAAGAGTAGACTCACCAAGTGGAGTTGGAGTTTAATGCCCAGAGTAAACGTTAATCCTAATTAACAGTACTTTCATTTGACTAATTTCATTACTGAACGCTGACCGCCCAAAACTGCCCATTCTCCTTTATTTTGAACTTTAGAGAATGCTAATGGCTCGTTATAACTTCCAGCGGTGTCATCACGTACACAACTCACGACTTTTTCCCATGGATGTAGGCAGTAACTACAGGACACCACCTGCACGATCATTATATTAATTTGTTTAAAAAATACAGTGATATCCATAATGTAAATACTAGGAACAAACACAAATTTGTTGTTCCTACAACCAGGCTCAAAAAAATAGGCAGCTCGTTTAGATGCCAATGTATACGTTTTTATAATAAACTTCCTAGCGACATTCAAGAACTAAGCCTTAATAAATTCAAATGTTTTATGAAACAGAAACTGTGCCTGAAAGCCTTTTATACTGTTAAAGATTATATTGAGGACAAAAAGGCTTGGGATTGAGCTGCTCCAATAAACTTACAGTGAATGTTGTTTTTTTACTCTTCTTATTTTGCTAGCTATTTATATTTTCTTATTCTATATAACATTCTATATAAACAATGACATGAATATTTACTTTGTATAGTATTATATTATATTATTTTAATTATTAGGAATGTGAGGACTATGTGGGTCATTGTTTGTTTTTTTTTTTTTTTTGTCTCTTAGTTTTAATGATGGTCTGGCAGTTTGAGTACTTTATGCGGCCTACCCAAATGTCTTTGGTATTGTTCGTCAAATCATTGAGCTCCTTAAGTTTTGAGATGAGCTGCATGATAACTGACAAATGCGTGCACTGACTGGACAGGTCCACTCAAATCTGTGTGGTCTTTCCTCAAAAGACCATTTCGGACACCAACCTACATGGTCCTCAAATGATCTGACCAAAATTATGTCCGAATATACACATTGACATTGATGAATTTTATTTATGCAATGACATGAATATTTACTCTGTGTAGTATTATATTGTTTTAATTATTGTAAATGTGAAGACTATGTGGATCATTGTTTAATTTTGTTTTATTCTCAGTTAGTTTTTAACATGGTCTGGCAGTTTTGAGTATTTTTTTGCGGCCTAGCCAAATGTCCTTTCTTTGGTATTGTTCGTTGAATCGTTGAGCTCCTTTAGTTATGAGTTGAGCTGCACAACGACTGACAAATGCGTGCACTGACTGGACAGGTCCACTCAATCTGTGTGGTTCTTTCATCAAAAGACCATTTCAGACACCAATCGACATGGTCTTCACATGATCTGACCAAGATTATGTCTGGACTTTAAAAGAGACTGTGACCTCTGAGTTTGTTTCGGCCTTTCTTCTCAGAGTAGTCAGATAGGAAACGCCGGCCTCATCTAGTTTAAAAAATATGTTTTGACGTGTAAAAGTGTTTGTAAAAACCTACTTACAGAAATAAATCATTTATCATTTATCATTTACTTACATTCTCCTTTTGCTAAGACACACCTGTACAACCCACCACACAGCTATACCTATAGTTTATTGACAAACTCGTTCCAGGGACAAAAGCCATACTCATCCGTGTTGCACCAGTTCAATCGCATCACAACTATCTGCGGAGGATTTTCCAAAGAATATTTTGACCCATTTCTTAACTGTGACCAACTTGGATACACATATTCCACTTTCAAATATTCACTTTTACTATCTGTCCACCTTTGAAATACAAACTTCCCGCCAATTGGGAATTTTTCATATTGATTTGGTAACTCGATCGATTGAAAACCCAAAGCATTCGAAACAGAGTTCATATTAGTATCGTGGCCAACTAACAACATTAACTTTGGTTTATTGTCATATTTCTTAAATGTCTTAGTTAAATACTCCAATAATGGTGCCCCGATTTCTTCAGCTACAGTTGTAGGTATATCGTATGTCTTGATTTTGTCGTTCCATTTCAGTCAATACATTCCATTTTTCCGGTGTTGTTATTTGACCCCATGCAATGTCTTGTATCGACACGCCGTCGTAGTAACTCATTTCAAATGCGTCCACAACATAGTGAGCTATGGAAAACGGTCCATGGATCACCACATTTTTGCCGACCTTATATAATATTGTGTCATTAGCTTCAGTCAAGTCACATATTCCATCCTGCTTGCAAATGTCTGATCCTTCAATTTCCAATATTTTATTCAATTCCGAATATACTGCCTTCAATTTAGAATTATTTTCTAATTTTCTGTTTATTTTTTTGAACACCATATCTTTAAATGCTTCAGTGGTATTTCTTATAGCGACTTTAAAAACGGGATCCGGCTGTGCAGTGTTTTTGTGATGTACAGTCACGTTGCAACTTTTGAACGCTGAGTCAATGAAAGCTCTCGCCGTCGCCTTGGTTCTGCTCACCGTGTTAGCGTATACATACACTGATTCTTCATCAGGACATCCTTCAAGAAACAACTGTTCCTTTTTGAACCATTCTGCGAAATATTCGCCCATGTATCCTTCTAGCTGCGCTCCTTTCGGAGTCAAGAGTCCCGACGAGCCAGCCCGTGGGGGCCAGGGCTTCGGTGAATATCTATATAGTTGTTCTCCTAACGGAAGCCGTATGTTATGTCGACTGAGTATGAACACCTGTTTCAGTTTCAGGTTGTTCGCGACAAAACCTTCACACAACACTACCAATGATAGTAAAAAAACTGATTTCAACATCATTTTTTAAATTTATCAATTTTGATGAACTCTCTTGAACTTTTGCTTTTGTGTAATTTACGAGATCGAGATCAACACATGTGTGTTGCTATAGCGAGACTAGTTTATTTTTGGCATTACAAACAGTATAGGTGTGTATGATTGGAAAACTGGTTGTTGTACCAGGGTAAATAAAATTTGTTTGTGATATAACTTGAATACTTATATAATATTTTCGTTTTTACATTAATATATTTTATATTATCATGATATGCTCTTGTCAGCTTGGGGGGCCGACTCTGATTTTTTTTCTATCCTAAATATCAATGGGGAAGGCAACAGACAAAATGGCGCTGTCGTAGCTAGTTCCCAAAACAAGCTAATAAAACAGGGCGAGAGGTGGTTTTATTTTATTTTTTCAAAAATAATTCATTTTTGTGTTCCTAAATGCTTTGAAATTGGAGGCCACCGTTTTCCGAAAAACTTTAAAATTGATTGATTGATTGTGGCTTAAAGCTATTCGTATAGAAAAAAAAATAAACTTAATAGAGTTATGTCGTAAACATTTTGAAGAAAGTAATTACAAAGAAATAAACAATAATTAAGGTTTTAAATTCTGACACTTCAACTGAATGAAATGAAATTCAAATCTTGTATCAAACGCACACTATGCAGGCAGGCATATTATAGTTAGGCATATTAGTTGGGTGATTACATCGCTGATAAAAATGCTTGGCTCAATGCTGGTCCTAGTTGCAAAACTTCTGAAAAATTCTGAATAATTCCGGAATACTTCTGGGAAAGTTTCTTTAAATCAGAATTATTCAAAATGAATTTTATTGAAATTTTTTTTTTTTTTTTGCTGAAATATCGTATTTTGCATCGATACTAGCATACAGATGCCTCATCCCATACAAAGAAATGTCCCGACGTAAAGAGCAGATTTCATCTGGCAAGTTCCCAATAGATGGTGTTAGTAGCGACTTTGCAAGAAGGGTTACATTATACTTTTATTCCGAATAGATGACGTTAAAAGCACACTGTACTTTTGTACTGCTGCTACGTACTCCTTACTCCTATTATCAGTGATATTATTAAACAAAACAAAATTTAAAAAATCGAGATGTTAACCTTTGAAATTTAATACAGCGCCATCTACTGGTATAAATATTAATTGTGCATTCCAATCATCTTTGAAATTTGTACTAAGAGCTTATTGTTACATAATTTGGTGTGATTATGATTATTATTTGTTGATTATGTATGAATAAACCTTATAAAAGTCAACAAAAACTTTGAAATTACACTTCAATCATAGATCAATAAATGTCGTGCCATCTAGTGACATTTATTTGAAACTCTTTGTTAGCGGTGATGCAGGCGATGGCGGTGCGGGGTGCGGTAAGAGGGGAGATGCTCCCCGGAAGTTTTCGCCCGCGGAGAAAGATTCATACCCCGCAATCGAATGTTTCCGCGGAATATTTCGACCGAATTATTCAGGAATAAACGTGTTTATTTTGTTGTGTGGTGGGTGAATTTATTTTTCAGTGGCACATAAGTAAGTAAAATATAAATGTTTATTTTATTATAAATATGATTGATTAAGTATAATATATTATGTTGATATTTTTATAGGTAAATATGTTATCCTGCGATTAACAGGATTTTTATTTCTTTGTGCTATTTTTGCAAATGCTCTTTTTCTAAATGTTAGGTACTTAGTTGTGGAATAAAAAACCACCGAGCATATTTGATTTGTTTTTTGAAAAAGGGATACCTATGTTTTTGATTAGTTTGTATATAGCTCTTCTGTTCGCATCCCGAGTATTCGCGAGTCACATAGATATGTATTAATCATTAACTACTTATCTACATTTCGCGTATAAAAGTCAATAAAAACAAATAAAGGCAAACCTTGCAAGCAAACACGTTTTGATGCGGTTTTCAGAAAAGTACCTATTTGCTATACTTAGGAGTAGGTTTTGATATATATTAACTGACTTCAATAAAAAGGAGGTTATGAGTTTGAACCGTATGTAGGTGTGTATGTTTGTCCGCGATTATCTCGCGTTAAACCGCTTTTGATGCAGTTTTTAGAACAATATTACTAGGGTGCGTCTAATGAAAGCGCGACATGGAGTTTTTTTTTAAATTTAATTGGCAACATTATTCAGCCGCAATTGTAGGAAACAAAAAAAATTTAAGTGTCAAGAAATAATTCTCCTACTAGTTAGTAATACCACATACAAAATTTTTGTTTTTAACCTCTTTTTCTCAGGTCGCGCTTTCATAAGACGGACTATAGTCACTATATGTATACGTGACATAAACAAATGTTGAGATAAAAATATTTAAGTAAAAAGATAGAACCAACTTCAATGAAGCCGGAGCACCTCAAACCAACCTCTTCAATAAAATCTTAGAACATAGAACCAACTTCAATAAAGACGGAACTTTATTGAAATCCGTTCTGTTTTTATTACTGTTAACCCATTAAAGTATGTTGTACTCAATTGAGTACAGCCTTATCCCGAAGTGTAAATTACAGATCTTGTAAATTTTAAGTGATACACCTTATTATTTTACTTCGTTACGCTGTACTCAATCGAGTACAGTGACTTTTAATAGGTTAATACAATTTTCCCGGTTTTTTTTTGACAATTGAAATATTCCCAAAGTTTCAGAATATTTCGGAATACTTCCGAAGTATTCGACGGGAATGATTCGGAATTTTTCCCGCCAGCATCTATAAGTCCTGCTCCACAACCACAATCAATTGAATAATTAACATTTGAAAATACTGTTGGAGCAGCTTAACATTGTAAGACTATCTTTGCATTTTATAAATTCAACCCACGTTGTATTGTATAATTGCATTGCATAGGTGTGAGTACTATGTATAATAGAGCTACCATTTACCGGTTATGTAATTGACTTGAATGGGCCCTGGCGGCTGAGAGTATGTCATGCTCACTCAGATGTCTCGCTGATGGTGGCGCGTGTGTTGGATCATTTAGCTCCCTTCAAAATGGTTGAGCTGAATGGTGCTAATCCATGCGTCATGCTCGTGAACGGGCGCCGTTAGTTGGGACTGGTCACCTCTTAGCGTCCTCGGCTTATTTGTAATTATTTTATTTAGAAATTGTTTTTGTTTCTCTTTCTACTATGGACGCGTCTTTTATTTTACATCGTCCTCACATTTAGTTATAATTTCAACATTATTTTTGTACTAATCTTTATGTATCAATTTAATTTAAAAGAGTGTCCATGGAGTTTCTTGCTCGTTCTTCTCCATAGGTACCTACTACGCTTTGGAATGGGCAACTAGCTTCATATTTCTAACTGAACGACTCCTTGACAATTCAAAAGTGCCTGTAAATGGTTTAATTGAAATAAATGCTTTGAGTTTGAGTTTGACACTTGCCATGTCGAATGTATATTGATTTAAACTATTATAATCACTGAAAATAACGAAATACTGAAGTAAAACCAAACTCTTGAATGAACACGAAATGGAATGAAAGGCATGGAATGGACGAAATGTCAATTTTAATATACGCCGGAGGGACCTAGCTATAGTCACGCCCTCTACAAATAGGATTGACCATAAACGTCATAACGGCGCAGCGGCGGGGCCAACTCTTGTAATTGAAAAATTTTACCACGTATATTTAGTACCCATTTAGTACTATTTTGTACCTGTCCTGAAATTTTTGTACCCCACCCGGCCATAAACGGAATTTCACACACTGGTCCCGCCATTATGATGCGTCATAATGACGAGACCATGTATGTACTCCAAAACTACAACGAATTACATCATTCTGATTAAACCTGTATTTATTACTTTCAAAAATCGGTGTGTGACGGAGATCGTAGTAGGTACCCAGTTTCTTTACAACATATTTTTTTTTATTTTTGACATTTTCTACGACTATTTAACGAGCAAATATACTTCAAGTAAAAAGTTGCAGCTACATTTCGTGCAGGGGGGTAACCATCACCTCATATAGCAGTATTATTATAATATTACTTCGCAGTAAGAAAGTGATGGAGCTATACAGGACTTATAGCTCCATCTCTTTCTCACGCTGAAGTAATATTGAAATGCTTTATTATTAATTATATTATTATATAACATTATGTTATTAAATAATTTCGGTTAGGCCCAGCAGGAAAATTATTATTATAAGTACGTTCTTTAACATACTTTATAAAGGTATTACTATAAATAATCTGTACATCCTACTTTTTAAATATGTAAGTAGGTATACCTATTTACGCGAGGGTCAGTCTGTAGCATAAATACTTAATAATGTTTACTCAAAATTGAAATATTATAATAACCTGAGTCAATAAAGAAAACATTTTAAGTAGTGGAATAGCAAAATTTTAGCATTCCGCCTCAGCAAAGTTTCTCACTTTTGTCCCTGTGCCAAATACAGTTTAATAGAAGATACTTCGTCAACTTATATAGAAAAGGTAAAATGGAGGATGCAAGAGCGAGAAAAAGAGCTCGAATATTTTTGGATCCCTCTTTGGTTGTGTCAAATTTTATTTTAAACATTTATACAGAAATACTACTTTGTCAACTCATCGTTACTTGATTAAAAAAACACTTGTCAAGATGGTCTGGACATGGATGCAAAGATCTTGGGGGACTCCCCAGGACGTCCTGTCTACCGCCCTGGGGGACTCCCCAGGACGGTAGACCCAAGATGAGCCACCCTCTCCTCTCCCCTCTTAGTCCACCACTGACAGACAGCACAGTACATGTAGGCACAGTCTGTATATTGCAGGCGCCGGAAATTAATGCCTATACTGCCCGACCGGCACTGAAATAACATACTATTGAGATGCCAACTAACTTGTCGGACCGGATTATATGTACGATTAATAGTGTTTATGAGTAGTAATTGGTACATAACTGGTTAGAGTGTAAAAAAGGATGGATTATCTGAAATATGAAATGGCTAGAAAGCGTATGACTACCAAGTTGATAGATAGGTTGCTGATAAATAGGAGGGTAGGAAGGAGTACGTTAAAATAGACTGGAAAAAGGTAGGAAACTTCCTACAAAATACCGTATAATATCCTAATGCCAAGCTCAAAAAGCTAGCCTTTCTTGAAGCTCTTTCCACAGCCGTGTCGGTATTACTAATCCAAACACACACACCCGTGCATTCCCGTTTCGTGCCCAAAGGCGTACTAATGATTTTTACTGGGAATTGCATGTCCCAAGATGCAGAATCAAACTGATTGATTTAAGACATCTATCACGCTTTAATTTATTGACAATCGGAGTATTATATCATCCATCGCATACCTAAAGTTTATCGACGAATTCTTTCCAGAGACAAAAGCCTTGTTCATCCGTGTGGCACCAGTTCAGTCGCATCACAACTCTCTGCGGAGGATTTTCTAACGAATATTTTGACCCATTTCTTAACTGTGACCAACTTGGGTACACATATTCTACTTTCAAATATTCACTTTTACTATCTGTCCACCTTTGAAACACAAACTTACCGCCAATTGGGAATTTCTCATATTGATTTGGTAAGTCGATCGATTGAAAACCCATAGCAGTCGCAAGAGTGTTCATATTAATATCGTGGCCAACTAACAACATTAACTTTGGCATTTTGTCATAGTTCTTAAACGTTTTAGTTAAATACTTCACCAATGGTGATGCGACGTCTTCAGCCACTGTTGTATATGTTATGTTTTGAACTTGTTGTATTATGTCAATCAATATTTTCCATTCTTCCGGTGTTGTGATTTGTCCCCATGCAATATCTTGTACCGGCATGCCATCATAGTAACTCATTATAAAAGCGTCAACAACTATCAATGCTACGACCAACGGTATATCGACCGATGCTCGATCGACCTTATACGAAATTGTGTTTTTAGCTTTAGTCAAGTCACACATTCCATTCTGCTTGCAAACGTCTGATCCTTCAATTTCCAATATTTTGTTCAATACCGAACATCCAGCCATTAGTGTAGAATTATTGTTTAATTTTCTATTCATTTCTTCGATCACCATATCTTTATATGCTTCAGTGGTGTTGTGTATGACGGACTGAAAAAGAGGATCCAGTTTTCCATTGTTTTGGTGATGTACAGTCACGTTGCAACCTTTGAACGCTGCGTTAATGAATGCTCTCGCCGTCGCCTTGGTTCTGCTCGCCGTGTTGGCGTACACATACACTGTGTCTTCATCGGGACATCCTTCAGAAAGAAAGTCTTCCTTTTTGAACCATTCTGAGAAATATTCGCCCATGTATCCTTCTAGCTGCGCTCCTTTCGGAGTCAAAAGTCCCTGCGGGCCAGCCCGTGGGGGCCAGGGCTTCGGTGAATATCTTTGTAGTTCATCTCCTAACGGATACCGTATATTATGTCGACTGAATATGAACACTTGTTTCAGTTTCAAATTGTTCGCGACAAAGCATTTACACAACACGATTAATAAAAGTAAATAAACTAATTTCGACGCCATTTTTTAACACTTTTACTAACTTTGTGCTAAGCGTTCGATTTTAATGTTCTCTATATTTTTGCTTACGTGTATTTTAAAGATATTCGACTAGATGACATGTACACATGTCTGATGGTAAATCAAGACTAGTTTGTTTTTTATAAGTAAGGAATCGTTTTGTTTCAATAGTGTAACATTTTAATTGATTTATTATGTATGGTTGAAGTTAATTATGCTGAAGGACAGTATGTGTGTACAGTTAAAACAACACCATATGTAAGTGGGTCTCTTTTATTTTCCTCGAGACAGCATGAGCTATACTAGAAAGTTCACGCCGTGGTCATGAGAACCAAACAGCATAGTTGACAGCGGGGCTGACTGCCCAATCTACGTTATACGTATGCATTATAAGCAGCAGTAGCCTCAAGCTACTATATATTATTAAGTCTATTTCAAATCTCAGGTTATTGGAAATTGATTACACCAGATAACATTAATGAGATCTGCGAGTTGATTTGTAGATCAGAGATGACGTGATCAGGCTTGATAAAGGCTCGAAAGTGATATCTTTTCACTCATCTAGGGTACTCTCCCCTACAAGAAATACTTTCATAAGTCCCTGGAAACATACAAAAACTATTTTCTCTTTCCAGATACCTCTAGCCTGCAGTTCCCTGGTCGTGTCAATATGTATGACGACCTTAGCAACATGCTTCCTCCTTGGTACCGGAGTGGCCAGCTGGCTCCCAGTAATGGCTGTATGCGTGTGCATACTGGCTTATGGCGCTGGCCTGGCCCCTGTACCAATGGTCATCATGGCTGAGGTGTTCACATTTCAGGTGAGATTTGAACTAACCTCTAGTATACTTTGTTTTAGATGCTCTTTGCCTTGACTTTTTTCATGAAAGACAATTGCAAATAAATAACGTAATTTATTTAGGTCTGCGTGTTTTGGTTTAGGTCAGTTGCAAACCAGAAGCTTTGTGTTTATCTAAATTACTACCTACAACCCGTTTCCCGAAAAGCCTTTGCTTTTCCACAAACACGATGTCGTATCGCTCTTTAACGAAAATTCGATTTTGACAAAGATGTTTTGATATCAGCTGATTAAAAACAGCGTAAACATGATTCTCTGAATAAAGTCCTAAAAATAAAATTATAATATTATTCGTTAAAATTCTAGGAAACCAAGATCATAAGCTAGTTTCAAAACCGATAAGTAATAGTGCTAACCTAATGGACTTATTTATCATAAGTTATTCAAGCTACAATTACAATAAAATATGTGGCTAATTGCTAACATAAAATATCAATATGATTAGTTAAGTACCTATTGTTCTTATTTTCCATAAATATCGATCCAAAATTATTGCAATAAGGCACGCCATAGCAACTCATAAAAAGTATGGTTTTAATAGACATAGGTATTCAAGGGGAAATTAAATTAGCCAGCGAAACTGCAGTCATGATGGGTATCGATTTGTAAACACGATAAAACATATGGGTGAACTTATACAATGCACATGTTTTACATCAGGCTATATTATACTATACGTAGTCGGGCCATAAGTTCTGTCACATAGGTAAAATTTCGAATTTAGAATGCAAGCCGAGGAAAATATTATGGGCATTCGAAATTTGAATATTTAAAGAAAATAAAAACAAACCTGGAATTTTGTTCATTTTCTAAAATGGAGTGGACGCGCAAAGAAGACAGAGTCGCAGTAATTGCATTGCACCGTTGCGGTCACGTGCCAACTGAGATTTTCAAACTGCTGAAAAATTTGAAAATTCCACTGAGTTTTATTTATTGTACAGTCGCCGTCAGATATATTGTAGCAGACAAGGTGACCAAATACTTCACCTACCTCATTGTATATTCAGTTCTGCCATCTCATGGGATGGTCATGTATGCCTTTGCGGTAGAGTTCTGGGGACAATGTGAAAATTCGAAGAGAGCACGTCAACCTCGATAAAATCACCAGTTTAAAAACTTTCCAGGTGCCACTTTCAAAACTGCCAAATGACTGGACTAACCACAGATAGTCCAGTCGATGGTCGTTTTTGGTTCGTCCTTTATATCACGCAGTAACGAATTAGGTAAGCTCAGTGTTTGTCTGCGTAGATACACTTGACGTTGTAAGTGTTCAGATATTTTTGGTTAGTTGTTTGTATAGAAATTATTGACAATTGCTCAGATATTAATGAAGTAATGAATGTTCAGATTTTAAAGGCTCCTACATACTGGCGCGACTTGTCGCGCGACGCGACGCGACACAGACACCGTGTGTAGCGCTACAAGCGGTGCCTTTGTGTCGCGACGCGTCGCGCGACAAGTCGCGCCAGTATGTAGGAGCCTTAATGGTACCTAACTTGTAGTGTATGGAACCTATTGACATTTTAAATTGTTCAGAAGTATTTGGTCACCTTGTGTGCTACAATATATCTGACGGCGACTGTACTATCAAACGATTCAGGGAAAATTCAAAATTAGAAGATAAACAAAGGAGCGGTCGACCTCGTACTGTTCGGACTCCAGCGATCATCAAAGCAGTAAAGGCGCGGATCCAACGAAATCCTACCCGCAGGCAAAAACGTTGGCTCTGCAGATGGGACTAAGCAGAACTACTGTTAAAAGGGTGTTAAATGAAGACCTAGGACTGCGTGCTTATAGAAAACAACAGCACATCTTCTAAACGCACGGCTGAAGAAAACCAGACTCGAAAGAGGCTGGGTTTTGTTAGGTAAGGCGGTACGCGGGAAAAAAATAACACGAAATACTTTTTTATATTGAGGAGAGTTTCAACAAACAAAATGATAAAGTGTATGCACACTCTATAGTGAAGAAGTGTGCCACGTGTTCAGCGTGCTTAGGTATCACCCTTCGGCATTCATAGTTTGGCTTGGGATGTCCTATTTGGGTCCAACGAAGGTGTGCGCTAAACCCCATCGCAACTTGGAGTCACTAAAAGCGTCCCTGATTAATGCAGTCGCCGATATTGACATGAACGTCGTGCGTGCTTGGATTGATGACTGGCCTTGCAGATTGAAGGCTTGTATCGAAGCAAGAGGACATTTCGAATATTTTTAATGTGGTTTAAATCTGTATTTTATACCCTTTCATTTGATATGATTGTGCGTAACTCACACTTGTTCATAAACTAAACGTGCATCTTTTTCTTTGTATTTCATTAAGAAGAGGACAGAAGATAAATTTTAGTTTAGTCCTGTCAAATTAATCAGCACTTGTCACTACTCCATACAAGTTTAGACGTGATTAAAAACTAGCCTACTAAAATTACGTTAATTTACGCCAAGCGCTGATTAATTTGACAGGACTAAACTAAATTTTATCTTGTCCTTTTTTTAATGAAATAGAAAGAAAAAGATGCACTGAACTTAAATTTAGTTTCGTTTGTGAACAAGGGAATCGGCACCATTGCGTCATTTATTTAACTTTCCATATGTGACAAAACTTATGACCAGACTACGTATAATATGCAGTAAACAATCTTTGCTCAGGTGATTTAGTATTATGCTGTTTCAGTGGTACAGTGGTGCCATTTTTGGGTCAACAATGGCGCCACCGTACCACTCTCAAGTTATCCACTAACAGTAGCCGTATAAGATAAGTAAATTGATGCCAAACAACCTAAACAACAATTATAAAAATAACTCGCCCTCTATCCTCAGGTCCGTGCACGAATGGCGGGCGCTTCGATGGCGTTCTCATTCTTCTGCAGTTCAATGACCGTACTCTTCTACACGCCAATAGCCAACCAGTTCGGTGCATTTGTCGTGTTCTACAGCTTCGCAGCGGTCACATTCTTCGGAGTAGTCTACACGGTTCTGTGGGTACCAGAGACTAAAGGCAAAAGTTTGGAAGAGATCCAAAAGTATTGGAAGAAGAATAAGCCTGTGTTTGTGTAGATAAGGCCTTATTTGACTGTGTATTGTATTGGAGACTGTAATAGAAAGGTATGTGGTCCACATTCCTTTAAAAAACTTATTGCTACCTCCTGGCTACAGATTCCTCCAGTAAAGATGTTTCCTAAAGAATGAATACTTTAGAAATTATGTAGGTACTTATTAAGAATTGTTTCGGTAAACTAAACTAACTTCCCAAGAATATAGCTTAAATATTGTAAAAAATATGTATATTTTGGGCTAGGTTTTATATTCCGTAATTTAGCAATAAGAGAGACCAAATCTACATCAAAATTGTAATATATTATATTTATAATAAGGATGTTAAAATATTTATTTCGTAGCTAAATTAACGATTTTTATCAGTATTTATGAAGTACAAAGGATATTGTTTAATAGTTATATGAAGTATGAAAATAAAATTGGTACCTGCCACTTAAAAAAAAAACAAAATGATAATTGAAATCTCTATTCATAATTTTTTTTCTAATTATTTAATTAAACTTTTTTTTTATTGAGAATAGATCGAATCGAGGTTCACCGTGTTAGAAATAATATACAAAAAGGCTAGTTGACAGTTTTTGAGAAACCAATTAATAACGTTCCTTAAAAAATAGCTAGCAACACAAATTTTTCACGTAGCTTAATTTTGATTGTCAAAACGGGGCGTTCTGTCATGGCGGCTCGAGTGACAGTACCATCAGTACACACCAGTGATGTTACGAATGTTCGCGTTCGCATTCGCATATGCGAATGATTCGCATCATTTCAAACACTCGCATCAACACTCGCATTCGCATCAAACAATGCGAATGTTTAGCGAATGCGAGTGTATGCAGGTCGAGACAAGTAGAAGTGGCGGTGTCACTTGTCGATCAATCAATAAGCAGGTATTATGATTAAGTGAATTAACACAGTTTCGGGTTGTGGGTTATTTTAAGCTAGGATAAGTTATTATAAATAGTTATTTAGAACTTTATTTTTGTATTATGGCGCCGGGGAAGAAAAGTGTAATATGGCGATATTTCACACCTATTGATCGAGATCATGCGAAGTGTAATATTTGTGAAAAAGTATATTCACGCGTTGGGCGTACTACTTCGGGGCTGCGAACTCATTTGAAAGCCGTTCATGCCGAGGAGTTCGAATTGTTAATACGTGCTGAAACTGAGATCCAGGCTTCTAAAATTATCATTCCTCCGGAAACGCCACTGAAAGAGGTAAAAAAGCAATTATCTATTGAAGAATCTATAATGAAAAAGAAGCAGTGGGACGCTAAAAATCCATTGTCGCAAAAAATTGATTGCCGAATAAGTGAAATGATAGCTTTAGACAATTTACCCTTTAACTTCGTTGAGAACGTGGGTTTCCGAAGATTAATGCAGTTGGTGGCGCCACAATATACCTTAAAAGGACGAAATTTTTTTACTGAGCATAGCCAAGAATTGTATGTAAAAGTGGCAAACAAAGTTAAATTACTCTTGGGTGATTTGAAATTCATGTCATTCACAACCGACATTTGGTCCGAGCCAGCTGCCAACGTATCACTCCTCAGTTTGACTTGCCACGGTATAACAGTTAACTATGATCGTTTAAGCATTGTTTTAAAATGTGAGGAATTTAATGAACGACACACGGGTGATGTAATTGCAAGTAAATTTGAATCGCTGCTGAATGAATGGAACATCACTAAGGATCAAGTACATTGCATGGTAAGGGATGAAGGCTCAAATATGAAGCGTGCTATGTCTTTAGCCGGTTTCAAAGATATTGATTGCACTGTTCATAAGTTACAGACAACTATAAAAAGTGCAATAAATTCACAAGAGTTTTTGGTAACCCTGATTCAGAAATGTAATAAGATTGCTGGTCATTTTAATCATTCGACTATTGCTCAAGACCAATTATCAAAAGTCCAGTTGCGGCTGAACCCAGATCAAGTGCCATTAACTGTTTTAAGAGATTGTTCGACAAGATGGAACAGCACCTTCTAAATGTTTGAAAGGTACTTAAAACTAAAGGATTCTTTAGCTGTATATGGTATTAGCAACAATATCCCCAACTTATCATCCGATGAATATAAAGCTATAGAATATTGTGTATCAATACTTAAACCATTTGAAGAAGCTACCCGTAACTTAAGCAGTACGCATACTTTGATTTCATCTGTTATTCCGATTATTTACATGTTAAAAAAGGTATTGAAGAGTTTGAAGACGTAAATCTACCAATTGTAGGTGACGCTGTTGATAATATTATGAAAAACTTTATTCAAGTGTTAAAAACTGAAATAAACAAGAAGTTTTGCAATCTGGAAAATGACCTTTTGTTTACAATTGCGACATTTTTGGACCCGCGATACAAGAACAAATTCTTTATTGATATTGTGAAGGATAATGTTAATACCGAGATCATAAAACTTGCGCTTGATTTATTAAATCACGATCGTGTAACTTCAATTTCAAGTGGTAAAAGGCCGAAAAACACTACATCCATTGATGATAATGAGCCTTCTACAAGTGCTGATTACCCTACTAAAAGCCTCCTAACAAATCTGACGAGAATTCTGGATTCCTCGAGTGATGGCGAAGGTTCCGATGTAGAATGTGAACCAGAAGGCACGATGCTGTGTGAAATAAAATCCCAATTAAAAGCATATTTAAAAGAAAAACGAATCTCACTTGAGGAAAATCCATTGAACTGGTGGAAATCCAAATCCAAATTTGAGAAATTGACAGAACTTGCTCGTAAGTACCTCAGTGCACCTCCTGCCAGTGTACCAAGTGAGCAATTATTTAGTGCAGCTGGCCTGATATATGAGCCTTTACGAAATCGTCTCATGGGTGATAAAGCAGCTAAATTATTGTTTTTAAAATATAATCTGCCCCTATTGAAATTCGAATATTAAATATGTTTGTTGTTAATTTGATTGTGTATATTGGATATATATACACTGTATAACCTTAAATAAATAAAAATCGATGATTAAAATCATACCTTGATATTTCTTTTTTTGCTCCTTCTCAACATTCGCACTCGCATTCGCATTCGCACATTCGCCTCCCAAACACTCGCATTCGCATTCGCATTCGCGAATGTCTAAAATATGACATTCGTAACATCACTGGTACACACTTTCATTCGTTTCATTCTGTCAAATTTGCGAGTTTTTAAAGTGTTGCTCGCACACAAGCTTTACTGCTTCTTTTTTACTTCTTGGACTACAACGTTTTTAAATAGCTATTTAAAAATATACTTTTGACAGTCGTAGGTAGACGATTTCCATTTTCTATTTTTTATATGCCTACACAAAATATAACTAAAAGATGATTAATGAACACTGCCACTTGGAACGGTCGTCTGGAAGTTGCGCTCTGATTCGCGGTCAACTTCGCGTGACCAAAGGCTTTATTTCTCGATCTCGAACGGATTTTTTTCTCGACAATAATATTAATTGATTTAAAATCATTTACAAAATTAAGTTGTTTTTTGATAATTTTAGCTCACAACCATTCTACAATACAAATTTTTCTTACTGTCAAGTAGCCTATTGTCTATCTAGCCAACAAAGTAGAGTTGCGAATAATAGTTCAATGAGAAGAAAAGAGAGATACGTATCTTTCCGGTACGATGAACTATATCTTTCATCTAGTTCACTAGTTGACTTAGTTCACTATTGACCAGTATAAACTGACCTATCACTGTTGGGTACGCTTATATGATTCGAGGTCAACAGATATTGGTTTCTATACTTTTTAAAGATACATTACATCAACATGATATCTTATCTATTCTACTAATTAACTAAGTTCTACTGTATTTTTTCACATATACACAACTTATATAATAAAGTTAGTAGAAAAAGCAACAAATTGATTTTCCTTCATACTTGTCAGGCTTAGGACTGTCAACCTCCATACACAATAAATTTAGTTAAAATGGGTTCTATGTATTGTTTTGCTTTTAGCTATATTAAATTATTAAGTTTCATAATGAGGTTGGCGTATTTAAAAATCAATTCGTATGTACAGTGATTAAAATATACAAAAAATATACATTATGTACATAATTATTGCTATTCATATTTACATTATATTTACAGCCTGGTGAAAATTGGGTTTATTATTCATTCGGTGTTACTATTTATGAATAATATTTCAGACAATTTCTTCGATCTCAACCTAGTACGTCTCTCATTAAGGGTATATCCCGCTTTTGAAAAAATGCGCTCGCACGGCACTGAAGTGGCGACGACATTTAAGCGTTTTAACACATAGTTATATAGTAGTGGATATACCAGCCTTCGCTCGTGCCACCACTGCAAAGGATCCTTTTTTCTGTGAAGGATGATTTCTTGCAGGTATTTATCATATTCTACTATCCCTGCTGCTGTAGTGTTTTGTGGCATCAATCGGGCTATTTCCGAATCAAATTCATCCCAAACTGATTTTTTTGAACTAGATGAACTTGGGGGCGGTATTGTTTCTGTAACTACGACGCCGGCCGCGGCGGGTTGATTTGCGACAGCTGCTATTTTAATTTTTAAATTATTTGCTGCCCGTCCATAATTTCTGGGATCACGAAAAGCTCTATTTTTGAACCGTGGATCCAAAATTGTTGCTTCTGCGTAAAGAGGGTTGTTTTCATAACTTCCGAAACGACGTTCCGATTCTCTATATAAAGTGTTCAGCAATACATTTATTTCAGCTAGAGATGATGGTTCTTGCATAGATATTCTAATATTGTTTATAATAATCCGGCTTAGTGGTATTACTTTTGACAATGATACGGATTTTTCTGAGCTAATTTCTTCAGTCACTTCATAAAAAATCTCCAAGATTGGAACAGCTGATTCTATAATATTCCAGTCCTTTTGAGTGAGTGACAATTCACTACGTAAGAGCGCAACAGCGGCTACGACTGCATCTTTAATTTTCAAAATCCGGACAACATAACATACGTCGAATTCCACCTGGTGCACACATCTTGTTTAAGTTTTAATTCAGGTAGTTGCATTTGTGTTTGCAATTCCTTTAATTTATGTTGAGCATGTGAACTTCTTTTAAAATATTCAACAACTGCTTTCACCTTTGTAACAGTTTCGGTTATTGCACTAAGCGCTTCCTTAACCAACAAATTTAACGTATGAGCATAACAACCAACTTGACGCCAGTTTCCCTGTCGTATGGCAGCAGTGATATTAGAAGCATTATCGCTAGCAATAGCGTTAATTTTGTTATCTATGCTCCATTCCAGGCTTATATTTTGTATATATTCACACAGATTGCTGCTTGTGTATCTTTCTGTATATTCCATACAACCGATCAATACAGACTCAAGAGTGGTTGCCTGTTCAGTCTTCATAATAAAATGAGCAGTAATTGCAAAAAAACTTTCGTTATTTATTGAAGTCCATCCGTCAACAGTGAGGCAAACTGCCGCCGCGGTGGATAATTTAGTTTGCACTTTTGTTTTGGTTTTTAGTACAGTTTACTGATTATATTTTCTGTTAAAGTTTTTCTTGTTGGCAAACTGTACCCAGGACACAACATATGCACGAATTTTTGAAATTCTTTACCTTCTACTATACGTAGAGGATGATACTCCTTCGTAATCATTTTTGCCAGTTGCTCGTCTAGCAATTCTGACCGACGCACAGTGGAACGAATGTATGGGAGCGGTTGGACGTAGACATGTCCGAAAAAAAAGAGTAAAATTATGCCAAACTAATGATGCCATCTTATTCGATTACTTAATGCCTTCATAACTTGTGGTGATGAATTTCTTCATAACTCCCATATTTCGGGAGTAATTTGAGAAAATGTGAAATTTTACTATGAAAATGAGTGTATCGAGCTCTCTCCCTCCTGATTCCGGGCTTGTTTCAAGTAGCGGTCTCTAATATCATAATGCTAATACTAAGAGCTATATTTAATACTAAGACACATAGTGCGCCAAATGTGCACTTTCTGGGATAAAGAGTGATGTTTATTTTATAACACAATTTTTTTATTTTTTGTTTATTTTGTTGATTAAAACCGTTTTTCTAAAGGTTTACCTTATTACAATAACATTTCTGAGCAGCCAATTAGAGAAGATATAAGCTAATTAGGATATATAATTAGGGACTTAAGGTTTACATATAAAACTGATGCACTAATGATTACTGATAAGAACATTGCTATTATTTAATTACTAAATGGCTCTTAATACACTAATTTAGCATGCATCATTTACTAATTATCACAATAACTAATTACCTTGCAATATTTAACAAAGGATACCTGGGATACCTGGATTTTATATAAATAGGTCACTATTAGTAACTTTAAAATCAGTGTTGATTTACACCTCGTTGTATCCAAGCTAATCTCGCAATGTATTTTCCAAATTTTAATACAAATCTTGATATTCACGTTGCTTTATGCGCACGCGCACATAAAGATTTACGCGACTTTAACTATTTGTTCAGTGTTTTAAAAGATAACAGTTGTGTTCAGTTATGTGAAAGTGCTGAAACAAGTTTAAAAGACTGGTGTCGTCGATTTTGCTACCGCATTTATGCAAAATGGACACAGTCTGGAAGAAGCACAGATAAGTTTCGGAAGAAACATGAGATTTGGCTACAGGCTGCAATTCAATGGCCGGAATTACAGAATGAAAATATGGAACCTTCTACAGAAAATATAAGTGACGTCATCGAGCCCATAATTTCTCCTGCTAAATCTGATGCTTCAACTTGTACACATCCTAGTCCTCGTAAATCTTTTGAGGACCTTAGTAACCGGCAAAAAAGAAGACGCACTGAAGATAGTCTTTCATGCAGCAGTAGCAGCGCTGAAATTATGTTTTCGGCCGAAAGGGCGCTTCAAAAGGCAGGACAAAGCGATACAGCTTATGTTATGAAATACTTGACGGAGAATCCAGAAGAGGCCTCAAAAATCAAAGCCTTCATTGAAGGTAAATCAATTCAGGTACGGGAAATATCCCCTTTGAAGGCATTGGCTCTTTATGTATCGATGAACTTATCGAAATGGCGCTATAACACTCTTCGGGATTTCAACACTCAAGAAGGAGCTCTTCAATACCCGAGTTACTACATGTTGGTTAAAGAAAAAATTAAGTGCTATCCGGCCAAAGAAGATCTCACAGTTACAGAGAGCTCTGCAAAAATCAAATTACAAGCCTTGATGGATTTAACCTCAAGAAGACTTATTAGGTCGTTAGAAACCCCTGTTGATCCCAATCAACAGCTCGTATTGACCAGCAAATGGGGTTTTGACGGATCATCTAGCCAAAGCATTTATCATCAAAGGACGAGTGAAGATGAGCAAATCGATCTTGCTAGTAATTTTATGATTAGTCTTGTACCACTGCGGCTCGTCTCAAAAGGTGTAACAATTTGGGAAAACGAGCGACCATCTTCCACATCATTTTGCCGGCCAATATTGTTTAAGTTTATAAAGGAAACCAAAGAAAATGTGCAGAGAGAGATGGCTGAAATCGAAGCAGAGATTGAAGCCTTAACTCCATCCACCATCACTGATGGAATTAGTGTCAAACACCAACTGCTGTTGACAATGATTGATGGTAAAATTCATTCCATTATATCCAATACAGCAGCTTCAGTGTGTGACATATGCAAGGCTTGTCCTAAAGAAATGAATAATTTAGAGTTAATCAAAGATAAACACGCAAACGAGGACATGTATAAATATAGCTTAAGCACCCTTCACGCTTGGATTCGCTCAATGGAATGCTTATTACACATTTCCTACAAATTAGACATAAAATCATGGCAAGTAAGGGGTGATATAGCAAAAAGGCAAGTTGATGACAGGAAGAAAAGAGTTCAAGAGGCTGTAAGAAGAGAAACGGGCTTACTTCTCGATGTTGTGAAACAAGGCAGTGGATCCACCAACAATGGCAACTCGGCAAGGAGATTTTTTGAAAACTACACTAAATCTGCTGAACTGACCGGAATAGATGCTATGCTTTTAAGAAAAATCTGTGTGATCTTGCAGTGTATTTCATCAGGAGAGAAGATCAACGTAACTAAATTTCGAGAGTTCTGCTTTGATACTGCTAAGCTTTACGTGGAGTTATACCCATGGTATTATATGCCTTCTTCACTTCATAAAATTTTAATGCATGGGCCAGACATAGTTCAGAACATGTCAATTGTGCCCATTGGTTTTCTATCCGAAGAGGCATCTGAGGCTAGAAATAAAGATTTTAGAAAATATAGAGAGGGGCATTCTCGAAAGCATAGCAGTATCTCATGCAATGAAGATATTATGCACAATCTTTTACTGTCTTCTGATCCACTTGTTACAAGTATCCGTCCAAAAGGAAATAAGTTTGTAAAAAAATCTTCTTTTAAGGAATTTTATGAGCTTACGGATTCTGAGAAAAGTGATATCGAATTTGTTAACATAAATGATTTAGCGGACATCGATTCTGAATTTGAATTAATTGATGATGATGATGATGACGAAGATAATTAAATGATGTTATTGTTTTAAAATGTGTAACTTAGTAAATTAGAGCTTACATCTTAATTATTTATTGTACTTTTAATGAAACTAGGTAATTTATTATCAACTTACTTAAAAGTCATACTCTCATCAGTTCTTGTGAATATTTTTGTTAATATATATAATATATTTATAGACCTCTTAATAAGTCTGTCTGCGGTTTAAAGTAAATACAAATGGGGAAAAAACGTTTTTTTTTTTAAATTTTCATTTCCTTTTATCCCAGAAAGTGCACATTTGGCGCACTATGTGTCTTAGTATTAAATATAGCTCTTAGTAATAGCATTACGATATTAGAGACCGCTACTTGAAACAAGCCCGGAATCAGGAGGGAGAGAGCTCGATACACTCATTTTCATAGTAAAATTTCACATTTTCTCAAATTACTCCCGAAATATGGGAGTTATGAAGAAATTCATCACCACAATTTATGAAGGCATTAAGTAATCGAATAAGATGGCATCATTAGTTTGTCATAATTTTACTCTTATTTTTCGGACATGTCTACGTCCAACCGCTCCCATACATTCGTTCCACTGTGCGACGTGGGGGCAAAGGTTTCATTACAGTCGCAAACTCATTAATTCTCGGTTGTGATCGAGCTACTGTAGATGTTGATGCCACCGAGGTTGGATGAGAATCCGAGACTACTGAACTGGGCAGTTCCTGACTTGTGGCCGCTGGGTCTGGTTGCTCTTGACCCTGAAGGAATGGCAATCTTTCCATAACTATGGACACAGTTGGGTGCTTCATTTTCATGTGTCTTCCTAAATTACCGACACTGCCGCCACTTATCGATAAAACATTCGAACAGTACGAACACTTAGCCTTTTTATTGTCAATTTCTGTGAAATGATTCCACAAGGCACTTCGTTTCCTTTTTTGTTCACTCATTTTGAAGTCTTGTATTTACAACTATAAACAAAAGTCTTTTCCTATACCTATCTATTTAGTTACACTAAATATCTTAAATTCTTAAACTACCTACTCAATTTACAGGAACTATAAAACAATAATCAATCACTAAATTAACTTAAAGAGAAAGAAATTATTAATTAGGTCACTAGTTCGCCGGTCAGTGGCGCCGATTCCCTTGTTCACAAACTAAACTAAATTTAAGTTCAGTGCATCTTTTTCTTTCTATTTCATTAAGAAAAGGACAGAAGATACATTTTAGTTTAGTCCTGTCAAATTAATCAGCGCTTGACGTAAATTGACGTAATTTTAGAAGGCAGGTTTTTAATCACGTCTAAACTTGTATAGAGTACCTATGTGACAGGCGCCGATTAATTTGACAGGATTAAACTAAAATTTATCTTCTGTCTTTTTCTTAATGAAATAGAAAGAAAAAGATGCACTGAACTTAAATTTAGTTTAGTCTGTGAACAAGGGAATCGGCGCCATTGTTACACGATTACGAACTATGAACTAAATAAGTGCATTTCAATTTTCAATATAAAATAATACCCAAAATTGCGGAT
The DNA here is from genome assembly GCA_905333075.3 of Atethmia centrago. Classification (NCBI taxonomy): domain Eukaryota; kingdom Metazoa; phylum Arthropoda; class Insecta; order Lepidoptera; family Noctuidae; genus Atethmia; species Atethmia centrago. Next base: position 16,931,764 of record HG995385.1, read on the forward strand.
GAAATTATAGTCTATTGACAAAATTCTGGAAAACTGTATCGTATTATTAAGTGCGTAATGTATATTATTGCTCGTTCGGCAAAGCGAGCGATGCATATCAACTGTCTCACATTATTACGTAAATAAAAACGAGACAGCCGATAGGCGATACTTCGCGCTCTCAACTCGGCACACGCTCGTGCACGATCGGTTCTTGTCGCGATTCATTTAGTTCCGCGAAACGAGCGATCGTCGTTAGTAGTTCCCGAGTCAAAATGAGCGGTGAATCGCGAAGCGAACTAGTGAACTAGAGATACAGTCTGTACGGAACTGAACGAAAGATTTGTTACTGCTTTCATAATGAACTACCTAGTTCATTATTGTCTTTCGTTCGCGAACTACCCAAGTCTACAACAAAGACATTTAAAGAGCTGATTCACACCGGGAAAGCAGCGGCCGGCAGCGGCGCGGCGATCACTTTTAGTGAAAAATAACTTAAACTTTATCTACATACTTAAAAGACCAGTATCGCTTGAAAAGCTCGAAAAGATCGCGCGGCCACGCGCTTCTTGTCAGCGGTACTGCCTGCGGCTGCCCGCGGCTGCCCGCGGCGACGCGAGGCCGCTCGCGGCAACACGAGGCCGCTCGCGGTGCCGCGGGAATTCTCCCAACAGTCGTCGTTTCTTTCAAATAAAACAATTACAGGCACTTTTGAAATGTCAAGGGGTTGGTCCATTCCAATGCGTAGTAGGTACCTATGGAGAACAACGGGCAAGAAACTCCACGGACACTTTTTTTAAATCAACATAATATGGTAACAAAATATTGTTTACATCATTCATTTTGAAATTATACATGTGAGAACTATGCAAAATGTAAAAGCGTCCGTAATAAAGATTAACAAGAAAATAAATCCAATTTAAAAATTAAAATAAGCCGTGGCAGCAAAGAGATGACCAGTCTCTACTGACGGCGCCCGTTCATGGATTAGCACTATTCAGCTCAACCATTTTGAAGGGAGCTAAATGATCCAACACACGCGCGACCATCGGCGAGACAGAGTGAGCGTGAGTTTCTTCTACAAGTCAAGGACCTACATGTCCGTTCCGGTGTGAACCGGCCCTTAATATGCTTACAATTACGAATGTTTATTTAAATGTGGCATTTTCTTTTGTAATACAATTTGGATGTCTTTAATTTAACGCAATGTTAAAATTACCATATTTCAATTCGTTATTTCGCTGTTGAACCTTTGAATTAATTTAAATAATTAATAAATTTAATACTTTCTGGGTATGAGAGTTTTGTATTAGTTATAGTGGGTTAAATAAAAAAACTAAAGTATGACAAATGTATGACTATTTATTGTTATCAGTGAATGAACAAAACCTCTTAGCATAAAGGTTGTGATAAGGTATTTAAGTATATAACCAAATGGAATAAAATAGAAACTACCAAGAAATGTGTTTATTATTTATTTTTAATACATAACTACAGAGAATCACTGCGACAGTGGAGCGAGCGCTGCGTCGCTAATATTTCCTTTTTTTTGGTACACCTTAAATAAAATGTTTAACAATAAAAAAGTTATTACTTAATGCCGGTCTTGTACGAATGTTCTGGACATCGAAGCGGGGCAGGGGAACCCTATAGTAGAGACTAATGAAACAAATGGTAGCGATGTCATTACTTAGAATAAATAATCTATATAACCTTACAATGAATTACCGTCAGATCATGCAGTGTATGTATTTAGAAATCTGTGACCTTATTGATCTCTTATCGAATCAACTTAGTGCTTGTGAAACTACAGGGTTCAATCCCCGGTAAAAACCTACATTGATATTTAGAATAATATCACGAGAAATTAAATTATTTTAGTTGACGAGTACCTAAATTTAAAGACCGGTATTTGAGATACGTCACACGATCATTAATAATTAGAAACAGGCATAAAGTTGTCCAAAACATTTGATTACGTTTTGTGTCCACAAGAAACAAGTTTTTGAATATAAATTCCCTTAAGATTACATAATTTTATTTATTGTATTTGTTTGATTTACAAACCGTGTTTTTCTTTCGTATCTCAGAAACAGGTCAAAATATCGATAACACACATAATAATAACCTTACAAAATAGCCGCTACGATGACCACAGACTAACCAAATATGTCCATCCAACAATATAAAAGAACGGCAGCCAACATTCGTGGTGTCTTCAATGGTGGTCCAACCTATACAATAATATAATAAAAAAAATAAGGGGACGCTCATCGACCAGCCGAAATGAATTATAATCAAAACAACGATAAAACAAACATTAAGATAGGTAAACTTATCGATTAAACTCTATAATACAGACTCATTATCTCTATTCTTAGATCGTTTTATTTTTCAATCCTGGAGATGTCCGATCAATGTTTTTATTCAAGACCATTTTTTTTCTTGACACGACTTGACCTTGGTGTATTCGTGACGGTAGATTGGAAAAGGTCAGTTATATCTTAGGGCCTATTTACACTCACTAGTGACAGCTAGGTGTTATTTATACTGCTGTGAAAAGATAAGTGCGTTTTTTATTAAGCATTTCACATATTAAACATTTGATTTACAAATTACTTTGATAATGAAGTGGAAATAGGCCTTATAAAAAGATATTTGAACAGTCACATTTTAGAGTTTACCGCAAACTTTGAAGGCCATCTTTTTTTTAATTTAACCCAAGTATTTATGTATTTATACCATTAAACACAAAGAGCGAAAAGCGAAAATGCTAAGAAATGGGTAAAATTATGTAAATAGTGAATATTATTGAAGATTTACGAAATAAATTAACACAAAATAATTTATAATAAACTAAATTATTAGTTACTTATGCATGAAGTAGTAAATATTATTTGAAGGCCGTAAGAAATGAATGTTGAGCAATTTATTATGAAAGCTAGCAATTAATAACGATAACATACATAAACACTTAGGTATATTGCTAATAACCTCTCATTTTCGAACATTATATTTAGGAATGTGTACCTTTATTTGTAATATGACAAATAAAGGTACACATCCCTAATTATAATGTAATTTGTAAAATATAATGCGATTGTATTAATTGCACGATTTATGATATATCAATGCGTTTTTGGATGGAAGTTCCTTATCGCAATTTATACTTTGCACACTTGGCAAATGTGAGCTAAACAGAAAAAAAGAGTAACAATTTGACCGTCACAACACTTTTTTCAACAAAAGTGTTATTTCATTTTCTCATTCACCAAGTGTGCTAAAGCAAAAGGAACCTTGTTCCAACCGGGCGTCCCACGACACCTCTCGTTTTAGGGTTCCGTATTTTTAAGTAAATCATTATGCTAAGCCCGCTTTACGTTTGGCCTTTTTTGATAGTGTGAGAGAAGACAATAATATTGTCTTCTGGCTTTTTAATGTACCCAGAATCAACATTGTCACAATGATTCCCGACAGAAAAAAGTCATATGTGGAAACCCAACTTATCTTAGAAAGGTTTGTTCCCTCATTTTAAACAACTGATTGCTTTCTTTGTTACGGCTATAGAACTAATCAGTCTAGCGCAACAGTGTGGACTGTTTTGATAGTACTTAAGAGAGTGTACGTCGTACGGCATCTCATACAAATTTTCAAGTCCTTATTTTTCGAAATGACTGAACCTATTTTAATGAAACTTCACACACATAAGCAGGATACTTACATAGGTCTAAAATGTTAGTAGAAAACATTTTCGTAATGTCTTATTTAAAATAAAGATAATTGGAAATTTCTGTTTGTATGGAAATTTTAAAATCGCTCTCATCTAACTGTAACACAATTTTTCGAAAATGTTTTCTACTAACTTTTTAAACTTATTTATACTGCTTATTGGTATGACGTTTCATTAAAATCGGTTCAGTCATATCGAAAAATAAGGACTTGAAACTTTGTATGAAATGCCGTACTTACACGCTCTTAAGGTGTTCAGTATGAATTATTTTGTTTGTAATAAATTATAATACTCTGCAAATGTTTGATCAAATATCTTAGAAACGTAGTCGCCTTGAGAATAGATTTATAATCAATTTGTTATTCAGAGGACAATTATTTATTAGCGATTTTTGACCAATTTTAGACAGTAATCGAACCTAATTCATTTAAGTAAATCTGATTATTTACATTTTCAATTTACCTTCCAAATGGTCGTGGCATGAGATTTTAAAGAAGAGACGTGAGGAAGAAAATAGGTTGTTTGAGTACTAAACACTAACTTAATAATACATAGAAAAATACATAAACCAACATTTGATATCAGTGGTGTCGATGTTGGTACACTGTGGCAAATATGATGGCAGAAAATTCGCTATTGTATTGGACGAATATTTAGGGGCCTAAACAATCGACTAATTCAATAGTGAATTCTCTAATTCTAGGTGATAAAGCTTAGATTAACAGTGGAACTGGTAATTATAATAACAATTAAAATGGCGTTATAAAAAAAGCCAATTTTACTAGAGGAACAGACATAGTTAAGTCATTGAAAACTTAAAATAATTAAGCTCCTTATTATCCCGATTTATTTTTTTATCTCACGCCAAGACCAACACATGAAAGTTTAGGCAAAGTTTAAGTTACCGAAGTAATGTATACATTCAGTGAAGAATGAATGAAATGCTCCCATTCACTCGTTCGTTCAATAGTTAGGAGTACATACTAGTAGCCAGTCTTCATAGGGTTAAACTTATAAATACATGACTGAGTTTTGTCCTAGTTTTTTAGTCCAAACACACAGATATTTTTGGTTCCGATTAATGTTACCATTCTTGATATTTTGTAAATCTCAATAATGGATTTACCACAGACGGAAAATTACAATTTGAATTGTAAAAATATCTATGTGCTAAGGCGTTATAAGATAGCAGTTCATTGACCGGACAACAGAAATAAAGAGCTGCTAAACAAATGAGAGTTGAGATTTAAATCTTTACTGGAGCCATAGACAAAGGCTTTGTTTTTAATGTTGACAATGGTAACGAGGCTATAACATATTAAACCTGCTTGGATGAGGTAATGTCAATAGAACTGCTACCTGTTTTCAGTATTCTCGATACAATAAAACGTCCGAACAACTTCTTTTATGAGATTTGTATATTTCATGAGTTGAGTACAATATTAAAGTACCAACATTGTCGATAGATAACAGTGACGATGTGTTCAAATATTGAAACTATTATTATTATTATTGAAACTTTATACAAAATGTAATTTATTAATAGTTATAATTACTGTGGGGTGCTGAAGAATTTATTTTAAATACACGTTTTTAGTTCGGCTTATAGACCTTATAGTTCTATTTACCGTTAAAATATATTGACGTCAATATCATATACATTTTGTTGGAGATATTGTATGACACGTACTTACTTTAAACTGTTTTCGTAATATCAAACTAACCTAACATCATCTGTCATACAAACATCAAAATGAAAACAAAACATTTTTGAAGAAATCTCAAAATTCAAGACATCATTCCAACAAAAGAGCAATTGACAACATGTTTTCAATTGTCATAAAAACTCGAAAGCTTATTTATAAAAGCTATACAAATGTTACTGACAGTTTATTATCCAAAAATCATTCAAATCGACAGAAAAATGTTCAACAGACATTCTCATTCAAATGTCAAAATCGCCTGTCATCCAATTCTGACAGCTGTCATCACCTGTCATTCGAGTACATTGTCGTTATAAACTCTGTGGTCACGTTATCTATCGCTATGCTGGTACTTACTCGCTGGGCCCGTGCGACGGTCCAGCGGGGGGTAGTTCTCAGTCACTGACCGCGCGCTTCGCTTGAGGCTCTTCTAGTTCCGTTTCCGGGGGATTATCTATGCCGGGCAGCTGTATCTGTGTGTCTGATGCTTCTGAAGGCTGGAGGCAAATGAGAGGCATGGTTTAGTGGTGATATTCAGAGTTTTAATAGTAAAATGAATGGTGAAACTAATTGGACATGAATGACACTAATTGTATGTCAGTCCTACTGACAACATTGAAATGGTCTTTATACAGCGTAATTCTTGCGTGACCAGAGCGTGTACGCGACTTAAACTTAACAAAAACGGCGCAGACAGAGTGTTCACTTTAAGGTGGATGCACAGTGGTAACACGCAAAATTCAAATTTTCTTACGTTTTTTGCAATTTCCAGTTCAGTTTCAGGTTGTATCTAGATCAAAATATGATTCGCGACCATAACATATATGTATTTACAGAATTAGATTCATTAGAATCATTAATACATCTCTCTTAGTTAGATTTGTTCCATAAGAACAAATCTCTTAAGGCAAAGACCTGCAAATTGCAAATGACGTAAGAAAATTTGAATTTCTGGGCGACCACGCCGGATCTAACTTAAAGTGAACGCTCTGCCTGCGCGAAATTTACGTTGCATCCACCCTCTGGTCACGCAAGAATTACGCTCTACAAAGACTATTTCAATGTTGCCAGTAGGATTGACATACAAAATAGTACATCATGCAAACAGAAGACCAATCCCCGTAATTAAAAACGTTCAAAATCTAGTCGCCATTTCATTTCAACAATTTCCTTTTTTTTTATCCACAGCAGGACAGATGACAAAAATGTAGGTATAGTCCGTTCACTATAACTTGACGCGCGTGACGCGCTTAGTAGCACTGAATTTTGTTCGTTCTATTAGAGTTCAAGATGGCGACCGACGAACAGAACTATCAATAACATGTCTGCAAAATTCAGTGCTACCAACCGCGTAATGCGTGAACGCACTATATATTAGTGTTTTTTATTGATTGAGACAGAACTGAATGCAAAATTTTCTTACATTACGAGAATTGCGCCTGGCTTTGAAAATAATTTTATTATCAGACTGATTGTGAGTGTGCATGAATGAATAATTTCAATTAAAAATACTTACATCAGTTATCATTAATGAGATATTTAAAATACTATGTTCTAATGGGTTTACCTTGACGTCAATACTCCCGCGTCCCAGAGTATGCTTGGAAAACATCGTTCAAGTAAATACATATATTATTTATTTCAAGCTTTTTGTATGACAGGTGATACAGGTTAGCGAGATACATAGTGGAGTTTATAAATATTATTTATATATAATATTCAATTGGGTTAGTGAAATATTTATTTAATTTTAGCAATACGTGGTGTATATTTGAACCCAAATGCCATCAAAACTGACCAAATGTTTTTGAGTTTCTTATGATCAGTGTCTTATAGTGCTAAGTGGCACAAAAATAAATACAGATATCAAAGTGCGCTCTTTTGTATTGAAACTTTCAAGCTTTAATTTTTATTAGATTTAATAATGAAATTCAGAAGGAACAGATAACAGTACAGGGGATGTTGGCTCGTGCAGTAAAAAAAAAAACGCGATATTTTCGCAGAATTCTATTGGTGGATGTGGGTACTGACTCAAGCTATCAGCCCTCGCAGTATGTTGCACTATTTACTGAACATCCTGTATATTAACAGTTCAAATACACACCACGAACCACAGTGGTTGTAAATCAACACAAGACCAGGCATATGCCCTTCTGAGCCAGCAGCCCGTGCTCACCTCAACATCGTTGGCGTTCTCCCGCTCCGGCAGCGCGCGCGCCCGCTTCTTGCTGCGCGGGTTGTTGCCCTCTGACGTCGCCTGCCTCTTGGGTTGGAACTGTACAAACAAATAATTACGTTTGGCGGATTTTTTTTACAGACTAGCTGGAATTAAAAAAGATTTTGAGGAAATTTTAGAGTGAATGGTACTGGTTGTACACAATTTTTTTTTTTTATTACTCTAAAATCGAACTCCAGACGTTAGACGTAAACAACCTATAATTTAATTAAAGAATCAATGTTGCTGCAGTTCACTTCGAATTGTAACTGTTGCAGCCAGAAACTTGAGGTACCCTTTGTTCTAACATTAGACCAGAGTAAGACAGTGAAGTTACCGTTGCGTATGCGCAACGTCTACTCCAGACATTGCGCATACGCAAAGATAACTTCACGTCACTGCGACGTATTTTCGATACAACGCTAGGACAGCAAGTACATTCACGCAGCGTCTACATCGCGTAAACGTCTACGTCAGAAATACGCATGCAGTGTGAAGACACTCTTACAGTCCTTTTACAGTTACCTCTGATAACAACAACCTTATTGTATAGAAAATAAAGATCAAATTTACAAATTATTTTTACACTTCACTTGAATACAATCTTGGTGAAATTTACTATCTACTAGCTGCGCCCCGCGGTTTCACCCGCATAAGTCTCGATCCCGTGGGAATATCGGTATAAAAATGTCCTAATTCAGGTCATGGTCTACCCAAATTTCATCCAAATCCGTTCAGCCGTTTTAGCGTGATGCCGTGACCAAGGGAAATTGGGATTCGTTTCTATATAATATACATATATAAAGATTATCTAATAAAAAATCGCCGACACACACCCCGTCCACACATTGCCTCAGACCGACCTGTAACTCGGGCGGCAGGAACACGCGAGTGTTGGCAAAGTAGTCCGGTTGTGGCGCGAAGTACATGCGCGGGATGCGGGCGTCCGACGGGAAGTCGCGCAGCTCGAAGCTCTGAGACCGCGACCAGATCACCGACATGGCTAGGTCGCAGACGGCCCATAGTTTCTGTAAAGAACAATGGATGATAAATTAGAAATAATACGAGTACGAGTATATGGCAGTCTCTTGTCTTACAAGTCAGTAAAACTTGCAAGAAATGTGCTGATTGTATTTTAACATGAAGTCAAATAAAAGTTCGGGACTGAACGATTAGTTTCAAACACAGATGGAATGTGTTTTTACGAATCTTGAATAGATCGCGAACAGTTTGGCGCATGAGCACATCCATTAATGGTTGTGCTCACGGAATAAATATTGTCAATGTTCCTGATATTTTATACAATTCTTAATCGCGGCGTCTACAATATTGAGTTTCTTTCAAGCTTAAAACCGATCAATTTATTAGATCTCCAGGCTTAGCACGAGCACCGTTTTGTCTAAGGAAGAATAGACAAAAATGACATTCCGTATAGAAGTACGACGACAGCAAAGTAGAAAGAGTCAACTGCACTTTTTACGAAATTCATTCTTTAAATATATAATTCGACTCAGAATTCTTTGTTTTGTCATAGGATTTTTTCCTGTTTGATTCTCAATTTTTCTCAGTGTCGAAGTACCATTCTTTTTTTTTTTCAAAAAAAATATTGCAGTATATATATTGGTAATTGGTAAGTTAATAGTAACTAAATGATGTAAAATAGGAGAAGATAGTCTTGTTCTTCTATTAATTATCACAGTTTTGCGTTCAAAACGTTTACCTGTAAAATCATGATTTTGTAGATAACCGTATATAGCATGTGGCCATCGAGTAGAGAAACGCAAATTGTCTTCACTACCTGAGACAACCGTCAGTTGTCAGTGTGACTGACAGTTTGGGATAAAAACTTTCTTCTGAAATAGTCTACATAAAAAGGACCTAGACAAAGATCGTTAGAAACGAAAGACAATCTGACAGATTGCAGAAGGATTTCTACGGTGCGATGTCAAAAATGGAGAAATGAAATGTCACTTTGTATAGAAAGAGCCGTGTCGTGAAGAAAGCGTCAGGCTAAGCCTGCTGCGGCGTAATTGCGTTACACACATATAATGACAATTGATCGCAATCTGTTTCATTTTGACAGTTCGCCCACGTCCATTGCGGTATTTACGTTGTTGAGCAGACAAATTTTGAAAGAGCCATGCCTCACCGGCCCGCCGGCGCAGCCCGCGCCGCTGACTATGTAGCTGGCAACATTTAGTTGGCAGCGCGACCTGGCGACGTCGCCGTGGCGTCCCGGCCACGCATGGCTCATACTGATCGATGAATTATACTGGTTTATTAGTAACTTAAAATTAAATCAGATGGCTTATCAATAAGTTCGGCCGCCTATGCTGTTAAAAAAATTCGACAGATAACCGATGTAGATACGGGCAGAATTGTTTATTTTAGTTATTTTCATAGTCTTATGTCCTATGGGATTCTTCTCTGGGGAACCTGTGCGGACATTAATACCGTCTTTGTTTTACAAAAAAGGGCTGTTCGAGCCATTTACAACCTAGGTCCAAGAAATTCCCTTCGAGAAAAATTCAAAGAAATAGATATTCTGACTGTAGCCTCTCAATATATATTTGATAATCTTATGTATGTACACAAAAATATATCAAATTTTAAGAAAATGTCCGATATCCACAGTTTAAATACCAGGAATAAACATAATCTTGCTGTACTTCACACTCGCCTCCACAGAGTAGGCAACTCGTTCACGGGTCAATGTATACGCTTTTACAACAAACTTCCTATTGCTATTCGAAATTTACCCATTAAACGATTTAAAAGCTGTATTAAAACCAAACTTTGTAAAAAGGGGTACTATAAAATTTCAGATTATTTAGAAGACAAAAAAGCTTGGGATTGAGCTGCTCGCTCTGATAAGCTTTGTGCTAAAACCATTAAATTTGATATTTAAATTATGCAAAATCATCATTATGTACAACTATATGTACATATTGACATTGATGAATATTATAAGCAAAATTAAGTGAATATTTATGTATGTACCTTGAAAAGTATTGTATTACTTTAATTATTGTGAATGTGAGCACTATGTGGGTCATTTTTATTTATTTCTTGTTGTTTTTTTTTTCTCTTAGTTTTAATTATGGTCTGGCTTTTTGAGTTCTTTATGCGGCCAAACCAATTGTCCTTTCCTTGGTATTGTTCGTCGAGTCGTTGAGCTCCTTAAGTTTTGAGTTGAGTTACACGATTACTGACAAATGCTTGCACTGACTGGACAGGTCCACTCAAATTTGTGTGGTTCTTTCCTCAAAAGACCATTTCAGACATAGATCTACATGGTCCTCACATGATCTGACCAAGATTATGTCTGGACTTTAAAAGAGACTTTGACCCTTGAGTTTGTTTCGCCATTTCTTCTCAGGGGTAGTCAGATAGGAAATGTCGACTCCATCTAGCTTATTTTTTAATATGACGTGTAAAAGTGATTCTCATATCCTATTTACAGAATAAACAATTTCATTTCATTTCAATACTTACATTGAGCAAGGATAAGACGTGGAGAGCGATGTTTGGTTCTCGAGTTTGAGCAGCACCCTAATAGCGGAACACAGTTCCAATCACAATCCGAGAGTTTACAAGGATATCGCTAATCCTTTGTTTCTTAAATTTGAAAAATTGTCTGCTCAACAAAGTAAATAACGCAATGGACGTGGGCGAACTGTCAAAATGAAACAGATTGCGATCAATTGCCATTATATGTGTGTTACGCAATAGGGTCTTACACCCATTTTTGAAAAGTGTCTTAATTAAATTCTATAGTGCCCTATATGCCCCCAAAAAAATCACAAAATTTTTATACAATCGATACTGCCATAAAAATGCATTAAAATTTTACATTTTAATTCGCGCGTAGTTTGACGAAAACGCTGGACGCAGTGGACTCCATGTTGCTCTGTGGTCATGACGTCACTTGGCTATGTAAACAAATGCGCTGATCTATTATCTAACTATCAGTTGACAGTTGACACCAGTGGCGGTACCTTCATATAAGCCCAAAAGCCCGGCCGGCATGCCTTACTAAAATGGATAGATGAACTCACTTTTAATTTATTGTACCTAACCAGTAGTTTATGAGAAAATTGCGATGATACATACGTAGGTACCTACATACTCAGTCGAAAACTGAACTTTCTTTTTTTGAAATCGGTTAAAATTTTATTGGGCTTGCGTTATTTTGAAACCCTAGGCACGCCACTGGTTGACACGTTTTAGTTTACATAGCGGTATGGCGTAATAACATGGCGGCTACTATTTCATGGTGTTTTTTAACAGATTAGAAAAACTGAAAACGTTGAATTGAATTTTAAAATTTATTTTGTTATTTTATGCACTAAAAGTAACATTTTCCGACTCCTTTCTGCCTAAACTATCTCAATATTCTATTTATAGATTTTTTCTCGTATATAGTAAAATACCCTATTACCCCGCAGATCTTACAAATTGGTCGGTTTTAAGCTTGAAAGAAACTCAATATTGTAGACGCCGCGAACTGACCAAATAAAGAGTATACTTACATAGTTGACGGCGTCGTCCGTCTCGTTGAGTGCATCCTTGTGCATCTTCATGCGCTCCACGAGGCTTTTGTAGAAGCCGTAGCAGTAGAAGTCATTGCGAGTGATCAGCGGCTCCAGGATGAACCACAGGCAGTTCTTGACGACCTGCGAATAAAATTGTCGATTATTTACTAAGAGTATACAAAGATATGTCTTGTGTCACGGGCGCTATATTGAATACAGAGTGTAACGAAGGATTCTAGTGCTATAGCACAACGAGCTTGCTGCAAGTTAATACTCAATCATTTGCCGCGTCCATTAGTGGACAAGAGCCCGAGAGGACGTTTACAACATAGATTTTTAACCACCTATTGGGCACAGCAAATTCATCATCATCTGCCTAGCCTTTTCCCAACTATGTTGGGGTCGGCTTCCAGTCTTACCGGATACAGCTGAATACCAGTATTTTACATGGAGCGACTGCCTATCTGACCTCCACGACCCAGTTACTGGGTAACACGATACCCCTTGGTAAGACTGGTTGTCAGACTTTCGAGCTTCTGACGACCCGTAACGACTGTCAAAGATCTACAAATGACAGCCAGGACCAACGGCTTAACGTGCTTTCCGAGGCACGGAGGGGTCTTGGTATGTAAAGATGGTCACCCATCTGCGGACCGACTGCGGTAAGCGTAGCTTAACCTGATCGATCGACCCGTGCGGTTGTTATTACTTAGCCACAAGCCCCTCAAATTATGAGAGAAAAATTTGATGATTATATTGTGTTCTTTCAACCTAAATAATAATAATGATAAAATAGTTTATTACAAAATGGGATTTCAAAAGTTTAAATATCTGTTCAGCTTTCCAAAGAAAGGTATGCGTTTCGAGAATCATCCTCTATCTTCGGAAACACGAACGCGCGATGATGTCTAATATAGAGCTGTTACAGACTTGGAAGTCCTTGCATATTTTGTACGTTTAGATTAACAACTCTATGTTATTGCAAAAAACATTTCAAAACTTTAAGTGACAAATGACAGTCTGAGACTAGAATAGGTAACCCCACAGAGAGAAACCTGGATACACGGTCTGAGACTAGAATAGATTACCCCACAAAGAGAAACCTGCATACACGGTCTGAGACTAGAATAGGCAACCCCACAGGGAGAAACCTGCATACACGGTCTGAGACTAGAATAGGTAACCCCACAGAGAGAAACCTGCTTACATGGTCTGTGACTAGAATAGGTAACCCCACAGAGAGAAACCTGTATACACGGTCAGAGACTAGAATAGATTACCCTACAGAGAGAAACCTGCATACACGTTCTGAGACTAGAATAGGTAATCCCACAGAGAGAAACCTGTATACACGGTCTGAGACTAGAATAGATTACCCCACAGAGAGAAACCTGCATACACGGTCTGAGACTAGAATAGATTACCCCACAGAGAGAAACCTGTATACACGGTCTGAGACTAGAATAGATTACCCCACAGAGAGAAACCTGCATAGACGGTCTGAGACTAGAATAGGTAACCCCACAGAGAGAAACCTACATACACGGTCTGAGACTAGAATAGATTACCCCACAGAGAGAAACCTGCATACACGGTCTGAAACTAGAATAGGTAACCCCACAGGGAGAAACCTGCATACACGGTCTGAGACTAGAATAGGTAACCCCACAGAGAGAAACCTGCATACATGGTCTGTGACTAGAATAGGTAACCCCACAGAGAGAAACCTGTATACACGGTCAGAGACTAGAATAGATTACCCTACAGAGAGAAACCTGCATACACGGTCTGAGACTAGAATAGGTAATCCCACAGAGAGAAACCTGTATACACGGTCTGAGACTAGAATAGGTAACCCCACAGAGAGAAACCTGCATACACGGTCTGAGACTAGAATAGGTAACCCCACAGAGAGAAACCTGCATACACGGTCTGAGACTAGAATAGGTAACCCCACAGAGAGAAACCTGCATACACGGTCTGAGACTAGAATAGGTAACCCCACAGAGAGAAACCTGCATACACGGTCTGAGACTAGAATAGGTAACCCCACAGAGAGAAACCTGCATACACGGTCTGAGACTAGAATAGGTAACCCCACAGAGAGAAACCTGCATACACGGTCTGAGACTAGAATAGGTAACCCCACAGAGAGAAACCTGCATACACGGTCTGAGACTAGAATAGGTAACCCCACAGAGAGAAACCTGCATACACGGTCTGAGACTAGAATAGGTAACCCCACAGAGAGAAACCTGCATACACGGTCTGAGACTAGAATAGGTAACCCCACAGAGAGAAGCCTGCATACACGGTCTGAGACTAGAATAGGTAACCCCACAGAGAGAAACCTGCATACACGGTCTGAGACTAGAATAGGTAACCCCACAGAGAGAAACCTGCATACACGGTCTGAGACTAGAATAGGTAACCCCACAGAGAGAAACCTGCATACAAACGCGTAATGATAGCTGCACTACTGCAGCCTCTGTGGTGGGTTACTCTGTGGCACGACGTTCGTGCTAATTCGGAAACACGATGATTACCGAAGTGCCTTTTCTGGTTTACCTGTAACAAGTATTCTGTCACAAACCGCTATTACATAGTAAAAAGCCGACATACCTTGAGTTGCACGACGTTATCGTAGGCGGTGAAGGCAGGATCATGCGTGAGTATGGGCACCGCGAACACCAGCATGTAGTCCGGCAAGATGTGCGGCAGCTGCGATACCGCGCGCTCCACTGTGCATACAAATACATACGTTAGTGCACTGTAGATACAGGACATTATCGTTCGACGTTTATGACGATAGTCGTCGGTAGCGTTACAAATGTTCGCTTTGACGCATAGAATAGACGTCCAATGAAACGCCAACGATGTCAATAGTTAACAAAATTTTATGGTTTACCAAAAAAGTCACTATTGACTTACACAAAAATAAATTACTTGATTACGATTTTTTTTTGAGAACGACTATTATATACAATAGGTATTTACAAGGCAGATGTGAGTGGAAACGCCGGGAGGAGACGCTCCAGGAAGACATATAGTGAACTCATTGGTGATGTTCTTCAGGCAGCTCAGGCGAGTAGTATTCGTAACCGACGTGCATGTATGACCAGATGTATGAACGTAAACGAAGCAAAAGGATGAAGGCGTGAGCTTATGTATGTGTATGTGTACTATAAAATACAAACTTATTTTTTCTGCCAATTAAATCAATATTGTGTTCGTACCAAACGAAAAGTTAAAGCGTCCTTCACTGTGCATGGTCTGGCACGCACTAGGCCGGATTTTTTGTGTATGTACCGCATAAACTTAAATCTATCCTTACCTTTTTCATCTTTTCTTTAATCAGGCGTGCGTATAGAGTACAAGTGTGACGTCACTCACATAGGTTACCTTTAGTGCCGACGGTGATGTTCCGCACGTACTCGCGGCGCCGCACCACGTCGGCCAGCATGTACTGGCGCACGAGGCTGTACCCGGAGCGTTGTATCTTACATATAGAGTACCAGTGTGACGTCACTCACATAGGTTACCTTTAGTGCCGACGGTGATGTTCCGCACGTACTCGCGGCGCCGCACCACGTCGGCCAGCATGTACTGGCGCACGAGGCTGTACCCGGAGCGTTGTATCTTACATATAGAGTACCAGTGTGACGTCACTCACATAGGTTACCTTTAGTGCCGACGGTGATGTTCCGCACGTACTCGCGGCGCCGCACCACGTCGGCCAGCATGTACTGGCGCACGAGGCTGTACCCGGAGCGTTGTATCTTACATATAGAGTACCAGTGTGACGTCACTCACATAGGTTACCTTTAGTGCCGACGGTGATGTTCCGCACGTACTCGCGGCGCCGCACCACGTCGGCCAGCATGTACTGGCGCACGAGGCTGTACCCGGAGCGTTGTATCTTACATATAGAGTACCAGTGTGACGTCACTCACATAGGTTACCTTTAGTGCCGACGGTGATGTTCCGCACGTACTCGCGGCGCCGCACCACGTCGGCCAGCATGTACTGGCGCACGAGGCTGTACCCGGAGCGTTGTATCTTACATATAGAGTACCAGTGTGACGTCACTCACATAGGTTACCTTTAGTGCCGACGGTGATGTTCCGCACGTACTCGCGGCGCCGCACCACGTCGGCCAGCATGTACTGGCGCACGAGGCTGTACCCGGAGCGTTGTATCTTACATATAGAGTACCAGTGTGACGTCACTCACATAGGTTACCTTTAGTACCGACGGTGATGTTCCGCACGTACTCGCGGCGCCGCACCACGTCGGCCAGCATGTACTGGCGCACGAGGCTGTACCCGGAGCGTTGTATCTTACATATAGAGTACCAGTGTGACGTCACTCACATAGGTTACCTTTAGTGCCGACGGTGATGTTCCGCACGTACTCGCGGCGCCGCACCACGTCGGCCAGCATGTACTGGCGCACGAGGCTGTACCCGGAGCGTTGTATCTTACATATAGAGTACCAGTGTGACGTCACTCACATAGGTTACCTTTAGTGCCGACGGTGATGTTCCGCACGTACTCGCGGCGCCGCACCACGTCGGCCAGCATGTACTGGCGCACGAGGCTGTACCCGGAGCGTTGTATCTTACATATAGAGTACCAGTGTGACGTCACTCACATAGGTTACCTTTAGTGCCGACGGTGATGTTCCGCACGTACTCGCGGCGCCGCACCACGTCGGCCAGCATGTACTGGCGCACGAGGCTGTACCCGGAGCGTTGTATCTTACATATAGAGTACCAGTGTGACGTCACTCACATAGGTTACCTTTAGTGCCGACGGTGATGTTCCGCACGTACTCGCGGCGCCGCACCACGTCGGCCAGCATGTACTGGCGCACGAGGCTGTACCCGGAGCGTTGTATCTTACATATAGAGTACCAGTGTGACGTCACTCACATAGGTTACCTTTAGTGCCGACGGTGATGTTCCGCACGTACTCGCGGCGCCGCACCACGTCGGCCAGCATGTACTGGCGCACGAGGCTGTACCCGGAGCGTTGTATCTTACATATAGAGTACCAGTGTGACGTCACTCACATAGGTTACCTTTAGTGCCGACGGTGATGTTCCGCACGTACTCGCGGCGCCGCACCACGTCGGCCAGCATGTACTGGCGCACGAGGCTGTACCCGGAGCGTTGTATCTTACATATAGAGTACCAGTGTGACGTCACTCACATAGGTTACCTTTAGTGCCGACGGTGATGTTCCGCACGTACTCGCGGCGCCGCACCACGTCGGCCAGCATGTACTGGCGCACGAGGCTGTACCCGGAGCGTTGTATCTTACATATAGAGTACCAGTGTGACGTCACTCACATAGGTTACCTTTAGTGCCGACGGTGATGTTCCGCACGTACTC
This sequence comes from Atethmia centrago, assembly GCA_905333075.3. Lineage (NCBI taxonomy): Eukaryota > Metazoa > Arthropoda > Insecta > Lepidoptera > Noctuidae > Atethmia > Atethmia centrago. The sequence continues at coordinate 16,949,322 of HG995385.1, forward strand.
GCGGCGCCGCACCACGTCGGCCAGCATGTACTGGCGCACGAGGCTGTACCCGGAGCGTTGTATCTTACATATAGAGTACCAGTGTGACGTCACTCACATAGGTTACCTTTAGTACCGACGGTGATGTTCCGCACGTACTCGCGGCGCCGCACCACGTCGGCCAGCATGTACTGGCGCACGAGGCTGTACCCGGAGCGTTGTATCTTACATATAGAGTACCAGTGTGACGTCACTCACATAGGTTACCTTTAGTGCCGACGGTGATGTTCCGCACGTACTCGCGGCGCCGCACCACGTCGGCCAGCATGTACTGGCGCACGAGGCTGTACCCGGAGCGTTGTATCTTACATATAGAGTACCAGTGTGACGTCACTCACATAGGTTACCTTTAGTACCGACGGTGATGTTCCGCACGTACTCGCGGCGCCGCACCACGTCGGCCAGCATGTACTGGCGCACGAGGCTGTACCCGGAGCGTTGTATCTTACATATAGAGTACCAGTGTGACGTCACTCACATAGGTTACCTTTAGTACCGACGGTGATGTTCCGCACGTACTCGCGGCGCCGCACCACGTCGGCCAGCATGTACTGGCGCACGAGGCTGTACCCGGAGCGTTGTATCTTACATATAGAGTACCAGTGTGACGTCACTCACATAGGTTACCTTTAGTACCGACGGTGATGTTCCGCACGTACTCGCGGCGCCGCACCACGTCGGCCAGCATGTACTGGCGCACGAGGCTGTACCCGGAGCGTTGTATCTTACATATAGAGTACCAGTGTGACGTCACTCACATAGGTTACCTTTAGTATCGACGGTGATGTTCCGCACGTACTCGCGGCGCCGCACCACGTCGGCCAGCATGTACTGGCGCACGAGGCTGTACCCGGAGCGTTGTATCTTACATATAGAGTACCAGTGTGACGTCACTCACATAGGTTACCTTTAGTACCGACGGTGATGTTCCGCACGTACTCGCGGCGCCGCACCACGTCGGCCAGCATGTACTGGCGCACGAGGCTGTACCCGGAGCGTTGTATCTTACATATAGAGTACCAGTGTGACGTCACTCACATAGGTTACCTTTAGTACCGACGGTGATGTTCCGCACGTACTCGCGGCGCCGCACCACGTCGGCCAGCATGTACTGGCGCACGAGGCTGTACCCGGAGCGTTGTATCTTACATATAGAGTACCAGTGTGACGTCACTCACATAGGTTACCTTTAGTACCGACGGTGATGTTCCGCACGTACTCGCGGCGCCGCACCACGTCGGCCAGCATGTACTGGCGCACGAGGCTGTACCCGGAGCGTTGTATCTTACATATAGAGTACCAGTGTGACGTCACTCACATAGGTTACCTTTAGTACCGACGGTGATGTTCCGCACGTACTCGCGGCGCCGCACCACGTCGGCCAGCATGTACTGGCGCACGAGGCTGTACCCGGAGCGTTGTATCTTACATATAGAGTACCAGTGTGACGTCACTCACATAGGTTACCTTTAGTGCCGACGGTGATGTTCCGCACGTACTCGCGGCGCCGCACCACGTCGGCCAGCATGTACTGGCGCACGAGGCTGTACCCGGAGCGTTGTATCTTACATATAGAGTACCAGTGTGACGTCACTCACATAGGTTACCTTTAGTGCCGACGGTGATGTTCCGCACGTACTCGCGGCGCCGCACCACGTCGGCCAGCATGTACTGGCGCACGAGGCTGTACCCGGAGCGTTGTATCTTACATATAGAGTACCAGTGTGACGTCACTCACATAGGTTACCTTTAGTGCCGACGGTGATGTTCCGCACGTACTCGCGGCGCCGCACCACGTCGGCCAGCATGTACTGGCGCACGAGGCTGTACCCGGAGCGTTGTATCTTACATATAGAGTACCAGTGTGACGTCACTCACATAGGTTACCTTTAGTGCCGACGGTGATGTTCCGCACGTACTCGCGGCGCCGCACCACGTCGGCCAGCATGTACTGGCGCACGAGGCTGTACCCGGAGCGTTGTATCTTACATATAGAGTACCAGTGTGACGTCACTCACATAGGTTACCTTTAGTGCCGACGGTGATGTTCCGCACGTACTCGCGGCGCCGCACCACGTCGGCCAGCATGTACTGGCGCACGAGGCTGTACCCGGAGCGTTGTATCTTACATATAGAGTACCAGTGTGACGTCACTCACATAGGTTACCTTTAGTGCCGACGGTGATGTTCCGCACGTACTCGCGGCGCCGCACCACGTCGGCCAGCATGTACTGGCGCACGAGGCTGTACCCGGAGCGTTGTATCTTACATATAGAGTACCAGTGTGACGTCACTCACATAGGTTACCTTTAGTGCCGACGGTGATGTTCCGCACGTACTCGCGGCGCCGCACCACGTCGGCCAGCATGTACTGGCGCACGAGGCTGTACCCGGAGCGTTGTATCTTACATATAGAGTACCAGTGTGACGTCACTCACATAGGTTACCTTTAGTGCCGACGGTGATGTTCCGCACGTACTCGCGGCGCCGCACCACGTCGGCCAGCATGTACTGGCGCACGAGGCTGTACCCGGAGCGTTGTATCTTACATATAGAGTACCAGTGTGACGTCACTCACATAGGTTACCTTTAGTGCCGACGGTGATGTTCCGCACGTACTCGCGGCGCCGCACCACGTCGGCCAGCATGTACTGGCGCACGAGGCTGTACCCGGAGCGTTGTATCTTACATATAGAGTACCAGTGTGACGTCACTCACATAGGTTACCTTTAGTGCCGACGGTGATGTTCCGCACGTACTCGCGGCGCCGCACCACGTCGGCCAGCATGTACTGGCGCACGAGGCTGTACCCGGAGCGTTGTATCTTACATATAGAGTACCAGTGTGACGTCACTCACATAGGTTACCTTTAGTGCCGACGGTGATGTTCCGCACGTACTCGCGGCGCCGCACCACGTCGGCCAGCATGTACTGGCGCACGAGGCTGTACCCGGAGCGTTGTATCTTACATATAGAGTACCAGTGTGACGTCACTCACATAGGTTACCTTTAGTGCCGACGGTGATGTTCCGCACGTACTCGCGGCGCCGCACCACGTCGGCCAGCATGTACTGGCGCACGAGGCTGTACCCGGAGCGTTGTATCTTACATATAGAGTACCAGTGTGACGTCACTCACATAGGTTACCTTTAGTGCCGACGGTGATGTTCCGCACGTACTCGCGGCGCCGCACCACGTCGGCCAGCATGTACTGGCGCACGAGGCTGTACCCGGAGCGTTGTATCTTACATATAGAGTACCAGTGTGACGTCACTCACATAGGTTACCTTTAGTGCCGACGGTGATGTTCCGCACGTACTCGCGGCGCCGCACCACGTCGGCCAGCATGTACTGGCGCACGAGGCTGTACCCGGAGCGTTGTATCTTACATATAGAGTACCAGTGTGACGTCACTCACATAGGTTACCTTTAGTGCCGACGGTGATGTTCCGCACGTACTCGCGGCGCCGCACCACGTCGGCCAGCATGTACTGGCGCACGAGGCTGCGTATCCGACGCTCGGGCTCGCGGCCTGCCAGCGCGTACATGCCCATGAAGTCTAGTGGCAAACATTTGTTGGGGATGCCCTGTGGAGAAAAAGTTCTTGAAGTAAACTTAACACCTAACAGACACGGGCGCATGACAGGATTGCGGTTTCGACGCCCGCACCCCACCTCTACCCCCACGCTCCCCTAGTTACGCGTGACGTCTTAGCTTTTTTTTTTGGGGTGGGAAATTATCAAATAACTTCTCCCGTTCTGGGCGGAGCGGAAGGGTGTGTCAGACTCTTACTGACTAAAACACACCCGTGTTCCTTCCGTTGCTTGTGTTGCCAGGAGCCTCAGTATCCCTTCGGACTTTCCCGCGGTGACGTCTTAGCTGTCGTGCGCCTAATCGTTTTGCTCACGTAGCATGTTGTCGCACGATCGCACCTCGCGGCTGCGCAGAATCTCGCCAGTAGCGAGCTCCCGGGAGGACGTGACGTCACACGATAACGTTGCCAAAATACCAAAGTAGCGACTAATCCTACTCTGGTAAATCATTGCATGTATCCTGCAGTGGATTTTGAACACGCGAAGGTACGCAGAGTCCAGCTCAAACCCAAGCTAAAGGCAACTCAAACTTTTTGTAGTAAAATTTTGGTTTAAGTACACCAATTATTATTCACTCGTTCTATATATTTATATGAGATATATGTAAATTACCTTTGACAATCCCTTGTGTAGTTTTGTAGCAAAAGCTTCTCTGACTTGGGGTACGTCGTCCTGAAATAACAAAACATTATAAAGTTTATAAAAAATATTTGGTGATAAAAAACCGCATTAGACCAATCGTACGAATTGAGTGTTTGAGGACATGGTTTCACATGCTTATTATTTTATTTTATTAGGTTCACCAACAATTAATTACACTGATGTCTGATACAAGCACATAATACATTTTTAAAGTAAAATAACAGTGCATCAGTTACTTATAGATAAACACCACATGCATAAAACAATGAATCAGAGAAATAAGCTAACTTACTTAGTAATAAGCGTTAATATTGAAAAATTTTAACGAAGTATCGTGGAACGATTTTTAAGGCTCTTGATGCAGAACCGACAGCAATTTTAACTGTTGGACTTAACATCGAAGGGTTGGACAGAGGTGAACCTGTAGTACACCCACATTTCGCCAGTTATGTTTCAGTCCCATGTAATAGGGGCGAGTCTATTGCCATCAACGGGGCACAAATCCACACTCCGGGCTGCTACTGAGAAATTCCAGATAGAAAACCCAATAACACTTTGCTAGACCCGGGAATCGATCTCAGGACCTCATGCCCAACAGTAGCGCTTGCGACCACTAGAGCAGCGAGGCAGTCCCTCATACACAAACACCTAATAAATATCATTCTACAGCAGAATGACGACTAAATACAAATATCTTTATATCAAGAGGTCGAAATACATGGTTTGAAGACATGTGACATCTACCAACCCGCACTGGGCCCGCGTGGTGGATTACGGCCCACTCCCTCTCACAGAGAGGAGGCCTGTGTCCCAGCAGTGGGAACATTATAGGCTGGTGATGTATGTGATGTAAGAGGTCGAAATCCACACAATACTCACAATCATGAGATGCGACAGGTTGTAGAACTGCTCGGCCGTGAACTGGTCGCCGACGCCCTTCTGTTCGCAGATCTTCAACATGGCCGCGCCCGCCGCCAGCCGCAGGTGCGCCATCTCCGCTTTTGATAGACGGTTTTGCTGAAATAGACGAACTTACTATTAGAAGATGTAAGGCGACGAAATAATGGATGACATCAGTCGGCACTGCTCAGTTGAGAACTGCCATCAGTAATTTTTTAGCATAGTATACCAACAAAATACTGGTTCGTGCTGTTCCCATGGGTCTACTCTCTAAGTCCGTCATCCAAGATACGGACCCGTCCGAAAGTAGTTGGTCCGTCAAAACAAGTGAAAAATTTAATTTTTCTAATGGGCAAATACACGTTGGGAATAGGGACAACTGTCAAATCGTGTTGTCATTAATAATAATTCTTAGTTCAGGACTCAAACTAATCTTATGTCAGTAAGTTACACGGAGTAGGAAACGCCCGTAACTTCGACCGAAACTACGGATATCGTGATTACGGAGTAGACCCCCTGAGTAGTCGTGAATTTATCAAACATTATTTCATGCGGATATAGAATATATTTATGTTCAATGGCATGTTTTAATTGGTCAAGGACAGTTAATGAGACAATTGATTTTCTATTGTTTGACTCTGAATCGGTGTCGCGCGGGGCTTAACAGGTATACTAGTTTAATAATAATACTCACATGTAGAAAATCATCTCAGAAACAACATGACTTTATAATAAGGATAAAGAAGGATAGGTAGCTTCATTTATTAATTTAGAAAACTCATTCAGAAACACAATCTCACAACAAGTTATCAACACTAACACGAGAATTGACAGCATATTTATCGATCAGTATGTCATAAAACGGACATATAGTCTCTGTATTTTCAAAATAAAGACAAAATACCACTTATATACCTGTAACAAATCTCCTTTGTGCACTATAAACGCATTCAGCATCCTGAAGGTCTTCTGGGCGGACAACTCATCCTTTTTGAGTCCTAGCAGCCAGCGCGCCATGCACTTGAGTCCCTCTAGCTTGCAGCGCGTTTCTTCGGGCAGCTGGTCTTCGGGACACCACGGCTCGTCGGGCACTGAGGAGCTGGCACCGCCCTCACGGACTAGGAGCTCTTTTACGATCTGCAAGAAAAAATAAGTTTTAAATTTCGGCGTTGTCGAGCGTCACCTATGCCTGGGTCTCTTATTAAAGGTCTCATCATCTGCCTAGCCTTTTCCAACTATGTTGGGGTCGGCTTCCAGTTTACATGGAGCGACTGCCTATCTGACCTCCACAATCCATTTACTGGGTAACACGATACCCCTTGGTAAGACTTTCGGGCTTCTGACGACCCGTAACAACTGTCAAAGATCTACAAATGACAGCCAGGACCGAACGGTTTAACGTGCTTTCTGAGGCACGGAGAGGTCTTGGTATGTAAAGATGGTCACCCATCCACGGAACAACCGCGGCAAGCATAGCTCAACCTGATCGATCGACCCTTGCGGCTGTTATTAGTTGGCCACAAACAAGCCTCTTTCTAAAGGTCTAATTGACACAAACTGGTAGAAAGGTTAAATTTTCAATAAAAAATATTTTTATTTTAAAACTCTATATATAAATTGCGGTAGAAGTTAAGCATTTGGGAAGCAAATCAGACGAAAATATTAGATTCAGGGTTCCACTCTGGTTATTAAGCTGGAAGAGCAAAACATTTGTTTCTGTTTACATCGACGTTACTTCCACAGTGTAGGGCACAGGCCACACTGCCACCAAACAATCGACAATATCAGTATGCAGCATACATATTAAGACGCTGACAACACCTAAAACGCGGTCACTGTCAAATTCTATAGAATAGAAAGAGAAGCGCGATGACACAACGCTTGTAATTTATTGCAAAATATGAAGTAATTATCTATTTACTCAAAATTGAGTTGAGTAATCGAAAATGAAAAACAACCAAGTTCTGCATTCAAATAAGACGTTCTTGTTATTAGTTAAATACGTAACTTATATTGATATTTGATACAGATATTTTGGATCAGAACTCAAAGTAAGAGGTTAGTTTGTATGGAGATTTTGTTTTCAAAACGTGTTTTGGTAACAACCAAGTTCTGGAAAATATGTTTAAAATTGACATATATTTTTTCCGCTACTACAAACTATACAGATTTGGCAATATTTATTCTTAAGCGAAGCCTATTTTGGTCAATTGGGTCTTGTCAGCGCCTTACAAGTAAATGAAGTCACCATCCTAGTCAGATTTACCGCCCGCAGTGAGACAGTCACGTGTTTTCTTGCAAGAACATTAGTAAAGGCCTATTCAGGGGGTCTACTGCCTAATTACGAAGTCGTTAGTTACGCCCGAAGTCGCGGGGCATTTCCTACTCCGTATCACTTACGGATATAATAATATTTCGGGCCACATATACAGGTTGAAATTGAAAACTTGCGACAAACTGAAATGGGACATTGTATACATCATTATTAACAACATTTACTAAGGGACCAAAGATGTAATCCCAAAAAAAAAAATCTGCTTTTCCTACATTTTGATGAGGTATTGCGAACATAAATGTAGGGGACAGCAGTTTTTTTTTTTGGGATTGTAGCTTTGGTCCCTTAGTAAAAGTTGTTCATAATGATGAGTACAATCTCCCATTTCGATTTGTCGCATGTTTTCAATGTCACCCCGTATAACTAATAATAAATGACAACACGATTTGAAAGTTGTCCCTACACCCGATATGTATTTGCCTAAAATTAAATTTGGTAAGTACTTGTTTTGACGGATCAACTACTTTCGGACGGACTCTTATCTTCGTTGACGGACTTAGAGAGACCCCCAGACATAAGTGATATCGCTGTGGCGCTCGATAGCGATACCAAAACAATACGCGACATTGCTGTCGCGCTCTGTAGCAATACTGGTCTTTGGACCAGTATTGCTAATAACCAGAAGACAGACCAGGGGCTGCAGTCTCGACATAGATAGCGATCGCTTTTCGACCGGATTCGGTCGCAAAGACCTAATAGCGTCCCTAGACGGTCAAAATTGCTTGACAAGCACGAAAAAATCACAATCTTGACCGTCTGAAGTAATTGTGACTCTCTAGGACCCCACCAGGACTTTGCGATCGAATTCGGTCGTAAAGCGATCGCAGCCCCTGTCTCGCTACCGAGCTTTACCTATTTCCATCCTGCACAGTGGACTATCATTTGGAATGGTAATTACGCCACGCCCTTTGCGGTCACATAACCACTCAAATCGTGCATAACTACAGACGAAATGCGCTACAGCTTGTGCCATTTTGAAAAAGGTCTCTTACCTTCCTAGAGACAATGTTCTTGATGTGCACGGGGAAGTTGTCGGGCAGGTTGTGTGCTATGTGTCCGAGCGTAACGATGGCCGTGCGGTAGTGTTCGGAGTGCGGCGAGAGAGTCGCCTTTAGAGTCTCCAGGATTTCTGTGAAGATCTGCGTCCTTTGTTCTGGTACGTTCATGAATAGGCATCTGGGGAACGATTAATATAAAATGTAGTTACCGACTACTTCTGCCAGCATACCAATCCTATGGATACAAAAACTAGCAGTCGGTTGTACTCAGTCAGAAGATGAGACTAAAGTAATAACCCGATTATGTACTGGGTAACGGGAAAAAATCTGTTAGGGATAATTTAATTAAGCAGACTCCTAGTTCCGTTTATACCTAGATCCCAGTTTTTGTTACAATAAGGTCCACTCCCCAAAGGTCTGCTGATTTTTGAGGAAAAGACGATTGTCAAACAATAAGTTATAGGTATCTTACCTGACAGCATTCTTGGCTTGTTTCGGTGTGCCGACCTCGGCGTACGCTTTACATAGCGTAATCAGTCGCGGGAATAGAGCCGGGCAAGCATCACCTGTAAACAAAGCAATTTTATTTTTACGTTTACATGAACACCCTTCTTAAGTTCCTGTTTAAACTACGCTCGGCACGATTCGCAACTGATTTGCCTTTGCGTTTTTTTTGTACAAGGAATTTTACGGTAATTTAATATGAGCAGAGCGGATGGTAACTGAAACATGGTGATACTGGTGATCACAGCTCAGCAGACGTTAAAATCTACTCATGAGTAGTGTCTAGGGTAACTGGCCACTCATAACAAAAGATAAAGAAGAAGAGGAGGTAGAAACAAGGTAATGCAAGCAAGCCCATGAATGAAAAGGACAAAAAATATTCCTGTATCTATTATATTTTGGTTTTAGTTCACAAATTACCTTGTTTCAACCTCTTTTGTTATGAGTGGCTAGTTACTATAGCGTGGCCAATTACTATAGCAGTTTTTTAGTCTACTTTTTAGTAAATTTCCTGAAAGATTTATAAATACCCACACAATTAAAAGTAGGAATTTTATATTCATTTGCAGCATGTACTATTAATTTTAATAGATTATTTAGGGATAAAGAAGTGTCTATTGATCTTTGGTCATGGGCGCTATATTGAATCCCGAGTGTAACGAAGGAGCGCACCGAGGCTGTTCAGACTAGAATCCTTCGTTACGCTCGGGATTCAAGCTTGCCGAAGACGAAGACACTTTTATCCCCGAGGAGTATTTTCTACTTTTCACACCTGCAAGGTTTTTTTCTTAAGTTTTCTTATCTATCACTATCGAGCAGGTGGTGTGAATAAATGACTATTTTATTTATTATATCACGGTTACACTCACTGAGCGGCTTGTATTTGCCTAGGAAGGTGAGCGCGGCGAGTATGTGCGGCGCGACGGACTCGTCGTCCAGCTCTAGCAGTGACGTCAACCGGTTCAAGATGTCTTCGTGTAGGAAGTGGGAGGGAAACACGAAGGAGAGCATCACGAGGAGCTTGAGACCTCGCTCGGCTGCTTTCTTCTCGTCGATTCCTGGGGAAAATAGAAGAATTTTGTAAGGGTTTAAATAAAAAAGTTATGTTATTTAAATCATATCAAACGATTATTTGCTAGAAGTGAGATTGTAGGCCCCGTTCCCTCTCACAGAGATGAAGCCTGTGGCCACAATGGTAAAGTTAGGCAGATTTTGTTATGCTATGTATACAGTACTGACTGTTAAAAGATGAAATTTTTAGCTTGAAAATATTTTCAGAACATTATATGTTTTGGAACAACCAACTTAATGTTCCAAATTCCATTGCAATAAAAATGTATTTACTTAATAATTAAATTAACTAGCGAAACTTTACAAAAGCTACTGGTATCGATATCAATGTAAAAAGATAGAAGAACACTTTACTTTTCGAAAAGGTACATAGAAGCATCAATGGTTATTATCCGTATAAGTACCCTTCGAACTTTTTAAGCTGTTTAGGTTACAATTCTCTTAAGGTTAGAAAAAAAAAAATTACCAAACCAATTTTTTTATAATATGTGTAAGATTCTTTACGAAAAAACAAATATTCCTAAACTACACGACGAACTGTCCCATGTTTTTGCTCCGATTACCAATAGCGGTAACAGGAGGTACAGACTGTTTGCTGTGCCTGGGAGTCGAATCGTTGCTAGTGCCCAGTCTCCTGTCTGTGGTACACTCTGCGCTCAACACTCTTGGACGCTAAGCTTGTGACGTGTTTGCAGACGAATGGAAGATCTAGTCAGTATGTCTGGAGTATTGTGAGACGAGCGAATGACTGTCGAGTAGTTATATACTTTATGTTGTATTTGTCTTTTAAGAGCGGCCAACCCGTCGTAGTTTTCATACAAACGCTCGTACGTGATTATGGCGTTGTAACGCATCTTTGTTTGAAATTTTTGATTCAATAGGTATCTTGTGCATTATATTACATTGCACAAGAATTTGTTTCTCATTTTTTTTATTTTTTGCTTTCATAGAAAACTAGTCTATGAAAACAAAAAAAATGAGAAACAAATTCAGTATAAGCTTGCAAAAATCTGCTTTTTTGCTCAAATTTTACCCAAAACTTTGGCCGTTCATAATGTACTCATAAATTGTAAACGTAAAGAAAACGTCTTCAAAGAAACCTCGCACATGTAATGGAGATTCTAAATGGCAAACATTTATTTCACAAACTTGTAAGGCTTACTGAAAAACACGAGTTTCCGGGCACAAGTTTTATGAAATTTCCGCACACAATTTTTCGCTCAATGTTGTCGCTTTCTCACTTGCTCGTTAGTAGTTCTCACTTGCGCTGGATGATACAACAAGCTTTTCGATCATGCTCGCGTTGTCAACAGACGGACCCTTTAACTAATGGCCTTGGCTGTTTTATGAAAAATAAATCAAATGACGAAAACAAAATCTTTTTGTTAATCATTTATTCAGATATCGATACTTGACTCTTCTGTGAAGTTTCAGTGCAGTGATTCTTTCTAGCAACATCTTCACTATATTGTAGTATACTTGTACTTACCGCACTCCTCCGCCATAGAGCCATCGGTTCCCTTCACGGTGCCCTCCACGTAGCCCACGAGTATGAGCAGCGAATCGTGGTCTATCATCACTGAGCTCACTCGTTCTAACAACATCTTCACTGTGTTGTAGTATAGGTTTGTCATCACTGGCTGGCCGAGCTTCTTTAGGACGCTTGACTAGGAGAGAAAAGAAGGAGTTAGCATTTAATAATAGTTTTTTTTTAAGGTATCTTCTATTTGTTCGGGCTATTATAGGAACAAATGTGCCTAGCCTACCAGTTGTGATAGGTTAAACATGAAATAAGTAGACAGAGATACCACATTTGATTTAAAATAATAAGTAATGAGTAGACTTTGGAAATCGTTTTTTTTTTTTTGTTCGAATTTTATCAGTTTATTAAATAAACCAATCAATCTGCCTAGCCTTTTCCCAATGTTACGGTCGGCTTCCAGTCTAAATAAATGCAGCTGAATACTAAGTATTTTAGATGAAGCGACTGCTTATCAGACCTCCACAACCCAGTTACTGAGTAACACGATACCGCTTGGTAAGGCTAGTTGTCAGACTTTTTGGCTTCTAACTAGGCTTAATGTGCTTTTCGAGGCACGTAGTCTCGATATGTAATGATTGATCACCCATTCATGAACCGACCCGGGCAAGCGTAGCTTAACCTTCGGTCGACCCATGCGGCTGTACATATTTGACAAACAGACCTAATTCAAGATAGCCATATTTTGACGTACTCGTGACGTGAGTAGTACGATGCATTTCATAATCTAACAATTTCTTTTATAAAGGAGTAATATCAATTAAGCTCGTGGCTTAGTGATAACATTCGCACAGGTCGGAGGTTAAGCTACGCTTGCCGGGGCTGGCCCGTGGATGGGTGACCATCTTTACATACCGAGACTCCTCCGTGCCTCAGAAAGCACGTTACACAGTTGGTTCCGGTTGTCATTCGTGGATCTTTGTCAGTGGATACGGGTCTCCAGAAGCGCGTAAGTCTGACAACCAGTCTCACCAAGGGGTATCGTATTATCCAGTCACTGGGTTGTGGTAGTCAGATAGGCAGTTCAGCTGCGAAACCGACCCCAACATAATTGGAAAAAGGCTAGGCAGATAATGATGATGAAAGGACTAATCAATACTATCACTAAGATCAGAACCCACCTGTAGCATTACAGGTTAGTGGGTCACAACCCATACTAGGTCATTAGGCAGCTTAGTGCTACCTAATCAAATTACATAACACTACAGTCCGGCCGTCGTGAGAATGCGTTCCTCACATCCTGTCAGTTGGACAATTTCTAGTAACTATAAGGATCAAATTCGCATAACACATATTCGTTAGTATGAAACTGACAGGTGTTAAGAACGCATTCTCTCAACAGCCGGACTGTAATAACATTCTTACTAACTAGTACTTCTACTTGAGGTACATCGTCTTCGCATATAATATTATGACTAATGTATACAAAATATTGTAAAACATTTCAAAAGAGTAACGGTGTAGTTTCTTGCCCATTCGTCCACACGAAACTATCTTTTGGAAGGGACAACTAGTATAAATTTTTCTATTTTTTTGTACATTTTGACGTTCAAAAATACCTTTAAATGGCCTACTTGAAATAAATGATTTGACTTTAGTTATACCCATAATATATGTGGAAGTTACCCAAATTAATTGAAAATGACCTTGTATAAATAATAAATTAATACTCACAGTAGTACGAACGCAGACTTCGCAGCTGACATTCGGATTCAAAATGGTCTCCATTCCTTGCAACAACTCAGGGGCCTGTTTCATATGATGAGAGAACTTATTCAAGAACTCCTGAGACTTAACCGACTCGGGCAAGAACTTCGAACTTATGTGTAATACCTTGGCTATCATTTCTTTTTGAACGGCCGGCGTCGGCGGTTTTCGGTGGAGCTCGATCCATTCGCCGACAGTACGGCGAACGACTAATTGATGCTTCTGTAACTCTATGAACGCTTTCGTCGCGTTATCGTCAACGTTTGACATTAGATAAAATAGTTTTTTCATACGAATCGGAGCTGGCAATGTATACGGAACGAGCGAAGTGTTTAGTAAACGTTCCACTAATAAACGGTCTTCTAAAGCTGTCATATAGTATCCATGAAGGATTTTATCTTTGATCCATTGGACTGCTTTCTCTGTGGCGGGAGGTACGCTCTCTTCTGTAAGAAACTTTTTGTAGATCAGGGCTAAACCGGACATAGCCTCTTTTCGAATTTTGAATTTCTTGTCGAGCGTTCTTTCACGGACGAAGTGTAGGAGATCTTCTGATTCAGCGACTGCTTGGAAATCTCTCTGAGCTGTCGCTATGATGGCCATTACTACTTCGTAGCGTACTTGTTCATGGGCATCATGTTGCCTCAATTTTAATGTCTCTGTTATATCTTTTCTCAAGTCTGGATGGTGTACTAGGAAATGCATGCAGTACTGCACGCATTTGATTCTAATTGGTACTGATATATCGTTGAATCTGCCGAGAAATGCTCTCCATAGTGCTGGGTACTGCTTCGCAAGTTCTGATCCCGGTTCAGAGAACATTCTCGCAAGTAATGCGACGCCACTGAGCCGCTCTGGGAACTGTGCGGACTTGAGCTTGCATTCTAACTGCGGTAACACGGACAGAAGGATGGTGGGGCAGCACTGATATAACTCGTAAATAAGTTCGTACACTTTTGAGTATATGAGAAGATTCTTCTCTTCTTTGCCGAGAATTAGCACGTGGTTGAAGAACTGTGGAAGATGAAGAAGGTTGTAGAAGATTATGAAAATAAATAAAGAATAATGGAGTTACTTAAAATTAAGATTTATCAAAGCATCACCATCGGGATTGAAGGAAAATGTACATAATTGAAGTGTATTGTGTCAATAATATTACAATTTACAAATTAGGTATGATTTCATATCAATACACGTACGTAATTACTTATCATTCCTACATGCAGTCCTAATATTAGCTTGTACACTAATTAATCTATTTTTATAAGAGTACACGTAGTACCTACACGAGTTTCATCTTAGAAAACGTCATATTACGCCCAACATATTGTATTTACGTGGGTGGTACTCGTAATGGATTGATATGTAAGTATTTAATTAAATGGGCTGTTACACCCACATAAAGTAAATAACATGATATTTACAGTATACCCCAATTACGTAACACATTTTCTTCCTAATCCCAATGCTTCATATGTTTGAAAAATTCGTCTGATCGACAACGTAAGTAACGCAAATGAATGGTGTCACATTGTCAAAATGAACTGCAATGCAATTGTTAGTGTATTACGTAATTATCCCGCTGACGTAAATAAGACACGAAGCTTTAGAAAGAAACTACCACACACCTGTGTGACGGTCTCTTCGATGAGACGACGCTTTAAGGGTCGGTGATACCAGCAGGCTTAGCATGACGCTTTCTATTTCTACGAAGAATAGACATAACTCTTCCTATACAAAGTGACATTTCGTTTCTCCATTTTTGACATCGCACCGTACACGTCCTGGAGTATCGGCAAGCGTAGTGTGGGACGCCCCCCAGCTAGATGGACCGACGACCTTAAAAAGGTGGCTGGGACAGACTGGATGCGGAAGGCGGAGGACAGGGTGTTGTGGCGCAGTCTGGGAGAGGCCTATGTCCAGCAGTGGACTGCTATAGGCTGAGTTGAATGATTGACCGTACACATTCTTCTACAATCTGTCATTTTGTCTTTCGTTTCTAACGATATTTGTCTAGGTCCTTTTTTATGTAGAAGAATTTCTACGGTGCGATGTCAAAAATGGAGAAACGAAATGTCACTTAGTATAAAAAAAAGCTGTGTCTATTCTTCGTAGAAGTAGAAAGCGTCATGCTAAGCCTGCAGGAAAACGAGGTACGGGTTTTGGATAAGTTTATATAGAAAACTTAAAATAGTAGCCACGAAAAAAAAACGTCTTGCTAGCTCAAGAGTTTTACGCGTCAGTGAAAAAATCGGATTGCGGATAAACCTTGTGGATGATTGTAAAAAAAAATAATATCACTAAAAACGTGGAAAAAGCAACGCCGTATTTTGATAACTTTGGCGTTAATAAGAAGTTTTTTAACAATCAAGGTTTATCCTCAATACGATTTTTTCACTGGCTAGTGGAACTCTTGAGCTAGCAAGACGATTTTTTTTCGTGGCTACTACTTTAAGTTTTCTCTATAAAGTTATCCAAAACACATAACGCCTTTTCTGGTACCGAGTACCGACTCGTAAGCAAACCTTTTCTAAAACTCTCTGTGCAATTTTTACGTTCGGATACTGTATGCTGTTCCAGTATACAGATACCTGCATTTAAATGGTTTAGAAAAGGGGGAACGAAATGATTGCAGGCGTCCGTACCTAAGCATATAATGTACGAGACACGTGATATGCAGTATCAAACGTGATGCAGTTATATTGAGCAACAATCGCGCTCACATTCAATCGTGACATTCAAGAGTGTCTACGTTTGGAATTCGGATGGTAAAAATGTAATGCCCAATTTCGATTTTTTTCGAAATATTTAGACAATCCTGCACATCCATGTTAAAGCACTTAGATTGGGCGTTTCGTATGAATATAGATTATATAGGATTATAGATATTGTGCAATTTAATATTTATAGCATAATTAGCCTATAATGGTACCACTGCTGGGCCACAGGCCTCCTCTCTGTGAGAGAGTGGGGCGTAATCCACCACGCGGGCCCAGTGCGGGTTGGTAGATGTCACATTTCTTCGAATTTTTGGTTCTTGGACATGCCGGTTTCCTCACGATGTTTTCCTTCACCGTTTTGAGAGCAGTGTTGATGAAATAATTTACACAAAGTACAGCGCGTGTCTGGGTTCGAACCTACGACCTACAACTCGTAAGTCGCGGCCGTTACCACTGGGCCACCACTGCTCGTGGTGCACTCACATCTGTTTATATGTTTGGAAACGAAATTGCGAACGCAGGATACCGCTTGTAGGTATCAATCAATCAATCAATCAATTTATTTAATAAAAACGTTTACAAAAGGTGTAAATTTAGCCAATAGTAGTATAAATATCCTATACAATTATAGTGCGTACTAATAAACTAAAGCTAAAATATTTTTAATTACAGGTGCAAGTAATGATGATTCGGAATTAGAATGCTTAGCGTCCCGCCCGAACTAGGTTTATTCAAACCTGTGTTTCAGACCATCACTTTACATTTTAATTACATTGGGACAAAGTAAAAGTAATATAAAAATAATCTATTAAAAATAAAACTAAATCTATCCTATGTAAAATAATTATAATACAAAAGTACTACTAGTTACATACGAGGGAATAAATTAAATCATGACAAAATTTCTAGAAGTTTTTCTGTGTCTGTGTAATTGAGTATCGCTAAATATTCTGATAAGATTGTTCTACATTTTTTATAGCTAACACTATAGAGGCTTAGTACCTTGTTCAGCCTATTATACAGAAAAGGTCCTAAGAATACATAAAATCGATTAGCAAACGC
The DNA here is from genome assembly GCA_905333075.3 of Atethmia centrago. NCBI lineage: Eukaryota > Metazoa > Arthropoda > Insecta > Lepidoptera > Noctuidae > Atethmia > Atethmia centrago. The sequence continues at coordinate 16,966,433 of HG995385.1, forward strand.
ATGTTTAATTTGAGGCTTGATGCAAACCAAATCCTTCCTTCTCTTGTCGGAGGGTACTGGGTCAAAAGGAAGTGCAGTGTGCTGGTGTAGAACTATGCTGAGAATGAATAATTGCCGTACTGTTAGCACATTACATGCTATGTAAAGCTGGTGCGTAGGAAATCTAAAAGGGCGAAAGGTAGCAACCTTTAGAACTGCTCTTTGAGCGCGCTCTAGGGGGAGTAAAATTGTTTTTGCAGCACCACCCCAAGAAGTTATGCAATATGTAAGAATGGATTGACACAAAGCTAAATAAACCTGTTTAATTAATTTATAATCAGCTATATTCCGTAAATTCTTAAAAACATATATTAATTTGCGCACTCTAGTACATAGTAAATCGATATGTTTGCGGAAATTTAGGTTGGAGTCAATAGTGACACCTAGATATTTCAGATGGTCAGCGTTAGCTAAAGTGGGACACGAACATGCAGTGTCAGCGCTCGTGCAACAATTATGTGCGTAAATTTTTAGATTAGTAAGCGGTATGTTAGTATTTCTCATTGTAAATAAAATGTGTTTTGTTTTATCTGCATTTAATGTTAGGATATTATCATGGAGCCAATCAGACACAATGTTAAAGCCTTTCTGAGCATGTTCATATACCTCAACTCTAGATTTAGCTGAGAACAATAGAGCGGTATCATCCGCATAAGACATTATGATACCATTTTGGAGTGGCAGACTGCACAGTTCATTTATATAGATTAAAAATAACGTGGGGCCCAAAATGCTACCTTGTGGAATACCAAAACAATTATTTTTAAGTTCAGAACTTGTATACTGACCTATTTTGACACATTGATGCCGATCGCTGAGATAATCAGAAAATAGTAGAAGTTGTGCTCCTCTTATCCCAAGTGTTTCAAGCTTGTGCAAAAGTAAAGTACAAGAAATAGTGTCGAAGGCCTTGGCAAGGTCTAGAAAAATCCCAATTGTGTGCATACCATTATCCAGATTCGTAGAAACATAATTAGTTAATTTGTGTACTGCTTGGCTAGTTGATCTTAAGGGCCTAAAACCAAATTGACTATCTGAAAGTAGTCCATTATCTTCCAAATATTTTATCAGTCTACTGTTAATGATTTTTTCTAAAATTTTTGAGAGGCCTGTTAACACTGAAATAGGTCTGTAGTTATTCACACAGTTTTTGTCTCCAGACTTGAATACAGGTGTGACCACAGCTTTTTTAAGCAATTTAGGGAATATACCTTTAGATAAACATAGCTGAAAAATGTGGGTTAGTGGCGGGGCTAGTAGGTATTTAAATCTTATAAGTATATTATTAGGTATGTCATCCCACCCAGTAGCACAAACATCTTTTAACCCGTTTATTACCCTTACTACTTCGTTAACGTCGGTATCTAATAAAACAAAAGAATTTATTTTAGAGGATGTCGTAGTCAGGTTTTGATGGGACGAATTACTAGAATTTAAAGACTTTTCAGCCAAGTTTTTACCAACGTTAGCAAAAAAATTGTTTACTTTATTCAACGCATCGTCTGGGTTTGTCTCTGTTGATAGTAAATCTAGCGGAGGTTCGGGATTTTTAGATCTAAAAGTATTAGTTTTTATAAATTTCCAGACCAGTTTACTATTTTTTCCCGCCTTCTGTAATTCATGTTTATCATACTGATTTTTAAGTTTTTTCAAAAGATTATTACAGAAGTTTCGATACCTTTTATATGAAACAGAAAGTATTTCGTTATCAGGTGCAAGTTTCAATTTAAGGTGAAGTTTGTCTCTATGTCTTATACAACGAACGAGCCCGGGTGTGATCCAGGGTTTAATACAACTATACTTTCTAGGCGTTGTCTTAGTGAAAGAGTTTTCCCTTATTGCATATTGAAGCGAATTTATAAAATACTTCAAAGAAATATTTGCATCGTTTGAATTATAAACAGGGTCAAAATTAATACCGCGTATGCCAGTTTCAAGATTTGTCATATTGACTTTAGTGTAGCTACGCATGCAGTTTTTTCTAGGTGAACTTATTTGTAATGTTAGTAAAACAGCTTGATGATCGGTAAGCGAAGAATTAGTTACCACTGTTTTGGATGGATTTTTTGATTTTAGAATGATATGGTCTAAGCATGAGCCGCTCTGATGCGTGGGGTGATAGTGAGCTGGTAAAAGTCCATGAAATGAGCAAATATTCAGATAATTATGTACATGGGTATCGGTTTTCCCGGAAGCAATGTTAATGTTAATATCACCCAGAAGTATTATGTTTTTAAAAGATGCTAAGTTTTTTAAGTTTGTGTCAAGTGAGTCTAAAAATCTGTCCATATTTTGAGAAGGAGGCCTATAAATAGCCATGACTACTGTATCGGGAATAATTTTAATAATCAAGCAATTACTATCTTGGAATACCGGTTCTTCTTTAATTGTTCTTAAATTATTTTTGATATAAACTACTAATCCATCGTTTTGGTTTATGTTTCTGTCTGTTTTGTATGAATAATAACCGTCAAGAGATGGTAAGTTTACTGTCAGTTTAGACAACCAACATTCTGTTAAGACGATAATATCACAGCTTATGTCAAGATTCTGTAATAACACTTCAAAACCGTGCATGTTTCGATTTATGCTCCGAATATTCTGTGTGAGTAGGGTTAACGTTTTGTCACCAGAAGGAAGAAGGTGTTTACAGTCCACAACATTACAGATTTTAGATTCAGACACAGAAAAACTATCTAGATCACAAATTAGCTGATTTGTCATGCTAGTTACAAAACTAAGTGGATATATAAATAGAGGATAAGCTACCTGTTTAAGTGCTTACTAATAAAAATATTCGGTGGCGCTCTTAGGCACCTTCATAGTCAATTGAGTTAATGTAGTTGATCTCTGCGTATTTGCGGGCCGGGCAACTTACATCGCCAGTTGGATGGTCGCATTTTCTCTTAAAACGTTTGCACGTCGCACATTGAGAGGGAGAAGATTTCCTGCTGCATTCCTTGAAGGAGTGTCCAGTCTCTCCACAGTGGTTGCAAGTAGCACTAGTTTCTCGGCAAAACTTGGCTGCGTGTCCGAACTGCTGGCAATTGAAGCACCTGGTGACTATCGTGAAATCTCTCACAGGGCATGATGTCCAATTAATAAAAATACGGCTTTGGTTTATAATAATTTTCCTCATGCTAGCGGGTAGTTCCAGGATGTAGTTACAGGTAGGAAGGTCTTTCTTACCCGATTTATGGCTTAATTTGATGCTCGCAAGGAAGGACTCCCGAGTTATATTCGGCAACTTGTCTGAAAGGTTTTGCTCGTAAATACAATCGAACACCTCCTTCTCGGTAAGGGCAACGGGGACACCAATGACAGCGACCCTTGGGCGGCGTTTAGAAGGTTCTTCTATTGTAAGGCCCGATGAAACTAATTTGTCCGAATTTTTAAGTTTCTCAATGTCGCCGTTATTTTCGGTGCTGATCATAACGCCCCCATTTTTCACTTTTCTCACGCCACGGACATGAAGCTTAAGTTGTTCGGGGGAGATTAACTTTTGGACAAGTGTCTTGGTGTCGTCACTTGTTTGGGTCTTATCGCTGGGATAGATGGCGACTGATCTCAAATTTGCAGGACGGACAAAGTTATCGGTACCTTTCTTCACCATGCTAGCAAAAGTAGTACTTTCCGTGGGATTCAGCTTAGTCTCTACGACCTCTTTGAACTGCTGGAGAGAGTCGACAACGTTCTGGTGAACCTGTAGGTGCTGGATTGTGGTATGGGCCTGGATCGTTTTCGTCTTTAACGATTGGTATAGAACGGCCATCTGTGAAGTCCCACTGGAAACCTTCCGGCAAAGAGTGGAGACACGAAGCTTCTGGTCCGAGTTCATTTTGCCATCACCGACAATTGTGCAAACTTCGTTCAGAATGGCATCTATAGATCCTATCCATTTCTGAATCTCCGGCGTACTGATGACTTCTAAAGGCAATTCATTCTCCGCGGGTGCTGGTGGATTTGGGTCGCTCGGGGGTAATGGTTCGGTAGGCGTCGGAGGAGGACTTCGGTGTAATAATTGGCTACGACCAAACGGGCTCGATCCTGGGTTAGACATTGTACCAGAAACACTTTATTGTTTATAAAAATATCTAGTTCATCTTGCACATGAAAGTTTGTAAAAACCAACAAGACACACGCGACACACTTTACTCTATACTGACGCAATAGTTATATTTATTTGTCGTAATTGTTTATTGCATTATAATCAATGCAAAAAAACACGTCCGCTTAGTCTCGCGACGCGTAAAGATCTATATATAAGGTATATTATATTGTATATAAGGTTCTAGCGCCTCAATGGTCTTGATAATCAGCTCCATGGCCAGCAAGTAAGCATACTTATGGTCTCGTTGGTCAAATTCCACCAGCGGGGTTCCAACAGCAGTGACAGCCTAGTGGCGTGACCGTCGGACTGCCAAGCCATAGGTCTCGAGTTCCAACCCAAGACACGCACCTCTGACTTTTCGGATTCATGTGCGTATTGTATTTTCAATTATTATTATTAATTGCTTAAAAAAACGGTGAAGGAAAATATCGTGGCATGCCTGAGAGATATTTCTCGACGGCATGTGAAGCCAAGTCATAGGCCCACGGGCGGCATAACAACTCTGACACCAGGTTAGTCACTAAGTACACGAAAAAGAAAGACCAGCGGGGTAATTGAGTAATACACTGACTGGTACTGCCTTTAATTTGACACTTCAGCAACATTCTTTGCGCTATAAATGTTGTAGAGCAGACGAATTATTCTAACATTATGAAACTAGAGATTAGCAATTTTCTTCAAATTCCTTCGGATTGTGGTTGAAAGTGTGTTACGCAATTAGGGAGAGGACTTATAGCTAATACTAGCTGCTGCCCGCGGCTTCACCCGCGTGGCTTTTTGCAAAGTAAATGTTACTCCTTATAACATCAGCAGGCTTAGCATGACACTCTATTTCTTCGAAGAATAGACATGGCTCTTTCTATACAAAGTGACATTTCGTTTCTCAGTTTTTGACATCTCACCGTAGAAATCCTACAATCTGTCATCTTGTCTTTCGTTTCTAACGATCTTTGATCTAGGAAATTATTAATAATTATACGATCTAGGTCCTTTTTTAAGTAGAAAGATTTCTACGGTGGGATGTCAAAAAAGGAGAAACGAAATGTCACTTAGTATGGAAAGAACCGTGTCTATTCTTCGAAGAAATAGAGTGTCATGCTAATCCTGCAGCTATCAGCCTTTGAAATTCCCGTCAAAATCAGTCCAGCCGTTTCGGAGATAACCCGGAACAGACAGACTAAAAATGTGTAGTTTTTTTTTGAAGTGATAGCGTCTTATAAATCGATGAACGCCGGCTGCACGCACGAAAAAGCATGACTCATTGTCACGTTCCGCCTGAGCCGAGCGTGCAAGCGAGAGCGCGGAACTAGCGATAGAGAGGCACGAGCGGCCTAAGCGTTCGGCTTGTGACGCATCTCTCTCTCTAGTTATCACGTAAAATTATCGTCCGTAAACCGACTTTACAGACAACTATTTTTTTTATGAGTACCGTTTATACTTTCAGATGCATTTAGTAAAAAGCTGTTATTTTGACATTAAAAATAGACACTTCAATTTTATTTTCTTGTATGAAGTCTGAAATCGCCACCCCGTCTTGAGCAAGCGTGGTGATCAATGCTCGTGCCTTTTCTGTATGAGAAGACGCCTTTGGCCAGCAGTGGAACTACAATAGTCTGGTGTTATAGGATAACTTACCGCCTGTATGCAAGGTTCGAGCGTCTCACTAGTCTTGATAATCAGCTCCTTGGCGAGCGAGTACGCGTACTTATGGTCACGTTTGTTGGGCTCCACAAGATTCATCAGGATCACGTTCAGAAGCTCGTTGGAGACCACGTCCGACTCCGTGATGAGCGGGCACAGGACATCCAGCATGAAGGATTTGACCTTTGTTGAGTGTTCCGTGCTAGGGAGAGAAGCGGTGGTTAGAAAGTTGGACTAAATTGAACTTGAATGATGTAACCAATATTTTATAACAATACCTACTAGCTGCACCCCGCGGTTTCCGATTGGAATATCGGGATAAAAATTATCCTATGTCCCAATCCAGGTCATGGTCTACCCATGTGCCAAATTTCATCCAAATCCGTTCAGCCGTTTTAACGTGAAAGCGTAACAAACAAACAAACTCACTTTCGCATCCTCCATGAGCACTCTTCTAAATGATGTAAAAGTTATAATTTAAGTTTAGTGTCCATGGAGTTTCTTGCCCGTTTTTGTTCATACAAAAACGGGCAAGATACTCCATGGGCACTACAACAGGTACTGTTTGAAATGGTAAACTGGCTTCATCTTTTTAACTGACCGACTCCTTTGACAATTCAAAAGTGCCTGTAAATGGTGTAATTGGATTAAAAGCTTGGACTTTTGAGTATTTGTCTTCTATTGATGGTCAACTCTTTATAATTTTAGCTCTAAATGCGTTGATCAGGATAATTGAATATAAATACCACATAATATCATACGACAGTTCTCGGCATACAAGATAATCCGGTATAAAGGGACCATTAGACTATAATTTCTTTAACATATAGCCTTTTACTTTGTTAAATGCGGTAAAAGTATTTACTTACAAAACCCCGTTCCCATGGGCGTAAAATAATCGCGGTAGGATTTTATCGCGCACTGGATTTTCAACTCTAGATGTTGAGCCGAGCATTGAGAATCCAACAAAGTGCACCCCCTATCGCGTCAAAAAAACATACTGTTTGTTGGATTTTTTACTTTTGGCGATAAGCAGTGCGTTGAAAATCCAATGCGCGGAAAAATCGCCGCGGGAAAAAATCTCGCGTGCGTGCTTGGCTAATAGTAGGTATAACGGGCAACGAAAGATATTAAAGGGTGGGTGGTTTAGAACAAAAATATCGATTAAACAACTCTGTTTGCTCTTACTAGATTAAGACCTCTTTTATTTTTTATTGCATGCCGTATGGTTAAGTGTATTGGGATGGAACTATATAAAAAAAATCCATCTTATCTGTATACCTACATACATTGTAGCAAATACATTATTTCTATTCACCTTTTATTTGCGATATATAAAAGTCTGATCACTAAACAATTGTGTATATAAGCAGTAACTACATTTTTACATTTCAACTTCGTATCAAAAATATATTTATTTACAACTTTAACCAAATTACAAGATGATTATTAACATTAACTAAATTAAATTAAAACCTAAAACTAAAAAAGGCCGTCGGCCTTCGTATTAAATTCTCAACTTCAAACCCGCCATTTTTACGTGAAAACCTTATCAACCCCTGCTAAACTGTCCTGCAGATGACTTTGTTAATATAAACATTCTTAAAAAATACGACAAGGAAATAAAACAGAGTAAATTGAAGAATCATAAGAAACTTTAAATATTTTAGAAGTTACAGATACATTCTTCGGGTTTAAGAGACCATAATAATGAAAATCCTAACTAAAATATTATAAATGCCAAAGTGAGTTTGTTTGTCACGCTAAAACGGCTGAACGGATTTGGATGAAATTTGGCACATGCATAGACCATAATCTAGGTTAGGACATAGGATACTTTTTATCCCGCTAGTATGATTCCGTGAAATAATTTCTGACCTCCACGCGGGCGAATCCGCGGGCAAAAGCTAATCGAATATATTTTTTTACACAGTTCGAACACATATTCATGTTGTGCGCCCTACATATGGCTGTTTTGCATTTCATACAAGTTTGTTGTAATTTTTCTTGACTTAGACAGGCACAAGGCACATATTGCTTGCTATAACTCAATACACAGATGACACTCGACTATAATGACAGCGCGGGATACACTGGCGTTAGTAAGGCACAGTGAAGCGGGGGACGCGGGAGATTTTTTTTTCCTAAGGAATCGTAATTTTTTCGTCGTAATGTTTACGACAGTTTAGGAATCTAGTGTTAACGGTCAGGTAATCGACGTTGACCTTGGCCATACAAATGGGCGTCGCACTCAGGCCGCGCCGCCGTTCGGATTCATAGGAAATATTTATTTATAGTAACGAAAATATGAATATTTGAAAAAAATCACAGATATATGAATTATAAATTTGTCTGTGCATACAAAAAAAAAACATGAAAATATCTTAAGTAGTTTGAAAGTAATATCGTTTTTATGTTTTGGGTTGATATTACTTACTGAATTTATTTTATAAAGTATTTTAGTACAATATTTAAATATTCACTTATAGAATTGATTTGTATGCGTGCTAGTTTAACATACATTTTTTAGATAACTTACTTGCAATAAATGAAGGTGTAATAAAAGATTTAAAAGTCGCTGAAATCATATATCTGCGCCTTAAGTTGAAAAGTATTGCCTAGAATTCGCATTAGTGAACAAGCTCTGGGATTAAGGGCCTTATTCCGATAACTCGATCGATTCAACTGGAAAAGGATTAATATGGCTGGTGTGCTTATCATTAGAAATAGGATTGATACGAAGATAGAATGAAATCTAGTTTTTCAAGCGTTTTAAAACCGTAATTAAATTAAAAATATGCATTACTTTCACTTCGCAATTTTAATTAATTTGTTAACTTAACGTGATATCAACTTTACCTACAATCTACAAAATGTACAGTCAACCACATTAGTGGTATCAATTTGACATTTATAGCGACTTTATCATTTATGTCTTAGCAATAAGGCCGCTTAGGAAGGTTTACCACTGATGTGCGAACGTGCGTTAGTAGTTACCTACGTAGGTAAATATTTAGAACTTCTGAAAAAAGAAGTAGTATTTTATGAAAACGTTTTTTTTTTTCTATAAACCTCACCTGTATTATGCCGTTATTAAACAAAAGCCTTTCAGTTATTAAATAAATACAACATTTTTATCAATTTTACGAGTTCGGTCAAAGGTCAAACATTCTGTAAAAGTTATTAGACAAGGAAAAAACCGGCCAAGTGCGAGTTCCGTACCGTATTAAGATTTGAGCAAAAAACGCCGAAAACAAACAAGTTTCTTGTAATAAGGATTTTAATAATTAAAGGGGGTCCCTCTTTAATTATTAAATTCCTTTTTTTTTTCTATTATTTGTTATAGCGGCAATAGAAATACACAATCTGTAAAATTTTCAACTGTCTACCTTTTCGGTTCATGAGATACAGCCAACTGACAGACAGACGGAAACACGGCCGGACGGACAGCGAAGGCTTAGTGACAGGGTTCGGTTTAGCACCCTTCGGGTACGTAACCCTAAAAGTATCGATTCCAAAGTTGTTCAAATACATCTCGGTCTTTTAAAACCAGATGACACAAACACCCCATATCGTAGCGACAAAATGGGGGACGCGTGAATAGTGACGCTGCAGCTTCTTGCAATTTTGTAGTTTCCACAACGTAACTCGTTGTGGTACCTACAAATGTGGTTGCTCTGTGGTTACGTTATGGCTGGTGTTTGCAGACAGACAGATCGTTGTGACTGCGACGTGGCCTGAACGTGGTCGGTGCCGCCCACACGGTTGATTTTGAGTGCCAAATGTGGTCCATGTGAATAAACTATTCATTTTATGTCTACCTGTAGTCGTTGTGGTACGTGTGATCAGGCCCTTAGAACAATTGACCACGATTCTAAATAACAAAGTGCAGTTCTAAATAGCAACGATTTTTTTTGGGTGGGAAATTATCGAATGGCTTCTCCAGCTTTGGGCGGAGCGGGAGGGTGTGTCAGACTCTTACTGACTAAAACCCACCCGTGTTCCTTCCTTTGCCTGTGTTGCCAGGGGCCTCGGTAACCCTTTCGAACTTCCATGCGACCCCGGCAGGAAATAGCAACGATAAAGTATTACATTTTAAATTGTATCACTCCTTAATTAGATTATCTGTCTTAAAATATTGTCTACTCTAATTGATACTTGTGTAATTAATAATGATAATTTTTTGTTCACTTCGGATAAGAAGAATTTTATAAAAATAAATCTTTAGAGAGTCGGTCAGAGAAATCGCAAAATAAATTTCTCCAGTTATTATAATAAATTTAAATAAATAATTAGATATATTAGTCTGTTCAATAAATAAACTAAAATAATGTATATGATTGCTTTCGCAGTTTAAGCATAAAGAATTCTCGGAACTAAGTCCTGCTAATATTTATACGACATTCACATTAGAACATCCTTTCGAATAAAACTAGGCAGCCTCGGACATACTCGAGTTCACATTAAATTGGTTCTTCGAATAGCGTTGAACGTGTCGCACTTTCACTGGGACCAATTTTCATTCCTACCAATACCGTCTTTATCTCAAAAGGAAAACACATCGCAAATACGGTGGGATTTTATCGCGCACTGGTTTTTCAACTCTCGGTGTTAAGCCGAGCGTTGAGAATCCAACAGAGTGCATCTCAGCGACACTCGTTGGATTTTCAACTCTCGGCGCTAAGCAGAGCGTAGAAAATCCAGTGTGCGAAAAAAATCGCCGGTGCTGCCTGGGCTTATGCCTGTTTTTACTAGGCGACACCTAAATGCCAAATAAAAGCGCGCTGATTTTCAACTTTCGGCGCTGAGCTGAGAGTGGAAACTCCAACAGCGGGCTTTTATTCAGACAATAATTTAGTTGTTTTCTAGTGTTAGTGAAAACGGGCATACAACTTAGTACTCACTTGACAATCTTGAACATAAGCGAAAAGAGTGCGCAAAAAATCTCCTGGCAGTCTTCCAACTCAAAGCACATGTTGAAGGATTTGACATAGGCCAGGTTCTCCAGCAGATAGAAGTAGCGCTTGAACGCCGGGTCCTTCGGGTCGCGGAGACCTTGCAGCTGGTTGATCAGGAACAGGAATATTGTCTTTACCTGTTGAGGAGAAGAGGAATATTATTCATGGCCAAAGTCCTGTCGCTCAGGTACATGCTTCCCTCACTATCATCTTAGCCAAAAGATGTCCACAATCCACTGCTAGACCACAGTTAAGAGGTCGATGCCTCTTAAGGGGATAGTAAGTGCGGGTGACCTTGTGACATTGGGCGGTGCGTTACCCTAACCTCGCGCGGCCACGTACACTTGTTATCAATATTTATTTTTAGTAACGAAAATATAAATATTTGAAAAAAAAAATCACATAGTTTATAGCTAATACAATTGTCTGTTCATACAAAAACACAACATGAAAATATCTTAAGTAGTTTGAAAGTAATGTCGTTTTTATGTTTTAGTTAGATATTACTTACTGAATTTATTATATTAAGTATTTTAGTACAATACTTAAATATTCTCACAATCATCATAAGGAGGCATTTCTCAATCTCAGTGGGATCAGAAAAAAATTTGAAAGCGTTATTACGCCGCATAATAAATTTAAAAGTCACTACAACAGCCGGTGCCTACCGCATTCAGCAGATTCCCACGAACATCACTTAGGTCGTAAGTCTACTTTGTGGCGGGGTCGCGGGAAGGTACCAAAGGGTTACCGAGGCCCCTGGCAACACAGGCAACGGAAGGAATACGGGTGGGTTTTAGTCAGTAAGAGTCTGACACACCCTCCCGCTCCGCCCAGATTGGGAGAAGTTATTTGATGACTACCACCCAAAAAAAAAAGTCTACTTTGTGGGGAGTCTATTCCAATTCAAACATCCACCGTCCACATACCCGGTTTTTTCATACGTTTTTCCTGCCTTGTATTTATCCCTTTTGGGAGATTACAAGCAAATAATTCCGACTTGACGAGACTTATGTCCAGCAATAGATTGCTGGATGAATATGACATGGAAAACGTCAGTATCAATTTTAATATCAAGTTATGTGACGACGGGCGGATCAATCCGATTGTGAGTTTATAACATTAACAACATCCTGCGAACAGCAATCCATGCATCCGCGTTGCAAACCAAGTAGTAGCGGCATAATGGAGGGAACCGACCAAGTATAGCGATGGATTTCTGATGACATCCACATTTAGGCACCATCCATACCATGGACATGAATAAATATCAAGGAATTCTAAGCAAACAAGTCTTTTTTATTTGGGTGCGAAATTATCAAATACCTTCTCCCGCTCTGGGCGGAGCGGGAGGGTGTGTTACTCTTACTGACTAAAACCCACCCGTGTTCCTTCCGTTGCCTGTGTTGCCAGGGACCACGGTATCCCTTTCGGACTTTCCCACGACAAGCAGACCTGTCTTGTGTTCTTTTCCGATGAAAAAGTATGTTCGTACATACTTACACTAAGGAATAATTTAATAGCTTTTAAGTACGAGGGCGGGTCAATAAGTCCGTGACTTTTTGAATTTCTGACCTCTTTACTGAAACAGCAACACTGCTCCTGTCAACAGGCATCTGTCAGTTGACTCCTGTCAAAATTTAAACTTGCTGCGTCAGTTAGTTTGTGTTTGACAGCTATTTTTATCAGACTACTCACTAATTTGAGGAGAAAATGGAAAAAAGTGAATTTCGTGTGCTTATTAAGCATTATTTCTTGCGAAAAAAAACCATTACCGAGACCAAGGCTAAGCTTGATAAATACTATGGGGACTCTGCACCATCGATTTCAATGGTAAAAAAGTGGTTTACTGAATTTCGTTGTGGCCGTACAAGCACTGAAGATGCCGAACGTCCTGGACGCCCAGTTGAGGTCTCTACACCCGAAACAATCGAAAAAATTCACGATATGGTGTTGGCCGACCGAAGATTGAAAGTGCGAGAGATTGTGGAAGCCGTAGGGATCTCGCATGGCTCAGTGGTTTCAATTTTGAATGATCACTTGGGCATGAGAAAGCTTTCCGCAAGATGGGTGCCGCGTTTGCTCACAGTCGACCACAAACGCAATCGTGTAACAACTTCACAGGAAGGTTTGGCGTTGTTTAATCGCAATATGGAGGGGTTTTTGCGCCGTTTTGTAACCGTGGACGAAACATGGATCCATCACAACACACCAGAGACCAAACAACAGTCAAAACAGTGGGTTTCTAAGGGTGAATCGGCGCCGAAGAAGGCCAAGGTGGGTTTGTCAGCCAATAAAGTTATGGCGACTGTTGTTTGGGATGCACGCGGGATAATCCACATTGACTACCTTCAAAAGGGAAGAACAATCAATGGGGAATATTATGCCAATTTATTGGACCGATTCAATGACGATTTGAAAAAAAACCGACCTCATTTGGCCAAGAAAAAAGTTCTTTTCCACCAAGACAATGCAAGGGTGCACACATGTGCAGTTGCCATGGCAAAAATCCATGAATTGGGCTATAAATTGCTCCCTCATCCGCCCTATTCTCCAGATTTGGCTCCGAGCGACTACTTCTTGTTCCCAAACCTGAAGAAATGGCTTGGTGGAAAAAGATTTGACTCCAATAATGAAGTCATCTCGCAAACAAAGGCCTATTTTGAGGACCTCGACAAATCATTTTTTTTGGAAGGGATAAAAAAATTGGAGAAGCGTTGGACAAAGTGTATAGAGCTCAAGGGAGACTACGTTGAAAAATAAAATTATTTTTTTATCAAAAAATCTTTGTTTTATTCCAAAAGTCACGGACTTATTGACCCGCCCTCGTACTACCTTGTTGCTACCACATGTTCATTTACAATGTATTGACTTTCGTTCTGATGGCATTAATATTGCCGTAATTGATAGTTGTTACAGAAGCGTTCTATTAAAAAGTCATTATTGGTCGAAAAGTTTGTTAGTAAGATCGCTATTAGGCATTGTCTGTGTGTAGTAAAAGACGATGATATTATAAAATAATTTATGCAAATGTTAAAAAAAAAGAATAATGAAACTACGGTTAAAAGTTACGTAAAACCTAGTTTCTTGTTTGTATATATAAAAATAAAGTTTGAAGCGGCGAAACGAAAATTGGACCGTTCGGTTTGGGCCGCAGGAATCACAGGGGGTAAATGCTGGTCAACTTTTTAGAGTCTCAGGGGCTCTTCTTGATGAATTCGTTCTTCGAGAAGTAACCCCAAAAGAAGTGGACCTGGCAGAGCCCCGATAACGTGACAAGGAACGAGATAGACTTCATTATGACGGATAAGAGGTATATATTTAGAGATGTCTCCGTGATCAGCAGGTTTAATACCGGAAGCGATCACAGGCTTGGCATATACTCTGAAAGAGCTAGCGAGTCTCTTCAACTCCGTCATCCAAGAAGGCACAACGCCGGAGCCGTGGAGCAGATGTGCGGTGGTTCTGTTTTTCAAAAAAGGCGACAAAACCTTGCTGAAGAACTATAGGCCCATCTCACTTCTGAGCCACGTTTATAAGCTGTTCTCGAGGGTCGTCACGAACCGTCTCGCCAGGAGACTTGACGAGTTCCAGCCACCAGAACAAGCCGGTTTTCGAAAAGGCGAAGTGTTAAGGTGTTTGTATGACGCTGCAACGATGACTGTTCAAATCCAGGATGAAAAAACCAGCCCTATCCAACTGCTCAGGGGGGTGAGACAAGCGGATGTGATATCCGCGAAACTTTTCACCAATGAGTTTGGAGGACGTGAAGACGCTGGACTGGACTGGACAGGGTATCAATGTAAACGGCGAGTACATCTCACACCTTCGTTTTGCTGATGACATCGTCATAATAGAAGAAACGCTGGAACAGTTAGACCAGATGTTGCATAGCCTAAATGGAGCCTCTCGGCGGGTTGGCTCGGCATGAATTTGGACAAGACGAAAGTCATGTACAATTCGCACGTCTTGCCGAATCCAATCCACATCGAAGGGTCACTTCTCGAAGTGTGAAGGAGTACGTCTACGTAGGACAAGTTATCCAGCTCGGTAGACACAACTTTGAGAAAGAAGCCGACAGGAGGATCCGATGGGGTTGGGCAGCGTTTGGAAAACTTCGTCAAGTCTTCTGGTCGCCAATCCCGCAGTGTTTGAAGACTAAGGTCTTCAACCAGTGCGTCCTGTCCGTTATGACATACGGTGCCGAAACGTGGACACTGACAGTAGGGCTGGTTCACAAATTCAAGGTCACTCAATGCGCCATGGAGCGTGCTATGCTCGGAGTTTCTATGAAGGATAAGGATCAGAAAAAAAGTTATCCGGAAGAGAACCGGAGTTACCGAGATAGCTTGTAGAGTCAGCAAACTGAAGTGGCAGTGGGCTGGCTATGCTTGTCGAAGGACCGATGGCCCGTGGAGCAGACGAGTCCTGGAGTGGAGACCGCGTATCGGAAAGCGTAGTGTGGGAAGCCCCCCATCTAGATGGACCGACGACATTAAAAAGGTGGCTGGGACAGACTGGATGCGGAAGGCGGAGGACAGGGTGTTGTGGCGCAGCCTGGGAGAGGCCTATGTCCAGCAGTGGACTGCTATAGGCTGAGTTGATTAAATATTGAAGTGTCTCTTGTGATATGTCAAAATAACAGCTTTTTACTACATGCATATAAAAGTATATACGGTACTTTTAACAAACTAGCTACTACACGCGCCTTCGGTCGCGTAGCTTTTTCTTAAATCACTTAAGTACTAAAGTACTCCTTATAACATCAGCTATCTGCCAGTGAAACTTCCGTCAAAATCGGTGGAGCCGTTTCGGAGATAAGCCGGAACAGACAGACAGACAAAAACTTTACGTTGTATTTTTTTTATAAGTACGAAAATCTCACAATGTTGCCAAGCAATTGACCGTCTAGAGACCCCATTAGAACTTTGCGACCGTATTCAGTAGTAAAGCGATCGCTATCTATGTCGAGACTGCAGACCCAGAGGTCTGTAAAAGATCGTCTATTGCGATTAGAACCGATTGGAACACTGTGAGAGCAGTGGTGGCCCAGTGGTAATGGCCGCGGCTTACGAGTTTTAGGTCGTAAGTTCGAACCCAGACAGGCGCTTTACTTTGTGTAAATTATTTCATCACCACTGCTCTCAAAACGGTGAAGGAAAACATCGTGAGGAAACCGACATGTCCTAGAACCAAAAATTCGAAGACATGTGACATCTACCAACCCGCACTGGGCCCGCGTGGTAGATTACGGCCAACTCCCTCTCACAGAGAGGAGGCCTGTGTCCCAGCAGTGGGAACGTTATAGGCTGATTATGTGTGTGGAACACTGTGAAAGTCTACAATTGTAATTTTGTTGGTGAGCATTAAGGCGTATTTAAGACGCTGACAACACCTAAACCGCGGTCACTGTCAGATTGCATAGAAAAGAAAGAGAAGAGTGATGACACAACGCTTGTAATTTAT
This sequence comes from Atethmia centrago, assembly GCA_905333075.3. Classification (NCBI taxonomy): domain Eukaryota; kingdom Metazoa; phylum Arthropoda; class Insecta; order Lepidoptera; family Noctuidae; genus Atethmia; species Atethmia centrago. The sequence continues at coordinate 16,982,648 of HG995385.1, forward strand.
TGCAAAATATGAAGCAATTATCTATTTACTCAAAATTGAGTTGAATAATCGAAAATAAAAAACAAACAAGTTCTGCATTCAAATAAGACGTCCTTGTTATTAATTAAATAAGTAACGTATACTCGTATATATATTTAATACAGATATTTTGGATTAGAACTCAAAGTAAGAGCTTAGTTTAACGGTAGTTTGTATCGAGATTTTTTTCAAAACGGGTTTTGGTAACAACCAAGTTCTGGGAAATTGTTCAAAATTAACATATATTTTTTCCGCTATCATAAACTATACAGATTTGGCAATTTTTTTACTTAAGAGAAGCCTATTTTGGTCAATTAGGTCTTGTCAGCGCCTTAACATAAGATAACATCACGTCTGTATTCCCCGAACGATTAGGCAAAGAAGAACTTACCTATAGTACATACACATTTCGCCAGTTATGTTGAAGTCCCAAGTATTACAAATCCAGACTCCGGGCTGCTACTGAGAAATTCCAAATGGAAAACCCTAATAACAACATTGCCGGGAATCAAACCCAGGACGTCATGCTCACCAGTAGCTCTTGCGACCCCTAGACCAACGAGGCAGTCGGGTATTTATATTTATCCTTATAACAAAAGTTCTCTTCTCCATCCTCCAAAACACACCTGTTCCTGATCTTTATAAGGCGCCTCCGGGGCGTAAACCCGGAGCACATCAGCGATGCAGCACGCGATGAGCAGCTGCACATCTCTTGAGGGGTGTGTGAGGAAGAACTCATCGGCCAGGTGGATCGCCAGCGGTATGTACTGCTGGTACATGCCCTCATCTTGCCCAAGACCTTGTAATGTGTGCGCTAGGACCTGCGGAAGAAAAACGAGTATAAGAATAGCGTTAAAGAAGATCGGGCTGCCGTCTAAGAGGCTTCCAATTTATTGGTGGGTTCCAGTAACATCAAGTTTGAATAAGACAAGTTCCGAAAAATCTGTTTTTTTTATCGTTTTCCGCTTTAACATACACACGTTGGCCTCCCGGGTATCGTAACAATAAATATTAGGTACTTGTGGCTGGTGTCAAGGCTTCACAGGTTACATAATATAAGTTTATTTGTCACTATTATTTTTAGAGATGGGCCGAATGTGGTTTGAACCGAATCCGAACTTCGGCCGAACATTCGGTTACGGAACTCGGAACTTTGAAGTTCAAGAGCTAGACAGATATCTCAATGAAGTTCTGCGTCAGAGCTAGACAGATATCTCAATGGAGTTCTGCGTCAGAGCTAGACAGATATCTCAATGAAGTGCTGCTACTCAAAGACCTATGTCCATATGGCTGGTGGGCTAAGAATAAAGATACGTTCCCTAACATGAGTTATTTGCCTCAAATATATTTATCGTCTCCTGCAGGCTTCGCATGACACTCGGTTTCTCCATTTTTGTGCGGGATGTCAAAAAAGGAGAAACGAAATGTCAATTTGTATAGAAAGAGCCGTGTCTATTCTTCGAAGAAATAGAAAGCGTCATGCTAAGCCTGCAGGAAGCTCTGTATATTCTGAGCGACTTTTTTCGCAGGCAGGAAACGTATACGAAAAAAAACGTAACAAACTTCTGCCAGATAAGGCAGTCTTCGGTGTTTTTGCACCATAACCTGCCTTTAGTAAATTTTAAATATGAGTGAGTAGATAGATGAGAAAATTTTGTCTAATTTGATTGTTGAAAAAATACCCTTTAATTGTAATAAAAAATACCTACTTGATGTTAATGATAAATGATAAATGATTTTATTTCTGTAAGTAGGTTTTTACAAACACTTTTACACGTCAAAACACATTTTTTAAACTAGATGAGGCCGGCGTTTCCTATCTGACTACTCTGAGAAGAAAGGCCGAAACAAACTCAGAGGTCACAGTCTCTTTTAAAGTCCAGACATAATCTTGGTCAGATCATGTGAAGACCATGTCGATTGGTGTCTGAAATGGTCTTTTGATGAAAGAACCACACAGATTGAGTGGACCTGTCCAGTCAGTGCACGCATTTGTCAGTCGTTGTGCAGCTCAACTCATAACTAAAGGAGCTCAACGATTCAACGAACAATACCAAAGAAAGGACATTTGGCTAGGCCGCAAAAAATACTCAAAACTGCCAGACCATGTTAAAAACTAACTGAGAATAAAACAAAATTAAACAATGATCCACATAGTCTTCACATTTACAATAATTAAAACAATATAATACTACACAGAGTAAATATTCATGTCATTGCATAAATAATGAATTGTTATTTTGTGAAATTGTGAACCAACGCACAGTGGAACGAATGTATGGGAGCGGTTGGACGTAGACATGTCCGAAAAAAAAGAGTAAAATTATGCCAAACTAATGATGCCATCTTATTCGATTACTTAATGCCTTCATAACTTGTGGTGATGAATTTCTTCATAACTCCCATATTTCGGGAGTAATTTGAGAAAATGTGAAATTTTACTATGAAAATGAGTGTATCGAGCTCTCTCCCTCCTGATTCCGGGCTTGTTTCAAGTAGAGGTCTCTAATATCATAATGCTAATACTAAGAGCTATATTTAATACTAAGACACATAGTGCGCCAAATGTGCACTTTCTGGGATAAAGAGTGATGTTTATTTTATAACACAATTTTTTTATTTTTTGTTTATTTTGTTGATTAAAACCGTTTTTCTAAAGGTTTACCTTATTACAATAACATTTCTGAGCAGCCAATTAGAGAAGATATAAGCTAATTAGGATATATAATTAGGGACTTAAGGTTTACATATAAAACTGATGCACTAATGATTACTGATAAGAACATTGCTATTATTTAATTACTAAATGGCTCTTAATACACTAATTTAGCATGCATCATTTACTAATTATCACAATAACTAATTACCTTGCAATATTTAACAAAGGATACCTGGGATACCTGGATTTTATATAAATAGGTCACTATTAGTAACTTTAAAATCAGTGTTGATTTACACCTCGTTGTATCCAAGCTAATCTCGCAATGTATTTTCCAAATTTTAATACAAATCTTGATATTCACGTTGCTTTATGCGCACGCGCACATAAAGATTTACGCGACTTTAACTATTTGTTCAGTGTTTTAAAAGATAACAGTTGTGTTCAGTTATGTGAAAGTGCTGAAACAAGTTTAAAAGACTGGTGTCGTCGATTTTGCTACCGCATTTATGCAAAATGGACACAGTCTGGAAGAAGCACAGATAAGTTTCGGAAGAAACATGAGATTTGGCTACAGGCTGCAATTCAATGGCCGGAATTACAGAATGAAAATATGGAACCTTCTACAGAAAATATAAGTGACGTCATCGAGCCCATAATTTCTCCTGCTAAATCTGATGCTTCAACTTGTACACATCCTAGTCCTCGTAAATCTTTTGAGGACCTTAGTAACCGGCAAAAAAGAAGACGCACTGAAGATAGTCTTTCATGCAGCAGTAGCAGCGCTGAAATTATGTTTTCGGCCGAAAGGGCGCTTCAAAAGGCAGGACAAAGCGATACAGCTTATGTTATGAAATACTTGACGGAGAATCCAGAAGAGGCCTCAAAAATCAAAGCCTTCATTGAAGGTAAATCAATTCAGGTACGGGAAATATCCCCTTTGAAGGCATTGGCTCTTTATGTATCGATGAACTTATCGAAATGGCGCTATAACACTCTTCGGGATTTCAACACTCAAGAAGGAGCTCTTCAATACCCGAGTTACTACATGTTGGTTAAAGAAAAAATTAAGTGCTATCCGGCCAAAGAAGATCTCACAGTTACAGAGAGCTCTGCAAAAATCAAATTACAAGCCTTGATGGATTTAACCTCAAGAAGACTTATTAGGTCGTTAGAAACCCCTGTTGATCCCAATCAACAGCTCGTATTGACCAGCAAATGGGGTTTTGACGGATCATCTAGCCAATGCATTTATCATCAAAGGACGAGTGAAGATGAGCAAATCGATCTTGCTAGTAATTTTATGATTAGTCTTGTACCACTGCGGCTCGTCTCAAAAGGTGTAACAATTTGGGAAAACGAGCGACCATCTTCCACTTCATTTTGCCGGCCAATATTGTTTAAGTTTATAAAGGAAACCAAAGAAAATGTGCAGAGAGAGATGGCTGAAATCGAAGCAGAGATTGAAGCCTTAACTCCATCCACCATCACTGATGGAATTAGTGTCAAACACCAACTGCTGTTGACAATGATTGATGGTAAAATTCATTCCATTATATCCAATACAGCAGCTTCAGTGTGTGACATATGCAAGGCTTGTCCTAAAGAAATGAATAATTTAGAGTTAATCAAAGATAAACACGCAAACGAGGACATGTATAAATATAGCTTAAGCACCCTTCACGTTTGGATTCGCTCAATGGAATGCTTATTACACATTTCCTACAAATTAGACATAAAATCATGGCAAGTAAGGGGTGATATAGCAAAAAGGCAAGTTGATGACAGGAAGAAAAGAGTTCAAGAGGCTGTAAGAAGAGAAACGGGCTTACTTCTCGATGTTGTGAAACAAGGCAGTGGATCCACCAACAATGGCAACTCGGCAAGGAGATTTTTTGAAAACTACACTAAATCTGCTGAACTGACCGGAATAGATGCTATGCTTTTAAGAAAAATCTGTGTGATCTTGCAGTGTATTTCATCAGGAGAGAAGATCAACGTAACTAAATTCCGAGAGTTCTGCTTTGATACTGCTAAGCTTTACGTGGAGTTATACCCATGGTATTATATGCCTTCTTCACTTCATAAAATTTTAATGCATGGGCCAGACATAGTTCAGAACATGTCAATTGTGCCCATTGGTTTTCTATCCGAAGAGGCATCTGAGGCTAGAAATAAAGATTTTAGAAAATATAGAGAGGGGCATTCTCGAAAGCATAGCAGTATCTCATGCAATGAAGATATTATGCACAATCTTTTACTGTCTTCTGATCCACTTGTTACAAGTATCCGTCCAAAAGGAAATAAGTTTGTAAAAAAATCTTCTTTTAAGGAATTTTATGAGCTTACGGATTCTGAGAAAAGTGATATCGAATTTGTTAACATAAATGATTTAGCGGACATCGATTCTGAATTTGAATTAATTGATGATGATGATGATGACGAAGATAATTAAATGATGTTATTGTTTTAAAATGTGTAACTTAGTAAATTAGAGCTTACATCTTAATTATTTATTGTACTTTTAATGAAACTAGGTAATTTATTATCAACTTACTTAAAAGTCATACTCTCATCAGTTCTTGTGAATATTTTTGTTAATATATATTTCTGTATATATATAATATATTTATAGACCTCTTAATAAGTCTGTCTGCGGTTTAAAGTAAATACAAATGGGGAAAAAACGTTTTTTTTTTTTAATTTTCATTTCCTTTTATCCCAGAAAGTGCACATTTGGCGCACTATGTGTCTTAGTATTAAATATAGCTCTTAGTAATAGCATTACGATATTAGAGACCGCTACTTGAAACAAGCCCGGAATCAGGAGGGAGAGAGCTCGATACACTCATTTTCATAGTAAAATTTCACATTTTCTCAAATTACTCCCGAAATATGGGAGTTATGAAGAAATTCATCACCACAATTTATGAAGGCATTAAGTAATCGAATAAGATGGCATCATTAGTTTGGCATAATTTTACTCTTATTTTTCGGACATGTCTACGTCCAACCGCTCCCATACATTCGTTCCACTGTGCAACGACGTGATTTTTTTATTCAATTTACAAATTGAAATCCAGATGTTTGTTAGAAGAATACAAAGCTTATTTCATTTTTGTAATAGTATGTCTAATTAATTAGGCAGATATTTTCAAGACTATTAATAAGAACTTTACAATAACAATGTTCCTAACTAAAATAAAGACCATGAGTGAGTAATTAATAAGTATTCTAATTCTATTAAATTTCAGTCAAAATAGTGCAAGTAGGTATTATTTTTCTTGTGCCGAATGTTCGGCATCTGAACCGAATTTCGGCCGAATGCCGAAGTTCGGTTCAAGCTGCCGAAATACGGTTAAACCGAATGTGAACCGAATTTCGGCCCATCCCTGATTATTTCCACCTGCTTTGATAACACTACTCTATAAATAAAAAGTGAAAAAACGCAACTGACACGGCTATAGGTGCACCGTTATTTTTGAAAGGTTCCTGAGTTTGAAATTGAAAGTAAAAAAATCCATCACGATTTTGAGTTACATCAAACTGAAGGTGTTTCAAAAAAGGTATGAAAAATGCTCTATTGGCTATTTATTATAACGCTACAGTTTAAAAATAACGAATGTTTTATATAAGATGTTTATTTTCAAGGTAATATATACATGTAACTGTTATATAAAACTGTATGGTAGATTACTTTTTTGCAAAAGGGTTTTTTTTCTTGTACTCTATATTACATTCCTTTATTAGGAACCAACAAGAATCCCCCATCAATGCAGGGTCCCATCGGCCTTGATATCTCTGTTCCATTGTTACAATATCTTGGCGGAATCTAAAAAAAATAAGTTAGAACATTTAAAAAATCTTACGTAGTACGGAATTTTTAATTATGAACTGATATTTAGTACATATAAAATACCAATAGCCATTCAGTTGCATATTGGTTGTAGAAAACCGGCCAAGTGCGAGTCGGACCCGCGCACGAATACCATTATCTATAAAAACGGCAAAAAAAATCATGTTTGTTGTATGAGAGCCCCTTAGATATTTATGTCATTCTAGTTTTTGGTATTTGTTTTTATAGCGGAAACAGAAATACATCATCTGTGAAAATTTCAACCGTCTAACTATCACGGTTCATGGGATACAGCCTGGTGACAGACGCACAGACAGACAGCCAGACGGACAGCGGAGTCTTAGTAATAGGGTCACGTTATAACCTTTGGTTACGGAACCCTAACTAGTGTAATTAGATACGCAAGTCACTGGCCCTTTGCACAGGTTCTCCAAGAACAAGAGTGCAAAGGTGAATGTGTAGCTTAGTACTGTACTGACTGACCCACTGACACTGTAAGTCTTAAAGTTTCGGTCGCATTCAAGCAAGTCGTACCAAAGAAGTACGTTTTAACTGAAACATCTAACTTGGTCGCATTAGCCCTTTTTTTTTGGGTGGGTAATTATCAATAACTTCTCCCGCTGGGAGAAGTTTTTTGGATGGGAAATCATCGAATAACTTCTCCCGCTCTGGGCGGAGCGGAAGCGTGTGTCAGACTCTTACTGACTAAAACCCACCCGTGTTCCTTCCGTTGCCTGTGTTGCCAGGGGCCTCGGTAAGTCGCATTACCCCTAAACCAGTAACGGGTTCCTTTACAAAAATAGCTTCAAATCCATAAAAAAAAATACTGCACATAACCAGAATCGATCCCAAACATAATTAATGCCCCGATGACCTAAATAAAGTAGTTATCACCTTGATTGAGATAGGGTTAACTCCATTAACTGCAGCTAGGGTTGCCAACCCTAATATATAATAAAGTATCCTGCTATATTAACAGAGGCCTAAATACTAATTTCTAAAGAAAAAATATGTTATGTGAAACTACAATATTTTTATTTAAATACAAAATGGCGAGATGATTGCAATAGGGCCAGTACTAATCTCATAAAAGCTGAATTAATGGTATTTTGTAACCTTACATTAGTTAGTAGGTACAAAAAAAACCTGTTAATACAGGTTCATAGTAGCAAAAAATATGCATTTAAAGAATAAAAATATTTTTGAAACAACAAATTTCTTTTTTCGCCATCTATTTTTTTTACAGGCTTCGAAAATACTTTATTTGATACAAAATAAGTTCGCAACCCTAACTGCAGCATTCTGTCTCATCACGTCGTCCCAATCTAGGCCAGGTGTCATGTAGACAATAGAACAATTTGTTCGGAAATTACATCTAGATTCCAGTGAATGCTAATGTAACCTAACAATGTCTGAATGTGGGTGAGTCATGGAATTCGATTTTTTTTTTTTATATACTGTGTGACACCAACCGCTAGAACTGCCCGAAAAATATTGCTTACGAAAAAACAACAAACAGATAGGCAGAAACTAGGGTTGTCAAATGCAGTTTCGACAATAGCTGAAAACAAGCCGTAGCTGTTTTCAGCTGTTTTCAAAATTGGATGCATTGCACTTATGTGAACTAAGATCGACAGCTCTTAGTTTTTCCCGTCTCTTCATAATTCAGCTATAAGTACAAAGATAGCCGGATTCAGCCATCAGCGCAATATCATTAACCAGGCAATCGATTGCTTAGGTACCTTAGTCTAGTGCTGGACAAATTTCTGCAATATCCGTACGCTGAGTGGATTTGTGACCGCAATGACAGCTCGCTCGCACCACTGACGTTGTCATTATCCGCGCCCTGTGTCGAGTATATTGGGGTCAGCTCCCAGACTAACTAGTAGCGGTTTAATGGAAGTGGTGTATACCGTAAATAATTATTTTTTGTATTGTTTTTCTAGCCACTTTATTTGACACAGATTCATGTGCTCTTCATAACAAGGTCTCAGTTTCGGCGTGTTAAGGTGATATCAAAATAAAATGGGGGCTTTTTCGTAAACATTTATTCCACTATTACAGCATGTATGGATTAATACTTTGACTGGAGGAAAATGCAATTAGGTTAAATTTCCTCGATAGAATAAAATTAAGATAGAATTTAATTCCGAAAAGACCTCTAATTTCTGTAATTCTAAAATCCTAAGTAACTTAATTGCATTCAAAATGTGCGTATTAGGCAAACTGGCTAAAAATACTTTTGAATAGCTTAATTTATTTGGTTTGGCGATCCTATGTTGTTTTATTTTGGTTCCAGCGCATTGTTGCGATCTCTTTTTTCGCATGTGGGAGTAATTGACTCTGTCAATTTCTTATCACCTTAAGAGTCACCAAATTTCCAGTGTGGCTGAAGTAAGAGTAGCATAACCGTATGGTGTTTGTACACGATGCATGTGTAGGAGCGCTGACACATCGTTTTGTATTCTAGTTTCGTGCAGCGCCCGGCGACACCAGTTCGCCCGTAACCGCCGTAAATTATAGACGCGCTCTTAAACTGATCAGCTACTCCTTTGTAATATTTCGTAACAAGTTTAATAAGTAAAGTTACCACAGAGTTTTCGCAGCATTTCATTTCCTCCGTACACACAACCCAAGACATTATATACACGCACACAAAACATGTAACATACGCAACTTCAGGGACCTCCGGGTACTGTATACCCGCGAGGTAATTGCGTAACACGCAATGACTTTCATTTTGAAAATTCAACAACATTAGTTGCGTTATTTACGTTGTTGAGCAGACAAATTTTTCGAACATATGAAGCAATGTTTTAGCAATATCCTTCAAATTCATTCAGATTGTGATGGATAGTGTGTGTTACGCAATACTGGTGCCGGTCATAAATAAGGCCCTTTGAGTTTTAGAAAAGGTTCCGCTGTGTAAAGTGTCATAACTGTCACGTACTTGCAAATGTCATTTACGCCCATGGATAAAAAGGATCCCCTGGTCCACTGATGTCTCATCTTTATGCTCATGTTACTTGCACTGTGTATAATCGCCTTTATGGCTCGATTGACCTGTAAAGGCCACAGGCCCTATCGTTACGTACGATATCTAAGAATCGCACAAAAACAATGGAATCTTTAGGCGCACTCCCACGTGCGCCAATCTTTACATTTCATGTTTTTGTTTAAATTAATAAATGGTTTAATAGGTTCTCCCGAACTTTTAGAAAAAGTAAACATTCGTATTCCACGCCTAATTAACCGAGGAACTTTTAGGAACTTTATATTAGTTTATAGAGCGTTTGATCAGTATGACCACGTCACCCTCATAGGGGCATTCTATCGCGGGAAGGTACTAAAGGTTCACCGAGGCCCCTGGCAACACAGGCAAGAGGAAGGAATACGGGTGGGTTTTAGTCAGTAAGAGTCTGACACACCCTCCCGCTCCGCCCAAAGCGGGAGAAGTTATTTGATGATTTCCCATCCAAAAAAAAAAAAGAAAAAGGGGCATTCTATGTCTATCTATGCTTAATACCTAGGTGTACAATTTAATAATTTGTTTGGCTGTCCTGAACAAGGGAGCGACCAAGATACTATTATACATGCCAAAATTAATAAAAATTAAAACCGTTTTCTATGAAATAGTTGGTCCTCTCAACCACCTTCCGGACACATTCCGCTAAAATATGAGTGGTATCTTCTACCTTATTACACTCCGAACAATTGGGCGAATCACTCTTTCTCATTCATTACAAAGGCGAAGCTGTTCCAACGGAATATGTCCCGAACGTAGTCTGAAAGCAGTCACAATCTCATTTCGATGCATATCTGTACCCACAAACCAAGGAAGGTGGGAAAGGCTACGTTGAATAGTTCTATACCAAATTCCCTTACTTGGTGACCTCTCATCAAAGTATTCTTTCCATAATTCTAAACATTGGTCCCGAACTCGATACAAGTAGTCACTAAATAAGGGGAAACATTCAACAGATATTCCGTCTGTGATAGCCTCTTTTGTTAAACGATCTACTTGCTCATTTCCATACAAGCCAATATGGAATGGTACCCATTGAAGAAGAATTCTTTTGTCTAGGTACCAATGGAGTTTAAAATTTTATAGGCTATCGATGCATCGATAGCTTATAAAATTTTAGACTAGCAAGTAGATCGAGCCAGGTATTGCAGCGCACTTCTAGAATCAGTCAGGATTACATAATTTCCTGATTCAAATAACTCAATGTATGAAATTTAATAGCGTCTGAGATTGCTAGTAATTCCACGTACATTATTGAAATTTTAGCACATTATTTAAACATGATAGATGCCATCGTTTGAATATCAAAAACAGTCCATCCCGACCCATCATTGACCTTCCTGTGAGCTGTGACCCATAAGTATAGACTGAATACAAATTTAAATAATTTGAATTGAGATATTGATTACAAATTTCATGTATGTTCCTACATCTATAATGATGTTTCGGTTTGTCTATGACATATGTATATCCTATAAGGTTTTACTACATTAGATAGGACCACACTGCTAACCCAATGAAAATCTTTCCAATTTCTTCGATGAAAGTATAGGAGTAGTCAATAAGAAACTCATGTACCGTCATTAAGACGCTGACAATAGTTAAACCGCGGTCACTGTCAGACTGCATAGGAAAGAAAGAGAAGCGCGATGACTCAACGCTTGTAATTTATTGCAAAATATGAAGCAATTATCTATTTACTAAAAATTGAGTTGAGTAATCGAAAATAAAAAAACCACCAGGTTCTGCATTCAAATAAGACAGACGTCCTTGTTATTAATTAAATACGTAACGTACGTTGATATTTAATACAGATATTTTGGATTAGAACTCAAGGTAAGAGGTTAGTTTACCATTAATTTGTATCGAGATTTGTTTTTCAAAACGTTTTTGGTAACAACCAAGTTCTGAGAAATATGTTTAAAATTAACATATATTTTTTCCGCTACCACAAACTATACAGATTTGGCAATTTTTTTTTCTTAAGACAAGCCTATTTTGGTCATTTCCCTCTTGTCAGCGCCTTAATAGTGTTTTTTTTACGCCTCCAATATAAACTCTGACGTGACTCGGCAAAATCGTTTATCAAGAGAAATATTTGACTGCCCCGGAACCACTTTTATTTCACCTTCAACCAATATTTGCTGGCTAAGAAGTACCTGCGTAAAGGTTGAAGGTGAAGCTCACACTCCATCACGTATATTGCAGTAGTCCTCACAAATCCACCAATAACGCGCATACACTGATTTAATATTCTGTCCAATTTGACTAAGTTGCTCTTGTACCAGTTATCATATAAAAAGTTGCCATAGTCCAGTCTCGAACGAATAATAGAGACTTAATTATAATACCTTCAAGTAATATGGATGTACGCCCCACCCAGACCCAGCAAGAACTTGAAAGATTTTCAAAGATTTGAGACATTTTCCGGCTAGTTCCCCAATATGTTTTTTTTCACCTAAGCGAGCGGTCTAGCCACAACCCTAAGTACTTAATATTTATGTACTACTTGAAGCGATGTTTCATTTATTAACAGATTAAAACATTCCCTTTTATAGCCTCTCTTAAAAAGGCATACTTTACTCTTTGAAGACGACATTTCTAAACCTATGTTTGAAAGCAATTTAACTAAAATAAATCAATGAAGAAGAACTTTCGTCCTGCCTCATGGTCGAACTAATATAGGTAATTATTCATTCATTTGCCACATGCTTTCTCTTGCCAACTCCATTCGTTGCGAAATGTCTTTGCTGGTTCCGTAGCCTCAGTGAGGACTAAACTTATGGACGTAATGTATAATTATTTTTTATGTTACATTTTTCTTTCCCGAACTTTTCATTAACTATGGAAAAGTTTTCAATTTGTAAGATTTGTAAACTTTTTATTTTTTCATTAGTAAGTGTCAATTGTGTTACTTAAAATATGCATGCTAGATTCACATCTAGTAGATGTCAATCAGACATATTGTGTTGTAGCTGTTTTATTGAATTTACCAATGTACACCAGTTTTGTGAAATACACAAAAAAAAGTATTTGATCATTTGATTATAATTGCAAGTTACACAAACCCCTCTCTCAAGCATACTCACATATGCACACAGAGGGTATCGGCGTTTCCTTATAAATAAAACATTGATACTACTGCACGAACAATTACGAATATTTTGTATCTATCTCGAAATGTCGACGGAACTAATTTATCTGACGCTATATTTAGATGGCCACTGAAATTACATGCAACATATCACACATCATAATTATTGGTAATTTATTACTGAGAAAGCTGGAAACCTCAAATTATTCCGAGTAATAATTACATGACACTGGCTTACGAGAGCAGTGGTGGCCCAGTGGAAACGACCGCGACTTACGAGTCGTAGGTCGAAGGTACGAACCCTGACAGGCGCCTTACTTTGTGTAAATTATTTCAACACCACTGCTCTCAAAACGGTGAAGAAACATCATGAAGAAAACATCATGTAAGACATGCTGTTTTCCCCATGATGTTTCTTCGTTCTCAACCAAAAATTCGAAGACATGGACATCTATCAACCCGCACTAGGCCCGCGTGGTGGATTACGGCCCACTCCCACTCACCGAGAGGAGGCATATGACCAGCAGTGGGAACATTATGGGCTGATTATGCTGGCTTACAACGAAGGAATAGCTTAGCGTATCCCCAAAGATGCTTGTTATCGTATCTTATCACTAAGCTGCCCACGACTTCGTCCGCGTCAAATTTCTTGCTCCCCCGACCCACCGCGTCGCCCGCGGTATTAATTCACTTACCATTAATCCTGACTTTTATCTTTTTGCTCGGCTCCTAAGGTTCGTAGCGTGATGGTAAATAGCCTGTAACCTTCTTCAAGAATCGGGCCATCAAATACAAAAAGATTTTTTCAAATCCGACTGGCAGTTTCAGAGATTAGCACGAACAAATCAACTCTTCAGCTTTATTACATTAGTAATAGTTTAAATGACATGACACATAGACTTTTACGACGAACCAGTGTATCCCCAAAAACGCTTGTTATCGTATCTGATCATGCTACACGGAACACCCACAGCTTAACGATGACGTCATACATTCTTGATAGAAAAGGCGAGCCTATTGCCCCCAGACACGGCACGGGGCTCAAAGAATAGCCTTGGATTTAGCTCAACATAAAACCGATGGATAGGCGGAGATGCAAAACCGAACAGACGAAACTGCGCCAGTTTGGCCTTACCAAATGCGTGCACATACATGAAGTGGTGTGATACACAGAGATACATAGAGTAAACGGTAGAACAGTTGATGTGACAGGTAGGCTTTGATTGAGGCCTTAATATCCACACACGATAAGGATTTGGACCTGGTGACCTGTGAAACAGGTTTTTTCTCAAAACCTACATCAGGCACCAGTCTCTTACAATGATGGAATGTAATCTAAGTAAGATAAAGAGAAAATTACATTTTATATATTTATTTGCAACACTGTTACTTTCCGCGAAGCAGACACAATAGCTAAACGATCTCCTTGAACCATATGTGGTTGATACGACACGAGAAGAGTTAAGAGATGTAGCAATACTGGAGGCAAAACTGATGATTAAGGGAAACCCTAACGTCCTATACACCTCAACAATATCAGCTGTACAAATCAAGATAATGAGCAAACCAATGAAGCGAAGTTGCGCAAATTAATAAGTGAAACTGGTTACATTGGTCCTCGTATACGAAAGGCTAACAACCTATCACAATTGATTCACAATTATGACCTTTAATTCAAGTTGAATAGGAACCTCATTTTCATACTTTAGCAGTTCCAATATTCCTTCATAATCTTACGGAGGGTCAGTAAGATATAATTACTACAAGAACACGGGGCAGTAGTAACACTAACATTTTATTAGTAAATCTTAGATTTATGAATAATTCAAGGCAAAAGGCTAAGATGCATTAAGGAAGACAAAATTCAATTAAACAGAAGTTTTAATTTATGACTGTAACTTGGTTCCAATACAGTGCCAAGGCTTGGTAAAATGGCGGCTATGCCAAAGCGGAGTTTTTCGGCGAATTCTGAAAGCCGGAATTTGTGGCTGCATTATTTTGTGCGGTTCTGAAAAATCTGGTAATTTGGGATTGTTTCTTTTGTATGTCCATAGTCTCTTTCTAACAGCGAGGACCATGTCAGTAGATAATCATATGAAGAGGGATTAAGACGGCATAACCTCCAGTAGACAAGATGATTTTAAGGCTTGAAATCTGCCAAAAGATGGAACGAATCCCAAAATGTGATACTTTACAGTATATACCAACATTTTTTATATATCATAAAGAGGCATTTCTAAATCCCAGCGGGAACATAAAAACCGGGGACAGTTGACTTATGAGTTATAACGAAGTCTCGGGGCGTTCCCGAGTAATCGATAAAAACTACGGAATAACCCAATCAAACAGTCCGAAAAGCAACATCGTAGAGCTTTCAAAATGTCACAAGTTAGTGGCGGTCTGCAGTCCTATTGTGTAACCATCTCATCAAAAGTTAGATGAAGTGAGTTACCAATAGTGTCTATCCCTAGGATCACGAGGAATGAGAACTCACTTCAAGCTCACTTCACCTAAGTTTTCACGGTGAGATTCTTACAGAATAGACCGGCTGATGATCAAATTTTAATTTTTCTAGAAGTCCAATAAAAACAAGTGCACGTTACAAAACGGATGTCAGAGAGGATAATATAGCTATTAGTACTGCACAAGTTTCTTATAAGTCATCACAGTATGTTGACACACTGGATGCTCCCCAGCCTTCAGTGAGTCTCAGTTATTGGAACTTGTAAGGATTAGAGCTTTCCGTAGCGGTCATTTGGACCGTGATAAAATGTGTGATAAACTTTAACACAACTGGCGAAATGTGGATGTACCATAGGTACAAATCAAAACAAGTCATTTATTTAAACTAGGCTGAGAATCAGCACTTTTCGAACGTCAAAGTTACATAAGACAGTCCCCCAAAAACGTCCGCCCTTCACCACTTCCTAGTGCTGAAGTTGTTCCGCCACTTCTTCTTCCCAGCTAAACTGGGAAGAAGAAGTGGCGGAACAAACTCCCCAGCAGCACACCTGTCTGTTTAGTTATATAAACCTGATTCTATACAAATCGTATGCAAGTAATTAACATTACGAAACACAAAACATTAAATTAAATTACTTGCCATATGTTAGCTAGCACACGCCAATATACCAACAAAACAATGAAAACTGTACTCAAGCAGATAAAAATTACAACATAAAAACGTAAACAGAACTTAATACCTAAATAAAAGCCTTCAGGCATAAAGGGCGTGCCCGCTTACATAAAGCTATTGCTGTAACTCGAAGTGAGAAACGATAAACTAGCACCATCGAAGTAAAATAAATAAACAATTACTAATAACACCATAATAAAACCATGATCAGCAAAACGACCAGTCACCACAAGCAGCACCCGTTCACGAGCATAACACAAGGATCACCCCCTCGCCATATTGGAGGGAAGGAGGCAACCCGACCCCCGACGCTACCGCAGGCAATGACATCTAAGGGAGCATGACGAACTAGCTGCCTGTTGCTCAGGCAAGAATAGTATAATCAATTGTCGAGGACGCTAGCTAACCACTTATTGCAATACAACTCATAAAAAAAATACATTGTAATGAGTAGATTATGTCACGAATAAATTAAAATTTAATTAAATTCAAATACATTGACTTATACAGTCAAATAATAAATTATATGAACTCACATAACCTGTCAGTAGGAAAGCTAATTCTGGAGAAAGAACATAAACATTGTCTTGAGTTAATCACAGCGACCAACTATTCTTATCGTTTAAGTAGTCATTGATACAATATTATGCCTTTGAACAAAGGGTGGATTTTACTTTGGTTTTAAACGCATTAAAAGGCAAATCTAGCAAAGAAGAGGGTAGCATATAATAAAAAGTTATACCAAGCCCAACAAATGAGTTATGAACCTTATGAAGCCGATGAAATCCCGAGCTCATAATTTGTCTTTATTTCTGGTGTTAATATTGTGAAAATCACTGTTTTTAGTGTATAAGTGTATATGTTGACTAATATACATATATGATGTTGGCGAAGAAGAATTGTGAAGCCACCGTGAGAATACCAATATCTTTAAAAAAATCTCTCAGAGAAACTCTGGCACCAAGCCGGTAAATAGCTCGAACAGCTCGTTTTTGAAGAACGAATGTATTTTGAATGTCAGCGGCTTTGCCCCACAGCAGAATACCGTAGGACATAACGCTATGAAAATAACTAAAATAAACTAATCGAGCTGTATCAACGTCAGTGTATTGTCTTACTTTTCTGACGGCGTAGGCGGCCGAATTGAGCCTGCCCGCTAGGCTTGATATATATGGGCCCCACTGAAGTTTGGCATCTACTGTTATACCAAGAAAAACTGCCGAGTCTACAGTTTCAAGCACCCCATTATCTAAGACGATGTTGGGACCTACACGGAAAAAAAGGATCTCTTCAGCGACGAATACCAATATTCTCAGAAAAATTGTTTCAAACCAAGTAAATATTTTCTTAACGTAAGTAAATGTACTCAGTCCAAGAAAACCTGTTTACTCAAATTAAGAATAATAAATACTTGGTTTTTACTCTTGACTTAAGCAAATATTTTTGATTCAAGAGTATAATAATCTTAATTGAAGAAAATATCTAGTTTTAATATCTGATATTCTTAAAATTAAACTTAATAATTCTTCATTTAGACAAAGACAATACAAGACAAGACAATAAAACTAAGACAAAATTTTACTTCTTTCAAGAATATATTGTTTTCCCCATATATGAATCAGTATTTGTCTTGACCAAAAGGATATTGTCTTAATTAAAGACATCCATTTTTTTCGTGTAGGTTCCTAACATTTGGCAAGGCGAAATTTATACATTTCGTTTTCTTGGCACTTTTCTACACCTCTGCCTTACCCGTTGAGGAATACTGGCGTGATGTTTTGATGTTATGTAAAATTAGTTTGGGATCTGTCAATCATTCCTACATTTGTTTTAAACAAAGACATTACATAACAACGGTAGCTGAACACTTCCTTTCATAGTCGTAAAATGGGTAAACAATAATGCCACAGAGTTTTAACTTCCAGACAGACAAGACCGAACAACGACGACAACTGACGAAGTATAACAGGATAAACAGACAGATCTCGGACAGGTGTCGAAGTCAGCACTCGCTGCAATTTGGAGCGCAAAATAGGACAATCACGTTATCGTGTGCACTTTTTGAGGGTTTCTGAAACTACATAAATAAGTATAATGGAAATGGCTAGCGATAAATACGTTACTATAACGTTCATATCACCTTTTGCCTCACCGTAGCTTTGACCGCTACTGTAGCCAAGGGTAGGCGGGCCGCCGGGCACTAGCGGCCATTTTTTTTTCTTGATGTTGTCATTTCACCATGCTTGGCAGACGGGTTGGCGATCGCAGTATGGTGTTAAAATACGTAGAGAACGCTGCTGCCCATTCTCTAGTAAGTTCCTTAGTCGCCTTTTACGACACCCACGGGAAGAAATATGATGATGCTATTCTTTACGTCCGGCTCCACACGGTAATATAACATTACGTAGATCCATTTGGTCATGCTAGAGAGTTTGTTTGAACTTCTGTTCTCGCCTATTCTGTGGTCATGTCGTATGTGGAAATCGCAACAATTGCTGTATAACTTTACTGTTCGCATTGATTACAAGTTGGAACTATTAATAGTAGAACACAATATGCAACTAGAAGTATGACATGTTAGTTAACCGTACATTTGTGTTTTTACTTTTATTGCATGGTTAGTCTTGCATACTCGTACGTTTAGTACTTATACAGTTCTACGGGCATAAGGATTGATTAAACATAACGCCACGTACGCCTGTAATCCTAGTAGGGTTAGGCAGAGGTGTACCCCATTGTACTCCTACATTTCGCCAGTTGTGTTTAATCACATGCAATAGGGGGCGAGCCTATTGCCTATTGCCAAGGATTGATTTAAGCGTTTTATTTACAGGTTATAGGAGCGTATAGTATTTTTATTTTACGAAGCGACGCGCGTTTTAGCTGTGGAAACTAGTGTGATACACTTGGTAACCACAAGTAAAGCGCGCGTCGCTTCATGAGATAAAAATACTGTAAGTAAGGAGTAGAGTCTACAATACCTCAAATTTCTTACCATTATCCTCCGCTAAATCAAAAATACTGGACTTGTATAAAGCAATAAATCTAGATGTTTTGACATATCGTCACATTAGTAGCTATATACTAAGAAGGAAATTGTCCTAGTATTTAGATATAGTAGTTTATAAAACTGTTGCATAATGAGATGTATTAAAACACGAGTGTATGCGAGGTTTTTAATTGTATCACAAATCTAGATGTTTTGACATATCGTCACATTATAATTAGTAGCTATATACTAAGAAGGAAAATGTCGCTAGTATTTAGATATAGTAGTTTATGAAACTCTTGCATAATGAGATGTATTAAAACACAAGTGTAAACGAGGTTTTTAATAGTATCAGACGAGTGTTTTAATACCTCTTTATGTTCAGTTTCATACACTACTTAATCTACTTTCATACATTGGGATTGAACCTACTAAATAAAATATTAAAGTTAAAAGAGTAGGAAATAGTTTATTGCTTATAATAATTATTCCGCAGCCCATCACCACGCATGCGCTAAAGAGAGCGCTGCCACAGAAGCAAAAATTGGAATCAAAACTATTTTGTAATGCTATAAAAATGGCGCGCCCCGTATGCGTTCCATTAGAAAAAATAATTGATGGAAACTCCTTGGTGATATTAACTTCTTGGATTTGCCCTGTGTATCGTATTGGGAAATAAATGTTTTATAACATTATTTTGTTAAAGAAAAAGTGTTTTAAGATTATATTTTTAAGTTTCGGTATTGTGTTTATAAAGTATGTCAATATAAACTCGTTTTAAAGTTTATAATACGAATTTTACGATAAGATAGTAGAACAATTTTCTACTCTGCCATAATAAAAAAAAGCCCGGAAAAAATCTAGACTATAAAAATGTTAGTCACAGGAAAGTGTAAACCTATCCTGAAGCGCCCTACGCTACGCTCCATTTCTAATCTGTGGTAGAACTAGTACAGTGTATTACGATGCAATAAAACTTCATTTTATTTAAAAAAGCGGGCAAGTACTAGTTAGACTCGCACAGTAACCGTACCACCATACAACATAAAATGCCAAAAAAAAAACACGCTTCTGGCATAAAACTAAAGGTTCCTTTAATTTTATTAGGGTTCCGTACCTCAAAAGGTAAAAACGGAACCCTCATAGGATCACTCGTGTCATCGTGTGTCTGTCTGTCCGTCTATCACAGCCGGTTTGCTCAGAATCTACTGGAACGATTTAGTTGAAATTTGGTACTTATATGAATTACTGTGACCCAAACACGAACGTGCAAAGTAAATAAATTAATTTTGAATAGGGGGTACACTTTAAGGAACAAATTCGAAAATTAAAAAAAATCTGATTTGCGAACTGTGCCGTGTGACATATCAAATGACGGGGCTGTGAGAGTTTCAAATTACATTTATTTTTATAATTTTTAAATAATTAGTTTTAAAATTATTAAAGAAAATAAATGAAAATTTACCCCCCCCCCCCCCTTATCTCCGAAAATGCTTGAAAAAAAAATCACTTCTCACACTAAATATTGTGCGTACAAACTTACATTAATTTGCAGTTGAAGAATGTATGGGAGAACATGTTTTTGAACTACAATGTTAAGTTTGTTCTTGGGATAAATTCATCCCAACTAAGAAACCATTCAGAGTGCGTGGTCCGACACGCACTTGGCACTTTTTTATTTATTGTTTGCTGTCGTAGCGGTCATAGTAGACTACACCCTGAAAACTGCAAGTGTCTATTACCGTTCAAAATATACAGCCCTTTTTTTTGGGTGGGAAATCATCAAATAACTTCTTCCGCTCTGGGCGGAGCGGGAGGGTGTGTCAACTCTTACAGACTAAAACCCACCCGTATTCCTTCCGTTACCTGTGTTGCCAGGGGCCTCGGTAACCCTTTAGTACCTTCCGGCGACTCCGTCAGGCAAAATATACAGCCCTGTGATAGACGGACGGACAGCGGAGACTTAGTAATGGGGTGTCGTTGACACCCGTTGGTCACGGAACCCTAAAAAGCAGGTAACCAGTATTAACTAAGCTCAGCTAGCCAGTATAATGCTAGAGGCTTGGTTGGCCCTTCTATCACAGCCACTCTCCATGACCTTTCGCAAGAAATTGTTTTTATTTTTATTATGTTTCGTCACTCTAAATTAAAATGACGACGAAATGAAAATGCAAAACACATTATTAGATTTTATTGTTCTAGTTTGTTTAGAGATTCATGTTTACAGAACTGTAGCAAAAATATGCACGTTTTTCAGCGAGTTTTAGAAAATTTACATAATTGATAGCGGAAAACCTTCACATGTAGTGTTTCATAAGACAATGGCGGCCAAATGGTTATTGTTTTCAAATTATATACTTAGAGGCAAATATTTAGTCCACTGTAACAGTATTTTTTATCTCACGAAGCGACGCGCGCTTTACTTGTGGTTAACAAGAGTACAAACATGCTTTGAATGAGTGTTTAAGCGCAGGAGCTCTTGCTACCGTCCGAGACAATGGTGAAGTCGGAAGTGTGTGTGTGTGTGTGTGTATGTATGCGTGTGTGTGTGTACACATTCACAGTGTATTTGTTTACTTGGTTACCACAAGTAAAGCACGGTCGCTTCGTGAGATAAAAATACTATACAAGGCAAAATGTGATCTTGACGCATTGCGGATTGCGTTCCTAATTTCTCACACGTAAGTCCCAAAAGGGGGGGCGCGTAGCGCCTATTGCCACTGGCAATTTACTGGGCACAAATCTAGACTTCAGGCTGCTATTGAGAAATTACGGACGTACGGACCAGATGTATGAACGTACACGAAGCAAAAGGAGTATGTATAATGTAATAATAGGATCGTAGCAGGTGGCGTTCTGTAGTTTCTGCCTACCCCCATGGGAAGAAGGCGGGAGTGTATTTATGTATGTACCTATGTATGCAGTAGTACGGACATAATTTAAAAATATATTTATTTCCAGGTGGTACAATTACTTAAACAGGTACATGGATGAATCATATTATACACTTAACAGTAAAAGTATTATCTCTAGCTATTTAACACAATAAATAATAGGTTAGGGAAAAAGTTTCTTCGCATTTTTAAGAAAATTCAAAACATTTTTTAATATAGTTTGTTTACATTTAACTAAAGTATGTAGGTACCATTTTGCCATCTTGTAGGTAGGGACATGATCCCATTGCTATAGAAATTTTGGGACTTCTGATCAAAATACCGCGACAAGTGGTTTTGGCAGTCCTCTCGTGATGTTAACCTGACACTGCCTAAAGAATTCTGAAGAAACCGAAACAGGTGGAAATCTGAAGGTGCAAGGTCAGGACTATACGGCGGATGCATTAACACCTCCCAGCCAAACTCTCTTAATTTTTGCTGAGTGGCTAAAGATGTGTGAGGTCTAGCGTTATCATGATAAAAAACCACACCCCTTCTGTTGATTAATTCCGGCCGCTTTCTCTCAACTTCTTGCTTTAATCTCATCAGTTGTTCGCAGTAGAGTTCAGAATCGATGGCCCTGCCTGGTGGTAATAGCTCATAATGAATGATGCCCTTCCAATCTGGTGGGATTGGAAGGGCATTATTCATTATGACCTTTTTCGCACGTTCTTGTCGTACGTGATCCACTTTTCATAACCAGTTATCAGCTTCTTAAAAATGGTTCGGTTTCATTACGTCGTAATAAAGAATCACAAATGAGTACACGGTTCATTAGGTTTCTTTCAGTGAGCACGTGAGGTACCCAAATATCGAGCTTTTTTGTGTACCCAGTTTTTTTTCAAATGCGCCAAAACTGTTTTGTGGTCAATTCCCAGTTCTTCAGCTACGTCGTAACTACTGATATCCGATATTTATTTTTGGTCTATAGTATAGGTACTCATTTTTCTTTTCAGATTCCATCTTTTGAGTTCGTTTTTTTGCAGTCAGTTTTTTTTTTAATAATTTGTTTTATTCTAAGCTTTTGTAGTGTTATTTTATTAATGAACAAATTGTTCAGTATTGTATTGGTAAGTTAATAAGCTATACGGGTAAAGTAAGGTTAGCAAGATAGCATAGGATAGGATAGGTTTTAGAGAAGAAAATTTTCTTTTTTGTAGTTTTAGTATAATAAAATTGTTATAGTATATGTTTATTTGGAATTGGCTATTTACTAGGTTTTATTTGATTCCCATATCATTATAATCGCAAAATGATTTTTTTTTCCCCCTATTTTTTGACTCGCAGATGCCATATTAAAATTGTATAGCCTATGTCACTCTCGCAATTAAAACGAATCTTATATGTTGCAATCCATCAAGTCGTTAATGCTACAACCCGTGCCAAAGAAATAGACATATGTACATATACATACATACACTCGAAAACCATAACCCTCCTTTTTGGGAAATTGGGTAAAAAACGGACTCATTCTAGGCTCAAACAATCTGCCTAGTCTTTTCCCAACTAAGTTGGGGTCGGCTTCCCGTCTAACCGGATGCAGCTGAAAACCAGTAATTTACATGGAGCGACTGCCTATCTGACCTCCACAACCCAGTTACTGGGTAACACGATACTCCTAAGACTCCGTAAAACTGGTTTTCAGACTAATTGGGCTACACTACCCGTAACAACTATCAAAGATCTACGAATGACAGCCGGGACTAACGGCTAACTTGTTTTCCGAGGCACGGAGGGT
Organism: Atethmia centrago; assembly: GCA_905333075.3. NCBI lineage: Eukaryota > Metazoa > Arthropoda > Insecta > Lepidoptera > Noctuidae > Atethmia > Atethmia centrago. The sequence continues at coordinate 17,006,096 of HG995385.1, forward strand.
CTCAATATGTAATGTATGGCCACCCGTCCACGTTGAAAAGTTTTCGACATTGATTGTCACTGAAATGAAATTGCGACTAGATTTTAAACGATTAATTTCATGTTGGTCTTTAGTTTCCAAAAATATGTTACTCACTAAAATATCATGCTAAACTAAAATTTTGTTTTTCCGCCAAAAATGTATCTGATTACATACATACATAAACTCACGCCTTCTTCCCATGGGGCTAGGCAGAAACTATAGAACGCCACCTGCTACGGTCCTTACATACTCCTTTTGCTTCGTTTACGTTCATACATCTGGTACACACGTTGCGAGTACTACGCCCCTGACCTTTCTGAAGAACATCAATGAGGTCACTATATGTCTTCCTGGAGCGTCCCCTCCTGGCGTTTCCACTCACATCTGCCTTGTCGTACTTGTACCTTTTGTTAGTCGCCTTTCATTCATCCTCTCATCATGACGAAAGCATCTAAGCATACCTACTCTTTTCAATTTTTGTATGTATGTATCAGATTACTATCGCGAGAGAATTATGCACATAATGGTGCCGATTCCCTTGTTCACAAACTAAACTAAATTTAAGTTCAGAGCATCTTTTTCTTTCTATTTCATTAAGGACTAAAGTAAAACTTATCTTCTGTCCTTTTCTTAATGAAATACAAAGAAAAAGATGCACTGAACTTAATTTTAGTTTAGTTTGTGAACAAGGGAATCGGCACCAATATCTTCTAATAAACAATATTTAAAGCAATACGGATATTAATAGACAAGCCACCGATGCGGCATTACACAATAAAAAAAAATAGGTCACCCACATTATTAATACGTATTCAGCATGTCCATGTTATACCACGGTTATTCTTTCAGCACTGTTTAAAAAGAAACATGTTTGTTTTGGCACTTTCCTGTGTTACTATAATTACATTTCAGTTGTCGTTTACGCTAATTCAGTGCGTTTTGCGAAGTGATTGAAGCCATATTAGTGTGAAGTACTCTCTGTGATCTTTCACTCGCTTGTCACGATCCTACATTTTATTGGCGTTTGTGAAAGAAATGTGAATTTCATTTCTACTTTACTATGGGATATATTACTTTCTGAACAGTTTTTGACGTTTTGTACGTGGAAATGTAGTCATGAGGATTGTTAAGTCGGGTAAAAAGTAAGTGCCAATTTCAGCAATGAGACTGAACGCGATCAACACATCTAAACCGCGTTTAAGACCTGCCAGTGTCAATATTCCACAACAAACGCCATAACTAGTTCATATTTCTGTAACAATAAGTACTGTCGAAAGAGACTGGATCCTATGTCGCAGAATCCAGTATCTTTCGACAGGTATTGTTACAGAAATTATACCCCCTTTTTTTTTGTGTGGGAAATTATCAAATAACTTCTCGCGCTCTGGGCGGAGCGGGAGGGTGTGTCAGACTCTTACTGACTAAAACCCACCCGTATTCTTTCCGTTGCCTATGTTGCCAGGGGTCTCGGTAACCCTTTTGTACCCCGGCATTCCCTCCCTAGTGCGGAATAAAGTGTAACATTTAATTAAACAGTGTAACAATCTTATGGAAAAATAAAAGTATTATTATTTCTTTTATTTTATTAATAGGTATGGTACGAGGGCGGGTCAATAAGTCCGTGACTTTTTGAATTTCTGACCTCTTTACTGAAACAGCAACACTGCTCCTGTCAACAGGCATCTGTCAGTTGACTCCTGTCAAAATTTAAACTTGCTGCGTCAGTTAGTTTGTGTTTGACAGCTATTTTTATCAGACTACTCACTAATTTGAGGAGAAAATGGAAAAAGTGAATTTCGTGTGCTTATTAAGCATTATTTCTTGCGAAAAAAAACCATTACCGAGACCAAGGCTAAGCTTGATAAATACTATGGGGACTCTGCACCATCGATTTCAATGGTAAAAAAGTGGTTTACTGAATTTCGTTGTGGCCGTACAAGCACTGAAGATGCCGAACGTCCTGGACGCCCAGTTGAGGTCTCTACACCCGAAACAATCGAAAAAATTCACGATATGGTGTTGGCCGACCGAAGATTGAAAGTGCGAGAGATTGTGGAAGCCGTAGGGATCTCGCATGGCTCAGTGGTTTCAATTTTGAATGATCACTTGGGCATGAGAAAGCTTTCCGCAAGATGGGTGCCGCGTTTGCTCACAGTCGACCACAAAGGCAATCGTGTAACAACTTCACAGGAAGGTTTGGCGTTGTTTAATCGCAATATGGAGGAGTTTTTGCGCCGTTTTGTAACCGTGGACGAAACATGGATCCATCACAACACACCAGAGACCAAACAACAGTCAAAACAGTGGGTTTCTAAGGGTGAATCGGCGCCGAAGAAGGCCAAGGTGGGTTTGTCAGCCAACGCGGGATAATCCACATTGACTACCTTCAAAAGGGAAGAACAATCAATGGGGAATATTAAGCCAATTTATTGGACCGATTCAATGACGATTTGAAAAAAAACCGACCTCATTTGGCCAAGAAAAAAGTTCTTTTCCACCAAGACAATGCAAGGGTGCACACATGTGCAGTTGCCATGGCAAAAATCCATGAATTGGGCTATGAATTGCTCCCTCATCCGCCCTATTCTCCAGATTTGGCTCCGAGCGACTACTTCTTGTTCCCAAACCTGAAGAAATGGCTTGGTGGAAAAAGATTTGACTCCAATGATGAAGTCATCTCGCAAACAAAGGCCTATTTTGAGGACCTCGACAAATCATTTTTTTTGGAAGGGATAAAAAAATTGGAGAAGCGTTGGACAAAGTGTATAGAGCTCAAGGGAGACTACGTTGAAAAATAAAATTATTTTTTTATCAAAAAATCTGTGTTTTATTCCAAAAGTCACGGACTTATTGACCCGCCCTCGTATGTTTACAATTTTCAATATTTTTATAAAAACCATTTAAAAATAGTAGCCCGACTGTATCGGGAACAGGGTCCAAGCTAACGGTGGTCACCACAACCTGTGAGAAATCTCATTATTTTTAGGGTTCCGTACCTCACAAAAGAAAAAACCGGACAAAGTGCCCAGCAACGCGTGCCCAGCACTGGGTTGCGACAATCGCACTCTCCAGGTCGCCATGAGCCATGAAACGGAACCACCTTATAGGACAAGAAAACCTAGGTACATCTCTCAATATCTTATATTCGGGACTGCCTCGTTAGTTTAGTGGTCGCAAGCGCTACTGCTGGGTTCGATTCGGGTCGGGCGAAGTGTTATCGGGTTATTCTATCTGGAGTTTCTCAGTAGCAGCCCGGAGTCTGCATTTGAGCCCGGTTGATGGCAATAGGCTCGCCCCTATTACATGGGACTTAAACATAACTGGCGAAATGTGGGTGTAAGTATTACAGGTGCATCTCTGCCTAACCCTTCGGGGAAACAAGGCGTGATGTTATGTATGATGTATCTCTCAATATTGTGCGTACAAACTTAGATTTGCAATGTATTGAGATAAATATCATTGTAGATAACATATTCATTGTACGGAACCCTTACCACGTGAGTTCAACTCGCACCTGTCCGGTTTTTAACCTTTTGACCGCCACAGTCATGTTATGATGACAAACCAAAATGTGCCCAGCAGGCCACGGTCGCGACTACACGACAGATTTTAAGGAATAATTCGTAGCTTGGCGCCGAGGGCACGTTTTTGCATTTTTGACGTGGCGGTCAAAGGGTTAAAGTTTCTCATCTTCGTCTCTTCTTATTATGCCACCTGGATGAGCATGAGCTCTAAACCGTAAGGACAATAAGTAGGTTTACGGAGTCCTACTAGACTACCCAAGTAATATAAGCACGTTCTCCATACATTGGAATAAAGGGTTCACACGTGAGATGGACTGGGAAATTGATACCAGTGTTTAAGGCGCAGACATATGATTATGTCTTTTTATAATGCAAGCAAGTTATGCAAGAAATGTATGTTAAACTAGAACGCATAGGCATCTATATGTGAATATTTAAGTATTATATATAGTAAAATAATTTATGAAATAAATTCAGGAAGTTATGTCTGCCCAGTGCATATAAAACGATATTACTTTCAAACTACTTAAGATATTTTCATGTTTTGTTTTTTGTCTGAACAGACTATTTTATTATCTATAATTCTATCTGTGATTTTTTTGAATTATTCATTATTTCATTACTAATAATAAATATTCTCTATGAAAGCGAACGGCGTGCGGCGCGGCATGAGCGAGATGCGCATTTGTATGGTCAAGGTCAACGGCGATTAACCTACCCTTAATGACAAAACATTATTAGAAGCATCGCAGACTCCAGCACTACAAACCAAAACAGTTCTAACTAAGTTATCGAGAACCCTAATAACATTAAAGGCACATCTCCGATGTGATGTTGATAAAACATTAAAGGTGACAACTCAGTAGTCCGCCGTCTGCTAACATTTGAAAGGAACCCGTTTCTGAGAGGGGCTCACACCTTGCGGGATGAGCAGATGTTTGGTTTTTATTCAGATCCACATGGTAAGACTTTTAATACAATCTGTCTACAAGACGTATGTATTTTGTAACAAAATGTATTAATGACTGCTTGCTACACAAGACTGCCTCATTGCACTATCATAGCTAGTTAATCTGTGAGTAGTTTACGTTGACATTCAATAAAGAGAGTTTTTCATTGGATGTCAAACTGGACAATGGCGCCGATTCCCTTGTTCACAAATTAAATTAAATTTAAGTTCCGTGCATCTTTTTCTTTCTATTTCATTAAGAAAAGGACAGAAGATAAATTTTAGTTCAGTCCTGTCAAATTAATCAGCGCTTGACGTAAATTGACGTAATTTTAGTAGACAAGTTTTTAATCACGTCTAAACTTGTATGGAGTAGTGACAGGCGCCGATTAATTTGACAGGACTAAACTAAAATGTATCTTCTGTCCTTTTCTTAATGAAATAGAAAGAAAAAGATACACTGAACTTAAATTTAGTTTAGTTTGTGAACAAGGGAATCGGCACCAATCTCTTCTCCAGAAACTTTTGCAACGATGTCATACCATCGTTAAAACACAAGCGATGATAGACGATATTAATTAGTTCTAAGCCTCTGTCTAGCGCACGAGACACCATGTACTTACTGAAATTCTATTCCAGTGAGCTTCGAGTGTAATCCCACTGCTGACACAATCAAATTAAAGCTTTGCGGGACGTGTCAAAGATAATATATAAAGTCTATCAAACAGATAATATTCTTCAGCGTATTTTATCATTTATGTGAGGAAAACATAAAGAAAAGTACATTTTATTAAATAAGTTGTTCAGTGTTCAGAGGCTGACAACACCTTAAGCGCGGTCACTGTCGGACTGCATAGAAAAGAAAGAGATGAGCGGTGACACAACGCTGGTAATCTATTTACAAAAAATCTATTGATTGGATAAAACATTTCAAACACTAATATACTAATATGTTGCTTGTAGAATAATTAGAAGAATTGTGTAAAATAAGAAGAATCATGTATATTAATTAGTATGGTTTTTAATAGTTAAAATATTTTTTTAGAGGTATCTTCGTATTTTTTTTCTATCGTATCAAATTAGTTGTATTATTTTCAACACACTATCTACCTAGCATGTATCCTGAAGAATAGCATATATTTTCCTAATTTTGTTTACTGCAGTGGATCATATACTTTTAGGCATTATAAAACTTACAAAATTTGCGTTTAGGTCCTGTGTAGTCCCCTTAATTACGTTCCCGTTTTCCAAGAATCGAGGCAGCCTGAAATATTTTGTATTACACGATAAACAGAAGGAATAAGTCGTCTTGTCCTCGCGTGATTCCAAGAATCGATATCAATATTGCACTGGATGTAACGGTAAATAAACTATGTTTTGTAGTAAACCTGTAAATATCAGCTTTCAACGTAAAATCAATAAGCTTCAGAGTACAGGAGTACTTGATATACCTGTGGGTAAGTAGGTCAATATGACGCTACAGTGCTCTTGACAGTAGATGTTATTTACCTTGGAGATGACTCTATTGTACATAGAAGACAGGCTTCAAACTACATACTTTAAAGTATCTGAGGATATTAAGGCGCAAATGTATGATATTAGTGACTTTTAAATCTGTTATTGTGCCTTCATTCATAATGCAAGTAAGATAAGCAAAAAATTCAACGAGGTGCATTCAATAAGTACCTAGCCTCATCGCCAGAGGGCGCTGTAGTTTCAAAAGAGTTTTACCACAGTGTAGCACATTCTTTTTAAATTCTTTTTTCAAATTTTCATTCCAATCCCTTCATTTGTTTTAATTTGACAACTTATGGAAGCGAACGTGTCGGTCAGTTTTACAAAAATGGAAAAAGAGCAATATCGTTCGGTGATTCGATTCCTATTTTTGGAAGGGAAAACGCGCATCGAAATCAAAGAGCGCTTGGATGCTGTGTACGGTGACTCTTCTCCATCGATGGCCACCGTCAAGAATTGGTTCAACGAGTTTGCACGTGGCCGTACGTCTGTTTTTGATGAACCACGTCCAGGTGCACCGAAAGCTGCTACGGAGGAAAACATTAAAAAAATCCATGATTTCGTATTGGCAGATCGCCGATTAAAGGTTCGAGAGCTAGCTGAGACTGTAGGCATTTCAGAAGGAACAGTGCATCATATTCTTCACGAGGAACTCTGCATGAGAAAGCTGTCGGCGCGATGGGTGCCGCGTTTACTCACACCAGAAAACAAGCGCAACCGTGAGACCACATCGGAGACGTGTTTGGCGCTGTTTAAGCGGAATCCAGCGGAGTTTTTGTGTCGTTTTGTGACCGTCGATGAAACCTGGATCCACTGGTACACACCAGAGACCAAGGAGCAATCAAAACAATGGATCCAGACCGGGGAACGTGCTCCAAAGAAGGCGAAAACTGTAAAATCGGCCGGAAAAATTATGGCCACCGTTTTCTGGGATTCACAAGGTGTGATCTACATCGATTACCTCGAGAAGGGTAAAACAATTACAGGGCTTTACTATGCCCTTTATTGGGCCGATTCGACGCCGAATTAAAGAAAAAACGACCCCATCTGGCGAAGAAAAAAGTGCTGTTTCACCACGACAACGCACCGGTTCACACGTCTGCCGTTGCCATGGCCAAATTGGTCGAATTACGCTACGAATTGTTGCCCCATCCACCGTATTCTATTCTCCAGATTTGGCCCCTTGTGACTTCTTTCTGTTTCCTAATCTGAAAAAATCACTCGCCGGGAATAGATATGGATCGAATGAGGAGGTCATCGCCGCCACGGAGGCCTATTTTGCAGAGTTTGACAAAAACTATGTTTCGGACGGGTTAAAAAAGTTGGAGCATCGCTGGGCTAAGTGTATCGAACTAAAAGGAGACTTTGTTGAAAAATAAATTGACACTTTTCCAAAATTTTCGTTTACTTTTTGTAGGCTAAGTATTTATTGAATGACCCTCGTTTATGTGAATATTTAAGTATTTTAGTAAAATACGTTATGAAATAAATTCAAGAAGTAATGTCTACGCAAAGCACAAACCGATACTTTCAAACTTCTTAAGATATTTTCATGATTTTTTTTTGTATGATCAGACTGTTTTTAACCTACTTTCAAAAGGAGGTTATCAATTCGACATGTTTATTTGTTTTTTTTTTTTGTTTTAATGTATTTCGCCGATTTCTCCGTCAATTGTAGACCGATAAGAAAAATTATTTTTTTTGTCGGATGAGGGGATCCCATGGAAAACGAGGGAATTCCTTAAATTTTAAAGGCACATATAGCGATTTAGGTATTTTATTATAGAAACTTGTGTATTTGCTCTCGAAAAGCACCATTTGGTGGAGTGGAATTGATGATGAAGACCACAGATGGACACCGGAATTACTTAATGAGAAGTATTTAATTAACGAGTTGCGATTCGATTAGGTACTTTAAGGTTGCTAAGCCATTTATGCTCTTCACAATTCATATGTGAGTGACACTTCTCCTGGTTCTTACCAGGAAATCCTCAACAATTAAGGTCCCTACATCAAGAAAAGCAATATTGTGTAACTTAGATAAATTACAAACTGACCCTTTTTACAAAAAAAACAACCGACTTCCAAAAAAACACTACAAAGTGAAAAATAACTTTAATTTCGGAAGTAGCAAACTAAAATACAAATCCAAAGACACCCGACTTCCGAAATTAAAGTTATTTTTCACTTTGCAGTGCTTTTTTGGAAGTCGGATGTTTTTTTTTTTTTTTTGTAAAAGTTATTTGTTACTTACATATAATTCTGTCTGTGATTTTTTTCAAATATTTATATTTTACATACTATAAATAAATATTTCCTATGAAACTAAACGGCGGCGCGGCGTGAGCGCGACACGGATTTGTATGGCCAAGGTCAACGGTAGTTACCCCACCCTTAAGGCTTGTAATGTATATTAAGACTTATTAGTTAAATAAGCTAAGCACAGAACACAAAGAGGCTGATCAAACGTGTCAATTTACTTCGATTCAAATTTGCTTCGCCAACCTACACAGTTCCATTACTGACTAGACGCAGTTTGATGCTACCTTAAATGTGACTAGTCCCTAAGTCGGAAAGCGGACGCAGACGCACGGGATGTTGAGAAAGTTGTTATAGGAGTCGACAAACTAACTGTCGGGGATGCATAAAGTCGAAAAAAGCAAAGACTCGCTTCGTTCCAATTATTCCAGCCCGACGCAGTTAGCGTGCGAAAGGCGAACAAATTATATAGAAATGTTCACAGAACCACAACAAACGGTGAATAGAATTAACATCTAGAGGTTTTCGAATGTCGCCGAGATCCGAGTAGGTACGTACAAACATGGTCCCTCAGGGCATTTAGCTAAATACAGAAAGGACAAAAAATGGACCAAACACCAGCATTGATTAGGGAGAAAAAGGTTACGATAAAAAGTAGGTATACATCTTTACATATACAAGCAGAATTCCGATACATGTGGCAACAACGTTTAGTACTTTTATTGTATATCTGCATCACCGTTGCAAACGTCATGTCATAAAAACCGGCCAAGTGCGTATCACATCACGCACAATGAAGGGATGAATTTATCTCAAAAACAAACTTTACATTGTTGTTGAAAAACATGTTCTCCCGACCATACATCGATATACGTCACGGTCAATTCTCCAGCTGCAAATGTAAGTTGGTCTACTATTACTCGTTAACTTGTAAACCAAAATCAACCATTTAGCTGGCAGGGGGGGACACTTGACTCTAACAAAAATAAGCACTTTAAAGCTTTATTACGCATACGGATCCCTGAATCGAAAAATAATGTTCACAGACTCGCAATATTTTTAACGTCGTCTCCAACGGCACCACACCGTGGGAGAGACGAGAGAAAAATCATCCCCACATTAGTCATTACGTGCAAGGGAAAAAAAAAACTATGCTAAATTAGAGCCTTCTAGTACTAAGCGTCTCTGAGCTAAAGCGGGCACAGACAGACAGACGGACATGGCAAAACTATAAAGGTTCCTTGTTGACTACGGTACCCTGAAAACAAGATTCACATGAAAAATACAATACATATAAACAACAACCAATTCCCACCAATTTCGGACACACTTTTCTGTCCAAGATCTTAGCTAGAAGTATTAGAGGCATAAAGTTAGAAAGAAACTTGTGGATACCAATATAGAACACTTTTTATCCGTAATAGTAGCTTTAAAGTCAGGCAGGAGTTAGGGAGCTCAAAGTTTTGAAGTATCTTTACTAACTTAGTACGGTAGTCGGCGAACCGACAGTTTCGAATGCATGTGTTGATGTCATATTTGGTCATCGAAGTGTATACAAGAAGGTTCTTTAAACGAAATAAGGTTGTATTGTGGTTAGGATCGTCCTGCTCCGTAGCAAAGAGAATAAAACATTTTAAAATCTCATGGTCAAATAAATTCTTGCTATCAAATATTCTGCTAAGACGCAGATATATGATTTTAGTAACTTTTAAATCTGTTATTACGCCTTCATATAATGCAAGTAAGTTATGCAAAAAATGTATGTTAAACTAGAACGCATATACATCAATTCTATATGTGAATATTTAAGTATTGTAGTAAAATACTTTATGAAATAAATTCAGCAAGCTATCCAACGCAAAAAAAAAAACATTTTACTTCTGCATGTGATTTTTTCAAATTCATATTTTCGTTATTATAAAATAAATATTCCCAATGAAACCAAACGGCGCGCCGCGGCGTGATAGCGATGCGTATTTGTATGGTAAAAGGTCAACGCCGATTACGCGACCCTTAACTATAGGGATCGGAAGAGCTTACAAACGATTTATGAACGACACGTGGTATGACGCAGTTCTGAAGACGACTAAGCATTGGATTAGATAGGGCTTTACCTGTTTCCTATAACTTATCGACCGTTGTTTAAAGCCAAAGACCACGACTATCTTTTCTAATAACGAAACGTGTTTTTATAATTTTCTTTATCCATTAGTAGAGTTTTGTTTACATAGCATATACAATGGTGCCGATTCCCTTGTTCGCAAACTAAACTAAATTTAAGTTCAGTGTATCTTTTTCTTTCTATTTCATTAAGAAAAGGACAGAAGATAAATTTTAGTTTAGTCCTGTCAAATTAATCAGCGCTTGACGTAAATTGACGTAATTTTAGTAGGCAAGTTTTTAGTCACGTCTAAACTTGTAGTGAGTAGTGACAGGCGCTGATTAATTTGAAAGAACTAAACTAAAATTTATCTTCCGTCCTTTTCTTAATGAAATAGAAAGAAAAAGATGCACTGAACTTAAATTTAGTTTAGTTTGTGAACAAGGGAATCGACACCAATGTGTAACTGAATTAAATCACATAAAGACAGTAGTTTGTTCAGAATCATTCACTGAATCGATTTCTGTAATTTTTAATGTAAGTATTTTTTTTACCCAAAAAACTAAATAAATTACAGTCATACTTCCGCTCAACAGTCAAACAAACCAAAATGGACGAAATACCTACGATGCTAGACCCATAGACGTGTGCGTGCGTCTGCGTGCGTGCGTAGATTTGTTATGTGACCACAATTTTCTCCGACATTCTAATGAATTAATAAAAAATGTTTTATAGATAATAATAAAAATTCAGTGTATGTATTATGAATTATGATTTTATCATAATATTTTAATTGGGTGTTTGGTGGTGTGTGTTAATTCCGGTACATGTTGTATAGCAACCCGGCTTTGTTACACATTATACTTGACTAGCTGCTGCCCGCGGCTTCGCCCGCGTGACTTTTCTAAAATAAAAGTAGCCTAAGTCACCCGCCCGCGTGACTAATCTAAAATAAAAGTAGCCTAAGTTACTCCTTATTACATCAGCTATCTGCCAGTGAAAGTCCCGTCAATCGCCAATCGGTCCAGCCGTATCAGAGATTAACCGGCACAAACAGACAGACAGGCAGACAGACAAAAATTGTAAAAAAATATATTTTGGTATATGTACCGTGTATACAATACATACATACATAAACATACATAATCGGCCTATAATGTTCCCACTACTGGGACACAGGCCTCCTCTGTGTGTGTGTGTCTCTCTCTCTGTGTGTATACAATACATCCATATGCATTTAGTAAAAAGCGGTTATTTTAATATTATAAACAGACACATTTATTTATCTGTATAGATACTCTTCAGTAAAACCTTGATGATTCGGAAAGTAGGTAGGTAAAACAGTACACAAGTTCTTCTATGCGAAGAAACCCTAACTACAAAACTATGGAACGAATTAATAGAGAAACTTTTTCGATTTCTCAGTGTCGTTGTTACGACGTTCGTCCATGTATAAATAAATTGCGATGCGATACTGCGTAGTTGCATCACTGGACACCAGGGCCTCAAGTCTGCTATTACAATAGTGTCAGAATGGTCTGTTCCGATCCTCATTTATGACGCCATTATATTAGTAGATTACCAAACTTGTCAAAAAAACAATTAAGAAATCAATGATTTTGACCATTCTGACACTATTGTAATAGCAGACTTGAGGCCCTGTTCATCGCATCCAACAGCAAATAACTCAAGACATTCGATATCAGTCATACTGCGAGCTTCTTATTACAGTGTAAACATTCACATGTTGAGATAGTGAGCTTTCGCCATCGTTACTTAGTATAAAAAAACATAAACTTGTCTTTGCTGTCCCGCAGTCGGGTAAACAGTGCAAAACCATAAGACGGTCAAAAATACTCGACAAACACGAAAAAACTACATGCTTGTCAAGTAATTTTGACCGTCTATGGACCCCAGTAGGACTGCGACCAAATTCGGTCGTAAAGCGAAAGCTATCTATGTCGAGAGTGCAGCCCCAGGTCTCAAAATGCAGCCTATTTCATAATGTAAAAAGAACAATAAACATAGCGTTCTAGTTGCCAACACTGCACCAATTTTTCAAACATTTGAAGCAATGGATTCTGCTGTATTGCCAAAATGAAAGCGACAGTTGTTGCCACTGGGTTATAGGGAGCCGATCTCCATAGAGGTCATGACATGTAGAAGATTAGAATGACCACCTTTGACGACCTTGTCCAACTTTTCATTAAGGCGCTGACAAGACCCAATTGACCAAAATTGGCTTCCCTTAAGAAAAAAAAATGACCAAATCTGTATACCTAGTTTGTGGTAGCGGAATAAATGTGCTAATTTTGAATATATTTTCCAGAACTTGGTTGTTACCAAAACATGTTTTGAAAAAAAAAAAAAAAAAACTCGATACAAACTAACGTTAAAATAACCTCTTACCTTGAGTCCTAATCCAAAATACCTGTATTAAATATCATTATACGTTACGTACCTAATTAATAACAAGAACGTCTTAAATAGAATGCAGAACTTGGTTGTTTTTTATTTTCGATTACTCAACTCAATTTTGAGTAAATAGATAATTGCTTCATATTTTGCAATAAATTACAAGCGTTGTGTTATCGCGCTTCTCTTTCTTTTCTATGCAATCTGACAGTGACCGCGGTTTAGGTGTTGTCAGCGGCTTAAACAAAATCATAAACAGGGAAGGCTATTTTAGTATAGGGAATTCCTGCCCGATACCTGGGCCGCTACAGTATGCCATTTTTATAGGTCATGTTTATCTGGGCACTGGGCCCTGGGCCTAGGCCAGAGTTACGCCTTAGCGTAACTCTCCCCTAAGGAAACTTAGCATGATGATAGGTGTCGGCAATCAAGAGACGGTTCCTTCTAACAATATTGGGGTAGACCAGATAAGGGTTAAAAAGCTACATAGACCGTTTCAGCCGGTGGCAATAAATTCCTTATATGTATATATAATTTGGGGACAGTTGCACTATGTCTGACAACATCCACCAGATAAAAACTGGAACTGAAAATTTGCGTGAAACGAGTAACTTCTAGAGAAGTTAACTGGAACATAACAGTTAAGGCGCAGATATATGATTTTAGTGACTTTTAAATCCGTTATTACGCCTTCACAAAATGCAAGTAAGTTATGCAAGAAATGTATGTTAAACTAGAATGCAAACAATTCATATATTCAATTCTATATGTGAATATCTATTCTATATGTAAATAAATTCAGGAAGTAATTAATGTGTACCAAAAGCATAAAAAACGATATTACTTCAAAACTACTTATGATATTTTCATGATTTGTTTTGTATGTTCTGACTATCCTACTAATATTATAAATGCGAAAGTTTGTAAGAATGGTTTGATGGATGGTTGTTACTCTTTCACGCAAAAAGTACTGAACGGATTTGGATGAAATTTAGCACACAGATAGTTTATAGCCAGGAATAACACATAGGATACCTAGATTATAGATTTTTATCCCGATATACCCACGGGGTCAAAACTTATGCTTAGTTATCTATAATATTGTATCTGTGATTTTATTCAAATATTCGTATTTTCGTTACTAAAAATAAATATTCGCTATGAAACCGAACGGCGGCGCAGCGTGAGCGCGACGCGACGCCCTTTTGTATGGCCATGGTCAACGTCGATTACCCGACCCTTAAGTTACTAGAAGATAGAATAGAATGGCGTCTATAAACAGCACCCTAATTGCTTAACACACTGTCAACCACAATCTGAATGATTTTGAAGGATATTGCTAATCCATTGCTTCATATGTTCGAAAAATTTGTCTGCTCGTCAACGTAAATAACACAATGAATGTTATTGAACTGTCTAAATGAAAACCATTGCTACTGACAGTGTTACGCACTTACCTCGCTGATCGTTAATTTTCAAACGTTTGTAACGAAATGTTAAGACGCTGACAACACCTAAACCGCGGTCACTGTCAGATTGCATAGAAAAGAAAGAGAAGCGCGATGACACAACGCTTGTAATTTATTGCAAAATATGAAGCAATTATCTATTTACTCAAAATTGAGTTGAGTAATCGAAAATAAAATACAACCAAGTTCTGCATTCAAATATGACGTTCTTATTATTAATTAAATATGTAACGTATGTTGATATTTTAATACAGATATTTTGGATTAGAACTCAAGGTAAGAGGTTAGTTTAACGTTAATTTGTATCGAGATTTTTTTGAAAACGTGTTTTGGTAACAACTAAGTTCTGGGAAATATGTTCAAAATTAACATATATTTTTCCGCTACCACAACCTATACAGATTTGGCAATTTTTTTTCTTAAGAGAAGCCAATTTTGGTCAATTGGGTCTTGTCTTCTTCTTCTTTCTTAACATCCAATGCAGTTCTTCAAAAATCCAAACTCCAGAGTTCCAGGTATCCCAAGTAGTAAGCACTGCACGATAAAGTATTCCTAGATGTTACCGGTATTCAATATGGAACCCACTGAAGCAAGTGGGCGTCTCATTCTTATAGACATCGACAATCAAATCATTTTATTACTCTAAGTAAAATAAATTAACAATGAAAGCGCGTGGCGTGGGACTTAGTTATTACAAGCTTGTTCAAGCTTTTAATAAGGATTAATTACAGATGAGAACACAATTAATTGTATTACTTAATGGTAGCGTGAAGTTTCAAGTTTCATTGCCTAGTCAGAATTTAATGATATTATGTTCAGAAAGAAATTCTCAGAAACAGCCAGGTAGCCAAGAATGGATTCTGGTGAATTGGGATAAGCTCAGTTCAATGTAGAGCAGAATATAATTATGTATACTGCCATTTTCGAAGCTATTGGTGATTTTGGCGTGTGGGTCGACCGACAGATGCGGAAGCGAAGCTTTTCAAAAGTAAAAAGGACTTGCTGTCATTGACCATTAATTCAGCCCGCTGATGATACAGATCGATGTCAACATTCGTAGTCGTCGGGTTAAGGACGAGATAAGTATAGTAAGGTCAAACACGGCTTTGATGCATAAAAGCATAATCTGTTTAGCCCCAAAAATCTATAATAAGCTCCCAACACCCCCGAAACATATGCCCCACTAAGTTGTTAAAGTTGCATTTCAAAAAAAATCTTATAGGGAAATGCAGCAATACAGCTTATCAATACAGCTTATCAGAGTTCCTAAATGAGCGAAATTAAGTAAATATAGGCACATTATTGAGACATTTCTCCTAGTTACTATGGTAATTAGTAAAGGCTCCTTCCTACAGACTGGCGCGATAACGCGGGGGCGACAAATAGCACGACAAGCAACGAGAAACTTTCCATATAAATAGTGCTACTAGTGCTGCGTCGTGCTGTCGCGTCGCGCCAGTCTGCACGAGCCTTTAAGGAGTAATAGTCGACCAACTTAAATTTACAGTCGGAGAATTGATTATGGCATAATTATATCGATGTACGGGAGAACATGTTTTTCAACTAGTGTTGAGTTTGTTTTTAGGATAAATTCATACCAACTTCCCAACTACGGCCTAAACGGATGTATTGATAATGTAGTTAGGCATGCCGCATGGTAACAATAACTTCTGTATTTTTTGTACGCTTTAACTGGCAAACCATGTAGCTCATTTTTAGGGTTCCGTAGTAAACAAGAAACCCTTATAGTTTCGCCATGTCAGTCTGTCTGACCCCACTGTAGCTCAGAGACGCTTAGTACTAGAAAGCTGTAATTTGGCATAGGTATACATATTAATCACGCCGACAAAGTTTTGGGGTACCTCCTCCTCCCGTAATGTGGGGATGATATTTTTTTTCTCGACTACCCCCCCCCCCCCTCCGCTGCCAGCTTTTGTGTGTGTTGTTTATGGAGATGTGCCTGTCGCGCCAGTCTGCACGAGCCTTTAAGGAGTAATAGTCGACCAACTTAAATTTACAGTTGAAGAATTGATTGTGGCATATATCGATGTATGGGAGGACATGTTTTTCTAACTAACTAACTAACTAACTATAGTGTTAAGTTTGTTTTCGGGATAAATTCATACCAACTTCCCAACTACGGAACCCTTCATTGTGCGTAGACCGACATGCACTTGGCCGGTTTTATAATTGTTTAATTCCACGCACAATGCACATGTATTGTACTTACTGATGTTTTGTACTTACTCAAGTTTTACAAAATAAAACTATCTTTATCAAACTGGCAAGGTTTATGACTCTTCCCGTTGCTGAGGTGACTACAGAAAGAGTAAAGGCTCGTGCAGACTGAGGCGACATCGCGAGCGCGACAGGCATATTGCTGCCTGTCGCACCCGCGATATCGCGCTAGTCTGCACGAGCCTTAACCTTTGAAGGACTTAAGGGGCTTCTAGAATGTGAAAATTATTATTTTGTTAAGGCGCAGATATATGAGTTTAGTTACTTTTAAATCTGTAGTTACGCCTTCATTTACCTAATACCCTAATACCTAATGCAAGTAAGTTATGTAAAAAGTGTAAGTTAAACTAGAACGCAAACACATCAATTATTTATGTGAATATTTAAAAGTATTGTAGTGAAATACTTTATGAAATAAATTCAGGAAGTAATGTCTACACAAAGCATAAAAAAAACCGGCCAAGTGCATGTGCGGTCCACGCACAATGAAGGGTTCCGTAGTTGGGGTGATCCCAAAAACAAACTTAACATTGTAGTTGAAAAAAAAATGTTCTCCCATACATCGGTATACGTCGCGGTCAATTCTCCAACTGCAAAAGTAAGTTGGTCGACTATTACTAGTTAACTTGTAAGCCTACTAAGCTGTGATAATTTTCCTTTTACTTTCGTTATATGTACTACCTACTACTGCCATAATTAATTCACATATACAAAAATATTTTTTTTTTTGGGTTGGCAATTATCAAATAATTTCTACCGCTCTGGGCGGAGCGGGAGGGTGTGTCAGACTCTTACTGACTAAAACCCACCCACGTTCCTTCCGTTGCCTGTGTTGCCGGGGGCCTCGGTATCCCTTTCGAACTTTCCCACGACCCCGGCAGGCATCGGCTCTTTGAGGCGCGCATAGAACACTACGTCCCGTCGACGCGGGCCTGGTCCTTATCGGACGGCGAGCTACCCATTGCTCACCGTCCGCAAGCCCGCGCCTACGGTAGCCGGAAATCCGCCTGGGACGCCCAGAGCGTCTCCTGCGGCGGCTAGGGGCGTGAGGGCGCGAAATTTGCCTTTCCCTCAACCGTCCCGCCTCCTCCTTCGCGAGCATTACTGCTTTGCAGAAGGAGGTGACGGCTGCCCATGCTCTCTCGCTCTGGACCAGGGCCGGACGCGAGAGATCTCCGCCGCCGATTGACTACACGAGGACACGGCGGTGCTCTGCCCACGAGGGACACTTGACTCTAACAAAAGTTAGCACTTTAAAACTTAATAGGTATTACGCTAACGGATCCCTGAATCGAAAAATGGTTTTCTGAGACCCACAACATTTTTGAACGGCCTATCCAACGATACATCATGGGATAGACGAGAAAAAACCCGCATTAAGGCTCCTACATACTGGCGCGACTTGTCGCGCGACGCGACGCGACACAAAGGCACCGCTTGTAGCGCTACACGCGGTGTCTTTGTGTCGCGTCGCGTCGCGCGACAAGTCGCGCCAGTATGTAGGAGCCTTTAAGTGCATGAAAGGCACCATATAAAAAAAACAAGATTTATTTTTCACTTTGTCGGCGTGATTAATATGTATACTTATGTCAAATTACAGCTTTCTAGTTCTAAGGGTCTCTGAGCTAAAGTAGGGACAGACAGACAGGCAGACGGACATGGCCGAAACTATTAGGGTTCCTTGTTAACTACGGAACCCTATAAACTATATTACTTTCAAACTACTTAAGATATTTTATGTATTTTCTTATGATCAGACTATTTTATTATCTATAATTCTATCTGTGATTTGTTTCAAATGTTCATAGGTTCGTTACTAAAAATAAATATTCCCTATGAAACCTAACGTCAGCGCGGCGTGAGTGCGACGCGCATTTGAATGGCCAAGGTCAACGGCGATTACCCGACCATTAACGCGTATTGCATTGCGTAAAATAAATTATGTTTATCCATACTAATATAAAAAATGAGAATGTGGCTCTGTCTGTCTGTCTGTCGCCTTTTCATGCCTAAACTACTGAACTGATCGTTACAAAGATAGGTAACCTGGAACCTGGAGTCGGCCATAGGCTACTTTTCATCCTGGATATTTATATAAAGACCCCTCTGTGCCTCGGAAAGTACGTTAAGCCGTTAGTCCCGGCTGTCATTTGAAGATGTTTGACAGTGGTTACGTGGTAGTCAGACGCCCAGTCTAACAACCAGTCTTAATAAAGGTGTATCGTATTACCCAGTAACTGGGTTTTTGAGGTCAGATAGGCAGTCGCTCCATGTAAAATACGCATATTGCTGAATACATTACAATTATCATACTATTAGTATGATAATTGTAATAAGTATTCAGCTACATCCAGTTAACCTGAAGACCACCCCAACATAGTTGGGAAAAGACCAGGCAGATGAGGAATTATGTAATATAAAATACACACAGAAATCGTGGGCAACAGCTAGTAAGAGATTAACACAGGGGAAAGCCCACATGAGATAACGGTCACAATTAATAATAATAATAATAATAATCCTAGAAGCCGACGTGGGGATGCATCGAGATGTGGTCGCGGTGGACAAGGGCCTCACCCCACTCTCCTTGGCTAAAGAGAACTGGCGCAAGCTTGTAGTGCTTGACACTAACGATCGCAGGGAGGTATGGCAGAGTAAGGAGCTTCACGGACGCTTTTTCCGGGCCCTACATGAACCCGATGTAGATTTCCAAGCGTCCGTAGCCTGGCTTCGTTTCGGTGACCTCTTTGGGGAAACCGAAGGTTTTGTCTGTGCAATTATGGACGAAGTTATCATGACGAAGAATTACCGGAGATTTATTGTGAAGGACGGCACGGTTGACATGTGTCGGGCATGCCACCGTCCGGGAGAATCAATCCGACACATTATCTCCGGGTGTTCTCGTCTAGCTAACGAAGAGTATTTGCATAGACACAATCTTGTAGCCAGGATTATCCATCAGCTCTTAAATACAGCCTTGTAGAATCTGAAGTGCCGTACTACAGGTATGTGCCCGACCCAGTTCTCGACAATGGAAATATCACCTTGTACTGGGATCGATCCATCATCACTGACAGGACTATTGTTGCCAATAAGCCTGACATAGTGGTGGTGGATCGAACAGAGCGGCGCGCAATGATTGTTGACATAACAGTCCCTCATGACGGGAATCTCGTGAAAGCCGAGAAAGATAAACAGATCAAGTATCTTGACTTGGCTCGCGAGGTTGTCGACATGTGGGATGTAGATTCAGCAATCATTGTGCCGATAGTCGTATCAGCCAATGGCTTAATTGCCAAGAGCCTCGACCATCACCTAAGGAGGCTCACGTTGGACGGCTGGATTAAGGGCTTGATTCAGAAAGCGGTACTTCTGGACACGGCCCGCATTGTTAGGAGGTTCCTCTCTCTGGAGCCCTGACCGCCGGTAGCTTGGACCCTGTTCCCGATACCGGTGGGCCACCATTTTTTTATATTTTTAAATGTTTTTATATATTTTTTATATTCTAATATTTAAAAATATAATTATATTGTGTAAATAATGAAATAAAAGGTAATAATAATAATAATGTTTTATTTTCTCACCACAATATTACAAAATACATATTACATGGTATCAGAGTCAGACAAAATTTTAATATTGTGGGAGACTGGTGCCTAAACTAAGCTCTAGGCCTGTATTTCAGATCACCAGGTCTCCGCCCTTTTACAAAATTATACATTTTATTTTTTTTATGTACTTGTACACTGACAACCTAAAAGAAAACAACATTATAGAAAAATTGGTGGCTCGGGTGGAAATATGTGGATATTATAAACTAAACTTTTTTTAAATAGGTTATTTGTGTATGGAAGTGTGTGTGTGTGTGTGTGTGTGTGTGTGTGTGTGTGTGTGTGTGTGTGTGTGTGTGTGTGTGTGTGTGTGTGTGTGGAGTGGTGTTGGTCAGTGCGAGCGTTATATTTTTTATTATGTGACTTAAAGGTAACTTAAAGACTTGAGAAGGATGATGTAGATAGGTTTTTATTTTGTAGGGATATTGCTACAGCTGCGATATTACACCATAGAGGTAAGTAAGTTTTCAGTATCCTCATAGTTTAGTTGTTGTAGTAAGGCTGTAACTTTCTTTTTGCACATAGTTCTAGTGAGGTTAACTATGGGTGACATCCTGTTTATTTTATTATATAGAAAACCACCCAGGTGGCAAAAAAACCGCTTTGAGAATTGGGTAGTAGATAGGTGTTTAAGACGGCGGTCTACAGGGTTGTACCGTCTTTTTCGATGTGAGGCCGTGGGATGATAAGTAAGTAATGAGTGCTGCTTTAAGGACGCTATCACATTTTGAACTCGCTCAAGTTTAGGTATCTGAATCGCAACACAACGATATTACGCGCACACACACTTTGAAACCGCTCTCCGCTCGATTTTATACGTAACTCAACTAATCTTGGTACTTTAATAAATAGTAAAATTAATATTACGGGTATTTATTGAGTAAAGTTAGTTGTAAGTTTGCAATCGAATTTTAGTAACCGTGACTAAGTACTATCTGCGTGATATTCATGTTTTTAGTATTTTCGAAATTCATCAGCCATTACGTAGGTACCCAAAAATTTCAAGCGCTGGCCATATGGATTAAAAAGTACCTATATTCTTAAGGAAACTAACAATCTTAATATTTTACTATTACGGAACATCTACGATTATCCCCCAGGCTACTTTTAGTTAGAAAAGATGTACGTGTAAATATTATTTTTATTGACAATTTTTGGAGCATTACTTAATCAAATACTAGCCTGGGAGATTATCGTAGACTTTCTTTTTGATATTTTAAAATAATTATTCCCTTAAGAAAACAGTATTTTATTTACTGAGACTGAGGCGCGCGTTCAGTATGTTTGATAAAAAATAAATCAAAAGTAGGTAGTAAAAAGTATAATAATTATTTTGTATAAAGGCAGATTGCAAATCGCAAAATGTATACAGCACCCTAATTGCGTAACACACTATTAATAGCAATGGGTTTCATTTTGACAGTTCAATAACCTTTTACGCATTATTTGTTTCCGTCAGTATATTTGCGCGTATGTGTGAGCTATGATCTCTAAGATTCATAGACCTCGCATATCGAGGGTCAACTAGTTCTGGTAGTAAACAGTTATTGTAAAATTTTACTAAATGTCCTTCCATGTTTTCCTTCCAGAACTTATCGTCTCTTTTCACGTACTCATATTTAATTTTGCTTTTTCATATTTAATTTAATATCATATTTAATTTAACTTTTGTTTAGTGCCACGTGTGCAGTTTTTTTTGGTCTTTGTCCGAATTTTCGAATTCGTGGCATCTATAAATAACAAATATAAATATTTTAGCAATGCACAACACAAACAAAAACCATACTTGGTGTCGACAGATATAACCATCTACTATTTTGGATTTATGATTTGACAACTAAGTCGATTTATCACCAAAAATTTACATCTGCCTTCTTGAGTCAAAAATTGGATGGTATAATCGTAAACACCACCTCCAAAACCTCCACAATTGATAACATGTCGATTTTTTTATTTTTTTAAATACATCTTCAGGCATCTTGAATAAAAAAATGGAGTACATATTCGTAATCCCCACCCCCAAAAACCTCAAAATAGACTATTGTATCGAATGTATCAAAAATAAATTATAATATAATTATTTACACAATGTTTATCCGTAATCTACAACCATAGTACAAAAAATTACAATTATGTATTTATTTCTATAACAAATTCCAAAAATCGTACTCACTTTTATTTCGGTCCGAAAAAGTATCAACTTCGACCAACCACAGTATACAATACAGCACTCACTTCTATACGTAATTATTTTTTGCGAAAAACTGATACACCCATGCTTCCACGAGCGCGTCTGAGCGCGGAATGACGAACCGCTAGTGTCCGCGAGTAGAAAATGTATGGAGAAATTTGAGGGCGTTTCTTATTTTTCTCATAAATGAAAAAGTTATTTGTTTACCTGAAAAATATTTAGCTTACCGTATAGAAGACTATATAAACAACAATTTCTTATTATTTTTATGTTTAACTATGCAGTGGATTTCGCTGTACTGGTTCCTATTCAGACCCCATTTTTTTAATTTTTTGGTTTTTATTGTGATGGTTATGAATTATTTGTGTGAAAATTTTGTATGGGGCTGTATATTTTTTATGGGCCCATTCTGGAGATGAATATATTATCTTTCATTTGAAACCAAGATATCCTTGCAGATGTGACTCCTAATTCATTAAAATGGTACATGAAAAGCACTGATATTTGCGGAAAAATGTGATAGCGTCCTTAATATGATGTTAAGAATAAAAAGTTGACGCACTGTCAAAACTTTAGCCTCCTTGTATAGGAGCTCTGTGGGATAGCGGTAAGGGAGGAATGAGGACACTTTCAAGATAGCTCTCTGGGCTCTCTCCAGTTCAATAATTGTAGTTTTCGGAGCACCTCCCCAGACAGAGATACAGTAGGTTAACAGTGACTGAGCAAGGGCAAAGTACACGGATTTCTTTAACTTGTCATCAGCTACTCGTCTCAAGGTTTTGAAAATATATATCAACTTGCGTAACCTGGTTTTAAGTGTATCAATGTGTTGCTGGAATCTAAGGGTACAATCGATTGTAACTCCCAGATACTTAACGTGTCTAGTGGCGCAAAGGTGAGTGCAGGTACACATATTCTCATCGTGTGGTTCTGGACAATTGTGTGTTATTATTGTGAAGGGCACTGATGAGTTTGGGACGTTAACGTTTGCTTTAAGAGAGAAGGTCATATAATTGGTTTTCTCCGCGTTGAGTGTCAAAACATTACTGCGTAACCAATTTGACACCATATTAAAGCCCGATTGTGCGTATGAGAAAACTTCATCCCATGTATCAGCGCTAAAGAGGAGCGCCGTGTCATCTGCAAATGTAATTATCCTACCCTCGGGGAGTGTGAGCATACCCAGGTCATTAATATACATAAGGAACATAGTGGGACCCAACACGCTTCCTTGAGGGACGCCATATGAGACTGTTCGTTCATCACTAATGTGTTCATCGATCTTAACGCACTGGGTACGCTCACTCAAGTAGTCTTCAAAAAGTTCAAGTTGAATCCCTCTTATTCCCAAATTCTCCATTTTTTTGGAGAGAATGCCTCGCCTTAGCAAGATCTAAAAATATGCCTAACACCTTTTTCCCCTTGTCCAGGTTGGTGACAACATAGTTTGTCAAATCGTGTACGGCGTCGGACGTTGATTTGCCAGACCGAAAGCCGTATTGTGTTTGAGATAGAAGAATAATGAAGTGACACTTATCCGAAATGCATGAAGGCTTGTGCAGACTAGCGCGATATCGATATCGCCCCAGTCTGTAGGAGCCTTGAACCAGGGGACTACTCTCTAAGTCCGTCAACGAAGATACGGGCCTGTCCGAAGGTAGTTGATCCGACAAAACAAGAGACAAATTTTATCTTTCGAACGGGCACAAACTCATTGCGAGTAGAGACAACTGTCTGTGTGTAGGAAAGGCCCTCAATTTCGACCGAAACTACGGATTTAGAGCTTAGGGAGTAGGCCCCCATGTACGGATCAGATAACTTAAAACAGTAGGTTTGCATGTTTTGAGCTTGATAAACAGATTTCCTCGACTGGTTTGTAGGTCTCGTAGTCGCAAGCGCTACTGCTGAGCATGAGGTCCTGGGTTCGATTTCCCGGGTCGGGCAGTGTTATTGAGTTTTCCATCTTGGATTTCTCAGTAGCAGCTCGGAGTCTGGATCTGTGCCCGATTGATGGTAATAAGCTCGCCCCCTATTACATGGGACTTAAACATAACTGGCGACTTGTGGGGGTACTATAGGTACACCTCTGCTTAACTGTTCGGGGATTACTGAATTTACAGGCGTGTTATGTTATGTGTTAAACAGATGTCAAAACACTCCTAATCAAAGGCATCTCATTTCAAAGGTGTTACGAAATTAGGACGCTGTTTAGTTTAGCAGTAATATTAATATTCAATACAAAATAATCAGGCATGTAACCACTAAACCCCACAAAATCAATGACACACAAACGTTGGTCTTCAAAGGACCAAATAGGCCGCAAAGCTCGTCAGTGCATTTGACATGACGGGATATTACCTAACCTACGACGGCTAAAGTCCAGACATTGAAAGGAAAAAAGAAAAAAATAGGTTCATTTGTCACAGTTCGTCACAAAAACAAGCGCATACAAAAAGATAAGTTGACTCGAACAATTAAAAAAATAAAAAAAAAAACAAAATATCTATAACCACGGGCACAGCACAGAAATAGTTGGCCGCTACACGTCGTCACTGTGACAAGGTTTCCACACAGCATGATGCTGAACTAACCCACAACACAACGCTGATTTTCAGTGGTCACCCGAAAATGATACACGGAAACTAAGTCAGGTTTAATGGTTCGTACAGATTAAAACAAAACAAATATATCATATAAGTATGCAAAAAAACTTTTTACAAAAAAACAGTACAAAGTAAAAAATAACTTAAATTTCGGAAGTCGGTGTCTTTGGATCTGTATTTTAGTTTTTTACAACCGAATTCCGAAATTAAAGTTATTTTTCACTTTGTAGTGTTGTTTTGGAAGTCGCTTCACTTTGCACTTTTACTGGGTCAGTTTGTAATGTATCTATCTAAGTTACAATAGCCTAATGTCAACTGCTCATCACATTTTCTAAAATATTGCTTTTCCCGATATTGGGACGTTAATTGTGACCACCTCGAGAGCATAATTTATACTTTCAAACTAAAACAAAAAAAATACAAAATCGGTCCACAATTGACGGCGAAATTGGTGAAAATTCATAAAAATAAAAAAAATATACAGACATACAAGAAAGAACATACAACCTCCTCCTTTTTGGAAGTCGGTTAAAAATGAAATGCTGTTCGTTGGCAGCGCATTGGCTGGACCGATTTGGCTATTATTTTGTTTTAAAATGTTCATAATAGTCCGAATTAAGTTTATATAGAAATAAAAATTGGAAGTTACTCGAAAAAAATTCAAATTCGGGAATAATTTAACTTTTTTTTTCTATGGAATTTTTGTATGAATTATTGAAATTTGGTCAGGGCAAAGTCCGTCGGGTCAGCTAGTAGGTAACAAAGAAAAATAAAATAAACAGTACTTAGAATACAATGCAACTATACAAACACGATGTTAATAATAATACTACAAAATAACATCAAAAGTAATAATATCTACTGGCGTCACCGTGTATAAATCACGCTTTTTTGGGTTCCGTACCTCAACAGGAAAAAACGAAACCCTTAGGGGCTGATTTTATACCGGTCTGACAGGTTTGTACTTACGGAAAATATGTCAAAATATGACATAACTGTAACTTGGTGATCCTGATCTTCTTCAGAAAGGTCAGCTCAGTACTCGCTACCAGCGTGCGTGTATCACCAGATTTATGAATGTAAACGAAGCAAAAGGAGTAAGTAAGGATCGTAGCAGGTGGCGTCCTGTAGTCTCTACCTACCCCCATGGGAAGAAGGCGTGAGTTTATGTCAAACTAGGATATTTATTTTTTAGATAAAAGTAATCTGACTATTGAAATACCGTACAAGTGCGCGTCGGACTCGCCCACCGAGGCAGGGCTTGTTAACGTTACCAAATAACAAAATAATAACCGTTACGTAACGTTAATTTTAATGTGATACCTTACTAACGTTACAAAAAATTTAACGTTACTTGATAACATTACCAGTAATATAACGTTAATTAACATTAACGTAAAATATGATAATAACGTTAATTTTACCGTTAATTATGCTACGTTGCCGTTCCGTAGGTTTACATTTTGTGCGCTCGCTTAGCTACACTGTTGCCACTCCGCCGCCGCACTATGGGAAAATCGCGTATGTTTCGTCTCAATACTCCGTATCTCAGTTGTTTCAAAACTAAATGAGCTGTAATTTTGCACACGTATTTTTGGATGTACAAAATGTAATATAAATAATTTCGATTTTGAAAATTCTGTTTATTAATTAATTAAAAAAATAAAACTTGAAAAAATACATGCATTCTATAAGAAAAAAAAAACAAAATTTGTCTTTTTATTTTTATTTACTTAAAATGGAATAATTGAAGCAAACGAGAAAAATAAAGCACAAAATTCAGGAAGCTCCTACAGATTTTCGTTGATAGCAAGAAGGGCCTTAGCTTCATCTAAAAGTTCTTTCGATATTGTTTCCGAGTTATTTCTCAAACTTGATATATTATATGGATCAGAAGTGTACAATAAGGTATGGTGTCTTCATTTGTAGCCGCTCTTGAACACTTTCTAGAATGATGAAGTCTAAACTTTTTGTAATCCTTATTTTGGGATTCTTGCGCGTAAAATAGTATTGTATGCACGTAGGAAGGCATAATACCAATTATAAATATTTACGTACAGTTGGGCTGTACTATATTTTTTGTTTTTATTTTTTGGTGGGAAATCATCAAATAACTTCTCCCGTTCCGGGCGGAGCGGGAGGGTGTGTCAGACTCTTACTGACTAAAACCCACCCGTATGGAAGGAATGTGTGAAGGAATGTTGCCTGTGTTGCCAGGGGCCTCGGTAACCCTTTAATACCTTCACGCGACCCCAAGATTCCCGACGCCCAGGGCGTCTCCTGCGGTAGCTAGGGGCGAGAGGGCTCGAAATTTGCCTTTCCCTCAACCGTCCCGCTTCCTCCTTTGCGAGCATTACTGCTTCGCAGAAGAAAGTGACAGCTGCCCATGCCCTCTCGCTTCGTACCATGACCTGAACCAGGGCTGGACGCGAGAGATCTCTGCCGCCGATCGCCTCCACGAGGTCACGGCGGCGTGTCCTCCGGGCGATCCACACTGTGTTGACACCCGGGCGTTTCCTCCCACCTTATCCGACACAGGAACCTCCCGAAGCTGCCGTGTCCGGTGAGGACCTGCGTCAGGTGGAAGGTGAGGACACTGTGATGCCTCTCTAGCCACTCCTCAAAGCGAAGCAATTATCGCCACAATCGTGGCATGCCCAGCATTGGGTTGCGACAACCGTACTCTCCATGTCGCCATGAGATCCCGCCGGAGCTCCGTCCGCTGTGCCGCGATTTCATGCGGCAGCGTAGTTACGCCCCAGTGTTTCGCCTCCTCGCGCCACTCCCATACGTGCGCGAGGACTTTGCTTTCAGATCCCATGGCGGCAATCCAGCAAGGAGGCTCGCTGCCTCACAGGAGACCGTGCGGTATCCCCGGACCAGCCGGATGGCCATGACCCTTTGGGCCGCGCTCAACCGGTGGGCTGGCCGCAGCGCCAGGGAACGCGCCCACACAGGAGCCCCGTAAAGGGCCATGGACCGCACGACCCCCGCGTAGAGCCTCCGGCAGGAGGCGTTTGGACCCCCTAGATTGGGCAGGAGCCGCTTCAAAGCAGCCCCTGCCCACTCCAGTTTGGGAGCCAAACGTCAGAAATGCTCCACGAAGTTCCACCGGCTGTCGAGGACGAGTCCCAGGTACTTCATCGTAGACTCGACGCCGATGTAAACCCCTCCTACCGTTATTTGGGATCCCGACGGTGGCGCATTCCGAGGGCCATAAAAACACATGGCCTCGGACTTGTGCAGGGCCACCTCGAGTCCCAAGTGTCGGATCATTTCGATGATTGTCGCAACCCCGCGTGCCGCTACTTTGGCCGCCACCTGGTGCAACCTCCGTTGCGCCAGGACCAACGTGTCGACAGCGTAACACACTACGCTGACGCCGCTAGGGAGGTCGGCGCGCAGCACCCAGTCGTATCCTATGTCCCACAGATGCGGCCCTAGGACCGACCCTGTGGGACACCACACGACATCTCTTGCCGGTTCCACACTCCCTGGTAACCGCGGTAAATGACTGCCCTGTCCATCAGATAGGCCTCGACCACACGACAGAGTTAGGTGGTACCGGAGTGCCTCCTTGATGCAACTCCAAGGCAGGGTATTGAAGGCATTGGCGATGTCTAGAGACACCGCCAAAACGACCCCACCCTGGGCTACAGCATTCTTCGTCGTGAGGGCTCGTACGCGCATGATGGCGTCCACGGTAGGGTGCCCCCTGCGGAAACCAAACTGGCTCTTCGCCAAAGCCTGCTGCTTTTTGGAATTAATAGCCCTTCCAGATGACATACATTATTATGTACATTCGTTTTATAAGTTCTACGTCTACAACTGTATTGTCTGCAAAAGTAATTCTGAAAGAATCTCCGAGTTGTGTTTCTTTTATTACTATTTCCAGTGCCTTGTCGAGGTTTATCGACATGCTATAGTCCCATTTCCTCCCTAAACCGCTTTTGTACCAATTTTTTCTTTTCGTGTTTGGTTTTATTTAATTTTCAGGTGTAGTAGCTGACTACTTTTCAAAAGACAAGTTATAAGAAATGTGTAAGATCATCTCCATACTCCTAAACCAAGCATGTAGTGTTGACAGTCCCTATTGAAATGAACTTTCGTTCACATCTCGTGTCCTAACTGCCTCTAAGTTATTCATTTGCCGAGGACTAGCACTACAAACTGTACAAGAAGCGCTCGAACGCTCGCCACTTTACCATCAATCATGGTTAAATATAGGTCATGAGTTATTTCGATTACCTCGCCATTCTTATTTATCAGGGAAGGAGACAGATTATGTTTTTGATTGTTGATATTAGCCACAACAGACGCGGTTTTTACAGGAGTTTCTTTGGCGTATTCTAACAATATAAGTCTGCAAGTTTTGTTTGTACTCACTCTGCCCGGATGACCCGTCACAACCCCATTTACAGAATAGTTTCAACTTTCTTAAACCATTTTTGTAAACTGAACCAATTAGTAATTTACGTGCCACAGTATGATCCAACAAGTCCTGCAGATTGACTTTTGCACTTATGTTAGTAATGAGTATGTTCGAATCTGGTGGGTAACACATCTTTTTCGCTTCAACTAAAGTTGGATAAGAAGGAAACACTGAGCAGTTTTTTTCCGCTAAACAAAGTCGAAGTTTCTCATACTGTTCTTTGTTAAGGTCTAAATAAAAAATGTCCGTAGTGCTTCTTCCTTTGAAAAAGGTGTAACGTCTTCAGAGTTCTCAGTTACGTATTTAACAAAAAAAATCTTGTAATTGATTGATGCAGTTCGTATAATATTAACGATTGCGGCCTCCTCCGTCTCACCCATAGACAGTAACTCCTGAGCATATGCATTGAGTACACAGTCCTATCCGTACTCTTGTATTAATTCCATGTTTTTTCGTTTTTTCTGAAGATGCTTCGTATGGTTTCGAGGGTCTGCCGTCACTACTTCCAGGCATATTAGGGTCATTAACCGTGACTCGACACTCTAGTGGAACAGGAAATTGACCATCTAACCAGCTGACTCTCTTACTTTCAAAGCGGTCTTTTATCCGAGATGCATTTCTCCAGCGTTCGTTACATTTAGATACCAAGTTTCTTTGAATGTAGAAGACCACAGTAGCCATATCCTCTGGTGACAAATTGAAATTTTCTTGTAAGTAGTCTTCTATATTATTCCTATTTATCAACAAATTGCACAACTCTCGTTTACTACAAACAAATTCACCCGTTTTTCAAATCAGTCAACTTTGCAAATAGTCGAAAAAAGATATTAACTGGTTTTTAGGGCAACTGAATATTTGACCAACAAATGTGAATGTTACAGGGCTCACCATCCTTTTAAAGGCATATGAAATAGTGCTATGTGCAAAAAGATAAGATACGAATACGAGTAGTTTGCACTCTTCCCATAACAAACCTGTTTTTATTTCGACCCTAATAGATAGTGACCATATTTTATATGTAAGGTGGTCAAAACTGTATCAAAGCTACAAAGAACTATTAATAATAATCATCACTGTAATTAACTTTTTATCAATTTGACCTTAATAGGTAACAAATGATTTTATGTGAAATAAAAAGAAATTGAAAAAAATATATAATTTTTTATCTCGTGATATGTTTTAGCACCGTGTCAGAAAAAGAGCAAGTATGAGCAATTTTTTGTTCTCCTTGCGTAAACTAATGTATAAAGATCTTAATACAATAAATATCTCGACAGCAGCAAGCAGTGGTAAAGGGTAAATGTCTCATTAAAAAAAATATCTTATAAACATACCATCTTAAACTATATTAGTTAATTTTATTTTATCAAAGTAATATATATAATTAGTTATGAAACGTTATGAGGAGATTATACGCATTCCAAAAATGTATAATACGGGTACATTTAAATGAAAAACTTTCGAGTTATGTGGCATTGAATTGCAGTAACGTATTGCGTCAAAATTACGTAATTGAACAAGAGTTAGTTTTTAAGCCTATTTACAATACATTATGATTGGATGCGCGGGGCAACACATAATCGATATTTTGGAATTGGTTTTACGACAAAAGTATGGACGAATGCACAACCACTGTTAGGAAAGAAATTAGGTCGCAAATCAGTAGTTGGCGAAAGGAAGGTAGCACGATACCTTATTTGATACGATGATGATGCACTGTCCCTAAGATACAAGCGACTTCCACAAATTTTCACTTGGTTAAATGAATTTTGGGTGCAATGGGATGCACACGCGACGACGCACGAAAACCGAATCCCTCTTGAATTTCGACGACATTCCGCGGGTTCGCGCTGATTGGTGTAGCGGTCTCGCTCACACGCGGGTGAAAGGCAATGTGCAGGAATGGGATAGGGGGAGAGGAGTGCAGTAAAACCAACCAATAAAAGGAAATGACAATACATAATTTCAGTCGATCAGCGCGCAAGCAATGATAAACAAAAAAAAAAAAATTGCGTATAGAAAGCTTATTTATTAGACTATATTAATTTATTATTTTTATTCCATAACAACGACATTCACGTGAAACGGTTTTGAGGCGGCTTTGTATGGGGCTTTACCATAGTGCGGCGGCACGATAGTCAATTAAATCCTGCATGTGTAAAACGACTATTGTAATAAATATAAATAAGAATCATTAATTACATTGACTATTGTCGTCACTTCACTCATTGATATTGAATTGATTTGATCAGTTATCACTGACTAAATCAGCTCACTATACTATCAAAACTTCTCACGCGTAAGAATCAGGCAAGGGAATGTTTTGATCGGCACGATATCAGCGCGGTGCGAGGGCGCGTGGCGGGCGGCCCACCACGCGCCTCAGGCTCCGCTACTTCCACCTTACCCGTTTAAAAATAACGATAAAAGTAACGTTAATATAAAATTAACGTTAATAAAAATTAACGATAAAATGTAGCATAAATAACGTTAAATTTATTACCGTTATTTTAATTTTAACGGTAACGCTGTCAAATAGAGATAACGTTACGAAAAATTTACCGGTATTTAAAGCCCTGCACCGAGGGTTCTTTACAAATTATAATTATTTGTAGGTACATTATTATAACAGTTCAGGAATCGAGCCCCGCAGATTTTTTCCGAGCTTTTCCTGAAATTCAGTTTCCTAAACCTATAATTACTTATATTATTGTTATACTAACCGTTAATACCTAAATTAGTTAGGTAACCTAATCAAAGTTGTTTTTTACTTATATATCAATTTAATCCAGATTTGTAAGTGGTGACTAAAAAAGAATGGTACTTAATAAAGACTGTATTTTTTATAATTTAATTACAAATCGACGGTTACAAGGTAATAAGGCATAAGCAACATTTTGGTCGAAAACGAGTTATGAATGCCATCCTACTTAAAAATAGAGATTATGAAAGATGGCATTCATAACTCACTTTAGACCAAAATGTCTCTTATGCCTTATTACCTTTTAACCGTCGAGATGTAGTTTTCAGATTGTTCCCTGTACTTGTGGTATACGACGTTATTACTTGCCAGATTTCATAGTTCTAGGTCAACGGAAAGTACCCTATAAATATTTTTGCGGGTTTATGCCGCAAAAAACAAACTTCTAAGTTAATGTAAACATTAACTTAGAAGTTTGTTTTTTTCACAGCTTCAAGGGACTGTAGACCTGAGTATATGGATTTAATTTCAATTCGATAACTCCACGCGTTCCCGAGATAAAGGGTCTTGACAGACAGACGGACAACAGAGTGATCCTAGAAGAGTTCCGTTTTTTCCTTTTGAGGTACGGATCCCTAAAAATCAGCCCTAAGTATAGTAATGAGTAAAATTTTACATAAATACGATGAAAATACGTATAACATCGTTATGGCTAAAGCCCTAATAACTCTATTGTCCTCATTCTGCCTGAAAAGGCAATGACTGATAAGATTTATCATGCGAATGTCAAGTTTGTATGGAAAACGTTTTAGTTTTGTTTGGGACATACATCAGACGCATAAGTGCACCGACACTCCCCAAGAGCTCCGTCACTCGCATACTAGATGTCTATAGTTTTGTTATATTAGGAAAACTTCCGTATGAATGATCCTGAACACGGCGGAGTCTCTGTCGTCTCGGGAGACTCGATTCCAAGTAATCAAAATACGTTTTTTTAATTAGGATGTCCCTTTATCTTGTTCTACCTGAATGAAGCTTTAGGCACATTGTCATTCCACAATGGACTGCCAGCTGCGTAGTATGGTGGTTGGCGATAATATTACAAAGTGTCTGTCTAAGTCTGCCTCGTTGGTATATTAGTGGCAAGCACTACTGCTGAGCATGAGGTGCTGGGTTCAATTTTCAGGTCGAGCAAAGTGCTATTGAGTTTTTCCATGAGTCTGGATTTGTGCACGGTTGATGGCAATAGGTTCGCCCCCTATTTGGGACTAACATAACTGGCGAAATGCGGGTGTACTATTATTACACCTCTGCCTAACCCTTTGGGGAATACCGGCGTGATGTTATGATAATTTCCCCTTTTTATTTTATTTATTTATTAACTAAGGCACCAAATCCCAATATAGCATAACATAGCATAATCAGCCTGTAATGTTCCCACTGCTGGGACGCAGGCCTCTCTGTGAGAGGGAGTGGGCCGTAATCCACCACGCGGGCCCAGTGCGGGTTGGTAGATGTCAAATGTCTCCAATTTTTTGATTCTAGGATATGCTGGTTTTCTCACGATGTTTTCCTTCACGGTTTTGAGAGCAGTGGTGATGAAATAATTTACTTAAAGTAAAGCGCCTGTCTGGGTTCGAACCTACGACCTACAACTCGTAAGTCGCGGCCGTTACCACGGGGCCACCACTGCTTTTGCCCAATATACAAATCACAAATACATAAAATTTATTAAAACTGCATAATTTATTGTTCGGTAGAATCAAGTGACCTACTGCATAGGTAAATTTAGGGAAGGCTTATAAGGCTATACCTGGGAACCTTTACGAAAGTATTCTCCCCTTTACTATGCTAATATGGATAATGGTAATATGCTAGACATACCTTAAGTCTCCTCACAAGCTCATCTGGACCGAGGTCATCGGTGATTGGACGGCAGCCTTGCGGGTACACTATTTCCGCCATGCTGCCAATCTGGAAGAAAAGAAAGGATAATGTGTAAGTTTAGCTGAATTGTAAGAGAAACTGGTTCTGCACAATCCTACTGACCGTAACCGTCAATTCAATAAATAGGATTGGGTAAGTACTTTAAATTGGTCCAACATAATCAGCCTATAATGTTCCCACTGCTGGGACACAGGCTTGCTCTCTGTGAGAGGGAGAGGGCCGTAATCCACCACGCGGGTTCAGTGCGGGTTGGTATTTATTTGGTTCTAGGACATGCCGGTTTCCTCACAATGTTTTCCTTCACCGTTTTGAGGTTTTAAAATGTCTAATTAAAGTAAATTCGAAAAGAAGAAAACTATTCAAACTTATCACTATCAGCAGCTAAGAATAAAGAGTGATTTAAAAACATTGGAGTAATGCTCAAAATACTCATTTTTTATTGTAATTTAAAAATCTTATAAAGTAGATGGCAAATTAAAAACAAGGTTTTGACCCCACAGAAAGATCAAAAAAGGAATTATGGTTGTGTGCCTCACAACACAATACGATGTAAGAAAAAACGAAAGTGTGCCACAAGGCTGCGCCAAAAAGTCCCATTTCAGCAAAAATGCCAGACAACTAGTGCCTGACACTGGTTTTTAACTGGACCTGAGGTGTGAAGTGATGGATGTAAATCAGTTTTATACTGCAATATGTATACATACTTAATACCTGTTTATTATACCACTATCTATCTGTAAATGCCATAGAAATGGAATGTTCCCTTTACAAGTATATGGTACAGCACAAATACCACAACAATGTAGCACATGTCTATCCTTGCATCATTGGTATAGTGGTTGCAAACCCTACTGCTGAGCTTGAGGTCCTGGGTTCGATTTCCAGATCAGGCGAAAGTGTTATTGGGTTTTTCGATCAGGAATTCTTCAGTAGCACCCTGGAGTCTAAACTTGTGCCCGGTTGATAGCAATAGGCTTGCCCCCATTACATGGGTCTTAAAAATAACTGACGAAATGTGGTGTACCAATATAATTAGACCTCTGCCTAACCCTTAGATGTGTCGTGATGTCATGAGTTGATCTCTTTGTGATGAAGGTAAAGCATCTCTCACACCTTTGTATTATTGGAAGACCTAAGGGTCAGTGGCGGTACCTTCATATAAGCTCAAAAGCCCGGCATGCCTTGCTATATTGCTCGATAGAGAATTTATTGTACCTAACCAGTAGTTTATGAGAAAATTGCTATGATTCATACGTAGATACGTAGGTACCTACATACTCAGTCGAAAACTGAACTTTTTTTTTTTTAAATCGGTCAAAAATTTATTGGGCTTGCGTTATTTTGAAATCCTAGGCACACCACTGCTAAGGGTCCTTTTAGATAGAACTCAAAACATCCATACATTTTGTCATTTGAACACCACACAGGCCTAGCCTAGTCTGAGGCCATAGGAATGATTAGGTTTGTTATAAGGTGAATACTGAGACAAGGCCGAAAGAGTTTAATATTAAATCCCAATCTTTTATACATATTTTTATATGAAACTTGGTGAGGACCGCTGGAAAGACACGGACGAGATGGCAAGGAAAAAGAATAATTGGAAGGGATTGAAGGAGGTTTTTGCCAAAGGGCACATAGAGACTCAGAACTGATATTAAACATGTGTTTGTACTAAAACTATCACTCTGAAATAAGGCTATAAATAAATAAATAACCTTAGAAGAATGTGTGGTCTGTTGGACATTCTTTGCCTCATTCAAAATATAACTATGAAATAGTATAAAAAATAGAGGTTATTCAATCCGATTTAGTTCAATTCAATCCTGTTTAACAGTTGTCAATAATGTCCCAATTTATAGGTAAGATACATTTCAAGGTGTGGATTAGACATGGACATTAGACACGGTTTACTAAGTCTCCAAAATTTGGAAACAACCATAATTTTAATATTTCAAGTGAAGCATTATAGCAAATTCCTTGTTCTGAACAGTTGACAACAGTTTCTATTATTGCACAGCCTAGGATAACATCCGTATTCTGATCAGGGTATGCTTATGATTTACAAGTGTTGGGACACAGGCCTCTTCTCTTTGGGAGGGAAATGGGCTCATAATCCATCATGCAGACCCAAAAAAGGTTGGTTTGTGCAGGTTCAGTAGTTTTTGCCTACCACTATGGGAAAAAAAAATGAGTTTGTCTCTGTGTAAGAAGGAGTAGGTTGACAACATTGATAGCACTTGTTATTTTTTACCTTCATAGCTATTACAAGTTTCACTTAAAGTCCACCCACATTTTATCAGTCATGTTGAAATTCAGCAGGACACAAATCCTACCCCAGGCTAGTACTGAATCATGGTCCTGTAGATCAAACCCTTGTTGTGGTCCCATGCAATGATGCCCATGCCCAAAGCTTTGCCTTTAACCTGACGATTAGTACACAATGGTGGCAAAACATAATGCTCCGTAAACAATTGAGATGATTTCTTCTCAGTGACACAAAATATAGTACAAAATGGGAACAGAAACAATATAGTAACACTTGTGGCCCCATTACCAAAACAAATATTTTCAAGAACATGTTATAAAAAGCATAAGTTTTACTCTAAAAGTAGGTCAAGCCATTGAAACAGGGATAATGCTAACCAGATGATCAGAATTACAGGGGAAGTATGTAGAAACATCTAGAAAGTGAGGGTGATTGCAGCCCTATGTGAATCATGTGGTACACTTAGATCACATAGCTGTTTAAGTTTTAGTCCGAAAAGGATGTTCCAATGATGTTTACCAAGCAAGCTGCATACTGTGACATATTGATTAGAGGCAGAAGTTGGTCATGACCAAAATGTGCATCCACTAACATCTAATAAGCTGTATACAAACAGCTTATGTCCACATTGCAGTATCAGTTCTTGACCTAACACGATTCTGGTGGCTTATCACGCACATCTTTAATGATTGTGAGCGATCGAGAAAAATAAAGGACATCGTCCTCAAAACAACACCAATAATTATGATGTTTAGAAACATAGAAAATGACGTGTCGATCAAATTAAGTCATAACTTTTAGTTTTCACTTAGAAATATCATCGCGAACGTGATATTTACCCTACCCTGTTGCTGTGCTCGTGGTTTATACAACAATCAAATTATGTTAGATTATGGCAGACCCAGTTTTTACGACCAAGCAAACAACACAAACCTAAGAGGTTAATCCACCATAACTGCACCAAATTATACCAAAATATATAGAATTTGCATCGTGATTACACATAAACAGACAACTAAAAACTATAATGGCTAGAATACGTACAAGAATTCATAGACGTGGGCCTGCGTTCACGTCCCGATGTTTACAAAATCCACCACAATATAACAACTCAAACAAATTGTTCACTGTTATAGCATTATAGTTTCATGAAAACGTCACTGGAAAACAAATCATAAGGGTTGAAAAATGTCCTATTGATCTAAATACATAGAAAATTCGTGCTAATAATTTTTTTATCAATTTATGTAGACGCCAAACTGCGGGAAAAACTATAGCGAAGTTGGCATCATATCGCTCGCAATTCAAGGCCGTCTAGAATCTATGATACTGGGAAGGAAGTTGTCTATACACTCTGCGCTTTTTCGTTTGTGGAAATTGTCTGTGGTGAAAATGTATGTTCCCAGCTCGGTCCATCTACATACCATTATACATTGGGGTGCAAATCTGGATTTTTTACAACAATACCATCCAAATATAACACATAACTCAATTATTAGTGAATAAAAAAATATTAATTCGCACCACCAATTAAAGCTAAAGATTACTTGGACGGCAAAAAGGCAATTGGAGGTTGAATTATTAAGCTACTCCAAGCATCAAAATATTTTATTTTATACTGTCTTGGAATTAATATTGACATTTTTCTTTTTAGGGTTCCGTACCCAAGGGGTTAAACGGGACCCTATTACTAAGACTCCGCTATCCGTTTGTCTGTCTGTCCGTCTGTCACCAGGCTGTATCTCATGAACAGTTGAAATTTTCACACATGCTGTATTTATGTTGCCGCTATAACAACAAATACTAAAAAACAGAATAAAATAAATATTTAAGGGGGCTCCCCTACAACAGACATGTTTTTTTTTTGCCGTTTTTATAGATCAAATCAAATCAAATCAGAACTCATTTATTCAAACTAGGCTGAGAATCAGCACTTTTCGAACGTCAAGGTCCCCCAAAAAAGCCCGCCCTTCACCACTTCCTAGTGCTTTGGCTGGGAAAAAGAAGTGGCGCAACAAACTCCCCAGCAGCACACCTGTCTGTTTAGTTATATGAACTTGTTTCTGTATAAATCTTATGCAAAGTAATTAACATTACGAAACACAAGACACTAACTTAAATTAAATTACTTGCTATATGTTAGCTAGCACACGCCAATATACCAACAAAACAATGAAAACTGTACTCAAGCAGATAAAAATTACAACATAAAAACGTAAATATTACTTAATACCTAAATAAATGCATCCAGGCATAAAGGGCGTGCCCGCTTACATAAGGCTATTGCTGTAAGATAACGGTACGGAACCCTTCGTGCGCGAGTCCGACTCGCACTTGGCCGATTTTTTATTGATTTACGTGATACTATGTGGATCATATATTTTTAATTTTTCTCTTTAATGTTAATCTGGTTTGAGTACTTTATGCGGCCTACCCAAATGTCCTTTCTTTGGTAGTGTTCGTCGATTCGTTGAGCTCCATTGAGTTGAACTGCACGATTGCAGACTGACTGGAGTGCGTGCACAGGCAGCGTGCACTGATTGGATAGGTCCACTCAATCTGTGTGGTTCTTTCCTCAAAAGACCATTTCAGACACCAATCTACATAGTCTTCACATGATCTGACCAAGATCTGGACTTTTAAGAGATTCTGACTTATGAGTTTGTTTCGGCCGTTCTTCTCAGAGTAGTCAGATAGGTAACGCCGACCTCATATTGTTTCTAAAATATGATTGACGTGGAAAAGTGTTTGTACAAACCTACTTACAGAAATAAAATCATTTGTCATTTACCGAAGCAGCATTTGATTACCAACTTCCTCATTCTTTTCCTCTTTTTTTTTCGTTTCTGTGAATCCGTTATTCACAGAAACGAAAAAAAAAGATAATCTAGAAAAAAGATATATTTTATAGTTATTGTAAAAGATATTCTTGAACAATTTCCATTGGGTTGTCTTATCTTATATTTAGCACGTCTCAGGAAAATAAAAATAATCAGCGTATATATTTTAAAATTATTTTATTTTTATATCTTATATTATATCATATCTGTACCCAAAATATTTTGGATGACTTATAAAACCGATGATGAATCATACAAGAATTAGTTAAGCGTTGTTACAAAATAGCCCTTCCACATTACAAAAGGTGATTAATTTTATGCAGCAGTCAGTTTGTCATGTTGGCAGTTATCTTAATTATACGGGAATTCTAATTGACAAACACACATTGCAACAGATGGCAATGAATTTCAGATCCTTCCGTTAAGTATGGTAACGTGACACCACCGACGGCTGTCACAAGCTCTATAATACGAGTAGTTAAGTACTAATTACAAAAATAAATGTAGGCCTACAGAATTAATTATAGTGTGATCTGCCATAAATGTACTCTCAGTAAGATTATACAAGGTGTCGTTTTGCATCGTCGTCAAATTCAAGGAAGTAACTATGCTAATGATTCTCGACACGAATCAATAATAAAATAAGTTGCTCTTTTTTTTCTAATTTTCGGAAATAGGCATGTGTGGGACACGCATGTTAAAACGCGGCCGTAACTGTCCTTTTACACATGACATACACTACCGCATACGCAACGGGGTGATTCTGTTCTGTGAAAGTGGTGTATTCTAAAATACTGTCAAACTTAAATAACTAAAAAAAACAATGTGTATTAATTATTGAGCAGGTATCGTAATTTTATTTGATTATATATGTCTTTCATAGCAGCCTTCTGAAATTTGACGAGGTTGCAAAATGACACGTTGTATAACTTCACAAGCATATATTTTTAATATTGTTTATAACTTTTTTTACTAAATGCTTACCTAATAACAGTGAATGAGATCTATTTGCATACAGTTACATATTTTATTCTATTGAGTACTTACATTTGATGATATTTAATAACAATAGCCATCACAAAATGATTAATTAACTATTAATTAATTATAAACCCTAATTTATCCTGAAAGCAAAGCAAGATGTGAAAACGTACATGTTAATTATAAAAATATGTCTAAATTATTCATTTAGACCAAAAGTTTCCGAGCAAACTTCCAAATAATTAGAGAAGTTTCACTTCATGTACCTAGTCAAAAACAATAATGATTTATTAGAGTCTATAAACTTAACTCCCAACAATATTCCTAATCTAATTCAAGTTTTCTGAAAGACCCTGCCGTAGAATGTATATCTTGAGTTAAATCGTTCTTCTCCAGCGCATGCAAGTCCACCGACATTCCATCTAATGACAGCAAATCATCTCTCTGCTTCAAGAGGTTGCGTTTCAGTTCTTCAATCATGTCTCTAAGAGGAACAGTTCCTCCGTATTCTTTCGGCAAAATTGCTGGATCAACGTGTTTCATCAAATCATCGCTTGATCGGTGGAACTAGGAACGGAGAAAATTTAAATTAGAAAACAGTGTTGACACTAGACGTTAGACCACCTTTACATCACATTAGCTTCTGTGGTAATCAGTTCTAGTTCTGTAGAAAAATAGTTGTTTCGAGAAAATACGAAATAAAACTGTTGTCGCTATCATTTTTTCAAAGTTTATAAATAATTCAAATAAATTACAATTTTCTCAAAAAATAGTTTTATCATAGTCAGCTTAAAACATATTTGCATAGAATTATTATTTTAGTACGTTCAGAATAAAATATAGAAACACATTATTTTAACAATAATTTATCATGACAAACAAACATCATTTCAGCATTAATTTTATCATATGTAGGTACATATCAGCAAAAAAATCTTATTAAAACAAAATGCCGCGAGAATAATTAGTGAAAATTCCGGTACTTATGAATTTTTTGGACTAATGTTGTTGTTTTTTAATAGTAAGATTATTCGGCATTTTACAATGCATCCGATTATTTCGAGTGCCAAAGTTAACACTTTTCTCCCTGATTGTAATACTGAGAAAAAATCATTTTATGCGCTATGGTTTATGAAATGTTGCAAACTTGTACTTCCTTGTTGAGATGAGATTGGTTTTTATTTTGTGAATGCTGAATATTTGAGTTTACCTCCTTACTAGGGGAAGTAAATTTTAATAAAAAAAATGTGTTTAAATTACCATCACACGATCCTTTAGTTTATCGCTGAGCAAAGATACAGCGAATTCAAAGAACTTGACTCCGTAGTGTGGAATGTTCACGAAGTGAGTGTGCTTGTGCCTCATTGGGGTAGAGTTCTGGAAAAAAAAAACATTAGCTTCAGATTTTTTGTTAAAATATTGCGAATTTGGAATTTCGCGGACTATCTTAGCGCATTCGCGTAACTAAGGTATCTGCGGTATAAACTTCAATTGACGCTAATGAGTCCATCATAATAATAAAAGAAATTAAAGACTCGGGGCAAACTACTACAGATTATTACGACATCTTTCGATCAATAAACGACATCTAAAATTCTTCATCAAATCACTCTCTGTATAATATTAAGCTTTAAAGTGCTAATTTTTGTAAGAGTCAAGTGTGTGTGTACCCTGCACGCTAAATTGTTGTGTTTAGATAAGTGAAAAAAATCATGGCAGTAGTACATAAATAATTAAATTAAAAGGAAAATATCACAGCTAAGTAGGCTTTACAAGTTAACGAGTAATAGTCGACCAACTTACATTTGCAGTTGGAGAATTGACCGTGACGTATATCGATGTATGGGAGAACATATCTTTCAACTACAATGTTAAGTTTGTTTTTGGGATAATACACCGCAATTACTTCCGTAGTTGTGGTGTATTCTCCCTTCATTGTGCATGGTCCGACACGCACTTGGCCGGTTTTTTGTATTTACTAAACTGCTTTTTTTACATGTAGGTACGTATTTCTGTGACAAAATAAAAAAAACAATTTTTTGTTCTTCTCACCTGTATACAATTAAGCATAAGCCTGACATCAGTCAGTGACCACAGGCTGACGTGCGGCATCTGCATGCCTGCCTCGTCGTTCACGTGGGTGTACCCCAGCAGCTGTGACCTTGGCTCGTCCAGCAGTAGTTCCACGATCATGGAGTGGACGCGGGCCATCACGCAGTTGTCGAATTGATGGGGGTCGAAGCGACCTGGTGGGGAAGAAGACTTTAGAACTTGGCAAGTAGGTATACAATATTTCCATGAAGGAGGATTCATACGACCAAGACCTTGTTGCTTCACAGTCTCCAAAAGTATTGGTTGAGCGCCTTCTGTTAATTTTTTTTCGTTTGGTCCAGGCACCTATAACTGCCGGGCTCGTGGGAAAGTCCGAAAGGAATACCGAGGCCCCTGGCAACACAGGCAACGGAAAGAACACGGGTGGGTTTTAGTCAGTAAGAGTCTGACACACCCTCCCGCTCCGCCCAGAGCGGGAGAACTTATTTAATAATTTCCCATAACGAACAAAAAAAAGCCACCTATAACTAGGGTAGCTTGGATAGGAAACGTTTTTAAAACTATGTGTATACCAAAGAGAGACTTGAACCTTCTTACGTCCGCGGGACGCTGGAGTTATCTACTATTGGCATCAGCTATAATATAGATTTTATAGTTTTGTTTCGTGTCTAAAGCTCAATAAGAATGATAAAAAGTTGACTTGAAGAATTTACTGAGAGAACTCCAAATAGAGACGTTACCTACACGCGGATGAGTCAGTAGTTTAGTACCTTAGTTCCAAGGTTTGGAACTATGAACTCAGCAATGCGCAAATAACATAGGTACCACAGAATACCGTCTGACTTCTAGGAAATCGCATATCGCATATAAATAATTAACTTTAAGAGAAACAAAACTGGTTACTTAGACCACACCA
This sequence comes from Atethmia centrago, assembly GCA_905333075.3. NCBI lineage: Eukaryota > Metazoa > Arthropoda > Insecta > Lepidoptera > Noctuidae > Atethmia > Atethmia centrago. The sequence goes on from HG995385.1 coordinate 17,049,127, forward strand.
CCACCTGCCGGGGTCGCGTGGAAGTTCGAAAGGGTTACCGAGGCCCCTGGCAACACAGGCAACGGAAGGGATACGGGTGGGTTTTAGTCAGTAAGTTGTTGTTTTTGTTTTGTTATTAGTAATTAACTGTTTATTTATTTTACTTGAATGGTCCTAGTTCATCATTTGTGACTGTTACGGCTGTAAATACATGTAAGCGGGCACGCCCTTTATACTTGAAGGCTTTTATTTAGGTTTTAAGTTCTGTTTACGTTTTTATCTCTGCTTGAGAATAGTTTTCGGTCTTTTTCTTTTCTTTTTTTTTTTGGTATAGTGGTGTGCTAGCTGACATATGGCTAATAATTTAATGTTTTGTGTTTCACGTGGTGTAAATTGTTTTGCATACTATTGTATAGAATCCATTATTTTCTCTAACTAAACAGACAGCTGTGCTGCTGGGGAGTTTGTTGGCCACTTCTTCTTCCCACCTAAAGCACTAGGAAGTGGCGAAGGGTGGGCGTTTTGGGAGACTGTCTTATGTAATTTTGACGTTCGAAAAGTGCTGATCCTCAGCCTAGTTTGAATAAATGACTTTTGATTTTTTTTTTTATTTTAAGAGTCTGACATACCTTCCCGCCCAGAGCGGGAGAAGTTATTTGATAATTTCCCACCCAAAAAAAAAGACCACACCACCACACCTACACAAGTTCCAATAAAGCAATTTCAACCACTTCACCAACACTTACCCATACAAGACAGCACAACACGCCTTCCCTCGGCGTCCCTCTTGGGTAAGGGCACCAGGTACCCTGCATCAATCACTGCAGCGATCTTAGGGTCCAAGGGGTCAAGTTTCTGGAACCATTGAGGGTACATCTCCCGGATGGTGAGGTACCGCTCCAGCATGGAACACGCTTGGGGGATTGAGTACTTCTTCGTCCGGAGAAAGCGGAGGAGGAAGGGCGCGTCTGTAAAGACAATCTTGGTTATTGTCTGACTAACATGAATACTGTTTGTGGCCTAAAGCCTTTTAACAATCTGGTTGCGGTTGCTATGATACAGGGTTAAGACTTTGGAGGAAATTCCACATCGTATGAAAACCACGCAAACGGTGTTGCTAGACTCATTCCCTAAAAAATTGCTGGCTTTGGCTTATTTTCCTATTCGGAGTGCGTAATTTCCGAATAGCTATTCATGATAATGAATCCAAGGCATGTCTTCTGAAATTGGCCCATCTGGCACACTCGCCCTACGTCCTAGAACATGATTGTTACTAGATAATCGTTGTGCATTCGAGAGCTGCACTCAAAGGGCTTCACCTTGAAGTAACGGATACAATATTTACATACCACGTGATGTGAATCACAAGTGGATTTACACGCATCTGGCCTAAGGACCAATTTACCTTAAAGTTTATTGATTTCGGTGAAATTGGGTTCAAGAACCTGGACGTTACAATATTCAAACGAGACATAAACGTCCACTTTGTCCGCATGTAAGCAATGTTTAAGCCATGAACTTATTATTTTGGATGGAGTAGGTACACTGTCGATGGACTGAAAAGTTTGTGCAATCAATGGCAAATGGCGCAACCCTATTTTTTAATACGGCACCTCCACCGGCTCCTCTCCGTGCAATTTTACGACGGGTAAATTGGTATTGGGCCAAAGGACAAATCATACCAAGGGAGGCCTTTTAAAAAGAGTTCGTTTATAAAAGGGAATTCTTTCTTACCAGTTCTACATTTCTTGATAGCAGGGTGTTTCTCAATAAAGTGTCTCATTTGTGCCAGAGCCTGTTCTCTTAACGCTGGTTCTTCTCTCAGCTCTGCTCTTGCCCTTTCTCTGAGTTCTGGAGGCAGTTCTCCAGACTCCCGCTCATTAGCTTCAAGGATGTACATTCGGTCATCATCGGTCAACCTCGGCGCTTCGATGATGTCATGCTTCGGTTCGTGCTCCCTTCGGCAATCTTCGGGCTGCAGCACTGATGTCGCCATGATGGTTGATCTGCATCAAAGGAAGAATAAAATGAATTAGAAGACAGCTAGACGACAAGGCGGCTTAATTTAATATCCGTATTTACTTAAAATAGAATCAAACAAATCAACGGATTGTTTAGTACAATAGCCAATAATTAGGTGCAAAGTAAATATCGCACGACCTTCGAAGTTTCTCAGTATTCTGTGATGTGTGTAGACACGCAAATGTAAAGATTTGCTAAATACTTCGAACGTAGGTTGTAGTATTTTAACTCCTAATTGAACCAATTAGGTACATTTTAGATATCATTTACATCTCATAATTGAATGCCAGCATTTGATTTTAATTACTTCACAACTAGAAATATGTTAACTGCATTTCAGGGCCGGATTTAAAGGTGTGGAGGTCCTGGGGCAACCAAGAAGTAGAGGCCCCGAAAAAAAATTTGATCAGACGAAAAATAAACACATTTTTCAATCATATACTAAAAATATACAAAAGAAAAAAGATAAATGTTAATTAAGCGAATGGAAACAAAAAGTTCACATTCACATGGAGCTTTATTCGTCGAAAAATCATTGACAATTTCGGTGAAATCCTGTTCTCGGAGTAAATCACTTTAAATACTCAGTAGGAATAACTTATATATGATAGGCGGTTTTGTGTCATTGTAATCCGAAGTCTAGTTTTTATAATTTCCTTCTTCAAAAAAAGTTCCATATGAATGTGAACTTTTTTTTATTAAAAAAAAAATCTAGCGGTGGAGGCCCGGGACCAGGGCCCCTTTTGACCTGCCTTAATTCGGGCCCTGCTGCATTTACTAATTCTTCGACCAATGTAAAAACTGTCAGGTCATATAACATGTTATTTGGAAGCTTCAGTATTACAGCTTCAGTATTCAGGACTAACCCATGACAATATTAAACGTTGTTTTCAATTCATATTTTGTGGGAACAGGAGTAATTGGCAGCTATTTGAAGGTCCTAGAGAGCCTGGCAAATAGTGTATTCACGAATACGCTCTTTTGGATCCAAGAATCTCGCATGTCGAATACGAGTAATCCTACCTAAGGTAAGCTATGAACTACCACATAAAATCTAAGAAAGCAAAAAGCGATTCGAAGAAGTATTGTCTTTATTGCTATGGAGACAAGACAACGCTCCAGACAGACAATATGCGAAAGGTGCGGGAAAACGCAGTTCCATAAAAATGACACGTGTCAGACTTGATATTTCCTTCCTTTCGTCGGAAGTCGACGTCTTATATAGCAGACTACCTTGTACCTGCACGCGATATTAGGTACCACGCATATACAGGGTCAAATCAAATTAGCTGGGTAAACTCCGCAAACATTATGATTTTATTTTGGTTCAACGACCACTTACGGAGTTTAGAAAATCTGTTTTTTTTTTTTGTAATACCTACATATGTGATAGGTATCAATACCTAAACACGATGAAACAAAAAAAAAACATATTTCCTATACTATTACCTACTTCAACTCTTCAAGTAAAGACATTACGTGTGGGCGTTGACCCAAAAAAAAAAATCATTTAATAATATTTTTTTCGTATCATGTTTAGATATCGATACCATCACGTCTGCTGAGTTTCGCTAGCTAATTTAATTCGACCCTGTATATATTTGTGTTTATACAACGTGTATCAGAAATGTCAATTTAAATGTGTCACAGACCATCAAACTTATTACTTCACAGTGGGAAAGTGATGGAGCTATACAGGACTTATAGCTCCATCTCTTTCTCACACTGAAGTAATATTGAAATAATACTGCTTTATGAGGTGATGGTTACCCCCCTGGACTACTTTCTCCATGGGAACAAAATCGCAATCACGTAAAATAATCTGTTCAATACCTACTCGACCCAATGCGCCCGCGCCCAACGCGTCTCCCGCGGGCCGCGGCGGCTAGACCCAAATGTGCCTGTGTCCCACAGGCACATTTGGGTCTAGCCGCCGCGGCCCGCTCTCTCTTCAAGTAAAGCCGACCCCAACATAGTTGGGATAAGGCTAGGCTAGATGATGATGATGATGATAAGTGATATAAAATATTTTGATTTTGATTTATGAGCCTTGTCGATCATGCTCCTGACCGAATCGAAAATCAGTTCACATAACTCATTCATTACTTAGGTATGTTTATTTTATAATTGTTGTATCATAGCGGCGATATCCAAAACCTTGTTAAATTGGATTCAATGTGTTATTAACTTATTAACGTTGATGCAGTGCGTGCAACGTGCATAATTATTTTGTAAGTGATTGTCAATAATGTACTATTGGTTGGTCAAGGCTTTGCGCAGGCTGTAAGCTGGACTCAAGTTAACAACAAATACCGAGAATCCGAAAAAAAATTTAAGTAGAATCCTAGAGGACGCAGATTGCCATCCTTTTGCATGTTCATAAGTTCATTAATTCAATTCATTCATCGGAGGACCAATTTTTCGAACTAAATATTTGGTCCTTCGAGCCGGATCATATTAAGCTAATTAGCGATTGATTATTCACTCGTATCTTCAAACTTTTATTCACCCCAACCAATATTAAAAATTAATAATTGCTTTAGTAGTTTATTGAATACGTTAAGTTAAATAAATGTTTGCTTTCAAAGTAAAAAAAACCCGGCTAGGTGCATGTCGGACCACGCACAATGAAGGGTTCCGTAATTGGGATGACTTTATCTCAAGAACAAACTTAATATTGTAGTTGTAAACCATGTACCTCCATACAATCCAACTGCAAATGTAAGTTTGTACGCACAATTTTGAGTTATTTACCTTGTTATTTTAACCATAGACTTCTTATAGGTTTTTCTCTAAGTAAGTAAAGAAATTCTTTATGTAAAGAACTACTTTCTGTATTTTTTTCAAAATTTTAGGCTCAGTAGTTTTGGAGCTGAAATAATTTGAGACCCTTAAAACAAGCCCTTTCATTTGATATGGCACACAGTACATTTTGCAAAACTTTTATTTATATTTGTCTAATATCCCCCCAAAAATGACCCTCATATTAAAAATTCATTTGTTTACGTTACACGTACGTGTTTTAAATTTCAACTTAATCGGTCCAGTAGATTCGGAGCAAATCAGCTGTGACAGACGGACAGACAGACACACCAGTGATCCTATAAGGGTTCCGTTTTTTCTTTTGAGGTACGGAACCCTAAAATACTTTAACACGCGACCAACGAAAACTAGTCACGTCATAGTCAAACATTGACATACGAATCTGACTTTTATTTACATTACATAACTACAACTCTTGTGGTGCACTTGACTTAGTTACAAATAAGTTTTAAGATGTTCTACAAGCCTAGTTTAACTGAATTTATGTTAACTATAGAATAGTTAAAGTAAAGTTGAAGAGCGTACGTGAGTAGCTTTCACAATGCAGATGATGCGTCGCCCTTGTAAAGAGGACTACACACAGCACACTTGTGAAGTTGTCATGAAGCTTTTTCTCCACTGAAAGTAGAGCAAGTGTCGATCTATCAAGCAACTCCAAGCAAAGTCTCAAGATCAAAAAGTGACAGCGAATTTTTTAAAGGTATTTACTGACTTGTTATCTTTGGGTCAATAGTAGGTAGATAATAAGCTATAATTATGTATATGTCTAGAATAGATAGTGTCGCGCTGCAAAATAACTAAAACAAACAGGCCAACTTTGTTATGTTGGTGTGTGTAAAAGCTACGTCTTACACTTGCGCCACGTTATGTGCTAGCTGTCATTGTTTTATTCTAGTGTGCGTGCATTTTGCGGCCAACAGTTGGACGCAATTTTTCGCGACGAGTTCACAGCATTGACTGTCTATCTAGACGGATTTATATATCTTTGATACAGTGCTTACTAATATTTTGACGCGTAGAAGACTTGCGTTCGCCAAAGTTCAGTTTATTGCAAGTTTAAGAAAAATACTTGATTTCTTAAAAAAAATATGTAAGTAAGTAGTCCTTTTAAAAAGGTAAAAGTCAAAGTTATTTCGCAGTCGTGTTTACAAATATTCGCAAATTACTCATACCCGCGCGAGTCATATCTGGCCGAGCTTTGAAGTGTCCTGTCTCTCAAACAGATAACAATCGATTCTATAATGCTGTCATAATTATTTTTGGGTATCAAGACAAGGTACAAAAGAAGAACAGTGTCCTTTGAGCTCCAAACTTTATACATACCTACCAAACCAATGCATATGCTTAGATGGTTTGGTCATGTTGAGAGGATGAGTAAAAGGAGACTAACAAAAAACTCCGGGAGGACCGCCCTAGAAGGACATAGAGTGACTCTTCTTCAGAAAGGTAAGGTGCGGACTCGTAGTACCCGCAACCGGTGTGCGTGTATGACCAGGGGGGCAACCACGGCCTCTTTTAGCAGCATTATTTTAATATTACATCAGTGTGAGAATGAGATGAAGCTACACAGGGCGTATAGCTCCATCTCTTTCCCACTGTGAAGCAATATTAAAATAATACTGATATATGAGGCTGTGATTGTCCCCCAGATAACCGAAGCAAAAGGAATATGTAAGGACCGTAGCAGGTGGCGTTCTTTAGTTTCTGCCTACCCCTTGGGAAGAAAGCGTGTGTTTATTTATGTATGCATGTATGCAAACCAATGCCCTTTGCTTCGATCAGTATGAAAGGTTCCTAAAGCATTAACACACAACACTTTATTTTCAGCTCTTACATACCAAGCATGGTTTACAGGGTGTAGACAACTATGTTAGTAACTTTATAAATACTTCGCAGACGTGATAGTTCTCGCGGAAAAGTACGAAAGAGTTACCGAGGCCCCTGGCAACACAGGCAACGGAAGGAACACGGGTGGGTTTTAGTCAGTAAGAGTCTGACACACCCTCCCGCTCTTTGATAATTTCCCACCAAAAAAAAAAGACGTGATAGTTTTATACAATTAGGGTGAGTACAGCTACAAAACAGTAGGTATCATAATGGAACCACAGATAAACGCATAATCGATGTGGGTAAAGGAACAATAAATTAATTTATCAATCATCTTTGTAGATAGATGTCACATTTCGCCATCATCATAAAAAGGAGTAATCTGACCATAACAGTAAAAACTTTCGTTTTTTAAATATTTTTAACGTATTATCCGGGCGCTATATCATCTAATGCCTGATATGACGGACGCCAAATTCTATAGCCTAAATAAATAGCTATTCTAATTTTAAATTTTCTATTCCGCTCGCGGTCGTCGTCATCACTGACCTTCAAACTGGTTTGCTAAAACCAAACTTTCACTTGCTACTTTCCCCTTTAGGTAGTCTAACGTCGTGATTTTATTTGTGTTTATCATAAAATGTCAAAACTTGGCTGATTATTATCTGTGGTAAGTACACTTTTATTTTTTTCGCAATTTATTTTGTCGGTGAATGTACTTCATAGTGAATAGTTAATAGATTTACAAAAAAAGAGAAACGAAAGTTAAATTATAAAAAATACGAATACATTTTAAATTAATTTATGAAATTGAAGCACTTCTAATTAAGCTAGGCGAAATAATTCGACCGAACAACCTCTCAGTCGTCTGTCGACGTAACCTTTGGCGGGGCGTCCTAATAAAAGAATGTCTGTGTTTCACATAAGTCACCGTTATTTGCATCATAGCTAACAAATCATGCAATGGATGATGTACCACCTGCTAGGTACTTACTTGACATTGCCTCTACTTTTGGCTAGTCGACCCCGGCCTACATTAGGAACATCCATCGCTCCGTTAGTAAGTATATGCTATAGTAAACGCCATTTAAACTCAGCAATGGACTTAATACTTTTCGGTGGACCAAGCGCACCAGCTGCTTATTGCTTCATGTTGCTTTGAGCGATGTCGCATCAGTATTGTTGCAATACACTGATTTCACAAGACTCTAACCAACTTAAAGATAGCCATTTAGAACTTGCAACATCCAATAAGCAAACGAACGTTTTAATTTATCAGTTTCACACGTATTGGGTAATTATTTTTTTGCAACTGTAACATTGTTATGATCTGTCAAATTTCGAATATCAGTAGGGTGAAAGACCCAATTGTCGTCTTATAAGTTAGAGTACATTTCCATGTCTTTGTCGAGATACAAAGCACTGTTTGATATGCTAGTGACTGTTGTATTGTTATTATCAATAAACCTATTTGGAGTCGACAAACGTACCGCGTACCTACTCATGTCTAACGTCACTGTTTTAAATTTCTCAAGCTACTTTAGACCTCAAGTAGTTTTATTTATGGTTTATTTTGCTCTGTTTTTGTTTCATAGATGGTCCGAAGTAGACTTTTAAAAGACATGGCAATGTACTTAGTCGTGATCACAGGATAAGAGTTTCCTGCCGTTTGTTTTAAGCATGTTGTATTTTATTTTAGATCCAAAATGTACATTTTATATTTCTTAAAAATCACTGCTTGTACCTACTTTACCTAACTGCTGTTGTAATCTGAACCATTTTAGTTTATTTTTATCCCTTTTATGTTTCTATATTGGCATTTTAGTCTTATTTTTCTTGCCACGACCTATCTATTTGATATTGTTTAGTTTAAAATGTTTGTTTAACATCGTTTAAAAAACAGTAACTTAATGAAAGGTTGCTTAATATTAAGTGCATCAAAATTATTTGATGGGACGTAACAGATATCAATGCCGATACAATTAAATATTTGATTTTCCATTGTTTACAGAAATGGTCCACACAATTTTACTCAGAAGCCTCATAAAATAATTAATTACTGTTTACTAAATTACTTTTTTTAAATATTAAAACACCTTCATTATGATTCAATTCATAATTCAAGCGAAGGCATATTGTCTGTGTAAACAGAGCCCAACACGTAATGTGTGAGATGAAATCACATAATTATCAAGAAATTAATAGTAGATTTACAATACTAGGTATTCAAATTAAGGTAGATAACTTAAGTCTTTAAATCTTAAAGTGCGTAACACCAATCTCATTAGCATGCCTTCCTTCCATCAGCAAATATATTCAATAATAAGTTAACTTTGAACCGCATTCTTGTTGCTAATTAAACATCCATTAGAATAGTTAAATGATTACACGATAATTGTTCGCATGCTCTTTATACGTATTTGGGTCAACGCAACATGAATTAATTATATTATCTAAGATCTTGATACTGGCGATCACGCAATGAATTTTACGTACTTAGGTACTATTATTATTCTACTATGATAATAATGTCTTTTCGTTTTCGAAAAATAAAAGGCTAAAAGTAATCAATTCTTTTTACAATTTCTAAAACAATCGTTGACAGCCAAGTTCTGCAGCAACTTATTTTAAAAGGTCTCAATTTGTGAAACTTACGCCATGCTAGAGCAAAACGCATCACTCAAAGTCGCGATTAGTATTGACAACAAAACTACAAGAGCGCAGTTACTAACTGGTTGCTAACCTATCGCCTGCGGGCGAACTATTGAAAAGTGCACACTTTTTCAAAATACCTACTAATAATTTAATGTTTTGTTGCTTACCAAAACAAAGGAGAGTATAATTTTTTCTCGTATAAATTCGCACTAAAGATTAATTTCTTCTCATTTTACCTATGCCGTTCTCATGCAGTCAAGATTAATTGCTATTAAAATAATTAAATTATGTTGAATTCAAAAGTCAAAACCGTAAAAAATAAAAATGCAGCGCGAAAACAACGCTCACTAAACTACGAATAGGTAAACGCACCAATTACCGTCCATCCGATCACATTTTCAATAATTCAAGGGTGAACACCACTGTTGTCGGCACGTCACACGATAAACGTAGGCCAAGTCGTACTGGCTGTGCTCGGTCGATGCACCCGGTCCTCACCGTTAGCTCCCGAAATATTGCGACATACGGCAAGCCCTCCGTGATTCACGGAATAAAGTACCTTTATTATGGTATTTTTATATGTAGGGTATTGCCTTGAACCCATGGTAATCAGTGCGAACAAAAATTGTAGATAAATTGCAAACCGCCTGAGGTCAGGCTTCTCCTGTTATGCTTAAATGGAGTTTATTTTGTTTTGATGATTGCATAAGTTTGTTCGAGTTTTTTTCACAAAACTCTAACAGGACACGAACCGTTGGTGACGTGATTTAAAGTTGTCCCCAACACTTTATCCCAATCATAGATTTACCTGTTACTCAACTAATTTTATGTTTACCGCAAAGACACAACCTTTCATAGAACTTCTTGACTCTTTAAACAATAGAAATTGACGATCACAAACGTAGAATTACGAGCAGCGACTCAATAAAATCAACTTTACCTTTAGTGAGCCATGACACTTGAACTGCAAAAAAATACATCGTCCTATCCTCACAAATAAATTCTAAAGCGGATCCTGTTCTTACTTCTCACAAATAGATGAAATGTCTTTCAAAATAACATTAAACTGTGTGCTGATATTGAGTGCAGTGCTATAAATTGTCTAACACAAGAACAACTAAAGCGACGATTTATTGATTAAAATTATTTATTTGCTTAAATAAAATGTTCATATTCGCGACGAGCACTGAAGAGCTCACCAGCTACTAGAAAATCTTCTAACAATGACCCATTTACCTCAATCGACAACCGTAAACTCATAACTTCCGCAACAACTTTATTATTATTAATCTAGCGTAAAAACAATAAACGCCGTCATAATTGATGCACTCATACATTATTTTTATTCAATAAATAATGCTAAGAAGAATATTAAAGTTGGTGTTTAAGTATTTAGCAATATTGCATAATGTGTGTTCGTAACAACATTATGTAAACTTGTATTTATGCTTGTCGGTGTTTCTGTAATGTAGAGTATGGTTTTTGTAACATTTACCGACTGTGTAATGTGTTAACGAAGACAAATCAGCGTCATTATTTAGAATCGTACGATAACCAGCAGCTTTAAAATTCCCACGCATCGAATTATTTTTATTTCACGATCGAAAATTCTCTAAAGAAATTATAGCTCTCCTACTAGATAGGTGTTGAAGGTCTCGTGCCCTTTGTTAATTTAAGTAAATAATGCTATTCAGATAGATACTATTAAAATTATAATATTTCATGTCTGTTCATATGCATACTGTTTACTTCTCGATATTACCATGGAAACACGGAAACATTTGCAGAGAAAAAGAAACAAGTATTGATGCATAGAGCGTATGACTTATTTGTTTTTGTCTGCATTTTCTTCCCATTTCCCTATCACACTATCATATATAATATATGAAAATTAATGAGTCATGAATACGTAAACAGCATAGTGTTATTGGAAAACCAGGTACCTACCTATCTGAAGACTGATGATAACTTGAACCGATTGTTAAAATTCAAAAGAAATGAAATAAAGCTGCAAGGAAAACAATCGTTATTGTTGAGTGCAGATCATTGGCTCTTTCACCCTAATTTTTATAAAATATGCACTATCATTCGAATGTCATAAAAACGTAATACGAGTATTATATTAATTAAATAACGACGTCAAAAAACTGTACATTGAATATTTTGAGAAAAAGTTATGAAGTAGGTGTGTACTACGAGGTGTGGAAACGACTCTGATGACGAAAATATAGTTTTTATAATTTTGGAAGATTGCCGGAAAAACGGCTGAATGAATTTGTATGAATTTTTCGTACATAGTTTATAACCTGGATTAACACATACTTTTAAATCCAGTAGTACCTACGTTCTCGTGGAATATTTTCCGACATCCACGCGGGCGAAGCCAAAAGCTAGTCACTAAGTAATAAGTAATAACTTTGGAACATAAAAGTTTGGAACCCTATAAGTCTTGGACATAATATTATCGATACATACTTATTAGGTTGGCACTTTGGCGTTTCAACAGAGTGTGGGTAGGCAGTCATTACTAATCTTATTAGCCCACTGAGTGCTTTGTATCACGCCACTCCATTAATTGCAGGGTTGCCAACTTTTTAATATAAAAAAATAGTATTTTCAAAGCCACTGGTGCCGATTTCTATGTTCACAAACTAAACTAAATTTAAGTTCAGTGCATCTTTTTCTTTCTATTTCATTAAGAAAAGGACAGAAAATAAAATTTAGTTTAGTCTTGTCAAATTAATCAGCGCTTGCCGTAAATTGACGTAATTTTAGTAGGCAAGTTTTTAACCACGTTTAAACTTATATTAACAGGCAGGGAGTATTGACAGGCGCTGATTAATTTGACAGGACTAAACTAAAATTTATCTTCTGTCCTTTTCTTAATTTTCATTAATTTTCATTAAGAAAAGGACAGAAGATAAATTTTAGTTTAGTCCTGTCAAATTAATCAGCGCCTGTCAATACTCCCTGCCTGTTAATATAAGTTTAGAAAGAAAAAGATGCACTGAACTTAAATTTAGTTTAGTTTGTGAACAAGGGAATCGGCACCATTGCCTGTGAAAATATAGTAGACGGCGAAAAAAAAAATTATGGTAGGTATGTTTCAAAAACGTTTTTTCTATAAATGCATATTTTTTGCTATTGATGAACCTTTATCAGCCGCACGGGTCGATCGATCAGATTAAGCTACGCTTGCCGCGGTTGGTCCGTGGATGGGTGACCATCTTTACATACCAAGACCCCTCAGTGCCTCGGAAAGCACGTTAAGTCGTTGGTCCCGGCTGTCATTTGTAGATCTTTCACAGTCGTTACGGATCGTCAGAAGCTAGAAATTCTGACAACCAGTCTTACCAAGGGGTATCGTGTTACCCAGTAACTGGGTTGTGGAGGTCAGATAGGCGGTCGCTCCATGTAAATGGTATTCAGATGTATCCGGTAAGACTGGAAACATACCCCAACATAGTTGGGAAAAGGCAGGCAGATGATGATGAACCTTTAACAAGAGGTTTTTTTTATTAGCTCATAACTATTTCTACACTTTAAATTATGGTTAAAAAATACTATTAATTCAGCTTTTATGAGATTAATACTGTCCCTATTGCGATCATCTTGCCATTTCGTATTGAAATAAAAATATTGTAGTTTCGCCTAGGTACTATATTTTTTTCTTTACAAATATAGTATTTAGCATAATCAGCCTGTAAAGTTCCCACTGCTGGGACACAGGCCTCCTCTCGGTGAGAGGGAGTGGGCCGTAATCCACCACGCGGGCCCAGTGCGGGTTTATTGTCTCGAATTTTTGGTTCTAGGACATGCCGGTTTCCTCATGATGATTTCCTTCACCGCTTTGAGAGCAGTGGTGAGGAAATAATTTACGCTAAGTAAAGCTTTACTTAGCGTAAATTATTACTTACGAGTTGTAGGTTGTACCCTGACAGGAGCTCCTGTCAGGGTACAACCTACAACTCGTAAGTCGCGGCCGTTACCACTGGCACTGGGCCACCACTGCTCAAAATAGTATTTATGTCTCTATTATAGCAGAATATTTAGTGGTTTTTTTTTTGGATGGGAAATTATCAAATAACGTCTCCCGTTCTGGGCGGAGACTCTTACTGACTAAAACCCACCCGTGTTCCATCCGTTGCCTGTGTTGCACAGTATTCCTTTCGGACTTTCCCGCGACCCCGGCAGGCATCGGCCCTAGCGGACCCCTCCAGTTGTGCTGACATCTCTTTGATGCGCGCGTGGAACCCTAATATTACTTCATATTAACTGTTCTACATTCATTTGCTATGTTTATCAATGTAAGTAAATAAAATTTTAGTGTCTATTTGTAATGTCAAAAATGCATATGAAAGTAGGTAATAATTAAACATAAGGTAGGTAAGGAAAGGGGTAAGGTCGGTAAGGTAGGTAGGTATTATTTAACGCAATAATTATAACATTTATTTTTTTATTTTTGTCTGTCTGTTTATTCCGGCTAATTCCCGAAACGGCTGGACCGATTTTGACGGGACTTTCACTGGCAGATAACGCGGGCGAAGCAGCGGGCAGCAGCTAGTTTATTCTAAAAGTAAGTGCGGAAAGTATTTGCGGAAATCGCGAAACGTCTAGTTGATGTAACTGGTGACCGAAAAGCTGGCGGCTTTCTCGCGCAACGCATCAGCATTGCAATTCAGCGAGGAAATGCCGCCAGCATCCTCGGTACAATGCCCCGAGGGCCTTTTTTAAGCCTAACTTAGTTTTAATTTAATTTAGTTAATGTTAATAATCATCTTGTAATTTGGTTATGTAAATAAATGATATAAAAAGTAAGTTGAAGTATTTCATGATCGCTTAAGTATGCTCTAAAGTTTAGGCTTTCGGTTTTGGGGCACTTCGGATACTGTTGCTAATTGTTTACCGTTAAGTAATTGACGACACTTAATCGCGATAAATTCACGTAACTACAGTCATTACAAATAAGGACGCTTACGTTAACAGTAAAAGGACCTAACACTTAAGGAACACTCGCTAATTATCGGCCACCAAATAAAATTAAGTATCGTTTGTTCTAGAATAAAACACTGCAGATTTATTGAGTCATACGATTTAATATGGGAACATGGCAACTTTACAATGACATTTTTATTTATTGTAGTTTCCTTGTCGTCAACAACGTGGAACAAGCTCGTTACAAAAACCTTTTTATGAAAAAAGTAACATACCTATGTTTGGAAAGTGGAGCTTGCGGTCGATGCACTTGGCCGGGTCCCGTTAGTGCCGAATCGCGACATCCCGTGGGACATTATACCTGTTTTGGCTTTCTCAGCATTATCACCCGTATGGGAACCCCCAGGACGGCAGATGGTGAAGCTGCGTGCTACCAATAAGGAAGCTTTTTTACAAATGAAAGACATAATTTTGTTTTGCTTATAACTTAATTTTGGTTCGTTTCACACGGATGAAAGCTCGAAAGGCGTTCGTTCCATCTTTATTCACATAAACAATGATTCTTTTGTGTAACTATCGAGAACACGAGGTTTTCATGAACAGTGATTTTTTTCATTTGTGACGAACCTAACGTCGATGATCCCATTGTCGCCCTCAGGCGTCGGGTTTCCGACGACGCCCGAGGGCGACACCGGGATTATCACACTATGGTAAGTTTTTATCACCATCGTACACTTGGAACGCTCACTAACTATTAAATAGATCCAACATTTTTTAGCTACCTACGTGATCCACATATTAACCGTAGCACGGTAGCAAGCGTAGTCACAGCTACTAATCCATTTATTTACATGTCCGCCCTTTTGTTATGCCGTGCTAAACACATTACCCGCCTTGTAGGGAGCCAATTATATAAAACAATGTGTAGTTAACAGCATCTGTCAGGAAAACTCGTAAATAATATGATTTGTTTGTAAGTTCTGTTATTTATTGATGATGGGTTCCGCGGGGTAAAGCCGTAACACACTTAAAGTACATTCCGAATTCTGCCTTAATGGCTCACAGCACTCACATCAATAATTTGCGTTGCGATCATAACACCATTATGACAGCTGAGAGCTGTCAACAATTCGGAACGCGTTCAAACTGCTCGTTCAACGTCAAAACTTTGCACAAGAAAGAGCGATTCTTTTTTTTTTTAATGGGATTTCAACTTTTCTGTTTTGTTGGTTGACTTTAACGACTCTGATGATGCGACTCAAAACAAAACAGCACACCAGTCATTTTTGACAGCGCTCACGGTGATATTAATTTAGGGCACGGTCGGCGTAATCGCAAGATGGCGCATGTCAATACGGCAGCTATGACTATTCACTGGACATCGTTATCGCGCTCACGCTAATTCAGGGGGGGGGTAAGGACGCTCAAATCGATTACAGCTCAATTCGGAAGGTACCCTTACAGTAGCAATGGGTGTCATTTTGACAGTTCAACAACATTCATTGCGTTACTTACGTTTAATTTATTATTGACTATGAAATGTTAGCGTAAGTAATGTGATGATTTTAACATAGATAGAGCACTGAGGTTTTTGATATTGAATTCTGTTTCAATGTTCTGTGATGAAACTATGAATATTACTGATTATGTAGAATACCTGAGTGTAATCCTCAGATTCTGTGTTCATGACTAGGTATTGGAACTGTGCCCGATAAATGACGATAAACTGACCTTAGAGGTACTAAGCTCTTACTATCATTAGCGGGAGGGCCGACGTGTTTAAAAATCATTAGTCAATAGAATAATGCACCGAGTTATTGACTAAAGGCTCCTACATACTGGCGCGACTTGTCGCGTGACGTGTCGCGACACAAAGGCACCGTTTATAGCGCTACACGCGGTGTCTTTGTGTCGCGTCGCGTCGCGCGAGAAGTCGCGCCAGTATGTAGGAGCCTTTAAGCTCGGCCAAATATGACTCGCGCGGGTATGAGTAATTTGCAAATATTTGTAAATACGACTGCGAAATAACTTTGACTTTTACCTTTTTAAAAGGACTAGGTACTTACATATTTTTTTAAGAAATCAAGTATTTTTCTTAAACTTGCAATAAACTGAATTTTGGCGAACGCAAGTCTTCTACGCGTCAAAACATTAGTAAGCACTGTATCAAAGATATAAATATGTCTAGATAGACAGTCAAAGCTGTGAACTCGTCGCAAAAAATTGCGTCCAACTGTTGGCCGCAAAATGCACGCACACTAGAATAAAACAATGACAGCCCAACAAACATTAGGATTCTTTATTGTGAACACTTATTTAGGCTGCACACTCATTATTGCTACACAATGCACTTAAACTCATTTCTCCATTTGGAGCTCCATTAATTGAGCGTTGAAAAACCGCATTCATTGTGTTCTATATAAAATAACATAACACAAAAATCACTCAACATTCTTTGTCAATTCGGGTAAAAAAAAAAATGGACCAAGTGATTATGAGCCTCATTTTTAGCAGTTAACCGCAAATCGTTTGAAAGACATCACGAATCGTGTGTTGCAACAATCAATAAATACTCCAAGATTCGTCTCAAGCAACATCTTAAACAAGCACACAGTGAAAGTCTTGGCCAGTAGAGCAGAATGGGGACAAGTGACTCAGCCATTTTAACTGAGCTACTGCACACATATGAGCAAGGAGGACGCATAGTGGCGCTTGTATCCGCCAGTATCTTGCACCGAAAAAAAAAACAACGTGTGATGTTGATGATACAGTTCCGAATTCTGACAAGTAGGTTTAACGCACTAAAACAATGATTACGCGACATTCTATTGGTAATTGAGTGTGGGAAACTGTGTTCTACTTCGTGGATCGTTAATGTAAGAACAAAAAAATAGAACAGATTTTTTTAAAACTGTTTTTTGTTCTAAAAATAACTCTGCATTTAAATATTTTGAGGTTTTCAGTATTTTACTGATTCAACGTTTAATTATTTTACACTGCATTTAAGTATACAATTCTGTAATCTTAAATTATTTTTTACTAGCTGCGCCTCGTGGTTTGACCCGCATATGTCTCGATCCCGTGGGAATATCCGGATTAAAAGTATACTAGGTATGTCCTAACTCAGGTCACCGGGTTTACCCATGTGCCAAATTTCATCAAAATCAGTTCAGCCGTTTTAGCGTGAAAGCGTAACAACCAAACAAATTAATAAATAAACAAACAAACTCACTTTCGCATTTATAATATTAGTTAGGATTGGGATAGGATAGACTTGTCTAGCTCGTCTAACCTATAAAAATATTGAAACAAGCTAAATTGGTACAATTTTGATCAAAATGTGATCACAGAATTTTCATTGTTTTCTTCAGAAGATCAACGAATAATAAAATCTGACCAGAATAATTTAGTAAGATATGAAAATGCGATAGAACCTCTTAACACCTTTTCTAAAACGCATATTATCTCTACATACCTACCTAGACCTAGAAGGCTGTTAGTTCTTGAATTTATCCACACTGCCTCTACTTTGTCGGTAATTTACGCCAAATATCTAACATCAGCGCGTCTACGTACAACGTTGTCTAGACACTAAGAGGGTTAAGGCAATAAATTGCTACATCTTGGTTCACACGGTAAATACTGGCTTTCTTCTATACAGTACCTCACATTGACGTCTTTAGAATGATTTGGGGAAGATATAAATTTCTTCCCTTTATCTTTCAATCGGTTGCACCTAAACCTTTAGCATTTTTTTGTATTATTTATGGACTTTTTCTTTTCTGACACAGTTTTATCGGTATTGGTGCCGATTCCCTTGTTCACAAACTAAACTAAATTTAAGTTCAGTGCATCTTTTTCTTTCTATTTCATTAAGAAAAGGACAGAAGATAAATTTTAGTTTAGTCCTGTCAGTAAAATAGAAAGAAAAAGATGCACTGAACTTAAATTTAGTTTAGTTTGTGAACAAGGGAATCGGCACCATTGTCTTGTTTTCCATAAAATAATGTGTACTATTATTGTTTTCCATAATCTTCCTCGCAATATTTACTAGCACGTTACTATCATCATTTATACTAATAACGCTTGTCATATCAACTTAGGCATAACTTTTATTTGCCATAAAATAAATTTAATTTTGATTATGACTTGATCGATTATGACCAATAAAATTAGTGAAAATGATTTTTTTTTTAATTTAACGATTATGGCAACTGAAGCGTTATTTCTAATGAAATTCTAGCAAATACAAGTATGGTATATAAAATGATTGCATTTTAAATTATGGCAAACATTAGTAAACCAGTTTTATCATTAGCTCATCAGGATCACTGCCATTGTGACTCATCATCATCGACATCGTTACTTATCATAGTTCTTGTTCTGGTTTCATGTTTATTATTGTAAGTATATGTACATATGTTTATCTAGATAAGTATATGCTTTATGTATGTATGTATTCATTGTATATGTAAATGGTACAGCACTGACTACCTGCAGTATTGTGTCTTCTTCTCCCTGTAATCCATCCAAAGGTTGTCTTTAAAGATCGCTTTTAGCGATAAGACCGTCCATTGTGTCACCCCTTGTAAAATTTCAACATTTATATCTGTAATTTTCATGGTGTACATAATAAAGAGTATTCTATTCTATTCTATTCCAAAGTGTTTAGGTAGAAAAGTACCTACATTATAATTCTAAGTATATTATTTAATTAAAAGATCACAAAAAAGTAGGGATGATTCCGATGATTAAGTACGAACAACGAATGGTATAGGAAAGTGTCGATGCAGAAAAAAAAAACGGTAAGTAATGTTATTCTTTTTTTTTTATATTGCATCAACTCAATCTCTTTACCTATAGGTACCAATTTATTAACTACATATTTCTGCAATTTGTTATTATGTCACTTAATGTAGGTAATCGAATGTACTAGAACCTAACAGGTAGTAAAGGAACACTTTTGCGAAACACCCTTACCGAGTAACTGGAGTTACGTAAATATTCTCCGACTAACCGAGTTAGGACGATTTTATCGTTTTACCCGACTACTGCAGCGCTAGTGGTAGACTTTCTACGCCTTTTTCTGTCACATAAAGTTTTGCTGACATTATGGACGTTACTTTATTGTTTTTAGTAAAAAGACGCATTTGAAATTTTAGGTGTTAATATTGCAATACCTACGTACTATTCTAACATTTTCATTTTGGAAATTAGATTAAACAAAGGATCGGAATTTAATAAATTGCTTAAATAATAATTTGTTAATATTAAGAAACTTAAAAATGGCATAATTTATAAAATCAAACGGACAGCCATTATGAAGTTTACCCTATTATTTTTGACACATTCATATTTAATGTTACCAGTCACAAAAAGTCATAACTAATGATTTGGGAGATACTCAACGTAAAAAACTAGATCCCCAATTATTACAAAAATACGGTACAAATATGATAATTTTTCACTTACCCATTGCAAATTACCAAACTCAAAATAAGATTCAGAACACGCCATGTTCTCTTCCGTCATGTTTTCAAAATAATTATAGAAATTGAAACGTTATAATCAGACTACAAAGGAGTTGGTATATACGAATTGAACGTTGGGCCAGTTGACTCATGTTTACTTTTTAATATTTTATTGCTATGTAAAATGAAGGACATTTAATTTATTGGACGGTAGGTATACTATAAGGCAAGTAAAACTTGACTCTAATACAGGCTATTACAGACTGGGGCGATATCACGGGCGCGACAGGCAGATATGTCGCGCCAGCGATATCGCCAGAGCCTGTAAGAGCCTAACAGATACTGACGATGGCGGCAGGTATTGCACCAACTAAATTTGAGGAAAAACACGATAACTTACCTGCTGAAAACTAAAAAGGGCACTTTTACGATACTTATGACTTTGGCTACATTTTTAAACCCGTAAATGTTTCGAGAATTTCATGCCGTATAGCAACCAATGACCGAAATCTAAAACATTGTTCAAAGGGCCTGAAGTGGAGCCAGGGTCTAAGAAAACGCTCATCGCCTATGACTTGGCTCAGAAACTTT
Organism: Atethmia centrago; assembly: GCA_905333075.3. Taxonomy (NCBI): domain Eukaryota; kingdom Metazoa; phylum Arthropoda; class Insecta; order Lepidoptera; family Noctuidae; genus Atethmia; species Atethmia centrago. The sequence continues at coordinate 17,069,430 of HG995385.1, forward strand.
TGACACGTTTGTTATGCACCAAGTAACAATAGCCGGATACATTTAGCAAACACAGACAGACCTATTATTATAAAACCTAGAACAGAACAAATAAATTGTCCTTCACATGTCGCTGGCTCATTATATCTTGACTGCTCATGGCGGCGCCACTTGCAAAGGCAAATGTCAAAAATGTGTCAAATTCAGTACGTTTTCGGTATGTTCACTTTTCCACTGCGTGTCAAGATTTTTTGGTCATGGTAAACTCATTGTTGACACATACCATCAACACCATTACGCTAATATAATTGAGTAAGAGCAGGTATCCATCAGAAACCTTGGGGTTCACCGTTTTGGCGCATGAGCGTTAAATTGAGCAATATTTAATGACAAATTGCATAGCGTTTGATAGTTTAAATTAGTTTTATTGTATTATACATTTATTTTAATTACTTAGGTACAATAAATTAGTTGTTATTGTTTGGTGCAATCTCGTTCAGTGATCAAAGTTTTGATTGAGTAAGTAGGTGATTGTCAGTTTGGTCTGTCTTGCATAATTAGCCTAAAGTGTTACCACTGCTGGGACACGGGCCTCCTCTCTGTGAGAGGGAGTGGGCCGTACTCCACCACGCGGGCCCAGTGCGGCTTGGTAAATGTCAGGTTTCCTCACGATGTTTTCCTTCACCGTTTTGAGAGCAGTGGTGATGAAATAATTTACACAAAGTAATGCGCCTGTCGGGGTTCGAACCTACGACCTCGTAAGCCGCCGTTATCACTAGTCCAACACTGCTCACTTGCCAAACGTTGAGCACAAAAGTATGACAAAAAAAAAACAAAAGCTCCAAAAATTCTACTCTAGGTATTTCAATATCACAGCAACATTCTCTTTGATGTTTATCATAAACTATTTTATCTAAAAAATGTAAACAGTTATGATTTCTGATATAAAACAGATTACTTTGTAGTTAGAACCAAGTCATCATTCATGAAAGAATTTTGTAGGAAATATTTTTTATATTAATATATCGACGGTTAAAATGTAATAAGGCATAAGCGACATTTTGGTCGAAAATGAGTTATGAAGCCATCCTATTTAATCTCTCTATTTATAAGTAAGATAGCATTCATAACTCATTTGCGACCAAAATATCGCTTATGCCTTTTAACCGACGAATTATGATTTTTAGGATTGATTTCATAGGAATGATATTATGGTTCGTCGCAGAGTAATCTAGTGATGGACTTGAAGGTTCAGGTAATCTCAATGGATTCAGGTTAAAAGCGTCATATTGTGCCGAAAACGAACGAGCATTGTTCCCAGACTTCATTTTCCTCGCGATTATTCCAAAGATCAATTTATTGCCGCGGGGTTACGGAGATAGCTTCATAGGTCGTAATCTAAACAATACAGCTAGTGCCACAAGCTGCTTTCTACAAAAACCCAAACTATTTTTAGTTCAGGCATTCGCAAACATTACAAAATACAATAAAAATTATATTAAAGTAGCTCTCACGAACGAAAGTAACTTAGTGAAAGATGTTTCGCTTTCAAGCCTCAAGTTCTAACAATAAGATGAATCTGGACCTAGTTTACAAGAATCAGATCTCCAGTGTTTTTGTTAACTTTTTTAAGACATGCTTGGTGCACACTGGCGAGATTTGCTGATGGAATACGGATTTGGACTTTTTCACGGCGTTGCACTTTACAATTAGTGTTCTTTTTTTGAATTAAGTAGTGCGTAGATATTTAGTTCACTGTACTGGTTGTTGGCGCGAATGAAGCGTTAGTGTAAAATAAAACGTTAAATACGGATTATTAGTTTAAAACACGTTTTCTTAAGAACGTAGGTACTCGCGAATAAGTCCTCTCAGGCGAGCGATTCAATTTAATGCATCGCAGCAAGCACCAAACAGTGAAATGAAGGACTTTTTTACCAAAATGGTCAAAACAGAATACCATCGAGCAGGAAGTTAACTTAAAAAGTTAACATTTTTTCCTGAACTTTCGTATAAGGGTCAGTAGGTACCCTGCAGTACGCACTTTTGAAACGTATTTCGTAGGTACCGCAAGTGGTAAACCTTGATCGCTCGCTTTTACATCAAGTTTACTTTTCGCTTTACTTTTATTTCAAACTTCGAAGGTCTGCGCGCGCAGTCAGTTGCGACATGATGAAATCTCATTATACTGTACAATACATGTAATAATGTCCCCAATAGCCTTTCGAGCACTTGTTGAACATTTTAATGAAGTTGGTGCAAAATGTGCTCCAAGCGTGGGGTCGCGTGGAAGTTCGAAAGGTTTACTGAGGCCCCTGGCAACACAGGCAACGGAAGGAATACGGGTGGGTTTTAGTCAGTAAGAGTCTGACACACTCTCCCGCTCCGCCTAGAGCGGGAAAAGATATTTGAAAATGTCCCAAACAAAAAAAAAAAGCGTGGTGTTTGGGTCAAGTTGTATTACGTTCCACGCCATGACACACGTGAATGGGAAATAGGATAGGGTCCATGATGGGCCATGCATGCTCGAGTATTTAATGATGGAGACATTCAATAGCTAGCAGATGAGCGTGTCATTAAAGTTTAGGTATAAGATTCAAAGTAAACAGCGATTTTATTTCGTCGGTTCATAGGTCTCTGATTATGGTATGAACTTCTTCGAAGTTCTGTGATAGAATGGTTAAAAAAACCCCAACCCATCAAATGATTCCTTGAGTGCGTCAGTTTATTTACAGAGTACACAGATCGCACATGCCCAAACAAACACTGGTCAGTTTTGAGATAGACGACATGATTCACTTATTGTGTTCTACCTGGATGTGAACCCACTGGGGTTTATATCCAGGTAAATATAAAAAATATAGATAAAATAAATTCAATAAAAAGAGTTCGATGTTGGTAGCTAAGTATCGTTGCCAAATTGGGTAAGTGGTCAAAATCGTTGTTGTTTAAACCTTAAATAGTGATTTAAGGTTTAAACAAAGTTTTTAACCACTTACCCCATGTGGCAACGATGGTTACCAAGATCGAACTCTTTTTGTTTAAACCTGTAATCAGTATTTAAGGTTTAAACAAAGCTTTTAACCACTTAAATACAGATTTAAGGTTTAAACAAAGCTTTTAACCACTTAAATACAGATTTAAGGTTTAAACAAAGCTTTTAACCACTTTCCCCATGTGGCAACGATGGCTACTAACATCAACTCTTTTTATTTAATTAGTTTTTTCTATATTTTTATTTATATTTATTTGTTTATTAAAACATCACGCACACAAAAGGTACAAAGGCGGACTTAATGCCTCATTCTCTACCAGCCAACTAAGGGTGGTGAAGAGATAAGCTGGTAGATAGGCTTAAGCTTTATTTATAAAATAACGGCGTGAGTTAAGATTAAAATGCAACAAAAAAAAATACATACCTGTAATATGGAGAGCAAAGGAAATTCCAACAGGAGCCAAGCTTCGAATATCCCACTAAGGATGTTCACTGATAAATAAATTTGATTGAAATAATTCACTGAAGTTAACACTAAAGTCAAGAAAACAAAATAAAAATATAATTCGTAATTTAAAAATCGCGCGATGGCCGTACCCACCGCACCGAGTGTCGCTTCAACACTGAGATAGGTACAACAGTGTACGCGATGTTTACTGTGCGAAGCAGTCGATCTAGTCGAAATAAACGCAAACGCTACCTAAAAAAACCTAGTAAAAAATTACAGCTCTTTCATGCATAAAAAGCCTTTTAGGATCCATGAAGTGGGATGAGTGTCCCATTTTCAAAACGATGGCGCAATTTCTCTGATTGGTCGAGCGTCGCGACCGGTTCTCATCGATTGGTCATCTCGACGCAGCGGTTTCCCTAACTTTCTTTGACCCCGATCTAATCGTGTTGGTACATTTTTTCGTGATTGCATTTTGATTGAATTTTATTGGAATAATTCAATCGTTAGTGTTCCGATTGCTGGGTATGTCAATAAAATGTGGTTTGGATGTTCCATTTTTTTATGTTTTGCCTTTTTTACTCCTTATTGCAGAGTGCGGAAGGTCGGAGTTTTATTTGTAATAGTGGGTTCAATTAAAAATATATAGCAACGGATACATTTTGTTTGACCTACTTAATAAGGACGATTGATTGAAATATCTTTGGTATAATTTATAAGTATGAAGGCACCTACTATTACCTACATCATTTTCAGCAAAGTTCTGGAACTTGCACCTGTATATTTATCACAATGTATAATCTTCTTCAAGGCCAGTATGATTGCGACAGCACCAGTAAAGGCCATCCAGTAGCAGCAGAAGTCGATATTTATTATGCAGATGACTGGCGAGATTCATAAAAAAGATAGGTAATATTTTTGATATTTAAGTACCTACCTATTTTTAGGGTTCCGTACGTCCGAATGAAAAACGTACTTAACTCTTAGAGGATCACTCGTTTGTCTGTCTGTCTATCTGTCTGTCCATCGGTCACAGCCAATTTTCTCCGAATCTACTGGTCCGATTACGCTATTAACAACGATTATTGAACGATTAGTTGAAACTTGGTACACATATGAATTTCTGTGACCCAAACACGACGTTTAACGTAACGAAATAAATGAATTTTGAATATGAGGGTCACTTTTGAGGGGCAAATTAGAAAATTAAAAAAAAAAGTTTTTTAACTGTACCGTATGACTGTTTGATATGTCAAACAGTCATACGGTACAGTTAAAAAACGTTTTTTTTATTTTAAATTTAATTGAAAGAGCTTGTTGTGAGGGTCTCAAATATATTTTTTTTATAATTTTAATATAAATTTTATTAAATTTATTTAAATATATGAAAATTGACCAATACCCCTTATCTCCGAAACTACAGAGCCTAAAATTATTAAAAAAATACATGAAATAGTTCTTTACTTATAGATTACAGGAAAACCGATAAGAAGTTTATGGTGTTGAAATAACATGGTAAATCTCTCAATATTGCGCGTACAAACTTACATTTGCAGTTGGAATGTATGGGAGAACATGTTTCAACTACAATTTTAAGTTTGTTCTTGGGATAAAAAACATGGTAGTATTCGTTGTACGAAACACTCAGCACACTCGCACTTATCCGGTTTTTTTTTCGTATTTTGAGTTTTTATTGAACGCTCTCTTGAATCTGAAGCGAGACTTATTTTTTTTAATAAAATGCTATCACACGCAATTGACGCAATCAATTTAGTACCTAAAACCTTGGACAGTGTAGTTAAAATTAGATAAACATTAGATAAAACAGTCCTAAAAGTAGATATGTCTCGACAACCCAGCACAGATACCTACGTCAGGTGAATAATAATGAGGAGAGCCGACCTCAAATGAAATAGGATAGGTACTGGTAAGGTTAGGCAGAGCCAGAGAGAGACAGAGTCCTAAAAAGAGGCAAAGAGAGTTTTAGTCTACTCTTGCGTCGGAATAAGGTCTATAAGACTGTGTTTTTCGCCAACTGCTCAAACTTTATGGAAATTGTTCTACAAAATCCGTGGCACCGTGCGTCGCGTAGCGCCTGTGTTCGGGAAATTTAAGAGTCGGGTAATCGCCATTGACCTTGGCCATATAAATCCGCGTCGCGCTCACGCCGTGCCGACGCGCAACGTTCGGTTTCATAGGAAATATTTATTTTTAGTATCAACAATATGAATATTTAAAAAAATCACAGATAGAATTACATATATGTAATTCTATTTGTCTTGGTCTTTGCCTCCAGATCCCATGGCGGCAATCCGGCAAGGAGGCTCGCTGCCTCACAGGAGACCGTGCGGTATCCCCGGACCAGCCGGATGGCCATGACCCTCTGGGCCGCGCTCAACCGGCGGGCTGGCCGCAGCGCCAGGGAAACATCGACAGTCTAGTGTTAGTATTATGATAATATCTTCGAAACTATGCATTTTTGGACCACGTATTCTAGGACTTTTTGTATTATTTTTACTTCTAGAATATATCCCTAGAGTTATGAGATATAAAAAAAAACATGTTGTATATACTACTGCAATGACTTTTTCCACATATCCAGAAACAACCATTTAGCTGGCAGGGGCTGGGGGCTGGGGGCTGGGGGCTGGGGGCTGTCAGCTAAATGGTTGTTTTTAAAGGATCCGCTTGCGTAATATTAAGCATTAAATTACTAATGTTTGTAAGAGTCAAGTGCCTCCCCCCGCCCCCCTCCCTGCCAGCTAAATGATTGTTTATGTAGATGTGAAACAATTCGTGGCGGTAGTACATATAATGAAATTAAAAGGAAAACTACCACAGCTAAGTAGGCTTTACAAGTTAACGAGTAGGTAATAGTCGACCAACTAAAATTTGCAGTTGAAGAATTTATTGTGGCATAATTATATCGAAGTATGGGAGAGTATCTTTTTCAACTATAATGTTAAGTTTGTTTTCGGCATAAATTCCTACCGACTTCCCAACTACGGAACCCTTCATTGTGCGTGGTCCGACTCGCAATTGGCCGTTTTTTATGCTTTGGGTAGACTACATATTTTTTTTGCATAACTTACTTGCATTATAAGAAGGCATAATAATAGATTTAAAAGGCACTGAAATCATATATCTGCGCCTTAGGTCATAAGGTTAACCAATATTTTTGTTTGTGGTATTACTTATCTAGGACTGATGAGTGGCCCCAAGGGCTTCGCCAGCCGATGAACTAGGGGAGGGCAAGTTGATATATAGAGGATGGGAAAAGTATGAATTGTACACGTTGTGCACGGTAGAGCGATCAAAATTTTCAACGTTTTTCCCGTTTCCAGAAAGGTGTTTGCCCCTTTTAGGACATCAACAACGGTTACATTTATATGTATACAATTGCTGCTAAATTTCGATTTGATTTGTTATGTTCGATAGATCACAAAATTGATTCAAGTGAGCGGGTGCTTTGGTTGTTTTGCATTTGGGTATTTTTTTATCTCTAGGGGGAGGGGTAGCTGCACCTCCCTGCCTCCCCTTGGCGACGCCCTTGAGTGGCCCCCTCACTGGCACCACCTGTCACGTCATGACACAGCCTTGCCTGTAGCCTGCGGGCATTACCTAGCAGCTAGTTAATTGTATCAATCAAAATCCAATAGTTCGATACAGTCCTCGTATTCTCGTTACCAGGCTAGCCCATTAGTTTGCTCAACCGTATAAACACTTAGCCATTTGAATTCACGTGCCTATTGGCTATTGCGTATTATAAGAGTTGCGTTTCGTAAGACAGGTCTATGGGTCAAGTGAGTCTCCTTATGTGTAGACAGGAACACACATACTTACTACAAATTTATTAATCACTATAGCTTCTGCCTGCGTCTTCGTCGGCGTGAAGTTTCTTGTTGCCCCGACCCACTGCGTCGCGTTGCATCACCCGCGCTAGTACTTCGTTGTTTGCTTAGTGTTCTTTCTGACTTTTTCTTTTTGCCTCGGCTCCTAAGCGTCGTAGCGTGATGTTAAATAGCCTATAACCTTCCTCAAGAAATGGGCTATCAAATGCATAAAGGTTTTTCAAATACGACTGGTAGTTCCAGAGATTAACCTCTACATACAAACTTACAAGCAATACCTCTTTATAATATTACTACTAATATAGAAGTATAGATTGAGGACGGTGAGCAATGGGTAGCTCACCGTCCGGTAAGGACCAGGCCCGGGTCGACGAGGACGGCGCGTTGTGTTCCACGCGCGCCTCAAAGAGATGTCGTCAGCACAAGTGTAGGGGTCCACTAGGGAGAATGCCTACCGGGGTCGCGGGAAGGTACAAAGGGGTTACTGAGGCCCCTGGCAACACAGGCAACGGAAGAGACATGGGTGGTTTATAGTCAGTAAGAGTCTGACACACCCTCCCGCTCCGCCCAGAGCAGGAGAAATTATTTGAAAATTGCACACCAAAAAAAAAATAGAAGTATAGATCTAGCTTTGAAACGGTCAATTAAAGACAAAGATTCTACACAAGATTTGTACAATTAGGCACAGTGGCGTAGCTAGTCCCTGTATAAAAATTTGTTGGGGGTGGTTTTTATCCGACTGCGACGAAGCTCAAAACGAGGGTATTGTTTTTTATACATTATAAATAGCATCTTGACTCAGGAAATTAAGCTGCAAGTGATCTTACTAAGAGAATGCAAGATCGAGAGTCCTTCCTGGACTCAAATTCGTCAAGTTTTCATTCGACAGCAAGCGAAGCGAATTCAATTATTGTAACATTCTGGACTGGGTTAAGGAAGGTCTTCATCGTGTTTACATTAAGAGAATTTGTATTCTCTTAATATAATCACGATGAAGACCTTCCCTATCCCAGAATGCTAGAAAATTCTGACTCCAACAAGTTAGATTTTCTGTGTGATTTTACTAAATGAATCGAGAGCCTGAGAATTGGTCCGCGCCTGTAGCTTGACGCCTTAGTAAGCCATAATCAAATTACGTTCATTTTCATAGTTTCATTACATATTAATTCATTCCCAAAAAATAAGAATTTGACGTGTTAGATATTCTACTAGAATACAATTTTTGTTTACACAGTCGGCAGACCCGTAGCTTAGGGTCTGGTCCCGTATCGTATCATGAATACGGCTGATACGGTGGTAGCTACGCTGGTTAGGTATGGGATTTCCATATAATGAGAGGTCAGCATATACTGGAATTGTATACCTTGATATGTAGCCGTGTGTAGGTACCTACTCAAAGAACCGTCGTCGCATACCTTATTGGGCAGTTTATTATTGCAATATCCTCTTTCAAGGTTAAAATTTCGATTTTGTGGAATCCCAGTAACGTTTTCATGCTATAAAAATCCATAGCCTAATAATGCTTATCAAAAATAAACACAATGGATCTGAAAATGTTATTCTAGTTCCTATAATTTTAACAACAGTACGCCTGTCCTCTTTTATTTTTATAAGGCGTTAGTTGGCTACGTGCATGGGATGTGTAACTATTGTATGTCGTCAATAAAACCTACCTGAAAAGTCCTATCTGAAAAGTCGATAACAATACAGACAAGTGATGTAGCAAACACAAACATAAATTACAAAAACCTTCAGCATTAAATCGTTTGCAATTTTAAAGTGACAGATTATTTAGCGGATGCGTTTTATTACAGTGGATAGTTCTTGCATGTGATGAGGCGTGCATGAGGCCTTGTAACAGATGTGAACGAATCCTTGACGTCTACGGTTCAAGGTTCCTAACTCTTGTTCTACGGATTATAGGGAATAATAAGATCGCGTTCTGTGGACGCGTCCGTCCCTGTGTGAAAAGGAACGGAAGTGTGTAGACAGGAAGTGACAGCTTGAGCATGTAATAAGTAAGTACTTTTTAATAACATGGAATTAGTAAGTACTTTATATTAGCATGAAAAAGTAGAAGGAGTCCAATTTCGACGAGTCGGCGACCAGTAGTAATTAATTATTCAAATAAATATCGCCCAGGTCAATCGATCAGGTTAAGCTACGCTTGCCGTGGTTGCTCCGTGGATGGGTGACCAATGACCATCTTTGTATACCAAGACCCCTCCGTGCTTCGGAAAGCACGCTAAGCTGTTGGTCCAGGCTGTCAGTTGTAGATCTTTGACAGTTGTTACGGGTCGTCAAAAGCCCGAAAGACTGTCAACCAGTCTTAGCAGGGGGTATCGTGTTACCCGCCAGTAACTGGGTTGTGGAGGTCAGATAGGCAGACGCTCCATGTAAAATTAAGTATTTAGCTTTTTTAAATTCTGAAGTTAATTTCTGTCGCTGCTCAGTTGCTTATTACCAAGGTGAGATGTCAGATGTTAGGTATACATCATAAGCGACTACTGCAGGCTTAGCATGACGTTTTTTTTTTTATATCTCGGAAGAATAGAAACAGCTGTTTCTATAAAAAGTGACATTTCGGTTCCTCATTTTTGACATCGCACCGTAGAAATCCTTCTAGAATCTGTCATTTTGTCTTTCGTTTCTAACGATCTTTGTCTAGGTCGCTTTTTATTGTACTTACACTATTTCAGAAGAAAGTTTTCTATCCCAAACTGTCAAATTCACTCTGACAACTGACAGTTGTGTGGAAGCGAAGACAATTTGATTTTGTAATCGCCATGCTAAAGACAGTAGAAACCTTTTTTATATTTTTTTATTTATTTTTTCTTATTATTATTTATTTTTTCTTTACAGATTTATTCGCCAAACCTATTCGATTGATGGCGAGAAGCGCTTGATTTTATACAAAATTAATATTCTTGCCACTAACCAAAACTACCATCGACGTACTATTTCGCTGAAGGATCAGTCACACCGGCACGAATAGATTGCGGACGAGCCGCGGACACCGAACACTGACAGATTCTAAGTACACACGGCCATACACAAAGCCACACATTCCCAGCACAAGCTTATCTCGCATTGTATAGGATTTTCGTACAATGAGGTAGGGGTACAGGTCAGCCCATACCGGGAAACGCATAGCTCCATACCGCATACGTAGCCAGGCGTACGTATCCGTCTGGATCGTACGTATCCGTACGTGTCCGTATTTCTACTGTCTATACGGATCGTCATTTTTGTCTTCTCTTCTGTCGACAAAACGGTGCTCTTGCTAAGCCTGCTGTAAGGCTGCCTCGGTTTTTTTTAATAGTTTCTTTACTATAAATAGTTTGCTTGTATTTAGGCAATCCATACACAAAATATAAATATGTTGCAGTTTCCTTGGTCTACTATAAACTAGAGCTTCGTTAAAAAGTTGCCTTCTAGTTTGTGAATTTGTGACATTGACAATTCAGAGCTGTCATTCTCCCGTATTATTTGCTGTCATTGTAGCAAAACAACGAAAATGGCGAACGTTCCTTTTATTGCGATTAAATCACACACTCAAAAGGTTTGCTCCCTTTACAAAAGAGCTCTACGCAATTTGGAGGCGTACTATGATAGACGGTAATGAGAGCTATATACTTAAATCAATAATTTCCCTTTGTGTGCTTTTGTTTTCCCTATTACGTAATTCTTACAAACATAACCACAATTTATCGCTTTTTTTCAGATACCTTTTGATTTCGATATCCTTTCTTTGATAAAATCCTACACCAGAAGTATTTTTCAAGTGTCCACACCTAAAAGGTTACTACAATATTGTTATAAAGAATTTTAAAACCATTGCAATTCGAATTGTATTGGTTTGTTAGTGAGTTTGTTTAGCTCAAATATATCTAGTTAATAATAGTGAATTATATTTAGAGAGTAAAAATTAAGTAGAAGAAAGTGTATAAGTTTACAAATTATATTTATTTAAGTAGACCAAATTGATTACTTTCATGTATTTGAGTTTATTGTCATCTCTGCAATTATTTATCCAGTTCAATTCATGCTTCAATTTTATGTTCCTTTAATCCCATTTTCCATTCCATGATTAATAAAACAATAAGGGTCTACACCTTTTTCTAATTAAGTAGGTATTTGATTTGTTTATAATCAATAATAGGACTAGAAATTGAAGTTATTGTAATAATTAAAATGACTATCTCATCTGATTCAGAATGTGGAACTTTTAAACAGGGCACAAAATGTGTTGAAGTTCCTCACTTGGTACCCCCAATCATTGTTAACTTAGATTTTACAACTTAGCTGTGGGTGGAGCACTATAAAATTATCTATCTACACATTTTTTTTTTGCTCATTGATATATGAAAGTATGTTACATACAGGGATGGAAATGATGGAATTGAAAAAAAGTTTCATAGCAAATGTTGTTTCATGTGACCGGTAGAATCACCTCCTTGATGGATGCAGGTGACAAAAGCACCATCCTGTATTTCGTATTGTATTGTTGGGAGGTTTAGTTTCCGCACTTAGTCCTTCATGCGCCGGGGTCGCGGGAAGGTACTTATGGGTCACCGAGGCCCCCGCAACACAGGCAACAGGAAGGAATACGGGTGGGTTTTAGTCAGTAAGAGTCTGACACACCCTCCCGCTCCGCCCAGAGCGGGAGAAGTTATTTGATGATTTCCCACCCTCAAAAAAAAAAAAAAGTCCTTCATGTGAACCATTGTATGTGGGTCATGGCACCCGACAGTAGTCATACCAAAAAGGCCACCTCCCTTGAGAAGTTAATCACATCTCCTGGTCTGATTAGAACATCTGTAAAGGATCTGGGTGCCCCGAGGGTTTCTGTTGTAATCTGGTCAACACCTGTGCATTCAAAGAGCACATGTACAACGGTTTCCTCTGACTCCATGCAAGACCTGCACAGAGGACTGTCCTTTATGCCTATTGTGTGGAATTGTTTGTTTAGTGAGCAGTGTCCCATGATGGTCCCCGTCACCAGGTGCAGGCCGGTCCTGTCCAGGTGTAATAAACGCCTGATTTGCTTACCATCTAAGGATGACATAACCAGCGGGCTAGATGTGTTTATGTTAAGGTCGTGTGAGAAAACTCCGACTCCGATTCCGGAGTCTGTCGTTGATCCGTCAGTGTATACTCTCACCTCATTCGGAACTGAGTAGTCACACCGCTTCTCTGTGAGTGTTATGTTGTAATGCTTTTGAAAGTTTCGGGGCTTTGTCGCAGGGTGATGCCATCATTGATCGTTGTTTGATCGCATCCTCCTTTATGCGTATGTACTTGCCCTTTGCTCAGGGTTCCTGTTATATTGGGCCTAAAGGCGGCCAGGGCCGCCATCTCTCGCGCGATGATATGTATAGGCGGTGGTCCCGGCATTGGCTGTAGGGCGGCAGTGGATGTAGTTCTACACAAGCAAACCGCTGCAGTTTTCAGATCTCTTTCGGCTGTGCTCAAGTCTGTCCTGCGCCACCGGACTAGTGAGCCGTATGTGATAATTGGTCGGAAGACCGTGGTGTATAGCCAGTGAATAATCATGGGGTTAATTCCCCAATTCCTGCCGAGTAGTCGCCACCCTGTATAATACACAAATAAAATTAACTATTTTCTATATTGCAGAAATGTATACCGGTATCAGGCAGTACTCCTCCGGGAGAGGTTCAACAAGCATGTCAAGGAGACAGACATGATTAAAGCTGTAGAGCTACTGAAGGAAGGAGAACAAGAATTATTCTTAGTTCAGCATCCTCTTCCAAGAGTTTGTAAGTTAAATATTTTATTTACCACTAACTTCTGGTCATGACTTCGTCTAAGTTTACCGGTATAAAAAGTATCATATATCCTAACCCAGGTCATGGTGTACCCTTGAGCCAAATTTCATCTAAATCTGTTCAGCCATTTTAGCTTGAAAGTGTAACAAACACACGCATTTATAATATTAGTTAGGATTCGTTATTTTATTTACTTGCTTTGTTTAACTGTAAAGCACTGTGCACACCTACTAGTCTAAGTAAGAGAATGAAGTATGACTCTTCTCAAAAGAAACTTTAATAACCTTTTGAACGCCACAGTCATGTATAGACAGACCAAAATGTGCCCAGCACGCCACGGTCACGACTACATGACAGGTTTTAAGGAAAAATGCGTAGCTTGGCGCCGAGGGCACGTTTTTGCTTTATTGACGATTTTTTGACCGCCAGGTCAATAGGTTAAAAATCATAAAGATGTGTGCGAAGCTAACAACATTTGTTATAGTAAAAATAGTCCTTTATATGGTGCTTTTGCCTCTGATGGAGTCAGAGTAAAGGTGAGGTGAGGTCTGTAAAAGAGATCTTGAACTTGCAATGGTTCTAATCAAATAATAATAAAAAATAACTTAATCTCATGCCATACAAAATGGATTTTTGAGATAGGGGAGTAAGGCCAGTCTAGCGGCTAGTCTGTCAATCATAAAAAAGTAAGATGAAGTTTCTTTCCTACCAAATTATGGAAAAAGTGTTTGGCGATTTCTGACTTTTCTTGTATTTAAACCAGTTGGTCCAACAGTTTTTTGATCTTTATAAGAAACAGAATCAATTGGCTTCAAAAAAGTTGTTGTGAAATCTGCCCATCTTCTTGTTGACTGCACAATTTTTTCTAAATCTGTGAATGAATGGATGAATGAAATGGAATCAAAATTTCTCTAAAAGTTAAGGACAGTCTCTTAAGACCGTTTTCCTGAGCTACAACATTTAAGGTACCTGCCCCGTCTCAAAAATCCAACCTGTTTATGGCCCGTGCACCTTGATTGGGCCCTATCTATACAAAAGATACATAATAATATTGTTATAATTCACATGGGGCTGAATTTCAATTGCCAGATAACTGAGGAATAAATACCTATATCAGTTTGACAGCTTTTTTAGAGAAAATATGTGAAACTGCCTTAGGTCATAATCATCAGACAAAAGTTAACTGATGATTGAAAAATCGGCCCATAGATAACACATCGCATGCTTAATAGAATACTGACCTATTAGAGCTTGAGTCAAAGTTAGGATTACATATTTATAACATTGGCTAATAAGCCGACTAGACCCCACCCCAATCACAAAACATTTAACGGCGATTTCCAGAAATCTACGTTTTTGAGTTAAGCCAGTATTCTATTAAGCATGCGACATGTGTGTCATGAACTCATGATACATACCTGTATAGCTTGTCTACTCTGAAATGACGCGCCCCACTACCGCATTTATCGTAGTGTACGTATAGTACGCGTCAACACTAATGGCCGCTCTGAAGTGCGATACTCGTCGAATTCGCTGACAGCGACTCGCCTCATTTTCCGACCCGCCATAAAGTTTGTACCCAAATTAAAGTATTAGGGCGCGTCATTTCAGAGTGGACAAGATAATGTCCTGAATGGAATGGTTGTTTCTGAGCCTATTGCTAGGATCATATTAAAATATATAGGTATATATATAAATATATGAAAACTAGGTATGTATTTTATAATAAAAAAAACATCAAGATCATTTGCATTAAAATATACACATATTTTCCTCGATTTTTCTTAAAGACTGCACATTGTAGTTGCGTAAAATAATGCTTATAAATACAAGCAAATTTTTCTTAAAAATGACTTGCAGTAAATAGTTAACTACAGGCATAATTGCAACATCTATTTGATTAATGCTTAGACACCTTATTGTTTCCTTATAATATTCTTCCGTACAGCCCGCATTATTTTGAATTAATAATTTAACACTATCTTGTAGTTGAACAGTTCAACAAAAATTTTATGGGGGATATTTTTGTGTAAGTGATCAAAATATCCATAACATCCCAGGCAACTTCTTTCTGTTTCCTCTCCTAAAGCCGGAACTCCGTATAAAGGCTAGTGCAGATTAGGGCGGGGCGCGCTGCAACGATCCTCCTTCATCACTTTCTATGAACCAACGCACACTATAGGCGAGCCGCACTGCACTTTTTTTGCATGAAAATGTGCTGTGCTACAGCCCGTTGCGGCTGCAATGACAGCTTGGCTTATTAAGGCGATACCAAAATAAATTCGGGGCTTTTTCCATTTATTCACTATTACTGCATGTGTATGGATTTAATTTTTGGATATACATAATTATGTTTATTGACTTTTTGATTAATACTCTGACTGAAGGAAAATGCAATTGGGTTTAATTTCCTCGATTGGGTTTAATTTAGTTCCGAAAAGACTTTTACTACTTTTTTTTGTAATTCTTAAATCCTAAGTAATTTCATTGCAAAATTGCATTCAAAATGTGCGTAACTATTGAGTAATTGAAAACTCTGGCTGAAAATACTTTTGATACTAAAAAAAAATGTATTTCTTTGGCGCTCTTAGGCTTCCATTCCAGCGAATTGTTGTGCTCGACATAAAGGCTTGGGATTAATTAAGCTACTCCAATGTAACCCCAGGCAACAAACTAATTTTATACTAAATCTATTTTTATACTAAGTGTGACATTGATGATTTTGTTATACTTATACACTATGACATTAATATTTACTTTTTGAAGTATTATATTCTTTTTAAATTATTGTGAATGTGAAGACTACGTGGATTATTGTTTTTATTATTTCTCTCAGTTAGTTTTCATCTTAGTCTGGCAGTTTGAGTCATTTAAGCGGCCTACTCAAATGTCCTTTCTTTGGTATTGTTCGTCGAATCGTTGAGCTCCTTAAGTTCTGAGTTGAGCTGCACGATTACTGACAAATGCGTGCACTGACTGGATAGGTCCACTCAATCTGTGTGGTTTTTTCCTCAAAAGACCATTTCAGACACCAATCTACATGGTCTTCACATGATCTGACCAAGATTATGTCTGGACTTTAAAAGAGACTGTGACCTCTGAGTTTGTTTCGGCCTTTCTTCTCAGAGTAGTCAGATAGGAAACGCCGAGCTCATCTAGTTTTTTTTTCTAAATATGATTGACGTGTAAAAGTGTTTGTATAAACCTACTTACAGAAAATAAAATCATTTCATTTTATTTCTTTTTTGTCACTTTCTTAGGCTCAGTTCGCTATGACTTATTTTTTACGTATCACCTTAATCCTAACAACAACCCATCTTCTCTCCCCAGTTGCAACAAGCTTGGGTGGTGTGGCGCACGAGCGTGTAGTAACTCCTCCCGACTGGGTCATAGACTACTGGCACCCCCTCGAGAAGGCTCACTACCCCGAGTACTTCAAGCGTCGTGAACAACGCAAGAAAGAATTCATTGCCATGTGGGAGAAGGAACATGGCCCCGCCGACAAACAGGACGAGAAGCATTGAAGTGATATTGTATAGTTGTGTAATATAGTGAATTGCGTTTATTTTGTTTGATGTTTTATTTATGTATGTAGCCTGTTTAACACAAAAAAGGAGTCATAGGTGTTAAAAATTAAGTGGCAACATTCATTAGTTCCTGTTTTTGACACAGAAAAGTGTGTGGCGCTAGACGTATTGAGATAGAATCATTATCAGAAAAAATCGCACTGGAATATTTTCCCTTCCCGAAGTCCGAATGTAAAGGAACATAATATTTGCTCTGTAATCATCTAATGTATATATAAATCAGCCTGTGGCATATTCATTAAAATATAACAGAAGTGTACTCCGTGTCAAAATGAACTGTGTAATCTGTGGTCTATCTGTGACATCTGTCAACAATAAAAAGCCCCGCCATGTAGCCGTCATCTGCCGTGTTTGATTCCAAACAATAAATCTATCCTAGTCAGGGTGATCCCCACGAACTTTCAATAATAGGGACTGCCAACAGAAATGAAAACTTAAAACTTTAGAATAACGTATACAAATGGTGATCCAAATCGATGTTCCTTTATTGGCAACACTGTAATATTGACAGCTGTTAGTAATAGTGCTTGTTTCAAACGTCACATGTTTATAACAATACATTTGCAAAATGCGTATATCTCCCCGATTGTCTCATCCCTATGACAAGATAAAAAAAAAACCGGCCAAGTGCGTGTCGGATCCCGCACAATGAAGGGTTAGTCGGGAAGTTGGGATGAATTTATTAAAAACAATCTTAACATTGTAGTTGAAAAACATTTTCTCCCATACATCGATATATGACACGGTCAATTCTCCAACTGCAAATTTAAGTTGGTCGACTATTACTCGTTAACTTGTAAATCCCACTTAGCTGCGATAGTTTTCCTTTTAATTTCATCATATGTACTACTACTCTACTGCCATGAATTTCTGCACATCAATAACCATGCTGGCGGGGAGGGGACGGGACACTGGATAGGTCCACTCAATCTGTGTGGTTCTTTCCTCAAAAGACCATTTCCGACAACATTCTACAAGGTCTTCACATGATCTGACCAAGATTATGTCTGCACCAGGGTTGTTGCGAACATCAGCATCAGCATCCGCAGAACTTCAACATCAGCATCCGTATTGATCAATGCTGATTATTAATGCTGAAGTTCGAGTCGTGACATGACCGCAGAGGGGGCGGGGCTTGTATCACGAGTTGTGTTCGCTTGCGAGTTTTGACCATTATTATATTTATTAGATACGTGAGACGTGGAGTTGCGGACACAAACCCGTATTACCTATTGGTAATACGGGTTTGTGTCCGCAACTCCACGTCAATGCACGTATTTTGCGTACGGGTGGGAAATCAATTATTCGATCCGCCCCAGCTCCTCAAGGAAGGCCAGCAACGCCTTGGTGTTACTGACCATCTCACGAAGGGTACTTGGGTTACCGAAGTAGTTAGTCGGAGAACCCGTTTTGTGAGGCGACCATCAATTGTAGGGAGTGCTTCCTTAGCCTGCCTGCACTCACCTTGGTCCGACCATAGTTTGAGGTGTTTATCTCTTGTGCGTTTCCTTACCAGAGTGCGTAAGTACCCGAAGGGGAGTGGCACGATGGGTTCAGGCAGTGGCGTGCCTAGGGTTTTAAAATAACGCAAGCCCAATAAAATTTAAACCGATTTCAAAAAAAGAAAGTTCAGTTTTCGACTGAGTGTGTAGGTACCTACGTATCTACGTATGTATCATCGCAATTTTCTCATAAACTACTGGTTAGGTACAATAAATTCTTTATCGAGCATTTTAGTAAGGCATGCTGACCCCCTTTTGGCAAGTTCATCAGCTGCATCGTTGCCTAGCGAACCGCTGTGTCCTTTAATCCATTGAATGGTTATGTTATTGAGGCTACCCACCTGGTTGAGGCGCTGGTGGCACTCGTATATTAGCCCAGAGTCACCTGTGTGACTGCTTAGCGCTTGCAGGACAGCCATGCTGTCTAAGAGTATGCGGAACGAGTGGTCCTTAACTTCCCTGGCCATGATGGCTGAGGCGGCCAGAGAAATACCTAAGCACTCGGCCTGGAACACTGTGTTTGGACCTCCAATGGTGTGGCTATGCGAGTTTTGACCAATCCAGAGGTCGACCGCGGTGATTGCGATTGTAAACAAACGCAAACTTGTCTCATTAAGTTATAATACGTCATTGCGCGTGAAAGTTATTGTTCTTTTTGTAAACTGTTTTGTGATAAAAATAATGCCGCTTCCGTTGAAAAGTGGAATATGGTCGTATTTTAAATTAGTGAATCAAGGAAAACTGTGCAACACCAAGTGTACAATACCAGGGAAAACTGTGCAACTTTTAGGTATAAATTCATAATGGTCACTGCTTTTTTTAAGAAAATAATTAAAATCGGCATCAGCATCCGCTGATGTGAAATCCGCTGGTGTGCCCACCCTTCACCGCTTCCTAGTGCTTTAGCTGGGAAGAAGTGGCGCAACAAACTCCCCAGCAGTACATGCAGGACATGGCGAAACTGTAAGGGATCCTTGTTGACTACGAAACCCTAAAAACACCAACTCGACATCCTGGAAAGTGGCGTGCTTATATATAATATAAAAAATCCACTGAATAGTGTGATAAATAAAACTACACAATTTTCAACCACGTTTTATTGTTAAAACAAATTTTGTTATAGAAATATAATCATGTTTATGTCTCTTGATATCTTCAAGTCTTCGTCAATATAACAAAGACTAAGTAGGTACCTATTTATTATTTATGTTAATAAATAAATATATTATAGTAATTATTGCGTTTATAAACTTTGATATATTCAGGCGCCATGGTTAGGTATACTGGAAGCCAACCCCAAATACATAGAAAAGGGAATACTTTGTATAGATACGAAACTGGGCGTATTATACGCCCTGAATATGTATGTGCGATTTTCAACTCTTTCGGAACTCGTAATAAGGTTCAAGTTCAATTAATCAAGATTCTACCTGTTAAAAATCGGACTTGTTCCAAAATCATTCGCCCCGAAACTGAAAATAATCTCACTTAAACTTGAACGTGTTCGGAACGTTACTACATGGAGTATCCTTTCTTTTTTCTATACATAACATAATTGAAGTAAGGTGAGTAAAACACTAGGTATTTAAAAATATAGCAACAAAATGCTGTAATATAAAAACGGGTGTAAGTTGCCGATGTGACACCTTACGTGCGGTTGCTGGAACGAAAATCAACACAAAAATTTGCTAACGAATTATTGTCCGCGCATAACCTGCTGTGATTGGTTGACAGAATCATCAACAGCCAATCGCATGACTTGATTTTCAATTTTGACGCAACGATAATTTCCGTTCCAGAAACCGGGCGATAATGGTCTATGGTGGCTAAACACTTAAGAGAGCCGAAATGGTCTTATGGTCCATTTTGAAACTAAGGCCTAATGGACAAGTTGACTTTAGGATCTTTTTAAGCCATTTGCGGCCCTCGCAATTACGTCCGTTTTTTGTATTATCTTAAAGTTAGTCACCATAAAATAAATGCAAGGTTCTAGTGGAGTTAATTAATATAGTGACAATTAAAACTAAATAAAATTAAATCTATATAACAGTTCAAAATGGGAAACAGGAGCTATAGCGAAATGTAACATATTTTATTTTATTATGCTTAAACTTTCCATAGACCAGCCATACTCAAAGTGTGTTCCGCGGAGCCCCTCCGTGGCTCCGCAAAGCCTCTGTGGGCTACGCGAAAATACTGGTCATAATGAAAATAAATAGGTACTAAAGGGTACGTACTATATTTTATTTTAATTTGCAACATAAAGTAAAAAAAAATATCCAAAGTTAATGTCAAGTAATATGATTATTTATTAATAAAGAAAAAAAACCATTAAACCATTTTTGATTATTTTACGGAGCCCCCGTTAAATATTTCGATTTCCAAAAGGGTTCCGTCGCCAAAAAGCTTAAGAATCACTGCCATAGACAATACTTAAAGATAGTTATTTATATTTCACAAATGCTGGTTTCATAATCGGTTTAATAGCATCCGAGATTCGCGCACAAATACAGTTCTTATTTTTAGGCTAGCTTCCCATTTTCAACCGATTCGTTGATCAGAAATAATAATAGTATGTGGTAGCTAATGCTTGTTTGATGTATAAATGTTACTTCATTGAATAATTATTATTTATTAACATTCCAGTAAAATATATGTGCACTGTTCATGAAACTATTTTAGAGGTAATTTTTGTATACTCAATAGTAAAATGCTATATTTACATTCTGCACCATAATACGTAATCATTGATACTATGTAATCTGACAATACAAGCCGATACTATTTTATTAAATTTAAAGTTTTCTGGGCATACATGCTAGCCCCTTATTTCCCACAATAGGTACTGAACATTGGAATGTATTTCTCAAGGGCTTCTAAAAGGAGGTCAGAGTTAACAATACAGGTGTTTATGGATCTTTCGCCATCTTGTTTTTTCAATACATTGCACAAATATTTACAAACAGCGTCCCCATGTCAACGCCATTCGAGAGTCAGAGTAGTGTAGTGGCAACGAGGTTCACGACCTCTTTTATGGGCATATCTTTATGGATACCCCTCGTCTGAGTAGATGGTAGACCGATCGGTTAGGTTGGACTCTTAACGAAAAATCCTACCATTTTATTTATCACACAATTGTATTACTTTGTTCAAGTGTAAATAAAAGTCACATGTGTTGTAAAAACTTATGTAAATATAGCATTCAGCATGACTTTATTTGAACTATTACAATAATTCTGCTTTGCTAAAAATTGATAAATCCATTTCACATGATAAAGGCATAAACGAAACTTGTTCATACTTCAACGTTGGGTTCATATTCACCCACTGACCAATAAAATACACGGTAGATTATTACATACAAATTACTGTTTTAGTAGTAATATTGGGGTTGCCATGTATAAATTGCGGTTTGTTGACAAACAGGCCATAGCTATCCTGCGGGGTAATTCCGTACCACACTATCAGTAGCAATGGGTTTCATTTTGACAGTTCAACAACATTCATTGCGTTATGTACGTTGTCTAGCAGACACATTTTTCGAACATATGTATGAAGCAATGGATTAGCAGTTTACTTCAAAATCATTCAGATTGTGGTTGATAATGTGTTACACTATTAGGGTGCTGGTTGATACAGGCCCTCAGAAATATTACTAACATAGATCTAAACTTTTCCCAACCATAGACTAGTTGGTCACAGTATTGAGACTTATCTAATGGTAATAAGATATTTCTTACTTACCTATCCCTGGTAACCAATATATCCCAGACTAAAACAGCAAAAATAAATGTTTTTTTTTTTTATATTTTGATGCACTTTATTATTAGCCAATGGACAGGTAGGAGCGTTCAGTGTCTTTTAATTTCCATTTATACGCAATTCAATGAGCACAAATCCTATTCAACCAAACAACCAACAAATTTTATAGAATTCCACTATAAAGTTTATACAAAATGCAAACACAAAAGAAAACCAATGTTTTCCCATCAGAAAAAAACCCATCGATACAATTAACTTTATAGTAAAAATTCTTTCGCATCACTAGTTTTCAAGTTGTGATCAGAGGTGTACTTAAAAAAAATATCGTAATTCAAACTTGAACAACACTACAAAATCAAAAAATATAAGCAAAAAAAAAGGGAAAGCTGTATACACATCACCTACAAAACGGTCAGTAGTAACACCGCAATCACATCTTAAAAACCGAGACACTGTGTGAACAGCGCCACGAGGTTATTTTGGCGCGTGGCCAAAATCGAAACTAACTTCGCCATCATGTCAATACAATTTCTGTGTCACAGTTTCACAAATGTTTAATGACAACGCCCCATGTCAATGACATTCCGGCGCCAAAATACTCTTGCAGCACTCTATAACTAACATTAAAGTCTCTCACTAAAGAGGTTGTTTGGATCAGTTTCCTCCGAGAGCGTGTCCGCGGCCCCAGTTGTGTCCTCCGAACACTGTCCCGCCGGGCTGCGTGGGCACCCTCGCTTGGGGCGCTGTACCGAATCCACCGACGTATCTCGTGTCCGGGAATATCTGTTTTCTGGAGATAGAAGAATGATTTGCTTAACAAGGTTAACTGAATGAAATGTCGTTTTAAGCCAGATTTGTTTATCTTACTGTATGGTACCTAAAGCACTACATGCACCAATTTATTATTTAAAACTTCGATGAGATTCTGATCAGTATAAACTGATGCAGGTTGTCTGTTCAATTGTGTCTCTAGTATACAAAAAGACAGATTTCCTGATCTCACAAATACAAGGAATCACAGCAGCTTTATTGCGGGTTCAAAGGCTACTGGTAGTCTAGTAACTTGAAATGATGAGTTTAAAAATCATAATCATAATTTAAGTTTGTTACTTAACGACATTTTGTAAAAGTTTCTCATACATAAGTGAACTATGTATGTCCTTTTGAGAAATAAATTTCTTTAAACCGAACCTTATCATCATTGTCTGCGACATGAGACATATTAACACTTTCACCGCTAAGTACATAGAATACATACAAATTGGCATGCCATATAATGTTTATTGCAAATCTATAACAATTCAATCAACAGAAGTCATCTGAACAGAAGTCATCTTTAGCTACATATAGCGACGACTCGGATGCGAGTTGTGGGCACACGAACGAATTATTTTTCGACCCATATGCTGGGTGCTTGGCATAGAAAGTGTTAAGACATATTTTAATCAAATACTTACATGAAATTAGGCGGCGTGAGTAGGGCAGGGCCGCCGAATTCTTGAGGGTATTTGAACAGCAGGAAGAACGCCAAGTGACCGATGAGGATGCCAATCAGCTCCATCACACCTCTGCAATAAAGGTCAATATAGCATTTTAATACATAGGCTTTGAAGGGGGCTCAGGGCTAAATGATAACAACCACACGGGTCGATCGAAGGTTAAGCTACGTTTGACGCGGTCGGTTAGGGAATGGATGACTTTCCATTACATATAGAAAATCCTCCGGAAAGCCGTTGGTCCCAGATGTCATTCATAGATCTTTGACAGTCGTTACGGGTCGTCAGAAGCCCTAAAGTCTGGCAACTAGTCTTACCAAAGGGTATCGTATCGTTAACACGTTGAGCGCCAAGCTTAAAAACCGTCATTTTTGATATTTTGGACAACAACCGTGGAGGCCAGAGGTATTAGAATTCATAGTAAAATGTATTGAAATGTGTTTCCTAGCGGACACACTGGCCTACGAATAAAGCACTGCTCGTGTTTCCCAAAGGAAACACGCGGCCTCTAAAGGTGGTACTTTGTGTTTCCAGAAAGATACACATGGCGCTCAACGTGTTAATACCCATTTACTGGGTAATCCCAGTAAATAGGTTGTGACTTGGGCAATCTCCGTGTATTCAGCGGCATCCGGTTAGACTGGAGGCCGACCCCAACATAGTTGGGAAAAGGCTAGGCAGATTGAGGTTACGGGAATGATAAATGATTTTTTTTCTGTAAGTAGGTTTTTACAAACACTTTTACACGTCAAACATATTTTTTTAAACTAGATGAGGTCGGCGTTTCCTATCTGACTACTCTGAGAAGAAAGGCCGAAACAAACTCAGAGGTCACACTCTCTTTTAAAGTCCAGACATAATCTTGGTCAGATCATGTGAAGACCATGTAGATTGGTGTCTGAAATGGTCTTTTGAGGAAAAAACCACACAGATTGAGTGGACCTATCCAGTCAGTGCACGCATTTGTCAGTAATCGTGCAGCTCAAAGGCTTCTACATACTGGCGCGACTTGTCGCGACACAAAGGCACCGCTTGTAGCGCTACACGCGGTGTCTTTGTGTCGCGTCACGTCGCGCGACAAGTCGCGCCAGTATGTAGAAGTCTCAACTCAGAACTTAAAGGCTCCTCCAGTATGTAGGAGCCTTAAGGAGCTCAACGATTCGACGAACAATACCAAAGAAAGGACATTTGAGTAGGCCGCTTAAATTACTCAAACTGCCAGACTAAGATGAAAACTAACTGAGAGAAATAATAAAAACAATAATCCACATAGTCTTCACAATAATTTAAAAAAGAATATAATACTTCAAAAGTAAATATTAATGTCATAGTGTATAAGTATAACAAAATCATCAATGGCACATATAGTATAAAATAGATTTAGTATAAAATTAGTTTGTTGCCTGGGGTTACATTGGAGTAGCTTAATTAATCCCAAGCCTTTTTGTCGAGCACAACAATTCGATGGAATGGAAGCCTAAGAGCGCCAAAGAAATACATTTTTTTTTAGTATCAAAAGTATTTTCAGCCAGAGTTTTCAATTACTCAATAGTTACGCACATTTTGAATGCAATTTTGCAATGAAATTACTTAGGATTTAAGAATTACAAAAAAAAGTAGTAAGTCTTTTCGGAACTAAATTAAACCCAATCGAGGAAATTAAACCCAATTGCGTTTTCCTTCAGTCAGAGTATTAATCAAAAAGTCAATAAACATAATTATATCCAAAAATTAAATCCATACACATGCAATAATAGTGAATAAATGGAGAAAGCCCCGAATTTATTTTGGTATCGCCTTAATAAGCCAAGCTGTCATTGCAGCCGCAACGGGCCGTAGCACAGCACATTTTCATGCAAAAAAAGTGCAGTGCGGCCCGTCTATAAAGTCCGTTATTTCATAGAAAGTGATGAAGGAGGATTTTTGCAACGCGTTGCGTTGCGGCGTGCCCCGCCCTAATCTGCACTAGCCTTTATACGGAGTTCCGGCTTTAGGAGCGGAAACAGAAAGAAGTTGCCTCTAGTTATGTTATGGGTTTTGATCACTTACAAAAAAAAATATCCCCCATAAAATTTTTGTCGAACTGTTCAACTACAAGATAGTGTTAAATTATTAATTCAAAATAATGCGGGCTGTACGGAAGAATATTATAAGGAAACAATAAGGTGTCTAAGCATTAATCAAATAGATGTTGCAATTATGCCTGTAGTTAACTATTCACTGCAAGTCGAAATTGGTTCTGTTCAAATTGGTGTCTAAAATGGTCTTTTGATGAAAGAACCACACAGATTGAGTGGACCTGTCCAGTCAGTGCACGCATTTGTCAGTAGTTGTGCAGCAATTGTCAGTAGCGCACGCATTTGTCAGTAGATGGATATAGTTGTGTTGTAACTTTTTAGGTAGTACTTATTACTCCACATAGTGATGGGATAAGACCAAAATCAGAAATTAATTAGTAATCTAATGGCGGATCGTGAAGGTGTTGATAAAACATTGCAATCAAAAAAACTTCAGTGAATGAATTGCAAATTATTTTATGTGTATTGTGTACCAAAATGTGCCCAGTAGTGTGTATAGACGACAAACCAAAATATGCCCAGCACGCCACGGTCACGACTACATGATAGATTTTAAGGAATAATTCGTAGCTTGGCGGGGACATTTTTGCTTTTTTGACGTGGCGGTCAAAGGTTTAAAATCCTCCATGAAGCACATCGATCAACAGATTTATCGCTAGTAAGGTATCAATTCTCTTTTTATGAGCCATATAATTCACTCGCAACGATTGCATGTAAAGAATACAATCTACATCACATGACAGACGTTAAATGCAAAAGCTAAAACGTTTACAACTATACGTAAACTTATTTCCATTGTAGTTTGGTCAATCTAGTAGATGGTCACCTATCTACGGACTAACCGCGATAAGCGTAGCTTAACCTGATCGATTGACCCGTGCGGCTGTTATTACTTAACCTTTTGACCGCCACAGTCATGTATAGATGATAAACCAAAATGTGCCCAGCACACCACGGTCACGATTACATGACAGATTTTAAGAAATCATACATAGCTTGGCACCGAGGGCATGTTTTTGCTTGTTTGACGTGGCGGTCAAAGGGTTAACATAAAAAATAAAAATATTTTAGATGTGTAAAAGTGTTTTTACCCGACTGCCCCAGAAGGAGGGTAATGTTTTTCGAGAGTATGTATGTATGTCTATTTCTTTGGCACGCTCTGTAACCTAAACGGCTTGATGGATTTTAACATAAGAGGTGTCATTAGATTCGTCTTCATTGTGGGAGTGACATGGGCTATATAATTTTTATATATTACATCTGCAAATATAAAAAAGGAGGGAAACGTTTTTTTTTCAAATAAATTACAACAATATGAATATCAAATAAAAGCTAGTAATGCCATAAATATATTAACTAAAAAGCTGGAAATAAAACAAATTATTTAAAACACAAAAAACCCGACTGCAAAAACACATTCCTAACTGAAAAGAGAAAAACAAGCATTACAATCTATAGAATTTTGGTATCGCAGGCGGGGACAAACCAATAACCCGAAATATGGTGTAACTTTTGTTTGGCCCCCGCCTGCGATAGGTACCAACATTTTATAAATTATAATGCTTGTTTTTCTCTTTTCAGTTAAGTACGAGTATGTGTTTATGCAGTCGGGTTTTTTGTTTTTTTAAACCAATTTACAGTAATACATGTCATTTATGAGAGCAGTGGTGGCCCGGTGGTAACGGCCGCGACTTACGAGTTGTAGGTCGTTGGTTCGAACCCAGACAGGCGCTTTACTTTGTGTAAATTATTTCATCACCACTGCTCTCAAAACTGCGAAGGAGCTGCACTGACTGACTATACTTTTATGTACAGTCGCGGAATGCAACGGTTAGCCACCTTTAGGTATTTTTTACCCAGCAGGAGACAGTAGCAGGACAGTAGCAGTAGGAGGCAGCAGGGTGTTTTTATTGACATTTTGCATGAGATGATACTTGTTACTTTTCCAATTATGTACTGCTAACAATATATCTAAAATAATATGCAAGAAAATAATAAATGGCAAAGGTGTTCATGTGGTCAGTGCGGTAAAATTTGATGTATTTTTAAATTGCTTCACATTTGTATTCTGCGAGTGTTTTGGTAGTTATACCTATTCGGGGAGTTGAGATGTGGACATAGAACATTCCGGTACCTGTCTAATAAAAAGCTTCCCATCACCATTGCTTCGGGAATCATCGCGCTGCTATTTTTATTAAACCCTTTATGGATTATACAAAATTTTCGTCATTCTATAATATTTAGATCACACGACGGTAAAGAATATTAAATTAATATTACAACGAGCCTGAGAGTAATTAAAAAAGAAACCATAGTGCGATTCAATTCGATCCAAACGCCATCTTTCGAGCTAGACATTCATTAAACGGTCACATTATCACCTTCATTCCAACCTCATATTAGCGACAATCAAAGTCAAAAATATAGGTAAAATAGAGGTACTTTTGACAGATGTGAGCCTGGGCAATCCCAGGCTCACATCTGTCAAAAGTACCTTATAAATACGGGAATTGTCAATCAGGAGTTCACTAGCGTAGGTGTCAGAACATTCCATAGGTATTAGATTATTATGTAGGTAACTTATTTTTAACACATTTTTTTTTATAGGTGCTTTTGGTACTAAGCCTAGACAGAGTAAAACCCTACACAGCGAAGTTTTCTTAAATAAAGTAAAAAATAACTCACCCTCCGCTAATAACGAGATTGAAAGCGAGCAGTACCCACGGCAGGTACATCGCCTTGAACCTTGTGCCGAACCAAAACGATACGATGACGTCTTTGTTGAGCTGACACCACACGTACAGCACTGAGAGGACCATTGGGTCCATGAGGATCTGGAAGAGGCAAGAAAAATAAGTACGTAATAATCTCTTCTAGTAATCTTACATCACACAGCCCAATGATATTAAGTAATAAAAAGGTTATACGCGGTCCGCAAGTGGTACGTTAAAACTTGGCTAGTTAGCAAACCTAGTGTCGCGCCGCACAACGACATTATGCTCTTCTTTTTTTCGCTCCCGATGATTACGGCATGCTGACCTAATTCCACGTTTCATCATAAATGTAAATAGATTACATTAATTTTAACTTATTTCTTCTTTCATGCTTTCTAATTAGGTTTGACAAAGAAAAGAGCTTCTGGAAGGACTTGGGAGCACCTTAGTCCAGCAGTGGGACAGTATAGGCTTATTAAATAAATAAAATAATTTCTTTAATACTCACCGGCAAGTTAACAAGCAGTCCAATAATCACACAGCATGCCCAGTTGAACAACAACATGTAGAAGTAGTCCGCAGGCTTGCCAGCAAACATGCCCGTCTCAAGTCTTTGCGAGTAGTTGTAAAGGAAGTAACAGTTGATGAGGAAGTGGAACCCTGTACTTGGACTTATTGGGTAGAAGAATAACGCTGTCAGCGGTCGCCATATCTGTATAAAGAGGGGAAAAGTATTTGTGTCAAATAGGGTTATTGTGTTGCTTGTTTATTTTTAACCACAAAATAAGGAGTAAATGCCTGAAATAAACAATTGTTTTACTATTATTAAAAATGTCTTTGATATATCTCGGGACCCTGGAGTCACAGTCCGAGACATACGAGGTGCCTAGGCCAACTCAGACAGACCACTAAGCCAATTTTAAATGGAATGAGGCACCCACTGACACTGACTTATCCCAGTTTGTACTATGCAAGTGCACCCATGGACAACCCCCAGATGGTGGAGGACTATTGCAGAATTTGCCTTCCTTAACTTTAGCTGTACTGTAAGTAATCATTTAACCTTTTGACTGCCACAGTCATGTATAGATGACAAACCAAAATGTGCCCAGCACGCCACAGTCACGATTACATGACAGATTTTAAGAGATCATACATAGCTTGGCACCAAGGGCATGTTTTTGCTTGTTCAACATGGCGGTCAAAGGGTTAAAGCAGAGGAAAGTAAAATAAATTTGTATTTGTGTATGTTAATGAAAAAGAAATGCTTGACTTGCTGAATTATTTTGATTTTAATTATGTGTTCTATAGTTTTATGGGCCTTATAAAACAAATGAAGCATTATTTCTTTATCAGCCTCTCACATTTTATGAGGCTTTGATACCAGTCAGTGGTATTTAGCTATACATGTTTACCACTGTGGAATGTAATATGCATTTTATTGTCATAACACAGCACTTACTAAAGTTGTTGGTCTAGCTAGCTACCTACCTGGACATACTTACAGTACCTAGTTTTGTGCTTAGTCTATACAATTATATAAAATTGAAGTGTCTGTTTGTAATGTCAACAAAACAATAATATGCAGTACTTGTAACAAAACAACTTTTTTTTTAATTTTGTCTGTCTGCTTATTCCAGCTAATCTCCGAAACGGCTGGACCGATTTTGAAGAGATTTTCACTAGCAGATAGCTGATGTTATAAGGAGTAACTTGGTCTACTTTTATTTTAGAAAACGCCACGCGGGCGGAGCCACGAGCAACAGCCAGTTTATTAATAAACTAGTAAGGTCTAATACATTCAATGAATTTATGACATTTGTTGGAACTTTCGTACATTATTAGGGCAAAGGGTTATTTTTAGAGAAGAGAATGTTTAATTTTATACAAAACAGTATACATAGTAAACAGTATTTAGTACTTTAATAATGTTTGCGTAGCAGTTGGGACTTTTTAGTTTTGTTTAATTAAATTTTGTTGATCATGGTGCAATATAAAAACTTTGAAATAATGTAGTAATTTTGTAAGGACAGATTATACTAACCTAATACAATTTCATTATAATATCTTACCTGGAACTGATTAAATAGAGAGTAAAAGTTGAGGACTAAGTAGGAATGGTTTAACAGTCCGAACCGGCCCAATATACTAAACCCCATCGTCAGAGTCAGCCAATAACGGGTGAAAAACGGTACACTATTGTACCAATCCCTAAATTCGGACATTTTTAGTTTTTTTGGCTCCTTTCTAGAATGTAAACACAAACAACTGGGTCACAAGGAAAACAGGTTACAAAGAGTTTGTACAATACTTAGACCACAACACACAGCGATCGTTTGACCATAAAATAGATACAAATTATGAAATCATTAACATTAAATTGTAAGTACACGTGTACTATGGGAATTTGTCTAGAAAATTCAACCAACAAGAGGATGATTTTGTTGTTTTTGACAGTTTATTTTTAGTGTTGCCATTCTTGCCAACTTACCATACCGTTGTTTTGAATTTTTCAAGCAAGTTTCTAGTATTTTCATAAATTTTAACTTTTGTATTAATAATTCCTATTACTTATTATTTGTAGCCTGTGTAGTCCCACATCAGGGCAAAGGCCTCCGTTTCTCCTTTCCATTCCTCTGTCTTGACCTAGTGCGGACCAATCGTGTCTTTAGGCGCCAAGCTCGTCTCGCCATTTTCTCCTCGGTCTGCCTCGATGACGACGGCTATTCTATTTTATTTTTTGAAAGGTTTAAAAAAGAATAGCTTAAAAATTGATGGAAAAGAAATTCTAGCGAAATTCATATTTTCTTACGTTTTTGCTCTAAATCTTACTTAGACGAGATGTATTTATAATTCTAATTATTATAATTCTGTAAATACATATCTGTAATAGTTGCGTATCATATTTTGATCAAGATACAACCTGACACTAACCTGCAAATATGCAGCAAAAAAAGTAAGAAAATTTGAATTTCGCGGGCTACAGCTGCGGATCTACTGCTCGCTCCCACACGCCCACTGAGATGAAATGGAGCTTGCTGATTGGCCGGTAGATACGATACACATTCGTACCTAAAGTACGCTTCAGTGTTACCATGGATTAGCGAATGGCGATCATATTATCTGAACGCAGCCCTTGATTTGATTTGACTAAGACGCATGCTTAGTAGTGGTGGTTAATAAAGCATATAGCATAATAAAGCATCTTGCTTATCTTATATAACATAAAGCAAATGCTATCGTGGCTCGCACTTGTTGCTATTTGCTTTTTGCTTTACATCACACTCAATCAAAAATCAAAATCAAAAGTCATTTATTCAAACTAGGCTGAAAATCAGCACTTTTAGAACGTCAAAGTTACATAAGACAGTCCCCCAAAAATGCCCGCCCGTCACCACTTCCTAGTGCTTTAGCTGGGAAGAAGAAGTGGTGGAACAAACTCCCCAGCAGCACGTCTGTCTGTTTAGTTATATAAACTTGATTCTATACAAATCGTATGCAAAGTAATTAACATTACAAAACACAAAACATTGGATTAAATTACACACTTGCCATACGTTAGCTAGCACGCGCCAGTATACCAACAAAACAATGAACAAACTGTACTCAAGCAGATAAAAATTACAACATAAAAAAACGTAACTAGAACTTAATACCTAAATAAAAGCCTCCAGGCATAAAGGGCGTGCCCGCTTACATAAGGCAATTGCTGTAGCTCGAAGTGAGAAATGATAAACTAGCCCCATCGAAGTAAAATAAGTAAACAATTAAAACCATGATCAGCAAGACGACCAGTCACCACAAGCAGCACCTGTTCACGAGCATAACGCAAACATCAGCCATCACCCCCCTCGCCATATTGGAGGGAAGGAGGCAACCCGACCCCCGACGCTACCGCAGGCAGTGACATCTAAGGGAGCATGACGAGCTTGCTGCCGGTTGCTCAGGCAAGAATAGTATAATCAATAGTCGAGGACGCTAGCTAACCACTTATTGCAATACAACTCTCTCTATATAAAACACAAATTGTAATGAGTAGATTATGTCACTAATAAATTAAAATTTAACTAAATTAAATTACATTGACTTATACAGTCACTCTCTGGCTCAGTCCATCGCACATCGCAAGCGCATGTAGTAATAAGCAACCAGGCATAGCATAGCGGCGGGTGCAGGCCGCCGGGTGGCTAGTCGTCGCATGCTAGCGTTTGCTTTCGGTCGCGTGTGTAATCTTTTTAGGCACCGCGTGCGTTATCGCGATCTCAGGCGGCTCACGTACGTAACGTAATATTATAAGCAATGTTGTCTTTTTAGTGTAAATAAACAGTGATAGGATACGCAATATTTATTATGTAAGTAAATAAAAACTAATTTTGTGAGTAAGGACGATTGACTGAGTGAGGTATCGTGTTGTTATTTTGTGTGTAGGTATTTAACGGACGAAAATGTTTAGAAGGAACATTGAACTTTTAAATACGCATATAATGGTTTTAAATACTAACATACTAATCAAATAGACAGTCCTAAGCCTGGAAAGGAAAGTTCATTGTTTTTTTTTACTGTTCCGTAATATATTCATAAACACGATGTAATATTCCGCTCTGACAACACCGCGCTGGTTTTATTCGCGCCCGCCTGTTTGGCTTTGGTCGTAACAAGTACCTACGCATATAAAAAAGCTAGCTTGAAATAAAGCATATAAAATAATATGCTTAAAATAAAACGCATATAGCATTAAGCAAGTGATTGCCATAAATCAACTTTGAACACCACCACTAATAACAGCTAAACGACAGCTGTTACCTAGCGTAGCTGGCTGACACTGACATTTCATGATATTATAACCTATCACACCTGCCTGAAAATCGTATTCTTTGTTTTGATTTGAATTTCTGTAAAAATGAGAGTTATTCTGAATAGATTAATTTCTGTTACTAATTTACCCATTAGACGGTATGCAGTACGATTCAGTTCCAGTGATAGTCAACCCGCTGAAAAAGAAAAGAAAGAACAACAAAAAGAACCGGAGAAAATAGAAATAATAAAAAAAAGTAAGGTTTGCTTTTGCTTTAGTATCAAAATATATTATAAGAAATATAATTACACACTTAGACTCACACCTTCTTCCCATGGGGGTAGGCAGAAACTATAGAACACCACCTGCTACGGTTTTTACATACTCCTTTTGCTTCGTTTACGTTCTTACATCTGGTTACACACGTACGCCGGTTGCGAGTTCTACGTACCTGACCTTTCTGAAGAACATCACCAATTATGTTACTACATGCCCTCCGTGTCCATGTCCTTCACTCAATTCAGCCTTGTAAATAAATACCCTTTGTTAGTCACCTTTCATTCATCCTCTCAACATGACCAAACCATCTAAGCATACACTTAAATTTTTGTCACTACTACCATATTATTAATTTGTTGTATGTATAAATAAAATGTACCCTTTAGGCACCTATACTTCTGCATCTGAAAGACTAAA
The DNA here is from genome assembly GCA_905333075.3 of Atethmia centrago. Lineage (NCBI taxonomy): Eukaryota > Metazoa > Arthropoda > Insecta > Lepidoptera > Noctuidae > Atethmia > Atethmia centrago. Next base: position 17,103,119 of record HG995385.1, read on the forward strand.
TTAAAAAAAAAAATCTGAGTTTTACTGTGGCAATTTGTAATATAACTTTAAAAAGGACCTACCCACATATCAGTAAATAAACATAAAAAATCACTTTCAGATATTGTTGTTGAAAAATTTGGATTGGTAATGAACATAGACCGCCACGCAAAACGTAACAGCCTAGATATTACCACTCTTAGAATGTAGATAGAATAGAGTGTATAAATAAAATTTACCCTTTAGGTACCTATACTTCTGAATCTTAACACTGCCTTTAAGTTTTCACTCAGCTACAAACACAATACATATTTTGTAGATTAATGAGTCTAGAGAAAGACTAAATTTATAAAAAAAAATATATCTGTGAACTGTACTGTGGCAATTTGTAATATAACTTTAAAAAGTACCTACCCACATATCAGTAAATAAACCTAAAAATCACTTTCAGATATTGTCGTTGATAAATTTGGATCGGTAATGACACTGAACATAGACCGCCAGGCAACACGTAACAGCCTAGATATTCCTACTTTTAGAATGTAGATAGAATAGAGTGTATAAATAAAATGTACCCTTTAGGTATCTATACTTCTGAATCTGAACACTGCCTTTAAGTTTTCACTCAGCCACAAACACAAGACATATTTTGTAGACGAGTCTGAAGAAAGACTAAATTTATAAAAAAAAATATCTGTGAACAGTATGCAATTTGTAATATAACTTTAAAAAGTACTTACCCACATATCAGTAAATAAACATAAAAAATCACTTTCAGATATCGTCGTTGAAAAATTTGGATCAGTAATGACACTGAACATAGACCGCCAGGCAACACGTAACAGCCTAGATATTCCCACTCTTAGAGAAATGGCTGCAGCCATTGATGCATTTGATAAAGATAAAGAAGCCAAAGTCCTGGTGTTCAACGGAGAAGGTGGAACATTCTGTTCAGGGTTTAACATTTACGATATAGGCAAGGATGGATACCATAACCTGAAGGATGCTGCGGTAAGAAAACAATTTGTAAACATTATTTTTCTGTATAGTATAACTTAATAATAATAATAAGCCTTTATTCAGACATGGTTACAATTTGTAATCATGTATCCTGTACACATGATTACAAATTTTTGAGACGGGGCAGTAAGGGGGCAGTAACCTTTGTTGGAATCAGAAGGTTGGTAAATTATGCAATAATTGAAGAAATAATTGATCTAATTTTATTGATTAAAATCCTGCCTTACTTACTTAATCCTAGGGTCTTACCTAAAGATGTAATGTTGTTCCTATGCTACTATACAACAAATATTTAACTAGCCAATAGGAGAACACTAATTTACTTTAATTATTAAAACTCAAAACTAACGTTTTTTGATGTACGGGATATCTCACTGTAGTACGCGCGCGACGTATAGCGTCGTCTGTACGCACACTAATATTACCGCCGCCAGCGCAGCTGCTCAGGAACTAAACACCTATTCTGTAGGAGCGTCCTGAAGAAAGCGGCGCTAATAAATTGCGGCGTGCCTATAGAAATACTCATAGCAACTACTCACACAGACGCGTTAAATAAAACGCGTCTGACAGTTGTCGCCGATATAGGCGCCCAAATGAGGGGCCCGTTTTCACGGGTCACCGTAGACCCTCCGCGGCCAGGGAGCGATGCTCCGGTTCCGCATGCCGCGCCCCCTTACGGGGCGCAGCGACATCCCAATGGCAGTTGCTCAGTATTTGCTTCCGAGGCCGGATGTCGTCTGTGAATCCCACACCTTAATCGTAAAAGCTACAGGGAAACTGTCTTAAGAGACTGTCCTTAACTTTTTGAGAAATTTTGGTCTCCATTCACAGATTTTGAAAAAATTGTACAGTCAGTAAGAAAATGGGCAGTATTGACAAAAACTTTTTGATGCCAATCGATCCTGTTTCTTATAAGGGCCAAAAAACTACCGGACCGACTGAGGTTTGAGTACGTACTAAAAAAGTCAGAAATCGCATAACACTTTTTCTATTCCATTATGATGATGGACAGACTAGCCGAAAATAAACAAAAATTTAAACTTCGAACGAATATGCGTCATAATTTTATTTTCTTTAAGAACAAGATAGTTTCATGCTTTCCGACGTTCTGAGAAAAAAATGACTTGTATCGGAATCGTTAAAAAAGACTGTTTGGTACAAAAGTCAGAATCACAAAAACCTTTGTATGGAAAAAGTTTTTTCAAAAGCAACAATAATTTTTTTTATACTCGTATTCGTTCGAAATTTGAAGTTTTCGGCCAGTCTATCCATCGTAAAAAAGTAGGTAGGAGTCTCATTTCCTACAAAATGTATGGGAAAAGTTTTTGTGTGTGACTTTTCTACTACGTACTCAAGTAAACCTTAGTTGGTCCAATATAGGCTTTTGACTCTTATATGAAACAGGATCGATTGGCATCAATAAAAGTTTTTGTGAAAATTCACTATTTTCTTGCCTGTAATTTTTTTTCAAAATCTGTGAATGCAGATCAAAACGTCTCAAAAAGCTATGGACAGTCTCGTAAGACCGTTTTCTTGTAGCGAAAACGGTTAAGGGACCTGTCCTTACTGCCCCATCTCAAAAATCCACTCTGTATAATATTGACTGCTTAGCCCCATACAGATAAAGCGTGATGATAATCATTTAAAAGGTTAGCCGAAGTTTTTGATAAATCTAAATCCAAATCTAAATCTAAATACGTACGGTCCTAACCTAAGGTCCTTTGAGCTCTAAAAAAATCAAGCTTCTAAGTCAACGCATTAAAAAAATACGGCCATTTATGCGACATATATTGATACTCCCAAATAATTAAAACGTATGGTACTTTCTGTTGACCTAGAATCATGAAATTTAGCAAGAATATGTAAATTCATACCAACTACGTAACCCTTCATTGTGCGTCGTCCGACACGCACTTGGCCGGTGTTTAGTGTTCCGTACCTCAAAAGGAAAAAACGGAACCCTTAAGGGATGATTTGTCCTGTCCGTCTGTCTGTCTGTCTGTCAAGACCCTTTTTCTCCGGAACACGTGGAGGTATCAAGTTGAAATTAATATCAAATAAGTAGGTCTACGGTCTCTTAGAGCTATAAAATCAAGCTTCTAAGTCAACGGAATAAAAAATTACGGCCATTTATCCGACATATTTTGAAGGAATAAATTCATCCAAAGTTGTTTAATTGCTTAAAATGTGGTGGTGGGTACAAAATATGTTACATTTAAAATTCCGCCATGCACTGATGGCATGCAAATATTTAATTGATGTTAGTCAGTTAAACAATACAATTATAGACTAATTAATTTAAAAAAATATTGATACTAAATTGGAGTTTTAACGTTAAAAATAGTTATATGAACGACAAAAATTTTGGTCATTTTCGCCCAGTCTTCATTGTAGCGGTCAGTCTATATATAAATGTTAGGTGACTGATAATGAGAACTGGTGACAGTTATTTTGAAATTCTTTTAGTGATTCTGTTTGATTATATTTGAGTGTTCGTCAGGAATAATCTGTAAGAATGTATCAGCCAGTGTATCAGTACATTACATACGAGTAGTATATGCAGGAACGCAGGCGTTTATTAATACATTAAAAACGAAAAGCTTCGCAAGCAATGGAAATAGCTACTGAAGACTGAGGAGTCGACCTCGTAGTGATGAGGTCGACTCCTCAATCTTCAGCAGTTAGTGAACTGCTTCTCACACGGAAAACTGTACATCGCTTGTTCCCGCGTCACCAGTCCTGAGTCTGTATATAAAAACTACAAACGTAGTATACAGGGAAGTTTTATAAAAAAATAACATAACATCACGCCTCTATTCCCCGAAGGTTTAGGCAGAGGTACACACATTTCGCCAGTTGTTTAGGTCCCATGTATAGTTACCGGCATTTAACTTTCGTTTTAACGAGTGGTGGGGGTTTGTGAGCGCATCGTATTGTCTCAGGAGTAAGGTCCAAAATCGCTTAAAGTAATTGAGGGGTATAGTATCAAAACCCACCAAAACGTATTTTTCAAAAATATCACAGGATACAAATTAAATTCGTTAAAAAACCACACACAAGTTTTCGCCAGCACTCAACAATCGCCATACTGTTTTGTTGATCACGTGACGTAAATGCGGTGCTGTTATTGGTCGATTCAATTATGGAGGATTTTGTTACTGGTATGCACTGTTATAGGGGCTTTTGATTTTGAATCTATTTTTGGTGGGCAGATTTCTGTATGTTTTAGCGGGTTCTGGTACGAAACTAGCCAAGCATTTTAAAGCAATTTTTACGAGGTTTCCAACGGTGCTACTAACTCAAATTTGGTCCATAAGCATTATAGCGGATTTTGATTTTATACCCCTCAATTAAGGATCAGAGCTCAAGATAAATGCCGGCAATTATAATAGGGGACGAGCCTATTGACCGGGCACAAATTCCGACTGTTACTGAGAAATTCCAGATGGAAAACCCAATAACACTGCCTGATCCGTGAATCGTGCCCAGATCCTCGTGCTCAACAGTAGCGCTTGCGATCACTAGACCAACGAGGCAGTCTTTAGGTTATTTGTCATAGGTATACATATTAATCACGTCGACAAAGTGCTAAAATATATCCTAAAAATTTTTTTTTTTGCACGTAAAGTGGAGATTTTTTTTCTCGTCTATCCCATGGTGTGGGGTATAGTAGGATAGGCCGTTTAAAAATATTGTGAGTCTGTAAACACCACGATTTTCGATACAAGGATCCGTTTGCGTAATATTAAATTAATATTAAATACTCTATTAAATATTAGAGTGCTAGTTGTTGTTAGAGTCAAGTGCCCCCCCCCCCCCCCCTCCGCCCAAAAAAATGGCAGTAGTACATATAGTGAAATTAAAAGGAAAACTAACACAGCTAAGTGGGCTGTACAAGCTAACGAGTAATAGTCGACCAAATTAAATTTGTAGTTGGAGAATTGACCGTGGCATATATCGATGTAATGGAGAACGTTTCAACTACAATGTTAAGTTTGTTTTTGGAATAAATTCATCCTAACTTCCCAACCACGGAACCCTTCATTGCGCGTGGTCCGACACGCACTTGGTCGGTTTTTTTAATGAAAATGTGGCTGTTATTTTAGTATATTGTGGTGTCTTACGACTTCTACGCGAATGAAGTCGCGGGCAGAAGCTCGTTCAAGATAAGAATGCTTGGAAACATGCTGGTCCAGCTCCATAGGACAATCTAGAGTAGACAAAATCAAACTGGTTGCTATTTTAATTCTATAATTTATTGTTTTTATAAAATTGATTTTACATTATGGCGCTGACAAGACCCAATTGACCAAAATAGGCTTCTCTTAAGAAAAAAAATTGCCAAGTATGTATGGTTTGTGGTAGCGGAAAAAATATATGTTAATTTTGAACATATTTCCCAGAACTTGGTTGTTACCAAAACACGTTTTGAAAAAAAAAAAATCTATACAAACTAACGTTAAACTAACCTCTTACCTTGAGTTATAATCCAAAATATCTGTATTAAATATCAACATACGTTACGTATTTAATTATTAACAAGAACGTCTTATCAGAATCCAGAACTTGGTTGTTTTTTATTTTTGATTACTCAACTCAATTTTGAGTAAATTGATAATTGCTTCATATTTTGCAATAAATTACAAGCGTTGTGTCATCGCGCTTCTCTTTCTTTTCTATGCAATCTGACAGTGACCGCGGTTTAGGTGTTGTCAGCGTCTTATGTGATTACCATAACTCACACCCTGACCTATTACTTTAAATTTTATAGGAAAACGTATACTTTTACAATGTTTGTGTATATGAGCACCATGTATCTATCACATAATTTGTCATTGATTTTATTTGTCATTGCTTAATTTTAAATTATTTTTACCATTGTGGTATAGTAATTTTAATCTAGGTGCATAGTTATCATCACATATTTATTATACAATCAATGTACTTATAGAAAATATTGTAAAACATTCAATTGTTTTGTTATGGGCTAGTTAGGAACCAAGTTTGGCAACCCTAGGCTTTAGGCTTCAGAATCGCTTCCATGCATTGTCTACGTGTCTTTCAATTTCTTTCGTTGTAAGATCTTGTATTAAGATTATTTGGTCGTGCAGCGGGGCAATTTCGTAACACACATAAAAATATGACAATTGATCGTAATCGGTTTCATTTTGACAGTTCACCCAAGTCCATTTCGTTATTTACGTTGTGAGCAGACGAATTTTCAAACCTATGAAGCAATGGATTAGTAATATGCTACAAAACTCTCGGATTGTGATTCAAGCGTGCTGGTATACATATTCATCAACATGGTCAATTGTCTTGTCCTCGATGTAGCTAGGCTCTTTGGACCTAGTTGTTGTGACCTTGGTTTTGTGTGGGTTCATAATCAAACTAATTTCTCGACTCTCAGTCTCACATTTAGCTTTTTTCGAGACCATCCTTTGTTGCAGAAAAGATTAGGTACGGTGACGTCTGCGAATCTCAATTGAGTTATGTTTTCCTTATTTATATTTAGACCACATCATTCTTCGCTGTGAATAGTTAGGGTGACAAAGGATTGCCCTGTCGGACTTTCCATCTTCATTTCTTCTCCTTCTTCCTCGAATTTTATTTTTGATTCACTATACCTGTAGATGTTCTTCGATAATCTATAAGTATTGGTTTCTGACCCGTACTACCTATGAAATGTGTTACGGATGGCTTGAACCGATGCCCGGGAGTGGTAGATTATAATATTCCACAGAAGAACCACGTATAGTATGATCCGAGCACTGAGCGGTAAATTGTCATGAACTTCGATATCCGGATATTCATTTGTTACAATAACACTGTTTAATGCGTGTTTTATCACTTTGCGCACAGGATTATATACAAGAATTTTCAAAGTATTTGCCATGACTAATAGCTGTGTTTACACGACAGGGATTTGCGTCAAACTGAGGGACGAATGTACTCTGTGCTGAGGGAATAACTAAAATTTCATAAGTGCTAAGCGTTCCTTATCACATCCGTTGCCATCCATGGCTCTAATCTGTATTTCTTGTGGTAATCATTTGTTTTATCAGCTGCTGTGGCCAGCCTTTCATGAATTGTGATAACTACTTCATTTAGAGTGCGTACCGCAATAAGGCTGATGACGCTATGCGTACTGCCGGGGTCGCTGGAAGGTACTAAAGGGTTACCGAGGCCCCTGGCAACACAGGCAGCGGAAGGAATACGGGTGGGTTTTAGTCAGTAAGAGTCTGACACACCCTCCCGCTCCGCGTCGAGCGGGAGAAGTTATTTGATGATTTCCCACCCAAAAAAAAAATGCGTGTCCCAAATAAAATATTTTTCTTTCTTCTGTAACTTTCACCCCCCTACCTCGGTAATGGTGGGTGCAGGTCTCGCGGGAAGGTACTTATGGGCCACCGAGGCCCCCGCAACACAGGCAACGGAAGGATTACGGGTGGGTTTTAGTCAGTAAGAGTCTGACACACCCTCCCGCTCCGCGTCGAGCGGGAGAAGTTATTTGATGATTTCCCACCCAAAAAAAAAATGCGTGTCCCAAATAAAATATTTTTCTTTCTTCTGTAACTTTCACCCCCCTACCTCGGTAATGGTGGGTGCAGGTCTCGCGGGAAGGTACTTATGGGCCACCGAGGCCCCCGCAACACAGGCAACGGAAGGAATACGGGTGGGTTTTAGTCAGTAAGAGTCTGACACACCCTCACGCTCCGCCCAGAGCGGGAGAAGTTATTCGATGATTTCCCATCCAGGAAAAAGGAAAAAAAAGGTCTGTGTATAAAATAAATCCTATAGGGTACTTCCATTTTCTATGTAAGCTTGATAAAGACGCTGACAACACCTAAACCGCGGTCACAGTCAGATTGCATAGAAAAGAAAGAGAAGCGCGATGACAGAACGCTTCTAATTTATTACAAAATATGAAGCAATTATCTATACACTCAAAATTGAGTTGAGTAATAGAAAATAAAAAACAACCAAGTTCTGCATTCAAATAAGACGTCCTTGTTATTAATTTAATACGTAACGTACGTTGATATTTAATGCAGATATTTTGGATTAGAACTCAAGGTAAGAGGTTAGTTTAACGTTAGTTTGTATCGAGATTTTTTTTTTAAACGTGTTTTGGTAACAACCAAGTTCTGGGAAATATGTTCAAAATTAACATACCTATATTTTTTCCGCTACCACAAACTGTACAGATTTGTCAATTTTTTTTGCTGCATCTGTTCAACTGCATTTCGTTCAATTCGTTATATTCCAATTATAATTTTTAAATTATTAGTTATTTTAGTAGCTGAGTTTATTTCTGTAAAACATTGTTTTTTTTTTGTGTATTGATAGCGTCTCTTCCGTCTGCTACTTGACGACAGATAACATTAACTTTAGTAAAGTAAACAAATTACTTACATTTTCTGCGTAAATAAATAATTTTGAAGTAGGTCATTTTATCTTATTAATAGTAAGTTATTTATATTATCTACAAAACTGAACCATTTCTTCTTTGGCTTCCTACGAAATATCAAGCTTCGCTACTCATAGCCTGTATTTCAGCCTTCAGCGCTGAACCCCTAACCCCTCAACACAAGACTCACACTCTAGCCCTAGACTCTCACTAGAATACAAGGTGTCGTTTTGTATCCTCGTCAAATTCAAGGAGGTAACAATGCTAATGATTTTCGACACGAATCCTACTAATAATAGGTTGGGGAAAAAGTTTCTAAGCATTTTTTAAGAAAATTCAAAACATTTTTTAATATAGTTTATTTACATTTAACTAAATTTAAATACCAATTGCTATATAAATTTTGGGACTTCTGATTAAAATACCGCGACAAGTGGTTTTGGCAGTCCTCTCGTGATGTTAACCTGACACTGCCTAAAGAATTCTGAAGCGACCGAAACAGGTGGAAATCTGAAGGTGCAAGGTCAGGACTATACGGCGGATGCATTAACACCTCCCAGCCAAACTCTTAATTTTTGCTGAGTGGCTAAAGATGTGTGAGGTCTAGCGTTATCATGATGAAAAACCACACCCCTTCTGTTGATTAATTCCGGCCGCTTTCTCGCAACTTCTTGCTTTAATCTCATCAGTTGTTCGCAGTAGAGTTCAGAATCGATGGTCCTGCCTGGTGGTAACAGCTTATAATGAATAATGCCCTTCCAATCCCACAACACACACAGCATCACCTTGTTGCGAGTTAACCCGGATTTCGCCACAGTCTGTGAAGCCTGACCGGCCTTTGACCACGACCTTTTTCGCACGTTCTTGTCGTACGTGATCCACTTTTCATCACCCGTTATCAGCTTCTTCAAAAATGGTCCGGTTTCATTACGTCGTAATAAAGAATCACAAATGAGTACACGGTTCATTGGGTTTATTTCAGTGAGCTCGTGAGGTACCCAAATATCGAGCTTTTTTGTGTACCCAGTTTTTTTAAATGCGCCAAAACTCTTTTGTGGTCATTTCCCAGTTTCTTCAGCTACGTCGTAACTACTGATATGTCGATCTTGCTCCACTTTTTCAAAAATGGCATCCATTTTATCCGTAATAGGGCGACCAGAGCGACGTGCATCTTTGACATCAAAATTTCCGGATTGAAAACGCTTAAAGCAAATTTGTGCTACTCTCACAGACACTGCACTAGGTCCATAAACATCGCAAATTTTTTCGCGGCTTGCGTTGCATTTTTACCTTTTTTGTAGTAAAATTTTAAAATGTATCACATTTCTTCATTAGATTCGAGTGAATCTAATGAAGAAATTCGATACATTTTAAAATTTTAAGATTAGTATCTTGACGGTACGAAAAACAAATGAAAATCACACATTTTCCTAATTTGATGAAAAGAGACTTACTTATTTTATTATTTAATTCAATAATAAAATAAGTAAGTCTCTTTTCATTTTCTAAACGCGGCCCGTGTGATACCGCACTGTAACTGCCCTTTTACACACACACACACACACACTACCGCATACGCTACGGGGTGATTCTGTTCTGTGAAAGTGGGATATTCTAAAATACTGTCAAACTTAAATAACTAAAAAAACAAGTATGTATTAATTATTGAGCAGGTATCGTAATTTTGTTTGATTATAAATGTCTTTCATAGCGGCCTCCTGAAATCTGACGAGGATGCCAAACGACACCTTGTATATTTACAGCAGGTTTTAGCATGTACTTACAAATAAACATTGTATTTTGCAGATGCGTCTCGAGCGTCGTCCTCTATGCGACAAGATCACAATAGCTGCGGTGTCTGGGTACGCTGTGGCGGAAGGTTTCGAGCTCGCCCTGTCATGTGATCTGCGCGTTATTGAGGATACGGCGGTCCTGGGCTGTCTCGGGAGGAGGTTCGGTATGTCATCAAAATCATGTCGGTACTTAGATCTTGTTTGTACCATCGAGAAAATAAGCTAGATGGTTAACATCGCTTGAGGGGCTTGTGGCTAAGTAATAACAGCCGCACGGGTCAATCGATCAGGGCCTCAAGTCTGCTATTACAATAGTGTCAGAATGGTCTATTATTGATTTCATAATTGTTGATTTTGACAAGTTTGGTAATCTACTAATATAATGACGTCATTAATGAGGATCGGAACAAACCATTATGACACTATTGTAATAGCAGACTTGAGGCCCAGGTTAAAGTCTGACAACCAGTCTTACCAAGGGGTATCGTGTTACCCAATAACTGGGTGGTGGTGGTCATATAAGCAGTCGCTCCATGTAAAATACTGGTATTCAGCTCACTTAGACTGGAAGCCGACGCCAACGCAGTTGGGAAAAGGCTGGGCAGATGAACGGGTTCATACAGTATTGCGATTTGTGCAACACTAGACGCAAAAAGTCCCCTTTAAATAGGTAAATGGCGTAAAAAATATATAAATATTAACTGTTCTTAAATTTAAAATTAATAAATTAATAACATTTAGCAAATATATAAAAAAATATTAACATCGGCAAATACATAGAGATGAAATTAAGATAAATGAAAATAGGCTTAAAAAATTATCAACAAAAATTAGAATAGAATGAATTAAATTGATAACATAGGTAAAGATAAAATTGATAAAATTGACACAATTCATATAATTGATTAGGATATGGGGCTCCTCGGCAAACGATTAACGATGATGGATGCCTTTCTGTTTTGCAAGAGAGTCAAAGTGGAGATCAATAACATCACTATAGCCATTTACTGCATTACACATTCTTGCAAAAGGCGAATTGGCCCCCAAAACAGTTGTTCTAAAAGGTGGACGAAGGGGCGTGATGGCACTACGCGAAGTTCTAGAGGGTTCGAAGTGCACGAATCCTGAAAAGGGCAAGCAGGCTGGGACTGTCTATTTTATGCTTAATGATTTTATAGGCAAACATTACATCAATTAAGGCGCTGACAAGACCCAATTGACCAATGTTTGTGGTAGCGGACAAAATATATGTTAATTTTGAACATATTTCCCAGAACTTGGTTGCTACCAAAACACGTTTTGAATAAAAATCTCGATACAAACTAACCTCTTACCTTGAGTTCTAATCCAAAATATCTGTATTAAATATGTATCAACATACTTCAAGTCACAATGAATGCGTTGCGTAGTGAGGACGCCAAACGACATTATTATATTCCAGGAAGTTGCGAATGAGACTGTTATAATTATAAAATAGTATTTTTGTTCTATTGTGACGACAGGTTTTGAAATGTCTTAGGACGAACCCTACCATTTTAGAAGCTTTTTTTATAATACTATCGAGAAGTGATGGCGTGAAAGTTAACTTCTTGTCAAAGAAGTATAATTACTTTCTTCTTTTTTAAATATATAATATATTGCAGGAGTCCCACAATCTATCTACGGCGCTCGCAAGCTGACGTCACTGATTGGGTTGTCTCCTGCACTGGACCTACTGATCACCGGCCGGCTGATCTCGGGAGTAGACGCCAATCGATTGGGACTGGCGTGTAAACTTACTTCCACGGGCACTGGTAAGGCTTTAGTTTAAGGTTGTTTTTTGCCTTTTTGTGGTTTGTGCTAAGATTAACAAAATGGAGCAGTTATTGAACCACCTCAGCGTCAGTCTGTCTATCATTGTTCTCTAAAACAATCCGATGCCAGCCTGATGTGCGCCGGCTAACATGCATTCGCGGCACTAACAGTCTACTTGGGAGCTCCCTAGCAGATACCTAATACTTTGTAACCTAGCTAGGTATTACCTTAAGGCGCTGATAAGACCCAATTTTCCAAAATAGGCTTCTCTTAAGAAAAAGATTGCCAAAACTGTATAGCTTGTGGTAGCGGAAAAAATATATTTTAATTTTGAACATATTTCCCAGAATTTGGTTGTTACAAAAACACGTTTTTTTTTAAAAAAAATCTCGATACCTACTAACGTTGAACTAACCTCTTACCTTGAGTTCTAATTCAAAATATCTGCATTAAATATCAACATACGTTACGTATTTAATTAATAACAAGAACGTCTTATTTTAATGCAGAACTTGGTTGTTTTTTATTTTCGATTACATAACTCAATTTTGAGTAAATAGAGAATTGCTTCATATTTTGCAATAAATTATAAGCGTTGTGTCATCGCGCTTCTCTTTCTTTTCTATGCAATCTGACAATGACCGCGGTTTAGGTGTTGTCAGCGTCTTAAGCTGCAAAAGTTGCTGTTGTCTCAACCTGTGTTTAACTTCTGCATGATGCTTTCTATACAAGGTTTCGTTTTGCATCCTCGTCAAATTCAAGGAGGTAACTATGCTAATGATTCTAGACGCGAATCAATAATAAAATAAGTACCTAGATCTTTTTTTTTCTAATTTTCGGAAATCGGCATGTGTGGGACATACATGATCAAACGCGGCCCGTGTGATACCGTAATGTAACTTTTACACACACTACCGCATACGCAACGGGGTGATTATGTTATGTGAAAGTAGTGTATTCTAAAATACTGTCAAACTTAAATAACTAAAAAAAACATGTACGTTTGCCCAGCACGGCCCCTCAGAATTTGCATTTATGGTGTACACCATTGCAATGTACTCGCCTCTAGCAGTATATGTACCGATTTCTTTTTCAATGTACCTCTATACTTTTGAAGAAATATGCAAAAAAAGGTGGCCGTGCCAGCCAAACGCTTTCAGCACGGCCCCCCATGTAACTTGAATAATACATACCGTATTAACAAATGTCTATAACTCAAGAAATGTACTCTATTAATACGTTATATGTGCCGCAACAGTTATTGTGAATTCATAATAACAAATAATATATAGATGTGGATAAGGGGCCGTGCTGGAAAAAATCATTTTAAGAAATATCTAAAAAAGACAAAACATACTTAGCCAAAAACTATTAAAAAATAATTGAAGTTTAGCAAGTAACATATGTACCGCATTGATTTCTCATACAACTTGTTATATTGTGAAAAATAAATCTATTTTAGTTCATTCAGCACGGCCCTCTATAGTTGCCTATATCTTTTTAAATAAGCCGTGTATGTTTACAAAATTCGACTTCCTGAATAATATATAGGAGTACATTCCTTTCAACTAAATTGCAATTCTGCTGTATCAATACTTTAGAAGATAAATTCAATCTAAAATATACATACATTAAAACTGATGGGGTGACCATGATTCTACATGAAAATAGGATAAAAAATACTGCTTAAATTGAGTAAATCTTTATTAAAATAAACAAATCAACAATATGGTAAACTATATAAACGATAACTAGGTACTTATACATAATAGGTCGATAATCGTACAAGTGTCAAGTTAGTGTCGCTAAGACTACATAGCTCAAAGTCTTAAAAATCATACATTACAATAAAATCACAGATTCATTACATTTCACAAATTAGTTCGTTTACATGGAATAACAACCTATGTCTCAATAACACTACAGAGCTTAAAAATCTTAAAAAATCACAGATACGCGTTCAATAAATCATATTGATTGAACCTTACATTACACTAATATTAATTTGCATGAATCGCTTTAATTATTTGGTATAATCACAGGCAATTAATTAAATCCACGTAATCACAAATGTTTTTCAACGACTATAACAATTAGAATATTGTTCGTTTATGTTACTAATATTATGTTACCTATGGAATAATCATAGAAAAACTAGTACATAAATTAACTTATTAAAAGTAATCACAGATGACATTACAACAGTATTGACTTCTTATTAAACAGTTCACAGTTTCATATGCATATTTTTAGCAACTAGTCTTTACCAGATTCTTAAATAGTGTAAAATTAACTTTAAATTATTACAAAATACATGTATTTAAAAACCATGGCTCAAAAACATATTCTGGTTTCACTGTAATTACCAGAGCCGTCACTCATAGGATCATATTCAGCAAACCCTGAGCTCCGCTCCGACGTGAAAGCGGAATATTCGTAAAAGTTATTATTTTTAGTTGTATTAAATATCACATATCACTCACTAAAACGTAAGTAAGAGTGTGTAAAAATATCGACTCCACTGTACTGTTGTTAATTTTCAAGGCCAAATCATCATAACATAGCCACAGATCATGGCTAAGCGTATGGCACTTATAATGGCCCAGAGTTCCCTCTGAATTCCCTACATATTCAATGGCACCAACGACACCATAAATTTGATTTTGAATATTAATAGTGACCGGGATATTACACAAAACTATTGCATCTGTTCCATTTAAATCAAAGGTTATAATCCTTTGTAATTTATAACTTGAAATGACAGTTCCACCGCAATTATTTTTACAAATTTGAGAAGTAGTTTCGATAGCAAGTGATTCTTCTAATGCCAAAATACCAAACGTGTTAATTATGTTAATATTCAAAGCTATAAAAGGTCTTATGATTTCTACATAATATTGACATTCTTCTTTTGTGCAAACTTTTATAAACTGAGCACTGTAAAATAAATTGGTAAACATTTGCTCATACAAATTAGCGACATTGCATTCACAATCTGTTATTATCTTTACATGCGCTGGCCGGTCAAAATATTCATGACAAACGTAATTTCTCATTTCATACACAGTACCTTTGTCAACATTTTCATTTAAGATGAGATTTATATAGTCTCGAAGTTTATTATCTTTTGACTCAATTTCCATTTTGAAATTAGAAAACGACTGAAAGCCAAATGCAATCAAAAACATTATTGCATCAAAACCGCATGTGTTAACGACTGTTGAATTTTTAATCATGTTACCATTTTTTATAAATTTTATACCGGTATGTGGCTTTACATTAACGGCCTTGTCTGCTTGACCTCCCCAATTTTCTACAAATGTTGGTTGATCGCTAAATATTGAGTCTTGAACAAATTGTCGTTTCGGTTTTTGTTGTTTTTTACTTATGGGTTTTGTCGTCCTGCGATTTGTTTTTTTTACAGTGTTAGGTTCTATATGAAATTTACTCGCTGCAATATTTAACTCTCCTTTTAAATAATTAATATGTCTTTGCAGGAAAACGTCAATTCTATGTTTTGTTATTTTAGATTTCAGCAGCAAGTGTTTTAAAGTTTTAAAATGATCCTCTGATGCACTCGACGAAGGATTTTTATTATCTGATTTATATAATGGCATCATGACATTCGACCACAGGGGCAATTTTCGCAGTAGTCGTTTTATTGTCGTTAATAAGGGCGGATAATAAAAATCATTTAGAGGGCCAGTTACACAAACTTCTTCTTTATGATGTGTAACAGTTTCCTCAAACCACTTCGCGAAATTCAGCTCATTAAACGTTGTATCAACATGAACGTCATCATGTAAACAGTAACGGTCATCACTTGATAAAGAGTCATCTTCAGTTATATTATCATGTATTTCCTTAATATTTACATTTTGAAGTACACTTCTCAGGTAATATTGGGCTTCAGTACAATGCTTGGAATGATATTTAGACAGGATTATAGCTAGCAGTTTATCGATGATGTTTTTGATGACATTAATATTTTCTGCTTTTTTAATGTAAAGAATACACTGAACAAATAAGTAATTCACTTTTTTTGGTGCGTTTTCTAAAGAAATTTTACGAATAGATTTAATAAAATGGCTCGTATCAATTCTCATATATAAATTAGGTACAATGAAGTTGCCTTCTAATGCTTTAAAAGAAGCCTCTAAATAATCCTTGGTTGAGTTAAATTTTGTAAAACAATTAATTACAGCCGCAATCAAAGCCGATGAGTCGTCAGTTATAACTTCTGCGGGCGAAGTGATATTCTTTGCCCATTTAGATAACCAATCCGCAATAGTTTCTTTGGTATGGGAATTGCTAACCATTTGGGCGACGGGTACAGATTTCAAGCTATTATTAGCAGTTAACATTACTACGTATAAAAATAATTTCTTGGTTAGGTTGTTAGTTTTATAAATAGAACCAGTAGCATCTAGGGAAATAGTTATTCTGTCAACTACTTTAGAATAGTGTCTATAATAATTGAGTTGTTCTTCTAACCAATAGTGTACATGAAATGTTGGTTTTATAAGTATTTCTTGAATTATATTAGAGAACTCGACGCTCTCAGCTAAAATTATCAAAGACATTAATTCATTTTTGTGATACCAATGTTGACTATTAGATTCATAACGGATTATCCTGAGTGCTCCAAGAGATGGCAATGTAGGTGGTTCTGTATCTCCGAATGTCATTGTGCGACGTGCCAGATCTTTATGAACAACGGCTGCTGGCTTTTCTTTTAAATTATCTGATAATTTTCGTCTCAAGTACGGAGTACAACGAACTTTCTTTCGTGGGTCATGCTTAAAGTTATTATCTAAGTTGATAATTTCACAAAGAAATTCGACGACCTTGTCTGTCTTCTCGGTGTCATGAATACGCACTTTTGCGTTGCACTGAGTACATTTTCCGTGGAAGGTAATTCCATTGCTATTAATGTTATAATTTTTAAAAGATATTGTACATGGCAATTTAAAATGTTTCCAAAGCTTTTGCCTCAAAAGGCAGGACCATTTATACTTAGGAATGGTTTTGTATGTTTCATATCTCAGGTATGGCTTCTTTTTATCGTTTCGTCGAAAAGTGCTGCGTATTGGCTGTATTTTTTTCCACTCGTGAATATCCACAGGAAATTTAAAAATAACTCTATTTCTATCTTCGTTTTTACTATGTTCGGATGATTCAGGCAAAGGTGTCGATTTCTTAGACGAATTCAAAGGTGTCGTTCCAACACTAATGTTTCCTAGTTTGTCATCAATTTTTGTTGGCTCCGGTGTGAGGTCATTAGTGCCCAGAAAATTTATTTTATAACTTAGGTACAATGCTTTCGGAGACATAGCATAATTAAGCTCTTCAGCTAGTTTCTGGTACACATTTCTATCATATTTCGGTCCTTTGAGCTGATGTCGATTTTTCATAAATAGTTGTTTCTGTACATCTAATGCTACATCACTTTTCTTGCCCATCCTCACCATTAATTGTATCAATCTGAAGAAAAAAAAATCTGTACAAATATTTATAGTGAATTACGTAACTTCTTTTTAGATTTATATATAATTTTGCTACCTATTTATTTACTAAATATATTAATAAATAACGGTTAATATAAAGTGATAATTATTTTTGATACCCTAATTATTCAACATTTTTTATAATTACTGCTCAGTATGATTACACCAATTCTTAAGTGAAAAATGCTGAATGAATGAACGATGCTGCCAACGGGCCGCTTTAAGTTTAAAATAGCGTCCGAAAATTGTATATCTCAACTTTTGCGTGTCACATTTACCTACTCTATATATGTATAGTGGGTAAAGTAGGTATATTTCCACTATATTGAAGAGTTCCTTAAAATTTTAAAAGATGGTAGGTAAATTTCTATGGACTCTGGGCGTAAAATCAACAGAAATGTAACTCCTAATAATTGTAAAGGCTTAATACTACTAGATACACAAGTATTTTCTTTTATATAACTACGAAGCACTCTTGGGTTTTGCTTGTAAATGAACAGAACACAATTAAACAAAAACTATGATTAATTATGTAAGGTAACATAATAATCGTAGGCTCATTACACAGTTTGCTATCATATATTATGGTTAGCAAAATAAATTTAATGTAAGAAATAATTAATAATAGAACTACTCATTAGACATGGATATGCACTGCGGTTGATATCACAAAGTACATATTCACTGAGCAGTGTATACATTCACTCGCATTGCCCGAGATATTGAGATATGTACTATACACCGCATTGACTATGGCATCGCATTCATTCGTATCACACGGGCAATGAGTGAGAGAAAGAGTGCATGTAATATGTATGGCTCGCCAACTCTGACGTGAAACGCATTACCCGCGACAGCTAATACAAATTATAATGAGAGTGAATGAGACCGAAGCATAGCTTAGCCACAACAAGTTAAAATGAACCCTATTCCATTGCGTTACAGTTTATATCTCAAGAAGTGATGTTCTGCATAGTGTATACACATGTCTGTAAGTGACATGGGTATGCCCTATGTACTATTAATCGCAGTATATATTATATACTGCGGTTGCTATTATCAACCGCAGTGCATAGTGTATAAATCGTATTTATCGACCGCCCTCATGGCCGGTTGATATGTACTAAAGTGCATAACAAAAGTTGATGTACTTTGGAACCGGTGCATATCATATGGCATTGACTTTCGATGCACTGTTATGCGCATGTCTACTACTCATGCAAAGATTTGTAAAAAAAGAAAATTTGCAAAGATTTGTGTCGTAAGCAGGTGCTTCATACATTTTGGTATTTTTAAATAACATTAAATAAATCTAGCATACTGATTTAATGTGCTTTGCATTATCTTATGTGCATACAACGTGTAACTTTAATATTTACGCAATCTTCTTTAGGGTCAAGTTCAATTCCTACATGCACTTACCTAGATATACTTACATCAAATCTATTTTTTAAATACAAATAAATTATATTATAACTTAAAACTTACTTACCCGTTTATTTTAACAATCCATTTTCGTCCTTGAAATAGAATTCACTGCACAAACACACGACCCATGAATATTCATATTATTTGAGCAGTATTTATATTTACTACTGTCTGTTATGCGCGTAGAGATGTGACTGTCAATAAACACTCAAGCGCAACATGAAGTAACCGCGACACCAGCGCCACTTTAAAAATTACGGTAGCGTCAGTGAACTAATAGCGATCGCACACGACAAAATTAACTGATAATATATTATTATACTTAATGATTATTTTTTAAGATGTAATGAATAAACACATAATTATTTAAATAAATTACCCAATAGCGGACAAATTTTAAACTTTGAGAAACATTGAATATTTTGTTTTTTTTAGCATTTCTCATTCTGAATAACATTTATTTAAACATATTATAAGTTGTGTTTTTTCTAGGGGAAGGTTATAAGCACGCTTTATATATTTTTTATTTCTACCACGCGAGCCGAACCGTAAGTTAAAGCTAGTCCACTTAGAAATTCGTTTATTTAATATATTATCCCACTAGATAGGCTTTGAGGAAAAGAAAACGATTAATTACTTGACGCCAAGAATCAGTTATTTTTATTTTTAATGTTTTTGATGGGTACCTATACCTACCCTGTGTCATTCTCACAATTAAGACGAATATAACGACATCTCTCAAGTTGAAATTAATAAAGCCGTTTAGACTACAAAGCGTGCCAAAGAAATGAAGGTTGCTACATATCTACATTCATTCACTCGAAAAACCTTACCGTCCTTCTGGTACAGTCGGGTAAAAAGAATGTTTATTTCAATGTAGTCACATAATTTAATTAATATAAGTACATAAATATAGAACATTTATGTACCTACCTACCAAATATATGAAATCATGGTCACCCCATCAGTTTTAATGTATGTATATTTTAGATTGAATTTATCTTCTAAAGTATTGATACAGCAGAATTGCAATTTAGTTGAAAGGAATGTACTCCTATATATTATTCAGGAAGTCGAATTTTGTAAACATACACGGCTTATTTAAAAAGATATAGGCAACTATAGAGGGCCGTGCTGAATGAACTAAAATAGATTTATTTTTCACAATATAACAAGTTGTATGAGAAATCAATGCGGTACATATGTTACTTGCTAAACTTCAATTATTTTTTAATAGTTTTTGGCTAAGTATGTTTTGTCTTTTTTAGATATTTCTTAAAATGATTTTTTCCAGCACGGCCCCTTATCCACATCTATATATTATTTGTTATTATGAATTCACAATAACTGTTGCGGCACATATAACGTATTAATAGAGTACATTTCTTGAGTTATAGACATTTGTTAATACGGTATGTATTATTCAAGTTACATGGGGGGCCGTGCTGAAAGCGTTTGGCTGGCACGGCCACCTTTTTTTGCATATTTCTTCAAAAGTATAGAGGTACATTGAAAAAGAAATCGGTACATATACTGCTAGAGGCGAGTACATTGCAATGGTGTACACCATAAATGCAAATTCTGAGGGGCCGTGCTGGGCAAACGTACATAAAAAAACAAGTATGTATTCATTATTGAGCAGGTATCGTAATTTTATTTGATTTTAAATGTCTTTCATAGCAGCCTCCTGAAATTTGACGAGGATGCAAAACGACACCTTGTATTTCTACTCTACTGTACAATAGAAATCGCTTGTCTATGTTTCTCGGTAGAAAACCGTCAAATCTCTACACCGAACCGTCATTTTGTTCTCTTCCGTCGACAAAACGCTTCTCCACGGTTCTCGTGCTAAGCCTGCTGGGTAGTAAACTATTTTCTATTTCTATTTTAGCTCTAGGCGAATCAATGAAGCTAGCAAAATCTTTGGTGAAGTTCCCTGAAAACGCCTTGATAATGGACAAGATGGCCGCCATCAACTCCCAGCTGAACCCCAACAGTGATGACAGTATGAGAGATGAGGCTATCATGTCCAGTCTCCTCGGGAACGCCATTGAAGATATGAAGGAAGGCGTGAAGAAGTTTCAAGCAGGTGCGTGAGATATTCAAATTCATTTGTCGGGTTAAAATAAAAATGACCAGACCATTGCCAATTGCAAAAAAGTCGAGATTATAGCTTACATTATTTTGATTTCGACAAATTATCAGAAAAGTTACATCAGTTTCATACGTTTTTATTGAACCTTTGTATGAAAGAAAGATTTTTTTCGATATTTTAGTTTAGAGTTGTGCCCAAGTTGATATTCATAGTTTACATTTATCGCCTGAAAGATAGCCAAAATAAATCCAAGCCCTGGGAGAAGATTTCAGGAGCTTGCGTCGTGCAATTGAATCCTTATGTCAATGACATAAGTCACATGACGCTTGAAAAGTATTATATTACTTTAATTATTGTGAATGTGAGCACTGTGTGGGTCATTTTATTTATTTCTCTTTTTTTCTCAGTTAGGTTTAATGATAGTCTGTCATTTAGAGTACTTTATGCGGCCTACCCAAATGTCCGTTCCTTGAGTCGTTGAGCTCCGACCTGAGTTGAGCTACACGATTACTGACAAAATAATGCTTGCCATGTATCTACATAGTCCTCACATGATCTGACCAAGGACTTCAAAAGAGACTTTGACCCTTGAGTTTGTCTCGCCATTTCTTTTCAGGGATAGTCAGATAGGAAACGTCGACTCACTCCATCTAGCTTATTTTTTAATATATTTTTTTTTATTTGACGTGTAAATGTGATTCCGATATCTTATTTACAGAATAATCAATTTCATTTCATTTAATTTCCTGCTTAAAATGTGTATATTTTAACATAGTAATTATATGTATAATTATATATTTTACCCAGGTATAGGCAAACACGGAAAATTCTACAAACTCACAGAAGTACCCCTAAAAGATTGGGAGTTAGAAGAAACGGTGGATGAAGTTACCATCAAAATAAAAGAGGAAAAGAAAAAAGAGACCTAGAGAAAAAATCTTGCAAGGGCTGACGCAGACCTGACGAACAAATATCGATCTTGCACTGATTGAAATGAAGTTTTAAATAAATAAACTTCCATCAGTCCGAGAGAGCATCAACGCGGACAGAAGTACGCGTTTATTTTAGACTTTATGGAAAGAGACGCAGTGTTAATATTTGTTTGGCAGGGAAGACCGCGTTTCGCCAGGTCTGGTCCCGTCCTAAGACTTGTGTGAAATATTCTTCAGTTTGTAAGCTATTTAAGTTTTAATATAAGTATTAAACTAGTCATTTTCGAAGCTGTTTTTATTTTTAAGCAATCGAAATAAATATAGGGTTGTGCTAACGTTTGTTTTTCTTTTTTTCTACCGAAATAAAGGAGGATGTGGTACTTATATATATTTTTTTTATTACTAATTTTTACAGAGTAGTCTAATTATTGAATAGGGATGTTGAAAATTGATCGATTGTTGAAACTTAGCACACAAATGTACGTAGTTCTTAATTTCTAATGTACTGAATAGTAGTCGCCAGCTCATCAAGTTACCACAGACTGTCAAATGTCTCCAAATGATTTTAAACTTTAAAATGTTGGTTAAGTTCAAAACCGAATGAGAAAATTTGACAGTTTGTTGTAACGTGATGTGCTGGCGACAGTCCATACTAATTCCATGTTCTGATGACACTAAAACACAATAGAGACCAGCGAGGTAATTTCGTAACACAATCAGTAGCAATGAGTTTCATTTTGACAGTTCAACATTAATTGCATTATTTACGTTGTTGAGCAGACGCATTTTACGAACATATGAAGCAATGGATAAGCAATATACTTCAAAATCATTCAGATTGTGATTTATAGTGTCTTACGCAATTAGGGTGCTGGAGTTAATCTGATGATGGAAACGGTAAACAGCCGAGGGAGCTCCTCAACAGTTTCTAGCTGCTAGATCGTGTTTGAGCTTATTTTATCCTTCTTGATGAGAACTTTATGTCTAATTTTTTCTTTTCGATTTTCAGTTTTCATTTTCGTTGGCTTAATACTATACCCTATATTAAGTCAACGAAAATGGAAACTGAAAGTCGAAATAAAAAACTTACATACATAAACTCACGCCTTCTTCCCACGCGGGTAGGCAGAAGCTATAGAAAAAAAAAAACTTTTTGACAGAAAATTATTCCGACGAATACAAACACCTGAAAAGCGAAAGTAACAAAAACCTTTTATTCTAAGCTCCGAAATTAAGGCATTAAGAAACTAATTTTGAGGCCGCGTCACATAAACAATCAAATTATACTAAAATGCGCTTTTTAGTTAGTTACATTTTTTGTTAAAACGTGTTTCTTCAACGCACCTAAGGGGTTGATTGCAATCTTCCATTTAGGTCGCTGTCATCACCCAACTTTTAATCACACCTGAAATCTGATATTTTTATTTGAATCTAATTGTATTTTTTTATTTATTTAGAAATAATATGTTTATTTGCCTCGTACAGCGCATTTCACTAAATCACACCACATAGTTTTAACCCATATATGCCCATAGGGTCGATAACGACCAAAATTACGCCGATACTAATAATGCATATTGACCGCGAACTGTTTATTGAATTTTAAATAAAACGCTATCTATTAATAGGTTCAGGAACAATTTTGAAGCATGAGACAGTTTTGTTGACCGTTCACGACAATTTCGAGTGACAATTGAGAGTGCAAGTTTATACTTGTTTATTTCTTGAAAAAGTGTGCGACCGATCGGATGCAAATGTAAGTATTTTGTGTGTATTATGTTATTTTACCGTATTAATAGTTTTTATAGGAAAACTAATGAGTGTTTCAGAGTTAGAGATTTTGTTATTTCGAAAATAGTATATTTTTCTATTCACAATCGGTTGATACATTTTCTTGGGTCGGTAACGACCCTGTGGGCACATATCGTGTTTTATATTGTATTTTTATGATTTTAGGTCTCGACACGTACTCTCGACAAATGAAATAGCCGATGCCCTAGAGGTGTTCGATGACGATGAAGATATTCAGGGCATCGATATTTACATGGAGCCTTGCGATGGTACCATGTCGGATGGTGATTCAGGTGAAGAAGATTGTGATAGTATAAATCGATTGAACCGTCATCAATTACTTGCGCCGGCTGAGATGGTGTTACGACAACGTGAAGAACATTTTGAAGAGAACAAAACTATCGATGAGGTAATAGTCAGTCCTAGTCCTAGTTCTGAACACCTAGAATCAATTTCCACGCCATCGGGACCCAGCCCACACAGGTCACGACGTTCTCGTCCGGTTGAAACACCGACGATTATCACTGATTCAGAACGTTCTTTTTCGAATGTGCGCACCACCAGGACACCTAGGGTTGATGGCCCTTCTTCAGAACGTAGTAGACAGCCCAACGTCTTTGTTTTGTTGTGACAACTTTTTTACATCTCCTAGTTAACTAAGTTCTTTGCAAGAAAACAATGTAAAAATAACTGGAACTGCTCGTCAAAATAGAGTAGACAAGTGTCCTCTAATGGATGCTAAGTCTTGCAAAAGTAGCCTAGAGGATTTTATGATTATAGATTGGACACAGATGATAAAATATGTGCTGTACGATGGAATGACAACAACGTCATAACAATGTTGTCAAATGAATTTGGAGTCCACCCTGTTCAAAAGGCACGTCGATATTCAGTTGCTGCTAAACAGAAAATCGATATTGATCAGCCAAATGTTGTACACCAGTACAATCGATTTATGGGTGGAGTAGATAGACTTGATGCTAATGTCGGCGTTTATCGGATTGCCATTAGAGGAAAAAAATGGTATATGCCCATATTGATGTGGTTGATTGACGTCGTTGTGAACAATGCTACTTTACTTGCTAGATCATACGGGGCAAACGTAGACACTTTGGAATTTCGTCGATCTATTGCAAGAACTTGACTCCTGAAATATGGGAATATAAGATCTCAACCTGGGCCACGTCAGCAAGTGAGAACAAATGTACCCGTTTCTGTTAGAAAACATTCAGCTCAACATATTATTCTCACCGGTCAGGTCAGAAAACGATGTGCATTATGTAAAAAAAAAACGATCAAAATGTGTCGTAAATGTAATGTCAATTTACATGACAAATGTTTTGCAGAATTTCATTCGTAATGTACTATTTTCATTATTATGACTTGTTTTTATAATTTCTAAAATTATCTGATAATATTACTTAATGGTTCCTAATAAAGACTGACTAACATAACTGTAACGTATTTTTAATTTGCTGGTTCTCATTCCATGCTATTGTACGACTTTATGTGCCCATGGGGTCGTTTACGACCCGCTGAAAAAAATGTACTTCTCGTACTGAAAATGAAATTCTACTATTACAGGCCTTATATGTGATCATTCATACTTAACATATGGAAAAATTAAAAAAATCTGTGTTAATAAAAGTTCTGGGCATATATGGGTTAACAAAAAATGTAACTAACTAAAGAGCCTATTTTAGTCTAATTTGGTTGCTTGTTTGTTTGTTTATTTTTAAAGCAAAGTACACACTATAGCATCGACGATCATAGATTGCATCGCATTTGGCGAATTGTGGCGTTCGATCGTGGTGTTAAAAATGCGCTTTGGTACAACAGAGGTGAAGCGAGTGTAAGACAGAACTTTAGAAAAAAGATCTAATCAAAACCAAAATTATAAAAGCATCCAGCGTTCTTTGGTATTAGGTGTGAATAAAACAACCGCATATAAATAGCAAAACTATGTATAAGGTGGATCCGCAGTGGTAGCCCGCGAAATTCTAATTTTCTTACTTTTTTTTCAATTTGCAGGTCAGTGTCAGGTTGTATCTAGATCAAACTAATTCGCGGCCATAACAAATATGTATTATACATTTATAGAACTATAATCATTTAAATCATTAATAACGACCTCAAAGGCTCAAATCGATAGCGAGGGCGCAGGAAAGTTGATTTTTAGGGTGTGCATCTTCAGCTCCACGAAGCTTGATCATTTTTGCAGTTCACCTCGGATGTGGTAAGTTATCGTTTGTTCATTTATACAAGGAGTTACTTTGTCGACTTATGCAGAAAACGAATCTTTCAAAAACGAAACGTCCTGTCGGTGATCAGTCCAAAGGAGAAATTACTGTCGGAGAACGCTTGCAGATTCTTTTATATCTGCCTCGAATGAGGTGTTTTATTTTGTCTTTTCATACAGAAAGAGGAGTAACTGTGGCAATTTATACTTTAAGATTTTAAAAATTAAGATAGAGTACGATGCAGAGACAAAGACATTTATTCGTCGGATATGGCAGGTGCAAGAGGGAGCAAACAGGCTCGATATTGTTAGCACCGGCCTAGGGTCGATTAGATATCGGTACTTTAACGACTAATGCACAGAAGCTTTAGAATTGAGAGGAACATTTTAGGATCTCGCCTCGATTAGATTCGGATATTTTTATAGTTCTGAATGTTTTTACACCTATATTTTATTTTGAACCCAGGGAGGTGCAAGTGCACCGTCTTGCACCCCTCTCCCGGCGCCTACACATAAGGGCAAGAGAATGCTGATGGTATTTTTATTGTAACTGATGTGAACAAAAACAATCGCATACAAATAGCAAAACTTTATTACATTAAAACCGTAAACCTAAGCGTCAGTATTGCCCTTCTGAGCGGCATACATGTAATGCAGGTCGGAGCAGTCTTCGTTGGAGATGTTGACCCAGCCCGTCTCGCTGATGTGGTACACGCGCACGATACCACCTGAGTATGCGTCGCGGTGGGTCGCGTGGTAGATGGCGCGGCGGCCCAGTTCTGGAAATATGTTAAGAGAATATAGTAGGGATTGCTGTAAATCAAATTCAGAGGTAAGGATAAAAATATAAGGACTATAGACTGTGAGGGATGTTATGCCAGAGATTCAAGACTAGATAGAGCTACATTGTAATATTGATTAGCCGGCCCCTAGTCACTACATATTATAAAACAAAGTCCCCCGCCGCGTCTGTCTGTCTGAATGCGATAATCTCAAAAACTACAGAACGGATTTTCATATGGTTTCCACCAATGGACGGAGTGATTCATGAGTAAGGTTTAAGTGTATAATTTATTAAGGTTTTGTGTAAATTGGCTGAAATATAAAGATGATTGTACTTTAGTTTAAAATATGCCTTTACATCATATCATTTAAATGAATGCTTTATAAGATATCACAGATTTAAAATTACGCGTAACAAAATAATTATGATTGATGCGGAGAGGGCAGCGCTTGGCTATGAGGTATGCGATCGCCTTCGTTTCGTTTTAATTCCGGTAATACGTTCCCGTGGAATATTTACCGACATCCACGCCGGCGAAGACGCGGGCAAAAGCTAGTTAATAATAAAGAGATAACCGGATGAATGCGCGATTTTGATGATCGCTTGCTAGCAACTTGAGATATTGATAAATACATACCTTTATCATATCTCAAGTTGCCAGCAAGCCCTCGAAAAACATTCCGTTTAGCAGTTTCAGTTATATGGATGTTATTTATATAGATACCTTGTGCATCCTTGTCAGACAGGTCCCAGCTGTAGCCGGTATCGAGTACACCGAACGCGTACACGGAGCCTGAGCCCACGGAGAACACCTTGCCGGGCGTGCGCGTGCCTTCCGAGTCCACGTAGTACAGTTGAGCTCCCTGAAAAAATAGTGAATTAGTATTTATGCTGTAGCACTAAGAATGTATGCACCAAACTCTATTTTTTTTAGTGATTATGTCAGAGACAAAGCTATGACTATGCCTATGTCTTATACTACTAAAATAATAACAAAAAAAAAGGATTATTGCAGAAACTTTTACAATCAATCTTAAGTAGGGACCTTCTTTTAAGTAAAAGATATACCTGTGCTAGGAGATCCTTCAATGACAAATTATGAAATGGTAAAAGAGAAAATAGAATTTAACCTTTTGACCGCCAGTCATGTATAGATGACAGACCAAAATGTGCCCAGCACGCCACGGTCACGACTACATGACAGATTTTAAGTAATAATTCGTAGCTTGGCGCCGAGGGCACGTTTTAGCTTTTTGACGTGGCGGTCATTAGCTTATACAAAAAATTACAAGTAAAATCTCAAACTAAACAAGACAAGACTTGAACTATAACTAAATAAAAGAAAAATAAACTTAGAGATATGAGGGGTATAGTATCAAAACCCACCAAAACGTATTTTTCAAAAATATCACAGGATACAAAAAATTGTTTAAGCTTAGTCAATACAACTTACTGGGATTTTGTTATGATAATCATTTAGTTTATGACATGGCAAAACTAATTTAAGCTGGGCAAAGAAAAAATATAAAGCTTTGAAACCGTTAAAAGCATTTAAAAATTCGTTTTAGAGGAAATTGAAATTAACCTGCCATTATAGCGGGTTTTGAAAATGAATTGTCATATTTTGGCGGGTTTTGCAACCAAGAATAAAACTTCGGGTTGATCACGTGACTTAAATGCGGTGCTGTTATTGGTCGATTCAATTATGGAGGATTTTGTTACTGGTATGCATTGTTATAGGGGGCTTTTGATTTTGAATCTATTGTTGGTGGGCAGATTTCTGTATGTTTTAGCGGGTTCTGGTACGAAACTAGCCAAGCATTTTAAAGCAATTTTTACGAGGTTTCCAACGGTGCTACTAACTCAAATTTGGTCCATAAGCATTATAGCGGATTTTGATTTTATACCCCTCATAGATCCTTTTCAACTCATATTGCCGAAGCTTGCAGCAATAATTCAATGTCATCATAGGTCTTCAGTTTTAGCCACTGAACTATTGCCTTTTTGCAGTCTTTAGTAGACATGGGATAGATGTTAAGTATTTTATTAATTTTAGTATATAGGGCAGCAGAATTTTTATTGAATTGTCTTTTGGCATAAGCAAACAAATTTTACTTTTGCAACACTGTATTTTCGTCTTGTTTCACGATGATGAGGATCATAGGGCAGGACTTTCCTGCCGGGGTCGTGGAAAAGTCCGCAAAGGATACCGAGGCCCCGTTTTTTTTTGTGTGGGTAATTATCAAATAACTTCATCCGCTCTTTTTCATGGAACCGGAGGGCGTGTTAGACTCTTTCTGACTAAAACCCACCCGTGTTTTATTTCCCACGGTATCCCTTTCGGACTTTCCCGCGACCACGGGAAGCATCGGCCCTAGCGGCCGTCAGTTGTGCTGACATCTCTTTGAGGCAGGCGTGAATACAACGCCGCCACGATTGCGGCGATAAGTTCCCTCTTTGAGGAGTGGCGGAAGGAAACGCCCGGGTGTCACCACTGTGTGGATCGCCCGGAGGACACGGTAGAGCATATGGTGGAGGTCTGCCCGGCTTGGGCAGAGCACCGCTGTGTCCTCGTGGAGGCGATCGGCGGCAGAGATCTCTCGCATCCGGCCCTGGTCCAGGCCATGGTACGGACCGAGAGGGCATGGGCAGCCGTCACCTCCTTCTGCAAAGCAGTAATGCTCGCGAATGAGGAGGATGGTTGAGATGGTTGAAGGAAAGGCAAATTTCGCGCCCTCTCGCCCCTAGCCGCCGCAGGAGACGCACTGGGCGTCGGGAATCTCGGGCGGATTTCCGGCCACCGTAGGCGCGGGCTTGCGGACGGTGAGCAATGGGTAGCTCACCGTCCAGTAAGGACCAGGCCCGGGTCGACGGCGCGTTATATTCCACGCGCGCCTTACAGAGTTGTCGTCAGCACAAGCGTAGGGGTCCACTAGGGCCAATGCCTGCCGGGGTCGCGGGAAGGTACCAAAGGATTACGAGTTGCCATCCATGGCTATAATCTGTATTTCATGTGGTAATCATTTGTTTTATCAGCTGCTGTGGCCTGCATTTGATGAATTGTGATAACTACTTCAATTAGAGTGCCTACCATAATAAGTCTGATGACGCTATGCATACTGCCGGGGTCGCGGGAAGTTACTAAAGGGTTACCGAGGCCCCTGGCAACACAGGCAACGGAAGGAATACGGGTGGGTTTTAGTCAGTAAGAGTTGACACACCCTCCCACTTCGCCCAGAGCGGGAGAAGTTATTTGATGATTTCCCACCCAATAAAAAAAAAGAACCGTCGACCTGACCCTAGGCCTAGCGAAGTGACATTTTATCTGGCAAAAATGTCAGTCTTGGGCATATTGATATAAAGTCAAAAAGGAACTCTGTGTGCCAATATACAGTTTGACCGTCTCGCCGTTTTTTATCAGTAAAAACTACTACCCTTGCCAGTAATTGATTGGCCCTAAAAGCTTTATGAAAAAGGCTATGCAAGATCTATTTACAGTTTATTTGATAAACTCACCCTCTTATCAACACCAGCTAACATCATCCCCATGCTAAGCCCCATGCCCTTGTAGTTGTACACCATGTTAGCCATCAGCTTGCTGGCAGCGGCCACTGAGATACGTTCCCTGTTGCGAAGCTCGTACAGGCGACACTGCTTGGCTAGCACGCGGTCCCAGTACACACAGTCTGCTGCACCTCCTGCTAGTGTGCCTAGGGAATTATGGAAAGGATGAGAAGATTAAAAACTGTTAAACTGTTATTATAATGCAATGATAGATGGTAACGAGAGTCATAATGAGAGTGTAACAGAAAGAAAATTAGGTTTGATTGGAGAAATGTTTACATCTCTTGCATCTCTCCCTTAACTTCGTAAGTATAGGTGTGATGTTTTTCTAAATAATAGTCATTCAATATAACATTTTACATATGCTACTTAATAACATTAGATATAGTTAAATTAAGTAAGATTAGATCAATTAAGTTACAAAGCTTCTCCCTCCTACTATTTTGGTGTGCCCAACAGGGTCCATGATGATTTCATTCAATTTTAATTTACCACCTAAGTACACATTGTGGAATCCAATAAATGATTGAGTATTGAGTATGCTTTACATGAGTAAAGCATACTCAAATGCATATCTGCCTAGCCTTTTCCCAACTTAGTTGGGGTCTGCTTCTTGTTTTACCGGATGCAGCTGAATACCAGTATTTTACATGGACCGACTGCTTAACTGACCTCCACAACCCAGTTGCTGGGTAAAACAATACCCCTTGGTAACACTAGTTGTCAGATTTTCAGGCTTCTGACAACCCGTAACAACTGAGTATGCAGTACTATGTAACATCAATGATAGTGCAATTTATCAAATTCTCAGTGCATAAATAAGACTATCATAGCTCTTACATAAACATATCATGAAATCTGTAGTGTTTCAAACTACACATTTCACGCACACAACTTTAAATTAGACAAGTAGGCCTCTTAGACAACATAGGCTACCTTTCTTTCCTTATACAAGAAAAGCTATTGATAGTTTTGTGTTGAATTGCAGAGATTTGAATAAAAAACTGGGTGGACTTACCAAGTAAATAATCATTGATCTCTACAATCTTCTTCATGGACTGAGATCCAATGAACTGGCCACCAGTGGCTCGGGAGTCCACTGCCAGGAGGACTCCACCCTGTGACATAGAAGATAATAAGTTGCAACTGTTTGTTTTAGATGTAGCTACAATGTTAACTGACTTAAAAATCATGACTAGCTAGTCTAATAGTGTAGAAGTAAAGGGAATGATTATAGTAGTTTTGAAGGCAATTTAAGAAGTCTGCATATGAGAAAAAACCTGTCATAAAATGAGGTAATGCTACAAAATTGTTACAGTTACCACCGAATCTCCATAAGATGGTGAAAAGTTGTTTTATTGAGTAATTAACTAAAGGAAAGCATTGTATCCATGACTTCTTTACAGTAGTCGATTGTTAGAAAAATGATTATCTACAGGGATTTTAATAGACAGCTATAATTTCTAGACAGACACAATGACTTGTTGTTTCGAGGCACCAATAAAGTAAGGAGAGATTTGTAGTTACTGTTAACAGTTTAATTTATTGTAAAAATACGTAGCAAGATGACCATCTTACCTGGTAACGGAACCCAAGAGTGGTGGTACCATGGTCGAACTGGATTTTGATCGCTTTGCCAGTCTCATCTTGCTGGTTGAACTGCGCGAGGGTTTCTATAGGCTATAAAGACAATAATGACGGAGTGATTTACAACTTTTAAGATGAATATTAAAGTATCTAAGCCACTATAACCTTTACTTACGTTAGCAAAAGGCGGCGTCGCGAGTTGAGTACTGTTTATGAAGTTTTCACTGTAGCCGACGATGTCATTTGGAAATGAAGCAAGCGCGTCAACGGGTTTCAAGTTAATTTTCTCGTTTAAATTACAATAATCGAGTAAAGCCATTTTTGTATTGTGATTTCAAATCAATTTTTCTGTGTTGAATGAATGACAAGCGATTTCTTCAAAAACGCCGATTTGTCAAGTTTGACATTTGCGTTGCGTTGTTGCAAGAAGCGAAATTCAACTTAAAGAGTTATTAGATTATTTTTGCCTTCACATTCACTAAAAACATGTGGAACAAAATGAGACCTTGGTCAAATTATTTATTCTTCGAAAACAGTGTTTTGGATCTAAAATTATGTTATTTTCTGCTAATTTATTTTTTTGATTACCTCATTAGATGGTAGAAACAAAATGTATGGAATAGCGCCATCTATTATAATTTATACAGATGATAAAAACCATAAACTATGAAAACGTAGTTGAAGCTACTCAACAAGAGATGTCGTTACTCACTTCAAAAATTAACCCACAAATTGCCTAACTTTAAATATTAAATGAAAAACACGAATCGGACTCAGCTAAAGAACATTATAAATACATGTTAACAAGGTTGACCCAATAGTTATAAAACTATCAATTGTATTTAATCTGAACGCCAACACTGGTCGTCAGGTCCTCGATCATTAAACCCAAGAAACACAAATTAGGAATCGTATCTATCGCATAATTCGGTAATGAATAGTTCGGCCATCAAAAATGATCAGTTGTAAATAAATTCAAAGAATCGTTCAGTCCAAACATTATAAAATTCACCGAATAAGAACTGTGCCTAATAAATAGCGGGAAAGTTAGCAAACCTATCATTACGCTATGAGTCAGGGTCTCGATACGATCTGGTTGTCGATATTATTCGAAGCTCCTCAGTTTAAAGTCTGTCATTAAATCTAAGATATAGATAGCGTTTGTATAATTTATATATCAGTCATTAGTTGTTGGTAATTTTGGAAAGCTCGCTATCGATATGTTATTGTTACCTACGTCGTTTTAAGTAATGTGCATCGATCGGAGTGTTATAAGAATGACTTCTGATAGTTTTCCTCTCATTTACAGCAGGCAGATGGGAACAGCTGTTTGTCTTTAAACTATAGCTAATAATAATACCCGTTTTCCGTACCCGTAAATTAATGCCTAAATAAAAGTGCGCTGTTAGATTCTCAGCGCCGAAAGTTGAAAATCCAACGGTGTCTTTTTATTTAGCCTTTTTTAGGGTTCCGTACCCAAAGGGTAAAACGGGACCCTATTACTAAGACTCCGCTGTCCGTCTGTCTGTGCGCCTGTCACTAGGCTGTATCTCATGAACCGTGATAGTTAGACAGTTGAAATTTTCACAGATGATGTATTTTTGTTGCCGCTTTAACAACAAATACAAAAAAAAAAACAGAATAAAATAAATATTTAAGGGGGCTCCCATACAACAGACATGATTTTTTCCACCGTTTTTATAGATAATGATACGGAACCCTTCGTGCGCGAGTCCGACTCGCACTTGGCCGGTTTTTAGGTGACACCTAGTGTTAGTGAAAACGGGCATAAAAGTACCTAAGTTCCTTGATCAACTAAAACGCTTAGCTCCTATATAGTATTTCAGTTGCAGGTTGTCTTTCCATTGCACTGAACATCTCACGTACAATTCTTGCGAAAATTTACCTTTTCTTTTTTCGTGTCCAATAGCGTTTACAAATCATCATCATCATCACCATTTCAGCCGAAAGACGTCCACTGCTGGGCATAGCTGGCCTGGGACCAAGCACCGCCACTTCGTCCGGTTTTGTGCTTCCCGATCCAGCGCATTCCTGCCGCCTTCACAAGGTTATCGGTCCACCTTGTAGGAGGCCTTCTAACGCTACGTCTTCCGGTGCGCGGTTGTCACTCCAGAACCTTTCGGCCCCAGCGGCCATCTGTTCTGCGAGCAATGTGCCCTGCCCACTGCCACTTAAGTTTGGCAATTCTTCGGGTCGTTTACAAATATTCATGTCTAATTCACAAACACTAGAGCTTGAGCTCAGTGGCATGCAATTCGAGAGAAAGTCCTGCAGCAGATTGCTGCAGGCTGATGTGTACAAAGTCTATTCAACTCAATGACATTTAAGTAAGTACTTAAATATCTTAGTTTCTTCTATTCCGATCCAGGTACTTACAGGTACTTGTAGTTTAAGAGACATGGTATATATTTTGTTAATATAGTGCCAATAACGAGCAGCGGTGGCCCAGTGGTAACGTACGCGACTTACGAGTTGTTGGTCGTAGGTTTGAACCCGTACAGGCGCTTCACTTTGTGTAAATTATAAGGAAAACATCGTGAGGAAACCGGCATGTCCTAGAACCAAAAATTCGAAGACATGTGACATCTACCAACCCGCACTGGGCCCGCGTGGTGGATTACGGCCCACTCACTGAGAGGAGGCCTGGGTCCCAGCAGTGGGAACATTATAGGCTGATTATGTTGTAACTTTTGTACAAACTAATAGGTATAATTTTAGTATATCTACCACTGTGCTCAACCTGTGTCTTTGGATAAATAAACGCTATCCTCAGTCTAAACCGGTTAAATTCTACTTTAAGTAGGTAGAGTCTATGAAAATCCTTGTTTTTAATTGATGTTATTTTCACTTGAACAAATATCAATTTATCGCTATATCATTTCTAAATATTGAAAAAAAATCAATAAATTTGTTGAAGTTGCAGCGCAAACTGACCCTTATGTGTAGGTTTTAAAGTTTTTTTTTTTGATAAAGATAAATAAAATTTATTTGTTCAAACATGTGTAACATGATACATGAATATGCACATATAGATGGAAACATAATTTTACCGGACCAACATGTTTTGCCTCACTCGGCGTACAAAATATTTATATGTTATTAATTAAATTAGCAATTATAAATTAATTAAATTAATGTCAGTTTCATACATAAAATTAGAGTCAGTGCAAAATATAGTAAATAATTCAATATACAATCAGATTCAGTACAAAATGTAGTCAAATATTAACTACAAACAAAATATGTCAATATATAATAAAACTCAAAATTTATCATTTAAAAAATCAACAATGCTATAGTAGCACTTATCAGTAAGCTTTTTAAGTGTTTTCCTCAATAAATTAAAATTCAATTGCTTAATGTCATGCGGAATTTTATTGTCTATTAATGGGGCCATGCATACAACACTTTTTCTTAGAAGTGAAGTGTTATTTTTTATTCATACTCGTAAACACACATTTGTTTACATTATTGAAAACCAAATTGAGAATGCAGAATACCTAGTGCTTTTGCTACGGTGTCAACATATTCGCTGTATGGAGTTAATTGTGTGAATTCTGCGATCAATTCCCTATTGCTAGTTTCCTGTCGGAAATTGATAATTTCACCCTACAAACGTTCACTTCTGAAAATCCAATGATCACCTTGTTAAACAATCGTGACTCTGGCATATAATTTAAGCATTTCAAGGTTTTAACTTTGCCTTCATCCTAAGTTTAAAGGGCGGTAACAGCTAAAGAAATCATATCTTACAAACATACATTTATCTTAAATCCTAACGAAAATTATGAGTTTCTCAAAACTGCGGCGCCATCACCCACATCAAAGTTTTGCGTCAAATAAATTCAGAAATCGTGTAGTGTATCGCGGGAGAGTCACGACTAACAGGCAGAGACGAGAGACGCAGCTAGCGCACAAATGATAGCCACAAAGTTTTAGGGGCTGCCTGTCACACCGTTGTGGAACGGATGATGATCGTGGAAGGTCTAGGTATAGGCTCGAATTATCGGTAAGTACTTAATTACGAGTACCTACCTCCTGCAAGAGTCGCGGGAAGGTACGAAAGGGTTACCGAGGCTCCTGGCAACACAGGCAACGGAAGGAACACGGGTGGGTTTTAGTCAGTAAGAGTCTGACACACCCTCCCGCTCCGCCCAGAGCGGGAGAAGTTATTTGATAATTTCCCATCATAAAAAAAAGTACTTAATTACCTACTGTTTCTTTCCTCTTGCTTCAACTGTTGAAGTTTGACCGTCATTCCCGTATTATTATTTGTTATCCACACGGGGGATGCTCTTGGCCTTCATCTCATCTGATGGTAAGTGATGATAAGGCCGAAGGTGGAAGCGAGCTTCACCCAGAATCCTCAACCACAGAGGAACTGATTATCTTACCTCTAACTACCAAAACACAAAAAATGCTGTTAACATTGTTGTTATGGCGACAGACTTAGATAAGATGGTGGTAGCTAGCCAGGCGGACGTACAACAAGCCCTACCACCAACCAAATCGAACAGAAAATGTTGGTCTGAGCTGTTGTAGGTGGTCTTACCATTAGACCACAGAGGCGGTTAACTGTATTATATTTTTCAGTCGTTTAGGATCGGAGTTCGCACTTGCAAAATTTTTTTTATACCATGTTCTTCCACATCACTAAAGGCTGCTTCGGTTAAAATTGGATAAATATACATACTTATTCACAAACGTTGGAACGGTCTCGACATATTTGCCTTACACAATCTGTCAAAAACTCTCAATGGAGAGACCTTTGCAACAATCTTATCGTATGATAATAGACTTGGCCCCCTGTAATCAAAATCAATCAATTATCACAAAAGAAGTCCTTTTTTCGACATCGTATATTGCATATTGTTGAGCCTCCAATATTCACATTTGATGCTAAACACATCCGTAGAGTGACGAAACTCCAACATTTTGGTCCCTTTTGACTATTCATAATAAAGCACGTTACAAGTCGGTGTAACAGGCATCCTATTTTCGGACTGATTAACGCATTCCCTTGGTGCATGGTTGCAATTCGTCAGGTCTCGTGTGCCTAAAGCCAGGGTGTGCGGGGTGAGGGGGGTTGTCTGTTTCCCATAGGAAACTGGCGCGACTCGGCCACTTGTCACGCGACACGCTACGTTTGTCGGTAGTCCGCTGTGGTGGCCATGATCGGCATTGGACGTGGATTGATTAAAACCTTTTTCGGTTGTGTCTGAATAAAACTAGGTTTGGTTAAATGAGTAGTAGATTTGATATTCAAACATCTATTTTTTCTGGA
Source organism: Atethmia centrago (assembly GCA_905333075.3). Classification (NCBI taxonomy): domain Eukaryota; kingdom Metazoa; phylum Arthropoda; class Insecta; order Lepidoptera; family Noctuidae; genus Atethmia; species Atethmia centrago. The sequence goes on from HG995385.1 coordinate 17,140,348, forward strand.
AAATAAATGTTGTGATACCACATTGTAATTTTTTAAATTCTGCTTTTTCATAGGCTTATTGTTGGTATGTTTTAGAGATTACCGAAGGGATGTCTGTTGAAAAACGATTAGTTAATTTCTTAATTATTTTTTATTTCCTAATTCGTAGGTAAACACTTTTCAGTGCATAGCGACATTTCTGAATTAAGAAAAAATTGGGAGTGTTACAATCTTAAAGTTATTTTTTTCATTCATTATATAATTTTCATACAGTCCATTTTCAGGACAATCCCAGATCCCCAGTAGGTACCTCATGGTGTCCCCAATAATAGTGTTAGTGAGTCCACCCCGGGGCTGGTGGTAATGCCACGAATTTGATCGGCATCTTAATGACATCAGCATCGGTAACTTGACAATAAGATTGTAGCAGCCGACATGGAATGATACCGTTTTCATTGGAATGCTAATATCATAAAGATTTGCAGGAGATCTAAATTTGATAGGGTTTTATGAAAATAGAAGGACTAAAAAGTTGAAATAGAATTCTAGAAAATAGGTTGGACTAAGAAATAATCTCTCGTGGATGGCGTTTAGCGTCATTTGCCTGTTTATCGCCACGTTACTAGGATTACTGAAGATATAATTTTTATACCCGTTTGCAAGATACGTGTGTCTGACGGTAGTTTAGGACCTTTTGGCCCCTCACTGTAGGAGAACCAACCCCTCAAATAATGAGATATGGTTTAGGCTGAGAAAGAGAGTGTAAACTAAACAGAGTAAACTTAAAACGTCCGTTTTCACTAACAATATGCGACACCTATTTATGGTGTAATTTTAAACACCATCAACCTCTTAAGGGGTAATTGTACTCATCATTATGAACAACACTTACTATTGGGACTAACCAGAAATGGCGAAAAATAATCAGCGTTTCTCTGCATTTTGACGAGAGAGCAGTGGTGGCCCAGTGGTACCTAACGGCCGCGACTTACGAGTTGTAGGTCGTTGGTTCTAACCTGCTGGTTCGAGGCGCTTTACTCTGTGTAAATTATTTTCATCACCACTGCTCTCAAAACGGTGAAGGAAAACATCGTGAGGAAACCAGCATGTCCTAGAACCAAAAATTCGAAGACATGTGACATCTACCAACCCGCACTGGGCCCGCGTGGTGGATTACAGCCCACTTCCTCTCACAGAGAGGAGGCCTGTGTCCCAGCAGTGGGAACATTATAGGCGGATTATGTATGCGAACATAAATGTAGGGAACAGCAGATTTTTATTTCCCGACTTCAGCTTTGGTCCCATAGTAAAAGTTGTTCATATTGATGAGTACAATGAATTCTTAAGAAATTGATGGTGTTTAAAATTAGAGCCTGTATGTAATGCCTAATAAAGCATCGGTGTCGCGTAGTGTTAGTGAAAGCGAGCATACAAGTCAAGAGGAAAATGATCTAAGTAGGCTTGTCTTAAAAAAATATTGCCAAATCTATGTGGTTTGTGGTAGAGGAAAAAATATATGTTAATCTTGAACATATAATTCTCAGAACTCACAAAAATCTCGATACAAATTAACGGTAAACTAACCTTTTATCTTGAGTTCCAATCTAAAATATCTGTATTATATATCAACGTGCGTTGGTATTTAATTAATTACAAAACGTCTTATTTGAATGCAGAACTTGGTCGTTTTTTATTTTCGATTACTCAACTTAATTTTGAGTAAACAGATAATTACTTCATATTTTGCAATAAATTACAAGCGTTGTGTCATCGCGCTTCTCTTTCTTTTCTATGTAGTTCGACAGTGATCGCGCTTTAGCTCTTGTCAGCGTCTTAGGGGGATGCGTCCTTATGTAATGTTTCATCACCGGAGACGGTACCTACACATAACATCACGCTGTGTTTCCCCGAAGGGTTGGACAGAGGGTTACCTGTAGTACACCCACATTTCGCCAGTTATGTTTAAGTCCCATGTAATAGGGGGCGAGCCTATTTCCATCAACAACGCACAAATCCAGACTCCGGGCTGCTACTGAGAAATTCCAGATAGCAAAACCCAATAACACTTTGCCCGACCCGGGGATCGACCCCAGGACCTCATGCTCAGCTGTGCTACAGCATGCAACCACTAGACCACCGAGGCAGAGAGAGTACCTAGACCTACCTACCTTTATTTATATGAATCAGCTTATATCCGAATCATCGTCAACCGTTACATCCTTAAAAGTGCGAACTACTTTTTATAAGTAGGTACTTAAACCTATTAAAAAAAAACACAATAGAAAGGATTCTTCATTTCATCTCGCCTTTTCCCAATTACGTTGGCGTTGGCTTCTAAGTCTAACCAAATGTAGCTGAATACCAGTATTTTAAATGGAGCGACTGCCTATCTGACCTCTACAACCCAGTTACTGGGTATACCCCTTGATAAGACTGGTTTCCAAACTTTCCGATTTTTGACGACCCGTAACGACTGTCAAAGATCCACGAATGACAGCTGGGACCAACGACATAAAGGGCTTTCCGAGGAACGGAGGGGTTTAGTATGTAAAGATGGGCACCCATCCACGGACCAACCGCGGCAAGCGTAGCTTAATCTGATCGATCGTCCCGTGAAGCTGTTATTAAGTACTTAGCGACAAGCCCTGTAGGGGCTAAAAATGATTCCAATGATATCAAATTCAAAGCCGCGCTTCACTTCCGCTGAGAAGATTCCGGCTATCATCTAAATGATGTAATAAGCTAGCAGATCGGTTTATGGTAGGCAGAGGTCGAAGGCCTCACTGTTCAGTTTACTCTAAGACAGTGGCAATCAGATGTTTAGTGTACGCTGTATTCTACGAGATTTGATTGCAATATTACTATTGCGAGCGTGCAGTGGCGGCCGCAGAAATAGTAGAATTTTGCTTGTTTCGTAAATTTGTGCCGAAATATTCTTAATGAATTAATGAAATGCACCAACCCGAGCGTGGTTTGACCAGACTCGATTACTAGAATGGACCCAAAGATTCACACTAGTCCCTGGAGCCTCATGTTTCATGGGACTACAGAGACCATTGTATATCAAGGAGTAGACGGGGGGGGCGCGGTAATGGTAGGGAAGACTTGGCCTTAGGATATGAAAGGATTATTAGAGCCGTACCGGATAGGTATGATACTCGTATGTATTCTAAAGTAGGCAAAGGAATTGTTGAGAGATGGTTCATATTAATCTATAGGAGGGCCATCTTTTAACGACGTCACCGCCAGGTTACTCAGGTCCAGCTGCTTTCTCATCTTCTCTATATCTCTTTTCTATGTAACTGCTCTGCTGTGTTACACGCTGCTCGTTCCAAAGTCTTCGTTTGAGATCTCGCTACTATCCGTTTCAGGTTTCTTGTAAATCTTGCTAACAGCCTTCTTGATCTTATGTCGGTCTTCAACCGTGTCCATCCAAAATTGATTTCCTTGTCGAAGTAAGTCATGTCCTGTTTTAGATTGTCATTCTATGTGTCATTCAGGTCAGCCGACTTTCTTTGATTTGGCCTTGTTCTTAATGGAGGTAAATTCAAATGAATGACGGATGGTCATCATATCAGGATATGTCCCGGTTTACTTATGTGGTTGATAATGAAAGGAAGGAAGGAACTGACTTTGCATTACATTATCAGCAGGCTTAGCATGACACTCTCTATTTCTTCGAATAATAGACACGACTCTTTCTATACAAAGTAACATTTCGTTTCTCAGTTTTTGAAATCTCACTGTAGAAATCCTTCTACAATCTGTCATCTTGTCTTTCGTTTCTAGCGATCTTTGTCTAGGTCCTTTTTTATGTAGAAAGATTTCTACGGTGGGATGTCAAAAAGGAGAAACGAAATGTCACTTTGTATGGAAAGAGCCGTGACTATTCTTCGAAGAAATAGAGAGTGTCATGCTAAGCCTGCAGGTGATTATAAAACAGGTTATAGGCTCAGCCACTTTTCATTAAAAAATATAGAAATAACATTATAAATGAGTTAGTTTAAGTAGGTGTACGTGGGTATTGAATTAATTGAACGTTTAATAAGGTAGCGATTTTAAGCAGACAAGACGTGCTAAATATTGAGTTGCGAGGTAATTCCGTAACACACTGTCAGTAGCAATGGGTTTCATTTTGACAGTTCAACAACATTGATTGTGTTATTTACGCTGTTTAGCAGACAAATTTTTCGAACATATGAAGCAATGGATTAGCAATATCCTTCAAAATCATTCAGATTGTGATTGATATTGGTGCCGATTCCTTTGTTCACAAACTAAACTAAATTTAAGTTCAGTGCATCTTTTTCTTTCTATTTCTTTAAGAAAAGGACAGAAGATACATTTTAGTTTAGTCCTGTCAAATTAATCAGCGCCTGTCACTACTCCATACAAGTTTAGACGTGATTAAAAACTTGCGTACTAAAATTACGTCAATTTACGTCAAGCGCTGATAAATTTGACAGGACTAAACTAAAATTGATCTTCTTACCTTTTCTTATTGAAGTAGAAAGAAAAGGATGCACTGAACTTAAATTTAGTTTAGTTTGTGAACAAGGGAATCGGCACCAGTGTGTTACACAATTAGGATGCAGATTGAAGAACTTATGCTCTGAACTATAACTTCAGTTACTTGCATGTCGTGTTACAATAACAAAAGGTACAATTTCTTTTACCAAGCGAGGGGTAGGCAGGTATTAATTTTTAATAATATCTAATAATAATAATTTATACATACATCTCTCGAGGCTCTCGTTAGGCGGCTGGATCAAGGGCCTGATTCAGAAGGCAGTACTCCTCGATACGGCTCGCATTGTGAGGAGGTTCCTATCTCTGCCCTAACCACCGGTAGCTTGGACCCTGCTCCCGACACCGGCGGACCACTATTTTTTATATTTTTAAATGTCTTTTATATATCTTTTTTTAAGAAATATTAAAAAAAAAATATATAAAAAAATGAATAAACGACATAATAATTTTATTTCAGAAAAAAAAGAAAACATTTACGGTTAACAAAAACAATTTTCCAAGTAAAAATAGAACATTCCAGAAATAAGTGTGTCGTTAGTGTCTGTACTAATGAAAAAATTATTGGGGTGACAAACCACTGGAGAGCTCGCTTCAAGAAGATAGTCATCGTCAGTCTACCCGGGACCTACCGCACTTTCTTAGCAATTCTATCCAGTCTCGCATTTCAATTTCTTCATTTGTCGAACTGTGCGAACATTTCTGCCCCTATACGCAGGCGCATATTACGCGTCATATAACGCGGCCCGCGCTGTGTGTTTTGTACCTCGTTAGCTCCCGATCACCTTTTAGTGCCCATAACACTTAATACTTCTCTAGAATCACTTAATTTTTAATTACTTATGCGGATTTCTGTTCGATAATGTTAGGGAATATTTTTTTATTAAGCATGATGAATTTTATCGTTAGTGTTATAAATATTATAATGTTCGTATTTGAACAATCTAATATTCAGAAAAGGAACAGAATAGGGATGATGATTGGGTAAAAAAAAAAAATCCTATTTAGTCCATCAGTCAGATAATAAAAAAATATTAGACACGTATTTTTTGCTTTATCATTTTAATAAAAAAATACTTATATAAAACGCATTAAAGTTGGGGAGTGGGGGCTCGCTACGTCACAATTAATTATAAAATCTAGCAAGGCGTGATGTCATGTCACATTTTAAATGTATCGCCGTAAGTAGACTTTTGATTACGTAAAACAAGAAAAAACACGTGTCCAATATTTATTAAACTTTTGACCGCCACAGTCATGTATAGATGACAAACCAAAATGTGCCCAGCACGCCACGGTCACGACTACATGACAGATTTTAAGTAATAATTCGTAGCTTGGCGCCGTGGGCACGTCTTTGCTTTTTTGACGTGGCGGTCAAAGGGTTAATAATCTTGGTACCAGACGGGCAAAAAAAAATTGTCATCATCCCTATTATATTAGTATAAAATTTTCAACCAGATACGGAACTTATCTGGAGCAGTGCGGTAATTTCGTAGCACAGTAGCAATGGGTATAATTTTGACAGTTCACCCACTTTCATTACATTGTTGGGCAGATAAGTCGAACATATGAAGCAATGGATTAGCAATATCCTTCAAAATCATTCAAATTCTGATTGATAGCGTGTTACACTAGGGTGCTGGAAACAGGCCAAAAGTCGTGTAAGTATTACAAAAGCCAGTTAAATTTATTTATCTAGAGAACTTTTCCTAAGTAATAAAACTTTTTCCTAAATTAAATATAACTTTGGCAATAGGGCTGAAATACTTACATAAGAAAGAAAACAAACCGGCCAAGTGCGTGTCGGCCCACGCTCAATGGTTCCCTAGTTGAGATGAATTTATCCCAAAAATAAACTTGACAATGGTGCCGATTTCCTTGTTCACAAACTAAAATTACGTCAATTTACGTCAAGCGCTGATTAATTTGACAGGACTAAAGTAAAATTTATCTTCTGTCCTTTTCTTAATGAAATAGAAAGAAAAAGATGCACTGAACTTAAATTTAGTTTAGTTTGGTTTGTGAACAAGGGAATCGGCACCATTGTAGTTGAAAAACATGTTCTCCCATACAACCGATATACGTCACGGTCAATTCTCCAACTGCAATTTTAAGTTGGTCGACTATTACCTACTCGTTAACTTGTAAAGCCTACTTAGCTGTGATAGTCTTCCTTTTAATTTCGTTACTTATACTTATGCCATGATTTTTTCACCTATCCATTACAACAATTTATCTGGTAAGGGGAGGGGTTGTATGTACAGGGGGGTAACCATCACCTCTTATAGCAGTATTATTATAATATTACTTCACAGTGGGAAAGTGATGGAGCTATACAGGACGTATAGCTCCATCTCTTTCTCACGCTGAAGTAATATTGAAATAATACTGCTATAAGAGGTGATGGTTATCCCCCAGGACACTTGACTCTAAAGCTTAATAATACCTAAACGGATCCCTGAATCGAAAAATAGTTTTAACAGACCCGCAATATTTTAGAACGGCCTATCCAACGGTACCCCTCACCATCCCCACTTTTATTTTACCACGTTGTCGGCGTGATTAACATGTATAGCCATGCCAAATTACAACTTTCTAGTACTAAGAGTCTCTGAGCTAAGCCGGGGATAGACAGACGGACAGACACGGACAGACGGACATTGGTGAAACTATAAGGGTTCCTTGTTGACTCCGGAACCCTAAAAACCACCCTAATTGCGTAACTAAGCTTGAATCACAATCCGAGAGTTTTGAAGGATATTACTAATCCATTGCTTCATAGGTTTGAAAAATTCGTCTGCTCAGCAACGCAATTATCGCAGTGGACGTGGGTGAAGTGTCATAATAAAAACTGTTGCGATCAATTGCCATTTTATGAGTATTACGTAATCGGCATGTGACAGAAAAATATTATTATTTTTATACATTCAGTATCTCTGATCAAAATATTGGCCATTATTTAAATATTTTTAATGTGAAGTACCTACTCAAAGTACATAATAACGTATGTATAGCAACTTTATTACACTAAAGATACACACGTAATGTTCTCTCATTACATTTTTCCTCCACTGAATGAGTTATCGGGCAAAGGTAGTCATTACAGACAGCCTATAAATATGTATGCACATACATACGTCGTTATAGAACTTAGATAAATCTCCGTTGATCTACCATCTTGCACCGAAAAGGTCGTCATTATATGAAATTCGAACATTGGAAGAGTTTAACGATATAGTTTTAGAGGTAGAGAGAGTGAGACGGAAGATAATGATGTTACCCAATGTGAAATACGGTGTAATGTTGCACGCTCCTTATTAATATTCGAAAATAAAGAATGTTGCCATTTGGCCTCCGGGATAGGGAGTATATTTTTATGCTAGTGCTGACTATTGTGGAGTATCGATATTATTTTGTCAAAGTGATTAATGGTGCCGATTCCCTTGTTCACAAACTAAATTAAATTTAAGTTCAGTGCATCTTTTTCTTTCTATTTCATTAAGAAAAGGACAGAAGATAAATTTTAGTTTAGTCCTGTCAAATTAATCAGCCCTTGACGTAAGTTGACGTAATTTTAGTAGGCAAGTTTTTAATCCCGTCTAAACTGTGACAGGCGCTGATTAATTTGACAGGACTAAACTAAAATTTAACTTCTGTCCTTTTCTTAATGAAATAGAAAGAAAAAGATGCACTGATCTTAAATTTAGTTTAGTTTGTGAACAAGGGAATCGGCACCAATATGAGACAAGAATTAGAATCAGTAGGCAGTTTCAGGCCGTAAAATATTTAATGATATAAACAAGTGATTCTATGCTTCGTGCCTGGTCTAGTGGTCGCAAACGCTACTGCTGAGCTCATGCTCAGCAGTAGCGTTTGCGACCACTAGACCGCGTCGTGGGTTCGATTCCCGGGTCGGGCAAAGTGTTATTGGGTTTTTCTATCTGGAATTTCTCAGTAGCAACCCGGAGTCTGGATTTGTGCCCGGTTGATGGCAATAGGCTCGCCCCCTTTTACATGGGACTTAAAACATAACTGGCGAAATGTGGGTGTACTACAGGTACACCTCTGCCCAACCCTTCGGGGAAACAAGTCGTGATGTTATATTATTCCGTACTTGCAAACTTTACCTATGTGTTAGTCAGTCCAACAAGTATTTAGCAGTTTTCATTGTTGAATTTATTTGTGATGTGATTTTCCGTGTTGTGTTACTCTTTTTCTCTTCCTGAGTCATGCAGCGTCAGTAAATGCATATGAGGTAAGCCCCAATCGTCATCTCTCTCTACTTCGCTAGTATTTATGTATGTGGAAGAAATGTAAAAAAAAAATGTATTGGTTTTGATTTTAACAAAAGAAGATTATTTAGCACTTTATTTATTGCTGAAATAAGTTGTCTGTTACTGTAATATATTATCCGAAATAGCCACATTTACCGCCCCACAATAAGGAAAACATTAAATTCTTCGGTATCAGAGATTATAGAAAATCGACAATAAATCGTTGTCACAACACTAGCGGGAGCAGGCTCGATGGTGAGCGATAGTAGTGGTCGAGCCCCGGGCTGCGTGCGCGCCACCCTTTCATTTTCTAATTATATAACTGGCAACACCGGCCCGTGCGCGACTGGCCATCGTAACTTCTTCAGTTTTGAATTTAGAATTATTATTGCGCATTATGCTCTCGCCCGCCACGATGGACGGACGTGCGTGTCTTTAAGTCGTTATTGTTATTTGTGAGATATGTCCCATAATTTTATGCTCGCGTTTTATGTACATGATTGGGGTTATCGCATAAGTACTATGATTAGGGAAATATTGCAGTTAAGTTTTATATCACATAGCTTGCTAATGATAAAGGAAAAACGTGGCGAATTAGATGTAATTTGCATGCGAGTCATCCTGAGGTTCACTAGTAATATCTACTCGGTATAAAATAGGTAATGATATGATATGCAAGAAATAAGTAGACAATGGTGCCGATTCCCTTGTTCACAAACTAAACTAAATTTAAGTTCAGTGCATCTTTTTCTTTCTATTTCATTAAGAAAAGGACAGAAGATAAATTTTAGTTTAGTCCTGTCAAATTAATCACGGCTTGACGTAAATTGACGTAATTTTAGTAGGCAAGTTTTTAATCACGTCTAAACTTGTATGGAGTAGTGACAGGCGTTGATTAATTTGACAGGACTAAACTAAAATTTATCTTCTGTCCTTTTCTTAATGAAATAGAAAGAAAAAGATGCACTGAACTTAAATTTAGTTTAGTTTGTGAACAAGGGAATCGGCACCATTAGCTTGGAATCCAAGCCTTGGATATTAAATTGGTATCTGAATTCAAATATGTACGAGTAGGTAGTAATTATATGGTCATTGCACTTAAAACTCGTTTAGAAATCTATTACTTATATTTATTTTTATTAGGAACCAAAATATAATCAACTCTAGACGGTGCATAAATTTGTCAATAATTGTATTTTTTTATTGTAATATTTAATTAAAAGAAAAAATACTTTTCGCTTCAGCCAAATTAAGTTTCCTTTTGGCGTGAATACGTCTTTAAATTTGGTTCCATAGTGGAAGGCAATTCAGAAAACTGATGATAACTCGGGGGATACAATTTGGTGTTGCAGCTATATACGAGATTACCCGTTACGTAGCCTACACGTATTCACGTAAATCAAATCAAAGTCATTTATTCAAACCAGGCTGAGAATCAGCACTTTTCAAACGTCATTACATAAGACAGTCCCCCAAAAACGCCCTAGTGCTGGGAAGAAGAAGTGGCGCAATAAACTCCCCAGCTGCACACCTGTCTGCTTAGTTATATTACTTGATTCTATACACACGGCGGTGTACACGACACAGCCAAGCTCACATTTGTTTGTTGATGGCCAGGAATTGATTAAAAGCCAATTAAAACAGAAAGAAAAAAAGACGCTTCAGCCGTTCCTAATCAATCGTAAACATAGAAAAGGATAATTAACAACCCCGTAGGTGCAAAGAAGCTTAAGGTCTGTTCTTATGTTTTTCATTTGACAATTGAGATTTTATATCCTCAATTTTCGTTGATGGTTTTTCAAGGCTCCTACATACTGGCACGACTTGTCGCGACACAAAGGCACCGCTTGTAGCGCTACAGTGTAGCGCTACAAGCTACTAGCGCGACGCGACACAAAGACACCTCGTGTAGCGGCTACACGCGGTGTCTTTGTGTCGCGTCGCGTCGCGCGACAAGTCGCGCCAGTATGTAGGAGCCTTCAATTACAATTTAATAAGTTATTTAAACAATAATTGTTGGAAAAAGTGGTGAGACATAAAGTTGAAACCTTCTAAATAAAGATGAATAAACGTAACTGATTACGTAAGAATTTGACCTGATCAAGGTTTGTTTACATTTTCATCAGATGCGGAACAGACTAGAACTATATTTTTATCGTTTCTGATAAATGATAAACATAGCAAAGTCAAGTTTAGTTTAGCACTAGCTAGCAAGCATCACAGAATGACGGATGCACATTATAAAGGCTTCTACATACTGGCGCGACTTGTCGCGCGACGCGTCGCGACACAAAGGCACCGCTTGTAGCGCTACACGCGGTGTCTTTGTGTCGCGTCGCGTCGCGCGACAAGTCGCGCCAGTATGTAGGAGCCTTAATCCTCTCGTATCGTGTAATAACTATCCATGTTATTCAAATGCATTCCCGGCGGCGACGATCGGGTGCGGCGCCAAGTGCGCGCGCATTTGACGTTGACAGTTCAGACAACATGGCGGATTGGCGGGAAAATGGTTTGTCTGTTTTTTCTTTTAAGAAGAGCGAAAAATTTAATGAGCTAGTAATTGTTTAAATCCAATCAAATGAGACTTCTATTCTATGCGAGAAGGCATACCTTGGGGGACAGTAAGAACTGGCACGATTTATTAGAACATATACTTAAATATATCAAATCCATTTCAAAAATATCTATGTATCTATATAAAATTAACTTACCCACGATTTCCCTACAGAAAATTCTCACGCATATTAAATTAGGGTTGTATAAGCCTTGAGATCGTAATCGCTAGAACAAGGACGCAAATAAGGACCAATGTTATTGGTTGTGAAAAAGCTGATAGTCCAAGTAACATGTGTAATTAACACCCACAGAGTAAACTTAGGATAAACCTACTTAGTAAGCAGTTTCTCTGACAGAGCGCGCATAGACGCGTAATTATTACCATAACTAAAGCTACATTCCGAATTGCGCTGTAACCGATTTGAGCGTGCTTACACGCGTTCCGAATTAGCGTGACCGCAATAATGGTGACCCGTGAATCGTCATAGATGACGTCATGACATGCACAACCTATTTTGTTTTTTTTTTGGGTGGGAAATCATCAAATAACTTCTTCCGCTCTGGGCGGAGCGGGAGGGTGTGTCAGACTCTTACTGACTAAAACCCACCCGTATTCCTTCCTGTTGCCTGTGTTGCCAGGGGCCTCGGTGACCCATAAGTACCTTCCCGCGACCCCGGCGGGCATCGGCCCTAGTGGACCCCTACTTTTGTGCTGACGACATATCTTTGAGGCGCGCGTGGAATACGACGCGCCGTCGACCCGGGCCTGGTCCTTACCGGACGGTGAGCTACCCATTGCTCACCGTCCGCAAGCCCGACATGCGTGACCTTGTGATAACGCAGACCATGCCCTAAATTAATATCACCGTGAGCGCTATCAAAAATGACAGTTGTATTGTTTTGTTTTGAGTCGCATCATATCTTTAAACTAACGCGGTGAAATTGTGCTTCTGGCTACAGTCGCTACCTAACCAAAGAAGAAGAAAAGATTTGTGGTGTATACAAAAAGAAATAATGTAATCCAACCATGAGTATTCAATTGAATATAGCCGACGTGCCTAACATGCGAAAAACTGTCATGCTCACATCAGAGCAATACGAGAGAGCTCAGTGGCATACCTACATTAAAATCCAAGACGTAACAGTATACCTGCAATGAGTTAAAACTCATGCGCATTATATTTAATTATTGTTGCATCTATGTTATTTGTCATTCTTGGTATTTTTCTTCGGGATAAATCTTTGCCAGGAGCATATAGATACGTTTGTTCAAATCGGTGTTTCTTGTGCAAGGATTGGGGTTATGTTATAAGTTTTGACGTAGAGCGAGCACTGTGAGCGCGTACACGCGCGTTCCGGTTTTGTTGACAGCTCTCAGCTGTCATAATTGTGATACCTATCTAAATCGGAATGCAAATATTCATGTGAGCGCTGTTTGCAATTATGGTTTAATTCGGAATGTACCCTAAATGATGTGACATTTAGATCTCTATTTATAAAACTGACCTAAAACAGTATTACTTCAGTCCGTGCTTGTAACACTTAGGTGCTCATTAGTACCCACATCATAAATGCGATTATTACATGCCCTTTATATGTATGAGAGGTATTTACAACTCCATTTTAATTCGGAGTCTTAACTACATTTTCATGTGAAATCCATATGCCAAAGGACACTGGTGGCACAATTGGATTCTCAGCAATAAGAAAAGGAACACGATGTGAAAAGGGCGGGCTGTTTCTGTTTTACATGGTTGCTACCTATCACGGGTTATCGAATGATTCTAGATGTTTCCTTAGCGGTCTTGGTCATTTGGGGTCTGTAGCTAAGTTTTGTTACATACATACTTAGATAAATTATACACCAGCAAAAAAAAAAAAAAAAATTATTTTAAATTGGCAGCGTAGCGCCTCTATGTCATTGTTGTACATAAGAGTGATTTACGTAGGGTGAGTGTAACGACTGACGTGCGGAACATACATTACGTCATGCTTTATTAGATCATATGCTGTATTGCAGATTAGCCAACGCGCGGCTTTTTTCGAAGTCCATGATAAATAAATAAATAATAGAAATGGGTATATGCAAATGTATAAATTAATAAAAAAATATACCAAACCAATCAACACATTAAGCAAGTAGGTAGGCACAATCATATTTGGCAAGACATAAAATATTCCTATTATTTACTTTCAAAACACTTGACCTTTTCAGATGAAAACTCAATCTATAGAGTGATTAATCGCTTAGAACAACTGTAATTAAACATTTAACTAACATTATGGATTACGTTCTATCACACACAAGATGGCGCCTGGAGCAGTTCACTAAATGGCGGTTTAAAATCGGTCAAAAGCCCAATCATGGTCGTAACATGATAACGAGTTTATCTAAATGTGTTATTTGTAATTACTCTCATTATTTTGAACAATTAATTGGTGAAGTGAGCAGATTTTATGAAGCTTCACTTTCATTTTAATTTCTTTATTCATCACCTGTCATTTGTCTTGACACGATTGGTTGTAGCTTCAGGGAAGGCAACAATACAGTGTCATGTCATAGATTTTTTTAACGCAATGTTCGAGTTGAATTATGTAGTGTAATGATTTATTAAAAAAAATATGATTTCTGTGTGTCCCAGGAGGCAACACAGTGTCGGATGGCCGAATGTCATTTTGATTTCCAAATATTAATAAGATTTGTAGTGATTTTAAATACTAAATATAAAATTGAAAGTATGAGATTTGCCTCAAATGATTTTTGTATCATGTAGTCATGAAGTATAAAAGTATCTCATTTGACAGTTAGGTACCGTAAAAGTAGGTACTCGTTTTTTATCAGAATAAAATGGAAAACATGATATTTAAATAGATTCTCTTCGACCCTCGGAACCTAAAGGTTGTCTTCAAGAAGTTTACAGTCTATACTGATATTATATTGAGTAGGAACTTATTTAACTAGTTCGTTAAATATTGCTAGATATATGTATAGGTACCAAGTTTGTATGTGTGCAAGAATATAAATATGGAAATATTCGTACTGACAAGGCGTATCATTTCAGAAGATATAATAAGGTCCATAAGCTGATAGATTTTATTTCCTGTAATAACAACGGCTTCCATAATATCCTGTTAACGTTTTCAATTAATTGCCTTCTACGTAAATCCGGATATCTTATTTGACTGATTCCGTTGGTCTCAAAGCTGACGAAATCAGGAACGTCTTCGGCAAAGAACCACAAGCAAAAAGCATTGTCCATCAGACACAGAATTGCCTAATTTGACAGGAAAAAGCGCGCCAAACCAGACAAAGATATATCTGGCACGAGAGATATCTATCTAGTCTGGGGGCGTCACGTGACCGCCGGCGGGTGGCCACGTGACCATGTTTACACAGTAATGCGCCCTTTATTAACCCGCACTTGAGGGTACTTCATCAAGATAGGGTGGTAAGCTAATAAGTACTAACCCTAATAAGCTCGGTTGTATATTAAATTTTGACAGTATGGGGGAGGATCGGTGAAGTTAGGTATTGGGCTGAATCGTTAGCAGTACCGAACCACGTCTACTGTAACATTTCTCTTTCCGACTGGCAGTAATTTTCGTCATTATAATAATTGGTTCTGGTATTCTTTGGGCCTAAACAATTAGATTATTCTTCTACTTATAGTATGACAATGAGGCGTCACTGCCATCATAGACATGATTTATACAAAAATGAAGCGCTGGATAAAACTTGTAGTCGAATGGCAAGCCCCTGGAGATCCTGGTGGTCCTTCAGATCTGCTGAGACTAAACACTGGTCAGACGGTTACGATCCAGTCGAAGTAGCTGATAACTTATATATATTACTTATTATAGTTTATTTAGAGAATAGAATCTTAGAATCGGGGAGAATTTTAGAAGGTTTAAAGTGTACCTACTGGCTTCTAATCATTCTCAATATACTGTTTTTATGTATGTGAATTTTTCAATTCCCAACTCCACACAAAATTCAGTGCACAGTTAATATTCTCGAACAACAAATACAGATATTCATAAAATAGAGGAGTGTTGTGCTCATAATCCTGTACGTCAACAGCTCTCTATATTGAGTGACGCTTGACATTCGGCCGCTCAGATGGATTAGTGGAGTGCAGGCGAAGTGGATGCGGCAGTTTAGTTGAACACAGTTCGGCCGTAGGTATATAATAAATATCTATATGAAAAAAACAGATTTTTTTTAGGAATGGAACGATGATGAATGCATGACTGTGTAAAAGAGGTGAATGCTAAGGTGTAAGTGAAACAGATGATGTATGCCAAAGACGTATACTTGAGATGACGTGGAAGATATTTAAAAAGGTTGAATTACAGTTGCTTTTTGAATGACGGAGAAAATACGAAAAAACGTATTTTTTTTACCTAAGTTGTATTTTTATGTTATATACTACTATCTACAGTTTGTGATGTCTACTTTCATTATCCTCTGACCTCAGCCCCCAATTCCAACATTAATTATTTTGCGAGTAAAAGTTAAATGGTAACGAAGTAATTAGTTTTGAAATTATGAGCTGGTTTCCATTCTAGCCACTTCTTCATAAATCCTTGAAAAATACGGCTTTCAAAAAGCTGCCATAGGTAGTCAGGGATTACCTGCGTATTTTCTTTTTAATGTTGATAAGGCATAGCATGGGACGCTGCAGTGAATTTAAGAAATTGTTATTTAAAACATGATGTTGACTGCATCTTTGTATACAGTAGATACAAAGACGCAGTCAACATTATGTTTAAAATTGAATTTAGAAATTGTTATTTCTAAGCTTAAGTAAGTAAGTGTATACGCTTCTTTATATGGGTGCATATTGCAGAAACCAATACTAACCATAAAGTAATAGCACACTGTTACTTTATGGTGAGTATTGGTTTCTGCAAAAAAAAAGTACCAAAGTACTGTGATACCAGGTACTTTTTTTTTACTTTAAAGTCACTTATAAGCAATCCAGCGTCAATCAAAACCTTTAAAGCACTTATATTGTTGAGGAGCCTTTCGTGTGATCATCATGAGTCTCATACACACACCACATCCAACTCTTCTCACATCGCTGCAACCCAAAAATGAACAACACGCCTCACAAAACCCTTGTTGATTTTTGTTCTCAGCGAGGGCGATCAGGCGATCGCGTATTCTGTTCGCTTCCCAAGACTGTGACCTCTCAGGGGACTGCGGGACAAATTCTGCTGATATAAGCCTGTTAGCACCCTACGTGGGCTAAATTGTATGCAGTTATTGTGGACGAGAATAGGTGATTATTTTTGGTGTGGGAGTAATTTTGTACCTCTGTGCGTTTGACGTGTGTCGCTGGTAAGTAAACATAAAATGGTAATACAATTCTGAGTGACGCGTTTTGAAAACGCTCTTACAAGAATATCATCATCCTGTGGGCCTAGCACGAACGTGAGGAGTACGTAAACTCGAACGATTTAAAAATAGAAAATTCTCGTTTTGTGCACAATTTTAAGACTTTATTCGTATCTATGGGTGATGCTCATTGTCCAGCACATAAGTTACCACAAATTGAAAATTTCTCCAAACGATTTTAAACTTTAAAATATTGGTGGTTAAGTTCAAAATCGAATGAGAAAATTTGACAGTTTGTTCCAACTTGATGTGCTGGAGACTGTACCTACTTACTTGTCGCAAAAATACCAAAACCGAAATGCTATAAGATAGTTCGTTCGAATGTACGTTACGTTTATGTCGTGCGATCATGTACTGCGTGCTACTCTGAGCAAAACCCTAAAGACGTGTACGCACGAACTAACAAAACATGGTGAACAAGAACATCGAACACGGAACGTTTGGTTCGTTCGTTCGTGTGGACGTGAATTAGCAAAGCGACCACGAACACCGTTCAAATAGAACAACGAAATTGGATCGCCACGAACATTTTCGACGAACATAGTGTTTGATGTTCTTTTGTTCTCTTTGTGTAATACAATGGTCATATTTATTGTAATGGTGATCGTATAGTTTAATCGTATAAGTGTAAACGTCTAGAATACAATAAATATGACAATTTTTATGACCACACAAAGTGGCAGCTAGCACATGTCAGATTACTAATTTTACGGAAGTTTAGAGGATAATGTAACTCTGCGAAACAAAAGACAGACGTCATTTGAAAACACGATGACCTTTTTGAATGATCGAAATCGGGGTAATAATAAGCGGACAAAACTCTGCGGTGAAGTGAGAAAAAGCTCAATTATGAACTCATGATTGTTGATTGAAAACTCAGAAACAGTGGAGATAAGTGTACAATCACCCGTGATTTTCATTATGGAGATACGACAGAACATCTCTCTTGAATGCCAGTGACTATAAAAGTATGCATATTACCATATCCCCTTACCGATTCGCCACCCTTCTAATCCCTAAAAAGAAGCCCATAGACCCTTAACTTTATGCATAACTAATATTTATCGGTTTATCTTGCGCATGCGATTCCGCGTCATCAATGTGACGTCATTACAAGATCTGCATAAACGTCCCCGTGCGACTGTGGCGCCCTCTGGGGAGAGTGTTTTGATGAAGTAACTGTATGGTTGTTTAGAGAAATGATGAGTGATTGGGTGAGGGAATTTGGGCTTTAGTTTGATGAAGTTGAGGCTGTGTTTCGTTTGTGATTTTAGTTTATAGGACAGATGGAGAGCAGTAGGTTAACTTAGACTGTCGACGTCCATTGCCAGATACATTGCCCTTGCCTAGGTTGGCTAGCCAGTCTGATATAGACGGTTTAGTCAAACATCTGAGTTCTTTTTTTTAACTGTAGGTAGGTACAGCCCGATTAAAACCTTATGACGGCTAGGACCATGAGGCGAGTAGCTGCTCAGTAACGAATTCATGTGACAGCGGGGGTGAGGGGTGGGGCACTGCGCAGCGAGTAGCGCACTTCAGAGCCGTCATTAAGTTTGACGCGTATTTTAATAACCCTTAGGAATATGGTATTCGTTTGGGGATGGATGGTATCGGAACAGGAAGAGGTAAATTATACATCATTCTTAATACATGGCAAATAGTCTTCGGGATCTTCTTTCTACTCCTCCGGGGATGGGGCATTTAGGTTGGTAATGATATCCTGTCGTGAAATACCAAATTCCTGTATTGCATTATAGGGATAAAAAGTTCAGATTCAGATCAATATTTTAACCCATTTTCAAAGCGGGCCCTCGCGAATTCAATGGTTGCTCAAACTTGTTCTTCTGCTATTCAACTACACAGTAATATTGTGTCACCCCGCAGTTATAATAATAATATGCAAATAATACGCATAATTTAGGGTGTACCCGTGTTTTATCTATTTATCTATGGAATTGCTCAATTAGCGATACGAAAGCGATGCAAATCGCGACAATATCTACTCTATGGAATATGTTAAATGATTTATTGTCTTTGGATGGTGTATAATTTGGTGATTTATTTTTGTCTATGGTTTTGTCTGTGGTTAAGGAATAGACATGCGCAAAATGTGTCAGTGAAAAGAAATGAATGAAGTATATCTTTTGACTCAATGAAGTAGTCCACTCATTTAGTTCAGTACTTCATTTAGTTCAGCATATCAGAACGAATCAATGAGACAACGAGCTCGCGTAATGAAGCACTTCACTTAGTTCACTTTTATACGTATCTCGATTTTCCTTCATACTTTATATAGGATTAGGCACAGAGTACTATAATAATACGGAAGGAATTAGGACTGTCAACCACGAAATATGAAACAGACTTAAAAAAAAAACGAAAAAAATATTAATTTAAAATTAACAGTTTCAGAAGTAAGCAAAACTACTTAAGTAATTATATTATTATTAAGTAGTATATTTTCTGTTTTTTTTTTACTGATAGTTAGATTCCTTTTTGTCTAGGTTGGCGTAAAAAATAGTCATGTGTGTGTAAGCTAGACAAGCGACACACACATAGTATAGGCGCCGTCGTCGCTCGTCAGCCCGACTTTAGCCGACCGGCCGGCGAAGTGACACGAACACGTACGAGTCATGCATGCGAACGAAATGAAATAAATTAATGCTGAGTTGGTGCGAGCCAAAAGAAGGACTGAACTAAATGAAGGAGAGACACATTTGAATGACTACTGAAGGAAAGATAAGTTTATTTTGTGAAATGAAGTACTTCATTTCCTTCAATCGTTCGCGAACTACCCATGTCTATTAAGGAACAGTTTCTTCTTGTCATCGTGTAAGAGGCGGGTTATGGATTACTTTGGGTTTGATGGCAGCATCCACCTGCGCATTGTTTTTTTGGAGAGACTTATCTACCTATGTAGGTATGAGCCTTCGTTCGTTTCACTGGATCAGAAAAAGAGAATACTTAGTAGGGTATTGATACTAAATACAATAGTGTTAAAAATATACTTAGGTCCAGCACCAAATTCTTGTGGGTCTAGCTAGAGAATCATAATCGCGGATTGTTCATGTACAGGCATAACAGCAGAGGAAGGTAACTAATACTTCACTGCCGTTATAATTTCCTTTTGAGCCTGTCCTGAAAACCAAGGTGATTAGTGAGAATCTAACAAATAAAATTACAAATAAATGCTTTTGATTTTTACCCCTATCTCGGGCGCTAGCGTTGTGACACGCTAGTTTAAAATATGGCCACACGCATTTAATCCTCCGGATATTAGCCCATCGTCCTTAAATATTATTTTTATTACGGTCACACATTTATAACCATTAGCGGCACAACAAAAACTGTAACAAACCACTAATTTCACCGAATCTATAAAAATATATAAATCAAAGAAAAAAGCAAACACCACAGACTATTAATATCTCTATCCTTATACTTAAAAATCGGAAAAGACGATAATTACAGTCCACCAACGTCGGGCTTAACGTTCGAAAATTAAAAGTTGTAACGTTCAGCCAGCACGTATCATTATGTTTGCATTATTTTGTTTTTATTTGTCGACCTGAGGTTAAGTTGGGTCACGACACATCCCAATTAAGGGTGATTAGGCGTCGTAATTTATTGAGTGCGTTTCTGAACGGTTGTGGCACCGCGGCTTCTTTGACTCGTGAGTGTCATGGCGCCAAATTATTATTTTTTCAATTTTATTTTTTTATGTGTTGAGTTGCGAACATGGGCTTCGAAAATTTGTCGAATAATGCCAGTCATCGATTTAATCGACGCCACGAGCGAGTAATAATATTTTTATTATTTAATGAGGCTGCTTTCTCTTATGGGCGTTGTAATAGCCATTAGGAGTGTGTTATTAAAGTCATAGATTTGACCTCTACTCTAGATTTTTTGTGTGTATCTGCGTAGGTGAAGTTTTCACGCTCTTGTTTGGTATGCGTAGTTTTTTTTTAAGAGAATTTATTCCCTGAATTCACGTGAAACAAACAGATTAGCCATTCTTCTTAGTGCATGATTTTCAGTTCTGATACAAAAACATAAGAGCATCAGCTATAGTTTAGAGAAAGTTTCCCATTCTACCGAACACGAACAATGTCATAATAACAGATTCCAAATACATTAAAAACAATTTTAATTTATAATAACAGGCAAACCTTATAAATAACTACCTTGCAACGATGCATGGCTTGCATAATAATCTATGCAAATTGTATAATCTGTGCGTGTCTATTACACTGTCAGGTGAATTACGCGGGAAGGTAATTTGTCACCGTTTGACCCCCTGCCCCGCCTACGTAATAAACTAATAATAGGTTGTAATCATTTACCCAGGTAGACATGGACTATGTTACGCCACGAGGATGACGTCAGAGCTTCCGTATTAGTTCAAACATTATTTAACGCCAAAATGTTTTGGGGACCTGAGCATTTTTTTAATCCGTACGAAATTGCCCCTTCTGAATCTGAGAGGAAAGTTTAAGAAGCAGTTTTCAAGGTAAAACTGATGACATCTGAGTCCACTGCATAATTTACCATGTATCTGTCAATATCTTAAAATTCGGCTAGACAAGTCTTAACAAAGAGATTTTAATTACTTAAAGAATTTAAACTAAAGAATTTGGTGTAACGCTTAATCGTAAAACTCGACGCAGTTAACGTAATATAAGTCAATGATGTCCCGGCTCATAATATTGCCTGATTATCCACCAGTTATTTATTGCAAATCAAAGGAAGGCCAGCTATTTAATTATCTAATCATAAATTAAATATGCATAGCAATAAAAGACAATTGCCCGTGCCTTTGACGTGCGTATCAAAATAATATGACGTTTCATGCAGTTGTCCATGGTTTAAGGTGTAATTTTGGCGCGAAATTAATAGTTCTGTGGATGTAGTTATTTTGTCGATTGCGTTATTGAGTTTGTCAGTATTTTGTGACAAGGGAAAACCGTTTCGATTATTTTTCTCTCTTTTGTGTAGTACCCACCAACATGTAAAGACCACTTCTATTACAAACATTGATCACCACGCTTGTTCCAGGTTTTTACACTGAGTCTGACGTCACTGTAAAGTCTGGTATTGAAGCGGGTATGTGCTTTAGAAGACGCTTATAAATACTACTTGCATCAGCATATGCCAGTCAACTGCTAGAAATATGCTCAATCATATCAAACGTCATTTAACTCAACTCACAGTTGCACGGTTAGGTACTATCAGCCAGCCCCGAAGATGGTCGCTGCACCTAGCCGCTACCTTAAAAGCGTCCTCCTTAACAATATGTGTGCCTGCTGCTTCGTGGTTCCCACTCAATAACTCTTCACCCCAAATAGTCAATAGTCGATTCTACGGCAAATGTGTCCGGCCCTTGCCACTTCAGCTTGCTTATTCTATATACTCTGGTTCTCTGTTGGATTACTTTATTCTTGATTTGACCCCTGTCCTTACGAAGTCTCGTATATGTTGCTTTAGATAAAACCAATCATCGTGATCTTAAACGATGTTTGATTTTTTTATTGATAAAGGTAGAATTTTCCGTGAGTCTAGTGGCGAGTTCAGATTGCATAGAAATAAGACGTCTAACGTATGGCATAATGACATCGGAAATTAAACGATGTCTTCCCGTCCCACGGCTTGGCGGCATTTAGATAAGCGTCGCTCTAATAACACAGGTTCAAGATTTAGTGCACCCGTCCACGAGTTGCTTCGGAGAAACGCTTGTGTTTAGTACTTAGTGGTTCTTCCGCAGACGATTGGAGATAAAGTTGTATGGATTAAATTCATTATAAACATATTCATGAACTGATACGAATTCGAAGCTAGTCACATAGATTACAACGATGAAAACCCCAAATGAAAGAAGGTGAAGTAAAGGTGAAACAGATTTTATAGGTAATTAGTGCGAGAGTTCTCTTTATTCTTTCTCTCTACTCTCGGTATTATTTCTGATTCTCTTTCTCTCGATTTCTTGTTATTACCCATAAAAGTTACTATAATCAGCCTATAATATTCCTACTGCTGGGACGCAGGCCTCCTCTCTGTGAGAGGGAGTGGGCCGTAATCCACCACGCGAGTTGGTAGATATCACATGTCTTCGAATTTTTGGTTCTAGGACATGCCGGTTTCCTCACGGTGTTTTCCTCCACCGTTTTGAGAGCAGTGGTGATGAAATAATTTACACAAAGTAAAGCGCCTGTCTGGGTTAGAAGATACGATCTACAACTCTAAGTCGCGGCCGTTACCACTGGGCCACCACTGCTCTCCCATCACCGCCATAAAAGTTATTAAGGTGTAAATATACCGACACAAAACATAAAATCATGCCTGTTTTCCCCGAACGGTTACGCCTACCGAAAACTTAAGCTGAACTGAAAAAATCAACCCCTTGCCACCAAGGATACAATACGATGCTTCAATTCTCCAAAAAATCCGAAGCAACCCGTGTACCCAGCACTGGTATTATCATCAACTATGCTAATAGGCGTACGTGAAGATAAGCATCGAGTAACGGTGTGTATCGATCGTGTGCTCGTAATTGTCGCTTGGTTATAGTTATTAGAGCGGCGCGTGCGCTGGCCGGCGGGAGACGCGGGCGGAGTGACGCAATGGTGCTTAGATGCAGAGGTGTGTGCTGTTTAGAGGAAATATTTTGGTAAAGAATATAACCTACTTATAAATTTACCTAAAAGAGGATAAAGTTGGCTTTCTTCGGAAATCATTAGTCTCCGTAGTAGTACTCTGGTCTAGGGATAAACAGTAAGTTATAAGTTCTTTCGACAGGGTCTGGCACGCTGGTCTGCTCAGCAAGCTTCCTGCTTATGGCATCCCAGCTGATTTTTGTAGCTGGATATCAGACTTCCTTAGTGAACGGTCGATCAGAGTAGTCGTTGACGGCTGCTCCTCTGACCTTATGGCTATTGATGCCGGAGTTCCTCAGGGGTCTGTTCTCTCTGCAACTCTTTTCCTGCTGCACATCAATGACCTACTACAGACTGGTATTGTTGGGTACGCGGACGACAGTACTGTTTCAGAGAGATACTTGTCCAGCGCAAAAACCAACGGGGCCGCAGTTCGTTCCTTGAGAGAGGCCTTGGTAGAGCGGACAGAGTTGACGTTAAGCCTTGTCTCCCAGTGGGGTGATGATAATCTGGTCACTTTTAACGCCACCAAAACACAAGCGTGTCTTTTTACCGCAAAAAGGAGTCGTTTCGACCTGACTCCTACTTTTCGGGGTACATCGGTTCCTGTAACTGATCGGCTCGAGCTCCTAGGCATGGAGTTGACATCTAACCTCAACTTCGGCGCCACCATCGAGTACAAAGCCCAGACTGCGGCCAAGAAACTGGGCATCCTAAATAAGGTGAAGCGATACTTTACGCCTGGACAGCTTTTGACCCTTTATAAAGCGCAGGTCCGATCCTGCATGGAGTATTGTAGCCACCTTTGGGATGGCTCGGCTAAATACCAACTTGCCGCGCTTGACTCGGTGGAACGCAGAGCTAAGAGGCTCATTGGCGACGTAAATCTGGTGGATGCCAAGCTTCACAGTTTGGCCCATCGTCGCAAGGTTGCCTGCTTGTCGGTCTTCTA
Organism: Atethmia centrago; assembly: GCA_905333075.3. NCBI lineage: Eukaryota > Metazoa > Arthropoda > Insecta > Lepidoptera > Noctuidae > Atethmia > Atethmia centrago. The sequence continues at coordinate 17,164,690 of HG995385.1, forward strand.
TAGATTGTACTTCGGAGAGTGTGCTCAGGAACTCCACGACCTCATTCCACCGGCCCCCTTCTATTATCGGTCATCTAGGCGCACTTCAGGTTACCATCCCTTCCTGGTGGCTATCCCACCAACTCGCACTAAGCGTTTCCAAACTTCTTTTATAATGCGCACAGCAAAGGAATGGAACTCTCTGCCTGCGTCTGTGTTTCCGAACGCATATAACCCTAATCTCTTCAAAGTGAGAGTGAACAGGCTTCTTCTGGGTAAGCTCGCTCCATCGTCGACTTTGTTTCTGTCGCCTCTGGCATAGACTAAAGTCAAGAGCAAACCCATCACAAATAAAAAAAAAAAAAAAAAAAAAAAAAATAAGTTGATGCACGCCAAGATAGTGCAAAATTGTATGACACCTCTTTTTGTATAATATTGACTTAGGTCTAAATAATAAACCCCTTGGATGAGTACGTTGCTTAGTTTTACTAAGTTCATTGGTGCAGCCACCACAAACTTAGCAACACTTCGTAATTGGTTATTCTTTAAAGACTAGCTAATTCTTGCGATACATAATATTCATCTACTATCAACTTTTGTCAGAGTCCGCCTCTAAGCCATTTGTTATTGAAATAATAATTATTATACAAGGAAAACGACTTTAAACTGTCCTAATTCATAACATCGATCTTTATCGTGAAAATACGACCCCCATCACTATTTCCCTTCCACATAAACCTTGGCCTAACGTCTCACTAGCCCACGCGTTAAGTTTTAGTGGCGTGCCGTCGATACGTCGACTGTCGATATGTCATAGATAACAGATGATTTATAAGTAGTTATTACACGCCGGCTCTCTCTATGCTTTGTCTCTATTGGCTGTATAAATAGCTGTCTGTGGTGATGGGTTGCTTCTCTATGGCGGTACAATTAAGTGTTCATGTGGGGCGAAGAATTTAATAAATGAAGAACTGATTGTATACTCTTAGTCCGGAAGGCCTATATAAAGTGACATTCTATTAGCGATAACGACGATGAAAAGTAAAATGCTTTGATTTGGATTTGCATTGCCATAAACAACCGAAAAGCTTATGTCAACCCTGTTGAAAGTATTTGCAGAAATAGGAAACGCTTTGAAAGCGATTGGCAAAAACGTCATACATGATTCCGTTGATCATTGACAGAATAAAAACTTCTTGGTGTTCCTTAATAAGTTTTCCATTTAGGCTTTTTTTTTTGGATTGGAAGTCATCAAATAAATTCTCCCGCTCTCGGCGGAGCGGGAGGGTGTGTCAGACTCTTACTGACTAAAACCCTCCCGTATTCCTTCCTGTTGCCTGTGTTGCCAGGGGCCTCGGTGACCCATTAGTACCTTCCCGCGACTTCCATCTAGGCTTTGGTTTACAACAATAAGTATAAGAATGAACCACGTCTTAAGATTTGGTGTAATCTCTGTTCACAACTGTGATGTTATCCAACTAACCGTTATTCTTTCTTTTATGTTATGATTTGATGGTGAAAAAGACATCAACGATCACAGTGTATTTTAAAATCAAAGGTTATTTTAAGGTCGCTTTTAATATCGAGACACCTTGTTATAAGTATATACGTTCAACCTTATTAACATCAGTTAGCAGCAAAAAAGTTTTGATCAGTGTATCATTCATCATTATAATAAAACAGAAAAGTATCGCAAAAAAACCCATAATTACACGTTTCCACCCTAACTAAATGCATGACAATCGATGGAACCACAGATATACATAATCACGTTACGGCGACCGCTGTGGGCTAGATTGGCACAATTATGAGTACCAACGTACTGGGGTGGTAGACGTAGGGTCATGTGGGGCTATTGTCACCAGCGGGGCTTAGGAAGGGTCATAAGATATTCAATTTGTTTTTTGTTTTGGTAATGAATGACTGAAACGAGACGTTGGATTAAGGATATGAAATTCTTTGTACAGTAGGTTGCATGAAATCGATAACAAAAACAGTAGGTGGCCTGGCATTCTATTGATCTCCGTACTACGCTTGGCCAGTTCAAGGTCAAAGTGTAACCAGTGACGTGCGGTCGATTGTACGTCGTCGTGTGCATTCCTATGAACATTTATTTTTGGTTGGGAAGTTATCAAATAACTGCTCCCGCTCTGGGCGGAGCGGGAGGGTGTGTGACTCTTACTGACTAAAACCCACCCGTATTCCTTCCGTTGCCTGTGCTGCCAGTGGCCTCGGTAACCCTTTCAAACTTCCACGCGACCCCGGCAGGCATCAGCCCTAGTGGATCCCAACACTTGTGCTGACGACATCTTTTTGCAGCACGCGTGGAACACAACGCGCCGTCGACCCGGGCCTGGTCCTTATCGGACGGCAAGCTACTCATTACTCACCGTCCGCAAGCCCGCGCCTACGGTGGCCGGAAATCCGCCCGGGATTCCCAACGCCCAGAGCGTCTCCTGCGGCGGCTAGGGGCGAGAGGGCGCGAAATTAGACTTTCCCTCAACCGTCTCGCTTCATCCTTCTTCCTCCTCCTTCCTCTTTCCTCCTTATTTATAGCAAGGCTACCCAACCAATTTTGAAGGTGATCCATAATTTTGATTCCGTTTCAGCCGGCGGGACATCTAGTAAATAACTTGCCTACAGTTATGATAAGTACGAGTAGATACCTAGCTATTCAAATTAATCAAAGCTTTAAGATACTCATAGTTTGAATAATCTAAAAAAAAATTGCACCGATATATTCCAAGAGGTTTTTATGCCAAAAACTTGTCATTTGCGACAAATCTGAGGTCGATGATTAAAACAAAGTCTGAACATATGTTTTCTTGCTTGCTAATTGAGAATGGATTCATACGAAGCAAAATATTGTTTAGACCTGGTTTGAAGTCCTGAAATCCGACACCGATTCGAAGTCAAACAATAGAAAATCAATTGTGTCTCATTAGCTGTCCTTGACCAATTAAAAGACTATCGCCAGGTTTTGGCAGTAACTGTAATACAATACACATCCAAAAAAAAACCTGTACTTTTTTTAAAATTTGTACTTGAATGTAAAATTTGAGCATTTTTTAATAAAACAATAAAAAGTCGATGAAAAAAAATCCAAAGGGCATGAGAAGTATTTAGGGGTCTGAAATGATAGCAGATGACCCCCCAGTCGACCATTTCAATTTGGCACACGATGCACAAAACACTGTATTTCGTTTTACAAAAATATATTCCGGCAGCAGTTTAATGTTACATGAAATACATAAGTTTGTGATTAAAACAGAAAAGAATTTTGAAAAATTCTAGGAGTAAGATTGTGCATTTGCACAGGGACTTAACGCCGTGCAACGCATCGGTTCAAAATTGGCCCAATTTTCGATACCAACGTATTAGGGTGGTGCTGTGGTTGACAGGTTCTATTGTCAACAAACACGTGCCGTAGTGAACCCTTTGTGAATAGTGATTACTTACATATTGATTTGTTTTTGAATGAATGAGGCGTGTGAGGCTGAGGCTCGCGTAAGCAGCGCCGGCCCTGGGGTAGAGCGAGAGGAGCGGTCGTTCTAGGCGCTAGATGGCGAGGGGCGCCGAAGACTCAAATGCGAAAAACCATTTCCAGCGCAAAATAAAATTTTAATGGCCCTTTTTGAGAGGCGCGGGAGCAGTGTTGCCAGATCAAATTTTTAAAAATCCGTTGGGAGACGCTGAAAAATCCGTAGATCCAAATAGTCAGATGTAGCTTTTAAAAAAGTCTGTAGATCTACGGATTTATCTAGAGGCAGGTAAATCCGTAGATCTACAGACCTTTTTTAAAGCGGCTAGAATCTGGTCCGTAAACAACGTTTCTTGTAAAGCGCTTGTAAGCGTTTACGTCTCGCGACTTACATTTTTTTTTATATAAAAAATAAACGATTTAGAATTTACGTGAAGTGAAAGCGTCGACCAAAGGGCGCCAAAAGACAAGTTCGCTCTACCCTGAGCAATGGCTAGGGCCGGTAGTAGGGCCGCTGAGCATAAACTATATAGGTTCTTTTAGGTATTTTTGATTTAAACTTGATAAACACAACGGACTACTTCTAAAGCGGGTGCAGCGGCAGAAAATGCCGAAAATCTGAAAGTTATTTAATATGGAGGACTTGGCAGAGAGTACAACTTTGTGCCCTTTGGCGTCGAGACCCTCGTTCCGTGGGGTCCCAGTGCGCATAAGTTATCTGCGAAAATGGCGAAACGTCTAGTTGATGTAACAGGTGACCGAAAAGCTGGCGGCTTTCTAGCGCAACGCATCAGCATTGCAATTCAGCGAGGAAATGCCGCCAGCATCCTCGGTACAATGCCCCGAGGTCCTTTTCTAGGCTTAACTTAGTATTAATTTAATTTAGTTAATGTTAATAATCATCTTGTAATTTGGTTATTTAAATAAATAAATTTGATAAATATTTATTTTGGATAGCTAGTAAAGTTTTTATCATTATTAGAAGGCACAGAATTCTGTTAGGTAGAAGGAAAATTTGTGAGTATTTGTTAGATAGGAGATTCAGATGAAATGGTAAAAATGTATGTTCTTAAATTCTTTTTATAGAGTGGAGAATCAGCAACATACGAGTGCCTATGATTCTTTTAAATTATAATTGAAATACTATGTTGAAGTGTAAACTTCTTTAGTCGCGTTGAGCAAGTTTTGGTAGGGGAAAAATGTATGGGTTCCCGTCACCGACATGCTAACCGCGCATTGCTAATGGTACGTGTAGCGCCAGACTGGCGACGCGCGCATCGGCCTGTGTACATGTATACGCATATTATTATATATATGTGTTATTCCAATGTTTTAAGTTTTTAATTTTGTCAGCAGTCCCCATAATTGCCTATTTTTTTTTTGCATTTTGCATTGCACGGATTCCTCGTTCACTTTCGGTTTCTGGAACGAAAATCAACGACGTGTCAAAATTAAACTCATGTCAAGTGATCTGAACGAGTGCTTATAATTCAGTCAACCAATCACAGCAGTTGACATGCGCTTACCAATTTATTCATAATTTTTTCTGATAATTTTCGTTTTAGGAAAAATCCTACACTCGGTGTGTAGGATTTTTACGAGACAGGGACGTACTTATAAGTTGAGCACTAATAATTTGCATACGGAAATATTAGGTGCTTGTCCTTACATGGGAAAACGCTAAAAGAGGTCTAAGAACTCTATGCACCCCCTACACAAATAGATGTAAGCTTGAATGACACGTACAAAAGACTAATGGAGTAAAAAAAACCGGTCAAGTGCGTGTCGGAACTCGCACAATGAAAGATTCCGTAGTCGGGATGAATATCCCAAGAACAAAACTAAAATTTGTAGTTGAAAAAATGTTCTCCCTTAGACGTCACGGTCCCTGCTGGGGTCGCGGGAAGGTACTTATGGGTCACCGAGGCCCCCGCAACACAGGCAACAGGAAGGAATACGGGTGGGTTTTAGTCAGTAAGAGTCTGACACACCCTCCCGCTCCGCCCAGAGCGGGAGAAGTTATTTGATGATTTCCCAACCTCAAAAAAAAAAAAAAAAAGGCGCCACGGTCAATTTTCCAACTGAAAATGCAAGTTTCTAAACGCAAAAAAATATATATTTAATTTTGATACAACTACAAATTAACGATTTTCGGACTTTTCCTTTACTTGTGAGACCTTGCTTCTTGCCAAATTTCATGATTCTAAGTTAACGGGTACCCTATAGTAGTTTTAGTTAGTAAGTTTAGTTCTAGTTTTGATTTATTTGCGAGTGTCAAAATATGTCGCATAAATGGCCATATTTTTTATTGCGTTGACTTAGAAACTTAATATTTTTAGGACTCCAAGGGACCGTAGACTTACGTCAATCGTCAATCAATCAACTCAGCCTATAACAGTCCACTGCTGGACATAGGCCTCTCCCAGACTTACGTATTTGATATTAATTTCAACTTGATAATTCCTCGCGTTCCTGAGAAAAAGGGTCTTGACAGACTAACAAGCAGACAGACAGACGGACAACGAAGTGATCGTATAGGGGTTCCGTTTATACTTTTGAGGGAGGTACCGAACCCTAAACATGTATATTAATTGCCCCCAAAAGCTGATATTAGCTCAAGGACCCCTTATAGAGCTTATCGGCCGATTAGCTAGGGGTCACTGCGCCCTGCCATACTGATTTTGTTTTTTAAGTACGATAGTGGTGTTATTTTATCGATATAGATAGAGTGGTTACTATGCTGTTGATGTTAATAACTTACAATACTTAAGCAATGTTATGTAGTCAGAAAGGATTACAGGAAACACTGAACTCATCTAGTTTTAAAGCGTGAGTTATTTTTGACGTGTAAGTGTTTCTTTTTTAAAACTAATTTTCAGAAATGATGATCATTTATCATCGTTAACGTATTTTATACGTTTAATTTCAGGTAAATCCCAGTGTGGTCAGTTCCAGGTGTGATTTCAGGTGTCCTATCGCGGGTATGCTGGAAGAGATTTCTTTAGAAATAAGCATCACCTTTGTACGTATTTTTCTGTTCCTTTCTTCTTGTCTGTTTATATGTGTGTACATAAACTGTTAAATAAAGAAATAAATAAATTAACACACAACATAACATCACGCCTTGTTTCCCCGAAGGGTTGGGCAGAGGTGTACCTGTAGTACACCCACATTTCACCAGTTATGTTCTTAAGGCCCATGTAATAGGGCCTATTGCCATCAACCGGGCACAAATCCAGACTCCGGGCTGCTACTGAGAAATTCCAGATAAAAAAACCCAATAACACTTTGCCCGACCCGGGAATCGAACCCGGGTAAATTAAAGTTTTACTGATTTCATGTTTTAATCATCAATGAGTCTCCGGATTGTTGCTATTGTTATAGTTTTCGAGTTAATTCCAGACAATTAAACGATTTTTATGGAACATGAAAAGATACCATAAATTATTTCTTGTTTCTATCGATATGATGGCAGTCCCCTCACTAATCACAAAGAATTAAACAGTAATATTATTTGGACATCATTTAATCTTTCTTTGATCTTCAAAGAGGATGTATTTGCTCAAAGTGAATTAGAAAATCATCTCGTATTTTAATTAGCAAAAATGTTCTAAAAAGGAACATTATTTTCGTTCACTTTTAGATTAGGTACTTAAATAAAATATTTGTTATTATTTGACTTCAAAACGGTAGATATTTATCTAAAATTATCAAATGTGACTTACGCCAGATATTATTGACGCGTCAAAATTAAACGTAAGTCAAATGCTCCGATTGGCTATAAGATAGATAGATAGATAGATATTTATTTGCTTAAACATGTGTCATACATACAAGAAAAGACATGCATGCAAGATGGTAACAACATTATTAGGTACAGACATGTTTGACTTTCAAATGTCAAGAAATATTATGAATTCAAACATTATTTTAAAATAACAATAAATTAAGTAATTAAAGAATAATGATAATACTGTAGTAAAGGTGAACGGCAGATTTCGTACAGCTTACTTTTTTTGTTGTTTTGTTATAGAATTTGTACCACATATGAAGGCAACTAAGCCATTTATTTTCATGTAAGTGTACTATTTTTAGAAGTTCGAATTAATTAATATTTTTTAAAATAAGATTTTAATAATCTATACCTAATAAATTACCTACACGTAATTTAGTCGTAAACTAAACGCAGTTATGTTGGTATTTAAGCTATGCTCGCCATGAGGGTATTACTCGTCCTGCCCTCTTCTTAGTTGAAGTAATTTACGAATGAATTAATTATAAATAAAATAAATGTACTTAAACAAAACTATTAACTGTATTGTTTTATTTACCTACACTAAAAACCCCATCAGGACTTCATCATTATCAAACTGTTGCAGTCAGCTGCTGGACATAGGTATTTCATGCGGGTGCGGGTGCATTATCTCCTAATGCACTCCGCTGAGTAGGTACGATCCTCATCTCAATTTACCTACTTGAAAGTAAGTTAAACACTACAAAAATAGCGACAAGCAATCTAGAACATATACTTTATTACTGAAACAATGTTTATGTGCCTATAAGTAACAATCTACATTGGTACACTACTACTTAACCTTAAAAAATAAAACTGGTTATAACTTTTACGTCCCAAGTTCTAAAAATCCTAGAATTTAAAAAAGGTTTGTCTATCGTATTAACTACCAATTAAAACAAAAAATACCCCAAAACACGAAATTTTATTAGCTGTACGAAAGTCCCATACAAGCCTGCCGTTCGCCTTTAAATAACAAAAAATCAAACAGAATATTAACCTGTTAAGGCCCCCCCCCCCCCCCCCCGCGCGACACCGATTTGGAGTCAAACAATAGAAAATCAATTGTGTGTCATTAGCTGTCCTTGACCAATTAAAAACAAAATAATTTATTCAGACAATAATCATGTCTTAATAACTAAGCAATGGTGGCCCAGTGGTAACCGCCCCGACTTACGAGTTGTATGTCGTAGGTTCGAACCCAAGCAGGCACATTTCTTGGTGTAAACAATTTCATCACCACTGCTCTCAAAACGGGGAGGAGACCGTCCCAGCAGTGGGAACATTATAGGCTGATTATGCATGTCATTGTAAATTAACAAACACAAACATAAATAAATTAATAATGTAATCAAATAAGCTACTATTTTATTTACGAAATATGTCTTTACTTTTCATTTCAAGTTTACATAATAACCAACACTAATATAATAATTCATTTAACCAATCACAACATTGTTAGCAAATTTTTCTGTTGATTTTAGTTCCAGAATCCAGGCGTTATGGTTAACGCCTCATTAAAATATTAGACAACGGTGCCGATTCTCTTGTTTACAAACTAAACTAAATTTAAGTTCAGATAAATTTTAGTTTGTCCTGTCAAATTAATCAGCGCTTGACGTAAATTGACGTAATGTTAGTAGGCAAGTTTTTAATCACGTTTAAACTTGTATGGAGTAGTGACAGGCGCTGATTAATTTGACAGGACTGAACTAAAATTTATCTTCTGTCCTTTTCTTAATGCAATAGAAAGAAAAATATGCACTGAACTTAAATTTAGTTTAGTTTGTGAACAAGGGAATTGGCACCACTAGCTTCTGCCTTCGACTTCATCCGCGTGAAAATTCTTTTTCCCCCGACCCACTCGGGGGAAAAAGAATTTTCGCGGGCGCGCGATGCATCGCTATTGCATCGCGCGCCCGCGCTATTACTTCGTTTTCGCTCAGCGTTCTTTTTACTTTTTCTCATTTTTCTCGGCTCCTAAGAGTCATAGCGTGATGTTAAATAGCCTATAACCTTCCTCAAGGCAACAACACACACTAACAACTAATAGAGAAGTATGGAAAAAAGGGACATGTTGCGCCGCCCCTAAATAAATTGGTATAAGGGCAGGAGATGATAATGATGACGAACCTTCCTCAAGAATCTCTCCAATCACTCCAAATCTCTTGAAATTTCTAATTTCTTTTTTTTTAATTTCTTTGAGATTTGAAAAATTCTTTTTGTATTTACATAAATAATTTTTCAAATCCGTCTGGTAGTTCTAGACAAACTTACAAACTAACAAATTTTACCTCTTTATAATATTAGTACTTATAGATTTCTGCTTTACCTAGGTAAAGAATAATATCTTACTTCGATGTTATTTGACAATACAACTCACGTAATAATACAAAGTAACATAAACCTACAATAATAATTCAACAAGGAATCCAGCAAGAAGAGTATGTAAGGATCGTAGCAGGCGGCGTTCTGTAGTTACTGCCTATCCCCATGGGAAACAGCGTGAGCTTATGCATGTATTTAGGTATGTATGAACCAAGCCTTCTAAGCTGTGATTTTTAATTTGCTAGACCAAAATGACAACTGCGATCGACCTTTTTAGGGTTCCTTACTAAACAAGGAACCCTTATAGTTTCCGTCCCCTTATAGTTTATAGTTTCCGTCTGTCAGTCTGTCTGTCTGTCCCCACTGTAGCTTAGAGACGCTTAGTACTAGAAAGCTGTAATTTGGCATAGGTATACATATTAATCACGACGACAAAGTGCTAAAATAAAATGTAAAAAAAATATGTTTTTTAGTTTACCTCCCTTGCACGTAATGTGAGGATGATATTATTTTTTCTCGTCTACCCCATGGTGTGGTATTGCGGGTCTGAGAACACCACTTTTCGATTCAATGATTTGCTTGCGTAATATTAATAAAGTGCTAATTTTTGTTACAGTTTGCCAGCTAAATGGTTGTTTATGGAGATGTGAAAAAAATCATGGCAGTAGTACATATAATGAAATTAAAAGGAAATCTATCACAGCTAAGTAGGCTTTACAAGTTAACGAGTAATAGTCGACCGACTTAAATTTGCAGTTGGAGAATTGACCGTGGCATATATCGATGTATGGGAGAACAGGTTTTTCAACTACAATGTTAAGTTTGTTTTTGGGATAAATCCATCCCAACTTCCCAACTACAGAACCCTTCATTGTGCGTGTTTTCACCGACACCGGTGAAACAATTTCCGTGAAGTTTTCGTAATTGTTCCACCAGGGTCGCATCGCGCCTGTCTGGACGAGCCTTGAATCCTAGCTAAAATTATAAATGCGAAAGTGAGTTTGCTTGATCCGCTTTCACGCTACAACGGCTGAACGAATTTGGATGAAGTTTGACACATGGGTAGACCATGACCTTTTTTTTTTGGGTGGGAAATCATCAAATAACTTCTGCCGCTCTGGGCGGAGCGGGAGGGAGTGTCAGACTCTTACTGACTAAAACCCACCCGTATTCCTTCCGTTGCCTGTGTTGCGGGGGCCTCGGTAACCCTTTAATACCTTCCCGCGACCCCGTAACCTGCGAGGTAATTGCGTAACACACTGTAAGTAGCAATGGGTTTCATTTTGACAGTTCAACAATATTCATTGCCTTATGTACGTGAGCAGACAAAATTTTCGAACGTATGAAGCAACGGATTAGCAATATACTTCAAAGTCATATAAATTGTGACTCAAACTGTTACGCAATCAGGGTACTGGATTAGGACACAGAATACTTTTATATATTCCGACGGGATCGAGACTTATGCGGGTGAAACTGCGGGGCGCAGCTAGTAATTAATATAACAGAGACAAACGCCAACAGTGAAGGTTATGATTCAGTGGTCCTTGGTGTGAGTCACTCTGTAACTAGATTGTTCACTAGGTTATTTCAGTGTTGCCAGACGCCGAAGGCGTGTCCTCGTACAGATATGGTCTGAAATCTCGTATTTTGTCAACACAACCTCGTACATACCATTTATTTAATAAATTGCTTAAAATCTATTGATTTTCTTGTCAACTATCTCGTATCTAAGCACTCTACAAAGCAGTTTCGTCAAAAAGTGTCCAGGTGGTCGCAGGTGGCAGGTCGTACAACCTGAATTTTGCATTGGATACTGTATGTAGTATCCGAACTGTACCTACTATAGTGGACGTGGAGTATAGTGGAATTAACATAGACATATTTTCTACGTAAAATGAATGAAATGAAACCTTTCGTACGTACACACCATTCATTCATTTCATATAGTCAGAGGCGCGTTCCAAAATATGACTTGTATCAACGAATCTCATACAAAATCGTACGAGGATGGATGTAAGCTCGTACCTCGTACCAGGACCACTAAATCTCGTACATGTACGAGAAACCTCGTATGGATGGTAACACTGGGTTATTTTTACGTCGACACCAAATGGCATTTAAGTCTAGCAAATACGTCCGGGTGTCACCATTGTGTGGATCGCCCGGAGGACACGGTGGAGCTTACGCTGGAGGTCTGCCCGGCTTGGGCAGAGCACCGCCGTGTCCTCGTGGAGGCGATCGGCGGCAGAGACCTCTCGCGTCCGGCCCTGGTTCAGGCCATGGTACGGAGCGAGAGGGCATGGGCAGCCGTCACCTCCTTCTGCGAAGCAGTAATGCTCGCGAAGGAGGAGGCGGGACGGTTGAGGGAAAGGCATGTTTCGCGCCCTCTCGCCCGTAGCCGCCGCAGGAGACGCCCTGGGCGTCGGGAATCTCGGGCGGATTTCCAGCCACCGTAGGCGCGGGCTTGCGGACGGTGAGCAATGGGTAGCTCACCGTCCGGTAAGGACCAGGCCCGGGTCGACGGCGCGTCGTATTCCACGCGCGCCTCAAAGAGATGTCGTCAGCACAAAAGTAGGGGTCCACTAGGGCCGATGCCTGCCGGGGTCGCGGGAAGGTACTTATGGGTCACCGAGGCCCCTGGCAACACAGACAACAGGAAGGAATACGGGTGGGTTTTAGTCAGTAAGAGTCTGATGCACCCTCCCGCTCCGCCCAGAGCGGGAGAAATTATTTGATGATTTCCCATCCAAAAAAAAAAAGTCTAGCAAATAAAAAATCAGAGTATAATCTATTTACCTTGATATAATCTAAGAAACCCCAATTAGTCTGAATTATATGTAGCAGTAACGTTTGTTATTAGAGAATGAATCCTCAAAGTTCACCTCACTGGCTAAACTAAACAGAAACTAAATAATAACAAAGATTCCTTATTGTTTACTTTCGTAATAATTTATCTCAAAGGATAGCAACTATTTGAGTGTAGACGTCGGAGTACAAACTCTTTGGTGCTTGAAAACTTAACAACAATGTGACCTTTTTGGTAAAAAAATATTGTTTTGTGGTTATTTTCAAAAACTATCTTTTGGTATTCAATGTACATACTGAGGAATTTTGTATTGTTGTATGTTATACAGACTTTTGACTCTGTAGATCAATGATTCACCTTCCGTAGCAAAATACCAAGAAGGTATGAGATCACGGCAGCATTGACTCTGGAAACCCTTGAAGAAGATGCTATAATTTCTTAATCAAAAACCTTAGGTGTAACAAACAGTTCTGTATCCGTACTAAAATTCACACGAAACAAAAGATCATACAAAGTATTATCCCCAAAAAAGTAAAAAAAAACTTAAGGACGTTTCGACTCTCAAAAAGCTCTTAAACAGGGAACGAGGCAAAGGAACACCCATAACAACGCTGATTACACGCAAAATGCCTGAAATATCCGAACGCGTCGGCCTGGCTGCATGCGTGGAATACCTTGAACAACCAAAAGCTAAAGAAAAGAGTATTTGGAGCGAAAAAGTCGTGATAGTTATTCAAAAAAGGAACGCTGGGCAATTACTGGCACGCGAGCGGGCAGTCGCGCGCCCGAAGCGGGTGCGTACACACTGGTTTATGTGAGCAATAAAGTTTTCAATTTATTGTTTTTCCGTGACAAAAGCATTCGGACGTACTTATGAGTTGAGTATTCATATTATTTGTAAGGAAATATTTTTATAAAGACATTGGTAAGTAACAGCTGGAGGAGGCGTGCGATTGGAGAGGCCTATGTTCACAAGTAGACGGGAGATCTGGAAAGCTGTTGTTGAAAATGTATTATTAATATTTATTACTTCTACTTCCAAGGATCAAAATTATTTTCCTTTCACAGCCTTTAAGCAGCACATTAAGAGAGGAAACTTAGGCAACGATTCCTAAAGCATCATTTTGTGGCCCTCTAGTTTAAAAACACATGACACATTTTAAACATATCTGGAAGAATTCAGGTTTCAGTAAACATTTTCTCTATGACTGTAAGGTGTTAAACTTTCCCTCTTCCAAAATATCAGAAGCATCTCCAAACATTACTTAGTCTTGATCCAGAATATTTTGCCAAAAAGCTATTGCTCAGCAATCTGTGTGTCCGTTGGCTTAGGTCGTCGGTCGTCGTGACCGCCGCGAGCCGTTGACGGATCGCCTCCCCGCCCCGCCCGCCACCTTCCCGCTTCTCCTCTACTACCTTGTATATCTGGGCGCCTGGTACCGGCCGCTTGCTGATTTGCTTCTGGCCTCGCCTATTGTGGGGCTGGCGAGTAATGGGCTATTTATTGCCCCACTCGCTCAAGACTGAAGTCTGTTGGATCAAACGACCAGACCAGTCTATTATTTCTGATAAGTTTATGTTATCGTTATGTTTTCTGTGTCGCATACGAGGAAATAAAATAAATCTTTAAACGCTTTTAATAAGACCAAGTCTAGCTTGATGACAGCAGAAAATACATAAATAACAAGTATTTTAACGAATAATATTTAATTTATTATGTATGCTGGCGTTTGACCAGTATTGATTGTCTGTCGATTAATTATTAAAAATAAGATTTTTATTAGGTAAGTAGAAGATACGGAAGACGATGGTGCACGTTTACCTCGTTAAAATAATTGCTAAACAAAGATTGTCTTGGCACATAAAATTCTGATGAATCCTAATACAAATTCAACAAATTCAAAAGCCAGGCTAGCAATTAGAAAGTTTTGTAAAACAATAGCGATTAGAATTTAAAAGGTTTGTTTCTGTTCAGTGTTTACTAAAGGTGGGTAACTTCGTTAATGAGCATTGTTTTACAAAATCGGAGACACCACTATTGTTTTACTTAAAAGAGAATATCTTTTGAAAGGTAGCTAGTTAATTTAATCACAGAATTTGCTTTGTTTTCTGTGGGATGTGACTGGAACGCAGGAAGTTATGATTCTGAAGTACCTTAAATCCTCTCAGAAAACAAATGACGTCTTAAAGAACAGGCGTTGGTGTTCAATCGTTCACTATCCTCGTTCCTGACAACAATAGCTCATGAACGGTTACTAGCAGCCGAACTCCCGCTCATTGTAGCCAAGTTATTACAGGGGCATATTGTCTTATTCCAATACGTACCTACTCTAAACCAAATAGCTGCAGGCTACACGAACCCCTCGACACTATAAAGAACCCAACGCTGGCTGACGCACCGATATCCGAATATGTTCCAATTAAAAATAGAACCTATTCTTTTTTCGAATTTGATGGCGGGAAACGGTTGCAGCGCAGCTGGAGGTTGGCAAGAACAATTGATGAATACGGTCGCGCGTGATGTTTTGAAAGTTTTTAGGTTTTTTGAAGTTTCTTGAAAAATAGAGTTTGTGATCGCAATATGGTTTGATTTGATGACACTGAAATGATTATTTACTTATATAATTATACTATAGGCTGATTTGAGGCTTTGTAGCTTATTATGTTTCCACTGATGGGACACAGACATCGTGTCTGTTAAAAGAAGTTAGTTGACTGTTGTAAATCTGCAATCCATGATGCGGTCCCAGTTTTGCAAGCAACCAGACACACTTAACCCATAGACATACTTTCTTCAATAAGCCGGTGTTATAGACAAGCCATTAATTCTTTACTACGCAAAAAACAAAAATCTAAATTCGAAATTCAAATCCCCCCCAGTTTCGCGAGTGCGTTCGGTTTAGCCCGCGGTTATTTACTCAAACTGAACGCGACTGCATTTCTGTGAAGCAGGGATTATAGCGATCCTTCATTACCTAATGGTACAATACGAGGGGACGTCGCACGATTTAGTTTTGGCAGCATTGCCTTTGATGATAGTATATTATGTACTGTTCATTTTTAAGTTATTTATAGCCTCCTTGCCTTATATGAAGGTGAAAGCTAGATTAATACTGCGTATAATTCGCTTGCTGTACCGCAGGTTATCTAAGGCCATCGTCTTAGATGACTCTACCACGATACGCGTTTGCAATTGGTAGGAAACTAGGGTCAAATTATAGGGCTATTTGCGATCACTTAGGTATTTATTCTTTATCAGCCTTCTCGTATCGGCTGTATGACAAAAGCCTTCAAGTCCCTAACTAATTAATAAAACAATTTCGCATATCTTTTTTTTTTTTTCTTTGGCTTCGCACGTTTTGTGCATTTAGCCAATGTCTCGTTAAGTTGCATATCTTAACGTCTTAACAGTGGTAAGGTAGTGGTGCCAACATACCGACTACAAGCAACATGCTTGTTAAGCGCGCGGCGGGAAGCAGGCGTCCCGTCGCGAGCCGCCGCCGCTACCGACCGCTCTTATTTTGAATTTCGAATTTTATTCCGACATATTGATGTGGTCATAACGCTTCTGTTTTAAAAATAGGTCGATTATGTTACTTAATAATGTAATTGGTTGATGCAAATGGAGGTTATTTGGTGAGGAAACAAATGACTGAATCTTCAATAGATACTATTGAAAGCAGGAGACGCACAGTCCCACTGAAAAGTACTTGAGGTCGGTATCTGTTGATCTATGTATATCTCGAATGTATTATAATTTGTATTTGCAGGAAAAAGGAAGGGGCTTTAGGAGCCTCTTGAGGACAAAATCCGCCAATCAACTAGTAGTCTGATATGGATATTATAGTTTTTGAAATAATGCGTTAACCATTTAATTTCCGATTGACTAACAATTCGCCTTGTCTTACTTCAAACCTTTATAATTTAAACGACCCAAACTCTTGACGAATTCGTAACACATTTTGAAAAGCTGCGTTGCAGTGATTAAGACCTCTTTCGTAGTGTTTTTCTAAAACAATGACCTGTGGGGTCGCAGTGCCGCATCGACAATTTGCAAAGTCTTGAATAAATAATTGGGGAAGTGCTGATGAGGTAAGGAAGCAGTGGAAAATAATTTTTGATCGCTGTGTCTGTTTGTTTTAAAACAATTTGTGATTTATGAATTATGATATAATAATATATGTCTACATTAGGTTTAATTGTCAAATTGAATGTTCTAGTTTCTGCCCAGTTTTATGAAATGGATATTCAGAGCGGTGGTTTACTATATTTAAAAAATCATAAATATGCAATTCCTCTAATTAAATACCTACTAGATTATCTGCCTTTACTTTTCATTTGTTTGTTTGATTTTTAGGGTACCGTAGCTCAAATGGAAAAAAAACGGAACCCTTATAGGATCACTTTGTTGTCCGTTCGTCCGTCCGTCCTTCCTTCTGGTCTGTCTATCTGCCAAGACTCTTTTTCTCTGGAATACGAAGAGGTATCAAGTTGAAATTAATATCAAATACGGAGGTCTACGATCCCTTGAGCTCTAAAAAAAATTAAGCTTCTAATTCTGCGTAATAAAAAAATTATGCGTCATATTTTAAAACTCCTACTATCCTTTGGTCTCTTTATGAATGAACATGAGTATTTCCATAATTTCAATGTCTCAATAAAACCTGTTTTAGTCATGCATAATGCGTTTTATCGGTACGTGTATAATCACCGCGATCACCCTCGCATTGGGTTGTCACCCTCGAGGTGCACCTCTATAACAGGGGGACGCTCTGTTTGAACATCACTAGTGGTTACATTTGGAAATTCATTATCTGACTGGACTTAATTGTTTGGTAATGATTATTATTTACTGGTATAATGATTTTAGTCTTTCCTTCTGTACGTCGTAAAGACGGCTCTTACATAAGATACATTCGGTTCGATATTATTGTTTCTTTTCGGATACTCGAAAAAACATTAATCATTTATTTATTCATAAAGTCATCATCATTCTCCTGTCCTTATTCCAATTTATTTGGCGCAACATGTCCCTTTCTTCCATACTTCTCTATTAGTTGTCATCTCGGTAGTCACCCCCTTTCTAGCCATATCATCTTTCACACAGTCCATCCATCGTTTCTTTGGTCTTCCCCTACTCGTATAGCCATCCACATTCATAGTCAAAACTTTCCTGATGACACTTCTCTATTTCCTTCGCATCACATACCTATTTTATTCTATTTTTTTCTTTATTGGCCAACCAACAGTTGTTTACACTGTAAATAGTTGAAGTAATATCTACCATAATCTAAGGTAAGTGGAACAATGTCTTACAAGTTATCACTGCATGCCTCATAAACATGTTAGTTGTGCCACAAGCACTAAACTATAAAATTAATATAGATATGTATAATAACTAAAATTAGCAAGTTTAAATTAAATTTACGTGATGAAATATAAAATTAATATAAACAGCAAAAGTAAAATTCAATAGAACAAAACAAACAGAGACAACAAAACCGAGAAAAAATAAAATTAAACATTCAGTCATGTTTAATTTTATTTTATATTAGTTGTTCTATGAAACTTGGCATATGAGTCAAAATGCTCGTCAACAAGATCGCTGGAGCTATTTAACAATCTGCAAAGACGAGGAATGACAGAGTTTACACCAAGTATTGTTCTGTGGAGTGGAGGGTATAAAGGAGTAATAGAAGCACAAGGGAGTCTAGCAGGGGTCCGAAACTGAAACTTGGATAGTAATAGGGGACAGTCAATTTTCCATTGGAGTAGCTTATACTATGACTGGTTACAGTCAAAGTTGAAAGCTGTCCATGTTCCAGCTATACATGTTAATGTATAGCTGTAACATGGACAGCTTTAATTGAAGTCCGAAACTTTGCGAGTAAATTAAAAAAAAACTACATGGCTAATGTCAATAAATTTGAATTTAAAAGTACTTTAATACAATACACATCTAAATAAAATTAAAATTCAGAATCTACGAGGTGTATTTAAAAAAAAATGTACCTGAGTGTAAAATTTCAGTATTTTTTTTAATAAAACAATAAAAACTCGATGAAAAACAATCCACAGGGCATGAGAAGTGTTTAGGGGTCTGAAAGGATAGCAGGTAACCCCCCCAGTCGACCATTTCAATTTGGCACACGATGCACCAAAAACCCTGTAGGTATATACTATGACAACCAATTTCCACACAACTTTTCAGTCTCCGGTTTCACCTTCAGACTTCCTCTTACGTACTCATTTCTTATTCTATTTATAATTTATTTATCAAGTATACTACTCTTATGTTGTATTGCTTGAAAATGTCTCACAGGTAAGCTTCGATAAGTGATGCCAGCTACAAATGGGTCGCTGTTTAGTTGGATGCCCATAAAAACCTCTGAATGACGATTTAGCAGGAGTTTTACACATAAGAAAGAAAGAAAAGAAAGAAAATACATTTATTTGCGGTAAACATGACGCAAGGAAGGAACACAAATACAAAAAAGAAACAATTTGGGGGAGAATATGCGTAACGGCCAACGCTCAGCATAATGCTGCGACCCTATGCGAGACAGAGCCGCAGCGCTGGTTTTCAGCGATAGCCGGCACATAGCACACAGTAGCATCTACCATTTTTTTAATGACGTCACAACATTTCACAATAGTCACAACCGCAGCCCTTATATTACAATCTTTAAAAACCCCTATATCATCTCCCATCTATGTTTTACCAATCAATCAAACTCAAGTCAAAATTCACCCTTCTGTCTCTTCCGGACAATGATCGTTACAGATTTATGAATTAGCGTATGCTGTGCTGGTGTAGTGTGTATCAAATATATGGATATGATCGCGCGGTCGCGTATCGCCGCCGGCTCGCCATCTGTCAACGTTTGGAGAACTACTAGGAACAGGGATGTGCTGGGGTGTCGATGTTTTATTTATGTGGTGAGGCTGTGTGTTTTCTAAAAATTAGAAAAGCTTAGTTTTTCTGATGGTGGATTTCAGGCTTTTATTCAATGTTACGTTCATGGATTTAAAGAATGTTATTGTTTATTTATTTAATACTTTAATTGGTCAAGGACAGCTAATGAGACACAATTGATTTTCTATTGTTTGACACCGAATCGTTATCGCGCGTGGCTTAACAGGTTAAGCACATAAATGTACCGAGGCGGACTTGCCATAGGCATTTTCTACCACCATTTAATTTTTTTTTTCTTATTTTTTTGTAAAGAGGTAAATCCTTTTTGTCTTTTTATGATTGATATATATAATTTCTCTAGATCTCTTATTCCGCGACTAAGCGAAATCAAAGGGACAATAGCTTCACGTTTAATAAACTCACTTAATTATATCAAATGCTCGTTTGACCGTCATACTGTCGTTTCATAGTATTTCCATACTGTAGCAATCTCGTGCATTGTCGATGACTCGATAGTGATGTACCGACTGTTGAATAATATATGTTGTAGTTTTTTACTCATCACTTATGGTTGGTACACAGCCGACAGATGGCGGTGTTTACTGAAAATTAACTGTCAAATGGTGTGTGAAAACATTCACATGGGAACGGCAATTAATGGAAATGAATGAATCATTTGAATGGGAGCTTTCTTGGACGGTGTTGGAAAAATGTAGTTCATTATTCATTGTAGCTTTAAGATATTTTGTTTCATATATCTTATGTTTATTTATAGTTTATATTTCCAGTTGTGGTTACCTACTACAGACTCTGCAGCCTATAACAATTTTGCTATCGTACCTTGTCATATCCTATTTAAACACAAAATTAATCCATTTCCATCCTACTCCAGACATATTAATCAGCCACTTCTCCCCCACAAATTAATTCTTTATAAAGCCTTCTTGCCAAACACCTGTAGGTATATTTCATGGCAAGGCTAAATTAATACGAACATTATAACTATAATGGCAGGAATTCAATTATTCGCTGCACCGAACATGCGCGCAGCGTGGGTCGGTAGCGTGTGCGCAGTACATGTGTCTGGACATGGACAAAATGTTAAAAACATATTGATATATTGTTTGATGGGGTACTAAGATATATGGATAGCTGGGGCAAAAAGAGATGTCACGGTTGGTATTGACAAATTGAATAAGGTAATTCAAGAGATTCGAGAAATAAGGTATTTTTTTTTACATTTTAAGCAATGCTTTGTAGACAGTGCTGGTATTTTCATGGTCCTATGATATGCAAGAGGTCCTTCCAATACAAAATGAGCTATGCATTTGGTTCCTGATGAGTCCGTGTTGACTTTACGAGCCCATCGCTCGACAAGTAAAGCAAAGTCAGCATTATTCAGCTAATACTTTCAAACCTCATGTTTCTTGTTTGAATATTGTGTCAAACCTCATAACCTTTGTTTTAACATTCCTGAGGGCTATAATAATTTGCCAAAAAAACCATTTCCACAAAATGAAAGGTAGCCTTCCCACTTTTTTTGCTTGAACACCTTGTCTATTCAAAGAAGACATCACATTTTCTCCGAATGTTCTCATTATAATATGCTCTTATTATGTTTGGAACCTAGGTGCAAAGCCTTAAGGGATGATAGTTGACGCTTAGAAAAAGTATTTTTAACTTATAATTTTAGTTTTTTGTTTAAATAACCCAATTTCTGTTAAAGTTGGTATGTTATTTTTTTTCATTTTTGTTATCAAAAAAAAATCTAGACACTTTTGAGGTCGCAGAAAACTTATAAAATTAAAAAAAAAAACATGAAAAATCAGAAATTGGTTTATTTTCAAAAAATCTTAGTTTGCTGTTACAAATAAAAAAAACATACTTCGTCTAACTAAGGCATGTATGGCGCAAAATGTTGTCAACTATCACCCCTTAAGGCTTTGAACCCAGCTTCCAAACTCACGCCTTGGAAACTAGTGGCTGTCACTTTTCTGACACGACAAGTTCAAGGAAATCAGACGTTACTTTGAAGACATTTCAGCGTCTTTAGATTTCTGCGAATTTAGCTACTAGCTAAAGAACGTAAATATTAAAGCCACAGTGGGCTGTGGCTTAAATTTTTACGTTTTTTTAAGACGAATGAAGCACATGGTAAGGAGGGCTAAAAGATGAAATACGTTTTAAATTACATGAAAACGGTAAGTAGGCGGTAGTTTGAATATTTTGAATTTAGACTTAATAGGGCATCTGCTATATCTAGGAATATATTCAATATATATTATATATATTCAACTGCCTTTAATTACATAACATATTTACTTCTACAATCATTTAGTATTCTTCTTACATTTAAAACGTTTTCATGTAATCGAACCTTGTAACTCACTAAATTTCACTGCTCTAAAAAACCGTATAAAGCGATCAGAGCACAAGACTGATGTTATACCTCGTGATGAGACACAAAAAGCTACAACTTTACGAGTGTTCCCGCCATGTAATTGAATAACAAGATGGCGGTATAAGGCTCTGTATAGAACAGACGAATAGTAAGTTTAATTACAGTTTTTCCATAAACACATATAGAAATGGTAGATATTTATGGATATTCTAAGGTGCCTTAGTTACCTAATTGAACCGAATATGTAAAGAAATCCGCTACTCCGCAATCCGCTACTTTCTTTTATTCTACCTTATACCTGCATATTATACAGAATAGATTTTTGAGACGGGCAGTAAGGGCAGCTACCTTAACCGTTGTAGCTACAAGAAAGCAGTCTTAGGAGACCGTCCTTAACTTTTTGAGACATTTAGATCTGCACTCACAGATTTTAGACACACACATATATATATAAATATATATATACAGTATGAGTCTTTATAATGTGCACATATTGAAATGAAGGAATCTACTATGCTTAATTGTATTGACGGAAAAAATATTTTAAAAAATCGTATTTTTTTCTCTTTTACCTTTGATAGAAAATGTTATGATTGAGTTATAAATATGCAATATTTACTACTGGGTAGCTAATACGATGAATAATAAATTAAAGTAATAAAAAAGGTACGTAATGGGGTAAGTTATTGACAAAAGGTACGTTATTAAGAAATTTTACGATTTATGTAAAAATTTAATTGTGTGCTTAATCATGCATCAAAATGAAATCCTGACCCATGAACTCGGAATATGGCATTACGTGAGCCTCTTTGCAGTGACGAATGTGTCGGTCGCTATTTAGTGGTGGCAACCGTGATGCCGTCACAATCTCAAGACCAGTTTTTTCTTCGGTGGAAATTCCGCCCCAGATTGTCCATGACCCACCGACATAACTCCCCTTCTCTTCAATGCAACATTGCTGAAAACGTTATTCCTGTCTTCTATAGACTTTCCTACGTCCATCATTGCCATACAGCAGAATCATGGTTTCGTCCGTAAAAAGAAACTGGCTCCATTGACGTTGAGTCCAATGCAAATGTTCGCGTGAGAACTGTAAGCGCCATTCTGTGGCCTCGTGTCAGTTTGGGATTAATGTTTGGCTTATGAGGTTTCAGGCCATTTTCTTTGAGTCTCCTTCTAACAGTTTGGGCACAAACAGTCAGTCCATGAGAGTTTCGAAGCTGTTCTTGAACTTGTACTAAGGTCTGGTAACGATTACGTAGGCTGGGTAAAGATAAACCGATCTTGTCGTGCTGTATTGACCCGGTTTCGTGGTTCTCCTGGACGGCGCAAGTAGCCGCTAGTCTCCACGTATCGATGATAATTTTTTTGAAAGGCAGAACGACTTACATGATGATTACATGGTGTGCATTTACGTTTCGCTGACTGAGCCCAGATTGAACAAGTGCCACAGATTGCGCGGCTACTTCAGGTGCAGTATCCATAATTTGAACGTCAGAATTATTAAAACGAGAGAGATGCTCTAATCGAAGCTTGTTGCTTCTTTAAGAGCGACCCTATTCCGATTTTCTTCTCTTTTCAATTTTGGAACAATGCTTATAAATACCAAAATGATCTAAGTGTATGATGAATGAGTATGTCAGTTTCAAAACTGCATAAAAACTTTTTCTTTGACTTATTATTATTTTGATGTTTTAGGCCTTTAAATATAAAAATGCACGGTGGCTCGATTTAAGAGTGTATTGTTTATTATTAAGAGTGTATTTGCAGTCACTGTAGTCTAAGTTGAAGCATTTAGATTATTTTGTTTGAATGTGTCATCACATCATTGATCAGCAGTCAATTGCAGTTAGGCACAAGCTTAATTGATTAGGTACCTACTTTGGTTTTGGATACGACAAGATAGCTTCCTCTTTTTTTCTAAATTTTCTTCTGAACAAAAACTACCTTATGTTTAGACCTTAAGGCGTGGAAGTGTTCTCGTGTCGTGGACGTATATATCAGTGGCGGGGCCCAGCATGCGGCCCGCCAGAGGTATAATGCGGCTACTTTAACATATCAGCGAGGAAATATACATAGATTTGTCAGGCGATCGCCCTAAATGGCTGATAATGTTTCCATTTTAGAAATAAGGGAACAGTCTTCGGCTTTTGAAAGGTTATTCAATGTAAGAACGTTGATTGTGAGAACGTTTTCTATTTTGTTAAGTATCTGGTACTAGTAGTACTTGTTGACAGGCCTACTCTGTTTCAAATTACAGTGTTAATAGGTATGGGAGGACTCATACCTATTAACACTGTAATTTGAAAACATTGTAAAAGCCAATTATTTTTAAAAGAGTAACCGTGGAGTTTCCTACCGGCTCTTTCTGTTCTCCATAGGAAACGACCAATTGGATCCGAGCTACTGACGTTTCATATAATACCTAAGTGCCCATGTAGGTTTATGTGAAATAAAATATGTTGATTTTGATAAGCCGCTGTCAAATCTTCTGTCAGTTTGTATTATTGGTTGTTGTTTATTTTGGTCAATCAAGCACAACAGATAATGTGGGATTTGGGATATCTACAGATGATCAAAGGCTTACGTGGTTCAACTGGCAAGAACACAGGCAAATAATTTCTAAAATTTACCGTATTAATTACAATAATTGTCATTTCCAAATTCAAAACAAGCGTTTCCCACATTTACCTCTACACACGTTTGGCAAAGCTTTTAACAAAAGCTGTCGTGAAGCGAACACGCCCGGGACTAGGGGTCATAAGCTCTCAAAGTGACGTCACGAACAGGACCAGTAGGGTCTGCCGTCTGTAGCTTTTGATCCGTACAAAGGGCAAATGGGGTATCCTATAATGTCTGTGAATGTAACGAGTTGGTAATAAAATGAAGTGCTCTTTTTATATTTAGAAATTGTTTGTTTTGTTTATGGGATATTTTATTACGATATTGCTGTAATTAATGGAAATTTTCAACATTAAGGACCAGGATCGAAGGATCAACTGGTTTATATGACATTATATTGATAAGTGAACTGCCCGGTAGGATTACTGATTTATTAAGTGGCAATAATTTAGATCCTACAGATTTTGGTCTTCCAAAAATGTTGTTTAAGTAATGATGTTAGATTTGTAAGTGACAACATGCATAGAACAGCAATCGTTAGATGATGTTTCATAATAATATTAATCAGGCAAAACGCATGTTAAATTATTAATAAGAAGATAGAAAATAATCATTTGAGAATCGAAATAATATATAGTAAAATTACCACATTTTTATCGTTGCCACAGAATCTATCGCTTCAGCAAACAAGTCTACATATCTGTAATGTTGGCAGCACAGCATGGTTTCGCGCGCAGCGTGGCGCGAAAATTATAACCTCGCGCGATCTGGCTCGCACAAATCAATTTGTGCCGTTATGGCGATGTTAACGCAGCCGCGACACGGATGCGCGGCTTCTTGCACTCATGTTTTTGCCTTTTTGTATTAAAATAATAATGTGGTAATGCCATTAGATGATTTTTGCCGACTTATAAAAGAATGGTTTTTCGATGTTTTAACATACAGTTCGTGACTGATGAATCCAATGTTTTTGACTGAAATGTTAATTACAGAACAAGAATGTTGAGTACCTAAACAAATGCACGGCGGGTTCCTATCGTAAATGTTAAAATAGCTACAGCCTCACAAAATGCGATTAAACAACACAATCCTTGATGTTTGGAAATATCAATATAAAATGTGGGTTTGCAAACCGTACATAACAGTAGGTACAGTCTTTTAGTATCTATTAAATAATTATTAACAATCATACATATCGTATGTAAAAGAGGTGATTTATGGTGCTCCCACACTGCTGTTAAGAAATGTTTTCATGTTAGGTAATGTTAAAAACATTTCTAAACAAAATTGTTAGTTTAGGTACAAATTGTAACATATAAAACATTTGTTATCATTTGTTTGTAAGTGTAATCCAATGAGCAAATCTTCTTCCATTTTCGTGTAGACGTCTCGAAACGTAAATCCAAACTGCTCCATGTCAGGTTTTCAAATGTTATAAATGTTTGTAAATATTTTCCATCAGCACTCAAAACATCTAAAAATTCCTAACATAATGTAACAATTCCTAACATTTGTTAGTAAATGTATTAGTGTTAGAAAACGTTTGTAAACATTTTTAACAGCAGTGTGGGATCACCATTAGCCTATTAAACATTGCTGGGATTATGTAGGTATATAAGATAATTCTCATCACATAAGGCGTAATAATAAAACTCAAATGTCTTGCTTCTGAAATTAAATAATTCATTTAACATTTCAGTTTTACTCAATTAAATTATAAACTAAACTTATGTACTACGTAATTATGTACTAAAACATACCTGAAATTAAATTAAACACATTTAAAGTATTTTATTACACATAAGTCGATTCTCCTTCTAATAAATTTTAAGTAATCAAATCTTAAACAACTCAAAATTAATATTGTATTTTTTCTTGTCATTTTGACATCTCTAGCTTTTTCCAGTTGACATCCGTACTAACTTTCTTAAGGCGCTGACAAGACCTAATTGACCAAAATAGGCTTCCCTTAAGAAAAAAAATTGCCAAATCTGTATAGTTTGTGGTAGCGGAAAAAATATATGTTAATTTTGAACATATTTCCCAGAACTTGGTTGTTACCAAAACCCGTTTAAAAAAAAATCTCGGTACAAACTAACGTTAAACTAACCTCTTACCTTGAGTTCTAATCCAAAATATCTGTATTAATATGAACATACGTTACGTATTTAATTAATAACAAAAACATCTTATTTGAATGCAGAACTTTGTTGTTTTTTATTTTCGATTACTCAACTCAATTTTGAGTAAATAGATAATTGCTTCATATTTTGCAATAAATTACAAGAGTTGTGTCATCGCGCTTCTCTTTCTTTTCTATGCAATCTGACAGTGACCGCGGTTTAGGTGTTGACATCGTCTTAACGAAACTCTTTCGCGTTAAGGCGCTGACAAGACCCAATTGACCAAAATAGGCTTCTGTTAAGAAAAAAAATTGCCAAATCTGTATAGTTTGTGGTAGCGGAAAAAATATATGTTAATTTTGAACATATTTCCCAGAACTTGGTTTTTACCAAAACACCTTTTGAAAAAAAATCTTGATACAAACTAACGTTAAACTAACCTCTTACCTTCAGTTCTAATCCAAAATATCTGTACTAAATATCAACTTAAGTTACGTATTTAATTAATAACAAGTACGTCTTATTTGAATGCAGAACTTGGTTGTTTTTTATTTTCGATTACTCAACTCAATTTTGAGTAAATAGATAATTGCTTCATATTTTGCAATAAATTACAAGCGTTTTGTCATCGCGCTTGTCTTTCTTTTCTATGCAATCTGACAGTGACCGCGGCTTAGGTGTTGTCAGTGTCTTAATGAGAAAAAATATTAATATCTACGCGGAACAAGATTAAATAATAATAAATACATTTTCTTTACATGTATCCTAAATGTAATTAGAATAAAATCTTTTTGTTAACTTGTGTTTCCCTTTCTGATAATAAAGTACATTTAAAAATCTAACAATTAATCAAATCTCTATACGAGTAAATAAACAACTTGATTAGCGTGAATGCAGCCAATCAATTCTAAAATCATTAACGTTGTCCCCATCCCCAAAAACATAACATCTGGCTAAGACTCCACTCATCATCCTAACAGTACCATAGGTACTGTTTGCTTTCTCCAAGTACCAGGGCGCCACAGAAGACAGGAGGCTGTCCGAACAATGCTGTGTACGCAGCGGGCAAAGCGCTACTAATGACTGCTGAATAATTTAACGGGGAAGCGGCGGCGGCGGCGCACAGTGGAACGAATGTATGGGAGCGGTTGGACGTAGACATGTCCGAAAAATAAGAGTAAAATTATGACAAACTAATGATGCCATCTTATTCGATTACTTAATGCCTTCATAAATTGTGGTGACGAATTTCTTCATAACTCCCATATTTCGGGAGTAATTTGAGAAAATGTGAAATTTTACTATGAAAATGAGTGTATCGAGCTCTCTCCCTCCTGATTCCGGGCTTGTTTCAAGTAGCGGTCTCTAATATCGTAATGCTATTACTAAGAGCTATATTTAATACTAAGACACATAGTGCGCCAAATGTGCACTTTCTGGGATAAAAGGAAATGAAAATTTAAAAAAAAAAACGTTTTTTCCCCATTTGTATTTACTTTAAACCGCAGACAGACTTATTAAGAGGTCTATAAATATATTATATATATACAGAAATATATATTAACAAAAATATTCACAAGAACTGATGAGAGTATGACTTTTAAGTAAGTTGATAATAAATTACCTAGTTTCATTAAAAGTACAATAAATAATTAAGATGGAAGCTCTAATTTACTAAGTTACACATTTTAAAACAATAACATCATTTAATTATCTTCGTCATCATCATCATCATCAATTAATTCAAATTCAGAATCGATGTCCACTAAATCATTTATGTTAACAAATTCGATATCACTTTTCTCAGAATCCGTAAGCTCATAAAATTCCTTAAAAGAAGATTTTTTTACAAACTTATTTCCTTTTGGACGGATACTTGTAACAAGTGGATCAGAAGACAGTAAAAGATTGTGCATAATATCTTCATTGCATGAGATACTGCTATGCTTTCGAGAATGCCCCTCTCTATATTTTCTAAAATCTTTATTTCTAGCCTCAGATGCCTCTTCGGATAGAAAACCAATGGGCACAATTGACATGTTCTGAACTATGTCTGGCCCATGCATTAAAATTTTATGAAGTGAAGAAGGCATATAATACCATGGGTATAACTCCACGTAAAGCTTAGCAGTATCAAAGCAGAACTCTCGGAATTTAGTTACGTTGATCTTCTCTCCTGATGAAATACACTGCAAGATCACACAGATTTTTCTTAAAAGCATAGCATCTATTCCGGTCAGTTCAGCAGATTTAGTGTAGTTTTCAAAAAATCTCCTTGCCGAGTTGCCATTGTTGGTGGATCCACTGCCTTGTTTCACAACATCGAGAAGTAAGCCCGTTTCTCTTCTTACAGCCTCTTGAACTCTTTTCTTCCTGTCATCAACTTGCCTTTTTGCTATATCACCCCTTACTTGCCATGATTTTATGTCTAATTTGTAGGAAATGTGTAATAAGCATTCCATTGAGCGAATCCAAGCGTGAAGGGTGCTTAAGCTATATTTATACATGTCCTCGTTTGCGTGTTTATCTTTGATTAACTCTAAATTATTCATTTCTTTAGGACAAGCCTTGCATATGTCACACACTGAAGCTGCTGTATTGGATATAATGGAATGAATTTTACCATCAATCATTGTCAACAGCAGTTGGTGTTTGACACTAATTCCATCAGTGATGGTGGATGGAGTTAAGGCTTCAATCTCTGCTTCGATTTCAGCCATCTCTCTCTGCACATTTTCTTTGGTTTCCTTTATAAACTTAAACAATATTGGCCGGCAAAATGAAGTGGAAGATGGTCGCTCGTTTTCCCAAATTGTTACACCTTTTGAGACGAGCCGCAGTGGTACAAGACTAATCATAAAATTACTAGCAAGATCGATTTGCTCATCTTCACTCGTCCTTTGATGATAAATGCTTTGGCTAGATGATCCGTCAAAACCCCATTTGCTGGTCAATACGAGCTGTTGATTGGGATCAACAGGGGTTTCTAACGACCTAATAAGTCTTCTTGAGGTTAAATCCATCAAGGCTTGTAATTTGATTTTTGCAGAGCTCTCTGTAACTGTGAGATCTTCTTTGGCCGGATAGCACTTAATTTTTTCTTTAACCAACATGTAGTAACTCGGGTATTGAAGAGCTCCTTCTTGAGTGTTGAAATCCCGAAGAGTGTTATAGCGCCATTTCGATAAGTTCATCGATACATAAAGAGCCAATGCCTTCAAAGGGGATATTTCCCGTACCTGAATTGATTTACCTTCAATGAAGGCTTTGATTTTTGAGGCCTCTTCTGGATTCTCCGTCAAGTATTTCATAACATAAGCTGTATCGCTTTGTCCTGCCTTTTGAAGCGCCCTTTCGGCCGAAAACATAATTTCAGCGCTGCTACTGCTGCATGAAAGACTATCTTCAGTGCGTCTTCTTTTTTGCCGGTTACTAAGGTCCTCAAAAGATTTACGAGGACTAGGATGTGTACAAGTTGAAGCATCAGATTTAGCAGGAGAAATTATGGGCTCGATGACGTCACTTATATTTTCTGTAGAAGGTTCCATATTTTCATTCTGTAATTCCGGCCATTGAATTGCAGCCTGTAGCCAAATCTCATGTTTCTTCCGAAACTTATCTGTGCTTCTTCCAGACTGTGTCCATTTTGCATAAATGCGGTAGCAAAATCGACGACACCAGTCTTTTAAACTTGTTTCAGCACTTTCACATAACTGAACACAACTGTTATCTTTTAAAACACTGAACAAATAGTTAAAGTCGCGTAAATCTTTATGTGCGCGTGCGCATAAAGCAACGTGAATATCAAGATTTGTATTAAAATTTGGAAAATACATTGCGAGATTAGCTTGGATACAACGAGGTGTAAATCAACACTGATTTTAAAGTTACTAATAGTGACCTATTTATATAAAATCCAGGTATCCCAGGTATCCTTTGTTAAATATTGCAAGGTAATTAGTTATTGTGATAATTAGTAAATGATGCATGCTAAATTAGTGTATTAAGAGCCATTTAGTAATTAAATAATAGCAATGTTCTTATCAGTAATCATTAGTGCATCAGTTTTATATGTAAACCTTAAGTCCCTAATTATATATCCTAATTAGCTTATATCTTCTCTAATTGGCTGCTCAGAAATGTTATTGTAATAAGGTAAACCTTTAGAAAAACGGTTTTAATCAACAAAATAAACAAAAAATAAAAAAATTGTGTTATAAAATAAACATCACTCTATATCCCAGAAAGTGCACATTTGGCGCACTATGTGTCTTAGTATTAAATATAGCTCTTAGTATTAGCATTATGATATTAGAGACCGCTACTTGAAACAAGCCCGGAATCAGGAGGGAGAGAGCTCGATACACTCATTTTCATAGTAAAATTTCACATTTTCTCAAATTACTCCCGAAATATGGGAGTTATGAAGAAATTCATCACCACAAGTTATGAAGGCATTAAGTAATCGAATAAGATGGCATCATTAGTTTGGCATAATTTTACTCTTTTTTTTCGGACATGTCTACGTCCAACCGCTCCCATACATTCGTTCCACTGTGCGGCGGCGCGACTTGCGTTGCAGTCTGCACCCCGTGGAGGAAACTTAAGATTTCGTAGTTTTTTTCAAAAACATTGTAGATGTGAAGATAAGTAACTACTTACACACACACCCACACACACACACAGTTAGTACATAGTTAGGATCCCATCATAATTTCAAGTTAAAACGCAACTAAAAAAAATAATGATAAGTAATGCAACTTTTCTTAATAAACTGCTTTTACGTTGACGGTTTTACCAAACTACCCAAAGGAAAATGTCAAAATTATAACCCAAAAGGAGGCTGGTTTTGTAGACTTCACTGTAGCCGTTATGAGAAAACATTTTCTTTCTTTTTACCTAAGAAGTTTTTCGGTTTCCTCAGTTTCACGCGTTATGTAGATATATAGCTACGTCTTAAATTGCATAGTCTACATTTTATTATTCTTTTTAAATTTAATTTTGAGCTGTCGTCTTCCCAATTTCGCGATCTCAACAAAACTTTTTGCAAACCTACGAAAAAAAGGTAAAATACTCAAATGTAAAAAAAACCAGTGTTATGATGGAGCGGTATTCACATTCGTCACGCTTTGCTTCACAAAAGTTAACAATGAACCTCTTAACCTACCACAATGAACAACATTGCACAAAGAACCTTCTTTTTCGCAAAACATGCAAAAATAAACATGGTTCATTCTTGATTTTGACAAAATACACACCCACGCACAGACAATCTTTTTTTTTATTGGCGATGATAATATGCGCATTCAGCCTGAATCGAAACGATAGATCGAGCATAATTATTTGTGCGAAAGGTTTAAGAAGCTACCTGAGTGTTATTTTTATGTTAATATCGTTTTGAAGTGTAATCACATTTATTGGCTTTCAAGGAGTTAAAGAACCCGGGTTTAGTGAAGTGGAAGAAAAAAAATGGATGCTGCATTTGGTCTTAACCATGCCTGTTCATAAAAATGTCATCCACTGAAAGTATTAAAATTTTTAATCAACAAAGTAGGTAATATTCTAAGGTCATTAGATAATACTAAAATGTTTTAATCAAAATCTCGAGCGAGCTTTTGAAAACATTGTCCAGTTTTGCCGATTATTTTGCCAACGATCACACGAAAGGCTACTTTAAGAGGCCCGTCAAGCCTATCGAATTAAAACAGGATTAAACTTTTTTTCCATAAATCACCTGACATTTTTCTCAAGATATCCGATATCCATTTCTTGAACTATAGGATCACAAAAACGAGCATGTAATCGCAATCCTCGTGGTAAAGTCTGCAGGTTGTCAGTCTAATGTGTTTTGTTGAAATATAGGTGCGTAGCGAACTATTAGAGGTGTGGCGAATCGAGTGGCTTATGCCAATTTTGAAATAAGAATTAAATTAAGAATGTTTTTTTTTTCATGACTTATGTGGAAGTTTTTGTGCAGTTAAACCAGAATTGTGTACCTACAATGTTTTTAATTTATCTGTAGCAGAATTTAATAAAGTTTTCGTCAGTGATAACCTGTTTTATTCCCATTTTATAGGTACACCAGAAATTTATGCACAAATTGCTTTGTGATTCACAAATTGTCTGCAAAGACAATGGTTTTGAAGTTACAAACTGCTTGTAGATTCGAATTCACCCTATTTTTGAATTCCCCTCTTAAAAATAGCATCGTAAAAAGACAGTACCCATTATATACCTATCTACATGTACATTATACATTGGTTTACCTTAGTTCAGAGTATACAGAAGGGAGGCCGAATCAAAACGGTCTTGTTATTGCAAATTATATTTTTTTCTCAAGGGGAGAATGTTTGTACGAATCCTTAATAGAAACGAAACACTGGTCTGAAAGAAATCTGTATAACTTTAGGGGATGCAAAGGAAATTGCACCTTGTAGAGGCGGAGATAGGAGTGACGTGGCTTTTCACTATAATGTTATTTGAATTCCTTAGGTCTGGCAGCGACAGGTTTATTAATTTTCCTTTTTCTTTCTTTTTGTTTTTCTTCGGTTTCTTTCGCGGACTTTCCTTATTTTTTAATGTACCTGTCTTTCCTGATTTTCATACTGATTAGATGTCAGCGTTTTCGAGTAGGTAGGTACCTACTGTGTTAGACCAATTTATAGAAAACTGAGATACCTTTGGGGTTTATTTCGCGATTACTTATTCCATTTTTGTTTATACATATTTCGGCTTTACTGTTATATCGATCAATTGATATACCTAATACATTCAACACCAGTTGCCTCCAAGTAGATACAGGACTTAAAGTAAATTCATTTTCATTCATTTCATTCATTTCATTCGTATGAACGAATGAATGAATGAAATGCACCGACCCCAGCGTGGTTAAACCAGACTCGATTGCTTGAATGAACCCAAGGATTCACACTAGTCCCTGGAGCCTCATGTTTCATTGGAGTACAGAGACCATTGCATATCAAAGAGTAGACCGGGGGGCGTGGTAATGGTCAGGAAGACGTGCCCTTAGAATAGCAAGGATTATTAGAGCGGTACTGGATATGCATCCTAGAGTTAGCAATGGAATAGTGGAGAGACGGGTAATTTATCTATGGGCATCTTTTAACAACGTCGCCTCCAGGTCAGTCAGTAAGAGTCTTACAGACCCCTCCGCCTACCCCAGGGCGGAGGACATCCATGAGGATTTTCCACCCCAGAGCCCAAAAAAATAAAAGGTCCAGTTGCTTTCTCGAATATTTTCTGTGTCACTGCTATGCTGTGTTACACGTTGCTGTTTCCAATGTCTTCATCTGAAGTCTCGCTACTATCCGTTTCTGATTTCTTGTAAATCTCGCTAGCAGCCTTCCTAATCTTATATCGATCTTTAGCCGTGTCCATCCAAAAGTTGATTTCCTTGCCGAAGTAAGTCAAACAACAAAAAGGCAAACAATCAACTCGGCCTATAACAGTCTACTGCTGGACAGAGGCGTCTCCCAGGCTGCGCCACAACACCCTGTCCTCGGCCTTCCGCATCCGGTCTGTCCCAGCCACCTTTTTAAGGTCGTCGGTCCATCTAGCTGGGGGCGTCCCACACTACGCTTCCTGATACGCGGTCTCCACTCCAGGACTCGTCTGCTCCACTGGCCATCGGACCTTCGACCAACATGGCCAGCCCACTGCCACTTCAGCTTGCTTACTTTACGAGTAAAAGCTATGTCAGTAACTCCAGTTCTTTTCCAGATAACTTAATTTCTTCAATTTCGAGCATAGCCCGCTCCGTAGCGTTCTGAGTGACCTTGAATTTGTCTACCAGACCGACTGTCCTCGTTTCGGCACCGTATGTCATAATAGACAGGACGCGCTGGTTGAAGACTTTAGTCTTCAGACATTGCGGTATAGATAACGAGAAGACTTGACGAAGTTTTCCAAATGCTGCCCATCCGAACTGGAGCCTTCTGTCGGCTTCTGTTTTTAAAGTTCTGACTACCGAGAAAAGGTATTAGGTATGCCTATCGTTTCCCGGCACAAGACTTGTCAATGTGGCGACGCTTGGGGGACATGTCCAGCAGTGGACGTCTTTCGGCTGAAATGATAATCATGATCTGGATAGGGCTACCTATAGAGATCAATACAAATAGCCAATGGCCAAGAAGTTATAGCATAGTCATACATACACCAGGCTTACTAACAAAAACAAAAAACAACCAACTAAAAGAAACTACTACAAAGTTAAAAATAATTTTAGTTTCGGAAATCTGGCTTTGGTTATGTTTGTTTTTTGTTCCCAAATCACGTAAATCAGCCAAGTTATCATCGCTGAGAAAACGTCTACTTACATGAAAAAAAAACTCGTCGAAAGTTTAAACCTCCTCCTTTTTGAAGTCAGTTAAAAAGAACCTACGCCATGTTCCTTCTAACACTAGTAAGTATGTAGGTAGCACATCCATTTTTGTCAGTGGGTACATTCCACTGTGTAACAGCTTGCGAGGAATGAGCACCGTCGCATATACTCCTTTTTATTCGTTTTACTTCTTTAGCGTGGAACTTATTTCTCTAGCCTCTTTATGTAATCTTGGTACCTAGATACTTACAAGAAAGCTGAAGTGTGGCGAATATGCAAACTTATGTTACACAAAAGCTAGTTTTTGAATGAGGATTATAAGTATATACTAGAAAGTCCAAAATGAATACCTACATAATAATGAGAATTGAAAAATAGTACATAGTACTAGTAGTAAAACTAAAGGCTCCCGAAGACAGACGCGACGCGACAGCGATACGGACGGTATTGTAGAACAATTTAAAGTAGAACAATTTCTATGAAAATACATGGAAATAAAATTGTTCTAGCAAAATCACGTCGCACTGTCGCATCGCGCCTGTCTGCAGGAGCCTTAATGCTTAGGAAAAGAAAGATATCCTAAATTCACTAATGTAAAACAAAACAGAAAAAACGAAACAAAAAATATGTGGAACCAATGTAGAAAATTAATCATTGTGTTACTGAGAAAAATCATCCAAACCCAAACGCAAAGCAAAAACAGGACTCATAAAATCAATGACAGTTGGCACCTACTGTTGTTAGCATAGTGCACTGAAAAGGACGGTTTATGTAGCAAACGGAAAATGTTTTCCAGAGGAATCCCGGTTTAAGGCCAGCAGACTTCTTTTTATGGGGACACCATAAGAGTAAGGTATAATCTAATAAACCGACGACATTGCGGTAATTGAAGCTAAATATTCAGCAACAAATGGAAGCCATTTTAGAAAAAAACTCTTACTACTTAAAGTTTTTCAAATTTTTTTCAAAATGTTCGTGTCCGTTTGGAAGAGTGTCGTTGGACACCTCCAAGGACTTCATCTTGATGATTGAAATGTCGGTATTTATTTACATAACCAAATTACAAGATTCATAATAATATAATTAATTAATAAAAATAACAAAATGATATCCTATCTTAACTAAAACTATACACAAACAAAAAGGCGGAAGAGCTCATTGGGCATCAAAAAATTCGTCCGCATCGCTGTCAATGGGAAAAGTGCCCAAAAGGCTGGCAGCATTGCCACGTTGGATGGCAATGCTGATTCTTTGGGCTAGAAAAAGGCCAGCCCTCTGGTCACGTGAAGACTCTACCAACCTTTTGGCGATATCCCGAAATACTCGATGGATGATTTAATGAATAATTTAATTTAATTTTTTTCTTGATGTTTTAATTTTCAAAAACTAAAATTACATTTTTAAACTTTATATTGTTTAAACTTAAATGGCTAAGTAATAACAGCCGCACGGTTCAATCTTTCAGCTTAAGCTACGCTTACCATGGTTGGTCCGTAGATGGGTGACCATTCTTACATACGAGGAGGAGTCCCGATTTAAGTCCAGCAGACTTCTTTTTGTGGGGACACCTTAAAAGTATAGGTATACGCTAATAAAACTCATCATAGAATCATAGTTAAAAAGTAGAAAACATTTTTTGTGTCTATGGTAGATTCGTTGTTGAGTGTCACAAAACGAATACGTGTGCCTCTAATTGCTCGCCTGTAATAATGTATCTAATAAAATTTGAAAAAAAAAAAAAAAAGAACGGCGTTCTATTGTTTCCTCGTCACCGGTCCCCGTCATGCGGCAATTGAAGTTGAACATTCGGCATGGCAAGAAATAGAAGCCATTTCAGAAGAAACTCTTACTAAAGTTTTCAAAATATTCGTGTCCGTTTGGAAGAGTGTTGGAACCGCCAAGGACTTCATCTTGATGATTTACTTTTCAAAAACTAAAATTTTATTTTTAAACTTTATATTGGAAAATGGAGGATCTCGTGGCTTATATATTTAATAACAGCCGCATGGGTCGATTCATAAAGTTCAGCTACGCTTTCCGGGGTTGGCCCGTGATGGGTGACCATCTTTCCATACCGAGACTCCTCCGTGCCTCGGAAAGCAAGTTAAGTCGTTGGTCCCGGCTGTCATTCGTGGATCTTTGACAGTCGTTACGGGTCGTCAGAAGTCCGAAAGTCTGACAAGCAGCCAACCAAGGGCAGGTATCTTTTATTACCCATAGGTTGAGAGGAGTCTGATAGGCAGTCGCTCCATATAAAATACTGGTATTCAGCTGCATCTGGGTAGACTGGAAGCTGACCCCAAATATAGTTGGGAAAAGGCAGATTGATTAGGGTAGAACTTGGTAATACGCCCTAAGTGACAAAACGCCCCACCACTCAAACACTCACACTAACAAAGCCACGCCGCTCGTAACTAGACGCGCGGGGAGCCACTAGTAGCCGCACAACATGGCCGACGTGTGCACGTAGTTTGCGATGTCCGTTTAAAAAATATTGCAAAATCTGGTTTTATTGGCGTGAAACAATTTGTGGTGAGTCTCCAAGAAATTCATATATATTGATACTTTTATATTTTGTGTTAAAATGACCCACACTATCGTAAAATAGATAAAATTACCTTTCTCTTTTTATTTTTTCGAACGTTATAACCTTGAATCTTGTGTTTTGATCTCAGTGGGGCATATTAAAAATCGAATTTGACAATAAGCCCCTAAGCTAGTTGTTTAAAACGCCCTAATATTTGAACTCTGTTAAAGTACCTTGTTGCGTGATATTATTACAGATAATGTCTCGGAAGTATGAAAGAAGGACACTACGAGCATCATGGAGTGCGGACGACTTAGACAAAGCCATGCATAGTGTCCTAAGCAAAGTAATGGGTGTTAATGAGGCATCCAGAAACTTTGGCATACCGTCTCGGACTTTAAGAAGACACATTTTATCAGGAAAATCAAAGAGCCCTCTAGGACGAAAACCAGTATTTTCGGTAGAGCATGAAAAAAAACTGGTTGCCCATATAAAGAAATTGGAAAAAGTTGGATTTGCCCCTGACAGAAAAGATGTAAAAGAAATGGCATTTCAATTAGCTAAGAAACTTACAATTAAAAACCCATTTTCAGCAAGTTCTGAATCAGCTGGAAATGTATGGTTTTCGGGGTTCATGGCTCGTAACTCAGAATTAAGTCAAAGAAAATCAGAAGGCTTGTCACTTGCTCGAGCTTATGGAGTTAATAGAAAAGATGTACAGGATTTTTTTGATTTACTAGCTAAAATCTACGAAGAAAATGATTTTGCAAATCACCCCGAAGATATTTTCAACATGGACGAGTCCGGCATACAGGTGAACAACAAGCCAGGAAAAGTAATTGCCACAAAGGGAGCCAAAGACGTCTACACGCTCACTAGCTCTGAAAAGGGTGAAAACGTAACGGTGATTGCTTGTTGTAATGCTCAAGGTAACTTTCTTCCCCCTGTTTTAATCTATAAGGGTACTTACAGCAAACCACAATTTTCCGAAGGTCTTCCTCCAGGATCACAGGTTTTCATGAACAAAAAATCTTCTTACATAAATACAGATCTCTTCATGCAATGGTTTGAAGAAGTGTTTCTGCGTCACAAGAGTCCTCGAAAAACATTGTTAATATTAGATGGTCACAGCTCGCACAGTAACAATATTCGCCTACTGGAAGTGGCTAAAGAAAATGGTGTTATTCTTTTGTGTCTACCAAGTCACACTACGCATGCTCTGCAGCCTCTTGATAGAGCCTTTTTTAGGCCATTGAAGGTGTACTTTGCCCAGGAAGCTAAGACTTGGATGGTTAGGAACAAGGAGAAGAAGTTGACACGCTATGACGTGTCTAAGTTAATCGGACGAGCTTGGGGCAAAGCTGCTACTGTTTCCAATGGTGTGTCAGCTTTAAAATCATGTGGAATTTATCCTTTTGATCCGAGTGCCATTCCTGATCACTATTTTTCACTATCTGATTCGCTGCGAGACCAAAATTTAGTTATTGAAGATGAGGATGGGACGTCAAGAGAGTCTCTGTCATTACTTCATGAATATGACGGTAGTGAGCTAATTGCCTTTGATACAATTCATTCATCACCGCAGCAGGTCATAAATGATTTAGAGCCCAGGACATTAGGATCACCACCTGTCGTTGTGAATGAGTTCCAATCTGAGCCAGGTCCTTCAGGACTACATCTAATTAATCCAAATTACGAAGATAGTTTGATGGAAGTAGTAACTGAACATTCATTGCCTGTGCAAGATGCACCTGTGGCAGAAGAGTTTGACCAAATGAATATCATATTGCCAAAAACACCACAAAAGTATCCGATACAATGTCGTATCGAGAGTGAGGCGTGTCTGACTATTGCGAAGTCTAATCTTATTGACTTGATTGAACAAACCCCTGAAAAACAAATAGGATCTACTGAGTCTGAAGCAACACCATCCAAAGTTTTGAATGAAATCCATCCAGTGCCTAAACTTCCTGTAGTATTGTCTAAGAGAAAACAAACAGCTGTTATTTTAACTTCTGATGAAAATATACAGAAACGGAAAGTAATTGCTGATAAGAAGAAACCAGCAGCTGAAAAATTAAAGCAGGCTAAGATCACAAAAAGAATTAAAGCAGTGAAAGAAAAATATGGTGTAAAAAAGAAACAAAATGGACAAAAACAAAATAGAAAGAAGGCAAAGAAAGGTCCTGTCAGAAATAAGAAAAAAGTAAGCTGGTCATCGTCTTCTGAAAGCAATGATGAAAACGAGGTTAGGGTAGATACTTCTGAAGAAGAAATCTCAGACGAACATGATGACGTTAACAGATGCGTTGAATGCACGGAAAATTATTATGACACACAATCCACTGAAGATTGGATTCAATGCCCGTCTTGTTTAACATGGTTGCATGAGTTTTGCACTATGTATAACCCAATGTGTAATCGTTGTGGACGCAAAGCCAAAAAGGAAGCTGTTAAAAAAAATAGAGTGTAAGTTTTTATTGTTTAATTTTAAGATGATTGCCAAATGAAAACTTATAAGACTGATTGAATCTCAAACTGAAGCCGAATGTTATGTTATGTTATTGTGTTGATTACCGATGGTAGTTTACCTATTATTTTGTTTTTCTTTTAATAATCTATTAAGTTGATATAAGTACAAATTAAGTTTTATTCAAATGTTTATGTAAAAAGTCTGATTTGATAAAGAGACTGACTAAGTGCGTCATATTATTTTAATTTCGATTTAAGAGTTAGTTTGTGCCAAAATGATTGTTAATATATTTAAAAATATAAAAAAATATATGATTAATACACTGGGGCATTTTATAATAAGAATGAGTCGTATTAGCCACCAGCCACATTACAAAACGCCCCACCTTAGATTTAAAAAAAATATTAATATTATTTTATCCTTAGTTCCTATTAAGATTACCACTTGTGCCATTATTGTCAAAAGACTAAATATTGTTCCAAAATAAAAAGTTTGATTATATCTTGTAAGATTTTTTTTAAATTACGATTTAAAAAAAAGTAGGGCGTAATACCAAGTCTTACCCTATATAAAATAAATGGTTTTAAATATAATAGTTTTGTTTTCTTTCTATTTTCAAAAATAAAATTATTTCTGAGTCACCCTGTATACCCTAAGCTTTATACAGGGTGTTAGGGTCATCGATGCGCAAACTGTTACCATGAATTCAGTACAAATGATAAAGGTCAGTTTGCATGTCGATTTCCGTTACACCCTGTATTATCCATCTATATTTTTCAGATTTTATAACCACTCGATACTGCCAGAGTTCGAGAGAGACTAATCGATAATAAACGAAATTGGCATCGATTGTCTTATTTTGTTTTATTTGGTATAGGTAACAAATAATCGTACATCGTATATTATATCGAGATAAACAGTACAATCCGCTATACGTTTTTAGAAGTTACTAGCTTATATTAGATAAGTACAGTTTTGGTAAAATTAAATAAAATTAACAATACAATTTTTATGTCTTGAGTCTATGGTGGAGACCATAGACTCAAAACGTCAGCCTGGCTTATAAAACATATTGCTACAGTGATGCTTTGAATTCGTTAATATGTAGGTACGAGTACGTATTATAATTATGCGTTTTTCAAAGCGACTTTTTTGTTTGTTTGTTACGCTTTCATGATAAAACGGCTGAATGAATTTGGATGATATTTGGCACATGTGTGGAACATGACCTGGATAAGGACATCCCAAAATTCCCACGATATCGAGAATTATGTGGGTGAAACTGCGGGGCGCAACTAGCTATGTATAACCTAAGGCGCTGACAAGACGCAATTGACCAAAATAGACTTCTCTTAAGAAAAAAAAATTGCCAAATCTGTATAGTTTGTGGTAGCGGAAAAAATATATGTTAATTTTGAACATATTTCCCAGAACTTGGTTGTTACCAAAACACGTTTTGAAAAAATATCTCGATTAAAACTAACGTTAAACTAACCTCTTACCTTGAGTTCTAATCCAAAATATCGGCATTAAATGCCAACATACTTTACGTAGGTACCTATTTAATTAATAACAAGTACCTACGTCTTATTTGAATGCAGAATTTTGTTGTTTTTTATTTTCGATTACTCAACTCAATTTTGAGTAAATAGATATTGCTTCATATTTTACAATAAATAACAAGCGTTGTGTCTTCGCGCTTCTTTTTCTCTTCTATGAATCTGACAGTGACCGCGGTTTAGGTGTTGTCAGCGTCTTAAAGAGATATAGCCAACATATTTACTTAAAATACATAAATAAATTAAATATTAGAAGAAGAAGAAAAAAAGTAGTAATAAAATAAAATAAAATGACCGGAATACCTACATAAATAATAGGTATAATCACAAATAAGGGCTCTTCCTCCTCTCTCCTACCTAGGTAAGGTATGCTGTGCCCGACAGGGTTCAACATTATTTCATTAATTGTAAGCACTGTTTTACCAACATTATGGAATGCAATAAAGAATTGTGAATTGACATAGGTTACATAATCAGCCTATAATGTTCCCACTGCTGGGACACAGGCCTCCTCTCTGTGAGAGGGAGTGGGCCGTAATCCACCACGCGGGCCCAGTGTGGGTTGGTAGATGTCACATGTCTTCGAATGTTGCTGGTTAGGTTAGGACATGCCGGTTTCCTCACGATGTTTTCCTTCACCGTTTTGAGAGTAGTGGTGATGAAATAATTTACACAAAGTTAAGCGCCTGTCTGGGTTTGAATTTACGTCGTACAACTGGTAAGTCGCGACTGTTACCACTGGGCCACATTCGAACATTTTTTTTTTGAAGTAAGTTTTGAAACCATTTTCCCCAAAATAAACCTAATACATGGGACATCTGCCGAAGTGTGTGTGCACCTCTGCCTTACCCTTAGGAGAATACAAATGTAATTAGATATTCTTAATCATTCAATTCACCCATTGCACATCGACTTACGGCTACATAAGCCAGAAACTCGAAATAAAATCTCAACGCTTAATGTAAAGTAAGAAAAAACAGTACTTAAAGCTGTCATAGAACAAACCTTTCTTAAGTAGAACTATACAAACAAAACATTCATCCATAAACCTACAGGATTTTCAAACGCAACCAAAACGCCGCGCTCCCTGCAAAAAGATGTAACTGAACGTGAAGGTGTAGTTCGCAAATTTCAACAAAGCTCCCTCTGACAGCAATTCCGTTTTAGAGCCTTAATCCCGACTCTAGTACGAATAAAAGGCATATTTCGTTCGCCGACGCTCGCAAAATTGTCATCGCAAATAGCTTTTGCCTTGGGCGTTACAGTTACCCAACTCGAGAAGCTTGTAACTCCCCAAAACATGCAAAGAGTTTTGAACTTTAAACTTCTCGTTTAAAGTCGAAAATATTTTCTCTCGAACTCTCGTGAGTATTGTAACAATGAAAATGCCAGCATTGCACACGTAAATACAATTCGTGGGATCGTTTCGATCGTCTAGATTTAGCGGCCTAAGAAATAAGGTTCACAATCGTTCGAATGCGTAATCTGAACTTGAAAATCGTCGCCTGCCTGACGCTCGATATCAAATAAACATTATTGTGGGTGCAAAACGCCTAAAGCGACGTGTTTTGTTTGAACGATTGTGAGCTTTATTGTTCTTTGTTTAAAGTTGGTAATTGAGAAATAATTTCATA
Source organism: Atethmia centrago (assembly GCA_905333075.3). NCBI lineage: Eukaryota > Metazoa > Arthropoda > Insecta > Lepidoptera > Noctuidae > Atethmia > Atethmia centrago. Next base: position 17,207,676 of record HG995385.1, read on the forward strand.
TTGCTAGGATTTTCGCCGGGGGAAGTAACAAGGATGGCCGGATGCGGGTATCGATAGGAGTGAAAGGGAGAGGAATATAGCTCGGAGCACTGTGATTGGTCAGGAAAGCCGCAGGCTGTGAACAGTAGCCCGCCCTATGTCTACTGTAAACGACGACGCAGCTGCCACAAAAAGACGTAACTAGAGCTGAAGTGATAACTATTATTTTTGTTTATACTTTTTTAAATGTTTGTTAGACTTTGACATCACTGTGGATATTATTATTTTACAGATATAAACGTATCCATTTATTATCTTGCCAAGATTTTTTTTTGCAATTTATGTTTTGTATTTTTGATTGTTTGACAAGTTATTTCTCTTACTGTACTTTTGCAATATAATGACGCGGAACACCTGTTGCTGTGCCTGGGAGCTATTCCGTGTAAATAAACAGTTACATACGCGTACGGAAATACGTAACGTTTAGGTATAGACCGTGTATTCGTATTGACTTTTGGGAACAATTCAAAATTGTGCTGGAAATACGTGCAATCATTTATTTTGGGAATGAAATGCTTAAGGTAAATTCAATAATAATCTTTTTCAATGGCAACAATACCGCTTTTTTCCTTTGTGTTTATTTTATGCGCAAATCTTACAAAAACATCTAAGATGTGCAGTAACCCATTTGTTCGCGAAAGCCGTCGCCGCCGGCGTTACCGAGGGCGCTCATAGCTCGGGGCGGGGCGCGCACACATTTACAATCACACCCTCCAAACATCGTACATACAAGGAAAAACCTATACAAGTGTGCAATTTTCACACACACAATTCCATTCACAAAAAAATCATCACAAAACCCATGTCTAAGTAAGTCCTCGGCGAAAATATCAATGTGTGTGTGTGTGTGTGTGTGTGTAAATTCGTACAGTTACAATGGAAACTTTTTGGACCCAAATACACGAATCTTTTTATACTATTCCACGCACACTGGAGTGTGAGTTTTTTCCAAGATCCCTATTTCCCAGTAGGTATATGAAGATACTTACTTATACATTTTTCTCGTACAAGCAATTTGGTTATGTATGTAACGAATTTATGTACAGTTACACAATTACGACATTGTGATGTTCCTTTTAATATTATATTTAAAAACTCCATTTTCTGCCTGAATTTATATAATTTATAAGAAAAGTGGATTTTAGGCAGAATTCGTGAGAATAAACACGTGAAGGCTAACAATAATAAATAAGTGTAACTTAAGAAAACTTCATATAAAAAAAAAACACATTTAAGGATTAGATGATAGAACGCGAAAGTATATATATAATAATTTAGAAATTCTACGTTTTATCCGCATTTTAGAGCTATCGCTCTCAAAAGCTCTTTCTGGCGACTTGCAAATCGAGGGTTCATTCTAGCAGTGATTTCATTTTTAATAAATTCGTAAGCCAGTACTTTCTATGTTACGTAACTCTTTCTGAAAAAGGCTTGTTATAGAGCTGCGTAAGTACCTATATACAGAATAACATTCGATGGGATCTAATTGACTATTGAATCAAAATTAAATAAAAAATTTGTTTATTTATGGCAACTTGGCCCAATTGTGAGTAACATTGTTCTTAAAAACTATGGGGTCTTCTGACCAGCAGCTCCACAGCATGCGACAACCAATGTGCGTCGTACTTTTCAATTAAAAAACATAAAATAAAACACGTGAGGATGTAAGCTCATTATAAAGATACGTCTCTGAAACGTCTAGGTAGTTGATGTAACTAGTGATCGAAAACCTGGCGGCTTTCGCGCAACGCATCAGCTTTGCAATTCAGCGAGGAAATGCCGCCAGCATCTTTGGCATCGAGGGCCTTTTTTAGGCTTAACTTAGTTTTAATTTAAATTAGTTAATGTTAATAATCATCTTGTAATTCAGCTCATTATTTTTTCAATTATAATCTTTGGAACAAAGTTAAGCATTTTCAGTCTCTAGAATACGAGTATCATCCAGTTTAAACTCTAAGCTGCCAGATTTGATTATTGTGGATACTGAAGACTTATTTAAAATACTACTGACAAACCTAATACACGTTATACTCGTAATTTTACTATAAACGTGTGGACTAAAACTCGTATTTTTACCCGGCTGTAAAACTGAAAAAGCCACTCACACCGCGAAACTGAACATCAAATTAAATTGAATTACCGAAGTGTAATCGAATTATGTCAGAATTTCAAATATCAACATTATTATCGATACAATTTGGTGTATGTAGTTATATTGCATTTGTTTCAGCGGCGCCGCTCCGTTAGTTTCAGCCGGGCCGCCCTGAAACACGGCCATTGCGCGTCGGGCGACGCCATCTTTTATTTTATAAATAACATTCTTTATTTAAAATTGTTTTTGTTTCGATTTTTGCTGTTGCGTCGTTTATCAAGAGACATTGACAGGGTGATAAATTGAAGTTTTTATTTTGAAATGAATGAAAAGTAGTGAATGATTTTGTTTTGTGAAAATATTGTTTTATGATATTTTGTTATTTATGATGAGAAGAACTATATTAAATTAACATTTGACTTAGCTGTGTTGTGAACTTCAGTGAATGCAACAACGTGAGTGAATGTAGCCTACGTATGTACCTTAGTGTTTGCATGATCAGCTGTTTTATAATATCAAGCAGGTTGAACCTAAAGTGCATAAATACACGTTCTATAATCGCCAACACTCAGTCAGCTAGAGTGTGTTTCAACCTTGTTATGTATGTATGGGAAAAAATGCCCTGCATTAAAAAAAAACCGTCCTAGTGCGAGTCGAACCACGCACATCGATGGGTTCCGTAGTTGGGACGAATTTTTCTCAAAAACATATTTAACATTGTAGTTGAAAAACATGTTTTCCCATACATCGATATTCGTCACGGCCAATTCTCCAACTGCAAATGTAAGTTAGTCGATTTTTACTCGTTAACTTGTAAAGCCTACGTAAGAAATTAAAAGGAAAACTATCACAGCTACGTAGCTGTGATAGTTTTCCTTTTAATTTCATCAATATATGCAACTGCCATGTTTTTTTTTACACATCCAAAAACAACCATTTAGTTGGCAATGGGGCTGGCAGCTTAATATTACGCAAACGGATCCCTGAATCGAAAAAGTGTTTTTCACTGACCCACAATATTTTTGAAGGGCCTATTTAACGATATCCCACATCATGAAATAGACGGGGAAAAAAATATCAACCCCATTTTGCGCGTAAGGCAGGTAATACAAAAAAAAAAATATTTTACCACTTTGTCAGCGTGTATGTATACCCATGACAAATTACAGCTTTCTAGAACTTTGAGTTTCTAGCTAAGCTGGGGACAGACATACCTACAGGACATGGCGAAACTGTGAGGGTTCGTTTTTGACTACGGAATCCTAAAAACGGTAGGTAACCATGAAATGAAAAAATATATATATATATAATATAAATGATAAATGATTTTATTTCTGTAAGTAGGTTTGTACAAAACACTTTTACACGTCAACCATATTTAAAAAAAAAAAACTAGATGAGGCGTTTCCTATCTGACTATGTACTCTGCGAGAAGAAAGGCCGAAACAAACTCAGAGGTCACAGTCTCTTTTAAAGTCCAGACATAATCTTCTGCGAAGCAGTAATGCTCGCGAAGGAGGAGGCGGGACGGTTGAGGGAAAGGCAAATTTCGCGCCCTCTCGCCCCTAGCCGCCGCAGGAGACGCCCTGGGCGTCGGGAATCCCAGGCGGATTTCCGGCCACCGTAGGCGCGGGCTTGCGGACGGTGAGCAATGGGTAGCTCACCGTCCGGTAAGGACCAGGCCCGGGTCGACGACGCATTGTATTCCACGCGCGCCTCAAAGAGATGTCGTCAGCACAAAAGTAGGGGTCCACTAGGGCCGATGCCTGCCGGGGTCGCGGGAAGGTACTAATGGGTCACCGAGGCCCCTGGCAACACAGGCAACAAGAAGGAATACGGGTGGGTTTTAGTCAGTAAGAGTCTGACACACCCTCCCGCTCCGCCCAGAGCGGGAGAAGTTATTTGACGATTTCCCATCCAAAAAAAAAAAGACATAATCTTGGTCAGATCATGTGAAGACCATCTAGATTGGTGTCTGAAATGGTCTCTTGAAGAAAAAAACACACAGATTAAGTGGACCTGTCCAGTCAGTGCACGCATTTGTCAGTAATCGTGCAGATCAACTCAAAACTTAAGGAACTCAACGATTCGAGGAACAATACCAAAGAAAGGGCATTTGGGTAGGCCGCATGAATTACTTAAACTGCCAGACCAAGATTAAAACTAACTCGAGAGAAAAATAAAAATTATAACCCACATACGAGTAGTATAGCAAGCAGCGTGTACCAGAGATGTGTGGTCATGTGACCATCAAACTGAACCACTTTCTCCATGGGACCAACATTGTAATCAAAAAAAATATCAACTGTCCCATATATTTGGGTTGAGATAGGTAAAAATTATCAACTGTCCCATATATTTGGGTTGAGATAGGTAAAAATTATCAACTGTCCCATATATTTGGGTTGAGATAGGTAAAAATGATCAACTGTCCCATACATTTGGGTTGAGTAGATATTGAAGTTTTGTTTAAAAATGAGCACACATTTCTGATTCACGCTGACCAAATAAAAACCAAGATCTAATAGCCCTGTATTTTTTTTAAAACAGTAACGGTGGAGTTTCTTGCCCATTCTTGGCAAGAAACTCCACCGTTACTGTTTCAAAAAATCACTCCATACGAAACTACCTTTTGGAAGGAGCGACTAGAATCAATTCTATTTCTTTGTAAATTTTGACGTTTAAAAGTGCCTTTTATGTGCCTTTTTTGAAATAAATGATTTGAATTTGACCTTGACAACAGTGACGTGAGTTTCGTAAACATGTGTGCACTTAGTGAGGTGTAGTTTAGTTGAAATGGGTTGCAAATGGTGCGTGTGAGCGTGTATGTACAGAACGAGGTGTAGTTTTGGCATGGCTTCACTGTATTGTTCGCAGAGTTATGTCTCTGAATTTTATTAGGTCTGAACACGCTGTATGCGCTGCTGTTGATAAGGTAGGTATATGCTTACCGCTTACATATAATAGTACATTACCACCAAGAAACCTAACATAAAAAGAAACCACGCAAATTAACGAAAAATAAAAAATAATAAGTAAAGCCAAAAGGTAATCATCGCGGGGCATAATCTTGTTACACAAATGTTTGGCAAAATAAAAGAAGCGTAATTATTTAAGAAATTCAACGCACAAAGGGTCGCCCCCTCCCTCTCCCGCTGAAAGGGGGCGGCGGCCATTGTAATTATTTTTCTTAAAAACTTTCCCGGTACCTATGAATTTGTTCTTTGTAGAAAAAAAATATGGAAGCTGACTGTGGATGTGGTTTTTGTGTAATTTGATGTTCAGTTTTTTTTTTGCTTCATGTAAGTACCTACAGCCAGGGAACTTGTTTGTTGAGCAGCTTGACACACTATGCCAATTTGTTGTGTAGCCATTTCATTTTGCTTATCGATCATATTCCCTCACTTTACGTTAGCTAAGTAATACCTATATAAATGGGGAAATTGATCCTGTTAGTAAAAATGTACGGTTAATGGGCAACTATTTAATTATTTTGGGATCCACCACTCTCATCGACCAAAATAGGCTTCTCTTGAGAAAAAAAATTGCCAAATCTGTATAGTTTGTGGTAGCGGAAAAAATATATGTTAATTTTGAACATATTTCCCAGAACTTGGTTGTTACCAAAACACTTTTTGAAGAAAATCTCGATACAAACTAACGTTAAACTAACCTCCACCTTGAGTTCTAATCCAAAATATCTGCATTAAATATCAACATACGTTACGTATTTAATTAATAACAATAACATCTCATTTGAATGCAGAACTTGGTTGTTTTTATTTTCGATTATTCAACTTAATTTTGAGTGAATAGATAATTGCTTCATAATTTGCAATAAATTACAAGCGTTGTGTCATCGCGCTTCTCTTTGTTTTCTATGCAATCTGACAGTGACCGCGGTTTAGGTGTAGTCAGCGTCTTAAGAACGTCTGAAAATAACACACTTCGAGAAAAGAAACAGCCACGCTATTGCTATTCACGGTAATCACGAACCTTTTTCCTTCCAATCGGTTAAGACTTTATCTGTTCTGTGGTGGGAAACAAGCGGCGACACGCGTTCTGATACAAATCAGGGGGTCTACTCTCTAACTCCGTCAAAAAAGATACGGGCCCGTTCGAAAATAGTTGAACCGTCAAAACGAGTAACAAATTCAAATTTTCGAACGGGCCAAAACACATTGCGAGCAGGGACAACTGTCAAATCGTGTTGTCATTCATTCTTAGTTCGGGCTCTGAACTAATCTTATGTCCGTAGGTGAGGGCTTACTCCTTAAGCACAAAATCCGTTGTGTCGGCCGCAGTTACGAGCGTTTAAAGAAGTTAGAACGGAAATAGTTCCAAAGGGTCTTCACCTCTTGGAACTATTTCTTTTACAACTTCTTTTATCAAATCTGTTATGTGGTTAAGAATCTATTTTTAGAAAATGTCCGGTCCATATTTCCATAATTTAAATCAGAACATCATCCTCAAGTTACAAACGAAACATGGTCCTTATTATAAAAGTTTTGTGGGTACAACATGAAGGTCCGTATCATTTTAATGTTAGTAGGTACACCCCGGGGGTTGACAGTCTTGTAGGCTACTGTTTGTCCGTTCGTTAAAAGTATTACTGCCTACTTGTTAATAAAAAAAATAAATAACTTGTTTTTCTTTGTGAAGTTATTTACTGATTAAATTAAATGTTTTTAATACTCTGTGGTCTAAAAAGAAATATGTATTACCTTGCTACTTTATGATTTTTATAATTAGGTCTATAAACTACTAACTTTTGACCTTTATATCAGTTCTCTTATATATGTATGTCGCAGGCAATTTGTATGAGCCCGCTTTTTACAAACGGCATCGTCCGTTAAAAAACGCTCGCAGTTATAAAATATGCTGAAGGCAAAATGTAAATCTATTCTTTAATGCGCTCGCCGGCCGCTGCCGCAGCAGCGCTCGCTTTGCTCGCTCGGCTCGCGCGCGCTTCCTCACAGTTATAACCTAAGCTAGCTCATTTGGTCGGGGTGCCATGGATGTCGAAATTATAACAATTGGACGAGTTTCCAATTTGCCTTCGGCATATTTCATGACTGCGAGCGTTTTTAAACGGTCGGCGCCGTAATGACGAATGATGACGATTCGATTGACATTTACAAGTCAATACCTACACTAGGAAGTTACATAGGTAGGTAAATATTGTTTGAAAGTAACAAATTATACATAGTACCGTATTTCTGAAAGAGAACGTAATAAATGTAGTAATAAATACAGCGTGTATCATAAACATAATTATGGTCATATATAAGGGTGTGGCACAGACCATCAAACTGAACATCTTTCTCCATGGGACCGACATTGTAATCGTGAAAAAATAATTAGCCGTCCCATACATTTGGGTCGAGTAGGTATTGAAGCTTTGTATGGGACTGTTAATAACTTTTTGCGAGTTGTTAGTCCCATGGAGAAAATTAATCAGTTTGACGATCTATAAAAAAAAAATGTTTTAATCCTTAAAAATTATGACGCACCTGTCTGATACATGCTGTATAGCGTTTAGTTCCTAGGAACTTTATTAAAATTCTATAGAGTTTTTAAAATATACCTACATTGAATTCTCCCAACACTGGGCATGAAATATTCCTCATAGGTTTTTTTCTTCACAAGTTCTTTACAAAAAACTTCATTCAAATTCAGAAATTCAGTCGGTCATGAATGTTAGGTACCTACACATTATATACCTAACTTCTCTCTTCATAGACCAAAGTTTATTCAAATAAACTAAAACTGTAAGGACCTACGTAATCATATTGAAAGTTTCAGTAGAGTATAACTACCATTCATTTAGGTACCATACCTAGTTGTGACGTCACAGTTGAGTTAATACGCGAGGGACGGTGTAGTGTAATAATATGTTAAACTTTGTACCCAAATTGGCTAAAACTGTACTCAAATAAGAGCAAGGGACAAATCAAATATAGGTATAGTCTGTTCCAAAATTGTCGGATGAAAATGTGAACAAATGGGATCAGAAAACGTACGTTTACCTAGATACTAATTTGTAGTCTTATATACCAATTGAATGCTATGATTTGATTTTTTGAATACGATCACCCGAAATTATAATTTAAATCACCCTAAAGATCTCTTTAATTTGATAATAAAAAATCATCGAAGATAATAGAGGCTATAAAATGAGGGTAATTTTTTAAAATTTACCTACGAGTACTAGGTCGTGAATTCGAACCCCGACAGGCAGTTTACTTTGTGTATTTAATTTCGTCACCACTGCTCTCAAAACGGTGAGGGAAAACATCGTGCGGAAACCGGCATGTACTAGAACTAAAAATTCGAAGACATGTGACATCTACCAATCAGCACTGGGCCCGCGGTGTGGATTACGGCCCACTCCTTCTCACAGAGAGGAGGCCTGTGTCGCAGCAGTGGGAACATAACGTGGCTGATTATGTAACCTCTATTTTATGCAATTCAATAATATTATTAAAACAAAATTGTCGGGATAGTGTTGAGACATAAAATTGAAGCATCTAAATACAGATGAATGTTACTAATTCCCTTTGGCGAGTGATTGCATACGAATTTAACCTGAACAGGCTTTGTTTACCTTTTCATTAGGTACTTCTGGAACAGACCATAGTTCCAACTGTGGGTTTATTAACTATTTAAAGGTCCCTACCTACATTTTGACCTAATCGTATGCTTCTCCCAGATATATGATTCATAGATGGACTGAGAAAGTGGATGGGACTGGCTGGATGCGGAAGGCGGAGGACAGGGTGTTGTGGCGCAGCCTGGGAGAGGCCTATGTCCAGCAGTGGACTGCGATAGGCTGAGTTGATTGTTGATTGAACTAGTGTTAGGGTTAGTCTAACTGACTTGGGTAACTTTTTATGTCCTACCTACTCTTGTATTGTGATGCTGTTCGTATCGCCAAGTAAGTAATTATTGATTGAGATGTGCCGATGTCAACGCACGGAATCGCCGTCGGCAGTGTCTACAGACGGTACCGAGTTCTAATAAAATTCGTGGTGCCGAAATTGCGTTGAGCATACAACTTCTATTGGGATTATTGGACCATCATTCAAAACCGTCAGTTTCCTTTACTTCGCTAGCTTTGCTCTGCCCGCGACTTCGTTCGCGTGAAATTTCGGCCCCCGACCCACCGCGTCGCATCGCATCGCCCGTCCGCGCTATTACTTCGTTTTTGCTTAGCGTTTTTTCTGACTTTTTTCTTTTTGCTCGGCTCCCAAGGGTCGTAGCGTTGGGCACGCCACAATTACAGCGATAAGTCCCCTCTTTGAGGAGTAGCTGGAGAGACGCCACGGCGTCCTCACCTTCCGACTAACGCAGGTCCTCACCAGACATGGCAGCTTCGGGAGGTTCCTGTGTCGTATAGGGCGGGAAGAAACGCCCGGGTGTCACCACTGGGTGGATCGCCCGGAGGACACGGTGGAGCATACGGTGGAGGTTTGCCCGGCTTGAGCGGAGCACCGCCGTGTCCTCGTGGAGGCCATCGGCGGCAGAGACCTCTCGCATCTGGCCCTGGTTCAGGCCATGGTACGCAGCGAGAGGGCATGGGCAGCCGTCACCTCCTTCTGCGAAGCAGTAATGCTCGCGAGGCAAATTTCGGCAAATTAGGGAAAGGCAAATTTCGCGCCCTCTCGCCCCTAGCCGCCGCAGGAGACGCCCTGGGCGTCGGGAATTCCGAGCGGATTTCCGGCCACCGTATTATAGGCGCGGGCTTGCGGACGGTGACCAATGGGTAGCTCACCGTCCGGTAAGGACCAAGCCCGGATCGACGGCGCGTTGTATTCCACGCGCGCCTCAAAGAAATGTCGTCAGCACAAGTGTAGTGTAGTGTCCACTAGGGCCGATGCCTGCCGGGCTCGCGGGAAGGTACTAAAGGGTTACCGAGACCCCTGACAACACAGGCAACGGAAGGAATACGGGTGGGTTTTAGTCAGTAAGAGTTGATGAATGCAAAAAGAATCTTTCAAATACGTCCGGCAGTTCATCGTGCATCATCTTTCGATTTTACCCGTGTTTTGATTGACTAATTTGAACAAAAACGGTTATTGTGACTTAACTATAATAGTTAGACATGTAGCCCGCAAATTGTTTTGTGGGTAATGAGTACTATAAACATGTAGTACATTATTTTTATGTATCATCGCACTACTACACATCTACTCATTTGCAGCGCACGCTAAAGAGTGACTTTTATAGGCAAATCTTTGATACCTTGGATTACATTATTGTAATTTTCCTAGGGATCTCTATTTTTTTTTAAATAAAATATAGCCCATGTTACTTCCTGATAATTTAGCTTTCTATTGGTGAAACAATGGTTAAAATCGGTCTAGTAGTTTCGGAGCTCATTCGGTACAAACAAACAAACAAAAAAAATTTTTCCTCTTTAAAATATTAGTATAGATTTGTGTCATAGTGCGATGGGTTTTTTGGGTTTGCATGAAAAGTATTGCAATGCCGCCTCTAGCAGTGGCCGCAGAGGTTTTCTGTGGTCCCGATTTATTTATACTTACAACCCTTTTTTATTTTCAGCCAGTAACGCCAACAAGAAGTTTCACAAACATAAGAACTCTTTGGTGAACATTCAAACAGTGACTATATAAATGAGATGATTGTATGGTGATAAGTGCTGAACTTGGTGATAAGGCGACAGTTTTACCCATGTGTGGATCGTGTGATGGCATATCTGGCCCTGGAGCCTAACGGATGGCAGGTGAGTGGACAGCTTTTATTGATATACTTATTGCTCTCCGTTATGATTTAAAAAAAACCCCGGGAGGGGACGCCCTAGGAGAACATAATTATAGTGACTTAATTGGTGATGTTCATCAGAAAGGTCAGGTGCATAGTACTCGCAACCGGCGTGCGTGTATGACCAGATGTATAAACGTAAACGAAGCAAAATGAGTATGTAAGGAGCGTAGCAGGTGGTGCAGGCGTTCTATAGTTTCTGCCTAGCCAGTTTCTGTACATGAACTCACGCCTTCTTCCCGAAGGCGTGAGTTCATGTACAGAAACTGGCTCGCACAATACAAACATAAAATGTAATACCAGCTTCTGCCTGCGAGTTCCGTCGGCGTGGAACTCAACCAAAAACCATAAAACATGTAGTATAGTATTCAGCCATAGTGTAGCGTTTGTATGGAATCGGAAGATACCTGTACAGGTTGTCTGCAAAACGGGACCTTACGGCGCTCGTCATAGGAAAATAAGCTCTGGTTGCATTCGAAAACTCAAGCGAATTTGGAATTAGCTTTAAAAATAAAATATTGGGTTTTTGTTTGGAAAAAACAGCAGTGATATATTAGGTGCGTAGAACTGAATACGTTTTTCTTGACTTACATACATACATAAACTCACGCCATCTTTCCATGGGGTCAGCAGAAACTATAGAACGTCACCTGCTACGCTCCTTACACACTCCTTTTGCTTCGTTTTCAAAAACTTAATTAGGTACTTACCTACTTAATTTAAACTACCTCGTAATATCTGGCTATGTCCACAATTTAAAATTGGCATCTTGAATGGTTATTGCTAAAGTAGACTCCAATATAAATTTGATATTGGTGCCGATTCCCTTGTTCACAAACTAAACTAAATTTAAGTTCTAGCATCTTTTTCTTTCTATTTCATTAAGAAGAGGACAGAAGATACATTTTAGTTAAGTCCTGTCAAATTAAACAGCTCCTGTCACTACTCCATACAAGTTTAGACGTGATTAAAAACTTGCCTACTAAAATTACGTGAATTTACGTCAATTTACGTCAAGCGCTTAATTAATTTGACAGGACTAAACTATAATTTATCTTCTGTCTTTTTCTTAATGAATAAGAAAGAAAAAGATGCACTGAACTTAAATTTAGTTTAGTTTGTGAACAAGGGAATCGGCACCATTATCGTCAAACACAAAACCACCACTAAAAATTCTATCTGCAAACGGGCCACCTCAACACATCGGTCAAACTGCCATGAAATCACATTTACCGACTGAAAACCTTATTTCTTCTGCGGAAGTGACGGAACAAACTAAATAGTGCTGCCACCTGGCGGGCAGCGCCCGGAAGTGGGCTTCATTGGCGGAAATGGACCGGCCGACCGGATATAGCAATTTACACGGGCGCCTCGCTGTTGACTTGAGAAGGAAATACACTTTATTTTGAGTTCGTTACAGCTATTTACACTACCACGCTTATTTATATTTATACTGCGCTGCTGAATTGAAAATTGTTGGTGAAAAGCTGTTTGGTTTGTTATTTTTGCTGTATCTACTTAAAGATTTGTAGCTGTAAAGAAAATGATGAAGAGCCTATAAATGATAAATGATTTTTATTTCTGTAATTAGGTTTGTACAAACACTTTTACACGTCAATCATATTTTTAAAATAAAGATAGATGAGGTCGGCGTTACCTATCTGACTACTCTGAGAAGAAAGGCCGAAAAAACTCAGAGGTCACAGTCTCTTTTAAAGTCCAGACATAATCTTGGTCAGATCATGTGAAGGCTATTTAGATTGGGATCTGAAATGGTCCTTTTGAGGAAAGAACCACACAGATTGAGTGGACCCATCCAGTCAGTGCACGCATTTGTCAGTAATCGTGCAGCTCAACTCAGAACTTAAGGAGCTCAACTACCGACTATATGGTATTAGATGTGCCTACTAAATATATAATGGTAAAGGAATGAGGAGAATCAAGTTTGTTCCTTAAAAAATGTATTACATAATCAGTCTATAATGTTCCCACTCCTGGGACACAGGCCTCCTCTCTGTCAGTCAAAGGGATTTCGCCGTAATCCACCACGCGGGCCCAGTGTGGGTTGGTCGATGTCACATGTTTTCGAATGTTTGGTTCTAGGACATGCCGGTTTCCTCACGATGTTTTCCTTCACCGTTTTGAGAGCAGTGGTGATGAAATAAATTACACAAAGTAAAGCGCCTGTCAGGTCCGAACCTATGACCTATTCGTAAGTCGCGGCCGTTACCACTGTGCCACCACTTCTTAAAAATGTATTAACATAATATAATTCTCAAAAACCATCGTTCATTGAAGAAGATTCTTATGAAACATGTTACCGATGAGATGAAAAGTCATCTTAGACCCAATTACATTATTACACAAATAAGGTAAGAATCTATTCAATCGCAAATCGGAGAGCTTCCCCAGAGCGGGCGAGCTCTCCGCAGACAAATCGATAATTTCGTGATGCGAACACGACGCGACGAGGCAGGGATAGAATCGTTGAGGATAGTGAAACTGTTCGGTGGTAGGACATTTTTTTTAAGGTAGGTACTACGTAAAAAAATAATCGTAGCGAACTGGGCGCGACATAAGAAAGTGACAGAGTCAATTACTTCCACAGCGAAAAAAGAGAATGCAACAATGCGCTGGAACCAAAATGAAACAACATAAGAGCGCCCAAATAACAATAAATTAAGTTATTTCAGTCAAAAATACTTTCAGCCAGAGTTTTCAATTACTTTTTTTATTGGATGGGAAGTTATCAAATAACCTCTCCCGCTCTGGGCGGAGCGGGAGGGTGTCAGACTCTTACTGACTAAAACCCATCTGTTTGAGGCGCGCGTGGGACACAACGCGCCGTCGACCCGGGCCTGGTCCTTACCGGACGGTGAGCTACCCATTGCTCACCGTCCGCAAGCCCGCGCCTACGGAGGCCGGAAATCCGCCCGGGATTCCCAACGCCCAGGGTGTCTCCTGCGGCGGCTAGGGGCGAGAGGGCGCGAAAAGTGCCTTTCCCTCAACCGGCCCGCCTCCTCCTTCGCGAGCATTACTGCTTCGCAGAAGGGACAGCTGCACATGCCCGCCCTCTCGATCCGTACCAGGGCCGGACGCGAGAGATCTCCACCGTTGATCGCCTCCACGAGGACACGGCGGTGCTCTGCCCAAGCCGGGCAGACCTCCAGCGTAAGCTCCACCGTGTCCTCCGGAGACTTTTCAATTATCTACTTCACTACGCATTCGTTAACGAGAGACTCGTGGCTAAATGATAATAGCCGCACGGGTCGATCGAAGGTTAAGCTATGCTTTCCGCGGTCGGTTCGTGGATGGGCGACCATCCATGACATACCCAGACTCCTCCGAGCCTCGGAAAGCACTTTAAGTTGTTGGTCCCGGCTGTCATTCGTAGATCTTTGACAGTCGTTATGAGTAGTCAGAAGCCCTAAAGTCTGACAACCAGTCTTGCCAAGGGGTATCGTGTTAACCAGTAACTGGGTTGTGGAGGTCAGATAAGCAGTCGCTCCATGTAAAATACTCGTACTCAGCTGTATCCGGTTAGACTGGAAACCGACCCCAACATATTTGGAAAAGGCAGGCAGATGATGATTCATAGATAAATATAACACACAAAAACTGGACAAAGTTCTCGAGTTAAGTAAACGATAAGTGCATTTGCGACAGAAATAGAGTCGATGCATTTTGTTATTAAAAATGTGAATGAATGAAATGCACCGATCCCAGCGTAGTTAAACCAGACTCGCTAGCTCGAATGAACCCAAGGATTCGCACTAGTCCCTGGAGCCTCATGTTTCATGAGACTACAGAGACCATTGCATATCAAGGAGTAGACCGGGGGGCACGGTAATGGTCAGGAAGACGTGCCCTTAGGATAGGAAGGATTATTAGAGCCTACCTATGCATCCTTGAGCAAGCAATGCATCGTTGCATTATGTTATTAAAAATATAAAAAAAAAAATCGACGGTTGAAAAGTAATAAGGCATAAGCGACATTTTGGTTATCTCTATTTTTGAGTAGGAAGGCCTTATTATCTTTTAACCGTCGATATATAATATAAGCTTTGATTTTAAGGATATAAAGGCCGTCTTTTGCTTACCCAGTGGCAATCGTTAATAAGTGTTTATCGGTTTTAAGTAAAGACGATTCTCGGGAGCAACTTTTTGGGTACCTTGTCAAACCAATGTGATCACGGGTTCGCCAAGAATGGTGATTATGACAAGTCTCGCTTTCATTAAACGCAACAGTATCTAAATTAAGGCATATGTTCAGCAGAAGAGTTATATTTGTAGATCAGTATCAGGTTGTACATACATACATAACATCACGCCTTGTTTCCCCGAAAGTTTGGGCAGAGATGTACCTGTAGTAGGTATACCCACATTCCGCCAGTTATGTTTAAGTCCCATATAATAGGAGGCGAGCCTATTGTCATCAACCGGGCACAAATCCAGAGTCTGGGCAGCTACTGAGAAATTCCAGATAGAAAAACCCAATAACTTTGCCCGAATATCAGGTTATATGTTGATCAAAATATGATTAGCGACCGTAACAAATATATATTTACAGAATTATAACCATTATATCTATCAATACAACTGTCTAAGTTTAGATTACTCTATTATATGATTATTTCATGAAACGTTCCTTTCTACATAATATCTTGACCGGTGTCACTATTTACAACCGCTTTTAAAAATATTTAATTTTAGAATTGCATGTTAACGTGTTCCATTACTTTTCATTACCAGCCAGCTCGGTAATGAATTTAAAACTATACTCGTGAACTTTTTTCATAAAATACATTAGCACGGTTGAACGTGCTAACGATTATCACCTTTTGAGCTTAGCACACGAAGTGTTATGTCAATTAGTCAACTGTCATTTGTATACAAGTGGCAAATTAGTGGCTATAGACCTAGTAGTCGATCATTTGCATGATTCAAGTGGTGTTGATGTTATTTGCATTATTCATCATCGATCAAACTGTAGGTCAATAAAAATGGATATAGTAGCTTAAGACGCTGACAACACCTAAACCGCGGTCCCTGTCAGATTGCATAGAAAAGAAAGAGAAGCGCGATGACACAACGCTTGTAATTTATTGCAAAATATGAAGTAATTATCTATTTACTCAAAATTGAGTTAAGTAATCGAAAATAAAAAACAACCAAATTCTGTATTCAAATAAGACGTTCTTGTTATTAATTAAATACGTAACGTATGTTCATATTTGATACAGATATTTTGGATTAGAACTCAAAGTAAGAGGTTAGTTTAACGTTAGTTTGTATCGAGATTTTGTTTTCAAAACGTGTTTTGGTAACAACCAAGTTCTGGGAAATATGTTCAAAATTAACATATTATATTTTTTCCGCTACCACAAACTATACAGATTTGGCAATTTTTTTTCTTAAGAGAAGCCTATTTTTGTCAATTGGGTCTTGTCAGCGCCTTAATTGATTAATATTTACACTTAGGAATATTACGTACTAGCTGCGCCCCGTAGCCGTAACCCGTATAAATCTCGATTACGTGGGAATATCAAGATAAAAGTATTCTGTGTCCTAACCCAAGTCAAAGGCATATATTTAGGTCCATAAGGCTGAACGGATTCGTTCTGCCGATTTAGCGTGAAAGCGTAACAAACAAACAAACTCACTTACGCATTCAGTATAGTTAGGATTAGGATCAGTGTGTGTTTCCACTGACGCGGAGCTGGGTGGAGTGGAGAGGAGCGGACTGTGAATTAGCCCCTATCACAGTGCTTGAAATCTCCACATACGACTTTTCGAGCACTGTGATTGACCAATTCACGGTTAGCTCCTCTCCGCTCCACCCAGCTCAGCGTCAGTGGAAACGCACCCTAAGGCTTGTAACAGATCTGAGCGGATAACTGAAGCTGAATTAGGATACCACATTCGGAATATTTTAACTATCTGCGGCGGAGTAAATACTTGAAAAGTTAGGGTCTTATCTATCGATGGCTTAGCACGAGCACCGTTATGTCTACGGAAGAATAGACAAAAAATGAATTTCCGTGTAGAAAGTACGACGGCAGCAAAGTAGACAGAGTCAACTGCACTTTTTACGAAATTCACTCTTTTACATAATTTGACTCCGAATTCTTTGTTTTGTCATACGATTTTTTTTCTGTTTGATTCTCAGTTTTTACTGATATTAAGTTACGTATACAGGGTGACATTGAAAACATGCGACAAATCGAAATGGGAGATTGTACTCATCATTATGAACAACTTTTACTAAGGGACCAAAGCTACAATCCCAAAAAAAAAACTGCTGTCCCCTACATTTATGTTCGCAATACCTCATCAAAATGTAGGAAAAACAGATTTTTTTTTTTGGGATTACAGCTTTGGTCCCTTAGTAAAAGTTGTTAATAATGATGTATACAATGTCCCATTTCAGTTTGTCGCAAGTTTTCAATTTCAACCTGTATAAAGACAAGTACAACAATTTACCTCAAAGTGTCGAAGTACCCTATTTTGGAACAAAAAAAATATTATTGTAATATTGGCCTTCACCATTTCCTTGGTATTGCCCTATTAACTAAATGATGTAAAATAGGAGAAGATAGCCTTGTTCTTCTATTCATAAACACAGTTTTGCGTTCAAAATGCTCTCCTGTAAAATCATGATTTTGTAGATAACCTATACCTTGTGGCCGTCGAGTAGAAAAACGCAAATTGTCTTCACTACCTTATACAACTGTCAGTTGTCAGCGTGATTTTGACAGTTTGGGATAGAAAGTTTCTTCTGAAATAGTCTACATAAGAAAAGACCTCGACAAGGATCGTTAGAAACGAAAGAAAAAATTACAGATTACAGAAGGATTATTACAGTGCGGTGTCAAAAATGGAGAAACGAAATATCACTTTGTATGGAAAGGGCTATGTCTATTCTTCGAAGAAATAGAAAGCGTCATGCTAAGCCTGCTGGGACGAAACAATGCGGTATAATTTAAGGCTTCAGAGAAATTACATTTTCGATACTTACACATTTACGATGCAGATGTACAAAAGCAGTGGTAACCACTTTCTTAAGGCTTTTACATACTGGCGCGACTTGTCGCGCGACGCGTCGCGACACAAAGGCACCGCTTGTAGCGCTACACGCGGTGTCTTTGTGTCGCGTCGCGCCAGTATGTAGGAGCCTTTACCATCTGTTGGACCGCCATCCACCCCGGTTGCCAGACAATGGTGCCGATTCCCTTGTTCCCAAACTAAACTAAATTTAAGTTCAGTGCATCTTTTTCTTTCTATTTCATTAAGAAAAGGACAGAAGATAAATTTTAGTTTAGTCCTGTTAAATTAAACAGCGCCTGTCACTACTCCATACAAGTTTAGACGTGATTAAAAACTTGCCTATTAATTTACGTCAAGCGCTGAATAATTTGACAGGACTAAACTAAAATTTATCGTCTGTCCTTTTCTTAATGAGATAGAAAGAAAAAGATGCGCTGAACTTAAATTTAGTTTAGTTTGTGAACAAGGGAATCGGCACCAATACCAACAAAAAATGTCCCATCACCAAAACCAATAAACACATCAAAGACCCTAAACTGACTCCACAAATAAACAAACACTATCTTTCCCCAACAATCGCAGATGTTATCGGGTCGTATTAAAATCAAATTGCACGTTAAACTGTCCAATTTGTAGCTGATGATGAGATACCGCCCCCTAGCGGTGCTTGCGCAACTGGCCGTGACTAAACGGTGCGCGTCAAGTGCTCGTGATTGATGAGGAGGTACGCGTAGTTGGTGGTGTGAATAGCAGCTAGCCTATAGAGCAATAATACGCTTGTAAATGCCGAAGGTGGGAAGTCAAGAGGCAGATTTAGGTGTTACCTACCCGATTTCCTTAAGGCGAAAACGACAGGGTAGCCCACGAAATTCAAATTTTCATAGGTACGTTTTTTGCAAGGTTATGTGCGAACCATATTTTGATCAACATACAATCTGACACTAACCTGTAAATTGCAAAAATCGTAAGAAAATTTGAATTTCGTTAGCTACCTTAGCAAATTCCCCTTAAGATGTGACCGGGATGTTCAGCTTACATGCAGAGGACTTCGAAGTTCTCCGAAGGAACACATCTGTGCTGATTCTAAATGCTAAGACTCAGTAAATCTCGAGGAAGATTGACTAACCCGAAAATAGCTCGTTGAAGAAGTTAGAAAAGGAAGGCCCAGCAATTTACCAGTGGATAAACACCCACTGCTCAACTAAACGTGACCAAACATCACGTCACGATTCTAGTGTTGTGTTTATTGCTGACAAATAGATTTGAAAGCTATGGGTTTGACTAATTTGTGTGTGACTGACTCAATTTAGTCAATTCAGATGAGCTCGTAGTCGGAAAAGAAACCCGAAAAATTCTTACTAAACAGCTTACACCTAGAAACTATTCTAATTCTTAGTCCTTCGGTCTAATCACCTGGTGCTGTCTAATCAGTAATCAGATACAACTTCAATCTGTTATAACTAATTCGTCTGGCAATACAAACTTCGAGAAGCTCAAGTTTAGGGCTGAACAATTTTGTTATGCCTGCCTGCTCACCCGAGTGTAAGTGAAATGTTCAATGTTTGCTTTAAGTAAAAGTTTTCCAAACTCTACTCTATCTAGGATTATTGAATGTCCCAATCAGCCAAACTTATTTCAAACTTAAAAAAATCTAAGGAACATGTAATCTAACAAACTTCACAGCTTACTTGCACAAAGACGCAGCTAAAATCAATTTGACAACAACTTAGTTACTTCGACATCGAGTTTTCATTTCTGCGTGCAAGAGGCATGCAAAATCGCCTTAGGGCGCTACCACTTTCCACTGGCCCCCCGCTTATTTCAAAATGCACTTTATTAACGTGGGGTACGCTTGTTTTTGTTTGTTTGAAGGGTTATGGGTGTAATGGGTGGTTGGTGGAAGATCATCAAGGTGTGTTTGTGGCCGTTTGGGCAATGCCACGGTTGGGATGTGCTGCTGAGGGTTCGTAATAGGCGAGGCAATGACGTTTCATGCTTACGTCGCCGTTTCGCGTTGTCATGGTTACGAATAGCGATTGGTTTTAGAATGTGATGGTTACATCATTTGCATGAGAGTCTTTTTGTAACTGTGGATAGGTGCTCGTCACTTGTTTGAAAGATATGTTACCGCAGGAAGAATAATACTGTGGTTTCTAATTAAGGTTAGGTAGCTTATTTATCAAAATGACTTAGTTCGTATTTATATTTACTTAGATACAAAATCTTCGAGTCTTTAAAAATCAGTATTGCTTCTTATGACTAATTCCTAATGTGTTAATGAACGAAGTAACACTCGTCTTGTTGATAAGTTTAAATCCCTGTCTTAAGAATGAGCTTTCATAGGTAAAAATGTTTTTAAATTTACGGAAAGACAAGACATTAAACTTAAAAGACAGAAGAAGAGGGAAAACAAAGACAACAAAAACATTAACAACTGAAAAAAAAACAAAGACTAAAGATAAGGCTGGAACCGGGTTTCATTCCATCCGAAGAGTGCCCATCAGAAATATAACATACACACGAGCAGGGCCTCAAGTCTGCTATTACAATAGTGTCAGAATGGTCTGTTCCGATCCTCATTAATGACGCCATTATATTAGTAGATTACCAAACTTGTCAAAATCAACAATTATAAAATCAAGACCATTCTGAAACTATTGTAATAGCAGACTTGAGGCCCTGAACAACTGCTGCCAAAATTCAACGGGAGAGACGAAATGCAGTCTGCATTCACGTGCAAGACATCGAAGAGAATGCTGAGATTTTTCAGTGGACAGGACATTACAAGTATTATTGTATTTAAATCATTACAGTAATATTTACCATATAAATGTACTAACTCTAATTGTCTTACATTTGACAAAGCAATTTTTTTTAAAATCTTATTCATAATTACCAGAAATACCAACTATAAATCCACCGGACGAAAGCCAGACACAGACAATCTGGGATTAAAGAATAAAAAAATAAATAAATAAATTTAAAAAACACGCCTGCCTTGTAAAACTGTTTCAAGGAACTGTCCCCCGACTGCAATGAACAGATTGGTATTCAGTTCAAAATCATTTTATTTGTTTTTAGTTTTTTAGTTAAATTTTTGTAATTAACTTTTTGACAAGGCAGGCGAGTTTTTAATTTTTTGAATTATTTTATACCTTTTAGTGATTTTTTTTTTAAGTTGGCTATGGGATATTGAATAGTACGTACCTTTTTTTTTTGAGGGTGGGAAATCATCATATAACTTCTCCCGCTCTGGGCGGAGCGGGAGGGTGTGTCAGACTCTTACTGACTAAAACCCACCCGTATTCCTTCCTGTTGCCTGTGTTGCGGGGGCCTCGGTGACCCATAAGTACCTTCCCGCGACCCCGGCAGGCATCGGCCCTAGTGGACCCCTACTATGTGCTGACGACATCTCTTTGAGGCGCGCGTGGAATACAACGCGCCGTCGACCCGGGAATAGTACGTACCTACTGTTATATTTATAAAATTTCTTTTGTTATGTTATTATTAGTGAACGAATGCATATTGAATACTACTGATATGTATTTTTGTTATGTACTAAGCAAGCTTTAGACGATGATAGTATAAGAAGTATTTTTTTATGAAAAAAAAAAGGTTTTTTTTTTCCTGAACCATGGCTCCCCCTTTTATTTTTTTAAATTTCCGGAACGCAGCGATATAACACGCTTCTAACGATACCACATACATTGATATTGGTTAAGTCGTTAAGAAGTTATGGTGGAATAAACTCACAAACATACATGAACCCTGAAAACATAACTCCTTTTTTTGTGCAGTCGTGTAAAAAGACGCCAATTAAAATGATTCAGGCTATTATTATTTAAAACGTAACAGTTAACGCCTGGATTATTTCAGATTCAAAAATTCATCGGTGATACGGACGAATTCAGTAATGGCCGGAGGCTATGTTGTAATTGATTTTTATCACATTTTCTTTTAATCATGTTTATACCGGAAACTGCTCATATGAATCCAACATGTCTGTACACTTAGGTGCAGAAATATATAGGTACTAAATATGTTATTAATTAAATGTTATTGCTTGGTAAATGTTTTTCTTTTTTGTTATATATTCTGTTATCTTTTTTTTTCAATTTTGAGAAAATGCTGTCAAGAATATATTTTCCCCGGACTGGAGCGGGCCGGGGCTGCCTTGAAGCGGCTCCGGCCCGGCATGGCGGATTGCCGCCATGGGATCTGGAGGAAGTCAATAGTCCTCGCGCACGTGTGGGAGTGGCGCGAGGAAGCGAAACGCCGGGGTGTAACTCCGCTGCCGCGAGAAATCACGGCCCAGCGGACAGAGCTCTGGCGGGATCTCATGGCGACATGGAGAGTGCGATTGTCGCAATCAAGATACCTCTTTGTGGCTAGAAAGGAACACGGTGTCCTCACCTTCCGCCTGACGCAGCTCCTGACCAGACACACCAGCTTCTGGAGGTTCCTTTGTCGGAAAAGGGAAAAATGAAACGTCCGGGTGTCACCACGGTGTGGATCGCCCGGACGACACGGTGGGGCCAATGGTGGAGGTCTGCCCAGCTTGAGCAGAGCACCGCCGTCTCGTCGTGGAGGCGATCGGCGGTGGAGATCTCTGGCGTCCGGCCCTAGTCCAGGCCATGGTACGGAGCGAGAGCATGGGCAGCCGTCACCTCCTTCTGCGAAGCAGTAAATTTCGCGCCCTTATGCCCCTAGCCGCCGCAGGAGACGGCCCGGGCATCGAAAATCACAGGCGGATTTCCGGCCACCGTAGGCGCGGGCTTGTGGACGGTGAGCAATGGGTAGATCGCCGTCCGATAAGAACCAGGCCCGAGTCGACGGCACGTTGTGTTCCACGCGCGCCTCAAAGAGCCAGCACAAGTGTAGGGGTCCACTAAGGCCGATGCCTGCCGGGGTCGCGGGAAAGTCCGAAAGGGTTACCGAGGCCCCTGGCAACACAAGGCAACGGAAGGAAAGACAAGAGTCTGACACACCCTCCCGCTCCGCCCAGAGCAGGACTCTTCTCTTTTCATCTCCTAATACACTTACATTTCGCCAGTTATGTTAAGGTTCCTTTGTGTGTGGTGGGTTTGAAATCTCAATTTCGGTAAAATTTACATAAATACAAGCAACATTCAATGACTATGTATGTAGGTACCTACATAACCCATTATATTTCTACAGAATCAAAAAATCCATTCACAGAATTACCATAAGCCCGTAGCATACTGTGTCCGGTGCGATACGGTGGAGCGAAGCGGGCGCAGAATCCGAGCCGCAGGCGACGCGCGCAGCTGCCGCGGCACAGTAATGAACGCACCCTGTACGCTGACGGCTTAGATCTTGTACAGGGGGTGAGCTCATTAGTTAGGTTTAAGTTTTAGTCTGAATTAATTATTAGAATGGAATAATTTGTGTAGTGGATTTATTAGTGCCGTTGTGTCTCATCTCATTAGCTGTCCTTGACCAATTAAGCAAAGTAACTTATGTCGGATGCTGTGGTTACGAAACTCAAACTCACTGCAATTATTAGAATTAAACCATTTACAGGTACTTTTAAATTGTCAAGTAGTCGGTCAGTCACGAGGATGAAGGTAGTTGCCCAATCCAAAGCGTGGTAGGTAAAAATATAAAAAGCTTGTATAATTAAAATAAGTCCTGGTCAAGACTATGCCAATCAACTATCTACCAATGGCTCAAGGCTTGAGTTTAGTGCCACTTGTAATTATTAATTTTATGGCATATACAACTCGGACATTTAATAGAAGGAAGAGGAATTAATGCAGCCATTTTGTAAACGATGTCATATATCGGACAGACATGGATTAACGAGTAATCTTAAGGGGCTGACAAGACCCAATTGACAAAAATAGGCTTCTCTTAAGAAAAAAAATTGCCAAATCTGTATAGTTTGTGGTAGCGGAAAAAATATATGTTAATTTTGAACTTATTTCCCAGAACTTGGTTGTTACTAAAACACGTTTTGAAAACAAAATCTCGATACAAACTAACGTTAAACTAACCTCTTTGAGTTCTAATCCAAAATATCTGTATCAATTATGAACATACGTTAAGTATTTAATTAATAACAAGAACGTCTTATTTGAATACAGAACTTGGTTGTTTTTTATTTTCGATTACTCAACTCAATTTTGAGTAAATAGATAATTACTTCATATTTTGCAATAAATTACAAGCGTTGTGTCATCGCGCTTCTCTTTCTGTTCTATGCAATCTGACAGGGACTGTGGTTTAGGTGTTGTCAGCGTCTTAATGAAATAATTGTAAGTTGGACTTGTCGTTTAGTAACTAACTATAAATTACATTGATGTAGACATTTTTTTATTTCCTCTACAGTTCAATAATTAAGAGAGAATTGTTTGTTTCAGGATATTACAGTTCAGCAGTACCGATTCACTTACTGAATTTCATATTTTACGAATATAATAGAATTCAATATAATACTCTTTATTATGTAAGTACACCATAAAAAATTACAGATATAAATGTAGAAATTTTACATATGGTGACACAATGGGCGGTCTTATCGCTGAAAGCGATAGACTATTTTAAAGACAACCTTTGGATGGATTAGTAGGGAAAGGAGAGACAATACTGCAGGTAGTCTGTGGTGTACGAATGCAACATGACGTGCTTTAGAGCTATCAACGCTCCAAAACCTTTATTGAAAATCACCTAAATTACCATCACCACGTTAATTTTCAATGTCAAAAACGTTTCACACAATAAACATCAAAAAACTCCGATAAAAACTAAAGTTGGAACCAACAAACACCATGTGTTTTGTGATCTCGGAGCGCATTACATATTCGTGCGGCATAATAAATGTATCCGCTTAATTATTATTTTGAAAATATCCGCGCCCCGGGCTCGCCGCGCGCCCGCTACACAATCATATTTCTTATAAAAATAAAAGTAAAATGAGTGTGCACTTGTTCGTGGCCCCACTTGTAAACGGGACAAACTTCGGTGAGTTATGTTGATAATTTTAAATTGGAGTAAGTATATGGTTTGATTTCGTGATCATTATAAACAGCAGTCCGGTTCTTAGATACCCAAAGTTCTTTCTTTTGTGTTTCTGAGTTGAGCTGCACGATTACTGACAAATGAGCGCACTGACTGGAAAGGTCGACTCAATCTGAGTGGTTCTTTCCTCAAAAGACAATTTCAGACACCAATCTACATGGCCTTCACATGATCTGACCAAGATTTTGTCTGGACTTTAAAAGAGACTGTGACCTCTCAATTTGTTTCGACTTTTCTTCTCAGAGTAGTCAGATAGGAAACGCCGACCTCATCTAGTTTTAAAATATGATTGACGTGTAAAAGTGTTTGTACAAATTTACTTACAGAAATAAAAAATCGATAATAATTCATCAAATCATTTATCATAAGAATATATATCATTTTCTCTGTCTTTAAAAAAATACTGTGAAGAAAAATGTGACAGTAGTTAACGCTGTGTTGAAAAGATGAGCCTACTATGTAACGCGCGCGTAAGCTGATGTGATTGGTTCAATGATTTATCAACAGCCAATGACAGCAGCCAATTTTTCACATAAATTTTGCGATAGTTTTCGTTCGAGGAACTGGCTCTAACTGCCCAAAATGCACTGGAGTGCTTTTTATGAATGTCACTCTTTTATTTTTATTCTAGGATTAAAGTCACAGATTACTACCTATAAGTACATAAAAATCACCCGAACTTCGAGAATCTTTTCATCTTTCCATTACCAAGTACGGCAGATTTTCGCTACATAATGAACATTCCTTCAGTATTTAGATGCTACGAAATTGCGACAAAAGTACCAGGAGATCAGTTAGTAAAGGAGGTTAGAATGTATCCAGAGTGGAGTGTATTGTAATGGCTGCCGAAAGGGAAAGGGTTGCTCAACCCTTAGCTGCAAAGACTTTGGAAGGGAAATAGAGCTGTTCTATAACTTAGAACAGCTTTTATTTGATATTTCATTTTTTTTTGCTATATCTCAACTATTTTGGTAGGTTTGGTATTCCTGACGAAATTCGGTATAAACCAGTTGAAATTAATTTTTAAATTACCGATACCAAGGTAATAAATATTTAAGTAGGTACCTAGGTATATTTTTTAAAAAACATGGAATTTAGATTGGACTCTTTGCTACGTCTGTCTCAAATAAAATAAAGACGCTTTAAGTCTACCTATCTTTATACACGCAGGACAAAAAACTATGCCTTTTCTACAACTTCGAACGACTACAAAACTCTATAAGGTCCCTTAGTACCGAGCGAGGGCATTGTTACCGATCAATAGCGACTCCCGCTTAAATAACAATCACTCAGTCACTCATTCATTTGCTTCGTTCACTGCAGATCAGTTACATTCGAAATTCGAATTAAAATAGCTACACAATACTGTGTCGTTATTTTAATTTATATTATTTGTTGTCGCTGTCACATTTTGAGGGTTACCTTTTGTTTGTCATTTTAATTGTCTATTTGTAATTGTAGTGATGTGTTGTTTGTCAATTAATATTAGGTATTCGATGATAGTAGTTATCAAATTAATACTGGTAATTTGTACGAGCCGCACGGGTCGATCGAAAGTTAAGCTACGCTTGCCGAAGTCCGTTCGTAGATGGGTGACTCGTGCCTCGGAAAACACGTTAAACCGTTGGTCCCGGCTGTCATTTGAAGATCTTTGACAGTCATTACGGGTAGTCAGACAAGTCGGAAAGTCTGACAACCAGTCTTATTAAAATGTATTGTATAAATTACCCAGTAACTGGGTTGAAGGCTGGAGGTCACTCCTTCTAAAATACTGGTATTCAGTTGCTAGTCATCAAATAAATACTGGCAATTTCTACGACGTACAGACACGAAATGAAAAGGTTTTGAATGTCGAACAGGCACCTAATCTTTCTATTCATAATTTTGTCAATACGATTGTACCTAACTGGATACGACCTAACTGGCATGTTGGACAGAAATGGTAGTAAAAAAAAAAAAAAAAAACGACGTTTATTTTAATTAGCAAGAAGATGATTGTGTTAGGTGACTCCGCTCTTCTATTGAACATTATACAGTGTATACAACATTGAAGCCTTTTATTAAGAACCTCTCTGATTTTTAATAATAATGCTTATTTTTAGGCTTTCAAAACTTAAGACCTAATTAAATACTTATCTAACTAATTATATCCGTCTGGTTTACGACGCAAAACTGAAAACTTTGATAATTGCCTCTGCTATTAAAAGCACGCCCTTTCATACTTTCAAACTTTCTTATTGTTGAAATATATTGAACTAAAGTTATACTAACTAAAGTAAGAACTAAAGTTATATAACTATAGCACCTACATATTTTAGTATCTAGACTAGATTCCTTAAATATTGCCTACTTAAAACTTTTCCTCGAATACCTACTTCTGAGTGCTCCCAAGATTAAAACCTGTGTATTTTAATATTAACTCAAAGCATTTTTATTTCAATTAAACCATTTACAGGCACTTTTGAATTCGTGGAGTGGCTCGGTCAGTTAGAAATATGAAGCTAGTTGCCCATTCCAAAGCGGAGTAGGTACCTATGGAGACGAACGGGCAAGAAACTCCATGGACACTCTTTTAAATTATATTGTTACATACATATTTTTATGTAACAATATAATGTTGAATTATAACTAAATGTGAGGACGATGTAAGAAAAACGCGTCCATAGTAGCAAAATAAACAAAAAAGAAAAAACAATTTACAAATAAAATCATTAAATATAAGCCGAGTCAGCTAAGAGATCAGTCCCAACTGACGGCGCCCGTTCACGAACATGTCGCATGGATCAGCACCATTCAGCTCAACCATTTTGAAGGGAGCTAAATGATCCAACACACGCGCCACCATCAGCGAGACATCTGAGTGAGCATGACATACTCTCAGCCGCCAGGGCATATTCGGGTCAATTGAAGACATATTAACTGGTAAATAGTAGGTCTATTATACACAGTACTCACACCTGTGCTATGCAATTAAGTAAAGTATTAGGAACTCGAAGCGAAACAAAAGGTACTACTTTAGACGCTGAACACCTAAACCGCGGTCACTGTCAGACAGCATAGAAAAGAAAGAGAAGCGCGATGACACAACGCTTGTAATTTATTGCAAAATATGAAGCAATTATCTATTTACTCAAAATTTAGTTGAGTAAGTAATCGAAAATAAAAAAACAACCAAATTCTGCATTTAAATAAGACGTTCTTGTTATTAATTGAATATGTAACGTATGTTGATATTTAATACAGATATTTTCGATTAGAACTCCAGGTAAGAGGATAGTTTAACGTTAGTTTGTATCGATTTTTTTTTTTCAAAACGTGTTTTGGTAACAACCAAGTTCTGTTCAAAATTAACATATATTTTTTTCCGCTACCACTAACTGTACAGATTTGGCAATATTTTTTTCTTAAGAAAAGCCAATTTTGGTCAATTGGGTCTTGTCAGCGCCTTAAGTGCAAAACTAATTCATAAGCGTCTACCCTTTTGTTTGAAACAATATTGGTTTAATAACAACCCCTTAAATACGAAAATTACACAGCACAGGAACACAGCAGTAATGCCTTATTCAGTTGCTATTATTTATTCGATAAACTACCACGACCTCTTTGGTATATACCTAATCATTTCAGGTGATAAACAACCTTAATACTCTATAAATAAAGGTTTATAGAAACGTATGGTTAACTTTGTCAGCCCTAATAATGGGTTATCGTCGATATAAAATAATAATATTGTTTGTTATATGACATATCGTAATAATATAGTCACGAAGTTCCGTTTGACTATAATTTATTATTTAAATTATCGCTATTATGAAATTATTGGGTTATTTATCCTCAATCACTGGTAGATTCGTGTGACGATAAAATATTGTGATTACGTAATAGGGTCGGACTGTTCTTTTTAAATTAGATTTTTCGAAAACTAGAAAAAAATAATTCAGTAAAAAGTCTTGACAGAATCAGCACTACTAGCATCTGACGTCACACAGGAGAGCCACTGGTGCCGATTCCCTTGTTCACAAACTAAACTAAATTTAAGTTTAGTGCATCTTTTTCTTTCTATTTCATTAAGAAAAGGACAGAAGATAAATTTTAGTTTAGTCCTGTCAAATTAATCAGCGCCTGTCACTACTCCATACAAGTTTAGACGTGATTAAAAACTTGCCTACTAAAATTACGTCAAGCGCTGATTAATTTGACAGGACTAAACTAAAATTTGTCTTCTGTCCTTTTCTTAATGAAATAGAAAGAAAAAGATGCACTGAACTTAAATTTAATTTAGTTTGTGAACAAGGGAATCGGCACCATTATCAACTTCGCGCCATTCAGTACAATGATCGTTTTGTGTGACAAGGATAGGAGAATAATTTCAAATGCGTATAACTTCTCTATTTATCCACTGATTTTATTTGCTTTTTACAAAACGTCTCTTTTTAATGACATATTTAAAATAAGTTTTAATGCATGTATTTCTTTAATAGTAGTCAAATACCCTATTATCTATATGCGAGTCTACTCTATTTGACATTAAGATGACACAAACTAACCCCGCAAGCATATTAAAGGCCTATTCAGATATAAGCGATATCGCTGTCGCGCTCGGTAGCGATACAGGTCCAAAATTACTAATCAGGGCCGCCCGTAAGTAGTTTAAAAATAAATTTCAACGTTTGTATCTGTAATTTTTATGGTGTACATAATAAAGAGTATTCTATCTATCTATCTATCTAGTTCGAAACTTTGGAGTGTACCCTACTCCCGATTAATTAACTAACGTTTTCGAACGGGCAAAAACACATCGGAAGTAAGGACAACTGTCAAATCGTGCTGTCATTCATTCTTAGTTCGGGCCCCAAACTAATCTTAAGTCCGTAGGTGATACGAAGTAGGGAACGCCCGTAACTTCGGCCGTTACTACAAACGAGCTTAAGGAGTAGACCTCCAGAAGGCGAACCACTATCGCTACCGAGCGCGACAGCAATAGCCCTTATGAATAGGCTTTATCTTAGGTATTCACAATCACGTCATTAAGTCTGACAACCGTCTCATTAAGGGGTATCGTATTATCCAGTAAGTGGGTTGAGGAGGTCAGATAGGTAGTCCTTCCATGTAAAATACTTATATTCAGCTGCATCCGCTTAGACTGGAGCCGACCCCAACATGGTTGGGAAAAGGCTAGGCAGATGATGATGATTCAGAGAATCGCAAAAAAGATCTTTTGAGTAAGATTTGTGTACCTTCACACGAGTGTGCCTGGCTTTTGAAAGCTCAGGGGGGTAACCATCACCTCTTATAGCAGTATTATTTCAATATTACTTCAGCGTGAGAAAGAGATGGAGCTATAAGCCCTGTATAGCTCCACCACTTTCCCACTGTAAAGTAATATTATAATAATTCTGCTATAAGAGGTCATGGTTACCCCCCTGAAATGAAATAATATAGATGAGCTCGGCGTTTCCTCTCTCTACGAGCTAACTGCTCTACGTTCGTAGCAAAACAAATAACAATAATTATTTATATTAGTTACTTTTGTTTTAAAATTACATGCACTTTTTTAAAGTAAGTTTTACGTATAACATAATCAGCCTATAATGTTCCCACTGCTGGGACACAGGCCACCTCTCTGTGAGAGGGAGTGAGCCGTAATCCACCACGCGGGCCCAGTGCGGGTTGGTAGATGTCACATGTCTTCGAATTTTTGGTTCTAAAACATACCGGTTTCCTCACGATGTTTTCCTTCACCGTTTTGAGAGCAGTGGTGATGACATAATTTACACAAAGTAAAGCGCCTGTTTAGGTTCGAGCCTACGATCTACACCTCGTAAGTCGCGGCCATTAAGTTTTACGTATGCTGTGCTCGAAATCAATTCGTTGAGTCACCTCCTTCTGCTAAGCAGTAATGCTCGCGGAGGAGGAGGCGGGACGGTTGAGGGAAAGGCAAATTTCGCGCCCTCTCGCCGGAGACGCCCTGGGCGTCGGGAATCCCGGGCGGATTTCCGGCCACCGTAGGCGCGGGCTTGCGGATGGTGAGCAATGGGTAGCTCACCGTCCGGTAAGGACCAGGCCCGGGTCGACGGCGCGTTGTATTCTACGCGCGCCTCAAAGAGATGTCGTCAGCACAAATGTAGGGGTCCACTAGGGCCGATGCCTGCCGGGGTCGCAGGAAGGTACTAAAGGGTCACCGAGGTCCCCGCAACACAGGCAACGGAAGGAATACGGGTGGGTTTTAGTCAGTAAGAGGCTGACACATCCTCCCGCTCCGCCCAGAGCGGGAGAAGTTATTTGATGATTTCCCACCCAAAGAAAAAAAAAACTACATTTAAACTAAGCTTCATGTTTTTCATGTTTAGATATTATTACCTAACTTGCTTCATTAACCTAGTGTTCACAAGCACTACTGCTGAGCATGAGGTCCTGACTTCGATCCCCAGATATATTATTGGGTTCTTCCATCAGGAATTTTCCAGTAGCAGCCCGGTGTCTGCATGGCTTTGAGTCCAGTTGATGGCAAGAAGCTCTGCCTAACCCTTCGCGGAAAAACTGGCGTGATGTTATGCCATTCTGTAAATTTTCAGCACTGAAAAAAGACTGTGGCAAAAGTACTTACATAAGTCTGAAACGAATTCATTACAAAATAACTTAGATGGCTTAGCTGATGAATTCCTACGAACATAGACCAATAATATCACGCTATCAGATGGCTATGCAACCTATATAGTAAGGTTATTATATTGCCATAAACACTGGTTGTAGTGCCTTGCCGGGAGGAAGCCGGCCACGCCTCGCAAGACGCACACCTTTCTATGGAGGCACGTACTGTCTTATGTATAAGACAGTGCGCACAACAGAGTTATAGTCTGGAATCCCGTGGTTGCCGGTCATTTTTCATTCAGTAAAAGTTTTATCGTGAAAACTTAGGTGACGTGAGTTTGAAGTGAGCTGTCAGCTGATGCTACGGATTGACAGTATTGACAGCTTACGTCACCTAAGTTTTTTTTTCTTTTTCTTGGCAATTGAGCCGGTGTCGACTATTCTGCCAGCGTCACGTTAAAGTTGTCACGGTGAGATGTTTTTACAGAATAAATGGTCTGTCAATATTTAACAAATTGTAAAGGGAAGTGAAGAATATTTCTCTCTATTATTATTTATTATGGCTTCTTCCTCATTTTCCATATCGTCAATACTATCTAAAATATCCATTTTAATTATGTACACTTGTAAAGCACGAAAACTAAAGCTTAGTAACGTCAACGTCGTTTATCTATGGAATAAGCGATTATCGATTGTCAAAGAGTCAAATCGATTTATTCTTCAGATAAGTGTATTATTCGACGAATAAAGCCTATTTGACGATTGAACAACTGATTTTTTTGCTATATATCGAATAAACTAAATAAAAGTTTATCTGAGGATTGAAAAATCGGCCCTAATGGCAATGCAACCCTGTGGTATTGGAATAAAATAAACCAAAGCGAGTTTTCTCAAGTATCAAACAAAAGACATCAACGTGCGACTTAAAAAAGATCTTTTTAAAATATTTTGTTATGTATTGTGTATTTGAGAGCTTACAGATTATTTTGTGTATTTTGTCTATGGGCCTTAGTGTCTTGAAAATAAAGCAATCATTATTATGAGGTCTGTTAGACATTATTATTTTATATTAGTTATTAAATCAGCCAAACAAGATGCTCACTTAAAGGAGAATGAGCAAAATGGTACCCGGCTCCAATAGATATGGTTGTAGTGTCGTTTAAAAGGTCTTACCAAGAGGAACAATATTTACTATAGCCGCCAGTCTCAAATCTGATTGTGTTTGGAGATAAACGACAGTCTTACTAACTAATAAAAACCCTATTCCTTCGGTTGCCATTTGCGTTCCCGGATCACGGTAACCTGTTTAGACAGTCCCGTGGCCCCGGCGATAAACATACATAATACGAGTATATTAGGTACCACTTACTCTACTTAAAATAATGAGTAGGTACCAAAGTAATATTTTCTGCATTTTTCCGTTCATGTTTTCTATTAATAATGCTTTTACGTCAGACTTCACCATGCACCCGGCCTCCTTTTAACTCGAGCCCCGCTGCTCCTGAGCGCGGGGTGTGCGCAGGAACAGTGAGGGAGGCGTCGGTGTCCGCGTCAGTCGATCGTTCGTATTGCGCTTGTGACGACGTTTAGCTGCTGTTTGAGTTTCTTTTGTGCTTTTATAACTCGGTTTTATTAACTACTGACCCCTGCGCTCCTACTGGACTAGTTACCCGCTATTAACGTTGACCTGTGCTAGTGTTGTGGACTATACTGATTTGCTTTTCGAACTGGAATATCGCAATGGAACGTCTCAACTGTGTAATGTGTCGGCGAGCTTTATATACCAGAAGATACCAACAACATGTTTTGACAGCTAATCTGTCAAGAACGCGCCCTGAGTTCGCTGCGTTTATTCATGAACATGCCGTTCTGGAGGTAAGGACTTCCATTATTATAATCTAAGTGTAGTTTTATTTCACCATCCCTTCGTCCGTGTCGTTTGTTTTCTTAATCTAAGTATATTATGTTCTTCATTTTAAATAAGCACATTTGATGCCATTTAAGACGGTCATTACCCATAACAATAGATAAAGGTTAGCAATACAAACAAAAGGGCCTATCCTTTCTAACTCGATATTACCTGGACACTGTGCGCACGTGTGGAGTCATCGGACCTTCGAAAGTCAAAATACGTGTCAATATACGTGATATTGTTTTCTCAGTTTTTTTTTACTTAGTTAAAAAAAAAGGTACTTATACAAAAAAAAAAACATTCAATTGTATTTTTACTACTTTCAGGTGGTGTTCGATGGCACACGACGTGTGTGTCACCGATGTTGGCAGTCCGCTGATAATGCAGTGATAAGTCTTGCGAACCCTGCCGTGCCCGGAGCAATGCCTGAAGCAATGCCTGAAGCAATGCCGGAAGCAGTGTTGGAAGCAGTGCAAAATGTTCAGGAATTTCAAGTTTCAGAGTATACACGAGCTCCAAACACACCACGACATTGTATATTTAACGGCTGTCCAAACACAACTCGCCATCGAATCCCGATAACAATAAAAACTCACATCTTTTGTGAATATAAGCTTTATATTCCAAATGGTGCAAGAGTGTGTACACAGCACTTAGAGAACAATGTTTGGGATGAGCTACCTCAAACATGTAATGCCACTCATGATTTTAATACAGACCAGTTTACTGACATTTGTGACATGTTAAGAATGACCTTACAACGTGGACCTCGGCTAGACTTCAACACGAGAGGCGCTTTAACCAACGAGGAGATGCACTTTTGGACAGGACGCAAGTGCGAAGAGTTTGATGCTATGTTGGTACAAACACCTACACTAAATGAAAGATGTAGGGAACCGAGAACTGCATTAGGTATTTATCTTACAAAACTGCGTACAGGGGACCCAGATGAAAGGCTTGCGACATTATTTAACATGTCACGACGAAAGCTTGAACGTTTGTTGGTTATTGTGAGGGAGTGTCTCAATAACAATTATGTCGGTATGCATTTGGGAGTGGATCACATTGACAGATCACGATTATTGGAAAAAAATCTCACTGTACCAAAAGCATTATTTGGAAATGAAAATAATGATAAGTTATTATTGATTGGCGATGGTACTTACATTTACATAAATAAAAGCTCGAACTTCTTATTCCAAAGATTGTCCTACAGTTTACACAAGTTTCAGAATCTACTGAAACCTTTCCTACTTGTATGTACTGATGGATACATATTAGATGTAATGGGTCCATACGCTGCAACAAAAACAGATGCGCAAATAATGAGCGACATTATGAATGATGGACAACATCTACTACATTGGTTACTCCGAACAAAAGATGCTTTTATCTTGGATCGAGGTTTTAGGGACAGCTTGGACCTCATTGATGAATGTGGGTATGAATCCTATGTCCCGCCAACAAAGAACCGTCAAGAGACACAGCTGACCACTGAACAATCCAACGAAGCTCGATCGGTAACGCTATGCCGGTGGGTTGTGGAAGTGGTAAACGGCCGGTTTAAGCGTGATTTTAAGCTCTTGCGGCAAAAATATTTTAATAAGTCATTGCCCAATATGTTCACCGATTTTAAGATAGCCGCAGCTATCACGAACCACTTCCACCAACCCATCGTGGATAGCATACACGCAGACGAAATCGTCAATATTATAAGGCAGAAAATAGATACCCCGAATCTTCTGCATATGTATGTAGAGAGAAAACGGCTTAATCACAGAAGAGTAGATTTTCAGAGGATAGAAGCGAGCCAGATAGAAAACTTCCCTTCAATGACGGAGGAGGATATAATTCTACTAGCGCTAGGTACATACCAACTCAAGCTGGCAAGATCTTACTGTGCCGAGCATTTGTCAAATGGTCTGTATATTATTGAAACGTACAGAGAGGGAGCACTTGAAGATCTGCCAGACTATGGTATACACGAAGATGCCTGGCTTTTGCGTGGATGAATCCAGTCGCGACATGTCCGTGTAAAAACATATTTTTGTTACATATTGATCAACAGTGCAAATACTATTGTCCAACAATATTGCACATGTTTAACCGGGCGACGTACGATGGGCACTTGTGCACACATAGTGTCCATCGTATGGTACCTAGGCTATGCGAGGCATACGGGATTTACTGCTCATCGGCATCTTTCCTTAATGCTGTTATAGTTGATGCCGATATGTAATGTTTTAAATCTACTCACTTATTGCTAAAATATATGATTTTTATTTGAAGAACGCTTGTTTTCTTACTTCTTTTAATAATAGAATCCTAAGTGTGTTATATCATCGTCTAAGTCAATCTTATCCTAGCTTTATTTTACTAATATAAATAGTTTGTAGTAAATTCTCATTTATAAAACTTAGTGAGATTACTGCTTCCCAAACGTGAATAGCGACAAGCGCCATGGTAGACATTTTTGTGCATCAAAATGTCTTTTCAATGATATATTAATGATGACTATTGGAGCGGGTACCACGTCCCATACATTTTTGCCCATTGTCCTTTTTAATTGTTCGTTTAGGAACTACGAATACTTTAGTTTAAAAAAAAATACTCCACAAAAAGTACAAATTGTTTATAATATGAACTATATTAACCTAGACTTGCCCTGTTAAGTCCGTACCATAATCATTGCTTCCTTTAAAACAGTTTTTCAGTATTCTTTTTTTACAGCTTTGACTTTGAGACAGATTTCTTGCGAGAGAGTGCGTCACCATTGTTTTCATAGAGCGATATAGTCTCTCTGACTGTTTTAATTGATTAATTCCTTCAGTCATTAATTTATTTAGATCGGCAGTCTTGACTCAGGTTTGTGCCTAGCCTTCTACTCGATAGATTAGTGTTAGAACGTAGGTAGGTACTTGATTATGAAGGGAAACTTTGGGTAGTTGTAGGTATACATTGTATTGTTTCAGTAAGCAGCGAGGTAATTACGTAACACACAATCAGTAGCAATTCGTTTAATTTTGACAGTTCAACATCATTCATTGCGTTATTGACATCAACAACGTTGAGCAGACAAATATTTCGAACGTATGAAGCAATGGATTAGCAATATCCTTCAAAACCATTGAAATTGTGATAGTGTTACGCAATTAGGGTGCTGTAGTTTCGAAATTATGGGTCAAAAGCATCTCATTTATTGTTTTACTAAGAATTTAATAAGACTACGAAAATTGAGCCAAGGCATTTGTTTTTACTAGGATGGTTTTATATCCAAACTCATGCTAAATAATTACTTACCCATCGATTATAGAAGAACAATTTGACAATCTGTTTCAATTCTGTGTCATCGAAACATTCAGAATTTCATAAATAACGTCTTGTTCTGTGTTTAGCGTCAATTTATGTAAAACAAGAAGGAAGAACCTATTTTAACTATCTTAAGAATTTGAGAAATATACCTTTATCCAACAAATAGAACTCTGGGAATGTCTATTTCTAACTTGCACAAGATACACACTCTGTATAATTCCAAACACGTATCTACGGACTAGGTACTTATATGGCACTATCGTAGTTCCAAACAGGTGCATCTTCCCCGAGACAGTTGTACACCGCTTACTGCAAACTGTCTGAAGTTGTGCCAGTAACCGCGAAAGTGTACGTACCTAGTGCTTATTTTCGCTAAGTACTTAGCGAAAATAAGCACTGGGTTCTGTAAGGACATAGTGTGTTACTTATGCAGTTGTCATTGTTACTTGCGACAGCTTGCAGCGATCTGTGAACTGGGTTCAAGTGTTTGCACTTTTTGCGCTTGCTTTTATGTTTTAGGGTTAAAGATTAAGATTTTTTATAGATTGAATAGGCTTGTTGATGCAATGCTATGCTATTTCACTTGTGTTTCATTTAATGTAACATTTCTACAAGAGTTTACATTAAATTAAAAGAAAAAAATATAAAGTAACTTTTCCAGATTAAAAATAGGCTCAAAAACCAATTTCTACTCAATAACATTACACTGAGTAACAATATAAACAACATGCACGGTACACTTTCAGAAATTACACACAGCAGGCATACAACATTACCGAGATGAGTGGGTGCTGCCAACTGCAGCAACCTAATTGTGCCCCATTGCACTGTCCCCCCGGCGGTCATGATCTAGCCACACGACTACCCCAAGGCCCTCACTAAATACAACCAACTTCGCGAACGCAACGAAAAATTCCAAATTCGAAATTTTAATTTGACGTTTCGTAAAATTCCCGCCATAAACGGTAAGGATTGTTTCAATCGTGAGATTTTTTCGTCATATTCGTGAGTTTTTTACCGGGTTTAGCCTTAGGGTTTGTAATTAGACGAGGTTGATGTATGCTGCATGTGTTCGAGATGTGACGTGTGAACTGGGATCACGAGTTCGTGATACTGCGCCTCATCAGTGCTCTGGATCGATGTCAATTGTAGGGATCGTATTGTTTCTGTGAGGGCCTAATGATGAGTGTGCATTCTTGGCTAAGTGATTGTTACGTGGAAACTCTTCGGTATTTTAGTTGCTTAACTTAAATGCAAATATTTTGTAAGTAGAAGTTTATTCTTTAAACGATAAACCAGCCGATCTCTTCTGTAAAAATGTCATCGTGAAAACTTAGATTCTATTCTATTTTTCTCTATGGCAATGGTGCCGGTGTCGACAATTCTGCCAATGTCAATGTGTTGAGAAAACGTGCAGATAAAAAAAATATAGAAAAGATAATTCTATTAATTTGTTGATAAAATAATGAATTATTGGATTTAGTGTGAAAATTGTTATGTGAAGCTTGTAATCGCTGGCGTGTTTGTCCCTGCCGTGTTTGGACGGTGACAGCACTAGTAGGGAGATCAAAGGAGCGAATCCAATATGTGCAACGATGCAAACGCGATAAAGGGGCGTAACTCATAATATGAGAGACAATTGATTCATAGCATGATTGAATGAACTTGTAAATAACATCACGGAAAAAGTCAAGTGGCAAGGTCCTTATGAAAGGATTTGTCTAAATAAGTACCTACTAAAATTGCACCTCATTGTTGTTGTTCCTGCCGGGGTCGCGGGAAGGTACTTATGAGTCACCGAGGCCCCCGCAACACAGGCAACAGGAAGGAATACGGATGGGTTTTAGTCAGTAAGAGTCTGACACACCCTCCCGCTCCCGCAGGCATCCCGCAGTTCCGGGATTGATTTAGGTTTCTGATTATAGAATCGGATGTATATTTACTTACTTTTAAATGTTGGCTTATATGGAATGCACTTTTGTATCGATCGTAAAAATCCCGCGATTCCGGAATTTTGTGTTTTTTCTGACCTATAATATCTACCTACCTAATATTGTAAAGGAGATAGGTAGATACTAAACTGCAATAGCAAACAACGTCAAGATCAGATAACGGACCACATAAATTTAGAGTAATTTTATCTAAATAGATGTGCAATCCTCGTGGATCGTGGATTGCATAACGACAACACAAAAAAGCCCCGGGTTATTTTAATAAATATTTTTTTAGAAGTCGCTTCCATACTATACATCCGACTAATTATGCATTCCCGGTATTCCTGGCATCCGGGGACTTTTTTTACAGGAAAAATATTTTAAGAAGCCGCTTCCATACTTTCATAGCTATAAATTCACTTTAGGTAAATATGCATCCGAATATCCGATCTCTACACATGACACATGACACATTTTAATCGACTGGCAAATCATTAGCACTATGTTCCCTGTCGTCTCACATTTAAAAGTCGTCATTAGGAATAGAGAAGTCCTGTGACGTAGCATGCATAAACTCACGCCTTCTTCCCTTGGGGGTAGGCAGAAACTATAGAACGTTACCTGCTACGCTCCTTACATACTCCTTTTGCTTCGTTTACGTTCATACATCTGGTCATACACGCACGCCGGTTGCGGGTACTACGCACCTGACCTTTTTGAAGAACATCATTAATGAGGTCACTAGGTATATGTCTTTCTGGGGCGTTTCCCGACATTTCCACTCACATCTGCCTGGTCATCTAACATGACCAAACCATCTAAGCATACTCTTTTCAACAGCAAACAGCAGCATACTTTTTTCTTCTTTTCTCTTTTTCCTGTGACGTAGTACTATTTATTTATATATTCTGTGCTAATGACTGCACTCTTTCAGTCTAGTGCTCTGGTACCTACTTTTCTCGATATGCATTACGTACAAAAATTAATAAACCAACTAAAAACACAAAAAGTCACCACCGTGTTAGTAACCGTGTCTGTGGCGTGTTTGGACGATGACATATCTAGCGGAGATCAAAGGCGCTCAATATGTGCAGTGACACAAACGAACGAGGGAAAACGTAGGGACAGGGTTAGTATCGATAAAATCTAAGTTTGAAGACGAAAACTCGGTAAATTGAGGTTAAATGTTCAAAATTCTGTTAAACTTGGTTTCTGGCTGCATCGATATTGGTGCCGATTCCCTTGTTCACAAACTAAATTAAATTTAAGTTCAGTGCATCTTTTTCTTTCTATTTCATTAAGAAAAGGACAGAAGATAAATTTTAGTTTAGTCCTGTCAAATTAATCAGCGGTTGACGTAAATTGACGTAATTTAAGTAGGCAAGTTTTTAATCACGTCTAAACTTGTATGGAGTAGTGACAGGCGCTGATTAATTTGACAGAACTAAACTAAAATTTATCTTTTGTCCTTTTCTTAATAAAATAGAAAGAAAAAGATGCACTGAACTTAAATTTAGTTTAGTTTGTGAACAAGGGAATCGGAACCATTGTGTTGCTTTTGATCGCAGATCAAACTTGAAATTGTTCTTAATTATCAATTTAGTAATAAATTCAATGAGGACAATGCTTTTAATAATTAAATCATCATCAGACGATAGTTAGCTACTCTTATTACCGGTCTTATTGGAACGGCCGTTATAAAAATCTGCAATTTATATCAGTATTTGACGTTAAGGTGACAAAAACCCTCATTGGATAGCCGTGGTTGTTCACCTTTTTCTTAGCAAACCAAAGCTTTACCATTCTCAAATTAAAAAAAATCACGAGCACTGATATTCCGCAATTGACATTAGTCACAACACTATTTAAAAAGCTAAATGCACTCTGATAGAAATTTGTTTTTAATCGACCTCAAATTGGGCGCGAAATGAGTTGGACCCTCGGGTGGGGTGCGTCAAAGATAGCTTCATTACAAACGCAGCATTAATATTCTTAACATTCATCATGTTCAAATATATTAAATGTTACGCTCTTTTAACTACCAGACTTTTAAGACGAAGATTTTTTTTTATAGTTTTGTATAAAATAGTGACCTTTGCTCTTTTGCAACACTTGCTTGTCAAAAATTCAAGGTAAAGCCATTCATCAGATTCGACATTTCATACCTACTACTTATATTTTTAGTTTAGCAAATCTGATATATTACCTTTAAAAACGTATTTTTAGATTTCCCAATTATTTTCAAAGAAGTTGGTAGACTTTAGGTATATACAATCTTGGAATTGTATGAAAAGACCTTTTCAACACTAAATACGCACTATTACACAGCTCGGCTGTAACGCTCCTGCAGACTGGTGCGATATCGCGGGCGGGACGAGCATATTGCTGCCTGTCGCGCCCGCAATATCGCCCCAGTCTGCAGGAGCCTTTATACATATTCTGAAACTGTTTCATAATATAATTATGTAGGTACCTATTCGAAAGCAAAGGTGCTGGTTCCGTACTGGTGCTTGCTGCTGAGAATTTGTGTGGCCCTTTACGATCTTCGTATTGGTATTAAAGGCGTGACCACCGCATAATGTAGACCACAGATTCTAATTTACAATTCGAAATTCAAAACGATTGTTTCCCTCCAAAATCTGACAGCTCAATTACATTCAGCCTCGGACGACATTTGTTCAAATTGCCTATGTTTTATGGATATTACCACATTAGATCGACCATGCAACTGATGCAATAGGACTCTTATTTTTAAGGAACTGAAGCTTGAAATTCAATGACAATCAATTTTCCAACTGTAAGTTTTGATTTGTAAACATGGGTTCTTTTTACGTTCCATTTCGCGGTTAATACAGCGTGTAAATGAGTTCTTTATCATGTCGTGTTTTAAGCGGCTGTTTATAAAGTTTTGTTTCGGGTGACACTGAAGGGTGAATAAATTAAAATAAAAGCGATAATATAGAGGGAAATGTAGGACAAATTGGCATGTAGCTGTAACTAAATTACTTTTAGAATTTGTAGGGATATGATAGGTGAATGTTTCAATAGAAAATTAACAAAAGATTTTGTGTAGAAGTAAAAAGCCACCTAAACTGTAAGAAATATAAACCTCTGCTTGGTTCCAGTCTACTAGAGCCACATACATATGAATCGGTCATTAATATTTGAATAAATTAAAATAAAAGCGATAATATAGAGGGAAATGTAGTACAAATTGGCATGTAGCTGTAACTAAATTACTTTTAGAATTTGTAGGGATATGATAGGTGAATGTTTCAATAGAAAATTAACAAAAGATTTTGTGTAGAAGTAAAAAGCCACCTAAACTGTAAGAAATATAAACCTCTGCTTAGTTCCAGTCTACTAGAGCCACATACATATGAATCGGTCATTAATATTTGAATAAATTAAAATAAAAGCGATAATATAGAGGGAAATGTAGTACAAATTGGCATGTAGCTGTAACTAAATTACTTTTAGAATTTGTAGGGATATGATAGGTGAATGTTTCAATAGAAAATTAACAAAAGATTTTGTGTAGAAGTAAAAAGCCACCTAAACTGTAAGAAATATAAACCTCTGCTTAGTTCCAGTCTACTAGAGCCACATACATATGAATCGGTCATTAATATTTGAATAAATTAAAATAAAAGCGATAATATAGACGGAAATGTAGTACAAATTGGCATGTAGCTGTAACTAAATTACTTTTAGAATTTGTAGGGATATGATAGGTGAATGTTTCAATAGAAAATTAACAAAAGATTTTGTGTAGAAGTAAAAAGCCACCTAAACTGTAAGAAATATAAACCTCTGCTTAGTTCCAGTCTACTAGAGCCACATACATATGAATCGGTCATTAATATTTGAATAAATTAAAATAAAAGCGATAATATAGAGGGAAATGTAGTACAAATTGGCATGTAGCTGTAACTAAATTACTTTTAGAATTTGTAGGGATATGTATGACAGGCGACTGTTGTTATAGAAAATTGACAAAAGTTTCTGTGTAGAACTAAAAAACCACCTAAACTGTAAGAAATATAAACCTCTGCTTGTTTCCAATCTACTAGAGCCACATATGAATCGGTCACTAATATTTGGTGGATTGTTAGTGTGGATTAGACGAAAAGAGCTACTTACTCTATGTAAAAATATAGGGTATATTCTTACATAGAATAAGTAGCTCTTTTCGTCTCAAACTACTTAGCGGTCAGATTTCACCTCGATAAGCCTTTTTTTTGGGTGGGAAAGAATCAAATAACTTCTCCCGCTCTGGGTGGAGTGGGAGGGTGTGTTTTCACTCTTACTCTTACTGATTCACTCTTACTGACTAAAATCCACCCGTGTTCCTTCCGTTGCCTGTGTTGCCA
This sequence comes from Atethmia centrago, assembly GCA_905333075.3. NCBI lineage: Eukaryota > Metazoa > Arthropoda > Insecta > Lepidoptera > Noctuidae > Atethmia > Atethmia centrago. The sequence continues at coordinate 17,250,801 of HG995385.1, forward strand.
GGGACCCTTTCGGACTTCCCTACACATTTCAATGACCTAGCTCTAAAATATCACTATTTTTTGTTGAAAAAATAAACTATTCCTACTTACACTAGCTTCCTTATATTTCCCATTCAATTAAACTTTCTGCAAATGATTCTAGAACAAATTCTTTTCACTACGTATAATTTGCCTACTTATGTACTGTAATACATAAAGACATTTCGCACTGGATACATACGTTCATCGTGCACCTGCCATCCAAATCACGCCTACAGCACTTAACAGCAATAAAACTATCGAATATATAAACGATTTTGAACTCTATCGAATTGTGATAAGAGTTGTGAAATATTAAGCACTAGTAAAGTATTTGTCTTAGTGAAGCGAGTTATGGACAAAGATTAAGGATTTAGATTAAAGGCGAAAGGAATATATGTGACTATGTGTTGATTGTCGCTAGTGGTGTTTTTTGTTTCTGCCTAACTGTTTGGGGAAAATCAGATTGGCTGGCAGGTTTCAACGTAGGCTGGCAGGCATGCAAGCCGTTAAGAGCGGCCAACCCGTCATAGTTTTCATACAAACGCTCCTACGTGATTATGGCGTTGTAACTTTTTGAAATTTTTGAATGAATAGGAAAAAAGAACAGAGAAACAACACACAGATTTTACCTGAACTTTAGCCGGTCATAATGTACTCATAAATTGTAAAAGTAAAGAAAACATCTTTATAGAAACCTCGCACATATAATGGAGATTTCAAAATCACAAACATTAATTTCACAAACTTGTAAGGCTTCCTCTTAAACACGTATTTCCTGAAACAAGTTTTGTGAAATTTCCGCATACTATTTTTCGTTCAATATTATCGCGTTCTCACATGCTTGTTAGTAGTTCTCACTTGCGCTGGATAAAATAACAAGCTTTTCGACCATGCTTACGTTGACCATAGACGGACCTGAAAGGGTCCTCTTAAACAAACATCCATGAAAAAATCCTCGTGAATCCTGGGATTACCTCATCCAAAATACTTAAGTAAAATATGTGCCCTCGGAAGTTCAAAATACAGATACAGTTTGTTCGCACAATTGCCATCCACAGACAGCTGACTTTTTCTTCAATATACTATCACATCTGCGTGCTACTCTATGCCCGCCCGTGGCATACAGTTGCCGAAGTGGCAGAACGCAAGCGGTGCGCCCGCAGGCATCACGGAGCGCCCGCGCCGCCCGTACGCACCATACGTTATACTTGCTGGCCTGAAACATTAGGGATATGCTCGGTTTTTTGTTCAAGGTGAACAAAAAACCGAACGTTATTGTGTCTTGGAACATCTTGAGATCATATCTCTTTTCTTTAACTCAGAAAATATCTACTTTGGAGGTTAAAAACTTTAAATTACTTTCTTCACGGAAAAGTGTCCATAAGGTTCTTTTGGCACGTGGCTAAAATTGGAAATTACGGCGCCTTCGCGTTTTTTCAATACATTTCACAATTCAATTTCAATATTGCCCAAATATTTCATGATAAATGATTTTATTTCTATAAGTAGGTTTGTACAAACACTTTTACACGTATTTTAAAAACTACATATGGTCGGCGTTCACAAACTCAGAGGTCAGTCGCTTTTAAGGTCCAGACATAATCTTGGTCGTGAGGAGGTCATGTAGATTGGTGTCTGAAATGGTATTTTGAGGAACCACGCAGATTGAATGGACCTGTCCAGTCAGTGCACGCATTTGTCAAATTGTGCAGCTCAACTCAAAACTTAAAGAGTTCAAACGATGCGAGGAACAATACCAAAGAAAGGGTATTTGGGTAGGCCGCATAAATTACTCAATCTGCCAGACTATGATTAAAACCAACGGAGAGAAAAAAAACAGTGACCTACATAGTCTTCACATTCACAATAATTAAAATAATATTTTACAAAGTAAATGACAGTAAAGTTGCTAACAGTGCCTTTCTGTCAACGTCATTACACAATCAGCCTATAATGTTCCCACTGTTGGGCCTCCTCTCTTCGTGCCGTAATCCACCACGTGGACCCAGCACCGGTTGGTAGATGTCACATGTCTTTGAATTTTTGGGTTCTAGGACATGTCGGTTTCCTCACGATGTTTTCCTTCACCATTTTGAGAGCAGTGGTTATGAAATTATTTACACAAAGTAAAGCGCCTGTCTGGGTTCGAACCTATGACGTACAGCTCGTAAGTCGCTCAGTCAACGTCATTGCAGCGCCAAAATATTCTTGGAACAGTGTAGTCGTTCATCGAAGTCGTTGTCAGTGCGAAGATTTCTCACTTGACGGAATACTTCAGAGCCTAAAGGGCTTCTGCGCATGACGTGTCGGTGCAACCCTATAGCGCGACGAACGTGGCTTCTACGCTGCCTCCACGCAGCTGCGTAGCAACTCGGAGTCTCGCTTTAGTTACGTCCCTCGCTGCCGCTACGCAGCTGCGTAGCATCTGCTACGCGGAGTATAAGCTTTACATTTTTGTCCGAACCACCCCTACGCTACCTCTACACAGCTGCGTAGCTTCTGCTACGCGGAGTATAAGTTTTACATTCGTCCGACCCACGCCTACGGTACCCCTACGCAGCTGCGTAGCTCCTGCTACGCGGAGTCTACGCTTTGCAAACGTCCGTCTAACGCCTACATTGCCCAACTTGGGCTCTGAGTAAAAATTCTTAAACTAGAGTGTTAGTATGAGAAAAAGTCATGAGGTAGACAAATAAGTTATTCTCAGAAAATTAAATATGGCTATATACATTGTTATGACTCACTTTGCTAATAACAATTATATAGGTAGGTATATTTATTAGCTGAACACAACAAACGTCTGAATCAGCTGCTAGAAAAACCAACATTAAGTACAACGAAGTGATGAACTGCGTTTGCTTTAAAATAACTAAAACCTAGTTTTCTTCAACTTCAAATAGAAAACTCATATTCTACAAGGTGTAAAATGCAAAACTAAGAAACCTCTTAAGGGAGATCATTGTACTTATCAAAACGTAGGGAACAGCTGATTTCTATTTTGCAATTTCAGGTTTGGTCCCATAATAAAAGTTGTTGATGGCCCATAAGAGGTTTCTTGGTTTTGCATTTAGGTACACCTTGTATATTCTTCAAAACCTGAGGGAAGATACGTGACTGAATATGCAAACAAAAACCAAAACAAATTCAAAACTGACTACAACTATAACACTAGTGACGTTATTTCTTTCACAACACTTCTGCATCTGATTTATATCCGTAACTACATAATAAACACATCACTAGACCACAATAGACCAATAATTACGTATTGTACTGCAACGAGGCATTCAATAGGCCGTCTGTTCAGCAGGTGCATTGTTCGTCTGCATAGAACTTGTAGATGAACTGAACTGTTGTACCAATTACTTAGTCGATATTGAGATACGGTAGTTCATAAGTACATGTCAAGCAAAAGAATAATGATTGAAAATCAAAAAATCTAAAGTCATTCAAACTAGGCGAGAATCAACACTTTTCGAACGTAAAAATTACATACGACAGTCCCTCAAAACGCCCACCCTTTACCAGTTCTTAGTGCTTTAGCTCGGAAGAAGAAGTGGCGCAACAAACTACCCAGCAGTAGTCTGTTCAATTAGAAAACTTGATTATATACAATAGTATGTACGCAAGTTAATTAACATTACGAGACAGAACTTTCAATTAAATTATTTGCTATATGCCAGCCATAAAATACAATGAAAACTATACTCAAACGAAAACTAAAAATGTAAATACCTAAATAAAAGTATCCAGACATAATGGGCGTGCCCACTTTACATATGCAATGCTGGATTATATTCTTGTAGCTGTAACACAAATGATAAACTAGGACCATCCAAGTAAAATAAATAAACAATTAATTACTAATAACAATAACAAAACCATGGTAAGCAGGATGCCCAGTCACGACAAGTAGCACCCGTTCACGAGCATAACGCACAGATCAGCCATTACCCTCAACATATTTGAGGGAAGGAGGCAACAGTGCTGGTGCAAATAAAAAAAAAACTGGGTACCTACAAAAAAGTTTGCTATAGAAGTTGCTTTTTTCATTCTTTTAGGAATGATGTTGCACAAGTCACATATCTTTTATCTGTTTAATTAAATTGTCGTCTGACAGTTTTTGTCTATCAATCTGTCAAAAATTCAATTCGCAGGTTATGACATAATATTACGTAAGTACTTATTTAAAAGTCTGTTCAAATGCGCTCTTGATACGTTTTCTGTTACTGAGGTTTTCACCATTTTACTACAATTTTCGTAGATTTATTAAATAGTAAATGTGTTTTATTACACTTTACAGGACAAAGTCCTGATAACTTGCCCAGTTTTGGCCAGTAGTTTTTGTGGTGTCCCTCAAGGATTTTCTACAGGTGGCATACGAACAATACGAACCTCGTACTACCTCGTAGCTTACGAACAAAAGCTACCGCTACTGCTGCTAGCAAAATTCGATTGTAATGCTAAACGCATTAAAATCGAATTTTGCTAGATTTTAACTTTGTATAATCAGCTGGCCGATAGGTCTAGCTAAGTCAAAATCCCTTTGAATTTTGCAGTATAAACTCGGGACAGCTAAAAGGTGACTAACACATAATGATAAATGATTTTATTTTTGTAAGTAGTTTTGTACAAACACTTTTACACGTCAATCATATTTTTTTAAACTAGATGAACTGTTCGGCGTTTCTTTTCTGACTACTCTGAGAAGAAAGGCCGAAACAAACTCAGAGGTCACAGTCTCTTAGACATAATCTTGGTCAGATGTGATTGGTGTCTGAAATTATCTTTTGATGAAAGAACCACACGGATTGAGTGGACCTGACCAGTCAGTACACGCATTCGTCAGTAGTCGTACAGCTCAACTCCGAACTTAAGGAGCTCAACGATTCAACGAACAATACCAAAGAAAGGACATTTGGGTAGGCCGCAAAAAAACTCAAATTACCAGACCATGTTAAAAACTAACTGAGAATCGGCTTTGATTATTCATATGTCTCGATAGACTGCAAAAGAACCAACTAAAACAAACAGGTCAAATTTGATAGGCTGGTGTGCGTGACAGCTACGTCTTACACTCACGCCACGTCATTGTGCTGTCATTGTGTTATTTTAGTGTGCGTGCATTATGCAGCCAAAAGTTGGACGCAATTTTTTTCGACGAGTTCACAGCTTTGACTGTGTATCTCGACATATTTAATTCTTTGACTGTATTATAAAAAAAAAATGTGTTTTTTGGCATTACAGCAACAAAAATACACCTTAAACCTAAAAAAAACAGAAATCAATGATTATAATGCCAAAAGGGTCTCAGCTCAGCATAATGTCAGATGACAACACGTGGTGTACCACCTGATGCTGATTTTCAGCTACAATCCACGAGTGACATACGCTAGAATAAAACACATAGGGAAGTGTGTGTCCGTTTTTGATAAATTTAGCGGTAATATACAAAGCATATGTCCCAGCAGTGGGAACATTATAGGCTGATTGTACAATATAAAAAGCTCAACAAAGCGCCGCTGCTTGCAATAGCATACGACAAATTATGTCAAGCTCAGTACATTTAGAATTAGTATCCTATAGTGCCGCTAGTCCATTTGTACGAACCATTCAGCCTCTCTATATCTCTTTCTGTCGTTGTCATTAGTCAGACACGCCGGTGGTCTATTTTCGAGTACATAATGTACTCCGGGTAATTTCACAATAGTCCACCGATTATATATTTAAGTAAATAGCACAGATACAGTTTATACTCTGCTTGTACTGAGAAAGGTAATAGCTGGCTGTAGGGTGGCAATGAGTTGAGTGTTTTGAGGATAGTTTGATCTAGTTTTTATCATAAAAGAATTTTATTCTTGAAGAATAAAGTTATTATATAGGCAAACACAACACACATTGAGCCGTCGGTCCGGGCTGTCATTCGTGGATCTTTGACAGTCGTTACGGGTCGTCAGAATCCCGAAAGTCTAACAACCAGTAACTGAGTTGTGGAGTCAGATAGGTAGTCGCTCTATTTGAAATACCGGTATTCAGCTGCATCCGGTTAGACTGGAAGCTGACCTCAACATAGTTGGGAAAAGGGAGGCAGATGATGTTAGGCAAACACTATATAAGTGATAACTTACGACTGAAGCCGAGCATACGCGATTCAGCGTCGCCGGCCGACTGGAGCCAAGTATACCTGATTTACAATTATTGAACAAGCATGAAATATTGTACACCTTATAGGTATGTTGCGAGCCTTTATTATAATAACCATAAGAACTGATATTTCACCTGTGACAAACAATAAATGAATTTGAATTTAGTGTCACTGACCCAAGCGTGACGGTTTAGGTAGCTACGATCACAGCTCAGAAAGAATGCAAAGTGCCTTATAGAAGTTTTCATTAAAATAAATATTGTATGGTAAAGGCTCCTTTCTGAGAAGGGACGGCTATTGGTCCACTACATCGGCTCAATGCTTTGCGTGGTCAGTTTTTCCACTTATGGCATTCATGACCAAGAATAAATGTCACATAAAAGTCACATTGGTCGCACCTTTATACTTGCTTGAATACCTATTCAGCCACTCGAGGCCATCACGATTTTTACTAGAAAGCCTTAGTTGTGTTGTGTAGTTTTTCTCAGTTAGTTTTAAGGATAATCTGGCAGTTTGAGTACTTTATGCGGCCTACCCAAATGTCCTTTCTTTGGTTTTGTTCGTCGAGTCGTTGAGCTCTTTAAGTTCTCAGTTGAGCTACACGGTTACTGACAAATGCGTGCACTGACTGGACAGGTCCACTCAATCTGTGTGGTTCTTTCCTCAAAAGACCATTTCAGACATCATCTACATTGTCTTCACATGATTTAACCAAGATTATGTCTGGACTTTAAAATAGACTGTGACTACACTGAGAAGAAAAGCCGACCTCATCTAGCTTTTTAAATATGAATGACGCGTAAAAGTGTTTGTACGAACCTACTTACAGAAATAAAATAATTTATTATTTAGGGTAATTAGTGCATAAGCCCCATGCGCAGCCAGAATCGAGTATTCACCTATACGACATTGTCAAACACTGGAAGATTCTAGCATGCTACGCCAAATACTCGACCGAACTGTTCCAAATAAACAATTATTTTCTTTTTTTTGCATACCTTTGACAAGTTTCGCTTCTAGTAAAAGTCTTGCTACACCTCGACTTGATGGTTCCTCTAACCGTGCAATAGTGTAGGTACGGCCAGTAGGTACGCTAGCCGCGGGCCGTCACGATGAATGACCCGCCACGCCGCCCATACACAATTTCACCGGACTGCGCTCATGAAAAGACCTTTTTTTCTTTTAAACTTTTTTTTTTAAAGCATGATGAGCTCCTTTTTTTACCCTCGGATATTGTTTGATGGGTCTGTTTTGTCTTTGTTCTGTATGTAGGTGAGATGTGTTGTGAGGCTCATTATGTAGTTATAATTGTATTTTTTTTTTGCGGTTAATTATTTGCACTCTTATTGGTTTGGTTATGGGTAGCTCATGTGTTTTTTCCTACATTTGGATATGACATAATTTAGTTTTTTTTTTTAGTTATCCTCCACTCTCCACTCCGCTAAAAAGACTGGGAAAGGGTTAACCATTTATTTGGAAATAAAAAAATGAATACGCTCGAATTGATTCTTTCTCCTCTATTTAATGAATTGCCTGAATTTGTATTTGGTATTTGGAAGAGCAGTGGTGGCCCAGTGGTAACGGCCGCGACTTACCGAGTTGTAGGTCGTAGGTTCAAACGCAGACAGGCACTTTACTTTGTGTAAATAACTTCATCACCACTGCTCTTAAAACGGTGAAGGAAAACATCGTGAGGAAACCGGCAAGTCCTAGAATCAAAAGTTCGAAGACATGTGACACATACCAACCCGCACTGGGCATGGTGGCTTACGACCCACTCTCACCGAGAGGAGGCCTGTGTCCCATCAATGGGAACTTTATAGGCTGATTATGCTGGATTGGTTAACAGTCAAGCTTACTTATTATAATTTTGCATATCAGCAAATTTGTATTATACCTATGTATATCGAATTCTTCATTATTAAAGTTCAGTCTGTGTTAAAATCACCAGGAGAACGTGTGGTTTACGTCAAAAGAAAGTAATTCACAAAAATCAATCACCACTGCGCCACAAAGTCTAAACAACATCAACACAAAAAAGAACTATTCTTTTAATAAACTAGCAAAAAATAACAAAAGGGGATCACCGTCACAGACCCCAAAATTATACCATGGCCCGACTATAATCACCCTATCTGGGTTTTTTATCGGGGACCCACAAATCTAATATGAGTAATGACAGGATCGGAGAGTGGGCACTATAAAGCGCCTATTTGGTACCCCTTGTGTCATATCCGACGATTTATTTGAGACGTAATAATAATGTTTTAAGTGTAGATGAAAATGTAAGATTTGATTTAAAGTTGGTTTATGAGAAAACAATCGTTGAAACGATAGAGTCCGTAGGTCTGTACAATATTGTTGTTTCTGGTAGTTTCAAATTGAATGTTTCATTTTGTGAGTTTTATTTAACTTGCTGTAGCCTGTTTACTTTTCATGTGGACTTTGGAAACACAGGACATAGAAAATTCGACAACCCTAACTAATATTATAAAAGCGAAAGTGAGATTGTTTGTTACCCTTTCACGATACAACGGCTGAACGAATTTGGATGAAATTTAGCACATGGGTAGACCATGACCTGGGTTAAGACATAGGATACATTTTTATGCTAATATTCCCACAGGATCGAGACTTATGCGGGTGAAACCACGGGGTGCAGCTAGTATTATTATAAATGCGAAAATGACTTTGTTACGCTTTCACGCTTAAACGGCTGAACAGATTTGGATGAAATTTGGCATATGGGTAGATGACCTGGTTTAGAACATAAAATACTTTTTATTCCAGTAGTACGTTCCCGTGGGTGAATTTCCGACATCCACGCGGGCGAAGCCAAAAAGCTAGTTTATTACAAACACTCATTCATTCACTCATTCATTTTCAACATTTGTATCTGTAATTTTTATGGTGTACATAATAAAGAGTATTCTATTCTATTCATGGATTGCAATTTTCCAAACAAACGTTTGCACGTCATTTTCTTTAGGATTAATTGTCTAAAAATCCTTTGCTGGTGCATTCATTGGAACATTAAATTTACTCCCAAACTTCTTTATCTGCTCTACGTTTGTCATTCAGTCTCAGAACTGTTTTTTGTGCATGGATACACGAGTGTCAATAAAAGTTTTACTAACGACCACTTAGATGACCTGTTTAGCTATTCTTGATCACAGCATCGCTTCCATCGAATCAAATGAACGACAAATGACGTCATTCTCAAACCAAATACATTTCCTTCATCAGTTCATTCGTCAATCAATTAGACCCCGTGCTTGCGCGGGCGGCGGCGGGTGTCGTGCGCGGGAGCGTGTGCGCAGCGGGCGCGCCGCGGGGAGCAAGCGCCTCGCAACATGCAGCCTTTGTCTTTGCGCACCTACGTGTTAGCACGACGTTCTGAAAATAGAATGCTTTTGCTTTAAAGAGGCTAGCTGATGAGAGAAATATGTTTTTTTTATTGACGGCTCGCGACATAGATGTATTTTATTTGCTTATCGTGTTATTCCTACGAGGTTTTGAAAACAGAAACTTTTATTTTATTTTTTATAATTTTTTAAGGAGGTTGGGTGATTAGGGAAATACGTATTTTTTTTATTGAAGACAGTTCAGGACATGTTTCCTTTTTATTTACGCACAGGCTACGTGTTAGTGCAGAGTTTTACTAATAGAATGCTTTTGTTTTAAAGAGGTTGGCTGATGAGGGAAATGTGTATTTTTTTATTGAAGGGAATGTTTTTTTTATAGTTTCAAAGACGCTTCGCAACTTGTATTATTTATCTTTACGCACCTATGTGTTAGTAAAGGTTTGGTTAAATAGTAAAAATTAAGTTTTAACTAAAACTTAATCCAAATTTAAATTTATTTTTATATTAAAATTAATAAAAACTTAATCTTACCTGGTACCTAATTTAATTTAGGCGGCCCTTTGACTTTTCTCCCGTCGACACTCCAGACTTCGAACAGATTCAAATTAGAAAAGACTTCAGACAAATAGTTCAAAGTAAGAAATGTTATTTTTCACATTAATATTAATTACTTTGTTATTTTTGTTCATTACATAATATTTATTTATTTCTTAATAATAATTGCTCAGGTTTCTTTCGTTTTATTTCTAAATTGATATTTTTAGTCTTGGTTGCTACAATCGTCTACTAAAAACGGATCGCGATATACGTCACGGTCAATTCTTCAACTGGAAATTTAAGTTGGTCGACCATTACTCGTTAACTTGTTAAATCCTACTTAGCTGTGATAGTTTTCGTTTTAATTTCGTTATATACTACTGCCATGATTTTTTTCACATATCCAAAAACAACCATTTAGCTGGAAGGTGGAGGGGGGGACACTAGACTCTAACAAAATGTAGCATTTTATGGCTTAATATTACGCAAACGGATCCCTGAATCGAAAAATTATGTTGACAGACCCGCAATATTTTTGAGCGGCCTATCCAACGATACCCCACACAATGGGATAGACAAGAAAAAATATATCATCCCCACTTTACGTGCAATTAGTTACCAATTAGTTATTGCTTCAAGACCTAGGTCCTGCAGCGATTTCAATTTACTTATATTATGTTAATTTATTTCACTTTATTTAGTTATTTTAATTTTAATTATTCCTTTCAAGAACTTCTTAGCGCACATTAAAGACATCTGCATGGAATAATTACTTTATAAGGCCCCTTTTATTGTTTCCACCAGGTATAAAAAATGGCAACTCGCTGTTAAAAGCGAAAGTTTTATAATAACCTATTTTAAAAGTTTAATTATATCATCGACATACGCGCTTTCCTAAGAAATCACTCATTGCTAAATAAGTAAAAAACCCAATGGTTTCAAACTTTTATTTCATTCTGGGAAACGACGTCATCATTATCTATATTTGTTTGATGTGTTTCGTCTTTTTCTGCTGGCATAAGCCTCCCTCCTCCTCCTCTCCTGTTACTGTTTTGAGACAATCTTGTCCAAGGGCTGCAGTCTCGACACAGATAGCAATCGCTTTACGACCGAACGCAAGGTCGCAAGGTCCCGAGACAGTCAAAACTGCTTCAGAAGCACGAAAAAATCAAAATCTTGTCAAGCAATTTTGACCGATTAGTCTAAAATGGTGGTCCCCATTAGGACTTTGCGACCGAATTCGGTCGTATAGCGATCGCTATCTATGTCGAGACTGCAGCCCGTGGGCCCTCCTGCCGGGGTCGCGGGAAGGTACCAAAGGGTTACCGAGGTGGGTTTTAGTCAGTAAGAGTCTGACACACCCTCCCGCAAAAATGAGTAGGTACTACTTACTTACCCGTAATCTTGTGTACTGGACAGATGGGTGACCTCTGTAACACAGGTTCCACCTAGTTAGCAGGGATTATTGATCAAATTTCTGTGCACCTACCTACAGGTGCACAGTCCTACGCTGTAAATGTTGTGCATAATTTGTACATTACTTGAAATAGAATAAAATGATTAATGTATTTATTTTTTCAGTGGTCTGTTGATTTTTTTGAAAGATTTGTCATAGAAAATGTGTCAGAAACAAAATCGACAGACCCCTGAAATGTTGGAAAATTACTGCGGCTTAGCAAGAGAACCCTAGAAAAGTGTTTTGTTGACGGAAGAGTAGACAAAAATGACGTTTCCGTGTAGACGGTTGACAGTTTTCTACCGAGAAATGTAGACAAGCGATTTCTATTCTTCAGTAGAATAGAAATAGAAAGCGTCATGCTGGAATTTGAAAAAGGAAAGTTTTCTCACAAAGACATTCTTATTTTTTTACGGCTACAAGTAAATTCAATACCCACGTTAATTAGGAACAGCACTAACAAGCCAATGCAAAGAGCTGTCAGAATTAATAAAGTAGAGGTATCGAGTGTCGACGCGTGGCCGACAATGGGCCAGTGTTTTTTATTCGTGGCCGGTAATGGGCGCCGCGTGGCGTTACGAGGGCGTATTGTCGGCCACCATGAGTGGTCTATGGTTATGATACGGTAACTAAGTACTTGAGTTCCATCTTTAATTTTTCTGCACGTGTGTTTTTGTATAAAAAAGTAACTGAATTTATTGGGGTGGGGTAGTATTACCAGTCGTCTGATCAATGTATTGTGTTCATCTCTTTGTTTGCGCAATTTCCAAAGAATCCAAAAATCGTACCTACTTCCTAAGAAAAATCATAATCTTACGTATTCGCACGCATTAAACTATCAAATATATTATTATCTGAAAACCTTCATTTTGTTTACAGCAAAAAGCACAAATAAATAATTAAGAGTTATAATATTTTCAGAACCGATTTTTTCAAACTGAAATGAAAACAAACAAATAATATTTATTCATGAAAAAATATGCACTTTTAAATGCACGTACTTTAATTGGTCATGTCACGAAATAAAAACAATTTGCCTTTTGAGCATTCGGAAATCGAACGTATTGTAAATTTTTCGCGGCGCAAAATAAATGCATAGAGCACAGGCCACCTGCCAGTTCAATTTGAATTTGAATTTCAAACGCTTTCAAAACTTATCTGCGTGATGCGATTTGCGGCACGCTAGCGATGCGAGGGCGCGAATCAGAGGGAATCGATGCTTAAAATCACATTCGGTTCGCGATTTGAAATCATTTTTGATCCTTTGATGTGTAAGTTGTGTTAACTATGTATTTTTAACCGACTTCAAAAATGGAGGAGATTATTTATGTTCGTCTGTGTTTTTTTTTTTGTATGTTCACCGATTTCTCCGTCAATTATGGACCGATTTTGTTTTTTTTATTTGTTTGAAGTGGTATGCTCCCGAGGTGGTCCTACTGTCACCAAGTCAGAATCTCATGAATATCGAAGGAATCCTCAAATTTTAAAAAACCGGTTGCGTTTCGATTAGGTACTTTAATATAAGCATTTTATGGTCGTCACAATGCATATGGTGAGTGGCAGTTCTCCTGTTCTCCTGGTTCTTACCAACTCCTGAAAAAATAACGTCCCTGCATCGGGAAAAGCAATATTTTGTAAAAGGTGATGAGCAGTTGACATGAGGCTATTGTTACTTAGATAAATTACAAACTGACCCACTAAAAACTGAAACATAATAAAGTTTTTGAATTAAAGGACTAGATATATAGGCTATATTATGTATAATTTCATTGTGGGCGGAAAGAATAATTTAGTAAAGACTAGTTGACTTCAAGGTATCACTTATGGCTTAAGTAGAACGAATCATTGTCTAAATCTTAGGCAATGATCCGTTCCAACAAAAAACACAATCTTTAGCAAAATTAGTAACTGTGACTTATTGTACAAAGTACTTTTAATTGGAGCATTTCAATTTCACACTGTTAATTATGATTTTCCTCGCGAATTAGGAATTCCTGGAAGCTTTCACCTTCGTTCACTTCATTCCTTATTCATGCAGAAGAGAGATGTTTAACTTATCAGGTACGTGTAATAAATTTCACTACTAGCTAGTGTTATGTTAAAATTCTTCGAAAGAATAACTTTCCGCTTCGTCATTTACATCCTCGAGCACAGATAATAATTATAATCTTATTCTACCTCCACATTAAAGTTTCAACATGAATTCATTATCCAACCCATTCCAACAACCGATCTCCGTGGTTACTTGACGCGCATCGACGCACCTGTTCCGATTCGAATATCGAATTACCATAATCGATTTGGGGGTAAGCCACGCGATGTGCTCTATGATGATGCACAACCCTACTCTTTCTTGTACTCAAATTTGACGTCCGTATTCTAGAGCTAGAACGAATCTCCAAGAGTCTCGATTAAAATTAGATTCAAGTTAAGATCAGTATAAAACCTAAAAGTAAGGCGCCATCTCCAAGGGAGATATGGCCGGGAGATTGCTCCATACAGTTTCTATAGAATTTGATGTTATAGATGGCGCTTAAAACATCCAGATGCATATTATGCTCAAATATGATTATGAATCTCAAGAATACGATTTACATACTTAGATACTGGAAAGAAAAACTTATAGACAAATCAATCATCATCGCATACAATCAATATGAACTAGACATCTGCTGCTGGATTTATGCAATGCATACCTACCTTTACAACTCTCCACAGTTTCCGCGCACAGAACTAACAGTGTAATAGAATATTGCTGGCATACTTTATTTGGTTCTACATTGATGATCGTCTTGAAATAGCTTTTTTTTTTTTTTTTTTTTTTTTTTATTTGTGATGGGTTTGCTCTTGACTTTAGTCTATGCCAGAGGCGACAGAAACAAAGTCGACGATGGAGCGAGCTTACCCAGAAGAAGCCTGTTCACTCTCACTTTGAAGAGATTAGGGTTATATGCGTTCGGAAACACAGACGCAGGCAGAGAGTTCCATTCCTTTGCTGTGCGCATTATAAAAGAAGTTTGGAAACGCTTAGTGCGAGTTGGTGGGATAGCCACCAGGAAGGGATGGTAACCTGAAGTGCGCCTAGATGACCGATAATAGAAGGGGGCCGGTGGAATGAGGTCGTGGAGTTCCTGAGCACACTCTCCGAAGTACAATCTATAGAAGACCGACAAGCAGGCAACCTTGCGACGATGGGCCAAACTGTGAAGCTTGGCATCCACCAGATTTACGTCGCCAATGAGCCTCTTAGCTAATTAAATTCTCATAGCTAATTAAATTACGACACCAACAGCGATGAAAAAACAAAGACAGAAATTTGAAAATAACGGATGAACTTTTCAAGAAAATACATACCTACCGACGTTGCATTAAAAAAGTTGTGTACTTGGGTACATTTTATCCACACAATCAAAATTATTTTGCCAAAATTTTAACAAGTTCTTTTAATTGAACACAGATTTGGCCCAATTTATTCTATTATAAGAATTTGGTTGTAAATTCGCTGTGTTGTAGGCCTAATAAATCAAGGGATAATGTTGACCGCAATATGAGTGATCGTGAAACAACAATAAATCGCTTTTTGGGGATGAATTTGCTCAAATTGCAGCCATATTTCAAGATCACGAATTCTCTAAAATGAGATTTAGAATTTTGAACTTTTTAAGAATTCGGTATATACGACTCTGTGGTTTTATAAGAACTGCTTACTGAATTTAGAATGTA
Organism: Atethmia centrago; assembly: GCA_905333075.3. Lineage (NCBI taxonomy): Eukaryota > Metazoa > Arthropoda > Insecta > Lepidoptera > Noctuidae > Atethmia > Atethmia centrago. Next base: position 17,266,048 of record HG995385.1, read on the forward strand.
CAATTTTACGGCATCAAAGCGTATTTTGTTAGCTAATATTTTTAGATTGACTTACAAAATACGCTTTGTTGCCGTAAAAAATTGTATTTTGGTGTTTTTCCATGTCATGCCACCACTGCTAGGTACCTAATAAAAAGATCATACCTACATTGGTACATTGTGTTGAGAGTTTTTAGATAGATGACCTGAAGATGTAAAGTAGATGACCTGGAATAGGTGTAAAAATTGCTTGATTAGAAAAAAAAAAACAAAAATATTGGAATACATATAGTAAACACAAAACAAATAAACTTTTAGTACTGGTACTTATTGCTCGTCTGTAACCATTTAAACCCACTTTTCTCGCACATTAAACAACAATTACTCTGAAATATTCGAAATTCTAAATTCTGGGGACTTGCGTGCGGCATCCAAGTATCCAAGATGGCGGAGCAATCAATCAGTCAAATTATATTGTCTTAGAGATCGAGCCAAATCGTCCCGATCCGGGCCCGAAACTTTACAACGACGGATTAAATTGTTCTAAATGGTACGTAATTGTAAATATATTATAGTATTTTATAAATTCAGCTTAAATTGCGTTGTTTTTTTTAGGTTCAAGTGGTGGTCGTGACTTATGGTGAAGATGGAATGTCGTCCATGTAGTGGTTGAGTGTTAGTAGGTACCTACCTATATCTTGGCTTACCAATCACGTCATAGTCCTTGTGCCGCTGCTATCATTACAATCCATCATATTTCTGTCAGCATCTGTAAGCTAAGTATGACTTAGGTATTATGGGAATCCGAATCCTGTCTTGTTTGTCCTACAACAACAGAATAACTTCAGTAGCTTTTTCTTATTCCTCCTTTGTGAGAGGACGAACTCTTTGCTTATTATTTTATACCTATGTTTTTTCTTTTGTATTTTTGTATTTTCCAACCTGGTATAAACCCGGAAAACGGTTTCTTGACAAAAAATTGGTGCGAACCCTCGGAGTCTTACAACTAGAACTCGACTCCCAAAATCTGTCGCGATGGTCACTCCAGATGTGACCAAAACAACTAGTATTAGCTTAAAGGAAGAAGATAATTTACTGCATTATAATCTTAACATAAAATCGCGCCTATATTTCCCCGATGGGTAAAGCAGAGGTGTACCAATACACAATAATACACCTAAATTTCGCCAGTTGTGTTAAAGTTCCACGTAAGAGCGGGCCGTCAACCGGACACAAATTCAGACTGCTGGCACTACTAAGAAATTTCAGATGGAAAAACCCAATAACACTGCCCGACTCAGGAATCGATCCCAGGACCTCATGCTCGGCAGTAGCGCCTACGACCATAGGACCATCATGGCAGTCTCCTGGATAATTCACTACTATACAATTTTATCACCAAATAAATCAACCAAAATCTAACTGCAGTCGTGCATCAAATTTTTTGTTCAATCAAAATATGAAAGGTTAGACTCAATCAGCTTATTATCAGATTAGTGAGATGATCCTTTAGACGAATTATAATAATTTAGCTTCGTGTTAGTCGTTTGTTTTGTTGCACTCGACTAAAATAATGCACGGAACGTTTTAAAAAGTAAATTTTGATTGATAGATGTAATTTTTGTAAATTGTAAATACGATATGGTGATCATGATGTTTCGTGTGTTTGATTATTGAGAGAGAGTTTTTTTTAAGTGGTGATCATATTTATTATTGTAGATAAAACAATGTTAACGTTTGAACTTCAACAAAGCAAAAGAAGTTCTTATAGTAAGGATCGTAGCAGGTGACGTTCAATTGTTTCTGCCTACTCCCGTGGGAAGAAGGAATGATGTTATGTATGTCTGTATGTAAGTGCAACGAAATACCAATCTTTTTTCTTGTAACAGCTTGAGATATCTTGCGAGCCTACTTATTGTATGCGAGCGTCCCCAACATGTCTCAGCGTAGAACTAGACGGACAGGATCTGCCGGGGTCGCGGGTTTTAGTCAGTAAGAGTCTGACACACCCTCCCGCTCCGACCAGAGCGGGAGAAGTTATTTGATAATTTCCTACCCCAAAAAAAAGGCGGACAGGACCAAACAAATATAAGTACTTAGTTAGTAAAAAAGAAACGAGCGAGCTTTAGAGTAGATTATGTATAACATCTGACATCTCACCTTGGTAATAAGCAACTGAGCAGCGACAGAAATTAACCTCAGAATTGTATAAAGCTAAATAATGATATATTTATTCGATAATTATGAATTACTAGTGGTCGCCCACTGGTCGATTTTCGACCCCCTCTACTTACAATCTATATAATACTTACTAATTCCATGGGTACACTAAATCCATGCTATTTTAAAGTACTTACTTATTCCATGCTCAAGCTGTCACTTTCTAGACACTCCCGTCCCTTTTCACGAAATTGAATCCCACAGAAAGCTAGAGGAAAGATTTTACACATTAAAAATAACTAGAATTATTGTTCAGCTAACATCTTTCAAGTCCTTCACCAAACTTCATAAATTCTGTCATATACCTTTTAGTTCGCCTATATTGTATTATTAGACTCAATAGGCTACCTCGCTGGTCTGACTGCCTCGTTGGTCTAGTGATCGCAAGCGCTACTGCTGAGCATGAGGTCCTGGGTTCGATTCCCGGGTCGAGCAATGTGTATTGGGTTTTTCTATCGGTTATTTCTCAGTAGCAGCTTGGAGTCCAGATTTATGGCCGGTTGATGGCAATAGGCGCGCCCCTATTACATGGGACTTATTAATATAAGTGGCGAAATGTGGGTGTACTACAGGTACACCTCTGCCCAACCCTTCGGGGAAACAAGGTGTGATGTTATGAGTAGACTCATAGGTACCTACAAAGTTACAAACATAGGACGCACACCACGTCACGCATGATCATCATACCTATCTGTAAAAAAATTAGCCTATAATATTCCCACTGCTGGAACACAGGCCTGCTCTCTTCGAGAGGGCTGTAATCCACCACGCGGGCCCAGTGCGGGTTGGTAGATATCACATGTCTTCGAATTTTTGGTTCTAGGACATGCCGGTTTCCTCTCGATGTTTTTCTTCACCGTTTTGAGAGCAGTGGTGATGAAATTATTAACACAAAGTAAAGCGCCTGCCTGGGTTTGAACCCGCGACCTACAACTCTTAAGTCACGGCCATTATACCGCTGGGCCACCACTGCTCTTAACAAAATCCCCGGTAATCATAAAACGAACGATATAAGACATCGTTATTTAATGCCGAAACACACTAACACCCAAACTCACAATATTACCTTATTATGTTCACAAAAACGTGGGTATTTTAATGTTCGTGTAATTATAGGGTGCTCTCTCACTGATGTCGCGAGACCACGTGGTCCCGCACTCATTTACATAAACACGATGACCCGACATAGTTCAACGCAACCTTTAATTTGATACATAAAATTTTAATAACATAAAAATTATAATTTTCCAACATAATTATGGACCGTTTCAACAAAATGTTAGTGGATTTATATGTAAATAAAGTTTCAGTTCAGTGTTATGATGATTCTTATCTTATCAGGCTCATATCTGGCAGTTTGTATTGATGTTCGTATTAAAACCTTCTTAGAAATTGCCTGCTTTATCTGTGGAAAAGGAAAAAACTTGACGTATCAGCTGTTTGGATTCCCGCCCAAGTTGTAAAAATCGCCGGAGGGAAAGGTTCCCGTTGTAATGATGAAAAAGGCAGAGAATTCTTAGTTCTAGGTTTGCTAGCACGCCATCTGATTAATTACAATTTGAGATAACCAAACTTAAACATTAAATGATCATTGCATTTCTGTTAATGTAAATTACAACGATTAACATTACCTAGCAGATTTAGAACGATGTTTACCAAAATTAGATAAGTTGTATAAGGTAAGATGTAGCTGTTACTCTATTTAGTCAGTCGTCGTGGAAAATATACTGTCTGAAAAAACCTTCCGACTCTTCGTGCAAGCTCTGGCCATAGACAACATAATGAAACCTTTCTTAAACCAACGATGCTATAGACAAACGTGATTTAAGAAAGAAGGAAAGCATGATAAGTTTATTTGGCCTGTCAAACAGCTTTTTACTAAATGCATATGACAGTATATACTTACGGTACTTATAACAAACAAAAAACAAATTTAAAATTGTTGTTTGTCTGCCTGTCTGTTTGTTCCGGCTAATCTCCAAAACGGCTGGATCGATTTTGACGGGACTTTGACTGGCATATAGCTGATGTTATAATGAGTAACATAGGCTTTATTTTAGCTAGTGACGCATAAATTCAGCATTTGATAATGATACAACAATATAAATCAAAACATTTCGGAATGAACACAATATGCATGGACTTTACCTGTAACTGATTGTTGCACTGTTGCATATACTTACATTTCTGCATGTTACTTTGAGAGCAGTGGTGGCCCAGTGGTAATGGCCCCGACTTACCTACGAGTTACCTAGTTCGTGGGTCAAAACCTAGGCAGGCGCTTTACTTTGTGTAAAATTTCATGACCACTGCTCTCAAAATGGTGACGGAAAACATAGTGAGGAAACTGGCATATCCTAGAACTACTAAATGTGATATAGCTACCAACCCGCACTGGGCCCGCGTGGTAGATTACAAAATCAAAAGTCATTTATTCAAACTAGGCTGAGAATCAGCACTTTTCGAACGTAAAAATTACATAAGACAGTCCCCCAAAACGCTCACCTCCTCTCTAAAAGAGGAGGCCTGTGTCCGATAGGAGGCTGATTATGCGTATGTTACTTTTAGCATAAAACCGGTGTGAAGAATTGTTGGTGAACAGATAAAAATAAAAATTAAAAAACCCAACATCTCTAAAATTTGAAAGGTGAAGGTGCAATACCACAATAAGCACAAAAACTCAAGTTTCCACAAACAATATATTTATTGTTTTGCCCATAAAATACGGCCAATGACTATGTTTAGCTCAATTACAGGTGTGGGCCAACGGGGCGCAATTATAAAACGTTTTGTGACTTACCCGTCCTCAATTATGAGAGGTTCCTATTGTTTTTGTGAATTTTTATTGATTTTCTGACCTTTGTGGTCCTTTTGAGTGGTTGCGAATAAATTTAATAACTATTTTTGGATTTTAGAAGGCTGTAATTAAGTACCTACCTTTGAGCTAAGTTTACCAAACTTCAAAGAAAATAATGATAAACTAGTGAAATCTTTTTCAATATAAGTACCATAAGTACCTACTTATGTTACAGAAAAAAAGGGGCACGGGCAACGATTCAGTGATAGTCTTCAAGTATCAATAATGATTACGGATACCTTTCTCTGAAAATCTAACAACTAAAGGACCCAGTGCTAGGAACAACCGAGGATACCGCACGGTCTCCTGTGAGGCAGCGAGCCTCCTTGCCGGATTGCCGCCATGGGATCTGGAGGCAAAAGTCCTCGCGCACGTATGGGAGTGGCGCGAGGAGGCGAAACGCCGGGGCGTAAGTCCGCTGCCGCGAGAAATCGCGGCACAGCGGACGGAGCTCCGGCGGGATCTCACGGCGTCATGGAAAGTACGGTTGTTGCAACCCAGTGCTGGGCACGCCACGATTGCGGCGATAAGTCCCCTCTTTGAGGAGTGGCTGGAGAGGCGCCACGGCGTCCTCACCTTCCGCGTGACGCAGGTCCTCACCGGACACGGCAGCTTCGGGAGGTTCCTGTGTCGGATAAGGCGGGAGGAAACGTCCGGGTGTCACCACTGTGTGGATCGCCTGGAGGACACGGTGGAGCATACGGTGGAGGTCTGCCCGGCTTGGGCAGAGCACCGCCGTGTCCTCGTGGAGGCGATCGGCGGCAGAGACCTCTCGCGTCCGGCCCTGGTTCAGGCCATGGTACGGAGCGAGAGGGCATGGGCAGCCGTCACCTCCTTCTGCGAAGCAGTAATGCTCGCAAAGGAGGAGGCGGGACGGTTGAGGGAAAGGCAAGTTTCGCGCCCTCTCGCCCCTAGCCGCCGCAGGAGACGCCCAGGGCGTCGGGAATCCCGGGCGGATTTCCGGCCACCGTAGGCGCGGGCTTGCGGACGGTGAGCAATGGGTAGCTCACCGTCCGGTAAGGACCAGGCCCGGGTCGACGGCGCGTCGTATTCCACGCGCGCCTCAAAGAGATGTCGTCAGCACAAAAGTAGGGGTCCACTAGGGCCGATGCCTGCCGGGGTCGCGGGAAGGTACTTATGGGTCACCGAGGCCCCCGCAACACAGGCAACAAGAAGGAATACGGGTGGGTTTTAGTCAGTAAGAGTCTGACACACCCTCCCGCTCCGCCCAGAGCGGGAGAAGTTATTTGATGATTTCCCACCCTAAAAAAAAAAAAAAAAAGTGCTAGGAACAATCAAGAATTCAAGCAATTCTCAGACCAGAAAAATTAGGCGGCAAAAAATGGCGGCAAAAAATGAGTCAGGACAACGATGCAAAAATTAGGATAGCAAATCAGCAATAAGCAAATAAAAATGACATGAAGAGACAAGCGACGATCAGATTATTTATCGCGTAGAGGATCAGTCTGAGTTATCTGACATTTAGGTATCATTGAAAAGTTCGAACAGGTAAATCACTCATTATTAATGATAAATATGATATAGACGTGCGTAATTTTCTGAGAATGACGATATTATGAGTCATTTTGACCCTGAACTGCCAGCGTCATTCATAACAGGAGACGAGCGAATGTCACAAATCATTCCATAAACACTGCTAATATAACCTTCACGTTCATTTGATCGACAGATTGCAGTTTAATCTTAGATACCATGATATAACAAGAGTTAAAGTGGAGAAGACCAAGATAGAAGAAGTCCAAGAAGTATAAATGAAAGATTGGGAACATTGTAATGACTGCGATGAACGATCTTTAAGTAGTCTCTACACACTTTCCTCTGATACGGGATCCGACAAAGAATTGCAGTTAGATTAACACAATTGGAAGATATTGCGTAGGTACTAATATCTACAACATGTCGTGCTCACTCTAATGTCTCGCGGATGGTGTCGCGTATGTTGGATCATTTAGTTCCCTTCAAAATGGTTGAGATTAATGATGCTAATCCATGCGTCATGTTCGTGAACGGGCGCCGTCAGAGACTGGTCATCTCTTAGCTGCCACGGCTTATTTTAATTTTTAATTTTTGAATTGTTTTTTTTTTTGTTAATATTTTTATTACGGACGGTTTTACGTTTTGCATCGTCCTCGCTTGTATAATTTCAAAATAAATGATCGTGGAGTTTCTTGCCCGTTCTTCTCCATAGGAACCTACTACGCTTTGGAATGGGAAACTAGCTTCATCTTTCTGACTGACCGACCCCTTGACAATTCAAAAGTGCCTGTAATTGGTTTATTTGGAATAAATGCTTTGAGTTTGAACATGTAACGAAAAACCTGTTTGATCCGTGACTGTGATCTTAGGTATCGTGATAAGATTCTATAGGTAGGTATATATGTATATATGTAGTCTATATGTGGTAAATTACAGGGTAAAAAACACCACCATTTTTTTTTAATGCGGATTATAATCTCTGTATGAAATTGGCGTAGTTTTCGTAAAACAAACGTGTATTTTAAATAGCAATAACTTTAATTTCAATAATAATAAGATTTTTTCTAACGTTTGGTAATGTTATTGCAGTACATAATGTGCTCCTTTCTGACTGAGTTCTGAATTAGTTCGATAGTCCCAAGATTAAAGAAAAGACAGTACTTAAATAAGTCACCACTTCGCCAAGGGGAAAGGGATCAAAATAACTCAGTCAAAAGAAACCAAAATAAAAAGTAATTACTTTTGACTAGCGCAAGGTCTAAAAATGAAGACCGAAATGACACAAGGTCCTACAAAAAGGACAAATAATTGCTGGGACGAAAAAGAGAGACACTTCTGAAGCAGCAGACGTTAACATGAGGTATCTAAGTCACAATTATATGACATTAGCAAGAGTATCGAGGCCTAATAGTGAATATCACATTATAGTCTTGTAATAGAGGTGCACCTCGCGTGCCTCGCCTCGTCCCCGATTCCCGAATACCCGAGTAATTGTAGTGGACACGAGTATCCGAATATTTCAAATTTTTACCAAATTATACACTAGTTTGAAGGAATTCTCCAAAATCATTACTGAGAGGTGATCTAGTGTTGATTTTGTTTCTTTTCAGATAGGTAGTCGCTAGTATTAACTTCGTCTACATTCCGATCGAAATTGAATCGATGTCCGATGATTAATCAGAAAAGGATTTGAAGTTTTGAACTTTATTACCTACAGTTTATAAAAAATGTGATTTATTGTTAACGATTGAATTTATTTGGTATTTTATGCATAGTTTATTAAATGTTTAAAAACAAGGCAATTAGATGACCTTCAATATAATTTGAGAAGCTACATTAGATTAATTTCAACGAAATCTACGTATAAGATGAATCCAGCTAAAAGATAAGAAATGTTTTTAACACACCATAAATCGAGAAATGCGTTACGAAACGCTAATGATTAAAAATGGCAACCTATAAAAAAATTACAAATGACAGTCTAATTCCTAATTTAATTTCCAACTTTCCGAATTCGAATAACAAAAAAATACCGTTACAGAATTATTCTAAATTCGAAAACTTCTAACGGGATGGCGCGTGACTAATAGGTCGGCTAAAACAAAACGACATAGGAAGTAAGAAAATGTGAATTTATCAAATTCAACTGACAGTTTTGTAATTTTTAATTGATGACCCATGGGTCGGGTCGCCGCGGTGAATTAGACATTAATGAGCTGATAATGTGTGAGGCATTTTTTTTTTGTCAGAAGTTTTTAGTTTTTTAAATCTTTTGTGTGGTACAGTGTTTGTTTGTAGACTTCTGTAAATGCCTAAAGGTGTGTTACGATGACTCCTATTATGAAATTTTTCGTTTCTTGTTTGGTTGGACTGCATGATTTATTTTTGTTTTGATGTGTGCTGCTTATAGTAGTAATGCTAGATGCTGCTCAACGAATAATTCTAGCAGTGCAGACACATACCTACCTACTTAATGTAGGTAAATATGTGGTTCGCGAGTTTGGAGGAACACTGCTGCGATTTGCTTCTATTACCTATAGGAAATTACGACGACTCTACAACACAACACGTTTATCGCTTTTTCAAAATAAGTATATCTTAGTAGCTAAAATTATAATTTATTTTCTTATCAGCTCCATTATTATTATTAAATATGACAAAATACCTAATTAAATAAATTAGCTATTAACATCAAATAAATGCGTCATTATCCTTTGTAACATATAAACGGGCTTATTTTGCAAACTTTCAATATAATGAGAGTTTCCAAAAACATTTCCACGCCAACCAAATGTCCAACACCTCAGGGTGGTTATTAAACACAGACGGGTAGGCGTGCGTTTCCACAAGAAATTAATTGTCACAAATTATCCGAATTATTCGCGTTGGCAAACCCGAAAAATTGACAATGTCGCCACCGCAACACAAGCGGTCGGACCACACAATGGTTTGACAGCTGTCATGTGAACTTTTTATTTACTTTAATTAGAATTTCGCTGAAGGAAGCTAGCGGTTTTTTTTGTTTATTATTGTTCTTGGAACTTGTTACTTCCTTATTTCGGAATGAGGCGCAATCTGCCTGTAGGTACTGCGAAACTGCCATTGTCGTGATGATAGAAACTGCAATACCTACAGACAAACTTTAATGGACATTTGCTTACTTATAGAAAACGATATTTACGGTAGGTATCTACCTATAGTTATATACCTACCTAATAACTGACCAAATAACACTAAAATAGGTAGGGACCTAGGTATTTTGGAAGAGCGGAGTCTCCTAACACAGGCACCACCACCTAATGTAAAACTTTTTGGAAATGAGATAAAGATTTTGTATTTGTATTGGTATGCTTCCGCCGGAACACAAAAACGAGTAGGTAAAAAATGAGTTTAGAATTACATGAGCAAACTCCAATTGTTGAAAAGCTTTGTTTGATAAAATACGGGAACAAAAAGTATTCAATAATACCTATTATGGAACGCAGGAAAGTCATCGTCATTATAACATACCTACGTTATTCGTCTGTATTTCTTTAAGTGTTAGGCAAAGGTACATCTATAGTACCTACATCCACATTTCGCCAGTTATGTTTAAGTCCCATGTACCTAATAGGGGGCGAGCCTATTAAATTGCCACCACCGGGCACAAATCCATACTCTGGGCTGCTACTGAGAAATTGGAATAGGATTAAACTATTTTCAAATATCGAATTACCTGGCTGTACATTTCAGATAAAGCTTCTGTAACATGTAGGTTTACTTGTAGAGCTACCATTTCTACATTAAAACATAATATCAAATACATTATCCTTATAACAACTAAGTCCCTTTCTAATTTTATTCTTCCTTACATTGTTAGGTAACAATGTACCTATTCGTAAGAAGAGGTTCTTCTCCCTTCTCCCGGAGAGGGGTTCGCCCCTTAACAGGAAAACCCAAAATCCGTTCCCCACACTTTTCTAAGATAAACATAGTAAGATGCGTCCAATGTATGAAGGGAGGTGCTCGGAATATATTAATAACAAACTCCTTCTTATATGTTTCCACTGTTCTGTTCCACGGAGACCTTGTTGCTTTGCTGTAGTGTGCGTATCAATATTGTGTGTTGTGGTTATTATTTTGTTTTAACGGTTAGGTAATTGAACAAAGAATTGTTTTAGGTAGGTATAAGTGTTTTGTTATCAAGGATTTCGTCTTGAACTGAACCCATTGAAAGTTTCTATTGAAAGTGTTTTTAATACCAAGCTTGCAAGTTGTCAAAGGATTCTGAAGAATAGTTTTTACATCGTAGTAAGTAAACTTTGCACTAAAAAGGCCTTTTCAATGAAAACACAGGTTGGTGGTATTAACTATTAACAATACCAACAAAAATGAAAAAAACTTAGCGCAACGAATTCAAACACGCTGACACCGAGCCTACACAAATAGCAGCAAAAAGCGAACAAAACGATGCGCCCGCGCAAATCTGACACAACGGACGTATATCCACTACAAACGAGCTATTCAAACATGGAACACAAACGTCACGTATAACTGCTCACTTAACCCTACAATAGCCATAAAGAATTACAATTAATCGCCGCGACGAGAAATGCCACCGCGCCGGTAAAAAAACGTCAAAATATTGTCCGTGGATGCGACACAGTACCCCCACCGGCGGCTACCGGGTAGCCAATAGCGAGGCGCGGTCGAGGCCCGCTACCGCTTTTTAGCCAATGGCGTTCCCTGGGGCGGAGCCTCAAGCTACGCACGGTGTTTCGCCCCCAGCTAAAACCTTTTCGCCTGCAGTCGTTTACAGATAAGCCCGCGGGATGGTCGATTATTATTACATTTCATACGCGTGATTCTGTGATCTACGCGCGTCGCCTCGGGCGCTTACCGAATCGATAGCGATGTACAAAGCGAAGTGCGATACTAGAATTAGTTTCGGAGAGATTATAATAGAACTTACGTTGTTGTGATATGGTAAAGACATATTGTGCGTTCTGTGATATGTTTGCCTTAGTATAGATATAGCGTGCGGTATGAACCTATATATGCAGTGCCATCGTGAGGTATGGATGTATCTATCTTTTATGCTTGTGTATCTACAGCGAGATGAAGCCTGCATTTTGTTAAGGCACGGATTGCACCAATGTTTACTGATTGGTCAATTAAGTTGGTGCATTTAGATTCTAAGTTCAAATAGCTAAATGCTGTTTAGCATTTACTTACCTACATAGAACCAAACAGTAGTTTTGTTTGGTTCTATGTAAGTGATTCGAGTGGTTCAGTTGCCCAGTAATGCTGGCTTGATTTAAATAAATACAATTTTTTGTATAATTTTATGATCCGTCGCTAAATCAACAAAATGCTTAAAAGTTGTTTGTGTTTATTCATTTTATTATGTGTAGGTATCTATAGCAATTCATTTGTTTTCTTCCGATAGTAAGGAAGTATTAAAATTAATAGAAATCATTTATGCGGCGAAGCAGTGGGAGGGTTAAAAGCTTTAAACCAATTAGAATTAAAACAAACCTCACAATGGTCCACTTGAAGGACTAAATGCAGAAACCAAACCCTCTAACATAGAACATAGAACCTTAATTATTACATGTTATAGTCATAAAATTCAACTATTGAATAGTAATCTATATATAATTTGCTATTAACCCTTATGCATTACATTTTCATTTGCATAAACCATTTAAATATACATTCCAACCAAACATGCTAAGTTACAATGACATCGTAATTATAAACGGGCAACTTTTTAAATGGAGTAAAATTATAATTTGTATTCAACGACAAAACCACAATTAAAGTTATTTTAAAAATAAAACCCATCTTTGTGAGAGCGAGGCGGCTGTTGCTACATTTAAAGCATTCCATCAAAGGATATAATTAAATAGTCCGTATTCTTCTCTAAGTTATACTTTAAACTTATAATTGGCGGTCCTCGACAAAAATTACACGTGAAACATCATTTTCTAGCTCGTCTGTACAAACTGGTTTTTTCTTTAGAAATTTTACTAAAAAACTATAGACAATCGTTTAGAAAATTTTGCAAAAACCATGTTTATGGAAACTTTTGGTTGAAAACTAATAATAACTACCTATGTTTAGGAGAGAATGATAAATGAATAAATCTCTGTTGTAAATAAATTATAAAAAAAGCGTTTTTAGAGTATCCCACTTTCGTTGTTGGTTGCTATATATATATGTATCTACCTAAAGTTCGTTTTTTAATCCCAGAGACTAATTTAACATTTCCAATTATTGTAGTTTGGTTTTTCAATATGGAGTTTGACATTTTCACCTGTCAAATTAGTCTCAGAGATTAAAAAACAGACGTGTATGTTTCCATATGTTTCCAAGTATTTTGGCGTTAGAAAAATATTTGATTTTTTAATGTTATAGTTTTTTTGGGCAGCGTTGTTTTCTGTGTTAGCAAAACAACAGTAGTACTTTTCAAAATAAGTAGGTATAATTTATCAATTCTATTACAATCTCTAGAGCTTTAAAGTAAAATATGCAGTAATAAATCACAGCAATTTTCAACATTTTACTCAGAAAATTTTTGTGATTTGTCCAATTTCCTCTACATGGATTTTCACAAGCAGAAGTTCTGCTTATAGTCTCGTACCTATTACCTATACCGTGCTAAACTACTAAGTAATGATATTTTAAAACAAATTATAACCAAACAACAAAATTTCTGAAACCTAGATTCGATGAATTATTCCATAGTATGCTTTTAGTGCCAAATCAGGCAAAAATATTTTGGGCTCGTGTCATAATGGGCGACCCGACCGAGCTGTGAGAAAAAAACTGTCGTCTGTTTTCCTAAATTTCGGATCGGAACGTGACTTTCCAGTACCTGGGAAGTCGAAGCCCGTCAACGAAGATTCGGATCCGTCCGAAAGTAGTTCGATACTCCTGAATAAACCCTACTCCCGATTAACACATCGAGAGTCACAACTGTCAAATTGTGTTGTCATTCATTCTTAGTTCGGGTCTCAAAATAATCTTATTTCCGGAGGTGATGCGGAGTAGGAAACGCCCGTTACTTCGGATTTCGTGCTTAGGGAGAAGACCTCGTGACCCGATGACCTGCCGTCGCCGTTTGTCCCAGCGTTCCGCAATAATAGGGCTTTGGTGATCAAATAGCATCAACATTTTAATTAGATTAAAGCCCAAAAAAAAGGGGTAAAATTAGTTTTTTTATTCATTATCCTAACTAATACTATAAATGAGAAAGTGAGTTTGTTTGTTTGTTTGTTATGCTTTCACGCTAAAACGGCTGAACAGATTGGGATAAAACTTGGCACATGGGTAGACCAAGACCAGGGCATAGGATACTTTTTATTTCGATATTCCTACGGCATCGTGATTTATGTGGGTGAAACCGCGGGCGTAGCTATATAGTAATACGTTAGTTAAATTTTAGTTATCTAATGTTAACGTGTGATCACTTCATCTACATAGACCAACTAACTTTAAATTTGAAATCTAGGTACATATCAATAAATTGTTCTATTTTTTACTCTTTATGTTGATTACTATGTACCTGTATATTTCATTCTTGCTAATTTTCTACAAAGACCGAACTTGAAAGACTGATAAAAACTTATTAACCTTCGTTGATATTTTTAGGTCTATCTGCTAAAATCCGATTCTTGAATCCACTCTGAACGAAGTTATAGATTTTGAAAAGTGAACTTAGATTTTCTTCACACAGCATTTCTCGCACGAAACGCCAATGAAATTTTTATTTCCGCGTCGGTTATCAATTGCGATATTTTTAAAATTTTCCATCTTCGTCTTGGAACGACCTAAACCCATCCTTGCCAATCCCATAATCATTATCAGCAGTTAAATAATTTCTTCATTTCTAAGTTTGTCCCTTCGCGCACTAGTAAACTTTTGTTTGCACTTTACCACAATCTTCAGTTTTTATTGCTCTATTTTTACACTACTTCAAATCACAATTTCTTGGTACACAATTCACGCATCCGATATTCATGTGACGCCAGCCAACCAACGCAACATACCGTGAGTTCGGATGGTTATTGTCTGTCTGCGCCCGTCGGATTTCCAGACGAGCCTGGGTGCACACCCGAGATGACTAACACTACCTGGTAGTTTTGGCCCATCCTTATTGAATGCTTCTTGAATTCCTGACTTGCATAAAAACCGCATGTATTTATTTCCGTACACATTAATTCTGTCTTTTGATTTATATTCCTCTTTAAGTCAACTATTCGTTATCTAATATATTATAGATAGAGGTATACCGAATTAATTCTAGATTACTCAAATTAAAATTTATTAACCGGAACTCCAATTTCTTTTTCATTATATTTTTAAGGTTCTTGAAACTTACGACTCGATCGTCTAATTTTTCCAGCAAGTCGTCAATGACGTGATTGCCAATGCCAAAGCTTTTACCAGAATTTCCTTGAAATAAAACATTTTTAATCGTTCCAAGAACCCTTAAGTATCAAGGCAGGCTATTCAAAAAATCTAATAAATCCATTATCTTATTCAGATTGAAGTAATAACTAAATTAATTTCCACATAAACAAAAGGGAATTAAAATCAAAAAGGAAATAATCTTCAAACGAAATGAAAGGCATTATATTTTTTATGGCGGTGTTCGCGATCCCATTAAGTCGCTGTCATCGCTCGTTGATAAGATTTAAATTAGCCGCACAATAAAGCTCCTGTCAAATCCGCCATTAATTTCGAATTTTGAAGTTGGAACAGAAGCGGTGTTTGATCACACCACACTGGCTGGTAAAGTGGCCTCTATGGTTCAAATAAAATGAGCAAGGAGATCTAAGTGGTTTCGAAACAAGCTTTTGCTTAATTTACGTGGATTCAGGAATTAAAAAAGTAAAGATACATACCTATTTTGATAAAAATAAATAAGATTATTGTTTTACTTTACAATTTCGTATATCGATACAACAGTAAGTACGAGTATCGTATACTTCAATCAACCTGGCCGATTGGGCCACCTAGCGAAAATTAATTGGCCATCACGATTAGGTACGACTAGTAGACTAGAAGTAGGAACTATACCATAGAACGTTACAAAGTGCCTATGTACTTATCAGTTATATTCAAAAGACCGTCAGCACAGTGTTGCCAGCACGTGATATATTATTTATATATTCCTCACATTCGCGCCTCTGCGTCCGTTCGGCAGAAAAGGTCTCTGAATGTAATTTTAAACTAATTAATTTTGCTCCGCCTGTCCGCTTTTGAATAACACTATTTGGACTTCAATTGTCTGCATGCCAAATATAAAATAATGGCGATTTTGATGAAACGCCACACACGAAATCGTGTAGTTTTTTTATAAAATCTGAATGCACAACCATAAAGTTTTTAGATGTTGTTGCCTGTGAAATGGCTGCAATAAATCAGTGTTTTTGCTTTGTGAGCAGGTCTTACTTATGTTGATGGTCAAATGTTTTATCGAATAGCTAAGGCACGAAATTAATAAACATCAAGACGATCGGCCTTCTTAGATTAGGTACGTTTTTAAGTTTTTCAGAGTTTCAGCAACTGTGCTAAACTCTAAAGAAGAAATAGGATTAACATTTTAACTGTATCTTATTTCCCTCTTTTACGTTATTTCAAGTAAGTACCTACTTACCTACCCAGATTGTAATAAAAAAATAAAATGTGTTCTTCATTCAAATTTAAATCTATTTTCACCTCCGACACAAAAAAACTACCAGGAAAAAAGCCTCGGTTAAGATTAAACAATGTATCATGTTGTACAGCTTACGTCACACTCAGTAATAGATATTGTCAAAAAGATTTAACGACATGTCACTTCGGCCCCGCCTACCGACCGGCCATAATCTACATCGGACACATTCGATACTCGACTAATTGGCTATTTCGAAATTCGTTTTTCAATAATCATTGCCGATATTATATTTTAATAGGCAATAAGAGCTTTGATTCTTTTTTTAAATTGTGTACAGCAAGGGACTAAATGAGCGAGTCGTTGTTTTTTAAGTTTTTTGATTTACTACCAATGAATTGTGAACAGCAATTAATGAAGTATTGAGTAGTGTCGCTAGAGGAAGGATCCTTTTATTTTAATTTTTAATGGGCATCGATAAACATAACTCTTCAGTTCTTTGAGCTCCTTTATAATTCGAATCGTTATGATTGCCGCCATTTTGAGTGACCATCTAATCAGTGGTGAATTGCAGGACTTTCACGTTAGTCTCCAAGTTGTTGTCTATTATATCCTTTGCTCTTCAAACAAAAACATTCAAACTCTCTACGGTATATCAACAAACCATTATATAAAAGTACTAGTAATTTTTCACCGTCCACTTTTGTAATAGCACATTTATAACAGCAAATACAAACCTATTGTGTGGTTAATACAGAGGTCAGGCCGCGCACGGCAATCGCTTTTCTAAGCCATAACCGGAATTTATACCCGACATTACTCATGCGATGCCGTTCGGTTGTTTTCCTCTAATTAGAATCCATTCAAGCGTACCCCATTAAAACTGGTCTAAATTAAAATTCGAATAACTTACTAACTAGACATATAAATCACAACCGTACATAAAGACAATAAAATATATTGTCCAGGCTGGCCGAGGATACGACCGACGCAAGAATAATTAATACAACAATACACTCACCGGGTAATTAAAATAAACTAATTTCTAAACGTGAATGGCTTGGGTTTTATGAATGAATATTCTATATTTTTTTTGTTAAACTGGCAACATTTCTCATTCTTCGTCTCGCGTACTGACAGTTCGGTTGACGGCATTCTTTTTTTTGAAGCGCGACCTCGCACAGCGGGGAGCAAGCGCATCCGTTGCGCGCTCGAATTATCTCATTTTAATTTAGGAATCGGCACTTTTTAGTAGCGTTATTGAGCTAATAATTCATTTAAAATCGAAATCAATTATTTAGATGGTTTTGGTATAATTTCGTGGCATTATTACGTTCCTACTTTCCAATAATCCCTCTGTTTCTTTCTCACGCTAACGCGCAAGGGTTGACTCCCACGAATTAGTCTGCTAAGGATTTTTATTTGCGGGAACATTGGATCGAGATGAGCAAATCGGTGTTCATAATTACAACGTTGGGATATTTGGGCGATGGCGGCCGCGTGCACAGTAGCAATAACGTGCAATTTAAATGTTTCACATTTCAAACCGATTCTTTTTTTGAATGCGAATCTGTTGCGTGTGAGCACGCAGAAGAAATATTTGGTTATTGCTGGCTGGAAATAACCTTTATTTTGGTGTTATGTGTATTTTGAAAGAAGTAATAAGCGATAACTGGCGAAATGTGGGTGTACTATAGGTAGGTACACCTCTGCGTAACCCTTCGGGGATTACAGGCGTGATGTTATGTTAATAAACGATTTTTTCGATTATGTACGATATAATGGAAATCTCCAAATTAAATTAATTTCAGATTTATGAATAATTTATATTATTATCAAAGCTAAAGATGAAACTGTAATTTTATTTGTCGCATAAATACAATAGGGTCTTACACGCATTTTTGAAAAGTGTCTTAATTAAATTTTATAGTGCTAATATGCCCCAAAAATAAATCACAAAATGTTTATTTAATCGATAAGTGCCATAAAAATGTATTTAAAATTTTACATTTTCAAATTTTGCGCGTAGGTTGACGAAAACGCTGGTCGCAGTGGACGCCATGTTGCTCTGTGGTCATGACGTCACTGGGCTATGAAAACAAATGCGCTGATCTTTGTATGATAATTGACACGTTTTTGTTAAGATAGCCGTATGACGTAATAACATGGCGGCTACTATTTCATGGTGTTTTTTAACAGATTAGAAAAACTGAAAACGTTGAATTGAATTTTAAAATTTATTTTGTTATTTTATGAACTAAAACTAACATTTTCCGACTCCTTTTTGCCTAAACTATCTCAATAAATATTTATAGATTTTTTCTTGAATATAGTAAAATACCCTATTATAAACAATATAAATGAAGAAGAACTAACAACTAAACAGAAAATAATTACGAGTTTTATTTTTTTTTAATGACTTGTACCAGTGACTAGATTTTAGAATTAATATAACTGAATGTCTCTGAACAGTAGGAGAATGAGAGAGAGAGAGAGAGAGTGTAAAGCTATGAAATAATGCCTCAATAATACATATACATATCACATAATCATCACATATAATAATACATATCACACTATAAAGTGGTAGTGAGTTTGCATGCAGTAATGTTCAGAACTACTGATCTAATTCCGAAGATTCTTTCACTAATGGGAAGCTACAGTATTGCCGAGAGTCATAGGATATATTATAAGTTAAAACCAAAAATTCACGCGGCCAAAGTCGCGGGCAGAAGCTCCATAAAAGGAGTAATTTATAAGCAGAAGCTCCATAAAAGAAGTAATTTATAAGCAGAAGCTCCATAAAAGGAGTAATTTATAAGCAGAAGCTCCATAAAAGGAGTAATTTATAAGCAGAAGCTCCATAAAATGAGTTATTTATAAGCAGAAGCTCCATAAAAGGAGTAATTCATAAGCAGAAGATTCATAAAAGGAGTAATTCATAAGCAGAAGATTCATAAAAGCAGTAATTCTGATATTATGTAATAATTAAAGCCATTGGAACTACTTTCGACCACAAAACTTGAAACAATGCATTTGTAACTGATTTTTAGAGGTGAACATGATTGCAGTCCACTAAAGTCCGGACCACTGTGCTGGCCATCACGTAGCCACAAATAATACCTTTATTGTTCTGAAGAAAAAATGCTTTCTTCAAATAAATAGCAGATGCTTCGAATTTGATTTGGGTTAAGTAAAATCGTTGTATTTCTTTCTTTTTCTTTTTTGGCACTGGCAACTATTCTTGGACGTCAAAATCGTACTCATAATGGCTAAGTGAAGTTAATTTTATAATAACACATAGTTAATTAACAGGCTCACTAGAGAGCAGAATGAGTCTCTGGATACAAACAGATGCAGATGTATCTGAGTCTATTTTGTTTATAACGACCTGTCAGTTTGACAGGTTCTCATTACGTCACAGCTGTTAAATTTTTACACTTGACATTTGCCTGCATACCACACCCGTTACATACTCAACAATATTTTAGTTAAAATCGTCTGACATCGAAGTATAGTAATTAAAATAAATAATTAGTAATCCTTGAAGCAATCAGTTTGAAGCTTAGGGCTACAAGCTCTATGCAATGATGGGCTGTAAATATCATATTTTTATAGCTTCATATATTATAGAAATTTAAATTAATATTTGTTTGATTCGTTTTAACAAACTATTGGTAACGAATGGTTTTTTTTTTGTTAAAATATGTCAACGACTTAACGCTTTTGTATAAACTCATACAGGGCATCTCATCATCTGCCTAGCCTTGTTCCAACTATGTGGGGTCGGCTTCCAATCTTACCAAATGTAGCTAAATACGCAATATTTTACATGGAGCGACTGCCTATCTGACCTCCACGACCCAGTTACTGGATAACACGACACCCCATGGAAAGACTGGTTGTCAGACTTTCGAATTGACTACCGACTGTCAAAGGATATAAATAACTTCTATTTACTACAAAAAATATTCGAAATTTAACAATTCATCTTAACTTTTAGTGTCCAGAATCCTATTTAACCAAATCACTCAAGATCGACATCAACTTCGACATTAACTTTTTAAGTTATTAATATTCGAACACCGAAAGACTGACCTTTGGATAAACAACCATCAAAATAGTAGACTATATGCATCTCTCTCTAACATATAGGTAATTTAAATTCCGTGTCTTGCATTTCATGTAGTTTTGAAGAGTATTATAACAAAACCTTCAGGGGTCATTAAACTGGCAACATTCATAATCAAAGGTCACAATTCTATGCAAATGCAAACAGTGGTAGGTTGCTACGGAAACTCCCACTTATCAGTCAAAAACCTATTCTTTTTTCAAAGTCAACTATAATAGTTAATTAAATCTTTTAGCCAGCATTTTAATTATTTTACCTCTAGCACGCCTTCTCCATAAAATCATTACCGGATCGATCGTGAGCGGTGTTGCTAGTTAAAAAATAATCATTCCCGGTATTACGCGGGACGCTGCAACCAGTCAATGGTCACGATCTCAGGTCAAGCTATTAATTGTATTACTTTATTACAGCTACGGCCTAGTACACTTAAAAATCTGTATAAATAATATTGATCCTGTTAAGATAGTTTGCTATAGACTTCATTTGAGTTCTATGCTTTTTTGAAAAATTCTGCATACCGACGACATGAGCAGACTGGTAGTCTTACAGGCTGAACATAGACAAAATTATGTATTTCGCAAAACAAACGAGACATGTAGGACTATGTTTACGCTCAGTCAGATACTTCGACGACAAAATTTCCTCGCACGTATAGAATTGCTGGATAAACTGGATGTGAAAGGTGAAGGACCAACTCTGACCCAGTGTTATGGCGCCACTCGAGGAGGCAGTAAAACTGTAATGAAAATAAACATAAATACAGAATACCATAGAGTAATTGAATTTCTTATTACTGAAGTAGAAAACCCACTTATCGTTTTAAAATCATTACCCAATTTAAAAGCCATAACTGAGTTGGTGCTTGCTCGTAAGTCGTTGGTCGTAACGCAGCCTTGTAGAAATCCCTTTTTAGCAAACAGCGATGTTAACATCGCTGTTTGCTAAAAAGGTTAAAATAAGTTTTTCATGAGAGGTGTTAACTCACTAGTGAATTACTGTAGGCTTCACATATGTACTGTGCTGCTGGGAAGATTGTTGCGCCACTTCTTCCCGGCTAAAGCATTAGGAAGTGGTGGAGGGCGGGCAATTTTGGAAAACTGTTTTATGTAATTTTGACGTTCGAAAAGTGCTGACTCCTCAGCCTAGTGTAAATAAATGACTTTTGATTTTGATTTTGACTGTGCTTAGGTTTCCTAAGTAGATATGCCACTGCAAAAGCCGTCCCTAATTTTGATGTTCTTTAGATTGAAGTAACTGCTCTGGCATGGGCATACACAGCAAGAGTTCAGTGCGTTACTGTGCGAAAAGGCGTATTTTTCAATATAAACTTTGGATTATTATTTCTATAGGTAAAAGTCTGTAAAACTAGGTAGGTACTTATTTCATCAAGACGGGGGCTGTCAGCTACCCGAGCTGACTGTCGAATCTTTTTCTTTTTCTAAATACGAAATAGATTTTATCTCTAAAATATGCCATTAACTTATCATTTAATCGTGGAGGTTGAATGAAATAGCCAGATTAAAACCTCTACAGTACTCGCACCATTGACGTTTTTGATTCTATCCTCACCATCTACCAACACAAACCTATTTCTACCCTTCAAGAAAAACATTAATCAACAAACCTACCTCAATCTAAACCGCCTAAAAACACCAATTAACCGCTCCAATATTCCACGATATAGGAAACGCCTACCCATAAAATCATTGCCAGTACAAAAAAGTCATTACCGTGTTACGCGGCTCAACCCGCTACGCGCGTGCCCGAGTCACGACCCGGACGATCCGATTTTATTACTTTACACGAACCGCGCGTAACGCGTACCTAATTGAAGGTTAACGAACAAGTTTTGAATTACGAACGAAGTTTCGAACACTTGCAATGTTCGCGATTTGAATTTTTGAATTCGGATTTGGAAGTTTTGGTTTGTTTCTTTTCGCGATGGTTTTTGAGCTTGGTGGCATCATAGTCTATTCTTGAAAGCTATTTGCTATTAGAAAACCCTATTTGCTCAAATTGCTTACCTGCACAACACGGTAATAGGTACCCACCTAAGTTATGTCTCGTTGAAATGTGTAACAGTTTCACTATAGCTAATTTAAAATTTAACTAATTTTTATACTCCTCGAATGGTGGACAAAAACGCATTGTATGATTTTTCGAATTGTGATTTAAATAATTGAAAAATCGTACTAGAGAATACTCAGTACCTATCAGTTTAAACAAATCTAAATAGGTATCTAATGAGTTCTTAAGAGAAAATACAATTACCTGTCCTCCCACAAAATAAATTACACAATACCTATAGATAGTTATAAAATAACATCCTCATCATATCCTGACTCCTATTTTCCTGTAGGTTTATCGGCAAACAATTATGGTGGGTATCTATAACCATAGATACCTACCCACATTTTGTTGTTAACGAAGGACACTGACACTGAACATAATTGTTTCGGAGCTCATAACTCAACGTCAGACAAAACTAAAACAAATGCAAGACCACAGCTTCCTTCATTAGCAAGTTGTTACACCGAACCTCCTTCCAGAATTACTGGCCGAACAGAATAAAAAAATAAGAAGTATGGCAATGTGAAAATGTGAAAGAAAGAAACACAAGAAATAAGAATTATTTTCAGTAGCTACCTTATTGAATTAAGTTGTGCACATGTTTTACATTCTGCATGATCAGCAAATTTATTTTTATTTTTATTGACTATGTGTGAAGGTTTTTATTGAGTAGGTTTGTAAGGATTTTATTAGCGTATATAATTATTTTGTAATTATTAGTCCTATTCATCCAACTGCCGCTAGCAAACCCACCCATATCATAAGCCCAAACAAAGGGGATTCCTTCCTCCATCCTTTAACAGTAAAATATCAAGAAATCAGATCCTCCTAACCCAACAACCTGTCAGTCAGTTCTATTTTCAAATCAATCTCGCGTACTGGCAGGACAGTGTGAGTGCAGAGCATCGATCATAGAGCCACGCCCCAAAGCCGCCGCGCGACAACCGGCGGAATATAAACTTTTTGAATCAACCTCTTTCGATTTTAGAATGTGGAATTTGTTAATCTGTTTTGGGATTATCAGTGGTTATGACTGGCTGTGTATTTGGGCAGAATTCAATTAATTATTTAAAATGAAGTCGCTGTATTTTGTCCTCTACCCAAAGAAGAACGAACATAAACGCTTATCATTCACAGCCTTATTCATTGAGTACTGAATTATTAGTTACTGATACAAAAACTCGACATTTCAAAAGATTTCCGGATGCGGAAAAGCTGACTTACCTACTCGTTGACCTTAGAGAATTTTCAGCACCAACCTTAAAAAAAGCTGATATTCCGAACTTTGATAGTTGATGCTGTTGTCCTTTTGACTCCTGCATAACTGCAGCAGGCTTAGCATGACGCTTTGTATTTTTTCGACATAAAAAAGGACCTAGACAAAGATCGTTAGTAATGAAAGACAAAATGACAGATTGTAGAAGGATTTCTACGGTGGGATGTCAAAAAAGGAGAAACGAAATGTCACTTTATATAGAAAGAGCCTTGTCTATTCTTCGAAAAAATACAAAGCGTCATGCTAAGCCTGCTGGTATAGACAAAAGAAAAAATCTGCATATCACCACTTTACTAGTACGCGTGTAACATAATATCACGCCTGTAGTGGGACGAAGGCCGGTATAGAGATACAGAGATACAGATACAGAGAAATTCCAGATGGAAAAACCCAATTACACTTTGCCCGAACTGGGAATCGAAACCAGGACCGAGCTCAGGAGCAGCGTGTGCTAGCACTAGACCAACGAGGCAGTTATAGGTACTACGTAATTATTTTATAGATTTAAGTACAAATCATTCATTTCCGTTCATCATTATCTCATGCATTTATAGTATGCTATAATATTTCGGACCAAAGCATTTCATCTACTGACATGACTTGAACAACAAAAACAAAACGTCAGCAATTTAAAAACAGCAGAATTTAAAAAGAGAACAGATGGAATGTTGAAATGAACCTCGCTACCATTCCCAAATACGCTTTAGAAAGTTATAAACAATTTTGAACGCTATCTGAATTAAAATAGAATGTTTTTTTCTCAAAATCATTTCACCAATATAAGACATTTTAATTTCAGTTACTTATTTTGTAATTTGGACTTCCGTTTTACGTACATCGAAGGATTGTAATTTAATCTGTAAGCGAAAGCAATTAAGTCCAAATTCATTTGTAAAGGGATAAATTGATAAAATAATTTTTTTTTTTTCTTTACCGACAATTTCCATAGTTTCAATACAGGTAGTATTGAAACTATGGAAATTAAAAATGTTAATATTTTAAGTAATACCTAGTTATTATGAGCACCTTAAATAATTTTCTGTAGGAAATGCGTCATTATCGTTATTGTTTTTTTATGTTTATGTGCCGCTGTTTCAGACGCATTATAGGCAAACTTCGTAATACAATAGGAGGAAAATATAATCGGAACTGCTCTAAAATATTATTGAGATAATAACAAACTTTTAGCTGTAATTCGTTACTTACTTACTTATAAGGCAGTTGTCTCACCGCCGGCGATTAACGAGTAGCGAGTAGAGCTAGCAACTGAAAACGAGTTGGCGAGCAGCGTATAGTTCCGATAGTTTTGTCGCTGGGCTATCAGCGAGTGTCTCGGCGTGAGTTCTGATAGCCAAGCATCGCTGAGCAAGTATCGCTGAACGAGTATTATCTTTGATACCTCTTGTCGCTCATCGACAAACTAGTGGAAAGAGCACTCGCTGGCGGTGTGAACAGTCAGCGATCAACTATTAATATATGCATCTCTTTTGTTCACACGGCATCTATTGTATGTTTCTTGAGCGAGAAAATAGTCGATAGTTAGTCGCCGGCGGTGAGACCCTTATGCTGATAAAACAGTGTATCGAATTATTTCGTGTCGATATTTAGATGATATCTAATAATATGCTAAAGTCACTGTGTTAAAAGACTTTCGTTATTGAGTTATACCTATTCTATTAAATGACAGACTGGATTCTTAAAAGTAATCTAGTTTCCGTTTTTTCAACCAAAAAAAAACTCGAGTTAAAACTCGAGAAACGAAAGTTGGACCGTTTAGTTTGGAGCACAGGAATCACAGGGGGCTAATGCTGGTCAACTTTTTAGAATCCCAAGGGCTCCTCTTGTCATGGAAAGTACGGTTGTCGCAACCCAGTGCTGGGCACGCCACGATTGCGGCGATAAGTCCCCTCTTTGAGGAGTGGCTGGAGAGGCGCCACGGCGTCCTCAGCTTCCGCCTGACGCAGGTCCTCACCGGACACGGCAGCTTCGGGAGGTTCCTGTGTCGGATAAGGCGGGAGGAAACGTCCGGGTGTCACCACTGTGTGGATCGCCCGGAGGACACGGTGGAGCATACGGTGGAGGTCTGCCCGGCTTGGGCAGAGCACCGCCGTGTCCTCGTGGAGGCGATCGGCGGCAGAGACCTCTCGCATCCGGCCCTGGTTCAGGCCATGGTACGGAGCGAGAGGGCATGGGCAGCCGTCACCTCCTTCTGCGAAGCAGTAATGCTCGCGAAGGAGGAGGCGGGACGGTTGAGGGAAAGGCACGTTTCGCGCCCTCTCGCCTCTAGCCGCCGCAGGAGATGCCCTGGGCGTCGGGAGTCTCGGGCGGATTTCCAGCCACCGTAGGCGCGGGCTTGCGGACGGTGAGCAATGGGTAGCTCACCGTCCGGTAAGGACCAGGCCTGGGTCGACGGCGCGTCGTATTCCACGCGCGCCTCAAAGAGATGTCGTCAGCACAAAGTAGGGGTCCACTAGGGCCGATGCCTGCCGGGGTCGCGGGAAGGTACTTATGGGTCACCGAGGCCCCCGCAACACAGGCAACAGGAAGGAATACGGGTGGGTTTTAGTCAGTAAGAGTCTGACACACCCTCCCGCTCCACCCAGAGCGGGAGAAGTTATTTGATGATTTCTCACCCTCAAAAAAAAAAAAAAAGGGCTCCTCTTGATGAATTTGTATTTCAAGAAGAAACCGCAAAGGAAGTGGACCTGGCAGAGCCCCGATAACGTGACAAGGAACGAGATAGACTTCATTATGACGGATAAGAGGCACATATTTAGATGTCTCCGTGATCAGCAGGTTTAATACCGGGAGCGATCACAGGCTAGTCCGAGGCACTCTAAATATCAATTTTCGTGGTGAGAGAATCCGCATGATGAGGCCTACTCTCCGACCAACGCAGCTTCAAGCCGCTTTATGATTCGAAAAGTTCCAACTGGAACTTCAAAATCGATTCGCCCTACTGGAAACCACAGGTACTGTCGATGAGAAGGCTGACGAGGTGGTCAAAGTACTACGCGTCGCGTCCCGCAGACTTTTCCCGTCGCAACGAAAATGTAAGGTCTCCAAACTTTCCTCAAGGACTCTCGGAATAATGAGGGAAAGACAAGAGTTGCCATCTACGCCGCCGTCATCGTCAGATAAGTGGGCCTTAAACCTAAAAATTAGAAATATGACGCGACGCGACCTTCGGTGCTCTAATACTCGTGACATTATGTTCGCGATTGAGGAGAACCGAGGGTCGAAAGTGTTCGCTCAGAAATTAGGGAGATCCCATCTGACGAAACTGAGAACTGCGGATGGTAGGATCGTGATTTCGATGTCCAAGATACTCGAGGAAGTCGAGGATTTCTACGGGCACTTGTACTCAAAGCGGACGGCGAAACCAGCGGGGCATAGTGAAAATGACCATCGAGCCGAACTAACGCGCGACATCCACGATGGCACGGAAGACATCCCGGATGTCGACCAGTGCAAGATTAGGGCGGCTCTCGAGCAGCTAAAGAACAACAAGGAACCTGGTGATGACGGAATAACGACAGAGCTCCTTAAGCGGGCGGGGCTCCGGTCCTGAGTGAGCTAGCGAGTCACTTCAACTCCGTCATCCAAGAGGGTACAACGCCGAAGGCGTGGAGCAGAAAAAAAAAAAAAAAAAAGGAGCTGTGTATGGCATTTGTGGACTACGACACAGCCTTTGACTCCATCGAAAACATTTCTGGCCTCTGCAACTTGATATGTTTGTATGACGCTGCACCGATGACTTTCCAGGTCCAGGATAAATAACCAGCCTTATTCAACTGCTCGGGGGGGCGAGACAAGAGGATGTGATATCCCCGAAACTTTTCATCAATGCGTTGAAAGATGTGTTTATGACGCTGGACTCGACTGGACAGGGTATCAACGTAAACGGCGAGTACATCTCACACCTTCGTTTTGCCGATGATATCGTCATAATGGCAGAGACGCTGGAACAGTTAGATCAGCACAGCACAGCCTAAATGGAGCCTCTCGGCGGGTTGGCGTCGGCATGAATTTGGACAAGACGAAAGTCATGTACAATTCGCACGTCTTGCCGAGTGCAATCCACATCAAAGGGTCGCTTCTCGAAGTTGTGAAGGAGTACGTCTACCTAGGACAAGTTATCTAGCTCGGTAGATATAACTTTGAGAAAGAAGCCGACAGGAGGATCCGATTGGATTGGGCAGCGTTTGAAAAACGCCAAGTCTTCTCGTCGCCAATCCCGCAGTGTTTGAAGACTAAGATCTTCAACTAGTGCGTCCTGCCCGTTATGACATACGGAGCCGAAACGTGGACACTGACAGTCGGGCTGGTCCTCAAATTCAAGGACGCTCAGCGCGCCTTAGACCGGGCTATGCTCGGAGTTTCTTTGAATTATAAGATCAGAAATGAAGTTATCCGGAAGAGAACCGGAGTTACCGACTTAGCCTGCAGAGCAAACAAGCTGAAGTGGCAGTGGGCTGGCCATATTTGTCAAAGGACCGATGGCCGGTGGAGCAGACGAGACCTGGAGTGGAGACCGCGTATCAGCAAGCGTAGTGGAGTGGAGTGTAGCGTGTGGGACGCCCCCCAGCTAGATGAACCGACGACCTTAAAAAGGTGGCTGGGACAGACTAGATGCGGAAGGCGGAGGACAGGGTGTTGTGGCGCAGCCTTGGAGAGGCCTATGTCCAGCAGTGGACTGTTATAGGCTGATTGATTGGTTGACGCAATTATGCTGGGGCTACACTGTCGCGATAACGCGAACTCCACTTCGCGCGTTATCATTCTTCTTCTCGCACAGCGCGACCGTTGTGCGAGAGCACAACGGTCGACGTTGCTGTACAACAGAGAGCGCGAAGTCGCGTTATCGCGACAATGCACCCGTAGCACGTCTACCATGAGTTGTTATCGAAAAATTACCCGCTAGCATTAAGCTCGCTAGCGTATTAACGTGGTTCAAATAGATTTCGACAATGCTTGCACCATGCGTTTTACGGAGTCATTCGCAGACGCTAAGGTAAGCTCGATAGATCGTGTCGTGTAGCTAACTTCCCTCCTTGTTTTATTTCTTTCTTTCTCATAACAAGAAGAGAGAACGGCTCATAAGCTCATATGACAATGAATATCTCGAAATAATCCGACTAAATAGAAAGGTTGGCGGTTTGTGGACTATTCAATAAATAAAAATTCAACAATCACTGTGAATTAATTCCTTATAATATGTCACTGTCGTCGATTTTTGTAATTTTGTTTACGTTATGTGGTCGACAGCGTTTTTGACTTAAATTTAAAGTGAAATAAGTTGACTAAATTATAATATATAATTATTATACTGAGGAACAGTGGGTCACAATTTAGTATAGTATATAGATAAATTAAAATTATTGTTTTAGTTCTAATGAAACTCTTTGTGTTGAGTTCAATTCCGTAACATTATTCAATAATAAGCACAAATCTTCAAACGCCTCTTTAGAAAGTCTGTAGAGTTGGCCACTAACATCTTTCATGCTAAATAAGCTCTTCTAGACATTATTTTTACTTTAATAGACTCAAAAACGTATATAATTTTAATATAAACATACATATGTTTCACACCTCAAAATGCTAGTGAGCTACGTAACTACGTAGTGACTCATGGTGCCGTTTTGTATGGTAACAGCTGAAAAACGTTAGTGACTATCGAATAGATTACGTTAGGTTTCTTACCTATCGAAATCTATAGTGCTTATGGTGCGAATTTTAATTCTTTTTGTGACCGCTAGGGGCGCTGTACAATATTTCAAACATCATTTACGGAGACGCTAGCAGGTCTTGACTGTGTAAACTCATGGTAGAGCTACTAGTTGGAACGAAGTTGCTTTCGCTTTTGCACACTTGGTGAATGACACATTTGACACTTTCCGCCATGACACTTTTGTTACGTAACTAAAGTGTTGTCTGACTGTCAAAATGTTACAGTTTTTCCGGTTTGTACAAACCGGAAAAACTGAGTGTGAGCATAACGTGCGATAACGAACTTCGTTCCAAAAACCGCTACGTGTAACTAAGTAGGTTATTCCTAATTTAATTTGTACCGCAAACTAACTTTCAAGAATCATTCTAAAATTAACGTAAATTACAAAGAAGACCAGAGTTACTAAATAAATGATCCTCCTGGAAACTGAAAGTTCCGAGAAACACAAATAAAAGTGAATTAAATACTTTTACGTGCTGTTATTCTTTGTTTACAAGCTTTCGAAGTTAACTACTTGGTAGGCAGAGCTTACCGATATTTTAGTAGATAGTACCTATTTAAGATTACACATATTTTCAGTCAAAAACTGGTCTGATCGATATGTGGTGGCGGTTAACCGTACCAAATATCAGGCTATCATAATAGGGAACCCCCACAGCATAAGAAAGCTGAATGGCTTATCTTTGCCACCTGTAATCTTTGACAACTCAGTCGTTTAGCTCCGATGTTAAAGATCTTGGTCTGCATGTCGACATTTTTCTTGACTGGCGGAAGCAGGTGACGACTGTTAGTATGGTGGAGAAATCTTCTCACACATAAAGAACATAAAGAAAGAGGATGGAGAAGTCTTCTCTCCCGTCACACATAAAGGCAATGCCTGTACAGTCCCTAATCTTTCCCATAATTGACTATGGTGATGTGTGTTACTATGACCGGAATGCAGATATCCTCAATGAACTTGACCGACTTCTCAATAATTGCATTCGATTCGTTTTCAATCTTCGTAAGTATGACCATGTATCCGCACACCGTGTCCTTCTAAAATGGTTTCCCATTCGTCAGCGCAGAGAGGTGAGGGCACTGTCTATGTTGTTCTCTATTCTCAACAAACCCACTTCTCCTTCTTATCTGACTTCCCATATTCAATACTTGTGCTCCGCCCATAGTAAAAATCTTCGTTCCACCAACAATCGTCTTCTTCGATGTCCTTCTCACCGCTCTGGTTACATTCACTCTTCTTTCTTTGTCCAGGCTGTCTTTCTTAGGAATGCGCTCCCTCTGAACATCCGGACGGCGACCAGTCATGTCTTTTAAACTGAAGGCACGCGAACATATACGTAAGAAGTTGCCAGAAACATACCAGCACATATTTTGCTGGATTCGTTTTCTCCTCTACTGATCCTTATTTCCCCACTACCGATCGTTATTTCTCCTGACAAAGTTTATTCTGTTTATATGTATGTATACACGTATCTATTCTTGTATTGTATAGTTGTTTTCGTGTTATCTATCCCTTAAGTTGCACCTGCCATGTGTCGTCTCTGCATCACCCTAAGATTGGCTGGTAAAAAATGCCTCAGGCATTAAGTCCGCCTTTGTACGGTATTTTTTTTTTCACTTGTGCATAAAGTTTTAATAAATAAATAAATATTTTTAGAATATCACTTGGATCATACATCACTAAAACCTGTTCACTCTTTTCTTGATTCTCTCCGAGTGCTTACTTGTTCTTACTTAGGTACTCGTGCCTGTCAACTGTTTCTTGTGCTACCCTAATATTGTTAGTGAAATCTTTTGATTGGCCTTCTTTCACTAACTGTCAACTATCTGTATCCTAACTGTAACTTTTTTTTAGCCTTTTCCCAACTATATTTGGGTTGGCTTCCGTTAACCGGCACCAACACCCCAATAGCTTCATAAGTTCGAAAAATGTGTCTGCTCAACAACGTAAATAACTGTCAAAATGAAAACCATTGCTACTGATAGTGTGTTACGGAATTAGGGCTCATGCAGTCTGCAGGAGCCTTTACCCCGCTGTATATCACATGGAGCGAATGCCTATCTGACCTCCACACCATAGATTCTACTATCGGTCTATTCAGTCTATAATGTTCACAGCTGGGTCTCAGATAAGACACTACTCTCTAAACACCAAATCCGTAGTTTCAGTCGAAGTTACGGGCGTTTCCTACTCCCTATCACCTACGGATATCCTTCCTTCCTCCTTCGGAGCCCCCACTCAGAATGAACGACGACACGATTTGACACTTGTCCCTACTCTCAATGAGGTTTTGCCTATTCGAAAAATGTTATTTATCACTTGTTTTGACGGATCATCTACTTTCGGACGGGTCCGTATCTACGTTGACGGAGTTAGAGAGTAGTCCCCTAGTATTAGCAGGTTGGTGGAAGTCACATATCCATTTCTCTAAATCCATTTGTCCACGTCCATATCGTTTTAATTCTTGGACAAGTTTTTGTTGTTTTAAAACAGTGAAGGAAAAAAGATTTCGCCACAGAGATTTAGAGCCTAGTAAAGAACCCGTGAAGTGGAATGGAATTCGAATCCAGGCACAGAAAGATTCGAAATCCATCCCACTGGCTACGACTCGTTACTAGTACGCTGCTTGGAGCCCCGCTTTCTGTCATATCAAATGGAGATTGAATGAAAACATCATGCCAGATTTTTTAAGTCCTATTTACCCTTATTTATTTAATTAAAACAAATAGGTACCTAACTCACATCAGTTGAAGTAGGTAACTTCAAAAGGAACTCTCCCGACAGAACTTTGAACTAGTTTGGAAGATAACAATAGCGTCCATGTTGCTTCGTTACTAACAAACAGAGCCTTTGTTAATAGGTAGGTACCTAATTGTTTCAGCCCAACAAGAAATTCGGGGCACAAAGTCTGTTACGCAGGAGAAACTTTAAAATATAGTTAGCACACACAGACACAATTATTGTCTTTAATAATGCATTACATAGCACAAATAAATCTATTCAACAAAACGCTGAGCTACATTCCGCAAATACACTAATTAATCTTTCCGAAAGACGCAAAAAATACCAACATAATGATAACTTAGTGTGCGCTACAATGAGGCATAAAATTCTTGATGTCTGGTACTCACAAAAAGGTTACTTGAAAAAAGTGACCTCTGTTATCGAATAGTCGACCTAACCGCTTTAATATAGAGTAGGATTTCGTATCTTGCGACTTTTCATTTTGTTTTTTTGGCGGTTTAAAAATGCTGGTGCTGACCGCACCGCCTCGGGCATGGCACGGGCCGGCCGCACTCTGCCTAGAAATCTTCACTTCAAATCTGTGCTTAATGATTGCGTACAACTTAAAATTACCTGTCAATATTAACTGTGGGCTATTATTTTTATGATGTCGACTATTTAATTTTAGGTGTAAAGTTTAAAATGAATTTTTGTTTAGTTGATTAGTGGCCGGATGTGTTCTAATGTTTCTAAACAATAACTTGAAATGGCCCGACCAGAACACTGTTGTAGATAATCTCGAAAACATTATGCGCCATTTATTTCATCATAACTACAAAAGTCCTCTATTCTATTCAAAATAATAGAGACATTGTGCCATCTCCAATATTCAAAAAAGTCTACCTATCTCAAAAATTCAGAACCAAACACTACCAAAAATCCTTCGGAATTCAAACACCGGACCTGTTTTCTAACGTCTCAAACCCACTAAAACACGTAACATATTTTGTACCCCTACGCCTAAATCGCTATAAAATTATACCCACCAATCATATACCAATCTAAATTATGATTGCTCCAGTAACGTTGATCGACGCGCGATGATGATTGGCTACAATTATCCCGTCATAAGTCAGTTATCTATAAATCAATAGGGCCTTTTAAAAACGTTTACCTTATTCGGGATGGTTTGTCTAAAATAGATGTTGCAGGCTTTGTTTGTTTTATTTAGATTTTTATGAAAATTGTAGTTTCGCATAATATATAAATTATTTAATTTCGCATTTAAATAATTTAAATGCGAAATAAACCATGAAAAGTGAAAACCTGAGGGAACATCCGAAATTATTGTTTTAGCTAAAAGTGGCGCTGTTATCCGTTTTTGTCTTGTCATTGTTCTTTCTTTGCGTCATGTTTACCGCAAATAAACGTATTTTATTTCTTTTCTTCTTTTCTTTTACTGTATCACTAAGTAAGTGTTTCGTTTTGTTCTAGGTAAGCTGTGAGAAGAAGTTTGTTTTAAAAAAAACTGACCAATTTTGTGATATTAGCGAAAAATGACTTTTCGGTGTGTTCCTACTTTTCAAACTGTTTCCAACGATAGCAACGCCACCTGGGTAAGTGTTTTGTAACTAATTTGTTTTTTTAAGCTATTTGATACTAGATGGCGCTAGATCGACATTTATTAGACTCAATAAAAATCAATTTTATTCTTATTCGATAAGTTGTCTTATTTTCAGAATATTCCAACTTTATAAAATGTAAACTGCAGCGCCATCTATTATAAAACCACAGAACTATTTAAGTAGGAACCCACCAAGCTGTTTCCTTGAGTACGCTACTCGCCACTAGATGTCTGACGTTATTTCGTTATTTCAATCTTAAATCAAATTGAAATAAAGTTGATTTTTTCAATATTGTTATCTTATTAGTAAATATTATTTTGATATTCTATTGAAATCTTATACTTAATTAAATCATATTTAATTTTGTATCATACATTTTTTCGACCAACCTATTTTCTGCATATTCATCTCACAGTCATCTCACAGTAATCATAAAAAGCAATTAACAAGTTTCAAATCAACGCTTCATTGTCCGTGCTCGAAGGTGCTCGGACCATTGACACATGAAGTGTTGTCTCGTTGACGTGTCGACGAACTAGTGCTGTGACCTCTGCGGTCGCCCACTCACTGCTTAACCCACAATTCACAAGTATATCTTGGGAGTTCTCGATGGCGCTGCTCGCTATGTCAAAACGTCAATGACATGTCAAATTCAGTACAAAAAAAGTAGTTCCTTTTTTCGCCGCATGTCAAGATAAATTGGTTTTCTTTCGTGAAGAGACATGGCTTCTTGCGTATTTGAAACTGACCCTGTTATTTCCCTGGGAATAAAAATAAAGTTAAGGATGGGCGATGATACGTGGGCAGTAGAAGGTGTTATAAGTTTATAACTGTTCCGTTATTTAGGTGTTTATGATTTATTTCGTTTAAATATTATGTTGTTACTTTTATAACATGATGTCTCATATGAAATAGCGATAAGTCATTTTAGAGTGTGGGGTTTTCACCGTGTGATAAATTTTGTGATAATTACCTCTTATTGTTTTATATTTATTTTAGAATAAAATGAACGAAACATGCGTGGTTATTTTATTCTACCTAACTAGGTGTGTAGGTACCTACCCAGATAATCCGCGAAACTATTGGAGTTGGGTTTTCCATCAGTAAATTTCACTGGCAGCCCTTACATATATGCCTCCTACCCGTTCTGTCAATACAGGTGTAGTGTTACATATCTAATGTTGTGATTTTAATTTAGAACGATTGTGTTTTTAAACGAAAACATTAATGTTACTTTAAAATAATATAATGAACAAGCTCTCTGTCATAAACACCATTCACTCCGATAAAGTTGTTAAAAATATCGCTTCCAACAATGCTTTAAAAAACACAGCATTGTAAAAGAAAAGCAATTACCGATGCCGATGTATGTTCAGTCAAATTGCACTGTTCGTCGAACTATTAGTAAAAGATAATTAGTTCTCGTCTGAGATAATTACAACTTTAGTGTTCATCAAAGGCTTGTCATCGCCATCGTGCTAGTTGCACAGTTCAACAGACAACGAATCGTTGATTGGTTAGTCCATCCTTGTAATAAATACTTAGGTAATTTCTTCTTTCCTCGCATCGGTACGATAAGGGAATCAGCATATGCTGTCATAAAACACCTACTCATCTGTCAGTCAGGCAGTCAGGTAGATAGAGTGGAACCAGAACTGACGGCCCAACAGACGGGCATTTAGGTAAGTATCGCTACTCGTAAAGGCCTCAATCCCTACGCATAGCTAATCTCGCATTTTATAGGATTTCCGTACAATGCAAGATCAGCGTGAACTGAAAATGTGCTTGATGTGTAGCCGTGTACAATTTGTCCCAAAAAATAAACATTGAATTTACTTGCTCTAACACAAGAGAAAGCTCGGGTACCTACCTATTGATACGAAGTAAATCAATCGTTAATATATAAATCGTTAATATCAATCGTTAGTAAATCGAAACGATAGTAACTGCTGTAGTGATTATATCTCTGTTTCTAATGACTAGCGATGATAATAAAACAATGCTTGAATGCCTCCCGTCGAGAAAATGCTATGATAGTACAATCTACAACATATTACTGTACGTAGGTATTGTTCCTATATCAGGCAATGAGGCGTTATTGTTACTAACGGTTTTGTAAGCTCTATTTCACTCTTAAAAGCTACCTTGCGTATTTTATGGAAAGTTTACAACGAAACTATGCTAAAAGTTATATATTAGTAGATTATGCACCAAGGAGATAAAGCAGTGTCTTACGGCGCGGGCGCAGTATTGAATCCCGAGCGTTACGATGAATCCGGAGTGCAGCGAGGTATTCAAGCCCGCCCAAGACGAAGGCACCTTTATCCCCGAGGAGAATAGAGTTACTTTTCACACCATCAACGAGACAATAAAAAGCAATAGTACTAGAATCAAAGTATATATTAAAATTACAGTTAGTAGACCTATTTATTGTAGAGGGGCGTAGAGCTTGGTAGTTTTCGACAATTCTTACGTGTTCTCCACGGACTACGAATTTTACCAGCAACAAGTTATCTGAATATTTTTCTATATCTTCGATTTTAATATCTAAGAGTTCATTTCCACGACCAGCGCCTTTCACACCACAAATCAAGGTCCTATAACAAAAATAGGCAAGTAGGTTATTAAGAAGGAAGGTAAGTTACGTACTTTAATATATTAATTCTTATGTATTAAAAGTTATACACGTTCATAGATTTGATTGACACATTTAATTTATTGTATATACACTAAAACCCAACGAAGGTTTACAATTACATTTAACTGAGAGCGCAGAAATCTCGACGTTTTGACATGTCGAAACATCACATCAGTAGATCGCACACCAGCGATCGATGCGTGAGCGGGTACCTAGTATGTAGCTATTTTAGTTACAAGAAAATCAATCATTAGTTAAGAAAGCTGTGGTCAGGGGCTTCATTTAGAAACGTTTCCACATTTTGACCTGTGAAAACTTTTGATTTCTTAGCGCGATGTCTTTCTCATTTCCTTTTAAAAAATGCGAATAATTTGGTGTAAGTATGCAGGGGTAGACACTTGTCTCTAACAGAACATTGTACTTTAAAGCTTAATATTACGCAAACGGATCCCTGAATCAAATATTTATTTTACCAGTTTGTCGGCATGATTAACATGTATACCCATGCCAAATTACAGCTCTTTAGTACTAAGAGTCTCTGAGCTGAGCTGGGGACAGACAGACAGAGACATTCATAGTGCGTTGTCCAACACGCACTTGGCTGGTTTATTATTTATTTAGATTTGTATGGGGCTAAGTGCATTTGTTTCATTTCGACGATGGGTAACTCACTCCTGCAAAAATATGTTTATTGAAACCTAGAATCACTAGAATGGAATGGTTTCAATATAATGTAATCACAAAAGGTTTTGCTCTAAGTAATTATGTTTGTTAACTTTGTAACCAAAAAATTAAACAACTGAAAATACTCATACAACTAACATCTATTACATCTATAAAACCACCAGACGCTTCGTATAAGCTTTCTAAGCTCCACGCGACATGTCATCAAAAATGCGTAAGTTCTACGCGCAGACGCAAATCATTTTACGCACGCACACATACACAAACAGGTACACGGTGCACACACACAAACACGTGATCACCTCACAATCAAACCTGATATGAGAGGAACAATGATACACATTCACCGCGAAGAGCGAGAAGGAGCTTTATGTGCAGTATATGTAAGGAAATCAGATGAAAAACTGCGATGCTTCGTCATGATTTGTAAGTTGCAAGTCATTCATAAATTCGCAAGTAAGGTCACAATACGTATGATTGTCTTATTGCTATTATATTATTTAACAAAATTCTATCTGCATTTATAATTCTTAGTTCCATGCAGTAAACGTCATTTGATGATTTCACTAGAGCCAACAGAGTGCCAGATCTACATATAATGACTACGAAGATTTTAGGGTAATGCTGTATTTGTATTAAGTTGTTAAGCCTTAAATATAAATAAATAGGTAAGCAGTTGACTTTGGTTGAAACGGTGAATAAGCTCTTCTGTCTCGCTCGTCTATAATCAGAAAGTATTTTATTAGGATGCAATAGTGTCTGCTAGAAGATTTTTATAAGTTGTAACAAGATTAAGCTTGCAGGTGGAAACATACAAATTTATTACATGTTACTATAAAAAATAACATAATCTTACCTTGTTAGATAGGGCTTAATATCATCGTCGGATATGACAATTATCTCTGCCTAGGCGTAGGTAATGGTTATGCAAAATTATTTAAATAAGTCAACTAAAAATAATCTACTAAACCATTGACGCAATTCAATTATGCATACGATTAATCTACGCCCGCTCGTCGCCAACCAATTCATCATCAGTTATTAAATGTTAATGTATTTCTTGATCTGCATACTTACGGTGGTCTGTGGCACTCCCCGTCTTTATCGCGGTACGTCAGGCGCTCGGGCACTCCATGTGATAGCCGCGGGCCGCGACCGACTGCTCACGTGGGCCCGAACACGCGCCAACATACGAAATTAAACTTTTGGAATTTCGAATTCGGAAACTTTTTAAAATTTTTGACAGTGATTGTGTATTGTTTTTTTTTATTGGGTGTCGGGAGTTTGTTGTTATCTTTGAGTGTGCGAACTTTTTGGTAATTAACTTTTTATTATCAAGTGATAGTGCGACGTTACATTGGTGGATATATTTTTTGTTACCGATTGATATAGTTATTAACTGCAGGAGAATCGAGTATACCAATCCGCCCGGAGGTAATCACATATTGGCCAGGCAATTTCCTATACCATCAATAATAACGGGGCAAGTAAACAATAACATTATTTGATGTAAGACAGAGACAGACTCATACAGAAGAGCAGAACAAAAGAAAATCATCGATCTAAGAAAATAGAATTCTCATACGAAATGTAATGGCGGTACAATAATCGTGTAAAAGTTCACGATAGTTGCCCAACGTGAAGCGGTAACAATACAATAACGCCAGCATATATAGATCTTGAACAAATCGATTTGTGTATACTTGGTGTACTGAAATTAGAGGTCCTTGTAAACTGGCCGGTTATAGCGGTCATCTCAGCAGATAGATAATGATCTGTCGATGATTTACGCCGCGTTAAACCGACAATGGCACGAGATAACCCCCAGCGGCTGTGCACAATGTGACCAATTAGAAACGCGGAACAGTCGGTCACCACGATGACTAAAATGAACGGCATCAACCTGCCAGACATGACCGACCGAGATCTCTCCGTCGATGACATATTCAACGAGAACTTTAACTTAAAAAGAAAGAAAATCCAAATCGATTACGAAGACCACAAGAAACCTAAAACATTCGAAGATTCAGATATCCTAAAATTCGGAAACAACAACAATGTAATCGATAAATTAGAATCGCCTCAAAACTTGAAGAGGAAAACAAAAACTTTCGCAGACAACTACGATATCGATAAGATCGTGCAATCGAACATGATAATCGATAAGGAATCGAGTAAAGTAAGACTGGAGATGAGCGAGTGTGGTAATGATTTGGAATACAAAACAAACGGGCATGTTGGTAATGACATGAACGAAGTAGGTGCTGTTTCTACAGACGGGAATGAGTATACCATGAAGGATGGTAATGATATAGGAATGGATGGAGCTGACGATAAGATTATGAACAAGAATGAAGATGATTACCGCATGAACGGGAATGATGAACATGGGAATGATGTAAGTAATATAGATATATCATTTTCAACAGATTGGTGGGCGATTTAGACGATAATGAGCCTTATTAGGAAATAAAGACGGACCTACTTACTTTATTTTATTTTGTCTTCTGAAATATTGTGCAACTAATTACTATTTAAAAAAAATGGACACCTGTTTCTCCATTAACATTTAGAAGCAAATTATGTCAAGCGTCTCTCAATTAAAGGTTATCGGATGTCTATTGTCAAAGTTAGCTAGCTTCAAAAAACCTGCTTATGTATTAATTAGTTGATGCTCGATGAATTCCTTCTTCAATAATGTTGGTTGTCTTATGAGGATTGCCTGCTATAATCACTTTTAAGTCTTCAGTCGTAAGTACCTAATAAGCGGACCACGAAACATAAGGTGTGCTTACTGCAACCAGTCACGGTCGCCTATTCAGTGCTGTTGGTTGCGTTATTTTAAACATGTTGGAACAATCATGGGCGCAGTGCCGCATGCTAGGCACACCGTGCCTCTAGGAGTCTCGTCCTTGTATTATGTTGGATCCTTTAGAAGAATCTATCTTTCTACCTAGCTAAAGTATCACAGCCAAACATTGGGATATATACGTCAGATTAATCTGTGAGTTCAGAAGCTCTTAACTTCATTAGTGACTGGTCATCAACCTGAACTCTGAACTATCCCTGACTGTAAACCTCTTTAGTAAAATGCATTATTCTAAGCTAGACTGCACAAGACAACATAATTTTCAAACGAAGCAGAAATAATTCACAAAGCTCTCGTTTACATTTAAGCGTATAAAATTCGTCATGATTCGATTCTGAACGCGATAAGACGCCGAAATTCCGAC
The DNA here is from genome assembly GCA_905333075.3 of Atethmia centrago. NCBI lineage: Eukaryota > Metazoa > Arthropoda > Insecta > Lepidoptera > Noctuidae > Atethmia > Atethmia centrago. The sequence goes on from HG995385.1 coordinate 17,306,358, forward strand.
AATACTCGGCTAATTCCGACAATAGTCCACTAATTTCGACAATAGTCACCTAAATGCCGTTAGTGGACCACAATGGAGTCAGCGAGTGGAAATAATCGCAACCTCTATGCGGTTGAGTGGAAAAATTGTGGATGATATTCATATATTATCCTTTATTATCGCCATGAATTAACTAGAATCTTATATTCTTGTTTCAGCTCATTTTCTTACTTCATGTCTTCCAATAGATCCGTTTTGGAGACCATACTACTAACATAAACAGGTGAAAATATTTGTAGACATGCGGAAGTAGCTGCCCCAGTATCTTTCTGGGTGTTAACAGGATAGGATTTCTGTCCAAACATGCCTTAAGATATTGTCATACTAGCTGTCCCGACATACGTTGTCCTGTTAAAATATCAATAATTCATACAAAAATCCCATAGAAAATGCACTTTCAGTTTTTTCGAATTTTCTAATTTACCCGACAACTTTTAAAATGTTCTTTCCGTAAGAACCTGATTCGGACTAAACCAACAGTTTTAAACTAAAATTTGCCAAATCGGTACAGTCGTTCTGAAGCGACACGCTTACCAAAAAACAGCATTTCATTTTTAGGGCGGAACCCTAAAAATATTCAACAAGGAACCCTTATAGTTTCGCCATGTCCATGTATCTGTCTGTCTGTCTGTCCCCGGCTTAGCTCAAAGACTCTTAGTACTAGAAAGCTGTAATTTGGCATGGATATACATATTAATGACGCCGAAAAAGTGGTAAAATAAAATCAAGAAAAAAAAAGTTTGTAGGGTAGCCCTTGTACGTAAAGTGGGGACGATATTTTTTTTCTCGTCTAGCCCATGATGTGGGGTATCGCTGGATAGGCCGTTCAAAAATATTGTGGGTCTGTTAAAACCATTTTTCGATTCAGGTATCCGTTTGCGTAATATTAAGCTTTAAATTGCAAATTTTTGGCCTCCTGTCAGCTAAATGGTTGTTTTTGGATAAGTGAAAAAATTCATGGCAGTAGTTTATGTAAGGAAATTAAGAGGAAAACTATCACAGCTAATTAGGCTTTACAGTTAAGACGCTGACAACACTAACCGCGGTCACTGTCAGATTGCATAGAAAAGAAAGAGAAGCGCGATGACACAACGCTTGTAATTTATTGCAAAATATGAAGCAATTATCCATTTACTCAAAATTGAGTTGAGTAATCGAAAATAAATAACAACCAAGTTCTGCATTTAAATAAGATGTTCTTGTTATATTTCATACAGATATTTTGGATTAGAACTCAAGGTAAAAGGTTAATTTAACGTTAGTTTGTATCAAGAGTTTGTTTTCAAAACGTGTTTTGGTAACAACCAAGTTCTGGGAAATATGTTCAAAATTAATACATATTTTTTCCGCTACCACAAACTATACAGATTTGGCAATTTTTTTTTTCTTAAGCGAAGCCTGTTTTGGTCAATTAGGTATTGTCAGCGCCTTAAGAAATATTTCCCCATTTAGAAAAGAAAGAAAGAAAAAAAGAAAGAGAAATAGATTTATTTGTCACAAAAACACGTGCACATAAAAGATATGGGTAATTCTTATAAATAATAAAACTAAACAGACTTACACAGAGAGACACAGAACAGATACATATAGTCGGCAACTGCACGCCGTGACTGTGACAAGTAGGCTTCCACTCAGCATCATCATCATCATCATCATTCCAGCCGAAAGACGTCCACTGCTGGACATAGGCCTCCCCCAATAGGGAGGGTTTGCCATAATCGCCACGCTTGGCAGGCGGGTTGGCGATCGCAGTATGGTGTTAAAATGCATAGAGAACGCTGCTGCCCATTCTCTAGTAGTCTAGCACTCGGCATGATGCTGTGCTATGGGGGACCCACAGCAAAGCGCTGATTTTCAGTGGTCACCCGAAAACGACGTACGGAAACCAAGTCAAGTTATGATTTACATCGCCAAGTCTTCACCTTTTAATGTCGATGATGATTTAGTAAGAACACGACACAAATCATCCAATTACTTAAAGGAAAAGCTTATAAAAAGTCTTGAGAACTGCCATAGACAATACATGCAACTGTTAATCAATTTCATGCCACTATGTCATCCAGTCTTGACCATATCAAGGAAGCATAGACACACCCGTCGATCTTTTTTTTTGTATTTGATGCTGGCCCGCGGCAAATAACACAAAACATATTGTAACCGTACTCTGATGCACTTGCCGCTGATAACATGACACGTGCTGGCACGGCCGACCTTAGCACGTGTCGTGAGGTTTATTCAATAAAATATAAATATAGGAATGCAATAGAACTTGATTTGCTTCAGCCTTTGATACTAGAAGCTTTTTCATTATGTTATTGAAATCTGCTACGAATTTGTTGTAGTGGATGAAGCAATCTAAAATTACAGTTGTCACGTCATTTCCTCTTCATCACTAAAAGTAGTTAAGGGGCCAAAGTACCTGCCGGGGTCGCGGGAAGGTACCAAGGGGTCACCGAGTCCCCTGACGAAACAGGCAACAGGAAGGAATACGGGTGGGTTTTTAGTCAGTAAGAGTCTGACACACCCTCCAGCTCCGCCTAGAGCGGGAGAAATTATTTGATGATTTCCCATCCAAAAAAAGGGGGCCAAAGTAAGATTAATTTACTAAAGTGGCACTAGTTTCAAATAAATATATTTTACCATCGTGCTTTTTGAATTGGCTGGTCAAGGCAATGCACTTTCTATGAGCAGAGCTTTGTTTTGTATGAACAGACTATTTTATTATCTATAATTATATCTGTGATTTTTTTCAAATATTCATTGTTTCGTTACTTAAAATAAATATTCCCTATGAAACCGAACGACGCCGGCGCGGCGGGGCGGGGCGGCGTGAGTGCGACGCGCATTTGTATAGCCAAGTTCAACGGCGATTACCCAACTCTTAAATATGATGACCGCGGTCAGTTTCTTTGGTGAAATTGGTCCTTAATTGGTCATTCAGATGAAGCCTTAACTCAAAAGTTTACAATACAAATCCCAACTTATTTTCATAAACCACCCACAATAGTCAACGATCTATGTCAAATACACACTTCAACCAACGAAGCATAGACAATCAAAAGTCAAGAGCCAACTGACCAAGTCAGAGGTGGCGCAACTAGGCCAAAGAGGTTATATTATAGATCCTAAGGTTATAGGCTAGATGAAGTATTAGCAAATTGAGCATCATGGGCTCTTAGAGCCTCCTATTATTACGTGCTGCCTTTATGATCGGTAAGTGACGTTCAGAAGGGTAATGGCAGATTTACGTGCTATTATTTGTTTCGTAATTAAGATGAGAATTTGTGTTTAGGGGAATAGATTGGTATGTGTAATTTGAGGAGTATTTGACTGGTTTTCTTCGTTGGTTAAAATAAGGTTTGGAATAGCATAACTTCTTGAACAAGCTACGCTTTCCGCGGTTGGTCTATACATGGGTGACCAACTTCATATACCAAGACCCCTCCGTGCTTGGGAAAGTACGTTAAGCCGTTGGTCCCGGCTGTTATTTGTAGATCTTTGACAGTTGTTACGGGTAGTCAGGAGCCCGAAAGTCTGACAACCAGTCTTACCAAGGGGTATTGGATTGTGGAGGTCAGATAGATAGTCGCTCCATGTAAAATACTGGTATTCAGCTGCATCCATTTAGACTGGAAGCCGACCCCGACATAGAAAAAGGCTACGCAGATGATGATGATGTTGAACTTCTTTAAAATAACTTTACACCTGTTTTTCTAAAGGTAAAGCAAAGGTACTCGTATATCGTGTAGTAGGTTTAATTTGGTCAGTTAGGATGTTTAAGTCCCATGTAATGGAAGGTGTGTCTATAGCCATCAACCGTGCCCAGCCTGGAGAAATTGCTAATGGAAAAATAGATATAGAGCACATTCTCGAATTGGTTGCAATCACTTTTTACCTTATCTGCAAATTGCTACTGAATATAGACAGTCGATTTCATTTCCAACGAAAATATTGTTCCATCCTTACTGAAATTATATTAAATGCCATTTCCATTTTGACAATTTTAAATATTATTTTTTTTAAGAGTTGTTGTTTAATTAATCATAATCATTATATTTTTTGTTTTTGCTTTTAAAGTTGTTTATAATTTAAATGTATTAGTGTAAAACTGGACTGGACTGAATTTATGTCTAAAATAAATAATTTATATTATTTTATTTTAATTATAAATGCGAAAGTGAGTTTGTTTATTTGTTTGTTTGTTACGTTTTCACGCTAAAACGGCTGAATGGATTTGGATGAATTTGGCACATGGGTAGACCATAACCTGGATTAGGACATATAATACTTTTATCCCGATATTCTTACGAGATCGAGACTTATGCGGGTGAAACCACGGGGTGCAGCTAGTCGGGATATAAAACTAACTGCTCCTTTATTGATAAAAAACGTAGCCGGTAATAAGACGTTCCAATTACCATTAGGTTTAACAAGATGTTTAGTCAGACATAGGTAGATATAATATCTGGCTTCACATTCTTAAGTAGTACTACCACTAGTTACCAAATCGTTTATAGGCCATAAAAATAAAAAAAAATAACTTTCATGTATTTTTAAACCTTTTTTAGACCTAGTCGCTATTCCTAATTATTTTATTCAGAAACCATGCAGTTTATACTACACGTCACGAAGCTATAGTTTATCAAAAGCCTGTCAATTTAATTTGTTTTTAACAGTATCTACATTCTTTACAATTGCCCAATTTAAACGTTCTAAATTAGCACCTTAAACACTACCTTATGTTTTCTAATCAGTCGCAAAAGTGCGAACTCTATCACATTCACAGACTACTCGTACAACATTAAACTCCCATCCATTTCGACCACGCGTCTCATTTGATATATTGTTTATAGTAGCTTTCAGAGTTCTTTAACCTTTAGCACACGTAAATGTGTCAGGCTGGCCGGTTGACGGTGGACTTTTTGCTTTAAGAAACCAGAATACAATGAGCCTTGTTCAAGTGCGAGCGATTGATATGTCGTGTTGAAATTGTTGAGTTCTGTTGGGTTTCATGATGTAGAGAGGTGCTGGTCTGTAAAGGTAGGATGCGTAGGATATGCTAGTCTGTGCTTCATCAATATTACGTTACATTCTTGCAGATTCTTTCTATTCACCAGTATTGCTAGTGTACACGGTGCCATTTTTTTAGGGTTTCGTAGTAAACAAGGAACCCTTATAGTTTCGCCATGTCCGTCTGTCTGTCTGTCCCCGCTGTAGCTCAGAGGCGCTTAGTACCTACTAGAAAGCTGTAATTTGGAATAAGTATACATATTAATCACGCCGACGAAGTGCTAAAATAAAACCTTGAAAACAATTTTTTTAGGGTATCACCCCATGGTGTATCGTTCAAAAATATTGTGGATCTGTGAACACCACTTTTCGATTCATGGATCCGCTTGCGTAATATTAAGCATTAAAATGCAAATTTTTGTTAGAGCCTAGTGTCCGTCCCCCCCCCCCCCTCCCCCCCTGCTGCCAGCTAAATGGTTGTTTATGGATATGAGCAAAAAATCATGGCAGTAGTACATTTAATGAAATTAAAAGCAAAACTATCCAAGCAAAGTGTGCAACTTTACTTTACAAGTTAACGAGTAATAGTCGACTAACTTAAATTTGCAGTTGGAGAATTGATTGTGGTATATATCGATATATGGGAGAACATGTTTTCAACTACAGAACCCTTCATTGTGCGTGTTCGACACGCACCTGGCCTGTTTTTACTTATAAGGATTCGTTTCCATGGCTGGAGATATTCAATTGTTTTCCCTGGCCCATATTTTCTGTTAGCTTTTCGATCTCTTAGGATTCTCTTTTTCGATGTCAAATTAGTTCAATCTAACTCCTCTGGCTTCCTTGTTGCTTTGGTTGTCTAGTTATTCAGTATTAATGTAATGTTTGCAACCCTTGGGTAGCTGACACACTGGAGAACTTTTTACGCTATTCGAGCTGCAGATACAGCCAGTTCTTTAAATATGAGTACTTACATTCAATAAGTACTTAAGAGGGATGAGCTTCTGCCGGGGTCGCGGGAAGGTACTAAAGGGTCACCGAGGCCCCCGCAACACAGGCAACGGAAGGAATACGGGTGGGTTTTAGTCAGTAAGAGTCTGACACACCCTCCCGCTCCGCCCAGAGCGGGAGAAGTTATTTGATGAGTTCCCACCCAAAAAAAAAAAAGAAAAGAGGGATGAGCTAAGATAGCCCGCGAAATTCAAATTTTCTTACTTTTTTTGCAATTTACAGTTCAGTGTCAGGTTTTAAGTTGATTAAAGTATGATTTGCGAAACAAATATGGCTTTGCAGAATTATAATAATTCGAATCAGTAATACAACTCCTTAAGTTAGAATTGGCCTCAATGTCATGATTTCATTAAATAGTTTTCAATAGAGTAATATGAACTTAGAGAGCTGTATTGATGATTTTGTATGGTTATAATTCTATAAATAAATATTTGATACGGTTCGAATCTTATTTAGATCAACATACAGTCTGCAAATTGAAAAAAACGTAAGTAAATTTGAATTTCGGCTACACGCTTTCGCGTTAAGTAATTATATATTTAAGTAATTATTCTAATACCACAAACAATTAAGTCTACATCTATATTCCTCCCAACCTTATTATAATACCTAGTTCCAGAGTGCAAAAAAAAACAGATGCAGATCTATTTTATAGGATAATGACATCATTACGGTCTAGACTTCATGATAGACTGTGCGTCTGGATCTAGATTTTTTGTCAAGTCTAATTAGACTGACAATGACATTTGTTTTTTTTTTTCACGTCTGTTTTAATATTGATGAATGTATTTGATAGATTAATGTAGGTACTAAGGAATATAGTGGTCGCGATGTTTGACCATGTATAAGGATGTAGGTGCATGTTTGGGTGTGTTCATTGTCATCGTTGGAATGTCTATTGACTAGCGAGAAAAGAAATACATCATAGGTGTAACATTACGTAGATACATATTTCATTGTAAAGTCACTAAAAACTACGCTATCTAGATCTTTCAGCAATTGAGGGAAACTCTCACGATAGTCTGGTTAGAAATCGTTTAAGACACATGTTTCGAAATGAACTATTACGGAGGACACCACTGACATTTGGCTTATTACAAGCTTACATTTAGATTATTATTATTTTAACATTAGTAATTGTGTGTTCGTACGTAAGGAATTGTGTGTTAGTATGTAAATAATTCAGTTATTTCATTTTAATTGTGTACCTACGAGTATGTCGTTTTGACACCACCAATTTTATTATTATTCGTATGCTCTCGAGTAAAATGTAGCGAACTGATAATCTTATTATATTGTGTTGAAACCTACATTTACGAATAAATTTGATTTGAAATCCAGTCCATTATATAGATTGAATAAACTGTTTTTTTGTTTGTTGTTCAGTTTCATAGACTTCCAGAATTGAAAGACCAATTTGAACTTGGAGCCTCGTTCCCTTTACTTAGAACTATTCCGATCCATCCGATCACCAGTGTTGCCAACATAATAAATGTTAGTAAGTGGTAGTTTTAGCACAGAGCGCGCTTCGTTGGTCGTGAGTAATATCACTTGTATGACGCCCACACCCGCACCTCTGGCTTAGTTACGGAGTTTCACAACAAGTAGACTACTATCTGTTTTCGATAGTAATTTTGATCATGTTAGCACCTCTTAATAGTAGACTGTACTTATTCGGACGTATAGAAACTTAGAATGAGGTTAATTTTGTGCGCCTAGATCGGAGACTGCAGTTTTTGGAGAAAGGCTAGCGTCCAGTGATAAACCAACGTCGTGGTAAATTATGAGAATCATGATGAGTTAGTACCATTCACGATTTATTACATTTAAGATGTAGGTTATACCTATCTTTAATTTTCATGAAGGATATTTTCTTATTGAAAAGCTTTACTTAGTTTACACTTCTGGTCTGAATATAGTCACAATACTTTTACATTTAAGTATAGTAATAACCTTCCATCTTTCGCGAGCCCGCGCGTCCTCCTTCCACTTTGGAAACTTATCCAGTTCGTCCCGCCATCTTCTTCATGACCTGTCTTGACCCCGTCTTATGGTCTCAGGGCTCCAGTGGAGATAAGCTTTTGCTAGGAGTGGCACAGAGCAGGCTACAGAAAAAAATAGAGATCCAGAGCAGTCATGTTGAATCAGAGGTATATAGAGCCTCGTAACAACTGTAATAGATGTAGCGACGTTGGTCGACGACGCAACATTGGCCCCAACGTATTGGCAACACGTAGTTTTAGTAATTGCGATGATTAGGCAAGTCAGCGTTCCTAGAAACAGATACTTAGTTCTGTTCGAAAGTTCAATTAGGTCCAGTCAGTAATGTTCAGTGTTGCCAAAAAAGAAAACGAGAAAAAACCGCAAATCTTGTTTATGCGATTTAAATTATGTTTACTGTAAACTTAATTGGGTAGTTGAAGTTTTTGTGTCTGTAAACATTACACCTTTTATTTCTATAATGTAAGAAGTGGGAAAATAAGGCTAATTGGAGATCGAATCCTTTTCGTGATGAAACGGATAGGACATGACTTGGCAGGTTTTAAAATTTAAGTTTTTACACCTCTGCAACGTTGTTACTGTACTTAATCCTATAATATATGCAATAAAATTTCTAATAGTCAGAAGAAAAGTGATATATCTAATTACTGAACTTCAAATTCAACGCTTGGTAGCAAACGGAGCACAGTAGGGTTAGTCCTTTGTTTTCCTAGCGAGCGAGAGAGAAAGCATATTCATGCTTTGGGGTTCCACCAATAGAAAAAAAAACTGAAACATACCATACCAAACATCGTTGGTCTAGCGGTCGCAAGCGTTACTGCTGACCATGAGGTGCTGGGTTCAATTCCTGGGTCGGGCAAAGTGTTTTTCTATTGGAAATTTCTCATAAGCAGCTCTGGATTTTCCATGATTACGGATTACATGAATATAAAGACTTATATAAGGACTCGGGCCCTATCAGAATACCAGCGCTGCGGTATTTATTTTTTAAATATCGCAGCATTATGCTGAGGAAGGAACCTTTTTGGCGTCGCAGAAGTCGTATTTATTGATTGTCTTTGTTGTTTTTTGTTTATTCGAAGTTTAGTTTTAAAAGCTTCTTTTTTTACTTTTGTGCGTGTCCCAAATAAAATATTTTTCTTTCTTTCTTTCTTTATATAACTAAATATAAGGTGAACTTCTGCCTAACCCTTAGGGCACAGGCGTGATGTAATGTTTTGTTACGTTATGTGAAACATGTAAAAAAAATCTGCAATTCGTTAATTGACATCATCGGGATTTCTCAAACAAATGATAAACGTCATCATTCTTAGGACAGTGAACTCCGTCGTTTCCTAAGTGAGTGAATAATGAGTTACACAGTAGTTAGTAGAGGTTACCGTCCAAGCGGTCAACAATAACATGCCTCTGGAACACATCTATTGTGTTTTTCTATCGACTTTATAGCTATTCAATACAGTATACAGATATGTCGCAGAAGTATTAATGAAGATAGGTTATTAGCCAATCAGCACCCTAAATGCGTAACACATTATCAATCACAATATATATGATATTTAAGGATATTGCTAATTCATTGCTTCATATGTTCGAAAAATTAGTCTGCTCAATAACGTAAATAACGCAATTAATGATTAGACTTTGACCATCTCATTACAAAACGAGTTCTATCTTTGATCCAAGTTTAAACCTTCGAGCCAGTTTTTGTATTTCGAACTTTATTTTGACCGTGGTAAAGTTCTTTATACGAAATTTATCACTTAGGCTCGGGTTAAAAATCTGTTTTTGTGTTAAGTCTTTGTTGAAATAAAGTTCGAAATTCAAAAATGGCTCGATGGTTTAAACCTGGTTCTAAAGACAAACCTTGGTTTGTAATGAGGCCCTGACAGTTCAACAACTGTCAAAATCTAATCCATTGCTACTGTAGGTAAGTGTGTTACGCCACTACCCCGATGTAGCCTATGACATCATGATAGAGCAACAGAGCTAGAAAACTTAAAGATTAATCTAGCGATTCAAATAGGTATCTATAAATTATTGCCTTATTTATAAGCAACCACTAAGAAAAACATTTCTTTGTATAGCGTAAACTTAGAATTCAAATATTTCTATAAGCGTACAGTACAGTCAGCGTCAATAATATCGGGACGAACAGACTGTTCAAAATGATCTAAACAACTATGAAAATTAAATATTTCAAAATGAAGAAAGTACACGACAACAGTCATTCTGACACAAAAATTATCTAATCGAGATAAAGCTTAATTTTCTTAGTTGTTGAGATCATTTTGAACAGTCAGTTCATCCCGATATTTTTGATGCTGACTGTACATACCTAAGTTTTAATCAACATTGGAATTAAAATGCAACAGCTTCAAAAATGGTCCTAAAAGCTCTTTCTCCATTTCAGAAAACCCCAACGAACTAGTCCGCAGTTCAAAAATAGAACTACTAATTCAAGTATTCCAAAGTAACGCTAAACCAAAAAGGTTTTATACCTTTTTTATACAAACTCTGCTACTAAATAGAATGACAGCTGTCACTCAAAGATCAATCTGTCAAACGATTGGAATCTTCGCGCGCCATCGTTAGCAACGGCTTTTTATTTATTGTTTTTAGATAAATAGGTGATAACCGATAACAAATACATTAAGCTATTAGAACTTACTTGGAGGCGGTAATGGGCACTTTTTTTGTATATGGACTGGCAGGTGATACGCTACATGAAAAGGTGGTTTACACAGAGTACTTTTTTATATATGGAAGTGGTTTAACCGCGACTGACGATTCAGAAGTCTGAATGAAAAAAAATATCGAAATGCAAACATTTAACCGCTAAATTATAACTACTGGAACTAGGCACTACACGTTTTAATAGGTAGATTGTACTTTCATCTCCGTAAAAAGGAAAAAAAAATACAATGTCTATTCAAGATCACGATTATCTGTCTATTCACGATCGAGTTTTGTACCTAGTACAGCAAATTTCAGTAAAGGGAAGAAAATTGAACTTACGTCATATAAGTTCAATTTTCTTCCCTTTACTGAAATTTGCTAATAGCCCTCTAATTGCGTAACACACTATCAGCAGCAATGGGTTTCATTTTGACAGTTCAACAACATTCATTGACCAAAGACAAATTTTTAGAAAAAAAAAAACGTTTTTTTTTTTAAGCCATGGATTAGCGATGTATGTATTTCAAAATGATTGTGATTAGTGTGTTACGCAATTAGGGGGCTATTAGCAAATTTCAGTAAAGGGAAGAAAATTGAACTTATATGACGTAAGTTCAATTTTCTTCCTACCGGACCTAACCTACTCTGCTCACCTCGTACTGTGTCATACCAGCACTCCCAACTTTTCAAATACAAGCCTCTACCAAATACATCATTTCTACATTACATTCTTGACATTATCGAGGGGTTTTTGGCTAAGAAATAACAGCCGCACGGGGCAATCGATCAGGTTGAGCTACGCTTCCCGCGGTTGGTCCGTAGATGGGTGACCATCTTTACATACCAAGACCCCTCCCCCGTGCCTCGGAAAGCACGCGAAATTCCGGCCACCGTAGGCGCGGACTTGCGGACGGTGAGCAATGGGTAGCTCGCCGTCCGATAAGGACCAGGCCCACCCGTCGACGGCGCGTTGTATTCCACGCGCGCCTCAAAGAGATGTCAGCACAAGTGTAGGGGTCCACTAGGGCCGATGCTTGACGGGGTCGCGGGTATGTCTAAAAGGGTTACCGAGGCCCCTGGCAACACAAGCAACTGAAGGAATACGGGTGGGTTTTAGTCAATAAGAGTCTGATTCACGCTCCCGCTCCGCCTTTGGTCCCGGCTGTCATATATGTAGGTCTTTGATCCCGAAAGTCTGACAACCAGTCTTACCAAGGGGTATCGTATTACGCAGTAGCTGGGTTGTGGTGGTCAGGTAGGCAGTCGGTCCATGTAAAGTACTGGTATTCAGCTGCATCCGGTGAGACTTGAAGCCGACTTCAACATAACCGGGAAAAGGTTAGGCAGATGATTTTTACGATTTAAGAAAACATCGTGATTTCTGTATTATATGTAAGTTTTATATTAATGTATTGTACACACGGCTACACATCAAGCTATACATTTCCAGTTTACGCTGACCTCGCAATGTACGGAAATCCTATACAATGCGAGATCAGCTTATACTGGAAATGTATAGCTTGATGTGTAGCCGTGTATACACATAAACCTTCCGGAATATATTCTCTAAATGATGGTAAAACCCTCATCAAAATTCGTTGCGTAGTTTAGAAGAACAACGCGGTAACACAGACAGACACAAAGACCGACTTTATTTTATCAATTGTATAGAATATAGCTGCGCCCTGCGGTTTAACCCGCATAATTGTCGATCCCGTAGGAATATCGGGAAAAAAAATATCCTATGTCCTAACCCAGGTCTACCCTTGTGCCAAATTTCATCAAAATCCGTTCAGATGTTTTAGCGTGAAAGCGTAACAAACAAACATACAAAAAATCAAATATTTTCTCTTTATAATTTTTTTTTTTGTTCGTTTTTAGATATAATAGAAAATCACCTAGCGATTGTTGGGCGAGAATCGCGCAACTGTTGCCCGATTTATAATTTATGTTCCACCCACGCGATGTCTGCGATGCAATAGGTTTATTTCATTACGAACGCGATACTCTGACATATAGATTAATCATTGGAAAAAAATCGCATTTAGTATTTAATGCAATTGTTTGAACTGGTGACCTTAGGATCATTTAGATTCATCTGCATTCAATAACCAACTATTCAGTACCTCTTCTTAATGTCTGTTTGTTTTTAAACGACTTCAAAAAAGAAGGAGGTTATTATATGTTCGTCTGTGTGCATTTTTTTTAATGTATCTTCGTCGATATTTTTGTCAATTGTGGATCGATTTTGAAAATTCTTTTTTCATTTGGTACAGGAAACTTGCGCGGTAGCCATTTAATTTAATTTCCTGTCACTGTTATTTACATAGCAGACAGGTAGTGGTATTTAAATTTGTGTGAGGTAAGTACCACAACAAAAAAAAATTAAAATAAAATATTTTACCAAAAAAAACCAACTTTAAAAAAACACTACAATGTGAAAAATAACTCCGAAAATACAAACCAAAGACACCGACTTCCGAAATTTAAGTAACTCATTTAGTAGTGTTTTTTTTTAAAGTCAGTTGTTCTTTTTTCCTGCAGGCACTAAACTAAAATTTATCTTCTGTCCTTTTCTTAATGAAATAGAAAGAAAAAGATGCACTGAACTTAAATTTAGTTTAGTTTGTGAACAAGAGAATCGGCACCATTGTTTCTCAGTAAGTGAATTAGTGTATGCAATTATTTATGAGAAATAAAGTTATTCTAAACCCAAAAATACCATGTATCCGTTAATGAAAACGAGACTTTATTTTGTCATTGGCGCCGATTCCCTTGTTCACAAACTAAACTAAATTTAAATTCAGTGCATCTTTTTCTTTCTATTTCATTATGAAAAGGACAGAAGATACATTTTAGTTTAGTCCTGTCAAATTAATCAGCGCCTGTCACTACTCCATACAAGTTTAGACGTGATTAAAAACTTGCCTACTAAAATTACGTCAATTTACGTCAAGCGCTGATTAATTTGACAGGACTAAACTAATATTTATCTTCTGTCCTTTTCTTAATGAAATAGAAAGAAAAAGATGCACTGAACTTAAATTTAGTTAAGTTTGTGAACAAGGGAATCGGCGCCATTATCTGCCAAGCCTTTCTTAACTAGGTTGGGATCGTCTTCCAGTGTAACCGGATGCATCTGAATAGCAGTATTACATGGAGTGACTGCCTATCTGACCTCCACATCCCAGTAACTGGGTATCACGATACTCCTCGGCAAGACTGGTTGTCAAAGTTTCAAGCTTCTGAGTACCCGACTATCAAAGATCTCCAAACGACAGCCGGGGCCGACGGCTTAGCGTGCTTTCGAGACTATCTTCTACATAACATGATTAATGGCGAATGGTAACGTTAGCAAAAAAACCGGACTAGTGCGAGGTGAACTCACGTGGTGACGGTTCTGTACAATGAATATATTATCTACCATGTTTTCTATCCCAAGAAAAAACTTCACATTGTAGTTGAAAAACATGTTCCCTCATACATTCCAACTGCAAATGTAAGTCTACACGCACAATATTGAGAGATTTACCATGTTATTTTAACACCATAGAATTCTTATAGGTTTTCGTGTAATCTATAAGTAACTTTTAGGCTTAGTAGTTTCGGAGATAAGATGGTCAATTTCAATATATTTTCTTTAAATAACTTTAAAACTATTTATTTTTAAATTATACAAAATATTTGAGGTCCTCACAACAAGCCCTTTCATTTGACATGTCACACACACGGTACAATCGGCAAAACTTTTTTTTTATTTTCTAATTTGCCCTCCAAAAGTGACCCTCATATTCAAAATTTATTTATTTACGTTACACCTCCGTGTTTGGGACACAGAAAAATTTCCACTTTATCGGGTCCAGTAGTTTCGGAGCAAATCGACAGCTGTGACAGACAGACAGACAGACACACGAGAGATCCTATGAGTGTTTCGTTTTTCCTTTTGAGGTACGGAACCCTAAAAACTAGTCCATACACAATTTTATTGCATTTCACACACATTTCATTATTTTTGCGACATTACATGCAAAAACAGTCCAATTGCATCTAATTAATTCAATTTAAGTAAATAACTGTCCATCAAAACTGTCTCAAGTGTACGATTTCACATCGACTAATTGATCAAGTTTGTAAATTGTCTAAAAAAAGACATAATATTTGATAATTACACACTAATGTATCCTGTTTGCTTAAGAAGTCGCTCTGTTGCAGAATTTTGACAATCTAGATAAATTGACCGATCAGTAAAAAGATACTGCTATTTCGTAATTGTGTCGTTTGATGTTTATTAAGTAATAAAACTTTAATTTTAGATGCTAATTAAAACTAGGTTATCATTAGTATTTTTAGTGTAAACCTGTTTTCTTAATAATTTCAGACGTGGATTTCCAAAAAGGGACTTGTAATCAACTTGTAATTATGTTTTCAGGCTGAAACATTATTTTATCTCTGTAAGAATTCGTCTCCTAAGATTTCGTTACTGTAGTAATTTAATCTATCAGATATTTTTTTTGCCTGACTGACTGCCTCATCGGTCTAGTGATCTCCACCACTTTTTTTTTGGATGGGAAATTATCAAATAACTTCTCCCGCTCTGGGCGGAGCGGGAGGGTGTATCAGACTCTTACTGACTAAAAGCCACCCATGTTCGTTCCGTTGCCTGTGTTGCCGGGGCCTCGGTAACACTTCCGTACCTTCCCGCGACCCGGCAGGCATCGGCCCTAGTGGGCCCCTATACTTGTGCTGACACATCTTTGAGGCGCGCGTGAAACACAACGCGCCGTCGACCCGGGCCTGGTCCGACGACGCCTAGGGCGTCTCCTGCGGCGGTTAGGGGTGAGAGGGCGCGAAATTTGCCTTTCCCTCAACCGTCCCGCCTCCTCTTTCGCGAGCATTACTACATCGCAGATGGAGGTGACGGCTGCCCACGCCCTCTCACTCTGTACCAAGGCCGGACGCGAGAGATCTCCGCCGCCAATCGCCTCCACGAAGACATGGCGGTGCTCTGACCAAGCCGGGCAGACCTCCACCGTATGCTCCACCGTGTCCTCCGGGCGATCCACACAGTGGTGACACCCGGGCGTTTCCTCCCGCCGACACAGGAAGCTCCCGAAGCTGCCGTGTCCGGTGAGGACCTGCGTCAGGTGGAAGGAGAGGACGCCGTGGCGCCTCTCTAGCCACTTCTTAAAGAGTTACAGCAGGCTTAGCACGAGAACCGTAGAAAAGCGTTTTGTCGACGGAAGAGTAGGCAAAAATGACGTGTCCGTGTAGACAGTAGAACATTTTCGGTAGACCAGCGATTTCTATTCTACAGTAGAGTAGAAAATAATAGAAAGCGTCATGCTGAGCCTGCAGCTCGGGCAAAGTGTTATTGGGTTTTTCCATCAGGAATTTCTCTAGCAGCCCGGAGCCACAGACACAGACATGTGCTTGGTTGACGACAGTACTCGCCCCCTATTAGACACATACATCTGTCAAAATGTGGGTGTACTATAGTACAGATAATACAAGGTGTCGTTTTGCATCCTCGTCAAAATTCAGGAGGCTGATATGAAAGACATGTAGAATCAAATAAAATTACGATATATATTATAAATAATACATACTTGTTTTTTCAGTTATATAACTTTGACAGTATTTTAGAATACACCACTTTCACATAACATAATCACCCCGTTGCGTATGCGGTAGTGTGTGTGTAAAAGGACAGTTACAGTGCGGTATCACACGGGCCGTGTTCCATCATGCGTGTCCCACACATGCCGAAAATAAGATAAAAAAATTGATCTACTTATTTTATTATTGATTCGTGTCGAGAATCATTAGCATAGTTACCTCCTTGAATTTGACGAGGATGCAAAACGACACCTTGTATAATACTAGGTAATCCTCTGCCTAACCCTTCGGGGATACTTTGTGCTGTTTATATAAGAGACCTAGCTGCCGCAAAAGATTTTTAGGTAACATATTTTTTTTGGTTAGGTAATGACGTAACAACATATTTTTGGTTAGGTAATGACGTAACAACATTTTTGTGGTTAGGTAATGACGTAATAACATGTTATTGTTTAGGTAATAATGACGTACCAACATTTTTAGGGTTCCGTAGTAAACAAGGAACCCTTATAGTTTCGCCATGTCCGTCTGCCTGTCCCCGACGTAGCTCAGACACGCTTAGTACTAGAAAGCTGTAATTTGGCATATAGGTATACATATTAATCACGGCGACAAAGTGCTACAATAAAATATTGAAAAACATTTTTTGGGTACCTCCCTTGCACGCAATGTGGGGATGATACTTTTTTTCTCGTCTATCCCATAGTGTGGGGTATCGTTGGATAGGCCGTTTAAAAATGTTGCTGGTCTGTAAACACTAATTTTCGATTCAAGGATCCGTTTGCGTAATATTAAGCATTAAAGTGCTAATTTTTGCTAGAGTCAAGTGTGCCCCCCCCCCCCCTTCCCTGCCAGCTAAATGGTTGTTTATGATGTGATGTGAAAAAAATATGGCAGTAGTACATAAAATGAAATTAAAAGGAACACTCTCAAAGCTAAGTGAGCTTTACAAGTTAACAAGAAACAGTCGACCAATTTAAATTTGCAGTTGGAAAATTGACCGTGGCATATATCGATGTATGGGAAAACATGTTGATCAACTACATATAAATTCATCCCAACGTCCCAAGTACGCAACCCTTCATTGTGCGTGGTCCGACACGTATTTGGCCGGTTTTTTTGGTTAGGTAATGACGTACCAACATTTTTTGGTTAGGTAATGACGTACCAACCTTTTTTTGGTTAGGTAATGTCATAGCAACCCTTTTTTTGGTAAGGTAATGTCTATGTAAATATAAAAGTTACAATTGAAAGCTCTCATAATAACACTCACGTAACAATTAGTCATCAAGGAAAAAACGGCGAATAAACTTTTTAACGCTTTCTACGGCCGCCATAAAAAAAGGCGACAGGTGGTCAGTGAGTCACTGCTAAATATTTTACAGTTAAATTGCCTATATATACCTCACAGAGATTTCGTATAGCTACGCACATGAGTATGTTTTTGGTCTATGATCGGCATTATACTAGTACTTTAAATTAACTGCAGTAAAATGACACTTCTAACTGTCAATTTCACCAATGAATCTTAAAGCGATCAGAACATATAAGCTGCGTTCAAGAGCTGACATTGTCAATATTCCAGAACAATGATGACACTGGCAGCTCTGGAACGCGGTTTAGATGTGCTGACCGCGTCCAGTTTCATTGGTGCAAGCCGCCCTTTCTGTCATTCCGTCAAGAACATTTTTTAACGAAATGACAGTAAGGAGTGTCATTTTACTGCAGCTAATTAAAAGTCGGACTATAGGTAAAAAGTTTCCATCTTTATCTCTAGGTACACCCGCACATATAGAGCTTTCTTTTTGCATTATTGTGTAGTGTAGGTACTTTGTTTTGGGTAGGCAGGAATTGTTTTTGAATGCATGTTGATGCCTACTTAAATACATTTTATGTTATTTTATAGCATTTATTAATCATAATGCTTGTATAGGTATATTATTTTCTAAGTACTGTTTATTTTATTTTACTTCATTACTTATTTTTGTCTAATATGTTGAAATCTCTCAACCTGACTTAGTTATCGTACGTCGTATTCGGGTGACCACTGAAAATCAGCGCTGCGCTGTGCTGTGGTGTATCCCCCACAGCACAGCATCATGCTGAGTGGAACTGGCCTTCTTCTCATAGTCGGCAGCTGCACGCCGTGACTATGACAAGAAGGCCAGTTCCAGGCCAGTTATGTTCCTATTATGTTCTGTGTTCAAAAGCATAAATTGGTTTTGTTTTATAATTAATTTGAATTACCATAGCTTTTTATGTGTTTCTGTGACAAATAAATCTATTTTTCTTACTTTAATTATTTATTCTGAAAGGTTTATGTGTATAAAATACATTAATATTTTAATTAGATAGAGTACAGTAATCTCGATGTTTTGACGTCGCGATAGCACCCGTGCGAAGCTGGGGGTCTACTCTCTAAGTCCGCCAACGAAGACGCCCGTCTGAAAGTAGTTGATTCGTCAAAACAAGTACCAAATTTTTCGAACAGGCAAATACATATAGGGTGTAGGGACAACTAGCAAATCGTGTTGTTATTCATCCTAAGGCAGTTGTCCCACCACCCGGCGAGGAAGCGACTAAGTATCGTATAAGTATATATATTTTCTCGCTCAAGAAACATACAATAGATATATACCTATTCCGTGTAAACGTATGAGATGCATATATTAATAGTTGATCGCTGACTGTTCACACCGCCAACGAGAACTCGCTCCACTAGTTTGTCGATGAGCGACATGAGCTATCAAAGATAATACTCGCTCAGCGATACTTGCTCAGCGATGCTCGCTTGGCGATCAGAACTCACGCCGAGAGACCAACCAGCGGTCGAGCGAGTGCTGCGAGTGATCGACCGTCGCACTCCGACACTCGCTGATAGCCCAGCGACAAAACTATCGGAACTACACAGTACACACTCGCTGCTCGCTGCTCGCCAACTCGTTTTCAGTTGCTAGCTGTACTCGCTACACGGAAAAAAAGGATTAAGACAATATCCTTTTGGTCAAGACAAATATTGATTCATATATGGGGAAAACAATATATTCTTGAATGAAGTAAAATGTTTTCTTAGTTTTATTGTCTTCTTTGAAGACTTTATACTTAAATGAAGAATTATTAAGTTTAATTTTAAGAATATTTATGATATTTTCTTCAATTAAGATTATTATAGTCTTGAATCAAAAATATTTGCTTAATTCAAGAATAAAAACCAAGTATTTATTATTCTTAATTTGAGTAAACAGGTTTTCTTGGACTGAGTACATTTACTTACGTTAAGAAAATATTTACTTGGATTGAAACAATTTTTCTGAGAATTTGAATTTCAATTTCGCTGAAGAGATCCTTTTTTCCGTGTACGCGCGTTAGTTCGGGCCTCGAACAAATCATATATCGGTAAGTGATACGGAGTAGGAAATGCCCGTAACTTCGGTCGAAACTACGGACTTCGTGCTTAGGGAGTAGACCCCCAGCAACTGCGCGGCGGGACGCTAGTGTATACAAATTAATAAAACTGAATTATCTGTTTTTAATGTCAAAATAACGACATTTTATTAATAAATTAATATGAAAATATATAAGGTACATACTTACCTATAGCAACTTCTTTATATGTCTGTCTGTTTGATCCGACTAATCTCCGAAACGACTGGACTGATTTTAAAAAATCTTTTTGTATTTGATAGCCCAATTCTTGAGGAAGATTACATCCTTTTTAACATCACGCTACAACCCTTAAGAGCCGAGCTAAACAAAAAAAGTCAGAAACAACGCTCTAAGCCGACGAAGTAAGAGCGCGGGCAATGCGATGCGATGCGGTGAGTCGGAGACCGTAATTTAACGTGGACGAAGTCGCGGGCAGAGGCTAGCCTTCAATAAAATGGTCTTCAACATGAGTGTATATGTGCTAAAAGCTTCTAACTAACCCGTTTTCAAGTTTTAGTTTAAGATCAAAGTTCAAACCGGAAGTGCTTCGCACATCACCACCAATAAACATTTACTATCGTCTAATTTGGACCCTTCTACAAGGTGTTTTTTTTTATTTCCCATAACTGTAGGGTATGAATGAGACCATATCAAAGAATCAACTGGCATATGAATTATTTTTCATTTATCTTTTTTTATATTTTTTTTTGTTTTCATTTTTTGTACAAAAAAAATCGACAATGTCACGATTATTAATAATAATATCTAAATAATAATAAATAATATTAATAAATAAATTTATTTTATTTTATTTATTTATTTTATTAATGTAAAACACTCTTACGTGAAATATGATAACGTCGCATTTTCTTAGCTTTAAATATGAATGATTGCTTTGAATGATAATTAATTGCTTGTATTTATCAATGAAACTTAAATACCGACACATCGAGTGTCTAGTGTTAGTATTATGATATCTTCGAAACTATGCATTTTTGGACCACATATTCTAGTACTTTTTGTATTATTTTTACATATAGAATATAACCCCAGAGTTATGGGATATCAAAAAAAACAAGTTGTATAGAAGCTTTAAATAACCGAAGCCTATTCAGAGGGGCTCGTGGCTAAGTACTAACAGCCGCACGGAAAGTGCCTCGGAAAGCACTTTAAGCCGTTGGTCCCGGCTGTCATTCGTGGATCTTTGACAGTCGTCACGGGTCGTCAGAAGCCCGAAAGTCTGACAACCAGTCTTACCAAGGGATATCGTATTACCTAGTAACTGGGTTGTAGAGGTCAGAGAGGCAGTCGCTCCATGTAAAATACTGGTATTTAGCTGCATCCGATTTACTAGATATACTGGAAGCCGACCCCAACATAGTTGGGAAAAGGATAGGCAGATGATGATGATTCACAACGCCACTTCATTATATCTCAATATAAGTCTGCCTCAACGCAGTGTATTATTATATTGTAAAGACCATTTTTCGGACGTCAGCTTTTTATTAGAAATACATTTATATAATTTGTCATTTAAAACGTAAGAGTAGAATTCCTGAGTGACAAATATGCTTAAACAAGTAGAGGAAAGAAATAAAATAAAAAAATAAAAAATATATATTTATCTTGCTGTAAGAAACTTACGCAATTCGTTAAAGCTCTAAAAAAATAAGCTTAAAAGACACTTTTAAACTACCTACTTAATAAATTATTTTTTATTGCAATTTGTTTTGGTGTAGATTTTTTAAACTTCGTCCGGATGAAAATGTGTGAGATTTAAAAAAAAAACTACTTTATTAAGGATATTTGTCTCTCGGGAATTCTACTCCTACTTTTTAAATTACTTTTGAATTATATCTGTTTCTGTATCTGTATCTGTTTCTAATAAAACACTGACGTCCGAAAAATGGTCTCTATATTACATTATAGAGACCATTTTTCGGACGTCAGTACAACGTCAACTTTAGCCTTTGCATCCATACAATGCTATCTTCTTCAGTCAAACCAGCATCATCTGCAGTGACTAGCCTACAGTTCTAACACTCAGAAACTGTTTACAAGGATTTTGCCTCTCGCATATCGTGATCATCATCAGCGTACAGCAGTCCACTGTTGGACATTAAGCCTCTCCAATCTCACGCCATTCATCTCGGTTCTCGGCATCTCTCATCCAGCTGCCACCAGCAACCTTGTAAAGATCGTCGCTCCACCTAGCCTGAAGGCGTGCTACTACCTTATGTTTTCCAATTCGCGGTCTCTACTCAAGGTCGTGGGTTCTTCGGCTAATACGGCCGGCTCCTATACAGGATCAAATTGAATTAGCTAGTGTAACTCCGCAAAAGTTTTGGGTATCAATGGTACTGATTCCCTTGTTCACAAACTAAATAACTTCTTTCTATTTCATTAAGAAAAGGACAGAAGATAAATTTAAGTTTAGTCCTGTCAAATTAATCAGCGCTTGACGTATATTCACGTAATTTTAGTAGGGAAGTTTTTAATCACGTCTAAACTTGTATGGAGTAGTGACAGGCGCTGATTAATTTGACAGGACTAAACTAAAATTTATCTTCTGTCCTCTTCTTAATGAAATACAAAGAAAAAGATGCACTGAACTTAAATTTAGTTTAGTTTGTGAATAAGGGAATCGGTACCATTATCTAAATACGAAAAACTAAAATTGAAAAAGATTTGATGATTTTTTTTTTGGGTCAACGACTGCTTGTTATGTTGTTGCTGGAAGCATAAGTTGATAAAATCTGTTTATTTTTATTTTGACGTGTTTAATTATCGAAACCCATCACGTCTGTGAAGTTTACACAACAAAAAATCTACTGGCGGTTGATGACCCCAAAAAAAAAACTCATCAAAATAATTTATTTTTGTTTTATCATTTTTATATATACCTAATTTAATTTAACCCTGCATCGCTGTATACAAGCCAAAAACCCTTGGGTGTTTCGTCTGCTACCTTCGTTGCCTCTGATCGGCAGTCAGTAGTCACTCACAAGTTACATACAGATCACTCCAACTCTAGTATACCAACCTAGCTTCTTCCACAGCTGATCAATTACGTGACTCCCAATTTTATTGACTCATGTATAAATCAAGAGCTGTAAATCTAATCGCACCGCATTGTTTTTCGGTGTGTTTGTCACACCAGTTTTATCATTTAATTGGCACCAACCATGCCGTGGCGTAATTGCTAAGACTTTTTACGAAAAGTATGGACTTGAGAACATTTTGTAAAAGTTGAGGGAAAAGGTCTTGGATTATAGTAATGACAGGATATGACATTTTAGTGACATATCACGATGATGTGCCAATGACTTGTCTGTATTGATGAAAAATGTAGGTACTTGAAAAGTGTTATGTTTTAAATTTATTTCTTTATTACTTGTTTTAGTTTTAATAACACAGATCCAAATCCAAAGTAGATACATATAGATGTGGCGGCATCTACATCGCCACACATACCTATCTCAGTTTATATACCTAAAAATAAAAAAAATACTATATAAACGTAAGCTCGAAAAGTCGATTCAGAGCAACCAGATTTTGACTTAGGTTGTACAAATTTCTATATATTTTAAAGTAAGTTAGTTACTAACTATTGTCTTACGTCTCAACTCTCAGTAGTAGCTCGGTGGCACCTCGTACAAATTTCGACAGCCGTTACGTATTCCTCATACACATACATACATACATACATACATACATACATATATACATACATACAAGCCATACTTGTTTATACTTATAGAAAGTTGCTCCCAAATCAGCCTGCTTGTCAACATTACTCAATACACAAACCGAGATAGATTACAATCAGGAAACTGGATGTGACATGCAATTTCATCTTTATTTTCGTTGACGTAAAGGTTATAAGAGATTTTATCGTCTTTAGAATAATATTGTCGTATAAACCTTTGATTGGGTCAATCGCAGTTTTTTAGGATTGGTTTTGAATTATAATATAGTGCACAATAAGATCGAAAGCGATGATTAGATTTTGTGTTTAAATAATTGTTTTCTTAATATTTTTTGTTACCGTTCAAGTGGCCCGTGGGTAGACCTAGGTATAATTGCCGGCATTTATCTTGAGCTCTGATCCTTAATTACTTTAAGCGATTTTGGACCTTGCTCCTGAGACAATACGATGCGCACACAAACCCCCACCACTCCGCCGAGAGCTCAAGTTAAATGCCGGCAACTATAATAGCAAAATCATTGTTATGAACTGATTTTTTGCGCATAGATCATCAATTCAACATACAACTCTAATTTTTCAAAATATCCAGTGATTATTTATAACCTGATACTAGCAATCCTGTTCTTGTCCTTAGGCTGTCATTCGTAGATCTTTGACAGTCGTTACGAGTCGTCAGAAGCCCGAAAGTCTATCCAATAACCGGGTTTTGGAGGTCAGATAGACAGTCGCTCCATGTAAAATACTGGTATTCAACTGCATCCGGTTAGCCTAGAACCCGATTCCAACATAGCTCGGAAAAGGCTAGGCAGATGATGACTAGCAATCCTTTCAGACCGAGCTTGAGTTTTCTCAACAGAACAAAATAACGTACTTAAGTACTTGTAAAATACCGCCCAAATTAAAAGCAATGGAAAACTTGGTAATTTAAGTTAAAGTAGACTGGAAGCCGACTCCAACATAGTTGGGAAAAGGTTAGGCAGATGATGACTAGCAATCCTTTCAGACCGAGCTTGAGTTTTCTCAACAGAACAAAATAACGTACTTAAGTACTTGTAAAATACCGCCCAAATTAAAACCAATGGGAAACTTGGTCATTTAAGTTAAAGTTATGATGCTCTTAAATAATAAGTAGGGAGAGAGGGAAGTTCGAATGGGATACCGAGGCTCCTGGCAACACAGGCAACGGAAGGAATACGGATGGGTTTTAGTCAGTAAAAGTCTGACACACCGTCCCGCTCCGCCCAGAGCAGGAGAAGTTATTTGATGACATCCCACCCAAAAAAAAAGTAGGGGGAGAGAGAGAGAGAGAGAGAGCAGAGAGAGAAGTTAAGTTCTGGATAAAACTTTTCTGTGCTGAAAATATTTCAGTCTTGTTGAACGTAACACAGCCGCCTATTGTTAGTCCACAACAGCACCCTAATTGCGGAATACGCTATCAAACACAATCTGAATGATTTTGAAGTGTCTTGCTAATCCATTGCTTCATATGTTCGAAAAATGTGTCTGCTCAACAAAGTAAATAACGCATTGAATATTGTTGAACTGTCAACATGAAGCCCATTGCTACTGATAGTGTGTTACGCCATTACCACGCAGGATGGAAGACATCATGAATGTATCTTCACGAAAGTGTTAATTCAACGCTGTTCCTAATGCCTAAGCCACATTCCGTTACGCAGGCATGCCCACGCACAGCCATCAGAATCAGCTGACCACAATGGGCGGGCGCGCGGAATCAATCACGCACTTCCACGAACATAACGGTCGCCAGTGCTCGCCGCGCGCCTTTTTACTTTCTTTATTGCGTTCCTTTTTCGAAATTTCGTAATTAAGACCTTTTTTGTGAACCGAAAAATATTTTGTTAAGAACGCGCTTTATTTCCTCGCGGGTTGATTTACCGCGTTATTTTCATCGTGCCCTTTTGCTGAATGAGTATTTTTAATTACATCATTTACGAAATAAGTTGCGTTTTCAGGTTATATCCTGTTTTGTTATAATCTTGTCCCCTTTCATAAAACTTAGCATGCCTACTTTATTTAAAATAGGTTTTGTCACTTTCTAACAAACACAAATGTCAAAGTGACAGATCAAATCAAATCAACAAGACCCCCAAATACGCCCGCCCGCCACTTCCTAGTGCTTTAGCTGGGAAGAAGAAGTGGCGCAACAAACTCCCCAGCAGCACAGCTGTCTGTTCAGTTAGAAAACTTGATTCTATACAAATCGTATGCAAAGTAATTAACATTACGAAACACTAAACGTTAAATTAAATTACTTGCCATATGTTAGCTAGCACACGCCAATATACCAACAAAACAATGAACACTGTACTCAAGCAGAAATAAAAGTTACAAAATAAAAACGTAAACAGAACTTATTACCTAAATAAAAGCATCCAGCCCAGTGCCCGGTTACATACAGCTATAGTTGTAACTCAAAGTCACATGATAAACTAGCAGCATCGAAGTAAAATAAATAAACAGTTAATTACTAATAACAATAATAAAACCATGGTCAACAAGACGACCAGTCACCACAAGCAGCACCCGTTCACGAGTATAACGCAAAGATCAGCCATCACCCCCTCACCATATTGGAGGGAAGGAGGCAACCCACCCCCGATGCTACCGCAGGCAGAGACATCTAAGGGAGCATGACGAACTTGCTGCCGGTTGCTCAGGCAAGAATAGTATGATCAATTGTCGAGGTCGCTAGCAAACCACTTATTGCAATACAACTCATAAAAAAAGAGATAAGGACAAAAGAACTTTAGCAGCATTTTAACTAAAATAAGTTTGATGGACGTTTATGAATAAGAGCCTTGATGTCTACAGTTTCTTTTTCATCATCATCTGCCCGCCTTGTCCTAACTATTTTGGTGTTGGCTTCCTGTCTGATGCAGGATGCAGATGAATACCAGTGTTTTGTATGAGGGGCGACTGCCTGTCTGACATACCTAAACAACACAGTTTCTTTTTTATTTGTAAAAATTAAAATAGGTATCTAGTAAAAATACCTATATCTATACTTAAGATCTACCTACTCCTTAACTATCTATCTTGATACAGAAGATCTGTGAGACTGTTACCCTGTTTCAGATTTTGAAAGACTCATCTTTAACATTTAGATATTTCCATTTCAAGAGAAAGTTTCCCTTCCCTGTCTCTTTAAATTACAAACATTTTCCTGTAGAACACCTGATAACCTGAAAGCTTTGACACAGATTGCTGTTGAGCTTTGCGCAATTATCAAGGTTGAAAACCTCTTATATTATTTATTCATAGTGGTTCTCGAAATCAGTAAAAAAATCTCAGAAAGACATAAAAAATGCAATTAACTCCATTACTTTTGTCATTGTAATTTATTTTTACAAAGCTCATTATTGTTTTTTTTTCACTTGCAACCTATTGACTCACTTTATTTGAAAATTGAAAGAACAAATTCGAATTAGGATGGTCATTAGACAAACAGAATCCATATTTCCGGTCGAGAGGCTGGCAACATTCGGCACCCCGCCATCTTGCCCGAGGCGATACAGCCAATCGGAGTACGTTCTTTATTCAAAAAACTACTTTTAGCACAATGCACTTTTATTATTTTTCTATTCGTTCGACATTTTCATTGTGTATAGAATAATTAATTGGGTATTCGTGCTTAAAGTCGAGTACATGATTCACATTTTTATTTAATAAAATTACTTTTATTATCCGGATATGCTTCCTTGATAGCTCCAAATTAAAAACATTATAATATAAATGAAATATTTATTAGAATTCCAAAGGCATGTCATAAAACTGAGATGTAGTAAGGAAAAAACATTAATAAGAATAAAGATGCTTTGCACAATACAGATTAATATTCTTAATATGTATTTAAGTAAGAAAGAAACCTATTGTTACTCAAACCAGCTTTTCCCAATCAACAACTAATATTCCTAGTTGTTGATGACTCTCAGCCACTGTCCAGATTCATGCTATTAACATGTTTGATCGACGACCAATCTGATTATGGACAAAAACAGCGATTTCAAGGTTATTAGACTTATTTAGAAAAAATCTTACACATACTTACATAAACTAACGCCTTCTTCTTACCATGGGGGTAGGCAGAAACTACAGAACGCTACCTGCTACGATCCTAACATAATAAACTCGTATAGATACTTTCGCTTGGTTAACGTCCATACGTCTGGCCGGTTGCGAGTACTACGCACCTGACCTTTTTAAAAAACATCACCAATATGGTCACTATAATTTTGGCCTTCTAGGGTGGGCCTCCCGGGGTTTCCACTGTCAAAAATCTTAGTAGGTAAGTATTTCTAAATCTAGTCACATCCAACCAGAGCAAGAACAAAGTCAGTACAATATCCCAGCTATTAAGTTACGCATGTAGTTGATAGCCTGAGGGCATGAGGAGACAGGGCGGTCCTCAACGGATATTAACGAAAGTGACTTCCATTCCGCTCGGCAGGGGAAATATCGGAGGTGTTGCCAATTGAAAAATGTGAAAATAATTCGATTTGAAAATGGTGGAATCGGTGATTGATCAGAAATTCTGGGGAGTGTGAGTACTCAATGTTCTTAATTTTTCAGCTTTATGTATCTACGAGTACGTAGGTACCTATGCTTAGTCAAGTTAAAATCACAAATTATGAATAATAAATATAATTTACAAATGAATAAAATTTAAGTGTCTGTTTGTAATGTCGAAATAACAACTTTTTAATAAATGCATATGAAAGTATATTATAAACGGTATTTATAACAAAAAACATTTTTTTTTTATTTTTGTTGTCTGTCTGTTTGTTCCGGCTAATTTCCAAAACGGCTGGGCCGATTTTGACGGGACTTTCACTGGCTGGCAGCCGATGTTATAAGGAGTAACTAAGACATTTATTTTAGAAAAAAGCCAGGCGGGCGACGCTGATGGCAGCAGCGAGAACTTAATATTAATGATGATCGCAACTTATTTTTTTTTCAGATTGCTGAAATGAGGACGTTTCGAAAATGTTTTGAATTAGTTTTACCTTTACCTTTTGTAGATTACTAGGTAGGTAGGTACCTACAGCGGCAGCGAGCAGTGGTGGCCCAGTGGTAACGACCGCGACTTACGAGTTGTAGGTCGTAGGTTCGAACCCAGGCAGGCACTTTACTTTTTTCTAAATTATTTCATCACCACTGCTCTCAAAACGGTGAAGTAAAATACCGTGAGGAAACCGGCATGTCCTAGATCCACAAATTCGAAGACATTTGACGTCTACCAACCAGCACTGGGCCCGCGTGGTGGATTTCGACCAACTCCCTCTCACAGAGAGGAGGCCTGTGTCCCAGCAGTGGGAACATAATAGGCTGATTATGCATGGTTTTATGGCGTGAATCGATTTAGCTTAAGACGCTGACAATACCTAAACCGCGGTCACTGTCAAATTCCATAGTAAGAGAAGCGCGATGACACAAAGCTTGTAATTGATTGCAAAATATGAAGTAATTATCTATTTACTCAAAATTGAGTTGAGTAATCGAAAATAAAAAACAACCAAGTTCTGCATTCAAATAAGACGTGTTTATTATTCATTAAATACGTAACGTATGTTGATATTTGATACAGATATTTTGGATTGGAACTCAAAGTAAGAGGTTAATTTAACGTTAGTTTGTATCGAGATTTTGTTTTCAAAACGTGTTTTGGTAACAACCAAGTTCTGTGTGATATGTTCAAAATTAAAATATATTTTTTCCGCTACCACAAACTATACAGATTTGGCAATTTTTTTTTTCTTAAGCGAAGCCTATTTTGGTCAATTGGGTCTTGTCAGCGCCTTAACATGGCTTCATAAAAGCTGCACTCCTACTGCCAAGATCTTGGTTAAGTAATTCTAATTTGGTATTCAATAAACCAAATTGATCCTTAATGAAATACTTCAAATGAAAACTTTTCACAGCTCTATAAACCAAAAAAAAAGTTCCTTCTCATTCCTCTGACATGAACCCGAAC
Source organism: Atethmia centrago (assembly GCA_905333075.3). Lineage (NCBI taxonomy): Eukaryota > Metazoa > Arthropoda > Insecta > Lepidoptera > Noctuidae > Atethmia > Atethmia centrago. The sequence goes on from HG995385.1 coordinate 17,335,841, forward strand.
AAATACAGTATTAAATAAACCCATTAAGAGCGCTAAGTAACTCAAGTACATAAGTAAAGCTCGCTGCACACTCCAGTGATCACCAATCGCGCGCTTGCATTGCTGGTAACAGTGCCTACTAATTAGCGGCCTCTGGTGGGGCGAGGTGGTACTATCGGTTTTTGCACAGTGTTCGCGTTTGTGCGAGATTTTATCGAGTTTCTGGTGGATGATTGATTTTAGAGTGTTTTGTCCCTATTATATGGCTTTAATTAGGTTAAATTATAGGTCTATGTTTTTATTTGATTTTACACTGTTGGATTTTATTATTGTACCTACATTTTAAACATTTTTTCACGTAGGTAGGTATAATAACATTGGAGAAATCTATTACTTTTGCACGACACATAATATAAGCATACGTTTCAGTAGCTTCCTACGAAAACTACAAACAAATATTTAGTACTAGATGCGCCCCGCGGTTTCACCCGCATAAGTTTTGACCCGTGGGTATATCGGGATAAGAAGTATCCTGTGTGTTATTCCTGGTTATAAACTATCAGTATGTAGTACATCCATCCATCCATCCATCCATCCATCCTTACAAACTTTCGCATTTATAATATTAGTAGGATAGGATTAGTAGGATTTATTAATTTTTCTTCTGCTTATTCCTGAAATTACGAGAGTTAACGCGAGAAATTCTCACGCAAAACTCACACAAAGATCAATAGTGCAAATAGTAACCGTTACACTTTAAAAAAAGGGTCACATAAATCGAATATCAATCGTAAGGTCGAGAGCACATGGTTACCCCGAGGGCGGAACGACCGCCCTCCGGCAGTCTGTGCCGAGCACGCGACGCGCGCGATCGTAAACTGAGCTATACGATTTTACCGATACATCGATTATAAATCCGATTCCCATTCGATTATTGTGATATAAACTTTAAATACAATCAAAGTCAGCATTTAAAATCATTTTGTTATTATTTTATTAACTCTCTTTACTATAATTACAACATTGGTTTGTTAATCAAAAAATCGTAACCGCAGTTACTAAAAATAATCGTAATGTCGGTTTATTACTAACTTCCCGTTATGTAGTAAAAATGTTCATCAACTACTAGTCTCTCTATTTAACAATAATTATTTTATACAGCGTGCTGAATTAGTTTAGTCGATTTATTTGCAAAAGATATTAAAATTTAGTGATGGGCACGAGCGCGTATCGACGTAATTAGTCGATAAACTTAATTGGCTGAAATTAATTAATTGGATCAACAGAAAAATATTGCTAGTTATTAAATATTTCATTAATAGTGCGCCCATGGAGATTAACCGTAATAACTTTTGATCGTTTAGCAGTAGTTACTGTATCGACAACGCGGCATTGTTTATCTTCTGTTCTTACTTTCGCAATCGTCGGCCGCCCGATTGATTAATATGTTTCATTAAAATATCATTAGTCACACTTTTTATCTAGATACAATTAAATGATACTGAATTTTGTATCACTAATACCGCCAGGTGTTCAAATAACTTTTATTGTTCGGGCCTAGTTTTTTACCGGTGCACAGTATTATTATATGGCGATTCTAAGAGTATTTGTTCCCGCCCCGACTATATAGGTTCCAAACAAAATAAATTGCAGCTTTAAAGCAGCTTTTAAAACATTGTCTAATATGCTCTCTCATAGACTTCTCGTCAGCTTTTACGTATGCTTCTGTGATGTACTATTAAGCGGAGATTGCATCTCGTTTCCAACTTAATATATAAATAAGTTTAGCACATGATTCGACAAACTATCGACATAAATCCGCCACTCGGTAATAAATAAAAAAAACCATTCAGTAGTCGGCATTCGGTCATCGAGCCGGCGCGCAAGGCAGCAATTTAAAAAGCAATCACTAACCGATTGTAGCCGGAATCGCCCGCCTTTTAAGGGACCGGTAATTATCGATACTCGAACATTTACATATCGGTTTTTTGACATTCGCTTTCACCTCACTATTATGGCAATAAATCGATTTTATCCGCGTATCGACTAATTCATAATTATCTTGATAATCAGACGCTAATCTTCAATTAAGATGATGAATGATTTAAATTAATAAAATATTCATTTTCTTAATTGCGTTTCTGTTTGCCAAAAAAAACTTGGACTAACAATTATACATAATAAAGTTATCATAAATCACCCGCGCGCTGAAGAACTCACATTAAACATTACAATTTATATCGAATAATGACATTTCTATCTGCATAAGTGGGTACTACGTTGTTAATTTTATGTTGCACAGTAAATACATAAATAAACTCATTGGTTCATAAGCATAAAATATCCAAAGAAATCTCCAAAGTCAGTAACCCAAATGTTATCGTAAATACCTCTATGTACCAAACTAAAGTCAATCATGAAGAACATTATGTAAGCAGGAATATTGAAGTGAACAAAAGTTCGATTCGCACAGAATCAGTTTTTTTGGTGAAGTGTATCAAAAGCTTTGGCGCTGGCGTACGTGGATTTATCCAGTGTGATCGAGGTGCAGGTAATTTAAAAAAAACTTAATTTTATCATGCAATAAAAGTCATTTGAAAATGCAAAAAGATTCTCTCCGGCGGGGAATCGAACCCCGGTCTCCCGCGTGACAGGCGGGGATACTTACCACTATACTACCGAAGATGTGTTAGCTTGTGTTGAAATAGCTGATGTAATTGTACAACGTACAATCGTTTAGCGTTTGTTAATATTTATCAATCTTTTGCGATAAAACTGCGATATTTTCGCGAGATTATTTCAATATTTTGTATCTTATTTTTCTTATCAAAAAACATTTACACTAGATAAAATATTTAGTAGGTAGGTACCTACTAGGTATTTTAATCTAGGGACTTTTTAAGTATAAAAGTATAGGTAGGTAGAGGTCTACCTACCTATACTTTTATACTTAAAAAGTCCTCATCATGACCTGCTTGTCATACGTCCAACTGTACATCGCTTGATCCCGCGTCACCAGTCCTGAGTCTCTGTATATTGTGGCTGCTGAGACCAAAACTACAAACGTAGTATAAAGGGACGTTTTATAAAAATGTAACATCACGCTTCTATTCCCGGAAGGTTCAGGCAGAGGTGCACATATAGTACACCCACATTTTAGGTCCATTGGTTAGGTCCCATGTAATAGGGGGCGAGCCAACCGTCATTGACCGGGCACAAATCCAGACTGTTATTGAGAAATTCCAGATAGGAAAACCAACAACACGGCCTGATCCGGGAATCAAACCCTCGTGGACCTCATGCTCAACAGTGGCGCTTGCGACCACTAGACCAACGAGGCAGTTTTTTTATTCTACGACTACATTGTCGCGATAACGCGAACTATACTTTGCGCGCTCTCTGTTGTACAGCGAGATGTCAAGCGTTGTGCGAGAGAGATCCCGCGAAGCGTAGTTCGCGTTATCGCGCTAATGTAGCCGTAGCACTATGAAAATGAGGTTGTTATTTTAGTATATTGTGGTGTCCTACGACTTCGCGAAGTCGCGGGCTAAGCTAGTACTTACTAGTGATGAAACTTAAAATGTATACTTAAGTAGACAGTCAACGGTAAACTTATTTTTTTTATTGAACAGCAAATCTATTCATTTCATAGTCATTGATTGAACCCGTCATCATTAAATAAATATTTTGTATGGTTATTAATATGAAACTAGCTGATGCCCGCTGTTTCACTCGCACCCAAGAGGAACATTCGTATCACAACAATAACTAACGACCATAGTTTACTTATGCTGCGGCTACACTGTCGCGATAACGCGAACTACACTTCGCGTGCTCTCTGTTGTACACCGGTCAGTTCACCTCATGTCATCAATAATTTCCACTCTATTTTGCCGAAACATCAAAGCAGTGCCCTAACTTTCACCATATTGTTTTCACCATAACAAGCCAGGGATTAATAACATAATAGTTCTAAACAATGTATAATTGCACGAGTCGACTCGGTATGTTAATGAGACACATTCGAATCGATTTATTATTGCATTCGAATAGAGACGTACATCTAATACACATTCCGCCATTGATTGATGGCGAGTATCCGATAAGTAACAGTAAATCTATTTGATTAGATTGGGTATCGATATTTGAATCGAGATTAGGATGAATGGGAGGTTTCCTTTGCTTGTTTATCATTAGCTCGTGCGGAGTCGTGCTGTCATATTGGTAGGTAAAGAAAGACTATTCACAGTTTTTCGTCTCGTTTCCAAGTAAAATGAAGAAAACGATCCACTTACTTTCAGTCAAGTAGGTACCTTACTGCTAGTTAATATTGGTTTTCTCCTTAATTAAGAAGATTCAGAATCTATTTCTTTTTATGAATTAATGAATGAAATGCACCGATCCCAGCGTGGTTCAACCAAACTCGATTAGATACTCAAATGAACCCAAATATTCACACTAGCCCCTGGAGCCTCATGTTTCATAGGATTACAGAGACCATTGCATATTAAGGAGTAGACCCGGGGGTGCGGTAATGGTAGGGAAGACGTGTCCTTAGGATATGGAAGGATTATTAGAGCCGTACTGGATATGCATCCTAGAGTAGGCAAAGAAATTATGGAGAAACGGGTGATATTTATCTATCTATCTATTTATTAATTATCTACTCATATTTACAGTTTACATACTTAGATGAAAAGTATTCTATACGCATAACTACAAAACTAGCACGTAGATATTATTTAACCTTTTGACCGCCACAGTCATGTATAGATAACAAACCAAAATGTGCCCAGCACGCCACGGTCACAACTACATGACAGACTTGGAATAATTCGTAGCTTAGCGCCGAGGGCACGTTTTTGCATTTTTGAGGTGGCAGTCAAATGGTTAAGCAATATTTTTGGTTAAACTTATAACGACAAACGGTTGTAAAGAAATTGAAATCGGGCACAGAAAGGTGTGCCCCACGCCAAAAGTAATGCTGGCCAGTATGAAAAATAAAAACCGGCCAAGTACGTGTCGGACCTCGCACAATGATAGTTTTCCTTTTAATTTCATTATAATTATGTACTACTGCCATGATTTTGTTCACATCTCCATAAATAACCATTTAGCTGGGGGGGGGACACTTGACTCAAACTGACGAAAAATTAGCACTTTAATGCTTAATATTATGCAAGCGGATCCTTGAATCGAAAAGTGGTATTTTTATTATAGCACTTCGTCGGCGTAATTAATATGTATACCTGCCACGGAACCCTAAAAAGCAATACTTGTGTTTTTTATTTAACACCGCCAAACAATAGAAATTCAAACAACATCATTTCGCATATTTATCTCGAAATATTAACAACATACATCATCACAAACTTCTTATTTTGACAGCCGAAAGTACAGTTACCCGCGCGTATATCTGTCAATTTATCACACCGCCATTTTTATAGTATGTCTATCACGGCTTCCTAAATAATGGGCAGTGTCTCCATCTACGAGTCACCCAACACGCGTTGACCTCACGACCTGGGTAAACAATACCGCCTTTCACCTCCACGCATAGACAATAATAAGAACGTATTTATTTTTGTTTTATCAAGATTGTCTTTGGATTTCCCAATCGTTTTTTTTCGATAAGTATCGTTTGGAAACTTTTTAGTGAGGGGTTGTTACCTAAGAAACAGTGAAACTTTGAACTTGTCATAAATGTGAGCACTAGAAAACCAAATAGGCTCTCCGGCTTTTCTTACGAAAAGTGTGATGAACTAAAGCAGGTCCCAGTGCCTAGCATAATTAATGGGGACGAAACAAACTGGACACTCTAGCTAAGCGAAACCGTGTCGATGTCGACTCACCTACAGAACCTACTCAATTTAGCCAACAAATATTAACGCTCTAATCAAATGAAATTCACAAGGAGCATTGCGTGGTTACGCGCATAAATCAAGTTAACAAATTCAGAACACTTGCGACACGACTCACACGAGCGCCCGCGCAAGTAGCGTTAGCAACATAAGCTTAGATTTGCATGATGACAGACTCATGACAGAAAAAAAAAGGCTTCGCTAGAACTTATTAATGGTAAAGGAAAGAAGTCTAACACTGCCAAACGTCAGACAAAGATCAGACATGAAGACGTATACGCTTTTGAGCTTGAAGCTGTTTGCCAGTAGTGTAACATTTAGTAGCCTCTACGGTTTTAAAACGGCCGGTGAGATGAAGGCCAAGAGCTTCCCCACTGTGGATAAATAAACAACGTAAACATACTCCAGAGATAAACGATTTGTGATAACTTTTTTAGACTAATTATTATTAAAAGAATATTGAGATAAAAGAATAAGTGTGATGCCGATGACAGATCGTTTTTATGTTACCAACTAATTAGTTAAATAAATTATTCCCTGGAGCTATGACTTGAATGATCACTGCTGCCCATTGATGGCTTTTATACACCAATACTTTGGCTCACCTTAAACTATGATGAATGTAGACCAATTAATCTGATTTTATCACCAATTAAAAAAAAAAAACACATTTTTTCTCTGCTACTACTTGATACCAACAATTATACACCTATGTCATCACATCACGACAACTTTTCACCACATCCGGTAACAAGGTGCATAAATTAAAACAGATAATAAATAAAAACTAGATCGAAAGTAATCGATTAGGTGTCCAATGCCGTAACTCGATACAGATACCGTAAGTTTTGTAATTGATCTACATTATATCGAGTATAATTTCAACCGAATGAGCTACACACTAGAGATTTGAAATTGGAATATTTTGACAAACTTATAAATGCAGTTTTATGGTTACATCTCTAGTTGATCATGCATGATCAATGTACTTTTATGACAGCAAAATAAAGATGGCGGCTGTGCTGACCGTTTTCGATGGTCGTTAGCGTAATTAAGTAGTGAATACGCAGCACCGAGATTGAATATCTTAAAAGTTATTAAGAATGTGGTCTACCTTTAATAATATTTACATTAAAAATTAATAATGGATTAAAATTACGATAGTAGGTACGATATTAGAAAGTTCTAAACATTTTTAATATCCTTACAACCAGATATATTTGAGAAAATGAGCGAAGCATGAAATAGAATAGCAGCGACTTGATATACCTACTTAAGCCTTTAGAAATCAGGGTTTCTAAAGTCCTAACCAAGTCTGACTGATTAGTGATCGGTACCATGTAATCTAATGTCAAGTCTCATTTTTGTCTGTTTCTATTGGTTGACTTGAATAAGGAAAGCCAAACATATGTCGTCTAAGTTGACATGAGATTTACATTCAGATTAAGTGCAGATCAACAATGAAATTGAAAGTGTTCAGTTTCATTGATGAAGCCCTCAGATTCGCCCTAAGTACGTAAGCTCAGAAAACTGGGATTAATCTTACTGGTGAAATCCAATCAGGAAAAACACAATGATTATGCCTTCGTCAAGATCACACACTGGTCGTTTGATTTCCGCATTTTTAGACACATGAATCAAGATATCATTAGAATCACATTTAGCTCAATTCATTGCATTAAAACAAATTGATTACCACATCCAATGGGTATACTTTAAAATGATTATATGCCGCATATATCAAAGACAGAAGTGCTAATTCATATATTGCGTGTATCATGTAATCATATAAGGTCATCATTGTCTATGTCCATTCGGTTATTGTAATCTAGCCGAACATTGATATCACTGAAGTTGGGGAAGTCTACCACAGAGAACGGTGCGATGTAGAGGATAGCTTTAAGTCATTGGAGATGTAACAGTCAGCAAAAAAGTTTAGTGAATAGGCATTAAATAAACATCTCGCCACATAAGAACCATTTGTTGTTACGCATGTAGGTACTAATGACATTTAAAACATAGACACACTTAGACTATCTAAATTCTAAATCAAAGACTTGACTGATGGAATTATCAGATCTATACAATTTTTCCAGAATGGGTGCTGCTTTGCCATCAGGCTACTGCATTAGTGCGTTGTTCAATATTGATATATTTGTGATTGTGACCAGTTTTTTTTAGTAAAGCGAATATATATAAGAAATAAAAGTCACTAGAATACCGATGATCTTCTCATTTAATATGCGCAGCGTGAACCGAGTTTTTTTGTCTCGTATCCCAAAAAAGCTCTTGAAAGCCACCTTGTAGATCGATCGTTTTTAATTAAAGAGCTATCAGTAACCTTTGAACAACATAAAGTAGGTACCTATCACCACCTCACAAAATATGATTGATTACACATTGATCAGTAGCAATTTCATCCGTCATTTGCGTTTCACCAAAGGTGTATTACGAAAACTTTCTCAACTATATATCATCCTCTTTTCGCTTAGCGTTCGTCGGAAGAGCATCCTTACCCTCCAATTTATTCTACACAATAGCATCATTTAGCTCGTGTAAATTGCCAGTTTTATATCGAGTGATTCGATAATTAGTTGCTTTAATTACTATATTCTGATTGGATCGCGTCATCGTGAATGATGGCTTTCAACGCTATTACGAGTGTCAGGTGTAAAGTGAAGTTATTTAGTTGCACGTGTCGAATTTAAGACATAATTTATTTCTATTGCAACACCATGTTTTGAAATTACCAGTTTTTTTTTTTTTATGATTACCTGTCTTTACGTATTTAGCTGTAGTAAGTTTCTTTTAGTGGTAGGGTATTTTAACGAGTAACCAAATTATTGGTGTATTATTCCGGTAACCAAATTTAATGCCAACAAAAATAACCAAAACCAAAATAATGCCAAATATAATGCGTTGTAGTCTTCCTGTCTGTCTGGAAGAATAGCAATAGATAAATTTATAGCTGTAGTATTATGATTAGGTACCTACACTTTACATTATGCACTATTATCAATAGGATTTCATTTGCGCTGAAATTAGATCTTTCTAAATAATCATTGTCATCATCAATCAAATGTGAAGGCTTTAATAGGTGACTGTCTTCTATCTTCTGTCTTCACATGTATCTCGGCCATCTTTATCACTCCAGGTTCCTTTACAATCTTTAGCAAGCAAACCAATCTTTAACATTATAAAGATAATTTTTATGTTGTCACCATCTTTTCTAACCATTTATTTGTTTTGTTGTTTAGGAGCGGCTGGGCAGCGGCGGGCTGGGTCTCGGCGGCGGCGGGTTCCGAGGAGGCGCGCAGCCCTCGCTGGCAGACTTCCAGCCGCCGTACTTCCCGCCGCCCTTCGCCCCCGCGCCACATCCCGCCAGCCCCCATCATCAACAACAGGTGAGTGAGCTAGATGAATAAGGACCGGTCAGCGAGAGAAGCGGGTCCTAAGCTCTGCGAAAGGAAACAATCTTCATCTGATCTCATCTTACTGATCAGGGAAGCTTATCATAAACTGCCAATAAATATCCAATACCAAAACTCCGATGTGCAAGACGGGGCTGTAGTTTAAGTTGGGAATAAAATCCTTAAAAATGAAAACGCAGATTTTTCAATAAACTTATCTTAAGAATAAAAATTGCAGTCTGACAGCTTTTGTATTGAACATATTACGTCAGATATGACAACATTGTGAGGAAACCGCTATGCCTGAGAGATATTTCTCGACGGCATGTGAAGCCAAGTCAGAGGACCATGGGCGGGGTAACAACTCTGACGCCAGGTTAGTCACTAACCACACGAAAAAGAATGAATGTCAGATGTTAGAAAATATGTATTAAAACATAAAAAGAGAACTGACGATTGAGAAGTCACAGCAACATGTTGCTTGCACTACTATTTAGTATTTATTCCCTAAGCTTCGGCAGCTCTGAGCCTACTTATTTAACAATATACTAGACTGTTATAGGCTGATTAGATTAAAGCCCCAGCTAACATTTACGTACTTCATAAAACCTCCTTGTGGCCAAATCTACCAATTACCTTCCATCTGCGGCAGAGTCATGGCATGGACTACGGTGGGGGTGGCGGGGGCGGGGCGGAGTACGCTCAGCACTACGCACCGCAGCAGCTGCTGCCGCGTCACCACACGCACCACGAGCCGCACGCGCACTTGCGGCACCACAGGGACCACCACGATATTCATGCGCACCACGTAAGTAACACCAACCAAACTACCAAAGTGTAATGTTGTTAATTGTTAGAGAAGAAACAACGTCTTTTCCACCCACCCATCATTCATGAACCTTTAACCTTTTGACCGGCACAGTCATGTTTAGATGACAGACCAAAATGTGCCCAGCACTCAACGTTCACGACTACATGACGGGTTTTAAGGAATACATAATTCGTAGCTTGGCGCCGAGAGCACGTTTTTGCTTTTTTGACGTGGCGGTCAATAGGTTAAAGAAATGACAAAAGTAAAGGTTTACTTTACAATGCACGGTATAAGGGAAATCAACGCACACAAACTGTTACCATGCACACACACAGACTAGACATTTTTTGTCAGGTAATAAAAAGAATCTGCTGTTTCATACAAAAGTGCAATAACTCCAGCCATCCCTGTGTTCATGAGCCTTTAAAGAAATTACCCTTTAATTTAATTTAAACTAAATGCAGTGCAAGGGATATCGACGCGCGCAAACTGTTACCATGCACACACACACAGAGTAGAAATGTTTCGTCGGGAACTTAAAAAAAATTGCTGTTTCATATAAAACTGCAATAACTTCACCGTTAAAACAACCGATGAAAAATTTCAACACTTGTGGCAGAATTAGGTACTGAAGGCGATTTCAAATTTGGGGCTAAAAAGAATTACTAATATTTGATTTAATTCTCGTGGAGTAGATGAAACAAAAAAATCAAAATATTTTTATTTCATATAAACCTAAATGGGCACTTATGAAACGTCAGAAGCTAGGTGCACGGTTCCAATTGGTCGTTTCCCATGGAGAAGAGCCAGCAAGAAACTCCACGGTTACTCTTTTAAAAATAATTGGCTTTTACAATGTTTTCAAATTACAGTGTTAGTAGGTATGGGAGGACAGTGTAGGCCTGTCGAGATGTAACAGGTAAGTACTTAACAAAAAAAAAAGAAAAAAGTCTACAAAATATCTAGTCTATTAAGTCTACAACGTTCTCACATTCACAAGGTACATAAGAATCTATGTAAAATATTAATAAAATAATAAAAATAAAAACCTATGACATACCAAATGACATGTTTTCCATTACAACAAGTCTGAAATCAAAATTCTAGTTATATAATGTCAAAAAAGTAGGTATAAAAAAATTAACAATAAACATCGTAATTTGGGAGCAGTTAATAGACATTACATAGTTATGCCGTTTACCAGGGAAGCCACATGTGCAGAAGGAATTATTGCCAAACTTCCTTGTCTTCAACGTAGTCTTTAATCTTATAATATGCGTTTTTGATAAGGACACATTTGATGTGGGTTTTGAACTTTCCATCGCTAAGTTGTGTAACTGAGTTTGGCAACTTGTTATAAAAGCTGATACTGTTGATAACAAATGACTTGCTTGTTTTTGTTAATCTAAATTTGGGTATCACAATTTCATGTTTATTACGTGTATTTATATTATGGAAATCACTTCTTGTTTTGAAAAGACATAAGTTTTTGCGAACATAAAAAATACTTTCTAAGATATAAAGAGAAGGCAGAGTTAGTACATTAATTTCTTTGAATTTGTTTCTAAGGGACTCACAAGGACCGATTTTATAAACTGCACGGATAGCCCTCTTTTGTAAAATAAAATTGAATCTACATCACCTGCCGATCCCCACAGCAGAATGGCGATAAGACATAATACTGTGGAAATAAGCAAAATATACTAACCTAGCTGTGGCTATATCAGTCAACTGTCTAATTTTTCTTACTGAATATGCAGCTGAACTTAATCTACCTGAAAGGGCTCTAATGTGGGCTCCCCATTGCAATTTCGAATCTAGAGTAACTCCTAGAAATACAGTTTCGGTTAGCATCTAGTTTCTTGCCATCAAGTTTTAAATTTAGAGCCACTTGGGGTACATTTATTTTGGTAATGAGAACTTTAGACATTTTGTTCTGGTCGCATTTAGTAAGAGATTATTAGCTGCGAACCATTTCGAAAGAACAACCAGACTATCGTTGACGTGTAAGACATGTGGATCTTTTCTATCTATTTTAAAAATAAGAGAAGTGTCGTCAGCGAATAGCATTATATCCGATAAGTTTGCCACCATGTAAGGGAGATCATTAATATAAACTAGAAATAGGAAAGGGCCAAGAATTGAACGTTACAATACTTTAGATCGACTACTTATAAGACGCTTATGGGCTCATAAGGAGATAGACATAGGTCTATCTCCTTAATTTACAGTGATAAGGAAGTCAAACTAACAACTACACTACTGGGGGAACTAGTGACATTAATGAGAAATGGGTTTATAGAAACCCATGTCAGTAGTTCTAATGACTTATTTTTGATAGAATAATAAATAAAACAAAAACATGTTTATGTAATTTCATTTACATAATCAGCCTATAACGTTCCCAATGCTGGGACACAAGCTTCTTCTCGGTAAGAGGAAGTGGGCCGTAATCCACCACGCGGGCCCAGTGCGGGTTGGTAGATGTCACATGTCTTCGAATTTTTGGTTCTAGGTCATGCCGATTTCCTCACGATGTTTTCCTTCACCGTTTTGAGAGCAGTGGTGATGAAATAATTTACACAAAGTAAAGCGCCCGTCCTGGTTCGAACCTACGTCCTACAACTCGTAAGTTCCTGCCGTTACCACTGGGCCACCACTGCTCTCAATTAATTAATTAAGTAATTTCATTTGTGTAACTATAATTAAACGCGTCAATAAAAACCTGGGAGTAAAGCCTGCTATACCTACCCTGCCTCTCACACGATCATTTATTGTCATGTGGTTTTTAATTACTGAACGTAGGTACCTAAATTAAAAAAAAAAATACTAAAATATCATACATTTCAAATTCATGAAATCCCTATAATTTTTTGGCCCTAAATTTAAAAACGATCCGTAACAGTGTGCACGTCGATGCCGCTTAAAACTTATATTATTGTTTTAATATGACGGATCAAACACTGTATCAGGATTACTCAACTTGTTTCGATCTCAATCAGAACCCTAAATAAACCAATTTTGAAACTCGTTTATCCACCACTCAAAATCAAAATCAAAATCAGTTATTCAAACTAGGCTGAGAATCAGCACTTTACGAACGTCAAAATCGTCATAAGACAGTCTCCCAAAACTACAAACTCCCCAGCAGCACAGCTCTGTCTGTTCAGTCAAAATCTAAAAGACGAGTTGCCTACAAAAGCTAATGACATAGTCAATTTACTCATGAAATACTCACACCCCAACTAAATAGATCGATAAACACCATAGTGTAGTAAGAAACTATGCGCTACCCCCTCCCCCCAGTCACTCCTCGCGAAAGAATCTCCGCATAGTTCACCCTCCGCGGGTACAAAATGATTATTAAAATAATTTTCCGCAGATACGATCCTTCTGGCAACTGTTTATTAAATATTAGGCTTTTAAAAAGTAATAAAATAGGCATTTTTTATATTTGCATTTCTTTCCGATTTTTTTCTTGAGACTTCACCCATTGTTCATTGACTTTGATTGAGTTTCTAGCATTTATTTTATTGACCTGACTGTAGATGCCTACCAATCGAGAATTAAGCTAAGTATAAAATTAAAAATTGAACATTTCGAAGTATAGGCAGACAACAGCAGTCAAAGTCGTTTTTTTTTTTTGCTAAATTAAGTAAACAATTTTTATAATCCTCATAAATTGACTTTGTAATAAATGTACAAAATATTATAAAGGGGTCAAATATTATACACTTAAATAATAAAAAAGTATAGACATTTTAATCGCCTGACATTATTCAAGTTATTTTATTGTCATAGTTAAGCACTTTATCTTGATTTGTCCCCAAACAGTCAATTGATCAAAAATGTTTTGACTTTTTTTACAGCCAATTAACGGACGTAACTTCCAATACATGAAAAGAAACATGTTTAACTAGGCAATAAGTTTATTTTACAATTGTCTGATTATAATAAAAATAACCTATAATATAAAACATTCAACTGACTTTATTGCCGCCAAAAACATCTCTTCAATTTTTGTTCTGCAAGCTTCATTCAAAATACGAACTTGTATCCAGTATAGTTTTTTTTTTCTGAAGTAACGTCAACAATATTTTTCAGCCAACAATAGGTTTTGAAAGAAGACGTTAGGGATGGGATCACTTTAGTAGATTAGCCGCTGTAATGGTCCGGTTTGCTAAAGCGGGCCATTCAATACAATAATGGCCGATGGCTGGCAGGAAGACTCGATGACATTAAACGCGACTTTTTCAATAATATTTTCGAAATTATTTGATAAAGCTTATTGCATGGAAGCAAATTCCTTGCTGTAATATTCTTTTCACTTCTCATGCTCTACGAGTTCGTCTTTATGTTGTGCGTAGGAGACATAAAATCGCTTTTTATTCTCTAGCTGGTGCATAAAGTAAACTTTTTCTCTAAGACTAAGATAATCAGGCCCAACAGCCACACACACAATAAAACGACCCAGATTAAAGTCGTTATTTTATTTCATTTGCTTTCATTTATATCACATCCGTGTTTTCTATCGTTAATTTAATAAAAACAGATAAAATAGCTGTCATTTATTATTTAAAAACGCAAGGAAACATTTTAACGACTTGACAGTATGAAGTATCCAAGTCGAACAAAACATGTTAAAATTAAAAAAAAGTTTTTAGAGTTTCGACGCGGGAATTAGCTATTTCTCTTCTTCAATTTTGCAACATTTTTGAACAGTGAAAACTGATTAAACTAAAACAATGGAATATTCATGTGACAAAGAAATAACACTTTCGCCTAACGCGCTAATGGAGCAGACTGCGAAAAACGTGGTTGAAGAAATATTACTGCCGAAATCCAAGCAAGTTTATCTCAACGCGTACGACAATTTCATGTATTAGAGATCAGACAAACAAGTAAATACTGTTATATACTTTATGCCTGTGTAATTTTCTCGCAATCGAAGTGAAAAGCAGAGTGTATAACTCGGGCATAAACAAGCCATTTTACCCCGAGACTTTTATATCTAATCTACCCGAGCCGCAGGCGAGGGTGGATAGTCGACGGCTTCTTTCATGCACTAGTTGTACAATCTACTATTACTACCTCATACCTGCGTATCTTAATTTACTCACGACGGTACACATGATCAGCCTATAATGTTCCCACTGCTGGGAAACAGGCCTCCTCTCAGTGAGACTCACGACGGTACGGTAATGTTGAATTCGATTGGGGTAGTAAGAGGTTGCGTGTTTATCTGTTACCATTTTCCTCCAAAATTACTGGACCAAATACGATGCAGTTTTTTTAATTCGGCTTAATTAAAACTGGTCCCAGTCCCTAATATTATGACTCTGACTGACTGCTGAGTCCTCCTTGGTAAAATAACCTCATTACTACAATCATTATCACCCAATCCTGAACTTCTCTATACAGTTATCACACGGCGGCTTCAGTTACGGCGGTGGCGAGCGACGGGCAGACTACGGCGCCCGAGAGCAACATGAGTTGGCCCTACACCATGCGCTGCACTCCGCTGAAGAAACGCAGGTAAGAATAATCAAAGAAACACGAATCATCAAATCAACAAGCGAAAAGCGCTTCGTTCTCCCTTCATAGCCTGCAGGAAGCGCTTTTTTTAGCTTGCTGACCAATGAGGCTCAAATTACTTGGGAAAAACTATCCATGGTAGTTGGCCAGCTTTACAAAAAAGTGTGTTTAAGGCTTACCCTAACCTTAGACAACTTTTTTTGCAACAAAGCACTAAGCGATTTCCACTAGACCTTTTTTTTTTTGGGTAGGAAATCATCAAATAACTTCTCCCGCTCTGGGCGGAGCGAGAGGGTGTGTCAGACTCTTACTGACTAAAACCCACCTGTATTCCTTCCTGTTGCCTGTGTTGCCAGGGGCCTCGGTGACCCTTTAGTACCTTCCCGCGATCTACTAGACCTTAAGGTCTAGACAAGTGGAAATCGCTTTGTACAGCGTTTTGTACTCATTTCTTCAACTACTTTCAACAGGATTAACATAAGCTTTTCGGTAGCTGGTATCAGTCCCATACATTTTTGACTCTTCCATCATCGTTATAGCTGATAGAATGTCTAGTTTAGACCCTCTGATCTCCTTGTTTCATATAAGGATCAACTTCCTCTCTTTATAGGCCTAATATCAATGCCAAATCTCTCTATAAAGGCCTAATGTCGTGTATATAATAGGACATTTCAATAGGCAAAAAATTTGACCTAGTATTACAAAAGAATCATAATCAGCCTATAATGTTTCCACTGCTGGGACACAGGCCATCTCTCAGTGTGAGGGAGTGGGCTGTAATCTACCACGCGGGCCCAGTGCGGGTCGGTAGATGTCACATGTCTTCGAATTTTTGGTTTTAGGACATGCCTTTCCTCACGATGTTTTCTTTCTCCATTTTGAGAGTAGTGGTGATGAAATGATTTACACAAAGTAAAGCGCCTGTCTCTGTTCGAACCTACGACCTATACTCGTAAGTCGCGGCCGTTACCGCTGGGCCACCACCGCTCGAAGAGAATGCTCGTTATAAAATTCAATTTTCCATAAACATTTTCCATTGCAGGAACAAAGTCATGCAATAATATTATGGGCCGAGCTATTTCTGTGTCCGAGGAATATTAGCTATGCCATTTATTTATTTAAAATTTCACCCTCGCATCGTCGATATTTTGATAGACATCCAATACTTATCGAAGAAATATGTGCGTCCAGTCCTATAAGGAATTTAATAAGCTTACTAAATTAAAATGCTCCTTCTCTTGCGTGGAATATCAAAAGTTCATCTTTTTTTTATAATATAACCTATTGAGTTTATTTGCTGACGATAGCAATATGATGTGCACCTTCAAAATTAAGTAGGTTATACCTACCAATGAACTAAACGATCATGTGAAAATAATAACGTTAAAAGATATATGTTTCTAAGATTAGGTACTTGGTTCCCCTCACTACGCGCGCTAACAATATTTGAAAACCTGTTTTTTTTAGAATGCTGGCATGGATGACACCACGGGGTTTATGACTGACCTTCCTCTATTAAAAAGTAAGTAATTTTCTTTATATAAACTGTTTTTTCAGTGATTGGTGTCGTCTTGGTACTTCCAATAACTTTTGCAGCTTAGGGTATTCGATCAATTTAAGTACTTAACTGAAATATTAGGTAGATCCGTTCTGTGTGCCCGGATCTAAACTCCATTGGATATTTTCACAAAATAAAAAAAATAAACAACATAATTCCATAGTTAGAATGAATTTAGCATTAAACAAAAACAGTTACCTCATTTCTCCTGCAAATAAATTAACTCGATTGCATGTAAATGTAACACAAACATAATTTCGGTAATACAAACGAGTCAATAAGTTTCCTCGATAAGAACCATCTGTTCTGTAACTTCCTCAATTTATGGCCGATAACCAAAGATTAAACGCGTAAAATTATTCACTTAATTCTCCAGCCAAGCCTCCATGTGTAGGTACTTTAAATTGCGGACATCAGATAAAATAACTACTTACACATTATTAACATATCAAATATTTTATTGCTATACGGTTCTAAGATGACCCGGTAAAGATAAAACTGTAATTAGACTTCATACCGCACTTATCAAGTAGGTGTATCGATTTTTCTAAGAGATTGTAAAAAAATCCATCTCATTCATCCGACGAATGAATCAATATCAAATAAATAAAAGTATCGATCAATCAATCGATATTTGAATAGGAGCATTCGATTTTAAAAATGACTTTTTGATTTTTGATCTAAAAGTCTTTGCAGAATGTCGATATGGATGGTGTGTTTTTAATTTGAAAAATTATTAAACAGTTGCCTACCTAGAATTAACTTATCCTTTGAATTGAAAATAAATAAATTGTCCTACGTGTGATGAGTCTAAAAGTTTTTTTTTTACTTAAGGTGGAACTGCAACGGTAGCCGCTGCTTCGTTTAGAAATTGAAAACTTGATTTTTTTTTTTCTGCAAATGCTATCACTCTTCATGACATGCTAAACTTTATTTAAATATGCACACTTTTCATTAGCATAATTTTATTTCTTCAATATAAGTTTACGGAAAATACATACATTTAAGTTGCTACTAAGAAACGACAGTTTACGATTCACAAGTCCCACACTTCGCCGGTTTTTTCAAAAACATAATTGGCCGGTAATAAGCGTGCGCACCTTTAACTTTTTGTACAAAAACGCGGGGTGCTAAATAGCCAGTATGGTGCCAACATAATGACATACTAATGTTTATTGTATTAGGGTTGCCATATAGAAATATTACAATGAGAATAGAGATCACGCTGCGTTCATGTTTGGGGCGTGGCAATGATTGTTAGTGGCCCTATTGTTGATATTTGAAGCCGAGGATTTTGTAATCACTACAATTTTTATATGGCTATATGTTTAATGTGTTTGTAGCGATTGTATTTTTTTAGACTCGATATTTTTTGTGTGCATGCTAAAGAAAATATGAGTAAGCAAAATTTAGAAGTTCAGTTGATTTGTGATGTTCAAACAATATTTTCGGTACCACTCTAAAATAACTGTTCGCAATATCTATACGTCAAACAGAGAAGTAAAAGTTGACCTGCTATCATTGTTAATGAAAGACGTACAAATACCTAATCAAATACAATTTCCTGTTGGAAACCTTAATACAGGATGTAATCGATATGATAGCAAATGTAATGGTTATGTTACAAAGTCATCAATGGTGCCGATTCCCTTGTTCACAAACTAAACTAAATTTAAGTTCAGTGCATCTTTTTCTTTCTATTTCATTAAGAAAAGGACAGAAGATAAATTTTAGTTTAGTCCTGTCAAATTAATCTGCGCCTGTCACTACTCCATACAAGTTTAGACGTGATTAAAAACTTGCCTACTAAAATTACGTCAATTTACGTCAAGCGCTGATTAATTTGACAGGACTGAACTAAAATTTATCTTCTGTCCTTCTCTTAATGAAATAGAAAGAAAAAGATGCACTGAACTTAAATTTAATTTAGTTTGTGAACAAGGGAATCGGCGCCAATATAAATCTTTTAGCTGTATGATTTAATAAGTGCTACTACGTGTTTGTGAAGACTGTCAAGACTTTTTTCAAAAGCTTTCTAAAAGATTTAGAAGTGAGGGTTTTCTGAAATGATGTTCACTAGGTGGCAGCACTGCGACGTCAGATCCAGGCACCTGTCAAGTCTTAGAGTGAATTGAGAATTGAGTCAATTTTCTTTAGTCGTGACTGAATGATAAACGAATGATGAGCGTCATAAAATACTATATATTTATTGTCGAAATAAAAGACTTGTCTTGACTTGTCAGAGTGGCAGGGCCGGATTTAGAGCAGGGCATCAGGGGCACTGGCCCGGGGCCTCCACAAAGAAGGGGCCTCCACAGTTTGTTTTTTTTTAAGATAAGAAAAAATACATCCTTAGTGTCCTTCAAAGAAAAAACGCTCACAATCATCAAAAACAAAGGTCACCTTCACAAGATACCTTTTTTAATAATTGTTTTTTTTTCATCTGTTCCATACATTTTTCGGGGGCTCCACTTCTTGGTTGCCCCAGGGCCTCCACACCTGTAAATCCGGCCCTGCAGAGTGGCGCCAACTGATGGCGTGAATTTTCATGAAAACCCTCATTCTCTCATGAACATTGCTATTGAATAAATTATATTAAAACTTTCAGTAGGATTGTAGAAAATATGAAATTGCGAGTATATAAAAAAACTCGATGATTAATGTCACTAATTTTGTATTTAAAAGTACTCTAAAACAATACACATTTTTTTAAAATTTGTATTTGAATGTAAAATTTGGGTCTTTTTCAATAAAACCATAAATGTTGATAAAGAAAAATCCACAGAGAAGAGAGCAGATGACCCCTTCAGTCGACCATTTCAATTTGACACGCTATGCACCAAACACCTTGTAAAAAGTTTGAAAATATCCACATAGTTCTACTATTCATGGTATATGCGGTTTGATTATTTTATAGACCTTTGTACATATTTGTTACCGGTACTTGGGCCCGTATTATGGCACTGATTACCAGTAGGTACTTAATCAGATCAGGAGCAGATTTTATAGTAATCGCAACTGAGTTCGATTTCTAAATCAATATTCATAAATATCGCTCAAGAATATAAAGCCTTGGAGTACGGCTATGTTGTCCTTTTAAGGGGAAAATTCAAATTTTCTTACGTTTTTTGCTTTTACGCTTGAAAAGTTTAAACTCTAAAGGTATCCTTCCTTACAGCAATGAAAGGCCGCGACGGTCTCGGCGGGACGGGCTCGTGTGCACCCAACGACGTGTTCTGCTCAGTCCCTGGCCGGCTGTCACTCCTGTCTTCCACCAGCAAGTACAAGGTGACAGTAGCAGAGGTGCAGAGGAGACTATCACCCCCTGAGTGCCTCAACGCGTCTCTACTTGGCGGTGTACTGAGAAGGTAAGGAGATGTGAAGGTTTTTGTGGATCTTAGAGCAAGCCTAGCTTTAGAGTAACTAATGACTTATAGCTTTCTCGATTTTAAATGTGTAGCAGTGATTACTGTAGTGTGTTCAAGACTCAGAAATCTGAACCCTTTTTGAGAAGTTTAGGGCCAGCAGTGGAATTTTAGAAAGTAACTAAGTATGCAATTTTCTAGCGGTCTGAGAAGCGCAAGTCCCCTGGTATTTAAGGATTTCATAGACTATTGGTATGTGTGAAAGTAACGAGTTATCTATGAACAGTGAGCACAGTCATTGAGTGCTGAACATTAGCTTTTTTTTAATTCTCAACAATATCAAATGTCCTGCACCCGCGATCAAATTGACATTTTACAACATACATCTTGCATGTCGTTGCTTGCCCAAAAAAAAGCAAAAATTAATAATGATTGTATGGTACCACCTCCAGCTGCGTATGTCTGATGATCCTTTACAAGTTAATTAAAACGATAATTACTGCATGCATAATAAATATTAGGCAATTACAAGACAAATTCACATCACCCGCCACTGAGCGTAATATTGAATTTAAACGTGGCATGGTCTTGTTCCGCTACTGCGGTTGGTTATTTATTACATTTTTTGCTCTGGCAACACTCTACAGTTTGCGGTGAGCGATAAAGACATGTTTGACTTTTAATATTGGACCGTTTTGGTTAGTGGTTATTAAGATTTTTAGGGTACCCTTATCCTTGCACGACTTTAAACGTGTATGCCCTTATTAGAAAAAGCCTTGATGCCAATATTTATTTAAAAGACATTCCTAATTACCTATTTAATTCTGCAAAAATAGGGGCTTCGGAATAAAATACCAAGAGATTTAAATACTTATATAATTATTTTTTCCTGCTCGCCAAAAGCTTTTTTTACTCGTTATTCTCATAAAATTAGCATTACCCAATAAAATTAAGAACCAAGACAATTTTTAACTGCCTACATAATCGGCCAAAAGTGTAAAAAACCATGTAATTGAATATTCAAGTACCTACATAGTTTATTTAAATTACGGAACCCGTAAATACTGCTCAAATTACGCTCAGCACTTTTTGTTGTGCGGTGAATGTGGGCTGAAACGCCGTTTCCTTTATATGTTTATTGAATATAATTATCGGATATTACTTCTAGATATCTCATTGTGATCATATCTTGCTATACACACACCGTTACGTTAAAAGTAGCTACTCGTAGTTACGTTTTTGCTACCGTTTTTGCTATTCTAGTAGATATTTTTTATAAAAACCTTACGCGTCAACCTGTTCACTGGGACGCAAATGTCTTATGACACTTGACAAAATAATGAACTTTTTTACCCCGCGCTGCCTTACGCATAAGTTACATTTTAGTTGGAATCAAGCACTCAGTGTGAAGTGTCCGCCAAAAGCTCGTACGTTTCAGCAAAAAACTGTCCGGTCATGATTTAATAAAAAATCCAATTATTCCACAAAAGGAAGCCGTAATGACTACCTATCCAACCTATGAGGTCATTTAAGAACATCCTAGTTTGTACGTGATCGTCGTAATGCTAGGATTTAAATTAGGGCATTGTTGAAAAACTGCAGTTAAATGATTCTGTGAGAGGAGAAAAAGTATTTCCCTTTAAACTTCACAAAACATACCATTTGACGCAAAAAATATGTATCTGTCAAACACAGACCACTTTACTTGTTTTATTAAATTTAGAACGCGATGAACAGCGTATCATCGTTGCCCTAATTGCCGTCATTACGTCTCGATGGTTGCGTTGTCAAACGCATGCAGCCAGTATTGCGGCTTTAGAAAACAATTTATACGATGGCAACACCGAATAATGGCGAGAAGCCGGCAGCTGGCTGTATACTTGTATACATTGACTCGAATATTTCACATTCTCAACTCGGTGTCTCCTTACATGGTAATTACATTAATAATAAATAAATTTAAGCGAAACTAGGAGCGGAGTCGACAGACAGGAGTGGAGGACTAGTTTACATGTCTAAAAGCGCGTACTTTTTACGCATAGTAATTTAAATAGCCCACAATGTTTCATTCATCTTGTAGCAATCGTAGCGATAAATACAGGTGTTCAAGTAGAAATATTTGTCACTTTCAGAACATAATTCAGGTAAAGTGTTCATATTTGTACTGTCCACAGAAAAATTGATCGTAACTATAAATGGCGCCAGTAGTGAATAATTATCTATTTAAGACCTAAAGTCTGACAAGACAACCAGTCTTACCAAGGGGTACCGTGTTACCCAGTAACAGGGTTGTGGATGTCAGATAGGCCATCGCTTCATGTAAAATACTGGGGTCTCTCTTGTTTCATCGAAAATAAATTGCCAAATTATCACTTCCCAATCACGCATAATTTCTTTTGCCAAATTATTACTTAGCAAATAGTCTTTCACAAATAATTGTAACGCAAACCTAATGTTTGTGCAAGTGAACGTTTAAACAATAACTTGTTTACCAACTAGTACATTTACCAATTTTTATGTAGTCAAATATTTCAGTTGGAATTCATTTATTAATTTTACGCAAAATAAAATTTTACTTCGTCAAACAAATTCGGGTCTCGATAGCCTGCTAAAAATAATCTCTTTTTTCCATATTTTTTTCTATATAATCTATTCGTTTCTGGCACTTGCCGGCCGCTGCCGCAGCACCGCTCGCTTCGCTCGCTTGGCTCGTGCGTAGGAGGTCACAGTTTTAACCTAACCTAACCATTATTTAAAATAATTAATCTACTCTAACTAGTTCCATAAGTAACCATAAATTTGACTTGTTTCAGACAAATTCAAGCACATCTCATTCACACAACACATTCTCTAACGTTTATTGTCTAAAGATTGTTTGCTGTAATAAATCATTTGATTAATGACCAAATGCCTAAATGACATTATCCTTGATAATATTCAGCCAAGTAAAAATTTTACCAAATGAAAATGTGCGGACTAAAATCATTCCAAACATTGCATTGGTATAAAAAAAGGTTGCTTAAATTTGTTTGGGTAGTGAAATTTTGGCAAAATCTTTTCGGCAAAACGGCAGGATCCCAAAATACTGGTATTCAACTAGTGATGGGTAACTCATCAATTTTATTTGAGGTTGAGGCAGGACCTCGCTTTACCTCGTGAGGTACTCACGAGGCACCTCTCATTTGAGGTGAGGAATAGTCAGCGGCGTATTCACCTCACGACACGTGAGCCGATTTCAGCCGAACGTACGAGGGAGCGAAGCGGGCGGGCGCGACGACGACTCACGAGTACTCACGAGTCTCTTACTCACTCGCGAACTCGTTCGCCTCAGCCCTCGCCACGATTTCATATTGTCAATGTCAATTTTTGAGGACGCGTGAACCACCTCACCACACCTCAATGGTGTGGTGAGGTGGTTCAATGAGGAAATTCGAGTAACTCTTTCAATTTGCGATCATGAGTACCTACCTCAAACGAGGGACCTCATGAGTGAGGGACACATCACTATATTCAACTGCATCGCATGCATTTAGACTGGAAGCCGACCCCAACATAGCTGGGCAAAGGCTAAGCAGATTGATTAATTGACTACGCATTCATTAAGATGATATTATATTCGATTTAGTGTTTATAAAAGCTCTACCTACCCAGGCAGATATAGGTGCAGCTTAAAAAAAATGAAGTGTGTCCATTTCAAAACAAAATATAAATGAAATTAATCACTCGTAAAACCTTTATATCCGAGAGGCTCTTTCCACAAAAGAAATGCTGTCAAAACACACACCTATGCCGCAGACGCCATTATTTCTAAATTCAAAAAACTCATTGTGTCGTAAGTAGAAACGCCATTTTGATTTAATCAATCGCGTATTATTAATGGATCTGCCGGTTTACGATTCGAGAGTTATTTTTATTATTTTTCATATCGATATTCCCGATTCGGTAATTGGAGATGAAATGATCTTGCATTCATCGTTACGCGGTCACATTCAATCGGAATTTCTTTCCAGCCGGTAAAAGCTAAAATATCGATTACTCAAAAGTTAAATTCGTATGTCAATTTGATATGACGGGCCGCTACAAAAGGGCCGCAGCAAATAACACATGTGGGAAATCGGCCAACGGTACCTTTTCGTCATAATTATCGTACTTGAATCAAAGACGTGTACCTGATTGATAATCTCTCTAATCGGACACTTGAGTATACGATACATACTCGATATTCGATGCCCATTAGTTCTCTTTCCAATCTGTCGATTCATTCGATTTAGTTTTTCATTGATTCTAAATTCAAATTCATTGTTTGGCTCGTTAGCTCTGCGGATGATTCTCGAATTCTCACTTCCTTTGTAGATGTCTAAACGAACGTGTGAAAATATTAAACTCGACTAACGGTGCTGTCTAATTACAATTGTGATTATGTTCACCTCAACCTTTGTGTAAATGAGAAATAGTAAAATCATTGGTCAGTGATCACTGAATCTGTTGGTACCTATATACCAATAAAAGCTTTGCGGCTTCTTGAAGGCCAATTAAATTGATATTTTCTTGAAATGTTGATTTTATTCGGTAAGTTTGCTTCGATCAACATCAAACAATTGAGAAATTTACCTAAGCTCGATTTAATTAAGTCGTTTTTGATTTGGGGATTCATAATCTCTTCATAATTTCTAAATTCTACTGTGACGCTAATTTACTTTTTATGATGCGACTATATTCAACCCTTTTCCACACACGTCTTACCAATGCCATTCCGCGGCCAGTCCTTTACGTAGGAGTCAAGTTCGTCAAGGGAGGCCTTTGAACAACAGTGGGACATTACGCGATTAAATAGATAGATAGCTAGGACCAGCACCCAAATTGCGTACCTAACACACTATAAATTACATTCTGAAGGATATTGCTAATACATTGCTTCATATGTTCGAATAAATTGTCTTCTCAACAATGTAAATAACGCAATTAATGTTGTTGAACTGTCAAAATGTAACTCATTGCTACTGATAGTGTGTTATGCCGCTGTTTGAACAGAAAAAAATATAAAACAATACCGTATCAATTATTAAGTATTCAATAACCATCTGCTACTGGCATTAAGGCGCAGATATATGATTTTATTTTAGTGACTCTTAGGCCCGTATTATAGAACGTCACTCAATACTCAAGCACTACTTAAAACTAGATTCAAGCCATTTGATTGGTTAAAACTAGTTTTAAGTAATGCTTGAGAATTGAGTGACGTTCTGTAATACGGAACTTAAACCTGTTAGTACGCCTTCATATAAGGCAAGTAAGTTACTTATGCAAAAAATATATGTTACACTAGAACGCATACACGTCAATTCTTTATGTGAATATTTCTGGGGTAATTCTACGGATAGGGAATTGGCCTTTAAAGCCCAAAAAAAGTGTCTTCGTGCAGTATGCATGATCCTAAACAATGACAGTTGCAAACCTGTTTTATTAATTTAAAATTATTAACATTTCCGTCCATTTACATTTATGAAGTTGCCATGTTTATCAAAAATAACCATAAGCAATTTGAAATCCTATCCACTAAACGCCATCCAGGTGCTCTTAACTCAAAAACCTATCAAACTGCCTTATTCTCAAAAAGCTTCTTAGGAATAGCTCCAAAATATTTAACAAACTACCTAAATCGATAAAAGCTTCAAAAGACTTAAACACTTTAAAAAAAACACTCCAGAAAGCATATTACACTATAAATGAATATTTAGAAGAAAAATAAAAACGTAATACCATCTTCTCAGACTTATTTATTCTACTTACTGTACCTATTTGATAAGTTTAGTTAATATGATTGTTAATATTTATCATTTTGTTAGTGGTTTATGTTTATTGCTAAAGATTTAAGTCTGTTACTTAGCAGTAATTTTATTATTTTATAGGCAATAAATACTACCTGTAAGTACACTTATTACCTACTGTGTAAGAAATGTTTGTACGCCTTGCAGGGCAGCACAGCCTGACACAATATTTTTATTTTATTACATAATGTACCAACATTATACCTATGTGTACAAATAGTAAATTTGAATTTGAATTTGAATTATCGTAGTAAAATACTTTATGAAATAAGTTCAGGAAGTAACGTCTACCCAGAGCATAAAAACGATATTACTTTCAAACTACTTAAGATGTTTACATGATTTTTTTTTTGTATGAACGGACTAATTTAACTTATTTTAGTGCTTATCTTTAATTCTATCTGTGATTTTTTCCAAATATTCATATTTTCGTTACTAATAATAAATATTCCCTATGAAACCGAACGGTGGCGCGGCGTGAGCGCGACGCGCATTTGTATGACCAAGGTCAACGGCGATTACTCGACCCTTAATACATTCTAAGGAAAAATCTTAAATTCTAAATGTTTAGTTACAATGTTGAATCAATCTGCCTGCCGTTTCCGAACTATGTTGGGGTCGGCATCCAGTCTAACCGCAATCGTAGTCGCCGTAACCGTAGTCTAACAATGTGCATACTATGAATATTCACAAACTAATAACAGTTTCTTAGGAATTCGTTCGCATACCAGCCCAATACCGAGGGGGCCCGAAGACGTCGTTACACAAAATTAGGCTCATCTCAATCCAACCAACGAGACCGCGGTTTTCGATAATTTGTACACCCATGTTTTTTATGATAGCTTAAATTTATTATAGTAAAAATACGGTCTTTTGGGTTAATCGTAGTTTTGGAAATTCGTCTAAATAGGCTAGGTATAAGACAACGATAGAACTATATCACAGTATATATCACGGCCGACGAACTGACAAAAAATCGCGATGGGTAAATGAGCTTGTTTTATCATTTAATTAATTAATAATTCTACAGTACTGTAGTTCTAAAAATGTTACTACTGTAAGTTTGTTTAATAAACTTTATATAGTTAATATCACACTATAATAAAGTAACTATTATACTGTGGCATTATTTTATAATTGAATATACTGAAATGATTCTAAATTATGTAAGGGTAAACCGGGAGACTTGCCCAGGTAGGAGAGATGCTCCACTACATAATATTGTGTACATCTTTATAAAAATCGCGACATTGGGCTCGCTGGCCAGCTCGCTCATTGTGTGAAAATCCATGATAACTGCAACAGTAGGTAGTCATCATGGATTCTAGGTAAACATTTTTTTTTAAATTAAATAGATACCTTGCTAAGGCAACAACAACTGTTTCTTGTTTAAAATGTTTTTTAAACAAGAAACAGTTGCCTATTTTGGCTTAAGTCTCCACTTAAGGCGCTGACAAGACCCAATTGACCAAAATAGGCTTCTCTTAAGAAAAAAAATTGCCAAATCTGGATAATTTGTGGTAGCGGAAAAAATATATATTAATTTTGATCATATTTCCCAGAACTTGGTTGTTACCACAAAAAAAACGCATTGGAGTGTTATTTGCACCACTAATTGCTTATTTTTTTAATGTTTTATGCTCAAGATAATAGATTAATAGTTACCTACTTTGACATTGGGATAAATTCATCCCACATACGGAACCCTTCATTGTGCATGGTCCGACACGCACTTCAACGGTTTTTTTCATATCTTGTAAATATACAATGTGTAGGTAGGTATCTAACTGAATTATTGCACATTAAGGAAGTATTTTTTTCAAGATCAGTTTCTATAATTTTTATATAGGTAATTTTATATCCCAAAAATAATTTAAACTACGTAAATTACAGTCACACTTCCGCTTTACAGTCAAAACAAACCAAACGAAACGAAGTACTTACCTACTACGCTAGACCCTTATAGTTACGTGTGCGGCTGTGTGCGAGCGTACTGTACAATTTTCTCCCACGATCAGTATAACTAATTTAATTAATAAACAATGTTTCCTGTCACTACTCCATACAAGTTTAGACGTGATTAAAAACTTGCCTACTAAAATTACGTCAATTTACGTCAAGCGCCGATTAATTTGACAGGACTAAACTAAAATTTATCTTCTGTCCTTTTCATAATGAAATAGAAAGAAATAGATGCACTGAACTTAAATTTAATTTAGTTTGTGAACAAGGGAATCGGCACCACTGTCAAACTTTAATAACTAAAAAAACAAGTATGTATTAATTATTGAGCAGGTATCGTAATTTTATTTGATTATACATGTCTTTCATAGCAGCCTCCTGAAACTTGACGAGGATGCAAAACGACACCTTGTATAACATAATATTCTAATTTGGGTGTTTGATAGTGTGCGTTAATCCGGTCCGGGACATGTTGTCTATGCCACGTAACCCATTGCACGTACCTATTAAATTAAAATATTTATAACGCAACAATTTCAACTCCTATTTAAATTGTCAACAGCCTGTCAAAACTGGAAACGCCAATGAGCCTACATTAATCGATTAATCATACATAACATAACGAGCGAACTCGCATTCTTGAACTTTATTCTTAAACTTCATCAAAGTTTATCGAAAACAATTTCGTTAACGAGCTTTTATTTCACAGCGGCAGCGGTTAATACTGGTAGCCATTTTTAAATGCCTAACGTGTATCAACCAAAGTTCTTTTTACCGCCACATTTGTACCAATCATTTGATTATCAGCCCTATTCCGTAGCAATAAGAAAAAAAAATTGCTCCATCAAAATTATTTCATCAACTTTCTATGCGTCAATCATGAATTTTGACGGTAATCGATAGGTTATCGGTAGCTCCATCTAGCGGTCAGTAGCAGTACTATTGACTGACATGTGACCGTACAACAAAAGAGGTAGCTACTTATTTTTTTTACGTACTGACTTGCAATTTGATGTAAGGTCAACGTGTAAATCAAACACAGATTTAAATCGTGCAATTATTATTCTTTCTGATTTTTCTTTCTACACTATTGGATTTTTACGCTTTTTTTACATCTAAGAACACTAGAGACAATCTGAGCGGAAAAACATGGCGAAATTTCGCGACCAAAATCACGTAAGCGCGCTCTTTTTTTTTTCGTTAAGCTTAGGCCTCCCAAGTAGTACTAAGTTCAAAACTGTAGGTTTTACAAGTTAGATTTTAAACCAATTAAAAATTTTAATTACAGCAAGAAGTTTAAAACGATTTATTTTTTCAGAGCGAAGAGCAAAAATGGCGGGAGATTACTCCGTGAGAAATTGGAGAAGATTGGGCTCAACTTACCGGCTGGGAGACGGAAAGCTGCCAATGTCACGCTCCTCACATCTTTAGTAGAAGGTAATTAAACATCCTTATCCTTAGGTACAGTCTGGGCTTGTCCATTTCGGTTACCGGTTCCAGACAGGTACCGATATTAAAACTAATAAGTACCGGTATCAAATTTAGGTACCTGCCGCGTACCACAAATCTCATATTTGTACCTTGAAGTTATTTTTCTAATGCCTATTAACTATCCCTTTTGCTTACTATAGGTACCTATATTATCTGTTTTCTGGCTCTAACTTACGGAAATATTTGTTCAGTACCGGAACAATACCGATACTGATTATAAATACCAAAAGTACAGGTAGGTACTGCGTCTGGTACCGTTCACACCTGACCGTTGGTACCAGGTCCCAAAAATACCGGTATTTCATGGCCTGAGTACAGTCAACTGCAGGTCAGTTTTAAAGGGGCCCCGAAACGATCAATTGCAATTGATCAATTCGCCAACAATTTCTATTGTAGTAATATTGCTAATCACTTTAATTGTACTGGCCTCCTAGCGTAGTACGGAGTTTCAGTAGAATACTACTGAAACTCCGTACTACGCTAGGCCAGTTCGAGGCCAGCTTATTCTGGTTTGTATTTCTGTGTAGGTAATTTAAATTTAATTACGTTCTCCATAATTTAAATAGGAACTGCAGAGGTTTAACAGTATTTATAAGGCACTAATAAAATACCTTAAGATTTATTATAGACACTTGGCGTAATTATATTAATTAGAGCAAACAGTGATTTGTAAACTCTTAACTGCAAATTTGCATTCAGTCATTTATGTTCTGAGTAAATTAGCTTAGAACAGCCCCGGATTTACGCCTAGGCATACAAGGCCCCGGCCTAGGGACCCAGCCAGCCCACGGGCCCCAACGCTACCCCCACCAAGCAGCTTGCCACGGCAGGTGAGCAGGGCTGGATAGCAAATGCTACAGACTCCGCGCTCATATCATGGTACCAAACCATCCTTAGGAAATAAAAAGAAATCTGACCTCTTCGTGGAAGGGTGCTAAAATGTTTAAGTGCCTAGGGGCCCTGAGTCTCTAAATCCGTGCCTGGCAGAACTGATGATCTATCATTGATTACGTACCTAACCAAAGTTATGCTCGTAGGTAGGTCCTATAGTATAACCTAACGCGGAACGCCAGGATCTCCAATTACAAATTGAACTTTGTCTTTTCTCGGTGACGTTATTCTACGATAAGTTTCGGTTACATAAAAGCCAATTTATCAAGTAGCTTGCTTTCTTCTGGGCACTCTAGGTACTTTGTAAGTGCTTTGTAGTTAAGTTATCCGGACCAATAGATTCGTTCTTTAAGATGTAGATTAATTGACACATTTTATTAATTGACACATAGGATAAACTGCCTTAATTTACAACAGTCTGTAACCACAACTGGAACATTGTTCTTAACAGCGGAAGCAGTACACTTAGCCCGCGACTTCGGCTACGTGTGTGAGACAGAGTTCCCCGCGCGGGCGCTCGCCGAGTACCTCGCGCGACAGTACGCCGAGCACGACTCGCGGCGGAGGAGGGACTTGCTGCAAGCCACTAAACAGGTAAACTACGACAACAGTCCTTGTGTTAAACTAAATCAGCGCAACTTACGTACAAAAGTGTAAAAGAAGTCTTTGTTCTAAGGTATAATAGGAATGATGCTTTGGTCAATGATTTTTGGACCTCATTTCCGAAAAAAACTTTCCACAAGAAGGAAAGACAATACAATAGGACCGATAAGATATACCAGTTGGCTTAATATGATCATTACTAATCCTATTAATTCCCACAGGTAATAAAGGAGCTGATGGACCTACTGAACCAGGACCGCTCGCCGTTGTGCAATACGCGACCCCCGCATCTGTTAGAGCCGGCGATACAGCGCCATCTGACGCACTTCTCGCTCATCTCGCACGGCTTCGGAGGACCCGCCATTGTGGCCGCGTTGACTGCTATACAGGTGTGTATGCGGCCTAATGTTGATTATACCACGGAGTGATTAAAAAATGAAGTACTAAGTATGAACTGTCAAAACGTTCTGTACTTATCTGTAATGTTTGTCAGTCAAACACATCACTACAAAACAACTAAACATAATTTTCACGCATTTATAAATATCGGCCAATCGGTCTACTACCAACTATATACAATATTATTTTAACTGTATCTTATGTCATGTTTTTCCTCCCTCTTACTTATTTAAAACGTTGCTGTGCCAGACAGGGTACATAATTGTTTCTATTTATGAATACTTACCACTTGCATGTGTACATATATTGCAATAAAGATGAATGAATTGATTAATTCATATTATTATATTTGTTCCAGAATTTCCTTAACGAGTCGCTCAAGCATTTAGACAAGTTATATCCTCAAAGTGGTATGGTGTCATCATCAATGGACAAAACAAAAATGGACCCCGACATCAAAAAGTAACACATGCGTGACGACGATGACGTCGGTCTCCACAGCACGAAAACACGCGCAATGAGAACAAACCTCTTGCGAACACTGCTCCATTCAGTTTGCCCTGTATATCTTAGCAGGTGATTATGGAACTACATTTAAAAGTACTGAATTTGACATTTGCCTTCGCATTTGACAGTAGCGCTGCCATGCATTGCCAAGATACAACGTGCGCACTGTAAAACAAGGCAAAGGTGCCAATTATACAACCAAGGTTACTAATGATGTTATCATCTAAATAAACTGCCATACTAAAATGTGCGTATGAAAGAATGCAAGGAGATTGCGTATTTATTTTTATGATGATCTTCGTTAGAGGCGACCCGCATACAAATAAAGTGCAATTATAATACTCATGATTGTGAGAATCTGTACATATATTTAGAATAAACACTAGCGTTAATTTAAGCATTTATAGCAAATAATTTTCAGCTCAACCAGTGATTTTTGTAACTTCAAAATAAATATTTTTTAATAAAAAGTAAAATATTTCACATCCACCGCAATAAAGACACATATCAATAATGTAAATAGTAATAATTTTAGAACGAAGTTATATCGTTTCACACAAAAAGGTTTCATACTGTTTTTAGAATAAAATAATAAAACCTCTTTAGTTTTTAATTAGCTATAGTTTTGCTAGTGACTCAATGTGAAAGTGTGCCAATTAGTTTTAATTGTGGAAACACCATATCGGGTTCCCGAAAATTAAGTATTTAATTAATATTTATTGTGGCTTGTACATAATACTTATAAAATTACTATTCACTTGCCTAATATTTAGTTTTTTTTTCTAAAGTTATTCTAGTATTCGACATCTATCTCTTACTCCAGTCTTTTATTATATTAAGTACGTAAAGTTTAATTTTTAATTCATGATATTGTAAGCGTGATCCTTGAAGTTCCAAAAAAATTGTAAATTACCACAGAGAAGTATAGAATGGAGTGTCAAGAAACAACCCAATCAACATCTGCGGAAGCAGTTCGTGTAGTGGCACAGTACTAAGCTGTCAATTAATATCACTCCATTTATTTACTAATCCGTGTTAATAACAAAATCTTATGTGACGAAATTGTACGAAGCATATTCTTATGATCAAAATTGTCTTATAAAGTTGTAAAAATCTTTAGTGGTATAGAAATTGACAAAAATAAACCTAATGTTAAAAAAATAGTACTTATTAGTACAAAAATTGTATGCAAGCAAATATATCAGATCTAAGGCGTTTTAAAATTTGAACAAACCCTTTCTTTGTAAAAAATCTAATTGGTACGTCCTATTTTTACCTCATTCCTCGTTTTATGTCATTATCAAAGGATTTTATCTCATAACTTACCTATTCCGCAGCACGATATTATACTTCATTGGGTAGTATTTGCAAAAACATAACTCGTTAGATGATTAAAAAAAAGTCAAGAGTTGTTGTGGGCCACCCGATTGGAACGAAGTTCCTTTCGCTTTTGCACACTTGGCCAATGAGGGCCACACAGAAAAAGTGTAACATTTTGACAGTCACGACACTTTTGTTACGTATCAAAAGTGTTGTGGCGGTCAAAATTCTCATTCGCTAAATGAGCAGAGTATATCGTGGGATAAAGGACTTCGTTCCAAAAATAATTCAGAACAAATAAACTGGTTACTTTCTAATAGTGAGGCGGTAGGAAGAGACTGAACTAATGCTAGGAACTTGAGCAGAAAAACGTGGCGAAATTCTGCACGCGTATTTCCAGACAATTTCTGTAATCGAGGCAACGTCAGAGATGAGCACGTTGCTGCGTTTTTCTTCTCAGAGTTGTCCTATTCTTTATTCTTCTCTAGACTTTGCAATTTTGCAAGCAGTGGCATATACTACCAAGATTTTCTGAGCACTGTGCTCTCATAATAACGTCTGACAAGAAATGCAATGAAAATATTAGGTTGCAACCACTTTTGTGACATTTCATCGGACAATACTCTGTGACTATGTCACCGTACCATCTAGGTTTATTCTGGACGGGGGGCACATGACAATGGTGCCGATTCCCTTGTTCACAAACTTAACTAAATTTAAGTTCAGTGCATCTTTTTCTTTCTAATTCATTAAGAAAAGGACAGAAGCTAAATTTTAGTTTAGTCCTGTCAAATTAATCAGCGCCTGTCACTACTCCATACAAGTTTAGACGTGATTAAAATCTTGCCTACTAAAATTACGTCAATTTACGTCAAGCGCTGATTAATTTGACAGGATTAAACTAAAATTTATCTTCTGTCCTTTTCTTAATGAAATAGAAAGAAAAAGATGCACTGAACTTAAATTTAGTTAAGTTTGTGAACAAGGGAATCGGCACCATTACCAGTGTAAATTATCTGATGAGGTCTTGGTTTTGATCCCTGTATATAATTCGTTTTTGTCACGTCTATGCGTCACAGTCACAGTGTCTGGCATACACATAGAGAATGGGCTGAGCGTTCCGTATTCAGTTGTGCAGTGAATACAGGCCGAAAAGTACGAGTGAGAAAGCGAATGTGCGGCCAGTGGCTATTTAGTGATATTGGCCGCACAGTCGCTTTGTCTCTTTCTAGAGACTGGTCACTTTTGTGAGGCTAACGCTAAAAGTCCATTCTCTATGTCTATGGTGTCCAGTCTATTGCATTTGCAATGTCACAAATGTAGACTCAGCTTTAGAGAAAAAATATTTTTGTAAAGGTACCTTATCTACTAAAGATATTAAAGTCGCAATATTTTTAAATACACGCTGAAGAATTCGTTTCGTTAAAAATAAGTATATGCTCGCCATAAATTATACAAACAAGTCAAATTGAACTCTTTTTTAAATAACTGGAAAACTTACCTATTTGGCACATTCAACCCGTTTATCAATTTTAAAATTAAAGTAGGTAATCTATCGAGCACTACTGTAAGTTTTAAGATTTTCCTTTATTATCATTTTTGTAATTATTCATAATAAATTGTAATTCTTCCTATTACCACTGTGTACTTAAATTTTGTTTCGTGGAGTAAAGAATGATGTTAATAACATTTCGTTTTATTTAACTTATACCTATATGCGAGGATACTTTTGATTAAAACACCGGCCAAGTGCCTGTCGGACCACGCACAATAAAGGGTTGTAATTGGGAATGTTGGGATGATTTTATCCCAAAAACAAACTTAACATTGTAGTTGAGCAACATGTTCTCCCATACATCGATATACGTCACGGTCAATTCTCCAACTGCAAATTTAAATTGGTCGACATTTACTCTAACAAAAGTTGGCACTTTAAAGCTATTAAGCTTTAAAGTGCCAACTTTTGTTAGAGTAAATGTCGACCAATTTAAATTTAATTACGCAAACGGACCCATGAATCGAAAAATAGTTTTCACAGACAACCCGTATTGTTTTGGAACGGCCTATCCAACGATATCCCAAACAGTGGGATAGACGAGGAAAATATCATCCTCACATTAAGTACGTGCTAAGGACGTACACTAATTTAAAAAAAAAAATCAAGATTTTATTTTGCCATTTTGTCGGCATAATTATTATGTATAGCTATGCCAAATTACAGTACTAAGCGTCTCTGAGTTACAGCGGGGACAGACAGACAGACAGATGGACATGGTGAAACTATAAGGGTTCCTTGTTTAGGTATTACGGAACCCTAAAAATGTGGAAAATAAAAGAAAATTATAAAATAAATGTTGACAATGTTGTATACCTAATTACCTACATTATCAAGCTTGTGTATACACAAGCAATTGTTTAAATTAAAAAAGTAACAAATTGCATTATTTAGTATTTGGTATTCTAAGACACAAAATAATTTATGAAACACTCACATGCTGCGCCATCTGTTATCGAGTAGCAAAACTTCTTAACAATGGATAAGGAATTCATTATTCAGATTAAAAATATTTTACTTAAAATTACTATGGTCTTATTCATAAAAGGTCCCACATCATTTGACAATTATTAATTACTAATTATAATTACAAATAACCGTGAGTTTATACAATATTTGATTGGATGAATATTTTACAAACTACTTTATCACGTCCAGAAATAATGATTTCAAAATGGCGAATGGAGAAATAAACTCAAACTCAAACTCAAAGCATTTATTTCAAATAAACCAATTACAGGCACTTTTGAATCGTCAAGGGTTCGGTCAGTCAGTCAGAAAGATGAAGCTAGTTGCCCATTCCAAAGCGTAGTAGGTACCTATGGAGAAGAACGGGCAAGAAACTCCAAGGACACTCTTTTAAATCAACGTATTATGGTTACAAAATATTGTTTACATCATTCATTTTGAAATTATACATGTAAGAACGATGCAAAACGTAAAAGCGTCCGTAATAAAAAGATTACAACAAAAACAAAAGCAATTCAAAAATTAAAGTTAAAATAAGCCGTGGCAGCTAAGAGATGACCAGTCTCTACTGACGGCGCCCGTTCACGAACATGACGCGTGGATCAGCACCATTCAGCTCAACCATTTTGAAGGGAGCTAAATGATCCAACACACGCGCCACCATCAGCGAGACATTAGAGTGAGCACGACATACTCCCAGCTCCCAGGGCACATTCAAGTCAATGAAAGACGTATCCAGTAAATGGCAGCTTTATAGTGCATAGTACTCACATAACAATGTGCTGTGCAGCTATACAATACTAAGAGATTGAATTTATACAATGCAAAGAGAGTTTTTAAAATCTTCAGCAGCTCCAACACTATTTTCAATACCTGATCAATTAGTTTTTGCGCCCTTGTGGAGCAGGACCAGCGTTGAGCCAAGCATTTTTATCAGCAATGTAATCCCCCAATTTATAATATGCTTGGCTACATAGTGTGCGTTTTATACTAGATTTAAATTTTGTTTCATTCAGTTGAAGTACGTGGGGAGGTATTTTATTGTAACATTTTAAACAGTACCCCATGAAAGATGAGTCTACTTTAGCCAGTCTGAAACCTGGTTGAACTAATTGGTCCCTATTTCTAGTGATATAACTGTGTCTTTCACCTCTTTTACTAAAAAGATGTAGATTTTTCCTTACGTACATGATGTTTTCATAGATATATTGACAAGGTACCGTCATGATGTTAATTTCTTTAAACAGTTCCCTTAGAGAGTCGCACCTGCGGAGGCCATATATGGCTCTGATGGCT
This sequence comes from Atethmia centrago, assembly GCA_905333075.3. Lineage (NCBI taxonomy): Eukaryota > Metazoa > Arthropoda > Insecta > Lepidoptera > Noctuidae > Atethmia > Atethmia centrago. The sequence continues at coordinate 17,373,181 of HG995385.1, forward strand.
CTTTTCTGCAGAATGAAAATAGACTCGATGTCTGCAGCCCGTCCCCATAGTAAAATACCGTACGACATAATACTATGAAAGTAACTAAAATATACTAGCCGTGCGGTATCTACATCAGTAAATTGACGGATTTTTCTCACAGCATATGCTGCTGAACTTAGCCGTCCTGCAAGGGAAGTTAAATGAGGCCCCCATTGAAGCCTTGAGTCGAGCGTAATCCCCAGGAAAACAGTTTTATCGACGAATTCTAATTTCTCTTGATTCAATACTATCTCACAAATACTACTTTTGACATTTGGTAAAGAAAATCTTATGCACTTAGTTTTTTTCCCATTTAATACTAAATTATTAGCAGTGAACCAATTTTGGACCTGCAATAGGGCGTTATTTACGTCGTCAAAATTTGAGGCACGTCTATTAATTTTAAAAATTAAGGAAGTATCGTCAGCAAATAACACCATTTGTGGTTGGGTTTTTAACAAGTGGGGTAGATCATTAATATATACTAAAAAGAGGAAAGGACCCAATATCGAGCCTTGTGGTACACCCATTTCTACTTTTAAGCAGAGTGAATTGACACCATTTATTTGAACTTGCTGCTGTCTATCATATAAATAAGATTTTACTAAACTGAGCGCAAGGTCTCCAAGTCCAAAGACAAATGGTTTCCGAACTGAAATGTCAAAGTCAAGTTTTAGTTTTACCCGCGAGTTCGCGTATTTGACACTTGTGCCATGTTTACATGTATTTTATTTTAGCAAATTGTGGATAAACATGGATATTAGCTATGATAATGAAGTAACAAAACGATGTTTCAAATGTGACCAAATAGTGCTAAACAACTTGAACATAGATTACAATGCTTCGAACAATACAATAATACTTTGGAATCAGTTTCAAATGTTTCTGTATGAAAATCTAGAAATGGAGAACGCAGTGATAATATTATCACCTAAATTTCAAATACATGGTGTGATAATATCTGGTAACCATTTGGTATGCCTGGATTGCAGTGGGAACATACACACTACTTTTGTAAAATTTAAAACCACTGGTCCAAAGAGTTTAAAATATAGTTTTCAGCCTAGAGAAATGGGTATTGTGGCTAGTTCGCTATATGAAGAAGACCATGCCCTATGTTTGAAATACGATGCCAATTCCTACTTCTTATGTCTTCATAAAGCTAATCCTGAGTTTTCATTAGTAAAAAATGTAATACTGATCTATGAAGAACATTTACCAATAATACAAACGCAAGACAAATACATTTTGAAAGTCCATCCAATCTCAGAAAATCATTTGGAAAACCTGAAAAAAGTTTTGAATGTAGAGGATTTGAACATCAGAAACAAATACAGTTTAATAGTTGTAACTTTTGATAAACTAAATATTTATGGGTGTTTATTTAGTTCTAAAATGACTGAAGAACAAGCCTCGCTTGTCAAACTTTACTCATGCCCATCAGAGATAAACAACATACAAGTTATTGAATCAGGAGAGCTCAAAATTTTAATTGGTCTCACTGTAGGAACAATAATAATACTGTCGCTAAAAGATATACATGCCCCTCAGATTGTTCATTTAAACATTGCTATTCACAAATTTTTTGCCTTTAAAGATACTATGGTATACTCAGATGGTAAATCTATGTGGAAAGCAGAAAGCGTAATCTCCAAAGACATCAAATTCAGTAAATTTTTCGTCAAATGTGTGAAGGACTTTATAAAGATTGGAGATCAAATAATCTGTACTACATTTATGGATTTAATATACAAATTCTCCATAGATGATGGCAGATCATATGTGAAACAAGAATCCACTGACGAGTACTGTCCAGCAGAAAAACTTTTAAATAACTCTGAATACCTGCAAAAGATTATGGACGAAGTTAAAAAGAATGATAAGCTGATCAAAACATTAAGTAAAGAAAAGGATTATATCACTGCTCTATCACTTTCAAATAGGCAAGATATAATGGACAGTATTATTAGTCATAAAGTGATAGTTTATGAAAACTATGAAGATGCTATCACAGAAAATAGTAAAGTTATTCTAACAGACAACCTTAGTAAATACTTTGATGAAGAATCTTTCTTCTTTTTGATAAAAATCACCACTTCAATGGAACACAAACTTGGTGATATACTCTCTAACTCCATAGATGACTTGAGAGTCCACTTAATGTTATCAACTGCAACCAACATCTTAAGAACAATTAGTATAAAAGTTACAGAACTGAAGAAAATAAGTTTCTTAATGCCATTGAAAACTAAACAATTGGACTTCACTGAAATGAATGTGAATATTAAAATCATTTCTAGTATACCAGGAGCTTTAGATACTAAACAGAAAATATGGACTATATTGTATAGAAAGCATGTAACATTACATTCTGAACATTTCATAAAATTCAACTTGAATTTAAATCGGCAAGAGTGCTTGAAAAATCTGGAAGAACCTTTAGAAAAACTGATAATGCTAACTGCAGTAAACCATTATGGGAATTTATTTGAATTTGATGATGCTTTGAGGCACATGTCAGCATCTAGAGAATGGCAGATGTATGTGAAACTACCAGACAAGTACCAAGAAGTATTCAGAAATAAGGATCTTACCAAACACCTGACTTCGAAAAAAGTAAACTATTTTCTTCAACAGTTCACATCAGATAACTTTTTAAAGTCAAAGAGCAACTTAATATTTTCAATAGGCAATGAAAAAGTTAAAATTGAAATATACAATGATAGTTTTTCAAATCCTTTACTAAAGATATCAAGTACCAATATTAAGATTGTACTAAATATCAGGAACTTTTTGTCAGATTTGATTTATTGTGTTTTTGCCAACTTTGATCCAGAAAAAGAGTTCATCAATCTCTCGTCTTATGCTACAGTTGAAGTAAGTTTAATAGTTTTTGAGAATATAATATGCACAGTCGGCAACAAAGATTGCTGCTTTTTTCCGAATTTTTACTTTTGTCTTCAAAGTATTCTGTCTTTATTTTGTTACAAATCAGTGATAATAATAATAATTGACAAACTGAAAAAAAATATTTGAAACTATGTATTATAAATTATATTATGTTTGTTACAGAATCTACAGAAAGCAGTAAGAAAATGTATAACTGGCTCCTCAGAGGATATAGCACTTCTTGTTGAACAATTTGAGAGAAATGTTATTGGAGTGTTACCTATTTAGTAGAACCAAGGGCCCCGTCTCTCCAGTTTGTAATTGTAAAACAATTATGACTTATATTTTTGTGCATGATGATTTTTAAAATATAATAAAAACTGCGATCTAATATCAAAATCTTAAATCTACGTGTTGTTAATTTATAGTAATGTATTACTTTAATGTAATGTATATAGTAATGTATTTCATTTGACCTTGTAAGGTCAAATTAAACTCCACCTCTGCGGATATCCTCTATATTAAATTAGCTAAGGAAACTAGCTAATTTAATTAGACCCAGTATATCAACTGCAATGTTTAGGTGGATCGGCTGTAGTAGCCCGCGAAATTAATTTTTTCTTACAATTCTTTTTTTTTTTTCAATTTTTGTATTTTGCACGTCAGTGTCAGGTTGTATCTTGATCAAAATATGATTCGCGACCATAACAAATATGTATTTTACATCTTACATCTACATGTTCGAAAGGTTACTTGATGACTTTAAATTGTAATAACTTTTGACCGCCTGGCCCGATTTTAATGAACTTAAGACTAAATGTTACCTGAACATATGACTATATTTTCAATCGCTTAAATCTCATGAAAAGAAGTACACAAAACATCAATAGGTATTATGAATGGTTAAAACATGTGCATTTTAAAATCTTCCCCTGTTTTACCCCCTTGGGGGATGATTTTTACTAAAGCACTGAAACAATTTTCATATCCCTAACTTAAGAAATACTGGGTTTCCCATACAAACATCCATCCCATCTATGGTTATGTTTGAGATAACAAGTAGCCAATGGCCTTCCCCAGAATGACATCTACCTCCTTGCCAAATTTTATCGAAATTCGTTCAATGGTTTACCCGTCAAAAGGAAGCCAGACAAACAGAGTTACTTTCGAACATTGATATACAAAAAACTTTCGAATTTATAATATTAGTATGTAGTAATTGACCTTGACCGTGACCTTTATCTAATTATTGTATTAGTATTATTAGTGTAGTTTTATTGCACATTATCAGTGTACTGAAAGTTCATTCAGTACAAAACTGAATTTTGGAAGTTGATGTTTTTTGTAAAAGATTTTTGTTTTTCACCTTTTAGTGGGCCAGTTTGTAATTTATCTACTTATTTAAAGTTACAATAGCTAAATGTCAAACTATACCATATGCGTTGTCACGAGCATAAATTGCTTGGCAACCATATTATAGTGGGTACCTTTTTTTTTTTTTTAAATCATCAAATAACTTCTCCCGCTCTGGGCGGAGCGGGAGGGTGTGTCAGACTCTTACTGACTAAAACCCACCCGTATTCCTTCCTGTTGCCTGTGTTGCGGGGGCCTCGGTGACCCATAAGTACCTTCCCGCGACCCCGGCAGGCATCGGCCCTAGTGGACCCCTACTTTATGCTGACGACATCTCTTTGAGGCGCGCGTGGAATACGACGCGCCGTCGACCCGGGCCTGGTCCTTACCGGACGGTGAGCTACATAGTGGGTACCTAATCGAATCACAACCCATGAAATACTTATTAGTAAGTAGTTCCGGTAGAACTTCTTAATCACCAGTTGCACTTCACCAATGGTTCCTTCCAAAGTCAAATGCACGAGTTACAATTAAAAATACCCAAATCGCTATAGGTGTGCCTATAAAATTTGAGGATTTCCCTCGATTTCCATGGGATCCTCTGATCAGATTTAATGGAGACAATGGGACCACCTCAGGAGAACCTACCATTAAAAAAAAAACTCAAAATCGGTCCACAAAATTATTTGCGGAGAAATCGGTGAAAAATAAAAACATACAGACGAACATTTAACCTCCTCCTTTTTGGAAGTCGGTTAAAATTACAGTCCGTGCGTGTCACCAATTGATCACTGAAAGAGGAGCGAGAGGCGACTACTATATATTTTTTATTAAAGGCTCGATGCTCGATGTGGTTTCCGATTGTCAAAAAATCCGTTCTTATGGATGCAGAACCAAGTCAGAATACGGACGGGCCGCACCACATTGTTGTATGAAAATGCGTTGCGCTGCGCCTTGCTTTAGTGCTCTCACTTTCGCTATCTATGGGGCTCTTGTGCAATATTTCATGCTTTTGACCCAGCGAAGCCGTCTGTCGGGGTCGTTGGAAAGTCCAAAAGGGATACCGAGGCCCCTGGTAACACAGGCAACGGAAGGAACACGGGTGGGTTTTAGTCAGTAAGAGTCTGACACACCCTTCCGCTCCGCCCAGAGCGGGAGAAGTTATTTGATGATTTACCCAAAAAAAAACTGGGCAAGTGCGTCTCGGACCACGCACAATGAAGGGTTCCGTAGTTGTGATGAATTTATCCCAAAAACAAACTTAACATTGTAGTTGAAAAACATGTTCATCATATTTTGTGTGTTTGGTGGTCATGTTGTACATCGATATGTGCCACGGAAAATTCTCCAACTGCAAATTTAAGTTGGTCTATTATTACTAGTTAACGTGTAAAGTCCACTTAGCTGTGATAGTTTTTCATTTAATTTAATTACGTTTATGTACCATGAATTATTTCACATCTCCTTAAACAACCATTTAGCTGGCAGGGGAGGGGGACACTTGACTCTAGCAAAAATTGGCACTTTAATGCTTAATATTACGCAAACGGATCCTTGAATCGAAAAGTGGTGTTCACAGGCCCGCAATATTTTTGAACGGCCTATCCAACGATACCTCTCACACTATGGGACAGACGAGGAAAAAAGTATCATCCCCACATTACGTGCAAGGGAGGTAGGTACCCGAATTTTTTTTTTTAATATTTTATTTTAGCGCTTTGTCGGCGTGATTCAAAATCAAGTCATTCATTCAAATTAGGTTGAGAATCAGCACTTTTCGAACGTCAAAATTACATAGACAGTCCCACAAAACGCCCACCTTTCACCACTTCCTAGTGCTTTAGCTGGGAAGAAGTGGCGCAACAAACTCCCCAGCAGCACAGCTGTCTGTTCGATTAGAAAAAAAATAATTTACACAACGCTAAAACATTAAATTATTAGGCATATGTCAGCTAGCACGCCACTATACCTACCAACAACAAAAAAAAAACATCGAAACATCTCAAGCAGAAAAACGGAAACAGAAATGAATACCTAAATAAAAGCCTCCAGGCATAAATGGCGTGCCCGCTTACACATAGCTATAGCTGAAACTCGGTCACAAATGATAAACTAGGACCATCGAAGTAAAATAAAGAAACAGTTACTACTAATAACAATAACAAAACCATGGTCAGCAAGACGACCAGTCACCAGACGCAGCATCTCTGAGCTATAGCGGGGACAGACAAACGGACATGGCAAAACTATAAGGGTTCCTAGTTTACTACGGAACCCTAAAAAGACCGAGCTAAGCCGTGCGTTGCCCGTCAGTGAATGGATTTGTAAGCGTCAGGACCCCTGGACCAAGAGAGATATTTGATGTTTAGAAAATACCAAAATTTACTACCTTTTTGCTACTATTTGATACCTAACTTCAAATATTTAGTACCTCAACTGATAGCGAAAAAACACGTAAAGAAAGTGGTCAGCCATTCTGACATCAGGATGTCTGGACCATTTTTTTTTTCATAGGTCGAGACAACACACCTAATTTATCTCTTTGTAAATATTTACTACCTTTTTAGTACCTCAACATATATTTTTTTCAAATTTTTTTGGCAGTCCAGAAAAATGCTACGCATGAAAGATTGCACCAATAGAGATATTTGATGTTTAGAAAATACCAAAATTTACTACCTTTTTGCTACTATATGATACCTAACTTCAAATATTTAGTACCTCGACTGACAGCGAAAAAACACGTAAAGAAAGTGGTCAGCCATTCTGACATCAGGACGTCTGGACCATTTTTTTTTTCATAGTTCGAGACAACATAACTAATTTATCTCTTTGTAAATATTTACTACCTTTTTAGTACCTCAACATATATTTTTTTCAAATATTTTTGGCATTCCAGAAAAATGCTACGCATGAAAGATTTTTATACATAAAGGATTTTTTATAATGGACATTTATTTTGCCACATAAAGCTTATATTTTTAGGATATAGATACATTTATATTGTGGATTAGAAAATCATACACTCTAATATAGAAAATAATTTTAATAACTAGGATTGTAGGCTACATAATATCAAACTATAAAATATCCTATTTATCCTATCCTATTTACATGGCATAAGTATTAAGGGGGAACCTTAACGTTAGCCCGTGAAATAAAAATTTTCGTACGTTTTTTGCAATGTGCAGCTCAGTTTCTGGGTGTGCGTTGATTAAAGTATGATTCGCGACTGTAAAAATATGTACTTACATAATTATAATCATTACAATCAGTAATACAAATCCCTATGTTAGTATTGCTATCAAATGTCAGGATTTCATGACGTCTTGCAAATTGCAAAAAACGTACGAAAATTTGAATTTCGCGGGCTACTGTGAAGGTCTCTTTGTACTTACGGTATATGGAGGGAGGTGATAAAAAACTTTAAAAAATAACAAGAAGATTACAGAATGTAACAAGATTTAGAGAAACAAAACAAGCATACAAATTTTAGGAGGGGGCCTCACTTCAGTGTAGGTTTACAGGACAGGTTTAGGATTTTACATAATTTTTTTTTAATAATAATTAATAATATTATTGCTTATTCTGTAATGATTGTTTGTGTGCCTGTGTTGTTGTGTGTTGTGTGTGTGTGTGTGTGTGTGAGGGAGAATAGGGGAGTTTCTTGCGTAGGTACCGTAAAATGGGGTGAAGCGGGTCACTTTTGAACTTTGTTTACAATTTGAATATATGAGCACTTGGCAAAATCAGATTGAAGGTTTTTTTTTAATGTTCCGAGACTCTAAAGTTTAATAAAAAATACATAGTTATAATGTTTTATTAACAAAAATCAGAGAAAAACGTAAAAAACTGGTCAAACCCGGTTCACCCCGTGCTCGGGGTGAACAGACTCAGAACTGGGGTGATCAGGGTTTTAGGCTAGGGTTGTCAAAAAACAATGTTCCATAATAATATTCAACAAGTCTTTAATCTTTGCAGTTAGCTAGGTAACAATTTTTTACACAGTAATAAAAAATCAAACCACTAAATAAATACCTAACAATTAAGTATTTATTTTAAAACCAGTCTTATATAAAACTGCTCCATAAAAAATCTTTCACTCTTATAAATGGAAACGTTTTTTATAAAATAAATCTTTACAATTTTTAAAACAAAAAAAAATTGACTTCTCGTTTAGTGGACAATCTCTTGCTCATAAATAAATAGGAAAATAACGTTTGTTATAAAACATATCCTTACAAAATAAAACAAACAAAAAAAAAATCTTCTCGCTTAGTAGGTCCATAATAATAACCTAACATTTAAGTACCTATTTTCGGAATATAATCGGAAATAATCATTCTAGAAATTACAGTGAAAACGAAGACTTCTCGCTTAGTACGTAGATCCATAATATAGATATTGTATCCTTGCACCAACATCGCCAGACCTACCTACTCGTCTTCTAAAATCTTCATAATTTCGTCAGCATTATTAAAGTAATTTAAACTAATTTCCGAACCTCTTCGGCTTGGGATCGGAGCTGCATTTGGAGTACAAAACAGTTTGGGTTTTTTTATTGTGCACACCATATTTTTATCTTCTGTCTTCTTTTTCTTTGTAAGAATACGATTCCATGTAACTATTTCGTCAGATAATATTTTGACCTTACACTCCTTTATAGCCTCTTTCTTGTTTACTTGTTGAATACTGCCATCTTCGTCAACATTTGTGTCTTGTTCTGTTTCTGTCTGTTCTATCAAAATTTCTTCTCTTTCAACAAATAGATCATCCTCTAAAACAATAGGCATCGATTCTATATCCATGTCAAGAATCGCATTCATAGTGGAAGTGCTTGCACTACTGATTGATGGATTCAGAGGTATTTGTGTATTTAGGGACAAAGGAATCAATTTTTCAATAAAGCGACTGTTTGAAGATTGTGGTTTGGATTTTTTTCCTAATCCTTTTTTTTTCTGCATTGATACAATATTGCTTGTAGTTTGTTGCTCATCTTCTTTGGGTCTATTTTCATTATTTAATTCATCCGGACACACACTTCTACCAGCTACAACATTTAATTTCTTTTTCTTCTTTGGTTCAGTAATATCCAAAGTTCAATAACGCATTTCTTTTAGATACTTCACAAATGACTCGTTCACAGCATCTTGGGCAGTCTCATCTATTTCGGCATTTGGAAGGCGAGATATGACTTCTTCACTGTTTAAAGGAACAATACCAGTTTTTTTAAATCCAGAAAGTATATTGGATTTGGCGTTAATATTAAGCTGATTGATCAATAGCTTCAAAAGGCGAGGAAAACATCCCTTTGGAATGGAGCTTAAATTCCGTCCATCAGTTTCTTTCCACTTCTGCAAAATACTCCGCCATGCTTGTTTCATAGGACGGAAAAAGGCCACGTCTAGTGGTTGGGTCAAATGAGTGGAGTTTGGTGGCAAAAACACAAAGTGTATGTCCTTTTCTTTACACAGATCTATTAAATGCACTGAAAGATGAGACGATAAGTTGTCACCTATAAGAAGTTTTTTACCGGTTTTTTTGTCAAAATATGGAATAATGACATTTGTGATCCAATCACTAAAGATTTCTCCATCAAACCAGCCAGATTTCGACCTGTTATAGCAGGTTCCTTTTGGGCCATTTTGTATCCAAGTATCGTAAAGGTAGGTTGACTTATACACTACATAAGGCACCAATAGTTCTCCTTCAGCGTTTGCTGCAATCATCAAAGACGTACACCCTTTTGAAAAATTCCGGACCCTTTCTGGATATTTACATCCGCGCCGAACGATGACTTTTGGTCGCCCAGGGTCATCTGATAAGTTTGTTTCGTCGTAGTTGACTATGTTAGAGTGAGGTACGCCTTCAAGTGACTTTTCTAGTTCTGCAAAGTAGGTTTTCATCATTTCAGGTGACACTTCTGCTCTCGAACGTTTGATGTTTTGAGATATCCGCTTTGATATTTTGTCACTATGTCGTTTCAGGAAGCTCTCAACAAAATCAGGCCCTGGATAGTTGTTTTTAAACCTTTTCACAGTAATGTTTGATGTATCAAGATACATTTTAACAATATATCTTAAATCGTTTTGGTCCAACGGATAGCCCCAATCCGCACAAATATTTAATTTTTTTACAATAAAAGCCTCGGCCTCTGGTGTCATTGCCGTTTGGCCACCATGGGGTTTCATTGATTTATTATTGCGTCTCTGTAAAACTGAATATGAAATTCCATATTTCTCAGCAATGCATCGTATCGATGTGTTTCCAGCTGATATGTCTAGTAAAGCTTGATTAATTATGGCTACGTCATATTTTTTAAGAGATTTCGCTCCCGGTTTGGGTCGGTAGTTTCTAGGCATATCTGTAGAGAAATAAAATATATTTCGTAAATATAGGTACCTATTTGAGCACGCATACTAACTCACCAGGATAATATTGTAATATATATATTATAATATATATAGGTGTTCTTTTTATAATATGATTTGCAATCTGTAATGGCTTAAATTTAAAAATAAAGAAGGTAAAAATAAAAAATCATTATTTTGTAATGATGACCTAGGAAAGGACTGAAAACGTCATAATTAATAAACTATTTTTTTTTTATTGTTGTATTTAAATAGACCTCTAGATAGTAAGCATTAAACGTGTTGACAACCCTAATAAAAAAAACCTCTTCGCCCCTTTCTTGACCCTGTACACCCCATTCTTGAGTCTGTTAGCCCCACAAGTGGCTCTGTTGCCCCCTTTCTATGACCCGCTTCACCCCTCAGGTGACCCTGATAACCCCAAAAATCTAAGTAATTGCCTTTAAATAAGTTTTCTCCAATTATGCAGGAAAATAATACACAAATTTACTCACCTATGCGTTTTTACAATAACCCAAGAGACAAGGTTTGCTTAGAACCGGGTTATATTGCCGAAAAATCACAGAAACCAAACAAAAAGACGAAATTACGCGGAACCAAAATACGACTGTTTTGGAGCGGGATTTTTAAACCGTTTTTTCTTCTATTCTACTTTGTCTATGAATCGTGTGTTGCCATTACATAAAAATTCAAAACCTTCTTTGTTCAAGTCAGTTACTCGACCACAGACAAACTAAGTTACCAAACCAGAAAATGAACGTGAACAAAATTAGACTACATGATTCTGTTCCCCCCTGGGACCCGCTTCACCCCATTTTACGGTAGCATTTTTCTGGAATGCCAAAAATATTTGAAAAAAATATATGTTGAGGTACTAAAAAGGTAGTAAATATTTACAAAGAGATAAATTAGGTGTGTTGTCTCGACCTATGAAAAAAAAAAAAAATGGTCCAGACATCCTGATGTCAGAATGGCTGACCATTTTCTTTACGTGTTTTTTCGCTATCAGTTGAGGTACTAAATATTTGAAGTTAGGTATCAAATAGTAGCAAAAAGGTAGTAAATTTTGGTATTTTCTAAACATCAAATATCTCTCTTGGTCCAGGGGTCCTGACGCTTACATGGATTTTAGGTTCTTTTTTGTCCCCTTGACCCATACCTTATTATTTCATTATTTTAGTCTCCATGTTCATTAGGTAAACTGCGAAATTATCGTACACGGATACACAATGGGGAGTATCACAGATGGATGTTTCAGGAACAGGGTTTTAGAGGAATAAAAAAAAAACGCATGTAATAATTATAATCTATGTTTATTTATTAGACCATTCTCCTCAGGAGTTCGTTGATCTTGTCCTCGCGGTTTCCGAAGTCACCTCCGTCGACGTAGTGGATGGTCTTCTTGCGCCAACCTCCGGTGGGGTTGTTTAGCTTGAATGGCCAGACGAAGTTGCTGGCGTACTGTGAAATAAAAAAATAAAAAAAAAATATAGAACGCCAAATTACACAAGTTACAACGGATAGCTTGCGCACTTGAATTTAGTATTTTTAATCGACTTCAAAAAGGAGGTTATGCCATACGACGCATTTTTCTTTATAGTTCATTTCCGATCCTCTCTTTGGCAATCGCAACGCAGAATTTAGAACAGATGTGGCAGAAATAATGATTTCCAAATCTGTAACATTATCAACTTGCCTGCCTGTTGCCTGTCATAACAAAGCAGGCAACCTGAGATCCGTAAATAATAACAGTATGCTTCTGTAAATATGGCACATCAAGTTTCAAAAAAATTCGAATTTCGAATTTTTTTGAAATTGTCGAATCTCAGTCACTTGTACCAGTGAAGTTTAAGGGGTGAAAGTTCATTTCTAATAGCCAGTTACTGTATGTATGCATGAAGAACTATACGATTCTCACCTTGAACTTCTCTCCGACGCTGAAGATCTCGTGGATGAGGTCCTCAACACAGATGATGTTCTGTTTGCCAAGCTTCTGCTCGACGATTGTGTTGGATGCGATCGGCACGCGCTGTCCGTTGACCTTGGCGAAACCGCGCTTGTATACCAGCTGTAGAGTATTAAATTGGTTAGTTATTGGATGAAGTAAAGAACAATAGAATGTCTTTCTTAAAGTTTGTCTTTAAGACAGTAAAGGGTTCAGACTACATTTTCTAACATATATATCCTAATCATAAGAAATTTTAAGTTGGATCAAATCCCACATGCATCTTAGAACAGTCTCCTATACAATAAAGGCAAAAAACAAAGTGCTTCTGTCTGTTTGTTAGATGCTGTTGCAGACTAATGGCAGTCAATTTATTTCAACTTAATTTCAAGAATGTTGATGTTCTTTGAAAAATGAAAGAAAACCACACTTCAAGGGCATTACATAAAGAGGTGTAGAAGTGATGTTGAAAATAATCTCATATACTGACCTCCCTAACGCTCTTAAGATTGGGGTATCCCCACGCGATGTAGGGCTCTGCGATACGCAGCATGTTGACGGTGGCCTTGTTCAGACGGATGAACACGCCATTGTTGATCTGGCGCAGTCTGAATAACTGCAGCACTTTGCGGACCTGTCAAGACACAAATGTTGATAAATTATAACGTTGAATAATAGTAGAAAAGACAATCACAAATAGATATCCCAGCTCCATACATTTTTTCAAATAGAATCATTTATTTCAATAATTGTGTTTTTTTTTATTTATTTTTGTGGTTAAATCAAGCATTAAAATGCTGTAAACCCAAGTGTAACTTTGCGATATTCTATTCTTAGTACATTTTCTGTAAAAACGCGGCATAAACTTAGTGCTGCAACTTAAGAAGTAATTGTGGTGTCTCATAGTCGCAATTAACACAGTTAGCCTTGAACGAAGTTTATTGTGCCAAATAAAAAACGATTGTAAACAAATAATTACCTTGGGTGAAACCTGGTTGATACCACGGATACGGATGACGAAAGCGAGTTTCGCTTCTCCGGGAACATAGTAGTTACCGCGGTTGCGAGCCTGCAATACAAAGACATTATAAACTTATAAACATAGCAATATATGGCCCATGTCCTCCAGATGCAGCACTTCCAGAAAGACATTTTTTTTTTCCTATGTACTTGACTCAATCAATGATCAGTAAACCAGTTGATTAATCTAACAATGGTGCCGATTCCCTTGTTCACAAACTTAACTAAATTTAAGTTCAGTGCATCTCTTTCTTTCTATTTCATTAAGAAGAGGACAGAAGATAAATTTTAGTTTAGTCCTGTCAAATTAATCAGCGCCTGTCATTACTCCATACAAGATTAGACGTGATTAAAAACTTGTCTACTAAAATTACGTCAACTTACGTCAAGCGGTGATTAATTTGACAGGACTAAACTATAATTTATCTTCTGTCCTTTTCGTAATGAAATAGAAAGAAAAAGATGCAATGAACTTAAATTTAGGTTAGTTTGTAAACAAGGGAATCGGCACCAATGATTGTTATTGGCTAAGTGAAGAACCAACAAGTTGTCACAAAAAAATTATAATACAAAGAGTCAAATACTTATGATAGCAGGAAGTTGAAGTTCTTTACAATTAATTTATTATCATGCCTGAAGAAGGGAGGAACTTAGTGAGGAGTAGTTATACACAAAATAAAATAACGTTTTTTGTAAGTTTTTACTTTCTGCAAGGCCCAGTACTGTAAAACGGGATGAATATCTGCATCCCAGTATGAATCGGGACGAAACTTTAAACTGGATTTTAACATTGCAATTATACAGTTTGCAGCCAGTAAACAAAGTTAGTAATTAATTATTTTACAGTAAACACATTAAGAGTCTTTTTTGGCATCCCGATTTACCCCTGCAACACTATTCACACCATTTTACGGTATTAGCAAGTGCATAAAGTTATAACATCAAGGAAATAATCTCAGTGACTTACCTGTCTGGCTAGCCTGATCTCATCTCGCTCCCTGATGCGGTATTCCTTAACATACTGTTCAGCCCTCTTGAAGATTTCCTTACGCTTCTTGACAGCCACTGAACGCCTCTTAAGAGTGACCTAGTAGAAGAACATTTGTTTTAGTTTGTGGGTTTTGAAATTGTGATGTCATGTGGATGGTGTGTTTCACTAGTTGTGAATGATAACAACACCTTAGTCAGATGGGCATAGAGTTCATCTGACTAAGGTGCTGTTATCTTAAGTGTTGGGATCATCTTGTACGAAATATGTAAAAAATATGAAGTTACCAAAATAAAAACTTCATTTTAAGCATTTAATTATGAATTGGAATTCTTTATCGAACCTAGAAAGATATTGTTATATCATTGTGAACATTAAGAAATTAACTTCAGAGGTATTTCAAAAAGTTACTTTATTGAATCATAACAAGAAAACAAAGCATGTGGAAAAAAATTATTAAAATGCACAAACATTATTTTTAATGTCATGTATGCTGCAGCATTGCTTGGGTCTATCCCATAAATCTCAAAAAAATCCAATTTACCCTGAAATACACATTAAAGTTTATAGGTTATGTTGTTTTACCTGTAGACGGCGGGTGCGGAGTGCATCTCTCCTCTTGCGGTGCTTGAGCACTGACTCTGGGACGGCAGGCAGCTTCTTGCTGTCCTCCTTGCCCTTCACTGGCTTCTTCTCGGCCACAACCTTCTTCTCTGTAGTTGCTACCATCGTGCTGAAATGTTATAAGAACTTATTAGAGAATAGACAGAGATTAATACAGGGTCACTGTAAATGTTTTCATAAAATATTTATTGCTCTAATGAACTTGAGTTGATAAAACAGAGGAGTAAGAAGAATACCTTGGTAATAAACAGGTAAGTTGAAAAAAATGCAGGCTCAATAACGAGAAATGAGTGGTGGCTATTGCACTACATTCAATCAATACAACCAAGCGAGACTCTTATGTATTTTACATTGCCTCATTGTTTTAGTTTATCATTGTAGTCTTAAAGATTGGATAAATATTAAGAGTTTCATGAAGAATTTACACGCTAACAACATGGTACAAAGAGATAGCACCAAAAGTGAGAATATTCTTTAACATAATTTAAAGTAGGAATGCCTAAAAATGACGAGGAAGGAGCCAGTAATCATAATAGGAACTCAAATAGGGACAATTTTTGGAGTTTCGAAGCCATACCACACTTGTTTGTAGAAGAGGTTAGGTCATGTAGAACGAACTTATAATTTTAGTGTCAATAAAATAGAAAACACGTGCTATATGAACAAATTAATTATGCTACAGTGTAATTTAATCTTTTTCATCCCACAAAACCTTGTATTCAGGCAAAAAACAAGGATCGTTGGTGTGGCGGCATGTCACCATCCTACTCATAAAGTTTAACAACACTTTTCACAAAATACACATAACATTTTATTTTACTGACACTGTAATTGTATTCCTTATTAAATTACGAACTATTTTAACACTTAAAAACTAATAAATATATTATTTTTTAACAACCTGCGGGGTAAAACTCCACGCGGCACGTGTGTCAAATTATCAAAAGAAAGACAGAATACAGACTTCCGCCAGTCGCCATTTTATTTAGTTTTTTCGTATAGTAACATTGACGTTTGTTCATTTCAATGTCACAAATATCCAAAAAATAAAATGAAATCCAGTCTTTGCTGTAGGCTGTCCTACAGCAAAAACTGGATTTAATTTAATTTTTTAATTTTTATTATTTCACTAACCAACAAAACAATGGCGTAGTGCTTGTTCTCAATATTGGTAACTCTTTTCTTCTACTATATCGCTCTCGACGCTATTTAATGTTATAGTTTTTTTGCTATTAGACGTGAAAACGAACGATTTCACGGTTTTTTTTTTCTTTGGACATCCTTTTTGGTGACTTCCGGTGGCGCATGTTTTTGAAATGCTATTGAACCAATGTTTCCATAGTAACAAACAAAAAGAGAATACGCTTTAATAGTTTGGCACAATACATTCTAATATTACTAAAAAATAATTAGATATTAGTCAATATGGTTGAAAAAGATCCTCAGCTGAGCGCCCTAGAGGTAGGAGAGCTAGATTTATTTGTCGACAGCATGGTACCATCCCGTATTGAATCCATTGGTCATCAGGGGTAAGTCCACGAGAGGTTCAAGAAATTAATGTTGTTACTTTATTGGAAATAGGTCTCGTTCAGCAGATATCCAATTAAAATCATAATCTTTATAGATGGGTGGATTGGCATCTAAGATTACAAAAAATAAACCAACAAGCAGTCTTGGAAGCCTCTTCGATGCAAGAGGAACTCACGAAAGAAACTCTTATTGCCTCTGGAAAGGTAATGCTATCGAGCGGCCGCGGCTGGGGCAGTATATTTTTGATACTCGCTTATCCGTCGCGTCGTAACCACTAACTACACGTAAATCAAGATACAGGGCACCTTGTAACTTCCAATATTACGCACGTAAAACGCCTTATATAATTCGCGATTTCCTTGTTCACAAATGTTCCCTTGTTCACTTGTTCCCGATTCCCTTGTTCACAAACAAAACTAAACTTAAGTTCAGTGCATCTGCAACAGAAGATAAATTTTAGTTTAGTCCTGTCAAATTAATCAGCGCCTGTCACTAACAGGCGCTGATTAATTTGACAGGACTAAAATAAAATTTATCTTCTGTCCTTTTCTTAATGAAATAGAAAGAAAAGGATGCACTGAACTAAAATTTAGTTTAGATTGTGAACAAGGGAATCGGCACCATTAGGTATTAGACCGTGACATATCCGCTATTGTTATTATTTTCAGCTTCCAGTGTTGGTTTACGAAGCCATATGCATCCAAGTCTGGCGCATAAAGATATATCCTCAAATAATTAAATTGGAGCCTGCGCCTGAGAATACTTTTGGCGTTTACATGGTGGTAAGACGTTTTTTTTTTAAACTTTTCTATTGCTTCGTTGGTTTAGTGGTCGCAAGTGCTACTGATGAGCATAAGGTACCGTGGCGGGGTCGATTCCCAGCTCGGCCCAAGTGTCATAGGGTTTTTCTTTCAGTATTTTTTCGGTAGCTGCCCGATGGCTACATATGTGTTGACAACAGGCTCGCCCCCTTTTATAGTCCCAATGGCCTTGAACTGAACATCATCATCATCTGTCTAGCCTTTTCCCAACTACGTTGGGGTTGGCTTCCAGTCTAACCTTTTCTCAACCTCGTTGGGGTCGGCTTCCAGACATGGAGCAACTGTCTATCTGACCTCCACAACCCAGTTACTGGATAATACGATACCCCTTGGTAAGACTGGTTGTCAGTCATTCGGGCTTCTGACGACCCGTAACAACTGTCAAAGATCCACGAATGACAGCCGGGACCAACGGCTTAACGTGCTTTCCGAGGCACGGAGGGGTCTTAGGTATGTAAAGATGGTCAACCTATCTACGGACCAACCGCGGCAAGCGTAGCTTAACCTGATCGATTGACTCGTGCGGCTGTTATTATTTAGCCACAATCCCCAACGTGGTGCCTATTAAAAACACACCTCTGCCTAATTTGGGGATAACAAGGGTGTTATGTGTTTCCCGGGATTTCTGAACTACGTCTATTTCCAGTTATATCACGAGGCAGCGGCCGTGGGTTTGCTCGAGACTGTGTTGTTTCATGAAGACGGTGCGCAGTGCATCAGCGACGTGGTGGTGGACTTGTTGAACTATGCCGTCGATCAACTTACTGCGCTGTTGGGCCTCATCAAGTTAGTTTAAAACACGTAGCGTTTCTATTCGACTATATTTCAACATGGGGAATGTTGTTGATATTCTATAATATAGAATATCAACATTCCCCATGTATATTTATATATATTTATTGGCAGTGAATACTGCATAAAGCCCCATTTACACGGTGCAAGTTTATTGCCTGTAGCATATATAATTGAATCAACATTGACTAGCACTATCTAAATACGTACAATTGTCGCACGATACGGCCAAGTTAGTCGCCGTTTAAAACTGGTATCTATAGGTGTAAACAGCACGTACCTACAATTAAATCGCACGTTCAATAAAATCGCATTCAATACTTGACTCAATTGTACTGCAAAGACGTGAAACTCTTGTGTTTAGACGATGTAAAACCTGCATGCAATAATCGCTTTGCAATAATTGCCTTGGTTTTAACTGAAGTTGCATGCAATTATTGAATGGCAAAACTTCATTCCATTATTGTATGCTATTATGGAAATCGCACGCGTGTAAACACTTGCATACAAGTCTTGAATGGCAATAATTGAACGTACTTTATGGCAAGCGAACGCTTTGAACGTTCCACAAACTCGCACCGTGTAAATGGGGCTTTACTCATCCTTTTACAGATATTCTATTTCACGAAGTCCGTTCGGCTTTGATTGTAGTAGTGACGTATCCCGACAAGCGCGCTTGTGTGTGTAAAAGTAGGTAACGTTAGCAAAAAAAATCTGATATATATTCAAGTCGAGATTTAATAATCTAAATAAAATTTTGGTTTTAAAAGTATATACATTTTGTAAATAAATTAGATTAGGTTGCAATAAATACAAAAATATTAAGAATATGTAGGCATTTAATTAAGCATTGGTGTTACAGAATGGAAACGAAACAAGTAGGACTATTCAGTATTTTCAATCACTATCAGATAAATTTTCGATTTCCGATTCCGTTTTGCTGTCGTCAGAATCATCTTGTACATTGATTATAAATTCAAAATCGAGATCAAAATATTTCAAGTAGTCTTTTTCAATTTTTTCAACATGAGCACAAGTTTTTTGCCACGTTTCACTGCTAACTTGGCCCAAACTTTCATTGATCAGTCTTTCCGTATTCGTCATGTTTTGCTCGATATTTTTAGATGCGACATAATTTTTAACGATCCCCCAAATATTTTCAATCGCATTTAATTCTGGTTGATAAGGGGGACGGCGTAAGACATCAAAACCCTTGCTTTTTATAAAATCGTCAATCTTGTAGATTACGTGTTGGGCTTTGTACTTCTTTATTGTATCGTACAATTCCAATTTAAGAAGAGTTTTCCTTATCCCTGAGCCATTGCTGCATATCGGCTTTCTTTGTAGATTGCGTCGGTAGTCGTTCAGCCCGTGTGTTGTGATAAGATGCATTGTCTAAGACAATGACAGAGCGCGGAAGTAAATTGGGTAGCAACTAACTTAACTTAGCTTTACTTAACTTCTTAACTTAGCTAATGTTGGAATTTCTTTATGGACAATATGGAAATCTTGTACAGTACTGCGAACCACATCGGCTGTAAAATTATCTATATCCACTTTATTATCTCGCTTTCTCCTTTTCTTCATAGGTGAAGTGAATTTTGATGAAGTGGATGGCAATTCCTTCTCTTCTTTTAATATTCTTTGAACTGTTTTTTGGCTCACACCTGTAGCTTCAGCTGTACGGCGTGTAATGTCTCGTAAATGAGACAAATCACAGTTGAGTTCCATTAATGATTTTGTAAATTCATATTCTTCTCGCAGAAAATGATAAACACTAGCTATCATGTTTCGACCCTAAAACAAAATGTAATCAAAATAATTAAGTAATATAAACATTTTATAACACAAAAAACATTCATTTTATAAATACTTCTATTGCTATATTAAGTATCTTTGTATAACATTTTAATTGAAAACGTATAAATAAATATTACCTGACTATGGACAACTCTTCTTCGTTTTGTTGCCATGCTGACCTTACTCCGTGAAACAATTTGGCGCGAACTAAAAACCACTACTGATCCGGACCGTGTCCCGATCGACACTGAGCGCTCTCGAGGTTACGCACACAAAAACAATGTGCATGTGCACGCTTGACAACATTCATAGCCAAACGGACTTCGTGACATAGAACATCTGTACCAGATGTGCGACGCCAATTAAATCTCTAAAGTTTTATTCTTCGTCAGGCTATTAGTTAAACTTCACTTCTCTCAGCCCACATGAGGGTAGTCTCTCGTAAATATAGCAAAGCTAATTTCAAGATTTTGTCTCAGTAACGACTACCTGAAGCCAATTACCACGAAGGAACTTGAAAGTGAGACAGCCATCGAAGAGTTAAACAGACAGAAGCGCGATCTTCAATTTGACATCAGTATGAGATGCATTTCCATCGTCCGGTGAGATATAACAACTTTTATTTTAGAATTTTAAAATCAACGTGATTTTTAATAAAATCTGCTGGCTGGAGTTAAATTAGTCAAGTAGACAACTGTCAAGTAGCCAAACTTGACAAATATTTAAATGCACTATACTTATTGTAGTTAATACTATATCTATAGCTAATAGGTGTCGAGCGAACAGATGGCGTTAGAAACACCACATTCATGACACTTTCATGACATAAATATGATAAAAAACAGCCAGACTAAAGTGGGAATGGGCTGGCCACTTTTGATGCACGCGGAGAGATGGGCAAAGATCGTCACTCAGACCGCAGTGAAGGTGTGACGATCTAATCATGTTTTCGGGGGCAACAGAGCCAGAGATCGCACAAAAAATGTAAGTATGGGAGAGAAAAGGGAAGGGCTTTGGCCGCAACTCTTAAACGTTTTTCTTTCAATTCAGTTACATAGCAGAACACATGGAGGTAGGTGGCGCGGGAGCATCAATCTCCACCAATCTCTACAAGACGCACGATGTACCCTCTCTACTCACGCATCTGCTTGTACACGAACCGTGGATGAAGAGAAACGACAAAGATGAGCTGCAGTTCTTTAACTGTAAGATCTTATTACCATCATCGCTTCGTCTTCAATCCTTACTAATATCATATTTGCGAAAGTAGCTCTGCCTTTTCGTGCCTTAACAGCTGAACAGATTTTGATGAAATTTGGCTATGACCTGGGTTAGGACGTAGGACTTTTTATCCCGGCAGTACACACGGCTACATATCTAGCTATACATTTCCAGTATAAGCTGACCTCTCATATTACGGAAATCCTATACAATGCAAGATCAGCATATACTGGAAATGTATAGCTTGGTATGTAGCCGTGTGTATGCTCACATGGGATAATTTCAAAATCTAGTATCTTTTTTCAAAGAGTTCGATTAACATACAGTTGGTCGCTGGAGCAAGCCGTCTGCTGAAGACTTGTCTCAAATGCATCGCACTGAAGTCCAACTGTGGCTGTGTATCCGGCAACTGTTATTGGAGCCGCGCCTCGCACACTACTATGCGATCGATGAGTGTCGTCGCAACGCCTTCTGTAGGGTAAGTCTGAAGTTCTGACCAGCTATGGTATTATTGAGTAGAGTATATATATATGTAGCAGTGGTGGCCCAGTAGTAACGGCTTCTATGAGTTGTAGGTTGTAGGTTCGAACCAAGACAGGTGCTTTACTTTGTGTAAATTAATTAATCACCACTGCCCTCAAAACGGTGGAGGTCGTTGTGAGGAAACCGGCATTTCCTAGAACCAAAAATTCGAAGACATGTGACATCTACCAACTCGCACTGGGCCCGCGTGGTAGATTACAACCCACTCCCTCTCACCGAAAGGAGGCCTGTGTCCCAGCAGTGGGAACATTATAGGCTGATTGTGATACTTTTTTTTTGTTCCGGGGTGAAAAATCCTCATGGATGTCCAGAGGCGGGCGGAGGGGTCTGTCAGCCTCTTAGTGACTAAAAACTACCCCGGTGTTGCCCACTTGCACCACCGGGGATCATGGGATCTATTGCGACTTCCGCGATCCCCGGCTGGTGCCAGCCCGCGGTTGCGGGCCATCTCAGCCTCGCGGGGGAGAATGAGGGGTAAAACTCCCCCCACGACGTCCAATAGGGGTGCTCGTGGAACATTACGCGCCGCCACCTCTCGGGGCGATGCTGTCTTACCTACATTAACCTAAAAGTTTTTGAAGTTAAAATGGTTCTGCTTTGATGTTTTGGTAGAATGGTAAACCCAGATCCAGGCTCTTACCGTGAGAGGGAATCCTTTGAAAACTTAAATAATGCAACATTGCAACCCTAGATTTACTGTTTCCATAATTACCTTTAATGATTATTACTACATTTTTTAAACTCATATCAATTTTTGCATCACTTAGTTACAAGCCAAGATGACAGAGCGCATGCTAGACCAGATCCCACCGCTTGGTGACCTGAAGATGTTTATATGCCGGCTAGCTGTAGGGGACTACTCGGGCCTTAATAATCGCACCAACGGCGTCAAGAACCCTGGATGCACGCTCATTGAGATTGTGCCACAGGTGATTTCATAATTTTATTAGGGCGTAGGTAGGTACTCTTCACTTCTGTCTATCCCCTCGGGGAATATGAGCGTGATGTAATGTTATTGTTTATTAGGGAGTTTAATGTGCTTTAGAAGAAGACATCATACAGGTATTTCATGGCAGACACGACGCTTTACAAAGAGGCACTTTTTCTAAAATTCGCTGTGCCAGATTTAAGCCCGTTTTACACGTTATAAGTGTCTTACCTGTGGCATAGAATAAAAAAGAAGCAACAAATGACTTGCATCGTCTAAACACTGTTTAGATGGTGCAACTTAAATTTTTAGTTCAGCTTATGGTGGCAATTAAATCTCACCGTGTAAATCTGGCTTTACGGCCGCGTACTGCACCTTTAAGACGCTGGCAACACCTAAACTGCGGTCACTGTCAGATTGCATAGAAAAGAAAGAGAAGCGCGATGACACAACGCTTGTAATTTATTGCAAAATATGAAGCAATTATCTATTTACTCAAAATTGAGTTGAGTAATCGAAAATATAAAACAACCAAGTTCTGCATTGAAATAAGACGTTCTTGTTATTCATTAAATAAGTAACGTATGTTGATATTTAATACAGATATTTTGGATTAGAACTCAAGGTAAGAGGTTAGTTTAACGTTAGTTTGTATCGAGATTTTTTTTTCGAAACTTGTTTTGGTAACAACCAAGTTCTGGGAAATATGTTCAAAATTAACATATATTTTTTCCGCTACCACAAACTATACAGATTTGCCAATTTTTTTTCTTAAGAGAAGCCTATTTTTGTCAATTGGGTCTTGTCAGCGCCTTAACGCACACTATCAAACACCCAAATTAGAATATTATGTTATACAAGGTGTCGTTTTGCATCCTCGTCAGCGCCTTAATTGCGTATCACATTAACAATAACATCTGATTTTGAAGTCTATTGTTAATACATTGCTTCATCTATTATGTTCGAAAAATTTGTACAACAACATAAATATAATAATAATGCAATGAATGTTATTGATCTGTCAAAATGAAACCCATTGCAAGCAGTGTCCGCGACTTAAAGTTGTAGGTCGTAGGTTCGAACCCTGACAGGCGCTTTACTTTATGTAAATTATTTTATCACCACTGCTCTCAAAAAGGTGAAGGAAAACATCTTGAGGAAACCGGATGTCCTCTAGAACCAAAAATTCGAAGACATGTGACATCTACCAACCCGCACTGGGCCCGCGTGGTGGATTACGGCCCACTCCCTCTCACAGAGAGGAGGCCTGTGTCCCAGCAGTGGGAACATTATAGGCTAATTATAATGGTTACGCAATTACCCCGCTGCTCTATAATACAGGCTAGCAGCCGTATTTAAAACCTCTTTTTTTCCTAACCTCAGATCAAAGATGCCTACCTGAAACAAGTACACAAGCGAACAAAATCTCTCGCCAAAACCCAACTAGAGTTGTTCCACATGGATGGCTCCGAAGAGTCGCGAGTGATGGCCAAGCGTCTATTGGAGTCGTACACGAGTGACGCCGCACTTGTGCTGGACAGTGGTGGCGCTAAATGTGCTAAATGTGGCGATAAGGCCACTAAGAAGTGCTCGAGGTGTAAGACTGAGTGGTATTGTGGCAGGTCTGTGTTGCCTAGCAAATTCTCTCATTAAAAAAAATTGGGAGCTCGCCCTTAGCGAGATGAGAACAACTTTCTCAAAAAAATTACAATATCGGCTTATCTATCCTTTAGTGCAAAATCTTTTGAGTTCTTTGCTTAATAAATACTCAAATCGATATTCTAGGCTTTGCACTGAGTCGAATTACACTGGAGTTATCTGACATGTGCTAGCTAAGCTAGCTAGAAAATAGTCATTTAAATTGTATTTATTGTATTATAGACTTCTAAGACTCTTACAAACAAGCGCGACACGCAACGCGACACAAAGGCACCGGTTGTAGTGCTACACGCGGTGCCTTTCTGTCGCGTCGCGTGACGCGCCTGTTTGAAGGTGCCTTTACACGTATTATTATACATTTATTTTACACTAATATAAATCGATTAAACTAAACGATCACCATTACAATAAATATGAGCATTTTATTACAAAATCAAAAAAATCAAAATCAAAAGTCATTTATTCAAACTAGGCTGAAAATCAGCACTTTTCGAACGTCAAAGTTACATAAGACAGTCCCCCAAAAATGCCCGCCTTTCACCACTTCCTAGTGCTTTAGCTGGGAAGAAGAAGTGGTGGAACAAACTCCCCAGCAGCACGTCTGTCTGTTTAGTTATATAAACTTGATTCTATACAAATCGTATGCAAAGTAATTAACATTACGAAACACAAAACATTGGATTAAATTACACACTTGCCATACGTTAGCTAGCACGCGCCAGTCACAGACACAGCTAGCACATGTCAGATTAGGTACTGAAGTGAATTATTAATTCGAAGCTAACCATACTGAAATGATTTGAATATATATTTTTTTATTTACAGAGAATGTCAAGTTCAACAATGGCCGATGCATAAAGAAATATGCGATCAGTTCGCAAAAATATGTGTGTAACAACTTCATTTAAATTTAATTGTTTCAAGCATTAAGGCTCCTACATACTGGCGCGACTTGTCGCGCGACGCGTCGCGACACAAAGGCACCACGTGTAGCGCTACAAGCGGTGCCTTTGTGTCGCGTCGCGTCGCGCGACAAGTCGCGCTAGTATGTAGGAGCCTTTATTTTCGTGGATATTCAAGTTCTAGATATTAAACATTTATAATAGTAAAATTGTTCCTATTTATTTCTTTAGAAATAAATAAACTTTACATTAGTATTTTCATTGTTTCTAATAATTTAATAATAATAATAATTTATTTCATAAAAAGAGGTACAGTCTGTTACAAAGTAGGATGACAACTTAGGAATAGTTTACATCTGAGATGAGTAGGTAACAATACATTTTATGATCTGATGTCCTAGCTAGGTTACTTAGTAGCCTGTATTAAGGACAATCAGTGCTCAATTTCCCGAAAAATAGGACAAAAATATTTCTTGAGACTGTTACATAATTAATGACAAACAATTTTGAACAAATTGATAAACTAATAAAAGTTCAATACAAGAAATGTGTGTTTGTGTGTGTAAATGCACGTGCGAGAGAGAGAGTGTGTGTGTGTGTGGGGGAGAGTGAGTGTGTCTGTGTGTATTATGAGTTACTTCATTGTAGTAAGAAGGGATTCGGTATCATCATAATTTTTGGTTGAAAGAAATTCAGTAATCCGCTTTTTACATGTTAGCTTACAACATGGTTGCAGTCGAATTATTGCATTTATTCTATTATAAAGAAATGGTCCTTGATAGAGAAATAATCTTTTTGTAAAAGTAAAGTAAGGATGAGGTACATTACATACCCTGTTTCTTCTTCTGGGTATTATCGGCCGACGTGCAACTGGAGTGTTAGTGTGCTGTAGTAAAATTGTGGTGAGTATGAACATTTGGCGAACAGTAGGTAAGGATCTCACATTTCTGATAGAGGTCAAAGGTAGGATAAAGTATTGGTCGAAAAGTGGCTACTTTCAGAACAGCTCGAATGCAGAATTTGTTGAAGATTGATTGAATTGCGATACGCTGCGGCCCGATGCAGCTGTATTAAGAGATCAGTGAAAAACCACCAATGTATACGGTGCATAGATAGATCTACCTGCCTAGCCTTTTCCCAACTATGTTAAACTCAAACTCAAAGCATTTATTTCAATTAAACCATTTACAGGCACTTTTGAATTGTCAAGGAGTCGGTCAGTTAGTAATATGAAGCTAGTTGCCCATTCCAAAGCGTAGTAGGTACCTATGGAGAAGAACGGGCAAGAATCTCCATGGACACTCTTTTAAATTAAATTGATAAGTACATAAAGATTAATACAAAAATAATGTTGAAATTATAACTAAATGTGAGGACGATGTAAAATAAAAAAAACGCGTCCATAGTAGAAAGAGAAACAAAAACAATTTCTAAATAAAATAATTACAAATACGAGGTGCATTCAATAAGTACCTAGCCTCATCGCCAGAGGGCGCTGTAGTTTCAAAAGAGCTTTAGCACAGTGTAGCACATTCTTTTTTAATTCTTTTTTCAAATTTTCATTCCAATCCCTTCATTTGTTTTAATTTGACAACTTATGGAAGCGAACGTGTCGATCGGTTTTACAAAAATGGAAAAAGAGCAATATCGTTCGATGATTCGATTCCTATTTTTGGAAGGGAAAACGCGCATCGAAATCAAAGAGCGCTTGGATGCTGTGTACGGTGACTCTTCTCCATCGATGGCCACCGTCAAGAATTGGTTCAACGAGTTTGCACGTGGCCGTACGTCCGTTTTTGATGAACCACGTCCAGGTGCACCGAAAACAGCTGCTACGGAGGAAAACATTAAAAAAATCCATGATTTCGTATTGGCAGATCGCCGATTGAAGGTTCGGGAGCTAGCTGAGACTGTAGGCATTTCAGAAGGAACAGTGGATCATATTCTTCACGAGGAACTCGGCATGAGAAAGCTGTCGGCGCGATGGGTGCCGCGTTTACTCACACCAGAAAACAAGCGCAACCGTGAGACCACATCGGAGACGTGTTTGGCGCTGTTTAATCGGAATCCAGCGGAGTTTTTGCGTCGTTTTGTGACCGTCGATGAAACCTGGATCCACTGGTACACACCAGAGACCAAGGAGCAATCAAAACAATGGATCCAGACCGGGGAACGTGCTCCAAAGAAGGCGAAAACTGTAAAATCGGCGGGAAAAGTTATGGCCACCGTTTTCTGGGATTCACAAGGTGTGATCTACATTGATTACCTCGAGAAGGGTAAAACAATTACAGGGCTTTACTATGCCGATTTATTGGGCCGATTCGACGCCGAATTAAAGAAAAACGACCCCATCTGGCGAAGAAAAAAGTGCTGTTTCACCACGACAACGCACCGGTTCACACGTCTGCCGTTGCCATGGCCAAATTGGTCGAATTACGCTACGAATTGTTGCCCCATCCACCGTATTCTCAAGATTTGGCCCCTTGTGACTTCTTTCTGTTTCCTAATCTGAAAAAATCACTCGCCGGGAATAGATATGGATCGAATGAGGAGGTCATCGCCGCCACGGAGGCCTATTTTGCAGAGTTTGACAAAAACTATTTTTCGGACGGGTTAAAAAAGTTAGAGCATCGCTGGGCTAAGTGTATCGAACTAAAAGGAGACTTTGTTGAAAAATAAATTGCCACTTTTCTAAAATTTTCGTTTACTTTTTGTAGGCTAAGTATTTATTGAATGACCCTCGTAGGCCGAGGACGCTAAGAGGTGACCAGTCCCAACTAACGGCGCCCGTTCACGAGCATGACGCATGGATTAGCACCATTCAGCTCAATCATTTTGAAGGGAGCTAAATGATCCAACACACGCGCCACCATCAGCGAGACATCTGAGTGAGCATGACATACTCTCAGCCGCCAGGGCCCATTCAATTCAATTACATAACCGGTAAATGGTAGCTCTATTATACATAGTACTCACACCTGTGCAATGCAATTATACAATACAACGTAGGTTGAATTTATACAATGCAAAGATAGTCTTACAATGTTCAGCTGCTCCAACAGTATTTTCAAATGTTAATTATTCAATTGGTTGTGGTTGTGGAGCAGGACCAGCATTGAGCCAAGCATTTTTATCAGCGATGTAATCACCCAACTTATAATATGCCTGCCTGTTGGGGTCGGCTTCCAGTCTAACCAGATGCAGCTGTGGCATCTACATCGCCACATGCGAACTAAGCAGCACACTGACGTCACGCAAAATCCTGCATCGCGCAAGCAGAGTTTACCACGCAACTAGCATATATACATCATCCCGACATCAACCGTCGGGCAGTCGCCCACCAGACACGACACCCGTCTGGTCGGAGGATCCTCCCTTTTCTATGGAGGGTGAGTGAACTTTACACCCTGTTCCTCACGCCTCTAAAGCTCGAATACTTTTAGTTTACATGTGAAATCTAACGTGAACGGTCAGGCACGTTGTTTTAAGCGATAAAAAGTGGCGAAACAAGTGTATTTGTGGAAATGGAAGGTAAGTGACTTATTTAATACAGATGTGCTCAACCTTTTCAACTTATTTTGCATTTCCTAGTAATTTGATTGATTATGAGGTATTAAATTGGGTCTAAAAATTTTTGCATAACAAATTTCAATTGTTTATAATTAAACTACGCAAATAAAAACTGCTAAGTTAGATTAAATAGTAATAATAATGATAGTAGTACTAATATATAATTATTTTATATGATTATTTGATACTAGCCGATGCCCGCGGTTCCACCCGCGTAGAATTTGTTTCCCGTTGTCCCACAGGAACCTATAATCGGAATAAAAGGTAGCCTATGTGCTATTCCAGACCAAGACTTATCACCTGTGCTAAATTTCATTGAAATCCATTCAGTAGTTTTTGTGTGAAAAAACAAAAACATCCAAACATTCTCACGGATACACAACAAATGTGAAAATTATTATTGTCAGAAAAAAATAATATTTGGCAAGATACTGATAATGTTTATTTATTGTTTAAGAATTACAGCGAAAAAGAAAGTACATTCCCGATACAGAAAATGAAACTCAATGCGACGATGACGAAGAGATAGTACAGAATTCACAACGCTGGGAAGACTCAGAAAACTGGGAACAGGAATTTATACCAAACCAAAAAACATGTAAGGATACTTCAACGTACACAAAAAAAGAAATGGTGGACAGTGCAACATGCACAGAAAGAGATGATGGCCCGACTATATTGGACGTCCATGGATGTAAATATTTTGGCCAGTTGGTTTCAAATGAATTATTGCGCTTTAAACCATATGAAAGAAATATAAAGATGCAGAAAATATTAGATATAATAAAAAAGTAATTTTAATATCAAATAAAGACCGGACAAAAGTTAAATAAAACCAAATTTTAATTCAATTACAATTTTAATTTTAACCAAATTTTGACTTAGATGATAATATTTATTAAAAATCATTACATCAGATCCGATTAACTAACATAGAATTTCAATATTTGTGAAATTCTCTGAAACAATCATTAAGGCACAGGCCTGGGAATCCAGGGCAATCGGGACAGCCAGTTATAACAGATACCCTTTTTTTAGTTTTTGTGTAACAAACTCTGCATCTTTTTCTTAGGGTATTATTACTTCTCTTTGGTAAATTGGCGGGTAAATGTATTTTTGACTGTGATAGAGGACGAGAAAGTTCTGATACATTGGGCATTGGTAACAATTCTTGCATTACACTCTTTATAAATTCATATAATGAAGTTTTATTTGTAGTGTTTTTTGCGTTGAAAAGTAAATAACCATTCACCAAACATATTTGGATTATGTGTATTATGACTTTTTTGTACCAGCGCAGGGTCTTGTGCTCACAGCAATAATAGCTTAGCATCTGATCATGTCGATCTATTGCCCGCATATATTTATTATACTTTATTTGTACGGCCGGCTTATATTTTATTGTGCGTACACGGCGACTAGTAGTCCCTTTATAATTACTTTTGTGTTCAGTACTTATAAATAATACTTCCCGTTTATCTTGCCATTTGGTGACGACAATTTTTTTATTGTTTTGTAATATACACGATTCACCAGGCTTTAATTTGCACATTTTTAATTCTCTTGGATTTCCTATACGGTTTGGTCTTAGGGTACCAGTCACATACGTGTTTTTGCCTATTAACTCATCAGCCAACCCTACGCTGGTATAAAAATTGTCCAAATACAAAGCATGCCCTTTGTCAAAATATTTTTGCATGAGCAGATGCACCACTTTTTTAACGTGGTTTCTACCTCCTACTTGTACGTCTTGGGATCCTGCATACATGTGAATTTTTAAAATTATACCGTTGGCGTCGGCTAAAATGTACAGCTTAATGCCGTATCTATGGGCTTTGCCTTTGATATATTGACGAAAATATAGTCTCCCTTTCCACAAAATAAGAGATTCGTCAATTGTCAACTCTCTCAATGGGTAATATACGGCGTCAACTGTCTCATTGAACAAATCGATCAAAGATTTTATTTTAAATATACTCTCCGTCCTTTCGATATCTTGTACGTTCAAAGCTCTTAAAATTAAAAAAAACCTATCCCTAGACATAAATAGGCGTGGACTAAGACGGAAAAAATAATGAGTGGACCAATAGTCCACCATTCTGTTCAGCTTTATGGTGCCCATTAGTAATATTATGCCAATAAAAGTTTTTAATTCGGCGACACTTAGATCGGTCCACTTGCTAAAGCGAGAACGTGCAGTTGTCGCTTCTACTTTCAATTTGTTACCGTACTTGTTTGTACATTTTAATATTAAATTTAAAAAGCGGGCATTCATAAATAAAAAAAAATAATCCAAAGGACTTTGGACCTCTGCGTCATGTGGCTGCAATATACTACTTGTCCCCGTAAATGGTATCTGTAACATCTGACTGGGATTACCCGGAAACCAGCCAGTTGTTTCTTCTAAAGACTCTTCCTCTGGATCTTCGTTCTGTTCATTGGCGTGAGAATCGACAATGTTTGCATCCTCGTTCGCACTTGCATCGCTTAACTCATTTAAGAGTTCTTCGTTATTCCCGGTTAGAATTCCATACAGTTCTTCGCCTTCATATAACTGTAAGCCTGGAATGTCATATAACTGCTCACTTTCTTGAGGAGACATCATTCGTTCCAATTCCACGCTTACGGGATCTATGGCCGATGATGTACCCGGAATTGGCGAACTTGGAATATCCATATATGGATTCTGATGGTACATGCCAGATGATGGTCCAGGAACTGGCGCACTTAGAAAAGGATCTACGCTAAATAATGGTTCAGGTTCCGGAGAACTCGAAGAATGGTATTCCATTTTCTTCAAACTGCAAAAGAATGAAAACTCTATTGGAAACGAAAATAAAAGAGACACGTATTTTTGGTCGTGTTTTTCATTGTGTTGTCTATTTTAATTTGTAAAAAGTACACCAAAAGAGGTTTATGGAGGTTTTAACAGTTATTTTAATATTACAGACAGACACTCCAATGTTATTTATTTGTATAGAGTAATAGACGTATAGATTATATTTAGTAATAATACTTATTTAGTTACATAATATTTATCAGTAGATCTACAATAAAATGATTTGATTTGAAAAACTCATCATTTTATGACTAGTACGATAAGCTTATGTTATGGGATCTAGACAACCGATAAATATACATATTTACTATTTTCTTTTATAAATATACAGCCTTGGCCAAAAGTATTGAGCACCTTACAAATTTCGCTCGTTCACGGAAAGTATGGGAGTAAATCAAATCTATTGTTGAAGAATTCTTTTGTCGGCCATCTACAAAGGTTTAAACAATGACCCACGCCGCACAGCTAGCAATAAAACACCTGGGTGCAATAAAATGTGTTTTTTACAATTTTTGTATTTATTTATCAGTTCGCTACCATCGCTCGTTGTGAACACATCCAGTGATCTAGTGCGCCTTTTGTATTTTATTTCAGAAGTTTTAAGTGTTATTGTTGCAATATGCCAAAACAAAACGAACTTTCTTTAGAAAAACGTGTGCAGATACAGCTTCTGTATGAGCAAGGGAAATCACAAGTAGAGATTTCTAAAACTGTGAAATGTTCGCGCCGATCCGTGCAATATGCTATTCAGCGATTCTCTACTACCGGATCACATGAAAATAGACCGAGAACCGGGCGCAAACGCATCACCACAGACCGTCAAGATCGTCAGTTACTGAGAGAGTCGTTAAGAAATAGGAAAAAAACATCTTCAGAGCTCGCTGCTGAGTTGTCGGAACAAATTAAGAAGCCAAAAAGAATTTCTGCCGTAATTAAGGCAAAGGGTGGACCCACAAAATATTAATTTTCTATTAATAAATAGTAAAATAAACCCATATAAAACGTTTTGTTTTATTTCTATTTGATACTCCGCATAAAACTGAAAGATATCATGGGTGCTCAATACTTTTGGCCAAGGCTGTATATATATTATAGATAATGACAGCCAGACACAGAATAAACAATTGTGCTCATCATACAAAGTTTGACCTGCATGGGAATCGAACCCACCTCACTAACTACTAGACCAACAGGCCCGTCAATTAGCAACAATAACTTATGTATAAAAAAGAATCTTACTTGAAGTTCACGGCAAGTAGAGATGTGTGCACAGGCTGAAGTCGCACGGAGTCCAGTTCAAAGCCACAATTGTCACAACGCAAAATCAGAGTCCACTTTACACAGCCAAAATCGTCACAAATGCAAAACCAAAATCGATAAAAACACGAGAGTCCAGTAAACAAGCGAAAGTCATCGGTAAGGTAAATAACAAGAAAAGTAAGCACGTCTGATAACTAAGGATAGTAAACCAGAAGTAATTCAAAAAACAAGATGCGCGAAAGAAAAAAATTTATACCACGTGTTGTTACAATAAACAATGGACGGTCCCTTAAAATAGCGTGGTACGACGCACGGTGATATTTTTTATGTAAGTAGGTACCTACCATATTTCGAGACATAAAATTTACCCACTATCGATACCCAAATGTGATTACGACGTATATGCATATTTCTTTATAGATAAGGATTAGAGAGTTGTAATTAAAAGAGGAGAAGAAACATCTCTATATAAATAGGGTCAGGCGGGGTAAATATGAGACGAAAGACAAATCTTTTCATTTTTGTCGCTGTTAAAGATTATTTAGAGAGTCTTAGAACCGATTTGAATATACTATCCATTGGTATTTTTTACATGATAACATTAAATTGAAGATAATTGGCCTAGATATATAGTTTTGTGTACAAATCATGCGTTTCATTTTTTTCCTCAATAATGGGGGAAATATAAGACACAGAAGTCAAAAAATGAAACAGCTTTAAACTTCTATACCTTGCGTGTTTTTCAGATACAGGGGCAATAAGAAGACAACGGGGTTAAATATAATACGAAAACTTTTATTAAATTCAACAAAAAAAATTTAGAACATTTTAAACTTAAAAAAAATCAACATACTTTACTCCGCTTACATATAATTTGTTTTTTGGTTTAAATTATTTAGTAATCACAACAGCAATCAGCAATTTAATGCTATAATTAAACTTATCTGCCTACGTGTGACAGTATAAAAGACGAAAAAATACAAAACCTGACACAGAATTATGCATATTTTTTTTTTTTACTTAAGTTTTAACTTAAAAGGTGTAAATTTGAGACATTTACTCATAGCTTTGACAACAGTTAGTAGTCAATATGATATTTTTCGTAGTCAATGTCGAAAATTAGGCCACCTCTACGATTTTCACTTGGAGATGGCAATTTCATTAAGACTTCTTCCGTCTGAATAGAGTAACTTATATGAACGTCCGGATAAACAAAGAAAATTTTCTTTGATCTTTTTAAATAAACGACTGTCAGATTTTTATCCTCAAATGCTTCAATTTGAGCGACATAATGCTTTTTACCTTTCTTCATTGCATGGCACACAAGAACAAAATTGCCAACTGCATATTCAGCATTGTCTGTATTTTTGACAAGAGTGTCTTCATGGGTTTCACTCGATGCGCTTACATTAAGTTCAGGTTGACCAAAAACATCAGGGGCATCGTTTTGCTGGCCTGTTACTCCATTAGTTTCGTTCGAAAGATTTACATCCGATACGATTTCCATCGGCTCATTGCATGATTTGTCGTGATGGTCTAATGCTAAAATATTAAGTTCAAGTTGACCAGAAACATCAGGGGCATCGTTTTGCTGGCCTGTTACTCCATTGGTTTCGTTCGAGAGATTTACATTCGATACGATTTCCATCGGCTCATCGTATGGTTCGTCGTGATGGTCTAATGCTAATATCTCTGACAAACTGATATTTTCTAAGTCACTTTCGTCCTGATAGGGTATAACTTCGTCTTCTATATCAGTGTCAGTGTCAGATTCCTGATGTTTCAGCGTCTTTTGAGTTTGTTTCATCTTCTTCTTGGGATCGCTTTTTTTCTTTGTCTTCTTTTTTTCTTTTTGTTTGTCTAAATTTTCTATACTTTTCAGGTAATCTTCGCTTGTCAATAGTTTTCCTTTGCCATCAATCTTTCGTCTTTTCCCAGTTAACGCCTTTGTATGTTTGATTTTACTGAGCAGTAATGTTTCAAATGAGCAAGATGGTTCGGGATTTTTGTATGGATCAACGGGGTCGAGTATAACTGGTGGTACATTTTCCAGAACTTGGAGTGTTGTTATCGGTAACCCCGTTTCCAGAATTGAGGGTGAAACACGATGTATGTTTTCACAGGATGAAACACGTTCTAAGTTTTCAGAGAGTGAAAGACCTGCTATGTTTTCAGAGGGTGAAACACGTTCTATGTTTTCAGATGGTGAATCCTCAAATATGTTCAACGGATCAGGAATCGTTTCACCGAATAACTGCATTTGGTGGAACCTGGCTAATTTGACAGGGTCTAGGCGATCTTTTGGGTAAACATCTTTGTTTACAGGGTAAATTCCTGTAACTTTGAAAGAATTTTGTATTACATTTTCGGAAAGGCCTACACGCCACACCTCGCCCAAAATATTGCAGAACTCTGATTTGGTGAGAGATCTTTGATTTAGTCTTTGCCATTCTATAAGATGCTCATTCCATTTATATTTGATCGGTCCAAAACAACTGCGATCCATCGGTTGTAATACATCTGTGGTATGAGCAGGTAGTTTCAGCAAAGAAACATTTTCCTGAAGTGCTAGTTCAATCGTCACAGGGTCCAGGTGTGTAATATGTCCGTCGAATATTACAAGCAATGGTCTCTCTTTCACAGTCTTGCAAAAATTGGCAAACCACTCATTAAAAATGCTGGTCATCATCCATCCATTTTCTGAACAGGCATAAGTCGTTCCAGGTATGTCGTTAGTGCCTTTCCATGAGCTCCACAGATTCTGTCCTTTAAATATGATCAAGGGCGGCAGCAATGTACCCCCTGCTGAAATGCACCCCATTACAGTCGTATTTTCTTTTCCGGACCCCTATAAAGAAATTAAATAAACTATAACTTACGTTAAGAAATAAATAAAGTCAATTGTTAAACTATAAGTACCTACCTGTATAATTCTGTGAGCCTTTTGACCTTTTCCTGTAACTCCTTTAATACGTGTAGGATCCGCAGAAAAACTCGTTTCATCGAGGTTCCATATTTGATGAGGTTTATTAACTAAACCCAAAGAATCCACTGTTTTTTCTAAAATATCATAGAAATGATAAATGATAAACGGGTCGCTGGTAGCTTGACGACGAGATTTCTCGAGTTGTTCCATCTTTTTTGCTACCAATTTGTGTCTTCCAAAAAATGATTGTATCCAGTCTTTACCGGGATAGTTGTTTTTGAAGGTGTTTTTAATGTTGTTTTGAACAACGTAAGTATGCACAATTGACTTTATTTCGGTCCTGGTAAGCGCCCATCCCCATTTAGCCATTATTTTAATTTTATCTGCTAGATCTGCTTCAGCTTCTATGCTTAAAACTGTCTTCCTTCCTTGCTTATTTGTGTTTAAATTGTGAATTTTCCTCCATAACAACGATTTATCAATTTTATACTTCGTTTCAGCTTCTCTGTATGATAAATCACCCTTTCGTACTTTATCTATCGCTTCTTGCAGCTTTGAGTCGCTATAACTTTTGTGTTTTGGCACATATTTCCGAGGCATCTTGATGCACAATTAATATCAACTGTCTTAATATTACACTACACACTGTCTTATATTTTCCCAAATGCGCGTCTCATTTTTTACCCTCCAAACAACGCGAGTTCCCTGCTAAACGACTGCACATATACTGAAATTGACGCCCTCCCGCGCAAGTACGGCTCGCAAGGGATCCCGGGGGCGGGGGTGGGGGCCGCACACGCTTGAATGAGAGGATGCAGACGGAAAGTTCGTAGTGCCCGATGTAAAGTTTTCGCGCCAAATTTTTTTGTACTTAATACAATGTCTTATAAAGGGTTTAACCCAATGAGTCACAATTTTAAAAAATTGTGTCTTGACAGAGTACACGTAAAGCATATTTTTTAATACAATAAGGTTCTTTTTAGGTCTTTTTCTAACGGAATTATTATCATGTCTTATTTTTATCCGAAATGTTGGGTGTCTTATATTTACCCCGCCTGACCCTACTTTTATTGTTTAAATTTTATCTTTATTTAGAGCGGGTGTAAAATTTTATAGAAGACAAGCTAAAGACAACCGCAGCAAAGTGATTTAGCTGCTTTACTGTAATACATTTATAATTTATTATCATATGATGATTTAATATCAAATACTTCAACTTCCAAAAAGGTTGGTGCCCCCTATTTTTTTAAAAATATTACAGTATCCAGAAACGAAGGCTACGAGCTTAATATACGTGAAAAATGAAGATAGTTTGGTTTCAGGTAAAACTTCCATAAAACTTAATTGAAGGAGTTATCATCGATTTCAAAATGACACATATCCGTGCCTGACGCCACACTTAAAAAGAAGTGATGGCACTGAAACGTGCCATCCGCAACGAATCGGTTAATACCAGTATTTATTCTTGAGAGACTGCCTATCTGACCTACCAGTTACCCAGCGGTGCAGATAAACAGAATTGGACTGCCTTACCAAGTTTAATATGACACAATATGTTTCGTTATAGTATATTATACTACTGCCATGAATGTTTTCACTTATCCAATAAAATAAATTATTTAAAAAACA
Organism: Atethmia centrago; assembly: GCA_905333075.3. Taxonomy (NCBI): domain Eukaryota; kingdom Metazoa; phylum Arthropoda; class Insecta; order Lepidoptera; family Noctuidae; genus Atethmia; species Atethmia centrago. The sequence continues at coordinate 17,410,812 of HG995385.1, forward strand.
AAAATGCTTGTTTTTCCCTTTTCAGTTAAGTATGTGTTATTGCAGTCGGGTTTTTTGTTTTTTAAATAATTTATTTTATTTCAAGCTTTTTAGTTTTATTAATATATATTTTTGAAAATTACTCATTACTAGCTTTTATATATACCAATATTGTTGCAATTAGTTTTAAAAAAAAACTTCCCTCTCTTTTTTTGTATTTGCAGATGCAATTTATAAATATTATAATTAGCCTGTCATGGCACTCCCACAATTAAGACGAATCTAAGGACACCTCCTACGTTAAAATCCATCAAGCCGTTTAGGCTACAGAGCGTGCCAAAGAAATAGACATACATACATACTCTCGAAAAACATTACCCTCCTAAAGCAGTAGGGTAAAAACAACCCTTTAGTTGGCTGGCAACAAAAATTAACAGTTTATAGCTTAATATTACGCAAACGGTTCCCTGAATTGAAAAAAGGTTTTCACAGAACAGCAATATTTTTGAATGGCCTATCCAACCCACCACACCATGGGTTAGACGAGAAAAAAAATATCATCCCCATTTTACGTATACCCTAAAAAAACTTAAACACGCTGACAAAGTGGTAAGATTATGTTTTACCACTTTGTCGGCGTGATTAACGTGTACCTATACCCATGCCAAATTACAGCTTTCTAGTACTTAGAGTCTCTGAGCTAAGCCGGGGACAGACAGACGGACATGGCGAAACTATAGGGCTCCTTGTTGACTACGAAACCATATATACCAGCCAAGTGCGTGTCGGACCACGCACAATGAAGGGTTCCGTAGTTGGGATGAATTTATCCCAAAAACCAACTTCACATTGTAGTTCAAAACATTTTCCCCCATTCAATCCAACTGCAAATCTTTTCTAATTTGCCCATCAAAAGTGACCCTCATATCAGAAAAATCATTTACGATACGTGTTTGGGTCACCAGAATTCGTATATGTACCAAATTTAACTTAATCGGTCCAGTAGATTCAGAGCAAATCGGCTGTGAGAGGGACAGACACACGTGTGATCCTATAAGGGTTCCATTTTTTTATATGAAGTACGGAACACACGAACATCTTCAAAATATGTAAACACCACTTTTCGAGTCAAGGATGCGTTTGCGTAGCATTAAATTGCTCCATTTTTTGTTAATCAAGTGTGTCGTCGCCCGTCCCCGTCCAACCAGCTAAATGGTTGTTTATGAAGATGTGAAAAAATTCATGGAAGTAGTACATACAAAGAAATTGAAAGGAAAACTAACGAGTAATAGTCGACCAACTTAAATTTACAGTTGGAGAATTGACCGTGGCTAATACCGATGTATGGGAGAACATGGAATGCCCGTGGTCACCGTCAGGTTCCATCGTCAGACCCAGGATATCATCTAGGACCAGTCCTTGTTAAGACGAATCAAACGAACCCAAACTCGATGGGGTTGCGTCGTTTTATTACAGAGTTCCCATAGCCACCTTCCGGCTCCATCATCCGATCAGCTCCATGTCATAATAATATTGCTTTGCCATACAATTTATATGTGCATGCGTTGAAACTTAATCGGATACCAACAACTGGCCGAAAGAATAGTTTGCAAATTTTGAAGCGGACAACTTACATACGTAGTTATTAGATTTTTTGTCCCTTTGCTTGTTTGTTTGTTTGTTTGTAATCCCGGATTGGCGCAAACGGCTGAACGGATTTGGATGAGATTTGGCACACATAGTTTATAACCACTTTTAATCCCGGTAGTAAGTTACCGTAGGTTTTTCGACATCCAGGCGGTCGAAGCCGCGGGCAAAAGCTAGTACTAATAAGTGGAACGTTGCCTAGCGCCGCGTCTTCTGCGAGATCACTTCAGTAGGTTCGCCCGACCCGGGAATCGAATCTAAGACCTCATCTCAGCTCAGCAGTAGCGCTAACGACCACTAGACCAACGAAGCAGTCGTATCAAAAAAATTTAAACAATATTTAAGTTAGTTTTCTAATATTTATTTCTCTTTATGTTAAGAAAAACCCCAAGGAATGTTCGACGAAAATGAAAAAGTGGAAGTGGTATTTTTGTATTTTTTTTATTGTTTAACTTAAACACTAGGTGAATGATTAACTTGAAGACTTCAGGTAGTCTTTGAGCACATCCAGCGCGGGCGTCTCCTCACCGAAGTCCTGTTGACAAGACACGAAAGTTTTGTGAATAATTTACGAAATGGTTACAGGTGGACATCATTTTGAAGTCTATCCACATAAATTTATTATCAGGGAAAGGGGCTTTCAGGCTCTGGGCAGTAGTAATATATAGTTAGATAGAAAACACTCATTATTATTTACACCCTAATATTTATGTATGAGCAGTGGTGGCCCAGTGGTAACGGCCCCAACTTAAGGAGTTGTAGGTCGTGGGTTCGAACCCAAGCAGGCGCTTTACTTTGTGAAAATTATTTCATCACCACTGCTTTCAAAACGGCGAAGAAAAACATCGAGAGTGAAAGAGGCATGTTCTAGAACCAAAAAATCGAAGACATCTACCAACCCGCACTGGGCCCGCATGGTAGATAGTAGACAGCACACTCCCTCTCGAAGAGAGGAGGCCTGTGTCCGGCGAAGGCGAGGTGAAGGCGGATTATGATATTGAATCTAGTCAGCCAAGGCCCTGAGTGTGTAGATAGAGCTTTATCAAGAAAAGGCCAATATGTATGTTTGTACGAGTGATAGGAAAGTTGCCTGTGCAAATGGCGCGGCACCATAGGGTCACTCGATTTGATGTTGCGCCGTTATTTCGTCACTAGCAACGATGTATGCTGATAGTGTTCGTGCTGAGCGCAATGTTTGAATCTCCACATTCAACAGATATGTCCCATTTTTTTAGAGTCCATGGTTGAAAAACTACCAATGCAAGCCAATTCCCTTAAGAAACTTCGTGCACACGAACGAATGCTCGCAGTGGACGCAGTTACCCTCTATGACATAGGGGATAACTGCGTCCACTAAGCAGCATAGTTCACACCAGCATGGTTAACCCAGGGTAAGAATCTTGTGAACTATGCTGTATGTTTCAGTGCTGGTTTGACCGTACCTTGATAACTACGCAAGAGCAACCGACAATCTTCCTGGCCTTGCCGTCCTTGTCGATTTTGCAGAGACCCGCCCATTCACCGAGCTTCTTGTTGTTGTCCACCTGTTGCACACAACAATGTGATTTTTGAGATGGTCTAAAGATTGTTACAGTTATTGCAATTTCGCAAAATTATGGAAGCAGCAAATGCAGTCATACTCTGTTGCAAGTGATCTTATAGGTCATTAAATACCCTACATACTTTTGAATAATTCCAGCATCCTTCTTGTTAGTAGTTATTCATTTATTGAGCATAGGATTGGCATAATTGTTGTGCATATTATGTCAAATTTTACTACTACTACTTAACTGAGCATGATTCCATATTACTAAAAGGTCTAAGTAATAAAATATAGATGTATCTATAAATGTTTGGGTGCTAGGAAAGTTGACTCGTCAGGTTGAGAGTCACCATAGGGGCACACAGTTTGTTCTACGCTCCTTAGGTGGGACCGGCAATAAACCGGGCCCACTCGTGCGGAGCACAATAATTAGTTGGTAGTGAATAAAATTTTATGTAATACTATAAGTAAGTTATTTAATTACAAGCAGGAAGTGTAGGTTGTAATATTATAAGGAGGTTGGGTGTAATTGCTGAAGAGAGAGCTTTCCAGCTCTCTCTGCAGTGCACTGTAATTTCAACAGCAGGCTTAGCACAAGAACTGTAGTGAAGAGTAGATAAAAATGACGTTTCTGTGTAGACAGTTGACAGTTTTCTACCGAGAAATGTAGACAAGTGCTTTCAATTCTACAGTAGAAATAGAAAGCGTCATGCTAAGTCTGCTGGAGTTGCTTAACCTTTCGTATTCATAGAAACAATTAACAAGGCATTGTCGTGTAGATCTATGTTCCATCATGTAAAGGGTTAAAGTAGTTTTTTTAGTTGCACTAGTCAAACGAGCTACGGAATGGTAGTATGCTATTATGACCATTACATATATTTATTTTATTCATATTTACCTTGACGAGTGGGATCTGGTGCTCATTACAGAGAGCCTGGACAAGCTTCTTGTATGCAGCCTCGTCGCAGTTCTCAGCCAGTACACACAAGACTGCTTGCCTCCTGTTGTGGACAATATGCACAATTTAACAAAAAGGAAATAACCTGTAGTAAGATTGTACAAGTTTTAATGTAATTTTAACATGAACCATTAATTCAACAAATTAAGCTGTTGTAAACATATTTTGTTAATCTTTAGGCATGTGAAAAATGTAGCACATATGGGAGGCCACAATGTTGATAATTAAAACAGTGTGGTACTATGAATGTGCATCTCTATCTGCATTGAAGTGTATCCCACACAACTCGCAAAGTGTGAGATATTTCCACAAAGCATGGGACTAGAACAGCCCCACACTGAGTGAATATTGGTTGTAGTTCCAATGCAAGGTCAAAGAGTTCCTTAGGGCAAATCATGAAGAACCTATCAAGTTATTGAACTCTGTGGAGGTCACTAGTGACCCATCAACCGTTTAATCTTTTAAATGGTTTCCTTACAAAATTACCACATGGTAAATAACAAAGACATGTGACATCCACCAACCCACACTGGACCCGTGTGGTGAATTATGGCTCACTCCCTCTTACAGAGAGGAGGCCTGTGTCCCAGCAGTGGGAACATTATAGGCGGATTATGCTGAATTATGGAAAATGAGTGAGTAAATATGAACATAGGGTCTCATCTCACAGAAACATTTTTGTATTATTTGCCATACATAGTTGTCCTAAGATCCACTGATTGTAACTCCACAAACAACTTATTTTTTATGGTCTTATTGAGTTACATTATCATAATTGCAAATTATGCTTTGTGTGTACCTACTCCTAGCCACACTAGTTTATAACTAAAAGCCATCTTCATCAAAGCTGGGTTGTAAAACTGAAAGTCACGTTAAAGTAAAATTATACTGAGTTAACTTACTTGTCAAGAGCCTTGGCAGCCTCGTGGAGTCCATGGACGAGTCCGCCGTGGATGAGGGCAGTCTTCAGCACCTCCTGGAGGGCTGTGTTCACGTCCATCGCTCCGCCGCTCAGGACGGGGTTCACGGGTACTTCACTGTAACCAAATGTAGGGTGTAACTTACTTTGTCATATAATTTCATTGTTGAGCACTATTGGGGTTGTTCACGAGGATATGGAATGTTTTGGATGAAGAGTATGAGTGAGAATACGATGAGAGTCAAGCTTAAGTAAGTTCGGATCATGTTTTGAAGGTTATGTTGACAACATGTTTACTTTTCATTTTTGTAAAATAAATTGCATTTTGGGGAATACATAAATGTGACAATACATATCTTATCAATTACAAAGACACGCTCTTAGCTAAGTAAAGTGCTAAATAGGCAAACACTGACGAAAACAAAAAGTACTTACACTTCGACTTCAGCCATGGTTTTTTGTGATTAGACGACCTGAAATACAAAATAGAACAGATTGAGAGACACCCCAACATGATTTTAAAAGAAACTCAGCTATTGCAGCATTAAAGATTGCCAAAATATATCAAGATTCAGAGCAAGCGAACACAGAACGTTTGACAATTTACCTTGCGTACCGGAAAAAGACTAGAGCTGTCAAAATCATTTTTCAATGTGATATTACTTACCGTAACATTTTTTCAGCTTGCAATCTTTGGAAAATACAAACTCAAAAGACTAATCAATCAAAATCTAAAACCAACTAAGCCCGTCAGCTTCAATAAAATTGTTGAAATACTTGAAATAAATTCATCATACAGACAATGAGACCAAAATGTATAAATTGGTGTTTTATTGATACTGCCAACTTATAAAGTAGGACTACGAAGTGCGTTGACCGCTGAGTTTAAAACAAAAGAGTGCCAACGACACTGTCATTTGATTTTTTTAACTGAATTTTATTTGTAGTTAATTTGTTTAGAAATATGTTTGTGTTTGTGAAATCGTAGTGTTTTTAGTGTCTTATTTACAAAACTGTGTATTGTAGTTTTAAATGAGTATATTACTATATTGAAGATGTACTATCAATTAAGTTACGTGTCATTGTTATTGCAATGATGAATCGAAGTCCTGATATATTGTTTACCGCGGAATATATAAAAAACGTTTTATATTTTGCAACTGTAAGGCAAGGAAAAATACTTAAAAATACGGCTGATACGCAATATTTTTGTATAGACAACGAACTTGTGTACGAAAATTATTATTCAGATTTTGGACCTTTAAATCTTGGTTGTGTGTATAAATATTGTAGAACACTAAATGATAAACTGAAACAGTATCTAAACAAGCAAACTGTTGTACATTATACTTCAATTGACCCCAAAAAGAAAGCGAATTCTGCATTTCTACTAGGATGTTATGGAGTACTGTATTTGAGTTTATCACCGAGAGATGCTTTGAAGCCCCTGACGGTTCACGGACAGAGCTACAGGTCTAATAAACTTTTAATAAAGTAATTTCTCACTTTTGTCCCATAATGACATTACATTCATCACTAATAGGTTGATCATTATATTAATTTTTATATACTGACCCGTTCAATTTCGTAGACCTTTCCAAGACGCAACACAAGGTGAATCGACTTACACAATAACACTGATGGACTGCCTCCAAGCTGTAAAGAAAGCTAGAGAATTAGGTTTCTTTAACTTTCAAGATTTTAATTATGAAGAATATGACAGACTCGACAAAATTCAGGGTGGTGATTTGAACTGGATTTTACCTGGTAAGATGTCCGTTAATTATTTGATAATGTGCGGTATTTTAATTAATTCTAACGAGACGATAAATTAATATCGTGGACGTCTACGAAGCACGAAATAAAATATGTAGAAATGGGTGCACGTTCTAACGCTATCGTGGACGGAAATTTAAAAGCGTCTTCATTTATTTCCATACATTTTACTTTTCTGTGTTATCTTATCGGAATGCCGATGCCCGTGGACGTCCACGATAATTATCATCACGTGAAAAATTATAAAAGCGCACAATCACTGTAATATTGTCGTTGTATTAATGTTTTCAGGTAAATTTCTCGCGTTCATTGGCCCAGTCGACTACAGCGTATCTTTATTCCATCCGCCTGAAATGTACATAAATTATTTCATGGAAAACAACGTTAAAATAGTCATCCGATTAAATAAAAGACTGTATGACGGAAACGTGTAAGAAAATCTTTAGATTGCAATAAACAAAATCGCTCATTTGTTACTTAGGTTAAAATATTGTCTTTTTTCTTCGTAGATTCAATAATGTTGGTATTATACACTACGATTTATTTTTTCCTGATGGCTCCTGTCCACCGCGACACATCCTATTCAAATTCCTCCAAATTAGTGAAGAAGCTAGCTGCGCACTCGCGGTGCATTGCAAGGTTACGAATTTAGTCTGTTTGAGATATTTTTTTATAGGTATTTTCACTTTTTTCTGTTTCTGACGAAGAACTTGTTCAGGCAGGTCTAGGGCGCACTGGTTCGTTGATTGGTTGTTATTTAATCAAGCATTACCGGATGACTTCTCACGAAGCTATAGGTTGGATGAGGATCTGCAGACCCGGATCCGTTATAGGACACCAACAGGTAAGAACAATAATAGCCATCAATCGGCACATCGTAGTTCTTATATTTGCCGTAATAAATTCAACACATTTGATTTCTTGTTAAAGGGTTGGCTGGAGCAACTTGAACCATGGCTGATTAAGCAGGGGAATCTTTATAGGTAAACAGGTGAAGATTTCATTGATAGTTGGTAAAAAATAAGACAACCCAAATCCGTATCCGGTTGTCTATCCGTGCCGTCCAAGGGTAACTAAACAAAAAACATAAAAAATATATAAAAGATTGTCGTTCTTTTTTTTTTTTTTTGAGTTTGGGAAATCATCAAATAACTTCTCCCGCTCTGGGCGGAGCGGGAGGGTGTGTCAGACTCTTACTGACTAAAACCCACCCGTATTCCTTCCTGTTGCCTGTGTTGCCAGGGGAGTCGGTGACCCATAAGTACCTTCCCGCGACCCCGGCAGGCATCGGCCCTAGTGGACCCCTACATTTGTGCTGACATCTCTTTGAGGCGCGCGTGGAATACGACGCGCCGTCGACCCGGGCCTGGTCCTTACCGGACGGTGAGCTACCCATTGCTCACCGTCCGCAAGCCCGCGCCTACGGTGGCTGGAAATCCGCCCGAGATTCCCGACGCCCAGGGCGTCTCCTGCGGCGGCTAGGGCCGAGAGGGCGCGAAACGTGCCTTTCCCTCAACCGTCCCGCCTCCTCCTTCGCAAGATTGTCGTTCTGGTTTGCAATTCGGACTTCTTCCAGACCGTCAATGTGACGGAGTTTTGTGGCTTAGTTTACTTTAATTGTTAGTTGCTACTCAAAGTTATGTTATGTTGCTGTAGTAGTAGTTATGTTGCTACTCAAAGTTGAAATTAATAAAGTTTTTGACAGGAAACGTACGTACCAGGACACTGAGAAGATGCCATTGCATGAGTTCGGCGTTTATTCTATTGCTGAAAAGACTATGAAGCAGCGGCCTGTGGTCTTCCATAAATCGCCTTCACCGCCACCTCCAATCCAAAAACAAGTTCGATCGGATGGAGGGACCGCATTGAGGCCACATAACTCAAGGATTAAAGAAGGTTATAAGAATAAATTATTTACTTTTATTTTAGCCTTTTATGGTCCACCGCTGGACACATGCGTCTATCAAGGTTTAGGTACCTCTAAATTCGATTATTCCGCATCTAGATGAACTGTGAAAGGCTAAGTTGATCTCAGGTTAATTTGTCTTTGTATGTACGTAAGTAGGTTCATAGTCAAATTTTTAAACAGTGTTATTTTCATGTAATCTTATTGTTATTGTACTATCTTTTCACGGCACTATTTGTTGTAAATTAACACTGTTTGTACATACTAGTGATGTAACGAATGTTGGATTTTTCACGAATACGAATGATGTATCTCGAATATTCGCGAATGCGAATGCGTATGCGAATGTTGACTTCCGAATAAAGCGAGCACAAAATATTACACAAAACGAAGCAGACTGCATGGAGAAGAGCCTCCAAGCTTTTATTTTTAAAATGTATCATTCCTTTACTTCAGTTTCATTACTATCATATCTAATGGTCAACTGTGTTATTAACATATAATTGTGTAGTTTATATTTCATTATCTTTAATTCATAGAAATAGAAAATATATCGTGAAAAATATAATTGAAACCAAAGGATAATGGATATTAGAAACTATTTTTGTTTAAAAAAGAAATACATACCTATTGTTTTATTTTCTGTGAAAAGAAATTATAACTTTATTTACACATAGTTAAGTATTAATTATTTTGTTTTTGAGGTTCATTATCTTAGAAAAAGTATATAGTGGATTGGAAAAATATATAATTAAAGCAAAAGGTTTTGGATATTAGAAGTTTAATTTTGTTTCAAATAATTTATTTTGTTTTCAGAAGAAATTGTAAACTTAAATATTTAAAAATAGTAGTTACAATCTGCTAAATAAGTACAAACCTTACATAATTGTAACAAGACTTATTAGACATAGATATGACTTGATTACATCTCTCAAGTTCACAAAATATATTATAATTTAGAATTTGATTTTTTTTTAATGTAAGGATGGTCATTATTTTGATGTTTGAGTGTAGTTCTGATTTTATTAATATTAGACCAACAAGAACAAAATAAAAAGTATTTCTGATTTAGTTGCCAACCTCAAGACTATTCCATAATCATTTTTATTCAAATTTAAGTAAATAAAATATAAATCTTATTAGTTGAATATGTCGTTCCATATCCATTCATATATAATTTCCTTTTTGTTTGTTAAATAAATTTGCCAAACATTCGCATCGTTTCTTGCGAATACATTACATCACTAGTACATTCTGTTAGCTTTTCTTACAGCAAAGCTTTACGCAACGCACCGTCAGTTTAAAATCGTGTTTAAATGATAAACTGTTATTTTATAGGCCGACTATTTCGTTGGTGACAGTCTTATGGTACATGCGGCCGACGGGTGGTGGATTTCGGGGGTAGTAGGAACCGCGCGGGTGGCAAGACCGTCTGGCGGTAACGTCATTTGACTCGGATACGGCTACAAATCTGAAACGCACGCACGATAATACCACCCAAAGATGGAAAAATAGGCAGTCATAGGGACTGCCGATAGAAGTGAGAACTTAAACCTGGCATACTATGGCATACCATAGAAGACATGTGGAAGTAGTATCGTAATTATCGCTAGCGAAAAAGAGACAAGTATTCATGTTACTTCCATTGAAGCCGCCACGCCGCGCCGCCGCGACTGGTGTGCTATCTAGACCAGTTTTAAGACGCTGACAACACCTAAACCGCGGTCACTGTCGGATTTCATAGAAAAGAAAGAGAAGCGCGACGACAAAACGCTTGTAATTTATTGCAAAATATGAAGTAATTATCTATTTACTCAGAATTGAGTTGAGTAATCGAAAATAAAAAACAACCAAGTTCTGCATTAGAATAAGACGTACTTGTTATTAATTAAATACGTAATTTATGTTGATATTTAATACAGATATTTTGGATTAGAACTCAAGGTAAGAGGTTAGTTTAACGTTAGTTTGTATCGAGATTTTTTTTTCAAAACGTGTTTTGGTGACAACCAAGTTCTGGGAAATATGTTCAAAATTAACATATATTTTTTCCGCTACCACAAACTATACAGATTTGGCAATTTTCTTTCTTAAGAGAAGCCTATTTTGGTCAATTGGGTCTTGTCAGCGCCTTAACGTGCCTGTTGCGGAGTGTGTAAAATATAATTACCTCTTTTTGCCCGACTGCCCCAGAAGGAGGGTAATGTTTTTCGAGGGTATGTATGCATCTATGTATGTATGTCTATTTCTTTGGCACGCTCTGTAGCCTAAACGGCTTGATGTATTTATACATAGAGGTGTCGTTAGATTCGTCTTAATTGTGGGAGTGACTTAGGCTATATAATATTTATATATTGCATCTGCAAGTACAAAAAAAGGGAGGAGATTGAGTTTTTTTTTTAAATAAATTACAACAATATTGATATCAAATAATAGCTAGTAATGAGTCAATTCCATTAAGTATATTCATAAAACTAAAACGCTTGAAATAAAACAAATTATTAAAAAAGCAAAAACCCGACTGCCCGACACATAACTGAAAACAGAAAAACAAGCATTATAATGTATAGAATTTTGATTTTGGTAGTTTTTTACTTATAATATAAATAAAAATTAAAATAAATATTTCTCACCATTAATAATAAAAAATTACAATTTAGTAGGTACATGAAAATTATTACAATTGTTTTTTTTTTCTGTGGTGGTTATAATGAGGTGTACAGAGTATTGACCTTACCACCTGAACTAGGTAGGGACCTGTATCTCAGGGGAGATTCTCATTGGTAGGTACTGACATACACATTGTAAAAAAGATCCATTCTCATTTGAACATGGTGTGTGCTTATTACCATACGATATCAATGAAAACTTACGACTGGAACCAATTATACGCGATTCAGCGTCACCGACCCGAGCGTGACGGTTCAGTTTCTTTCATTAAGGAAGTTTTCACTTCTAAAATGACAAATTGAAGCAGGATGGTGTATTAATCTAAATACTTTTGATTAACCCGAGTAAACCATTTTTTGTTTATTTCTTTTTACACAGGCAGTGTTGTGGGCACAGATCTTTTTATACCTATATACAAATTATTTTGAATGCAAATGAATGTAATACTAATATTTGAGATCCTTTCATACTTGAAATTCGTTCAACGACAGTAAATTAAAATATTTTTTAAGGAAATCTGTAGACTAATCTTTGACATTGCGTTGTCCTTGTGCAGTCAAGTGCTGGTTATTTGTTTATACCAGCGTCCCCCTTCACCCACGTGAACCATGGGACTGTCACCAAAGAAAGAGCCGGCCTATAAATATGGATTTTATGGCGCAAAGTTTTAAAGACGGTCATCAAATGTATATTTTTCGTTTTACGTCCAGACTACGAAAATAAACCTGATTATGAAGACGAAGTGTTCATAGCGTCATGTGATCTGACAGTAATGCCTTCTAAAACGATGGCTCAAAGGAAGGGCTGTATAATAAGAAGTAGCTTGTTTAGCGAAGAACATGGCGATAGTCACCAATCAATAAGAATCGCAGGCTGGAAAAAATACTTGTGTCAGTCATGTTTCAAAAAACTTAATGATCGTTTGTGGATGTTGGCGGTGCGTTGCGCAGGCTCAGCTCCTGAAACTTGTAATGGTACAGGCGTATGCAGTTTATTAGATAGGGTTTGTATTTTTTTATAATTTGATTAATAAATAATTGAAAATCTTACCAAAAATAATACTAATTATAAATTTAATTTGTTTCCATGTAGCTTTTAACAAGACGACGGAGAAGGAGTGCGACTGGCGCGTGAAAACGTATGGTTCGAACAATAGTTCGCAAAAGATAATGTACAGAGGGTATGTAAATATTTTTTTGGTAGATTTTCAATTCTCTATATTCAATACCCAGTAATGTCTAGTAAAAATCAAGATTTACGATTTCTGCAAATTGAAAAATTACGTCGACTAATATGTATCAGCGTCTGGATTTTTACCAGCTGGGTAGGTCACCCCCTTTTTAAGGAACTTAAGTTACAAAATTAGCAAAATGTGGTTTTACTTTGGGTACACCTCTATCTACCCCTTCAGGGAATTAATTATGAACAGTGGAATATATTTGCAGTTTGAGAGCTGTGTATGTACTGGCAATCATCTTACAACTAACTTATTTTTCTTCTGTCTTCTAGAGAGTGCTCTTTGAATGTAAACTATGTAAATATGAACTGTTATTTATTTTAACTGCTATAGAGATCAATATGACACACTCAGTAATGCGTCACGTCGTAGCAGCGCTGCGGGCGAACCCAGAGCTGGTCGTCCAGTTTCTAGAACCTCTACACCGCGATCACAGACGCCACGGAATTGTATTAAAACTGGCGTTAGGGTAAATATTTAAAAATCCATTTTTATTATTTTGTTCGTTTTCTTTTAATTTTTATTTCCATTTCTGGTGGTTTTTCTCGTGCATCAATTAAATCTACCATTTTTAGGAGCAAGAGTCAAAAAATGTCCTGAATAACATTCCTATTACAACTTTCCGTACAAGCCAAGGTCCAGTAATAAAAAGCGTTAATGATGCTCGGGTAAGTAAAGCTATTAATTCTATTAGCGTTATGTATTTACTTTAGATAAAGAGATTTAAGTACGACAATATTTACTTTCAGAATTACCTAATGCGAACCAGTATTTATAATTCTGAACGGGAGAAGCCGTTAAACTCTGCTGTTACGGTGACGCCTCAGCATGGACTCCGGCAACAAAGCCCACCTTTCCATAGTCCAACTGTAGGCAACAGAGCACATGTGTCACCCTCGTTCGAGCGTACAAATGCTTACAGTACAGGTACCTAAATTTAACATTTCATTTGATTTACATATTTCTCTATACTCACATATTAGTCTTGAGTTCAGTTTAAACGTAGTTTGGTTTAAATATGTGTATCTTGAACGTGGTAGATACCATTCGGGTTTATTATTAAAATAGCTTGAGTGAGCTTTTTATTTCCTTATAGCATCGAAAATACCGGCGCAACCCCAAATCCGACGAAGGCTTGGACGTAGTCCAAGTCCACCAGCTCGGATGTGCAACGAACAGTCTCGAGCCACGAACACACCTTCACCTACTGAGAAATTCTTAGTAAAAGATGCCTCAAAAACTGCGTTGAAAGAGGTCTTGTCAAGACTAAAGCGTGAGTACTTTAAAATTATTTTCTTCACCTAGAACTTAGATAGTAGCCGCAATTAGCCGCAGTAGCAAATGGAATTCTATTCTCCGGTGAAGTTGTGAACTACGATAGAAATCATATTTTACAGTATTGAATTTTTACCATCGCAATGTGCTGCATCTGGCATAATAGCATCCATTTTACTAAACGTTCCGTTTCAAGATGTTACTAAAATATTTTGACGCGGTTGATATTTCTGGCAATTGACTGGCAGCTTGGCAAGACTTTTTTGAATTGAGAACTGTCACATTAACATGTCAAATTGAGAAATAACCTCTTAGGATGCAATTCATAAAAATAATGATTTATACAATGTTTACCTAGTGAACTGCGCTTATTTAAATATTGGATATTGTGCTATTGCCACTTGAGATGGGTGCTTTAGTGACTAAAGCTTTGAGACCGATCAAATCTTTCAACATCGAAAATCGCGCTCATCGCGTGATTTCAAGAGAAAAGCCGATTCCGGCACCGAGGTATCCTCAAAATATAGAAGATTTAAAACGAACACTTGATGCGGAACCTGATATAGATGAGAAATTAGATAAAAAAGATGAAGGACTTGATAAAAGATTGAAAGATGTTTATGTAACCTCACTTGGGAGGCCTGAAGTTGACGTTACCCGGGAGAAGAAATCTGATAACAAGAGTAAGCGTCCTTTGCCTAAAGACCGTAAAATGCCGGAGGAGTATGACTTTGGATTCAAAGAGCCCGATAGAGTGACTTATGGCCGAACTACTCTTCGAGATGCAATAAACTTTATTTCTGCTCATCAAACGAATCCTACTGAAGTGACAGCTTCGAAAATAGCTCTAGAGTACAAACTAAAAGAGGAGGATGTAGAAAATATACTAAAATATTTCAAGACTTATGAGGTATATATACCAGAGACTAAGAAAACACCAGCTATATTTGCAGGACCAGCACAAATGAGGAAACAACTTTACAAACTTGAGACAAAAGAATTAGAAGCTAATAAAGAGCAGCAAGATGCTAAAGCAGCCAACACAGACACAAAAGTAAACGAAGCAGCCAACACAGACACAAAAGTAAACGAAGTAGCAAACCCAGACAAAAAAGAAAAGCAACGAGCTTAGTTACCATTCTGTTATGTTTGATTTAGTTTATATATAGATAAAATTACCTCAATGTTTCCGTTTTAAATGGATTAGTTTCTGGGATAGAATATAATATTAAAATGAAGTTTTTTTTATGTATCTCCATAAGAACAGCTTTAATTAATATGTATTTAGTTTTGCAACCAGATACTGTACTATTTATCTTCAATGATTTTGTTGACAGTGGCAAACCATGTTTGTAAGATGTTACTTAATTTACAAAATGTATGAACTAAGTTATGCGTTTGTCTTTTAAGAATATCTGTCTATAACATTAATTATCAATCACCTTGATAGTGTTTGAATGTTACAGCTGGACTATTTATTGAATCATCAACATATTCTATTATAATCTAATACACAGGGGCTTGTGGCTAAGTTATATCAGCCGCATGGGTTTATCGATCAGGTTAGCTACGCTAGCCGCAGTTGGTCCGTTGTGACCATCTTTACATACTGAGACCCCTCCATGCCTCTGAAATCACGTTAAACAGTTGGTCCCGGCTGTCATTTGTGCATCTTTGACAGTATTTACGGGTCATTAGAAGCACGAGTCTGACAACCAGTCTTAACAAGGGGGATTGTATTACCCAATAACTGGGTTGTGGAGGTCAGATAGGCAGTCGCTCCATGTAAAATACTGGTATTTAGCTGCATTTAGTTAGACTGGAAGCCAACCCTAACATAGTTGGGAAAAGGCTAGGCAGATGATGACACCATCACGCTTGTATTCCCCGAAGGGTTGGGCAGAGGTGTATTCTACTCAGTACATATTCTTTAAATATTATAGTGTATTGGATATTGCTAACAATATCCAAGCCAATGTGATTTAGAAATTAGAAAGACTCAAAATTAAATTGTTTTGTTTTTAATTATGATACTTTTATTTCTGTAAACCATCAAAGTCGTAAGACACCACAATATATTAAAATAAGTCACATTTCCCGCCCGCGTTATTACTTACTTTGTTTTCGTAAAAACAAACTGCAGTTTTATTATATTAGTAGTAGTTGCCCACGAAATTTGTTCCCCTGTCCCACGTAGCGTTGCAAAACTTCGGAAGTATTTGCAATAATTCGGAAATATTAAAAAAGAACTACTACTTCTATTGTAAGGAATACTATCGCAGCAAGAATGCAGAGTAAAATAAATACTTACCTATTGTAAGAATCAAATAGTTAGGGAACCTACGTTTTATTAGTTAAGGCGCTGACAAGACCCAATTGACCAAAATAGGCTTCTCTTAAGAAAAAAAATTGCCAAATCTAAATAGTTTGTGGTAGCGGAAAAAATATGTGTTAATTTTGAACATATTTCCCAGAACTTGCTTGTTACCAAAACACGTTTTGAAAAAAAAATCTCGATACAAACTAACGTTAAACTAACCTTTTACCTTGAGTTTTAATCCAAAATATCTGCATTAAATATCAACATACGTTACGTATTTAATTAATAACAAGAACGTCTTATTTGAATGCAAAACTTGGTTGTTTTTTATTTTCGATTACTCAACTCAATTTTGAGTAAATAGAGAATTGCTTCATATTTTGCAATAAATTACAAGCGTTGAGTCATCGCGTGTCTCTTTCTTTTCTATGCAATCAAAGAGTGAACGCGGTTTAGGTGTTGTCAGCGTCTTAATAAATGATTCCCACGAAAGTAGTTGTCTACTTGTGTGACTACTTATTATTAAATTTTTGTATGGTTCAGTTTAGAATGTGGCCATTTTGTGCGGATGTTAGGTAGGTTACAAGTTTAGTTTACTTCGTAAAAACGTTTTTGCTTTACGATTTAGGTAAGTAATGGAAATAAACGTACTTAAATAATTAGGTAAGTAGGCAGGGTACTTTTTACCCGACTGCCCCAGAAGGAGGGTAATGTTTTTCGAGAGTACCTATGTCATATATGTATGTCTATTTTTTTGGCACGCTCCGTAGCATAAACGGCTTGCTTGATGGATTTTTACATGTAGAGGTGTCAGTATTGGTGTTATATTAATAAAATTAAAAGCTTGAAATAAACCAAATCATTAGAAAAAAACAAAAAACCCGACAGCAAAAACACATATCTAACTGAAAAGAGAAAAACAAGCCTGCACTACCAAAATTCTGT
The DNA here is from genome assembly GCA_905333075.3 of Atethmia centrago. Classification (NCBI taxonomy): domain Eukaryota; kingdom Metazoa; phylum Arthropoda; class Insecta; order Lepidoptera; family Noctuidae; genus Atethmia; species Atethmia centrago. Next base: position 17,427,987 of record HG995385.1, read on the forward strand.
AGATTATACCTAAATCTATAGAGTTTTGGTAGTGCAGGCGGGCGGGCACAAACCAATAACCTGAAATACCTATGGTGTAACTTTTGTTTGTCCTTGTGATACCGAAATTCTATAGATTATAATGCTTGTTTTTCTCTTTTCAGTTTTGTGTTTTTGCAGTCCCGAGAGTCGCAGGCTCACAGCGGTTCATTCTGACTACTCTATGCTTGACCGAACGTACTCAACTAGATATTATCCTTGTAATTCTTCTCGGTGAATAATCCCAAGTACCTATTACTCAATACTTCCAAATACGGGAATACTTCGAAATATTTCTCTCGGGCAACGTTTGTCCCGCCTGTCGCATTGCATCGCCCGCCCGCGCTATTACTTGGTTTTTGCTAAGCGTTCTTTCTGATTTTTAGGGTTCCTATCACAAAAGGAAAAACCAGTGAATTTGTTCCAAGAACAAACTTAACATTTTAGTTGAAAACATGTTTTTCAACTTCCCCCTTACATTCCAACTGCAAATGTATGTTTGTAGGCACAATTTTGAGTGATATACCACTATAAAACTTAACTTTACTGACTTTACAACTATTTATAATAGAATTATAAAAAAAAGTATCTGAAATCCTTCCAAGTCATTTCATTTGATGTGTCATACGGTACATTTTGTAAAGCTTTTTTTAAAATTTCTAATTTGTCTCCCAAAAGTGACCCCATATTAAAAATTAATTTATTTACGTCACTCGTCCGTGTTGAGCCACATAAACATTACGAGTATGTGTGCCAAATTTCAATTTAACCTTTTGACCGCCACAGTCATGTATAGATGACAGAGCAAAATGTGCCCAGCACGCCACGGTCACGACTACATGACTGATATTAAGGAACAATTAATATAGTTTGGCGCCGAGGGCACGTCTTTGCTTTATTGACGTGGCGGTCAATAGGTTAATCGTAAATAAATTGGCTGTGACAGAGGACACGCAATTCTTGTTAGTTATTAATCAATTTGAAGTGAGTGATTCATTCAATTTTATTCTCCATTTTTGTGCCCAGTCATGAACATCATTTACAGCGATTTGTACCATTTTGGTTGCTTCCATAAAGAATAACCCCGTAACCACAATGACAGTGTCGTCCGCAAAGGTTGCAATAGTATTATTTTCTTCTGATACCTATATCATACTTGTAAAACAGGTAGAGGGCTGGATACAGCACACTACCTTGAGGCACGCCAGCTTTAATAAAAAGGCATCCTCGTGCCTTACTCGAACATTCTATCTGTACGGTATGATTGCAAGATATCCGCAAAATCATTGGGCAGCTTAGTCTTACAAAGCCAAACTCTATCAAAGCAAGGAAAGGAAGGAGGAAAGGGAGCAGCAGTGGTGGCCCAGTAGTAACGGCCGCGACTCGAGCTGTAAGTCGTAGGTTCGAACCCAGGCAAGCGCTTTCAGCCGTCACGTCCTTCTGCGAAGCAGTAATGCTCGCGAAGGAGGAGGAAGGGACGGTTGAGGGAAAGGCAAGTTTCGCGCCCTCTCGCCCCTAGCCGCCACAGGAGACGCCCTGGGCGTCGGGAATCCCGGGCGGATTTCCGGCCACCGTAGGCGCGGGCTTGCGGACGGTGAGCAATGGGTAGCTCACCGTCCGGTAAGGACCAGGCCCGGGTCGACGGCGCGTTGTATTCCACGCGCGCCTCAAAGAGATGTCGTCAGCACACAGGTAGGGGTCCACTAGGGCCGATGCCTGCCGGGGTCGCGGGAAGGTACTTATGGGTCACCGAGGCTCCCGCAACACAGGCAACAGGAAGGAATACGGGTGGGTTTTAGTCAGTAAGAGTCTGACACACCCTCCCGCTCTGGGCGGAGCGTTAGTTATTTGATGATTTCCCACCCTCAACACAAAAAAAGGCAAGCGCTTTACTTCGTGTAACTAAATGATTTCATCACCACTGCTCACACATCAAAACGGTGAAGGAAAACATCGTGAGGAAACCGGCATGTCCTAAAACAAAAAATTCGAAGACATGTGACATCTACCAACCCGCACTGGGCTCGCGTGGTGGATTACGGCCCACTCTCTTTCACAGAGAGGAGGCCTGTGTCCCAGCAGTGGGAACATTATTGCCGATTATGTAAACTCTATCAAAAGCTTGCGCCACATCTCAAACTATGGCGGAACAGACTTTTTATCTTCTAACGCTCCCTCAATGATGTTGGTAATTCATACTGATTGATTGATTGTTATACTTGGTCTATTGTTGAGTCTCTCTGAAACCAAAATGAAGGTCAGGTATTAGGTTTCTCTGAATGGTAGGTTTTAGGCGTTTTAAAAACAATTTTTCAAACAGCTTTGATAGCTATGAAGCGATGGATTAGCCATAAACTTCAAAATCATTCAGATTGTAATTCAAATTGTGTTACGCAATTAGGGTGCTGGTCTATTTAGAACATCTGGGTGTCCCGAGGGTTTATGTTCTAATCTGGGTGACGCCTGTGCATTCAACAAGTACATTCGCAACGGTTTTCTCAGCCTTCATGCAAGCCCTGCACAGAAGACCGTCCGTTATACCTATTGTGTGGAACTGTTTGGTTAGCGAGCAGTAACCCGTGATGATCCCCGTCACCAGGCGCAAGCCGTTCCTTTCCAAGCGTAATAAACACCTGGTTAGCCTACCGTCTAAAGATGGCATGGCCTCCCTCGACTGCCTGCAGCCCGGTGTCGAGGTCCACCAGCTCTCCGCTGCAGCTACCTGCGTAGCCGGTTGAAGAGTATGAGTATAATAGGTTCAGGTCCACAGACTCGGGTCTCAGAAAAGAAGACGATTTTCATACAATTTTAACAAGTAATAAGTCATTGTGTGAGATAAGTAGTCACAGAATGTAAAACCAATATCATAAAAATAATAATTATACAATTAAGTTAAAAACCAGTTTGATTTTGCCTAGACTAGATTCTAGATTGTCGTATGGAGCAGGACCAGGGCCTCAAGTCTGCTATTACAATAGTGCCAGAATGGTCTGTTCCGATCCTCATTAATGACGCCATTATACAGGGTGTCCAGTAAATAGCACGACATACTGCAGGGGGTGATAGCTTGGCTCACTACCTATCACCCTGTATTAGTAGATTAACAAACTTGTCAAAATCGACAGTAAATGAAAACAATGATAGACCGTTCTGACACTATTGTAATAGCAGACTTGAGGCCCTGCATGTTTCCTAGCATACCTATGTATCATTAATGTATGTATCATGAATATAATCCTCTAATTTGTAATGTGCTTGTTTACAAAGTGTAGTTACTTTTAATATGAGTTTTAAAATTTTCTTTTATTTTAATTGCAATATATCACAAGATTCACAAGGTATTTTGTTGTAACATTTAACACATTACCCCATAAAAGATGTATGTACTTTAGATAATCTGAAAAATGGTTGATATATTTTATTTTTATTTCTAGTATAAAAATTGTGTCTATCACCTATTTTATTAAAAAGAGATGTAGATTTTTTCTTACCGTAATATTTTCAAAAGTTAATTGGCAAGGTACCGTCATAATATCAATCTTTTTAAATAGTTCCCTAAGAGATTCGCGACGACGTTGATTATAAATGGCTCTGATAGCTAACTTTTGCAAAAAAATATGAATTCAATGTGAGTTTACTGTGGGGTCGGGCCCACAGTAAAATGCCATACGACATAATTTTGTGGAAGTAGCTAAACTAGACCAAACGCGCGGTTTTTCATCTGTTAATTGTCTTTCCTTTCTAACAGCATAAGCGGCCGAGCTTAGCCGCCCCTCAAGAGATGTTATATGAGGTCCCCATTGTAATTTCTCGTTAAGTGTGATTCCTTGGAAAACCGTTTGATTAATAAATTACAGTTTTTCTCGATTCAATATGATGTCACATTCGCTACTTCTAACATTAAGTAATTTAAATCTAATGCATTTCGTTATTTTTTCATTTAGTACCAAATTATCTAACGCAAACCAATCTTGGACCTGAAGAATAGAGTTATTTACGTCGTTAAGGTTTTGTGACCGTCGGTCTATGTTAAAGATCAATGATGTGTCATCTGCGAATAACACCATCTTCGGTTGATTTTGAAGTAATTGGGGTAAATCATTAATGTAAACTAAAAAGAGGAATGGACCCAATATCGAACCTTGAGGAACGCCCATTGCCATCGCAGACCCTAATGAGTTTATGCCGATTATTATTACTTGAACATTAAACTTTATATCTTTCAAGTATGATCCTAGTAAATCAAGAGCTGTATTCCTAATCCCATAGTGCTCTAGTTTGCAGAAGTGTCTCATGGTTTACGCAATCGAACGCCTTAGAGAGGTCGCAAAAGATTCCAATGGCATCTTGTGCTTCTTCCGTTGTGCGTTCAAAATGTTCGTTATTAGGGTGACACCGGCATCAGTGGTACAACGCCCTTTGCTGAAACCGTACTGTTGTTCATGAAAGATGTTTTTTTTTTAAGTGACGTAACATTTGGTTGCTCATCAACTTTTCAATCACCTTACTGAGAACTGGCAGAATTGGCACAGGCCTATAATTGTTGGGTTTGGGGATTTGAACAATAACTTAACACCCCGAGAAATGCTAGCAGTAACTTAACTAGCAGTGACGACGTCATATTGCAACTTTAATATCTTAAAATAATTCAAAACTATGTCTTGTTGCAACGAAATTGAGTAGTGCGGGCGATGCGATGCGGTGGGGGCAAGTGGCATCCACGCACGGTGGTCCGGCAGGTGTGCCCATGCCACTCCCCCGCGTTCTGCTTCACCCCGCACTGTGTCGTCCGCCGATATCGGTACGACAATCAATTTCGGTGGTACAGTATATAATAGTACCTTACCTACCACTTTCGTTTCAGAGTTCCACACAGATTCAGCCAATATATAAACTTATTGAAATAAATCGATGCGATATCCGATATTCTAAACCGATACATAGATACGATTTGATACCTAGTGTAAAAGCGATATTACCTATGCCTATTTCGTAGTCATCTGATATAATGGCCTTGTTGGTACAGTGTCGATGTGTCGCGACGGGTCTCTGGGCGCGGCATCGCTAGGCGCAACTCCGGATGCGCCCACGCCGCGCCGCGCGCCCTCTGTGCGCTCCGACGAGCGACCGCTGGCCACGCAGGGGGACATGCTTAATAGCATTAAGGTACATCATCATGATCTTCGTCTTCTAAACTTGCTTCTTCCTGCGACTTCTTAAGTCTCGGTCTCAGCAGCCGAAATATAAAGAGTCAGGACTGTTGACAAGCGACGTACAGTTGTCCGTGTGAGAAGCAGCTCGTCCTTAGGTCGACACCCGCAGCCTTCAATAATAATTTCCCATTTTGCGAAGTTTTTTCCTTTTTAGTAAAATAATGAACGCCTGCGTTCCTGCATTATGCTACTTAACCTATTGACCGCCACGTCAAAAAAGCAAAAACGTGCCCTCGGCGCCAAGCTACGAATTATTCCTTAAAATCTATCATGTAGTCGTGACCGTAGCGTGCTGGGCACATTTTGGTCTGTCATCTATACACGACTGTGGCGGTCAACTCAATAGGTTAATGACACAATACTGATTCACTGACTGTTGCATTCTTAAAGATTATTCCTAATGAACAGCTATCACAAAAATAATATAACTTCATTGTAAACACACGGGATTCCTCATAGTCATTAACAGTCACATAACCACAAATATTTATTTTTATTATAACCATAGATAACCATTTAATTAGCTATCGAAACTCCGTAAACGGATGGATATTGATATCTAAACATATATTCAAGTAACGAAAAAAAACAATGTATCATTTTTTTTTCGTTTTATCGTATTTAGATATCGATGATATTCAATTTAATGTCTGCAGAGTTTCGCTAATTTGGCCATGTATATCATGATTGACTGCTTAGCTCCATAAAGGTATGATAATCATTAACTAAATATAATATACATTCTTAATTGACTAAAAAGTAGTGGGACACAGTGCAATAACTATAATTAACGAGTGACATTATTGGTGACTGCTAACGACAAGTGTATGTAAAAAAATTATCAACAACATTATGTGACGGTTCAAAACACTTCACAAACAATAACTAAGTGATAAAACAACAAATCAATACAACATCATCCTAGATTCCTATCAAATAGTGAATTTGAGTGCAGTTTTACATTAAAAATAGTGCAGTAATTAGAAAAGACGACTATAATTATGAACACCGTTAAGAAAATATTTTTTTAAAAATTGACCTTTGGACTCTGATGAATGTTCGACAACTAGCGCCAGCACGGCACTGCGCGCGGAATAGGCGAACCAATATAGTACCGCTACTTGACACCAGTGGCGCAAAATCAATTTAGGGATACCACTTAAAAACGATTTTAGTATTTGGTAGAAAAAGAATAATTTTTGGAATAATTTTATCAAGTAATAAAGCCTGATTTTTTTAAATACTTCGGAGGAATTTGGGAGGACTAAACAATCGAATTTGAATTGTGTTTTTGTAATTTTTTTATTTCTTTGGTAGTACATTGGTGGACTAACCACTTAACGAAATAAATATGGATGACAACATTACCTACCGCAATATAAGATTATGCAGATCAAGTTCACTTTGCGACGTTACTGCGGACAATTCAGCGCTTTTTGACACGACAGTGATGAGTCTGCCTAATACTTCCATAAATACAAGTCAATCCATAATTGAGCTGCAGGAAAGCGTTAAGCAGTTATCTAAGGATTTACAAAGTGCTCATCAGGAAATAGAAAATTTAAATACAGAAAATTTTCGACTCAAATCAGACGTACAAAAATATATTAAAATAGTAAATGCATATAAAGAGGTAAATGCTGACATGATAATTTCGACACCACCCTCGGGACGAAAACGGAAAAATAAACAAAATAAAGTAACGCCTGTGACACATAAAAAGCAACAAATCGCATTGCCACAGAAACAAAAACCGACCGAAGAAAATGACACTGATCCAAAAAACGTAGTTAAGAACACTATGCTTGAAAATAGCATAAATTCAGATATTGAATTAATAAAATCGAATTCGACCTCGCACAACAATGACAATCAAGCAAACATAACATTTAATCAAAACGGTGAGACAAAGGTTTTAATAAATACAGGTAACAGTGAACACGAAACTGAAATAAATGCAACGACGTGCAACAGCAACATTCAGGCTAACGAGCTGAAACCAATCACACCACCAAATTTATCATCAAATTCTGATAATATTGTCATAAATATGAAGAAAGTTATTATCATTGCGGATCAACAGGGACGATTTATTCAGAGAGCTCTGCAAAAACTCTTAGGCAAAGATTTTTTAGTCCGATGTTTTTGGAAGCCAGGAGCATCTCTACATGAGGTCTTAGACACAGAAAAAACAGAAGTAAATTTATTGAATAAAAACGACTTCGTGGTTGTTTTAGGCGGTGTTAATGATAAAAACCCAGAAGAAATTCAACTCGGTCTTATGAACTTTTTAAATACTACCAGAAACACAAATGTTATAATTTCTGAAGTACTATTTAATACTTATTTAAATGAAAGAAAGTTGAATTATAGATTGAAATTTATCTGTTCTCAGTACACTCATGCGACATATGTGGACATGAATTTCTCATTGTATGTGCCAAAGTATCGCTTTCTATCACTGCACACATCACAATTATTGCTAAGAGAAATTTTGAGAGCTGGTTATAAGCAAAACTATAACAGACATATCAAATATAAACTTAACACACATAGTAAAACTTCTACTGCTATTGACAAAAGTACTCAGACATTAACGCAAACAGAACAAAACAATTTAAATTTAGATAATGAGAATATTCCGGCGAGTAATGATTTTTTTCGTTTATAAACACATGAATATTCTTCATCAAAACATTAACGGTCTACTTACTAAAATAGATGAGCTTACGGTTCATTTATACTCATTAGGAGAAAATACTAACAGCATCCCTGTCGATGTTCTCTGCATTACCGAGCATAATATGACTATAGAAGATGCTAAACTACTAAAAATGCCTAATTTTACCCTAGGTGACTCTTTCTCACGAAATAATAGGAATGGAGGTTCTTGCATAATTATAAAATCGAGCCATAAATTTAGAGTGGTTACTGAAGCCAAAAGTCTAAGTATTACTAATATATTTGAATGTAGTGGCATTGAACTTATAGAACATAAAATTATAATATTATGTATTTATCGACCACCAAAAAATGGCAAAGAATATATTGACTTATTTTTCGCTAGACTAACGGACTTATTAAATAAAATATGTTTTACAGGAAAAAAAGTCATACTATGCGGTGATTTTAACATTAACAGGTTAGACGATAGCAACATCTCCCGACAGTTTGAGCAATTACTAGCGTGTTATAATTTGAAATTATCAATAAATCAACCGACTAGACTGAGTAGCATGACGTGTATCGACAATATAGCCCATAATATCAGAGGCTCCAAATCAAAAGTTGTAGAACTCTCGCTATCTGACCATACAGCACAAATTTTAACGTTCCCTGTAAAGAAAAGTTATCACATCACACACTGGTTCAAATCTAAACGTGACTATAGTGAAGATAACGTGAGAAAATTTATAAATTGCATTGAAAGCCTCAGTTTTACAGAATGTTACACAAATAATGACCCTGAAAAAGCTTATGAAGCATTTTATGAGCTATTTAAGCTATTTTATGATCTATGTTTTCCCATAATACGAGTTAAGATACCTATGTCCAAGAAACCAAAATGGCTAAGTAACGGTATCCGAGTATGCTCTAAACGAAAACGTCAACTACTTTGGAAGTATAGGTTAACATCTAATCCGAAAGATAAAAAATACTTTAAAGAATACACAAACAGGCTAAGAACTATAATTAAAAAGACCCAAAAATCACAAAACAATTATTATATAAGTTCAGCTACCAACAAACCCAAAGCGATATGGCAGATAGTAAATAACTATAAAACTGTAACTCCCAAAGAGGATATTATGGAAATTAAAGTAAAGGATAAAACAATTACGACGCCGAGAGAAATAGCTGAAGCTTTTAATAATTATTTTATAGATGACATAAAACCTACAACTAAGGAAAATGATACCTACCCAAAAACACTGACATATAATAATTGTAATTCAATGTTCATGAAACCGACTAATCCGTACGAAGTTGACCAAATAATAAAAGGACTAAAAAACACTAATAGTACAGGGTATGATAATATAAATACTAAAATAATTAAACGCGTTTCCCATATCATAGCGCCAGTACTCAGCACAATTATAAATCTGTGCCTAGAATACGGAATATTTCCGTCAAAACTAAAAATAACAGTCATTAACCCATTATTTAAAAAAGAAGATAGAAAAGAGATGAAATTTTATAGACCAATAGCTTTAATACCAATTATTGCAAAAATTTTTGAAAAAGTCATTTATAAAAATTTATATAACTATTTTGAATCTAATAGTATATTCACACATGAGCAATTTGGGTTTCGAAAAGGCAAATCAACGGGCGATGCACTTTTTAAATTTTTGAAGAAGGTAATGACAGGACTGGACAATAAACGACATATAACTACAATATTTATGGACATGTCAAAAGCATTTGACTACGTAGATCATGACATACTCTTAAATAAACTAGAACAATACGGAGTTAGAGGGAATGCTTTAGATGTTATAAAATCATACCTCAAAAATAGGGTTCAAATAACACAAATAACAAGAATATCAAATAAAACAAAATATGAACAAACGTTTCAGTCTAAGCCTAAAACAGTTAAGTACGGGGTACCTCAAGGAAGTATTCTTGGTCCACTTTTGTTCATAATATATATAAATGACTTCCCAAAAGCCGTAATCCATGACATGATATTATTTGCAGACGACAGTACAGCTATTTTCACTGACGAGGATGAAGATAAATACGAAATTAATGTAAATAATTCCCTTGAATGTATTATAAATTGGTTAAATGTAAATAATCTTAAAATTAACTTAGATAAAACTTGCTATATTTCGTTTGCTAATATAAATAAAAAACTAAAGAACCTAAACGTAAAATACAAAGGTGAAACCTTAAAAGAAGTTAAGACAACCAAATTTCTTGGCATACATATTGACTCTGCACTAAACTGGAAAATACAGATTGACCATGTTTGCAAAAAAATAAATCAGTTCTCATATGCCCTCTACATGTTAAGAAAAGTTACAAATGAGAGTACTTTACTAAGTGTTTATCATGCATATGTAGGCTCCATACTAAAATACGGTATCCTATTCTGGGGTAATTCACCGAACAGAGAGTGTGCTCTAAAAGCACAAAAAAAGTGCATCAGAAGTATATGCGGATTGAGACAGACGGATTCATGTGGACCAGTTTTCAAAAGGTTGAAAATCTTAACCCTACCTTCACTTTACATATTTGAAGCGGCAAGGATGATAAAACGCGATATAGATAAATATGAAGCGTTGAGAAGCGCGAGACACAAAAATGAACTTAAAGGCATTCAATGTAGAACAGTTAAATTTAAATCGAGTGTATTTGGTGTTGGAGTTAAAATCTATAACAAGCTACCAAACTGTATCAAGAATATCTCTTCATTAAAAGTTTTTGAATTAAAGTTAAAAGAATTTCTCCTAAGTAAAACATATTATTCAATTAATGAATTTCTAACAGACCGAATTATTGACTAAACTTGTTTTTGACTTATTTAAGGTGAAATATACAACCGTAATAATTATGTCTTCTATTGTTAATGTTAGTATGAGGTTGACTAAAACTTGACATGTTAAACTTATTTTATTTTGTTTACTTTTTTGTACTTATCTAATGTAAATCGCATGACCAAAATAATTATGTCTATTAATAATGTCTGATGAGGTTGACGCAAAATTGACATGGTATACTTATTTTTCTATTTTTATTTTTTTGACTTATTAAACTAAATTGTATGTCCCTAATAATTGTGTAAGAATTAATGTAAAATGAGGTTGACAGAAACAGTAACATAACCAACAACATTGATATACCTACCTAGTTATTAATATAAATATTGTACACCCCATGGGTATGTTACAGTGATTCATTAACACTATTGTAAGATCTGACTATTTACCTGTGACAAACAATAAATAAATGAATTGAATTGAATTGAATTAAAAAGGTTAAATCTGTAATGATCTGCTATATTCGATATGCGATTTCTGACTTTTCTAGTAGATACTCAAACCTCAGGTGGTTCGATAGTTTTTTGATTCTTATAAGAAACAGGGTCGTTAGGCATCAAAAACACTTATTGTGAAAATTTTCCATTTTCTTGCTGTCTGTATTTATTTTTTTCAAAGTCTGAATGCAGATCAAAAAGTTAAGGAGAGTCTTCCAAGACTGTTCTCTTGTACCGACAACGGTTAAGGTTTTACCTATTTTGACAAATTCAAATCTAGGTTTTACAAAAAACTTCACACCTCTGCGATGCTTATTTAGCGAGATATCGGTGATAACGTATTTTTCACCGTTTCAATGGCGCGGCCATGGGGCTTTAGTTCCACAGCTCCTGAAAAATAAACAAAAAATCCTAGTTTTTTGTTGTATTTTTACTAGTTTTGACAAATTCAAATCTGGGTTTTACAAAAAACTTCAGACGTCTGTGATGCTTTTTCAGCGAGATATCGGCGATAATATGTTTTTCACCGTTTCAATGGCGCGGCCATGGGGGTTTTAAGTCTTGCAGCTCCTAAAATATAAAGCCAGGAATGTTTTCTATATTTTTACAATTTTTTTACAAATTCAATCTGTTATTTACCTAAATTTCAGGTCTCTGCAATGCTTAGTTTTAAAGATCTCCGTGGCCGCGCGGTTCGCCGCGTTTCAATGGCGCGGCCACGTTCAAACCCTTATAACTTTTTAACCATAGCTTTGACAAATTTATGGTTTTGGGAATCAATTTTTACAAATTGTTACAAAATATTGGCATTTTTAAAAAAATAAAAAAAAAAACATCGTGGCCGCGCCATTGAAACGGACACGATAAGGCACGAGCTCTGATCACCACGCTTGCTCAAGACGGGGTGGCGATTTCAGACTTATACAAGGTGTCGTTTTGCATCCTCGTCAAATTCAAGGAGGTAACTATGCTAATGATTCTCGACAAGAATCAATACTAAAATAAGTAGGACATTTTTTTATTTTCTAATTTTTGGAAATCGGCATGTGTGAGACACGCATGTTAAAACGCGGTCCGTGTGATACTGCACTATAACTGCCCTTTTACACACACACTACCGCATACGCAACGGGGTGATTCTGTTCTGTGAAAGTGGTGTATTCTAAAATACTTTCAAACTTAAGTAACTAAAAAAACAAGTATGTATTAAATATTGAGTAGGTATCTAATTTTAATTGATTATGTATGTCTTTCATAGCAGCCTCCTGAAATTTGACGAGGATGCAAAACGACACCTTGTCCAGGTTTCCTCGCGAGGTTTTTCCTTTACAGATCATGTCAGCAATGTCTAATATATGGAAATAAAATTGGACAATAAAAGTTGACTAATGATTGCCTAAGGATAGTCGCACAAATCCGAACGGACGAGGATTGAAAACTCCTTCAAAGGGATATTTATGCCTTCTGAGTCGAGCATTGTGAACAAGCTATGTTTTAATACAAGCAAGTGCTGCGTCATGACATACGGTAGAGGGTTCCGACCAATCCATTACCATAGTTTGGGTGGTGAAGTAATTACTCGTGTCACCAAAATAAAGGATTTGGGAGTGACTTTCGACCGCTGTCTGACTTTTAAAGATCACGTTTCTACCCTTGCGAAGGAATGTTTCAGGCGCTTGGGATTTGTTTTGCGAAATGCTCGTGACTTTCGCAACCCAAATGTTATTAGGCTGTTGTACACCACTCTTGTTGGAAGCAAACTCGAGTCCAGTGCCTGTGTTTGGCGCCCTAAACACTGACGCTAGAATAGGGACAGAAATTTTTCCTAAGATGCCTCTTCCAAATGTCCATTTCTTTTCCTACGTGTACCCTACCAACTATCAGCCTTTTAGGGACGTTAGGCTTTAACTCGTTGGAGGTAAGAAGATGCCTTGATGACCTCGCGGTAGGCTTACGGGGACGTATCGTTTGCCCAGAGCTCCATTGCTTTTTCTGTCGATTATTTGTGCCCGACAAATACATCGGACACCGTCAGAGCCGGCACAATCTGTTTGCGCAACTGCCATCCAAAACTGTAGCCAGGGGGAATCCCAAGTCTGTCGTACTCTAATGATGCTGAATGCCCTTCTGGCTGCTAACCCTGAATGTGACGTTTGCGGATGAATGGAGTAAAATTATACGTATTATGTCTGGTGTTCTGTGAGAGAAAGTATGCAAGGGAGTCCACTGTTCCATGTCAGTTTTAAATTAAATTATATACAACGCAATTATCAAACTCCAACTTTAAAGTAACCCTTACCTTTGTAACGACCACGGCTGGTCGAGACCGCGGAAGTTCTGACCAAGAAGAAAGTTTGGTTGCACAAAGTGGTCGTGGCGTAGTCCGCGAGGTTCATTAGTTGTACCGCTTAGTAGTTGATCTACAAATTGAGGACAGTCGCAGTTTGAAGTGTAGCCATCAGTCAGTTTAAGCCTATTTTCACGTGGTCCTAATCCGATATTTTAAATTACAGCTACAAAGAAGAATACGCGATACTCTTAATTCACAGAAAACAGGCTTGTTTCACGACAAAGTAAGGTAAGTAATGGCAACAATATTATGTACCTATCTACTTTCGGCAACTTCCTGATTTTATTTTTACAACGATTTTTTTTTTTATAGTTTGGTGCCCAAGAAGCCTATTAATAATGTTATCAAGAACGAGATCTCTAGGACTAATAATAATATGACGAAACTTAATCAAGACTTAGGGTGTGTAAAAGTTTTTATTAACCGACATCAAAAAAAGGAAGAGGTAATGCGTTCGATGAGTTTATATTATATTATTAGCCAGTCTGCATTACTTCTAGATATCCTGGGTGCGCCAGCCACCTTCAAACCTATTTGGTAAACAGCACAGAACAGAGCAACAACTGTTTGCAACTACTTTTAACCTTTTGACTGCCACAGTCATGTATAGAAGACAGACAAAATGTGCCCAGCACGCCATGGTCACGACTACATGACAGATTTTAAGGAATAATTCGTAGCTTGGCGCCGAGGACGTCTTTGCTTTGTTGACGTGGCGGTCAATAGGTTAAACAATGTTATGAGGGTGCTGAATAGCATATTCTTACACAACTTTCTTCAATATGCCATAAGCTTAAAATGTAATACCATCTAATAAGTGAATATTGGCAGTGTAGTGGAAAGATTAATATTTTGGTTGTGCCTACATTTGAGTATCTCCATTCGTGGAGGCCACTGTAATGCACCTTTATTTTGTATTAATCTATATTGGACATGCATGAAACATCCTGGACGAGATGCGTTGGCTTAACCCAGGTTGGCTGAAGCAAGGGAAACCTGCTCAGGTAGAGATTTACAGATGACTCCGCCCTGGGGGGTAACCATCACCACTTATAGCAGTATTATTATAATATTACTTCACAGTGGGAAAGTGATGGCGCTATACAGGACTTATAGATCCATCTCTTTCTCACGCTGAAGTAATATTGAAATAATACTGCTAGAAGAGGTGATGGTTACCCTTTTTTTTTGGGTGGGAAATCATCAAATAACTTCTCTCGCTCTGGGCGGAGCAGGAGGGTGTGTCAGACTCTTACTGACTAAAACCCACCCGTATTCCTTCCTGTGCTGCCAGGGGCCTCGGTGACCCATAAGTACATTCCCGCGACCCCGGCAGGCATCGGCCCTAGTGGACCCCTACTTTTGTGCTGACGACACCTCTTTGAGGCGCGCGTGGAATACGACGTGCCGTCGACCCGGGCCTGGTCCTTACCGGACGGTGAGCTACCCATTGCTCACCGTCCGCAAGCCCGCGCCTACGGTGGCTGGAAATCCGCCCGAGATTCCGACGCCCAAGGCGTCTCCTGCGGCGGCTAGGGGCGAGACGGCGCGAAACGTGCCTTTCCCTCAACCATCCCGCCTCCTCCTTCGCGAGCATTACTGCTTCGCAGAAGGAGGTGACGGCTGCCCATGCCCTCTCGCTCCGTACCATGGCCTGAACCAGGGCCGGACGCGAGAGGTATGGTTATCCCCCTGGAGTGTAAATGTAGTTGTCTCAGAAACATTGGGGCACTTAATAGTGTCCATCGTGTCCGGTTTCCTGCACGTAGCAGGAGCTGATGGACGCTACTGAAGGTACTTAACACGTAGCCAAATTCTGGGTGTACTTTTGTCCCACTACTAAGCAGTCTCCTCCATATTTTTTTACTGATGTAATATTTTTGGTTGTTTCAGCGTTAACGGAGACAAACAACCCCCCATATCTCGTAGTTTCTACAGCCCCACGCGCCCGTTGTCGCCAAAGGGACGGCGGAACGCGCAATCGAAAAGTTTTTATTGACCAGTGAATCAAATTGTATAGTTACTGAATCAAATTGTGAGGTGTGGTTAATAAAAGTACGTTTTATATCCAAGGGTTTTATTTATTTACATTATATTTACAATTATGTACAATTGTTGCATTTCTACTTTTCAGTATCGTGTGTGCATTAATAATTTTGTTATTCTATATGATGGACAAACGGAATTAAGAACGAACGGAGTATTTAAATAATGGGGTTCAAACAACATCGCTATAACTAGTTTCAATCATATAAGAGCGTGTCCGCCGTACGGCATTTCATACAAATTTTCAAGTCCTTCATTTTCGATAAGACTAAACCGATTTTAATGAAACTTCATACCCATAAGCAGAATAAATAGGTTTAAAAAGTTAGTAGAAAACATTTTCGAAAAATAGTGTTACATTTCCGAAAAATAGTGTTAAGGCTCTTTCAGACTAGGGCGATATCGCGGGCACGACAGGCATAATTCTGCCTGTCGCGCCCGCGATATCGCCTCAGTATGCTCTTGCATACTGTAAAGGCTCTGCCTTTACAGTTAAATTAGAGCGATTTTAAATTTTCCATACAAACAAATTTAAAAATATCTTTTTTTAATAAGACATTTCGAAAATATTATCTACTAACATTTTAGACCTATTTAACCTGCTTGTTGTTGCTGCTTGTTGTTTCATTAAAATCGGTTCAGTCATTTTGAAAAATAAGGACTTGAAAATTTGTATGAAATGCCGTAAGGCGTACACGCTCTTAAGCAAACATGGTATAAAAATATATCACTTATCTACTCTCTAAAAAGCACGTGTTATACTAGCCGACCAAGATGATTTGACAACTGGGTGGAATACGCCATTGGCTCGCGTTTCAAGGTCCGTACCAAAATTTGATCCCTGTAAGAAGCAGGATCGATTGGCACCAATAAAAATTTTTGTAACAACTGCCTATTTTCGGATTATTCCAGAAATCCCCACCGACAAATCCCCACCAGTGGGGATCGCTATTTTTTTTTCCAGAAATCCCCACTAGTTATATAAACTCAGCCTAGTGGGGATTTTTGGAAAAATAAGTACCAATCCCCACCAGGCGTTGTTGGTTTCTAAATTATTAAACAAAAAAACGTTAAACAATTTCATTATTTCAGAATTAATTATATTATTATTTGCACAGTAAATATTGCAAAACTTGAGTCACCGGAAATCTGGTTTATCATAAATGCAATATGCATCCAGAGATAATGCATAGTTCTACTGGTAATTTTTTATTGCTGGTTTAACAGTCGCGTGTAGGGTAGTTAGACAAAATAGTTGTTACTTCAGGGTACTTAAACAAAATCTATATTGTGGATACTGTATACACCTCATCGTAGGTATACAACCTTCTCGGTTTACCAGAGTAGATTATAAGACAAACAAAGTCAAAGTCGAATTAAAACAAAAGAGTGTTTTAGGTCTGTCAGTCGCGGGTCATGACAGCTTTATAGGCAGGGCTCGTGATTCTGCTTAAGACTCTTATGTGGGAAATCAGTTATTACGTTAGTGAATTGCAATCGTCTACTGAGTGTAATAAGTAAATGTAAATTAACCATAATGGAAGAAAGTTCTTCAAGTTCTATGTTTGATTACATACATAAACAAAATAGTAAAATACTTATTCGTGCGGGACATCAATATTGTCTTAAAAAGAAATATAAAAATGGTGCAAACATATGGGAATGTGTAAAAAGAAAAAAAAGAAAAGTGTAATGGATCTATTACTATTCAAGTAAGTTCATATTATTAAACCACTAGCTTTTGCCGGCGGCTAACCCCGCGTAGAGGTTGAAAAGTATCCCGTATAACCAGGGCAGAAAGTATCCTATGTTCTATTCCAGGTCATGGTCTACCCATTTGTCAAATTTGAGCCAAATCCGTTCAGCCGTTATAGCGTGAAAGCGTAACAAGCTTTTACAATGACATTCTAACTGAAAGAATTAGTGTCTGCTTACTTCAGGCATACACTTCCGTAAATAGATAGTCTGATAATAAGACCGGTAATCAAAAAATTACATTTATATTTTTTTAATTGTATGTTTTTTTATTTGTTATAGAATTCTAATATTGTCAAGGAGAAGCCACATAAATGCATTCCGGATTTCGAAAAAAATGATATAGCTTTAAAAATACAAAAACTGAAGAACACTATATCCACTCCAGACTTACCGAATGTTCCCACAGCATATAATTCGGCAGCAGCATCGTACAACGATTCAGGTTTTCAGTTGAGTGGGTCACAATTCCCTCTTTTTAAAAACATAAAGAGTAATCTGTATAACCACAGAAATACAACTGCACAAGTTAAAAAAAATGAATTCAGGAATCTGGCTGAAGTTACAGTTCCGCTACAATTTAAATCATTTCTCATAGCAGATTTTAACGATAATAATACTCGCATATTAATATTTGCTACCGAAAACGCTCGTAGTCGCATGAAAACTATAAAACATTTTTTTGGAGATGGGACGTTCAAAAGCTGTTGTTTTCCATTTTATCAACTTTATACAGTTCATGGTGATCATGGTAGCACCAATGAGAAGACACATATCGTACCATTGTTGTACGTTTTGATGAGTGACAAAACACAGAAGTCTTATAACATAGTTTTTTCCATGATAAAATCCATTATACCCATGTGGAACCCACAAACGTTCAGATGCGATTTTGAAATGGCCACGATTAATGCTATTCAAGAGGTCTTCCCAGAAGTAACTGTTAGAGGTTGCTTTTTTCATTATAAAAAAGCTACTTGGAAAAAAGGGCGAGAATTGAATCTGACGAAATCCAAAATTTTGAAGAGGCAAATTGAACTTGCTGCAGTACTACCACTTTTACCGGAAAATCTAAATATGGAAGGCTGGTTGTATGTTGCCCGCCAAAGTCCAGACAATCAAAACAGTGACCGTTTTCGCCGGTATATGTTAAGCCAATGGATAAAAGAAGATTTCATAAAAGTATTATGTGTTTACGGAGAGAGGCACAGAACCACAAACTTTTTGGAAGGCTGGCATAATAAGCTTAATGCAGCTATATCGAAGAAAAAACCAAGTTTACTGAAACTCCTACATTTTTTGCATGAAGACGCATTGTTTTATGAAAGAAGTGCTAACGAAAGTAACCGTCGGAACCCGCGATCACAAACAAGCAAAGAAAAAGACCAGTTTATCTTAGATGCTCAACTAGAGTTAATGCATGGCAGCATTACAGTGCCACTTTTTTTGGAAATAATGAGATAAATTCACAATCGCGATTTATGTGATTATTGTTTAAATAACTTTGGGTTGAATCTAATTAATAGTTGCAAATATTTTTAATTTTCGCTTCAATGCAGACAATTTATAATGAAAGTTGATTATAATAATTTAATATTTTTTGTTTAATAATTTAGAAACAACGCCTGGTGGGGATTGGTACTTATTTTTCCAAAAATCCCCACTAGGCTGAGTTTATATAACTAGTGGGGATTTCTGAAAAAAAATAGCGATCCCCACTGGTGGGGATTTGTCGGTGGGGATTTCCGGAATAATTCCTATTTTCTTGCTGACTGTACATTTTTTTCATAATTTGTGAATGCATATCTAAATGTCTCAATAAGTTAAGGACGGTCTCTTAAGACCGTTTTCCTGTAGCTACAACGGTAAAGGTAGCTGCCCTGACTACCCCGTCTCGAAAATCCAACCTGTATATCCGAAATCCTTACAAAAAGCCATTTCATTTGATATGTCACATAGTTTGCAAAACTTTTTTTCTTCATAATTATGTGCACCAACAACTCATTCGTTCTAGTGGATTCGGAGAAAATTGGCTGTGATAAACAGACAGACAGACACACGAGTGATCGTATAAGGCTTCCGTTTTTTCCTTTTGAGGTACGGAATCCTAAAAACAAGATGGCGGCGTTAGTTCTGATTATGGCCATGCACCAATAGAACCTAGTTAAATCCTTCAAATATTTGACTGACAGTTTGCCTAATCAACCCTGGTCGGCTTGTAGTCAACGTCTTGCAGACTCTAGGACTAAGTTAAGTACTAAATAGTGCAGGAGCTAGGAGAGGCCGGGGTCCGGGGGCGGCGGCGCCATGCAGTTCCCGTCTGGATAGCGCTTCTTGAAGGCACCGATCAAGTCCGGGTCTACTAAGCGGACACCGTCCACTTGGTTTCCTAGGGTTATCCTGAAATTGAACGAAGGTTTTAAGATTTTTTCCAAAAAAAAAAAAAATACTGACTTCCAAAAAAGACAAAAATAACTTAATTTTGAAAGACATTTGGAAAAAAAACGAAAATACAAAACCAAAGGCAGCGACTTCCGAAATAAGTTATTTTTGACTTTGTAGTGTCTATTTTTATAGTTTTTTTTTAATTTTAGTTGTGGTACCTACCTCACACAAATTCGTACACCACTACATGCTATTTAAATAACAGTGACAGGGAGATATAACACCATCAACATGTGGACTAAATACGTATGAGTTAGCAACTCAAAAACTAAAATTTATATGAGACTACCGCACGGGCTTCCTCTACCAACTAATAAATCGGCCCAGAAATCACAAAAAAGTCAGTGTATAAACATGAAAAAACTGAGCAGTTGCTGGACGCCTGGCAGATGTGAAACATTGAAACCATATTGTATAGAAAGTACACTATAGGTATACGAGCTCAGCGCGGTGAGAGAGGGGGATCACCGGGCCGAGGGGTAAGAGATTCGCAAAGTTACAAGCGCGCTAACGCCGGTCTAACCCGCCGCATTAGATGTTTCACATAAAAAAAACCGCCGAATGCATAACTTTTTCCTAAGTCGGTTAAAAATGAACTTGATTCTACTTGAAATAGAGCATATTTTGTTTTGTAAAATAAATTTTATTTAACAATAGAAGGAACAAGTCGAAGGTCAGGGAACAAACTTCTGATAAAGCAACAATAGCTTGCTTACCAATTCGGCTGGACGTTGTGTGGCCGTCCAAACAGTTCTATTTTTCTCGTACCAGGACTCAATCTCTCTGAAAATGTAAATGAATTAATAATGTTAATTGACAGATTGAATATCAGTTCTGCTTTTGAAGAATATTACACAAGTTTTTTTTTATTTAATAAAGAACACCAATATATTCAACATTGGCATACAATAGTGTTAAATTTTGAGGCTATATCAGACATGATACAGACTTAATTATTTTACTGGCAACATTGACTCAGAAGTTCCGCTGGTTTAGTGGGGTAATCCCCACTACCCCACTACCCCACACAAAGGAATCGTTTCTTCCTGGGCGTAGACATTAGTCTACGAGACTAATGTCTACGCCCTACGAGACTAAGAAACGATTCCTTTCTAAGATTGTGCTTGTTCCTGAGCTCGTGGTGACGTCCTAAAAAGCCGACACGTAATTAATTGCTAGATATTCCTAGAAATAAACATCTATTATAGTTAAGGTTATAATGTAAAATCAAATAATAATTGTCAGTCCTAAATAAAACGCTTATTTAATAATCTTGCTGTTTCAATTCTGGTTGTTTCTATAATAGTATTAACCTAACGCAGTTTGAGAAAGACTGACCTAATTCCTGACTAGTACATCTGTGGTCCGATGTTATTATATGATTGGTTGGCTGAAATGTAACAGCGAATCATATCATTTGAAAAGACAATATTTAATAGGCGGGTATTTGTGGCTTTTGCAGATATTATTTATTTTTATTGTGTTTGGGTGGCTTACAGCAGTTACAGCTATTACAGAAGTAATAGTGTGGTGATTCATGACAAGCCATTTACAAGATATAGGTGTTTATAAAAGTCATGAATAATCAATATTGCCTTTGTGAGTAAATTTGGTGCTGTTCCACAAACAATGGGACACTTAATAACATGTCCACGGACACGTTACAGGGAGACTACTCTGTAAGTCCGTGAACGAAGATACGGGGCCCGTCCGAAAGTAGTTGATCCGTCAAAACAAGTGAAAATTTAATTTTTCGAAGGGGAAAGAACACATTGCGAGTAGGGACAACTGTCAAATCGTGATGTCATTCATTCTTAATTCGGGCTCCGAAGTAATCTTATGTCCGTAGGTGATACGGAGTAGAAAACGCCCGTAACTTCGGCCGAAACTACGGATTTTACGTGCTTAGGGAGTAGGCCCCCAGGAACTGATAGACGCTAGTGATAACGCCAAACACGTATCCGTATTCTGGGCAGAGTCCATTTAAGATGCTGACAACACCTAAACCGCGGTCACTGTCAGATTGCATAGACAAGAAAGAGAAGCGCGATGACACAACGCTTGAAATTTATTGCAAAATATGAAGCAATTATCTATTTACTGAAAATTGAGTTGAGTAATCCAAAATAAAAAACAACCAAGTTCTGCATTTCAAATAAGACGTTCTTGTTATTAATTAAATACGTAGCGTATGTTTTGGATTAGAACTCAAGGTAAGAGGTTAGTTTAAAGTTAGTTTGTATCGAGATTCTTTTTCAAAACGTGTTTTGGTAACAACCAAGTTCTGGGAAATACTTTCGAAATTAACATATATTTTTTCTGCTACCACAAACTATACAGATTTGGCAATTTTTTTTCTTAAGAGAAGCCTATTTTGGTCAATTGGGTCTTGTCAGCGCCTTAAATTGCCATCGACACGCTAATAAGAATAATAATCAATATAAGTAAGTTCTCTCACCAATAATACCGTAGATCTCGTCGGGTTTGTGCGAGGTGGCGCGCACCTCGGCCACGATGACGTCACAGTCTAGACCGCGGTTCAGGTTGTCTGGGCTGCCTTTCATGCCCACCTGTAAAGTATTATAAATTCATAACATGCAACATAATCTTCTTATGGTGTTCCCATTGCTGTTATAAAGGCTTCCTCTTAAAGAGAGAGAGAATGGGTTCTTCATTAAATGTTATGCAATAAATCAAGCTTGGACGAGGACAGCTCGACCAGAAAATATACTTTTGAAAGGTTCTTCGCTTTTATAAGACGTCGCCGCGGATTTTGAAAATATAAGGTTGGCAGTGAGCGTAGAGCCGGTCGTCGGCGTCATTACTACCTGGGGCATATTTAATAAAACCGACAGGCGACAATCCGACAATTTTACAAGTCTATTTTATACATTTTTACTGGCAGAGAGCGTTCATATTACAGAAACGATCCATAAGGACAATAGTCAGAATTTCACAACGTGTTTCATGCAGAGATTACTGAAAAAAAAAAAATAATTTAAAAAACAAAAAACCCGACTGCTAAAACACATAACTGAAAAGGGAAAAACAAGCGTTATAATCTATATAATTTTGGTCTTGCAAGCGGGGACAATCAAAAGTTACACCATGTTTCAGGTTATTGACTGTCCCCGCCTGCAAGACCAAAATTATGTAGATTATAACGCTTGTTTTTCCCTTTTCAGTTATGCGTTTTAGCAGTCGGGTTTTTTGTTTTTTAAATTATTTATTTTATTTCAAGCCTTTTAGTGTTATTTATATATATATTTGAAAATTACTTATTACTAGATTTTATTTGATACCAATATTGTTGCAATTAATTAAAAAAAAAAACATTCCCCTCCTTTTTTTTTGTACTTGCAGATGCAATTTATAAATATTATATAGCCTATGTCACTCCTACAATTAAGACGAATCTAAGGACACCTCATATGTTAAAATCCCTCAAGCCGTTTAGGCTACAGAGCGTGCCAAAGAAATAGACATACATACATACATACGTACATACATACATACATACTCCCGAAAAAAATTACGCTCCTGAGGCAGTCGGGTAAAAATTAGCAATATTAACAGTTCCTAGCCTATACGTAGTCAGGCCATAAGTTCTGTCACATATGTAAAATTTCGAATTTAGAATGCAAGCCGAGGAAAATATTATGGGGCATATTATGGAAATTTGAATAATTAAAGAAAATAAAAACAAAGGCTTTCTGGAATTTTGTTCATTTTCTAAAATGGAGTGGACGCGCAAAGGAGACAGAGTCGCAGTAATTGCATTGCATCGTTGCAGTCACGCGCCAACTGAGATATTCAAACTGCTGAAAAATTTGAAAATTCCACTGAGATTTATTTATCGTACTATCAAACGATTCAGGGAAGATTCAAGATTAGAAGATAAACAAAGGAGCTGTCGACCTCGTACTGTTCGGACTCCAGCGGTCATCAAAGCAGTGAAGGCGCGAATCCACCGAAATCCAGTCCGGAAGCAAAAAATGTTGGCTCTGCAGATGGGACTAAGCAAACTACTGTTAATAAGGTGTTAAATGAAGACCTATGACTGCGTGCTTATAGAAAAAAAAAAATTGCACATCTTCTTAATGAACGGCTGAAGAAAATCAGTCTCGAAAGAAGCCAGGTTTTGTTAAGGCGGTACGCGGGAAAAAAATACCGCGAAATACTTTTTGAAAAAAATTTGAATGTTGAGGAGAGTTTCAACAAATAAAATGATAAAGTGTATGCACACTCTAGTGAAGAAGCGTGCAGACAAGTATCACGTGTTCAGCGTGGTCATCACCCTTCGGCATTCATGGTTTGGCTTGGGTTGTCCTATTTGGGTCCAAAGGATGTGTTTTTTGTGAAATAGGAGTGAAAACCAGTGCCCTCGTATATCAAAACACAAACAAACATTGTGGAACCTCTTTCACAAACAATGTTCGAAAACAGGCACTGGGTATTCCAGCAGGATTCTGTACCTACATCTAATAATTCATAGATGTTGTGGTATATATTTTTTTTTGAATTTGTATGTAGATTGCATGTTGCCTGGATTCAACACAATGTGAATTGTTTATGTATAATAAAATGAAATGAAATTTACTGTTTTATCAAACAACACCTGTCGTGAAAATATGGCAGTTTTGTAATTTTTCGACAAATATGTCGCATTTTCACTTTGTCAGTTATATTAAATGGGGACCGGTCTTATGCCCACTGCCAACCCCTGCTCGCTTGGGGGCCGCCTATGTCCAGCAGTGGTCGTCTTTCGGCTGAGATGATGATTATATACCCGGGACCTATAGGCGGACAGTCAGTCCAGTTATATACTAACCAGACAGTGTTCCTTCCCGTGATTCAGCCAATGTCCCGTCCGTCCGGTGCGTATAATACGTTGTAGCTGGTTAGTCTTCACCCAGATCAGTTCGTCCACTCGCTCGTAGCCCCACAGCTTAAGGCACTCGCGACCCAACTCCATTGCTCTGTGGATTAGGTCAAATTAGGCGAACATTTGCGTCGCGAAATTCATCAAAGAAAAACCGGCCAAGTGCGTATCAGACCACGCACAAGGGTCCCGTAGTTGGGATGAATTTATCCCAAGAACAAACTATTACGCAAATGGATCCCTGAATCGAAAAATGGTTTCTACAGACCCGCAATATTTTTGAACGATAAATAATAATAATTTGCACTTTTTGAATGTAAGTGAAAGTATATTGAAAGGGTGAAACGGTAAATAGGACAGCCCACTCTTTACCTCTCCCTACTCTTGTCCGAGAAAGCTGGAAAGAAGTAAATAACAGGTGATGAAAAGGAAGTTGCCACAGCCTTTAGCGACTTACAAAGCGCATAGATTTTTTAAATTTTTTGTATCATCTTGCTTTCAGTAGGTAGACTGAGCAGATGAGATGAAGCCACTGTGGCTTTCAGAGCAAATTCCCCGAAAAAATATGGGAAAATCTCTCGTGGTGCATTATGTGCAGTGTCCATTTCTTAGACTGTAATCATTCGTATCATCAAATATTTTACTTCCCTCTTATATTCCTCTTTTACTTTTTATTCTTGCAGTCTTTCCACTTTTATTCTTTCTAGAGCAGTCACAGGAACTTGAACTCGGTGACGCCAATTCCTGAACAGACCATCCATCCGACACATAATCAGATAATGATCAGTCCCTACATTAACAACCCGATATGGTCTAGTATCTGTAACTTTACTCTTTAATCTTTCATCCACAATCACAAAGTCAATCATACTTCTAGTCTTGCCTTTCCCACATATATCTGTGAACCTTTCTATGATTAAACAGAGTGTTCATAACACACAAATTCTTCTCTACACATATCTCTAATCAATTCATCCAGCTCTCATTCACTCTATCATCCCCAAATGCACCTAATACTTTTTCGTACCTATTCCTCTTCACACCAACCTAACTATTAAAGTCTCCAAGCATAACAATCTTCACGTTTGACCTACATCCATTCACTAAATCTCTTATACTGATCCAAAATTCCTGACTCTTCGAAAATGAGCTTGAGCGTGAAATAAAGATAAGGTTTAGGCCCACCTTGACAGGCCCTCTGTGTCTCTTAAACACCGGACCAGCGGTCAGAGAGCCGTGTTTGGATATTCACTCCCTTTCTTTTCGTCTCATTCACACATAGCACATCTATTCTTTTATCTTTCACCATCTCACACACCTCATCCATCTTATCTTTTATACCTTCCTGCACATTCAGCGTAGATGATAATCTGACAGCCAGGGTAGATTAGCGACACTCCGCAGCTCGCTTTTCGCCCCGTAAAAACAATGAAGTGGTGTGTGGCGAGCATCACTGCCGCCTCCGAGTTGCTTATTATTTGAATGACTCATTTAGTTCCCACAAATAGCAGAGGATACATCTGTCGACACTCTACAGACCCCCTTTGTAAAGGTAAAGCTTGTTAAAGCCTGGGAGCGCCCGCTCCCAGCCCACAGGTACGCCCGCGACTAGGCTCTCCCTCGCCAGGCAGCTCCCGGCCGGCAACCTTAGCTTGGGTGTTGTTAGTACCACACAGAGGAAAACAATAGAATCCTCCGCTACTAATCCCCTTTTACGACACCCACGGGATGAGATGGGTTGGTTCTATTATACTACTCGGCAACCACACGGAGAATTTGGAGCATCTAGTATTAATAATAAGATCAAGACTCTGTTTTTTTACCTTCCAGTGACCCACAGGAAGATGAGCCCGCTGTCTTGTAGCTGTGGCACTCCGAGACATCTCATCTCGTCGTCTGACATGGTGCCGTATGGGAGTTCCATGTGAATGTCCCATGGAGGGTCCGCCATTATTACTGCGAACTTGCCTGGGAAGAATACACCAATCATTCAAAGGAACCAATATTTTGCATTATAGTAATTCCTAGTAAATCAGCCTAAACGTTCACATACAGCCATTTGTAAACAGTAATTCAATCCAGCGACACTGGATCACCGCCGCTCACCAACCCGCACTGGTCCCACGTGGTGAATAACGGCCCACTCCGTCTCACAGAGAAGAGACCTGTGTCCCAGCAGTGGGAACATTATAGGCTGATTATGTGACACTGGATCGATACTGAACCAATGTAAATCTGGTATCCAGCACAGGATTGTATCCGAGATTATCCACCGCTGATTTCGATCCAGCACTACTGGATTCAAATGCAGTATTCAAATAGTGGATTCATGTTAATAAGTCCATCACTCGCTCTAATTCGGTCACCCTTTAACCTATTGACCGCCATGTCAAAAAAGCAAAGATTTGCCCACGGCGCCAAACTACGAATTATTCCTTAAAATCTGTCATGTAGTCGTGACCGTGGCGTGCTGGGCACATTTTGCTCTGTCATCTATACATGACTGTGGCGGTCAAAAGGTTAATAAAATTGAAGGGTCTGTTTGTAATGTTAAAATAACAGCTTTTTACTAACTACATCATTATCTGCTTAGCTTTTTCCCAACTACGTTGGGGTCGGCTTCCAGCCTAACCGGATGCAGCTGCACCAGTGCACCAGTATTTGACCTCCACAACCCAGTTACTGGGTAATACTGTACTCCTTGGTAAGACTGGTTGTCAGACTTTCGGGCTTCTAGACTTTCAGGCTTCAGACGTCAGACTTTCAGGCGTCAGACTTTCGGGCTTCGGGCGACCCGTAACGACTGTCAAAGATCCAAGAATGACAGCCGGGACCAACGGCTTAACGTGCTTTCCGAAGCACGAAAGGGTCTTGGTATGTAAAGATGTTCACCTATCTACGGATCAACCGTGTCAAGCGTAGCTTAACCTGATTGATTGACCCGTGCGGCTGTTATTACTTAGCCACAAGCCCAAGTAAAATGCAAGTTTTACTAAATACATATGAGAGTATATACGGTACTTATAACAAAAATCAATCTTTAGTCTTTCAGACTGTCTAACTGTTTGTTCCAGCTAATCTCCGAAACAGTCGGACCGATTTTGACGGGACCTTCACTGGCATAAAACTGATGTTATAAGGAGTAACTTAGACTTTTATTTTAGAAAAAGCCACGCGGGCGACGCCTCGGGCAGCAACTAGTACATATATGTTTAATTTCAATAATAATAAGTATATTTTTCTATTATTTTTTTCCTGTAACAATAAGATTGCTACATTAATTAAATGTGACACTGGATCCCTGGCATGTTTGTGATACTGACCTAAGAACGTCATGTCCAGATATCTGAGGTCACACTGTAACCACTGCGGCGGCGTTAGAGTTAGGACACCGTCCGGTTTGGCTGCCACACTCGTGCCTGATGGGACACAAAAGGAACATTATAACTTGTCCAAGACTTTAGTGTTTTATTAACTTTCCTCAATTAAGTTTGAGGTGGACTCGTAGAGAGTTTCAATAAACTAATATTATAAATGCGAAAGTCAGTTTATTTCTTACGCTTTCACGCTAAAACGGCTGAACAGATTGGGATGAAATTTGACAGATAGGTAGACCATGACCTGGGTTAGAACATAGGACATACTTTATATCCCGATATTCCCACGGGATCGAGATTTGTGCGGGTGAAACCGCGGGGCGCAGCTAGTATAATTTGGCAAAAACAATGAAATTAAGCTAAATATTTATAATCGCCAACCCATCTTGAGCGAGCGTGGTGATCAATGATCGTGCCGTCTCTGTATGAAAAAAGGCCTTTGCCCTGGGTTGTTTTATAATAGGCTGGTTTTATAATTATTTTTTTTAAATAATAAAAGCTGTTGCAAATACCACAAGATGATAAATTGGATGTGTTTTCTGCAATAAATAAAAAATAAAGTAGATGTATGGTTAAGGGACATAACTTACCGTTATGTGCTCCCTTGGTTACAGTATCAGCAAGTTTGGGCGCGTTCGCATTCGGGTCTGAGTTATCCACTTCGTAATGCACGTATCTGAAAGAGTAGAATTCTAATAAACTGCACACTAC
This sequence comes from Atethmia centrago, assembly GCA_905333075.3. Taxonomy (NCBI): domain Eukaryota; kingdom Metazoa; phylum Arthropoda; class Insecta; order Lepidoptera; family Noctuidae; genus Atethmia; species Atethmia centrago. Next base: position 17,456,773 of record HG995385.1, read on the forward strand.
GCTACGAAATCACAATTATTTTTTCTCAATTAGAAATTTAAAACTGTAAAAATAAGGTTTATTTTTTCATGTCGTATGTTCTGTGCTCCTCTCAAGCCATACTACTTTTTGACGTGATAACGTCTTATAAATCGATGAACACCGGCTGCACGCACGAAAAAGCATGACTCATTGTCACGTTCCGCCTGAGCGAGCGAGAGAGCGGAACTAGCGATAGAGAGGCACGATCACCCTAAGCGTTCAGCTTGTGACGCATCTCTCTCTCGTTATCACGTAAAATTATCGTCCGTAAACCGACTTTACAGACAACCAATTTTTTTTGACGTGCAACTTTTTGCAGGCTTATTATTGTTCGGCTGATATCTGTGCAGCCGAAGATTTAAATCGTTATATTTGCCCTCACCATACTAAGTCGCGAGAAAAAGTTTCCATTCTGAGAAGACTGACAATACAGTTTTTGCGACATTGTATGAGTCAGGGGGGTAACCATCACCTCTTATAGCAGTATTATTTCAATATTACTTTAGCGTGAGAAAGAGATGGAGCTATAAGTCCTGTATAGCTCCATTACTTTCCCACCGTGAAGTAATATTATAATAATACTGCTATAAGAGGTGATGGTTACCCCCCAGAGGTGTGCCAAACAGAAACGCGACTATCTTTTGCAGTTGTAGGGCGAATCTACGATTTAAATCTTACGAGTGCAGCATGTACTTACAGCTGTCCATGTGGAAGCAAGTGTTGAGGCGTATAATTGATCGCTAATGTGAGTGCAGCACTTACTTGCAGGCGTATAATTGATCGCTAATGTGAGTGCAGCACTTACTTGCAGGCGTATAATTGATCGCTAATGTCAGTGCAGCACTTACTTGCAGGCGTATAATTGATCGCTAATGTGAGTTCAGCACTTACTTGCAGGCGTATAATTGATCGCTAATGTGAGTGCAGCACTTACTTGCAGCTGTCCATGTGGAAGCAAGTGTTGAGGAAGGAGCAGTCTCCGAGCGACTCGTCTGTGTGGCTCTGTATGATCTTCTTGAAGTGCAGCTTCTTGCATGCGTATGATTGGTCTGCCCCTTCCTCTGTCTTGCTAGTCGTGAAAGCGCGCATGCATTCAGCGCGAGTGCCGTGGGGACAGAACTCCATTACTTGAGCACCTGGACGAAGGAGTAATATATAAATACATGACCAGTGAAATAGAAAGATTTATTTATTACTAGCTATCAGCTACTAGTTAACACTTTCTATGCCAAGCACCCAGCATATGGGTCGAAAAATAATTCGTTCGTGTGCCCACAACTCGCATCCGAGTCGTCGCTATATGTAGCTAAAGATGACTTCTGTTCAGATGACTTCTGTTGATTGAATTGTTATAGATTTGCAATAAACATTATATGGCATGCCAATTTGTATGTATTCTATGTACTTAGCGGTGAAAGTGTTAAATATTGATCACTACATATTATAAAATGAAGTCCTCCCGCCGCGTCTGTCTGTCTGAACGCGAAAACTCAAAAACTACCGAACGGTTTTTCACCAATGGATGGAGTGATTCATGAGGAAGGTTTAGGTGTATAATTCGGTGTGATGAAATATGACGATGTAAAATACTCCAAGTCGGATGAACATCAGTTACAATTAAATCTAACCTACATGCTCGACGCAATAGTCTGATACGACAGTACGACAAAAAAATTTTGGCTTAATTGCTCTGCTAACCATGCGAAGACGAGTTACCAGTTGTACATAAACCTTCCGGAATCAATTCTCTAAATGATGTTGAAACCCCTTCTAAACCCGCATCAAAATCCGTTGCGTGGTTTAGAAGAACGACGCGGTCACACAGACAGACATGAAAAGCACGTCGCCGGCCGTAACGGCTGTTCAACGTTATTTTTGTCGTTTGCCGAACTATTTAATATTTAAGCACACAAATGTACAAAGACGGACTAAATGCCATAGGCATTTTTACCAGTCAACCTTTGGGTGATGCAGAGACAAACAGTGGTCGTATGCTGCTGCATACGGATTCGGAAGGATTGCTATCCTTAATAATTCTTTCAGTAAAAATTAATAATAAACTAAATAACCGAAAGCGGAAATGAAATTAGTTTTTCCATATGGACTTCTTTCTAGAAACTTCGTTGTCAAATAAATCCATTTTTAATCTGTGAATTGTCTTTGACATAATGTAGCCAGGTTGTACGTTGCTAATTAGCCGAATTAATATTTTGGTTTAATTACCGCAATAACGAAACCTGTGGAATTAATATTTATTTAAATATAGGGATATACATACTTAAACCTATTATAAACTTGAAATATAATATACAAGGTGTCGTTTTGCATCCTCGACAAACTCAAGGAGGTAGGAGGAGCTAATGATTCTCGACACGAATCAATAATAAAATGAGCAGGTCGTTTTTTTTACTTTTCGGAAATCGGCATGTGTGGGACACGCATGTTAAAACGCGGCCCGTGTGATACCGCACTGTAACTGCCCTTTTACACACACAGTACCGCATACGCAACGGGGTGATTCTGTTCTGTGAAAGTGTATTCTAAAATACTGTCAAACCTAAATAAATAAAAAAAACAAGTATGTATTAATTATTGAGCAGGTATCGTAATTTTATTTGATTTTATATGTCTTTCATAGCAGCCTCCTGAAATTTGATGAGGATGCAAAACGACACCTTGTATATATCTAACTGTATATAAATATAAGACCAAATAAATACACGAATATACTAAGCTAGATCGTTACGCTATTCGTATATTTCTGATTGGCGTTGACGTATTCGAAAATTAAATAGTTTTGCAGTGTGTGCAGTATTTAAAATGGCCCTAAAGATCTTGGCTCTTATTCATAAACGTCCATCAAACTTATTTTAGTTAAAACGCTGCTAAAGTTCGTTTGTCCTTATCTGTCACTTTGACATTTGTGTTTGTTAGAAAGTGACAAAACTAATTTAACTAGGCAAGCTAAGTTTTGTGAATAAGGGGACTTATGTCTTGAACCAAATTAGTATTCAAAATCGGGCAGAATGGAAAGAGAAAGGGCAGGAAGATGATTATGATTGCGGAACTAATTCTGTCAGTCTGTTTATCACCTTTACACGCCTTAACGGCTGAACAGAATTGAATGAAATTTGGTAGGGTAGACGTAGACACATAGGAAACTTTTATGCCTAAAGTAAGTTCCCGTGGGATAACTTCCGACTACTTCGCGGGCGAAACCACGGGCAAAATCTAATTCGTCATATTATTGATTGGTGTTGGCGTTAAAAACAAAATTACAGTAAGCTGGCCATCTAAAGATCCTATGTCTTTGGCCAATGGTATTAAAAAGTAAGATATTTGAATTAGTTCCAAACCTCCTTGACTCTTGAACTTGTCAGCAAGTGACTTCTCCTTGGCAGTGGGCTTGCTAAGTAGATCCATGATCTCTTCACCAACTCTTTTTACTGCTTTCTCTCTACTCGAAGGCATTGCTAGTAATGACTGTAATTGATTGAAAAAAAATCTTAAGATTAGAAAGGGATGACTACTGAGATGACGACTAATAGATAACTATGGAAAAATGATTTCAAAAATAGATGGGATCGGCGTTTCCTATCTGACTACTCTGAGAAGAAAGGCCGACAACTCAATTTGATTTCAAAATCTGTGAATGCAGATCTAAATATCTCAAAAATTTAAGGACAGTCTCCTAACACCGTTTACTTGTAGAGACAACGGTTAAGGTACAGACCCGCCCTTACTGCCCCATCTTAAAAATCCACCTGTATATAAAATTCATCAATATCAAGGTGTATATAAAAATCCGGAAATAATCTTGGTCAGATCATTTGAGGACCATGGTGATTGGTGTGAAATTGTCTTTTGAGTAAAGAACCATACAGAAAAACAGAATACATATTGCGTCGATCCCAATGAAATTGGGATAGCAAAAGCTTAGCTTAGAAAAAATTGCTAGTTTCGAATACTAAAAAATATTCGCGTTATTTGGGCAAGGCTTTTTTTAAAAATTAAGTTCATTATGTATGCTCGGTTTCTTGAACAAGTCACGCTATAATTTGCTTACAAATTATCAAGCGCGCGTAAACTGCTGTGATTGGTTGACTGAATTATCAACAGCCAATCGGACCTCTTGCGTTTAATTTTGACACGTAGATAATTTTCGTTCCAGGACCTGGGTGACTACGCTGTTTATACCTTTGACCGCCACGTCAAAAATGCAAAAACGTGCCCTCAGCACCGAGCTACGCATTATTCCTTATAAATCTGTCATGTAGTCGTGACCGTGGCGTGCTGGGCACATTTTGGTTTGTCATCTATACATGACTGTGGCGGTCAAAAGGTTAAACACGCTTTGTGAACAAAGTAAATGCATAACAAAAAGTGTTACCAGCTAAGTGACAGCATGAATGATTTTTCATTCATGCTGTCACTTAGCTGGTAACACTTTTAGGTGTGCCTCTATCTATGCTGAACTTTTTTCTTGTGATAAGTTTGGCCTTTAGTAAAAAAAGTATGCTATTATATACCCACCATAAGATCTGTGTCGTTTTTAGTAGTTTTCTTCTCATCTGTAGCAGTTTTAGATACTTTAGGATTTGAGGCCTCTTCTGTTTTGTTGTCACCTGCAATGTGAAAATTTTAAATACATCTCAGTTAGTTTATATTATCTTCTATTTACCTATGAGTTAATCTATAAACAGGATGGATTTTTGAGATGGGGCAGTAAGCAGTAAGGGTAGGTACCTTAATCGTTGTAGCTACAGGAAAACGGTCTTAAGAGACTGTCCTTAACTTTTTGAGAATCTTTGTTTTGCATTCACAGATTTTGAAAAAGTACAGACAGCAAGAAAATAGGCCATTTTCACCAAAACTTTTTTGATTCCTATCAATCTTGTTTCTTTTAAGGATCAAAAAATTATATGGGACCAACTGAGGTTTGACTAGGTACTTGAAAAGTCGGAAATCGCAAAAAATGAAACCCCAACTTAATTTTTTATGATGAATAGACGGCCGCTACAATGAAGACTGGCGAAAAATGAACAAAAGAAATTAAACTTTGAATTCCGAACGAATACGCGTTATAATTTTATTTGCGTTGAGAACAGAATTTAGGTAGTCTGCTGCTTGTGATTTATGTGCTTGTCCTCGAATAATTAAGAACCTTAAGACTTGTATGGGATAAGCTTTATGTGGTTTTTGACACTAAGCGGCCAGTCTTTCCATCATAAAAAAAAACCGGCCAAGTGCGAGTCGGACTCGCGCACGAAGGGTTCCGTATCATTATCTATAAAAACGGCAAAAAAATCATGTCTCTTGTATGGGAGCCCCTTAAATATTTATTTTATTCTGTTTTTTAGTATTTGTTGTTATAGCGGCAACAGAAATACATCATCTGTGTAAATTTCAACTGTCTATTTATCACGGTTCATGAGATACAGCCTGGTGACAGACGGACAGACAGACCGACAGACGGACGGACTGGTTGTCCTGTCCGTCTGTCTGTGCGTATGTCTCTGTCTGTCTGTCCGTCTATCTGTCTGTCTGTCCGTCTGTCCTTCCGGCTGTCCGTCTGTCCTTCCGTCTGTTCGTCCGTCTGTCCTTCCGTCTGTCCGTCCGTCTGTTCGTCCGTCTGTCATCATTACCCACAAAAGAGCATGTGACGTTATAAATATGTCTCACTATTATAGCTAAGTCACAATAACAGTTTTTTGTTCAAATTAGACAAAAGTACTAATTTATAGATGTGGATGTCGGAAAACATCCCACGGTAACGTATTATTGGGATTAAAAGCCCAACCACACAGCAAAAAAAAAAATGTGTACGTAATTAGGGCTGTTCGCTCACACCGTGGCATTTTTCTTACTTTTAACATTTTTATACTCATCGTAACTTCTGAACAAAAGGTCGGATTCGAATAATTTAAAGAGGAATTTACATAAACATAATCAAAACTATTTAGTTGGATAAGGATTAATATCATGATACGAATATCATCTTTCGATTCTACCTGTGCCTTGTTTGACTAATTTTAACAAAAAACGGTTATGGTGAGTTAACTATAATAGGTGGACATGTAGCCTAGCGGACTTTTTGTGAGTAATGATGAGTACTGTAAACATAGTGTCCCGTCTGTTTGTTCGTACTTCAAAATCATTCAGATTGTGATTTGGTGTGCTGGATGGATGAGGAAAAGAATAAGCAAAGCATGATAAGCATATTCAAATCCTTGTTTCCAATTTATGTTATTTCCACTTCAACTGGCAAATATGAACTTTATGATCTTGTCTATTAAGTTAATTTCAGAATGACTAACTAGTACTATTGATTAAGTCATAATATTTTTTGAAATTGGAGTGAAAACTAAACATTAACATCATCTGCCTAGCCTTTTCCCAAATATGTTGAGGTCGGCTTCTAGTCTAACCAGATGTACCTACATCTGTATGAATACCAGTATTTTACATGTAGATATTATAGTTATTTTTATGCACTTAAGTTAGGAAACTAAATTGTGAAATGCTGTTAACAAACCTTTCCTCTTGCTACCAGAAGTTTGTTCCTCCATGAGAGCGGCCAACACAGCAGCTAGTCTCACGGACTCTGCATTCACAACCTCTATGCTTGCATCTGTTGTGCTCTCAGTACGTTCCTTTATGCTAAACAAATAGATGCAATAAAACAACAGTGTTCATTAAGTTCTTTGCTAGTTCGAACTGTACAATAAAATTCAATATACCTTGAGCAGCAACTGTTTACTAAAACTACATGTTTATAAAAAAATTAAGAAAATGCACATGAACCAAGACTAAACCAGGAAGTGGATTTTCTTAATTTTTTTAAAAATACATATATTTATATGGTACCTATGGGTAAAACATAAAATAAATGCAAAAAATACTACCAAACTTACGTAATAAGTTTCTGTGTGGCAAACTTCTGCAGTAGGCTAGCTACTATCCCTGCATCAACATCACCTAGGCCAGGCAGCAATGCACTAGCAGTTGCAGGCAATTGTAGTTGCATGTCTGATAGTACTTGCAGGAGACGCACCTCTAAAGATGCGGACGGTACCAGCGGTTTAGGTTTATCTTGCATTCCTGAAATGATACAGGATTAAATTAACTATTTGGTTTTGAAAACATGTGTATCTAAGTCATGTGTTAAAAGTTTTTATAATTCTGTTTGAAATTCATTTCTCTAGAAGTACTTTTATTTGTGATGAGTGTTACTTTTCTATTCTTTTCACACTTTCTTCCATTATTATGAAACATAACAAGCTGCTGATTGCAATGGTACCTTCATGCTTCAGTGCAGACGGGCTCGCCACCGACCGCTCCTTCCCGCCGCCAGGAGATCCCTCAGACTTCTCGCCAACCAAATTAGAATTCAAAATATTCTGCCGTTCTTTTTTACGTTTCTCTAGCTTCTCGCGAAGGCTGTTTCTTTTGCTTTTAACAGCTTGGATCTCTTCCCAAGCGTCCGACATGTTTTTTATTTTGTTACGAATACCATCAGTAACTGTTACCGGCCCAACGAGATTGCCACTATCAAGGTCAATTTAGACGAGTTGAGGTGATGATATTTAAATAATGTGAGACGAAATAATCTACATATAAGTGTTATTCATTCTCAATAGCCCAATAGTGCAATTACTGGATGTCAACATAAGAAATTCTTAAAATATTTAGACGCTGTGGAGCAGACTGGAGAGGACGCTTCAGGTTTCTCCACACCACAGGTAGTGATGAGTCCCTCACTCATGAGGTCCCTCGTTTGAGGTCCTCGTGATCGCAAATTGAAAGAGTTACTCGATTTTCAACAATGAACCACCTCATTACCTCACCTCACCTCATTCGTTCACGCGTCCTCAAAAATTGACATTGACAATATGAAATTGTGGCGAGGGGTGAGGCGAGCGAGGTGAGGTGTGAGGCTTGACCAAGGAACATATTTACTCTAGGGAGGGCTTGACTCGCGAGTGAGTATTGAGTGGTTGAGTGATGAGATCCTCAACGAGTGAGCGAATGAACCGATTTAAAAAATTGTATAGAATTAAAGAATGAGTGAGGTGAGGTCTGGTCTCGAAATTTTGGCAGCATAATAAACATTAACATTATGATTTTGGTATGTACCTAATGAAATAATGTAGGTACCTAAGTATGTAATGATGTTAGTTGTGTCATGTGTGTGTGGTGAGTGTGATGCTGATGTTTGGTAGGATATTAATTATTTAGATTAAAGTACGAACACAAAAAAAGAAACGAAAGTCTACGTAATTGTTACAAGAATATCACGTGCACCTCCAAGGTCAACATTACGTAAACTGTTAAAATTAGTATGTAACATTATTAGTCAAAACGAATTTTAAAGAAAATATTTTTATTTCAGCTATGGTTAATTATTATGAACTCTAAAAGCATCAGCAAGTGTCATTGATTCGTTTATTTTGGCGGTCTAAAATTTATGAGCGAAAGAAAATAATATGTGTGAGAGGTGAGAGAGATTTGCTTAAACGGACGGAGAGTCGTGAGTACTCGTGAATGTCGTCGCGCCCGCCCGCCTCGCTCCCTCGCACGTTCGGCTGAGTTCGGCTCGGGCTCACGACTCGTGAGGTGAATACGCCGTTGAGGATTCCTCAAATCCTCACCTCAAATGAGGGGTACCTCGTGAGGACCTCACGAGGCAAAATGAGGTGCTCCCTCATCCTCAAATAAAATTGATGAGTTACCCATCACTAACCACAGGCTTCTCAAAATAATTGTATTTGACGTTTCACGTATGTTTGACACTTCAGTTGACAGCAGTGACAAAATTTACATTTTTTTTTCCATTTTAAAGGAACAAGGCTTTTGGCACAGACTAAGTAGTGCTTTTGGTTTCCAGCTTTTTTAAAAAATATTCCTGAACATTGCTTGCAACCATAACATAAGGACATAAGGTAGATCCGCAGTGGTAGCCTGCGAAATAAAAATTTTCTTACGTTACCTTCAATTTCATCATTTGGAGCTTCCTCAACGTCTGAGTCGTCATCATCAACCAAATATTTCATAATTTCTGTCGAAACGAGACGAAAGCTACGTCGCGTAAGATTCATTTCACGCCAAAAATGCGTAAACATTCTCGAGACAGCGGCATCGCCGCCCGCCAGCGATAATATTCCTCTTCACGCCATACCCCGCACCGCATATCGATAAACGTAGGTACGTGTAGGTAAAGAAACCCGCTCGACCCGGGTTACGCGCCGATCACGATTTGAATTCGTGATTTTTAACCTTTTGACCGCAAAAAAGCAAAGACGTGCCCTCAGCGCCATGCTACAAATTCATCCTTTAAACAAACTAGTATATGAAAGTTGATCACGTATTCCGTACGTGATCGGCGTCCTGTGGAATGAGCGGCATCACGTGGTGAGTACGTGATTGGCTGTCAAAGTGTTAAGGAGACCCCTGCCGGGGTCGTGGGAAAGTCCGAAAGGGATACCGAGGCCCCTGGCAACACAGGCAACGGAAGGTACACGGGTGGGTTTTGTTATCAGTTTTTCTAATCTGTTAAAAACACCATGAAATAGTAGCCGCCATATTGTTACGTCATACGGCTATGTTAACAAAAACGTGTCAATTATCATACAAAGATCAGCGCATTTGTTTTCATAGCCCAGTGACGTCATGACCACAGAGCAACATGGCGTCCACTGCGTCCAGCGATTTCGTCAACCTACGCGCGAAATTTGAAAATGTAAAATTTTTTGGGCATGTTAGCACTATAGAATTAAATTAAACTTTTTAAAAATGGGTGTAAGACCCTATTATAATTCTTTTGTTACGGTTGCGAATCATATTTTAATTCACATACTACAACCTCACATTGACCGGAAAATTACAATAATTGTAAGAAAATTTAAATTTCTGGTCGACCCTTAGCGCATCCCTCTGGCCAAAGCGCTAGGGGCTTGGCTTTTTTTTTTGTAATTTGCAAGTCAGTATTGAGTTTTATGTCAGTATAATCATTAAAATCATTGTTACAACTTCCTAGTTTACATTACCCTATTGAATTAGGTACTATTTCATGAAATCATGACGTTTGACGTTTTCGTTTGTAGAGCAGTGGTCCAGTGGTAACGACCACGACTTACGAGTGTTAGTGCTTTACTTTGTGTAAATTATTTCATCTCCACTGCTCTCAAAACGGTGAAGGAAAACATCGTGAGGAAACCAGCATGTCCTAGAACAAAAAGTTCGAAGACATGTGACATCTACCAACCCGCACTGTGCCCGCGTGATGCATTACAGCCCACTCTCTCTCACAGAGAGGAGGCCTGTGTCCCAGTAGTGGGAACATTATAGACTAATTAGGCTTATATGACGTTTGAGGCCACTATTAGATAAGAAAGTTGTACATATGATGCTAATGATCATAATTCTGTATATACACACATTTGTTACGGTCGCATAACACGTTTTGAACAGCATACAACCTGACACCGACCTGCAAAATGCCAAAAAGTAAGAAAATTGTAATTTCTCGGACTGCCTTAGCACACCCCCTATTGTTGAATAATTAAGAATAAATATACACTCCCGGACTCCTAAATCGAGCCACCGTGTGTTCTTCTAAAACATAAAAATAATGATAAGTCAGAGAAAAAGTTTTTCGGAATTTCCACCGAAGGAAAAACTGGCCTTGAGGTTGAGGCGCATACTGCAAGAATTATTCGAGATTACCCGTAAGACGTTAGTATTGCGGCGATGAAGTGGCTAGCAAAAAGCCCCGATATGAATCCAATAGAGCACTCATGAGATGAGCTGAAGAGACGTGTTCGAATTAACCCACCAGCTCCAGAAACTTTGCAGGAACTGAAAACTGCCATCTTGGAAGCATGGGAAAACATTCCATGTCGAACCGCATGACGGCCGTCGTAAATGCTCTCGGAGGTAACGCAAGTTACTAAATAGACGTTTTCTCTATGTGAACCTTGGTTTTCTTTAAATTCCACGCTAATTTTGCCCCTGAGAAACGCGAAAAGACGACAATTTCAAATTTGCACCAATGACAAACAGAAATGATAGGGACCGACTTCAGAACCATTTTTTTTCTTTGTACTATCAATATAAAAAGCTAGAGACCTTAACAAAAATAAGGAGAGTGGCTCGATTCAAGTGTCCGAGAGTGTATGTAATAAAAAAAGTGGGATGGCTTTTCATGGATGGATGTCCTTTCTTTGGTATTGTTCGTCGAATCGTTGAGCTCCTTAAGTTCTGAGTTGAGCTGCACGATTACTGACAAATGCGTGCATTGACTGGATAGGTCCACTCAATCTGTGTGTTTTTTTCAAAAAACCATTTCAGACACCAATCTACATGGTCTTCACATCATCTGACCAAGATTATGACTTTAAAAGAAACTAGTGTGACCTCTGAGTTTGTTTTGGCTTTTCTTCTCAGAGTAGTCAGATAGGAAACGCCGAGCTCATCTAGTTTTTTTTTTTTTATTTGATTGACGTGTAGAATTTTTTGTACAAACCTACTTACAGAAAATAAAATCATTTCATCATCATCATTTGATTTCATGAAACTATGAGAACAATGTCCTGAGTAAGCAAAGAGTTCAGCAATGTTACTGTGCGATCAATGGTGCAGAATTAACTAATATGCTTTATTTTACACCAAATATTCTAGCTTGAAAAACAACCTCGTTTATTCAGGGCATAAATAATTTGCCACTTTGAACCACGTATGAACTGTTTGGAGATGCTTTGAAACACTGACAATTTGTCTGCACAAGTCTGGTTTGTAATACAATATCTTTATTTTTAAATATAATGAGAACGGATGTGACATTCCATTTCAGTACATTCTGGTCTGAAGAAAAACGTTGAAATAAAAATGCCATTTGCACCCGAATTACGAACTCATTCTCAAAAAGTATGCACTCTTTATAAGAAAGCTTTGAGAAATGTCGAAGCATATTACGTAGCCAGGTAAGGATCATGTTAAAATTGTTATTTACAAGTAATAAAATGTAAATATATACAAAAAGTAGTACTAAAGGCCCGCGCAGACGAGGGACTTTTGTCCGCGGACAATTTGTCCGCGACGATATGGATATCCTGACAGTCTATTTGTCCTACGTGTGCGTTATTGCATAGATTTCCATACGTTTTATCGTCGCGGACTAATGTCCGCGGACAAAAGTCCCTCGTCTGCGCAGGCATTTAAGGTGAATCCGCAGCTGTAGCCCGCAAAATTCAAATTTGCTTACGTTATTGCCATTTTCAGGTCAGTATTATGTTGTATTTTGATGAAAATATGATTCGCAATTATAACAGACATGTAATTACAGAATTATAATCATTAGCATCATCATCTGCACACATCTCTCTAATTAAGATTACTTCCCCAATATGACGATTTCATGAAAAAGTCAGGATACTTTTATCCGGGTATTAAATTTCCGTGGGTAAATGCTAGTGATTAATAAAATTGTAAACTAACCATCGATTTAGATATTATCTTTCAAACCAACGTCGAATTTCTTTTAGGCAAGTTGTGCGTTACCATCAAGTTATTTTGAGGAGCGAATTCGACAAACATAAATGTGTTACGGATCCAAAAGAGCGACGTCGTTTGCTGTGGTTAGGAGAACACGAACTTTTTCAAAAGATGAATCCTTTGCCTCCATGTAAATGTAAGTATTAAACGTATAACTCGATTAACCAATGACTGACTTGTATCCACGTGATGTTGAAAAAACATAAGATATTTTATTGATGTGAAACCTCTATTGGGGCAAGACTGAGTCGCTCGTATACAGTGACGGCAAATAGCATGACGCTGTCTTGCCATCACTCCCCCTCAGCCTTCGCCGCGCCGGCCACTTTACTCCCTTGTGTGTGCGTGGCGTAACTATAAAAGCTTCTAATTCTTTCAAGAAAAGCTTCTAATTCTTTTAATATGTTTCCGCTCTCGATACACTCCATTCCGTTCTAAATGAACGCAGAAAATTGTCTCTTAAGTGCAAATTGCGTATTTACACAGCGAGCATCCGCCCCATCATGACGTACCTATGCCTGCGCAGTCTTCGCACACGCTAAGCCCCACTACATCCATAGGATGCAGTGCCTTCAAAACCGTTTCCTGCGTAAGGCAACGGGATCCCCCTGGTTCGTCCGAAACGAAATCCTCCACCTTGACCTCAAAATTCCCTCTATCCAGCAGTTCATGAAACGCAATGCCAAACGTTTCTTCAATTCACCCATGTAAGCCCTCTACGATTAGCTCAGTTCGGCATCTGAAGCATGTTCTTACCTACCCCGATGACCCCATTACCTTCCTCCAAGAAAGCAGTAGGGTCACGAGTACAGTGGACAGAAAATACAATCACACACCGACATTCCGACGTCGCCGCCGAGGTCCCTCGCGAAGACCCCGACGTAATTGTCCCGCCCGACCCTTTCTTGACGAAGTGCCAACCCGCGCCGTAACTTTAAATTCCCCTGATAATAATAATTATCCTATAGAGGCATGAGGAACAGGGTGTAAAGTTCACTCATCCTCCATAGAAAATGGAGGATCCTCCGACCAGACGGGTGTCGTGTCTGTTGGGCAACTGCCCAACGGTTGATGTCGGGATGTTGTATATATGCTAGTTGCGCAGTAAACTCTGCTTGCGCGATGGAGGATTTTGCGTGACGTCAGTGTGTTGCGTAGTTCGCATGTGGCGATGTAGATTCCACGCTACAATCCATTTCTGATCCTTCCTGTCCCACCTTGCTGTCCTCCCCCCAGCGACGCCCTAAGCCGAGGTTCGTATCCCACAGGGGGTGCCCTTAGCGTGCAGTCGCTTAGTAATGTTAGAAATTCGCCCCTGGCTGGAGGCTTTGTGTTCGCTTAAGGCAGCTACAGGATAGTCCGGTAAAGTAGTCACGACCTCACAAGGTCAACTACGAGATGCCATACAAAAAAAAAACCTTAATCCAATCCTGCCTGTCCCTTGCTGTCCTCCCCCAGCGACGCCCTAAGCCGAGGTCCGTATCCTACAGGGGGTGCCCTTAGCGTGTAGACGCTTAGTTTATAAGTTTATGTCCTGTCTGGAGGCCTTAATTTATTGAGGCACCCACAGGTTATTCCGGTTAAGCAGACGATAACCTTATAGGTTGACCTGCGAGATGCCAAACAATAAAAAAATAAACAATATGTTTCCCCAGTTAATCCAATCCAGCCTGTCCCTTGCTGTCTGCTGTCCACCTAAACTGCTGTAACCCAAAGTCGAGGCCCGTGCCTCGACTTTGAGCGTCGCTGGGGCACCCGCACACCCTAGGGGGTACGGATCCCCTAGGGGGTGCGGATGCCCTAAGCGTGTAGTCGCTTAGTTTTTAAGTTGTGTGCCTCTGGAGGCCTTAATTTATTGAGGCACCCACAGGAAAGTCTAGTTAAGCAGCCGGCAACCTTCTAGGTTGACATGTCAGTTGACATTAAAAAAAAAAAGATATATTTTGTTCACAATCTGCTTTTTTCTAGTTTCTCATTCTATTGGTGAAGCGGGTGGTGTTGCGTATGAACGTGTAGTCACGCCTCCTGACTGGGTGCTTGATTATTGGCATCCTTTGGAAAAAGCTCACTTTCCGGAATACTTTAAAAGACGTGAATGTCGCAAATGTGAATATATTCAAAATTGGCATAAAGGTCTAATGTATTAGACGTAATATGGATAACTGGGTGGTTATCTATGTTTCTTTAGTATTTTTTTTGCGTCTTTGTCATTTTTGTGTGAGTAGATGTATATTATTTAGTTTTTAAATTCACTTGAGCGCTGGCCATGAATGGTTTCTAAGTATGGTTGGCACCATACTTAGAAACCATTCATGGCCAGCGCATCTAACAGTAATAACAAAACGTAAATAAGAATTTACGTTTTGTTATTACTGTTAGAATGAGTGCAGCCCGAGACGCAAAACGCTCGAGCATTTTCATTTCTGTCTAGTTTTGAGTCGATATGCTCGAGCATGTTGAAACACACGCCATAGGAATCATCTGCACGCTATTTTGAAATCTATTTTAGTTGTTATTTAGCCACCTTATTTATTTTGCTTCTCCTGACTCTGCTGACCCTTATGTTCAAAACTAATTTTTAACAGTTCAAATAAGGGGCGTAGAATAGAGTGACAAGAAAAATTCAATGACACGTAAACAAGAGGTGCTATGGATTTATATGACAAAGTAAAGGTTTATTCAAAATAAAGAGGTATTAATATCAAGAAGTTTCATTCTACTCTTCTTAACATCCTCCCTTTTTTGGCAACCCTTACGCTATCAAACCAATCTGCAAACAATTCGTAGCTTATGTAATGCTTTCAGATCCGCTAATTGGAATTCGCTGGGAAAATATTCCATACATATTTCGCCATAAGCAACAATTTCTATAAAAATGTCTATGCTTGGTTCTTCTGTGGAACTCTGGGTTATGTAAGAGCTTTATGGCTGCATAATTATCGACTTTCAACTTGGGTATCTCCTTCAAGTCAGATATTTCACCAAAGAGTCTTTTGATCGAGACAATCTCTCGAGTAGCCTCACTAGCAGCAACCAATTCGGCTTCAGTACTCGATATTGCTAGACATGTTGTCGTCAACTTGTCCAAGATATTGCTCCTCCAGAGTATAAGCATAATATCAGTGCAGCATGCCAGAATTCCAGTTTTGCAACTCTTCTTAAAGACTGTTCCAAAATCCCGAGTTCCTTTCATATATCTGAAGATACGTTTTAAGCTTTTAAGCTTTAAGCATCTAGCTAGGGCATCTTCATAAGGAGGCAGTCTAGCAGTGATGCTTCTAGAGAACGTTGAAATGGTTCAGTAGTGTCATCATGGCTACTTTCAACTTCCTGACTCACAACTGGATCAGGCGATGTGGGAGGCATAGTCGAGCTGGGCTCAGTAGGGCTACTAGTAGTGCGATTTGAGCAGCTTTTGGTGCGATCAGGGCTACTTGAAGTGCGAACTGAGCTGCTTTCGGTACTATCATCCTCCCTTGCATCACACATCGGCGGTGCTGAAAGTGGAAAATAGATTTTGACTGAGGGTCGTTCTTCTGAATCCCTGGCTGGGCCAATAGGCGTCAGTACTGACTCATTAAAAGTAACGTCTCTTGATCTTACGAGTTTACCATTTTTATTCAGCAAGCGATAGCCCTCGTCACCGTCATATCCGATGAGAATGCATTTCTCGGCCTTTTTGGATAGCTTTGTTCTCTTTTGTTGAGGAACATGAGCGTAACATTCACATTCCAATTATTTTTAGGTGATTGATTGTTGGCTTTTTCTGATACCACAAATCAAATGGCGATTTACCATAATAGTTGGATTAGTTCGGTACTCTTCATGAGCGTGCATCAATGTACGAGCTGCTTCGATTAAGGTTCTGTTTTCACGTTCACTGAGCCCATTTTGTTGCGGCATCGTGAGCCTTTGTATTATTCCAGCTAGAGTGCACCTGACGTTCTCATTATTAAATTCACCTACATTGTATTTTCACCTCAATTCTTTAACAGCGTGTCCAGCCCCTTTACATTCTTGTAACATTTGTCGGAGCTTTAAGTGAACTTTCGATTTCTGTCGCATGAAATAAACATGTCGGTATTTGCTGTAATCGTCTTTGAATTGGCGAAATTTATTGAAGGAAACCCAATTTATTCGCAGTATCTTAGCTCGTTCCGTCGCACACTGGTCCCAAATGATAAAAAAGGGGACATTAAGAAATTTTTGACAAAAGGTCAACCGATTCAGCTTATTTTTTTTTTGTAGACAGCTGATGCAATTACAAATCACTTTTGTACATTGAGTTTTTGCCAAAAAAGCCGTATTTTCAGAGAAAAAAAATATTCAAATATTTTTTGTATGAAAGAAATCCTAATTTTGTCTTTATCTTCCAAGATTCAAACGTATTCAAAATAAAACTTAGCGCAGCTTGTAGAGGGGCTAATTTCTCACTACTTTGTCATAGACACTCAACTGCGATTTTGTGCTCCTTTTGAGTTACATGCACTTTAAATATTTTTTGTATGAAAAAATCCTAATTTTGTCTTTATCTTCCAAGATTCAAACGTATTCAAAATAAAACTTAGCGCAGCTTGTAGAGGGGTTAATTGTTCATCACTTTGCCATAGACACTCAATTGCGATTTTGTGCTCCTTTTCAGTTACAGGCACTTTAAATTTTTCGTTGTCGGATGAGCTTTACTAGTTTTTTGTAGACAGCTGATACAATTACAAGTAACTTTTAAAGATGTATTTTTTGTTAAATAAGCCGTATTTTCAGAGTTAAAAAATTAATTCAGGCGGATTAGGAATAATCTTGTTAAAGATAGACTAAGATGTAATAACATTTTCTTCATTAATAAGTAACTCTTATAAATGTCTTTCTATTAAAAAAAGTCTTATTTTAAATATATCAAATAAACAACTTGGATATCTCAAAACGTGTACAGACATGTTCAGGTACAGGTAATTTATTGTGTGACTCATATTCAGATTATAAGCATTTTTTGGTAATGAGTCATTGCTTAATTAGCCGATTACTTACAATTTGGGCTATATTTGGTCATCTAACGCTAGTGAATGCGTCGGAAACGCTGAATGATAAAAAGGTATAAATTGCAATTAAAACTTTTCCTTCGTACTTTAACGGGCTTAGGACCGTCAAAATACAAACCTATATAATAATATAGGTATTGTATTAAGGCGTACTTAAAAAATTTGAACTACCTGTAATCCTAACGCTTAATTTATCTTTACATGCATGTTTTGTTTATTTATTTATTTTATACTTTATCACTTAATATGTATTTGATTTAGGGCAGGGATCTTGGCGTGCTTATCTGTTTTGGTCACTTTCTTCAATAATAAACGGCACTTGCACTATTAACAGTCTTTTAATTATAGTTCCACAACAAAACACACGCTTTTACAATTATTTTCACAGGTTAATTCACAGAGCAATGTTCGTGCGATCAAGATTCAATGTCAAGTCATTGTCACAATAAAATATCAGGGTATAATAAAAATAAACAATATTGTTCTACCCTACTTTGTCCTAATAAGTCATATGAAATGTAAAATACAACTTTTTATTTGACTACCCCAACAGTGGGTAGTCTTTGTTTACAAATGTAATACTTTGCTAGGGCTGTCGTCAACATAATATGAATAAATAAATAAATAAAACAAACACAAAAAATAAAACAAAGCGCATTTTTTTTCAGTACCTGTAAACTTAATAACTAAAGTAAACTATTATTTTACAAATTTAAATAAACTAGAACATAAATTAATTTTAAGCGCATTTTTTCTCAGTACCTATAAACTTAATAACTTAAATAAACTAGATTACAAACTTACAAACTTAAATAAACTAACATGAACGTGCGTATGTTACAATGTGAATTATGCTAGCGGATCTTGTGGGGGATTATTCTCAATGTCGACGTATACTTCTTCCTCATCAGCAACTTCTAAATCGAGTTCATTGGGTGAAACGTCATCCTTTAGAAGATTTTCGGCTTCTTCAAACCTCTGCTGCTTTTGAATTTTGGTGAACTTCGGTCTTATGTTCGTAATGTACGGATCGGAGCTGATAAGTAACTGGTGTAAAATATCTTCATTTGTTTGCATTCTGCCTATCTTTCTAGTATGCTTTTCTCTGATTGAACGAAAATCTTTGTTTCTTGCTTCTGAGGCTTCTTCGGACATCATACCAATTGGAATAAAAGAAAAATGCTGGCAAATATCTGCACCATGCACTAAAAGTTTATGTACACTCGAAGGCATGTAATACCACGAGTACTCGCTGACATAAAGTTCTGCTGTTTCTCTGCAATAAATTCTAAATTTTTCAATATCTACATTTCTCCCAGAAGATATTGCCTGCAAAATTACAGCAAATCTCTTAATCAAATTAGCATTAACTCCTGTTATCTCAGCTGACCTTTCGTAATCATTGAAAAACCGTCGAGCTGTATTGCCATCGTTTGTTGTCCCAAAGCCTTGTTTGACGATATCAATCATTAAGCCAGTTACAACAAAAAACTCATGCTGCGTTAACTCTTTTCTGGATTTTCGGAGCAGTTTGTCCTCACCCCGAGCCGCCCATTTTTTGAAATCTAAGTTGTAAGATATGTGCAAAATACATTCCATGCATCGCAACCACATGTGAAGTGAAGATAAACCATATTTGTACATATCATGGTTTTCTGGTTTGTTAAAAACGAGGTTCAAGTTGTTCATATCTTTCGGATTTGTTAAGCAAATGTTGCAATTGGCTGCAGACTGTGTCTGTGAAAGTGCCGTGCATACTTTGCCGTCGATCATCGTCATATGCAATTCATGAAATACTTCAAATTCGCCATCAAATAACTTTGTTGGTAGAAGGTTCTGAATTTCTTCTTGTAATGTTGCTTCTACTTGCTGAATATATTCTTTTGTTTCTTGTTTGAATTCGAACATAATTGGTCTGCAATAGTTTGTTGAAGAAGGGCGCGGATTTTCCCATACTATCACATCGTTGTCACTCATAAGGCGAAGTGGCACAAAACTAACCATAAATACAGAAGATTCTGAAAATATGTCACCAGTTGGTTTTTGTTTGTAACAACTTTGTGAAGAAGCTCCGTCACAGCCCCATTTACTAACTAGCTTCAAAACACCACCATTAATATTTGAACCAGTCACTTTCAAAATCTTCTCGGCAGTTAAACCTAGAACTGCCTGTAACTTAATTTTAGCTCCTGACTCCGATATCACAATATCTTCTTTTGCTGGATAGCATTCTTTCTTCTTCAACAGTAACTTCTGGTAAGATGGAAAAGCCGCTGTGCCATTTGTACTTAAAATGGACCTCAAAGTTAGATATTGCCATTTTGATAAACTCAATGCTGTGGCAAGAGCTAAGGTGTCTTCCTCGGAAATCGATTTATCAGAAGCTTTATATAAAAAGTCACTTACTTCTTGCACCTTTTCTGGCTTATTTGAGAGGCACTTAATAACTTTAGAACAAACAGTGCGCCCGTTTTCATTAAGTTTAGCAATAAGAGCATAGAACAGCTCTTCTTCGGAATGCTCCAAAAGAGACAAAGAACGTCTTTTCTTCTGCTTATTTGTTAAATCTTCAAATGGTCGTTTATTTCTAGTTCTGGGAGTATTTGTGGTAGCTTCTGATGTAGATGCACCCGCTTCCTCTTCGTACGATAAATTATGCTCTTCTACGTCTACTGAAATGTCCTCTATGGTATATTCTGGATCAAACAACATAGGAAAATTCACAGAAGTTAAAGTTGGCCACAAAATTTTAGACTCCAACCACTCCTTGTTTTTAACACCAAATCTTTCGTTTCTACCTGAATTGTCCCATCTTCTAGCTAGGTTTGACGTATAATTTTGGCAAAACTTTTTGATAATACTGAGCTCTTCGTTTGGAATTTCACTTGAAATACGATTTATAATGGTTTGACACAGTAAATCACTATTTTTAAGGCACCCACTATTACTCAAAAAAGAAAAAATGTCTAAATTAGTCACAAATGTAGTCATTTTGATACAAAAATGTTACAGGCAAATAAATAAAAGTTACAATGTGGTGATAGTTGATAAAAAATTGTGTTGTTTTTACGAGCACAAGACGCGTAATGAACAAAAACGGGTTCCGCTTGCCCTTATACTATTGATATATGACTCATTACCCAACTATCCCGTTACTTAATGGGGTAGTTAGATAATGGCTCATTACCTAACTACCTCATTACTTAATGGGGTAGTTAGATAATGAGCCAAATATTCTTGCAATTTGGATGAGTCACGAGAAAATAAAACATACTAAGATGTGCTCCTACATAAATACCGCAAAACTACAAAGGGAATTTTTAATTGCAATTTATATACCTATTCATCATTCAGCGTTTTCGACGCGTTCGACTAGATGACCAAATAGAGCCGAAATCGTCACTTATAGGGTAATTAAGCAATGACTCTATACAAAAAAAAATTTACATACGAGTCACACAATAACTTACCTGTACATAAACATGTCTGAACACGTTTTGAGATTTCCTTGTTTGTTTATTTGATACTGATAATTTCATATATTTGTAAGAGTTACTCTACAAGCTGCGCTAAGTTTTATTTTGAATACGTTTGAATCTTGGAAGATAAAGACAAAATTAGAATTTTTTTATACAAAAAATATTTAAAGTGCCTGTAACTCAAAAGGAGCACAAAATCGCAGAAGAGTGTCTATGACAAAGTAGTGAGCAATTAGCATCTCTACAAGCTGCTTTAAGTTTTATTTTGAATACGTTTGAATCTTGGAAGATAAAGACAAAATTAGGATTTTTTCATACAAAAAATATTTAAAGTGCATGTAACTCAAAAGGAGCACAAAATCGCAGAAGAGTGTCTATGACAAAGTGGTGAGCAATTAGCTCTTCTACAAGCTGCGCTAAGTTTTATTTTGAATACGTTTGAATCTTGGAAGATAAAGAGAAAATTAGGATTTTTTCATACAAAAAATATTTAAAGTGCCTGTAACTCAAAAGGAGCACAAAATCGCAGAAGAGTGTCTATGACAAAGTGGTGAGCAATTAGCACCTCTACAAGCTGCGCTAAGTTTGATTTTGAATACGTTTGAATCTTGGAAGATAAAGACAAAATTAGGATTTCTTTCATACAAAAAATATTTGAATATTTTTTTTCTCTGAAAATACGGCTTATTTGGCAAAAACTCAATCTATAAAAGTGATTTGTAATTGCATCAGCTGTCTACAAAAAAAAAATCAGCCGAATCCGTTGACCTTCTGTCAAAAATTTCTTAATGTCCACTTTTTTATCATTCGGGACCAGTGTGCGTCGTTCCAAATGCTTGTCGGTGTGTTTTTCCATAAATACATCCAGTACATCATTCAGAATCTACACGAAATTTAATACCAAGTTCCTTTTCAATAACTTCTTTAACGTGTTTCTTGTTCTGGTGGATCAATCGTTCGTGGTAAAGTTGTATTGGCTTTGTAAGAGTCTCTACATTAAGCTTATTCAAGCCTCCATTCTTGACTCAGAATTAGCTGTTTAGCAACTTTCAGTAAGCCCTTTCAGACATGAAAACACAATTGTTTAGTCTGTCTTAAGCGGCCATTACAGAAAACAAGTTTCGCTTTATATCAGGTATGTACATACATCAGAGCGTTAATCTAGATTTTTTGCCATTGATAACAGTGTTTAAATAAACAGTATCTTTGCGAACAGCTTTGAAAGTAGCTTCATTAGCTGTAGTCACTGTCCGACTATCATTAAAAGGCTAAAAATAGTCGTTTCGCCAAGTGACATGACTCCTTGCTCCATTGTCGACGAACCAACTTGTAGTTTCATATTTTGTTAGCATTGAATTTACGTCGGTGGTGACTTGTAAGAGCATTACTTAGAGATTGCTTGGCTGTTTATTTTCTGGCTTGGATGATTTCCCGTCAGCTTTCCA
The DNA here is from genome assembly GCA_905333075.3 of Atethmia centrago. NCBI lineage: Eukaryota > Metazoa > Arthropoda > Insecta > Lepidoptera > Noctuidae > Atethmia > Atethmia centrago. The sequence goes on from HG995385.1 coordinate 17,479,306, forward strand.
TTTATGACATTGTCTGACCTTGTGGGGGGCAACTTTTTGCACAGCATCCACATTATTTTTTTTACTTATTACTGTAATGTACATTTAGAGCTTCTGCAGATCCTTCGTTTCTCAACGAGAGCGCTCATAGGCTCAGAGTTGCATCGTCAGATTTTCTATGGTTTTGTCTGTCTTTTACATTAACATCAGAAAAAGAAGTAGGTTTCAAGTAGAGTATCGATAATCTTGCTAAGAGGATATCTGGTAAGTCGTATTTCTCTATTTTAATTAGTTCAGCTCTCAAATCTGACAATCTGGTTTTGATTTTGGAGATATGAGTCGTAATGTCGTGTGACGGATCTTTACGATAGTCGAAAAACTCTATACAAAGGGCGTCACTTTTATTTTCAGATGTGCCATCGAATAAACGATGCAATTCATCCCAAACATCTTTAGACAAGTTGAATCGCATGATTATTTAAAGAGTTTCGTCTGACATATTAACTATCTATTTGGTTGTATTTATCAAGAGGTATTGAGAAATTTCTTGGGCATCGATGGCAATAGGTTTCACAGGTTTCACTAGTGTACCGGTAGCTGCATCCAATCCACCGGGCATACCTCTAAGTAGTAGCGTAACCTTAAATTTCCACGTAGTCCGTTTCTCGTGTATCAATTTTACAACTTGGCGATTGCATTTTGAAATCTTCATTGCCAGAATGTTTAGAAAATATTGTTATTTACATACTCTGACTCCTTCCCTTTTTAAATTCACTGATAACCACTCTCTGCTACCATGTTAAAACTATTTTTTAACAAACAAAATAAGGAACGTAGATTAAAGTGACAAGAAAAAATTAATGACACGTAAACAAGAGTTCTGTGGATTTATTTAATATAAAGTAAAGGCATATAAAAAATAAAGACGTATTAATAAACAGAGGTTTTATTCTACTCTTCGGGTTGGATCTAGTATCGTTTGGCAGGAGTTGGGGGGTAAAAGGGGCTAAAGTTGGTAGGGTTTGGGTCCCCGATTATAACGTTACCACTCTTATTAAAAGGTAATGCATATTTTTCGAGAAATTAATAAATAATGTTTCTAACCTCAAATCCGATAAGAAGCGAAAAACGAAACGTTTAAAATGGGCGATTGACAACCAAATCTGCCCCAGCATCTGTAGTCAGTATCCAGTATCCAGTATCAGTATTTGTAGTCAGTCCATGGTATAAAATGTCGGGCAAATTCGATAACACGGAACGTAAACAATAAAACAGGTATGCCATTTGCGTCATGTGTCACTGTCATTTGTTTTCGATCGTTCCGTTTCTCCTCGAGTTGCGTGAATTTTTTCTCTGTGTTTGTACTTCCATTGATCGTATATGTAACGTGTACAAAAGGCAATGTTACTACTGTTACTAGGAGAACTTAGGATGCAAGAGCGAGCGAAGCGAGCTCGGGACTTGGGGCACCCCGACTCGGACAGGTTAGGTTCGAAGGGGATGGCGGGGTCTAGTGAGCGAGCGGAGCGAGCGAACTCAGACCCCGCTATCCCCTTCGAGGTTATTTTTTTTTAAACCCTAGAGGCCCGCGAAGCGGGCCTCATACTACGCCTTTTAATCGACTTTAAGTGTTTTGAGGTTAGGTTACAATAATTTGTTTTTCTCAAGAACGGTGCGTTACCTTTTCATGGGAGTGGTGCCAGGGGGCAGGGAGCACCCCTCCCCCAATCTCCCCCACGAAGCTGGGCTCATACTACGGCTTTTTAAGCGACTAAGAGTTTTGAGGTTAGGTTACAATAATTTGTTTTTCTCAAGAACGGTGCGTTACCTTTCCATGGGAGTGGTGCCAGGGGGCAAGGTGCACCACCCCCCAACCTCCTCCCCTACTCCCACCCCCCTTCTCCTGCCAAACGATACTAGATTTTACCTACTCTTCTTATCACCATATACCTATCATGTATATAAACTGTATACTTAAGTACTTTTTTTGTGGCAAAGAAAAGACGTACCTACACTGATTTAGGGCTTTAGGTACACGCTGTTTTTTAAACGTGCATTCTATGTAACGCGTGATTACGCGTGTGGTCTGCGTTGAGTTGTTAATAGGGTGGCCAGGTCGTCCGGACAGACTAGCCAGTTTAGCCGGACATTTGGGTAAAAAAAACATTACCCTCTCTTCTGGGGCAGTCGGGTAAGAAGACCGGACACTATATTTTTCTAAATCTTACTAGGTATAACGCGACAATTAAAAAAAAAGTAAAACAAGGCTTTTTTATCATTTACCATAAAATCTTCTTAAATTCTAATGAAAAAGTAATAAAATTGAATGAATTATTCTTCTTTATTATTAATTTGGAAATTAATACATGACAAATGTAAAAAAAAACCGGCCAAGTGCGTGTCGGAACACGCACAATGAAGGGCCATAATTGGGCAGTTGCATTGGGATGAATTTATCCCAAAAAGAAACTTAACATTGTTGTTGAAAAACATGTCCCATAGATCGATATACGTCAAGGGCAATTCTCCAACTGCAAATTTAATTTGGTCGACTATTACTCGTTAACTTGTAAAGCCTACTTAGCTGTGATATCAAGACTTTATTTTACCACTTTGTCGGCGTAATTACCTAATATGTATACCTATGTCAAATTACAGCTTTCTAGTACAAAGCGTCTCTTAGCTACAGTGGGGACAGACAGACAGACAGACGGATATGGCGAAATATAAAGGTTCCTTGTTTACTGCGGAACCCTAAAAATGGTAAATTTTAAAAAGCCTAACAAAATCCGCACAAGCCGTACACTTTCTAATTTGGCCAAACACGCAACCAAAAAGCCTGACAGTGTCCGGCTTTATCCGGACGCCTGGCAACGCTAGTTGTAAATATACTGTGTAATACCGAGTCACTATGTATTATACCGGTATAATACAATACAATAATGTATGATTTGTATTTTACGTATTTATTTTTTAAGTGAAATATTTAAAATTATGTTTTATTTTGCGCGGAATTCGTTATAATTCGGCTTAACACTTTTATAGCATATAGCTTTTATAGCATACATTGCTAATTTATTTAGAGACCATTTCAAAGTCAGGTCTCCACTTGGTCCCTCAGTGTCGGGAATCGGTTTTGGGTCTCATGACCGAGGGGAGGAGCCGCTACTGCGCTTCACCACGGAGCAAGTAAGGTCGGTGATAAATAGTACGAGTAGGGGCAAATCCCCTGGGCATGATGGGCTGAGCATAGAACATTTGAATTATGCAGGCATACATATGCCGAGGGTCCTGTCCTTGTTCTATACGATGTGTCTCAGCCATTCGTATTTACCGACAGACTTAATCAAGACCATTGTCGTACCTACTCATCGTGAAGAATAGGACAGGAGACATCTCGGACAAAGGCAATTATCGCCCTATCTCTCTTGCAACCGTTGCGGCTAAGGTGTTGGACAGTATGATTGACTCTTATTTGGCAAAATATGTAAAGTTGCACGATGCACAGTTTGGCTTTTGTCCTGGACTATCTACCGAAAGTGCTATCTTAGGTGTCAAGCATACTGTCAAGTACTACACTGACCGTAGGACGCCGGTGTACGCCTGCTTCCTTGATCTCTCTAAAGCTTTCGATCTCGTTTCTTATGATCTGCTTTGGAGTAAGTTGAGGAGCAGGGGTATACCGGAGGATCTGCTCAGTGTATTACAGTTTCTTTTTTGGATGGGAAATCATCAAATAACTTCTCCCGCTCTGGGCGGAGCGGGAGGGTGTGTCAGACTCTTACTGACTAAAACCCACCCGTATTCCTTCCGTTGCCTGTGTTGCGGGGGCCTCGGTGACCCATTAGTACCTTCCCGCGACCCCGGCAGGCATCGGCCCTAGTGGACCCCCTACATTTGTGCTGACGACATCTCTTTGAGGCGCGCGTGGAATACAACGCGCCGTCGACCCGGGCCTGGTCCTTACCGGACGGTGAGCTACCCATTGCTCACCGTCCGCAACCCTCGCAGGGTTGCGGACGGTGAGTAATGGGTAGCTGTATTACAGTTTTGGTATCGCAACCAGACAAACAGTGTTAGATGGTCTAATGCGCTCTCGGAATCATATGGGTTGGAGTGCGGGGTGAGGCAGGGTGGTTTGTCGTCTCCCCGGCTTTTCAATCTATATGTTAATGACCTCATTACCGAGCTCAGCAGCATGGGTGTCGGATGCAGGGTAAATGGTGTTAGTTGTAACAACATCAGTTACGCGGATGACATGGTGCTGCTGGGCCCGTCGCCGGGGGCTATCGTGGAGTTGCTAAAAGTATGTGAGACCTACGCTGCTGCACATGGACTGGTCTATAATGCCAAAAAATGTGAATATAATAATATGGTCTTTGGAGTGGCAGGTAAGTGCCGGGAAGATGCCCTCGAACTTACCATAAACGGTACGCCAATACGAAGAGTCACAAAGTTTAAATAGGGTATATTGGGCATTTTCTTACCGATGACCTCAGGGACCATAGTGACATTGAGAGGGAGCGTAGGGCTCTGGCGGTCAGGGGTAATCTGTTGGCTCGAAGATTTGCTCGGTGTACTCACCAAGTTAAGATTACGCTTTTTAAAGCTTATTGTCAGAGTTTTTACACCGGTAATCTTTGGGTCAACTACTACAAAAGGTCGCTGGATGTCCTACGCATCCAATACAATAATGTTTATAGGATGCTGTTGCAACTGCCTCGTTATTGCAGGGCCTCAGAAATGTTCCCGGTAACCCATACCGATGGATTTCATGCCATTATCCGCAAAAAAACAGCCTCACTCCTGAGCAGAATAAGACGCAGTCACAATAGCATTCTGAAGGCTGTGGCGGCAGATACTTCCTCCGCCATTATAAGGCAATTTGTGCGAAGACTTATACCATAGTTTTCCCATTTCTCATAGTGTCTAGTCGTTGGGTGGTCTTCTCACTAATTCGTCTTTATTTTAAGTTACTAACAATATAGTATTTTAAGTGCAAACCTGTTACTAACATTTTATGGATCTTTTAGTTGTCCGAATTAAATGATTTTATTATTATTTATTATTATTATTATTAATAGCATAACTAAATGATAATGCTGGGTAAACGACAATAGTTTGGGCTCACGTTTTCTTTTGTTGCTTGCCCGCCACTCGACTGTATTATACCGTTTAATACAATTCCAACATGTACGCAACTATTACAGCGCACAGTGGAACGAATGTATGGGAGCGGTTGGACGTAGACATGTCCGAAAAATAAGAGTAAAATTATGACAAACTAATGATGCCATCTTATTCGATTACTTAATGCCTTCATAAATTGTGGTGATGAATTTCTTCATAACTCCCATATTTCGGGAGTAATTTGAGAAAATGTGAAATTTTACTATGAAAATGAGTGTATCGAGCTCTCTCCCTCCTGATTCCGGGCTTGTTTCAAGTAGCGGTCTCTAATATCGTAATGCTATTACTAAGAGCTATATTTAATACTAAGACACATAGTGCGCCAAATGTGCACTTTCTGGGATAAAAGGAAATGAAAATTTAAAAAAAAAAACGTTTTTTCCCCATTTGTATTTACTTTAAACCGCAGACAGACTTATTAAGAGGTCTATAAATATATTATATATATACAGAAATATATATTAACAAAAATATTCACAAGAACTGATGAGAGTATGACTTTTAAGTAAGTTGATAATAAATTACCTAGTTTCATTAAAAGTACAATAAATAATTAAGATGTAAGCTCTAATTTACTAAGTTACACATTTTAAAACAATAACATCATTTAATTATCTTCGTCATCATCATCATCATCAATTAATTCAAATTCAGAATCGATGTCCGCTAAATCATTTATGTTAACAAATTCGATATCACTTTTCTCAGAATCCGTAAGCTCATAAAATTCCTTAAAAGAAGATTTTTTTACAAACTTATTTCCTTTTGGACGGATACTTGTAACAAGTGGATCAGAAGACAGTAAAAGATTGTGCATAATATCTTCATTGCATGAGATACTGCTATGCTTTCGAGAATGCCCCTCTCTATATTTTCTAAAATCTTTATTTCTAGCCTCAGATGCCTCTTCGGATAGAAAACCAATGGGCACAATTGACATGTTCTGAACTATGTCTGGCCCATGCATTAAAATTTTATGAAGTGAAGAAGGCATATAATACCATGGGTATAACTCCACGTAAAGCTTAGCAGTATCAAAGCAGAACTCTCGGAATTTAGTTACGTTGATCTTCTCTCCTGATGAAATACACTGCAAGATCACACAGATTTTTCTTAAAAGCATAGCATCTATTCCGGTCAGTTCAGCAGATTTAGTGTAGTTTTCAAAAAATCTCCTTGCCGAGTTGCCATTGTTGGTGGATCCACTGCCTTGTTTCACAACATCGAGAAGTAAGCCCGTTTCTCTTCTTACAGCCTCTTGAACTCTTTTCTTCCTGTCATCAACTTGCCTTTTTGCTATATCACCCCTTACTTGCCATGATTTTATGTCTAATTTGTAGGAAATGTGTAATAAGCATTCCATTGAGCGAATCCAAGCGTGAAGGGTGCTTAAGCTATATTTATACATGTCCTCGTTTGCGTGTTTATCTTTGATTAACTCTAAATTATTCATTTCTTTAGGACAAGCCTTGCATATGTCACACACTGAAGCTGCTGTATTGGATATAATGGAATGAATTTTACCATCAATCATTGTCAACAGCAGTTGGTGTTTGACACTAATTCCATCAGTGATGGTGGATGGAGTTAAGGCTTCAATCTCTGCTTCGATTTCAGCCATCTCTCTCTGCACATTTTCTTTGGTTTCCTTTATAAACTTAAACAATATTGGCCGGCAAAATGAAGTGGAAGATGGTCGCTCGTTTTCCCAAATTGTTACACCTTTTGAGACGAGCCGCAGTGGTACAAGACTAATCATAAAATTACTAGCAAGATCGATTTGCTCATCTTCACTCGTCCTTTGATGATAAATGCTTTGGCTAGATGATCCGTCAAAACCCCATTTGCTGGTCAATACGAGCTGTTGATTGGGATCAACAGGGGTTTCTAACGACCTAATAAGTCTTCTTGAGGTTAAATCCATCAAGGCTTGTAATTTGATTTTTGCAGAGCTCTCTGTAACTGTGAGATCTTCTTTGGCCGGATAGCACTTAATTTTTTCTTTAACCAACATGTAGTAACTCGGGTATTGAAGAGCTCCTTCTTGAGTGTTGAAATCCCGAAGAGTGTTATAGCGCCATTTCGATAAGTTCATCGATACATAAAGAGCCAATGCCTTCAAAGGGGATATTTCCCGTACCTGAATTGATTTACCTTCAATGAAGGCTTTGATTTTTGAGGCCTCTTCTGGATTCTCCGTCAAGTATTTCATAACATAAGCTGTATCGCTTTGTCCTGCCTTTTGAAGCGCCCTTTCGGCCGAAAACATAATTTCAGCGCTGCTACTGCTGCATGAAAGACTATCTTCAGTGCGTCTTCTTTTTTGCCGGTTACTAAGGTCCTCAAAAGATTTACGAGGACTAGGATGTGTACAAGTTGAAGCATCAGATTTAGCAGGAGAAATTATGGGCTCGATGACGTCACTTATATTTTCTGTAGAAGGTTCCATATTTTCATTCTGTAATTCCGGCCATTGAATTGCAGCCTGTAGCCAAATCTCATGTTTCTTCCGAAACTTATCTGTGCTTCTTCCAGACTGTGTCCATTTTGCATAAATGCGGTAGCAAAATCGACGACACCAGTCTTTTAAACTTGTTTCAGCACTTTCACATAACTGAACACAACTGTTATCTTTTAAAACACTGAACAAATAGTTAAAGTCGCGTAAATCTTTATGTGCGCGTGCGCATAAAGCAACGTGAATATCAAGATTTGTATTAAAATTTGGAAAATACATTGCGAGATTAGCTTGGATACAACGAGGTGTAAATCAACACTGATTTTAAAGTTACTAATAGTGACCTATTTATATAAAATCCAGGTATCCCAGGTATCCTTTGTTAAATATTGCAAGGTAATTAGTTATTGTGATAATTAGTAAATGATGCATGCTAAATTAGTGTATTAAGAGCCATTTAGTAATTAAATAATAGCAATGTTCTTATCAGTAATCATTAGTGCATCAGTTTTATATGTAAACCTTAAGTCCCTAATTATATATCCTAATTAGCTTATATCTTCTCTAATTGGCTGCTCAGAAATGTTATTGTAATAAGGTAAACCTTTAGAAAAACGGTTTTAATCAACAAAATAAACAAAAAATAAAAAAATTGTGTTATAAAATAAACATCACTCTTTATCCCAGAAAGTGCACATTTGGCGCACTATGTGTCTTAGTATTAAATATAGCTCTTAGTATTAGCATTATGATATTAGAGACCGCTACTTGAAACAAGCCCGGAATCAGGAGGGAGAGAGCTCGATACACTCATTTTCATAGTAAAATTTCACATTTTCTCAAATTACTCCCGAAATATGGGAGTTATGAAGAAATTCATCACCACAAGTTATGAAGGCATTAAGTAATCGAATAAGATGGCATCATTAGTTTGGCATAATTTTACTCTTTTTTTTCGGACATGTCTACGTCCAACCGCTCCCATACATTCGTTCCACTGTGCAGCGTTTAAATCTCAGGCCTGCGCGACGCAATCGGTATTTCACCGTCCGGTAAGGACCAGACCCGGGTCAAAGGCGCGTTGTGTTCCACGCGCGCCTCATAGAGATGTCGTCAGCACAAGTGTAGGGGTCCGCTAGGGCTGATGCCTGCCGGGGTCGCGGGAAAGTCCGAAAGGGATACCGTGGCCTCTGGCAAAATACAGGTAACGGAAGGAACACGGGTGGGTTTTAGTCAGTAAGAGTCTAACATCAGAGCGGGGGAAGTTACTTGAAAAAAAAGAAAGGTGGTTACATTCGTACGTAACACCTAAATTCGTTGTAGACGTTGATTTAAATTATTATTTGGGTAGATGGAGTGATTCTATTTTTACGTAGTTTAGTTTAGCAGATTTTGTTTTTGTGGGTGCTGCGTCCGGTTTTGAGACATGTCCTCAGGGCTTTCATGAATGAAATGATCATCTGCCGCTGCTCCACTGACACTCTTTTCTGCAAAGTATGCATTTTCAATTACGTCATTAAAACATGAAAATGAGCAATTCAACAAGAAATAGTCAATGATAAAATACACACACCCATTTGATTTTTCTGTAAACTTCTTTTTAAACTACTATAAACAAGATTTTTGTTCAAAGTTATTCAAATTTCAAAATGAAGTCGAAGTTGAAGTTTACGAAGCAAGTATAATAGAAATCAGGTAAATTCTATTTATTAATAAAGTCCTTGTTTACTATTTTTTTGGTTCATAGTTACTCGATGTATATTCTATAGTTGCACTTAATGAAATACCCAATAAAAATCATTTATGTACCACTTCAATTTTCTACCACAATGATCTATTTACTACCATTTTGTAGCGTTGCCCCAAAACACACCTATAACCGTTTAAAAGAAATACCTTTCCACATGGATCTGTGAATAGCGTTTTGCCAGTCGCTTCGGTGCAGTAATGAGGTTATTGAACAAGTGCCGTTGTCGATACGGTAGCGAATCGTACCTTTGTAAATAGCTATGCTGTACTCTCTCTGTGCACCATATACATAATTATGTTTTATGTCAATGTGTTTTTCCTATCTCAATGCTGTGCACATAACCAAGGAACATATTTACTCTAGGGAGAAGAATGACAACTACGAACAAATAAAATGGTACGGTTTTTGGCGCCTCCTGGTGGATGCCCCCGAAAACTCGCGAAAGCGGGGTATTCAAAATCGCATTTCTTTGAGATACTTATAATATAAGCCTGTCCACGAAAGCAGAACTGGGAAACTGTAACCGATGTTAAATTATTGTGCAATTGCACAGGTTACAATTTTCCAGCTCCGCTTTGGTGGTCAAGTAGCCTTATTGATGAAATTAACATAAAAAGGTAAATACGAGAAAATGTATTCTTGCTTGTAGAAAACTTTGAACAACAAAATCATAAGTTAGTGGTTGATTTTTAAAAGTCAAAGACTACTCAAAGTCGTTAATGGTGAGGATAACACTTAACGTTGCAAAAAGAGAATTCACAAGAAATAACATCTAAAGTAATAGGAGAAAATGTATTCTTGCTTGTAGAAAACTTTGAACAACAAAATCATAAGTTAGTGGTTGATTTGTAAAAGTCAAAGACTACTCAACATCGTTAATGGTGAGGATAACACTTAACGTTGCAAAAAGAGAATTCACAAGAAATAACATCTAAAGTAAATAATTACGTTCCTAGATTATCATGCGCTCACGCCGGCAGACATTTTTCTTGTGAACTGGGGCTGCCAGGTGTATTTAACAAAATCTTACCCACTAAGTTTTATTAAATTAATTTTAGAAAATAAGTAGCCTCCGCGCTCTGCCCGATGCGTTGCAGTAAATTAAATTAATTATTTATTTCTGTATTGGCTTGATTGGATAACTCTTTTGTCTATTTATAAGTACAAACTTAGGCTATACGAGTGTATATCTATTATATTATACATACATTATATTTTTATTTATCCAATTTTAATAATATTAACATTGATTACATTAACCGAAATAATAAATCGGCTAACTTGTTGGTTAACAAAAATGTTGATAAATCTACCAAATGGTAGCTTTTTAACATTTATGAACCTTTTTAGTTTATGTTATGTTGCCATCCTTGAAAACGTCATTATTGAAGACCGAAGATTTTAGGTCTCACATAATAGAGGAGAACATGGCAACATAGGTCTAGCCCCCGTAGGCATTCCTAAGTTTACCCAATGAGACGACCCCGCCTGGCACATAACACTATTACTGAGGAGTAATATTGGTAAGTGCATAGATAGCCACTGCGCCTTGCACTTACGACGAAACAAAACGGAATGTCAAATTCAAATTGTCATTCTGACAAGTGACAATATTGAACTTTTTTAGGTTAGGATATTCTTATTAAAGTCGTATTACAATAAATAATTGTGTTATTACAAACTCAGTCTAGTATTTAGTGTAGGAAGGTATAGAGCTGCTATAAACATGGCCGAAGAGTCGTCGAAAGAGGCTAAACAGCCGATTACGGAAGAGGAGAGAGTCGCACTGTGTCAGAAAATGGACAAGGAGTTGGATGACTTTATTGATAGCTTAGAAAAGAAGAGATATAGTGAAGGATGGCCCGAGGACAAATGGGAGGTGAGGACTTATCATTAGCATTGTAATATTATCAATTATAGTGGAGCTACACAATCACTGACAAAAGCGTGCACTGACTGGACAAATCCACTCAAATCTGTATGGTTCTTTCCTCAAAAGACAGTCTCAGACATTAATCTGAATGGTTCTTATAATATGACCTGACTAAGATTATGTTTGAACTTTAAAAGAGACCTCTGAGTTTGTTTTGGTCTTTCTTTTGAGAGTCAGAATAGTTGCATAGGAAATACCAAACTCATCTAGTTTTAAAACATAATGTATTTTTGATGTATAATAGTGTTTTCTTAAACCAAAATAAATATCATTTATCATCAGTGGCGGTACCTTCATATAAGCCCAAAAGCCCAATGCCTTACTAAAATGGATGGATGAATTCACTTTTAATTTATTGTACCTAACCAGTAGTTTATGAGAAAATTGCGATGATACATACGTAGGTACCTACATACTCAGTCGAAAACTGAACTTTCTTTTTTTGAAATTGGTTAAAATTTTATTGGGCTTGCGTTATTTTGAAACCCTAGGCACGCCACTGTTTATCATCATCAGAGGTCGAAATTAGGTAGAGTTATTTATGTACTTACACTGATTTCATACAGCGAAAGAATAAAGTATAAAGTAAAAATATACCTGAAATCCCGAGATTAATTTTAAAGTGCAGAAAAATCCCGTGATTTATTAAATAAAAAAGTTATTTACTTTTACACAATTTAAACCACTGCACGCGAGATGTTGCCAAATTTACATCAACAACATCGGATGTCCGAAGTTGCAAAATTCCAATGTGCACACATGCATTGTTGCCACATTTGTAGTTAGCACAACATAGCTTGTGAGGACACAAGACATTATTTTGCAACATTTTTTGTTTATGAACATATGAAATGGAATCCTCTGGAATGGAAACTTAGAAATTATCGGTTTAGATAACAATTTAAAAATTAGATTTTGATTTAACAAAAGCCATTTCAATTTAATGTTTGCAGGAGGAAATGGACAAGCATCCATTTTTTATGAAGTCAACACCGGACGATGGAGCCCTGTCCCCTCTGGCTGAAGGTCTGGCCAAGCTCAAGTATGATCCTGAGGAGAACACCCCGGTGGAACTAGCGGGCAACTATAAGGAGGATGGAAACTTCAACTTCAAACATAAAAACTATAGAATGGCCATTTTAGCGTGAGTTCATTTTATACTTGGGATGTTTAAAAAAAAAAAAGAAAAGTGTTTATTCACTGAAATACTTTTACAAGACATTTTCTCCGCCAAACTGCAAAGCAGTTTGTTGGCAGATGCAGCTCCAATTTTTTTTTGTACATATTAACATGGCTATTACCCATAAAAAGTTGATGGTTTTAGCTCTATATGGATAAGTCAACCCCTTAACCACTTAAACCTTAGGATAAATCAAGCACTACCACTTTTTTTTTCTGGGTGGGAAATTATCAAATAACTTCTCCCGCTCTGGGTGGAGCGGGAGGGTGAGTCAGACTCTTACTGACTAAAACCATCCGTCGCCTGTGTTGCCAGGGGTCTCGGTAACCCTTTTGAACTTCCACTCGACCCCGGCAGGCTTCGGCCCTAGTGGCATCAGCCCTCTTTGAGGCGCGCGTGGAACACAACGCGCCGTCGACTTGGGCCTGGTCCTTCGTGCCACTCCCACACGTGCGCGAGGACTTTTGCCTCCAAATCCCATGGCGGCAATCCGACAAGGAGGCTCGCCGCCTCACCGAAGATCGTGCGGTATCCCCGGACCAGCCGGATGGCCATGACCCTTTGGGCCGCGCTTAACCGGCGGGCTGGCCGCAGCACCAGGGCACGCGCGCCCACACAGGTGGCCCAGTAAAGGGCCATGGGCCGCACGACCCCCGAGTAGAACCTCTGGCAGGAGGCGTTTGAAGCGGCTCCTGCCCAATCTAGAGGAGATTGGGCAGGAGCCGCTTCAAAGCAGACCCGGCCCGCTCCAGTTTGGGAGCCAAACGTCGGAAATGCTCCACGAAGTTCCACTGGGTGTCGAGGACGATTCCTAGGTACTTCATCATCGACTCGACGCCGATGTGAACCCCTCCTGACTCCCAACGGTGGCGCGTTCCGAGGACCATGAAAGCACATGGCCTCGGACTTGTGCAGAGCCATCTCGAGTCCCAATTGCTGGATCCTTTCAACGATTGTCGCAACTCCGTGTGCCGCTACTTCGGCCGCCGCCTGGTGCGACGTCAGCGTAGCACACTACGCTGACGCCGCTAGGGAGGTCGGCGCGTAGCACCCAGTTGTATCTGATGTCCCACAGATGCGGCCCCAGGACCGATCCCTGTGGGACACAGAACGACATCTCTTGCTGGTTCCACACTCCCTGGTGACTGGGGTAGATGACGGCCCTGTCCGTCAGATAGGCCTCGACCACACGACAGACACGGTAGGTCGGCATCCGGTGGTACCGGAGTGCCCCCCTGGTGCAACTCCAGGGCAGTGTATTGAAGGCATTGACGATGTCTAGAGACACCGCCATGACGACCCCACCCTAGGCAACAGCATTCCCCGTCGTGAGGGCCCGCACGCGCATGATGGCGTCCACCGTAGAGCGCCCCCTGCGGAAACCAAACTGGCTCTCCGCCAATTCCGGCCCCAATCGCACAGCCGGCCGAAGATGCGGTCTGCAATGACTCTATCAACTCTTTCAAAGAAGAAAGCCTACCTCGTCGAGCAGCACGATGGGCTGATATGCAGACGGAGAGTCCGCAGGGCGCCCCGGCTTCTTTATGAGGACCAGTTTCCCTATCTTCCAACGAAGCGGGAACTGGCCGCTCTCCAAGCATGCCTTAGGAGCCTCCTTAGTCGAGGCCCGAGAGCCTCCTAGACTTGGACCCAGGCTTTCCCAGGTAAGCCGTCGGAGTCCATGGGCGAAGTTTACCCCGTACAATTTTGTACGGGCGGAGGGCAGTCTTCGCCACTCTGTACCCCTCGTACAGATCCGCCTGAATGGCTTCCATATCCGCAGGTCAAATACGGAGCCTGCGGTGCCTAGTGTACTGCGTCTGGCAGCTACGCACGCAGGGAGCAAAGCCGTCAGCTCATGCGACCGCCAGTACACCTGTCACGAGGCCTGTCCGGTGATGACACCCAGGCCTGCACGATCGAGGCTTCCAGGAGGAGCTCCCGGTCCAGCTACTTCAGCGCCCACCGCGGACCACTCGGGGCCAGTCGGACCGGCGCGCTCGAGGTCTGGGCGAAGGCGTCAAACCAGAAGTACCGGTGATCGGAATAGGTCTCCATCCCGTCCATGACGCGCCAGTCACGCGGCGACAGAGCGGGGCTGGCGAACGAGATGTCAGAATCCCGGTTTAGGACGATCAGGCCTGTCTCCAGAGCCCAGTCCTCCACCATCCTGCCCCGTGTGTCCGTATACCGGGAACTCCAAGCCAAATTCTTGGCATTGAAGTCCTCGAGGACGAGGGAGTTGTGGAATTCGGCAAGAGTTCGGTTCGGAGAGAAGTATACTCCTACTACGACAATCTCACCGAACCGTGCTGCTACGCAGCCCCGACCTCTCTTGACGGCCTCGAGGGATGGAGTACCGGCGGCGGCCGACGAAATTAGGGTCACTGAGCCGCTCAGGTCCTTCACCCAGTCATACCTGGGCGGGACAAAGTACGGCTCAGCGACCACGGCGATGTTAATCGACCACTGCGCCATGCTCTGGAGCAACATCGATCCTGAGCGGAGGCACAGTGGTGGGACCCCTACCACTTGTAGTTATTATTTTTAGTTTTCTGGGGGTTATCAAATTTGCCTGTTTTAGAATCAACTAGCTTTTGCCCGCGGCTTCGCCCGTGTGGAGGTCCGAAATTATCCCACGGAAATGTACTACCGGGGTTAATTTATTCTATGTGTTAATCTAGGTTATTAACTATCTGTGTGCCAAATTTTATCCAAATCCGTTCAGCCGTATATTCTGTCGTAGTAATAGCAGAGGAAAAGGTCATTTACTGTCGCCAGGCGTCAACCATAAATAATTAACGCGCTTATTTAACGTTTATAAATTGTAATTTGCTTCATGAAAATAATTGTTGATGATTTTTCGTTTCATTTCCTAATTACATTAGCTACAAGATGTTATGAAAATTGCATCTATCATGAGTAGAGATCGGATATTCGGATGCATATTTACCTAAAGTGAATTTATAGCTATGAAAGTATGGAAGCGGCTTCTTAAAATATTTTTCCTGTAAAAAAAGTCCCCGGATGCCAGGAATACCGGGAATGCATAATTAGTCGGATGTATAGTATGGAAGCGACTTCTAAAAAATACTTATTAAAATAACCCGGGTTTTTTTGTGTTGTTGTTATGCAATCCACGATCCACGAGGATTGCATAACTATTTAGATAAAATTACTCTAAATATATGTGGTCCGTTATCTGAACCTGACGTTGTTTGCTATTGCAGTTTAGTATCTACCTACCTTCTTTACAATATTAGGTAGGTAGATATGCATCCGATTCTATAGTCAGAAAAAAACACATAATTCCGGAATCGCGGGATTTTTACGATCGATACAAAAGTGCAATCCATATAAGCCAACATTTAAAAGTAAGTAAATATACATCCGATTCTATAATCAGAAACCTAAATCAATCCCGGAACTGCGGGATTTTGTCGATACAAAAGCGCATTCCATATTAGCCAACATCTCAACTTTAGGTGAATATGCATCCGAATATCCGATCTTTAATCATGAGGCAATCGTACCTTGTAGGGAATTTAACGGTTGGATTTTTGAGTTTCATACTTTTTTTTAATAAACAAAAAATAGTGAATCGGTCTAAAACGGCTCGCGCTCAGTGTACTGCGGTTTCCTACAAGGTACGATTACCTCATGATAAATAATTAAAATAAAAAACAGTTATTTTCGCATGTCAACCAATATTGCTGCTACAGTTTGTTTTGAAAATATGATTTCTATTTTTTATGTTCAATATTCAATAACTAATTTCTGGAAAAAAATACAGGGTGTATGAGCTGTATCTAAGACACACTGAAAAAATCTGTAAATCTTAAAAAAATATTCTTACTACATGCAAATAATTAATAAAAGCTTTCATTAAGTAATAGGATTAAATCAAAACATGGATTTATCTGAAAGTTCAGTATCATTTATTTATTGTTACTTCTTGACGTAGCACATTATTATCAGGTTTTAGTATACATCAAGTATAGTTTTTTAAATAAAAAACCGGCCATGTGCGAGGGTTCCGTAGGTTTTAGCACACCACAAATATAGGTTATTAAATAAAAACCGGCCAAGTGCGAGGGTTCCGTACCATTATCTATAAAAACGGCAAAAAAATCATGCGTGTTGTAGTTGCTCCCATACAACACGCATGATTTTTTTGCCCTTAAATATTTATTTTATTCTGTTTTAGTATTTGTTGCTATAGCGGCAACAGAAATACATCATCTGTGAAAATTTCAACTGTCTAACTATCACGGTTCATGATATACAGCCTGGTGACAGACGGACAGACAAACGGACAGCGGAGTCTTAGTAATAGGGTCCCGTTTTACCCTTTGGGTTCGGAACCCTAATAAATGAACCAAGAATATGCAAAAATAATATTATTGCTGGCTTTTATTTTTTGCAGTTACACTGAAGGCATCAAACAGAGATGTAATGACGCAGACATTAATGCAAGTCTATACAATAACCGAGCAGCATCACATTGGCATCTAAAGAACTACAGATCAGCCTTATATGACAGCGAGAAGGCGTTAACTTTCAACCCTAACCATACCAAAGCTCGGTTACGCGCGGCCAAGGCAGCCCTCGAAGTAACCAAATTCGACTCCTGCATTGAACAATGTGAAAAACTATTAGAAGGCGAGAAAAAAGACAAAGAAATAATAGAACTCCTCAACACAGCAAAAAAGAAGAAGTTACAACATGATCGCGACCAAAGAAAGAAAGAGAGAAAAAATGCAAAGGAGGGTGAACAAAAAGAGTTGGTGATTAAAGCAATCGTTGAACGAGGCATCAAAATATCGAAATGCGATGACGAAGATGATATTGATCTGTCGAAATTAGAGCCTAGTTTACCAGGATCACAGGACGCGATGGTACATGTGGAAGATGGTATCTTAAGGTGGCCTATATTACTCCTATATCCGGAATACCAAATGACAGATTTCGTAAGAAATTGCCCTGAAAACGTGCCTCTGCAAAGTCAGTTGGAACAGCTCTTCCCAGCGCCGTGGGATGAAGAAAACAAGTACAATTGTTCGAAAATTAATGTTTACTTCGAAGGTTACGATAAAATGCCCCATGTGATTGATCCTTCAAAGAATCTGGGAGATTTATTAGTTACGAAGTATTTCGAGTTAAAAGCTGGGACGCCCGCGTTCTTCGTGCTACCGCGCGGTAGCGTCATCGAGCGCAGGTTTTTGGAGAGTTATATTTAAGTGGTGTTTACAGTTGTAAGTATATTTTTTTCCGTTTTTATAAAATACAAAAGTTTTATATTGTTAATTTCTTTTTCTTCTTTTATTGCCAAATTCCTAAAACTGCCTTAGCCTTTTTTTTTTTGGTGAAGTCATCAAATAACTTCTCCCGCTCTGGGCGGAGCGGGAGGGTGTGTCAGACTCTTACTGACTAAAACCCACCTGTATTCTTTCCGTTGCCTGTGTTGCCAGGGGCCTCGGTGACCCTTTAGTACCTTCCCGCGACCCCGGCAGGCATCGGCCCAAGTGGACCCCTACATTTGTGCTGACGACATCTCTTTGAGGCGCGCGTGGAATACAACGCGCCGTCGACCCGGGCCTGGTCCTTACCGGCTACCCATTGCTCACCGTCCGCAAGCCCGCGCCTACGGTGACCGGAAATCCGCCCGGGATTCCCGACGCCCAGGGTGTCTCCGGCAGCGGCTAGGCGCGAGAGGGCGCGAAATTTGCCTTTCCCTCAACAGTCCCGCCTCCTCCTTCGCGAGCATTACTGCTTCGCAGAAGGAGGTGACGGCTGCCCATGCCCTCTCGCTCCGTACCATGGCCTGAACCAGGGCCGGACGCGAGAGATCTCTGCCGCCGATCGCGTCCACGAGGACACGGCGGTGCTCTGCCCAAGCCGGGCAGACCTCCACCGTATGCTCCACCGTGTCCTCCAGGCGATCCACACAGTGGTGACACCCGGGCGTTTCCTCCCGCCTTATCCGACACAGGAACCTCCCGAAGCTGCCGTGTCCGGTGAGGACCTGCGTCAGGCGGAAGGTGAGGACGCCGTGGCGCCTCTCTAGCCACTCCTCAAAGAGGGGACTTATCGCCGCAATCGTGGCGTGCCCAGCTCTGGGTTGCGACAACCGTACTCTCCATTTAGCCGTGAGATCCCGCCGGACCTCCGTCCGCTGTGCCGCGATTTCTCGCGGCAGCGGAGTTACGTCCCGGCGTTTCGTCTCCTCGCGCCATTCCCATACGTGCGCGAGGACTTTTGCCTCCAAATCCCATGGCGGCAATCCGGCAAGGAGGCTCGCTGTCTCACAGGAGAAAAACTGCCTTAGCCTTATGAAATGAATTTAATTAAGGCATCTGTAAGAAGGTGACCTATATTCAAAGAACTTATGCATTATACAGAAAACGTCTATCCAATCCAAATATGATTATGCCAATTGCCACTAGCACTCGTGGCTGTACGTCCACAGATGCCCATAAGCCTGGCATTCAACACAGGCATTTATTTATATTACCTATCTGACGTTAAACAATAAAACAATTGTTATTGTAAGAAATATATTATTCGATATCCTGCTCGTCCATCTCATAACCCTGCTGGTGCGGGTAGTAGTCTCCGGGTGGTTCGAATTCCTTCTGGTCGACGAGCCCCCCTGGGTAAGGGTGATGGGGCATCGCGCCCATCCATTGTGGGTACCAGTAGAGACCCTGGACAGAAGGACATATGAAATCTAAAAGTACAAGGAGGCGTTGACAATTGATGACGAAGTGCCAAAGCTACTGGTTCAGAAAATCGCAGACATCGCAGAAAAAGCAGGTTCTGTAGTCGAACTGTATGTATGTATGTATGTACAATTGTACATACATACAGTTCGAATACAGAACTTGCTTTTTGAAAGTCAGGTAATGGTGTTATTCTTCCTACATCGAATACAGAACCTCTTTTTTTGTAGTCGGCTAAAAATAATTATATTCTTCTCGCATAGTTTCATCGCATTAACATTGAAACGTTACTTTTCCAGTCGTTAGTCCTTCGTTTCAGATTTTGTCGGCCGTTCAGTTCTGTAAAAATCTCACCGTGAAAACTTATCAAAATCAAAATATTTTTATTTCACATAAACCTACATGGGCACTTATGAAACGTCAGAAGCTAGGTGCACGGTTCCAATTGGTCGTTTCCTATGGAGAAGAGCCGGCAAGAAACTCCACGGTTACTCTTTTAAAAATAATTGGCTTTTACAATGTTTTCAAATTACACAAATTAGGTATGGGAGAACAGTGTAGGCCTGTCGAAAAGTACTTAACAAAAAAAAAAAAGAGAAAAGGAAACGGTCTAAAGAAAAAAAGATCTAGTCTATTAAGCCTACAACGTTCTCACATTCACAACGTGCACAAGAATCCATGTAAAATAATATTAATAATATTAAGTCTGAAATATAAATTGTAGGTATATAATGTCAAAAATGTATGTCTAAAAAATAATAATAATAAACATCGTAATTTCGGAGCAGTTAATAGATATTTCCATAGTTATGCCGTTTCTGGTGTACCAGGGAAGCCACATGTGCAGAAGGAATTATTGCCAAACTTCCTTGTCTTCAACGTAGTCTTTAATCTTGTAATATGCGTTTTTGATAAGGACACGTTTGATGTGGGTTTTGAACTTTCCATCGCTAAGTTCTGTAACTGACTTTGGCAACTTGTTATAAAAGCGGATACTGTTGATAACAAATGATTTGCTTGTTTTTGTTAATCTAAATTTGGGTATCACAATTTCATGTTTACTACGTGTATTTATATTATGGAAATCACTTCTTGTTTTGAAAAGACATAAGTTCTTGCGAACATACAAAATACTTTCTAAGATATAAAGAGAAGGCAGAGTAAGTACATTAATTTCTTTGAATTTGTTTCTAAGGGACTCACGAGGACCCATTCTATATACTGCGCGGATTGCCCTCTTTTGTAAGATAAAAATTGAATCTACATCAGCTGCCGATCCCCACAGCAGAACGCCATAAGACATAATACTGTGGAAATAAGCAAAGTATACTAACCTAGCTGTGGCTATATCAGTCAACTGTCTAATTTTTCTTACTGCATATGCAGCTGAACTTAATCTACCTGAAAGAGCTCTAATGTGGGCTCCCCATTGTAATTTTGAATCTAGAGTAATTCCTAGAAATATAGTTTCTGTAATAGCATCTAGTCTCTTGCCATCAAGTTTTAAATTTAGAGCCACTTGGGGTACATTTGGTAGTGAGAACTTTATAAATTTTGTTTTGTTCGCATTAAGTAAGAGGATTATGAGATTGAAGTGCGCTGTCAATAGTGTCATCAGAACGAATGACAGCTTACTTCAAGCTCACTTCACCTCAGTTTTTCTCCTTACCTTATTCCCGCCACCAGCGGAGTTGCAGGTGAACCTGTCGTCGTGGAGGTCAATCATGTCTAGGTAACTCTTGCCCGCGATGGACCCGTAGTTTGGAGGGTACATGAACAAACATCCGTCCAGAATATCTGCGTAGGATAGACAAAATCATAAATATTTAGCACTATAAACGGTAAGGTGACTGGTAGCAGCTGGATTAGAGTAGTCGAGGATAGGCCTTCTATAGGCTGACGATGATGATAAATAAAGACCTGTTACACAGAGTCCTGATGGGCATTATTTAGCAGAAATAAAAAAAAAACAACTATTTGCATGAAATCATCTATTAGATAAGTTGGCATGCTCAATCTTTGTCCACTTTTAAAATTCTAGTAAAAGAACACCATTCCTATCCTTAGAAACAGAAATCATTTATCATCATTACACAATAGGTCCTCGGTTACAGCATGAGGTCCTTTTATTTTCTTTTATTTTTTTTGGGTGGGAATTCATCAAACAACTTCTCCCGCTCTGGACGGAGCGGGAGGGTGTGTCAGACTCTTACTGACTAAAACCCACCCGTATTCCTTCCTGTTGCCTGTGTTGCCAGGGGCCTCGGTGGCCCATTAGTACCTTCCCGCGACACAGCATGAGGTCCTGGGTTCGATTCTCGGGTCGGGCAGTGTTATTGGGTTTTTCCATCTGGAATTGCTCAGTAGCAGCCCCGAGTCTGGATTTGTGCCCGGTTGGGACATGGGACTTAAACATAACTGGCGAAATGTGGGTATACCTACTACAGGTACAACTCTGCCCAACCCTTCGGGGAAACAAGGCGTGATGTTATATTATGTATGTGTTAATAAAGAGTATTATATTATATTCTAAGTTAAACGGAACTTATTCAGAGGTGGTGAGACAGAGAGTAAAACTTCTAGAAGAAAAAAAAGGAATAGTTGAGCTTTAGAACAGTACCTGCTTGTTCGAGCGAGGTACTAAAAATGCACGGACCAGGGCCTGAAGTCGGCTATTACAATAGTGTCAGAATGGTCTGTTCCGATCCTCATTAATGACGCCATTATATTAGTAGATTACCAAACTTGTCAAAATCAACAATTATAAAATCAATGATAGACCATTCTGACACTATTGTAATAGCAGACTTGAGGCCCAGGTATGCATTCACAAAGCCGGTTGCAGATGAAGAGCTAAGGTAAGTTAGTTTAACATAGCTCGCATCATCATCATCTGCCTAGCCTTTCCCCAACTATGTTGGGGTCGGCTTCCAGTCTTACCGGATACATACAGCTGAATATCCAGTATTTTACATGGAGCGACTGCCTATCTGACCTCCACAACCCAGTTACTGGGTAACACGATACCCCTTGGTAAGACTGGTTGTCAGACTTTCGAGCTTCTGACGACCCGTAACGACTGTCAAAGATCTACAAATGACAGCTGGGACGGTTAACGTGCTTTTCGAGGCACGGAGGGGTCTTGGTATGTAAAGATGGTCACCCATCCACGGACCAACCGCGGCAAGCGTAGCTTAACCTGATTGATCGACCCGTGCGGCTGTTATTACTTAGCCACAAGCCCCCCTTAACATAGCTCGCATAGCTGACAAAATTTCTAATACTTGTCTGCAAACAGCAAACTATGGACTGAAGTATGAGAAAATACGTCAGCTAGGCGAGCTATGCTAAACTAACTTATCTCTTGGTCTGCAACCGGCTTTAGGTTCTGAAGTTAAGTTACGTATAGTTTCGTAGTTTAGATACATACACTACGAGTATTTACTTCTGGTGGAACAGAGCTATGTGGTGTAGCGGAACGGGTAAGATGTGCTATGAAGATGCGCTTTGCGCGTATGTAAAAAACTGCATAGCGTAGGTACTATGAAAACCAAACGATCCCATTAGCTGATATAACGACCGTTGAACAGCTTCAAAATTGGAATTTCCATACAAACGCAACCTCGAGTGTTTACTGTCTTATAGTATGGTAGAATCTTACAAGGTACAGTGATGTTATCTTCTTCTACTTCTGGCTTTGGCGTTGGCTCGATATAAGGCGGCACTGCGTCGATACCAGACCCCGGGTCGCCAGGGATCAGGAACGGACCTGAGAATCAAAATATTTTGGTTGATGTTCGAGATATATTTGCTTTCACCCTAGACTTAATTCGACCAAGTCTAGGGTACCTACCTACGTGCCAACTTGCCAAGGAGCTAGCAGGTGCTTACGGCGATCACGGGAGAAGTCATAGCTATTGTTTTGTTCCAAATATAAGAAAAATATTCGCTGGCAAGTTGAATTTTCTTTCTATCATCAATAAGTACACGGAATCGAGATCAATCATTCAGTGGAATACAATGTGTGGAGATGAAAAAGATTGCATAGAACATGTCTAAAAGTTTCCTCAAACGACTATTTCAGACATGGTCCTCACATGATCTGACCAAGATTATGTCTGGAGTTTGAACCTTGAGTTTGTTTCGCCGTTTCTTCTCAGAGGTAGTCAGATAGGAATTGTGGACTCCATACAGCTTATTTTTTAATATGACGTGTAAAGTGATTCTGATGTCATACTTACGGAAAATAATTTAATTTAATTTCATTACAATTTCATTTAATTTAATTACATTTTCATTTTATTTCATTACAATTTAATTTCATTTCATTAGAATTTCATTATATTTCATTACAATTTCATTTCATTAAGATAAGGGAAGAAAAATACATGTTGCGCTGACCTACAAGAATTCGGGATAAGGGCAGAAGGACGATCATGTTATGTTTTGTAATACTAACCTTAGATAGGCAGTTGCTCCATTTATAATACTACTATTCAGCTACATCCGGTTAGACTGGAAGCCAATCTCAACATAGTTGGAAAAGTCTGGTCAGATTATGATGATTAAGCTTACCTCCATAATGGTTGGTATAGTTCCACTCACAGACGTGATGGTCACATATCAACGGAGAGTGAGGCTCTTTGGTGTAGTACGTGTTACCGTTGGGTATCGTCTGCAAAGAAAACACATTTAACGGTTGCGAAGCGCCAAATTAACTTTTTAAGTTTATTTTTTGTTCCGGGTTGGAAAATCCTCATGGATGTCCTCCGCCCTGGGGTAGGCGGTGGGGTCTGTTAGACTTTTACTGACTAAAAAGCCTCCCGGTGTTCCTCTCCCACACTTGCACCGGGGATCGTGGGATCTAGTGCGACTTCCCGGATTTTCAGCTGGTGTCGGCTATTGAGAGGGCTGAAAGAAAGCGTTGTCCACCCTCCGCCGACGCCCGGTGCGCCTGCTGCGGGCAGGGTGAGTGGAAGAGATCTCCCTTCCCGCAGCCTCCTTATATACCACCGCGTCCCAGGACTCCTCGCTGCCGACTATGGAATCGACCACGGCTGGCAGCGACAGGTCACTGCCTACTCCTAAGGCGAGGGCATGGTGCGGCTCCTCCCAAGCGGCAAGGGACTCATTGGTACGGTCTACTTTCTTTCATTCTCATTTTACGACTGACGAATGTTCCTTCCTGAGGAGATACAGTCTATAACCCACAAAAAAAATGTAAAATGAGCTCGACTAATCACCTATAAAAACACAGTCCTTAAATTGTTGTAACCCAATCCAGACCCACCTCCGAATCCTGAAGACAAGGGGATGTGATATCCCCGAAACTTTTCACCGATGCGTTGGAGGACGTGTTTAAGACGCTGGACTGGACTGGACAGGGTATCAATGTAAACGGCGAGTACATCTCACACCTTCGTTTTGCCGATGACATCGTCATAATGGCAGAGACGCTGGAACAGTTAGACCAGATGCTGCACAGCCTAAATGGAGCCTCTCGGCGGGTTGGCCTCGGCATGAATTTGGACAAGACGAAAGTCATGTACAATTCGCACGTCTTGCCGAGTCCAATCCACATCGAAGGGTCGCTTCTCGAAGTTGTGAAGGAGTACGTCTACCTAGGACAAGTTATCCAGGTCGGTAGACACAACTTTGAGAAAGAAGCAGACAGGAGGATCCGATTGGGTTGGTCTTCTCGTCGCCAATCCCGCAGTGTTTGAAGACTAAGGTCTTCAACCTGTGCGTCCTGCCCGTTATTACATACTGTGCCGAAACGTGGACACTGACAGTCGGGGTGGTTCACAAATTAAAGGTCGCTCAGCGCGCCATGGAGCGGGCTATGCTCGGAGTTTCTTTGAAGGATAAGATCAGAAATGAAGTTATCCGGAAGAGAACCGGAGTTACCGACATAGTCTGCAGAGTCAGCAAGCTGAAATGGCAGTGGGCTGGCCATGTGTGTCGAAGGACCGATGGCCGGTGGAGCAGACGAGTCCTGGAGTGGAGACCGCGTATCGGCAAGCGTAGTGTGGGACGCCCCCCAGCTAGATGGACCGACGACCTTAAAAAGGTGGCTGGGACAGACTGGATGCGGATGGCGGAGGACAGGGTGTTGTGGCGCAGCCTGGGAGAGGCCTATGTCCAGCAGTGGACTGCTATAGGCTGAGTTGATTGATTAATTCCTGACCCAAAGACCCAAGTGAAGTCATGACCTAAATTCCAGTAGCGTTTTCCTAAACATTAAAATGATAAAATAGAAGTCATCGGCTAGTGATCGAAGTTACAGAGGCAAAAAGTTTTAAAAGTTCAACCATCTAGCAGGGAGTCACAGTCAGTTTCTTACCAGCAAATAGTCGTAGTGCCGGTAGCGCACGCCCTGTATATTGAAGTCCAGTATGAAGGTCCCTGACGTGATGATGCAGGACGCAGCAGACAATGGAGGCAGTTTGTACATCTCTGTGCCACACTTGACGATAGCCTTCGGTAGAGTGGACACGTCGCGGACTCTTTGCATAAGCTTCTTGAAAGGGAACCTTTTAGAACAGATACCTATCAATTACATTAAAACCTTTTTCAGGTACAACTGGTTTTGCAGGA
This sequence comes from Atethmia centrago, assembly GCA_905333075.3. Lineage (NCBI taxonomy): Eukaryota > Metazoa > Arthropoda > Insecta > Lepidoptera > Noctuidae > Atethmia > Atethmia centrago. The sequence continues at coordinate 17,505,115 of HG995385.1, forward strand.
TGCCTGCATTGTTTAGATGTTTTCAAACGTATAACTAGCATATGCTCTTTCGTAAGGAACATCTTCCTGATTGTTGCAAACTACCTGTCGCGCGTTTGAATTCGATTGAAACCACTAAACATTTACATAAACAATATGTGACATCACTGCTGCAAGGTCACAGGCCCAGCCGATACCCCGCAGCAGTGGTTCACAAACGCACATTCTAGCCTGCTTGCTACCACAGACCGGATGCTGTTGGTGCAGTCCCGCACCCTACTAACCAGGGATGCGCACCGCTTCCGCATCACAGTGTAGAAGCAGTCAACGCAAGCTTCAGCAAACATCCCTGATGTGCTGCAGTATCGGGGGTTTCATTAGGTACAGTACAGGGATAATATCGAAAAACCATTGTCATTCTCACTATGAGATTAATATGAAATGGACTAACCTGAACACACAAATACCCATATGGCACTCCAAACCATGCAGGTAGTTGTCAGTTGGGAAAGAAATGGTCGGGTCGTCCAGTAAATAGTACTTTGACTCATCATGGAAATGCAGAAAGCCGAGAAAGACGAAAGACCTTTCTTTGCAATAAGGAGCTACCCCTCTGCCCATGTCGTAAATATCGCTGTACAGCTCCGATATGAAGATGTATACGTTTCTGCCACAGTAGAATTCTGGTGGACAAAGGTTCAATGATGAATAATCGACTTTTCGGTAGTTTAGAGGTGGTAAACAGATGGAATATTAACTCTGACAGCTCTTGAACGCGGTTTAGACGTGCTGATCGCGTTCAGTTCAATTGAAAAACCGGCAAAGTGCGTGTCGGACCACGCACAATGAAGGGTAGGTACCGTAGTTGGGATGAATTTATAACAAACTCAATATTGTAGTTGAAAAACATGTTCCCCCATACATTACAACTTGAAATGTAAGTTTGTACGCACAATATTGAATGATGTTATTATAAGACCATAGACTTTTTTTATAGGGTTTTCCTGCAATCTATAAGTATAATGTTCCCCCATACATTCTAACTGCAAATGTAGATTTTAGGCTCAGCAGTTTTAGAGATACTCGTAGGATAGATAGATATGATACATTTTCATCAATTTTTTTAATAAATTTAAAACAAATTATTTAAAAATAATATAAGAATTTGAAAGCCTCATAATTAGCTAGTCCTTTCATTTGATATGTCACATGTACGCAAAACATTTCTTTTTTATTTTCAAATTTTTACCCCAAAAGGGAACACCATAATTTAAAAATTCATTTATTTACGTTACGCGTTCGTGTTTGGGTCATAGAAATTCATATGTGTACCACAACTTAATCGGTCCAGTAGATTTGGAGCAAATCGGAGGCTCACTCGTGTGGATGTCTGTCGGCGACAGACGGACAGACAGACAGACACACGAGTGATCATAAAAGAGTTCCGTTTTTTCATTTGAGGTACGGAACTCTACAAATAGTACGATGCTGATAGTTTAATAAAAGTGATCTTTACATTGATCGTTCATCGTTTTCTGGACAAGCAGAGAGCTTATGGTCAAGTATTGGTGCAGTGCATAATTCGATTTGCGAAGTGTGAAATATCTGTTGGTACTCGAGCCATTCTCGATTAAATTAAATATTCTATTTAGTTAATTAGAATATTTAAACGAGAATGGCTCGAGTTCCCTTATCTAGGGACTAGAGGGACTAGAGTATCTACTCTATCTCTGTCTCTGTGTCTGTGAATAAGGATTAAGGCCTTACCTTGGCTCATATAAAACTCCATAGGCACGGGGCCTCCAGTGTAGGTGGCCTTTCGTTCAGCAGCCACCGCGTTGTGGTTCTCATACATCGTCAGCATGTTGTCTATGACGTCATCTAACGTAATCAGCAGGACCTGTTCGGCGATAAATCATGAAAATCAATGAGTAAAGTTTTGGCAAGAGGAATAATTCATAGCCTTATTATGTAGCCAATAATAGGTCTGGACTCTAATTATTTGGAATTTAATGTTCCTGCGTATTTTATCAAATCAAATCAAATCTTTTTATTGTGGGCGTAGGTTATACATAGGTACCATCGGCCAAACTTCCGCATGCTCACCTCTAAGGCGATAATCGTACAGCACGGCTTACGACTCGATCGCCCGATGCAAGCGTTTTGACCAATGGGATGAACGAAACGTATTTTAGTCGTGTTCGTTATAACGTAATTATGTATAGAAGTGTGACACTCATACTAGGCGCGTGTTATGCTCACTTGTTGTGAGATCATTTTTAATGGTCTCGGCCAGCGAGAGCTCTTTATGAATTATTATTGTTGACAAGAAGTAATTTCGTACTCATATCTTCCGTTTGGTTTAGAAAATGTAATATGCTGTATATGATGTAGTATTGCTATATTTAATTAGTATCAATAATTAAATATTTCCATAAAAAATATAATAATTTGGAATAAGGAATTTCAAACAACAAATTATGTCTATTCTATACACTTTGATATTTACCTCTCTCCGACACATGGCTATGCTCTGTCGGGTATATAAATTTAGTTATTTATCATTACTTTCACTGCCTCTCCAATTTTCGCGATGTCCTATGCGATGCCGGCAAACAAATCGCAGCGAACGCGCTAGGTGCGTTAACCGACACTGCATAAAGGTATAAAATGTTTATATTGACATTTTTGTGTTTTATCAGCGTGCGACTTGTTACTTGTGCAGTGCTATTGGAAAGTAAATAACTGCATTTAAATGTGTTTAAACTTGGGAACTTAAAGCTTAATATCACGCATATCGATCCCTGAATCGAAAAATTGCTTTGAAAATCAGCAATATTCTTGAACGGCCAATCGAATGATACACCTATGGGATAGGAGAAAAAAGTTATCATCGCCACTTTACGTGCAAAGGACGTACCCTAAAAAAATGTTTTTCAAGATTTTAGTTTACTACTTTGTTGGCGTGATTAATATGTATACCCATGCCAAATTACAGTATTCTAGTAGTAAGAGTCTGTGAGCTAAGCCAGGGACAGACAGACAGACGGACAATGCGAAACTTTAAGGGTTCCTTGTTGACTACGGAACCCTAAAAAGGAGCAAGTTACGTAGTTTTGTTAGAAATTGACAACATTTGGTATATTTTTCTTTTATTGCTCTGTTTTGATTGAAATAGCAAAATTACAGTAGTGTTTGAACCAATAGTTGACGCAGTTTTTCAGAGATTTTTGTTTATTGCTGTCGCAACTTTTGCAACTGCAATAAAAATAAGTTCATTATCTAAGTACCATTGTTATTGGTCGACAACCGGTTAAACAATAGGACGGCTTAATAGAAGGGCCATAAAATACGGTCATAAAAAATGACAAAATATTTCTTCAACACACTTGCTTGTAAAGTGACTCTTATAGCAACGCATTTAGGTTCATAATTCAGCGTTTATTACACTAGTATTTTTACTTTACAGTTATTTTTCTCAATCTCCGCAAAGAGTTTTTATATCTAAAAACAATGAATATTTTTGAGAATAAATAAACTATTTTAGGATACATTTATGATAAATCAATCATCAAAATTATTATCATTTCTTCAAATGATATATTTTTCACTACGAATTTACCTTAATTTGCGTATTCAAAACTTTATTTTGTTTTTATTATATTTTTATATGGGCTGTTCAGCGGTTTTGCCGTGCCTTTATTTACACCTGGACGCGCATCGCTAGCGTGGCGCGCGGAAGAAACGAAACCAGCACGCCATTTTCTATAAATACTCGTTAACGTTTTCGTTGTGTGGTTAATTATTATCAAAAATGTTGACTTCAAGTAGGGAAGAAGAGCGAAGAGCAACACGTAGATTTGACCACCCCCGGAAATTAAATCGAGGCACGAAACGCGAGTGACACGCCTTTTGCCACCAAAATCTAGAGAGAAATACCTAGCGGCCTACGAAACTATAATAACAATACAAGTCTGTTTTTTCCTCTCAAGTTGAAAACCATCGTATGAAACGCGTGTGTATTGATAATTACTCACTCGGCGGCGCCCTTATCGCGCTCGTCTTCGGCTCGCGCGAACAATACCGGTTCAAGTGTAGTTAGTAACCAACATCACACACTTGTATCATAATGTACTAGTATGTCTGTTGTTATTTTTTGTTACCCGCCCAATACTCACACAAATGCATATTGCCTCTAATTGGACGAAACCAGGAAGAGGTGTGGTCTGTCACTAGCTGCGCTTGCCGCAGAAATATTTTCTTAAGTGAGCATGCTTAAGTTTGGCCGATAGTACCTACAGATGTTAGGTAAATTATGAAACCATTATGTACTGCCTAGTAGGAATACAATAATAAATTATGTCAACATTTAGACAAAAATTTATATAAAAAGCTAATCATACAAAATAAGAATTAGTGACAGATAGTAGTATTGGTGACAGACTGTAGTAAGTACTAAATAATGAGAAAATCTTGGATCGTGTAGTAAGCTTTGTCAATTAAAAAGATATGTAATTTATATTTGAATATTGGGAGTTCTTTGGAGTTTAAAATGTCTACAAGTATTTTATTGTTTTTTTTTTGTGTATTGTGTTTTTTTTGGGAAGTAAACCATTTTTACACTTACCTTAAGTTCTTGTATGTGTAGTCTAACAAAACGGCCTAAATGATCTGATGCTATGTGGACTCTTTCGTTGATAAGGTACTGGGAAACAATATTCAAAGCTTTTAACATTTAAAATTATAGCTACAGCTACGTGGCGGAGAGAGATTTCTTTTGCACAATAGAAGTAGCGAAAACGGACGAATTTAAAGAACTTTAGTGAACGGTCGAGTGAAGTACGTCCAACCCGTCCCTGGTAAACTAGTCTAAGCTACCAACTTGGTGACTGGTTAATCTTTTCATCACTGCATAAGCAACATGCATGCAACTCGTGGAAACACGAGAGAAGAAGAGTTGCGAATACACCCTCGGCCCTACCGGTCTAAATCGGCTGACATTCTTTTGTTTTTTGGTGTTGGATGTTACATCCTCCGGCCTCATGTTACTTTGTTTTCGTATCGGTACCTGGTCCTCAGCAGTCTTGATCCTCAACATCTCGTTCTGGTAGAGCCACAGGTTGTCCAGTTTATCCGTGGGATCGTGGCCATAGATCTCGAACGCGTCTATGATCATGGCGAGTGTAAGGTTCTCGTTCGGCTCCAGGCAGCATGGGTGGTTTCGTAGGTTGTACGGTCGCTAGGTAAGATGTGCAAGTTCAAATTATAGTTCAACAGCCATTTAGCTTGGTTTGATTTGGCGAGTTGGGTAGAGTGATTTTGTATTTTCACTTGTTTTTCTTACGTAAATAAGGTTGGTAAAGTATTCAACGCGAAGCATAGAGCTTAGCGGAAAATTAAACAAGGAATAGAATGGTGAACCAGCGGGGTTATTGCGTAAGACACTATCAGTAGTAATCGGTTTCATTTTGACAGTTCAACAACATTAATTGGGTTATTTACGCTGTTGAGCAGACAAATTTTTCGAACATGTGAAGCAATGGATTAGCAATATACTTCGAAAAAATTCAGATTGTGATTGATAGTGTGTTACGCAGTTAGGGTTCTGGTCTAAGGCCCGTATTATAGAACGTCACTCAATACTCAAGCACTACTTAAAACTAGATTCAAGCCATTTGATTGGTTAAAACTAGTTTTAAGTAATGCTTGAGAATTGAGTGACGTTCTGTAATACGGAACTTAGAGATGCTCTCTGTCTTTTTTAAACTAATCAAACTAAAAATAAAAACTAAAAATATTAAATAAAACATTTGAAAGGAACTGAAATAAATTATTTTAGTGGCGCCCACCGTAGAACCTTTTTTAAATGGTTTTTGATAGTAAAATTTTAAAAGAACAATACTTACAGTTATCTGTATAAAGAGGAGACATAAAAGAAACAGCACGCATGCGTGAATGCGCGCGTCCATTTTGTAAACATGGCGTCTGATCGGGTAGCAAGCGCGGGAATAATTAAACAAATTGCCAATTTAAATAGCTTACCTTATCAATATCGTGACCTTGATAGTTATTACTTTATTGAGACGAGAACATTTTATGAGATTGTTTCAACGAAAAAGAAATTATGCCATTTAAAAACATTCTTTTGACGAAGCCAGATATGGTCGTATAAAATCGAATATATTTTTTTTATTTGCATTCAAATACGTATGCTTTTTTCTTGCAGTTCTAAAAAAAAGGATCAACGTTAGGTTCGATATGCAAGTTCATAAAGAAGTATTCCTCTTCCATTAAAATTCCAAAGATTCGAAGTTTAGAATAACTACGTCAGGGGGTGCCACAAGGAAGTTTATTAAGCCTTTTACTATTTTTCACGTATTTTACATTTATTATACGCTTCTCACTCACACACTTTGGGAAAGTCCGTAAGGGATACCGAGGCCCCTGGCAAAACAGGCAACGGAAGGGACACGGGTGGGTTTTAGTCAGTAAGAGTCTGACACACCCTCCACTCCGCACAGAGTGGGAGAAGTCATTTGGTAATTTCCCAACAAAAAAAAAGGGGTTGCCACAAGGAAGTACAGTAAGTAGTACGTGAAAAATAATAAACTATTTTTCACGTATTTTACATTTATTATACGCTTCACAGGGGATTTAGAATAATCACAAATGAAATAAAAACAAATATCGAATAACATTTTATATTATTTAAAATACACACCTAGAATTGTTCATTTCATCATACATTAGTAAGTATATTTATACAACATTATTGCACTTGGATACATTTCTAAATATTCATATGGATATAAGCATGGATACTTTAATCAAAACTAAATGGTTAGGCGTAATTGAAGACAAGCATCATTTTTATTCGTAGAGATTTTGCCGCCGAAATTTTGGAAGCCCAATTTCTTATGATTATTCTAGATATACAGATGGTGGATTTCTGAAGACTAACTTTGAGTTTTATTTTAGTGAGTCAGTTTAATCAATATGCAGGGTAGTTATTTCAAATCCTTTTGCATTGATTCATATAAAATGACTTATTTATGTATTCACCGTGCCAACTTGCGTGTTCTTTATAACTTCGAGTTTCGTAGACTACATTCTTCATCTACAATGGTGCCGATTCCCTTGTTCACAAACTAAACTAAATTTAAGTTCAGTGCGTCTTTTTCTTTCTATTTCATTAAGAAAAGGACTGAAGATAAATTTTAGTTTAGTCCTGTCAAATTAATCAGCGCCTGTCACTACTCTGTACAAGTTTAGACGTGATTACAAACTTGCCTACTAAAATTACGTCAATTTACGTCAAGCGCTGATTAATTTGACAGGACTAAACTAAAATGTATCTTCTGTCCTTTTCTTAATGAAATAGAAAGAAAAAGATGCACTGAACTTAATTCTAGTTTAGTTTGTGAACAAGGGAATCGGCGCCATTGATTGCCTGCTGCAGGCTTGTAACAATTTATCCTTAGCCGTATTTTTTATCTTTGGCTAATTCATCATTCCCTTTATTTCTTGATTTACAATTATTACTGTCAAATGATTTAATTTCCTAGCTATTATTTCGTCTATATTCTTTTTCCGAAATCTGTATACCTATTATATAGTTTCAAAACGTTGGTATCACAACAATCACATATTCTCACAATATCTTCATGTAACGTAACTATCTAGTCTATTCAACATGTATAATTTAGTACAATACTCTATTAATATAATCAACAACAATTATATTTAGAAAATGGAAGACATCATTTGGATATACTCGTCAGGATAATAGTTTAGAATACTCCACCAGCATTCTTCTTATTACATAAATTGTATAAGTTTGTAAATAGATCTTTCAGTATGACTAAACACAATAAAAATTATAAAAAAAAACACATTTTTTGTGTAAAAATAAAAATGTTCAATATAACAGATTTGTTCTTTACTTCATAATCGGAGTAAACAAGGATTTACTAGAACCTAAATCATTTTACTACGATACAATACCTAAGATTATTGTAAACATTATCCAAATATGTTTTTGATATTTATACGTACAAGCAAATAATGACGCTTTTTCAATAGCATCATTATTAATGGAAGACTTCGTTGTTACATAGTTCAAAAACAATAATATTTTCATTGGAAGACATTGGATTAACAGTATATCATATATTTGTAAAGTTAGCTAGACAATTATAACTATTTACATAAACATCTGGAGAAAAACGAAGTGTCGAAGGCAAAAGGCGATCGTTCTCTTATACATTATTATTGTCTCTATACGAAGAAAGTAAGATTCGCTAACAAAACCTATTTGCCCATGTACTAAACAGACCTAAGATACAAAACTTATCAATACATCGGTCTAGGTACATAAATCATCATGCATTCAACATTCAGCCGCTTAATTATTGCGACAAAGTATAATTTACGATGTGTGCATAAGTCTAAAAATAGTTCAACAATGAGTCTAATATTATGGGAAATTAGAACGGCAAACCTATCTTGAACGCCTTGATCAGAGCCGAGCCAGAATCGTACATACCGATGACTCCAAAGAGGACACCGAGGCATATAATAAAGTAATCGTATGCAATCTTAGTGGTTTCCAGCGTATTGCCTTTCAATTTGAGGTGGAAGTACGCTGGCCAGATGAAGCTCAACATAGTTCCCGTGAAACTGCCGATGAAACCCATCAAAATAGCAAAGTGGGGAATAAATATTGCCATCAAAATTGTGAACATTATCACACCCAGTCTCCATGCAAGTCCCCACACTTTCAGTTCTCCATCTAGCGCATAAATTACAGGGAAAAATGTCTTTGGTTTGCCTCTAAATAGAGCACGCTCAAGCAAATCGCACGCCGCATAGTAAGGCAGAGGGTAACTTAGCACCGCCTTGACCACAAGGAAAAAGTTTACAAGACCTTTGAATCCAGCTGAACGCAGGTTATTCGTGATAACTTGCTGAGTATCGTTTTGGAAGGTCAAAAAGCACAAATATCCAAAAATGGATTTAAATGCGGCAGCTGCGATATGTGACCAATCTAACATCCATTCGAATTTGGATCGATCCTCCATATTACCTTCTAACGTTGGCAGAAAAATCTGCGAGGTGTATGAGAATACGATGACACCCAAACTGATTGGGAAGTTCTCAAAATCCAAAGTCCATTTCACTTTGGACCAGCCCCAATCACCGATGTTAAGAATACAATAGCCCAGGACAATAGCGTTAATGAACAAGTGGCTCATGGTGCACCAGAAGGACAGCATACTGACGCTTTTTAGTGACTTTAGGAAAGCCAGGGGCAAAAGAAAGATTCCTATTAACATCATCCAGGACCGAGTGTCAATGACACCGTCAGGAAAGGTTCCGATCATGAGATCACCACACACGACGACATAGAGAATGCATGTCATGAGAAGTTCAATTATTTGAGCGAGATTGACAATTCTTGCGCCATATTTTCTGCCGAAGCATTCTTTTGCGATGCTGACATATGAATCGCGGACTCTGACGCGTTGCCCTGATACGGGATCGTCTTCGTACAGACATTCGACAAGAATCTTACCGGTGTAGCAGCAAATGTGGGCGATGCCGATCATCGCAGCGATCGCCCAATAACCGCCTTGTAAGACAGCGAACGGCAGGGATACTACGAACATACCCTGGAACGAAAACATTTACAATTAGCCGAAGTTATGTTTAAATTATGAGTTTACGAATTTCTTCTGTTCTATATACCTGAATAGCATTGGTTACGTTCCAAGCAGCTTGGTATTCATTGATCTTCGCGCCTGGTGGGCCTGCGCCTTCTTCGAAACCACCACCTTCTTCAGATGAAGCGTAAAAATCTACGCTTTGCATGCTCTGAGTCCTGAAATCACAAGTAAAATGATCAAAATAATCGAATTTCTTCATTATTTTGGTTGAAATTAAAGTGATGCTTTTACCTTGGTGCTACCCCATCTTGCTGGGGATACGTGTTCTGATAGCTGGTGAAGGAATCCTCGGCCTGCAGGGCTCCGCTGAGGAACGGGTTAGTCGGATTCGTCGACTGGTAGCTGGGAGATGTGGTTTCGTTCATAGTGGAAAGTTCACAGCTTTCACCCATATTGTCTGGAAGGTGAATAAGAGGAGTATCTGTGTTTTGTGACTTGTTATCAAAATATGATGAAATCTGAAGAAAAACCACTTTTCATCTTTGATTGGATACAATGATTCCAATTTGGTTCTAGAATTTCAGTTACCTATAGTCCAGTTTTCAGGATAGTAATGGGAATCATGGCGACTAGCGAGATTACCCTCTTATAAAATATTTTAAAATATATTAAATATTTTCAGTTTATTGATTAACCTACTGACCTTGTGTAGAGACTTACCTACGTTCGCGAACCTGACATTTTGCGGAGGACGCGGGGGCGCGCCTGGCTTCTCCGGGATCTGCTGGCGGACCGTCTGCATGGTGACGTCCAGGACATTCCTCAGGGGAGGCAGCTTGAACTTGGCTAGATGATGCATTTTGAAGCTGGTTTACAACCTCTTCCCACTCTTTATTTAGGCTGTATAAGCCGTCTTCTTATTTTATTAGAGCTTTTATTGTATTATTGTCGAATTATCGAACTTGATTTTTTTCTTCAATTTAACTTTAAAATTGACATTAACGGGAAGACATCGATTCTAATAATTAACATTAAATATATTTTTCTCACTTCTAGTTTCACGAACTAATTTCTAATATATTTTTTTATTCTTAACACTAATTTGGAAGACTTCTTTACACTACTCTATATTAATTTTTATTACATTATAGTTTTAACGTGCCTTTGGTATTTGGAGCAGCCATTTTTTCCTTGACTTACGTTACTTTATTCATTGTTTCTTAGGAAACTTTATATTTTATCGTAATTTTCACTAACGTTGTCTATTGGGCCGTGGTTTCGACGTTTCACGGTTGATTTTTGTTAGGTTTTATCATTTTTGAAACCGTATTCTTGGATACAATGGCTGCTCGGCACGGTGGCTCGTACTGTGGGGAGGTTTCACCCCGCGGCGCAGGGGAAGTGCGCGGTGAGACGATCGATACATCGAATACACGCCAACATATCTCACGGAAGGAATGTTAATTTCTGCTGAAACGTTTAGTTAACAATGTCACACCTGTCTTTAGAGATACTGTTATGATTTAGGTTAAAAGCTTTACATAGCATGTAGATTAGCGAGCCTTGATGGAATACGACGTGAGATCTGACCATAATGAAAGTGTTTATATGTTTATTAATTGTAAACAGCTAGATATGCAAACTGGTAGTTACCTAAGCAGAACTTTTAGGTTTGAGTTAGCTAAGTGATTCATCCTTGCCTATAATTCATTAGGTGTGTACCTACATGTCGTCTTATGTAATTTAGTACCTGCAAAGAGAAAGAAACCTTTCATAAGCAACAATTGGGTTCAAATTACTAGGTGGAAGAGCAACAGTTGCTTCCATCTGCTTTATAGAATGATGAACACCTGATGATCTAGGTTTAAGCACACAGCAAGAAAAAACTAGCCAAATGTACCTAACCCAACAGTCGTCGGTTCGACGGTTAATATGGCGGGCCCATTGCCCATTGCTTATTATACCTTGCAAGATACCTATCTTCTTATGTATAATGTTAGTAGTTACGTAAACAACTATGTTACAAGTAGCAAATATTAAGTCGTAGTTAGTCAAACAGTAACTAAAGAGAGTAATAAAAATGTTAACAGGATTGTAGTAGGTACAATCTGGCAGTTAACTGTTGATGGGAAATCAATTAATTGGCGTCTAATTGATTTTCGTTGGTTATGTACTATGGTTTTACAGTCGGCGTTATGGCCCGCCCTGGTAAACTGTTACTTCTGCTTGTTTTACTTTTAACATGTTTTTATACGGTCACTGTAAGTATCTGCCTACCATTACATAAATCCATATCCATGCCTTCTGCATGCCTTAACGGCTGACCGAATTTCAATGAAATTTGGCACACGGATCTAAGACGATGTCCTGGGTTAGGATACAGGATAATTTTTATTCCGGTAATAGGTACCTACGTTCCCGGGAGATAAGTTTCTACTTCCATGCGGGCAAAAGCTAAACCACGGGCAAAAGTTAGTATGTTCTGCCTCATCAACATCAGTGCAGCCTTTCACATAATAACAAGACACAGCGCGGTGTCGAAGTTCTACCTTCAACCAACTTAAGCTGGCTTCCCACGGTGCCTGATACTACGGATGGACGCGGACTAGTCCGCACCGACGCATCATGGGAAGAGTATCGTCCGTACCACGGACACGCGCAGACACATCCGTCGCGGTGTGTCCGATCCGCGGCGAGTAAGTAACTTTAAAAGTTCGGTACAAGCTCTCTTTACGAGTTCTTTACGAGCACTTTGCATTTTACAATCTCAAGACCCCCCTGACCGACACGCACCCTTGGACAAGCCTTGGTTTGCGGTGCGCGGCTGTCCGTGGTCGTCGGCTGTGCGTGATAATCCGCAATATCACGGTCCGTGGCAAGCCGCCTTTATATCAATGTAACTTTATTTCAGACATACGTCCATATTGTTTTACAAAGATAGCATTACTAGGGTGTCAGTAATTAATACACACAAAAATAATAAGAAATAAAAAATAAAAAGGTATATACTCTCTGTTCCTTTACGTTCCAGCACTCATACATAATATCAAACCACCCATGCTGTCAGTCGCTCGGCGAGAACTTAACCCTAGCGATGGTCATAGACGCCTACGAGATCTACGGCCATGATCCCACAGACAAGCTGGATCATCTAGCACACTACCAGATAGAGATGATGAAGATCAAACGAGCTCCTGATCAGGTAAAGTGACTTGATGAGCTGGGAGACGGAGTAAGTAGCAATTTGTGACTAGAGGCCCTTGCGCAGACGCGCGGCGACGTCTTAACGTAAGTTCGAATGATTTTTAAATCGAAAATCAAATATCCTATAAAATTTTGGTTTAAATTTTTGCGTCAAGCACAATTAGTATCACACACAGTTATGCATAAAATCTTAATCTCAGTAGATATTACGTGCGTAATGAGTATTGTCGATTTTAAAATCTTCCGTATTTACGTTTAGAGTATACAACGGTGCCGATTCCCTTGTTCACTAACTAAACTAAATTTAAGTTCAGTGCATCTTTTTCTTTGTATTTCATGAAGAAGAGGATAGAAGATAAATTTTAGTTTAGTCCTGTCAAATTAATCAGCACCTCCATACAAGTTTAGACGTGATTAAAAACTTGCCTACTAAAATTACGTCAATTTACGTCAAGCGATTAATTTGACAGGACTAAACTAAAATTTATTATCTGTTCTTTTCTTAATGAACTAAAAAGAAAAAGATGCACTGAACTTAAATTTAGTTTAGTTTGTGAACAAGGGAATCGGCACCAATACCTCGAATTGCTTAGCATGATCCTCGGCAAAATCGAAAATACTGCAGTGATCCCCAAATTTATTTAAGGATTAATAATACGTTACTTATGTTTGACGAAAACACGGTTTCATAAAATTTTCTCTACAGAAAAAAATTACAAAGTGTGTGAGAGGGAGTGCGGGTTGGTACATGTCACATGTCTTCGAATTTTTGGTTCTAGGACGTGCCGGTTTCTTCACGATGTTTTTCCTTTACCGTTTTGAGAGCAGTGGTGATGAAATAAACGACCTACAACTCGTAAGTCGAGGTCTTTACCACAGGACCACCACTGCTCCCTCACAGCATTCACCAGTAATATAACAATTCAAGTTTCCACTGTAATGGCTAGGGCTTTACCGGAAGACTTCGCAGGTTGTCAACTTCTAAATAGCGTCGCTTGTCTACATTTCTCGGTAGAAAACTGTCAACTGTCTAGCTACACGGAAACGTCATTTTTGTCTACTCTTCAGTCGACAAAACGGGATCTCCTGCTAAGCCTGCTACAGGACAGGTTAATACACATAATAAAATAGGTACAAGTAACACAGCTAGGTCGCAGGTAAAGGTTACATTACAGGCGAATGCTCCCAGAGAGGAAGCGCCTTTACGTTTAAGCTGCCTGTCCACTGGAGCGGAGAAGAGGAGAAGAGCGAAGCTGTGTTACTATTGGTTAGGGTGCGTTTCCACTGACGCGGAGCTGGGCGGAATGGAGAGGAGCGGACCGTGAATTGGCAATCACAGTGCTCGAAATCTCCACTCGGAGTTGTCGAGCACTGTGATTCGCCAATTGACGGTCCGCTCCTCTCCACTCCACCCAGCTCCACGTTAGTGGTAACGCATCCCTAATATTGACACAGCTCCGCTCCTCTTTTCTCTTCTCCGCTCCAGTAGACACACAGCCTTATTCCGTGCTTTAATGCTAGGTCTATTAAGAGCTCATTAGCTCAAGTTTCGCTCACGCTAACAATAGGTAGAGAACAGTCCACCGCACATAAGTGGTAACAATTTGACATTGACAGCAGGTTTATGTCGTAGCAGTAAGGGCGATTTTATTGCAAGTGTTACCACTGATTTCCGGTTTACTCTATCTTTACGAAGGCCATATTCTTGCGCAAAATAGGACTTGCACGTGTGTGGGATGAATTAGCACAAGTATCCGAGCCATTCGGCGTCACGCAAACTTGAGCAAGGCTAAATTTGCGCAACTATATCGTAACGTGTATGGTTTTTTTTCTTTTTTGGTTTGGAAATCATCAGATAACTTCTCCCGTTCTGGGCGGAGCGGGAGAAGCCGGCTAGGGCCGGCAGGCATCGGTCCTAGTGGACCCCTACACTTGTGCTGACGACATCTCTTTGAGGCGCACGTGAAATACAACGCGCCGTCGACCCGGACCTGGTCCTTACCGGACGGTGAGCTGCCCATTGCTCACCGTCCGCAAGCCCGCGCCTACGGTGGCCGGAAATCCGTCCGGGATTCCCGACGCCCAGGCCGTTTCCTGCGGCGGCTAGGGGCGAGAGGGCGCGAAATTTGCTCCTCCTTCCCGAGCATTGCTGCTTCGCAGAAGGAAATGACGGCTGCCCATGCCCTCTCGCTCCGTAACATGGCCTGAACCAGGGCCGGACGCGAGAGATCTCTGCCGCCGATCGCCTCCACGAGGACACGGCGGTGGTCTGCCCAAGCCGGGCAGACCTCCACTGTATGCTCCACCGTGTCCTCCGGGCGATCCACACAGTGGTGACACCCGGAACGTGTATGGCTACCATTAGTTTCTTTCACTGGTTGCTAGACCCAGGAAATGCTTCTGTTAAAAGCATATATGAGTCGTATAGGATCAAAAGCAGCAATCTGAAATTTCACTAATTTGTGATACTTAATTAAGAAAAATAATGTGACTCTTTAATCAAGTTCACAAGTTAATCACACGTCTTATTTCAATTAAATATCACATTCAGTAGAACAAATTAAATTAATAATAATTGAATGAATTTTACAGATTAGTGAAATGTCAGATAGCTGCTTTTGATTCTATACGACTCATAACACCGTAGTATGTATTTTTTTTTTTAAGAAAACGGATTACTGTAAACGCAAAAGGACTCAGAAAACGTTACAAGATTTTTAATATTGCAAAGATCGCAGGATATGCGTTGGCGATATTAAAAAGCCATGTTGGCGGCTGGCCATTTCCGATAACCTTTTACCTACTGGCAGGGAATGAGGTTATAAATTGAGATTTTAATACTGCGATTATAATTTAAAGCAGAGATGGATAAGTAATAAACTTCCATGATCTATCATTGTTGTGTTGTGTATCTTTATAAGGTCCCAGAAATGCCCTAAATGCTGCGAGACGCCATAAAGACAATTGTGGCCAATAATAGGCAACATAAGTTTTTTTAATCTTTATTCATCATCTGCATAGCCTTTCCCAACTATGTTGTGGTCAGCTTTGAGTCTAACCGGATGCTGCTGAATACCAGTATTTTACATGAAGTGACGGCCTATCAGACCTCCACAACCCAGTCACTGGGTAACACGATACCCCTTGGTAAGACTGGTTGTCAGACTTCGTTCTTTTTTTTATCTAATTGCCAATGTTATTTCAGTTCATAATAAACGAACACGTCCACATAGCTACGGATCACCTGGCAAGATTCATTCACATGCATATAAAGGAACTAAAGGTAGGTGTGTAAAATCAAACTAAAATGTACTTGACTTTTGGTTGTAATTCGAGGGCTCTTGGTAATTTTTCGCCCGTCACAAATAAAAAAAAAATCAATAGGTATAACTTTGTTTTTACATGGACTGTGCCGGTTTTAGCACTACAGCGCGATTTCTGTGGCTCTTCTTTCGACCCTCACTACACTTGGAGAGTAGAGGTGCCAAAATTTTTACTTTCGTTCCTGTGCATTGATATAATTTAATAAGAGATACGAGGGCGACACTGAAAGTTTTTAGAACTGGCCACTTGTAAACGATATAATAAAAAAAGTTCAAATTTTGAAAATGGAACTCTTTGGCATTATTATTGTGTATGTATTTTATTCATTTGTCATTTGTTTACGATTTAGCGGCAAATTGAAAATTGTCTGTGTCAGCATGAATTTAACGCGAGAAAATTTTCGTACAATGATTTTTATGACTTTCGATGTCAGAGTTACTATGTCGACTAATGCAGTAAAGTTTTTTTCTTTGGCCCATTCATATAGAAATAGTAAACTTTGTCGACTAGTACCGAAAAGTTGAGAGGAAAACATAGCCCTGTCTTTGCTGACGCGCAGTCGGTTAAAAAGAGTAAGGAGTAAGTCAGAGTTAAATAAGAAAAAAGTTGGAAAATAAGAGGCCAGCGGTTCGCGTAGGGCGCCCTAACGCCGCACCGGTACCTACTACACAAGCTGTCGTTTTGCATCCTCCTCAAATTTCAGGAGGCTGCTATGAAAGACATATATAATCAAATAAAATTACGATACCTGCTCAATAATTAATACATACTTGTTATTTAAGTTGGATAGTATTTTAGAATACACCACTTTCACCGAACAGAATCACCCTGTTGCGTATGCGGTAGTGTGTGTGTAAAAGGGCAGTTAAAGTGCGGTATCACACGGACCGCGTTTTAACACGCATGTCCCACACAATAACATGCCGATTTCATAAATTTAGAAAGAAAATCTACTTATGTTATTGTTTCTCGATAGAAAACTGCCAACTGTCTACACGGAAAAGTATTTTTTGTCTACTCTTCCGTCGACAAATCGCTTCTCTACGGTTCTCGTGCTAAGCCTGCTGAAGTCACGAAAAGCATAGCTATTAATGTGAATGTGAAGTGTATTTGCGCGCATATTTAGTGTAGGCCAGAAGTCGAGGTCACTCTCGGGTACAAAACTTGTGTAACCAATATGTGTATTTAGGATCCGTCTGCTTGTTTACGCGAACCCTATCTCAAATGAAATGGGCTGTACTACAAATGGAACGGACAAATTAAATAACTGCTTCGATATCGGCATCCCACAAGTATCTACCTAGGAACCTAGTATGTATAAGTATCAAGGTAAAGTGAGATGTATCGAGGATTAGCCAGACAGCAAGTTCGCCGATACCTGAGCTGAGAGTGGGGGGAGCCACCAACGTACGTTTTAGTATGACGTCTTGACTTATGGCGGAAACAAAACAACACCGGTTCTCAAACATCTTTGGATGGGAATCGAATGAACAGGCAGGCTAGAAGCCATAAAGATTCCTTCAATTGTTTCCAGGTTCTATTGATAGCATTAGATGACACGATAGATAACATGTTAACGATGTATGACAATCATAACTCTATCAAGACGGAGAGGGTAGCCACTTTCAATTACGCGGCAGGGGGCTCAGTGCCTTCGGAGTTTTATATGAGTCAAGGTAAGATTTGAATAAATATTCTTTCGTATAGTAATTTATTTACTTGAATTTAATTTTTTCTTTGGTTGATGGTGCTACAAGCTAAACTGGGCCAGTGTAATGTTTCTGTGGTTATCGTAAACTTATTAGGAACTTTAAAAATCACTATTTTTGAAAACTATTTTTTAACTGCACGATACTTTTCTTCACTCACTCAAAGTCACCTAATTTATCGACAAAAGACTTCTTCCAGAGTTTTACTGCGGCAAGAACGTGTACATCTTCCTGTCGGAGCTATACAGTGACATCTACAACATGGGCAGAGGCCCCACCCCCTTCTGCAAGGGCCGATCCTTCCACTTCCTGGGATTCGTTCACTTTATGGACGATACACGATACTTCTTGGAAGAAGACCCCAATGTAGTTTTTTCTATGGACAACTTTGTTCATGGGCTGGAGTGTAATATCGGGATTTGTGTGTTCAGGTAATTAAATTAAGCATATAAAGCTCATGCCTATATAATTAAGGCATATTTCCTATTTATCAATAATAGCGGTCCTATGTGTGAGCTCAGTGGTAGTCCACAAACATTAGCTAAGTGACTTTGATACAGACTCATTTGACACACACTCAGACATCAGAAATCTTGTTCGCAGAAAATATAGAACGCCACGGATGCCACGTGCATCTGCAAAGTCATTATTTGCTTTGGTTGTCAAGTAAAAGTTATTTTAGGTATTTGAAAAGCATAATTTGAACCCTTATTTCAAAAGAGACATACGCCCAGGTTAGATCTAGTTAAAAGAAGACTGTTTTGTTTATGACATTTCTTCCACCGTTCACAGGTTCCCATTCAAGAAGAACCTGCAGCACGTCCGTGACGTGTCCTCTCTACCGAAGGCTATCGTCAAGTGTGGCACAGAGATGTACAAGTTGCCGCCGTTGACTGCCGCCTCCTGTATAATCACGTCAGGGTCCTTCATACTGGACTTCAATATACAGGGCGTCAGGTTCAGGCATCATGATTATTTGCTGGTACGTGTTATAGCATAGCTAACATTTTTTTCGAGAAAAGAGGGAAGCCCTAGCGTACGCTGCGGTGCGTTTTTTTCGCCGCAACGAATAAAATTCTGCTTTGCTGTCCTATGCGATTTTTTCCCCGCAGTGCGCGTGCTTCTACTGTGTTTCATACTTCACAGATTTCACGGGAAAAAACTCACGATATTTTCCGCAGTGTGCGGTAGGTCTATCTCACCCGATTTATAGAACGATAGCCCACGTTATTTTTGTTATTAATTTATCGGGACAGGGGGCCGATTTGAGCTGGATTCTTAACTTTTGAACATTTTACTGGGCGTAGATGTGCAGCGGGCGAGAATAAAATGTCTGAAGTTGATTATTGATGTTTAGGTTATATTTGAACGTGACAAAATTTATAAAACGAAACGTTAAACAGATTCTTAGCACTTGTTGTGGACGTACGATGTCCGATTCTCAAGAGGGCTTCTCCACGCCATTGTAGCACTCTCGACGACTCGCACGAACATCAGGCTAGACTCTGTCGAAGCGCGCTAATTTCACATTTGCGTTTCGTTGTCAATTGACATCCCGTACTCATGACCCTTCCAATATAGGCCTTTTCTCACACTATTAGGTACAAAGGCGGACTTAATGCCTTAGGCATTCTCTACCAGTCAACCAAGGGTGGCGAAGTGATAAGATGGCAGTTGCTCTGAGAGGAAATAATAATAAAGAAAAATATTTAAATATATCATAATAGATTATAAATAAAATAGGTACAGAAGTACATAAATAGGTTACAAACTTATAATACAAATACACACTTATTTACTACAATATATACTTATATTATAAATATATTTTATGTTTTATAATTTTATTAATTTGCTTTGATTGCTGGGTTGAATGTCCGGGTGAGAAAATGGTACGAGGGATTTCAGTCCTGTAAGTGGTAACGGGCCTTACTTCAAAGATGGCAGGACTTACACATCTCTGCCTAGCCCTTTGGGGAATACGAGCTTGACTTTATGAATAATATTTTATTATTAATCCAGTTGCTGCCTAACGGCCAGGCCTATTACACTAAAGAGAAGTATTCCCCGATGTTCTGCGACCATCACGTTTGTGAGTGGAATTATACCAACTTTTACGGCGGTAAGTAAAGTTGTGTTCTTTACACTCATCATCTGCCTGCCTTTACAACTCAGTTACTGGGTAACACGACATCTCTTGGTAAGACTGGTTGTCAGACTTTCGGGCTTCTGACGACCCGTAACGACTGTCAAAGATCTACAAATGACGGCCGGGATTAACAGCTTAATGTGCTTTCCGAGGCACGGAGGGGTCTTGGTATGTAAAGCTGGACACCCATCCACGGACCAACCACGCCAAGTGCAGCTTAACCTGATCGATTGACCAGTGCGGCTGTTATTACTTAGCCATAAGCCCCTTGTTATGTTCTTTACTCTGTATGTAAAATTTGATAAACAAAAGGTTTAAATTTTACTAATTTAATGCATTATTTTTTATTTTCGACTTTGGTTTTGTATGGGGATGCCCTTCGGTTTTTATAATTTGTCATGATATCGGCCAGTACCTAACTACTCTTTCGTTGGTACCTTTTGGATTGGAGACCCTAGAAAAGTTAATTCTCTGCCGCAGGTCCATTCATAATACCTGGTGACCCTGGCACGGGGTTGTCTCCGGTTCCTCCTTTCATCGAACAGACCTCAGAAGCGTTCATGGTCACTACGGACAGTACGGACGGAACAGACGAGTCCAACATTACTTGTAAGTAACAGCAGTCTCTCTAGGTCATCATCATCCTTCAGTCTGTATTCTAATTTGTTTCGAGGTCGGCGCAAATCACAACAAGAAAGAAAGAAAGAAAGACAGAAAGAAAGAAAGAAAGGAAGAAGGAAAGAAAGAAAGAAAGAAATGAAGAAAGAAAGAAAATAAAAGTTGTGTGCTATTATTAAACCACGATGCAAGTGAAACTTTAGTGAAGCTGATGCGAGCCATGGGCGCCGCCATATTGGCCTTGGCTGCTCTGCCGAGCACCTTTCACTTTACCCCTACTCCGCGGCCGGCTGTCTGTAATGCGACATGCAATAGATGGACGAACAAATTTTAGTCGTTGGAATATAAGTTTCACTTTATGAATATTCACACAAAAAACAGCAAATACTTAAAATAGTATTGTGTGCCTCACATCTGCGCCAAATAGACCCAGTTCACCATAAATGCCAGACAACTAGTGCCTGACGCTGGTTTTCAACTGGACCTTATGTTATGAGGACGTCTTACGGATTAAAAACAGTTAATTATTTAAAAATTAATAATAGTTTTTTATTTAAAAAAACTACTATAAAAATAGTAGTTTTATTAAATAAAAAATGGATAGATAGGTGTAGGAAATTATTATACTGTATAATAGATATTTGTTAAAAAAATGATTATAGATAATTGTATATATATCCATCTCTATTAGCCATAATCATCCATCGTTTATGTGGTTTTTTACTGTTATAATCCTCCACATACATACATTACATCAAAACTTTCCTCCATTTTACCTCCTCTTAGTGAAAGTGGTAAATAAATGCAATGTTTTTAGATTCGCTGGATGGTTGCTGGTACATGTTCCCTCCTAACTACGGCTCAATCGCCGGCATTAGCTACTTGGACCCACTCACTGTCAACGAGTATCGATTCACTTGTCAAGGCTCCGGGAATAAGGTACGTAACAGAACCTCCTAGAGATCTTGGTTGTAGAAGACAACCAAGATGGCGGCCACGAGCGCGTCCTCCTACCAAGATGCGGACGTTTATCTTTATGCTAATCAACGCGATACGTATCAATGGGTTTCTGTGTACAGTCGCCAGCATATCACTACCACAAACTGTCAAATTTCTCCAAATGATTTTAAACCTTAAAATGTTGAGGATCGAATGAGAAAATTTTACAGTTGGTGGTAATTTGATGTGCTGCCAACTGTACCGGCACGTTCCCACTAGTTCGATTCATTAGTTCGAATGTCGAACTAGTGAGATTTTTTTTTCTCATTTGTTCGACCGTCGAACTAGTGAGAATTTTTTTCCTCATTTGTACGACCGTCGAACTAATAAGATTTAAAAATAATTCTAGGTAGGTAGGTAGGTATCAGTATTTGTAGTCAGTCCGTGGTATAAAATGTCGGGCAAAATCGATAACACGGAACGTAAACAATAAAATAAGTATGCCATTTGCGTCATGTGTCACTGTCATTTGTTTTCGATCGTTCCGTTTCTCCTCGAGTTGCGTGAATTTTTTCTCTGTGTTTGTACTTCCACTGATCGCATGTGTGTACAAAAGGCAATGTTACTACTGTTACTAGGAGAACTTAGGATGCAAGAGCGATCGAAGCGAGCTCGGGACTTGGGGAACCCCGACTCGGACAGGTTAGGTTCGAAGGGGATGGCCGCCATCCCCTTCGAGGTTATTTATTTTTAAACCCTAGAGGCCCGCGAAGCGGGCCTCATACTACGCCTTTTAATCGACTTAAGTGTTTTGAGGTTAGGTTACAATAATTTGTTTTTCTCAAGAACGGTGCGTTACCTTTTGCATGGGAGTGGTGCCAAATTCTCACTAGTTCGACGGTCGAACAAATGAGAAAAAAAAATCTCACTAGTTCGACGATCGAACTAATGAATCGAACTAGTGGGAATAAACGACTGTACCTATAGTTTAATCTGGTCTTCGCGGCCACTGGCCGTGGTAGTGCGCGAGTTTCCTAAAGGGCTATTCATAAAGTACCTCACACGTATTTCATGATTTTTGGAGCCAGTCCTTGTCACAGTAGGTTATATTTGTGTGACTCCTGGTGTGACGCCTCATTCACTTTTTAAAAATAAACCTTATAATAATATTGATAGAGTTGATAATTGTATATATACATATATACAGGGTGAAAAGGCATCCTCTTAAGGGGTAATTGTACTCATCATTACGAGTAACTTTTACTATGGGAACAAACCTGAAAAAGCGAAAAAAAAAAACAGGAAATTTTTCTTTTCGCGATTCCAGGTTTAGTCCCATAGTAAAACTTGTTCATAATGATGAGTACAATGACCCCTTAAGAGGATGCCCATGAATTCAATTTCACCCTGTATATAAGAAAATAAGAGTTCAAGTTTAGAGTTTTAATACTTTAGATTTATACCTTCATGTAAATGGGGAACGAATCATAAGCTTTGTGACGTTTCACAAAGTTTATGATTCGTTCCCCCACTTGTCATACGATGTTACACTTTGTTGACCTCCCTCTTACATAATCAGCCTATAATGTTCCCACTGCTGGGACACAGGCCTCCTCTCTGTGAGAGGGAGTGGGCCGTAATCCACCACGCGGGCCCAGTGTGGGTTGCTAGATGTCACATGTCTTCGAATTTTGGTTCTAGAAAATACCGGTTTCCTCACGATGTTTTCCTTCACCGTTTTGAGAGCAGTGGTGATAAAATAATTTACACAAAGTAAAGATTCGAACCAAGACAGGCGGTCTTGGTTCGAATCTACGGCCTACAACTCGTAAGTCGCGGCCGTTATCACTGGGCCACTACTGCTCTAACGACCTCCCTCTTAACGGACGTTATTTATGGTTAACCCATAAATTGGTGATGCTATGTTAAAGCTGTGGAATCAGAATCATACTTATTATTCTTGGTTTATGCGTGTTTCTCCCAGGGTCTGTACTGGTACCCTCAATGGATGGGCGCGGCCCCACACCACCCATACCCCGCCGCAGGCGACTCGGGCGGCTCGGTCAACCGGCCCGCCGAGCCCATTTTCTACCCACACCAGCAGGGAAGCCCTGCCTCCATCATGATGCCGGAAGTACACTGAATATATGCTTTGTTTGTATTGTGCGTGTTTTATTGTTACATACATACATACACTCACGTCTTTTTCCCATGGGCATAGGCAGAAACAACAGAACGTCATCTGCATCGATCCTTATATCCTTCTCCTCTTGATCCGTTTACGATCATACATCAATTTAGTGGTGGGGCAAGATCTAAATGTGATGTGGGCCAGGTACATTTTGCGAAGCCCTCTGGTGGCGCGAGAAGACGGATTTCATAAAATAAAAAACATTTTCATTAACATTGAAGATTTTTTTTTTTAATCTTTATTTATTTAGACTTTTTACCTTTAACTTACAAAGGTACGTCAGCCTCATCATACCCTAATCTAACTAATTATTACACATAATTGTAATATTATTAATACAAATATATTATTGCGTAAGCGAGGGAGATAGTGATGCAGCAACCATTTCATAAATCAGTTTCGCTTCTCCCGAATTAGATGTAGATAATATTCTAATGAAAGCCCCAACATCATACATATTGACTTTTAACTCTCGCATCACTATCTCCCTCTACATTCCACCAGCAAATGTTGGACATCTTCGACTTTATTACACACTTGACAATTAGGGGACTCAACTTTTTTCATTAGGTGTCCAAATTTCCTAATAATAATTAAAGAAACAGAAATTTTCTGCTTTTAGCCTTTCTGAACTCTTTAATAATTGTATCGTAATTCAACTTAGATGCTATGTCTGCTTCAATAGATAAAACTGCCAAAGCTGAAAGTCTTTCATAAATAATTTTTAATTAGTTTTAATTTTGGAAAGCTCCTTTCAGCGGAGGCTTTACTTACCGGTATTGTTAACAAAATTCAAAAGAATGTAAATATTTGGGTAAATTTCTTCCAAGCTATTTTCTGTTATGTATTGGAGCAGTTGTTTCTCTTTAATGAAGTTGGGTAAAATTGGGATCATTGTTTGTTATATTCGTAAGGTTGAAGTCACTGTTCCCACCCACTCGCAGCACTATGTAGATCTTGACAGTTTTTAATATTTGCTTTTTGGAATATTTTTACTTAAAAGCCACGAATTTTGAGGCTTTTAAGTAATGCGTAAACTTTCGAGGCGCGGGGCCCCTCGGACCGCGAGGCCGTAGGCGATGGCCCACGTCACCCACGCCTCGCCTCACATACACGCACGCCGGTTGCCAGTACTACGCACCTGAACTTTCTGAAGAACATCACCAGCTTCACTATATGTCCACCTAGAGTGGTTTGTTTTCAGTATATTGGCACCACTTATCATAATGCCTATAGCAACTCGGCACGAGCGCACCTTATATTAGCTTCGATGACTAACTGCTCTCTTCAGATAGTACGTAATAACTGTTTCTTGGTTAGAAGGAGAACGCGTAAAGAACATAACCTCAAACATTTGGATTGCTACGTGGCTGTGGTGCGGTGGTGATTTTGCGTAGGTGATGCTCCAAAATGGCCTCACCTAATCATCAAGAAGCGAGCAATGGAAATGCTGCTTTTCAAGGTAACAATAGCTTGACATCGTCTATAGAAAAATTGGAAGGAGTATCAAACTATTTGAATTGGAAATTTGCAATCAAATTGCTGCTTACCATGGTTGGCTTGTAGAATACAATCGAAGGCACCGAGACTGATCTGCACCCTAGAAAATTCGTCTGCTAAACAACGTAAATAACGCAATGGATGTGGGTGAACTGTCAAAATGAAACCAATTGCGATCAATTGTAATTGCATGTGTGTTACGGAATTGCCCCTCTGCACTCTGGTGAGAGATAAGCGTGCTTTGACGAGCATAGCTTTATGCATCTTGATGCATCTTGATTGTACGAGTAGCGATGTAGTGCTTGCACTACATCGCTACTCGTACAAGCACTTTATCAATAATAATAATAAAATAATAAAGATTTATTGAACAAAAATGGTTGAACAATCAAACACTTACAAACAACACCATGAGTCCATGACATCAATTATGTATATCAATATATCAGGCAGGACTGCTACTACAGCAAAAGGTGCACGGAAAAACTTAGCTGATATATTTTAAAATAAAGGCTTGTTGCGGCGTGTACTTTTGAGGCAACTGCATGGAATTGGTTATACTCAGTTGTCAAGTATGTCTGAATACATACCTACAGGGTGTCAAGGCCCTTGTGAAGCAGCTTTCGGATATTGGCTGTAAGACGGACTACCTCAGGGATCCTTTTTTTGTGGGAAATTATCAAATAACTTCTCTCGCTCTGGGTGGAGCGGGAGGGTGTGTCTCTTACTAACTAAACCCACATGTGTTCTTTCCGTTGCCTGTGTTGCCAGGAGCAGGAACAATAACAACAATGATTTAATTTCGAAGAACTCTTTCAAGAAGAAGACTGCAACAGCTAGGGAGGTGCAAAGTATTTAGTTACGATTACAGATGATCACACAAGAAAAACATTTGGATACCTAATGAAGTACAAATCTGAGGTAATGTCCAAGTTTATTATTTTTAAGGCTATGGTTGAGAGGCTAACTGGATTGAAGATTAAATACTTACGTTCGGACAATGGTGGTGAGTATATGTCAATTATAGGTTTTCTGGATTCTTATGTAAAGATGGTATTGTGCATCAGACTACAGTTTCTTACTCGGCCCAGCAAAATGGTGTTTCAGAGCGCCTTAACCGGACACTCATTGAAAAAGCGCGTTGCATGCTGCAGGAATTAGGTTAGGTAGTAGCGTTACTGGGGAGAGGCGGTAAATACTGCATTTTATTTGAAAAATCGGTCCACTACACAGCTTTGTTTGGACAGATTCCTAAGCACCTGTGGTCGGGATCTGGGGTTGATCTGAGCCACTTATTTATTTATTTATTTAATACTTTACGCACACAAATGTACAGAGGCGGACTTAATGCCATAGGCATTTTCTACCAGTCAACCTTTGGGTGATGCAGAGACAGACAGCGGTAGGTGCAATAACGAAAACTGTGAAATAAATATTTATTAAAATATAAGTATATACATACATATACCTATTAAAAACATTATATATAATAGATATACCTAATTATACATAAATATAAGACCAAATAAATACACGAATATACTAAACAGTAAGACAAACAATGGGAAAACATTACCGTTGTGATGATACTGCTAGCTTCTTACGAATGTGCTCGCGAACTTTAATTTTAAAGGATAATCGGTTGGTTGCCATCCTGATTTCCTGGGGGAGCGCATTCCACAGAGAGATAGACTGAACGAAGAAGGAAGAGTGAATAAAGTCAGTGCGGTGAGTGGGACATTGAAGAAGACGATTATGTGATGAACGTAGATTTTTATTATGGTTCGCGCAAATGTACTTAAGGGGTTATGGTTGCATCAAAATCCAAAGGTGTCAAATAAGTCGTCTAGTTTCTGAATACAGAATACGCTCGTCGTAGTTTTTGTAGGAATTATTTCTACCCACTTGGAAAATGCATCTACGAAGATTAGAAGTTGATAGCCCGATAATGGGCCTGCGAAATGGATGTGTATTCTTTGCCACGGGCCAGTTGGGTCTTCCCAGTGATGCAGAGGGGCTTGGTGGTTCATTCTGGTTTAATCGACAGGTTCTGCACGATTTTACTTTGTTGTCGATATCTTTATTAATATTCTTCCAGTATACGAAACTCCGCGCCAGAAGTTTCATTTTCAAGATTCCGACATGTCCCGCGTGAATTTCATCTAAGATGCATTTGCGTAGTTTATGTGGAATTATAACTCTTGTGCCTTTTAGGATGGAGTCATTCTGAAGAGTTAGTTCATTATCTTTATATCATCTTTATATCCAGATTCCCTAAGTGAAGTGCCTCATTGGAGCGTTTCGAGTAATTTCTGTAATTTTGGGTCTTCTCTTGCTATTATTTCCGGTGAAATATTTAATGCGTTTATCTGATTCAGCTGGAATATGTAATGTTGGTCATATTTGTTCTCATTAATCTTCTCAACAGGAAAACGTGAGAGGTAGTCGGCGTTGACATGCTTTGAGAAAGTTCGATATTCGATATGGTAGTCAAATCCTGATAGAAAATGTGCGTAGTGGAAGTCTGGTAGTACTCAAGGCTGGTAAGGTTTGGTGCGGTGAAATATTGACGTAAGAGGTTTATGGACTCTGATTAGGGTGAATTTCCGGCCATAACAATAGTGAAAGAATTTCTATAAGCCCCAGAAAATAGCTGTCGCCTCTTTAAGAATAGTACGATACATAAATCTCAGTGGAATTTTCAAATCTTTAATTTATTTTTTATTTATCGTACTATCAAATAGTACGATAAATAAATCTCAAAGGAATTTTCAAATTTTTCAGCAGTTTGAAAATCTCAGTTGGCGCGTGACCGCAACGATGCAATGCAATTACTGCGACTGTCTTCTTTGCACGTCCACTTCATTTTAAAAAATGAACAAAATTCCAGAAACCCTTTGTTTTATTATCTTTAAATATTGAAATTTCGAATGCCTATAATATTTTCCTCGGCTTGCATTCTAATTTCGAAATTTTACCTATGTGACAGACCTTAAGACCCGACTACGGTATATGTTTGTTAATTTTAGCTCTCAAAATAGATGTAAGAACTTTATAGACCGTCGCGCGTCGGTAAACACGTGATCGGCCTATATTTTTTGGGTTCCGCGGTGCTACCTGATTTAGGAAGCAGGTAGGTAACTCCTGTCGTTAGGAATTGCGGTAGCGAACCAGACTCCAAAGCAGTCTGGTACTGAGCCGCCAAGCGAGCGTGCGACCTTAGAAACCATTTGAGCCAGAAAATATGTAACCCGTCCGGCCCTGGGGACTTCCAGTTAGGTAATTATTATTATTATTTTCTTTTATTTCATTATACAGGGTGAAATTGAAAACATGCGACAAATTGAGATAGGAGACTATATTTATCATTATGAACAACTTTTACTATGAGACCAAACCCGAAATCGCGAAAAAAATATCAGCTGTTCCCTACATTTATGTTCGCATTACACATCAAAATGTATGGAACAGCAGATTTTTTTTCGCGAAAACAGCTTTGGTCCCTTAGTAAAAGTTGTTCATAATGACGAGTACAATCTCCCATTTCTGTTTGTCGCATGTTTTCAATTTCAATCTGTATACACATCAAATTATATTTTTAAATATTAAAATTTTAAAAAATATATATGAAAACATTTAAAAATAGTAGCCCACCCCGATACCGGGACCCTGTCCAAGCTACCGGCGGCCAGGGCTCCTGAGAGAGGAACCTCCTAACAAAGCGAGCCGTGTCCTGAAGTACCGCTTTCTGAATCAAGCCCTTAATCCAGCTGCCCAACGTGAGCCTCTTTAGGCAGGCCTCCGTCACTCCATGTACTTGCGCGCTATAATTACCTTCCGCCCGGCCGAGCGGTCTCGGGCCGTTTGCGGACAGTGGCGTAGCTAGGTAACCAAGGGCCCTGGGGCAAAAAAAAAATGGGGACCCACTGCTATCTAAACTGTTTAGGTTTTATCAAGTAAAAATATTAAATATACAAATACTTTAAAAATGCTAAGCTACTTTATCATCAGCTCTTTTTTGTGCACTGCAGGGGCTAAAAAAAATATTAAACAGTAACAAAATAAATTACAATTAATACTTGATGTAGGTAGGTATTGGTGCCGATTCCCTTGTTCACAAACTAAACTAAATTTAAGTTCAGTGCATCTTTTTCTTTCTATTTCATTAAGAAAAGGACAGAAGATAAATTTTAGTTTAGTCCTGTCAAATTAATTCGCGTCTGTCACTACTCCATACAAGTTTAGACGTGGTTAAAAACTTCACTACTAAAATTACGTCAATTTACGTCAAGCGCTGATTAATTTGACAGGAGTAAACTAAAATTTATCTTCTGTCCTTTTCTTAATGAAATAGAAAGAAAAAGATGCACTGAACTTAAATTTAATTTAGTTTGTGAACAAGGGAATCGGCACCATTGGGTAATAAAACGAAATAGAAAAGATTCAAGGGTTTATTATAATAAAGGTCGGACCTACCAACTGACTAAATAACAATTATATTTACAATCTTTTCCTAGCTTTAGTTTTCGCAAATGTATCAATGACTTCGTTTAAATCCAGGGCCTCAAGTCTGCTATTACAATAGTGTCAGAATGGTCTATCATTGATTTTATAATTGTTGATTTTGACAACTTTGGTAATCTACTAATATAATGGCGTCATTAATGAGGATCGGAACAGACCATTTTGACACTATTGTAATAGCAGACTTGAGGCCCAGGCTTGATGCGGTTTTGTTTTCAATTGCTATTGGCGAAAAATGTCGGAGTCGAGTTTGGCCCATATTATTTCGATTTGTCGAATCTTCTTCAGTATATTTTTAACAAACACTGCAGTTACCAGTCACTATCAATAGAAATCTTTTGTTCAGAAGTACTTGCAGAAGGCTGACTCAAAAACTTGTCGATTTTGGCCAATTTTGTTTACTATCTTCTCTTTCTTGGCGTTGTTTGCGTTTAAATGCACCACTAGGTTTCTTGTTTTTGTCCATAATTTTTTTTTTTAATTTATTTATACAATACAATAATAGATTGTGCTCGAGTAGGTACTCACTGTTCACTGACGACGTTAAAAGTAAAAGGAAAAAGAAACGTATTGATACGTTACAAGACGTCGTTGGGGAATCCCCGGCAAACATTTTATCGCCGCTAGTGTTACCACATTTAATGGTGGAGACCAAGAACGGTCGCAGCGCGCGCGGGCCGAATGAATGCACCTACTGCAGGTGACCTGCATTTTTTCACGATCTTTCGCGTTATTCAATGAGTAGCCAAAATCTATAGATTTGACATGATTTATTGACGTAACGGACATCAATATGAGTGGTACTAAAATCAAATAAAATTGAACCACTATATTGACCAGTACTAAAAAGTTTATTGACAGTAGCTTACTTACTCCTGATACAGCATTAATTTTTTAACCGTTCTCGAAAAAAAATCGAATTCACAATAAAACGCATATCGATGAATAATAAAACGCAAATATCGCTATCCGTCAAATTGACAACGCTGCCAACCCACAGAAAGAATTTCGCAAGCGAAGCGCACGCAGGTTGTTCAATTTTAATCGTTCCATTCGTTTGTACGGGTACCTACGATGCCGTCTGGTGCCTTATGTGCAGTAGGTTGGTGCACATCAAGTAAAAGAAAGGATAAACACCTAACATTTTTCCATTTACCTGTCAATGAAGAAAGATAAGTGATAAACTATTACCATTTTTTGTCGTTTCAAAATTATTTTTAATATGTATACTTAGCATTAGCTTGCCTTTCAGACAGATTTACATATTTTTCTTACATAGAAACGTCATACTTACCTTAACAACGTTTAAAAAGCTATTTTTATTAGAATAAAATTGCGATAATATTTGACGGACAGTCGCGCAAATACGTACAGTACGAAACTTCCAACACAAGTCGCGCGGTGCGGCGACCTGTCTCAACTTGTCGTGCTGTTAGCGAAGCTGAAGTACTACGTAATAATAATAACCGAGAATTTAGAAAGGGTAAGAAATTTATATAAAATTATATAAAAATAAAACACATGTAGCTTTTAAAGATTTTTTTTATTTTACCTACACACTGACCTCTATAATTACCTATGTTTTAGATGTATTTGCACAGTCAGCACCAATTTATTAAAAACATATTTTACCTTTATACGATACAATTTTAACCTACCGAACATATTCACAAATAGACACAAATAGTTATGTTAATTTAATTTTATCGAAGAGGCAGCCCTGCGATTGCTGTGGGATCGCGCGGTGCGAAGCAATCACAACTGTACGCTTGAGCATTTAGGCACATTTTAGCATGCAGCGGTTGCTGACGCGACGGAGTAGGCTATTATAACAGTAGGTATTGGAAATTTTCTACGTGAAGTATCTGTTACGTAGTAACTATTTAGTAATCTGTGCTTTAGGTGTTGGTCGAGGCTCTTGGCAATTAAGTCATTGACTCATACGACTATCGGCATAAAGATTGCTGAATCCACATCCCACATGTCGACAACCTCGCGAGCCAAGTCAAGATACTTTTTTTTTTTGGCTGGGAAATCATCAAATAACTTCTCCCGCTCTGGCCGGAGCGGGAGGGTGTGTCAGACTCTTACTGACTAAAACCCACCGTATTCCTTCCGTTGCCTGTGTTGCCAGGGGCCACGGTAACCCTTTAGTACCGTCCCGCGACCCCGGCAGGCATCGGCCCTAGTGGACCCGTGGAGGTCCACTAGGGCCAATGCCTGCCGGGGACTTGTGCTGACGACATCTCTTTGAGGCGCGCGTGGAATACAACGCGCCGTCGACCCGGACCTGATCCTTACCGGACGGTGAGCTACCCATTGCTCACCGTCCGCAAGCCCGCGCCTACGGTGGCCTGAAATCCGCCCGGGATTCCCGACGTCCAGAGCGTCTCCTGCGGCGGCTAGGGGCGAGAGGGCGTGAAATTTGCCTTTACCTTGCCTTCCCTTTTTAGCGAGAAGGCATGGGCAGCCGCTCGCGAAGGAGGTTACGGCTGCCCAAGCCCTCTGGCTCCGTACCATGGCCTGAACCAGGGCTGGACGCGAGAGATCTCTGCCGCCGATAGCCTCCACGAGGACACGGCGGTGCCCTGCCCAAGCCGGGCAGACCTCCACCGTATGCTCCACCGTGTCCTCCGGGCGATCCACGCAGTGGTGACACCCGGGCGTTTCCTCCCGCCTTATCCGACACAGGAACCTCCCGAAGCTGCCGTGTCCGGTGAGGACCTGCGTCAGGCGGAAGGTGAGGTCGCCGTGGCGCCTCTCTAGCCACTCCTCAAAGAGGGGACTTACCGCCGCAATTGTGGCGTGCCCAGCACTGGGTTGCGACAACCGTTCTCTCCATGTCGCCATGAGATCCCGCCGGAGCTCCGTCCGCTGTGCCGCGATTTCTCGCGGCAGCGGAGTTGCGCCCCGGGCGTTTCGCCTCCTCGCGCCAAGTCAAGATACTTGATCTGTTTATCATGAGGGGCTGTTATGTCAATAATCATTATTACTAATAAATATTAAATAGTATTAAATGGCGGAAACAGATTTTCTATAATCGAGATTTATTTTAATGAGAGTATTTGTTTTTCTCGGCCTAGCCGGGTAGAACTGATGGCACGGGCCTAAGCCAAGTGTCCAGCAGTGGCGTTAAGTGTGGGAGTAATATTATAAGTAGACTGCATGGTAGAAGAAACTATATTTGAGTGAGAGTATTGGTGCAAGTTGTCCGGCTCACACTGAAGAAATCTTCTAACCAGCCTGCATATGTTAAGAATCACCTTCTGCAGCAAGTGGTAGGTGTTAGATGGCAGGTTAAGGGAAGCAATGAACTGATGAAGCTGTTTAGGTATTACTCCTGTGGTAGATAGCACTGTGGGGACTATTGTGACTTTTTGAGCATGCCAAAGGCGGGTTATTCGTCTTTTAGTTCGGTGTATTTGGTTAATTTTTCGGCTATTGTAGTCTGTAAGTTATGCGTAGCTAATTGTTACGGTTTCATCAACCGTACATTTACTTTGCAAACGCAGGAACCTACTTGGATGTCGTGCGTCACAAATATTACGCTATAATTGTAACTTTTCACGCAAGGCGGATCGAGTCAGACAGCAACTGTGGAACTAACCACTTGTCAAGAGAAAGAATCGCTACCACTTTAACTTGTAACTTCTACATTTTAATATAACTTTAAACATAACTTGTGTTTATTTCTGTGTATTCCACAACTAAACCAACACCAACTAAGTGATAGTGTACGGTGCCTACAACCATTGACTCCTACATAGTCTGTAAGTTATTAATTAATGTGATGTCGGGTCTAGTGAATTGTGCGGTCGGTGGGTATGGCTCGGTCGAAGTACAGTATTTTTGTGAGGTTCTCTAATACCGTTTCCGGGTTGTACTTATAACTAGCTTCTCCTTGCGACTTTGTTCGCGTGAAAGTCATAAGACACCACAATATACTAAAATAACAGCCACATTTTTATAAAAAAAAGTGCCTCGACGGTCTATTGGTAGCAAGCGCTACTGTTGAGCATGAGGTCCTGGGTTCGATTCCCGGGTCAGGCAAAGTGTTATTGGGTTTTCCATCTGAAATTTCTCAGTAAGTCTGAAGTCTGAATTTGTGCCCGGTTAATGGCAATAGGCTCGTCCCCTATTAGGTACATGGGACCTAAACATAATTGGCGAAATGTGGGTTACTATAGGTACACAGGCAAATAGAGGTGTAGTGTTATGCTATTTTTATAAAACATCCTTGTATACTACTTTTGTAGTTTTGGCCTCAGCAACCAAAATATACAGACTCAGGATTAGTGACGCGGAAGCAAGCGACGTACAGTTGTCCGTGGAGGAGCAGTAAATCATGAGGTCGTCTCCGCAGACTTAAGTAGCAATTTCCCATTGCTTACGAAGTTTTTCGTTTTTATTAAATGAATGAACTATGCCTGCGAGGAACGCGCCTGCGTTCCTCGCGTTTATTAATTCACTAGTGCGTGTACTACATAATTTCACAAAGTCACAACACTGGTACATTGACAAATGCATTCTTAGAGATTATTCCTGAGGAACGGCTATCAGTAAAATAATATACGACAATAGGTTGTAGACACACAGGATTTCTCAATAACAGTCACCTAACATTTATACAGGTTGAAATTGAAAACTTGCGACAAACTGAAATGGGACATTGTATACATCATTATTAACAACTTTTACTAAGGGACCAAAGCTGTAATCCCAAAAAAAATCTGCTTTTCCTACATTTTGATGAGGTAGGTATTGCGAACATAAATGTAGGGGACAGCAGTTTTTTTTTTTTGGGATTGTAGCTTTGGTCCCTTAGTAAAAGTTGTTCATAATGATGAGTACAATCTCCCATTTCGATTTGTCGCATGTTTTCAATGTCACCCTGTATAGACTGGCTGCTACAATGAAGGCTGAAATTTTTAACTTATCGCGTACGCGCTTAATGCCATATGGCCGTATTTTTTGTGGCGTTGACTTAGATTTTTTTTTACAGCTCTAAGGGATTGTAAATCTGCGTATATGATATTAATTTCAACTTGATATCTCCACGCGCTCCTGGCAGACTGACGGATAACGAAGTGATCCAATAAGGGGTCCGTTTTTTCCATTTCGGGTACGGAGCCTTAAAATGTAAGTTGGGAGTCTCATTTCCCACGAAATGTATAGGAAAAGGTTTTTTGTGAGTTCTGTCTCTTCTAGTAATCAAACCGCAGTTATTGGTCTAATAACGTTTTTTGATTCACATAAGAAACAGGACGTATTGGCATAAAAAAACGTGTGCAGTCGTGTGGTACTTAGTTCCTTGTCATGCATGATTTAAACAAAATAAAACAAAATTTTCGCAGCCGCTATCTTGGATTTACATTTTAACCTCACTTTCGGCTTTAGCACCCTTGAAAACTATGAAACCGATAGGTACCCATGACGAAAAATTTTAAAATTTTCGCAGCTGTCATCTTGGATTTTCATTTTGACTTCACAATCGGCTTTAGCACCCTCTAAATATATATAACCATGAAAAGGACACCCATAATGAAAAAATTGAAAATTTTCGCAGCCGCTATCTTAGATATTCATTTTGATCAAATTCACACTCTCCATCGAGAGAGAGTAAAGAACGTCGCAAGTGTTAACGCTTTTTCTTCGAGAACTTTGCTCCAAAAATTTTGTGAAAATTGCCCATTTTCTTGCTGACTGTACATTTTTTCAAAATCTGTGTATGCAGATCAAAATGTCTCAAAAAGTAGTAGTAGTGTGTGGAGTGGGGAAGATTGTTTTGGAAAAGAATTATTGCCTAAGATCTGTGATCTGCCTGTTGTGTAAGTTTAGGATATCTATAAGTCCTCTGCCTCCTTGTTTTCTCGGTAATGTTAACCTTTGGGAATAAGATCTTGAGTGATATTTGCGTTTAGTGATAGTTTTTTAGGTCAGTTTTGGTCTATTATTATTTATTAAATAAAACCCTTGACTACAATTTTTAATAACTTTTATTCATATTCATAATAGTCATAATTTACACAAACATAACGATACCTAGAGTCAACTCATTTATTTGAGAGTTTTAACCTAAATATATTTAAAATAAATGTCGAGTTAAATGTAAGATAACTTTATTGCACTTAATTTTAATATTTATTAAACCAAACGTTTAAAGTTCACTTGAAGAAACACATTTTCTTTTGACTGACAATGTATGCCTCAAGACACCAATTCTATTCTTTTGGGTTCCTGTATAAAATGACTCTAACAAACTATATCTTTGATGTGTATTCGATGTCCATTGTCCCATTCCATAAAGAATACATCAATCACAGTATTTAATAAACATTCAATAGACATCTAACAAGACCTAACATAGTCATTCTATACAGGAATAAATCAATCTAATCTTTATGGCGTACGAAATAGAATTCAAAATTCAATACAAAGGAATAGGTGTCCAGAGTAAGGATCGATCGACATTCGATTGCGTCTAATGTTGCCTAAAATCGAGATTTGGTATCGAATATTCTAGAATAATTTGATATAGCAATAGGCTCGGCTTTACAAGATGACGGCAGGCTTATTAATACAATTTAATAATGTTACAAATCCATTTAATTTAAAATTGATTGATATAAACTATAGGTTTTAATACTATTTATTTTCATTGTCATGAAAAAATATTTATAAGCTCTTAAGGCAGCATTTTTATCGACAATTTCAATAACATTCTTTACTGATTTCTGGCAACACTAGTTATACTTGCCAGGTCAGCCCAGTCATTAGTTAGATGTTACCAGCGCACAAAATTATTACTATTATCTACTTACAACTATTTCAGAGACTTATTTAGTGGGATATCACACTTCAAATATTATTGTACCACTTGCAAGATTTGTAAGCAATTTGTAAATATTTATTGGGCAGTAAACTCACCGGCTAAAACTTATGGAAACAATTAAGTTACATATTTAAAAATATAAAGAAAAAAACAAACAAATTGTTATTGAATTAAAGTACCTGTCACCTACCTTTATAATAATCAATGGACTTCAATTTTTTATATATTATAATTGTTTAACTACCTACGCTTCATATATGCAGCTTTTTACAGGCATTTTAATAGTGCAGACATTCATCTTATCGATATCGATATACAAAACATGTTTATGTTTTAAACAGTTCCCACAGACGATTTCAGGCAGCATAATAGTGGAATGACTAAAAAATAAATTCGCTAGAAATAAACTCTTAAAAACCCATGTTAGTAACTTAAGGAGGTGGATATACGCTTTCGTTGACAAAGATGTCAAACTTTTCGTTGATAATCTTTGAAAATGTGAAATAAAAGTAAATGCAATAGGATAGGGGGCCGGTATGGCTCGAGAAATGTGCACTTATGCTAAATAATACGCAGTGTTTGTAGATAAAATATTGATAGACATTTTTTTTATTATGAAATTCTACCAGGAAAATATATACATACATAATCTCATGCATTTTGCTCATGCACAGCGGGTGCATGAGTTTATCCTAACATACTCCTTTTGCTCCTTGTTCATACATCTGGTCATACACGTCGGTTGCGATAAAATATATAATTGAAGTGATTCGGTAGTCGAGCCTTTTCCAAGATGGAGGACGTCTGTAGTCGTCGAAATGAAAATTGTGCGGTGTATTCTTTAGCTTATCCACAAACAGACTTTAATTAAAATCGTCTATCGACATTTTTCTCTACAGCACTATGTATTATTACTAAAAATATATCTATTTTACATCATGATCAGTCATCAAACTACAATTTTACAGCCGAATCCAGTTAAAAAGTCAATTAATTTTACATACATAATTTGACTGTAGGTAGGTTGCATACCTTTATTGACTATTTAAGTAGGTCATCAATTTATAGCTGTCAAGGATCTTTGGCTCCTGGCCAAAATTGGAACTAACGTTGCCATCTTGTTTTTTCGATACATATCACAAAACGAAATCACAAATGTTTACCAACACATCGAACTTTAGGACGAGACTGTCCCCTGCCCCTCCCGATCGTGAACTGCAGTGGCCTATTAGAAATGCACTGAATCGATTGAGAACCTAAGTGGCGGGTGCATGCCAAATGGAGCATTCTCGATTAACCCAACAACCCAACGGTGCACCTGAACAGACTATGTCCCATCTGCTAGTGTCCCAAATGTCTGTTCACCTGCACCCTTGACGATCTGAACAACGCCACTGACGCCGGAATAATTCTGGCCACCTACTGGGCCCAAACAGTATAAGCAACATAGATGTACCTACCGTCGAAACGAAAAGAAGAAGACAG
Organism: Atethmia centrago; assembly: GCA_905333075.3. Classification (NCBI taxonomy): domain Eukaryota; kingdom Metazoa; phylum Arthropoda; class Insecta; order Lepidoptera; family Noctuidae; genus Atethmia; species Atethmia centrago. The sequence continues at coordinate 17,543,234 of HG995385.1, forward strand.
GTATGAGTGACAAAGACAACGCTCTACAAAGCTGATTATTTTGTAAAATTCATATGTGCCATGTTTACGACTGGGTACTGTATAGCATTTCTTCTCTTTCGCACACTGAAAATGGCTCATAAAGCAGACAAAATCTTGATGATACGGTTAGCTAGGCTAATTTCGCATTTTAAACGCAAGACGGCGTTATTCGTGGATGTTTATTTTGGCTCAATATAACAATGCACAGATGATGATACATCGTCATTAAAATGGCTTAAATTTTATCGTGGTAATTACGAATAAACAGTCAGGAAATATTCGTTGGACATACAAGATGAAAAAAGATTAAGTAAAGACACCGAAGTGCCTCCAAAATTGACATACGTATTATTATGAGATTAATTAAATGATTTGTAAAGTAATTATATAATTATAATAAAAAGGTACATTCTCAAAATCATACAGCCCTTCTAAAACGTTAAAAATAATTTTTAAAATTATTATTATTTCTGGTGTCATGCTGCTCAGAATGTTTTAGAGCATAACTTTGACGTAACCTGGGATTTCGAAGACTCGACATCAGTACAGCTTTTATCAATTTCCTAGTCTTACGTCCCTGTTTGATCTCCCCTAAATAAATGTATACTTACAAATATAATCGTATAGACGGACCCTGACTAGAATTTATATATAATACCAGTCAGGATACTCAAAAACTCACTAAAATATAAATACGTATGGAACACATAAATGTCAACCTTATAATCGTATAAGTGAAACTGATTTTAGAATGATAAAGTATGCGAATTTAGTTGCAATCAAAACTTAGAGCTATATTCCATGATAGGTTGACAATCGCAAAACACGTAAATTGTCTGATGTATAACGAATATCCCCAGGCTGTCGACGTCGCAAATGCTTGTAATGTATGCTTTACGGCTTTACGAAACATTGTGCGTATCACAACTCATGTGGCAGTAGTGCTATATTGAGCTTTGTGTGTACGACAATATGGGTCTCATTAGATAGTTTTCACGACCTTTCAATTAGGAACTGTGTGCAATCGACATAAGGCTCAGTTTGAAATCTGCGAGATTACTTTTATTGCTTTTTTGGTGTGATGATCTTGAAAACGTAGAATAGAAAGACAGTATAGAACATATGGAATTTCTATAAATTATTGTATTTCAAACAAATCTTATTATGGCTACTTTTGTGGTTCCAAAAAATGTTTAAACGTCACAATATTTCGCGCCGCACAATGTATCCGAACTATATTATTCTTACATTACACTATGGCCGGATTGTTTCATGCTTTCTGCTCAACAACGTCATCAATTTCAAATTCCTTCTCCCAGCTTTCATCAGAATTAGCGCTAGCATCATCTTTAACCTCTTTATCCCCAAAATAATCCTCAACTAAATTGTTTCCACAAACGTCAGATTTTGCCGCCTTTTTCGGTGACCGGCCATTTTTATTTTTAGTCTGTTTATTGTTCATCTTGTCTCTGGTTTGTGCGGCTTTTGTTTTTTTTTTGTCTGTGCTCGTTGTTTTGTCTGTATTGTTGTTGGTAATGTCACGGGAACACGTTTGTTTGGTCATCTTCTTGCCGGCTATCTCCCTTTCGTACTCTTCTAGAAGGAGTGTTTGTTGTTCTTCTGTCAGTTCCACGTCGTTGGCGAAGTCTTCTGTACAGAGGTTCGATTATTTGGAACGTGATTTTAATTGTGGTTCTTGAATGCAAATGATCAATGTTGGACCTATTTAAATGTAACTCCTTGGGCGGTGTTAATCCTTTGCAGTTTAGGTCAACGTTTATCATTGAATACAAGAATCAGTACATGGAACATCTATGTTTTATATGAAAATATGAATCATGAATAAAAGCAGATTTAAAAAATATATAATCATACATATTATCAGAATTCGAAGGATCGATGATTGGTTTTTTATCTATAAAATTACCAAATGGTTTGACTTATTCTAGTGTTATTTTCGTGTAAAAAATACAATGTAAATAAGGGAGTACAAAAACAACATTTAATACAGAGGTTTTATTCACCAAAATACAATTTAAGACATTATAATAAAGACCAATAAAAGAAATAGGGACGGTTAAAATCGATATTGGCTTACAGACAATCGATTACAATATCGATTTTGGCGCTCAACGAATCGATTATAGATAAAGTTCAACGCTACATCTCTATTTTGACTTACCGTCTTCCCAGGTGACGACATTGTCCATGTCAGGTGCTTCGAAGGGCTTCTCAAAAGACTTTTCAAAAGGCTTTACGAAGGGCTTTTCAAAAGGTGTCTCCTCTTCTTCCAAGCCCGATAAGACCTTTTTTGGACTCCTGAAAAAGAAAGAAGACATTTTTGTAAGCCTAACTTTTGTTTAATTTATAAGGCTGGGGCTGAGTTTCTACTTGATCGGATTATTTAAATTAATCTTAAAAAAAAATAATAAACAAAAAGAGAACATAAATTGAAATTTTAGCAACAGCAAAATTAAGTTAATATTCAAAACATGTGACCAACTCGCATTGGGTCTGAGTGGTGGATTACGGCCCTCTCCGACACAGAGAGAAGGCATTGAGTCCCAACAGTAGGAACATGTCTCATGGCATTAAGCGCGCTTTTCGTATTACCATTGTGCAGAATAAATAAATAAATAAACATTATAGGCTGATTATGTTGTGATTAGGGTCGACTCGGGTACGTAAAATATTTCTGCAGAAAAACTAGCTTGGGCAGCGCCATGCCGGGTTTTTGTCGAGGTTTCGTTTATATGTGCTGAATAGTGTGCATAACTTTGAACTATAGAACTATAATACGTGTGTGACAATTGTAGTCTAGTATTGGCTGCTGAAACTTGGGATGGACACGGCTGAAGTTCCAGATAAGATTAGGAAGGCTGCTAGCGAGAATTACAAGAAATCAGAAACGGATGGTAGTGAGATCTCAGATGAAGATCTTGGAAACAGCAACGTGTAACACAGCATAGCAGTGACACAGAAAAGAGTCGAGAGAGGAACTGGACCTGAACCAACCTGGCGGCGACGTTGATGCCCCCCTCCCATAGATAAATTACCCGTCTCTCCACTATTCCATTAGTTACTCAGATGCATATCCGGTAGGCTCTAATAATCCTTCCTATCCTAAGGGCACGTCTTCCTGACCATTATCGCGCCCCCTGGTCTACTCTTTGATATGCAATGGTCTCTGTAGTCCCATGAAACATGAGGCTCCAGGGAATAGTGTGGGTTCATTCGAGCAATCGAGTCTGGTTGGGGCGGGTCTGTTGGCTGGGGTGGGAGCATTTCATTCACTCATTCATTCATTATAGGCTGTTTATGTTGTGACAGACTATCTTATTAAATATATATTTGCGGCCCGCCAATGACTCACTGTTCGATGGGCGTCTGCATGGGCAGGTGCGCGAGCACGGGGTCGCTGGACGGCTCCTCCTGCGGCTGCTTGCGAGCCGCGGCCGCCAGTCGGTCTTGAAGAAGTGCCACTCGGAAAAGGTAGCTGTAAAAAAAAATAATGTATTCCAGAGGTAAAACGAAGGTAAAGCAGTTCTGGCCCAGTGGTAACAGCTGCGACTTACGAGTTGGTTCGAACTCAGACAGGCGCTTTACTTTGTGTAAATTTTTTCATCACTACTGCTCTCAAAACGGTGAAGGAAAACATTGTGAGGAAACCAGCATCTCCTAAGAAAATATTCGAAGCCATGTGACATCTATCAACCCGCACTGGGCCCGCATGGTGGATTACGGCCCACTCCCCATGGAAAGGAGGCCTGTGTCCCAGCAGTGGGAACATTATATGCTGAGAGTATATAAATAAAGGTTCTTAGAATGAAAAACATTTATGTTAGCGGCAGATAGGCAGCATGTTATGCCTACTGCCAGGGTAAAATGACTACTTTTTGGCACTCCAAGTTACGCCATAATTTATCGTGAATTTAAGTTTTACCCTGGTTCAAATAAATTTATAGTATTTCTTCTTTTATATGAAACATCAAAAATATCCATACACCGTAACCAGTGTGTGGCTCACCCTAGGGTGAGAGATGTCAGCACAAGTGTAGGGGCCCCTACACAGGCAACGGAAGGAACACGGGTGGGTTTTAGTCAGTAAGAGTCTGACACACCCTCCCGCTCCGCCCAGAGCGGGAGAAATTATTTGATAATTACCCACACAAAAAAAAGGGTCAACTAACAGCTGCAGGTACTCCTAGCTAGATTGATCTTTTGGGACAAATAATGGAATACTGCTGGGCTGAATATGAAAAAATTACAATTACTGAACCAATAATTGAAGTCCCACCGCTCCGGTCACGGTATCTGGCACCAGCTTGTCGTACTGAACCTTTAACGTAGAGCTCCAGTGTACAGACTGATGAGACCAGCCTCTGTGGTCTCGAGACAGCAATAAGCAACACTCACCGCTCCCAGAAGTCATCGTGTGACACGGCATCGGGCACCAGCTTGTCGTACTGAGCCTTAAGCGTCTGGCTCGCGTCCAGACGTCTTCCTGCAGAGTTGAGGCTGATGAGACCAGCCTCTGTGGTCTCGAGACTCGCCCGCCACGCCTCGAATTCTGGACTGTCCGCCGGGACTATGAATGTTGCATCGACGCGCTGTAAGGCCTCTAGTTCTTTCTGTAAATAATTAATAAGTATTACTGATAAGATCACTGTAGCTGCGTTGTGGTTGAATTACAATAGGGAAACTTTTTTATTGACCAGTATAGTTATCCTAGGTTCTTTTATGACATCATCATCATCTTTTATACTGGTATTCAGCTGCATCCGTTTAGACAGGAAGCCGACCCGATCGAAAATTAAAAGTTCATCCAGAAATAAAAACATTGGATGTTTCGATAAAATCGCGTCAGTGGTTGAGGCATCAAGAAGAAACAAAGAGACTCTTCCCACTGCTGGGACACAGGCCTCCTCTCTGTGAGAGGGAGTGGGCCGTAATCCACCACACGGGCCCAGTGCGGGTTGGTAGATGTCACATGTCTTCGAATGTTTGGTTTTAGGACATGCCGGTTTCCTCACGATGTTTTCCTTCTCCATTTTGAGAGCAGTGAGATGAAATAATTTACACAAAGTAAAGCACCTGTCTTGATTCGAACCTACGACCTACAACTCGTAAGTCGCGGCCGTTACCACTAAACCACCACTGCTCACTCACTGCTCACTACGGCTCTATTTTTCGGATGTTTCATGCTATTTATAAAAAAAGAACAAGCAATTTCCAGCGACTTTCCATCGGCAACAAAGTCGATCTTCCATTCAAACTTTTATCCTCTATTTTACCTCTTAATGTGCTGACAAGACCCTATTGACCAAAATAAGCTTCTCTTAAGAAAACAAATAGCCAAATCTGTATAGTTTGTGGTAGCGGAAAAAATATATATTAATTTTGAACATATTTCCCAGAACTTGGTTGTTACCAAAACACGTTTTGAAAAAAAAATCTCGATACAAACTAATGTTAAACTAACCTCTTACCTTGAGTTCTAATCCAAAATATCTGTATCAAATATCAACATACGTTACGTATTTAATTAATAACAAGAACGTCATAATTGAATGCAGAAGTTGGTTGTTTTTTATTTTCGATTACTTAACTCAATTTTGAGTCAATAGATAACTGCTTCATATTTTGCAATAAATTACAAGCGTTGTGTCATCGCGCTTCTCTTTCTTTTCTATGCAATCTGACTGTGACCGCGGTTTAGGTGTTGTCAGCGTCTTAATGGGATGAATTTCATGCTTATAAACCCAGCGGTTTAGCTGTCTGTCAGTGAATTAATTAATTAAAGATTTTTATTAAGGTGGATCCGCAGTGCTAGCCCGCGAATATCAAATTTTCTTAGGTTTTTGCAATTTACAGGTCAGTGTCAGGTTGTATCTTGATCAAAATATGATTCGCGAACATAAAAAATATGTATTTACAGAATTAGAATCATTAATACATCTCTCTTAGTTAGATTTATTCCATAAGAACAAATGTCGTATGGAAAAGTTCTTATGAAACATCATTCAACTTGATACTCGCGGGCTACGGACTGCGGATCCACCTTAAGACTGCGCCGAGCAAAAGCAACGAGCGCTAATTAGGTATTTAACTTCATGCACTCACTGTGTGCGCAGTCACGCACACAGCTGCACTTGCACACGTGCGTGGCTTTTGAAAATCAAAACTTGATAACTTACATTTAGTCATCATGTGGATGTTTGCCTTGCAAACATTGTAAACACATTATCCGTGGTAATAATTATGTAGATTTTAATTGTGTAAATAAACTATTTTAGATAATCTAAACATAACCGTAACTGTCCTTTTTTCACTTTTTGCTAGGTGCAGTCTTAAGCAGATCTTACTTTGTAAGTCGACAGCATAGTGGTGTCTCCTGAGGACAATATGACTTCTGTGTCGTCTTCGTCATCCGGCTCAGGATTCAAAACTGTGCTCACTTGACCTGCAGGAAATAAAACAATAATATAATACAGGGAAGAACTATCTCTGGTTTTTAAGAAAAAAGCTTGAACATCTTACCAATGAAACTGCTAAAGCTCTTTTTCATCACATTTGCTGGCGATTCTGGCACATCCAACTGTGGAAAACAAAGATTCATTTGAAACAATATAAAGAACACTCATCCAGAAATAAGACTGAAATAATGACTCATTGCTGGAACCACGAAATTGAACTCATCGAGAACGGTTCGATCTTGGACGTGTATCGCGTTTTACGACAAAAAACAATTTTGTTTTACGTTAATTGAGATACTAAATACTCTAGACACAGAAGCCTTCAGAATGTAACAACTTCATAAAAGTATAAAGGTAAATCATAATAAACTTTAACATATTCACAACAGTAAAAATACTGTATATTATTAATTTTCAAGAGTCAACTGTTTAGTGATGAGTCCCTGACTCATGAGGTCCCTCGTTTGAGGTACTCATGATCGCAAATTGAAAGAGTTACTCGAATTTCCTCATTGAACCACCTCACTCGTTCACGCGTCCTCAAAAATTGACATTGACAATATGAAATCGTGGCGAGGGGTGAGGCGAATGAGTTCGTGACTCGCGAGTAGTCGCGAGTCGTGAGTGAGTAGAGACTCATGAGTCGTAGTCGCGCCCGCCCGCCTCGCTTCTTCGTACGTTCGGCTGAATTCGGCTCGGGCTCACGAGTCGTGAGGTGAATACGTCGTTGACGATTCCTCTCCTCGAATGAGGGGTGCCTCGTGAGGACCTCACGAGGTAAAGTGAGGTCCTCACTCAACCTCAAATAAAATTGATGAGTTACCCATCACTAGTAATGGCAATTAATGCGATTTCGAATAAATTTCATTAACATGTTAATTCGTGAGTCTTAGCATGATAAATGCTATTGCTATGCTATTTGCTAATATGACGATAATTGATAATAATGAAGTATGTGAATTTTGCTAAATTATGCGAATTAAAAAGCACGTTCGTCTTAGGACGTCTCCTAGCGTGCGTTTAGTTTACTCGCCGATAACGTTTTATTTGTGCTAGTACACTTGCTTATGTAATGTGTTAAGATTGATCACATAATTATCAGCATTCTGCACCTGACGCACCTGTACCGAACGGGACCGAGTCGGTTCACATTCGATTAAAAAGTTATTGTAATGGCCAATGTGTTTAAGTTTTAGATGGGTTTTTAAATTGGTGATTGATGTTCGGTAAGAAAGGTTTTTAGAGCACTGATTACAGTTAGCAATTTAATTTTCACTAACAATATTAGAAAAATAATCCCATATAGGATTAGTTCGGCGAGACATTGTCACGTTCAAGTCCGTTCAACAGTTTATTTACACTAAAATATTTATATACTAAATTTAAAATTATTATTTACACTTTTATACATGCCACTTCTCACTACACACTATTACTTACTACCTCCTATTATTTACAGGTAGGTATTGAGTTCACGCTATTATCTATATAAGTACAATATTATGCACAAAACGAATACGTAATGTGTACTGTATAACGAATACGTAAACCAAAATCTCACTATCACTTGCCAAAACGTACTGAACGAACACAAAACGACGCGCGCCACGCGCGTACCACGCAAATATATTATTAAACAATCACGCATTAATTCAACCAATACACGACTCTAAGTACGAGCAAATCAAAGACAATAAGGTAATAATTTCTAAACATCATTCTTCGCACCATCCATAATTTAAATACATTAAACAAGCATTCATTCAATATACAACCTTAAGTACGCACAAATCAAAGATAATAAGATAACAATTGCTTAAGACGCTGACAACACCTAAACTGCGGTCACTGTCAGATTGCATAGAAAAGAAAGAGAAGCGCGACGACAAAACGCTTGTAATTTATTGAAAAATATGAAGTAATTATCTATTTACTCAGAATTGAGTTGAGTAATCGAAAATAAAAAACAACCACGTTCTGCATTAGAATAAGACGTACTTGTTATTTATTAAATACGTAATTTATGTTGATATTGAATACAGATATTTTGGATTAGAACTCAAGGTAAGAGGTTAGTTTAACGTTAGTTTGTATCGAGATTTTTTTTTCAAAACGTGTTTTGGTGACAACCAAGTTCTGGGAAATATGTTCAAAATTAACATATATTTTTTCCGCTACCACAAACTATACAGATTTGGCAATTTTCTTTCTTAAGAGAAGCCTATTTTGGTTAATTGGGTCTTGTCAGCGCCTTAACCCATTATTCGTAAGTTCGCAGCGAACAAGGTCACTGTCACGTGAAACCGATATATTTAGTATTCCCGACTTCTCGTGGGTGCGACGGAGAGCGCACGCTACCACTGCGTGCGCCGACGCTCTGACGAGTCTGACGTATGATAATCATTAAATTAAAAAATTACGAAAATTGAAATTAATTTTCGTATTTTTTTAATTTCACAGAATTTTGCAACTACATTTAATTTGCTAAATGCTAAATGAGCTAAATGCTTTCGCATGCTAACAATGAATGCTAATGCTTATTAATCCATCACTACCCATCACTACAACAGTTTCTGGCGGCCAAGGTCTACAATGCCACATGTTAACTACGCATCACACCGATGTTTCACAAAATCCTGTATTGCGCAAGCAAAGTTATCCGCGCGATTAGCATTTATACAGGGTTAATTTAAATGGGCTAGCTAAACTCTGCAGACTCTAATATCTAAAATGTAATAGAAAATAAAAAGATTAGATTTTTTTTTGGGGTGGTCACCGACCATTTGTCAGTGTTGTTACTTGAAGTATGAGCTGAGAAAAACTGTTTTCTTATGTTTAATCGTGTTTAAATATCGATACTTACACGTCTGTGAAGTTTACACACACGTGGTCCCTATCAGAATACCAGCGCTGCGGTATTTAGCCTTTTTGGCGTCGCACAAGTCGTTTTTATTTATTTTCTTTGTTGTTTTTTGTTTTTAATCGAACTAATATGTAAATTTTGTTAGTTTTAAATGTTCCTTTTTTACTTTTTGTATTTCTTGTGCGTGTCCCAAATAAAATATTTTTCTTTCTTTCTTTCTTACACGAAGAAATAGATTTTTTAAATTGATATCTCAAGTGACTATACGGTCGATGACCCCACAAAAAATAAACATTTTATATTATATGCGGAGTTTAGCTAGACAAAATAACCTTGTATACAACATCCCGACAACAGCGATCACACATTCCGTCTGATCGGAGATCTTCCCTTTTCTATGGGGGGATGAGAAACTGTACACTCTGTTCCTCATATCTCTATAAGTTCGATCGCTATCAATTCACTATAGACAAGTACCCCCATCGCAAAGTTACCTTGAAAGTCTTCCCGATGACAGTTGACGTAGTACTGAACACATGGCTGGCCTCGCTCTTCACCGCGGTGCCTATCTCGTCCAGGTCCTTCTTTACCATCGTATACACTTCTGCTGACTGTGAACATTCAAATAAACACTCGTTTATTGATAAAAAAGGCAATATGTTGTAGAATGCTAATATTATTTATACAGGTTGAAATTGAAAACTTGCGACAAACTGAAATGGGACATTGTATACATCATTATTAACAACTTTTACTAAGGGACCAAAGCTGTAATCCCAAAAAAAAAATCTGCTTTTCCTACATTTTGATGAGGTATTGCGAACATAAATGTAGGGGACAGCAGTTTTTTTTTTGGGGTTGTAGCTTTGGTCCCTTAGTAAAAGTTGTTCATAATGATGAGTACTATCTCCCATTTCGATTTGTCGCATGTTTTCAATGTCACCCTGTATAGAAGTCTCCAGTTTAAAAAAACGATTTTTTGCTGAAATAAATCAGAGCACTCAAAGCAAGTTGTGAACCTGTACTAAGTACCACAAAAATATCATTCATCATATCTATATCATAATTTTAGTATAGAATAGAAACTCTTTATTAAACAAAAACACCATAAAATATACAGACATAAATGTTAAAATTTTACATAGGATGACACAATTTTAGTCCTAGATTAAAGATCTGGCGATGGAAAAATATGCCCTATGGCTAGTAGGTAATCCAAACTAATCTTAAGGTAAAAGCTACGGGGTAGGCAGCGAAATTCAAAATTTCTTACGGGCTACCACAGCGCATCCCCCTTAACTGTATCTGTCTATCTGATCAGGAAGCCCCCTTCCGTTCAGAAGAAGACGTCTGTTAATTGATATCAATAATGATGATGTGAGACTGGAATGTGCAGCAATAGTGAATGGCTTGATATTTACTGCTTGCAACATATTGTTATCTATAAGATAAAATAATATTATTTAAAATTTAATTTTGCATCTATATTACTTATATTATATTACCAATTTTGGAATGTTCTCATAGTGCACTCGTTATCGCGTTCTACCGTTTTGAATATCAATTTTACTGTTTATTTTTAATTTTAATCATCATTTTTTAATTTTAATTCTAATAATAATTTTGATTTTTGATTATGTATTATTTCGATTATGATTTTGTTTTTTACTTAATGTTTTGTTCTTTGTTTCTAATTAATAAAAAAAAAAATCTTGTTAAAACGTATATTTAAGAAACAATTTTTTTATAAGTGCTGTGTACGCATGTAAGTGAATAATTCACCATAAATCAATGCATATGTATTTCATTTATTATTAAGTTAATGTGAGGCCGTTAGTGTACCTTTCAAATAAAAATAAAATAAAATATGAAGTGCGTTGCCAAAATATGAAGTTTTCATAAAATTTCTTATCAGTACTACACCAGTTATTACTTAAAGTAAAGTTTTATCTAAAAGATAGATTATCACAAAAAAAAAAAACAATATACACAGATAATTCATATTGTTTACAACTCTGGCCTACATAGATTATTATAATATGTAAGTATAGACAATCTTTGGTCAGACAAAACAAATCTAGATATTATGCTAGCGCTATGGATGGATGGAGAGGAACAGGAAGACCAAAGAAAAGAAAGAAAGAAAGAGAAGAAAGAAATAAATAATTGTAGCCGCACTGGTAGATCTAAGGTTGAACTACACTTGCCGCGGTCGGTTCGTGGATAGGTAATCAATCATCCATTATATATCCAGGCCCCTCCGTGCCTCGGAAAGCACGTTAAGCCGTTGGTCCCGGCTGTCATTCGTAAACCTTTGACAGTCAGACGCCCAAAAGTTTGACAACCAGTCTTACCAAGAGGTATCGTGTCACCCAATAACTGCGCCGCAACCCAGTTATTGGGTGACAACATGGTAGATAGCATATTCATTGTACGGAGCCCTCACCACGCGAGTTCAACTCGCTCTTGTCCGGTTTTTTGCTAACGTTACTATTCGCCATTAATCATTATGTAGAAAATTAAGCCTCGAAAGCCGTTGGTCCCGGCTGTCGTTCGTAGAAGTTTGATAGTCGGGTAGTCAGAAGCCCAAAAGTTTGACAACCAGTCTTACCACGAGGTATCGTGTCACCCAATAACTAAACAGGTTAAAGGCTCCTACATACTGGCGCGACGCGTCGCGACACAAAGGCACCGCTTGTAGCGCTACACGTGGTGTCTTTGTGTCGCGTCGCGTCGCGCGACAAGTCGCGCCAGTATGTAGGAGCCTTAAATCAGCGATGCACAGACAGCAGCCCGCTGTCGGTACGCGTGCGGCACGCCAACAAATAACAAAAATGCGGAAAATAAAAGAAGTTTGAATTTACAATAATACAATACACTTCAATACAGTAACCCAGCATTAACTTGATTTTCAATATTAGGTACCTGAATTAATTAATAATAAATTAAAATTCGCAATAAAAAGAGTTTAAAATAGAATTATAAATTTAATTTAATTGAATAAAACATTAAAAGTGGTAAATTAATGAATTATTGGAATGATAAGTCAAATGTCCTCTAACAGAAAGTACATATGGCCCGCCTTTAGCTCATAATGTGCCCGAGTGGCCCCTATTCTCTTATAAGTCTGTGCATCCCTGAGTTAAATAATAGCCCAGCACATATTTCTAACCAGAGCAAACACCGCGCGACGTCAATAGGTTAAATAAAGCTAAATATAGTGACAAATAGTGAAGGACATACATATTCTCGGAGTAACCTTATTGGTTATATAGAATCAAGTTTATATAACTAAACAGACAGGTGTGCTGCTGGGGAGTTTGTTCCGCCACTTCTTCTTCCCAGCTAAAGCACTAAGAAGTGGTGAAAGGCGGGCATTTTTGGGGGACTGTCTTATGTAACTTTGACGTTCGAAAAGTGCTGATTCTCAGCCTAGTTTGAATTAATGACTTTTGATTTGATTTGGTTTAGTGATGTTCTTCAGAAAGGTCAAGTGCGTACTCGCTACCGGCGTGCGTGTATGACCAGCACCCTAATTGCATAACACATTATCAATCACTATCTGAATGATTTTGAAGTAGCTAATCAATTGCTACATATGTATTTTGAAGTAGCTAATCCATTGCTACATATTTTCGAAAAATGTGTCTGCTCAATAACGTGCTAACCATTGTTTTGTTTTGTTATTAGTAATTAATTGTTTATTTATTTTACTTTGATGGTCCTAGTTCATCATTTGTGACTGTTACAGCTATAGCTATATGTAAGCGGGTACGCCCTTTATGCTTGGAGGCTTTTATTTGGGTATTAAGTTCTGTTTTATTAAAATCTTTTACATGTTGAGAGCTGTAATACTGCTTTACTTAAAAAAAACATTACTTGCATGGGTCCTACGATTTATAATAAAATACCTGACGTAATAAAGAATGACACAATACACAATTTTAAAAAGAAATTAACAACACTACTTATTGAGAAATGTTATTATTCTATTAACGAATTTTTAAATGATGATGACATAAACTAATTATTCTTGATTACCAACAATTATAGAAGTAAATAACCTAATTTAATAAATTATTCGTTTTGACATTATATTCGTGTAATTGTGCTCGTTCTTTCAATTGTATTTTTTATTTGATATATTTTTTTTGACATGCCTAATTTAATTAATTTGTATTCAATATTCATGTTCAATAATATTACTTGCATGATCATTATATTATTATGAGATATAAACAACATTTTTTTTATGCCTATTTTTAAGGTAGGTAAATTGTACAAGGATCACAACTTATTTTAATATCTTATGTCATGTACCTACAATTTATGCAAATAAAGCTTTCTTTCTTTTTTTATCTCTGCTTGAGAATGTATAGTTTTCGGTGTTTTTCTTTTCTTTTTTTTTTTGGTATAGTGGTGTGCTAGCTGACATATGGCTAATAATTTAATGTTTTGTGTTGCACGTACTGTAAATTGTTTTGCATACTGTTGTATAGAATCCATTTTCTTCTCTCTAACTGAACAGACAGCTGTGCTGCTGGGGAGTTTGTTGACCACTTCTTCTTCCCAACTAAAGCACTCGGAAGTGGTGAAGGGTGGGCGTTTTGGGGGACTGTCTTATGTAATTTTGACGTTCGAAAAGTGCTGATTCTCAGCCTTGTTTGAATAAATGAATTTTGATTTTGATGAATATTGTTGAACTGTCAAAATGAAACCCATTGCTACTGATAGTGGGAACTACCCCGCTGATGTACGAGCGTAAACGAAGTAATAGGATCGTAGCAGGTGGCGTCCAGTAGTTTCTGCCTACCTCAATGGGGAAAAAGGCGTGAGTTTATGTATGTATGTAACACCCAAGTTTATTCAACCTCGCAGAAACATCGATTTTAAAATAGTATTTGGTAATTAATGCTTTCAAACGGGTTCTCAAGGCAGCGATACATTGAGCGAATAATATTACAGTTCACAAATGTATTAAACACGCTGACCTTTATCATTTATCGTCGACGATAGATATTTATAATTTTATGTTGTTTCGGATTTTAATTAAAAATATGTTAGTTGTGTTTGTTTACACAAAGTATACGATTAGTAGCAGTACAGATGATAGCTTATAGAGACGAATATGGACGAAAAAAAAAGAAAGTTATTTGAAAAATCAAAAGACCAGACTGCGTAAAAAGTGAACTTTAAAAAACCGGCCAAGTCCGTGTCAGACCACGCACAATGAATCGTTCCGTAGTTGGGAAGTTGGTATGAATTTATCCCATAATCAAACTTAACATTGTAGTTGAAAAACATGTTCTCCCATACACAGATATATGCCGCAATCAATTCTCCAACTGCAAATTTAAGTTGGTATTATATGTACTACTGCTATGATTTTTTTCACTTCTCCATAAACAACCATTTAGCTGGCAGGGGTATAAAATATCGTACCCACACACGAGCAAGGGACCGCCAACCCTAAAAAAAATTTTGTCAAGATTTTATTGAACTTTGTCGGCGTGATTAATATGTATACCTATGCCAAATTACAGCTTTCTAGTACTAAGCGTGTCTGAGCTACGTCGGGGACAGGCAGACGGACCTGGCGAAACTATAAGGGTTCCTTGTTTACTACGAAACCCTAAAAAGATGGAAACGGGTTTTTGGATTTTTCAAATAACTTTTTTTGTTTTACATTTTTTAATAATTATTTTTCACATGAATAAGACCTATTTTACGATTATCCTTTCTATTAAGAACTTTAACACAGCTTAATTATAAGTTTCGATTTAAGCAAGAATGGTTACTAACCAACTTTAAACCGTTGTAGATCCAAAATGGTCATTCAAAATGAAAAATTATTAAAAAAACCTAATAATCACGGTTCATGAGATACAGCCTGGCGACAGACGGACAGACAGACAGACAGACGGACAGCGTAGTCTTAGTAATAGGGCCCCGTTTTACGCTTTGGGTACGGAACCCTAAAAATTAGAAATCTAGCCCTCATCAGAAAACCGAATGTAGTCAAATCTAAAATGCATTTGACGCTCCAAGGAGTAGGTACAGATTTTGTTTTTGATCATCAATGCCATCTTTGTTTACGCCATCCGGTAAAAAAATTCAAACTTTTACTTTATAATTGCCCTACAGACGAAATTATACCTTACCCACATGGTTTTATAGTTGTTTTTCGTATGCTGCTTATAAAATTAGCAAAACAGTGATTATCCGACGCACGTTTGATCTGAGTCAGTTTAAAACAGTTTCATCAATGTCGGTGACCCCGCTAGTCATTTAAAGGCTCCTACATACTGGCGCGACTTGTCGCGCGACGCGACGCGACACAAAGACACCGCGTGTAGCGCTACAAGCGGTGCCTTTGTGTCGCGACGCGTCGCTCGACAAGTCGCGCCAGTATGTAGGAGCCTTAATGCGATATTTCAGTACATTTATGTATATACGAGCATAAAAACTGAATTTTTGTAGGTAGGTACTGCATACAGTAGGTAGTTGTCGAATTACCGCGCTGCTCGTAAAATTCGGCTGAAAGATAAGGTTACCGTCGTAATAAGTACAAGGTAGGAATAACTATAGGCTATACGTAAATCACTGTGGCAGCTCCCCAAAATTTATTACAATTTGAACAAATTATATAAAAAAAAAAAAAAATTGTACACTTGAAAACCATACATAATAAGTACACAAGGATTAAACAAATATTGTACAATACAGTCACATAAAATTTATTATGCTTTCATATATTTGATTAGTGAGCAGTTTTTTTTTTGTTTATATGTAGGTATTTTGTTTTCTCTTCTACTCTTACACACAGTGTCTACATCTCTTTGTCTACTGTCCTATCGCAGGTATGCTGGAAGAGATCTCTTTAGAAATAAGCATCCCCTTTGTACGTATTTTTTTGTTCCTTTCTTCTTGTGTGTATATGTATGTATATAAACTGTTACATAAATAAATTGAGGAGCTCGTCAATCAATCAAAATCAACTGAGTCCACTGCTGGACATCATAGGTCATCTTTCAGGATGCGCCACAACACCCTGTCCCAGTCACCTTGTTAAGGTCGTCGGTTGATCTATCATGGGGGCGTCCCACACTACGCTTGCCGATACGTGGTCTCCACTCTAGGACTCGTCTGCTCCACCGGCCATCGGTCCTTCGACAAACATGGCCAGCCCACTGCCACTTCAGCTTGCTTACTCTGCAGGCTTTGTCGGTAACTCCGGTTCTCTTCCGGATAACTTCATTTCTGATCTTATCCTTCAAAGAAACTCCGAGCATAGCCCGCTCCATGGCGCGCTGAGTGACCTTGAATTTGTGGACCAGCCCGACTGTCAGTGTCTACGTTTCCGCACCGTATGTCATAACGGGCAGGACACACTGGAGGAGTTCGTGCGGTCGCACGGGTCGATCCATCAGGTTAAGCTCCGCATGGGTTGGTCCGTGGATGGGTGACCATCTTTACATAACGAAACCCCTCCGTGGCTCGGAAAGCACGTTGAGCCGTTGGTCCCGGCTGTTATTGGTGGATCTTTGACAGTCGTAAAGGGTCGTCACAAGCCCGGAAGTCTGACAACCAGTCTTACCAAGGGGTGTCGTATTACCCAGTTATTGTACATCCGGTTACACTGGAAGCCAATCCCAACATAGTTCAGTTAAGTTAAGCTCAGATTGACCTGATCTATGCTATATTGTTTTTCTGTGGAAAATATGTAATGTAATATACATATTATTTTATATATGTTTTACTACGGCTAAGGCATGATTGGCCTGTAATTTAACTTATCCGGAGTTGTTAGGTAAACAACTCCGGATAACTTAATAATAATAATAAATAAATTTATTTCAGACTTCAGTCAAAAGTTTTGTTAGTATTTTAGTGTTAGTAACAATAGTGCTTAAATAAATAGGTTAGTATTGTTAGTTTTTTAATTTAATTTATTTTTAGAATTAATAATGTTCCCACCCAGTATCTGTGGAAGCAGTCTGGTCTGGGGCAGCAATCATTTTTTATATGCTGATATTACTACCATGCAGGCACTGTAGTAGAGGCTGCTTTCTTTCGCATGATGGCGTGGAAACCATCTGTTAAATTATCCAGTTGATAATTTAATTAAATACATAATAGATATTTGTGAAAATATCCTTATATTTAAAATAGCTTTGTGTTTCATGGTGTCTTTAAACATCACATCTGTCTTTCTCGAAAGGTTAGAGGCTTCTAATCCGCTGTAAGTATGGCAGATTTTTAGTGCCATTTTATTCGCGCCGCTTTGAATTTAAGGCGCAGATATATGATTTTAGTGACTTTTAAATCTGTTATTACGCCTTCATATAACGCAAGTAAGTAATGCAAAAAATGTATGTTAAACTAGAACGCATAGGTACACATTAATTCTATATTATGTGAATATTTAAGTATTGTAGTAAAATACTTTATGAAAGAAATTCAGGAAGTAATGTCTACTCAAAGCAAAAAAAACGATATTACTTTCAAACTAATATTTTCTGTACGAATTGACTATCTATCTATAGACTATACATATATACTATATATCTATAATTATATCTGAGATTTTTTTAAATATTAATATTTTCGTTATTAAAAATATGGCAATTTGTATGGCCAAGGTCAACGGCGATTACCCGAAGCTTAAGTGTGTAAAATATGCACAAGTCTGACATTGCATCCGCTTATAAACAGTTTCTTTATTCGTTAAACGGCTGAACGAGCCCTGATTAGATACGCGACAGTTAGTCATGGCGAATAAGTCGGACCAAAGAGGTTCGATGCATTATTTTTTTCATGCAGTTTACACAACTGCATGAAAAAAATAATGCATCGATCCTTCCATAATACTAACTTACATAATGTCTAACAATAACTGTTCCATTTGACTTATCGTACCTACACTTATAAATTGGGGTAATGGCAAGAAAATGATGATGCCTAACAAGTTTACTTTACTATACCTTTATTTCGTCTAACAGTGGATTTCGTAGTCATGAAGTCAGTGGATTTCGTAGTCTTCACATGATCTGACTAAGATTATGTCTGGACTTTAAAAGAAACTGTGACCTCTGAGTTTGTTTCGGCTTGACGTGTAAACGTGTTTTTACAAACTTACTTACAGAAATAAAATCATTTATTATGAATACTATGAACAATTGTTGGTATAGGACAAAGTCATATCGAAAACGTAAAACAGCTGTTTTACATTTACAAATAAATAAAATAGAATTGTCAGTCTGTAATGTCAAAATGACAGCTTTTGACTAAATGCTTATATATACGGTTGGTCCAAACAATAACAATGTTATTATTTTTTGTATGTCTGTCTGTGTTTGTTCCGGCTAATCTCCGAAACGGCTGGACGGATGTTGACGTTGATTTTCACTGGCAGATTACCTACTGATGTTATAAGGAGTAACTTAGGCTACTTTTATCTTAGAAAAAGCCACGCGGGCTAAGCCGCGGTCAGCAGCTAGTACAAAAATAAAATACCTATGGCATCAAAATGTGCGAAGCAGCTGATTTAAAACGTATTTTCTTGCTTGTTAAACTCAGTTACCATCAATAGGAAGGACTTTTTGTAACCAGCAAATATTATTTTAAAGATGGCGCCACTATCGATTGTTCTTTTTATTACGTATAATTTAATCATTATCATGTCAGGATACATCCTCTGCCGATCAAGGACCTTTCAATGACCGATACAAATGGTCAAAAGAGATATGGTATCAATACTACACATGACGAGAAACCACTTAGGTAGTGCTTTTAATAATAGCATGTGTTTGTGTCTGCCTTTGTCTTTTTAATGGCAATAAAGTGAGAGGGCAATAGATGATCTATACTTATTATCCTAACTAATATTTTAAATTCGAAAGTGAATTTATAGCACTGTGTGACCTAAACCCGCACTTAAGTAGTCCATTTTTTCACCGTGCGTTTATGAATCTACTAATTTCAAAAATTTTCTTGATACAAGAAATTTACTGCATACAAATGTCAAAACAGGGAGAGCATTTTACCTAAAAACAGTTTCATGCTGTAGAAAACATGTGACAATGCAATTTAAGCCAAAAAGATAACCTATACTAGCACCGAAAAAAAAAAAAAATACTAATTCTAGATTTGGTTTTCAGTTCGTAATATTTTCTTAAGCCAGTTTGCAGTTCGTGGTGAGACCCTCTGTCCCCTCTAATCTGACAATATGACTTCTTTTTTTTTGGGTGGGAAATCAACAAATAACTTCTCCCGCTCTGGGCGGAGCGGGAGGGTGTGTCAGACTCTTACTGACTAAAACCCACCCGTGTTCCTTCAGTTGCCCGTGTTGCCAGGGGCCTCGGTAACCCTTTGGTACCTTCCCGCGACCCCGGCAGGACAATATGACTTCTAATGTGATAATGCCTCTTACTTTTTATTGGTGAGATAAAGATTATTTTCTGTTATCCAATGTAATTACTATTGATAGCTTAGGATTAAAGAATGGCAGTGTTATCTCGGTTCAAACAAATATTAGGTACAGTAGGCCGCATGTTAGTGGCAAAACAATAATTATAAGCTGGCTTCTTAGGCTCCTCTTCCACTAGAAATGTGCCATGCTACGTTGCTATGGATGCGTTTGATATCCACCAATCATATTCACTGGTCCACATATCATAGCACTGGTGGAAACGGGTTCCACTAAGATGTGTTTTTAATATGGAAGGATGCGTTTGATATCGAGCGCCTCTCCCCTCACCGCGCCTCAGCCGCTCCCCATGCCTTCCCTACTGTCTATGCATCGTATTTATCGAGCTGCGCATCTTCCTCGTACAGCTACCTCGCGGCGGCGCATCTTCATAGCACATCTTACTCGCTCCGCAACACAGCTTAGCATTAGTAGAAACGATCACATAGTTTCGTAGCTTAGCTTTCACATCATCGCAGCATAGTTGGTGGAAAAGCAGCCTTATTCTATTGAAAAAAGTATTGCGCTTGGCCGGCTCAAGGTCCAAGTGTTACCACCATAAAAAATCCTGTACCAATAAAAAAAAAGTTAATTGCTATTTTTATTTAAATAACTGTTCGCCAATTTGCGTAAAACGCCATCAATAACAATCTGAATGATTTTGAAGGATATTGCTAATCCATTGCTTCATATGTTCGAAAAAATTGTCTGTTCAGCAACGTGAATAACGCAATGAATGTTTTAACTGTCAAAATGAAACCCATTGCTACTGTAAGTGTGTTACTCAAATACTCCACTGTAGATCAAAGAGTATTTATTCTAAGCACCTCTAAAAATTAAATTTCTGTCCCAGATTTAATAAAAATTAAGGTTATTCTACAGATAGACAGACTTGTGCAAATAAAAGCATAATAATGAAAGGAGTTTCCTACTTTGAGTGGACCCAATTCCAATATATTGCATCTAATTAACTTCCAGATTGATTGTAGAATTATTTTGTTTGGAAGAAGAGATTGATTTAAGAAGTTCAAAAGTTAAATTGTGGCTGTCCTAGTTGTCAACTTTGAGGATGCTTTGAGGATGTTGGTCAAGGTTTTTTTTTATTGGAAAGAAGCTAGTTTGACCATGGAAGAGACATTTTGGTGCAATCATCTTCATATTGCAGATCATATGAAGATGATTGCACCAAAATGTCTCTTCTGGAATCCAGGATGAAAAGTGGCTTATGCCCTTCTCCAGGTCACTTTACCCATGTGCCTTTTGGTGCAATCATCTTTATATTGCAGATCATATGAAGATGATTGCACCAAAATGTCTCTTCTGTAATCCAGGATGAAAAGTGGCTTATGCCCTTCTCCAGGTCATTTTACCCATGTGCCTTTTAGTGCAATCATCTTTATATTGCAGATCATATGAAGATGATTGCACCAAAATGTCTCTTCTGGAATCAAGGATGAAAAGTGCCCTTCTCCAGGTCATTTTACCCATGTGCCTTTTGGTGCAATCATCTATAAATTGCAGATCATATGAAGATGATTGCACCAAAATGTCTCTTCTGGAATCAAGGATGAAAAGTGCCCTTCTCCAGGTCATTTTACCCATGTGCCTTTTGGTGCAATCATCTATAAATTGCAGATCATATGAAGATGATTGCACCAAAATGTCTCTTCTGGAATCCAGGATGAAAAGTGCCCTTCTCCAGGTCATTTTACCCATGTGCCTTTTGGTGCAATCATCTATAAATTGCAGATCATATGAAGATGATTGCACCAAAATGTCTCTTCTGGAATCCAGGATGAAAAGTGCCCTTCTCCAGGTCATTTTACCCATGTGCCTTTTGGTGCAATCATCTATAAATTGCAGATCATATGAAGATGATTGCACCAAAATGTCTCTTCTGGAATCCAGCATGAAAAGTGCCCTTCTCCAGGTCATTTTACCCATGTGCCTTTTGGTGCAATCATCTATAAATTGCAGATCATATGAAGATGATTGCACCAAAATGTCTCTTCTGGAATCCAGGATGAAAAGTGCCCTTCTCCAGGTCATTTTACCCATGTGCCTTTTGGTGCAATCATCTATAAATTGCAGATCATATGAAGATGATTGCACCAAAATGTCTCTTCTGGAATCCAGGATGAAAAGTGCCCTTCTCCAGGTCATTTTACCCATGTGCCTTTTGGTGCAATCATCTATAAATTGCAGATCATATGAAGATGATTGCACCAAAATGTCTCTTCTGGAATCCAGGATGAAAAGTGCCCTTCTCCAGGTCATTTTACCCATGTGCCTTTTGGTGCAATCATCTATAAATTGCAGATCATATGAAGATGATTGCACCAAAATGTCTCTTCTGGAATCCAGGATGAAAAGTGCCCTTCTCCAGGTCATTTTACCCATGTGCCTTTTGGTGCAATCATCTATAAATTGCAGATCATATGAAGATGATTGCACCAAAATGTCTCTTCTGGAATCCAGGATGAAAAGTGCCCTTCTCCAGGTCATTTTACCCATGTGCCTTTTGGTGCAATCATCTATAAATTGCAGATCATATGAAGATGATTGCACCAAAATGTCTCTTCTGGAATCCAGGATGAAAAGTGCCCTTCTCCAGGTCATTTTACCTATGTGCACATTATATAGACGTAATTCATACCTTTATTCTGAGGTAAACAAACTTAACACAAGGCAATGTTAACTTCCTACAAAACACAAAGGAATGGAATAAAAATTACCACCTATGTATGAGTAATGTTTACTCAATTATTGCACAGGTTTCATTAAAACAGTATCTAAGAAGGAACGTTTTTCTTTATAAAACAATGAAGATTAAAATTAATTATTGCTATGATAAATGATATAAACGATAAATCCTAACTAATATTATAGATGCGAAAATAAGTTTGTTTGTTTGTTACGCTTTCACGCTAAAACGGCAGAACGGATTTGGATGAAATTTGGCACAGACCATGACTTGGAATAGGACATAGGATACTTTTTATCCTGATAATCCCACGGGATCCAGAATTAAGCGAGTGATACCGCGGGGCGCAGCTAGTTATATAATATTTCTGTAAATTGGTAAATTGCAAAGAAACACTTTTACACGTCAACATCAAATTAGTAAGTATATATAAGTATTTGAGTGATATTTATTTTAGATGTATGTATTTATTTGTAAGTATATTCTCTTATTGTATATTTAAATTAGTGAATAGTTTTTTTTTATGTATTTTGTTTTCTCTTCTACTCTTACACACGGTGTCTACATCTCTTTGTCTACTGTCCTACCGCAGGAATGCTGGAAGAGATTACTTTAGAAATAAGCATCATTTTTGTACGTATTTTTCTGTTCCTTTCTTCTTGTCTGTTTATGTGTGTACATAAACTGTTTAAAAAAAACTGATAAATAAATAAACAAATATGTTTTAAAACTAGATGACTTTGTTATTTCCCATCCAACTACTCCGAGAAGGCCGAAAAAAAACTCAGGGTCAGTCTCTTTTATAGGCCATACATAATATTAGTCAGGCAAGTTTGATCAGGAAATAATATCATTTTGCATCAATTAGTTGAACTTAACTTGTATTTACTGAGAGGAATGAAGTTGTTGTTTAGCTTCTAATTATCAATTTAAGACTATAAGTTAAAATCATAGTTTCACGATAATTGTGTTTGAGTATAATTTTAAATATTTTTAATCTTGCAGCAGTGGTGGGTGGCCCACTGGTAACAGCTGTGACTTACGAGTTGTAGGTCGTAGGGCCGAACCCTGACAGGCGCTTTACTTTGTATAAATTATTTCATCACCACTGCTCTCAAAACGGTGAAGGAAAACATCGTGAGGTAACCGGCATGTCCTAGAGCCAAAAATTCAGAGACATGTGACATCTACCAACCCGGGCCCGCGTGGTGAATTACGGCCTACTCCCTTTTACAGAGAGGAGGCTTGTGGCAGAGGCAGCATTTATAGAAATAATAACTGCCGCACGGGCCGATCTTCAAGGTTAAGCAGTGCTTGCCGAGGTCGGTTCGTGGATGGGAGATCATCCATTACATACCAAGACACGTTAAGCCCAGTGGCTTAACGTGCCAGCCAAGGCCAGTGCCTAGGCTGACATTTGTACATCTTTGACAGTCGTTAGGGAAGTCAGAAGCCCGAAAGACTGACAACCTGTCTTACCAAGGAGTATTGTGTTACACAGTAACTGTGTTGTGGAGGTCAGATAGGCAGTCATACACATAACATAATCAGCCTATAATGTTCCCACTGCTGGGACACAGGCCTCTGTGACAGGTCTCTGTGAGAGGCAGTCGCTCCATGTAAAATACTGGTATTCAGCTGTATCCAGTTAGCCTGGAAGCCGACCCCCACATAGTTGGGAGAAGGCTAGGCAGATGATAAGTTGGTATAATACAAGACCGTTACCTAGTAGAGGGACAGTACAAGTTGAGTGAAAAAAAGGTTTATGTATCACTCACCTTGGACTTAGCTGAAGATATCCAAGTGTCCCACCAGTTGCCGGCCTGCTTGTCATCATGCATCGGCGTGCTGGCGGTCTCACTGGGACTTGAATCACTAGACCTATGCCAACAATTGCAGGAATGTTACAAAAATACAAACAAAAGCATGTTTATTTGTCTATGGTTGGAGAAGAATAGAGTATTATTCATAAATAGGAATAACATAATAAAAAAAAAAATGTTTGGACTTGTTTAACAAATATATGAATGAAGAATTTTAAAAAATGTAACTATGTTCTCATTCAGTTCAGATACCATTATGACACATTTTTATCTTAGTGATGTTCAGTTCATTGTTCATTGATCAACTTTGTTTACAATTGGCCCAGTGTTAGATTTAGGTTTCAAAGCGAACTAAGACACTAAGACTTGCTCTGCATGCTTAAGTTAGACAAACAAAATAACAAGGCTTGAAATTGTCCTGTCAGGTGTGTACGTGCGGACGGTGAGCAATGGGTAGCTCACCGTCTGATATGGACCAGGCCCGGGTCGATGGCGCGTTATGTTCCACGCGCACTTCAGAGAGATTTCAGCACAAGTGTAGTGGTCCATTAGGGTCGATGCCTGCCGGGATCCCGGGAAAGTATGAAAGGGTTACCGAGGACCTTGGCAACACAGGCAATGGAAGGAACACGGGTGGGTTTTAGTCAGTAAGAGTCTGACACACTCTCCCGCTCCGCCCAGAGCGGAAGAAGTTATTTGATAATATCCCACCCAAAAAAGAAAAGCTGTGTACGTAGGCTTTGTGTTGATTTACCTAATGGCTGTGTGTTGCTAAATACTGGCTCCATATCTCCAGGCATATTCTGTTACATAAAAAGATACCCAGAAATCTTTTTTTAAGAAACTGCAAAAATAATCTCCTGATATTCAAATGCTATTACACTAGGCTAAAGATTACATTGAGAAGTTTACAACAAAATTATAATATTCAAATGCCATTTAGGCTAAAGATTAGATTGATAAGTTCATAGAAGCTATCATGAATAAGTTAAAAGCTCATCCAATCTTTATACATTTGGTATATCATGGCTTAATCTGGTTGAAAATGTAGCAGTGATATTTTTATTCAATTTTTAATATACTGTGGTCCAATGTTTATGTTTCATAAACATGGAAAAATATAATAAAAGTGATTAAAGAGGTTTAATTGCTGCCTTAATATCTCTTCATCTTCAAAATGAGTAAGGAAACCAAATGAATCCTATAAAAGTACAGTTCCTCAGAAAAGGAATTAGGTATGTCAGCATCTAGTTAACCCCGAACCGATTCGGTTGTTACTGTTATGTGCCTGACGTTACACGGTTAGTCTTACTTTGACAAAATGAGCGACTGTGAAGCAATGAATACTTCTCCTAATTGATCCCATGACCTTTCGAAAACATGATTCTCATCTCGAAAATGTTATTCCTAGTGCTAACAAAGTTACCGTGTAAGCGTTTTATCACCAAAACAAAGCATTTTTCTTTATTATACTCTTTCTTCTATAACCATAGAATGTTGACATGAATTTTGTGATAGCGTAAATACATGAAATAACTTACTTTTCAGCCATATCGACGTTTCTTTATAGTATACACAAATAAGGAGAGCACATGGATTGCTGCACATAAATTATTGTGTGATTTTGTTGTTGTTTTTACACGAAATTTAGAATTAATTTTGACATAGTTTTGTTTGCGTTGACATAAGGATGTCGTTCCGTTACAGAACGTGTCAATGAAACGTCTGATATTTTATTTATAAGATTCAGGTAAAATACCTGAATCTCTTTGAATTTCTAATTTTATTGTTATTTATATCTTTATTTCATTTATCATTGTCTTATTTCAGAAGCAACACGTCATCTTGGAAGGTTTTAATTAATTACTTCGACTACGTTTCTAGAAAGGGAACGTTGTTACTCAGGTGACTTTATGTGCTTTGTTCACAGATGGCACTATTTGGCAATTTTTCAGCATTGTCTTACGTTTTTTTTACTTTTACTATTTGTTCTTGATGGTAAGTAGGAAAGTCTTAGAAAAGCATTAAAAATAATCTTGTTTGGCTCGCAAGGGTAGCAATAAGTGTAATACCGGTGTCCAATGTGTTTAACCAGACCGACATAGCCCGAAGAATTACATAGACCGACATAGCCCGAAGAATTACCAAACTTAAGTGGCAGTGGGCAGGGCACATTGCTCGCAGAAAAGATGGACGATGGGGCTGAAAGGTTCTAGTGTGCCAACTGCGTACCGGATGACGTAGTGTTGGAAGGCCTGCTACAAGGTGGACCGACTAAAGGCCGCAGGAATCCGTTTGATGCGGGAAGCGCAGAACCGATCGAAGTGGCGGCGCTTGGGGGTGGCCTATGTAGCAGCAGTAACGTCTTTCGGCTGAAATAATGATGAACCAATATTGGTAGATACCACTATAAATAGGTACCTACAGCACAGCTTTAAAATAAATAAAAATCAGAATTATTTTTTAGAGTGGTTTCAAAATCAAAATCAAAATCAATATATTTTTATTTCACATAAACCTACATGGGCACTTATGAAACGTCAGAAGCTAGGTGCACGGTTCCAATTGGTCGTTTCCTATGGAGAAAAGCCGGCAAGAAACTCCACGGTTACTCTTTTAAAAATAATTGGCTTTTACAGTGTTTTCAAATTACATAAATTAGGTATGGGAGAACAGTGTAGGCCTGTCGAAAAGTACTTAACAAAAAAAAAGAGAAAAGGAAACGGTCTAAAGAAAAAAAGATCTAGTCTATTAAGCCTACAACGTTCTCACATTCACAACGTACACAAGAATCCATGTAAAATAATATTAATAATATTAAGTCTGAAATATAAATTGTAGGTATATAATGTCAAATAGTGAAAATATAATGTCAAAAATGTATGTCTAAAAATAATAATAATAAACATCGTAATTTGGGAGCAGTTAATAGATATTTCCATAGTTATGCCGTTTCTGGTGTACCAGGGAAGCCACATGTGCAGAAGGGATTATTGCCAAACTTCCTTGTCTTCAACGTAGTCTTTAATCTTGTAATATGCGTTTTTGATTAGGACACGTTTGATGTGGGTTTTGAACTTTCCATCGCTAAGTTCTGTAACTGATTTTGGCAACTTGTTATAAAAGCGGATACTGTTGATAACAAATGATTTGCTTGTTTTTGTTAATCTAAATTTGGGTATCACAATTTCATGTTTACTACGTGTATTTATATTATGGAAATCACTTCTTGTTTTGAAAAGACATGAGTTCTTGCGAACATACAAAATACTTTCTAAGATATAAAGAGAAGGCAGAGTAAGTACATTAATTTCTTTGAATTTGTTTCTAAGGGACTCACGAGGACCCATTCTATATACTGCGCGGATTGCCCTCTTTTGTAAGATAAAAATTGAATCTACATCAGCTGCCGATCCCCACAGCAGAACGCCATAAGACATAATACTGTGGAAATAAGCAAAGTATACTAACCTAGCTGTGGCTATATCAGTTAACTGTCTAATTTTTCTTACTGCATATGCAGCTGAACTTAATCTACCTGAAAGAGCTCTAATGTGGGCTCCCCATTGTAATTTTGAATCTAGAGTAATTCCTAGAAATATAGTTTCTGTAATAGCATCTAGTCTCTTGCCATCAAGTTTTAAATTTAGAGCCACTTGGGGTACATTTGGTAGTGAGAACTTTATACATTTTGTTTTGTTCGCATTAAGTAAGAGATTATTAGCTGCGAACCATTTCTAAAGAATATCCAGACTATCATTGACGTGTAAGACATCCGGATTTTTTCTATCTATTTTAAAAATAAGAGAAGTATCGTCAGCGAATAGAATTATATCCGATAAGTTTGCCATCATGTAAGGAAGATCATTAATATAAACTAGAAATAGGAAAGGGCCAAGAATTGAACCTTGGGGCACGCCCATCTTTACTATAGACCCCGAGGACGTCGCCCCGTTAACGTTTACTTTTTGCTGTCTGTTTGATAGATAGGACAGAACAAGATCAGCAGCTTGTCCACGAATTCCGTAGTGGTGTAATTTACAGGTCAGTGTATTGTGGTCAACGCAGTCAAACGCTTTTGAGAGGTCACAGAAAATGCCAATGGCATCCTGGGATTTCTCCCAGGATTCCAAAATGTGACTGATGAGTTTTACTCCTGCGTCAGTCGTCGACCTACCTTTCGTGAAACCAAACTGGCGACTATGTAAAATCCCATTAGAATTGAAATGTGACAGCATCTGGTCTAGCATGATTTTTTCATATATTTTACTCAATGCTGGAAGCACAGATATAGGTCTATAATTAGAGGGATCACTCTTACTACCCGATTTGAAAATTGGTACTACTTTACTATGTTTCATTAAATCAGGAAACGTACCGCTGTCTAAACATTGATTAAATATGCCTGTTAGGACAGGGGCTATTGTGTCAATGATATCTCCAAGAACCTTAACGGAAATCCCCCATAAGTCTTCAGTTTTCTTTATGTTAAGACTTTTAAATGCCCTCTTAATAGTGACAATAGAAATGGGCTTGAATTCAAAACTTGGAATGTCCTTAGAGAAGTGTTGTTTGAGAAGAGATTCAGCTAAAATAGGTGATGAGGGAAGAGATTTCGTAACCTCTATTGGGATTTCGGTAAAGAAATTTTCTAGTGTCTCAGCAACTTTTAACTTAAGTATCTGTAATGGTTTCATTATTAATTTTTAAAGACAATTCATTTTGATCTCGCTGTTTTGTGTTTCCAGTTTCTTTGTTGATTACCTGCCACACTGTTTAGTTAGTAATCCTGTTTCTACGATTGTAAGTTTACAAAAAAACCACAAATTAATAATGGAATTAATTACCTTGAAAAATATTTACAACAGGAAACATTTCCTGTCCCAAAAAATCAAACAAAAATATTTTTCCCATGCACGAAACCTCTTGCATAAAGCAACGTATAAAACTGAATAATAATTACGGCTAATTATATTAATTCGCCGATGCGAAATATTAATTTGCGTTGGGAGAGGCCGTATCTCCCATCTATGGCTCGTCGATTATTCAATAAGGCATTGAAGAGGGATTTTCATAAATAAATCTCTGCGCTTAGCGCAAGTAAGATGTTCTTACTACGATTAAGATAGGCATGTTTGTTTTAGTTTCACTATCCAGTAAGATGAAGCTGTCAGTATTTTACAAGGTTTTTATATGAATTTGAGACGTGCCTGTTATTGCTTCGCTTGGTCATCTACTGAATGGGTGACCGTTACTTACACATCGAGACCCAACATGCTTTGACGAACCGTTCAGAAAATTATAAAGTGTCTGTCCCTATTTGCGTTTGCGGATCGCCACATATAAGTATTTGGTTGGAACGGGTTAGAATTTACCTCAGATTAAATAAAAAACCAAGGCATAGGGGCTGTCAACAGTGACGTGAAGCCGGTTTCCGGTAAACATATCGGTAAACATATATGTGTGCACTTAGTGAGGTGTAGTTTGGTTGAAAACGGGTTGTAAATGTGTGCGTTTGAGCGTGTATGCACAGAGCGAGGTGTAGTTTTGGCATGGCTTCACTGTATTGCTCGCAGCACATGTTTTGCTTTTTTATTTGGTCTGACGAACTTACGAAGTATTTATTTATCTATTTTTTTTTCTTTTTTTTATCACAAACACTGCTGTCATTACAGGAAATTACTAATGCGGTAGCGTGGTATTAAGTAGGTAGGTAACTTGTTTCCATCTTCTCATCCAAAAGGCTATCCCCAAAGCGTCCCATCCTTCCTAATAATCTGTCCCATGATTAGTTTTTTTTTCCATTTTGTAAGTAGGTTCACCCCTTATACATGAAGAAAAATGAGATGGGTAAAATACCTAATAGCACCTGTATCCGACTCCCCGCGCCAATCCAAAAGCCTTCCGTGAAATTGTCACCACCCGCATGAAAACACAGCCGATCATCTTTCTTACCGTGTCGTATTTTTAAACGTTCGATGTATTTTGTAAAAGCTGAATATTATAATAAATAATATTTGCTTTGGCTTCGCGGGTATCCGAGCACACCCATTGTTTGTCGATCAAGAGATTCGGTGCAGCTTTCTTCGTTATTAATAAGTGCTTGCGAACGATGTTGTAACGGCCGCCAAGTACAGGGTGATCAGGGATTATGTTGGTCTCTTTAAAATGGATTTTTCTTTAATA
Organism: Atethmia centrago; assembly: GCA_905333075.3. Taxonomy (NCBI): domain Eukaryota; kingdom Metazoa; phylum Arthropoda; class Insecta; order Lepidoptera; family Noctuidae; genus Atethmia; species Atethmia centrago. The sequence goes on from HG995385.1 coordinate 17,573,775, forward strand.
GCTCAGTGGAATAATTGCGTAACACACATATAATGACTTGACGTGGGACGTGGCAGAACTGTCAAAATGAAAGGAGTTGCTTTCATTTTGACATTTCTCCCACGTCCATTTCTTTATTTACGTTGTAGAGCAGACGAATTTTTCAAACCTATGAAGCAATGGATTAGGAATTTCTTTCAAAACCCGACTGCGAGTGTGTTACGCAATTAGGGTGCTGATCATCATCTGCCTAGCCTTTTCCCAACTATGCTGGGGTCGGCTTCCAGTCTTACCAGATGCCGCTGAATACCAGTTTTTTACATGGAGCGACTGACAACCCGGAATATGCGGGTAGTTTTGTTCGCTATATTTTAAAGATAAGCTATCTATAGTTTGACAATGATTTCTATTGTGGGGGGACTGGTGTAGTGATCTTTCAGGGGCCAGGGAAAATCCAGTACCAGTTGGTTTAACAAGGGCCGGGGACCCTCACCTAAGTATCTACCGTTACTTATGCTTTCTGGTAGTAAAAATAAAACTAATAATTTAGGTACTTCCCACTCCCACTGAATTGAGACGGATATCTATCCCATAATGGCAATTGACTAGCGTGAAGGTACCTATACCTATTATTATAGTCCGCAAACACTAATATTTCACCTCTCATTCATTACACACATCGCTTGCCTCGAATCATTGATTAACCTCCCACATCGATTAACTAATAACCAACATTCTGTCTACAAAAATCTGAATGGATAATCCTTCGTATAAACTGTAGCTAATAATAATACATGAAATGATCGACGTGGCTCAGCAAAGTTCATCGCTCAATCAGTGCGCGCCTGCGGCGGTGACGTCATCTCTCGTGAGTTGCCCCGCCCCGCCAAGAGATGGCGCTGTACGATCGAAGTGTAGATCCCAACCCTCACGCTTCGCCGTGTGTGGTTTGATGTGCGTTGTAGGGGGTTGATGAACTTTGAGGTTTCTGTGAATATTTTTGTGGGATGTTGATTAGATTTTGATTAAGATGAGATAGAGCGATATGGTGACCAAACCACTTACGTAGCTCAGAGCTGTAGTACCTACAATATTGGTTTGCTACTTCGGTGACGTACTTCGGTGGCACTCTGCCAAAAAAGGAGTCAAGGGTCGAAGTACCACTGGCTAATCTACATATTTGTTCATTAGTATGGGTTGAATAGTTCGTGGAACCACCAGTCCTCAACTGAAGCCATATTCAGGGGACATCATACGGCTAGTGCTGGTAACAAAACCTCGAGGGCCGGGCTCTTTATTTTCTCTCTAAAGTTTAAGGCGTAAAACGTGAATACCAATAGAATATTGTAAGAATCCTTTGCAGTATTTTTTTAGGAACAAATAAACGGAAACATACAAATGTTTAAAGTGTTGTACCGACATCGGTTCGTCATAAAACATTTCTGTTTATTCCCAGAACGCTTCAAACTTTCTTACGATGCCATTTGTTAGTTTTTACGCTTTTTTCATGAGCTTTACATGGTACGAAATGCTGAAGTTAGGTGTTCGGGCACAGCTTAAATCTGGAGAGTAATAATTTATTACATTCAGCCTAGCGTTTTTATTGTCTTCACTAGTGGAATTTTGTCCAGGAAAGTATATTAGGTACCATCCTTTATTGTTCTTCTGACAAGCAGTAATGCTATGTCTCGGTTTATAAGGAGACTAGGTATAACTTTGTCCCTGGAAAAAAAGCACCGAACTGAAAGCCGATCATATACCCTCTCCAAAAACGGTATGCCACGGGGCAAACTATAAAAGGCATACATCAATATGTCTATGGCCGGTGTGCCGAAATTTAAGGGTGTGGTACAGACCGTCAAACCGAACCACTTTCTCCCGGGAACCAACATCGGAATCGCGTAAAAATTATCAGTCGTCCCAAACATTTGGTCGAGTAAGTATTGAAGTTTTGTATGGGATGACTGATTTTTTTTTCACGATTACGATCTTAGCCCCCGCGGCCCCGGGAAAAAGTTGCTCAGTTTGATGGTCTGCACCTCACCCTTAATTTTCGGACACCGTTACAAAGACACAGTGTATAATTTTAATACTACTGATAAGTAGTGTAGATTTAAACTATAATGGAACTCTACTATTTGAAATCAAATAAACATAGTAAACCGCATAGGATTGCAAAGGTAATTGTAACGGCCTTCCCAACTATAATAATAATAATAATAAAATTTATTGATCCAAAAATATACATAGACACAGGTTATATATACTAGTTACATGCTTTTTTTTTTTTTTTTTTTTTGGGTGGGAAATCATCAAATAACTTCTCCCGTTCTGGGCGGAGCGGGAGGGTGTGTCAGACTCTTACTGACTAAAACCCACCCGTATTCCTTCCTGTTGCCTGTGTTGCGGGGGCCTCGGTGACCCATAAGTACCTTCCCGCGACCCCGGCAGGCATCGGCCCTAGTGGACCCCTACTTTGTGCTGACGACATCTCTGAGGCGCGCGTGGAATACGACGCGCCGTCGACCCGGGCCTGGTCCTTACCGGACGGTGAGCTACCCATTGCTCACCGTCCGCAAGCCCGCGCCTACGGTGGCTGGAAATCCGCCCGAGATTCCCGACGCCCAGGGCGTCTCCTGCGGCGGCTAGGGGCGGGAGGGCGCGAAACGTGCCTTTCCCTCAACCGTCCCGCCTCCTCCTTCGCGAGCATTACTGCTTCGCAGAAGGAGGTGACGGCTGCCCATGCCCTCTCGCTCCGTACCATGGCCTGAACCAGGGCCGGACGCGAGAGGTCTCTGCCGCCGATCGCCTCCACGAGGACACGGCGGTGCTCTGCCCAAGCCGGGCAGACCTCCACCGTATGCTCCACCGTGTCCTCCAGGCGATCCACACAGTGGTGACACCCGGACGTTTCCTCCCGCCTTATCTGACACAGGAACCTCCCGAAGCTGCCGTGTCCGGTGAGGACCTGCGTCACGCGGAAGGTGAGGACGCCGTGGCGCCTCTCCAGCCACTCCTCAAAGAGGGGACTTATCGCCGCAATCGTGGCGTGCCCAGCACTGGGTTGCGACAACCGTACTTTCCATGACGCCATGAGATCCCGCCGGAGCTCCGTCCGCTGTGCCGCGATTTCTCGCGGCAGCGGACTTACGCCCCGGCGTTTCGCCTCCTCGCGCCACTCCCATACGTGCGCGAGGGCTTTTGCCTCCAGATCCCATGGCGGCAAACTAGTTACATGCTAAGACTTAGTCAACTAACAATGGACACAAGGGGTAAAAAACAACTGTCTATATAAAAAAAAAATATTTAATCCTGTCTCCTAAACTAGGGATTGCCTGTATCTTAGGAGACAGTGATTCGACCAAACTGAGCTGTAGATTAATGATAGACCTTATGTTTCGAGTGTCGATGTTAATCTACCTTATGACAACAATGTGAGTTAGCTGAGTAAGTAATTAACAACTATTAATTTTCTTCGATTTTTTTAATTAGTACCTACTAAACTTACAGCAATTTTCTGCTTGTCGATTCACAGTGACGAAGAACCTTTTTCTCAACTCTATCAATGTTCATTATTTAGGTAAAAACTTCTAACTTAGATAATATAATAAGTTGATAGAGACTTGGCAGCTTCTAGGATATCTACAGCCGTATATCTTCGTGATCTTTCTTTTGGTATCATCAAAAGTGGTGTTATAAACATCATTTTTCACTAGAAATCAATCGAAAATACGAGACGGAATTTGTGAAATCTGCAATGTTCTGGATGAAATCCTCAGTAAGGTCGTTCGGTTGTGAGCGTACGACGTAGTACAGTTAGTGTACCTATATTAGTAAATATTGAAACAATTGTTGAAACTACCTACTACTAAAAATAACAGAGTGCACATTTTTTTATTCTACTTTTATTAAACTAGGTATACAGGAAAAAATGTTAACCAATGCGCAATTTTTTTTTGGTCGTTCAGTGTCAATAATAGAACCAGTGTCCGATCGAAAATGGATTTTCAGCCGAAAACGAAAATAATTTAGACATTCATAAATATTAATATTTCCGCTGTACACTGAAATCTTGTTTGTTTTTTTTTACACCTAGGGAGAGAAAGAGCAAATATAGGCTTCCAAAGAAATAAAACACGATAATTCAGGGATAATTCAATAATCACATATTTCACAAATCTTTATCAATTTAAGTGAAAAAAGTTCAAAACCCATTAATCTATGCTCGTGAAGAAAAAATACAATATAACCTCGCTTCACAACTTCATTTCCATTATTTGTTCAACTTTTTTTTTCCCGATTTGAAACCTAATAAAGTATCTAAAAAACATACACCGGCAAACCGAACGAGCCCACGGCTGTTTAGGTATCTTCGCGTGTTCTGCTACACCACGGGCTCGCGCCGGCCGGCAACTCACCATAATAATTTCAGTTTCAAATAAAAAAATTCAAACTTCGTTAAGAACGTTTTCGCCGTAGGTACGTCATTTCATACAAATTTTCAAATCCTTATTTTTCGAAATGACTGAACCGATTTTAATGAAACTTCACGCACTTAAGCAAGATACGTAGTTCTAAAACGTTAGTAGAACACATTTTCAAAATGTCTATTAAAAAAAAAGATAATTGGAAATTTATGTTTGTATGGAAATTTTAAAATCGTTCTAATTTAACTGTAACACCATTTCGAAAAATAAGGACTTGAAAATTTGTATGAAATCCATAACTTTAAAATTCAATTCCTTATCAAGTAATAGTCACGTAACTGTGTGGTTCCCTCAGCTCCAATAGTGCTTAGGTTAGCCGCCCAGGAACTCCAGGAAGAGCATCAGTGTATTCCGTTGAAGGAGGTCCTGAAAGACTACCGTGGGTAACTTTTTGACGACATTCTGATCTGTATTTAGATGTAGGTTTGATTCGTTTGGCTTTGAGACGACGACGGGTGAAGGTATGGTAGCCCAAGAGCTGAAGACTCGCCCACTATTTTAAACAGGAGAACATCCATTATTTGGATTATTTGGATCAGACCTTTGTCTGATCCAAATAATCGAAAACGTAACAAGCAGGTTATTTGTGACTAGATCACAGATAGCTAGCCCTCTCATACTGGTGATGCAGCAGTTTTCCATGTTCAAGTGTATAGAATAATAATTATATCCTATCAACAGGAAACTATTGGCATATACATCATTGGATTTAAAGCCGCTGATGGCACAGTCGGCAAATTAGGCCACTAAATGGGCTCAAAAATAAAAAATAAACATAATTCTTGATACAAAGAAGATGGAAGACGTAGGTCATAGTGAACGTCAAGAATAATGTAAGTACTTACTTAAATAAAACGAAGAAGCACTTAGCACCGCTTACGTATTAAGACCTAGCCATCATGATTAGTCATTCATATTTCTAATTCATTTACGTAGTAAGGTCATATCTTGCGAAACTGCAAGATATTAAATAACTACGATTGTTTCGTTCGCTGGCCGATCGTTTTATTGATTGGTAGGAAAAATCGTGCTTGGGATGTTAGGGGTTGTATACGGTATGTAAGTGGCGGGATAAGTCCGCGGCTGCAGTATGAATAGACATATCGGTTAGCCGAAAGGAAAATCGATGACACACAAGGGCTGTAGCATGTCAGGTCTTTCTCATTAGTGTAGACCGAAGATAAGGACAAGCAACTGTTATGTCATTATATCAGCTTATCCTTGCAACGAAATTGCTACACGCAAGCGCTACTGCTGAGCTTGAGGTCCCCGGGGTTCGATTCCCGGGTCGAGTAAAGTGTTATTGGGTTTTTCATCTGTAATTTCTCAGTAGCAGCCCGGAGTCTGGATTTGTGTCCGGTTGATGGCAATAGGCTCGCCCCCTATTTTATGGGACTTAAACATAATTGGCGAAATGTGGGTGTACTACAGGTACACCTCTGCCCAACCCTTCGGGGAAACAAGGCGTTATGTTATGTTATGTTATGTTATGTGTTCATTACAATATGTTGGCTTTCTCTTTATACTAAAATGGCTAGCTGGGAGTTATTTTTCCTAAGTTAAGAACGGCTCATCTAATCACGAATTCACGACTGATCGGTTGTATAATTGCGTATCGCACATAGATTGACAATTGATCGCAATGTGTTTGATTTTGACAGTTCACCTACGTTCATTGCTTGTGTTATTTAGGTACACATGGCTACACATCAAGCTATACATTTCCAGTATAAGCTGATCTCGCATTGTATAGGATTTCCGTACAATGCGAGGTCAACGTAAACTGGAAATGTATAGCTTGATGTGTAGCCGTGTGTACGTTGTTGAGCGGACGAATTTTTCAAACCTATGAAGCAATGGTTTAATAATATCCTTCAAAACTCTCGGATTATCATTGAACGTGTGTTACACAATTAGGGTATAAATGATATTAAATGGAAGGCATAACTTGCTCAATGTTTCGCATACGGGAAAATCGCGAGAGAACAAAATCTAACCAGACTACCAGAGTGTATGAGTCTTTAGTTTATGATGCCCTTTTGTCTGTGTCCTCTCGTACGTATGCATCATCTTAATAAATTCACATTATTGCTATTCAATAAGCATGGTCACCGTACGCACCGTGGGCGAAGCGTGGGTGCCCTCGCGCATCACTATGTGATGCACATTAAATTTGATTGTTACTGCAACCTGCGCAGGCGCACAGATTTATATTATTACGCCAACCGCTCATTTGGTGATTATTAAACGATATAAATTTATTACACGATTCAATATTAATATCGTGACGGTAAAAGGTAAGTAGGATTCTTTGAAGGCGTTTGAATTTAAAGACGAACTTATTTATCAAACAGGCAACAATAAGGAGAGCATAAACTGAGTCATCATTATCATACAAATTACACCATCATAATATTTTCCGTAGACTTAACTAACTTTGACTCAAGGATCAGATTATATTCACTCGACGAACGTTGGTCTTTGGAATCAGAATGATGTGAGCCCATGTATTCGTAAATATTGTATTATCTACCTGATAAACTACTGTATATGGTTCGTTTTCCTTGTTACAGATGCCTTTATGAAGCTACCATAATGTAACAATTTCAAAAGCAAACTCCGTTCCGTCGCTGTTTGTACCAGGAGCGCATATCGGCGGCGGCGGTGGCCGCAAAGAATGTCGTCGCCGGATTTATGTGTGCGCGCGCACGCGATGACAGCGCCGCACCGGCCACTACTCTACGCGTATGTCCGCCTGGTACCGCCGACTTGCGTTGAGGCAGTGATTTCTTTTTGCTTCAGAGCATTTTCTTTTATGCTGGTGATAAACAATTATTTTCTTTGTGCTGTAAATCATCTTCATAAGCTGAATCACTGAAATGATCTTCATGATTTAACTTTTCTGATTTAACTTCCAAGTTCTTTATACGCATTTTAAAATAGTACTTATACTTATTACTTAAAAAATATTATGTATGTTTTGAAAAACGTTAGCAAAAAAGAATTTCTCTGCGTGATTTTTCCCGACAATTTTCGAAGAATCTTATAATTTACTAGTTGACTACTGTTTTCTCGAAAACAGGTGTAAGAGCAACTCTCTTGGCATTTTAAAACAATTGCAAATTACGCAGAATACGCTTAAGCATCATGCTTCTACCACTTCATTTCGGCGCACGCTTCCGACAACGTCGTCGGTCCACTTGTAACTCGCATAAACTTAGTTTAGGTCTGTTTTCTCAGTTTATGTAGGCGCGGTCGACTGTCTACTGCTGCCACAGTATTTATGCTAAAAGGCCCTGCGGCTCGGACCCTTAATAAACAAATGACGCGCTCACAGATTTAAGAGCCCACGTCGCAATTATTTCGCTATTTCGACGCGGCCCGACCAAGTAAAGGCGGCTTTTTCGCTTTATTTGAATTTTAAGTAACCCCATGACGGTAATAGTGGTTGGGGAGTCGGTGGCTCGCTTTTGTTGCTTCGCCGAAGGGAAATGACTTGTTGCACGTCAGAGCGCGCTCCTGACGGTTTTCGTAATGTCATTTAACACTGAGGCGCAAAGCGTAGTGTTTGGTGCCATAATGGTGGACTTTAGACTACAAATTGCGCTTTTAAACCTAAGAATAGACTTTAAAGTAAATAATAATTAAAGTATCTTAAGACGAAGTCGAAGGAGCTTGTTTGTTGAGGTCTTTGTTAATGTGATTATGTAGAAGACGGTTTAAGTGATCGTTAAATTTGAAGAAATGTTTGGAAACTCATAAGTTTTTATTCATGCTCCAAAATGTCACAACCTGACAAAGATTGATAAGCTCGCATTGTAAGACATATTGTTAAGACATCATTGTAGATATAAAGGACCAATTTTTAACTGAATAAGCTTAACCACAACAAAAAGATAGTGACTGTCCATTCGTGATACTCGACATTTTATCGGATTTCCAGTATGGCAGCTACTGGATGCGATCATTTAAAATGATAAATCACCCGCTCCGTCACCGGGCGACTCGTCAAAATGAACTTATTTGTCAAACTTAGATCACTGAGGTGCGATAACTAAAACAGGAAATTGAAATTTTGTATCGCTGTACAAAAATCGGCCGCGTCGCCATCTTGGACGCTAATCGCGCCACGATTTGATTATGGAACTCTTTATATATAATAGCTTTTTACTTTTTTTATAAGTGTAAGCAGCCAGTTGATGCATAGGTCTTGACAGGAAATGAGGTTAGCTTTTTAAAGGATCGTAGTATTTGCGTGGGAGAAGGGCCCGCTCGCATAGTTGATGATGGGAGGTGCACAGATGGTTGATAGAAAATTCCAATTGTAATTTTGTGCCTTTGTGTCGAGTTTAATTCATAAGCCTTTCTATGTACGTGTCGGGCTGACACTGCCAATCCAAATTCTTTGCTGGCTCAGCTAACTGTATTTCCTGACAGAAATGGTCTACTTATATACAACGAGTTTGAACCTATTCTTTTATAAAACACAACATAAAGTTGCGAAATGATAAGCTTCGAATCAGTAACTCCTCGAATCAAAGGACAAGAACAATGTCTCGGTTCATTTAAAAGTATGTCAGAATCGCTGTAAAATATCTTGGCAGTAACAGTAATATCTAGTATCTTCCTATTACTCCCAAGATATTTTACAGTATCAGTAGACTAATCGCTGCTATAAAGGAAATTATGCCTAGGTATGCTATTCGCAAGTCCGTTTCTATAAGCCGAGTCAGTTCCGCTAACATTTCGACTGCGACCGTCCCATACTGTACTTTATAGGTAAGTACCGTCATTACAGTTCCTGCAACATTTGTATGCCTTATATGGAGCATTTTATCTAGCCCTTAAGTTAATTTCTTGATTACATTCTAATTTCAACCTTGAAATGAAGGGAGAAAGATTTTAAGTTGAATGTAGAGTCTATTCATTGATTTTGCATCTGAAAGTTTTGGGAAGCTATTTAGAAATGTACAATTTACTTTTAATGTATTTAAAATAGGCTTTACTTAAGTCAGAAGAATAATTAAGTCTAATTATAGTACATACGAATAAATAAAATTGAAGTGTCTGTTTTTTATGTCAAAATAACAGCTTTTTACTAAATGCATATGAAAGTATATAAGGTACTTATAAAAAAAAACAATAATAAAAAACTGTCTGTCTGTTTGTTCCGGCTAATCTCCGAAACGACTGGACCGATTTTGACGGGACTTTCAGTAACTTAGGCTACTTTTATTTTAGAAAAAGCTTCGCAGCATTTTGGCCTCGTACGGGACTTTTTGTTTTATTTTAATTTGTTTTTGTATTTTTATGTTTTTAAGAGTGTTTTTTTAGTTTAATTTGTGATCTCCTGTGCGAGTCCCAATAAATACTTTTTCTTTCTTTCTTTCAGGCGAAGCAGCGGGCAGCACCTGGTTGGGAAATAAAATACTAATTACCTATATAATTAGTATTTTATTTCCCTAACCTAATCTAAAAAAGATATACATAGGTACGAAAAAAAGTTTCAGGACTAACTTCGTTACATATTTCAGATAAGTTTCAGCCTACCTATTTATTTATTTATTTAAACTTGTAACACATAATAATAAGGTACACAGGCAGTCTTAATGACCTTCTTTTTGGGTGGGATAATTATCAAGTCCAAAATTTTTCCTGCTCTGGGCGGAGCGGCAGGGTGTGTCAGACTCTTACTGACTAAAACCCACCCGTGTTCCTTCCGTTGCCTGTGTTGCCACAGTGGCCATGGTATCCCTTTCGGACTTTCCCGCGACCCCGGCAGGCATCGGCCCTAGTAGACCCCTACACTTGTGCTGACATCTCTTTGAAGCGCGCGTGGAATACAACGCGCCGTCGACCCGGGCCTGTACGTCTACCATGAGTTGTTATCGAAAAATTACTCGCTAGCGTTAAATTCGCTAGCGTATTAACGTGGATCAAATAGATTTAGATAATGCTTGCACCATGAGTTTTACGGAGTCATTCGCAGACGCTAAGGTCAGCTCGATAGATGGTGTCGTGTATCTAACTTCACTCCTTATGTTTTGTTCCTTTCTTTCTCACTACCAAGAAGAGAGAACGACTCATAAGCTCATATGACAGTGAATATCTCGAAATAATCCAACTAAATAGAAAGGTTGGCGGATGGTGGACTACTTATGGTATTTAGTGGTTGTTGAATTTTTATTCCTTATAATATGTCACTATCGTCGATTCAATTTGTAATTTGTGTACGTTGTGTGTTCCGCAGCGTTTTTGACTTAAATTTAAAGTGAAATAAGTTGGCTAAATTATAATCTAAAATATAATGAGGACCAGTGGGTCACAATTTAATATAGTGTATAGTGTAATGAAAATTATTGTTTAAGTTCTAATGAAACTCTTTGTGTTGGCTTGAATTCCGTAACATTGTTCAATAATAAGCACAAATTCACTTCAAACGCTTTTTTAGAAAGTCTGTAGAGTTGGCCACTAACATATTTCATGCTAAATAAGCTCTTCCAGACATTATTTTTACTTGAATAGACTCAAAAACGTATATCATTTTAATGTAAACATATGTTTCACACCTCAAAATGCTAGTGAGCTACGTAACTACTATCGCAAGCGTATTTTTCGATATTGTCTGTCAAATTAGTGACTCATGGTGCCGTTTTCTGCCTGCCGGGGTCGCGGGAAGGTACTTATGGGTCACCGAGGCCCCCGCAACACAGGCAACAGGAAGGAATACGGGTGGGTTTTAGTCAGTAAGAGTCTGACACACCCTCCCGCTCCGCCCAGAGCGGGAGAAGTTATTTGATGATTTCCCACCCTCAAAAAAAAAAAAAAAAAATGGTGCCGTTTTGTATGGTGACAGCTGAAAAACGTTAGTGACTATCGAATAGATTACGTTAGGTTTCTTACCTATCGAAATCTATAGTGCTCAAGGTACTCATTTTAATTCTGTCTGTGACCGCTAGGGGCGCTGTACAATATTTCATACATTTCATTTACGGAGACGCTAGCGAGTTTTGGCTGAGCAAACTCATGGTAGAGCTACTGGTCTTTATCGGACGGCGAGCTATCTATTGCTCACCGTCCGCAAGCCCGCGTCTACGGAGTTAATGACCTATGTTCTTATCATACACATTACACAAAATATTGAAAGCCTCAAAAACTACGAATACTTAACATCGTGGATCATGGAAAAACGAAACAGTTCAGTATAATTTTTTTCAAGAAGGACGAAATACCGCTCTTAGAAACACCTTATTAAAAATGATCTTTTATTTACTTATTATGTATAGTGTAACATTACGATTGGCCGGAGGGCCAGTTGTAAGTCACGTTAAAAAAAAAATAGAATAATAGTATTAATAAATATTAAAAAGGTTAGACTAGATATTAAAATAGAGAGTTCCAGGCTTCCAGGGTTCGAGTGTATGGGACGCTTGGACGGCAGGATACAGGATCGGCTAGCAGCAGCTGAACAGGATCGGCAGGTTGTTGTGAGACTGGATCGGCAGGCAGCAGTGGGACAGGGTTGGCAGACGAGGCGGAGCACGAAGCTGAAGCTGTTATTTCACACGCCGTAGTTGATCTCGTAGCCGCAGTTGATCGGCAACTCTGTCCCAAGGAGTAAAACGTCCCTTGTTAACCAAGAGGTTTTGTTTTATGGTAATTTAGTGGTATTTTTGGGTGTAATTGGTTGCTTTGTTTCACACTAGCAAAAGAATTGTGACTAACACCACGTTGATAGATTGCCCTAGTAATGGAAGGGCTCTCCGTCCTGGAGTGGACTAGTAAGAGGGTGACGTTGTCTGAATCTCGCCGATACGACTGATAGCGGAGGCGCCCTATAGCACCTCACGCTCCATGGGACGAGTGTCTGGACCTCCCATGACACATAGAGGTGGTCGGCTATGGCGTCCTAAGCCGCGCGACTATAACACCTTCGGCCTTAGAAATCTCCCAAAGGCGTAAGTGAGAGGGCCGGAGGTTTTACACTTTACAATAATAAGTTAGGTATTCGTTTTAGACTGAAGCAGATTGCACAAGACTGAGAAAAGCTGACCAAGAATAACTGACTGACAGAACTGAACCAGACTGAGACTTACCAGAACTAAACAGAACTGAACCGAAAAAGAAGTGGACAAACTGAACCAAACAGAACTAGACTAGACTGAACCCTTGTCAGGTCCGATGCCCGCTTTTATAGATTCTGGCCAAAGTTCTAGAAGTTTCTGTGAAGCATTATTCAAATTATTAGTTTGAATGCCTGCCAGGATCAATAAAAACGGTTTACATGAGTACATAGCTTAAATTAAGTCTAGTGGAACTAGCTGTATTATGGCCGCTATGCATAGAGAAAGAAAAACTTAGACAGATGACAATTTATGATGAAAAATGTCAATGGATAAAAATATTCTAAGATTTTATAAAATACAGTTTTCAGTGTTAGAAACAGTTCATTGTGGTTTTGCTTTTCAGCTGTGGTGTTCAAACATATGTAAGAAAGTTAGAGACATAATATGATTTCATGTTTGAAGCAAAGAAACAGTATAGAGATTATAACATAGGTACATTTATAAATATAACATAAAGATGTGGCTTTGTGTAGCAAAATACCACAATAGTTAAATACTAGCTGCGCTCCATGGTTTCACCGATTATCGGGTTAAAAGTACCTCATGTCCTAATCCAGGTCATGGTCTACCCATGTGTCAAATTTCATCCAAATCCATTCAGCTGTTTTAGCGTGAAAGCGTAACAAACAAACAAAAAACAAACTCACTTTCGCATTTACAATATTAGTTAGTATAGTTAGGATAATATTCAATATAACACTAAAATATATATTTATAGCGTAAATAGGGGAGATGTAGGCAATTGGAGTCAGTTGGCAATGGTGGTCACCCATTATAACAAAAAACCGAACGCGAGCGAACGATTTCAATGATATCACTCTGTAGCCGAACGCTAGTAGCGCGCCCGGCCGACACTCCGACAGTTCACTCAGTTTGAACCACGCGTGTGAGAGTAATACACGTAAAACGATTTTGCGTCGTTGTGTTCTAATTTTTCGAGTGGATAAATATGAAGGTAAGTCTCAAACTATTTAGTGTTTGTTTCTATGCTTGTGATATATAATGATCGTAGCATTTAAGATTGTAATTTGCAACTTCGTTTCCCCTTATAACCTCAACTTTTTTATAAGGTTTTGTTTTTTTTCGGTTTCTCCTTAGTGGGCAATCGGAGTCGGGTGACCCCATTGCTAACTTCGAAGAATTTTTTTTTTTTTTGTTTTGCAGATGCCGAATGTTCGTCCTAGACAGATAGATAAGGCTGGCTGGTCTATGGACCACCTTGAAAAGGCGGTGGAACTCGTAAAAAATAGTGGTTATTCGATGAGGAAAACCGCAAAAACGATGAATATTCCATTTTCCGGTCTTCAAAAAAGGTTATCCAAAAATAAAGATAAGGAACCTCGTCTTGGACGTACTACTGTCTTCATGCGTGAGATGGAAGATGAATTCGCGAACACAATAAAAAAATGGCCAATGTTTTCTACAGGTGCACCGCAAACCATCTAGAAAGCGGCATTCGAATATGCTAAAGCTTCCGGTGCGGTTTCCGTGCACTTCTTGTGGTTTTTAGGCTCATGCAGATTGCACTGGATGGGACTTAGCCCGCAATTATGTATGCGATATGTGATGACTATCATTGTCCACACGCTGATCACCATTGCCAACCGATGTTGGCAATGGTGATCAAACATGTTTTTTTTTTAATTAATAATAGTTCCTTAAATAGTAAGCCAAAGTGATTAAAGATGATCTCAATTGATAGTTAGATAACCAAAGTTTGTTATACGACTAAAGCAATAAATAATTGATTTATAGATTTGCTTTTATTTCAATTCTCGCTTAAGTGACTCCCAATACCTACTTCTCCCCTAATAGGGGGAAAAACTAAAGGCATCAAAAAATTCGTCCGCGTTGCTGGCAGTGGGAAAACTTCCCAAAAGGCTGGCAGCATTGCCACGTTGGATGGAAATGTATCTTTTAATTCTAAAATAAATTACTTTTTATACGTATGTTGTTTATTATGTTAGTTCCGATAATGTTGAATACCGACCGCTGGACATAGTTGCCAGTGCCGGTGCCGCAATCGACGCGCGTGCGCTTGATCCAAGGAAGATTAATTTAATTGAAGTTTAATTCATTCTACCACTAAATATTAGTTTGGATTTAGAGGAAAAAGAAACTAAAAGTTTATAGCCATAATTTTTTACACCCTAAAGATTCGATAATCGGTTTCAAGAAAACTGAAGATACGGTAATGGTAGAGGCTGTCTAATAAAATCACTAGGCGGCCAAAAGTCAAATTATGACTAAACTAGCAGTTGCCCGCGACTTCCTCTGCGATCCAGGATAAAAAATGTAGCCTATGTGCCTATGGGTAGACCACGCCCTAGAGAAGGCTCTAGGGCATGGTCTACCCATGTGCCAAATTTCATCCAAATCCGTTCAGCCGTTTTGGCGTAAAAGCTTAACAAACAAACAAACTTAGTTTCGCATTTATAATATTAGGACTGTTTCGTCGGTCTAGTGGTCGCAAGCGCTACTGCTGAGCATGAGGTCCTGGGTTCGATTTCCAGGTCGGGCAAGTGTTATTGGGTTTTTCCCACCAGGAATTTCTCAGTAGCAGCCCGGAGTCTGGATTTGTGCCCGGTTGATGGCAATAGGCTCGCCCCCTATTACATGGTACTTAAACATAACTGGCGAAATGTGGGTGTACTATAGGTACACCTCTGCCCAAGCCTTCGGGGTACAAGCGTGATATTATGTTATGTTTATAATATTATTTATATTATAAATATTAGTTTTATTTATTAGTTTCTTCGTAGAAGAGTAAACAACTATGGACTAAATAATAACATGGAATTAAAAGATCTTTAAATTCATTCCTAAACACTCTAAAACTCCAAACCAAATCCAATATTTGCTCACGCAGCATTGAATCTCAATACAATACCGCCGCACACAGCAATCTTTTAATCTCAGTTTAAACCAGTGCAACCTTACCTTAGCCAACCAAACCGAAGTTTAATTAGTTCTATCGCTAATTACTTAGCAGGGCACGACTAGCCGAGGACTATTCCAAGCATTCCATGATTTATTGGCCAGGCACTATCCTTTGACCCGTAGCGCTCTATTTGGACAAAATATTTTACATTTCAGTGCTAATGGGTTTAAACGGGGATTAATACCTAGCAGTTGATTAAGTAGGTGTGTTGTTTACCTATTGATTGTGAATAATGTATGTGGTTTGTGAGTAATTAGGTAATTGTTTGTGTCTTTGTTTAGTGTTTATTGGTTATGTACTTACCTTTTTTTGGGTGTGAAATTATCAAATAACTTCTCCCCCTCTGGGCGGAGCGGGAGGGTGTGTCAGACTCTTACTGACTAAAACCCACCCGTATTCCTTCCTGTTGCCTGTGTTGCCAGGGGCCTCGGTATCCCTTTCAGAAGCTCCCGCGACCCCGGCAGGCATCAGCCCTAATGGACCCCTACACTTGTGCTGACATCTCTTTGAGGGGCGCGTGGAACACAACGCGTCGACCCGGGCCTGGTCCTTATCGGACGGCGAACTACCCAATGCTCACCGTTTACAAGCCCGATTGGTTATGTACCTAAATAATTGACGGGTACTTAAGACGTTGACAACACCTAAACCGCGGTCACTGTCAGACTGAATAGAAAAGAAAGAGAAGCGCGATGACACAACGCTTGTAATTTATTGCAAAATATGAAGAAATTATCTAATTACTCAAAGTTGAGTTGAGTAATCGAAAATAAAAAACAACCAATTTCTGCATTCAAATAAGACGTTCTTGTTATGAATTAAATACGTAACGTATGTTGATATTTAATAGAGATAGTTTGCATTGGAACTAAAGGAAAGAGGGTAGTTTAACGTTAGTTTGTATCGAGACTTTTTTTCAAAACGTGTTTTGGTAACAACATAGTTCTCTACCACAAACTATACAGATTTGGCATTTTTTTTTTCTTAAGACAAGCCCATTTTGGTCATTTGCCTCTTGTCAGCATCTTAATCCCTCTTGACTGCCTCGTCGTCCTGGTTTCGATTCCCGGGTCGAGCAAAGTGTTATTGGGTTTTTCCATCTGGAATTTCTTGTTGTTTCATTTTGGTTCCAGCGCATTGTTGCGCTCTCTTTTTCTCATGTCTTCCACATGCGAAAAAAGAGAGTAATTGACTCTGTCACTTTCTTATGGCGCGCCCAGTTCGCTATGATTTTTTTTTACGTATCACTTTAAGGCGCTAACAAGAGGGAAATGACCAAAATAGGCTAGTCTTAAGAAAAAAAAATGCCAAATCTGTATAGTTTGTGGTAGAGAACTAGGTTGTTACCATAACACGTTTTGAAAAAAAATCTTGATACAAACTAACGTTAAACTACCCTCTTTCCTTTAGTTCCAATGCAAACTATCTCTATTAAATATCAACAAAATCAAAAAACAAAAAATTGCCAAATCTGTATAGTTTGTGGTAGCTCAAAAAATATATGTTAATTTTGAACATATTTCTCAGAACTTGGTTGTTACCAAAAACGTTTTGAAAAACAAATCTCGATACAAATGAATGGTAAACTAACCTCTTACCTTGAGTTCTAATCCAAAATACAGATGTATTAAATATCAACGTACGTTACGTATTTAATTAATAACAAGGACTTCTTATTTGAATGCAGAACTTGGTTGTTTTCTATTTTCGATTACTCAACTCAATTTTGAGTAAATAGGTCATTGCTTCATATTTTGCAATAAATTACAAGCGTTGTGTCATCGCGCTTCTCTTTCTTTTCTTTACACTCTGACAGTGGCGGCAGTTTAGGTGTTGTCAGCGTCTTAAGCTATTTACGGTTATACCTACAGAAACCGAGATTTTACACTGACAACTGACATTGAAGACGCAAGAGTAAATAAGGTTTCATAAATTAAATCATAAAGATTTTACCTGGCTGGTTAGTAAAAAATATTGCTTAGTGTGCTATCTTGGAATTTATTTTATTGAGGATCTTCTTGACCTGAAAATTAAAGAGTTCAACTTTGTTCATTATTTTGCATCTTTTGTTACAGATCTTTGCAGTGAACGATGCATGACCATAAGGTCATACGAAGTCGCGGGCAATAGTTTGTATGGTATAAACCATACTAGCTAGCCCGCGACTTCGTATGCATGTATTTTGTATTTCATAATTTTATACAGTTAATATATCCTCGATGAAAAGTTGCCTATGTCCTTCTTCAGATCCCAGGCTATCTGTCTGTCAGATTTCATAATGATCGGGTCAGTCGTTTAGACGTGCAAAGGTAACAGACAGACAGACACAGTTACTTTCGCATTTATAATATTAGTATGAATTTAAGCAAGAATCTCAAGCGATTTTTTTTTTAATTTTTTGTATTTTTTTTTTCGTTGTTTCTTTAGCAGTTTACGCGTAAAATATAGTGCATGTAGTGCTCTTCTTTAAGTGATAGGGCACTTAACTTGATTTCGAATTGTTTTTTTATTAAATTTAATAGTGTACTCATGGTTGAAGAGCCAAATTAATAAATAAATAATTAATAAATCCGCAAAACATTTTAATCACCCTTTTCAAATTAAAGAGAACACAAAATCTTATTAACATGTACTTAAATATATGTAAACCTTGTTATTTCGAATTAAAGTCGCCTTCACTAGATAACGAACAATCAGCAGCGGCAGCGAGCGGGTTAGCTTCCCGCTACAAATAAGTTTAGATCGGATCAGCACCTTTTTGTTCCCGCTGTCCCTTCCTGTACGATCAGCGATCATTGATCACGGAGTAAAGGGAGCAGGCGAAGGGTTATGTGGTGATGTGCCTCATTAATTTCGTTCCTAATTTTCTGTATCTCTCAAGAGGTACAGAACCTTCTACTGCCTTGACTTATATACACAGTTGGTGACTGTAGAAGATTCTATTGACCTATGTGAACCCAGCGAATGATGGCATCGTCCTGCGACAAAGCCCCGAAACTACACTACTTTCAAATGCATTACAACATAACGCTTACAGAGTAACGGTGTGACTACTCAGGTCCGAATGAGGTGAGAGTACTTATACACGATGGATCAAAGACAGACTCCGGAACTGGAGTCGGGGTTTTCTCACACGAACTTAACATAAACATATCCGGCCCGCTGGGAATGGTCAACACCGTCTACCAGACAAAGTGTGTGGGCATTATATAAGCGGCTAATGCCATAGACCCAGGAGAGTCACGGACACCTATCCTCCGACAACGCTCCGACAGCGCCTCAGTTCTGCAATCCTTAGGGCAAAAACACATTACCTCGAGGCTAACAAAAGTATGTTAAAATGCACTAGAACGAGTATCTAACCGCATTACAGTGACACTGCAATGGATAAAATGGCACAGTGGAAGTGATCCACTGGTAACGACGCAGCTGAAGAACTAGCTAGAGAGCATCCGGCACGTCAGTCTGCGGACCCGAACCATTCGTACCCATCCCCTTTAACCAGCTACGCAGGGGGCTACAAGAGTTCACCCACATACAAGCAAAGAGCTGGTGGTCCTCGAAACCGGAGTGCAGGCAGTCCGAGGAGGCTATGCCATTCTTAGATAGTAAGCTAACCAGGTGTTTATTATGCCTGGACAGGACCGGCTTGCGCCTGGTGACGGGGACCATCACGGGACACTCCTAAACAAACACTTTCATACAATAGGCATGACGGACAGTCCTCTATGCAGGGCTTGCATGGAGGCGGAGGAAACCAATGCGCATGTGCTCTTTGAATGCACAGGCGTCACCCAGATAAAACAGACACCCTCGGGGCACCCAGATCCTTCACAGACGTTTTAAACAGACTAGGAGACGTAATCAACTTCTGGAGGAGGTGGGCTGGTTGGAATAACCACCAACGGCTGCCATGGCCCACGCACAATGGTCCGCCTGAAGGACTAAGTGTGGAAACCAAACCCTCTAACATAGAACATAGTGAACCCAGCGACGACGTTGTTTGGACTTTAAAAGAGACCATGATTTTTTTTGTCTAATTTTATAATTGCTTATGTAATTGACAGATTGCCGTTTTAGGTAAGTAAAAATAATGTGCTTTGAGTTTGTTTCGGATTTTTTACGCAGCGAACAGTCAGCTAGGGAATACTGCGTGCACTCTAGATTTAAAATATTTACCAAAAAATGTACTTGCAAAAATGTCTTAGAAGATACAGAAATAAATCATCTCAACATTTATTGTTTTTTTTCATTTGACTCCGTGTAAACGCTACACTAACGTCGTGTAGACGTGATATAAACTAAAACTATGTTGACGTGACTTTAGCGTCGCGTTAGCGCAACGTAAAGATGGAAATAAGTTAGCTTTCCGCTACAAATAAGTTTAGATCGGATCAGCACCTTTTTGTTCCCACTGTCCCTTCTGTACGATCAGCGATCATTGATCATGGACTGGAGGGAGCAGGCGAAGGGTTATGTGGTAATGTGCATCACTAACTTGGTGGCTTATTTCCTGTATCTCTTAAGACAAGACATAGATACGTAAAAGATTCTATGGACCTATGTTGCTTTCACAATTGCGGCGTTGATCAATTCCACGTGGACGCTGCGACGACGCCACGTAGACGCTGCACTAACGTCGCGTAGACGTGATGGAAACTAAAGCTACGCTGATGCGGCTTTAGCGTCGCGTCAGCGCAACGTATAGATAGAAGTAAGTTAGCGTAAGTTAGCGTTCCGCGACAAATAAGTCTTTTAGCATCTTCTTGTTCCCGCTGTTGCCTCCTGTATGATCACTATGATCAGTGATTGAAAGTAAGATGACACACTATCTGTTGATTGCAATGCGCTTTAAGCCAACTACGAAAACCTCAACTTTTAGTTATAGAGATTTTTTATGCCCCATATTAATTTATTAACCTTTTGACTGCCACAGTCATGTATAGATGACAGACCAAAATGTGCCCAGCACGCCACGGTCACGACTACATGACAGATTTTAAGGAATAATTCGTAGCTTGGCGCCGAGGGCACGTTTTTGCTTTTTTGACGTGGCAGGTAATAGGAACTAAGTAGGTACTACTTAAACTAACTAAAAATTACTACTACTTACTTAACTACCTAATTGTACAAAAAGGACCAAACATATTTAAAACTATAAACGATTTCATGAAACTGAACTGAACTGTACGTTCAAAATACAAAACCGTAGTCCACACTATTCTTTCGCAATGCAATTAAACATTTTTTTAAATACCCCATTAGAGTCCTTAATTTGTAAACCGCTCGAGCTCTAAAAGTCCTTTTGATTCGCTTTACAAGCAAAAACAAACTCTGTCATTCACGAACAAAGTCTAAAATTGTATAGATGTTATTTTAGTTGCCCTGTACAATATGAGCTTTAAAGCTTCGTTCACTTTTGTGCTAAAATAAAAGCAGCAATAAAATGTAGTCAGATTACTCGACTGGAACGGTTTGAAGTAAGTACATACCTACACTTTAATTTGTTGGGGAAGTCGAAATTAAAACAATACCTACTTCTTGGTTTTTTATTCGAAATAATTAAAACGGTATTTTTAAACTCATTGTTCATTTGTTTGTGGTCTGTGGTGGAGAAAAATAGACCGTGAAGAATTAATAAGGGCGAAATTCACCAATGAAACCGACTGCGATCCACACCTAACCGCGTTCAAGAGCTGGTAGTGCCAATATTATCTACGCAATTAACAGGAAAAAAAATAATATTGCAGAAATATTTCTTTTCTGTCCGTAAATTTTTATTGTCTAGAATTTTTTCTTTTCTTGTCAGAAATATTTCTTGTCTGAAGTTATATGAACTGTTAAGCTATAATCGGTAAATCTGAAGACCCCTTCAAGGGAAATATTTCATAAAAGTAATAGGCGTAACTATCCATAAAAAACTACTATATCAATACAAACAATTACACACAGAAACATTTCTAGTAATGTTGTCATGATGATATATTATTCCGTCATAAGTACCTACTTTTGTATATTTACATAAGCTAGAGTTAGGTATTAATGTACCAATATGCTTTTTCTTGTACTTGTTAACAGATTATTTTTGTATCAGATTTGCTTAAAAAAATTATTACTCCATGTAACTGAAATGTAAAGTGATGGCCTGAAACGCAGGTTTGAATAAACCTAGATCAGGCGGGTCGCTACCTAACGTTTTTTTTTATTCTGAACCATCATTACTTGCACCTGTAATTAAAAATATTTTACCTTTAGTAAATACACTACTGTTGGCAAAATGTACACTTTTGTAAACGTTTTTATTACATTTATTATTATAATTATTATCATATAATAAAATCGTAGCGAAGTTAAAATTGTACATTAAATATTTAAAAAATAATTGCTAGGAAGTCTAAAAAAAAAATTCTTTAAAAAATCGGCATTAGAAATGATCCCTCATTTCAATCATGTAATGCCGAATTTTTTTTTAATTTTTGTCTGTTCCCATGTAATAGGGGGCGAGCTTATCGCCATTAACCGGGCACAAATCCAGACTTCGGACTGTTCCTGAGAAAGTCTAGATGGAAAACCCAATAACACTTTGCCTAACCCGAGAATCGAACCTAGGGTCTCATGCTCAACAATAGCGCTTGCAACCACTCAACGAGGCAGTTTTTTTTAATAAAAATGTGGCTGTTATTTTAATGTATTGTGGTGTCTTACAACTTCCACTCGAACGAAGTCGCGGGCAGATGCTAGTAATCCATTTAATTGTAGAATGAACATGAACTTTTCTAAGTCTTACAGTATACTAGCTGCTAAAATAAAAGGAAGTTACTCCTCATAACATCAGCTATCTGCCAGTGAATGTCCCGTTAAAATCGGTCCAGCCGTTTTGGAGATTAGCCGGAATAAACAGACTAAAAAAAATGGATTTTTAGTTACAAGTAGATAACGTATATATTTTCATATGCATTTAGTAAAACACATTGACACTTCAGTTTCATTTATTTGTATAGATGTATAGATTTGACCATGCTACTAGAGGAACGTTGGTCTTCAACTTCATGTCATTTAAATTATGTTATCAGTCCTTATTTGTATTTTTGTACAGTTTGTTATAAACTTAATACAGTTTCACCTTCTGTTGACTACCACAAATAAAATAGTTCTGTCACTTCATCACTACTCAAATGGTTAAAGTTTACTGAAATTCAGGATCATCAGTTGCAAAGGTGAGTAGGGTAACTGGCCACTCATAACGAAAGAGGTAGAAACAAGGTAATGTGAACTAAAACGAAAATACCATAGATATAGGAATATTTTTTGTCCTTTTCATTCATGGGCTTGCTTGCATTAACTTGTTTCTACCTCTTTTGTTATGAGTGGCCAGTTACTATAGCGTGGCCAATTACTGTAGCAGTTACCCTGTATACTGGGATTCTTCGTTGAGGATAACTGGTTCATAGTCTCCCCTCAAGATGTGTCCCCCCATGTGACGATAAACTCATTTTCTAAACGCTAGCAAAGTGTTCTGTGTGAATCAAAGGGTTTGGTATTGTAAAGGAACTTATGCAAGACTGGACTGGAAAGCATTGACTCTGAGTTGGTAAAGCGGACTTTGACTGGATATTTGGAACTTTTTATAGAAAACACAAACAGAAAATTATATTATATTATATAGGTATTGATTTTCTTCTTGTAGCCTCAATACAGGTTGAAATTGAAAACTTGCGACAAACTGAAATGGGGCATTGTATACATCATTATTAACAACTTTTACTAAGGGACCAAAGCTGTAATCCCAAAAAAAAAAATCTGTTTTTCCTACATTTTGATGAGGTATTGCGAACATAAATGTAGGGGACAGCAGTTTTTTTTTTTGGGATTGTAGCCTTGGTCCCTTAGTAAAAGTTGTTAATAATGATGAGTACAATCTCCCATTTCGATTTGTCGCATGTTTTCAATGTCACTCTGTATATCAAGCTTCTAACAATATGCCTAATTAAACACTCCTTTTCAAAAATGATCACGCCTTTAGATAATATAATACATACACATAACGCTATTATAAAGCCCGATAACATAATCCGAAACATTTTTATCCTTGGTCCACACGCGCAGTTTGTCGTCAGATTTAGCTTGTATTTATATCCGCGCGGGCGACAGGCGTGTGCTACCGGTCCGATACTAAATAAGAGTGTCACACTAGCCTTTAAGGACACCGCCGGGATGGTGCTGTGAGAGAATGAACAGTTTCTTTATGTATTTACTTTTATAATTGAACTTTGTTTCTCACATCCACACATTCATACACAAACACACGTAAGCACTCGACTCACCACACCCGCACTCATTCAATTTGAAGATTTTTAAAAATTTTGTTTTATTTAGTTTTAAGATATTTTGTTTTATATTATACATGATTGTTGTGATTTGAAACTGTCTCTCCTAAATATAGATTACTCAGTAATCTAGCTAGGAGAGCAGCGATTCACCCAACGATTCGATGTACCTACACCATGTTATATTAGGGTGAATTTCAACAAGAGATTTTTATGTATCATTTCGGTGGGATTTTTTTATTTCAATGCAATCTATATATTTTTAGTGACAAATAATACTTTAGTCTATTTTATAACATTGTGCGTGAGTGGACATCAAATATTATCAAAACTTACATAAATATTTAAGGATAAAGTTTTAAGAGTCCACTGAAATTAAAAGTGTCCACCGAAATGATAAAAATTACCACCGAAATGATAAATCCACCGAAATGATACAGCTAAGAACAACCGTGCCCCCAGCCAGGGTTCCGTACTTTGTTAGGTTTGATTTCCACAAATTTTAGATAAACACTGAGACAGGACAGTACACAGTTTTTTTAATATCATCATTAATATACAGATATTACAGTTAGTATTATTACATATATCATTCTTTGAGGTTACAATAACCTCAAAGAATGATATTAATGTAATGTAATGTTTATTATGATATGAATGAATAGTTTCTTTACTTTTATAACCTTTGGTAATTTTTGTGGTTGTTGTTGTGTGAAAATGTTGGAAAACTTTATCGTAAATGCTGGTAACCTTAAATAAATATTTTTGCTTGTTTATGTACTAATACTAATTTACTTGATATATTTTCAAAAGAATCAACGTATCGCGATTAGAAAGCTTAAAGTTTCTGATTAATATGATGGTTGCATTTGTAAGTTATGCCATTAATAGTAATACCTAATGTCTACCTATTGCACTAAGAGAAAAATGCTAGGTATAATTTAGTTAAATTGGTAACGAGAGGAGAATAGTGTTTCTACAGGTATATCAGTAAAACTTCTAAAATTAAATCAACTCTTATATTTTTAAAATACAATAAATGAATAAGAAACATTATAAAAATATCTTAGTAGTAATAGCTTAGTACTTTTAATCCTTTTACATAAACGTATGAAACATAACAGAAACCTGAGATTGAGATCACTTTATTCTTAAATTACTACAACAATAGAGAAACGTACATATCTAAATAGAACAAAAAACAACAAAGTTTTGTTCTACCTATAACTATAATTCGCAATTATGTATAAGTAATTCTTATACCTAATGCGAATTATAGTTATTCCAATAAAACAGTCTTTCTGGGTACGTATTTACGAGTAGGTTCAAGTATGTAGCTTAAAGATTAATTTTTCATCATGTCACTTTAAATCACACAATTATTTCTCAAATTCACTAATCAGCCTCTTTTCATGACTATAAATATAGGTTTTTAATTTAGATATGTACCTAATAAACAAATCTTCTTTAATTATCACACCACAGCACGTCTTTACTATAATTATTATAGTCATCAGTCTTCTTTAATAAGTTTAACTTCCTACCTAAAACAAGTCATGCCATTAAATGACAGCAAATATTTAAAAAACTAAATATACAATAACAAAAATCAAAAAATATTCAAATCAGAACTGGACGAAGACGAAGATAATCTTCTTACTTTTCTCTTCTTGGCTGTAATCATGATTTCTTCTTCGCTGTCAATATTTCTTGTCCGTTCATACTTTTCAATAATTTCAGTATCATTGTTTTCAAAAAATGAACACGATGGAGTGCTAAATTCATTGAAGTTTTCATATTTTTCGAGCAATGATTTGGGTATTATCGATGATTCCTGCTCATTCTCTCCTTTTTGATTATTCATTCCATCAAAGGAATGGGATGTTGAGGGCTTAATAATTGATATTTCAATGTTTGTGATTGAGTGTGTGTGTGGTTCATGTATGAAACTATTCCTTTGTAATTTTTTGGAAAGATTCTTTTCATTGAATGGCTTGGGACGTAGTACTAATTTTTCTGACAGTTGAATTGGACGCAGATGTGCTATATTTGTATTATTTGCAAAATTCGTTGATTGAATCCCAGTGAAGTCATGAAAACCTAAATGCTTGCCGTGAGGGCACCTAATAGTTTTATTTAGGCATTCTCTTTCAATACAGGACAGATGTCGAAGTGCCAAACGGTTTCCTGACTCTTTAGACCAAACAACTTAGTGAACTTTCATAGTTCCCGGAAAAGTCTTTAAGTCTTTGGGCAAGAGCCAATCTTTTTCTGTCACCTGATAATCTTCAACTGTTTCAATTTTCACACCTTTAACATAACACTGTAGGTTTTGTACCAGCGATTCAATATTGGTAATATCATGTTGATATGAGACTTGTTTATCTAGCGTTCTCTTTAATACTCCACCCACTCCATCTGCTGCGCTTTTTCCATGACCACACTCACAATAGTTCCAAATTATGTGGGTCAGCATCGGACAATAGGAGGATAACTGAGTTATTATATATAATATATTTTTATTCCTGTATTGCGCAGATGGTGAGTCAGAAATAACGTAAAGTTTACGAACCAGAGCAGCAGTTATCTCAATTTCTTGCAAAACAGGAATGAGGTGTGCCCATACTGCAGCAGCATCATGCCTTAAAGAGGTACTTACAGTACAAAATGACTGAGTTTTGCAAGTTTCGTTGTCGAGTTTGAAATATATTACGACAGTATGCAAAGTGAACTGTTGTCTGCTACCACCAAAATGAAGGGATTGAATTTCGGATCCATATTTGGCATTATAATTTTCACTGAAATCAATTTGTATAATACAGTCTTCCGTAGTCATATTTTCTTTTAACGTTTTGAAAGCTTGATTTTGATTTTTATTATTGACGCAATGTTTAAGGAATGGTTTCAGGCTACCTTCGAATTTTTTTATTAAATCTAGTGGTTTCACCCAACGCCTTACTTTTTCAACTTTAATAGCAGATTTTTCTACATTATTTTTGACATATATGCTTTTATTCTTCTCCCAACCCCAATACGCTATGTTCACTTCATTATTAAACTCTTGATAATCAATGTGTCTATTTTTACAACTTGAGCATATTCTTTGCAGACAATCGATGTTATCTTTACTACAACATAGGCTACTTAAAACGTCGGATATTGTATTTTCTTTGATAAGGCGGTTTCTTTTCATAGATTCAATCAAAAGTTTCATATTTTCGTGCTTTTCACATAGGCATGTATTTCGTGCATTCACATTTGGTTGAGTGACCCAGAAAGGCTTCATTCTTGAAAATGTTGAATAGCTTATCGGTGGTTCTCCTGATCCCAAATATTTCAAGTGTAAATTTTTAAGTGTGTCTGTCAATAGTCTTTTTTGTTTTTTTAATCCATGTCTAGATATGGTGTCATTTTTTCCAGGACACAGTGTTGAATTTTCATCATCTTCTAAAAATTTCACCACCCTCCTGAGAATTCGATTTTTTTTTTCATCAGGTTTTATGACTTCTACTGCTGGTTTTTCTCCTTTTTGGGTACTTTTCTTCAAAATCATATGATTTTGAAGAAAAGTACCCAGATTGCTTTGTAGTCTGTTACACCTTTTTTTGAACATTTCTTTTTCCTTAGTGACCTGTAATAATTTGTTTTGTAATTCTGTTATTAGCTTAGTTTTAGTTTTTTGATATTTTCGAAATTTGTCTTTAAGTCCTCGCTTGAATTCTACAGATGTAATTGACGAGTCTGAAACAGGGCTGTTGGGGCATAATGTTGACTCGATACTACTTAGATTTGATGGACATGTTATTCGTTGTACGCCACTTGGTTGTACACAATGAGTGCCAGTTACTACATTGTCATCAATATGATGTTGAATATTGGAACCAATTGTACTATCGCTATTCATCGGCAAGCAGCGCCGAGCCGAAGATGGATTCCCTTGACGAGAAGTGCTTGGACCAGGATTGCTATAGTCAAAATTTACAAAATTTTGATGCGTTGATAGCAGGGTTTGTCGTGGACTGCTTGTGTATACCCGATGAAAGCTTCTAGCTTCTGTAGTATTAGAACGTTGGATTTGGATATTCGTACTAATACTATTGCTGTTCAATCGTAAGCTGCGCCGTAAAGTAGGCAAGAAGGAACTGTGACAGGAAGTGCTTAGTCCAGGACCATCACTTTGATCCCCAATTGTCTCATCCAGAGGGTTAGCACGAGCCGCTATAGGAGCTGGAGCTGCTCTATTTTTTTTTCTTTGGTAATAAGCAGCAGCACTTATTTTGTTTTTTCTTCTTAGGATTCTTAATTTTTTAGGGGTCATTAGATGCCTTGAAACAATTAATCCCGCTGCTTTTTTTCTGGCATACCTTTCTCTGTCTTTTCTCAAAAACTCTTCGCGTGAGACTTCATTGCTCTTAATTCTCTCTTTTCTTCTTCTTTCATACAACCTCCTTTTTTCCAACCTTTCTTCTCTAGTCTGTTGCTTAGGCCGCGGCATCCTAAAATCAAAATACACGCTTTTCAATTTTCTTCTTTCTCATATCCACAGACATACATTCATACACACTATACTATGATCCTATAAAATACTATACCTTCAGATACACCACGCGCTCACACACTAGCTCTCTTGCATTGACTCAGACAAACACTCTCACAGGCAATTTCTCATCACATAGGTATATCTCTTTTTTTTTCATATAACGTTTAAATGCTCTTTAACTTATTTGTTATATCTTGTAAAATTAAGAAATTTTGTAATTATATCAAATATTATTTATTATTGTTATTTACTCGTAATAAATGATATAAAAATAAAGGTAAGTGACTTATATTGAAGGTAAACCCTCGAAATAATTATTTTGTTGACAATTACGAGTAGTAGGTATAATAATCTACACTGTGGTGACCCACACACTCATCACATTTTCGTTGAGCCGAACAAATGTGTATCTAAAGTATAGTAAACATGTACTAACTACATAGATATATGTATATATTATAATCTTAAGCACAAATATTACACAACAAATACACCTAAATAATCTAATCGACACTCTAGGTAAAAGTAGGTACATTACAAAACTATGACTTTGTATTTGACACCAGGATCTCTAAAACTTTATGTTTTTATCATTTCGGAGATACTTTTAATTCCGGTGGACTGTAATTGGTATAACAGTCCACCGAATCCACTGAAATGATAACACTGAGATGATAAAATAGAGGTTAGTTCTACATTTAACTCCGAAAAAAAATTATTTAAAAAATATGAACACTACTCAAACAAAACAGTACTTACTGCGAATTTAATACACAATTTTGAAACAAATTAAACAAATCTAGCACGAGTTATAACAGCCACCGAAATGAAACTATTTTTGTCCCCATATTACTGAAATGATAAACTTACTTTTTTGGCGGGAAACCGCAAGACGTTGGGACCGGTGCGTTCGCGCCGAGAGCTTAAGCCGGACTGATCCGGAGTGAGAAAAGGTGAAAGGGGCGTAACAACGCAATGTTGATGTGGCTATTCTACTAAAACTTACTGTCCTCTGAAATGATAACTTTTTTCCAGACAAAAGTTGACTGCCTGTCAAATCCATGAGAAAGAAGATAAACAAACAAAAATTGTTTTATTTGATCGAATATATTATAATTTAATGATAACAAAATCAATTTAAATCCATATTACGAATGTATTTGCAGGAGAAGGTATGTTATGAGCGGAATTGGGTTCAGGACAGGTCACCGTGATGATAAAATAACACTTTGTAATTTTTTTTTTGGGTATATTAGAGGGTAGATACCAATGATTTTTTTTGCCAAGGTAGAGAAATACTTACGTTATTGAGAAAAAATATATAAAATTAATAATCAGCACATTGCACTACCGTTCTCAGGTTTGCCGTGTATTTTTTTGCTTGGGCAATTCACCCATTAATGCATACTTTTTAGTCCTTCATGTACTATAAAATCTTTACCTCAATAAAAAATATTATTATTAGGTATTATTATTATTTGTCAAGGTATCGATCTATTCCGGGATTAGTGAAAAGCTCTTGGCTGCATCTTGCATGCAATAAAACGCTGTTGACAAACATTCTCTTGCTTGCTGTTATTATATCGCCTAGATTTGAAAGAGGATTTAAGGATGTTAAATCAAAGAAACTGTTATCAAGTACAAGTCACTTTGACAACTTTACTCAAAGTTACGGACTATGAGATTTCATGAAGAGTTTGTAACTATTAAGTTCGGACTTCAGTCCATCATCGGCATATACTTCTTGCTTACCAAACAAGAGTTTTCAAGAAGAAATTCTCGTCGAAAACCTTAAACCATTTTTTGCCTGCTTCCCCTCGCATACCACCATCTTGCGCATACGCCTTTTTGTTCAATCCCCGGCCGTATTTCGGCTGCGCGCGCTTCCATTTATCTCAGCTATCATCTGAGATACGGCGGCTATCCGCTGAATCTTTATGCGAGCGCGATAGCCGATACTGACCGCCGCTGATTAGCCGATAGGTACGTCGCACCATTCATATGTTTTGGCGATTTTAAATAGTATCGATACCAAATCGATATGGTATCGTTTTTGAATGTAAAATCCATTTCATAAGGAACACGAGAATGTTCCAGTATTAAACTTAAAGCTTGAAAAAATAAACCAACTTGACTTGATAAGATTATTGTATTTGAAATAAAAGGTCTTGCATGAAAAGCACTGAGAGTATTGAAAAAAACCGGCCAAGTTGGGAAGTTGGTATCAATTTATCCCCACATCACGTGCAAGGGAGGTACCCTAAAAAAATATTTTTCAGAATTATATTTTAGCACTTTGTCGGCGTGATTAATATGTATACCTATGCCAAATTACAGCTTTCTAGTACCTACTAAGCGTCTCTGAGCTACAGTGGGGACAGACAGACGGACATAGCGAAACTATAAGGGTTCCTTGTTTAGTACGGAACCCTAAAAACGTGACAAACTTGGGACCAATCCAACTATATACAGTTTTATTTATTTCAATAATAAAACTTTATTTCAATCTTAAAAAAATATTTCTATAGTAAATGTGATTTAAAACAGTGTATTTGAAGTTTCATGCCCGTTCTCTTCCATAGAGATCTGTGTTTTAGAATGGGCAACTAGCATCAACTGCACTATGACTTCCAACTATGGTTTTTTGAGGTCTGTCGACAACTGCGTTAGTCTCTTTATAAGTCTATACAACACTTTCCCCTCTATAACTAGAATGGGTGAATATCTTCGGAAAATCGCTCAACATCATTACATTATATTCACCCAATCATTTTTATGCTTCAATGGTGAGCCCCAATCTGATCGCGAGTGATACTCTAAGTAAAGTATCCCTGAATGCCCGATTTATTTGAACTGGTGGTTCGTCTCCGCCCTGAAGTTGGTACATTGTGTGGCTTTTCTAATTAATTGGGCTTTGATCGTAATAGGGTATTTTACTATATACGAGAAAAAATCTATAAATATATTATTGAGATAGTTTAGGCAAATTGGAGTCGTAAAATGTTACTTTTAGTGCATAAAATAACAAAATATTTTTTAAAATTCAATTCAATGTTTTCAGTTTTTCTAATCTGTTAAAAAACACAATGATATAGTAGCCGCCATGTTATTACGTAATACCGCTGTGTAAACTAAAACGTGTCAACTGTCTACTGATAGTTAGATAATAGATCAGCGCAGTTGTTTACATAGACAAGTGACGTCATGACCACAGAGCAACATGGCGTCCACTGCGTCCAGAGTTTTCGTCAAACTACGCGCGAAATTTGAAAATGTAAAATTTAAATGCATTTTTATGGCACTTATTGATTGAATAAAAATTTTATATATATTAGCACTATAGAATTTAATTAAGACACTTTTCAAAAATGGGTGTAAGACCCTATTGTCAAGCTCTTTAGGTAAATCAAAATCTAAAAAAAAAAATCACATAAACCTTCATGGGCTCTAATGAAACGTCAGAAGCTAGGTGCACGTGCACGTGCACAAATTGCGTGGCTTTTATTCTTATCCAATTTCATTGTTTGTTGTATGAGTGATATTTCTCTATTCATATCCCTTTGGGACCTAAACCTAAAGGTTACAGCCAGACACTTTTCGATGTAATCGCCTATGTGGCTGATATGGCATATAGGCGAATACATCGAAAATTAAGCTTCATATTAAGGGTCGGGTAATCGCCGTTGACCGCGCCCATGCAAATGGGCGACGCGCACACACCGCGTTACCATTCGGTCTCATGAGAAATATTATTTTTTAATATCTAAAATATGAATATTTGAAAATAATCACAGATAGAATTATAGATAATAAAAAACTTATTACAAAAAAAAAAACAAGTGACTTCCAAAAAAAAAACTACAAAGTGATTAAAGGCTTCTACATACTGGCGCGACTTGTCGCGCGACGCGTCGCGTGGCGATTCTGGCGCGACATCGCCACGCCATACCTTTCACACTAGCGCGACAGGCAGCTGGCGTCGCGGCGTTGTCGCGTCGCGGCCGCTACAGTCGCGTAGCGGGCGCGACGCGACAACGCCGCGACAAGACAAGATAGTATAAATAGCGGTCCAATCCAAACTGGCCTCAGTAGCAGGCGTTCTTCGTCAGTGGATGAAGGCTGCAGGTCTGTGCGTGTTTGCCGAGTGAGGTTAGGTTCGATTTCCCGGTCGGTCGACATAACCCAACCTAACTTATGTACCTAGACTTGACCACACGAGCGCGAACGGCGAAACTGACGAATTCGGACGCGCTAAGTGACTTATGTAAATGTAATGGTGGTGTGTGTGTGTGTGTGTGTAATTAAGTTTTAATCTAAGCGGTCACATAGAGAGACAAGAAAAGCGACTTTGTTCTATACTATGCATAATGAAGTAGTTTAATTTACCTATGACAAGTGTTGTGTGCCTATCTTATTATTTTTGTGATTTCTAATATTGGAAATATATTTTTATGTTAAACATTACATCCGTTAGTTTTATTCATTCTAATGTATATTTACTACTTTTTGTATTAGATTCCAGTTGGTCTCATTGACTATTGCGTTTTCAAATTTGACATGAGCAAGTTTCACCAATTAAACTATTTCAGTGTATGCTCAGAAGCATTCTAAACCCTCTTGCAAAAGTTGAGTTTACTCGGTTTTATTCCAAAGTAAATTAAATCATAAGCAAAATTGTAAGTCTTCGTAATGTGAGTCTTATCCCATTGTGATAAGGTATAAATTAGGATGTATGACGAAATTAACTAATAAATGAATAATTTCTCTATTTCAATATAAGTCCTCGCAAAAGTCAATTATCCTAAATTATACCTTATTACAATAAGATAAGCATTGCAATGACTTACTCATGGTTTTTGGCGGCGCACGGCATGCTCAAAGGAGAAGGTACCTTTTTGAAGCTGCCGCAAGCCAGCCGCTCTACTGCGCCGCGCGTCGCACTTGCCACGGCTATAGTACCTAGTATTATTCGCGGATTTTGACTCAAAACACGAATGTCTTATAATTTTATTTCATTTTTAACCGACTTCAAAAAAGGAGGAAAGGAGGAGATTTCTCAATTCGACCGTATATATATATATATATATATATATATATATATATACTTTATGTGTTTTCGCCGATTTGTCCGTCAGTTGTAGAACGATTTTAAAAATTATTTTTTTGTTTGAAAGGGTATGCTCCCGAGGTGGTCTCATTGTCATCAAATCATAATCTGATGAGGGGATCCCATGGAAATCGAGGGAAATTCTCAAATTTTAAAGGCACACCTATAGCGATTTAGATATTTTTATAGTAACTTGTGCATTTGCTCTCGGAAAGCACCATTTGGTGGAGTGGAATTGATGATGAAGACCACAGATGGCCACCGGAACTACTTAATAAGAAGTATTTAACAAGTTGCAATTTGATTAAATACTTTAATATGGTTGCTAAGCCATTTATGCTCTTCACAATGCATATGGTGAGTGGCAGTTCTCCTGGTTCTTACCAGGATTTTCAAAAATATTCAAAGCAAAATTCCCATAATGGATTTATTGCTACTGAATATAATTACACAGTTATACCACTTAAGAGCCTATACATACAACTTCAGCTCAAATTCTAATTTCGCCCCCACTTCCCCGCGCCACCTCACTCTTTATCTCGCTCGCACGCTACTGCTCGCGGACACGCGGGCACACGAGGTCGAAGCGATTTTGTTAGAGTAGGTAAACTACACTATTACCGGACAAGTACTCAGAAATAAAATTATCAATGACAATTTAGTATTGACATGTCATTTATGAACATATAATTATTTATCGCAAATTTAATTTCAATGTACCTACTAACGGCTACTTATCAAGCTATAATTTCCAGTATAAGCTGACCTCTCATTGTACGGATAGGCTATACAATGCGAGATCAGCTTATACTGGAAAGCTATAGCTTGATGTGTAGTCGTGCACACTATTTTACCTACTGCTACAAAATAGTAGTCAAGTGCGAGCCGACTTTGCGCTGAGGGTTCCGCCCATTGGTTTAGTAAGTTTGTTTTATAGTTTTCGCCGTGTTGTAATGTGACAGTCGTTTGCGTATGTAATTATGTTTTAGTAGGACTATGCAAGTACCTACACATGCATACCTATAATTATGTTAGAAATTTTGCAAACCGATTCTAAACCACTGCATAAATTTCTACTGCTACAAAAAACTAGTCAAGTGCATGCCACCATTGCGCTGAGGGTTCTGTAGGTACTTTGGCTTGGTAGTAGGTTTACACTTTGCCATTTTACAATCGTATAATATAGTTTTCGCCTTGTATTACTACTTTCTTACTTATTATGCAACTACATATAAAAATGAATCGCCGAAAGGTATGCACACGCATAACTTCCGAAGGACTGAACCAAATTGGATAGTTATTTTTTTGTCGTGTTTGTGATTCTCAGGACAAGGTTGTATAAATATAAGATAGGTAGGGTAGGTAGGCAGGTAGGTACGTAGGTAGATAGCTAGGGTAGGGTAAGTAGGTAGGTAGGTATGGTATAAACCATAAGTTTTTGGAAAGTAATTAAACATCGTCAAAATTATACAACATTTATTTTAATTCACTTAAATCTCTAATTAGCATATTTCGAACATGTCTGGGATCGCATAGCTCAGGCAACATGCATGTTATATAAAAATGTTCTAATTTTGGTTCCATTTCTTCCCAATAATGGTCATGTCTCTCTATAATTTCCACTTTGATGTCTTTTTCGCATCCAGACCATACCCCGAAAATACATTTTTGCCTACCAGTGATATGTAATTGTCCCTGCACCTGTATATACTAAGGATATTTTTTATTTATGACAAGTCCGTTTTTAGTTTTCTTCCAAAACTTCACTTTTTTCTTATCTATAGCTTCGTCCAAAGAGGTTTTAAATGCTGTACCACTTGATTTCAATGATTGTGTCTTCTCCAACTATTCCGTCTGAAGTTGCACCTAGAAAAGGCAACTTCTTATCTATGAAAAGACCACAAGGCCTTTTCTCCTGTTTTTTCTGATACAAAGTGAACGTTGCTCAATGTATATCCGAATGCCTTATTATGATTGCATATTTCTTGAAGTCTTCTATTAAAATATTCAGTGTCAATTATTCTTCGTCCTTCTATACAAAAACAGCTTTTCCCTTCTACAGGATTATTAAAACTCACTTCGTACCTGAAATGACCAGAATAAAAATATTTGATGAATTCTTGTAAACCTGCATACATACTTCATACAACCTTCTTATATAGAAATCTAGCAATTACCAATTACTATCATCATCTGATGTTTCGTACTGCGGAGGATTGTGTGAATATCTGAAAAAAAGGTAGTTTTGGTATATGAAGTAAGAAATTATAATCCTAACTTCTTAACTAATATTATAAATGAAAAAGTGAGTTTGTTTGTTTGTTACGCTTTCACACTAAAACGGCTGAACGGATTTGGATGAAATTTGCACAGGGGTAGACCTTGACGTGGAAAAGGACATAGGCTACTTTTCATCCTGGATCGCAGACGAAGTTGCTGGCAACAGTAGTAGTAAACTAATTACTAATAAAATCAATAGTATTATTAATAAAAACATTACGTATCCAACATTCTTTCGATTAAAGAACACACTGGAAGCATAACTTTGACAACATGAATAAATAATACGGAACCCTAAAAAGGTCTTATCGTGAACTTGCTAATTTCGTGATAGTACCGTTACGCAATAGTATAAAGCGGTAGTGCCATGGGGGAACAGCTAATTTCGTGATGATCAAACACGTATGATATTATGAAGATTTAATTCGTCCGAATTTATTTCTACATCTTTTGAATGTATTTGGGTCCTGTAACAATCACACGTGGCAAGATAATAATACCTACCAAGACTTTACATATTTTTATTTATCATTTGGATATGGAACCCTAAAAATCCAGTCGCTGACCTGTCATTGTACGGAATGCCTATACAATGTGAGATCAGCTTATACTGAAAAATATAGCTTGATATTATGTAGCCGTGTGTAAATAACAGATCAGTTACATGGTTTAGGTAGGTAGAAGATACTCACAAATTTACTGGAATATTCTCTTTATCACCATCGTCTTCTGGGGAGTAACCATCACCTCTTATAGCAGTATTATTATAATATAATATTACTTCACAGTGGGAAAGTGATGGAGCTATACAGGACTTATAGCTCCATCTCTTTCTCACGTTGAAGTAATATTGAAATAATACTGCTATATGAGGAGATGGTTACCCCCAGTACTGTGTAATCGACGTCTTCTGGAAGACACATTATAATGATTTAGCTAAACTAGGTACCAAGGTACGTCAGTAGGTTCATAACTTTTGTCACCTACCTACATAAAAATTATGAGCCTATGTAGGTAGCACTACAGCCGGATAAGTAAATTACAGTTTTGTATCTTGTAGTTATATGTATAGGTAGGTACTTACCGAACAAACTTATATTTTTTTATTACTGACTTTCTAAACGCTTGGCTGCTACACTACGAATCACGGGTTCGATTCCCGCACGGAACAAATATTTTTATGACCTACAGATAGTTGTGCTGGGTCTGGCCGTTTGTGAATGTGAAGATGTGTGTTTGTAGGTAATCGCATCGTCTCCGATTCAGGATTTTTTCTGTTCCGTGGTGTCGGGGGTTTTTTAAATATTAAATTTAACTTTTATTACCTACTTTTTAAACATTATATATTACTAGTAGCTCAGACACGCTGCCATCGATACGTATCTCGCCAAAATCTGCGCCCCGGTAGGTAAATTCCCAAAGTAGTACTTACTAGTTTACTCTCATATTTTATCTTTTCTTCTCCATAATCAGACCCTGATCACCATCTAGCTATAACCTATTTATTGAGACCAGTTCAATGAGCCCAAACACGATACCTGCGCTGTAAGTTTGTGAGTGAGGTAAATATCAACTAGAAAAGAGCTGATAATCTTCAAATGACTGAACTGATTTTCTTGAATCATAGCTAAGAACACTCTCGATTATGTCGCCTTTCAAACAAAAAAAACAAAATCAAAATCGGTCCATGCATTCGGGAGCTACGATGCCACAGACACACACACAGACAGACACGTCAAACTTTTAACACCCCGTCGTTTTTTTGCGTCGGGGGTTAAAAATAAGAAAATCAACAAAAATAATAATTACTGAAAATTTATTTCAAACTCGAAAATCGATAAAAAGGTACATAAGTTAGGTTGGGTTATGTCGACCGACCGGGAAATCGAACCTAACCTCACTCGGCAAACACGCACAGACCTGCTTTCATCCACTGACGAAGAACGCCTACTACTGACTGAGGCCAGCTTGGATTGCACCGGTATTTATACTAACTTGTCTTGTCGCGTCGCGCCCGCTACGCGACTGTAGCGGCCGCGACGCGACAACGCCGCGACAAACGCGTAGCTAGCGCGACGCCATATAATAGGCATAATTTCTGTGTCGCGGCGCGACAGGTCGCCCCTGTGTGTAGTGGCGCGCGCGTTTTCATAGAGATTGTTCTACGGATATAATGTCGCAGAATCGCGTCGCGCGACAAGTCGCGCCAGTGTGTAGAAGCCTTAACTTTAATTTCGGAAGTCAATGGTGCCGATTCCCTTGTTCACAAACTAAACTAAATTTAAGTTCAGTGCATCTTTTTCTTTCTATTTCATTAAGAAAAGGACAGAAGATAAATTATAGTTTAGTCCTGTCAAATTAATCAGCGCCTGTCACTACTCTATACAAGTTTAGACGTGATTAAAAACTTGCCTACTAAAATTACGTCAATTTACGTCAACCGCTGATTAATTTGACAGGACTAAACTAAAATGTATCTTCTGTCCTTTTCTTAATGAAATAGAAAGAAAAAGATGCACTGAACTTAAATTTAGTTCAGTTTGTGAACAAGGGAATCGGCGCCAGTGTCTCTGGATCTGTATTTTAGTTTTTTGCCACCCACTACCGAAATTAAAGTTATTTTTCACTTTGTAGTGTTTTTGATAGTCGGTTTTTTTGTTTTTTGTAAAACAAATTTAGACCCAGTTATGAACCAGGAGAACTGCCACTCACCATATGCATTGTGATGAGCATAAATGGCTTGGAAACTTAAAGTACCTAATCGAATCGCAGCCTAGTTCCGGTGGCCATCTGTGGTCTTTATCATCAGGTCCACTTCAGCAAATGGTGCTTTCCGAGAGCAAATGCATAAGTTACTATAAAAATACCCAAATCGCTATAGGTGTGCCTATAAAATTTGAGGATTTACCTCGATTTTCACGGGATCCCCTCATCAGATTATGACTTGGTGACAATGGAACCTAACCTAAAAATTAAAGAGTTTAAAAAATAAAAGAGAAATAGGTGAACATACATAAAAAAAATATAAACATCTGAATTGAGAACCTCCACCTTTTTGAAATTCGGTTAAAAGAAGGCTGTTCGTACAAAAAAAAAAAAATCATGAAGATATCTTAAGTAGTTTGAAAGTAATATCGTTTTTTTATGAATGTATTTCATAAAGTATTTTTGTACAATACTTAAATATTCACTTAGAGAATTGATGTGTATGCGCTCTAGTTTAACATACATTTTTTGTATGACTTACTTGCATTATATGAAGGCGTAACAACAGATTTAAAAGTCACTAAAATCATAATATATCTAGGCCTTAATGTCTGTGCAGTTTTCGCACCATGACCTAACTATGTACCTATACATCCTATGCTCCCTAATACGTTATCATTTGATAGATCCCATCTCATTTAGATCACCATAGATAACCGCCGGTCAGTTTTTAATATCTTCGCCAATGCCCCGTTCTTTATCATTCAATGTTCAGCCCACCGGTTTGCATTGTGTGCGCCTTAATTAATTGTAGTTTGATTGAGCGTCAATCTCATTTAGATTGCTGATCGGATTGATGTCGGCTGGTGAATGAGGAGGTATCAAATGTGTTCGATCAGATAACATGGGTTTGTTGAACAATATACGACGCGCGGTGTGGGCTGGCCTTTTTGTTCGTTTAGTGTTTGTGTGGGTACCTACTTATTGATTTTTAAATCAGTTAGTGGATTTGTAGTGAGTATTTTTTTGGTCGAGAATGTACCTAATGTGTTAGGGAATTTGTAAATGGTGTTGGAATTGCCTTTTATAATTTGTTTGTTTAACATTTTTTTTTATGTTACTTTTGGAAAGTGACCTTATTGGATCTCTAATAGTATGACGTATCATCACGCATGTAAGGTTAGGTAGAGATATACCTATAGTACAACCAAAGGCGAACGGCAGGCCTTTATGGGAATTTCGTACCACTAATAAAATTTCGTGTTTTGGGATATTTTTTTGTTTTAATTGGTAGTTAATATGATAGACAAACCCTTTTTAAATTCTTGGAATTTTAGAACTTGGGACGTAACCAGTTTTATTTTTTAAGGATATGTACTAGTGTACCAATGTAGATTGTTACATAAAGGCACATAAACATTGTTTCGGTAATAAAGTATATGTTCTAGATTGGTTGTCGCTATTTTTGTAGTGTTTTACTTACTATCAAGTAGGTAAATTGAGATGAGGATCGTACCTACTCAACGGAGTGCGATCGGAGAGAGATTAGGAGATACCTATGTCCAGCAGCTGACTACAACAGTTTGATAATGATGAAGCCCTGATGAGGTTTTGAGTGTAGGTAAATAAAACAATACCGTTAATAGTTTTTTTTTAAGTACATTTATTTTTTTGTAATGAATTTTATTAATTCTTAATATTACTTCATCTAAGAAGGGGGCAGGTTGGGTAAAACCCTCATGGCGAGCATAGCTTAAATACCAACATAACTGCGTTTAGTTTACGACTAAATTACGTGTAGTTATTAAATCTTTTTTTAAATATTTTTAATGAATCCGAACTTCTAAAAATAGTACACTTAGGTACATGAAAATAAATGTCTTAGTTGCCTTAATATGTGGTACAAATTCTATAACAAAACAACCAAAAAAGTATGCAGTACGAAATCTGCCGTTCACCTATCGCCATTAGATCTCTAATATTTGATGTTTTATTTAAAAAATCTCTTCATGGTCTAAGTGCTCACCTGTAACTGAAACGTATGAACCAATACAAATAAACCGATGTTACATAGCCTAGGTATATTAAAAACCTGCGTACGCACAAACAAAGTGCTGTAATATCGTATACTAAGTATTCATAGTCTGTGTCGGCTCCCGGTAGCCTGTCGGCTGTCGTCGCGACAACGCTTTGTGGCGACACCCGCTGCGTACGAGTCGAACCATTGTGCATGCACCATGCATATATTGTGATTAAAACTTAACGTATTCGCGAAAATAGATCCTTAATATAATTTGCACAAACCATAGACAAATTGCTATCAAAATAATTCATATTCCCACCAATATACCTGTCAAAATGACAGCCGTCATTTATGTTTTTTTTTGGTTGAAAAAGGTTATTACGTGGCATTGGTAAGAACTATATAGCCTGCGGTATACATAGAGGCTGGTCTCCCAGTAGCCTGTCATCTGTCGTCGTGTGCGCTTTGTGGCGACACCCGCTGCGTACGCGCCGACGTCAAGCCATTGTACGCACTATGTACTGAGCGTATTTATGTAAAGACGGTAATTTGTATATAAATGTGGAGTGGAGTAAATAGCCAAGTCTGACTTTCAGCCTAAGAAATTTGAATTATTACGTAGGTACTGATGATGCAATTACTAAACAGTAATAAAGACAGTCTCTTTAGAATAATATTATATCTGCTATTGAATTAAAACCATTTGGTAAAATAATACCAGTCAGCTTAAAGGAAAGGGACCATATAGAAACAACGACAATTGGGTCTTATTTTACGCGGTGTAAGGATAAATGAAGTAAGTTTCAGGGGATATTTCTTCATCATTATATCATGGATACCTACCTACCCACTGAAACTATTGCAAATGAAATGTTTGCTTTAAAACTTGAAGTAAACTGCGTACATGTTAATATGGGAAATGAAAGCACAGTTCTAAGTAACAAGAATCAAATCATTTGAGAGAAAGTGTTATAGTGCAGCTCATAACGTAAGTAACAACCTATCAACTTGTCGTGAACTGTTATGAACTTACGGCACTTGCGCGTACGCATGTTTGCTAGAAGAGAAACTGGGCGAAACGAGGGAAAAACTTCTTGATTTATAAAAGGTATGAGATATTTTCCTATCCGATTATAGCAGCGGACGAACGACTGCCTGAAAATGACTTCTTTTTTGATCTCATTTAAGTAGACACAGCAAAACACAACTTAAATTAGATCCGATTTCGAATGACGACTGAACACTAAACCAAGACAATCCGAGCAGCAAAGAAGAGCAGATTGTTTGTTGGGAAGATAACACTTAACCCTGAAATAGATTTTTCCTAAAACCGAGGTTATATTTCGTTAAGATTATCCAGCACTGAACATGTGAAAACAGTTGAAACTTAGAAACATAAAGGCATAAACGAAAACCCTTCTGAAGTATCCCAGACTTGAGCCCCAAAAATTTAAACCAACTACACAACCTTTCGATAAAATCCAAACAGACCCTTAAAGCCAAGCAATTTAACTGTGAGGCAATTCATAAGTGCGGTACTCGGTTGTCATGATGGCGGCTTTCCCGCCGGAAGTCAATTATGCAATAAATCTGCAACGAACGGCGCGCGCGCATAGATCTCTGCACATTTACATAAGGCTGGGTGCAAGACAAACATGGTCTTTTTGTGGTGACGAGATCGTTGTGGGCTGATCGATATATTGGTGGGATTTGGAGTTTGGAGTTTTGGATTTGTGAAGATTGTTTGGTGCATAGGTTTATTTATTATGTCGTCGTCTTTTTCTGTAGAAACAAAGACTATAATAGATATTGATAAGGTAGTTAGACTATCAAATAAGTAGACTCACCCTAATTGCGTAACACAATGATGCCAATTCCCTTGTTCACAAACCAAACTTTTTAAACTTGTATGGCTACTCTATACAAGTTTAGACGTGATTAAAAACTTGCCTACTAAAAATACGTCAACTTACGTCAAGCGCTGATTAATTTGACAGGACTTAACTAAAATTTATCTTCTGTCCTTTTCTTAATGAAATAGAAAGAAAAAGATGCACTGAACTTAAATTTAGTTTAGTTTGTGAACAAGGGAATCGGCACCATTATCAATCACACAATCTGAATGATTTTGAACGATATTGCGAATCTTCATATGTTTGAAAAGTTTGTCTGCACAACATCGTAAATAACTCAATGAATGTTGTCATTATCGAAACCGGAATAACAATAATTCCTTACTCAATATTTTCGATTTAAATGCTAGCTGAATTCAAAGAAGAAATTATTTTTGTAAGTCACCAACAAAACTCAACAATCCGTCAAGTAGCCGACGATTAATTTTATCTAAACCCATCGCACTTTTAAATCTAGTGCTTTAGATAATGAATACTTTTATTCAGCCGTGGGCTAGTGGGAGTAGTCCGTAAATCACATTGCACAGGGGGCAGTAGAGGTGTCTCGCGGCCTCATTTACCTGGCTGGTACCGCGGTATCGAAGAGCCGATATCGCAGATACCGACCATCGATAAATAAAATATTGACGTGTATACGCACAGGTGAGGTGGGATAGTGGTGCGTTAATAGACAAGATTTTACAGTGTTTTTTGTGTGTTTGCGAATTTTCTTTTTGGTCGTTTTATTCGAAGACTTATTTGATTTTTTTTTGTAGTTATTTTTTGAGGAGATCTATCCTCAAGATCTCATCATTTCGTATCAACACAAGGCCTCGAAACGCAAATGAAAAAATAAAATGGTAATTACAAAAAAGTTCACATACTTCGAATAAAACGAACAAACCTCCAAAAGATTTTTTTTTAATTTCTTACACGAGCACTAATTATTATTCATAATTTCGTCACTCCTGCAAATGTATTGTTGTCACTGGTCGAATATCTTCAACAAACTGATGATCAAAAACTAAAAAAAAACAAATAAAATTCAAACTTACCGTAAATATATGCTGTAAAATAACAAACCACAATGCCCTTCCCCTGTACAGCGTAGCATCCAGTTTAAATTAGCGTTTGCCGTACGCACAGGAATCTACCAGTGACCATTAACATAGGAGGGATGCCCTCGGAACCGGCGCATTTTTAGCTAAAAGCCTACATCGTCCTGCACCGGTAGTGGATTCCGAACGCACTCCCAACATTGATAGACCATAGATAATTGGAGAGGTATTCTTTAAGTAATGTGTTGTTTATGGTGTGTTAAATTGAGTTATTTTTTCTATTTGTAATTTGTTGTTGTAGTAAATAAAGTGAATCTAGATAAAGAATAAGAGGTATTTTAATTGGTGCTAATGATAGTAGATATCAAAATTAACTTATAGCGCTACAATTTTTTTAGGTTTTAAAAAAATTGGAACTAACGCCGCCATATTGTTTTTGAATACATTGCAAGTGAGATTTAACAAAACAATTATTGCACAGCACAAATGTTCACCAACAGCCTGTCAACGCCATTCGAGCGCCAAAAGTTCCTAGTGGCAGTGTAAATATGTTATGAAAAAAGTTAATACCTAAAAAAGAAATTAATTAGGTACCCTTAAATTACAAACCTGCCTATTTATCCGACAAGTGAATATTTATGAACGGAAATTAATAAGCGTTTTCAGTACACTCAAGAATGTTACGTATTCCACAGGGATCGTATAAAAGAGCGCGACAAAGAATGTGGATATTACGCCTCCTTACATTTTATTTTATATTTTATAAGGTATATCCTTGATGGACAGCGTGATAATGTGCCTATAAAATGTAGATAATTGTCTCAATGTTTTCTAAGTGGCGGCCATTGATGCAGGGCAATTAAATTGATTAAAATTGCCATTTGATCGGGTGCTCGTCAATGGCTCGACTTTGATTCATGATTGTCGCGTTAATTATATGTATCGTGAAGGTATTTGCATTCTTATTTAAGTGTATGAAGAAGTTTGAGGCTAAACTACCTAAAGGCTTTGAATGGAACAGCTGTGTTATGATGAGAATCAGTAAATGAGCCAGCTTCGCCATAGTCTGTTAGTCATTAAAGTGCGACAGTTTAGTGAAGTGCTTACCAGGACCATGCTCTTGTAAGATGAAAGTTACATAATGGTTTGCTTTGAAGCTAGTTCTTTAAATTCGTTATCATTCATCTTCGTTTTTGGCACAACCTTGGTTTTGCCTTACTTTTTCAGTAATTTTCACCTTTTAATTTATTTAATTCCTCGATCAACCGGACACAGTAGCTTTATCCACTGTTTTTTAATTGTTTAAGCTTTCTTTTTTCTCATATCAATTCGTCGTAAATCTCGTCCCAAGAAATATAAGTTTAAAAAAATATCAATAGCCAATAATATAATTTAACAACGTTATAAAAACAAAATATATGATCAGTCA
Source organism: Atethmia centrago (assembly GCA_905333075.3). Taxonomy (NCBI): domain Eukaryota; kingdom Metazoa; phylum Arthropoda; class Insecta; order Lepidoptera; family Noctuidae; genus Atethmia; species Atethmia centrago. The sequence continues at coordinate 17,618,670 of HG995385.1, forward strand.
TTTCCGAATCATATCTCAATGCAAATCAAGGAAATGTCGTCTGGCTGTAAAATTACGATATCATGGCACGTGGCCCACAGACCTACAGAAAAAAAGTAAAATATTTTTTAAATTTTTCTTACAGAATTTATTTTTATATTGACCAAGATGTGCTTGCGTTCGGTAATTCAAATATCGAATTGTATTTCGTTCCAATAAGGTTCGGTTTCGTTGAAGAGGAGGTTTTAAAATTGTATTCGAAAATAGAAATGATTCGTGATGAGTGTATGAATACCGTATGTAAAGCTAGGGGTGGTCCGACCAGTTTTTTTTTATGAATTTCTAATTTATTTATGAGTATGACGCGACATGTCGATTTATGAATATTAAATGTGTGTTCCTGTGACTGACAGGCGTCAGTCGATAGTTTTTCTGAAGTATTGTAAAATGATGATTAATTTATGAGTTTTTTTCTGCTTATAGAAGGCATAATTTCTACGATATTTTGAGAGATTGTACTTACACACTTAAAATCATAAATAATGGCAATAGGTGTCAAGGTTCCACAGACATTGAGGTGGGAATATCTACTATTGGGAATATCTACTTTGGTATTTTCTATCTATAACAGAGCAGGGCCAAGATGACCTGAGATCACACAATATAGAGAGGTTAGGAAGGAAAAACGGAGGCCTTTGCCAAGATATATTGTCTTTTCTCTTCTTTATTAAAAGCAGCAATTTTCACTAGAAGATTGACCCCCAGTTTCTGAGAGCAGTGGTGGCCCAGTGGTAACGGCCGCGACTTACGCGACGGTTGTAGGTCGGAGGTTCGAACCCGGACGGGCGCTTTAGTTTGTGTAAATTATTTCATTACCACTGCTCTCAAAACAGTAAAGGAAAACAACGTGAGGAAACCGGCATGTCCTAGGAACAAAAAATCGAAGACATGTGACATCTACCAACCCGCACTGGGCCCGCGTGGTGGATTACGGCCCACGGCCTCTCACAGAGAGGAAGGCCTGTGTCCCAGCAGTGGGAACATTATAGGCTGATTATGTTCTGAAACCCTGTTTAATTTAATATCTCACAAGGTTTCCCAAATATGTAGAGGTAGGAGTCTAGTCTAACCGGATGCAGAATATCAGTATTTTACATGGAGCGACAGTATTTTTACAAGATTTAGCGTGTGTTACAGTCTGGCCGTCGACATAATGCGTTCTTGACACATTTCAGCTTCATACTAACGAATATATGTATGTTTTGCGAATTTGATCCTTATAGTTACTAGAAATTGTCCAGCTGACAGGTGTCAGGAACGCGTTATCTCAACGGCCGGACTGTAGTTGATATTAGTATTGATCAGTCTTCCAGAACGTACGTCTTCCAGTAGCGTTGGAAGGCCTCCTACAAGGTGGACCGATGACATTGTGAAGGCCGCAGGAATCCGCTGGATGCGGGAAGCACAAAACCGGTCGAAGTGGCGGTGCTTGGGGGAGGCCTATGTCCAGCAGTGGACGTCTTTCGGCTGAAATGATGATGATGATGAGTCTTCCAGAAACCGAGTGTCAATTTTTTTATTTTAATACTGATGGTACTTACCTACTTTACCATAATTTTATAACAATCATCTGTCGTTAATTTATTCCACTATCTACCAGTAAGTATCTAAGATAATCATTAATAATAATAATATATTAAAGAAAAAGCAGTATGTAAATGTGTCGTCTGACGGACGGAATACATTGAGTGGCAGGATGTGGCGATGACGAAGCTAAACTGTGCTGTTCTGATGGCTGAGAAATAATATTGAATAAATTATAAATGAATTTGTGTTAGGTATTTAAAGAAATATGTTTGTTTGCAGTGGAGAAGGCTAAAGTGGATCCTTGGTATTGTATACATATAAAAGTATTTAATTTATTATTTATTTATATATACATATATAAGTATATATGTATATATAAATAAATATGATGTTTTTGTTATGTATTTTTTGGTGTACAATAAAGTTATTGTACACCAAAAAATACATAACAAAAACTACTTAAATCAAAAACTACAAAATATACAATGGGCGGCCGTATCGCTTTCTGTTTATTTATTTTTTTATTATTTAACAGTTTATATACACACATATAAACAGACAAGAAGAAAGAAACAGAAAAATAAGTGCAAAGGTGATGCTTACTTCTAAAGAAATCTCATCCAGCATACCTGCGATAGGAGCTAGGTATTACAACGCTATTTTTCTCTTCGTTCGATGTTACATCAATGTTGCTTGTACTGTTTGGGCCCAGTAGGTGGCCACGATTATTGCGGCGTCAGAGGCGTTGTTCGTCAAGAGTGCAGATGAACGGAGATTTGGAACACTAGAAGATGGGGCATAGTCTGTTCAGGAGCATCGCACTCGCACTGGATGTTGGGTGAATCTATAATGCACCATTTCGCGAGATTATATTTGCAGCGGCCTACTTGGGTACGCAATTGATTCAGTGCTTTCCAAATATGCAATGGGAGCAAGCTTTTTTTTTACAGGGTGTCAGGTTAAATGAAAGAAAAGAAAGAAAGAAAATACATTTATTTGCGGTAAACATGACGCAAGGAAGGAACACAAATACAAAAAAGAAACAATTTGGGGGAGAATATGCGTCACGTCCACGCAAAACGGCCAACGCTCAGCATAATGCTGCGACCCTATGCGAGACAGAGCCGCAGCGCTGGTTTTCAGCGATAGCCACAAATGAAACACAACACTCACAACTACCCACATAACACACACGGCACGACATGGCACGACGAGGGAGTGAAGTAGGTATTCAGGAAATTTGAAGAAACAAATTGGGTACCATAGTACCCAATTAGTAGTTAGTAGTTGATCCATAGATCAACTCTGAAAAAATCTGCTGCTCCATACAATTGTATTCGCACAACTTGACAAAAACAGCATTTTTTTTTAAATTTCAGAGTTGGTCCTATAGTTGAAGTTTCCATGAGAATTACTCTCCTTAAAAGTATGTCCCTCATTTATCCCAACACCCTGTATTTGGAAAACAACTATCAGGAAATTATCTTTCGCTTTCAACTGAATTGATGGTACAGAAAATCTGGTACCACGTGTACATATTTAACGTGCCTTTGCGTCATGAAAAAATACCTCCATAGTTTCCGAGGTTATTCGGATTGCAGGCAGAATGATAAGGTTTTTTAATAAAACGAAGTTAACAGTAATAACACTGGAAAATTCAACATCTTGTGCGATGGCAACATCCGGCGTACTAAATCTTCAGCTGAATAAACATTTCCTATCTTTGATTAATAAGACTTTGACTAGCAATTTTACTAAAAAAGAAACTTATGCTTAACGTTAGATTAAATAGTCCACTCGAGCCTATTTGATTAGTATTTTGTCAGTCAGGTTTATCTGTTAAAGTCAATTCTCAGCATCAGGCCAGGCAAATGGCTTCCAACTTCACAGGGTTAAATTCAGGCTTGAAATTAGGGGAGAAGATTACATACAGGTAAACCGTGAAAATGGTTTTGTAGTGCACCGTGAAAAGGGTTTTAAGTACCAACGTACAGTAAACTCTTGAGAAATAAATAAATAATAATAATAATAAGACACCTTTGGTACTACAAAACATATAATCATTACACGGTTTGTGTCTGCTAGTGTTTGTACTTTCTACAGCAGCAGCCGATAAGTTTAAAAAAAGATCTGAGAAAGAGCTCTCTTTATCACTGATTCGCGCGTCGGGTAAAACCACACCAATACGCGTGTATGAACACGTATTCTGAAAGTTTACGCATTATCGTGTAGGCAAACTCAGTAGTAGGCAGCTACAGCGAATTTTCTAACCATGAGTAAGCGATTGTACCGTTTTATTGACGATTCTGTCGAAAATATTGTGCCTTGCCTTGGTCTGTGCTATCGTTCCAGCACTTTAGCCGGTCTGTCATTCCGAATGATGGTTTTAACATCACCAAGAGGAGGGACTAAGAAATATATAATAATGACATCAAGTCCACCTTAAACATCCTCAAAAACTTTTCCATTGCCCATCATTTCCATTTCTTTAGCTTTCAAACAATCCTATTTCGTTCACTTTTTCTCATCTTTTAAAGCTTTTAAACCTAACTCGAATTCATCACAACCTAACCTACCGAAATTGACCAAAGAACCGTACCAAATTAACAGTGATTTAGCATTCATAAGATAGGTGAATAGGGAAACGTACAACTATGTAACCTTACCATGATCTTATCGGGGCTTATCGGCCGATCTCTTTTTATTTCTCCCCAGTGTTTGGAAACTGGGCGGCATTATAACGTGTGGTACAATGGATCATTAAGTGCAGTGTTTTGGTTTAGATTCGAAAGTGGGTAAAAAGGACATCTAGTGATAATGTGCACGTGGCCAACTGAGCTGCCTGATAACGGGGAGTTTTTATGTTAGTCGTTAACGCTATGATTTCCTAGAAGAGCGGTGACTGCTTAAATAGCGTCCGAATTCACCGGCGAATGACGTCACTGAAACGTTATTGATATAGTAAGTTGGTGTGTTTTCTTAGAGAGCATTTTTGTTCACCGTAAAGTCTAACCCCGCTGCTATAATTTTCATGACAGCCGTCACTGCAGCCGACCTTCCACGAAACCGTAGCTCTAAGCCTTGCATTCAATCCTAATTCGATCAATGTCAGACCGAAGAAGTAGCTGAAGTACCTTATATGTATATGACGAGGGGTTGCGCACTAGTTCCGAATGCCAACCGTCACGGTTCAGAACATTTCCAGTGTGGATCAAATTCGGATCTCCGTTTCGAATAGGATGCACAATGTGCGCAAACGCTCTTGTTCAGTAGCTCTTTTAAGATTTTCACCAGCACCCTAATTGCGTAACACACTATCCATCACAATTTGAATGATTTTGAAGTATATTGCTAATTCATTGCTTCATATGTTCGAAAAATTTGTCTGTTCAGCAACGTAAATAGCGCAATGAATGTTGTTGAACTGTCAAAATGAAACTTATTGCTATAATTGCCGGCATTTATCTTGAGCTCTGATCCTTAATTACTTTAAGCGATTTTGGACCTTACTCCTGAGACAATACGATGCGCACACAACCCCCCACCACTCCGCCGAGAGCTCAAGTTAAATGGCGGCAACAATACTGTGTGTGTTACGCATTTACCCCGCTGGAAAAGTTTTCAAAAGCGCAGATTTCAGCATCATGTTACTCGAAGAGTACGTAATTAAAGTCACATGTAAAGTTATGTATGAAAGCGTGTTGGACATGTGACTGCCTTCACGTGAGACCAAATATTTCGTCATTTAATCGTCTGTAAGGAAAGTTCCAAGGTTTAGATCCATGCGTGGCAAAATAAGCTCTACGACTTAGAAGTACAATAATGAAAACAAAAACTCGGTTTCTCAGGGAAACAATCAAGATTTGAAACCTCAGAGTTGAAAATCTCAGCTGAGAAAGACATTAAAACTATTAACTTTCATGTCCAAACTGTCAAAGCATTTATTTCAATCAAACCAATTAGGTACTATCACTTTTGAATTGTCAAGGGGTCGGTCAGTCAGAAAGATGAAGCTAATTGCCCATTCCAAAGTGTAGTACTCGTTGATTCTTATGAAGACGAAACGGACACTACGAGCATTGGTAATTCTAGAATACCAGTCTCTTTTAGTTAAGGTTAGACCATACAAGTAAATGGTCAAACCTTAACTAAAAAAGCCCTAATACCCATCTTTTATAAGCAATTAAACTTACCTTCACATAATCAGTCGCTATTCGACGAAAAAGTTTTATACTAGTCAAAAAGCACAATTCAAAATAACTCAACGGGGAACCGAACCTTATTCAGGCTGGCGGGCGGCGGCTGATGGCGGTATGCAAACCTGGCTAATAAATGTATCGGCGCTATCTTCAAAGGCGCATCGCTTTGGAGCGGTGCGCTTGCGCCGCTGCCGTCCTGCGTATGCGCAAAGCAGTGGGAGATATACGATGCTGAAGATTTTATTTAGTCTTTTGTATCGTGCTGTTTGTGATGGCTCAACTCTATCAAACACTCGTACATGATAAAAAACTTAATGTTGTGGATTCATATCCGGGCAAGTACATACCATTGCAATGTGACCTTTTCAATTAATATTTACTGTCTGAGTTTTTCTTGGACTCACTGATATCGATGAAGAAAAACACTGTGAGGAAACCTTGATATAGATGTCACCAGCCCGTCATGAGCACGCAAATTTGCGAATCGCAATGCTCGAAATCTGCGGAGTGGATATTTCGAGCACTGTGATTGGCCAATTCACGGTCCGCTCCTCTCCACTCCACCCAGCTCCGCGTCAGTGAAAACGCACCCTAAGGTTCTGTAATACGGCCCTTAGCGAACTACATACCTAGGCATTAACTATCAGGCGCATTATCTGTGGGTAAATCATTAAATAGTTTAAAATAAAGTCAATTTTCGTGTCTGTCTGTGTGACCGCGTTATTCTTCTAAACTACGCTACGAATTTTGATGCAGTTTTCAGTTTTGAACTATACTTCGCGCGCTCTCTGTTGTACAGCGAGACATTGAGCGGTGTGCGAGAGAGAGCGCGCTAAGTGTAGTTCACCTTATAGTGACAATGTAGCCGTAGCATTTTAATACTATCATTATCATTCTACTGCTGGGGATAGCTCTACAATATTGTACCGGACTTTTTTTAAGTTCCCTCATTGGGCATCAAAAAATTCGTCCTCATCGCTATCAATGGGAAATGTGCCCAAAAGGCGGATTCTTTGGGCTAAACATAGGCCAGCCCTGTGGTCACGTGAGGAGCTGTCAATGGGAAAAAGTGCCCAAAAAGCTGGCAGCATTGGCACGTTGGATGGCAATGCTGATTAATTTGGCTAAAAATAGGCCAGCCCTCGTGAGGACTCGACCAACCGCTTGGCGATGTCCGAAATACTCGATGAGCACTCGGACTACCGTTTCTACGTAAGTAGTATGATACCTCTTATTTATCAAAAGTATATTTGTTAGGGTGTTCTATATTCCTAAAAAAAAAAATCTTTAATTCTTCTTTAATTTTTTAAATTAAATTTAAGGGTGAGTTAAAACTAAGGGTTGAATTTTAAATAAAAAAACTCGAATTAAAAAAAAACGAATAAAAGATAAAAGAATCCAACTAATGTATTGTTAGATTATTTTATCTTTTATTCATACTCTGAACATAAGAAATACAAAATTATTATTACAAATTAAGGCACATGTAAGTACATATTTAAATAATTTGTTTTTAGTAAACAAGGGTTTATTTATTAGTATTAGGATACTTATTTCTAAACAGGTTCACCAATAAAAGCCTACCTACTGCTTTTGTTCTTTATTGGTTGTAATCATGTTATTATATTCCTAAATAAACGCAAAATAATTAGTGAGACACTTATTTAAGCGTTAAAGTGAAAGAAGAAAGACTGGTAGAGACCTCTAAATCGTATCGAACAATTAAAAGAAAAAAATCTGTTTCATATTTAGATGTATATAATCGAATGACAAAGTGCCGCGATGATAATTAAAAAGTCGAAAAGTAAGGACCTATATTTATACCTACATTACATAATGATGAATATGTTTTATATAGGCGCCATAGTCTGCACAAAACACCCAATAATAACAATTAATGCTTTTAGAATAAGATCTGATTGTCATTTATTTGTTTTTTTACAACAAATAAATGACAATCAATCAATCGACCAATTTATTTGTTTTGTTTTACATGTTATCAAAAAAAAAAACAATAAATAAATAAACAAATAAATGAATAAATAAGTAAAAAATAAATAGATAAATAAATAAATAAATAAAGTTTCAAAACCACTAACTCTTTAATTTTATTCACCTCCTTGCATATCTTCCACTGGTTCACCAGCACGTAACCGTGGTCAGTGCGCAAACGCGTATTTTATTGGTCGTCTATCGGCCATTACGTCGCAAACTGTTTTTATGTTCATTCAATTTGAGACGCTGCCACGCGACAGCCAATGTTCTAGCTTTGTGACCGTAATTGTTACTAATTAGCTTATTAATTACACTTATTGGTTTTAGAATTATGTCTTTATATTCTGGATAGGAGCTTTGAGAGTTACTTAAGTGGGTGTAGGTACTTATTTCATTAGATAAATGATGATTTAGGTAATATTACTTGGTAGGTTTCTTAAATGATCGATGCAACTTTACTAACTTTAAAATGTTCAGAGAAAATGCGTCGAGTAGCCATAATAGTAACTAAAAAAAGTGAGTGTAAGTGAGTTTAAAAAAGATTATACCTATACTCCATTTATATAACATTAGAAAAATAACGGATAACACCGTCTCGTTATTTCGATATAAACATATGTAAAAAGCAATGTAATCTAATTAAAAATCATATCTCTAAAGTGTTTTACTTTCCACAATATTACACAAAAACTGTTTTTATTTTTCTAATGCTGGGACTACCTGATACAGGTATTTTCTAGCATCTCTGCATTTGCTTTTATAAAATAAAAGAAAAGTTAGCTTACCTAAGCATCATTCATTTGTGTTCTTTCATTTTTCAAATTGAAAATATTGTTCGAAATAAATTATGATCAAACAAATAAAATAACATCAGATAGACGTGACGGGATCGAGATGTCCCCGAGGATTAAAATGTAAAAGAGCGAATAAAAACTTAATTATCACGTATTTATAACAGCCTCGCGCGAAAACACGCACATTGTGAAACTGTATGTATCTCCAGAAATTGCTGTTTCGTGCGTCGCGTTGTTCGTTCGTTTGACTGAGATGTGAACTAAATGTCAATTAAAGCATAATTATTTTATTAAGTAATAGAAACTACATTTTAAATTTAAATAATGTGAATCGAGAATTAATTCCTTTCACATGCCTGGTTGATTTTTTCAGCTACATTTTGATGCTTCACCTATAACGGAAGGATTGGAATTTTCTTTTTCTATTTCTATGAATAATAAGTTTGTATTAACATTTATGTACTTACCTAATTATTCGTTTTCTTTCTGGATTGAATACTTATAGAACTCTATTGAGGAGTGATAATCTTATTGTTCTAAATAAATAAGTGTAAGTGTTTTTTAGTAAACTAACTACGTATTTTTTAGTACCTAAGTATTGTAACTTTCGTAAATGTGTGTAATGGTATTTTTCGTATAATATTCATTTTTATTGGATTAAACATTTAAGCCTTCAAGCTGGTGCCAGATACGAACCATATACAATAAATAAAATTTGCATAAAAATCAATAGCCTGCAATGAAAAATAACTCAATTATACCTCCCAAAAGTTCCCCGAAATCATACTGCACAAACTCAAATCTTAATTTCTGTACTTATATCTGTGTTTTCTTCAAAACGTCAATACATCAATAGCCGTGGTTCTCTCTGCAGGGGCGTGATACCGCGGCCCGCTTCGTAATTACAGGCGCGAGCGCCCGCGGGCCGCACGGGCACACCCCTGCCTTCGCAAATTATTTAGTAATTTTAATTTTATTTGGACTTATGCCGCTTTCGCTTTGTTTTTGTTGTTTAGCGTTTGGCAAGTGTAGTGATGGTAATGTATCATTAAATGTGTCATTAATTTGAATCGATGGCTATCGGAGGGATAAAATAAATATGCGGTCCTTTTCAATGCGTGGAATGACTGACTGAGGTGTTATGCAAGGGGATTTTGGTGGGAGATTGGTTCAGATATTGAATGAAATGAATTTGTCAAGTGGTGTCTGCGTGTCAGGGAATCTTATCAGTAAATATTTTATTCCTTTTTTAAGTACATTCAGTAATGTGATATTATCATCATGTAGTTCATTCTGATTTTATGCTGTATGTATGCAGGGTGAGGTGAATAATAAATCAAAAATGCATATGAATAAAATTTTATTGTTCCTTAAAAATTTTCTTAAAATTAGGAAGAACTTAGTTTCGCAGTGCGAGTGTCTCATTACTAAACTAAAGAATTGCAGCGTAAACTAAAAACAATTTAACTAGGTATAGTTTTAGTACAAATAATTATAACCTATGAGATATTTCTTTATTAAAATATTCTAACAGTTTATACAGAAACAGTAGTTCTATAAATTTTATTAGCTAAAACAATATAAAAATACGACTTAAAATATATATCTACAGGCTTATTGGAAGAACCATATTTCATTTAATTCGACGCTCTTTTTATTTTTTATTTTTATCTACGAAATATACAAAAATAGTTACAAATAAATAATCTTTTACATAGGAATCGCATTATTCGCTACCTCTATGGTATACGGATTTGGACGTACAAAAAATATTTTAGGACCTCTTCACATAGCACCAATTCACATTAACATTAGTTATTTAATATATCGCCAACTCTTAATAGAATAACGGTCGCCTTTACAAATCGCTGCCGCTAACATTTCATATATTTTATACAAACTCTACAAGGCACAGACAAATTTGGAACTTAAAACGTGAGTACAAGCCGTTTCGATTTTATAATTATAATTATTTTTATTGCCCTACAAATCGTATAAATTCACTTAAAATACATTACTCTCCTTTTAATTTATTCACAGTGTAATAAATAATTGAAAAGTTTTTAACAAATTACAAAAAATCGCTAAGGTTGCGAGCTAGTTAAAAAAATATTTATATCAGAGTTACATCACTTTGTCATCGCGGTATACAATTTTTGTGATTTCATTATGTAAGGTTATATAACATTTTGTCTATATTTAGTAGAACAAATTCTTACAATATCACGATATCCGCTGTGCAAACTTTTTCATCGTACATTCCATAATACATTTGGAAGGAAATCAACTCTTTGGGCTACAGTTCAGGAAGAGTCCATTTACTACCCCGTATCTGTTCTTTCTAGTCAATTGCTGTAACAAGTCTGTCGTACTCCGGCTAGAATGACGCTGAACTCATCCTCGGGTCTGGCATCAGAGCCGGGAGCGCTGGGAGCGTAGTTAGTAGGAGGGGCTCCAGCGATCACAGAGGCGTAAGGAGACGCGTACATCCTCTCTGAGCAGTACTCGGGGCCGGGCGCCTGCTCCGGGCAGTATGGCGGGCGGAAGTTCTGCTGCTGCTCGTATCGGTACTGCTGCTGCTGCTGATGCTGCTCCATCGGCCCCTCTGCTCCATAGTCCAAGTATTTATCAAACTCCCGAGCATCCACATCAGATTCGGGAGAGCCCGTCCTTATTTCCGGACGAGGATTCATATAGTTTTGTTCTCCATCCTGCTGCTGGTTCGACGGCGGCTCCTCAGAGAAATAGCTGCCGCCCGTGTCGTACTCAGTTTTTGGTTGATCAGGATAATGATATTCCTCAGTTTTATACATCTGTTCGTATTGCTCGAAAGGATGATACTGGATAGTGTATTCCGTTGGCATTGGGCCACTAGGGGCGTTAGAAACCCTTGGTGTAGATGTGCCTAGAGCTTGTTGATCTTGCGAGGTGGCGACTGGAGGGAAGAACGTCCCTGTCACCAGCGGCGGCTGCTCGTTCAAAGTCCTCTGCGTGCACATGACGTACATTCCGTTAGCCATGCCCATGGCGGCTACGGGCGCTGGCGAGAAGGATCCTGGCGTTCTATAAGTTTTATATGGTGAGTATGAGTCAGACATCGAGGAGGCATTGATCGCTCGCCTCCTCTCTTCATACTGAAAATTTTCCTTTTCATTTTCGACTGGAGATGCATCTGGTGTAGGCAGAGGAGCTTCAGCAGGGGCGCTCCTTCTTCCTTGAGGTTCAGGAGACCTCGCGGGGGAAGATTCCGGGGTCTGAACGTGGCCATTGAATTGTTGGTTGTTTTGGAAGTCAGAGGCGAGGGGCGAGGTTCGGTAGGGGGAGAAGCCGGCTCCGGGGTTGTGGCTGAAGCGCGGGTCGGGTGAGTCCGTGCCGGCGGCGTAGGGTGAGCCAAGCGCCGCGGAGGTGGCGGGCGGCGCGCTGACTGGAGTCGAGGGCTGGTTGGGCCGCGTCTTGTTCTGCTTCCGTCGCCGAGGCCGGTACTTGTAGTTGGGGTGCTCAGTCATATGGATGACCCGGAGACGCTCCGCTTCCTCCACGAACGGCCGCCTGTCTTGCGGTGTGAGCGAACGCCACTTTTTACCTGGAAAATAAAAAATGAAAATGAGCCGATTGTGTTCGTCGGTATACAATGTTGCTACACGTTTTTACAGAGCGGAGAAAATTGACGTGGCATGACTTGTCGTGGTGATATTGCGATATTATTTACGATACTTTTTATCCGCCGTGTAACACAGTATTATGCGTTTAGCATGAAAAGTTGACACTGTTTGTCTGCAAAACTGCGTATCCAAGTTTGTTGCGAGTTTTTGCAAATTTTATGACGTACTGTAATGTTTGCTCCAGGCACATAGGAGCAATATTTTTGTTGAAATATATATTTTTCCATAACATTATTAAACTTATTTGCTATTTATCATAGTAAGACAGCTGTAACATTATACTCGTTGTTTATTAGTATTACGTTTCGTATATTATGTAGATAACATCCAAGAATAATATTAGTGGCATGTTAAATAAACAAAATAGATTCAGCCAGTCACAAAGTCAAGCTAAATAATCACGATAGTGTTTTATCAAATAACTATAAAACAGGTACTATGAGCGTATCATAAATAACTTCATATATCTTTGACCAAGAAAGGTGAGTCTGCTACAGAATTTTAAACTTTAATTTTGTGAGCTAAAGTAAGAATTACATTGTAGGCTAAAGTGTGAGGTTCCGAGAGAAATTATCGAGGAGTCCGAACAATCTTTAAGGATATTTATCAAGGCGACACTACTTGCTACCGGCAAAACAAACAACATCACTGTTAGTGATGCGGCGTGTCGATATAAAAAATTGTAATTTATCAACCGAGAATTTAAATAGGAGGTTCATTTTTTTACATTTAGTGGAATGGAACGAAGAATGTAATTTATTTTTATGTGGTTTAACTTTTTGTGCGATTTTAATGATTAATTCAGGGTTATGACTTTAGTTTCTCGAAAACTAACGTAACCGTTTTTTGCTAAACATATTAAACATTCCTACTTTATTTTATACATTTTTTTTTTATATTTTCCTATATATCTTCTTCAAAAACCTACACTAACACAAAATCTGTACCTATACAACACAAATGAGAAACAGTTTTACAAAAACCTCACTCAGGTATCAACTCCTCGGTTGACTGATGTCAAATGTCATCAAGACAAATGACGGGAAAAGGCTTCCTGTAGTGCAGGTCTTACTCCATTAGTCGTCTAATACTTATCGATGTTTTTTCTATAGATTATTAATGACGAGTTGTATCGTGGAGATTAAGAGCACTTGTCAGCGGTCTGGGTGTGTCTTTTTTATTAATTCGTTGGCAAACTTGTTTTGATGTGAAGATCATTTTACATACATATTTAAATGTATGTATAATTAAATTCGTTAGGTGCGAGCGAGACACTGAAGTTTTTGGTTGCCATTGTGAATAATATGAATTTAATTTATTTATTTTTATTGGCATATTAACTTGTCTATGTAATATGAGGAATAAGGTAGCGTGACGAACGAAAGTTATAGTTATTTTTATTCAACAAACAATAAAAAACACGACTTATAAGCAAAATAAATTGCATCAAATAATCGGAATTCTGGATGCAAAGTTTAAATAATTATATTATGAAGCAAGTGGTTTGTCTTGTCGATCGCCTAACTACTGATGAATATGCGGCATGCAAAAATTGACAGCCCAGACACAATACATCATTTCTATAGCTACCAGTATCACGCTACACATACATTTCTCAAGATCTCTTAAAATTAACCACATAATTCACATCCTACACACGTAAAACTAAATCTATATCATTATTTAAAACACATTTACTGTCGCTCACGACATTTTTCCTATTAGTCATTTGTCGAGATTTGCGATAAGCATCGACTACTGGATTCCGTGGTGTCACCTCACTACGCATTGTCGAGAAATATTTCTTTGTAACAACATCTAATAAAGCTTTTAGTGGGCACTTTATTACTGAGGTAATGACCTGAATGGCTTGACACCTGGCTAAACACTTGGATGTTTAAGAGCTAGATTGTTAGCGAGCTAGATTTATGTATTATGTGGGGTTTATTACGTAAATATAGTTAGTTTTGAAAGATGCAATATACTTAGTTAATATTTTATATTTGGAAATAAAGATTAATTTTAAGCACTTTTCAGTTTATATTTCACCAACCAGTTGCAATTAATTTAACAGATTGTCTTAATTCAGAATAAGTATAATGACGGTTTCAAACTTTATTCTATTGAATGTCTCTGGATTCAATTTAGTGTCGACTCTTAAGCCATTAGAAGATGGATCTTCGCTCAATGCAAAGAATTGATTATTTTTTTTTTTTGTTTTGATTAGTATTGACTTTAAAATATTGACAGATTTGCAGAGTAAGGGACTACTAACGATTACCAACACATTAAACATTGGTGTAGATATCGCGAGCTATCTACCACTCAAATCTACAAATCAAATCTACAGGTAATTAGCTGGGCCCCGCGGTTTCAACCGCATAAGTCTCGATCCCGTGGAAATATCGGGATAAAAAGTATTCTGTGTCCTAATCCAGGTTATGGTCTACTCATGTGCCAAGTTTCATCTAAATCCAATCAGGCGTTTTAGCGTGAATGCGAAACTAACAAACAAACTCACTTCCGCATTTATAATATTAGTTAGGAAGGTAGGATTACTTTAAGTACTAATACAATCAATCTGCCTGCCTTTTCCAACTGTTTTTGGGTCGAATTCCAGTTGAATCGGATGCAGCTGAATACCAGTATTTTACATGGAGCTACTGCGTGTCTAACCTCCACAGCCCAGTTATTGGGTTACACGATACCCCTTCGTAAAACTGGCTGTCGGCTGTTATTATAAAGCCACGAGGTCCTCATTAACTATAAGTACTAATACACATAAACCGCTTAAATCTAATCATGCCTCCATACAATTAGTTAATAGCATACAACAGACCACCAGTCTCGGTAACCGGAGTCGCGCGTTATCGTAGTGTAATTGAGTGGCGGCGATAAAGCGGACATGCGCGTGCGACGGACGGAAGCCACGGCGTCAAGTGCGTGTGGTGATAGATGGGGAAAAATGGGATAGTTTTTTTCTGGGCTTCTAAACAGATATATAGATAGAATGTGCTTTATTGTACACAACAAAAATGTTGTTGCTTTGTAAAAACAAAGCTCATTTATACACGCATAATATATAATATACTAAACCATTAACATTCAGGGTACAAAACGGCGGTTCTAACGCTAATAGCGATATCTACCAGACAGCTTTTGGATGGACAGGGAGAGAATAAGTTGAAAAGGGAGTGTTAACTATTTACCTTAGCGCTTGGCCTATTTTATTACAAAAAAAAAATGGAAAAATAATCATTAAAATAATCATAATATTTATTGTATGGAAAAATAATCTTTGGTCAGAGAGCTAGCTAGATAAGTTTTAGGACAGCTACGAATCAGACTTTTTTCAAAAGTCACCTATCAAGATGAGCGCTTCGCCTATTTTATTGTCAATGGAAATAAGTATGGAAAAATAATATTGGTCAGAGAGCTAGATAAGTTTTAGGACATCTGTCCTATTCCTATCTGTCCTGATTTGAATCTTCAAATCAGACTTTTTTCAAAAGTCACATAACAAGATGTTCGTTATTATAAAGTTATCATTCTCACATTTATCACAGAAGGTGTGCTCTATATAATAAAAACTATAAATACAAGAAAAAACATAACATTGTTACGCAAACTACTAATCAATCAAATAATAATATGTATTTCACAAAAAAAATGGATTATTTTTTATTTCAAGCACTTTACTCTCGAAATATTCGTAGAAAACCACCCAAGGAAGCGGAATATGTCTCAATCGTAATAAATGAGTGCCCATTATCTGAAAGTTGTGGGATAGGACCGTCCCAATCCCAATAATATTGAATGACAGGAATCAGTCAACGTTGACGGCGACATTTTTTGTAATTTTTGGGTTAGAAGAAAAAAAAAATATTTGTATTAATATTGTGAAAAAGATGTTGACATTTTTTTTATGCACAGCGGATTTATCACGCGGTGGTAAATTTTGATACGCGATAGTAAGATTATACTTTTAATTTACTTCGATTGTTAAATTCTATCAGAGATAGAAAAACATGACGCCATAGCTGAGCAAAGATGAGACTATTGAAATAAAATACTACAGAATTATTTCAAGCCCGTTTTTCGTTTCCCGTTTTCAAAATCTTACAATTTCTTTTTTTTAGTCAGTTTAACTATTCAAATACGTAATTTTTTAAATCTATAATTAATAACACAAAATATTCCAAACAAACCATTGGAATTCCTAACACAACCCATACTCATCCCATAAGATTGAATAAAATAGATCGTTCATTAATATCATCAGATCATTAGGCCCATACGATGGCGATCTAATTAATGACGTGCGCAGGAGTGGACCACCGCGTCATAACAAGCATGATCGATTGGCTCATTATGGCGTTATCATTTATTTATTTTTTATGTTTTTAGTTGGTACATTGCTTCTGGATCCTGGTTGGTTACCGTTAGAATTGGTTGCTACTGTTTTAGAAGTAATATCTTAGGTCTATGGATGCTTTTTATGAGTCACTAAATATAATAACACATTTAAGGCGGTAAATCTAGGCACACGAAGCGGGCTGAGCTTGACTCCTTTCAAAAAGCCTTGTTCTTAGCAGCAACAGTAATAGATAAAAAAAGTGCAAGGAGAGTTTACCTTTAAACCTATCAAAATTAAATATAGTTTCACACAAGCGAAAAGTTAGACTCTTGCATTAGTTAATATTAGTAAAAGCTTAGCACGTGTCAACTGAAGAATGTGTGTTCGGAATCGATAAATACACATTTTCGCAATGTCCAGTTATGATCAAGTTTTATATTCAAAACCAGGAACTGCCAAAACCTGCGACCTAAAACAAACGCCCCCAATCAATCGTTGAACCCGCCGCAGTGTCACTAACAACCGATAGATGGCAGCATCGATTTTTTGCGCCGACGGATGTCGAAGAGCATGCGATGCATTCTAAATTTATATTCCTCCTCCCTTTCTGCACATCCAACATTAATACCGCCATCTCTTTCTAGCATAATATTTTTTTTTGCATTTCGATTCCAAGTGCGTGGTCAATTTTGTCGTTTTTTTTAAAGTCTTGTCTCATAGTCTCCGGACAGTGGCCAGTTCGTTTTATTGTCGTGCGTATGTAGACTTTTATTTCGGATTGCGATACAGGGTCACGTTGAAATTATTGGCTGAATTTAAATCATACGGCTGTTCGGAGTAAAGTATGTTCTGCTTGTAAGTCTGATACGATTGCTGATTGTGGATATTGTACTTTTATTGAGCGTAAACCGTATTTGTCTTTGAGTTTGTAATATTGTTTTAGAAACTATGGACAGGTAAAGTAGCGCCTTTGTCTATTTTAAAGTGGCTATGTATTTATGTGTTAATGGATTGTTTTGACGAAATTTGAATTGGAACATAAGCGTCCAATTACAACTTTAGTTCATATTCATATCTTTATTATGGAATGCACCATAATATGTTTAAAGGTTTTACAAAGGCTTAGAACTAAGGTACAATTACGGACCCTGTAGGTCACGGCAAAAATAAATAAAAAAAATACATCTTAAAATAAATATAAAGTTAGGAAATAAATTATTATTATTAATTATTTAGTTATAATTATTATTCGTTAGTTAATCTAAGACATCGGTGACAGTAAAGTAGAATTGTTCTGAAATAGCCAACACACAGTGGTGATCAACACATTTTCGTTCTGCAAGAGTCCTTTAGCCTGGAGAGTTTGACAATAACAAACTCCTATCATTATTCCTAATCCAAAACAGTTCGGCACACCTCAAAGGCTTACTAACATCGAGCTATTCCATGTTCTGCCACAATCGGAAGCCTACAAGCTCTCGGGTCTCCAGCGTGTCTGCGAAAGGCATTTTTTCCCTCAGTTCTGAGAAACGCCGCGAAATAAAACAGCAAAGCTGCCGAAATGCATAAACCGACGCTTTATTCGGTCGAGCTATGTTGGCGGAAACGAAAGCTCGAGAGTGGTACCAGATGGAAGCGGCAGCGGGTCTTGGGAAGCGGGTTTGAAGACTGCCTTTTGGGTTTTGTATTTCACGATATTTGAAGCCGCTTTCAAAAAGCCGGTTGTCTTGAGGCATTAACGTTGACAGTTTTGTAATCGAATGGTAAAAAATCAGTCCAATTCTTCAGTTCTTCAATTTGGAACCTAAACCATATTATTTAATTAACGTCTTGTTAACACTATTTCAGAACATGCCTTTGGCGTTCACTATGTAGTTGTCGCACTATTTGGATTGTTGTTTATTTTTTATAGATTATAGCAAATCCCGACAATTCCCGTTTTTTTTTTAAGTCCCATTCATATCCCTCATTTGTTGACAAGTTTTTGACATTGATTGTCGCTGAGATAAGATTGCGACTAGATTTTGAACGTTTTTAATAACGGGAATCGGACTTCTGGTATGTTTATGTCAAATATAATTTGGACTTACTTTTTATTAACCCTTCTAATGGCGAACATGCTCAATTTTAGCCAACCGTTTTCCTGCTCTCAGTCCATCCCTCGCACCGTTCCACACAAACCAACGCATATGTTCATGTTTCAGTATGTAATAAACTTTAGTATCTCGCAGTAAACGCTGGCCGACGGCGACGCATTGTGCGTTGCGTTCCGAACGCATCGACGACGCCTCTCCGACCAGCTTTATAATCTATTTTATGTAGAAAGCTATGATGTGCACTAAAACATTCAAAACCAACAGTTTACGGAATTCTTGGGGAGGAATGTTGTTGAGTGCTGTTTCTATGGAATGACAGTGAGGAAGTAGGTAATGAACGCACAGTTTTAAAAGCAAGAACCACAGATTTTTTCAGGCCAGTATTGTACTTTTTTTTTTGGGTGGGAAATCATCAAATAACTTCTCCTGCTCTGGGCGGAGCGGGAGGGTGTGTCAGACTCTTACTGACTAAAACCCACCCGTATTCCTTCCGTTGCCTGTGTTGCCAGAGGCCTCAGTAACCCTTCCCGCGACCCCGGCAGGCCAGTATTGTGCCTTGGCAGGTACATTATGGTCTAGCCCTAATTTTCCGTAACTCACACACACTACCACACCAAATCACACTCCTTTTGGTTTTGCATTTTTAGATATTTATTAAAGTCTTCTCATTGTACGGAAATCCTATACAATGCGAGATCAGCTTATACTGGAAATGTACAGCTTGATATGTAGCGGTGTATACCTAATTAATTTAATAGTTAAGTTTGGATATTGTATTCTTAATGTTTATGCGTTAATTGCTGCGACACAGTTACTTTTATTAACTAACATTCGATTGTACAATTTGTTGTATACTCGTATACCAAATAATTAAAACAACATCTTTGAAACCAAAGGAGATTCATTTTTCAGCCAGTAACAGACAATTCGTTTTAAAATATTCCCATAAAGCTCGTTTTATTACTTAGCAATAAGCGAGAATAAAATTCACAGTACAGGCACATCTATGAAACTTATAAGGAATATATTTTTCAAGCTTCCTGTTTATATCAGAATCCTGACTGACATAATAAACGGCACACGACAACTGTATACCAAGAAACATACAGCTTACCATCACATTGCCACTTAAAACCGTTTTCATACAAAATCACATATTTTAAAGCATCAACTCCAATATTTATTTCTCCTAATTTGACTGCATTTCTTGGTTACGGGTCGTACTCATTAATCATATGACTGTCTCGTTCTAGCTCGTGACATTGATGTAGTGTTGTCTCTTTCTAGCGCATTAAGATGCGGTGCGCGTACGCAAACGGCGAGCCCGCGCGTGCCGAGACACAGTTGTTTTTTTCGATTACAAGAAAAAGCATAAAATGAAGTGATTGTTAAAGGCTGGTCTATTGGATTAGTTTCCGTTCGGTGAGGGGCAGTGGTGCGGATGATCGACTGGTGTTGGGGCGATTGAGCTGTATCATACTAATAGTTCCTTTTTATGGTTCCGTAGTAAACAAGGAACCATTATAGTTTCGCCATGTCCGTCTGTCTGTCTGTCTGACCCCACTGTAGCTCAGAGACTCTTGTTACTAGAAACCTGTAATTTGGCATAGGTATACATATTAAACAAGCCACGCCACGCAAAGTGCTCAAATAAAATGTTGAAAAAATATTTTTTTTAGCGTGCCTCCCTTGCACGTAATGTGGGGATGATATTTTTTTTCTCGTCTACCCCATGGTGTGGGGTATCGTTGGATATGCCGTTCAAAAATATTGCAAGTCTGTGAACAGCATTTTTCGATTCAAGGATCCACTTGCGTAATGTTAAGCATTAAAGTGTTAACTTTTGTTAGAGTCAAGTGTCCCCCCCCCTGCCAGCTAAATGGTTGTTTATGGAGATGTGAAAAAAATCATGGCAGTAGTACATATAATGAAATTAAAAGGAAAACTATCACGGCTAAGTAAGCTTTACAAGTTAACGAGTTATAGTCGACCAACTTAAATAATTTGCAGTTGGAGATTTGATCGTCGCATATATCGAAGTATGGGAGAACAGGTTTTTCAACTACAATGTTTAGTTTGTTTTTGGAATAAATTCGTCCCAAGTAATCCCAACTACGAGACACGCACTTGGCCGGTTTTTTTATAGGTTTTTTTACACTACCTACAGAAGTTTTGTAAAAAATGGGCTGAATTAGGTTTTACTTAGGAAGGATTGAAATACAGAAGATTTAATAATATTGATGGAGTCGTAGAAGCCAACCATGCGGGTAATTGTAGAAATTAAGAAAAAGCTTAAGGACAAGGCACATTTTTATGAATTTTCTTAGTCATACGAGTAGCATAGCCAACAAGGTTTTTTAAGCTAGAGATCAAATAGATGAAAGAAGAAAAGCAATAAGGAATGTTGATGGTTAAAGTTCTGAGAAGTGAATCAATACCTCATAGAGAATTACCTGTGTATTAGAATATTCGTGATCAAATGTGAATACAAACGAGACTGGATTATTAAACGCAAGCAGAGCAATTTCAGCATTGAAAGAAGTGAATAACAGACGGACTCTGCTGAATAATATAATCAAATGTTTGAGAGGTGGCTAGGGGTTCTCTTCGGACATTTGATCTTTCTATACCATAATCAAGATACTGAGTCATACTTAAACAACAAGTCGATACATAGGTAGGCACACACAAAAACGCACACAAATGACTATCAAACGCTTTTTGCAAGTCTAATAGAAACCGGCACGTGATAACTATGTTGGTATAGGAATAATGGTGCCGATTCCCTTGTTCACAAACTAAACTAAATTTAAGTTCAGTGCATCCTTTTCTTTCTATGTCATTAAGAAAAGGCCAGATGATCAATTTTAGTTTAGTCCTGTCAAATTAATCAGCGCTTGACGTAAATTGACGTAATTTTAGTAGGCAAGTTTTTAATCACGTCTAAACTTGTATGGAGTATTGACAGGCGCTGATTAATTTGACAGGACTAAACTAAAATTTATCTTCTGTCCTCTTCTTAATCAAATAGAAAGAAAAAGATGCACTTCACTTAAATTTAGTTTAGTTTGTGAACAAGGGAATCGGCGCCAGTGTCCAACTACGAAGAGCTACCTTTAATGACGTAAATGTTCACATAGAAAGTTACAACTATACAACACAAAACAATGCAAAAATAAGAAGACTTTTATATCCGAAGTGTTTGTCTTTGACACGTTCAGGCCGGGGTGTATCATCGGTGGAGCATGGAGTAGGTACTCGTTGATACGGCGGCGTGTACACACGGCTACACATCAAGCTATACATCTCCAGTATAAGCTGATCTCGCATTGTATAGGATTTCCGTACAATGCGAGGTTAGCGTAAACTGGAAATGTATAGCTTGATGTGTAGCCGTGTGTACCACCGGTAGCCATATCTCACTAAAATTTCAATGTTCTAAGAATTTGGCGCCGCCTTGAGAGAACGTGTTCTAGTTAACGTTCCCGCCTTGTAAAATTGTCAAATATTAATCTTTTAGGTCAGGAGTTGGACATTGTTAGGCAGGACTTTTGGTTTATGGGGCGGTGATGTGGTGGCCATGTGAAGATTTGCCCCGCAGGACCGCATATAACAGTTCATGCGGTCACGGTCTGAACTTGTTAAGACGTATCCAGTCTTTAATACTCCACTATCGATATGAAATACATCATCACGTTATACAATTTCGTAGAATACATGTTACACATCGTCACGCTGAAGGTTACCTAAGGGCGGCTCCACACTGCACGTGCTCATTAGCCGCGCGGGTATTCGCGCCGCGTGTGACGCGCGGTCACGTCGCCAGCACGCGCCGCCGCGTGCGCCCATTGTTGTACGACACGATTTTATCTATGTTTGTTGTAGTTGAGTACATGAGTTTGTAAGGCAGTTTGGGTGGTTATGTCTTTATTGTGTGGTCTTTAGTTGGCTAGATGCCTAGGGTTGCAGTTTAACGTGTAGCGTGCCATGATATGTTTAACTTTTCGTTTTTAATTTTGACGGGACTGCAAATGTTTCAAGTTTCGGTTAAATTAATTATTCATGAATATCCTTTAGTAGCTTAACTTATTAGGTCTTATTAAAAATTAGATTTACGAGTATGACCAAATGGTTATTCATAAATATGATTATTTATAAATTATCATCGCTTGTAAAATGATCTCTTACACCTGAATTACTCCATACACAGAGTTTTTTTCCCAAAACAATGGAACCCGCCACCCCACAGCGGTATTGCACAGGTTTACGCTAACTCCTATGGTTATTATTATTATCGTCGCGACAGCATGGCCGGGCGGCGCGACTCGTTCGCCGAAACGCGCGTCTCCGCGGCAGGAAGTCGCGTCACGTGGAGTGGGTACTTATTGATACATAAATACTATTTGGTTATTTTTTTAAATCGATTTTACTATTTGGAATTTTGAAATGGAATGTGTAGTGTGATAGATTGGTTACAAATGTGGATGGATTGTTTGTTAAGTTTAGGAATATTGTAATTTAGGTCTAGTTGTTGTATTGTTTTGGTTATTTTTAATGGATGTTGAAGTATGTTTCAGATTTTTAAAAGATGTTCACGTATAACCAAGTCTGATAACCAGTCTTACCGAGGGGTATCGTATTACCCAGTAACTGGGTTGTGGAGGTCAGATAGGCAGTCGCTCCATGTAAAATACTGGTATTCAGCTGCATCCGGTAAGACTGGAAGCTGACCCCAGCATAGTTGGGAAAAGGTTCGGCAGATGATGATGATTTTCACGTATACAGTAAAGAGTTCTTTTTTCATTGATTTTGTGTCTTCGACAAGAATGGAACTTCCGATCGAACAGTTATCTTCCTTGACAAATTTCACGGTAGAAGATAAACATAGAACCTACAACTACGTATAAATCATCATCATCTGCCTCGGCCCTCGTGTGCTCAGGCCTCGGGGCACAGAGGGGTCTTGGTATGTAAAGATGGTCACCCATCCACTGACCAACCGCGGCAAGCATAGCCTAACCTGATCGATCGACCCGTGCGGCTGTTTTTACTTAGCCACAAGCCCCACTACAACTACGTATAAATGAACACCGAAAAACAGACAAAACTTAGTGGAACGTGCAAATATGTATTTTTTTAAACTGTCAGCGCGTTGATGTCTTTTATTTGGCAATTTCGTATCAATATACTGCGCTAATGTATTTCGCTAAGGCTCGGTCCCGTCCGCATAATCAATTTATACAATAACCGGGGAAGCAGGAAACCTTTTGAAGAGTCTCAAACCTTAAAAAAGAATACTATATGTTACGTGTATAGGTTTCCAGGAGTAAAAAAATAACTTTACTTCGAAATAAACACTAGAAAATAGAACTCAAAGAATGATCTGAATTCTTAATATTTTCACGTTTCTATTCAAAGAAATACCCTGTTTATTTCGCAGGTTTTTACCAATGTCTGAAATATTTTACCCCGAAACTGCTCCCTCGTTTAATTGCACATGGGAATAAACCATATAGGGATAGGCAATTGATTGTGTGCATGAATCAACAACTCCTTACTCACAGACCTATTCTTGCTAATACCTAGCTCTGCTTTATATTCAATCCTTCGTATATTAGCCGTCGCAATCGCTCCGACCGGCGGCAGCGTCTCGTCGGCTTCACAAAGCCGCAGTGCGTCGCCGACACACGTCTGCAGCACGCGGCGCATTAGCATTCGAGGGGCACCACTAACGGTAGCCCCCTTACGTTAAACTGTACGAAGTGAGTCGTTAATAGCTTACTTTATAGGCGAATTATTGGAGTATAGGTGTTGGGAAAGTCTTTGATAGAAATTGAGTGCCTTGTTCCACGATAAAGCCAAAAAGAGAGAAGTCTGCCATCTAGTTTAATAGATGCCAATACGATATCACTCAGCTAGAGTGATGTCGTAGTTTTGGTTACCTATATCGTAGCTTTGGTTGTATCGTAGTTTTGGTTACATCGTAGTTGTGGTTATATCGTAGTTTTAGTTATATCGTAGTTGTGATTATATCCTTGCTTTAGTTATGAAATAGTTTGATTTACGAGGGACGATATAGAATTACCACCTAAATGCAAGGTGTTTTGAATACAAAAAAGCCTAGACAAAGTGACTCTCTACGAGTATCAGCGATAAATTTGATGGAAAAGTCGAAAATGTATGGGACTGGCTTTTCGGTAGCTTACTACCAAAAAGCTTTATATGCATTCTGTTGAAAGTAGCTGTAGACATACGAAACCCTTTGTAAGTAATGAGGGTTTTCAGCACTGAGACTTCAGGTCAGGACCTGTCAAGTGTCAAATGGCCTATATTTTCTGTAATCCTGACTGAATAATGAACGAATGAATGAAACGAATGATGAACGTCATCATATGTTTTATATTCATTGTTGAAATCGAAGACCTCTTGTCAAAGTGGCGCCAACTGGTGGCGTGAATTTTCATGAAAATCCTGGCTCAGATCTGCCAAACTTTGTGATAAAAATATCTACTGATGTTAGGCTAAGTTTGTCATGATTCCGAATCACTCCTGGGTATTATACAAACCTTGCAACTGTATGTAAAATAGAATAGTAATAGAAAGACAAGACAGTTCGCGAATATCTAACAAAGCAACACGGAAGGCGGTGGTGACTCATTGCGAAGAACACTAGAACTAGAAGTACCAATCGGTGTTGTTTTAGTCCTCGATGGTAAAATTATGGATTTGGACGGAGGAGATTTCAAATATTAGCAGGTATATAACACACACAATAAAAACAAAATTATAGACAGATTTAATTAACTGTATCTCTCTCTTTAGGTAATACAATAATTGAGGAAGTAAGTCTGTATTATTGATACGTCGAATTGTTTTACAAATGAACCCAAATTCAATCCCTCTGGGCACATTTCAGAATGACAGCGATGTGGAGGAGTAATTCGACGACTTAGTGCCCTTTTGTATATAGGTGTTAGAATATAGATTCTACGGGTGTGTATAGTTGTTA
Organism: Atethmia centrago; assembly: GCA_905333075.3. Classification (NCBI taxonomy): domain Eukaryota; kingdom Metazoa; phylum Arthropoda; class Insecta; order Lepidoptera; family Noctuidae; genus Atethmia; species Atethmia centrago. Next base: position 17,644,348 of record HG995385.1, read on the forward strand.
GCTAGTTATTTAATTTAGTAGTAAGTAACTGACTGAGTTACTGATACTGGAATAATCTGACATGTGTCACTTTGTGTAACAAAATGGCCTCCAATTGTGATGGTGATCGTTTAGTTTAATCGATTTATATAAGTGTAAAATAAATGTATAATAGTATATAATATGACCATTTTGTTATACAAAGTGACAGCTAGTACATGTCAGATTACTTCAATTAATTAATATTTTGAGTTTTGTTTGGGAGCCGCTAAGTTTTCTGTTGGTTAGAATATCACGCCATGTTACTTGTATGTTTGTGAAGTATGTGTAAGTTTAATAAAATAATTTGAATTTGAAAGTATTTAAATTAAATCTTTCAAAAATCGAACCCAATTATATCGATACCTACATCTAAAATCTACACAAAATCCTCCTTTCACAACGTTTCCCCATAAAAGTGTATAATATTTTGACACAGCGCCTCCAACTCATATATAATGCATGGAGACAGGTGGCGCGACAGTCACGACCTATTGCAACGATGCTGAATTTCCTACAGCCGGGAAATTGGTTACACGTAGTTGAAACATTCATGTTACTAGAGAGATTTGTTTAGATGTTGTGCACGTTGAAATGTGGTTGGATCTTGTTTTTGTGAAGATTGAGGATTATGTGAGTTAGGTTTAATTTTTGTTGTGCTATGGGCAAAATGGTAGCATGGTTATCGTTATAAAAAGCACTCGTTTCTTGCCTTGATTTTCTCCAGAAGCATTGGTATTCCGGAAATCCAGTTTACATAAAATAATTCCCTAATTCAGTTAAGCTACAATACCTTTCGCAAAGACACAAAATAAGGACCAAAAATAAGGTTCAACATTATCTGTTAAAAAAATCTTTTATTTAGCTGTCATTACCAACTTAATTCCATCAATTAAAGCGACAGGCCGTTGAATCATCCCTTCACCTTATTTCTCACAGCCCAGATGTTCCCATACATTACATTATAACGCAAAGTCAACGACCCTAAAAATTCCACAATTCCAAACAAAATTACAGGGGCCACAATCGTTCGTCGCCCAAATGACACGCCCGTGACGGCCAAATGACATAATTGTCAAAATAGTCACTGCACTGACAGCCGCACGTGACATCCACAACAGACAGAGACAAACATACACCACTCCCACAACTTTGACAAAGATAGAGAATGGCGCGTCGGTGTCAATTATAGGCGGGGAAAGAGAATTAGAGAGGAGAACACGCCGGTTTCAAATTTGGAACCGTTTTGTTTTAAATCGATAAATCGTTCGATTTCGTGTTCGATTGCGTGTGGTCGACATTTCTAAGAATAATTGAATATCAATATTAAGTTATGATTCTATACTATTAAGATGATTACCGTGGAGTGAATGAATTCTGATTCATTCATCGCTCAAATGCGAAAATATTTCACGGCGGTATTTCTTAATAAAGAGTATTTCATCTGGACATTATTATTAAATACGGACCACGATTTTATGTGCACATTTATTAGTGTGGTATAAGAAAAATCGGTCATATATAAGCGGGTCGCAGTCCTGCCCTTTCGACGCCTGTCGTGCATAAAGTCCGTGATCATTTCTCCTAATTATACGTGTGGTGAAGAGGGCAGGGACTTTTGGTTCGATGTGGGTGTTCGAAATATGAAATTACGAGTTGGCGCGAACGTGTGACAATGTTTTCTTTTTTAATAATAAATGGAGACATTGATTGCTGTTATTATGCCTAATGTAGCTACGTAGGAACTATAAACTTTTTAATCACTAAAGAGGTTTTTTTGTAATAAAATTTACAACGATAAACGGGGAATATTTATGGGTTTTAAAATAAGTGTAACGTAAGGAGATGTCACGCATTCAACGGAGTGTCATGAATGGACGATAATTTTATTTATCGCTTTATAATGAGCATGTTTACACACAGTGTTAAAAAGCGGAGTCATTTATTTTGTCATATAAATAACATGAATCATTTTGAAAGGTGACAATAACGTATTTTATTTTTTATTTTTTATGTCGATTGCGAATACAGAATTGAATAAAATCGGAAAGTTTTTTTTGCATAACATAAAATATAACTATGTAACTTTAACTCTTCATTTGACTACATGAATGGTAAATTAGTACAAATGGAACACGGATGTATATTTCATCCACGCTTCAATTCTTGCTTAAATAGTGCTCCAAGGTGTGTGAAATGACGTCAAAATGTATCGTCTAATGAACTTTGGCGTAGGGAATAAATAATAGAGCTTCTGAAAGGTTTTTAAAAGTGACAAGTAGTGCCTACACTAGGTGGATGTGTAGCACGATTTTATTTATTTCCTTATTTTTTTCAAATCCATCGATCATGGTTAAAAACTAGAAATATCACATATGTAGATGTATCGTCTCACTGAGTTATATGAACACTGCTGCTGGCAGAACAGCTTCAATAAATTCAACCTATTTTCCATATTTTCCACGATGGAACCACCTCTTCCCAGTTATGCCACAAGACTTGATCTTCACATAAAAGAAAATTCTGCAAAACTCTTCACCCATACAACCAGGGAATGTTGTTGACTTAACAAACATAATTAAACCGATTAAATCATCGCTGACCCGCAGTTAATCGATTCAACGAAGTATTGTTATTAGAATCAATTATTTCATAATTGATAAAAAAAAACGAGACACACGGAAGCTGCACTACGGCCAATTATAACGAGAGACAAAAAATCGATTGGATACGATTATGACGGATCGTTTAATCGATTCATGCTTTCGACGTAAGTAGGGGAGGTATGGGAAAATTGCTTACAGGTCAACTTTCTTAATCACAATGTGTATAGTAGGTGGTTTTTGTTTGTGTGCGTTAACTCTTGTGTGTGTATGTGTAGTTTTGTGTTGTGTTGTGGACCTTGTTAGAAACAGGTGAAGGGCTGCGATTACAAGAAAACTGGTGTTTGCTTGCAAGTGTTGAGGTCAACCTAGCGAGAAAAATAGAGTAAACATAATATGAAAAATGAAAAACCTACATATGTGTAGGTAATATTATAGTTCCCAAAATCTATAAGAAATCTTGGAGTTTGAAAATAATGGTTTAGATAATTAATATTCAAATAAAATTCGTTGTTAATAACTTCAAGGCTAACCATACAATCCTTAGCTCACCCCAAAACTCAAGGAAAAACGCCAACGGCTCAACCGTAAAATAACCTTCGATTGTCCCCAAAAATACGCCCAATCAATTTCCTGTGCCGACCATTAACTCAAAAATAAAAAAAAAGCAACATAAAAAAACGTATAAAAAGGCAAAGTTCGCCGTGTATAGACCATTTCTTCGGGGTCATAGCACCCAACAGGAAGTGGCGTTGCGGGTCGGCGCGCGCGCGGTCGCCTCTTACGAAAAATAATACTCTTCTAGGTATAACACATAGCCAGTCAATCGTGTAACTGTACGGTTAGGGAGTTTTTATGCCTCTTCAATCTTATTGTTTTTACTGAACTACGTGATATTATGCCGTCTGAAAATGTTGAAGCAAAATGACATATCTTTTTAGCCGACTGCGCGACTGCAAACACAGGGTTATGTTTTTGCTGTGCCCATAAGTGGGGTCTTTAAATGAATGGCAGGCTTAATGAAGACGAAAGAGATGTATTTTGATTGATAAAATTGTGTTATACTTCTATATCGGTATTGTGTAAAAACAATAATAACTTCTCGGTTGACAGATGTTGTTTTTTATACGTTTTCTGTTCCTTGCGCGGTGAATGAGATCATTTGTTGAGAAACGTTGTGATTCCGTGTTGGGGAGATGTGAATGTGACGTTTACACCAGCGAGCGTTTAACTACCTATACGATTTAATTGAAATAATTAAGGTGGTTTTCATTTCTTTTTCTGTCATGTGGAAGCTACAATTAATTTTCTTGTTTATTATTTATCTTAGAACTCGTGTTCTGTTGAGTCCTATAAGGATATGTCCTAAAGAAAACCCTAAAGATAGAAATCTTAGACTCATTTCCTGAAAATGTTGATAGCATTGCCTTCTTAAGACGCTGACAACACATAAACCTCGGTCAATGTCAGATTGCATAGAAAAGAAAGAGAAGCGCGATGACACAACGCTTGTAATTTATTGCAAAATATGAAGCAATTATCTATTTACTCAAAATTGAGTTGAGTAATCGAAAATAAAAAACAACCAAGTTCGACGTTCTTGTTATTAATTAAATACGTAACGTATGTTGATATTTAATACAGATATTTTGGATTAGAACTCAAGGTAAGAGGTTAGTTTAACGTTAGTTTGTATTGAGATTTTTTTTCAAAACGTGATTTGTTAACAACCAAGTTCTGGGAAATATGTTCAAAATTAACATATATTTTTTCCGCTACCACAAACTATACAGATTTGGCAATTTTTTTTCTTAAGACAAGCCTATTTTGGGCAATTGGGTCTTGTCAGCGCCTTAAAGTACATTATATTCTAATTGACAATAAATTAAATTTCTTATTGTTTATAGGATTGATTTCAAGTCAGAATAATTTTTGTCGTATTTTTCTGCCACTCGACTCCATTCATTTGGCTGCATTTGTTTCTGCAAATCTTTTTCGATCTCCAAAATTTTCTCTTTTTCCACAATACAAAAAAAGTGAATCGCTCCCAGCCTTGAACCATCAGCAGTCGTCCACACGCGTGTGAACCCAGGGCACACGGAAGTTCACGCTCCGTGGGTCACAAGCCTACCTCGTGTTTACTCCGACTGTGACCCGCCTTCAGCGCTAATTACAAACCCTTTGACAATTATTAGGAGATTTCCTTGTAGTGTACAATCTGCGTAATTGGGTTTAATTGGTTCTGGGGTTAAAGGATGGTACATTGTTGCGTTGTTGTGAGAAGTTTTGAACTGTATTAGACCTCTCACAATTAACTAGTAGTAGTTTCGGCTTAGCTAAAAATTTGGGCCGGAAATGTAATATGAATTTGTGCATACCACTTGCATTTTACTCGACACGCTGGACTGTTTAAAAGGCATGCTTGATGAATTTGAAGACATTTAAAAATCAGTAAAATAATATCGAAGATGAAACTATGGAATGTTCTCTGTGTCAATCAACTTAGAATCGAAATGCTTAAGGTACTAAAGGGTCATCGAGGCCCCTGGCAACATAGGCAACGGAAGGAATACGTGTGGGTTTTAGTCAGTAAGAGTCTGACACACCCTCCCGCTCCGCCCAGAGCGGGAGAAGTTACTTGATGATTTCCCACCCAAAAAAAAAAAACAAAAGAAAAGCTTGTAATTTGGACTTACGTCTTTTTTAAAGCCCTGTCTGGAAGATCCTTATTGCGTTGCCAAAACAGAATAGTGAATAATCTAACTCTTAAACAGGAAGAAACTCTCATGTCAAAGTCCACTGACCTTGCAATCACTAAAAACCATATAAATATGTAACTCAATCAGAGAGTACAGTTAGTGTCCGTCATGGGAAGGCGCGCCTCATGCATATTGCACTACTTCGCCATAAAAATTATGTTTTACTGTAGTAATTATACAGTGGGTTACAATTAGCAACGCTGGGGGTAGCGGTGCGTTAAACATCTCTGCTCACGTGAAATTCTTTTTTTTTTTGAGATGCTGGCTGGAACATCATCTTCTGCCTGCCTTTTCCCAACTATGTAAGGGTCGGCTACTAACCTAACCGGATACAGCTGAATACCAGTATTTGTATGGAGCGACTCCCTATCTGACGTCCACAACCCAGTGGGTAACACGGTACCACTTGCTAAGACTTGTTGCCAGACTTGGCCTTTTGACGACCCGTTATAACTGTCAAAGACCGACGAAAGAAAAAAAAACTACGAACGACAGCCGAGACCAACGGCTTGACGTGCTTTTGAAAATTGTTATTTAGTTGACTGCTTCGATAGTCTATTAGTTGCAAGTACTATTGCTGAGCATGAGGTCCAGGGTTCGTTTCCCAAGTCGGGCAAAGTTTTATTGGGTTTTTTCATCTAGAAACTCACTTTCGGATTACTAATATTAGTTAAGATGGAAAAAATAGACCATTTTTCACTCACATGGTGCGTAGTAAAGTATAAAAGTGTGATTTGACAATAAACTGATATGAAGTCAAAGGGTACAGAAGAAAGTCTTGTTGCAAAGATATAAGTGACATATAACCTCACTTACCAACTATTTTAACTTAGACAATTCATTGAAAGCTGTATCAATTAGAACATCAAATTAATACAAAAAGTAATGATTCAACGAACAATTAATACCTTGTCTAATTAACATAAGCTACATATCAACTGTTTAACGCCAGCACACTAATTTTGTTTGCCTATCGCCCCATACACCACAAACCACATTCAAAAACCAATCCTTCAACCTTAAAAATAAAGTGCACAATCATTTGAAAATTGAAGAGATATATGGATTTTTATGGATGGTCATTTATGATTATGATATCAAAGGATTTGCGACTTAGAACTGAGTAACTGAGGGTTGATTTTCAGATTGTTTTTGCAATCCGATGGGTGGTTATGCTCAGTTAAATTAATAGATGCAATTAATTAAAAAAACTGGTGTAAAATACAGCGCGATCATATCACACGGTGTTTGTCTGTTGTTTTGTAAATACCTGTGTTTAGACATGTTAGATTATCATAATATTTTGTTTATAATATGTAAACATTTGACCAAACATGTTTATAATGTCTTACTGATGGGTGCAGTAGTTTATGTATCAACACTAGTTTTCTATTAAACATTTAAGATAGGAATATATTTCTAGATTAGCTCGTGGCTAAGTAATAATAGCCGCACGGGTCGATCGCTACGCTTGCCGGGGTTGGTCCTTGGATGGATGACCTTTATATGTAAAGGTCATCCATTCAAGGACCAACCCATCTCGGTATGCCGAGACTCCTCCGTGCCTCGGAAAGCACGTTAAGCCGTTGGTTCCGGCTGTCATTCGAGGATCTTTGACAGTTGTTACGGGTCGTCAGAAGCCTGACAGTAAGACAATCAGTCCTACCAAGGGTTATCGTTAATACGATAACTAAACTGAACGAACTAACTAAACTGAACTCCACAATCCAGTTACTCCATAATCCTAGTAACTGGATTGTGGAGTTCAGTTTAGTTTCAGTGCAGGCACCGTAGTATTAATAAAATAGTCACAAACATATTTCATTGCAACGCAAATCTGACGCCGATAAAAAATTAAATTATCTCCATCTTCCGCCTTCCCAACCTCAAAGCATCTAATTAACCAACTTCATCGTTGAGCTGTAATATTACAATTAATTTAATTTAAATTGGCGACACCACAATTAAGACGGTCGTGAAAGTCGGAGACAATGGCAGAACGCTCCCACGGAACATCTTGCTGTGTCACCTACATACTGAGAATGTAGATCATGGTCTGATGAGACTAGATTTTTGGTACAAGTTTGATAGTTGTTGCTAGATGCTTTTTTGTTTGTATGTGAAGTGCACTAAAGCGGCTACATGACTGGTAGCCTTTTTCTTTACTGCTCTGAACTGACTAGCTCTACCTTCAGGCCCATCTATCAAAATTCCTCCGTTATGGCCTCCAGAGGCTATATTATATAGCAAGAACGCGCGATGAACGAAAGATTTTTGAATAAAAAATATAACTATCAATAAAAAATCTGAATAAAAAAATTATCCTAAAGGAGTTCAGTTAAAATTTTTGCAACAAGCACAAATTAGATTACCCATAGATATGAATAAAGTCTTTAAACTAAATGAATGTATTGTGCGAAACGAGTAATTTTCAACTTTAAATCGTCCGAATTAAAGTTATAAAAAAAGTTTATTTGTCACTAAAAAATACATTAAAATATGACAGACACTAAGCCTCGTATTACAGAACCTTATTCAAGACTTAAGCATTACTTACAACTCATTTAAAGCCATTTCAATCAACCAACTCAGCCTATAACAGTCCACTGCTGGACATAGGCCTCTGTCAGGTTGCGCCACAACACCCTGTCCTCCGCCTTCCGCATCCAGTATGTCCCAGCCACCTTTTTAAGGCCGTCGGTCCATCTGGCTGGGGTGCATCCCACACTACGCTTGCCGATACGCGCTCTCCACTCCAGGACTCGTCTGCTCTACCGGCCATCGGTCTTTCGACAAACATGGCCAGCCCACTGCCACTTCAGCTTGCTTACTCTGCAGGCTATGTCGGTAACTCCGGTTCTCTTCCGGATAAATTCATTTCTGATCTCATCCTTCAAAGAAACTCCGAGCATAGCCCGCTCCACGGCGCGATGAGCGACCTTGAATTTGTGGACCAGCCTGACTTTCAGTGTCCACGTTTTGGCACCGTCAAAGCCATTTGATTGGTTGAAACTATAGTTTTAAGTAATGCTTGAGTCTTGAGTAGGGTTCTGTAATACGGTCCCTCCCTGAACCGAATCTTTTAAGGCGCTGACAAGAGGTAAATGACCAAAGTAGGCTTGTCTTAAGAAAAAAAATTGCCAAATCTGTATAGTTTGCGGTAGTGTAAAAATATATGTTAATTTTTAACATATTCTACACATTTTCTCAGAACTAAGTTGTTAACACGTTTTGAAAAAAAAAATCTCGATACAAACTAACGGTAAACTAACCTTTTACCTTGAGTTCCAATCCAAAATATCTGTATTAAATATCAACGTACGTTACGTATTAATAACAAGAACGTCTTATTTAAATGCAGAACTTGGTTTTTTTTTATTTTAGATTACTCAACTCAATTTTGAATAAATAGATAATTACTTCATAATTTGCAATAAATTACAAGCGTTGTGTCATCGCGCTTCTCTTTCCTTTCTATGTTGTCTGACAGTGATGGCGCTTTAGCTGTTGTCAGCGTCTTAAACTGATGAGACGTTTTGTTTATGGTCACGCATTTGGTCAGACCAATGTATGTATCTTAGTACTAAATATTTGTCCGGCAGAATATAATAATAATAATAATAATTTTATTTTCATCATTCCCCCTAATGAGGAAACGCATCGGACGATGGTTGAAGAAAGTGTCTAGAATTTCAACTAATTCTCTGCGAATGCTATTTCATATTTGCATATTCTCACGCTCGACCCTTCCGAGGTAAGCAAAAAGAACGGTTAATGGCTACCAGTAACGGTTCGTACAATCTACATAAATATTATTATGCGATGAGATGTGAATGAAATCGGCGTAAAATCGAGGCGTTTATCATAATATACATGTATGCAGGGCCGGATTTAAAGGTGTGGACGCCTTGGGGCAACCAAGAAGTGAAGGCCCCGAAAAAAATTTGGAACCGACGAATCAATTTTGTTCACTGTTTTCAATAATTTATAAACAGGGTGGATTTTTGAAACGGGGCAGTCCCTTAGGTAGGTCCCAGTAGGTACCTTAACCGTTGTTCCTACAAGAAATCGGTCTACGAGACTGTCTTCAACTTTACAAGAAACTTTGATCTGCATTCACAGATTTTGGAAAAAAAATAGGCAACGAAAAAAGGTACCTTGTGAATGTGAACTTATTTCTCTTCGATGGACACAAAGGATGATTTGTTAGCTTATCTAAAAACAATTGTGGAGGTCCCTTCCTTGTGGAAGCCCGGGGCTAGAGCCCCTGGTGCCCTGCCCTAAATCCGGCCCTGCATGTACGCAATATCGTGCGTATGACTCGTAACGTGTGAAGTAGGGTTACAGTTAGTGCTACAGCACAGCTTGATGCGAATTGATATAAACGTTGCAAGTTCCTGTAATATACGGACCGTCAATAACTAGGAAACGACAGTTCATTAGCGAAGTAAGACATGTAAGTTAAACAATTCGTATATCTAGATATCACTTGTATTATTAAACTACCCTTCCGCGTCTCTTTTTTTCACGAGGAAGGTTTAGGTGATAATTCATTAAGGTTTTGTTTAAATTGGCTGAAATGTGATGATGATTGTTGAAGTTGTCGGAAAAATACATTTAACATAAAATTTTTCAATTACGGAATTAATACATTGTTTACCTGGATTAAAACATAGGGTACTTTAAATCCCGGTAGTACGATCCCGTGGGATATTTCCCGACATCCAGGCGGGCGGAGCCGCGGGCCAAAGCTAGTGATTAAGGGGTCTACAGGAGCTTAACGTAAGTTTTATAATGCTTAAAAGTATATGATCCACTGCAGTAAACAAAATATATGATATTCATCAGTATATATGCTAGGTAGATAGTGTGTTGAAAACATAATACAACTAATTTGATACGATAGAAAAAAATCACGAAGATACCTCTAAAAATATATTTTAACGATTAAAAACCATACTAATATTATACATGCAATAATTCTGATTTTTTGTCAGATTATTCTACAAGCAACATATTAGCATAATTATGTTTTATTTTTTTTAACCAACCAAAAGATTTTTGTAAATAGATAATTGCTTCTTATTTTGCAATAAATTACCAGCGTTGTGTCATTGCGCTTCTCTTTCTTTTCTATGCGGTCCGACAGTGACAACGCTTTAGCTGTTGTCACCCTGTTAATAAAATTGCAGTCTTGATTATTTTCAGTCATAGAACTCACAAGAGAAGGACGTTAAGATTCAGTTTTGTAGTAGTTACAAGCAAGATTAGCCGATCTTTTTCTGTAAACATCTCACCGTGAAACATTCAGTTTTCATGGTGAGATTTTACCATGGAGATGATACCAGCAGCTCCAGCTGAGGATTAACATAATCAGCCTATAATGTTGCCACTGCTGGGACACAGGGCTCCTCTCTGTGAGAGGAAGTGGGCCATAATACACCACGTGGGCCCAGTGCGGGTGGGTAGATGTCACATGTCTTCGATTTTTTTGTTCTAGGACATTAGGGTTTTTTGTTCCCTCACGATGTTTTCCTTTACCGTTTTGAGAGCAGTGGTGATGAAATAATTTACACAAAGTAAAGCACCTGTCTGGGTTCGAACCTATGATCTACAACTCGTAAGTCACGGCCGACCCACTGGGCCACCGCTACTCTCACTGGGCCACCGCTGCTCTCAATCAGCTCAGCCTCAGCTGAGGATTACGACAGGTTAAATCATTGACTAGATCAATCATTGGTTAGATTATCTCGTATAGAAATATAGGAACTAACCGCCTACACAATTGCCCAACAACAATTACCACATGAGCAGTGGTGGCTCAGTGGTAAGCCCAGACAGGCGCTTTACTTTGTGTAAATACTTTCATCACCACTGCTCTCAAAACTGTGAAGGAAAACATCGCGAGGAATGTCTAAGAACCAAAAATTCGAAGACATGACATCTACTAACCCGCACTGGGCCCGCGTGGTAGATAACAGCCCACTCCCTCTCGAAGACAGGAAGCCTGTTGGCACTGCTGGGAGCAGCGGGAACATTATAGGTTGATTATGCTGAATTATCACATACACAAGTGCATGATCACATAGAGCCACTAGCGGAACTCAATTTCGTAACCATCTACATTTACCTCTGAACCGTTCATTAGAACACAAAAGGAAGCCATAATAATAAGTCATAGTATCTCAATCACTGCTGAATCCACTCCGGCGCAGCGCGATGGCGCGTCTCGTCGCGGGTGGCTACGCTCACAAGTGGAGCAAAGGTGAAAGAACAACTGAACGGCGCGGACGGTGAAACTCGAGGTAACGTATGTAGGCGGGACTATCTATGATTTATGTGGTTGATTTTCTTTAAATTAACGTTGTGAGAGGGAGCTGTGATGAATATACAACGGCACACTCTTGCGCATGGCTAATATCTGAACTACCGCCGCCATGTTGTTTTATCAGTAAAATTCTGTGACAATTTCACAAACATAGCCTGACAATGTCTATGTCCAAAAGATCGTAGTAGCACTTAAAGATGAAGCACCCCAAAGGTAGTCTGACTGCCGGGGTCGCGGGATGGTACGAAAGTGTTACCGAGGCCCCTGGCAACACAGGCAACGGAAGAAACACGGGTGGATTTTAGTCAGTAAGAGTCTGACACACCATCCTGCTCCGCCCAGAGCGGGAGAAGTTATTTGGTAATTTCCCATCAGAAAAAAAAATATGGTAGTCAGAAAAAATATGTAATTTGCCTTAGACGGGAGATTTTCTGCACGATTAGTAGACACAGAAGAAATGAAAGAAAAAAACTGGCTAAGTGCGAGTCAGACTCGCAGATGAAGGGTGCCGTATCGTATTACAAGTAAAATCGAGCAAAAAAAAAGCCAAGAAACACGTTTTTTGTATGGGGATTCCCTTTAATTATTAACTTTATTAAATTTGTATTATTTTTTGTTATATTGGCAATATACACAATCTGTGAAAATTTCAACTGTCTACCTATTACGGTATTACGGTTCATGAGATACAGAAGCCCGCTGACAGACGGACGGACGGATATACGGAAGGACGGATAGCGGCGCACACTGGTCCCGAATGATAAAAAAGTGGACATTAAGAAATTTTTGACAGAAGGTCAACGGATTCGGCTGATTTTTTTTTTGTAGACAGCTGATGCAATTACAAATCACTTTTATAGATTGAGTTTTTGCCAAATAAGCCGTATTTTCAGAGAAAAAAAATATTTAAATATTTTTTGTATGAAAGAAATCCTAATTTTGTCTTTATCTTCCAAGATTCAAACGTATTCAAAATAAAACTTAGCGCAGCTTGTAGAGGTGCTAATTGCTCACCACTTTGTCATAGACACTCTTCTGCGATTTTGTGCTCCTTTTGAGTTACAGGCACTTTAAATATTTTTTGTATGAAAAAATCCTAATTTTCTCTTTATCTTCCAAGATTCAAACGTATTCAAAATAAAACTTAGCGCAGCTTGTAGAAGAGCTAATTGCTCACCACTTTGTCATAGACACTCTTCTGCGATTTTGTGCTCCTTTTGAGTTACATGCACTTTAAATATTTTTTGTATGAAAAAATCCTAATTTTGTCTTTATCTTCCAAGATTCAAACGTATTCAAAATAAAACTTAAAGCAGCTTGTAGAGATGCTAATTGCTCACTACTTTGTCATAGACACTCTTCTGCGATTTTGTGCTCCTTTTGAGTTACAGGCACTTTGTAAATTTTTTTTTGTATAGAGTCATTGCTTAATTACGCTATAAGTGACGATTTCGGCTCTATTTGGTCATCTAGTCGAACGCGTCGAAAACGCTAAAAAAAATAGTGATTTACTGTGTCAAACCATTATAAATCGTATTTCAAGTGAAATTCCAAACGAAGAGCTCAGTATTATCAAAAAGTTTTGCCAAAATTATACGTCAAACCTAGCTAGAAGATGGGACAATTCAGGTAGAAACGAAAGATTTGGTGTTAAAAACAAGGAGTGGTTGGAGTCTAAAATTTTGTGGCCAACTTTAACTTCTGTGAATTTTCCTATGTTGTTTGATCCAGAATATACCATAGAGGACATTTCAGTAGACGTAGAAGAGCATAATTTATCGTACGAAGAGGAAGCGGGTGCATCTACATCAGAAGCTACCACAAATACTCCCAGAACTAGAAATAAACGACCATTTGAAGATTTAACAAATAAGCAGAAGAAAAGACGTTCTTTGTCTCTTTTGGAGCATTCCGAAGAAGAGCTGTTCTATGCTCTTATTGCTAAACTTAATGAAAACGGGCGCACTGTTTGTTCTAAAGTTATTAAGTGCCTCTCAAATAAGCCAGAAAAGGTGCAAGAAGTAAGTGACTTTTTATATAAAGCTTCTGATAAATCGATTTCCGAGGAAGACACCTTAGCTCTTGCCACAGCATTGAGTTTATCAAAATGGCAATATCTAACTTTGAGGTCCATTTTAAGTACAAATGGCACAGCGGCTTTTCCATCTTACCAGAACTTACTGTTGAAGAAGAAAGAATGCTATCCAGCAAAAGAAGATATTGTGATATCGGAGTCAGGAGCTAAAATTAAGTTACAGGCAGTTCTAGATTTAACTGCCGAGAAGATTTTGATTGGTTCAAATATTAATGGTGGTGTTTTGAAGCTAGTTAGTAAATGGGGCTGTGACGGAGCTTCTTCACAAAGTTGTTACAAACAAAAACCAACTGGTGACATATTTTCAGAATCTTCTGTATTTATGGTTAGTTTTGTGCCACTTCGCCTTATGAGTGACAACGATGTGATAGTATGGGAAAATCCGCGCCCTTCTTCAACAAACTATTGCAGACCAATTATGTTCGAATTCAAACAAGAAACAAAAGAATATATTCAGCAAGTAGAAGCAACATTACAAGAAGAAATTCAGAACCTTCTACCAACAAAGTTATTTGATGGCGAATTTGAAGTATTTCATGAATTGCATATGACGATGATCGACGGCAAAGTATGCACGGCACTTTCACAGACACAGTCTGCAGCCAATTGCAACATTTGCTTAACAAATCCGAAAGATATGAACAACTTGAACCTCGTTTTTAACAAACCAGAAAACCATGATATGTACAAATATGGTTTATCTTCACTTCACATGTGGTTGCGATGCATGGAATGTATTTTGCACATATCTTACAACTTAGATTTCAAAAAATGGGCGGCTCGGGGTGAGGACAAACTGCTCCGAAAATCAAGAAAAGAGTTAACGCAGCATGAGTTTTTTGTTGTAACTGGCTTAATGATTGATATCGTCAAACAAGGCTTTGGGACAACAAACGATGGCAATACAGCTCGACGGTTTTTCAATGATTACGAAAGGTCAGCTGAGATAACAGGAGTTAATGCTAATTTGATTAAGAGATTTGCTGTAATTTTGCAGGCAATATCTTCTGGGAGAAATGTAGATATTGAAAAATTTAGAATTTATTGCAGAGAAACAGCAGAACTTTATGTCAGCGAGTACTCGTGGTATTACATGCCTTCGAGTGTACATAAACTTTTAGTGCATGGTGCAGATATTTGCCAGCATTTTTCTTTTATTCCAATTGGTATGATGTCCGAAGAAGCCTCAGAAGCAAGAAACAAAGATTTTCGTTCAATCAGAGAAAAGCATACTAGAAAGATAGGCAGAATGCAAACAAATGAAGATATTTTACACCAGTTACTTATCAGCTCCGATCCGTACATTACGAACATAAGACCGAAGTTCACCAAAATTCAAAAGCAGCAGAGGTTTGAAGAAGCCGAAAATCTTCTAAAGGATGACGTTTCACCCAATGAACTCGATTTAGAAGTTGCTGATGAGGAAGAAGTATACGTCGACATTGAAAATAATCCCCCACAAGATCCGCTAGCATAATTCACATTGTAACATACGCACGTTCATGTTAGTTTATTTAAGTTTGTAAGTTTGTAATCTAGTTTATTTAAGTTATTAAGTTTATAGGTACTGAGAAAAAATGCGCTTAAAATTAATTTATGTTCTAGTTTATTTAAATTTGTAAAATAATAGTTTACTTTAGTTATTAAGTTTACAGGTACTGAAAAAAAATGCGCTTTGTTTTATTTTTTGTGTTTGTTTTATTTATTTATTTATTCATATTATGTTGACGACAGCCCTAGCAAAGTATTACATTTGTAAACAAAGACTACCCACTGTTGGGGTAGTCAAATAAAAAGTTGTATTTTACATTTCATATGACTTATTAGGACAAAGTAGGGTAGAACAATATTGTTTATTTTTATTATACCCTGATATTTTATTGTGACAATGACTTGACATTGAATCTTGATCGCACGAACATTGCTCTGTGAATTAACCTGTGAAAATAATTGTAAAAGCGTGTGTTTTGTTGTGGAACTATAATTAAAAGACTGTTAATAGTGCAAGTGCCGTTTATTATTGAAGAAAGTGACCAAAACAGATAAGCACGCCAAGATCCCTGCCCTAAATCAAATACATATTAAGTGATAAAGTATAAAATAAATAAATAAACAAAACATGCATGTAAAGATAAATTAAGCGTTAGGGTTACAGGTAGTTCAAATTTTTTAAGTACGCCTTAATACAATACCTATATTATTATATAGGTTTGTATTTTGACGGTCCTAAGCCCGTTAAAGTACGAAGGAAAAGTTTTAATTGCAATTTATACCTTTTTATCATTCAGCGTTTCCGACGCATTCACTAGCGTTAGATGACCAAATATAGCCCAAATTGTAAGTAATCGGCTAATTAAGCAATGACTCATTACCAAAAAATGCTTATAATCTGAATATGAGTCACACAATAAATTACCTGTACCTGAACATGTCTGTACACGTTTTGAGATATCCAAGTTGTTTATTTGATATATTTAAAATAAGACTTTTTTTAATAGAAAGACATTAATTATAAGAGTTACTTATTAATGAAGAAAATGTTATTACATCTTAGTCTATCTTTAACAAGATTATTTCTAATCCGCCTGAATTAATTTTTTAACTCTGAAAATACGGCTTATTTAACAAAAAATACATCTTTAAAAGTTACTTGTAATTGTATCAGCTGTCTACAAAAAACTAGTAAAGCTCATCCGACAACGAAAAATTTAAAGTGCCTGTAACTGAAAAGGAGCACAAAATCGCAATTGAGTGTCTATGGCAAAGTGATGAACAATTAACCCCTCTACAAGCTGCGCTAAGTTTTATTTTGAATACGTTTGAATCTTGGAAGATAAAGACAAAATTAGGATTTTTTCATACAAAAAATATTTAAAGTGCATGTAACTCAAAAGGAGCACAAAATCGCAGTTGAGTGTCTATGACAAAGTAGTGAGAAATTAGCCCCTCTACAAGCTGCGCTAAGTTTTATTTTGAATACGTTTGAATCTTGGAAGATAAAGACAAAATTAGGATTTCTTTCATACAAAAAATATTTGAATATTTTTTTTCTCTGAAAATACGGCTTTTTTTGGCAAAAACTCAATGTACAAAAGTGATTTGTAATTGCATCAGCTGTCTACAAAAAAAAATAAGCTGAATCGGTTGACCTTTTGTCAAAAATTTCTTAATGTCCCCTTTTTTATCATTTGGGACCAGTGTGCGGCGTCTTAGTAATAGGGTTCCATATGATAGATTGAAGGAAGATTTGTATGACGCAAATAAGCAAAGAAATGTATTTTTTATAGAAGGATATTACGTCTTTTGCTAGAGTACGTCGGGATAGACGAGGTCATGCTACGCGTGAAAGAGAAAGCATTATAATATGAAATACTCTAATTAGTGGAAGTTAAATGCAAATCACTGATTTGCGTATTGTATAATTATCACTAAAAAACTGTGAAGAAAAACATCGTGGGGAAACCGCCATGCCTGAGAGATATTTCTCGACGGCATGTGAAGCCAAGTCAGAGGACCATGGGCGGGGTAACAACTCTGACACCAGGTTAGTCACTAACCACACGAAAAATAAGAAAGAATACGAGTTATCATTTAGTTTGACGACATAAATAATAGGCTAACAGAAATCTGAGGTGCTAGATCTTGTAAGAAAATATTCTTAGCAAAGCGAAAGAACAAACCAACAGTACCAAAGACTCCATAGCTCAAGAGTTAAGTAACGAGCTGAGCTTCACGTGGGCGAACAGACATCGTGCCAATTATATTATATTTTGTATAAGCCGTATAAGTATTCAATTTTGACGATAGATTTTCAAGCAGTTTGAGTTTTAATTCCTTAGAATCAAGGATTGAGGATCATTCTTTACGTATCCACCCATAGAATGTTTTTTTTTCAAAGAATTTTGTTTAGTTTAAGAAAGAAACAGGAAAGAAGGTAGCCCAAAAGTGAGGATGTGATGATATTTGAAAACATTTGTACAAATATCATTTGCTAGATAAGGCATTCCCATCGGAAATATTCGTTCTCGAACGTTCATACGTTCATGTGGTAGTGAAAAATCCAAAGCGAGCAAAACATTAGTTTAAAAACAAATTATAGTGACTTAAAAGAGCAGTACTCGTTGGACCTATATTACTTTTGTTTTTAGGAAAACGTATACTGACTACGTAATGTATCTATCACATAATTAATTTATATGTCATTGCTTAATTTTTAATTCTTTTTAATTACTGTGGTATAGTAATTTTATTCTAGATGCATCATCTTCACGTAAAATTATATTATTATAATTAAGGTACCTATACAAAATATTGTAAAACGTTTTTAAAAGAGTAACGGTGGAGTTTCTTGCCCATTCTTCTCCATACGAACTTACCTTTTTGAAGGGGCGACTAAAATCAATTAATTTTTTTTTTTTTTGTAAATTTTGACGTTCAAAAGTGCCCTTGATGTGCATATTTGAAATAAATAATTTGACTTTGACCATCTCTACGAAGAAACTTCACATTCACGAACGAATGCTCAGAAACAAATGAAACGATATGCCAAATGCTCAGTGAAGCTTACTAGGCGTAGGAATCGGCGCCTAGCAACTAGAGACTCGTTGGTACTCGTAGATTTTCTTACGTGGGCGGAGTTACAGCATAGTGGGAGTTGATTTGTGAATGATTTTCTTTTACCTACACCGATATTATAGGAAATTGTTGAGTTTGCACGTTAGGAACTTAAAATGTTATTCTTCATCTTGTTTTGGTGTCTTTTCAATTAAGACGCCGACAACACCTAAACCGCGGTCACTGTCAGATTGCAAAGAAAAGAAAGAGAAGCGCGACGACAAAACGCTTGTAATTTATTGCAAAATACGAAGTAATTATCTATTTACTCAGAATTGAGTTGAGTAATCGAAAATAAAAAACAACCAAGTTCTGCATTAGACTAAGACGTACTTTTTATTAATTAAATACGTAATGTATGTTGATATTTAATACAGATATTTTGGATTAGAACTCGAGGTAAGAGGTTAGTTTAACGTTAGTTTGTATCGAGATTTTTTTTTCAAAACGTGTTTTGGTGACAACCAAGTTCTGGGAAATATGTTCAAAATTAACATATATTTTTTCCGCTACCACAAACTAACAGATTTGGCAATTTTCTTTCTTAAGAGAAGCCTATTTTGGTCAATTGGGTCTTGCCAACGCCTTAATGGTTGGTCATCAACTCCGAAAATGTTATAAGTAAAATATATTTTCATGAAAGGACGATACCTCTCAGTGTTAACGTGAACTAACTATATAATAACTGTAAAATTATTGTTATATATTGACAACAGTTAAGGTGTTTATAAAAACTCACACTAGGGGCACAGACCATTTCTATTTAGAATAATTTACCTACAAGAAACTTTTCAGGGTACAAGAATAGTTAAATTCTATACCAATATAAAAAAAAATCTTCTTGGATTTCATTGACCAATTCTTTAGGAACTTTATATGTTATTTAACATCACGCTACGACCCTTAGGAGCCGAGCAAAAGAAAAAAAGTCGAAATGAAAGCTAAGCGAAAACGATGAAATAGCGCGGGCGGAAAGGATTATTTTGAAAAAGTATTACCTAAAATTACTTTTTCAAAATAATCCTTTAGTCGTCACTTGTTAATTTGTAGTTAAACTAATGACGTTTATAACAACAACTTTTCGTTTGAAGTATCACATAATGACGTCTTAGGATAAACTGATATTTTAATAGAAGTAACGTGTAAATTAATGCTTTCATTATTTTAGTTATTTACTGAAAATCGTGCGTCAATTCGAGCAGTGGTGGCCCAGTGGTAACGGTCGCGACTTACGCCTAGGTCGTGGGTTCGAACCCAGGCAGGCGCTTTAATCAATCAATCAATCAAAATATTTTTATTTCACATAAACCTACATGGGCACTTATGAAACGTCAGAAGCTAGGTGCACGGTTCCAATTGGTCGTTTCCTATGGAGAAGAGCCGGCAAGAAACTCCACGGTTACTCTTTTAAAAATAATTGGCTTTTACAATGTTCTCAAATTACAGTGTTAATAGGTATGGGAGGACAGTGTAGGCCTGTCGAGAAGTACTTAACAAAAAAAAAAGAAAAGAAAAAGTCTACAAAAGATCTAGTATAATTAAGCCTACAACGTTCTCACATTCACAACGTACACAAGAATCCATGTAAAATAATATTAAAATAATATAAATAAAAATCTATTTAAACCAAATGAGATGTTTGCAACAACAACAACAAGACAACAAGTCTGAAATCAAATTTTACATTTTTTTACAATTTTAGAATTTTACATTAGATACATTTTTCTTTATTCATTATATACATTTTTATATAGGTTTCTGGTTCTTTAAGGCGTAGATCTATGCTTTTTGTGACATTTAAATCTGTTGTTAATTCCTTCATATAATTGAAGTAGGTAAGTTATGCAAAAAATGAACGTTAAATTAAAACGCATACGTGAGTGACATCAATTCTATATGTGAAGATTTAAGTATTGTAGTAAAATACTTTATGAAATAAATTCAGAAAGTAATGTCTACCCAAAGCATAAAAAACGATATTACTTTCAAACTACTTAAGGCGCTGACAAGACCCAATTGACCAAAATAGGCTTCTCTTAAGAAAAAAAAAATGCCAAATCTGTATAGTTTGTAATAGCAGAAAAAATATATGTTAATTTAGAACATATTTCCCAGAACTTGATTGTTACCAAAACACATTTTGAAAAAAAAATCTCGATACAAACTAACGTTAAACTAACCTCTTACCTTGAGTTCTAATCCAAAATATCTGCATTAAATATCAACATACGTTACGTATTTAATTAATAACAAGTACGTCTTATTTAAATGCGGAACTTGGTTGTTTTTTATTTTCGATTACTCAACTCAGTTTTGAGTAAATAGATAATTGCTTCATATTTTGCAATAAATTACAAGCGTTGTGTCATCGCGCTTCTCTTTCTTTTCTATACAATCTGACAGTGATCGTGGCTTAGGTGTTGTCAGCGTCTTAAGATATTTTCATGATTTTTTTTTTATGTTAAAAGAATATTTTATTATCTATAATAAAATGATATCTGGATTTTTTTCAAATATTCATATTTTATTTACTAAAAATATGTGAGCGAGACGCGCTGTTTGGCCAGGGGCAACGGCAATTCCTCGACCCTTAAACAAAGGATTCTGAAATGTAGTTTTGGTATTACCGAAGTCTTTAATTGTTATAACGCTGAAAGAGATACCACTAGTTCCTTTGTAATATTTACTAAGTTGTTCACAAGTGGAGCTGCTTCAAAATAGGTCATTTGGCAGTACGTACATCAAGCTTGCTTTCAGACATAGTTTCAGTATAGAATAATAATACCTTTTTCTTGGAGTTAATGATCCATTTCTAACATGTATTGTTTAGGTACAGAAATTGACGGCCTATTTGGCACAGTGTCAGAGACTTCCCCGCTACGGTGCGGGATTGATTCCCGCGTCGGGACAATGGGTGCTTTCATTATTTTGCATGAGAATGTCTTTATTGTGATGTATGGCCACCTGTATTAATGTATTGCCCCCTTTTCTATGGTATTGTTATACGTGTGGGGCACTCAATTAAAGGCTTCTGCAGACTGGGGCGATATTTTTACTATTTAATTTTTTTGGGGTTTTTGTCAAATATTGCCATTTTAACAATATTGGAATGTTCTCTTATTGCACTCGTTATCGCGTTCTACCATTTTGAATTTTGAATTTCAATTTTACTGTTTAGTTTTAATTTTAATTTCAATCAAGATGTTTTAATTTTAATTTTGATCTAAAAATAATCTTCATTTTGATTTAAATTTTTGATTCTAATTTCGATTATGATTTTGTTTTTTACTTAATGTTTTGTTATTTGTTTTAAATTAATTTTTCTATCGTCACTACGAGTAAAAAACCTTGTTATAACGTATATTTAAGAAGCTACTTTTTTATGTAAGTGCTGTGTACCTGTAAGTGACTAATTCCCCATAACTCAATGCCTATGTATTTTTTTATTATGTTAATGTTTATAGTGAATAGGTCGTTGGTGTACCTTTCTAATAAAATAAAATCGCCCCAGTCCAGGCTTCTGCAGCCTTAATGCAGCTATCAGTACAAATATTGATACTTGCATTTATATCCCTTTAATCTTTCCCCGAAGAAGTTGAGTCAAGGTTAGCACCTACAGGCCCCCCTATTCAAAGTAACATGTCCGTCGCATATTATTTTTTGTTTTCTTTTTATAGTATTACAAACTAAAACATCCACTTCTTCTTCTACACACACAGCAGTTGAATGCATTTTCATAAAATCATGACGTCGCTCCGCATAAACGACCACACGACGTGACTTTGAATGCGGGGTGACATTTCCCCAAAAATTTGCATATCTTTGTTCACTGTACGAAAACCAAATGAAAATCGAAATTAACACACATATGCATGTATTAGTTAAATGTAAAGCAAACGTCGAAATCAGTCCATGAGGTCGGGTGGCGACTCGTTGCCCAACGCCCAGTAATCGTATTCATTGAAGCGACCTCCGACACTGTTGAATGTTGATTAATATTTATGAACATCTTCTTTTATTGCCTATACTAGCTGCACCCCGCGGATTCACCCGCAGAAGTCTCGATCCCGTTGGGAACATCGAGATAAAAAGTATCCTATGTCCTAATCCAGCTCATGGTTTACCCATGCGCCAAATTTCATTCAAATCCTGTTCTGCCGTTTTAGCGTGAAGCCTAACAAACAAACAAACTAACAAACGAACGAACAAACTCACTTTCGCATTTATAATATTAGTTAGGATTAGGATGTACACTCGGCTACATATCAAGCTATACATTTCCAGTTACTGTACAGTAAGGCTCACTTCTCATTGCTCTTATCATTCCTATACAATGCGAGATCAGCTTATACTGGAAATGATATGCTCGGTTTGATATGTAGCCGTGTGTACATTTGAGTTAGACTAGGTACTGGTTTTTTGAAAGTAAGCTCTATTTGTCGTTGGTACAAAGTTTTTGATCTAATGATTTTTTTAAACCAGTGCCGATGTCGATTTTGCTTTTGAATAGAAACGTATAAAAATGCGATTTCCTTTGCCTCTTTGGCCATATTATGCAAACGACTGACAGCTTCCAGTATTCGTAGGACTGAAAACAGAACACCAAAAACCTAACTGAAAAACAAAAAGTTTTTAAACTGATATCACATCGTAATGACTATTGTGGGTCCATAGTTTTCTACCACTAAGTCTAAAAACCGTGTGTCGACTATGACCTACAGCATGCTAACTAAAAAAAACACATTAGGTACTCATTACATAAAACCGTGTGTTTTATGCACCAATAGGTACAACATTAGAATTGTCCGCTCCCAATTGTTCGTCAAATTCGGCCAAGGGTTACTAGAATATGAACCACGTAAAAACAAACCAATTCCAGCATAATGACACTCGACAAAGCACTTCACACAGTGCAAAACATAAGGCTAGGTGCACAATAACGCCCTTCTGGCGCAATATGCACTTTTTGCGCAATTCGTACGCTGCAATGATCGTGCGAAAAATGCTTCTTGTTCGCCAGTTTCATTGTCATGTACCAACTATTTATGAATGTGTGTGAGCTCACCTAAATTGAGATTGGGTGGAGATAATACGTTGCGAAACAAAACGCTTAATTTGTGTGATAACGCGGTAAGGTCTGGTCTGACCACTAGATCGGTCGATGACTCGGTTTGTCAGAGACGTCATCGCTGAATTCTCACGGCTATTATTATATTATATTTATTTTCAGGCTGCTTGCTTGTTGTATAGATGGCAGCAAATTGGATAATTTCATAATTTGTTGTTTTATATATAGAATTTGTTGTAAGGATTGTTTCGTGTTTAATTTGAACGCACTCGTTGCGTTCTATGTCCTGTCAAGATCAGCTGGTTAATATAGCATTCATTTAAACCAGGCAGGTTTTATAAACTTTTATAATTTTATCAGCCATGAGTAACTTATAATGTTGGGAGTTTGTTGCGCACTTCTTCTTCCCAGTGAAAGCACTAGGAAGTGGTGGGCGTTTTGGGGGACTATCTTATTAAATTTTGACGTTCGAAAAGTGCTCTCTTTAACGACTTTTGATTTTGATTTTGATCTAGTACAGTCCTTAAAAATCATCATGTCAATCTTTTCCTAAATATGCTTCGGTTGACTTTCAATGCAGTCTAACAAAAGATACGCCTGAAAATCCCTTCAAAATATTACATCGCAAATATACCTATATTTTATGTTACAGCTGTGACTGGCAGGAGAATAATTATGTGATATTTTAGAGTATTTTCATATAAAAAATATAAATAAATTTTATACAAAACTTTTCGCAGCTACAGGTTGTTGCTCAATTTGATTTCAAGAAATCCAAAAATCAAAACGAAACTTAACTAATCGGATTTAACAAAAAGATATAAATAAAAAAAATATAAATAAATGTTATAAGAAACTTCGCAGCTACAGGTTGTTGCCCAATTTGTGTTCAAGAAATCCAAAAATTAAAACGAAACTTAGCTAATCGGATTATAGCGCTGACCTCAACTTTAGAAAGGTAAATTACAGCGGTAATTAAGAAAAAAACTGTCGGTACATATGGTCGTGCTCTAACGGCTATTGTCTCGGGAAAAAATATTCTTTATACGTACATAGAATCGTTTTTATCAGATTTTCGCACGGTCCGACACTAACTGTTCATATATACAGTGTGCTCGGCTAACGCGGTACATTTACGGGTAATATGGTGAAAATATCGCTGGAATTGCGCAGTTATTCTTAATTAACTGCTATTTAAAGTAAATAGCGTCAAGTATGGAGTTAATTTTTAACTGTGAGTGTGGGTGGTAATGGTTTATTTTAACTTTAATAATGACATTGAGAGGCGTTTTGTCCCAAATTTACTTTAATTTATATTTTCAGTTTTAAGATGTATGTAACCGTGTATGCAATTCTTAAATCTAGTTTTTCATTTTAAATTCCATTTTTATAGTTCGTAAATTAAGGTCAGCCAGGTCAGGCAGCAGGTGGCGTTCTGTAGTGTCTGCCTACCCCCACGGAAAGAAAGCGTGAGTTTATGTATGTGTATGTTAATTAACGTTAACACTGCTTCGAATAATAACGAATTACACTTATTAAGAATACACGTAGAAATACGTTTATTACATCCGTTACCAAACAACTTAATCACCCTGTATACATTTCAATGTGGCAATTAATACGTTTTGCGCCACTACAGTTGCGCCATAGTTGCGCAGCCATCCTTGACAGCCGGCGGCTCCCGAAATATGCCCCAAATGCAATGACCTTACACCTATTTATTTTTATATTGTCTGAATTACGCTTCATTGTCAAATGAGAGAGCTTTGAGTTTCATTCTATGGCATAAGTAATGTTACACAGGCCTGTAACAATGAGGGTTTTCTGGCAGCACTGAGACGTCAGGTCAACACCTGTCAAAAGTGCCAAAGCACATATTTTTTTTTTTTTTTCTTTGGCTTCGCACGGTTTGTGCATTTAGCCAATGTCACGTTTAGCAAAGCACATATATTTTCTTTAGTCATGACTGAATGATGAACGAATGAATGAAACGAATGACGAACGTCATCCTAATTATATTTTATATTCATTGTCGAAATGGAAGACCTCAAAGTGGCGCCAACTGGTGGCGTGAATTTTCAAGGAAACTCCTCATTAAAGGCGCAGATATATGATTTTAGTGAATTTTAAATCAGTTATTACGCCTTCATATAATGTAAGTAAGTTATGCAAAAAATGTATGTTAAACTAGAACGTATACACATCAATTCTATATGTGAATATTGTAGTATTTTATGAAATAAATTTAAGAACTAACGGTTTAACCAAGGCATAAAAAACGATATTACTTTCATACTACGAAAGATATTTTCAAGATTTTTTTTTGTATGAACAGACTATTTTATTATCTGTATTTTTTTTAACATTCATATTTTCGTTACTAAAATGAAATAAAACCCACCGAGAAAACGTAGGTGGAGTGAGCTTGCAGTGAGCTGTCAATAGTGTCAATCCCTCGCATCAGGTGGAACGATACCTCACTTCAAGCTCACTTCACCTCAGTTTACACGGTGAGATTTTTTACAGGATAGACATGGCAGGGTCAATATCTTTTTCAATCACCCAACTTGCCTACTGTGTGTTGGCGATTTCAGATTCAGATCAATGACATAATGTTAGTTGTTCTATTAAAAAAATAAGTATGTATGTGACGTCCACTGCTACACCCCAAGGCTTCGTTTGATTACTGGCGGCACGAGTAGCGTATCGAAAATATTTACTGAAATTGTGTAGGTGATATTTTTATAAATATCTAAATATTTTCATCTTCAGCTCTGCAACAGAATCAATCTGATGATGTCAATGATATTTTACACGAGATATTTTACGTGCATAGTAACCATGTGTCTTATTGAGAAATTTTACGATTACTTATTGTAAAAAATTATGAACAAAAGAAAATGATTTTCGCTAAAAAACCAAGATTAGTTTCAATTGAGGGTGGTTTTTTCCATAATTAAAATTTTATCAGGACGCCTAATTACTTCGAATCGTTATGGAGTTTGTTTCATCGCGATAGGTCATTTTTCACTTTACAAAATAGTAGGTTTAATAAGAATTTATTCCGGAACGTTTATGTGTATAATACATTAAGTATTATACAAATAAACCTTTCGGAATAAATTCTCTAAATAATTGTGAAAACCGCATCAAAATCCATTGTGCAGTTTAGAAGAACAACGCGGTCACACAGACAGACACACAAAACGACTTTAATTATAATATATAATTTAATTATAGTATGGAAGTTATCCACGAATAATTCAACAACTCTTTTGCACAAACATTTCAAACAGTTTTAAAACGTCCCGTTACGAAAGATGTCTAGAATTTAATATATTTTTTTTTAATATCCTTCTTTGTTCATAGACCAAATTCGAAGTACCGGCCATAAAGCCAGGCGTACACTGCCCGTGCATACCAAGTAAGGCGGAGAGCACACGTGACGCGACTTCCGTTCGGCTGGCTATCAGCTGATGCATTCCTTTGGCGTCCGCTTGATGAGTGGGACTTTTGAACTTGCGTTTTTATTTTGAAAATCGAATTTGGAATTGTTTGTTGAATTTTTCGATTGTTTTACGTTTTTTTAATTTAATTGCCAGTGACAAGCAATAACTTGAAGCAATAATAAAAGTTGCATCGTTTATACAATGTTTGGACGATACAAGTTATTTGTTGCTTCAATTTTATTGTATGTCACAGGCAAGAAAGTTTTTCAAAATAAATGGCGTGTTAGTTAGAAATGATGACAGATTTTGTGAAAAAAATGCAGATTCCTTTTTTGTTTTGGCAAGTTTAGAATTTTAAACAGTTAATTGAGTACACTCCGTGCGTCATTTCGATCCATTTTACTCGTGCTTGTATACAATTAGCATTTTTCTAGAAAAGTTTTAGAAGGTGCAGGTTTTAATTTTACGCATGTGCTAATTCACAAATGTTGACAGCTATATGTCACTAGAGGTTAAACGAAAACATCGGTGCCACTGAAAACGTTAACAAATTCTAGATTTAATAGGAAGTTGAATTTTCATCAGAAACGTGTCAGAAAAATTACATAATCAGCCTGTAATGTTCCCACTGCTGGGACACAGGCCGTAACCCACCACGCGGGCCCAGTGCGGGTTGGTAGATGTCACATGTCTTCGATTTTTTTCTTCTAGGACATACCGGTTTCCTTCACGGTGTTTTCCTTCGCCGTTTTGAGAGCAGTGGTGATGAAATAATTTACACAAAGTAAAGCGCCTGTCTGGGTTCGAACCTACGACCTACAACTCGTAAGTCACGGCCGTTACCACTGGGCCACCACTGCTTAAAAACTAATTTGTTTGAAATAGGCCATGAGCCCATGTGATGTCTGGCACAGAGGTAACTACTTTCCATTACATCAAACATCGTTTTATGGGGTAACATCACATGGTACAATACCCTATTAATTATCCCTGAAACTGAAAGCCTATTAATTCAATTTGATCTCTGTGTGTGTCAACTTATATGATTGGGTGGAGTCCCAGTGAAGTTACTTTTGTCAATCAACAGCTAACATAAAATCAAAATCAAAAGTCATTTATTCAAACTAGGCTGAGAATCAGCACTTTTCGATGGTCAAAATTACATAAGACAGTCCCCTAAAACGCCCACCCTTCACCACTTCCTACAGGCTTAGCATGACGCTTTATATTTCTTCGAAGAATAGACACGGCTCTTTCTATACAAAGTGACATTTCGTTTCTCCATTTTTGACATCTCACCGTAGAATCTCTCATCTCACCGTCGTCTGGTGATGACGTTGTCTCCTATGTTGTTGTTGAAATATTCTTCCCCATAGACAGATAAGGATCTAGAGACCATACAGTCCGAAACGTTCCAATTTTAAACCAAACCTTACTTTTTAACACATATTTCAAATCATAGACAAGCCATAGAAAATCGACTAAAACCTCATTTTAGCGTTTTATTTATCACATTTATTCATATGTCAACGCACTATGACCTTACAGCATGCCATTCACTGCGCCATAGAACACGCAACACAGTGTCGCAACTAGTTTCAACACACGTTTTCCTTTTTTCGTGGGAAAATCTTTTCACTATACACAATGAACTTAATGTGTAGAAAACTACCAATTTACATTTTGCATACGGTGTGGACTCTATTTTGTCTAGCGCTAAGGGTGGTTTTGCAATGTTTTGGTGTGGAACAGTTATCGTTTATTAACGGAATAACGGTATGTAATTTATGATAATCAAGCGAAAATGTTAGTTTATAACTTCGTTTAAAAGCATTTATGACTAGACACTGCTTTATACATAACTAGATGCGCCCCGCGGTTTCACCCGCATAAGTTTTGACCCTGTGGGTCATCCATCCATCCATCCATCCTTATAAACTTTCGCATTTATAATATTAGTAGGATATGCTTCTAAGACCGTTTTATGTATACATTTTATCAGCGTTTTGTGTTCGACTCCTAAACATACATATTATGCTTCATAGCTACGTACATAAACTGCTTGCTTTTAATATTTCTAAATATAAAACAGGGTCAAATTACATTAGCTGGCGAATCTTCGCAGAAGTGATGAGTATCGATATTAAACATAAAAAGAAAAAAAAAAAAATTGATAAGTTTTTTTGGGGTTATCTACCCTATGAAATATCAGTTGAAATATCAGTTTATAAAATCTGTTTTTTTATGTATAAACTTCATAGACGCGATGGTTATCGATAAAGAAATACGATAAAATAAAAATAAAAAGAAAAAAAACATCAAATCTTTTTCATTCGTGTTTAAATAACGATACCTATCACGACTAACGAGTTCCGCTAGATAAGTTAAGTTGACCCTGTATAATAAGATGCCATACAAGAAAACAAATAAAGAAGCCGACCTCGTTGGTCTAGTTATCGCAAGAGCTTCTGCTGAGCACGAGGTACTGGGTCGATTCCCAGGATGGGCAAAGTGTTATTTGGTTTTTCCATCAGGAATTTCTTCGTAACAGCCCGGAGTCTGGAATTGTGCCCGGTTGATTGGCTGGCTGGGCCCTATTACTGGGTTGGCAGTCGCTTCATGTAAAATACTGACTGTAACTGCATCCGGACTGGAAGCTGACCTCAACATAGTTGGGAAAAGTCTAGGCAGATTTATTGACTTTACGTATTTATTTTACACAAAGCCGTAATTTATTTTTTCAGAGTAAAAAAAATCTCATAAATTAATCTTGCATGACATTGAGCGACATAATTGCGCCTGCGCCGAAGGGCACTGGGCTTGAAAAACCTGCCTCCTGAGACATCTAAGCCGTAGTAATTTTCCAGTTTTCCTTATACAATTAACTGTAGTTTTATTCAGTCATTTTCTTGTTATGCTAATTAGGATTTTCATTAAATAAGCTTGTTAATTTAAAGTGTGTATTGTTTTTTTTTCAGTGTTAAAAGGTTGGTGACTTGATTTGACCGGTGAAACAAATAACAATATAAAAACGGAATACAAATAAGTTTTCAGTCTGTAATAGATTTTTAGTTGAAAATGGCCCAGAACGCTCTTCATAGTTTAGTAATTGTATGTCTAGGAGTGGACGAAGCTATATCTATGTTAAATTCATCGATTACTTAAAGCAGTAATACACTATCTCTCACGATCAGAGGGTTTAGAAAGAAATTCCTAATCCATTGCTTCATAGGTTTGTAAAATTTGTCTGCTCAATAGGATAAATAGCGCAATGAACGTGGCTGATCTGTCAAAATTAAAGGAATTTGTGTGTGTCACGGAATTACCCCACATGTCAACTAGAAGCTGCTGTGAATCTTTAGTTAAAAAGTAATTAAATCATATAAATATCACGAGCCTACTGAAAATAGTTTTCAAAAACTTTGAATGAAACGGACGATTAACTACGTAAGTGAACGTAGCACCACAGATAATATCGCTAAAACTCACAAACTACCTACATAATGTATGTATTGTGAAGAAACTCTATAGTCTATGCGTATCATTGTGAAATATTCGTGGGCGGTACTTATGTGTATGTACGCCACGGCTATTAATCATACCCTGAGTTTAATTGAAGATGATACGATTTTTCAAGGCGAATATGTGGAAAATAATTACTAGCGTCCACGCTTAACGAGCGGTAAGATTTTGAAACGGAACGCCCACCAACTACTGTTGGTTCGTCATTATTTCATGAATGGCTGAAGTTAATTTCAGTTTCGTCTTCCAGACCATTACCGCGCCCCCCGGTCTACTCGTTAATATGCAATGGTATCTGTAGCCCCATAAAACATAAGGCTCCAAGGACTAGAGTGAATCTTTGAGTTCATTCAAACAATCGAATCTGGTTTAAACACGCTGGGTTCGGTGCATTTCATTCATTCATTCATTAACTACTTGTAAGTTTTTGAAACTTGATGCATAGTGTGAATTTCACTGTCTTATTAAGGTAACGAAAAGTGCATTTAGGTAAACTGTAGGTACGCAGTGGGGGTCGAGCCAAAAATCGAAAGACCCAATAATACATATATAGACAAAGTCCAAAAGAGAGCGATTGCTCGTTCATTTTTAACAAATTTCAAAAAATAAATTATTTAAAAAACAAAAAACCCGACTGCAAAAACACATAACTGAAAAGGGAAAAACAAGCATTATAATCTATATAATTTTGTTATCGCAGGCGGGGGCAATCAAAAGTTACACCATATTTCAGGTTATTCGACTGTCCCCGCCTGCAAGACTAAAATTATATAGATACTTGTTTTTCCCTTTTCAGTTATGTGTTTTTGCAGTCGGGTTTTTTGTTTTTTAAATAATTTATTTTATTTCTAGCTTTTTAGTTTTATTAATATATATATTTGAAAATTACTCATTACTAGCTTTTATTTGATACCAATATTGCTGCAATTAATTAAAAAAAAAACTTCCCCTCCTTTTTTTTTGTATTTGCAGATGCAATTTATAAATATTATATAGCCTATGTCACTCCCACAATTAAGACGAATCTAAAGACACCTCATATGTCTAAATCCATGAAGCCGTTTAGGCTACAGAGCGTGCCAAAGAAACAGACATACATACATACATACATACATACATACATACATACATACATACATACATACATACATACATACATACATACATACATACATACATACATACATACATACATACATACATACATACTCTCGAAAAACATTACCCTCCTGAGGCAGTCGGGTAAAAAAGGAGGAGATTCTATGTCCGTATGTTATGTATGTTTTTTTTTATGTATATTTATCGATACTTTCGTCAATTGTGGATCGATTTTGGATTTTTTTTTTATAATATTGTAAAAAAAGCTTGCGCGGTTGTCTCTAATAAATTTTATTAACTTTGCTTGGGTAGTTTTTAAGTTACTTCAATAATACGTATTTTCCCACTTAGTCTATGTGGATGATGTTATAATAACTTCGTGTCACTGTTATTTACATAGCAGATAGTGGTATTCGAATTTGTGTGGGGTAGGTACTACAACTAAAAAGTGAAAAATAACAACTTTTCCAGTAGTCGATTGTTTTGTTTTACAGAACTCTAATGTGTATAACTAGAAGAGTTGTTGAGCTCTTTAAGTTCTGAGTTGAGCTACACGATTACTGACAAATGCTTGCACAGACTGGACAGGTCCACTCAAATTTGTGCGGTTCTTTCCTCAAAAGACCATTTCAGACATGGATCTACATGGTCCTCACAATGATCTGACTAAGATTATGTCTAGAGTTTAAAAGAGACTTTGACCCTTGAGTTTGTTTTGCCATTTTTTCTCAGGGGTAGTCGACTCCATCTAGCTTATTTTTTGTATGTTTTTTTTTAATATGACGTGTAAAAGTGATTCTGATATCCTATTTACAGACTAAACAATTTCGTTTAATTTAATTTCATTTCAGAAGATGACTACAAAATGCTTTAGTCCCTCATCTAGAGTTTATCAAAGGGTACTGCTTGCTTTAGGTATATTTCTTATCCCAATATAGTCTTACAAAAGAGTACCGCCTAAGCACGGTACGAGATGAAAATCTGCCCAAAGATTTCCCCTCGACCGGCCACGTAGCCATGCGTACAAACGTTTGCTCACAGCACAGAGCCGGACGGATCTTGCCTCAGCCTCATTAAAGATTCTAGGTCGTTCTGCAATCGTTAATTAGCGAGATAAGTACTGTATTAATTGTGTACGCCATTGGAGCGACTATCGCGGCATCTTGTGAACGGCTACAGATGGGAGAGGTTTTCGTTTCGGAAGGTTGAAGGTTTTGTGTAAAATAAATGCTCTTGGAGAACCTTAGGAGCATACTGAAAAAAACAATTTAAATTTTCTAGAAGTACCTCCTTTATTATTTTTGCAAACAAGTATAAGTGTAAGACTAAGGTTCTTTAAGTATTTGTGTGAAGAGGGGCTTGTGGCTAAGTAATAACAGCCGCACGGGTCAATCGACCAGGTTAAGCTGCGCTTACCGCGGTTGGTCTGTAGATGGGTGATCATCTTTACATACCAAGACCCCTCCGTGCCTCGGAAAGCACGTTAAGCCGTTGATCCCGGCTGTCATTCGTGGATCTTTGAGAGTCGTTACGGGTCGTCAGAAGTCAGAAAGTCTGACAACCAGTCTTACCAAGAGGTATCGTATTACCCAGTAACTGGGTTGTGGAGGTCAGATAGGCAGTTGCTCCACGTAAAATACTGGTCTTCAGCTGCATCCGGTTAGACGAGAAGCCGAAAAAGATAGGCAGATGATGATGAGGTTATTCTGTGAAGGTGTTTCGAAATTGTGTACCTTTTTGGAAGTTTTTAAAAACAATGACTTTTTCAAAAACGTGTGTTCGATATTCAGCATTGCACTTGACTTTATAACACCGCCATTTTTATAACACCACCATTTTTAAAAAACAATGATTTTGTCAAAAAAATATGTTCGATGTTCATTATTGCACTTGACTTTTTAACATCGCCATTTTTATGCACAACGATTTTTTTACAACGACATCAAACTAGTCGCTCCTTCTGAACATCGCCTTATCAGCACCATAATTGCGTAATACAGTTTGAATCACAATCCGAGGGTTTCGTAGGATATTGCTAATCCATTGCTTCATAGGTTTGAAAAATTCGTGTGCTCAACAACGTAAAAAACGCAATAAACGTGGGTGAACTGTCAAAATTAAACCCATTGCGATCAATTGTCATTTTATGTGTTTCGCTTGATGATTTTCGTTGGTTTGCATAAATCCGTACATTTCACTTCTTTACTTCGAGGTCACTAACATTCTCAAGCTTTTAGTAATGCCCCAACTTTGAGCCGCAATCAAGAATTAATTAGATTATAGTCATTAGTCTTCTATTAAGTAAGATACAATTTAATATTTTTATTTTTTGAATAGTAAGAATAGTTGGACTTCTAGTCAAGTCTACTTGGACCAAGGACCAGACCCGGGTCGACGGCGCGTTGTATTCCACTCATGCCTCAAAGAGATGTCGTCAGCACAAGTGTAGGGGTCCACTAGGGCCGATGCCTGCCGGGGTCGCGGGAAAGTTCGAAAGGGTTACCGAGGCCCCTGGCAACACAGGCAACAAAAAGGAATACGGGTGGGTTTTAGTCAGTAAGAGTCTGACACACCCTCCCGCTCCAGAGCGGGAGAAGTTATTTGATGAGTTAACACCCAAAAAAAAAAATGTCTACTTGTCAAGTTAAGTGCTGTTCCCTATCCTGAAACTGGACAAGTAATGGAATGGGAAATACCTAATTTGTAATTTCAGTTTTTATAGAAACTTTACATAGTTTACTGGCTAAGGTAGTATCCTAATGTTAATTATTATAATAATATTTTCTTTGAAACTAGAAAAAAACTATTATCGTGATGTAGTTCTTGGGTTTTAAGTAAAATAATTAATGAATTCAAAGTTTTAAACATTACATCCAGTATTTTTGTGTTGCTAACTACACCTTTATATTTTTAATTCGTTTACTACAATCATTTTAAATGTAAATTATTAGAGCTGTCTTACTGTGACGATAATGTAGCGCAGTTCCTTAAAGAAGACGCCAGCTTACTTACCTGAAAAAAATAAGTTTATGTTAAAAATATGCAATCAAATTAAAATTTTATTAAAATAATCTTGATATTCAATTATTCATACATGGAATCCTTGACAACAATATAAAACTAGATACTAGTTGGTCTTTAACAAAATAAATGAATGTTTGAGTTTCTAGATAAGAAAATCTAGAAAAGTTGTATTTAGCAACACGAAATGATACAAGACAAACATTTAAAAAATTGGTCTTAAATACGAAGAAAGAAATATTAATATCAACCTAGCACTTTCCGAGATCTTTCTAAAAATGCATTCAAAAAACATTTATTTTTGAAATAAAATCTTATATCCCTGTCGAAAGTATTAGAAACGCAAAAGTTAAGGAAATCTTTCCCATAAACAATATGGCAAAAGCTTTTCTTAATTATTGCGTTTGTAATTCTTTGGAAAAACTGTTATTAAGGTACATTTATCTTTATTTTACAATTTTCAGGAAGCTAAATCAAGACCAGTTTTGTCACCCAGACTTATATAAGTCAGCTGTTTTGATAGGTTGACCAAAATAGCTTTAACCAACCTTATAAGTTGACATGACATTACATAATATTATGAATTGAAAATGCTCGCAGAAACCGGGATTCCGAAAGCCTTTGCAATTTAATGGCAAGTCAAACAGCTACATAGAAATAACCACAAAGTAATAAACACAAGTAATAGGTAACTACAAAATATTCTCTTGAAAATAATTTCAAATATTCTTTGCTGTCTATTAGATTTGACGCGCAAGCAAACATTATTACCGTTTGAAGGAACGCTACAAACAAATAATAAATTATTTATATTTTTGAAATGAGGTTGGTACCTACATAGGTACTATTTCTAATTAGAAAGCTCGTCTACCAAATATGTTTTTAACTAAATGGTACAGAATAAATATTAAAGGAGCTTAAATCATAGAAAAGCGAGTATAACTTATGATTTGCAAGCATGTAATTATAATTTATAATCACGGCAACTGTTTTTTCAGCGATTCCCATGTCATTATAGAAAATTTATTACTGGCCAGCTTACGTAGAAAAAAAAAGAGAAAAACAGCAAAGAGGTCAGTTATCGGGTGATTAATTTTCAAACCGTGTATCCTATTCGAATCGCGTTTGGAAACGCACCAACGCTTACCATTTCGGATGTGTAGTGTTGCGAAATTAGAACGGATATTGCTCGTTCCTCTCGGCGGCTGTTCTGATAGAAATTTGAATTTTGCTGGTTAACTGCCGCCGTCCGGCCTCGTTAAACCTCTTTGTTATTTGGACATGTATCCGAACGCTTTGGCGCGAGGTGACGAAGCGTTAAGACGCCATTTTGTTTCGACAGATTAGACACTAAATGTCTAATTAGCTGATTACGTAAGACATTGATGCTTGCCAAAACGTTTTTCTTTTCAGCGATTTCTGCTTGAATTTCTTGGAACGTGGAGCATTTTGCTACGCACGAGCTCTTGATAAATTCAAATAATATATTTCGGTCCAGTTCACAATGAATGTAGTTTTGTTTATCAATTCTTAGCCGTTACAAATACATCTTCTAACTAAGCCATATCAATAGAGAACGGCTTTCCAGTTTTCAGTCTCTGGGAAAGTGTTTGAAGGCTATCGTTCTACGTTTCTCAACCATCCTTAGATCCGACAAGCCTATTTAAGTATATGTAAAACAGCCTAAAAGCAATGTAACAACAGCGAACATTTAATGCGACAAGTGAGGCGTGCTTGACGGAAATTAAATGTGCATTAGCCGCGCCTCCGAGCGTAGCGTAGACTTGTATGAAGCTCACCGGACTCATACTTGTCCACTGACTTAACTACTATCAGAGACAACTAAGTTAACTTTTTGGGAACCAAATATTGCACTACGTTGTTGTTGTCGAGAAGACGAATGTTTCAAACATGAATGAACATGAATGAATGAATGAATGAATGATGCATATTCCTTCGGATTGTGATACTAACTGCGTTAAGTAATTGGGGTGCTGGTTGTTTGGTCAGTACTTTGTCTATGGTGGTCAATTCCAAAACCCGCACAAAATTAAATGAAATTGAACGCGTTGAAAGCTTTTACATTGGGGTTTAGAGCTAGCATCTTGTGTTTTACTAGATGTTAGTCAAATGGCAGTATAAAGTACGAAGATATTGAATGAATACATTCTGTGTCCGATCCTAAGTGAACATAAGGGGAAGTTCGGGTAACTTTGGGACGGAGGAATGATCGATTCTGATTATCAAGAAGAAAAGTAAAACGCCTGATTATCTTGGAGAAAGATGTGTCTTGTATAGCGCAGTCCGATTACAGAAGTCGGTTCCTTGGCCTAAGCGCTGAATCATCTTGCAAGTTGACTTCCGTAAAAAAACTTGCTCTGAAGAAGCGCTCGCTGGTGTGTGCTCTTTAACGTTCTGAGCAGCACTATGTTAATTTTCCCTCTAGGGTAGATAGGTATTATTGGTAGGTAGGGGTTAGTTGGGTATTCGACCTAACGTCATCATCTGCCTAGCCTTTACAATAATGGGGTCGGCGTCCAGTCTAACCGGATGTACCTGAATAACAGTATTTTAAATCCACCTAGCGTGTCATTCTAAAATAAATCATATTACCCAATCTGCATATAAAAAAACGGTACCCTCTTCGATACCAATACGTAGGTTATCACACGGCCGGCCGGGGCGCTCCCGCGTCTAACTGTAGACGAAGTCACGGGTCGCGGAGCAGGCAATTAGCGGAGCCGCCCACCCGTGACGCCACTTCGGACCAGCTCGGGCCACTTCGGGTTACGTCGGTTTTGTTTGAGATTTTTACTACAGTTTAAGTTTTCTTATGTCGAATTTAAGGATTTCAAGCAGTGCCAACTATGTTTTTAACTGACAAAAGGAATGACCGACACGACATTGTGACGACGGGGTAGAGTTCTTTGTGCGGAGTTCGTCCGGGGAAGTATACTATCACTAGATGCGCTCCGCGGTTTCACCCGCATAAGTTTTGACCCCGTGGGTATATCGGGATAAAAAGTATCCTATGTGTTATTCCTGGTTATAAACTATCTGTGTGCCAAATTTCATACAAATCCGTTCAGTAGTTTTTGCGTGAAAGAGTCACAAACATCCATCCATCCATTCCTACAAACTTTCGCATTTATAATATTAAGTAGGATAGGATATTTATTTTAGGCACTAAGGAGATTTGCTATATTCAGGTTTCATGGATTTGGGTGCCGACAGGCATATTGGTCATTTCAGCTTTTTTTCTGGGATGGCAACATAGCTACGATCCCTCTGGTAATTCAGATGCCATAGGCGGTGATAACCTCTTAACTTCAAAGGACCGTCATCCACGTCGTCCTGTTTACCAATCAAACAATCTGCCTAGCTTTTTCCCAACTACGTTGGGTTGGCGTTCAGGCTAACCAGATGCAGCTGAATACCAGTATTTTACATAGAGCGACTGCCTATCTGACCTCCACAGCCCAGTAACTGGGTAATACGATACGCCATGATAAGACTGGTTGTCAGACTTTCGGGCTTCTGACGACCCCGAACGACTATCAAAGGTCCACGAATGACTGCCGGGACCAATGGCTTAACGTGCTTTCCGAGGCAGGTCTTGTTTCATCATCATTTTCCTGCCCTTGTCCCATGTTATTTGGGGTCGGCGCAACATGTTATCTTCTTCCATCCTTCCCTGTCAGCCGTCAAGCTATCTTTCACTCCCTTCTCTTTCATATCATTCCTCACACAATCCATCCATCTTTTCTTTGGCCTTCCTCTCCCTCTCCACCCATCAACATTCATATTCATCACTCTTTTAGTCACATGCGTTTCATCCCTCCTCATCACATGCCCATACCAAGCCAATGACTTCCTTTCAACTTTTCTGTCACTGGCGCCACTTTCTAGCTGCCCCAGGCAGGCCTTGTTTACAATCTAATAAATAAAAAAATCTAAGGCACCATCTCCACGGGCGAGAGAATCGCGGCACTAGTCTCGCCGCGCCGTGCCATCAAATTCTCGACGCGATAAAGATTGCTCCAATCAGTTTTTTATAGAATTTGACGTCACGGCGTGATACTCTCGTCCATGTAGATGGCGCCTAATACAGTTTAACATAAAACAAATGAATTACGAATAAGCAGCATTTAGCTACTTCAGTTTGGGTCCATTAGGTAATGATGCGTGATGTCAGAATATTTTGGGACATCATCCGATGTTGACGTATTAGGTTCAGACGCACATTTGAAGGTCACCCTCGTCATGGGTCATCGCAACTGCGCCCAGCTGTGTCACATCGAGGTACAGGATGATTTTTAATGTATATAAAATTATACTTAAACATAACTGGCGAAATGTGGGTGTACTACAGGTACACCTCTGCCCAACCCTTCGGGGAAACAAGGCGTGATGTTATGTATGTATGTATGTATAAAATTATATTGACTTAAAATAATGCACGAGGAAAGGTAGGTAGGTAAGGTTGATCCTCTGTGTGTCTCTCTCAAGTTGCGAGTACTACGTCTTTGTAAGTTGTAAGAGCTTTTCTTTACCTCAGTTTTCCGAGGCTGAAAAGTTCTACCATACTAGTACTACTGATGCAGTAAAACTAGAATTTTAGTTTCTAGTCTGAAAAGTACGAGCAAATTCTCAAAACTACTGTTCTGAAATTTTCTAGAACCAAGATTTAAAATGAATAAAGTAATTATAATTATGTATATTGGACAGGTAAGTATCTAAGCAGGCAAGCTCCCATACTTAGCCTTCTGGTATAAGAAAACCTAATTAAACCTTTTCTAATTACAGTGTAATGGACACTTCCTGTATATCGCCATGGTCTGTACCCCACGGTATGTGAAATCAACCGCGAACGTCGAAGGACACACTGCTATTATATTATTAATGGGAAAAATACGTGTCTTTCCCTCTATCATTCTGTGGCGGCATCTACATCGCCACATGCGAACTACTCAACACACTGACGTCACGCAAAATCCTGCATCGCGCAAGCAGAGTTTACCGCGCAACTAACACATATACAACATTCCGACATCAACCGTCGGGCAGCAGCCACCAGACACGACACCCGTCTGGTCGGAG
Organism: Atethmia centrago; assembly: GCA_905333075.3. Taxonomy (NCBI): domain Eukaryota; kingdom Metazoa; phylum Arthropoda; class Insecta; order Lepidoptera; family Noctuidae; genus Atethmia; species Atethmia centrago. The sequence continues at coordinate 17,684,023 of HG995385.1, forward strand.
GATCCTCCCTTTTCTATGGATGATGAGTGAACTTTACACCCTGTTCCTCATGCCTCTGTAATTCTATTAGTCTATATGTACCTACCTCATTTTGTTACTGAATAGATAGAAAGAATTTCACCCTAATTGCGTAACACACTGGATAGTGTGTCATAATGTAAATGATTTTGAAGTATGTTGCTAATCCATTGCTTCATTTGTGTAAACTGGGATAGAACATTCTTTCGTTGCATACTTAAATGTTGAGAATATCAAGAAAATAATGTTCTTGCTCTTGTTCTGGTTCTATATTCGTTTGGTCTAAACCCACCTTTAAAGAAACGAACGTAACATCTTTTCTAACTGGTAAACAACAATGAGGGTTTTCTGAAATGACGTTCACTAGGTGGCAGCACTGAGACGTCACGTCCGGGCACCTATAGTTTCTTTAGTCGTGAATGAATGATGAACGAATGAATGAAACAAATGATGAACGTAATCATATATTTTACATTCATTGTCGAAATGGAGGCCCGCTTGTCAAAGTGGCGCCAACTGGTGGATTTTCATGAAAGTCCTCATTGAATCAACTTAACCCATCACAGTACACAGCTGGATATGTCTCTGTCATCTTTCTTGCCTAAGGCAGTGGCAGTTTTATCTAGTATTTACGAATAAGCTATTAAACTATTGACCGCCACGTCAAAAAAGCAAAGACGTGCCCTCGGCGGGCGCCAGGCTACTAATTATTCCTTAACATCTGTTATGTAGTCGTGACCGTGGCGTGCTGGGCACATTTTGCTCTGTCATCAATACATGACTGTGGCGGTCAAAAGGTTAACAAACAAAGGAGCAATACTACAATTTGAAGGATCAGATTAAACTTGACTTAAAAATAAAGAACTTTGCTAAGAAGCTAAGTTAGCTTAGCTTCTTAGCAAAGTCATACATCAGTCACACCAAAACCAGCTACCACCAACACTATTAACAAAAATAATAATACCTACGACCATCTAATAATACAAAACCATATTTCAATAGTAATCTATCTAGTAAGATGGTGAATGAACCGATCATTTGACTTTTTAAAACTAGTTGGTGTGGTCACCGACACCGCGGCTGACGTGACATCATTTATCATAGATATCGACGTGTGATCGACTGGCTTGAGACTACAAATAATATTATATTTACACTTGCACTGTGCTAGTGTTGGGGCTAAAAGTTATTTTGTTGGGTGACGCAGTTTATTAAGAGCATAACTTGGTTTTAGATTTAACTAGCTTTTGCCCGCGTCGGAAATTGTCCCACTGAAACGTACTACCGTCACGCGTACCCCAATCGCAATGCTTTTTTCCGTCATCTTCAACAATCATCATCATATTTCAGACTATTTAGACAAAACCGTCCTGAATTATTCCGTCCATTGGTGAAAATGGAATGAAAATCCGGTCGGAGTTTACCGCGTTCAAGCAGAAAGACGCGGCATGATCCCTTGTTTTATAAATGTAAGGTAAGGTTTTTAATGAGATTTCTGGAATACGCAAAATTGTCCATGATGAAGTACATACTTAACAAAAATCTTAAATTCGTTCATTCATTTGTTCATTCGTTCACTGACAGACAATACACAGAAACCGCTAGGTCTACACGAATCCTGCTGGGGTCGCGGGAAGGTACTTATGGGTCACCGAGGCCCCCGCAACACAGGCGACAGGAAGGAATACGGGTGAGTTTTAGTCAGTAAGAGTCTGACACACCCTCCCGCTCCGCCCAGAGCGGGAGAAGTTATTTAATGATATCCCACCCTAAAAAAAAAAGAAAAGGTCTACACGAATGACAGTTCGCAAAAGAGTTCCTTCAGAGAAGGAGGAATATGATAGAATTTTTTAAAATTCGTCCCCTAAAGGAACAAATAGAGGATGAAAGTTTATTGTTGAAAGTTCATATTTTTTTACCGATGGGAAATTAGTCGTTACATAAAATTAAGAAAAAATCTGCTTATTTTAAAACTCTTAAAACCGATATTTGAACGCGTTCACAGAAGTCTGATTGATTTCTTTGATTCCTAAGTATGCCATAAGATGTTTATTTCAGGGAAAAAACCTTTAAAAAAACCGATTACGGCAAATTAATGTTTTTTTTCTTTTATATTTTCTTTTTTTTTCTTTCCCCTAGTCATCATCATCTGCCTGCCTTTTCCCAACTATGTTAGGGTCGGCTCCCAGTCTAACTGGATGCAGCTGAATACCAGTATTTCACATGGAGCCACTGCCTATCTGACCTCCACAATCCAGTTGGTACTACGATACCCCTTGGTAAGACTGGTTGTTAAGCTTTCGGGCTTCTGATGACCCGTAACGACTGTCAAATATCTAAGAATGACAGCCCGGACCAACCGCTTAACGTGCTCTCCGAGGCACGGAGGAGTCTTGGTATGTAAAGCTGGTCATCCATCTACCTACGGACCTGCCGCTGCAAGCGTAGCTTAACCTGATCGATCGACCCGTGCGGCTGTTATTACTTAGCCACGAGCCCCTCTACCAGCGTTTCTTGTCCCTAGTATAGATAATGAAACTTGTTATGATGATATCTCCTATGCTTGATTTCTAACGGCACCAACGATAAGGAACTAAAAGTTTAATCAACGGCAAAGTTAAGTTGGTACTAAAAAGTACCGGTTCGTTTCATTCACATTGTCTCCGCATGCTCGCCGATAATTTGATTGATTGCACCGCATTCTGACCTTTAGCCCTTATGCAATAGAGGTCATGTCTGTCTGTATTGATGGCGCAACATCTGATTCATTCAGCTGTTTCAAGATTAATTTAAGTTTATCTCGAGATTGTAGCACGACTAATCTTTGTGGTTTAGAATAAACTTCTTCATCCATTGCCGTTATATGACCTATCTTCCTATGAGTTACTGTTGGGTTGGGGGTGGGGCTGATTTGTGCCCGGTTGATGGCAATAGGCTCGCCCCCGATTACATGGGACTTATAAACAAATGAATAAATGGCTTATTAGTATAATAATAATATCCTTTGTTTCAGGTACACGAAGTGACGGCGAAATTTAGGTCTAAGTACATAGATATTTACACATCTGCTTAACCCTTTAGGGCATACTGGCGTGATGTTATGTTTATCTTACGTTTATGTAAACTCTTAGAAAACCCAACTTTAAGATCTAAGTAAGTCCTTCCTTCCTTAAGGGGCTGAAAATAGGCTTGTCTTAAGAAAGAAAATTGCCAAATCTGTATAGTTTGTGGTAGCGGAAAAAATATATGTTAATTTTGAACATATTTCTCAGAACTTGGTTGTTACTAAAATACGTTTTGAAAAAAAATCTCGATACAAACTAACGTTAAACTAACCTCTTACCTTCAGTTCCAATCAAAAATATCTGTATTAAATATCAACATACGTTACGTATTTAGTTAATAACAAGAACGTCAAACTTGGTTGTTATTTATTTTCAATTACTCAACTCAATTTTGAGTAAATAGATAATTGCTTCATATTTTGCAATAAATTACAAGCGTTGAGCCATCGCGCTTCTCTTTCTTTTCTATGCAGTCTGACAGTGACCGCGGTTTAGGTATTGTCAGCGTCTTAAACTGTTGTATAGTTCTGTAAAATTAACTTGCGTAAAAGCAATAATTGTAACGTTTGTGAGTGTAGCCCCAATTTCTTGCGACTGTCGATTATCATGCGAGAGAAACCACGAATCATCTCCGACTGTGGGCGTTTCCGGACCGTACGTACCTTGGAGTACTGTCGCGGTTACAAGTATACCTTGATTAGAAGATTTTGTGTCGTTAATTTTAGTTAGGGTGAAGGACTGTTGAATTATGTTAAGATACCCATTAAAAAGAAGGCATTTTTCTTCTTTCTTTCTTTTTCGTATGGTTAGTGACTAAGCCGGTGTCAGAGTTTTTATTAGTATTAAGTCAGAGGACCGTAGGTGGCCATGGACCTCTGACTTGGCTTCACATACCGTCGAGAAATGTAACAAACAAACAAAAAAAATATTAACAAAGAAATACAACTTTCCCACTCTGAGAAACACATCTGGTCGTACACGCACGCCGGTTGCGAGTACTACTTACCTGACCTTTCTGAAGAACATCACCAATTAGGTCACTATATGTCCTCCTAGAGCTCTCCCGGCGGGCGCCCCATTTCCACTCACCTCTGCTTTGTAGATACCTTTTGTCAGTCGCCTTTCATTCATCCTCTCAACATGACCAAACCATCTAAGCATATTATTTTTAATTTTTGTCACAATATCTTCTTTTAAACTGGACCGTTTTAACACAGAATTTTCAGGCATGTTTTTTTCCATTTGTTATTAAGGTGTTAATAACCTCTCTGTATTTGGACAGCTGTTAATGTGAGACCGATCACCGCTTTCTTAGGAAATCAAAGCTTACCCGAACTTTACAGTGGAACCTGAAACTACGCCAAGAATTCTTTATTAGTCCTTAGATTACAGCTATGACATTATTTTGGTTCCTCAAAATGTACCCTTTTAATATTATCTATTCTATAAGCAAATATTCCATCCAAAAAACATTAATTTAATAACCGAGCCATTAACCTTCGTCGTCAACAGTACACTGTACAGTCGTAACAAAAAACGGTTTAACATATTCAATTTACGAAGAGGCGCGGCGTCCGGCCCGACTGCCCCGAATTGTCACGTTGATCGGCGCACGCGCAAGACACAAATGTATGATGAAGTTTAGGTTTAGGATAGTATTGGTTACATTTTTTCCTGCAGGCTTAGCATCACGTAAGTATACTATTTCTACTGTAGAATAGAAATCGCTTGTCTACATTTCTCGGTAGAAAACTGTCAACTGTCTACACGGAAACGTCATTTTTGTCCAATCTTCCGTCGACAAAACGTTTCTCTACGGTTCTCGAGCTAAGCCTGCTGGAGGATAAGCAATAACGTAGGTATATAGTTATATCTTTTTTTTCTGTGGAGTATCCCTCATGGATACCCTCCGTCTACGTCGTACGGAGGGTTATGTCGGACACCTACAGAATAAAACCCCACGCTTCCTTCCATTATCATAGTCCAGGAGATATTTATACACTGGCGCGCAACCTTGGTTGGATAGTAGGTATGCCTAGTGACCTAGGTACCGAGTAGAACCTGGATTAAAGCTGTGGTCTCGACACGAGGCAAAGCAAAGCTGAGTTTGGACGAAAGCATGAGGTCATAGGGCGCATTCTATAATGTTTGTTAATCCATACTGTCTCTATATTTTGATGGACGAAATATAATATTGAGTCATTGCATTTATTTGAAAATGTAACTCTATAGCTCATCAGCCTGTAAACCTGTTCACTGCTGAATATTCATCGGTTTCAAGAAACAATCAAAAGCTCCCGATACACAATGATTGTCGAAATTATTACATTAGAGGAAGAATTGGTGATCGCAAAAAGTTGTTGGAGGCATAAAGGAGGACGCTACAGCGTCGCGTAGGATTCAGGTGAAAACCTATGCTATATGCAATATCGACACGGAAAATTCGACCTTATAGAAACTTCTAAGCCTTTAAACGTCAAATTCCACAAACACTTGGAATTCCCAACCAATTATGACGGTAAAGTTATGTAGCTATAACAAGTTAACTTAATAGTTCGCAAGCGAAAATCAAAATTGTGTATTTCTTGTAAATTTGATCTCCAGTCACATGTGCGCAAGAGCGTTTGGTCGTATTAAGTACATAGTAAATCACATAAAGGTTTTATGCGACTTCACTCAACTTTATTGCTTCGGTACCGACAGCAGACGAAGCTGTGTGAAGAATTGGATTTTTTTTTTGTATTTTGTGCTGATTTGATGGGTTTATTTTTGTGACGTGAAAGGCAGTTTGGCAGTTGGAAATATGTAAGTTTAAATGAAGAATTCTCTTTTGAAAAATTTGTAAGGAATAGAAAGTAAAAGGTAGCAATTAAAAATACAGTTATATGTTTTAATCACAGCAAAGAATAAAACAGTCTTGAAGAAAATCCAGTACAGTGACATCTGGTTTACGAAAATGCAAAGCATTTTAATGCAAAATATTTTATTATTGTGTGTAAGTTTATGCAAAAACAAAGCCAGAAAACAGGTAAACGAGTGATACCAAAGTGAACTAACCACTCATTGGGTCACTGAAATTAAAATCAGTTCACTCTAGATTGCTTTCGAAATAAGTAAAAAATATAAATATAGTAAATAATAACATAAAATTATTCTGCTATCGCGCCCTGCGCTCGCGCTCGCTTGCGGTTACGTGCGAGGCTAACGATTTTTCCACCACCATAGCACCCGGCCAGCCTTATGAGGTACAAACGAACACAAACTAAAATACTTTTTCAAATATTTCACTGTTTTTCAAGGAATGTCTTCGAAATTCAGAAACATAGTTGATAGGTAAATAATTATAACAGTAATTTATTGAACAAAATCTCTGAAAATTTGCATGAAAACCTTTTACATCACTTCACAACACATCACTTTAACATCTATATGATTTAGCCATTTTTAATCTACGACAGTAGGCAGTCTTTGCATATTGGTATTCAGTCACATCCGATTACTGGCAGGCTTTTCATAGTTGTACGAGTAAAAGGTTTAGTTGATGAATAAGACCGAGGTCAAAGATCATCTAGTTTGACGAAACTATTGCAGTCAAGTCTCTTGAAGAAGTGGTATATCCCTTAGTCTTACCCTTTTACAATTAATAAATGAATCTGAATCTAAATGAATCTGAATCTTCTGTTTCAATACCTACGGGTAGCCATTTTTTTTTTTGGGTGGGAAATTATCAAATAACTTCTCCCGCTCTGGGCGGAGCGGGAGGATGTGTCAGACTCTTACTGACTAAAACCCACCCATATTCCTTCAGTTGCCCGTGTTGCCAGGGGCCTCGGTAACCTTTTGGTACCTTCCCGCGACCCCGGCAGGCATCGGCCCTAGTGGACCCCTACGCTTGTGCTGACGACATCTCTTTGAGGCGCGCGTGGAATACAACGCGCCGTCGACCCGGGCCTGGTCCTTACCGGACGTGAGCTACCCATTGCACGGGTATGCCATGACCCTATAATAACTCTTAGTATTCTACTTCCAACACCGTTAGATATGCCCTAATTCTTTGCTAAAAGCTAAGGGCCCGACTCCAAAAACCATAGGTCCTTGTGTATGGTCAGCATCGTTTAGTTGATTCAACTGAATCACAAGGCCCAGGGCCTGCAGTGTCGACATAAGATAGCGATTGCTTTACGATCGAATTCGGTCGCAAACTACGAATGGGGTCCCTAGACGGTCAAAATAGCTTGACAAGCACGAAAAAATCACAATCTTGTCCAGCAATTTTGACCGTCTAGTCCGCAAAGTTCTAACGTGCTCTTCCATTAGGACTTCGCGACCGAATTCGGACGTAAAGCGATCGCTATCTGTGTCGAGACTGCAGCCTCAATTGTGGATTGCATTGACTGTATTATTGTTGGGTTCGTGTCTAAATACACATTAAAAGGTAAAACTAAATCATTAATATGTAACTATATCAAAGTTTGTCGTCGATTGTACCCCGCAAGTGAAATGCAAGTAAAACAGTACTGTAACTGGAGCTCGGTTCGATCTCAATGCATACCGAATGCTGTATTTTTTGTACATGTTTCACGTACGTATATACTGGCTACTTAAAACGTTACACCTGATTTTAAAGCCGTAGGTACTGTATTAAGTCCTCCTTTGAATATTTGTTGGAAGTATGTAAAGTGAACTGCATGTTTTAAAATGTTAAGTCGTTTCATCGAGTTGTCCGACGTAATGCACGTTTTGAAGTAACAAAATTATGATGATTTTAAAGGTTCTAAAATCAGGATTATAATTATGTTATGTGTTGTGATTGTATGTTATTTTTGTAATAAAGGGCAGAGCTACTGTTAGCATCCCCAACATTTTATTTAATATTTAATATATTTTGCCTTCCAACAATGTAATATCACCGTCAATTTATCTGTCAGTAAAAAGATAGCACCTTGATTACTCTAAGAATAATCACGTTTTTTATTTCACTAAACCTCTTTCTCAACTCTATCAGTAACCTACGAAATATAAACTTTTACAGCTACGCAAAAAAATCGATAAAAGACAAGGATTAATTCGATTATTTTCTCGGTAGGTACGCATCCAGCAATAAGTAGGTCGGCGGGGTAATTGCATAACACACTAACAGTAGCACTGACTTTCATTTTGACAATTCAAAAACATTCACTACGTTATTTACGTTGCATCATATGTTCTAAAAATTCATCGAGCAGATGAATTTCCAGAATATATGAAGCAATGGATTGTTGCACTAGTACTACTTTTCGGATTGTGAAAGATACTGTGTGTTATTCAATTGGGGTGAGGGCATTTAAGCCTTTATTTTTAAGTAAGAAATCAAAACATAAGGTATAACAATATAATGCTCCATATTAATAATCAACTGTCCCTCTGTAGTCACTGATGCGTCACAGATGTTGGTTTTCCTTAATTTATAATTTTATAAAAATACATTGATTCGCACTTTGTTATTTTATTCAGTTGAATTATGCAATACAAGGCAGACAATTGCAGGATGATTTTAAATAAATTAAAAACGGGCCTAGTGCGTGGCGGACAACGCACAATGAAGGATGCTGTAGTTGGGATGAATTTATCCCAACAACAAACTTAACATTGTAGTTAAAAAACATGTTATCCCATACATTTCAACTGCAAATGTAAGTTGGTCGACTAGTACTCGTTAACTTGGAAAGCTTACTTAGTTATGATAGTTTTCTTATTTATTTCGTTATATGCAATGCTCTTCGCAAACGGATCCCTTAATTGAAAAATGGTTTTCACACGCTCGCAATATTTTTGAACGACCTTTCCAACGACACCTCACACAATGGGATAGACGAGAAAAAAAAAAACATCCCCACTATACGTGTAGGAGCGGTACCCTGACAACTAAATATTTTAACATTTTATTTTATACTATTTTATTGGCGTGATTAATATGTGTACCCATGCCAAATAACAGCATTCTAGTACTAAGAGTCTCTGAGCTAAGCCGCGGACAGACAGACAGACAGACGGACATGGCGAAATTATAAGGATTCCTTGTTGCCTACGGAACCCTAAAAAGTAGATGGTGGAGTAGGTATAGTTTTTTAGTTAGATTATAAAAGTGCCTCTAGCTTTAATGAAAACATGGATCTTTCTCACTACCCATTCCCACAAAATTAAAAGTTATTCGTTCCAAATAGACTTGCATGGCGCTATCATAATTTTAATACAAATATCGGTGCTGGTTGTAATTAAGACGCCATCTCCAGGGCTACAAAATCGGTGATAGTCTAGTCTCGCCGTGCCATCAAATTCAATAGAAACTCTATGAATTAATCTCCACACGGCGATATCGTCGCGGCGATAATTTGAAGGCACATCGTGACTATCGCCGCGATTCTCTCGTCCGTGGAGATGGCGTTGAAATTATGACTATGATCGAGATTTAGAAAGAGACTGGCACATAACATATCATCACGCCATTATTCCCTGAAGGGTTAGGCAGAGGTGTAGGTACCTATAGTACACCCACATTTCACCAGTTATGTAATAGTGGGCGAGCCTATTGCCATCAACCGGGCACAAGGACTCCGGGATGCTACTGAGAAATTCCAGATGGAAAATCCTAGTAACACTTTTGCCCGATTCAAGAATTGAACCCAGGACCTCACACACACAAAGTCATAGTCTGGCACATACTGTATATGTATAAGTAACAGACAGAGACAACGGTCTACGAAGTCAAAACTTTTACCGTACTTTGTCTCTAAGCTAGTCGTTCGGTTGCCATGACGACGCACAAACATAAAATTTAATAAAACTCATTAGATATTCTGATCTTCTAAGAAGACAGACGGGACGTTCTTTCTTTTATATTTCATTAACATTTTCACTAGATTACCATAACAAAAAGGTTAGAGAAAAAAGTTAATTCATATTATCGATACGTCAACGTAAAAGCGCTGTGTAATGCTTGGTTTGACGTGTTGGGCCAATCCGGCAGACGTTGGGCCAATGCCAGAATCTAGTTTAAAGGCTACTGAGAGGGACCGTCCGTGTTTGGTCCAATATTGGAACTTCGTTCAGCGCTTATCGATCGAATACTAAGTACTTAGATGGATCTCGTTTATAGGATCGTGTTTATCACACTATAATACATTTCAGACGATAAATAAGCCAGTAGTGTAGTCCCTCGTGCAGAGATTTCCTTGTTATCCGGGTACATAACCAGCCTATAATGTTCTCACATCTGGGACACAGGCCTCCTCTCAGTGAGAGGGATTGGGCCGTAATCTACCACGCGGGCCCAGTGCTGGTTGGTAGATGTCACATTATTCCTCACGATGTTTTGTTTCACCGTTTTGAGAGCAGTGGTGATAAAATAATTTAGACAAAGTAAAGCGTTTGGCTGAGTTCGGACCCACGACCTACAACTCGTAAGTCGGGACTCTATCCGGGTAAACTACAACTACTAACTATTATTAAACTGTTGCAGTATTTAAAAGAAGAGTGAAAGAACACTCGTCATAGTTGCGTATATATTTATTATTTTAAATTACACTGTATTTTTTTTATATTCTCGTGATATTTATCTTAGAAGTATGTATGTATGTATCTATGTATGTTAGTATATTCCCATATTATTTGTTTTGTAAATTGTTTCGATTTTATGTATTCTATTTTCTCTTCTACTCTTACACACGGTGTCTACATCTCTTTATCTACTTTCCTATCGCGGGTATGCTGGAGAAGATTTCTTTAGAAATAAGCATCACCTTTGTACGTATTTTGCTGTTTTGTTCTCTTTTCTGTTTTTATAAATGGTTAAATAAATAAATGTGACAATCCGCGGCTAAAGGTACCTTATGGACGTTTATAGTTTCGAAGATATTGAATGTTTTGTAAATTTTGCAAGAAATATAGATTTTTTTTATTGCTTTGTTCAAGGTGACTGAACTTAAAATGTCTGTTTCTCGAAATTGCACAATTTCGAATATAATAAAAAAAAAAATATATCTCCGTAACAAAACATCGTAGGAGGTTGATCTTTTTTGATATCTACAGCGTATTAATCGCAGATTACTAGCGTATGCATAACTCCATATCGACCACAAGGTACCTTTAGCCGCGGATTGTCACAAATAATTTAGAATTAACAGCAGTTTCCTCATTTCTGCTACATGGTATCACGTATATCACGTCAGAAGCCCAAAATTCTGACAACCAGTCTTACCAAGGGGTGTCGTATTACTCAGTTACTGGGTTGTGGAGGTCAGATGGCAGTCGCTTCATGTGTTTCTGGTATTCAGCTGCATCCCTTTAGACCAATTTAGAATTAACAGCAGTTTCCTCATTTCTGCTACATGGTATCACGTATATCACGTCAGAAGCCCAAAATTCTGACAACCAGTCTTACCAAGGGGTGTCGTATTACTCAGTTACTGGGTTGTGGAGGTCAGATGGCAGTCGCTTCATGTGTTTCTGGTATTCAGCTGCATCCCTTTAGACCAGAAGCCGACCCCAAACATAGTTGGGATAAGGCAGGAAGATTGATTGGTAACCTTCACGTAGGTAGTCAACATGAAGACAAACTACATATAAATCTACTGATAAACTCATATGGCTTAGCATAATTGTGGTTAATGCGAGCCAAACAGCCAACATCAACTTTTGGATTAGTAGACAAAGACAGCTCTCTTTTAGATGGTTTTAACCGCTTTTAGGAAGTGCGTTAGCGACCCATGCTGGATGCAACGACCTTCAACAAGCAGCTGGGAAAACATGGAAGCCGAAGGCGAAAACCAGGCGTAAGTAACTTGGGAGAGGTCTGTGTCCAGTACTGGACTGCAAAAGGCTAAGTTGATTGATTGACTGAAACTTATATTAAGGTCAGGAGCAAATTTTTGACGTAATTGCACAACGGAAATCATAACGGAATGTATCACATTGGAAAATCAATTTAGCAGAATATATTTATTACGGTGTCTATCTAATAGTCAGAATATTTTTGAAAATAAAAAAATCCGATTTGTAAAATATTCCGACGTAAGTCAAAAATTTGGTTTTGACTCATTACTGAACATGGATTTCTTAAAAATAATGAGGATTTTTAGGCTATAGTAATCGCCGACGTATTCACTTGCATTGGTCTATGGTTTTTATAATCATGGCCCAGTGTGTAAACGTTCCGGGGTCGGCAGAAATCGATAGTCATGCTCAGGTGTGTTCTCGAACTAATGGATTTATTGGCGGGATACTGTCAGATTCATATCGATTATTTAAGTCGATTTAGTTCTGATATTGATATGATGTTTGTTGATCTGGTTAAGATGCTAGGTTTTTGTGGATGGTTTGAGAAAAAAAAATGTATGAAAAACTGAACGAGATTTTTGGTAAAGTTTAATGAAGATGACGCATATAATAAGATCAAAGAATTGCGTGGGTTTTCTGGTTTATACACTATTAATCCTTTGAAATTTATTTATTAGTATTGTTACCTAACTGAAATTGTGTGAAGTGAATTTTATAAGAAAAACCGCAAGGACAAACATTTTTCAGACATTTTCCTTTCAATTGAAGAAACTAATGAATAATTGGAATCTTCAATACTTACCTAAACTACACAAAATAACTAAAAGGCCTTACATATTTATATACAATTAAAAACTATAAACAACAAACACTCATAGGAAAACTGTTCTAAACATTGCTTGACGCACTTTCCCGCGCGCTGATTGGCCTGTTATCGCGTGACGTACAGAGGGGCGCGCGAGTCGTGTCGTCATTGGCTGATGAGTGACCGCTGCTGTTGACTCATGCGACAGTGACAATGAGAACACAGGGTGTGTGTATTGACGTCAGAGAAGGGCTATTGCAATATTGTATATTGCACAGTTTCTATTTTAAGGCAAAAGTGGGAATAAGAGGAAATACTGTGTAATTACTGAGAATGTGTTGCTAAGGCGGTGGTCGTGTAGACGACCTGGCCTGTATTTAAAAAGAGCTGCCTGGGTAAACTTAAATTCTAACTATACAGTATTTTCACAGTTGGCAGTGATCTTTCTTCTTCTTGCAATATGGCGCCTGTTGGGTTGCTGTCAGAGGTAAATTAACTGATTGATAATCCAACAGTGCGCTTTTGTGTTAGTGAAAACGGGCATGCGCCTCAACTATTAAATCAGTTTTTGTGGAAATTAATTATGACTGAGCTTTAAGCTTAATAAATTAATCTAATTGTTGTGATTAGATCAGTTATTTGCCTATTAAAATGATTAACGACTACAAATAATGATGATTAATTACGATCAACAGTTTATTTACTCAATAATAAATCTGTAGATTTATTACTGAGTAAATAAACTGTTGATCGTCGAACCCAATTTTAAATAATGCTGGCCACAGCCAAAATTCAATACTAGGAGTACCAACCTCTCAACACAAAAATGGCACTGGCAACACTCTAATCGATTACAATATAGTCGAGTAACAAATCACATTCCTCTATTACAAATGATCGAACGGCAAAGTTAATAAGGTAGCGCGTTTATCTTATTAAACGTCTCTAGAGAGGCTGTGTAGTGATGGATACGCGGGAGGTGAGCGATACCGTCGACAAATAACGATTGGGGATGGTTTTTGTCGATAGTTTTTATCGATAGTTTTATTTGGTCTAAAGTAATGCTAAGATTGTCAAGATAGCTTTTTGTAAAGGTTAAATCCATACATATACTCACGCCTTCTTCCCATAGGGGTAGGCAGAAACTATAGGACGGCACCTGCTACGCTCTTTACATACTCCTTTTGCTTCGTGTACGTCCGTCATACACGCACAAAGGTTAAATAAGTTATCAAAATAATCGAAGATAGACACAGCCACTGTTTCAGAAGCAAAGGGCAGGTTTTTTTACGTAGTGTTAGTGAGCCTATAATTATTTTCTTTTTCTTTCGTGTCAGCACAAGCTATACGAGAACAGCTCATCCCGTGATCAAGTAATTTGTGGCGTGAGCAAGTGGAAGCTGGACTAGTCAGCCCCAATCGCAATAATTTAACGCTCTCTTATTGCACCCCGTTTAGTTTCGCAAAGTACGTATATTTTCATATCGATATCCGGTGCATCACTAGCGTCCGAGCAAGCACATATACCGACACAATTAGTCGATATCGGAACATCGGTGGCTGGGCGCGCTAACTCAACGTTTACTACATTTGTCATAGCCAACCCGCAACCATAGAGCTGCCTGTAACAATATTTTTTTTATGCCAATGCTGGCCTAAAAAGTTCAAACATTTAGTTTAAATAATTTAAAGAAATAGGTAATTATGTAAATTACAATTATTTATTTATCGAAGGACGATGCGACGAGGTAAAAAGCAAAATCTACTAAAATTAGTCAAGCAATTAATACTACAGCACATGTTTGTTTTTAATTTGGATAGAAACGCAATTATTGAGGAAATAAACCGTGAAAAGGTACAGTTCACCATGTACACTTGCTGCGAAGTAAAACCTAAAGTTGGACTTCGTCACACAATAATTTCATTATCACCAGCCACACCAGAGTGTGGCTCAGATCACCGGTGCGTATGGGGCGTCAGTCCACACTTCCACAGACAATGGAACACCTCCCATCTTGCACCGAATGTCCTGTCAGTTGTCACCTGCACGTGAGAACCTAATGGCTGCGTCAGCAAACGGTATTCGCGTTGCTGAAGTTTTGGCTGCACAAATTTAAAAATATATTGTATATTATTTTTCGTGATATTTTTGCCATCGAACGCTAAATAGAAGACCACACTATATAAGTAAGATCAAACAAAAAAATTGTGGCACGCTTAACTCCCAATATTACCAATGTCATATTATTTATAATACCTAATGTTTAAACCACTCTACTGTCTAGAAAGCCATTACTGAGAAGTGTTATCTGTACGAGCCGCTCCATCTCTCATTTTTGGACCGCACGGGACGAAGCCAAGAGGCGATAAGAGCGGATTAACTACAACTATTTATCATTTCATTCCACTTTTTTGTTCACTACCGTTCTAGGATGGATGAGGTTCGACCTCCTCGGATTGCGAGTAGGCTGTATGTCTGAGTGCCACTGACAGGTTCATTTTTATTTTCGGAGTTTTTTTTTTATGCTGCGGTCGTGTTCGGAGTTTGAAATTCGCGCGTTTTGGTTTCATTAGGTCAGGAGTCTGGATGATTTTTGTAAAAAAAGTAGTATCTTATTAAACTACGTTCTATCGCATTGCTTAACACGTTGAGTGCTATGTGTATCTTTCTGGAAACACAAAGTACCACCTTTAAAGGCCGCGTGTTTCCTTTGGGAAACACGAGCAGTGCTTTATTCGTAGGCCAGTGTGTCCGCCAGGAAACACATTTCAATACATTTTACTATGAATTCTAATACCTATGGCCTCCACGGTTGTTGTCCAAAATATCAAAAAACACTGTTTTTAAGCTTGGCGCTCAACGTGTTAAGAACGTGAACAAAGCTTAAAGCAAAAGCAAAGCGTAATTGATTAGGTAATTTGCATAACCTAATTCCTTGGAAAGGAAGTGAAGCAATCAATGCGTGGTATCTTCGAACTAAGTTGCAGCGTTCACTTGTAACAGAGCATCTTGTTTGAATATAATGTTTTAAGGATTTTGAAAATAATGCTGAACACTGGTTAACATGCTCGCCTATCAGCCTGACAGCACAGACCTTGACATTGAAACCCACAACAATAAGCCAACTGTTCAACAAATAATCTACAAATACAAACGTCAAACGAACGACAGTTGAACTAAAGACATCCATTACATCACAGACTAGAAACAATAAGATTTAACCAGACGACGTCACAGCTAACAATAATAAAACAATACGTACAACTAAGTTCATTGTTACCATCTTTCACCTATCAACGGAGATATAATCTCGTGAAAACAGCTGATCGGAACAATGACGAAAACCAAATGAACCTATTTAAATGAAAGCTACATAGATGTGAATGAACTGCCTTGAGGAACTCCTGATGTTGGCGCAAATATAAAAGAACAATGCCCTATTGTTGTCGGGCTACGTCATAGGTCGGAATATAGGTCAGTAGAGGTCCAAATGTGGCGATCAGCTGATCCCACGATCGGCCACTTTGATACTTTGAATGGAACAACACTCCCGTTCTATAAAAAATAATCTTTTTGTGGCAACACCTAATTGTGAACTTTTGTTTTTTGTTGTATTTTTTTTTCTTGGTAACATTAACTTACGGTGTTTCCACTATATATATGGGAACGGAGAACAATGCGTTTTATAAGACGCACAAGTTGTAAATTGTCGGGAGAAAATATGAGCAGAATAGGTTCCGACAGTTGATCGTTTAAAGCCTCCTTTGCGCTGGTGTGAACTCTCTCTTTCGTAACACTTCTTGGGTAGTAAACTGAACTTCGAATGATACAAGGTGACTTTAGGTTCTGTACGCGTTCACAATAACTCTTCTAATACCTTCACCTGAAAGAACAGCGTTAAACATGTGAATCATATAAGTACATTTGGAATATTTTTGAGTAACTTTTGAAGAGACCGTCATTTCTTTTAATGTCGAAAGGGTTATCAAAGTTTGAACTAACTCATCAATGGACGATGTAACTGGGCAAATTGGCGAATCAAATAGGTCGATTTTGTTACGGTATCAAATAAAGTACCTACACGTCGGCTTTAAGATTTTGATATTCAGCCGGATATGTACTGACGGAAGTTCTTTTCGTTGCCTTGTTTAATATAATACAACTACAAGCGTTGTTAATAGCAGAAAAGCAACTTAGAATGTGGAAGGTACCTTTGAAAGTTGGAAAATGTAACTGGGAAAATGATTTATCTATTGAAGAAGCTAGGTAATACTGATACTTAATATTAAGCCATCATAGCTATTCATATTATGGGATAAATACTTGAAAATTACAGCTCCCCCACATGAACTCTTTCAAACGACCTTCGAACAAGACCCGTAGAACTAGAAAATCAAGATCGATCCACACTCGTCGAAAAAACCGCGCAACCAATTATCATTTCTCCTATGAGAGCACAATGTGAACGGCCCGTAGGAATCCGTTCCGCGACAAAAGACAATGGTACATTGTTTGTTTTCGCCGGTCGAAGCAATTATGTCGACCACGTGCGCAACTTTGTTTACCATTTGTTATCTGCCATCTAGCCCGTCCTTGAGATTTCATTGTTCTTACATCTGGTGACAAGTTTCCGACGCGATTTTCGTGTTGAACTTTCGATTAGTGTGTATTGATGTTTTGGTTCTCTGGTTTTGAGTGATGAATTGTTAAAGTCATTGAGTAGCTGGTCAGAGGAAAATTTTGTAAATGAGACTATTAAAACAATTTGTAACTTAGAAAGCCGAACTTTAAGTGCAAGTTAACGATTACGACTAGAGATCTCGTAAAATCCGATAGTCCACGTTCCTTCAGCACATTTTATGTTATAGAAAGATCGCTCAGTTTATCGTAAGCTAGTTCATTTATAACTAAACGGTATGCACTAGCAACAGTAACAACGTCTATGAGACGTAAACGTTTGTTTATTAAACATGCGTCAACTCAAGCGGTTATGGTCTGAACTTAGCCTATAGCCTATACGGTACTTATGCCTACATTAGACAGATTGTGGGCATCAACTTTATCCTTCTGCTCTTATTCTATAATTATATACATAATACGTTTGTCTCTTCCTCGATCCTTAGCATTTTATTACATTTTATCAATGTCGTCTTTCCCAAAAATCGGACAGCCAGTCTTACTAAGCGGCACCGTGTTAGCCAGTAACTGGGTTGTGGAGGTCAGATAGGCAATCGCTCCATGTAAAATATTAGTATTCAGCTGCTTCCGTTAAGGCTAGAAGCAGACCCGAACTATATTGGGAAAAGGCTAGGAAAAGAATGGAATATATTGTTAAAATGATTCATTTAAGGCGCAGATATATCATTTTCGTGACTGAATAACGTGTTTTAAATCTGTTATTACGCCTTCATATAATGCAAGCAAATTATGCAAAAAATGTATGATAAACTAGAATATATACACATCAATTCTATGTGTGAATATATAAGTATTGTAGTAAAATACTATATGAAATAAATTTAGGAAGTAATATCTACCCAAAGCATAAAAAAACGTTATTACTTTCAAACTACTTAAGATATTTTAATGTTTTTTTATGAACAGACTATTTTATTATCTATAATTCTATCTGTGATTAAATATTCATATTTTCGTTACTAGAAATAAATATTCTCTATGAAACCGAACGTCGGCGCGGGGTGAGTGCGACGCGCATTTATATGACGAAGGTCAACGGCGATTACACGACCCTTAAACAATACATTCCATCCTTATCGTTAGTCGTTTCATCCACACTTTCAACGGTTTCTGCTAACACGCTCTATATTAATTCGCATAACGTGTGTATACCACGTCGGTTGCTACCCAATCGTTCCGTCACACCCACATAGTTTCCGTCTGCCAGATAAATAGGTAAGGGCAATCCCCATTCGTTGAACCGTGGTCACGGTCAAGCAAATAAACAATGGTACGGATTATTCACTGATTTTTCCCAAAAATACAGTAGACAAATAAGACTGTATCGGTAAATGAGGTGTGTGCACCGTTAGTCGGTCGGGGCAGTTAGACGATAGTTGGTGTTGCGACCTGACAGGGACAATTGATAGGTAATGAGAGAATGAGTTGTGTTTGAGGTCTCGAGGAAAATATTAGTGATGGGTGGTACAAGGTATGCGCTATAGCGGGGCTTGGCTAAATATGGGACAAAACGCCGTTGATGTGTTGAGAGAATAAACTGATTACCTACTTAATTAGTAACTATGTTTTTAGAAATTGTGTTTAAACTGGAAATACAGTACATTTCCTGTTAATTATTGTATTAGTATTTAGGTTTTTCTTTTTTTCTTACATAAGAACCTTCTCCTGACAATAACAAACACAACAAAAAAAATAATTAGCGAAATCGGTCCAGACGTTCAAGCAGAAATCAGAAAGTATTGTGAAAAAAAGTTTTATGTAGGTAGGTATCAGAGACTGGCCAAATATATTATAAAATCTATTTTGAAAATATGATTATTTGTAAGTAAAAATAGGTACGTTCCAATTTCAAAATTTCCCTCCACGTTGTTTGCGAGCTGATTTCAATTATCGTGTCTCATTAAAAAATGGATCTGGGCATGCAAATGTGGCAAACATTTGCGCGCTACGATTTCAAGTGTCGCCTGAAACCGGAGGAATCATACAATAGACTTCAAATGGCATTCATGGATGAAGGCCCTTCTAAGGCAACCGTGTACCGTATTCAAGCGCGGTCGAATAACTTTGGGGATGAAGAAAGAAGTGGTCGCCCTTTGACGGCTGTAACGGAAGAAAACGTGCTAGCAGTGAAACATTTTATCCATGACAATAGTCGAGTTACGTATTAAGAGATTCTGCATATACTGCAGGTTGAATCGGGAAGCCTTCACGAAATTCTACACGTGCATCTTCGCGTGAGGAGGATAGTTTCACCGACGCTCAGAAGCAGGCCCGGGTGGAATGGTGGCGTGATATGATAAACAAATTTGAAGCAGGCTCGCCTCGGCGTGTTTACGACATCATTACATGTGATGAGTCTTGGATTTATTTTTTTAGTTTGGGTGTTTTAAAACGAATCAACGCCTACCAAAGTGAAGCGATCTATATAGAAGCGGGGGAAGAGTTTGATCGCGAGCTTTTTCAATTTAACAGGCTGCTTGGTGTCAATTCCTTTACGGAATTAAAGAAGCATCAACGCTGAATGGTATACTAACTGCGCTGAATGGTATATTAGCAGAAGTTTTCGCTGTTGTGAGCAACAAGCGAGCAAACACAGGGCTCCGCGAGCTACTGCTCCACCACGACAACGCGCCTTCGCACACCGCTCTCAAAACGAGGGACTTCCTGGACAGCACGCTGGTCAAACTCCTGGGTCACCCTCCTTACAGCCCTGACCTAGCACCGTGTGACTTCTTATTATTCCCGAAAATAAAAATCTGCTCCAAGGGATACAATTTTCGTCGCCGGAAGATGCGCTGTCAGCGTTCGAACAGGCTGTAAACGAGGTGTCTGCGGCGGACTGGAAAAGGTGTTTCGAAAACAGGTTCAGACGCATAAAACTTTGTATAGAGGCTAGTGGAGAGTACTTTGTAAAGATTTAATAAAAAAATATTTACCTATACAATTTTTTTTTAAACTTTCGCATAACTTTCGCGCAATTTTTCCTCTAGCAATAATTATCTTATATTTATATCAAATACAAGTTTCATTTTAGTAGAGCACACGATCCCTTAGGCAATTTGTACTCGGCACGGTTTTTTACGGTACAGCTTATAGACCGCGCCATAGAAAAAACGTCTCTGTCAACAAGTTTCCATAGTGATCCATACATCACTGACGACCGTGCCTACACACGGTGAATTATGGTGTAAGATATATATATATATATATATATATATATATATATATATATATATATATATATTATAATTACTTATAAGAAGTCCTTACAGTGATAGGTCAGCTAATTGTCTTCTTCTCAGCGTATCGATGACAAATAAAAAAGTTATTGAGAAAGTTCAGTCGCGCGAAGTCCGTTCTCAGACGCAATCACACAGATCCTCAAGTGCACAGATTACATGCGGATTTTTTGCGGCGCAAGATTGATGGTGGGTCATTTCTAACTAATACTGGAAATGTAGCATAATCACACTATAATGTTCCCACTGCTGGGACACAGGCCTCCTCTCTGTCCAGGCAGTAATCCACCACGCGGGCCCAGTGCGGATTGGTAGACGTCACATGTCTTTTTGGTTCTAGGACATGCCGGTTTCCTCACGATGTTTTTCTTCACCGTTTTGAGAGTGATGAAATAGTTTACATTAAGTGCCTATCAGGGTTCGAACCTATGACCGTAAGTAACTGTCGTTACCACTGGGCCACCACTGCTCTGGAAATGTATAGCTTGATACATCATCGTGTGTACACCTACTCTTATAATAATATTGAACTATATGGAAAGGAAAGAGGAATATTTATGTTTAAAAAAAATACCCAGTAGGTATATGATAACGGGCAAGTTATCGTCACCACTTATTAATAAAAGTATTATTTGTATTACTTTTAAAACGGGGGATACCCGTGACGTCACTGAGATGTAATGACTGACCGCTGTTCTTGATAGAGATGAAAATATTACTCGTGTAAGTTACATAGTATACAGGGTGAATTTTTGAGATGGGGCAGTGGTCTACTCACGATGTTTTTCTTCACCGTTTTGCGAACAGTGGTGTTGAAATAATTACACTAAGTAAAGCGTCTGTCAGGATTCGAACCTGCAACCTACACACTCGTAAGTCGTGGTCGTTACCACTGGAGCCCACTGGAGTCCAACCAATGAGTCCTTGCCTCATGTAAAAAAAATAAATTGGACATTCAAGTCTGGCTGGCTACAAAATCTCAAACGGAACACTCACGTCATTCTAATAGTGACACGCATACTCATTCATGTACGTTCGAAGTTTGAATATTCTGAAGCTCAAGTAAATCATCGGATTCCCTTTTACGATCAGGGAGTGAACGTAAGTTAGCCATGAAGATTATAGCTGTACGCACAAATTGGAGATTACGTTTAAAAAAATCAAAATGATGTATCGAGGTGGAGTGTAGTTCAGGGAAGGTGCGTTTTATGACATGAGAAAAAGTGAAGGAACATTTTGTATGAGTAACGTTGACGTCTGGAACACGTTAAGCAAAATGGCTATGTATGGTGGGAGAGTTATGTCCCACAAACCCAGCAGAGGACTTGGTTTAGTAGCTATTTTTACTTTTTTTGTCTTTGATTTGTTACTGGGTAGAAAACGGACTTACTTTATTTTAAAGAATATAAGAGACACACAATTCGATTTTTTTTTTAATGTAGGTCATTCCACGTGGACATGGACATAGAGGAGACAATATATTTCGTCGCTTGAAAGGCAAAATTTACTAAGCGACATAGGGCAAATTTGACTTTACATTATTAAATTCAATTTTACAGAAAAAAATCATATAATTTCTTGTAATCATCCTACAGGCGTAAATCTTACTGCTTTGGAAATCTTATTTATCTAATCATCTGAATCAGAATTTATGTTTTTTTTTTTGAAAAATTGACTTTTATAATGTAAAGTTAAATTTGCCCTATGTCGCTTAGTAAATTTTGCCTTTCAAGCGTCGATTTATTTATTTAGTCCACAGAAAAGACAACATTTTTCTTAACAAACAGCATTACAAATATCGCTAGCAAACCAACGTCGAAATCATTCGGGGAAGCGATCGAATTATCTGCGGGACGATTTTATGTGTCTCATCCCAGTTTACGATCACAACACTGTTGCGTGAGGACCTCAAGTGATTTATTAAGAGCTGCGCAGACGCACGGGTTACGCGCAGCGAAAATTGCAACTCATTTCGATCCTCGCTTTAAGACATTGTTGCTAAAATGATTGATGTATCTTTTTAATGTTGGTCTAATGTGTGAAAAGGGCGGGCGTTTTTTTATGTGGTTATGTTGTCAAAATTGGTAAAGTTATAGCTTCTGAGCATATTGGGGTGTAAACAAGTTGCTTTGAGTCCTACTAAACTATGAAAAAGGATATGTTCGTTGAAGCAACAATACTGGGCTGATGCCGACAACACCTAAAGCGCGGTCACTGTCGGACTGCATAGAAAAGAAAGAGAAGCGCGATGACACAACGCTGGTAATTTATTGCAAAATATGAAGCAATTATCGATTTACAAAAAAAAACTATAGATTGTATAAAAAAAAATAAAACACTATTAAGCTAATATGTTGCTTGTAGAATAATCTGACAAAAAAACAGAATGATTGCATGTATAGGTACGAGTATTAGTACGGTTTTTAATCGTTAAAATACATTTTTAGAGGTATCTTCGTGATTTTTTTCTATCGTATCAAATTAGTTTTATTATGTTTTATATCCTTAAGAATATCATATATTTCTGATTTTGTTTACTGCAGTGGATCATATACTTTAAGGCATTATAAAACTTATAAAATTTGCGTTTAGGTCCTGTAGTCTCCTTAAGCAACAATCAAAATTAAATTATGGCTGTGTGTGTAGGGTGTACCATCTCTCTGTTTGAAGGAGTGCCTTCTCACAGAGAGACGGCCTGTGTTCCAACAGTAGGAAGACTATGTTACGTGAGTGTAACTTAACAGACAAAGTAGTTAGTCACAGTAGTTAAGGTTAGAAGACAGGCACAAATGATGATAAAAATAAACTTTCGTAGGAAAACTATTAAACTAAAACTATTAACTATTTTCTTGTAGTTTCTATTTCTCCAAAGAGCACGGAAATCAAGCTCACATGAAGCTAAACCATGTAGAATAGTGTAAACCGGAGCTTGGGTTCAAAGTAATTTCTTCAGTTAAGGGGTCCATACCTAATCCGTGCGCCAGTGAAAGGTGAGCGTCCACTGTGTCGCTGACAACATACGGGGGAGAAGTTGCAATCTCGTTTTGTACAGCATTTTTTTGGGAATTAGAATAAATTATTGACTTGACTACGTAAACTATTATGAGACTTTAATGTGGACTATACCTATCCTTTCCGTCGATAGATTTGACAACAGGTTCTGGATTCCTTTGTCGTTTTGTTTTCTTCTGTGAAAGGCTTACTAGCAATGTGGGACATGCAACCTACTATAGTAAGTAGCGTTTTTGTGAATAAATTTTCGCTTGCGTTGACAATCCCACCAAAATTTCAGAGTTCTTGAACGTATTCTGTAACGGTTTTTTTTGCGGTATGCATCTTACTTAACTAATCGGGACTTTGACTAGGTTTTACTGGGCAGCTGATATTAATGTACAGGAAATATGTTTTGTACCTACCGTCCTACAACGCGATCATAGGTATAAAAAAAAATAAAACACTATTAAGCTAATATGTTGCTTGTAGAATAATCTGACAAAAAAACAGAATGATTGCATGTATAGGTACGAGTATTAGTACGGTTTTTAATCGTTAAAATACATTTTTAGAGGTATCTTCGTGAACTTTTTCTATCGTATCAAATTAGTTATATTATGTTTTATATCCTTAAGAATATCATATATTTCTGATTTTGTTTACTGCAGTGGATCATATACTTTAAGGCATTATAAAATTAATAAAATTTGCGTTTAGGTCCTGTAGTCTCCTTAAGCAACAATCAAAATCAAATTATGGCTGTGTGTGTAGGGTGTACCATCTCTCTGTTTGAAGGAGTGCCTTCTCACAGAGAGACGGCCTGTGTTCCAACAGTAGGAAGACTATGTTACGTGAGTGTAACTTAACAGACAAAGTAGTTAGTCACAGTAGTTAAGGTTAGAAGACAGGCACAAATGATGATAAAAATAAACTTTCGTAGGAAAACTATTAAACTAAAACTATTAACTATTTTCTTGTAGTTTCTATTTCTCCAAAGAGCACGGAAATCAAGCTCACATGAAGCTAAACCATGTAGAATAGTGTAAACCGGAGCTTGGGTTCAAAGTAATTTCTTCAGTTAAGGGGTCCGTACCTAATCCGTGCGCCAGTGAAAGGTGAGCGTCCACTGTGTCGCTGACAATATACGGGGGAGAAGTTGCAATCTCGTTTTGTACAGCATTTTTTTGGGAATTAGAATAAATTATTGACTTGACTACGTAAACTATTATGAGACTTTAATGTGGACTATACCTATCCTTTCCGTCGATAGATTTGACAACAGGTTCTGGATTCCTTTGTCGTTTTGTTTTCTTCTGTGAAAGGCTTACTAGCAATGTGGGACATGCAACCTACTATAGTAAGTAGCGTTTTTGTGAATAAATTTTCGCTTGCGTTGACAATCCCACCAAAATTTCAGAGTTCTTGAACGTATTCTGTAACGGTTTTTTTTGCGGTATGCATCTTACTTAACTAATCGGGACTTTGACTAGGTTTTACTGGGCAGCTGATATTAATGTACAGGAAATATGTTTTGTACCTACCGTCCTACAACGCGATCATAGAATATTTTTTATTTAATCTATTAATAAGTGCTGTATTCTAAAATCTGTTTGTTTTTTTTCTTTGATACAAATACACCATGAAAATAATGATGTTTACTTGATTTTTCATTCAGAATATTGAAAAATATGCATTGTGTATCATTAAAAAAACAACTGATCATTATTTTTATGATCTCTCATCGCAAATACATTAATATAAAGTGAAATATATTAATATAAAGAATCTTTGTACCTAGTTGTTATTAGTTTTTTTCGATCGGCGTTTTATTTATATTTGACTGAAAAAAACCATCCATCTTGTCAGGGTAATGCCTAATTCACGTGCTATAAAATAGTATTTTAAGAGGAATATTAAGTATTGAAATCCTGCATTGTTTACACAGCACAGAAGTCGACCTTTTTATACTTAAGACAAAAACTACGCAAAACTCATAGTCCTTTTTAAATACCTACCTACCATTAAAGGGTTAAAGTTTAAAAACTTAATTTTCTAAGATAAATTCAAACTACTAGCATCTGACCTAATCTTAGAACTTTTCTAGAAATATTGATAAATGATAAATGATTTTATTTCTGTAAGTAGGTTTGTACAAATACTTTTTTTACACGTCAATCATATTTTTTTAAACTAAATGAGGTCGGCGTTTCCTATCTGACTACTCTGAGAAGAAAGGCCGAAACAAACTATTATGTAATTTCTATTATAAAATGTTTTAATATATAATTTTGTTCGGTTATTGAGTCGGTCCGAACGCGTGCCCGTATGTGGTCGTCATAAACAGCGTGAAACATGACGCTTGCCGCCGTTTTTGAGCAAAATATTGCACGTTAATTTAACACAGTCCGGCCGGTCA
The DNA here is from genome assembly GCA_905333075.3 of Atethmia centrago. Lineage (NCBI taxonomy): Eukaryota > Metazoa > Arthropoda > Insecta > Lepidoptera > Noctuidae > Atethmia > Atethmia centrago. The sequence continues at coordinate 17,710,073 of HG995385.1, forward strand.
TTTGCGGCCAGCCGGCCTCATTCCACTCTTTTTACTTATTGCATCTCGCGACGATTCGTCTCGATTTGACGATGAAATTCTCTTTATTTTTGAAGAATTCGCTCCGGAGTCAGTGGAAATGTTGTTATGTTCGCGCTTTAGGGACTTCGGTCGCTCTTTATGTTTTCGAAGGTTGTAAAATATTGGCGAAGTAAGTCAAATGACTTTCAGCATTTAAAATTTCGTTAAAATATGTTTCAAATGATGTGGAGCTCGCTTAGTAAATGTGCCCGTGCGTACGGAAAGCGTTAACTTAGGTACTTATTTGCGTTCTACTTCAATCTTTAACCTTTTGACCTCCGCATATTAAACGGCCAGCAGTTGCCATGTTGCTGTAAATTTAAATACTCGAAATTTCGTAAACAAACATGACATGTGCGAGTAGTAATTTAAAGTCTGCAAGTTGATATTATTATTATTATTATATATTTTACAAATCTCGGGACCATGGGGTCCCGGACGTTTGGATGGCGTACGAGGGGCCGAAGCCAACTCGCAGAGGCGCTTTAGACAATTTTAAATGGAATAAGGCACCAACCGACGATCATCCCTGTTTGCATTAAGCACGTTCACCCAAAGACAACAACCCCCGGTTGGTGCAGAACATGGAAACAAAAAATAAATATTTGGCTATGGGTTTGGGTGGCTATAGTGGATTGGTAACCTAAAACTATGGAAGGACTATGTCACCTGCCTGATCAATGTTTATTAAACATTTATTTCAGACCAGGTCCATATTCTAGTTAGTCAAAATCAAAATCAAAAGCCATTTATTCAAACTAGGCTGAGAATCACTTTTCGAACGTCAAAATTACATAAGACAGTCCTCTAAACACGCCCGCCCTTCACCACTTCCTAGTGCTTTAGCTGGGAAGAAGAAGTAGCGGTACAAACTCCCCAGCAGCACAGCTGTCTGTTTAGTTATATAAACTTGATTCTATACAAATCGTATGCAAAGTAATTAACACAAAGTAAGTAAGAATATACTTAAAAACTTAATGTTGGTATTCAAACACAACACAAATTAAACTGCGACATAGTCGCACCCATCTTCGCAGCATAGGGACTCGGGGGAGTCCCCCGATCTGCAAGTCAATATACAGTTGGAACTACCATGAACGCGAGTGAGTAGGGAGGCACATTTTTTATATACCTAAGCTTTAATAATAGAGCTGCATCCTAATTGCGAAACCGGCTATCAATCACAATCTGAATGATTTTGAAGGAAATTGCTAATCCATTGCTTCATATGTTCGAAAAAATTGTCGTCTGCTTAACAACGAAAATAACGCAATTAATTTTGTTGAAATTAAAGCCATTGCTATTGACAGTGTGCTAGGTACATAATAAGGGTGCAGAAGTACTGAACTTTATGTCTAATTTTGTGCCAAAAATGACAGTCTAGGCATAAAAATACCCGAATCATTTCATTAACACACTTGACCATCAGTTGAATCAGCCGTTAATTTATATATAACCTGTCCACTTCCTTAGCATAATAAAACATGGACTGAAAGTTGTATAACACCGCGCCAATCAGCGTTAGGCTACAGCCTTCTCACGGCCATATTTAAATATCAACGGATTTGTTTATAGCACTAAAGTATAACAAGAACGAACCCGAGCCATGTTTAGACTGATCTTCGATGAATGAATGTAATATGATCGATTATTGTATTCGATTTTCGTTCGAATCGATTGAATGGGTTCATGTTGTTGGAGTGGATTTTTTTTTTGTTTCTATGTTAGATTGTGTAGTAGATGCATGGTTGTGGGGAATGGGCAAGGATTATGAAGGAAGGAAATTAAGTACAGTGGAAATGCACAGTCTTCTCCTTGCTTTTTATTTTAACTAAAATAGGCATGCTAACTTTTATGAGTAAGAGGAATAGTATTTAGGCCTTTATTATAGCAAGATACTATATTATATGTTAGGGTTGGGAACCTTAGTCGAACGTGATATTTAATCCCTTATTTCCCGATTGCCCCAGAAGGAAGGTAATGTTTTTCGAGAGTATGTATGTATGTATGCCTATTTCTTTGGCTCTGCAGCCTAAACGGCTTGATGGATTTTAACATAAGAGGTGTCGTTGGATTCGTCTTTATTATAGGAGTGACATAGGCTACATGATGTTTATGTATTGTATCTGCAAATACAAAAAAAAATGCTTTTAAATAAATTACAACAGTATTGATATCAAATAAAAGCTAGTAATGAGTAATTTCATATGTATACTACATATCATATAGTACAGTGTGGATTTTTGAGACGGGGCAGTAATGGCAGCTACCTTAACCGTTAGCTACAGCTAGTAGTCGTAGCTACAGGAACACGGTCTTAGGAGACCGTCCTTAACTTTTTGAGACATTTAGATCTGCATTCACTCATTTTCTTGTTGACTGTACATTTTTTTCAAAATCTGTGAATGCAGTTTTACTATTTCGGCTAACGATATGCCTTTGGTGATGAAAAAGAAACCTCAGTAAAATATACAGCAGTAATCAAGCCAGCTGTCATGAAGTATAAAATATAATCCGCTAAGTAGCCGCATTAATTATACAGTGCATTAAGATAAAGACATCGAGCTCCGTACGAGCAATCGATTGGACGTGGTCGCGGATTACGTGCTATATACCGTTTTATTACATACTGGCTGTTTATACCGACTTTATGTGCGACAAGCCGTGATCCCATAGAGAACACGGCTTTCCATAGGCAAAAGTGACTATACAAACTTTCATGCCCTGTTAGAAAGAAACCTCCTGTGAGAGAAAAAAGAAAGAAAATACGTAAGCAAAACGCAAAGAAAGAAAACAAACAAAATATGCGTCACATCCACGCAAAACGGCCATCGCTCAGCATAATGCTGCGACCCTATGCGAGACAGAGTCGCAGCGCTGATTTTCAGCGACAGTCGCCTCCCTCCCCTTAAGAGCGTGCATTCTGAAAGTCGGCAACGTCGCAAATAACTGTCAAATATTTCGTTGTTTTGAATAATTTGGTAATTTTCGCAACTTAAATATTGATTATGAAATGCAATAATTAATATCGTAACACCGAATATTTAGTTTTATATGTAAAAAAGTTTTTGGAAACTTTCCAAAACTTTGCCCTTTTTGTACCTAAACCGACAACATCAAATTCAGTTACCGATACTTACACTACACTAGTTACCGATATTTGATATTTCCATACAGTAATATTAACAAATTAATAAAAACAGGTAAATATTTAACAGCTATTTGCGACGTTACCAACTTTTAGAACGTAATCCCTTTAATGAATAAATTTTCAATCCTTCCTTAGTGCTCACTTTCGATAAGGAACTCTTGCGCAAAATTTCATGTTTCTATCCCCGGTGATTCAATGCTCCTACATACTAGCGCGACTTGTCGCGCGACGCGACGCGACACAAAGACACCGCGTGTAGCGCTACAAGCGGTGCTTTTGTGTCGCGACGCGTCGCGCGACAAGTCGCGCCAGTATGTAAAAGCCTTTAGGCTGTGTGGTGTCGGTCAGTGAATGAATGCATTGAAGGTTTTTATTAAGGCACAGATATATGATTTTAGTGACTTTTAAATCTGTTATTACGACTGGTCAGTACCACCTTAACGACTCGCCTACATTTTCAACCCAGCATGACCTATCCTTATTTAATTCGTGTCAATAATAGAAAATATGAATGTATGAAATGCATCGACCCCAGCGTGATTTGACCAGACTCGATTACACGAATGAACCCAAAGATTCACACTAGCCCCTGGAGCCTCGTGTTTCATGGGACTACAGAGACCATTGCATAGCTTAGGGAAGACGTGCCCTTACGATATGAAAAAGAAATGCATTAAAAGATCATTGCGTAAGCAGATGGAAGGATTTCCAGTCGCCAAATGAAAATATGCCACAATCTGTTGACATTTACTTGACCATTCAGACAAATGTAAATTGTCAATAGTTAGGTCTACAGAAGAAACATACTATTTAATATTTTCTGTGGACAGGACGGGAATAAAACTATACCTACATGTATTTTTACCTGTTTATACATTAATTAAATAAGAACCGGCAATGTTACGAACGCTTGTTAAATTTTAAAATAAAATGTTCCCAATAAATTGTATGATATTTATTTAAATCGACAACATAATAATTATTTAATAAATGTATTATTTTATTTCAATTTATTTTCTCTTGTATTTATATCGATAACACTACATCATTAAGTACTTTATGAGACATGTTTTAACTTTGAAAGTTAAAAAATAAATAATTCATTCGACATGGCTTGCGACATGGCCGATAAGAATGAGTACCTCAGTCAGGGACGGTTAGCTTGGTGAGTTTCCCTTGTTTTGGGAATCCTTGAATAGCACCCTAAACCTCTCTAGGAACTGTAAAGCATATAACCATGTAGGGTATATTATTAAGGTACTTTATGTACCTGCAGTCTTAGCATGACGCTTTCAATTTCTACGCAGAATAGACACAGCTCTTTCTATACAAAGTGACATTTCGTTTCTCCATTTTTGACATCGCACCGTAGAAATCCTTCTACAATCTGTCATTTTGTCTTTCGTTTCTAACGATCTTTGTCTAGGTCCTTTTATATGTAGAAGTATTTCTACAAGGTGATGTCAAAAATGGAGACGCGAAATGTAACTTTGTGTAGAAAGACCTGTGTCTATTCTGCGTAGAAATAGAAAGCGTCATGCTGAGCCTGCAGATAACCTAGCCCCGGACGTTTTGATAAAATTATTTAGTTCAAAAAAATAGTTAAGACCATTCATAAATAAATGAGCATGTATTACTAATATAATTAACAAATGTTATAACTACACAGACAGATTTTTCTTGCCAATAATCAACTGATAAACTTTTTATCGTTTTAACAACGGCTCTGTTGCTAATCACGCGTATGCGCAATTACTTAATTTATTTACTTTAATTAGAAATTATAGGTAAATTAGATTCGGAATCAGAAACCGTAACAATCAGATTAGTGATATAAATACGATTGAAGGGCGTAGGTAAATAGTTTTTAGAAAAAATAACTTAACTTTGTTACCATGGTTTCCCTCCGATCCATGGCCGTGTTATTTTACTTACCTCAGTAGGTAGGTGCCCTGAAACGTGGTCGCTCAAAATGGGCATAATACAAGACAGCTGAAAGTCATCCAAAGACCAATTTGGGTGACTTTCGGCCGTCTTGTATTGTAAAGGGGCTAGTCCACTTGGCTGAATTCAGTACTAATTCAGCGACCGTTTTTCTTTCTAATAGGGTTTATGTCACAGGTGAAAATACAGTTCTTATACTTATTAGATACATAAAGGATCGCAGTAACATATCGAACACCATAGTGTTCAATATTCTTGCTTTATTTAAAACAAACATGGCTAATTTGCTGAATAAGATTACACTTGTCTGAATTCAGTACCAATGAGCCATTTAGACGAATAAAATCAGCCAAGTGGAATAGCATGCTAATCCCTGGCAGCAAGCATATGTCAAAGCTTTTCGTCTCAGGACACTGGTATTTTACCTTTACGAACGCAGCCTAGTCGAGAAAGTTAGTCAATTTACCTTGAACCCTTTTACGTCAATTCTTTGTTGTAAACTTCACATGTGTAACTGTTCCCACAAAATGTCACTGTCATTTTTTGTTGAAAAAATAAAAACAAAATTTTCGTTTTCGAAACGATCGAAGGAATTATTTTTCACATATTTTTCTGAAAAACTGAAAACACTTGGGGATGTACCGATTTACAATCCTACGACACTATACACCCATAATGCCAAATGGACTGCGTTTTTGTTTCAAACACCCACAGTTTGCTAATGGGTTAAAATCATAAGTATTGCCTGATGCGGCGAGGGCAGTATCAAAGTCCTCCAGATAAACGTAAAAGAGGCATATAGTCTCATGTTCACCAATGAACATCGATATCTCATAAACCAACTTAATCGAACACAAACTGAGGAAACCCGCTCATTAACAGTCAAGTTATTAATGAACATGTAACTTAACACTTAAGTGTTATGTAGTCAACTGACTCGATCGGTTTCAGTTTTAGTTCAATGGCCATATTATTTACTATACCAATGACGATATGACTGACATTCCTTTGTCATTTAAATTCCAACATATTTTATTGTAGCAAGGTTCAATGGATTGACAGTCTGGAAAACAACTGTACCTTCATACCATCGTGCAAAATCTACAGACAATTTTTCAAAATATTAAGTAAAATAAATTGTAGAGTTGTGCCTCCATTGCTATAAGATACTGTCAACCGTAACATGAATCGAATAATTCATAAATCGAATAAACAGAATCGTTTAAAAGTTTAAACAACAACATTAATGCTATATCTATGTCAATAAAATACGTTAAAAGTGCATTAATGAGGTGCATCAAAGCCACCGTATTGGTTCGACTAATCGAGGCGGTAGTCCGTGAGTACTGAGATTTGTATTCGTTTCACACCTTTGGTATGTGCACTGCGGCTATCGGATTAAAACGGTTTAAGCGCCAAATTATAGAACAACAATTAGTGCTTAAACACACGTGTTATTCGATTTAAATTGAGTGTTATGTAAGAGGATGATATAGTTCTTTAATTAGTCGATTTATCGGCGTTGACATGATATTAAATGTATCAATGGAATACCGTATGGATACGTTTGAATGAACTTTGGTATTAATGCAGGCAGTCGTTTTCTGTTAACGTACTCGGCTTATGAACATATACCATTTATTATGGTATATGTTCATTTTTATAAAACCTCCAAAAAACCTACAACCTCCAACTTTCCATCGACTACGTCGATCGTCTTGTCGCACGTCAAAATGATGTGTTGTACGTCAAATTGACGCGCGGACACTCGCGTCTCTTTGTGTGCCTACTATAGTGACAGGCCTTTTGTATCGAGTATGACTTGTGTGTTAATTGTGCCGATCGAATCGCTGAGACATTCTGATAATCGATAATAATCGAATAAAATTGTTTCTCGATTCGGGGTATGGTTCTATTGTGATGTAACTTTTGCTTTAATAGCTAGCCACCGGTCGTGTTCATAATTTATTGAAATGGTCTATTAGACCGACACTTCTGGCATGTTTTCGTTTGATATTTGGTTATAAACTATTCCATTCATCGAATAAATCAATAGAACTTCAACTTTTCCACTGCAGAGAAAACACGAGTAGTGTTAACTAATGTGTTTTTCGTTTAATTCAGAAACAGTCTTTTCCTGAGCAAGTAGGTAGTAGAAAGTCGTGAGGATATCCAGAACTTTAATTGCCACATGTCTACCAATTAGTATCAGAATCTTGATCGTCACTATTATAATGTTCCCAGTGCTGGGACACAGGCCTTCTCTCCGTGAGAGGGAGTGGGCCGTAATCCACTACGCGGGCCAGTGCGGGTTGGTAGATGTCACATGTCTGTCGAATTTTTGGTTCTAGGACATGCCGGTTTCCTCACGATGTTTTCCTTCACCGTTTTGGGTACAGTGGTGATGAAATAACTTACAAAGATAGATCTTCACAAATGTTTTTCTGTAATTAATCTCATGATATTGTTGCTCATACAAACCTGCGTTCTGAAAGGCTGAATCAATTTCATCTGCTGTCTATTCTCATGTGTGAAGTAAGTTGGTCATGGTCAAACAATCACATACATTAATGAATGAAAACAACATCAGACATAATTTCAGAGATTTGATCAGACGTTCGGAAACAGGTAGGCACGGTTAAGAACGGAGGTTAAAACGGAGCTGGATTCAAAATGGCCTCTAAAAGTTTTGAACACACCTTATTATAATGATACAGTAACCTATGCTGAACTTAGAGGACTATCCTGGAAAAGAGAAAAGGTCCGAACATTAGAGATAATACAAAAATACTTTTTAAGTTCTTTCTTTGTTTTTGCGTCAATTTAATTGTCAGTCAAAATATCGCAATTTTTAATGTTACTCAGTTCAATAACCTCAGGTCATCATTATAATATTTAAATCACCTGTTGTTTTTACACAACACTTATATGGGCTAGTGTAGGACCAAACTTTTTATGTGCAGACCTAAATAAGCATAGCGAAATTATATATTGTATGTATATCTAATGTAATTAGTTGATTATTAAGTACTTGGGTTATATTTGTAACGGTAAAATTCCATGAAGAACTATTCTTATTGTAAATGTTGCGGTTGAATGACACGTAGCAAAAAAACGTTTCTAACGTTACTATGTAAATTCTAAGTTCAGGGGGGCAACCATCTCCTAGTCTTATAGCAATATTATTTCAATATTACTTCAGCGTGAGAAAGAGATGGAGCTATAAGTCCTGTACAGCTCCATCACTTTCCCACTGTGAAGTAATATTATAATAATACTGATATATGGTTGGCCTCCTTATAATGTCACTTGATTATGATAAATTATAAATATTTATTAGAAGTCAAAGATACACATATAATACAAACTATAAATATAATATACTAGATCAGTCCCGCGGCTTCGCCCGCGTGGAGGTTTTTTTTTCTCACATAAAAACCTTCTTCTGACAATAACAAACGCAACAAAAAAATAATTAGCGAAATCGGTCCAGCCGTTCACGCGTGATGCCGTGACCAAGGTAAATAGGGATTAATTTTTATATATACATAGATATACTTTATTAGTTATTACTTAAACATGTAAGTACAAATAAATACACACAAATACTCGAATATACTAAACTAAAACAAATAAGATAATGATATTCTTTTCTTGAACGTGTATTATTATGTACTTCCACTTTTGTAGGAAACAACTGCTTTTTTAAGTTCTTTAGGCGCGTTGAGCGATTTTTGGTAGGGGAAAAACTTATGAGTTCACGTCACCGACATGCTGTAGTAGCAGTAAGTGAAGTTAAATTGACCACATGAAAAAAATAATCTGGGTATACTGTGCATCGTTTAAATTGTGTTTTAGATAATAATTATTTTATTGAAGTGAACTCTCCTTTAGGTGCGTTGAGCTATAAGCGGCAAGCGTAGCTTAACCTGATCGATCGACCCGTGCGGCTGTTATTACTTAGCCACAAGCCCTCAGACGTCTTCTGCAACAATTTGTGAAAATATAAATCAATTTATTACAATAATCTTTAGTTGGGGTGTCTGCGGTTTTGAGTTATTCCAATGACACCTTGTAAGTATAATAATATAATTCATGTGAAAACTAAATTGCGTTACAGTCCTTTCAGTATTACTGACTTTGCATCACTGTCAAAATCACAGTGATTTTATTGTCTATACAATAAGGTTGCTATTGCGTTGCTGCTACTGTCAGGTCTGTCAATTCTCTGGACACGCCACAATTGCGGCGATAAGTCCCCTCTTTGAGGGGTTTTCACCTTCCGCCTGACGCAGGTCCTCACCGGACACGGTAGCTTCGGGAGGTTCCTGTGTCGGATAAGGCGAGGAACCGCCCGGGTGTCACCAGTGTGTGGATCGGAGGACACGGTGGAGCATACGGTGGAGGTATTGCGCCCGGCTTGACCAGAACACCGCCGTGTCCTCGTGGAGGCGATCAGCGGCAGAGATCGACGGGGCGAGAGGGCATGGGCAGTCGTCACCTCCTTCTGCAAAGCAGTGATGCTTCCGAAGGAGGGAGAGGCAAATTTCGCGCCCTCACGCCCCTAGCCGCCGCAGGAGACGCCCTAAGCGTCGGGAATCCCAGGCGGATTTCCAGCCACCGTAGGCGCGGGCTTGCTGACGGTGAGCAATAGGTAGCTCGCCGTCCGATAAGGACCAGGCCAGGGTCGACGGCGCGTCGTGTTCCACGCGCGCCTCAAGAGATAGGGAGAGAGATAGGGGTCCACTAGGGCCGAGGCCTGCCGGGGTCGCGGGAAAGTCCGAAATGGTTACCGAGGCCCCTGGCAACACAGGCAACGGAAGGAACACGGGTGGGATTTAGTCAGTAAGAGTCTGACACACCCTCCCGCTCCGTCCAGAGCGGGAGATGTTATTTGATAATTTCCCATCCAAAAAAAGGTCTGTCAATTACAGTGAACTTTATTGTCGTTACAATAAGGTTGCTGTTGAGTTGCTGCAGTCAGAAGTAAAATGATCAAATATAAAATTATTTTATAATTTAAAATAACATCTGACGAATGATCCCTTAATTGACAATGTTATTTTCACTCGCAACTCTATTATGTCAACAAAGCACGCTGTTTAAACTTAGTTACCGTAACAATAACATGTGACACATGAGTTTCAAGGGAAAAGAAGATAATTATATTAAAACAAGTTGCCCTTCTTTCAACTTTAGTCACCTACTCGTAGATACTTATGCTCGTTTTCACTAATACCTAAATATTATTGTACTGTTGGATTTTCAACTCTCGACGCAGAGCTGTGTGTTTTAAATCCAATACACACACATAACATAATCAGCCTATAATGTTCCCATTGCTGGGACACAGGCCTCCTCTCTGTGAGAGGGAGTGGGCCGTAATCCACCACGCGGGCCCAGTGCGGGTTGGTAGGTAGATGTCACATGTTTTTGGTTCTAGAACATGCCGATGTTTTGCCGATGCCGATGTTTTCTCACAATGTTTTTCTTTCACCGTTTTGAGAGCAGTGGTGATGAAATAATTTACACAAAGTAAAACGCCTGTCTGGGTTCGAGCCTACGACATTCAAATCGGTAAGTCGCGGCCATTACCACTGGGCCACCACTGCCCTGAAATCCAACAATGCGCTTTATTTAAGCATTCATTTAAGTGTCTCAATCAGTTGATCGCCGCACCATAAGGACAACACCACAAGACAGGCCATACACGTAAAGACTTTTTGTAGAATTATTTAAGGCTGGCCAGGTTGCATACATCATTTTCATTTATATACAACTGTTTAGGCAGCGCAGGCAACCCCGATTAATAATAATAATACTAACCAGATCCAGCCGGTCCCACCTTGCTGTCCTCCCCCCAGCGACGCCCTAAGCCGAGGTCCGTACCACACAGGGGGTGCCCTTAGCGTGCAGTCGCTTAGTATTATAAGAAATTCGCCCCTGGCTGGAGGCTTTGAGTTCGCTTAAGGCAGCCAGAGGAAAGTCCGGTTAAGTAGTCACGACCTCTCAAGGTCAACTACGAGATGCCATTCACAAAAAAAAAAAAGCGCAGGCAAATAATTCTGCTTCAAGAGGTATTTCTTTCCGACTTGCTAGATCTTTATTAATTTAAGTGATAAACAAAAAAAATCTGATAGTTCTGCTAATAAGCATGATATAAATAGCATTTATATGCTATAGCACTCAGGAATCATGTAGCTTTCTGCCAGTGAAAAAAAAATAAGAATTGGATCGTTCTTTCCGGAGATTACCCCCACATACAAACTTACAAACAAATTAGACCTCTTTTTATCTTATATTTGCGCAATTTTAGACGTCAATTCGACAACATCTATCGTGCGAGCTGACGAACACGTGACCAGAGGGCTAGTCTATTTTTAGGCCAAAGGATCAGGTTTGTCATCTAGCGTGGCAAAGCTGCCTGCCTTTTGGGCACTTTTTTTCATTAACAGCGATACGGACGAAATTTTTTTATGCCCAAAGAGTCTCTTCCCTTTTTTAAGAGAAAATTTCTTTAGGCGCATATAGTGGAGATTTTTGGTAGGGGAAAAACTTATGGGTTCGCGTCACCGACATGCTGTAGTAGTGTATGTGAAAATTTTATTTCGTTCAAGTGAAAACCTTTTTAGGCGCGTTGAACGATAATAAGTTTTCATTTCTGTCGGCAGTCCCCGGGATGACTGCCTATGTTTTTTTATACACATAATATATAATATTTTAGGTGTTTCAGGTGCACTCTCTCTTCCCTCATTCTCAAAATCCGATGGGACGAATATTTGACACGACCAGAGAGAGATCAGACGCAAGACCAACGGATTAACGTGCTCTCGGGGCACGGAGATATCACGCCGCTAACTTCCCTCCGGGCTGCTATTGAGATATTCTACCGCTTGCGACCGCGAGATGAAGGGATAGTTCAATATTAAAACATGAATCCCGACACGATCTTACCTATTCTGCATATGATTGAAGTCTGCACCCACTTAAAGGCCGTTTAAGTCCTCTTATACGTGATCAGTGACCAGAGAGCCAAGACAGAGAACTAACTACATGTAGGTAAATATGTGAACACTATGTATCTGTGGCAGCCATCTGGTTAAATTAGCCATTTAATTGGACGCCCAGGCCATTCACAAAACGCCGGCACCGACGTCGCAGCCAACTAGCTTAATAAGCCGTTTAGTTAAACTGTTAGAAGTAGCGCTCGCTGGCCGCTACCGCGGCGCGACTCGCTTCGCTCGCTCGGCTCGCGCGCGGTTGGTCACAGTTTTAACCTAACAACCCATTTGATCGGAGTGTCCTGGATTAGTTACTACGAGTACTACCACTTTGGCGCGCGTTGTTGGTCAAAGTTCTAGTTGTCCTTCAGTCATTTTAATTGGGTGCCAGCCATATCTATCTATCACATAATTATTTAATGCTTTATTTTTAATAAACTCTTTTTACCTATTGTGGTATAGTAATTTTATTCTAGGTGCATCGTCTTCACATATATATAAATTAGTGTACTTACATATACAAAATTTTGTAAAAGATTTAAGAGTGACGGTGAAGTGCCCATTCTTCTCCATACGAAACTACATTTTGTAAGGGCAACTAGAATCAATCCTATATTTTCGGAAAGTTTGACGTTTTGTAGTGTCTTTCATGTGCCTATTTGAAATAGATGATTTGCTTTTGACTTTGACAAACATTAATTATTTGTGGACATATTAATAGAAATAACTAGTTACACCACAGTACTATCAACGAAGGCATCTGTAACAGTAATAACGGTCTGACGTCAGACCCTGTCATTGCTAAGATGTTTAATATCCGTAATTTATTAGCAAAACGTTCTGACCTTGTTACAAGTTACTTTTTCGACCCTTGCACGCAACAAAATGGATGAAAAATAGCAAGGATTTTACGCTATTTTCTTATATAAATTGTAATCTCATAATTTAATCGCACTTTTTATAGGTTTTTGTTGCAGTTTTTCTTTTGATGTTGCGTTTTATTTTAATGATAATTATTTATAATTATAAGTCAATTATACAAAATGTATTAATGTAACGGATTATCAAAATGATACGTTATTAAATAAACGTGCTTAAAGTCAAGGATCCGTTTACGTGGAGATAATTATTAAGATATTAAAATAGTTGACGTAAACGAATTATACTTTTGATTGCTTTAATAATAGTTTATCTCTGAAATATCGTATTTTGTACCTACTTACCTAATAGAAACATCGTTTACATTTTATAAAAGAAAAACAGTTGTAAGACATACCACTGGTGACCAAAAGTTGATGCAGTAACTTACCTGTAAGAGAGAAAACACAAAATTAGTACTTTGAAATATATTGTAAACTATGAAATTACTGGTATCCCCAACGGCGCGTGGCGGCGGCGGCGAGATAGTCGAACGACCTTGTTACCGTCGCGGGTAGAACCTGGATGGGGCTGGCTCTAGAACGTGGGGATTTTCAGAAGAAAAGAGAGGCGTATGCCCAGCAGTGTGTGAAGTCGGGGTGTGGATGGTGACGATGATGATGAAGTTTTAACATTACCATTTACGGGTCAAGCATTATCCACAACAAAGATATATAATTTAGGTAGAAGTTTGAAGAGAACTGTGTTGCTACCATGACAAACGACTTTCTGAACTTCCATCACGCAACCGACCAGTTGTCTCTCACTTCATAAATCCCACTCTAAAAATATCCTCCTATCTTTGCTAACCTTTAAAGCTAGGAAAATTATTAAAGCAACAATAGATCACACACAAAAAGTCGATCAATGTATCGTACGCCATTCATTGATGCCTCCCACTGCTTAACGGTGAATTTGTTCATCGTGACATACTCGTACACCAACGCACACAAGTAATTCACTTATAACAACGATTAGCATATTTTATTTTGTACAAACTTTTTCGGTTTGTTGTATTTAGTTGGCGTGATTTCTGTTAGGTCAAATGAGGTTGGTAGCTTAATTTTTTCAAATGGTTTGAGCATGGTTTTAGTTTTAATTATTTGAGAACATACAAAAGTCTAAGTTACTTTACATAACATAAGGCCTATATTCCTTAAAGGTTATGCAGAGGCCTAAAGTGAGTTCACATTTCGGCAGTTATTACGGACCATGTTATAAGGGGTCAGCCCATTGGCATCAACCAGGCACAATACAAACTCCGGGCTGTTACTGAAAAATTAATGATCGGAAAACCCTATAACAGTCTGCTCAACCTGGAGATCGAGCCTAGAACCACAGCTCAACAGTTCTGCGTACCTACGACCACCGGACCAATGAGAATATATGCAATACATTTGCAAAATCTAAATATAAATAACGCAAGTCCTAGCAACCTTATTTAATAGGCACGAGGTGTCATTGGCATTGTGAAAATGTCTGCCCCAAGATGGAGTCCTTTAAATTTTTTAACCGAAGATATAATTTATGGTACTGACTGATTGCCATCTATGTATGGTCTAGGTATAAATATGTGATGAATTATGTATGTCTGTGTGTATGAAGAATGTTAGTATATCTATTACGACACAACACTAGACTTACTTCGATTATAATGGCCATTTTTCTGACTTAAAACTATTCTGGAGCCCAACCAAATCCAAAATGTTAATTGCCATTACTTAAGAAAATAGGTAAGGATACATTTCCAGAAAAGGATTAAGATACGCTGCATTAAAGTAGTTCTAAATTAAGAGATAGTAGACATCTTTAGCATGTAGTTTTTTAAGTCACTTCTAGACCAAAGAATCTTAAAGACCTAAGCTAGGATCCTTTCCAAGGCAAAGACGTAGTAATGTGTATTAAAAAAGCAATTAAACTACTTAAACATGGTGATGTAATTGCTGGTCCTTCGAGACGCAGTACAAAAACCTGGTCCTTATATCCAGACGACTAATAAAAAGGTTACTAGATTAACTAGTAAGATCACTGTACTAATGAAGACTCCATATTAATTAATGGCCGTGCATAAAATAATAAGAGATCGCACTGAGAATAAAAAGTAGAAGACGATGAAAAGGTTATACACGTGAGGCTGTGAGACGAGAGCTACTTTATAATTGCTTTGTAGCTACATATTGCTAGCACCAATTCTATAGCGTGATTTTTATAGGTATAATTAGTGGCCATCGCTGAAGAACTGGTTGCGATGGGACAGGACCAGAAACGATTGGTAAAAGCTTATACCTAAGCAGTAGGTCCAAATGGGCCGAATGTAAACGATGGCGATGATTATAATGTCTCTGCCAATCAAAACAATTCCACTGTTATTTTTTAATTAACAGTGCAGTTATAAAATCCAGGAGAGATACCTTTTCCCATAGGTATATAGAATGTCACAAGCTAAACCAAAAACATCCACTAAATCCACGCGTTGCTTTGGAACTTTATCATTTTCAGTCCCTCTATTGCAATCGACACGAAACTCTAGCAAAACTACACACAGTGACATTTGAACCAGCAGCCACCTAAAAAAACTAATTAGAAACTCGACCATCTCACCATGAACTGTGACTACAAGCACCGCGGTACGCCCACGCCGCGTTCCGTGTTAAATCTGAGCACATTTGCAAGTCAAAGCGACTGGATGACGTAGCAGGAAGTTGGGACCTACCTAAATATTACCATTTACGGAAGAATATATTAAATGTCGTAGGACGGTAACACTGATTCTATATTTATTTTAATAAATATAGAATGGTTACATGAGCGCGAATGATTCGGGATCAGCATAGAACAAGGTTTCTTTACTGAGGTGAGTTTTCAAAATTAAATGAAACTGATGAAATTTTAGGTACAAATAACTCGATCGAACTTAACTTAGCCGAACTTATGTACTTGTTTAAAGAGCATGTTTTGATGTTTAGAACAGAAAGGATGATATCTACATTTAAGCAAGAAATAAGGGAGAAGATAATTGACACTAAGAAATTATTCGACAACAATGTAGCATACCCACTGATAAGAATTCGTCAAGTTTCTAGTTGCATGAAGCTATGTTACAGATTCATCGAATAAGAAAAGTCATACAGCTCACGATCATATCATTGAAAACATCAATTTTTTTTTTGAATTATCTGATTAATTTCAAGTAATGTATTAGGTAACTTATTAAGGAATACGAAGCACTAGCACAAAACTTAAAAAAAAGGCTTACGAGTACATAACATAGACCAGGTACCTGTGTAACACATTCCACATTACAAACTATTTAACCAAACAAAACAATACAGCATCAACGGCAAACAGAACACGGATCGCCTTACACAAAAAGTACCTAATTTGCATGATTCAAGTGGCACTTTTTCGTTTTAGACTGCCGATAGCACACAATTAGTGTCGGGCGAGTCAAAGTCGCCGATGTCGATAAGCGAACGACATTCAGAGACAAAACGCGATTGTATCTCGAACAGTTGATTCATGTAGGGCTGCTTTTTTAGGGAGACTGTGAAATGCTAAGAGAGAACCGTATTGATTGAAGAGGGGAATTGTAAAGTATGGTGTTGGGTTTGAAAGGCTATAATTTGGTGATTGTATTTTTGGCTGTAAATTCGAAATTAAAAAGCTTTATAAGCAGGAGTAAGACTAGGCGTTTTGTTGACTGTTTCATATTAACTAATCTTTTCCAATTTTTCTTCGTCGATTGCAAATTATGTGTACGTATAAGTTCCGACCAGAATTGAGTCATATCGACAGCGTTAGCATTGGCTACGCTAATCTTTGCTGCGTGCTACATGGTCTAACTAGGACGATAGAGATTCAGAGAGTGAAAAGTGTCGTCTTTATTGCATTTCGATCCTATATTTGATTATGCATAACTATATTCCACATATTTACTGACTACCTACCACGTGATTGGTCGTGCTTTATTTTGATAAACTAAGGCTGTTCCAGTGATCTAGACCACTGGAACAGCCTGAGTTCGTAATGCTTTTTTTATGGAAAATAATATCAAGCTGATTGATGTCATCGTCTTTGGACGGCGTGATTTTGTAATCGCTTTAAGGCGCTGACAAGACCCAATTGACCAAAATAGGCTTCTCTTAAGAAAAAAAATTGCCATATCTGTATAGTTTGTGGTAGCGGAAAAAATATATGTTAATTTTGAACATATTTCCCAAACTTGGTTTTTACCAAAACAGGTTTTGAAAAAAAATCTCGATACAAACTAACGTTAAACTAACCTCTTACCTTGAGTTCTAATCCAAAATATCTGTATTAAAAATCAACATACGTTACGTATTTAATTAATAACAAGTACGTCTTATTTGAATGCAGAACTTGGTTGTTTTTTATTTTCGATTACTCAACTCAATTTTGAGTAAATAGATAAATGCTTCGTATTTTGCCACAAATTACAAGTGTTGTGTCATCGCGCTTCTCTTTATTTTCTATGCAATCTGACAGTGACCGCGGTTTAGGTGTTGTCAGCGTCTTAAAATATTTATGCTATTTCTTGTTAAACAAGCATATGATCGGTGAAGGAAAACGTCGTGAGGAAACCTGGAGTTTAAAACAGTTAATATTAGTCTAAAATCAGTTAATATTAGTCTAAACCCTCTTGAGCAAGCGAGGTGATCAAAGCCTTTTCTGTATCAGAAGAGGCCATTACCTTGGAGGGGACAATAATAGGCAGGTATAAGCATGAGATTGCTCGCACATTATTAAATAATGAATAGTGTGGTTTCTATCAATGTGTCGATATTCCCGGAACAATCAAACGACACGTGGAAAAATATGGAATTTCCATATTGCAAAATTTTTGTGTTGGTTTTAATAAAAGAAGAGGTTTTCCTTCCGGATAAACTATACCAATACCGATTAATTCATATTTTAAAATATTGTATTGTATTGTATTCATATTTTAAGTATTGTATTTAGTATTTACACTCCGATTTATTGACACGCCCATCGAGAGCGGTGACATTATCATAACCAATCGAATCTTATGTAAATTATGATCTACTTATAATTACATTTTTTACAATTACAAAGCATTTCCAAGCGAAAATCTTCCTAATTCACGCCATAATGTTAAAAGTAAATCGATTTTAATATGAAACATCTAAAATCAGTATCCTACACCTCTCAACCCTATCAATAAACAGTTTAAATGGTTTAATTCTTGCGCGCACGCACCTCGGCCATTGGTCGGCGGGGCGCGTCGCTATTGGCCGCGCGGCCGGCGGCGACTACAAAGCGCGGGAGAGGCGGGCTGTCCACGGTACAGCGGCTGTGCTGTCGGCTGTCCGAGCCACTATGAATATGGATCGAGTGTATTTATGTGGTCGATAGCGATAGTAGATGTGGAAAATCGTACGCAGGGCTGCAAATGAATTGCTTCTGGTTGAAATTGCGTGTGTTGTGGGGTTTTCGGCGTGATTCATTCTGTATGATGTAAGATTTAGGTACACTATTAAATACTTACACAAAAAAGATGGTAGAACTAGAAAAAGTCTTTGTGGGAAAATCGCAAGTAATTGGCTCTTCGAATTGTTATCACAAGAAGTAGTACAACACAATCAACTAATCTAGTGACATTGTGTCTCTCTGTTTGGGGTTGCATGAAGATAATGTGACAGTATTTAAGTACTAATCATTATCATTTACACAAAAACATAATTTGTTAAAATCTCTTAAAAACATGACGTTGAATAAATAATAGGCAAAAGTTTTTATAAAAGTTTTCCAACTACAAACGTTTTACAGAAAAACTTAAAGCGATTGTAGTAATTAAGTGCTTAAAATGATTGTATTTAGTAGGTAAATTACCGTGACGTTTTTAAATGTGCCAATTTATAATGAGTAAAAGAAACTGGTGGCCAAATGGTAAATTATAATTTGTGTAAATTATTTCATCACCACTGTTCTCAAAGAGGTGAAGGTAAACATCGTGAGAAAACCGGCATGTCCTAGAACCAAAAAAATTAAGACATGTGACATCTACCAAACCGCACTGGGCCCGCGTGGTGGATTACGGCCTACTCCCCTCTCACAGAGAGGAGGTCTGTGTCCCAACAGTGGGAACAATATAGGCTGATTATGTAAAAGAAACTCAACTCAACTAAAGGCATTTTGGTCCATCATTCAACTGTTCTCCGCAGCTCTGTTTTGCGAGCTCTAGATCAATATAAATCGTCTGTCCCCTGATTAATATTGATAGCCTCATTATCATCTTTGCGTATTGCTTCTAATTTGCAAATTAATTAGTTGTTAACGATGCAAAAATCTGGATAGTTCAGGTTTATAAACATTAACTTGCAGAAGTAGTCAAGTACTTTCTACGAGAAGTAGTCGAGGACTCAACAAATCTCTATTTAAGGAGAAGTTATGAAGGCCTATCTTTGATGGGCCCGCGTTACACCAAAGACTATCACACCTCACAATCCGCGGTCAAAATTGATGCACACTTGCCTAGAAGTGACCTCTCTTTTCAGAAGAAAAGGCCCCAAAGTCCCTACCCACGTAAATAGTTCAATATCTAAACCAGGAATGGATTCTTTAGCTTTCACAACTCCAGCGGGGTAATTGTGTAACACACTTATATTAGCAATGACTTTCATTATGGGCTCCCACACAAAACTGCGAATTCGCATCGCATCGCAAAAATCTGCGATTTCGATGTCATATTATTATGAAAAAATGACATCGAGCTCGCAGATTTTTGCGATGCGATGCGAATTCGCAGTTTTGTGTGGGAGCCCTTTGACAGTCCTACAACATTCATTGCATTATTTAAGCAGACAAATTTTTCGATCATATGAAGCAATGGATTAGCAATATCCTTCAAAATCATTCAGATAGTGAGTGAAAGTGTTACACAATCAGGGTGCAGGTTTGGAACATTAATTAAAAACTTATGAGTAACTGGATTTATTCGCTTTTACTACTAATAATTGACGCCCAGTCCAGCGTAATGCGACCTCAAGTGCCATTTGACTCTACCGCGGTCGCGGGAAGGTACTAATGGGTCATCGAGGCCCCCGCTACACAGGCAACGGAAGGAATATGGGTGGATTTTAGTCAGTAAGAGTCTTGACACACCCTCCCGCTCCGCCCAGAGCGGGAGAAATTACTTATTTGATGATTTACAACCTAAAAAAAAGTGCCATTTTTCTGGTCTGTTACATTGTAACATTGTACATGAATCTCCGAATTCTCTATCTCAATTCTCCTATATTTTCTGGACTTTCATTTCAGGAAGCATCAAGAATGGCCGAGAACCGATATATTCATTCGCCAAACCGTGACCAGAGAATACTAGATGGGTCGCGATTCTTAGAACTGAGGGACGAGTAGATATAAATTACGACTAGAAGGAAGAAGAATTACCTTGTATAAGAAGTGATGATCACTGCATGCGTAAAACATTACCCTCCTGTGGCAGTCGGGTAAATATAAAACAGAGTCCCACCGCCGCGTCTGTGTCTGGCTGACCGCGATAAACTCAAAAATTACCGAACGGATTTTCACCAATGGACGGAGTGATTCATGAGGAAGGTTTAGGTGTATAATTCAAAAAGGTTTTGTGTAAATTGGGTGAAATATAACGATGATAGTTGAAGATGTCGGAAAAAATCATACCGACTGGGAGCTTTACTGGCGTGCGCCGTGTAAATCAATAGTGTTATTTGAAAACAATACACCTACGTATCTATATTTACTTATTAAAATATTTGCAGGATTGGAAACAAAATATATTAAACTATTCCAAGTAGGATTAATATCAGTTACATTTAAATCAACTTAATCCCTGACGCTCGATGCAAACAACTGATGCGACACAACGACAGAACAAAATAATAGGCATTTAGGCTCTACTACCCGTGCGAAAATAGGGCTGGTTGCTAGTTATTTATAGTTTAAAGTTACCCTAACGGTTCTAACTTTAATGTATTGAAATTAGGTTCAACCTATTTACAGCTTACCTCATTCACGTCACACCCAAAGCCTACAACCGTCACTGACGTAACGCTACAGGAAGCTATTCGCCATAATTTTCTAGAGTTTCTAGTCAATTAGTAATTAATTATCTCAGCGGAGATAAGAGTGATCAACAAACATGATCTGGGCGAGTGCATTTTGCTGTAGCTTGTAATTATAGTGCTGGAGCGATTAATTGTGAATTGGTCAATGAATTAAACATATTTCATGAATAGGTGCAGTTGCTTTGATGTTTGTTTGCCGTGGTTTTATTAAAAGAGACATTTCTATCGTTCATTAATTTAGGCCTTGGCTGTTTTAGGTCTTATTTTAGAAGTAACTGTCAATTGTGAAAAGAGACGTCTCGTGGCTAAATAATAACAGCCGCACAAGTCGATCAAAGGTTAAACTGCACTTGCCGCGGTCGGTTCGTGGATGGGTGCGCATTCATTACATATCGAAACCCTCGCGTTACTCAAAAACACGTCACGGCGACGTTGGTCCCGGCTGTCATTCGTAGATCTTTGACAGTCGTTACGGGTCGTCAGAAGCCCAACAGTTTGACAACTAGTCTTACCAAGGGTTATCGTGTTACATAATGAGTGGGTTGTGGAGGTCAGATAGGCAGTCGCTCTATGTAAAATATTGGTACCTATCCAGCTGCATCCGGTGAGACTGGAATCGAACCCCAACATGTTGGGAAAAGGCAGGCAGATGATGATGTCAAATGGGAAAAGAGCTAAGATGGCTGATGGATGAAACCTTAGAGTAATGATGACTTATGAATCAATTCCTGTACAAAATGTTGACTGTGCCAAACATACTAAGTACCTTTAATAGTGATGTAAATGCCAATTCTAATCTGCTCTATTACAAAAATGTTTACCCTCAAATTTAGTTTTAAAACAAATATTTTTTCAACTCCAACATCAAACAGGGAGGTACCAGGAAATCATAAAGCCAGAAGGAAAATCCTGTGGCATCGGTAGCAGGACGTGACTCATACCTACGCCGCTGTAGGTAGCCGACGTGCAATGTTAATACAACGAACAGTACCTATTCATATTTAATTGTACGACTGACAAGGGTGACTGATGAGAGGATCTTAGAACACTGGTTAGGAAACACAGAGCGTGTTTTCTTTATTTTAAAACAAGAATTTACGAAAGAAATCCTCAAGAAGAAAAATTTTTCAACCGAACGTGGTGAAGGTTGGTCGTTGTTGTAGCTTAATTTGTCTATGATGTTCCCACTAATGGGACACAGGCCTCCTCTAAGTGAGAGGGAGTGGGCTGTAATCACATGTCTTCGAAATTTTCGTTCTAGGACATGCTGGTTTCCTCACGATGTTGGAGTTTTTATTTGCAATTGTCTGCAAGTTTATAGTGCAGAGGTCAATTTATGGATGTCCAATGGATCACGTAGGTACATATTATTATTATCAAATATCGAGACTTCGAGAACACGGACATTCGAGCCTTAAGATGTCATTCGAGAAACGGTTGACAATCGACCTTCAGGAAATACCTTATTCCAGTAGGCAATAAGAATCTCGTTACTAAACTGCATTTGGTTTGTCTGGGCAGACAGATGATTTAAAATAAGAACGCAGAATTTTGTTCATAAATTTGGCTTCCCTTATTCTAATCGATATAAGTACTTTTACGTCAGATTCAGAGGTCTGCATCCAAACGAAGAAGTACCGTAAGTATAGTGACTAAGGATCTATATTGGAGAGTGAGCAATCAACCATGTATTGGCGTGCTATGCCAAACCGCTTGCCAAATGTGCCAGATCGTTTGCCGTAATAGATAATGGAGGTTGTCAGTTGTACTCATCAGTGGACATATAAGAATCTGCTCAGTCCGAAGAGGTTGGCATGGTTTTTGGGTGGTCTCTTTGCCATTGGATTGATTTATGCAGTAAGAGAATTATATTGTCATATATTAGCTGATGATGTGGCCTTTCTAGGTGCAGTATCGGATATGTATGACAATTTCATAACAATTCTGTGTCACTTTATGGACAAAATCTATACAAAAAGATAGATAGAAACATATCTTTGTATAGATTTTGTGAAACTCAGAAAACCATCATATTATCAGACCGTGATTTGATACAGAATCAAGTACTGTTCTCACCTAGCCATTACTGTTCTCACCTAGCCATTACTACATGCTTAACTGAACTCCTAGAAGAGTTCAGTTAAGCATGTAGTAATGGCTAAGGGGGGCAACCACGGCCTCTTATAGCAGTATTATTTTAATATTGCTTTACAGTGGGAAAGAGATTGAGCTATACCCCCTGTATAGCTTCATCTCATTCTCACACTGATGTTATATTAAAATAATACTGCTATAAGAGGCCGTGGTTGCCCTCCAGAAGAATATACATACATTGAATTACGTAAGGCAGGGTATGTTGACTACGCAACAAGAAACTACTTTTACAATAATATCAACACCCAGTTTCAAGCTGATTGAAATGTCTATGATAATCAAACGCTTAAAATTGAATGATAGATAGATGAATAAAGGTTTTCGGTGCAACATCACTGTCGCTTGTCTATTTATTGAACGTCTAAATTGCTTTGCAGAAAGTTGTATGAATGACTAATGGGGTCTCAACATTATAAATAGCTTAGTATCTGAAATAAATTGTAAAGTTACGTCTACTGTTACTTACCTAATACTACATAATATCTACCAGCTTCGACTCCTCTTACAGATAGATTGGTACCGAGGATACCTAGATATATAAATGTTATTGAGAAGCAGAATCCTTTCAAAAGCTTAACACTATGCATAATCATCTGCCCAGCTTTTCCCCAACTATATTGAAATCGGCTTCCAGTCTATCCGGATGTAGCTCAATGTATTTTACATGGAGCCTCTACCTACCTTGACCTTTACAATCCAGTTACTGGGTAATACGATACCTCTTGGTAAGACTGGTTTACAGACTTTCGGGCTTCTGACTACCCGTAACGTCTGTCAAAGATCTACAAATGACAGCTGGAACCAGCGGCTTAACGTGTTTTCCGAGGCACGGAGGGGTCTCTATATGTAATGGATGATCCCATCCACAGACCGAAGTCGGCAAGCATAGCTTAACCTTTGATCAACCCGTGCGTCTGTTATTATATAAAGAATAACACCATCCGACTTATGTTAAACATAGGTACAGTGGGGTAATTCCGTAACACATGATCAGTAGCAATAAGTATCTTTTTGTCAATTCAACAACATTCATTGCGTAAGTTACGTTGTTGAGCAGACAAATTTTTCGAACATATGAAGCAATGGATTGGCAATATACTTCAAAATCATTCAGATTGTGGTCGATAATGTTTTACACAATTAGAGTGCTGGTAGGAAATTCGTATTGGCCGTAAGTGTAGCTTCACACGAACCACTCGTGACTCAGCAACTCGCTGTATGCAACGACGATGTAAATGTGGCTTTTTTTTTTTGGGTGGGAAATTATCAAATAACTTCTGCCGCTCTGGGCAGAGCGGTAGGGTGTGTCAGACTCTTACTGACTAAAACCCACCCGTATTCCTTCCGTTGCCTGTGTTGCGGGGGCCTCGGTGACCCATTAGTACCTTCCCGCGATGTAAATGTGGCTGTCGCTGACCACTTTTTTTTTTTGGGTGGGAAATTATCAAGTACCTTCTCCAGCTCTGGGAGGAGCGGGAGGGTGTGTCAGACTCTTACTGACTAAAACCCAGCAATGTCCCTTCCGTTGCCTGTGTTGCCAGGGGCCACGGTAACCCTTTTATACCTTCCCGCGACCCCTGCAGGCATCGGCCCTAGTGGACCCCTACACTTGTGCTGACGACATCTCTTTGAGGCGCGCGTGGAACACAACGTGCCGTCGACCCGGGCCTGGTCCTTACTGGACAGTGAGCTACCCATTGCTCACCGTCCGCTAGCCTACGGTCGCTGACCACTACAGGCGGTTTTCAATAAACCGTATTCAGACATGCTTATGTCCAGTTGTGTCAAGGAATCTGTTATGACATAAAAGTCATTTATTTTGAAACAAAACTTAGTTTGTGTGTAATTTTATAAGGTGTTAATGAATGATGCATAAAATGTTTTTGGTATAAGTGCGTTGAGTTCAAGTACACTTTACTTTTTACTGACTTCAAAAAAGGAGGAGGTTCTATGTTCGTCTGTGTATATTTTTATGTACTTATGTTCATCGATTTATACGTGATTACTGGGCTGATTGACGTGATTCTTTTTTCATTTGGTAGATGAAACTAGCGCGGTGGTCTCATATAAATTTTAATAACTCTGCTTAGCTAATTTTTGAGTTAGCTTCAATAATACTTATTTATTCCACTTAGTTTATGTTGATGAAGTTATAATAACTTCTTGTCACTGTTATTTACATAGCAAATAGTGGTATACGAACTATACGAACTTGTGTGGGGATGATACTACAATGAAAAGTGAAGAAAAAAATTACAATAAAAAAAAACCGACTTCCACTACAAAGTAAAAAATAACTTTAATTTCGGAAGTCGGTGGCAAAAAACGATTAAAATACAAAACCAATTATTTAAACAATTATTTTTTCTGACTCTACGTAAAGTAGATAAGAGAAATGTGTAAAC
Source organism: Atethmia centrago (assembly GCA_905333075.3). NCBI lineage: Eukaryota > Metazoa > Arthropoda > Insecta > Lepidoptera > Noctuidae > Atethmia > Atethmia centrago. The sequence continues at coordinate 17,735,793 of HG995385.1, forward strand.
AGGAAAAATATAAGGTAAGTAAGTATATTTGCACCAATTAAGTAGGTTCCTAATAAGTTGTGACAGCCAATGAGAACTCTTTATAACAGTAATAATATTGTATTGGTACTGTATCACTTAAAGTGATATCTATACCTAATAACAAGAAAAATCACCCCTATATTCCTTATAAAAAAAGTTGAAAACTTCTAAATACAGATAAATGTTACTAAAGGCTCTTACAGACAGGTACGACGCGACATGGCGACGCCATGTTAGTAAAATAATTTCCATAGTTTTCATAGAAATTGTTCTACTAGAGTCGCGTCGCACTGTCGCGTTGCACCTGTCTGCGGAAGCCTTAATTCCCTGGTTTGTTTATACTTCCATCAGATACTTTTTGAACAGACTATACACGGTAAACAGTTTTCCTAAGTTGAGACAACCAAATGTCAAATAAGGATGAGTAACTTTCCTGGTATATCAGTTTTCCTTTTGATTCTTTCAGGACAATAAGCTGTATGTGGTCGCGTGCCTTTTGTGACATAGGACCTATTAATAGCCATTCAAAAAAATTGTAAGTTCATCGTGACTGTCGGCAGTAGTCACCTCATTAATAGTTTCTGTGTACGCTTGCATAATGAATATAGATATTTATTAAATATAGCCACGTGTAACTATAGACAGACATGAAGTTAGAAAACAACATTCCCTCTAAACAATTAAAAACGGCGTGACTTAAAAAAATATGTGACGCAATTATATTTCTAACAAACTGTATTTATAAATAAACGATGAGCGAATGATACAACCTAAACACATTAAAACAACCATAAAACAACCCTTATACGGCGTTACATTTCGGCATTCTTTCAATACCAATTTCCCTATGAATTTAATTAGCTTTTTATCTTCCCAGAAATCTATGACACCGCCATTTCATACGTCAATTGTCGCCATAAACCACCGACGGGAGCCGAAGACGACCGAATATAGACGAACGGAATCAAGTATGGCCGCACGCATTCCGATTGCATCTAATAACCTCAAAATCAAATGCAAAATGGCGTATTGAATAAATGACGCCGCTCCGTTTAGCATTCCGACATGCCATATGTGTGTACGCATTTTCATTTGGGGCCATTGTCTTGGCAGATATTAGTATTGATTTCAATAAATAAATTAATCGTATGGCTTCGCGAATAGCATTGGTTTGGCACGCGACGCGGGACCGACGATGAATCGATAAGTTCTCGATTGTGTGGCTATGGTCCGTCTGGTTATTACTGAGTTTATATCGTTTGACTCATGTAGCATACGTGAGCCCGGCCGTTAACATCTATGTAATTTTCATTGTTAACAAACTAAGCAAATAGCTTGCAATATTGTCTACTTAGCTACATTACATGCGTGCGGACCACACACGGCCTGCTCATGCGAAACATTCCATTTTCACGCTCGCTTTGGTCTTTGTCGATGCGACGACAAACAGTACAAAATTACGAGGTTCCTGTCAATCCTAAGGATGAGTTAGATGTACAACACTGGTTTGAATACATATCGATCATCAAAGAAAACGCATAAAATCATATAGGTACCATGATACCAACAATAATTGTTACTTAACTTAATGCTTAGTATTTTTCAAAATTTCCAAAACTGAGGCTTATCAATATATTCGACAGCCACCGTTAAAAAAATCGTTTCCAGAATTACCCAATACTCAATATTGTTATTGTTTTCCACAATGCGAACATAGGTTGTAAGTTTTACAAAGACATGATCATTGTGGACCCTCGGCACAGCAAAGTAGAACATGCATGGTTGCTCATATTTGCTATCAGCAGCTGAGCTGTGTCTTCATCCACAAAACGATCAGTGTTTACAAAAGACCAATTGAGTAATTTTCTATAAAAGCATATTTCTGATCCAAGTCTACAGAATTATCAGATTTGATGTTTAAATCCAATAAACTTGATCACTAATACTTCTTACAACAAGTGATACGGTTAGCACAACCTACATGGTACCACTTGAACACTAGGTCAAGAACACTTGATCTGGGCGATTTATCTAAAGACTGAATCCTTTGCAAACACCCACGATACGTCAACACTTAGGAATAAATGCTAAATCGGAATTTTCCAGTATTGCGTACAGCTTCATTTAGGTCTGAACTCGTAATGAAAAGTTAAGTTAGAGCTATCTTTAATGTGGCCGCAATAATGATGGTACAAACCTGAGAAGAGTATAGGCCGAAGGTCAAAAATTTTACTGTGAAGTCTGAGTCTGAAGATAGAGAAAATAAATGACCAATAGCATCGAATTTCTTGGGCATTATAAGTTTTGCCCAGGGAATTCGATGAGAACACTGCATGAAGAAAGATGAATCCTCATTTTAAACCAAGAGCCCATGCTAATCTCGAAAGTAGTCAAAACAGGAAATGCAGAATAAACTAATTAAAATACAGACAACTCATCATCCACCGGCAACGATCATAAGTATCCCAATTTGTCAAAAACAACATCGCCAGAGACCACACAAGCTAACTTTTTAAAACATCAACAAAAAAGTCAAAGAGCCATTTCGCATTCTGCCTGCAATGACAGCTGTCAATTGCAATTTTAACATGGAATATTGGCGGGAATGCGGAAACTCACCTTCGGATTTATCGAGTTTCGAAAATACTTGAAAGACTTTTAAATAAACCGCGCGAGATCGGAATACGGAGGCTGTCACTTTTACAAGAGAACACACAATGTTTGCCAGCAAATGAAAACAAAAATGGTGAAAGAGAAAATAACATCAATAATATTACCGTAAAAGCAGTGGTTTCCTACGAGATAAAGCTTTTCAGAGTGAAAAATGATACCTAGTTTGTGGGACATGATTGCGATCCTTGTTTCTAACTCGAAAGTTTTCTAGCTGATAACCCCAATGACACTGGCCGTCAAGAAATTAGAAGCGATAGTGTTTCGAAGTAGATATATTGAAACAGGGATCCATGATGGTGTTCGTTTTTCAAAATCAAATAAAGGTAGGTTCTGTAACTTTTTCCTTACTGGAAACCCGAATTTGTAGGCTTTATCATCGTCAATTTACGTTATTTCGTGACTTAGTAAATACCCGTTTACTGGCTTCTATTTATTTTTATCTAGATAGTCTAATCTCTTGTCAATTATTATGATTGGCTATTGTTATTTTCAATCACAACACCTGAGTTTTGATAGGTGGTTTACTGATCAGAAATCTTTCTATTAGATAGTAGGAACCCATTTAATATTATGATGAGCCAAATTAAACCAAAAATTAGACTATTGATATCTTTGAAGCAAGTAGCACAAAAACCTCGAACGAGACTGATATAAGAAAAATTGGAGCTGTTTATCAAAGCAAAATGAAGAAGGCATGTTAAATCATTGAATAAACGGGGTCATATTTCCTCAATGGGTTCAGATTCTGATTAAAACAAACCTGTTAATTGATTAGAAGATTGCCTGTTGCTAAGTGTCCGTTACTACAATACAGACCACTTCTGTCTCAAAATTTGCATACAACGAACCACATACCTACCGACCAAATTACTAAACTAAATTAATATCAACCGATTACTCGATCTCTCGATTGCGGGGAATCGATTAATTCGTAATAACAATTTGTCGTCGCCAGTCATATCTATCGAGCACTCGCCTGCCTACTTACAATAAAATAATGTATTCGTCGCTCGATCCTACGTAGCGGCGAAGCGTAGGCGCTTGCCGTGATTGACACGTCTTGATACTTGAACTGTCAAATTTAACATGTGTTTAAATTGACAGTGATGGGTACACGATTCGGCTATGGTAAAAAGTGGTTTTGTTGATTAAAATGTTGGTGTTATTCGCACGTGTAAGATTAGATTGGTAGAGTCTTCTTTCTTGTTGAGACGTGTTGAGGTACTGTTCTGTATCGATTTATATACAAAGAGGTTTGATGATAGAGAGGGATGATAAAAATTACTTACATACTTGCATATTTTGAAGAAGGTTCTACGAACCACTGTTATTTTTTTTGTTCAGTTACTACCCACCATCTCCAAAACTGCTATTAGAAAGCAAAAGCTTTACCAAAAAAACTGTTATTTGCAAGAGCTTTTGCTATAAAGAAGAACTTTTTAAAACAAAACTATCAAAACTTTTTGTCCATAAATAACGAAACGCAATCAAAACTTGGTAAGCGGCATTTATATAGTTTCATACAATCTACATACTATAGTTAACTATAGTAGGACCGAGTGTCGTGACCCTATTGCGCGTGTGAGTCATGTTAGCGGCGCGTGCGCAAGACTTTGAGGTTTTAAATTTCGAATATTCGAATTTGCATTAAGTTGGAACGATAAGGCACGCAGTGATTGTATTAGATTATAAAATACATAGGTACCTACATAGTGACGAAATCGGCACCGTGAATCAGAAACTTTACGAGTAAACGTGGTTTTTTAAATAAGCATGAGCTTTCATTTTGACCTCTTTGGAAAATTCGTATTTTTTTTTTAATGTCTTGTCAAGTCCACGGGTTCTTTGCTCTGGATAAACACAAAACATGTTTTTGTTTAATATATTATTAAAGCAAAAAAATCCGAAAGTATTCGACTTGCGCAATATTCATGGGGTTGGAATGGAATTCAATATAAAGCTCGTCTTTTCAAAAACGATTAGAATAAAAATGTTTGATAATATGGTCTATGTAGATGATTTTATATTGTCACTTGTGAGAGAGGCTATCCACAGAGTGCCAAAACAAAGGTTACCAGAAACAATAATAATGATGAGCCTTTACAATTTATTACATCAAAATCCTATATATTTCATAGACAAAACAGAGGTGGTACGAAGTAACGAGTCTATTATGCGTTGCGTGGGCTCTATAAGTGTTCGGAGCTAGTTGTTTCAGTAATTACATAGTACTAATTGAAGTCTACTTAGACCGGTTAGGGAATAGATTTGAATAATTTGACAATCTTATTTATATTTTTGACGGTTCAAGAGTATTTTGTGATGATTGATATCACGGATACCACCAACTCGCACTGGGCCTACGGAACTACGGCCTTCTTCGTGAGATGAAGCCTGATTTGCAAAAGTGGGTCGTTAATAGGCCGATTCTCTGTGTCAGTTATGGTGTCAGTCGACAAATCCACAAGGACTATTTAAGAAACATATTTTGTTTTACAATTTTTTAAGGCTTTAACCTAATTGTACCAAGTTCCAGGCAGTTACTGTCAACGATCAAATAAAAGAAACTTTGTGAGTTACAAAAGAATTATATTTTCTCCAATGCTGCCATTGCAAGTTCAAGTCTTGCTTGTTTATATCTATGTACACACGGCTACACATCAAGCTATACATTTCCAGTTTACGCTGACCTCGCATTATACGGAAATCCTATACAATGCGAGATCAGCTTACACTGGAAATGTATAGCTTGATGTGTAGCCGTGTGTACCTACCTAGTTAACTGAATCACAGCCAGTAACCTTAACTACACTTAACATACGGCACACGCATTCGCGAATTCTAATTACCTCAAACTAAACTCAGGGTCATCGCGCCTTTTTTGACCGCGGCAAGCGTTGCTTAACCTCAGTAAATCAAACCGATATAGCAAGTCTCATACAACTGGGAAGCGTCAAAATTGTCTATCTTAACATTTAATTTTAATTGTTTTGAACGTGGGCTTAACTGATAGATTCATCAAGTATTCAATTTTGTAAATATGTTTTGAAGGGTCTTAAAAAGTATTTGAATAATTTGAAATGGATACCTAATTAAAATTATAAATCTGTTTAAATCAGCACATTTTCCAAGATATCTTTTTGAAAATGATCTGATACCTACAGGTACCTATACTCACTCGTGTTACTTCTTCAAACTTCCAAGAAACACTGTATAAGAATCAGCTTATATCACGACTTCGTGGGTCACAGAAACAGACACTAAAAGAATCATGCATTCGACTAAAAAGTTTAATTTTCCGAGATGAAGAAAACCTTTCGCAAACTTGATAGTCAAAAACTTTTAAAGTCTACTCATAGTTAAACCTTGGAAAAATTGCAACCAGACTGTCAGACTCATTCTGACTTATTATTACTCAACTTGAAGACCATGGATTCATCCAAAAGAACGCAGAACCCAAAGTACGTTTTGTAAAATTCTGTAGGTACAATTATAAATGAACATAAGTTCAGAGTCCTGTAATTCTTTGTGGTGTGTACAGCTCACGCGATGGCAAGATAAAATAAACAATAATTACACTTACTTATAAGAGTAGGAAATCGTATATGCGCAGAACCAATTTTCCCAATGGTCTACCTCCCATAACGTAGACACCCTTTTAAGATTTTCTTTATAGCCGCATCAATTTACTAACATACACTTCAACCACAAGAAAATCACCCTTATTGTTAACAAATAAGAATCAGTATATCAGCAAATATAACTTGGTAAGTTGGTTATCAGATGTGACAAACGGAATTAATTGTATTATTATAGTTGACGTGTGTAGAATGCTAATAATTGTTAGTCGGTTCGCTTTTTGTTCGTGTTTCCTGGAATAGTTTCGTGTTATTCCGTCAGTGTTCGACCAACGTTCGGAGAATTCGGCACGGCATGAATATGTCTAGGCTTCGAGTTAACGCGAAACGCTATCCAACTACATATATATCTGTTACTAGTGTGATTTTGGGAGCTGTTTGAATTTTGGGTCGTCACGTTTTCATTGAAGAGGCCGAAAGAGTTCGCAACATCAGTACGTAATACATAGATTCGAAATTCGATTACACAACAGTTTGATCTATAGTCAATCATTAATATTGGTTGCACTATCAACCACCCACTGTTTAAAGGTAACTATCCCCATTTTTGCTTAAGACTAAAACCAGCAGTTGAATGCGATGGGTTATGTAAACAGTCGCACCGCTAAAATTATTGCTGTCAGTGTCGCACAACTGTCAACCAAAAAGTCCAAGATAGAGATGACATGTATAAGTCAAAAGATGCGTTAAGTAACGTTTATAGATCTCGACGTAAGACTTTTACTCAAAGCATGAAGCATCTATCGGCAAGCTATAATGGCACCAACATGTCACAAAAAATGATCCTCTTTCTCATTCACCCAATTTATCACAACAACAGATCATGAACGACACAAAACAAAGCGATAAAGCCTCCAAACCCTTCATTAAATTCATATTTAATGGCGTCCACAAAAATATATTCATACATCAAGATTAATATTACCATTAGCAAGACCTAACCTTATTTAGAAGAGTGTAAAAACTTGTCTCTGGTCCCAAAATGGCGGCTGGGCGAGATAACACCAAAAACAGTAGCATTCGTTGGAAATATCCCAGATATGCCTTTTGAGGGAGTCTTCAAGTGTTTTAATTATAAACATTATATGATACACGGACTTGGATTAGGAGTGAAAGGTGTGCGGGGGCCAAAAATCTTATGTCTGTTTTTCCTTACGAGGTCTGCAGAAGTGCGTAGGTTACTGCTACAGATGCAAAATAATATACGACCCAGTGTTGTTGGGTCAAAGGCCAAAAAGCAGATATATTTTACCGACTCATAAGCCGTTATCATAATCAAAGCTTTGGAAAATACTGGTAATATTTTGAGCGATGTAGGTACATTGGAAGACAGCTATGTCAGATTAGGAATTTCTGAAGTTCCTTGCATATGTTGGGTTTTAGATAGTGGTACCTGGCAAAATCAATTCAGTAAAGCTATAATTGGTAAAAAACGATCAGTTTTTGGAAATAGTAAACGAAAATTACTTGTGCAAGAATCTATCCACAGATTATCAGATAGAACATGACCTATAGAAACAACAAAACGCTCTACGTATTGAAAATACCGTGCCATAAGGTACCGATTTGTTTTTCCCATAAATAGTAAACGTTGAAGTGACCACACCGGTAGCCTTGGCAACCGGTACGTAACCAATCACTCTACATTCTATGAACCGATGTTTTAGGCCAATAGGGTTATTAGTACATTTTCGATATTTGAAAGATACAATTACTGCAATGAACGACTCAGTTTGGGCTGCTAGACGTAAATGTCATAGCACCGTCATTTGTTTTATTTGACAAATCGACAGTATCCATTGCTGCAAATGTTTGGAACATTTGTCTTCACGACTATTAAAGCATAGCAATGTATACTGTTGAAGAGTCAAAATGTTGCGAGACTGTTACGTAAAATTGTTGCGAGGAAAGTTGTCATGGAAAAACTGTCGTGAGGAAGGTTTTGATTAAAAATGTGGATGGCAGTAAGAGTTGGGGAAGACCAAAAAACTATGATAAGAACGAAAGATAATATGGCTAGAAAGGGGCTATAAAAGACACGTTGCACGGACTCCAAATAAACTGGGAAATGGGCAAGATAAAGATGATGAAGTAATATTGTTGCAATTTATATATTTTTCTCATAATAATATACATTGTAATATAAATTAAATGTAATTACACGAAGAATGCTTTATGAGGCCATTAATAAAAACGCAATCTTTATAAGGATTTCCATCATTCATGTTATGTATGGTGGAAGTATTTTCCATAATAACTGTGATACATAATATAGACATTAGCTGTCTCGTTTATTAAATGTGTTGAAAAAATGTCTTGTGAGGTCGCCTTGAATGCAGCGCAAAACAAGTTACTAAAAATGTTACGTATAGCATCATCATCATCTGCCTCGCCTGTTCCCAACCATGTTGGGGTCGGCTTCCAGACTTACCGGATACAGCTGAATACCAGTATTTTACATGGAGCGACTGCCTATCTGACCTCCACAACCCAGTTATTGGGTAACACGATACCCCTTGGTAAGACTGGTTGTCAGACTTTCGAGCTTCTGACGACCCATAGCGACTGTCAAAGATCTACAAATGACAGCCGGGACCAACGGCTTAACGTGCTTTCCGAGGCACGGAGGGGTCTTGGTATGTAAAGATGGTCACCCATCCACGGACCAACCGCGGCAAGCGTAGCTTAACCTGATCGATCGACCCGTGCAGCTGTTATTACTTAGCCAAAAGCCCCTCAAAAATGTTACGTATAGCGTTGTCATAATAGTATCAAAAAATTGTACGGATGTGAGCACTCACCAGACTGATACAATGCACTAAAACGAAAGTAACTTTATTATTAATCTGGATCTTGGAAGGTCTATAAAAACATCCTTTATCCCAACACATTATAATCGTATCCCAGCCCTCTTCTCAATTTTAACCAGGGCCCTATTAAATATAACTGAAATAATGCGATATACTTATTATTATTTGTCAAATAATTAAATCAATACAACATAACATTTCCACGAGAGAGCAGTGGTGGCCCAGTGGTAACTTACGAGTTGTAGATCGTAGGCTCCAACCCAGACAGGCGCTTTACTTGGTGTAAATAATTTCATGATCACTGCTCTCAAAATGGTGAAGGAAAACATCGTGAGGAAACCGGCATGTCCTACAACCAAAAATTCGAAGACACGTGACATCTACCAACCCGCACGGGGCCTGCGTGTTGGATTACGGCCCACTCCCTCTCACAGAGAGGAGGCCTGTGTCCCAGCAGTGGGAACATTACAGGCTGATTATGTATTTACACGACAGGTGCTGTTTAAAAACGCTTAACAATGAAAAAAAAAATTTCGATTGTCGGATTGTCACTCGTCACCTGTCGCCGGTTAGTTTTTATTTAATAGGGTCCAGGTTTTGCCTCAAGTTATCGAGATACGAGATACGATAAATGCATACCCCCTTTCGCCAAACAAAAGGCGACTCAAACACCAAGCAAAACCTTATCGCCGCCCTGACCTTATTGGCAAATCAAAAAATGGCGGCCCTTAGCATAAGCGCGCCAATAAAAAAGCAATTTCAATAACATAAAGCTTCCTGCACATTCAAATCATAACAACATTACTCACTCCTGACTAAAATCAAGCCTCCGCTTAAGGTCTTCATTTAATTAAGTACACTAAGTATGTACAGCAACGCGCACTGATACAAGGATGTCATTATCGCAGTGTGGTGCCACCTTAAAAGGCATGCAATTTAGCCAATTAACGATGGCAGGCTCAAGGTCGGAGCGGTTATTGAGAAAACGTGGTGTAACATAGCCTTAAGTGTGTTAGGCTGTCTATTCTCGAGGACTGAGGAGTTTCATTGAAATTGTAATAAGAACTTTTTTGAGGTGACCATGGACCATTTGATGTATTGGTATCTGAAGAAGTATATTTAACGTACAGCAGGCTTAGCATGACGCTTTCTATTTCTACGAAGAATAGACGCAGCTCTTTCTATACAAAGTGACATTTCGTTTCTCCATTTTTGTCATCGCACCGTAGAAATACTTCTACATAAAAAAGGACCTAGACTAAGATCGTTAGAAACGAAAGACAAAATGACAGATTGTTGAGGGTTTCTACGGTGTGATATCAAAAATGGAGAAACGAAATGTCACTTTGTATAGGAAGAGCTGCCTATTCTTCGTAGAAATAGAAAGCGTCATGCTAAGCCTACAGGACAGACTCAAAGACTTTAAAAAGTCAAAGTGTGTGATGCTATGCTAAAGATGGACCTTTGAATGACTGGCTAGAACTGACATAGGTATTGTCAATATGTTCTATATTGGAAAAATAACGCGCAAGCCTGTACAGACTTGAGTCTTATTATTAAGCAAGAATCTCAACTAGTAGGGACTAACCTAGGTACATTCACATGCTCCTGATCTATTTTCTTCGTGAGAAAACTTCTCAAATGAAGTCAGAAGAAAAATATTACCACAAACTTTGATAGGTAGGTACTTAAGGCACACAGATATATGATTTTAGTGACAATTAAATCTGTTATTACGCCTTCATATAATGCAAGTAAGTTATGCAAAAAATGTATGTAAAACTAGAGTGTATACACGTCAGTCCTATAGATATGTGAATATGTAGGTATTATAGTAAAATACTTTATGAAATAAATTCAGGAAAAGGGTAAGTGGAGAATAGAATAGAATATATTTATTGTAAAACATGAGTATACATCAAACAATATGTGCAAGGTCTTAAAAATAATAGGCAGATCTGCATGTTTTGCCATTAATGGCGTACAATAATAACATGTTTTTTTGGTCTAGAAAAAAAAAAACCAAAAAAATTGAATTTGACTCTACACAATAAAATAAAAAGAATAACTAAATCAAAAATAAAAATTAGGGAGAATACATTACATATGCCAAAATTTCATACATAACTGCGAAAAATATCCTAGAATTTAGGGTAATGCCTACCCTAAGCATAAAAAAACGATATTACTTACGACATTTTTTTCTATAAGCAGATTATTTTATTGTGATTTTTTTCAATTACTCATATTTTCGTTATTAAAAATAAATATTCCCTATGAAATCGAACAGCGGCGCGGCGTAAGCGGGACGCGCATTTCTATGACCAAGGTCAGAGGCAAAAACTTGGGTTTTCGGATCGAATTCTGTAAATTGGCCTTTGCCAATTTTCAGAATTCGATCCATGATCAGGTATGGTTCCTAAGAAAGCTTCCATACATGGTGCGCTAGTTTTTGGTAGGTAATCGTCTGTGGACGTAATCACAGATAGCAAAGCTTTGGAGATCAGCGGGGTAATTGCCACACTACAAGTAGCAATGGGTTTCATTTTGACAGTTCAACATTCATTGCATTATTTACGTTGCTGAGCAGACACATTTTTCGAACATATGAAGCAATGGATTAGCAATACACTTCAAAATCATTCAGATTGTGGTTGATAGTGTGTTGAGCTATTAGGGTGCAGATGTTGTAGTCTAATGAGGTAAGGAGCTTTTTAAGTGACTACTGTTTCAAGACAAACCCCTATTCTGTAGATACTGTAGGCCGCACGTTAGTGGTAAATTATAAATGATTTTATTTCTGTAAGTAGGTTTGTACAAACACTTTTACACGTCAATTATATTTTTAAAACTAGATGAGGTCGGCGTTTCCTATCTGACTACTCTAAGAAGAAAGGCCGAAACAAACTCAGAGGTCACAGTCTCTTTTAAAGTCCAGACATAATCTTGGTCAGATCATGTGAAGACCATGTAGATTGGTGTCTGAAATGGTCTTTGATCAAAGAACCACACAGATTGAGTGGACCTATCCAGTCAGTGCACGCATTTGTCAGTAGTTGTGCAGCTCAACTCAGAACTTAAGGAGCTCAACGATTCAACGAAAAAGACCAAAGAAAGGACATTTGGCTAGGCCGCAAAAAATACTCAAACATGCTCGACCATGTTCAAAACTAACTGAGAATAAAACAAAAATAAACAATGACCCGCGTAGTCTTCACATTTACAATAATTAAATTAATATAATACTTCACAGAGTAAATATTCATGTCATAGCATAAATAAAATTCATCAATGTCAATGTGTATATCCGGACATAATCTTGGTGAGATCATTTAGGACCATGTAGGTTGGTGTCTGAAATGGTCTTTTGAGGAACAAAAGTTAACATCTTGACTCTGAGCTGGCCTAGCGTAGTACGGAGTTTCAATACTACAAGAGGCCAGTTGATATTGGTTTCATTACCACTGAAATGCGACCTACTGTACGTACGTCATCAAATATATTATTATTTGGTTGGACTATATGGTGTATGGAACAGAATTTGACCAGAAGACCAAAGAAATGATGGATGGACAGTGTGAATGATGATATGGCTAAAAAGGGAGTGACTACCGACGTCACAACTAATCGAGAAGTATGGCTCTTACATACTTCTCGATTCAAGACATGTTGCGCCGACACCAAATGTATTGGGATAAGGGGGGGAGAATGATGACTATCTTTTACTCGCTTTATGTTCCATCCTTGATTAAAGGCTTTTACATACTGGCGCGACTTGTCGCGCGACGCGACGCGACACAAAGACACCGCGTGTAGCGCTACAAGCGGTGCCTTTGTGTCGCGACGCGTCGCGCGACAAGTCGCGCCAGTATGTAGAAGCCTTTAAGCGAAAATCTTCATATTCCAAAATTATTATTTAATGTTCTTGAGTTAAATTTTGGGAAAATCCAGCATAAGAGGAGGCAGTTGGGTTAGAACATAATTATTTTCTTTTAGATACTGCTAACAAAAACTATGCCATCAATCAATAATAACCTGTAACAAAACCGAATAAGAAACATTTTAGCTCACATCTTATAGAAGCCACAGCTTTGAACTATAACCTCCTGTAGGTACGCATGATATGGCCAGGGAAACCCATAGTTTGTTTACAGTTACAGTCGATATTAATTAATGAACTGACGTCAAAGCATGGTGATATTGTACAAATATAGAAATTAGTACCTACTTATACTCGTATATGTCGGTAAAGAAACGGAATAGGAAGACGTCAGAGTTTCATACGAAAGAATGACGTCTGTTGCATCAAAATATAAAATTTATTGACGTTACGAATAATCTAGACCATTTTCTTCGTTTGACTTGCGTTTAGTAATAATAATATATATGTCGCAGTCAACTAGCTTAATTAGCCGTCCGTAGCCAGCTAGTTGGACGCCTAGGCCGTTCATTGAACGCCGGCACCCAATTAAATAGAACTAGAACTTTGAACAACCACGCGCGCCGAAGTGGTATCAGTAACTAAGTTAGGGCACTACGATCCGCGCGCGATCCGAGCGAGCGTAGCGAGCGGTGCCTTGGCAGCGGCCGGCGAGCGCTACTTCTAACGGTTAGGCTGTTAACTAAACGGCTAATTAAGCTAGTTGGCTGCAACGTCACTGCCGGGCGTTTAATGAACGGCCTAGGCGTCCAATTAGCTGGCTGATATAACCAGATGGTTGCGACAGATATATCAAAGACATTTTAAATCCGTCGTATCTCTAAGTTAACGTCGTGATGGGGTTTGCGCGCTCTCGAGCTCTAGGTCTGTACCGGTAGAGTTTACTTCGTAGAAACAGGTCTAGGGGGAGAAGCGAAACCCAGAGAGATACTTAAACGCGCAGGGCAGCATGTGGCGAACTGTTAAGCAGTAGCGACCCTATGGACTCTATGTCCCGGGAGAAGTCTTGTTCCTCACCTCTGGCTTGCCTTTATTGGCCGGCTGGAGTAAACACTGGATAGAAACAGAGCTCCCACCTCTTTCTTGCCTTTATTGGCCGGCCTGAGTGGAGATTCGCAAGAGCGAACGTGCTCGGAGGACGAAGTATTCCAGTAAGATGCTGGTAGGTATCTTGACCGTACTTCCGGGATTGTCTTGATAGCCGTGGAATATCTCTCCACTCCTCAAGCACCTCAAAAAGTGTTGCCCTACGTCACTTTGTGCTAGCGACAGTTTTCGGGGCCCATTATTCAGCCCCTGCCATTTTATCCATGTATAATTCAATAATAAATAATATCAATAATAAACCGTTTATTTTCTCTTCACAAGTTATGAACTTAATCCTAAAATTTTACAGTAGTGCACGAGGAGCTAACTTTGTGAGAGACTGGAGCCTGAGGTAGGTTTATAAAAACCTGTATTACAGGTCACCATAATTAATGGATTTGTGCCCGGTTGATGGCAATAGGCTCGCCCCCTATTACATGGAACTTAAGAATACCTATTGAAATGAGAGTGTGGTGTAGGTACGTGACGTTATGTTACCTATGTTATAATAAAACATGGATCAGGCAGGGGCCTAGTCATTCCACAGTTAACAGGTAACTAGTCCATTTTAGCCACCCAAACCCATAGTCCATATATTTGTTTACATATCCTGCAGTTGTGTAGTGCGTACAGGGATAATCGTTGTCTCGGGCTTCTGCGAGTTAGGTTCGGCCCCTCGTACGCCTTCCAAAGGTCCGGGACCCCAGAGTCCCGAGATACCTATGTCAAAAACACTTGCAGTAATCATTATATTAATACGTGAAGCAAAACTTCGTACCCCTTTTTCGAAAATTACGCGGACGAAGCAGAGTATGAAATTTAGCACTGTTAAAGTTTATATGGACGAGGAGTGCAAAAAGCTAAATGTTTTTATATAATATGCATCTATATACAGGGCGTCCCACGACTTTGCCACATGAAGGGAATGTACCTTAAATACTGTAGATAGACAAAAATACTGAATGAAGACTTCATTTTTATTTTAAAACGAACTGCATTCAAAGAACTTTTAATAATCGCCTGTCTGAACCGGGAATCGAAGCCGCTAAATGTGAAAACAAAGTCAGTAATTATACTGTTCCCATCGAAATGCTTAATCATACACATTTAATTCTTCTAAATAACATAAAAGAAAGATCATGAAATGTAACATCTGTGCTATAGGAGCGCCTTCTCCTAATCTGTAATGTTATGGATTTTATGCAATATACATGGATAGCAGGTACACAGACTGTGTGTACACTTACTGACTAGTAGCTTTTGCTCCACAAGATGAGCTATCCTCCAAGACACCTTCAGGAGGCAAAAAACGTTCGAATTCAAGTCGAAATCTCATCTCAGCGACGAAGATCTATGTCAGAGACGTCAAAAACTTGTCAACAATTAGGTAGATAATATTAGAAGATTTCTGACAGATTAGAATGCGAACGTTCTTAAAAACACGAGTATTGCCCCCCTCTGGTTTTAACCAAATGCCCATGTACCTTGTACCTTTAGTAACATCGCATTGGCGCATTGTAGCTGTAAGGGAACTAGGAGGCTCCCTTACACCCCCTCCCTCTCCCTCTGCTGGCTTGGAGGGGTTATTTACGAATTTTTTAATAAATAATAATAAATGTTATTTTTAGATGGGGAAATCGGATCGTTCCTGGCATGTTAACCGCAATCAAATGCTGTACCGACAAAACAAGGAAACTGTTGGGCTGATATTCGATAAGGATGACATTCGATACCCAATATACTTAAAATTGTATTGACAGGCCAGAAGTTAGGTTCTTCACAGGTAGCTATGTAAGCGGGCACGCCCTTTATGCCTGGAGGTTTTTGTTTAGGTATTAATTTCTGTTTCCGTTTTTATTTAATTTCTGCTTGAGCTATAATAATCTAGTAGCTATACTAATCGATGTTTTTTTTTGTTATTGGTATAGCGGTGTGCTAGCTGACATATGCCTAATAATTAAATGTTATAGCGTTGTGTAAATTATTTTGCATACTATTATATAGAATCCATTTTTTTTCGACGAACAGGCAGCTGTGCTGCTGGGAAGTTTGTTGCGCTACTTCTTCTTCCCAGCTTAAGCACTAGGAAGTAGTGAAGGCCGGGCGTTTTGTTCACGAAGCCAGCTTTATAAGTACCCAGTAGAAGCAAAAGTTTTAAGTACTCCTCATGCCGCTCCTGCGAGAGGTACCTAGCAATGAGCTGCATTGGGTTGAGATGGAACAAGTTCTCATCACTATCTGTCTACTCTAGCCTTTCCAACTATGTACGTATGTTGGAAACGGCTTCGAGTCTAACCGGATGGAACTGAATACCAGTATTTTACATCGAGCGACTGAAATGAAATGAAATGATTTTACGAGGTAGGTTTGTACAAACCCTTTTACACGTCAATCATATTTTTAAAATAAAGCTAGATAAGGTCGGTGTTTCCTATCTGACTACTCTGAGAAGAAAGGCCGAACTCAGAGGTCACAGTCTCTTTTAAAGTCCAGACATAATCTTGGTCAGATCATGTGAAGGCTATGTAGATTGGTGTCTTTTTTTTTTTTTTGAGGGTGGGAAGTCATCAAATAACTTCTCCCGCTCTGGGCGGAGCGGGAGGGTGTGTCAGACTCTTACTGACTAAAACCCACCCGTATTCCTTCCTGTTGCCTGTGTTGCGGGGGCCTCGGTGACCCATAAGTACCTTCCCGCGACCCCGGCAGGTAGATTGGTGTCTGAAATGGTATTTTGAGGAAAGAACCACACAGATTGAGTGGACCTGTCCAGTCAGTGCACGCATTTGTCAGTAATCGTGCAGCTCTCCTATGTGACCTCCACAACACGATATCCTTTGGAACCGCTGCAACAAGTTCTAACTATCCAAAATTGGGTGTCTCAAGCAAAGAACAGTGAGACTAAAGAATATTTTAATATTCTAGTTTCGGGACATAATATTCGGAATAACCTACAACATTAAGGAAGTCGGCGACCCATAATATGGTAAATACGTCCTATACGTAGATACTATCAGCTGAAACCACAAAACAAACGACATGGCACGCTCCATTAAATCCCATTATATTTTTGTAACAGAAATTGGTTTTCATATAAGGTCACCTTTACTTTAATGCGGTTTTTAGAACAAATACTTAAATGACTTATGTGGTTTATAAAACAAATATATTTAAACCTGGAATTAAAAAGGGAAAACCAAATTCGGCCAGTAATTAATTTAGTTCCTTTAGCTGCGTTTTCCCTTAACCGTATTTGGTAAGTTTGCGATAGCCTTACTCACACACGTGTGTCACTCAATGCGTTATATAGAATTACCACATCCTTAATGTTTTCTCCAGGAACACAACTATAATAGTGCGGTTCCTGGATGAATAATTTTTAGTGAGTTTAAACCAAACCACACAAGAATTTTTTAAGAGCTTTTCCTTCCTTTAAAAATGTTGTAGCTCAAATCCAATGTCTGTTTGCAATAACATCTTATATTCAGCAAGCCTTAAGCCCACGTTAACACAGACGTAAAAATATCGCAGTGGGATTTTATCGCGCACTGTATTTTCAATTCTCAGTGTTGAGCCGAGCGTTGAGAATCCAACAGAGTGCAACCCAGCGAGTCGAAAAAAACACACTGCTGGATTTTCAACTCTTGGCGCTAAGCAGGGCGTTGAAAATCCAGTAAGCGGTAAAAAATTGCCGGTGCAAACCTGGGCTAACCATCTCTACATTTGTACGAAAATAGGTAGTCCTCAAATTCGGTACAAAAGCGCAGATTTAAGGCACATTTCCAATTCCTGGGATATATACAAAGATTGTGCAGATGATTATAATAATAAATTCTATATTTCAGACATATAATCCACTTTGTAAGTAAGAAAATGAGCATAAATTGAAAATAACAAATAGGACGATCCATTTAGTCCTTGATAGAATATCCTAAGAGGTTATTCGATCAAAACCCGGATGAAGGCGTTCATAATTGGAGGATCGAATTTCTCCGCAATTACCTGCAAGATTCTGTTAGAAGCAGTAAATAATGAAGCAGTTCTTTTACGTATGATGGCGTGGAAGCCATTAACCCTTGCTTCCGCAAACATATTCGAAGCACTAGTCTAGTGTAAATGAGGATCATCGTGTGCTTTGTGCAAGAAGTTGCGTTACAACTTCTTCGCAGTCTATTCGATGCATATTGAATTCGACAAAATCTGTCGTCTAGTATTACATTCTAGTGTTACTCTAAATCACGAACATAATCATTATTTTGCCTTTATCCCAATTTATACTATTTTTTTTACTAGTTTTACTAATTAAACGCTCTAAAAAGACAAAAGCATAAAGTGCTCATGTTTTGACAACACTCGAATATATTGCTAATGAGATGATGTTTTCATTAATGGTAGGACACCGGATTTCCCTCATCTACGTCATATATGGTCAATTAAAAACTAAAAAACGTAAAATAATAATAATTATATATACAATTATATAAAAAAGGAGGGTAAATTATCACAGGGCATAAAAAATTCGTCCACATCGCTGTCAACAGGAAAAGCGCCCAAAAGGCTGTCAGCATTGCCACGTTGTATAGCAATGGTGATTTTTTTCCCAAACAATAGACCAGCCCTCTGATCACGTGAGGAGTCGACCAACCGCTTGGCGATGTCTCTAAAAATGAATTGGGCACTCGGACCACAAGGAAAAAAAAATTCATATAAACCTACATGGGCACTTATGAAACGTCAGAAGCTAGGTGCACGGTTCCAATTGGTCGTTTCCTATGGAGAAGAGCCGGCAAGAAACTCCACGGTTACTCTTTTAAAATAATTGGCATTTAAGTACAATGTTTTCAAATCACAGTGTTAATAGGTATGGGAGGACAGTGTAGGCCTGTCAAGAAGTACCAGGTCAATCAATAATATTCCAATACTCAATACTCAATACTCAATATCTTTATTGCTTTACCATAATGTGTACTTAGGTGGTAAGTATGTATATAATTGAGATCATTATGGACCCTGTAGGGCACAGCAAGAGGGTAGGAGAGAGGAAGCCGCGTTTAAAGAAGTATTCACATTAGTATTCCTTGATTATGTAGGTTCGTCTGTCACAAGTATCTTCCTATAAGACCTAAGCGAAAAGACGTATGTATGTCGTCACGACAACATTTGCTCTGTTCAAAGTTAACGAAATTACGGTAATTTTGATCGCGGTACCTACTAGGGATTCCCGTCAAGTAGTAATCCTATATTTGACCGATAAAAATATTTACCATTACTCACCAAACCAGTGAATAATAGCTTTAAGAAGGACCAAGTTACTTTTTCACTGGAGAAAAGAAATGTCAATTGAATTTGGGCTCTGTCACCTCGCAACTAGCTCGCTAATTAGTTTGGAGGGTTACTTTTTATAGTTGTAAAACTGCTTACTATTGATAGTACATGCTGGCTGGCATTATTTTTTTATTCGAGCTTTATTTCATTAAGAGCGATACCATCATACCACCCACGCTAAGGTATAATGACTTGCCATATCCAACTCGCCTAGTAAGACGGTACAGTCGTGAACATAATGCGTACCGTTAATTTTGACCTATTTTCAATCCTTAGTCACATGTAGTTGAACCAAGCGGAAGTTATTATAAGTTTCTGTTAATTGTTTAAGTTAAAAAGTTATAACAATGTCATCAGAGTTTATTAAACTATATTGGTTTGTTATCTAATCTAGTTTAATATTGGTGCCGATTCCCTTGTTCACAAACTAAACTAAATTTATGTTCCGTGCATCTTTTTCTTTCTATTTCATTAAGAAGAGGACAGAAGATACATTTTAGTTTAGTCCTGTCAAATTAATCAGCGCCTGTCACTACTCCATACAAGTTTAGACGTGATTAAAAACTTGCCTACTAAAATTACGTCAATTTACGTCAAGCGCTGATTAATTTGACAGGACTAAACTAGAATTTATCTTTTACCTACAAGCAGTGGAACTATTTAATTTTTAAGGGGACTACAGGACCTAAACGCAATTTTTATAAGTTTTATAATGCCTTAACGTATATGATCCACTGCAGTAAACAAAATCAGAAAAATATATGATATTCTTAAGGATATATAGTAGGTAGATAGTGTGTTGAAACATAATATAACTAATTTGATACGATAGAAAAAATCCTCTAAAAATTTCTTTTAACGATTAAAAACCATACTAATATACATGCAATCATTATTTTTTGTCAACTTATTCTACAAGCAACATATTATCATAATAGTGTTTTATTTTTTTTTATACAATCTATAGCTTTTTTGTAAATCGATAATTGCTTCATATTTTGCAATAAATTACCAGCGTTGTGTCATCGCGCTTCTCTTTCTTTTCTATGCAGTCCGACAGTGACCGCGCTTTAGGTGTTGTCGTCCTCTTAAGTGTACGACAATATCGCATTAGGTCTAGCCTGTAAGGATATTTGTATGTTTGGAGTAAATAAATAAATAAATTATTTTATTGAAGTGAAAATGTCTTCAGGCGCGTCGAGCGATAAGGTTTCTATTTTGTCGCCAGTCTCCATGACTGCCTTTTTTTTTGTTTCTGCACATAATTCACTAATTGCTATCTAGCCGGGACTTCAGTCAATAAACATTATCAATGTGTGTCTATCTTCTGATAAGAGTGTAATACATACAAAGCTAGGATAAAATTACCTTCTGTTTTCCTGTTGAGCACTGAACATTACTGTTATGATTTATAGCTCTACTAGATGCACCCCGCGGTTTCACCCGCATAAGTTTTGACCCCGTGGGTATATCGGGATAAAAAGTATCCTATGTGTTATTCCTGGTTATAAACTATCTGTGTGCCAAATTTCATCCAAATCCGTTCAGTACTTTTCGCGTGAAAGAGTAACAAACATCCATCCATCCATCCATCCTTACAAACTTTCGCATTTATAATATTAGTGGGATTATTAAAAATACTCAATTTAACTCTTGGTCTATTGGTTGCAAGCGCTATTGCTGTCTTGGGTTCGATTCCAGGGTAGGGCAAAGTGTTATCTCATAGGTTAGGTTTTCTCATCTGAATCTCCGTAGCATCCCGGAATTTGGATTTGTGCCTATATATAATAGGCTCGCCCTATTTCATGGGACTTAAACATAACTGGCTAATTGTGGGTGTACTACAGGTACACCTCTGCCTAACCCCCGACGTGTTACCCACATAGGCAACAGGTGTGATGTTACATAATCAGCCTATAACGTTCCCACTGCTGGGTCACAGGCCTCCTCTCTGTGAGAGGGAGTGGGCCGTAATCCACCACGCGGGCCCAGTGCGGGTTGGTAGATGTCACATGTCTTCGAATTTTTGGTTCTAGGTCATGCCGGTTTCCTCACGATGTTTTCCTTCACCGTTTTGTGAGCAGTGGTGATGAAATAATTTACACAAAGTAAAGCGCCTGTCTGGGTTCGAACCTACGTTCTACAGCTCGTAAGTCGCGGCCGTTGCCACTGCTTTCACAGTATTTGTTACTGTAACATAAATAAAAGAAAACTTTTGTTTCTTAGTTTGGATTCAGTTTTGGATTGCTGGCAAACTGCATCAAATAATCATGTAGAATAACAAGAATTTTCATGTTTAATTTTATGCTAGCAATTTGAATAATTATCTGGGTGTTTTTGATGTACTTGCTCAAATTACCAGCCCATGTATTAATATGACTTTTCTGCAAAGTATTTAATTTTGTGTGATGTTATGTTTATTATATTGCTGAAGTATTAAAATA
Organism: Atethmia centrago; assembly: GCA_905333075.3. Lineage (NCBI taxonomy): Eukaryota > Metazoa > Arthropoda > Insecta > Lepidoptera > Noctuidae > Atethmia > Atethmia centrago. Next base: position 17,757,727 of record HG995385.1, read on the forward strand.
CTGACTCCCGATTTATCGCATCCATCATCATCTGCCTAGCCTTTTTCCAACTGTGTTGGGGTCAGCTTCCAGTCTTACCGGATGCAGCTGAATACCAGTATTTTACATGGAGCGACTGCCTATCACACACACAGGTTGACCGATGACCTTGTGAAGGCTGCAGGAATCCGCTGGATGCTAAGCACAAAACCGGTCGAAGTGGCGGTGCTTGGGAGAAGGCATATGTCCAGCGGTGGACGTCTTTCGGCTGAAATGATGATGAATGATGATGACTGCCTATCTGACCTCCACAACCCAGTTACTGGGTTACACGATATCCCTTGGTAAGACTGGTTGTCAAACTTTCGAGCTTCTGACGACCCGTAACGACTGTCAAAGATCTACAAATGACAGCCGAGACCAATGGCTTAACGTGCTTTCCGAGGCATGGAGGGGTCTTGGTATGTAAAGATGGTCACCAATCCACGGAGCAACCGCGGCAAGCGTAGCTTAACCTAATCGATCGACCTGTGCGATATTACTTAGGCACGAGCCCCTTCCGATTTATCACATACATAAGTTTATACAGCTACCTACTATTTTAGGAAATTGACAAATGTAGTGAAACAAGAGGAAAAAAACATACCACTAATTACGGCACACCATAACTCCAATAACGGTACAATGACTAATATTTTTTGACGCTACATTTACAAGATAACAAATAAAATGTAATAATAACATAACATACCACCACTAGACTTACTAAAAAGGGACTTACTAGAGAATGGGCAGCAGCGTTCTCTATGCATTTTAACACCATACTGCGATCGCCAACCCGCCTGCCAAGCGTGGCGATTATGGCAAACCCCCCCAATATTGGGGGAGGCCTATGTCCAGCAGTGGACGTCTTTCGGCTGGAATGATGATGATGATGATGATACCACCACGCCTTGTTTCTCAGAAGGGTTGGGCAAAGGTGTACCTGTAGTACACCCACAATTCGCCAGTTATATTTTTAAGGCCCATGTAATATTGAGCAAGACTATTGCCATCAACCGGGCACAAATCCAGACTCCGGGCTCCTACTGAGAAATTCCAGGTAGAAAACCCCAATAACAACACTTTGCCCGACGCGGGAATCGAACCCAGGACCTCATGCTCAGCAATAGCGTTTGCGACCACGAAACTAAAGAGGCAGACAGGTCGGTGTAATAATAATACCAGCCTATTTTACCTATAGAGCAAAGACTTCTTCTTATACATCCATTTTGACATCCATTGTTTCATAGCTTTGAAAAAGTCTTCTGCTCAACAACGTAAATAATTATCAATTGTCATTTTATGTTTGGTACGCAATTACCCCATTGCATTCCTCTCGATGTTATCCTTCACCATTGTCACTGATGTCCAAGATAAACGCGCAGTAGTAGTTTAAATATCTTTTACAAAGAAAACAGAAGAAAGAGCCCGACGTTCGACTTTTAAAAGCCCACTCTGGCTTTCCTTCTCTCTCTCTCTCTCTCTCTCTTCTAATAGTAGTCTTTTTTTTGTGGTATATTATCAAATAACTTCTCCCGCTCTGGGCGGAGCGGGAGGGTCTGTCGGACTCTTACTGACTAAAACCCACCCGTGTTCCTTCCGTTGCCTGTGTTTGCAGGAGCCTCGGTATCCCTTTCGAATTTTCCCGCGACCCCGGCAAAATGGTAGTCATATACGTAACAAAATACTTGAGCAAGTCTAAATTTACACAAATCGAGGTGTAGGTCGTAAGTTCGAACCCAGACAGGCGCTTTACTTTGTGTAAATTATTTCATCACCACTGCTCTCAAAACGGTGATGGAAAACATCGTGAGGAAACCGGCATGTCCTAGAAACAAAAATTTGAACGCCTGTGACATCTACCAAACCCGTACTGGGCCTACGTGGTGGATTACAGCCCACTCCCTCTCACAGAGAGAAGGCCTGTGTCCCAGTAGTGGGAACATTATAGGCTGATTATGCTATATCGTTACGTGTGTGACTAACTTTAGCTCAAGTACCTCATAATGTAGTTGAGACTTCAATTCTCCTTAAGACGCTGACAAGACCTTCTTCTCTTAAGAAAAAAATTGCCAAATCTGTATAGTTTGTGGTAGCGGAAAAAATATATGTTAATTTTGAACATATTTCCCAGAACTTGGTTGTTATCAAAACACGTTTTGAAAAGAATACTCGATACAAACTAACGTTAAACTAACCTCTTACCTTGAGTTCTAATCCAAAATATCTGCATTAAATATCAATATACTCGTACGTTCCGTATTTGATTAATAACAAGAACGTCTTATTTGAATTCAAAACTTGGTTGTTTTTTATTTTCGGTTACTCAACTCAATTTTGAGTAAATAGATAATTGCTTCATACTTTGCAACAAATTACAAGCTTTGTGTCATCGCGCTTCTCTTTCTTTTCTATGCTATCTGACAGTGACCGCGGTTCAGGTGTTGTCAGCGTCCTAAGTTCCAATTCACACTTTTTTTCACTCTTCAAAGACTTTGAAGACGTAGGCGTAGTGGCAGTGGTTTCAAATCCCGGCAAGTACCAATTGACTTTCTCAATCCATACCTATGCACTTTCTAAGTTTATCTTAGTCATTACTGAAGTCGATGAAGACAAACATCGTAAAAAACCTGGACTTTTAATCCCGACTAATATTATAAATGCGAAAGTGAGTTCCTTTATTTGTTTGATAAGTTTCATGCTAAAACGGCTGAACAGATTTGGATAAAATTTGGCACATGAGTGGACCATGACCCTGGTTATGATATAGAATACTTTATATCCCGATATTCTTACGGGATTGAGACTTATACGGGTGAAACCGCGTGGCGTAGCTAATAAATAATATAGGCCTTACATCACCAATCCGCATTGTGCAAGCGTGGTGATTAATGCTCGTGCCTGCTCTATATGAAAAAATTGCCTTTCCCTGCCCTAGGCTGGTATTATTAGGTACTATGTATTCATAGAATTTACGTTCAACGCAGTCTTTCTTAACTAAGAACTATTCAGTTTAAAATAGCCACAAAAAATACTAATCAATTGATTAAAAATAATAACACTTGTTTGACCGACTGTACTCAGGCTACTACGCTCATTGCGTCGTGGCGCAGAGTTCACGTCCTCGCCTCCCGTGTTTTATCTCTCATAGAGAAAGTTACGCGAGGTCACTGTGATTATTAGTCAAATAATAAAACAACTGACAAGAGCCAGATGTGCCATATTTTATTTAAATACTACTGCAGTAAAGCTACCGAGCAGTGGTGGCCCAGTGGTAACGGCCGCGACTTACGAGCTGTAGGTCGTAGGATCGAACCCAGACAGGCGCTTTACTTTGTGTAAATTATTTCATCACCACTGCTTTCAAAACGGTGAAGGAAAACATCGTGAGCTAACCGGCATGTACTAGAACCAAAAATTCGAAGACATTTGACATCTAACAACCCGCACTGGGCCTGCGTGGTGGATTACGGCCCACTCCCTCTCACAGAGAGGAGGCCTGTATCCCAGCAATGGGAACATTATAGGCTGATTATGAAAGCTACTGAGGAGCCTGCATGAGCAGGTTCATGAACGGACATGGAAGTAAGTAGGTACAAACTGTCCTAGTGTCTCAAACTATGCTCCACCTCATATCCTGCCCTCTGTGTGCAGAACATGCAGGCAAAGTTCCTCTGCGCTGCCATCGACGACGAAGTGGCAAAGTTTTGGGCCAACAAGATCTAACATAGGTATATACAGGGTCAAATTAATTAGTTAGCAGACCTGATGGGTATCGGAATCAAAACAATATAAAATAAATATTTAAAAAAAAATATGTTTTTTTGGAGTCATCGACCGCTGTTAGTCCTGTTACTTGAAGTATGAGTTGAAAAAATCAGTTTTCTTTTGTTTTATCATTTTTAAATATCGATCCTCATCATGTCTGTGAAGTTGACACAAAATAAAAGTGATTTTTTTTACTGATATTTCAAATGCCTACACTAACTGCGGTCGATTACCCCACAAAAAAAAAAAAACATCAAATTAATTTATTTTTCTTTTATCATGTTTAAATACAAATTCCCATCACGTTTGCGAATTATTTTTGTACTAATCTTTATGTATCAATATAATTTAAAAGTGTCCATGGAGTTTCTTGCCCGTTCTTCTCCATAGGTACCTACTACGCTTTGGAATGGGCAACTAGCTTCATATTTCTAACTGACCGACTCCTTGACAATTAAAAAGTGCCTGTAAATGGTTTAATTGAAATAAATGGTTTGAGTTTGAGTTAGAGTTTGAAGTTTCGCTAGCTAATTTAATGTGACCCTGTATAGACCTGTTCACTGTATCCGGCGACAGCGAAGCAGACTATTATTCTTTTCTTTCGTCAGCTCACTGATGACTAGCAAAACCAAATTTGGTCTTCAAAACTTTGACCTGGTCACACCGTGTTCAGAAGAACTGGCCAGCATCATAGGATGTGTAGGTATAGGAAGGCTTTGGGCGACTTGTCTAGGTCTTCAAGACGATTTGTTTCAAAGCATTCAGTTGCTTTGTGGATTGAAGTGCGCTACCTTTCTCGGTTTCGAGCAAGCTCCTGCACAGATCAACGGCTCTGACATAGGTACTGTAGAGGTTCTATGGTAATGCATCATCCTAGCCGCTAGTCGACACTTTTTTTTTGGATGGGAGTTCATCAAATAACTTCTCCCGCTCTGGATGGAGCGAATATAATAAATTTAATAATACTAGAATATCGTGTAGTGATTCGATTCAAATTGATAGCTTCATCATCTAAGAATATCATTAAAACTGAACTTAAAAAGTCAAATATGCTAATTAATAAATGTTATTCCTATTTTTGTCTTTAAACCACATCGTAGAGTAGATTTATGCCCATTTAAGGAAAAAGACATTTAATATAACATGGCTGTAGTCTGAATTAAAATGGATCATGGTCCAGTGAGTGAAGACATGAACGAAAACGGAGTGAATGATAATACTAGAATATCGTGTAGTGATGCGATTCAAATAAGTATCTTCATCATCTAAGAATATCATTAAAACTAAACTTAAAAAGTCAAATATGCTAATTAATAAATGTTATTCCTATTTTTGTCTTTAAACCACATCGTAGAGTAGATTTATGTCCATATAAGGAAAAAGACATTTAAATATAACATGGCTGTAGTCTGAATTAAAATAGATCATGATCCAGTGAGTGATGACGTGAATGAAAACGGAGTGATTGATAATACTAGAATATCGTGTAGTGATGCGATTCAAATAAGTATCTTCATCATCTAAAAATATCATTAAAATTAAACTGGTTAGTTTAGTTTTAAGTCAAATATGCTAATTAATAAATGTTGTTCCTATTTTTGTCTTTAAACCACATCGTAGAGTAGACTTATGTCCATATAAGGAAAAAGACATTAAAAATTACATGGATGTAATCTGAATTAAAATAGATCATGGTCCAGTGAGTCAAGACATGAATGAAAACGGAGTGAATGATAATAATAGAATATCGTGTAGTGATGCGATGCATCATCTAATAATATCATTAAAACTAAACTAACCAAGTCAATTATGCTAATTAAGTCAACTCACAGAACTGTAGAAAACTAAGTTAAAGAAAGACATGTACAGTCAGCAACAAAAATCGATTATCACTTCTGTTTTTATATCCTCAACACAACTCTAATATAACATCACGCCTGTATTCCCCAAGAGGTTAGGCAGAGGTGTACCTTTAATACAACTCTAATATCTACTATGTCAAAAAGAAATCAGAGGAGATTTAATATTAACCTATTGATCGCCCCAATCGGATTAATATGACAAATGTTTTCGTACCCGTGCCACCTCAATCGTATTTATACGACTGAGAAGCTATCTTCGCTTTTTTTTTTATTTCACTGCACGACCCTATGTGTCGTAGATATTTATTTGTCGTTTTATGTTCTGGGTGCTGGGGGCACGGCAGTTGATGTAAAACCAAGCAATCAAAAGATAAAAAAAATAACAAAATCGGTTCAGCCGTTTGGGAGCTATGATGTCACAGACAGACACACAGATACACACGTTGAACTTATAACACCCCTCTGTTTCGTCGGGCGTTAACAACACAAACCACTACACAACTGGAATATTGAAACCACCTAATTATTTTGCGTCCATTTAAATATTAACAGAGTTTCGTTGCTGACCATACTTACAGACGAGTAAGTAAGTACAAGTAATCACCGTGATAGCTTAATTAACTTGCTTTACTTACAAGTATCGCCTTTTACAAGCAAGAATGTAACATTACTTATAAGGAACAATATTGCAAGTTCCGAACGACATAGTTTTTTTTATATTTCCACTCATATTTATGTATTACAAGTTTTTAATTTGTTTTACTAATGAATCTTTGTGGTATTAATTGAATACTTATTATGTGTTGGTAAAGACATTATATTAATACTAGCGGCTTTTCCAACTTGGCAAAACAAAGATTTCTTTATTATATGTAAGTTTAATATAAATATATAATACATATAAACCTTTCGGAATCAATTCTCTAAATGATGGTGAAAGCGCATCTAAATTCGTTGCGTAGTTTAGAAGAACATCGCGCTCACACAGACAAACATGAAATGCGACTTTATAATTATATATTAATATGGCTAAGTGACTGGTAATGTGCTATTGAGATACCTTTTAGTGGTAATGGAGTTATTATAGAGGTACGAGGCGAGATCTTGAACAAGAATAATTAAATGAATACTTCGTCGCGTTTATGAAATTGTTAGCAAAATGACTAGAAAAAGAATCACTAGCAATGGGTGTGTATAAGGGACATTGTTTTTATTTAGGTGTTTTATTTTTATTTAAAGAATTTAATCACAAGGCACTTTTGGCTTGCTGTATGTTTTGTAATCAAGCTTAAATATATTGGTATAAAGTAAGGTCTTCTCCCCTTTTTTATACATCATATTATTGTTATTATTTTAAGACTGTGTATAAATTATGTAAATATTTCATTGTGAATACATAACTTCCATATAAAACCTAATTACATAATAGAAGAAAATACAAAATAAACCATAGCGAAAGGAAAACATAATTTCATGAATTATAACCAAGAAAATAATAAGAAACGGTTTGTCAAGTCATGTCGTCAAGAAATCTAATTTATTATTTAAAACAAACTATGCCAGTTTCTGTAGCAATAGTGCTGGCCACTAATCATATTTTAAAATATTTAAATTTAGAACTGTGTACAAAATTGGAAATTTTCTGCCGACTCATGCGGGTTTCAATGCTCTGAAGTTTTAGACAGCTGTACTTATGTAAATCTTTAGTTTGTCGTTATTATTAAAGAAACATTTTAATAGGTTTTTAATAGTTGGGAAAAGGCTAGGCAGATTGATATATATGAATATTAATTACCTATTATTTTATTTTTTTCCCTAGAGGGAAAAAAAAATATTACTTAGAAGTAATAAAATAAATCATGATACATAGGTTTGATGTGAAGAAACCTTTAGAATAAACTAAATGTCACATTGTGACAATGTGACATTTAATTTATTTATATGCATAATTACATTATTGTGAAATTACGTAAACCTTCATAAAATTTGATTAGATGAGTACCTACTTTGTATTTATTTTATTTTATCATTGTTAATTATTTAATTTTTTTGAACACGTAAGTAATAATTATTTTATTTTATTTTTTGTTGTTAGTAAATAATTTTGACCAAGGTAAATCATTTATCATACAGATAAAGGAAACAAAAAGTGTATGACCTCAAAATAAAATACTATTATATTATAATAATCGTGGGTACCTAACACAAAAAAAAATGTTCGTCGATTGAAAAACTTTGTTCATGACTGTACACACAACAAAAAAGGGTAACTGCAAACACGAAAACAGAACGTTCTATTTATAGTATTCAAAATCACTTACCTAGCATTTTACTCAAATCAGCATTATGCAGATCGGGATTCTCGTCAGCCAGCTTCTTTCTCTCAACCTTCGCCCACACCATGAAGGCATTCATCGGCCTCCTTATTCTAGCCTCCTTTAATGCCTTAGCCTGGCCCATCTTGGTCGCGAATGGGGCCCTAGCGTATTGCTGCGTGGAATAGTCCCTTCCAGTATCATAAGGGCTTCTGTAGTCATATTGCGTTCTATAGTCCAAGCCATAAGGTAGAGTAGACCATACAACAAGTTCGGGGCTCGTTTGTTCTTGCACTGAGTCGGTACTGTTCTCGACGGCTCCTTGCACGTATTGTTCGTAGGTGCGATGGTATGTAGGGGGGGATTCTGCTATGCCTGCTCCTCCGGATTCCATCATGCTGGAAAGAGAAAATTGGGATTAGCAAGAGACTTGATACTTCTTTAAAATCTTCTCCAAAAAAAAAAATGTTTTAATAGGGATCCAGAATCATGACATGAATTCATGGTAACAACGTGCGCGTCGATGTCTACATCGTGTAGAGATTCGATTATGCTACTTCGATTTGCACAAAACCAACAATGATTTAAACAAAGAATTTAATATAAACTGTATATTTTTTGACACTGTGTTAAAAAAAAAACCTAATCATGATATTCATACTCTATCATTCTTTCCCCTAGGGACTTATCCATGAATACAAAAGAAACCTAAGCATTTCAGCACATTATGAAATTCACGATGAATTTGTTCATTTACTGTATTATTTCAGATATTCATCATAACAAATAAGTACCAACGTACCAAATACAAAAATAAATAAAATGATAAAATAGTAAATAAGTCATACTTAATAATATAAAATGCACAGTCCACAAAGGATGGCCTCATTTATACATCTATTAAAAACCCAATTTAATTGACAGCTATTTATTTTCTATTTAAAAACATCCTGCTGCACTACGCTGATTTGTTTTTAGTTTTATTTTCATGTTTCTCATTGTTCTTTCGTATGTTTTAAAACTTTTCTGCGCCTTGGTTTTCATGAAAATTCACGCTACCAGTTGGCGCCACTTTGACAAGAAGTCTTCCATTTCGGCAATGAATATATGATGATGTTCATCATTCTTTTCATTCATTCGTTCATTCAGTCACGACTAAAGAAAATATAGGCGCTTTGACTTTGACACTTTTGACAGGTGCCCGGATCTGACGTCTCAGTACAACCACCAAGTAAACGTCATTTTAGAAAAACCTCACATAATATTAAAAATATCTCGATGTTTAAGACACTAATAATACGTTGTGGTTGCCGAGGTCAGATAGGCAGTCGCTCTATGTAAATTATTGGGAAAAGGCTAGGCAGATGATGGAAGGTGCTGTTTACTCCAGACGCATAAAGTATTAAGAGGCTGACAACAGCTAATCCACGGTCACTGTCGGACTGCATAGAAAAGAAAGAGAAGCGCGATGACACAACGCTGGTAATTTATTGCAAAATATAAAGCAATTATCTATTTACAAAAGATCTATTGACTGGATAAAAAAATTAAAACACTATTATGCTAATATGTTGCTTGCAGAATAATCTGACAAAAAATCAGAATGATTGAATGTATATTATATATTATGTATATACTAATATACTTCGATCAATAATTGATCGAAGTATATTAGTATGGTTTTTAATCGTTAATAGAAATTTTTAGAGGTATCTTCGTAATTTTTTTCTATCGTACCAAATTAGTTGTATTATGTTTTCAATACACTATCTACCTAGCATATATCCTGAAGAATATCATATATTTTTATGTTTTTTTTTTTACTGAAGTGGATCATATACTTTTAGGCATTACAAAACTTGCGTTTAGCTCCTGTAATCCCATATTAGGGATCTTTAAGATTTTAAGTTACCTATGGGAGGTTATCCTATTATTAGCATGTAAACATGGGCCTTCCAATGACAGATAGGGAAAAATCGTGGAAAATCGCAACACGTATGTACGGTGACACAATTTGTTGTTATTTACTACCAGACAGGAGGACGCTGCATCGGCACGTGACGTATATACATATATTCTTTGGGATAACCTCTTATAACGGAAATTCAATTATTTAATCAACTTGCTAAAGGCCACGTCTGTGGTCAAATGGTAAGACCACCTGTCTTAGACCCAGAGGTCTCGGGGTTTTGATTCCCAGCGGAGGCGAAATTTTCTGCTCGCTTCGGTTAGTGGTAGGGCTTGTTCTAAGTCCGCCTGGCTAACTACCACCTTATTATCTAAGTCTGTCGCCATAACAACAATGTTAACAGTATTGTTGTGTTTCGGCAGTTGAGGTAAGATAGCCAGTTCCTCTGTGGTTGAGGATTCCGGGTGAAGCTTACTTCCACCTTCGGCCTAATCATCACTTACCATCAGGTGAGATGAAGGCCAAGAGCTTCCCTGTTGTGGTAAAAAAAAGGTTTAATGTAGGTGTGACATATTTCGCCGTCCCCTAATAAAGGCTACCGCAGACAGGCGCGATGTGACTCTAGTAGAAAAAAAATCTATGTTATCTTCATCGAAATTGTTCTAAAAGAATCGCGTCACACTGTTGCGTCGCTCCTGTCGGCGGGAGCCTTAAATTGGGATAAGGGGAGGAGAATGATATGATGATCATGAAGCACAGGTATAAAAATCAAATCAGCTTGTGACAAAATTGGATCGCATATGAATTATCAGCTTATAATGTTCCCACTGCTGGGACACAGGCCTCCTCTCTTCGAGGGGAGTGCGCTGTAGTACCTAATCCACCACGCAGGCCCAATACGGGTTGGTAGATGTCACATGTCTTCAAATTTTTGGTTTTAGGACATGCCGGTTTCCTCACGATGTGTTCCTTCGCCGTTTTGAGAGCAGTGGTGATGAAATAATTTACACATAGTAAATCGCCTGCTTGGGTTTGAACTTCGAACCCACGACGTACACCTCGTAAGTCAGGACCACTGCTCTGATTTGATTGATTAATGTTATATATTCTCCATGAAATTTAAACCTTCTTATTTCCATATTTAATTGCTGCAGAATGATTTAAATCGATACGTCATAGTAACCTTATTATTAAATATAAATTAATTGAAATCATTATTGATTTACGTAAATATTTGCAACTAGTTTTGCCCGCGGCTTAGACCGTGTGGATGTCGGAAAATATCCCACGGGAACGGACTATACCGGGATTAAAAGTGCCCTATGTGTTAATTCAGGCTATTAACTTTCTGTGTGCCAAATTTCAGACAAACGGACAAAATATCGTCTTTACTATTTCATTATTATGTAAGTAGTGGCATATTACAGCCTTAAGGCGCTGACAAGACCCAACTGACCAAAATTGGCTTCTCTTAAGAAAAAAAATTGCCAAATCTGTATTGTTTGTGGTAGCGGATAAAATATATGTTAATTTTGAACATATTTCCCAGAACTTGGTTGTTACCAAAACACGTTTTGAAAAAATAATCTCGATACAAACTAACGTTAAACTAACCTCTTACCTTGAGTTCTAATCCAAAATATCTGTATTAAATATCAACATACGTTACATATTTAATTAATAACAAGAACGTCTTATTTGAATGGAGAACATGGTTGTTTTTTATTCTCGATTACTCAACTCAATTTTAAGTAAATATATAATTGCTTCATATTTTGCAATAAATTACAAGCGTTGTGTCATCGCGCTTCTCTTTCATTTCTATGCAATCTGACAGTGACCGCGGTTTAGGTGTTGTCAGTGTCTTAAACTTGAGAACTAAATAACTGGTCTTTGATATTCTAAGTCAGTTTTGTTTGCATCATGTACGGATAGTATCGTTTTCACTCCTCATGTAGGCCTCCCACATCGCCTATAGGTTTCAGGTAAAATGTCAAACCAAGCTATGGAATTTGAAAAATCCACCCGTTGCCGAGGTGTCGTGTGCTTCGATATCGCTTACCGTTAACGTACCGCTATTGCAGGAAGCGTGGTAAGAAGACCCGGCAAGCGATAGTGATCGTGCTAATCAATCGACACCCGTAATGTGATTCGACTCGTCTAGCGGTAGACTGTTGCTAACTCTATTGCTGAAGGGAAGGGAGAAGTCGATAGTTCGATTAAAAAAAAAAAGTGATTTGAAAAAAGAACGAGTTTTAAGGAACGTGTTGTGAGCTGAACCGACGTCGTTAACTCTATGGTTGGAAAGAGAATAATCAATTATTTGAAAAATGAACGAGTTTTGAAAGTTTTGTGAGTTAAAATTCTTGGAGGAATATCTAACAAGATCTTAAAATCATCGGTATCAAAAAATAAAATAGTAAATTAATATGATTCTTTAGATTAGACATTAATAAAAAAACACCATGTGGGCGTAAAAAGGACTAAACATAAATATATTGAGATTGAAAAGCTCGTTACTTTACAAAATACATAGGAATGGCAGACGACAAACACACATCATTGTAAGCATTATTATTATATTTTAATAAATGTTACGGGTATTTTTTTGCGTACTGTAACAGGGAAAAGAGTATATTTTAAGCCCAGGACCGCACGAGTGATTTTTTCCCACGGCGATTTATTTTCGGCCACTGGATTTTCAACGCTCTGCTTAGCGCCGAGAGTTAAAAATCCAGTGCGTAATAAAATCCCGCCGCGATATTATTACGTTCATGCGAACGTAGGCTAACGCTAAGTTATCTAAGTATAGTAAGTTCGATAATAGGTTTTATGGAATTACCAGTCTGTCCGTATTTATATTAATTCAAGCAATCAATATCAGTCAGTCTACGGTGTTATTAGAATCAGTCAAATGGCGTGTTTGCTCGCTCACTGCAAATTATCCTGTTGTCGACACTCAATCAAGGTTCAGTTTTGATCAATTAGACAACGTGATCACTTTACCTACAGAAAAAAAATATTATTCTGCTTTTTTTCTCTTAAATGTATCACCATCATCTGCCTGCCTTTTCCTAACTATGTTGGGGTCAGCTTCCAGTCTTACCAGCATTTTACATGGAGCGACTGCCTATCTGACTTCCACAACCCACTGGGTAACACGATACCGCTTGGTAAGACTGGTTGTAAAACTTTCGCGCTTCTGACGACCCGTAACAACAGTCAAAGATCTACAAATGACAGCCGGGACCAACGGCTTAACGTGCTTTCCGAGGCACGGAGGGGTCTTGGTATGTAAAGATGGTCACCCATCCACGGACCAACCGCGGCAACCGTAGCTTAACCTGATCGATCGACCTGTGCGGCTGTTATTACTTAGCCACACACCTACAGGACGTGATTCTTATGACTTTAGTGCTGGAACTGAAGCCAAAAATGTATGGGCCTGACATTAGCTGCCGAAAAACTTGTGACAATCCTCTTAAAATTAGTTGTAGAAAAACTAAACGCTTTGAAATCGATTACCACTTGTTTAGGCCCTCGGTGGAAGGTGATTGAGCTCTTGGAGTCCGGGTTTTGGCAGTCCTAAGCAAGACTGAAAATGATAAAAAGACGTTTCATTAAGATTTACAACCAAAAGTTGATAAGAACATTTTAAAATCAACTAGATTTTTTAGCTCTAATGAATACGAATGGAGACTCCATTGCAAAATAAGAAATTAAACAGCAAAAATCCAATGAAATCAAACCCTTTAACAGAAGCTCTTATCTGTTCCTACAAGACGTAACCGCACGCAGTACCCACAAGTCCGATAAAGACACTATTTGTCAACACAACGGTAACGCGATACAAATAATGAGTAATTCCAAATTTAAAGGAAAGCGCGGGCGCCGACTACTCGACACCGGAGTTTCTCGGAACGCCGGTAGAGGCGCCACCGTGTGGGAACCGAGTAGCATTGTTCCTCTGATTTCACTTGAGTCTCATCCGACATATGTATGTACCTACTGTAGTAACAGTTCATTAAGAGAGTACGGCAAATTGCCACGAGCAAGTGGTGTAAGATGTTTTAGAAATATCAAGAAGGTTATCAGCACCCGTTTGTGAGATTTTCCAATCGAATCTGTTTTTAAAAATATGAATATTATCTTGAAGTCCCTAACAATTCCTTCAACAAAAGTCGACTAAATAAATCTAATTACCAATCACAAACTTTATAAATAATCTGCGCACAACTAAAGAATTTCTACAAAAGTTGACAGTTCTTACAACTCATGTAAAGTCAACGAAATTGGACAGGTTCGGGACAGTGTGCCATATATGGGACAGTTTTTAATTGTTGTGCGTTTACCCAATAAGGGAATAAAGTGTGGCGGCAATACTGATTAAGTTTCGCTCGTTTGGTAATGGGAAACATGTTTTTAAGACAGTGGCGCCGATTCCCTTGTTCACAAACTAAACTAAATTTAAGTTCAGTGCATCCTTTTCTTTTTATTTCATTAAGAAAAGGACAGAAGATCAATTTTAGTTTAGTCCTGTCAAATTAATCAGCGCTTGACGTAAATTGACGTAATTTTAGTAGGCAAGTTTTTAATCACGTCTAAACTTCTATGGAGTAATGACAGGCGCTGATTAATTTGACAGGACTAAACTAAAATTTATCTTCTGTCCTCTTCGTAATGAAATAGAAAGAAAAAGATGCACTGAACCTTAATTTAGTTCAGTTTGTGAACAAGGGAATCGGCGCCATTGATTTAGGAAGGTTTTAATCTAATATTGAAGGGAATGTAAAAACTAAAAAAAATGAGCTCGACATTGTGCTGTTCCTTTGGAGTCTTAAAATAAACTTTGCTGTGTTCGAAGATTATGGTGTCTTTATAGGCACATCTGACATGCATTGTCTCTAAAAATCACAGTTTGCACTGATCAGGTCAGTAAAAGTTAAAAAGACTTCTGCTTGTTAAGAATAACCCTGAAAACCCTGCATTCAAGTCATTAATATAATTATATCCAATTAAACAGACCTTGATATCCCTGGCTAACCGGTGACGATAGATTAATTCCTAGTTACAACGTTACACGCAAGTTTACAGATGGTAATAACGTCTTAACTGATTTGAGATTAATTAGTAAACCAACAAAGTGTAAAGGTTTCAACAGACAAGCGCGACGCGACTCTAGTAGAAAAAAATCTATGATAACTTCAAGGAAATTGTTCTACTAGAATCGCTTCGTCACCGCGTCGTCGCGTCGCGCCTTTGAACCTTCACACTCCATTGGCTTACAATTACCTCGATAGTTTGCAAGAATTGAAGAATCAATAAGGTTGACTTTTGCTTGAGCATTCGGTACTTACCTAAAGGTTGTGCGAGAATAAAATGCCAACAAATTTTCTTGTTGTACACCAATTTGCAGAGAACCAAAAGGTGGAATAACGTCAAAATACTAAACCAAATAAGTACCTACACACTATGTGCTTTAAGCCATATGTATGATTGTGTGGACGGACAGTCTGGGTTTAATACCACGGCTCTGGAGAAGAACAGAGATAATAAAACGTCGGTAGTCACCATACTGCTCATGTCAACTCAGTAAGCAAAGAAATTCCTGTACCTAACTACAATAAGAATTGCTATACAACAAGTCACATTGACTTGCTCATGATCGTGTCAACTATCGTTTTTATTCTATGTCAATCAATGATTCAGTGAAAAACAAGCGATTACGCAATACCCGTACAAACTATTTTCCAAACCGTTGCTTTACTGAAAGGCAATTTGTCTATGCCCTTGCTAAAGACGAACCTAAACAAATCAACGGTACCAAACCAACGCTACTCAATATTTCGAAGTCCCGCAACCAGAATAAGTACCACAATAAATAACATACTTACGACGTAACGGAAATAATATATTGCGAATATTTAACTAACCCATTTACGTAAGTCGACGATAAAATAAATATTTAATTGTCAACGCAAAATCATTTATGCAAACGTCAAATATTTTGCGCGTATTATTTGACAGCTGTCAAAGCGAATTGTCATCTGGGATGCCAGTAATACATGATCTTGCACACATATGTAAAGTTGATTTGAATAATGGGTAAAGGAATATTGAATTAGATAAGTATTACGAAAGACAAACTGTTTAAAATTAAAGTTGGAATGGACGAATGAAACAATCAGCAAGTTCCATGATGACTCGGAAATTCACAACACCGCCTGACGCCTGTATTCCCTGAAGGGCTAGACAGAGGTGTACCTGTAGTACACCCACATTTCACCAGTTATGTTTAAGTCTTACGAAAAGCCACGATGAATTAAATTCTATCATTTGTTAGAAGCAGTGCAAGCAACACAGTCTATTGAAGATTTATTTCATAATTATTTTCATATTACTAATTTGTTAACTAACGGTGTGTACATTTTAGAATGTATATAAAAATAATGACGGAATACAAAACCTTGGCACTTGATGATCCAATCACATTTGTTTACGAACTCAAATACACTTTCTATTAGAAGTGTTTCACAAACTGATTCAATTCTATCACCGTATTATTTATAGCGAAAACGTAAATATAATACGCTTGTACGCATTTCTATTGTTTTTCTCCG
This sequence comes from Atethmia centrago, assembly GCA_905333075.3. Taxonomy (NCBI): domain Eukaryota; kingdom Metazoa; phylum Arthropoda; class Insecta; order Lepidoptera; family Noctuidae; genus Atethmia; species Atethmia centrago. Next base: position 17,774,222 of record HG995385.1, read on the forward strand.
TTTTATTGTGTAAATATAAATAAAAACTGATTGACACAATCGATCGCGTCTCCGTTAGAAAACTTGCATTCCATCCGATCTAAACAAATGCTTTAAGAATGAGAAATAACATTTAATGTTTTCAGTATAACCATTGTGATGTGGATTCTTGATTCGTAATACGTTTAAGAATCTAAAACTGGGGTCAGATTATACTTTGACTCATTTGAGGCGTGTGATACCAGACTCATCAGTGGACTGTCAACTTTGCACTTTTTTACTACGTAAAAAATGCTATATATTAGCTGTCTTATATCACAAAAAATATAGGTTTAATTAGCAGATTTTTAGTTTTACTAGTTAAGCTAAGCTGAATCCTTTATGCTCATAATAATTCATAGATTCATCACAGCCTATTTCAACCCACTAGAGGTCTTAAGACAACTCCCCTCCAATTTCACAGCCTTTTTTTCCTTGCTTCACCGTAATTACATAATGAGTTACTTTACCTAAATAATTCATAGGTGAAAAGGTGTACACACATGTATCTGTAGTGTTATTCTGTAAAAATCTGACCGTGAAAACTTGTCGGTGAAGTGAGGTTGAAGTGAGCTGTCAATAGTGTCATCAGGAAGAATCACAGCTCACTTCACCTAAGTTTTCACAGTGAGATTTTTACAGAAAAACACGAATATACATGTGTGTACACACCTTTTCACCTATGATATAAATATATCAGTTACTTACCTTACCAAATGGTAAGGTAACTTATTATGTAATTACGTTGAAGCAAGGAAAAAACAGGAGGTGAAATTGGAGGGGAGATGTCTTAAGACCTCTGGTGGGTTGAAATAGGCTGCGATGAATCTATGAATTAAAATTAATCTTTGAATTTATGAATATACATGTGTGTACACACCTTTTCACCTATGATATAAATATATCAGTTACCTTACTAAATGGTAAGGTAACTTATTATGTAATTATGTTGAAGCAAGGAAAAAAAAAGGAGGTGAAATTGGAGGGGAGATGTCTTAAGACCTCTGGTGGGTTGAAATAGGCTGTGATGAATCTATGAATTATTATGAGCAACAAAGGATCCAGCTTAGCTTGTCTAGTAAATATTAAAAATCTGCTACTTAAACCTTTTAATTTTTTGTGATATAAGACAACTAATATATTCCATTTTTTTACGTAGTTCAACGAGAAAATAATTAACGTAAGATATCATGGTAGATGATGATATAAAATAACCATTTAATATGCAGTACGGTAAAAAATTAAAACTTGCTGTTATAATTCAACCACTTCTTATATCAGGGACGTCATTCAAGAAATGATTGCCGTCAGCAACATTATTTATTGTGTCTATGTAAAATATAAATAAAAGCAAGATTTCATTAACCTTCACATAATATAATAATATGGTAGTATAATTAAATTATAATCAAGGTAATTTTAATGTAAACTTAACCTGAGATTTGTTTGTTCAGACTAACTAGAAGAATCGATTGTTATAGTTTTTTTACCGGTCAAAATTCAGTACCAAGTCCAACTGGGATACATATGCAAAGGGGATACGACAATCAATTAAACTTCGTATATCTTATGACGTGCCCACTCTGCTTACAAAAAATCAGTCAAATATATACAATAGTTTTGTCACTAAAGTCGAATTATTCAGTCACTGGAGTAATCTGAGATAATTATGTTAGCTGTCACTTTGTGTAAGAAAATGGTCAGAACTATATATTGCAACGGTGATCGTTTAGATGAATCGATTTATATAAGTGTAAATGTAATGTATAACAAAGTCTAGAATACAATAAATATTATATTATTACCAGAGATCGGATATTCGGATGCATATTTACCTAAAGTTAATTTTTAGCTGTGAAAGTATGGAAGCGGCTTCTTAAAAATCATGTATATTTAAAGAGCGCGGGATGCCAGGAACAACGGGATTGCATAACTAGTCCGGTGTATACGACTTCTAAAAAATATTTATTAAAAAAAACCCGGTATTAGTGGATTGCATATTTATTAAAAATTATTGCTTCAACCTACTTTACATCACAATATTGGGTAGGTACGTATGAGTCCAATTACATATGTATTCAGAAAAAAACATTAAATTTGTCGATTCCGGAATGGCGGGCGGGGTTTTTACGATCGATACAAAAGTGCATTCCATACAAACTAACGTTTGAAAGTAAGTTAATATAGATTCGATTCTATAACCAGAAACCTAAATTTGTATTCCCAGAGCCACGGGATTTTGCGATACAAAAGCGCATTCCATATTAGCCAACATCTCAACTTTAGGTGAATATGCATACGAATATCCGATCTCTACTTATGACGTCCCCACTCTGCTTACAAAAAATCAGTCAAATATATACAATAGTTTTGTCACTAAAGTCGAATTCACTGGAGTTATTTGAGATAATTATGTTAGCTGTCACTTTGTGAAATAAAATGGTCATAACTATATATTGCAACGGTGATCGTTTAGTTGAATCGATTTGTATAAGTGTAAATGTAATGTATAACAAAGTCTAGAATACAATAAGTATGACCATATTATTACAGAATGTAACAGCTAGCACATGTCAGATTACTGAATTAATAATTCGACTTTAGCTAGTCAAAGGTCTGCAAAAACCTTAGTCGGCCCATCATGCATTACTTTTTTTTTTTATGGATGGGAAATCATCAAATAGCTTCGCTCTGGGCGGAGCGGGAGGGTATGTCAGACTCTTACTGACTAAAACCCACCCGTATTCCTTCCGTTGCCTGTGTTGCGGGGGCCTCGGTGACCCATAAGTACCTTCCCGCGACCCCGGCAGGCATCGGCCCTAGTGGACCCCTACATATCATGCATTACTACAATTTAATTTGTTAAAAAAAACATTTTTTTTATTCGATGTTAGATTTTATTCGATAGTTTCAAAATTTGCATTGCATAAAGGATAAGTAATTAATGAGTTGGAACCAATACAATAGACTTATTAAACTAGAATAAAATAAAAACCGTACAATAATATTTGTCCTTACATTATTACGATAACCCTTTTCTACTTTTTCCTAACGATTGATCAATATGTCGCAATTTGCCTTCTTAGAAATATTCGAAAAAACATCATAACATAACACATAACATCACGCCTTGTTTCCCCAAAGGGTTGGACAGAGGTGTACCTACAGTACACCCACATTTCGTCATTAATGTTTAAGTCCCACGTAATAGGGGGCGAGCCTAATGCCATCAACCGAGCACAAATCTAGACTCCAGTCTGCTACTGAGAAATTCTAAATAGAATAACCCAATAACACTTTGCCCGTCCCTGGAATCGAACCCAGGACCTCATGCTCAGCAGAAGCGCTTGCAACCACTAGACCAAAGAGGCAGGCAAACATAAAGGTTGATTTACATTAACTCGGTGTTTAAATCCTGCGGTGGAAACCAGTGACACAAGATCGATATTCGGCCAATTTAAACACGTAAAGTCCAGTCCAGTACTCCACTCCAGTAGAAGGCCAAGACAAGTGGAAATGCCTTTCAAAGCATTTCGTATTTCTTCGCCGACTTTCAACAGGACTGACATAAGCTTTTTGGTAGCTTACGTCAATTCAATTTTTTTTTTTACTTTTCCATCATCGTCATCTCTGACAGAATGTCAATTTGTCTAGATCCTCATATTTCCAGCGCTAAATTTGAATCGAGCAGCCGCTTTGACAGTGCTACTGAATTGTTGTAAATCAGCCTTAACGCATCGTTTATCTTACCTAACGCAATTTCAAGTAACTTGTCTTTTACATAAACCCTGAAGGTTACGATAAACATTCCGACTCCTACCGAAAGGTCTGGGCCTGCATTAGAAGAAAACAGAAGTGCAAAAAGGGAAATGGGGGGCCTTAGTCTAGTACCGTAAAACGGGGTGAATAGGGAAGCAGGGGTGAACCAGACGAAACTTTAAAATGGATTTTAGCGTTGAAATAATACAGTTTGTTGCCAAAAAGGACTTTGTTTATTAATTAACAGCTAACTTTCCTTGTTGGCAGCAAACTGTATTCATTTCAACGTTAAAATTATTTTAAAGCTTTCGATCCGGATTCACCCCTGCATCCCTATTCATCCCGTTTTACGGTAGTGGGACAACACAGCCTGGTTTAGAGAGGTAGATACACGTAGGTATAACCTTTATTTAAAGAACAGAGAAAGGTTATTGTCTAAGGTTAGCAATTTTACGAGAGTGTTCATAATACCTTACCAATAAGGATGGGATAATAGTTTATTTAGTTATAACAATCTGATACTTAAACACATACATATTTGTAAGAAAATCTTGAGAGATTTTGTAGACAGTTCAGACAATAAATACTCTGTATTATTAAGCTGATGATGGGATTAGGCTAGCAACAATTTAATTATTTATAGATCAATGTAGTTCAATTTTACCGCAGCCATAAATACCAGCACATAATATTCCTTTTAATTAAATGCAATGTAATTTCCTTTTTCCAGGACGATGCGACGTCAGACCAATATAAATATTATTACTATTTCAAATGTTCCCTTTTCCTTGACTGTAAACATTTAGTATGATGTACCTATAATTGAATTAACTAGAAATAAATTTTAATATAAAGTCCACAAGCAAAATGTAACTGGATTGTCCAGCTGATATAAATTCAGATAGCCTTTACCAGGAAGTGATCATCGTATTAGTGGTTCAGTAGCTTTAATATAATCAGGACTGTGCCGGAATGTAGCAAATCGTCGTGGACGTGGTAGGACAACGGTTCCCCTGAAATCATCTTCGGTCATCAGAAGACAGCCGCCACGCAAGCATCGATGCGACTCTCTGCTAGAGTGACTGTCACCAGCCAGTGTCACTCTTATCCGACCTTTTCGGCGTTTCCAGTAACTTCGTCACAAAACGGGGCGTCACCACTTGCTGCGCCGTGAAGTGTTAGATTTTATGTATATTTGGTAGGTTTGATAATATTTGATATTGAATTTGATATTCCCACGGGATCGAGACTTACACGGGTGAAACCGCGGGGCGCAGCTACGATATCAGTACGATATTTTACTGTATAATTTTGGGACACCACATCACATGGCAGTTTCATACTGCATTTGTTTTTAACCGTATAAACAGATGGGATGTTGACGCAAGATTTATCGTAACCAACATTTTACCGTAAAATATCGGACAGTTCAACACCGTGTGAACGACTGCTAATTCATGCCGATACGAAACGAGAGGAATATTGGGTATATGCCACTATATATCGGGTATATGCCTACGACTTCAAATTGACTACCAAATCTTTACCATGTGTTGAGAACCTATGCATGTTTGACATACTCAGGCGATGACCTTAGCGCTAGCAAAAGCCACTAGTGAGCTTTGTCATAGATGCCTAAGTTTCGAGAAATATGTTTGTGTGCCTGGCTATTGGACACATTTCTTAGATGATTTGCCAAACAAATCATCTAAGAGATGTCGTAGCAAAGGATATCTGAAAGTTTTTGCCATCCTATTCCACGATACACATGATAAGCCGTCTATCAATACAAAAACTGACCTCAAACACAAATCACAGTCAGATATAAGACAAAGATAAAACATCAGAATACTCTCAATCCAATCTGCCAAAACGTGTCGCAAGCTTCATCAACGCCCTGACGCGTCGATCTTGAAAATTTCCTGCACTTCGGAAGGGTGATGTCCATATATTATTTTCAAACATCGGCCGAGACAATAGCGATTGTTGACAAAACGATCCGTCAGCGTCAGAGGACCGAGATATCGATGAAAACTGCACACGGTAGCTCTCGATTCTTCTCTCGATTCAATCGATTTTGATGAGCGAGTGAATTTTTCGCGTCCGCGTCAGATAAAATTTTCGCGGTTTAGGGTTTTCGGAATTGGTGTGTAAGAAAATGTGCTTAATTGCAAGTCTTGTCTGAAAATTGAATAATTATTTTCGCAAGACTTGTCAATCTCCATTGAATGTGAATGAAGAGGATTATTTTTTCGTCACATGAAGTTTACAGATAATGTATAAAAACTGAATTCTCTCGTCGTTAAAACCTCTTCAGAATACTTTCTGAAGAGGCAGTTGTAACAACAGGCTTTGCCCCAGATTGAAGAAATACAATACCATAGCGACTTACGTCTTTTGAACACTAGCAAATAGTGTCGTTAATCTAATAAATTTCATCCTAATTTTACTTAATTTTATAAAGAGGTAAATTTGTTTTTTGTAAGTTATACAAACTTACAAAAAACAAATTTACCTCTTTAGGGGTTAATCTCCGGCGCGTTGTATTCCACGCGCGCCTCAAAGAGATGTCGTCAGCACATAGGTAGGGGTCCACTAGGGCCGATGCCTGCCGGGGTCGCGGGAAGGTACTTATGGGTCACCGAGGCCCCCGCAACACAGGCAACAGGAAGGAATACGGGTGAGTTTTTGTCAGTAAGAGTCTGACACACCCTCCCGCTCCGGCCAGAGCGGGAGAAGTTATTTGATGATTCCCACCCTCAAAAAAAAAAAAGGGGTTAATCTCTGAAACTAACAGTCGGATTTAAAAAAATATTTTTGCAATTAATATTCCAATTCCTGACGAAGGTTATAGTATATTTGACATCACGGTACGACTCTCAGGAAAATGTTAAGAAGTCAGAAAGAAAGCCAAGGAAAAACAAAGTAATAGCGCGGGCATGCAATGCGACGCCGTGGGTTGGGAGAACATGAAATTTTACGCGGACGAAGTCGCGAGCAGAAACTAGTACCGAATAAATTACGATTAAGCTTTGTTCATCAGATTATCATTCAAATCTGCCTTAAACACAAAAGTTATGACTAATCCAATTAAATATTCCCATGCAACTCAATTATGTAGTACGTAGCAAAATGCTTTAACTCCGACCAGGTTTCACTTAAACAGAATTTCGGTTATGACTTCAAGAAGTTTGTGAGTCATATTAAGGCATTGTTGGATCATAAAACGCGACATGTCGGTGTTAAGTATGATTCATTGTCCATAATGCTTGGGACTCCTGTATTTATAAGCTTGGGTATCGAAAAAACCCGAAGCTATCGGGTAGGAATCGTGCTAAGTCATGGTAAGGGCCTAAGACCTGAAATAAGTTTGGAGCTGATCTTGCTTGTTACTTCGAACGTCGAATTCAACTTCAAAAGTGATATTAAATTTCGACTTAGATTGAGCGAGATGATATAAGTAAGTGCTACCTTCTTGCCAATATAGGCTATATATATTTGTAGACAAAGTCTAGGAGAATAAAACTTTAAAAATGTTAAAGGCACAGGAAACTATAAAAAACCAAATAACCACAAAGAGGCAACAATTTTAAAATCAAACAAAGTTTTCAAAACATGTTCCCTCTTTCTCCAGAATCAGAACAACTGAAGCCAAAACACTTGAACCACCATGCGATTTTTCCAAAGGCCTATTTCCCAGTGACCGGTCAAGCACTATACATAATATTATCTACATAGATCTACAAGATACCTAAACGCAAAACTGGGACAGAAGTTGCTTCCTGGAGTGGAGACCGCGTATCGGCAAGCGTAGTATGGGACGCCCCCCAGCTAGATGGACCGACGACCTTACAAAGGTGGCTGAGACAGACTGGATGCGGAAGGCGGAGGACAGGGTGTTGTGGCGCAGCCTGGGAGCGGCCTATGTCGAGCAGTGGACTGTTATAGGCTGATGCCCGGTTCCTATAATGACAAAACGGTTCGTTTTACTTACGGACAGTAAAATAATCTACCAGGCGTAAGTTTAAACCGTTCCTAAAAGATACGACTCGTGAGTTAACTAACCGCCTGTTGCCTACCAACGGATGGGAGGATTACCAATAACGATCCGTAACCTTAAAGTATGGAAATGATGGTCTGTAGCGTTCCTATAAAAATTTCAAACGTCAGTTAAACTGTCAAAGTTACTGTTCGTAGTTGGTTTGCGTACCGGCCGCTTTAGAACGGTTATAGAAAGTTTTGGGGAATTTTTAAGTGCGTAAAGTTAAAATTATTTTAAAATGTCGAGTTCAGAAAGTGAAGTGAGTGATTTAGAAATGTTACATTTATTATCGGATACCAGCGACTCTGATTCAGAAGAAAATAATCGCCGTATTAGAGTTTACAAACAAAGAGTCAACTATTTATCTACGTTGGATGATTTCGAGTTCCAGCTGAGATTTCGGCTTGACAAACCGTCTGTTCAAGAGTTACTGGTTGAAATATATCCATATTTGAGAATAACAGGAGCCAGGTTAGTAAATCTACCCAAGTGCCTAGGTAGTTAGGTAGCTAGGTACCTAATTGATACGAAGGATCATTGGCATAGATCGTATTCAAACAAAGTGTTACCTTGAACTCTAGACAACGAATTATACCTAATGTTTTACTTGGTTTGTTTAAGGAATCATGGAATATCTCCGATACACCAGCTATTATTAACTTTAAGGTTCTATGCATTGGGAACAATGTTAATATCAGTGGCAGATTTTATAGGAGTGTCGAAAACATCTGCATGTCGTATTGTACGTGATGTCAGTAATGCTATAGCACAGCTGTATAGCAGATATATATACATGCATACCAATACCGAGCAAGATTTTTATTCTGTTTCTCGTTTTCCACGAGTACTTGGTGCACTAGATGGAACACACATCAGGATACAATCACCATGTAAGTGCATTATATTAGACTTGTACCAACTAACTTTACTACTAACTGTAAGTATGAATAAGTATTTAGTAATTCTATAAGTACTTGCTTTTAATGCATTAATGTTTATTTCAGGTTCTCAGATTGGAGAAGAATTTAGAAATCGTAAAGGGTATTTTTCATTAAATGTACAAGCAGTATGCAATGCAAATTTGCAGTTTATGAATGTTGTGGCTCGCTGGCCAGGATCTGCTCATGATGCCACTATATTTAACAGTTCAGAACTGAGAGGTACATATTAATATTTTTATAATTATATCATTATTTTAAAACAAAGTAGATGGGTAATTTATTACTGCTTTACTAAATTATAGCTCTATTTTTCAGCACAATGTGAAAATGGACTTTTTGGGAATAAGTGGCTGCTTGGGGATAGTGCATATCCTTTAAAGCCATACCTCTTAACACCTTTGTTAAATCCAGAGTCACGAGGTGAGCAACTTTATAATGAAGCCCACATCCGAACTAGAAATACCATTGAAAGGTATGTAGAGGTTATGATAAGGAATATCTATCCTTACAGATTTCAAAATTTGATTATCTAGAATCCACTTAAGTATTATATTAATGTATTAGTTATTTTGTTATCTATAGGTGTTTTGGAGTTTGGAAACGAAGATTTCCAGTTGTGGCTTTGACTTTACGTCTGAGTCTTTTAAGAGCCAATGCTGTAATTATTGCTACAGCAGTACTTCACAACATCTGTAGGTTAAAAAGCCTAGATGATATTCCACCAGAGGTTGAGATTCCAGATCTAGATGCAGTGCCTACACATCAAAATACTGAGGCAAATAATCAATCAATAAGAGAAACTTTGATAACAGAATATTTTAATAAGTGAGTTATGCATGTTTATGTACTTTAATTATCTCTTCTTACAAGTGATTTACATTTGAGGGGTTTATTCAGTTCAGGGATTGACACTTATGTATAAAGGTAACCTTTATATAAGTAGTTACTAAATAATAGTCCCCGAGTTGTGGCAGAGGACACATTAGGTTGTAGAACATATGTGCAAGATCTGTGTATGGGTACCGCAGTACTACCTCATATGCTGCATCCTAGTAGAAATGTGCAAGCATGGTTGTGTTTAGGTTTGCAGCTAGTAAAATAAAATTACTGAGTGGAAGACCTAACAAGTGTGTGTACTAAAATATATTTTTTATAATTTTCAGTTTGGAGTAAGAAAGATTGCATCTTTTATATTTTTGTGACACCAGTCCATGAAAATTAAAAAGAAGCCAAAATAGTGTTGTATATTAACTATAAAAGTGTACATACTTTTGTGGGACACTATTTAAATAGGTTTATAAACTATTGAAACATTTTGTATACTTAAATAAAATAAAATAAATGTTGAGTGAAATATTTTATTTGTCATTTAATTATTTTTACATACTTACCTACTTATGTGTTTATATAAACATCAAATTATTTAATTAAAAACTAAATATCATTCAAAATTTCCTTATTAGCTAACTTTAGTAATCGTATCTCTAAATCTAACTTTTCTGCCTTCTTATTATAATAATTAGCTATGGCCAAATTCTTTTCCAGGCATCCATCTCCAATTCTTTTCTTTTTGCCTGTAATATAAAAAATAATTGGTGTTTATATATTACATCTACAATAATAGCTGTACTTGCTATTAAATGTTAGAGAAAGAAGAAAACATAAGAGATAAATTAATAATTACTCTTGTTTTGAAGAGATTTTGCCATTGTAGGCATCCCATATAAATATTTGACTCCTGCATTGCCCTCTACAACACCTTCTTCCGGGGTCAAAACATTTAGTTTTCTCTTTTTGACTGAAAATAAAGATAAACAATAAATTAAATATTGTGTACTAAGAATTACTAATCAAGCTCCGCTTCACCCTTTGGCTACACCACTTACTTCTTAACACATGTATATGAGCAGGGTTTGTAAGAATCATATAATTATTTTAACCGAGTAATGTAATAATACCTTCATTTGTATGTGGAAGGAAATCTTCCATGGACATTTGCACTGTTGCATTATCACCGTTCTCTTCATTGTCTACATCAGTGCTCACCTCCAACTCTACAACCACACTATCACCTCCACCATATCCATCACCACCAAAGGGAACATCGAAGCCTGTGCAGGTGGACCCCAGCAAACTTGCCACTCTATCGAGGACTTCATCGGTCGGAATGTACTCTGCTTTTCCACCACCAGTCTGCACCAGCTTATACTGGAAATGTATAGCTTGATGTGTAGCCGTGTGTACATGTAAACTATGCAAAAGGACTAGGTATTTATTGTGATGATTATTCATACTTCATATTATAGTTATTAAGATATGGATAGGATAAATATTTATACCTTTGTCTAGAGTAGTATTTATGTTGTACTGACGCTTGCTACAAATATTAACTACAACAAATAGTACTTATAGTATATTAATATTACGTACCTTCAACCTGTTCATGCGAATTTGTTGGGTTCTTTTCCTGGCTGCCTTTTTTAAATTGTCCCATTTTAATTTTAGCTGTTCCTTTTGCTTTGGGAAACGTCCACATTTTGCGTTGAATGCAGCCGTCAAAGAGACCCACGCTTCGTCTTTTAACTTGTTGGAGGTGGCGTTAGTTTCCTTGCTCGTTAAAATAGCGCAGTTTTGGATTAACTCCACAAAATAAAAGACTTCATCTTTCGTCATAGGCTTTTTGCTCTTCTGTAAATAGGTAAAACAAATCACACATTCATTATAATTTCGCTTTAGGTCACATAAAAACGTAACAATGAACAATATTACTTACTGGTGTAGTATCCATATTACTGGTTATAATAATAGGTAATGTATTTAGTAGAAAGATTTAAAACAGGCAAAACCGAAATCAAACGAAACGAACGACGCTCTTGAATTGGCTTGGCGTCATAGAAATCATAGATTATTATTATAGCGTTTTATTCACACTTTAGTAACAATATTAATTATGCTTAAAATTTAAGTTATAAAGGCCAAAAAAAAAAATTTTAGCTAAGAACCGCAATATAAGTAAAGCTATCATTATTTAGTATTTAAATATCTCATAATGTTTGAAAGCAGGTCGTAGTTTCTGAACTACACATAACATAATTTTTGTAATAACGAAACGCAAAGAGGAGCATTGAGGACCATCGGTTACAAGTAACCGACGAATGTTCGTAGCTGGTAAGATAAATAAAAAGTTTGTGGAACACCAAGTTACGCCTCGTTATCAGTAACTAGGAAACGAGTGGTAGCTGTTATACTATGACGATCCGTTGCATATAGGAATCGGGCATGAGTTGATTGATTGATTGAAACATAACTGTCGACATTTTAATGTTCTATATGTACCTACACTTCAGAGGAGGTCAGATAGGCAGTCGCTCCATGTAAAATACCGGTATTCATCAGTATCCGGTAAGGCTGGAAGCCGACCCCTAAATAGTTGGGAAAAGGCTAGGCAGGTGGTGATGTACCTACACTTCTGTCTGACCCTTCGCGGAAAACAGGCGTGATATTATGTTATACTAACTTAATAACCGATCCACGTGCAATATTTAATAACATCACTTTCGTGATTAGTCCAACACTCGTAATATCAAATAAATGTTAGTTGCTTACTGAAACAATTTGATTGTGGAGCGGTCGCGGTCTATTGCGTCTAAGATAACAGAGATCGCATATCACTGATAAGTTATCAGTAATGCACATTGCAGTGCGACTGATATGCACGTATGTGTGGGGTAAACGTTTTGACGAGAAGTCGGGACTGGGACTTAGAATAACTTGAGATACCGTATTGAAAAAGTTTGTGAGGCTTTTGAATAAATTAACTTCGTAAAAGACTTATTGGAAACCAATCAATCCAGAATTTGCAAATCGATTTTTTTAAAAGCTAATTTTTTTTAAAGCTCTTTTATGTTAAATTTATATTTCGAGCAGCAGCAGTTTTTTGGTAAGCTTTTTTTGATAAAAACCATCAGCTGTTCGTTAAATCCCTACTATTTTTGGGTTTATTTCATATGAAATCAGCAATCAAGACCATCGTCACGTGCAGTGCCTAGACTGAAACACGATGTTATAATACTTTGCAGAAGATCGCGGTAATCACAGTATCTAGCAGGGTTGGTTGACATGAATGAGAATTTACCTAACCCTGATAGAAACGCTCATACAAATCATTCTGACTCACCTGTAAAGCTCACGAGAACTGCCAGATTAAGTTTATTCTTCAAATCAACGTCACAAGTCACAACCAATATAATTTCCACAACTTCTAAAACATATTTATCTGTTATAGACCGCGTCATAAGAAATTCTCGCGGACCAAAATGAAAAATACCGTTTTAGTTTACAGAGTCGATCGTGTAGGAGAAACATACGGCATTGTGATCGTCCACATAGCACAACACACTTCGTAAACATACAGTACTCGGAGGTGGGAGTACAACAAACACTTCGGGGAAAGCCGACGGACGAGGCTAGTTCATGGCTACCTAGAGTCGAGAGGGGAGGATAGGCATTTGTTTCGGAGGAAGAAGTAGTTCTTACCTGTTCTGATATCCTGGTATCGATAACTAGTAGGACCATTAACGTGACCAGAAAAACGAGAGAGTTGGAATAGCTTAGTGGGCTTTAAGATGATGAAAAAGAAGTGAATGAAACATTAAGGTTTCACAATTAGTAACAACTTGATCAATCTATCAACATGGACATTTATAACGAACTCGAGCATATATGTGAATATGATTCTATAATAAGAAAAAGCGCACTAAAATAATACAAGATCATAATGAAGATGATCCTGAAACAGCCAAAATTTCTTGAGTCATTTAAAAGGTGTAACACTTGGAAAACCAGACTAATTAGCAAAACCAAGAAGTAGTACAGAACAGTATTATTCTTAAAAGAGACATGAAATAAGAGTGCCTTTGCTTAACAGAACAGGCTGCTGCAGAAAAAAACTTCAATAGCTCCAGAATCTTAAACACTTAGAACATGGAAACCTCAGAATCAACTTGAACCAAACAAACATACGTCATCAGGACTATACACTAGACATTGATAAGAATGATAAGGGCGATGCACGTGCATGCCCAGTGCTAACATCTAGAGAGGTTAATAGTACAATTGTACTCACATGATACTAGTTCAGCCAGTTCCGAAGATCTATATACTGGTATATGTATGCACATACATTATGTCAAGTTTGAAATAACTTGAGGTATGGAAGACCTGATCTTCATGAAGGGTTTTAACAATGTTCTGGGCTTTAGGTGCAGGTAACGAAATATCAGTATCTAAAGGATATTCTGACACGTCATCTAAATTTAGCAACCTATCATACGAAGATTCTGCAAGTGCCAAACTTTGAGTTGAAAGGTTATTTGGATTTCTGGGCAGTCAACGGATGTTGTATGTCTCAAAGGCTTGGAAAAGGATATATTTTAATGGAGAAATTGCAATTCGTTTACATCACTCAAATTGGAACGTCTATTTTATTTTAAGAACTGCCGTCGTAAGCCGAAACATTGACCGATTTTTTTTTAAATAAAACATAATATACATATAAACATCACGCCTGTATTTCCCAAAGGCTTAGGCAGAGCTGTACACCCACATTTTGCAAGTTATGTAAACGGTCCATGTAATAGGGAGCGAGCCTATTGCCATCAACCAAGCACTACCGGGCTAGATAAAACGTTAGAAATATTTTGCTAAAACATAACATAGGTTGTCACAACAAGCTGGTCAGACCATCGCGGTTGACCGTAACCGACAATATTTATAAATAGCAGTCGATCAATATTTTTCTATCCAGCCTGGGGCGACGGCCAGCACGCGTTAACTATAGTTAATTAAATAACTACTGTTTAACTTTCTATGAGTGTGTCTCACGATTCGGACCGGTTCCAAATGTCGCGATACTGGAGTCGCCGAATCTGATTTAGAGAGATGGTTCCGCATATTAATATTTGGAAGCTTCGAGGAAAATATGCTCCCGAAGTTTTGATGATTCATAGGTTGGCAAAGCCGATGATCCCTGGAACTCATTGTCTCTTCAGTGAGTAACATAATAGTCAGTAAGAGTCCGGCAGACTCCATTAATATTTCCACAGCTCAAAAAAAAAAAATAAAAGGAAGGAAAAATAGACAAAAAAAAATTTTCATCTTTGGCTTGAAAGAAGATCTTTGTAGCGCGCGCATATCATAGCCACTTACAAATATTATGCGATCGTTACTTCAACTCTTTAATATCCACTTTCCAGTAGAAGTCCAGTGCTACTACTTTAAAAACAACGTACAGTCAGTCGTAAGAGGATTACAATTGCTATTACCATCGGCGATAGCCTTTTATTTTTATTGACACACAACAGAAGAATGCACCACACCAAAGCATTAAGATCAGCCCTACAATTGCGTTACACATTCTATGTCAATCCGAAGGATTTTGGAGGAAATTCACAATCCAATGCTTCATATGTTTGAAAAACTCGCCTACTTCATAACGTAAATAAAGCAATGAATGGCATTGTTACAAAATTACCCCGCAGGTATCAAAGTAGCCGTCGCGGTAAGGTACTAAAGGGTCACCGAGGCCCCTGGCAACACAGGCAACTGAAGGAATACGGGTGGGTTTTAGTCAGTAAGAGTCTGACAAATGATTTCCCAAAAAAAAAAGGTATCAAAGTAGCCATTTTTCACAAATCATAACAGCGAAGATTCAAATTTGGAATTTTGGAATTCGCAAAAAAAGGAAGAACGAAAAATTGCAACATAATTACAAGACAAAACTTACCATATGAAAAATATTTAAAGAAATTATCTGGAGTGGTTTATCTCAAATAATTGCACAACCGGTCGAAACCAACATATCGGAATTAATAACATTTGCTACAAATACAATAGAAGTATTATCATTTTATTAAACATACGGCGATGCTGGGTTTTTCGTGGCTTAGGTACAGACTATCCGTCCAAAAAACCCAAAAATATATACATATATTTATTTAACTGCCAATACTAATGTTAAAACAACTGTAAACGATACTCAACGTAAATAGGTTTTTATCATCACCATAATGTATTAAAAACGGACAAAAAGCTTATCTTAGGAATCTATATAAACGTTTGAATAGGTATTATCCGTTTATGTGCCCTTCGAACTTTCTTTTAGGCTGTTTAAGGTACAATTTTCTCGAGGTTTGAAGCAAAAATTACCAAATTATAAATATGTGTAAGATCCTTCACGGCAAAACAGATGCTCGTGAACTGCATGACGAACTGTCCCATCTTTTTGCTCCGTTAAACTGCGCGGGCTTGCGGACGGTGAGCAATGGGTAGCTCGCCGTCCGATAAGGACCAGGCCCGGGTCGATGGCGCGTTGTGTTCCACGCGCGCCTCAAAGAGATGTCAGCACAAGTGCAGGGGTCCACTGGGTCTGATCCCTGCCGGGGTCGCGTGAAAGTCCAAAAGGGTTACCGAGGCACCGGAAAGAATAGGGGTGGGTTTTAGTCAGTTAGAGTCTGACACACCCTCCCGCTCCGCCCAGAGCGGGAGAAGTTATTTGATAATTTCCACCAAAAAAAAAAAGCAGGAAGCAAAGATTGTTCGCTGTGCCTCGGAGTCGAACAGTCGCGCTCGAGCCCAATCTCCTGTCCCTCGCACACTCTGCGCTCAATGCTCTCTTGGACGTTAAGCCTCACTGTGATGTGTTCGCGGATGAATGGAAGAAAATCTTGTCAACATGTCTGGAGTGTTGTGAGATGAGCGTATGACTGCCGAGTATAATGTATTTTTGTCTTTAACTAATGTAATTGGTCTTAGCCGTGTTATGTTAAAATTAAATAAATAAAGAAATAATACATAAATAAAAGGTCTAACAAAACAATTGCGGGTTTCCACGTGATTTGGTGGTCGCATTTTGTTTTTAAAAGAATATTTCTACATGAACCATGGCACGTAATAATGTTTTGTAAAGATAATAAGAAGAGATCAAGTGATGTTTTGTTTTCCAAGATCTCATTTTCATTACCAGCATTTCCGGTTTCTCAGGATATTGTTCCTCTACAGTACTCTTCAGTGACGCAAACTTACTTAGACCACAGATTAATATATATATAGTCGTCCAAACCAAAATATTGACCATGGCGACCAATCCCAGTGGAGACCAGCCTTCGGCGCGGTAGATATTATAGTACACAAGTGTGTACGCAGACACAGGTGCACCCTCTCTTCCCTCGCTCTCATAGTCCGATGGGAGGGCAATCCGACACGACCGGAGAGAGATCAGACGCAGGGCCGGCGACTTAACGTGCTTTCCGAGGCACGGGGTGTTAACACACCGCCAACTTCTAAACTCCGGGCTGTTACTAAGACATTCCGAATGGAAATCCCCACTTACACTTAATAATAACAGATAAATAAGTAGATAACGGCGTAGTAACTAAGGGTGAATTTCACCAATGAAACTGAACGTGATCAACCCATCTAAACCGCGTTAAAGAGTCAGTGTCGATATTCCCCAACAGTAATGAGGATTACACTGACTGTTCCTGAACGCGGATTACATGTGCACAAGATTCCATGATTTTCATGTAGGTACCTATACAAATATATCGAGCAACCGGAATTTCTTAACAGGAAAGCAAATATAGGAACGTTAACATGAAATGATTAACATTAGGTACACACGGCTACAAATCAAGCTATACATTTCCAGTATAAGCTGGTCTCTCACTATACGGAAATTCTATACTATGCGAGATCAGCTTAAACTGGAAACTTATAGCTTGATATTTAGCCGTGTGTACATAATATTAATTTTTAAAGAAGAACTAAACTACACTACACTACCAATTATTAGAAGTAGTATTAAGGTTTTCTACCTCAGCATACGGTACTCTAAACCCAAAGCACAATGTTCGCAATCGAGGCCACAGAGCTAGTCTGGCGATTTTGACAAATCGTTATTGATGCGTCGTGAGCTACTCTGACATTATGCCACCAATTATATTATTTAAACTAGCAACACTGTTACCAATTACTGAAGGATATTGTTTTAAGAATTATGACACAAGATTAGATCCTAGAGTACGAAAAACTTTTAAATTGCCTATAGTAGGTAGCAAAGATATTAAATACAAAGAATAGCAACAAAAACCAGCTACTCAACGAACGATTTGTAAAAATCTTTTACGAATCGCTCGTTGAGTAGCTGGTTTTTTTGTTTTTATTATAATTATATTATTTAAACTAGGAACATTGTTACCAATTACCAAAGGATATTGTTTTAAGAATTATGACACAAGACTAGATCCCAAAGTACGAAAAACTTTTAAATTGCCTATAGTAGGTATCAAAGATATTAAATACAAAGAAAAGCAACAAAAACCAGCTACTCAACGGACGATTCGTAAAAGATTTACCAACCGGATATTTTTTTTACAATTCTGATCAGAAATTGCATTTAATACCAACCAATATTATTAAGAGGTCGTTCTCCAATAAAATAAAATAATAACAATAAAAGATACTATTATTAACCTACCGAACCTTTTCCTCAATACAAACATGTTACACACTAACCATAATCGGATTACCGTGCTTCTGACAGTAGATTAATCAAATTAAAACGAGGTATCAAAACATTTTGATGTGATGCTATCAGCTTGGGCTATTGAACCCATTTTGGTTGCTAAAGATGATTCTACATTAGGTTTAGCTGCAGAAATTCCGTGGGATCTTAAGATACCTGGTTTACTTCATGATCAAGGGAGGGTATCCCTAACCGTAGCCCTAACGGAATGGATACCGAGAAACGGTAGAAGGAGCTTCGGCAGACAAAATAGTAAGGTGGGTGGGCTACCAACAGAAGATCGCGGAGAAGACCTGGATGTGACTCGTACAGACCAGGGAAGCATGGCCTCAAAGGGAGGAGGCCTATACTCAGTATTGGGTGGAACAAGATGATGATGATGATCAAGGGAGTGATTTTAAATACTTAGGACAATTTAATTATAAAATTGAAAGAAAATCTAGACTGCCCAAACAACAGTCAGATCAAGTAGCACTAGTTTTAAGTCTGGAAACTGAAAATATCAAATACTAGCTTCGGCCCGGGACTACGTCCGCGTGAAATGTCCTGTTTTAACACAAAATATATCCTTAGACACTCGGCAATACTGTAACTTTCCATTAGTGAAAGAAATTTCGGAATCGGATCGGTAGGTTCGAAGATTACCTCATAAATACAAACTTACAAATGTTACCAATTTATAAAATTAGTATAGATGTAGAAATTGATCATGAAATAGAAAAACATTTCTTTACAAAGCAAAACGAAACACTGAACTATATGGACTCCTACAGTAATGAAATTCATCATTTTAAAGATATATTTTTAGCTAAAACACATAATTTTAAGCACGTGCATACCGTAGACGCGACAGATATGGTGCTACATTAGTCATTGACACAACGTTTGATCATGTTACGTAACAGCTCGGTTACTCGGCTTAGTATTTAACTATTTAGCGAGAGGAAACAGCAACTAATGAGTGCTAAGGTAAGAGGTTAGTAGGATTTGATAAACCTCTAAATGTTACCAAGATAATGTATTTGCTAATCGCCCACAGTTTTCCAAAAGGGCCACGAACATGTAGGACCAACTATTATTTCTTCTTATCTCGTCTTAACCCGTGTTCTGTTCAAGCTGGTGTTAAACTGAGTTGGTACTCGTATCTATTAATGGAAACATTATTTTGTGGATGTGGATTTTCGTTCCATCCAAAATCATATAAGTATGTCCATTAATTGTGAAGTGATTTGCGTAAAAGATGATTGTAAGAACATGTTACATAATATAAGGATGTACATAATTAATCAAATCTACGTCATAATATCGCTTCATTGTAGTATAATGGAAATGGAATCTCTAGAGACGTAAATATGTGCGTCAAAGGACCTTGAGAGACAAGCAGCGCCATTGATCTGTTTAAATTATAAGGGACTATTTCGATGAGTATTAATTCATACCGAAACATTGCAAGGCAAAAATTTAAAGCGCAGTTCGCTGCCTCGGTGGCAGGTGAATCTACAAACCTAGCACAAAATAAACTCAACTAATGTACCGCGACTCCGCAAGGACCATAACTCCGCATTGCGACAAAACAAAAACACAAATTTGCAAACGTATAAAGAAATTGAAAGGTACCGGCGTGCGCGATGCTATCGCGAAATTATTCCAAATTTCACCGTTTTGCCTCTCTGACTGCAGCGTTTTTTACTTTTTTCATACGATGGCAGTCGCGGGCCAACTCCCATAAATTATAGTTCGGTAGCTCTGTTAAAGGGGTTTTTGAGTATTTTTTTATTTTTGTTTAGCCCTTTGAAGAATTTATGTCCCCGTCTTACTTAGTAGCGGCGGTCAGCGCAGTTGCCGAGTTGACCGGCTCCGAGAAATGTTCGGGCCTTTCGATGCGCGACGCTATAAGTATTTTGTACTTGAAGTTTTGTTTGTGAGCTTGTGATACGGCTTTTGGCTTATTTTTATTTAGTTTCACTGAAGCCTGCTTGAAGTTGGAAGTTGAAGCACCTTAATGACTATCGTGCAACGATCGGGGTTAAAGAAAGTCGCCTCAATCATCCGAAATCTTTTCATCGACTCAAAATTCTACACTACAGAAAACTGTTTCTAATTTTGACACATCGTCATCTATTTCATATTTTGTTCCTTTATCCTTCAAAGGGTCCTTCGGTTCTCAGTCCACCTCAATTCTACTAAAAGATACACCTCTCACAAACTATCACTCATTATTCTATGAACCAGATCGAAGTGCTAACTAACATCCAACGCGCAACATTACGTAAGGTGTGGTGACGTAAGGTGAACAATGGCCATCGGAA
Organism: Atethmia centrago; assembly: GCA_905333075.3. Classification (NCBI taxonomy): domain Eukaryota; kingdom Metazoa; phylum Arthropoda; class Insecta; order Lepidoptera; family Noctuidae; genus Atethmia; species Atethmia centrago. The sequence continues at coordinate 17,794,874 of HG995385.1, forward strand.
GCAGGCACGTGTCTCCAAGTCGTGACAGACCAGAGTCACTTGCAATTGTTGGGCTCTCATATTGCTGTGATATGGTGAATGGGAGGACGGGACGGTAATTTGTGAAGGTACTAACTATTTCGTTGTAGAATGTGCACATGATAAATGGTTTAAAAAAAAGTGTATGAGACTGGTTAATTAAAAAAAAAACTCGAATAGTTTACAGCAATAATAAATCAATAATGGATGTTAATACACCAAAAACTTTTATATAAGGCATTTTGTTTTCACATTTTTCAAATCACCAGTTTCGCCAAAACTGCTACCATTAGGTTTGAATATAGGAACCGAGTTTTATTAAAATCAATGTCACTTTATTATGCACAAATATAAAATACATTAAAAGCAAGACAGGAGAATGAAGAAGAGAAAGTTTTCTAATGAAACATTGTAAGAGGCAAATGATGTAAGAAACTAATTTGTTAAATGGATTCATTGAGAATCTACTGTTTGCAGATCGGTCTAACAAATAAAAGGCAAATTACATAATGTTGAAAATTTACCAGGTATACAGACAAATCCCTTAAGATTTGGATTCCAGCCGGTCTATTCTGTACAAATCTCACCGTGAAACCTTAGGTGAAGTGGACGTGAAGTGAGCTCGAATTCCCCCTTGTGCTAGTAATGACACTATTGACAGCTCACTTTAAGCTCACTTCACTTAAGTTTTCACAATTCCTCAAAATTTCGACACGAAAATGCATAGGTAGAGTTTCAATCTATCGCAAAAAACTCGGATCAATGTCAAAAATCCGGATCACATGCGTAAGAAGTGAAAAGGGATTACTATGCGCAAAAAGCAAAAATTACAAATGTTCCGTAACCGAAATAGCCTTAAAACGCGATAGCAGACAAAACGGATTCCAAATACTGGCAATTGGAATAGTTTTCAGTTTTCTTTTTCTCTGTTTTAAGTTTCGAAGGCATCCTAACGGTATTCGGGAGACATAGCATCGGGACGGACGCGACAACTCTTTTTATGTTATTTTTCTACTGACCTTAGTCGTTTGCGATCGATTTCGAATCTTTTTAATCGGTCCTTCTTAAAAATAAATATGAAAGTTCCATTTTACTTTTGTTTTCAGTCTGAGTTATGACTGAAATGCCGGTTTCTTGATTTTTTTTTAATAGTTTTACGAAGATGCGGATGCCGTTGTAATTTAAATTGAAAATCAAATGATGTCACTTCCTTCCTACAGATACTTTAACCAGAAGAATGGCAATAAATCATAGGAGTGTTACCGGATGGAGACGTCAATAAAATTTTAATTAGGATCATAGAATTAAGATTGTCTTATTAATTATCCTAACTAGTATTTAAAACTAACAATATCGCCGCGCGGTGATTATGATACAAAAAGCCAGACTGCCAGCTCTAATTGCGTTCAACGCCGGCCAAAATTAAAAGAGAAGTCGCACAGCAAGAATCCCGCCTATTTTTAAAAATGGAATCCGACGATGATTCGCCTAATTAATAAACCAATCACGTACAGTCGAGACGCGGCGTCGAGGCGCGGCGGACGTGCGGGCGCGGGGGATGAACGCTCGGAAATTCGAATACTATATTTTTTCTGGACTCAAAGCATCGCAATGTAACTTGTAATTGGCTTGACGGCAATGATAACGAATTTAGAATGCAATCAATTATTTATTTATGAGTTATTACTTTGTCTAACAAGAAATTATCACTTTATGTGAAAAATTTAAAACTCGTCATTATTAATCATTAAGAAATATTTGCGAACGCCAGATGTTATCTGTCTAAAGTATTCACCATGCCCACTAGTTAGAATGTGTCGATACAAAAAACTTCGGCTCAGTTAATCTTGTCAAATCAATATGAGAAGTATAAAATTAAAACTTCTGATCGGATTCTCAGAACATTGTTATGAGAACGTATCGGATTATATGACACAGCATTATGTTTTCTCTTTTGATTGAATGGACATGAATGGAGCGCACATTATTATCTAAAGAATAATGTCCTCCAATATTGACACCGAAAAATTAGTTTAAAAAAACTCCAGTTTGGGGTTTTAGGAAAAAAATATCATTTATCAAATAAATGCATTCTCTGTTATGTCTTTGCGCAGCGTGACTGTAAAAACTAGTTGAATAATAAATGCATTGGTTGGCAACACTGAGCCCGAGGAAGCCCGAAGCTCGGCGAAAAAGGGCGAAGATTAGCGAGCGCGCGCTTTTTGTTTGCATCAATCGATGCGCTCGCGCATTCGCACGATGAATAATTCAAAAATTGACATGAAATGGCGTATGGTTCTTTTTTTAAATGAAAGGTGCCCGATTGAGGACTGTAACCGCCTGACGAATTCATTGGTCAACGGCTTTTTACGTTCGGTAATTGCTGTATTTACTTTATAGGTTATGAAATGATATTAATGCAAGCGAATGATCTCGTTCTGTTGTTCCAATGTTAATAGCACTGTTTTTACTATGCTTAGATTATGAATCCATATGGCGAACGGCAACAGTTTATACAACTGACAATAAAATATGAATTTATAGTCAAACCGCAAATAAAGCCTCGCCTTGGCGTGCGTAAAAAATGAAATGTCATAGGGTACTTTACAAAGTGTTACACAACCGCTCAGAGAAGAAATTTAAAATGTTTACGCGTCTGCCTGTTCGTATATCTAGAAATTGGTTGTCATCCAAGCAAAAAATGTATAATTAATTCGAGTAATGCTGTTAATGATGCATCGAAAACTTGTGTCGATTTCCAAGTATAAGTAATCTTGTCATCTGAATTCTGACTGCGATTGGTCGAGAGATCCCCGGTGCAGTTTTTGGATAAATGGCTTCATCCCGCACTACGGGATGCTGTCAAGACCTCTTCGAGTTATGGTTATGACGGCTTTTTACGTGTTTCATGAAGATAATTTCATTATGTCGTTACAAAAAGTATGCCGGTAATTTGCCTGTCCCAATGTAACTAACGTTATTTGTAAGGCTGGATCGATGTCATTGTGCATTGTGGGAGAAAACTCGGTTTCTACTTGTTTTTTTTTTGCTGACAAACTTAGCTGGGTAGCGGTGGGCATGTACGCACTTAGCTACATGTGATTTTAAAATAAAAATCCAGTAAAAATACAGCGTTATTTAGAATGTTTTGCCAGATAGCAACCGTGTGTCAAATGTCATCAATTTGTTTCTAGAATTTACATTTTCTTGACACTAGTGACTTTTGTTGTCATCTTTTTTATATGTCGTATCGTACAAATTAAAAAAATATTAGTTATACCACGGATTTTTTGTCGTATCATCTCATGGTTTGACCGACTTCGAATAATGTCGAACGTCTATTGTTTACATATGCTGAAACATCTACTAACATTCCTCAATAATCCAGACCACTTAGGCATACATTTGTTCTATACTCACTTATAAGAAGAAAACGCCATATTGTTGTCTACACAGGGTTGGTCGTCCACCGTTCCACCGGTTGTGAGCATCAGGGTGTTCATTCGTGTTCAATTCTCACAAGAATATCGATTACTTTATTGATTGAAATCTATCGGTACACGCACTTCACTATTGGTTCCTCAAAGTCCGCGCTTGCGTCACTGTGACGCGTTCGCACATTATGTACGTCACATCACTAGTGTTTGTGGCATAATCTGGAATGAAAGGATACTAATATTAGAAAAAAGCGGTTAAACTTAAAAGTATAATACAAAAAATATTTACAATAATGTATTAAAACAAAAGATTGACCGTCCTAAGGACTCAAGTGTATCTAAAGTGTTTAGAATAGGTCTCCTTATAAATATGGATGACATTTTGCTTAGAAAAATACCTAGTAAAATTTCAGCTATGTAACTACCCGCAAGGGTAGTCACATTGGGCACAGAAGTAGCGTACCTAATTATTGCTTTACCGTCTGTTAATTAACATAAACAGTTCGCAACTGATTTCGGCTAGTCGTGAAAGTTTATTTTACTCATTAGATTTATCATTAAAATCTGCGGGTATTTCAACAGAAAGTGAATTTACTTATGTTAATGAAAGCAATTGCCATCGCGTGACATTTCAACTGCACAGTTGAACTGATTATAGAGGTCACCCAACAGTTTGTTGTATAAAAACATTTCTAATCTCATGAGAGCCCTGCGTCAGATTTGACGGAGATAGCGACCCGCGGTTGTACCGACGGAACCGGCCGGCCGCCATCTTGGCCCTGATTGACAGCTGTCAATGTTGGCGGCACTGCGACGCGTCGCCGCGCCTGCGCACTACGGTACACTGCGCGTCACTAATTCGTTTTGAAAATAATGTTCTTTTTTAATGTTTTATTTTGACATTCAATTGTTTAAGCTCGAGTTTTTGCTAGTTTTACTATTATTGTTTAATTGTTTATATGCAAACTAGGCGTATTACAATTTAATTTAATCATCAATTGTCGTACCTATGGTTATTTGTTAGAAACTCCGTTTTTTTGTACTTTATTAATTCAAAAATAATTAATAAAGCCATCATTGTAAATACTTCCTCATTGCGTAGGCCCGAGCTGATAATTATTCAACTGGCAGGAAAGTCGTAGAAATTCTATAACTATAATTACTGTATGCAGTGGACACTTCTGCATTTATTTTCCCAGTTCCTCCTATTATGATTGCTAAGGGACTACAAACTTATTTGAAATTACTGGCCGATATTTTAAAACTTCTCTCTACTTTCTTTTCTGGAATATTCAGGCCTGAAATCAATTTACTTTTGAAAAAAAATATAAAGTTTTTTAAAACTTGTACTTTTCCTATTTCTATGCTATTTGGCTAGATGATATTTAAATAAGTTTTTACTTACTAATTCAGTAAACCATTACATGAAAGTAAACAGGTCATTATTTTATACCTACCTATATAAAATAATGACCTGTTTACTTTCATGTAATGGTTTACTGAATTAGTAAGTAAAAACTATGAAAAAACTGCGGATAGGGCAGGGCTGTGTACTCTAATCAATAGGGAAAGTAATTTTCTATATTTAAGGCGCTGACAAGAGGCAAATGACCAAAGTAGGCTTTTTTTTTTTTTTGAGGGTGGGAAATCATCAAATAACTTCTCCCGCTCTGGGCGGAGCGGGAGGGTGTGTCAGACTCTTACTGACTAAAACCCACCCGTATTCCTTCCTGTTGCCTGTGTTGCGGGGGCCTCGGTGACCCATAAGTACCTTCCCGCGACCCCGGCAGGCATCGGCCCTAGTGGACCCCTACTTTGTGCTGACGACATCTCTTTGAGGCGCGCGTGGAATACGACGCGCCGTCGACCCGGGCCTGGTCCTTACCGGACGGTGAGCTACCCATTGCTCACCGTCCGCAAGCCCGCGCCTACGGTGGCCGGAAATCCGCCCGGGATTCCCGACGCCCTGGGCGTCTCCTGCGGCGGCTAGGGGCGAGAGGGCGCGAAACTTGCCTTTCCCTCAACCGTCCCGCCTCCTCCTTAGCGAGCATTACTGCTTCGCAGAAGGAGGTGACGGCTGCCCATGCCCTCTCGCTCCGTACCATGGCCTGAACCAGGGCCGGACGCGAGAGGTCTCTGCCGCCGATCGCCTCCACGAGGACACGGCGGTGCTCTGCCCAAGCCGGGCAGACCTCCACCGTATGCTCCACCGTGTCCTCCGGGCGATCCACACAATGGTGACACCCGGACGTTTCCTCCCGCCTTATCCGACACAGGAACCTCCCGAAGCTGCCGTGTCCGGTGAGGACCTGCGTCAGGCGGAAGGTGACCAAAGTAGGCTTGTCTTAAGAAAAAAAATTGCCAAATCTGTAAAGTTTGTAGTAGCGAAAAAAATATATGTTAATTTTGAACATATTTCCCGGAACTTGGTTGTTACCAAAATACGTTTTGAAAAAAAAAACTCGATACAAACTAACGTTAAACTAACCTCTTCCCTTGAGTTCCAATCCAAAATATCTGTACCTGTAAATACCAACATACGTTACGTATTTAATTAATAACAAGACCGTCTTATTTGAATGCAGAACTTGATTGTTTTTTATTTTCGATTACTCAACTCAATTTTGAGTAAATAGACAATTACTTCATATTTTGGAATAAATTACAAGCGTTGTGTCATCGCGCTTCTCTTTCTTTTCTATACAGTCTGACAGTGACGGCGGTTTAGGTGTTGTCAGCGTCTTAAGTCGTTTGATTGGCTACGTCCAACAATGGCCGTAAACGAACGTCAGTAACACCCTGAACTTACATACCTATATAAATACATGTCTTTTCAACGTAAGTACGTCTACAATTTAAAAGTACCTATTCAAATATTATTGAAATGTTTTTTTTTTCTTTTTTAGTTTTTTTTCTTTCTTTACAGATTTACTCGCCAAAATTATTCGTTCGATTAATTTTGTATAAAACCAAGCGCTTCTCGCGCGCTTGGTTTTATACAAAATTAATATTCTTAATATTTTAAACGTTATAGACTTTGATTAGATTACCTTCTACATTAGATAATTTAATAAATTTATATATATGCATGGAAACACGAGGAAAACCACTACATAAATCATTAAAATGGCATCGTACAGTAAATCTTATTTTATAGTTCACTGACGTCATAGTGTTGTCGTAAAATGGCAACATTATGCAGAGGAGATGTAATTGTTGAAACTCGTTGCATTCCTACATTAATCGTTTTTCGTGCAACTTATTTAGTTTTAGTACATTTAAATTGTTTAGCGTCGAATTATCAGATATTACTCGGACAAACAGTGGTGGTCCAGCGGTAACGGCCCCGACTTACGAGTTGTAGGTTGTGGGTTCGAACCCAGGCAGGGCCTTTACTTTGTGTAATTTATTTCACACTACTGCTCTCAAAATGTGAAGGAAAACGTCATGAGGTTACCGGCATGTCCTAGAACCAAAAATTCAAAGACGTGACATCTACCAACCCGCACTGGGCCCGCTGGATTACGGCCAGGGTTGCCCACTTTTTGTAAAATAATGATGGTCAAAGTGTGAAAAAAAGACAATGTTTAAAGTTTTATTTTTTATGTTTATACATATAGATACATAACTCATTAGTCGTACTCGCGCAACTCATCAATTTAGCACCAATTTTGAAGGCTTCGTAAGCCTCACTAAATAGACGAGGAGCAATTTTTTTATTAAATATATTGAAGCTCTTTTTCTGTCGTCCCATCACTTAGCATTCATCACTGACTCATTCTGTGAATACTGAGGTTGCAGAACGAACTACCCTAGTATCTAAAAGATATCAATTATCTATTCACTATGCCCCGAAAATTCGAGACATTAACAGTTTCATTCTGAAATTAAGGCTAGCTGAATCACCGCGTCCATACCTGGGTATGGACGCGGTGAACATCTGTACATGCTCGGTGTTATGCGTAGCAGCTGAAACTTTATATTTAGGTATAGCTCTGGATATCAGTGAAACCAGTATATTCACATACTTATTTTTTTTAACAGTAAACAGTATTTTAGAGTGAAAAACGGTATCGGTACGGTAACTGTTTTAAACGGTATGGTTGGCCATCCTGATTACGGGCCACTCCCTATCACACCCGTCATATCATAGTAATTTATTTAGTTTTAGTTGAGTCTTCAATATTCTTAAGTAAATAAAAGTACCTAATACATACTTATGTTGACTTTAACTTTCAAAATTAGAACGATTCCAAATGTGGCCTTAATAGATTCTGGAGTTTTTTTTTTAAATAAGAACGTGAATTTATTTCTTTTTCTAATGGCAGCACTGGCTGTTAAGAAAATCTTAAACTGAATAAAAAGTTTGAATCACAGTTTCGATTTCGATACAACCAGTCACCTCTAATATTTACAAGTTGTAACAATTTATTTCCACCGCTGAACCGGTGCGTGAGCGCCCGTGACGTGGCGGAAAAGATTCAGGAATGCTGTCTGGCTCCGCCGGAAAGCAATCTTATTAAAAACCCATACTGGCAAGAGATGAAAACTGATGTTGCCAAAATATTATAGGTGCTTTGTTTGGTTTTGAAAGATGCCTTATTTTATTTTGGATGAACTAATTGAGTTTTGCAGTAATTTTGGTATAACCAACTTTTGAAAGTTGAAAAGTCTATGAAGAGAAACTTCACAGCTATAAACATCGAAATTAAAGCAATCATGCGCACTTTCTAATTCCAAATCCTCGCGCCAAAGCTCAAAAAATCTCGTTTTGACATTTAACAAGACAGTGTCGTTCCAGTTCGGATCAATGTATCGATAAAAATCTCGCAACCGAACTTATCGATAATCACTGAGTGTCACCGCTCTAAACGTAGATGATAATCTAAGTGGACGGCTTGACACAACACTGTGTAAGCCGATAAAAAATAGCAGACTACATGTTGAAAATAATAGCTAGAAAAAGGGTAACAAAAAGGAGGCCCAGCCTATCTTAACAGGCATAATAAAAATACTCGTGCCTAGTAAAAAAGTGGAAGACTGCAAAATAATTAGTTTTCATCTTGCTTGGAGGCAGATGTAAGAATAATAATTTCTATTTTTGCTCTAATGATATACGAGTAGATAGCCCTAAAAATATGTATTTCTTAGTGATTAAGTGCGATAAATATATAAATGTGTCTTCTATTCTGAAAGCAGGTTTTTAACAAGAACCCGCCCAAACGACAATTTCAGCACATTTATGAAACACTACTTTTGATTTAAGCAAAAAAAAAAGTGTAATGTACACAAGGCTACACATCAAGCGATACATTTCCAGTTTACGCTGACGTCGCATTTTACGGAAATCTTATACAATGCGAGATCAGCTTATACTGGAAATGCATAGCTTGATGTGTAGCCGTGTGTACGTGTATGCCTGTATAATGACATAAGCATTTATAAGATAACTATGGATTCTAGTCTATATGAAGGCAGTTACAGACCACCATTTCTTGAAAAAAAAAAATGTTTTTATAAATATCGATAATATTCTTCCTGATCACTTCGTTGCTTTAGTGGTCGCAAGCGCACTAAACCATGAGCACTACTGAACATGAGGTACTGTGTTCGACCTCCAATTTGGGTATTGTTATTGGGTTTTTCCATCAGAAATTTCTTAGTAGCAGCCCGGAGTCTGGATTAGCGCCCGGTTGATGGCAATAGGCCGCCGCCGCTCGACTTAAACATAATGGGCGAAATATGGGTGTACTATAGGTACACCTCTGGCTAACCCTTCGGCAATTACAAGCGTCATGTCATGTTATCCTTACCTTCCTGTCCATTTCGTTATCATTTCAGTACGGTCCCTTCTACCTTGAAAGGTACAAAACCATGAACAAAACATTACTAGAATGGCAACGAAACAGCTGGTAACTAAAACACACGCCATGTTTTGGTTAAGTACAGTCCGCATAAAAAATAACATCCGCCGACTAAGATATCAATGAACGTGTAGCGATTGTACTGTACGTCGCCATGCGGATATGCCTGTGTTATAGTCGTTAAATAAAATTTATTATTACATATTATATGCATAAGTCTGTTAAAACGTGGTGTTTTGGTAGACAGTTTAATATAAAACAAATGTAAATGTAAAAAATATAACTTAAAATTTTTTTAATGTTTATTTTTTATTTTTACAACTTCCGGAGCATGCTGCATACGAGTATTACGTATCTTTAAATAAAATATAAAATTGTTCAAAATTATATACAAATTCAGATGTTAAATTAATGTAAATAATTTTTATTTTTTTATTTTTATTGTATTTTTTAGTAATAGACTTGTATACAATATAAGGGTTTTTTTTTATTGGTTACTCGTATGTAAATAACTTTTGTCAAATAAATGTTTATCATATTTTTGTTCCATGTTTTCAAATATTTCAACAATTAACCTAAAATGAATAAACACTATCGGAATGTGTATTTTAGCACGCACAGACCATAATTTCAATTAATTTCAGTTTTCAATAAAAAATGCTTCACGATAAAAGTCACTAGCGAGTTCACTATTTTAATTATAGACTTGAAATGTCGTTTACTCAAAGCGTAAGGTGTGTAGAAAACTATTAAAGAAATACCATAGAGCAGGATATTTTTATAGACATACCATAGAGAGGCTGAATGGTCAGTGTACATACAACTCAAGTCTCTGACAGAAAAAAATAGTGACATCGGTATAAAAATTTAATTAGTGACTACCTTTAACTTGGCAGATGATGATTAAGGTAAAACGGAATTTGACATTGAAATTGTCATTTGTCAAGCAGTGACGCCATTAACTGCTAAGAATGACTGAACTATTGAGTAGATACCGACTCATTTATGTCTAGTTAATCATTTGACGTTCCTAAAACCACATAAAAGAGAAAACAACAGAGGGAAAGCAACATCCTAAATATTACTATAAGAAGTCAGAAACTCTAATGTATCTTAAGTTCGAATAATCTTCATAAGTTTTTGTTAAGGCGCTGACAAGATCCAATTGACCAAAATAGGCTTCGCTTAAGAAAAAAAATTGCCAAATCTGTATAGTTTGTGGTAGCGGAAAAAATATATGTTAATTTTGAACATATTTCCCAGAACTTGGCTGTTACCAAAACACGTTTTTAAAACAAGATCTCGATACAAACTAACGTTAAACTAACCTCTTACTTTGATTTCTAATCCAAAATATCTGTATCAAATATCAACATACGTTACGTATTTAATTAATAACAAGAACGTCTTATTTGAATGCAGAACTTAGTTGTTTTTTATTTTCGATTACTCAACTCAGTCTTGAGTAAATAGAAAATTACTTCATATTTTGCGATAAATTACAAGCGTTGTGTCATCGCGCATCTTTCTTTTCTATGCAATCTGACAGTGACCGCGGTTTAGGTGTTGTCAGCGTCTTAATAGGCTCAAGGCGACGATTTTTGTCAATTCACTAAAACATGAAAAAGATTTGAATAGATTGAAAGGGATTTTATATTTCACAAAATAAACACCATGGCATAGGCTCGCCCCCTACTACATGGGACTTAAACATAACTGGCAAAATGTTGGTGTACTACAGGTACACTTTTGCCTAACACCAATCTACATGGCCTTCACATGATCTGACCAAGATTATGTCTGGACTTTAAAGGAGACTGTGACCTCTGAGTTTGTTTCGGCCTTTCTTCTCAGAGTAGTCAGATAGGAAACGCCGACCTCATCTAGCTTTATTTTAAAAATATGATTGACGTGTAAAAGTGTTTGTACAAACCTACTTACAGAAAATAAATCATTTATCATTTAACCCATCGGGGATTACAGGCGTTATGTTATATAACACCATGGCAACAATGATTGAGCGGCGCATACTTCGTTTTGCAGAAATATTAAAGTTATTAGAGAATTAAAATCTTTTTCTCAAATTAAAAGGCTAACTTCTATCATATGAATACGTTTGTCATTTTCATTAAATTTATTGGCAATGAGCTCTATTTAGATTTTTATGATGCATACGGTACGGTATGTATACAGAAGGAGAAGACTTCTTCTGTGTTACCATCGTTACTTGCTGTCGGCGCAAACTTGTCCTTTTAATTTCTGGTATCTACTATATTATTGTTTCTAAAAAGGATTATTATACTATTTTCTTTTCACCCTCATTCAGCTTTAGAAGATATAGTTGGACTCACACCAGTCAAGTCTAAGCCGTAATTCCCTTTTTGTAATGATTTATGAAGTTTAATGCTAACAACTTTACAGTAATTTGTTCTAATCTCTTAATATCAAAGATCACAATACACCGATACCTTTTAACAGAACGTTTCTACAATTCTAATAATCTTGCTTATTCCGATCTTGCGCTACTTAATTTCAAATTAACATTGTTACAAGCAATAACTTGTAAAGCCGATAACTTGGTTGCAGAATATTCGATGCCAACTAATTGTGCCATTAGATATAGGTCCCACGCATGTTGTTCGTAAATCATAAATTCATAATAAAACAGTGCTTGTTTTATGTAGACCCTGGTGGGCAATTATGTAAAATGCTATACTATAAGTAGCACTGGGCCTCATTTGGACAGTTCAACAACATTCATTGCGTTAAGATCGTGATTCTTAGTGTGTTACGCATTTAGGGTTCTGGTGGGCTACTGAATTTTATGTCATTATAATATCGATAAGTATCATTAAATTTACCTTAAAAGTAAAGCAGTAGTTATTCTTTTTGTTTATTCGAACAAATATATCTGTTTTGTTAGTTTTAAATGCTCATTTTTGTTCATTTTTATATGTCCTGTGCATGTCCCAAATAAAATATTATTAATTCTTTTCATTCTTCAACATAAAGGAAGTTAGTCATTTTTGATAAGTCAGTAGTCAGTATATTAAACTTTAATTTCTTGATGGAAAATTTTAATGGAGGAAATATTTGTATTTATTATTATTTCTTTCTTTCCAAAATACTTAAGTTAAGTGCATATGTATTTTACAGTTTGGTTTTAGCCACACAACAAAAACCTATCAGGGTTTATCTGTGTGCTGGCGAGCCATTCATTTAAATTTGTGTTTTATGTAATTCTGTTGGGGTCTAGTTTCTTCATCCTTTGTGGACAGGATATTAATTCAGACTTGTTACAGTTGTAATGGCAAACATGTCATTTTAGTTTAAATAGGTTTTTATTTTTATTATTTTATTAATATTTTACATAGATTCTTTTGTATTTTGTAAATGTGAGAACGTTGTAGGCTTAAGAGACTAGATTTTTAGACCACTTATCTTTTGTTAAGTAGGTACCTGGTATTTCTTGACAGGCCTACACTGTCCTCTCATACCTATTAACACTGAGATTTGAAAACATTGTAAAAGCCAATTATTTTTAAAAGAGTAACCGTGGAGTTTCTTGCCAGCTCTTCTCCATAGGATACGACCAATTGGAAACGTGCACCTAGCTTCTGACGTTTCATAAGTGCCCATGTAGGTTTATGTGAAATAAAATATTTTGATTTTTCTCAGTAACTGACCTGGTTTAACCCACCACAGCCCTGTTTTGATACTTCTACGGAATGTTTTTCGCGATATGCCTATAATTGTATGATATCGTTACAAAAGCTAATAGCAAACACGTTATAGCTTATAACTAATTAGTGACCCGCCTCTGCTTCGCAGTTTATTATTAATGCAGGTGGGTATTATACACATAAACCTTCCAGAATGAATAGAACACTCTAAATGATCGTGGAAACCGAATCAAAATCCGTTGCGAAGTTTATAAGTACAACGCGATCACACAGACAGACAGTTCAGTTCCCGAACCCATTTGTTACTTATTGCGGGAAAATCTGGAAAATTACTGAACGATTTATTCACCATGCGCTTAAAATTTTGTTTCTTTTCATTACACGTTTGTAAGCGCTTTTCTGGTAACTGTTTCGTGTTTTAAACCAAATATTTCTCATAAGTGCTTCGTCTGGTAAGTTGCATTCTTTAATTTATAAAGTTTTCGAACAATAATCAATCAAAAGGGTAGGTAGTTAAACAGTTTTTTTTTTGTGAAAACAATTTTCAATAATATTAAAATATGTTTTAACATTGTTGACAATTGTTTTCACAAAAAAAAAATCTTGTAATACAAAGACTGAAATCAGTTAAATCTAAATCTATAAATCTCGTTATGTAAGGCATTGAACAATTATCTCTAGAGCTGTGTCGCAGTTTGGTTGATAATTTTGTCTTTTATTAATGACTTGTCAAAAAGCAAAGGTATTAAAATTAATCAAATGGTTTAACACATTTCTTTTGGCAGATTAAAACATTTTTTTTCGAAATTAGTTTTAAAAAATCATGTTACTTTTTTGCCTAATTAGGTATACATTTTATATTTATATCTTGTGAGGGTCATAGCCTTTAAGTCTTGTGTGTTATTTATTAATAAGATATTACAGCTTGGTCACTCTATAATCAGACTTATTTTGTTTTTAAGTTATTTCAACCAACTCAAAATCTTTTTACCGAAACAAATTCAAATTAAGTAAGAAGGGTCGTATACATTAAAGTTCCTTATCCCTGCTTACCTATAACGTAAATTTTGAAATGGAAAATAACCTTGTCATGTTTACTCATTTAACGATAACTTTATGAAACCTATATTTTTTATTATTTAACGTCTTTTTATTAACCTTTTAATATAACATGGACTTTGCGTTACTTAAGTAATGACAGCATAAAATATTGCGTATTTTTCGCACATATTATTTTTTTTTTCCTAAAACTGTAATAAATTCACTGAGAGTAGATACACTTATTCAATATCTGAAATATATTTATTTGTAACGGTTGTATAATAAATAAATATATTACAAATATTGAATAAGTGTACCTACTCTCAATGAATATATAACATGATACGAGTACGTAAGGAAACAAAACACACAATAAACCTAGATAAGTAAGACATACTCCAGTATTTCCATCAAATATTTATCTAGACTTTAGCAAATAGTACCAATAAATACGCACCATTAACAAACTTGTATAACAAATGTATCGTTTAGTAACGTCAATGTATAAAGTTTTCAATGTACATCACTTGCCAAAAACAATAAAAAGCACAATATTCTTGAAAATTCAGTACATCCAAAGATTCGAACTATTACCGCAACTTGGCACTATACCTTGATCACAATTGCAAAAAAAAACAAAAGAACTATGCACTTTGACACTTTCACGGGTTTCTTTTTTTTATATTTTAATGTCTGCAAAGGTACTCGGAGGTGGTGTGTAAAAAGTTCGTAATAGTTGGAAGTTGACGCGGCGAGGCACTGCGCTGACGGCTGTGCTCGATCGACTGGAGTCGCAAGCGCACCTCTACACGGGCCGGTGCTGAATGCAGGGGTAAACAACATTTTCATATATTTGTGCTGCAGGCATGTATATTCTTTCTTAAGTTTTAGTTTAAAAAAATATTATCAGATATCAGAAAAATAGATCTGTGAAAGTATTTTAATGAAACTTGGAAAAAGATTTATCTTTGTACCTACATTATTTACTTTCATGTTTATCAGTTTTATCTTCTTCTTCGAACAACCACTTTTCACCGAAAATTTCTACATATTTCAAAGGTCCAGCATAAACTATTAGATTAACTTTCATAATAGTTTGCTTAGCAACAACAATATAATATATACCTAATAAACTACCTACTTTTAGATTCATATTTCTCTTACTTTTCGATTTCAGATCACCACTATCATTATAATTCAGTTATCAAATCGTGATCAAATCATTTGAAAACCTCTGGTTGATATTTATATAATTTAATAAACTGTTGCTTACTCCTCTTAAAACCTGTTAAGTCAGCGATTGAGAACGCAAAGAGCCTTGAAGTTGTAGTGGGGAAACACATTCGTCTCTTTTTCTCACAGAACAAATGAGCTCACATTAGAAAAGGACGTCGCTATTACTATAAGTAAGCTCGCATAGACCTAGCTTAATTGATACCGCTTCAGTAAGTTGTAAGTAAAGTTGGTACGAGTCATTTAAGTTCAAACTTTGCACCAATTGCAATAAGATATATTTTCATTAGTATTTATCTCCAATTTCACAATTTTGGAAAACAGTGAGCTTAAAATATGTTAATTATGGCAACTTAATGCGTTTAACGGTTTAAATGAAACCTAAGGGAACACGTGAAATTATTGAATAAACAAAAATTGAGAAAAGCTCAACTGGGAACTTTAAATGATAATTTCGGCGTGGGATGCGTACGCGCAGCCGGACAGTGGACACGTTTGATTAGTTGCGAGAATACATCTTTTCGTGATGTCTCTTTCGCTCGGTGAGTCCGGCAGTAGGTTAAAGGAGGACAACATAATGTTTACATCTTTATGGACCGAAGAGACGTGGCTTTAATGGGATCTTCCCAGATGTAGTGATCGGTTAATTTTAGTAGGTAGGAGGAAATCGTCAGTTACAACAGTTTTACATAGCGGCCTGTTTTTTTATGTTATTTATTAAGCGCTAAAGACGACTGCATTTTAATAGACATCAGGTCACATGTGGAGTATTTTAATTTATATCTTTATTTATTGCGCTTTTTGTTACGTGTTTGTAATTGATTTTGTTGCGAACTGTACCTGTTTTTACCGACTTCAAAAATGGAGGTTATTTTGTTTATTTTGTTTATTTGTCTAATAATCATTACGCTATTAGTTAGTTATTTATTTGTTTTGTCTAATTTTATGTTGTAATTATTTTTGTATTTTGCTTTGAGGTATTTTTTATAGATATTTATATAATGAAATTTTAAATTTATTAAATTTTTGTTAGCTATTCTACATAATTAGCGTAGACTAAAATTGTATGTAATTAGTCAACTACATTTTAGGTAGCCATTTACTACAGGTACCATCGAATAGGAAAATAACAGGTTTTGCAATATCAAATAGCCAATTTATTAAACTCTGCAGAGGTTAGGCATTAGGGAAAAAGTGTGGAATTAGGTATGTCGCCATCGTAAATGGTTGGGTAATCTATACTTTTTGCACAAACCCAGTTTTTAACCTACGTAAATTAAAAAAAAAGAAAGAAACCATGAATAGGTATTATAAGTAGGTATATCAAA
This sequence comes from Atethmia centrago, assembly GCA_905333075.3. Classification (NCBI taxonomy): domain Eukaryota; kingdom Metazoa; phylum Arthropoda; class Insecta; order Lepidoptera; family Noctuidae; genus Atethmia; species Atethmia centrago. The sequence goes on from HG995385.1 coordinate 17,811,478, forward strand.
TTAACCGACCTTTTACAGAAGCACTTCATGCATTCCTAGGAATAGTGCCTTATATTAGTAGTACCTTATACTATAGTACCTACCTTAGGTATACTATATTTTTTCCTGCTCTAGCCTAAGCTGCCGCGTTATTCTAGTGGTCGCAAGCGCTACTGCTGAGCATGAGGTCCTGGGTTCGATTCCCGGGTCGGGCAAAGTGTTATTGGGTTTTTCTATCTGGAATTTCTCAGGAGCAGCCCGGAGTCTGGATTTGTGCCCGGTTGATGGCAATAGGCTCGCCCTCTATTACATGGGACTTAAACATAACTGGCGATATGTGGGTGTACTACAGGTACACCTCTGCCCAACTTTTCGGGGAAACAAGGCGTGATGTTATCTTGTGTTATTTTTTTCCAACTGAAACTGGGCACAAATATCTAGATCAGCGCCACTGAATCTACGATCTCCTGTCAAAAAGTTAGATTATAATTAAACAAGTAGGGTCAGCAAAAATCGAATGCGACGATGCTATTGGTCGATGAGCGTAAGTAAGCGTTACTATAACGGCCGAGCGCTGCAACCAGGAATAGTCCTTACGGTGGTCCGATTTTCACGCCCGCGAAAGCTCCTGCCTAGTTTTTTAAGATTTTTTTTCAAAAACTTCGATTTTGCTTCATGTCTGCTTCATAGTTAAGTACCACCTAGATATTACTAGAACTTTGTTTTTATGATTAATATTAATATCGAATACTATACCATATACCTAAGGGTATAGAGAACTAGGCACTTGCAGACATAGCAGAAATACTAGGCAAATACACTGAATTAAAAGATGAAGTTGCCCGACTTTGGCATGTGCAAAAAGTTACAATAGTACCAATAGTATTGTCTACAACAGGAGTAATACCGAAATAACTTCACCAGTCCCTTGATGCCCTTAAGGCGCTGACAAGACCCAATTGACAAAAATAGGCTTCTCTTAAAAAAAAAATTGCCAAATCTGTATAGCTTGTGGTAGCGGAAAAAATATATGTTAATTTTGAACATATTTCCCAGAACTTGGTTGTTACCAAAACACGTTTTGAAAACAAAATCTCGATACAAACTAACGTTAAACTAAACTCTTACTTTGAGTTCTAATCCAAAATATCTGTATCAAATATGAACATACGTTACGTATTTAATTAATAACAAGAACGTCTTATTTGAATGCAGAACTTGGTTGTTTTTTATTTTCGATTACTCAACTCAATTTTGAGTAAATAGATAATTACTTCATATTTTGCAATAAATTACAAGCGTTGTGTCATCGCGCTTCTCTTTCTTTTCTATGCAATCTGACAGGGACCGCGGTTTAGGTGTTGTCAGCGTCTTAACTTACCTCCAAATACCTTTCATCTGCCGCAGAAAGCAGCGACACATGCAGACTCGTGAGAAAGTTTCTGCAATGTGAATCAGAAAACCCATATCAAATTATGCAACCATCTTCTGTACAACCTTCTGCACGGGACCGCACTTAATCCAACTGATAATCACTTGGCTTAGGCCCGGCCAGCCGAGAATCTATATAATTAAGTATATAAAAAAATAATCCCTATTTCCCTTTGTCACGGCATCACGCGTGAACGGCTGGACCGATTTCGCTAATTATTTTTTTGTTGTGTTTGTTATTGTCAGGAGAAGATGGATTTTTCTTACATAAGGAAAACCTTATGAAAGAAAAAACAACTTCGACGCGAGCGAAGCCGCGGGCAAAAGCTAGTATAAAATAAATATCAAAATAATAATAATAATAACATTTATTTCCAAAAACAAATTACACAGTGGTTCATGAATATATGTACTTCTTTTTTTCTTTTTTTGGGTGGGAAATCATCAAATAACTTCTCCCGCTCTGGGCGGAGCGGGAGGGTGTGTCAGACTCTTACTGACTGAAACCCACCCGTATTCCTTCCGTTGCCTGTGTTGCCAGGGGCCTTGGTAACTTTTTAGTACCTTCCCGCGACCCCGGCAGTCATGAATATACTTATGTTGTGTCTTACAATTACAAGTGAATAAAACATAAATGTAGCCGGACTAGGCAGAAGCCTCAGCTACCAGCGCCATTAATTTTCAGTTTTCCTTCCCTTATAGGGCATAACCAAGATAACTACAATTGTTTGATACTTAAATGTAATGTAGGCCTCATTAGTCTACTGATTGCAAGCGCTACTGCTGAACATGAGGTCCTAGGTTCGATTCTGGGGTCGGGCAAAGTGTTATCGCGTGTGTTAGCGTAACACACTATCAGTAGCAATGGGTTTAATTTTGACAGTTCAACAACATTCATTGCGCTGTTTTTACGTTGTTGAGCAGACACATTTTTCGAACATAAGACGCAATGGATTACCAATACAAGGTGTCGTTTTGCATCCTCGTCAAATTTCAGGAGGCTGCTGTAAAAGACGTATAAAATCAAATAAAATTACGATACCTGTTCAATAATGAATACATACTTGTTTTTTAGTTATTTAAGTTTGACAGTTTAATTTTGTATTTTAGAATACACCACTTTCACAGAACAGAATCATCCCGTTGCGTATGCGGTAGTGTGTGTGTAAAAGGGAAGTTACAGTGCGGTATCACATGGGCTGCGTTTTAACTTGCGTGTCTTGCGCGAAAATTAGAAAAAAAAAGAAAAAAAGACCTACTTATTTTATTAATGATTCGTGTGGAGAATCATTAGCATAGTTACCTCCTTGAATTTGACGAGGATGCAAAACGACAGCTTGTATATCTACGTCAAAATCATTCACATAGTGATTAGCCTTTTCATCTACTTGTCCCCATTGTTAGAATAGAATAGAATAGAATACTCTTTATGAGTTTTGTTTATGTACCGTCGCCAGCACATCAAGTTACCACAAACTGTCAAATTTTCTCATTCGATTTTGAACTTAACCAACAACATTTTAAGGTTTATAATCATTTGTAGAAATTTGTCAATTTCGTATAACCTAATGTGCTGTTGTCTGTACACCATAAAAAACCACCCATTATTCTTCCCCATCATATTACTGTGATACAATGATAATGTTTGATACCGTAACGATGATCAGGCGAGTGGCGACGAGTGTGAAACCTGTCGACTCGAGGTGTACGCCCCAGATAACATCTTGATTGTGTCAACTGCCTTGTTGAGTACAGGCGCACGACATACTGGAGGCCGCTGGAAAAATACAAAAAATAAATAATGTTACGTAAGAAAAACCGGCCAAGTTCGTGTCGGAGCATGCGCAATGAAGGGTTCCGTTATACACTTGAGTCTAACAAAAAATAGCACTTTAAAGCTTACTATTACGCAAACGGATCCTTGATTAGAAAAATGGTGTTCACAGCACGTTTGCAATATTTTTGAATGGCCTATCCAACGATACTCCACACCTTGGGTAAGACGAGAAAAAAAAAATACCATCCCCACATTACGTGCAAGGGAGGTACCCTAAAAAAACATTGTTCACGATTATATTTTAATACTTTGTCGGCGTCAGGCCAAATTACAGCTTTCTTGTACTAAGTGTCTCTGAGCTACAGTGAAGACAGACAGACAGACAGACGGACATGGCGAAACTATAATGGTTCCTTGCTTACTACGGAATCCTAAAAACCGCATGCCTTTTTTCAAAGCCTTATAGTACACACCTATTCATCGAATAAGTACTTAACATTAAGTACTTTTGTTCAAAGTCATTAACATTCTCACAAAGTCTGAGCGATTTGTATCAAAATAACATAGGATTTAATCTCGAGATGTTTATGGGCGTCAAACCCAACTCAATTTTCCAGTTTGAACCTAACTGGGTGGTAATCTAACTGCCCAGAAAAAATATAGGTAAGATTTCCAAAGTCTTCAGCGAGTTACAAACCAGCTTTCCCTTCAAGTGTACACAAAAGAGCGCGCGCATGTTTCGAAGATCATGAAAGTGGAAAATCACCCATAATGGTCGCGCAGGTCTCGGTGAACGTCAACACACATTCATAATACACATGTGAGTGCATAAAAAAAAACAACGTGTTTTAGTATTGTTTCCGAAATTACAGGAAAGCTCGTGCCAATGCCGGAGAAGTTAAAATGTTTGTAGACGGTGTCATGTGAAGCGAGAAGACGACTGGGTACTACTTAAAAGTTTGTTGCCCTATGATTCTTTAGGGTGCCGTAGCCAACAAGGAACCCTTATACTTTCGCCATGTCCGTCTGTCCCCGACTTAGCTTAAAGACTCTTAGTACTAGAAAGTTGTAATTTGGCATGAATATACATGTTAATCACGCCGACAAATTAGTAAAATAAATACAGACTGTTGACTAATAAAACCAGACTGTTCACTCGAGGACACGGTGGAGCTTACGGTGGAGGTCTTTACGATGTTAAAAAACGCTCTCTAGGAAAACACACCAACTTACTTTCCATTTTCATAAATAAATAAAATCTCGCTGATGGTGGCGCGTGTGTTGGATCAATTAGCTCCCTTCAAAATGGTTGAGCTGAATGGTGCTGATCCATGCGTCATGCTCGTGAACGGGCGCTGTCAGTTGGGACTGGTCACCTCTTAGCTGTCTCGGCTTATTTAGAATTATTTTATTTTAAAATTGTCGTTTTTTGTTTATTTTGCTAATACCGACGCTTTTTTTTTTCTTTTTTACATCGTCCTCACATTTAATTATAAATTCAACATTATTTATGTAACAATATAATTTAAAAGAGTGTCCATGGAGTTTCTTGCCCGTTCTCCTCCATAAGTACCTCTACGCTTTGGAATGGGCAACTAGCTTCATATTTCTAACTGAACGACTCCTTGATAATTCAAAAGTGCTTGTACGAAAGGGTTTAATTGAAATAAATGCTTTGAGTTTGAGTTTGAACGTTTCAGTAACGTCATTTGCCGGTAAATTGCGGACACTATGTGGCGGCCACTACTCTTGTAGGAAACCTTAGTGAAACTGGAGGATAACGAGATTAACATTAATAATCTTTAGAGCTGTCAATAACAAAATAAACTAATGTTAATCGTGTGCCTAAATTTTAAAAGGAAATCGTAAATGGTCGTGTTTGAAATTCAATAGATCACATTCCGATTGCAGCTCTATAAATTATTACAAAACTGGTATCACTTCCATATAGTTACCACCAGCTAACTGCCCCGTTGGTCTCGTGATCGCAAGCGCAACTACTAAGTGTGGGTCGTGGGTTCGATTCCTAGGTGGGGCAAAGTGTTATTGAGTTTTTCCATTCCGAATTTCATAGGCTGGAGTCTGGAAGTTGGCGGTGTTATACCTCCGTGCTTCGGAAAGCACGCTAAGCCGTTGGGCCCTGCGCCTGATCTTTCTCCGGGCGTGTCGGATTGCCGTCCCATCAAACTTTGAGTATTAAGAAACAAACGGTGTACCTGTGTTTGCACACACACTTGTCCATTATAATGTCTCCTGCTTATTTGGCCAATCTCCGTTGAGATTGACCACTGTGCCCAAAATTTGGTTAAAGGATTTCCTCACTCCCGGCCGAGTTTTGGCCAGCTAGTATATACCTAAACATCCTAAATAGTTACTAACTGTATATAGTTCCACACTCCGACATCTTAGCTTCATGGGAAATTCTCCATTTATCCAATGGATGCATCATCATCATTCTCCTGCCCTTATCCCAATTTATTTGGGGTCGGCGTAACATGTCGCTTTCTTCCATACTTCTCTATTAGTTGTCATCTCGGTAGTCACCCCCTTTCAAGCCATTTCATCTTTCACACAGTCCATCCATCGTTTCTTTGGTCTGCCCCTACTCTTATAGCCATCGACATTCATACTCAAGACTTTCCTCATTCGTCCGCATCACATGCCCAAAACATGACAACCGATTTCCGCACAACTTTTCAGCCACCGATGCCACGTTTATTTGGATGCATGTTCACTGACATTCATTTACACAAAATTTTGTAAAGGTAAGAAAGAAAGAAACATTGTTTATTGTGCACAAACAAAACGCACAAAAAATACCTAAAATACACACATACAGAGTAGCCAAAAGCCTCGTATTCAAACCATAAAAGTTTGATAATCTTGTCCATTGCATGATGTCAGGGCCAGGGACCAAAAACAATTTACATTGCGTAATATTTACTCTGTGTTGAGACAAAAACATGACATGACGCTTGTAATCCCCAAAAGGTTAGGCAGAGGTGTACCAATATGAATTAGGGGGCGAGCCCATTGCCATCGACAGGGCACAGATCCAGACTCCAGGCTGCTACTGAGAAATTTCAAATGGAAAAAACCAATCACCCTTTGCTCGAACCGGGATTCGAACCCAGGACCTCATGTTCAGCATTAGTGCTTGCGAACTATTAGACCCCCTGGTCTGTCCCGAGTGGCTCCTGTTCTCTTTAAGTCTGTGCCTCCCTAGGCACAGACTTAAAGAGAACAGGAGCCACTCGGGCACATCATGAGCCAACGGCGGGGCATAACTAGGTAAACGTTTTAAAATATTTATTTTAAAATATTTACCTGGTTATGGCCCGCCTTTGGTACCTAATTCAATTGAATTAGGTAGGTACCTTACCTTTTTCAGGCATTGCATTACTGTGACAATATGTCGCTGATCGCAAGCTCGCAACACATGCTCATTAATGTAGGTAATTAGGTATACAACATTGTCAACATTTATTTTATAATTATCTTTTAATTTCCGCATTTTTTTAATTTGTTGGCGGGCCGCACGCGTACCGGCAGCGGTTCACAAGCCATCCGCGGGCCGCGGTATGTGTATCGCTGTATTAGACCAACGAGGCGGTCTAGGCAGTCGAGGTATACTTTGCTGAAAATAGTATTCTAACGTGTCGTGTCGTGTCTAATTGTGCACGTAACTTCTCAGCCACATTAGCCACAGAAGAGCACACGCTCGAAAACCGTCAAAAACAGAAATGTTCGCAGTAGCCGAAATCGGCGTGGCATATACATATATACTTTGCTGAAAGTTAAGCAAAGTTAATTTACATAATCAGCCTATAATGTTCGCACTGCTGGGGCACAGGCCTCCTCTCTGTGAGAGGGAGTGGGCCGTAATCCACCACGCGGGCCCAGTGCGTGTTGGTAGATGTCACATGTCTTTCAATTTTTGGTTTTCCTTCACCGATTTGAGAGCAGTGGTGATGAATTAATTTACACAAAGTAAAGCGCCTGTCTGGGTTCGAACTTACGATCTACAACTTGTAAGTCGTGGCCTTTACCACTGGGCCACCACTGCTCTCAAAGTTAATTTAGCATAATAGGTACCACTGTAAAAAGTCAACCTTATTAGGTAGGTAGCTGGGCTTGCGGACGGTGAGCAATGGGTAGCTCACCGTCCTGCAAGGACCAGGCCCGGGTCGACGGCGCGTCGTATTCCACGCGCGCCTCAAAGAGATGTCAGCACAAATGTAGGGGTCCACTAGGGCCGATGCCTGCCGGGGTCGCGGGAAGGTACTTATGGGTCACCGAGTCCCCTGGCAACACAGGCAACAGGAAGGAATACGGGTGGGTTTTAGTCAGTAAGAGTCTGACACGCCCTCCCGCTCCGCCCAGAGCGGGAGAACTTATTTGATGATTTCCCACACTCGAAAAAAAAAAATTTGGTGGGTAGCTTCTTAGGTATATCTTTTTCAACAATAATGTTACCTTTTCCGAAAACAGTCATATTGGTCACAATCAATTCAAAAGTTATCGTTAACATTTTCCTACTACTTTTATTAATTAACTAGCTACTGCCTGCAGGTACACCCGCGTGGCTTGTCCTAAAATAAAAGTAGGCGTAGTTACCTCTTACAACATCAGCTATCTGCCAGTGAAAGTCCCGTCAAAATTGGTTCAGCCGTTTCCACCGGTACGTTTAGCCGGAACGAATAGAGACAGGCAAAAATAAAAATAAAAGTTTTTTGTTATAAGTAGGTACTGTATATACTTTCATATATATTTTAGCGTTACAAACAGACACTTCAATTTTATTTATTTGTATAGATGGAAACCTAAAGTACCTATTATAAATAAATAAATAAACAGTTAAACAAATTGTTACCATCGACAAGCGTTTGACTGTACTTACAGACAGACAAACTCATACAATATCTAAATGATTATGGAATTACCCGATTAACATAGAGCTATGTCAGGGACGTAGCTAACACCTTATTAATGATACGGGTCCCCTGGGCTACAGGGGCCCCCAAACAAAAAATCATCTTATTTTCCTACATATATCTATTTATTGTAAACATATTTTTAGTCAAGCCATATCGTTTATTTTATTCACACCTGCGCCACTATCATTATAATCAATCAAAATAATCAAGAAATCAAAACACAGTCAACACATTAAAGAACAAGAAAGTTTCCCAATACATTTACTGTAGAATACATAAATTAAGTTGCGGGTATACTTACATAACTTCACTCTCCGCGTAACACTTTGTCAGAACACCAATTTATCTCGTCTGCTCGACGTCCGTATGTCACTGCAGGGATCCAGCAGAATATCAGCGTCAGGTATGTTTGCCTGGCACATGCTGAGCTGGACTCCCATTTGGTGCAACCTTGAGACGCACACCGCACCTTGTTCGATAATTCGTTTGAAGTATATCATAGTGTCACTCTATTTCAATAAGTATGTTTTTATTGTTTTGTGGCACCTTGTTTTTATATTTATTCGTGTAATTTGTTATTAATTGTGCTATTGTGTGTTGTGCTGTCTTTTCTGTGCACTGAATAAATGTTTTATGATCTATCTATAAAATATTATCCAAAACCTCAAATTCTTATTGATAAAAGGCCCGGGGTTAATGAATGCCTAATGAAAATATGAAAAATAACGTTATTTGTTTACGGCTCACGAAAGCTTCGGGCGACACGCACCTCTTGATTTCGTCTATCTAAATCAGGTGCTTAAATTTTGAGCTAGCTTCGCTCGCTCTCACATTCCCTTAGTAGAATCACAATGAAAGCTTATTCTAGTAGGTAACCCAGTCAGAAAGGTCCAATTTTTGAGATCGCTTCGCTCCATCTTGCATTCTCTTAGTAAAATCACAATGAAAACTTAACTTATTATTATTTGTTACCAATATTGTTGCAATTTATTAAAAAAAAAACCTTATCCGCCCCTTTTTTGTATTTGCACATGCAAAAAAGAGGAGGGGCTTGTATATCTTAAAATCCATCAAGCCGTTTAAGCTACAGAGCATGCCAAAGAAATAGACATACATACATACATACATACATACATACATACATACATACATACATACATACATACATACATACATACATACATACATCGACGACACGGTTGGCGTAATGGCTGAGCGATCGACTGCTGCACAGCGTGTCGCGGGTTCGATCCCCGCACGGAACAAACATTTGTATGATCTGCAAGTAATTGTTCCGGGTCTGGGTGTTTGTGTTTGTGAGTTTTCTATGTTCGTAAACGCACCCACAATACAGGAAGAAATTCCTAGTGTGACGCAAATTTTTTATAAAAAAAAAAAAAATATTATCCTTCTGGGCCAGTCGGGTAAAAAGGACCCAAACAAACATACAGGGGGTATGAAAATTTTGATTAATTTTGCTTAAATGAAAATTTAAGAAAAGCTACGCCTCTTGGCTATGTATAAAGTAGTTTGACAATTATCTCAACAGAAACAACTAAGTAGGGTATAGGTAGACCCTATAGATCGACTATTTCGCTGTCTCAGTGGCGGTACCTTCATATAAGCCCAAAGGCCCGGCATGATAGAGAATTTATTGTACCTAACCAGTAGTTTATGAGAAAATTGCGATGATACATACGTAGATACGTAAGTACCTACATACTCAGTCGAAAACTAAACTTTCTTTTTTTTAAATCGGTTAAAATTTTATTGGGCTTGCGTTATTTTGAAACCCTAGGCACGCCACTGCGCTGTCTGCGTGCTAAATGAACTTGTTACCGCCTTTATCTAGACTATAATATGGCCCCAGACCAGCTGGCTGATAATACCTACGGTCGTAAATTGTAAAGTCTAATACCGAGCTAGACAACTACTGAATTGATTAAGATTTATGGCAAAAATAACTATTTTATCAAATAGTAGGTACCCGCCTCTAGCTTTGCAGTTTTCTTCCTGATATTAATGTTTATACATGATAATGTATAAACATTAATATACGAGTCACGAGCACTAATATTTGTATACAATTAGCAAAATTACTTAGCACTATTTTATAAAATAGTACCCGCCTCTAGCTTTGCAGTTTTCTCCCTGATATTAATGTTTATACATGATAATGTATAAACATTAATATACGAGTCACGAGCACTAATATTTGTATACACTTAGCAAAATTACTTAGCACTATTTTATAAAATAGTACCCGCCTCTAGCTTTGCAGTTTTCTTCATGATATTAATGTCTATACATAATAATGTATAAACATTAATATTACGAGTCACGACCACTAATATGTATACAGTTAGCAAAATAAAAAAGTGATTTTTTCGTGGAATAACGACTGCAACATTGAGGTAACACCTATTTCATAATAGCATGGGTTTCAAAATACTATATTCGTAACGACATACAATTACAATCAAAACAGTAGGAGAAAATAACTTTTAAAAGTTGTTAATTGTATGCATGTGACTGTACTTATGTAGGGTTGAGCTTCTAAACTACTTTATTCCTTTTTTTTTCAAGGTTTATACCTTCCGGAATAACTTCTCTAAGTTATGGTAAAAACCACATCGAAATCCGTTGCGTAGTTTAGAAGAACAACGCGGTTGCGCCGACAGACACGAAATGCGACTTTAATTAATAATATGTACCTATAGGTATACATATAGATACATACTACACATATTTTTACTGGCTGAATATATTGCCTATCCCTACTACTACCTGATTTTCACATCCGACAATGTTAAATTGTCGGATGTGAAAATCAGCAACATTACAAGAGAGCGTGTCAAAGTTTGAATTGCATTTTTTTTTTTCATATAGAAATTAGATTGTCAAAAATCAACAGAATTTTAATAAATGTTTTTGACTCCACTAAAACAGGGGATTTTTTAAGAGTGATTAATGTAATAAAAAGAAAATGGCAAAAATACATATACGACAATGTTAATAGGGATAAGCGATATAGAAACACCTTCTTTACGTGGATGTCATGATCGGACGGAACCCTTCATTAGATCTAACCTAACCTAACAGCTATCACACAATGTATGGAGCAGTGGTGGCCCAGTGGTAACGACCGCGACATACGAGTTCTATGCCCTAGGTTCGAACCCTGGCGCTTTACTTTATGTAAATTATTACATCATCACTGCTCTCAAAACGGTGAAGGAAAACATCGTGAGGAAACCGACATGTCCTAGAACCAAAAATTCGAAGACATGTGACATCTACCAAACCGCACTGGGCCCGCGTGGTGGATTACGGCCCACTCCCACTGAGAGGAGGCCTGTGTCCCAGCAGTGGGAACATTATAGGCTGATTATGTTATAACAAAATTGGTTTCTATGCAATACTTACTCCGACAAATACATAGGCTATTAGTGAAAATCATTCTGATCAACTTCATCATCTGCCTAGCCTATTCCAACTATGTTGGGGTTGGCCACCAGTCCAACAGGATGCAACTGAATAGCAGTATTTTGCAGGACGCGACTGCCTATCTGACCTTCACAACCAAACTGGATAATAATATAATAATTAAATATGGAGGCCTTGGCAGAGAGTACAACTTTGTGCCCTTTGGCGTCGAGACCCTCGGTCCGTGGGGTCCCAGTGCGCATAAATTATTTGCGGAAATCGCGAAACGTCTAGTTGATGTAACTGGTGACCGAAGAGCTGGCGGCTTTTTCGCGCAACGCATCAACATTGCAATTCAGCGAGGAAATGCCGCCAGCATCCTCGGTACAATGCCCAGAGGGCCTTTTTTAAGCTTAACTTAGTTTTAATTTAATTTATTTTATGTTAATAATCATCTTGTAATTTGGTTATGTAAATAAACTAATAATAAAAATAATAATAAAAATCTTTATTGCAGACCAGATCCATATAAAAAAAACACATTAAAAAACAATAAGAACACAACAAAAAAAGGCATAGATACACACAAACAAACTCAAATAAACAACACTCAATACTACACCAATACTCAATAATATGATACCCCTTGGTAAGACTGGTAGTCAGACTTTCAGGCTTCTGATGAGTCATCACGACCGTCAAAGATCCACGAATGACAGCAGGACCCAACGGCTTAACGTACTTTCCGAGGCACGGAGGGGTCTCGGTATGTAAAGATGGTCACCCAACCAACCGCGGTAACCGTAGCTTAACCTGATGGATCGACTCCTGTGGCTGTTATTACTTAGCCACGAGCTCCTTCTGATCAACTTATGAAGTCAAAATAAATCAGCCTATATACCATGCTAGCTGTGTCCCGCGGTTTCACCCGCCTCTCTCAGCTGCTAATGATTGTAGCGTGATGTTCAAGGCATTCCTCAAGGATTGGGCTATCAAATGCAAAAAGATTTTTTTTTCCGACTGGTAGTTCCAGAGATTAGCGCGTTCAAAAAAACTATTCACCTTTATTATATTATTGTAATAAAGATACCGATTCTGGGATATATTCTCAGATATTATTCACTAATACCAATAACGGATACAGTCATACTCCATTTTCATTGCAGATGTTACCTATTTAATACTGTGAACTATTCTAGAAAATTGCTTAAAAAAAAGAATTACTCCGTCATAGTCGTCTCGTAGCACCTCACTGGCCTGGTTTTAGTAACTTCTCAAACCCAAGACACACTTAGGCACGACGCCAGTTTATGTAATATTAAAATCCGATACAGGTATGATGTAAAAAATTGTACAATACATTATTACCTATTACCGCGTAGCAAAGAAGATAGATACTAGATAAATGTGTAGCTTCGTAGCCACGTAGCAATTTCGTAGCATTTTTTATCAACTTTTTAAACCTACGCTTCTGAGCTCTGTGTACATGCTGCTGAAAATGGAATATTGAGAGCCTTATTTATAGATAACTATTTTTTCCTATATAACATACCATCACGCTTGTATTCCCCGACGGGTTAGGCAGACGTGTACCAAATAATACACCCACATTTCGCCAGTTACTTATAAATCCAATGTAATAGGGGGCAAGCCTATTGCCACCAACCGGGCACAAATCCTGACTCCGGGCTGCTACTGAGAAATTCCTGACGGAAAACTCGATAACACTTTTTCCGACCTAGGATTCGAACCCAGGACCTCATGCTCAGCAGTAGCACTAGCGACCACTACACCAAAAATATAAAATTATTTATAATTTATTTGTTTTATTAATAAATTATCCTCATGGTAAATTGTAAATTGTTATCTACGTGTTCGTCCATGGGCGTCTTTTCCTTATATTATTATCATTCTAGTAGTATCTTCAAGCTACGACATAACACTAGAATCATTAGCCAACATGACAGTTCAGGGACCTCCCAGTAATGATGATTTGTCGTAATTAAAGCGAAAGGAAGGACGGTCTTGTGCTATCGTACCATCGAGAAAGTAAGAGTGTGACAATTTCACGCTCGCAACTCACGCGCACTGAACTTGACGTCTAATGCGAGATTGTGTAGCGACAGCAGAGGAGGGCTTTCCGTGGTAAAACATACGTTTTTATAACTTGACAAAACATCGATATTCCTTTATTACACGAAAGTTTAATATTAATGTACCTATTATAAACATAAACCCGAATAAATTCTCTAAATGATGGTTAAAACCTCATCAAAATGCTTTGCGTAGTTTAGGAAAACAACACGATCACACAGACAGACTGAGAGGGAATTTCTCAGTAGTCTGGATTTTGCCTGGTTGATGGCATTAGACTCCCCCTCCCCCACCAAGCCTATTGCCACCAACCAGGCACAAATCCAGACTCCGGGCTGCTACTGAGAAGTTCCTGACGGAAAACATGGAACTTAACCATAACTTGCAAAATGTGGGTGTATTATAGATTGTAGGTATGTAAAGAATCTATTTAAAGTCTGACACCACAACGTCATTATGTATGTGCATGTTTTAACGATTTGAAACGTATATTGATAATTTGGCGCAGGTCAAAAGAGTCGAACGTGGCCATATGTTGCATCTTTATGTGTACGACATTCTGCACGTCGTCTTCTAAGAAATATGTGAGTAATGGCGTCATTTATATACTTAAAACATTTTTCCAAACAAAGATATTCGATTGTTAGCACCTGCAACATGGAATTTGAGGACGATTTGAATCACCCAGTTATGTTGGTTTAATGCGAAACATAAGCATAATCAGCAAATGTTCCCACTGCTGGACACAGGCCTCCTCTCTTCGAGAGGGAGGGAGTAGACTGTAATCCACCACGCGGGCCCAGTGTGGTCGATGTCACAATATGTCTTCGAATTTTTGGTGCTAGAACATGCCGTGCGAAACAAATTACCAAAATATATCTAACCTAAGCCTTGTTATAAGTTTAACATAATTTCGAATTGAAGCCAAAAATATGTGCTAAAAACATTAAGCTAGCCTACATATTTCAGTTGCTAAAACGTTGAGATAGGTATACCTACATCAGGCCCGGCCAGTACTCGAGCGCTGGCTCGGGAGGAGGTACGGCTCCCTATCGTTTCGCGTGACGCAGGTGCTCTCGGGGCATGGTTGCTTCGGGAAGTACCTGTGTCGCATAAACAGGGAGCCGGACGCCCGGTGTCACCACTGCGTCGACTGCCGGGAGGACACGGTGGCATACGCTGGCAGAGTGTGCCGCCTGGGAGGGGCCGCGCCGTGCTCTCATCCCAAAAGTAGGCCAGCCGTGGTCGACTCAATGGTCGGCAGAGAGGAGTCCTGGGACGTGGTGGTATCCTTCTGCAAAGCAGTCATGTCGCAGAAGGAGGCAGCGGAAGAGGAGATCTCTTCCACTCACCCGGCTCGCAGCAGGCGCACCGGGCGTTGGCAGAGGGCGAGCAACGCCCTCTTCTAGCCCCCGTAATGGGGTCCAGGGGCGACGGACTCGGGGACATCCGTCGCCTCCAAATAGCAGGACCCGAGTTGGCGACGCGTAGTGTTCCACACGCGCCCCTATTGGATGTCGTGGGGGGAGTTCTACACCACATTCCCCCCGCGAGCCTGAGGTGGCCCGCAATGGCGGGCCGGCATCAGCCGGGGATCGCGGAAATTGCACTAGATCCCATGATCCCCGGTGCAAGTGTGGGAGGGGAAAACCGGGGTGGTTTTTAGTCAGTAAGAGTCTGACAGACCGCCCGCCCCAGGGCGGAGGGCGTCCATGAGGATTTTCCCCAACGGAACAAAAAAAAGGTATACCTACATATTTCAATTGCTAAAAACAAGAACTTTTCTCGAACCTATTGTTAATACTGCGAATAGGACAGCAGTCAGCAAATCTAAGAACAACTTACAAGTAAAAAAAATGCATAGATCTCATCATCAGAATCACACTAGGAAGCTATTAGAGAAAAAAGCGCCGCAGGTACCTAAGTATTATCCAAGCAGGTCACACTTCGAAATACCATTTTTTTTTGTGTGTGGGAAATGATCAAATAACTTCTCCCGCTCTGGGCGGAGCGGGAGGGTGTGTCAGACTCTTACTAACTAAAACCCACCGGTGTTCCTTCCATTGCCTGTGTTGCCAGGGGCCACGGTATTCCTTTCAGACTTTCCCACGAACCCGGTAAAGATGTAGGCTACGAAGAGAAAGAAAGAAAGAAATTGCTACCAAAACAGACACATGATCAAGTTGGTGACAGATTAATATGTCATCTTCCAAAAAAATATGAAACTATTGCTTTTCTGCAACCACTACCCGACTCGAGTCGATGCTTGCGCAGACGCAGATCTCGCCCAAATTGTCTCTGCGCAATTTTCCGCCACTTTCCATATTGTCTACGATTGTGTAACTCACACATGTTTGGTAATTCGATTACCTAACAACCAAAGTTTATGAGCACAGAGCTTGCTTGTTAAATTACTAACATTTCTTAATATTGCCTCAGATTTCATCGAGACTAGGGTTACCATAATCGGAATTTGAAAAGTCCTGGCACAAAACCGGCCTTTTGCAAAAAGTTCCGGACATTTTACTGTGTAATCTTTCTTTTTTCAGTAAATAATCATTTAACTTTCTTATTTACTAGAAAAAAAACCCTCAAGTCGATAAATCCGGACAAATAACAAAGCCGGGACAAAATCCGGACTGGCGGCCAAAAAGCCGGACACGTCCGGACAAATCCAGACGGATGGTAACTCTAATCGAGACACAGACAGTGTCAATCAGCTGTTTGTCGTAATCTCAGTTGTAACACAAGACGAATGATTGGCCACACGTCGTTTGCGAGTATGGGTTGCAGGAAAACTGTCTGTCCAAACTCCAAGTTATTGGACTAAGTGCAATATCATTACAGTTTTGTCGATCAATGTGGATGAAGGATTTCGTAATGATTTCCGAGCAGTTTGTTGAATTATTTTAAGTATAGACTAATCAATTGGTAATGTATGATTAAAATAAACAACTTTTACCTTCACCCTAATTGCGTGACACATTTTCAATCACAATCTCAATGATTTTGAAGTATATTGCTAATCTATTGCTTCATATGTTCGAAAAATTTGTGTGCTCAACAACGTACATAACGCAATGAATGTTGTTGAACTGTCAAAATGAAACCCATTGCTACTGATAGTGTGTTACAGTTTTACGCAATTATCTCAATAATCAATAATTTTCATTAAATCAGTAATTAGTTTTAATTAATTTTCATTAATTTTCATTAATGTTCATAAATTTTCATTAATTTTCATTAATTTTCATTAAATCATTCAAAGGAATCGTCGATTGTATACATACCTACCAGTATTCCGTTAAGGCTTCCGCAGACAAGCGTGACGTCACACACTGACCGACCGATCGTCACATTTAGGGAGAAGCAGCGGCGGCCTTAAACATTGCCAGGTTCCGGGCGGCAAATCTTTGCGAGGTCCTTGTCCTTTGCTTAGAGTATGTAAATTAAAAGCAAATATTTCTTATGATTGATGAGAAATAAAAATTTTAAAAAAATAATGGGGCAAACCCACCCCGATATGCAAAAAAAATATTTTTTTTTTTTTTTTCGAGCGAACGAGCTCAAATATTTTCATTTTTTTCGAGCGAACGAGCTCAAATATTTTTGCAGCCCATCTCGGATTGGTTAAATTGACTTTTGAAAATGTATACAGTAATAGGAGTGTCTTTGTTAACTTATGCAGAATAATTTGAGACATTTTTAATTAAAGTAATTTTAGGATGCAAAAGCGAGCGAGCGGGCTCGAAAATTTTAGCACCGTACGTTATTTTTCATGCGTAGGGGGGGGCGTCGAACTACAAACTGCATTTTACTTACTAAACATATATCTTGCCCTTGTTTAGTATTTAATTAAAAAGGAACTTCTTGTGATTTGGCGACTTTCCAGGGCCCTAGAAATCCCCCAAATCACAAGAAGTTAGGTCATAAAATCTTCAATTAAAGCATAATAATCTATAGAATCCCCCTCTCAAAGAGAGGAGGCCTGTGTCTTAGCAGTGGGGACATTATAGGCCGATTATGTTATGTAATCTATAGAATGAACTACCTACGTAAGAGAGACTATTCTCTATTTTAAAAATGACGTAGGTAGTTAGTAAGACCTAAACGCTGATCTTCTGTCATCGAATTCCTCAAATTTTAATATTTTTTGCCCTCGAAAAACTCCTTTCTGCAGACGCAACTCCGTCTCAGGTGTGATGGCAATAATTCTCAGGACTACTCCGAAGTTATTTCAGCACTGAGATAATGTCGCCGTTTCCGTCATTTACATGGATAAAAATATGTTTGAATGTCTACTTGTTTCTAGTCGGGTTGCTGCACGAGGCGTCTGCAAGAGCGAGGCCCTGAGCGGTTGCCCTGCTCGCCACCCCCTAAGGCCGCCAGCGGGGAGAAGAATTCAATTTCTAGGTTAATTTAGAATTAAGAGGAGTTTCCAATGCCTATTTCGGATTCTGGAATAATACTCTAGCGATTGTTATAACGAATAGTGTTTATTGTGTTTTTCTATCTGGAATGCCTCAGTAGCAGCCTGGAGTCTGTATTTGTGCCCGGTTTATGGCAATAGGCTCGCCCCCTATTACATAGGACTTAAACATAACTGGCGAAATGTGGGTGTGGTACAGGTACATCTCTGCCCAATTCTTCGGGGAAACAAGGTGATGTTATGTAATGTGTTTGTTATAACGAAATAAGTAGGAAGGCTTATTTAATGATTAATGATCACAATGTCATTCATCAACTTACTTACCTAAGCTTCAAGCCTCTCGCGACTCAATACGTCATCATCTGCCTAGACTATTCCCAATGGGGCAACCTCCACAACCCAGTTACTGGGTAACACGATACCCCTTGGTAAGACTGGTTGTCAAACTTTTGTGTGTGCTGACTACCCGTAACGACTGTCAAAGATCTACGAATGACAGCTGGGACCAATACCTACAAGTAAAAAATCTTATTTCCAATGTTTTAGTGGAATATGTATACTTCTCCATCATTCACACTTTCCATTTTCAAAGACAAACCTACTTGTGTATTCTATCGAATCTTACAACATTACGACACGCTACCAAGTTGGCAACTTTATAAAAAAAAAACAGTCGCCGGTAGCGTGGGGTCGCCACGGAAGGCAATATCCTGTTTCCTGCTAACCCCTTTTTATTTTAATGCACAATTATAAAGTTATTCGCTTGATTTCGTAAGCACCACTCCGGCGCATATAAATGGACTTATAAAGGTAAAAGCTGGGGTGGTCCGATATTTGTTTTACGTAATAATGCAGTTTTCTTTAAGTAATTGCTACTGCTATATGTTATTTATTGGGAACTAGATTCAGCCCGCGACTTCGCCCGCGTGGATGTCGGAAATTATGCCACAGAAACGTGCTACCGGGTCAACAAGTATCCAAGTATCCAAATATCAAGTATATTTCCTAACCCAGGACATGGTCTATTCGTACCATCCAAATCCATTCAGCCATTAAAGCCATTAAAGGTAACAGATAGAAAGACACAAAATAAATCCAATTTTTTTATCTGGAACGACGTTCTTTAACGCGGCTTGCGGTAGGTGTAAACTGGCAGAAATCGTCAAGTATCGAAAAAGCGTTATGCCCTGTTGACCCCCAAGTTTTTAAATACAGAGCCACCTGTTCCATCATCCATAAGTTTTTAGCTTGCTCAAAACTTATACTAGAAGGCTCTGTGTTTACATAGCACGACACCGATTCGGAGTCAAACAATAGAAAATCAATTGTTTCTCATTAGCTGTCCTTGACCAATTAAACAGCGCGGCGAAAGGAACTTCGTTCCAACTGGGTGTTCAACGACACCTCCTGACTTTTTAAAATTAAACAGGTTTTTATGATTATGATTCTAAATGATAATAATTCATTTTAATATTATCATCTTTTATTTGAAATACATTCTCTAGCGCCATTGACCACGCAATACCCAATTTATTTTATAACTTTAAATTGTAATAACTTTCAAGCAAAATTTACCACAATAGGTATACGGAATCTGACTATATTTCTAATTCCTTGTATCCCTTAAAAAAGAGGTACCTCCACAAAAATATGCAATTGCCCTCTTGGGGGATGATTAAAAAAAAACGCGTAAACATGTAATTTTTTATTTCTTACCAAAAGCATATATTTGAATTTAAGAAATTATTCCTTAAACTTAGCGACTACCTACCGATTGTGAAACTAAAAGCCTGTCCAGAGGAGGCGATCTGCGCACGAGTCCACTCGCGCGTTCCCGAGATACTGGAGCTACATATTATTATATCCCGTCCAAATGCTGCCTCGCGGTTTCCTCACACGCGCGTAAAACGCGTGCCATTGCGCGCGCTCATTAGCGGGACTCTCGACTCGCTCGTTTTACGCGCGAGCGCCGCGCGAGTTGAGATACTCGGGCGCCATTGCTGCGTCTAGTACTACGCGCGAGTCCGTGGCGAGTGGACGTAGTTTTTGTTTCGAAATGGAGCGTGATAACTTCGATACGGAACTTTTTATTGACGAAGTTGTAAAAAGTAGCTGTATCCGAGTCCATGTTTATAACTGGCAGGGAATCCCTCCTTTGTATTTCACGCGGGCCTCAAAGAGATGTCGTCAGCACAAATGTAGAGGTCCACTAGGGCCGATGCCTGCTGGGGTCGCGGGAAGGTACTAAAGGGTCACCGAGGCCCCTGGCAACACAGGCAACAGGAAGGAATACGGGTGGGTTTTAGTCAGTAAGAGTCTGACACACCCTCCCGCTCCGCCCAGAGCGGGAGAAGTTATTTGATGACTTCCCACCCAAAAAAAAAGGGAATGTCTCCTAGCGTAAAAACGCGCGTAAAACGCGGTATCTGGACGCAATATAAATTGTAGCGCGCGAGATCGCCTCATCTGGACAGGCTCTTACCGGAATTAATAATTCCAAAATTACCGAATAAGTCTTTATTGCGACTATCATGATCTTGTCAAATGTCAGACGTTCAATTATAGACCATATTTACGAATTTTAACATAAAGTTTGAATTTAATATTAAGTTAAAAGAATGCAATAATATAGGTAAGTATTAACAAGATTCTTGAAGACGAATGTCGAATTCCTTTAATTAAGTTTTTTGTTAACTGCTGACTTTTGTGTTTCGAGGAAAGATAAGCAGCTGTGCATTCGAAATACAGGAACCTATAGTCACACAAAAGTATTTTCTACGTGAACTTTTTATCGATGTTGATTTGAAGAGAAAGTTTCCAATGGTACAGTCTCCAGCACATCAAGTTACCACAAATGATTCTAAACCTTAAAATATTGACGGTTAAGTTCAAATCGAATGAGAAAATATGACAGTTTGACAAAGAAAATAAGACAACTTAATGTGCTTGTGACTGTTACTATCGAAATGACGCCGTGTCACTGTAGTATCCGTGAAATTCCGTAACAGGGCCAATTATTACGTGTTATCACAATTCACTAACAGGCTCACCACTACCACCCAGTCCAGGGTCCGCTTCCCTTCAACTTCCCGCCATTAATAGTGTCTGACAGGTGATTTTAAATTAGTGGCAGCTACCTGACTATACCTGTCTATTCCAAAAGTATCTGATGAACGTGTAAACAAACCTATCCAGGTTAAATTCTTACCCAATTACTCACTAAAGAGAATTTACACAGTAACCGCATTAGAAGGTTTCAACTTTATATCTCACAACTTTTTTCAATAGTTATTGTTTGAATAACATGATCAAATTGTTATTAACAAATCATCGGCAATATTGAGGTTATAAAATTAACCTCAATTATTATCAAATGAAAAACATTATTAAGGTGATTTTAAATTTTAATTTTGTGTTAAAATATTCAAATAATCAAATCAAAGAAAACAATTTGAAAGAGGCACTACAAATTGTAATCCACGGGTAGGTGCGTTTCCTGATCTATTTGTTTACATTATCATCAATTACTTTTGGAACAGACCAGATCTAGGTACTTGTGTGTGTGAGACAGTGCTTACGTAATATTATCTGTTAAATAGATATACTTCACCCACCAACATCATCCCTTTAGTAAATCTTTCTCTTGCTCAAACATTACCCATCATGGCCGGAGCAGCAATGGCCGAGGACAGCGATATCATACCATCCTTATCACCTGGCTGGAACGAGCAACTGCTGTTCTGCTGCAGCAGAGACTGTCCGATGGATCCATCTCCGAGTAACTCCACTCCATCGCCGTCATCGTCCCTCAACATTATCCAGACCAACCTCTAACACAGCCAGACTGCCACGGCTAGCTTACGCAGGGCACTGGAGGCAAAGCCCCGAACCATCGCACTAATCCAAGAGCCTTGGATCAAGAACAACAGAATATGTGGCCTTGGTAACATCGGAGGTAAGCTAATCCTCAACACAAATAACTCAGACAAACCAAGAACCTACATACCCAAAGAAATCGAGGCGACGACGAAAACTGCCCGAAGAAAGAGATGGCTGACCGCACTGCGAGTGCGCCAATGGTCTAGATCATCTCCACTGACAAAGACGCCTGTATGTGCTATATATACAGATATGTCGAAAGCTTTCGATTTTGTCGACCATAACATACTGCTTCAAAAACTAAACGCCTGTGGCATTCGAGGTAATATCCTGAACTTAATAAAAACATAATTATCCGGTCGCAAACAGATGACAGAAATTTACAAAATTTGTGTCAAGTCTAAATTAGAACAAAAATACGTGTCGTCCAAAAGAGAAATTAAATTCGGTGTACCACAGAGAAGCGTCCTTGGGCCTTTATTATTTTTAATTTACATTAACGACCTCCCACGCCAAATCCACCATCACATGGTACTGTTTGCCGACGATAGTACAGCACTCTTAAAATGCGATAATAATGAAAACTATGAAAATGATATAAACTACACCATTAAAATTATAATAAATGGGCTAAATAGTAACAACTTACAAATAAACATACAAAAAACAAAGATAATGCATTCTTACCGAAGACTTCGTATCAATGATCTAAATATTAATTATAATAGTCAAAATGTGGACAGAGTAGATGTTACAAAGCTGAACGGCAGGCTTGTATGGGGCTTTCGTACAGCTAATAAAATTTCGTGTTTTGGGATATTTTTTATATTAATTGGTAGTTAATACGATAAACAAGCCTTTTTAAAATTCTTGGATTTTTATTTTTTAAGGTTAAGTACTAGTGTACCAATGTAGATTGTTACTTATAGGCACATAAACATTGTTTCGGTAATAAAGTATATGTTCTAGATTGCTTGTTGCTATTTTTGTAGTGTTTTACTTACTATCAAGTAGGTAAATTGAGATGAGGATCGTACCTACTCAGCGGAGTGCATTAGGAGATACCTATGTCCAGCAGCTGACTGCAACAGTTTGATAATGATGAAGTCCTGATGGGGTTTTGAGTGTAGGTAAATAAAACGATACAGTTAACAGTTTTTTTTAAGCACATTTATTTTATTTATAATTAATTAATTCGTAAATTACTTCATCTAAGCGGGTATTACCCGACCTGCCCCCTGGCAGGTCGGGTAATACCCTCATGGCGAGCATAGCTTAAATACCAACATAACTGCGTTTAGTTTACGACTAAATTACATGTAGTTATTAAAAAAAAACTAAAATCTTTTTTTAAATATTATTAATTAATCCGAACTTCTAAAAATAGTACACTTACATGAAGATAAATGGCTTAGTTGCCTTTATAATTATGTGGTACAAATTCTATAACAAAACAACAAAAAAGTAAGCTGTACGAAATCTGCCGTTCACCTTTCTAGGAATTGACAGTCAACTAACGTGGAAGGCACAGGCAGAAGCAATCTGTAAAAAACTTAGCGCATCTGCATATGCACTTTATAACCTTAAAAAAAAGTTAATATCAAAACAGTATTACTAGCATATCATAGTCTTGTCGTTTCAATTTTGAGGTTTGGTGTTATATATTGGGGCAATTGTAGAAAGAGAGAGTATTTTTAAGGCCCAAAAACGCTGCTTTTGTCAAATGTAATCGACATCTATTTTTAACTTTGTCAGGAAGCAGATACCGAGACGTAACTTTGCGATCTCAATACCAAAACTTGTTACGCACAGGTGGATATAGAACTGCTTTGTTGAGGAAAAGTGTTTTTGGTATGGCACCGACTATTTTTAACCACATTCCAAATTCCATAAATGAAAAACCAGTAACAACTTTCAAGAAGAAACTAACTGTATTTCTATTAAATAAATGTTACTACTCCATATCGGACTTTCTAGCTGATAAATTTTAATTGTGTTTGTATGTTTGATGATGAACTGCATCAATGTTTGCATGCCAAAATGGTAGAATGTACAAGGATTCTTCAATATTATTGTAACCACCTTATTGTAATTACCTACATTCTGAGCAAATAAATCAATATTCTATTCTATTCTATTCTATTCTATTCTGACTCGAAACCCCACTACCCGCTCTAGGGCAGCGACGCACCGAACTCCAGAGGAGAGGTACTAGCTATCTATTTATTCTCTACTAATCTTAATATCACAAACCGCGGCTCGGAACCCACTTAGGTCACAGTCCAAGAACATACGATCATAGACAACATCATCACATACTGGCACGTGTTGGACGATCCGCTTCACACTAATAACCAACACCATAAAATCCGTACCGAGACGAAACCCACGACGCACCAACGTGCAAGGATATAAACGTCTCCTAGCCTCCCTGCGAGCTAGGTACCTAACACTAACAACGTTAAGAGACCGAAGCCCACCATGCGTGCTACAAACTAAGGGCGCCACAAACTAAGGCTGAGAGGAACCTTATATTATAAAGAAAGATCCTATCAATTGACCAGGAGCGAATTCTTAGCGCGAATTCTAAACCCGACAACTCATACACACTAACCGACCATTAAACCAGTAAGGTCCTTCTTGAAACTCACTTCCCGGGCTGCAAACTCCTCGAAGACACTACGTGGGAGGTTGAACCAGAATGGACCCCAACGGATCAAGACTGGTCAAGAACCGCGAAGTCATCTTCATACCCAAACCTGGAAAAACCGACAACACACAATCCAAGGCTTATAGGTCTATCAGCCTCACATCTTTTCTACTAAAAACCCTCGAGACGGACCTCTTCCCCTCTTCGGGTAAAACCACTTCATAAACAAGAGCATGCGTACTCCACAAGCAGATCAACAGAATCCGCGTGGCACAGCGTGGTTTCCTTAATGGAATGCGCAATGGACCACAAATGTTCATCACTGGCGGCCTTCATTGATATCCAGGGCTCCTTTGCCAAAACCATGTTCAAAAATATTAACATAGCCCTCATCAGAAACAGCATATACTCGGTCCTGAGTACCTGGATCGCTAATATGCACAAACTGAGAGCTGTACAAGTCACACTGAAGGACACTACAAGGGCCATCGTGGTGATGGGCAGACCGCAAGGGGGCTTCCTCTCGCCGCTTCTATAGTTGTGAAATAACCTTTGTCATTGATGACAAAGGTTACTTCACTGTAGGCTACGCCGATGACATAACGATAATAATAAATGGCACCCACGAAAACACCCTATGCAACCTAATGTGTCAAGCTTTGAAAATGGTAGAGGACTGGTACAATAAACACCAACTATCGGTGAACCCTACAAAAACCGACCTGATTCTCTTCCCAAAAAAGAGGAACTACCACGATTCTTTGGAACTAACCTAAGACTATCAAATGAAACCAAATACCGGGGCATCTTTTTTGACAAATTACACACAAAAGCAGCATATCACTATGGCAGTGCAAGCTACTGCTTGGCAGAAACTGGGAGATTAGCCCCAAGGTCACTTACTGGCTATACACCACAGTCATCGGACCAATTATCACATATGGCTCACTAGTCTAGTGGCCCAGAACGGATCTAAGCACAGCCCAAAGAAACCTCGAAAAACTGCAGCGGTTCGCTTGTGTAGCTATCACTAGCAGTACGAGAACCCACTGCCACCCTACAGGCAATTCTTGGATTGCCACCCCTACACGTCATGTTGCGAGAGGAGGCGTCCCTGGCTGCCTTTAGGCTCTATTCATCAGGAACCCTGAGCAAAGACACTAGAGTCAAGCACAAAGGAAGACGCAATCATACGGCTACCAAGGATGGCATCACCCTGCGACAAAGCACCGAAACTACACTACTTTCAAAAGCATTACAACATAATACTCACAGAAGAACGGTGTGACTACTCAGGCCCGAAAGAGATAAGAGTATAGACTAGATCATAGACGGACTCCGTAACCGAAGTCGGAGTTTTCTCACACGATCTTAACATGCACAATATGCAGCCCGCTGGGAATGTTCAACACCGTCTCCCAAGCGGAATGTGTGGGCATTATACAAGCAGTTTACGCTATAGAAGCCAGGAGGATCACAGACATGGGTGTCTGTACGTATACTCTCCGACAACGCCGCAGTTCTGTAATCTTCAGGGAAAAAATATATTACCTAGAGACTAGCACTAGAATGTCACAATACACTGGAACGTAACGGTATTCAATCGTAACACAGTGATTGCAATGGATAAAAAGACACAGCGGAACACTAGGTAACGAAGCAGCTGACGAACTAGCTAGGAGAGCATCCAGCACGTCAGCGTGTGGATCCGAAGCTATCATACCCATCCCCTTTAACCAACTACGCAGGTGGCTACAGGAGTTCACCCACACACAAGCGGAGAACTGAAAGACCTCGACACCGGGCTGCAGGCAGTCCATGGAAGCTATGCCATCCTTAGATGGCAGGCTAACCGTCTACTACGCCTGGACAGGAACGACCTGCCCCTAGTGACGGGGCCCATCACGGGACACTGCTCACTAAACAAATACTTCCACATAATAGGCATAACGGACAGGCCTCTGTGCAGGGCATGCATGGAGGCTGAAAAAACCGTTGCTGTGCTCTTTGAATGCACAGGCGTCACCCAGATCCTTTACAGATATTCTAAACAGACCAGGAGACATAATCAGTTTCTGGAGGAAGGTGGGCTGGTTTGAATAGCCACCGACGCACAATGGTCCACATGAAGGACTAAGTGCGGAAACCAAACCCTCTAACATAGAACATAGCAATCATTCCCTTCGCATAGAATGATGCGATTATTAAGTGTTATCTCGCCTACGACGTTACCCATGGCTGCACAGAATTCGCGTCAGCGGTAAACTGAGGCCCAAAAAGTAGGGCAGTAGCCAAGACAATGGTGGGTCATTCCACAACTACGCTGCATCCGCTCACCGTTTCGTCAGTTTGGCCCCAGCTGCTTTAATTGAAATTTGATATAAGTCAATAATAGGTATTGTATTGCCACTTCAGACCAAATTGTGGGTGGTGGTGAAATTCCGCAGTTTAATTCCCATCAGTTACGTTTTGAACAACAGTAGCCCCAACCATGGAGGTATTTGTGTAACACACTAACAGTAGCAATAGCTTTCATTTTGACAGTTCAACAATATTCATTGCGTTACTTACGTTGTTGAGCAGACAAATTTTTCGAACATATGAAGCAATGGATTAGCAATATCCTTCCAAATCTTTCAGACTTTGATTGAAAGTGTGTTACGAAATTAGGGTGCCTGGCTAAACTTGTCTACCAACGCCTTGCGTTGACAGCTAGTTTTTTTTAGCTTTTATTATTCAAGGAGAGAGGAGTTTGATTCATTCGGTTCTAGAAGCAGGTTCGTCTTAAACTGACACCCGGTTTCTAGAACGAAAATCAACTAAAAAATATATTCAACTGCTGTTATTTGTCGATTGTATTATCAACAGCCAAACAGATCATTTGACATGACATGAGTTTATTTTTATCAAGTCCCAGCCTTGTAAATTTCATGTTTAACAATTGCTTGGCGATCAATGCAGTATGTGTGTGTTAGGTTGGCCAGATGCCCCGTATTTTACGCGCTACAAAAATTTGGGAACACGTGATTAACAAAATTAAATACGGGTAAACAATGCTCCCGTATTTTTACAAAATCCGTCATGTCCGGCGTGCGCAGCTAAACACTGGCGTTACGTCTGTTTCCTCTAATAAAAAATATAAATTGAAAAATTACAGATTTTTTTTATAAAATAATGCCGTTTTTATTGTCTCCCGTTAAAAATAACAACGAAAACCCTTACTTTTAATGCTGGTAACCCTTAAATCAAGAAGTGGCAGGTGGCAACCCTTGTCTGTGTGGTACAGGTAGGTCAACTCATCTGTGCGCGCGGCGGTTGTCAGTGCGTGCGCTTGTAATTATACAGCTTTAATTTGTGTGGCAGTGACGCGGCAATTGTCGTCCGAGCAACACGTGTCCTTGTCGCTTTTTTGCACAGGTACAGCCGTTACTAAAAGTGTCTAGTTCATCACGGTAAAAACGTTTAAGGAGTCAGGTAAATTTTTAATGGGCTCATTTCAATATAATTAACATTTATTATGATTAAATAAGGTAGGTATCCTAAAAAAAATTATTATTTTTAACGTTAACGTATGATTATTGTTTTAAGACAGCATCCATTTCAGCATTTTCTGATTCATACAAGACAGCAGGTCTTACCATAAAACATATCTTCCCCTTAAGTTTAAGGGGAATGCAGGAGTCACAGATTGTTCCCGTGACCTGCTGCCATTTCATCCATCCAGTGTTAACTCTATGCTTAACCATCCCATCTACTTCACCATCGCTTTGCACGAGTGAACCGAGATACTGAAAGTCAGAACATACTGGGAGAATCACGACATCAAGCGCTATGGTTCCAGAACTGGAGAGACCGCCGAAATCAAAGAACATATATTCAGTTTTGGTTCTGCTGATTTTCAAGCCCACATTCTCCTTAACGCCGACCCTTGGTATAAGTCTACAGCCACACTAAACCCGTTGGTATTGCCAGCAGCCGACCGAACGTAGGTACAAGATTGGCTGTACATAGCACGAATTAACTCCACATACTTCCCGGGTAAACCCTTTTCTTTCAAAGCCCACCACAACACATCCCGAGGTACCCTATCATACGCTTTCTCCAGATCAATGAACACCATGTGAAAGTTCTTGTGTGCACGTCTGTACTTCTCGCAAAATTGGCGGAGTGCAAAAGTGGCGTCCACTGTTCGTCGACCTGGCATAAATCCAAACTAGTTTGGGGTAATATCACTCTCCTCTCGCAATCTTTTCTCTATTACTTTCTCCCATAGCTTCATACTATGTGACATGAGCTTTATCCCTCTATAGTTGTTGCAGTCCTGGACATCAACTTTATTCTTGAAGATGGGCACTAGCAAACTATTGCACCATTCTTGTGGGATCCCTCCTTCATGCAACAACTTATTGAAGAATAAAGTCAGCCACATACATCCATCTTCTTTAAAACACTTCCATACTTCTACTGGTATATCATCTGGGCCCATGCATGGCCTTTCCATTTTTCATACTTCGAACTGCTTTCCTTACTTCATCCATGTTAATGTAAACACACGTCGCGGGGCACAAAATGCTTCAGTCTGCAGTTTTCAGTCGGTGAGTGAATCTACGTCATCGGCTGTCCAGAATGCAAGCTTTCCATCGTGTTCCGCTGATCGCGTCGTGCCAGCCGGGGAAGCGACGCGTGTAATAGGTACATCGACCCCCAAACGTGCCTATTCTGCAATAGTCGCCAAGACGAAACCTGCTGTGACGCAAACAAAACGACAAGCAGAGCAACCTAAAGGGGGAAAGCAGAGTCGCTCAGCATCGAGTGCGACTAAAGGCGCTGTGATAGACCACAAACAGCAGGGTCCACCGGAAATCACATGCGATGGGGACGGCTCATCAAGGTGGAGAGAAAGAAGAGGAAGCCTACTTATCGCAACCAACTAAAGGCGCTGTGATAGACCACAAACAGCAGGGTCCACCGGAAATCACATGCGATGAGGACGGCTCATCAAGGTGGAGAGAAAGAAGAGGAAGCCTACTTATCGCAACCAGCATGGGACAGCGCCTTCAGGTACTACGTACTAATATGCTGCTACGTCCTGCAGTACCAACGACGCAGCTGTACGTGTCCTGTTTGTACTACTCTACGAAGACTGTAGACATCGTAGAGTACATACGGGTGAAGACCAACTGGACCTTGAGGGCACGCCATAACACCAATTTCAAGTCGTTTGTAGTGTGTGTTCCGGCTTATAGTTTGGTGATCTTCCTCAAGGAAGAGTTTTGGCCGAAAGATGTGCTGTATCGGCGTTTCCGCGGTCTCCTACGCGACACCTCGCAGTTCTAAGTTTTTTGTAGAAAATATGTATTAGTTTATAGTTATTGTTTTTTATACTTATTTATGTATTATGTTTTTATGGGTCTTAGTTGCCTGAAATAAAGGATATTATTATTATAAACCTTTTTCTTACCATCTTTCAAACTATCATTCCCGTTTTCTACACCCTAACATTCTTTAAACGCAATTTTCTTTTCTTTAAGCATCTTTTCCACGACATCATTCCACCACCATGTTTCCCTTTTTATCATATCTTTCCCTTTCGATTCTCCAAATACATCTTTTGCTACTCTTCTTGTCCATTTCCCTCAGAAGCCGGGTGCTGCCCCTGCGCGTTGCCTGTGGGGTACGCCCTAGCCCTATCACGCATCATATTATTTCCACTCATGTTGCTTAGTGTTTTGGCAAAGTTTTACAGTCGGCCGCCTACCAAACACCAACCCCCTCCTTGGCATATATAATCCAAGTCCGTATAAAGACCGTCCAAAGAAGTTGGAATTCGACAACTTTAACTTATTTATACGTTCGTACTACACTACACATACACTTTACACTACTCGTACGTACTTTTTTACCCGACTGCCTCAGGAGGGTAATGTTTTTCGAGAGTATGTACGAGTATGTATGTATGTATGTCTATTTCTTTGGCACGCTCTGTAGCCTAAACGGTTTGATGGATTTTAACATAAGAGGTGTCATTAGATTCGTCTTCATTGTGGAAGTGACATAGGCTATATAATTTTTATATATTGCATCTGAAAATACAAAAAAGGGAGATAAACTTTTTGTTTTTAATAAATTACAACAATATTGATATCAAATAAAAGCTAATAATGAGTCAATTCCATAAATATATTAACTAAAAAGCTTGAAATAAAACAAATTATTTAAAAAACATAAAACCCGACTGCAAAAACACATACCTAACTGAAAAGAGAAAAACAAGCATTATAATCTATAGAATTTTGGTATCACAGGCGGGGCCAAAAAAAGTTACACCATATTTCGGGTTATTGGTTTGTCCCCGCCTGCGATACCAAAATTCTATAGATTATAATGCTTGTTTTTCTCTTTTCAGTCAGGTATGTGTTTTTGCAGTCGGGTTTTTTGTTTTTTAAATAATTTGTTTTATTTCAAGCTTTTTAGTTAATATATTTATGGAATTGCGCGCACAGATGAGTTGAACTATCTGTAATAACTTTGTGACTGTATTGTCTTTTGAAGACTTTTAGTCACCCAAAGGGCAATAGAAGAGGGCTATGATTGGAGTTTCTCTACGTGATCAAATCAGAAATGAAAAGATCCGCAGAACCAAGGTAACAGACTTGACCCAAGAACTGCCAAACTTTTACGTGGCAATGGGCAGGCCACGCTGCTCGCAGAACAGATGGCCGATGGCGCCCAAAAGTTCTGGAGTAGCGACCGCGTACCGGAAGACGTAGCGTTGGAAGGCCTCCCACAAGGTGGACCGATGACCTTGTGAAGGCCGCAGGAATCCACTGGATGAGTGAAGCACTGAACCGATCGAAGTGGCGGTGCCTAGGGGAGGCCTATGTCCAGCACTGGACGTCTTTGGGCTGCAACGATGATGTCGATTGTATCTTTATTACAAACGTGGTGAAAAAAATAATTCAAACGCAAAAATATTCAATAAATACTTTAATTTTAAAACAATTCGGGTTTCATCTTACATTATACATTTTTGAATGTATTATAAACATTTTTACACTTTTTTTTTTATTAAGTATTTCCATATAATTCACATAGAACATCTTAATTTAAGTATGAGGCACCTATGAATCAAGTATTTAGAGATATCATAAAAAAGGGCATTTTTTGTGTGTGTTACGTTGACATGATTGAGAATTAATTAACAAAGTGTGCGTTTCACGCAATCTATCACATCAATGTGTTACAACCACTTTGGGACATTTACGTATTTAAATAATCGCATTTGGGAATGTTGCTATTAAAAAGAATGTTGTATGCAGTTGTTTAATTAAAATTAATCGCTGGTTTTATAATTAATATAATCATTTAACAACCATAGAACGTTCCTAAGCATATATTGTCTGCTGGTAGTCTAGTAATAAATATGTTTTTTTTCATGTATATAAAATAAAATATTACCTAAGCCCAACGAAAGAATAAAACTTTCTATCGACATGTTCAAAAATTGCACAGATTTTTAACGATTAATTATTTCGACATTAACCAACAATAATGGCTAAATGTTTAAGACTGCTGCCTTAACCTTGAACTTCCAAATTAAATAACCAATAAATAAATTGAGATTTCAAATCCGAAGTACAGCCAGCTTAATAATTTTGTGACTGCGTCTGTTAATTTTGCTCCAGTCCATATACTTAAGTAAAATTAAAGTATAAATATGATTAACTGCATGGGAATACTATTATTTTAATTAAAACTACAATATACGTAAGAAAAGTATGAGAGCATCTATTATGCCATTCATTTAGACAGGCGTTAAAACATTACCCTCATATTGAATTAATCGCAGAATATGTGATACACATACATTAGTCGCGTAATCGGTCAATGTTGCTCCAATTAACCTATTGACCGCCACGTCAAAAAAACAAAGACGTGCCCTCGGCACCAAGCTACGAATGATTCCTTAAAATCTGTCATGTAGTCGTGACCGTGGCGTGCTGGGCACATTTTGCTATGTCATCTATACATGACTGTGGCAGTCAAAAGGATAAAGTGGAAGGCGCTGCGCATAATACTTTTCTTGTATATAAAATTGAGTCTATCCTAAACACTTATCACAACTTTGCAAAATACAGTTTCCTTGTAATTAAAAACCATTTTTATAAGGTAACTATTTAATAATAAAAGTGGTCAACTTGTATCAATTTAGACGTTTGTAAACACTCAATTTTTCACAGACTTTCCTTCTATCAATATTATTGGGTTGGGTTCAGCTTCCAGTCCATGCAGCTGAATACCAGTTTTACATGAAACGACTGCCCATCTGACCTCCACAACCCAGTTACTGGGTACCACGATATCCCTTGGTTTAAACTGGTTGCCAGACTTCTGACGACCCGTAACGACTGTCAAAGATCTACAAATGACAGTCGGGACCAACGGCTTAACGTGCTTTCCGGGGCACGGAGGGATGGTCCCCCATCCGCGGGCCGATCGCGAAGTGTTGCTTAACCTGGATCATCGACCCCTGCGGTTGTTATATTTAGTTACGACCTACTTGAGCCCTCGAGCCCCTGTATTATATTCTCCATAATTCTTGTACTAGATTAAACATTATTTTTCTCCTTTTATCGAATACAAGTTGACAACTATTAATCGTAAAAACTAATCGTATCGTATGTTTATATTGAAATAACCACAACACCTAGCTTGTGCATCGACTAAATTAATATTAAACATTTCTCAAGACACTGACAATACATGGAAAACCATAATTTTTCGCATTCACTTCGATACCGAAAGACAGAGCATCGATATCGAGTACCGATTACAAAAACTACAACTCTTTATACGATATTATGAATTTCGAAGGTGACTTTCGAATTAGAAACAGAACGTTAAACATATTTAAAAAAAGAACGATTATTTATTAGAATTTTCGGCCATGTTCGTCAGTGTATATGAATTATTTAATAACAATAATAATATAAGTACATACATTAGTATCGAACTGTATCACAATTTATGCTACACACGTGATGAGTCTATGTATCTAAAATGCACTGGTAATCGATGGTATCTTACAAAATAAGTATGCTAGAATTTGACTAAGACAAACAGAACTGTTGCTTTAAAAGAGATGCAACTCTAAAATTTGAAAAGGTTGTTTATTTCAGGAAATGTTTAAAAAGTGTAAATAAATTTTTACTAAAAAAAAGTCCCTCCCCACCACCCATCATCTACGTTGTTTTTTGTCTATCATTAGTGCTGTATCTTGCTATTGTTAGGAATAAAGCCAGTATATGTCTGTGTGTTGCAAGCCTAAGCAAGTAGCATTTATATATTCCGAATACTCAGAGGGATTGGTTTAAAAATTCGTTGCAAAAATTTATAAAATATGTGAAACAACAATGACAGGTGTCAAACCAATAAATAGGACGAAATGATAACTTGGGTAACCTGTATGCGCAAAACAGCGAAGTGTTGCGCAACTGTGGCGCAACTAAAGCGCAATATCTAAGTAAAATGCTTAAATAAATACCTTTCTACCAACTTTTCTTAATGAATCACACTATATGTCCTCAATGTTTTCAATTTTCTCTGTTTTGTTGCCGAGGGTGGCTTTACAGACGTATCCCTTAAGCGCGAGCACGCCCCTACATTTTATGTGAACCTGGTAGCGAGCGCACCAGTCTAGGTTGTTACAACCGACGCCTGCGTCTGAGAGGGTCTTTACTGCGGCTATTGATAGTAGATCTGTGAAAGAAGAAATTGTTGAGATTAGTTTCGTTGCTTTTTCCTATTTATTTATTTTACGTCATAACGAACTACCAACTTTTCCTCAATATTTCAGTTTTAAAACTAATCCAAATATGATGTTTTAACAGTAGTGTTCCAAGACTAGTGTTTGGAAAATACTGAAAATTATTCGAGCGTTATTTACCCAAAATCATTAGAACTACTATGGAAAATGGGAGAAATTTTGAAGTGGGTGGGTTCGTTTTGGCATGACTGGGGTCTATTTTTATCCAAACATTATGTTTATTATTTATCCAAAATCATTAGAACTACTATGGAAAGTGGGAGAAGTTTTGATGTGGGTTGGTTTGTTTTGGCATGACTGGGGCCTATTTTTATCCAAATATAGTCAATATGTTTATTATTTATCCAAAATCATTAGAACTACTATGGAAAGTGGGAGAAGTTTTGATGTGGGTCGGTTTGTTTTGGCATGACTTGGGTCTATTTTTATCCAAATATAGTCAATATGTTTATTATTTATCCAAAATCATTAGAACTATTATGGAAAGTGGGAGAAGTTTTGATGTGGGTTGGTTTGTTTTGGCATGACTGGGGTCTATTTCTATCCAAATATAGTCAATATGTTTATTATTTATCCAAAATCATTAGAACTACTATGGAAAATGGGAGAAATTTTGAAGTGGGTGGGTTCGTTTTGGCATGACTGGGGTCTATTTTTATCCAAACATTATGTTTATTATTTATCCAAAATCATTAGAACTACTATGGAAAGTGGGAGAAGTTTTGATGTGGGTTGGTTTGTTTTGGCATGACTGGGGTCTATTTTTATCCAAATATAGTCAATATGTTTATTATTTATCCAAAATCATTAGAACTACTATGGAAAATGGGAGAAATTTTGAAGTGGGTGGGTTCGTTTTGGCATGACTGGGGTCTATTTTTATCCAAACATTATGTTTATTATTTATCCAAAATCATTAGAACTACTATGGAAAGTGGGAGAAGTTTTGATGTGGGTTGGTTTGTTTTGGCATGACTGGGGCCTATTTTTATCCAAATATAGTCAATATGTTTATTATTTATCCAAAATCATTAGAACTACTATGGAAAGTGGGAGAAGTTTTGATGTGGGTTGGTTTGTTTTGGCATGACTGGGGCCTATTTTTATCCAAATATAGTCAATATGTTTATTATTTATCCAAAATCATTAGAACTACTATGGAAAGTGGGAGAAGTTTTGATGTGGGTTGGTTTGTTTTGGCATGACTGGGGTCTATTTTTATCCAAATATAGTCAATATGTTTATTATTTATCCAAAATCATTAGAACTAATATGGAAAGTGGGAGAAGTTTTGATGTGGGTTGGTTTATTTTGGCATGACTGGGGCCTATTTTTATCCAAATATAGTCAATATGTTTATTATTTATCCAAAATCATTAGAACTACTATGGAAAGTGGGAGAAGTTTTGATGTGGGTTGGTTTGTTTTGGCATGACTGGGGTCTATTTTTATCCAAATATAGTCAATATGTTTATTATTTATCCAAAATCATTAGAACTACTATGGAAAGTGGGAGAAGTTTTGATGTGGGTTGGTTTGTTTTGGCATGACTGGGGCCTATTTTTATCCAAATATAGTCAATATGTTTATTATTTATCCAAAATCATTAGAACTACTATGGAAAGTGGGAGAAGTTTTGATGTGGGTCGGTTTGTTTTGGCATGACTTGGGTCTATTTTTATCCAAATATAGTCAATATGTTTATTATTTATCCAAAATCATTAGAACTATTATGGAAAGTGGGAGAAGTTTTGATGTGGGTTGGTTTGTTTTGGCATGACTGGGGTCTATTTTTATCCAAATATAGTCAATATGTTTATTATTTATCCAAAATCATTAGAACTACTATGAAAAATGGGAGAAATTTTGAAGTGGGTGGGTTCGTTTTGGCATGACTGGGGTCTATTTTTATCCAAACATTATGTTTATTATTTATCCAAAATCATTAGAACTACTATGGAAAGTGGGAGAAGTTTTGATGTGGGTTGGTTTGTTTTGGCATGACTGGGGTCTATTTTTATCCAAATATAGTCAATATGTTTATTATTTATCCAAAATCATTAGAACTACTATGGAAAATGGGAGAAATTTTGAAGTGGGTGGGTTCGTTTTGGCATGACTGGGGTCTATTTTTATCCAAACATTATGTTTATTATTTATCCAAAATCATTAGAACTACTATGGAAAGTGGGAGAAGTTTTGATGTGGGTTGGTTTGTTTTGGCATGACTGGGGTCTATTTTTATCCAAATATAGTCAATATGTTTATTATTTATCCAAAATCATTAGAACTACTATGGAAAATGGGAGAAATTTTGAAGTGGGTGGGTTCGTTTTGGCATGACTGGGGTCTATTTTTATCCAAACATTATGTTTATTATTTATCCAAAATCATTAGAACTACTATGGAAAGTGGGAGAAGTTTTGATGTGGGTTGGTTTGTTTTGGCATGACTGGGGCCTATTTTTATCCAAATATAGTCAATATGTTTATTATTTATCCAAAATCATTAGAACTACTATGGAAAGTGGGAGAAGTTTTGATGTGGGTCGGTTTGTTTTGGCATGACTGGGGTCTATTTTTATCCAAATATAGTCAATATGTTTATTATTTATCCAAAATCATTAGAACTACTATGGAAAGTGGGAGAAGTTTTGATGTGGGTTGGTTTGTTTTGGCATGACTGGGGCCTATTTTTATCCAAATATAGTCAATATGTTTATTATTTATCCAAAATCATTAGAACTACTATGGAAAGTGGGAGAAGTTTTGATGTGGGTCGGTTTGTTTTGGCATGACTTGGGTCTATTTTTATCCAAATATAGTCAATATGTTTATTATTTATCCAAAATCATTAGAACTATTATGGAAAGTGGGAGAAGTTTTGATGTGGGTTGGTTTGTTTTGGCATGACTGGGGTCTATTTTTATCCAAATATAGTCAATATGTTTATTATTTATCCAAAATCATTAGAACTACTATGGAAAATGGGAGAAATTTTGAAGTGGGTGGGTTCGTTTTGGCATGACTGGGGTCTATTTTTATCCAAACATTATGTTTATTATTTATCCAAAATCATTAGAACTACTATGGAAAGTGGGAGAAGTTTTGATGTGGGTTGGTTTGTTTTGGCATGACTGGGGTCTATTTTTATCCAAATATAGTCAATATGTTTATTATTTATCCAAAATCATTAGAACTACTATGGAAAATGGGAGAAATTTTGAAGTGGGTGGGTTCGTTTTGGCATGACTGGGGTCTATTTTTATCCAAACATTATGTTTATTATTTATCCAAAATCATTAGAACTACTATGGAAAGTGGGAGAAGTTTTGATGTGGGTTGGTTTGTTTTGGCATGACTGGGGTCTATTTTTATCCAAATATAGTCAATATGTTTATTATTTATCCAAAATCATTAGAACTACTATGGAAAATGGGAGAAATTTTGAAGTGGGTGGGTTCGTTTTGGCATGACTGGGGTCTATTTTTATCCAAACATTATGTTTATTATTTATCCAAAATCATTAGAACTACTATGGAAAGTGGGAGAAGTTTTGATGTGGGTTGGTTTGTTTTGGCATGACTGGGGCCTATTTTTATCCAAATATAGTCAATATGTTTATTATTTATCCAAAATCATTAGAACTACTATGGAAAGTGGGAGAAGTTTTGATGTGGGTCGGTTTGTTTTGGCATGACTTGGGTCTATTTTTATCCAAATATAGTCAATATGTTTATTATTTATCCAAAATCATTAGAACTACTATGGAAAGTGGGAGAAGTTTTGATGTGGGTTGGTTTGTTTTGGCATGACTGGGGTCTATTTTTATCCAAATATAGTCAATATGTTTATTATTTATCCAAAATCATTAGAACTACTATGGAAAATGGGAGAAATTTTGAAGTGGGTGGGTTCGTTTTGGCATGACTGGGGTCTATTTTTATCCAAACATTATGTTTATTATTTATCCAAAATCATTAGAACTACTATGGAAAGTGGGAGAAGTTTTGATGTGGGTTGGTTTGTTTTGGCATGACTGGGGCCTATTTTTATCCAAATATAGTCAATATGTTTATTATTTATCCAAAATCATTAGAACTACTATGGAAAGTGGGAGAAGTTTTGATGTGGGTTGGTTTGTTTTGGCATGACTGGGGTCTATTTTTATCCAAATATAGTCAATATGTTTATTATTTATCCAAAATCATTAGAACTACTATGGAAAATGGGAGAAATTTTGAAGTGGGTGGGTTCGTTTTGGCATGACTGGGGTCTATTTTTATCCAAACATTATGTTTATTATTTATCCAAAATCATTAGAACTACTATGGAAAGTGGGAGAAGTTTTGATGTGGGTTGGTTTATTTTGGCATGACTGGGGCCTATTTTAATCCAAATATAGTCAATATGTTTATTATTTATCCAAAATCATTAGAACTACTATGGAAAGTGGGAGAAGTTTTGATGTGGGTTGGTTTGTTTTGGCATGACTGGGGTCTATTTTTATCCAAATATAGTCAATATGTTTATTATTTATCCAAAATCATTAGAACTACTATGGAAAGTGGGAGAAGTTTTGATGTGGGTTGGTTTGTTTTGGCATGACTGGGGTCTATTTTTATCTAAATATAGTCAATATGTTTATTATTTATTCGAAATCATTAGAACTACTATGGAAAGTGGGAGAAGTTTTGATGTGGGTTGGTTTGTTTTGGCATGACTGGGGTCTATTTTTATCCAAATATAGTCAATATGTTTATTATTTATTCGAAATCATTAGAACTACTATGGAAAGTGGGAGAAGTTTTGATGTGGGTTGGTTTGTTTTGGCATGACTGGGGTCTATTTTTATCCAAATATAGTCAATATGTTTATTATTTATTCGAAATCATTAGAACTACTATGGAAAGTGGGAGAAGTTTTGATGTGGGATGGTTTGTTTTGGCATGACTGGGGTCTATTTTTATCCAAATATAGTCAATATGTTTATTATTTATCCAAAATTATTAGAACTACTATGGAAAATGGGAGAAATTTTGAAGTGGGTGGGTTCGTTTTGGCATGACTGGGGTCTATTTTTATCCAAACATTATGTTTATTATTTATCCAAAATCATTAGAACTACTATGGAAAGTGGGAGAAGTTTTGATGTGGGTTGGTTTGTTTTGGCATGACTGGGGTCTATTTTTATCCAAATATAGTCAATATGTTTATTATTTATCCAAAATCATTAGAACTACTATGGAAAATGGGAGAAATTTTGAAGTGGGTGGGTTCGTTTTGGCATGACTGGGGTCTATTTTTATCCAAACATTATGTTTATTATTTATCCAAAATCATTAGAACTACTATGGAAAGTGGGAGAAGTTTTGATGTGGGTAGGTTTGTTTTGGCATGACTGGGGCCTATTTTTATCCAAATATAGTCAATATGTTTATTATTTATCCAAAATCATTAGAACTACTATGGAAAGTGGGAGAAGTTTTGATGTGGGTCGGTTTGTTTTGGCATGACTTGGGTCTATTTTTATCCAAATATAGTCAATATGTTTATTATTTATCCAAAATCATTAGAACTACTATGGAAAGTGGGAGAAGTTTTGATGTGGGTTGGTTTGTTTTGGCATGACTGGGGTCTATTTTTATCCAAATATAGTCAATATGTTTATTATTTATCCAAAATCATTAGAACTACTATGGAAAATGGGAGAAATTTTGAAGTGGGTGGGTTCGTTTTGGCATGACTGGGGTCTATTTTTATCCAAACATTATGTTTATTATTTATCCAAAATCATTAGAACTACTATGGAAAGTGGGAGAAGTTTTGATGTGGGTTGGTTTGTTTTGGCATGACTGGGGCCTATTTTTATCCAAATATAGTCAATATGTTTATTATTTATCCAAAATCATTAGAACTACTATGGAAAGTGGGAGAAGTTTTGATGTGGGTTGGTTTGTTTTGGCATGACTGGGGTCTATTTTTATCCAAATATAGTCAATATGTTTATTATTTATCCAAAATCATTAGAACTACTATGGAAAATGGGAGAAATTTTGAAGTGGGTGGGTTCGTTTTGGCATGACTGGGGTCTATTTTTATCCAAACATTATGTTTATTATTTATCCAAAATCATTAGAACTACTATGGAAAGTGGGAGAAGTTTTGATGTGGGTTGGTTTATTTTGGCATGACTGGGGCCTATTTTTATCCAAATATAGTCAATATGTTTATTATTTATCCAAAATCATTAGAACTACTATGGAAAGTGGGAGAAGTTTTGATGTGGGTTGGTTTGTTTTGGCATGACTGGGGTCTAT
This sequence comes from Atethmia centrago, assembly GCA_905333075.3. Classification (NCBI taxonomy): domain Eukaryota; kingdom Metazoa; phylum Arthropoda; class Insecta; order Lepidoptera; family Noctuidae; genus Atethmia; species Atethmia centrago. Next base: position 17,852,225 of record HG995385.1, read on the forward strand.
TTTTATCCAAATATAGTCAATATGTTTATTATTTATCCAAAATCATTAGAACTACTATGGAAAGTGGGAGAAGTTTTGATGTGGGTTGGTTTGTTTTGGCATGACTGGGGTCTATTTTTATCTAAATATAGTCAATATGTTTATTATTTATTCGAAATCATTAGAACTACTATGGAAAGTGGGAGAAGTTTTGATGTGGGTTGGTTTGTTTTGGCATGACTGGGGTCTATTTTTATCCAAATATAGTCAATATGTTTATTATTTATTCGAAATCATTAGAACTACTATGGAAAGTGGGAGAAGTTTTGATGTGGGTTGGTTTGTTTTGGCATGACTGGGGTCTATTTTTATCCAAATATAGTCAATATGTTTATTATTTATTCGAAATCATTAGAACTACTATGGAAAGTGGGAGAAGTTTTGATGTGGGATGGTTTGTTTTGGCATGACTGGGGTCTATTTTTATCCAAATATAGTCAATATGTTTATTATTTATCCAAAATTATTAGAACTACTATGGAAAATGGGAGAAATTTTGAAGTGGGTGGGTTCGTTTTGGCATGACTGGGGTCTATTTTTATCCAAACATTATGTTTATTATTTATCTAAAATCATTAGAACTACTATGGAAAGTGGGAGAAGTTTTGATGTGGGTTGGTTTGTTTTGGCATGACCGGGGTCTATTTTTATACAAATATAGTCAATATGTTTATTATTTATCCAAAATCATTAGAACTACTATGGAAAGTGGGAGAAATTTTGAAGTGGGTGGGTTCGTTTTGGCATGACTGGGGTCTATTTTTATCCAAACATTATGTTTATTATTTATCCAAAATCATTAGAACTACTATGGAAAGTGGGAGAAGTTTTCATGTGGGTTGGTTTGTTTTGGCATGACTGGGGTCTATTTTTATCCAAATATAGTCAATATGTTTATTATTTATCCAAAAGCATTAGAACTACTATGGAAAGTGGAAGAAATTTTGATGTGGGTTGGTTCGTTTTGGCATGACTGGGGTCAACTTTTATCCAAAGATAGTCAATATGTATAATAGGAAGTCAAATATGCAATTTTTCTTGGTTTCCCAAGTCACACTGTAACTCGGGACGTTACATTAGCGGCAATTTTTTTTCTTTTTACGAGGTTTTTTGATGTGTAACGCTTCTGTGAGAGTGGTTTCGTGAAAAGGGACGGAAGCGTGTAGACGTGCGTGTGGAAGTGACAGCTTGAGCATGAAATAAGTAAGTACTTGTTAATAGCATGGAATTAGTAAGTACTTTATAATAGCATGGAATTAGTGTACTTATGGAATTAGTAATGAATAATTATTCGAATAAATATTTCAGTATTTAGCTACTTTCCATTCTGAGGTTAATTTCTTTGGATGCTCAGTTGCTTATCACCAAGGTGAGATGTTACATATCAAATTCGACTACTGTAAGGCTCGTTCGTTATTTTTTTCTGTCAGTGTTCTGTGTGTGTGTCTACGTTGTCTATTCGTAGTTACCGGGTGGGTCGGCGTGGGTGAGCAGCTGCACGTCGTTGGCGCGACAGAAGGCGTGCAGCGAGGGCGGCACGACGCAGCAGGACGCCAGGTTGATCTGCGCTATAGAGGGCCGCACGCGCGCCCACGCGTGCAGCTTGCGCAGGCAGCCGCCGCCCACGTCGGCCACGCCTAGTTGGTACACGCGACCTGGACAAAAAAAATGGTAAGTTTTAGAAACATTTCTTCGACCATAATATATCTGAGGTGTCTGGTCTGGTAATACTTGATAAGTCCAAAAATCTGATTTTACACTACGAACATTAGAAACTTTAAAAAAATGCTACAAATTTACAAAATAAGTGTGTCATGTAACATATATTTATTCCAATTTGCAGCATTTTTTTTAAGTATCTAAAACGTATAAATTCAGATTTTTGGGCCTATGTATATACCAGACACCACCGATATTATTTTTTTGCAGACTCATAGTAAGCCTAAATGGATTTCCAGATTCGGCAAGGCTCCAGGAATTAGAAAGAGCTTAAAAAAACGCAGAACAAAAATTAAAAGTTGCAGTATACATAGAAGTTTGAAATGTTGAGTTGATTTATTGGGGAACAGAAAAATATACTTTTATTTCTTCTTTTCTATAGGTACTTAGCTATGTTGGTGTCTGCTTCTTGTCTATGGAAATGCGTCTACGACTACCAAGGATTTACAGTAAACTTTTAAATGACTTCAAAAAAGGAGGAGGTTCTATGTTCATCTTTTTTTTTTCAATTGAAGACCGATTTTGGGTTTTTTTATGTGGTAAAGGAAGCGTGTGCGGTAGTCGCATGTAAATTTTACTAACTTTGCTTGGCTAGTTTTGAATTAGCTTCAATAATACGTATTTTTCCCACTTAGTATATGTGGATGATGTTATAAAAACTTCCTGTCTCTGGTCACATTTACATAGCAGGTAGTGGTATTCGAATTTGTGTGGAGTAGGTACAGTCAGCGTCAATAATATCGGGACGAACAGACTGTTCAAAATGATCTAAACAACTATGAAAATTAAATATTAATTCAATGACACAAAAACTGTTGCAAAATGAAGAAAGTAAAAGACGAAGTTTAATTTTCTTAGTTGTTGAGATCATTTTGAACAGTCGGTTCTTCCCGATATTTTTGACGCTGACTGTACCACAACTAAAAAGTGGAAAATAAAAACTTGTTACATAAAAAAAAAAAAACAAATAAACTTTCAAAAACAAAAAACTGTAAAGTCAAAGAAAAATAACTTTAATTTCGGAAGTCGGTGGCATAACACAAAACTAAAGACACGGTTTGTTTGTTTTTTTTTTTCACTATTTACTTGTGTTACCTACTAACCCGTTCTATCAAATAGTCAAGCAAACCGGATAAATATTGGCTTTCACTAGCTAGCTACAGAGCTTTCAGTTATTTTACCTCTGACAGCAACAACCCATTAGCAACCTTATTGCAACGAAAATAAAGATCACTGTGATTTTGACACTGATGCAAAATCAGAGGTAAAATAACTGTGAATGACTGTAACCTTTAAGCGCAACGCTATTTGACAGATAACGGAATAAAAAATAGAATAGCATATTACCTTCTTTAACGAAAGCCTCGAGCACATCCCACAGGATCTTAATTCCGGGCAGGATGGCCTCGCACTTGCGCGCGTCGGCCTCATTATCGGCCTCCACCTCCGTGTTGGACATGCGCACTGAAACAGAATTCACGGTGCCAACTATAAATATATTGCTGATAATCAGGCGGTGGTTGAAGTGTTAGGCGTTGGTTACAGGTTTTCACTCTCAATTTATTAATTTTCAATTTATTGTTGAGAGATATGGTATTACAAAATTAACAGCAATTTTCTTGTCTAATACCTTAGGTAACTGCCTTATAAACATTACATAGAACGTACTTGGCTAAGTCGTATTACTGTTACAGCACGATTAAAACTTTATAGCGGCTCGAAACATGAGGCGAGTCGCTGCGCAGTAACGAATTCATGTGTCAGCGGGGGTGAGAGGAGGGTACTTCAGAGCCGCCATAAAGTTTGACGCTTACTATTAATACTGTCGCACTACTGTCAAACTACAAGTCCAGATTAGAGAGTCCCAAACATGTCTAAGTTAAAGCACGAGCTAAGTAACGTTTATAGATCTCGGCCTTAGTTCAAAATTAAGAAATACCAACATTATTTTGATCTAATGGAAAGCTAACCCCTGGTTCCTGAATGTTATTTAAATTAATGAAATGTCATTCAGGAACCAGAGGTTAGTTGAATTTACATATGGTGGACCAACAGAAAATGCACAGCCCAAGCCAAACATTCACATGAATTTTGAAAAAAATAGAGAAGCACTACAAAACAAAGGCATTTCTAAAAATAAGGTTGATTTGTATGCGAACAAAGTCGCAGGCATAACCGTAAGACGCTGACAACACCTAAACCGCGGTCACTGTCAGATTGCATAGAAAAGAAAGAGAAGCGCGACGACAAAACGCTTGTAATTTATTGCAAAATATGAAGTAATTATCTATTTACTCAGAATTGAGTTGAGTAATCGAAAATAAAAAACAACCAAGTTCTGCATTAGAATAAGACGTACTTGTTATTAATTAAATACGTAATTTATGTTGATATTTAATACAGATATTTTGGATTAGAACTTAAGGTAAGAGGTTGGTTTAACGTTACGAGATTTTTTTTTCAAAACGTGTTTTGGTGACAACCAAGTTCTGGGAAATATGTTCAAAATTAACATATATTTTTTCCGCTACCACAAACTTTACAGATTTGGCAATTTTCTTTCTTAAGAGAAGCCTATTTTGGTCAATTGGGTCTTGTCAGCGCCTTAATCTCCAGTTACGAGCATCGTCATCTGACTTTAATTTACATTGACATAAGGTTTCATTTACAATGTATGATGCGCGCTCGTGACTTGCAACAACTATAATAGAATTTCAGTAACTGAACCCACCATTGCTACCCATCGAGATGGGTGACGCCTTGGTAGTGTAGGAGCTCTTGAGGTTGGTGTCATCGGTGGCTTCTTCACGTTGTGTGTCTGGGTTGTATGCGAGGATCACGTTGTCGATGCAAGTTGTGTGCAGCGCTGTGAATACTGGAAATAAAAATGATAAGTGTTATTAAAACCATCCAGTAACATGAAATCCTAGAAGGAAATATAGACAATATATTTCCTTCTAGGATTATTCGCCTTGTTTCCCTGAAGGGTTGGGCAGAGGTGTACCTACAGTACACTCACATTTCGCCAGTTATGTTTAAATCGCATGTAATAGAGGGCAAGCCTATTGCCATCAACTGAAATTCCAGATAGAAAAACCCAATAACATTTTGCCCGACTCAGCAGTAGAGCTTGCGTCCCTAGACCCACGAGGCAGTCCAAGGTTCAAGAAATAAATAGAACTAGTGGTCGTCGCCCATTGGTCGAAATTCGACCCCGTCTATTAACAATCTATATAGTACTTACTAATTCCACGCTCAAACCGTCACTTCTGGCACCTATCTTCAAGTCATGAGGCCACTATGTGGGTACTATGTGTGTGTATGTGTGTCAAACGCATGGTAGTGTGTAATGTTTTTTTATTAACTTAATTTATGTCTAATGCATATTATATAAACATATTAGCTTTCTAATAACGTAATTTTCGTAAAAACGGGTACAGATTTTTCGCTTCACGTACACACATACATAAACTCACGACTTCTTCCCATGGGGGTAGGCAGAAACTATAGAAAGCCACCTGCTACGCTCCTTAAGGCCTGTGCACACCGCGTTTTCAAACGAGCCGCTGACGCGCGTTTTAGAAACGTGCGTCGACGGCGCGCTTTTGTCCTACTGAAGGTATACAGGCTGCGTCTGACTCGCGTGCGTATCGCGTCTGTATCGCTACAAACGCACGTCAACGGCGCGTTTAAAAAACGTGGTGTGCACAGGCCCTTACATACTCCTTTTGCTTCGTTTACGTTCATACATCCGGTCATACACGCACGCCGGTTGCGAGTACTACGCACCTGACCTTTTTAAAGAACATCATTAATGAGGTCAGTATATGTCTTTCTGGAGCGTCGCATTTCCACTCACATCTGCCTTCATCTACCTTTTGTTAGTCGCCTTTCATTCATCCTCTCAACATGGCCAAACCATCTAAGCCACGCTTCACGTATTAATATAATAATACATGTTATTTATTAACCTACTATAGCGGAGCCCAATAGGAAAGCTAAAAAAACATCTGGATTACAATTCAACTACATTTACAATTGAATAAAAAAACACGTTTTTGGTTCACAATTTCACAAACTAAACATTCAATAACATCAAGTATTTTTTTCAACAATCAAATTAAACAAACTTTTCTCATCTATCTACTCACTCATATTTAAAATTTACTAGAGGCAGGTTATGACGCAAAAACACCAAAGACTCATCTGGCAGAAATTACGTTTTTTTTTTTTCATATACGTTTCCTGCCTGCGAAAAAAGTCGCTCAGAATATGCAGAGCTTCCAGGAGACGATAAATATATTCGAGCCAAATAACTCATGTTAGGGAACTTGTCTTTATTCTTAGCCCACCAGCCATGTGGACATAGGTCGCAGAACTTCGTCTAGCTCTTGAACCGAAGTTCAGCTGAACTTCGGCCGAACTTTTAATTTTAACCGAATGTTCGGCCGAACTGCGGATTCGGTTCAAACCACATTCGGGCCATCTCTAATAAGCACACATCTTTTTTTTAGGGTTCCGTACCGTAAAACGGGACTCCGCTGTCCGTCTGTCTGTCCGTCTGTCACCAGGCTGTATCTCATGAACCGTGATAGTTAGACAGTTGAAATTTTCACAGATGATGTATTTCTGTTGCCGCTATAACAACAAATACTAAAAAACAATAAAATTAATATTTAAGAGGGCTCCCATACAACAGACATGATTTTTTTTGCCGTTTTTATAGATAATGGTACAGAACCCTTCGTGCGCGAGTCCGACTCGCACCTGGCCAGTTTTTAATAACCTTTTTGACGTGAATACTTCTTTAAATTTTCTTCCATAGTGGGAGGCAATTCAGAAAACGGATGATAACAAACTCGGGGGATACAGTTTGTTGTTGCAGCTACATATCTATCTTCGACATCCAAAATTTAATAACACCACTCGATAATTAAATAATCAAAGAAATCGTTACGAAAAATATAACGCGTTACATAATCAGCCTATAATGTTCCCACTGCTGGGACACAGGCCTCCTCTCTGTGAGAGTGAGTGGGCTGTAGTCCACCACGCGGGCCCAGTGCGGGTTAATAGATGTCACATGTCTTAAATTTTGGTTCTAGGACCAAAATCCTCGGTTTCCTCACGATGTTTTCCTTCACTGTTTTGAGAGATGATGAAATAATTTACACTAAGTAAAGCGCCTGTCCGGGTTCTAACCTACGCCCTACAATTCGTAAGGCGCAGCCGTTACCACTGGGCCACCATTTCTCTCATAACCCGTTACGTACGTGACGTATTTACGTAAAACACACGGCGCTGTTCACGACACGACACAGCCATATCCCGATTTTTTACCTCGACTTTACACGACTATTTCTTCCATCTTATGGTGGAACAAAAAGAAACCGTCTAAATTATCAGAATGCAAAAAATATACTCAATAGGTACCTTAGAAACCCGGTAAGGTTAAGAGTCTTTAAAGTATCCTTCATGTATGTAAATGGAAGCGATTTCAATAGAATTAAGCAGGAAAATTAAGAGACAACGAGGAAATTAAATTTTGCACACTGGCCTTTCCAAATAACAGGAAAGTCAGTCTAAAAATAAAAGTAAGTTTATTCTAGCTTGGATCTTATGTTATATAACTTCTACAGGTTGAAATTGAAAACTTGCGTCAAACTGAAATGGGACATTGTATACATCATTATTAACAACTTTTACTAAGGGACCAAAGCTGTAATCCCAAAAAAAAAAATCTGCTTTTCCTACATTTTGATGAGGTATTGCGAACATAAATGTAGGGGACAGCAGTTTTTTTTTGGGATTGTAGCTTTGGTCCCTTAATAAAAGTTGTTCATAATGATGAGTACAATCTCCCATTTCGATTTGTCGCATGTTTTCAATGTCACCCTGTATATTTAATTAAGACTGGGGAGCAAAACCATAACATAATTGTATTATTATGGTTGTTTTTTTTTTTTCAATATGAGAATACGTCTTAGGTTTTTGCTAGTAAAAGTAGCTGATAATTCTAGATAACGTTTACCAAAACGAGATGTTACAAAATGGGCCAGGTCTATGTACACTACCTCAAAAAAAAAAACAAAAATCCGTAGAATTCGGGAAAAATACAGATAATTCATTTAACTGTATACTGTTGTCGTAGTGAATTGATATTAATCAATTATTTTTCAACATTGCGTCTCACCGATTTAGTTACCCTATGCTTAAAAACAATGACAGTAAACTATAGATCGACCATTGATCATAGAAAGAGAACTATCAGCTGTCACAGCAGTGTCACTTCAGTCACTTTCGTCAACATCCAAAGAAATAAACATGTCAAATGTCATTTAATCAATCAATATGACAGCTTACCGCCTTGACGGGTTTTTGTTGTGTGTTGCAATTTGATGTGTTTTACCAGCAAATTAAATTACTATTTTAAAGTATTTGGGCACTTGAGAAAATTTTAAATATATTTCCCTTTTTTTAAGCATAGGGTCCAGGTACCTACCTGGCCCAGGCTCCATACATTTTGCAACATCTCCTTTCCAAATATCGTGACATTCCAAGTCTGAGCAGAGCATACATTTAAATGTTCTCATGTGCTATTTTACTCCATGCAAAAGAAGAATTTTCCATAAAAACAAACTATTTTAAAAACAAAAAACCCGACTGCAAAAACACCAAACTGAAAAGAGAAAAACAAGCATTACATTCTATAGAATTTTGGTATCACAGGCGGGGGACAAACAAAAGTTACAGCATACTTCAGGTTATTGGTATGTACCCGCCTGCGATACCAAAATTCTATCAGTTAGGTATTTTTGCAGTCGGGTTTTTTGTTTTTAAGATAATTTGTTTTATTTCAAGCTTTTTAGTTTTTTATATATATATATATATATATATACGTATGTATATATTATCGAATTGACTCATTACTAGCTTTTATTAGATATCAATAGTTGTAATTTATTAAAAAAAATATCTCCGTCCTTTTTTTTTGTATTTGCAGATGCAATATACATATAAAAATTATATAGCCTATGTCACTCCCACAATGAAGACAAATCTAACGACACCTCTTATGTTAAAATCCATCAAGCCGTTTAGGCTACAGAGCGTGCCAAAGAAATAGACATACATACATACATACATACATACATACATACATACATACATACATACATACATACATACATACATACATACATACTCTCGAAAAACATTACCCTCCTTCTGAGGCAGTCGGGTAAAAAAGGTCATTCACCCAATTTATACCAAACCATAGATAAGTCAAAACTTATTTTCACTTCTACAACCAACTACTACTAATAATAATAAAAAAGTTCGCAACACCCATCATGTTTAAGGCTCGTGCAGACTGGGTCGCGCCAGTCTGCACGAGCCACGACAACGCCGCGACAACGGGTAAACAATTTCCATGAAGTTTTCATAAAAAAAAATTCTCCGGGGTGTTGCGTCGCGCCAGTCTGCACGATCCTTTACTCTACTGGCTCGTTCACCGTTACGCATAATTTACATAAATAATAGACTAGTTATCTATGTACCTACATGTATGACGTCATAGTTCATGATTGTATAGCTCTTTATCGCAGCTTGAGTTTCAGTGCAACACACCCATTTTTATTATCTGACATTTTTGTTCTTTCTGATTTCTTGTTGTTGCCAAACAGGCATACACTGTCTAAATGCAAGAACATACCATCAGTTTGATTGATTGATTGATCGTACAACTTATAAACCTCAGAAAACTCATTGCCCTTTGCGAGAATTATGCAGCTCGACACCAATTAACCTATAATGTTAACAAAAACCGGACTGCAAAAACACATAACTGAAAAGGGAAAAACAAGCATTACAATCTATATAATTTTGGTCTGGCAGGCGGGGACAATCAAAAGTTACACCATATTTCAGGTTATTCGACTGTCCCCAACTGCAAGACCAGAATTATATAGATTATAATGCTTGTTTTTCCCTTTTCGGTTATGTTTTTGCAGTCGGGTTTTTTGTTTATTAAATAATTTATTTTATTTCAAGCTTTTTAGTTTTATTAACATATTATATTTGAAAATTACTCATTACTAGCTTTAATTTGATATCAATGTTGTTGAAATAATAAAAAAAAAACCCTTCCCCTCCTTTTTTTTATTTGCAGATGCAATTTATAAATATTATATAGCCTATGTCACTCCCACAATTAAAACGAATCTAAGGACACCTCATATGTTTAAATCCATCGAGCCGTTTAGGCTACAGAGCGTGCCAAAGAAATAGACATACATACATACATACATACATACATACATACATACATACATACATACATACATACTCTCGAAAAACATTACCCTCCTGAGGCAGTCGGGTAAAAAGACGGAAGTAATGATTTTCAAACACGGCAATGGCCCTAATAAGGTATTGACAATTACTTTGTGTGGCTCAAAACTAAAAGTAGTTAGTTAGTTAGTCAATTTAAGTATCTCGGACACATCATAACTTTATGTTCGTTTGTTTAGTATAACTTTTGTTTTAAGGATAACTTTTCAATTTTAATTTTATGGGTTATTATAATGCCTGAAATAAACTAGTATTATTATTAGAAAACCAGATAATAATAAATCATAATGCAGTTCAATATCTATGTTCACATATCCTACAATAGTCCTGCACCAACCGATGTTTGTCCTTGAGTGCACTTGCATAGTGAGGGATAATACATTCCTCATAATTCCTCATATCATTATATTAACGTCCCTCTGCGAGTTGGCGTTCGACCCTAGAACGCCTTCCAAAGGTCCAGGGGGACCCCAGGGTCACGAGATGTTTTTTTAATGCAAAACTAAGATCAATAACGTTTTTAGGGTTCCGCACATCAAAAGGTAAAAACGGAATCCTTATAGTGTTCACTTGTGTGTCTGTCTGTCACAGCCGATTTGCTCCGAATCTATTGCACCGATTAAGTTGAAATTTGGTACACATTTAAAATTTCTGTGACCTAAACATGAATAAGTAACGTAAATGAATGAATTTAGAATATGGGGTTCTGTTTTGGGAGAAAATTAGAAAATTTAAAAAAAAAATGCAGACTGTACCGTGTGACATATCAAATAAAAGCACTTTATATGAGGATTTCAAATATATTTTTTTATAATTTTAATTTTTTGAAAAGTGTGTATTTTAATTTTTTGAAAATTTACCGTTCCCCTCCTTTTCTCGTTATCCCTCCTATTTTTTTGAGAATAATACAGAAAATAGTTCTTAACTTATAGATTACAGGAAAATCTATAAGAAGTCTATGGTCTTAAAATAACATGGTAAATTTCTCAATATTGTTCGTACAAACGTTTGCAGTTGAAATGTATGAAGAAACATGTTTTACAACTACAATGTTAAGTTTGTTCTTGGGATAAATTCGTCCCAACGACGGAACCCTTCATTGTGCGTAGTCCGACATGCACTTGACCGGTTTTTATAACTCTAAGCGTGGTTCTAAGCAGGATATTAAATGCAACGGTATTCGGTACATATTTTGACATTCAATTAATCACTCTAACTGCAGATTATTCTCGTACTGATCAGGAAACTTTATTAATAATAAATCGTATATTTCGGCCAACAAAGGATCACGAAGGCAAAGGCACGAAAGATGACAAAATTCATAACAAGAAGAGAATTTTCAAAATTGGTCTACATTTTACGGAGAAATCGGCAGACATACATCATCATCATCATTCTCCTCCCCTTATCCCAATTTATTTGTGGTCGGCGCAACATGTCGCTTTCTTCCATACTTCTCTATTAGTTGTCATCTCGGTAGTCACCCCTTTTCTAGCCATATCATCTTTCACACAGTCCATCCATCGTTTCTTTGGTCTTCCCCTACTCTTATAGCCATCGACATTCATACTCAAGACTTTACTCACGACATTTTCCTCATTCCTCCGCATCACATGCCCATACCATGACAACCGATTTCTGCACAACGTTTCAGTCACCGGTGCCACTTTGAGACTTCCTCTTATGTACTCATTTCTTATTCTTTCCAGGATAAGAAATGAGACATATATAATTATATAAACATCCGAATTGAAAACCTCCTCCTTTTTGGAAGTCGGTTAAAAAGACATAAAAAAAACAATTAAAAAGACGACATAAACATATTACGAACTTTGCTCACTTCAATGGTTCAGGTACTGACAATCGAACCTCTGTGCGGATTCCCTCAGGATGCCGCTGGAGCTGGCCCGAGCGCACCAAAGATGTACATCGTTTTCACATAGTCAAAAAAATCAAGTCATTTATTCAAACTAGGCTGAAAATCAGCACTTTTTGAACGTCAAAATTACATAAGACAGTCCCCCAAAAACGCCCGCCCTTCACCACTTACTAGTGCTTTAGCTGGGAAGAATAAGTGGCGCAACAAACTCCCCAGCAGCACACCTGTCTGTTTAGTTATATAAACTTGATTCTATACAAATCGTATGCAAAGTAATTAACACTACGAAACACAAAACATTAAATTAAATTACTTGCCATATGTTAGCTAGCACACGCCAATATACCAACAAAACAATTAAAACTGTACTCAAGCAGAAATAAAAATTACAACATAAAAACGTAAACAGAACTTAATACCTAAATAAAAGCCTCCAGGCATAAAGGGCGTGCCCGCTTACTTAAAGCTATAGGTCTAGTCTATTAGAAACAGTCTACTTGCGACTCGGCGAAAATCCCTGATGCGCTGCAGAATCGGGGCAGCCTCATTAGCAGGCTTAGCATGACGCTTTCTATTTCTTCGCAGAATAGACACGGCTCTTTCTATATAAAGTGACATTTCGTTTCTCCATTTTTGACATCTCACCGTAGAAATCCTTCTACAATCTGTCATTTTGTCTTTCCTTTCTAACGATCTGTCTAGGTCCTTTTTTGTGAAGCAGGATTTCTACGGTGGGATGTCAAAAATGGAGAAACGAAATGTCACTTTGTATAGAAAGAGCCGTGTCTATTCTTCGAAGAAATAGAAAGCGTCATGCTAAGCCTGCAGCACCCTGAATTCATTATTATATTGGACACGCAAGGCGGTGTACTGTCTGCGCGTGTATGAGACCCACAGGCAGCACGTGGAGAAAGATGTACAATATCCTCTGAACAATGTTGTTGATCTACCAACCAGCACTGGGCCCGCGTGGTGGATTACGGCCCACTCCCTCTCACAGAGAGAAGGCCTGTGTCCCAGCAGTGGGAACATTATAGGCTGATTATGTAATGTTGTTTTCACTTTAGTGGTACAACGAGCAAACCGGCGGGCCATCATATTCGCCCTTACAGACAACGCCCTGTATTCTCGGTCTGTGTCTGCATTATTAAGTTAGTAGGTAGTTAAACGTAATCATTTAGATAACGTATCTCAATCTCAATAATTTATCGTTTCAAAGACCTACAAGTAGGTAGTTCTAGTGTTTATAGCCTACCCACCTGATAACAGTAACTGTGATAACTGTGTATACTTTAGTAGGCTTGGTACTCAATGGTTTATTTTTGAGTAGCTTCACTCGCGTGGCTTACCTATATAACACAAAATCGGTTCAGCCGTTTCGGAGATTAGCCGGAACGAACAGACAGATACACAGACAAAAATGTCAAAACTTGTTTTTTTTTTTATGAGTACGGTACCCATAAAAAAAAAAACAAGTTTTGACATTTTTGTCTGTGTAATGCTTTCATATGCATTTAGTAAAAAGCTGTTATTTTGACATTACAAACAGACATTTAATGTCAACGACAGCTAATGAGACACAATTGATTTTCTATTGTTTGACTCCAAATCAGTGTCGCGTGGGGCTTAACAGGTTAAAATTTATTTATTTGTGTAGATCAAATTACTAATCTTTATTTATTCTGGAGTAGGTACGGTTAGCAATAAAAGTAGATTAACACTTCAGTTTTCTAAATCTTAATTGTTGAGCAAAATGTTCATAAAAAGTGTGAACTGACAAAAATAATAAGATTTAATTTAATTTTGACAGTTCAACAACATTCATTCCGTTATTTACGTTGTTGAACAGATAAATTTTTCGAACATATGAAGCAATGGTTTAGCAGTACCTATACTCCAAAATCTTTCAGATGGTGATACAAACTGTGTTACGTAATTAGGGCACTGATGAGGGCCCTAGACGGTCAAAATTGTATGACAAGCATTTACGTGACAAATACTCTTGACGAGGCTTGACGCAACGTCAAGCATGCTTGTCAGTCATCCGCATTCATTTCTATATATAGCCGCCACAGAGTGACTCAGTCTTGAAATTGCGCTAAAACAGAAACATTCTGTATACAAAAATATAGAATGTCTCTGAATGCAGAATTTTCGTGTGCAAGAAAATAAAAAATAAAGTAACAACACGATGTTTTGACTATTTCCGCTCGTGTCGCGTATAAGCATTGCAAAAATATAATTTTTCATCAAGCATTTTCAAGCACGTAGTTTGCTTGTCAATCACGTCAAGCTTCGTTCTAAAGTTTAGAACGAAGCTTGATGTGATTGAATTTGCGCTATAATTTTGACCGTTTAGAATCTAAACGGTCAAAATTGCTTGATAAGCACTAAAACTTCACGTGCTGGTCAAGCAATTTTGACCGTCTAGGGACCCCATAAAAGTAACAGTGTTCAGTGACGTCTGTTGCTGACTATACCTACTATTTCAAATCAATTGGTGCATTGCGACTGTTGACAAAAAAATGCATGGTCACGTTAGTCACGTCATCAGGGGGGTAAACATCACCTCTTATAGCAGTATTATTATAATATTACTTCACAGTGGGTAAGTGATGGCGCTATAAAGGACTTATAGCTCCATCTCTTTCTCACGCTAAAGTAATATTGAAATAATACTGCTATAAGAGGTGATGGTTACCCCCCAGGACGTGGTGGCTGTTCTCTAGTTCTCTTGTAAAAGTGTCCGAAGGCGAAAATACCTGATTTACGCTGACTATTATCATCTGAACCACTACTGACTACTGACTACTCTGTAACTCTGTCAAAACAAGAGACAAATATTTTTTTTCGAACGGGCACAAACACATTGCGAGAAGGGACAACTGTCAAATCATGTTGTCATTCAGTCTCAGTTCAGGCTTCGAGAAATCTGATGTCCGTAGGTGATACGGATTTAGTGCTTAGGGAGTAGGCCCCCAGCTCCTATTTCATAACACAACTGAAAATGCGAACACGAAGAGAAAACCCGACCGTAAAAAGTATAACTGGGGGGTAACCATCACCTCTTATAGCAGTATTATTTCAATATTACTTCAGCGTGAGAAAGAGATGGAGCTATAAGCCCTGTATAGCTCCATCACTTTCCCACTGTAAAGTAATATTATAATAATACTGCTATAAGAGGTCATGGTTACCCCGCTGGTGATGTCATCGACGGTAAAAATACAATTGTAGTAAAAGTAACGTAAGTTATCGACTTCGTAGGTATGTAGGTATACAGACACATATTGTTTAATCATAATATTATTTGTATGGGTTTTCGTCGTACGTTCAAATCGCGGAAAAACCCTAGCAAATTAGTTAATTGAGCAGTAATTTTGAGTCGTCTGCAGATAATGTCTGGGAGTCAAGGACGGGCAAGGTTATGGGTCAATTGTTTAAGAAACTTCATTGAAGAAATCTTGAATAGTATACGCGGTAAAAATTCGAATAGTTTGTAATCTTCTTGAAAAAAAATAATCTTGAAACTACCGTTTAGTTTCCAGATTTTTTTTTTCAAAAACTTTACGTGACTGTTTCTTAGCTAAATCTGGTTCTGAATCCCCTGGGTCTTGGACCAGATATTTATGATTGATGTAATAGGTAAGTAATTAGAAACCGATGTTATTTGATTTTTTTTTAAGAGACTTCAGATCTTGTTCTGTGCTATTAAATGCCTCCGATGCTTATTCTAATGGCGTAGTTTAATGGTGAGACCATTAAACTATGCCATTAGAATAAGCATACATCTGGCAAAATAAGTGTTTCTTCTGTATTCATCATCTGCCTGCCTTTTCCCAACTATGGTCTGGTCGGCTGCCCAGTGTAACCAGATGTAGCTGAACACCAATATTTTACAAGGAGCGCCGCCATATCTGACCTCCACAACCCAGTTACTGGGTAATACGATACCTCTTAGTAAGACTGGTTGCCAGACTTTCGGGCTTCTGACGACCCGTATCAGGATTAACGTGCTTTCCGAGGCACGACGGAGTCTCGATGTAAGGATGGTCACTCATCCACGAACCAACCGCAGCAAGCGTAGCTTAACCTGATCGATCGACCCGTGCGGCTGTTATTACTTAGCCACGAGCCCCCCAAGCCAAGTGTGCTTCTGTATTTAAACCAACATAATACGACATTAAACCTACACCAAAAGCAGAGCCTTCAGGAGGCTTCAGAACATTTTAATGAGATGCCTCCGGTGTTCAATCTAATGGCGTAATTAATTGGTCTCATTCTCTTACATCAGCTTTCAGCAGGGCTTACCGTACCGGTTTGCTTCTGTACTAATATTAAGGTCCTGAAAGACCATGGACAATGCTTGCAAACCATCATAGATCAATACACCAACCTACACCAAAACATTTACCGTCAAACACGTGATATCAAATCAAATCACATCACATCATCTTAATTAGCTCCCAGTAATCTAAACTGATGAGTAATCTACACGAGGAGCTAGTAGCTAAGTAACAATAACAGCCGTACGGGCCGATCCATCAGGTTAAGCTACGTGTCGGGTTGGTCCGTGGATGGATGACCATCTTTAAGTACATACCGAGACCTCTCCGTGCCTCGGAAAGCACGTTAAGCTATGTTAAGCCGTTGGTCCCGGCTGTCATTCGTGGATTTTTGACAGTCGTTACAGGTCGTCGGAAGCCCGAAAGTCTGACAACCAGTCTTACCACCTTTGGTAACTGCTACTTGGTACTGGGTTGTAGAGGTCAGATAGGCAGTCGCTCCATGTATAATACTGGTATTCAGCTATATCCTGTTAGACTGGAAGCCGACTGCAACATAGGAAAAGGCTAGGCAGATTGAATATACACTGATTAATGTACGTGCTTTTTTTTTTTAGGGTGGGAAATCATCAAATAACTTCTCCCGCTCTGGGCGGAGCGGGAGGGTGTGTCAGACTCTTACCGACTAAAACCCACCCGTATTCCTTCCTGTTGCCTGTGTTGCGGGGGCCTCGGTGACCCATAAGTACCTTCCCGCGACCCCGGCAGGTAATGTACGTGCTGATAACAGACCTTATTTCGTCTTACCTAATTACGACTAACAACGTTTATAGCGGTCATCAGTTGATAAGTGCCTAATCGAGAATCGGTAGATTGTATCGGTATATTTTTTTTTTTTTTTGTGGAAATTATCAAATAACTCCTCCCGCTCGCGCGGAGCGGGACGGTGTGTCAGACTCTTACTGACTAAAACCCACCCGTGTTCCCTTCGTTGCCTGTGTTGCCAGGAGCCTCGGTAACCCTTCGTACTTTCCCGCGACCCTAGTATCTACTACTACTCTAGTGGACCCCTACACTTGTGCTGACATCTCTTTGCGGCGCGCGTGGAACACAACGCGCCGTCGGCCCGGGCCTGGTCCTTATCGGACGGCGAGCTACCCATTGCTCACCGTCCGTAAGCCCGCGCCTACGGTGGCCAGAATTCCACCCGGGATTCCAGAAGACCAGGGTGTCTCCTGCGGCGGTTAGGGGCGAGAGGGCGCGAAATTTGCCTTTCCCTCAACCGTCCCGCCTCCTCCTTCGCGAGCATTACTGCTTCGCAGAAGGAGTTGACCGTTGACGGCTGCCCATGCCGTCTGGCTCCGACCGGACGCGAGAGATCTCCGCCGCCGATCGCCTCCACGAAGACAAGCCGGGCAGAACTCCACCGTATGAAGATTAGTAATTTGACAGTATTTTTAGCCCAACTTTGAAATCTGATAGTACCTAGGGTGACAATGATAAGTAGGATTACTGATTATGGCACAGTATTTCCTTAAAATGTCCACCAGGCATTTGAAGCAGTCAAAAAGACATTTTAAGGTAATACTATAAGTTTGAAATTTATTAGATTGGTATACTATCGAAAGCTAGTTTATTGCTTTTCGAGCAGGTTTCCATACTTTTTGTTAGTAGGTATAGTTTTCCGATGCGAGAATCCAATCGAACCAACTCAGATCACGCTCCCATTGATCGCAGGAATTCGGAATTGAATTTTCACTAACCTGTCATCTAGATAGAGCCTAGACATAACCCAAAGGCAGCCAGATCTAAATGTGTTCGCTAAGATATAAATATTATGTCTAGAGAGTCAAAGCTGTGAACTCGTAGCAGTCACGCACACCAGCATAACAAAGTTGGCCTTGATGTTTTAAGGCTCGTACAGACTAGAGCTATATCGCGGGCGCGACAGGCATATTGCTGCCTTTCACGCCCGCGATATCGCGCTAGTCTGCGCGAGCCTTTAGTTATTTTGGAGCGCGACATGCTATCTAGAAATTAAATAATCAAATTGTGTGCGTTTATCCGTTTTTCGCTGTTATTTTCGTATCGAAGCAAATATCTGTAGAACTACGTACTCGTACTTTATATCAAGTTATTTTAATAATTAAGACATATTATCAAGTTCGTAAGTAAATATTTGTGTGCCCGAGCAGCAAACCTAAGTACGCTAATTGACAAGTACTTTGCGCCATTTTTGTACATGACTGGTTCTAAAAACGGAATGGCGCGCGTTTGAGTCTAAGAGCTTGTCCAGATGACGCGTTACGCCTGAGTAGACTCGCGCGTAAGAATTTGCACAGCAAACAAATGGCACGATTTATGCGCGCTTTTTACGCGCGAGTGTTATTTATGGGACAGTTTGGACAGTTTTTGTGTATACATGAGATGTCACATACAGTGGTAGTCACATAATTAGAAACACGGTCACTTGGTAATGTATTACTTTATGTTATTATAGCAATTAAATGGAGATAAACGATTCATTTACAACATTAAAATGTACATTCGTAACTATGTCATTCTAATTATATGAGCACCACTGTATATCCTAAGTAAAAAACAAAAGAAAATATAAAATAAAGAAAAATAAAACTATGAAAAGAGGTTTTACACTTCTTGTTGGCTCTAACAATATTCTAAATACGTCCCCGGGCCAACTACCGCGCATGGACGGCGTACCCAGTATCTCGACTTGCGCGTAAAACGCGCGCCAATTGCACGAGTCGAGAGCCGGCGACTCGCACGCGATTCGCGCGCGACTAGCAAAACGCGCGACCGCATGTGGACGGAATGTATGAACCACTAGTACCTCACAATCACGCGATTGTCTACGCGCGACTGGACTCGCGCGTAAATCGCGTCATCTGGACAAGCTCTAAGGGCCTTATCACACTGGCAATTTGCGAGCAAGCTATCAACGAAATTATTTAATGCACTCGCTGCGTGTGCGTAGCGAGCACGCCACGTGTGCAAAACGTTTTCGCCGCGTTTGCGTAACGAGAGCGATTGACGTAGTATACAAGCGAGACGAGCGAGTGTACAATATTGTGGAAACGCGAAGAACACGTCGCGTAGTCGCGGTTAGCTCGCTTCGCACCCGCGGAGAGCACGTTCACAGATCGCCTCGCGAAAAACATGCTGGCAAATTGTCAGTGTGATAGCGCTCTTACACATTTATTTGTTTCTAAGGATACGTTCCAAGAAGTAGTTATCTATTTTCGGGTTTTGTATCGTTAAAACAAATAAAGGAAACTTAACTTACCATTTTCCAAACACTCCGTCAACGCCGACGTACTGTCTTCATTTATGAAAATCTTGACTCCAATTTTCAAATTCTTCCGTTCCTCCTCCGCCATTTTGTTTTGTACGTCATCGTGTGGCCTGGTTATGTTGACAACGGTTTCAGGACTGGTTGTCGTTGCGGCTGATACCACCATGTAGTCTGAATGGTGGCGGGAAGTCTGGGGGTGCCCTCCTGGGGGACCAACTCCGTTTTGGATGGGGACGGGAGCGGGAATGCCGTTCTGGGTCCCCCATTCTGTTAGCGTTAACTTGATGCTTTCTGAAAGCTGGAGAAATAATGTCCGTTAGAGTTAATTTATGATAATAGGAGAGAAACTCAGAGGGGCTTGTGGCTAAGTAATAACAGCCGCACGGGTCAATCGATCAGGTTAAGTTACTCTTACCGCGGTTGGTCCGTAGATGGGTGACCATCTTTACATACCAAGACCTCTGCGTGCCTCAGAAAGCACGTTAAGCCGTTGGTCCCGGCTGTCATTCGTGGATGTTTGACAGTCGTTACGGGTCGTCAGAAGCCCGAAAGTCTGACAACCAGTCTTACCAAGGGGTATCGTATTACCCAGTAACTGGGTTGTGGTGGTCAGATAGGCAGTCGCACCATGTAAAATACTGGTATTCCGCTGCATCCGGTTAGACTGGAAGCCGATTCCAACGTATTTGGGAAAAGGCTCGGCAGATAATGATTAGCAGAGAAACTCCTTGTGAAAGGTGTTAAAAATTAAGTGGCAACATTCATTAGTTCCTGTTTTTGACACAGAAAAGTGTGTGGCGCTAGACGTATTGAGATAGAATCATTATCAAAAAAAATCGCACTTGAATATTTTCCCTCCCCGAAGTCCGAATGTAAAGGAACATAATATTTGCTCTGTAATCATCTAATGTCAGCCTGTGGCATATTCATTAAAATGTAACAGTAGTGTACTCCGTGTCAAAATGAACTGTGTAATCTGTGGTCTATCTGTGACATCTGTCAACAATAAAAAGGTCCGTCGTCATGTAGCGTCTGCCGTGTTTGATTCCATCCAATAAATCTATCCTAATCAGGGTGATCCCCACGAACTTTCAATAAAAGGACACATCCGGGCGATGATAATCATTTGTGCCGTCAAGCAGAATCTATGGTGTACGGTTCTGAACGTTGAGTTGGCAAGGCATCGGCAAAGACTTAGCCTTAAGTTGCAGGTGTTTGTAGGAGGTGGTGACCATTACTGTAGGTGGACCGTTCAATGGTGTTCCCATCAATTAGAAACACAAAAAAATGGCATTCATGGGGACTGCCGACGGAAAGGAAAACTTTGAACAGCACATGATACAGTCGAGTATATACAATGGATTAGTGTATACATGTACACAGGTCGCTGCGAGTCGCCAGTCTTTTTTTTTATGTTGGAAATTATCAAATAACTTCTCCCGCTCTGGGCGGAGCGAGAGGGTGTATCAGACTCTTACTGACTAAAACCCACCCCGTGTTCCTTCCGTTGCCTGTGTTGCCAGAGGCCTCGGTAACCCTTTCATAACGTCCCGCGACCCCGGCAGGCATCGGCCCTAGTGGTCCCCTACACTTGTGCTGACTACATCTCTTCGCGAGCGTGGAATACAACGCGCCGTCGACCCGAGCCTGGTCCTTACCGGACGGTGAGCTGCCCATTGCTCACCGTCCGCAAGCCCGCGCCTACGGTGGCCGGAAATCCGCCCGGGATTCCCGACGCCCAGGGCGTCTCCTGCGGCGTCTAGGGGCGAGAGGGCGCGAAGTTTGCCTTTCCCTCAACCGTCCCGCCTCCTCCTTAGCGAGCATTACTCCTTCGCAGTAGGTGATGGCTGCCCATGCCCTCTCGCTCCTTACCATGGCCTGGAACACGTCACATTAATATATCGGTGACGCGAACCCATATGATTTGCCTACCAAAAATCGCTTAACGCGGCCAAAGAAATTTTTACTTCAAAAATGTCCCTAATTAGATTCTGTGGAAGTAGGAAGATAAATCCGGACATACATCATAAATCAAATTTCTTTCATAGTCGTGTCGAATATTTATTTTAAACAGTTTGATGATACCGAAATCAATATTCATTGTGCGCTTTTATAATTTCTAACGTGACGATATTATCGTGGACGTCCACGTCCACGTCACGGCATCACGATAACACGGGGAAGTAAAATGTATGGAAATTTAAAAAGACGCTTTTAAATTTCCGTCCACGATAATGTTATAACGTGCCGGGATTTTCATACATTTTATGGACACGTTAGAAATTCCTAGCAACCCGCTGTCACAGAGAGGCCTGTGTCCCAGCAGTGGGAACATTATAGGCTGATGTGTTATGTGTGTGTGTTAGAAATTCCTAGGAAAAACCTGTCTGACTGGACTGGCTTTCAATTATAACAATGCCAGGTAAAAACTAAGATAGACTTCTCTTCCACAAGTAGGTACCTACAACACGTTTAAACAGGATTTAAGACTCATTTAAGGAAGGAAGTAAAACAGTATAAATTACGTCACTGAATCGAACAGTAACGCATAGGCACGTTGTCTTTCATGTGATGTTTTTAACACACTCATTCAGCGAAGGTAGGTATCCAATACAGCGTTATCTTTCAGCATTCAGTTCCTGTGAAACGTGTGCTTGTGTGAGTTACTTGCATAGGTGTGTGTGTGTGTGACAATGCAAATTTATGTTTCAGTAAAGACATTAGCCATGTTTAAAATGTACGGTTAGTTCATTAGTATTATACGTGCTTGTTGTAACAATTTAGCCTTCTGAAGTCTTTAAACAAATCATTGTTAATTCTATAGGTAGTACCTACCTAGTAGTATTATTAGATCACTTTGGAAATTGATTAGATAGCAATGCGATATTGTGTACCAGCAGCCGGCTTGACGCTTTCTATTTCTCTACTGTAGAATAGAAATCGCTTGTCTACATTTCTCGGTAGAAAACTGTCAACTGTCTACACGGAAACGTCATTTCTGTCAATGCTTCCGTCGACAAAAAGCTTATCTATGGAGCTCGTGCCTCTATCGACAGCTGTGTCTAATCCTCTTATTAATAAGCAATTAGAACTTGGATAAAATCATCCGAACATGAACTGGATTTGCTGACATAGTTTGTCGAATTCGCAAGCTAAAGTGACAGTGGGCTGCGGAGTTGTTGCATAACACACAGGAAATTCCCAAACCATTGCTTCATATTTTTGAATCTTCATTGTTTGACACCTGTCAGCTGAGTACTTAAGAAAAACGTGTTTTACGAATTTAAACTTTATTAGTTCCTAATCGTGACCGGTGTCAGGAAGACATTCTCTCATCGGCCGGAGTATAAAATTGCAACGTCTTTCATTTTGACAATTCAACAATATTCATTGCGTTTATTTACGTTGTCGGGCAGAGGAATTTTTGAAAAATATAAAGCAACTAGATGCGCCCCGCGGTTTCTCCCGCATAAGTGTTGACCCCGTGGGTATATCGGGATAAAAAATATCCTATGTGTTATTCCTGGTTATAAACTATCTGTGTGCCAAATTTCATCCAAATCCGTTCAGTACTTTTTGCGTGAAAGAGTAACAAACATCCATCCATCCATCCTACCTTCCTTACAAACTTTCGCATTTATAATATTAGTAGAATGGATTGACTTCAAAATCCTTCGTATTGTGAAAGAAAGTGAGTAACGCAATTGGGGTGCTAGTCATTGTGTTATCGATCGAAGGACCAATAACGATTGGAGTGAGTCTTTTCGACCGCGGTTTAGTAAAAAAAAAGGTTTGAAGGACCACAGATCTGAAGAAGGAACTAGTATTATCGCACAATTTTAGTTAACTTAAAAGGGGGTTTAGCCCCTCAATGAATTGCGACAAGCTGTTTATTATAAAATGACAAACATAACATAACGCTTGGTATTCCCCGAGGTACTTCCACATTTCGCCAGTTATGTTTAAGTCCCATGTAATAGGGACCAGCCTATTGCCATCAACCGGGCACAAATCCAGACTCCGGACTGCCGCTGAGAAATTCCTGATGGAAAAACCCAATAACACTTTACCCGACCCGGGAATCGAACCCAGGACCTTATGTTCTGCAGTATTATATGACAGGCAATAGGTAAATCAATAATGGTATCTATCATGACTCAAACTAAACTTTTATGAATAAATGATAAGTAGGTGCTTGGTTTTTACTAATATACCTACGAAATGAAGTATCGTTACTTGGCGAATAACTAACAAAGTCATTCCTTGTATTTGAATATCAACTGGGTCCTGTGTACTGCATGAATGTTAAAATACTATAGTCACCATGACCGGTTCGTCATCGATTTTATACTTAAAATAAAAACGCCTTGTAAGCGTACCTATGTATTGGAAGTAAACCAGTTTCTTTAAAGTTATATGAGAACGACTAGCCAAACCAAAAAGACGTTACTATAATCAATCATGTTGTTTTAATGGACAGGATACTAAAACATGTCATTTGGTTTAAATAGGTATTTATTTTTATTATTTTATTAATATTTTACATAGATTATTTAACATTTTGTCAATGTGAGATCGTTGTAGGTTTAATAGACTACATTTGTAGACCATTTATTTTTTGTTAAGTACCAAAACATGTCATTTGGTTTAACCTATTGACCGCCACGTCAAAAAAACAAAAACGTGCCCTCGGCGCCAAGGTACGAATTATTCCTTAAAATCTGTCATGTAGTCGTGACCGTGGCGTGCTGGGCACATTTTGGTCTGTCATATGTGTGGCGGTCAAAAGGTGAAATACGTTTTTATTTTTATTATTTTATTAATATTTTACATATATTATTTTACATTTTGTCAATGTGAGATCGTTGTAGGTTTAATAGACTAAATTTGTAGACCATTTATTTTTTGTTAAGTACCAAAACATGTCATTTGGTTTAACCTATTGACCGCCACGTCAAAAAAACAAAAACGTGCCCTCGGCGCCAAGGTACGAATTATTCCTTAA
Organism: Atethmia centrago; assembly: GCA_905333075.3. Classification (NCBI taxonomy): domain Eukaryota; kingdom Metazoa; phylum Arthropoda; class Insecta; order Lepidoptera; family Noctuidae; genus Atethmia; species Atethmia centrago. The sequence goes on from HG995385.1 coordinate 17,876,818, forward strand.
AATCTGTCATGTAGTCGTGACCGTGGCGTGCTGGGCACATTTTGGTCTGTCATATGTGTGGCCGTCAAAAGGTTAAATAGGTTGTTATTTTTATTATTTTATTAATATTTTACATAGATTACCTATTTTACATTTAGTGAATGTGAGATCGTTGTAGGTATATTAATAGACTACATTTGTAGACCATTTATTTTTTTTTAAGTCACCGATACTGCTTGACAGGATCTACACTGTAAGTAACACTGTAATTTGAAAACATAGAGTAACCGTGGAGTTTCTTGCCGGCTCTTCTCCATAGGAATCGACCAATTGGAACCGCGCACCTAGCTTCTGACGTTTATAAGTGCTCATGTAGGTTTATGTGAAATAAAATATTTTCATTTAGAGAGGCTTGTGGCCAAGTAATAACAGCCGCACGGGTCGATCGATCAGGTTAAGCTACGCTTGCATCTTTACATACCAAGACCCCTCCGTGCCTCGGAAAGCACGTTAAGCCGTTGGTCACGGCTGTCATTTGTAGATCTTTGACAGTTGTTACGGGTCGTCAGAAGCCCGAAAGTCTGACAACCAGTCTTACCAAGGGGTATAGTGTTACCCAGTAAATGGGTTGTGGAGGTAAGATAGGCAGTCGCTTCATGTAAAATACTGATATTCAGCTGCATCCAGTTAGACTGGAAGCTGACCCGACCATAGTTCGGAAAAGGCTCGGCAGATGATGATTTTTGATTTATGAAAAATCTAGTGCTACATCTAGTGTAGTCAAGCCCATGTCCAGTTAGAATTTAATTTAATGTTCTGTCTTTGCATACCTACTATTGTATGGAATCAAGTTTTTCTGACTGAACAGACAGCAGTCTGGCTGCTCAGTCAGCTGGTCTACTGGGGAGTTTGTTGCACCACTTCTTCATCCCAGCTAAAGCATTAGGAAGCGGTGAAGGGCGGGCGTTTTTGGGGACTGTCATATGCAATTTTGACGTTCGAAAACTGCTGAGCCTAATTTGAATAAATAGCTTCTGATTTTGGTTCAGTACACAGATCCATACGCCTAGACGAAAAGTACCTCTTGATGTGCTTCAATCTCAGACCAATTGGGTAGGTATCTGCATCCTAATAGCATAACACACGAACAATCACAATCTGAATGATTTTGAAGTATATTGCTAACCCATTGCTTCATATGTTCGAAACATTTGTCTGCTCAACAACGTACATAACTCAATGAATGTTGTTGAACTGTCAAAATGAAACCCATTGCTACTGATAGTGTGTTACGCAATTACCCCGCTGTTAACACCTAAACCGCGGTCACTGTCAGACTGCATAGAAAAGAAAGAGAAGCGCGATGACACAACGCTTGTAATTTATTGCAAAATATTAAGCAATTATCTATTTACTCAAAATTGAATTGAGTAATCGAAAATAAAAAACAACCAAGTTCTGCATTCAAATAAGACGTTCTTGTTATTAATTAAATATGTAACGTACCTATGTTGATATTTAATACAGATATTTTGGTTTGGAACTCAAGGTAAGAGTTTAGTTTAACGTTAGTTTGTATCGAATTTTTTTTTTTTTTCAATTTCTGTTTTGGTAACCACCAAGTTCTTAGAAATATGTTCAAAATTAACATATATTTTTTCCGCTACCACAAACTATACAGATTTGCCAATTTTTTTTCTTAAGATAAGCCTATTTTGGTCATTTGCCTCTTTGCTCATCTTCCTGATGAGTAAAGGTAGGTTAGGTACCTACAATGAAAATATTAGTATTTGTTTGTTAGTAGATAAAATTGTAAGCTAGTTTAATTTCAGTAGTAGGTACCTACTCCATTAAAAATCAATGAAAAACACCTAGTCATTCATAAAAACTGGCACAAGGTAAAACGACATAAGTACCTACCTACAAAACATATTTCATCACAAAGATCGCGCTTGGCTTGGCTAGGCTATTAAACTTAAAGTATTAATATTATAAGAAAAGTATATAAAATAACCACTGGTAGCTTGAGACTTGGCCTGGTCCTGGCACCGACGGACCACAATATTTTTTTTTTTTTGTGCACGGCTGATGGCAATAGGCTCGCCCTCTATTACACCTCATAGCTAGTGACACAGACCTATTATATTGTTCTCTGAGTGAGTTCACAAAGAATGCATTATTTGTAATAACTTACAAAATTTAATTAAAATAATGTGTGAGTAAATAAGTTAGGATAAGAGTTCAGATGTACACTATCGCAATAGGTTTCTCTGTAAGGATAGATGTAAGTTGGAAATAAATAAATAATAAATAATAATAATAATACATGGGACTTGAACATAACCGGCGAAATGTGGGTGTACTACAGGTACACCTCTGCCCAACCCTTCTGGGAAATAACACAACATAACATATGTGTTATGTGTTATTTTTAAATCTTTTTATAAGTTTTTATTTAACCGATTAATGAAGGGATCCGTAGTTGGGATGAATTTATCCCAAGAACACACTTGTGATCCTTCATAATATATTTTTTCTTTTGAGGTTGGTACTCTAAAAAGACGCAACCCCATCGAGTTTGGGTTGTTTGACTCGTCTTGACAAGGGCTCTGGTCCTAGATGATATCCAGGGTCTAATGATGGAGCCTGAAGGTGGTCACGGGCATAGTTGTTTCAGCTATTTAGATTTATCTTGACAACTACCTTACAAGTAGCAAAACATGTTGGTCTGGTAAAATTATGTTTCCATCTATAAGTGCATATTCATGTATCATGTTACACATGTTTGAACAAATAAATTTATAAAAAAAAAAAAAAAACAGATATTTATACAAATTTTATATTGTACAAAATACGTACAAATATATTAAAAAAAAAAGCTTTTAATGAAATAAAAAATACTAAGTAAATAAAATTTACGAAAATAATAACTTTAATATTTTCTTAAACGCTTTAGGCGTGAACATCTTTCTTACACAAGACTTAAAGATAAAGCCTCTTGTTTTTAAAAATATTTTTTCACAATATTCACATAGTTATGCTTTCTAGCTTGCAAGAAGAGGAAATCAGCAGGGCATTTTAAAAAAATAACTATAGAAATATGAATATGAATTAAATATCATAAAGCTCTCATTCAATTCTTCTCATTCATCTCATAAATTTTTGCTTATAATTTTCTTATCAACAATGTTATAGAAAAATTATGTTACTATTAAGCCTACCCAACTTTATATACCTAACATATATAGGTAAAAATAATACAATAATTACTACAAACTGCTATAGTTTAACGTTCATTCAAACAAAGTCATAATTAATGAGTAACATTTTACTCATAAATTATGTGTAACACACACAAGGAAAATAATTTATTTTTACTTTTTATGACTAGATATTGGAAAAACATGAATGGGTTAATGTTTCATGTTAAATTTACGTACCCTACCTTCACAGTTTCTATAGTATACTAGCCGACAGAAGTTGTCCTGTCCAATTTTCAATATTTCATACAAAAATCTCACAGAAAAAAGGAAATTCACTTTGAAAAATTTCCTGGAAACTATTCCGATTTAAAAAAAAAAATATCTAATATAGTCCATATTAGATTTTTTTAGAAAAAATGCGACCTATCGCTTGACCGCTTTAATTTTTTTTTGTTTTAAAATTACGACCATTTTAAAACAAAAAATAGCCAAATCGGTCAAGTCGTTCTCAAGTGATGCAACGTACTTACCAACAAACAGCATTTAATTTTTTATTGACCGTTATAAAAAGGAATCAGGAATATTTTAGGCTGAAATTAGGAATTTAAATAAAGCTTAGTGGTCAAAGGAACTATTTGAAATGCAACTAAAGCTACCATCTTAGTTTTTTGAAAACGTTTCTTAGTAGTTAGGAATCCAACTGTTTTTTTTTTTTGCAAAAATAATACCACCCTGTATTGCACTAGGCAATACTGTTGCTGATTGTGATCAATTACTTCAACGAATTATTACTTACGTGTGAAATCGGAATTAGCTTAGTTTTTAAATGAGTGTTAATTTAAAAACGTTTCTGAGTTCAGTTAGGAATCCAACCGTGTCTTTTTGCAAAAACAATACCTCCCTGTATTATTGCACTTGGCAATAGTGTTGCTGATTGGGATCATGTACTTCAACGAAATATTACTTCCGTGTGAAATCGGAATTAGCTTAGTTTTTGAATGAGTGTTAAAATTTAGTTTAAACACAAAATCTTAAGGGTCGGGTAATCGCCGTTGACCTTGGCCATACAAACGCGCGTCGCGCTCACGCCGTGCGTATTATTAGTAACAAAAATATGAATACTTGGAAAAATCACAGATAGAATTATAGATAAGTAATAGAATAGACTGTTTATACGAAAAAATCATGAAAATATCTTATGTAGGTAGTTTGATAGTAATACTTATCGTTTTTTATGCTATGACATTACTTCCTGAATTTATTTCATAAAGTATTTTACTACAATAATTAAATATTCTTATATATATATAACGCTCCCCCCACCGAATAATATGGTAATAGATAAATCTAAATTTTACAGGAAAAATAAAAAACGGTTTTATGCGTATATTTCGGCACGGGTAGATCGTAAGATAGACATTTATACGTCAAAACAAAGCTAATTTTTAATTATAATAACAATTAACAGCTTATGTATACCTTCATAAAAAAATGTTTTGTCTTTGTCCGAAAAATAAGCTGAAACCGCGTCCTTCACTTCTTCATCAGTTGAAAATTTCTTCCCACGAAGTTCTTTTTTCAGTTTTGGGAAGAGGTAATAATCACTGGGAGCCAGGTCTGGGCTGTAGGGTGGATGGTCCAAAATATCGAAGCCCACCTTATGCAGGGCAGTCAACGCAACACGGCTCTTGTGAACAGGCGCGTTGTCGTGAAGAAGGTCAATTTACCCCTCCTTTTTTCTTTAATGCTTTCTTTCAACCTCTCGAGGATAGAAACATAGTATTCTCCGGTTATAGAAACGCCTTTATCTTTATAATCGGTCAACAGGATCCCTTCTGAATCCCAAAACACTGTTACCATGATTTTTCCAGCCGATTGTGAAACTTTAAACTTCTTGGGTGGTGGTGTGCCTTTTTTGTGCCACTCCTGTTTCGACTCAGGTTCATAATGATGAACCCAAGTTTCATCTCCAGTAACAATTCGACTTAATAGTCCATGCTTATCTTCGTTACAGAGGTCCAAAAACGTGCGAGAACACTCCACGCGGTGTTGTTTTTGAGGCGGCGTGAGCATTCTTGGCACCCATCTTGCACTGACCTTTGTCATGCCAAGATGATCGTGTAGAATTTTGAAAATTGTCGTATCCGATACTCCAACCATTTCTGCAAGCTGTTTCTTCTTTAGTCTGGCATCTTCCAATATTATTTTTTCGACTTTTTTAATGATTTCCGGAGTAGTCACCTCGACCGACCGTCCGGGCCGTGGGTCGTCTTCAAGTGAGGTCCTGCCTTGTTTAAAAAGACTGTGCCACTTGTAAACCGCGGTTTTACCCAGGCAAGAGTCCCCGTAAACGGATTCCATCTCTTCCAGTATATTTTGAACTGACTTTCCTTGCTTGGTAAGGAACTTTATTACGGCACGGTACTCGATTTTTTCCATAATTCACACTTTCTTCCCGATTGAGTTGTTTGCTTGACGATAGTTCAAAGACTAATGATCCAATCATTTTTTTTTTTTTTGGTGTGGCATCTCGTGGTTGACCTTGAGAGGTCGTGACTACTTAACCGGACTTTCCTGTGGCTGCCTTAAACGAACTCAAAGCCTCCAGCCAGGGGCGAATTTCTTATATTACTAAGCGACTGCACGCTAAGGGCACCCCCTGTGGGGTACGGACCTCGTCTTAGGGCGTCGCTGGGGGGAGGACAGCAAGGTGGGACAGGCTGGATCTGATCAGAATTATTATTATTCGGGGAATTTAAAACTACAGGCTAAGCTGCGGCCCGGGCTGGCGCTTCGTCGAGCAAGGGTCGGGGGGGACAATTACGTCGGGGTTTACGCGAGGAACCTCGGCGGCGAGGTCGGAACGTAGGTCGGTGTGTTTTGTGCACTGTACTCGTGGCCCTACTGCTTTCCTGGAGGAGGGTAATGGGGTCATCAGGGTCGGTGAGAGTATGCCTTGGACGGCGAATAGAGCTAATGGTGGAGGGCCTATAGCTGGCGGCCTGCACAACCAGAGGGTTGCGGTGGGTGGCGGCGGAGTCGAAGAATCGCTTCATGATGCGCTTCATGAACTGCTTGATGGTGGGGATTTTAAGATCGAGATGATCCAATTGAGATAAAACCTGGTATTTACACTTATATTGAGTGGCTGAAGTTGTGGCCATCCCGATAATGACCTATTGTTATCCCCTTCCCCCCATTCCGCGAACTTAAAAACGCACCCTCGTATATAATATTCAAAAATATTAACTATAAGACACAGTGAACGACGTTACGATTTTGCATAAATAACTAACACGTTTTGTAAAAAGACATTACCAAATCCTGTAAATAAAAATAACACACATTGTTTTATAGTTTACGTGGAAAGAAGTTATGCATTTATTACGCGAATATAATGGTAATCGTCGCTTACCGAAAAAGTTAATGATTGCAAAATCTGTAATAACTTGTTATGGTATTATTCGTTCAAAAAGTGTGTTTAGATTTTAAGGGAATAATATTGTTGTGTTCGGTACCATTGAAATTATTGTACTTTTATAAATATACATAGAAAAAATACAAGATAGTAATTAATGCTATAAACATTACCATATTATACCATAGTATGCGTTCCAGTTTAATATACATTTTTAGCATAACTTACTTGCTTTTTATGAAGTAATAACATTTTAAAAGTCACTAAAATCATATATCTGCGCCTTAATACTCATTTATAAAAAAATCGCTGTAATCTTTTTAATATTGAGGAAAACAAAAGAAGACCAAAGAAACGATTGATGGACTGTGTATGATGATATCATCATACACAGTCCATCCATCGTTTCATTGCCATATGGCTAGAAAGAGGATGACTACCGAGATGACGACAAATAGAGAAGTATGGAAAAAATCCGGCCAAGTGCGAGTCGGACTCGCGCACGGAGGGTTCCGTACCATTTTCGGTACCAAATCTATAGAAAACGTTAAAAAAATCGCGTCTGTTGTATGGGAGCCCCCTTAAATATTTATTTTATTCTGTTTTTTAGGATTTGTTGTTACAGTGGCAACAGAAATACATCATCTGTGAAAATTTCAACTGTCTAACTATCATGGTTCATGAGATACAGCCTGGTGACAGACGGACAGACAGACAGACAGACAGATGGACAGCGGAGTCTTAGTAATAGGGTCGGGACCCTATTACTATTACCCTTTGTACCCCTACAAAGACATGTGCATGACATGCAACCCCAAATAAATTAGGATAAGTGCAGGAGAAATATGATGAGTTTTAATATTGTTTCTTGATATTTTTTTAACTGACTTCAAAAAGTTGGAGTTTCTATGTTCGTCTGCATGTATTTTTGTTTAATGTTTGTTCATTCATATTTTCGTCAATTGTAGACCCGATTTTGGAAATTATTTTCTCATTTGGTAGTGAAAGCTTGTGCGGTTGTCAATATAATTTATAGGGGACCACCCCTATAAATTATATTGACATTGCTTTGAGTAGTTTTTGAGTTAGCTTCTATAATACGTATTTCTCGCACTTAGTATAAGTGGATGATGTTATACTAAAATCCTGTCACTGCTATTTATATAGCAGGTAGTTAGGTATTAGAATTTGTGTGGGGTCAGTACAACTAAAAAGTCGAACATAAAGACTGTTCACAAAAAAAGAACAACCACCTTCCAAAACCACTTTTTTTTTTGTTAAAAGTTTTTTGTTTTAATTAATTCGAATCTCAGAAAGTAAAGGCTCCTACATACTGGCGCGACTTGTCGCGCGACGCGTCGCGACACAAAGGCACCGCGTGTAGCGCTACAAGCGGTGTCTTTGTGTCGCGTCGCGTCGCGCGACAAGTCGCGCCCGTATGTAGGAGCCTTAACTTCTACCATAGCTAATGATATGCATAGATAATGATAAGGAAAATGTTAAAACCTGCCAGTCATGATGATAAACTAACTAAGTATCTATGACATAGTACTTACCATAGGTACTTACTCAAAGTTCCTCAGCTCGATAATTAATAATAAAGGAACTTTATTGATTATTGTAGATATGATATATTGACCAGGTGTATTTCAAAGTCAAAGTCAAATTATTTATTTGAAATAGGCACATAAAAGGCACTTTTGAACGTCAAAATTTACAAAAAAATAGAATTTATTCTAGTTGCGCCTTCTAAAAGGTAGTTTCGTATGGAGAAGAACGGGCAAGAAACTCCACCTTTAGTTTGTTTTACAAAATTTTGTATTGGTACATTATATTGTGAAGACAATACACCTAGAATAAAATTATTGTACCAAAATAGGTAAAAAAAAGAATTTAAATGAAGCAATGACAGATAAATTAATTATGTGATAGGTACATGATGCTTACATATTTACAAACATTGCAAAAGTATAAGTTTTCCTAAAAATAATAAAGTGAAAATAAGAAAATGTAAAAATATGAATGTAAAAGAAGAAAAAGGAGAATGTAATGGTCATAGCAGTTGGCGTTTTGTAGTTTCTGCCTACCCTCATGAGAAGAAGTCGTGAGTTTATGTATTTATGTATAATATATTAATTTTATAATGGATTTACTGATGGATTATGGATGGACTGTCTCATTGGTCTAGTGGTTGCAAGCGCTACTGCTGAACATGAGGTCCTAGTTTCGATTCCCAGGTTGGGCAGTGTTATTGGATTTTTCTATCAGAAATTTCTCAGTAGCGGCCTAGAGTCTGGATTTGTGGCCGGTTGATGGTAATCATATTCGGCCCCTAGGGTGTACTACAGGTACACCTGCTCAACCCTTTGGGGAAACAAGGCGTGATGTTATTTATTGTACCACAAAAATACATAACAAAAAATAAATCAAACATTACAGAATATACAATGGGCTTATGTATAATGGATTTAAAAATTTGTTTATTAAATAAAATGCAAATGAAATCTACTTGGTACACTGTTTACCTGACTCTGAGGAGGATATTTAAATGAAGTTTTCATGGACTAGATTGAAAATGTGATGATATCGCAATAAGAAATATATAATTGTATTCAAATGTACCATGTAAGAATTGTAGCAAGTGGCGTTCTGTAGTTTCTGCCAACCCCCATGTGAAGAAGGCGTAAATTTTTGTATGTATGTAGAATGTACCTTTATAATGAACGCATCTTAGTCTGACACACCCTCTTGGTCCGCCCAGAGTGGAAGAAGTTATTTGATAATTTCCAACCCAAAAAAAAACAACTGTAATCTGTTTTAGAGGTTTCTTGAACAAATGTAAACACAGTGCATCTTTATTACATGGCAACTAAGTTGATAAGCACTAAACAAAATCTAAACTTAGTAACAATAGGCTATAATTTATTAACATTCTGTTAAAACTTACAGAAAATTAAATAATGGGGTTAATTGGTAAATGATCATTTAATAAATTAATTTATGCTTAAATATGAGTCTTCCCTGTATTTTTTGGATACTGCAAGTCTTAAAGATGGTTTCAAAAATAGAATAGACATTAGTATGTATATTTTGAGAAGCCTTGCCCATGCTTAGAGAATCCCAAAAATACAGAAGGCTAATATTTAATCAAAAATTACCTTGTCCTTGTGTTGTGATAATTGGAATTGGGAGTAAAAATTCTGATAAAAAAACACGAATAAGGATATGAAATGTTGTCAAGTCAAAAAGATCTGTTATTTATGTTATCTCAATCTTGATTAAATAAATATAGGTAGGATATGTTTTAGGAAAACAGCAGTGTATGGTACTTGAGTAGCAGTTTGATGATGTAAGTAAGGTGTAATAACAGACTAGCTACAGTGCTACACAACCAACCATACTATGTTTACCTTGGAATTGAAGAAAAGACTAACCTCCTCTGTAACATTTTGTCCTGCCTTCTTCTTGATATCGATCAAGTTCAGCACATTCCCAGTATTAATTGTCACTTTAGACGCACTCTTCAACATCGTGACCAAATAGATTAACTTTTTTAATTGTTCGAGGTAGGTACTCCGCCTCACACTCAGCCAAGGTTACCGGTCAATATCACACACACAAAAAATACTTCAAGCGCAATATTTGAAATGCGAACGCGCAGCCAACCGCTATCGGCAAATGTGAATGACTGAATACTGGCTTTGCACGCGGAAACTCATAATTTTTATACACAATCAGCTGGAGAAGTTTTATCTGTGACGTATTGCAAAGTATGACGAAATCGCTCAATGCGGTTAAGACATCATGTTTGTAAGGTTATTTTGTGGGCTGCCGAAGATATGGCATTCGAATAATGAGTCGGCCAAACTAGAATTTCAGGGAATTTTCATATTTCTCATTAAATATTCTATCTCGAAATAAATGTCAAAACTTTCATTTATGACATTTGACTTTTGACTCACATTTGACTGCTGACTGAAGGCTAAGGCATATTTTACACCACTGTTTTCACACAGCTAACAAAAGTAGTCAAGTGATCGAGTGTACCACTAGCTTTACATAAAATTTTCTATCGAGGGGTTTACTCTACTAGGTGGTTTAGGCTGCATCTGCATTCTGCATACCCATATAATTATGAATTTATTTTACTAAATGCATACAAGGCGCTTGCTTCCCGTATGCAACTAACTCACTGCCAATGGCAGACGTAGTCAGTCACGTAGTAGCCACAAAGTTTCAAACTCCGCCCCATAGCTGAATTAATATGTCCGATCATCTCTTTCTACTAGTACTTCTGTTCTAATTTGTAGGAGTCTTGTTTCCAGTGTTGCCAGACGCCGAAGGCGTGTCCTCGTACAGATATGGTCTGAAATCTCGTATTTTGTCAACACAACCTCGTACATACCATTTATTTAATAAATTGCTTAAAATCTATTGATTTTCTTGTCAACTATCTCATAACCAAGCACTCTACAAAGCAGTTTCGTCAAAAAGTGTCCAGGTGGTCGCAGGTGGCAGGTCGTACAACCGGAATTTTGAATTGGATACTGTATGTAGTATCCGAACTGTACCTACTATAGTGAACGTGGAGTAGAGTGGAATTAACATAGACATATTTTCTACCTAACTAAACATCTTAAAGAAACAATACAAGTAAAATGAATTAAATGAAACCTTTCGTACGTACACACCATTCATTCATTTCGTATAGTCAGAGGCGCGTTCCAAAATATGACTTGTATCAACGAATCTCGTACAAAATCGTACGAGGATGGATGTAAGCTCGTACCTCGTACCAGGACCACTAAATCTCGTACATGTACGAGAAACCTCGTATGGATGGCAACACTGCTTGTTTCATGTAGTAGTAGACTCTGATCTAAGAAGTAGGGAGAGGTTACGCCCGCGCCAGTCTAAGAATGAATATAGGGGCTTCCCGGGTTGCTTTATTCTCTTAGGAATGTTCCTAATCACGCAAGAAACACAAATAGCTCGGTGTAGCTACTAATTTTTGAGGGTGGGGCAAAATTATTTGATTAAAATAATTGTGTTGTTTTATGAAACCACGGTGCATGTGAAGCTAATGCGTGCCATGGGTGCCACCATATTGGCCTTGGCTGCTCTGCCAAGTGCCTTTCACTTTACCCCTACTTCACGGCCGGCTGTAATGCGACATGCGATAGATAGACGAAAAAAATTGAGGCGATGGAATAAAATTTTCACTTTAAATATGCAAGAGGATAAAATAATGACGTTAATGAATGTTGAAGACTATTTAGACAGTTTTATAGGCTATAGCTCACAATTGTGTGATTCTCAGTATATTCAGTAAATCATGTCATTTGCTTTCGTAATAGACGGAAGTTATTTAACTTACACAGATCCATCGCTGAATCACGCGAATGAATGTCATCATCTCATCATTTATTCTCATACCGTTATCACAATTTATTTGGGATCGGCACAACGTGTCTTTTTTGTAGTCGTCATCTCCGTAGTCACGCCCTTTCTAGCCATAATTTATCATCTTTCACACAGTCCATCTATCGTTTCTTTGGTCTTCCCCTACTCTTATAGCCATTCACATACATACACAAAACTTTCCTTATGACATTTTCCTCACTCCTCCACGTTACATGCCCTTAACGTAACAACCGATTTCCACAGAAAGTTTCAGTCACCAGTGCCACTGCAGACTTCCTCGTAAAATATACTTACCCATTTCTAAGCATTCTCATCTCAGCTGCATGCAATTGCTTTTCATTCATCCCTTTTGTGGCCCAACATTTTAATGGGCCACAAACACAAGACAGCAGGTCAAACAATTGTTTTATAAATCTTTAGAGATGGGTGGTCTAGTAGACCATAAATCTAATCTAATAAAGCGAAGTGCAACACTTAATGACATAATCCGCCGGTCTCTTGCCAGCATCAATGTGCCTGCTCTTCTTGAGCCGACTGGCATTGTCAGAGATGATGGCAAAAGACCTGATGGTGTGTCTTTGGTCCCGTGGAGTTTGGGACGGATGCTTGTGTGGGACGCTACCTGTGTAGACACACTGGCACCGTCCCACCTCCAACGGACTACTTCTAAAGCGGGTGCAGCGGCAGAAAATGCCGAAAATCTGAAAGTTATTAAATATGGAGGCCTTGGCAGAGAGTACAACTTTGTGCCCTTTGGCGTCGAGACCCTTGGTCCGTGGGGTCCCAGTGCGCATAAGTTATTTGCGGAAATCGCGAAACGTCTAGTTGATGTAACTGGTGACCGAAAAGCTGGCGGCTTTCTCGCGCAACGCATCAGCATTGCAATTCAGCGAGGAAATGCCGCCAGCATCCTCGGTACAATGCCCCGAGGGCCTTTTTTAAGCTTAACTTAGTTTTAATTTAATTTAGTTAATGTTAATAATCATCTTGTAATTTGGTTATGTAAATAAATGATAATAATAAAGCGAAGTTGGAGCTCGGTATTACCAATACATATTTATTCAAATAAATAGTTTTAATACCTGGTATTGGTAATCATACCAATAAATAGTTTCGGTATTACGAATTCCCGTACCGACCCATGTAAATTTTCCCCTTAAGTTTAAGGGGAATGTGGGATATCCAGATTGCGTGGCCTGCCGCTATTTTATACATCCATTCAACGTTCATTCTCAACCACGCAAATGAATGTATGCGGCATAATTTAAAATGTTGCAGTTAAACGGACTTGTTGTTAGTTTTATTTAAAAATTAAAAGATCAATTTAAAAAATAGACTCTACTAATAATAAACAACTAAAACTAAGGCTACTGATTAGAGCGCCTCTACAAAATCAAGCTGTCAACTGTAAATTGACAGCAATGACAAATTGAAATTGAAAGCAGAAACTTCAATTCAGCTGATTGATAGCACGTATTGTGTTGATTCGGTTATTTAATTTCGGAAAAATAATAAACTTAAAATTGTATTAAGTTAAGCTTAAAAAAACAAAATGGGCGTTGATATTTTGAGTTTTGCTTACGCCGCCACCGTTGCTGCCGGTGGAATAATGGGTTATGCTAAAGCAGGTTAGTGTTTTATTCAAAAATATTGTTTCCTTCGCATACATAAAAAATCAATCAATCAACATCTAATGTAACCATAGCAAGTAGATTTGAGCATTCATTTGAAAAGTCTGGGAATATTTTTATAGCTGTAACATGTGTACCTATTATCTTTTATGTAATCAGTTCAAAACCAATTTGATAAGTATCTGTCTTTTTTTTCCTCGGGCTAGCCAATAGGCGGCAGCGGATTATATTAAGCGAATCTTAGGTAGCTACTCATGCTCTGTTAATAAAATATTGTGACAGTAATACTTATTTGTAATACCTACTTTTCAAAACATTTTAAAATGCAAGTTCGGTTGTTACAGCAAATTTAATACCCACCTATTGATGACAATCACAGCGTTAATACTGTTATCAAGGATTTGTATTAAAAGATAACTAATGTGTACTGAGGATTATTTGATTAAAAATGCCATTTTCAGCATAGCAATAGCCAGGATAATATGTATCTGTGGTATCCTTCCACAGATACATACCTAACTATAAAACATGTAATGCTATGGGCTCTTCTGAAAAAGCACTTTTTTTTAACTAACTGAGTTTATATTTTGTTTTTTATTTTTATTTTAAACAGCCAGGATCATCTCTACTGTAATGATACTCAATCCCATAACATATTCTCTCCAAATAATACTAGATTTTAATTTCATAATAATAAATTGTTGCCATATCTTATTTTTCTGTTTATATTTTCCAAACATACCTAAAGCATGTTCAACACATTGATGGATACTAAACACCCAAATGCGTAATAACAATAAAAATCTATTGTGTCTTGTTGAGTGTTCTTCCACCGATTAATGATATCATTGAAGCCAAACTTTACTCAAACTTTGTAAAATTTTGATGTAAGAGGCCTTTAATTAAGTGACAAGGTCAGAAGATAGTGAATTAACTACTAGATAAGACATTACAGGCACTCTATTATGTCCAATGTGTAAGTTTAAACTTCGAAAACACTATTGTATTTAAATTGAATAGCCATGTTTACATTACGTACAACACCTGTATGTACATGACGTTTACAATTGTCAATTAGTCTTAGGGGCGGAGTTTGACAGGTGTTGTTTGATCATAATTACCATTATTTATTATTTGCTTACAATAACTGTGACTATAAGTGTCTTGAAAAATTTGTAGTTTACTAGTAAAACTATAATCTCATGTAATATGACTATAATATCTGTTTTCTAAGGCTGTATATAAACTTAGATGCAAGAAAAGTGTTTTCTTAAAACCATTCCTGGGATATGTTTTCAATTCTTTCTTTAAAACTAAGATTTTTATACTAAATTTGTTCTTTTTTCAGGATCCATACCTTCTTTGGGAGCTGGCCTCATATTCGGTTCAATTTTAGGTAAGTTGTTAAAATACAACTGCCACGTGCTGAGTGATACAAAGTAATTTCGCACCTGCCTGAGTATTGGGGTTTATGAAATATGAAAAAATCTTGAAATAAAGAGTGGTGTCTTGGGACACGTGGTTGGAATGAAGTTCCTTTTCCTATGTTTTAAATAAAAGTCACAATGAAATAAATTAACAACATTTGAGAGTAAAATTAAAAAAATTAAAGTGTCATGGTTACACTTTCTTTGGCCTACATAAGGAACTTTGTTCTAAAAGTTTTAGTCAACATTATTCATTAAAATATCATTTGATAATAATTCTGATACTTAATGGTTTCTCTTTCATTTTCAGGAGTTGGAGCTTACCAGCTGAGTCAGGACCCCTCTAACTACACACTTATGTTAGGAACTACATCAGCTCTCGGAGGTCTTATGGGATATAGGTAATTATGCCTTCCTTATGGGTGCGGTCCTACTGACGCGGAGCTGGGCGGAGAGGAGAGCTCCTCTCCTCTCCGCCCAGCTCCGCGTGCTGATGCCAATCACAGTGCTCATCCACTCCGCAGATTTCGAGCACTGTGGTTGGCCAATTCACGGTCCACTCCTCTCCACTCCGTCCAGCTCCGCGTCAGTGGAACCGCACCTTAATCACTGCCAAAGTGCGGATATCCCAGCTATTGGTGCCGATTCTCTTGTCACAATTGTCTCTAAACTAGTCTAAAAGTCACCAAAATTTCAGAATGGGAAATCGTCATTTGACAGGAATAAGCTATCCTGTCAAATGACGATTTCCCATTCTGAAATTGACTTAAGTGACATAGCTTGAACTATATTTTAGTTTGACAATACTAAGATGGCACTGAATTATTAATTTAATGAAAATGACAATTTTGCTATTCTGTATTCGACGTTATTCACCTAAAATTTTGATTATAAAACAAAATCAGACTTTTTTTAATAGCGATTAAAAAAGTGTGGAATAATGGCGCCGATTCCCTTGTTCACAAACTGAACTAAATTTAAGTTCAGTGCATCTTTTTCTTTCTATTTCATTAAGAAGAGGACAGAAGATAAATTTTAGTTTAGTCCTGTCAAATTAATCAGCGCCTGTCACTACTCCATACAAGTTTAGGCGTGATTAAAAACTTGCCTACTAAAATTACGTCAATTTACGTCAACCGCTGATACCGCAACCGCCGATATCTCGAAAACGGTGTGTCCTATCGCAAAAATAATGAAAATTTTGTCCCCCTTTTAAAACAGCAAACCCCAACTTATAGGTAATAATTTTTCATATTTTCTATACAAAAAGTGTAAATTTCCAAAACACGTTGAGGATGGGTCCTTGCGCGCCTCCGGCTCTAAAAAAACATTCTCGGGGTAGGGCCAACAAGTAAGTACCACGCGGAGTCGTGATTGTCAAACTCGATTTTAGTTGTGTCAAAATAGTTTTTAAATTTAGAGAAAATTATTTGCAGAATAACTATAAAATTTTCATAGCCACAAGTAAGAAATTGTAGTGATAGTTTAGTTCGGTGTACAAGAGAATCGGCACCATTAGCTACTTACGAAGTGAAAAGAAACTTAGCGACTCTATTGGCGTGCGCATGCGCATTTTTTTTTTTTGGGGTCAACTGGATATGTGAATGCTCAAAAGATAACATCTTCTTATTCAGCTTCCGCTGGGTCGCACGGATTCTTAATGTATAGTTACCACAAATCTCAATCGATTTTGAACTTAATAGTTTGTGGTAACTTAATGTGCTGGCGACTGTACCTACCTGAAGGCAATAACTTTTTCGTTCTGCAACTCCTGTACCTGCATTTCCGCATAAACTATGCCAATAAAAGAAAATGTGAAAATATGAAAAGGAAATATGCCAATCATCTTTTTTTTTTTCTTAATTACAGGTATTACAACGGCAGAAAGTTCATGCCAGCAGGTCTAGTGTTCTGTATGTCTGTCGGTATGTTAGCCAAGATTGTATTCAAACACGTTGGTGCCGCTTCTCCCCCACTAGGCACCAAAGGGTAATTATGGAATCAACCTTTTTATTTAGAAACTCTTTGGGCAATATTAACAAAAAACCTGGCAAAAAAAAAAGTTCCCTGAGTGAAAATAAATTGGTTCTTAATTTTAAGTGAAACCGTAAATTACATTTATTATTTAAGGTTGAAGGAATGTTCTTTTTTTCTATTTTGAAACTTACAATCTGAAATGACCGCTACAGTTTATTTAATTTTCCGATTTACAGTGCGGAAGTAGACAATGAAGTGAAGTTTACAGTGCATTGAGAAGCGTTTATTTTAAAAGTATGATGTTTTTGTATAATTTGTAGTGTATGTAATGTGCCCGCACAATTCTTTTGCAGTATCTGTGTTCCGCACAATTCTTGTGCAATATCTGTGTTCATTTGTTTACGTTGAGTAAATGACTTTATTTTTAGCTTTTGTAATACTTGGTTCAAGTTAGGCATTTATAAATGATGGCAAAATAAAAGGTGTTGGGAAGATTTTATTTTTATTTAAGTAGGTAGGTACATTTTATTTTCTTTTTTAATTCAAAGCAAAGGATAAGATTGCAGATATAATTATGCTCGTTTTATGCAAGGGCATAAAACGAGCATAATTATATCTGCAAGTGTTGCCATTTCCAAATACTTAAGGCTTAAACTAATTAGTCCGTTATTAAATATGGAGGCCTTGGCAGAGAGTACAACTTTGTGCCCTTTGGCGTCGAGACCCTCGGTCCGTGGGGTCCCAGTGCGCATAAGTTATTTGCGGAAATCGCGAAACGTCCAGTTGATGTAACTGGTGACCGAAAAGCTGGCGGCTTTCTCGCGCAACGCATCAGCATTGCAATTCAGCGAGGAAATGCCGCCAGCATCCTCGGTACAATGCCCCGAGGGCCTTTTTTAAGCTTAACTTAGTTTTAATTTAATTTAGTTAATGTTAATAATCATCTTGTAATTTGGTTATATAAATAAATATATTAATTAGTCCGTAGGCAGGTTACCTCTCAAGTGGTAGAAATTCAGATTAAGAACAATAAAACAACAAACTTCCGTATTCGTTATTTTCTATATTTTTTCCTTAAAATTTAGAAAGTTTTGGAGGAAAAGGGGATTTTATACATAAATAGTTTGAATACAATAAATAGTTATATCAACGGCAAGTGACGTCAAAGTTACAAATATCACTGATCTCCTAAGGCATGTTCCGTACAGCCAAAATACATTGTAAAGATTTTTTACACTATTGGTAACTTTATTATAAATTTAATATCTCTTCATAAATAATTTTAGACATTAAAAACAGCTTAAATTATAACAAAATTGAATTTTTCATAAGAACAAAAAAACCAATTAAAGTTTTGTAAAATGTAAAATTTACTTAAAAAGTAAGAAAATAAACCTAATTTCAGAAGACCGCGAACCAGTCGCTCTTGAAGTCAGTTTTAAAAACAGAAAATAAAATAAAAAAAATAAATCTTATTTTAACATTTCTTAATAATTACTGTATAAAAGGCACTTCGTGGCAGTTTCTTTTATGTAACATTGATTTTACAACCTTTATAACTCAAACCTAAGAGTATTTCTCGTTTTCCAAGACCGCAGGACACTTGGGACTATTCTGTTCCTAACGTTTCTAATATTCTAGTGTACTTATAAGTTCATTAATAACACAATCACATTGTAATATCACTCACGGAACTGTGTCCGACACTTTCATAAAGCATTGTCTTCGGACACAATTTATTTCACACACAATTCGCACACTCCCGTTTTCATTAATTACGAGTTTGATATTCGGAATAAAAACAAGCAAATAACAGTCTGCTTGCTTTTATTACAGTTACTTATAGATACGATTATTTTCGAAATTAACTATCGAGTATTACACGTTTGATATTTAAAATTATACGAATTACCGAGGTGATATTCGTTGTCGGGTAGTGTGCGGTTCACAATCTGTAATGTGTTTGAGACTGGAGGGGGACTGCCCTGTACTCGGGCGGTAGTCGCCGTCCGAGGGTCGCGGGGAGAAGTCGCGTCGCTCCAGTGAGACAGTCTTCAATGCTCGGCCCGCTCTAATCGTTAATGGCGGCTGCTAGAAAAGATAACTGATTAAATATGACTGGAGATTTTCTAGCAGTATAAGAAGAAAATGATATTGAAAATTGTATTAAATAGGTAGTTTTTTCAGTGATATAATTATATGTATGATATTTAGGATTAAATCCTAAATAAAGATTGAAACACACATGCTTATGATTATAAGTACGTTCGAGAAGACATTAAATAACAATAGTAAAAAATAAGAGTAAGTAATATTATTAACATAAGGTATGGCACAAAAACTTAGAAGTAAGAGTAGGTATAATATGTACAATGTAGATGTATAGGTAATGTATCCATAATGTTTGAAGATATTCGATATGTATGTATGTAGAAGTATTTATGTACATAATATGATGTCCTTCAAGATCATGTTTAGAGTCAAGACTTAGGAATATGTATTTTTGCTGTTTTTGTAAAGTGGATTCATTATCATCGAATTGTATTTTTTTCTGATCGTTTTTTCGAAAAATATTACTAAACGTCTGTTTCAGTGTCCGAATAGGCATTTTCTACTTTCAGATAATAAAAAAAAAATGGTATGCCGAATTTATTCGGGATTAGTGAAGCAGACCATGCGTCTGTAAAAGGATATACCAGAATTTCGTATAACCTTGTTATTATAAAAGTGAATCTAATCTATGACAACATTCAAAAGTCATGACATGAAATAAGAGGTCGATCTCGACGTATGAAAGCGAATGATCGTCCATCGTCCATCCTTACCAATAATTGGCAACTTATTCTCGAACTAACTCGCCGCTAGTCAGATTCCTTCGATATGAGAACGTGAACTTCGCTGGCTCAATTTGTACTTGCTGAGAATTCGCATCAGGTCGAATGGAATTGTCACTCGACTTTGCTTGAGAGTAATATGTCCCAATCTTAAAGACTGGCTTAACACTCTTGTCTTGGTAAGGACTCTTTGTTGTCGACCTTCTAAAAAAGCCGTCGAAATCCTCCTTATTATAAAACCCTCTTTTCTCCGTACTCACGGCAGGCGTTGGCGGTTTTGTAGTAAAATCTTTGAAATCATAAGGAGATTTCGTTGATGTGACAGAGTATTTGTTGACTGAAGGAGGGTATGTAACGCTCGAACTGGGCTGTGTCGTCGTTGTAGTCTTGTCAGTGAAGAATTGGTATGGTTTTCTTGTTGTAAACTGGAAGTATGGTTTCTCTGTAGCTCTAGGTTTTATTGTAGTTGTGGTAGTTGATTTTGTTGTGTATGCTGTGCTCTTTTGGTAG
This sequence comes from Atethmia centrago, assembly GCA_905333075.3. Taxonomy (NCBI): domain Eukaryota; kingdom Metazoa; phylum Arthropoda; class Insecta; order Lepidoptera; family Noctuidae; genus Atethmia; species Atethmia centrago. The sequence continues at coordinate 17,897,221 of HG995385.1, forward strand.
TATTTTGGGGTTTGTGCGGGTGGCGCCCATGTACTAGCTACGTACGGCTGTGTCGTTCCATCGTTACTACGTGTTAAAGAAATACAGTATTAGTATTGTGTGCCCCTGTATGTACACAAACTGGTTGCAATGAGAATGTGCTGTGTTCTCATTGGCTGGGCCAGTACTGTGACTATATTGATGTGGTTTGTGCGTGGTATGGTTTTATAAATATTTAATATTTATGTAGCCATAATCTTGAGAGGTTGTCTTAATTACAATTGCTTATTGCTAAAAAGGATTAATAATTTAAACAGTTAACAAAAAAAAAAAATGTTCAAAAAATACAAAATAATCTATAAAAAATACTACAGTACAAAATATCACAGATATAACACTAAATATCACGACCATAATATTAACTATCACACTTATAATGCTAACTAACAGTATCATAATAATACACACCTGGTGATGTTTCCGAAGAACGGGCTCGTTTCAGGACGCACGTAGCTCGGCGTGTGTTGCGAATAGTCGGGGATTATGTTCTCGTGTTCGGTTATACACCGCCCATTTATACAATACTGGAATTATATATATATTAAAATTTGAGACCTATCTTTAATTGGTCAAGGACAGCTAATGAGACAAAATTGATTTTCTATTGTTTGACACCGAATCGGAGTCGCGCGGGGCTTTACAGGAACATAATAACAATGTAATGGTAATATTTACCTGTCCATCGCCACAAGGCGATCCTTCAGCGGCTGGCCTGTACGCGACGCAGTACCCGCTCGCCGCGTCGAAACAGAACAGCTGAGCGCACACTCGCTCATCTTTGAAACATGCGCTAGAAATTGAAGAATTTTGTATGTTAATGGGTGGCAAACAAGCAGGCGGTAAGTGATGAGGGTAAGCGTTTACCGACGCTTATAACCCTGCAATATCTAAGGTATCCCATGTGCGTTGCCATGTCAGATAGTTAAATCGGCAAAATGCAGGCATTAATAGTAAAATGAGAATGAAAATAAGGTCTGGAAGCTATAAATAGATAGCAAAGCATATACTTTATTGTAGGTACACCAAAATCATTCAAAGCTTACTATCAATCTTAAAAAGGCTCTTAATTAAACGTGTCCTATGTCGGCGTTTTTTAGGCCAGGGTAGCCCGCAGAATTCAAATTTTCTTGCCTATTTTTGCAATTTCAGTACCCGGTTGTAGATTCATCAAATATGATTCGCGACCGTGACAAATATGTATTTACAGATTTATAATAATCATTTGATCATAGATACAAGTCTCTCAGTTAGATTGGCCCAATATTATGATTTCATAACGGCAAAAATATGTAAGAAGAATTTCGCGGGCTATTCTAGCGTTTAAGCAAACTAGGTTGTTTCTTTGCGTCTAAATAAGTAATGCGCTTACCTCGTCCCTCTATCCTTCCGGCACTGCGCGTCTAACGTCAACAGACGTCCGGGCAGTACTCGCGGTAGGGAGTCGTCTTCATGTGGGGAGTTGTAGAGACAAGTCGCTGTGTCACCGCTGTAATACAAAATGTTATTGTTAAACAATAATGACTAGGTATAAAGATGAAAATTGCTGTTTATAGTGGCTTTGTACGATAGTTTTATTGCTAACTATCACGAATATCACAGCTAGCTTATAAGTTATAGTTAGTAAATGTTACAGACGTGATAGTAAAGATAACTTACTATTTCATTGCGTAAGCTTGTAATAATACAGTTATGATAGTAACTATCGCAACTGCAACAAGCGTATTATCAATGTTATAGTCAATTAATATCGAGTATTTCGTACATACTTTATTCTAACATGTAAAGTAACTAAGCATTAATGATAGTTACTATCACATCTGTAACACTAGGGAACTATCACCACAATAATACCAAATATCACGCCGATAATAATTTTCGCCATTTTGTTCCCAATTCATCTACTCACTTCAAGAAATGATGGAAACTCTGCACACTGCAGGGAGACCACCGGAATCCCTTCTCAGTGTGTCGCAAGTCGGACATGATGTAGCCGTCTTCCCACCGACACTTTTCAGCGCCGGGGCCACCGAGGTAGGAGGGCGGCGGGCTGCCGTCGTGCACGGCTCCTAGTCTGAGAGGTGAAGGATTTTTTTTGGTAAAACCTGAGTTTTTCGGACGGAAATTAATGTGACAAATAGTCTAGCGTACGTAAACTGCTGCGAATGGCTGTTGATAAATCATTTAACCAATCACAGATTTTAGGAGCGCTTTTGCGATACTTTTCGTTCAAGAAACTGGTTATAAGAGTTTACTTAAGGTTCGTACCTTAAGTAAACTCTAATAACCAGTTTCAAGATTGCGTGGCTTAGCATCAATAAGGAAATCAATCTATTGGTTACCAACAATTCCTAGGTATTGAAAATAATAATAAATATAGCGTTCAGAGTTCTGAAATGTAGCTGTTTTATTTTTCCCTGAAAGCCAATTTAAATCTGCTGTTATCTTTGAGGCCAACTATTACTGATTAAGTAGTTGATGTTTTGGTCACCCAATTACAACAGCATTGATAGCAGATTTCCTTGTTGGACTTGAAGCCGACTCCTACACAGTTTGGATAAGGCTAGCCTGTGATGATGATGATCTGACCCGGCTTCCATCCAAAATATAAAAGGTGCGACAATCGCGAGATGGATGGTAGTAGTATAATTGAGTCGTATAGAATCAAAAGCAGCAATCTGACATTTCACTAACTTGTGGTAATTAAGAAAAATAATGTCACTCTTTAATCACATTCACAAGTTAATCACATGTGAAGTATATTATTAAATTTGAGGTTCTTATTTCAATTAAATATCATATTCAGTAGAACAAATTAAAATTAAATTAATAATATTTGAATGAATTTTACAAATTAGTGAAATGTCAGATTGCTGCTTTTGATTCTATACGACTCAATTATACTAAATCAATGGGCGCTACTTACCTATATTTTTAAAACTGTAGCAACTACAACTAGTACCTACTACTTTATAAGAAACGACTAAGTTGGTTATTTTAAAATACATACAAATGTCCAACTTCGTGAGCAGCAACAATGATACCGGAGAAGCCGCCGGTGTCCTCAATGATGGCGACCGAGTTGACCTTCTCGAGTCTCTTGTTCACCACGCAAGCGCCGCCGACGTACGCGAAACCTTTGCATTGGAATTATGTGTGAGAATTTTGAATTTGGAATTGATATGTATTTGATTGTTTGAAATTGAGTTCTGGGGAATTGGTTGGTATGTGTGCCTTATTTTCCACAAAACTGGATTTAGAATCTAGATTAATTTTTCTGAAGAAAATAGGTACAATATTTTTGAAATAAAAAAAAATGTTAGGTAATTTTCAGTCGTTATGATTCCAAAAGAAAAGGAGAAAGTTACAAAAGTAACAGTAGGTACAAAATAAGAACAGATTTTTTCAAATGAATGCGTGATATTAGGACTAAGGAGTTTCAGGTAAAAAGAGGTAATAAATATTTATAAAGCTAACGCTACTTACAGTTCGATGATCGATGCGTGAAAAAGGTGAGAAAAACAAAATACTTAAATAGGTATATGCTTAAAATACTCACAGTGGAGTGTTGAGGATAAAAGGAGTCACAAAACATGCATTGCAAACTTATTTAACATGCAGAAGCGTTAAATCACCGAATTAAAATAGCTCGTCAGTGTTAGAATTGAATCATATTCAAAAGCAGAAAGATTACATATAAGTAGTTCATATTATTTCAACTACAAAACAACATGCAACTTTTATTAATTTTATAATAGTAATATTAATAAAAGTAGAAGCAAAACCACAACATTAAATTTTCCCGCGCTTCCCTCCTAAGTACTACAAACTGACATTGGCATTTGACATCGGAGTCACGCCAGTGACGTGAAGTAATCAGTTTTCGTATAGCCACGTAATAGTAAGTTGATTATAAACATGACTAAATCGACATTGTCGTTTGGGTATCTCCAAATTATAATATATAATAAATTATCAGAACTAAAGAAAACAATCAATGACTACAGTAAATAAAATACATACATGCTATTAATTGATTTTAAAAAGCATTTCATGCCTATAATATAACTTTGTTATTTTACGTACTCAGGCGTCATTTTATATGACGATGGAGTCAGATAGTATCTAAAAAACAATACATGATGGTGAAAATAAACGCTTATATATTTTAGTCAAAATGATTAAGGATAAGTAGGTAGAGACAACGTAAACATAATACAATAATAATAAACTTTTTATGATCAAACTACATAAAATAGAAGAGGATTAATATTTACAACGTCATCTATTTATCTAAAATGATGCAGTCAAAAAGATTTACAATGTATCTAGAAGAAAATTTATTGCAGAAAAGACAGAATATTATTCACAAGGTGCGAATATGACATCACGGAGTTGGGTAAAGGTATATTCAAGTGGAATATGGATCCATAGTGTATAATCGTGAACAAATAGGTGAGGGACTTTGATGAAAAAGGCGTGCTTTTGAAAAATGTAAGATCTCTGTAACACGCCTACCTGCTGTCCCTCTATTGCACGCATCGTTGGGAAATTGTCTTCTGCACATGTCTAGTCTGAAATTGTATGGAAATAATAAAACTCAATAAGATGCTATATTTTGCTGTTGTTCGACAGAAACCTACGACGGCTCATCGTGGAACTTCTTTAGTTCACCTCATTCCATGTAGGAAATGAAATAAAACTGTAATTTTCTCATACAAGAACGTCTTCTTGTGCAAGCGACTATTGTATAGTGTATTTTTTTTTAATATTCAGCGCCATTACCAAATCCTTTACCTCATAAATAAAAATAATGAAGCAAGTAATTAATGTTTCACTGTCAAGCCTCTGTTAATGCCGCGCCGTTTGACAACACCATCCTAATGAACGTTTGTTTTAAAATTTAATTTACCAGCGGTGCCTTTTGTACAGCGACCACCCTTGCGACGTCGGCACATGTCATACCTGTTGGTCAAATTAGTTTCCTCGTCTTCTTAATAAATCCTTGACCTTCACCTTATCTTGTCTTAAAACTATATCAAGACCGTAGTTCGTACTTTATACAGTAATTACTTTGAATAATGGCGCTAAATTATGATTTGAAAGCGTTGATATACTTACCATCTTACCTTTTGTCCTGTAAGTGTTGCGTGAACAATAAAATAAAAATTATGAAATGCTGTTGAGTGTAAACAGAACACAGGGTCTCATAATGACAGTGACATCAAACACACACCAATAAGACCTCAGCAAATTCTACGATTGCAAAGTTTCGAGCTAATGCAACTTTTATTATCATCTCGAAAAAGAAAATTATACAGATTTTTTTTGTATTCAAATTAAAAACAAAGATTGTTTAGTAATATTGTTATCTGCTTTACATGAAGTTGTATTCGCATGTCTTTGAATGCAATAAAATTTTAATAGCTATAATCTTCTCACGCGTTATTGTGATCACATAGTTTTGAAATACATAGTTCTCCATGATAACTGTGTTTCAAAACTTGTAATGCCTCTTTGATGACTAGTTATTGTTTAATTTTCTATTCAGTCGTGTCCATACTTTATTTAAAAACTTTAAACAAAACACAATTTGTTACATAATATGTGTGCAACAAACAGATTAACACTATACAATATTAAGAAACACTGCCCATGATATGACTGTCGACATAGTTCAAACAGCGCATATATTATTCTTTCGATTATTTGATTTCACAGGTTTTAAATACAGACATTCCATAAAAAGGATTATTGTAGGACACTGGTCACGCTGATAAAACTCATACTGTGATCTCCGATCCTCTGTCAAGCGTAGGTACTCATCACATTTGTGGCAATAATTAAAAAGATTTGATCAGCAATGCTGTTTTAAGGAAACCTGTTATGAACTCACTTGGTGATGGCAACAGCTATGTCGTAGACAGGCAATCTTCGCTCTCTGAACAGATACTTGCCCATATCAGTGAGCGCTGCTGCCGAGTCTATCGCGTCTCGTCCAACACGATTTCTTTCAAGGTATGGTGTAGCGTCCCGACCCTGGAAAATATAGAAAATTGACCGGTCAGTACTGATTCCAAGTTTTAGACTAGACATGTAGACAGTAGTTAGGTACGAATAATTAAGAAACAGGTTCCAAATTGACACAATATTATATGAAGTGAAACTGAAGTAGGTAGGCAGAAAAGGAGGACATATACCGATCGCTGGAATCCGAATTATCTCCATATTTTGCTAAATATGGAGATAATTCGGACCATGAATGATGCCATGGCATGGCATCATTCATGCCGCGGACCATGGACATGTAGGTATATAAAATAAATTTCCGCGTCATATTATACCTATGTAACTAGCTTTTGCCCGCGGCTTCGCTCGCGTGAATGTCGGAAAATATTCTGTGGGACCGTACTACCCCGGTAGTACGGTCCCACAGAATATTTTCTAAAAGTTAAAAGTCCTATTTGTTAACACACAAAAAAAATGTGTAGGTAATTATTAAACTAAGCTTAGGGCTGTTCGCTCACACCGCGGCATTTTTAAAGAGGAATTTACAAGTACAGTCACGGGCACTAATATGTATACAATTAGCAAAATTCAAAAGCGATATTTTCGTGGAATAACGTCTGCAACATTGAGGTAAGACCTATTTCATAATAGCATGGGTTCCGAAATACTATGTTCGTAACGACATAAAATTACAATCAACACAGTAGGAGAAAATAACTTTTAAAAGTTGTTTAGTGTATACATATTAGTGCTCGTGACTGTACATAAACAACCTTGATTGTGAAACTATTTAGTTGGATAAGAGTTAATATCATGGTACGAATGTCACTGTCTTTCGATTCTGCCCGTGTTTTGATTGACTAATTTGAACAAAAAACGGTAATTGTGACTTAACTTTGTAGTTAAGTCACAATAACCGTCCGCGAGGCTATAAGTGGAACTATTATTAGTTACACTTATAGCCTCGCGGATTGTTTTGTGGGAAATGATGAAATCAAAAATCAAAATCAAAAGTCATTTATTCAAACTAGGCTGAGGATCAGCACTTTTCGAACGTCAAAATTACATAAGACAGTCCCCCAAAACGCCCAACCTTCGCCACTTCCTAGTGCTTTAGCTGGGAAGAAGAAGTGGCCAACAAACTCCCCAGCAGCACAGCTGTCTGAGTACTATAAACATGTAGTACTTAAATTATTTTATGTCAGTAATAGTTTTCGCACCGCACGCCAAATAATGACACATTTTTGATACCTTATGTTACCATTTTTGATATTTTTTACATTTTTGCAATTTTCGTAGGGATTTCTATTTTTTTTGTAAAATAAAATACCCCATGTTGCTTGCCAATAATGTTTCTATATGTGAAAGAATCATTAAAATCGGTTAGGTAAGTATTTTTCGAGTGTATCCATTACAAACAAACATACAATTTATTTTTTCTCTTTATAATTTATAATATTAGTATAATTTATAGCCGAGGAAGCGACGCTACTTGAAATACCCAAGGAGACTTATTAGTCACAATGTGCATAAAGGAATAAAGGTCATATCTTGTGTCCAGGTAACTTTCCTAACCTTGAATAATCAGACATTTTGTAATTTCGCAAGTTGGTAACAAAACTTGTTCCACTCGCCGCCTCATGTTTTTGTTTTCGTTAGGTATTATAAATCCACATGATTTTATACCATAACAATTAATTATCCACCATTCATCTCATTAATATTGCAGGTGTTTTTAATTTATGCAAAGTGATTCAATGTTTCTTGCTTGCCAATTGGCCAGTTCAGTTTTTATTGCTCTGTCTTAGAATGTACTTTTCTTTGAATCGTATAGTATAGTTTAGTTTTGCTGCGTAATACAAAAGAGACCCTAAACATGATATTTATTTAAAACGAGATACATTAAATTTGCATAGGTAATCTCGACCCTAAATATTTCCAATGTTTACGTTGGAAATATTATGGGTTAAAAAAATTACCTAGGTAACTTTTTGTTATTTCTACATAATTTATTGTTTTATTTACATGCTACTAAAACGAGATTACGCGCATCACTAATATTATTTTGGCATTGGCAATAAAAAAAGTAACCGTCAAAAACTCAAAATCAAACTTTCGAGGCGGGATTTTAAAATTACACGTCAGAAAAGAAAAAAATATCGAAAAGGTTTAAATAATTATTTTAATTGAAATGGCCACTGAAGCAGTGTTAAAATACTTAGTAGATACGAATCGCCCGTATTCATGCGCGGACGTAACAGTTAATTTGCGCGGAGCTTTTCCTAAGTCAGCTATACAGAAAGCGTTAGATGCTTTGAGTGAAGCAGGGAAAATAAAGTGTAAATTGTATGGAAAACAAAAAGTTTTCGCTGCTATACAAACCGAAACTGTAGTAGAAGATGGGGATGCAACAGGTTCAGTACAACATATTTATGTTTTAAGTATTTTTTCAAAGAAAAGTTGACTTTGTATTCAGAAGAGCCTAATTGTTTATTGACATTCCCTATTTTATTATGTTTTAGACTATGATGCTTTATCCAAAACTCTCACACAAGAATTAGCTGACAAAAGAAACGCCTTAAAAACCGTAGAAATAAATCTCAAGAGCCTAATCTCTACACCAACCACTGATTCAGCCAAAACAAAAATAGATGAAATTAAAAACAGAATAGAAGCCACAGACAAAAAGTTAGAAGTATTGAAAACCTCTACAGAGGTCATGAGTGCTGAGGAAAAGAAAATTTTGGTTACTGAGCATGAAAAAATGTTGAAAGAATATAGGTAACTGTTTCTAAAGATTTTTTTTACTGCACATACTGCACATACTTCACATTATGATTTACCTACAAGATATTTTTTTATACTGTTCCACTACATACAGTGTTGACACTGTCCGTGTACCTACAATAGCCAATATTGGCTTCTAATTAAAATAGACCAACATTTTGTATCAATTGAGCCATGAGCTTTATTTAATAGACAATTTTTATTACCAACTAATTTTTCAGACTTTTTTTTTAAGAAAACGCAAGGGAATCTGCAGTGATATGCTGGATGCAATACTGGAAGGCTATCCTAAGTCTAAGAAGACATTACTGGAAGAACTTTGTGTAGAGACAGATGAAATGGTTGATTTTAAGTTGATGGCAAATTCTTAATTTGTTGCCATAAAAATGATATGTTGATGATTTTAAGCTGATGATACCTAATTAAAATTGTATATTGGGAGTAAGTTCTTAGTACTTATTTTCTTCCAGAGATAATAATATCTTTATATCAACCAGATTTATTTGGTTAGAAAAAAAGTATTTATATTTCGAAACTTATAGATAGATAGATAGACCTATTTAGTTGATTAGATTTTTTTCCTACCCTATATTGGCTCGCCAAACAATAACCAAACTTATGCCCTAGAAATAAAGTTTAATTTCGCCCAGCATTCAACTCACCCGAGAAATAATGATACCGGCGATGGATATCCGTATTCTGGGTCCTTTTAGCAGTTTGTATCGGAGGTCTACGCCGTTCCAAAACGACACGAAGTAACGTTTGATCTGGACGTTGTCGCCTCCGTGTAACCTGAAAACAAAATAACATAATTAGCCTTGTATTCCCTGAGAATAGACAGAGATATAGTACCTACCTGTCTAACCTACCTATGTTTAATTTCCATGTCCAATGACACGACTAGCTCGTAAATACCTGTAATACTTGCCAACGAAGATATCACAGTAGAAAAACTCAATGACATCTAAGTAGTTTGACCTAGGAATCAAACCATACATCCATCGTGGCCAATGGCGTGGATGAAGAGTTCTCAACAAATGAAACATCGACCATGAAATCTTAATTTCAGGACCAACGAACTTGTACCCTAAGTTTTTGAAAGTCTCACTCGTCTGTTTTTTTACAAATCGAACATTGATCTTGTTATTTTTTTAATAAAACCTTACCTGTAGCCATCATAATCTACGATGACCAGAATCTCCGGGTATATGACGTAGGGTGCCTCTCTTTTCCGTCTGGAATGCGCTTCCGTTGAGCGTTTCCGCCTGAATCGCTTGCCCAGGTGATCTGGTTCCATGAATGCTGTAAATATTAAAAGGGAACATATAAATATGTAGATGGAATTACTGATAAAAATGTTTTTTTGTAATGTGTTTACAAATAAAAAAAACAAACAACACAAACAAATGTAGCACCATCTGTCGAGGACTTGGGGCTACTATTTAGGCCAGTTTCTTACGAGTAACGATAGATGGCGCAAGGGTAATCGAAATCTCATTTAATAACTTAGAAAAACAATTATTATGACAGAAAAGTAAGAGTTAGGAAGATTCCTAGAGTACTAAATAATAACTTAGATTAATATTATCATCGTCATCATTTGCCTAGCCTTTTCCCAACTACTGGTTAGACTGGAAGCCGACCCCAAGTCGGCTTCCAGTCTAACCAGATGCAGCTGAATACCAGTATTTTACATGGAGCGACTGCCTATCAGACCTCCACAATTGACATACCTACTATATATACACAATACAGAAATTTAAAAATATACCTACCTAATCATATAAAACACTTTTTCTCTTACAAAATAATGTTATAAAACAATCTTTTTACCAATACGATACAGGGCAAATCCATGAAGTTAATATTACCAAGGAGTTTCCATCAATTATTTTATTCTAATGGAATGCTTGCGGGGCGCGCCATTTTTATAGCATTAGTTAGAATAAGTTTTGATTACAATTTTTACTTGTCTGTGGCAGCGCCCGCTTTAGCGCATGCGCGGTGATGTATTGGGGAGTAATTATATAATAATTTTAAGCAATAAACTATTTCTTAATCCTCTCTTTGATCTTTTATTTAGTAGGTTCAATGTATGAGAGTAGATAAGTCAGTGTATGAGACTGCACATAACTAGGTATTAAAACAACCGTGTGATACCATTAAAAACCTCGCATACGGCTCGGTTTTTAAAAACACAATCGTGTTTTAATATTATGCAACAGTTTCATAAATTATTTTAATTTTCAACAGACTTCGAAACACATTTAGGTACTTATAGAAAGAATCGTCGAACTTTTTCTATTTCTATGAGAGATTTAATTTAAAATGCAAATTCGATTTGAATAGAGATTGGTATATACTACTTATTTACCTAATATCAAAGCATGAACGATGGCTAATAAATTAGGACCAATACCTATGTCGTCCTTTAAGGCGCTGACAAGACCCAATTGACCAAAATAGGCTTCTCTTAAGAAAAAAAATTGCCAAATCTGTATAGTTTGTGGTAGCGGAAAAAATATATGTTAATTTTGAACATATTTCCCAGAACTTTGTTGTTACCAAAACACGTTTTGATAAAAAAGTCTCGATACAAACTAACGTTAAACTAACCTCTTACCTTGAGTTCTAATCGAAAATATCTGCATTAAATATCAACATACGTTACGTATTTAATTAATAACAAAAACGTCTTATTTGAATGCAGAACTTGGTTGTTTTTTATTTTCGATAACTCAACTCAATTTTGAGTAAATAGATAATTGCTTCATATTTTGCAATAAATTACAAGCCTTGTGTCATCGCGCTTCTCTTTCTTTTCTATGCAAACTGACAGTGACCGCGGTTTAGGTGTTGTCAGCGTCTTAAGTAGGTACAGTAATTTTATACCAAGAAGCGACGAAAACACGCTGTGTTCAATTTCTATGTGAACTTCATGGAATTAACAATTTCCACGAAGTTTCCATAGAAATTCTGCAACCGTCGTGTCGTGCCTGTCTGCGGGAGTGCCTTAAATGCCTGCCCTTTCAGGTTTCAGGCGCCAATCGACGACCCATCACGGGTAGGTATTATAGGACCTATAGAATTGGATTGATCTCTGTTACAAATGAAGTAATAAATATTGTCTCAAAGTGGGTAGTAAGTCAGATATTCTAAGAGAACATTTGCCACACCTATAGTAATTAAGTTCCGTTGAAGAATTTGATTAGGCACCTATAATTATCTAGATATTTTTTCTTATTGACCTGGTTAGTCTAACAAAGGATTTTAATCTAATCCGGTATATTTTATGTAGCCAATAGTTATCGCCTAATATAAGCACGTTAGGTACAGTGATAAAAAAGTAGGTAGGTATACCTAAGTATTAGGTGGGTACAGATCATAATAAGTGGGTATCATGACAGGCGTGACGCCGCGCCACTCCGGTAGAAAAGTTACCATGAAGTTTTCAGAGATTTTTCCACCAGACGTCCGTTACGGTGCGGTGGACAAACAGTGTAAGGGCTTCCGCAAACCGGCGCGACGCTACTCAAATATCCACACAATTATTGCATGACGCGTAAGGACGCGTCATGCAATTATTGTGTGGATATTTCCCGAGAACAATCGCTTTTTTATTAATTACCAGTTTCTTACCTTTTTTAAAAAACGAATAGAATCAATTTGTTTAAGACTTTTATAACATTCCTTGTTCAAAATTTTAAAGTCAACCCATTAATTGTCTACCATTAAAAAAATAAAAAGCAAACAAGCATTGAGGTAACACAAAAGGGACACCTCGTATAATTAATTAGTTTAGTCGATTTTTACACAGTTCGATCCTGAATCAATTAAAAGTTTAGTCGATATTATTAGACAGATTGTGGTCACGAACAAGTTCAAACTTGCACCTGTGAGGCTTTTGCCCACCAATAACGTCTAGATAGGCTGCCGTTTCGTCGGTTTTCCCAAAATAGTAGATTATTCATGAACCGCAGAATTATTATAAACTTTTTTCTATCGTGAACTTAAAATAATGGGTGACGTTAGAGTCTGACATAAGGTCAGACTCTAACGTCACCCATTATTTTAAGGACCCCGTCCAAAACGGAATAACGAACGAACTTATTAGCAAAACGAGATTTGTCTCGGAATCTATGATAACATGACATTATACGAACGATTTCATGATAAAATATAATAGGTACAAATACTAATCTGGATAATTTGTGTTTGCATGGTTATGCAACGTTTAAGACTATAATTAGCCCGGAAAAACAAGATTTTAGTTTAGGTATTGTTTAGTTAGGTAGCTTAATTCTTTTAAGAAGTGAAAAGGAAACCATTAAAAGTCATTCATTTAAATCAATTTCAATACGTCCAAAATGTCCTGAAATACCTACCTTCACTCAAACCTATTCCGAAAAGTATGACCGTTAATTTTTAATAGGGATGACGACAGTTTTTTTGCCACTGCGGTCACTGTCAGACTGCATAGAAAAGAGAGAGAAGCGCGATGACATAACACTTGTAATTTATTGCAAAATATGAAGCAATTATCGATTTACTCAAAATTGAGTCGAGTAACCGAAAATAAAAAAACAACCAAGTTCTGCATTCAAATAAGACGTTCTTGTTGTTAATTAAATACCTAACGTATATTGATATTTAATACAGATATCTTGGTTTGAAACTCAAAGTAAGAGGTTAGTTTAACGTTAGTTTGTATCGAGATTTTTTTTTCAAATCCTGTTTTTGGTAATAACCAAGTTCTTAGAAATATGTTAAAAATTAACATATATCTTTTCCTCTACCACAAACTATACAGATTTGGCAATTTTTTTCTTAAGATACCTAAGCCTATTTCAGTCATTTGCCTTTTGTCAGCGCCTTAATAAAAAACTATTGGACACGTTTTTTTTCCTTTTTTTTTGCGTAATCAAAAGATTAGGGCGATATATTGAGTTAAAATGTGACGTGACGTCACGACTAGCTAGATTTTATACTGAACTGTGACGTAGCCCCCACTCCCCAACTAAAATGCCTTTTATCTAAATATTTTTTTATTAATATAGCTGATATGATAACGCAAAAAATACGTGTCTAATATTTTTTATTATCTGACTGATAGACTAAAATAGGATTTCATTTTTTTTACCCAGGCGTCGTCCCTATGTGCGTGCTTGCTTTATGTAGGTTACTTTGCTGGGATTTTAGCTTGCAATGCGTGTAAGATCAGGAACACAAAAAAATCATAGTCACGAAGCGTTGCGTGATTAGCACTAACTGCATCCGGATCATCAAAATTCTTCAGCCGTTAAACCATTAAAAGAAAAGGAATCCGCAAATCATTGAATGTTGGGAAATAAAACAAAAGAAACACGTTTTCATTGATCTTTAACAGTTCATAGTTCAGAGAATCACTAGATAAAATGTTAGCTCTATTAATTCTTAATTAATAGCTAGATATATTAAGCTTGCTCACATAGATACAGTCTAGCGGTGACATTTTGTTTTAAACCAGTTCGGTTTCCATCTTGGATACGCCGATGTAAATGGCGGCTTCTCCTACCGTACCTACACATTCCGGTATACCTAGTCGGTATAAGTAATGATAGTAGTAAAATTTCTCCATTATTATGAACTTATGAGTACTTGGCAATTTATCTACGTCGCTCGACAACTAAAGACAATGTAACAACGATGAGCTGGAGACAAATCAAGGTACTTTTTGTTATCATAGAAGCATAAGAGACCTTAAGGAAATGCTTGGGTACCTATGTCTCCTAGTCTAGGAAGCAGAGGATTACCCACAGCTTGTTCAAAGTCAAATTATTTATTTCAAATAGGCACATAAAAGGCACAGGTAAACGTCAACATTTACAAAAAAAAAAAAATAGAATTGATTCTAGTTGCCCCTTCCAAAAGGTAGTGTCGTATGGAGAAGAATGAGCAAGAAACTCCACCGTTACTCTTTTAAAATGTTCTATAAAAAAATTGTATAGGTACATTATATAATTCTATGTGAAGACGATGCACCTAGAATAAAATTACTATATCAAAATAGGTAAAAAAAGAATTAAAAATGAAGCAATGACAGATAAATTAAATATGTGATAGGTACACGATGCTCACTTATTTACAAACATTGTAAAAGTATACGTTTTCCTAAAAAGAATAAATAAAGTAAATGTTCGTCCAAGACTCAGGTCAAATGAGGCAACATCATTCTTTCAGGGATAGCGTTAGACTGGGTCATCTCTTTCAACTAGTGTAGGGTAAGGCCGATGACCGGTGGAGCAGACGAGTTCCTGGGAGACCGCGTGTCGGTAAGCGTTTCGTGGACGCACCCAGAGCCAATAAACTGACGACTGCAAAAATTAGGCTGGGGCCCTGGGACTGACTGGATACGGAAAATGGGGAACCGAGTGGCTTGGTGCTAACTGGGAAAGGCCCATATCCAGCAGTGGACATAGTGGATGAGCTAAGTTTATGGATTGGTACCTACAAGATTGCATGCCCTACTTTAACAATATTTTACTAAGTCGTACAGTTTGTCAACTGTACAGGTCACGAGTCACGTGTCAAAAGTTCAAAAACTACTTAGTTAAGTACCTATAAGAAAACGAGGAGTTTATCAAGTTTTTAGCGTTGACACTTGTGTCCACAAATTAACACGTAAAATGGTATAAATATGATAATATTCGCAACTTAGTAATAACTGAGATAACATTCAAAATATATTTAAATGTTAATTAGTTCAACTGTATTGGTCTATTAATTCTATTTACCTTCACATCCGCGTTAAAATAGTGCGATTTATTCTTATTTTTTAATTTATATAATAGATATATAATTAGAAGGGTCTGTGTTTACTTTTTCGCCTACGACATCTGTCCCACCGCCGGCGATTAACGAGAAGCGAGTAGAGGGAAAACGAGCAGGGCGTACGCGATGGTGAAGCCGCGCGCCGCGACGAGCGATTATCTACTCGGTGGTATGTGTAATGTATGTATCAAGCCCCGCGTCAGGCATCTGCCCTAGTGGACCCCTACACTTGTCAGCACAAGTGTGCACCACTACCGGTCCACTAGGGCCGATGCCTGCCGGGGTCGCGGAAAGTCCGAAAGGGATACCGAGGCCCCTGGCAACACAGGCAACGGAACGAACACGGATGGCTTTTAGTTAATAAGAGTCTGATACACCCTCCCGCTCTGGGTGGCGGGTTAAAGTTTGATAATTTCTCACCCAAAAAAAGAAAAAAGCCTGGCGAGTGTTCTGCCCAAGCGAGTGTCGCTGAGCGAGTACTCTCTTTGACAACTCCTGTTGCTGCAACAAACGAGTAGTCGCTGGCAGTGTGAACAGTCATATCGATCCACAATTGATATAATATGTATCTCTTTTACGTACACGGGACCGTAATGAGGCAATCGTTGATCTAGTCGCTTCCTCGTCGGGCAGGGGCATTAATGTATAGGATATTGTTCTGCATGACCAATGTTATTTCATTATAGGAATGCTCTATACATGAACGTTATTTGATACTATGTAGGAATATCAGTCATGTCTGGCATCTTGGTCGGTGGGACATTATAATCCACCTCTATTATTAAGCGGTGACTTTTAATAAATAGGTACCCATATACATGTCGAATTTATGCTGACCTCTCATTCTACGGAAATCCTATACGACGCGAGATCAGGTTAAACTAGAAATGTATAGCTTGATATGTAGCCGTGTGTAGCTACTTATAAGTGTTTTGTACAGCAGCCGTTTGTGTCATTTGGGACACGACCGAGTTTTGCCTGTATTTGTAAAAGGTGTCGCTAATTTATCATTAATTTCTTTTATTTTTTAAGCGTTCCGATGCATTTTGTTTTCTTTAAACCGCTATTAGGATATTAAACAAAAAAAAAAAAGATTTACGTCATATTTTAATTAATGTAAACAGCATTATTTATTGTCGATGATAAATTAATGTCTAATTTATTATTTTAATTTGCCGGTAGTAGCAGATGTTTTGATCGAATCGCGACGAAGTTACAAGTTAATTTGTCAATGTGATGGAAACTGATAATGGATAAATTTTATAAGACGGAAGAACAACAATACAAATTAACAATAAGTAGGAACAATAATATTTTGGTAGACTAATGAATGTATTAAAACTGATAAAATGTTAAAATAGTGATGATACATCTTGTCAGGTAAGTAATTTATACATACCTGCCATATCGTCGGATAAAAGGTAATAAGGCATAAGCGACATTTTGGTCGAAAATGAGTTATGAATGCCTATTCCTACTTAAAAATTGATTAAGCGGGATGGCATTCATAACTCATTTTCGACCAAAATGTCGCTTATGCCTTATTACCTTTTAACTGTCGATATATGTTATTATAAGTATTCCAACGTCGTGCAAAGAAAAAGTAAGTACTATGCTATGTTACATAGTACCTATGTAACATAGCACAGTACTTAATTCTTCTTCAATTCAATTCAATTCATCTTTATTGTGGATCATAGGAAAGTGTACATAATACAACTGGTGTTAATTTAGTGCTTTGCGAACAGCTATGTCCTGCCCTTAAGGCGTACAATAAATAAAGGTACATACAGGGAGTTTACATGCATGTCAACAATAATATTATAACAATACATAACAAATTTTAGACCGTTGAATATAAAAACAAAACCCACAAAACGCATCATGACCTAGGCAGATTGTATTCTAACAGTGATTTGTCGGCATATTCTTACTCCTAGGTAACATGACAGTTAATTACTATCAGGGCAGGGCAACAGGGGCACTGGCCCCGGGCCTCCACAAAGAAGGGGCCTCCACACTTTGATTTTTTTAGATAAGAACTAAAATACATAGTTTGTGTCCATCAAAGAAAAAAAGTTTACAATCATAACTTCAAGGTTCCTTTTTCTTCCTGCCGGGGTCACATGGAAGTTTAAAAGGGTTACCGAGGCCCCTGGCAACACAGGCAACAGATGGAATACGGGTGGGTTTTAGTCAGTAAGAGTCTGACACACCCTTCCGCTCCGCCCAGAGCGGGAGAAGTTATTTGATAATATCCCACCCAAAAAAAAAGGTACATTTTTAATTGTTTTTTTTTATCTGTTCTACAAATTTTTCGGAGCCTCCACTTTTGGTTGCCCCAAGGCCGCCACAACTTAAAAATCCGGCCTTGATTACTATGTAACATAGCGGTTTGTCGTATGGTAGGATCATCATGATTTATCGGGAAAATTTGGGTAGAAATTAAGTATCAGTTTACTTAATTCTCTCTAAAGAAATTACAACTTACTCTTTTATGATGGACAGATTCACCGAACAAAAATAAAAAAATAAACTACGAACGTATAAATTTATTTGCTTTAATAACAAGATATCAGGTTGGGGAAAAAGTCTTTTCGCATTATAGTACCTATGTATGAACTTATAATAAAATCTCTTTGGGTATACTATTTGTATCTGGTTGGTTTTGGTATCATTGAAAGTTTAAATTTTAAAGAACATAAATTTCAAATTCAAATTAGGAAAATGTGTGATTTTAATTTGTTTTTCGTACCGTCAAGATGAGTGAATCTAATGAAGAAATTCGATACATTTTAAAATTTTACTACAAAAAAGGTAAAAATGCAACGCAAGCCGCGAAAAAAATTTGTGATGTTTATGGACCTAGTGCAGTGTCTGTGAGAGTAGCACAAATTTGGTTTAAGCGTTTTCAATCCGGAAATTTTGATGTCAAAGATGCACGTTGGTCTGGTCGCCCTATTACGGATAAAATGGATGCCATTTTTGAAAAAGTGGAGCAAGATCGGCATACCAGTAGTTACGACGTAGCTGAAGAACTGGGAATTGACCACAAAACAGTTTTGGCGCATTTAAAAAAAACTGGGTACACAAAAAAAGCTCGATATTTGGGTACCTCACGAGCTCCCTGAAAAAAACCTAATGAACCGTGTACTCATTTGTGATTCTTTATTACGACGTAATGAAACCGAACCATTTTTGAAGAAGCTGATGAAAAGTGGATCACGTATGACAAGAACGTGCAAAAAAGGTCATGGTCAAACGCCGGTCAGGCTTCACAGACTGTGGCGAAACCCGGGTTAACTCGCAACAAGGTGATGCTATGTGTGTGGTGGGATTGGAAGGGCATTATTCATTATGAGCTGTTACCACCAGGCAGGACCATCGATTCTGAACTTTACTGCGAACAACTGATGAGATTAAAGCAAGAAGTTGAGAGAAAGCGGCCGGAATTAATCAACAGAAGGGGAGTGGTTTTTCATCATGATAACGCTAGACCTCACACATCTTTAGCCACTCAGCAAAAATTAAGAGAGTTTGGCTAGGAGGTGATAATGCATCCGCCGTATAGTCCTGACCTTCAGATTTCCACCTGTTTCGGTCTCTTCAGAATTCTTTAGGCAGTGTCAGGTTAACATCACGAGATGACTGCCAAAACCACTTGTCGCGGTATTTTGATCAGAAGTCCCAAAATTTCTATAGCAATGGGATCATGTCCCTACCTACAAGATGGCAAAAAGTTATCGAACAAAATGGTACCTACATACTTTAGTTAAATGTAAATAAACTAAATTAAAAAATGTTTTGAATTTTCTTAAAAAATGCGAAGAAACTTTTTCCCCAACCTATTAGTTTGTTGCTTGTGAATTCCGATGTTCTGAGAAGAAAATCACCTCAAATAATTCAGAACTTTGAGACTTGTATGTGAATCGTTAAAAAAAAAAACAGTCGGCTACAAAAGTCAGAAATCGCAAAAAAAGCTTTGTATGGGAAAAGTTTTTTTTAAATCAACGAGCTATTTAAATATTGTTCTCAAACCAAATAAAACGTACGAACGATTGTATGTATTTTTCTGTTCCTTTCTTCTTATCTGTTTATATGTGTGTACATAAACAGTTAAATAAATAAATAAATAAAATTATAACGTCTATTCGTTCGAAATTTGAAGTTAATCTTTTTTTTTTGTTTATTTTCGGCCAGTTATCGTAAAAAAGTAGTTTGGAGTCTCATTTCCTACAAAATTTTCGGGAAAAGTTTTTTGGGATTTCTGACTTTTCTAGTACTCAAATCTCAGTTGGTTCTATAGATTTATTCGATCCTTTTATGAAACAGGCTCGATTGGCATCAAAAAATGTTTTCGTGAAAAATGCTCATTTTCTTGCAGACTGTACCTACAAGTTTTCCAAATCTGTGAACGCAAATCAAAATCTCCCAAAAAGGGCAGTCTCGTAAGATCTTTTTCTTGTAGCGACAACGGCTAAGGTGCCCTTACTACTCCATCTCAAAAATCCATCCTCGATATATAAAATAAAAATAATTTTAGGTAATTATTCTTAGAAATAATATTTCGTAAACGAAGCAAAAGGTGTATGTAAGGAGCGTAGCAGGTGGCGTTCTATAGTTTCTGTCTACGTGAATTTATGTATGTATGTATGTATGTATATTTCGAAATTATTACTATGTCAACGCCACAAAGCATTTGACGTGACCTCTGACCTAATAAACTAAAATAATCGTAATCGGATTGCGTACACTATAATTTAGTCGAGTCGATCAAGATATCAGATTCCAATATATAACGTTATAAATTTAGTAACAGCTGTAGTTATTATATAATTATTGTTGGCCAATTTGCTTTACAAGTAGGTGACGGTGAAGGTGTTTTGAGTCAATTAGTATGACTAAGATATATTTTGTGCATCAACCAGACTAAAAAATCTGTCTTTTTGCGGATAATGCCAAAAATTACATTAAAAGGTGGTACAGTCAGCGTCAATAATATCGGGACCAACAGACTTTTCAAAATTATCTTTAGATAATTTTGAACAGTCTGTATCTGTGAACTGCTGTGAGCTGTGTGTCTGTGAACTCAATGATACAAGAAAGATTTCAAAATGAAGAAGGTACACGACAACTGTCATTCTGACAAGAATTTTATTAAATCGAGATAAAGTTTAATTTTCTTAGTTGTTGAGATCATTTTGAACAGTCGGTCTGTCCCGATATTTTTGACGCTGTCTGTACCTACCCTGTAATATTTTCTTTAAATTTTCATACAAGCTATTTTTCGAACATAATCACGATTTTATATCAGTTTAATTGATTCAACACATGAGCATAATCATTCAAGAAACATAGAGATACGTGGTGGCATTCGAAACCGGTACTATTAACATAATCGATTATCTCGATTATAAAGTAGGTATATGTAATCGATCGATGCGCAATGCACGTGACATCTCTATGGAACTGCACGTGTACACAGATAAATAATAATGAGGAACTATTGTTTGGCGTTGTCGCTACTATTTTCTGATTTATTAGGATAATAATGATTTACTGGTTAAATAATTTTATGAGGAGTGAACATGTTTATGACTAAAGAAACTCGTGTTCTAGATGACATGCTATGGTCTCATCGTGATTTATGTTCTCTTTTTAAATGCAAAAGTAAATGCTTCTTGTCTTTGCGTGATTGCGAATATTTAAAAAGCTAATCGAATCACGTTTAGTCGATTATTATTTATAAAAATGATACGTTTTGTACCATAAGCAATTTCATTCTATTTTTAAAAGTAACTGGTCACTTACCGTAATCTCCTAAATGGTCATGTTCTGCTTCCGCGGGGTCTCTCTTGATGATTACGTGTTGGGCGCCATTTAGCGCCTGTAATAACCTCTGTTGATCTTCCCTTTTTCTTTTCACTGGAAAATGTTTACGAAGACATGAGATAAATTGTACCAAATTAGAATTCGGTCCAACAGGTTTTGTTAACGACGATTTAAAACCAATAGTGAGGACTATAACGCTTTAACGTACGTAGCTATCCGCTTTTATCATTTTAATTAATAGCCCATTGCTATCTACAGGCATGACCCATCTTTCTTTTACGCATTGTTTTCATTTCGTTCTTCGCAATTTTTTCCTTGTATCCTTTAGACATTATTATCGTTTTCCAAAAAGCTTGTATTTGATTACAAAATTCAAAGATCGTACTTTGACTTTACTTTTTTAAGTAAAGTTAGTGTTTAAAACGAATACATTTTTATTACTATTCGTTTTTATAATCATGTACGTATAATGTTCATATTCGAATGAAACGCTTACTTACTTACTTGGCAAAGTAATTCAAAGTGCCATCTGTGAATCTTGCCCTAATGTTCGACTGAAAATAAAGTCTCTTGTTGGGCTGAAGTGAATGTGTTAGTGGGAAGCTCACCTAAAGGCAGTCCAGTGTCGATGGAGACCATGTCGGCCATGCTGGAGGGGTCCATGAACATCTCGTCGTCTTGCGCCGCTGACGTCATGGAGTCCGGGATGGGGCGGATCACCAGGTCGTGACCTATTGAGCCCTCCTGTTGAACAGAAAGAAGGTATGTTGTTTTGAAAAGACATGGTAATGGGGTGGTTTTTAGTTTTTGAATATATTAAATAACGGTACTTGTGTTCGAAGTACAATAGGACATTCAACTGGCCAGTGCAATTATACAGGGTCAAATTAAATTAGTTAGCGCAACTCCGCCAACGTGATGGGTATATAACATATTGCAAGTAATTTTAATTTAATGTTTTGTGTTTCGTAGTGTCAACGTGATGGGTATATAACATATTGCAAGTAATTTTAATTTAATGTTTTGTGTTTCGTAGTGTTAATTACTTTGCATACGATTTGTATAGAATCAAGTTTATATAACTAAACAGACAGCTGTGCTGCTGGGGAGTTTGTTGCGCCACTTCTTCTGCCCAGCTAAAGCACTAGGAAGTGGTGAAGGGCGGGCCTTTATGGCCTTATGTAATTTTGACGTTCGAAAAGTGCTGATTCTCAGCCTAGTTTGAATAAAAGAATTTTGATTTTGAAACAGTATTTTATGTATTATTTTAATGTAATTAAATTAAGGATGGCTAAAATACCGCGCCCTTGCCCCGTTGTATGCACCATGTTCTGCGCCGTAAATGGAACTATTTATTTGTAGCTCTGGTTAACAGTGAAAACAGTATATTCGTATGCTTTATTTTTGTAGAACAGCAAACAGTATTATTTTGTGAAAAACAGTATAATATTGTTACTAACAGTACGGCTGGCAACCGTATTGGTATATCAAGAATAACAGGTAACAGGTACCAGGTAACACTTAACAGGTAACAGGTACCACGTATCAGGTACCAGGTACCAGGTAACAGGTACCAGGTACCAGGTAACAGGTACCAGGTAACAGGTACCAGGTAACAGGTTTCGGTATCATAAGGTAAGCTATTGATACGGACCTTTTTTTTTGGGTATCCCACCCGTATTTCCTCCGTTGCCTGTGTTGCCAGGGGCCTTGGTAACTCTTTTAAACTTCCCGCGACCCCGACAGGCATTGATAAGGACCTAACAACATAAATGTACTTATGCTAAACATTAATTCAAATAGTACTTTTAAATTCTAGTTTTTTGTAATTTCTCAAAAGCAGCATTGAGCCCAGATTTGTCTCTGGTTAATGATTACCATTGGCTCGCCTCCTATTTAGGCGCCGATATATATCGGCGCCTAAATAGACTTAAATCATATGATTTAAGTGACTTCGAAATCTGTTATTAAGCCCTCATACTTAGCGGAAAGACGCAATGTCTTTACTCCTCCCGCCCCCGCAGGTCGCCCCCGCTCACCGCAGTAGCTCTAGCGTGGCCTGCGGCTTAAGGTATTTACATGATTTTTTTTATATGCACAGACTATTTAATTATCTATTATTATACATATATGTGATTTTTTCAAATATTCGGATTTTCGTTACTAAAAATAAGTATTCGCTATGAAATTGAACGGCCGCACAGCGTGAGCGCGACGCACATTTTTATAACCAAGGTGGTGGTGGTGGTGGTGGTGGTGGTGGTGGTGGGGTGATTACCCAACCCTTAAGTGGGACATTAAGCCTTTATAATAACTGGCAAAGTATTCGTCATTAAGACGATACAGTCAGTTACAAAACCATTGTTTAAAATAACACATCATAAGAAAAATATTACTATCATAAAACAATATTGTAATTTAACGAAGTGTCATGAGGAAAACAGCGGTAGATAAGGTACATACCGACCATGCAATCAAAAAGTTATAACAATGTTGCTTCGAAATCCATTTAACGATTCATATTGCACAGTTCATTAATGAAACACTGTGAGGAACGTCTTTAATCAGATGCAAATAACAATTTAAATGCTTTGATTTCACAGTTACACAGCTTTTATAGTCTTTTGAATATTCGATCGGTTAGAAAGAACGCAACAATTTGATCAAAGAACTCAACAATTTGATCAAAGAACGCAACAATTTGATTTAAGAACGCAACAATTTGATCAAAGAATGCAACAATTTGATCATAGTTTTCAATCGAACCTGCCTAGGGTTTTTCAAACTATGTTGGGATCGGTTTCCAGTCTAACCGCGGATGCTGTTGAATACCAGTATTTTACATGGAGCGGCAGCCTATTTGACCTCCACAACCCAGTAACTGGGTAAAGGCTCCTGCACACTGAGGCGATATCGCGGGCGCGACAGGCAGCAATATGCCTGTCGCGCCCGCGATATCGCACCAGTCTGTAAGAGCCTTAATACGATATCCCTTGGTAAGACTGGTTGTCAGACTTTTGCGGTTTTGACTACCCGTAAGGACTGTCAAAGATCTGCGAATGACAGCCGGGATCAACGGCTTAACGTGCTTTGCGTGGCACGGAGGGGTCTTGGTATGTAATGGATGGTCACCTAACCACAAACTGACCGCGGCAAGCGTAGCTTATAAATGATAAATTATTATAAGTAAGTATAGGTAGGTTTGTACAAACACTTTTACACGTCAATCATATTTAGAAAAAAGAACTAGATGAGCTCGGCGTTTCCTATCTGACTACTCTGAGAAGAAAGGCCGAAACAAATTCAGAGGTCACAGTCTCTTTTAAAATCCAGACATAATCTTGGTCAGATCATGTGAAGACCATGTCGATTGGTGTCTGAAATGGTCTTTTGATGAAAGAATCACACAGATTGAGTGGACCTGCCCCGTCAGTGCACGCATTTGTCAGTAGTTGTGCAGCTCAACTCAGAACTTAAGGAGCTCAACGATTCAACGAACAATACCAAAGAAAGGCCATTTGGCTAGGCCGCAAAAAATACTCAAACTGCCAGACCATGTTAAACTAACTGACAATGAAACAAAATTAAACAATGACCACATAGTCTTCACATTAATTTACAATAATTAAAATAATATAATACTTCACAGAGTAAATATTCATTTCATTGCATAAATAAAATTCATCAATGTCAATGTGTATATCCGGACATAATATTGGTCAGATCATTTGAGGACCATGTAGGTTGGTATCCGAAATGGTCTTTTGAGGTAAGAATCACACAGATTTGAGTGGACCTGTCCAGTCAGTGCACGCATTTGTCAGTTATCATGCAGCTCAACTCAAAACTTAAGGAGCTCAATGATTTGACGAACTATTGTTCGTCAAATCATATAATATATCGTATTCCAAAGAAAGGACATTTGGGTAGGCCGCATAAAGTATTCAAACTGCCAGACCATCGTTAAAATTAACTAAGAGGCAAAAAAAAAACAAAGACCCACATAGTCCTCACATTCCTAATAATTAAAATAATATAATACTTTACAAAGTAAATATTTATGTCATTGTTTGTGTAAAATGTTATATAGAATAAGAAAATATAAATAGCTAGCAAAATAAAAAGAGTAAAAAAAAAACATTCACTGTAAATTTATTGGATCATCTCAATCCCAAGCCTTTTTATCCTCAATATAATCTTTAACAGTATAAAAGGCTTTCAGGCACAGTTTCTGTTTTATAAAAAAATTGAACCTTCGATCAACCCGTGCGACTATTATTTAGTCACGAGCACCTCTAATAGTTTTTAGGGATACTTATTATATTTTTGGAACCCCGTAGAAACTTTTTTTTTTGTGTGGGACATCATCAAATAACTTCTCCCGCTCTGGGCGGAGCGGGAGGGTGTGTCAGACTCTTACCGACTAAAACCCACCCGTATTCCTTCCGTTGCCAGTGTTGCGAGGGCCTCGGTGACCCATTAGTAACTTCCCGCGAACCCCTGTAGAAACTTGGAGGATAAAGAAGGAAAATGGAAACCAAATGTCTAAGATTATTTTTCAAAGTATTCCGTATTAGTAGCCTGTGTCTTTGCACGAGTGAAGTCTCTTGTTTTAATATTAAACACAAGCTGCGCCCTGCGGTTTCACCCGCATAAGTCTCGATCCCGTAGAAATATCGGGATAAAAAGTATCCTATGTCCTAATCCAGGTTATGGTCTACCCATGTGCCAAATTTCGTCCAAATCCGTTCAGCCGTTTTAGCGTGATAGCGTAACAAACAAACAAACAAACGAACACAAACTCACTTTCGCATTTATATCTAATATTAGTTAGGATATCATATGGCATTGTAAATGTTTGTATATTTGTCACTCAATCACGCAAAACGGCTGATAGGATTTGGATGAAATTTGGCCTGGGAATATATAACCTGGAATAGGACAAAGGATACTTTTTATCTCGATAGTACGTTGCATGCACAAGACGGTATTCTGTTCACGACACGTTGTGCACAATTTCAAGCAGTAACCTAACAAAAAGTACTAAGCTTGCATGAATTCAAGATATTATTGTAATCATTAATTAGTTAGTATTTCCCACTAATAGTAGAGTTTGAATGAAATTTGGCACAGAAAGTTTATACCTAATTAATAAAAAGTACTAGGCTTGCATGAATTCACGTTACGTTTATTTTGATACAGTTATAAGACAGCACATCAGTGTAACAAACTGTCAAATTTCTCCAAATGATTTTAAACCTTAAAATGGTGATAATGGTTAAGTTCAAAATCGAATGAGAAAGTTTGACAGTTTGTGGTAACTTGGTGGACTGCCAACAGAAGAGAAAACTTAAAACTTTGAGCAGCACATACAGTCGCGTATATACAATGTGTTACACACATAGGTATTTATTTTTTCCCGGTAGTACAATGACGTTGGCCTAACCTAGTACAGCATAATCGATTAGATCGTAATCGCGTCCGAATCGTCTTACAAATCGATCCTTTGTAAGCACTTGACAGCTAGACACATAACAGTAGCTTAAGTGTTGATGAAGTAGTTAATTTAATACAAAAAACCTGATAATTATAATACTAATTAGCAAACTCGTTTGTTCTCGCGGTTCTGCTCCTTTGAACCGATGTAAGAGCTACCTAATTTAATTAATTTATCTATCAGAGCCTGTATATTTTTTCGGTGAGTTTTGCTGTTTTAAGACGGTCATAGGCTGTTTCTTGAATTTATTAAAGTTGTCAACAATCATGATAATAAAATTACCGCACTCCGAAACAGACTAGAATCATTTTTGTAAGTTTTGACGTTCAAAAGTGCCTCCTTTTTTTTTTTTTGAGGGTGGGAAATCATCAAATAACTTCTCCCGCTCTGGGCGGAGCGGGAGGGTGTGTCAGACTCTTACTGACTAAAACCCACCCGTATTCCTTCCTGTTGCCTGTGTTGCGGGGGCCTCGGTGACCCATAAGTACCTTCCCGCGACCCCGGCAGGCATCGGCCCTAGTGGACCCCTACTTTGTGCATCTCTTTGAGGCGCGCGTGGAATACGACGCGCCGTCGACCCGGGCCTGGTCCTTACCGGACGGTGAGCTACCCATTACTCACCGTCCGCAAGCCCGCGCCTACGGTGGCCGGAAATCCGCCCGGGCTTCCCGACGCCCTGGGCGTCTCCTGCGGCGGTTAGGGGCGAGAGGGCGCGAAACTTGCCTTTCCCTCAACCTGCCTTTCCCAAAAAAAAAAGTGCCTCCTAAGTGCCCTATTTGAAATAAATCATTTGACTTTGACTTTCTTAATAATTCGGGGGGTTTAAGACGGGATAATTCCCGTCTTAAACCCACCGAAAAAGAGAATTGATTAGGCTTTTAGACACCAAAGATAATCCTTTAGTGTCTAAAAGTCTGATCAATTCTCTGATTAGTAAGTTCAACAAAGTAGCTATAATCAGTCACAAAAGTCTACACGAGATTTCGCAACGGTTTTATTGTGCTTCATCTTCTGGCACTTGAATGACATTGACAGAAGGGCGTTGTTGGTAAAGTTTTGTGAAATTGTATTGATAAAACAAGATGGCGCATCGTTAGTACCGATTTTGCCATAAGCTAGAAGAGCCTTATACAATATTGTAAATGAAAAGTCTCTAGGAAATCGGTAGTTAGAAACCGGTTGTGGTGGTGGTACAGGCAATGCAAAAATGCCCCTAAAACAGAATGTATCTTCATTACTCTTCAAACTTTTTAAAATCCACGAAGGCGATTCAAAAACCCCACTCACAAAATAACCACACCTCACATAACACTTCACACAGACTTTATCTTCATTACTCCTAAAACTTATATTCTCGTTCACACCTACATACTGCGGGCCGGCTGTTAAGCAATCGACCTTAGTCTTGTTTATATCGCCATTGTGTATATGGTCTCACAGTGCTAGATGTACACCTTTGATAGCAGTAAGAGTGGCTTGGATTTTAATATTATCATTGGTTGGTGTATGACAAGCAATAAGGGGTTACTTATTAAGTTTTTGTAGAGAATCTGCGTGTCCGTTTGCGTTTGTGAGATTTGTGTTTGAAAATCTACGATACAAGATAATTCAGAAGTGATTCTAGTGTATAAGTTTTTCTTGTTGAAGCCATTTTATTGATGTTTATTGAAAAACTTTCTACTTACACAATTTGGCAATTTTGTATAAATTCAGATGATGTGTTTGGAATGGATATATCGGAAGGCTGATGATAAATAATATGAAAAGCTAACCACCATTCGAACAAAAAACTGGTGCCTAGTTTATAATTATCATCTATCAGATGATTAATGAAATAAACTCTTAGAAAACCACACCTAAACCTAATCATTTGCAGCCATTCAGAGATGTACTAGCGGACATTTAAACTTTTTACAAAGCTTTTTCTGTCAATAGAATCGCTGTTTGTCCTTGACTCAAAAAAGATTAACTATCGTCTGACAATTTTCGCAGCCTGTCTGCCACGTCATTCATGATTAGTTTATTAGTATGCAAATCAAACACTCAAACAGCTATTATAGCCACTTCCTCTCTCAATATAGTAATTTTCCTGTGAATAAATCTCTTTAACCATAAATAATTACCACGGTTGCTTGCAAATGCCTTGTTGGTCTAGTGTTCGCAAACACGACTGCTTGTGTTTGATCCCCAGCAGGCTTAGCCTGACACTCTCTATTTCTTCGAAGAATAGACACGGCTCTTTCTATACAAAGTGACATTTCGTTTCTCAGTTTTTGCCATCTCACCGTAGAAATCCTTCTACAATCTGTCATCTTGTCTTTCGTTTCTAACGATCTTTGTCTAGGTCCTTTTTTATGTAGAAGGATTTCTATGGTGGGATGTCAAAAAAGGAGAAACGAAATGTCACTTTGTATGGAAAGAGCCGTGTCTATTCTTCGAAGAAATAGAGAGTTTCATGCTAAGCCTGCAGGTCGGGAGAAGTGTCTTTGGATTTTCCATTCGGAATTTTCTTGATTTTTTCTTGGATTTGTTCAAATATGATGTGATTTTGATAGGCTCTATCCCTATTACATGGGGGTCTTATAACATAACTAACAAAATGTGGGTGTACCTACTATATTCTTTCGCTTGTATATTCTTACGAGGAAAACAACCGTGATGTTATGTTACAAAAACCACGCCCATAGTAACATAGTTTCTTCCATGTTTCTTTATAATCTTTACTAGTCACGTCTCTAGTTTCATAGTTTATGGTTAGCATTGACATTGGGACGTGTCTGAAATCCAGAGATTGTCACATCCTGTTGAATGTGTGACGTTTTATGTTAATCGCGTCAAATATTTAGGATCTTGGCTCACGTTGGGTTTTCTACATAGTCCAAGGATAGAGCTTAAGTTGTCAGTCAAAACCTTTATAAATGTTACATTTGTATTTAGAATATTGTCTTTGAAGGCAAAGGGACAGCCAACATTCAGCCTAGGATAGGGCCACAGAATTTCGATAGCACTATTAATCAGTTTCAATTTCAATAGTACAGCAGTTATTAATCTTTCAATAATATTACATAGATAAACTGCCAAACAACTAATTATATATGAACTTTGGCTTTTCTTAACAGCAGCAGTTTAATGTATGACGTTTTATGCAAATGGCGCCAAATATTACAACAGCTGTTATAATTATTAATAAATTCATTCTTGACACGCATCGTTTACCAATTGTGTTAAGGCCCTTTAATTAAGTTGCCGGTCTTGCTGCTTTAATTTTGTTCAGTGGAGTAACAATATAATTCGATTGGTAATTCGCAAATTGTAGTACCTAGCAGCCTTTTGGGAAATTTGAAAGTGCAGGCATGGCGGCAGATTGCAAATGTAATCGAATTATGAATTGTTTAATTTATTAGTGGCCCGCATGTAGGTAATTGTCTATGGTGTCACTGTGATCGACTAAATAGTTTAGTCGACTTTTTCCAAAAATCAGTTTGTCGGTACTACATTCACCATAGAGTAGGTGTGAAGGCATGATAACTTACCACAACCAGCTTGCCATGTTTGGGGTGTCTTCTGATTAGAAGCGCGGCTCCATTCTCCTCATCCTGGTATAAGTCGCCAACATCTTCTTCATTTTCCTGCAGACAACGGACATACACTTTACAAAACTAGGACAATTTTGGAAATGTATTTTTGTTCTAAAAAAATTCTAAATAGTTTGTGCCAGACCAGTTAAAAATAATAACTTTACGATTCACCACTGTTTTAATAAAAATGTAAATCTCAGAAAAGGGCCAGTTGTTCAAAATCTCGCACAAATTTGTACTTCTTATATCAAAATTATCGAGGTATCAAAAAATAGAATGATACCTGCCCATCCACACATTACATCACCTTTCAAAGGATATCGGTTAAGGCAGTACCTTGTAGCAGCAAGTATTGAATACCTATTTTTTCTTTTTTTACATAATCAAAAGATTACGGAGATACATTGAGTTCAAATTTGTCATGACATCATGCCTTGCTAGATTTTTATACTGAATTGTGACGTAGCGAGCCCCCGCTCTCCATCTTAAATGCGTTTTATCAAAGTATTTTTTATTAATATGAAAAAGCAAAAAATACGTGTCTAATATTTTTTTATTATCTGACTGACGGACTAAATATAATTTCTTTTTTTTACCCAGGCATCATCCCTATTCTACATGTGAGTATTTAAGTATAGTAGTAAAATATTTTATGAAATAAATTCAGGAAGTAATGTATACCCAAAGCATAAAAAAACTATATTGCTTGCAAACTACTTAATATATATTTTCGTAACAAAAAATAAATATTCCCTTTGAAACCGAACGGCAACGCAGCCTGAGCGCCACGCGCATTTGTATGACCATGGTCAACGGCGTTTACCCGTCCCTTAATAAGTAGAAAACTACCGATCCAGTGACAAAACTTGAAATGCATCTAGCCTAAACGTGAAATAGCGTGGGAACTGACAAATCGTGACCTGAATGCCCGACGGAGGCTGGGCGTGATGGATTTATTTACTTATCTCTACGTATGTGTCTACTCAAAAACATGCATTTTAACTTCGTGATTCCAACAACACGCCTTGTTTTTCCGAAGTGTTAGGCAGAGGTGTACACATAGTAGGTACACCCATATTTCGCTAGTTTAAGTCCCATGTACATAATAGGGTGCGACCATAGTGCCATGGACCGGGCACAAATCCTCCAAGACTCCAGAGTCTAGGAAATATAATTATATGTATTATACATACCCAAGTAACAGTTTGCCCGACCTGGGAATGAAACCCAGGATCTCATGCTCAGCAGTAGCGCTTGCGACCACAAGACCAACGGCAGTCAACTTCGTGATTATTGTATAAAACAAAGGATTTCGTATCAGTTTTACTTTCATTGTTTTCCTGCGTGCACTTTGTAATGTTATGCCTTGCAACCTTGGTGAATTGTGCGAGCTCCGTTTCAAATCCATGATATTGAAATGGTTTGTTTTTTTTTTTTGGGAATGGCATCTCGTAGGTCAACCTAGAATATTGGCTGCTTAACCGGACTATCTTGTGGATGCCATAAAATAAGGCCACCTGCCAGGGCATACAACTTATAAACTAAGCGACTTCACGCTAAGGGGACCGCTTGTGGGGTACGGTCCTCGGCTTAGGGCATCGCTGGGGTAGGGCAGCAAGAGACAGGCTGGATTGGATCGTAATTAGTTAGGGACGATTTTAAAGCTACAGGGGGACTGCTCTCTAAGTCCGTAAACGAATATACGGGCCCGTCCGAAAGTAGTTGATCCATCAAAACAATTGACAAACTCAATTTTTCGACCGGGCGAAAACACATTGCGAGTAGGGACAGCTGTCAAATCGTGTCGTCATTCATTCTGATTTTGGGCTCCGAAGTAATCTTATATCCGTAGGTGATACGGAGTAGGAAACGCCCGTAACTTCGACCGAAACTACGGATTTTGTGCTTAGGGAGTAGGCCCCCAGGCTCAGAGGCGCGGGCTGGCACGATCAAGGGTCGTGACGGGGATTGGTTTGAAATAGCTGCCAGATTTTTATTTAAATGCTGCAGTAAAACCTAGAACTTGGCAACTCTTTGAGAGATAGGTTAAAGCAAACTATCTGCCTCTTAGAGCCTAAGCATTACGAAGTTGAAGTTACATAATTAATCCGACTTCAAAAGCTTAAAACTTCACTTAACTAAATGGAACTTTATCTCAAGATTCTTAATATAACGTAGTTTGCATCACCCTTTTACCTTCAGCCTAGTCATACATGCTAATTTATGATTGCCAGACCAACAGTCTTGAGGCACAAAATAAATATAATGAAATAAGGAAATTCCCGACATGACCACGAGATTAATAACATCGTTCTAAGAAATGAACCTTCATATTTTTTACTTATGTACAAATTGAGTGTACCTACTCTGTTAAGAAGTAATAAATCTTCCTCTACCTTAAACACAAAGGATTTTTAGGACAAATTATCTTGGGATAAAAAGCATGGTAGATAACATATTCATTGTACGGAACCCTCACCGCGCAAGTTTAACTCACACTTGTCCGATTTTTTTCTAGACTTCCGAGTCACACTTCCCTTAAATTGAGTCCAAAACAGCATATTAAAAATCCTAGCGTATCTTTTGTGAAAAGGAAAAATACTTACATATTTTACTCTCTTAGTTAATTATCGTAACATCGGGTACGATCGTGTTTCATCGGGTATTTTCAGGTGTCAAAGTTTAACTGGCAATGTCATGGTGCCATTATTATTAATGTACCTTTTACGGTTTTTTCTATAGCATTTGGTCTAGGCCCGTTCTGTCCATGTCACCTATGTTTGTCTACGTCATCTTGGGGCATTATACATAAAGGAGCTTCGTTAATCTTTCAAAATCGGTACAACCACATTTGTATGGAATCCAAAAATAAAATCCACATAGTTTTCATAGATAGGCAATAATATTAAAAAGAGTTTAAGTATAGGTTATCGTAATAAACATCAATTAATACTTACAATTTGCAACGAGGCCGTATTAAGCAAAGTATTTAATAAAATAATACTATAACTTATGAAGACATAAATAAGAATATGCTTCCGTGGTGAATCCATCTCATGATGAATATCATCTCACGATTATTCACATACAAAGAATTTTATGCTACAAGACCATGCATCATAAAGCCACGGAGATATTTTTGAGTTATTTTCACGATCTTAGCATAAAAGGAAGTGTAAGCAAGGAAATAATTGTCTATGACACATTTGTTCGTATGAAATATAGCCCTGTTGTCCTTTCATGATTTCCGCAACCCTTCGATCTGACAATGAGAAAAGACGGCGCGGGAAAACTTGACAGGAAAACTAAGATGGCGGAGAATTTAAGATGGCGGCTCCATATCAAATTGAGATCTTATTTTACTATTATCAGCGAATATTTTAGCCAATGTAACCATAGAATCTAATGTTTTGTATAAGGTGAGTACTTGTAATGTTAATAGGTTCAAATCGAATTTATTCCGCAAAAATCTCACCGTAAAACTTAAGTGAAGTGAGTTTGAAGTGCACAGGTTTTCACTGTAAGATTTTTACAAAATTGTATCCATCGTTGTTGTTCGTGTTGTGTTTGTTGTTATCCTTAACTTTCGATTAAGCAGTTAATGAGAAATAATTAGATAAAAACATTAAAAAGTAAAAGTATCTCAAAAAGTATTAATTTATCAAAGTCGACCCTTCTTACTTGCAATATTTAAGCAAAGGAGCACCTAAATCAATGTTTGTTTCACAGTATCGCGGTGTACATGTTAATCGCAACTATAACCTCTAGGCAATTATCCATTTTATATGCTGATACGGTAATAAAAGGAATGTGGTAGACGCTTCCTCCTATATTTATTATATTAGTTGGTAATTGCAGCTGTAATAGACGATGTACCGATGTGTCGTCATCATCTTTAATCTAGCACGAACTTCAAGAAACATTGTAGGTAATGAGGTATTTCACCAAGACGGCCCGTTGTAGCAATCTCTACGAATAACAAAGCTGAAGAGATTGTATGCTTTTTTTGTTTGTTTGAACGCGCTAATCTCTGGAACTACCTAGCAGACGGCTTTGATTTTTTTTTGCATTTGATAGCCCCGTTCTTGAGAAAGGCTATTGGCTATATAAATCACACTACACACGCCTGTAATCCCCGAAGGATCAGACAGAGGTGTACCTATAATACACCCACATTTCGCTAGTTGTGTTAAAGTCCCATGTTATTAAAAGGGGGCGAGCCTATTGCCATGAACCTGGCACAAATCCAGACTCCAGGCTGTTACTGAGAAATTCCTGATAAAAAAAAACAAGTTACACTTTGCCTGAAATGGGATCGATTCCCATTGCGGGCAAAGTGTAACCACCCAGGACCTCATGCTCGGCAGTAGCGCTTGCGTCCACTAGACCAATGACGTAGTCGAGGTAGGAGGTAATATAATTTAATACGCCTTTATTCAAGAACTTATCCCACGGGAACTTAATAAAAACTATCATATGTTCTAACCCAGGTCAAGTTCTAACCATGTGCCAAATTTCATCCAAATCCGTTCAGCTGTTTTAGCGTGAAAGCGTAACAAACAAATACAAACCAACTCATTTTCGCATTTATAATTTCTGTGAAGACAATATATTACATAAACTGTTATCGCACAATGGTATGGGTTAGATTATCACGATTCCTTTTCAATTGGGAAAATAACACCCCATTTTTTATTTTATGTAAAGTTTTGGTACAGATACAATTTACCTATGAGAACTTACTGCTTCATCACCTTTGAACTACAGGCAAATCGGGTATTCGCAATTTGATATCTGTTTTATGATATATGAAATAATGCAAATTGACAGGCTGTGGCTCCTTTTTAAACCTATCTTAAGAGTCCATAATACCTCAGCGCTACCAGGGAGATGGCTCCAAGGCGCTGATAGTTTAGGTAATTTATTTTTACGGTAAAAAAGGGGCAATTTAAAAAAAAACTGCTTTATATTTAGTTCAGTTATTATGCAAAGTTTCATGATCTAATTTGAAGTAATTTTAATACTAGCGGGTTATAGTTCGGTTTAGAGGACTTTGTATTTTTTCTGTAGAGATAATTTTATGGAATCATGTTTTCGTCAAATATCTTAACATGAATCCTCAACTTTACCATATATTTATTTCAAAATGAATGCTGCAGTATTTCCGATATAACGGAGGATCATGCTAAGCAATTTGAGGTATTGTTGACTCTTAAGAAAAGGTTCTCATGTGTACAGGCTATTGATTAAGTTATCTGAAAAATCCTTTCATGAAAAATTGTTGTTTATTTTTTATTTGGATATGGGTTTCGCTGGATGCAGGTGACAAGCCTATATTATATTTAGATGCGAATACTGTGTTTATGATAATTATTTTAAGTGCAAAGACACCCTCTGCCTTTAAGTTAAACTTAAGTCTTCAACAATATTTACTCGAAGAACTCTTCATACTGTTTACAGAAATCGGCAAACAAAAGAATATGCATTTTTGTGATGTAGGCA
The DNA here is from genome assembly GCA_905333075.3 of Atethmia centrago. Classification (NCBI taxonomy): domain Eukaryota; kingdom Metazoa; phylum Arthropoda; class Insecta; order Lepidoptera; family Noctuidae; genus Atethmia; species Atethmia centrago. Next base: position 17,933,272 of record HG995385.1, read on the forward strand.
TACAAGATCGCCAGACAAAGCTGCGAGGGATCGAAAATTACATTGTCAGAGAAAATTGAAGTAGTTAAAGATGTAATGAAATAAAAGGAGCGAGACGCAGGTCGAATGGTGGTTTCGCCCCTGCGGCTTTGAGTTAGCTTAAGGCAGTCACAGGATTGACCGGTTAAGTAGTCACGACCTCTCGAGGCTTCGCATGGTGGCATGGCAAAGATTCTAACCTAAACCTAAAATCATGCTTAAGATTTTGATCTAGTTTAAAATTAACCATTAATAGTTCCAAAACACTGCTCAAAGTCACGCCTGGAATAATGATTTGACTTAAAAGTCTATAGAGGCATGAGTAATGATGTAAAGTTCACTCATCCTCCATAGAAAAGGGAGGAGCCTCCGACCAGACGGGTGTCGTGTCTGGTGGGCAACTGCCCGACGGTTGGTGTCGGGATGTTGTATATACGCTAGTTGCACGGTAAACTCTGCTTGCGCGATGCAGGATTTTGCGTGACGTCACTGTGCTGTGTAGTTCGCATGTGGCGATGTAGATGGCCGCCACAAGTCTATTGAATTGTTAAAATTGTAACAAATACATACCAAATGCATTGTCTATTTAGTGTAGGATGTAAAATATAGTTAAAACTGAATAAAACATCCGTATAAATCCGCACCTAAATTCTTCCAGTATTCAAAGAATAATTTTATTTGTGGTTTTACTCCAATTCTGTCAGTTCACAATTCAAGTGCCACCTTTGGAAGGCTATTACTTATTCGTATTTTATTGATCGTCAATTGTTTAGTTATTTGTGGGCGCGGCTAGCAGTTACCATTTTATAGGAACCTTCCATCTTCAATACTATTATAAATTAAAGTCACGTTTCGTGTCTGTCTGTGTGACCGCGTCGTTCTTCTAAACTACGCAACGGATTTTGATGAAGGTTTCACCATCATTTAGAAAAATCTAGAGAATTTATTCCGGAAAGTTTATGTGTATACTACATTAATATTTAATCCACAAATCTATACAGATATATAAAATTGGAGTGTCTATTTGTAACATTAAAATAACCGCTTTTTACTAAATGCATATGGATGTATACATGGTACATATACCAAAATATTTTTTTTACAATTTTTGTCTGTCTGTCTGTTTGTTCCGGCTAATGTCTGAAACGGCTGAACCGATTTTGACGAGAAATTCACTGGCAGATAGCTAATGTAATAAGGAGTAACTAAGGCTACTCTTATTTAAGAAAAAGCCACGCGGGCGAAGCCGCGAGCAGCAGCTAGTAATAAATAAATCTCGAAGTTTTGTTAAAACCGTGCGAAGCGTGCGGGTCGCTAGTATATGTATAAACAATGATATTTTAAGTATGATGTTTTTACCTACCTGCTTTTAAAGTAAAAACATTAATAAAGGTGACTGCAATTAACCGATTTTATGTTTATTATCTTGCCTGACGCTATTAATTACCAAAAATATGATACATTAGGAAGTCTTCGTATCGCAATCAACTGCGATAGATATGACAAGAAGTTTTTTATTCCCCTATCCCTTTCCATAAGCTTCCTCACTCTTGTGTTTTCAAAGCACTCTCTTTCCCTTGGCGCTCTACTGTCTACACAAATGTAAAAAAAGCCAAATACGTAAGTATAGACCTAAGCCCTATTATACCTTTAACTCTGCCGGCCAATTCTGTTGAGTTACAGTCTGGCCGTTGAGAGAATGCGTTCTTGACTGCTGTCAGTTTCATATTATATGTGTTTTGCGAATTTGATCCTTAAAGTTACTAGAATTTGTCCAACTGACAGGTGTCGGAACGCATTCTCTCGGCGGCCGGACTGTAGTTATTACCCGCTAGGAAATAATAATTTCAAAGGGTCGCCGTTATCGAAATCGATAAGGACTTATATATTTCCAAAACAATAGATTATCCAACATTAAACTTTTGAAGACAAAGATGAATAATTAATAATAATTATTTGCATCATAGATTTTGCATATCTCTGGGATCTATCACCTGACGTCAAACACGGCTTGTTGACAGCAAATGACAGGACAATGATCTTAAAAACATCAATAAATCAAAATGCAAGTATCATCACAAGAAAACCGTGAGAATAACGTGAAAAACAAACAATTTGCTAAGAGGATGTTCCTCGTTCGTATGCTAATTGTTTACTGCAGCTTGTTTATTGCTATATTGCAATTATTATTAATAATGTGACGTCAATATTACCTCTATTACCTTTGATAACGCCTATTATAAATAAAAGGAAAATATCGAGATGAATAACTTCTCTATGGTTCTTTTGTCCTGTTTTTTTTGTATTGGTGCCGATTCCCTTGTTCACAAACTAAACTAAATTTAAGTTCAGTGCATCTTTTTCTTTCTATTTCATTAAGAAAAGGACAGAAGATAAATTTTAATTTAGTCCTGTCAAATTAATCAGCGCTTGACGTAAATTGACGTAATTTTAGTAGGCAAGTTTTTAATCACGTCTAAACTTGTATGGAGTAGTGACAGGCGCTGATTAATTTGACAGGACTAAACTAAAATTAATCTTCTGTCCTTTTCTTAATGAAATAGAAAGAAAAAGATGCACTGAACTTAAATTTAGTTTAGTTTGTGAACAAGGGAATCGGCGCCACTGTCATGTAAAAAGACAAAGAAAATATTTTATGCACACTGGCATAAAATATTTTATTTTCTTTGGTGTAGAAGTAGGTACTATAAAAATATTTGACTTTTATCTGTCAGGTAGATTTGCTACTGTAGGTCTTAGTATCTGATGGCGCGAGCGCTTAAGTCGAAAATATTTGATTTGATTCATTCGGGAAATTGGGAATGTAAGTCTGCAATAAAGGGATTCGTGTGGTGCTGGATGTAAAGAATAGCACCATCCCATTTCTTCCCGTGGGTGTCCTAAAAGGCGACTAAGGGACTAGACTACTAGAGAATCGGCAGCAGCGTTCTCTATGCATTTTATCACTATACTGCGATCGCCAACCCGCCTGCCAAGCGTGGCGATTATGGCAAACCCTCCCTATTGGGGGAGGCCTATGTCCAGCAGTGGACGTCTTTCGGCTGGAATGATGATGATGAAGTCTGCAATTTTGTAGTAGCTATAGTTATGGGTTTGTATTAGGTTAAGTACCTATAGTTTGACAAAATTGAGATTTTTTCGTGCTTGTCAAGCAATTTCGACTGTCTAGAGACCCCATTACGGCTTTGGGATCGAATTCGGTCGTAAAGCGATCGTTATCTAAGTCAAGACTGCAGACCTTGGTGTTAAAACAAAATAACAATACGTTTGTACCCATGATTGGGTCCTAAAACCCTGGTCCATTATAGGCTGTTGTCATAAAACGCGCTTTAAAATTTCAATTGCTTTCTGCAAACAATAATCAATTTCACTGGGTCATAGAGCTACAATTGCTCTCGCATTACACTCATATTCACGTAATACAATCGCCATATTGTCGCGTAAATTACGCGTCTGTTCGCACGTAATCGTTAACACATGAGTGTGACCATTTTGTATTTTTAGGGTTCCGTACACAAAGGGTGCCAATGGGATAACTAAGGTTCCGCTGTCCGTCTGTCACAGAGCTGTATCTTTTGAACTGTAATTGGTAGACACTTGAAAGTGTGTATTACTATGACAACAAATTTTAAAAATAAAGGAAAAAAAGAAAACGGTGTCTCCATACAAGAAACTTGTTTTTTTTCGGCGTTTTTACTGAAGTAGTTAATTAAAAACTGTACCGATGTTGGCTTATAGTATGATTTTTGTATGGTGGTGGGTAGATTGATAACTTGTTGAATAAATCAGTGTGTCGCTAACCCTCGCCTTTCATTGACGCTGCATTGGCGACGAGTACGGGATGCATACATCTTCTACTTGTCTATTGTGTGATGAACACATAATAGACAAGTAGAAGATGTACTGTCAGAATAAAATTATAAATACCATAAACAACGCCACGTGCCGATCGATAGCGCGAAACGCAAATATATGCTAAGATTAAGTAATAGCCCATATAAATTGTAAAAATATACATAATGGAGGCTAATCGTACACATTATTGGACATAACAATCTATGGTCATACATAAATAAAATTAAGTTACATCTAGTTTGAATAATTGTTTCGGCAGAACTTTGATACAAACTCAAGAAAAAATATATATATATACATAACATAACATAACGCCTTGTTCCCCGAAGGGTTGAGCAGAGGTATACCTATAGTACATCCACATTTCGCCGGTTATGTTTAAGTCCCATGTAATAGGGGGCGAGCCTATTGCCATCAACAAAACTCCGGAACTGGAAAAGCCAATAACATTTACCCTCATGCTCAGCAGTAGCGCTTGTGACCACTGCACCAACGAGGCAGCGAGGGAGTTGAGAGACATATTCTGCGTTAAAATCCTAATCCTAACTTATAAATGCGAAAGTGAGTTTGTTTGTATGTTACGCTTTCACGCTAAAACGGCTGAACGGATTTGGATGAAATTTAGCACATAGGTACATCATGACCTGTATTAGGACATAGAATACTTTTTATCCCGATATTCTCACGATATCGAGACTTGCGGCGGGTGAAACCACGGCTAGTAATTTAAAAGTATTAAAAAAAAAACTACTGCTTTATCTTAGACAGATTGGTTTCCATTTGGAATCTGTAATGCCATAGCCATACGTAGGACGTATGTAACTTGTTTTAAATAATTATAACATAAGTTAAAAATTCTTGCTTAAATTACAGAGAAGTGCAAGAGAAACCTCTACAAATTCAGGATCAACGTCTCAAGAACGAGTACATATTATGGGATAACCCGATCATAAAGTAGGGATTTAACTCGAAAGCGCTGGGAAGTGCTCAAGAAACGCTTAAAATGTGGGACATACAAACATTGTTGCCGTGAAATCAATTGACCCATAATTTTGTGCTTTACTTGATTGAATGACCTGTTATAAAATTGTGTAATTTTTTTGGCCAAAGGGGAAAGGACAACAAACATATATTTTAAATATTTGATATGAAAATGCAGCCAAAAGTCTAGCAAATTTTTTGATAAAAGTAAAACAAGACGGAGCGCTCAAAATTCTTTAAGGAGTGCAAATCTAAACATTTGGACATATTTTATCTGCCTTTCATAGTTACTTAACACTTCGTATGTTCTAAGTACAAGAGAGCAGTATGGCCCAGTGGTAACGGCCGCGACTTACGAGTTGTAAGGTCGTAGTTTCGAACCCAGACAGGCGCTTTAGTTTGTGTAAATTATTTCATCACCACTGCTCTCAAAACAGTGAAGGAAAACATCGTGAGGAAACCGGCATGTCCTGGAGCCAAAAAATTCGAAGACATGTGACATCTACCAAGCCGCACTGGGCCCGCCTGGTGGATTATGGCCCACTGTCTCTTACAAAGAGGAGACCTGTGTCACAGCAGTGGAAAAATTATAGGCTGATTATGCTAAGTTCAAGAGTCTACCGTGGGCTGATGACATTATCCAGGTGTCAGGAACGACTGGACAAAAACAGGCAAGGACGGGCATTCGTGGAAAAAGCTGGACGAGGCCTTTACCGAAAAAGGGGTTCATATTTCAATGAAAAAAGACTAACCATACTAACAATAACCGATAAGTAAATTTACTAATACCCTACTAACAACATTTGAAATGGAACTTGGAAATATGGAATAAATGTTTTTATTTTTATTTTATTTATTAAGGACAAGAGTACAACACACAAATTGTTAAGTAACTGCAATCGTTAAGGCGCTGACAAGAGGCAAATGACCAAACTAGGCTTGTCTTAAGAAAAAAAATTGCCAAATTTGTATAGTCTGTGGTAGCGGAAAAGATATATGTTAATTTTGAACATATTTCTCACAACTTAGTTGTTACCAAAACACGTTTTGAAAAGAAATCTCGATACAAACTAACGTTAAACTAACCTCTCGTTCCAAACCAAAATATCTATATTAAATACGTTACGTAGTTAATTAATAACAACAATGTCTTATTTGAATGCAGAATTTGGTTGTTTTTTATTTTCCATTACTCAACTCAATTTTGAGTAAATAGATAATTGCTTCATACTTTGCAATAAATTACAAGCGTTGTGTCATCGCGCTTCTCTTTCTTTCGTCTGACAGTGACCGCGATTTAGGTGTTATCAGCGTCTTGATTCTACCCGAAAAACAAAATTTGCTATGAAATACATCCGACTCGTGCTGAAATAGAGCTTTTCATACCTGTGCAAATGACTGCTCAATTAAGCAGTCTGTAAGTATTTGAAAGAAAGAAACAAAGAAAAAGTATTTATTGGGACTCACAAAGGAAATCACAAATTAAACTAAAAAACACTCATAGAAACATAAAAAAAACAAAGTAAAATTAAAATAAAAACAAAAAACAAAAAGTCCTGTACGAGGCCAAAAGGCTCATAACTCAGCATAATTCTGCGACACTTAAAACAGCGTAAAGTGTCGTGTGTTCTCGAAACATCACATTGAAACTACCATTCCCAATAAATGCACAATCGACGCGTAAAATCAAAGTTCTCCATTTCATATTCACCTCATATATATTTAGCTATTTATGTAAATTCATTTAAATGTACAAATTCGGCTGACTCAGCCACGTGTACGAAGCGATGGTGGAATAAAAGCAACCTCATTATAATAACGAGCTGTATTTAAATTACAAATGAGTTTTATGATCGTTCGCAAATTGTGACCAGAATAAAAAATCTTTAATTTTCTCTGTAGGTATAGATAATGTTGTTATACATTTTTTTAAAGGTTGGCCATAATATTAGGAATTAGTTATAGGAGTCAAGAACTTTTCGGGCTACTAACTGAATGCAATGTAGATGCTAATATGAAATGAAGGTACTAGTACTGTCGCTTGTTCAAAACCGGCCAAGTGCGTGTCGGACTACATACAATGAATGGTTCCGTAGGTGGGATGAATTTATCCCAAGAACAAACTTAACATTGGTGCCGATTCCCTTGTTCACAAACTAAACTAAACTTAAGTTCAGTGCATCTTTTTCTTTCTATTTCATTAAAAAAAGGACAGAAGATAAATTTTAGTTTAGTCCTGTCAAATTAATCAGCGCCTGTCACTACTCTATACAAGTTTAGACGTGAATAAAAACTTGCCTACTAAAATTACGTCAATTTACGTCAAGCGCTGATTAATTTGACAGGACTAAACTAAAATGTATCTTCTGTCCTTTTCTTAATGAAATAGTAAGACAAAGATGCACTGAACTTAAATTTAGTTTAGTTTGTGAACAAGGGAATCGGCGCCACTGTAGTTGAAAAACATGTTCACCCATACATTCAACTGCAAATGTAAGCTTGTACACACAATATTGAGTGATTTGGTATATTATTTTAAGGCCATAGACTTCTTATAGGTTTTCCTGTAATAAGTAGTAGCCTAAAATTTTGAAAAAAATACAGAGAATCCTTCTAACTATTCTGTTTTTTTTCAAAATTTTAGGCTCAGCAGTTTTGGAGATGAGGGGGAATGGTCAATTTTCATCTATTTTCTTTAATAACTTGGAAACGAATTATTTTGAAATTAAAAAAAAATATATATTTGTAATCCTCTTAATAAGTCTTTTCATTTGATATGCACGAATTCGAATTTTTCCTCTAAAAGTGAACCCCATATTCAAAATTCATATATATTTACGTTACACGTTCGTGTTTGGGTCATAGAAATTCATATGTGCACCAAATTTCAACTTAATCGGTCCAGCAGATTCGGAGCAAATCGGCTGTGACAGACGGACAGACAGACACACGACTGATCCTATAAGGGTTCCGTTTTTTTCCTTTTGCGGTACGGAACCCTAAAAAGGGATACCTACCCAATGCTGGAACAAAAAGAAGTAAGTTGACACATATTAAGCAACTTGTTAGCAAGTTCGATTATTGAATTATGTTACCAATATATCGACGGTTAAAAGGTAATAAGGCATAAGCGACATTTTGGTCGAAAATGAGTTATGAATGCCATCCTAGCTATTACCTACATTATAATAAAAAAGTACTTACAGAGATGTCATCAACATTTTCATGATGCGTCGTAGTAGTAGAAGACACCACATCATCCTAGAGATTAAGTAGGATGGCATTCATAACTCATTTTCGACCAAAATGTCGCTTAAGCCTTATTACCTTTTAACCGTCGATATATACATTCAAAATTCAGATCAGCCGTTCTATTGTGTAAAAATCTCACCGTGATAACTTAGGTGAAACGAGCTCATTCCACCTGATGCTAGGGACTGACATTATTGACAGCTCACATAACCTAAGTAGTCACGGTGAGTTTTTCACAGATTAGAGCGGCACTTACGAACTCCCGAACTCTTCACCTTTGAAATATTTTACGACTAATTCTTCCAATACAAGCTATTTATAAAACTAGAGCAGTTTGTTGGCGGTCACCTTTATAATGCAAATGCATTATTCGATAGGAGAGTCATCTTCAATATAAATTTTAATTACGAGCCAAAATTAAACGAACTAATCAGTAAAACTATGAACCTGTTAAGGTTTTATTTCAATCTATTAACCTACTAGAATATGAACTGGAATCGCAATAATTATATAATCAGAGATCTAATATTATTATATTATTATTATCCATAAATCAGAACATAGAGTTTTATGATTTCAAATGTAGAAGTGGTTTGATTAAGAACATCTCTTCTCTATTATTTTGCACGTGAGTTGACAGTTCACACGAGGTATTACAAAAAAAAAATCACTGGATAGAATTTCTGCCAATAAAAATATAAAATTGAATCTAGTTATATATCAACTCATTAACATAAATTGATTTGTGAATTTGTATTTTCTTTTTACAACCAATAAAAGAAACAAAACAACGAAACACTAGCTTGTACTAATAAAACTAAATATTAAATTTAGTTTTATTAATGAGTTTACATAGCGAACCTTTTTATTTTTGGTAAAAACAGATTTTTACGAATATTTTCGAACTTAAAAAGAAAAAAAAACGAAATGTGATGATTCTATGATTATTATTTTTATCATCTGTGCTGATTACCATCTATACATATTATACATTAAATACGCTTTTTATGTATGTCTGTGTGCCTGCGTTGTTCTTCTAAATTAAGGAGCGTTTATTTATATATATAGAGGTTTGGTATTTAAAATTAAATATTACACGTAAAAATAAATTTAATTGGCTTTGTTTAAAAGATATGCCTTTGAGCTTAAACATGATTTCGGGCATATGGGCGCCACGGCTGGCTCGAATGCATTATTGCGGATATACGGCCCCAGTTGCTCGATAAGCGTGGAAGTTCGAAAGGGTTACCGAGGCCCCTGGCAACACAGGCAATGGAAGGAATACGGGTAGGTTTTAGTCAGTAAGAGTCTAAGTTCCGTATTACAGAACGTCACTCAATTCTCAAGCATTACTTAAAACTAGTTTTAACCAATCAAATGGCTTGAATCTAGTTTTAAGTAGTGCTTGAGTATTGAGTGACGTTCTATAATACGGGCCTTATACACCCTCCCGTTCCGCCCAGAGCGGGAAAAGTTATTTGATAATTTCCCACACAAAAAAAAAAAGTTGCTCGACAAAGTGGTCGAAAATTGGACGCTTAATTCGAACCAGCAGTGGCATCACGCCTGTCAGCGGGAGCCTATATTCGAAAACATTATTTACCTACTTAATTGCTTTTTCTGACAACCCAGTTTGAATAAAACCTCTTTCAAATAATAGATAACAAGAAAACCAAATAAAATGAGACCGACTATGTATATTACGCAATCATGTATTCAAATATGCGTTTTATAAATAATGTTAGTTATAAAACCTGGGCGTGGTTTGAATTAAAACAACTACATATCTTGTTGATGGACATTGAGAGGTTTAGGTTAAATAATTCAGTACAGTAATAGTTATGTAAGTAAATATTTTATTCACACTGTAGCCTGAGGGTTAAAATTACGACACAGTTTGCTTCTCTTTCATTCATTGTTTTAATTTAAAAGAGTGTCCATGGAGTTTCTTGCCGGTTCTTCTCCATAGGAACCTACTACGACGACTGCTTTGACAATTCAGTTTGAGTTTGAGACAAAAATGGCGTGAACCTAGCAACTGAACTTACACTGAAAGTTATAATATTTCCAACCGGGGTCACGGGAAAATCCAAAAGGGATACCGAGGCCCTTGGAAACACAGGCAACGAAAGCAACGCGGTTGGGTTTTAGTTAGTAAGAGTCTGACACACCCTCCCGTCCGCCCAGAGGAAGATACTTGATAAATTCACACCCCAAAAAAAAAAAAATAGTTCTAAGTTTTCAGCTGCTGCCATGATATTTATAGGATGTAGTGTCTGAGGGATTCCTAAGAACCCTCCTCGGATATAGAACAAGTTATCAAAGGAAACAGGAAACAGGAAAAATTATATTTTCTCAAATTGAAGGTATTCAATCTGTTACTCGCCCTTCGAAATTCGGCAAAACCCACCTCAAGTTTACTGGCCTGCCCGTGGCTATATCGACCCACCTTGAAGGTAAACGACCTCTTCATCTTATTACACACAATTAGACCTATCACTGACCCCACTAATGAACGCACCTTTGCAATTATTGATACAATCAGACAGTTGTAAAAATGTCCTTTATAATTTGCAACATGTTATCAAACAAGATTTGGGGACAGCCATCGACTATAATATTAATAACCAACCTTTTGGATTGATCACAACAAGTTCCAAAATAAAACTGATCAATAATATTGATATGCAAATTAACTAGTGTCTTTCGAACTCTGTGGATTAAGGAAAATTTTAGGTTTATAATTTTATATCGGTTTTTAATATCCTTATTAAAAAAACCGATTTAAAATTAAAAAATCTTCTAAAATGTGAAAATCGTACCTATTCTGTTACAGTCAGCTTCGACTATTATCTAAATGCTATTATAATATCAGTGAATATTAACCAGCTCTGTGGTCTAGTGGTAAGACCACCTGTCTCAGACCCAGAGGTCCCGAGTTCCATTCCAAGCGGGAGCAAAATATTCTGCTCGAAGTCCGCCTGGCTAGCTACCACAATCGTATCTAAAGTCTGTTTTTTAATCTCGAAGACTAAATTGACACATGCAAATGTCAAACTCCAAATTGAAAAAACGAACAACAATCATTTGGAATGTCAAATTAGTCTCTGGGATTAAAAAAACAGACTTAGACAAACACATTTGAAAAATACTTTCATATGCATTTAGTAAAAAGAGGTTATTTTAACATTACAAACGGACACTTTTATTTATTTGTATGGATAAACAAACAATAATGTATGACAGATAGAAATAGACAAACACTGAAGAGCGTGTACGCCGTACGGCATTTCATACAAATTTTGAAGTCCTTATTTTTCGAAATGACTGAACAGATTTTAATGAAACTTCACACACATAAGCAGGATACATAGGTTTAAAAGTTAGAACACATTTTCGAAAAATTGTTTTACAATTAGATTAGAGCGATTTTAAATTTTCCATACAAACAGAAATTTCCAATTATCTCTTTTTTTAAATAAGACATTTCGAAAATGGTTTTTATTCACTTTTTAGACCTATGTATCTTGCTTATGTGTGTGAAGTTTCATTAAAATCGGTTCAGTCATTTCGAAAAATAAGAGAACTTGAAATTTTGTATGAAATGCCGCACGGCATAAACGATCGTAAACAGTGTTATAATTACGAACCTATCAACGACAACTTGAAAACCTAGAACCCAGATTCCAAACACGAGTCCTAACCTCGATCTAGGTGTTTAAATCGATCTAAGTGCATTAGCGATCAAGGTAAACAGAAATATATATACAGGGTGACATTGAAAACATGCGACAAATCGAAATGGGAGATTGTACTCATCATTATGAACAACTTTTATTAAGGGGCCAAAGCTACAATCCCAAAAAAAAAACTGCTGTCCCCTACATTTATGTTCGCAATACCTCATCAAAATGTAGGAAAAGCAGATTTTTTTTTTTGGGATTACAGCTTTGGTCCCTTAGTAAAAGTTGTTAATAATGATGTATACAATGTCCCATTTCAGTTTGTCGCAAGTTTTCAATTTCAACCTGTATGTGTAACAAAATATAGCTGGGTACGAAACTTGTTTTAGTACTTTTGACACCGTTTTCGGCTTCTGCAGAATACATTATGTATTTATGGTAATAGTCTATTAGCTCGAGCTAGAACTAAACCTAGGCAGACATCTCAAATGTCAATATCTAGATAATGTCAAATGTAAATAGTCATTGTCGGTAGGTTATTATGAACTATGATTTTGTTGTCTATGACTGGTTTTAGGGATTTGAACGTATACGTTGTTTCTTTAAAGGATAAAGGAGTGTGAGTATTATTAAGATGAGTAGGTTACATGTCTTTTTGTTTTTGGTTGGGTAATTATCTATCAAATAACTTCTCCCGCTCTGGGCGGAGCGGGAGGGTGTGTCAGACTCTTACTGACTAAAACCTACCCGTATTCCTTCCGTTGCCTGTGTTGCCAGAGGCCTCGGTAACCCTTTCGAACTTCCACGCGACATCGGCAGGCATCGGCCCTAGTGGACCCCTACACTTGTGCTGACATCTATTTGAGGCGCGCGTGGAATACAACGCGCTAAAAAGTTTGAACGCAATTCGCTTCGATAAAGTCCCAGCCGGTAATAAAAAAAGCGCGTCTGCCGAGGCGCATTGATCAACCAAATAAAAAAAAAATACACGGGAACTTCTTATTCGTTTTTCATTACTTTTTGTCAAAATATTACAGACAATTTTAATTTGATATTAATATAAATTTGTAATTTGGTTATGTAAATATAAATATTCGTCAGTACTAAAATCATCGCTTATTTATTTTTCTTATAGGATGAAAAGCAGAGTGTACCACACGGTACCAAAATTATTTAACCTCGAGTGACGTACTTTGAATCCCTCGCTACGCTTAGGATTCTACTCTAGAATCCTTCGCTTCGCTCTGGATTCAAACAATCGCTCGCGCCCTCAATACATTATTTTGGTCCCTTATGACACAATCTACTATTTCATAACTTACTTGCATTATATGAAGGCGTAATAACAGACTTAATAGTCCCTAAAATCACATATCTGAGCCTATACGTAAAGTATTGATTAGCGACTGTTTAACTATACATTTTTGACGTTTAAATGTCTCTTAACTTTAAGCGAAGTTTATAAATAAACCCCAAGGAGTGTTAGTTACTGTGTCTGTTTAATTTTATAATCAAAATGGTGTTATAAAACAGTTGATAATAATCTAGGGTTCATTTTCGAGGACAAACAAGCCTTTAAAGTCAAATATATTAAATTAAATACGATTATAATAACAAAACTGCTCTGGTTCGCAAATTAAGCTGCGTTATAGAATACAAAACAGTTCCATTTTGTTCACACTATAAGATGAGGCGCATACTACGTGAATTTGGACACTACAAAAATTTCTCGAGCCAGATGACTTAGTTGTTCTTTCTAGAATAGTAACAGTAATGTCAAACGTATTGATTGGCTTACCAGAGCTCTTTTCTGGGACTATTTTCTTTCGCATTTAAAATCAAGTGGAACTTTATTTAGGGTTCCGTACCCAAGGTTAAAACGGGACCCTATTACTAAGACTCCGCTGTACGTCTGTCTGTCTGTCACCAGGCTGCATCTCATGATCCGTGATAGTTAGACAGTTGAAATTTTCACAGATGATGTATTTCTGTTGCCGTTCAAAAAAAAAAACTAAAAACAGATTAAAATAAATATTTAAGGGGGCTCCTATACAACAGACATGATTTTTTGCCGTTTTTATAGATAATGGTACGGAGCCCTTCGTGCGCGAGTCCGATTCGCACTTGGCCGGTTTTTATTAACTTGTATTGTCCCACTGCTGGGCTAAGTCCCCTCCGTAACTTTCCACTGTTCCCTGTGCATTGCCTTCTCGAGCCAATCTCCCATAAACGCCTCTTAAGTCATTTCGCTAGCGTTTCCTACGCCTCTCTTGGTGAAGACGCCCGTCATCTGGCTCCCACTACGTGACGACTCTGGCCCATCGGTCCCACTTCAGCCTACCAGACTTGTTTCCCACATCGGCGATTCCTGCTTTGTAGCGTAGCGTATCGTGGTATTGCGTGTTCAAGAACTGTATAGTAAAACATGTTATCCCCTTTGTTTTAATAGTTAATTCATTCCGGTTTAGATACACAGCTTTTTTCGTTTCCCGACGACTTTTCGCGAAAGTTTCGGAAGTTGACGTCAAGTATGACTCGGTGTCCTCGCGCACGTATGGGAGTGGCGCGAGGAGGCGAAACGCCGGGGCGTAAGCCCGCTGCCGCGAGAAATCGCGGCACAGCGGACGGAGCTCCGGCGGGATCTCATGGCGTCATGGAAAGTACGGTTGTTGCAACCCAGTGCTGGGCACGCCACGATTGCGGCGATAAGTCCCCTCTTTGAGGAGTGGCTGGAGAGGCGCCACGGCGTCCTCACCTTCCGCGTGACGCAGGTCCTCACCGGACACGGCAGCTTCGGGAGGTTCCTGTGTCGGATAAGGCGGGAGGAAACGTCCGGGTGTCACCACTGTGTGGATCGCCCGGAGGACACGGTGGAGCATACGGTGGAGGTCTGCCCGGCTTGGGCAGAGAACCGCCATGTCCTCGTGGAGGCGATCGGCGGCAGAGACCTCTCGCGTCCGGCCCTGGTTCAGGCCATGGTACGGAGCGAGAGGGCATGGGCAGCCGTCACCTCCTTCTGCGAAGCAGTAATGCTCGCGAAGGAGGAGGCGGGACGGTTGAGGGAAAGGCAAGTTTCGCGCCCTCTCGCCCCTAGCCGCCGCAGGAGACGCCCAGGGCGTCGGGAATCCCGGGCGGATTTCCGGCCACCGTAGGCGCGGGCTTGCGGACGGTGAGCAATGGGTAGCTCACCGTCCGGTAAGGACCAGGCCCGGGTCGACGGCGCGTCGTATTCCACGCGCGCCTCAAAGAGATGTCGTCAGCACAAAAGTAGGGGTCCACTAGGGCCGATGCCTGCCGGGGTCGCGGGAAGGTACTTATGGGTCACCGAGGCCCCCGCAACACAGGCAACAGGAAGGAATACGGGTGGGTTTTAGTCAGTAAGAGTCTGACACACCCTCCCGCTCCGCCCAGAGCGGGAGAAGTTATTTGATGATTTCCCAACCTAAAAAAAAAAAAAAAAAGTATGCCTCGGTCGGGTCGGGAAGTACTTCCCTAATTAATTATTTGCAACATCTAATTGTCAGAAGTCATCAAAATGTATTGCAGTTAACTCTTTATCACACATTTGCTTTTAATGGATTAGTGACTTCGATGGTCCTAGTTTACCTTTTGTGACTTCCAGTTACAGCTATATATAAGCGGGCACGGCCTTTATGCTTTGAGGCTTTTATTTAGGTATTAAGTTCTGTTTTTGTTTTTAGTTTTTTATTTTAGCTGGAGTATAGTTTTCTATGTTTTTTGTTGGTATAGTGGCGTGTGCTAGCTGACATAATGGCAAATAATTTAATTTAATGTTTTGTGATGCGCGTAGTGTAACTTATTTTGCATACTATTGTATAGAATCCAGTTTTTTTCTAACTGAACAGACAGTTGTGCTGCTGCTTTTTTATTACATTCAATGATTCATGGAACACTCCCGGGGCTTCGAACTTCAAAAACTGCGAATAAGAATCCGTTATCTATCGGTCAATAGTTAAGCAAAATTGTGTCTTTGTTATAAGAACCGGATTTGGGTGAGGTTTTACCCAAGTCCGATTGTTATAACAAAGACACAATTTTGCTTAACTATTGACCGATAGATAACGGATTCTTATTCACAGTTTTTTTGCAAAATTACGTTTAGTGTTAGATTATATAGGGACGACTTTTGCCTAGCATTGATTGAGATGAAATTTAACAACACCAAGGTAAAGTCTGCGCCTCATCTTATCCCATAAAGCACTCGTCACAATTTAAGGCGTTAAACATAGCACGACAAGGCTGTTAAGATCACTTCAGATAAACCCTAGACAAGCCCAGATCTAGACAGTACTGTACAGAATTTTAACTACAATTTATTGTATAACTTTTATAGTCCACCATTAAGTTATGTAATCGGCATAAGTTATGTATTTATTAGTTTGACAAGCCGGTTTATTTGTAATCATTACAGATTGTGTATTTGGTAGAAGATATTTGTAATAAAAGCTGTTTTTTCAAACATCTGTTGGTTGGGTTGGCAAAGCGTTTCATAAGTTGTATTGGGGATAATGTTGTCATAGTAGTGTTGCAAAAATGTATAAATAAATATATTGCTGATACTCATTGTAAACTAGTTTCTGCTCGCGACTTTGTCCGCGTAAAATTTCTTGTTTAAACGACGTTCGTCGGTCTGGTCAGAGGATACTCCCTTTTCTATGGAGGATGGGTGAACATTACACTCTGTTCCTCATGAGGTATGAGGAACAGAGTGTAATGTTCATCCATCTTGTCTGGTCAGCTACTGCCCGACAATAAAATTGATGACAGGATATTGTATAAGAGGACAAGTCGGGCTAGTGATGAATTGATGATACTATCAAAATAAAAACAGTACTAGCCTAAGTAACTTCTATCGACTTTACTTTCATGGGCTAGTATCAATATCAGCACAGTCATTTAACATTCAATTCGGGCTAGTAATAATCTGTACTAATATTATAAAAAAAACCCCCGACACTAACAAAAACATCTAAAAATAACAAAATAATACGTATTGGGCCCTTTCAATTTAATATATTTTTAGGCGCCCTGGTTCAGGCCATGGTACGGAGCGAGAGGGCATGGGTAGCCGTCACCTCCTTCTGCGAAGCAGTAATGCTCGCGAAGGAGGAGGCGGGAGGGACGGTTGAGGGAAAGGCAAATTTCGCGCCCTCTCGCCCCTAGCCGCCGCAGGAGACGCCCTGGGCGTCAGGAATCCCGGGCGGATTTCCGGCCACCGTAGGCGCGGGCTTGCGGACGGTGAGCAATGGGTAGCTCACCGTCCGGTAAGGACCAGGCCCGGGTCAACGGCGCGTTGTATTCCACGCGCGCCTCAAAGAAATGTCGTCAGCACAAGTATAGGGGTCCACTAGGGTCGATGCCTGCCGGGGTCGCGGGAAGGTACTAAAGGGTCACCGAGGCCCCTGGCAACACAGGTAACAGGAAGGAATATGGGTGGGTTTTCGTCAGTAAGAGTCTGACACACCCTCCCGCTCCGCCCAGAGCGGGAGAAGTTATTAAATGATTTCAAATCCAAAAAAAAAAGACCCTGATCACCATCTAGCTATAACCTATTAATTGAGACCAGTACAAGCCCCCACGATACCTGCGCTGTAAGTTGGTGAGCGAGTTAAATATCAACCAGAAAAGTGCTGATAATCTTCAAACGACTGAACTGATTTTCTTGAACCATAGATAAGAACACTCTCGATTAAGTCACCTTTCAAACAAAAAAAAACAAAATCAAAGTCCGTCCATGCATTCGGGAGTTACGATGCCACAGACAGACACGTCAAACTTATAACACCCCGTCGTTTTTGCGTCGGGGGTTAAAAAGGTAAACTTTGTTTGTTTGCATGTAGAGGTAATCTCTGGAACTACCAGTCGAATTTGAAAAACATTTTTGCATTTGACAGCCCAATTCTTGAGGATGGTAGAAGGCTATTTAACATCACGCCACAACCCTTAAGAGCCGAGCAAAATAATAAAGTCAGAAAGAACGTTAAGCGATAGACGATACAATGAGAAGAGTCAGTGAGAAGGGAAAACTAATGTTTATCTTTATCCTAACTGAGAATGATTTACCTATAACTGCTGTGTTGGTAATGCTTTCAACGATAACGCTGTCGACGTGAAGTCTGGTCGAAGCTTGTTTAAAACCTATAAATGGAATCATCGATACGAAGAATACGAAAAAGAATACTTTCTTCCACATTTCCAAACTAGATGCAAAAGAAAATGCAAATGAGGTTTTTTCATCCCCTAAGCCGTAGTTCTTAGTACACAGAAGACACAACTTCTCGGTTAGATAAGAGCGTCGTGGGAAGGCAGCTTTCTCCGACACAAGCAGTGGCCGCGTTTTTGTATCATCCGCAATAGAACAATTGCTTTGCGTAGGGCTGTAACTCAACAGGTCTGCAATTTAATTAAGCCGTATGTGTATAGATGTATAGATAGAATACTTTTTATTATGTTCACTATAAAAATAATAGATACGTATAAATGTAGAAATTGTACATATGGTGACACAATGGGCGGTCTTATCGGTAAAAGGATTTTTTAAATACAACCTTTGGATGGAAACAAATTAATTCTTAAGTCATTATGAGTAAGTAAGTAAGTAAGTTATTATATTATTAACTAACTTACTTACTCATAGTGACTTTTTTTTTTGCTAGGGAAATTATCAAATAACTTCTCTCGCTCTGGGCGGAGCGAGAGGGTGTGTCAGACTCTTACTGACTTAAAACCACCCGTATTCCTTCCGTTGCCTGTGTTGCCAGGGGCCTCGGTAACCCTTTCGAACTTTCCAGCGACTCCGGCAGACTCATAATGGCTTAAGAATTAATTTAAATTTTAAAACGTGATCATGATGTACTCGTATGTGACATGTAGTGAAATTCGGGGTCGCGGGAAGTTACTAAAGGGTTACAGAGTCCCCTGGCAACACAGGCAACGGAAGGAATACGGTTTTAGTCAGTAAGAGTCTGACACACCCTCCCGCTCCGCCCAGAGCGAGAGAAGGTGTTTGATGAATTCCCACCCAAAAAACAAAAAGGTGTCTAACTTATAAAGATTGAAAGTCTCCGTCGTGGCCAGTGGCAGTCCAAAGAAAATGGTAGTTTAAGAGCATTGTCAACCCGCGCGGTAATTGCGTAACAGACTACCAGTAGCAATGGGTTTCATTTTGACAGTTCAACAACATTCATTGCGTAATTTACTTTGTGGAGCAGACAAATATTTCGAACATATGAAGCAATGGATTAGCAATATACTTCAAAATCATTCAGATTGTGATTGACAGTGACAGTGACAGTTAAGTTTTACGTTGTTTCGAAGGTTATATTTGTATGGTAAATAATCTGTAGTTATATTTACTACTAGCTGCGCCCCGCGGTCATGGCCTACCCATGTGCCAAATTTTGTCCAAATACGTTCAGTCGATTTATAAGCGTGAAAGCGTAAGAAATAAACAAACAAACTCACTTTCGCATTTATAATATTAGTTAGGATATAATTAAATTTTGACATTAATTGGTAATTTTTGGAATTATAGAGGCATGAGGAACAGGGTTTAAAGTT
The DNA here is from genome assembly GCA_905333075.3 of Atethmia centrago. Lineage (NCBI taxonomy): Eukaryota > Metazoa > Arthropoda > Insecta > Lepidoptera > Noctuidae > Atethmia > Atethmia centrago. Next base: position 17,952,663 of record HG995385.1, read on the forward strand.
CACTCATCCTCCATTGGAAAGGGAGATCCTCCGATCAGACGCGTGTAGTGTTTGGTGGGCAACTGCCCGACGCGTCGGGCAGTTGCCCACCAGACACTACACGCCGTCGCGACGGTTGATGACGGGATGTTGTATATATTCTAGTTGCGCGGTAAACTCTGCTTGCGCGATGCAGGATTTTGCGTAACGTCATTGTGTTGCGTAGTTCGCATACATGTGCTGATGTAGATAATATTACTCTAAAATTAATATCAGCTTCCAATTGCCCTTACATTGGTAAAGTCTTCTTACGACGATTGGTTTCTGCCTGATTAGCGTGTCATAATTATATTATATTATTATCTAGGCTTCACGTATCAGCCATAATTAATCCAACCTGTTAATAGCGGTGTACGTTATAATTAGTGTTGTCACTTCTCCGCATTGTTTACATTTCCGAACGATATCGATTCGATTTTCGCTTTTCACTCGCTAATAACCGTATATGGGTGAAAGATTGTTATCTCATGGGAATGTGAATCGATTATTCATGTTGATAATTTGCCATGAATCTTCCATGCAAACCTTATTTACAAATAAAAACTAAGCCCAGTATTTTAAACTGATGCTCAAGCACGAATCTCGAATTTAAATTAGAATTGAGTAGGTACTTAGATTCTTTTGAAACCTCTTAGTTAAAGGGTTTTGATATTGATCATCATAATACTGCTCATAACTTTGAGCGAGATCTATCGCAACTGTTACCTTTAATCTAAATAGTTAACATATAATGTTTTCAAGCTCCTGGTAAAACAAGTAACCTCTTCCTGCAACTTATTTTCTGGCTAGTAATGATTGTCTTCGATGTGGTCAGTCAGAATACCCCCTTCTTTTTTGGGTGGGGAATTATCAAATAACTAATCCCGCTCTGGGCGGAGCGGGAAGGTGTGTCAGACTCTTACTGACTCAAACCCACCCGTATTCCTTCCGTTGCCTGTGTTGCCAGGGGCCTCGGTAACTCTTTCGAACTTCCACGCGAACCCGGCAGGCAGTCAGAATACCCTGCCTACATAAACACTTAAAAAAAAATAATAAAAGAGAACTTACCGAAATCAGTTCTTCATAATCAACTCCATGAGGCTGCGACTCATTCTGATGCGCCTTCCACATCCTCAAACCATCCTTCTTCAGCAAACCCTCCTGCTTCTTCAGCACTAGTTTCAGCTGCCTTCCGAACGCCTCCAGGTCTATCTTATGCACATCCAACTCCTGGCCTTCCACTAGCCTTTCAAGATCACTCAACACTGCACTGTCACTGATTTCACTAGAATTTGTCACGTCGAAATTGACACTCACTGTGTTGTTTAAATCTCCTATGATGTCCACATCTTTGATGTCCTCCTTGGCTTTGACGAACATCTCATCATTCAGCAAGGAGGGTGGGCTGGTTTCCGTCTTCCAGTGGTTCTTTGTCGCCTTTTCATGGGGGATCTTGGTCTTTCCCTGGGTTAAGGTGTTGGTGTGATGGGTCCCCGTGATGTGCCGTCTGGCCAAGTGGTGGGTGAGTTGGATGAGGTGGTACTTTGGCACCAGGGCGGGGTGTTCGACGTGGAAGACGTGCTGTCGCTCGTCAGGGGTCATGTACTCGTGGATCTGGAAAGATTGAGAAGGTTTTGTTATTGTTTTTGTCAAACCTGATGGCGTAGGGTTCTAAATATAGGCATGTTTTTACGTCTACGTATATTTACAAATACTTTTTACCTACAGAGACCCCTACGTGCTTCGGCAAGCACGTTAAGCCGTTGGTCCCGGCTGTCATTCTTTGATAGTCATTACGGGTCATCAGAAGTCCGAAAGTCTGACAACCAGGCTCACGAAGGGGTAATCGTGAGCCTGGTTGTCAGACTGGTTGTCGTATTACCCAGTAACTGGGTCGTGGAGGTCAGACAGGCCGTCGCGGAAGCCGACCCGAACATAGTTGGAAAAAGCTTGGGCAGTTGTTGGATATTTACAAATAATGGAAAAAGTAATAGAATCACTGGAGATTTTTTATTACAATAAGAGACTGGATTATTTTTAAGCTGTGATCTTCATTTACAATATTGTTTCAAATTCTCATGTTCTCATGCCATTAAAAAAGGGATTCAGATAATTATAACATGGGTTTATTCTTAATCTTACTTTGAAACTAAACCTGTTATCAGAAAAACCCAATCAAAGATAATTGTTTCTGCACATCGAAATTCCCCACTAAGCATTTGGGCGAGTCGAAATGGTGCCCTCGTATTTATAGAGAATTTAAGTAAGTATACAGTCTTGAAAATTACTAATGGGTGGACGTGAGATGAAAAGATGAAGGTCTGAAATTGATAGGGTAAGGACAGACCTATTTGATAAACAGAGTTTGCTGATCAATCACGATTATTGAATCTTAATTAAAAAATACAGGCACAAAGTAAAGGCACAGTAAGTACTAACGCACAAAAAGTAAGGGCACAGTAAGTACAAACGCACAAAAAATAAGGGCACAGTAAGTACTAACGCACAAAAAGTAAGGGCACAGTAAGTACTAACGCACAAAAAATAAGGGCACAGTAAGTACTAACGCACAAAAAATAAGGGCACAGTAAGTACTAACGCACAAAAAATAAGGGCACAGTAAGTACTAACGCACAAAAAATAAGGACACAGTAAGTACTAACGCACAAAAAATAAGGGCACAGTAAGTACTAACGCACAAAAACATTAAAAAAAAGTTTTTCCAGTAGAAGAGTGAATTGTTTTTAATGTGTAACATCTTTCCTGTCGCTTTCTGTGAGAGTGATTTCGTGAAAAGGGACAGAAGTGTGTAGACAGAAAGTGACAGCTTGAGCATGGAATAAGTAAGTACTTTTTTAATAGCATGGAATGAGTGTACTCGTGGAATTAATAAGTACTATATGGATTGTTAATAGAGGGGTCGAATTTCAACTAGTGGACGACCTAGTAATAAATAATTATTCGAATAAATATTTCAGTTTTAAAATTCTGAGGTTAATTTCTGTCGCTGCTCAGTAGCTTATTACCAAGATGTCAGATGTTACACATCATATGCGACTACTTTAAGGAGCGCTTGTTTTTTTTTTGTCATTATCAATACTCTCGGTGGCCATTATCCTATATTTGTCATTATCAATATCCTCGGTGGCATGATTTGCGAAACTCTGTGATCTACAAATAGAGTAATCATCAGATTATAATCATATCTTTGCTTGATGTAATAGACATACCGAATGTAATAATCATTTATACGGAAGTAGCCTAGATAACGCCAATACATCAGACATCACGCAACACCAAGGAGTATCTATGACATATTATCTAAAACATGATTATTGACATAGTCCGACCACCCACACTGCAATCATAATATAGCCAACCACACCTGTGCCAAACAATAACTGTAACACCACATCCGTATCGCTGTATGTTTGAATGTCACCGGTGCGAAACTCGAAAACCTTGGCGCAGGTCAATAGTACTTGGCTCAGTCCTTTCTCAATAATATTTTCAGATTTATACGGTGAATTGACTATGGCTGCCATATTAGGGGCAATGGTGAATAAGTGGATTGATTGAGTGGGAAGTAAAAAGATGTAAACTAATTCTTTTTTTTTAATTTTGTTAGAATTCTTTGATTATGTAGGCACTAGTGTTTTGGAAGCTTTGTTTGCACTATGTTTATTTTTTTGATGCAATAATTCGTCAATCACTTACTTTAAGACTCATGTCTTTTAGTTTCTTTTATTACTTTTGCATTAGCAGAGTTTGTTTCTGCCTTAACTGTTATTGTATTTTACTAAACTGTTCATACATATAGACATAAACTTACGCCTTCTTCCCATGGGGGTAGGCAGAAACTATAGTGCACCACCTGCTACGCTCCTTAACTCCTTTTGCTTCGGTTACGTTCATACATCTGGTCATATACTGTTCACCGACCAAAAATGTTTATAATGTTTTATCCTACGTTTTCTGCATCTTTTGTTATCAATGTTACCTTACGTGTTTAGCAACTTTATTCTAGTCTAAAATTAACCTACTGCTCCACAATCATAAATTAAACTAAAGATTAATTTCTCAATTATACCAGTAGTAGGTACCTACTTATTTAAAAAAAACTAGTTAATTTAGCTCTCATTTACATTACGTCACCCGATAAGGCAGTGTGTCAACCATATCTAATCTATTTCATTATTATGTCAGAACTGGATCAGTGAGTCGAGGTTGACTGGCCTAACAATGCCGAAGATAGCCGAAGCTGCGTCCCACGTACGAATACTTCCGATCACTTCCGATTTGATGGAATGTGGTCCTGGATTGAAGGTGGCCATAAGTTTTTTAGAAGCATTGTTTTATGTCATTAAGAAAGTAATTGACAACTTAACGTACGAAGGCGTGAAATAATAGTACATTACGATACATGTGACCTAAGTAGTCCATTATTGTACGGCGTGAAGTGAGCGCCCGAGCGTACCGAGGGTGCTAAACGCCGTGCATTAATAGACTTACTTATGTCATGAGTATCGTATACTATTTTATAGCTCGTGTGACATACACTCGCCATATTTTTAATTTATTGAAAAGATTCATTTAAAATTGTATATTATGGAACTGGAGAGAAGTAGACCATTTCCAATCACGTGACAAGCACGCGCCCCTGAAGGACTTCAGTAGACTTAAATAGTGAATTTTAGATGGTAAGTCACGTTAATTGACGCAATTACACACAATTACAATATCAATACACGCCGCAGGTCAAATACTCGAAAATATTTTGAAAAAGGTCACGGTCAAGGTTAATTAGAGATCATCCATTAATCTTGTACTCAATAATCCCGGGGGGTGTTGACACAAGGGATGAAAATTTAATTAATTTGACTTAGGACGTCTAGTTTTCGAGATATTTGCTAAAAACTCAACAAGAGATGGGATTCCATTGGCCACATTGTTAAAAGACGCGGGGAAAAAATGATAGATTCATTTGCGCACGGTGTAAAAATGTAACTAAACTACTTAAGTCACGGAGAAGCGTGGCTAAAGTGCGGGTTTAGGTCACACAGTGCTATAAAATTAATTTTCTCTCCACCTATATTGTTTAATATCTATATTGTTTACTATTTTCAAACCTAACCATTGGTTTAACTGATCGTTTAAGTGCTTGGGAACCCAACATTAAATAAAGATATTATATAAAGCAGATTATGTTCATCTTTAAGTATGACCATGTAACAAACTGTTATATATTCTATAGTTAATTTATAAGACTCAAAGTTAAATCAAGGTTCAAATTCCAATTTGCAATTTTCAGTCATCAAGATCAGTTCTTTTCCCTGAATGCTATTGGGGCAAAGTTATTTAATCTAATCGAAACAATTCTTTCTTTCATTACAATAGAACTTAGGAATTCAACAAATCACACGACTGTGCATTGTTATATAAGCCGCAGACATATATAATTATATTTGTACTGCAATACGAAAATATGAACCATTTTTCTTATGCCACTTCTGTTTACGTTCACTTCCATGATAACCTTTAAAGAATAACCAACCTTTAGTTAACACAAATAAAGTAGAAATTCCTTTGAGGATTAATTTATGCAACTTCAAATATCATTCAATCAAATACCAACCATAACTTTGTAAGACAAAGTTCAAATTCCATTGATGCGGCATTCTAAAATTAGAACAATTGATATTGAGATCTAATGATTTAACACAAGGTCGAAATTCAATTGTTTGTATCTAAGGGCATATACAGGGTGTTGCGAAACTGAACCGATGCTGGTCGTAATGAGTCACGGAATGGTAAGACGTAACGTGCAAGGTTACGTTAGAAAGCTTTTGTGTTGTTATGTAAACGGCGCGTGAGCTTTCATTAGTCACAGCTTTTAGAAAAAAAAATGTTGGCAAATTCGACTTTTGAAGCGAGCGTGGAGTTCCGTATGAGTTTTTAAGTACAATAAAATCGAAATCAAAAATCAAAATCAAAATATTTTTATTTCACATAAACCTACATGGGCACTTATGAAACGTCAGAAGCTAGGTGCACGGTTCCAATTGGTCGTTTCCTATGGAGAAGCGCCGGCAAGAAACTCCACGGTTACTCTTTTAAAATTAATTAGCTTTTACAATGTTTTCAAATTACAGTGTTAAAAGGTATGGGAGGACAGTGTAGGCCTGTCGAGAAGTACTTAACAAAAAAAAAGAAAAGAAAAAGGTCTGCAAAAGATCTAGTCTATTAAGCCTACAACGATCTCACATTCACAACGTACACAAGAATCCATGTAAAATAATATTAAAATAATAAAAACCTATTTAAACCATATGACATGTTTGCCATTATATCAAGTCTGAAATCAAAATATATACGAGTATATAGTAATAATGTCAAATAATGAAATCGAAGGAATATTGTCCCAGTGGTTTATTTTAGGAGGCGGGACGGTTGAGGGAAAGGCAAGTTTCGCGCCCTCTCGCCCCTAGCCGCCGCAGGAGACGCCCAGGGCGTCGGGAATCCCGGGCGGATTTCCGCCCACCGTAGGCGCGGGCTTGCGGACGGTGAGCAATGGGTAGCTCACCGTCCGGTAAGGACCAGGCCCGGGTCGACGGCGCGTTGTATTCCACGCGCGCCTCAAAGAGATGTCGTCAGCACATAGTAGGGGTCCACTAGGGCCGATGCCTGCCGGGGTCGCGGGAAGGTACTTATGGGTCACCGAGGCCCCCGCAACACAGGCAACAAGAAGGAATACGGGTGGGTTTTAGTCACAAGAGTCTCCCGCTCCGCCCAGAGCGGGAGAAGTTATTTGATGATTTCCCACCCTAAAAAAAAAAAAAAAGTGGTTTAAAAGTGGTCTAAAATACTATTGTTACTATAGTTTGCGCTCAAGTGCTAGTGACCGCCTGAGGTATGTGAGCGATGAGACGGGGGTAGACAAAGGCCAAGCTAACTCAGTCTGCTAATCTTGTCAATCGCGTTCTCCCCATCTCACCACTCATATACCTCTGGCGGTGACTAGCACTAGCGCGGACTATATTCGCGCAGTCACCTCATCGACTGCGGTATTCTATGGATTCAAATGAAAGGCATTTTTGAATTTCGCGTCTCAAATTTTAAACTGCTAACGTACAGAATTCAAGAGGATTTTCATACTGACACTAACGGTTTACCTCTCTCATTACGGAACCCTGATCTAATGGGTTAAAATTCACGATTAATGTTGGCTAAAATATGTTAGTTCAGGTCAAAAGTCGTTATTTGTTGTGGTCAAAATAATCAAATGGATTATCTACTTATGTTTAGTGATGTTTGCGTAATTTTAAAATGACTTTTAGATAACCAGTTTGTTAAAAAAATTACGCTGTCAGAGGTCATGAGTTCGTGACAATGAATACGGAATTAAATGGTATGGAATTCTTCAGTCTCTTCTTTAGCCATCATCCGCAAAAAACGGTCTCACTCGTGAGAAGAATAAGAGGTACAATAGTCACAATAACATCCTGAAGGTTGTGGCGGCAGATACTAGCTTCGCTATAATAAGGCCGTTTGTTCGAAGACTGCACCGTTTTTTTTTAATAACTTCTCCTGCTCTGGGCGGGACGAGAGGGCGTGACAGACTCTTACTGACTAAAACCCACCAGCAGTGGCGTGCAGTGGTTCTCCACAGAGGGTAGGCCATGCATACTGACACGAAAAAAAAAACTAATTCGCGCAACATCACAGCGCGGCTCTACATACAAGAACTCACCACATTATTCCAGGTAATTAAAACACGATTTTCTAACGATGCAAACAGAAGAAAGATTCGGCCACCTCAAATATCATAACCAAGTGGGTGGGTGATAATTACAGAACACGTCACTTGCAAGATATCCGAAGTCTTGAATTATCATATTTTTGGATTAATTCTCGTAATTCGGGCACACATCTACCTTTAGACACAACTTGAATCTTATCATTAAACGACAAGTGCGACTAACCTAACCTAACCAACACATTATCGGCGCAAACTTCACAACAGAACACCATTCTTAGGTAAATAAACAAATAATAACACAACACATAATCTTTACACTACTTTACGTTTCAAAACCAATTACTTATAACTTAATAAGATCTAAAACAGCAAAACATTCAAGATTACATATAAATTACGTGTCACTGTCACATGAAACAAACACTACCAATTAAAATTGTATCACTGTCATACCGTGTTCTTCCACAAAAGGGACTATCATATTTTGCCGGATAACACTGACACACTGGACTGTGTTGCCGAAACTTATTTTCCTAACTCCCCACAAACCAAGCGGAATTTCCCAAATATGAGAAGAAAAATAAAAAAATATGAAGTTTTTAATTACTCTTATAGGGCTTTTGCTATTCCTTACAATTTATAATTTTTTGGAAGGTATAAATTCAACAATACCACCCTTTTTTTTTAATTTTCTCTAGTAGTCTGGTAGTCATGAAGGAAACTTCCCCGCAATTCGGGGAATTGTCCAAAAATTGGGAGCCCTGGTCTTCAATATTTTTCATTCATTAAATCTTCACTTTACACACAACCAATGAGGACCAAGCTCCTGCCTCCTCCTGAGTTACGCCCCTAATTTAAACCATTTCACTATTGTGTGCCGTTCATACACACGAAAATATACACGAGTGTGCGTAAATTCATGAACGAAATGTAGGCGAACTGAATCATTGCCTCGCGTACGTAAGCTCCGTCGAACTGTGAGTCACGTGGCGTCTTCGACAAGTTGCTATAAGATTTTTAACAGGAGTTTAACTTTTTTTGTAATATTTTGTGTTATTGTATTACATAGTTAAAATAAATGCATTTGGTAGTTGAGTTGGCATTGTTGGTAGGGTAGGCTAGGCCTAATTGCCTCTATGGACGGCACGCCCCTGCCCACCAGTGTTCCTTCCGTTGCCTGTGTGTTGCTAGAGGCCACTATATCCCTTTCGGACTTTTCCGCGACCAAGACTGATACCCTAGATTCCTTTTCTTGTATCTAGTTGTAAGGTGGTCGTTGCATTAATTATTCGTCTTTAGTTAAAGTTACTAACAATAGTATTTTAATTGATAGTGTTTTATTTTAAGCTTAAAACAACAATCTATGTAGTTAAATTAGCTTAATAAATGCAAAAATGCAAAAGGAGGGCTAGGAAATGCCCTGAATGAACAAGAATCCCACCAAACACATTTTACATTACAAACTTACAATACATAAAACTCTATAAAAACCTCATTTACTAACAAGACATCTCATCTCATCTTATTTATTTAAACAACATTACCGATTTATTTGCCGACGCTTTAAGTACATAAGTGTGTTGTATTTGCCGACGCTACGCCACAACGCGTGCACCAAGGTTGGAGTGCGTTTGCCCAGAGTTAGCATAGCGAAGTACGCTTGCATAGATTTCGTTGTTGATACATAATATCATCAGTTTATAAGCATTAAATTTCTTGGAACTATACTCTAGAATTAATGTTGGTATGATTAACAAGAGTTTATGATATTCATTTGTCGTTGTGATTGAGTATTTAGGTTATATTTTGTTGGTAGGAAAATAGTTAAAAAATTATGAGTTTGATTTTTTTTGGTTTGGTAGTGTAAAAGACATCAACGCGCTCGTGATCAAATAGGTGCTAAGTATGGAAATAAAATGCTATATTTAAGCTATTGTTAAAAGAGTTTCCCCGACTGATAACACTAAGAAACTGGCGCAGACTGAACAGTTAGTCTCTCTACCCACCTTGCTGACTGGGCAACCGTTTTACCACAGTACAAGAAAGTCTAGTATAGCTCGAGCCTACACGAAACAAGAAGTCCTGTCATATTAACTAGCGTCGTTTTCCTCGACTTAACAAAACATGAAGATTTCTTTATTATATCAAGTTAAATATTAATGTATTTTACATTATATAAACCTTCCGGAATAAATCCTCTAAATGATGTCAAAAACTGCATCAAAATCCATTGCGTAGTTTCGAAAAATAACGTAGCCAAAAAGACAGACACGCAAAAAGACTTGGAATTTAAAATATAATCAAATATGTATTGATAAAATTGATATTATATACTAGTAACTAGAGCACCAGGTACCAAGTAACTCGTAAAGTAAAAGGGACATCAACTGAGGAAGCTAGTCTTAAGTTAGCATTTACATTAATTACATAACTCCAGCTATAATTATCTGCGTTAGGAAGCGTCGCCTGTCACGTTCGTCACGAACTGCCGTAGTTCTGATTCTAAGTTAAATAATCATCTCACAATAAATTATCTTGGAGACTCACGAAGTTGTGAACGTAATTATAAATAAGAATAACTTAGTTTATTACAAAATAATTCTGCTGCACGTAAGATCTTCGTAAATTGTTCTACAATAATAATCGGACCTTTGATCGTCGAGAGTACAAAAAAAATACAAACAGTTCAATAGGTGTGTAATAAGATACGCCTCCTTTGTAACTTTTGCTACAATAATAACACAGGCCCGCGATAGTATTCCCCTTAAAAAATGAATTAGCAATTTGGATAGATATTAGGTAGGTACCTACTAAGCTACGAAAAAAATAGTATAAAAAAAAACCATCACATAATTTTTTGATTTTGATTTTTTCTTAGTTTTACCGTATTCAAAATAATTATTGTTCTATTTTCTGTGTAAATTATTTTTTTCTTTTTTTTTAATTTAAGTTTTTCTACAATAACAATCGGAGTTTTGGTCGACGAGAGTACAAAAAAAAATACAAACAGTTCAATAAGTACTGGTGTATAAGAAGATACGCCTCCCGCTTATTGCTGTTATTATTGGATGAAAATAATCGATTGGATGAAAGTTTAACACAGGTAATCATCCATCACGCTGTAAGAAATAGTTAGTAATAGCAGTATGACTACCTAATCGGTACAAATAAACGAGTTCTACGACTGATTGAATGAAGTTAAGAACTAAAAAAGTGATCTACGCATTCGACTATTAGAAACACAGTTTTAAGATTCAAAACAGAATCTGAAGACATTCCACAATAGAAGAAGAATATAATCCCTGACCTTTATCAAGAATGCTTGTCTTGCAACTGTTAATGAGCTAAATGTTATATTAACGATACAGACAGTTGCCAAGTGCAACAAAGGAAGGCAATTTGTTCACAATCGATACATAATAGCAAAACGATTCGAAATCATTCGATTAATTAAAACATCATTGAATCGATGCCGTTGTCGGTTCGTTTAGAAAGCAGAGAACAATAAAATGTAACTACAATTGAATTTGAACTGTAGACAGTTAAATGAGAGTTCAATTTAGCTTGTTCTGATGGTGTTAATGATAAGATTTATATTACATAATGAGTTGAAACGATAGTATTTTGATTGACGAGTGAATAATAGTAAATAATAATGTTATAGTAATGTCTGATATTTAAATGATACAAGAGATTTATTATGTTTTGTGGTACATAATACTGCTGTGATGGTGTTAGTTATTATTTGGTATTTTTTACTTCCTGCGAACATAAGTTAGGTATGGGAAAGTAAGGTGGTAAAGAGCGAGGTGCGTAACAGTGGCCAGAGAGCAGAACAGAGGCATCATAGTAGTATTATTATAATATTACTTCACAGTAGGAAAGTGATGGAGCTATACAGGACTTATAGCTCCATCTCTTTCTCACGTTGAAGTAATATTCAAATAATACTGCTTTAAGAGGTGATGGTTGGCCCCCTGTTAACCGAGAAACAATAGCATTATTTATAAGATATATAAATTACAAACACTACATATTTTAAAGGCACACGAAATTAAATCTAATACGGGGCCATTCAAGTATTACGTAAGCAGAAATTTAGTAATTTTTAATCCTCCCTCCCCCTAGTCAGCAAAGGTCTTACCCCCCCTGATAAGCTTACGTAAACATTGATATTTTTTTTACATAACACGCGTGGTTATTTTTACTTCGGTTATTTCTAATTTACCTAACCATAAAACACCGCGTGAGACTGAGTAATCAATATCAATTATTTTGTGGAATCCCTGGGGTTACCGTATTCTTTCAAATCAGAATCTACTGTTTTTTCATAAAAATCAGATAATGAAAATAAATAAATATTGCTTGCGTAATTACCATTCAGACACCCCATGCCATCAAAAATAAGCAAAGAAAACACCCCCAACCCCCTCTTGGTGCTTACGTAATACTTATTACTTATTTATTTATTCATTCACTTACATTTTTATACATATAAGCTATGATGCAACATTAAACTCATTAGAGTTTTACCGTGCACCGAAATCATCGACCACATAATTTAGAGAATTAAAACAAACTTAACTTCTTAATTAAAATGATACAACAATAAAAATAACAACGAGGGAATTTGGCGAAATATTTATCTATTACTAAACAAACGGGCGAACATCGGAATCTTGAATAGCTACCAACTCGTAGGAACGGAAAACCTAAATATGGCACAATACTATAGATTCTATAGAACTATACTGATTGCTGATAGTCCCTACTACAGTTCCTGCGACTCATTATACTTAAAGATGGCTATAACTTCACACGTTCAATTGATTAATAAGGACAGTGTCAATGTCCCGAATTCATTGTACTGCCAAATACAGGTCAATGAATAGGCTCAATATGGACGAACTTGCAGAGTACTATAGTAAACTATTTGTACCATATTTTAAATGCAATATTATGCCAAAGACTATGACATCGAACCGAAACACGGTAGAAGAAGCATTGGTTTACCTATAGCCAGATGGGTGGACGACCTATAGAAGATTGCGGGGAAGACCTGCAGGCTTAACATGACGCTTTCTATTTCTACGAAGAATAGACACAGCTCTTTGTATACAAAGTGACATTTCGTTTCTCCATTTTTGACATCGCACCGTAGAAATCCTTCTACAATCTGTCATTTTGTCTTTTGTTTGTAACGATCTTTGTCTAGGTCCTTTTTTAAGTACAAGTATTTCTACGGTGCGATGTAAAAATGGAGAAACGAATTTCACTTTGTAGATAAAGAGCTGTTTCTATTCTTGGTAGAAATAGAAAGCGTCATGCTAAGGCTGCTGGATGAGATTCGCGCAGACCAGAGAAGTATGGCACAAAGTATAGGGGCTTACTCAGCAGTGGATAGAACAAGTCTGCCAATATAATGATGATGAAGGCATCGAACTGGCAAGCAAAAGGAGCAATGGGTCTGAGCAGTGGTTTTTTGTAGGCCGTAGGTTCGAACCCTGACTGACGCTTTACTTGGTGTAAATTATTTCTTCACCACTGCTCTCAAAACGGTGAAGAAAACATTGTGAGGAAACCGGCACCTCCTAGAACCAAAAATTCGAAGACATGTGACATCTACCAACCCGCACTGTGCCCACGTGGTGGATTACGGCCCACTCCTTCTCACAGAGAGGAGGCTTGTATCATAACAGTGGCAACATTTTAAATTGATTATGCACGAAAGAGCACAGTAAAAAAAACTTCGACAAACATGGAAAATTCTACTCGAATCCCCACATACATACATAAGACCATGGTGCACATAAGAAAATGCATAAACATTCAGTGATGGTACTCGTACTCATAGAAAGAACAATACAATGTCTAGTTACATTATCAACGAATCATCATGACAGGCAGACACATTGTCTTGTGTTCTAACAATGATTTAAATGCAGGGACTAAAGGAACATGAATATTTACAAGGATACTACGGATTGTGTGCTTTAGAAACTTGCTAGTTAGTCATAGGTTTGATTATAGTCCGTGGAGGACCTGATATGGTCCAGACAGCAACACCACATCAGCCCAATCAAATGGGACATCGCACCATCTAACAATGTTTACATAATGTATCTATCACACAGCCACTGAGAATTCATTTGTATGTAGATGTATGAATTGCATGCAAAAACCTAAGAACAATGACCCCAGAACAATGATTCTGTTCACAATGAAAGGAAAACACCTGTTGGTCCTACTGACGGAATATTAAGGGGATGGGTTAATTGCATTCCTTCGAGTGGACGTGATTTTATTTTATGTACAGACAACAGAATTGCTATGCAGGCAAAATTCGGGCCGAGGGTTGGTGACCATCCTTTACTTACCGAGACTATCACCCATGCCTCGGAAGTATTAAGCAGTTGGTCCAGCTGGGACCAACTGCTTAACTTACTTCCCGAGGCGTCGTTCGTAAACTTTTGACAGTCGTTAAGGGTCGGATAAACGCCAATCACCTTGGCCATACAAATGCGCGTCGTCGCTGCCGTTCGGTTTCGAAGGGAATATTTATTTTTAGTAACGAAAATTTGAATATTTGAAAAAAAAACACACAATTATAATTAAAGATAGGTAATAAAAAGTCTGTTTCAACAAAAACAATCAAGAAAATATTTTAAGAAGTTTGAAAGTAGGTAATATCGTTTTTTATGCCTTGGGTAGACATTACTTCCTGAATCTTATTTCATAAAGTATTTTACTACAATACTTAAATTTTCAACTGTTGTGTATGCGTTCTAGTTTAACAGTTTTTTGCAAAAGTTGCTTGCATTATTTGAAGGCGTAATAACAGAATGAAAAGTCACTAAAATCTTATATGTATCTGCGCCTTAAGGGTAGGACGAGGACGCAGGAGACGTCCTGGGCGTCGGGAATCCTGTGCGGATTTCCGGCTACCGTAGGCGCGGGCTTGTGGACGGTGAGCAATGGGTAGCTCGCCGTCTGATAAGGACCAGGCCCGGGTCGACGTCGCGATTTGTTCCAAGCGCGCCTCAAAGAGATTTCAGCACAAGTGCAGGGGTCCACTAGGGCCGGTGCCTGCCGGGGTCGTAGGAAAGTCCGAAAGGGATACCGAGGCCCCTGGCAACACAGGCAACGGAAGGAAATCGGGTGGGTTTTAGTCAGTAAGAGTTTGACACACCCTCCCGCTCCGTCCAGAGCGGGAGAAGTTATTTGCTAATTTCCCATCCAAAAAAAAAAACGAATTAGACGCTTGGAAGATGATGATGCAGAAAAAAACAAGCATCTTTTCAGTTAGTGGACTACACCCTCTCACACAGAGGAGGCCTGTGCCCCAGCAGTGGGAATATTAAAGGCTGATTATGCATATGCTTGTTATGCTTTACAGTGCACTGTCAATTTTCATCATTGTGTGCGCCTGTCCGAAATAAATTCCGATAAATGCAAGAGGATGATAAACAAAAGAGGCAGAGACCGACTATTTATTTTAGTTTCAAACTTTGGCATCATATTAAACTTGATGACTTTATCAATCAAAGTATCCAGTTGCAAAAAAAAAAATACAAAACTGAATATAAAACGAAGATCTGCGTAAACACGTTTATTATATTCACGTCAAATTAAAAACAAGTTGTAAATCACTTAATGATTCAACTGCCTATTTCCATTTTTATGTAAAACTTTATTAATTACCTACTACCTACGTCATTAGGTTTCTGGAAAGTATTAAATTTAATTTTATGTCAAAACTCATGTTAACGAAAATTATTGATTGTTTTTATTTTAGTCAATCTTTCAAAATGAGACTTGAAGGCAGATTCAGATTAGAGACTAAAAGATAGAGAATTAAACAATTGGGACACTATATATAGTAGATCAGTTACAAAAGAGGTTAGAGTTTTGTGCAGGACCGCTTTGTCTAAAGTTAAAGTTGTTTTTGTTAATGTTTACAGTCTAAAAAATACTAGTCTGTTTTTTAATCTCGGAGACTAAATTGACACATGCAAACGTCAAACTCCAAATTGAAAAAACGAACAATAATTATTTGAAATGTCAAATTAGTCTCTGGGATTAAAAAACAGACTAGTATAATCGTTGCAAATCACTAGCGCATCATGTGACGTTTATTAAAATTTTAAAACAATGATTGACGCGTGCTTGTGAAATGTAACCACTATAGTGGATTCAACCATAAAATGCCGTTTGTTATCAAACTTAGCAATGCTTAATGACTCAATTCTCTTCATCAAATTATTTAAGCGGTACCTAAAGCATGTCTTTATTACAAAAGCTACACCAAATTAAATAACCGCCTATTTCCGTCCAACTAAAGTTAACCGTAATAAGCATTCCTTAATTGGGAGTCGCCTGCAACTTCGAGTTCACAATCTAAATCAAATATTCACAGTAAAATCTTTGTCCTAAACCCATAGAGCGCTGTATGAAGCATATTTTCCCAGCAAGTTGCGAAACACTCCGTTACTGGAGCAAGGTCGGTTCCGTGGCCATGTTACTATCATGTCGAATGTCAGCCGGCTTTCCACTCGCATCGGAACGCTTGTACGATTATCGATAATCGGATAACTATAATCGATTTTAGCGAAAATGCAAGAGGATAATTTGGGTTTGTTTAATCAATGGTTTCAAGGTTGGAGTCGCATCGTTAGTTTTGGATTGACGATCTGAATTATGATCAGAGGTTTTTGATGATGTTTTTATATACTTGTAATAACTTGGGTAACTAAAACTGCTCTGCTGCTCCCAAAATGGTGAAGAAAAACATCGTGAGGAAACCGGCATGATCTAGAACTAAAAATACGAAGACATGTGACATCCACCAACCCGTACTGGGCCTGCGTGGTAGGTTAAGGCCCACTCTCACAGAGAGGAGGGTTGTGTACCAACAGTGGGAACATTATAGCTGATTATACGATTAACAAGTCGTTAATCGTAAAGCGTCTTTGTCCACGAGCGCGTGTTTAAGAGCTGGAAGAAACGAGATTACTTAAATCGTTATGGCACCATTTCATTATTTTTAAGTCTTTTATAAATGAAGTTGCGAGTTCTTTGTGCTCTATCCATATATAGACATTTTTGTAATATAACCACAGTAAAAATAACCAAGTGATAAAACCAGCTGGTTTTAGATAACCAGCTGGTTTTATCACTTGGTTATACGTGCGAATTTTACTAACGAAACTGAACGCAATCAGTACATCCTATCATAAATTGCGTTCAATATCTGTCAGTGTCAATATTCCACAACAATGATGATACTTTCAGCTCTTGCTCGCGGTTTGGAAGTGCTAACCTCGTTCAGTTTAATTGATAAAATCCGCTCTAAGTGACTGCTTGATAAAAATTCAGTGTTCTTTCTAAACGAATCTAGATCATGGGTTCTTTAACACATTCATACCACGCATACAAACATCCGGTCTTGTAACAATTTGTGGCCCATAGGCCATAAAAAGAGAACCCATAATAAGACTGCGTCGTTGGTCTGTTCGCAAACACTAAGGCTGATCGCGCTAAGTGTTATTGGGTTTTCCATTTGGAAAATCTCAGAAGCAGCCTGGAGACTGGATTTGTCCCCAGTTTATGGCAATAGGCTCGGCCCCTATCATTATACATGGGGCTTAAACATAACAGGCGAAACGTGGGTTTACTATAGGTACACTTGTGATTCACTCCAGTCAATAATTATTCCTCTCCATTACTGATTGCCGAAATCGAATGAGTGATGGATGAGGCATCGATTACAAATAGATTATGTATCGATATGAGTAATAATGTGAAACGGACACACGAAATTGTAAGAACTCCGATTCCATGCATTAATTAAATTATGCAGTTTAAATATACAAGCATTCATTTAATTCAGACAATGCAACAGACAAAGTAATAAATTAAGTAATTTGCTCATGCTCGCATTTCATACAAAAGAAGTCTCTTTTGTATGAACATATTAAATTTTGAAGTACACCTCTAGTATTTCCTGAGGTTATATAGAGGTGTACCTATATTTCACCCAAATTTTGCTAGTTATTTTATAAGTTTCATATAATTGGGGGCGAGCCTATAGACAAGCCTATACATAAATTATCTTTCAGAATTCATGTTTGCTTCTTCTATTGTTTAGGTTGTCTATCAGTGAGTGAGTCAATCAGTTACGAAACAATTTTTTACAACAGTCAAACGAAATCGAAATGATCTAAAAGTAAGAGTTAAAACAATCGATGATAATTATTTCACGAGCGCTGTTTCTCAATAACAGAAGGTCATAAAGAACGGACATACATAATTACAGAGTTTTCGTATGAAAAACTGTAGTTTGCAAGGAAACGATGCATTAGTGGGATTGTGAAATATGACTTGCTGTATATTTGATATGGTAGAGTAATAGGAATGATGCCTGGGTAAAGAAGACATCATATTATTGGCACCAGTGGGACCTGAACCCATCGTGCCACTCCACTTCGGGTACTTACGCACTCTGGTAAGGAAACGCACCAGAGATAAACATCTCAAACTATGGTCGGACCAAGGTGAGTGCAGGCAGGCCAAGGAAGCATTCCCTACAATTGATGGTCGCCTCACGAAACGAGTTCTCCGACTAACTAAACTACAGCTGCGCACTGTCACAGCAGTTATAACAGGCCACGGGTCATTTAACAAACACCTCTTTGTCATAGGAGTCACAGACAGTCCGCTGTGCAGGGCCTGCATGGAAGACGACGAGACAGCAGCACATATGCTAATCAACTGCCCGGTGGTCGCCACATACAGGGCAAAGTACTTCGGTAACCTAGGTACGCTCCATGAGATTGTCAGTAACACCAAGGAGTTGCTGGCCTTCCTTGAGGAGCTGGGGTGGATCGAATAATCGATAACCCACCCGTACGCAAAATACACGCATTGACGTGGAGTTGCGGACACCAGCCCGTTTTATCTATTACCTTAGACATTCAATTTAGTCCGTCAGTGAGATAGTAGAAAAAGTATTAGACACGTCCGTTTTATCGTATGAATAAAAAAATACTTAGATAAAATGCATTAAAGTTGGGGAGTGTGGGCTCGCTACGTCACAATTCAGTATAAAATCTAGCAAGGCGTGACGTCATGTTACATTTTAACTCAATGCTTCGCCGTAATCTTTTGATTACGTATAAAAAGAAAAAACAAGTGTCCAATATTTTTTAATAATCTTGGCACCTGACGGGCAAAAATAAGTTGTCATCATCCCTATTGAAGATGGATCGGGAATTATGTATTGAGACTTTGAATGTGATATTTTAGTTATTCATACGAATGGGCTGGGAGGAGCCAATTAGTTACGATTCTGTGTTGTACAGTCGCCAGGCGCGTTGTATTCCACGCGCGCCTCAAAGAGATGCCGTCAGCATAAATGTAGGGGTCCACTAGGGCCGATGCCTGCCGGGGTCGCGGGAAGGTACTACCGAGGCCCCTGGCAACTTAGGCAACAGGAAGGAATACGGGTGGGTTCTAGTCAGTAAGAATCTGACACATCCTCCCGCTCCGCCCAGAGCGGGAAAAGTTATTTGATGATTTCCCACCCAAAAAAAAGCACATCAAGTTACCACAAACTGTCAAATTTTTTCATTGGATTTTGAACTTAACCATCAACATTTTAAGTTTAAAATCATTTGGATAAATGAGACAGTTTGTAGTTACTTGATATGCTAGCGACAACGACTACGCGAAATAATAGATTTAGATTCAATCCCGAATAAAACAATATTCTTAGCAAAATTCTAGTGAAGATAAACTAAATTGATAGCACAAAATGATTACCTACTCAAAATTACGATGTTGAAAAAGGGTCTTGTATTAAGACGCTGACAACACCTAAACCGCGGTCACTGTCAGATTGCATAGAAAAGAAAGAGAAGCGCGACGACAAAACGCTTGTAATTTATTGCAAAATATGAAGTAATTATCTATTTACTCAGAATTGAGTTGAGCAATCGAAAATAAAAAACAACCAAGTTCTGCATTAGAATAAGACGTACTTGTTATTAATTAAATACGTAATGTATGTTGATATTTAATACAGATATTTTGGATTAGAACTCAAGGTAAGAGGTTAGTTTAACGTTAGTTTGTATCGAGATTTTATTTTCAAAACGTGTTTTGGTGACGACCAAGTTCTGGGAAATATGTTCAAAATTAACATATATTATTTCTGCTACCACAAACTATACAGATTTGGCAATTTTCTTTCTTAAGAGAAGCCTATTTTGGTCAATTGGGTCTTGTCAGCGCCTTAACACCTGCATGTTATGTAGGTGTTAATACAAGACACTTTTGATCATTCATAACAGTATTTATATTATACAGTAATGAACTTTAATAAGACAACGATGAACTAACAACAAAAGCCCCATCATCCATCACACAAACATAGGTATGTAAAACTTCCTTTCTCAAAACACAATACACACTGGCATATAGAAATCACCTTCAAAGCGAACTCCCATAGCCTTGCCACATTTCACAACACATAAGCAGACTACTTCACTTAATAAAACATAACATTTAATAACTGTAAACAATAGAAAGTACTTTTGTAATCTGTGTGAAGTTCGCACTTGTCTATGCTCTGCTGTCAAAATGACACTTTTAGGTAGGTTCGACTCGTAGAGGAAAGTAAGTTCAACTATAGTTGGTGTTGAAGGTGGTTTTAGGATGAATAGGCTTCTTTGTAGTTTTCAAAGAAGCTTAAGTTATTAAGTTTTTTAAAGACAGTAATGGAGATGACGAAATATTTGGGAAAGTAGTTAGTGGAGAATGGGATCCATCCATGTATAGGTGACGTTAAAGAATGCACTCGCTGTTAAAAATTTATACGAAGAAGTGTAAGTGATGTTTTGCGAAGCAGAATTTAAGTCATGTTAATCAATTTCAGGGTAGGGTGTTACAAGATTATAAGAATTTCGAATATCTTATATTTTAATTTAGATATTTTTTAAATAAACCAATTCAAAAGCACAAATATATTTTCGCAATGTGGAATATTTGAACTTGAAAAGGCAATTGGACAAACAACCTCAGTTTTAAATTAAATTGCAAATCGAAATATTTGTAACGGCTTCCGAAAAAGCCGGAACCTATTACAATGATTGACTTTTAAAACAAGTACTAAAAATCTAATTTAAAATTAATTACTAGGACATAACAGAATAACTTCGTAACAATAACTAAATCCGTTTCTTATCACACATAATATAATTGGGCACAGATTATAAAAGGCCACTGAACTAATCAAGTAATCTCTCATTCATACATTCATTCGTACATTTCCTGGTATATTTTTAATCACACCAAGGCCATTGCGACATTCTGCCTTGTTCAATTCTGTAATAAAATGCCACCATTTTTTAATTCCGGAAGGAAATACATCAAAATACTTTAATTGTTGTCATATCCGAAAACAATTGAGTTTTTAAGATAGTGTTAATTTTCTTGAGTAACAAAGGAACGTTTAAGATCGCGTGTGAATTGTTTAATCGTCGGTTAAAACCACTATTAATGTGTAGTTAAGGTCGGTTTCCGTTAATAAAATAAAATGCACGTGATTTTTTCGAGTGTACAATTAATTATTCACTACTTAGATATCGGTTTTATCTATTTATAGATTAATTGGTATGATGGCGTACGGACTTACCCAATATTAACTCAAGTGGCTTGTTCTTATAATAAAAAACAAAATTATAGACTAGTTCTCCACAGCGATTGTACTTAAATAGTGTGTGCACTCAATTTGATGACGCCCATGCCAGTTATTAAAAGTTTAAACGCTTCATGAGAACCAATTGTTGTGTAACCTAGGAGAATATTTGATTTTACTTCGATGGTCCTAGTTTATCATTTGTGACTTCGAGTTACTGCTATAGCTTTATGTAAGCGGGCAGGCCCTTTATGCCTGTTATGTATTAAGTTCCGTTTATGTTATAATTTATTTTTTCAACTTGAGTATAGTTTTCGATGCTTTTTTGTTAATTTAATGTAAAACATTAAATTAACAAATTATTTTGCATACTATTGTATAGAATCAAGTTTTTCTAACTGAACAGATAGCTGTGCTGCTGGAGAGTTGGTTGCGCCACTTCTTCTACACAGTTTAAGCACTAGGAAGTGGTGAAGGGTGGGCGTTTTGTGGGACTGTCTTATGTAATTTTGACGTTCGAAAACTGCTTAATTATCAGCCTAGTTTGAATAAGAATCTACTCTATTGTGGACGAGTTTTTAAAGAAAGGCCACAAGTCATTGGAAAAAGAACGTTCCAATTTTGAATCCGCAATTCGTATTGCAAATCGTAGTTTAGCAGGGTTATCCCAAAAATCTACAGGAATATACTTTACCCGTTTATGTGCATTCGACCGTGATGTATTGACGTCGATGGTATCAATTTGACCTTGAGATGACCTGGCCTAGTACGGAGTTTTAACGGAATACGAGGTCACCTTATACTGGCTTACTTACCACTGACGTGCGGCACAATACTTAGTCCCAAATATGACATAAAAAAAAATGGTCCACTCCACGAAGGTAGTCTATAAACAGTAGCTATATCCATTAATTCAAGTCAATCCAAGTAACCACTGAACCAGCTCAAACATCCAGGTCAGCTCGCCACGTAACACCGTATGTAGTGCGCGCACAACGCTCGGCACACTTCGCGCACTTTCGTTCTCCGTCGCACTTTCGTTTTCATTGCAGAGTGACGTGACGTCACGTGTTAGTGGCGGAGATACGATTTGGTTTGTTGTAGGCTATTGTATTTGGAAAGACTATATACTTTTAGGTATTTAGAAAGAGGGAGAGAGAGAGAGAAGAGAATGATGTTTTCTTTTGCCCTTCGTTTTTTTTTCTCACTCCGGAAGTCATTGCGGTATCTATTATGCCAAGTCTATTTTCGGACATACAGATAGAAGGCGTCGAGTAATTTTAGGAATACGGAACAGCTCTGCAAGTTCTGTAACGTAAGTTTTTGCTTTTGCGTTAAGGTGCATCCACACCAGTTACTTTTTGAGGATCAACGTTTGCAAATGTTCGTGGGCAACAACGGATAACAAAAAGTTATTTAGTAAACGTACTTAAAGTTATAGAAAGTTACTTAATGTTTAAGTTACTTAATTATTATCAATGGTTATCATATTGCAAAATGTGGTTCTACAAAAAGTAACTTCGGTGTGAATGCACCATTAGGGGCCATCCCCTTTAATTCCCAAGCTCTGGTTTGGCCTAAGAAAGCGGTGAACAGCCACTCAATAACGGTTGTCCAAATTAAAGCGCTGACAAGACCCAATTGAACAAAATAGGCTTCTCTTAAGAAAAAAATTGCCAAATCTGTATAATTAGCGGTAGCGGAAAAAATATATGTTAATTCCCCAGAACTTGGTTGTTACCAAAACACGTTTTGAAAAAAAAATCTCGATAAAAACTAACGTTAAACTAACCTCTTACCTTGAGTTATAATCCAAAATATCTGTATTAAATATCAACATACGTTACTTACTTAATTAATAACAAGAACGTCTTATTTGAATACAGAACTTGGTTGTTTTTTATTTTCGATTACTCAACCCTATTTTGAGTAAATAGATAATTGCTTTACATTTTGCAATAAATTACAAGCGTTGTGTCATCGCGCTTCCCTTTATTTTCTATGCAGTCTGACAGTGACCGCGGTTTAGGTGTTGTCAGCGTCTTAAGAGCGTTTTTTGACACCTTGACGTAAAATACTGATGAATATGACTGATTTTCATGACAGCCGATAAAATATGACGGCCACCGCGCTTCTAGGAAAACGTTACATAAAGAAATACTTGGTTCTTTCTCCATCTCATTTTATACCTTGTGCCTTTACTAGGTACCTACAGAGAGAGAAAATTTATTTAATTAAAAGTATTGTTAATTAAAACAAACCTATTACACAACCCTACATACATTCTTAATTATTACACCTCGTTACTTAAGACTTAATTAAAAGTAATTTTATGTTAATTTTACTTTTTCTGGTCATAACTGGTCTGGTGATAACTTTTGTGATCGTAAATATAAATAATTTTCGTTCAGAATGAAACACGTAGCAATTAGTATTTCAATCAGCATTTAGATAATTAAAACAGATTTTTTGCTTTCATTTGGGTTTTAAAAGTCATTTTAATTTTAAGAAACAATAAATAATTTAATGAACATTCGCTTTTCGTCAAATGTTTCCTTAATAATATAATTTATTAACAACTTATATGGTAACTAATTTATAATTTGATTGAACAAAATGTACCTATATTAACGTAAAATATAATTGTTTGTATTTATTAATCATGCTGAAGTATTCTAGAATCTATCTTAATACATAATTATTGTGTTAGCCATTATAATAAGTTTTTATCAAAAATAGATATGGTAATATTCGGTCTCAATTATGACCATATCGGTTAATTTATACGCTGTCAATTTATTGAATTTGAAAATAAAATATAGCACAAAATATGACGAATATGTGCCAAAAAAAAAAACTCATTATTTAGCTAGTTTTCATAACATGTCAACAAGAGGCTCATTCATCAAATATTGAATTTTAAAATAAAATTAACATAATTATTAAATTTTGTATAATTAAATTATTGATGATTAGATTTTAATTAATTTCAAAACTGAATACTAGCCGAGTTACGCTGGTGCCTTGTTCGGTCATAGTGGATAGTGTGTTATGCAATGCAATGTTGATAAAACGGGTAATATGGGTAACAGCTATTATTTCATAAACAGGTTTCTAATTATATAGCCGTTTACTAGCTTTTTTATTCGTTTTGTTATCAAGATGTTAAAGAGCATTTAGAACATATAAAAACTAGATTGCCAGACCGATCAATAAAGGAAGTTTCCTTGAATACGAACTTACTTTTAAATCGCCAATTGGAATAAAAGAGATTAATAAATTATGAACGATATTATCGTAGATGCTTATTGTTTTTTGTAATATTAATACGTAACACCGGTTAAAGACTAATAGGGAAAACCCATTATGACGATGACCTTTATTCAGCCACTTAATTAGCCGCTCTTAATTAATCATCCAATAATACCTAGATTAAACTGAGATGGAAAAACAATCAAGACTCCTAGTATTAATTTAATTACTGCCATTTTAGGATCCAATGAACACATCGCATAGAACTAATAATAAGTCAATTTCACAGACTTTTAACATAGCAATAAAAATGTGTCACTATATCAAAGGGTAGTGTTCATAATAACCGGTTGTCGACTAACATAAAAGTGTGATAACATTAATAATACAGTGAAAACAAATTGGTCACTGTGAAATTCGTTTGTTAGACTGTTAACAAAAATAAAAAAACTTTAACAACGTTGTAAATTACATTTTTTTGTGTATTTTTCCTATACCGTAAACTAATAAAATACTTTAAATTTATTTGTCATACGTTTTAAGATGTCAAATAAATCTTGTCAGTAAGAAAATAATAAAGTGTGCAGGTGACATTAAATGTCTAATAGTTTGATAATAATATTTATATAGGTACTCATGTTATTCCCAGAATTAGATTTTTATTCCATTGTATTTATTTTGCGATCGAAGAATATTTTGATGGTTGTGAGTCATAGCTGCTACAGAAATTTACGTAGTAGTGTTTCTTGCGTAGAACATTGATAATGAAATAGCAAAAGATTTTTAGGATTTTAAGATTATTTCACCTACCTACGGTTCTCTTAAAAAACACCATATTATTATAATTTCCCACACACATAACAAGAGGAACTCATATACCTATTTTCATTACGTAATTGTTATTATACACATAACAATTATGTGAAATTAGAATTGCAAATAAATTAACCACTACATTAAGTTTTTACTTAGAATTTTCTAAAGTGAATGTTGGAATCCGGTACCTATATTTTTATCTTCTATGAAACATGTTGAGAAAGTCCGGCTGCGAGGAAAATCCGGATCGAAAGTCCAATTATAACAATATTCCAGGGAACATTGGCACGTTTAGATTTGTAGGTCACCTCTGCATGAATTAAAAGTTGACATAATTAAGGCACTGACAAGACTTAAGAAAAAATATTGGCAAATCTGTATAGTTTGTAGTAGCGAAAAAAATATATGTCAATTTTAAACATATTTTCCAGAACTTGGTTGTTACCAAAACACGTTTTGAAAACAAAATCTCCATACAAACTAACGTTAAACTAACCTCTTACTTTGAGTTCTTATCCAAAATATCTGTATCAAATATCAATATATGTTACGTATTTAATTAATAACAAGAACGTCTTATTTGAATGCAGAACTTGGTTGTTTTTAATTTTCGATTACTCAACTCAATTTTGAGTAAATAGATAATTACTTCATATTTAGCAATAAATTACAAGCGTTGCGTCATCGCGCTTCTCTTTCTTTTCTATGGAATTTGACAGTGACCGCGTTTTAGGTGTTGTCAGCGTCTTAAGGAGAACTATAATATTCGACAGCAGTGGTGGCCCAGTGGTAACGGCCGCAATTTACGAGTTGTAGATCGTAGGTTCGAACCCAGACAGGCGTTTTACTTTGTGTAAATTTCGTCACCACTGCTCTCAAAAACGGTGAAGGAAAACATCGTGAGGAAACCAGCATGTCCTAGAACCAAAAATTCGAAGACATGTGACATCTACCAACCCGCACTGGGCCCGCGTGGTGGATTACGGCTCACTGCCTCTGACAGAGAGGAAAGGAGTATGTATGTATGATTATGTACTACGTGTTAGGACTTATTTAAAATCAACAGTAGGTATTCACACAATTGTAAACTTGTGTAACATATGTTTGCGTCAATAACACCAACATGATTGGAATTATGTATCTTTTGAACAATATGCTAACATTTTTCTTTTTTTTACATATACTTATGTCCGCATCGTTGTGCTAGTTAGTGGTCGCAAACACTACTGCTGAGCATGAGGTCCTGGGTTTGTTTCCCGGGTCGGGCAAAGTGTTATTGGATTTTTCCATCAGGAATTTCTTAGTAGAAGCACGGAGTCTGAATTTGTGCCCGGTTGATGGCAATATGCTTACCCCATATTACATAGGATTTAAACATAACTGGCGAAATATAGGTGTACTATATCTTTTAGTAGTTACAGCTCTGTCTAACCCTTCGGGGAAAACAGGCGTGATGTTATAAAATTATTTTTGGAAGAAAACACAACGTTTATTATATTTTGTAACTTGAGCTAACTTTGGCTTGCGTACTCGTAAAAGTGGCACTCAACTTTTACGCTTGAATTTACGCAAAATCCTTGCCAGAAGAACAATAAGTGAAATCTTATCATACGTCACACATTCTCATAAAAACTAAATATAAATTAAAAATATTAAATGAAATATCTATAAATTATCAATTATTATTATTATTATTATCCTAATTTTAAATTTTCTAGTACCTACATGTCAGTGGTTTCGTAATACATAGCTCTAATGACCTCCTGTAAGCCGTTGTCATGGGAACCACAAACAAAAAGTTCCCATTATTATTAGAATGATATTGTTCAAAGTTTGTAAATAATATTTGAGTATGAGGAAGGTAAGTAGGAAGTTACTTTGAGATATAGTTCGTTTTTTAATCCCAGAGACTGATTTGACATTACAAATGATTGTTTTTCGTTTTTTCAATTTGGGGTTTGACATTTGCATGTGTCAATTTAGTCTCAGAGATTAAAGAACAGACTTTAGTGTGAGGTATTTAGCAGTAAGATGTACTTAATTATGTTTTTTTCATTTGTATTTTGCGATATTTTAAAATTTGTCGATAATGTAAATAATAAAATATTATACAAATCATATTTGTAACGATATTAAAGCACAAGTAAACCATTCCATAAATTACGCCAAAACATAAGAATTGAAGAAAAACTCACGCCGTTTTCCCTTGACTACAGAACGCTACGATCCACATAAAGTTCCACGTAAAGACTAAAATCGATAAATCAATTTTAGTCTTTATTTTAGTGCACGTTATAGCATAACTACGTATGAGTTTATCTATGCACATCTTGTCAACAAGATATCTTTAAAGTCGGTTGGGTGTGTTCAAATTGTGAACATAATATTTATAAACTTAGCGATTTTGGAATCGGGTTTAAAATGACTTTCGTACGTAAAAGCTTACATTCTGGTTGAATCCCTTTTTAGGGTTCCGTAGTAAATGCAATGCAAATCTCCCTACCTATAATTATATCCCGTAAAATTAAATTATGGTGTCAGCTGTCAGTATATTTTTGAGCAAAACGGCAAGACCAACACACATACAAACATATATCTTACGTAGGTACTTGTTTACTAATATCATAAATGCGAAAATTACTCTGTCCGTCTGTTAACTTTTCACGTCTTAATGAATCACAATCCGAGAGTCTTGAAGCATATTGCTAATCCATTGCTTCATAGGTTTGAAAAATTCGTGTGCTCAACAACGTAAAACACGCAATAAACGTGGGTGAACTGTCAAAATGAAACCGATTACGATCAAATGTCATTTTATGTGTGTTACGCAATTGCCCCGCTGGTTTAGGACAAATAATACTTTTATCCCCTCGTGGAATAATTTCAACTTCCTCGCGGGCGAATTCGCGGCCAAAAACTAGTCAACTATATTGTTACAAGGTGTAAGCCGAAAGTATAGTGTGCGTATGCGTGCGCGCATCGTTCACGCAACGATTTGTGACGTAAGGGCAGTTCCCACTTCCGAACGTCCACGCTTACGCACCGAGCCACATGTTACGAGGGTGTGGCGGTAAGTGATCATTGAATTAAGTAATATGGATGAGATTAAGTGAAACAAAAACAAATAAAGTAAGAGGACAAGTGAAGACCGTCAAAATGATCGTGTTCTTTTAGTTTAAACTTGTCGGTCAACCAATCAATCAGCTCTTTTTTTTTTTATTTGAAATTATCAAATAACTTCTCCCGCTCTGGCCGGAGCGGGAGGGTGTGTTAGACTCTTACTGACTAAAACCCACCCGTGTTCCTTCCGTTGCCTGTGTTGCCAGGAGCCTCGGTAAGACTTTCGTCCGAGTACTTTCCCGCGAATCAATCGGCTAAGCTTGGAATCGGCTGCTATATTCAAATCTTGGAAGAAAGAAGACTGCGACGTCAGCATCTTGGCTTTTCTACTGGCGATGTAATGAAATATTCTTTACAGAAAGACATGTGACTATACATATGTATAGTCACGTGTCTTCTTCAGTCTTCTTTCTTATGTATGTATGTATGTATGTATTTATGTATGTCTATTTCTTTGGCACGCTCTGTAGCCTAAACGGCTTGACGGATTTTAACTTAAGAGGTGTCGTTAGATTCGTCTTAATTGTGGGAGTGATATAGGCTATATAATATTTATATATTGCATCTGAAAATACAAAAAAAGGGAGGGGAAGGTTTTTTTGAAATTAATTTACAACAATATTGATATCAAATAATAGCTAGTAATGAGTCAATTCCATGTATATATATATATATATATATATATATATATATATATATATATATATTTATATATATTTATACATATATATATATATATATATATATATATATATATATATATATTTATACATATATATATTAATAAAACTAAAAAACTTGAAATAAAACAAATTATTTAAAAATCAAAAAACCCGACTGCTAAATAAAACACATAACTGAAAAGAGAAAAAAACAAGCTTTATAATCTATAGCGCCTGAGATACCAAAATTGTTTTATTTAGCAGTCGGGTTTTTTGTTTTCGTGTTTAGATATCTATATCAATCACGTCTGTGAAGTTTATGCACAAAAACCTGAACCTTTTGAAACTGACATTTCAAGTGACTGCACTAACTGCGGTTGATGACCCCACAAAACAATCATCAAATTAATTCATTTTTGTTTTATCATGTTAGGATATCGATATCTGTCAAGTTTGCGGAGTTTCGCTATTAATTTTTTTTTGACCCTGTGACCCCGAACTTCATCTCAGTAGGTAACAAATGAAAAATTTTTTTTTCTTTCTTAGCGTGGATGGACATTGTGAAAGATTATATCACATTATCTTTCACACAGTCCATCCATCGCTTCTTTAGTAACTCATAAGAACATTTCATCGAATTTCAGTAAAGCCAATTCTGCTTGACATAACAAAAGAGCATGATCTAAATTATGTCATCGAATCATCACATCACACAAAAAAATCGCATGTTATCACGTTCCTTCCCGTTTCCGAGTGACAGTTGACAGCTGCGCGCATAGCTGACATGACAATACGCCTTACGTCATAATAACGGTGCTAGATGAACTGGAAGTCTTTCACA
The DNA here is from genome assembly GCA_905333075.3 of Atethmia centrago. NCBI lineage: Eukaryota > Metazoa > Arthropoda > Insecta > Lepidoptera > Noctuidae > Atethmia > Atethmia centrago. The sequence continues at coordinate 17,982,827 of HG995385.1, forward strand.
GAATAGAAATTGTGATTTCTTTTACATTATTATGTACCGCTTATGAACCGTGGCAGTTAGGTAAGCTTGAAAATTAGTAGGCTGTGGGCGACTGTGCAAGTGACGCCCAGGGCCTGCAGTCTGGACATAGAATAGCGATCGCTTTACTACTGAATTCGGTTGCAATATCCTAATGGGGTCCAAGACAGTCAAAATTGCTTGACAAGCACGAAAACATCACAATCTTATCAAGCAATTTTGACCGTCTAGAGACCCCGTCAGGACTTTGCGACCGAATTCGATCGTAAAGCGATCGCTGTCTATATCGAGACTGCAGCCCCTAGACCCCTGTTCTGCGAAATAAGGTGGAAGAAGGATTTACTTTCCCGTTTTTTTTTCTTCTGGGAAACTATTATGTAAAAAAGAAAACTTGGTATTTTGAAACTATATGTCTGTTCAGTTTTATTGATCTATATGATCTGGTAGAATATGTTGTAGTTTGGACGATGACTGCGGTGCAGAAGAGGAAGAGATGGTGATCGCCTTTTGTTTTTTTATTCAGAGAGGTGATATTGTATCCCTTCGTTTGAAACTATAAATGTGACGAAACAGTGTCCTACAAAACGCGGTTTAAGTTTTATTTATTCGGTTATATCAAATCGTTCAAGCCCAATGCCGTCTTCAGCCACTTTACTAATGCAAGCTAGACCTTTTTCTAAACACATAAGCATTATCACAACACTAGTTATGTCACCAGACGCCACCTGACTGGTTCTTAAGGATCAGCTACCTGCGCCCGCAGATAATGTTAGGTGTCGCGAATCAGTAATAACGTAGTGTGATTGAGAAACGCACACATTTTCACTTTTGTTATTAGATTCTAAGCTAGTTAATGGATCATTGGAAATAAGTTTTTCTGACGGAGTGTCTCGGCAGAAATGAGACTCTATGTGTTTCATAAATGTCAGAAATTTCATTTATTTCATTCATGGATTTTAGAATGTTATTTAAATTCAATAACTGATTAGCTGCCAGCTGATATACACATAAAAAGTAAAATATTATTGATGCTCATAAAAATTTGGTCAGAGATCCAGGATTCCAAACATTCATACAGCCTAGATTCAACATAAGTGCTTCACTCGTTCAAAAACATAAAACTTTATCCCACTTATGAGATTAAGAACCAATATCAAGAAGCTAATTTTAAACTCAGGTCAGAACATTAGGACCCTCTCGTGGCGACGACCTATACCAACAATAAAGTATTTAAACACAGTCTTCAAAAGAATCGTCAAATAAATACAATTCTTACTTGTGATGTGCGAATCTAAAATAAAAATTGACGTAAGTGAGACTGAGTTGCGGCCAGATAAGAAAAAAAACTGTTTATTTTGATTAGTTTACAAGCGTATGAATACATAAGAAAGTGTCTTAAACGTGTTTTTTTTTAAAGCTTATCAATGTATTGTATTGTCATCTTACAATTGGTTGATGTTATTGTGTTCAGGAAATCGCTGGATGCGAGAAGGACCGATCCATGTGATGACGCATGGGGAAGGCCTATGTCCAGTGTCAGTGGCAGTGGACGTGTCCTTCGGCTAAAATGATGATGATAATGATTTTGTTCAACTAATCACAACAGCTGACATGAGACATGACATCTGATTTGCTGATCATGCTCCTAGAAACTGGAACTATAGTTTTATTCGTGGGTATGGTGTGGTCAGCACCATAGCCAATGACAGTTCATTTTAATTGACTTGGCTTAGCTCAAGTTGCGCAAAACGTTAATCTGGTTAAAAGTTTTAGCTCCTAAGTTGAGGTATTTTGTGAAAATGTTGCCGAGTTCCATAATATGACAAAGAAGCGCAAAAACTTACGCATATGATAATCAGGCTATATGATGGTCGGCAGGTAAGTCAGGTAACCGTCACACTCCAGATGGCCATCTAAAAGCCTGTGAGTAATCATTGCATCGTGCAATATGGCGCCTGACGACTTGTACCCTGTTTCATAACATAACCAAAGTACGTCAGCCGAATATGATGAACAGCCAGCAGGAATGGAGGTTTGGCTAAGGTTCTTATGTGACTGAAACAAATGAATGCTGGATTCCTCATTTAAACAACCTTTTCACACATAATAGGTATGTATTACTTATATCCATCTTTGCAGTTCAGAGCTAGTATCTCAGTCCAGCTTTTGCAGTTCTCAGACACGTTTCAATTTCATTAGAAGGCTGTGATCGCTTTAGTGACTTATCATGATAAGGTCCTACAACGAAATTATTTAGTTAGCATCACCAAAATCTATGGGGATTCCTATACAAGACAAGTCAGTTCATCCATCAATATCACAACTTCTTATTGCCTATGGAGAAATGGAACTCCTCACCTGATGTACCCATTGCAACACCTACATTAAAACAGCCCACATATTGCTCCAGTGACCTTTAAAAAGTAACAGAGATGTATAAAATCCAGACCAATGGCCTGCAAGCGATGGTGTAACAGTTCGTGATAGCTTAATGTTCTGTGCAAGCATAATACATGCAATTATAATGATTCTTTCCTTTCTCAAGATGTTATTGTTTTGATTGACTACTGGATGGATGAAATCGTGAGGTAATCGATGTAACGAGATTGGCCGTGAGGTTCTTGGTAAATAGTTTGCTGTTTAGTATGTGGTTTAAAAGTTTCAAGTTTTTGGTTCTGGGGTACTTAATTTTTGCCATTATTCCACTTCAAAACTTTGCATTTCAGGTATCTACCAAATTCCTAACATACATACAGAGTATGCTTTCTTTTGGGTCGTTTAAGAAGCAAGCAGTCTATTAACAAAATACTACTTACTTTAAAAGTCTGCCTTAAGACGCTGACAACACCTAAACCGCGGTCACTGTCAAATTCCATAGTAAAGAAAGAGAAGCGCGATGACACAACGCTTGTAATTTATTGCAAAATATGAAGTAATTATCTATTTACTCAAAACTAAGTTGAGTAATCGAAAATAAAAAACAACCAAGTTCTGCATTAAAATAAGATGTTCTTGTTATTAATTAAATACGTAACGTATGTTGATATTTGATACAGATATTTTGGATTAGAACTCAAAGTAAGAGGTTAGTTTAACGTTAGTTTGTATCGAGATTTTGTTTTCAAAACGTGTTTTGGTAACAACCAAGTTCTGGGAAATATGTTCAAAATTAATATATATTTTTTCCGTTACCACAAACTATACAGATTTGGCAATTTTTTTTCTTAAGCGAAGCCTATTTTGGTCAATTGGGTCTTGTCAGCGCCTTAAACAGCTTAACGTAATAGTGAGGTAAAATTAAAAGATTTGTGATGTTTCCAATGCCTTTTGCTGTCATCAAAGGCCAATGTCCTACAGTGGGAGCTTGGGTGATAACGACAATGATCAAGACACCGAAAATACAATTTAAAAAGAAAAAAACGCTGATATGAAAAATGTTGCCATTTCTGTGTTCTGACCCAAGGCGGACCCTTGTACGGCTCATAATCTTACAAAAAAGGCGATATGATACTTTTTTAAGACATAAACTCTAAAATGTATACAAAGAACAAAACATTTTAGGTGTCCCTTCCATAAAATACGCTCAAATATACACATCACACTCGTTTTCGCTTTAAAAACGTATTCACTTTATTTTTATTTCGGGTCGAATAAACGTGGAGGCCTAGAATCTTCGTTTTTACTCGAGAAACGAAGATAATGGTTTCGTCAATATGTTCTTATTTTGATATGAATATTTCCAGTATTTACGTCAATATCATGTTTTTGTTCCTCATACATAACTTAGACCAAGCTCTATTTAAGAGCTCTTTAACATTTTCACAGACTTAAATATAATGTCAAGAAACTGGTCTTTTGAGTGTCAAGATGTTCTTTATTCCGAAAAACGTGTTTCTTGCTTTATGCAAAGTTACTGCTCTTTGACCTCCTGTTTTGACCAAAACTTAGTGGAACTACTGACATATAGATATTAAATATCAGCATCAGCAATTTAATGCACAGCAAAAGATTTGGGAATAAATAAGTAGCCTTACTAGCGTAGCGTGAGGACCAAAACTTGATCTGCCTGTCTTTTCCCAACTACGTCGGGTCGGGATCTGTACAGTGTAACCGGATTCAGCTAAATGCCAGTATTTTACATAGAGCGACTGCCTATCGGACTTCCACAGCCCTAACTGGCTTGTGCCCTGGGTTATCAGACTGTCGGGCTTCTGACTGCCTGTAGCGACTGTCAATGATCTGACAAATGACAGCCGGAACCAGCGGCTTAACGTGCTTTTCGAGACACGGAGGGGACTCAGTATGTACACCCGTCCACGGACCAACCTCGCCAAGCGTTGCTTAACCTTGAAGATCGACCTGTGCGGCAATTACTCGTATTATTTAGCCACTTAGAATAGAAATTTTCCGCAGATCAATGAAACAAAAAGCACCACAATAGTTTAACCGGTTAATGACTTTGTTAACAAACGCGTCTCGATAATGGCGTCTTATTTACCTATAAAAACCGGCCACATCAATTTTATCCGCATTAAAGTTACGTGGACAATAAACTTGCAAATCATCATCGCAATCGAGTCTCACAGGTCCGAAACATCGAGGTCAACCAAAGGTCCCTTGGAATCGATTACTCAGACATTTGTAATCTATAGAAAGCTGGAAACATCCGATATCTTGAGCAAACAATAAAAATTACAGTTTGCGACATCGATTTAATCGAATGCAATTAGAATCAAATCGATTATTGTCTGAACAGTATCGAATCATTTACCATCTTTCAATGTAACAAGAATCTAAGTACGTTCGAAATTTGAACCGTGATGAATTAGAGTTACGACATAAATCCGTTTTTTAATACACTATTCGTGGGCTCGGCGGCAGCTCCAAAGCGTTTTTTCGCGGTATCATAATAGATTGTTTTACCCAGCACGTTTGCCCTTTACCCAGTAACACAAATAATGGCGCGTGCGCAAAAACCTTTCATAATCGTTTGGAGCGCTGTCAAAGAAAAGACGACACTTTGACAAGTGGATTTAAATACCAAATTCGTACGTAGCCAAGATGGCGGTTATGTCAAAATCGGTTTTAGAAACATGACATTGGACGCGATCGTCGAGACAATGCGTGGTTCGAATTCGAATTAACACTAGTTTTATCAAATTATCGTTGGACGTTCCGGTCATAATCTATTAGGATATCTTTTGTGTTTGGTAATTTGATTTTGTCTCTACTATCCAAGGTTCAAGCCATGTCTTTCCGCATTGTAAGGACACTGTAACACATTGTACTAAAGAAAGTTGGTGACTAGACAAACGGAAATAGGAAGTTTTATTGTTTGTGTTATCTAATTTCCGGTGACATGGTAGATGGAGGTCAAGTTTAAAGAACTTTGTGACCTTAGTGTTGGTAGGAAACCAGAAAATGAATCCTTGGTACTGGAAACCTGAGAATATGCTAAGCTGTTCTTTTGTTTTGGTCCTAAGTGGCGACGACGTAAAGATTACATTGGAGAAGCGGGGCTCGTAACTTCCGGGTCATATGTCAGTTTTGTTTCAAAGGATTTCAAATAATTAACAATACAAATAAAAGAAAAGACACAGCCACAGATGATCTTGAAAACAAACGATCTGTAAAAAATATGCGCAGCGAATTCTTAGTCCGCCATTGACACGATTGTACTTAGCCGTAACTGTTTTTGTATGAAACACTATGATATATAATTAAATATAAATTACAGATACAACAACTGTAATAATGTCAATGTTAGGAGCAGAAAAAATATAAACTTTGAGTCTTGATGTGGACGACTCCACGATCGATTTATTACTTTATAGAGCTTGCTTAGAGCTTGTTTTGTTCTAGATAAGGGGCATTCCACATTTATTTTTCTTTGGCTAGATACATTCACAAAATCACGGCTTTTTTTCATGGGAATAGGCAGAAACTACATAACGCCACTTACTACGTTATACACATACATAAATCATACATCATCATTAATGATTAATTTTTTTTTCTAGAATAAAGCTCCACTAGGCCTTTAAAAAGATCAAACCAAGTCAAACCATAATAATACAACTAACCGTACAAACATTTGGCAGAACCAATAAAATCACACAATTCAAAATCCGAACCAAGTCAGTATGTTTAAGACCGATGATCACGGCGCGTTCGTGATGCGCACACGCACTCATTTCGCCTTACATAACTCATCTTCACACGAAACAACGGCACGGCTGTGTTACACAACTTACTTCAATTGCATATTGTTCTACTGAGCTTCATTTAAAATGAGAAGAACAATGAATTATGGTTATAAATGGGAATGACAAATGACGATCGAGCGATCGCGAAAGAAAATATGACAAATTACATATTATATGATATTATGACAATGATATGTCGGGAGTTCATTTGTTAGAATAATCAGCGTATTACCAAGCTTAATAAATATAGCAAAAAATATGGTACATCGTGATAGCCATTGATGAGTTGATGACTCATAATATTTATCTTCTTTAGTTTGTTTGGGCCTTTTATCCAGAAATTAATTAAACTGAAGAATTTTCTCACGGATGAAACCAAGACGTTAGCAAGTCACTAGACATTTGGATGTAAAAAGTTTTACCTATAATGGCCAGGAAGTGTTTTACTTTATTATTTGCGAACGATTAAGGTGTATTTGTACTTGTACTGTAATGCGAGCAGGATGTATGACTGGTCAAGCGTGATTAAATAAAATAAACATTAGTTTTCCTAGAAATTTTCAGGAAAACTAAGAATATACGTACTATAAACTATGACTAATCTGTTTTTCAAGCTGGTGTTAAATTAATCTATATAAATAAAGTATTTATCTTAATACGGTACTTATTGTACCTACTGCCTGGATGTAATGTGGCGTGATGTGTGTGTGCATGTATAGATATGTGTTGTGTATAGGTATTGGTGCAAGAAACCCAAAATAAAAAAAAGAGCGAGCCTTACAGTAGTCGCATATGATGAGAACATCTGACTTCTCATTTTGGTAATAAGCAACTGAGCAGCGACAGAAATTAACCTCAAAATTTAAAAAAGCTAAGTAAATACTGAAATATTTATTCGAATTATTATTCATTACTAGTGGTCACCCACTGGTCGAAATTCGACCCCCTCTACTTACAATCTATAGAGTACTTACTAATACCATGAGTACACTAATTCCAAGTTATGATAAAGTAGGACTTACTAATTCCATGCTATTAAAAAGTACTTAGGTACTTATTCCATGCTCAAGCTATCACTTCCGCCTGTTACACACTTCCGTCCCATTTCACGAAATCGAGAGGAAAGATTTTACACATCAAAAATATTATAAGTAGTCGCTTTCCTTCCATCTTTCTAGATTTCAAGTTTATAAAGAGTTTTCAAGATGGCGCACGATGGACAGTCAGCTAGGTGATTGGCGAACTAGTACCTACGTCCTACGTCCCCTGGACCTTGGACCATCAACCCTGCTAACAACCTTCCTGACTAACTTTTCAAGGCACGAGAAATTCTCACTTTTTCACTCGAATCGACATGATGCTTAAGAGAATTTCAGTCACACACATTATTACAAGCTTTAATTAGCACAAATATCTCAACTTTCATACAAACCTCATACAAATGTAATTCATCTCATACATTTCGTGGGAGACTTGTTGAATTTCGTAATTCATTAATTGCAATTACTTCCTTGAGGTGGAAATCAAAACCACGACCCACATGCAGCGGTCAGCTTTCTTAACCACCGACCGTAAATGTAGAAAACACATAACTGTGTGATTATTTAGCTTAGGATTTGTATCAAATTATCACTGCTGGAAGGGCTACAGATGCAAAATATTGATGTAATAAGGATCATTTCCGATTACTTTCATGAAGGATATACTGCATTAATATCAAGTTCTGGCAGTTTCTGGCAGTTGGGACCGCGTACCGAAAGACGCAACGTAGCAGCCAGCAGGGTTGCCAGACGTCCCGACTTTGGCGGGACGTCCCGATTTTGGCGGGACTTCCCGATTTTTAGCCCAAAATTAATTTATCCGCGGCATAAATTATAATACCCTTCTGACCTGAAGGGAATCTGGTAACAGATGTTTGTCACAATATTTCCTTTTGGGAAAAATACCATAATAATTCTGTTTGTTTCTCATTAAACAAAATCAAAATATTTTGCTTCACATAAACCTACATGGGCACTTATGAGACGTCATAAGCTAGGTGCACAAGTACCAAGTCAACTGTCAACAAGTACCAGGTACTTAAAAATGAGATCGTAGCTACTCTATCAGCTGTTATGCTTATTCTTTCGAGAAAAAAAAAAAACATACAGCCAGCCGTTACGCTCTGTTATGCAAAGATTTCTAGACCAGAAAAAAAGATCCAACTCTATTTACTTTTCAAATTCCGAATCTCAACTCGGCTTGGAGTTAAAACTACAGGTCATTGATACAACTGTCTATGGTTTATTTTAAAATGCATTTAAGACTCTATGGTGCTAATGACTATGAAGGTCGTACTTTGACTTTTGTTTGTCTATGTTTTTAATATTATTTAGAGTAATACATGTTGTGTGTAAAAATGAAATTAGCGATACCTTATGTGAGGTCGACTGCGTACTCTAAGGTTAAATGAATTTTCGAAGTGTACTTCAGAATAATCTTTGACAAAATTGTAAAGGACATTGACACGTGTTAGTGTCTCATTCATCTTTACTAAAATTATAAAGAGATAACATTTGTGAGTTTGTACGTATTGGGTAATCTTCGAAACTACTATTTTTTGCACTAGGTAATGGGAAGTCACAGTATTTCCGAGTGTCACAGGATATATTTTATGTTAAAACAAGTAACTCCACGTGGACGAAGTCGCGGGCTTGAAGCTTGCAGAATACCTATACTTTTGATGCAAAATCTAGATACTATTTTTCGTGAAACTTTAGAAATCGATTCAAAAACAAAATCAAAAGTAATGTATTCAAACTAGGCTGAGAATCAGCACTTTTCGAACATTATAATTACATAAAACAGTCCCCCAAAACGCCCACCCTTCGCCACTTCCTAGTGCTTTAGTTGGGAAGGAGAAGTGGCGCAGCAAACTCCCCAGCAGTCGGTCTATTTTATGTGTGGCCAGTGACAATCAATGTGCATGTGCCATTATATGGTGATTCATTTATTTTAACATGGTATTTTTTTTTAATGTCAAATACAAGACATCGGTAAAAATCTAGAGACATCATTACCTTTTTTAATTTTATTCATGTCACGACTTCACACTTGTAGCATTGGCACTTGTAGCTTGTAGCAAGGACAAAAAAAATAACCTTTAGGTTTTGGCCTGCCTGGTCACCGACCATTTTTCACAAACAGTGGAAAGGCCTCATCACACAGTCATACTAAAAGCCGGTTTCACATAAAAAACGAATGCATTTTTTCGCTAATGTGAAAGATCCTTAAAATAGTGCTGTAACTACAATTTAAGTTTAGTCGATTTTTTGTCGACTGGAAAAAATCGATTAATTTCAAAACTAATATTACATAGGTAAATGACAATTTAGCTGCTAAACTAACAAATAGGCAATTTTAATACAAAATAAATTGAGTTTTTGCCAACAAAATTGTTAGTACAACATACTAAAAAGGCTATAACTTTATTCAACACTAGACTTGTGAAATCGCAAGTAGGTGCTTTTAACGACCACATTAAGAAGACCTCTGCAGGTCTTCAAGATGAATCACTTTTACTTTAAATATTGAAAAAGGACAGGTTAACATGTGCTGGTTATGTTTGTTTGTAAACCACTTATTTAAAGAGGCAGAGTCATTACTTGTCATCACTGAGGCAAATAAAGTTATTATTTTCATAGTAGCACTTGAATAAAAATGCATATAAATCACGATAAGGCCTCTCTCCCTCTACAATCTAGTCATTGATCAAGGTAAGTAAATACATTTTAAGGCTTGCATTATAAATAAAAATAGATTTAACAACCCATAACATCACGCTTGTACTGCCCGAAGGATTAAGCAGAGTTGTATATATATAGTATACTATAGTACACCCACATGTCGCCAGTCATGTTTAAGTCCCATGTAATAGGGGGCGACCCTTTTGCCAACAACCGGGCAAAGGTTCCGGGCTGCTATTAACAAATTCCTAAACGAAAAATCTAATAACTCTTTGCCCGTCCTGGGAATCGAACCCAGGACCTTGTGCTCAGCAGAAGGGGTTGCGAAGCAAGTCCAACTAGATATAAGTGAAGATTAATATCAAATCTTTCAGTTTTCGGTCGAGATTCATGAGTGAGCATCGATTTCTAATAAGGGTGTAGCATCATCAGCAGCAGTCAAATAATTGACGACTCCTATAGATTTTCAAAGATGTTTACATACACATATATAAAGTCACGCCTGCTACCCATGGGGGTAGGCAGAAACTATAGAATGCTACCTGCTACGCTCCTTATACACTCATTTTGCTTCGTTTACGTTCTAACATCAGGGGAGCAACCACCGCCTCTTAAAGCAGTATTATTTTAATATTGCTTCTCAGTGGGAAAGAGATGGAGCTATACCCACTGTACAGCTTCATCTCATTCTCACACTGATGTTATATTAAAATAATACTGCTTTAATAGGCGCCCTCCGCCCTCCGTGCCCCGGAAAGCACGTTAAGCCGTTGGTCCCGGCTGTCATTTGTAGATCTTTGACAGTCGTTACGGGTCGTCAAAAGCTCAAGTGTTACCCAGTAACTGGGTTGTGGAGGTCAGATAGGCAATCGCTCCATGTAAAATACTGGTATTCAGCTGTATCCGGTAAGACTGGAAACCGACCCCAACATAGTTGGGAAAAGACTAGGCAGATGATGACTGCTTTAATAGGCGGTGGTTGGCTCCCTGATCATACACGTACACCGGTTGCTAGATAAAGAAAAAAAATAATTTCTAAAATTCCTTTTAATTAAAGTTCAACATAGCGTTTCAATTCCGTTCCATAGTTTTTCTCATCATCTTTCAACTTTCAACAACATTGTAGTTTCTACCCATGAATTAAAGATTTTCTTCTGTTGTCTTCTTAAAAGCACATAGGTAATTTCTCGAGACACAACAGGAGAAAATCTTTCATTCATGAGAAGAATTTTCTCTCAAATCAGCGACATGTACCTGACTGGTAAATGTGAACATCCTGTATAACCCCCCGGACGACTTTCGACGCTGCCATTAAATACAGGACGTCAAATGACGAGGCGATTATTGTGATAAAAACGTGATACTACGGCGTTTAGAGGTGGGTACTTTGCCTTTATTAGGGTTCCGTACCCCAAACAGAAAAACGGAACCCATATAGGATCACTCGTGTGTTTGTTTGTCCGTCTGTCACAGCTGATTTGCTCTGAATCTACTGGGCCGAATAAGTTGAAATTTGGGTATACTCGTACATATGAACTTCTGTGACCCAAACATGGACGTGTAATGTAAATAAATGAATTTTGAATATGAGAGCCATTTTTGGGGCAAATTAGAAAATTACATTAAAAAGTTTTGCAAACTTTACCGTGTGAAATATCTAATGAAATTGCTTGTTGTATCAAATATGGACATTGTTTTAAAATATTGTTTTTTTATAATTTTCAAAAAAAAAAAGTTTTTTAAGAAAATAGATGAAAATTTACCATTCCTTCCTTATCTCCGAAGCTACTGAGTCTAAAATTTAAAATAATATAGAAAATAGTTCTTTACTTATTTTCAGGAAAACCTATAAGAAGTCTATGGTATTAAAATAACATGGTAAATCTCTCAATATTGTGCGTACCAACTTACATTTGCAGTTGAAATGTATGAACATGTTTTTTATCTATAATGTTAAGTTTGTTCTTGGGATAAATGATCTTGGGATAAAAAACATGGTAGATAACATATTCATTGTACGGAACCCTCACCACGCGAGTTCAACTCGCACTTGTCCGTTTTTATATAGTGTGGTACTAAGATGTCCCTATTCACATTTCCTTTCAACTGTTTATAGTCTGAGTTATTGTACGATTTTGGTGTTACAAAGTTTTAGAGCAGGAAAAACAAGATTTTGATCAGATAGTATTTGTTGCGGTGTAGTGGTCGCAGGCACTACTGCTGATCATGAGGTCCTTAGTTCGATACACAAGTCGGGAGCAGTGTTATTGGATTTTTCCATCAGGAATTTTTCAGTAGCAGCCCGGAATCTGGATTTGTGTCCGTTTGATTGCAATAGACTCGCTCCCTGTTACATGGGACTTAAACATAACTGTCGAAATGTGCGATTGATATATCGTCGCCTTAAAGTGAAAACCTCGGGAATGTTTTGGTCATTTTTATTTTATTACATTTTTGGAAAGCAAAACCTCCCAACGCACGCCTAGTTTCCCACAAAAAAGTTTAGTCACCTGTAGCGCCATCTATGGCGAGTTCGAAATTCTCGCAAAAGAACAGATGAGGTTTTCAATTTACCAACACTTAGAATTTAATCATTATTCCAGTAAAGTTGCCTTTTTCGCATATACGAGGTTTTCACTCTAAGGCGACGATATGTAGGTGGACCTCTGCCTTACCCTTCGGAGAATACAGGCATAATGTTATGTTATTATTTGTTGTACTTCACACTGATTTATTAAAAATGATTTAAAATAAGTGACGCACTATGAAAACCTTTTTTTTGTAATCGACTAAACCACTAAAATAATCGACTAAACATGCAGATAGTCAAGAAACATAATCGAAAATTTTCTTTTGTAAATAAATGGTACAGTTCAAAATTTACCATTTATTAATTACACGAAATGCCAGGTACATACCTAAAATCCTAAATAACATTATAAAATCATCGAAAAAACTTTATAACGATAAAAAAACAAGCAAGTGTTATCTTATGTCAATGTGCCATCAATAAATCATGAATTGAATAAATAGTTATCTATCGCGTTCTATTTTTAACAAAATTTAAAATAACACAGTTAATTGAGTGGATTGGATATACCTTATATTCTATTATTATTCATTACGCTTATATTCTCCGAGGGATTTGGCAGAGGTGTAACTATAAATACACATATCCAGTCTCGCACTTTGCTTGACCCACGAATTGAACCCTAGACCTCAGGGCTTGCGGACGGTGAGCAATGGGTAGCTTACCGTCCGGTAAGGACCAGGCCCGGGTCGACGTCGCGTTGTATTCCAGGGCCAATGCCTGCCGGGGTCGCGGGAAGGTACAAAAGGGTTACCGAGGCCCCTGGCAATACAGGCAACGGAAGAAATACGGGTGGGTTTTAGTCAGTAAGAGTCTGACACACCCCCCGCTCCGCCCAGAGCGGGAGAAGTTATTTGATGATTTTCCACGCAAAAAAAAAGTCCTCATGCTCAGCAGTAATGCTAGGGACCATTGGACCAGAGACGCAGTTAGAGTTTAACAATGTGACCAGTGAACAAAAATGTAGTTTATATATTAATAGTCAAGTCAGTCAATGCTTCACTCATTGAACACAACAGAGCAGTGAAAAAAAACTTAATCGAATACCAACTGTCAAACTTTTCTTACATATTTCATTAAACACCTTATTTATATTACTCTCACATGACTTACAAAGAGTAATACTAAAAAAAATGATGACTCAGAAGCATTCGGAAGTAAGACTCGACCGGTTGACCATCGCAGGTTGTAGGCACGAGAATCGATTCACGATATCGATACACTCGATTTCCGATTACCGATACAATCGAATAATGTTGACAGGGGATTAAAATAGTCAATTAATTATTGATATGCTGTTTTGTTTGTAATGTGACATGTTAGACCTTCACAGGTCTTCCTTGTACGGTAGCTAGAAACTGGTAATTTTTACGTCGTAATTAATAATCAGTCTTTGTAACGAATGCCTATAAATATACCGATGACGATCAAATAAAAGAAATAGTACAAATTACAAAAAAAGCATGGCAATTTATAACTGGCGATATGAGCTCAAATCGGACCATAAAAATGCTAAACATGGCTAATGTTAAAAACATTAAACTGCTAGCACTCAGGCCTCCTCTCAAAGATGAAATCCAACACGCGAGCCCAGTGCGGGTTGGTGGATTGTTTTCGAATTTTTGGTTCCAGGAAATACTGGTTTTTCCTTCACCATTTAAAAAAAAAAACGTAGAAATCATTGTTTACCGTAGTAAACAATGATTTCTACGTTTTTTTTTGCACAATTTGGCCATAAAATGAGGCCTTAACGTATTAAGGCCTCATTTTATGGCCAAATTGTGCCATATCGCAACACTGAATAAGCCTAAAGGCCCTAATGACCACAAAAACGTTATTCACGTGTCATACCTACAATATCAAGCAATAAGACCAATTTCAAAGCGGAAATTGGCAACCAATCACCAACAACCAATAGGCCAACATCACGTAACAGCAATATACCAACATTGGTTACGAAAACATTTTTTTAACCTAAAAACCTTCAAGTTGATCTTGGACTGGATTAGAAACATTTTGTCATTGTAGTTCTCGTGTCACGAAGAAGTTAAGTAATTTTAGCTGGTATACATAATTCATTGCAAAAACCTGATGCACCTTACACCATGAGTTTAAAGGTGGTTTTCGTTTAGCATTCTCAATGGGTCCGAGTTTTTAGTGTCTAGCTTAATTGCCAAAGCATGTGTGTGCATTTTTATTTTGTGTTTCATTACGTAAGTCTGTTAGTTGTGTTTTATCTGATAACGGCGTCTGAGGTTGTATGAGCGATGAAAGATAGGTGTGAAGTTCCGGGTACTTATCTTTAAAACTGATTCTATGATCTTTGTGGGAGGGATGAAAAGAAACATGCTGTATATTGATGCATTGATTTCCATTAGAGATGGGGTTGTTTTTTTTGGCATCTATATATAGATAAACATGAAATCTTCTTCGTGGTGCTACATCTTGAATTGAATGGTAGGTACCTACTGAAACTAGGCTTGATCTTTCATAGCTAAGTTTATCATTATTTACCTTAAACGCCTTAATTTTATTGCTTCACTAATATTCGTCATCATCATCGCCGAATATATAGCCAATTTGCAACTGAATGGTAAGTAACTCTTTTATCAGACGGCCTTTTTCGCTTGGCTGAACGAAAGGGGCGGGTCTCAAGTGACCAGCAGACCAAGAAATAGTGTTACTAGCTCAAGGGTTGATAATATATCGTTTCAACCAATAGACTGTCATTATTAACGGACATCGCCTGTGTCCTGTTTATTTATTCTGCAGTGTGTTTGATGTAGAACATGAGTCAAATAAATAATCAAAGCTCTAGACAAGCAGATCGACGACCTCGAAGCCACCCCTCTTGGGCTGATTCGTAATGAACCTTTACAGATTTCCGAATGGAAGCAAAAAATATTACGAGGTACAATACTGTTAATCAAATCCATAAGCAAAGCATTTATTGGCACATTCACCACCTACCATGAAGTATTTTTTGTAGTTCATCGCAAGCAAGCGTCCATCTTTGTGATGCTGTTGACGTATAAGTGTCATGGCGTCGACAGCCATTGACGAGCCATAAAAAGTGCAAATGTACCTGCATATTTATTATCTTTTTGAACCCTACTTACTCGACCTGTCATACATCCTATGAATATTGAAGTCAAAGTTATAATTTTATGTCTATCTGTCTCTAGTTTGTGACGTTTTCACAGCTAAACTGCTGCGTTGATTTCGATGAGATTTAGCACAAAGGGCGGCGATTCTTTTCATCGGAACTTCACGGAATGTAGCCACCATACATAGCTCATGGTAGACTCGGCTACTTTCCAGGCTAACCAGTTGAAGCTTAGCAACAGTTTAGAAGATAGTGATAGCTAATACGGCTTCCAATCGGAATTACAGGTAAGCATCAATACCCTTTATTTAACTCTGCACGCACTCTTTACCGGTTGGCCAATAGATTGTCACACTTATCGACCTTCAGACTGACCGTTAGCATTGCAATTGTTTGACAACTACTGGCTAGTATTTCGATAATTTCATAAAATATTTCATTTCATCTATATTTAGCATTGTAGTGTTAGATTCTATGATTAATGCACAGTGTAGGCTGTGACTGTGACCTTTGTTCAGAGACAGACTGGAAGACAGTGTATATATATTTTTTTACTGTTATTTATAGAAATAATTCTCTTTTTTAGAGCTATTGTATGATCTTGACTAATATTCTAAGCCCCTCATAATTCATAATATTACCTATATTGGAGGCATGAAACAGGGTGTAAAGTTCACTCATCTTCCATAGAAAAGGGAGAATCCTCCGACCAGACGGGTGTCGTGTCTGGTGGACAAATGCCCGACGGTTGTTGTCGGGATGTTGTACACATGCTAGTTGCGCGGTAAACTCTGCTTGCGCGATTCAGGATTTTGCGTGACGTCAGTGTGTTGCGTAGTTCGCATGTGGCGATGTAGATGCCGCCACATAGGTTGAAATGAGTCTTTAGTTTGTGAAATTTTTGGTAGTGTGAAATTTGAACCACTCTCATCCAACATCCATGTTCTTTTACCTTTAGTATAGCGCAAAGCTTATAAGTTTAGCCACACTCGTAAATACACTCGTAAATAATAATCATAGGGATCGCAGAGCAATAAACTAGTCTGAGATGAAATAAGTTGGCGTGAAATATAGGAGTCCATCCTTACTGGTCAATGTGCTGTACGCTACGGAGCCAGTTAAAAGTACTTGGAATACATACGTTAGAAGAGACCTCGAGTCGTTGGAGGTCAAAAAAGCCGGGTCTTCCGATTTATTACAGCTAGATTCTTATCCTTAAATAACTTACCGCTACATTGTATTTGCAAAATGATGTGTGTCCTTACCTGAAATGACAAAATATCTCATTAATATAAATAAACAGGTATAAGTACTAGACCTATGAGAATCTAGACACCATAAGTTGATGCGAAGGTTTACATCAATCATCTTCAGCACCGAAAGTACATTAATTATTGATTTGCCTTGTTGTGTAGAGAGCATCATCTTATTTTATATTATTTATTAAACATTGTACCCTTTTTGATTCTGTTTTTTTCTTTCATGTCAAATATATTGATTTTTTTGGGCAAATGTCAGAGTCCGGTAATTTCCCGACCTTGACCGACCATTAACGTAACCTCAAAATGATTCAGTCCTCAAACACATTAAGTAGGCGCTCATGCATATTAGCAATACCCGAACAAATTGGTCAACATTCATTATACCAAACAATAAAGGTCATTAACCCCACAAGTAACTCGGTTCTTTCTGCCCGTGTGTAGAATTCAGCAATGTTCGTGCAACCCGCCATTTTGTTTCATAGCTGACGAAATTATGTGGTTTACGCGGCGTTGTGAAAAAGCAATGCAAGTGCAATGTCGGGTAAGACTGTATGCTAAATATTGGAGGTGATGCAAGTGCCCAGCCAAGCGTATAGTGCCTGACGCACAATAGAGCAATGGAGTTAAAGAATCGTGAGATTTGTCTACGTTCACTTCAACAGACTGCACTAAGAAAGCCGTTTAATATGATAGTCTGTCGAAAATGAGTTTCTATAAATCACAAAGTATAACCTAATATTACCTGCCGATCTTTGGAAGGGCTCGCTTTCCATGAAACCTTAGGTGAGCTTGAAGGGAGTTGTCAATAGCGGACTTCGGGACTTCGTGCTCACTTCACCTAAGTTTTCTTGCTGAGATTTTTCAGAAAATGTATACAAGGTGTCGTTGTGCATCCTCAAATTCAAAGAGGTAACTATGCTAATGATTCTCGACACGAATCAATAATAAAATAAGTAAGATAGATCTTTTTTTTTTCAAATTTTCGGAAATCGGCATGTGTGTGACACTGATTGTTAAAACACGGCCCGTGTGATACCGCACTGTAACTGCCCTTTTACACACTCACTACCGCATACGCAACGGGGTGATTCTGTTCTGTTAAAGTGGTGTATTCTAAAATACTGTCAAACTTAAATAACTAAAAAAACAAGTATGTATTAATTATTGAACACGTATCGTAATTTTATTTCATTATATTTGTCTTTCATAGCAGCCTCCTGAAATTTGAAGAGGATGCAAAACGACATCTTGTATATCGGCTGTAGTGTAGCGCCCTTGGCTAGCACCTACCACGCCTACAATTAATAGTTTTGTAACGCTACAGTTCATGAAATATTAAAATGTTCCTGAAAAGGTTGTTAGCTTGTGGTTTGACTTTTGGTTTCAGATTCCCATCAGCGAAGTTGTAATATTATGCTATTCTTCTTGTTAGTCCACATATTTAGAAATATACTGAGAAACTGGAAAGTTGAAAAGAAAATATAGTGAAGTGATATGGGTATTTAAGTAACTACTACAGAAATCAAACCTTTTACCATTAAAGCCAACCTAAATATCTCAAAAGATAACAACAATTGTCCCTCAAACCACTCCTCAACCAACATTATCAGTTCCGAAATACAAACCACTGTATTCCTTACTCCTTCCACAATTAAAAACATAATAGCCTAAACACCTGTCTGGTCTAGAAAGGTGCAGTTCGAACCATGACCTGCAGGCCACTGTTCGGCCATTTCCTCGTTGCGGTCCAGCGCTCTCGACCTTGCGATAAGGCCGGGAGGCCGACGACGAGAGATTACTGATAGATTAGGAGTGATGATGATGAATGATATTTTTAACAGTAACTTTCAAGTATATCTATATTTTCAAAGAGATTTGACAAATCAATAACATATCAACATGACAGCAGTGGTGGCCTAGTGGTAACGGGCCCCGACTTACGAGTTGTGGTCGTTAGTTAGAACCCAGACAGGCACTTTATTTTGTGTAAATAATTTCATCACTACTGCTCTCAAAACGGTGAAGGAAAACATCGTGAAGAAACCGGCATGTCCTACAACCAAAATTAAAAGACATCACCAACCCGCACTGGGCCCGCGTGTTGGTATATGGCCCACTCCCACTCACAGAGACGAGACCTGTGGGCTGTATCCCAGCAGTGGGAACGTTATTGCCTGATAATGCAATGCTTTTTTTTTTGTATTGGAAATCATCCAATAACTTCTCCCGCTCTGGGCGGAGCGGGAGGGTGTGTCACGCTCACCGTCCGCAAGCCCGCGCCTACGGTGGCCGGATATCCGCCCGGGATTCCCGACGCCCAGGGCGTCTCCTGCGGCGGCTATGGGCGAGAGGGCGCGAAATTTGCCTTTCCCTCAACCGTCCCGACTCCTCCTTCGCGAGCATTACTGCTTCGCAGAACGAGGTGACGGCTGCCCATGCCCTCTCGCTCCGTACCATGGCCATGGCCATGGCGCGAGAGATCTCTGCCGACGATCGCCTCCACGAGGACACGGCGGTGCTCTGCCCAAGCCGGGCAGACCTCCACCGTATGCTGCACCATTATGCTATGCTACGCCTGTATTAATAGAAGCAATGGGCAGGTATGTAGAACAACCACGCATTTTGGCCAGCTTTGTTTGTTATTTGTCTTAGAGGCAAGCATATTACCATTGTTCAGGCAACAATTCAGACTCAAGGCGTAACAACCGAAACAAACTCAGAAGTCATTTCTTATGAACTCCAAGTAAGTATTACAATAAAATAATGAGGCTGAAAGCAACGTATGAGGAAATAGGCACAAAAAGACATAAAGAAAATACGTTTATTTGCGGTAAACATGACGCAAAGAAGGAACACAAACACAAAAAATAACAAAGTTGGAAGAAATATGCTTCACATCCACGCAAAACGGCCATCGCTCAGCATAATGCTGCGACCCTATACAAGACAGAGACCCAGCGCTGGACCACCCATATATGGGTTAGGGTGGTCCTTATTCCTAAGAAAAAAATGTTTTTCTTTAATTTCACGAGGCATCACATGATTTGATTATATACCATAAACTATTTTAGTATTTCTTTTTAATGAAATTTAAGGGTTGCTACTAAGGGTTGAATTCTAAATAAAAACTCTCTAATTTTGTTAATGTAGAGAGTTTTTACTTCTATTCATAAGTCTGAACATAAGAAATACAAAATTATTATTATTATTACAAATTAAGACACAAGTAAGTATTTGAATCATTTATTTTTTTAAAAACAAGGGTTGATTTATTAGTATTAGGGTACTTATTCCTATACTCGTTTACAAATAAAAGCAAATGTTTATATTTTGTTCTTTATTGGTTGTAATCAATTTATTATATTGACACCTATTTAAGCGGCCATACAATGCTTTTTGTTAAAGTTTGATGATGCGTAGCGACCTCTAAATCGTATCGAGCAATTAAAAGAAAAAAATCTGTTTCATATTTAGAGATATACCTATAATCAAATGACAAAGTGCCGCGATGATAATTAAAAAGTCGAATAATAAGGACCAACTTATACAATAATAATAATATTATTATATGTAATATTATTATTCCGTTCTGTCGGCAACGACGTACGCGTATATAAGTGTAGAGTTGACCTGTCCCGACAGACAGCACGCAAGCATCTGTCACCGTATAGCTCTGTCCTAGATTAGGACCAATTATACCAGTCCAGCTATTTGTTACAGAGGACTGTTACCTTGTTATCTTAGTTACAGTGTCTGATAAGTGATAAGCCACTGTTAATGCAGTAAGCACGTTTTGTTCCATGGACGAGGAAGTGAATTTGTTGGCGGAAGGAACAGAGAAAATCATTTTTGTGTTTTACAGTAGAACGAAGTATCAAAGGGTTCTCTAGTATTGTTAGGAATATCGTCTTATCATAGACTGAACCAAAAATTCGAAATCAGGTAACATCCACCAACCCATACTGGATTTCGGCCCCATCCTGCTCACAGAGAAGGCCTGTATGCCAGCAGGAAGAACGTTATAGGCTGATTAAAGCTATTGACTAAGCACGTTGTAATTTACAGCTGCATACCTGTAATTGGCTCTGTATATCATATACCAACAGCTATAAACAAATGGATAACAATTATACATTGATCTCTTATAAATATATAAATAAATAATAAGTTGTCGTAGTCAAAATAAACACGAATATCCTCAAGCTTGGCGAACGGATTGTTGAACATCTTTTGCAACTCCTTTGCACGACTCTTGTCCAAATAATTCCAACATTACGTCACTGTACATATTTCACATAATTCAACAAATATGTTATGTTGGACTGATGCCGCGAATACTCGCTATTATTCGATATTCGGCATTACTCGACATTTTTTGTTATTTGTCGAATACCGAATAATAGTGTACATTATTCGACATTCGGCGAATAGTTGTCTAAATAAAAATAAACTTTTAATGAACAGAAAAACTACAGACTTAAAAATAATTTTAATTAATCTTTAAAAAAAACATACATAGTATTATTATCGTTAATACAAAACGTTAGCTAAAAATCAGTCATGTTGAAGTTAATTAATTAAGCTTTTTAATTAATATTTTAATATTTATTGTCCAAAAGGGCAGATTGTGATGGTAATATTATTATTTGAGAATAAATAAACTACATTTTTATGTCAAGTCATAACGGCGAGTATTCAAGTATTCGCTATAACAGCTATTCGCGGCATCTCTGGTTGGTATCAATTCAACGAAAGACATTCCTATAATCAAACAGCTAGGCGTTGGACCTTGCATATCAAAGGTACACATTCCTGCGCGTCGCCATTTGTACAAAACCTCATTACGGGCTGAACGTGTCAGACATCTTAATAACTAGACAGGCATATGTAGTTACTAGGTATTACATGCCGAAACTATGTTGCGAATGGTAGTCGAGGTATCCAGGAAAACTTATACAAGAAACGCTTATTTAGTTCTTAAAGGATTGTCAAATATGAACCAATAACTAAATATTGGGTGCCCGGCTTGTTAAAATTAAAAGATATGGATTGTGGTCGTTCAGTGCTTGACAGTTTTCATTTCCATAGTTTATTACAAAACAGTATTCTCAGACTGAAAATGTATTTTCTACGATTTTAAAAAAACAGGCCCATTGTAATAAAATTTAAGTTCCGTTAAAACTCCTAAGTACTCTTTAAAATAATGATTCGTCTAAGAAATAAAATGAAATTCAAGTAAAAAAAAAACAACAAATTCGTTCTATTCACCTACATACATTGACATAATATCATCAACACCACCGCTCCAATACATGTAAATTGATGCATGATACATCACTATTACTTTCAAACTGACGGTTCTGGGCCTCAAGTCTGCTATTACAATCAGAATGGTCTATAATTGATTTTGTAATTGTTGATTTTGAAAAGTTTGGTAATCTACTAATATAATGACGTCATTAATGAGGATCGGAACAGACCATTCTGACACTATTGTAATAGCAGACTTGAGGCCCTGGTCCAGTACCAGAACTGTCAGTATGAAAGCAATAAAACGTCAAAATGAAGCATGACCCACGCATGTTTGCGCAAACTTATGAATATGCAAAAACACGAAAATTTATTTTTTGATAGTTGATACACATGCTATGATCATTTTGAGAACATTCTTTTTGGATTGTCGTTACGAAATAAAATTGATCTAAATGAAGACTCGTTCCGTTCTAAATAAATGTGTCAAAGAAGAAAGGGACCTTCTAATGATTAAATTATTAAATTATTGAACCTCTAAAACGTTTTTGTTTCCTTACTTTCTGGCCTTTTCCTCACAGTTGATCGCAGTAATTAAGCTAGGGTACCCCGACCCCGGGTTAGGTTAGGTTAGAAGAACTGTGATCACGTGCACGCAAGCCGATAGAGCCGTGCCGCGACTGCGCGAGCTGCCGGCGAGCGCTACATCGAAATTAGTCGCAATTTCTTGGTTGGCTATTTCGTACATTTAGGACCCTTTTTTTGGTCGAGAAATCATCAAATAACTTCTCCCGCTCTGGGCAGAGCGGGAGGGTGTGTCAGACTCTTACTGACTAAAACCCACCCGTATTCCTTCCGTTGCCTGTGTTGCCAGGGGCCTCGGTAACCCTTTAGTACCTTCCCGCGACCCCGGCAGGCATCGGCCCTAGTGGTTTACACATCATCTCGCACACATGTAAAGTTTGTCGCAAAATTATGTTGATAAAATTGACATTCCTACTTGAACACATGCAAAGGTAATTTAACAGCGAAACCTTCGATCAATTATTGATCGAAGAGTGAAACAATAAATCTTTTTTACACTCCTGGAAAAAGATAAACACATAAAGCACTTTTACACGCAACTAACCCGAAATTCGTGAACGGTCTTAAGGCGCAGATATATGATTTTAGTGACTTTTAAATCTGTTATTATGCCTTCAATGAATGCAAGTAAGTTACGCAAAAAATGTATGTTAAACTAGACCGCATACACATCAATTCTATCTGTGAATATTTTAGTATTGTAGTAAAATACTTTATGAAATAAATTCAGGAAGTAATGTCTACCCAAATATAAAAATCGAAATTTCTTCCAAACTACTAAAGATATTTTCATGGTTTTTTTTGTATGAATAGACTATTTTGTTATCTATAATTCTATCTGTGAATTTTTTTAAATATTCATACTTTTATTACTAAAAATAAATATTCCCTATAAAATCGAACGGAACGGCATGCGGCGCTCTGCGCGGGCGACGGGCGGCAGTGTACCGCTGACCACAGTCACGGGTAAACGCTGACACTTTGCGCGACCGCTGAACTTACGTATTTTTTTGACAATATGGGTAAAACAACTAAAGTTCTGAAAGAGAAATGACGTATACATGAAAGAATCATGATACTGAGGTAAGTTTCTCATATATTATTATAATATAATGAGGTTAGCTAAAATGTTATTTTGATAATAATTTGTGCGCGAGTATATCCATTATTTATTTACGAGTAAGTACAAACATAACTTCAGATCCGTATCAATTTTTTTTTTTAGTAGGGTAGAAAATAATACAGATTCCTGAAACGAAAATGCGGAGAGCAAGTAAGTACCTAATAAATTGTAGATTACCATTTATTATGGTTTTTTGAGGACAATCTCGTTACAGCAGGTTTGAAACTTACCTAGCTTAAAAAAACAGGTGTAGTACATTAATACGATTATGTTTTAATATTTTAGTTGTTGCGACCCGACGGAAATAGATAGTGATAAAAATAATGAAAGAACTGACAATGATTCCCAACATGAAAATGCGGAGACAAAGTGAGTATGAATTTGTAGATTGTAGGCATACCATTTATTATGGTTTAATGGGGACAATCCCGTTATAGTAGGTTAGAAACTTGTCTAGTTTAAATAAACAGGTGCAGCTCATTAATAATTTTTTTATAATATTTTGGTTTTTGCGACCCGACCGAATAAATATTGACGAAAATAGTGAAAGAACTGACAATGGTTCGTTATTTATTATATAAAATGTAGATTTACAGGTTTTGTTTATATTTCCAGGACCATCAACTGGAATGGAATTAATGATTTTTGTTCAAGGCAAAATACAGACAAAGAAGAGACAGAGAAACAGGATGATCAAGACACTCGGCAAGAGAAACATTTTGAAAAATGACTACATTTCTGCGAAATGTAAAAAAAGTAATTAGTACAAACATAAACACGTACATAAATTCACGCCTTCTTCCCAAGGGGCAGGCAAATACTATAAAAAAAAACAACCGACTTCAAAAAAAAACACTACAAAGTGAAAAATAACTTTAATTTTCGGAATTCGGTGGCAAAAAACCTAAAATACAAATCCAAAGGCACCGACTTCCAAAAAAGTTTTTTATTCAAACACCATGTCACCTTCCACATACCTTATTCACATTTCCTGCCACCTACCACCTTCGTCTTATTCACATTTATATTCATCCCATTCATCTTATATGCGTCATCCATCACAGTCACTATGTCTTGCAGCTGTTCTGCTGACGCTGCTAGTAGAACTAGATCATCTGCGTAAAGAAGGCATTTGACAACCCACTCATTAATTCTCTATCCACACTCACCCTCTTCTAAATCTATCAGACAACTATCCATATACAAGTTGAACAGGCACGGTGTCGCCACACAACCCTGTCTAACACCCCTTAACATGCAGAACCAGTCTGTATATGCCCCATTTATCCTAACACAGCATTGGAATCCTTGGATAAAGATATCAGTGCCCGTACCAAGCGCAAGTCAACACTACACATGGATAGTGTTGACCACAGTTCTTTTCTCGACACTGACATAGGCATTTTCTAAATCAACGAAAGCACAGTAGACTTTCTTGTGCTTTGCCAGCATGCAGCATGTTTTTCGGCTATGCACCTTAATGAGAAGATCTGTCCATACAGCCCCCTCTCTAAATCATGCCTGCACATCTCATATTTTCTCATCTGTCACTAAAGAAATTAATTGTTTTATTTTGGAATTAAAGGTGAACGGCAGATTTCGTACCGCTTACTTTTTCGTTGTTTTGTTATAGAATTTGTACCACATATTAAGGCAACTAAGCCATTTATTTTCATGTAAGTGTACTATTTTTAGAAGTTCTGATTAATTAAAAATATAAAAAAAAGATTTTAATAACTACACGTAATTTAGTCGGAAACTTAACGCAGTTATGTTGGTATTTAGGCTATGCTCGCCATGAGGGTATTACCCGACCTGCCCCCTTCTTAGATGAAGTAATATTAAGAATTAATTATAAATAAATAATGTACTTATTAAAACTATTTAGGGTATTGTTTTATTTACCTACACTCAAAACCCCATGAGGACTTCATCATTATCAAACTGTTGCAGTCAGCTGCTGGACATAGGTATCTCCTAATGCAATCTGCTGAGTAGGTGCGATCCTCATCTCAATTTACCTACTTGATAGTAAGTAAAACACTACAAAAATAGCGACGAACAATCTAGAACATATACTTTGTTACGGAAACAATGTTTATGTGCCTTTAAGTAACAATCTAAATTGGTACACTAGAACATAACCTTAAAAAATAAAACTGGTTATAACTTTTACGTCCCAAGTTCTAAAAATCCAAGAATTTAAAAAGGGCTTGTCTATAATATTAACTACCAATTAAAACAAAAAATATCCCAAAACATGAAATTTTACTAACGGTACGAAATTCCCATACATGCCTGCCGTTCGCCTTTGTTTATTTAGATTTTTGGCTTTTATGTGAAATAAAAAGCCAAAAATCTGTATATTGTTTCTATAAGCTAAAGAGCTCGTTAGTCGCATCACAGCCGCACGGGCCAATCAATTAGGTTAAGCTGTTCTCGCCTGTACCGAGACTCCTCCGTGCCTCGTAAAGTTGCGAAAAAAAAAAATCTGCTGTTCCCTACACTTATGTTCGCTTAACTCGTCAAAATGTAGGGAACAGCTGTTTTTTTTCGCGATTTCATGTTTAGTTCCATAGTAAAAGTTGTTTATAATGATGAGTACAATGACCCCTTAAGAGGTTGATGGTGTTTAAAATTACACCTTGTAAAAACCAACTTATTCAATGCAAACTATTCAAATAATATAATATACTTATTACAATCTTATTTTATTATCTGAATATTACCTTATTTATTAACACTACATAAAAAAAAATTGGATGATGATAAAAAATTAGCCAGGACAGTCCTCAGCAACTGAAACGTATGGTTACCCTACGTTACGTGCGTATGGTTGCGGGGTCGCGGGGGGCGACGCAAGCTCCTCCCAACCGCTCAAGGTCGCTGGTATTTACCGTCCTCTTAAGGAAATAACGTCTGACGAGATTTTAATACGAGTTACTGTACTTTCCTGTAAATTGCTACTGCTTTAAAAGGATTTTCCAAAAACAACAAAAGGATAAGTATTTCAATTACTTAATACCATGCTTGGTAACTAGTCTGATTCCTGCAACGATCATCATATTTTTTTTTATTATCATCATTAGCACAAATAAAGTACAACCCTTAAGAATGGAGAAGTGATACAAGGATTCAAATATTAGGTTGGGGAAAAAGTCTTTTCGCATTATAGTATGTATGAACTTGTAATAAAATCTCTTTGGGTATTATACTATTTGTATCTGGCTGGTTTTGGTATCATTGAAAGTTTAAATTTTAAAGAACATAATTCCAAATTCAAATTAGGAAAATGTGTGATTTTCATTTGTTTTTCGTACCGTCAAGATGAGTGAATCTAATGAAGAAATTCGATACATTTTAAAATTTTACTACAAAAAAGGTAAAAATGCAAAGCAAGTCGCGAAAAAAATTTGCGATGTTTATGGACCTAGTGCAGTGTCTGTAAGAGTAGCACTAAAATTTCCGGATTGAAAACGCTTCCGGCAATCCGGAAATTTTAATGTCAAAGATGCACGTCACTCTGGTCGCCCTATTACGGATAAAATGGATGCCATTTTTGAAAAAGTGGAGCAAGATCTGCATATCAGTAGTTACGACGTAGCTGAAGAACTGGGAATTGACCACAAAACAGTTTTGGCGCATTTGAAAAAAAAACTGGGTACACAAAAAAGCTCGATATTTGGGTACCTCACGAGCTCACTGAAAGTAACCTAATGAACCGTGTACTCATTTGTGATTCTTTATTACGACGCGGTGATGAAAAGTGGATCACGTACGACAAGAACGTGCGAAAAAGGTCGTGGTCAAAGGCCGGTCAGGCTTCACAGACTGTGGCGAAACCCGGGTTAACTCGCAACAAGGTGATGCTGTGTGTGTGGTGGGATTGGAAGGGCATTATTCATTATGAGCTGTTACCACCAGGCAGGACCATCGATTCTGATTCTGAACTCTACTGCGAACAACTGATGAGATTAAAGCAAGAAGTTGAGAGAAAGCGGCCGGAATTAATCAACAGAAGGGGTGTGGTTTTTCATCATGATAACGCTAGACCTCACACATCTATAGCCACTCAGCAAAAATTAAGAGAGTTTGGCTGGGAGGTGTTAATGCATCCGCCGTATAGTCCTGACCTTGCACCTTCAGATTTCCACCTGTTTCGGTTTCTTCAGAATTCTTTAGGCAGTGTCAGGTTAACATCACGAGAGGACTGCCAAAACCACTTGTCGCGGTATTTTGATCAGAAGTCCCAAAATTTCTATAGCAATGGGAGCATGTCCCTACCTACAAGATGGCAAAAAGTTATCGAACAAAATGGTACCTACATAGTTTAGTTAAATGTAAATAAACTATATTAAAAAATGTTTTGAATTTTCTTACAAAATGCGAAGAAACTTTTTCCCCAACCTAATACAATAAAAGTGACCTTGCACATGCCAATAAAAAGGAATGTGCACCTGCGAGAACCTCACCTACATCGTAAAATTCGGTTGCTCACCCGGATGTGTACAACCGCCCTTACCCAACTTATGTCCACATTTTTGGGATAAACAAATCAGTTCTCCGAAACAATTTTATTGACCAATTATTATTTTAAATTCCTTCGGTTCTAACGGATCTTCTGCGGTCAATATTTCGTCATTACCTTTTATATTTTAACACTTGTATTTCAAAGGATTTCGCGAACTTATAAATTAAGTTGAAATAGATTCTCAGAAAACTAAAGTGTGAAACTGGTTTCACGGATAAACTATAATGCTAGAGGTGATATTAATTAGTTTGTGTTTGTGGGAAATTAACTCATTTGTTAATGTAGCTGGTTGTTCATGGGGGTCAGGAACACCTTAACATGTTTTATTTAATGCGGTTTCAATGACAGGCATCCATCTTGGCCTAGCCTTTTCCGAACTAGAGGATCGGCTTCTGGTTTAAACAGGTGAGAACTGCATTTACATTGATTCTTGTGTATTTTGTGAATGTGAGAAGTTTATAGGTTCAATAGAGTAGATTTGTAGACCATTTATTTTTTGTTAAGTACCTGGTACTTCTTGACAGGCCTACACTGTCTTCCCATACCTATTAACACTGTAATTTGAAAATATTGTAAAAACCAATTATTTTTAAAAGAGTAACCGTGGAGTTTCATGCCGGCTCTTCTCCATAGGAAACGACCAATTGGAACCGTGCACCTAGCTTCTGACCTTTTTTAAGTGCCCATGTAGGTTTATGTGAGATAAAAATATTTTGATTTGATTCAATCAATCAAATCAAAATATTTTGCAAAAAAGACGAAAAAAAAGACTGATTCGAACCGAAAATCCTCAGGCGGATATTCAGTGCAGTGCTGGAAAACGAGCAAACGAACGCGGTACAACCTGATGAGCTCTACGAGATGTACGACGAGCCTAATTATGACGTCTTCGATGGGTAGGACATGTCGCAAGAATAGACGAGAGCCGAGCATCTCAACGTTTACTGGATGGTAAAGAAGTCGAGGGCGTAGACCAAGATTTAAGAACTGTTTGAGTGAGAAATTCGAGAGAAAAAGCCGGAAATAGGTCACGTTAGAGAAATGCTTGTTCAGGCCATGGCCCACCCGCGGCTGTAAAGCCGGTGTTCTATGTTAGAGGGTTTGGTTTCCGCACTTAGTCCTTTAGGTGGACCATTGTGCGTGGTGGCTGTAAAGCCTTAGATGATGAACTGCTTAGAGGTACTGAGTGATAAACATCTTATACATACTTATCGAGTTTACTTTCAGCTGCTGGTCATTCTAAAAGGACAATAGGCTAAGTAAGGGATTTCTTGACATACACGCATACATTAACGCCTTTTCTAATAGATACACACAGTCTCTTCTGTAAAAATCCTCCTGTGAAAACTTAGGTAAAGTGAGCTTGAAAAGAGCGGTCTTGAGCTGATCTGTCTTAGTTTAAGCTCACCTCCCCGAAGTTTTCATTTTTGTGCTTTTTTTTTATAGAAATGATCGGCGTATTCTTCTGTTTCGTCACGTTATGATCGGCGTATCCTTCTGTTTCGCCCACATTATGATCGGCGTATCCTTCTGTTTCGCCCACGTTATAAATATCGATACTATTATTATAGAGAGGTATTTTTTTTTTTTTGTTTGTATGTTCGTATGTAGGGGGTAATCTCTAGAACTACCAGTTAGATTTCTTGAAATCTTTTTGCATTTTATAGCCCAATTCTTGAGGAAGGCTATTTAACATCACGCTACGACCCTTCTGAGCCGAGCAAAAATTGAAAAAGTCAGAAATAACGCTTAGTGAAAACGAGGTAATAGCGGATATTGTGTATCTTATGACTTCCACGCGTACGAAGTCACAGGTGGAAGCTATGCAAGATAAATGTCTACATTTAGGTTTTCGAATGCTAGGTCTATTCACGAAGGAAATATCGTATATTTCCCTATTTATGATGATGTAACGCGGGCGGGCGATGTAATGCGGCGCAGTGGGTTGGGGTAACAAGAAATTTCACGCTGTCGAAGTCTCGGCTAGAAGCTTATGTATATACCTACATCTGGTTATACATGCGCCACGTGGCGCATCTGCCACTAAATATCAACTCAGTTCTACAAGCATTGTACAACCACCCACCAACAAATCGAACTTACAGCCAACACCTAAATAAGCTATTTAAATCTCCAACATTTACGATGCGCAAGAGTTGATTGATTCGCATTTTTATTACCCAATGTCTCGTTACCTCTTTGAGCCCAATTTACGATGTGAATCGTAAAATTATATAGTTTAGGGTTTTGGACCCTAAAAATTGTGGATTTTGTGTTATTCTTGTTAATATTTGCTTTCCAGTGTTTTTCCTTAACCTCTTTCTGGAAATATCTATCTCATCATGTCTCATGATTTCATGAATATCTATCCGTTTCATTTAAGCTCATTATCACGGCTGCACGGGTTCAGTTAAAATAAATCTTTTCAAAACATACTGTCAAGTATTTTGCACGTGTAGCCTTTGGTCTAGCTTCACTCAAAACGCCGTTAATGCTCTTCCAGTCCGGTACAATAATGCATTCAGGATGCTGTTGGCGCTGCTACGCTTCTATAGTGTCTCTGGGATGTTCGTGGTCGCCCACACTGACAGGTTCGCTGCAATCAGGCGTAAGCGAGCAGCATTCTTGTTGCACAGGGTGCGTCCCAGTACCAACGGTCACCTGAGTGTCATTGCCAACAAAATGGATTGTCCTTTCATGCTCCTGTAAATATTGCTAATGGTGCCGAGTCCCTTGTTCACAAACTAAACTAAATTTAAGTTCAGTGCATCTTTTTCTTTCTATTTCATTAAGAAAAGGACAGAAGATAAATTTTAGTTTAGTCCTGTCAAATTTATCAGCGCCTGTCACTACTCCGTACAAGTAAAGACGTGATTAAAAACTTGCCTACTAACATTACGTCAATTTACGTCAAGCGCTGATTAATTTGACAGGACTAAACTAAAATTTATCTTCTGTCCTTTTCTTAATGAAATAGAAAGAAAAAGATGCACTGAACTTAAATTTAGTTTAGTTTGTGAACAAGGGAATCGGCACCAATGACTACTTACGTAGTTTTTAAGTTAAACATCTTTGTATTGTATTTGTACGCTAACATAGATATTAAGTGGTAATGTGCTAACAAATTTGTACAATTATGGAATTTTATTTTGAAATAAAAAGATTGTTATTATTACTGCCTCGTTAGTCTAGTGGTCGCAAGCGCTACTGCTGAGCATGAGGTCCTGGGTTCGATTCCCGGGTCAGTCAAAGTGTTATCGAGTTTTCCATTTGGAATTTCTCAGTAACAGCCCTGGCGAAAAGTGGGTGTACTACAGGCACACCTCTGCCCAACCCTTCGGGTAAACAAGGCGTGATGTTATGTTATTTGTGTGTTATTATTTATTATTATTGTTATTCGCGGTTACATTTTCCCAATTAATTTGATAAAAATGTGTGTCATGACGAAAATGGGGATTTTTATCAACGGATTTACGTATATTTCCAGTCTTATCTTAGTTATTGGTTTCCCCTATACCTACAATTACTTATGTGTCATACTGAATCCGTAAATAAAGATTATTCTTCCTTCCTTTTTTACACGAATGCGCGACGCAAAGGTGGGTAATGTGTTTATCATGTATGTTTGTTCCTTTGTGGCGTTCTAGAGACCAAATGCGTGCGCCGATTTTGATAATTCTTACGTCAATCGATTTGTCTTAAGACGCTGACAACACCTTAACCGCGGTCACTGTCAGATTGCATAGACAAGAAAGAGAAGCGCGATCACACAACGCTTGTAATTTATTGCAAAATATGAAGCAATTATCTATTTACTCAAAATTGAGTTGAGTAATCGAAAATAAAAAACAACCAAGTTCTGCATTCAAATAAGACGTTCTTGTTAATAATTGAATACGTAACGTATGTTGATATATAATACAGATATTTTGGATTAGAACTCAAGGTAAGAGGTTAGTTTAACGGTAGTTTGTATTGAGATTTTTTTTTCAAAACGTGTTTTGGGAACAACCAAGTTCTGGGAAATATGTTCAAAATTAACATATATTTTTTCCACTACCACAAACTATACAGATTTGGCAATTTTTTTTCTTAAGAGAAACCTATTTTTGTCAATTGGGTCTTGTCAGCGCCTTAAGGCTCTTACAGACTGTGGCGCTATCGCAGGCGACTGCGCGACTGGCAGAAATATGCCAGTCACGCCCGCGATATCGCCACAGTCTGAAAGAGCCTTTAATCTTGTGAGGCATCTTCTTAAACTAAACAACAACAAACCCACTGCCTCCGACTGCGTTGTTTATAGGTCATCATGTTTCCATCTTTTTAGGGTTCCGTAGTCAACAAGGAACCCTTATAGTTTTGCCATGTCCGTCTGTCTTTTTTTTTTTTTTGAGGGTGGGAAATCATCAAATAACTTCTCCCGCTCTGGGCGGAGCGGGAGGGTGTGTCAGACTCTTACTGACTAAAACCCACCCGTATTCCTTCCTGTTGCCTGTGTTGCGGGGGCCTCGGTGACCCATAAGTACCTTCCCGCGACATGTCCGTCTGTCTGTGCTTTAGCTCAGAGACGATATACATATTAATCACGCCGACGAAGTGATAAAACAAAATCCTGAAAAAACTTCTTTTTTTTTGGTATCATCCCCACTTTACGTGCGAGGAATATTTTTCTCGTTTACCCTATGGTGTGGGGTATTGTTGGATAAGCCGTTCAAAAATATTGCGGGTCTGTGAACACCATTTTTCGATTCAGGGAACCGTGTGCGTAATACGAGTATTAAGCTTTAAAGTGACAATTTTTGTTAGAGTCAACTTCCAGCTAAATGGTTGTTTTTGGATATGTGAAAAAAAAAGTTAAAAGTAATAGACGACCAACTTACATTTGCAGTAGAAGAATTGACCGTGACGTATACCGATGTATGGGAGAACATGTTTTTCAACTACAATGTTAACTTTGTTTTTGGAATAAATTCATTTCAATTACGGAACCCTTCATTGTGCGGGGTCCGACACGCACTTGGCCGGTTTTTTAAAGTTCACTTCTTACGCAGTCGGGTTTTTTGATATTTTTAATTTACTTTTTTATTATTTAACATGATATTTAGACTCATCTTTACCAAAGCTTAAGACTAAAGTTATGTAGGTACTATAATTGGGTTTTTCTTATAGGAATTTTCCCAGTAGCAGCCCGGAGTCTGGAGTTGATAGCAATTGGCTCGCCCCCTATTACATGGGACTTAAACATAATCTGGCGAAATGTGGGTGTACTATACTAGTATAATCAGCCTATAATGTTCCCACTGCTGGGACACAGGCCTCCAGTGAGAGGGAGTGGGCCGTAATCCACCACGTGGGCCCAGTGCGGGTTGATAGATGTCACATGTCTTCGAATTTTTGGTTCTAGGACATGCCGGTTTCCTCACGTTGTTTTCCTTCACCGTTTTGAGAGCAGTGGTGATGAAATAATTTACACAAAGTAAAGCTCCTGTCTGGGTTCGAACCTACGTTCTACAACTCGTAAGTCACGGCCGTTTCTACTGGGCCACCACTGCTCAATTTGGCCACCACTGCTCAAGTGGGCCACCACTGCTCAACTGGGCCACCACTGCTCAACTGGGCCACCACTGCTCTGTGATTACAGAAGTATCAGGTGATTAGATATCATCATCCATGTACACTTTGATAATCAATCAGAGTCAGTCTGCCGAGCCTTTTCCCAACTATGTTGTTTAGATCGGCGTCCAGGCTAACCGAATGCAGCTGAATACCAGTATTTTACATGGAGTGACTGCCAACCTGACCTCCACAACCCACTGGGTAACACGATACCCCTTATTAAGACTGGTTGTCAGACTTTTCAGGCTTCTGACTACCCGTAACGACTATCAAAGATCTACAAATGATAGTCGGGACCAACGGCTTCACGTGTTTTCCGAAGCAGGGAGGGGTATCGATATGTAATGGATGGTTACCCATCCATGAAATGACCGCGGCAAGCGTAGCTTAACCTTCCAAAGAACCGCGCGACTGTTAAGGCTCCTAAATACTGGCGCGACTTGTCGCGCGACGCGACGCGACACAAAGACACCGCGTGTAGCGCTACAAGCGGTGCCTTTGTGTCGCGACGCGTCGCGCGACAGTTCGCGCCAGTATGTAGGAGCCTTTATTCTTTCACCACGATCTAGTGATCCCTTGATGATCAATCAGAGTGTAGACATCAAACTATAATGATCATTAATCCATGGTAAATAACTCATAGTCATAACCCAACATTGACAAATAGTATCTTTAACTACAACGGTTAATAAGAAATGGCTATAGACAATAGAACTTTGCTTATTAACTGTTAGTCTTGATCTAATAAGCTAAAAATGGTCCCAGGTCAATATCCTCTACAAGCATTATAGACCCAGTTGCATTACATTAGAATTATAAGTACCAAACAAAGTATTTAAGTAGGTATTTGATTGATGATTTTTTAAACCACAATAACGGTTTTTTAAGTTATCCTCGTGAACTTCAAGTAAAGAGGTCAATATACTGGACAAAACTCTTTGATATATTGTGGTAAATCTATGATCTATGGCGCAAAGTTTTTAAGTCATAGGATGCGTCATGATGGTCAGGACAAAACATGCGACTTTAGACATAGCTGTCCCATTGATCGAAGATAATTCATGTCTGAGCATTTAAATACATACATACATACGCCACCTGCTGCTATCCTTACATACTCTTTTGGTGCATTTCCTCATTTGTAAACTCTAAATAATGTAGAACTTCTGTTATGAAATTACTCCCAAACTCAAATTCAGTTCCATTAGATGCCAATTTCGATTTAGAAAGACATATTCAGTTAAGATATCTGTTTTTTTTACGATGGTACATTTTTTTAATCTAATCGTTAACTTCAAAGCAAAACTGTGTCTGACTCTCGATTAATTACATATTAATGATGATATAATGACAGATTAAAGATAACGGATTGTTTTCCTATTGATAAGGGAGATTAAAAATCACATTAAAAACTATATGACAGGTCATTATCGGGTTCATATGTCAACGCACTAACATTTTATTAGCCAATATTAACGTTGGTTACTGGTTACAGAACAAAGTCCAATGATGATTTACGACTAAAGCGAACTGCCCATTAAATTATATATGTGGGGAAACACGAAATAGATGAATTGAGTTCAGTTTCAAGAAGACACGAACAAGGGACAACTTATATTTTGTCTGACTGAAGTTATTGGCAAATCGGGCAAGCCCCTGCATACTCGAGGGAAGGACTCGGATGAAAAAGAACGTAACAATATTTAAAGAAAGGCAAAATGGCTTACCTGTCACATACACATAATACATATTAGTTTGTGTAATTGTCACAACTGCTCTTAAAACGGTGAAGGAAAACATCGTGGGAAAACCGGCATTCCTTAGAACCATCAATTCGAAGAGACGTAATATTCACTAACCCGCACTGAATCGGCGTGGTGGATAGTGGTCCACCCCTTCTCACAGAGAGGAGGCTTGTGTCCCAGCAGTGGATCACAATATAAAACGACTAAATTACGAGTCTTTCGATTTCCTGCTCATACAATTGACAAATATACAATAAGTAGATCTCAACACAACCATCTTCACAACCATTAATATTCTCAGGTTCAAACTTACGACCCGCCGATAGTCACCGCTGCCTTAAATTAAAATATGCAAATGTACAAGGAAATCTCTCTTTTAAAGTTAGAAAACTCAGGTCCTGACGTTTGAGATTCACATTAATTTGATATAATTTAGAACGATACTCCTGACATAAATATTACTGCAGATTTATTAGATGACAGTTGTTTACGAGTATTCTTTGAAGTAAACGGGGTAAGAGATATTGGACAAATTATTGTATTGACAGATGAAATATTTCAGTTCGTACGTGTTGAAGTGTGCGGGTTCGTAAATGTAACATATGATATTATGGACAAATACCAAGAGAAAATTTTACACGAAGATCTAAAAACATAGATATTATAAAACGTGTTACAAGATATAACAAAGAAAATGAATGAAGATAAAAAAAGTTTTTTTAAAGTAACGTACCTACCACATCTAGATATAATCAGAGCCAAGATTGTTTGAAATACCCAGCAGAAGGGCTCTATAAAAGTCAGCCCTATAAAAACATTTCAGGGCAGGTGATGTTCTAGGCAAGTCAGGTACAAAATTGCATGACACGTCGTATTTCATTTACTATGGTCCTGCTATATGATTGTATATATGTATATCAAGCCAGCAGAACCTTAGACTAATTCACAACCTTCAATCAAATGACACTTTCATAAAATATCATAGGTCTAAGTTCCGGGTGAAATATCGGGACCCGACCCACCGCTTCGCATCGCATCACTCGCCCGCGCTATTACTTTGTTTCGCTCAGCGTTTTTTCTGACTCATTTTCTTTTTGCTCGGCTCCTAAGGGTCGTTAGATGAATGATGATGACGCTTGATGTTAAATGCCCTATATACTTACTCAACATTTGGGTTATCAAATGCAAGAAAAAAAAATCAAATTCAACTGCTACTTTCAGAGGTTAGCGCGTTCAAACAAACAAATTCTTCAGGTTTATTATATTAATAAGTATTAGTATAGATGGAAAGTTTCACATTATCTGATCTACATGGAGTCTCAAGTTTTAATTAATCCACACACTTCCCACACAGGTCACTGAACGATCTCAGGTTCATATTAAAATGAAATATATGTATTATTCATAAGAAAGACCGCACGCTTTGCTTCTAATTTAGTATTAAATCAATTTGAAGTTATAATCTCATTGGACTCATTCATATCTGGCTCTACTCCTATTATAGTAAGAACCTTATTAATAATTCATAATTCAACTACATTTGTTATTATTTTTTGTTCATAGGCATCAGTGCTTAGCATACTAACTTTAGTTGCCATGGCAATACATGTAAATAGGACACAATTTTTAAGCGAGGCAGGTCCTGCGGCAGACCAAAATAAATACTGCGTTTTTACTTTTTCTCAATAATCCTAACAGAGAAAGTTGAATAGCAATATTAATGGCCAAATGCTATTTCAAAGCTCACTAACAAATATTACATCAATTTTGTAAGCTTATCGCATTATGACATAACAGTCTCTTGAAGGAGACTGTAATATTTAAGAAAAAATTATATGATTGTCACTTTGTAAAAAAAGTCATCAACCTATTTTCTATCTATTAACTCACCAATTACGAGTACACTCTCAGGGAAAGACATAAGAAGGGCATTAAATACTTATAGAAAACTGACGTTTTAAGCACAACAATAATTTTGTTTGTTGCTACACAGTCTTTAAAAGTAGGCTCCTAAGTATTGAATTTTAGTGCCTTCGATCTGAATGGAAATTCAAGGAGGCCAGTGTTGAAGCAATAACTTATTGAAAGCCTTAATAAGTCTCATAAGAATGGGTTCGCGGGTTCGCACAAACAAAAGTCAAGGAAAGTATTGTCCTTCAACTTTATGATCCTGCCCTTTGGTTCGTGTGTGGCAAGACCTGATTCATAAGCCCATATTACAAAGAAACAAGGTTCAATTTACAATGGCATAATTGGAACAGCTCCCGCAATATTTTCTGCGGGCATTGGGCTGTCAATATTTAAATGAATTATTGCTCTGGACTTACAAGTTATCGAGGAGTAACCACAGCAATGATGTATGAAAGTCTTTTTGTTATTACTCACAAATTCAATTTGAAACGAGTTAAAAGGAAGTATGCATTTGAATTCGACGCAGATATTATTCACAGTCATTTCGATTTAAATATGGTAGAATTAATCTGTAAATTCGATACATGTCCATAACTACCAAACTCTAAGGTTATATCTTACACTTGTTTGATATACAATACTGCATATTTTAACACTGCTAACCTATCTCACTAAGTAACACATCTCCCAAACGTACTCATTCATTAGGTAGTCAAGAAGTCACTTTAAACTAAATTCCTTTCGAATCCAAATCGAGATCTGTCTCAAAATTACACGAGAATCTCACTGCACCCTATAACATCACACATATGGCCTTTTGAAACCCAATAAGGCCACGATATACGATGAGTATGTTACGTAAACGATACAAAAAGTTGTACAAAACTGGGTCACCATACGACATCTCGATTGATTTAAAACCTACAATGCAGCAATGTAGCAATTTTTTCAAATTAATCGGAATCACTGGCCAATTATCAACGGAAAATGTCAAGATGAACTTGTGTTTTCGAAAAAGAGGTACGCCTTGTTAAATGTATTGTTTCTGATGAGTAAGCTGTATGCTCTTGTGCAAGAAAAGTTACATGGGCTGGTTTTTTTAACAGTCAGCATTTTCTTTTTACTTGAGTGCTGGAGAATGTATGAAGTAATTATATTCGATGAGAGACTTTGGAAAAATGAATACCTACCTCACATTCATTGACAAAACAAAAACTGGTGTCCAGAATAACCTTGCTGCTACGTTCTCATGCGCACTGCACAGGCACACACAGACGAACAAATATCGATTTCCCAATTTTAATTATAAACCTTCAAAATATTGATTACAGTATCAGAATGTCATTCCAGTAAATCGAACACATATAAGTACAGGCAATTTAGTAATAGCAGCGCGAAATTACAGAGCAAAGTCAACAAAATTTATATCCATAGACTTCCGATCAATGCAACTCCGCCGTTACTAATAACAGGAATCGAACCTACGCCAATTAGCAAACGGAAGGCGCTAATCGATTCGATCATAAAATCGAGTATATTATATCGATTGTTGAGATATGTATAGTTGTATTTATACAAAGGTACATGAAAATTGAACATGAGAAATCTGCGCAGTTTCTGTAGTTTCGCTATCTATTATAAATGCTTGTCATTTCCACTATGACATAATAACATCTAATTTTGAATCATGTGGAATTACTCTAATATGATCTAAGACTCATTCTCATACATGGCTCAGAATAGTTCCTTGCGGCATTCTTTATAAAGCTCCATTTTTAAAGGTTTATAAGATTTCCGTAGCTATCTTCGTATACAGAGTAGATATTGGAACCCGTAGAAAAAGACACTGTGTTCCAAAACAATATCAAGAAAATTGCTTCATTAAAATCGTGGTGCTCTTGAATATCGAAAGCGATTGCTAAATCTGCAACGCAATGCGTCTGCATGCGTTTGCATGCGTTTGTCTATACATCGCACATTTAGGAATGATCTTCTTGAACATAGACTATATACATATTATACCGTTGACCTCTTTAGTTCCTGATCTCAAACCAATAAAGAGCTAGACTACGAAATCCTACACGGAATCACTTTCCTATTCATCTCACGTTAGATACCGCCAATAAATCTATTTTAATGTCAGTGAAATAAATGCAACTCAATTGCTATTCCATTCAGATGAACATCTGTTGATGTTTAAACAATGCTGATCTGTTTATTGTTCGTCTCTATATTTAAACGTAAGTTCTGTGAGTAGAAACTAATTTATTGTTGTTTTGATAATGGAGTACATTTAGTTTTAAGTATTGGTTAATAAATGATAGCTTCCTGGTCTACTCGTAAGTCATTATGGATCGTGATATTAGGGGCAGTTACAAATATAGTTAGATCTACAAGTTCAAATCCATGGAAATTATGGCAAACTGATAGTAATGACAATATTTTGTTTGTGATACCTTGATCTATAGCTATCATCAAGATTATTCTAATGAGTATGCAAAATATCTCGTTGGTAACAAAATTCGGACCAACGTCTATCTTGTCACTCGAATTCATGTTTTCAAATCTAAACATAGCTCTTTCGTCAGATACCAAATCTTTAACTTATCCAAAACAACCAGTCTTAGTATCCCCAAACCCATTTCCCAAATCCACTGACTCAACCATATTATGAGGCGGGAAAACACAAGTAAAAATAAGGCCGTTTGTCCACCGGCACCATCAATGGGACGTCAACGAGAACGAGATGACTGCGCCGAAGAGAGAATACATAAATTTATTATGACCGCGTGTCCACTGCACATCACCGCCTGCCGCCGGGACGTTACGTTCAGTTCGAATAATCACGTTTCTCGTTGACGTCCCGTTGACGGTGACGGTGAACAAACAGTGTAAGTGTGCCGCGAGCTTGTCACATTACTAGCAACCGGTTGCTTATGAAATCGATCCCGGGCGTGGCCACGACTGCCACAACCAAGTTTGTGTCGCTTGCGCTTGATATTGTGTCTTATGATAACTGGTATGTGTTTACAACGGTACGGTTTTGTGCCAGATTATGTCGGTTCTATTGCTGTGGCTGTGGCGTAATGTGATATAATCTGTAGGTGTGTTAATGTTTGTGCGAAATGCTAAATTAAGACTTGAGGCGTGAAAACTGCTGCGAAACAAAACGTTAAATATTGTATCCTCAAAATAGAGTCTATTTAAAAAAGAAATTGCTATAATTAATGTAGGATTGATGTGCATCTTACATCAATTCTAATAATTATCTAAAAAAAAATATGAGTATTTTGTTAATTAGATGTTAGGATTATATAAGTCTCTCATTACAAAATTACTAACGCCACAGGAGATTATTAAAGATGAATGAAACAGACGTCTAGACGAATCGCATTCATAAAATCAAAATCAAAATCAAAATATTTTTATTTCACATAAACCTACATGGGCACTTATGAAACGTCAGAAGCTAGGTGCACGGTTCCAATTGGTCGTTTCCTATGGAGAAGAGCCGGCAAGAAACTCCACGGTTACTCTTTTAAAAATAATTGGCTTTTACAATGTTTTCAAATTACACAAATTAGGTATGGGAGAACAGTGTAGGCCTGTCGAAAAGTACTTAACAAAAAAAAAAAAAAGATAAAAGGAAAAGTTCTAAAGAAAAAAAGATCTAGTCTATTAAGACTACAACGTTCTCACATTCACAACGTACACAAGAATCCATGTAAAATAATATTAATAATATTAAGTCTGAAATATAAATTGTAGGTATATAATGTCAAAAATGTATGTCTAAAAAATAATAATAATAAACATCGTAATTTCGGAGCAGTTAATAGATATTTCCATAGTTATGCCGTTTCTGGTGTACCAGGGAAGCCACATGTGCAGAAGGAATTATTGCCAAACTTCCTTGTCTTCAACGTAGTCTTTAATCTTGTAATATGCGTTTTTGATAAGGACACGTTTGATGTGGGTTTTGAACTTTCCATCGCTAAGTTCTGTAACTGACTTTGGCAACTTGTTATAAAAGCGGATACTGTTGATAACAAATGATTTGCTTGTTTTTGTTAATCTAAATTTGGGTATCACAATTTCATGTTTACTACGTGTATTTATATTATGGAAATCACTTCTTGTTTTGAAAAGACATAAGTTCTTGCGAACATACAAAATACTTTCTAAGATATAAAGAGAAGGCAGAGTAAGTACATTAATTTCTTTGAATTTGTTTCTAAGGGACTCACGAGGACCCATTCTATATACTGCGCGGATTGCCCTCTTTTGTAAGATAAAAATTGAATCTACATCAGCTGCCGATCCCCACAGCAGAACGCCATAAGACATAATACTGTGGAAATAAGCAAAGTATACTAACCTAGCTGTGGCTATATCAGTCAACTGTCTAATTTTTCTTACTGCATATGCAGCTGAACTTAATCTACCTGAAAGAGCTCTAATGTGGGCTCCCCATTGTAATTTTGAATCTAGAGTAATTCCTAGAAATATAGTTTCTGTAATAGCATCTAGTCTCTTGCCATCAAGTTTTAAATTTAGAGCCACTTGGGGTACATTTGGTAGTGAGAACTTTATAAATTTTATAAATTTAATAAATATAGATACAAATAAAAAATCGATCACATAACACGTTGCATCGATAGGTATTAATTTAATCGAGTAATTTACCAAGACTATAGAGGCTGATACCAGATGAAAGAATATCATACTTTTTTTTTTTTTGGGTGGGAAATCATCAAATAACGTCTCCCGCTCTGGCCGGAGCGGGAGGGTGTGTCAGGCACTTACTGACTAAAACCCACCCGTATTCCTTCCTGTTGCCTGTGTTGCGGCGGCCTCGGTGACCCATAAGTACCTTCCCGCGAAAGAATCTCATACTGTCTACTCATCATGTAACTAGCAAAGTCTGTGAAGACTTTTAAATGACTTAACTATTGAAATGGATTATAGACACTACAACCACTGAAATAACGGTACTAGCAAGTATTGCTCTTTCTAAAAGTTCGATTTTACTTATTCGCAACACTGGTCAATCAATCTCATTGAGGTGTATGACCGATGTTATACGTTCAGACACGTTAAAATGACAATAATAGTGTGTGTAAAAGTTTTTCAACTGCTCAAATGTGCGTCAGAAACATCAGTTTGAGTTAACGACTCATTGATGCCCGCTCAAAAGTCAAAAGGCCAACAGAAAGTATCGCCATATTGAAATGAACTCATCTATTACCACAGCTTTGTGGTTTGTGGCCATTTAAACTCACAAACTAAACGATTCTAATTTATTCTGTAATAAAATATTAAAGATTTGCATAAATTTTGTTGTTGCCTTGAAAACAGCGACTCTCTGTAAGTTTTGCAAAACTTCTCGCAAACTAACGTTTAATATCGCAGATAGAGTGAATGTAATGCGGTAACTGAATGAATTATGTATGTAAGTACGTGCGAGCTACTGGAATGCCGTATAACTTCCGAAAAAAAATCCGTATTACGCGAACAACTGCACGGCAACCGATGTTTGAACAATATTACAAACATGGCCGCCCGCGCCGTCTTTTGATAGCTGTCAAATGTTCCCGCGCTTTTTGGTACATTTGAATATGTTTTGGGCATAAAGAAGACGACCATTGTTTTAATTAACAAAATTTTGTCCAAGGTAACAACGGACACAGCACGTGGTAGACAGCGGGGAACCAATCAGTTTTTTTATGACACATAAAAATTTTAGTTTGACAGGTGTCCGTTTAAAATATTATCGTATTTATAGATTAGCAAACTTTGTAACTTGCGAGTAATCAAATAAAATCTCGATTTTAATTATATTTTTTAGGATAAAAATTTGATAAGACATTATTATAATGCGAATTCGTATTTGGCTACAGACTTGTTTCGGGCTCATCAGGCCACTAATAATTTTACATGATATTTGCATCTATAATGAGATATACAGAGAAAGAAATCCGGTTTTTGCAAAATTTTCGTACAAAATAAACTATAGATCACGCATAAGTAAGTACTCAGAATATCAAGCATTGATTTCGTTAAGATTTTATATTAAGAAAATTAAATATAAAAATATTATGAAAAGTCATAAGATTTTTCATAATATTTTTATATTACATTTTTAAGGTTCCGTAGTAAACAAGGAACCCTTATAGTTTCGCCATGTCTGTCTGTCTGTCTGACCCCACTGTAGCTCAGAGACTAGGAAACTGTAAAGGGCATAGGTATACATATTAATCACGCTGACAAAGTGCTAAAATAAAATCTTGCAAAACACATTTTTTTTAGCGTTGCACGTAATGTGGGGGTGATATGTTTTTTCTCGTCTACCCCATGGTGTGGGGTATCGTTGGATAGGTCGTTCAAAAATATTGCAGGTCTGTGAACACCACTTTTCGATTCAAGGATCCACTTGCGTGTAATATTAAGCATTAAAAGTAAAGCATTAAAGTGCTAATTTTTGTTAGAGTCAAGTGTGCCCCCCCCCCCCCCCTGCCAGCTAAATGGTTGTTTAAGGAGATGTGAAAAAATTCATGGCAGTAGTACATATAATGAAATTAAAAGGAAAACTATCACGGCTAAGTAGGCTTTACAAGTCAACGAGTTATAGTCGACCAACTTAAATTTGCAGTTGGAGAATTGACAGCACATATCGATGTATGGGAGAACAGGTTTTTAAACTACATGTTAAATTTGTTTTTGGAATAAATTCGTCCCAAGTAATCCCAACTACGGGACCCTTCATTGTGCGTGGTCCGACACGCACTTGGCCGGTTTTTTTATTGTTTCGTTTCTGTTAAACCAGAGATTATGGCAATTTATTTCATCGATTTCATCATACATTTATTCATGCTCGATGAATCGTAAAAGGTACGAGCGGCCATTACGTGGTCAAATAGCAATTAGGTGAACTGATGTTCAAATCATAATTTTAAAAGTTGTTTTTATTTCGTCAATTGACATTTACGTGACATAAATAATTGTGCGATGAAGTTCATGTCGTGAATAAATAAAAATGAAAAAGTCTTCTGTAGTCTGCAACTTGGTTAGGCAAGTCGCATAATTTTTTTATCTTTTTCAGCCAATACTTCGATTTTATTTAATTTTGACAGCTGTCACTTTGACATTCACTT
The DNA here is from genome assembly GCA_905333075.3 of Atethmia centrago. Lineage (NCBI taxonomy): Eukaryota > Metazoa > Arthropoda > Insecta > Lepidoptera > Noctuidae > Atethmia > Atethmia centrago. The sequence goes on from HG995385.1 coordinate 18,027,649, forward strand.
GTCAGACACAACTAAGGGCTATGAATGTATCATACCGGATTTGCTTATTTCTGTACTGCCTATTTATTCTACTTACTAACTATTACAACGCAAATGGTGACTTACCTTAGTATTAAGCGTGTGTGTGGAGAAGAAGGAGCAGAGAAGAACAAATGTGGACAGCCAATGGGCCGACACAAACGGCGTCGACTCCATAGTGAATCTGTAACAAAAGAGGATACACGTTTAATTATTTGAAACAAAGGAAGGAACTTTGTACCTTTGCAATACATTAGCAATTATGGGAAGTCTCAAGAATTTTGTCCCGCAATCGGCATCAATAAACGGTTGTTAATTAAAGTTAATTCATCCAAAGTCTTAAGACGCTGACAACACCTAAACCGCGGTCACTGTCAGACCGCATAGAAAAGAAAGAGAAGCGCGATGACACAACGCTGGTAATTTATTGCAAAATATGAAACAATTATCTATTTACTCAAAATTGAGTTTAGTTATCGAAAATAAAAAACAACCAAGTTCTGCATTCAAATAAGACGTTCTTGTTATTAATTTAATACGCAACGTACGTTGATATTTAATGCAGATATTTTGGATTAGAACTCAAGGTAAGAGGTAAGTTTAACGTTAGTTTGTATCGAGATTTTTTTTTCAAAACGTGTTTTGGTAACAACCAGGTTCTGGGATATATGTTCAAAATTAACATTTAATATTCCGCTACCACAAACTATACAGATTTGGCAATTTTTTTTTTTCTTAAGAGAAGCCTATTTTCATCAATTGGGTCTTGTCAGCGCCTTAATGAAAGGAATACTTTTAATGCCAGTAGAGAGCGGAAAGGAATAATTTCAACACTATTTCTAAAAACTAACATTTTAGAAAGATATTATGCAAAATTAAGAGCTGCATCTAACAAGAAGGTCGCATGCACATCTAAATATTGATCAAAATCTTTTTATTGAACTTTTAATCAGACATTTCTCAACATTATTTCATCTTTAGTAAACACCAAGACATTACATATTAACAGACAACTTCAACCATAAACAAGGACCTCAGTGTTGACATACAAATAAATTTCCTTGGGCCAGGGTTACCACTTTTCCCTGCAGAAACTCTCAGTACCAACCAAGCTTAGATCAAGAGATAGTGAGTTATCTGGTGATCGCAAATTCTGTTGCAAATTACACTTGGTGTAAGGAATTGTGTCCTTATTACGAGTAGCGTTATCTTGTTTCGAGTACAAGATACTGTCGGCACCTATGTGCTGAGATTTTTGGAGATTCCTATCAGTACATTTTATTATACAAAGATCGCGTCGTCTGCCTGTCTGGCTGTGCTTACGTTGCCGCGTTGATAATGCGATTTACTGGATGGCTTTTTTAGACAATTAATGCTGTTTTGGGGAAATTTTGAAGCTAAATATTAGGGTGACTTAGAAAGATATAGTCAATTTGCCTACTATGTTTTTCTAAGGCAACTTCTTCCTTACTGTGTTAAAGACAGTTTTCAGTGTTATTTGAATTACAAGGTATTGTAGTTTTGCTAAATTGCAAGCATTTAGTAAAATGGAAAGTGAAAATTAAATTCTGTTTAATTATAATTAAACTACATTTCTTCTCGAAAAAAATCCTGATTCTCATAAGTCTCGTGGGCCGTGCGGTGGCCGTACATGACAAAAGGAGTCACACAAACTCTAAATTTACACGTAGCTCCTTAATTTTCTGTATTTCTGGTATCGGTACTAAAGAGGATTTATCTAAAGAGTTTTTGCTGCAAACCAACCAGTCGACCAGATTGCCACATCAAGTGTCGTCGGATCCGGGGTCGCGGGAAAGTTTGAAAGAGTTACCGAGGCCCCTGGCAACACAGGCAGGAATACGGGTGGGTTTTAGATAGTAATAGTCTGACACACCCTCCCGCTCCGGCCAGAGCGAGAGAAGTTATTTGATAATAAATTTACCAATTAAAAAAAAAAAGTGTCGTCGGATCGCGATTGAGGCGACCTTTTAGCATCATCTGATAGATTTTAAAGTGTTTCCACTATTATCTTGTGCTTGAGATTTTTATTAAGATTGTGGAAGATTATTTAATTTAGTGTTATTATTAGTCTTGAAGTGGACAAAGTTTAGGGTGATTAGTGTGTTTACTTTTGTACCATTTTCTTATTGCTTATATTCTTGACCCAAATATTAACTGAAGACAATGGTGCCGATTCCCTTGTTTACAAACTAACCTAAATTTAAGTTCATTGCATCTTTTTCTTTCTATTTCATTAAGAAAAGGACAGAAGATAAATTATAGTTTAGTCCTGTCAAATTAATCACCGCTTGACGTAAGTTGACGTAATTTTAGTAGGCAAGTTTTTAATCACGTCTAAACTTGTATGGAGTAATGACAGGCGCTGATTAATTTGACAGGACTAAACTAAAATTTATCTTCTGTCCTCTTCTTAATGAAATAGAAAGAAAGAGATGCGCTGAACTTAAATTTGGTTAAGTTTGTGAACGAGGGAATCGGCACCAATGTCAAATGATAATAGCAATGTCAATGAAAGAGAACGTCAGCAAAACAAATACATACAGTCAAATTGAGAAGCTCCTCTATTTTAATATCGGTTAATTAAAAGCCTACCGAGACGTTTGTTTTTTGGGATTTAATTTTGTAACGCCTTAATAAGGCAAATACTCGTATGTATGCATAATAATTGATACCAAAAGCATTGCAATATTAAAGATAAATATGTGCCAAAACCTAAATAAACCCATACCCTAAGGTTTATCCTTTAATTCAATTAAGCACATAACTAATTGGCCAAAACCAAAAATAAACAAAAGTTGAATGAAATGTCCTTAATTTTTTATAAAACCTAAACAAATCTTATATAGTTTAGTCATCTAAATTATTGGAGGATCAAAACGATTAAAAACGTATTTATTATTTATAATAAAAATCAATCGATTGATCCATTATTTAGACAGTTTATAGAGCATTTTCGTGCTTCGGAAAGCACGTTATGTCGTTGGTCTCGGCTGTCATTCACAGATCTTTGGCAAACGTTCGGGGTAGCCAGAAGCCCGAATGTCTGACAACCAGTCTTACCAAAGTGTTACTCAGCTGGGTAGTGGAGGTCAGATAAGCAGGGTAGTGGTATTCAGCTGCATCTGATCAACTGGAAGTCGAATCTAAGTTAGTAGGGAAAGCAGGACCGCCCTGGGCGCCGGAAATCCGCCCAGGATGGGCGGATTTACGTAGGCGCGGGCCTGCGGACGGTGAGCAATGGGTAGCTCACCGTCCGGTAAGGACCAGGCCCGGGCCGACGGCGCGTTGTATTCCACGCGCGCCTCAAAGAGATGTCAGCACAAGTGTAGGGGTCCACTAGGGCCGATGACTGCCCGGGTCGCGGGAAGGTACCAAAGGGTTACCGAAGCCCCTGGCAACACAGGCAACTGAAGGAATACGGGTGGGTTTTAGTCAGTAAGAGTCTGACACACCCTCCCGCTCCGCCCAGAGCGGGAGAAATTAATTGATGATTTCCCACCCAAATAAAAAAAAAACAAAAATTAGTAGCGAAAAGGGTATAAGGTTACGATAATTATATCAGTGCCAATTCGACTGCATTGCCCATAGTAAGGCCGTCATACATATAGAACATAGGGGGGTCATCAGGGGTTAAGTGTTCACTTTTTTTAGGGTAGCGTAGCCAACAAGGAACCCTTATAGTTTCGCCATGTCCGTCTGTCTGTCTGTCTGTCCGTGGCTTAGCTCAGCGACTCTTAGTACTAGGAAGCTGTAATTTGGCATGGGTTTACATTTATTAATCACGCCAACAAAGTGCTAAAATACAAACTTGATTTCTTTTGCGGTACCTCCCTTGCACTTAAAGTGGGATGATATTTCTTTCTCGTCTATCCCATGGTATGGGGTATCGTTGGAGAGGCTGTTCATTAAAAACCTTTTCACTGAAAACCATTTTCGATTCAGGGATCCGTTTGCGTAATATTAAGCTTTAAAGTGCTCATTTTCGTTAGATTCAAGTGTGGGAGGCATTTGACTGTAACGGAAATTAGCCCTCTGCCAGCTAAATGGATTTGGATACGTGAAAAAATTAATGGCAGTAGTATATATAACGAAGTTAAAAGGAAAATCACAGCTAAGTAGGCTTTACAAGTTATCGAGTAATAGTCGACAAACTTAAATTTGCAGTTGGAGAAATGACCGTGACGTATATCGATGTACATTATGGGAGAACATGTTTTTGAACTACAATGTTAAAAGTTTGTTTTGGGATACATTCATCCGAACTACGGTAACCCTTTATTGTGCGTGGTCCGATACGCACGTGGGCGGTTTTTTTTTTTTTCTATTTTATGTGTCACATTTATTTATTTATTACATAACATCACGCCCGTAATTCCCGATGAGTTAGGCCTCTGCCTAACCTATAGTACCTATAGTTCTGCTGGGGAGTTTTTTGCGCCACTTCTTCTTCCCAGCTACAGCACTAGGAAGTGGTGAAGGGCGGGCGTTTTTGGGGGACTGTCTTATGTAATTTTGACTCTCGAAAAGTGCTGATTCTCAACCTAGTTTAAATGACTTTTGATTTTGATTTTGAGTACACCTACATTTCACCATTATGTTTATTTATTTATTTTTCTTTAATGGCCAACCAACAATTGTTGACAACGTTACAACGTCAACATTTTAAAATAATATTTTACTTAAACCTAAGCTTAGTGTAACAATTTCTTATAGGTTAGCGCAACATGCCCCATATACGTACCACATAACATTAATGACTAATTAGGAAAAAACAAAAGAAACAAGTTCAAAATAACGTGAGATAATAAGAGTTTAAAAATAATATCAAAAAACAAACAAAATAAAACTGGCCTTCTCAAACATAAAACATAGAGACACCGATAAATCATATTTAAAAAAAACACACAAAATAAGGGAAAACAATTTTGACATTGTTAACAGCTATTCTGTGGAACTTGGCAAATGTCAGCATGCACGTCAAGTTTAAGTCCCACATAATAGGGAAAATGCTCAATTTCACAAAGCTCCAAATTATGTCGTTAAAGTTGGCAACATCAGAGGCAGAATAAAAATTGGTCCTTCTATAAGCCAATCAAGTTACATAAGTTATAGACACCTCAAGTTACACAGGTTGTTGAGCTCATAAAATACCTACATAATTATCATAATGACAAGCAAAACACTAATTAATTAAATCTTGTGAACGTTATGGTAATTTTTACCCATAGGAAATGTTGATGATGATGGCACAATTAATCGCTATGGAGAATTTTCAAGGCGAGCGAGCTATTATGTTCTTTATTAATTCTAGAGACAAACAAATCTTGATATTACTTTCGTCTTAACCAGACTATTTCTGTACTCAAGCAAAGCCATGACCTGCGGAAATCTCATAAATAATCGAACATACAAAACAACGAATCAAAACAGTACTTTCAATTACTTCATTAATTGAAAAATCAAAAACACAAGGATAAATAAAAACCATAGATTAAAAATGTCCTTTTTGCCGCCAACAGAGCGGACCATAAACAAACAAAAAGTCTCTGAGGTCGACGCTCGCGCTCAGAAGGACAATGTCTTTTCTCAGAAACGGACGCCGCGCCGCGGCGAAATATTAATAAAGCTCCGTTTGCGCCCGGGACATGTTTCCGCATTGGTTTGCGGACCGGTCTGGGACAGGTGAACATAAAGCAATGGTTACTGCGGTCACTATGACTAATTAAATCATTTTTGGTGGTATTATCTTGAAGAGATTTGTGAAAATGAGATATTGTTTGTGTCTGAAAAGTATTATTACGAAATTTATCCATTATTATTAGGCATTTTATTTCAATTTTCCGAAAATAAAGTTTTATTGTGATGATAATAAGTTTCTTTATTTTTTTCTCAAATGATCTTACTAATATTTAGTACCTAATAATCATGGAACCTTCCCACTACAAGGTAAGATTCGGACAGGGCAATGCAAAATTGTACAGCAGACAGAATGGGATACACAGTATGATGATATCCACGCCCCGAATGCTCTTCATTTAATCACCTTTTAAAAAGCCTTATTTCTTGAACCTCATTAATTAGTGTTAAAACTGATACTAAAGTTTAAAGCTGCAGGCATTAGTACTCGACCTAATTACGACGTGTTCTGCTCATTTTACTTAAGTTACAATTGAAACTAAATTTAAAAGGGGGTTTGCTTCCCTCTTTACTTATTGGCTGTTACTTTGCTTTCCGCAGTGTTGCTATCAGATAGCTGGGGAGTTTGTTGCGCCAGTTCTTCTCAGCTAAAGCACTAGGAAGTGGTGAAGGCCGGGCGTTTTGGGGGACTATCTTTTTTTCGTTTAAAGGGGAGCCTTTAAACGCGACAAGTCGCGCCTGTATGTAGGAGTACATACAGGCGCGACTTGTCGCGCGACGCGTCGCGACACAAAGGCACCGCTTGTAGCGCTACACGCGGTGTCTCTGTGTCGCATCGCGTCGCGCGACTAGTCGCGCCAGCATGTAGGAGCCTTAAAAGTGCTCACTCTCAGCCTAATTTGTACGTCGGCAGCGCAATCATTTGGAGAAATTTGACAGTTTGTAACCTGATACAAACTGTCAAATTTCTCCAAATGATTTTAAACCTTAAAATGTTGATGGTAAAGTTCAAAGCGAATGAGAAAATTTGACAGTTTGTGGTAACTTTATATGCTTTATACTGTACTTGAATACTGACTGTATTTGATTTACTTACAAAAAACGTACGGCCTAAAATAATCAGGATAGATTAATGATTTTCTGAAGATTTTTTTCTATGGATTTTGTTTAGGTATATTAAGAAAGGATTTTTTAAACTGAACAATTGAACAGGTCTAATGAGTAGTTTACAAGTTACAAGTAAACAACAGACTGACGTTAAATAATAATGACCAAAAAAATATTAACGCCCCACAAAAAAGTAACTAGATGGACTTCTCTTCAACCATCACAGATGACAACATCCAAGAAACATGGCCATTAATTTTAAAATTATTTACGTCATCAAGCTGGCCTTTTATATCACATTCATTCACCTTTATAAATTTCACAAGAGTCACTTTACCGAACACAAAAACTAAAATACTTTAATATGACATACGCACGTCGTAAATTAATTTATAATGTCGTCTATTATCATAAAAATCAGACATCTAAATGGCTGCGCAGAAGATTTTTATTGTACCGGTATTTACTTTTACCGAGACAACAACTGCCGCTCTAACCGGAGTACCTGTAAAAGTCATTGTTTATAATGATTATCATCATCGGCGACCGAAAAGCGAATTGTCAAAGTCAACATTAATCCAATGCGAAAAAGATTTTGGGGCAGTTTTTCCAATTTCCCACGTAGGACCAAACAAAGCTGTCGTATCTGACATTTTTTGGTCAAGGTGTGGAAATCCTCATGGATGTCCTCCGCCCTGGGTCTATCAGACTTCTACTGTCTAAAACCACCCCGTGTTTCCTGGCCCACTTGCACCGGGGGCTACGGAGTCACTTAAGCACTCTTCAACGCAGCCCCCGACTGCAGTCCAAAAGAGTTACCGAGGCCCCTAGCAACACAGGCAACGGAAGGAATACGGGTGGGTTTCAGTCAGTAAGAGTCTGACACACCCTCCCGCTCCAGAGCGGGAGATGTTATTTGATGATTTTCCAACCAAAAAAAAAGCCCCCGACTGTCGTATCTGAGACCCAGTCTCTAAGGGCCTTATCACACTAGCGGTTTGCGAGCGGCTGCGGAGCGGGGCGGGCGCGCAGCGAATGCGTCGCGAACACGCCGCGGCTGCACTGCGAAGACATCGCGGTCGCGGGCAAATTCGCAACGTTTTCGTCGCGTGTTTGTAGCAAGTTAACGAAAAACAATACACTCAGTAACAAAATGGATTCCGATGAGGAGACACTGCTGTTGGTTTTGTTACTTCGAAGACGCCGGAGACGATAAGTAGTATGATAAGGCCCTAAGGCCCTAAGGCTAGTATGATAAGGCCCTAAGGGCCTTATCATACTAGCGGATTGCCAGCGTCCTCAAAGCGGAGCGGGCGCGCAACGAACACGCGGCGCATGCGCAGCGAATTCGTTGCAGACGCGCAACGAGTTCGCCGCGAATAGTAGAGTCGTCGACGCTTCCGTTTTCGTCTCCGGCGTCTTCGAAGTAACAAAACCAACAGCAGTGTCTCCTCATCGGAATCCATTTTGTTACTGAGTGTATTGTTTTTCGTTAACTTGCTACAAACACGCGACGAAAACGTTGCGAATTTGCCACGCGACCGCGATGTCTTCGCAGTGCAGCCGCGGCGTGTTCGCGACGCATTCGCTGCGCGCCCGCCCCGCTCCGCAGCCGCTCGCAAACCGCTAGTGTGATAAGGCCCTAAGTCCGTCAACAAGATACGGGCCCGTCCGAAAGTAGTTGATCCGTCAAAGCAAGTACGAAATTAAATTCTTCGGACAGGCAAATATATTACATCTGAAATATATTACACATGACAACTGTCAAATCGTGTTGTCATTCATTCTTAGTTCGGGCCTCGAGCTAATCATATGTCCGTAGACGACACGGAATAGGAAATGCCCGTAACTTCAGTAGAATCTACGGACTTAGAGAGTAGACCCCCTGACATGTCCGAACTATCGTGAAAAAAGCTTCTCATTGAAAAAAAAACAAGTTGTAAGTAGCATCATAAATAAAAACAAAATGGCTGGCTCAACTGAATAAATCACGCGAAGACCGTTTGTCCAATTACGTGCGTGTTTAGGATCGAAATATATTGCATCAAGTTTCAATGGGCGTAAATTATTGCATTTTTTATTGTATTCTCTTAATAACATTTATTAATGTGCTGTGCGAGTACGATGCGGTTTATTTTTAGATGTTTATTAATTGATAACGGTGTTCCGTTTGTTATGGAGTATTGTGTTCTTTTTCGAACTGTTTTGTAGACCCAGGAGAAGTTCGCGGGACGAACTTGACGAAGGCTTGACGGCTGCCTACAGACAGGATTAGTCCACACTTGCTCAAGACAGAGAGGGAAAAAATATACTTAAATAATAATAAATAATTTCTACATTATCAGCTTATAATGTTCCCACTGCTGGGACACAGGCCTCCTCTCTGTTAGAGGGAGTGGACCGTACGGGTTGGTAGATGTCACATGTCTTCGAATTTTTGGTTCTAGGACATACCGGTTTTCGTTCACCGGTTTTCCTCACGATGTTTTCGTTCACCGTTTTGAGAGCAGTGGTGATGAAATTATTCACACAAAGTATACCCGTTACCACTGGACCACCACAATAAATAATTTCTAGTTATTTTTAATATACAGGTCATCGTCCACGCTAAAACCACGTCACCACTCTACGTTTAAATTTAGTATACTTACGTAGGAGACCTCCAACTACAAACTGCATTTAATTTTACATACTCGTACCATACATTAGGTATACCATACTTAGTTAAAGACTTCAGATATAAATCAATAATATACTCCAAATTCTAAGTGTGTGATGCATTACTTTTTTTGGGTGATAAATTATCAAATAAATTCTCCCGCTCTGTGCGGAGCGGGAGGGTGTGTCAGGCTCTTACTGACTAAAACCCACCCGTGTTCCCTCCGTTGCCTGTGTTGCCAGAGGCCACGGTACTTATTCCTTTCGGACTTTCTCACTCCAAATTCCAAGTGTGTGATACATTTTTTTTTTGTTTGGTATATTATCAAATTACATCTCCCGCTCTGGTCGGAGCGGGAGGGTGTGTCAGACTCCTACTGACTAAAACCCACCCGTGTTCCTTCCGTTGCCTGTGTTGCCAGAGGCCTCGGTATCCCTTTCGGACTTAACCGCGACAATTTAGTTAGTTACGAGTATTTATTAGAATTTACCATAGCTTTTATGTGCACGTGTTTTTGTGACAAATAAATCTATTTTTATTTCTTTCATTATTTCTAAGTGTGTGATGCCTGAACTAGAGTATTTGGTATAGACTATCCAAAGACTACGCAAAACCAGTGACAGAGAAGAGGCGGCCTGGCCTCACCCACGTTACATTATCTATTTCAACAGATACAAAACATAATCAATTTAAATGTATATACCAAGAAAATACTTTAAATCCAAACCCACGAACACAAACCACTTACGTTTTATCGTAAAACAGTAACATTTTGACACAGATGTGTTTAAGCAAGTAACAAGTAACCATCGAGTTTTATCGCTAGGCTGCATTGTCTATGCGTTGCGAAACTTAAGTGTTTACAGGTACTCACTACTCGGTAAGATTGTTCTGTGTTCAACATAGTAAATCGTGTGTGTTTTTATGCAACTGTGGCAAAAGTAAGTGCGTTGTGCCTGTGGCGGATTCTTTTTGAAAAAAAAAAATCGTATATGGAGTATATCCTACGATTATTTTTGGTCCTACCCGATTCCGAATACGAGTTCCATCCGACTTTGGTAATGTTTTATAGACTTTGGTGACAGACTTCGTACCGACATTTCTTGGATTCAGTTCGGAGGCAATGCGCAAACGCTCAAGAATGATTCAGTCGGTCAGTTTTGTTTCAGGTCTGTATATAAATAAAAATATAAATTGTAAAACTTTTTAATACATGATTTCACTAAACCTCTTTCGCAATTCTATCAGTAAATTCCTACGAAGCACAAACTTTAACCTATTGACCGCCACGTCAAAGACGTGCCCTCGGCGCCAAGCTACGAATTATTCCTTAAAATCTGTCATGTAGTCGTGACCGTGGCGTGCTGGGCACATTTTGCGCTGTCACCTATATATGACTGTGGCCGGCACGTGTGGATTTGCTTTTATAAGTAACTAGCTGCGCCCCGTGGTTTCACCCGCATAAGTCTCGATCCCGTGGGAACATCGGGATAAAAAGTCATTCTATTTCCTAATTCAGGTCATGGTCTACCTATGTGCCAAATTCGATCTAAATCCGTTCAGCCGTTTTAGCGTGAAAGCGTAACAAACAAACACACTAGATAATTATTTAATAGGTCTATGAGTTGTAGGTCACGGGTTCGAAACCAGACAGGCGCTTTACTTTATGTAAATTATTTCATCACCACTGCTCTCAAAACGGTAAAGAAAACCGGCATGTCCTAGAACCAAAAATTCGAAGACACGTGTCATCTACCAACCTGCACTGGGCCCGCGTGGTGGATTACGCCCTCTCTCTCTCGAAGAGAGGAGGCCTGTGTCCCAGCAGTGGGAACATTATAGGCTGATTAAGCTTATGCTTATTTATTTTTTTGTAATTTCTCTCAGTCCCACTCAAATAGAGCAAGATATTGTATATTGTCACAACAGTTTACGTTCGTCTATTATTTACAAAGATATCAATATATTTAATTTATAACATTTTATAATTTGTTTTATTATATTTAAATATGCATACCTACTTAGCACTGTTATTAGTGATGATAATTAATTAAATTTTTATTACAAAATATATACGATTCTATGCAAATTGTAGACAGTCGTATCTTTAGTAACAATTCAATATATTTTGTTACAGCGATCCCAAAATAAACCAGTTGCGTTTTAACGCAATCACCATCTAGAATTGAGGAAATCGTCTCTCCTATAATTAAATAATTATTTTATGTTTGTTTTGTTGTAATTAATTAACTAAACCGCCTTGAGATTGGGGAGAATTTAAATAATGTTAGTTATTTATTGGTGTCGATATTTCTTATGATGACATATTTCCATTCAATTCACTGTAGAAAATTATGTTATCTATAAATAGTAGGTACCTGTATTACTCTACAGGTATTTTTTAGGCGTCACAAAGGTACTTACGATGATACCGATGATTGATACTTACTATGTTCAGTTTTTCTCAAAAAAATACTCTTGACTGATCATCATACTCGTAGCCAAAGCCACTGGTCCAACACGGTTGGTCTTTAAGTAATATCTAAGTTAGTTTGAATATCGTCCTATATAAAAAAGTGAATTTGCGACAAATCTCGTAACGTTTTGGTGAATAAATTCGATTTAAAACAAGAATTACCGCCGCCCTTAGCTGACTGGCAGAGAATGCCTAAGGCATCAAGTCCGTCTTTGTACCTTAAGACGCTGAAAACACCTAAACCGCGGTCACTGTCAGATTGCATAGAAAAGAAAGCGCGATGACAAAACGCTTGTAATTTATTGCAAAATATGAAGCAATTATCTATTTACTCAAAATTGAGTTGAGTAATCGAAAATAAAAAACAACCAAGTTCTGCATTCAAATAAGACGTACTTGTTATTAATTAAATACGTAACTTATGTTGATATTTATTACAGATATTTTGGATTAAAACTCAAGGGAAGAGGTTAGTTTAACGTTAGTTTGCATCGAGATTTTTTTTTCAAAACATGTTTTGGTAACAACCAAGTTCTGGAAAATATGTTCAAAATTAACATATATTTTTTCCGCTACCACAAACTATACAGATTTGGCAATTTTTTTTCTTAAGAGAAGCCTATTTTGGTCAATTAGGTCTTGTCAGCGCCTTAAAGCTCGCGCAGACTGGGGCGATATCGCGGACGCGACGCATCTTGCGGCTTGTCACGCCCGCGATATCGCGGCTATTCTGCACGAGCCTTTATTGTATTAATAAATAAATTACGTGAATGCTTGAAGATATAAAAATAAAATACCTACAATTTCAAGAAGCTGCTACTTAGTCACTTACATACATCCGTAACAGCGGGTGTCATTGTTAATTTAGAATTTAAAACTCGATTGCCGGTAAAGCACGACATTATTGTATTTTAAGTCTAGGAGGAGGAATTCAAAATTAATTAGGTACTATAGAATTCATATTGTTATTCAATTTTGTGTTTTCAACAAAAGCTGCTTGCTACAGCAAAGAAGTACCTATAGAGATATGGTATCGATAATCGAACATGCCAGAAGAAGAGTGTGATCCCACACGATAGAAGTGAAAACTAGAGCCGGGTATACGCGATTCAGCGCCGAGTATACGAGAATCAGCGTCACCGACCGACAGCAGCCGAGTATACCCGTTTCAGCGCCGAGTATACGAGAATCAGCGTCAACGACCGACAGCAGCCGAGTATACCCGATTCAGCGCCGAGTATACGAGAATCAGCGTCACCGACCGACAGCAGCCGAGTATACCCGATTCAGCGCCGAGTATACAAGAATCAGCGTCACCGACCGACAGTAGCCGAGTATACCCGATTCAGCGCCGAGTATACGAGAATCAGCGTCACCGACCGACAGCAGCCGAGTATACCCGATTCAGCGCCGAGTATATGAGAATCAGCGTCACCGACCGACAGCAGCCGAGTATACCCGATTCAGCGCCGAGTATACGAGAATCAGCGTCACCGACCGACAGCAGCCGAGTATACCCGATTCAGCGCCGAGTATACAAGAATCAGCGTCACCGACCGACAGTAGCCGAGTATACCCGATTCAGCGCCGAGTATACGAGAATCAGCGTCACCGACCGACAGCAGCCGAGTATACCCGATTCAGCGCCGAGTATACGAGAATCAGCGTCACCGACCGACAGCAGCCGAGTATACCCGATTCAGCGCCGAGTATACGAGAATCAGCGTCACCGACCGACAGCAGCCGAGTATACCCGATTCAGCGCCGAGTATACGAGAATCAGCGTCACCGATCGACAGCAGCCGAGTATACCCGATTCAGCGCCGAGTATACGAGAATCAGCGTCACCGACCGACAGCAGCCGAGTATACCCGATTCAGCGCCGAGTATACGAGAATCAGCGTCACCGATCGACAGCAGCCGAGTATACCCGATTCAGCGCCGAGTATACGAGAATCAGCGTCACCGACCGACAGCAGCCGAGTATACCCGATTCAGCGCCGAGTATACGAGAATCAGCGTCAACGACCGACAGTAGCCGAGTATACCCGATTCAGCGTCACCGACCCGAGCGTTACGGTTCAGTTTCGTTCACTGTTCAGAAAGAGCGCTAAGTGCGCCTAAAGAAGTTTTTACATCAAAAACTTGAATTCAAGTCTAGATTAAAATTCAAAAATCTCGCTTAAACATCGTCTGACGTCCGAAAATAGAAACGTCGCTCTGTATAGAAAGACATCCAGTACACTCACTGGCAGTAAATGTGGCCCGTGTTGCCCAATCCCTTTTTTCTTTTTTTTTCTTATATAACTTACAGCTAGGATACAGATAGTTGACAGTTAGTGAAAGAAGGCCAATTAAAAGTTTTCATTGACAATATTAGGGTAGCACAAGAAACAGTAGACAGGCAAGAGAAAGTAAGAATAAGTAAGCACTCTGAGAGAATCAAGAATTGAATTGAAATTGAAGAATTTTGTTTTATTGTTGTTAGGTGTCGATAACCATCAAGTCTGCAACGTTTCATTCCAACAAACGAAAAATCTGACTAATAGAGTCCGACCGAATTGCCTTTTCTCGTATACAATATCAGATCGTTTAATAATAATAAAGAAAAGTATAAAGTATGATCTTAATATTGACCCTGTATTTATTTATTTATTTTATTTTTACTAAACAAAAACACATCGACAAACAAAAAATTTTTTATTTTGTTTTCGGTTATCGGCCTAATATGCAAATCACGCCGAATTTTGCCGTATCCACAAATTAATCAAAGTCGATGGAGTAACAAAAAAAGTCTGACGATGTTTAAGCAGTGGATAACAAACCAAAGTCAACAAATCATTCAATTACAGATCTCCCAGCAAAAGTATGCGTCTCGGTTATTATGTTCTATCTTCGGAAATACGAACTAGGTATGATGAGATCTAAAATAGAACTGTTACAACCATGAAAGTATTCACCAAGTATTACAATGGTTACAAAATTTGATATTATGAACTCTAAGCAATTCCAAAAAACTTTTCATACATTTTGAGTGACATAATATAACAAGGCGCGACCAGACCGAGAAAGCTTCATACAAAGCTTCATTCAACGCGCAATGATAGGTGCACTACAACAAAGCGCAACAGCAGAAAACTTAGAAGCTTTGCTTCAGTGGGGGTTACTATGTGGCGCAACGTTCGTACTAATTCGGAAACACGAAGATTACCGAAGCGCAAACTTTTTTTGGTTTACCTGTATATTATTATTATTATTATTGTATATTACCTGTATTTTATTATTATATATTATTATTCAGTTCGTAAGTAAGCCAGTTCGCTTTAGGGGCCTAGCAGCTTAGATATTGCAAGAATTTGACGCGCGCATGACGCGCGCATCCTTAAAATGACACGCTCTATAATACTTAAATTTTGACATTTAGTTTCCCAAATCGTCGTAAAATTAGAGACCTACAAAAAATGAAACACCGCTATAATGTTACAAAATATCATTGCATAGAGCGTGTGAACGGTAGTTACGACATTACACTTAAAATGTCCGATTTTACGAAATATAGGTATCCAATTTGGTTGGGAGATGAGGCAATTGTGATGCCTTATATCATAAAGGCAACGAGATAATCAATTGATGAGAAAAAACATGTCGCATTGATACATTATGATTTATGAATGAAAAGATTTTTCGTCGCAAGCGTTAGCTTGAGGTCCCGGGTTCGATTCCCGGGTCGAGCAAAGTGTTATTGAGTTTTTGCATCTGAGATTTTTCAGTAGCAGCCCGGAGCCCCCTATTGGTGTTCATGCTTTTCCTAAAAGCTTTTTTATATACAGGGTCAAATTAAATTAGCTAGATAAACTCCGCAGACGTGAAATCTCCTGCCGGGGTCGCGGGAAGGTACAAAAGGGTTACCAAGGCCCCTGGCAACACAGGTAACGGAAGGGAAACGTGTGGGTTTTAGTCAGTAAGAGAGTCTGATACACGCTCCGCCCAGAGCGAGAGAAGTTATTTGATAAAATCACACAAAAAAAAGAGACGATTTTCTTTTGTTTTATCGTGTTTAGATATCGATATCCATCACGTCTTTGAACAATTTTTCTTTCAACATTTTCGTAAATGTAGGGGACTACAGGACCTAAACGCAAATTTTATAAGTTTTATAATGCCTTAAAGTATATGATCCACTGCAGTAACCAAAATCAGAAAAATATATGATATTCTTAAGGATATATGCTAGGTAAATAGTGTGCTGAAAACATAATATAAGTAATTTGATACGATAGAAAAAAATCACGAACATACCTCTAAAAATTTCTTTTAACGATTAAAAACCATACTAATATACATGTAATCATTCTGATTTTTTGTCAGATTATTCTACAAGCAACATATTAGCATAATAGTGTTTTATTTTTTTTATACAATCTATAGCTTTTTTGTAAATCGATAATTGTTTCATATTTTGCAATAAATTACCGGCGTTGTGTCATCGCGCTTCTCTTTATTTTCTATTCAGTCCAACAGTGACCGCGCTTTAGGTGTTGTCAGCCTCTTTACAACTTTTTTGAGCTGTAGTTTCGTTTCGTATCCGTGCAATATACGATTGAAATAAAATATTTACTAGTATACACTACAGTTTACAATTTATCATGGTTTACTTATTATCTACGCGGATATTCGTATTTTTTTTCTAACTATTTTTGCAATAAAAATAACTACAAATAATTGTAAAGCATGTATGGAATTGTGAAGTGTGTGAATTATCTTAAAGAATGTTTTATACAGGAAAAATATTTTAATTGCAGTAATTACCTAAGCATAGTCGCCATTGTTGAGAAAGGTATTTTCTTGTTAGACTTGCTTTTTTATTTGTCAGTTAGTAGGCAGCAAAGTTTACCAAAAAGATTGAAGCAATTAGGGCTTATTAAATCCTACAGTTAATTCAGAACAGTGATGTTTTCCAAAAAAAATAATAAATCATTCAGGCAATATACGTTTTATCAATCAACTGTAAACCAGCAAAAAGATAAATATCTTCTCCTAATGTCACCAAATCAATCCAAAATCTTCCATAACCCATCAACATAAGCGTCACCGTCTGAAGACTGCGGCCACGCATCAGATACAACATTATGACACCTTCATTTAAGTTAGCACATAATGAACGTTCAATAAATCCGCATCTTATGTAGATATTGGTCCATAATATTTTGTAACACTACGAGTAATATAAAATGTGAATGTGAGAGTCTTAAAGATCTGACATTTAGTTATCTACTTACATAGTTGCCTGTTACAACAGTTGAGCATTTTCCAGAGAAGAGGCAGCATCGAACTTTATTAGCTGAATGGATACTGATATCCTAAATACAATTTATTATTTATTATTATTATTTTAAATGACTGACATATCTCGGGACCCTAGGGTCCCGGACCTTTGGAAGGCGTACGAGGGGCCGAAGCCAACTCGTAGAGGCCCCTTAGACAATTTTAGGTGTTGAGGCACCAACCGACGATTATCCCTTTCTGCACTATGCAAATCCACCCAAGGACAACCCCCGGTTGATGTAGGACTATTGCAGAGCATGGGAACAAAATATATTGGGCTATGGGTTTGGGAGGCTATAGTGTATCGGTTTCCTAAGACTATGGAAAGGCTATGGCCCCTACCTGGCCAATGTTTTATATAAAATACACCGATAAAATGACAGGGGCTGACTTGCACACTCAATAATGGGCCCCCGAAAACGGCCGCTAGCACATAGTGACGTAGTGACAAGGAGGCAACACTTCCTGAGGTGCATGAGGAGTGGAGAGGTATTCCACGGCTTTCAGAACAATCCCAGAGCCCGGAAGATGGTCAAGATCCATACGAGCACTTATTGGAATACTTCCTTCCTCCGAGCACGTTTGCTCTTGCGAATCTCCACTCAAGGCGGCCAATAAAGGCAAGAATGAGGTGGGAGCTCTGTTCCTCGTCAGTGTTTACTCCAGCCGCCCAATAAAGGCAAACCAGAGATGAGGAACAAGACTTCTCCCGGGAGATAGGGTCCGTGGGGCCACTACTGCCCAACAGCCCGCCACATGCTGCCCTGCGGGTTTCTGTATCTCTCTTGGTCTGGCTCCTTACCCAAGATCCGTTCCGGCAAAGTAAACTCTACCGGCACGGACCTAAAGTTCGGTGCGCACAAGCCCCACCACGACGCCAACGTAGAGATACGGCGGTGGGGTTATGATTATTATTATTAATTGGCGGAGATTGCTGATGTAAAATGGCAATTTAATTTTGTCTTGTGATTACTTGCTCTCTTTCTTTTCAAGAATAAATCTACCTTATCGCTAAGAATGGAACTTCATGTCTCAACTTAAATGTTACTTCTAGGCTAGTGCACCATTTTCGATTGCATCACGGCTTACTATTAGGTCATTCATTCGGAATGACTTTAAAACCCAGAAAAATTCCGGTGCCTAATAGTGAAGTATTTTAATTTAAGCTCGACGCTATCCCGTATCTTATAATACTTTGGCGAGATACATTGTAGGGGCCGGTCCGCACGATGCGGTACCGCACCGCAACGATTTCGCCGTATGCCCGCGTACACACGTACCTACAGTGTGGCACCGCACCGTTACTACGACGCCGCCGCAGTGGGCGAAGAATATTGTAATAAGATGAGTACAATCTGGCCACTGCGGCGCACACCCCCCTGCCTCGTCCAGTCTTTTTGAAGTCCGGTGTAGGTACGTGCGGAACGACAACGCCGGAACGCATCGTGTGGCATACCATGGATATTTGTATGTAGGATGCCGCAGCGACACCACATCGTATGGACCGATTCTTTACTGTTAAATCAGTTTTACGAAAACTAAGTCACTATCATCGGTTTTAATACAAGAGAAAAGAAACTAAGTTAAGTACCTATTGTACAAGTTTCTGCAATAAGCCTTCATTCATTAAACTCATTTAGCTCGTTCATTTAACTCATTTAGTCTGATGATAGATGGCGCTGTTGACGTGCTGTGTAAAATGACGTAGCTATCTTTATTTGCGTAGTATGTGTGTGAAAATGAATACGTTGGGCAAGCGTGAATACTGATTATGTATACTTATTTTAGGAGCGGTTTTCCCAGCATATTTTTGTACTATAACAAGGACGTTGGTCTACTTTTTTTTTTTTTGTATGGGAAATTATCAAATAACTTCTCCCGCTCGGCGGAGCGGGAGGGTGTGTCACAGTCAGTAAGCTGACTAAAACCCACCCATATTCCTTCCTGTTGCCTGTGTTGCCAGAACCCATAAGTACCCATAAGTACCTTCCCGCGACCGCGGCAGGCATCGGCCCTAGTGGACCCCTACATTTGTGCTGACGACATCTCTTTGAGGCGCGCGTGGAATACAACGCGCCCTCGACCCGGGCTTGGTCCTTACCGGACAGTGAGCTACCCATTGCTCACCGTCCGCAAGCCCGCGCCTACGGTGGCCGGAAATCCGCTCGGAATTCCTGACGCCCAGGGTGTCTCGATGCGAGAGGGCGCGAAATTTGCCTTTCCCTCAACCGTCCCGCCTCCTCCTTCGCGAGCGTTACTGCTTCGCAGAATGAGGTGACGGCTGCCCATGTCCTCTCGCTACGTACCATGGCCTGAAACATTGGTCTACTAAGGTTTTAATCTGTAGTTAATTAGTTACTGTATCAACTCTTCTGCATTATACACATATTTTATTGCCTCTAATTAAACGCTTCCCGCTTTCACCCAATTTTTGTTCTCTCTTTTACTAACCAAAAAATATTTTTTAGCATTCGAAAAAGCCGTCATCTGATAAAGAATAAAACACATCACAAAATAATCATACTCAGTCCATTTCATGCCTCTCGCGCCGAAACATTTTCTGCTAATTGGACTCCAAGATAAAACTCTTTGGCGGCCAACTGAACGACAGCCAACATTAAGTATGTATATTCCTTTGACGATTATTTATTCGAGATTTAAAAATATACAGGACATCGAACTTTCAAGGAAGTTTAAGGCCCAATATCCCGAGGAACGAATATATTGCGATAAAAAAAAACGATGTCATTGTTTAAGGGCAATTAGCGATACATTTTATCGCTGTAACGTGTGATCAAACGTTATTGCAACGATATGGATACGTGTTTGTTAAAAGGGTTTTTGTAATGATTGCATGTTTGGAAGTTTAACTACTTAATTAAACTGTCTCTTTATCTGGTGGTACAGAAATTTTAAATAAGTATAATTATTTTTGTCTGATGCCAGATTGATCGTCTAAAATCCCCCTAAGTTAAGAATATTAGTGATGTGCTAATCATAAACCTACATACCTGCAATACGTGTGAATTTTCTGATGATACATTAGAACCTTAAAGATAGAGATAAATACTATAATGTCAAATGAAATCAAAATCAGAAACAGCAATTACATTCCAGTAGTTGAAAACTAATCACTGTGTTTAGGTACTATCAAATCAAATAAGATATTGCAAATCTATAAGACAATAAGATGTACCAGAAGGTTCACTTATAAACACTAGAAAAAAATGTTTGTCTTGTGACTCCATCAGAAAGTCCGTCTTGGTATGTACTAATATATACTTACTTATGAAGCTTAAATAAATAAAATAGTCGCAAGTGTAACGTGAAGTAACTAAAGTTATTATAGTTTACACACAAAAAGAGCAGTGGTGGTCCAGTGGTAACGGCCGCGACTTACGAGTTGTAAGTCGCATGTTCGACGGCGCTTTACTTTGTGTGAATTATTTCATCCCCACTGGTCTCAAAACGGTGAACGAAAACATCGTGAGGAAACCGACATGGCCTAGAACCAAAAGTTCGAAGACACGTGACATCTACCAATCCGCACTGGGCCCGCGTGGTGGATGGGGAACATTCTAAGCTGATTATGTACACACAAAAAAAACAATGTTACCTATACTTTGTAATCGGTCATTGAAAATGTTGTGGTACACTGAAACATCCCTAACAAAACTGTTTTGCCTACCTACCCAATGTAGCAAAATTAAATGACTACAATAAACTAAAAAGATGCAACACTGAAGATGCAGCGACTGAATGCTCCGATGCAGTCAAGAAAATTGTAATTTCTCTACATCTGCCACCTAAAATTACTTTAACTCTATGGACCTTCTGTGACTACCTACACCTCTACCGCCGCGACCTCTGCCCTCTTGATCAACACACCACAGAAAGACTTTTAGAAGTGATTGACGTCAAACTTGATTAAGCTGGTAAATAATAATAAATAACTAACACAAATAAGTATATACAGGTTGAAATTAAAAACATGCGACAAACCGAAAAGGGAGATTTTAGTCATCATTATGAACAACTTTTACAAAGGGACCAAAGCTGCAATCGCGAAAAAAAATCAGCTGTTCCCTACATTTTGACGAACTAAGCGAACATAAATGTAGCGAACAGCTGATTTTTTTTTCGTGATTTCAGGTTTGGTCCCATAGCAAAAGCTGTTCATAATGATGAGTACAATCTCCCATTTCGATTTGTAGCATGTTTTTAAATTCACCTTGTATTATTGCATTACGGATGAAGTAATCCGTAATTGATTATGTTGATTGCGATTATAGTTGCATAGTTTGAAATCGGTTCATTCCCATGATGGGAGCACTTGAGACCGATAACAGACGTAGTAGTTGACAAATGCAGTTTTTAAGGGTTCCGTTCCCAAAGGGTAAACGGGACTCTATTATTAAGACTCCGCTGTCCGTCTGTCTGTATGTCCGTCCGTCTGTCACCTGGCTGTATCTCATGAACCGTGATAGTCAGACAGTTGAAATTTTCACAGATGATGTATTTCTGTTGCCGCTATAACAACAAATACTAAAAACAGAATAAAATAAATATTTAAGGGGGCTCCTATACAACAGACATGATTTTTTTGCCGCTTTTATAGATAATGGTGCGGAACCCTTGCGTGCGCGAGTCCGACTCGCACTTGGCCGGGTTTTTTAGTTAGGTACACTGTCACACAGTTCGTTTTAGTAGGTAATTGTGTAATTTGTATGATTGTGACATAATATTAGGTGCTTCGTACAACATATGATGAGGTTAACACAGATTAAAGAATTGATTTCCAGTACAAATCAGATCAATGTGCATTTATCGAAGTTTTTATTGACTAGAACAGGCGTAGAGCCTCAAAAGGAAAAATTCAAAGAGCACTTTCACACAGACTCGGATCAGACTAAATAGACGACAAAAGTGGATGAAAGTGAACTTGTTACCAAATGGCTATTGAGGATTCATCACACGACCATGTTTTCACATGTCCGAGCATCGAATATTATAAATTCTGTAGCCTTGCTCGCCTTGTGAGGGGAATTTAAAACTTTTCCGGCGCTTTCTTTATTTTATTCTTCTATGAAAGTTTGTTTATTTGTGAACGTTTTTTTTCTTTGAGGAAATGGTTCAAAGGCAAGGCTTAGAGACCTAAATGGTGGGTTTTCAGCTTTTTATTCTATTCAAGTGCGCACTACTTAAAATTCAGTTTTTAGATTCAAATAGCCTATATAATTTTGCACAAACTTATGCTCAAAACGGAATCCTGTAAAATCCCTGACTTACTGCAAAGCCGGCGTTACATCGAACAGTGAATGTATGTAAAATACATCATTATAAAAATATATATATATATATATATCACAAGATAATGTTCCTCCTTTGACAAAATCCTCACCATTCAAGATATCAGTTTAAAAACACGGCAAGACTCGGTTATATCACACACAGCATTACATTTTGTGTACCAACAATAAATTCCTACCATCATATCGCTATAAAGTATCAAATTTAAATTAAGCTGTACGAGCGTTTGCCTTTGCCATTTTGCCGCTAAAAAAACAAAATGGCGCGGAATAAAGTAAATATGGCGAGAGCGTTTAATTAATTTCGTGTCACCTCCATTATTGCTTAACGGGATGAACAGTTTTCTGTTAAGGCCAAAGCGTCAGGGTAGCCAGCGAAACTCAAATTTTCTAACATTTTTTGCAATTTTCAGGTCAGTGTCAGGTCGTCAATCATATTTTTAAAACTAAATGAGGTCGGCGTTTCCAATGCCGAAACCTACTCAGAGGTCACAGTCTCTTTTAAAGTCCAGACTTCGTCTCAATCTTCTTTTTTCCAAGATTTGAATCTAGCAGCTTGGAATCCCAAGCTTAGCCGATTGATTCGCGGGAAAGTACGAAAGGCTTACCGAGGCCCCTGGCAACACAGACAACGGAAAGAACATGGGTGGGTTTTAGTCAGTAAGAGTCTGACACACCCTCCCGCTCCGCCCAGAGAGAGAAAGTTATTTGATGATTTACAAAGCAAAAAAAAAATAAATTGTCAGGTCGTATGTTGATTAAAGATGATTCGCGACTGAAACAAATACTTATGGCTTTACAAAATTTTAAATTATTAGAATCGACAATTCAACTCCTTATGTTAGAATTGGCATCAAATGTCATGATTTCATGAAATACTCATTCAACAGGGTAATATGAATATAGAGAGCTGTATCGCTGATTCTAATGATTATAATTCTGTAAAGCCATGTTTGTTACGGTCGTGAATCATATTTTAAGCGACATACGACCTGACACTGACCCGCAAATTGCAAAAAATGTAAGAAAATATGAATTTCGCAGCTACCTTAGCGCATCCCCCTTAAGTAAACTCATTGGGGATTTTATCAAAGGGTCAAGAAACCTATAATGAGTATCCGAACAGTGGGGGGCGAAAGAGTGTTGATTCGATTCGGTATTTTGACAGTAAAAGATGTGCGGGCCAACGGCCAGGGTCACGGTAGCTATGGCTCTCGATATAATAACACCTGGGAGCTCGGATTTAGAATCGATAATCGATTTTAATCGGAATGATTTCATAAATCGAGATGCGTGACTCAGTTCGAAAAAATAAATATTGAATTGAATTTATTTTGAAGGAGTTGGGAGCTGCATTTATCTCGAACGATGTACGACGTATAGGGTTCGTAAGTTATTGAAAAGTCGTCGCGTTTAAAAAAAAGCGAGTGATCCTTACAGTAGTCGTATATGATGTAACATCTGCCATCTCAATAATAAGCAACTGAGCAGCGACATAAATTAACCTCAGAATTATAAAAAGCTAAATACTGAAATATTTATTCGAATAATTATTCATTACTCGGTCACTGGTCGAAATTAGACCCCCTCTACTTACAATGTATATAGTACTTACTTATTCCATGCTCAAGCTGTCTCTTCTTGTCTACACACTTCCATCCCTTTTCACGAAATCACAGAAAGCGAGAAGACAGATGTCACACCAATAATGTTAGTCAGATAACAATGACATGACATTGGTGCCGAATCCCGTGTTCACAAACTAAACTAAATTTAAGTTCAATGCATCTTTTTCTTTCTATTTCATTAAGAAAAGGACAAAAGATAAATTCTAGTTAAGTCCTGTCAAATTAATCAGCACTTGACGTGAATTAACGTAATGTTAGTAGGCAAGTTTTTAATCACGTCTAAACTTGTATGGAGTAGTGACAGGCGCTGATTAATTTGACAGGACTAAACTAAAATGTATTTTCTGTGCTTTTCTTAATGAAATAGAAAGAAAAAGATGCACTGAACTTAAATTTAGTTTAGTTAACTAAATGATTAGTTTAGTTTGTGAACAAGGGAATCGGCACCAATATTGTAGTTTTAAAGCAGTTTTTGATAATGAAAATGTTCTATGAAAAGAACACTACTGTGTAGTTATGTATAGTACCTACGTAGGTATGCAGTACAGTGTAAGTATACCTACAGTGTTTTATGTAAAAGATATGTAACAACAGCAAGTACGGTATCTATTATGTATGTGGAAGCAATAAAGTTTAAATACATAATATGGAAAAACCGTACCAATTCTATGCAAGTGAAAGTCAATATTCACGGTTTAATACCAAAGTTAACTAAGTTTACTTGAATTTAAGGTCACTCGCGCATTCGGCCTTCAATTGTACTGATTTTGCCTTTTGTCCATCGTCACCATAACTTAGGACTGACGAAATATTTATTTCAAGTGTTTTTTTAAGCAGTTATTTGACATTTTCAAACTTGTTCCTCAAAGTGACATAATTTTACAGGAAGTAACGAAATTAAACTCAAACAAACCGGCTATTGCGAAGCTTTTAGATAATATATTATTAATAATAATAAAAAAAAACATATTGGTTTCTTTAAGGCGCTGACAAGACCCAATCGACCAAAATAGGCTTCTCTTAAGAAAAAAAATTGCCAATTCTGTATAGTTTGTGGTAGCGGAAAAAAAATATGTTAATTTTGAACATATTTCCCAGACCTTTGTTGTTACCAAAAGACGTTTTGAAAAAAAAAAACCCGATACAAACTAACGTTAAACTAACCTTTTACCTTGAGGTCAAATCCGAAATATCTGTATTAAATATCAATATACATTACATTACGTATTTAATTAATAACAAGAACGTCTTATTTGAATGCAGAACTTGGTTGTTTTTTATTTTCGATTACTCGACTCAATTTTGAGTAAATAGATAATTGCAATAAATTACAAGCGTTGTGTCATCGCGCTTCTCTTTCTTTTCTATGTAATCTGACAGTGACTGCGGTTTAGGTGTTGTCAGCGTCTTAAATATAGCAAAAAAACACTACAAGAAATTTTCATTATGTCGTTTTGTTATTAAAAATGTTATTAGGTAACCTTGAATTTTCCTATTAGTTTTTAAAATTATCATATGGTTGTAAATGGCATGTAGTCTATAATGTGGACGAATGACGCGGAACAGAGTCGACGAGCCATAAACAAATCGAATGAAATGGGCCTTAAAGTGAATGAAAATGAAAGGAAAACGTATTGTCTGTTCCGCACGAATCTTAGCATTTATTGAGGAACAGTTACTTCATTTTGCTGTCGATAGATTTGTAAACTGTTTTATGTTGAGTTGTAGGTACTTATTATAGCAATTCTATGGTTAGTTTTTTAATCCCAGAGACTAATTTGACATTTCAAATGATTGTTATTCGTTTTTTTCAATTTGGAGTTTGACATTTGTATGTGTCAATTTAGTCTCCGAGATTAAAAAAACAGACTTTAGATACTAATAAAAAGGCAATTTGGGTGAAAACACCTTAAAATTATTTCCCAAGAATCAGTACTACATTGACTGACGGAAAGGGATTTATAAATTACTTTGAATTTAAAGTTTTGATTAATGTGGCATATTTTAGTTACTCACAAAGAATAATGTATTTCCTAAATAATAACATAACACTTGACATCACGCCTGTAATCCCCGAAGGGTAAGGCAGAGATGTACCTACCTGTTAAAAATTAAGTGGCAACATTCATTAGTTCCTGTTTTTGACACAGAAAAGTGTGTGGCGCTAGACGTATTGAGATAGAATCATTATCAGAAAAAATCGCACTGGAATATTTTCCCTCCCCGAAGTCCGAATGTAAAGGAACATAATATTTGCTCTGTAATCATCTAATGTATATATAAATCAGCCTGTGGCATATTCATTAAAATATAACAGAAGTGTACTCCGTGTCAAAATGAACTGTGTAATCTGTGGTCTATCTGTGACATCTGTCAATAATAAAAAGCCCCGCCATGTAGCCGTCATCTGCCGTGTTTGATTCCAACCAATAAATCTATCCTAGTCAGGGTGATCCCCACGAACTTTCAATACTACCTATAGTACAGCCACGTTTTGCCAGTTATGTTTAAGTCACATGTAATAGGAGGCCAGCCTTTTTTTTTTTTTTTGAGGGTGGGAAATCATCAAATAACTTCTCCCGCTCTGGGCGGAGCGGGAGGGTGTGTCAGACTCTTACTGACTAAAACCCACCCGTATTCCTTCCTGTTGCCTGTGTTGCGGGGGCCTCGGTGACCCATAAGTACCTTCCCGCGACCCCGGCAGGCATCGGCCCTAGTGGACCCCTACTATATATGCTGACGACATCTCTTTGAGGCGCGCGTGGAATACAACGCGCCGTCGACCCGGGCCTGGTCCTTACCGGACGGTGAGCTACCCATTGCTCACCGTCCGCAAGCCCGCGCCTACGGTGGCCGGAAATCCGCCCGGGATTCCCGACGCCCAGGGTCAGCCTATTGCCATCAACCGGGCACAAATCCAGACTCCGGGCTGCTACTAAGAAATTCCTGTTGGAAAAACACACAATGCAAGGAATGCAACGCAAGGGAATTAAATCCTATCCTAATCCTACCCTAACTATTATAAATGCGAAAGTGAGTTTGTTTGTCTGTTACGCTTTCACGCTAAAACGGTTGAACGGATTTGGATGAAATTTGGCGCAAGAGTAGACCATGGCCGGGATTAGGACATTAGATACTTTTTATCTCGATATTCCCACGGGATCGAGACTTATGCAGGTGAAACCGCAGGTAAAAGCTAGTTTCTCATAAAATTATGAAACTTGTCGTAAAGTCATAACTTTTGATACGGAATAAAGTTATTTGAATCGTATTATGCACTTTCTTTGTTGAATTACAAATATGTACTTTTAGATACCTATCTATGTGTATTTAAGTAACGTAATATTATTATGTAAATTATACTTATTACAACGTTACAAGTAAGAAATATGAGTTCAACTTTTTGTTTGTTGTGTAAACAATTTTTATTAACATCTTGAATCTCTAAACGCGTATGTACCTAATGGCTATTGTTGTTGTGTGTGTTAATAGACCTTACGATCCTAAGGTAGGTATTAAATAGTTATTCTCATTGCGACTGTTGATGGTTTTTCAAAACCTTTTCAATCGTTATTATTAACCCCTTTGATTGGCTCAATAAAAGAGGATTACCATTGTCATAGACAATGGACCAAACAGCTGCCAGAGACAACAAAATTAATCATACTTGTCAAAGTCTGACAGGCCATTGTGAAAATATTGCCAACCAATTTGTCAGAAATTCATTAAAGATCTTACTTTTTGCCCAAACTCGGATATCAGTTTCGTTTACATTTTTCAAAAACAAAAAAACGTTAAAACCTCAATTTGAAAAACGCCATATCTTTGACATTTTATCTTCATTATTAATGGCGGATAATTAGTTAAAATCAAGATTTTTGACGTATCGTGAGAAGACGCCATCTTGGTAATGATTATGACAAATGTCAGAGGGTTTTGGCGCGAATTCTAGTTCCTGTTCCTCTTGATTTATGTAATTATTTGTGAAACATGCGACTTGTTTTAACGGGAAAATACTGTCGCAATTAAATTGCCCTTGCGCGCCTTTTGTGCTTATAGTAAGCAGGACTTAAATAAATTATTTAGTTCAGAAACTTGGTACAAATAATGACACAATTTGTATAAGAACTTATAGTTGTTTAACACGAACTTTGGCTTATAATTCCTCTACAATTTCTGTAAGCACTGACTGACATTGAGTTCACCTTAAAGATAAATGCTAACTTGACAGAATAAGATCAACTTTTAGACGTGAATAGGGCCAAGAGCAAATCAAGAATGGCCTTTCAACACGTCCAATGCTTCTAATCTCAAGCTGTCATGGGAATTCTGACTCACTTACATACCATTATTGAAACTAAAGGGCCCCACACAGAAAGAGATAATAAGAATTAAACATAATTATTCTAATTATATATCAGTACCTACAGATGCGCCCTACAGAATAAATTCAAGTAATTAAGAAAACTGAATTTGCATTCAGGGAATGATAAAATTCGCTAATCTTCTTAATAAGCAAGTCTTAATAAGCATGTTGTAACATACCAAGGAAGGACCTACAGCGAATTGCCTTTTGGATTTAACACGCAAATCGGATTTGGGTCTTTTTGGAATGTCACATGATGCCAGAAAAGGGACGGAATTTTACCAAATAAATGTGTAGAGACACTTTGTAAAGAGTTAAGAAAAAAAGGAACGAGTAAAGTTTAACAGAAATTCAAATTGACACGTTAATTTCTGTCAGAGTTAAATTAGACATGTTTGTATAAGTTTGACCACACACTAAGGACTCAAAAATGCATGTAGTGTAGCAATGCCACATTTTAAATAATGGCAACATTCAATGTTATTTTATTTTTATAAAGAGAGGGCAAAAATAAATGTTGTAACCAGCCAGCAAGTTACATGACTGACCAGCTCCCTAATTGTGTAACATACTATCAATCACAAACTGCATGATTTTGAAGTATATTACTAATCCAATGCTTCAAGTGTTTTTGTGCTCAACAACGTAACGCAATTACCCCGCAGATTATACCTATCATCAAGTCTCCTCTGTTTTACATTAACTATATAGTCTGTAGGTTATCTACCACTGCCACCAACAAAACCAATCTATCTGTTAAGTCATGCAGATCACGGCATAAACAACTTCCTTATTGAATTTGTTCATTGTTGCCAGTGTTGCCAAACACAAGCTGCAATATTAATCGTTATTTTAAAATGAGAATAATAATTTATTGTCTATGATTATTGATTTTGCACGTTCTATGCACATTTTTGTGGTCGTTTTATGCTCAACAATAAGTTTGGATTAAAAATGAAACAAAAACCTAAATTGCCTAAATTGGTTTTCCTATAAGCCCAAAAGTTATTAGATGCTCTTGGATATCAGAAGGCCAAATTAAATATGTGTAAATAGCTATTAAGCACTTTTTTATCACTTTTTAAAAAGAACCAGGTTCCTAATGATTAATTACACTATAGCCTCTATGACTAATAAGCAGTTTTAATCTATTTTTTACGTGATAGTTATTTT
Organism: Atethmia centrago; assembly: GCA_905333075.3. Lineage (NCBI taxonomy): Eukaryota > Metazoa > Arthropoda > Insecta > Lepidoptera > Noctuidae > Atethmia > Atethmia centrago. The sequence continues at coordinate 18,057,368 of HG995385.1, forward strand.
AAAACTTTGAATAGAGTCGATTGTACTTCACACAAATCCGCTCCACTTTCTTACAAGTAGTTTTTTTTTTTTTTGGGTGGGAAATCGTCAAATAACTTCACCCGCTCTGGGCGGAGCGGGAGGGTGTGTCAGACTCTTACTGACTAAAACGCAACCGTATTCCTTCCGTTGTCTGTGTTGCCAGGGGCCTCGGTGACCCTTTAGTACCTTCCCGCGACCCCGGTTGTTACAAGTCTAATATAATAATAACAATACTTTGTTCATGTGTTATATTATTATGTGTGTCACTGTCACTATTCGTTTTACACTAAACTCAGGGTTTTGTTCGTTTAAGGGCTCCCACACAAAACTGCGAATTCGCATCGCATCGCAAAAATCTGCGAGCTCGTTGTCATTTTATTATGAAAAACTGACATCGAGCTCGCAGATTTTTGCGATGCGTTGCGAATTCGCAGTTTTGTGTGGGAGCCCTTAGTCTTCGACCAATCCTTATGATACAAATTGAAAGCATTTCAAGCAACGACATTTCTGAAAATATCTCAAACAATTTACAAACCTGCTGAGCTGCATTTGATGGACTCAATCGGATTAGTGAGACTGACATGATATCATTTTGTACAAACGCCAAATGGGAATCCAGATATTAGAGAAGGACCGTTAAAAGAAACTCACTCACAATAAATATATGTTCATTTAGTTAGCATTTTGAGATCAAAATAAAGTTGTTGGTATTTATGTATATCTTGTATATCTTGCTGGTCATGTCTACGATCGTATAATTTATAAAGTTAGTAAAAAATCATTGTATTTTAATTACTTAGCTTTCATATTCAAGCAACAGCCCATCTGGAGTAGTAGAATTTGTCGAGACTGGACTTACCTGGAAAAAAAAAGATGAATTAGTTTGACATATTCTATTTTTAATTATTATTTATGTACACACAGTAAAATACACAGAGATACGACATAATTATAATTTTAAGTACAAATATAGGTACTGCTTATTTCTTTGGAAATCATCATTATGTTCCGACCGAGGCAAGCAGAAAAAATTAAAAAACAACATAAAAAAATGGGTAAACTTAAAACATAACCTTGTGAGCTAAGTTTCAGCTAAAACCGCTTCCATTATAGTAAATGAGCTTTCTTAAGTTATCTCAAAGATTTTGTAAACCAGCTTTATCTCGCTTCAAGCGCTTTTCATCACTTCATTACAAAAATAGTCTAACGAAATGCATAGCGGAAGCCACACAGAACCACAAGGAATGGCAACATTTAATAACTTCATTAATTTAATTTCTCTACTAATTAAATCAATCTGCCTAGCTTTTTCCCAACTAAGTTGAGGTCGGATTCGAGTCTAACCAGATGCAGCTTAATACCAGTATTTTACATCGAACGACTCTGAACTCCACAACCCAGTTACTGGGTAACACGATACCCCTTGATAAGCCTGGTCTAATAATTAATCATCAGAAATTACAAAACATCAGAATATTAATGTTATAATTGAAACTTAACACTTGTTACTTAATATGTATTTGTGGTTTAGGAGGTCATTGTCCTCTAGACACAGATAAATAAAAACCTATTAAATAATGATGTAAGTAATTGTGCAAGGTAATTTTCTTGGCTATTTGTTACTACAAATATTGTGGACACTTTAACGCTTTAGGCAGAATAGTAATGGGCAATGCATGTTTAAAAATTGCGTAAATTGTCTATGACTTATGCTTTGTGAAACGAGTGAACTGTCAAATAGTGTGAGTGGCCCTTAGGTGAGAATTGAATGAGAATTTCTAGGAGATTTGTTTCATAAGAACTTTTCCATAAGAGATTTGTTCTTTGAGAACAAATCTAACTAGGAGATATATATTAATGATTCTTGTGATTATAATTCTGTAATTAAAAATACATATTTGTTATGGTCACGAATCATATTTCGATCAAGATACAACCTGACACTGACCTGGGGGGTAACCATCACCTCTTATAGCAGTATTATTATAATATTACTTCACAGTGGGAAAGTGATGGAGCTATACAGGACTTAAAGCTCCATCTCTTTCTCACGCTAAAGTAATATTGAAATAATACTGCTATAAGAGGTGATGGTTACCCCCCTGCAAATTGCAAAAAAACGTCAGAAAATTTGAATTTCGCGGGCTACCTTAGCGCATCCCCATTAAGTAAACTCATGCAAAAACTGTTCCATTTATGTTCCGACTATATGATAAAATACAAGGTGTCGTTTTGCATCTTCGTCAAATTCAAGGAGGTAACTATGCTAATTATTCTCGACACGAATCAATAATCTTTTTCTAATTTTCGGAAATTGGTATGTGAAAAACATGCATGTTAAAACGCGGCCCGTGTGATACGGCACTGTAACTGCCCTTTTACACACACACTACCGCATACGCAACGGGTGATTCTGTTCTGTGAAAGTGGTGTATTCTAAAATACTGTCAAACTTAAATAACTAAAACAACAAGTATGTATTAATTATTGAGCAGGTATCGTAATTTTATTTGATTATATATGTCTTTCATAGCAGCCTCCTCAAATTTGACGAGAATGCAAAACGACACCATGTATAGTGCATATCCGGACACTAAAACAACCCACATGACCTTTTCAGAAATACTTACTGCAGCGTACCTAGTTTTCAATTTGTTTTGTCGTGTTTTGTACCAATAATGAGACCGCAAGTTTTAAAGGTAAACATAATTATTCTACAGTCCACTTCATTCATACGAACACAAAGACAAACTCCATAGCAATCTTACTACTTACGAAGATTCTAAGAAAAACTCAGTCGTTCTTTAATACCTATCATAACATTATGATTACCTGTGTCAATCAAGACACAACTATTATACTTCGGACCATAACATGGTGACTAATGACAGCCCAGGTACGCACGGGCGACTTTTTTACGCGACGTATTTTTTTGCGCTCTGGATTTTCAACTCTCGGTATTGAGCCGAGCATTGAGAATCCAACAGAGCGCATGCCAGCGTGTCAAGAAAACACACTGTTGGATTTTCAACTCTCGGCGCTAGGTAGAGCGTTGGAAATCCAGTGCGCGAAAAACAATCGCCCGTACGAACCTGGGCTAAATACGTCAATCAAAGTAAAGCAAATGTTTTTGTTCGACAAGATAACAAATAAAGATTTGCACGATAAACATAAGTCAACTTGTGTCAGTCTTCTCAGAAAAGTTAAAACTTATGGTCTTAGGTCTGACGTAGCTAACGTCAGATGTCTGAGATTCTGGCAAATCGTATGCCCTAAAGCGTAGGTACTGTTTCTAGAGAAAAAATAAGTCAAATAAGAAAAACAATATTTGACAGGTGTAAAAAGTTTTGGAGGAAAACTCTTGTGGATATAATGCTGAAGTTAACAAATAAATAGTGATGCAAATCGTTGAGAGGATGTTACTTAATTACTGAGATGAAGCTAGAATTTGAATAAGACAAAATTTAACGCTTTTACCAAGAAGCTGAAGTATGACTTTTTTTTGGGTAGGAAATTATCAAATAACTTCTCCAGCTCTGGGCGGAGCGGGAGTGTGTCTCAGACTCATACTGACTAAAACCCACCCGTGTTCATTTTAGTAAAAAGTACACAATTTTAGTAAAAAGAATACGATACATCTGGGACAGGCGGTTAAAACTGCACCCTAAGACTACATTTTAGACGCACATCCCGCTATGTAGCTACCTAACGTAGGTACACAAAATGGCATTTAAAAAAACGTATTATAAATAACAACGAAGGTTTTATACCAAACACAATGGAACAATTGCGTAAGTGCGTAAATAATCACCATAAATGCATAACTGATTTTGTATGGAGATGTAAAAAAATTGGCGACCCTCCACCGTTGGACACGGTAAGAAAACACAATACCTTGGACAAAAACTGGCTGTCAATCTGATGTACCATAAGGTTAATTACAGCGATGTTATTTGATACTAGTTAGTAAGACTTCTTGGGCTTCTGGCTAAGTAATAACAGCCGCACGGGTCGATCGATCAGGTTAAGCTACGCTTGCCGCGGTTGGTCCGTAGATGGGTGACCGTCTTTACATACCAAGACCCAGGTCAAAACTAGGGACTTCGTGCTTTGGGAGTAGACCCCTGGTTTTAAAAGTCTAAGTAATTAGAGAATAAAAACTTTAACCTTTGACCTTGGCAATCAAAAGGCTCTATATTTTTGTAACATTAGAGCTGACTGAGGTTTTAAAGAGTAATAAAAAAAAACATCACCAGCTTTTCAAATTAGGCGATTGTAGCAACATTATCTGTGACACTACTTTTCAGAGGTGTATTAAAGGGATTTAGTTTTATTGTGAGCGTTTTTGGCAGTCGGAAGACCTCCTTTACAAAGCCAAAGAAAGTTTCTCATCATCAAGTTTGGTATAATTACATCATGCATACCTACATAGGAGGGCAGGGGCTCATGGCTAAATAATAACAGCCGCACGGGTCGATCGATCAGGTTAAGCTACGCTTGCCGCGGTTGGTCCGTTAATGGGTGACCATCTTTACATACCAAGACCTCTCCGTGCCTCGAAAAGCACGATAAGCTGTTGGTCCCGGCTGTTATTTGTAGATCTTTCCAGTCGTTACGGGTAGTCAGAAGCCCGAAAGTCTGACAACCAGTCTTACCAAGGGGTATCGTGTAACCCAGTAACTGGGTTGTGGAGGTCAGATAGGCAGTCGCTCCATGTAAAATACTGGTATTCCGCTGCATCCGATTAGACTAGAAGCTGACCCCAACATAGTTCGGAAAAGAATAGGCAGATTGACATTAACTCGCGCCTTCGTCCCATGGGGGTAGGCAGAAACTGGCGCCTAAATATGATTGACGTGTTTGTACAAACCTACTAATTAATCAGCGCCTGTCACTACTCCATACAAGTTTAGACGTGATTAAAAACTTTCCTACTAAAATTACGTCAATTTACGTTAAGCGCTGATTAATTTGACAGGACTGAACTAAAATTGATCTTCTGTCCTTTTCTTAATGAAATAGAAAGAAAAAGATGCACTGAACTGAAATTTAGCTTAGTTTGTGAACAAGGGAATCGGCACCAATGTCAGCCGGTCCATTCTGCAAAAATCTCACCGTGACAACTTAGGTGAAGTGAATTTGAAGTGTGCTGCCATTCCACCTAATGCTTAGGGATAGCTTAACTTCATTACAATTTTTTTACAGTGAGATTTTTATTTATTTATTTACTTAAAGGTTCACCCACAGAACATACATATACATAGAAATCGTTAATCATACGGTATTATTCTAATATACAAGCCAATTACAGGTAAATTCTACATTCACAAAAAAGACGCCAGATTACCGCTTAGTTGCTAACTTAAGTCTAGGTGTACAATTGATTAGGAAAAAGAAAAAATAAAATAAAATTACGAAAATAGAAAATTAGAAATTTCGACTACGTTTTATTGGTGTGTAGGGAGGGAGGCCAAGATTCTTGATTTAAACTTCACCTTAGGGTCATTATATATATCAGCTTTATTTATGGGTGGGAAATGATCAAATAACTTCGCCCGCTCTGTGCGAAGCGGGAGGGTGTGTCAGACTCTTATTGACTAAAACCCACCCGTGTTCCTTCCGTTGCCTGTGTTGCCTCGGTAACCCTTTTGGACAATCCTGCGACCCCGGCAATATATATCTGCTTCGGGTACGGACTTGACTTAAATGAATTAAGATTGTCACACATCTGTCAATAATTTTTACAGAATACCTACACAGACAGTAGTAATGTGTAGTAGCGTTGACTGTGTTTTGGTCATGGCCGCGAAACGCACGCATATGGTAATCCAACGAATTAACAACAAAAGAAACATCCATTTCCCTACTTAACAGAAGTCAGTGGCAAAATTTATTATGGTTACTAACGTTTAGAAAGCGCGCATAAACTAATTATAATGCAATTTGGCTTCACATTACATCGGCCGGCGCTTGGGCAACGGCGCAGGCGGCGATTTTACAAGATTTCGAATGTAACGCACCAATTTGTTAAGTGGGCTAATTGTCAAACGGATTGCTATTGATATTTTTTGTTACTGTTTATGTAATTACATAACATACATACTAAACCTATAATGTTCCACTGCTGGTACACAGGCCTCCTCTCTGTGAGAGGGAGTGGGCCGTAATCCACCACGCGGGTCCAGTGCGGGTTGGTAGATGTCACATGTCTTCGAATTTTTGGTTCTAGGACATGTCGGTTTCCTCACGATGTTTCCCTTCACCGTTTCGTCGTTTTATGTGATTACTAAAGTAGTATTGGATATTTAGAGCTTGTTTTGACACTGCACAGGCGGCGGTTTCACTCGACTAACATTTAATGGCACGTAACCTCTTGGCATTTATGTGGGATATAATACACGCACTAAATAGAGATTTGTCAGTGTTGACAACACATCAAATTATATAGGTGAGGTATGTTAAAACCAAAAACAAAGCCTAAACCACTTTTTAGAACTGAAATTTTGTCCTGCTAGCTGTTTTCAAAATATGGTTAAAGAAATTGATTTCTCAATAAGAAATTACAAGAATTTCACTTACTTGAGAACATTTTTAGAACTTATATAAACTTTGACATACAAACAACTTTGACATATACCTAAATTAACCGACCTTATGTCCCGGCTCTTGTGAAATAAGTGTAACCCTTCCTTTCTGCCGCAGTCCAGTAAAAACATTGCGTTGCTAAAGATAAAATTTAATTACCTACCCAGCTGTTACAATTTGGTAAATGCTCGCTTTATGTATTAATTAACCTTTAATCAAGTAAAACGCAATCTACTTTTACCAGAAATATTTGCATGATTCGAATCAGACATTGAACAGAAATAATAGTGTCGATCAAGTACGAACCGATTCATGTTTCCGGGATATAGTGCCGACAAACATCAAATTTATTTTATGTGTTCCGTTCACATACAGTGTTGGTACGCGAAAAATTTATCGATGACTTTGTACATAGGTACCTATATAAAAAGTCAGTAGGTATGATGCTTTCGCTACTGGTACCTAGCAGTGGCGAAAGCACCATATAACACGATTTCTACCGGCTTCCCTTCGGAGGTTCGCATCAGCAACTCTACCGCTATTGAAAAATGGCACAGTCAATAGTGTCTATTATTTCCAAAGAATATAGTTACACCAAGGGTATTTAATTCAACATCACATTCAAACAACAAAAACGCCTATTTTCAGCTTTGAAATACAACAACAAAAAATAATGTCGGGAACTAAAAATTCATACAATCCCGAGCGATCCCGCCATGGCGTCATTTTAGGTCACGGGTCACCTCTTGATAAAACCGGCATCGCTTCGGCTTCTCTCTCACAAAAATTAAAACCTCGCTGGTGGTAAGTAATGTTAAGATTACATAATAAAGAGTTATTCTATTTAATTCTATTCTTTCGTTGTTATGAAAAAAGAGTCTATGATTTTCTGTGGCAAATAAGTCTAGAAATACATTTATCTGGAAAATTAAAGGCTGAAAAGTACACCAGACGGGGTAATTATGCTGAAATAGGAGCCTTTTGGCCTCGTACAGGACTTTTTGTTTTTATTTTAATTTAACTTTGTTTTTGTTTTTTTTTATGTTTCTATGAGTGTTTTTTAGTTTAATTTGTGATCTGCTGTGCGAGTCCCAGTAAATACTTTTTCTTTCTTCCGTTCTTTCTAATTTCGTAACACACTATCAGTTGCAATGGGTTTCATTTCGTAACACACTATCAGTAGCAATGGGTTTCATTTCGTAACACACTATCAGTAGCAATGGGTTTCATTTCGTAACACACTATCAGTAGCAATGGGTTTCATTTCGTAACACACTATCAGTAGCAATGGGTTTCATTTTGACAGTTCAACAACACTCATTGCATTATTTGCGTTGTTGAGCAGACAAATTCTTCCAACATTATGAAACAATGGATTAGCAATATACTTCAAAATCATTCAGATTGTAGTTGATAGCGTGTTACGCAATAAGGGTGCTGGATTCCAGCAAATCAAGTTCTAAATCATAATCAAAAGTCATTTATTCAAACTAGGCTGAGAATCAGCACTTTTCAACGTAGAGTGCCAGTGGGTAGGATATTTCGGCACCCGAGTGACATTCAGGGTAGGTATCTATGAGCCATACAAAACAAATGAATATGAATACGTTTGGTATTCATATTCCTTTGCATAATAGATATTTTTTTGCCCGTGACGTGTTGTGAATCTTCAATTCTGATATTCTCCCTCCCTCTCTCATTTCGAACGTCAGTTGGCCAAAAATATCAATTACTTATTGCAACTTTTTCCACCCACAAATCCTTGTAAAACCCAAATTAAGTTTACGAACGCTCGTTAAAACATAAAAGACCATTCACAATTTCCTCTGAACACGAAATGTGTGATTAAAGATAACCTTCGTGCTGCCATCAGTAGATGGTAGGTGGTGGTAGGAGGTGGTAGGCCGACAGTGTGTCGTTTCTTACCCAACAGACGTAATTACGGGACAAACAATGAGTTTTGAAACCGCGCGGTACAGCGGTGGTCGCACGATCTTGAGATCTGTCGGGGGCGCTAAAATGACGCTTCTACTTGTTTGAATTTTTGATGAAAAGATTCATTGAAAAGTTATTTTTTATGTTATTTTTTTTTAATTATGTCCCAAAAGGTGTTGTTTATTCTGTGAATAGATTTAAATATCTTCTACTAGTTAAAGACAAAATAAGTTTTCACTTTACCTTATTATTATTATCAACAATCAGTTACATAATAACTGTTGGTAGTTAACTGTATAAAGATGTACGAGTACATGGATGTAATAAATATTATCGACACTTCCATCTCAATTAAAAACCTGGTTTAAATGCGAATTATGCCCAATAAATCAATAGGAACAACATTAACAACTTCATGCAACACACACTACTTACAAAACCAACAGTCAAGCTCTATAAAGCACGTGTAGAAACAATTTATTTAAAATTAAATTGGCACTACAAATGAACAATGCACTGTATGATTGACTGATAATTAAATAAATTAAACTCAAATTATTTATTCACCGGAGTAATCTGACATGTGCTAGCTGTCACTTTGTGTGTTAAAATGGTCATATTTGTTTTATTCTAGACTTTTACACTTATATAAATCGATTAAATTAAACTAAACGATCACCATTACAATAAATATGACCATTTTATTTTCAGATTACCCCAGTAAATTAATAATTCGGCTTTATAACGTAACTGACTATCAATACAGGCTTGTTATTATATCTACTCTTATTGTACCAACTTGTCAAGTTATAACTCAATTAATACAAGATAATAAATACATGGTAGGAAATAGGCTGGGCTTTAGAATTTACAGCCTCCGGACTGTTTTCTTCGTAACTTCCCGTACAGTCGTCCGAAAAAGACTACTATTTAAATAAAGTAATTTAAATAATGTAATATTTAAGTATTTAAATAAATATGTCAGCATAACAGCTACTTACAATTTTCTCAAGAATCTTCCTATGTATGCTGAGATCAACCCCATAAACTAACCTAATTTGCTTGAATATGAGATGATATGATACTAAAATATGAATAACTTAATACCTGTAAACCTATAGGTATAAAAAATGCGCGTGCAGCACCGTACACGTGATAGAAGTGAAACCTCTTAAAAATAAAGCTTATGAGTGATTTAGTCTGAGAGACAGAGAGAGTTATTTCTTTCTTCTCTCTCGTGTAACAAAATGCCCCTAAACGTGACGCATCTTTGAAATTTCACTCTCAATTCTCCTTCAACTACCGAATAGCCACCTAAAATTTTCAGCGTAATTCAGCGAGGAAATGCCGCCAGCATCTTCGGTACAATGCCTCAAGGGCCTTTTTTAGGTTTAACTTAGTTTTCATTTAATTTAGTTAATGTTAATAACCATCTTGTAATTTGATTATGTAAACAAAAAATATACATAAGTAAAAAAAAAACGAAATGCACAAATTACCTAATCAAGAAGCATCATCTTAGCCACCCAGATGTAACGAAACATTGGGGTAAAGGTTGTGACAGACAGCCGTGAAAAGCCTCTAACTGCTGCAGATTTTAGCGGGGCGGACTAGATTTCGCTTTTCGTAATTGATTTTTTGGTCTTCATGCTTTTTAGAAGATTTTAATCGGTCATGCCTTAAGATTAGTGGTTATTAACAGATTTATTTACTTGTAATTCACCCAATGTCATGCCATCATGCCATCTGAATGGATTTATTTCTTGAATGTTATGCCTCAACGTTTAGTAATTAAGGCATCTTTACTTATAGGTAATATTCCCGAAATACTCCGAATTTTAGCTGGTTCTTTGCTTTGAGAACTCAATGTTCTCTATCTTGTTGGCACTTGCTATATGGATCATATAGTAAGTCAATATGAACTGGGTAGCATCATATAATATGATGCAAGGTCATATTGACTGCCCAGGGTACAGCTCCCAGGCCGATTCCCAGCCACCGGAGACGGGAACTTGTGGACGGTGAGCAATGGGTAGCTTGCCGTCCGATAAGTACCAGGCCCGGGTCGACGGCGCGTTGTGTTCCACGCGCGCCTCAAAGAGATGTTAGCACAACTGACGGGGTCCGCTAGGGCCGATGCCTACGATGGTCGCGGGAAAATCCGAAAGGAATACCGTACCCTCTGGCAACACACAGGCAACGAAAGGAACACTTGTGGGTTTTAGTCAGTAAGAGTCTGACACACCCTCCCGCTCCGCCCAGAGCGGGAGAAGTTATTTGATAATTTCCCACCCAAAAAAAAATGGTACACCGGATTACTGTTCAGTACCCTGCTATTTTAATGAATTCACTGGGGCTGATGATTTAGATACGATAGGTTAGAACTTTTAAGTGAGGTCTACCCTTGAGCCTTTGGGCCTTTCGAGCTCGTTAGAAGCCCGATATTCTGACAACCAGTCTTACCAAGGGGTATGGTATTATCCAGTAGCTGGGTTGTGGAGGTCAGACAGGCAGTGGCTCCATTTAAAATATTGATATTCAGTTGGATCCCGTTAGACTGGAAGATGACCCCAACATAGGTGGCAGATGATGATGATGAGTCATCATCATTCTCCTACCCTTATCCCAATTTTTTAAGGTCGGCGCAACATGTCAACTTCTTCCATACTTCTCTATGGGTTGCATGATATGTTAAATATATTTAAGTATGGGAAAAGGCTAAGCTTGGGAAAAGGCTAGGCAGATTATGAGGTTAGATTTTTTAAGAAATTTTATTAACGAATATACTTTACCAGAAGGGTTCCATGTAGGTAAAAGGCAATAAACTCGATCCTCACTCAAACTTTCATTCACTTCGAAGCTTATAGTCTTAAATATCTGCAAACGCTGCTATTTTACAGTGTTTACAACTGACCAAGACAACTGACATTGTCGCTGTCAGAAGTTGTCATTATTTTAACAGAAAATAAAATTTTCTTTATCGATCTTCTTTCAAGATAATACTTAGGTAACTTCTTTCTTCTTTAAAATCTTAAATTTACGAAATTCATAAGAGCCCTTGAAACCTATCATATGTTACCTATTGTATGATTAACCGCTTTCTAATAATATATGGCCCTTAAAAATAGTGCCTTTTTTTTGGTGGGAAATCATCAAGCGGCAGGGTGTGTCAGACTCTTACTGACTAAAACCCACCCGTAGTCCTTCCGTTGCCTGTGTTGCCAGGGGCCTCGGTAACCCTTTAATACCTTCCCGCGACCCCGGCAGGCATCGGCCCTAGTGGACCCCTAAACTTGTGCTGACGACATCTCTTTGAGGCGCGCGTGGAATACAAACTTTAAAAATGTAAAATCTTCTTGTTTCTTTATTATGCAAAAGATAGAGTTGCTGTAAAAGAAAACTGTTACAAGAAAGATAACAACACACTATAAATTGACATCGAATGGAAAACACGGGACCCATGTGTTTCCATCGAACTGAAATATAACTGGCGAAATATAGGCGTAGGTACCACTTCTGCCTACCCATTTGGGGAATACTGACACGATGTTTGCGCGCAACGTATTGATAAAGTATGTTTCCCGAAATGTACCGTATTTTTTTCGTTTTAAATGTAGGTCAGTATTTAACAGTACAATCAAAATTAAATGGTAACTTTATGAGGTCCAAACGACCCGACATGTACAAGTTTCGGCAGTAACTCGGCTGTTACAGCATCTTTCGTTTAATTTTATTGTATTGCCTCCTACCACGAAATTGCCCCGTAACTGTTGCTTGATAGGGAGACATATTATTGTAAGGTTTGGAGCACAAGATGGTTGTTTCATCAGTGGATGACTTCAGATCAAGTGTTACGAACTAAAGGCTAATTTGAAAGGTGGAATTTGCCGAGTATTGTGTTTCTACAGATGAGCAACTAAGTACCTAGTGAAAAATGGGAAATGGCAGGGGCTAGTCTTTGAAGCTAAACGAGCTAGATAAACTGATCTGAAGTGCTCATTGTGCTCATCATTATTACCACATTTGCTCATCGGAAATCGTGAAAAACAAAATCAGGTGTCCCCTACAATTTGCCGAGTTACAGAAACATACATGTATGGAGCAGCTTATTTTGTTTTGCGATTGCAGAGTTGTTCCCATACTAAAAGTTGGTCGTACAATGAACCCTTAAGATTTTTCAGTTATTTCAATTACACCTTTTAGATTTATAGCTTTCAGCGATAGTCACCCATTAGTCACCCTATGTAAAATTTCTACATTTACATCGGTAATTTGTATGGTGTACATAATAAAGAGTACTATATTCTATCATCAAACATTCGTTTAGTCTTAAAGCAATAGTTGATGATGTGTTACTTTCTCGCACCCTTAAACCCATCTAGGTCTGCTCATCTTGCAAAAAGCTTTTTCATGTAACCGTATGTCGGAGTTGTCGACACGTATTGCATTTATCAATAAAAGTATCGCAGGTGTACAAGGCATCAGGATCTAATCTCGCAGTGCATTACTCGTATTTGTGTAAAAAGTACGTAGATATAGTTAAAATTTACATAACGTCACGTTATCGCGTCACCCTTTGTGAGATAGCTCGAAAAAAGTTTACGTATTGACCCAGTAGTCTACTTCGAGTAACGAAAGATTTTCTTTGTGACGAAAACAATTTAATGTGTGGAAATTTTATGTATTACTAGCTGCGCCCGGCGGTTTCACCCGCATAAGTCTCGTTCAGGTGGGAATATTGGGATACAAAGTATCCTATGTCCTAACTCAGGTCATCGTCTACCCAAGTGCCAAATTTCATCTAAATCCGATCAGCCGTTTTAGGGTGAAAGCGTAACAAACAAATAAACTCACTTTCGGATTTGTAATATTATAGTTAGGATTCGATTGTTTAGTCATTAAGCGCATCCATTAAGCAGTGGTCACCCGTAATGGCTATATTTGATGCTTTATTGGAATTTTTATGGCCTATTTTAAAGTAGCACTATCTCTCAGGAAAATTACCTAAAAATGGAACAGAATTTGTATAAAATTCTCTGCCAAATGAATTGTTGAAAATGGTGAAACAGGGCAGTAGAATTTCAGATTTCATCTAATAAATTCCCTTTAATATGATCTATTAATATGAATACATTAAAAAGTAGTTATTTTTGACTTTTCAGGGCCGAGAAAAACCTAAAGCTCAGAAAAAACAAAAACCTTAAACCTTAGATGCAACTGCATTGACCTTGCATCCTTCCACCTTCAGAATAAGCCGTTTCGACAATTTTCGCATAGACACGTAAAATTCTTTTGCAATTAGGTAGCTACTCGACCCTGATGATTGCCAATGTTATGACGAAGGTACTACAAGTAATTCATATAAACAATAGACCTGCTAGGGACATTAGCGTCAAATAATTTCATAAATTCGCATTAAGACAACCTTGCATAGTTCGCAAAGTATGTATGTACTCGTTAATAGTTGAGTTACGTACAAACAACTCAGCACATCAGTGGTAACAATTTGATATTAACAGCGCCTTTAAGTCGTAGCAATAAGGGCGATGTCAGTAATACAAGTGCTATCACTGATGTGCAGTTGACTATGCAGCGCGCTGTCTTTAAATGCCTCATTGATTCTACTTTAAATAGCCGAAGACAGGCTCAAGAAATAATCCAGTGGCTGTTTTAAATGTTGATCGTAGAGGTCTGGATAATCTGGGGTCGTTAGCGAGCAAAGCACAGCTATGAGATCCCGCCCGTAAGGACAACACAGACCTAGAAAGAGACTTATTTTGAAAGCCTGTTTCCTCTGTTTTTTCTAACACCTGACCAAAGGCCCGCAAAGAGCTCCACTCCTTCCGTATTTGTTGACATTTCTAGCCCAGTCAGCGGACGGTAAGCAATGGGTTGCTCGCCATCCGATAAGGACCAGGCCCCGGTCGACGGCGCGTTGTGTTCGACACGCGCCTCGAAGAGATGTCAGCACAAGTGTAGGGGGCCACTAGGGCCAATGCCTGTCGGGTTCGCGGGAAAGTCCGAAAGGGTTACCGAGGCCTGCAGGCAACACAGGCAACGGAAGGAACATGGGTGGGTTTTATTCAGTAAGAGTCTAACACACCCTGCCCCTCCGCCCAGAGCGGGAGAAGTTATTCGATAATTTCTAACCCAAAAAAAAGCTGAGTCAGAAAATTCAACGTTAGCAAAAGAAAGTCTATGCTAGATTATTCTCATAGTTCTCTAGCCTTATTGCTCAATCGTGGTTAAAGCGCTTAAGACCAATCTAGACTATTTAAAACCATGCCTAATTAACACGCCTCAAATTAACCATAAATGAAGCCATCAACACATAATTGTTGTGTCTATGAGAAGCTCTAAATAGCAGCATTAAGACAAAACTAGAAATTATATAAACTCTAGTATTACCTAACTAGTATCACAAAGACTCGCTAAAACTTCTCACATTGTAAAATTTTGCAGTTCCGTGATTTTGGTAGGTGAGTGTGTAATTATTCTATATGATGAGAGTTTAAGAGAATGGGCGGATAGTAACAGCTGATTTTGTTAAGTAATTTAGAAAGAACATTCCAAATGAAGTGGCTAATACGCAATTAATACGAACAAGTACAGTTAATTTTATTCTCCTCTCCAAGGGATTTAAAGCCAGATCCGGACTCCTGGAACATTACTTTCGGGACTTTAAGGATTAAGGGACACTATCCCTTAATCCTTGGTGTGCAATGGGTAGCTCACCGTCCGGTAAGGACCAGGCCCGGGTCGACGGCGCGTTGTATTCCACGCGCGCCTCAAAGAGATGTCGTCAGCACAAATGTAGGGGTCCACTAGGGCCGATGCCGATGCGCGGGAAGGTACTAAAAGGTCACCGAGACCCCTGGCAACACAGGCAACAGGAAGGAATACGATTGGGTTTTAGTCAGTAAGAGTCTGACACACCCTCCCGCTCCGTCCAGATCGGGAGAAGTTATTTGATGATTTCCCATCCAAAAAAAAAATCCCTTACTCCTTGAAGTCCTGAAAATAATATTTTTGTACGAAAAGCATCATAATCAATAATCATAACCTGTCAACGCTAAGAATAGTGTTGACGGGTAGTAATATTAATAACTGAGTGAGCCGTGACATCGAATTGAACCCAACCAGTTGCACAATTGTTGTAAGTCCACCCCTGTTTTTTGCTCATAATGGGTTAACCCCTTGTTCAAAAATATCAGTAACACCACCGCTGCTCTCAAAACATCGTGAGGAAACCACATACATATACCAACCCGCACTAGACACGCGTGCTGGATTACGGCCCACTCCCTCTCACCGAGAGGTGGCCTGTGTCCCAGCAATGCGAACGTTATAGGCTGATCATGATTTGCCATAGCCATTTTCAAGGTTCCGTAAAAACTCCGACAAATCACCAATTCCTTCATCTTTCTCTCACCATCGCTTCCACCTAACAACACACATCTCGATAAACTCTTTTATTTACTTGTACAGAACCTCTTGACATTAGAATAAAATATATAACTGTTTAGCTGAATGTAACTCATTGTGCGTTTCGAAAGTGGCTGACGTCTGGCGAGTCGCGTCTGAACGTTTCATTGTGTCGCCTTTACACATACGATTTGGTCACATCCTATTTGACTGCTTAGAATAGATGCCAATGGCGCCGATTCCCTTGTTCACAAACTAAACTAAATTTAAGTTCAGTGCATCTTTTTCTTTCTATTTCATTAAGAAAAGGACAGAAGATAAATTTTAGTTTAGTCCTGTCAAATTAATCAGCGCCTGTCACTACTCCATACAAGTTTAGACGTGATTAAAAACTTGCCTACTAAAATTACGTCAATTTACGTCAAGCGCTGATTAATTTGACAGGACTAAACTAATATTTATCTTCTGTCCTTTTCTTAATGAAACAGAAAGAAAAAGATGCACTGAACTTAAATTTAGTTTAGTTTGTGAACAAGGGAATCGGCGCCATTGTATAAGTTTTGGGAATTTCTTAATTCTTGAGGTTTCAAGGTTGAACTGGAATGGAGTACATAATCATAGGCATGAAAGTGAATATATTCTTATATTATACCCGAAATGAGTCCAAGTGTGTCTTCTGAATTGCAGTAGAAACTTAATATCCTTGATCACCATCTGGCTGCCTCTTCCCAACTATGTTGGGGTCAGCTTCTAGCCTAACCGAATCCAGAATGCTGAATACCAGTAGTGTACCTACTTGGAGCGACTGCCTATCTGACTAATGGGCGACAGTTAACGCGATGTCGATACCCCTTCATCAGCTTTAATTATAGTAAATTGTATTAGGTAGGTACTGGGCTATCATCCACGAAAAGCTCTCAATCTTCGAATGATACAATAACTACTGATTACTTATATTTATATCTCTTATATTCCTCATCTCGCACATAGATTACTTGAAAAGTACATGTTTTGTGCCAGGGGAGTTGCTTCAATATTTAAAACTACCAAAACTCTTGTAACAAGTTATTCTCCGGTACAAAACAGACCACACTCATCCCAACGTCAGAATCAGTAATGTATGTTAAAGCCAGGCGTGGGCTATACGCATTGTGAACAGTCTTTGTATGCGCGTAAGCTGAATGACACTGCATATACCTTACAAGTACCTACCTTCAAAGAGGAGAAAGATTAATAGGTTGAAGGAGTGAGTTTGTTTTTGCTTTGGCTATTAAACGAACGGCCAGTATTATTTAGACTGTGGTTGAATTTGGAACTACATTTTTAAAAACAAACTGTATTTGACATGTTCATTTTTTGCCTAGACAATCAGCGCCACCATGCAAGTCCAGCGTATCATGGTCAGCCTATAATGTTCCCACTACTGGTTGGTGGATGTCACCACCACAGGTTCCTTTCACCGTTTTGAGAGCAGTGGTGGTGAGATAATTACACAAAGCAAAGGTTTTTTTTTTTTTTGTAGGATCGGAAATCATCAAATAACTTCTCCCGCTCTGGGCGGAGCGGGAGGGTGTGTCAGACTCTTACTGACTAAAACCCACCCGTATTCCTTCTTCCGTATTCATTCCTTGCCTGTGTTGCGGCCTCGGTGACCCATAAGTACCTTCCCGCCAAAAGTGCCTGTCTGGATTCGAAATTACTACCTACAACTCATAAGTCGCAGCCCTTTGCACAGGACCACCACTGCTTGCAGGTCAGCTTATGCTGGCTATGTAAGGAGTATAATGGGTAGTATAACATGTATATCAACGGGACGTTATACAGGATGCATTATGAACTCCAGCAAGGTCGAGGCGTCTTGAGTTGCGCCCACGCAGACTTCGTCTACAAAAGCTATTTAACTTTGACCTCCTTACTGCTTAATGCTATATTCTTTTTTTAGATCATAGATAAGATACAAGATCATCTCAGTCATAAGATCTAAGTAGGCCAGATATTAAATATGTAGATTACTTTTTTCGGATGTCTGGCAGCCATGTTGTTCTTTGTGCAGTCTTATTATTTCTTTCTTTCTTGTATTGAGAATGCCTTAACACATAGGTACATCGAAAGATTCTATTCCATGGAAGAATTAAAAGCACCACGTTCTCTGTATATAATGTACCAATTAATTTGCTCAAGTTATGGGACCTAGAACATTGGTTGCTCTCGCTTCCATTCCCTTGGCAGTTCTATAAACGGAATATATCCACCATGTTCATAAAAATCTAAATACACTTAGAACATAAGTAGTGGGTCGGTAGCGATCAATGTCACTTAACTATTTAGACAAGTTATTGCTACAATGGTTCCGCGGCTCTGAATTGCTGAGACTTAGGACCGCTTTGCACTGAAGCGTAACTTGATTGAGTTCTATTAGTCGTGTAATATAAGTCTTAATTTGTATGAGTATGGTGTTGTTTTTGTGTGTCAGGTTTAAGTGTTTCTTTAAACATTTGGAAGTTAGACTAATTGCACGGTCAACGTCGAAAAATGAGCTTCTATGAAAGTATTATCTTTTAAGTTACAAGCGGCATAAAAGGCGACTCCTCAGTCCATGACGTGTTTGATAGTCATTTTTTTCTCTCGTCTTAGCACAAGTTACTCTTGAATAGCTCTAAAATGATCTGTCAGATAGTATTGTTGGTGTCGCAAGTACAAAGAGCAAGGGTTGCAAGACACATCCATCGGCCATTTTAGCAGTGGACAGACAATACAGATCAACGAAAGGCATCATAAAAATAGACACACCTCAGTATGCGCCGGCACTGCTCTACCAACTGGTTTTACACGGCGACGTAAGCGCTGCGTAATTGCGGCATGTTAATGTGCTTGAATTTAATTTATTGCCAGCAATAAGGGTACTATTAGACGCTGTTATTCAATCAGATATATGGGAAATACAACTTAGATGATATGTTATTAGTACTAAAGCCGCTAATTAGTAAATGTTACAAAGTGGACCGCTGCGAAGTTGAAGCTGTGTCCAATTCATTGCAGAAGCAAATACAGAAAATATATTCTTCTTAACGTGTCGATGGCAAAGTAAATGGATTCGGCCCAGAATTCGGCTACGAGTTTGGCGCCATCAGTAGCATCGATAAGTTACTATAACGTACAGCCAACAGGACACGCAGGAAATTAATTATTACAGATTAGAATTATTTTTATAATTATAAATCTGAAAGTTATTAAATATGGAGGCCTTGGCAGAGAGTACAACTTTGTGCCCTTTGGCGTCGAGACCCTCGGTCCGTGGGGGCCAGTGCGGATAAGTTATTTGCGGATTTTTAATTAATTAATTTTTAATTTAATTTAGTTAATGTTAATAATCATCTTGTAATTTGGTTATGTAAATAAATACATTTTTTTGTAAGGAACATTAATAATTTTAAGAAACCCAATAGCGGGTTAATTCTTAGGTTAACCGTATACTTCAATATACAAGGTGTCGTTTTGTAAATAACTAAAAAAAACAAGAAGCAGGTATCGTATTTTTTTTTTATTATATATGTCTTTCATAGCAGCCTCCTGAAATTTGACGAGGATGCAAAACGACACCTTGTATTTAACGTATCATGCAACCCATAGAGAAATATGGAAGATATTGACATGTTACGCCGACCTTAAAAAATTGGGATAAGGGTAGGAGAATAATGATCTGCCTAGCTGGTCAGCTTCCAGTCTAACCGGATGCAGTCCTTTACATGGGGTATTTTACATGGAGCGACTGCCTATCTGACCTCCACAACCCAGTTACTAGGTAATACGACCCCACTTGGTAAGATTAGTTGTCAAACTTTGGGGCTTCGGACGACCCGTAACGACTGTCAAAGATCCATGAATGACATCCGGGACCAACAGCTTAACGCTTTCCAAGGCACGGAGGAGTCTGGATATGTAAAGCTGGTCAACCATCTACGGAGCAACTGCGGCAAGCGTAGCTTAACCTGATCGATCGAACCGTACGGCTGTTATTACTTAGCCACGAGCCCCTCATGAATGATCATCGTCATTATGCAACCCAAAACAAAGTTTGTAAAAGCCACTTTACTACAACAGAAAGATGACTCGGTAATGGAAAAAATATTATAGAAACTTTGACTCAATGATCTGAAACATGCAATGAGCAAGCTGATGATCAAAATCATAATAAGTGATCTCTTTGAGTGTCCGTGGTGTTTCTTGCCCGTTCCTCTCGATATGAACCTACTACGCTTTGAAATGGGCAACTAGTTTCATCTTTGTGACTGACCGACCCCTTGACAATTCAAAAGTGCCTGTAATTGGTTTAATTATGCCGCGTTAACACAATCAAAGTACGCTTAGACAAAGTAGATTTGATAAAAGAGGCTATGAAAAGTTGAACACGGTCTTACTCCACTTTGATTGGACGCCATCATCGAAGTGCGCTTTGATCAGTGTTGCCACGATCAAAAAAACGTTCAAATAGTCGTCAAATGATCTTTTTTTCTTTAATTGTGTACGCGGCTTTAAAATAAATGCTTTGAGTTTGAGTTTTCTTTGAAATAAAAGACACGTTTCACATATTTTGTAACCTCGAAAATTTTTCAAAAGACAATAGAGCTAATTTTTGAGGCAAAGGAAGCTAATTCCACAGCAATCATATCAACGAAGTATAACTAAGAACAGTTGCCATCACATCAAATTAGCAAAAACTGTCAAATGTTCTCATTCGATTTTGAACTTAACGATCAATATTTTAAGGTTTTAAATAATTTGGAGAACTTTGACAGTTTGACGTAACTTGATGTGCTGGCGACTGTACATACACAATACAAGTACATTATAATAACCATTCAATTACATACGTCCGTCACCCACTTGCTCACTAGTGTTGGGACATAAGGAAGTCACCGTGCGCGAAGGAAATAGTGTAGTGACACCGCCATTTTGTTGCAACTGTCAGATGATATCTGTCAACTGTGATTTTTGTTGCATGTTTATGAGAACATTTTTGGGTTTTTTCGTTTATAAAAGTAATTAGTTGGTGTTGACAGCAACGGCATCTTTTAGCAACTGGATAATTTAAATACGTTTGCTATTGCATTAAACAATTTATTTTGAACATTGCCCATTATATAAAAGTTTATATAAATTATTACGCCTTCATAAAATGTAAGTGAGTTATGCAAAAAAATGTATGTTAAACTAGAACGCATACACAATAATTCTATATATAAATATTGAATTATTGCAGTTAAATACTTCATGAAATAAATTACGGAAATAATGTCTACCCAAAGCCTAAAAAACGATATTACTTTCAAACTTCTTAAGATATTTTCATGATTTTTTTTTTGTATGTACAGACTATTTTATTGTCTATAGTTCTATCTATACTAAAAATAAATATTCCCGGCGGCGCGGCGTGAGTGCAACGGGCATTTGTATGGTCAAGGTCAAGGGCGATTACCCGATCCTTTATCAATACGAGCGTAGCGACACCACAACAGTAATTAAGTATTTCTTAAGACGCTGACAACACCTAAACCGCGGTCCCTGTCATTGCATAGAACAGAAAGAGAAGCGCGATGACACAACGCTTGTAATTTAATTCAAAATATGGAGTAATTATCTATTTACTCAAAATTGAGTTGAGTAATCGAAAATAAAAAACAACCAAGTTCTGTATTCAAATAAGACGTTCTTGTTATTAATTAAATACGTAACGTATGTTCATATTTGATACAGATATTTTGGATTAGAACGCAATGTAAGAGGTTAGTTTAACGTTAGTTTGTATCGAGATTTTGTTTTCAAAACGTGTTTTGGTAACAACCAAGTTCTGGGAAATATGTTCAAAATTAACATATATTTTTTCCGCTACCACAAACTATTTTTTCTAAGGAGAAGCCTATTTTTGTCAATTGGGTCTTGTCAGCCCCTTAATAAAAGCCTGGAGTTTGGAAGGTGGTGGTATGACACCCCCGTTCCTCGGAAGCACGTTAAGCCGTTGATCCTGCGCCTGATCTCTCTCCGGTCGTGTCGGATTGCCGTCAAATCGGACTATAAGAGTGAGGGAAGAGAGAGTGCAGCTGCGTCTGCGCACACACTTGTGCTAATATCTCTCGCATCGAAGGCTAGCTACAATTCGATCTGAAGGACTATTGATGTTTGTATTATTTTATTACATTGTACTTAGTATTCATGGTACAGATACTTCAACCCATAAAACCATTACCAGCGATAATAAAACTATTACACAGCCTGTTCCGGGAAATTAATAGGAAATCATCTTTCCGACGTTATTTCTTCCGGATTTAGAAGGAAAATGTATGAACAACATATGGATATTATGAGAAGAACAACTTAAGGAAGTCAGTTTCATAACAGTAATTAAATCTTCGTTTGGCAGGCGTGTCGGCAGAGTGAGTGATAGATGATGTACGGAAAATTGGAAACCATTATTTAAGAGTGGCTAAGGCGCTTGTTATTTTGATATGCAATTTGAGAGCATGTTTGGGGAGTACCTACAGTACGTCTACCATGAGTTGTTATCGAAAAATGACTCGCTAGCATATTAACGTGGATCAAATAGATTTCGATAATGCTGAAAAACGTTAGTGACTATTGAATAGATTTCTTACCTATCGAAACGTTAGGTTTCTTACCTATCGAAATCTATAGTGCTTATGGTACGAATGTTAATACTTACGGTGACCGCTAGGGGCGCTGTACAATATTTCATACATATCATTTACGGAGACGCTAGCGAGTTTTGGCTGTGTAAACTCATGGTAGAGCTACAGTACTGTATAATTAAAAGTTGAAGATGATAAGTTATTCTGTGAAAAGAGCATCGTGCACACGAGACAAACACAAACTCTGATAAAGCCTCTTATTAGTACTCATTTGATCAATCTTACAGTAACTAATCATACGTATACATTGTGGAGACGACAAGAAATAAAAACACGGGCATAAACATAAGAGTATTTTGGAACTATGAAATAAATCGTAAGTTCGAAATTAATCAGTGTTTTTTTTTAAACTAATTAGTAGTGACAGACCGACTACGGGTTTTGCCGATCAGCCGACTAGTGGTAAGTAAGTACCATTCTGTAGCGTGTGTGAAATGATTTACAATACTCACGGCATTTAATACGTATAATTTTGTAAAAATATAAAAACACTGAACCCCTAAAATAAACTAATGTAACGGACACATATGGTATAAAGATTCCTCATGTCAGAGCAGATATTTTAAGTGAAAATTTGGTTTAGTGACTCAGCATAATTAGCCTATAATGTTTCCACTGCTGGGACACAGGCCTCCTCTGAAGAGAGAAGGAGTGGTCCGTAATCCACCACGCGGGCCCAGTACGGGTTGGTAGATACAATATATTTTTTTGGTTCTAGGACATGCTGGTTACCTCACAATGTTTTCCTTCATCGTTTTGAGAGCAGTGGTGATGAAAAAATTTACACAAAGAAATTCGCCTGTCAGGGTACTAGTGACTTAATTTTGGATATATATGGTTGAATTTGTTATATATGGTTGTATGCAGACGGGGAATGACATTAGATATAAGTACGCAGTTTAATTTATTGTCGTAAACCTTTTCCCGCAGCTTCGCCCGCGTGGAGATCAGAAATTATCTCACAGAAACGTACTGCTGGGATTAAAAGTATCCTATGCCCTAACCTAGGTCATAGTCTACCCATGTGCCAAATTTCATCCAAATCCGTTCAGCAGTTTTAGCGTCAAAACGTAGCAAACAAACAAACAACAACTTTTGCATTTATAATAAGTCAGGGATTATCGTCTCCACTTTGTATGACTGGCGACGCGTGACGACACGAGATTTAATAACCGATCAAAAATCAAAATCCTCGGTTACGTTAAGAAGCAACGAGATGAATAATGAATGACTTATGGTCTTTTACAATACAAGACCAAATGCTATGCAGTTCGACAAATGAAACATCAAACATGTTAGTAATGTTTGATGTTTCATTTGCCGAACTGCATTTTGCACAACTTCTAAACAAATACATAGTCGAATCACAGGTAAGGAATTTGACAGCTGTCAATTTCTTCCGTCTCTTTCTTAATTTTTCTGCTAGACAAAGAGAGCATATACCTTTTAGTTTAGTCGATTTCTTAATGCGCTGACAAGAGGCAAATTACCAAAATAGGCTTGTCTTAAGAAAAAAAAAATGCCAAATGTTTATAGTTTGTGGTAGCGGAAAAAATATATGTTAATTTTGAACATATTTCTCAGAACTTGGTTGTTACCAAAACACGTTTTGAAAACAAAACTCGATACATACTAACGTTAAACTAACCTTTTACCTTAAGTTCCAATCCAAACTATCTGTATTTAATATCAACGTACGTTACGTATTTAATTAATAACAAGAACGTCTTATTTGAATACAAAACTTGTTTGTTTTAAATTTTCGATTACTCTACTCAATTTTGAGTAAATAGATAATTGCTTCATATTTTGCAATAAATTACAAGCGTTGTGTCATCGCGCTTCTCTTTCTTTTCTATGCAGTCTGACAGTGACCGCGGTTTGGGTGTTGTCAGCGTCTTAATGTAAAGACCCTAGTTAAGTTATTATTTTGTTCTCGTTTCTACAACGTTCGCGATACATACATATTGTACACCTACCGAGATCATGGACATACTTAGTTCAGATAGTACGAGTACACACGCAAGCAACTATTGTTCTCCATTTTGTAACAATGTGCCTCATGGTAACATGGTATTGTATGGCT
Source organism: Atethmia centrago (assembly GCA_905333075.3). Lineage (NCBI taxonomy): Eukaryota > Metazoa > Arthropoda > Insecta > Lepidoptera > Noctuidae > Atethmia > Atethmia centrago. The sequence continues at coordinate 18,082,124 of HG995385.1, forward strand.
TTATTTACTAATAAATATCTATCTTTAAACTGTTAATTAAATCTCAATTTTGTTTCGATATGTTTAAGGCTTAATTTCGTTTGTGGTAGTGTATGTTTCATATTTTAGTTGCAATCTTCGTAAATGTTATGCTGTTATGAAGGAAATGCCATCGGATTCGTGTATTGTTATGAAGTGGTAAATTAAGAATATTGGTTAAATTTATACAGAAATAACTACCATTGTTTGATAATGTAAGTCATTGGTTTTTTTACGTTTGTCATGATTTCCAAATATTAATAAGATTTTTAGTAAAAACACTAAATATAAAATTGAAAGTAAGTATGTGATTTGATTCAAATGATTCAAAAATCATGCGGTCTTCTTTTTTGTTTTTGTTTTCACTATTATATTACTTTTAATGTAATTTTTCTATTGTTTTCATGATTTTGTTAGTGTTAATGTTAATTTTTTATTGTACTTCTTGTGTATGTCCCAAATATATTATTATTATTATCGAGGTAAAGGTACGAGGGGCCGAAGCCAACTCGCAGAGGCCCCTTGGTCAATTGTAATGGGATGAGGCACCGAACGACGAAAACACCTGTTTGATCTATGAAGGTGCACCCAAGGACAACCCCCGGTTGATGCAGGACTATTGCAGAACTTGGGAACAAAACATATTGGGCTATGGGTTTGGGAGGCTATAGTGGATCGGTTTCCTAAGACTATAGAAAGGCTATGGCCCCTACCTGACCAATGCTTTATATAAAATACACCGATAAAATGGCAGGGGGTGACTTGCACACCCAATAATGGGCCCCCGAAAACGGCCGCTAGCACATAGTGACGTAGTGACAAGGAGGCAACACTTCCTGAGGTGCTTGAGGAGTGGATAGGTATTCCACGGCTATCAGGACAATCCCGGAAGTACGGTCAAGATCCCTACCAGCATCTTACTGGAATACTTCCTTCCTCCGAGCACGTTTGCTCTTGCGAATCTCCACTCAAGCCAGCCCATAAAGGCAAGAATGAGGTAGGAGCTCTGTTCCTCGTCAGTGTTCACGCCAGCCGGCCAATAAAGGCAAGCCAGAGATGAGGAACAAGACTTCTCCCAGGAAATAGGGTCCGTGGGGTCGCTACTGCCCAACAGCTCGCCACATGCTGCCCTGCGGGTTTCGGTATCTCTCTTGGTTTGGCTCCTTACCCTAGACCCGTTCCGGCAAAGTAAACTCTACTGGCACAGACCCAGAGTTCGGAGCGCGCAAGCTCCACCACGACATTATTATTATTATTAACTATAAATATTTTTCTTTCTTTTTCTATCAGGGTAGTCATGAAGTTTAAAAGTGTCTATTTGACAGTTACCGTAAAAGTATTGTTTTTTTAACTGAACAGATAGTTCTCATCCAGCTTCGGAATCTAAAGGTTGTCTTCAAGAAGTCTAAAGTCTATACTGATATTATATTGAGTACCTACCTAATTATTATTTTTTCTTATTTCCGGATTAATTTATTTACATATCCAAATTACAAGATGATTATTAACATTAACTAAATTAAATTAAAACTAAGTTAAGCCTAAAAAGGGCCATTGGGGCATTGTACCGAGGATTCTGGCGGCATTTCCTCGCTGAATTGAAATGCGCGAGAAAGCCGCCAGCTTTTCGGTCACCAATTACATCAACTAGACGTTTCGCGATTTCCACAAATAACTTATGCGCACTGGGGCCCCATGGACCGAGGGTCTCGACGCCAAAGAGCACAAAGTTGTACTCTCTGCCAAGGCAATTAAATAGTTTGTTAAATATTGCTACCTATATACCAAGCTTGTATGTGTGCAAGAATATAAATACGACATAATAAAATGATCTTGGGGGCTTGTGGCCAAGTAATAACAGCCGCACGGGTCGATCCATCAGGTTAAGCTACGCTTGCCGCGGTTGGTCCGTGGATGGGTGACCATCTTTAAATACCAAGACCCCTCCGTACCTCGGAAAGCACGTTAAGCCGTTCGTCCCAGCCGTCATTTGTAGATCTTAGACAGTTGTTACGTCTCGTCAGAAGCCCGAAAGTCTGACAACCAGTCTTACCAAGGGGTATCGTGTTACTCAGTAAATGGGTTGTGGAGGTCAGATAGGCAGTCGCTCCATGTGGCTAGTCTGGAAGCTGACCTCAACATAGTTGGGAAAAGGCTAGGCAGATGATGATAATACAATTATCTTGATATTCGTACTTCGTAACTCGTTTCATTACACATTAATTATGACACCACACACAGTTTCTAAAAGGCAACACAATTCGATAATAACCTGACACACTCATGTTAACTGCTGTGATTGACTGACTGACATAACAACAGCCGATCTAATTATTTGATGTGAGTTTGATAGTCAATGTTTATTATTTATTTATTTATCATAAACAAATTTTATAAAAACATTTTCATAGTACTATGCCCCGAAAACCGTTTTCACGGTTTGTCTGCGGGAACAGAACAAACAGTTTTACAAAAAAAAGGTTTATTAGTGCGGATACTTAATTTACACTTCTGTTCTTTTGTTTGTGTTGATTATTAAGTAGGTAGGTAAGTATAGCATTTGATTCCAGCAGAAATAAATTGTTCGCATTTTTTGAGCAAATTAATTTCTGATAAATAACTAGATTAAGCATGCTCTCTAATAGGGTATTTGACTACTATCAAAAATACATGAATTAAGACGCTGACAACACCTAAACCGCGGTCACTGTCAGATTGCATAGAAAAGATAGAGAAGCGCGATGACACAACGCTTGTAATTTATTGCAAAATATGAAGCAATTATCTATTTACTCAAAATTGAGTTGAATAATCGAAAATAAAAAACAACCAAGTTCTGCATTCAAATAAGACGTTTTTGTTATTAATTAAATACGTAACGTATGTTGATATTTAATACAGATATTTTGGATTTGAACTCAAGGTTAGAGGTTAGTTTATCGAGATTTTTTTTCAAAATGTGTTTTGGTAACAACCAGGTTCTGGGAAATATGTTCAAAAGTATCATATATTTTTTCCGCTACCACAAGCTAAACAGATTTGGCATTTTTTTTTTTCTTAAGAGAAGCATATTTTCGTCAATTGGGTCTTGTCAGCGCATTAATACTTATTTTAAAGATGTTACTAAAAACAGACGTTTTGTGAAAAAACAAATAAAATCAGTGGAATAATTGAGTATTTATAAGGTTTCGAAATTATTCTTCTATCCTTGTCACACAAAACGATCATTGTACTGAACGGCGCAAAGTTGCTATGGCTCTCTTGTGTTATATATACGTCAGATGCTAGTAGTGCTGCTTCTGTCTAGCATAGACTTTAAAACGCAAACAACTTCGCCATTTGATTGATATTTAAACAATTTTTTTTTACTGTGGCTTTGCTTTTTTCTAGGTTTCGAAAAATCAAATTTAAAAATAACAGTGAAATACCCTATTGCGTAACACATTATCAATCACAATTTGAATGATTTTGAAGTATATTGCTAATCCGTTGCCCCTTATAATCGAAAAAAATATCTGCTCAACAATGTAAATAACGCAATTAATGTTGTTGAACTGTCAAAATGAAATCCATGGCTACTGATAGTGTGTTACGCAATTACACCGCTGTCTATTTAAACATAGAACTGAAATGTGTAACACATACCAAACAAAAATAATAAAAAAAAAAAATACTAGATTATCTGTGCCACATACATGACATATTTAAATGTAGCTAGCAGTAAAAGAACACAGGTTTTTTATGACAATAACAGCTAGTGACATACTGTAACTAGGCTCAGTAATTACATTCTTAAAATCATTTAAAAATACCAAGTGGGTACACAGCAATTAACTAAGATTGCAATTATTGTGTTATCTACTCTAGATAAATACGACATAATATTCATATTTATAAATCATTTATAACTTTTTATGTGGTAGGTTAAAGTATGCCGACGTGCCTTGACCTAGTTGGTAGAAAAAACAAATTCTCGTCACCAAAGAAGTGCTGGCTGAATATAGAAACATATAAGGTACATATATAGGCGGTCAGATAGGCACTTGCTCCATGTAAAATACTGGTATTCAGCTGTGTTCGGTTAGAAAGAAGCTAACGGGGAAATCAAAGCATAGCTGGGAAAAGGCTAGGCAGATTGATAGATTGAGGAAGCACATAGGGACATTGAAGGAAAGGTAGATACGACAGACGTGGGTGAAAATTATTTCAAGAGTATAAGTTTACAAAAAAAGCAGGAAGATTGTCTTTAAAATAAAATATTTCACCAGATTGTGATACCTAGTCTTCAAATTGAAGTACCTGTGACCTAATGCTCTAGATTAGGTCGCAGGTACTTCATTTCATGGGTATGTACATTTTGAAGTAATTTAATACTAGAGTAAACTAACATTTCAGACGAATTTTCGAATATCTACAACAATTCATCAAACAACTAATTTGACTTTTTGTATGTTTGTTTGTTACGCTTTCACGCTGAAACGGATTAACGGATTTGGATGAAATTTGACAAATGTGTAGAGCATGACCTGGGTTTGAGCATAGGATTTTTTATCCCGATATTCCCACGGGATCGAGACTTATGCTGGTGAAACCGACGAAGCTAGTTTTTAGGGTTCCGTATTAAACTAGAAAGCCTTATAGTTTCGCCATCTGTCTGTCTGTCTGTCCCCACTGTAGCTCAGAGAAGCTTAGTACTAGAAAGCTGTAATTTGGCATAGGTATACATAGTAGTACAAGAAAATCTTTAAAAAAGTTTTTTTTTGGGAAAAAAAATATTTGCATTTTTTTCCCTTGCACGTAATGTGGGGATGATTTATTTTTCTGTCTGTTCCATGGTGTCGGGTATCGTTGGATAGGCCGTTCAAAAATATTGCGGGTCTGTGAACACCATTTTTCGATTCAAGGATGCGTTTGCGTAATATTAAGCTTTAAAGTGCAATTTTTTTGTAGCCCTCCTGCCAGCTAGATGATTGTTTATGGAGATGTCAAAAAAATCATGGCAGTAGTAGGTACATATAATGAAATTAAAAGGAAAACTATCATGGCTGAGTTGGCTTTGCAAGTTAACGACAACGAGTAATAGTCGACCAACTTTTTGCAGTTAGAGAATTGATCGTGACGTATATCGATGTACTTATGGGAGAACATGTTTTTCAACTAAAATGTTAAGTTTGTTTTTGGGATAAATTCATTCCAGCTTCCCAACTACGGAACCCTACATCGTGCGTGGTCGGACACGCAATTAGCCGGTTTTTTTTTATAAAGTTAGAGCCATTACTTCACCTTTTTGAAGCAAAAGTTCAATCTGCCAATCATAAATCAACTAAAAGCATCTTACAAGCTAGCCCACGGCAAATAAGACAAGATAATAGTGATTATGTATGTATGTGCCCCGCCCACTGTTGTTCACAAGGCTGCCAGAATGTGGTACAGAGGTAAGGTTGCGCTTATCAGCTGAGGTTTGGTCAAGGATAGCTAGATTCGCAGTTTAGTTTTACCCTAGGACTAGATAAATAAAGTTATTCTAAAGTCATCATTTCAGCCGAAAGACGTCCACTGCTGGACATAGGCCATCCCCAAGCACCGCCACTTCGACCGGTTCTGTGCTTCCCGCATCCAGCGGATTCCTGCGGCTTTCACAAGGTCATCGGTCCACCTTGTAGGAGGCTTTCCAATACTACGTCTTCCGGTACGCGATCGGCACTCCAGAACCTTTCGAAAGGTTCTGCCAGCAATGTGCCCTGCCCACTGCCACTTTAGTTTGGCAATTCTTCGGGCTATGTTGATAACCTTGGTTCGCCTGCGGATCTCTTTATTTCTGAATCAGAAATCTCCAGTAGAAACTCGTATATTGATAATGAAATGCTTTGTGATGAAAAACTGTTAGGAAAATTTTCCCGAGATCTACTGAGTCGGATTGAATTAGCTAGAGAAACTCCGCTGACGTGATGGGTATCTAACAAAAAAACAATGAAATTGATGAAAAAAAAATTTTTTTTTTTTCTCATTAATGATGTGCCTTCAGTCGATTTTTTTCTTTAATCCTGGTATTAAGCGATTCTAATCTGACCTGCGTAGAACTTCTTTCAGATCTCCACCGCTTTATAGGTATATAAATAATAAAATACTAATTGTACAATTTTATATTTGGCAGTGCAAAACCATTATTCGGGTTATTCTGAAAAAAGATTGTCTGAATTCTGTTATTTAATAACTTTTCTACGCTTTTTATTAATCCTATATGTTATTTTTAATTACATGTTTAAATTCTATGCGGATGCTACTGGCCAGTTACGACGGTTACTAATATTCATGTTAACCTTTAAAATAAGATTCAATTTGCTTCTAACTGATTCAAACCTTCGGACGGACCGTTAGGTGTCTTACCGTTCGTTTCTGACGACAAACTGATGCCTGATAACTTGTGATTCTCGTCTCTGCGGTCACTTACCTGTAAAAAAGGAAAATAAGAACATTATTTGTGTGTTTAATATTTAAAAAAAAACATACATTATTTTAATGTATTAAACTAAAATGCCACCGTTTATCTTCCAATTAGACTGTCACGACGGAAATTTAACGTAATTATGGATTACCATCGTTTTTGTTAACATAAGTGCAGTTTGCCTATGATGTAACAAACTATTATATGATTCGGACCTTGACAAAACCTCTTCTATGGCTCCTGAATAAGACATCAATTTAGATAAATTACTTCCGCGAACGATGTCAACAAAATATTTTTTTAAACAACTTATTCTAACTTAATTTCTAGTATAGTAACAGGTTTTTTACACATTTAGTTACAATTGAAACCTGATAACGACAGGACATCCGAAATGCCGGAAGAATTACAAAGTTATTTAAAATAAGCGTGCCATAAAATAACAATAAACCAGTCAACGGAAGGAAAGTAAACATTTTTACGATAAAATACACATAATACTATAATAAAATAAGATCACAGTTGTGTATTATTAGTAGACGCGATTAACCTGCAGTCAATGATCGAAAGTGAACGTAGACACACACATTCGCGCGCCGCGTTTGTATCTCGACACGTGCTGTGTCCATAAGTGTGTACGTGAACACGTGCTGTGTTTATGTGTGCGTGTTGCGTTTGCGCCGCAAGGAAGTAGCGTTGGCGCAGAGACAGGGACGATGGAAGTGATCTTGTCACGTAGTGATTTCTCCCATTTATTTTATGATTTTAATGGTACTTTGTGTGGGATTTATTTGGTCATTAATCTTGAGTTCGTTATCTTACTGATTCATACTAGATAATACAGTTTTTAACAGAGAAAATTCAACTCTTTAGCTTGAGGAATTATGCTTAGTAGGTAAACACTATTTCTAAATATTTAATTATTATCTGGTAAATTATGACTACCTAACAAATTTAAAAAAAACTAACTCATGCATGCTCGAGATAAAATCATGCAAAAATCCTTAAAAGATAAAACTTCACTATCGCTTCCAGTGAATTCGATATCGATCGTAAAACTAAGTAGCTGATAGATCACGACCGACAACAGTTACGGTGAAAATCTCAACACGAAACGAATTATATTATCGTTTTAATATCGACTTTGTATCGATTACTTCCGCAGAAAATTCTCAAGGAAACCGCAATTCTGTTAATTTTTTATTATATTTTGAGACACCGGGAAATGGGAAAAAGATGCAGAATCGCTCATTAAATTCGGCCAGTGGAATGTGTACTCTATTTTTAGGCCTATAGTGCGCATATTAGAGTTAAGGTTTGAGAGAAATTTTAAGTAGAAGTCTATCAAATTACGCTTATGGGTAAAAAATATAAATAAATCCTTTCTGTACTAACTATACTAATATTATAAAGAGAAAAGATGTGATTTTTTGTTTGTTTATTTGTAATGGATAAACCCAAAAACTACTTAACTGGTGTTAAAAATTCTTTCACTCATAAAAAGCGACATTATCAGCGAGTAACATGGGCTGTATTTTTTTTTTAATACAGGTACCTACGAAAATTACTATAATGTAACCTAAGGTATCAAAAATTTCCTTATAAAAGTCATTATTTGGCGTGCGCTGCGAAAACTATTGATGATACATAAAATAATATACAACATATTTATAATACGAGTACTCATCATTACCCACAAAAAAATCCGTGAGGCTGAGGTTATAATTATGTTTACCTATTATTGAAATTGAAAAAAACGGTTATTGTGATTATTATCATTATCGCGTAGGATTTACTACTCTTAATCCCGGTAGTACGTTCCCGTGGGATATTTCCCGATATCCACGCGGGCGAACCCGCGGGCAAAAGCAAGTATTAAATAATAATAATGCTAGGAAATGCCGCCAGCATCCTCAGTACAATGCCCCAAGGGCATTTTTTAAGCTTAACTTAGTTTTAATTTAATTTAGTTAATGTTAATAATCATCTTGTAATTTGGTTATGTAAATAAATATAATATAATGCTATTATTTAAATAAAATCTCTTCTCTCTCTTTAGGCCTTGAATTCAGTCTAGCTCGCTGAGTTATTTAAGTATATGAAATTCTGACTATGATTAAATATTAATGCTTGTGAAGCGATTGACCACCGTCAAGCATATTTGAATGGTAAATCTCGATTCTAAAATAAATTGATGAATCCATGGACGTGAAATTGGTTTAGGTAAGAAGATTTAAATCTGTAGATTACGTATCCAGGATTTTACTGCATATTCGTTAAATACTTTCTGCTAGTCCTAATATTTGGATCGCAGCTCCAAATATCATCAAAAATGGTAGCCTTACCCACAAATTTTCAAACGATACTTACCTTATTACCTTACCTTATTTGTTATCCATAAATTGTGCTATTATGTGTTGTGCTATGTCTTTTGTATGCACTGAGTAAATGTTTCATCTATCTATCTATCTATCTATCTACCTTTAAGACAGTCTTAAAAGTGTTTCTGTCTCTACAGGACTCCTTAAAATGACAGAGACAGCACCAGACATAACAGCAACTTAAAATTGAGCTCCAATTTGAGCCTCAACAATTTTAGTTATGTCATTAATCTAAATTTACATCTCAAAAGTTATCAAACTCACACTTAAGATGAATCTCTTATAGCGAGCTGTCAACGACTCGGGTCTAAGACCGAAGGAATCAAGATCAACTGTTTGCTACACTTGTTATCATTACAGCAATAAAGCAGCCAAGTATTTCTCGTGTTTTTATTATAAACGGAGACTGAGAGAGTTATTAAATAACTCTTGTTTGTAGTTTTGCCCCATTGAACTGAGCTGTGTTTCTTACCACTTACAACTTTTGATATATACAGACAGACGTATAGGCCCCGTTCACACGGCGACGATCGAAATTTACTGTATAATTTTGATCACATGACAGTTTTATACTGCTTTGGTTTTCAACCGTATGATCGGTGGGATGTTGACGTGTGATCCAAATTTTTTACCGTAAAATATCGTACAGCACCGTGTGTACGAGGTCGTATTGTAAGGAACCGTAAATGTGGCACATCAAGTTTTATGAGCAGTGGTGGCCCAGTGGTAACGACCGCGACTTACGAGTTGTAGGTCGTGGATTCGAACCCTGACAGGCGCTTTACTTTGTGTAAATTATTTCATCACCTCTTCTCTCAAAACGGTGAAGGAAAACATCGTGAGGAAACGGCATGTCCTCGAACCAAAATTTCGAAGACATGTGTCATCTACCAACCCGCACTGGGCCCGCGTGGTAGATTACGGCCCACCCCCTCTCACCGAGAGGTGGCCTGTGTCCAAGCAGTGGGAACATTATAGGCTGATGATGCAAGTCTTAGAAACGTTATTAGTATAGTGTCCACTCTGCAAAAGATAAGCTGTGTGACCGTCTCTTTAACCTTTTGACCGCCACAGTCATGTATAGATGACAGACAAAAATGTGCCCAGCACGCCACGGTCACGACTACATGACAGATTTAAAGGAATAATTCGTAGCTTGGCGCCGAGGGCACGTTTTTGCTTTTTTGACATGACGGTCAATAGGTTAATAAAATCGATGTGCCATATCAATGTCCGAGTACTCTGGAGCTAGCATGAATGCGTGGAGTAAACGTAGCGTATATTCGAACTATTTTAAAATTGAAGACACTCGTTTCGCACATGACATAACATTTATTTAGTTTTAAATCTGTATTCATCTAACACAAACCTCCCGCTGCGTCTGTCTGTCTGAACGCGATAAACTCGAAAACTACCGAACGGATTTTCATACGGTTTCCACCAATGGACGCAGTGATTCATGAGAAAGGTTTGGGTGTATTGAGGATTGAGGTTTTGTATAAAATATGACGATGATTGTTGAAGATTTCGGAAAAAAAAACATGCCAAATGGGAGCTTTAATGATGATGATGATCGCACTGCTAGATCATATGAACTGGATTTCATAAAAGACATCGTAGCTTACATCCGATCGATTCATGCCGAACAAAATATACCAAATTTTGATAATGTATATCTGTTCAGTACAACCTAAATGAACATATAAATTATGATTATTCCTGGCCACTTGTTTGTCTATGATCTATTTTTGTTCAATTTTGTTCCTTGATATCAGTACATTGTGCTCCAATTACTAGTTAAATAAATTAAATAATTTAACATTTTCAAAAACAATTTTACGATCCATTAGCTCCGTCAATATTATTAGTTGACCTGTACACAACAGACAAGCTATCAAAACCAAACTATGCCAGTCTTATGTACCACTATCAACACAACGGTCAAATCTCAAGCTCTGTTGTAACACCGCCGCGGGCGTATTGGTTCATTAGTAGCTAGTAACCTTTTGAACTGGCTAGTCACCTGTTGCGTTGGTGTGGTCACCTTGTCTCTGGTATTTTATTAGTTAATACATTAGCGACTTATTGTTTGAATTAAGCCTGCCTCCTTGGACTAGTGGTCCCAAGCGCTACTACGTCCTGAGTTGAATCCTCAAATCGAAAGTCTTATCGTGTCGCCCAGAGAGGGGTCCTATGTAATGGGTGGCGAGCCTTTTGCCATCAACCGGGCATAAATCCAGACATTTATGCCCGGTTGATGGCAATAGGCTCGCCACCATAACTGGTGACAGATGGGTGTCATAAAGGTAAATCTCTGCCCAACCCTTCAGGGAATACAAGCGTGGTGCTAAGTAAAGATGACGTTGACTTCGGAAACCATGCCTTTGGTTACGATTTCTAGTCTGAATTCAGACTATTTCAAGCTTATTATGTATGCAGTTCGCTTTCTTTCTGTACGTTTTAAGTGTCTTTGAGAAAGTGTCTCGTCTGTAGACTGCATTTATAATGGCTAAGATTAATATTATTTGGTAGAAAGAGGGGGTCTTTTGGATAAGGAATATTGAGTACGTTCCGCAATACGAAGTTGCCCTTTAGCAGAAGTAGATATTCGAGCAAAAGTTGATATAACGAAAGATGTCAAGTATATCAATATAAAATCATTTGATATACGAGTATGTATTAATAAAAAGCATTATGAACTTGATCCTTTAGAAGACTTCTCAATTCAAAGTGTGGCTTTCGAAAGTAACAGGTATTGTGTACAATATTCGTATATTTTGGATAGCCGCCAAATATGTCGCTCTCTTTTATGTTTTATATACTCGTAGGTTATATTACCAGGATCTAACTTTCTACGCCAATTTATCAACCCTATTCTCAGTAAACCCGACAAAGAATCGAACAATGTGGCGTCAGTATGCAAAAAAGATACAAGATATAGTGGCACAGTCTAGGAAATGATTCTTACACGCGAAGTGAGCTTGTGTGTGTCAGTTGTTGCGTGTGTGTGTGAGTGTTTGTGTGTGTGCATGCGAACAGCTGATCGACGACGTTTATAGTAGAGAAAGATGGAAATATAAACTGTGTATATGATTTGGCGGTATTCACTTTTTCATTATCAGTATTATTCCTTTGTGACGTTATATTTACTCTTTATATTAATTTTGTCGTCAGCTGTTCGTGTTTTCGAGGCCATTTTTATTTGGTAAGTTACCTTTAAGAATGTGTACAGACTAAATGAATCGTAATATTTATATCCACAGTAGCCTAACCTAACTTTTGACCTTGTTTCAAGCTCTAGACAGTAATGCAAAATACTAGATTTCATTGAAATATCAAGTAGCAACCATATTTTTTACAACAACAGTAGAGCTGGCGACGAAACATTCCAGAAAGTTGGCAACATTGCTTATACTTGAACAACGGTATTAACTTATTTGGCACATTGACATAGCTTCTTAGCGTTTCTGCCTACGCGGCATTTAGCATCGAATTTGATAGATATTTATATAATTTGTTTGATATTAAGAAATAAGTAAAGAGACTTCGTAGTCAAGTCGAAGTAAAAAAAACCTGCTCAGGGGGGTAACCATCACCTCATATAGCAGTATTATTTCAATATTAATTTAGCGTGAGAAAGAAATGGAGCTATAAGGCTGAGGCTACAGTAGGCAGCGATTTGCGATGCGACTGTAAAAGCGAAACGAGATAAACATGGTATGGCTACATTATAAGCGAAAATCCGGCGTATATTCGGCGATGACGTGGCTACAGTACACATGCTACACAACGAATTAGCATGAGCGATTCATGCGGCAAATTTCGCTGATATGTTGATGTAGCCGATGCCGTGATTACAGTAATGTTGTTCCGATCGCTTAAAGAAATCAAAGATCGCTAGTAGTATTTGATGTACGGTGTAGCCATATACGTGTGCATTCGTTTATTTGTTTTGATCGCTCATGTGTCGCAGGTCGCATCGCGGTTTAATGTAGCCTCAGCCTAAGTCCTGTATCTGTACAGCTCCATCATTGTCCCACTGTGAAGTAATATTATAATAATAATGATGTATGAGGTGATGGTTACCCCCCTGGTAGAGATTTATAAACGATTCCAAAACTGTAGTGAAAATTTGGTGCTGTTTCTCTACGTATATCCTGAGTGCCATGATACCTGTCCAAAATAAGTAAATGAGTACCTACTACTGATAATGTTATAATGGGCTGCAGTCTCGACATAGATCGCGATGGCTTTACAACCGAATTCGGTCGCAAAGTCCCAATTAGGAATGGCAATTCTTTCCGAAAAATATCGATTCTTATATCGATTTGAATCGATATCTGATAAATCGATACACAAAAAAATCGAGGTTTAAAAAATCGTTTTTCCAGAAATTGATCTTATTTCGATTTGCTTTTCGAGTTTGTATTTTCTTTGTTAATGTTAAAAAATACGTTTGTAGTACAAAGTTGCTTGTCAAGCAATTTTGACCGTCTAGGACCCCTTTGCGACCGAATTCGGTCGTAAAGCGATCGCTATCTATGTCGAGATTGCAGGGCCTGTTCTGACACAATTTAGATTGATGCTCATCACAAGCTCAAAATAAACAATGACACGAATTTCATCGTCTCATCGTGTAGTGGTCCTACACAAAAAGAGACGATGAAATTCGTCTTATAGTTTGCAAGTTTCAGGAAAAAAAAAACAGAACTTAACTGTAATTTGATTTAGACAATGGATTACCTTGGATGTCTAGATTAGATTTCTTAAGTTGCTACTGTAGTAATCTGAAATAGAACCTAAGACAGATACCGTATCTTAATCTGAATCATTGTGTGACTCAAAATAGTATGTATACTAATATAGTAGTAATATAGTATATGAACTAAAACAGTTGACAATCTAGATCTTTTTGAAATTGTCAGCCAGACTTGTAAACTGAGCTCACACTCACATCAATTTACAGCTACATTTTTATCTCTACTAGGAATTGACAAAATGTTAAAAACACGATGACAACAAGCACTCACAAACACTATCCCTAAGTTTTCACTGGATGGTTTTACAGAATAAGTACTGTTGAAACTTTTTGGGGGCAAAATACAATACAATTTTGAATAGTAACACGGAAATAAATGTATACGTATTTTACGTCAAATATATTGCCAATAGTAATTGTAGAAGGTAACACGATAAATATTCAATTACTTAAATAGCTTCATCTGTCTGAATGACCGAATCCTTGGACATTACAAAAGTGCCTGTAAATGGTTTAATTGAAATAAATGCTTTGAGTTTGAATTTATTTTTAACAGACTTAAAAAGGAAGTTTACTTTCACGCTTTTTCAAGATATTCGTGCTACGCTACTGATTTCATAATCCTAACTAATATTGTAAATACGAAAGTAAGTTTGTTTGTTTGTTTGTTACGCTTTCACGCCAAAACCGCTGATTGGATTTGTATGAAATTTGATACATGGGTAGACCAAGACCTGAGTTACGACATAGAATACCTTTTATCCCGATATTCTCACGGGGTCGAGACTTATGCGGGTGAAACCGCGGGGTGCGGCTAGTAAAGAAATATTGACCCTGCATATTGAAAATGCGATGTTATAAGAATCAATTATTGGCTCTCTTAGTTGACTTATTGCACAGAATACCTCTACGATCTTAAAGACGTGTTACATAATTACAGATGGAGTATTGGGCGTCGTCGGGTGGAAGCGAATTCATGAGTACTATATAAAGACTGTTTATTTGTTGATGTTATGTTACATTGTCTGTTTTAGCAATTGTATGTTTTGTCGACGATGATAAGTGGGAGTTGCCATGGCAACGATGTAAAATTTTTTGACTTTGATTTTGGGAAGGCAACGTATCTATTCTTTTGGAAAGATAGCGTTTTGTTTTTTTTTTGTTTTTCAGGAAGCTCTTTCTTCAGGTAATGCTTTCGCAAAATCGATACTTTTCTTGATGTAACTGTCTCTTAGCTTAATATTATTGTGTGAAGTTTATTAGTTTTTATTTTTATGCAATAAAAGTGACATTAAACTTTTACAAAATATAATATATCATATTCTGACAAAAAAAATTACTATGATTTATTAGGTTACAATAATAAAGACGAATAGTAGTGCCGAACAAAAAAAAATTAAACATTTCAAAAATACGCTAACTTTACTTTTTTTTCGCCACTTTAAAAGTATGCTAACTTTACTTTTTTTTAGCCAATTTTTAAGGATCTCTTTAATAGTCACAACAATCTTCTTTCATAACCTATCATCTAAGATCTAACTTTCAATTTATTGAAAGTCATTTCTCCTTGATCATGAGCGACCACGGTCGCCGCTGATCGTCGCTTGCGACCACGTTGCGACACAGTGAGAGGTCACACTGTATCAGACTGTTTGTGGGCGCTTTCAAATGCGGGGTTTGTGTCGGTGTCTGACTGGATTAGTATACTTGACCTTGTATTAGAAATGCTAGCGAGTCAATGATTAAAGATGAGCAATCGGCTAGGGTTTGGGGATTGTAGGCTTTTCTCTAAAATATAAACCGTAGTATTAAGAGATTTTCGAAAATAACTTCTTGATTTTTTGTGCGATAACGACGTAAATAGTTCTTTTTGATTATACATGCTGTATAATTTGATAATTGTATGTCTTCCTACTCTTGACAAAGTTAATACTGAAAACATAATTTAATTTTCCAATACATAAGGAAAACAAATCTGTTACAAATTGTAAGAGCAACTTTTCTCCCAACTTTTACAATTAGTTCCGAATTGATATAAGAAGTATACGAAAACGCGTTGTCTGAGCACGCCATTAACCACAAGCCACAACTATCCTATTGTATCACTGAAAAAAAAGCTTATTACCAACCAGTTAACGATTATGTAAACTAAATACTGATGCACACTTTAGACGTGGGCAAAAAGCGGTAACGTTACACGTAACAGGTAAAATAGTGGGTGAAATGTAACGCGTTATTGAGTAACGGTTACGGAGGACAGTGATTCGATCGTCACGGTTTGTTCTTCTTGCGTCATATATAATTAGATTACGAGGTGATCGGTATGCAGTTTTCACTGATCATTTTTGCTGTATGGTGGATTATCCCGTGTAGATGATAGTCACTTGACCACAAAGTTTCGCGGTTATCGATACGTTAAATGGAGCTCTAGACAGTCAAGTTTGATAACTCATTACTCCATAAATAATTTAAAATTGGAACATAAAACAAATATTTTACGCATTCTTTTTTTTTTGGTCAAGGAAGGCAACTTGAGCAATTGACATTTAAATAGTTTTTTATGCAAATAGTTATTTATTTCACAATGCCTCCTTTTAAATTGTCGATTTTCCGATTCGATACGCTTAAAACCACCATTAAATGCAAATAATATAAAAAAATGACATTGAATCAGAAAAAAGCTAATTTTATGCTAAATCCTTTATGAAAAAAAATGCATAAGTACTGCATTGCGAAAACCAAACTTTCAAATACTTTCGATATTTAGTTGAGGACATTTATTCAAATGCATTCGTTTTTCTTTCATATAATTATTCTTACTTCCTACCTGTGTGCAAAAAAATAATCTAAAATCTATCTGTAGATATGTTGTTTATGTAGTTCGTACGAGTAGTTGGGAGTTTTTAAGGGTCGGTAATCACCGACAACCTTGGTAATACAAATGCCCGTCGCACTCATGCCGCGTCGACGTTTCATAGGGATATTTATTTTTACTTACGAAAAAATAAATATTTGAAAAAATCACAGATAGAATTATAGATAATGAAATAGTCTGTTCATACAAAAAAAAATATGAAAATATCTTACGTAGTTTGAAAGTAATATCTTTTTTATGCTTTGGGTAGACGTTACTTCCTGAATTTATTTCAAAAAGTATTATACTACAATACTTAAATATTCTCATATAGAATTGATGTGTATGCGTTCTAGTTTAACATACGTGTTTTGCATAAATTACTTGCATTATATGACGCTCCTGCAGGAAGGCGCGACACGACAGCGCAATGCGACACAAGCAGCACCATTTCTACGAAAACTTCATGGAAAATGTCGCGCTACCTGTCGCACCCGCGATCTTGCGACAGTCTGCACGAGCCTTAAGGTGAAGCTTGTGTTTTCACCTATAACTTACCGGTGGAGGCTTTAAATATTATAATCTTAGAACTACGACCTATTTTACCTAGGACACGATAAATAAGTAGTGTTGACATACCTAGTAGGCCTAACTCGGACGAAACAAGCCAGTGGTCTGACATTTCCTTCGGGTTACTGGAGGTTAATTGTAAATATTATAATCTAAGCTTTTAACATTATGAATTACTAACTGCGCCCAATAGTATCAACAAGTATCAATCCTAATCCTAACTAATATTATAAATGCGAAAGTGAGTTAATTTGTTTGTTTGTTACGCTTTCACGCTAAAACGGCTGAACGGATTTGGATGAAACTTGGCACAATGATAGTCCATGACCTGGATTAGGACATAGGATGTTTTTATCCCGATATTCCCACGGGATCGAGACTTATGCGGGTGAAACCGCGGGGTGCAGCTAGTATTTTTATAAATGAAACATTTAAATTGACACAATCATTATAATTTTTGAGATTTCATTCTAGAATAAAATTTTAGGTTTTTCGTTACAAGACAATAAATGCAGACCTTTTCAAGAATTCAATAATGCAGTGATTTCAAATCGCTTTTATTAATGCTATTGCAACATTTTCACCTCTTGAAATACTAATTAATTGCAATTTAAGTTCACGGTCAATTGTTTTGCTTATTTCCAGCTTCTTTGCGAAATTCTTAGTTCGGCTAAAATAGTGGTGTTTAATTAGTAAAATATAATTATCAGAAATATCTAGCGGCAAAATTTGCCATTACCTTGTAAAAGTTAAATTAAACTGATACAAAAAAATACATTAACGTAATCCATCAATGAACGTGAAGTGTGAACAACGTCAAAAAAAAAACGCAGAAAAAAAACTAATAAAATTAAAAACACGTAGGTTTATTTCGAACGTGACAACACCGAATCAGAACCGTCACCAAGAAAACAAATGACTGTGACACGGATGGTGTGAATTCGAGCGATTCGAAATACAATGCTGATTGCGCAACTTCGCTCTTTACTACAAACTTGTTATAACTTGCATTGGAATTGCAACATATCGTTGTGCACATCTGTGATGCCCACGCTGCCCGCTCAAGCATAGGATTGCACAAGAAGTACGCTCAAAAAATGTAGATAATAATTACTATTATAGACTTGGACATAAATTAATTCTTGTCGCTATTGTTTAATCTATTTTTTTTTTAATTGTTTCATAAGTTTCATAACTGTTATTATCAAGTCTAGAAAACTATTGCTGGAGAAATTATTTTCTGTAATTTTAATAGATAGTTTGTGTAATTTTCAAACGATTATTTATTGAAACTCGAATTGATGATTAGAAAACTTAAATTCCGAATTAACACAGATCAAGAGATGACTCGATTGATAGAATAAAAAACTCGATAATAACAATGACCACATCACTAAAATCAATACAAACGTCAAAATTCTGTCAAACAAACACAGACTACGCAAAAAAATCAAAAGCTTACAAACGTAAAACAAAAAATACGTGTTCTACCGTAGATGACCTTAAGTTCGCCGGGGCTTTGTACTCTAAAGTGACTTATACATATATGAAGACAGACATGCATTACCGTATTCATAAATTATGACTATGCTTACAAAGAGTATGTAAAATAAGTCTTGACTTGTAAGATAACGTCGCTCAAACATGCTCGGAGCAATTTTTTCACTTTAGTATTTATTTATCTCAGTTCTTCCAGGGTCTATTTGGTAATAAAAATTGTAGGGACAGATGTAAAAAGGATATTGGTTTCGAGATTTCGTAGCAACTGTGTTTTTGCTTGTAAATCAGTTTTTCAAATAATATTGCTGTCATTTGAGTGAAATCTGTGTGGTTCTCCCCCTAAAAGTCATTTTAGATAAACATGAACTCCAAGGTCTTCACATGATGTGACCAAGACTATTTCTAGACATTAAAAGAGACTGTTACCTCTGAGCTTGTTTCGTTGTTTCTTCTCAGAGTAGTCGGTTAGATCACATAGACCTCATCTAGTTTTAAAAATATAACGTGTAAAAGTGTTTGCGTAAACCTACTTACAGAAATAAAATTACTAAAATTTATTAACTTATTACATGTTCTCGGGTAGCTCCATCAGTGAACTTTACGAATTACAATCAATACACTAAATTTAATATTAAAAAAAAAACAGACAATATAGAAGCTTCATTGTTACCACACAAAAAAAATACAAAACATACAAAGTTTTGACGTAAAAAATGACATTGTACTCCATTTATCCAATTAACATTTAAAATATAATAATAAAGGCAAAGGTCAGAAGATCGGAAGTAGGGCCGGTTACGTCACTCACTGGCCAACTTTCGTCTTCGTGCGCTCGCGCAACCAACGTTACACTTATTGAGATACGCTGCTAGTTGAAATCGTGAGTGAATTTTATCGCAGTATCTAATGTGATTTAGATAAGTATTTTTGTAAGTTAGGTTAGATGTTGAGACATTTTCAGTGTTATATCAATATGGCAGAAAAAAAATGTTTTTTTTTTTTTTCATTTTTCTCCGGGCAAAGATGACAATAGGGAAAAGTGTAGACAATAATAACCAAACAAGGTAAAAAGAAGAAAATAGGAAATGTGCCAACAATAAGTGAGGAAAGTTCAAACTTCTTTTTCAGCATCGATTGGCTACTAAGAAGAATATTACCGTAGGAATTATAATGACCCACATCAGCTAAACTAAAAACAGTCTATAAATACCTCCATTTAGATAACAAACGAAAGGCAAATGCATTCAAAATCTTTTCAGCGATAGCTTAATAGATTTCATGCAGACCAAAGTACGTTATGCAATAATATTCGTGCACTAACCTACTTTTCAGTCACGAGAACAAACAGACAAACAAAATTGAACTTTAATGTAACCGGAAGTTTTACAGAATGCCCGGAGAATGTCACTTTGACCAGTAAATACGGTAAATGAAAAATTAGTTAGTTATACAACTGAGGATTTGTAAAATTAATATAGAATTGTTGTGACCTTTACGATACGTTGTTATTACACGAATTCTGTCCGTAATCTTGTAATCATGTGAAATGCAACCAGGATAGAAATAAAGAATAATACTTACTGATGTAACCAGTGACGCAGAATATTTTTATTTCGATTTTTCAGGGCTGATATCACATTAAGAACTTTTAATTGGATGAAATTACTTAATTAGCAGCTGACGTGGCAGTGGGCTGGCCTTGTTTGTCGAAGGACCGATGGCCGGAGGAGCAGACGAGTCCTGGAGTGGGGTCCGCGTATCGGTAAGTTAATGTGGGACGCCCCCAGCTAGATGGACCTACGACCTTAAAAAGGTGGCTGGGACAGACTGGATGCGGAAGGCGGAGGACAGGGTGTTGTGGCGCAGCCTGGGAGAGGCATTTGTCCAACATTGGACTGCGATAGGCTGAGTTGATTGATTGATTGGCTTAATTAATTCGATAAAAATAAATAAGTCTTATATCTGTGGGGCTTTTGTTGTTCGAATTATAAATCCTAACTAATATTAGTAATGTGAAAGTGACTTTGTTTGTTTGTTACGCTTTCACGCTGAAACAGCTATACGGATTTGGATCAAATTTGGCACACGGGTAGACCATGCATTAGGATTCTTTTATCCCGATAATCTCACGGGATCGAGACTTTTGCGGGTAAAACTGCGGGGCGAAGCTAGTTAGTACACTGTTGTAGTATCTTGTTGATATACTGTTGTTATACATTTCATTTTAATTCTGAACACACCATAGGTACCATTTTCTCTTATAATTAATTGTTACTTCCAAAATCATCATTATGTATTTGTTATATTAATTAGAATTTCAAAGTTAATTTTAACAACTACAAACAAAAAAAAAAATCACTCATCTCCTAAGAATTTAAAATAATTTCCACATTTCCCGTTGCTCAATTCAAACCGTGATTTTCCTCAAACATTTCAACAATACTAATCGATTATTTATTTCAAAATGATTAATGAAATATCTCATAATTATAATCGCATCATTATCGAGTAATTAAGAAACATCTGGCTGTCGTCGCGACGATTTATTTGTGCTATCGAACGATTGTATTCAAATCAAGGCGATTAATCGATTCGATTCAGTTTTGTTTTATTGTATTAAAATATGAGATGTATTTGGACTGATTACAGAATTGAAAAGTTAAGATGCGTTCTTGTTTTAATTTACACTAATCTAAATTATTAAGAGCGAGGTCACACAGGCAATGCAGTGTCGCAACGTAATGTTGCCGCACAACGGCGTCGGAGCGTTTTCGCAGCGTTCCGGTGTGGGGTGTGTCATGTCAGATAGTGAATAATCTACTATAAATACGCTCAACTCTCCCCTTCGATAGAATATTAATCCGATTCTGTCCCTTGCTGTCCTCCCCCAGCGACGCCCTAAGGCGAGGTCCGTACCCACAGGGGGTGCCCTTAGCGTGTTTAGTTTATAAGTTTACGCCCTGGCTGGCCTGGAGGCCTTAATTTTTTGAGGCACCCACAGGCAAGTTCAGCTAGGCAGACGAAAACCTGCGTTGCCGCTTCGGTGTTACGAAGCCCGTACCCTCTCCGCTCCATCTCTTTGGTCTCCTTGCGCGTGCGACGTCGTCCGACGACGCAGCGCACCGTGTGGAATATCATGGATATTTGTATGACATACGAAGGAGCATTAACGCTCAGTCGTCGCAACGCAAAGCACCTGTGTGGCCTCACTCTAAGTCAGTCAGTATCTCTGTTGCTTTTGCATAGATGTATCGATTGGGGTAAGTTTGATCGATTGGGGTAAGTTTGATCGATTGGGGTAAGTTTGATCGATTGGGGTAAGTTTGATCGATTGGGGTAAGTTTGATCGATTGGGGTAAGTTTGATCGATTGGGGTAAGTTTGATCGATTAGAGTAAGTTTGATGGATTAGGGTAAGTTTGACTGCTGTAGTTTTCTTAAATAATATTAAAAATAATACCAGCCTATTACTGCCCTAAGGGGAAAGGCCTCTTTTCATACCAAGCTTAAAACGGGCTAGCAATTTCAGACTTATGTTAGGTTTCGTCACTATCTTTTCCTTGACCGATGTCAGTGATTTAATAAAATTGACCAAAAATTAACGTGGCATCCAAATGAGGGGAAAGACTGTCCCAGATGTTGGTAAGAATCGCTTGTAAAAACCCTCTGGGTCAGCTTATTTACTTTTTAAAAGACATAATCATAATCAGCATACAAATGTTCCCACTGCTGGGACACAGGCCTCCTCTGGGTGAGAGGGAGTTGGCCGTAACCACCACATGGAACCAGTGCGGGTTGGTAGATGTAACATGTCTTCGATTTTTTGGTTCTAGGACATGCCGGTTTTCTCACCGTTTTAAGAGCAGTGGTGATAAAATAATTTACACAAAGTAAAGCGCCTGTCTGATTTCGAACCTACGACTTACAACTCGTAAGTCGCGGCCGTTACCACTGGGCCACCTCTGCTCTTAAACGACATGTACTGTAGAAGCCTACATAGTTATTAATACTTATTATTTATTGACATCTTTTGTAAACCAATCTCTCAGATATCAATTTTATAAATAGCTCTACTAACTATTCTGTCACGACCATGACAATAAACTAGAACTAGTTTAAAAAACATGTGTACGTACATATAAGGGTATCTCGTAAAAAACCAGTATCACTAAATTACTTAATTTATGGACATATATTATATATTTTCATGTATAAGCCTAGACTGTCTAACATACAACCTACGGCCATCCTCGCCCCGGACCCACCGCGTCGCATCGCATCGCATCTCTCGCCCGCGCTCGTTCTTCATTTCGCGCTAGTACTTTCTGACTTATTTTCCTTTTGCCCGGAATTGGGCTATCAAATACAAAAATATTTATTCAAATCCTACTGGAAGTTCCAGAGATTAGCGCGTTCATACAAAAAAAACTAACACTTCAGATCTATTATTAGTGTAGACACAAACATTAATATTAACATTATTATTTTTATAGTAAGATAAAAATATGTAAAACTTACGTTACAAGATAATGTCAAATTATGCTAGTGTTATATTTTGCTATGCTGATGTAAATCATGTAATGTTGTGACGAACTGTATCTAATTGATTCGTAAAAAGAAATTTTCATTTAATTATTATAAATATTCCATATTTTACAAAAATACATTTAATTAGACTATTAAAAAAAATGCAATGCATAAAAAAACTTTCGTGACCTCAAATATACTTATCACTGATTATTGAATAAAAAAAGCAAAACAAATGCTGTAAATAATATATTACAGATGCTGTAGATCCAATCATGTATCATCCACTTCAACTATAAACATCAACGATGTACCTAAGTACCTACTGAAAATATTAAACATTAGAATAACCGCAGCAAGAATTTCTCCTGTGGGAAAAAAACAAGGATATCTCTTGATAGTCTCGCATTAAAGAGTAAGTAAGTCAGCTTCCTACAAAGTAAAACCACTTGGTGGTACCCGCCAGCATATTAATTTAGGGCTGGGTTCCAGGATGTCATGGAACGCCCCTGTACATTTAAACTCTCAAATACAGAGCCGCCTCACGGCAGAACGTAAGTATATTTCCTTCTTAATTAAAACAACGTCACTGCAGTTAAAAACCGTACTATTATACAAATGAATAATACAATATACCACAACAAGGAAGTGGTCAGTCTGATTCATGGCTACATTATCGAAATAGCTGTTTTTTCGCACAGCGACAACGGCCGACCAATCTGGTATGAATGCGTTGAAAACCATTGCGAATGGCCGTAAAAAAGGTTATACAATTATTATTTATTTATATTTAAAAGAGTTATTATAGATCTTTGCTGTAATGGAACATTTTAATGCGCTTTTGTGATTTTTTGGTCGAAACTGCTGTATTTGTAAACAATAAAATATTGACGTATATAAATATAAAGACGGTTATAAATTCAAAACACAATAATTTTGAACTCAGGATTTAATTAAATCGTTACCAATTAATTAATCTCACTAATCCGATTGAGCCCATCAAATGCAGCTCAGCAGGTTTGTATTTTGTTTGAGACATTTTCAGAAATGTCGTTACCTGAAATGCTTTCAATTTGTATCGTAAGGATTGGTCGAAGACTAAAACGAACAAAACCCTGAGTTTAGTGTAAAACGAATAGTGACAGTGATACAAATAATAATATAACACATGAACAAAGTGTTGTTATTATTATATTAGACTTGTAACAACCGGGGTCGCGGGAAGGTACTAAAGGGTTACCGAGGCACCTGACAACACAGGCAACGGAAGGAACACGGGTAGGTTTTAGTAAGAGTTTGACACACCCTCCCGCGGACCAGAGCGGGAGAAGTTATTTGATAATTTTCCACCCAAAAAAAAAGGATTTAATTAAACAACTATTCAATTTAAAAACTTTTTGGGTATTCTAGTCAACTATGTATACTCGTAAATCCAAATTATAACTTTTAAATTAAGGAATTACATATATCATTTCTACATATATCTACATATATCATATATCATTGTATGAATGTACCATTTCGACTACTGTTCAACTATAATACTGTAAAAATAATTTAACCATGTCATCATTGCATTTCTTTTTATATCAATTCACTCATTTTTACAATAATGTTGCATACAAGCCATGGTAAAGATTGTACAAGAATCACCTATATTTTAACTGTAACATCTTATTTATTTTACCTACGATCTATGCAAATAAATTTTGACTTTACTTTACTTTACTTTACTTTACAACCTACATACACGTACGACAACAAAGATAATAAGTATGAACAATTATAACGTCAATGAGTAAACTTTGAAATTGACATTATACCGAGTCCCGTTACAGGTTACCACAGTACATTGTTCTACCTCAATATAAGGTAATAAATATATTCAGAGGCACAGATTATGCATAGTAGGCCGAAGTGCGAACGAAAACCAACACATCTCTATTTGTCGGTACCGTTAAGTACGGCCAAGGGAAACATTGGAAAAGTAAAGAAATTCCTAATATTTACTTTGTTAATTGACGTAATATCGGCTATTTAAATACTTGTGTGAATTCTATTTCTTTAAAACAAATGAATCCGTAACTGCACTTGTTTTTGCTAAACAACTACTCTCGTAGTTTGTAAGTACAAACACATCCTTACACATGTGAAAATGAGTAAATCATCCAGAAAGAAAACTAAACTTGCATTTGGTCAAAGCCGCTAACAATATCTATCTACTTTGCATAAAATGGAGACATTCGCACATTCAGAGTCTGTAGACAAATAATTGAATACTGCTACCTATCCACTTGTAGAATTACTAATCCTCTTCAGCCATTCTTATGACATCCACGGAAATACTCGTGAAGTCAAATCCGAAACCATGTAAATACTGTTCAAGGAACGAATATTTAAATGAAGACAAACATTTTCATCTTCTTCTGGAACCAAAGACGGAAGTTTTTTCCGAACTCTTGACTACAAGAGAATCTTTGTTTACAAATGCTGTTAAATCAGGGACAGGGATACCCAGGGACAGGCATCTTAGTGCAAAAATCATCATCAACTGCCAACCGTATTCCAACTATATTGGGGTCGGCTTCCTTGCAAAAACACTTGCAAAAGTATCAATCAAACAATCAAGTCAGCCTATCGCAGTCCACTGCTGGATATAGGTCTCTCCCAAGCTGCGCCACAACACCCTGTCCTCTGCCTTCTGCATCCAATCTGACCCAGCCACCTTCTTAAGGTCGTCGGTCCTAGTATCTAGCTGGGTGCGTCTCACACTACGCTTGCCGATACGCGGTCTCCATTCCAGGAATCGTCTGCTCCTCCGGCCATCGGTCCTTGGACAAACATGGCCAGCCCACTGCCACACCAGTTTGCTTATTCTGCAAGCTATGTCGGTAACTCCGGTTCTTTCCCGGATACTTTCATTCCTGATTCCAAAAATATAATTGTGATTAATATTTATCTAGATTGATTTGTATATAGAATCATTTGAGTCACCAAATGTTAATAAATATATAATAGAAGAAGCCCACCATTTCCAACTATCTTCTAATTTTATTCACCGTGCCTTATTCTTGCTTGCACCGTGCTTTTATTTTTCTTTCTTTTTCTACTTGAACACATTACAAGTTTTATTTTACATGTGCGTATTCGCTTAAGACCGTTAAAGTACTTATTTGGAAATAAGTCTCTTGACATGGATTTTACCCGCTAGTGTACTTAAGTGCAACGGTTTGTCTATGATCATCATCAGTTTGTTTAAAACTTGTTCAATAACAGCAATATGCATATATACTAACCATAGTGGTAAATAGCAGTCTAAGCATAAGATTTACTCTGTGAGCAATGGCAAACAGAACGCAGATCCGCTACTATCGAACCAAGACCAAAAATAAACGTACCAAGAAGAAAAAATCTATGTATCTCTTACCCATGTTTACAAATAAATAAATGATTTATGATTTATGAAAGAAGATTTACTCTTGGACAATTCAGACTTAACCACCCCTTTTCAGTGCAGTGGTGGCCCAGTGGTAATGGTAGCGACCTACAAGTTGTAAGGTCATAGTTTCGAACCCTTACAGGCGCTTTACTTTGTTTAAATTATTTTATCACCACTGCTCCCAAAACTGTGAAGGAAAACAACGCAATGAAACACGTTCATGCACCAAAATTGGAAGACATGTGACATCTACCACCCCGCATTGGGCGCAGGATGATTTTCCCATATTGGGACAAGTTACGCCTCATTCCTTTACGCAGCTCTTGTGAAAACTTTGGGCAGTTCACAAGGGTATAGTGAAATTGCCTGGCTCATTGTACGTATAATGATTCTCTTGCCCTTATCTCAAAGTTTTGGGGTCAGCGCAGTACGTTTTTTTCTTGCATACATCTTTATCATCTTTCACCTAATTTATCCAACTTTGCTAAGCCTCTCCATTGTGTGATGTGATGATACTATGTTCGTGGAGGCTCGTTTGTTAATTGACTGTTTTGACTGACAGATCGACCGATGCATCAGTTTCAGCCTGTTCAAAAATTTAACAGTTAACCCCACCTACATTCAAGAAAACTAACGTGAATATATGCACGTCCTAACTGCTCTAGTATTATCCTTAACCCGTTATAGTCCAAGAGCTTTAATATTAGGGACTCACGACACGTCTACAGACATACATACATGTATATATTGTGTTGACGAGTGAACTCAGGTCGATGACCTGAGTACAGTTATCTTACGTTGTAATGTCCTTACGGGTTGGTACATCTCATTTTATTTACATTTTCATTTTATTTGTGTATGGTGTCATTGGTGTTAAGTTGGTAGTTGATTGAGTTGGTTAATCAGCTTTATACTTGTGAAAAAAAATCATGACAAACGGACTACCGTTTTACAATACATACGAATAGAGCTTACTTATAACTACAACTAAGTTCTGTTTGTATGTATTATTTTCCAAACTATTACTTAAGTTGCACTTGACTTATAGACAGTAACGACCTATTATTTGATACAATCTATTTCTCAACCTAAAAATCTTTGTCAATATCTCCAACCATTAGTAACGATCAGATTAGAACGGGCGACATTCAAAATTAAACTAAACGAACATTACAAGACAGAAAATTGCCCCAATCATAGACCAACTAAAAAACCTTTCTAGCAGAACTAAGTAAGAAATAAACATTTCCGTAATTTACATAACATATCTAGATCTTCTGCTAAACCTATTTTGTAATACAGCACAAAATGTAGTTGCAAATATAACAAATCAACTCAATTCTTTTGACAAGACGAAATTACGTAAAAGTTGCTAAAAAAATATATTAAAAAATTCCCACAGTCATCGTAATACGTACGTAGAGCAAATAAATACATACAGAGGTCAGACCTACCGTGTCAGGGGGTCGAGTAGACGGTGAAAGCATTACAACATCGATTATAGCTTTAAGAAGCGACCATTGCTTAATATTAACACTTAAAAGGTTAGATGTTATGTAAGGTCTGCATGTGCATAGCTCTGTGATGTGTATTTGGTAATTTTGTAATGCATTAGTAACATCTTAGGATTTATGCTGTCTCTATTTTGTGTGATCTTTATTAGTTTAAAGGTTAGAGATGGCTTAGATTTCAGTAAGAGTAGGTTGTGTAGTAACATTGGCTCTGTCGGTTAAAGTTATGCAAAGGATGACGAATTTTACAATTAATTATATTTTTATGTAATTCACTGTATGCATGTAACTACAGTGAGCATTGGCCAGTTCAAAATATTAGAAAAGCTTTTCGCCATTTAGGTATCGGTAATCTTCGAACTGCCAATTAAAGTTTCTAAAAACTTTGCCTGAGCCAAGAATCGGGATGAAATGAAAAAATGAGAGAAATTAAATTGGGATTTGCTATGGGAAAATTATTTCTTTCTGACTTTTGCTTTACCTGATTATTGATATATTATGTATGTGCTAGTTTCTTATTACACTGTATAATTAATTTCAATTCGTGAACCTTGTTATACGAAACTATCAAATCATTTTAAACCATAAAATGTTTAAGGTTAAGTTCAAAATCGAATTATAAAATTTAACCGTTTGTCGTAACTCGATATGAATGACAATTCACCAAAACTCAGGACAACAATCTTTAAACAAAATGATCCCATCAACCCACTGACACGAGACCCAACCGAATAACCACTTCACCAATGGAACCAATGAATAATTGATTACTGTACAACCATGTAAAAAGTGCGTATTCACGAAATATGCGGGCGTTTATTGCCATTTAATAAAACGGTAACACCATTACAATGTCAGTTTCTCAAGCTGTCAGGTGAAAACTATTGAACCAAATCGTTACTATCGAACTATTTAAATTGAATTATTTTTTTCGTTCCGCCTATAATTTCATCATCAACTAGAATACTTAAAGCAAGACTTCGGATTCACTATAATGGTTAAGGTAGGACACATTTTGTCAGAATCACATAACACACACACATAATCAGCCTATAATGTTCCCACTGCTGGGACACAGGCCTCCTCTCTGTGACAGGCAGTGGGCCGTAATCCACCACGCGGGCCCAGTGCGGGTTGGTAGATGTCACATGTCTACAAATTTTTGGTTCTAAGACATGCCGGTTTCCTCACGATGTTTTCCTTCACCGTTTTGAGAGCAGTGGTGATGAAGTTTACACAAAATAAAGCGCCTGTCTGGGTTCGAACCTACGACCTACAACTCGTAAGTCGCGGCCGTTACGACGTTTGTCAGAATACTATTCCTTTTCAGCATTTTTCCAAACGCGTTTTGTGGTATCCATTCTGTGTCTCTGAAAGTTGCTACATACAAAATATGAATTAATGAATGAATGAATGAAATGCACCGACCCCAGCGTGGTTAAACCAGACGCGATTGCTCGAATGAACCCGAGGATTCACACTAGTCCCTGGAGCCTCATGTTTCATGGGACTACAGAGACCATTGCAATATCAAAGACTAGACCGGGGGGCGCGGTAATGGTCAGGAAGACGTGCCCTTAGGGTAGGAAGGATTATTAGAGCCTACCGGATATGCATCCTTGAGCAAGCAATGGAATAGTAGAGAGACGGGTAATTTATCTATGGGAGCCACTTTTAACAACGTGGCCGCCAGGTTGGCTCAGGTCCAGTTGCTTTCTCGACTCTTTTCTGCGTGTGTCACCCGAAAGTTGTTACAAACAAAATAATAAACTAACTCGAGACGGCTGTTTTTTTTTAATACTGTGCAGTTTTCATTTTCAGGACTTTTCATACACTCTGTGGTATGCCCTAACCTATCAAAATTGCAAGACACAAAACTACTACGCAATAAAGAAGACAAACAAATGAACTAACATTTTAAAACAATAGCGCATCGCTAACAAATCATAATAAAGTGTATTTTCTCAAGAATAACGTACTAAGCACTCGAGATTGGTCAACTATTACAACCGAGGTACGTTATTTTCGGATCCAAATGCTACGTTTTGCAACGTGAGAAAAAAAAACTAAAACTTCAGTAATGTAGACTAAATGAACTGACATTTGAGAATAATCATACTTAAATGCCTGAAGATGGGTTTTTAATTTAAGATTTTATTACACAGACAGACTGTAGACAGATTAGTAGATTTTAAAACAGCTTATTTCACAACATCAACTTAAATGTATGTAAGGATGTGTAGCAGGCGTTCTGTAGTTTCTGCCCACCGCCATTGGAAGATGGCATGAGTTTGTCTGTATCTAGCTATAGTATTTTTATATCATGAAGCGACGCGCGCTTTACTTGTGGTAACCAAGTGAAGGGACACGCTGTGAATATGTGCGTGAAAACGAGTAGCGTCAGCACCTAACACACACACACGCTTCCGACTTCGCCAATGTCTCCGACGGTAGCGAGAGCTCCTGCGCCTACACACACATTCACAGCGTGTTTGTAAACATGTAACCACAAGTAAAACGCGCGTCGCTTCGTGGGATTAAAATACTTTACTAAGAAAATGTTCATTCAAATAAAAGACTGGAGATTCTTCTAGTGACCATAAATATACAAAGTTGCCTGGCGCTTTTTATCATAGAAGAATGCCTATAAAATTCAACATTGCTGCAGGGAAATGATTTCTCATATTGATAAATTTGATTTATACCATCACGCCTGTAATCTCCGAAGAGTTAAGCAGAGGTGTACCTATAGTAGGTACACCCATATTCTGTCAGATATATTTTAGTCCCGTGTGATAGGGGGCGTACCTATCAACAGGGCACAAATCCAGACTCCAGGCTACTACTGAGAATGATCTGATGGAAAAACTCAATAGTATATCACAAATGTCACACACACACACCGTCATTTGTTTTATGGTGAGCTCTGAAACAAAACCGAATCTACAATTCCTCTTTTCGAAATTCAAGAAAGACTATTTTGAAACAAATGGCTACCGAAAACCATAACTTATTTAATTTGAATCCATGTTATTATTTGTTGTAGCTCACTTTATTTGAACTACTGTATCATTATAGATTGTTACAGCCATTCGCAGAGAAAATTTAATTCAAGGTTCAGAGATCAAACAAATAATTTCGGCGATTTCTCTTTATTTCTTTTGGATCGCTGATCTTTCGCGTCTCGCCAATAACGATGAAATCTTTCACCAAATCCTCACACGACTTATATCGAATTTATAATTATTATGATGAACTTTTCCCGCTTTGATATAATTATGAAAATACATGGAACATTATAATAAATGTTTTAGTTTGGCGATCAGGGACGCCTCTACGCCTTCCCAACCATAGTGCTTCTGTTAAACAGAGTCTACTGAAATATCACTGAATCACTAAAATTCAGCATATCCTAGAAAGAAAATCCGGCG
Organism: Atethmia centrago; assembly: GCA_905333075.3. Classification (NCBI taxonomy): domain Eukaryota; kingdom Metazoa; phylum Arthropoda; class Insecta; order Lepidoptera; family Noctuidae; genus Atethmia; species Atethmia centrago. The sequence continues at coordinate 18,113,558 of HG995385.1, forward strand.
TGTCCCATGAGTGAAATTCAATTCAGTGTCCCAGAATGAAAATTCAATTGTTATTACTGTAATAACTTATTCTAGAACCTCGAAACTAAAAAAACAGACTACCTACTGTAAGATTTTTCACGTACAATAAAAATAATCTAGTTTGAAGCTAGTTAGTCGATAGTGTTATACATAACATATATCGTCACGCATGTGCTACCCGAATGATTAGGGCCTTATTAGAGAGCCGATGACAGTAACACAAATGTAGATCCCTAAAAAAAATATGGCGTATGGCCTATTTGAGTCCACTGTCATTTTGATTGGACACTTTTTTGACACGCATTAAAATAGCGCTACAACGTTATTTTGGCGCGTGTTTAAAATATTAACTATCGCCGCCATTTTGTTTTTTGAATACATTGCAAGTGACATTTCACAAAACAATTGCACAAATATTTACCAACAGCGTCCTGTCAACTTCATTTGAGATTCATTTTAGTAGTGTACGTCCATTAAACTCTGGCCAGTCAGCACAGCTACCTACAATCTTGCTGATTTACTGTAATTTAACCACGACTACAGCTCATAGTTCGTGCTATTCTTCTAAAGTAATTTTTTTTCTCTTGTTTGGACAAAAGGAGAATTTCTACCCCAACTTTTCAGATTCAAATTGTAAAATTTTTCAGACCGAAATAATTACGTCGTTGGGAATCCCGGGCGGATTTCCGGCCACCGTAGGCGCGGGCTTGCGGACGGTGAGGAATGGGTAGCTCACCGTCCGGTAAGGACCAGGCCCGGGTCGACGGCGCGTTGTATTCCACGCGCGCCTAAAAGAAATGTCGTCAGCACAAGTGTTGGGGTCCACTAGGGCCGATGCCCGCCGGGGTCGCGGGAAGGTACTAAAGGGTCACCGAGGCCCCTGGCAACACAGGCAACAGGAAGGAATATGGGTGGGTTTTAGTCAGTATGAGTCTGACACACCCTCTCGCTCCGCCCAGAGCGGGAGGGTGTGTCAGACGGGTTACTTGATGACTTCCCACTCAAAAAAAAAGCCCTTCTATCATAGCTTACCGATTGTAACAACAAAAGACTCATCAGAGCACTGACCTCGCTAACAATCTGCCTCTACTTATAAAGAAATGATAGCATGGATAATGTCCCCTAATTTCCTTCAGGGTTGCCAGTTTCTTAAGCTAGCCGAGTTAGCCAACGCGCGGCGCGGGCGCATTGCGGAATACAACGCTCTACTGAACAGGCTCGGGCTTTACTTTTTTATGCAAGATTAGGGTTGACCTACATACCTCGTTTTACTTTTCCGCTGCAATAAAAGATTTAATAATGTTTAATAATTATTTTGTGGTAGGTGCGTTTGTGCTTTCTTTAGAAGATATGTTTAAATAGTTCATAATTATAATGTCCTGTTAAGTGCACTATAACCAGTCATTCGTTCTGAATGGGACTATATAGGTATAATAATAAAATAAACAATGTACCATTTCTGGACCACACGGACAAAAAATAATTAGAAGGTGAAGATGAATTGCTTTGAAAAAGACCGGCTAAGTGCGTGTCGAACCACGCACAATAAAAGGTTCCGTAGTTGGGAAGTTGGGATGAATTTATCCCAAAAACAAACATTGTAGTTGAAAAACATTTTCTCCCATGCATCGATATATGCCACGGTCAATTCTCCAACTGCAAATTGAACGGCCTACCCAACGATACCCCATACCATGGGATAGACGAGAAAACCCTATTTTTTAAAATCGAGATTTAATTTTAGCATTTTGTGGGCGTGATTAATATGTATACCTATGCCAGATTACAGCAAAAAGCTGTAATCAGCCATCTGTGCATCTGTGTAAGAGACGCATAGTACTAGAAGTACTAAGCGTCTCTGAGCTACAGCGGGGACAGACAGACAGAGAGACACAGACGGGCATGGCGTAACTATAAGGGTTCCTTGTTTACTACGGAACCCTAAAAATGGTTCCAGACATTTTTTTTAATCTTTAGTTATTTCAGGGATTTTTGTACATCTAATACGACGATGTCAATCCCATCGTGCTTTTACAAATAACAACTTACTCTTAACTAATTTTAGTCACACAAAACTTAACTGAATATAATTTCTTATCCAAAAAAGGATATAACGCTTTTGCTGCTGCAGATGGTTTCAGACATAAACTTATATATTTGATTCTGCCTGACAGAATGAAATATTTTAATTTAGTAAAACATGAGCTCATTTTAAAGCACTTAAATAAATACATCCGTTATTGTTCTTATCTCGAGATGAACAGAACTCTGTAAAGATTAATTAATGTGGATGTTCAGCAATGCAAGGACGAAGGAAAAAGGATTCATTGTTGTTTCTTTAAATAAATCAATGTACTCGTTCTATATGATAGAGTTCAATATTTGTATACCGGTGTGAGAGTGAGATGGAAATAAACTAGACCTGTGTCTCTTTCTAATTAGTAGAAGTTGGAATTGATTGAATAATTAGGTACTTAGGTACAAACTGCTTTTCTCATGACTATAATAAGTAATGCATTAAGAAGATAGAATGGCGAGCAAAGTATTAAATCAGCACACCATGCTTACCTACAATGCCGACAATACTAACAAGAGACGGAAGGGCAAGTAATTAAATTTAATGTTTTTGTGTTTCATAGTGTTAATTACTTTGCATACGATTTGTATAGCATCAAGTTTATCTAACTAAACAGGCAGGTGTGCTGCTGTGGAGTTTGTTGCGGCACTTCTTCTTCCCAGCTAAAGCACTAGGAAGTGGTGAAGGGTGGGCGTTTTTGGGGGACTGTCTTAAGTAATTTTGACGTTCGAAAAGTGCTGATTCTCAGCCTAGTTCGAATAAATTACTTTTCATTTTGGTTTTGAATTATATAGTATACATATCTAATGCAGTAGAAAGTTTTTTTTTACTTTCTTAGTCCCATTTCTGTATAATAGACTAACTTAGAATCTATAAATTATATTACTTTAGCTGTAAAAAAAGTTATATTCAAATATTTACTAACCATAAATTATGCACAGTCAGAAGATCCACTTGTTGTCTGCGGATAGAACTGCTAAAATGATATTTTACTTTTACTTACCTACGTTTTAATTTAGTTTTTACTTTATAGTCATTGTAAATTTATTACAATAAGCATCCACTGTCTAGCCCGAAGCACAGGTTCAACCTGGTTCAGGCAAAAAAGGCGAATAAGGTATTTAATAACAACTATCTGTGAAGTAGACGGTCAACTGGTGAAGTAGAATTTTATTTACCTATCTAACAAGTCTAGTATCTAATATGCAACTGAGCTCCATTTTAATTGTTTAGGTATTTCTTGGACATGTAACCCTTTTATAAATAAACGATTTTTTTTTAAACGAGCTAGCCTCACAGTAGTCACATATGATGTGTAACATCTGACATCTCACCTTGGCAACAAGCAACTGAGCAGCGACAGAAATTAACCTAAAAATAAAAAAAAAACAATACTGAAATATTTATTAGAATTACTAGTGGTCGCCCACTGGTCGAAATTCGATCCTCTACCTACAATCGATATAGCACTTACTAATTCCATGAGTACACTAATTCCATACTATTAAAAAGTACTTATTTATTCCATGCTCAAGCTGTCACTTCATTTATACACATCAAAAAGTGACGTACAAATTGGGGATACCTATGTCCGGCAGTGGACAAGGAATAGGAGTGCTAGTGAATAAGGAGCATAAACACTAATCATTACGTTTATTTGTCATTGTCAAAAATAATATCGAATTAACCAAAATTAATTCTTCTGCTATACCCACTGCAGGATCTATAATTTAATCGATAATCAACCACAAACATTCTAGAACTCAAATAATATCACGTAATAACATACGTAATTTGAGCAAAAAAGTGTTAAAGCCACCATTTTGTTTGACAGTTTACACGTTCGAACTTCAAACGTCAGAGTAATGATTTTAACACCCTAAGTGTGATGCAAACGCCTTGCTAATTACTTACAAGTAAAAAAACCGGCCCAGTACGTGTCGGAACACGCACAATGAAGAGTTCTGTTGGGATGAATTTATCCCAAGAACAAACTGAACGTTGTAGTTGAAAAAACATGTTCCATCTTGCAAATGTAAGTTTATACACACAATGGCGCCGATTCCCTTGTTCACAAACTAAACTAAAATTAAGTTCAGTGCATCTTTTTCTTTCTATTTCAATAAGAAAAGGACAGAAGATAAATTTTAGTTTAGTCCTGTCAAATTAATCAGCGCTTGACGTAAATTGACGTAATTTTAGTAGGCAAGTTTTTAATCACGTCTAAACTTGTATGGAGTAGTGACAGGCGCGGATTAATTTGACAGGACTAAACTAAAATTTATCTTCTGTCCTTTTCTTAATGAAATAGAAAGAAAAAGATACACTGAACTTAAATTTAGTTTAATTTGTGAACAAGGGAATCGGCACCAATATTGGGAGATTTACTATGTTACTTTAAGACCATAGACTTCTTATAGGTTTTCTTGTAATATATAAGTATAACACTACTTTCAGATTTTTTTTTTTAATTTTAGGCTCAGTAATTTCGGAGATAGGGGTTAATAGTCCATTGTCATCTATTTTCTTAAGTAACTTTATCGAAGTTAGTTATAATATGTGCGTGATGACGAGTAACGACAGCACATAAGACACTTTGCAGACGCACACTTCCGACTTCGCCATTATCTCGGACGGTACCGAGAGCTCCTACACACACACACATTCACAGCGTGTTTGTACATTTGGTAACCACAAGTAAAGCGCGCGTCGCTTCGAGAGATAAAAATACTGCAAAAAGTGGCATTAAGCTGGCCTCTATTACATGTGACTTAAACAAAACTGGCGAAATGTGGGTATGCACCTCTACCAACCCCTTTAGGGAATAAAGGCGTTAAGTTATGTATGTATGTGTCAACGCAAGTCTACGTGCTATATCTCAAAAAGTACAATATAGGTTATGATAAGCGCGTGTCAGATAATATGTTTAAATATGAACATTTTATGTTTTGTATCGCTCTTACAGATAACCCCCGATCTCTAATTGAAGCGATTAATTGTGTTTTATCAGAATTTGTATTTTTAAACGTGCTTAGCGTGGCAACGATAAAGTTTGTGGAATAACTAGTGTGCAGTAGGAAGAACACAATGAATATTTAAAAAAAACATAAAATAACATTACGCCTGTATTTGTGTATTATAAAATAAATATATGTCAATAATATGTTTGGCAAGTAACCCTTTGGGGTTTACAGGCGCGTAGTTATAACATACCTATGTTATGTGTATGGTTGGTAGGTACCGACTCGTGTCTGCCAATAAAAAAACAATCTGCAAACTTCACTCGATTGTACTTAATTAATTTGTTTTTTTAATTTTATTGTTTCCTTAATTAACCAAATCCTCCTACTCAACACATGGGATCTAAAACTACCAGCAACTTCACATTTAAAACTGCCTACCTTTTTCATCAATAACGTCTACTTCATCATCATTCTCCTGCCCCTATCCCAATTTATTTGGGGTCGGCGCAACATTTCGCTTTCTTCCATACTTCTCTATTAGTTGCCATCTCGGTAGTCACCCCCTTTCTAGCCATATCATCTTTCACACAGTCCACCCATATTTTCTTTGGTCTTACCCTACTCTTATAGCCATCGGTATTCATACTCAAGACTTTCCTCACAACATTTTCCTCATTCCTCCGCATCACATGCTCATACCATGACAACTTGCGGGAAGGTACTAATGGGTCACCGAGGCCCCCGCAACACAGGCAACGGAAGGAATACGGGTGGGTTTTAGTCAGTAAGAGTCTGACACACCCTCCCGCTCCACCTAGAGCGGGAGAAGTTATTTGTTAATTTCCCATCTAAAAAAAAAAAATAACATGACAACCGATTTCCGCACAACTTTTCAGTTACCGGTGCCACTTTCAGACTTCCTCTTGTGTACTCATTTCTTATTCGATCCATTCGTGTCACACCAGACATCATGCGGGAGTCTCGTCTTCTTCATAATTTCACAAAAAAAGCATTCTGCATTCTAGTCCAAGTATGAAACCAGCCCTAAATTATGAAAACAATAACATGTAACTATTACGTAGCGTTTCGTGCAAACCAGTATCTCAAAAATGTTTGTGCAAATCGCAGCGATAACCCGTTTCCACGATGTTTTGCACAAGTCGGATCACGCACAGGCTCTTGGTATTGTTATTAACTTGATTTCGGATTTCCTTATTCGGACGCTAATTATGTTTACATTATATTTATTTGGTAACTTACAATGTATTGTATAACTGAAATACATAGCACAACATTTTTTTTAGGCCGTGCGTTATCACGTTATCAGTCAGTGAATGAATGAATTTAAGTTTTTTTTTCTGTTTTTTATCTATGACTTTTTGTCAAAGGTTACAGTTGTTAAAAGTCCCTAGTCCAATCGAGTAGACATAGATACCTCCTGTCCACATAAAACGACCAACTGAACTGCAATAATCACTAAAAAGTCTGCAAAGCGTCATAAATAAAGACTAATACATATTATAAATTAAAATCGTATTTCGTGTCTGTCTGTGTGACCGCGTTGTTCTTCTACGGAGCCGATTTTCTTGCGGTTCACACCATCATTTATAGAATATATTCCGAAAAGTTTATGTGTATAATACAATAATATTAAACTTACATAAAATAAAATAAATCTCGATGTTTTGTCAAGTCAGTCGTAAAAACCGTGCGAAAACCGCGTGTTGCTAGTTTTTAATAAAGGAAACCGTCAATTGACAAAGACACATAGCATAGAATAGCGAGAACGTAAAGTACCTATAATAAATAACACAGAATGAATGAGAGAGCTAGGCTAATAGTTCTAGCCCATATGAGAAGCCTAATGATTTCCCATTTCCTTGTGAGTGTTTTTTTCTTTTGCAATTGCCACATCTTCCGTTAGTACTGTCATTCACATTTATGAACACTTTAGACACTGAAGTCAAAACGAAAACGTAGACGTTTTAGACTATTACGTAAAATATAGAAAGAAGTTTCGGCATTCTGCCTAGAGAAAGAACGTGAAACATGTTTATGTTTGGAATGTGATTTTGCAGAAAGTTTTATGTCACTATTATGAAATATATACATTCTTTTAGAATTAAATTAAAATAACTGCCTCCTGAACTATCAACCCTTCTCCTTGCTATCATTGCGTGATACACTTACAGTAGCAAAGGCTTTAATTTTGAAAGTTCAACATTAATTGCGTTACTTACGTTGTTGAGCAGACAAATTCTTCGAAGATATGAAGCAATACATTAGCAATATACTTCTAAATCATTCATTTTGTTATTGAAAATGTGTTACGCAACTAAGGTGCTGGTTAGCTTATATTTTTGGCACAGCGGCGTGAGCTGTTCTTGTATAGTTCGTGCTAATACGACACAATAAGAATGATTATGATATTGATGAATAAATAAATAAATAAAATAAAATAAATAAAATAAATACAATAAGTAAAATAAATAAAATAAATAAAATAAATAAAATAAATAAAATAAATAAAATAAATAAAATAAATAAAATAAATAAAATAAATAAAATAAATAAAATAAATAAAATAAATAAACAAAATAAAATAAATAAAATAAATAAACAAAATAAAATAAATAAATAAAATAAATGAATTAATTATTTCTTTGATATCATACAATTCTATCGATTCTGTTATTCTTCTTAACTAAGAGTAGTGAATTATTAGCTCCTCCATTCTGCAGGTGTGAGGGCACACAAGACATAATATTATTATTACAATAATAATTAAACAAACAAACAAAGTCGTATGTATCTAGCAAGTCGTAATAATTATACCTCATTAATACAATATACTTGCTCTTTCAACATTAATACTAGAATCGCCAGTTTTAGTGCCATTATCTTTATAATGGATATTATATATTTTCTAAGTTGACATCGGTATTCACAAATCTCACCTCGTGACCTGAACATTAGGTTAAGATCAGATTGATGCGATCACGTGCGCTTTATAAATACAAATTTGCATAGACAGGCGATTCTAATCTAAATTGAACTGGCCTTGAACGCTGTCTTAGTAACTGCACATTGGTGTCAGCACAATTTTAGTTAGTGTTAGTTCGACAAACGAAGTCATCAAAGAAAACGTCAGTCTTCATTTGAATTTTCTTATTGTAATCGCACGTAGTTGCGGTAACAATACAATAATCATACAAATACAGCGACCGCTCGGCCTCTGTAACGTACGTTACACCGCGTCCGTCTGAACTTAGCCTAAAATTTAAATTATTTAAATAAAAAACTCATTTTGAATGTTGAACACTATGAATAATTCATTATTTATAATACGATTATTAAAAATTAATTAAATTATTTATTCTTCTGAACAAAATATTTTTGGAATAGTGTGCCTTTTTGTCTTTTAAATTGCACTTGTTTAGCCTTTATGCGTCTCGATCTTGTTTGTTCTAGAAATAGTTATACAATAATTATCGAGTCGTAACATCGTTCTGTTTGAATATATGCATTATACACAGATATAATTAAAAATATGTACAAGTATTTGGGTATATATTTAAACAATTGAAGTCAGAAATTGGTTTACAAAAAAATATTACTTAAATTAAGGCAAAATTTTTGGATTTTTGCAGCCGAAATCTGGAAAACTGTACCTATTGACTGGGGAAACGTTCGGGAATACCCTGAATATATTTCCCATGGAAAATCATCATTATTATTATGCTAGCTTTGTAGCAATTGCTACAAAAAATAATCAAAACTTTGACACAACAAAAACACTTGACCAAAACCGGCTGTCAGACATTAACGTAAATCGTTAAGCTCTGGGCCCTATCCAATAAAGCTGACAATCCGACATATATGTCAAAAAATGACAAAATTGTAGAATCGTCGCGCTTAAGCTGTTTAATAAACGTGACAAATATGTCAAAAATCGACAGGTGAAATCTTGACATATTTTTAATGTAAAAACACGTTTAATAAAACTCGACATATCAAAAAACCACAGTCACAATATTTCTGACAATTGTCGGTGACAATATTGTCGGATTGTCGTGACAATTATGTCGACTTTTGACATAATATATTTGCAAAGAATTTTGTTTTATGAAGCTGGATGAGGGTAAAATTGAAAAAGATATTATCAAAGTACAAGAATAAAACAATCACTAGTGTAACTTCGATTGTGTTATGATCGCGTGTAAGATGGAAATGCACAGAAAACTTACCATTTTGGGCCTTATTTACGAAAGTAAAAATATACTTTTTGGGAAGTTTAGTGACCAATTGACCCACGATGTAAAAATAAATAAATGGAAGGAAATAGCCGAAAACTTAAGAACATTAGGTATTTTCAATAAAGACTGGAAATACCTTCGTGACACTACATGGCAAAATTGGCGCAAAAGGACCATGGTAAGGTTTAGTTTATTTTAACTAGTTTATCCTTCATCAATCCGTAATTTTTTTTATTTATTTAGACCGTTAACCAATAAAGAAGTTATCAATTAGATATGATGTATTATATTGTGTAGGTATGTATGAAATATTCGCATTGTGTATGTGGAAACGATTTTTAGGGTTCCGTACCCAAAGGGTAAAACGGGACCCTATTACTAAGACTCCGCTGTCCGTCTATCTGTCTGTCTGTCTGTCCGTCTGTCACCAGGCGTTATCTCATGAACCGTGATAGTTAAATAGTTGAAATTTTCACAGATGATGTATTTCTGTTGCCGCTATAACAACAAATACTAAAAAAACAGAATATAATAAATATTTAAGGGGGCTCCCATACAACAGACATGATTTTTTTGTCGTTTTTATATATACTGGTACGATAAATCTTTCAGGAAAAGAGAGATAATCGTCTGCAGACTGGTTCTGGGGGAGGAAAAAAATGCAAATATGACGATTCTGATGAAATGATACTAAAAATCATAGGAAAGGATTCTCCAGCAATAGATGGACTTCAAATACCAGAATCTTCAGGATCAAATGAAACACAGGTATCCGTGCCTGTTTTTACAGCAGAAACACCACCTCAACCTCAAAATCCAATACGAAGAAAATCACATCCCCCAGTTGATTTATCAAATGACTTATTTGATTTTAAGAAACAAAAAATGGAAATAGAAGTAGATATTGCTAAAAAAAAACTTCAAATTGCAAAAAGAGAAAAATACAAGCTAGATTTGGAGCTACTCAAACTTGAAAAAGAATTAAACATACAGCCATCAGAATTTACACTACCTTTGTATTTACAAAACGCTCGGGTTATTGATGTTTGTACTGAACAAATTGAACAAATTGTTCGAACAACAGAGTCGGGTGCTGATAATGAACAAGTCAACGATATTATAATAAGTGCTATGAATGAAAATCTTTAAGTATAATCGATCATGCATTTATTAAAAGGATTAAATAAATTATTCATTCAAATAGTTGTATTAATGACTGTAAAACTGCAATCGCTTCCTCATCAAATACTTCGTCCACATTGTTATTATCTACAACTGTATCATTGTCATTTCCGCTAATATCTTGTTCTAAATAGGGTGCATTTGAGCCTAAGCGGTTTTCAATGTTATGCATAACAATGCAAGATAATATTACATTGCTTGCAATTATTGGCTGAACTCTAAGGTGATTTAGACACGGGAATTTTTCTTTTATGATTCCCAAAGAATTTTCTACCAATCTTCTCGTTGACTTAAAAGCACGCAAGAATCTTTCCAGTGATGCTGTCCTTGGTATTTGTATTGGTATATTAGGCGTCATAAGCCACTTTTTTAAACCATATCCACTGTCTCCCAGGATTATTGCGTTTGGGAATGGTCTCCATCCACTTTCCCATGTCCGTGCTAAAGAAGAGCATCTCATCACTCTGGCATCGTGAACAGAGCCAGGCCATCTTGCAGATGCGTAGAAAATTTCTAAGTTTGGCCCGCACACCACCATAATATTAATTGAATGGTTTCCGTTCCTGTCTACAAACGCAGATTCATTTTGATAAGGCGCATCTAGAGGAATTAACGAACCATCCACAATACCAGATATTCTAGGTATCCCATTATGCCTCATGAAAAGTGTTGGTATTCGGTTACAATTATCAGGCCAGCGAACCTCTTCTCCGAGTAATTCAGTAATCACGGCTCCACATACCCTTCTTATGCAATTATGTACGGTTGTTTTACTAAGCCCATGTGCATCACCAATAACGTGGTACTGTGAACCACAACCCATCCAATGCAAAGCGCATAAAATTTGTTTATCGGGTGTAAGTGCTTGGTTTCTGCTTGTACCGTGTTGAAGTCGATGAGCAATTTTATCAATTAAATATTCTACGGTAGATTTACATACCCGAATTTTTTCTTTAAAGCAGAAATCTGTAATTGAGAAGGAGAAATTGATTCTGCTTTTAAATGATCGTCGTTGCCTCCTCGTTTGTATTTGTTCCAAGTATTCATCATCACTACTCTCACTGCTCGATGTAAGTACCATTTTTTTGTAATAAACTTTTTCAATACACTTTTTTACACCTTCAAAATTCAAAATATGATTTCGCGACAGAGGGTAACGCGCCTGTCAGAATTGTCGGACAATTCTACAAATATGTCAACATTTCACGACAATTTTCTGTTTAATAAAGCAGATTTGACAAGTTTTTCACGACAAATTGTCACCTGTCAGCTGTCGCATATAAAGTTTTATAAAACAGAAAAATGTTAAGAAAAAAAAAGAGTCCGACATATTTGTGAATTTTCCACCATGACAATTTTGTCGCCTGTAAGTTTTATTAAACAGAAAAATTGTCGAGTTGTCACTTTTTGACATATGTCGGACTTGTCGGATTGTCAGCTTTATTGGATAGGGCCCTGATGACACGTGAACCATTAAAGATTATCGTCGAAAGGTTATTTAATGTTTATAGAAGATGTTTTTGTGGAAATTACTTGTCTATGAATTTACCAATCACCGATCGTTGGCCTGTGCTGTCATGACCACAGCAGATTCTCAATTGTTTTAATTCAAATACAGAACATTATATTTTTATTTATGGACAAAACGTCAGTATATCTATTCAAAATGAAGCCTGTATTTTTCAAAATATGAATGTATTTTTTAGACCAAAGATAAGTATATTCTGGTCAAAAATCAAGATCGTGGTCAGACTTTGTAGGTGTCGTTTTTTAGTAAATTAACAAAAACTTTGCCTCAAAATTGTATTATGTAATTTCTATAGGTATTTTGTATTTATTTTTAACCCATTACCCACTGGATACTTTTGTTTAACAAAGGACATGGCCAAGTTTGAAATGAATCTATACTAATAAAATAAACCTGAAGAGTTTGTTTGTTTGAACGCGCTCAAAGCGAGCAGAGCAAAAAGAAAAAAAGTAAAAAATGAATGCTAAACGAAAAGGAAGTAATAGCGGGGGTAGGCGATGTGATGCGACGCGCTGGGTCGGGGCCCTAGAGAGTTTTCTAAAAATGTGACTGCATATTGTGTATCTGCAGGTAGAACCTGTGTGTGTGGTTCCTGTGTCGGATAAGGGAAACGCCCGGGTGTCACCACTGTGTGGATCGCCCGGAGGACACGGTGGAACATACGGTGGAGGTCTGCCCGGCTTGGGCAGAGCACCACCGTGTCCTCGTGGAGGCGATCGGTGGCAGAGATCTCTCGCGTCCGGCTCTGGTTCAGGCCATGGTACGGAGCGAGAGGGCATGGGCAGCCGTCCCCCTCCCTTTGCGAAGCAGTAATGCTCGTGAAGGAGGAGGCGGGACGGTTCAGGGAAAGGCAAATTTCGCGCCCTCACGCCCCTAGCCGCCACAGGAGACGCCCTGGGCGTCGGGAATTCCGGGCGGATTTCCAGTCACCGTAGGCACGGGCTTGCGGACGGTGAGCAATGGGTAGCTCACCGTTCGGTAAGGACCAGGCCCGGGTCGACGGCGCATTGTATTCCACGCGCGCCTCAAAGAGATGTCGTCAGCACAAGTGTAGCCACTAGCCACTAGGGCCACTAGGGCCGATGCCTGCCGGGGTCACGGGAAGGTACTAAATGGTCATCGAGGCCCCTGGCAACACAGGCAACAGATGGAATACGGGTGGGTTTTAGTCAGTAAGAGTCTGAAACACCCTCCCGCTACGCCCAGAGCGGGAGAAGTTATTTGATGCTTTCCCAACCAAAAAAAAAAGGTGGAACCTATGCAAGATAAATGTTTAAGTTTAGGTTTCCGAATGTTTTTTTTAATGCTGAGTTTTTAAGCTGGGTCTATCCACGAAATAAATATCGTATACCTATATTGCCCTATTAATGATGATGTAACGCGATTTGTCCAAACAACTGAATCCGCTTGACACCACCGGTCCTTAAATATTTATACAAGACACACGGAGTCAACACTGTGGAGCTTAACGATGCCGGCATAAGGACTCGTTCATACTAAATATGTATTTTTAATTTTAAAATATATTTAATCTATATAGATTAAATATGTATATGTTTTTATATTCATCGTTTTAAAATATAATTATTCTATATAATTATAGAAATTCTTTAGTTCAGCAGTTTTTAATTCAATTTAAATTATTTTTTAAACACTTCAATTGTTATAACAACATTAAAACCGTAGTTCTAAACATGACTAGCATCGTCACATTCGTCACGAAATTACGTCGAATTAAAGTCAACATTTTGATTGTTAGCAAACGAGACAATGGTTCTTTTTATTTAGTACAAAAACACTCAGAAACTTCAGTAACCTTTCGGTTACTAAGTTTATGAAGAAAGCCTGACTCCAGTCAAAATTAAGATGACATATCTTTAGTTGGTTTCCCATTTCGCTAATACATTATCAACTATAGGTATGTTTAATTCTACTGATAATATACAATTATGATAACTAAACTTAATTCTTTTGGGTCATCAACACTTATCTAAGACGATAACCTTTTAATTCAGATAAATGATTACATGTATACGCTTTGATTAATAACAACTTGAGGAAATTCCGTTTCTTTGAAAACTCGTGAAAAGCCTTTTTCAAAGATTAGGAATTTCCTAGCATTTTCATCTTATGTACAGACATAAATGAAATAAAATGAAATTTTTATAAATAGGATAGCAGAATCACTTTTAAATGTCTTTTTTTTTTTAAACAGGGTATATGGGGTCGACATAATATATCTGACAACCCTTGAGAAGAAATGGCGAAACAAACTCAGGGGTAGAACATGAGAATGCCGCCCATTTCTCGATTAACCAACTGAAAGACAGTATTCGCAAATAATTTCGCGAATTCGCTCATTATAGAGGCACCTTCATAGTTCAAAGGTTGTCATACAGGTTCTACAAGTGACCGGATTACGGAATCAATAAAATATTTAAAATTACATTAGAAACGACAGACGTTTTTCGATAAAATGTATAGGTATATTATTTTGTTTTTTAATCGAAACGCCATGTTGCGATCGATATTTTTTTCCGAGTTATAAGTATCTACTATTGTAACTCGATTGGTGTTTGCAACACGAAGAATTATGAATCATATAATTTTGAAGAGACTGTCAACTTTTTGTTTGTTTGTTTGAAGTTGTACTACCTATGTATGTGACATGAATGGCTGACTATACTTTTTTTGTGGGAAATTAGCAAATAACTTCTCCCGCTTGAGGAGAGGAGGGCTTCTCAGACTCTTACTGACTAAAACTCACTCGTGTTCCTTCCGTTGCCTGTGCGTTGTTAGAGGCCACGGTATCCTTTTCTGACTTTCCCGTGACCCCGGCTGGCATCGGCCCTAGTGGACCCCTTCCGTTGTGCTGACAGTTTCAGTATATCTACTTTTCTTTCCGACCAGATAATCTATACTAATACCAATATTATAAAGAGGTAAAATAACTGAGGTTATAAAGAGGATAATATTCGAAGCTACTTTAACTATTCCGAAAATTCTTTCACTAATGGGAAGCTACAGTATTGCCGAGTGTCATAAGATATATTGTGTTTAAGGCGCTGACAAGACCCAATTGACCAAAATAGGCTTCTCTTGAGCAAAAAAAAATGCCAAATCTGTATAGTTTGTGGTAGTGGAAAAATATATGTTAATTTTGAATATTTCCCAGAACTTGGTTGTTACCAAACCACGTTTTGAAAAAAAATCCCGATTCAAACTAACGTTAAACTAACCTCTTACCTTGAGTTCTAATCCCAAATATCTGTATTAAATATCAACATACGTTACGTATTTAATTAATAACAAGGACGTCTTATTTGAATGCAGAACTTGGTTGTTTTTTATTTTCGATTCCTCAACTCAATTTTGAGTAAATAGATAATTGCTTGATATTTGGCAATACATTACAAGCGTTGTGTCATCGCGCTGCTCGGCTGCCCAAATTCAAAACCTAGTAACAGGTGATTTGAAAAAAAAACGGTTTTTGGCATTTTTCGACTTACTAGATAGTATCAAAATGATGTGGACCTTAAAACACCCAGTTTCATACGTAATTTTAAAAAAATAATTTAGCAAGTCTAAGCAATTTGGCATGATTACGAAAATTTCCTTGAAGTACAAATTTTAAACTTAGTATGTCAAAATACAAATTTAAAACCCTAGCAGCTCAAGCGACTTACTAAGTTATGAATTTGAAATACCAACTTGCTATGTTTTGAATTTGAAGAGATAAATGTTTGTAAATCATTTTTCCTGAATACTCTGGGTCATTGTACAGATGGTGTCATTACCGAGCTAAGTAGAGCTTTAAAACGGAAACCCTTTTACGAATTAGTTAAAGAAAATCGAAGTGGTAAGAAACCTAGACTATCAAGAACACCGATCGAAGACCATATCATGAGATAACCTGACATTGAGCCACTACAGGAGAAACAACGCACCGTTGACACGGTACTTGCCACGAACGCTTACGCTGCAATCTATGCATACTGACTTCATATCGAAGAATCCTGATGTCAAATGTTCCATTGAAACCTACAGAAATACTATGAAATCAATGAAAGTTTCCTTAAAATATCCCAAAGGAGACCAATGTGTTGATTGCGGAGTATTCGTGGAAAAGATTAAAAATGGAAGTGAGGCATCAGCTGTGGAAAGGTTACAGAATGATTTTGCTCATCACAAGGTTAAAGCTGGAAAAGCTATAAAAAATTACAAAGAAGATGCGAAGAAAGGCAACGATACTATGGAACACTATTTTTCTATGGATCTTCAGAAAGTGACATTATTGCCAGATATGCCAAAAATTAAGGATTCATTTTTTTTGAGCCGTCTAGTGGCTTTCAATTTAACATTTGCACCACTATGTAAAGATGCAAAGATAAACAGCAAATGTGTCGTGTGGCATGAAGCAATGATGGGTCGAGATGCTAATAATCTAATAGATGCATTGGTGGCTTTTCTTGTTTCGGAAAGAGATGTGAAAAAATTAACACTGTGGTGTGACAATTGCACGGGACAAAATAAAAATTGGTTTTTATTTTTTTAATGGTTGTTAATTCTGAGTGCATTAATATCGATACTATTACTCTGAGATTTCTCACTAAAGGCCATACCCATATGTCTGCTGACGGCGTACACGGAAATATAGAAAAAGAGATGAGGCGTCGAGATGGAGTTTATGATTACGAGGACTACAAGTCTATTATAGCGAACTGTAGAAAGAACATTGACGTTATCGAAGTGCAAAAATCATACCAATGGGTGAAAAAGAAACAAGTTCCAAGGCGTAACACAAATGACGATTCAGCTCTCAGCACATTTTTGCTAAAGCCAGTGGTTGAAGCTAAGTTCCTCAAAGGATCACGAAATCTGTTTTATAAAACAGATTTTGATGAGTCATACCAAGAACTAAACTTCTTGATGCAGAAATTTAATGTCAACACTATTCCCCCACTCTCAAATACTATCCCCCGAGGGGTGAAATCATCGAAGAAAGATGGTATTGTTTCAAAATTGGTCTCCCTAATGCCATTGAATAGAAAGGAGTTTTGGCTGAATCTACCCATGAGTGATAACTCCATTGATTTGCAAACTGATGGTCAAATCGTTACCGATAACAATGAGTAGTTCATTATCAATAAGAATTATTTTAGCTTAAGTTTATATTTTTTGGTTTTGGTTGACTGTTGAGAGTGTGAGTCATGTTTTAATTTAATAAGAGTCCTTTGAAGTACGTTAATAAATATCATTTTATAAGTCAACATGATTTTTATTCAAAATCTGCATTCGTAGGTACTTTGGGATAATTTTATTTTTTAATTTTATAAACACTTAATGTATAATGAATTTGTTTAGTCTTCATGTTTACCATAGTAAATCAAATTGATAACCTAGTAAGCAGACTTACTAAGTTTTGATATTGTTTTTACATTTATATTTGGGTAAATTCACAAATAAAAATAAAGTATGAGCGCTTCAAGTGTAACTATACTCTAAAAATGATTACGAGTATAACAACTAAAATGTCAACAATATAGCACAACTTTTCGCCAAACATCCAAATTGCTATCTCTTCTAGTTTCTTCGGGCGAACGAATCAAAGTAGCCGACTAGTTTTTTGGCTCTCCTGAACATTTTTGTTGGAACGAGTTACTATGTTTTGATTTTAAGCAGCCGTGCTCTTTCTTTTCTAAGCAATCTGACAGTGACCGCGGTTTAGGTGTTGTCAGCGTCTTAAACAAAAAATTTCACGCTCACGAAGTCACGGGCCTAGTTATATTTATATTCTTGTATAATTTAAACATATAAAAAAAAGGTTTTATTGAATCTCTTAAAATTGTTATACGACTTAGAATTGAGGCAGCCCCGGAAAGTCATAAGTATACTTGTGGCTACCTCGCAATTTCCCCTGCGTATATCCTGCAACATTATGCTATAGTTTCCATAATTAAATTAATTTTATTATTTATTACCTACATAATAAATCAAATATATATTTTAAATATAGGAGTTTCAAGTTACTGGTATCACTTGCAGATCCTCGTAAGATAATCTAAGACAGTGCTTGAATAAGTGATTGATACATACACATTGAATAATAAATTATTTTTTATACACCACATCACTTAACCTTAGCTACTTCATTTCATCTGCTTATTCCACAATATTCACTGTTCTATTTATGAGAATTATTTATCCTCTTTACTAGTTTTTCTTGAAGATAAAATTAATTGAAATTAGACTCGAAGAATATTATATATAGTCACGAGCACTAATATGTATACACTTAGCAAAATACAAATGCGGTATTTTCGTGGAATAACGATTGCAAAATTGAGGTAAGACCTATTTCATAACAGCATGGGTTCCAAAATATGTTCGTAACGACATAAGATTACAATCAACACATAGGAGAAAATAACTTTTAAAAGTTGTTAAGTGTATACATATGAGTGCTCGTGACTGTACGTCATCGCCAAGGTACAATCGCCAGCAGATCAAGTTACCACAAACTGTAAAATTTTCTCATTCGATATGAACTTAACCATTAACATGTTATGGTTTAAAATCATTTGGAGAAATTTGACAGTTTGTGGTAGGTAACTTGATGTCCTGGCGACTGTATCTTGGCGACTTTCAAAATATTTTAAAAGAGTAACTACTCGTATACATACGTATAGTTTTGCTTCCGACTCTCCATATCAAACTGCCTTTCGGAAGCACCTAGAATCAATTCTATTTTCAAGTAAATTTTGTCGTTTTAAAAGTGCCATTTAAGACGCTGACAACACCTAAACCGCGGTCACTGTCAAATTCCATAGAAAAGAAAGAGAAGCGCGATGACACAAAGCTTGTAATTTATTGCAAAATATGAAGTAATTATCTATTTACTCAAAATTGAGTTGAGTAATCGAAAATAAAAAACAACCAAGTTCTGCATTCAAATAAGACGTGCTTGTTATTCATTAAATACGTAACGTACGTTGATATTTGATACAGATATTTTGGATTAGAACTCAAAGTAAGAGGTTAGTTTAACGTTAGTTTGTATCGAGATTATGTTTTCAAAAAGTGTTTTGGTAACAACCAAGTTCTGGGTAATATGTTCAAAATTAAAATATATTTTTTCCGCTACCACAAACTATACAGATTTGGCAATTTTTTTTCTTAAGCGATTTTGGTCAATTGGGTCTTGTCAGCGCTTTAATGACCTACTTGAAATAAAAGACTTGACTTTGACTTTGACTCTGTGTCACCTACATACATAATATTGTAATTTTATATACATACTTTAGACTGCCATCAACTGATTGCAATTAGTCACTGATTACCTAAATGAAAAATAGAAGTAAGAAGAGTGAACTACACGAGATATATAAAAATATATACTTATATCAAGTTTTTTGCTGCTAAATATCGAAATTGAAATGTTGAACAACGGAGGTATTACCGATTGCGTTTTTATTTACAAACACTGTTTAATGAAGTAATTGCTTAACTATCTTGTTGGGTAAGCGACTACCAACCATGTACTCGTATGTTGATACATACTCGTTTTTCGTTCGAGCGAGAATAAAGTGTGCAACAATAGTAGAACCTAAGGGTTTCAGGTTTCACGTCCTTTTGTTCGTAAATTAAATATGTTAATGTTGATAACACCTGATTTTATTAGCATTTAAATGTTTGTTTTGCGATTTGGGCTCATCGATTCTCATCGTTTTATTTTTTCGTATTTTTACGATTTTTGCGGATTATATATTTTGGTGATAAATATGTTATTATGTATACTTACTAGTTTATATAAAACTTTACGCAACGTTGACGTTTCTATGACCTTCCCAATCAGACGAAACCTATTAAAATAAAGTTATAATAATATATCGAAAAAAAAACCGGATCGGTATCGAACAGTCATTTCATACGTAAGTGGTCGGACAGTTTCATACATAAGTTGCATTTTATTTAAGTATATTCTAATAAGGCGTCCATTAGCGCCCCGGGCGGATATTTCAACAAAAATCCTTTCGCAACTTTCAGTAACAGTTCCGAGTTGCATAATATCTTATACTCACCGAGTAAGGGTTAACGTAGAAAGGGAGGGCCGGGGGCACTGACGTAGAGAAAATCACAGTTGAAGCACTTGTCAGCCATGCACATAATCCTTCATTGGGTTAATGGGCACAGGGACTTTTTTTAAGGTTCAAACGCACTCGCGACACAATTTTTCCGTGTCGATATGGGGAAAACTAATGCCGCGCGGCGCGTACGGCGCTTGCGACGGCGAGCGGGAGACTGGCGAGCGCGCGCGCCTCCCCACGTAATAAAACCTTCGCTTTTCAAGAGTGGGGCGCGACGGCTTTTTGAAAATGGTACCTGAACCTTACCTGCTGGATCGGGTCCCGTTTCCCGTTAGTCTGGAGTTTTCATTCTGAGGTTATTGGAACTTGGCACTGTTAGATATCTATTTTTAGATTCGGTCATTTAATTTTCTTGTGGATGTTTAGATGTTCTAGTTTAGTAGTTTAGATCTGGAAGTTTATATCAAATGTACTGTGGAAAAGGCTGAGGCGATTATAAAAAAGTATTTCCTTAAATAATTATTATTACTTAATAACTTGCAATTATCTAAAAATAGAAAAATGTAGCATTGATTCCTAAAACATATACTATTGGTTTTTTACTTAAATAGTTTTAAACACCACAAAAAATCGATTATTCTGATATATTTTGAGGCAAATGGCTCTTAATTCGAAATTTATCAGCAGTATTTTTTTTTAATATATCAGTTTTTTTTATAAATTAAACATATCGATTTATAGATTTTGTTATAATTTTTGATTAAATATAGAGCATACGTGATCAACCAAGCGTTAGGTCTTGTTTTGTATATTAAGTAACAAAATTAATTTATATTTAATAGCACTGAATTTTATCTTAAAATTAGTGCAGCGGACGGGACGAATTTATGTTCTTTAGCCAAAAAAAAAAACATCATGGGGAAGACCACGCTACCGAACGAAAAGAATAAATCTTTTTTTACCTAAATAAGTTGTTAAAAATATTTATTTTCCTATAGACTTCCTCTACGTTCTAAAGTATTTCTTGGAAATAACGAATATTAATTAATACAAAAACAGCATGATCTAATTTTAAGATGCTAGAAATCAATTAACATATTTAAATAAACATAAAAACTTGATAACAACCGTGCTAAAAACTAAAATACCAAAAAATCTGGATTTTGTTAAAGTCGTCCCTATAAAAGACATCAACGGGAGTCCAGAGACTGTATTTTTTGTGATACGTTTTTTTGCAAAATTAAAAATGATAATCCTTTAAGGTTATTTGTACAAAAAAAATTATAGCAATTTATACATATAATATTTTAAGTATTAGTAAAAAATATGATTTTATCATTCAATTTGTTATTTCATATAATTGTCATTGGTGCTGATTCTCTTCTTTACTGAACTGCATATATTACTCTTCTTGGGAGAAAAATCCCATTCTGTTACATCCGGTACTTTCATAAGTCATTTCCCTTGCCATTTGCTAAGAACGAGGTTTCCAAGAAGCTCTACATATTTTATATTTATTAAAGAAATATGTCATTGTACAAAATATGTATTATAATACAAGTTCCAACATAATCAACACCCACAGACATACGTCTGTTGGTGTTGGCTACAGGCAGCTATTCAAATAAAAAAAAATCAAATTATATCAAGAACTACCCGGTAGGTCTAGAAGTCGCTTAGCGAGTATACCTGGGCTAATACCCGGTTGGATAGTGTTAGATTGGGATTTCCAATGAAGAATTCACAGTAAGAGCCCGGATTCCGAGAATCCGGATTTATAACCGGTTAAGACTTGCCCCTATTAAGGCTCCTGGAGACATGTACGACGCGACGGAGTGACGCGATTCCGGTAGAATAATTTTCATAAAGTTTGTATAGAAATTGTTCTACTGGTGTCGCGTCACGCTGTCGCGTCGCTACTGTCTGCGGGAGCCTTTACTTGGCATAACAAGACTGACAAAAAGCTGGTGTATTATATACCCACCCCCACCTCTGCCTACCTCTTCGTAATATATAGCCTTCACGTTAATCTTTCTTAATATATAAAAATCTCGTGTCACGACCGATTTTTATGATTTTTTTTATGTATATTTTGCTCGTATTAGAATAGGTCGTAAAGTATATTTCATCCCAATATTCACACAGAATAGAGGATTACGCGGGTGAAACTGTGGGGTGGAGCTAGTATTTATTAACAAATTATTTATTAATAATATTTTTTATTAATAATGAGGCATCTACCAACCCGCACTGGGCTCACGTGGTGGATTACGGCCCACTCCCTCTCACAGAGAGGAGGCCTGTGTCCCAGCAGTGGGAACATTATAGGCTGATTATGCAATTGAGCTTTTACAGAAAATAAAACTGTTGGTATATTGAACGAAAAATAAATTGATACCTACTATGCTTATTAACTTATTATATTAGATACGAGTGTCTACCGTTACTATAGTTGGCTGTAAGATAATAACATAGTCTTTAATTATAGATAATTATATCAAATGTCTAGTGTATTTGTGTGTTACTGCTGAAAAGCAACGGAAATAAGCATTTACTTTAATATTTTCGTATTGCGAGTGATCAATCATTGTTAGGAATGCTAACCTTGTCCCCAAATCGTAATATTGGATAATTGTTATTGTATATAAGACTAAACTCGATTATAAGTGCAAGTGATTCTTAAGGCACAGATATATGATTTTAGTGCCTTTTAAATCTATTATTACATCTTCATATAATGCAAGTAAGTCATGCAAAAAATGTATGTTAAACTAGTATGCATACATATTAGTTCTATATGTGAATATTTAAGTATTGTAGTAAAATACTTCATAAAATAAATTCAGGAAGTAATGTCTACCCAAAGGATAGAAAACGATATTACTTTCAAACTACTTAAGATATTTTTCATGAGCTTTATGTATGAACAGACAATTTTATTATCTATAATTCTATCTATGATTTTTTCAAGTATTCATATTTTCGTTACTAAAAATAAACCGAACGGCGCGGTGTGAGTGCGATGCGCATTTATATGGCCAAGGTCAACAGCGATTACCCGAACCTTTTTTTTTTTGAGTGAGAAATTATCAAATAACTTCTCCCGCTGTGGGCGGAGCGGGAGGGTGTGACGGAAGGGACACGGGTGGTTTTTAGTCAGTAAGAGTGTGACACACCCTCCAAGATATTTGATGATTTCCCACCCAAAAAAAAAAAAAACGCGTCTGTAATTTAAAATTTGTTTTGTCTCATTGACCTCCATCCTGTTTTAATATATTTAATTATGATTAAGAATAGGATAACATATTTACATACTAGGTTTTCTTAATTTACTTTTTAAATAGTTAAATAAAAATTAATAATCATCATCATCATCTTCCCAGCCTTTTTCCCCACTATGTTGGGGTCGGCGTCCAGTCTAACCGGAACCGGACGCAGCTGAATACCAGTATTTTACATGGAGCAACTGCCTATTTGACCTCCACAACCCAGTTACTGGGTAACACGGTACCCCTTGGCAAGACTGGGTGTCATACTTTCGGGCTTCTGACTTCCCGTAACGACTGTCAAAGATCTACAAATAAAAAAGTAATAATATTACAATGAAACAGTTTTCTACATCACTGCTCGCGAATGTGATTTTGTGCATAGCGAAACTTTGTAGTAGGTATTTTGTGCATAGCGAAACTTTGTAGTAAGTATTTTACGAGTCGGGCATAGCGGGACTAGAGAATAGCCGCGGATTTTGTGCTTAGGGAGTAGACCTCACAAACATTGATCACCACGCTTGCTTAAGACGGGATGGCGATTTCAGATGTATATTAACTGTAAGTCTAGGTTTGACTGCCTCGTTGGTCTAGTGGTCGCAAGCGCTACTGCTGAGCATGAGGTCCTGAGTTCGATTCCCAGGTCGAGCAAAGTGTTATTGGGTTTTTCTATCTGGAATTTCTCAGTAGCAGCCCGGAGTCTGGATTTGTGCCGGAGTCTGGGTGATGGCAATAGGTTCGCCCCCTATTACATGGGACTTAAACATAACTGGCGAATTGTGGGTGTAATACAGGTACACCTCTGCCCAACCCTTCGGGGAAACAAGGCGTGATGTTATGTTGTTTTATGTTATGTAAGTCTTGGTTTCCTCACGATGTTTTTCTTCTGTCTGTTATGTCCAAGTTAACTCAAAAAACACATATGAATTTAAAAAGGCACATTGGTACTTTCCCGGATTTGAACCCAGCATAAGAAGCGAAACCTTAACCCCTCCAAAATGACATGTGATACCTACATAATATTTTTGATATTCCTGAATGAAGGAGATACTTACAGGATCGAAATGAATGTGCACAATAGTGAACTTACGCTTTACAGGTCGGTATTTGACGCCTTCCCTACTAGTTGCGTCGCCGCTCATGTTGATTTAAACCCATGTAGGACAGTATATTCTACGCCTCTTTTAAGTTAAAACGCCATCTTCAATCAAACATTCAAGTCCGTCCCTTTATTTACCGTTCTTAATTAATCAGAGAGACAGATCGATTTAGATTCTCATTTTATTTTAGTAATTTTTATTTTTCTGGGGCTTGTGGCTAAGTAATAACAGCCGCACGGGTCGATCGATCAGGTTAAGCTACGCTTGCCGCGGTTGTTCCGCGGATGGGTGACCATCTTTACATACCAAGACCCCTCCGTGCCTCGGAAAGCATGTTAAGCCATTGGTCTCGGCTGGCATTTGTAGATCTATGACAGTCGTTACGGGTCGTCAGAAGCTCGAAAGTGTGACAACCAGTCTTACCAAGGGTTATCGTGTTACCCAGTAACTGGGTTGTGGAGGTCAGATAGGCAGTCGCTCTGACTGAGACTGGAAGCCGACCCCAACATAGTTGGGAAAAGGCAGGCAGATGATGTTGTTGATTTTTTATTTTTATGGCACTTCAACGACTTACTCACTAAGACATACACAAACAAAAATCACATAGTTTTAGGAATTATTGTGAATTCGTCACTTACAGAAGTGCACAGCACTAGCACAGGAATGTATAGTACGTACAAGTAGTTGTTACACGTAGTTGAATTACATACAGAAAAATTAAATAGAATTAAAATGAGCTATGTTCACAAACAGTTAATTGAGATCGCAAGTACAAAATATTAAAAAAAAAACAACAAAACGACAAACTAAATTTTTATTTTGGAAATGACTTATTATGTTCCTGTTAACCCCTCCATTTTCGTTAAGGCACTTGTTTCAGGAGCGGCATCACATATATCATAGTAATCAATGGGTGGAGTTCAAACTCACGACCACTAGTCTTATTTTTTTTTTCTGGTGGGAAATCATCAAATTACTTCTCCCGCTCTGGGCGGAGCGGGAGGGTGTGTCAGACTCTAACTGACTAAAACCCACCCGTATTCCTTCCGTTGCCTGTGTTGCGGGGGCCTCGGTGACCCATTTGTACGTTCCCGCGACCCCGGCAGGCATCGGCTCTCTCTGAGGCGCGCGTGGAATACAACGCGCCGTCAACCCGGGCCAGGTCCTTACCGGACTTACTACCCATTGCTCACCGTCCGCAAGCCCGCGCCTACGGTGGCCGGAAATCTGCCCAGGATTCCCGACGCCCAGGGCGTCTCCTGCGGCGGCTAGGGGCGAGAGGGCGCGAAATTTGCTTTTCCTTAACCGTCCCGCCTCCTCCTTCGCGAGCATTACTGCTTCGCAGAAGGAGGTGAAGGCTGCCCATGCCCTCTCGCTCCGTACCATGGCCTGAACCAGGGTCGGACGCGAGAGATCTCTGCCGCCGATCGCCTCCACGAGGACACGGCGGTGCTCTGCCCAAGCCGGGCAAACCTCCACCGTATGCTCCGCCGTGTCCTCCGGGCGATCCACACAGTGGTGACACCCGGACGTTTCCTCCTGCCTTATCCGACACAGGAACCTCTCGAAGCTACGATCACTGGTCTGAGACTGTACGCCATAACTTATAGGTATCAATCATCATTCTCCTACACTTATCCCAATTGATTTGTGGTCGACATATTGTCTTTCTTTTCCATACTTCTTTATTAGTCGCCACCACGGCAGTCACCCCCTTTCGTCATCGTTTCTTGGTTTCTTTAGTAATAGGTATATTACAGACTAGCTCTTAAATACACCCAAAAACAAAATACTAGATAGTTACCGATACCCCAGCTACTCCTTAACCACGTAACTATCACACCCAATCAAACAAAGAACGTTCACAGTGATGCGTGCGCGCAACCGGTCAGGGGTAGCTATTCAGGCCGCTACGATCAGTCGAACGAAATAATGCACGCGATAATTACCTCTAGTTAAATAATCGACGTGGTTCAATTGGGGCAGGTCTTTATTAAATGTTTAGGGTGGTGATTGCGTAATAATTATACGCGACTGCACGTTGTTCTTGAATTCTTCACCAACTTTTGGACACTGGATTTTTAATATACTATTCAGTTCAGCTGTTGCCAGCGAATCTTTCACGTACAAACTTTTTAGGTTGGAGGGGAAAATCCTCTCTTAAGGCGCAGATATATAATTTTAGTAACTTTTAAATCTGTTATTCGCTATCATATAATGTAAGTAAGTTATGCAAAAAATGCATGTTAAACTAGAACGCATACAAATCAATTCTATAAGTGAAATTGTATTTATGTGAGTATTGTAGAAAAATACTTTATGAAATAAATTCAGGAAGTAATAATGTCTAAAAGTCTAATGCCCAAAGCATAAAAAACGATATTTTCATGTTTTTTTTTGGTATTAACAGACCAATTCATTATCTATTATAATCTGTGATTTTGTCATACATTGATATTGTCGTTACTAAAAATAATTATACGAACGGCCGCGGGGCGTGAGCGCGACGCACATTTGTATGGCGAAGGTCAACGGCGATTACCCGACCCTTAACGCCTCTACAATCCCTAAGATTTGTTTTGCCCAAATAAAAACTATTTCTATCTTCAATGGATTGTGCGTTGATTGTTCGTTGCGACTTTAGATTGTGCGTTGCCGTTCAGTCAGCCACTAAAAGTCACTGCTACCTGAACTTTTTCCCGGATGTAAATACGGGCGAAAGTTCAGGAAATCTATGCTACAACTTTCCTGAAACAACTGGACTACTCTACCTACCTGCAGGAATTCACTAAGCGGAAACCAATTTAAAATATAGAAATTGTGAAACACACTACATCGATGTTGACATCACGGCTTAAGCCGTGAAAAAGAGATATTTTATCATCAATTTTAAACGAAATGTCACCAGTAACTTAAAAAACCTACCAATTTCTTTATAAAGACAATAAAAAACAACTAAGTTAATTTTAACCGCATCCGTACACAAAATTCTTTTT
Source organism: Atethmia centrago (assembly GCA_905333075.3). NCBI lineage: Eukaryota > Metazoa > Arthropoda > Insecta > Lepidoptera > Noctuidae > Atethmia > Atethmia centrago. The sequence continues at coordinate 18,141,034 of HG995385.1, forward strand.
TCGAAACGAAGTAATGACCGGAAGTCAGTTTGATTGACGTCTTTCTCGCTTCCGTTTCGTTCGGTCTTCCCTTTATCGTGAGCAAGCCTTGATTGTATTCGTACAGCCTTCGTTTGATCGATCAGCTTTTCCTACAAAATCTCTAATTTCATGGCGACACTTCCTAAATGATTGTCTCGTTGGTCTGGTGGTTAAAAGCACGACTGGCGAGCGTGAGGTCTTGGGTTTGAAAGGCGGACATCGTGTTTTTGGGTATTTTCAGTAGATCATTCTCGGTAGCACTTCAGAGTCTGAATTTGTGCCCTGTTTTGCTCGCCCATTATTTACATAGGACTAAAACATAACTGGTGAAACATACACCTTTTTATACACCGGTCTGTATACCTTAGCTTACTTATTTATTTTTGTAAATTACATTACTTACATTACTTGGGCATCAAAGTACTTCTCCACATCGCTGTCAAATGACAGCGCGTACAAGACATCATTGCCATTTTCTTCTTTTGTTTTTTTTTTTTGTGCTACATCTTTCCTATCGCTTTCTGTGTGTGATTTCGTGAAAAGGGACGAAAGTGAGTAACAAGAAGTGACAGCTTGAGCATGGAGTAAGTAAGTACTTTTTAATAGCATGGAATTAGTTTACCCATTAAAATACACTGGCTTGCAAAACTAAGTATCACACTTTTAAAATTGCAATAACTTTTTAAGTACAAAAGATATACTTTCGAAACAAAAAGGATTCGAAAAATAGTTTAATTTTGTACATACAAACTTCATAGTCGGTAACCCTCTTTTAAAAAATGGCTAAATAACTTTAAAATCAAAAATAATCGTTTTCGAATTACAATACATTTTTTTTCTTGATCGATGAGTCTTGTTACAAGCCTAAGTTAGACAACAGCACATAAACTTATTTATCATGCATGTACTGCAAGAATGGTGGGTGTGAGGGTTCGAACGGTCCAGAAGATGAAGCGAAGGTACGAAGAGACTGGAAACCATTTGAGGAGACCTGGTAATGGCAGACCCAGGTGTACTAGTGCCCGAGAAGACCGTTATATTATTTCTACTGTGTTGAGGAATCGCCACCTAAATGCAGTTGAAGTCCAGCAACAGCTTCTTCAGACCCGAACGGACTATATTAGTGACAGTACAGTAAGAAGAAGACTGACTGAAGCAAACCTGAAACCCCGAAGACCAGCGAGTGGCCCCAAACTCGAGGGAGAGCATCGAGTAGCGAGACTGCGATACGCCCGTGAACACATACAGTGGGATCAAGAAGAATGGTCAAGAATTTTGTTTACAGGCGAGTCTCGATTCTCACTTTACATTTCTGATGGAAGGCGAAGTGTCTACAGGCGACCTGGTGAGCGATACCTTCAAGCCTGCTTCTCAGAAAGAGTCCAGTACTGGTACGTACTGGACTCTGTATGGGCTGGCATATCTTCAGAAGGTCGCACAGACTTAGTGGCCATAGAAAATGGCACTCTGACTGGGGAAAGATATGCCCAGGAGATTCTCAATGAGTATGCAGGGCCGTATTTAGTAAATATGGGTGATGGATCGATGCTAATGCATGATAATGCCCGGCCACACACGACTGGGGTCGTGCAAGAGTATATTAGGGAGGTTGGTATCAGCGTGATGGCTTGGCCATCAAGAAGTCCTGATCTCAACCCGATTGAGCACGCCTGGGATGAGATAGGGAGGCTAGTCAGAAGCCGCAGACCACCACCAACCAGCCTCAGGGCACTAAAACAGGCCCTGATAGAAGAATGGGAGAATATTCCCCAACATCGGCTCCGAAACCTCGTGTTCAGTATGTCAAATCGACTCGAAACTGTAAGCAGAGCCCGAGTAGGCAATACCAGTTATTAAAAAATAAATAAGATGTAAAACATACTTGTAGATGTTTATTGAGTTTTATAACACTAAGCTAAAAATTGCCATTTTTATTGTTTTATCTTGTTTTAGATTTTAATAATGTTACTAATGTATAATTTACCATAGTTTCAAAGAAAGCTGATAAAAATTGCTACAAAACGTTTTTTTTTATTTTAAATCTCTAACCTCTACAGTTTAGAGAAAAAAAAAATTAAAAGTGTAGTACTTAGTTGTGCAGGCCAGTGTAGTAAGTACATATATAATATATATTGTAAGTAGAGGGGGTTGAATTTCGACCAGTGGGCGATCACTAGTAATAAATAATTATTCAGATAAATAATTCTGTTTTTTAAATTCTGAGATTAATTTCTGTCGCTGCTCAGTAGCTTCTTATTACCAAGGTGATATGTCAGATGTTACACATCATATGCGACTATTATGAGTCTCGCTCGTTTTTTTATATCTGCTATACTAGTGATATCGCTGATGGGTCACACGACAATACTTCCTTATTTTTTCATACCTTATGCCACTGTTTCTTAGAAGATGGATGTCATGGATATTTCTGGTCATGCAGGTTTTCGTATTATCGTTCTTTGGGTTGACGTCATTTTGCGGTTTTCATATCATCACACATACTTACACCTTCTTCGTTTCGCCCAAACTAGTTGGTATCATGTTTCTTAAAATTCATTATTTTAACACACTTTTATTATTTTACAGCCAGCGCGATGACTTTGGACCCTGGAACTCACAGTGATAATAATCCTGATTCTATGACGCACCCTGAGTTTCAAGGTTAACAACAAGGTTTTGAATAATACCTAGAATACTTTAGTATCAGGAAATTTAAGAATAATACTTTTTCTGGTAGTTTTCTAGCGGCCGAAAATACTTGTGGAGAATCCAACGCGGAAGACGTCTGGTTCAGTTTATTAGGAAACTGTTGACTTTCACCTCTATAGCTCCCAGTCATGGACTTGACTAAATTAGGACCGGGAGCCAAAGCTGGCTTAAAAGCTCCCGCAGATAGACGCGACGCGTCGGTGCAACGCGATTCTAGTAGAACAATTACTATTTTTCGTAGAAATAGTTCTACTAGAGTAGCCTTAACTCATACAAGTACCGTAATTTCAAACAATACTGCCAATCAATTCTGTAAAAATCTCAAAGTGAAAAACTTAGGCGAAGTGAGCGTGAACTGATCTGTCAATAATGTCAATCTGTAGCATCATGTGAAATGACAGCTCACTTCACATAAATTTATTACATAGACCAGCCCAGCTGATTCAATATTACTTTTTTATTTATTTATCATTTATCATTTTTTTTATTTATCTTTTTTTTTATTTATTATTGCTGGCAGGCTGGATTTCTGAATTGTGAGTCGTTGCTCCAGTATCTCAGCTGGAATGCTGAAACAATGATTATTGATTGTATTTTGTAGCGTGTGTTTGTATTACTAACATAGTTTTAAGTTTATTTTATTGTAACTAACACTGTATGAGTCACATGGTTACTCGCAAAAAAATAATTTATTATTATTTATACAAAAGAACACAGGATTACATAATTAGATAGCAACCAAAAAACCACTTAGGTTTAAACTTGTGCTATCGTGAGTCTATCTCAATATCATACAATACAATGAAGCATTTTAATGTAGGTACGCGTTATTGTCGATACAATTAATAACATCTTTACATATTTAATAGTTACAAACATTAAAACTTAAATTCCGCTAATACTAAACAAATCTCTCTGCTAATCTAACAGTCTAGCAAACTTAATAGGCAACGTCTTTACCTAAACCAATAAATACTTAAAGAAACAGACTTAAACATAAACCTCAGCTCTTATAATATTGAACACAAACATGTTTTAAACAAATAAACCACGTGCACTAGTGTTCAGGAAGATATGACAAGGCTCCACAAGACTCGTCATTAACATGTGAACATAATTATGATATTTCTCCAAGGAGTTCCGTGTGCCATTTGTTTATTTGATAGAGTTTACTTATAAATATCAATAATTATTATTCATATTACTCTGTTATTGTTGTTGGCACTTTTGAAGTATCTTTGGCCCCTGAATGACATTGACAGGAGGGCGTTGTAGGTAAACATCTGAGAAATTCTCACAGAAATTGTATTGAAAAAAAAAAAGATTAAAGCCACCATCTTTTTTTTGTTCCGATTTTGGCCTCGCGCCAAAATACCCTGTACCGTAGTAGACTGATTCATCAGTGGAAAATAAAATCACATTTGATTCCTTTTTCCCTCAGATGTAGTTAGGCAGAGGTGTATGTTTCACCCACATATGTAGGCCTTTGCATAGGAAGCTCTGGTGTCAATAATTGGGCAAAATTCCCAAACTCCAAAGAATATCTTTATGGAATGCTACTACTATGATTTTTCTAATGAAAAACCCAATAACACTTAGCACGACCTAAATATTTAATTCAGACCACGCTTGCGACCACAAGACTTAAGAGGCAAAATTAAAATCCAAATCAAAATGCATTTATTCAAAGCAGGCTGAGAATCAGCACTTTTCGAACGTCAAAATAACATAAGACAGTGCCCCTAAAGAGCTTGCACTTCACCACTTTCTAGTGCTTTAGCTGGGAAGAAGAAGTGGCGCAAGAAACTCGCCAGCAACACACCTGTCTGTTCAGTTAGAAAAAGTTGATTCCATAATTATTTTGCATACCTACTATTTGTATGCAAAATAATTTATATTACGCAACAGAAAATATGAAATTAAATTATTTGCCATATATCAGCTAGCACACGGACACCACCAAAAAAACATCGAAAACTATACTCAAGCAGAAATAAAAAATAAAAACCAAAAACGTAAACAGAACTTAATATCTAAATAAAAGCTCCAAGGCATAAAGGGCGTGCCCGCTTACGTAAAGCTGTAACTCGAAGTCACAAATGATAAACTAGCACCGTCGAAATAAAATAAATAAACAATTAATTACTAATAACAATAACAAACCCATGGTCAGCAAGACGACCAGTCACCACAAGTAGCACCCGTTCACGAGCATAACGCAAAGATCTGCCATTACCCCCTTCGCCATATTTGAGGGAAGGAGGCAACCCGACCCCCGACGCTACCGCAAGCAGTGACACCTACGGGAGCATGACGAACTTGCTGCCGGTTGCTCAGGCAAGAATAGTATGATCAATTGTCGATGTCCTTAGCTAATCACTTATTGCAATACATCGCTGTCAAGACAGGCAAACTAATTTAACTTTAAATGCACTGTAAAAAGGCTAGTCCTGAAACTAGCGTTTATCATGTTGTAACACGTTTTATGTAAATCAAAGTTCAACAAAAGAAATCTTTCACTCTCATCTGTCTACTGTTGATTTCACTTTTTAATTTGATAATAAAGTGAAATCAACATGAGTGTACTAAATGTCAAATTCTAATACAATAGATCTGATAAGATATAATAGATCACTTAAAGAATGGCACAATAGATTCAGGTTTTGACTGCAAATTATCGGCACAGTTCTATCTATAACGTGTAGCCATTCGTCGTATTTATGTATGTCTTTGTCCCAATTACATTTTACAAGTATGGTTCGGTAGGATGCAAGCACTAAAATATCAGACAAACGGCGAGTGCATTCATCAAATTTTTACATTAACACTTCATCTCACCAACCACTACCAATTTACCTTTCAAAGGTTAAAAAGTTGTGCAGCTCTGGCAGATAACACAGTAAGCACTCTAGAAAAGGACGGTGAGCAATGGGTAGCTCGCCGTCCGATAAAGACCAGACCCGGCTCGACGGCGCGTTGTGTTCTACGCGCGCCTCAAAGAGATGTCGTCAGCACAAGTGTAGGGGTCCACTAGGGCCGATGCCTGCCGGGGTCGTGGGAAAGTTCGAAAGGGATACCGAGCCCCTGGCAACACAGGCAACGGAAGGAACACGGGTGGGTTTTAGTCAGTAAGAGTTTGACACACCCTCCCGCTCCGCCCAAAGCGGGAGAAGTTACTCGTATTTGATAATTTCCCACCCAAAAAAATCGCTCTAGAAACCATTTATATAGAAAGAACTCAGCCCCAACTCACGAAAGACTTACATCCAGTAAATTACACAAATAAAACCAAATGATGACTCAAAACATTAAAATCGCCACTTCGACAGGCAATATCCAAGCAATAATAATTGCAGTGCATCAAATTATAATAATGACGTGAACGTACTAACAATTACAGATCGTTAAAATGTTGTTACAATGCTGCGTTTAGCCTTAGGCGTAGGAAACGCGACGGAAGTGACTTGCTTAGTATTATGACCGCAGGCTAATAAGGCGCGTTTAGATTGGTCCAGTAGGTCCTAGCTTCGCGTTATTAAACTTAGTCGTTCGGCACATCACACCAGCTAAATCTTCTAACAACCACATAAGTTATTTTCAAATAATTTTTAATTTGTTCTCGAATTGATAAGTTGCTGGCGTTAGAAAGCCGACCTTACAAACGGTTCCTAAAATGCTGATAACGGAGTAATTTTATGTTGAAATTGGAATCTTGTGCACTTTGTCTACAAGTCTCCGTAGACTTAAGCTTTCAGGCGCCATGCTGAGTAAGTTTTAAATCTGCCACTGAAACTGAAAATTAGTTGTCACATGAAGAATGAGTTCCACATCCCTGTTTTCGGAGAATACCATTTTGGAATTTAAATTAAGGTTCTAATAATGATTTAATTGCCTCTTAAACTAGAAGTTACTCCACCAATGTGAACTCGTCCTAAAGGATTCACTTATTTGTATAAAACGGTGCGTAGGAGTGAATATTTGTTTTCATAATAGGTGCGAGTTTCGTGAACTGGTGACGTCAGAAATGATTAGTAGATTTTAAAAGTTATACCTACTTTAAATACTTATGTTGCGTAATAATAATTAATAAATAAAATAAAATCATTTTAATTTGGACAACTAAAAGATCCATAAAATATTAGGTTTGCAATTAAAATACTATTGTTAGTAACTTAAACTAAAAATGATTTAAGAGAAGACCACTCGCAACCACAACACAAATTGCCTTTTATTGATATATCTAAGTTACGTAGTACAAAAAGTTTTGTTCTCCAAATATGAAAAGGGAATGGAGAATACTAGAATACGCACTTTTTCCCACTTATGTGATAACATACATTTTTAGGGTTCCGTACCTCAAAAGGAAAAAAACGGAACCCTTATAGAGTCACTCGTGTGTCTGTCTGTCCGTCTGTCGCAGCCGATTTGCTCCGAATCTACTAAACCGATTAAGTTGAAATTTGATACACATATGAATTTCTTTGACCCAAACACGGGCGTGTAATGTAAATAAATGTTTTTTATTTAATATGGAGGTCAACTTTGGGGGGCAAATGAGTAAATTTAAAAAAAAAACGTTTTTCAAACTGAACCATATCAGATATCCAATGAAACCAATGAAATCCTTCTTGGAAGGCTTTCCTTTATAAATTATTAAAAAAAAAAAAAATATAATAGTATAATAATAATATCGTTTATTTATACAAATGGAAGAACGGAAATGAAGATTTACCACCCTCCCCCCCTTATCTCCGAAACTATTGATCCTAAAATTTTGAAATAAATATACAAATCATTAATTACAGGAAAACCTATAAGAAGTAGGTATATGGTCTTAAAATAACATGGTAAATTTCTCAACATTGTGCGTACAAACTAACATTTGCAGTTGGAATGTATCGGAGGACTTGTTTTTCAACTACAATGTTAAGTTTGTTCTTAGGATAAATTCATCCCAACAACGGAAAACCTTCATTGTGCGTGGTCCGACACGCATTTGGCCTATTCTTTTGGGTTAGTGATGATCAATCAGTTAGTAATCCACCTTAAACTGGGACCACATAATGGATAATGGCTGACTGACACACAGAAAGGAGGTCTGAGTCGCAGTAGCGGGAAGTGGGAATATTATAGGCTGATTTTGCGATATTAGACCCACTCATCCCCTATTATTTCGGGTGTGTGTACGTAGCCCAGTGGTAACGGCCGCGACTTATGATCGTAGGTTCGAACCCGGACAGGCGTTATACTTTGTGTAAATTATTGCATCACCACTGCTCTCAAAAGAGTGAAGGTAAATTGTGAGGAAACCGAGATGTCCTAGAACCAAAACTTCGAAGACATGTGACATCTACCAATCCGGGCTCGCGTGGTGGATTGCGGCGCACTCCCTCTTACAGAGAGGAGGCCTGTTTCCCAGTAGTTGAAACATTATAGGCTCATTATGTAATGAGGTTCACCCAACAACGTCCTTTAAAAAAAAATAAGTCTATGACAGTACACCTCTGCTTGACCCTTCATAGTACACAAGCGTAACAATCAAGATAAAAAATAAACAAAAATCAAAACAACTATGATTAATAATGTTTTGCTTCACAAACCGTGGAATATCCTAAAATTACTTTATAATTATTTATTTAATGTTCCCCAATTAATGATGTATTATCTTATATATATTTATATATCCTTTTAAAGAACACACAGTGCATCCAGTTTAACTTGGAATGTCAAAATGGCGCTAGTTGCAAAAAAAGAGCAAATTGTTATGTCAAATCAAAACATATTTTAGATAAATTAAAGACGCTTTTCGCGTCTGCCAGTGTGACCGCATTCTTTAAAATTACCCAAAGGATTTCGAGGTGGTTTTCACAATCATTTAGAGAATTTCTTCCGAAAGGTTTATTTAGTAAAGGTTGTTTATTACATTATTATTAAACTTACATATAAAAAAGAAATCTCCATGTTTTGCCAAATCATAAAAACCATGCCAAGCAAGGGCAGGTCACTAGTTCAGAAGAGAACCTCGAGACAAAATAAACTGGTCAATACAATATTATTTTGTTTCTTGAATGACAATAAGCGTGAATGAATGACATTGTAATAAAAAATGCTCGATTTGCACAAAAAAGTCTGTTTTTAGTCCTTCACTAAAGAAGATTTTCTTTTGGTTCTTCAATTATTTCGCAGTTAACATTCATCCATGAAGGTTCAGAAATCATTCGATAACATATTAATGACAACAGAACGAAAATCGAATTAATTCATTCTTCAAAGCATACTCTTAAAAAGATTCGGTCAATCTGCTTATAAGTCAGTACATCCCTAATGGGTTCAAAGACTTTCAAATCTTGTCTGAAAAAGAAAGAAAAAATGACCTAGTCACTATGACACTACAGGATGAAGACGAATCGCCTTTGCCTCATCTGTCAAATATATTATAAAGATGAAACAAACATGGCGGCTTAAGACAGTAAATAATGATCTGTCATTTACTGGATCCTGGATGACGTCATAGATGGTTAGACTTCCTAGATAATGAGTTATGTAGATGATAGAAATGTTATTCTCTATGTATGATATATGTGTGAATAGCCTGGAGCTACCAAATGGCTAAATTATTGCTATTTGTAATTAATTTAAAATGTTACACTAAACAGATTAGGTAGGTACATTTTACAAATTAGGTAGGTAGATTTATCTACTCGTTGATGTTTCAAAGGTTAGGATCGATTACGATATTATACCGAAAATTTCTGGAATAAACATAATAATCTACACAAATAAATAAGATTGTCAAAATAACAGCTTTTTACGAAATGCGTAAGAAAGTATAATACGGTACTAATAAAAAAAACTATTTTAAAAATATTTGTCTGTCTGTTTGTTCCGGCTAATCTCCGAAATAGCTGGACGGATTTTGAAGGGACTTTCACAGGCAGATAGCTGATGTAATAAGGAGTAATTTAGGCTTTGACTTTTATTTTAGTAAAGCCATGCGGGCGAAGCCGGGGGCAGCAGTTATAATGTAATAATATCCTTTTTTTCCTCAAGTTATGTCCGTTATTATCAGACAGGATGAAACTACTGACCACACCGAGAATATGAAGCATCTAGGTATATTGCTTATAACATTTTTAAGACTACTGAAGATGAACAGTTGATGTCTTATTTTTGCTGACACCACGTGGCCTGTCCAAACACGAACCACCATTTGATTTATTAGTGTTGTTTTAATTAAACCAATTAACAAACTAATTACTCAATTGATTTCCTACGTGCAGTGAATACAACATAACTGCACATTCTCATTCGGCAACAGCATCGCATAAGCACCCATTGTGTTACGTCCTTAACCTGTAATTAATGACATATATCGACAGTTAATGAATAATTCATTAACCAACGGTTAGTTGTTATGGCTAGCAATAGGCATTTTGAATGGTGGAAAATAAATTATTATCTTCAAGTCGAGTTTTGTCACATGTTTCAATTTAATTTTGAGTTTGGTATTCTCTCCGAGGTTTGGAAAACCAGAGACTGATCTTCCTGGGTTTTTATGTCAAAAATGACAATATTTGATTAAGTACTATCGCGGGTGTTCAAATCGGACAACCATAAGGACTGTTACTTGGGTGGTCAGACATCTGTGATTATTGTAACAGAGCCTGAGAAATGTATTTACATAATCAGCCTATAATGTTCCCACTGCTGGGACACAGGCCGATAGAGCTGTAGACTTCAATTGCATTTGCCAAGCGCAGTGACGACTGGCACATTTTCCTTTGATAATATTAATTAATACCAGCCAATTAGTGGGGCAGTGACTGCAGGGCAAATGCCTCTTCTCAAGCAGAGAAGGTACGAGCATTGATCACTATATGTGGTATGTCATAGTGTCACTCTATTTCTTTAAGTATGTTTTTCTTTTGTGTTTATATTTGGCACCTTGTTTTTATAGATATACCTGTAATTTGTTATCTATTAACTGTGCTATTGTGTGTTGTGATATGTCTTTTGTGTGCACTGAATAAATGTTTTCTCTATCTATCTTTGATCAGTATTGGATAATCGCTAATCAGTTCGCGATCACCAAGCGCTGTCCACCGAAAAATTTGAAAATTCGCACAAGTTCTTCATATTTTAAGAAAGGATAAAATTCAACATTGGTGTCTTAGAAGGCCATTTTACTTTTAGTCTACAACTTATAGCATCAATGCATATTACAAATTAAAGTCGGTTTTCGTGTCTGTCTATGGAACCGCGTTGATCTTCTAAACTACGCAACGGATTTTGATGACATTTCACAATCATTTACAGAATGTATTCCGGAAGGTAGGTGTGTGTTGGATTTGGAAGTTTCCTTCAAAATGGTTAAGCTGAATGATGCTGATCAATGCGTTATGTTCGTGAACAGGTGCTGTCAGTAAGGACTGGTCATTTCTTAGCTGCCACGGCTTATTTTAATGCATACCTTGGCAGAGAGTACCACTTTGTGCCCTTTGGCGTCGAGACCCTCGGTCCGTGGGGTCCCAGTGCGCATAAGTTATTTGCACAAATCGCAAAACGTCTAGTTGATGTAACTGGTGACCGAAAAGCTGGCGGCTTTCTCGCGCAACGCATCAGCATTGCAATTCAGCGAGGAAATGCCGCCAGCATCCTCGGTACAATGCCCCGAGGGCCTTTTTTAGGCTTAACTTAGTTTTAATTTAATTTACTTAATGTTAATAATCATCTTGTAATTTGGTTATGTAAATAAATAGATATTTTCTATCTTTGATCAGCATTGGATAATCGCTAATCAGTTCGCGATCACCAAGCGCTGTCCACCGAAAAGTTTGAAAATTCGCACAAGTTCTTCATATTTTTTTCATTTTACTTTTAGTCTACAACACTGCATCAATGCATGGACATATGGGACCGCGTTGTTCTTCTAAACTACGCAATGGATTTTGATGACGTTTTCACGATCATTTAGAGAATGTATTCCGGAAGGTTTTTAAGTTCCCTTCAAAATGGTTGAGCTGAATGATGCTGATCAATGCGTCATGTTCGTGAACAGGTGCCGACAGTAGGGACTGGTCATTTCTTAGCTGCCACGGCTTATTTTAATAAATTTTAAATTGTTCACGTATCACGTACTTATAGAGTTATAATAATAATTTATGGTGTTAGCACAAAAACAAAAACACATCGCCCTAATTAAAGTAAGAAGCAATATACATACTTGGTTTGAAATTATACGAGTATGACTGAAATAATAGAGAAAATAATAAAAACAAAAATAAGTAATATAACCTACTGCCACTTGAAAAAATTGAGCCTTAATTAAGCACCTTCTGGCCGAATTCACACTAATTGTGAATGGATCAAAATCATATTCCATGCATATAAAATTGAAATTTGAAAACAGAGCACCTGCCATCTTATCTCTTCACCACCCTTGGTTAACTGGTTGAGAATGCCTAAGGCATTAAGTTCGCCTTTGTAACTTTTTTGTGAGTAAAAGTTTAAATCCTACTAATATTATAAATGCGATAGTTTGTAAGGATGGATGGATGGATGTTTGTTACTCTTTCACGCAAAAATTACTGAACGGATTTGGATGAAATTTGGCACACAGATGGTTTATAACCAGGAATAACACAATTTTTTTTATCAATTTTATCCCGATATACCCCCGGGGTCAAAACTTATGCGGGTGAAACCGCGGGGCGCATCTAGTAAATAAATAAATTTCAGCTTGCGCGCAAAATATAACTGTTCTGCTTATAATTTGAAGATGTATGAGGTATGGTTTGGGATGTATCAAAAATCAAAATCAAAATATTTTTATTTCACATAAACCTACATGGGCACTTATGAAACGTCAGAAGCTAGGTGCACGGTTCCAATGGGTAATTTCCTATGGAGAAGAGCCGACAAGAAACTCCACTGTATGATGTAGGTATACATATGAATGGGTAAATTACAATTACTATTCAAGAAACCTCGATGTTCTTTCAAGTCTTTAAAACCGTGATAAACAGGGGCGGGCGGCTATTACTCAATGCAGCTACATGACTCATACATCCACGATATAATATCGCAATCCTAGCCTTGATCTTACCTATGTCGTACGTGTAGAGGTTAAGGGCACAGCTATACGCAAATACGCATAATTACAGAAATAAATAATAAAAATAAATAATGCCTGATCATGTCCTGTTATTGTATTTCCATATTATGATGTGTTATTTCTATGACATCTATTCTTGGAGTTTTTCTTCCGTGATTTGTTGATGGTTTATTTATAATAACAATTTGTGTATACTTCTAGGCGAGCAGCTGAAAAACTACGGAATACGTAGGTACTACCTGCTTATTAATATTTGGTATCCAGCCACTAAAACGAACAAAACTTTTTGAGTTGGTGTAGTGACAAAAGTGTAGACATAATAGTGACAATGACACACATATACTCGTAACACATGAACAAAGTGTTTATACTCGTATTATTATATCAGAATCTAAGAAAGTGGAACGGACTTGTGCAAAGTGCAATCAACACTATAAGTTTTAAAATAATTATCACAAAAACAATTAAGTTAGATAAAAATTACGTTAAGTATTAGTCTTATAAGCTAGATTGTAATTAATTATTAAGAACCTGGTTCTTTTTAATACATACATACATAAACTCATGCCTTCTTCCCATGGGGGTAGGCAGAAACAATAGAACGCCACCTGCTACGCTCGTTACATACTCCTTTTGCTTCGTTTACGTTCATACATCTGGTCATATACGCACGCTGGTTGCGAGTACTACGCACCTGAACGTCCCGGCGTTTCCACTCACATCTGCCTTGTTAGGCGCCTTTCATTCATCCTCTTAACATGGCCAAACCATCTAAGCATACTCTTTTAAATGTTTGTCACTACATCATCTTTTAAACCACACCGTTGTCTTATCACTATCCCATCATTTTTCAGCCTATCATTTATAGTCGCACCACACATGCTTCGCAAGGAACGCATTTCCACAGCATTAACTCTACTTTCATGCTTCTTTTGCCACACCCAACATTCACTTCCATACCTACATAAGCGTAATTCACCATTATGAACAGCCAGTCGAGCCTCTTCGGGCATCGACTGGTTGGTCACAATCGCAAGTAAAGCACCATTCACATTATTTCCTGCATTGACTCTCCTTTCCACAACTTCATCAATCTTCCCATACCTTGTAATCAGACTCTCCAAATATACAAACTTACTTACTTTCTCTACACTCATTTATTTTCACATCACACAACGATATATCCTCTTCTCTTTCAAACACCATGACCTTCGTCATATTCTTTTTAATAAAGGATAAAAAACAGCCTGTATTTAAGACGTAGCAAGAAGAATTATTATTTATTTATTTATTTGTCAAATAACATGATCCATTATGGTTAAGGAGCTTATAATCTATGTTAGTAGGTAAATAACTAAATATAAATAACAATTAAAACATTTAAAACATTTTATTTTATCATTCCAACCACGATGCTTACGCAGAGCCAGCAACAGTCGCTTGAAAACACTAGAATTATGTAAAATTGTGCAAGATTTCCTGAAAACCTGGATGGATCTTGGAAGCTCTAGAACATACAAATAGTGCCGAGTTTAGTGCTTTCCTTTTAATTTGATCAGAACATTCGGTAAATAATGTTTCTGGTATCAAATGAAAAAAAAAATCCCACCAAAATACTTCATGTAAAGTAGGTTGCTAAGATCTGATAACTTTTTAATAGTGGAAGCATTATCTAAGTCTTGGCAACCTACTTTACATGAAATATTTTTGGGGGATTTCATATGTTTTTGGGTACTTATTAACCGTAAGAAATACAGACTTGCCTCCTTTTGAGGGAGTTGTAGGCTGAAAGTTACAGATTTCTGTTTTTTTTTTTTGCTGTTTGTGTACAAATCCTAGGCTGCATACCAAATTTCAGCTTTCTAGGACTTCGGGAGGTGCCCTAGAGGTTCTGATGAGTGAGTGAGTCAGTCACGAAATAGACGTATTTTAGGTATTAATAAATAAATAGTATAAAAGCTAGACAAATGAAGCTTAGTGTGTTTTATGAGCCTGCTAACTACATCATTCATAACCTGAGACTTTGAGCTCTCTAGCAATATCCAGGTAAAGCTATATAAAAGATAGGTAGTGCCCCCTGCGTTTCTTAGCTACCCTTATCGTCTTTAATACGCGATTATTAATGACAGATAAAATTAACAATAATAAAATTCCACTATCTTTGTGGAAATCAGTACCTACACTTCCATCATGAACAGGGGAAAAACATTAAGTATTTGACATTCTTGTAGGTTCCAAAGGTCGACTGAGGAAAACTCAAGACAAATTGCAAGATAATTACCCTTAAGCCGTATGTATAATGGTAAGAACGATCGTTTGCACATCGAATAATGTAACCATCATCATCATATCAGCCGAAAGACGACCGCTGCTGGACATAAGCCTTCCCCCAAGCACCGCCACTTCGACCGGTTCTGTGCTTCTTGCATCCAGCGAGTTGCTGCGGCCTTCACAAGATCATCGGTCAGCCTTGTGGGAGGCCTTCCAACGCTCGCCTTCCTGCACGCAGTCGCCACTCCAGACCCTTTCGGCCCATCGTGCATCTGTTCTGCAGCAATTGCCTTACGTAAGCGGGCACGCCCTTTATGCCTGGAGGCTTTTATTTAGGTATTAAGTTCTAGTTACGTTTTTTTTTATGTTGTAATTTTTATCTGCTTGAGTACAGTTTGTTCATTGTTTTGTTGGTATACTGGCGCGTGCTAGCTAACGTATGACAAGTGTATAATTTTATCCAATGTTTTGTGTTTCGTAATGTTAATTACTTTGCATACGATTTGTATAGAATGAAGTTTATATAACTAAACAGACAGACGTGCTGCTGGGGAGTTTGTTCCACCACTTCTTCTTCCCAGCTAAAGCACTAGGAATTTGTGACGGGCGGGCATTTTTGGGGGACTGTCTTATGTAACTTTGACGTTCGAAAAGTGCTGATTTTCAGCCTAGTTTGAATAAATGACTTTTGATTTTGCCACTGCAATTTGGCAATTCTTAGTAAAAGTTAATTAGTGCAGTTTGGTAGTTGCTGCATTGGCAGAGTTGAATTAGTACGAGCTATGCGGAAATGTCCCACAGTCGTGTTAAAAAGATGATAATAGCGACGCAGCAAGGACGATAAGCCAAGCTATTAACCTTGCTAAGTGACTATTATCATCTCTGACTACTGGTGGTGCCACCCGATGTAAACAATAGCCAAACCAGAATAGTTTTACATATCACATCACATACTTAACACTTAGGGCCTTATCACACTGGCGATTTGCGAGCGTGTTTCCAGATACTCCCTCAGAGAAAAATTTAAAGAGATTAATATAATGACTGTAGCTTCTCAGTATATTTATGAAAATCTTTTGTACGCACATAAAAATATCAATTTGTTTAAAAAGTACAGTGATATCCATAATGTAAATACTAGGAACAAACACAAATTTGTTGTTCCTACAACCAGGCTCAAAAAAATAGGCAGCTCGTTTAGATGCCAATGTATACGTTTTTATAATAAACTTCCTAGCCACATTCAAGAACTAAGCCTTAATAAATTCAAATGTTTTATAAAACAGAAACTGTGCCTAAAAGCCTTTTATACTGTTAAAGATTATATTGAGGACAAAAAGGCTTGGGATTGAGCTGCTCCAATAAACTTACAGTGAATGTTGTTTTTTTACTCTTTTTATTTTGCTAGCTATTTATATTTTCTTATTCTATATAACATTCTATATAAACAATGACATGAATATTTACTTTGTATAGTATTATATTATATTATTTTAATTATTAGGAATGTGAGGACTATGTGGGTCATTGTTTGTTTTTTTTTTTTTTTTGTCTCTTTCTTTTAATGATGGTCTGGCAGTTTGAGTACTTTATGCGGCCTACCTAAATGTCTTTTCTTTGGTATTGTTCGTCAAATCATTGAGCTCCTAAAGTTTTGAGTTGAGCTGCATGACAACTGACAAATGCGTGCACTGACTGGACAGGTCCACTCAAATCTGTGTGGTCTTTCCTCAAAAGACCATTTCGGACACAAACCTACATGGTCCTCAAATGATCTGACCAAGATTATGTCCGAATATACACATTGACATTGATGAATTTTATTTATGCAATGACATGAATATTTACTCTGTGTAGTATTATATTGTTTTAATTATTGTAAATGTGAAGACTATGTGGATCATTGTTTAATTTTGTTTTATTCGCAGTTAGTTTTTAATATGGTCTGGCAGTTTTGAGTATTTTTTGCGGCCTAGCCAAATGTCCTTTCTTTGGTATTGTTCGTTGAATCGTTGAGCTCCTTTAGTTATGAGTTGAGCTGCACAACGACTGACAAATGCGTGCACTGACTGGATAGGTCCACTCAATCTGTGTGGTTCTTTCATCAAAAGACCATTTCAGACACCAATCGACATGGTCTTCACATGATCTGACCAAGATTATGTCTGGACTTTAAAAGAGACTGTGACCTCTGAGTTTGTTTCGGCCTTTCTTCTCAGAGTAGTCAGATAGGAAACGCCGGCCTCATCTAGTTTAAAAAAATATGTTTTGACGTGTAAAAGTGTTTGTAAAAACCTACTTACAGAAATAAAATCATTTATCATTTATCATTTATCAAGGTGACTGAACAATCGCCTCGCTGCAAACACGCTCGCAAATCGCCAGTGTGATAAGGCCACGCTGGCACCCACCCGCGAGTACCATGCTATCCTATCTAGACAACGCCCTGTCGATCAATACCCTACATAACACATTCAGATGTAATCTTCTAACTAATACCAATAAGCACTTCATGTACGTACAGTCAAGAATATATTCAATTGTGCAGGCATAAAACAAACCAATGAATATCAATACGGGCCATAAGAGCTATTTAAATATGAAGAAGAATATCGGACTTTACTACTCAGCACGTCATGTACAGTCACGTTAAAAAAAAAAGTTATTGCAGAAACTTGTACAAGTTTTTCAATAAATCTTACATAAGGTCCCAATGTAAGATTTGTTGTAAAAGTTCCTTTTAAATAAATTATATAAGTACCTGTGCTAGGAGGTCATAAATGCAGCAACACTTTAATGATCATATTCCTATGAACGTAGCAATGCGTGCATCTGTTTGTCGACGATGAGTCATTAGGTTGAATGCGTTAAGGCATCACTCGCAGTGATACCTTAACGCATTCAACCTAATGACTCGCAGTGATACCTTAACGCATTCAACCTAATGACTCGTCGTCGTCGTCTCGTCATCTTTTGATAGGCAGTAAATGCATGATTTTGGCCGGTTCAGTATACTCGTATTGTTTCAGTATTTCATATTCGGTTCAGTATTGGATCACAAACACAGGCCCTGGGTTCGATCCTCAAGAGGAGTTTTTCTTTTTTATCATGTATTTTTTATTTTTATTTGCACAAATAATAACTATATTTAACTTAGTTAATGTTTGAGCAATGGTAGCCCAGTGGTAACGGCTGCGACTTACGAGTCGTAGGTCGTAGGATCGAACCCAGATAGGCGCTTTACTTTGTGTAAATTATTTCATCACCACTCTCTCAAAACGGTGAAGGAAAACATCGTGAGGAAACCGGCATGTCCTAGAACCAAAAATTCGAAGACATGTCACATCTACCAACCCGCACTGGGCCCGCGTGGTAGATTACGGCCCACTCCCTCACACAGAGAGGAGGCCTGTGTCCCAGCAGTGGGAATATTATAGGCTGATTGTGTAATGTCTTTATAGAAGAAGGTCAGAAGTACGACTGGTTTTGATACTCTATATCTTTTTGAGATTGCTACTGGACTTCTGACCGAGACTGTACATATTTATGTGGATTAAAAAGTAGTCCTATGGTCTGTTCCAAAAATATCTGACGAAACAAAACAAACCCTGTTCAGGGTAAATTCTTCCGCAAGCACTCACTAAACGGAATTAGCAACACATTCATCGGTATCTGGACGGTTTCAAATTTATATCTTACTACTTTTTCCGATAATTATGTTACAATAACGTTATTAAATTATAATTGAAAAATCATCGACGAAAATTGAAGTTATAAATTAAATTCTTCCGCAAGCACTCACTAAACGGAATTAGTAACACATTCATCGGTATCTAGACGGTTTCAAATTTATATCTCACTACTTTTTCCGATAATTATTGTTACAATAACGTTATTAAATTATAATTGAAAAATCATCGACGTAAAATGAAGTTATAAAATAAATTAAAAACATATTTTTGGGGATTTGAAATTAGAATTTCGGGTTTAAGTATTAAAATAAAACAAATTATTTAAAAAACAAAAAACCCGACTGCAAAACACATAACTGAAAAGAGAAAAACAAGCATTTTATTCTATAGAATTTTGGTATCGCAGAAGGATCTAACGCTACCTCTTATGTTAAAATCCGTCAAGCCGTTTAGGCTACAGAGCGTGCCAAAGAAATAGACATACATACATACATACATACATACATACATACATACATACATACATACTCTCGAAAAACATTACCCTCCTTCTGGGGCAGTCGGGTAATAATCAAAGCACTACAAATTGGCATCCATAGGTCCTTTATTTGATCCATTGGTTTACGTTGTAATCAATTACTTTTGGAATAGACATTAGTTAGTTTTAGTTTGCTGACTGTAAATTGACGAATTTACACATTAACTATGTGTGTAACCGAGCTCATTTAGCAACCAAAGTGGCGGTAATAAACTCAACGTACACACGGCTACACATCAAGCTATACATTTCCAGTTTACGCTGATCTCGCAGTGTACGGAAATCCTATACAATGCGAGATCAGCTTATACTGGAAATGTATAGCTTGATGTGTAGCCGTGTGTACCAACAGAAAATAATCACATAACACATTCAATCCTAATTAACGTAAAATAATTCAGTAACTCCAATTAAGTCGGTGTGCAGATCCTCGCTATTCGGTACATTAATAGGCACAGCTGATCTAATGAGGTTACCTCAGCATTAGTGTTCGCTCTACTTGCGTCGTTTGTATGTCCGTACGTCCCTGTCTATGTTTAGTGTGACGCCTGTCTGTGTGTATTTTTAAGTGGGCTGTTTTTTTTTTTAATTATAATGTATGTTGATTAAAGACACTGAAATCCATTTAGCTAAAACGCTAGCACCAAGTTGCAGCAATCAAAACCGCATTCCTCCGCCTTCTCAGTCTAATTTGTCATTGTTTTCTCATGGTTTTATTAAGATGTCAAGGGCAGTAATAATTAGTTTACTATGATTGCTGAGGTCCCAAAAAATAAAAAATAAGTAGTAATTAAAAAATATATAATAGTAATTATTTATTACGTACCTAAGCTACTTTCATAACAAAACATCACGCCTTGTTCCCCGAAGGGTTGGGCAGAGATGTACCTGTAGTACACCCACATTTCGCCAGTTTGTTTAAGTCCCATGTAATAGGGGCCGAGCCTATTGCCATCAATCGGGCACAAATCCAGAATCCGGGCTGCTATTGAGAAATTCTAGATATAAAAACCCAATAACACTTTGCCCGACCCGGGAATCGAACCCAGGACTTCATGCTCAGCAGTAATGCTTTTTTTTTGGGTGGCAAATCATCAAATAACTTCTCCCGCTCTGGGCGGAGCGGGAGGGTGTGTCAGACTCTTACTGACTAAAACCCACCCGTATTCCTTCCGTTGCTTGTGTTGCCAGGGGCCTCGGTAACCCTTTAGTACCTTCCCGCGACCCCTACACTTGTGCTGACGACATCTCTTTGAGGCGCGCGTGGAATACAACGCGCCGTCGACCCGGGCGTGGTCCTTACCGGACGGTGAGCTACCCATTGCTCACCGTCCGCAAGCCCACACCTACGGTGGCCGGAAATCCGCCCGGGGTTCCCGACGCCCAGGGCGTCTCCTGCTGGATCCGCCTTAGCACTTGTAACTATCGCTTACTTTCAGTACATTAAATTTTGCTAATAGTCATAATGAGGTTACTTCAGCGTATTAGTGGACGACTCACTAGTTCCGTCTATACCCTGTCTAACGCGACGCCCGTCTGTCTGTCTGTTGTAGTAGGTTAATATAGGTAGAACAGGACAGGTTATTTTTAATCTTGCGCTTAGTAATCACTTACTTGGTCAGCGAACATTTAGGTGTATGCATCAAAAATATCAACAATAATGAGTAAGGTATATATTTGCGGAGGTAAGCCATTTTAATGCTACCAGAAACACGTTTCTCTTTAAACTACTGTAACCTTGTAGTAGGACGCTGTAGGACTCACTTTTCAGTAAAACTTTACCGATTGGTTTTTTGAACGGCTTTGGCCGGCTGCACGCACGAAAAAGTGTCACGTTCCGCCTGAACCGAGCGTGCAAGCGAGAGCGTGGAACTAGCGATAGAGAGGCACGAATGGCCTAAGCGTTCGGCTTGTGATGGATCTCTCTCTCGTTCTCACGTAAAAGACAATCAATTTATTATTTTTTACTTCATTATAAATATTTTTTTAATATACTTTTTAGTTGTGCTACCTACCTACCTCATACAAGTACGTATTTCACTACATAATCTCATCATCAACATACAGGAAGTGGATTAAATACGTATTAGTGAAGCTAACTCAAAAACCACTAATCGGAACAACTTCGACAAATTTATTTGGGAGCGCCTCAGGACCCGGACACTTCACCCTTTTAAACAAACAAAGAATTTTAAAAATATAGATTGGAATGGAAAACCGACTATAGACTATACAAGGTGTCGTTTTGCATCCTCGTCAAATTCAAGGAGGTAACTATACTAATGATTCTCGACACGAATCAATAATAAAATAAGTAGGTCTTTTTTCTTATCTTACGGAAATCGGCATGTGGGACACGCATGTTAAAACGCGGCCCGTGTGATACCGCACTGTAACTGCCCTTTTACACACACACTACGCAACGGGGTGATTCTGTTCTGTGAAAGTAGTGTATTCTAAAAAACTGTCAAACTTAAATAACTAAAAAAACAAGTATGTATTAATTATTGAGCAGATCTATATCGTAATTTTATTTGATTATATGTGTCTTTCATAGTAGCCTTCTGAAATTTGACGAGGATGCAAAACGACACCTTGTATATCGTCATAATTTCACATTTGCTAAGGAGTAATTGCCATTTGACCTTTGGAATAAAACTGGCCCTGTAGTCTCAACATACAGAGCGCTGTACGATCGAATTGAGTCCCTAGACAGTCAACATTGCTTGACAAGACTGTGATTTTTTGGTGCTTGTGAACCAATTTTGACTGTCTAGTGACCCCATCAGGACTTTGCGCTCGAATTCGGTCGTAAAGCGATCGCTATTTATGCCGAGACTGCAGCGCCCGGTCAATACCAATATACAAACGTTAGAAGGACCAACACCCTATCTAATTGCTAATAGGTAAACATATTACCAACACTAGGAGGTCTGTCTACCCTAGATGTAGGAAAGACATGCTGCCCATACAAAGTGACAATTCAGTGCGGTTATTACCATGCAAATGTGGAGCGTTGCTCAAGCGCGGCGCATCTTGTAGTCTGTTACGTCACTGGTTCATTTTCGACGTCGAACATGGTGTGTGGCACGGAGTAGAGTGTAGATGGGACAGGTTCTTAGAGATGATTCTTGCGATGATTTTTATGTTATCAATCTACCTAGCCTATTCCCACCTATGTTGGGGTCGGTTTCCAGTATAACCGGATCGGATGCACCTGTATACCAGTATTTTACATGGGGCGACTGCCTATCTTACCTCCACAACCCAGTAACTGAGAAACACGATACCCTTTGGCATGACTGGTGATCAGACTTTCAGGCTTCAGATTACCCGTAACGACCGTCAAAGATCTACGAGTGACAGTGCTTTCCTAGGCACAGAGGGGTTTTTTGGAATGTTATGGATGGCCCAGTGAGAGCAGTGGTAAAGGCCGCGACTTACGAGTTGTAGGTCGTAGGTTCGAACACAGACAGGCGCTTTACTTTGTGTAAATTATTTCATCACTACTGCTCTCAAAACGGTGAAGGAAAATATTGTGAGGAAACCGGCTTGTCCTAGAACCAAAAATTCGAAGACATGTGACATCTACCAACCGGCACTGTGCCCGCGTGGTGCATTACGGCCCACTCCCTCTCACAGAGAGGAGGCCAGCAGTGGGAACATTATAGGCTGATTATGTATAGATGGCCACCCATCCGCTAACCAGCCTCGGCAAGCGTTGCTTGACCTTGAAGATCGACCCGTGCGGCTGTTATTAATTATCCACGATCCCCGAGTTATATGTTAGGTACATTAAGGTTGGCTACTGAAGGCTCTCTTGATGGAAAATGATTACTGCTGCCTAAGGATACCTGTAGTTTCAAGGACAAAGTTAAACAGACTCGTATGCCTATAATTGTTTTACAACCCTACCAATCAAGATAGAATTTAGTAGAAAATAGTTCGGATTGGTAGCATAAATATAGAATAGGCAAGACTTTGGTAAGTCATGGTGTTAAGGGATCCAGACATCTTATATTAAGAGCTTTCCCATTAGGCATCCTGAAGTTATCTTTGAATTCGAATCCTTATCAAAGCATGGCACAGCAACGTTGTAAATTATAACGTCATTATTTGAGTGTAGTTTTAAGCATGGATTAATTAGGACCGTTTTTCCATTCACAATACACTTCGTTGATTTTGAAAACAAAATATGTTGGTTGCTTCATTTTTGCCTTCATAAGCTTCAATATCCTGTTCGCACTTTCGCTGTCCAGCATATAAATAAGTATAAAGGAAAAAAAACTAAGTATTACTCATCGTGATGATATGGCGACAACAGTTTTAACAATGACACCAATGTTCGTAGTGATTTTGCAGTTTGTACATATTTCATAATTGTGTTCATATTCCAATAGATCTACCGGGATCAAAAATCGCTTTGTCTACTACAAAACAATTAGGCTGGAGAAATTGGAGAGGAATCTAGCATACTCTAGTAAAAAAGCCACTCACTCTGGGGTTGTAGCTTTACGCACAATTCAGACTTCTTAAAAAATTGCTCTACATTTTTTTTTTCTATTTCTACGAGACCTTTTTTGTGGGAAATATCAAATAACTTCTCCCGCTCTGGGCGGAGCTCCGGGTGTGTAAGACTCTTAATGACTAAAACCCACCCGTGTTCCTTCCGTTGCCTGTGTTGCCAGAGGCCACGGTACCCCTTTCGGACTTTCCCTAGACCCCGGCAGAGTTCTAAGAGACCTGGGTCGTCTATTTTTCAAGAATTCCTGTATTTGTAACAGACAACCTAAAGGCTAAACGCTATAAAGTTATAAACGTATTACGGTTTAAATCAATGCGGTTTCAATATATTATAAGACCTATTACAAAAAGACCATTTCCTTTTGACATAAACAAAACCGAATTCCATACCATGTAAGGAAAACAGTGATATATTAACAACAAACAGCAAAATAACTTCGTTCCAATCATTGCTACATTTTGATTTCCACAAAAACTTGCTCTGTGCTCGAGTTACCTATATTCCCATGTTAGGTCGTGTCCAGGAAACGCAGGGTTATGACGAAATGTAATGATTTATATGCATGCTTCGATAATACCCCTGCATGCCAGGGTTATACGTTGATTACAGGCTTTTGACAGGGTAATGGTATGGAAGGGTTAGAAAATTACAATGTTCAAGTGAATTTGGTGAGGTTTCTGAAGTTTGTGACGAAATTTATTAGGGTGAATTGTTTTCTGGTTTGACTTGCGAAAGTAGGTAGTTAGGTTGTTTCTTTGTGTGGTCATTTTGTAATTGATTTCAGCCTCATCAATAAGTTTCACGTTGCCCAAAGTTTTTGGTATTTTTAAACGGCTTCAAAAAAGGAGGAGGTTATAATATTATGATATGTATTTTTGTGTTTTTTGCAATTTGCAATTTCTCCGTGATTACTGGGCCGATTTACGTGGTTCTTTTTTCATTTAGTGGATGAAACTTGCGCGGTAAACCCATATACATTTTATTAACATTGCTTGGGTAGTTTTTGAGTTAGCTTCAATAATACTTATTTTTTCCAGTTAGTTGATTGGTGATGTTATAACTTCCTGTCAGTCATATTGCAAATTTTGAATGCAGTTTTGTAATGAAATTACTTAGGATTTTAGAATTACAGAAAAAATGTAAAAAAGTAGCGGTCTTTTCGGAATTATAAATTCTATGGAGGAAATTTAAACCAATCGCGTTTTCCTTCAGTCAGAGTATTAATCAAATAGTCAATAAATAGGTATATATCAACAATTAAATCCATACAATCATGTTGTATATTAGTGAATTGAATAGTTACAAAAAAGTCCCCAATTTATTTTGGTATCGCCTTAAAAGCATCTAGCAGTTCCTACCTATAATTATTATTATAATATATATTTATTAAAATATAATAAAGCTAAAGAGTTTGTTTGTCTTTTTCTTAGCGCTAAACTCTGGAACTACCTACCAGTCGGATTAAAAAAAATATTTTTGTGTCTTTGATAGCCCAATTTTGAAGAAGGTTATAAGTAGGCTATTTAACATACGCTACGATCCTTAGGAATCGAGCAAATAGAAAAAAAGTCTGAAAGAACGCTAAGCGAAAACTAAGTAACAGCGCGGGTGGGCGAAGCGACGTGACGCGTTGGATCGGGGGAAAAAGAATAAAGTTCATTGAGCAGCAGTCGATCAATCAACGGAGATCCCACAGCGAAGGATTTCTCAAAAACAATAGAAAGAATCTGGCTGAAAATAATCCTAAGCTTCACAGACATGAATTTATAGGAGGGCGACACTGAAAGTTTTTAGAACTGGCCACTTGTAAACGATATAATAAAAAAAACAGTACAAATTTTGAATATGGAACTCTTTGCCAATATTATGGTGTATTTATTTTATTTATTTATCAGATGTTTACGATTTGGCGGCAAATTGAAAATTGTCTGTGTCACGTCAGCATGAATTAAACGCGAGAAAATTTTCGTACAATGATTTTTTATGACTTTCGATGTCATTTAAGTCAACAAGAAAGTTATGATAGACTTCGATTGGCCCTTCACGATAAAGCCCCATCTCATGCCACTGTTTAAAACTGGTTTAATGAGTTTAAACGTGGTCGCACTAATCTCATCGATGATCTGCGTAAGGGACGGCCTTTTACGGCGACGACTGAAGATAACATCAATGTTGTGCGGCGTGTGATAGACTGACAAAAGAGTGACTTATCAGCAGATTCGGACAAGCTTAGGCATCGGTATGAGTCAAGTGCACAAAATCCTCCATGAACATTTAGCGGTCAGGAAGCTTTGTGCCCGGTGGATACCTCATAATTTGACAGAGGCCCAAAAACTCCGTCGTGTTGATTGGTGTCGTGAAATGCTTCAAAGATTTAACGGAGGTGCCTCAAATGCTGTGTCCGACATACTTACGAGTGACGGAAGCTGAATTTATTGTTATGATCCTGAAACCAAGAGACAGCTGCTGTCTGGGTGTTTCCTTCCGAGGAGTTGCCATCTAAAGTGAAGAGAGGTCGAAGCGTGGGAAAAAAGATGGTGGCTTCGTTCTTCGGAAGGACAGGTCATTACGTAAAACGGACACACGGGGCAGGATGGTGGAGGACTGGGCTCTGGAGACAGGCCTGGTCGTCCTAAACCGGGGTTCTATCCCCACGTGTGTGCGGATGCGGGGTGAATCAGTGGTGGACATCTCGTTCGCCAGCCCCGCTCTGTCGCCGCGTGTAGTTGACTGGCGCGTCATGGAGGGGGTGGAGACCTATTCCGATCACCGGTATATCCGGTTCGACGTCTCCGCCCAGACCTCGGACACGCTGGTCCGACGGGCCCCGAGTGGTCCGCGGTGGGCGCTGAAGCAGCTGGACCGGGAGCTCGTCCTGGAAGCCTCGATCGTGCAGGCCTGGGTGTCACCACCGGACAGGCCTGCCGACATCAACGACGAGGCGGAGTGGTTCCGGGAGGCCATGTCCGACATATGTGATGTGGCAATGCCCCGGGTCCAGCCTGGACGTGCCTCGCGCCAGGTGTACTGGTGGTCGCAGGAGCTGACGGCTCTGCGCACTGCGTGCGTGGCTGCGCGACGCCGGTACACCAGACACCGCAGGCTCCGTATCAAACCTCCGGAGACGGAAGCCATTCAGGCGGAGCTATACGAGGGGTACAGAGCGGCGAAGACCGCCCTCCGAGCGGAGATCCTACGGGCCACGGGGTTGGCCCGCGAGGAGTCGCTGGAGACTCTGGACAGGGACCCGTGGGGACCATGGTGAGCGCTCTGTTCCCTTCCCGAGGGGAACACACCTCCCCGCCTATATAACGACAACGACGACGACGATGCTCCGGAGGTGACCGAAGTAGAAATGAGAGCGGCGGTACGCAGGCTTAATGCCAAAAATACCGCCCCAGGACCTGACGGCTTACCTGGGAAGGCCTGGGTCCTGGCCTTGGAGGCTCTCGGGCCTCGACTTAGGGGGCTCCTAAGCGCATGCATGGAGAGGGGGCCAGTTCCCGCTTCGCTGGAAGACGGGGGAACTGGTCCTCATAAAGAAGGCAGGGCGCCCTGCGGACTCTCCGTCCGCTTATCGGCCCATCGTGCTGCTCGACGAGGTGGGCAAGCTCTTTGAAAGAGTCATTGCAGACCGCCTCGTCGGCCAGCTGGTGCAGGTGGGGCCGGATTTGGCGGAGAGCCAGTTTGGTTTCCGCAGAGGGCGCTCTACGGTGGACGCCATCATGCATGTGCGAGCCCTGACGACGAGGAATGCTGTTGCCCAGGGTGGGGTCGTCTTGGCGGTGTCTCTAGACATCGCCAATGCCTTCAATACCCTGCCCTGGAGTTGCATCAGGGAGGCACTCCGGTATCACTGGATGCCGACCTACCTCTGTCGTGTGGTCGAGGCCTATTTGAAGGACAGGGCCGTCATCTACCCTGGTCATCAGGGAGTGTGGAACTGGCAAGAGATGTCGTGCGGTGTCCCACAGGGATCGGTCCTGGGGCCGCATCTGTGGGACATCGGATACGACTGGGTGCTGCGTGCCGACCTGTCTAGCGGCGTCAGCGTAGTGTGCTACGCTGACGCCGCTAGGGTCGCGGGTAGGTACTTATGGGTCACCGAGGCCCACGCAACACAGGCAACAGGAAGGAATACGGGTGGGTTTTAGTCAGTAAGAGTCTGACACACCCTCCCGCTCCGCCCAGAGCCCAGAGCGGGAGAAGTTGTTTGATGATTTACCACCCTCAAAAAAAAAAAAAAAAGGTCATTACGCAAAAATTGTTGCTGAGAGAGAAACTGTCTTCAAAGCCCAAAATAAATGTATACGGGCAATATGTGCATTAAAACCTACAGATACTTGTAAACCACATTATATAAATTTAAAAATATTGACATTCCCATCACTATGAACTAGCATTAGACATTAGAAATAATACAAATATGAAACGTTAAAAAGTACTAGGCTTGCCAGTGCCCTTCGTGCAATACCCCATAGAACAGCTATGTTTGACAAAAGCGCATTTTGTATAGGCCCTAGAATATATAATAAATTACCTAATAATATAAAGGAAGCAAAGAATTTGACATCATTTAAAAATAAATTAAGGACTTATCTGATCAATAAAGCCTATTATAAAGTTAATGATTATTTAAATGATGAATATTTTTTTTTTTTAAGTTAGGTAATGATAATAGAATTATATTATAATTAATAAATTTTATAAATATTAAAATTTTAATATTTTTAATAGTTAAATAAATGATGTTAGATATTTTTTTATTATAATAGATATTTGCACACCTGTTTAGGTAGGATATGGTTTAAAGATCTTTTGTTGTATGTATCACCTCATGTACCCATATTCAAGCAAATAAATGATTTGATTTGATTGTTTTAGATGATCGAAAAACAGTTACTGCAGAGTGGTACACTAACAATTGTTTGCCACTTGTCTTGGAAAAAGTTCGGAAGAAACGACCTCGCAGTAGGATCCTCCTTCACCATGACAACGCCTCGTCGCACACCGCCAAGCAAACAATCGACTACTTGGCGACGTCAGACGTGGAATTACTGGGTCTCCCGCCCTATAGCCCCGACCTCGCACCTTGCGATTTTTATTTATTTCCGAAAATAAAAGACAAACTTCGAGGAAAACGTTTTATGGACGCCGAGGAAGCAGTGGCTGCGTTTCAAAATGCCGTCGAAGAGACCCCTAAGGACGAGTGTGTAAAATGTTTTCTCAGTGGTTCCATCGGATGCAGCGATGTATTGATGTAAATGGAGACTATTTTGAAAAGATATAATAAAACTAATAACTTGCTAGTTTGTTCAGTTTTTGATTTTCTAAGAACTTTCAGTGTCACCCTCGTAAATTGCGTAGGTAAGAATTTATACAAAGCTAATTCATTTATAGATTCAAACACGTATTCCACATTGCTAAAGACGTTCCCATTTTAATTACCAAAACACTAACAACTATAAGTTATAATCTTGTAACATTTCTAACTGATGCAAACCTTGCCTGTTGCCATCTTCTTAGACATCCTTTCGAAATAATCGCAATTAAGCGTTTATCGATACAACTATCGATTTAGTTTAGGGTAGGGCATTATTGGCATACGATTTAATCGATTAGGTTAGTGATTTGTTAGAGGATTAAAATGGCGAAATAAGATGTACAGCAGCTTCCTGTCCGCTAATAACAATAAACTGGGATCAACCAGCGGTGAATCTGTCAGCAAGGTGTGGAAATAATGATAGGTACGTTTAGTCCTTCGATCGTTTGGTCATACATAAGGAGGTGCAAGATTGGAAATGGGTTTTCTAAATCATCATCTCCCTAGCCTTTTCCTAACTATGTTGGGGTGGGCGTCCAGTCTAACCGGATATTTGGACGTGACTTTTACAAATGACTAATATAAAAATATTGGTTTTAGACCTACCAGACTCTTCAATAAAGTCTTAGGATAAAACTAGCAGCTTAATATGTCACAGCCGCTGTGAAAGATTGAATCAGGCTCATGTATTTACATCTACTCAAATGTCAAACTCATGGGGGAAAGAAGATGTAGGTGTCAATGATCTCATCTGAGATAAACTGAGCTACTTAAATCCTCACTTACCGATTGACCTGCTAAGCGTAGTTATTACTTAGAATACTTTATTTAGGTAGGTATACAGTAAGCAAGATAAAAATGTCGTGAGGAAAGTTTTGAGTATGAAAATCGTGATGAAAATGGATGGCTATAAGAGTAGGGGAAGACCAAAGAAACGATGGATGGACTGTGTGAAAGATGATATGGCTTGAAAGGGGGTGACTACCGAGATGACAACTAATAGAGAAGTATGGAGGAAAAGGACAAGTTGCGCCTACACCAAATATATTGGGATAAGGGGAGGAAAATGATGATGACGACAGGACAACAAGATAACATTATTGCAGTCCCTTAGTTTGTAAAGGCCGCTGTACACATTGGGCCAAGGTGCTGGGCCAGCACCTTGGCCCAAGAAATCGAATCTCAAAGGTCGCTGTTTACACACTGGCGTAAAGACATTCTGTCAAAGTCAAAGTCAAATTATTTATTTCAAATAGGCACATAAATGGCACTTTTAAACGTCAAAATTTACAAAGTAATAGAATTGATTCTAGTTGCCCCATCCAAAAGGTAGTTTCGTGTGGAGAAGAATGAGCAAGAAACTCGACTGTTACTCTTTTAAAATGTTTTACAACAATTTGTATGGTACATTAACTATATAATTATATGTGAAGACGATGCACCTAGAATAAAATTACTGGTGTGGCAAGTTATTGCCCCTTACATTTTTTTGATTGTGGACGGTTTATAAGGTGTCTGTAGTCTGTCTTAGGCTTATATTGCAGCCGCGGATATTGTGTGTCGCGGGATTTAGAGAATCCTGCGGCTAGTGACAGCTAATGATGGCTGTCAGAAGTCATAGTGCACCGGCGCCGAACGGAAGCATTTCGTCTCACCGCAAACCACGTTTTTTCAATCTCAGTTCATCGCGCCCGCAAAACCGCAAAACTTTATTACGTTATCCCGTAATCCTTGGGGATATACTGTGCTACGTTTTCAAAATTAAAAATAATAACCCGCGTCCGATTAAATCCAAAATATAGACTTTCAAGTGACCAGTGTACGGGCAAGCAAGGTGGCCACCTGCCCAGAAGGATTCTTCAAGACTTTCGCCAGGAGAAGCACAGGTACCGCTTTTGCATTATTTGCTGGAGTTAGGTTACAAACGCCACCTGACCGTCACCAATTCCTCTTTGAAAGTTTGCTCAAAAAAAAGGCAAATTGAATTATTATGCATTCCAGATAATAATTTTTCTGTCGTCCTCGACCCGCAAGGATACACGGCTATTTTATACGCCTGTCCCTCCATACTTATGGTCCATTCGAGCCTGGATAGGTATCAGTTAAATAAGTACAAGTCATTGCAAGTACTTACGATAATTTACAGCAATTAATATTAGATAGTGCCTTATAATGGCAACTCAAAAACAAGAAACTAAATTAGCTCAGCTTATTGCTAAAAATGAAGTAATTTTTGAGCGAGTTAATTGCTTGTATAATTCTTCCAAAAGTATATCTAATTATGATTCACTCTCGAACGAGTTATTCCTAGCGCAGTCTGAATCTATTGGTGAATCTTACAGCAAGTCTGAAACAATAATTGACCAGATCAATGAGTTGCAGTTTGAAATTGATGAAACCCCACCCGACTATGGGAGTCTAAGTTCTATTGAAGACTTATATTCAACTATTAAATACAAACGTAATCTCATTCTTTCAAGTGGCAAAACATTAACATCAGATCAGAAGGGAGGTAGAAGCATAAAGTTACCACCAATCGAGTTACCATCGTTCGACGGTAGAACTGAAAATTGGCCCATGTTTTATGAAATGTTCCGTACCAATGTTCATTTAAATACTGATCTGACGGATTCGCAGCGTGTGCATTATTTAATAAGTAAATTAACTCATGATGCCTTAAAACTAACTGCAGGCATTGTTCCCACAGGAGATACATACAGTGTTATGTGGAACAGTCTTGTCAAAAGGTATCAAGATAAACGTAGTTTAGGTATTCATTATCTCAATAATATACTGGACATTAAAGGATGCGCCGGCAATGCTGCTAGTCTGAATGCATTTGTAGAACGATATTCAGCGTCTGTCGCTGCATTGAAGCAGTTAGACATTTCAGACTTATTAGATTTTGTGATATTACACTGTGGTTTAAGAAAGGTTGACTCACAAACTGTTCAACAATTTGAAAGCCGTGTGAGTGGCAAGGAATTGCCTTCCTATACGGAGTTTATAATATTTATGCAAGACTATGTTAAGGTACTCCAGCGCTCACACGTTAATAATTCACAGACGGAATCGCGTGCTAAGTCTAGTTTAGCTAACAATCGAAGTAATACTCAAAGTACCGCTAAAGCGTTTGTATCTTGTAGCGAACCAGCTTCGAATAACCGCTGCCCGCTGTGTGACGGCGATACCGTCGATCATCGACTGTTTGATTGTCCACAATTTAAAAATATGAATTTTCCGCAAGCTCGTTTCGAATTTATTAAAAAGAAACATGGCTATGTAAATTACTTAAGTCTATCCCACTCTTTGGTTAAATGTAAATCACGGAGTGTTTGTAAAACTTGTAAGAAAACACATCATTCATTGTTACATTTCTCCGAAGTAAAAAGTGATTCAACGCCGAGCGAGCCTGCCGCTACGTCTGTCTCGCTTAGTGCCGCCGCTAAAATATGTTTACCGACAGAGACAACTATTTTGTTAGCTACCGCGCAGATATACGTATATGATAGCAGCGGCCGAGATAAGCTTGTTGTCAGGTGTTTAATAGACAATGGATCGCAAAATAATTTAATTACTGTGGACTGTTGTAAACGTTTGAACTTACCCATAATTAAATTACGCAATTCGTCTTTACAAGGTGTTGGTATGACCTCACGACCTGTACACGGCTTTATTTATCTCAATATAGAATCTCGGATTAATCCTCACAATAAGTATTATATACACGCATTAGTTGTTGATTGCATTACAGATAGACTTCCCGCTAGTTTTATCAGATTAAATGACGATATGTCATATTTAAATAATTTACCGCTTGCTGACTCAACCTGGAATGTACCTGGTGGAATCGATGTTGTGCTTGGAGCACAGCTGTTCCCTTTTATTTATTTAGGTGATAGGGTTGACTCAGGCACCCGCGCACCCCCAGCTATACTGAATAGTTTCGGATATGTACTGATGGGTGATATTGATTGTCATAGTAGTGACGTAACACACATGACATCTTCGTTTACCGCGCTTGCTAGCATTGACGTCGAGTCAAGTTTGCAGAAGTTTTTTGAGCTAGAGGAAATTCCATCTCAGCGTTTTATTAGTCCGGACGAATTAGAGTGTGAAAATAATTTTAATTCTTCAGTTTTATTTAAAGACCGTAGATATTTTACCTTTCGCGCGCAATCCCTCCGAATTAGGCAATTCACGCGGTGTCGCTCATCGGCGGCTACTTGCGCTCGAGCGTAAATTCACGTGCGTGCCAACCCTACGCGAGGATTACAATAAAACTATCAATGATTATATAACTCAGGGGTATTTATCGGAGGTACCCGACTCTGAATTAACAGAAGAGGGTTACTACATACCGCATCACGCCGTTATTAGACCGGACAAAGACAGCATTCGAGTGGTTTTGGACGCTAGTGCCAAAACACACTCGTTGTCACTCAATGACATTCTGCATGTCGGACCTAATTTACAGGCCGACTTGTTTTTATTATTACTCGATTTTCGTACCCTCCCTGTCGCAATGACAGCGGATATAAAACAAATGTTCCTACGGATCGGAGTAAATGAGCACCACCGCAAATATTTACGAATTTTATATCGATTCAACAAAAATGAACCTATACGTACTTTTCACTTTAACCGCGTTCCCTTTGGATTAAAGCCTAGTCCTTATTTAGCGATGCGCACAATACGCAATTTAGCGTGTGAGCATGGCGACCGCTATCCTGAGGCTTCTAAATTAGTAGAAACTCAGTTTTTTATGGACGATTATGTCTATTCTGTTCCTGATGAACAGATTGCTATACAATTATCCCGCGATTTAATTGAGTTATTTAAGTTAGGATCCTTTGACCTGGTCAAATGGGCTACTAACTCACCCGCTTTGTTGGAGATTCTCCCAGAGTCTCACCGCTTACCAGTTAATTTTTCTGGCATGGATAATGATAAACATAATTTCAAAATCCTTGGATTAACCTGGGAACCCGCTGATGATTATTTTTCTTTGACAACAGTCGCTGTAGATGATAAATGCACTAAGCGTGCGATTCTATCGCTAGTTGCCCGCTTGTTCGACGTACTTGGCCTCGTAGCACCCGTCGTGTTGTACGCGAAAATCCTAATTAAGGAACTTTGGTTAGCTAAAATAGGTTGGGATGAGGTTCCTCCGGACTCCATCACCAATCGGTTTTCCGTTTTTTTGCGCGATTTCCCCTCACTCTCTTCTCTAAAGGTTCCTCGCCACATTGGCGTCTTTAGAGAAGCTGTAGTGAATATCGTAGCCTTTTGCGACGCCAGCTTTAGTGGTTATGGTTGTTGTATTTATTTACACATAACTGACTCTAAAGGCAATATCAGCGTTCGGCTTTTATGTGCAAAGTCCAAAGTTTCCCCCGCTAAAATAACAACGCTAGCTCGATTAGAACTTGTCGCCGCTTTACTTCTGTCTAAGCTTGTTCGCGTGGTCAAAGATAAACTTTCCGCTCGTGTACCTATTGCAGGTGTCTACGCTTTCTCGGACTCCACCATAGCTCTTTCGTGGATCCACTCATCTCTCCATAGATGGTCTATTTTTGTCAGTAATCGCATTGCTAAAATACAGGAAAACCTACCTGCCGCTAGTTTTAATCACGTGTCCGGAAAGGAGAATCCTAGCGATTGTCTCTCCCGCGGCATGCTGCCATCTGATTTAATTGAACACTCGTTATGGTGGAACGGTCCTACTTGGCTCCATCGACCCATTAGCGAGTGGCCTTTAAAATTCTCTCCTACTGAATGTGAAACATTGCCAGAGTTCAAATCAAAGGTTTTTCTTGTAGAAACATCAAATACTGAACCGCGTATTTTAGATACAATAGCTGACCGTGTTTGTTCATGGAATAAATTGTTACGTGTATTTATGTACATTCTTAAATTTACGAACAGACTACTTAGTCATAGCTCTGTTAAAAATATACAAACCGCCGAAAATTTCATTATTCGAATAGTTCAAAATACGCATTTTTCTAACGATTTAAATTTAATTAAAGCAGGCGAACTTCCATCTAAGAAGTTGCGCTGTTTGTCTGTCTTTATTGATAGCTACGGAATCTTACGTATTGGGGGCAGAGTGTCTAAATCTGACTTACCATATGAAGCCAAGCATCCCGCGCTTTTACCTAAACGTGACCGCGTAGTTGATCTAATTATTGATCACTATCACAATACGTACTGCCACACGGGCCCCGGATTATTGATGTCTATTATAAGGCAGCGGTTTTGGATATTAGATGGACGAACAGTCATACGTTCCCGCTGTCGGAAATGCAACACTTGTTTCCGTCTAAATCCTACGCATCTAACACCCAAAATGGCTGAACTTCCTGGATACCGTGTCCGTGATACTAAAGCCTTTGTGCACACTGGAGTAGATTTCGCCGGGGCGCTTGCTTACACACCTATTCGCCGTAGAGGTCAACGTTCGCAAAAACTTTATATATGTTTGTTCATATGTATGGTAACTAAAGCCATACATATCGAACTCGTATCGGACCTCACATCCGAGGCTTTCTTATCCGCATTTAAAAGATTTATTTCTCGCCGCGGTCCAGTGTCTGTCATGTACTCAGACAATGGTACCAATTTTGTTGGCGCTAAGGCGCAACTTGATGATATTTATTCTTTCTTATTGAACTCGTCTGTTCAAACAGATATTAAAAATGAGCTTCTAAAATCTCGCATTGAGTGGACAAGAATACCGCCGCGAGCTCCGCACTTCGGAGGTATTTGGGAGTCGAACATTAAGTGTTAAAACTCACTTGTATAGAGTCATAGGAAAGCAGCTTCTCACTTACGAGGAACTCTCTACCGTACTGGTACAAATCGAGTGCCTTTTAAATTCTCGACCGCTTAGTGTTCTCTCATCAGACCCGCTTCCGGACGTGCTCACGCCTGCGCATTTTCTAATGTCCAGTCCACTTAAGCATTTGCCTTCTTCTGAATTGACAGAAGAAAACATAAATTTAACAAACCGCAAAAGGCTTTTGGATCAGCTTGTGTTATCCTACTGGAACAAATGGCGAGTTGAGTACTTGCACACGTTGCAAGTTCGCCAGAAATGATGCACTCCCGATCGCCCTATAGAGATCGGTACTGTCGTTCTCTTGGGTCAAGATAACGTACCACCATTGACTTGGCCATTGGGCATCATAGTGGAAGTTTTTCCGGGATCGGATGGTGTAATTCGAGTAGCTTCAGTAAAAACCGCGTCAGGTACATATAAACGTCCTGTCACCAAGTTATATCCTTGGCCAACCCAATAGAACTATATTATTTCGTAGTTTAATTTAGTTTATAATTTACAATAGTATATTTTCTCAATGGTACGCCATTACATAATTATAATTTAGCTTAGTAATTCAACTTTGTCTTAATTTAATCAAACTGCAATTTCATTCTTTGGAATCTGATAATTAATTTCGAACGCCGTTTCCTAGTAATGGTGTTTTGAACTGCTGCTTGGGATTCTCTTGATGCTTTCAGACTGCCAGATATATAAACATCATCTCATCCTCCCAACCGCACCAGCTTTTCAGCGTATAGATTATCATCTTTGAAAGCTCGGGACCTTTCAAGGCGGGGAGTATGGTGTGGCAAGTTATTGCCCCTTACATTTTTTTGATTGTGGACGGTTTATAAGGTGTCTGTAGTCTGTCTTAGGCTTATATTGCAGCCGCGGATATTGTGTGTCGCGGGATTTAGAGAATCCTGCGGCTAGTGACAGCTAATGATGGCTGTCAGAAGTCATAGTGCACCGGCGCCGAACGGAAGCATTTCGTCTCACCGCAAACCACGTTTTTTCAATCTCAGTTCATCGCGCCCGCAAAACCGCAAAACTTTATTACGTTATCCCGTAATCCTTGGGGATATACTGTGCTACGTTTTCAAAATTAAAAATAATAACCCGCGTCCGATTTAATCCAAAATATAGACTTTCAAGTGACCAGTGTACGGGCAAGCAAGGTGGCCACCTGCCCAGAAGGATTCTTCAAGACTTTCGCCAGGAGAAGCACAGGTACCGCTTTTGCATTATTTGCTGGAGTTAGGCTACAAACGCCACCTGACCGTCACCAATTCCTCTTTGAAAGTTTGCTCAAAAAAAAGGCAAATTGAATTATTATGCATTCCAGATAATAATTTTTCTGTCGTCCTCGACCCGCAAGGATACACGGCTATTTTATACGCCTGTCCCTCCAATTACTATAGGTAAAAATAATTAAAAATGAAGAAATGACAGATTAATTAATTATGTGATAGATATCAGTGCTCACATGTTTACAAACATTGTAAAAGTATAAAGCAATAGGTCAGTGTGTGAGCTCTGCAGTTGTTCTGCATTTTAACTTATTTTGTTTTTGTTCTTATGTTGTGTATGTTTTGGATTCCATATTATTGGTTGATTTCGGTACATTTCTATAAATTGTAAGAACTCATTGCTTGTCCACGCCGCCGTCATCGGCATCGTAACTCGGGTATATAAATTTCACTCACGCGCAACACTTGGTACTGTCTTTGCTGACAATTAAAAACGAACCAAATAATACTAGAACGTGTGAACACTGTTTGCGGAACGCGCCAAGATCCTTTGATGAGCGCACGAAAAACCGACACTATTTGGTTGGCCGGCCAGTGTTGGTCGCCAACTACCAACATACGCTTAGTAGATCTCCACACGTTGGCCCAATATGCTACCCCAGCACCTTGGCCCAATGCGTACAGCGGCCTTAAGACGACTAGATTGAATTTCGAACTACAACGATCAGTTCTACGCAGGAGCATCATTTGACCGATGCTAATCTTATTGAACCAGTTCCTATTAATCTATCCATGTCGTCAACTGACACTTGCTCTTTACAAACCGCGGGCCGAGGCAATCACTACGCATGCGCATAGTACTTATACTGCTCGTCCACAACTCAGCAACAAGTCGGTAATTGCCCACCGTGACATATACCGACCTATCGCCTTTCTCGGAGCTACGAACACGTGTGGAATATATTATTAGCATGTGGATTTCCTCACTTGACTGTTTTACGCAGTACGTATTCGTGAAGCTAGGTATGTTTTGGACTGCGTTACAGAACAATGGTAGAAGTACTTACTTAGTTGGATAAGATCGGCAAGTAAAGCTCATAAAGTAATGGCGTACGCTTTTTAAAGCATATTGCACATCCCCGTACCTACTCGAGCGCTCTATGGATCAGCTGTACTAAACGTGCCACCAATGCGTTGCGTGTTCAATACAACAACGCTTTTAGGGCGCTGTTGCGACTGCCACGTTATTGCAGTGCATCTGCAATGTTTGCTCGAGCCAGAGTAGATAGCTTCTCAGCTGTAGTGCGGAAAAAGAATGCATCTCTTCTCAGCAGATTGCGGGACAGTAGCAACAGCTTCCTGAAAGTTATTGCTGATGGGCCTGATGAAAGCCCCATAATGAGGCATCTTATTTATCGTATTAGAATTTAAGTACATAAGTCAAATTGATTACTAACATCTGGAATTGTAAGTTTTTTTTTGGAGTGTAATTGGATCCAGTTGTCTTTATAAATAAATTTAAAAAAAATGGCTGAAGCCAAAGATTTGAAGTGGGAAGCCTGTTTATTTCATCATTTTTATATGAATCTATCCTATCTCACGGAATCATGAGGAAAAGCAATCATGGGGACAGAAGTGCTGCCGAAAGAAGTGAAAACTTAAAACTTTGGAATGACATGTAAGAAAGAAGAAAGAAAATACGTTTATTTGCGGTAAATATGAAGCAAAGAAGAACACAAACACAAATAAACCAAATTGTTAAAAAAAATAAGCAAAAAAACCGACTGCAAAAACATAACTGAAAATAGAAAAACAAGCATTATAAATTTATAATCTATAGAATTTAGGTATCACAGGCCCCGACAAACAAAAGTTACACAATATTTCAGGTTTGTTTCAAGTTTTTTTTTTAATAATTTGGTATAATTGAAGCTTTTTAGTTTCGTAATTATATATATTTGTAATCGACTCATTACTAGCTTTTATTTGACACCAATACTGTTGTAATTTATTTTTATAAAAACCGTTTTTCTATATGCAATATATAAATATTATAACCTATATCACTCCCACAATTAAGACGGCTACAGAGCGTGCCATAGAAATAAACATACGTACAAACATACATATACTCTCGAAAAACATTACCCTCCTACTGGGGCACTCGGGTAAAAAGAACAAGTTGGGAAAAAATATGCATATATTTATATAAATATATGTATATGCGTATACATGTACACAGGCCGCTGCGCGTCGCCAGTCTGGCACAACACGTCCCCTTAGCATGTCGCTGTTAGCATGTCGGTGACGCGCACCCAAAAGTTTTTCCCCTATCAAAAATCGCTCAACGCGCCTAAAAATATCTGGATGCTGTCGAAATCCCAACCAAATCATTGCAAACAGGCCACACTCCTATAACTTTTTTATCGCGCAGAAAAACTTGCTAATGATATCTGTGAAACTCCACGATCGCGATGATTGATTAAATCCTACCAATATTACAAAATGATTAATCGCCACTTACATTGTGCAAACAAGTTTTAAAGTATAGACCGCAAACCGGTAAATATAATGGAGGATGACCCCAACAGATGAACCGACGACCTGAAGATGGTAGGGAAATACTGGATGCGGAAAGAGGACCAAGTGTTGTGGCGCAACTTTAGAGAGGCTAGACTAACGATTACATTACAAATGATGGTAGGATTCAAAAAACGTAAAATAAATAAATCAAAAGCCCGACTGCGTAAAAAGTGAACTTTAAATAATATGGAAACAATATTTATAGCAATAGGTCTTTATTGTGAAATTTAAAAACCGTCTCCGACTGCATGAGATTGTTTATAGTATTAAGTTATATAAATCTTGTTACCATCTTTTTAAAGTTCACTTTTTACGAAGTCGGCTGTTGTGATTTTTTTGATTTACTTTTTTTATTATACACTTTTTAGTTAGAATTATAAGACGGTAAATTAGGTTATTTACCCATTTATTTATTATATTGGGTGATAACGGCCTCTTACTCACTCACTCTAAAAGTTTGGGATACTTTTTATCATTTCTCATTCCAAATTACATTTAATCATATAATTTGTATATATTTTTATAATCACCTTTTAAAACTCTTCATCTTGATACCCACTCGATAGGTATGGGAGATTTTTTTAACATGCAATTTGGCGCCAATGATCCGCCATTTTTTTTTTATAATTTTAATATACCCGGTGACATTCGTGCAATAAGACGAATCTAACGACCTATCGTTCATCAAAAACGGTTCAGTTACAGAACTTAGCGTTGGAAAGTTCAAAACCCACAACAAACGTGTCCTTATCAAAAACGCGTATTATAAGATTACAGACTACGTTGAAGACAAGGAAGTTTGGCAATAATTCCTTCTGCACATGTGGCTTCCCTAGTACCTCATAAACGGCATAACTATGTAAATGTCAATTAACTGCTCCCAAATTACGTTGTCTTTTTTTTCAATATTTTTTTTTATACATTCTTTTTTAATATAATATTTTCATTATTTGACATTATATACCTACAATTTTGATATCAAACTATTTATTAGTGGCTTTTGTGGACAAGATATTAATTCAGACTTGTTGTAATGGCGAACATGTCATTTGGTTGAAATACGTTTTTATTTTTATTATTTTATTAATATTTTACTTGAGCAGTGGTGGCCCAGTGGTAATGGCTGCGACTTACGAGTTGTAGGTCGTAAGTTCGAACCCAGACAGGTGCTTTACTTTGTGTAAATAATTTCATCACCACTGCTCTCAAAACGGTGAAGGAAACATCGTGAGGAAACCGACATGTCCTAGAACCAAAAATTCGAAGACATGTGACATCTACCAACCCGCACTGGGCCCGCGTGGTGGATTACGGCGCACTGCCTCTCACAGACAGGAGGCCTGTGTCCCAGCTGTGGGAACATTATAGGCTGATTTTGTAATATTTTACATAGATTCTTGTTTATTTTGTGAATGTGAGAACGTTGTAGGCTTAATAGACTAGATTTGTAGACCATTTCTTTTTATTAAGTACCTGGTAGGTACTTCTTGACCTACACTGTCCTCCCATACCTGTTAACTTTGTAAAAGCCAATTATTTTTAAAAGAGTAACCGTTTCTTATTATATATTATTTTATATATTTCCGTAAACGTTTCTTGCCGGCTCATCTCCATAGGAAAATACCAATAAAATTGGAACCGTCCACCTAGCTTCTGACGTTTCATAAGTGCCCATGTAGGTTCATATGAAAATAAAAAAATATTTTGATTGTGAGCCGTTTAGTGGTTACGAGGGAACATAGGGACGGATATACATTCATACATACATACATACATAGATACATACATACATACATACATACATACATACATACATACATACATACATACATACATACATACATACATACATACATACATACATACATACATACATACCTACATACATACATACAGGTCAAACAGCTAACCCTCCTTTTTTGGCTTTGCCGAAGTCGGGCGAAAAGTCTACTACACGCCCAGGTTGATCGTTTTGTATAATGAGAAATTAATAAATGACCATTGTATATGTCATATTATAAAACAATCTGGTGATGGGTGGTGGCTATGAGCTGGACGATGGTGACGGAATTTTCTAATGAATAGTTTTTTTTTAAATGGACATAAAATTAGTTTTTAACTGGGCCGAACGAAAAAGTATACAAAAAATGGTCGTTGAGGAAGAATTATGAAAGAGGGTTTACGAAACAGAAAGTAATGATGAGTTCCAAACTAAAAGGTCATTTCGACAGTCGAACAGTGTTGTACTTACTGCATCTTTCCACATCTTCAAAACGCTGATTTACCATAGGTAAGTAAGTAGGTACCCATTCTATAAACTGCAATACATAACCATGCAACAAACCAAATCCTCCAAAAGTCGGTACAAATCAACCTGAAACACTTAGCCGTCATATCTTTGCTTAAATATCAGTACAAGACTGTTACTAACATTAGCTGGCCCGCTAATTTTGCACTTTCGACTCACAAGTAATTACAACTTGCAACTTGCGTAACTGAGGCCGAGAGGCGCTTCTGCAGTCACGACCAAACTGTAACACAAACTTACCTTTGCCGCCGAAAAAAACTGAACTTTCTAAATTCAACTCTACGTCATCGCAAAACGAAAGATGGCGGAGTTTTTCCGCGCCAAAACTTTACTTGTCAGAACACAAAGCATTAAAAATTATATCAAAACTCCAAAGGCAGTGGTTGCATAACCTCGTGCTCAATAGAATAATAATAGATGTCGCAGAAAAAAAAAACGAAAGTGCAAGAATTGGAGCGGGCAATGGATACAATGGCATAGTAAGCACGATTGTGTATCAAAAACTTATAACAATACTTGATAATAGTCTGTATGACCAGTAGAGGATTACTAATGTGGTCTTCTAAAAGGAAGATGTCTGGTTTTACGCAAGTATTTGAAACGCATCTAGCTCAAACATGATTGCTGTGTTGAAATAAAGATGTATGCAGTGTAACTCTTGACCTACACAACCATAACCGAAATGTTAAGTTTATCCAAGAGACAGGCGGATTTCGAATGGCTTCACTGGATTTAATCGATGCCACTTATCAAAATCCATTGAATTCTATAAATTGGAATTTATTGATGAGAAAAAAGAGTCTTCACATTTTGAGCAAATATCGAAGAAAC
Source organism: Atethmia centrago (assembly GCA_905333075.3). Classification (NCBI taxonomy): domain Eukaryota; kingdom Metazoa; phylum Arthropoda; class Insecta; order Lepidoptera; family Noctuidae; genus Atethmia; species Atethmia centrago. Next base: position 18,184,025 of record HG995385.1, read on the forward strand.
AAAAATTAAGCAAGTAAGCTTCAAGTCTCTATAAAGGCTCCTACATACTGGCGCGACTTGTCGCGCGACGCGTCGCGACACAAAGGCACCGCTTGTAGCGCTACACGCGGTGTCTTTGTGTCGCGTCGCGCCAGTATGTAGGAGCCTTAATGGGTACTGTACAGATTGATCATTTTTAAATACTTATTCTTCTGACCACTAACTTCGTACCTATAATAAATCTATGATCTATAGGTCTATGCTATAAATAAATGAATCAATAGCCACTAAACAATTTGTTTTTTTTTTTAATCAAAATCAGTTCATCCGTTCAGGACCTATGATGCCACAGACAGGCACACAGATACACACTACAAACTTATAACAACCCTCTTTTTACTCGGGGATTAAAAACAAAGCCTCTGAATCCGATACATTAGACAAGACGTAGCGTAAACACCTCTTGAATTCACACACAGCAATGACTTGCTTTACAGACTGATTGCTATCATTGTACTGTAAGAAACAGCGAGCTAATATTCTAATCAATACGACAATTAATTCATATTGCATGACATTAAATATTATCTTTAGAGACAGCTCATGAAATTATACTTTACCTGAAAACAGACGGTAAAAATGTGGGTCCTGCCAATGGTAGTTGGAAGTACACTGAAAGAGTCTGACAGACCCCTATATTCGTCTCAGAACGGAGGTCATCCATGACGATATCCCGACGGAAAACAGAAATGGTGTAAAGAACAGCGTGTTCTAGGTAGGTCAATTGGATGTAGCCTAGACCGAGCAGTTCGATTGATCGTATATTTATAGTTTTCTCCCGCAAAATAGTAAATAAAAATCATATGGGCGTTCGCAGAAGATGCGTACTGCGAATTAGTGAATTATTTATCTATTTTATGTATATTGTTTGCATCTTTAGTTTCAAACCCCTCCTTTTTTTTGGTGGGAAATTAGCAAATAACTTCTCCCGCTCTGGACGGAGTGGGAGAGCGTGTCAGGGGGGCCTGCACTAAATCCGTAGTTTCGGCCAAAGTTATGTGCGTTTCCTAATTCGTATCACCTACGGACATAAGATAACTTCAGAGCCCGAACTGAGAAAGAATAACAACACGATTTGACAGGTGTCCCTACTCGCAATGCGTTTGGCCACGTTTGAAAAATAAAATTTGTCACTTGTTTTGACGGATCAACTACTTTCGGACTGGGCCGTATCTTCGATGCCCGTTCGAAAAATAAAATGTGTCATTTTTGACGGATCTACTACTTTCGGACGGACCTGTATCTTCATTGACGGACTTGGATAATAGTCACCCTGACTCTTACTGACTAAAACCCACCCGTGTTCCTTCCGTTGCCTGTGTGTTGCCAGGGGTCACCCTTTCGGACTTTCCCTAGCGGGAAAGTTCCCCGGCTGTTAGTTTCAAACCTGCAAAACAGATCGCGATGTGCAAATCGGAAGCCTTTTTTTTATAATGTTAGACAATTTATTATCCATGTGGTGATATCATAAAATAATTAGTTACATTTAGTAACCTAAAGATCTTTATTGATAAAACATTTATTTAAATACAATCCGAACTATGTAACTAGGTGAAATCAACCTAGAATTCAATATCGCATTGCAATTGATAAAACATTTCTTAACAACATGGGAAGTAGAGTCTGATCTTTATGAAGCAGAAAATAAGACCCATAATAGCGGTACATTTCCTCTTTGTTTTCTAATGTTATTTCATTTTATTAGACATCAAATGTCATAAAGCACAATAAATTATGAAACTGTAGTCCTTTTGTTTGAAAAGGGGGCGAGGCTGAAGTGTCGTGCCTACAGTGTTGCTAAGACTCGAGGGTAATCCTAAAACTTTATGGGTTTTAGGGTTCCGTACCTCAAAAGTAAAAAACGGAACTCTTATATGATCACTCGTGTGTCTGGCTGGCTAGCTTTCACAGCCCAATTGCTCCGAATCTACTAGACCGATTAAGTTAATTTCTGTGACCCAAACACGGACGTGTAACGTAAATAAAACTGTACCTTGTGACATATCAAATGAAAGAGCTTGTTGTGAAGGTCCCAAATATATTGTTTTTATAATTATAAAATAAACAGTTTTAAAGCTATTTAAGAAAATAGATGAAAGTTGACCACCCCATTATCTCCGAGAATACCGAACTAAAAGGTTTGGTAAAAATAAGTACTTAAAATAGTTATTTACAGGAAAACCTATTAGAAGTCTATGGTGTTAAAGTAACATGGTGAATCTCTCAATATTGTGCATACAAACCTACATTTTCAGTTGCAATGTATGGGAGAACATGTTTTTCAACTACAATTATAAGTTTGTTCTTGGGATAAAAAACATGATAGATAACATATTTATGGCACGGAACCCTCACCACGCGAGTTCAACTCGCACTTGTCCCATTTTTTCTGTAAATGTGCTATTTTTATTCCAATTTTGATGTGAAACGACATAGTCCAATAACAAAGTTCTATGAATCAGTAAAAACAAAACCTAAACTCAAACAGTGAAAAGTGTCAAAAAAATAACTTAGAGATATTGTGTTGAAGCGCAGTACTTAAAACTAAATCAAGTACATAGTGATAGTGATGAAAATTGCCTTAATAAACTAATAAAACTGTGCAAAAAAAAGAAGAACAATATTTTTTCTTATGCATTGCTTATGCATGACTCATTATCCTAACGACTTCGTTTATTTCAAAAATTGTTTATGATAAAACCGCTGCCTCATTTAGAAACATTTCCCAATCAATTGGTTGAAAGGTTTCAACGTGTGTCTGTTCGCATCTGGGATAGAGCGAAAGTTTTTGGAATTTAAAAATCTTTTAAATATTTCTCAACTACGACTTTGACTCGTTCCGAAACAGATCAATTACGATATTACAATATTCAAACAATAGCGAATAATGTGAGATATACAGAAAACCACAACGTTTGCACGGACGTAAATATATCGCGGATTTTATCGCGCACTTTTTTTTTTTTTGGGGTTGGAAATCATCAACTGGGCGGAGCGGGAGGGTGTGTCAGACTCTTACTGACTAAAACCCACCCGTATTCCTTCCTGTTGCCTGTGTTGCCAGGGGCCTCGGTGACCCATAAGTACCTTCCCGCGACCCCGGCAGGCATCGGCCCTAGTGGACCCCTACTTTTGTGCTGACGACATCTCTTTGAGGCGCGCGTGGAATACGACGCGCCGTCGACCCGGGCCTGGTCCTTACCGGACGGTGAGCTACCCATTGCTCACCGTCCGCAAGCCCGCGCCTGCGGTGTCTGGAAATCCGCCCGAGATTCCCTACGCCCAGGGCGTCTCCTGCGGCGGCTAGGGGCGAGAGGGCGCGAAACGTGCCTTTCCCTCAACCGTCCCGCCTCCTCCTTCGCGAGCATTACTGCTTCGCAGAAGGAGGTGACGGCTGCCCATGCCCTCTCGCTCCGTACCATGGCCTGAACCAGGGCCGGACGCGAGAGGTCTCTGCCGCCGATCGCCTCCACGAGGACACGGCGGTGCTCTGCCCAAGCCGGGCAGACCTCCACCTTATGCTCCACCGTGTCCTCCGGGCGATCCACACAGTGGTGACACCCGGACGTTTCCTCCCGCCTTATCCGACACAGGAACCTCCCGAAGCTGCCGTGTCCGGTGAGGACCTGCGTCAGGCGGAAGGTGAGGACGCCGTGGCGCCTCTCCAGCCACTCCTCAAAGAGGGGACTTATCGCCGCAATCGTGTATCGCGTTATCGCGCCCTGGATTTTCAACTCTCGGTGTTAAAACGAGCGTTGAGAATCCAACAGAGTGCATCCAAGCGCGTCGAAAAAAGACACTGTTGGATTTTTAACTCTCGGCGCTAAGCAGAGCTTAGAAAATACAGTGCGCGAAAAAAATCGTCGCGGAAAAATTCGCTCGTGCGTACGGCTTAAAGTTCGCTTTGTGACTTGTCATCTAACCAATTACTCTTTGACGGAGCAATGTTAAGTTTACCAAATACATCAATCAAAGAATCACAAAACAATAAATGATAAAATTAATCAACTACAATAAGAATTAGATACTAATCGCGAACCAAGAAGTTACCAACTTAAACTTAAAAAACACTACGGTAAAACAAGAATTAGAAAAAATTAAACAAGTAAGTAATTAGATAACTATAAAAAAGTCCGTACAGCCAAAATAACTATTCGTACACCAAAACCAAAATCTGTCAGAAGCAAAAGGTGTTTCAAAATCTCCGAAGCAATGTAATATACCCCCAACACTACTGCCGGTGAACAATGATCATCCATAAGAGAAATCCGGATATTCAACAGCGCAAGAAATGGTAAAACAAGGAAATTCTTACCCTGTCTTAAACTATGACCAACAAAATACAAAACCAAAATATGTATCTAAACATATGATTTGTTTACTCAGTAGTAACAATAAAAACCGGCCAAGTGCGTGTCGGACCACGAACAATGAAGAGTTCCGTTGTTGAGATGAATTTATCCCAAGAACAAACTTAACGCCTGTAGTTGAAAAGCATGTTCTCCCATACATTCCATCTGCAAATTTAAGTTGGTCGACTATTACTCGTTAACTTGTAAAGTGACAAGTGACAGTTTGCCTTTTAACTTTGTTATATATTCTACTGCCGTGAATTTTTTTACATATCCAAAAACAAACATTTAGCTGCCAGCTAAATGGTTGTTTTTTCTGAACCACCACACTGACTAACAAAAATTATCACTTTAAACCTTAATATTACGCAACCGGATCCCTGAACGAACGGCCTATCCAAATACCCCACACCATGGGATAGACCAGAAAAGCAATATCATCCCCACTTTACCTGAACCGAAATTGTTTCTAAGATTTTATTTTACCACTTTATCGGCTTGATTAATATGTATACCCATGCCAAATTACAGCTTTCTAGTACTAAGAGCCTAAGACACAGACAGACAGACATACGGACATGGCGAATCTATAAGGGTTCCTTATAGACTACGGAACCCAAAAAACGACGTATTGTCAATAGCTGTAATGTGATACTTAAAATAGTCAATCAATAGAATTCGAAAGTTCTTTATAGACCGACTCGTCTTCAGAGCAAAACATGCATTGACAATTTATTTTGCGCATAACTTTAACCCTTTGTAAAGCTAAAGGAATATTTTTACCACCTTATTTTACAGCTCAAAAATCAAAAATTGCGTTCCAAATAGGTATTCTATTGTTTTACAAATGCTATTTGAAGACAATCACTGACTAAATATTAAAAAAAAAAACGTTTTCTCCCAATAATACTTATAACCTATGACTGCCGTATTTGACATGTTGTCCGATTGCTGAATCGTTATTCCTGTTAGAGGGTTAACAGGTCCGTAAGGTTTCAGTATTGAAATTAGCGTTGTCGGATTACAGCATAGTACCGTAAAACGGGGTGAATCGAAACTCAAGGGTGAATAGAAACAGAACTTCAAAGGGTATTTTCTTGATATTTGAATATTTTTTGCAGCATTTAAATATATCCACTTAATAATGATTTTTTTTTATAAAAAGTCGATGCTTTGTTAGGGGCCGATATTATGGTATCAAAGTGAAAAACCAAATTAAAGTCTTGTTTCTATTCACCCTTGAGTTTCGATTCACCCCGTTTTACCAGTATATGATTTTAATCGGCGGAGTAGGAGAAGACGTGACTATCATAGCGGTAACATTAATAAATTGAAGGCCTATCTGTGAAGGCCTATCTATGGCAGTTCCGAGTGAAACCTACTCATCAGAAAAAAACGCGATTTAAAATTACTCAAAACTATTTAAAAATATTATTAATTTAACTCATCGAGCTCAAAATAAGCATAAAATAAAGACATACAAAAAATAATCCAAAACAACATGGCAAATTATTTAAAATTGGCAAAGTTAAATGTGCCAAAGAATTATTTTAATAAACTTTAATAGAATTAATAACAATGCATTTATCTCTAATCCAAAATGTATTTTTAATGTATTTAATAATTATTTTATTAATCAAATCTATACAATTATTAATTCGGGAAATAGAGTCACGAAACATAATTATTATAAACAGGAAGGATTCTGTGTTCATGGCTCCAAGTTTGCCAAAAAACAGGCGACGTATTAAAAACTAGTTTAGCCCTTAAAAATACAAACAGTGTAGGTTACGAATTAGCAATGGCATTTGTAAAAAAATAATCTAAGCAGTAGCCGAGGAAATTTGTTGCCCTTTAAGTTACAATTATATAGAAGAATGAGCAAAAATATATGGAGCTTGGTCCAAATTTCCACCATCAATAAGAACTATGACATATGATGGAACACTGCGTTCTGAATCATTATAAGAAGACCGCAACCAAAAATATTTACTCAGTAAAAAGTTATGACCCCATGAAAACTTGCAATTTAAAAACCTTTTTACGCTTCATTATTTCACTATATCTTTTAAACTACTCGATTGATTTAGGTGTATGACATTTCGTTGTAATTCATACGTTATTCTGGTTGATATAAGCTATATGAGCCAAAATATAAACAATATGGCGGTCGCGGTAGGTACCTCGCTACGTCAAAAAAATCAAACCCTATCATGTGGGGTATCAAATCAAATGAAAGGACTTATAGCTATCTTTACAATGCTTATATTTATTTTAAAATATTTGTAATACTGGAAAGAATGTAAACACAAAAATATTTCACACAAGTTTTATTTATTCCTGCCTCACAGTGTGGAGTCTGTCCTTAAAAGAATACATCTCATATGTCTTCATCCACAATAACATTGTCCAGATTCGCAGCTGGAAGTAGAATTGTGGGTTGGTGTCTCGCCCATCCAAAATAGCAAATAATTACCATGACGTGGGCACAGCAACCCACAGTTCGCATTCCAGAAAGACAAGAACAGTAGTAGTTCGAAATGGTTTCTCGATTATGGATCATTACATACGTGTAGTATTGTCTTGCACGTGCGTGTCGGGATTGTATTCTTGCGCGTAGCAACATAGCGTTTTCAGGTTCAATGCTAAAATCAACTATTTCACTAAATGCTCCATCTCTTGCTACTTCAATCTGATACACGCCATTGCGTACGTGTTCGCTATAGTAGCTACGCGCAAGTTTTATGTGATATGAACCAAGTGCAAACAATGTCAAGTCTTCTTGAGTCAGAACAGGAAATTCATCTGCTCCTATGGCGTCGGCTTCAATATTTCGAAAACTTGCCCGCCTTCTATTTATATTTCTATTTGTAACATATGCTCCCAATTGATTTGGTACATGCAATCTCTCTCTAATGATTCTTAAATATTCTTCCGCATGCGCGTTATCTTCGATTAAAAGATGAAAAGCGTTAATAAGCGCAGCAGCCACCCGGAAATCATCCATCATGTGGCTCATAGCACGATTAAAAAATTCTTGCCTGAATAGGCACAAAATCGCGCTTAAAACGTCCGTTTATGACCTCGACGACCCAGCGGCATATCGTCACTTCCCTATTTTTATTGGCTTCTAACGTGGTTAACTGGTCTTCGCCACGCCGTTTGCTAATTGGCATACGTGCCACATAAACACACGATTCCATGTCACCAATAACGTCTCTAAAGCCGCGGTCGCAGATAAAAACATCGTTTGCTTCAAAAAAGTAATGGAATGGATTGTCTTCTCTTTCGTTAATAAGACCTTTCATTATAACGGCATCCGATGTTGTTGCTGCGTGAGGCCCAGTAACATCTAATATGTAGCCATCACAACATACAATGAGAAATGGTTTTAACAGGTTGGTGTATTTGTGCAAACTGTATGTTTCCCGCTGGAAAAGGAAGTTGGAAGACTTCTGAGTATAGACGTAGGTTCCATCTATCACCAGAATAGCTTTCCTTTCTTGTAAGGGTGCATCTGGGTTTCCAAAAAGACCATTTGGCACAGTCAGATTTTTCGCAACTACTTCATTTCTTGAAATATGATCCAGGCCCAGGTGCCTTGGTACGAAATCTTGTACCAAACATTTGCGCACAGTATTCATTTTCCTTTCGAGCGTACGGCGACTCATTCTGAAAAGTACGCTGAGTCTTTCCTTCGACTCACCCGTCCGAAGCTTCATCAAAAAAATAGCAGTTGCAGTATTGGGGTCGGTTACTTCTTGCTGCAATGAAGGGGTTTCTCGTATCACTTGCTCAAATGCGTTATGAGTGATGCCCACACGATGATGCAATATTTTTGGATCCATAGTTTGTATATTTTCAAAGTCCATTATGTTGGAACTATTAAGAACGGCTGTTTGTAAGATTTTCGTAATGTCTACGAACATTTCTCCGGTAAAATCGTGGGATAAGTTTGGAGCATCAATTAAGTGACCCCATTGATTTTCATCCAAATGTTGTTGACATACTCTTGCGTTTAGAGGTATGTATAAATTCGAGTGTACCAACAGTTCTAGTTTGATAGACGCCGGAATACGGCATCTACTTGCATTGCCACATTCATGATAAATGCATGTGTTAGATGTATTTGGTGCTCTTTTGAATTCATTGGTTTCGAAGATTCCTCCAGATGGTCTTCCGACACGAGGAGGCGGCTGGTCAGCTTGGTTTTGACTGCGGTCAACTGCATACCTTACCCGCAACCAACAATTGCGGCAGATATATTGCTCGCCATCCAGTATTAACTGCAACAAATACAACACCTTTATTCATGACGTTCTGTCTAACTGCGTGTGTTAGCTAACATGTCTACTCGCTAAGAGAGGTCCTAGGTTCGATTCCTTCCGCATACAGGCTCTCCGGCAATAAGCTAGTGTTGATGCTGTGCGTCTGGGTATATTATCTATATAAGTATGTATTCAAAACAAAACAAGAAACGGTAAGAATGATTAAAACATGACGTTACTACCGATAGTAAAATATTGATTAACTAACTTAACAAAAGTGTTACAAGTAATCTTTTTGTTCACGCCACCCCACGTCTGGATATATTATCTATGTTATGTACTTATGTATTCAAAACAAAAAATGGTAATGATGATTTAAAACATGACGTTACTACCGATACTAAAATATTGATTAATTGACAAACAATAGTAACAAAAATGGATCAAGACTGAAAACGTCCAAAATATTTCGCTTCAAAAAGGTTTTTCTAGGGATCTTTCGTTGCAAGTAATCTTATTGTTCACGCCTTCCGACAATCTCAAATGGAGTCGGGGCACGGTATTTGAAATAAAATACACATATGCATGTACTAACCTGTCGAGGTGCTAAAAGTCCTTGAATATGCTCTGCAGTTCCTGGGTGATTATCCAGAAACGGTTGAAGCAACTGATAGTTTCTTCTTTGAAACAATGAATAATTGCAACATATGCAGTTTCTTCTTTCCGCTTCCATTGTCACAGATACACAAAGCAATAACAAAAAGTCCGATGAGATATAGCCGTGGTCGAAAGTAGAGAATCAGAAGAAATCAATTACACAAAAGTCGCAGGGAAAATATAACCAGAAAATGCACAGTACGCACCGAAAGAAAGCAAACGAACGACTGCGTGACACATGTGTTGATTGGGTCAGGTAGTTAGGTAAAAACCAGACCAGTTTTCTTTCAACGTCGTCGGCGCAGCGTATACCGTATTGCTTCCTAAGTGCGAAAGGGACAAAACTAATGCTATCTCCATCTACGAGTCGACGCTAGCAATCCCCGGGTTCCAAAATGCAAAAATATTAAAAAATACTTTTAGCACGATTGCGAACCGTTCCGATTACATTTTTATATTTTTATATAGGTAGGTGCGCTAAGGTTATCATTGTATACTTTGCAGACGATTTGAGCGCATTACAGAACAGGGGGAATGCGTCATCATTGCTACCATGTTTTTACTGCTTGAAATGTGGCTATGTGCGAAAAAAATTAACGGTTAAATAACTAAAAATACGTATTTTTAAAACAGTCATAACTTTTTTCTGAGTGAATATATTTTTTTCACCTAGTAATCAAAATTGTATGGTATTTAGTCGACTTTAAGCTTACATAGCCCTCAATAGTGGTGGAAATTTGGACCACTTCTGCTCATTGTCTTTTATAAACGAAGGTATTTGCCAGATGCCCCGAATAAATCCGTAATAAAGCTATTGTTCAATAAATAAGATAGGGATATCTTAGTATCTATATTTTTGGTATTAGTTAATGGAATACTAAAGACCGATTTCATTGATACCTTTTTTTATAAAAAAATATTGAAAAGACTTTTTTAAAGAACTTAATTAATGCATATTTAAAAGCGAATAAATATTCTTTGTAACGAACAAACAGGATTTAGGCAAAACAAGTCAATTAACATGACTATTTATGACTTTTTGCATACTAATATGACAAATATGGATAAAATACTCCAGTGTGTGATATTTTGTGACATGACCCAAGCATTTGATTATGTGTAACATAATATTTTACTAAAAAGCTTAATGCTTACGGGGTAAGAGGAAATGTCCTTGAGCTCTTAAAGTCGTACCTACACGACAGAAAACAAATAACGAAAATAAGAAATAATAAAATAATCAATATCTGAACCAAAAGAGAAGAAATTTTTCAATCTGATGAACGTAACGTTATCTACGAAGTTATACAAGGAAGTATACTAGGACCATCGCTTTTTACATTTTACATGAATGACTTTCAAATTGCAATCAAACATCCTATGACACTATTCGCAGTTGACACAACAATGACGTGATGACAATACAATAACAATACCTTGTAATCATTTCTATGGAGGATATAATAATACATGAAAAGAAACTATAGAATGATTAGACAATAATAATTTAAATAGACTGAAATTATGCATTTTAGCCAGCGCGCATTGACTTTTTCCAACCTAACATACAATGAAATTACAATTGACACAATTAATACAGCTAAGTTTCTATGACTTACAATAGATTGGAATTTAAATTGGAAGGCGCATCTACCGACCCGCAGTGGGCCCGCGTGGTAGATTACAGCCCACTCCCTCTCAAAGAGAGGAGGCCTGTGTCCCAGCAGTGGGAACATTATAGGCTGATTATGATATAGAGGCCCTGACTAAAAGGATAAGCAGTGTGAGTACGCCTTGTACATTCTGTCAAGCACTGTTAACATACGTAGGTATGTAGATGAGTTGCTAACCGCTTAGAGAAGTTGCATTTAAAACACTAAAGAGATGCCTCAGAAAATCAAAATATTGTACTAAAATATATTAAAATATTGACATTGGCGTCCCTTTCGAAACAGTTATGTTTGTCGGAAATAATAATAACTTATTTTCGCGGATGGCAGATCATTCCCAGAAACAGGCGTGATCAAAGTCAGCTCTGTCTGCAATAGGAGTAGGACTGCACACGCAAAACTGTTTTCTGCATGGCTTCCACTATTTATAAATAAGTTACCCAAAACTTGGAGGCAGCATAATAAAGCAGTTGAAAAAACATCTGAAGTTATTTTTAACTAACAAAGCATACTATAAATTTTCTAGCAGTTTTATTTTCACATAGATTTTATGCATTTCTTTTTTGCTGTTGACATTTATAATTAATTATTGTTTACTGAATTTCCGTTAAATTAATAATATTGTATTGAAATTAATTATTACTAATCATAATACACACATCAACAGAATCTAGGGATATTTTATATTTCATCAAATATACATATATAAATCTATGAGGAATTTTCTGATATAGTAAATGGATATTGTTATTAGATATGGTTATTTTAAGGTCTTTAATAAAAAATAATAAATTATGTTATTTTTTTTTTAATATCAATTTAATATTTTAATCTTCGTAGAAAAAAAAAACTTAATTTCTTCTTATAAATCTATTAATTTTAATTAAAATTGAAAACATCTTATAAAATCTAATTATTAATAATCAGTGTTGCCACTTTTTACATTACACTTCTTACATCGACATCGATTGTTCATACTTAAAATTAAATTGTCAATGTCTTGCTGCGGTATGAGGTCGGTCCCATGTTATTTGCAAGTGTTCGTAAAAATGTTGTTCCGTCGTCAATCACTCAAAGCTTTTCGTTGTAACATGTCCTAGGCATGCTCGATAGGATTTAAGTCGGGCGACTGTGCAGGCCAATTCAAAACTTGAACATCGTGGTCTCGGAGATCGGCCGACACCAACCGCGCTGTATGGGAAGGAGCATTATTGTGCATGAGTAGAAATTCCTGGCCCATTCGTATTATTTGTGGGACAATAACAGGCTACTACCTCGTCGTGGTATTTTTGTGCAGTCATGTTGCCTTGGATCCAAACGAGCTGAGTTCTTCCGCCAAGACGAATTCCTGCCCACACCATGATTGTCCCGCCATGGTATGAGTGGACCTCCTGAGGGTGCCGTAGACGACTAACTTTCCCTGGAGTTCTCCAAACGCGTGTTCTTCGTGAATCCGGATGAAACCCAAACCGGGACTCATCGGTGAACAGCACCAAATACCATTGTTCGTCACTCCATGGTAAATGCTCCCGAGCCCATGAAAGCCGCCGACCGCGATTGCTTGAACGACGCATTGAATAGCACCATTTTCTAACATGCCCACGGCTCCGTAACATTTCATCTCGACTCAAATGACGACGTGACATGACTCTTAAAGCTCACACGGCACGTTAAATTAAAAAAGACAAACAATCTAATCCCTTTTCATTAATTAATATTAATAAAATAATTTTAATTTTCCATAACGTAAAGAATTACTAACAATTTTGCCGCCGTATTTTGTTGTTTCTTTTGTTTTTTTTTATTAACATTTTTAAATTTTGAAAATAGAATAAAAGTTGTTTCAATCTGTATATAGGTACACTTTTTATGGAAAAACTTTATTTTTATGGAAACTAAAAAGATTTCAAACTATAAATTCATAAATAATTTAGGATTAAGGTATCCCTAGATTCTGTTAATGTGTGTATTTGCATGGCATAGTAGGTATGAGGCAGCGAGCCACCTTGCCGGATTGCCGCCATGGGATCTGGAGGCAAAAGTTCTCACGCACGTATGGGAGTGGCGCGAGAAGGTGAAACGCCGGAGCGTAACTCCGCTGCCGCGAGGAATCGCGGCTCAGCGGATGGAGCTCCGGCGGGATCTCATGGCGACATGGAGAGTACGGTTGTCGCAACCCAGTGCTGGGCACGCCACAATTGCGGCGATAAGTCCCCTCCTTGAAGAGTGGCTAGAGAGGCGCCACGGCGTCCTCACCTTCCGCCTGACGCAGCTCCTCACCGGACACGGCAGCTTCGGGAGGTTCCTGTGTCGGATAAGGCGGGAGAAAACGCCCAGGTGTCACGTAACTCACTAATACTTTATTTAGGTATTTGATTTGGTTCGTAATTCTTATTCCATTTTCAGCCCTATAAGATCCAGTGGGATTGCCAGTCCAGCAAGCATGCTTTTTTTTTTGGGTGGGAAATCATCAAATAACTTCTCCCGCTCTGGGCGGAGCGGGAGGGTGTGTCAGACTCTTACTGACTAAAACCCACCCGTATTCCTTCCTGTTGCCTGTGTTGCCAGGGGCCTCGGTGACCCTTTAGTGCCTCCCCGCAACCCCAGCAGGCATCGGCCCTAGTGAACCCCTACACTTGTGCTGACGACATCTCTTTGAGGCGCGCGTGGAATACAACCGTCGACCCGGGCCTGGTCCTTAGCGGACGGTGAGCTACTCATTGCTCACCGTCCACAAGCCCGCGCCTACGGTGGCCGGAAATCCGAGCAAGCATGCTGGACTGGCAATTTCAGCGAGGTAACTTGGGACTACTTGGAGTGAAGTCAGTTTCTGATCTAGGTTTGTAGAGAAAATATCAATGTCGATATATCGAGATTTTTTGGCGATATCTATTATTTCTATACTTACATAGATATAAAGTATCAAGTAAAGAAAATGTATCAACTACGATATATTTCCAATAACAACATCACTGTTGTCCCCACTGAAATCGCTAGAATTCAGAGCCGTAAAATAGACTTATTTTAATCAATGTTTTATTAATTTAGGATTTTACATCAGAAAGGATGTTCCTAGTTTGTGTTTGTAAATCTATTGTTTGTTTTTTATATGAATAAAAAACAAACACAATAGATTTCATATAGAGTAAGATGTCTACTAATAACACGACTGGACGACAAATCTAATAACAACATTATATCACAAATCTACGGCATAACGTAACTGTAACAACAACTCTCAAAACACACCTTACGACCATAACAATATGATTTACATTCCTTTAACATAATGATATTAGCCGGAACAACAGCAGTAATAATCCATTGGACTCAAACCTGCGTCTATCCTAGTACTTTCACTGGTGGTCCCAATAGCAGAGCAGGTCGGAGCACTTCCTGAGACATATCTGGTCACGATCTAACTAAATACCTAATTGTCACAATTCTAGTATACCTACTACTTCCTTGGACGATTCATTGAATGCATTTGATGAATGGGATTATCTAGGTACGAGTATAATAAACGCACATGCGTATGTGAGTCTGTGTGTCTGTATTCTTCGTCTCCGTGAATAAACTTCCAGACTTTAATAATAATAAATAATAATAATAAAAATCTTTATTTACAGTTTAACAATTTACATATTATTACCATTAATAGTCTTATAAAATTGTAGGTTTATACACAGTTATATCCTACCTCTGACACCCAAGCTAAGATTGAACTTGTGTTATGGGTGTCAGTGCACTCAAGTTAATACGGGTAGACAAATATTAGTTCGGAATTTCGTATTGTTGGATCCATAGACAGATAAAAAAAAAAAAAAACTTGATGATTGTTAGGGTCCCGTACCTTAGAGGATTACTCGGGTGTAAGTCTACCCGTCCGTCACAGCCAATTTGCTCCGAATCTACGTGACCGATTAAAAAATATTAGTATTATTATTAATTATTACTTGGAATTTGGTACACATATGAACATATCGCACCTACGGTGCAAAAACGTCACTTATGCAAATAATGTAATTTTTCAGGAGAAGAGTTTGAAAATTCGACATCCTATTATAACGTATATTTCGTCTTGACTAAAGAAATGAATTGGTAATAATTAAACTACAACTTTGAACTTCATATTAAAGTAAAAGCAAACATCTCATAATTTTGTAATAAAAAAATATAAACGTTTAAAATTTACAACCCTCCCAGTAGTGACGTTGTGGCACTAGAAAACAATTAACCGGGCAATTGTGTCATAACAATGAAAATACGAAATCATATTTTTTTAAAGTTTTATTCATGAAATTTCTTAATATCTTCATAATATTAATGCGACAAATCAGTCTTTGGTATTTAAATAATTATGTTATTTAAATACCAAAGACTGAAATGTCGTTTTACGCAATAATCAACAGTTATCAAACAAACACAAATTATTTTACTAATCTCTAATCATCATAATGTTCGTACTAATTTGGTACGTTGGCAATTTGTTACGTACGAGTTCGCTTTTTGCCTCTTGATTTAGTTATAGGTTGCGCAGGTTGGATATGCTCGTGAACAAGGCTATTAGAATTATTATTTTCAGCAGGAGAATCACTGCAACTGCTACTTTTTTTTTTCGGTGGGAAATCATCAAATAACTTCTCCCGCTCTGGGCGGAGCGGGAGGGTGAGTCAGACTCTTACTGACTAAAACCCACCCGTATTCCATCCGTTGCCTGTGTTGCCAGGGTCCTCGTTAACGCTACCTTCCCGGCAGGCATCGGCCCTAGTGGACCCCTACACTTGTGCTGACGACATCTCTTGGGTCGACGGCGCGTGGAATACAACGCGCCGTCGACCCAAGCCGGGTCCTTACTGGACGGTGATCTACCCATTGCTCACCGTCCGCAAGCCCGCGTCTACGGTGGCCGGAAATCCGCCCGGGATTCCCAACGCCCAGGGCGTCTCCTACGGCGGCTAGGGGCGAGATGGCGCGAAATTTGACTTTTCCTCAACCATCCCGCCTCCTCCTTCGCGAGCATTACTGCTTCGCAGAAGGAGGTGACGGCTGCCCAGGCCCTCTCGCTCTGTACCATGACCTGAACCAGGGCCGGACGCGAGAGATCACTGCCGCCGATAGCCTCCACGAGGACACGGCGGTGCTCTGCCCGAGCCGGGCAGACCTCCACTGTATGCTCCACCGTGCGATCCATGGAACTGCTACTTGAGCAGCCACTAGATCTACCACTGAAAGAACTACTGGAACTGCTACTGGAGCTACTGGAAGAAGACGACCTTGCACGGACGCCAGGCCTGTATTCATCACCGGAATCAGTGCCGGAGAAATCGCCCGTTGGGAAGTCAATATCATCTCGTTCATTCGATTCGTTAGTGCCAACTAGAGTAGACGGAGTGTTACTGGGATTCTCTAAAGTCGTATTATCCTGCTCTGAAGTAGTTGTTGTTGGTACATCTGGGTTTACTGGTGCTGCTTGATTCTCTACTATACTGGAGAAACATTGTCACAATTATTAATCGAACGTAAGTTTTACAAAATACAATATAAGTGTTGGGGAAACAATGTCACTGCGTACATAAGTGTCATTGTTATTTCAAAAAACAGATATCACAACTAACTTATGTGTCGTTATTGCTCCAAAAATATAAAAATAAATTGTCACTATTACCTTAGTGGCGTTGTAGCTCCAAGAGACTGCTACTCGCGCGGGGGGCCGCGCGCAACTGACCATTATGACGTTGTTTCTCCTAGTGGCGGCTTGATTCCCGCCAAAACAATAACGACACAATTGCCCTTACGCGCAAAGTATACGCACTACACAAATGACAATTACTCACCAGGTAAAGGGGTACATTAGCTACTTTTTCTCATACTCAGGTTAACTTTGACAAAAATTGCATAAGTGACGTTTTTGTACCGTAGGTGCGATATGTGACCTAAGGACGTGTAACGTAAATGAAGGAATTTTGAGTATGGGGGTCACTTTTGGGGAGCAAATTAGATAATTAAAATTTAAAAAAAAATGCAAATTACACCGTGTGACATATCAAATGAGAGGGTTTCTTATAAAGATTTCAGATAAGATTTTTATTTTTATTTTTAAATAAATATAAAGTTATTTATCCTATTGACCGCCATGTCAAAAAAACAAAGACGTGCCCTCGACGACAAGCTACGAATTATTCCTTAAAACCTGTCACGTAGTCGTGACCGTGGCGTGCTGGGCACATTTTGCTCTGTCATCTATACATGACTGTGGCGGTCAAAAGGTTAAGAAAATTCAAGAAAATTGTCCCTTCTTCCCCCCTCATCTCAGAAACTACTCAGCCTAAAATTTTGAAAAAAATACAAAATATACTTCTTTACTTATAGATTACAGAAAAACCTATAAGAAGTCTATGGTCTTAAAACAACATGGTAATTCTCTCAATATTGTGCATACAAACTTATATTTGCAGTTGGAAAGTATGAAGGAACATGTTTTCCAACTACAATGCATAGTTTTTTATGTATTTTGTTATCTTTTCTCCTCTTACACACGGTGTCTACATCTCTTCGTCTACTGTCCTACTGCAGGTATGCTGGAAGAGATTTCTTTAGAAATAAGCATCACCCTTGTACGTATTTTTCTGTTCCTTTCTTCTTGTCTGTTTATATGTGTGTACATAAACTGTTAAATAAATAAATAAATACTTTGTTCATGGGATAAATTTATCCCAACTTCGGAAACCTTCATTGTGTGTGGTCCGACACGCACTTGGCCGATTTTTTGAGGTGTCGGGTAACTTGTTAATGGGATAGGTAAGAGGGAGCATTCTCATAAACAATGCAGGCGCATACGTGGGTATAGCTGCGATTACCACACTGAAAGATCATCACTGAAAAAAAAATATGTATATACATAGGTGTTAATATATTTATATGTATTACCGTTCTGTGCATTCAGCCCTTCACGCACACACACACACACACACACACACACACACACACACACACACACACACACACACACACACACACACTGGCTGTCATTCGTGGATCTGTAACAGTCGTTACAGGTCGTCAGAAGCCCGAAAGTCTGACAACCAGTCTTACCAAAGGGTATCGTATTACCCAGTAACTGGGTTGTGGAGGTCAGATAGGCAGTCGCCTCATGTAAAATACTGGTATTCAGCTGCATCCAGGTTAGACTTTTTTAGGTTGGGAAAAGGCTCTAGGTAGATGATGATGATGATTCATATTTTGTAACAATAATTGTAGTCATGGTTTTTGACTTCGAGCGGCCGCACTCCAGGAATTCTGGTCAAAATTGATGTTCCCGAGCCATCTGCTGATTCCCACAATAATTCGTCTTCTGAATCACTCGAACCTCTTTCACTGTCACACAATAAAATTCATGTATCTTTCTTCTTATAACACCAATGTCAAAATCATCAATTTCTAGTTTGCCTGTTTTCCTTTCCCTTTTCTTGCCAGGGGTCGAGTATTTAGAATTAGTTTCTTCAGCTTGTTTATCTTCATTGATTAGTTTGTAGACAAATCATTCAGAAACACCTGTAACAAAAGAGACATTTTATGGGTTTTTCATAAAAAATGAACAACCATATCATAAAACACCCTTTTAGAATATTATGATGACTTTTATGACTACTTTCAGACTGTTTTTGATAAATTCGGATAATTATAAATATAATACTCCACAAAATATATACATATTTAGGTGGCAATTTTATTTAGACATGTTAAGTTTATTTTAGATTTTTAAGTAAAATCACCACCTTAAAAAAATGTGTTGTTTAATTATTGGTTGATTTAATTTTTCCATAACTGGCAGCACTGACATGTCGCAGCTGCAACGCGTTCATTCAGCTTTTCAAATGGTATTATTGGAGCGTGGAGGCGTTTCCCTTCTTTCGTAAAAGATAAAACTCTTCAAATAACTAGCCGTGCATCACTTTTGATAGGTTTCGGCATTTTATTTGCACTTTTCACTAAATTATTACCTAAATCAAACGAAAATACGGGAGCACTTGCACTAGACAGAAACCGACAGCGGAATGACATTTTAAAAATGGCGACTGAAGTTCCAATTTTGCCCACCTGAACAGCTAAGTTGGTAGCAGTATAATTCGGACTATAACGAACATTTAAAACAAAAGATAGCCAAATCGGTCCAGCCGTTCTCAAGTAAAGCGCTTACCAACACAGCATTTCATTTTTAATAAGGGTTTCGTAGTAAACAAGGAACCCTTATAGTTTCACCGTGTCCGTCTGTCTGTCTGTCTGTCTGTCCCCGCTGTAGCTCAGAGACGCTTAGTACTAGAAAGCTGTTATTTGGCATAGGTATACATATTAATCAGGCCGATAAAGTGCGAAAATAAAATCTTGAAAATACTTTTTTTGGGGTATTTGGTTATTTGGGGTAATATCCGCTATATGCACGTAATGTGGGGATTTTTTTTCTCGACTACCCCATGGTGTGGGGTATGGTTGGATAGGCCATTCAAAAATATTGCGGGTCTGTGAACACCATTTTTTCGATTCAAGGATCCGTTTGTGTAATATTCGAATATTACCAGTCGCCCGCCCCCACATGGATTGCCGGTGGCCATCGGGAATAAAATTCCCATTCGCCACCGGGTGGCGACAAAGGGTCCGGACCCGTACTTCACCTAGGTTCTCCACCTGGGTGAAGCACGGGGACCATAAGGTCCCGTGCTCCAACTGAAAAACGAATCGTTATACAAATCTCCTACATAATTTTGATAGCAATAAATAGCAAAACTGCGAAAATAAAAATGCTAAATTATGAAAATATGAAGCAAGTCAGTATAAATACACCAATCGTAAATCCTAATAAAAGTTTCATGCTTGATATAAATTAATTAAGCTGGATCCGCAGTGGTAGCTCAAATTTTCTTATGTTTTTTGCAATTTGCAGGTCAGTGTCAGGTTGTAGGTATCTTGATCAAAATATGATTCCTTCGCGACCATAACAAATATATATTTACAAAATTATAATCATTATTAAATCTCTCTTAGTTAGATTTGTTCCATAACATAAAAATTCTTAAGGAAAAGTTCTTATAGAACAAATCTCGGGCGATAGTCACGCTGTGCCTTCAATTTATCGCCGTTCGTTCGTATCGGCGATTGATTCAGAGTTTCTACTGAATTTGATGGCATGACGAGACTATCGTCGCGATTTTCTCGCCCGCGGAGGAGCGTCTAACGGTGGTCCCTAAAAAAATGTTTTATTCAAGATTTTATTTTACCACTTTGTCGGCATGATTAACATGTAGGTATATTATGTATAACCATGCCAAATTACAGCTTTATAGTACTAAGAATCTCTGAGCTAAGCCGAGACCAGACAGACAGACGGCATGGGGAATTTATAAGGGTTCCTTGTTGACTACGGAACGCTAAAAACGAGTTAGCGAACAACGAGCAGCGATTGTGCAACTGCGACGAGCGATTACTCGCATACGTACCTACCAAGGGTGAGTCTCTCAGCGAGTGTTATGCTCGCCAAGCGAAAGTCGCTGAGAGAGAACTCTCTTTGATAGCTCTTGCCGCTGCGACAAATGAGTACTCATCGCCTATTCATCTAAAATCGTAGACAGCTAGTTGCGTCCTCGTCGGCCGGTGGGACAGGCCTTATACTGAAAGTGCCAACTTAATTTTGAAAGGGATTCAGATTCGGCATACAATCAAATATTTGGGTTATTTATGCAGAAGTCAAAAGATTTAAAACAAAACAACTTTTACTCTTTATAATTATAATTTATTTACATTGCTTTACTTAAAAATTTCATTTACAAGAATTTGGAGGAAACCAAGCCTTCATAATTTAATGCTGCCAACCAACCTGTAAGAGAGAGCTTTTGTTACAGGACGAGAAGCATACTGTCTCCAAAAGGATCCAACAGGCTTAGTACGAGAACCGTAGACAAGCGTTTTGTCGACGGAAGAATGAAGAAAATGACGTTCCCGTGTAGACAGTTGAAAGTTTTCTACCAAGAAATGTAGACAAGCGATTTTTATTCTTCAGTAGAGTAGAAATAGGAATCGTCATGCTAAGCCTGCAGGAAGAAAATGCAGAAATTTTTGCTGGACTCCAGTACAACAGCTTTTGACGGCAAGGCAATCACTAACGGGTACTGCGACCAGCGCTCCGAAAGTGTTTACAACTTGAGATGAGCTTAAACATGAGCGGGCACGAAGAGCGCAAGTAAGAAAAAATCAAACAAACTGCAAATGGATTACTTGCTCACCCATAGAGACTGGCAAGAGGGGGGGGCAGCTAGCTGAATATGTTGATATCAAGTAATAGTAGACGCCAATCAGGATTATGAAATGAACAAAATGATGCTAGTGTCACATCTTACACGATACTGAAGGAAGAGTTAAAAATTATAAAGGGAAAACTCAGAACTAATAAAAATGAATAGAAAATGAGATTTAACTAAGCAATTTATTAAGTAAGGGATTTTTTAATAGACAGATTTTACTTTTTAACTTTTTATTGGGGTTTGACAGCTTTTATAAGGATAATATGTCATATTTATTTATTAATCAGAAAAAATGATCTGACTATTGAACAATAATCCCAAAATATTCATCCTTATTACTCAAATGGAAACTGGACTTGGCAACTATTTTGTGTTAATGTCACAAAATAATCCTATAACATTTACCAAGTAACATGGGATGCCAAATAACTCCAAGGAACATGGCACAGGGCAGGAAGGTGATAATAATCCTAGAACATTTACCAAGTAACATGGGATGCCAAGTAACCCCAAGGAACATGGCACAGGGCAGGAAGGTGATAATAATCCTAAAACATTTAGTTACAAGAAAATGCCCTATCATCTCTGTGTAGCCTGAGGAGCAGACATAGACGTGACTTTCTCTCCAATCTCAGTGAGCAACTGGGCCGACTTCTGTATGTTCTCAAACTGGTACCCCATGTGGACTGCAATCAGCTGCATCTTCTTCAGATTTTCTTCACTGCTCTCAATTTGATGCTCAGCTGATCCCATGTCTCTAGCTGCTTTTGATAGTAGCTGGAAAATTAAAAAAAAACAATAAGGGCTACACTAGACTATAGACTAGTATATCAATGCAAGGAGTTTGGTTCCCTTTGCCTTGCAGTGGGACTATGAAAATATGATAAATGATTTTATTTATGTAAGTAGGTTTGTACAAACACTTTTACATGTCATCCTTATTTTAAAAACTAGATTAGGTCGACCTTTCCTATCTGACTACTCTCGAGAAGAAAGGCTGAAACAAACTCAAAGGGCACAGTCTCTTTTAACCCTTTGACCACCACGCCAAAAAAGCAAAAACATGCCCTCGGCGCCAAGCTACAAATTATACTGTCATATAAGATAAAATCTGTCATGTAGTTGTGACCGTGGTGTGCTGGGTACATTTTGGTTTGTCATCTATACATGACTATGGTGGTCAAAAGGTTAAAGTCCAGACATGGATGCTGATTCATCAAAAGGCGAGGAAGAAATAAAAAATTGTATACTTAATTCCATAAATTAAAAGAGTGCATTGGATTCTCTAAGCCCATGACTATCTGGTTGCAAATGTTCCTGTAAATGGGATAGTTAGGGGTGGTTTAACTTTGATCATTCCATTATGAATATAGAAGGTTAGATGTAAAGCAAACTACTTGCTCCCGCTTCGAGCATAATTTAGGATAGGCTTTTACTATTCATCTTCCTGCCATGTTACTAGGGGCTACTAATAAAGCTCAAAAAGCAAAAGATAGCTGATTTCCAGCATATATTATAGGTTTCGGTGCATGTTAGAACACATAATACCTCATTAGACTTGGATCCTCTCTGTATCTGGCGCGCCAACGACGAGATGTTGTTCATATTGACTTGCACTCTTTCTGCTAAACGCTGTTTTGATTCGGCGAACAATGACCGGGCACTGCTCGACGAAGCCGAAGTCATTGCGTGGCCACTGCAAATTTTCCTCTTAGTATTACGCCGCTATTGGTGCTCAATGAAGCATTGAGGAAGTAATAGGTTTGTTTTTTATTTTTTACAAAACTCGCCTTTTGACTGTTTTGCCAAACAAACAATCGATCGTGAATCAATGTCAAATATTTTCTAAGACACTGACACTTGACAGTTGACAGTTTTATTAACATACCGTTCGGAAAACCTGGTCAAATGTTTTTCAAAGATGATAAAATGCGTTTACACTTTCCATTTTCGCGCTCCCAATAAAACTTGTACCTTTTATGTACATTGTTATGTTCTTATTGATAAATCTCCTAGTGATTTGACGTTCTCTTTACTGCATATGTTGATGGTGCCACCTACTGACCTCATTTCGCATATTATTGATTGTTCCATTTTGAAAATTGAGGCCTGTGGCCCAGCAGTGGGAACATTATAGGCTGATTATGATATAGAGCCCTTTATAAGCCATTATAAGAACCTATTGTTTTATGACCCTCCTGCCACAGCACGTTTCTGAGATCCAGCTTCCAACATTCCCACGGCTCTTATCATATCTTCTCGGCTCAAATTACGTCTTTTCCCCATAATAACTTTCTTTTGTATTAATTTCACTCAGAAGTATGACAGAAATACTAATTTGACCTTAATCCCTTTGCAGGCAGGATAATGTAGGAATACGACTTGACAGAAGATTTTCATCTTTTGACCTAAATTCAAAAAATGTTCCCTTTTCAAATGACGAAATTTACTAAAAAATATATCCTGAGTTACAAAATATCTTGATTTTTAGTAACTAGCAAAAACGTGGTTGATCCCAAAACACTTTTGATGTATGTATTATAAAATGCGAAAGGGAGTGGAGTTGGTTTATTTATTTATTTGTTTGTTTGTTACGCTTTCACGCTAAAATGGCTTAACAGATTTGGATGACATTTGACACATGGGTAGACCACGATCTGTTTTAGGACAAAGAATTCTTTTATACCCGTTAATCCCTCGGGATCGAGACTTATGCAGGTGGAACGTCGCAGCTAGTATAATATAATATACGTAGTATACAATCCATACTTTAATATTATTTTGAAAGTTACTCCGTCTGTCTGTATGTTACCTTTTCACGCCTACTCCGATTTTTATGATCCATTATTAATGATGTTACCGGAGGATGTTATCTAAAGTAGTCAAATAAAAATTTGTTAAGAAAACAAAAAAAAATAAAAATTTCCTGTACATTGCATTTTATTTATTAAATTTACAAAATGGATACGGAATGGGCCTCAACTGTCGAAGTGTCTCCCGTAGACACTTCAACAGTTGAGGCCCATTCCGTGGGTCTCTAAGTCCGAGCCTGATCATTCATAGTTATGTACACTACACAGCATTCATTCTACATTCATGCCTCTTTTCCTACATCCAACATTCACTTCCATACATAAGTGTCGTAGGCACCAAGTACCTACACCATTGTCCAGCCAGCCAGTTGAGCCTTTTTCGACATCGACTGATTGGTCGCAATCGCATAGATCGCACCATTTAGTTTATTTCCCGCATTCACTCCCCTTGGTCTCCTCTTCTTAACACTCCTTTCCATATATTCATCTATCTTTCCATCTATAGAAATCACTGCTTCCTATAGTCACTCATTCACTTGTACCGCACTCTTATCGTTTATATTCATATCACACATATACACATCCTCTTCTCTATAAAGAACTTACAATCATTGTTTTATTAGGTTTACCGACATGATATCTAATTCATATTCTATTTAGAAAGGTAAAAAATTAAAATGTTTTCTTTTTCACAACACTACCAATCACATGAAAAATTGATTATTTTTAGTAAAATGGCAACTCCAGAATTAAGTGGCATCCTATTCAATGTCGCGTACTTCAAAATGTCGATTTACGAAGTCGAATATCTTTTTTTCTTTTTAACTGAAGTAAATAAGCGAAACAGCGCTACAGGAATCGAATAACACATTCGAATTCATTACGATTGAACGAATCTAAATATGAGGGCTGACTTTTCGCTCGTCACGGAAGGTTTTGTGTTGTAGGAAATTTCTGTAATCTAATTCAATTATTAGCCCCTTTTCCGAAATGTTTCCTTTTAAACTTAACCATTTGTTTCTAGTACCTCCTGCTGTAGTTTCTTTCTTGTTTTGTTTCGCCGTAGTATAGAATAATGTCTTTTATTTACAAGCCTATTGTGAACAGTATACTCGTCTTCTTATTTACGTATAAAACTAGTGTAATCTAAAAAATGGATAAAGGAGTGACATGTGAACACCTGAATAAACTGGCTGATATTCTCGGGAAGGAGCTGTGGCAGACGAAAGAGGTAAATATTAATAATTTTCATGATTATAACCTCAAATGTAATGTCATTGGCAATTAGCATTCTTGGTTCAGTCCTAGTTACCATTGTGTAACGCTCGGACTGCCGAGTATTCCTCGGAAAAGCTCGCAAACTGTACATTACGCTGACATGTTTATCATTGGTTGTTACTTAATACCTCCTCAGTAGTGTTTACCTTTTTGTCTTCATATTTGGAGGCTATAAACCGCAGTTCATGGTTTATTTGTTATTGTGTGCAGCCCCATATTCTATAAGCACTATAAAAAATCATTCAAACATGGATTTGCTAGAGAAAATTTTAAGATTGTTGAGAAATTTCTATCTCAACTAAGCATCACATCAGCTGATGATGCCATTATTGTTAAATCTGTAAATAATAATAATTTTCTTGCATTACACACCAGCGCCTTATCTTGCTTTATGAGACAATTAATACATATCATGCCTTGATAATTGATTAATTATTCAAGTACTACTAATTAGAATTTTAATTGCAATTAGATCTAGTTCAAGAACTCGCAGCCATATATCAAACCTTTGTTAGATGTTCAATGTACCTATGTATTATTATACAGTGACTGAAATGAATGAATGAACAGAAATGTTGGAGCAATGTAAAATTACACAACATCACTCCTTGTAAGGCAGAGTTACTTAGAAATTCCAGATGGAAAAGCCGAATAAGACTGCCCAACCTGGGAGATGAACCCAAAAAATCTTAAAAATTAAACTTTTATTTATTTGTATATCTCACCCTTGTAACTGTCATTACATGTTCATTACCTTATCGTCAGTTAATTCCACTGCACAGCATTCGGTCACATTGGAAATGTTTAACTTTTTACAGAATCTATTTCTTTGAAATTAATGTGGTTATTAATTAATATGCAAGAATTTATATCCTTTTCGCTTTAGTCTAGTGAAGGTTGCAGCTAAGATAGAATTTGGTATATTCCGAAGATCAAGGTCACCTTGCTTCATATTGTGTTCTGTAAAGCATAACATATTAAGATGCTGACAACACCTAAACCGCGGTCACTGTCAGATTGCATAGAAAAAAGCACGATGACACAACGCTTGTAATTTATTGCAAAATATGAAGCAATTATCTATTTATTCAAAATTGAGTTGAGTAATCGAAAATAAAAAACAACCAAGTTCTGCATTCAAATAAGACGTTCTTGTTATTAATTAAATACGTAACGTATGTTGATATTTAATACAGATGTTTTGGATTAGAACTCATGGTAAGAGGTTAGTTTGTATTGAATTTTTTTTTCAAAACGTGTTTTTGTAACAACCAAGTTCTGGGAAATATGTTAAAAATTAACATATATTTTTCCACTACCACAAACTATACAGATTTGGCAATTTTGCTTCTAAAGAGAAGCCTATTTTGGTCAGTTGGGTCTTGTCAGCGCCTTAACACATATCACATTCCTTGCGAGCATATCTAAGTGTTCTGTCATTACGTCAGCCTTGGGTAACAGACCATTACTGTTTTGATGCAATAAACATCTGCAACGAAAATCTTTCATATGTATTGCTTCAAGGATTGTTTGCTGCTTGCAACCAATAGTTTCACAACATTATTTCCCATGAGTTCCATGAAGAAATTTTGAAAAGTGAATCAATCTTATTGGACATAGGGATAATGGTTTAAATTAATCTACAAATTATTTCCATTTTGTTATGGCAATTCCTGATTTACAATACATATTTAGCATAGATTACTTTGCATCTTAAATAAAAATAATATCTGGCTACGAAAAAATTACTGTAGCAAAATTTTAAGACATGGATATCTCCTAATGAAAAATTCAATATCAGGATGCTGAGAGCAATCAATTACTAAGTAACTAATATACAGAACAATTTCTAGTTAAGTGTATTTCGAGAATTCCCCGGTATATCAAATAGTCTTGTCCCTTTATAAAAGCTGCTACAAAGGCAGCAAATTGGGTAATTGACGTGTGTTGATGTTTATGACATTGCATATTTATTATTTTATCTATGTGTTTATTGAAAGTTGTTTGTGGATTAATATCTGGAAATATAAGATTTCATTCCATTAATTTCATAAAATCTTTCATATGTGTCATATTTATGATCTTGTTTATTTATTACGTTATATAAGTGTGTATTTATTGAAAGTTGTTTGTGGATTAATATCTGGAAATATAAGCTTTCATTCCATTAATTTCATAATAATCTTTCATGTGTCATATTTATGATATTGTATATTTATTACCCTTTGAGTGACTTTTAGCCTTTTGATAAGGCCCATTGTAAGCGACCACGTTTCAGTGCCATAGTTCATCACTGGCAACACGCACTGGTCAAAGACTTTCGTCTTGAGATACTGTGGTATGTGCGACGAGAAGATATTGCATAGCTTCCCGAATGCTGCCCAGCCAAGTCGTATTCGACGATTGACCTCTTTCTCGAATTTGGACCTACCTAACTGGACAGTTTGTCCTAGATAAACATACTCGTCCACAACTTCGAGCGTAGCGTCTCCGATTTTCATGAGAGTGGGTGTAACATGGGCATTTGACATGATCTTTGTCTTGTCCGTGTTCATTTTAAGACCCACTCTTTCGGAAGCTCTACTGAGGTCATCGAGCATTGTACTGAGGTCCTCCATAGTCTCAGCCATGACAACCAGAAATTAAGAGATCCGCAGGCGAACCAAGGTCACCGACATAGCTCGAAGAATTGCCAAACGTAAGTGGCAGTGGGCAGGGCACACTGCTCGCAAAACGGATGGCCGATGGGGCCGAAAGGTTCTGGAATGGCGACCGCGTACCGGAAGACGTAGCGTTGGAAGGCCTCCTACAAGGTGGACCGATGACCTTGTGAAGGCCGCAGGAATCCGCTGGATGCGGGAAGCACAAAACCGGTCGAAGTGGCGGTGCTTAAGGAAGGCCTATGTCCAGCAGTGGACGTCTTTCGGCTGAAATGATGATGATATTTATTACGTTATCTATCCAGATATAAATCCACATACTTTAAATTTTCCATAACTTTCAATAAATACACACATATTTATTGAAAGTTATGGAAAATTTAAAGTATGTGGATTTATATCTGGAAATAAAAGGTTTCATTCCATTCATAAAAATCTTTCATAATTATGTGTCATATTTATGATATTGCATATTAATTTATTACGTTATCTATGTGTGTATTATTGAAAGTTGTTTGTGGATTGATATCTGGAAATAAAAGATTTCATTTCATTTCGTAAAAATCTTTCATGAGTATTGCTGTAAGGATTGTTTGCTGATTGAATGTCCTTTACGGGGGTGTTGTTGTGTTGGTACACATTTGTGGAATGTTTTGCTTAATTGTATTGAGAAACAAGATGGAGGTGTTAGTTTCGATTTTGGTCATGTACCAAAAGGACCTTGTTATATTAAAAGCTTTACCAATAAAACAAATTCGACGTACAAAATGGAACAGTTGTCACATCTGTTGCAGACGCTGACATGTTTCGACTGCGGCTGTCCTGGACCCAACCTCTGGATCTGCCTGCAGCCCGACTGCCACCACATCGGCTGCTCTGAAGTCAAAAATGACCATAGCACACTGCACCAAAAGGTATTTCAATAAACTACTTTATTCTTATTTTAAATATTTGTAATCATCCTTTTAGTTTCATAATAGACAGACAGCCGAATCGATACTTTCAACTCTTTTATTCAGAGAAAATCCATGGTAAAATGGCTAGAAATGGTTAAAACATTGACCGCGTATTTCTTTTACTTTCATTATCAACTGGCTGCTGCCCGCGGCTTCGCCCGCGTGCCTTTTTGTAAAATAAAAGTTGCCTAATTACTCCCTTTAACATCAACTATCTGCCAGTGAAAGTGCCGTCAAAATCGGTCCAGCCGTTTCGGAGAATAGCCGGAACAAACAGACATACGAAATATTTTTTTTTTTTTTTTTGTTATTAGTACCATGTATAGGTAATGTCATATGCATTTAGTAAAAAGCTGTTTTTTGAAATTTCAAATAGACACTTCATTTTTTTTTATTTGTATCTAAGATCAGTCATCGTTTTAATCAATTCTTATTTTTTTCGTATGCGATCCAGTTTCGATTGGTCTCTAAGCCTTATTAGCTATTACGGAGCCGACTACATATTGTTAGTCCTGGCATCTCTAGTAGCTGCCCGCGCGGCGATTCCATGCTTTGTGGTATAAATGATCCCACGCACGAGCGTGCGTCATACATATGACTCTTCATTCATTGTAATAAGCTATAAATTAGAATGATTGACGCATGTTTGTGAAATGCAACATCTGTACAACTTTATGGCTGCTCGGAACATGAGGCGAGGCGCTGCGCAGTAACGAATTCATGTGTCAGCGGGGGTGAGGGGTGCGGTACTGCGCAGTGAGTAGCTCACTTCAGAGCCGCCATAAAGTTTGACGCTTACTATACCTAAATACTCAATTCTTTATTGCATTCCAT
This sequence comes from Atethmia centrago, assembly GCA_905333075.3. Taxonomy (NCBI): domain Eukaryota; kingdom Metazoa; phylum Arthropoda; class Insecta; order Lepidoptera; family Noctuidae; genus Atethmia; species Atethmia centrago. The sequence goes on from HG995385.1 coordinate 18,213,847, forward strand.
ATGTATAACATAGATGGTATAAAAAGTAAAAGACCAATATATGGACCCTGTCGGGCACAGCAACATTAGGAGAGAGGAAGAGGGCTAAGTAGCAATTCAATATTATTATAAACTAGATGCGTCCCGCGGTTTCACCCGCATAAGTTTTGACCCCGTGGGTATATCGGGATAAAAGTATCATATGTGTTATTCCTGGTTATAAACTATCTGTGTGCCAAATTTCATCCAAATCCGTTCAGTACTTTTTGCGTGAAAGAGTAACAAACATCCATCCATCCATTCTTACAACCTTTCGCATTTATAATATTAGTAGTATTATGAGATGTGTTTAATTGGCTGTACGATTATGTATAAATTATTAGGTTTGTGTGTATAGGTATAGTATATAACAGTTATTTTTAATTTATGTGTAAGTATATTAACTAGCTGTGCTTTATAAATCCCAAAACCAATGACTACTTCGCATCCTACATGACCATATTAATACTTCTACATAATACATTGGAAACATGTAACTAAAGTGTGTGAGCAGTGGTGGCCCAGCGGTAACGGCCGCGACTTACGATTTATAGGTCGTAGGTTCGAACCCTGACAGGCGCGACACAAAGACACCGCGTGTAGCGCTACAAGCGGTGCCTTTGTGTCGCACCGCGTGTCGCGCTTGTTTGTAAGAGTCTTTACTTTGTGTAAATTATTTAATCACCACTGCTCTCAAAACGGTGAAAGAAAACATCGTGAGGAAACCGGCATGTCCGAGAACCAAACATTTGATGATATGTGACATCTACCAACCACGGTGGCTCCGCGTGTTGGATTACGGCCCACTCCCTCTTACTGAGAGGAGGCCTGAGTGAGAACATTATAGGCTGATTTTGATTAGGGAATTAAAGAAACAGGTGTAGGTACAGTCTAAAGATGTTCAGCCAATACACTTAATGATTTTGGTGTCCTTATCAAGAATTGCATTTGTGTAGGTATTTAACTTTAAGTTTGATAATTACCACATAAAACAGCAATAAAAATAACAATGGACGCGTATGCAATTGCTTTTTATTACTTGAATTCTATAGTAAAATTAATATTATGCTCATATTATGTTTACGAGCAACAGCATTTCATTGTGTTGCTGGTTTTCTTATGTGATCAACTATCATGAAGCCTAGATTCCGCCATATTAGGGATGCTGCGCGCATGTTCGGGTCGGCATGGTTTGGCACGGGCGAGTGACAAAAAATGAAAGGATATTTTGCCGCCCAGCTGTGCCGCATCATGCCGACCCGAACTTTCGTGTGGTACACCTTACATTCTAGTCAAGCTATACAAGATAAGTTTAAGAGGTACTGCGTAGCGAGTAGCGCAATTCAGTGCCGCCATAAAGTAACATTCTCTTTTGATTACCGAATGTCGAAATTCCAAGTAGAAATGTTGAATTTCACGAACGCGCGTCAATCATTCTAATTTACACCTTATGACAATGCCATAAGAATCACATAAGCGCGCTCGTGAATTGCATTATCTAAACTGCTGCCCGCCGCTTCGCCCCTACGCGAAGCTGATTAACTTGACAGGACTAAACTAAAATATATCTTCTGTCCTCTTCTTAATGAAATATAAAGAAAAAGATGCACTGAACTTAAATTTAGTTTATTTTGTGAACAAGGGAATCGGTACCAATAAGGGATTCCAGAGATATAAAGCTGGCTTGGTTGAGGATTACGTGGTGAGCCTTTCTCGTCACAATCCTCACCTGATTACCGCGGAACGCTTACGTTTTTAGGGTTCCGTAGTAAACAAGGAACCCTTATAGTTTCGCCATGTCCTTCTGTCTGTCTGTCTGTCCCCGCTGTAGCTCAGAGACGCTTAGTACTAGAAAGCTGTAATTTGGCAAAGATATATAATAATCACGCCGGCAAAGTGTTTTTAAGGTACCTCCCTTGCACGTAATAAATGTGGATGATATTTTCTTTTTTCGTCTACCCCCATACTGTGAGGTATCGTTGGATAGGCCGTTCAAAAATATTGCGGGTCTGTGAACACCACTTTTCGATTCAAGGATCCGCTTGCGTAATATTAAGCATTAAAGTGCTCATTTTTGTTAGAGTCAAGTGTGTGTGTCCCTGCCAGCTGAATGGTTGTTTATGGAGATGTGAAAAAATTCATGGCAGTAGTACATATGTATAAGTTAAGTTTTTTCAAGTTAAGGCGCTGACAAGACCCAATTGACCAAAATAGGCTTCTCTTAAGAAAAAATATTGCCAAATCTGTACAGTTTGTAGTAGCGGAAAAAATATATGTTAATTTGGAACATATTTCCCAGAACTTGGTTGTTACCAAAACACGTTTTGATAAAAAATCTCGATACAAACTAACGTTAAACTAACCTCTTACCTTGAGTTCTAATCCAAAATATCTGTATTAAATATCAACATACGTTCCGTATTTAATTAATAATAAGTACGTCTTATTTGAATGCAGAATTTGGTTGTTTTTTAGTTTCGATTACTCAACTCAATTTTGAGTAAATAGATAATTGCTTCATATTTTGCAATAAATTACAAGCGTTGTGTCATCGCGCTTCTCTTTCTTTTCTATGCATTCTGACAGTGACCGCGGTTTAGGTGTTGTCAGCGTCTTAACGAGTAATAGTCGACCAACATAAATTTGCAGTGACCGTGACATGTGGTATTGGAGAACATGTTTTTCAACTACAATGTTAAGGTTGTTTTTGACAGTTCAGCAACATTCATTGCGTTTAAATATACGTTGTTGAGCAGACACATTTTTCGAACATATGAAGCAATGGATTAGCAATGTACTTCAAAATAATTCAGATTGTGTTCGATAGTGTTTTACGCAATTATGGTACTGATTAGCCGTTTAGTAGACGCATAAAACATGTCGTATCAAAAATATTCATTACAAAAGCGGCTTCATATAAATAAATGATTCATTTGCTCTATATCTGATTCAGTCTACACACATAATTATGACTTGCACAAATAAACTCACGCACAAAGATTCATGCCTGTAACTATTTTTAGCTTTCATTTTATTCTTAAATAGTATGCAAAGCGCTTTGTGTCTTTATGCGACTTTAGATCATTATATTGTTACTTTTACGTACGGTAGTTGGATGTATGTAAGGCCTACTCCTGCTTGCAGCGCTCGGCCGCCATAGTACTCTTACCTACGCTCATCAAGCATAATGCAGATTATCGACATAGATAGCGATAGCTTTACGACCGAATTAGGTCGTAATCGCTATCTATGTCGAGACTGCAGCCCCTGGGTCATTACACCAACTACCACCTTGCTAATATTTTTACCACGCATGAAATCGTATAGTTCTTATAGCTACAAGAGATGAGGAAATCGAATTATGTAAATTAATCGGTTTACATTTAAAACACAGTCATGATATGCGTAATTTTAGGAGACGTCAAGACTATTAAGGCCTAGCACGATAACGAATCTTTTACAACACAGATGACGTCATTATGCTTTTAAATTGTAAGTTAAGAGGTTGACAACACCTAAAGCGCGGTCACTGTCGGACTGCATAGAAAAGAAAGAGAAGCGCGATGACAACGCTGGTAATTTATTGCAAAATATGAAGCAATTATCGATTTACAAAAAATCTATGGATTGTATAAAAAAATAAAACACTATTATGCTAATATGTTGCTTGTAGAATAATCTGACAAAAAATCAGAATGATTGCATGTATATTAGTATGGTTTTTAATGGTTAAAATAAATTTTTAGAGGTATCATCGTGATTTTTTTTCTATCGTATCAAATTAGTTACATTATGTTTTCAACACACTATCTACCTAGCATATATCCTTAAGAATATTATATATTTTTCTGATCTTGTTTACTGCATTGGGTCATATACTTTAAGGCATTATAAAACTTGCGTTTAGGTCCTGTAGTCCCTTAACATGAGGTATCTATTCTTGGAACGGTTAGGCAGAGTGCAACACGGGGCACCGAAGATACAACCTAAGAGCGAAGCCACACGATACTTTGCACCGTGCTTTGCAATGCCTGAGCGGTGACGCTGCGTCATCCTACATCACAGTGACATGCCACACGGTGCTTTGCGACCACTTGCAGCGACGCAATGGACGCTCAACGGACAAGGAGACCAGAGAAACGAAGCGGGAAGGTTGTTACGGTGCGATTCCGAGCGTCGGAGCGGCATCGCAGCGCAGTGTTGCTTGAAAACTGACACACTCAACACCGAGACACTGCAACGTCGTAGTAAGCGGCGTTGCGACACCGCATTAACCGTATGGCACTCGGTGCGTTAAAATCATAGCGGTGCGACGTATGGCCTCACTCTAAGACGTTCTTGTAGCCAAACATGAATTCTTTCCTCCATTCTATGGTACGGAATCATCAAGTACCTCCAGTATCATCAGTATCCTAATTAATACATTTGTTTCAGAACTTTCCTCTGCACTGCGTACACATGAACGTGTCCACGGAGCGGATATGGTGCTACCTGTGCGAGAAAGAGGTCCACATCAGAGCAGCTATGGCATATGTGGTTGGTACAATTACTGTTGAATTCTCTTATGTGATAGGTTGGTTAAAACCTTCGTTCTTGCTGATAAAATGTGGTCAAAATCTGCCACATTAAGGAGTTTGCCGATAAATTGCCGAAATACGACTAACTTAACTCTCGGTTCAATATTAATGTCTTATGTGCCAAAAGCACAAAATTACAAAATTCTGATGCCGACTGGCTTTCCGAAACGTGTCACAGAACCAATTTCTGCAAGAATAGACGATCTTCTATAGCGTATCGTTATAGCTGTTCCGGGCTTGGCAAACGCACATACAATCCATGAAAAATCAAAATGTAAATGGCACATTAAATTAAAATTGTCTTCTTCTTCTTGAATAATTTTTTTGCTTCCTGGGACTGTAACCTTATCTTGTATATTCTTAACCCAGGCTAGTCCAGATTCAACGTGTGAGAGTCCGACACGTCTGGGCGCTGTCGCTCTGACCATGGCGGAGGACGAGCTGGATCCCGACACGCACGACATCCACTATGAACACGACGCACGTGCTAGAGGTGAGATATAACAAAACATTTGACAGTTAAGCCGGAGTTATAGTAAGCTGAAACGTTCAGGTTTGCAGAGTATGAGTGTTGGTTGAATACCGACATATAAGTCCTTTCAGCGAATTTTGTTTTTAGCGACTAGTTTTTAAATTGAATGAACGAGCAACCGAGTTTGCAGTGACTGGAGCGGGTATGGGAATGGAATGCCCAGACGTCTACGAAAACTTCCGCGCGACCACTGCAAGGAGGTTGTGTGTTTCGATGGCTCCGAGGAAATTCATTGAAACGGCATTGAACGCAGAATGAAACAGCATGCTTAGTAAACGGAGTTCACACTCACCAAACGTACACGAGAGCGCGGCCGCTCTGTATTTTTCATCTACGTATAAATGCAGCCTAATTTAAACCAACCCGCACTGGGCTTGCGATACCTGCCCACTCCCTCACAGAGAATAGGCCTGTGTGTGATTCAACAGCGGGATCAATCTGCCTAGCCTTTTCCCAACTAAGTTGGGGTCCGCTTCCAGACTAACCGGATGGAGCGACTGTCTCTCTGACCTCCACAAACCAGCTACTGGGTAACACGATTCACCTTGGTTAATACCAAGACATCATTGTAGGCTTATTATATTCGTATGCCCTCGACCCTCGCTAGATCCGCACGCGTCAGGACTGGTGGGGCTGCAGAATATGGGCAACACGTGCTACATGAACGCGGCACTTCAGGCTCTTAGCAACACGGCACCGCTTACGTCTTACTTCTTGGAGTGCGCAGCCGCTGTCGCCGTGTTAGCGGCTGATAAGAAGCCTGGGATCAGCAGGTAAGGAGCTGAGTCTTCCCTAACTGAATTTACATCAATTCGTTTGCGACTGTTTAATGAGAATGACAGACTTTTTCTATGTCTCTTGCATTCTTATTTCGGTTTTCTGTACCTAAAATAATGATTTTCTTTCCAGAGCGTACCAAAAGTTAGTAAAAGAGATGTGGAGTAGGAAGTCAAGAGGCTACGTTGTACCTAACGGCATTCTGTATGGAATTCGTAATGTAAGTAACATGTATTTGTTTATTGGCTACGTCCCGCGGCTTCACCCGCCTAAGTCTTTATCCCGTGGGAATATCGGGATAAATAGTATACTATGTTCTTCAGGTTCAGGTCATGTTCTACCCATGTGCCAAATGTCATCCAAATTCGTTCATCATACAAAAATCCCGTAGAAAAAAGACGTTCAGTATTCCCGAATTTGGAAAAAATCCGGGATTTATTTCCTATTTTTGTTTCCATATAAACCTGCCGAATTAGGTTTTAATGGAAAGAAACCTAAAACCAAAAAATCGAAGACGTGACATCTACCAACCGACATCGAGCCCGTGTGGTGGATTGAGCTAGATGGAGTGGATTGGCCCACTCACTCTCGAAGAGAGGAGGCCTGTGACCCAGCAGTGAAAACATTATAAGCTGATTATTATGCTATTAAATCTCACAAAACTAAACACTTTTCTCAAAGACATTATTATTTATAATCAAACAATCTGGTATTTTTACAGTTATTGTGCTTTAGTTGTTACAACTACTTATGCATTTTCTCTGAATAAATGAATTGAAAGTTTATGCTTTGCCGAACTAGGGTACCGGCGGTAGGGTTCTCCCAAGCATTGTAAAATTTCTATAAACTAAATTATTCTCCTTGACAGGTGCATCCGATGTTTCGCGGTTACCATCAACATGACACGCAGGAGTTCCTGCGATGCTTCATGGACCAGCTGCACGAGGAGCTCAAGGAACCGGTAAATATACAAACATCATCATTTTTGTCAACGTCCTCAACATCCAATCCTCATAATCGTCATCATAGTAATCATTATCTGTCCTTAACACAAAAAATCACGTTGCAAAGATCGCTTTAAAATACCATAAAACCTCAGAGCCACCACGTTCTTTATCTAGATAGCACACTACTGCTCGCATAGGCGAGACAGGGCGTCAGAGAGAAGGCTCCAAGGCGCCGATAGTTTAGGTAATTTCTTTTTACGGTGAAAATAATGGTAATTAATTAAAAAAAACATAGTATCTGCTTTATATTTAGTTCAGTTATATGCAAAGTTTCATGATTGTATTTGAAGTATGTTTTTTAACTTTGTATTTTTTTTCTGTCGACAAAATTTTATGGAATCGTGTTGTCGTCAAAAATAGTACCTACTTACTTAACATTTATCCTCAACTTTACCACAATATTTATTTCAAAATGAATGCTACAGTATTTTGATATAACGGAGAATCATGCTAATCAGTTGAGGTGCTGTAGACTCTTAAAGATAGGGCCATTTATCTTTAATATGGGTCCACACAACCCTAGTTATTCGCCTTCAGAAACTGATAGAATAAAATATAAAAACGTTTATTGTCTCCAGTATTACAGGTAGTAGTCGTGGCACATACACAAAAAACTATAATACTGGAACCAATCGGTTTAAGCGTCAGGATTATGCTTAGGTCCCCTAGCGGGTTGCTAAGCCCTGGTTGTCAGCTCAAACCCTGGACTCCTGTTTACAATAAAAAAAAAGTGGTTGTCTGTAAAGTCGGTTTACGGACGATAATTTTACGTGATAACGAGAGAGAGATGCGTCACAAGCCGAACGCTTAGGTCGATCGTGCCTCTCTTTCGCTAGTTCCGCGCTCTCGCTTGCACGCTCGGCTAAAACGGAACGTGACAATGAGTCATGCTTTTTCGTGCGTGCAGCGGCGTTCATCGATTATAAGACGTTATCCCGTCAAAAAGAGGTACATTTAGCAACAACGGATTACTATATTAAACGATAATTATGTGATGATCATACGAATTAGAAGAAAAAAAGAGTTTATTTAACAGTTTGTGGACACGACTGGCTAGATAGACTGTGGATGGTGATTAAGTCCATATTAATCACACCTATTTCGTCCAAATACGTGCTTTAGTTTATTCGTTTAGCATGAAATTAAGGTGTAATAAGTCCATTTAAGGAGAGCAGTGGTGGCCCAGTGATAACGGCCGCGACTTACGAGTTGTAGGTCGTAGGTTCGAACTCAGAGAAGGCGCTTTACTTTGTGTAAATTATTTCATCACTACTTACTACTCTCAAAACGGTGAAGGAAAACATCGTGAGGAAACCGGCATGTCTTAGAACCAAAAATTCGGAGACATGTGACATCTACCAACGCGCACTGGGCCAGCGTGGTGGATTACGGCCCACTCCCTCTCACAGATAGGAGGCCTGTGTCCCAGCAGTGGGAACATTATAGGCTGATTATGCTATGCTTATGCTAAGTCCATTTCACATGAATTTTCTCAATTTTTAATTGCTCTACATGATTTAAGACTAAGATATTCTTGTTGATCAGGTGTGGGACAGCACGTCGGAAGACAAGCTCGGCTCTGAAGCTGACGGCGACCACCAGGACACTCGCAACGTGCACATCCGACGACGCGCCGCCTCCTCCGGCGGTGAGTTCACGACCGACCTAGTACGTAGGTACAATTGTGTTATACTTCAGCTCACTACCTCATCTAAACGGGTAAGGTACTATCGCGGGCGTGGAAATCGGACCACCGTAAGGTCTATTCCTGCTTGCAGCGCTTGGACCCTATAGTAACGCTTATCTACGCTCATCAACCAATAGCATCGCTGCATCAGATTTTTGCTGGGCTCCTTGTTTTTGACAATGAAAAAAGAAAGACCTAAAAAAAACCGGGTAAAGGATGGTCACAGACATTTAAACAAAAGATTTTTTTTTTATTGGTCTATGAAAAAAGGGGCGGTAAACAGATGTCATCCTGAGCACGGGATTTTATTTTGAAAGTGTTCTGATTTGTATGCCCGCGATAGTACAAAATAATACGTCTACCAAAATGAACCTGAGTGGAGTTTGTTTAAACTCTGTTCAGGTTATTTTTTTCTTTAACAATCGCTTACTAAACAGAATTAGTTACACATTAGGTACATAATCTATGTAAAATATTTAGTTAGAATAAAATTACTTATTAATACAGGAAAAAAATCCATATATATAAATTAACATATATATTTTATCCGCTACCACAGACTATACAGATTTGGCATTTTTTTTTCTTAAGTCAAGTCTATTTTGGACATTTACCTCTTGTCAATGCCTTAACATGGATTTTTATAAATATATAATTGTAACTCTAATATAAAACGACAAAAACATATACAAAGTTATAATTGCGACGCGACACAAAGACACCGCTTGTAGCGCTACAAGCGGTGCCTTTGTGTCGCGACAAGTCGCGCCAGTATGTAGGAGCCTTAATAATATTTATAACTTTGTAAATGTTTTTGTCGTTTTATATTAGAGTTACAATTATATATTTATAAAAATCCATGTTAAGGCATTGACAAGAGGTAAATGACCAAAATAGACTTGACTTAAGAAAAAAAAATGCTAAATCTGTATAGTTTGTGGTAGCGGATAAAATATATATGTTAATTTATATACATGGATTTTTTTCCTGTATTAATAAGTAATTTAATTCTAACTAACTATTTTACATGTATACATACGTTCTTTTGAATGATAACTGTAGAAGAGCCATTACAATCATTTCTGTTGTTTAATTTTCCTTCGCTCCGCCTCAAGAGTGTCAGCCTTACGTGGTAATCATTGAATATTTGCACGGCGTGACATACTAACCCAATAAGACCTAGCTTGGATTAAGTCTACACATCACTACAATTAAATAACGTGTGACTTGGTATGGAATTATATTATAAAACTAACGCACATTAATTTAACGAATGTGTCCAAAACCATAGAAAAATGTGTTTTCATTTCCTACAGCAAGCGATGCTCCATTCTTCGCACGGATGAGGCGAAAATCTCCCGCGCCGTCGTCTTATAGCGAATCAAGAACTGAATGTTATTTGAGGTAACTACAAATTTTATTCTTTACCAGCTCTTCGCACCCAGACTACGTCCGGTTGTGTTGTGTACTTTCTCTACGAAAATGTATCAATAATATGTATTTTTTTTTACCTGGAAAGGTATTATGTGCCAAGTTTCTGAACTGAAGAAATAAACTTAAAGCATTTGTTTCAAATAAACCAATTACAGAAACTTTTGAATTGTCAAGAGGTCGGTCAGTCAGAAAGATGAAGCTAGTTGCCCATTCCAAAGCACAAACATACATATGGAGAAGAACGGGCAAAAAAACTCCATGGACACTTTTAAATCAAAATATGGTTACAAAATATAGATTACATCATTCATGTTGATGCAGAACGTTAAAAGCGAACGTAATAAAAAAAAAATAAGCCATGGCAGCTAAGACATGACTAGTCCCAACTGAAGGCACCCGTTCACGAACATGATGCATGGATCAGCACCATTCAGCTCAACCATAAGATCTTTCATACAAACTAAAGTCGAATTATTCATTCATTGGACTAATCTGACATTTGCTAACTGTCACTTCGTGTAAAAAAATGGTCATATTTATTGTAATGGTGATCGTTTAGTTTAATCGATTTATATTAGTGTAAAATAAATGCATAATAATAAGTAGAGATCGGATATTCGGATGCATATTCACCTAAATTTGAGATTTTGGCTAATATGGAATGCGCTTTTGTATCGCAAAATCCCGCGGCTCTGGGAATACAAATTTAGGTTTCTGATTATATAATCGAATGTATACTAACTTACTTTCAAATGTTAGCTTATATGGAATGCACTTTTGTATCGATCGTAAAAATCCCGCCCGCCATTCCGGAATCGACAAATTTAATGTTTTTTTTTCCGGAATACATATGTAATTGGACTCATACGTACCTACCCAATATTGTGATGTAAAGTAGGTAGAAGCAATAATTTTAAATAATATGCAATCCACTAATACCTGGGTTTTTTTTAATAAATATTTTTTAGAAGTCGCTTCCGTACTATACACCGGACTAGTTATGCATTCCCGTTGTTCCTGGCATCCCGCGCTCTTTAAAAAAAAAAAAGATTTTGAAGAAGCTTCCATACTTTCACAGCTAAAAATTAACTTTAGGTAAATATGCATCCGAATATCCGATCTCTGATAATAAGTGTAAAAGTCTAGAATAGAAATACAACAAGTATTTGCATAATATTTAACTCAGTGACAGCTAGCACCTGTCAGATTACTCCAGTGAATTAATATATCGACTTTACATAATCCCATCCCATCCCAATATGATGTTCCCACTGCTGGGAAACAGACCACCTCTCTTCGAGAGTGAGTGGGCCGTAATCCACCACGCGGGCCCGGTGCGGGTTGGTTCGAATTCAACTTTAGTTTGTATAAAAGATCTCCTTCATCTCCTCCTGAATTAATAATTCAACTTTAGTAACTGTCATACTAACGAAAAGGTACCTGTGCCTTTTGAAGTTATACGTGAATTGTACCTTTCTTACAAATTTTTTATCCTCTTTATTATTTGTGTTTCGAAAAAAATATTTTTCAAGGAATGCAATGTCTTCACAGTATCCTTGTTTTCGTCGATTCAGGATTATAGTAAAAATTTAAAACAGTTTTATTTATTTAATTAAGTCACTCCAACGACTTAGTCTAGAGTAAATTGTCTTCACATTATCCTTGTTTTCGTCGATTCAGGCTCATGGTAAAAATTTAAAACAGTTTTATTTATTTAATTAAGTCACTCCAACGACTTAGTCTAGAGTAAATTGTAATGTAAGAAATTAAACCTAAAATCTAGAGTGAATTTGTCACTTACAGGTGTGCATAACACAGTTTTATGTCTTGTTTGATATTATTATTGTGATATTTTATTTGTAGAGTGCAAACTCAAGAGTCCATGGCGCCACGACACCGGCGCTCGGCTAGCTTTGCGGGCACCCACCATCTGCAATACAACATGTACTCACAGCAACCCAATGGTATGTTCAAATCTGTATGTTAAAGCCGTACTTACCAACGAATTCAACATGCGTCCGTGATGACGTGCACGGTGGCGCTGTTGTTAACACTTTCCGGGACACTGCGTCTTTATTTATTTATTTAATACTTTAAGCACACAAATGTACAGAGGCGGACTTAATGCCATAGGCATTTTCTACCAGTCAACCTTTGGGTGATGCAGAGACAAACAGTGGTAGATATTTTTTTTATGCGGTAATATTTACACCAAATTGAATTGAGTATACATAATCAGCCTGTAATGTTCACACTGCTGGGACACAGGCCTCCTCTCTGTGACAGGGAGTGGGCCGTAATCCAGCACGCGGGCCCAGTGCGGGTTGGTAGATGTCTCATGTCTTCGAATTCTTGGTTCTAGGACATGCCGGTTTCCTCACGATGTTTTCCTTCACCGTTTTGAGAGCAGTAGTGATGAAATAATTTACACAAAGTAAAGCGCCTGCCTGTCCGGGTTCGAACCTACGACCTAGAACTTGTAACTCGCGGCCGTTACCACTGGGCCACCACTGCTCTCTGTTTGAATATGATTAAAAAATTAGAGGAATTGCTGGGAATTCAGGAAATGGATCGCTTTTAGAGGAGTTGCTTAGTGTGGCGATTTTAGGTCCCCTGAACGAGACAATCGAAGTTTTATTGTTATGACGTGTATGGGCGTTCAGTGTCCCGGAAAGTGTTAATTATGAACTTGTAGGTATAGTGGTTCACACCGGCGCGTTCTGTGATCACAACGAACTCATATTTGCACACTACCGTACCCCGCGTCCTAACTAAAAGCGATCGCCGCGCCAGTACGCGATCGTTCGTATGAGTTACTAGCTGACCCGACCGAAGTTGGGCTGTCCAAATCATACAAAATTCCCATTTCAATCATTCATACAACATTCTCATAGAAAATGCAGTTTCAGTTTTCCAACAATTTCGAACTTTCTTTTCCTAAGAATCTGATTCTGACTGTTACGAACATTTTAAAACAAAACATTTCCGAATCGGTCCACATTACTTTTTTATATAAATTACTAACTGTTGCCCGAGAAGTCATCTGCGATACAGGATGAAAGTACCCTATGTCTTTACCCAGGTCATGGTATAGACCTTGACCTGGGTTAAGGACATAGGCTACTGTGTGACAAATTTCATCCAAATTCGTTCAGCCGTTTTAGCGTCAAAGCAAACAAACACACTTATATTATTAGTTAGAAATCGCATTTATAATATTAGTTAAAATGACGATTACTTAAATCGCATTTGTAACGCGATTTAATTAATCGCGCGATTATGTCATTATTCATATAAAAGAGCGCGACGATTGCTTTTGGTTAGGACGCGGCCGTAGAAGCACGCTGATCGCGTTGAATCAAATCAAATCAAAAGTAATTTATTCAAACTAGGCTGAGAATCAACACTTTTCAAACGTCAAAATTAGATAAGACAGTCTCCCAAAACGCCCACCCTTCGTTGTCCGTTGGTTTGGCCGCACCTTAAGTGAAAATGACAACATGAGTTGGTACGCAAAATAATTAAATTATAAGTAAGAAAATAGCTATAAAAATATATGACAGAATAATGAGATCAGCAAAAAGTTTTAATTATGTTTATTTTAAAATATCTGATTACTGTCAACATACGTAATGGAAATGGAAGTCTTAAGATTGATTGAAGTCAACTCGCCTTATGACTTCAGTTACTTCGGCCCAGAGCTATTGTAGACCATTTTCACTTTTTTTTTTTTTTTCATTTTGTATATTTCCAAATACATAATAATACTAATAATAAGGCATTGTTATACGAATCAGGCTCAGAATTAATCCGGGGTCAAAACCAAGGACTGTACGGGTCAGAATCGTCGCTGTCGTGGTCAAGTGAAGCGGAGGAGCGATACGAGACATGCTCGAGCGGAGCGAGCGATGCACCGGACACCAGGAGTGAACAGCAGTTAGTTTATACTAATTATATTAAACTAATATATAATTGTCATCAACTATTGGTTTTTATTCAAAGCTCTTGTAATTTGTGAGATTTTGAGCTACATAACATATCATGCCTTGTTTTCCTGAAGGGTTGGGCAGAGGTGTACCTGTAGTACCTAGGTACACCCACATTTCGCCAGTTATGTTTAAGTCCCATGTAATCGGGGGCGAGCCTATTGCCATCAACCGGGCACAAATCTAGACTCCAGGCTGCTACTGAGAAATTCCAAATAGAAAAACCCGATAACACTTTGCCCGACCCGGGAATCGAACCCAGGACCTCATGCTCCTGCCGGGGTCGCGGGAAGGTACTTTTTGGTCACCGAGGCCCCCGCAACACAAGCAACAGGAAGGAATACGGGTGGGTTTTAGTCAGTAAGAGTCTGACACACCCTCCCGCTCCGGCCAGAGCGGGAGAAGTTATTTGATGATTTCACACCCTAAAAAAAAAAAAGGACCTCATGCTCAGCAGTAGCGCTTGCGACCACTAGCCCAAAGAGGCAGTTTTGAGCTAAGGAAAGCTAAATTAATTAATGAAGATGGCAGTGGTACCCCACCACCCCACCCACACCCAATTCAAATTTTCCCTCTCTTTTCATAAGAACTTTTCCATAGAAGATTTGTTCTTATGGAACTAACCTAACTAAGAGAGATGTATTAATATGGATTTATTAAATTCTGCGACGTTGATGTAACTGTTTTAAACCTTGCTGTGAACTAAATCAAAATAATGGGACCTTCCTAACAAATGTAAATCTTGAATAGTGATGATGCCTGGGTAAAAAAAAAGAAATCCTATTTAGTCCGTCAGTCAGATAATAAAAAAAATATTAGACACTTATTTTTTTGCTTACCATATTAATAAAAATGACTGAAAACGCATTAAAATTGGGGAGTGGGGGCTCGCTACGTCACAATCCAGTATAAAATCTAGCAAGACGTGACGTCATGCCACACTTTAACTACAAGGAATCGCCCTAATCTTTTGATTGCGTAAAAAAATAAAAAAAACGTGTCCTAAATTTTTTAATAATCTTGGTACTTGACGGGCAAACAATAATTTGTCATCTTATTAGTCATTACTTCAGTAACTATAAACTGTGAACTCTTAAAGTACTTGACAGACAAACCAGACTTTCTTCTGCTTCCGTATTCATCTGCTTATTCTGACTATTTTAATTTCATATTTAGGCCTTATAATCTTTTTCTCATAGTAAATTATACTAACCACGTATATATCCCTGTACAGCAAGAACGAGGTCCCAATGGGCGGCGGCGACGGCACGTCATCCGGCGGTGTCCGGTTCCGGAGCGTCATCTCCGACGTGTTCGACGGCAAGCTTCTGTCCTCGGTGCAATGCCTCATCTGTAATAGGGTAAGTATCACACACCAAGCAGTAAGACACATAATGTCACCATACCGAAGGAAACACTATATAAAATTTATTATAACTTTGTATAGAAACGAAACTGGGCTATACAACCTACGCTAGAATCTCTTAAACGTTTTTGAACGCGTTTGGAGCTCAAACTCGAAAGCATTTATTTCAAATAAACCAATTACAGGCACTTTTGAATTCAAGTCAAGGGGTCGGTCAGTCAGAAAGATGAAGCTAGTTGCCCATTCCAAAGCGTAGTAGGTACATATGGTGAAGATCGGGCAAGAAACTCCACAGACACTCTTAAAAAAAAACATGGTTACAAAATATTGTTTACATCATTCATTTTGAAATTATACATATACAATGCAAAACGTCAATAACGTCCGTAATAAAAAGTTAAAATAAAACAATTTAAATAAGCTGTGGCAGCTAAGAGATGACCAGTCCCTACTGACGCCGCCCGTTCACGAACATGACGCGTGGATCAGCACAATTCAGCTCAAAGATTTTGAAGGGAGCTAAATGATCCAACACACGCGCCTCCATCCGCGAGACATTAGCGTGAGCATGACATAATTTCAGCCGCCAATCAGTCAGGATTTTAGCATCCCTGGTCGGTTACCGCGGGGTACATATATCCTTAACGCCCTATATTGTCTGTTATTTCATCGGCACCCATGCTTTTCATACAAAAATCATTGGCCGTCGACTATATGTTTTGACATTTAGCCTAAAATCTTGTCAGCTTAATAAGATTTGGGTTACGATAGCTCAGCACAGAACAGATGAGTTTTTGGCATTGAGTAATAAAACTTGTGGACGCACATAAAGCCGCATAAGGTCTGCGATAATGTTCATAGAACTTTGGACTTAGCAACAATAAACCTTAAAATCAGTATAATAATACTGATTTTAAGGTTTATTGTTGCTTTACAAAAGAAAACTCTAAATTGTCTTAGGTATCAACGCGAGTGGAGACTTTCCAAGACCTGTCGTTACCGATTCCGTCGCGCGAACACCTGGCAGTGATCCGCTGCCAGCAGCCTATCCTCAACCACCACGTGCCGCATGGCGCTCAGGAGTCATGGGTAAGTATCATTAATATCTGTGCTCAGTTTGTCGTGCTCTCTGTGCCTTAACACCTGCACTAGGAAAAACCTTTGCGAGGCCAATACTAACGCTATCGACTTGACTAATTCGGAATCATCGATACGACGAAGTACTCATATTTTGAGTATCACTATAGGCCTAATTTTATTGTGCGTTAAAATAACGTCCTCCAGTGGCAGTACCTAGGAAAAGAATATTATTTAAAAAATCCACAAATACTCCTAAGTAAAAGTAGCTCCAAGGCAAAAGGCTCTTACAGACTGGTGCGATATCGCGAGCGCGACAGGCGTATTACTGCCTGTCGCGCCCGCGATATCGCCTCAGTATGCAGGAGCCTTAAGGTTCTTTGTACACGGCACGGTTTCTTTACGGTACGGCGTATAAACCGTGCCGTAGAAAAAACGTGTCCGTCAACAATTTTGCATAGTGATCCACACAACACTGACGACCGTGCCTACACACGGAGAATCAACCGTAGTGTTTCACGACAAGAAAAAAAAGTGTGTACAAGGGGCCTAACAGAAATATATAATTTAATTTCTTTTCTTTGCGTCTGTACGCTTTTTTTTTTGGGTGGGAAATCATCAAATAACTTCTCCCGCTCTGGGCGGAGCGAAGGGTGTGTCAGACTCTTACTGACTAAAACCCACCCGTGTTCCTTCCGTTGCCTGTGTTGCCAGGGACCTCGGTAGCCCTTTCGTACCTTCCCGCGACTTCGGCAGGCATCGGCCCTAGTGGACCTCTACACTTGTGCTGACGTCTGTTCGCTGGGCAGTCAATTATTTACCTTGCTGACTGAATGTTCTTACTATAATACACCATGATGAGCAGTGGTGGCCCAGTGGTAACGAGCGCGACTTACGAGGTGTAATTTGTAGGTTCGAAACCTGACAGGCGCTTTAGTTTATGTAAATTATTTCATCACCACTGCTCTCAAAACGGTGAAGGAAACCGGCATGTACTTCGAAGACATGTGACATCTACCAACCCGCACTGGGCCTGCGTGGTGGATTAAAGCCCACTCCCTCTCACAGAGGGGAGGCCTGTGTCCCAGCAGTGGGAACATTATAGGCTGATTTTGCACAGCATGATATATATAAATAAGGGTAAACCGTTTATTCTAACGTGCCAGTATGAGCAGTACACTCCGGCAGGACATCCTAATCATCATGTCCCATCGTTATCACGTGTTATATAACTTTTAAATCATTGACATCAAGGTTCAAATTGCCATAATTCCCTCCCTTGAAATGCATAACTGTACTACGAATTAACACATCATTTATTTAATCAGGTGTGGTGGCTTCTAAGTTGGCTGCGGTCGTGGTTCTACGGGCCGGTGGTATCCCTACAAGACTGTCTGGCGGCCTTCTTCAGTGCCGACGAACTCAAAGGCGATAATATGTACAGGTCAGTACTTTGTTAGTTCTTCAAAAAGGTCAGGTGCGTAGTACTCGCAATCGGCGTGCGTGTATGACCAGATGTATGAACGTAAACTAAGCAAAAGGAGTGTGTAAGGAGCGTAGCAGGTGGCGTTCTATAGTTTCTGCCTACCCCCATGGGATGAAGGCGTGAGTTTATGCATGTAGTACTATGAACAATGTTTCGTTCCAAAATTGCCACTACTCAAACTCTTAAAGAAAATCAAAAGTTAATATCTATGTACATTCAACTTGTGCTGTCTATGACTGATTGTTTACGTAAAATGTCACAAAAATGTCTTTTTGAAAAGTCCCTTTCTCTCACTAGGGTATTGTCAATATGTCTGTCCCTTTCTATCTGTACTAATGCTGTAGTGTTGTGACAACTTGAAAACGAAGTTGATATTGACGGTTAAAATTATAGATGTTTCCTCATGGTAAAAAAGTATGAGTAAGAATTTTAGATTTTCAAATATTCCGGAACTGAAAGAAAAGTGGTTTAATGCTGCACAGGGAAAATAGGTTTCCAAAAAAATATAGCGGTATTTGTTCAAGGCATTTCATAGTTAATTTTTAGTTTAATTTGTGTTTTTCTGTGCGAGTCCCAATAAATATTTTTTCTTTCTTCCTTTTATTTTAATACTAGCTTTTGCCCACGGCTTCACCCGCGTGGAGGTCTGAAATTATTCCACGAGAACGTACAATAACCGGCATGAGTCGTGAGCACAAACTGACACCTGCGCAGTAGTTCATTTTTCGGTCTCTTTGGCGGAATGAAGAAGGCGGGGGGCGCCGAGGCTGCACGCGATTGGTTCGTCAGTCGATGCTCGTCGTCTATTGGACTCTCACGTGTCATTCGGCTACTGTACACTTTCGTGCAATTTTAGTGACTTACGTTTTTGATTTTGAAATAGTTTATTTTTGTTAATTCGTATTGTTATGTGTTTTTAAATTGTCACACGAACTCTTCAATAATGCCGAGGAGAAAAAATACAGTTTTAAATAGACAGGCAAGGCAAATGGTGTATTCAGTGTATTGTTTCATTAAGAGCAACGCTGAGTTAGGTATTGACAAAACTATGCTGGAAATTTATAAACACACTGCGGAGGCGACCAACACCTCAATAGCAACTGTACGGCGGATCGTTACAGAAGCCAATGATTCAGAATTTGTGACCGTATTCAGAACGCCAGGAAAGAAAAGACCTAGAGAACACCCTGTCACAGATGTGGATAGTTTTGACCAGGGGGTTATTAAAAGGTGTATTCACAATTACCACCTCACCAATAAAGAAATGCCTACCGTTGAAAAACTACGACAGAAGTTGCGGGAAGATATACATTTTCAAGGGTCTGAGCGCAGTATAATCAAAATGTTGGGTTTCAAATGGAGAAAAACCGAGAATAACCGGAAAATATTGATTGAACAATCCAATATTCGCTTCCAGGTATATACCTATATAATGTGCCTCTTCATTTTCCAAGTCACGTAGTTTTGCTGTTAAAGCTTTAATAGTCATAAATCTTATTTATTACTTGTAAATCGATCAACCAACATGCATTAGCAAAAGTATGGATTATGAAAAAAAAACTATAGATTTCTCGGGCTTGAGTATTCTGATTCTTGAGAGCAGTGGTGACGGACACGACATAAGAGTCGAAGGTCGTAGGTTCTAACCCAGACATGCGCTTTAATTTGTATAAATTATTTCATCACCACTGCTCTCAAAACGGTGAAGGAAAACATCGTGAGGAAACTGGCATGTCATAGAACCAAAAATTCGAAGACATGTAACATCTACGAACCTGCACTGGGCCCGCGTGGTGGGCTACGGTCCACTCCCTCTCACAGAGAGAGAGAGGCCTGGGTCCCAATCATGACATTTCATTTGGATTCCCAGAATACTTATGTAGGAACTTACCTACTCATTTTTTTTCCAGCGAATAACATATTTGAAAAAAATGCAAACATTCCGGGAAAAGGGAAGAACAATTATTTATACGGACGAATCATATGTAGATTCGTCCCATTCAACTTCTCAGGCATGGTCAGATGGCACAACAAACGGCCTAAAAAAGCCTATATCAAAAGGGCAACGAGTTGTGATAGTCCACGCAGGAACTGAGTCAGGTTTTGTGCCAAATGCCCTGCTCACATTTAAAGCAGGCACTAAGTCGGGGGACTACCACGATAATATGAACTACGAAAATTATGAAAAATGGCTTCGCACGCAGCTGATTCCTAACATTCCTCCTAAATCTGTTTTGGTAGTAGATAATGCATACTACCACAACAAACAGTATGACCCTGCACCAAGTTCGAATGCCAGGAAGTCGGAGATGCTGGGGTGGTTAAGAGGAAAAGGGATTCAACACGAAGAAAGAATGCTGAAGCCCCAACTACATCATTTAATAAAAATTAACAAAGATCAATTCAAAAAAAATAATATTGATAAGATTAT
This sequence comes from Atethmia centrago, assembly GCA_905333075.3. Lineage (NCBI taxonomy): Eukaryota > Metazoa > Arthropoda > Insecta > Lepidoptera > Noctuidae > Atethmia > Atethmia centrago. Next base: position 18,234,225 of record HG995385.1, read on the forward strand.
GGCTGAACACGGCCACGATGTAATAAGATTACCTCCATACCACCCAGACCTCAATCCCATTGAGATGGCATGGGCTGCAATAAAAGGATATGTCGGCAGTAAGAATGTGACGTGGAACGTAAGTCACGTAACGAATCATATTAAGGAAAAAGTAAATGTAATGGAGCTCCCATTACATTTACTTTTTCCTTAATATGATTCGTTACGTGACTTACGTTCCACGTCATGAATGGACAAAATTATGTCAAAAAGTGAAGTAAATTGAGAAGGAATACATAAACAACGATCACATAGTGGATGCAATGTCAGAACAATTTATAATTCACGTTGGTGACGATGACTCCGAGACCAATTCGGAGGATGAGGACAGTGACGATGATGAGGAGATGAGTGATCAAGTGGCCTCTACCAGCACCAACGCAGCGTCTAGTTTTATGGAAGGCATTATTACCTATTCCTCTGGATTGAGACGAATTTTGTATAAACAAAAATAAACAAAGGACCACCGCACACACAACAAAAATAAACAAAGGACCGCTTCTAACCAGATTATAATTGTTTTATTGAGATAATTATATTTTCCTGACAGTTTCTTCATCAAAAGTAACATCACATAAGTCAAAGTAACGGTTAAATTTGTTTCTTCACTATTTTAACTGTTAATGAAGAAAACATTTGCCGTAGTATCAGTAAAGGTCAAGTAAAAGTTAATACTTTGACTGATTTTGTTGATGAAGAAACTGGCCGTAAGTCACAATGGCCTGCAACATTACTGTATCAAAGTAAAATTTTAAGTACCACTAATATTTTAATTATAGTTTGCGTAAGCCCTATAATCAATAATTTGAGCAAAAGCGATACTAAATAAATTTGGCCGAAAGTGTATATGCGCGAGCTTGCCCCCACTACTGCCCATCTGTGCTCACGACTCGTGCCGGTCACTGCACTACCGGGATAAAAACTATCCTATGTCCTAACTCAGGTCATGGTCTACCCATATGCCAAATTGCATCCAAATCCATTTAGCCGTTTTAGCATGAAAGCGTAACAAACAAACAAACCAAACTTTTTTTCGCATTTATAATATTACTAGCTGCGCCTCGCGGTTTCACCCGCATTAGTCTCTGATCCCGTGGGAATATCCGGATAAAAAGTTTCCTGTCCTAACCCATGTCAGGGTCTACCCTTGTGCTAAATTTCATCCAAATCCGTTCATCCGTTTTAGTGTGATAACGTAACAACACTGTCGGCGCATCACATATGCGCGTGATTCACCGCGGAATGGCGCGGGGTGTCGGGGTACCGAACCCGTACGCGACGGCCGCTGCACGTCCTTCACACCACTCAGCTCACAGACGCGCGCCACAACGGGCATTCCTTTGTACTGTCTTCCGACACGTTGTACATGTGAATTATGGTATTACACCTATTTTAATACAGTCCACTTCTTTTATTATAAAGTCCAATTGAGCCCATTCAATGAATCCGGCTCGAAGGACCATTGAATGGGCTCAATTGGACTGTATTAAAATAGGTGTAATACCATAATTCACATGTACAACGTGTCGGAAGACAGTACAAAGGAATGCCCGTTGTGGCGCGCGTCTGTGAGCTGAGTGGTGTGAAGGACGTGCAGCGGCCGTCGCGTACGGGTTCGGTACCCCGACACCCCGCGCCATTCCGCGGTGAATCACGCGCATATGTGATGCGCCGACAACACACTTTCGCATTTTTAATACTAGTGAGACTTAGGATTAATTAGGTTCAAAGTCATCAGTCGTAATCTTGAAATGCAACAACTATTCGTAATGGTAGTCACTTTAATAAAATGATTTTGACGTCTTTGCCATCATTATAGTATCCTATTGGAAAAAAAGGAACAACCGTCTCGGTCGGGTCTGGTCGGGAACAACTGCAGTTTCGACATAGATGGCGATCGCTTTATGACCGAATTAATTCGGTGGCAAAGACATAATGACTTTGCCTGCCTAGAAGGTCAAAATTGCTTGACAAGATTGTGATTTGTTCGTGCTTGTCAAGCAATTTTGACTATCTAAGGACCTATTAGGACTTTGCGACCGAATTCGGTCGTAAAGCGATCGTTATCTATGCCGAGACTGCATCCTCTGGAATCAATGGACAGCATTTTTTTCCCTAAGCTGTATGTTTTTGTATATTTTAGCAACTTATTTTAACACTATATTTTCCGCACAGTTGCTCCCGCTGCAACAAACTCCGCAACGGCGTCAAGATGTCGGGCGTAGTTCGTTTACCGGAAGTGCTATGTGTTCATCTGAAGCGCTTTCGGCACGAGCTCATGTTCAGCGCCAAGGTCGGCGCGCGAGTCTCCTTCCCCATCAACGATCTTAACATGGCGCCTTACACGCATAAAGGTAAGGAAAATATCAATATTTGGAAAATACACTTATAGAATTATAGATAATGTAATAATCTGTTCATAGAAAAAAAAATATCCTTACTAGTTTGAAAGTAATATCGTTTTTGATGCTTTGGGTCTACCCAAAGCATTCACAGTACTAGCTGGGCCCCGCGGTTGCACCCGCATAACTGTCGATCCCGTGGGAATATCGGAATAAAAAGTATCTTATGTCCTAATTCAGATCATGGTCTACCCATGTGCCAAATTTCATCCGAAACCGTTCAGCCGTAAACAAACTCACTTTCGAATTTATAATATTAGTAAGGATCCCTAGTCCATATACTTAAAAAGGTACACGATGAAGAACAAGCACTTTTTTTTTTCAATATATCACCTAAAAATACCTGATACTATTCCCCAGTCTTAAATACCTATTCATTCCCCAGACTGCACATCAAAAATAACTCGCTACGAGCTGTGCGCGGTGATCTGCCACGCGGGCACGGCGGGCGGGGGGCACTACACGTGCGTGGCGCGCAATGGGCGCTCGTGGTACACCTTCGACGACCACTGTGTGCAGCCGCTCCCGTACCATCATCTGCCACACTGCGAGGCTTATGTGCTGTTTTATAGGTAAGGCAAGATTTGGAGCTTGTTTTATGTTCGATTCATTACACGTGCGTGGCGAGCTATGGTCGCTCGTGGTACACCTTCGACGACCACTGTGTGCAGCCGCTCCCGTACCATCATCTGCCACACTGCGAGGCTTATGTGCTGTTTTATAGGTAAGGCAAGATTTGGAGCTTGTTTTATGTTCGATTCATTACACGTGCGTGGCGAGCTATGGTCGCTCGTGGTACACCTTCGACGACCACTGTGTGCAGCCGCTCCCGTACCATCATCTGCCACACTGCGAGGCTTATGTGCTGTTTTATAGGTAAGGCAAGATTTGGAGCTTGTTTTATGTTCGATTCATTACACGTGCGTGGCGAGCTATGGTCGCTCGTGGTACACCTTCGACGACCACTGTGTGCAGCCGCTCCCGTACCATCATCTGCCACACTGCGAGGCTTATGTGCTGTTTTATAGGTAAGGCAAGATTTGGAGCTTGTTTTATGTTCGATTCATTACACGTGCGTGGCGAGCTATGGTCGCTCGTGGTACACCTTCGACGACCACTGTGTGCAGCCGCTCCCGTACCATCATCTGCCACACTGCGAGGCTTATGTGCTGTTTTATAGGTAAGGCAAGATTTGGAGCTTGTTTTATGTTCGATTCATTACACGTGCGTGGCGAGCTATGGTCGCTCGTGGTACACCTTCGACGACCACTGTGTGCAGCCGCTCCCGTACCATCATCTGCCACACTGCGAGGCTTATGTGCTGTTTTATAGGTAAGGCAAGATTTGGAGCTTGTTTTATGTTCGATTCATTACACGTGCGTGGCGAGCTATGGTCGCTCGTGGTACACCTTCGACGACCACTGTGTGCAGCCGCTCCCGTACCATCATCTGCCACACTGCGAGGCTTATGTGCTGTTTTATAGGTAAGGCAAGATTTGGAGCTTGTTTTATGTTCGATTCATTACACGTGCGTGGCGAGCTATGGTCGCTCGTGGTACACCTTCGACGACCACTGTGTGCAGCCGCTCCCGTACCATCATCTGCCACACTGCGAGGCTTATGTGCTGTTTTATAGGTAAGGCAAGATTTGGAGCTTGTTTTATGTTCGATTCATTACACGTGCGTGGCGAGCTATGGTCGCTCGTGGTACACCTTCGACGACCACTGTGTGCAGCCGCTCCCGTACCATCATCTGCCACACTGCGAGGCTTATGTGCTGTTTTATAGGTAAGGCAAGATTTGGAGCTTGTTTTATGTTCGATTCATTACACGTGCGTGGCGAGCTATGGTCGCTCGTGGTACACCTTCGACGACCACTGTGTGCAGCCGCTCCCGTACCATCATCTGCCACACTGCGAGGCTTATGTGCTGTTTTATAGGTAAGGCAAGATTTGGAGCTTGTTTTATGTTCGATTCATTACACGTGCGTGGCGAGCTATGGTCGCTCGTGGTACACCTTCGACGACCACTGTGTGCAGCCGCTCCCGTACCATCATCTGCCACACTGCGAGGCTTATGTGCTGTTTTATAGGTAAGGCAAGATTTGGAGCTTGTTTTATGTTCGATTCATTACACGTGCGTGGCGAGCTATGGTCGCTCGTGGTACACCTTCGACGACCACTGTGTGCAGCCGCTCCCGTACCATCATCTGCCACACTGCGAGGCTTATGTGCTGTTTTATAGGTAAGGCAAGATTTGGAGCTTGTTTTATGTTCGATTCATTACACGTGCGTGGCGAGCTATGGTCGCTCGTGGTACACCTTCGACGACCACTGTGTGCAGCCGCTCCCGTACCATCATCTGCCACACTGCGAGGCTTATGTGCTGTTTTATAGGTAAGGCAAGATTTGGAGCTTGTTTTATGTTCGATTCATTACACGTGCGTGGCGAGCTATGGTCGCTCGTGGTACACCTTCGACGACCACTGTGTGCAGCCGCTCCCGTACCATCATCTGCCACACTGCGAGGCTTATGTGCTGTTTTATAGGTAAGGCAAGATTTGGAGCTTGTTTTATGTTCGATTCATTACACGTGCGTGGCGAGCTATGGTCGCTCGTGGTACACCTTCGACGACCACTGTGTGCAGCCGCTCCCGTACCATCATCTGCCACACTGCGAGGCTTATGTGCTGTTTTATAGGTAAGGCAAGATTTGGAGCTTGTTTTATGTTCGATTCATTACACGTGCGTGGCCAGCTATGGTCGCTCGTGGTACACCTTCGACGACCACTGTGTGCAGCCGCTCCCGTACCATCATCTGCCACACTGCGAGGCTTATGTGCTGTTTTATAGGTAAGGCAAGATTTGGAGCTTGTTTTATGTTCGATTCATTACACGTGCGTGGCGAGCTATGGTCGCTCGTGGTACACCTTCGACGACCACTGTGTGCAGCCGCTCCCGTACCATCATCTGCCACACTGCGAGGCTTATGTGCTGTTTTATAGGTAAGGCAAGATTTTGAGCTTGTTTTATGTTCGATTCATTACACGTGCGTGGCGAGCTATGGTCGCTCGTGGTACACCTTCGACGACCACTGTGTGCAGCCGCTCCCGTACCATCATCTGCCACACTGCGAGGCTTATGTGCTGTTTTATAGGTAAGGCAAGATTTGGAGCTTGTTTTATGTTCGATTCATTACACGTGCGTGGCGAGCTATGGTCGCTCGTGGTACACCTTCGACGACCACTGTGTGTAGCCGCTCGCGTACCACACGTCGCATGCCGAGCATGGTCACCTCTTAGCGTCCTCGGCTTATTTGTAATTATTTTATTTAGAAATTGTTTTTGTTTCTCTTTCTACTATGGACGCGTTTTTTTATTTTACATCGTCCTCACATTTAGTTATAATTTCAACATTATTTTTGTATTAATCTTTATGTATCAATTTAATTTAAAAGAGTGTCCATGGAGTTTCTTGCCCGTTCTTCTCCATAGGTACCTACTACGCTTTGGAATGGGCAACTAGCTTCATATTTCTAACTGACCGACTCCTTGACAATTCAAAAGTGCCTGTAAATTGTTTAATTGAAATAAATGCTTTGAGTTTGAGTTTGATATGTGCTGAATTATAGGTAAGGGCAGATTTGACAAAAACAAACATATCTGTCAAAAATAATAATAATATTATCTCTTTGTGTTGTTTATATGAAAAATGCAGTTAGAAAAAACCGGCTTTGTAGAGCGTTGTCTTTGTCACTCCTACATGTGTGTTGCATCTCTATGTGCCGTATACTAAACTTAAATAAAAACGGTTTTTGTTTGACAGGAAAGTGAACCCCCAAATGGTAACACTACGGCAGAAGGCTGCTGAAATATTAGAGTCAACAAGCGTCGAGCAGAACGATATCAAGTTCTACATCTCCAAACAGTGGATTAACAAGTAAAATTATTTGAATGTTTGATAATTATTTATTTATGGTTTTCAGCGCTGTCGGAAATTATAAGCCCAATGCCCGTTGGTCCGACGTCAGATTTAGCTAGACCACTAATTGTTTGAAGACTTTGCCATCCCGTCTACATAGCATTCTGTAAAACTTTTAAATTTTTATACCTACAACTATATAAACAGATCTTAGACCTAATTCGATAGTGTGGCAACTTTTTTTTTTTTTGAGGGTGGGAAATCATCAAATAACTTCTCCCGCTCTTGGCGGAGCCGGAGGGTGTGTCAGACTCTTACTGACTAAAACCCACCCGTATTCCTTCCTGTTGCCTGTGTTGCGGGGGCCTCGGTGACCCATAAGTACCTTCCCGCGACCCCGGCAGGCATCGGCCCTAGTGGACCCCTACTTTGTGCTGACGACATCTCTTTGAGGCGCGCGTGGAATACGACGCGCCGTCGACCCGGGCCTGGTCCTTACCGGACGGTGAGCTGCCCATTGCTCACCGTCCGCAAGCCCGCGCCTACGGTGGCCGGAAATCCGCCCGGGATTCCCGACGCCCTGGGCGTCTCCTGCGGCGGCTAGGGGCGAGAGGGCGCGACACGTGCCTTTCCCTCAACCGTCCCGCCTCCTCCTTCGCGAGCATTACTGCTTCGCAGAAGGAGGTGACGGCTGCCCATGCCCTCTCGCTCCGTACCATGGCCTGAACCAGGGCCGGACGCGAGAGGTCTCTGCCGCCGATCGCCTCCACGAGGACACGGCGGTGCTCTGCCCAAGCCGGGCAGACCTCCACCGTATGCTCCACCGTGTCCTCCGGGCGATCCACACAGTGGTGACACCCGGACGTTTCCTCCCGCCTTATCCGACACAGGAACCTCCCGAAGCTGCCGTGTCCGGTGAGGACCTGCGTCAGGCGGAAGGTGAGGACGCCGTGGCGCCTCTCCAGCCACTCCTCAAAGAGGGGACTTATCGCCGCCATCGTGGCGTGCCCAGCACTGGGTTGCGACAACCGTACTTTCCAAGACGCCATGAGATCCCGCCGGAGCTCCGTCCGCTGAGCCGCGATTTCTCGCGGCAGCGGACTAACGCCCCGGCGTTTCGCCTCCTCGCGCCACTCCCATACGTGCGCGAGGGGATAGTGTGGCAACTTGTAATTCTCTTTTATTATCAGACTAGCTGCCCCCGCGGTTTCACCCGCGTAAGTCTCGATCCCGTGGAAATATCGAGATAAATAGTATCCTATATCTTAATCCAGGTCGTGGTCGACCCATGTACCAAATTTCATCCAAATCCGTTCAGCCGTTTCAGCGTGAAAGCGTAACAAACTGACTTTATATTATGATTTTTTTATTTTAGACATATTTATTTTATGACATTTATAATATTAGTTAGGATTTAAAACCAAATATTTCCATTATGAATCTACTGTACTACTTAAACAGTTAAACCCACGAGGGACGAAAGCAAACAGCAACAGCAAACATTTTAAGACAACGCAATTTGGGTTAGTTTCTTGAACCATAGAGTGCCTCACAGATTCAACACGTGGGCGGAGCCGGGCCCCATCGACAACAGCGACTTCGTGTGCTGGCACGGCGGCGTGCGGCCTGACCGCGCGCCGCACCTGCACCACCTGGCCGCGCTCGTGCCGCAACCGCTGTGGGAGTTCCTTTACTCACAGTGAGTATAACCGATGTGCGCATGGGAAAGTTGGGAAAAAAGGTTCTGTTAAAACCTTTTTTCCGTCCATCGTCAGGAAGATCTACCAATCCGAGCGGCCTGTGTCCCAGCAGTGGGAACATGATAAGCTGATTGTGATATGTTACGTTTGTAACCGTAGGTATGATCAGACTGCATTTCAGTTCCAAAAATTACAAATCTTCAATGTGACCACCGCATTAGCTGGATGACTTTTTGTGAGCAGAACATTAAAAGAAGAAGCTTTGAGATGGATGGATGGATCAAGTCTCAACACTGAGCTAACATGCGCAGCGCGTCACAATCTTGACGTCGTCGTATCAATTCGCGCCGAAAAGAGATGAATGTGTTCACACCATAGGTGAGAACCTATGGTGTGAACATACTCATCTCTTTAAGCGAGAGAAGCGAGACGTGATTATATGAGAATATAATCACGTCTCGCTTCGTCCCAGAACAATGTGGGTTCCAAACCGTTAGCTAAGAGCATTGTGCATGACGTTCCAGCTTCGGCGGCGGGCCGGCCGTGTCGCACGCGCACGAGTGCGGCGCGTGCGCGCGCGCGGCGCAGCGCCTGCGCACGCGCCGCGCGCGCGAGCTGGCCGCCTTCTGCGAGCTGCACGCCAGCTTCCAGGTACACGTCACCCTCTTTTTTTCTACCTCGTATATACGAGTTATACGAGGTAGAAATTTTATTTTGCAAAAAATGAATAAATGTAATAATAAATTAATTCCAACTGAAATATTTGACTACATAAAAATTGGTAAAAGTACTAGTTGGTAAACAAGTTATTGTTTAAACGTTCACTTGCCAAACCTTAGGTTTGCGTTACAATTATTTGTGAAGAGATTATTTCCTAAGTAATAATGGCAAATGAAATTATGCGGAAAATTGTTTGGGAAGTGATAATTTGGCAATTTCTTTTCGATGAAACAAGGGAGACCCGACCGAATGATTAGTTTTACTATATTTATTTACACATTCTTGAGCGATTGTTGCCCAGGCTCTTTTTTTTCTGCGCCATTTATTTTGCATCTGATTTTGTTCACTAAAGTTTGATTAAAGCTCTCATTTAGGCCATTTGAAAATGGTGTATTTCTGCGAGCTGCACGCCAGCTTCCAGATACACATCACCCACTTTTTTGTAGGGGCTAATAATTAATGAAACAGTGGATTTCAAATGTATCAAAGCGCACGTCCTACAAAACGCAGGTCTAAATCACTAAGTGTGCTCGCACACGTCACTTTTTGTAGAGCCGATTATCGATAGGCTTAATAGACTAGATTTGTAGACCATTTATATTTTGTTAAGTACCTGGTATTTCTTGACAGGCCTACACTGTCTGTGTATTAACACTGTGATTTGAAAGCATTGTAAAATTTTGAAACGACCAATTGGAACCGTTCACCTAGCTACTGACGTTTCATAAGTGCCCATGAAAATTATAAATCTTTTCTATAACTGATCAACAGAGATCGGATATTTGGATGCATATTTACCTAAAGTTCATTTTTGGCTATGAAAGTATGGAAGCGGTTTCTTAAAATATATTTTTTTTTTATAAAAACCCGGGATGCCAGGGACACCGTGAATGCATAGAAACGACTTCTAAAAATAGATTTATTTAAAAAAAACCCGGGATTCATGGCTTGCATATTTATTTACAATTAAAATTAATGTTTCTACCTACTTTAAATTGCAATATAAGGTAGGTAGTTATGCAGCCAATTCTATAGTAAAAAAAAAAACAAAATTTGTCGATTCCGGAATGGCGGGCGGGATTACGATCGATACAAAAGTGCATTCCATATAAGCCAACATTTGAAAGTAAGTTAATATACATACATTCGAATTTATAATCGGAAACCTAAATTTGTATTCCCGGAACCACGGGATTTTTTCGATACAAAAGCGCATTCTATATTAGCCAACATCTCAACTTTAGGTAAATATGAATCCAAATATCCGACCTCTACTGATCAACCAAACGATCGATTATTTTCTCTAAATAATATTTTTCGCTTTATTTTCCACTTTCACCCTCACCTTCATTAACCTACGCTTCTGTGGAGGTCAAGTTCTGCACCTCAGCCTCCGTTAAGATGGCCTCCGTTACATCTCTACTTTTAACCAACCTTCCACTTACAGGAACAAGAACGACCCCACGCGATCTACGGCATCAGCATGCATTGGTTCCGACAGTGGCAGGCCTTCGTACGAAACAAGACGCAACAGCCGCCGCCGCCCGTTGATAACTCCGGCATCGTTAGTAAACAGGTACTCACACTCTACTGTAGTCAGACTCAAACTCAAAGCATTTATCAATTAAACCAACTACTGGCACTTTTGAATTGTCAAAGAGTTTGTCAGTTGATTAGAAAGTTGAAGCTAGTTGTCCATTCCAAAACGTGGATCTCTATTGAGAAGAACAGGCAAAAAAACTCCAAGGCCACTCTTTTAATTTTTTATACTGCATGTTGACATAATTTATTATTGTATGCCTACTAGGCAGGACATGATGGATCTGTAATTTACCTAGCATCTGTCTGTATAACTTATGCCCACAATAAAAAGATTTGATTTGATTTTTTAAATCAAGACATTACAAAATCCTGGGTACATTATTCTTGTTGCTACTTTCTATATGTGAGAACAATGTATAAAAAAAACAAGCGTTCTTTTTATTAGTCGCATATGATGTGTAACATCTGACATCTCTCCTTGGTAATAAGCAACTGAGCAGCGACAGAAATTAACCTCAAAATTTAAAAAGCATAATACTGAAATATTAGTTCGAATAATTATTCATTACTAGTGGTCGTACACTGGTCGAAAATTGACCCCTCTACTTCTATATAGTACTTACTAATTCCATGCTATTAAAAATTACTTATTCCATGCTCAAGCTGGCACTTCCTGTCTACACACTTCCGTCCCTTTTCTCGAAATCACTCTCAGAAAGCAAGAGGAATGATGTTGCACTCAAAATTTAATAAATAAAACACAATTCTAAATATAAGTTAAAAAATAAGCCCTGGCAGCTAAGAGATGACCAGTCTCAACTGACGCCGCCCGTTCACGAACATGACGCGTGGATCAGCACCATCCAGCTCAACCATTTGGTAGGGAACCGAATGATCCACCATCAGCGACACATTTAAGTGAGCATGACATACTTTAATAGCACTGCATAAAACTTTTAACACCTAAAAGTCACTCTTTACAGTGTCCTTTGTTTTGGTCGGTGTAATAGATAAATGATAATGCTGGACTTCAATTAAACTTGGTTTTAATAAATGTTCTAAAGTATTACATCTAAGAGAGTCAGCCGTGGTTAGGACGCCATCTTGACAGCCCGCCTTCTTATCGACTAGTGATGCTGATGCTCCATCACAATAGTGACGTTACCTACTCATAACATCCTCCTTATTAGAAAAAGTTAAATTATTATAATGTTACAGCTTGAGATAGTTTACAAAAATTGACTGAACTCTTAACAATAACTTTTGACAACAACAACTGTTTAAGACACTGACAACACCTAAACCGCGGTCACTGTCAGATTGCATAGAAAAAAGCACGATGACACAATGCTTGTAATTTATTGCAAAATATGAAGCAATTATCTATTTATTCAAAATTGAATTGAGTAATCGAAAATAAAAAACAACCAAGTTCTGCATTCAAATAAGACGTTCTTGTTATTAATTAAATACGTAACGTATGTTGATAATTAATGCAGATATTTTGGATTAGAATTCAAGGTAAGAGGTTAGTTTAACGTTACTTTGTATCGAGATTTTTTTTTCAAAACGTGTTTTGGTAACGGCCAAGTTCTGGGAAATAAATATGTTAAAAATTAACATATATTTTTTCCGCTACCACAAACTATACAGATTTGGCAATTTTTTTTCTTAAGAGAAGCCTATTTTGGTCAGTTGGGTCTTGTCAGCGGCTTAAGTAACTCAAAATAAGACAGTTTGTTGAACTAAGTCTCTATCTTTAAATATTCTAGACTTAACTAAATTAATCAGTTCTTCACAGTCATTGCTAACATGTTTGCTCAGTTAACAAAATATTAACTGCATCCTTCAGGGGCTCCGCTCCCCGAACCCCGTAGCCCAGGTTTGAATAGTATACGAGTTGACCGCGTGCTTGTAACGCGGTTTGAAATGTACTAATCTACTTTCCTCAAGTTCCATAATATAAAATTTTAATTAAATCTTTTTAAAAAAAATAAAAATATAGCGGGTTTATGTCACAAGAGCTATAAAAAAGTATACGATACTCATGACATAAGTAAGTCTATTATTGCACGGCGTTTAAATTATAATGGCCTACTTAAATCACACGTATCGTAATGTACTATCGTCACCACTGCTCTCAAACTGGTGAAGAAAAACATCGTGAGGAAACGGGCATGTCCTAGAACCAAAAATTCGAAGACATGTGACATATACCTACCCGCACTGGGCCCGCGTGGTGGATTGCGGCCCACTGTCTATCACAGTGAGGAGGCCTGTGTCCCAGCAGTGGGAACAGTATAGGCTATTATGCTTGCTGTATATGTTGCAGAAGGTGACTTACACCCTGTTTATGAAAGGCTAGTGAACATAAAGATTAGCTATTCTAATTTCAGTGAAACAATGGCGCCGATTCCCTTGTTCACAAACTAAACTAAATTTAAGTTCAGTGCATCTTTGTCTTTCTATTTCATTAAGAAAAGGACAGAATATACATTTTAGTTCAGTCCTGTCAAATTAATCAGCGCTTGACGTAAATTGACGTATTTTTAGTAGGAAAGTTTTTAATCACGTCTAAACTTGTATAGAGTAGTGACAGGCGCTGATTAATTTGACAGGACTAAACTAAAATGTATCTTCTGTCCTTTTCTTATTGAAATAGAAAGAAAAAGATGCACTGAACTTAAATTTAGTTTAGATTGTGAACAAGGGAATCGGCACCAATAACAGCAGTTAACATAAGTTTAAAATTTGGTACAAAATGTTTATTTGTTAACCTTTTAGGAAACTGCGTGTAGAAGTAATCTAAAAGAATGGGTAGAAGCATCCTTTTGTATGTGACTGAACTTGTAAATATGTGACACTGCAGAACCATTGTGTACGTCTATGTCGTTGCAGGCGATCTCCATTGAAACAAAAAATAAGTACAAGCAGCAGGTTTAGCACGAGAACTGTAGAAAGCGTTTTGTCGAAGGAAGAGTAGACAAAAATGACGTTTCCGTGTAGACAGTACAAGCGATTTCTTTGCTACAGTAGAGTAGAAATAGGAAGCGTCATGCTTAATTTTTTTTTTTAGGTGGTAAATTATCAAATAACTTCTCCCGCTCTGGGCGGAGTGGGAGGGTGTGTCAGACTCTTACTGACTAAAACCCACACGTGTCCTTTCCGTTGCCTGTGTTGCCAGGGGCCTCGGTAACCCTTTTATAAGGAAGCGTCATGCTAAGCCTGCTGGTTCAAATGACTGAACTAAAGTTAATTTATATCATAAAACATTTCTTCTTTGATGTCGGACGGAGCTTTATTTAAGTAATTCATCTGACTCTTTGGTCTAGTGGTCGCAAGCGTTACTGCTGAACACGAGGTCCTGGTTTCGATTCCCGAGTTGGATAGTGTTATTGGGTTTTACCATCTGGCATTTCTCAGTAGCAGCCCGGAGTCTGGATTTGTGCCCGATTGATGGCAATAGGCTCTCCCCCATATGGGACTTACACAAAAACAAATACACTAAACAATAACATAAATGACATAAATAATAATAATAACATAAATGGCGAAATGTGGGTGTACTACAAAACCAAAATTAATTTATTCAAACTAGGCTGAGAATCAGCACTTTTCGAACGTCAAAATTACATAAGACAGTCCCTCAAAACGCCCACCGTTCACCACTTCCTAGAGCTTTAGCTGGGAAGAAGAAGGGGTCAACAAACGCCCCAGCAGCACAGCTGTCCGTTCAGTTAGAGACACCTCTGCCTAACCCTTCGGGGAATAGAGGCCTGATGTTATGTTATGTTATTATCTAAATTCATGATATAAATCCTCTACATAATTTTTTTAATGATATAAACCCTCTACATAATTTTTTTTATGATATAAATCCTCTACATAATTTTTTTCATGATATAAATCCTCTACATCAATTTTTTCATGATATAAATCCTCTACATCAATTTTTTCATGATATAAATCCTCTACATAAATGTTTTCTGCTCTAAATTTCCAGGAAATCGACGGCTCTACGACACTCACAATCAAACCGGGCTCCGACCACGCGCAGCTCAGCGAGGAGCTGTGGCGGTTCTTTACCAGCATCTACGGCGGCGGGCCCGAGGTGCGCCTCAAGTCCCCCACCAACACGGCCCAAGTCACGCTCACCGACAAGGACAAAACATTCGACCCACGACGTCTTTCCCGAAAATATTCCGAGTCGGACAAGGAGGAGTACTGTACCAAATCAACATCAGAAATGAACATCAGAGATAGCTTACACGGTGAATTGCAGAAAAACCAATCCCTCCAAAACATTAACCGACGATACAAAGTCAAATCAGCCGCGGAATCCGACGAAGATGTCACGTACAGGCGAACAAGCTTCCATTACAAACGAACTGAGACCAACGGAAACTATCAGGACTCAGACGATGATGACATGGACGTGAGCCCCCCACACAACTCCGTTTACGTGAACACAGTGCGAATGGAGAATGGCGTTGATAGCTCCGACCACGACGCTAACGATAACCCCGTGCTCCACAAGAAGAACGCTGACAAAGTTACTGACACCGAACTACCAAATCTAGATAGTATATCGCTTAAAAACAAACCCTCTAAAAGCGGCAAAGTGAGAAAAATTAAAAGACGGACAGTGAAATGATTCTTTCTCGCTTGCCAGTTTGTTCACAGGCTGAGGCGACGGGTCGCGTCAGCTCGCAAAGACTACGTTTAGAAACGTTTGAATTATCGAACATTCCTTTTTTTTTTTGGTGACTGGTGTTTAAAATACGTGCATTTAAAGGTTGGATGAACCTTAAACTCTGGGACTCTTTGGTCTCTGTCTGTTTCGTAAAAACGATATTTTTCTAAAGCATTATAATATTTAAACCTGCGGCCTCTGCGCCCGGCTACTGGGAGGGTGTTAGTATTTTTAGTACAATTTTAATTTAGTTCAAATTCAGGTATAGAAAAAACTAGATACTTGAATAAAAATGATGTTATATGTGGAATAATCATCGAACTTGTATATTTACAATAATGAGTGTATATCTGTGTAAAATTCAATTGAAGTTAACCATAACACCTGTAATTGTATAGAAATTTCGTGTTTATAGATAGACTATTATCCTGACTGCATTTCTTGCGTTTCCACTTGTTTACCATGGATTAGGTATTTATTTTGTTATTTCTGGTTCTAAGTCTATGTGTTATTTGTTAAAGAATTGATCAGCAATAAAATATATTTCATCTATATTGGCTGCATACACTTGTTTTATTCTTTTGAGGTTATACTGTCATTTAATTAAATGTATAGGCAAATCCTTGGTATCGCTGTAGTATATATAGTCTAGACTCTGACGCATCATTGTCACGTGTAAATTCAACTGTCTAGCCAAAAAAACATAAACATCAAAGGTCATTGACCCACGAACTAGCAGCGTCATTGATAAATTAATTTTCCGCATAACTGCGTAGAGTTGACGCGCGCATAGTTTTTCTTATTTCCTCTGGATGGTAAATAATGGCCGTTTAATACCGACAATTGAGTAATAATGTAGTGTCATAAATGCACCTAAAATCAGACTACAATGACAAGATGATTTATTGCTAGCAAGTGCTTCAAATATATGCGTCAATATATTTTCTACATATTATATGGTCTACTATTATTTTTCCTATATTCTAATATAACTGTCGAAAGTAATTGTGATTTGTGGGAAGTATTATAATAAATATCTTCACTCCGGAAACATAACTCTATAAAAAACTATAGAACATAGACAAACCTGAAAAAAAAAATGGGTGGGCGGGAAAACAAAACAAAATGGATGTTCCAAATATTTATTACTATGAAGACCATTACATCATGTTATTATAAACCAGGTACAATGTTTATAATTTATTATCATTAGTCCTGCGAGTGAATTGTTTGTGTTAGTAGATACTGTCAATATACGGCTTTGCTAAAAATCAAAATTTACGTTCTATAGGCCCGAAATGAGTTTTGAAACAGAAGGTAGTCGGCAACGAATTAAGTTTTATCGGCTTCATTACTGACCGTAAAAGTGCTATAGTGTCAAGGGCCCCACTTACAAGGTATTTAAGTATTTTTTGTTCGTTTTATGTGCATGTGTGTTATTTATGCTGATGCCAGTCACTAATTAAAGTTATACAGTGCGTTGCGTCACCCATTTTGCCCTCTTAGGGAAATAGTTCGTAAATATTAATTTTCAACATAATATTATAAATCTGAAAACGTTACGTTCTTTTGAAAACATTCATTACGTATTACCCCATAAAAGCGTAACAAAAATAGATCATTTCTATTAAAATATCATGTTTCTAAAAATATTTGTTTTTCTCATTTTACAAATCAATAAATCTTCAACTTTTTTTTTAAGGCCCCTATGTATGTATACCAAAATTACGTATATCGTATATGCATTGATCATTTTTTTTTATTAATTTTATTTGTTTGCTACGAGTAAGAGAATACTACTAGACAAATTGTTTTGTGCAGTTTTTATCACCTTTTTAGGTGTTTACAGATGAAAATTTGTATCATTTTACTGCAAGATTCTCATGCATTTATAGAACATCTTTCAGCGAATTATTTTTATTTCAAAATGCAGTTAGATATAGGCATCGTAAATTAAATTCAACATGTTTTAAAAACAATATTATTCTATCACTCACAGCAGCTTCGTTGCTGTAACCAAATCTTACATAGAGAAATTAAAAAAATATTCGAAACTTTACAGATGTAAGCACAAAATAAAAAATATAATAATAATTATGTATTTGGTATTACACAACATAATTTCATTTTTACAAAAATATAAATACAAATGAGTTACACTCATTAAAGATAAAAACTATAAAAACTGGGGATACATGAAAAGTTAACAATTATGCATAGATATTCCCCAATTAAAATAAAAAGGTAAACACTTACAGTGTCGCCAAAACAGATACATTTTATCGTCAATTGACATCTGTGAACTATAAAATGTTAAATAAATAAATACAACTTTAATATTAAATATTCAAGTTACATGACAACAAAAACGGCCGTACATGGTAGTCTTTGATATGTTAACTATTTTAATAATTATTTTACAATCTAAAAAAAACTTTATAAAAATATATTGCATTGTGTCGTTGTATATTTATGTATCAATAATAAAATATGAGGAAAAGTATAAGCCCTGATCTCATCCAATTAGGGCCTAGTAGCCTTATCGTGTAAATTAAATAGTTTTTTTTTCTTTGTTTAGAATGTAAATTAGACGTTTCTATAGAACTTACATGATAAAGCTTTTTTTCTCGCAGTGTTATCCTGTTATGATAAACGTCAGTTATTCCATTGATAGGTATAATTGGATGAAACCGGGCTGTATTCATACACTATGTGTAATATTTTGTACTTAGTAGTTTGCACCAGTTGCTGTAAAACTATTGTAAATCATCAGATAGGTAAATATCACTCAGTATAACTGCCTATTTGAGAATATAATGTACTGCTATTGTATATGACTAGTGGTTTAAGGGCATAGACTGATTCCGGGAAGTCGGTTTGTGATTTGGATTAGAATTAATTAGAAAAGACCGAAAAGTAAAAAATACTTATCACATACCTACATATTGTATGTGCATACTTTATTATGATTGAAAGCTGGCTGCTTTAGTCAAAAATTGGATCTCAGACTGAATTGAATTAAATGAATAGGTGACAGAAAAAAACATAATTCGAAGCTAAAGCTCTACAAACAATTGAAACCAACAAACCGATTGATACTCAGTCTACAACCTCGGGAAGGATTTAGCAAAAATATTTCCAACAAATACATACAACAGTCTAAAAATCTTAAACATTAACAGTTTCATATAAATTGTATTTATAAAAAACATTTTTGCGGAAATCTTTTCTGATATCTGCATAAAGGAAATATGTATAATCATCGATATACAACATATATGAAAATT
Organism: Atethmia centrago; assembly: GCA_905333075.3. NCBI lineage: Eukaryota > Metazoa > Arthropoda > Insecta > Lepidoptera > Noctuidae > Atethmia > Atethmia centrago. The sequence goes on from HG995385.1 coordinate 18,252,528, forward strand.
TCTTATTTTTACTTATATCAAATGTGCTATAGGAAAGGTCCTAACATTATTATATATAAACTTTTTTTTGTTTTTATTTTTTTCTTGCATTAACTTTAAAATTCCAGATCTTTCGATTGTAAACTTTGTATTAACTCGATCCGAAAACTATTCAACATTGAACTCAAAGGCCACTCTTATAGAGCACAATAAAATAAAAAGCGAAATTAATAATAATCATACATATTTAAATTGTATATCAATAAAGATTTCGATATGCAGCACACACTTATAAATTAAATTAAGACAACAGGTGTTAACTGATTCAACCAGCCCTGTGGTCGTGTTGTTTTCAAATAGAAAAAAAACTAATTTTCTCACTAACCTAACATAGTACAATTAAATTTCTAGAAAAGAATAAGTTGCATTTGAGGTAGATTAAATTTTTTACATTCCTATTAACCTAATAGATTAGAATTATTCACATAATATTCTACAAATCAAGCGTGTACACGATCTCACCGTATGCTCTCCTTGCATTACTAGACGCTGAACATTGACCATTATTATTAAAACCTTTACATTACCGAAAATTATTAAACTTAAATATACTTTAATATGTTATGTGTCAGAAATGAGACCTTTCAAAATACTTAGGGCGCTGCCGAAATCGGGGCAAAAGTTATCGCCTTTAAGTATATAGTATAATTAGAGAACCATAAGGCTGCATATTGTAGAAAAACAATTAATCGCTTCAAAACTATCCCAATTAATTAATTATATTTAGTGTGATTGAAAGCTCGGAAAAAGGAATAGTTCAGAAGTGGGTACTTGTTTATTTCTTTTGCTTCCCAGAATAAGGGTTTTGAACAGGTTTAAACTTCTAAATGCTGCAACGTAAATTGCTTACATTTATCTTTAATACAAGAAAAAATGTATTTTTTTGGCTAATATTATTATAATGATGCTTCAATCTCGGCAGCACTCTAAAACTTACTGAAATTATCAGCGCACGTGCACAACTCGCGATAAGACAACGACAAAAGACGTTAAATCCTCATTAAATTACCGAAATCAATTAATATTATAAAGTCATCAACATGTAGACCATGAAGATGTGGGAATCGAAGTAGCTACGATGATATAGAAAAAATTTCAGTTCCAAAAATAGATAAGCTCTATTTGGGACTGACTCTATTTCTGGACGCAATTTTAAATTAGGAGCATTCAATTCTGAATTGATAACTCTTTATGATATAGCAGACAAGCTGTCGGCAAAACTTGAGCAAACCTTGAATGAAGGCTTTATTCCCTTAGGCATGGTTTGACCAAGATCCGCGGCGGAAAAGGGTGTTCCGAATGTCTTGGATTAGCAGAGTGAATATTTAGCTAAGATTTTAAGGTCATATAGCCAATAAGAATTTGCGTCGTTGGAAAACCGCTGAAATTAAATCCAGACCAAGACATCAATTATATAAAACATGCTTCGGAATTTGGGGTGTTCTAAAGAAAGAATCACCAGGTTATATATGAAAACAGAATTTCTTGCGAGTTGTACACGAGCCGAGCATGCTAAATGGTTTGATTGAAAATGCAAGGCACCTAATGCAAGCTATAATATCCTTCCATATCGCACCCGAACAAGTTGTTTAAATTCTCGCTATTATATTATAACATCAACCATCTGACACTTACACATCACTAAACAAATTACATAATTTTGGCTCATTATTCTAAAACGTATGCCAAGAAAATTGTTCCTCTGAAGTAACAAGTTGCGAAAATTATTTCTGTGTGTAGAATAAAAATTTATTACGGTCAAAATAAAGAAATTTTGGCATACCTATAGATAGTCGTTAACGGCAGATCGAATGGAAGATCCAAAGTACAGTGTAACCTGGTTAAGTGGGCCCTAGATATGTGGGATACCTCTACTACTGATAATTACAATGAGGCCGAGGAGACCCGACACTTTTGCATTGTTACTGAGAATAATTAAACCTTTATGAGAATGCATGTTAATTTTTTTCGATTTATACCTCTATAATTGGGTCTTTGTAGTTCAATAGCTTGTATAAGTACGACAACTAATAAAATTTAATCAATGAATATTTTCTGGACATTTTTAATGAACATTTACACGTCTATAAATGAAACACAGTACATTTCAACCTGTCTTAGTAGGGGCTGTAGATACGGCAACTGTCATTTTATACCTGACTATTTGGAAAACTGGGTAAATTTAAATCCGCTTAAATAATCCTAGGTCCCTTGAGATCCCACTTGTCCACGTTACACTGTATAAATTTTAGTTCCTGCACACGCGAGTCTAACGAGCAAACCAAATCCAGATTTTGATCGCGATCTCAGTAACGAACGCCGACTTCACCTATCCACAATCCCATCACTTTTGGCACATTTTTGCTATAATGAAAATGAAAATTACCTACGAACATGAAATCGGCTACTTTGCTCATCAGACACACACCAATTTTGTTTCGTTTATATTATTCTATAGGAAGCACGAGTACCTCTGAGGTATATTGATCATTTTTATTGCATTTTGTTTCTAGCCCAAGTCTGCTGAGTTGTAAGGACTTCGATATCATTCTTTACAGTAGAATGAAATGGAACCCTAATACCATACAATATAAAGCCTTCAATTGTTTAACTCTGTTATGAACACTTAGCACTTACACTTAAGGATGATATATCAATCTAGTTACCGACAGATCTGATGTTAATCTACTCCGGCAGAATATTACATTCACTTTATTGATTGGAAAGGAATATGCTCTCTGTTGTATTACATTATCGCGTCGAAAGCAGCAAGCCTCTCTAAAACATATTATAATAGCTCACTGCTTCCAAGAGCTATACACCCCTGCTTGTATTCTGCTTACTATACTCGTATCGGGGCGGGCGTGACCGCGGCCCGTCTCAACTAAGCACTTACTGTATCTCACCTAATAGCTCACAGAGTTGGTCCCAATTATACTCAATAAACGTCATGTACGCTATAAATAAACAATACATAATTCCGAAAGTACATACACGACTAGATCACATATTCATGTAGAATTCGGTAATTAATTTGGTATACCTGAGACGTACAAATATACAATTTGGCAATATAAACCGGAGAGTGCGCGCCCTCCAGCTCCCGTACCTATATGCTTACAAGGTGAAAATATTACAAGTACCACAATATTACAAATTGCATTACTAACTTCACTCAAGACTATTTACAGCTTAGATCAACCTTACCTAGTGAGGTAGTTCACATAAGCTAAATGCAGGAATCCCACCCTTCACGACCTTCTGATGCCATCCACAGTCTAATGTAGAACTGTATGCTCCCTCCTGGGTCGACTTGAGTAGAACATTAAAGTGTAAATGGTATAGAGGTGTTTGGTGATGCGAGGTTAGTGTGGCGGGGGCGGCGGGGGCGGCGGCGGCGGGGGCTTGGGGCTCTGCGCCGTCTGGAAGGCCTGCGTGAATGCTGGCAATCGTTGTTGGACTCGGCCTTCCTCGCCAGTGAACGTCGGCTCACTATCCTCTAACAGCCCTAGCATCTGGCTCGACAAACCTGAAGGGCCTTCGCCCGGATCCATCAACAGGGACTCCACATTCCCTGGATGGAGTAAGTGTGCTTCCATTGTGTCCGGGAGCTCCTGCGTCGACAGAAAGGGCAAGTCGGACGGCGTCTGGGAGTATGGCGAAGCTACCATAAACATTATAGGGTACTCAACTGGTAGTAGCGTACATCCTGGTGACCCTGGTTGCTCTAACTTTATATCTAAGGATTCCTCCAACTTTATTTCTATAGGCTCCACCTTTATATCAAGGCCTGGTGGAATTTCAACAATAATATCTGTGGAGGGTACCCTGGTTGGACCTCCTTCTGATGTACTCTCTTTGGGTGAGGGTGGTTTCCATATAGAAAAATCAGTATCTTCAATGGGATACTCAGTGTATGTTTCTTCAAATGCAGATGCCTCAGGTGGGGGTTCACTAGACGTACCCACAGCTGCCGACTTCCATGATTCCTCAGGGTGTGCATTTTTTACATGCCTCACAAGATGGTCCTTACGTCCAAACTTTTGTGGACAGTAAGGACACAGGAAATCACGTCTTCCCGTATGGACGACAAGATGACGCCGAACATCTTTAGCTGTGAAGAACTTTCGATCACAATAGTTGCAAGTGAACTTCTTATCAGAATCATTTTTAACAGTGCGACTACCAGTATGGACTTTCAGGTGATAAATTATATCTTGACGGTTGGTAAAATTCTTATCACATATCTTACACTGCAGGTTACCTTCCTCTGCAGAATGCAGGGCAGCATGTTTTCGGTAGCTCAAGAGGGATGTGTAGGATTTCCTGCAATCTGGCCTTTCACATGTATAAAGCTTTTTTACTGGATTATGTACTCTGACATGGTTGGTGAGATGATCCTTACGATTGAAAGTCTTACCACAAACATTGCACGCAAAGGCTCGAGCCTCACTGTGTATTAAATTGTGTCGCACAAGCTTGAACTTGGAGTTAAAGCGCTTGTCGCACAGATCGCAGGAGAAAGGCAGCTCGCCAGTGTGTGAGAGGACATGTTGGCTGAGCTTACCGGGGCTGGAGAAGCGTTTGTCGCAAGTGCCGCAGATATGGCGCTTGGCGTGGTCCTTGCGCGCGCGGGGCTCCCGGGACTCGGGCAGCGACGGGCCGGGCGCGCTGCCCTCGCCCTCGCGCGGCCGCCGCGGCAGCGTGGGGATGCGCCGCGCCACTTTAACCGTGCGAAACAACTGCTTGATGCCGCTGGGGCCAGACGCTCCGAGCGTCACGTACTGCAGCTTCGTGGGCAGCTGCGACGCGGGCGGCGCTATGAACGTCTTCTGCGGGGCGGCCGGGCGTTCCCCGCTCGGCTCCTCTTTGAACTCGGAGTCGCCCTCCTCGCCTTCCTTAGGGTTCGGTGGCGGGCTGGCCATCTCGCGCACATTTTTGACGCGCTTGCCCTATATCGCCGTTCGGTGATCTCGCGTCGTACTCGTACCGGCTCCGCCGTGGCGCTGCCTCGTCGCGATGGCAGAAAACATTTCTGTCACATTGACGGTCTGGAAGCCCTTTTTCGTATTCGTGTCACATGGTTCTCGCGGAATTTCTCATGTCCGCAGTCGATTTTCACACAGCGATGGGTTCCACCCGCGTCCCTAAGACACTTTTCGATTGAAAAAAACTGGATGAAGAATGAAAACGGATGGAAAAATTACTTTTTTCAAAGAAATACGTAGCGCTTGACATCGAAATCACGAAATGTCAAAATAATGAAATGAAGCCAAAAGCCATGTCAAAAAAAGTCCGCCGAATCGTCAGCTGTGGTCCATTGACCTACATCGAGTGCTTTCAGAATCACAAGTGTTTTAAATAATTTCAGCTTACAGTAGTCGATTTGACTAATATTGTTGAGTAAAATATTTTGGTATCTACACGTGCTACACACAATTAATGGCTAAGTAATGTTTTCAGCGTTACTTTAATTTCTTTTTTCTTGTTTTTATCAAATTTAAATCATATTATTATGCTTCAAAGTTATGCAATAGCGAGGTCCCTGGAACGCAACAAATTATACTAATAAGATCGTGACAAAATATCGATGTATCGATACATCGATATTATTTGGTTGGATATATCGATATTTTTGCCGATGTCCATTATTTCGATAAATCGATATAAAATATCAAGTATTAAAAATGTATCAAATACTTCTCAAACACTCTGAATTCCAGCGGTATTAGTTAAATACCGCTGGAATTCAGAGCCATAAAAAAGTAGACTTATTTCTATCAATGTAAGATTTTAGATCAGAAATTATGTTCCTAGTTTGATATTTAGATGAATAAAAAACAAACACAATAGAATTTCATAAAGTACAAATATTTTTCAGAAAATTTCACCGATATATCGATGTTTTTTATTTTCGTTATATCGAAATTGTTATCAATACTTTTTTTAATATCGAAACGATATGTATCGATATTTTTGGCACTATTATCATCCCTATATGGTAATACGTTTTGTAAAACGGCTGTTTCGGACCTTTCGTTTCAGTTTTATGTTTATATTTCAACAATCCAGATTTAACCCACTTTTCTACCGTTGGGCTATAAAATGGCCACAAGCGTCAAAGCGTGACTGCTAAGCAAGGGGTGCGTGGGGTCTTAGGTTCGATTCCCAGACCGGGCAAAGTGTTATTGGGCTTTTTTTATCTGGACTTTTGTCGTGAATGCCCGGAGTTTTATAATTAATCATAATACATTGCATTGTACTGTGATTCCAGTTTGACTTGGAATATGTTAAGTTTGTAAAAGCATGCGAAAGGCTAATGCTACGTCCAGCGAATTGTTTCAACCAGAAACAATTCGCTTTGAAACTATAATAGACCCATTGACAATTAATGTTTTCATTAGCAGTGTAAGGCAGTCTGGACGTTCTCAAGCGGATGAAAAAGTGCAAAAATGAGACCATGATTTGAATTTATGTATTTCTAATGAAAACCCTCGTATCTGATTCAAAAAGTCAACATTAAAAAAAAAAACATTCATTTTTGATTCATTCATTCACTCAATTCACTGTCAAATTGTCAATCACTCCGATTCTGATAACCTAACTTTCAGTTTTTATTTAATAAATTTGACGATTTCAAGCCAATAGCTGTTAAATACTTATTTCGTAAATTCTAGAAGCATATACCATAACCAGGTAATGTATAATATTTGCACAGTCACTTTGTTATGACGTCAAAGTTTATTGGCATCCAAGATTTTAGTGTCCTTTGCACTGCATCTAAATTTGGAGGACTATTTTACTGTAATCGTTTTTGATGATGGTTTTAAATAATGACATTTACATAGAACAATGCTAAATAGTTTATTTATTTATGCAATATCACTGTTGAGAGGTCATAATCTAATTATAGAATAGCAGTGTAAAGTTGTTGGATCCAAAAATAATATTTTAAATCCACTTTAATGTATATCTCGAAATAGATTTATTAGGTATTATAAAGTTATTATAATAAATAATATTATAAATAAATAAAAGTGTGTAAAGATTCCCAGAAAATTGGAAAATTTGGGAACAACTAAAAGTGCTTTTTTATGGGAACTTTGTATTCAATATTGTTTGGAAAGGACGTTTGTCGGGTCAGGAAATAATAAAAAATGGGTTTTAATTTTTTATCTATAGTCGCCATAACATCAAGTTACCACAAACTGTCATATTTTCTCATTCGATTTTGAACTTAACGATCAACAGATCGTTAAGTTCAAAATCGAATAAGAAAATTTGACAGTTTGTGGTGTATGGCTTAAAATCAGTCTGACAGTTTGTGGTAACGTGATATGCTGGCGACTGTACATTTGATTTAATTAAATAGGTGCACACATTATATATCGATATAATTTAATGGATGTAACATTGATGTTAATTATTCATTTTTTTATTTTATTTATTCTTTCATTTGCATAATGTACACTCAGTTACAGGCTAGGCTAAAACATATGAGTACATGACCTTGTTAGGCCGCAACAAGTTACTTTACTTACATTTAACTTATACCTAGGTTAAATATTAGTACATAGTTAACATTACATTGCATACCTACTAGATAGTAATATCACAACATTAAATATTATTACTAATATTATAATCGCTTATTCTCTTATTTTCGAACATTAATACATAAAACTTTTAGCTAATTCAATAAATTAAAGAAAGAAAATTTAAGGTTGTAATTTTGGTATTGCTATTCAAAAGATTAGGCTCAATTTTAAAAAATTGTTGCTAATTTCGATCATGTTGATTGCAGAAACATGTCTGACCAGCAAGTGGCTTCAGCGCCGGCCTCAGCAGCCGTGTCGGCGACCAGCGTAGCCGAGGAGCAGCGCTCTGGCAGCACTGCGGGAGGCACCGGTTAGTTTCGCTGTTTCAGGATATAGCGGCCGACATGTGATTTATTGACACACAGTTTTACGATGACTCGTAAATATGTACATAAACTTACGCCTTCCCATGGGGGTAGGCAGGAACTGCAGAACGCCAGCTGCTACGATCCTTACAATTAATAAGGTAAATACTGGAATAATTGATGTGCGTCCGTGAAATGCAACACCTGTACTTTGAGGACCTCGTTCATTATAATGACGGCGGCACGGCTGCGCCCCTCTTGCCGGACCCATCGCTACATAACCTAGAAAGCTGCAAAGCATAATTTCGGTTGTGTAATACAAAAGCCCATGCTGCTGGCATAATGATATTAATGTAGTTTATTTCCAGATTTACATTCAACATAAGAATATATATTATATTGATAATATTAATTAAACCGACTGCATCGTTGGTCTAGTGATTGCAAGCGCTACTGCTAAGCTTGAGGTCCTGGGTTCGATTCCCGGGTCGGGCAAAGTGTTATTGGGTTTTTCTATCTGGAATTTCTCAATAGCAGCCCGGAGTCTGGATTTGTGCCTGGTTGATGGCAAAAGGCTCGCCCCCCTATAACTGGCGAAATATGGGTGTACTACAGGTACACCTCTGTCCAACCTTTCGGGGAAATAAGGCGTGATGTTATGTATGTTAATTAAATAAATAGACCAAAGAATACTTAATACAAAAAAAATTACATAGCGCATATAGTCTGTTCCAAAAGTATCTAATGCAAGTATAAACAAACCCTGTTCATATTAAATTCTTACCAATCACTCACTAAAGGAAATGTGTAACACATGCATACATAATTATGTATTTAGAAGGTTTCAACTTTATATCAACTTTATTTTAACATGATTAAATTGTAATTGATAAAGTTATTGAAATTAACACCTAATCGTCAAATGAAAGACATCTTTATAGTGATTTAAAATTATAATTTCCGCTTTAAGTTTTCAAATAATTAAATCAAAGTACTCAATTTGTAAGTGGCACTACAAATAATTGGAATCCACTTTCCACAGGTACGTTTTCCGATCCATGTTTACATTTACATTAAATACTTTTGGAACAGAGTATAGGAGCTTTACAATGGGCCTTATTTAAGGCTAAAAGTCACCCAAAGGGCAATGGAGAGGGCTATGCTTGGAGTTTCCCTACGTGATCGAATTAGAAATGAAGAGATCCGCAGGCGAACCAAAGTTATCGACATAGCCTGAAGAATTTCCAAACTTTAGCGGCAATGGGCAAGGCACATTGCTCTCAGAACAGATGGCCGATGGGGCCGAAAGGTTCTGGAGTGACAACCGCGTACCGGAAGACGTAGCGTTGGAAGGCCTCCTAAGAGGTGGACCGATGACCTTGTGAAGGCCGTAGGAATCCGCTGTATGCGGGAAGCACAGAACCGGTCGAAGCGGCGGTGCTTGGGGGAGGCCTATGTCCAGCAGTGGACGTCTTTCGGCTGAAATGATGACGATAAGAGCCTTAATAACTGAGATAACAAATGCAGGGTTTTTTCACTTCTCTGCTATATTTGAATTATTCTGCTATGGTTGGTTTAGTAACGATCTTATTCCACACTTCTTCTAGGAGAAGAGGTACTTATAACGTCGTTACTACGAGGGCGGCACTGAAAATTTCGGGAATCAAGGAAGTGACACAACATTACTATTTAAAAATGTATTTATTGCTTTTCGAAGTATTCTCCGCGAAATTTGACACATTTTTCCATACGATGGAACCAATCATTGAAGCAACCATTCCATTCGGAAGTTGGGGTCTCCAAAATGGCCGTTTTGTAGGCGTCCACAGCTTCTTCAGGTGATGAAAATCTCTGTCCACGCAATTTATTCTTTATTTTAGGGAAAGTATAGAAATCATTAGGGCTTAGGTCGGGGCTGTACGGCGGATAGTCTAATAATTCTATGTTTTCTTGCTCTAAAAACTCTTTTGTTCTGTGCGCGGTGTGAGAACTCGCATTGTCATGATGGAGGATGATGCGGCGGTTGCAGTTCTCTTTACGGAGTTCAGAAACGACCTGTGGCAAACAAATGCTAGCATACCATTCTGCATAAACCGTAACATGGCCGGTTTTGGAGACAAACGTGGCCACCATTTTTTTTGCAACACTCCGTGAACGAACAATTTTTGTTGGCTTTAACTCATTTTCGAACACCCAAACTCGTGACTGGTTTTTTGTTTCGGGTTCGTACGCGTATATCCAGGATTCGTCACCTGATACGATGTTGTATACAGCATTTAAGGATCCTGCGTGGAATCTTTCGAGAGTTCTGACGCACCAAGTAACGCGAGCCTCTTTTTGCTCTTCACAGAGCGAATGCGGTATCCATCGGGAAAACAACTTTTTTACACCTAATTGTTCATGCAAGATTATTTGTATTTGACTCATGCCAATGTCTAAAGTTGCCTGAATTTCGCGGTATGTCACATGTCGATCTTCCTCAATCAGCTTACGCACAGCATCAACGTTTGTTTGGGTGACTGCAGTTTTTGGACGACCTTGACGGGGATATCACTGAGCTTGACACGTCCACGTTGAAATTCAGCAAACCAGCGATAAATTGTGGTTTTGGATGGGGCTTCATCACCAAATGCAGAAATCATCCGGTCAACACACTGTTTTTGTGTTAAACCACTTCGAAAGTCATAATAAATCATCGCTCTTGAATTTTCTCGAGTCAATTCCATTTTCTCAACGACAAGTTTGACAAAACCTTGTGACAAGACCGAGAATCTTTTTTTAAATAAATAAATGGTATTCGATTTTTAAAACCAAGGAGTTTTCAATTAAAAAGATTTTAATATGACAGGAACAGTGGAAATATTCCATTCCCGATACTTTTAGTGCAGCCCTCGTAAACCAACTTACTATCAAAATTATAACTACCCTCTAGGAAGCGGCGGCGGCAGCGGGAGCGCAGTCGGCTCAGGCGGATCAGCCCAATCAGAAGAGAAGTTATACGGGGGCTGCGAAGGGCCCAACGCTATGTACGTGAAGCTGATCTCGTCTGATGGCCACGAGTTTATCGTGAAGAGGGAGCATGCGCTCACGTCGGGAACTATCAAGGCTATGTTGAGTGGACCGGGACAGTTCGCGGAGAATGAAGCCAATGAGGTCAACTTTAGGGAGATTCCGTAAGTATTTGATAGTCCTAATGAAAGATAGCGATTACATAGACTTGATGGGCCAGAAAGGGTTAATAATTCTGTGTAGTGAAATAAATTCTTAATCCATTTTGAGTTGTCGAGTGCAAACGAATATCAACTGTATGTTAAAGAGCCCAAAGTTGAGTTTCAATTGTTATCGATTTAGTCATTTCGCCGCCACCCGAATCCCGCGGGATTCCACAGATCCGGCGGGATTGTACCATCGTCTCGTCTTAACGAGACGAAAGTACAAGGGTATCTTTTCTAAACAGTTATTTATACGCTAGTGTCTTTACCTTCGGGAAATATGGACGTTATTTATTAAAATAACTTCTCTTTTCCAGCTCCCACGTACTTCAAAAAGTATGTATGTACTTCACATACAAGGTACGCTACACAAACTCGTCGACGGAGATCCCCGAGTTCCCGATTGCACCGGAAATTGCGCTGGAGTTGCTAATGGCCGCCAACTTCCTTGACTGTTAAGAGTACAGCAATGTACCGATAGATGGCGCTAGTGTGACGTGAGGTTGGTTAGAAAAAAATTGGCAACTTTAGACATATAGATTGCTCTCGAAACTGTGAAAGGTTTATTATATTCATGGGGTAGTAACATGTTATTTTGTTACGAGTTATACTTTTAATCTTTTGTCTCACTAGCGTCATAATGATCAAACTAAATGATCACTCGTAGATCACACATGTGCAATTCAGTGTGATTTTAACATTCTGTAATGATCGTAAATTATCACGAACACTTCGGTCATTATCTGTGAGAGACAAAAAACGATAATACATCAAACATTTTCTTGTAGAGTATCGTACTCCTTTCCAAGTTACGTGTACACAAAGCGACTTTAGCCGCCGCCGACTCAAAATCTCACGTCCACACCCAGTTTTTGACACCCGATTTGTCCGCTAGCGATGTCAAAATCTGCGTGTGGACGTGAGATTTGGAAATCGCTTGCGAGTCGCCGGCAACTAAAGTCGCTGCGGGTGTACCTAGCAAAAGAACCACGTTGGTTTTTGTAGCCATCAATTTTAGGCTAAACAATGATTGTAAAAAGGCTGGACATGATAACGGATTCGAACTACATTAAAAAAAAAAGTTTTCCAAATAACTCTGCAGTCAAGTCTAGTTTAATCTCTTCTGCTAATATGATTGGTTGACGTTAATATTGTCAACCAATCACCACAGCTCTATTATGATAACAGATTTTCCGATTGGGCAGTCAAAAATGGGATTATAGGCATCTTAAAACTGGTTGATTGGCACCATAGAGCAAGGACACGCCGCGGCGGCCACTGTTAGAGGCGACATTGTCAATACTTTCCATACAAACTTATCGTGTCACCGTTTTCTCGCACTACGACACTTGAATTGGCTTTGAATGGCGTCCGCGACAGAAGTTGTGTGCTCTACGCACTTTCGGCGCCACAAATTTTATTAGTAATGCTGCTGCCGTGACGATTCCGTGATCTGCGGTTCAAAAAAGTCCTTTAAACAAAAGGTTATGAAAGTATTAAGGGGTAGAATACAAGAATTTGTAATGAATTTAAACAATTGACCTGTATTTTTAGCTAAAGTCTGATGTTAAATGTCTAATTAGAGTTGCTTGTAATTAGTAACAATTAAATACCTACAGTTAGGCACGTTGTACACGGTTTCTTTAATCATCGGTTGGTTTAATAATTGTATCGTGCTTATATATGACACGGCAAACCATCAGTTCTTTGGTATAGGGCGACGGCGCCGTGTCGTCAACAAACTTCCATAGTGATCCATACAACACTGACGGCCGTGCCTATACCGTTGCCGTTTTTCACGGCAAAAAAAAAACGTGTGTATTCAACGGGTCTTAGGGATTATTTTGAAATAAATCGTCTCACTTTTAGTAATTATATACTTAACGTCTATGATGCCTACCAGTGTCGCCGGGCACAGGCGTCGGAAAACCGACATCTGAGGGCGACACAGGTAACTTAGATGTCTTTATTTGAATAAAGTGGGTATATTCGATATGCAACTACTAAAATAAATCTTTATGAATGCGAGAATAATTTCAGAATCCGGACTATTGTTATTTCTCATGAAATTCCAGAAAACATGTTAAAAATCTTTCTAACAAAATAGTGATTTTATGATATTCTTTCCTGTTTTAATTCCATGAATCTTCGTGTAGTGAAGTAGTTATTATATAATATCATACTAAATAGTACTTGTATCTGAAAAATAAAATGTAAATTTCATATTTACTCTGTAGGTTGGTCATATTGCATAACCATTTTGTGAAATTTTTAAAACAATTTTCTGTAGACCAACAACCACCAATTTCTGTAACCATTATTCTTCTTAAAGTATGTAGTTAGCAAATTTTATATTTTTTGTACCTAAATGTTTCTTTCAAATAAAACATGTATAAACTCAAGATGCTAGGATTTCATTATTTATTTTGTCAAGTGTCACCTAACATGAACCAAATCGCAATGTTTTGCTTTTTATTTTGTTAATAAACCGTAAATTCTTATAGTGTTTTTTTTTAATAAGTGTGGTTAAAATATTTGACTTAAAAAATCTATTAACCCCTTTCATTTAAAACATATCCACCCATCTATTTGAAATAATGTACTCCATAATCAGCCGTTAATCCGTTAAGAAACGCCAAAAACATGGTTACATTACTGTGCGTAATAGGATTTTGAAAAACCAATTAGTAATATTCCTAGTTGTATGTGCCTCAAAATGTGAATATTTCAGCGAAATCTGAACAAATTCTCGAGCACTATGAGAAAGCTAACCCCCTAAAGCGAGTCCCCTAAACCCGCCCCGCCAAGCCAAGTCACCACTAACCAGACAGCCTACCAACTGCTCGCCGTTCCAGTAAAGTCCCTAAGCCACACGGACCCGATGGCGCTTGCGACGATATTAGTGAACCGTTCAACCTTTCTGATATCGTCGCGGCGATTGGGGGTCTTAAGTGTGGTAAATCCTCCGGCGTGGACGACATCTCAGCTGAGCAAATGAAACAGCTTGGCCCAGTTGCTATGTCGTGCCCCCGGCCGGCGCCGCCGCCCGGATCACACATCGTGGTCGGAGGTTTCGAATCGCTGTCGAGTCTACCGTGAAGTACCTGGGATTGGTGCTGGACAGCCGGTGGGACTTTCGGCAGCGGGCGCCCAACTTGGGCGCGGCTGGGGCGTTATCAATGCTGCTTCCTAATCTGAGGGGCCCGAGCGCCGCCTGTAGGCGTCTCTATGTGGAGATCGTGCGATCGAAGGCTTTGATCTGATCGAAGGCCCCGCTCTGGGCTGCTCTGACGACCGGTAGCATCGCTGTCCTGGGACGCAGCCGCAGAGAGCGATGGCCGTCAGTCATTATGGCCTGGGATATCGCACGATCTCCTACGAGGCGACTTGTATAGTGGCCGGCCCTGGGACCTCGAGGCAGCGAGGGCACTGTATCGGTGGCGCGAGGGTGCGGGGCGAGCGGCTGATGCAGCGACATATGGAGTTGCGTCGGTCGCAGTTTCGCGCAGCCCTGGTGGCAGAATGGCGGGACAGGCTTTCACACCATTGAGGCACTGCCGCTAGCAAGTCGAAACATGGCCTCCTATTTCTGAATGGCAATAATAATAAGGCGTAGTCGACGGAGCTTCCGCTTCGCGGGGCTCCTACTTCTAGGTGGTTAACCTCGAAGATAGCGGGGCCATCCAGACCCCGCCATCCCTTTCACGACAAACGGCTGATCGGAGACAAGAAACACCAAAATGCTTTTAGCCTTATATTTACGTGTTTTAACGTCTAAAATTCACTATTTAACAGTGTCCTTCAGGGGCTCCACTCCTAAACCCCGCTAGCCCAAGTTTCACTAGTATACGAGTTGACAGCGTGCTTGCCACGTGGTTTGAAATGGTCTACTTCTCTCCAGTTCCATAATATACGATTTTAAATAGGTTATTCTTTCAATAAATTTAAAATATTGCGGGTTTATGTCACACGAGCTATAAAATAGTATACGATACGTGTGACCTAAGGAACCCTAAAAAAACTCGCAGATTTGACAAAATGAACGTATTGGAGCCACTTGAGCCGCTATGACAGAATGCCGAATGGCCAACATTTTGACAAAAAAAATATACGTTATTAAAATGAAGAAATTGTTCTTAGCGTGTCGCTAGCAAACTAAATGGACTCGACCCAGAATTCGGCTACGTGTTTGGCGCCATCACTAGCGTCCATCAATTCCTGTAACATGCTCCTGACAGGACACGCAGGACATTATATGAAGTGTCCCATCGTTTGTGGAACTGCATCAAATTTACACTCCAAGGCGGAGTCGTCTATGAACTTCCACCTGAACAGGTGGTCTTTCCTTCGGCCAACCTGGGTCCGGAGTCTGTTTAAAGAGTTCCAGGTTAGCCAAGGCAGCTCATGTCCAATCTTCAGCAGGTGGGACGAATGGTTTGGGTAAGGAAGCACTGTCTCGCCACAGCTTCATTCTTTCTTTTGATTATCGCTCGCTACTGACTGAAACGACATACGAGGTGCATTCAATAAGTACCTAGCCTCATCGCCAGAGGGCGCTGTAGTTTCAAAAGAGTTTTACCACAGTGTAGCACATTCTTTTTTAATTCTTTTTTCAAATTTTCATTCCAATCCCTTCATTTGTTTTAATTTGACAACTTATGGAAGCGAACGTGTCGATCGGTTTTACAAAAATGGAAAAAGAGCAATATCGTTCGGTGATTCGATTCCTATTTTTGGAAGGGAAAACGCGCATCGAAATCAAAGAGCGCTTGGATGCTGTGTACGGTGACTCTTCTCCATCGATGGCCACCGTCAAGATTTGGTTCAACGAGTTTGCACGTGGCCGTACGTCGGTTTTTGATGAACCACGTCCAGGTGCACCGAAAACAGCTGCTACGGAGGAAAACATTAAAAAAATCCATGATTTCGTATTGGCAGATCGCCGATTGAAGGTTCGGGAGCTAGCTGAGACTGTAGGCATTTCAGAAGGAACAGTGCATCATATTCTTCACGAGGAACTCGGCATCAGAAAGCTGTCGGCGCGATGGGTGCCGCGTTTACTCACACCAGAAAACAAGCGCAACCGTGAGACCACATCGGAGACGTGTTTGGCGCTGTTTAAGCGGAATCCAGCGGAGTTTTTGCGTCGTTTTGTGACCGTCGATAAAACCTGGATCCACTGGTACACACCAGAGACCAAGGAGCAATCAAAACAATGGATCCAGACCGGGGAACGTGCTCCAAAGAAGGCGAAAACTGTAAAATCGGCCGGAAAAGTTATGGCCACCGTTTTCTGGGATTCACAAGGTGTGATCTACATCGATTACCTCGAGAAGGGTAAAACAATTACAGGGCTTTACTATGCCGATTTATTGGGCCGATTCGACGCCGAATTAAAGAAAAAGCGACCCCATCTGGCGAAGAAAAAAGTGCTGTTTCACCACGACAACGCACCGGTTCACACGTCTGCCGTTGCCATGGCCAAATTGGTCGAATTACGCTACGAATTGTTGCCCCATCCACCGTATTCTCCAGATTTGGCCCCTTGTGACTTCTTTCTGTTTCCTAATCTGAAAAAATCACTCGCCGGGAATAGATATGGATCGAATGAGGAGGTCATCGCCGCCACGGAGGCCTATTTTGCAGAGTTTGACAAAAACTATTTTTCGGACGGGTTAAAAAAGTTGGAGCATCGCTGGGCTAAGTGTATCGAACTAAAAGGAGACTTTGTTGAAAAATAAATTGCCACTTTTCCAAAATTTTCGTTTACTTTTTGTAGGCTAAGTATTTATTGAATGACCCTCGTACTTTAAAAAACTGTTTCGGCTTTTCAGCCTTTGTGGCACAAGGATATTGTCATGCAAAGGGTGTCGTGCCCAAATGATATCCGACAGGATACCATTTGGGCTCTTTCGCTGGAGCTTGCCACCGCTCTGCGAACTACTGGTGGTGGTAGGTATTCCTGCTAGTGGATACAGCATTTTTAGCGGAGTTGGTTTTACGCAACCAGTCAGGATCCATTCAAAGCTGTTTCCACGAAACGGACAGAACGGTTCCACACGGGGCACGCGAAGTCAGCCGCAGAAAATGATAGCGCCAGCCCAGTAGTCCGCAGTCCGCATAACGTCAAGCGAAGCACCCCACTTCGATGAGACTAGTCGCTGTAGAAGACTATTGCGAGTTTGCACCTTCTGCTTGACTTTATTGTGTTGGAGTGTACGTAACGGGGCACAGGAAAAAAGACAATTTTTTTGCCAATAAATAATTTATTTTCGCAAATCGTTTACTTTCTCGATTCTATAGTTTAATATACCGCAATTACACACAATTACTATATCAATACAAGCCGCAGGTCAAATACTCGAAAATATTTAGAAAAAGGTCTCGGTCATGGTTAATTAGAGGTCATCCATTATCAAGAACCGAGAGGGGTTGGCACAAGGGGAGGATGAAAATTTCATTATTTTTCTACCTAGGACGTCTAGTTTTTGAAAAAAAACTTAAAAAGAGGATTCCATTAGCCACATTGTCAAAAACTTCGTTTAAAATAATGAAATTTTCATTCTCCCCGGCCTTTAGCCACGCTTCTCCGTGAAGTCACGGAGAAGCGTTTAGTGCACACAGTGCTATAAAGGTATTATATCTGGTGTGTCCGGGTGTAACTGTTAGTCTAAGATCATTTATTGATGCAAAATCGAATGCCTTAGCGATAGCGTCAGACTAGTAGTCAAAGAGTATAATTATAAATAGGGAGCTTGTTGCTCCAGAAGTCTAAAATCTTAGAAAACAGGTTTTTAAATCTAAATATGAGAAAATAAAACAAAAAGAATGACTGACTTGTCCTTTATTCAATGCATAAACAAAAACCGGTCCACCATTATCAGATATTTGGAAAATAATCTCAGGCAGCTCACTACGATAATATTATATGGACTACGTACTGCTTATTATAACCATTATACTTTGGAATGATATCCTGCTTAATACTAACACATTAGGAAAATCAACTTTACAAATAAACCGAAGATTCGTCAATAAATAAATTCTGATTTCATAATTACAAAACTAATCGATTTAACGTACGCTACAAATTCCATCTGAGATCTAAGCTTATAATAAAAACTTTGGATAAAAATTATAATAATTATTGACAAATTGTTTTGTACATTTTTACAAAGAAAATAAATCAAATCCGACTGAATACTGTGTGAGAATGTATAAGGAATTAAATGCACAATGTTACAATAAGTTGTGACTTGTAAACGCACCTTACCTAACGAAAAATATACACAATATACTCGCAATAATACATTTTACACTAAAAATAATACTTCCTAATGAATCTCAAACGACATCATTTAGACAAATTATTGTTCTATGGAAGAGTTCATTCTTACACGTATGCACCAGTACTGGTTGAGTATAAAATCGGCGACACCGTTACACCAAAAATATAAAATTTGTATGAAAATAACTACAAAACTTACTCATTAGGTGCAAGTTTGAGGAATGTGCTCACTGTACTGCGTTACATAGCCGTCCTTATTATTAAAAGTATTCAAATTTTATTGGCAATAATATCACAAATCAATATTATCATGATTTCACATTCAACAGTTCTGAGTCACGTTTGTATGAGAGTATGTAAGATGTATAGAGAACGAACAGAGATATGTTGAACAATAATATTCACGAATAGGCAACACGACATATTTATTTGAAGCACAACAATGCTGATGATATGTAAATATATATCACTAGATGATCAACATATATTATAGAGTAATATTCGTGTAAATAGCGCGTTCTTTAATTGCCAATTAATTTATAAAAAAGTGTTTCCATTCAAATTCTAATTAAAAGCAGAAACTATTTATGAACCGCTGCTAATTACACATACATTTATCAACAGTGGAAAGGCAGAAGGCTTGTATAATTTAGGCCATTATTTACTTAGGCATAGTTGACATAATTAATTTAGATTTTAAGCTGAATTGACTTCTTGCAACATTTGAAATGAGACAGTAGACTATTTAATCACAATCGGTGTTATTACAAAACAAAGATTTCTTTTGACATGGTTTAAACCATCGAACCAGTTTTCGTAATAAGAACTTTACTATGATTGAAATGCAGTTCTTTATACAAAACTGACTATTTAGTCCGGTACTAAGTTGACAGTTTTTCATTAAGAACTTTAACGTAATAAACGAATAAAGTTCGAAATTCAAAAATGGCTCAATAATTTAAACCTGGGTCTGAAGATAATCCTTGTTTTGTAATAAGACGGAATATGTTTATTACAGGATGGATTCAATGTATCTTATTCTGTCTTCCCACCGTCATCGAAAGTTTTAGAATCACACTATTTACGCGAATACAACATTAATAGAACGGTTATGTATATGAACTCCGATTTCAAACGAACGCGAATGGATGGATATAACGACAATTATTTGGCTCACTTAATTCGCTACAGTTAATATTGAGCATTCCTTTGTCTTTTCCAAATAAGCGTCGCAC
The DNA here is from genome assembly GCA_905333075.3 of Atethmia centrago. Lineage (NCBI taxonomy): Eukaryota > Metazoa > Arthropoda > Insecta > Lepidoptera > Noctuidae > Atethmia > Atethmia centrago. The sequence goes on from HG995385.1 coordinate 18,272,205, forward strand.
TATAGAATTTAAGCGGCAAACGAAATATCTATGAGCATATCCGGGTAAGTACACTAGTCATTCTAATATTAGGTCATAGCCTATGTAAAGCTGTCGACGTCGTAGGACGTAAAATAAAAAATGCTACTACAAGCGAAAAACGTCAAAGGGTCATTCAACCCTGGTCGGTGTGACCAATGTTCTGATCTAGAGGGATCATCTTTTTGCTGACGGAGTATATTGGTGGGGAGTCTAGTTTGCCAGCTAAGGCTTGGACTCGACTTTTGACAGATTCCATGGGGGCTGAATCTACTTTGACATCATCAGAGCTTGATGAGGAGTATTGGTAGGATGAGGCTTCAGTGTTGCCATATATATGTTGTGGTTCTCTGACGTTACCATAGAGGTTGTAGTTATGTATGAGGGTGGATACCCTATTAGGTGCGGCGGGTAAACTGCTGTGTTCTTTGGGCGGTTGCTCGGTGACGGTCAGCTGGCTGGTGGTCACTGGTTGGTTGATCTTGAAGTCTGGTTTCGGAGGAGGCGCCTCATCCTCTTGCACCGATGACTGGTTGCTTAGCACCGGGTTCTGAGGGACGCATATTTGGTTTTGAGCCGCGAACACTTCGTTTTGAGAGGTCAGTGTCTGATTTTGAGGCGTGGCGACCTGCAAGAATTAATTATTCTTTTGATTATTTTTTTCGGTTTGTCTGGTTTACAAGTGCGTAGTAAAAAAATTAAAATTGATACTGACTACATACTACCGACTACATAGGAATGCTGCATGCAAATGTGAGAAAAAAAAGGTTAATAAGATCGTTAAAACATGCTGGTCAATCTATGATTATCAAAAATATCTATAAAATCTATATTAATAATTATAATTTTCATAATTTTGTCATTCAATTAAAATCGATAAAATATTGAATTACAAACTACCATTAGACCTACCTATCGAAATTGGTACTGCACTGATCAAAAAGGATTGCCATTTCTTTCAACAAAAACATAATATTCCATTTTTATTTATTTATTTTCCTTTTTGTTTGTATCGAAACGACGGAAACAAAATCTTGACCGAAGTGTTATGGATTCTTACAACACTTCTGGATATGTTTCAGCTAAGTTACCGTGTAAATAGGTAACATACGTATTCTGTTCCACGTTTACTAGCTTCAGAAAAGGAGGTTTTATATTCGACCCGTATGTTTGTATGCGCGTGGTTTTTTAGTTAAGTATCTAGTGCATAGTGTCTAACGGGTCGATTTCAAAATTTGGGCCAAAAATTAATTCTCGTGGCGTAGATGTTAACGTAACTTAAATTACTTTAAATCGACTTAAATTAAGGAGAAAGGCCTGTGAAACTAACCCATTTCTCATTTATGTCACTACTTCTAAGGGCTGTTGTTTTCTAGATTGCTTTATAAAACCAAAACATGTGCAGGAAACTGGAATTTTAATTTTACTGTTTAATATAATTCTAAAGGAAAGATAATTCATTGTTGAGACAATTTTTGAGTAACATTAGTTTTATAAACGAGTTTGTTTATTTTATGTAATTTTATTTGTGTAACTGTAATTAAACGCATCAATAGTTTATCTGGGATTAATATCCTGCTTTACCCTGCCTCTCACTCCGCACGATCATTATTTGTCATTTGGTTTTTTTTAATTACTGAACGCACCTAAATATTAAAACTACGAAAATAATATACATTTTAAATTCATGAAATTCCTACTTTTTTTGGCCCAAATTTGGCCGGGGTCCTGTTAGATCAAAAAGCGACCCTTTATATTTTTTAGGAAAGCTAAAATCCGAGATCTGCAACCCTTTTTTGACCAGCACAGTATTATAAAAAATAAAAGATAAAGTCCGACTTACCTCCCGCTCAGCATGCGACACTAACCTGCGCGGACGGCGCGGCGGGCGGCGCCAGCGCGGCGCGCCAGTCCACGTGCGGGTGGCGCGCACGGATGCAGTCCACCACGTCCAGCAGGTTCTTGGCGTCCATGGCCAGGATGTGGGCTGCTGCTAGCATGTTTCTGTGAAGAAATGGGTTTGATTAGGGTTTTTGATAGTGCAGTTAGGTCTTATACAGTTAGGTCTTATTATTGTCGCGGGAAGGCACTTATGGGTCACCGAGGCCCCCGCAACACAGGCAACAGGAAGGAATACGGGTGGGTTTTAGTCAGTAAGAGTCTGACACACCCTCCCGCTCCGCCCAGAGCGGGAGAAGTTATTTGATGATTTCCCACCAAAAAAAAAAAAGGTCTTATTATTACGGGAAAGTTCATAAATTGGTTTCCCGCATCATCCAATATTGCTGGATATAATGTTGCGGAGCTTTTGATTAACCATTTTTAAAGTGAAACTTTAATTACCTACATCGCCTCAAATATTTTCGTCTATCTATCGCATGTCGCATTACAGCCGGCCGCGGAGTAGGGGTAAAGTGAAAGGTGCTCATCAGAGCAGCCAAGGCCAATATGGCGGCGCCCATGGCTCGCATCAGCTAACTGTGTAGCATTTATATTCTCACTCATTCGAGCAAGTGCTCCGCGGTATTTGTGTGTTTTGATCAGTATATTTATGTAAATGTTGCTGTTCACTTGATCGACGTCGTCACATCTAGTGAGTCAAATAAACCAAGTTAACGAGGAAAAAACCAAGAATAGTGCGAAAATATCCGACGAAAAAAGTTTCACTTGCATCATGGTTTCATAAAACTTCACAATGTTTTAACCAACCAGCAACATTGCAACATGTTGTCAGCATCAAAAAAAGGCTGAAAATTTTGCGAAACTTTCACTAATCCACCACGCGGACCCAGTGCGGGTTGGTAGATGTCACATGTCTTCGTATGTTTGGTTCTAGGACATGCCGGTTTTCCTCACGATGTTTTCCTTCACCGTTTTGAGAGCAGTGGTGATGAAATAAATTACACAAAGTAATGCGCTTATCAGAGTTTGAACCTACGGCCTCCAACTCGTAAGTCGCGGCCGTTACCACTGGACCACCTCTGCTCTCCCCTGTTTTAACTCAATGTATCGCTGTAATCTTTTGATTACGTTAAAAAAGAAAAAACACGTGTCCAATATTTTTTAATAATCTTGGTACTAGACGGGCAAAACAAAATTGCCATCATCCCATAATGTTATGTTGCGACTTATTGTACGTACTTAGTGTACTCATGCTGCAGCGTGGTGTTGTGGTACTGTATGGCAAGCCGCATGGCCTCCACCAGCGCCGCCATGTCCTTGCTGAGCACCTGGTGAGCCATCTCAACCTCCCTGCGAATATAGAACATCAATTTTTATTGAAAGGATATCAATCATTAGTACTGTTGCGTACAGCACGCAAGTACGCGATTAGTCGGGTAAAAAATGAAACAGTTCCAAAGTTTAAAGTGACTGAGACCACAAGTACGATGGCGGAAGTCGAACTGAACTGTGGTTGGGCGGGCGGTCCGCGGTCGGAGCGCGCGAGCAGGATGGCGAGATGTTTTAGCCAAGCGAATGTGGATTTTATTTGTCGTGTCGCAGCGAGACGACTTGATGTCTAAGTACTTGCTTCGATGTACTTAAAAAATATAAACGTGTAAGGTCGCAGTAGCAGAGCCTCAATACTCAATACAAAAATGTATTCTTATACTCGTAACTAATTTCCTATTTCTTTCGGGTGTAGGTTTCTCTTCATAGAATTACACGTCAAGTGGTCTATAAAGCCTCCTGACTCTCTCTTCTCGTGGTCAATCCCCTGCTAGTTTGATCAGATCTGTCCATCTATTAGTTTCACTAAGTGTATTTTCCTATGCTGCTAACAAATATGTCAAGTATAACAAATTAGTCTGTACTTCTGTAGTATATTTTTTTTGTATTAATTATTATTTGTATTAGTATATTTTGTCACCATAATAATTTATTACAGGTAAAATAGGTTGATTAAGGATGCAGGGGGGCTACTCTCTAAGTCCGTTAACGAAGATACGGGCCCGTCCGAAAGTAGTTGAACCATCAAAACAAGTGACAAATAAAATTTTTCGAACGAGCACAAACACATTGCGAGTAGGGACAACTGTCAAATTGTGCTGTCATTCATTCTCAGTTCGAGCTCTGAAGTAATTTTATGTCCGTAGGTGTTACGGAGCAGGAAACGCCCGTAACTTCGAGCGAAACTACGGATTTAGTGCTTAGGGACTAGGGCCCCTGGGGTTAATCGAGACAAAATGCTGAAAGATATTCCCACGTTGAACAAATTTCAACGTTTCTCTTCATATAATTATACACGTCAATTTGTCGATAAAGCCTCTTGGCTCTCTCTCTTCGTGATCAATTCCCTGCTAATTTGATAGGATATGTCCATCAACTAGTTTCACTTTACCAGCGTCAGGCGCTAGCTGTGTGGCGGCGTTTATAATGCTGAACTGGGGGGTAACCATCACCTCTTATAGCAGTATTATTTCAATATTACTTTAGCGTGAGAAAGAGATGGAGCTATAAGTCCTGTATAGCTCCATCACTTTCCCACTGCGATGTAATATTATAATAATACTGCTATAAGAGGTGATGGTTACCCCCTGGGCCTATTTGGCGCAGCCGTGAGGTGAGGCACACAATGCTGTTATAACTAAGTTTTTTTTTGTACGTATATTGTGTGCTTTAACCTGAGTTAATAGTAGATTGTATCAGGGAGCAAAATAATGTATTGCGGGCGAGAGCGATTGTTTAAATCCCTCGCTACGCTTAGGATTCTAGAGTAGAATCCTAAGCGTAGCGAGGGATTCAAAGTACGTCGCTCTAGGTTAAATAATTTTGGTACCGTGTGGAACACTCTGCTTTTCATACGCCTCTATGAGAAATAAATAAGAGATGCTTTTAGTACTGACGAATATTTATATTTACATAACCAAATCACAAATATATATTAATATCATATAAAAATTGTCTGTAATATTTTGACAAAAAGTAATGAAAAACGAATAAGAAGTTTCCGCGTATTTTTTTTTTAGATTTGGTTAATAATGCCGCGTCGGGAGACGCGCTTTTTTATTACTGGCCAGGACTTTATCGAAGCGAATTGCGTTCAAACTTTTTAGTTAAATAGTGTTCCAAATTCAAAAGTTATTTCGTCACTGTTATTAAGTGCGCCGGAATGACCCATTTTGCGCGCACTTATTGAAGAACACTTTGCCTCTTTTCGAATAGATGGGATGAAAATAAATGTGTTGTCTTTCTTCTATGGTCTGGCATACCTCTGCGCATGCAGCGGGAAGGGCACCACGACGCGGTCCACGGTGGCGCACAGGTCGCGCAGGCGCGCGCCCACGCCGCGCACGGCCGCCAGCACGGCGCCGGCGCCCGCGCCGCCCGCCGCCGCGCCCGCCAGCGCCATGACGCGCCGCACCACGCCCGTGGTCGCGCAGTACACGGGGTCCGAGTTGCTCGACCCGCCCTGGGGTTTAAAGGCAATGCAGGAATAAGAAAATGTACAATACCGCTAAAATATGTAATTTTGGGATGGGATGACCCTAAAGAGGGCTTGATATAAAGAATTAAAAATGGCAACGTTAATCGTTCCCATTCATTAATTGAAAGGGCTTGTCAGACGTAATCTTGGTCAGATCATGTGAGCTTGCCTTGATCATAATCTGACCAAGATTATTTCTGGACTTAAAGAGACTGTGACCTCTGACTTTGTTTCGATGTTTCTTCTCAGAGTAGTCGATAGAAAACGCATCTAGTTTTTACATTAACTACACTGTCCCATACCTATTAACACTGTACACTGTACACTGTGTTCTCCATAGGAACCAATGGGAACCGTGCACCTAGCTTCTGACATTTCATAACTGCCCATGTAGGTTTATGTGAAATCAAATATTTTGATTTTTGAAAGATTTAAAATTATTTGTACTATGTAAACTTTTAACATTATTTGTGAAATATTATTTTAACAATGGGAGATCTTTGAGATTTGTTGTCTTCCATTTTAAATTATAGTCATGGATCTGCATAGGTCCTATACTTGGTGCGCGACAGCCCCAACAGCGTCGTGACTACTATCGCCGGGTGGGTGGATGGAAAAATAATACGTCACTGAATGGCGGCACACAGACCGTCATTCAAATATGTGAAATAATAAGTTTATTAAAAGTGTTTTCGTTAATAAGTACCGACTTATTTATTCGTATGTTGAATCTACTTCGAAGATAAAGATATTGTATTTAGATAATAGCAAATATTTGTACAATAATTCAACATGATAATAATTATAATTAATATGACATTATTAATTTGCTTGACATTACTGTTATAATTTATTAGTTCAGATTAAATTTAATGTGTAATGAAATTGACTATGTATGTATATTTTCAATGACAATGTAATTTAATAAGAAAACTGATTAAGAATAATAAAATTGTGTCATAATGTTCCATATATATTAAATTTGAACACCTCGCATGGTTATGATACCTTATGAACCTTTTGTAACATCCTCTGAACCTGTGTTATGCAAATAAATAAATTTGATTCATATGTTATGGATCTCTGATCTGAAAATAAAGATATATTATTATTAATTTAAACTGCGAGTTAAAATCGAATAATACTATTTACCTTTTCGTCACTGGGCGGTCTTTCTTTAGATACTGTATTCGCAGGACTCGTTTCAGCGGACGTAGACGCTGTAAAAAAGAAATAACTAGGTATTCAAACAAATTGTTTTTCTGTAAAGTCGGTTTACGGTCGATAATTTTACGTGATAACAAGAGAGATGCGTCACAAGCCGAACGCTTAAGCCGATCGTGCCTCTCTATCGCTAGTTCCGCGCTCTCGCTTGCACGCTCTGCTCAGGCGGAACGTGACAATGAGTCATGGTTTTTCGTGCGTGCAGCCGGTGTTTATCGATTTAAAAGACGCTATCACGTCAAAAATGCAATTATTATTATAATAATCCATGGTCGTATTTATTTATTTAGGGACAACAAACAGCAGAGTAATAATAAGTAAACATAGGTTAGAACTTAATAATAGAGGTAACAAATACACTACTTAAACGATATCCACATATTACTAAACAAATCTACTAGTTTTTAGACAAAAACTCTTTTCCCGACAATAATGACGAGCCACATAATACAGTTACCGCTGATATGTGTTATACGGAAACTTGTTTACGTACTTTGACAGCTGATCCCGTGTATCGAACTAACACTTGTTCATATTTGTAACCTCAAAACATTATAATCGATGCCCAGTTTTTTGTAATACGTCCAACATTTAGTTTATCTTTCTAATATGTCTAGTTTTAAATATTCTCATGTAAGTGAATTGTAATTCTCATGAGAATAAATGATCTTAAACCCCAAGCCCCGAAAATAAACGGAATAAAATAAATTATTAAAAAATCAAAAAACCCGACTGCAAAAACACAACTGAAAACGGAAAAACAAGTATTATAATCTATAGAATTTTGGTCTTGCAGGCGGGACAAACGAATAGCCTGAAATATGTAGTGTAACTTTTTATTGTCCCCGCAATCTTTTTAGTTTTATTAATTTATACATGTAAATTACTAGCTCTCATTTGATACCAATATTGTTGCAATTTATTTTAAAAAACCTTCCCTTCCTTTTTTGTATTTGCAGATGCAATATATAAATATTATACAGCCTATGTCACTCCTACAATTAAGACGAATCTAAGGACACCTCTAATGTTAAAATCCATCAAGCCATTTAGGCTACAGAGCGTGCCAAAGAAATATACTCTACATACATACATAGGTACTCTCGAAAAACATTACCCTCCTTCTGGGGCAGTCGGGTAAAAAGTAAACATAGCCTTTTATAATATGTATTCACACGAGTCGGGAATTAATGTTATTCTTAATACGTTATTCACCTGACTGTGGTTGACTAGACGCTCTCGGTTCATTGGTACTGTCTGATTTCTGTTCGGTTCCCGGGTCAGACTCGGTCGACAGTTGCACGTTGGATAGACGCTTTTTCTGAAAGAAAATACACACCACATTGTTTTTCACATTTTTTTGCAATCTACAGTGTCAAAATTAATTAACTAGCGAAACTTCAGATTTTCTGAACTCATACTTCCAGTAATAACACTACCAGCGGTCGTTGACCCATAAAAAAAAATCTAATCTTTTTCATTTTTATTTAAGTTTATTATTTCTATTGTTTTTTTTTATTTAATTTAACCATGCTAACTACGTGATTGCAATTGCAGCCAATCATAGCAGCTTAAATTATTATTTGAAGTGGAGGTTTTTGAGTTGTTTATATACTGTACTAGCTGTTGCTCGCGACTTCGTCTGCGATCTAAGATGAAAAGTAGCCTATGTCCTTCTCCAGATTATGTCTACCCATGTGCCAAATTTTATCCAAATCGGTTCAGCTATTTTAGCGTGAAAGCGTAACAAACAAATAAAGGAAGTCACTTTCGCATTTATAATATAACTAGCTGCGCCCCGCGGTTTCACCCTCATAGGTCTCTATCCCGTAGGAATATCGGGATAAAAAGTGTTCTATGTCCTAATACAGGTCATGACCTGGATTATAAACTCACTTTCGTATTTATAATATAAGTTAGGATATATTATTTAAAACCAAATATTTCCATTATGAATCTACTACTTAACCAGTTTAACTCAACTAAAATTAAACTCTCTCTAATACGCGTGTCACGTGGCCGTAGGTCACGAGGGCCGAATGCCACAAACTCTTTTAACTCTTTGACCACCCCGTCAAAAATGCAAAAACGTGCCCCCGGCGCCAAGCTACGAATTATTCCATACAAATCTGTCATGTAGTCGTGACCGTGGCGTGCTGGGCACATTTTGGTTTGTCATCTATACATGACTGTGGCGGTCAAAAGGTTAAAACTCTTAACTCTCTGTAACTCTTCATTATAAAATAAGTATTAGTTAGGATAATATGTAAGTTAGGATGATGTGATACTTACCAAGTTCTCTTCCTGCATCTGCAACCATCGTCTGTCTTCTTCACTCTGGTGCTGTTGTCGTGCTAACTCGGCCAAAAGTCGCCGTTCTACCGCTTGTTCGCTGTCGCATTCCGGACTCTGTCGTATACATAATAAAAGTTATAATCATCTGTATTTGTCTACAGGAAATAAATATCCAATACTTGGAAAAAGAATTTGGTATAACAATCAAAACTTTTAAAATTAAAAATCAAATACTTTTTGAATAGGTAGTGAAATATAAATCTTGAACGTGCATGAATGGGACTTATTTCTATACATTTTTATAGAACTAACATTGCTGTTAGTGACATCGCCAATTTCCAAATTTTGTACAAATGTTAACGTTTTTAGTAAGTAAAAGTAAAATGTTATCAACCAGACATGTACACCGAATAGTTTTTGAGAAATTTTGATAATTACAACCACAAAGTTAGTTCATTTATTAAAAAAATAACTGTGAATTTAATTTTGAAATTAAGCATTACAACACTTTTCACAAATAAATATTAAAATTAAATAATAAAAAATAAAATAAAAACCGACACTCTACCGGAGAAACCCAAATGACACAAAAATTCTGAAAACAAAAAACAAACCAAAGACAATAGAAAAAGAATTGCAAAGTAAAAAAAAATCGTATTTACACATACACCCATCTTACACCTCAATAACAGGATATGGGATTGGATATTTACAAAATAAGGACCGAAATATTTTATTTACTTTGACGTAGCGTTTTAAATCGCGATATTTTTAGTTTCATGCGAGACTTTGAAATTCGAACTAATGTATACAAATAAATCGTTTGAAAGTGAGCTTATTTATTTAATCAAAATAAAGGGAGATCCGTTACATAATGAATATACTGTATTATTTACTTATAGTAAAATTCTACCACTTTTATGCATCCCTCTTCACGTTCCTAGTCGCAACAAGCATGCATACTCTAATATCTACACACACATACTAAATACTTTCGCCTTTTATGGTGTTCATTTTAAATGCAAAACTTGATACATTGAACTAAAAGAATATTCAATAGGGATAAAGACTTATTTTTTGTCCGTCAGTTATATTATTAAAAAAATATTGAAGACGTATTTTTTATTTTTTTTTACGTAATCAAAAGATTACTGCGATACATTGAGTTACAATTTGTCAGTCACGCCTTTATAGATTCCCCCCCAATCTCCAACTTTAATGCGTTTTATAAATATTTTTTAATAATATGACAAAGCAAAAATTACGTGTCCAATATTTTTTTATTAACTGACTGACGGACTAAATAGAATTTCTTTTTTTTTTACCCAGGCATCATCCCGATTGTAAGAACTGTTATGTAATATTATTTGCTAATAAAAATATCAAGACAATTAAAAAGAAAAATGTTCATGTTGGGAGTTTAAAATTAGGAATATAGATTCTCAATAACCATCATTTAGATCTTATTAATTGCAAATAATTATTTCTATTTCCCTCAAAACAGCAACGGTTTCAGCATGATCAATCACGTTTTGTTTTGTATTTAAATAACACCAATAACATGCTTTCCAAAATTTTAAAAAATCTACTCGATCAACCATTCACCTGCACGGGCTGTGCCACACCGTGAACGTGCGACACTCCGGTCGACACTCCTTGCACGGCGCCGTGAACCGGCATCACGCCGTGTCCAGCACCGGACGGCCCGGACACGGCTGAAACCGGTGTAACCACTGCCGGCTGACATTCCATCCGTGAAGCGAAGACGACGGAAGCGTCGGCTGGCTGTACCATCGCCGGGCGGTACGCCGGACCGGCGAGTTGAGGCGCTTGCGAACTCGCCACCTGAGCTCTATACATCATCGGTTGTGCCCCAGACACGCTGTGCGTATATATCTGCTGCCCTCCATACGACATTGGAGGGATAACGCCCATTGGTTGTGATACAAAGCCTTGGGCTGGTTGAAAAGGTTGTGGGCTTGCTGAGCGTAAGAAGCTAGGAGGGACTTTTGATGGGCGTGCCTGTCCGGGGGAGTATGGAACTCCTTGTACAATTCCCACTGGGACACCGTAAGCTGATGAAGGATGAGAGGCCGCCATACTACTTTCGCGTCGGTACTGCGGTCGCGCCATCGCCCTCTGCGCCGCTACAGCCACGCAACTCTTCACATTATCCCCTCCAAAATCATATATCTCCTCAACTAAGGCTGGTTCAGGTTGTGTGCGCATTTTATTCATCACACTGGCTGCTAATTGGGCGTTCAAAGCTCCTTGGACAGCGAACTGTCCCACATCTTGATCTCTACGAGTCCTAGGGGGAGGAGACGCGGGCACCGAATGCTGACGAGTGAACGGGGCAATCGGGACCGGTGAACCGCGATGGGAGACGCTTCCTCTAGCATTACGTTCCAATGAACCCATACGAATGGGAGCTCGTTCAGCGCTAGATAAAGCGCCTCGAGTATTCCTTTCTAAAGACCGAACGCGGCTAGCATAAGTCTCGGGCACTTCGGGCTCAACGGCGGGGGAAGGCGACGACGTCTCGCGCGGGGAGACAGGAATATTCTGACAAAGATTGTCACAACTCTCCCTCGCACCTACTACCACTGTCAAAGTCTCATCGGGAGGTTCGGAGGGGGTGGGGGCGGGGACTATAGGATCAAGCTTCTGTAAGCTAGCAGCAGGAATGGGAGCAGTTTGTAGAGGAATGTCAATTTTCTCGTCAGGTCTAGGGTGTATGATTTTGTCAACGATGTCGTGGGTCTCCGGTAGGGTTTCGGCGAAGTCTACGGAGACTGTGTTGAATACCGAGGCAGGGGTGGTGTAGGCCTGTGGGTGGATGGCCCGCGCTTGGTTCTCTCGGAGGAGGTGCGCTAAGACGAGCGGGTTCTGGGCCACGATGTAGGTTTGGGCCGCGTTGCCACCGGCTGGCTGGGTTGTTGTGTCGCTAACTGTGGACAAGGAAGTTGATCTCGTAGATGTCTCTGTCGAACAGACAAAGTTTATAAAAGTAATGATGATGCATATCATTACTTTTATAAACATATCATTACATATCAAAATCTGTTGTATTATTAAAATGATAAAGAATTGCGTTCCGGGTGAGTTACACAATTAGGATGCAGCTTAAAATTACTAAGAAACTTTTGCAAAAAACCAGTCATTTTCGTCGACTTTGAACTTTTAAATTATGTAATTGTCCATGTAAGTAAGTAAAATTTATTTGTATTAAATATCTACATAAAATAAGATGTAACAATAAAATGGGTGATCCTTGTACAGTCTACCTTATGCAAACATTATTAGTGTATGTAATATAAAATGTGATAATAGGGTATTTGACTACTATCAAAGAAATACATGAATTAATAACTACTTATTTTAAATATGTTACTAAAAAGAGACGTTTTGTGAAAAACAAATAAAATCAGTGGGAAAATTGAGAAGTTATACGCTTTTGAAATTATTCTTCTATCCTTGTCACACAAAACGATCATTGTACTGAATGGCGCGAAGTTGCTATGGCTCTCCTGTGTTGTGACGTCAGATGCTAGTAGTGCTGTTTCTGTCTAGCATTTTTTAGATATTTAAACAATTTTTTTTACTGTGGCTTAACTTTTTTCTAGTTTTCGAAAAATCAATGGAAAAAAAACGTCTAATTATTTGAGCTTAAATTAAATTACGTTTAACGAAAAGATTATTTACCTGCAATGTTATTGGAAGGTCGCTGTGGCTTGGGCGGCGGCTCCTCGCTGAAGGACGCGGCCGCCACGCGCCTGTTCTCTCGTCGCATCGTCTCCCACGCAGAACTGCGCTCCTCTTGCAAGATCTCGCTGTAACGTAAGACAAAATTGTAACACAAATATTACAGTTACACTTCAAATGCAATCCTTTGTGTATAGAGGGCAAAAAGGAGATTACCAGAGCCTTGATGGCAACCGCCACCAACCTGGTTAGCCTACCTATTGGTTGCAACTGTGCAAAGCAATTATATGTCATGCAACTGTGTGATACGACGACGACAGTCACTCGTGATTGCCGTTTGTTTATTGGGAAATGATTCAATCGTGAAGTCAACAACTCTTCGTCGTCTTCAACTTCACGATAGAGGTATGGGGAGGCATGAGGAACAGGGTGTAAAGTTCACACATCTTCCATAGAAAAGGGAGGATGCTCCGACCCGACGAGACGGGTGTCATTTCTGGTAGGCAACTGCCCGACGGTTGATGTCGGTGGACGCGGTAAACTCTGCTTGCGCGCAGGCTTTTGCGTGACGTCAGTATGTTGCGTAGTTCGCATGTGGCGATGTAGATGCCGCCACAGAGGGGTTTCATTCAGAAGGTTATAAGAGGTTTTCACATTGGATCTTCAGGTAGGGGGACGATTACAGGAACATTCTAGATTAAAATAGGACTCACAAGAGCGTCTCCTTCAGCTGGTGCGCGGCGGGCCTCTGACTGGGCTCGTAGGCCCAGCAGCGTGACATGACAGAGTACAAGCGAGGGGGACAGCGCGGAGGTAATTGTAGACGTTCTCCGTTCTCTAGTTTGCCGATGACGTCGTTGTTCTTCACGCCGCTGAATGGTTTTACGCCTAGCATTAGGATTTCCCACATGCATACGCCTGTGGAGGAGGAATATAAACATTATAGAAAGCCTAAAATGAGTGTAAATATTTTAAGGAGGATAGAAGTTATACATTTGCTTTGCTTGTTATTTTTTAGTGTTGAAACACAGAGTTTTAGAGATAAAACATAAAAAAAATTAAGGTTGGTTACGTAACCATGGCGCTAAAGTCGACTTATTAATTCACCGGAGTAATTTGACATGTGCTAGCTGTCACTTTGTGTAATAAAATGGTCATATACAGTGTAAACTCTATATAACGACACTGAAGGGACTGTGCATTTTATGGCGTTATAGAGAGTTGTCGTTGTGGAGAGAAGAAAAATCAGAATTAGAAAAATAAAAAGCTATTTCAGAGTAGTGTTATTAGTTATGTACATAAAAAAGAATCTTATGCCATTGCGTATAGTCTGTTATTTTTGTCTGACGTCTTTTGCTGGACCAGTAATTTTGTTGTATTTTTTTACTTATTTTATTCATATCTTGCGATATTGAGGCATCCTGATGATAAAGGAAATAATTTTCCAATAAGTTTGTAAGCAACTGAGAATAATGATACATAGATAAGGTATAGATGATCCACGACTCCTTCTTATTAGTCATGGTCAAAAACAGTCTACACGTGCAAGCAATCCGAATTTGTAAACAAAAGAATTAATTTCTTAGAAAGTTCGGTATATATGATGCCGACAGTAGAGTTTATTGCGGGCTAGGATAACAAAGCAACAAAAAAATGTACGCAGCTGCGCAGTTTTTACTAATTTTAGCAACTTAAAAAGGTTGTCTCAATTGTTGTCGTTATTGAGAGTAAGTGTGATGCTATGTAGAGTGTATCATTGTATGGTAGACAAGCTAAACCAACCAAACTCGATTGATTTCGACGCTTTAGAGAGTTTGTCGTTAAATCGAGTGACGTTACGTGGAGTTTACACTGTATATTGTAATGGTGATTGTTTAGTTTAATAGATTTATATAAGTGTAAAATAAATGTATAATATTAAGTGTAAAAGTCTAGAATGCAATAAATATGACCATTGTATTACACAAAGTGACAGCTAGCACATGTCACATTACTCCGGTGTATTATAATTCGACTTTAGACTTAGAGCCTATAGCCAACCTAACAGATTTACTATACTATCATTATGTCGGAGACAGCAAACACGGCAGACAAAACTGTACGGTTTAAAGTAGTGGCATAAATATAAGAGCTTAGTTTTACCACGGCTTCGCCCGCGTGGAGATCGTATATTGTAATGGTGATTGTTTAGTTTAATAGATTTATATAAGTGTAAAATAAATGTATAATATTAAGTGTAAAAGTCTAGAATGCAATAAATATGACCATTGTATTACACAAAGTGACAGCTAGCACATGTCACATTACTCCGGTGTATTATAATTCGACTTTAGACTTAGAGCCTATAGCCAACCTAACAGATTTACTATACTATCATTATGTCGGAGACAGCAAACACGGCAGACAAAACTGTACGGTTTAAAGTAGTGGCATAAATATAAGAGCTTAGTTTTACCACGGCTTCGCCCGCGTGGAGATCGGAAATTATCCCACGAGAACTTACGACCGGGATCCAAAAACCCGGACCAAATTCACCCAAATCCGTGCAGCTGTTAAGGCGTGTAAAGGAAAAAAAAAAGAAAAGAAAGAAAGTACGTGTATTTGTGGTGAACATGACGCAAAGAAAAAACAAGCAAAAAAGAACAAGTTGGGGGAAAATATGCGTCACTTCTACGTAAAACGGCCATCGCTCAGCATAACGCTGAGACCTTATACGAGACCACAGCGCTGGTTTTCAGCGACAGACGGCGTTGACGTGATGACGTCAACCGGTGCAGCATACAATGAGATATAAATAAAACATAAAATAAATACACAACACTAAATTCTAAATTTTTATATAAATATAATATTTATTCAATACTCAATATCTTTATTGCTTTACCATAATGTGTACTTAGGTGGTAACTACCTATATAATTGAGATCATTATGGACCCTGTAGGGCACAGCAAGAGGGTAGGAGAGAGGAAGCCGCGTTTTAGGAGATTTAACTTTCATATAGAGATTTTAAACTTTCATATACTCAAAGTCAGGAGATCGCTAAAATATGATACTAACAATTCGCCTATCTACTATTTATTTATTATTTTATCTGAAAAAGTACTTAAATATTTTAAACTAATTTTATATACCTATGTACATGTATTTTATATACCTACATATGTATTATAATGCTGTTTATTTTTTGGTATAAATTGTTTTTCTTTGAATTTAAAATGGCAACATTCCGTTCCTTCGGCAACGACGTACGCGCCGCGGCATAAGTAATCTGTGCGCGCAGCTGTCAGAAAACTATTTTGTTTTGTTTGACGTTTTGACATACTGGTTACACAATAATTATCATGGCGCATCATGTAAAAAGACAGACAGACAGAGTTACTTTCGCATTTATAAGATTAGTATGGATACGTACCAAACATCCAAACATCAGATGCCGAGGTAAACCTCCTGAAGTTGATGGACTCAGGCGCCATCCACTTGATGGGCAGTTTGCCGCGAGACGCCTTGTAGTACGACTTGTCTTCCACCATCTTTGATAGGCCGAAGTCGGCCAACTGAGGAACAAGAAAAATTTTACTTTAATAAAGTAATTTTAAATCATTAAATTCTAGCGAAAATTAGGGCAAGCCACAGCGCAACGTATCGCATTGCAAAAAACCTCCTTCAAGACTTTCGTACAGTTTCTATGGACCAACACAGACTACAGGCGGGCCGCACCGCACCGCAACGCAACGGCACACAGTGGAACGAATGTATGGGAGCGGTTGGACGTAGACATGTCCGAAAAATAAGAGTAAAATTATGCCAAACTAATGATGCCATCTTATTCGATTACTTAATGCCTTCATAAATTGTGGTGATGAATTTCTTCATAACTCCCATATTTCGGGAGTAATTTGAGAAAATGTGAAATTTTACTATGAAAATGAGTGTATCGAGCTCTCTCCCTCCTGATTCCGGGCTTGTTTCAAGTAGCGGTCTCTAATATCGTAATGCTATTACTAAGAGCTATATTTAATACTAAGACACATAGTGCGCCAAATGTGCACTTTCTGGGATAAAAGGAAATGAAAATTTAAAAAAAAAAACGTTTTTTCCCCATTTGTATTTACTTTAAACCGCAGACAGACTTATTAAGAGGTCTATAAATATATTATATATATACAGAAATATATATTAACAAAAATATTCACAAGAACTGATGAGAGTATGACTTTTAAGTAAGTTGATAATAAATTACCTAGTTTCATTAAAAGTACAATAAATAATTAAGATGTAAGCTCTAATTTACTAAGTTACACATTTTAAAACAATAACATCATTTAATTATCTTCGTCATCATCATCATCATCAATTAATTCAAATTCAGAATCGATGTCCGCTAAATCATTTATGTTAACAAATTCGATATCACTTTTCTCAGAATCCGTAAGCTCATAAAATTCCTTAAAAGAAGATTTTTTTACAAACTTATTTCCTTTTGGACGGATACTTGTAACAAGTGGATCAGAAGACAGTAAAAGATTGTGCATAATATCTTCATTGCATGAGATACTGCTATGCTTTCGAGAATGCCCCTCTCTATATTTTCTAAAATCTTTATTTCTAGCCTCAGATGCCTCTTCGGATAGAAAACCAATGGGCACAATTGACATGTTCTGAACTATGTCTGGCCCATGCATTAAAATTTTATGAAGTGAAGAAGGCATATAATACCATGGGTATAACTCCACGTAAAGCTTAGCAGTATCAAAGCAGAACTCTCGGAATTTAGTTACGTTGATCTTCTCTCCTGATGAAATACACTGCAAGATCACACAGATTTTTCTTAAAAGCATAGCATCTATTCCGGTGAGTTCAGCAGATTTAGTGTAGTTTTCAAAAAATCTCCTTGCCGAGTTGCCATTGTTGGTGGATCCACTGCCTTGTTTCACAACATCGAGAAGTAAGCCCGTTTCTCTTCTTACAGCCTCTTGAACTCTTTTCTTCCTGTCATCAACTTGCCTTTTTGCTATATCACCCCTTACTTGCCATGATTTTATGTCTAATTTGTAGGAAATGTGTAATAAGCATTCCATTGAGCGAATCCAAGCGTGAAGGGTGCTTAAGCTATATTTATACATGTCCTCGTTTGCGTGTTTATCTTTGATTAACTCTAAATTATTCATTTCTTTAGGACAAGCCTTGCATATGTCACACACTGAAGCTGCTGTATTGGATATAATGGAATGAATTTTACCATCAATCATTGTCAACAGCAGTTGGTGTTTGACACTAATTCCATCAGTGATGGTGGATGGAGTTAAGGCTTCAATCTCTGCTTCGATTTCAGCCATCTCTCTCTGCACATTTTCTTTGGTTTCCTTTATAAACTTAAACAATATTGGCCGGCAAAATGAAGTGGAAGATGGTCGCTCGTTTTCCCAAATTGTTACACCTTTTGAGACGAGCCGCAGTGGTACAAGACTAATCATAAAATTACTAGCAAGATCGATTTGCTCATCTTCACTCGTCCTTTGATGATAAATGCTTTGGCTAGATGATCCGTCAAAACCCCATTTGCTGGTCAATACGAGCTGTTGATTGGGATCAACAGGGGTTTCTAACGACCTAATAAGTCTTCTTGAGGTTAAATCCATCAAGGCTTGTAATTTGATTTTTGCAGAGCTCTCTGTAACTGTGAGATCTTCTTTGGCCGGATAGAACTTAATTTTTTCTTTAACCAACATGTAGTAACTCGGGTATTGAAGAGCTCCTTCTTGAGTGTTGAAATCCCGAAGAGTGTTATAGCGCCATTTCGATAAGTTCATCGATACATAAAGAGCCAATGCCTTCAAAGGGGATATTTCCCGTACCTGAATTGATTTACCTTCAATGAAGGCTTTGATTTTTGAGGCCTCTTCTGGATTCTCCGTCAAGTATTTCATAACATAAGCTGTATCGCTTTGTCCTGCCTTTTGAAGCGCCCTTTCGGCCGAAAACATAATTTCAGCGCTGCTACTGCTGCATGAAAGACTATCTTCAGTGCGTCTTCTTTTTTGCCGGTTACTAAGGTCCTCAAAAGATTTACGAGGACTAGGATGTGTACAAGTTGAAGCATCAGATTTAGCAGGAGAAATTATGGGCTCGATGACGTCACTTATATTTTCTGTAGAAGGTTCCATATTTTCATTCTGTAATTCCGGCCATTGAATTGCAGCCTGTAGCCAAATCTCATGTTTCTTCCGAAACTTATCTGTGCTTCTTCCAGACTGTGTCCATTTTGCATAAATGCGGTAGCAAAATCGACGACACCAGTCTTTTAAACTTGTTTCAGCACTTTCACATAACTGAACACAACTGTTATCTTTTAAAACACTGAACAAATAGTTAAAGTCGCGTAAATCTTTATGTGCGCGTGCGCATAAAGCAACGTTAATATCAAGATTTGTATTAAAATTTGGAAAATACATTGCGAGATTAGCTTGGATACAACGAGGTGTAAATCAACACTGATTTTAAAGTTACTAATAGTGACCTATTTATATAAAATCCAGGTATCCCAGGTATCCTTTGTTAAATATTGCAAGGTAATTAGTTATTGTGATAATTAGTAAATGATGCATGCTAAATTAGTGTATTAAGAGCCATTTAGTAATTAAATAATAGCAATGTTCTTATCAGTAATCATTAGTGCATCAGTTTTATATGTAAACCTTAAGTCCCTAATTATATATCCTAATTAGCTTATATCTTCTCTAATTGGCTGCTCAGAAATGTTATTGTAATAAGGTAAACCTTTAGAAAAACGGTTTTAATCAACAAAACAACACAAACAAAAAATAAAAAAATTGTGTTATAAAATAAACATCACTCTTTATCCCAGAAAGTGCACATTTGGCGCACTATGTGTCTTAGTATTAAATATAGCTCTTAGTATTAGCATTATGATATTAGAGACCGCTACTTGAAACAAGCCCGGAATCAGGAGGGAGAGAGCTCGATACACTCATTTTCATAGTAAAATTTCACATTTTCTCAAATTACTCCCGAAATATGGGAGTTATGAAGAAATTCATCACCACAAGTTATGAAGGCATTAAGTAATCGAATAAGATGGCATCATTAGTTTGGCATAATTTTACTCTTTTTTTTCGGACATGTCTACGTCCAACCGCTCCCATACATTCGTTCCACTGTGCGGCACTGCGGCGTTGCGGCTGTTATTGTGCGCTTGGCTTTACAGTTGATTCCCAATATTTGGTATATTTCGGCAGTTTATCGCAAAAAAAAACTAGCTAACCATTTTATTCCTTCAATTAATCTTAATTTGCCGTTTCAAATGAAGCAGAACACATTGCTCAATTAATCATTCATTATTATTCGGTTCGACTTAGGGTGAGCGCACACTTAGCAGTAAAAAGCTCAAGAAATTGTCACAGATAAATCTAAGTTACAGTTAGAATACGCGTAATAGATTAATCCTTGTGGCGTGTGGTCGCGTATGCAATATATGTATGTCAATTCGATTTTACTTGTGATTTAGTTAATTATCGACTTTTTCTTAAGTGAAGTTTGCATTACACCACACTTCCGTAAGTAATTTTCACCGTGTCAACAATCGCGGTAAGCTCACTTGCGCAAGTTTTCTAAGTAAGAATTGCTTGCGAAAGTCAACTTCAAAGTTTTGTTGCTCTTTGTCTTTTGCAACATTGCTTTATGGACATTGAAGTGTTGGTAACAAATTTAAACTTTGAGAACTATGGAAACATTACATGAAAATGTTGACTGACCTTAACACAAGTAGGCGTGGATACCAGTACATTCCTGGCGGCGATGTCTCTGTGCACGAACTTCTTGCTCTCGAGGTAGCTCAGCGCCGTCGACAGCTGGTATATGTACAGCACTAGCGTGCAGGTCTCTAGTCTGAAACAATAGACATGGTCATAAAACCAACCTCAATGCACAGACTATAACGTCATTGTAAGTTGTAAAAACTAATAACCCACAGGCTTAGCACGAGAACCGTAGAGAAGCGTTTTATCGACGGAAGAGTAGACAAAAATGACGTGTCCGTGTAGACAGTTGACAGTTTTCTACCGAGAAATGTAGACAAGCGATTTCTATTCTACAGTAGCGTAGAAATAGAAAGCGTCATGTTAAGCCTGGTGTATAGACCATTTTCTTGAACGTTTTCAAGTTTTTGTGAAGTTTTTCCCCAAATTACGAATAAGAAGTTCAAATTCTGTGTTTTGTGTTGTTCCTGTTTGTTGGAAAGACATTTCCCATAACATATCGGGCCTGTATTCTCTGTATCGTACATCTAAATTTCGTTAGAATTGTTTTATAATAGAGGGCGATACAGAGTATTATATACTATGATATTGTTTCTATAAAATTGCAGTTGCCCTAAAACTCTTTAGGAAATCGAATGTCTGATTAAAAAAAAGAAATACCTGCATAGAGAAAAACTTAACATCTTTGTGGCCTTTTATTCAATTTCATTCGAACGAAACGAACAAAAGAACGAACGACTGAACGAACGAAAACATTTGAGCTCGTGGTTTGTGTGAGTGAACTAACCTGTGAGAATTCTGCTGTAGATAGGCCCTCATCTCGCCGAGCGTGGCCAGCTCCATGACTATCCAGATGGGCGGGGAGCTGCACACGCCCACCAGCCCGATGATGTGCGGGTGCGAGAACTGCTGCATTATGTCTGAAGCAAATGAAACATTATATTCTCCGTGTGAAGCCTGGATAATATATTGATTTGTATTGTAATTTTCCCACAAAAAATCTGCATGAAACATTCCTTTTCTAGGTTTTTCTCATTTGATGGCAAACAAGCCGCCAACCCACCTTATGACAAGTGTTCGCGTTCCTTATACCCAAGATACGACAGGTGCGATGCCATTCACTGAGAGAAAGAGAGATAACGCTGAAATATCGAATCTGCTTGTGATAACACAGGCAGCAAACCGGAACACATCAATGCTGCTTGGCGGCAGAAATCTCCCTGGACAGGCTCCTCCATAAAAGCTACTATTCTACTGTACGCACGGCTACATATCTAGCAGTTTCCAGTATAAGCTGATCTCGCATTGTATAGGATTTGCGTACAATGAGAGGTCAGATTATACGGGAAATATATAGATTGATATGTAGCCGCGTGTGCGATTAAAAGAGCGTGTCTAAACAGGTCGAAATATGTATGTCAAATTTAAAGATTTTTTTTTAAATAAATGTGCTCCGAGAAATTCCTGGTTAAATTGTAACCTACCCCTATATTCACATCGCTATTTATTAAAAAGAATTGTTAAAATGTACCACAAGAAGTATTTACAGCAGAGTAATTAAGCTGCAGAACCACCGCTCCAGCAAAAAAAAAAATGTCGATATAGGGTTGTACTCACAAGCCTCTTCTAGAAACTTCTCCGCGGTATCGAGGTCGGCGTCCATCTTGCAGGTCTTCACCGCGACCGGCACCACGGCCTCGCCCCGCGCCGCGCCCGCCGCGATCTGACGACGCAGCGACGGGTGGTTCGCTGATGTTACTTTACATGTACCTGTGGGATTTAGACATGATATTATTGTTTTGTTAAATGATATATACGAACTCTAAACAAGTTTAGTAAACTAGCTGTTAGTGTATCCATATCAGCATAGAAAATAAATAGTAGCGAAGCTGGGCGTATTTTACGCCCCAAAATGTGAAGGAGGGTTTTCTGCACAAAGGACTTTTTTAGTTTTCTGGCAACACTGAGACGTCGGGTCAGGACCTGTCACTTTTGACAAGTCTTGACCTAGTGCCTATATTTTTCATGATATTTTCTTTATTCGTGACTGATGAACGAATGAATGAAACAAATGATGAACGTCATCGTTGTCAAAGTGAAGCCAACCGGTGGCGTGTATTTTCTGAAAACGAGTGTAATATTTTTATAAAAACCCTCATTGAACGCGAACGTAGCGTTTATAGCGTTCACTTGTCCAGAACAGAGTAGTATATGCTTTGGTCCAGAATATGCTGTGTTAAATTCTACCTGATCACAAGTGTGATATGTCTCGTAAAATTGTCGAGTTATAGCGCGTAGTTAAAAAAATAATAAATTACCTTTATGTACATCTCCAAATTGTCCTTCGCCGATAATACCGGTCAGTTCTATTTGATTTCGTACTAACTCGTAATCTCGAACTGAAACAAATCATAAACAGTAAGTAATGAAATGAATGCCAATCAAAAAAAGCAAACTGTAAACACAACACTATCTGTGTTGCATTTGGTTGTCTAGAATAGAGTGAAATAGACAATCGGTGCAATCCTAACTAAGATTACATAAATGCGAAAGTGAGTTTGTTTGTTTATTTATTTATTTGTTTGTTTGTTTTTGTTACGCTTGCACGCTAAAACGGCTGAACGGATTAGGATGAATTTTGGCACATGGGTAGACCATGACCTGCGGGGCAACTACATAACTCACTATAAATCGCAATCGGTTTCATTTTGACAGTTCAACAACATTCATTGCGATAATTACGTTGTCGAGCAGATAAAATTTTCGAACATATGAAGCAATGGATTAGCAATTTGCTTCAAAATGATTCAGATTCCGATTGATAATGTGTTACGATATTAGGGTGCTGGATTGGGAGATAGGATACTTTTTGTCCCGATATTTCCACGGGATCGAGTTCGAGACTTATACTGGTGAAACCGCGCGGCGCAGCTAGTCCTAACTAATATTATAAATACGAAAGTGAGTTTGTTTGTTTGTTACGTTCTCGCGTCTAACGGCTCAACCCATCATCATTAAATTTTGCATACACTTTGTCAGGGGTACAGAAAAGGACATAGGGTACCTTACATCCAGAAAAAAAGTACTGTTCACGAGGGTTATACACTAAACGCGAAAAAAGCCGCGCGCTAGTTAATATTATAAATAGTAAAGTTTGTATGTTTGGATGTTTGTTACTCAATCACGGCTAAACAGATTTGGATGAAATTTTGCACATATGATACTTTCTATCCCGGTAGTACCTATGTTGCCGTGGGATAATTTCCGACCATCACGCGGGCGAAGTCACGGGTCAAAGCGTATTCCACGATATTCCACGCTTGGTGGAAGCATAATTTACAAAAAAAAAATATTATCTTAAAATAATATTTTTATTTTGTATTATTCTTCCAACCGAAAATAAAACAATTTTGTAGCCCTAACCCAAAAATAGCCTTACTAACTTACCAGCTGGCGTTGAGTAATCGGCATCATCATCAACGATCTCTGCATAGTCTTCAGACAGTAGCGTCGCTGTATTCGCCTCCCACGAACTCGTCTTGCCTTCAGAAGAACTACTGCTCATCTCCGCTGCCAAAATTAAAATAGTTTAGAGAAATTCCACACAATGGTAGCAAAATTATTATTTAAATTGATATAGAAATTGATTATTTAAGAAATAAAGTTTTAGGTATTGAATAAAACTGTGCCTATGTGTTTACTTGGTGTAATAATAATAATAATAATAAAACTTTATTTACAAATTTATTTTTTGTGTACAAAGTAGTATGATGTTATTATAAATGTGGCCCGTTTACATTCTACCATTACATGTGGTGTGCAAATATTAAATTTGAGAATACATTAAATTACTAAAAATGTCATAATATTCCTTCAGTTATATCTATAATCGTTACAAACAGTCAGATTAAATAAATTAATTGCAAATATTTAATTTCACAATAGGTACATTATATAATTTAAAAATGTCATATCATTACATCAGTTACCAATATGATCTTTATAAAGTTTCAGATTTTATATATTAATTGAAATGATAATGTCCATGAATATTGTTAAAATGTCAAAAATAATAATAACAATAGTAAGTAAATGTCAAATTAAAAATGAAATAAAATTTAAATAAACCAAGTATGTGAAAGAAAGTAATGACATTACTTTCTTTCTTCGACATGTGACACAAATTCATTAACAGTGTAAAAACATTTTTCTTGAAGCCACTGAATCAGCCTTTTTTTAAACATAAGCAAAGGTAGTTCTTTAAAGGCGTTTGGTAATTTGTTGTATATTTTAATAGCTATTATAAACGAATTTCTTTTATATATATCGAGCTTGCATTGTGGCAAGCAGAGCCTATGTTTATCTCTAGAGGCAACATTCATTTTGGTTACATCTCTATGCTTAATAAAATTTTCAGGATGTTGTCATACTAATAGGCACAATTCTATAATATACATGCATGCTAACGGTAAAATGTTGTACTTTCTAAACAGTGGCTTACAGCTATCCATGTAGGTACCCAGCTCCACAGATTGCACGCATACATTTTTTTTGTAACATAAACGCTTTATACATCCACCGAATTACCCTACAACAAGAGACCGTATGAGAGTACGGAGGAAACGTATCCGTGATATGCACAAAGAGCCGCTTCAGTTAAGACCGTGGCTCTTAATCTTCGTAGTGCATAAATAAATCTGTCCAGTTTGTCACAAACATATTCGACATGCTTTTTCCAATCGCAATTTTGATCCAATTGTATGCCCAGAAATACAGCACTTACTACTTGTTCTATAGTAGTGTCATTATATTTAACAGTCAGCATTAATGGGTTTCTCCTGTATGTTTGAAATTGCATCATTTTCGTTTTCTCCATATTAATTTGTAGGTTATTGGAGTTCAACCAGTGTATTATATTTTTGATGGCTTCATTAATCTCATACTCGTAGGTGTCGACTCTTATCACACTTCACGACAAGGGTCGTGTCATCAGCAAATAAAATGACTGTATGGCGAGTGATATTTGGGAGGTCATTGATATAGAGAAGGAATAAAAAAGGCCCCAATATACTGCCCTGCGGCACTCCGAAATTATTTTCCTGATAGTCGCTTCTATATGACACTTTTTTCCATTATGTATTCTGGAGATTTCTAACCAGTCGTTCGCTTTTCCTCTTATTCCGTATTTTTCTAATTTGTGTAAGAGCAGTTCGTGATCTACAAAATCGAACGCCTTGCTCATATCCAAGAGGATTGCCGCTACTGGTAAGCCGTCATTTATCGCCTGGGTGACATTCTTCATCAAATTGAAACAAGCCAAAGTGACGTGGTACTGTTTTTCCTAAACCCAAATTGTTCGTCTTTAAGTATACGATGACCAATCGCAAATTCTTGGAGCCTTCTCAGCATGATTTTCTCCAAGATTTTTGACATGATTGATATCAGAGTCACTGGCCTATAGTTCTTCATGTCAGATGTATTACCTTTTTTAAAAGTGGCTTTACTCTTGATTTTTTTTAAATCTCTGGGAATGCACCTTCTTCAAAAGAAAAGTTTATTAAATAACTTAATGGTTGGCAAATGCATGAAGCGCCTAATTTAATTACCTTTGTTGTTATGTCATCCAGTCCTACTGCACTTGTATTTTTAAGATTTTGTATTATTCTAAATACCTCCGTAGCATCAGTAGGTTTAAGAAATATTGTGTGGTCATTATTACCATCGATAGTCTTGTTTATCTCGTCAACATTGTATTTAAAATTAGAATTATTGGTCGATTGTATGTAGAATTGATTAAATGTGTCACTTATTTCCTTAGGGTCTAGAATTTTCCGGTCATCTTTAGTTATTACGTCAATTTGGGTTTTAGCGTTTAAATCATCAATATTTTCATTAATCACCGCCCATGTGGCTTTACACTTATTTTTATTATTGGCAATATATTCTATTGATATTCTGATTGTATTTTAGAATACAAATACTTCTAGACAATTGATTAAACTCCGGCCGTTGAGAGAATGCGTTCCTTACACCTGTCAACTGAGTACAAAAGAAAATGTATTTTACGAATTTAAACTTTATTATAGTTGGACTTATAATTAGCCAGTAAAATGACACTTCACACTGTCATTGCGTTAAAAAAAACTGAGTTATTGACGAAATGACAGTAAGAAGTGTCAGTTTACTCCAGTTAATAAAAGTCCTAGCATATTTCCTAATCGTGTACAACTGACAGATGTCAGGAACGCATTCTCTTAGCGGTCGAAATATAGAAGAAACATATTTGGTAGTTTGAGATTCCCATTTGGTAACTTACTTTTACACTGACAATTGAGTTGTTTCCAAACGGTTGCTTGTAAGAAATTCGAAATAAATTAATAACTAGACAAAGATTATATATATATATTATAAAATATCTGATACCTATTCTTACTAATTTACCTCACACACTGACTTATTAATTGTTGAAATTTTATGATACGTCTACTTTTAGAATGTTTGTAAATATGTGAGCACCATGTATCTATTCAAAATGTATCTGTCATTGCTTCGTTTTTAATCCTTTTTACCTATTTTAATCTAGTAATTTTATTGGAGGTGCACCTGAGGTCTTCACATATAATTAATGTATACCAAATATTTTAAAACATTTTAAAGGAGTAACGGTGGAGTTTCTTGCCCATTCTTCTTCATACGGTACTACCTTTTGGAAAGGGGCAACTAGAACCACTTCTATTTTTTTTTTCTGTAAATTATGACGACCAAAAGTGCCTTTTCTGTCTTTGCCTATTTGAAATAAATGATTTGATTTTGACTTTAAGTTCGAGATTTTAAAGCTACTGAATAGAGGTAGTATACTTACTCGTTCTGTTCCATAAAGATGTTTGTGATTCTGTGACCAGTCTACAGTACCCGTCAACTAAATCTGCTAAACTTTCTGCAGCCTGCAACGGGAAATTAATACTTAATAATAATAATAAATAATTATAACCAAATTACAAGATGATTATTAACATTAACTAAATTAATTTAAAAATAAATTAAAACTAAAAAAAGCCCCCAGGCATTGTACCGAGGATGCTGGCGCCATTACCTCGCTGAATTGCATCGTATGTTACATACTTTTCCATTTACATAACATCTCGCCAGTATTCACAAAAGGGTTAAGCAGAGGTGTACCGATAGTACACCCACATTTCGCCAGTTATGTTTAAGTCCTATGTAACAGGTGGCGAGCATATTGCCATCAAACGGGCAAGAAATTCCAGATGGAAAACCCAATAACACTTTGTCCGACCCGGGAATCAAACCCTACCTCATGCTCAGCAGTGTACATTACTATTTAATCCCAGTATATGCTTGTTATTGAGGGTCTCATGCGCAGTGACGTAGCGAGACTCTTTAACCCTTTGACCGCCACGTCAAAAAAGCAAAAACGTGCCCTCGGCGCCAAGCTACGAATTATTCTTTAAAATCTGTCATGTAGTCGTGACCGTGGCGTGCTGGGCACATTTTGGTTTGTCATCTATACATGACTGTGACGGTCAAAAGGTTAACTAAGTTAACAATGTCCGTATGTCTGACGCAGGGCGAAATGTTCGTAATTATAGATTAATAATAATAATAATTCTTTATTCGCAGACCTTGAAGTCCATAGTGTTAGTAGTGACATGGAATATACTTATTTAACTATTATTAGTAATACATACAAACAAACAATTAACAAAAACATAATAAAATAAAACAAGATGCCCGTATAGCTACTTAAAGCCGACCTATGTGTGCAGTCTCACTCACCGGCCAAGCATCGGGCAGTCCCACCGGTCACTAAATGCCCTCAACATGCTGTGGGAGCTAAAACATGTTCTTTGCCGGAGAGAATCGCATCGCTACCGAATAATGGCGTAAAAATCCTCTACCCTCGCATCGGTAAACATACTCGAAGCGCTACAAAACCGCGGCAGCACCACGTTCGGTTTTAATTTTAGCGAATTAACTACAGGGTCCAAATAAGTTTGCTAGCGAAACTCCGCAAATGTGATGGGTATGGATATCTAAACACGAAAAAAATTAATTGAAAAAGATTCAAGCATTTTTTTGGGGTTATTAACCGCTGGTAGTGGTGTAACTGGATGTGTGAGTTGAAAAAATCTCTTACATTTTATTTTAACGTGTTTAGTTATTGATACACGTCACGTATGTGAGAAATTTACTAAAAAAAAACATTGTTCTTGTCATCAATAGGGTATTTTACTATATACGACAAAAAATCTATAAATATATTATTGAGATAGTTTAGACAAAAAGGAGTCGGAAATGTTACTTTTAGTTCATAAAATAACAAAATAAGTTTAAAAATCCAATTCAACGCGTTCAGTTTTTCTAATCTGTTAACAGATTACTGTTTCATGGTGTTTTTTAAAAAACACAATGAAGTAGTAGCCGCCATGTTATTACGTCATACGGCTATGTAAACTAAAACGTGTCAACTGTCAACTGATAGTTAGTTAATAGATCAGCGCATTTGTTTACATAGCCAAGTGACGTCATGACGTCCACTGCGTCCAGCGTTTTCGTCAAACTACGCGCGAAATTTGAAAATGTAAAATTTAAATGCATTTTTATGGCACTTATTGATTGAATAATAATGTTGTGTTTTTTTTGGGGCATATTAACACTATAGAATTTAATTAAGACACTTTTCAAAAATGGGTGTAAGACCCTATTTAACGTCACGTCTGCGGAGTTTCGCTAGCTAATATAATTTAACACCGTTAAAAGAAAGAAAGAAAGTTAAATATTTTATTTGGGACACAACAACTAACAAAATTTCCGCTAGATAGGTATAGTCGGTTTTGTCGAATGAATCATGCTTCATGGAACGTGTGACTGTATACTGTACCAGGGGGGTAACCATCACCTCTTATAGCAGTATTATTATAATATTACTTCACAGTGGGAAAGTGATGGAGCTATACAGGACTTATAGCTCCATCTCTTTCTCACGCGAAGTAATATTGAAATAATACTGCTATTAGAGGTGATGGTAACCCCCCTGGTATTGTATATTGTAATATCGTTTCTAATACATCAATAGACATGCATAGTTCTGCTCACCTCAACACTGCTGCAGGTAATGGTGAGCGTTTCTGTCGTCCCCTTCACTCGTAACTGTAACGCAGCTTTACCGCATGACCCGCTCTGAAATTAAATAATTATTTACTTTGATAGATTACAGCCCACTTAATGGAGCTCAAGAAGGGGCTCGTGGCTAAGTAATAACAGCCGCAAGGGTCCATCGATCAGGTTAAGCTACGCTTGCCGCTGTTGGTCCGTGAATGGGTGACGATCTTTACATGTGGCGGCCATCTACATCGCCACATGCGAACTACGTATCACACTGACGTCACACAAAATCCTGCATCGCGCAAGCAGAGTTTACCGCGCAACTAGCATATATACAACATCCCGACATCAACCGTCGGGCAGTTGCCCACCAGACACGACACCCGTCTGGTCGGAGGATCCTCCCTTTTCTATGGAGGATGAGTGAACTTTACACCCTGTTCCTCATGCCTCTATATACATAACAAGACCCCTCCGTGCCTCGGAAAGCACGTTAAGCCGTTGGTCCCGGCTGTCATTAGTGGATCTTTGATAGTCGTTACGGGTAGTGAGAAGCCCGAGTGTGAGTGACAGCCAGTCTTACAAAGGAGTATCGTATTACCTAGTACCTACCAGCGTTGTGGAGGTCAGATAGGCAGTCGCTCCATGTAAAATACTGGTATTCAGCTGCTTCCGGTTAGACTGGAAGCTGACCCCAACATAGTTGGGAAAAGGCTAGGCAGATGATGATAAGACTACAACCAACTCTCTCTCGAAGAGAGGAGGCCTGTGTCCCAGCAGTGGGAACATTATAGGCTGATTATGATTATGCTAATATCTGTCTAATGGACTAAGCAGCTCTTGAAAATGGCTATTTCATTGGAAGTTCATTTTATGTACTGAACGCTGAATCTTCTGTTAAGACGCTGACAACATCTAAACCGCGGTCACTGTCAGATTGCATAGAAAAGAAAGAGAAGCGCGATGACACAATGCTTGTAATTTATTGCAAAATATGAAGCAATTATCTATTTACTCAAAATTTAGTTGAGTAATCGAAAATAAAAAACAACCAAGTTCTGCATTCAAATAAGACGTTCTTATTATTAATTAAATACGTAACGTGTGTTGATATTTAATACAGATATTTTGGATTAGAACTCAAGGTAAGAGGTTAGTTTAACGTTAGTTTTATCGTAATTTTTTTTTCAAAACGTGTTTTGGTAACAACCAAGTTCTGGGAGACATGTTCAAAATTAACATATATTTTTTCCGCTATCACAAACTATACAGATTTGGCAATTTTTTGTCATAAGAGAAGCCTATTTTGGTCAATTGGGTCTTGTCAGCGCTTTAAGAAACAATTCCAGAGTCTAGTCTTAAAGACGCTGTCGGCTTGTTGACAGTGAAATATAAACCTTATGATCAATGATTTTAAGTGCAAACTTAACCGAGAACGTTAGAAGGAATTGCCTGAAGTCTGTCTGTCCTGATAGCACAACTTTACACTTTATGACATTGATTTAAAGTATGTGTTAAGAAATAATTCTAGAGTCTAGTCTTAAAGACGCTGTCTGCCTGTGACAGTTGACATTGAATAATAAACCTTATGACCAATGATTTTAAGTGCAAATTTAATCGAGAACGTTAGAAGGAATTGCCTGAAGTCTGTGTCAATATTAGCACAACTTTACACTTTATGACACTGATTTAAAGTAAAAAGTGTCTCACCTGTGTTTGCGACTGCTGCGTACAGTTGGACTTTAGCGTCTGCACGGCGACGATGTCGCAGAACGACGCGATCTTCGTGTACGTGGGGGGCTCGCCGGCCTTGTGCGACACGTACGATATATCTGGAAGCAAATAATAATAGATTACAACATAAACATATTTTTTTCGACCTTATTTCATCATGTTTTTTCTTTGTTGTCCCACTGCTGGGCAATTCAATTATAACTACATAAATGTATTACGATGGTTTGAAGTGTAGGTACATTTCTCTAAATAATCTGAATATGTATTCTCCAAAGAGCTAAGCAGAGGTGTATAGTACCTATACCAATAAATCTTACACTTTTAAAATTATTTTTTATCTGTTGTACATTATAGGTATTGTGTGCCTTTTAATCTGTGCTAAATAAATGAATTTACTTTCTTTCTTATACAAGATGTAAAATAAATAACGCACAACCTCTTAAGGGGTCATTGTACTAATCATTATTAGGAACTTTTACTGTGGGACCAAACCAGGAATCGCGAAAATGATTAGATTAATTTTAAGATGAACTGATATTTTTTTATCGATTTCAGTTTTGGTCCCAGTGTAAAAGTTGTTCATAATAATGAGTACAATGACCCCTTAAGAGGTTGTGCGGTATTTAAATTACACTTACAAAGTGTATCACCAGTCGAGTTCACTTATTAGTCCCATCCACCTGAAACCAAACCACCTGAAACCACCCCAGTTTCAGGTGGTTTCCACAGGGATGCTACCAAATGGGCACGAGCCCAGCCAGCGATTTCAATACTGACAAATGCTAGCACTGATTGGACAGGTCCACTCAAATTGTTGTGGTTCTTTCCTCAAAAGACCGTTTCAGAGATTGATCTACATGGTCCTCACATGATCTGACCAAGATATTAAAAGTGAATTTGACCCTTGAGTTTGTTTGTTGTGATTCTGATATCCTATTTACAGAATAAACAATTTCATTTAATTTCACAGGAAACATTAAACAACACTGCCGAGTACAATCACTTGTTAGGTGATTAGATTGGTTGGTGGTTGTCTTATTGTTGTTATTCCTGTCAACCAATCAGAACTGACATTTTAGAGCGACTTGTCAGGGTTTTATGGTCTCATTCCGATCTTTTTATGGTCTCTGGTATGCTGCTGGGGAGTTTGTTGCGCCACTTCTTCTTCCCAGCTAAAGCACTAGGAAGTGGTGACTGGCGGGCGTTTTGGGGGACTGTCTTATGTAATTTTGACGGTCGAAAAGTGCTGATTCTCAGCCTAGTTATTTGATTACGGAAAACAAACAGTAGTATATTAAAAATAAAAGGAAGTATAGCTGAACTAACAGCCTAGTTTGAATAAATGACTTTTAATTTTGATTTAGATAATTTCCAGAATTGACTTGCCTATAAAGGGACCAATGGCCAGCTCCACAGGAATGGCCCAACCAGTCCCGAGCGCACCCGTGAACGTCTCCCGGTCGTACCCGTAGTGAGTGTGCATCGTGTCCAGGTACTTTAGCATACATTCTGTATCGCTTAGGTTTGCCACCTGCAAAACAATTAAATGGAAATATATAAGCCATGGTTGTACATTTGTACAGTCTTTTAAGCAGCGTCAGACGCATAATCAGTAAGATGTACACAAGCCACCATCTTGATGTCTTGGTTGCATTGCAAGAAGTACCTATTGGCATTCTTGGAAAAGGCTAGAACGATGATGAAATACCCTGAATTAATTTCAGCAGTCTATAGACCACACGAATCAAACTAAGGGGACCAATCGAAAATATAGGCCTTCCGCTAAAGTCATTCTAAACAAGCTAATGAGTTTAATATAACCAATACATCTCCTTTTTTGTGATAATTTTGTGAAATACAATTTGAATGACTATCCAATTTTAATATATTTTATTTGAATAATTGTATTGAATTTTAATGTATTTTATTTTAATGATGTAATGTTTTTATTTTTCTATTTTATGTATTTGTGATTTGTATTTTGGGACTTTGTGCCTTAAATAAATAATCCTCTGGTAATCCTTGAATATGGTCTTAGACTCTAACAAGTGTTAGCACTACAGTACTAATCAAAAATCAAAGTTTACCTTTTTAAACTGTTGCTGTATCGCCTTCTTGAGCACCTTGGGTTTGATGGCGTCCAGCACGGACTTGGGCAGGAACTTGTGCAGGCCGAACTCCTTCTCCAGGTACTCGATGTTGGACTTCTTGTCCAGGGATATTTGCATATCCTTACAGAAGTATCTGGAATAGAACATACAAATATTATAAGAATAGAATATTATTTATTTATTTAATACTTTTAGCACACAAATGTACAGAGGCGGACTTAATAGGCGTTTTCTACCAGTCAACCTTTGGGTGATGCAGATACAAACAGTGGTAGGTGCAATAACGAAAATTGTGGAATGTTTTTTTATCAAACTCAAAACTCAAAGCATTTATTTAAATAAACCAAATACAGGCACTTTTTAAATGTCAATGGATCGGTCAGTCAGAAATATGAAGCTAATTGCTCATTCTAAAGCGTAGTAAGTTCAGCTATGGAGATGAACGGACAAGATACTCCATGGACACTCTTTTAAATTAAAATATTGTTACAAAAATGTATTTTTTATTGTTGTTGGTTAAAAAATAGAGGGTCAAATTGAATTACCTAGCGAAACTCCACAGACGTGATGGGTATCGATATCTAAATATGATAAAACAAAAATAAATTAATTTCATTAAATTAATTTATTTTTGTTTCATTTTTTTTGGGGTCATCAACCGCCGTTAGAGTAGTCACTTGAAATATCAGTTTAAAAATCTGTTTTTTTTTTGTGTATACTTCACGTAACAGGTATCACGTAATACGTAGGTAATAGGTATCGCCTATTACGTATTACGTTACGATTACGATAGCTAAACAAGATAAAATAAAAATAAAAACAGATTTAACCAACTCATACTTCCAGTAAAAAAAAAAATACCAGCGGTCGTTACCCAAAAAAAAAAATCATCAAATCTTTATCATCTTTATTTATTCTTCTTTAGATATGGAACCGATCACGTCTGCGGAGTTTTACTATTGACCCTGTATTTGGTCAAAATAAAAATAAAATATCTCTTCAACATACCTGTAGGCCCTAGTGGAAATTATACCCCATTATTCCACACTCTAGAGTCTAGAGTGTGCAATAATGAGGTGTAAATTATTTTTTTCACTATCTCACTCTCTTTGACTGAATGAAAATGGCTGTCTCATTTTTGCATAGGGATAATGTTAAGTAACTATTTAAAATCATCAATAAATCAATGTGCTAATTGGTTTAAAGACAAACCGGGAAAGTTCGTATCGGACCACACACAATGAAGGGTAGTTCGGATGAATTTATCCCAAAAAGAAACTTATCATTGTAGTTGAAAAACATGTTCCCATACATCGATAATCGTCACGGTCAATTCTCCAAGTGCAAATGTAAGTTTGTAATCGCATTTTTATGTGTGTTATAACTACAGATTATCGATTTTCGGACTTTTTCCTTTACTTGTGCTGTAAGACCTTGCTTCTTGCCAAATTTCATGATTCTCGGTCAATGGGAAGTACCCATACCCGGGTTTTGATCTATTTGCGAATATCTAAATATGTCGCATAAATGGCCGTATTTTTTAATACGTTGACTTAGAAGTTATTTTTTAGAACTCCAAGGGACCGTATTTATTTCAACTTGATACCTCCACGCGTTGCTGAGAAAAAGGGTCTTGACAGGTTGACAGACTGACGGACAACGAAGTGATCCTATAAGGGTTTCGTTTTTTTCCTTTTGAGGTACAGAATCCTAAAAAGTGGAGTGGTGGTGCAGAGAATACTTACTTAATTTCTAAACAACATATTTGTATTGCCAACTCCTGATCTACCATAGGATGATTGGCGTTGAGGTAGTCGTGTCGCACCTGGAAGTTTAAAACGCACAGTAAGCAACACAATAATGAATCTTTTTAAAATGACTGAAATATATATTTTTTAAGCAGTGGTGGCCCAGTGGTAACAGCCGCGACTTACGAGTTGTAGGTCATAGGTTCGAACCCAGACAGGTGCTTTACTTTGTGTAAATTATTTCATCACCACTGCTCTCAATACGGTGAAGGAATACATCATGAGGAACCAAACATTCGAAGACATGTGACATCTACCAACCCACACTGGGCCCGCGTGGCCCACTCCCTCTCACAGAGAGGAGGTCTGTGTCCCAGCAGTGGGAATATTATAGGCTGATTATGCTCTACATATATTTTTTGTTTATTTAAACCAGCACAAGCTTGAAAATTCCAGGCTGATTGACCACAGCACCTACGCACCTATGTCCAATCTTTAATTTAAAACCTACACAGACGCAACGAAGAGTGGTGATCACTCATATGCACACAGATTTGAAGCCTGTCTCTAAACCTGCTGATATAAGTTTTCAGAGAGAATAGCCATTCTTTAACTTCGTGGGTATTTGCAGACTATACGTAACAAAAATCTAAGCAAGGACTGGTGAAGAAAACCCTACCTGGTCGTAATAATAATGGAAGGTGACTCGGTCGCCGTCGCACAGGTCGCGCAGGTTGGCAGGCAGGTAGCGCACGCGCAGCTCGAGCCGCCACTCGCTCGCCGGCCATTTTGTGAGCAGCTCAGACACTGGAGTATCTTGGTGGACCCAACGGATCTGAGGAGAATAGAATACTCTTTATTATGTACACCATATAAATTATAGAGATATTAAATTTAGAAATTTTACATAGGGTGACACAAGTGGCAGTCTCATCGCTAAAAGTGATCTTTTAAAGACAATCTTTGAGGCAGTGGCGTGCCTAGGGTTTCAAAATAACGCAAGCCCAATAAAATTTTAACCGATTTCAAAAAAAGAAAGTTCAGTTTTCGACTGAGTATGTAGGTACCTACGTATCTACGTATGTATCATCGCAATTTTCTCATAAACTACTGGTTAGGTACAATAAATTCTCTATCGAGCATTTTAGTAAGGCTTTTGGGCTTATATGAAGGTATCGCCACTGCTTTGAGGAGGTTTGTTAAGGAAGAACAAAAAATACATTAAAGTTATATTAATTCCAAACGATGACCACCCTTGGTTTGATTGATTTGTGAGGATTTTTTCCTCCTGAACTCCTGCAGAGTCATATTACCTAGTCTAAGATTTCTTACTCTATAATGCCAGATCAAGATTGCCTTGGCGTTAGTTTACGTCGCCTTGAAGCCGTAGATAGACACTTTGCTAATGTCCCAAACGCAACGCTGACGGCGCTGACACACCCTTAGCTAGATGCAAAGGATAACTTGTCGTAAGGCCATGAATTTATCCACACTTGCCAGTAGTTCGTAGTGCGTCTCTTGGCCCGCAGCACGAAGCAAGACTTATACACTCGGTCACCGGCCGCTTGTCTGGCCGCCAGCAGTCGTAGTACGGACCTCACATCTTGACTAACACTAAGACATGTATCTAACCAGTAGTTAGTGTCTCACCTTGCCAGTAGTTAGTCTCTCGGCCCGCAGCGCGAAGCAAGACGTATACACTCGGTCACCGGCCATTTGTCTGGCCGCCAGCAGCCGTAGTACGGACTTCACATCTTCACTAAGACATGTATCTTACCAGTAGTTAGTGACTCACCTTGCCAGTAGTTAGTCGCTTGGCTCGCAGCGCGAAGCAAGACGTGTAGACTCGGTCGCCGGCCGCTAGCCTGGCCGCCAGCAGCCGTAGTACAGACCGCACATCTTCGTCTGATGATGCTCGCACCACGTTGAAGCCACCATTGGGGAGGTGGACTTTTAGCGTGGACTGGTCACCTGCGCTGCCGCCTGGAGAAGATGGAAGGAAAAGTAGAAGCAATCGGTCAAAGTCAGCCTTTCCAACCTATGTTGGAACCTAGTTTGACAACATCCGTAGATGAATACCATTATTTTACCTGGATCAATTGCCAAAAACGGCATATAGGTCTATAGCATAATAATAAAAAGAGCCACATCTGAATAAGAATACTACTAAGAATATTTTAATACGAGACCGCTGTTCAGCCGAGCGAATGAGCCTCATTATCACTACCCATTGTTTTCAGATGTAAACTTTTAACCAGGGACTGTGATTGGCTGGCGTGCCTTGAAAATTAAAAACCAATACGCACCTTCTTTTTAATATAACGTGCAGTATTTTGGCCTTTTTAGCCAGATTTTGTATTTCGAATTTTATTGCGACTTACCTAGGTAAAATTCTCAATACAAAACTAACATCCTACCAGACTAAGTTGCCAGTTTTGTAAAAATAACTGCATTTCAATTTCTGTCAAGTTCTTATTTAAAAAAAAGCGGGTAAGTGCGAGTCGGAGGGGTTTCGTACCTTCCACCGTACAATATTTAACCTACCTATTTCTATAACACGTTTATTGTATGGGAACCCCTTAAATGTTTAACTTTATTTTAATTTTATTAATTGTTATAGCAGCTATAGTAATAGGGTTGGCACCCTTTGGGTATAGAACTATTAAAATGGCTCAATACTTTAAACGTAGATCTAAAGAAATACCTTGTTTTGTATTATGACCTAACGTTTAAATTTCCACGTTCTCAAGGCATCATTACAGACTATTGACAATTCATTTTTCCGAGCCACTGGTTGGTCGAGGCGACTCCTATGGGCCCAGACGTTTATGGCAGACACTTTCTAAGCTGTGAAGGTATTCTTGTCACGTTCCTATGATTTATGTATGGAGAGAGATTTTACTGAGAATCGATGATAAATCTAGTTTTCTCGTTTAAAATGAAAATCGGTATTCTTTTACTTAATGCGACGTGAGCTTTGAGATAAAAGTATTGGCACTGCTTAGGAATCGAATTGTATAGTGCGTTTACTATAACTTGACGCGTGACGTGATTGGTAGGGCTGAATTTTGCAGTCATGTGATTGGTAGTTCAGTTTTGTCAGTCGCCATTTTGAACCCTATTAATATTTAAACTAAGACGTATTATTATTATTACGTATTCTATTATTATTATTATTATTATTATTATTATGTATTCTATTATTATTATTATTATTATTATTATGTATTCTATTATTATTATTATTACGTATTTAGGTATTTACTGTGTTTCATTAATACCTTGCTTAATTCTTAATTGAGACAAACACTTCAAATGAAGTGTTTGTTCGAAAACGCCCGCCCTTCACTTATAGCCTAGCTGTAGGTAAATACCTACAGATAGGCTATAGGTGAAGGGCGGGCGTTTTTAGGGGACCGTCTTATGTAATTTTGACGTGCGAAAAGTGCTGATTCTCAACTTAGTTTGAATAAATGAGTTTTGATTTTAGTCCAGTACTATGCAAGTCCAATTTATCCTATCCTACTAATATTATAAATGCGAAAGTTTGTAAGAATGGATGGATGGATGGATGTTTGTTACTCTTTCACGCAAAAAGTACTGAACGGATTTGGATGAAATTTGGCACACATATAGTTAATACCCAGAAATAACACACATGATACTTTTTATCCCGATATACCCACGGGGTCAAAACTTATGCTGGTGAAACCGCGGGGCGCATCTCGTGCTAAAAATAAAGGTATAGCGAAGGATGCGTTTATATTAAGACAAAATATAGGTCACATTAAATTAGCTAGCTAAACTTCACAGACGAGGTGGATAAGCACGATAAAATAAAAATAAACAGTTTTTCTCAACTCATACTTCTAGTAGGTAATGAACTACCAGCGGTCGTTGACCCCCAAAAAAAACCTCCAAACTATTAATTTTAATTTATTGTTATGATATCGATACCCCCGCTTGCGCGCCGCTGTCGCATGAAGTCGAGATCCTTCCTGCCCCGACCTCGTTCCGCGGATGAGCACCTTATTTTACGTTATAATAGAGTTGCAAACCGCGTGGCCCAAAACTCCTGTTCGGAGTCAGTGGGGACTGAAGGGACGGAAAAGTACGACCCCTATTCGGAGGCAATGGGGACTTAGCGGTACGTCTGCGGAGATACGCTAGCGTATTTAATTGGACCCTGTACAGTAGGTATCAATCAGTAGACTAGAAGTTTAAATAGGTACTTAATTTGAAAAATACGCCACTATTTCGATCAAAGTTTTAATTCAATCAATCAATCAACTCAGTCTATAACAGTCCACTGCTGGACATAGGACTCTCCCAGGCTGCGCCACAACACCCTGTCCTCCGCCTTCCGCATCCAGTCTGTCCCCGCCACCTTTTTAAGGTAGTCGGTCCATCTAGCTGGGGGGCGTCCCACACTACGGTTGCCGATACGCGGTCGCCACTCCAGGACTCGTCTGCTCCACCGGACATCAGTCCTTGGACAAACATAGCCAGCCCACTGCCACTTCAGCTTGCTGAATCTGCAGGCTATATCGGTTAAACTACACTATATATAAAATTTAAACGTCTGGCACCTACGTGTGCAGCCGTATCCAGTGAGCCACCCATCACACAAAAAACTCAGGATACTGTGGGAGCTAGCAAGTACTCTACCGAGAATGGAAGCGCACCGTTTCCGTATAATGGCATGAAAACCATCAACCCTAGCGTGGTAGACCCAACAGCATCCAGCAGCATAGCCCGCTCCATATAACCTAGAAT
Source organism: Atethmia centrago (assembly GCA_905333075.3). Classification (NCBI taxonomy): domain Eukaryota; kingdom Metazoa; phylum Arthropoda; class Insecta; order Lepidoptera; family Noctuidae; genus Atethmia; species Atethmia centrago. The sequence goes on from HG995385.1 coordinate 18,312,147, forward strand.
TTGTGGACCAGCCCAACTGTCAGTATAAGTTTTAATTGGTAAGTACAAAATATGTAAAACGAAGCGACCAATTTCTGGAATAACCTCGCCTGTTAACTGCCAGCTGATCCTTTCACAAACAGATCAATTTCATAAAACTGCGCCTACACAAACTAAATGGATGTCACCTAAGTAATGAGGTTAATAAAAGGCAGAGTAAATTAAAACCGATGTGAGGAGTGTCGTTACGGGTGTGGTGACCAACCCCCGTGGTTATTGTAGGTACTCTAAATATAGGTCGTAATGGTTATTGTTCCATTTGAAGGTTATATTCAGTCAGATATTCAATTTACTTCTATGAATGTTTTCATTAGCGAAGTGCTTTCTCGGTCCACAACGTTCCGTGAAGGCGTGATTTATCTCCTGTTTCGACAGCATAAATATAATATAATAAATTTAATAAAACTGCCTAGCCTTTTCCCAACTAATTTGGGGTCGGTTTCCTAAACTAACCGGATGCAGCTAAATACCAGTATTTTACATGGAGCGACTGCCTATCTGACCTCCACAACCCAGTTACTAGTAACACGAATCTCACTTATAAATATTGGTCTATGAACACGATACTCCTTGTTAAGGCGCTGACAAGACCCAATTGACCAAAATTGGCTTCTCTTAAGAAAAAAAATTGCCAAATCTGTATAGTTTGTGGTAGCGGAAAAAATATATGTTAATTTTGAACATATTTCCCAGAACTTGGTTGTTACCAAAACACGTTTTGAAAAAAAATCTCGATATAAACTAACGTTAAACTCACCTCTTACGAGAGTTCTAATCCAAAATATCTGTATTAAATATGAACATACGTTACATATTTAATTAATAACAAGAACGTCTTATTTGAATGCAGAACTTGGTTGTTTTTTATTTTCGATTACTCAACTCAATTTTGAGTAAATAGATAATTGCTTCATATTTTGCAATAAATTACAAGCGTTGTGTAATCGCGCTTCTCTTTCTTTTCTATGCAATCTGACAGTGACCGCGGTTCAGGTGTTGTCAGCGTCTTAAGACTGGTTGTCAGACTGTTTGGGACTCTGCCTACACGTAACGACTGTCAAAGATCTAGGAATGACAGCCGGGACCAACGGCTTTACGTGCTCTCCGAGGCACGGAAAGGCCTTGATATGTAATGGTCACCCATCCATAAAAAGAAATCAGTGGCTAAATCCGAGTACCAGTAGTCAAAGTAGTGTAAAGTCTCTACTTATAGTTACACAGAGTAAAGGCTCCCGCAGACAGGCACGACGCGACGGTGCGACGCGATTCTGGTAAAACAATTTCCATGAAGTTTTTATAGAAATTGGTCTACTCGAGTCCTGTGGCACTGTCGCTTCGCGCCTGTCTGCGGTAGCCTTAACACAGAATTTACCGGAAACTAGAACTTACGTAAAAGATGATTACACTATTTGAAATTCCAATTTCTTTTGAAATAAACGCTGCACGCTGCCTTAAAGTAAAAATCAGCAATTCCTATTGTACCACCTTTGAGATACAATTTTTGCTCGCACAAATAAAATTCATTCAAAGTCCTTTTACAAAAACGTTTTTAAAAAACGTAAAACGCCGTAAATTTAACAATCCTTCTTAAAAAGCGTTTCCGACGTATTGTGTGGTAACTACTTAAACATACACACACACCGTACACGTCCGTGCTTTAATTAAAAGTGTGCACACAGGTAATATAATGCTCGTCTCATTAAAAAAGGACAAACGCCTCCCCGACGTTTAAGCTGTGATATATTGGTGGAGGAACCAAGGGGGGAAGAAGGATAGAGGAGGAAAGGGGAGTGCGTGTAATCGGATTTCTGGAAACAAAGGCAATTTTTTTTTTGTAAAAGGCTTTAGCCGTTCAATGTATGGATGGTATTATTTCCATTTGTTTTTGATATCATCAAGAACAATCGTATTAGGAAAATGCACATGACGTGGTCTACCGATGCCAAGAGTACCAAGGAACTTCCAGATATCAGCAGGTGAAGAAGAAGATATGTCAAGAATATGACAGCGTTTAGCGTTGCGTATACTCTGATTACACCGATTTCTAGCAGCTTTGAAAAAGTTGCGATTTTCTTCATTGCGATCCCTTTTAAATTTACGAACGGCCCGATCCCTGCGCCTCATCGCCATTCGAACCCCTGTCGTCATCCAAGAATCAGGAGGACGCCGAAGTTTAATCATCTTAACAGGAGCGTGTACAATCGTAGAGGGCGAGGACCACCTGATCGAAAATACACAGCTTTTCGTCTACAGCTGTCGCCGCTGCCACGTGTTCCTAACTGAAGTCTGACGCATCCTGATGAAGCATCTCAACGCGCGCAAAACACCGCATGTGCAGATTTTTTGGGATAGGTTTAGGCGGTTTTAGGACATACGAAAGGAAAATGAGGTCATGATGGGACACTGACCATGAGAGGAAACAAGGGAGGTAGTGGATGTAAGGATTAGGTCGATCCAAGTATCATCGCCCGAGATATTGAAATGGGTTTGATTGCAGTGAAAGTCCATGGAGACTAACGGACCTGATGATATTACGGAGTTTAAGGGATCGAAGGGCGTGGTGAGCAAGGTCGGTGTTGAAATCGCCCATGATGATGCAATGTGCAAACTCTGAGCCTACGGATTCCAGCACCAATTCGAGATTGCAAAAGTAGTCGACGGCGGGTGGACAAAAGAAAACACAAAGTAGGATCTTGACGCCTTTGAGGTAGACCTCTAAAAAGAGGTACACAGCGGAAGCATGGTATAGTGAGGGAGATGAGACAATAATTTTGAAAGAATGAAATTCTATCATTTCGGATAACAATGAAACCTGGGAGAGAGTAGGTGTTGGAGAGAAGATGAGGTTTGAGCCAACTCTCAGAAACCAGAACGGCATGAACATTAGCGTTGGAAAAGGTGAAATCCCAAAACAAAGAAATCTCATAAGGAAAAGAACTTACAGAAAAATATAACTTAGAGAGATGTATTAACGATTTTAATGATTATATTTCTGTTTCAAATACATAATTATTTGTTATGGTCGCGAATCATAAATTTGATCAAGATACAACCTGACTGAATTTCGCGGGCCACCACTGCAGATCCACCAGGTTTCCTCACGATGTTTACCTTCAAACATTTCAGTATTGTTCAAAAAGCAGTAAGTATTTATCTTACCATGTGCGGGCGCTGATGACTGGTGCCTCTTCGGCGAGCCGCCCGGTGGGGCGGGCTGCATGGCGCGCGCTAGCGGACCGTCCCCGCACCGACCGCCACCTTCCGGTTCATGGCTGTAACAATACAGAATACTATGTTAGAAATATTTAGTCAAAACAGGAGAAGTGCATAGATTGAAGGGTTGTTCTTAAGAACTAATAGTTTGGCTTTGATTGTTTATGTGTCTATATAGTGGCATGCTGAAAAAGAACTAAAACAAACAGGCTAACTTTGATAGGCTGGTGTGCCTGACAGCTACGTCTTACACTCGCGCCACGTCATTGTGCTGTCATTGTGTAATTCTAGTGTGCGTGCATTTTACGACCAACAGTTGGACGCAATTTTATCGACGAGTTCACAGCCTTGACTATCTATCTAGATATATTTATAGCTTTTTAGTTTGGCATAAAGTTATGGCAGTTCCAGACAATGAGGAACAAGACTCAAGACACAGGTTTTATACCCGAACCCCTTATCCTTCAGGTAGTTTTTTAAAAATCCTTAAAATTAAAAGCTAGGACTACCGTAGCATGATAAGACGTTCCGCGTGTCTAGGCGAAAGTAAAACATCAAATTAGTGGAACCTATCGCGAAAAATCGCCGCGTACTTTCTGGTTAGATTTGTCCCTAGATGAGTTTAGTGACTTACCTAAATCTGTTATTACGCCTTTATATAATGCAAATAAGTTGTGCAAAATATATGTTAAACTAGAACGCATACACATTAATTCTGTAAGTGAATATTTAAGAATACTTTATGAAATCAATTCAGGAAGTAATATCTACCCAAAGCATAAAAAAACTATATTACTTTCAACTACTTAAGTTATTTTAATTTTTTTCTTTGTATGTACAGACTATTTTATTATCTATAATATGTAGTATCTGTTTTTTTTTCAAATATTTACATTTCCGTTACTAAAAATATATATTCCCTATCAAACCTGACGGTGGTGCGGCGTGAGCGCGACGCAAATTTGTATGGCCAAGGTCAACGGCGATTATCCGACCCTTAAGCGTGGAATACACAACAAGCTACCTAGTAGTACAAGAGCATACTACTTTCGAGCAATTGCAGCTTTCGAGTAGCATTCAACTAGCATGTATACAGGTAAAGAGAATGAGTATTTTACAGGCACAGAGAGCATGCTACTATAAGCTACCTAGGTAGCAAAAAAGCATGCTTATTAATATCATGTGTATTTCAGGCTATATACACATACACGCTTACACGCCGTTAATTAACTCCACTGACATGTAAAATTAATTCTTCGCATAAAAATCTCCTTTTCGCGGTCCATTAACTTCGTAAACGTTATGGACCGCTCTGCTGGGTACACACATTATTATTCATGACGATGGTAACACACATCTAAATCTACATATATGTATGCAGTTTAGTTTCATAGCTTTTTAAGGATCCGTACCCAAAGGGTGTCAACGGGACCCTAATACTAAGGGTCATCGCTAAGAGTAATCGTTAGACACTTTAAATTTTGGCAGAGCGTGTCCTACTATGGCCGCTATAACAACAAATAATAAAAATAAAAACGCCGAAAGAAACAAGTTTCTTCAATGGGATACCCCTTTAATTTTTAACTTTATTTTATTAAGTTAAAAATTAAAGGGGTATCCCATTCAAGAAACTTGTTTCTTTGGGCGTTTTTATTTTTCTAAAATATTAATAAAATGAAGTGTTAAATATTGTACGAAGGGTTCCGTTGGTACGGAACCATTTGTTTCCGTACCACCGCAGTCGGTATCATATATTTTTCTGATTTTGATTACTGCAGTGGTTAATATACTTATAGGCATAATAAAACTTATAAAACTTGTGTTTAGTTCCTGTAGTCCCCTTATACGACTTTATTTAATTTTTTAAAATAAAGAACGCTAGAAAATGTAGGTCCCCCACCACAATGAACGCTATTGCCACGTTAAACCGATTCGGGTATATGACATTCACAATGACAAATTATTTTATATTAGAAGAAGACTAATACGTATTCGGTCAGTGAAATGTAAAGTTATCAATCACTTCTTGTCAACATTTAGCTCTGAATTTCGATAAATTTAAATATCTATTTTACTTTTCTATATAATTTTGTATAATAGTTATAAACACATCGGCTCTTTCAAGTTATTTTAGAACCATAATACAAGGGAAGGAAGCTTTTTTTACGCTCTGTGGGAGCTTCACTCAAAAACTACTAAACGAATTTTAATGACAGCTGTTCTGTTCTAACTATTTCGGGACTTCGTCGCCCAAAAAGGGTGCAATGTTATGTTAGAAATATGTAAAGGAAGCAACGACAAAATTCTGTCGCCGAAGATAGAGAAAAAAAGGATTCTTTATGTAGAGGACAGAGATGCGATGTTTTTCCGGCAAAATATTCCATTATTCCTGGGCATGCTTATCACTATTAACCTATTGACCACCACGTCAAAAAAGCAAAGACGTGCCCTCGGCGCCAAGCTACGAATTATTCCTTAAAATCTGTCATGTAGTCGTGACCGTGGCGTGCTGGGCACATTTTGCTCTGACATCTATACATGACTGTGGCGGTCAAAAGGTTGAGTAGATAAACTACAAAAATCTGAGTAAAGTAAAAAAGAAGATACGAAGGTGACATGACATGGGAAACAAACATACATTAAGACGCTGACAACACCTAAACCGCGGTCACTGTCAGATTGCATAGAAAAGAAGGAGAAGCGCGATGACACAACGCTCGTGATTTATTGCAAAATATGAAGCAATTATCTATTTACTCAACATTGAGTTGAGTAATCGAAAATAAAAAACAACCAAGTTCTGCATTGAAATAAGACGTTCTTGTTATTAATTAAATACGTACCGTATGTTGATATTTAATACAGATATTTTGGATTAGAACTCAAACTAAGAGGTTAGTTTAACGTCAGTTTGTATCGAGAATTCTTTTTCAAAACGTGTTTTGGTAACAACCAAGTTCTGGGAAATATGTTCAAAATTAACATATATTTTTTTCGCTACCACAAACTATACAGATTTGGCAATTTTTTCCTTAAGAGAAGCCTATTTTGGTCAATTGGGTATTGTCAGCGCCTTAAATAGTGTTTATTCGGGTCTCAAAGGCACTTCATCATATTTTATTTCGCTGTTTCCGGTTATACTGGAAACCGTCCCCAAGATAGTTGGGAAAAGGCTAAGCAGATTGATTGATTCTCTAAAGTTCATCAATAACACTGGCCATATTTACAAATAATTGCAATAAAATAACTATTCAATTTAACAAAAGAGTTGTAACACAAAATACGTCTAAACAATAAAAGGAAACGCTAGGCTTTTGTTTCTTAACCCACAAAAAAGAAAATGGCCGACCTCAGCCAGAAGCTATTGCTAAGGAAAAATATTCTTAACAAAATATCAAATAGTTTCAGCTTTACAAAATTGGTCAAGCTTTGGTCAAGGGTTTAACAAAAGACGTCAATATGGTGCCGACACGGCCACCGTTTTATCCAAGGGCACAAATAGTGTACTTAGGAAATATTGGTTACCTTTGTACACAGAATTGTGTGTTATTTATTATAGAGGTGACGATCTGGCTTATTGGTTGATTCGCACGAATTTACTCCCCCGAAACGGGCGATTCGCACGAAGTTAATTTATTAGTGGGCGATTAAATAGTTTGTTAAATATTTCTATATACCAAGTTTGAAATATAAATACAGAAATATTCGTACTGACAAGGCGTTTTCATTTCGCTATAAAGTTATGAAAAAGTACACTAGAAAGTACATTTAACAATTATTTTTGTACAAGTGTATATTTTATGCAGCAAATGTTTATGAGTAAATATTTTATGTGCCAATTTTTAATATGTATTTCTGGAGTTGTCGCATGTAATAATGTAATTCGCAAGAAGTTAATTTGTTTTTGTGGGCGAAAGCCAACAAATAAATTAACTTCTTGCGAATCGCCTACAGAAAACAACATATTATTTAAAAGTGTCGAGTCTCCGTTTGGGCGAAAGAATTCGTGCGAATCGACCAATAAGCCCACGTTTTTAATAACGGGTAAAGAAAATCTGGGAAAGTGGTATAAGAAATGTGTTTTTTACATCCTTTTCAGTTTCGGTGTTCAGTTGTTAGAAGAATTAATTTGTCAAGGACCGGCTAATGAGACACTGTGGCGGCATCTACGTCGCCACATACGAACTACGCATCACACTGACGTCACGCAAAATCCTGCATCGCGCAAGCAGAGTTTACCGCGCAACTAGCATATATACAACATCCCGACATCAACCGTCGGGCAGTTGCCCACCAGACACGACACCCGTCTGGTCGGAGGATCCTCCCTTTTCTATGGAGGATGAGTGAACTTTACACCCTGTTCCTCATGCCTCTATACTGGTGACCCCGAATATGAACGTCAGCGCAGCCTTCGTGCAACTACTTCAGCGTGACGTCATCATCATCACTTCCTCAAGCTTTCGAGCGGCGAGTCACACAGCCAGCCAGCACCCACGGCTTCAACGGGTATCCTGACCACCAGCATGCAGCGACCGCGCATACCTGGTCATCACCCTAAGCCTCATCAGCAACCTTGGCAACAGCACACTGCACTTTCGGCCGGTCAACAAGCAGAGCTCTTCAACGCTCTCCTGGTCGACGCCAGCAGTCAGCCCTCAACCCGGCGCTGTACCACATCCGACTCACTGGAGCATAACGCAGCGCCACCCCGACTCAATGGGGCATCACCGCAGACAGTTCCGACCCACCGCGAACTATGCGACAACCGGTTCCGACGCACTGGAACCACATCTGGCACTGGCAAGCATCGCAAGATACATGACTCAGCCCACTATCGACCTCCGGTCTCCGGAGGGGAGTGATGTGGCGGCATCTACGTCGCCACATACGAACTACGCATCACACTGACGTCACGCAAAATCCTGCATCGCGCAAGCAGAGTTTACCGCGCAACTAGCATATATACAACATCCCGACATCAACCGTCGGGCAGTTGCCCACCAGACACGACACCCGTCTGGTCGGAGGATCCTCCCTTTTCTATGGAGGATGAGTGAACTTTACACCCTGTTCCTCATGCCTCTATAACACAATTGATTTTCTATTGTTTGACTCCGAATCAGTGTCGCGCGGGGCTTGACCGGTGTGTTCTCAATAATGACGCAACTGTTTTATTTGGACAACTCAAAAACAAAAAAATCAAAGCATTTATTCCAAACCAATTACAGGCACTTTTGAATTGTCAAGGGGTCGGTCAGTCAGAAAGATGAAGCTAGTTGCCCATTCCAAAGCGTAGTAGGTATCTATGGAGAAGGACGGGCAAGAAACTCCACGAACACTCTTTTAAATCGACATATTATGGTTACAAAATATTGTTTACATCATTCATTTTGAAATTATACATGTGAGAACGATGCAAAACGTAATAAAAAAGAACTAGCCTTTATATTTAATTTTCAGCAACATTTCCGGCAATTTTCAGGCTTGGCAACTTTAACTGGAGTAGACCATAGCGCAGATAGGGAAGCCAAGGTTTGTTCGATATGTGAATTTCAATACAATAGAAAAAAATAAGTAAAAAGTGCACAAGTGGTAAAAAAGAAGACGGGAAATTTCATTGTTATAAATTACACCCTACGTCAATTTGCCGTGTTAGAGCCATTTCAGAGGAACTGTCAAAGAACAGTTATGATTTGAATATGCGGACAATTTAAGGTTATCAATTTGCTTCACAATTAATTTCCCTGACTTTAAAAGGTTTGTTTGAATAGCCATACGCCTCGAGATAAACAAAATAACTCCCTAAATAAAAACAAATACCGACGTAAACAATCGTAGGGTAGGTACCTCACATTCTCCACTGAAACTTTCTATACTAAGGCATACCCGAACATAAGGTTGTTTTATTTCGTGGCGAATTACAGCATAAGAGGATTACTTACGTTGTGCGTGTGTTGTGGGGAGAAACATGCTGAGTAAGCTAAAAAAAAGATACATATCACGTACCTCGTGTTTTATTAAAAGAAGGGAGGATAAGGTAAAACAAAACAGGAAAAAAATAGGGTTAGGCAAAATTAATTCTGGATGTTATCTTCTATACGCCAACAAGTTCTAGGATTTTTTATGTTGTAGGTTTGAAATACAGCTGTCTGTATTACAAATCTGCTGCTCAAATCCTTCCTACTTCACAATTTGTACAAAGACTATACTTTGCACAAGTTGGGAAGTAGGTAAAAAGTAACCACGTGTGTAGTAACACAAATGGTTTTATTGATGCGTTGCGTATCTTCCCAAAACATCAGACCCAGCCAAAAAATACTCCGCCTCAAATTCATAAGAAAAACCCTCAAGGCTATTCTAATAACTTGTTATATTACCAGAGGTTCGAAGGTACGGTTCCTGCAACTCAAGATTATACTAATGTGATATGACATTACCAAAAGACGTTCTTTTAGCCTGGTGATGTTATTTTAAGGGGTTTGACAGGGTTAATCAAAATTATAATAAAGAACCATACTATGCTTTGTAGAGCTATGGACCATAGTGCATACAGGATAAGTCTGAAAGGAGTAGGATATTTTAGGAGGCAATTAGGTGTATAAAACTGGACAAATTTCCCCGAGGAACATGGTCGAAATCTTAAAATTGATAATCGACTTTTCATACAAAGTGACTGGTCACGTGACTTGTTTGTATGAGAAGTTAATTTTTATTTTTTATATTTCGACCTAGGTATGTTCCTTGGGGAAAGTTGTTCAGTTTTATGCACCTGTAATCAGGTATTTTAGGAGGTAATCCTCCTAAAATATCTGCACTCCTTTTAAACTTATTTTGTATACATCAGTAAAAGCAAAACGCACACATTTCATTAAAAGGTCTGCCTCGTTGGTCTAGGTCTAGGGTAGGTTGGTCGCAAGCGTTACTACTGGACACGAGGTCATAGTTTCGATTCCCGAGTCGGGCAAAGTATTATTGCGTATTTTCATTTGGAATTTCTCAGTAGCAGCCCGGAGTCTGGATTCGTGCCCGGTTGATGGCAATAGGCTCGCCACTGCATAACTGGCGAAAATTACTTAATTAATTACTTTATTAAGGTACACCTCTGCCCAACTCTTTGGGGATTATAAGCGTGATGTTATATTTGTTAATTAAAATGATTGCTTATCAATGAAACCAATCAATTTCACTCAAAGACCCCTTTCAATCAGTCGCCGCGTATCTAATTAATACTACTAACCCCCAGAATACCAGCACTTCGGTATTTATTTTTTTAAATATCGCAGCATTATGCTGAGATAAGAGCCTTTTTGGCGTCGCACCAGTCGTTTTTTTTTGTTTTTTTTTTTAATTGACCAAATATGTAAATTTTGTTAGTTTTAAATGCTCCTTTTTTACTTCTTGTGCTTAAATTATATTTTTCTATCTTTTAATTGTCCATTAAACAGATGACTAGTATTGGCTCTAATTTATTCAAGTTATAGGTATATGCAAACAATAGTAGTGCTTATGGCCTATGCATTAAAATCATTTTTTTTTATTAAACTTCATTGGAATTTTTGTTTTTGCCACCAATGTAATGTATATAATTTGTAGAAGGAATCTTTCGCTTATAAAACGGTGGTACTATTTGCCACTCTTACTCAATCAGTAAATGTATCCTTTATCAGTTGAAGTTTCCCGCAATATCGTTTACAAACAGCTAATCCAGAAGGTCTGAAATATCCTCAAAATGTCTAAATGCTAAACAATCCAAACAGAGTTTCATTGAACACGATACAAACATTCAAGCAATTTCATATCGCTCAGATTCCGATCAAAGGACGCGATCCGGCCCTCGATTGGTTTGAATCAAATTGACCGCAAGGCATCCAGGCCCTTTAATAAACTAAGGGTGGTTTACCCACTTTAATCACAAACCAAGAAAATACAGAAGTTCAGCTTTTGGCAATGAAAATGAAAGTAACTAATTCGCGGTGCGGTTGTGGAATTCAGTTCCGCCGGACATTAGGGACTGCCAAACTGTTGCAGTATTTAAAAGAAGAGTGATAGAACACTATATTTCCACTTCGTCATAGCTGCCTATGTATTTGTTACTTTAAATTACACTATATTTTTTAAATATTCTAGTGATATTTATTTTAAAAGTATGTACGTATGTATGTTAGTATATTCCCATATTAAGACGCTGACAACACTTAAACTGCGGTCACTGTCAAATTCCATAGAAAAGAAAGAGAAGCGCGATGACACAACGCTTGTAATTTATTGCAAAATATGAAGTAATTATACATTTACTCAAAATTGAGTTGAGTAATCGAAAATAAAAAACAACCAAGTTCTGCATTCAAATAAGACGTTCTTGTTATTAATTAAATACGTAACGTATGTTGATATTTGATACAGATATTTTGGATTAGAACTCAAAGTAAGAGGTTAGTTTGTATCGAGATTTTGTTTTCAAAACGTGTTTTGGTAACAACCAAGTTCTGGGAAATATGTTCAAAATTGACATATATTTTTTCCGCTACCACAAACTATACAGATTTGGCAATATTTTTTCTTAAGCGAGCCCTATTTTGGTCAATTGGGTCTTGTCAGCGCCTTATTTGTTTTGTGAATTGTTTCAATTTTATGTATACTATTTTCTCTTCTACTCTTACACACGGTGTCTACATCTCTTTGTCTACTGTCCTATCGCAGGTATGCTGGAAGAGATTTCTTTAGAAATAAGCATCATCTGTGTACATATTTTTCAGTTTTATATATGTGTAAATAAATGGTTAAATAAATAAATAATTGTGTCGCAACAGCAATCATAAGAAAAAGCATCATTTTATTCGGGATGTCAACCACCATCTGAATATTTACATTTGAAATGACTTAGCATGACAAGACAGAATTTACAATGAACAAAGGTTTCAAACTTAAAGCACCCCTCGTTTGGGGTCAGGGGTTAAAATAAAGAACAATATCTCGTGAAGTTTTCCAGTGAAATAGGAATAATCCAGATCATATTTTCATTGGCCACGACTATCACTAATGGGAATCTACAATTTTTGTTTTGATAACTTAGCTTAACTTTTTGGCTCTTTACTTCACCTTTCGGCTCTTTACTTCGCCTTTTGGCTCTTTACTTACCTTAGCTCTTCTTTGTGTTCAAATTAAGTTTACTCTCTTACATTAACAAGACATTGGTGCCGATTCCCTTGTTCACAAACTAAACTAAATTTAAGTTCAGTGTATCTTTTTCTTTCTATTTCATTAAGAAAAGGACAGAAGATAAATTTTAGTTTAGTCCTGTCAAATTAATCAGCGTTTGACGTAAATTGACGTAATTTTAGTAGGCAAGTTTTTAATCACGTCTAAACTTGTATGGAGTAGTAACAGGCGCTGATTAATTTGACAGGACTAAACTAAAATTTATCTTCCGTCCTCTTCTTAGTGAAAAAGAAAGAAAAAGATGCACTGAACTTAAATTTAGTTTAGTTTGTGAACAAGGGAATCGGCGCCATTGTTGCGAAGCTGACGGAACTAAATCAGTTCGCATTTAGTGTGTGACCCGAACCTTATCCGGCTTTCATCAAACGATTCCAATATCGTGGGGTGGTACAATCTTGAAGTAAGTTTGGTGAGTGTTTGAGTATACAGGATAATTAATGGTTTTGGAGAGTGGTTCTGTTAGAGTTAAAACTGTGTTTTTTTACAATATTATAAGTAAGAGTTTGGATGGTTATTAGAAGTGAGGCAGAGTAAACAAAATATGATTAAAAGACGTTAAAGATGATACGTATACTTAGGTATAAGAGAGAAGAGAAAAACGCCAATGAATCTGGAATAATAGCAGGGGAATAATCAAAATGTATCAGCAATTATTTTATTTTGTCCGTAGACCATTTACAATACAGGAAAAAAAAACAGTCGGGAAAAATAAAAGTATTGAACAAATCATGTAAATGTGTTTTATTACTGATACTGAACCACAAAAAAAAAAATTCCTAAATAACTAGAAGATCATATTTTTGTTTTTAACTTGTAATCTTTTTTTTTCCTTGGTAATTATTAACCATTTTTAATAGGTATTTTTTTTCTGTATATCTACAAGATCATATTTTTATTAACTGCATGGATAGCAGTTATTCGGCAGTTATTATCATGGCGATGCACGGTTATAATTTAGAAACAACCATTTTCATGCATGTATTCATATTTCTACTAACGGCAATGCGTGACCAATGCTTTGTTTGCAGACAATTATCAAAGGATGAAAAAGTATGAATCGAAAATAATATTGACACATTGCAAAGTATTATATAATTTGACCCTTAGAGAATGTGCACATCGCGTTTTTTAAACGCGCCATTGACGCGCGTTTTAGAAACTTGCGTCGACGGCGCGCTTTTATCCTACAGAAGGTCTACAGGCTGCGTCTGACTCGCGTGCGTATCGCGTCTGTATCGCTACAAACGCGCGTCAACGGCGCGTTTAAAAAACGTGGTGTGCACAGGCTCTAAATATTGCTAGAAAAGATAAGCAGGTGAACGGAATCTATGGTACTAACGGGGATCCGATTGATACAAAACATGGTTTAGATTAAAGATTCCAAGAATAGTTGTGATCAATACATAGCCAGACATAGCCAGACATATATGGCTTTAGTATTTCTATTAGAGGATAGATAAAAACGAATGCTACATTGGAGACGAGAAAGAAATGGAAGACTAGGAGCAAGAAGAGAATACGGGAAGTATATCTACATAAATTATGCTGAAGATAAAGAGGCATTATTTCAAAATAGCATGAACTCCTACAGTTACGACTAACTTGTCTTTTAATTTAAACAAGCTTTTTATACCAGTTCCAAGTATTAACAGAATCGTCGGTTCACCTTCATTATCTAATACTGAGGAAGATCTATGGATCACAAATTACCGTCGACCTTACGTGTCAATCTGCTGCTGTGCTTTTTGTTACCTTAATAAAAAAATCAGTAACAGAACGGATAAATTTGTTGAATTTCGTTTGTTTATTTATATTGAGAATAATCTATGAGATAATAAAATAAATTATGTTACGGGTTATCGCAATTACCAAACCACTAAGGACGATATAATGACGATATAGCTATTAGAAGGGACAACTACAGGCTCTTAATAACTTACGATTATGATTTGAGGAGAATCAGTAATTACCAAAGGCTAAGGGTTTAGTTCGTTTAGTACTTTAGTTTCACAATTTAATTGGTCAAGGACAGCTAATGAGACACAACTGATTTTCTATTGTTTGACTCCGAATCGGTGTCGCGCGGGGCAGCTTGTTTATAAACATTGTATGAACATTGATAGGCACTATGAATTGCTGTTTAAAAAGATTTACGTCAAATAAAACGCCAGTTACATAACGCATCCAGCACTGGAAGTCAAACACGCTTGCAATAGATACACAAAAACAATAAGCTAACGCAATAAATAAATTCACTTACAAAAAACTAAACAAGAATAATGGAAGAACATGGAAAAATATGGCTCAAAATAATTCTTATGTTCAATTTAAAATCCGAAGCTAAGCCCGGCTTAAAAAACACACTACTCTTGCCACGAGAGAAAACACGGGGTTAAAAGAAAATTTTAAAACGAAAAAATTGAGACAGGTTAAGCTCGGACTAAAAGCTAATGTAATAAAAACAGAATTGTATTATTGTAAAGTAGATTCCGAAGTAAAAGCAAACAGACTGCAGGAGTTGATTTTCACTGCGGAAGTTAAACGGGTGCACAAACTTACAAGAAAAATCTCAGAGGCAAGGGAACTCATGGGATTTTACTCCTTTAGGGAATTAAGTGAGTGTTATTTACTAATAGTCTCGAATGTGAGAAGGTATGGTTGACTCGGTTTTTGTCATTAGAAGTTTTGATCATCAGCCAGTCTAATTTAAAGAAACTATTTAGGATATCAAAATAGTCAATTAGTTCCTGTATTGTAATAATTTTTTTCATGTTATGCCACACCAAATAGTTTTTTTTTCATTTTTATCCTCTGAAAAGAGTATGCTTTGATGGTTGGTCATGTTGAGAGGAGGAATGATAGGCGACTAACAAAAGGTATTTGCAAAGCAGAGGTAAGTGGAAACGCTGGGAGGGGTCGTTCTAGGAGGACATATAGTGACCTAATTGGTGATGTTCTTTAGAAAGGCCTGGGTGCGTAGTACTCGCAACCGGCGTGCGTGTATAACCATCTAGATGTATGAACGTCGGCGAAGAAAAAGGAGTACCTACGTTGTTTGTTACTATTGTTTCTGCCATGGGAAGAAGGCGTGAGTTTATATATGTATGTACTAACAATTTACATTACTGAATTTCCACCTCCCCAACCCTAAGATAGTTGATAAAAGATATTTTATTTTGAATATACATATGGGTACAGTACACATATGGGGGATATAAGGAATAGGATCATTTTACCAGCAGGCTTAAGATAACGCTTTCTATATCTACTCTCTACTGGAGAATAGAAATCGCTTGTCTACATTTCAGCGAAATCATATTAACAAAGATTTAATGTATTGGTTCTTAATTCTTAAACCTCAGTTCTCTTCCTACCTCACCAGTGTAAACCATAATCCACTGTTCCAATCAACCACATACCAAATCTAGGCTTTCCAATATCCAGTACATGGGTATAGGAAGTTGTAATTATGGCGACAAGGCTCTGTCCGGGTTGGGGGTGACCACCCCCTCGCATCCCGCCTTCACCCCCGCACGCATCGATTGGCGGCTTTCGGCGCATGCAAATGCACAATGCCCCCTGCATTCAGAATAGCCGGTGCGGGTAGTTAGACACGTTATGTTAGGGTTGGCGAGCTTTGAACTGTAGATTCGGGAAAAAAAGTTTTTCAAACTGTACCGTGTAACATTTATCAAATGAAAGGGAGGGTTCCAATTTTTTTTATAACTTCAAATTATTCTTTTTAAAGTTATGAATGAATGAATGAATGTAATGCACGACCCCAGCGTGGTTAAACCAGACTCGATTGCTCGAATGAACCCAAGGATTCGCACTAGTCCCTGGAGCCTCATATAAAGAAAATAGATGAAAATTGTACATTCTGAAAAAAACATGGTAAATCACTCAATTTTGTGCGTACAAACTTACATTTGCAGTTGGAACGTATGAAGAACATGTTTTTCAACTACAATGTTAAGTTTGATGTTGGGATAAATTCATCCGAACTATGGAACCCTTCATTGTGCGTGGTCTGACATGCACTTGACTGGTTTTTAAGAAACCATACGTAAGTACTTAAATAGTTTTGACAACTTTTATAGCAGCATCAAATATCATTTCATACATTCTAAATGTAATAATCATTTATTTACATAACCAAATTACAAGATGATTATTAACATTAACTAAATTAAATTAAAACTAAGTTAAGCTTAAAAAAGGCCCTCGGGGCATTGTACCGAGGATGCTGGCGGCATTTCCTCGCTGAATTGCAATGCTGATGCGTTGCGCGAGAAAGCCGCCAGCTTTTCGGTCACCAGTTACATCAACTAGACGTTTCGCGATTTCCGCAAATAACTTATGCGCACTGGGACCCCACGGACCGAGGGTCTCGACGCCAAAGGACACAAAGTTGTACTCTCTGCCAAGGCCTCCATATTTAATAAATGTAATTGGTTCTATCATCCCTAGAGCAATAAAGTCGGTATCAACACTCATTTTCATCCTTCTAGTAGTAGTTTGCCAACCCTAAGTTTTGGTTACTCACTTTTGTTTGGTCTGCGGTTGATTTGGTTTTGTTTAGGTTTGGCTTGTCTAATCAATGTTTACTAATCAGTATTCTCTTGTACTATTGTTGGGCTGTAGTGGTATTTTTAAATCAATTCTTTTAGTTTTGTCTGCTACCATATTAAAAGCTTTCTCTACATTTTGAAAGTGTATGTTTTAAAACTTAGCTTAACTGTTTTTCTTTTAATAACCTGAGCATAGACAAGTGGCAATGTCTTTCAAAGCGTTTCAAACTCCCGTATTATTATTATACTCTTTGGTTTCAAATTTCCACAACCACTTTCAACAGAATTGACATAAGCTTTTCGGTAGCTGATGTCAGTCCCCACATTTTTGACGTGTTCGTGTTTTGACGTGTCATCGTTATCGCTCATAGAATAAATCAATTCTTTTAGTTCTTTCAATTCTTTTAGTTTTGTCTGCTACCATATTTATAAGGTTTTGAGGTTTTGTTTTTTTTAAACAGAACTGCTTTTCTTTTAAAAACCTGAGGGCATAGACACGTGGCAATGTCTTTCAAAGCGTTTCAAATTTCCACGACCACTTTCAACAGAATTGACATAAGCTTTTCGGTAACTGTCAGTCCCATACATTTTTGACGTGTCTGTGTTTTGACGTTTCATCGTTATCGCTCATAGAATTTCACTTTGCTTAGGACCTCTGTAATATATTGGATATGCTTGGCTTGTATATTTACTTATTTGAAGTATATCGTCAATTTAATATTATACGCAAACAAGATGACAAGATGTTTCTGGCACAACACGCTTTAACAAGAGTTAAAGCGTGTTTTACCAGCAAAACGAGTGAAGTACGGCCTTTCAAACCTCCTTACTTGAGTTTCCATAGTGTTGACAAAGTTGTCTAAACTGCCTTAAACGGTTACTCGACCTCTGATGCTGCAAAACTTGGCATTTGCCTTCCTATTAAGATCAAATCTGTTAACTATTAGATGGTGTACATACTTCACACTTTAAACTTGCAAACTACCGAACTTTAATATAGGTTTGTTAATACTGATAAGAGTTTTAAGAAAGATTTTTTGTGTTTATTATGTAGATTCATTTTCTTGCTGTAACTTGGTCTTCGACTGTTAACATGACAGCTGAATAAAATAATTTTCGGTTATTAAATAAAATAGCTGTGATTTAAGCGATAAATTGTAGGTTTATTAACGAAAAAATATCTTTTATTAAAAATTACCTTTATTTTCAATAATGATATAAAATTAGAAATTTTAAGTAATATAAATTTATATTAAGGCTTAAATCATTTATTTAAGTATACTTAAATAATTTTGAAGAATATTACAACTAAATATTTTATATTTTATTTTATTATTATTATTATTATTATTATAAATAATTACGTTAGCGTAGCTAAACTAACCTTGACTATTGTAAAATAGTATGGAAGTCTGTCCCAAGATTATAACACCATTATGTGTAGAAAAGCTTCACACATTAAATTTGAAGGATCTCGTGCGTCATCTTAAGAATATTTATTGCATTTCATTGCCATAAGTGCTTTCTCAAAACATTAAAAAAGATTAATCATATTAGTAAAACAATGCACAAAACCTTTAGTTGCCAAGCAGTTCTGATAAAAATGAAAGTGTCCTGCATATTTTGGCAGGGGGCCGGCGCGTGCGCCACTTGGCACGTCGGCACCGATACGGTCATACGGTACGATGCAAATGATGCATTGTGTGCGATTCCAGCATGTTTTGGTACGTAAGTAACGGTACGGAGTAGCTGTCGAGGCGGTGTCTTGTGGATTTTGTAATGTCTGCCAAGAAAATATTTGGGTCTAAAACTTTTTTCTCTGCGAGTTTTAAGCCTATTGACATGAGTTTGTTTTGTTGTTATTCTTATTGCTATTAAAAGTTACTTCATAAATTTTAGGATTAGGCCCTTTGTACACACACGTTTTTTTTGCCGTGAAACACTACGGTTTGTTCGCCGTGTGTAGGCACGGTCTTCAGTGTTGTGTGGAAGCTTGTTGACGGACACGTTTTTTCTACGGCGCGGTTTTGCAAGCGCGTACACCGCGCTTGCAAGGGCAAGTGTATGCGTCAAGGCTCGTGCAGCCTAGCGCGATATCGAGGGCGCGACAGGCAGCAATATGCCTGTCACGCCCGCGATATCGTCCCAGTCTGCGGGAGCCTTTATTGTTGTTTAAGTTATCTATATTTTATCAGATAACTATTCGAAGTATTTTCATCATTCCTCAATATTAGTAGGCTTTTGTTCAGCCGTAGACAGTAAGGAGCCACGATGATAGATAACTTGATGATTCATTTGATATGAGGTGAGGACACTTATTTTTTTTCATCCACAACGGGGAAGCTCTTGGCCTTAATTCCACGTGAGGAATCCTCAACCACAGAGGATCCAGCTATCTTACCTCTAACTGCCGAAACTCAATAATGCTGTTAACATTGTTTTTATGGCGAGAGACTTAGATAAGATGGTGGTAGCTAGCCAGGCAGACTTAGAACAAGCCCTACCACCAACTAAACCAAGCAGAAAAAACTACTTAACCCTAGATTAGGAGCTCTGCGACTCTGGACTATTACGAGAAATTTAACAAGACTGTTTTAGAAACGTAGGTACCTACTATAAGAGTGGGTCATAACATAATCTGCCTATAAAAGTAGCGACTACCAAGTTGCGCAAACTATCAAAGTATTAGCAAATAAGTAGTCATAAAAAGCAAGCATAAAACTGTAAGAACTGGAGATGTTTACAAATAAACAAGTCATAAGTGCTGTGGGTGTGAACAGGTGCGCAATTATGTAGGCCATCGAACATGTCCAAACAGGCCGGTCGGTGCGCTGACTCATCTGAATTGATAATGAAATGTACAGAAGGTCAAGTTGACACAATGTGCGATAAGGAGACTCGTAAGTCGTACGTTATGATTTATCATGAAAAGTTATGCATTTAGTTGAAGTTAAATTAAAAACAGATATGAATACCTATATGCAAAAAGGGGGTGACTACTGAGATGACGACTTTTAGAAGTATGGAATGAAAAAGACATGTTGCGCCGACCACAAATAACTTGGGATAAGGGCAAGAGAATTACGATAAATATGTATATGCAACAAGAAGCTAAGCTTTGTAGTTGAGTAGTCAATAAATGAATGACTTAACTAAATAGATCCTCTCTTTTTAAAGCCGGTTATAAACGATCCATACGATTTTTCTATAATCGAAGCAATCGCACATCGCAGCGTATTTCATTTGTTTCGCAGCCAAAAATTGCTGATATATTTGATTGTAATTATGATAAGGGCATGTATTCAAATTGTAAACTACATACCAGAATTCATTTCCCATGGTAGAAACCACATAACAGCGTGCTACGATCCTTATACCCCACTTTACTTCATCACAGTTCATTCATAATAAAATTGTAGTTACTGCAATGTCACAACTTCTTCAAAATATTAGTAAGCTAATACAAAACACAAATGTAACTGAAGCGCGTCGACGCAAATCACGACTATCAGTAGTCCGATTAGAACTGCGATTAAATAAATAATGACTTTCTATTCCTTATCGCATTTCGAGCGGGAATGGTCCTTCTGATTGATATCTACTCCGTGTCTCCGTGTTGCTCAAGCGTATGTTATTGCACCCTATGATGAAGGCAATAGAGTCGATAACCCTACAGTCGCTAGTGATTGACCACCGTTAATCATTGGTTTTATGGTGAGTAATTGAAGGAAATGTTTTATTGACAACAAATCATATTTATTCATTATATCCGTGTTTTCAGTTTTATTGCATGAGGAAATTAGCTGGTACTGTTAGGTTTATTGAGACGAGATGTAGCCGATTTGAATCGGTTAATCAGAAACACAAAAATAATATTAAAAAGGTTTTTCAGTAACTCATTCTGTCGTCTGGAAGTTACAGGAACTGATGGACGCTCACACTCAAAGCAAACCAATTCACACACAGTCGCTTTTGAATTGTCAAGAGTCGGAAAGATGAAGCTAGTTGCCCTTTCCAAAGCGTAGTAGGTTCAACAAAAACAACGCTACTGATGGCGCCAGTCCACTCGTAACCGAATTCTGGGGGTATACTCCCTAAGCACTAAATCCGTAATTTCGGCCGAATTTACAGACGCTTCCTACTCCGTATCACCTACGGACATAAGATAACTTCGGAGCCCGAACTGAGAATGAATGACAACACGATTTGACAGTTGTCCTTACTCGCAATGTGTTTGAGCTCGCTTGAAAAATTGAATTTTTAAATTTGAAATTGAACTTTCGGACGGGCCCGTATCTTCGTTGACGGACTTAGAGAATAGACCCTCTGGGCCGACTCTATATGGATTGCCATCGACACCATAAGAAGAAGAAGAAGAAGAAGATGAAGAAGAAATAATTCAATCACATAACAGCTTAATAGCTTTTCCAAAGAGTTCAAAATTATGTCGGTAAATATTAACACAGTAGGACGACTTTTTGTACTTATAATAATGATGAGGCCAAGAACCATTGGCTACAGGAATTTAGAAATCAATCAATCTGCCTAGCCTTTTCCCAAGTATGTTGGAGTCGGCATCCAGTCTAACCGGATCCAGCTGAATACCAGTATTTTACATGGTGCGACTGCCTATCTGACCTCTACAAGCTAGTTACTGGGTAACATGATAACCCTTGGTCAGACTCGAGAAAGTCCTTTCAAGACTTTGCAACGTTATTCGAATCTGAAATACAAATGATCAGATCAAGTTTATTTCTGGATTCTTATACATATACTCATTGACATTGATGATTTATTTTAATGACATGTATATTTACTTGTGAAGTACCTATTATATTATTTTAATTATTGTGAATGTAAAGACTACGGGGGTCATTGTTTTTATTTTTCTCTCATTTAGTTTTAATCTTACTCTCTACCCAAATGTTCTTTCTTTGGTATTGATCGTCGAACCGTTGATCTCCTAAAGTTCTGAGTTGAGCTTCATGATTACTGACAAATGCGTGCACTGACTGGACAGGTCCACACAAGGTGTTTTCTTTTCTCAAAATACCATTTCAGACACCAATCTACATGGCATTCACATGATCTGACCAAGATTATATCTGGACTTTAAAAGACACTGTGACCCCTGAGTTTGTTTCGGCCTTTCTTCTCAGAGTTGTCAGATAAGAAACGTCGACCTCATCTAGTTTTATAAAAATATGATTGACGTGTAAAAGAGTTTGTACAAACCTACTTACAGAAATAGAATCATTTATCATTTAGTAAAGCAACGCTACAATCCATCATAATTAAAATTAAACTTTCATATCTTTACCAACAATGTACCTAATAACAACAAATATTAATACGGAATACATTCCGATAGCGATGTCTCTTGCCAAAAGATAGCTATACATTTGATTAACTAATTAGTTGCTGTCATTACAGTGCGACCGTCGAGAGAATGCGTTCCTACTCCCTAATCACTAAATCCGTAGTTTCGGACGAAGTTACGGGCGTTTCCTACTCCGTATCACTTACGGATATAAGACTACTAGATTACTTCGGAGCCCGAACTGAGAATAAATGACAGCACGATTTGACAGCTGTCCCTACTTGCAGTGTTTGTGCGGGTTCGAAAAATTGTATTTGTCACTTGTTTTGACGGATCAACCACTTTCAGATGGGCCCGTATCTTCGTTAACGGACTTGGTCCCCCTTACTTCAGTCAGTTGGACAATTTCTAGTAACTATAAGGATCAAATTCGCAAAACAAATATTCGTTGGTATGAAATCGACAAGTGGCAAGAACGCATTCTCTCAACGGACGGACTGTAGCATGCTTAGCATCACTGAATACTAGTGAAAGTTTTGAATACATACTGGAAGAAAGCGAAAACTATTAAAAATATATTTTTTGTATTAAGGCGCTGACAAGACCCAATTGACCAAAATAGGCTTCTCTTAAGTAAAAAAATTGCCAAATCTGTATAGTTTGTGGTAGCGGAAAAAATATATGTTAATTTTGAACATATTTCCCAGAACTTGGTTGTTACCAAAACACGTTTTGAAAAAAAATGTCGATACAATCTAACGTTAAACTAACCTCTTACCTTGAGTTCTAATCCAAAATATCTGCATTAAATATCAGCATACGTTACGAATCTAATTAATAACAAGAATGTCTTATTTGAATGCAGAACTTGGTTGTTTTTTATTTTCAATTACTCAACTCAATTTTGAGTAAATAGATAATTGCTTCATATTTTGCAATAAATTATAAGCGTTGTGTCATCGCGCTTCTCTTTCTTTTCTATGCAATCTGACAGTGACCGCGGTTTAAGTGTTGTCAGCGTCTTAAGAATTTATTCTTGTTTCTTTTAGCCTTTTTTTTGGGTGGGAATTTGTCAAATAACTTCTCCCGATCTGGGCGGAGCAGGAGGGTGTGTCAGACTCTTACTGACTAAAACCCATCCATTTTCCCTACGTTGCCTGTGTTGCCAGGGTCCACGGTATCCCTTTCGGACTTTCCCGTCGCGGGAAAGTCCGCTGGCAGGAATCGGCCCTAGTGGATCCCTACATTTGTGGTGACATCTCTTTGAGGCGCGCGTGGAACACAACGCGCCGTCGACCCAGGTCAGGGTCCGTACCGGACGGCGCGCTACCCATTGCTTACCGTCCGCAAGCCCGCGCCTATATATTTCGACCTATGTTCCTTGGGGAAACTTGATCAGTTCTATGCACCTGATTACCTCCTAAAATATCCGCACTCCTTTTAAAATTATCCTGTATAAGGTACCCTAAGTTTAGCTATACTTAGACAAACCTACGCCTAAATGAGTTTCATTTTGACAGTTCAACAACATTAATTGCGTTATTTTGCATACGTTGTTGAGCAGACAAATTTTTCGAACATATGAAGCAATGGATTATCTATATACTTCAAAATTTGATTGATAGTTTGTTACCCAATTATGATGCTGTTAATTGTAGTAGATTCTAAACTGTCTGTCATAAATGTACAGTTTACGACTTTCTTCTTTAGCGTATCTAGAGGGAAGCCAAAAGCGTATAAACTGTGTCAAAATCGTGACTCAAGTGTCGAACTTGATATAATCTCTAGATATAAATATTTAGTCCTCGCGCACGTATGGGAGTGGCGCGAGGAGGCGAAACGCCGGGGCGTAAGTCCGCCGCCGCGAGAAATCGCGGCACAGCGGACGGAGCTCCGGCGGGATCTCATGGCGTCATGGAAAGTACGGTTGTCGCAACCCAGTGCTGGGCACGCCACGATTGCGGCGATAAGTCCCCTCTTTGAGGAGTGGCTGGAGAGGCGCCACGGCGTCCTCACCTTCCGCCTGACGCAGGTCCTCACCGGACACGGCAGCTTCGGGAGGTTCCTGTGTCGGATAAGGCGGGAGGAAACGTCCGGGTGTCACCACTGTGTGGATCGCCCAGAGGACACGGTGGAGCATACGGTGGAGGTCTGCCCGGCTTGGGTAGAGCACCGCCGTGTCCTCGTGGAGGCGATCGGCGGCAGAGACCTCTCGCGTCCGGCCCTGGTTCAGGCCATGGTACGGAGCGAGAGGGCATGGGCAGCCGTCACCTCCTTCTGCGAAGCAGTAATGCTCGCGAAGGAGGAGGCGGGACGGTTGAGGGAAAGGCACGTTTCGCGCCCTCTCGCCCCTAGCCGCCGCAGGAGACGCCCAGGGCGTCGGGAATCCCGGGCGGATTTCCGGCCTCCGTAGGCGCGGGCTTGCGGACGGTGAGCAATGGGTAGCTCACCGTCCGGTAAGGACCAGGCCCGGGTCGACGGCGCGTTGTATTCCACGCGCGCCTCAAAGAGATGTCGTCAGCACATAGTAGGGGTCCACTAGGGCCGATGCCTGCCGGGGTCGCGGGAAGGTACTTATGGGTCACCGAGGCCCCCGCAACACAGGCAACAAGAAGGAATACGGGTGGGTTTTAGTCAGTAAGAGTCTGACACACCCTCCCGCTCCGCCCAGAGCGGGAGAAGTTATTTGATGATTTCCCACCCTCAAAAAAAAAAAAAAAAAAAGATATAAATATTTCGTCACGATTACGTCAATCAAATATTGAGATATGGATGCAATTCACGTAACACGCCATTCTAACAATTTAAGATTTTTTAGAAAACATTATGTACTATAACATTACGAATTTTACATAAAAAACACGTCTGTTAACAGGAAACGTCGAATAATCGATCAAAGCTATCGAATATCAAGCAAATCCACCAAAGGCACATTACTACACACAGAACCGGTAACAAGCAACAAAGCTATCCGATTTCCTAAACCGATTCTCGGAATGTCGGTATCGATACTAAATCGATTGCGGGATGTCTCTCGCACTAGAGACGAGCCGGAATATCGAGTGATCCTTTTAATTAAACTTGCATCAAAACGGAATGTACAATACCGATACTAATTGGGAATCGATTGCAATTTTGTGGAACGAAATATCGGAGCATTGAACGCCTGAATCATCGAAATGTTATTGAACTTGTGTCAGATATTTTTAACCGACTTCAAAAAGGAGGAGGTTATAATGTACGTCTTTTTTTTTTTTTTTTTTTAGGGTGGGATATCATCAAATAACTTCTCCCGCTCTGGGCGGAGCGGGAGGGTGTGTCAGACTCTTACTGACTAAAACCCACCCGTATTCCTTCTTGTTGCCTGTGTTGCGGGGGCCTCGGTGACCCATAAGTACCTTCCCGCGACCCCGGCAGGCATCGGCCCTAGTGGACCCCTACTTTTGTGCTGACGACATCTCTTTGAGGCGCGCGTGGAATACGACGCGCCGTCGACCCGGGCCTGGTCCTTACCGGACGGTGAGCTACCCATTGCTCACCGTCCGCAAGCCCGCGCCTACGGTGGCCGGAAATCCGCCCGGGATTCCCGACGCCCTGGGCGTCTCCTGCGGCGGCTAGGGGCGAGAGGGCGCGAAACTTGCCTTTCCCTCAACCGTCCCGCCTCCTCCTTTGCGAGCATTACTGCTTCGCAGAAGGAGGTGACGGCTGCCCATGCCCTCTCGCTCCGTACCATGGCCTGAACCAGGGCCGGACGCGAGAGGTCTCTGCCGCCGATCGCCTCCACGAGGACACGGCGGTGCTCTGCCCAAGCCGGGCAGACCTCCACCGTATGCTCCACCGTGTCCTCCAGGCGATCCACACAGTATAATGTACGTCTGTATGTATTTTTTTTTAATATATTATGTTCATCGATATTTTCGTCAATTGTGGACAGATTTTGAAAATTCTTTTTTTTTTTTTTGGTAGAGGAAGCTTGCGCGGTCCCATAGAAATGTTAGCAACTTTGCTTGGGTAGTTTTTTATTTAGCTTCTATAATACGAACTTAATCCACTTTCGTGTATCTTGATGATGTTATAATAACATCCAGTCACTGTTGTTTAAATAGAAACTAGTGGTATACGAATTGGTGTAAGGTAAGTACCATAACTAAAAAGTGAAAAATAAAACACATTTTACCAAAAAAAAAACAACTGCCTTCTAAAAAAAAATCATTAAAGTGAAAAATAACTTTAATTTCGGAAGTCGGTAGCAAAAACCTAAAATACAGATCCAAAGACACCGACTAAAGGCTTCTGCAGACTAGCCCGATAGCGCGGGCTAGTCTGATAGGGGCGATATCGCCCCAGTCTGCGGGAGACTTAAATACAGCGATAAACGTAGACGGTAATTGTTTTTCGTAGACCTTTTATTTATTGCCTATGTTCAGCTGTTTGTTTATGACCCCAATAGTTCACTAGAATTTCTTTTGTTTATTAATTTCAGTAGGAAGCTACCGTAGAGAAGATCTTCAAAAGGTTTCAGTGTCAGCGTGCTTGTGAGAAAATCTTGGTGGATTCGAACCATACGGAGAAGCTCAGAGCCCCTAGTACTTACAACGCATCAGTAGATACTAATTTAGAAGGTACTCGAACACCTCATCATCTGCCTAGCCTTTTCCCAACTGAATGCAGTTATACCAGTATTTTACATGGAGCGACTGCCTATCTGACCTCAACAACCCAGTTACTGGGTAATACGATACCCCTTGGTAAGACTGGTTGTCAGATTTTCGGGTTTCTGACGACCCGTAACGACTGTCAAAGATCTACAAATGACAGCTGGGACCAATGGCTTAACGTGCTTTCCGAGGCACGGAGGGGTCTTGGTATGTAAAGATGGTCACCCATCTACGGACCAACCGCAGCAAGCGTAGCTTAACCTGAACGATTGACCCGTGAGGCTGTTATTGATTAGCCACAAGCGCCTCGAACACCGAACACCTAAGTCTACTCATTTATGACAGACCAGCTACGTCCCGCGGTTTCACCCGCATAAGTCCCGACCCCATGGGAATATCGGAATAAAAAGTATCCTATGTCCTAATTCAGGTCTTGGTCTACCCATGTGCCAAATTTCATCCAAATACGTTCAGCCGATTTAGCGTGAAAGCGTAACAAAGAAACTCACTTTCGGATTTATAATTTGTCATACAAAATCTGTCAAAAAATCACAATGGACCGATTATTGCAATGTTTGGAAGAAGTAGTAATAACTACAAAACTAAACGACGCGTGAAAAGTCGTCAAACTCCGGAAAATGCTATCAACGTCAGCCGTTGCTTTAAAATCAAGACAAAAGCCATTACTTGCCAGACAGAATCGTTGCTCCAACAGTTTCCACGCATCAGTAAGCAATAAATCTTTTGTACAAAAATAGACGTAAACCGACGATCGCCTTATTCATGCACTATGTTAATCTGTTTCGCCAAAACCATCGATATTTATAGCAGTATTCAAATTGTGTGGGTAAAACATACGGGGTTATATTTCGAGTTTCTAAGCTGTGTTATGACTTTTTTTATCACTTCCTCGTTAGATAAGACTTTATTTGATTAATCTTAAACTTTAATATTTAAAATACTAGTTATCATTTTGTTAAGGCATGTATTTAACGCGACGACACACTAATCTGATTTAGGGTTTTAAAAATAATTAAAATGGGTAGCAAAAATAACCTAACCTAACCTAACCCAAATGATTCAATAATCCTTCGCTGTAGCTGCCATCCTACTATATTTGCTATCGCCTTTAATTATTTTTTAATCCCAAATTCAGATTAATTTGTCGCCGCGTTAAATACATGCCTAATAATATCTAATCGCCGCCAAGTTATTTTTTTAATAGCAAATAGTTTGTCGCCCTTTAAGTTGTTAGTCGCCTGGAAAATAATTAGCCTTTTGTTAAAACCCATCACATACTTAGGCTTATGCGATAAATACCGAATTAGTAACGAAACGCGATAAAAGCTCGATTAAATAAAAAGAGGTCTTCTAATTTTATCCATTGAAAGCCCTGATTAAAAGCGAGTACAAAATGCGCCATACGGCCGCTTGCAAGCGACAACCAGTTTGAATCGTTACTATGCAATCCAACGCGACGCACAGTGGATCGACTCCATATAAATGGTCGGAATCGTAGAATTGAAAAAATACGAATTTGCTCATTTCGAAAATCGAATGATGAAAATCGAATAAAGAGACTTGATGAAGTTGATGATTTTCGTCGTATATTTAATTGTTCATAGGCTCCAAGCTTTCTAGGAGAATTTCCTTCTTCTGCAATAGTTAATTAAATGTGACTGTAAGATTGTGAGAACCGTTAGTTTATAATCTATCGGTGTTATTTTCGTTAGATTATAAACTGGCGAAATATTGTGAAATGGGTTAGGTTAGAACTGTGACCAACCGCGCGCGAGCCGAGCGAGCGCTACTTCTAAGTTGCTTGCTAGGCAGGCTATTTAGTATTAGCGCAAGGTCCGTTAGGTCGCAAGCAAGTTTGGTACCAGTTCACAATTTTGGGTCTATAGGAAACTGAAAAATTGTGAACTTGCTTGCGAATACTAAATAGCCTGCCTAGCTCCGAGCAGCTAGGAAGTAGCGGGCTTGGTCACAGGTCTAAGCTTTCTAACCTAACCTAACCCATTTACAATTTTTCGACAGTTTATGATCAAACGGAAATAAGACCGGTAGATTATAAACTAACGGTTCTTACAATCTTACAGTGACGTATACGATGATAAATGTTAGAAGTATTTTTCGATTTGGCTTCAGTTTTAGATGATATTTTGCAGTAAATGTTTTCAATGTAAACGGACATAAAAAAAACCGTTTTCCACTGTGTGACGCTTCCATTAAATGCCGCACATTTTTTCCACACGCGCGGTTTTAAAAGGATCGTGGAATTGGATTATAGTGGCATTGCCTTTTAAATAAAAGGGGTGTGGCAACCTCTGATCGACCCGTATAGGGTCAATCTTCAACGCAACGCTTGCCGCGGACGGTTATTGGATGGGTGAGCATTAATTACATATGGAGACCGCCGACCCCAATTTAGATAACGATACCCATCACGTCTGCGGAGTTAAGGCTCCTACATACTGGCGCGACGCGACACAAAGACACCGCGTGTAGCGCTACAAGCGGTGCCTTTGTGCCTAGGAGCCTTTAACGTCGCTAGCTAATATAGTCGAGTAGCTAGTCAAATTTATTTATTTTCATTGTTGTTTTTTTTTTTGTTTTTAATCGAACAAATATGTAAATTTTGTTAGTTTTAAATGCTCCTTTTTTACCTTTTGTATTTCTTGTGCGTGTCCCAAATAAAATGTTCTTCTTTCTTTCTTCTTTCTTTCTAATTTAATTTGACCCTGTATATCTGGATAGGTAGGTGTTATTTTATGAATGAAACTTAACTCTACGCAATTTATTATAAGTGGTGCGAAATATTTTTTATCACTGTCATAACGACGCATATTTAGATAATGCAATAAAATACAATAAACAATCATGACAGTTATTTCAACTATCGTTATCAACTATCAGTGCATTGTATCCTATTTATCAAACATTATCACGTATTGCATACCAATGATTTCATATTGAACAGTGCAACAGCCTCTCACAAGTCGTGAAATCTGACAGCGCGTGGGTGTCGTGCGTGACCTTGTCAATATTATTACTAGATCTTAGATTTTTATGTCAATGGCGCCGATTCCCTCTAAATTTAAGTTCAGTGCATCTTTTTCTATCTATTTCATTAAGAAAAGGACAGAAGATACATTTTAGTTTAGTCCTGACCAATTAATCAGCGCTTGACGTAAATTGACGTAATTTTAGTAGGCAAGTTTTTAATCACGTCTAAACTTGTATAGAGTAGTGACAGGCGCTGATTAATTTGACAGGACTAAACTAAAATTTAGCTTCTGTCCTTATCTTAATGAAATAGAAAGAAAAAGATGCACTGAACTTAAATTTAGTTTAGTTTGTGAACAAGGGAATCGGCACCAATGTCATGTTATTTTTTGGAAATATATATTAAGACGCTGACGACACCTAAACCGTGGTCACTATCAGATTGCCTAGAAAATAAAGAGAAGCGCGTTGACACAATGGTTGTAATTTATGGCAAAATATGAAGTAATTATCTATTTCCTCAAAACTGAGTTGAGTAATCGAAAATAAAAAACAACGAAGTTCTGCATTCAAATAAGACGTTCTTGTTATTAATAAAATACGTAACGTATGTTGATATTTAATACAGATATTTTGGATTAGAACTCAAGGTAAAAGGTTAGTTTAACGTTAGTTTGTATCAAGATTTTTTTTCAAAACGTGTTTTGGTAACAACCAAGTTCTCGGATATATGTTCAAAATTAACATATATTTTTTCCGCTACCACAAACTATACAGATTTGGCAATATTTTTTTCTTAATAGAAGCCTATTTTGGCCAATTGGGTCTTGTCAGCGCCTTAATATACCCGACTGCCCCAGAATACCTAACTGAAAAGAGAAAAATAAGCATCATAATCTATAGAATTTTGGTATCACAGGCGGGGACTAACCAATAACCTGAAATATGGTGTAACTTTTGTTTGTCCCCCTGCGATACCAAAATTCTATAGATTATGATGCTTATTTTTCTCTTTTCATTTAGGTATATGCGTTTTTGCAGTCGGGTTTTTTGTTTTTTTAAATAACTTGTTTTGTAAATATTTATTCTGTATTTTTCGACCAATTAAAACTATTGCTACTAAGTACTTTAAAGCTTTGGTAATAAAAAGACGTAAACACCGTAAATAGTACTTAAAACTAGCTATGTTTCAATGAAGTTTGAAGACGAATTTTACAGCTTTTGAAGTCAACGAGCGCTTTACGCTAGTTGTAAAACCGCAAAGTAATATGTGGAAATAGTGTTGAAATAGTGTTGAAATAGTGTTGAAATCTACCTAGTTAAAACTAAAACCGAAGCGCGTCCGCTCATAAAAGCTCGCCGTATATTTTCATCTCAATGAGCACGGCGGGTCTCGCGAATATCGAATGCAATAAGAGATATCTATGAATATTCAGAGCACGGCCGCCACCGCCGCCGGTCGCTGTTAATTTGACGCATTTTAGACGATTCCTCGCACCGTCCATTCTATAAGGTCGTAAGTGCACTTATGTCCAAAGTTAATTAATTTTTCAAAGAATCTATGGTTCAAAGAACCTTCGTTGTTACAATCTGTGGAACGTTATTATGGTACTAAGTGAAGTTACGACTTTATTGGTCTGAGGATAATTTCGTGCAGTGCAGGCCGTTATTTTATTCGGAGAACGCCATCGTTAAGGATTTGATGGGATTGGTTGTTATTGCGGTAACACAGTTAAAGTAATTGGGTCAAATAAAATAATGTTCTTAAATGGAAACTATCAATCTTAGTGCGAAGTGTGTCAGTTGTGACATTATTAATCTTGCAAGTGTATCATTTATTTTATAACTTACGTATCAACTAAATTACTTAACAGATCGTTATGTAGGTATAGCTTTGAAACCACAAAACCCCTTTTAACTTGTTTATAACCAACAGTTTTTATCAATTTTGTATTTTAAGATGGCCGAATAACCGAATGTCGTTAGCGTAGATCAAAATATCAGATGATGTCATAAAACGGAACCATTGGTGGAATTTGTGTAATAATGAGAAACGGTGTGTGAATTACTTGAGCTTCGTGTCGGGAATAAGTTATTGGTGATTAAATCAGTAGGCTTTGATATGGGATTGACATAGACCGTTTCGTGTATTATTAAGAAAATAATATATTTCATTAAGGCGCTGACAATACCCAATTAACCAAAATAGGTTTCTCTTAAGAAAAAAAAATGCCATATGTGTATAGTTTGTGGTAGCGGAAAAAATATATGTTAATTTTGAACATATTTTCTAGAAATTGGTTGTTACCAAAACACGTTTTGAAAAAAAAGCTCGATACAAACTAACGTTAAACTAACCTCTTACCTTGAGTTCTAATCCAAAATATTGCATTAAATATCAACATACGTTACGTATTTAATTAATAACAAAAACGTCTTATTTTAATGTAGAACTTGGTTGTTTTTTATTTTCGATTACTCAACTCAATTTTGAGTAAGTAGATAATTGATACATATTTTGCAATAAATTACAAGCGTTGTGTCATCGCGCTTCTCTTTCTTTTCTATGCAATATGACAGTGACCGCGGTTTAGTTTTTGTCAACGTCTTAATGCAGTTAATTGGAGCCACATTCGTTTAGAAAATGGGTAGCACCGTATTAAGGATAGACTTAGGATTATTAAACGTTGAACTAAAACGAATTTATGAAAAAACTATTATTTAATGTTTTGTTTTTCAAAATAGGTTCGTCTTTGACGAAGCAATCTTACCCGTTTCAAGTTACGAAAGAAAACTAACGTCACATCCCATGCTATGTTATCAAAAAATCAAACGAAGATATTAGAAGTAAGTTACGTTTAGGAAGTAAGTTACATTTTCTACACTTCACGGCAAAGAGGAACACAAAAAAAAAAAACAAAAAAAAAACATGTAAGAGTCTGATTCACGAATATTTGAGTAAATTCCTGGATCTAAATTGGACGCATGCACTTCGCGGAATAGGCATCCTAACTGTATGACGTAAGCACTGAGATTTGACGTTATTTAGGTATTATGTCCAGGAAAACATTCATAAAAAAT
Source organism: Atethmia centrago (assembly GCA_905333075.3). Classification (NCBI taxonomy): domain Eukaryota; kingdom Metazoa; phylum Arthropoda; class Insecta; order Lepidoptera; family Noctuidae; genus Atethmia; species Atethmia centrago. Next base: position 18,345,260 of record HG995385.1, read on the forward strand.
AGCTTCGATTTGTTTGTTACTGCTTTATTAATTTTATTGATATTTCTTTTGCATTATAATGCGTCCGGCTTTTAGCCTCCTATTAGCATGAAATCTACATATTCTAAAGTATTTTGACACTTTTTTTTCTTCTAATAAACGGTAAACTAGAAATTGGTGCTACTTTGTTAGGCTATAATATAAACTAGATAATCTGCTAAGCACGAGTCATCATCTGTCAGCCTTTCCCCAACATGTTGGAGTCAGCTTCCAGCCTAACCGGATGCACCTGAGTACGATCGACTGCCTGTCTGACCTCCACAATCCAGTTACTGGGTAACTCGATGTGGCACGAGTTTTATGAGTCAAAAGATAATTAATTAGTTATAATATAAGTCTCGCCTATTATGAAAATAAACTATCCTATCATATTTCAGACACACTTTTTGTTTTTGGGTGGGAAATCATCAAATAACTTCTCCCGCTCTGGGCGGAGGGAGAGGGTGTGTCAGACTCTTACTGACTAAAACCCACCCGTATTCCTTCCGTTGCCTGTGTTTCCAGGGGCCTCGGTGACCCTTTAGTACCTTCCAGCGAACCCGGCAGGCATCGGCCCTAGTGGACCCCTACATTTGTGCTGATTTCAGACACACTTGCCTTCACACCTACATTCATCAATATCATACCTACATCTGAAAAATCGAAAACACAAGTTCAGAAACCTCTACACAGGCTACATACATCAGACCAAAGAAAAACACTCTGGCACGGCATGGCTGACGCTCTCACAAACAATTGTGTTCAATGAACTTGAAAATTGTTTCTCTACGTAATGATATTCATTGGACGCACTACGTGTTTTCAGCTAAGGCATTTTGTAGCGTATCGTGTAAAGTGTGATACAGATGAATAAAGTCGTATACATGTGCGGTTACTGCTTAAGCGAGCTTTTGTGAAAGATTTGTGGAAAGTTGGATGCGCATTTTCGTTACAATCCTTGTGTTTATCGACAAATTCGAATTCACAGAGCTCTCCGTGTAACTAACCATAGATAATGAAGGTTTGTTTTATTCGAATCACAGAGTTGTTATATAAGAATCAGTTACCGATGACCATCGATTGCTTGACATTTGGTTTTTGCGGATATCAACACTTTTTTTTTTTTTTTTTTGAGGGTGGGAAATCATCAAATAACTTCTCCCGCTCTGGGCGGAGCGGGAGGGTGTGTCAGACTCTTACTGACTAAAACCCACCCGTATTCCTTCTTGTTGCCTGTGTTGCGGGGGCCTCGGTGACCCATAAGTACCTTCCCGCGACCCCGGCAGGCATCGGCCCTAGTGGACCCCTACTATGTGCTGACGACATCTCTTTGAGGCGCGCGTGGAATACAACGCGCCGTCGACCCGGGCCTGGTCCTTACTGGACGGTGAGCTACCCATTGCTCACCGTCCGCAAGCCCGCGCCTACGGTGGCCGGAGAATATCAACACTGGATTGGACTTTTTGTTTTGGTCCTTTTTGTTATGTTACTTCATATCTCCGCCATTTCTTAACCGATTAAGATGATTCCTTTGTGCACACAATTTTGAGTGTTACTAAACGTTGTTTTACTGGTTTGAATTTCAGCGTGAACGAAAACTTAAATAGCGGTCACACAATAACGGCTGTTCAAATACAGAGCGTTTTATGACATCTTACCGCTTTCCTGGGAAACCAAAGCGTTAGTCGCTAAACATAAGTGAATGTAACCACAGCTTAACAGAGAAATTGTCTCTGATCCATGAGGCGGGTGTAATGTTCCACGGCGTCATTTAACAAGGTTATATATTAAGCGCCATGATGGAATAAGTGTCGTCGTGTAGCGGACATTTTTCACTACGACAGCCATTTTGTACGCTCATGTGGGGATGTGGTCTTATTTGTATTTAAATAAAATTGTTGTAAAGATATTGTGACAGTTTTGAGGAAAAAAAATGGTGTCTGTATTCGTTTTTGTAATGGGTAGATTTTTTGGGGATAATCCTTTTTTACGGTTCCGTAGTAAACAAGGAACCCTTATAGTTTCGCCATGTCCGTCTGTCTATCTGTCTGTCCCCGCTGTAGGTCAGAGACGCTTAGTACTAGAAAGCTGTAATTTGGCATAGGTGTAGGTGCTGTATATTAATCATGCCGACAGTGCTAAAATAAAATCTTGAAACAATTTTTTTTTTTTGGAACAAAAAAATTCCCACATTACTTGTAAGGGATCACACAAAAAAAATCCCACATTACTTGTAAGGGACTCTCGTCTATCCCATGGTGTGGGATATTGTTAAACAGGCCGTTCAAAAATATTGCGGGTCTGTGAACACCACTTTTTGATACAAGGATCCGTTTAAGCATTAAAGTGCTAATATTTGTTAGAGTCAAGTGTCCTCCCCCACCTGCCAGCTAAATGGTTGTTTATGGAGATTTGAAAACAATGATGGCAGTAGTACATATAATAAAATTAAAAGGAAAACTATCACAGCTAAGTGGGCTTTACAAGTTAACGAATAATAGTCGACCAACTTAAATTTGTAGTTGGAGAATTGACCGTGGCATATATCGATGTATGGGAGAACATGTTTTTCAACTACAATGTTAAGTTTGTTTTTGGGATACATACATCCCAAACTTCCAACAATGGAACCCTTCATCGTGCGTGGTCCGACTCGCACTTGGCCGTTTTTAATTGTTAGGGACTGAATGTATTTAAATACGGATTAATCTTTTGGTCTTTCGGTTCCCCAACGAAGATTTCGGTCCTCGCGGGATTAAGGAATAAGCTGATATACTTGCTGTGTGTTCAACAACGTATTTATTAGTTTATCTAAATATGTAACGTATCTTGTACTTTGAATAAAGAAAAATATAGCACCCTGACAAAAACCCTCATTCCTCAATTTGTCGTTCTAAAATCAGTTCGATACATGGTACCCTCCGTACAGAAGGACCAAAAATATCGACATTTGCAACCTCTGGCGCCGGCCATTACCAACGTGTGAATCATGCGCATTCCTACACTTATGCCATGAGACGTTGACACTAGGATCATTATGTTTGGCAGTTTCTAGGACATTTGTAAGCAGCCTGTGCTGTGCCGATAATTTTGACCGTTAATTCTATGAAGTTGTTATTTAAAACGTAGTGTGCGTTTTCTAAAGCGCCACAGTTAAGTTTTTTTGAAGGTTTTTCGATGGATGATTTGAGTTGACTTTGAGGTTATGTTACCCAATAACTGGGTTGTGGAGTACTGGTGTACAATACTGGTATTCAGCTGCATAAAAAATCCATTGGGAAAAGGTTTTTAGGGTCTTATTACTAACCAAGGTTTATCTTTCAAGGTTTATCAGGGTTTAAACCATCGTGCCATTTTTGAATTTCGAACTTTATTTCAACAACGATAAAGTTCTTAATACAAAAATGATTTTAACCCGAATCTAAGTAATCAATTTCATATAAAGAACTTTACTACAGTCAAAATAAGATTCGAAATACAATAACTGGCTCGAAGGTTTAAGCTTGCACCAAAGTTAGAACACGTTATCATTACATAACGTGTTCTAACTTTGGTGCAAGCTTAAACCTTCGAGCCAGTTATTGTATTTCGAATCTTATTTTGACTGTAGTAAAGTTCTTTATATGAAATTGATTACTTAGATTCGGGTTAAAAGTTTAGTGATGGATGACTTGAATGTTTTGAGTGAAGAATAAATGTCCACCTTTATTCTTGTGGGTGTTTTAAAATACAACTATACAATAAAAAGAGTGGGCAGCTGTGACATAATAGTATCAAACAATAACAATAAAATGTAACGTTTTACTAATATATCTGCCAGACGTGGTTGATTGATTTTCTTAAATATTTGTGTTTAGCAGTGGAAATACTGTCATTAGGTATAGTTACGAATATATAAGTTACGTTACGAAGTTGATTACCTATACTCAGTTCACTTGTAGGTAAACCTGCCCCCCCCCCCCTTTTTTTTTGTGGGTGGGAAATCATCAAATAACTTCTCCCGCTCTGGGCGGAGCGGGAAGGTGTGTCAGACTCTTACTGACTAAAACCCACCCGTATTCCTTCCTGTTGCCTGTGTTGCGGGGGCCTCGGTGACCCATAAGTACCTTCCCGCGACCCCGGTAGGCATCGGCACTAGTGGACCCACCTATGTGCCGACGACATCTCTTTGAGGCGCGCGTGGAATACAACGCGCCGTCGACCCGGGCCTGGTCCTTACCGGACGGTGAGCCACCCATTGCTCACCGTCCGCAAGCCCGCGCCTACGGTGGCCGGAAATCCGCCCGGGATTCCCGACGCCCAGGGCGAGTCCTGCGGCGGCTAGGGGCGAGAGGGCGCGAAATTTGCCTTCCCCTCATCCGTCCCGCCTCCTCCTACGCGAGCATTACTGCTTCGCAGAAGGAGGTGTCGGCTGCCCATGCCCTCTCGCTCCGTACCATGGCCTGAACCAGGGCCGGACGCGAAAGATCTCTGCCGCCGATCGCCTCCACGAGGACACGGCGGTGCTCTGCCCAAGCCGGGCAGACCTCCACCGTATGCTCCACCGTGTCCTCCCCCCCCCTGCCCCTATTACATAACTGGTGAGATATGGGTGTGTGCCATTACTAATCAAAATCTAATTGGGTTTTTCCATCTGAAATTTCTCAGTAGCAGCCCGGAGTCTGGATTTGTGCCCGGTTGGTGGCAATAGGCTCGCCCCCTATTACATGGGACTTATGGCTCGCACAGACTGGGGCGATATCGCGGGCGCGACAGACATATTGCTGCCTGTCGAACCCGCGATACGGGTAATAATAGAAAAGAAAAACGACAATCTTTTCGAGGGACAGGACTAAACATACACCTATGCATTTTTGTAAAAATGCCCAAAACATATTTAAAACCCATTATAATCATATATCTGCGCCCTACGCCTTAATCTACACATTTCTGTAGTAAATCTCCCCAATTCACATAAGGACCAAAATACTTCATTACATACAAAACAATTACTCATTGCTCCATGTATCATGACCAGACATTTACATATTTATTCGAGCCGCCATACTGAACAAAATTATGCAAAACAGTCGACCGACGACGACGATTCATAATTAAATATAATAAAGCATTTTAATCTCATTGACCTTAAAACTTATAAAAACCGTCACGGCCTATTAACAATTAGTGTTGTACAACACAAGGGTTTTTATAGCCGAAGCCGAAAGACCCAAATTACTTCTGTCAAAGCTTTAGTGACTTGTGTTTGGTATGATTATAAAACGGGAAGAGCTCGTGTCTAATAATTACAGCCGCACGGGTCGATCGAAGGTTAAGCTACGCTGGCCGAGATCGGTCCGTGGATGGGTAAACATTCATAATAATCGAGACCCCTCCGTGCCTCGGAAAGCACATTAAGCCGTCGGTCCCGGCTGTCATTCGAAGATCTGTGACAGTCGTTACGGAGTAGTCAGAAGCCCGAAAGTCTGACAACCAGTCTTACCAAGGTATACCGTGTTACCCAGTAACTGGGTGGTGAATTGGTATTCAGCTGCATCCAGTTACACTGGAAGTCGAAGTCCAAAATAGTTGGGAAAAGGCTAGGCAGATTTTTTATGATTATAAAACGTTATTCAGTTGTTTCTGTTTTGTTGAAGTATTCTGGCTTCTAGGAATCTAGGCAATAGGTATGTAGTAGGTATATGTGTATGTGTCTGGTGTTCTAATAGATGAATACCTAAGTTCTGAGAGGAAAAATATCAACATAGGTATCACTTTTCCGGTAATTTGTTGTGGAATGGTATCTATTATTTTTCGTATATTTAACTATTTACCGGTTACAATTACAATAAATATAACTAATTCATTTAAACGTATACTGTTGCCGATTCCCTTGTTCACAAACTAAACTAAAATTAAGTTCCGTGTATCTTTTTCTTTCTATTTCATTAAGAGGAGGACAGAAGATAAATTTTAGTTTAGTCCTGTCAAATTAATCAGCGCCTGTCACTACTCCATACAAGTTTAGACGTGATTAAAAACTTGCCTACTAAAATTACGTCAATTTACGTCAAGCGCTGATTAATTTGACAGGGCTAAACTAGAATTTATCTTCTGTCCTTTTCTTAATGAAATAGAAAGAAAAAGATGCACTGAACTTAAATTTAGTTTAGTTTGTGAACAAGGGAATCGGCACCTTGTCTTATTTTTAACTGGTCACTAGCCGAGGTTGCTAAAGTTTCGGTTGCTATTCGGCCGAAACCAACAGCCCAACACTACTAACAATTCCTTAAAACGCCCTCACTCCAAAAACTTTAGCGCAATAAACATAAAAGTCAATTCGTATAACCGTAATATCAGTGATTGTTTCAATAACTGTATCTCGTAATGTATTATGATTTATGATTTAACTGTGCTCATATATTTGACGAAATGCTTTGTTTTAGTATCAATAAACTACAAGTAATTATGGTTGTTGACTTACATTAATATTGGGACTGTCAACATCAATGTTATTCTAGCAATGTTCCAATTTTGCTTTGGTTTCGGCTTTGGGTTTAACCGGACGCAACACTAAAATCAAAATCAAAATATTTTTATTTCACATAAACCTACATGGGCACTTATGAAACGTCAGAAGCTAGGTGCACGGTTCCAATGGGTCGTTTCCTATGGAGAAGAGCCGGCAAGAAACTCCACGGTTACTCTTTTAAAAATAATTGTCTTTTACAATGTTCTCAAATTACAGTGTTGTCTGTCGTTATGTACTTACCAAAAAAAAATGAAAAGAAAAAGGTCTACAAAAGATCTAGTCTATTAAGCCTACAACATACTCACATTCACAACGTACACAAGAATCCATGTAAAATAATAGATAGTACATTTTGAATTCACTGATAAAAATAATTCTCATGGCAATTAAATGATTAATGCAAAAATAATTAAAAGGTACACCCAACCAGGTGGGTGTACTATAGGTACACCTCTGCCTAACCACTCGGCGTGATGTTATGTATGTATGTATGTATGTATGTATGTAATAAAAAAGGTAGTAAATTATAGGGTTATTTATTACAAAAAGTGCAATGCGACGCCAATTAAACTTCACTTCCCATGACGTCGCACTATTTTCTTTCACACACATAACATAACGCCTGTATTCCCCGTAGGGCTGGGCAGAGGAGTACACCCACATCCAGTTATGTTGAAGTCCCATGCAATAGGGGGCGAGCCTATTGCCATCAACCGGGCACAAATCTAGACTCCGGGCTGCTACTGAGAAATTCCAGATTGTAAAAACCCAATAACACTTCACCCGTTCCGGGAATCGAACCCAGGACCTAATACACTATTTTCTTGCCTTCTACAAAAATCAGAAATTAATAATATTTAAATTATCAATACCAACATAATTTACGCCTATAAAAAGCGATATTACGCAAATAAACACTCAAAGCTTGCCTCACTGATAACGTTATTTATTAAAAAGCTTTCCGGCTTTTAAAAAACCAAGTTATGTATCAGAAAGTTGCGAGATTATTATGTCCAGATGTTTCTTAAAATGAAAGGGCCGGTATAAAGTCGACTATCCAGTGCTACGTAGGATGTGTACGGAGAGGTTTGCCACGTTCGCTACGCGGCTTATTTGTGTCCCAGCCACGCATCCGTGCGTGTGCCGTGGTACAAAGCGAAGCTACGTACACGTGCGTAGTTTAGCTGTGGACTGCTGTGGAGCATCGTCTTTAGAGATAAGCAGCATTTGCTGAGATGTTGTCAACATCACTACACCCACTCAACACCCACGGACCAAGATGGCGTAAGTTGGGACACCATATAACTGTCCCCGAAATGTCGGAAGCGTTAAACAATTTATTGATAATTTAAAGTGAGTCAAAATTTCCGGATACAGATTCGGCAAAGATAAACAGCACTTTACTGGAGGAACAGATCAGCTTGATGATACTTCCGAAGCGATCGCATCATTGAACGACACCAGTTAAACCCACCATCAGAATTTTGCCAGATTCCAAAAACCGATCGCTGATAGATTCAAGTAACACTCTCGTAATTTACTTTTTAGATTTAAGGATGCCCGGCGTTACAAACTTGGCTACTGGCTAAATAATGACAGTCGCACGGGTCGATCTTCAAGGTTAAGCAACGCATGCCGTGGTCGGTCAGTGGATGGGTGACCATTCATTACATACCGAGACCCCTCTGTGTCTTGGAAAGCATGTTAAGCTGTTGGTCCCGGCTGTTATTATAGATCCTTGACAGTCTTTACGGGCAGTCGAAAGTTTGACAATGAGTCTTGCCAAGGGATATCGTGTTACCCAGTAACTGGGTTGTGGAGGTAAGATAGGCAGTCGCTCCATGTAAAATACTGGTATTCAGCTGCATGCGGACTATGCGGACGGGATAGACTGGAAGCCGACCCCAACCTAGTTGGGAAAAGGCAAGCAGATGATATTGGCTATTGATGATTTCGTTCATAAAACCAATAACGCTATTTAAAAAGAAACACGCGAGAAAGTTTATAATCTCCCAATGCCAATTGGGCCAATTTACTCCATGGCTTCGATTAAGAGTTAATGCTATACAGTTAGCGCGAAAGTGAAAAATAATTGGCAGTCTCAGACTATATGAATGTGAATCATTGGATAGTACTCGTAATTATCGTACATGCTTTGAATCTAACGCGTAGAATAGATATCGTAGTTCGATAAACTGACAGAGCGATTGAAAGTATGAAAGTGAGCCTTATGACGATCATTCGCTCTTTTGAAGGTTTCGAGGACAATTATATAGCTATAATTCCCTAAGACTACCCTGTGAAGGGGGCGGAAAGGGTGTTGAAGTTCGAAGAGGTAATTACGAAATCCACGAGGACAAAGTCGCGATCGAAGAACTAGTTAAGTTAGTGGATAAAGATGCTGTGAATAACGATGAATGTTTAGTGGGATTAGAACTGAATTAATCTGGTGAACCAATTTCTAAAACCAAGTACGTTTAGATTAAAGAGTTAATAGCTACATAAATATTAAATAAGTACAATGATACACTGCCAGCATTCTTTACCAAAAAAGGCGAGATCAGCATTGCTAATAGAATTTTTACAACGCATCATTTAAAGCTTAACAGGTGTATAAGTTGCATCACAAATACCTTAAGTTGGACACCTTGAATTGATTTTTGTGCCCACACCTCAAGTCGTAGGTTTGTATCACCGGAGACACGCATTCTTAACACATACATCAATTTGGTACTAAATGGTTTTGGCACTTGGTCAAAAAACTCTATTTAAATAATGTTGTTAAAACTAACTAAGAATTATCAACATTGAAAACGATGTTATTACAACTGGATTTAAAAAAAATTGCATCATAATATTAATTCAGAACAAGGATTGCATATACCGATGTTTCGATTTTGTAATAACTGAAATACTTGTAGACCTATGGAAAAAAATGGTTCAAATTGCGGTATGTGATAGCTGAATATACGGTGTATCGAGCCCTTAACGTTGGACCACTATTTACGACACACCCTGTATGTACAGATCTTTCAGATTTTCAAACCAGATATTTTTGTTCTTTTCAATGTAAATTAAACAAATATATGTACGGGTGTTAAATGATATCCTACCCATGTTTTTTTTTTTAATATTCATAAATCTACGCACCTTTTAGACCGGACCCTCGTATATCTCCAAGTATTGCTGCTATAATGTCCCGAACTGGACGGACACAGTAACAACTGAAGACTGTTCGGTCTCGGCTGCCTCTGCTTCTTCACTCTTAGTTTCACCACCTCTTCTACTTCTAACTTCTCTAGTTTCTTCTCTTTTTTTCCTTCCTTGATTGGCGGCTTCTTAGAGTCCACGCTCCATCTGCGCTCATCCATAATTCTTTCTTCCAAATTCAAATGATCCAACCTCTCCTTAATAAAACTCCTTGTCCGAATCAAGTCTGGAGTCATATCCAGCTTATCATGTCTCCTTATTTCTATAGGAGATAAAGGAGGTCTTCTTGGTTCAAATACAACTTTGGAGTACTCGTTACTTCGACGCCACAGACGGGGCGACAGTGGCCAAAACCGCCCATTTTGTTGACCAGATTCCATCACCATGTTGGATTTTTGTCACTTCACAAATTCACAATTCACTGACTTTATCGATGCTAAAATTAGAATTTATAAAATAAGAGCTTTAAATCCTTAGATATTAATTTAAATGTACGATGGCTTAACGTTGGTAATATAATTCAAGACTAACACTGAACACGTCCGTTACATCCGTAAGCTATTCTTATACTAAACGTTGTTGAAATGAAAAGTGCATAACAAACGCGCCCACGCAATCAATCATGCGAAACGTCTACAGAAACTATAGATAAAGATGGAGTGACTACTTCGATGAGTCAAACAGTAGTACTATTGACGTAAAATGTATTAGAAATAATGTTTTGGGGCTTCTTCTTTCCTCAAAAGTAAATAAATAATATTATTTTCCTTATATCAAAAGAGAGCAATATTTTTCTACATAATGTTTGGCTTTCCATACTGAAACTGTTTGAGGTAAAGACGATAGTAATTTTAATAAATAAACTGTAAACAATAATAAACAGGAATAGACAGGAATACAAATTGTCGGCTTGTAACAGCAAAACATTGATGTCAAAGCAAATTACAAACGGCCTAATGAACTTTAACCATTGAAACAAGTTTGACCCAAAATGAGACAATTTTTATCAATTTCTATAATTTGTGAATTCTACATCAATTAGTGGAATTGAGGGCGGCGACCGGCAAATCGCGGGTCATTATAACCAAGCGGCGCTAGCAATAAAAACCGTGTTTCTGTCTTTTATTACAATTTGTACCAACTATAACAGGACCTGTGTACATTTGGCGTAGATGTAATGGCTTTTTCCTGTCTACATATCGTTGAAATGGGTAATTTAAAAGATTGTTGCACTTTCCGGGCGGAAATGGCTTAAGTAAACAGATTAAAATCTTACGAGAGCATTTACTTGTAATTTATTAGTAACGGAAAGAATAGTTTACCATCTTCTTGTTTTTGTTTTGGCAGTTTTAAAATCTTCAAGCAAATTCTAAAATCTTCTATCTCCATTTTAGGAAACGAAATCGTGAGAAACCCAAATAAAGCAAAAAATCGGGACCCTAAATACGTTTTAGAGTTTTAACAGCACGAGGGGGGATCGCAAACCGTTGACGACTCCTGACGGCCCACTGATAGCCATAAACTGCCTTGGAGTCGTAATGGCTGCGATATCGGATGTCGCCGAATAGCGATGCATACTAAATGCTGGCTCAGGAAGCGGGCGACAGGACGCTAATACATGTGCGTATAGGCATGCAAATGTACTGATGAGGTACATAGATAGCGCATACGTGAATACAGAGCTTTGTATGTGGACTTGGAGAGTGATTTAGAGATGCGCTTTAGTTAAATGTACCTAAATACATTTTCATTGAAAAATCCTTATTTTGAAAACTATGCAACGTTAGATTTAAAGTTACAAACGCAATCGCAAATATCTATCTGTTGAAGCAAGACAATCTTTAGTTTCAAGTTACAACGTCTTTCTGTTTCTAGTACTTCCCTCCGCGTTACGTAAACTGATTCACCGATTGCATTCAAGGAAAAAGACCTCAAAAATATTTAAATTTTAGAACAAATTCTAAGGCGCTTTTTAACAATACTTACGTCACACCATTTAACGATAAAAGGAAACGGAGATAGTACTTAAAGTCTTAAACAATAACTCTAAACAAAAAAACCCCAAGTCTAAGAAAGGAATCGCAGGATATAACGAAAGGCCTCAATGACTTGAATCAACGGAAGCTTTCGATGCGTTTGACATTATTATTACAATAGAGTTGAGTCAGCGACCAGTAATTCTTGAAATTGAAACGAAATCAATGCTTGTTGACATTGTGGAGCCAACGTGTGGGATGCGTCGGACATGCTTGCTTATAGCTTGGTTATGATTAAGTGTTAAGTTATTTAATATAAATTATGGGTCAACCCTGGTCATACTGGGGTCTCCTGCTACGAGTACTGTCTGGAGTTCTTTTGAATCGACGTCAGTAAAGTTTTATTCATCCTCATCAGCCTTAGCAGCTGGAAATTGACACATGCCAATGTTTTATTCGAACAATATTGAGTAGTTTTAAGTGTGTGTGCACCTACACGACACGCCCTTAGGGGAAATCCTATGCAATGTTTCGTAACATTATGTCAGGGGTTTACCGAATGGAAGTTTCTAATTAATAATATCTAATCTTCATAATCAGCTCATATTCGATGCATTTGCCTGAATTGCGGATTACCTTTGGCTACATAGAAAAAAGGGATAGCTATACAAGTAAATATACCGGTGATGGAACTATAGACGCCCAACGGTATACGGGCCGTGCGTGCGTAAGACCCGGGCGTAATAAGCGGGATTGGTCCACATTAGCTCAGGACCGAATTGAGTGGACACAGGAGAGAGGCCTTTGCCCTTTAGTGAGATAATACTGGTCACACGTTAGTATTTCTGAGAAACGTTATTTTATCTATATAATAAAAAATGAAATGCTGTTCTTTGGTAAGCGCATCACTTCATAACGGCTAGACCGGTTTGGATTTTTTGTTTCCGAATCAGGTTCTTACGGAAAGAATAAACAAATCCGGGAAAATTGTGGGAAAACTGGAACGGTAATTTTGTATGAATTATTGAAATTTGGACAGGATAAGGTCTGCCGGGTCAGCTAATTTTTAGGGTTCCGTAGTAAACAAGGAATCCTTATAGTTTCGCCAAGTCCGTCTGTTTGTCTGTCCCATCCTCCTTGCACGTGATGTGGGGATATATTTTGTTTTTCTCGTCTTTCCCATGGTGTGGGGTATCGTTGGATAGGCCGTTCAAATATAGCAGGTCTGTGAACATCATTTTTCGATTTAGGGATCTATTTGCGTAATATTAAGCTTTAAAGTACTATTTTTTGATAGAGTCAAGTGTCCCCCCCTGCCAGCTAAATAGCTGTTTATGGAGATATGAAAAAAAAAATCATTGCAGTAGTACATATAGGTAATGAAATTAAAAGGAAAACTATCACAGCTATATACTTAGGCTTTACGCGTAATAGTCGACCAATTTAAATTTGCTGTTGGAGAATGAACCGTGACGTACATCGATGTATGGGAGAACATGTTTTTCAACTACAATGTTAAGTTTGTTTTTGGAATAAATTCATCCCAAGTTCCCAACTACGGGACCATTCAATGTGCGTGGTCCGACACGCACTTGGCAGGTTTTTTTTTTATTAAAAAATCAACTTTTTTTACTTGAGTTTAAAGCTGATATTTGTATAAATTGCAATTTTATGTATTTATTTCGTATCGTTGGCCTGAGTATACATAATATTCGATTTTGCCGTCCGGCTGTACCGATTAATACCGTACCCGAACGAGTCTGGAGCCCGCCCAGTTCGTCTGAATAATTCATTTTAGAATCGGAACCCTTCATCGTGCGTGGTCCGACACACTCGCATACGATCACACTCCACTACGTAGTAGTGTGATGAAATTCTAATAAATAAAAGTATAGTTTTGCAATACTACGAACGGTTGTTAACACCGCCAGGTCAACAGCATCGTCTCAAAGTGTAGGATGCGCAGACGCAGCGGAATTGCGTGCCTCCATACACGTAGTATGGCGCAACATTAAACTCATAACATTATATTCTTTGTATTGTAAGTGATATGAGCATCAAGAGTAAAGGCTCCTACATACTGGCGCGACCCGACTGCCCCAGAAGGAGGGTAATGTTTTAGTATGGATGTATGTATGTATGTATGTATGTATGTATGTATGTATGTATGTATGTATGTATGTATGTATGTATGTATGTATGTATGTATGTATGTATGTATGTCTGTTTCTTTAGCACGCTCTGTAGCCTAAACGGCTTCATGGATTTTAACATAAGAGGTGTCGTTAGATGAGTCTTCATTGTGGAAGTGACATAGGCTATATAATTTATATATATTGCATCTGCTAATACAAAAAAAAGGTAGAGAAACATTTTTTTTTAATAAATTACAACAATATTGATATCAAATAAAAGCTAATAATGAGTCAATTCCATATACATATTAATAAAACAAAAAACCCGACTGCAAAAACACATACCTAACTGAAAAGAGAAAAACAAGCATTATATTCTATAGAATTTTGGTATCGCAGGCGGGGACAAACCAATAACCCGAAATATGGTGTAACTTTTATTTGTCCCCCGCCTGCGATACCAAAATTCTATAGATTATAATGCTTGTTTTTCTCTTTTCAGTTAGGTATGTGTTTTTGTTTGTAGATAGAATATCAAAATTTATAAATGTAAATAAAAACATAAACACAGTTATAGATATTACTTTTTAGTCTGAATAATAATCAATTTTATCAACAAAATATTTATCGGAAAATAAATTACGTCATTATTATGAATGATCATCGTTTTCGTCGATCTCATTGGAAGTGATAAATATTTTACCGTCATTACTTTTCACTTTCTTCGCAGATTGTAATATAATTGATAATATTTCCGACTCATTTAAAATACATTTGTGCTAAATCATATTTTTATTCAGAAATCTTGGCTTATTTCCGAAAATTCACTTGATTGCCGAATGAGTCGATTGTAATCAGTCAATTTATTGTTATCTATTGTAAATTAAAATAATGAATGAAATATCTTTCATTAACGAATACATTCAAAAGTGCATCATTTAATTCGCAATTCAAAAGATAAAAACAAGTGATGAGTCGTCTAGTTACTGGCCATTCATTGTTTACAGTAGCCATAAGCGAAACAAGGACGACATTTGCAGACTGATGGTATCTTTTCACGGCGCTTACTTGTGCAAGTTATGGGCTTACAACTTGCACTACAGTAATCCTTCGGTCTGTGAATAACTTTTGGACTTATGGACTTAGAACGGGAAGGCGGCAAACCAGACACCTGTTCATAACTGTGTCTAGATATCGGTGCCTATTCCCTTGTTCACAAACTAAACTAAATTTAAGTTTAGTGCATCTTTTTCTTTCTATTTCATAAATAAAAGGACAGAAGATAAATTTTAGTTAGTGCTGTCAAATTAATCAGCGCTTGACGTAAATTCACATATTTTTAGTAGGCAAGTTTTTAATCACGTCTAAACTTGTATGGAGTAGTGACAGGCGCTGATCAATTTGACAGGACTAAACTAAAATGTATCTTCTGTCCTCTTCTTAATGAAATACAAAGAAAAAGATGCACTGAACTTAAATTTAGTTTAGTTTGTGAACAAGGGAATCGTTACCAATGTATTATATTTTAGTAAGTTAATTAATCGACTATAACTACCCGAAATTGTCCGCATATTCAAATCACGGGCTATGACACAGCGTCAATTTGCTTAACAATTAACTTCCCTGACTGTACAGTAAAGAATAATACATTTTATCAATAAGGAAAGTGAACGAAGGGGAAGAGTACTACAGGCTTAGCATGACGCTTCCTATTTCTACGCTACTGTAGAATAGAAATCGCTTGTCTACATTTCTCGGTAGAAAACTGTCAACTGTCTACACGGAAACGGTAATTTTTGCCTACACTTCCTTCAACAAAACGCTTATAACACACGCATTCCATTTATTAGGGCAAAAGGACCAGAAAGTAGAACAGACACAGGACACAATTTAAAAAGACAAAGATATGACAACGATTAATTACCCACAACCAGTGATTCTTAATCCTTCCAGAAATTTCGTTAACTACTCAAGTAAGATCCTAAGAAAGCTTCAAATAACCCTGGTGCAAGCATTGTTGATGACAATAGCCGGAAGCCGTCGGCTGTATGTGACGGATGCCGTACAAGGTGACCTAATACCGTATGCAGTGGTGGTCGCTTACTGTTGGGAAATATGAGCTGATGTGACTTTGATGAAGTTGAAGAATGACGTTTTGGAATGCAGTGATGTGCAGCCTGAAGATGGATGTTTTAATATTTCCGTTTACGTTGTCCGTTGTCACTATATCAAACTTAGCTCAGAAAGGGTGACTATGCGAATTCAAAGAGATCAATATTCGGTGAGGAGGAACTTCAAAAGTTCAGACTGATCTAATAATGGTTACTCGATTCCTACCAATTCCTAAGAAGTTCTTCTAAACTTTTGAGGAACTGTTGCAAAAGCGGCACTGTACCCTGTAATACTGATACAGTCACTTTTTAACACAATACGTGACTACGTAGTACCTATCTACTACCTAAAATATATACTCAAAGAAAAATTAATAAATTTAATCAATCAAATTAATTTCTTTATAATATACACGATTAAAAGAAACTAGTTAACATTTCCCCGCCCTAAATGAACAATAATTTTAACAGGGCTTACAAAAAGCGAATTCCGTTTACCATTATTTTCGTTCAGCAGCTGTCTCCTGTCAAACTGCAGTGAAATCCGGTAGTCGGCCATTTCGGACTGCATAGCACAGTGTCCCAGATATTTGGAATAGCCGTGAATGCCATGATTTGGGACGACGTCCATACAGGCGGCATCAAATGAGTTTCATTAGCTTTTGTTAAGATAAGTGCATGGTTTTCAGTTGTTTAATGAATGGAAGTGAATTCTTGGGATGCGTGTAATGAAAGGGAAGTTGCATTAGCGGAACAGCCGTTCCATGCTCATCTTTATTTTATACACCTACTCTAAGTGACATCGAATGTATTCGCTACTTATACTTAAATGGGACTCCAGAATCCTAAACACAAGTTTTATATTGCCTAAAAGTATATGATCCACTGCATTAAACAAAATCAGAAAAATATATGATATTTTTCAGTATATATGCTAGGTAGATAGTGTGTTGAAAATATAATACAACTAATTTGATATGATAGAAAAAATCACGAAGATACCTCTAAACATTTATTTTAACGATTAAAAACCATAAATACATGCAATCATTCTGATTTTTTATCAGATTATTCTACAAGCAACATATTAGCATACCTAATAGTGTTTTAATTTTTTTATCTTTTTGTAAATCGATAATTGCTACATATTTTGCAATAAATTGCCAGTGTTGTGTCATCGCGCTTCTCTTTCTTTTCTATGGAGACCAATGAACTAATATTTGAATTGATTTTTTTCTCAAAAATGACACAGGCCTCCTCTCTGTGAGAGGGATGTTCATTCATTCTCAAAAATGTTTGGTAATAATGTGGTGTAAATGTGTTTGCGAATTACGCCTTTCACAACACTGGCTGGTGAACTTATACGAGTATCAGACGAATTCCACTTGAAGCCTTAGGGCTGTAAAAATGAAAACACCTATTATACTTATTCAAGAAGTGAAAGCCATAAAGACCTGTCACATACCAAACACGAATTACTTTTAGCCCCAGGATTCCATAAGAGCTATAATTTCGAAAGCACAACACGCAAATGAGGGGCAATAATTCAAGCATATGTGCTGTTCTGTGGTCTTATCAGCTTCAAGCCGCAAACTCGGTCCTATAACGCATGGTCAAGCTTGACATATGGCTCTGATCAATCACTGCACTGATTTATCTGCTTGTTTCCGCATATCATCGGATCCCGATGTCATTTGTTCCGCTCTCATTGTGAGTTGCCAAGGGATCATGTGTGAAAGCAATTTTGTACAGTCTTTTGTTTTTATGTGTTTGGGTTTTTGTGAGAATCTTTCTGTGGCTGAAAAATTACAATGAAATAGCGCCTTCACTTTTTTCCTCACAAGTGTTGTGTACAAAATCAATATACATATTTTGTCCCACAATAAGACCCTTTTCTTATTCTTTACAAACTAACTCTCAACACTAGTCCAAGGAAACTTTTGCATTAGTATTTTCTTTCTATTTCCCTCCCACGTTATTACTCCCAACTTTCTGAGACCTTTAATCCAAATCACAGAATTAGGTACTTCATTAAGTACTACCTAATCTTCCTAACGACTACCAACATCACTAGCCAAGTTAATCGAACGAAAATCTGTAGCCTTCACTTGGCCAAGTCTAAAGCAAAACTTGGTAATAACATCACTAGCCGATAGCTGAATGGAAACTGCTTCGTAACGCCACTTAATAGGCCAATGAGGGAGTATGTTTGCCAAGTTCAGCGCACGTGCCAAGTATTAGAACTTTGGGGTATTTGAAAGATGGGTCGGAAGATTTTGCGTTCATTAGTAAGGTCATTGAACATACAATTTTATTTGTAGGGCAAAGATAGAAGGGAAATGCAAGTAATTCAAAACGTATCCGTTATTTAATACATTGTGTAGGAGTCAAGAAACAAATTCCTATACTTTTTACATTTTTTAATGCATTACTTATTTTATAATTCATTCATATATGTTGCGTTTTTTGGTGGAACGGAATGCAAACTCAAAACGCGTTGTCTTCGACAATGCCGGAAGTGACGAAAGAAGCTATGTTAATAAAAATCTATTCTTAGCAAAGTGCTTGAAATCTCACTAAGGTAAGTAAATAAGTGCGATTTCTGCTTGAATGAGCACAACAAATAATTTAATTTATATGATTTGCTACAAAGAAGATTCGTGGCAAATGACGTCACATAATGCCCGCGACAGAAACGGTCGTTTGAACTGTAGTAGAAAATTGTTGGAGTTTCATAATTTTTTTGAGCAACAAGCAGTAGTTGAATTTAACCTTTAATACTTTTCTTGGGTTTATATTTCTGTCTATTATTGACATAGTAAAAAAAATATACATGCATTATGTTCCCTAATGATCTCTAATTCCTTGTTTTAAGTGCTAATTTACTAGTTTTATTAAATCCTGCGTCAAAATAAAGACCCAATCTTTATTTTGACGTGTAATCCGACATCCATAAATGCTTGTCTATGTTTTTCCTTAAACACAAAAACCACATGGAAATACTAGTGTCTTACGGGTCGGGTAATCGCCGTTGACCTTGGCCATACAGTTAATACGCGTCGCGCTCAAGCCACGCCACCGCTTTTCGGTTCATAGGGAACATTTATTTTTAGTAACGAAAATACGAATATTTGAAAAAATCACAGATAGAATTATAACTAATAATATAGTCTGTTCATTAAAAAAAAAAAAAAAAAACAAGAAAATATCTTAAGTAGTTTGAAAGTAATATCGTTTTTTATGCTTTGGGTAGACGTTACTTCCTGAATTTATTTCATTAAGTATTTTACTACAATACTTAAATATTCACAGATAGAATTGATGTGTACGCGTTCTAGTTTTTTTTTTTTTTGAGGGTGGGAAATCATCAAATAACTTCTCCCGCTCTGGGCGGAGCGGGAGGGTGTGTCAGACTCTTACTGACTAAAACCCACCCGTATTCCTTCCTGTTGCCTGTGTTGCCAGGGGACTCGGTGACCCATAAGTACCTAACCGCGTTCTAGTTTAACATACATACATTTTTTGCATGACTTACTTGTATAAAGGCGTAATAACAGATTTAAAAGTCCCTAACATCATAGGTATATCTGCGCCTTAAGGATCATTATTATGAAGTAGATCTGCAAAAGCTTTGAACTAAACACTATATATGTATTGTGGTGAAGGGCGGGCGTTTTTGGGGGACTGTCTTATGTAATTTTGACGTTCGAAAAGTGTTGATTCTTAGTTTGAATAAATAAGGACTAAGCGAGTAAGGACTTTAATATCCTTTGTAAAGAGTTCTCATTTGACCCATTAACCAGCAAAACCTATTCTGCACGCGCTCAGCTGAATGCCGACTTTTTTAAAAGTGCATAGTGCTTAATGTACCTTATTTATATTATTTTATATCGTGCTTGTTATTGATCCTAAGATTTCTACTAAATTCTCTGTTTTTACCCGTGAGAACCTCTAATTGGCTCTGTGTAGCATATACAATTGTTATCAATTCGTTATAGCTGTTGGTTTTCCTATAAATAAATAAATGACTTTTGATTTTGTCTGGTGATGTAGTAGATTTTTATCAAATCTATGAGTAGTAAGTACATCACTAGACAAACTATTCTCAACAACGCAAACAATTCACTAAAGCAGTCTCTACAAAACCCTACACAGTAGCATCGCATGTCCTACACCAATTTCATGTTTGCCTGGTAACACAGAAACAAGTTAGATAACCGAATATTTCACTGTATTGTAAGTTTGTAACCACTGACCAACTATGAAACACTAAATGGTCGTAAACATTATGAAAACGATTTGAAAGCGTGCTTCTTACTGCTTGTAACAATGTGTATTGTGAAACGTGGACTAAAGTGGGCCATGAGAGAACAACCTCAGAAGTCCTAAATGGAGGCAGATTGAGAGAAAACTCTATCCTTTTAAGCTTTTTCCAGGACTTTTAATAGGAAGTAAGTATAAAGGATAGGATTGACTGTCTCGTTGGTGTAGTGGTCACAAGCGCTACTACTGAGCCTGAGGTCCTGGGTTCGATTCTCCGGACGGGCAAGGTGTTATAGGGTTTTTCTATCTGGAATTTCTCAGTAGCAGCCTGGAGTCCCAGTTGATGGCAATAGGCTCGCCTCCTATTACATGGGACTTAAACGTGACTGGCGAAATGTGGGTGTACTACAGGTACACCTCTGCCCAACCCTTCGGGGAAACAAAGGCGTGATGTTATGTAATAGGAGAAGACTTGGAGAAAGGTTTTTATAATTGACAACGGTGAAAAAGAAGCATTGACCCCGGTCACAACCACTTGCACTGAGAACTAAGTTAGGTGTTTGGGACAATAAAAAATTGTACCAGCCGTGATGTTAGTATTCACGTAAGTGGGTCGAGTCCAAAGGAATTAGAGGATTACGTTACGGTGTCTGAGAAAAACTCTTGTTGTGTTTCACAAGATTTATTTATGTGTTGGATTAGTTGAAAATAGTTTTGCAATAGAGGGTTAGGCAAGGGGTCCAGTATTTTAGGATATGGGATACCTGCTTGTTTATATAGAAATATAATTAGGTACATTCTTCAATACATACTTGTCGGAAATACGTTAGTCACTAGTTTGACTAATCGGGACGCCAGCACCACCAAGCGGCGCTCGTCAGACAACTACAACATCACGTTCAACCGGAGTTAAGCTCAGTTTATCGGAGGCGGTCAAGGAGTGAACACGTTTAGAAACTGTCGCGCGTTCCGTATAGTTGTGTCGTGTACCTACAGTGTGTGAATAGCTAGTGTGATTATTTGATCGTAAATTATAATTTGATTTAAACTGCAAACGCTATTGTACCCCCACAATAGTTAAAATATGACTGATGATAACGAGCGAGATGTACCTTCTCCGTCATACTTATGTCGCTTTTCGTGTCTGTCTGTGTGGCCGCGTTGTACTTCTAAACTACGCGACGGATTTTGATGCGATTTCCACAATCATTTAGAGAATTTATTCCAGAATGTTCATGTGTCTTATACATTAATATTAAACTTACATATTATAAAGAAATATTGATTTTTCGTGAAGTCGTAGAAACAGTGCGAAGCAGGGGCCTACTCTCTAAGTCCGTCAACGAAGATACGGGCCCGTCCGAAAGTAGTTGAATCGTCAAAATAGTTGACAAATTCAATTTTTCGAACGAGCACAAACACATCGCGAGTAGGGACAACAGCTGTCAAATCGTGTTGTCATTTATTCTCAGTTCGAGCTCCGAAGTAATCTTATGTCCGTAGGTGATACGGAGTAGAAAATGCCCGTAACTTCGGCCGAAACTACGGATTTTATGCTTAGGGAGTAGGTCTCCAGAGGCGAGTCGTTAGTTGTCAATAAAAGCTGCCGCATACTTCGCAATAAAGACGTCGAAAGAGATTTAAAATTGCTGGAAAGAGACATATATACTATGGAGCAGTGAATTAAAAACCTAAACTGAATAAAACTTTCCTCTGCTTAACCCTCCGGGGAATACATTTTTTGTTATTTATTTATTTAATATTTAAGCACACAAAATAATGTACAGAGGCGGACTTAACTATTTGGCCGCCACAGTCATGTATAAATGACAGACCAAAATGTGCCCAGCACGCCACGGTCACGACTACATGACAGATTTATAAGGAATAATTCGTAGCTTGGCGCCGAGGGCACGTTTTTGCATTTTTGACGCGCCGGTCAAAGGGTTAATGCCATAGGCATTTTCTACCAGTCAACCTTTGGGTGATGCAGAGACAAACAGTGGTAGGGGCAATAACGAAAGTTGTGATATGTATATACCCATTAAAAACTTTAAATATAATACCTAATTATACATAATCTTATTAATCAAACAAAAGGCAGAGTATTCTTTTAATAAATATCAGCTAAACTGTTTATTCCTGAAATAAAAAATTGACTTCGTCAAAATATACTGGGGGCTTTTCCGTAGACGAAGATGTAGCTTTTATACTTATATCTATATATATGTTTAATACTCGTGACCTTTTCCTCAACAATGTGAAGCACTACAATCGCAATTACATTAACCTACATTTGCGATATTAAAATGTTTCTGAGAGGGATGTTGTTCGTCATATTATTCTGCACGATAAGATGGACGACAAAGTAATTATATGTAGGTATGTATAAATTCGACTGACGAGGATTAAAATATGACTATTTTGTGCTAGGTAGTCATTTAAAGGTAAAACAAATGAACTCACAATGAAGGGTAAGGAACCCTTCATTGTGAGTTCATTTGTTTTTATCCCAAGTTGGGATGATTTTATCCCATTTTATTATAAGACTTCCTAAAGGTTTTCCTGTAATCTATAGGTATAGAACTATTTTCTGTAATCTTTTCAAAAATGTAGGCTTAGTAGTTTAGGAGATTTTCAATGGCTATGGAATGCAAATAAAATAACTATGTCTAACAAAATGGCCCTTGCTGCCAAAACGTTGCGTTTTTGGTCGTTAATGAATGAAAGTGGGATGATAGACAAGTTAAGCAGTACCCTATAATATGAATGAACATTAACTAAATTAAAATGATGAAATGATTTATATATACCCTTTTTACTCCACTGATTATTCAAAACATGATTTTAGGTTAAAATAATTTGTCCCTTTTTAAACTAAATTCTGCTGAATCAGTTCAAAGATTTCCTAAATGTTTATCTTAAACTAGTACAAGTGAACCAGAATTTCAACACTTCAAAGAGAAAACGTACACATATCAAAACAAACAGTAGCTGCGAGATTTTTAAATTGATTCGAATAGCAAACTGTTGAAAGCAAGAAAGAAAGAAAGAAAAATAATTTATTTGGGACACGCACGAGAAATACAAAAGTAAAAAAGGAGCTTATAAAACTAACAAAATGCACAAACATGTGTAACACGGGGATGGTAATACAGAAATAAACACAATGTTGCCCGCAACTTCGTCTGCGATCCAGGATGAAAAGTAGCCTATCTCCTTCTCCAAGTCATGGTCTTTTTTTTTTGGGTCAAATCATTTATCAAATAATTTCTCCCGCTCTGGGCGGAGCGGGAGGGTGTGTCAGACTCTTACTGGCTAAAACCCACTCGTGTTCCTTTCGTTGCCTGTGTTGCTCTCGGTAACACATCGATGTGTTTTTTTCAAAGATTGGCTACACTATAGGCAATCGCGTTCAATTTAATTCGACCAATGAAATTGAACGCGATCAGCTCATTCAAGGCGCAGATATATGATTTTAGTGACTTTTAAACTCAAGTAAAATATGCAAATCATGTATGTTAAACTAGAACGCATACACATCAATTCTATCCGTGAATATTTAAGTATTGTACTAAAATACTTTATGAAATAAATTCAAGAAGTAACGTCTACCCAACGCATAAAAAACGATATTACTTTCAAAATACTTTAGATATTTTCATGTTTTTTTTTTGTATGAACATACTATTTTGTTACTTACAGTTCAAAAACACAGATAGAACTGTGCCAGATAGGCCGGCGCGGCGGCACGGCGTGAGTGTGACGCGATTTGTATGACCAAGGTCAACGGCGATTAGCCGACCCTTAAACCGCGATCCAAAGATGTCAGTGTCATCATTGTTGTGGAATATTGACAGCTGACAGCTCCTGAACGCATTCAGTTTCATTAGTGAAATTCGCCCCAAGGATACTAAGAGATAATAAGGCAGATGTAGAAGTTTTTACTCTATGTTGACGATGGGAGACAATGCCGTTGATTATGTTGTGCCAACTATACTACCGCCGATTACTCACAAACAATAGGTACTAGAAAGAGACAGAGGACATGAAAACGCATTATTCAATTGACCACACAGACAATTAAGGACAATTACGATGGCACGAACAGCTGAAAATTAAATAAGCAGCTAAATGTTTTCCTCTGTTCCCGGAATTATGGAAAAAACCATTTAGGTAGGTACAATTCATGGTGAGCAGTTATAACACTTATTACAGAATAGGTGACACTAAAGTTTCATTGGTTCAGTAAGTTTTTAGGGTTATAAGAATAGGTGACACTAACGTTTCGTTCGTTCAGTAAGTTTTTAAGGTTATAAGAATAGGTGACACTAAAGTTTCGTTCGTTCAGTAAGTTTTTAAGACTATAAGAATAGGTAACACTAAAGTTTCGTTCGTTCAGTAAGTTTTTAAGGCTATAAGAATAGGTGACACTAAAGTTTCGTTGGTTCAGTAAGTTTTTAAGGTTATAAGAATAGGTGACACTAAAGTTTCGTTGGTTCAGTAAGTTTTAAAGGTTTTAAACTCTAAAATTATTTCATCTCTTGTAAAGAAAGGATACGGTAGGATGTCCGATCAAAATAATAAAAACAACGAAATAAATATCCAATGACGTAAATGTTCTATAAATAAAGAAATAAAATAAAGTAACACTGCGAACATCCTTGTTAGGTCCTAATCGTGTCCCGGGGGAAACTTGCACAAAGTAGCTAGATATACAGAGAGCCAACTTGGCGAAACAAGCAAAGAAAGTCGCACGCACACATAGAAGTGTACGTACGGCGATCTCGAAAAATGCCAGTCGCGAGTGCACTTGCACTCGCTGTACGTAGACGCTTGTCTATGTGTGCGTGAACATGCGCTCATTGTATGGAACCGACCTTCTGTACCTATCTATTCTGTGACTGTTAGTATTGAGCTAGGGATCGTTACTGAGGTCGTTCACATCTATAGGAAAAGCGTTCCTTTTTGTTGTAACATTTACTGGTAGAAATAATTGAATTTATTTTAGGATATCTATTTAAAGTGTATTAATAAGATTTATTTTGTGTGTGTACTGAGTGGTTACTTTTATTTTAGCAAACAGTTCCATATAAAGAATATATTTCGGTAACTCTAATTTTAATTAAGTTTAATGTTATTTTTAGTGTATAATATGGCCACCCCTTACAAACCGGTGCGGTGGTTAGAGTAACGGATAAATTGGGGATAAATAGTTAAAACAAAAAGTAGACGGTGAAACTATAGGCTGGTTTGGCACCCTACAGTTTCCCCTCTAAATCCACTTTCCGATTTTGAAATCGTAAATATGTATAGATTTTTATGAATTCATAATAATCTAAATATTATTATTCATTATTATTAAAGTGACTTTTCGCGTCTGTCTGTGTGATCGCGTTATTCCTCTAAACTTCGCCGTTGCGAAATCCGTTGATTTGAATGCGGTTTTCACTATCTTTTAGTTCTCTAAAAGATGGTGAAGCCGGAAGGTTCATGTATATATATCGCAGCTATCTGGTCGGCCTAGGCGTCCAATTAGCTAGCTAATTTAGCCAGCTAATTCGACACCTAGGCCGTTCATAAAACGCCGGCACCGACATCGCAGCCTTATTTAGCCGTTTGTTAACAGCCTAAACGTTTGTAGCAGTTGGTCACAGTTCTATCTTTACCTAACCAATTTGAACGGGGTGCTCTGGCTTAGTTACTGCTACCACTTCGGCGCGCGTGGTTGGTTAAAGTTCTAGTTGTCCTTCATTGGTTGCCGGCCGTTTTTGAATAGCCTATGCGTCCAATTAGCTGGCTAATTTCACCAGATGGCTGCGACAGAGTTAGGACGTTAACTAAACGGCTGATTAAGCTAGTTGACTGCGAGTTATATAATGCGTTTATATTAAACTTACATACAACAAATAAACCTCGATGTTTTGGCAAGTTGCAAAAACGGTGCGTAAAAAGAATATGACAAGTTTCTTATCTTTGCTTCGCATCACAATCAGCCTTCAGCTCAGTTAATGACATGACAAATTACAATCCAACAGAAGCCTGACAAATTAAAATACAACAAAGGCCTGTTTTTTCCTCAATTCCTTAGCGCGGGAACAGACAACAGAAATACCTATGTATTTTGTTAGATTAAACGACCTGACTGGCGCAGTGAGTGAATAGATTTGCTTTGGATTATGCTAACGGTTTTAAATTTAAGGCCACTGCAAGCACAATTTGACGAAGTGGGGGATTACTGACCCATCCAACACCCAGAGTGCGTGCGGTGCTTCTGATCAGACCATTTCCCACTTGCTGGAGTATCCTAAGTCCTCGTTCACTTGCACCTTTGAAGACCTAAAGAATGCCACTGATGCCGCAATCAACGTGGCCACCTACTGGCCTCAAACAATATAGCTAAAGAAGTTAAATTAAAGTACCCTCGACACGAATAGAAGAAGAATAATTTTAAGTTTAGAAGTTTATGAAAATGTATCCTCACAAAACATCGTGAGGTAACTAAAGAGTCACCGGTATAAAAAAGACACTAAGCAGTGAGCAAGCGTAGTGAGCAAAGCTTGTTTCCAAGCCAAGAGAGCTACAAAATCTTAGACACAGACCTTGTTTTGACTGAAACATTACAATAATTATTAATAGTATTAGCAAAAACTGTGTTATGACTGAGGCTAGCTAACGACCTGGCTCGCGTCCAAAGGACGATGACTCAGGTGTTGAGGGAATTCCTGAAGCGCCTGATGTCACTGAGCTGGGTATTTTGAGTACTGATTAATGAATAGTTGGGTTATTGAAGTATTTTTATTAATAGTTTCCATGGTAAATGACTAGATAGGGACTGAGCTGAGCTGTCCTTTTGTATAGTCTAATTTGGAAAATATTGGTGGGAGGTAAGTAACAGGAACACTCGACAGGATATGGTTAAAACAGTGTCACGTGGATATGATATAGAAGACACCAAAAGTCACACAATAAAAGTGAGAAGCAAAAGGCTTTAACACAAAGTAACAAATATTTTTACAGCTCCACCTCGTTCAGAATAATATTGGCACAATTTGAATGAATCACATTCATGTTAAGACATCAGTTTCCTGGTTTTATAAATAATAATGATGTAAGATGTGTAACTCGAGATTTTTCAGAGCATATATTTCTGTTCAGAAATAAAATGAGTGGCGACGAAGAGTGAGGAGACAAAGAAAATGTTATTAAACGGGATGAAGCATAATTTAATAACCTTAAGTAAAAATTAAAGATACGTTAGATACGAATATAATTTTCTGGACGAGCAATATTAAATTAAGTAAGAATATAAAAAGGTAGCATCGCACCTCGACGGTAAATTAATTGACGGAGAGAGAGAGAGAGAGAGATATGAACATTGTCAAGGCAGAATCTACCCAAAAATGTACGATGAACTTAATACTCTGAAAAAACTAACAGACTACAGACTTTCTACACCGCTATAGTCCCAAACATAGTCTAAAAGCTTAAAGCAATTACAGTTAATAGCAAACAGAGCAGCCGTCGTCTAGGAGACCACCAACTGAACGGGCCGAAAGCATTTAGCTAATGGGATACCCTACAAATGGCAAGCTACAAGAAATATTTACATCGAAGAACCAACACTGAGACTGACGAAATTGAATTTCTGAAAATGAAATTGTGGTACTTCTTAATTTAAGAGAACAGTTGATTCATTTCATGATTGAGTTAACAGTTTTCTTAACGGAGGAAAAGTTTATTTAATTAGACAGGTATAGAGCATTCTGTTTATGGTGTATTAATTAGTACATAGTAATACTTGTTATGCAAAACAAGCCTACAGCTGCTTTAATAAATTTTCCTGAATACGTTAAGATTGATTGATTCAGGTGGAATCAATTAACCAAACTATCGTAAATTACAAGAGTTGTAACTGTTGTACATATGACTGATTATAGGGAGGACAAAGAATTTAAGGATAGGGTTAAGATATAATCAACAAAACGAGAAAACAAAGACGGTTAAAAAGTAATAAGGCATAAGCGACATCTTGGTCGAAAATGAGTTATGAATGCCATCCTACTTAATCTCTTTTTTTAAGTAGGATGGCATTCATAACTCATTTTCGAACAAAATGTCGCTGATGCCTTATTACCTTTTAACCGTCGAAATCTAAAGATCCTAGACAAAATGACAATAATTAAATTCATAATCACATGAATCTATGTCACACAAACCAGTACCGTACCGTACATATAAAAACCTAAAACGAATATCAAACAAGACAAATCCGCGGATCCACCTAACATAAACCGCTCCAAAATTGACGGACAAAAGCCGCGACAATTTAGTTAGTGGAACATCACCACAAAATGGGACAAACGCACGAAACGTTGTAGTTAATCACGATACTGACACACTGATTCATCGAAGTTTCCAAACAACAATACATTGAATTGCAAAAGTATACGTACAACTAATACATTGAATGTTAAAGTTTCAATGGACACTATAGCCTGGTTGAAGTTTGGCACTTTATTCAAAGCGGGTCGATTTTGATAGTAATTTGTAGCCCTAAAACTTCTAAAATATAATCCTTCAAGGTTATGTTTAGAACTATTGGTATTTTTGCAGTTAAGCTAGTTGCTCAGGTTGCAAAATAGTGGTGCAGTTGACGTAAAGCATTAATCCATCAATCAGAAAGTCTCGGATGATGAATTGATGACTGTTGATATGACAATAAAAATTATATGGATCGTAGCATCGTAGCCCAGAGTCGAATTTCTTTGGTTCAGAGGCTGACTGTTGTCAGCCTCTTAACCAAAGGAATTCGACTCTGCGCGCTTTAGCTGTTGCTAAAGCGCGGACAATGTTGTCAATGCTGCATGGAAAAGAAAGAGAAGCACGATGACCCAACGCTGGTCATTTATTGCAAAATATGAAGCAATTATCTATTTACAAAAAAACTATTGATTGGATGAAAAAATTAAAACACTATTATGCTAATATGTTGCTTGTAGAATAATCTGACAAAAAATCAGAATGATTGCATCTATCGTTTCAAATTAGTTGTATTATGATTTCAATTCACTATCTACCTATCCTGAAGGATATTATATATTCTTCTGATTTTGTTTACTGCAGTGGATCATATACTTTTCGACAATATAAAACTTGCATTTAGGTCCTGTAGGCCCTTTAATATTTTCATAATAGAATGTTCCCGAAGTTGATGGCTTACGAATCTGAAAGTGATTCGTGTTCTTACTGTATGAGTTAGTCTGATGAGTTATTTGTTCTACTTTCATAGCTCGACTAGACAATTGATTTGCATATTTGTATAATGTTCAAATTACCTATAACCACGCATACTAGACCTCAGGCTGAATCTCAATCTGACACATTTAAGTTTGCAAATACATTTATGTAAAATTTATGGAATTGTCCAACTACATATTATTGTATTGTTGATACAAGTGCACGACCATAAACTCATTAATTTCAGTAAGTACACAACAAAAATATTTAATAACAAAATCATAATTAATAATGGCTGTTCCCACGAGGGATAATTTTACTTCAAAATTATGACGTTATTATCTTTTATCGTAGTAAGGTGCCTTTATCAAAAAAGTCTTAATTGGGGCAATTATCTTTAGTACGCGGAAGGTATACTTAGGATATCATCTCAAAGAAAGATTAATTTTCAAGATGGGTTTTCTTGTTTTAATAATATTAAATAATTTACGGCAATGGGAGTTTTAGCAACTTTGGGACAAATCATATTTTTTTAAACTCTTATATTAAAAATATTAGAATCATTACAGATTCATCACCTAATGTGATAGTGCGGTCTCTTATAATTATACTGTGTTTTAAAACTATTAGGAACTTTATATAATATAACTTTTGCAAGTATTTCTTTCAAATTGCAACTCATTGCAAGTCTTTCTTTCAAATTACGTCAAAAAGTCAAACTCAGCATTTATTTCAAATAAACCAGGCACTTGTATTCAAAAGTGCCTGTTTTATTTGAAATAAATGCTTTGAGGGTCAAAAGTCGGTCAGGCAGATATATGAAGCTAGTTTCCCATTCCAAAGCGTAGTAGGTTCCTATGGAGAAGAACGGGCAAGAAACTCCACGGACACTCTTTTGAATTAAAATATTGTTTGACATTTGCAAGTCTTTCTTCATTTCGTTTCAGCTAAAAACTGATTTAGGTATTTCGTCATTTATATAATCATCATCAGCCATCTAACTTCAATGGATGATTTAAGTAGTAATAGTAAATATTAACGTTTACAACGATTATTTCCGTCTTTTACTTCCACATTAATTCTAAAGCTCTTCATATTAAATTCATCAAAAACAAATGTACCTAAATGCTGGCAAAGCCTATAGAATATTTTAATGCAGAGAGATTACGATCCTTTGTTTGATCAGGATGGCGCAGGATCATCAATGAACGCGTATTATGTAAGTATTAACAGATTATTCGGGTTTTAATTAACATAGGATCGGCTAAACAGCATTAATAGTGCTGTTTATATCCTTTGGAATTCAATACTCTTTCATAAATAGAACCACTGTGATCTATGTTGAATGAATGTGAAAAATGAATCTACGTTGTGTTTGGTTGTCAAAAACAATCACAGCCAATCAAATTCGACATAGAATTTGACAGAGGAATAAATTAAATTGGTTTCATGATATACAAAACGAGGTTAAGACTATAATTTAACGAACCATAGACAATAGTTATTCATTAGTAATAGACGCTTACGTAATATCAATAAAGCAATACAAATACATTATCTAGCAAACGTAGAATGTAATACAATATCTGTATCTAGACTTTAGAGACGTGAGGTACTTATCTTGTCAATTATAAAGTAAATACAAATTTGCAAAATCCTTGAGCTTTATTAGCTTAAATGTCAAATGTTATATCCGTTTTATTTGTAACCAGACTTGTGAGATAAACAAATACGAATGCAACGATGAATGAAGCCATAACGTGCAAGATAGAGATGTAGATAATTTCGTTATTGAATACTTCAAAATATAATAAAAATAACAGCTTATTATTATCTCGCTGAAATGCCTCTTTTTATTCAGAGAAGGCATGAGCATTGATCATTACGTTTGCTCAAGATGGGTTGGCGATAACAGACCGCGAAATACAATAACAATTTATTATTTATTTTACGAGAAGCAGAAGAAGCTCCTTACAGGTCTTAATATCAAAAAGATGACGAGGTATTAAACGACTCACATTTAACTCGAGATGCGCATCAAAGGATACGCATATCAAATCAATGTTCATTTGCTTGTCAAACACGCAAGATCACTCATTAGAGTAAACCTGTATGCGAATACGAAGAGCAATATTACACAAGCATTTAAAAACAAATATCATAGAAATACCAAGTTTATGTTCAAAACAATAATTGTTTATGCTGAAGCATTAAATCGCGTCTATTTACTATCAAAGAATGTAGGAAAATCTTGTAGCGTGTCATCCCACGCCTATAGTAAGAATCGATTGGGTAAAACAAGTTATTCTGGCACTGGACAGCGATACAGCGAATGTGCTACGAATTAATTATGTATTTACGCCAACATATGACGTTAAACAAAAATGTCAAAACAGTTTCTTAGAAGCAAGAGAAGAAGGAGAATTTATAAATTTAATATATATTAGAAGGAAAATTGCTTATTCGAAGAACTTAGAAGTACTAAGTATGTTTTCAGTGAAAACAGAAGAGGATGGGGAATAATAGTGTGAGATATTGACGTGGTTATGAGAGATGGTCGACATCCAGTAGTAGATGAATAAAGGAGGAATGAGAATGCGAACCAGGTATTCAAGAGTATGACGACACTAATCGTTTCTTCTGAAATGTTAAGTGCTTTTTAGAACACAGACATTAAATTGAGATTCGAGTGATGAGTGATACATCACCTAAAGGTAGATTGACATCAATTGTTCCTAGAACAAGCAACCAGTCTTGAAGTTGACACTAAATACTTCTCAACATGCCGCTAGTAATTACACTCATCCCGAAATGGAAATAACAAGAAGACAGGTGTAATAACACCAGCTACGTATACTCATAACATTATACCTTGTCCCAACTTGTTTGTCTGCAAACGTAAATATGCACTCTTTAAGTAAACACGTAGTCGTTTTTATAATTACGCCTTTCGCTTTAATGCCCAGGAACTATGATAATTATGCATTGATAAATTAATATAGGCACATGTTTTCCGTAACGTTTTTATTAAAACAAAAGTGGAGGCCAAACCATGGTAGGTCGGGATAATTGAAAGATTGAATTCTTGCGGTCGTTATCTTTTGTAGTAAATACAAAGTAGTCATAATAATTACGTGTTTACTTTGAGAAAGAGCTTGAATCAGTTTTTTTTTCGGCAAAAGAGATGAGAATATTGAAAAGTATATAGTAAGATAAAATCGCTCGAAAGCCTCACAAAATTGACAATTAAGGAAATGTTGGAGTTTCTGGATAAAGAAGCGAAGAATTTATGCAAAATTAAATAGCAAATTGAATTGTATGAAACGTACGAAGTGGGAATGTTGAATACAGATTTAAGAATTTTAAATATACACGACCATGTAAAGACGAATAATGTTTTTGAAAAGTAGGTAGTGAATGTTTTAACAAATAGAAGTATTGAAATTTTTTAGATCGAAGAAGACCTAAAATCTTGATCGAAGATTGAATGTCAAGAACCCATCCTAATGATTGGCTCTACATATCATGAATATCTTTGCACGAAAAGAAGTAGGACCCAAAATATCCACAAACAAAGAAAAAATCCCATGTAACGCGACACTAACCGCGGTTTAGTCAGTTGTAATCTAAGTTTAACCCTAGCACGCGTGTCTCAACTGTCCAAAACGGAACGAGACGATTTGTTTAACAACAGCCGGGCTGCGTGTACGCATAAATACGAGTAAATAACATCATCAAACAGACAACCAATAGTAAAGAGGTTTACGACGAAAATATAAATAAAGATGTTGAGAAGTTTGAAGAGAAAATTTAAAAACTTCGGATGAATTCACCTGTTTAGTTTCACGCACTAAATTTTAAGTGCTTGATCTAAATATTTACTTTTCTAGATTGTTGAACGAACTCAGATCTAGGACACCAAGATGGTCTGTAAGAAGGAGATAATACCGTAATGGCCTACAAGGAGAGATCCCTTTGGGCTCAGCAGTTAAAAATACTTTTTTATTTCCAAAGCAAATTAAAGCCTGGTCGTTTTACAAGTTGAGGCTGTTATTGACACTACAAAACATATTATAATTGATTATGAAATACTCGGATTAGTCACGGTTTACTTTTAAATGCCAGGAAATACCACGGATATGGAATTTTATCGTGAGACCTGACCTCATAATTATTACGCCTCGTAGATGAAGGCTTCAAAAGAAACACTGATTTCAATGTAGAAACAAAATTATTTGAATATTTGTATTCTTGATCTAATTCAGGTTCACATCCTTAAGCAATTTTCAACTTCATTTTATTGGATGCTACTTCCTGTATGTCTTAATTTGTCACATCTTTCACGTTAATTACTTTGTTTTCGAAAGTTGTATTGTTATTTATTAGTTTTTCTTCCTCTTCATTTACATTTGTCTTTTCATCATATTAATCATCAAAATAATTCACCCAAAAGATTCCTGTGGTAATTTTACAATGAATAGAGCCAAAGTAATAAATGGCACTTCAAAGCTTAATTTAAATGACCATTTTATTTTAACTGCAATTTCAAACGGATTACCATCGCCTTTATTTTTATTTCAGCAAACAATTTAAATTAATACAATTGGAACGAAACCAATGGTTACACATTTGCTGTTGACAACTACGAATCGCCGAATATCAATATTTACAAAAAAAATCATTGCGAAAATAGAACTGCAATTATTTCTGTCAGCAAGCTACTAAGTAAACTGTTGCGAGGAATCTAGGTGGTCGAAAATTGACCCCGTTTTGTTCGAGAATTTAGTTCACATGGATTAGGACTAAGTAAAACGTTATATAAATCGTTGAAGAGAAACAATTTTATATTGATCAATGTTGCGATTGCTTTTTTTTTTGGGTCAAATTTGTATAGTTTTTTTTACCGGATATATATCTTCGATTTGTGCTTTTTGCATTGTAATTTATATCGAAACCTCTGACTGTACTACTACAGTTTGTTTCTCTTGGTTCTGCTACTTCAAACACTTTACTTTGTGTACTGGCATTTCATTTTGTAATATTTTTGCTTAAATATCTTGCAGTAACAAGTAACGTCCAAACCACGCAATCCACACACTTCAATTTTATGTGTGTCTAGGTTATCAACCGAGACCTAAGGCTGCATAACATATAGTTTTTATGGCATGTCTTGTTCTACAGGTTTAAACAACGTTATCTGACCTTTAGTGGATTCCTCGATATCGATTTGCATTACAATTTCAGTGTTCACTATAGAATTGTACCTACTGCTACCTACAGATGGGTCGGTATGGGTGTCAAGTGTTGGGTGGTCTCGGCTACTAATAGATCAAGTCGTCATTTCCTGCGTGTCTGAAGTGGGCTCCAATAAGGGAATAAGAATGATGATTTCTTGTCACAATCTGGTTGAGGTGACATTTACTAGAACCCTTGTAGTGACTAGTGACTATTTTTTAAATAATTTTAGTGGATATTACTTCTTTAGAACAGGTATAGGTACCTACCAAAAATCAGACAGCATAATACATTAAATAAAATATGTGTCTTTAACATCACACAAATGCTTATCTAGTTGCGACACTAAAATGATTTTCACTACTTTAAAATCTTTACTATGATTTCTAGTAAACTTACATTAATTTATTATTACTTACATTACATTACATTACATTACATTACATTACATTTACTTATATACACACATTACATTATTTACATTTACATTTTTTTTCTCATTTTATTATTATTTATATAATTAATTTACAGCATAAACAGCCCACATTACACCAAAATAAAGTATAGATGCAACAGATGTGTCCAAACGTTGAAAAGAGCAATAAAACGCGTAGGTCTAAATAAAAATGTTCGTGAAGGGTGACAGCGTCGTCTGCAGCAGTTAAACTGTCTCGTTCATTTCTAACTGTCACATAAACATTGACACAAAGGACGACTGTCTCTAAACGAATACAGAAAATTGTGGAAATTGTTTGTTCACGTCATTTGATTGGATTGGGTTTCTGCATTGGATGGGCTTTCACTATTTAATAGTTTATTTTTAGTTTTATGTTAGAAAGCTTTCGTAATGTTTAAAGCTCTCTACATTTTCTTTTGAAGAAATAATTGTAAAATTCGTCAAATTAAATTGAGAAAGTTTTGGATATTGTTGTCTTTACATCTTGTAAAGTTAGGTGCAAGATAAACGGAACATTTTGTTTAAATAGGAACGTTATACCAAGACTTTTTATGTCAGCATACATTGCTATTTGACTAGCATTCTTAGTTATAAATCACATACTTTAACAGGAAGGTAGTGCTCACAAAAAAAACGATGCCTAATATGGAAACCTGGCTTGAGGATATAAAGCTCCACAAAAAAATGAACAAAATAAAAATAAAAACCTCTCATAAATTCACAGTTCACAGAAAACCACAGAACAATGGCACATCGAAAAACTTCGTTTTATTTCGAAAATCGAACTCGCGGCAATACGCTATTTCAAAGTTCGAACTCGCGGTCCGCGCCGCATGCGCAGCGGCCTGAGACTGGCTGGAGTCGGAGCACACCGATCGCATCATTCACCTTTGGCACCCGTCTCTGTCAGACATATGGAGCTTTTAAAAGTTAGAAGAGGATGTAGAAAGCTAGTGGTTTTTCTCGAAATGACGCGGAGGCGTTATTTCGCAAGGCTCTATCTTCAAGGACGATTTACAAAACATTATTGGAATTAATATAGCTAAAATGTAGATTCTTTTTTGTGAAATGTCAGCTGGCTATGTGAATGGTGGTCAGGCATGTAGGCGCGTTGTTACTTTTATTTTTAAGTGGTGTCGTACGTGCTATTAACACATGCTTTATCGGCAAATTAACGTATTATAAATAGACGTTTTAAGTGACAACCATGGCATATCCGATGAAAAATGTGGACTAGTTAAACACAAGCATGACACAAGAGTAAACAAAAAAAAAAAGTGTTTATAAAAAAGATGGTAGAATTTCGATCAGATTTCTGTAATGTGACCTGACCTCATTAGCCTACTGTACTGGGTCTCGAAAAATTGCTCTCTCAAAACTTATCAATATTCATAAAAAAAAACCGTTACGAATATACGTTTACAATATTGATTACCCTACCGTTATAGATTTTTAAATATTGACAGATGTGTGCAAAATAAATAAATTGAATTGAATCAATAAAATCACATCGATGAAACCGGGTTGAAATAAAATAGGTGCAACATTTTAACTGCTTTTATATGAAGTCCATATAAAGTCAATACACTCTGCGATATGACATTAAAAGTAATTGCCCTGTGCTCAAGTTTTTGCACATATTAAGCGGAACCACTAAAAGATAGAGACAGAAAACTCACACACAAATCTGCGAAACTCTCCATACTAGATACATAAACATGACGGCGCCGGCGCAGCAACTGGCGTACTAAGTTTAGGGTTACTCTGTTTATTTTTGTCTAGGATATTATGGAAGGACCGAACCGTTTTACTCGCATAAGTCTTGATCCCGGTTGAATATCGGGATAAAAAGCATCCTATGTCCTAATCCAGGTCATGGTCTACCTATGTGCCAAATTTCACCCAAATCCGTTCAGCCATTTTAGCGTGAATGCGTAACTAGTTTAACATACTTGCTTGCATTATATGAAGGCTTATTATTATATTTAAAAGTCACTAAAATCATATATCTACGCCTTAACCTTTTGACCGCCACAGTCATGTATAGATGACAGACTAAAATGTGCCCAGCACGCCACGGTCACGACTACATGACAGATTTTGAGGAACAATTCGTAGCTTGGCGCCGAGGGCACGTTTTTGATTTTTGAAGTGGCGGTCAATAGGTGTTGGTTTGTCAATCATTTTTGTATCCCTCGGCAACAGTACTTTTTTCTGGATTAAAAGCCCTGTGTCCTTTTCTGTACCCCTGATAACGTGTATGTAAAAATTAATGATGATCGGTTGAATAGTTAAGACGTGAAAACGTAACAATCAAAGAAACAAACAAAGAACCACACTTTCGCATTTATAATATTAGTAAAAATGTTTCGCACTGATACTCGTAAAATACTCTTTCGGCAAAGTGACAACACTGACAACGGCCTTTGAAGCGCATACATGAATGATGCTCATAAAATATGAAGGCTACATAGGCCACGTATGGCCAAAAACAGAAATACACGCGCTTATTTGGCATCGGATTTACCTTGTATTGAAAGTGGATCTACTCTTTTTCCTACAATCTGGCAATAGGTACTAACGAGGGCGAGTGTTATATCAATAAAATGCAATTAATCCATCGTTAACCGGAGGTATGCGAGGTCTTAGCCAGGTACAGCCAATATTTTAACTCATATCCACGTCCGATATTTATTCATGAACTCGGTCTACCGTTCGTCCGATATACGTGTAGTTTTTAAGGTTTTCTATATTTGGTATCGATCAATAGAACGATTAGGTTGTTAATTCGATCTTAACTGAGTATTTTATTGACTTAACGGCAATTTGTTGTTTGGTGGAGTGATTAAACAATTTGTGCGTGCTTCAGTTGGTATTTTCTGACTTTTCAACAATTTACAGTAAATTAGGCGAAGATATTAATAGATAACATCACGCCTGTTTCCCCGAAGGGTTGGGCAGAGGTGTGCC
This sequence comes from Atethmia centrago, assembly GCA_905333075.3. NCBI lineage: Eukaryota > Metazoa > Arthropoda > Insecta > Lepidoptera > Noctuidae > Atethmia > Atethmia centrago. The sequence continues at coordinate 18,383,386 of HG995385.1, forward strand.
TGTAGTACACCCACATTTCGCCAGTTACGTTTAAGTCCCATGTATATAATAGGGTGCGAGCCTATTGCCATCAACCGGGCACAAATACAGACTCCGGGTTGCTACTGAGAATTCCAGATAGAAAACCCAATTACACTTTGCCCGACCCGGGAATCGAACCCAGGACCTCATGCTCAGCAGTAGCGCTGGCGACCACTAGACCAACGAGGCAGTTCTAGATATTAATATATTTAATACGGAACCTTCAAAGGAAGGTATGGATATGGAAGCAACGAAGGGGCAATAAAGTGATTCGCTACTGCTGAGACAAAGATTAGGGCTGTTAAGACGCTGACAACACCTAAACCGCGGTCACTGTCAAATTGCATAGAAAAGAAAGAGAAGCGCGATGACACAACGCTTGTAATTTATTGCAAAATATGAAGCAATTACCAATTTACTCAAAATTGAGTTGATAAATCGAAAATAAAAAACAACCAGAGTTCTGCATTCAAATAAGAAGTTTTTGTTATTAATTAAATACGTAAATAAGTAATTAAATAAATATGGTGACCGAAGAGCTGGCGGCTTTCTCGCGCAACGCATCAGCATTGCAATTCAGCGAGGAAATGCCGCCAGCATCCTCGGTACAATGCCTCGAGGGCCTTTTTTAAGCTTAACTGAGTTTTAATTTAATTTAGTTAATGTTAATAATCATCTGTAATACGTAACGTATGTTGATATTTAATACAGATATTTTGGATGAGAACCCAAGGTAAGAGGTTAGTTTAACGTTAGTTTGTATCGAGATTTTTTTTCAAAACGTGTTTTGGTAACATCCAAGTTCTGGGAAATATGTTCAAAATTAACATATATTTTTTCCGCTGCCACAAACTTTACAGATTTGGCATTTTTTTATGAAGCTGGAAATGATTTTGGTGACCCAAGCAAAGTGATATTATCATTCGATGACAATATCTTCGAAAAACCCAGGTTTAGGGCTCCCACACAAAACTGCGAATTCGCATCGCATCGCAAAAATCTGCGAGCTCGATGTCAGTTTTTCATAATAAAATGACAACGAGCTCGCAGATTTTTGCGATGCGATGCGAATTCGCAGTTTTGTGTGGGGAGCCCTTAGTTGAGGAATAAAAAATAATAAAAAACAAACAATAAAAATGTAGAGCAAAGTATGTTATACGAATTCGATACATAAACAGCCTGACACGGAACCGATTGCGTCCGTCAACCTCACACCAGAGGCCGTTACTCAGCCGAGTCAGATATATGAATTATGGATTATTAATGCACTAGATTTGTGTCGCGGTTGCATTTGGTGGTATTTAGATATGAGTGAAGATATGTTTTATAGTAATAAGATGATGTCTAAGAAGAGCGTGTTACACAGTTTCCCTTTCAAAAATGAATTTAAAAAGCAAACTTTTCCAGGAATTGAATACGAAAGCAGTGTACGTCAAAACAAACAAAAAACCGGCCATGTACGTGTCGGACCACGAAGAATGAAAGGTTCAATGGTTGGGATTATTTGGGATGAATTTATCCCAAAAATAAACTACCCAATCCCAAATCCCAATCCAAAATATACGTCTTGGTCAACTCACCAGCTGCAAATTTAAGTTGGTCGACTATTACTAATTAATTTTATACCATATTTATACCATTATTTTTTTCAAATCTCTATAAACAACCATTTAGCTGGCAGTATCGGACACTTCACTCTAACAAAAATTTGCACTTTAAAGCTTAATATTACGCAAAGGTATCCTTGAAATGATGAAAATGGTGTTCACAGACCCGCAATAATTTTAAACGGCCTATTCAACGATACCACGCTGCATGCGATAGACGAGAAATAAAAATATCATCCCCACATTACGTGCAAGGTCGGTAAAATTAACAAAAAAATTACAAGATTTGATTTTACCGGCGTGATTAATATGTATACCTGTGCCAAATTACAGCTTAGCACAGACAGACGGACATGACGAAACTATAAGGGCTCCTTGTTTAGTACGGAACCCTAAAACATCAGACGAGACCTATGTAGTTGTAAGCCCGTTAATGAGCATACAGCAGACGAGCTCGCTTTCATAGCTAATGAAAAGCAAAGAAAGAACCGACAGCAAAAAAGAAAATCAACTAGTATGACGACGATAGACTAATTAGTATCGAATGTCAGAATATACCGTTATTGGTGCAGCGTACTCTGATTGTACATACATAGATTAGCATACAAAGCTAAAGATCCAAAAGATTTCAGTGGAACACATACAAACACTTTCAACGGTGAGCAATAGAGGAAGCCTAAGGCCAGTATTGATAAAATTCAGACTGATAATAATGATGTTTAACATACAGACACACAAACAAACAAAAATCTGACGTTTACGAATCCCCAAGTACAGCAATATTTCATATATATGTGTACGCTCGGCCTAGACGAGTAACAGTAAATGGTAAAAGTAGATGACGGTACCAAATGACTCATGTAAACAAAGCTACTGCGATCATGATGAACGTTCACTTTTTACTTATGCGTGTGCGCATCGTTAAGCTATGAGTAGCGAAAGCGATATTATAAGGGATCGGAAATTAAACACATAGTAATGGATTGATAATTTTACCTGGGCTTTTTCAAAACGCAGAATTCCTCATGCTTTTTTGGCTAGTAAGATTTACACCGGGTAAATAGGTAATAACATTTGAGCTTGGGCCGCAAAGTTAACCTCTGGAAAAAGACGGGTTCTGGGTTTATTGACGACAGCGGAAATGTAATTATTTCCATGATAACGTTTTCAAGATTTTTAGTTTAAAAAAGAAAGGGACTTTAGTCAGAGAATTAGCATTGTTTAAGGAATTGACGTATGTAATTATTGTTTTAAATGCCAAACACATTAACATTAAGCATACCTTTCGTACAGTTATCGTATACGGAAAGTTTGTTTTACTACGTGACGAGAATGACAATTTGTGTTTTGTCATTTTACTTAATCTAAGAAATGTTGACTTCCTGTCCTAAGGTGTCCTACTGGATTTTCTTTGACCACCGAAGGACTTACAAAGAAGCGTGGGTCCTTTTTTTGAGATCGTTACTATTGCCAGTAGATATCTTTCCAACATTTGTTTATTTACATTTCGACAAAATTTCATGTTCGGCTATTACGTCAATTTTTTCATATTTTACACCTATATGAGTACTCATCTAATTACTAAAAGAACGAGAAAGTGAAAATCTAAAGCCTTCCTCAGCGGACATCGCAGTAGCTTCGCTCTCTCTATGTATACGGTAATTCAAATCGTGAGCATGGATCGTGACTACCTTTAAACAGGCGATATCTACAAATGTACATACATGTGTAAATTAATCGTTTTTTATTCCGCGTTGCAGGCCCGCGGCTAGGCGTTGACTTTCCATTTAATAATTTCCGACTTGTGGTCTGGTTTTATGGGTTTTGTTTTGATATGTTACCTGCTGTATTTACAGCATCATTGGACAGCTACAGAAAGCCTTGGGTGGATTTTGAGGAAAGGTTATGACCAGATTCAATAAAGTGTAATGTCCGATTGTCGCGTTTTTTACTCCTACGACTTACTAATGTGCCAAATAAACATAAAACAAAATAAACTAAAAATGTTGACTTCAGCGCCATCTAGCGGGAAAATGGCAGGGAACAGACCGTATGTTCCACCTTAAGGTCTTTCATTTACCATTTTTTTTGTAGGTAATTGCTGAAAATCAGCGCTGTTGACGATAGGTTTGACCATTCGTGCACTGTTTAGTTGTTCTTACTATTGTTGTTGTTTGTTACAAAAGTAGTTAATTTTCCCACTCTGCAATCGGCATTTTATTTTTGTTTTGATTGTTTGTTTGTTGTAATTTGCCAGTGTCACAACACAGAGCAATGCAATGTCTGTGGTCTCATTATATAATTATATATTAGTCTATGGTCTGTGGTTCCTAGCCCTGACATCAAGCATTGGACAACATTATTGTTAAGATAATGGTTTAAATACGAGGTTTTTGGCTACTTTTTATGTGTTTATTTTATGTAATCTTTTTTGCAATGTGCGTTTTGTTTGTGCAGAATTAACAATTTTTCTTTCTTTCTTGTCTTTACCAGTCAAGGCTCAGTAGACACCAGTAGAACAATTTCTATGAAAATGTCATGGAAATAGTTCTACAGATGTCGCGTCGCGCGACAGCTCGCGCCAGTCCGCACGAGCCTTCAATGGTAATGTTTATTTGGTTTTGTAATTTTTTCGTTAGGTACTGTGAGTTTGGAGTCCTGTAAACTGAATTTGAAACTGAGTGCCGTCTTCAGTAAACTGTGATAGGTTTTCTCTACCATTGAAATTTTAGACAAAGGTGTAACTGCAAATAACATGGCATTTTGACATGATGTCGTCATTCGTCAAGGAAGTAATAAAGGAGCTAAAACACCTCACCAAAATTTTCCTGCTTAAGTGTCGTGTGATCGCCGTTGACCTTGGTCATACAGATACGTGTCGCGCTCACGCCGCGCCTTTCAGTTTCATAGGGAATAATTATTTTTAGTAACGAAAACAAGAATATTTGTAAAGAATCACAGATAGATTACAGATAATAAAATAGTCGCTTCATACAAAAAAATAATCATGTAAATATCTTAAGTAGTTTGGAAGTAATATCGTTTTTTATGCTTTGGGTAGACGTTACTTTCTAAATCTATTTAATAAAGTATTTTACTACATACTTAAATAGTCACTTAAAGAATTGATGTGTATGCGTTCTAGTGTAATATATATTTTTTGCATATAACTTACTTGCATTATATGAAGACGTAATAACAGATTTAAAAGTAACTAAACTCATACAGGGTGACATTGAAAACATGCGACAAATCGAAATGGGAGATTGTACTCATCATTATGAACAACTTTTACTAAGGGACCAAAGCTACAATCCCAAAAAAAAAACTGCTGTCCCCTACATTTATGTTCGCAATACCTCTTCAGATTTTTTTTTTTTGGATTACAGCTTTGGTCCCTTAGTAAAAGTTGTTAATAATGATGTATACAATGTCCCATTTCAGTTTGACGCAAGTTTTCAATTTCAACCTGTATATCTGCGCCTTAATCCATAAGTTTTAACTCGTCATACCCTTTCCTTAGTCTTAACATTGGCGGTACAAGCCGGTAACAAATCTTCAGTTATATTGGCAAACTTAGGTGATCGTTCTTCGGTTGGTCCAAACTTTAGTGCCACTAAAATGGTCGGCTTATTTCGGCCGGTCTCGGTGTCCTCAAGTGCCGAAGTTTGGCACCCGGTCGTATTTATGGAACAGTCGTGTTTTATTGCTCTATAAGAAACTTGAATAATGTGAGGACCACAATGTGCAGCTTGTGGACGATGGTGGAGACATTGTCAGTGGTTTTGTGTGTTTACTTGCAACGGTTCTCACTTGTGCTACCAAATTCTGCCGTCGAGTATTTTAATAACAGCGGAACAGCAGCCCTAGACAAAATACATTCGTAAGTGTTTCCTCACACGCTACGGACTGAACGTTAGCGTGAGTAAAATGGTAGACAAAGAACCAAGCTCACGCCAAACGCTTATTCCGCAGCGTCGGACGGAAACACGATAGTTTCTCTATAATCTCTATGGAAGTTAGCGTGAGAACGAAAAACAACCCAAACGTCAGTGTCAAACAAACAGTCAAACGTCAAACGCGATGGTGGTAATTTGAAAGTTTTGAAACCAATACACCCATAAAATTTCAATAAGTTGTGCAGTGCAGTGTATTTCGAGTGTAAACTTTAAGGTAATTATATTGTATATTTATGATTAATTATTTGTGTAAATATAAATTGCTACTAGCAATTGTATGTGTAATTTAAAGTGTGTTAAAATCGATCAGAGTTTTAAAGATATATTCCTAGTTACCTAGATTTTTTCAAGAATTGATACTATAGAATTTATGTATTGTACATTTTAGATGGAATTCAGACTACGTGCGAGTCCAGAACAATTTGCAATAATGTTAGATTTTATGGAAAGGTAAGTAGAATTACACGATAATCACGAAACATTTCGTATAAAGTTGGGGTTAATTTGTTTACACAATGACCCAATGGCGATTTGTTCAAGTGTAGCTCTCAACGCTATCAGTGTATACTTAAGTGGCTTGTGTTCTGCAACAGCATTTTAAACTATCGTGTTTTCGACTTTAATTCTTAAACAATAGAGCCAAGCAGGAATCATAGCCTCATTCTTATGAAACCTGTAAATTGTTTTTATAACAAAGCGTTTTTATGCCTTCAATTCAAACTGAAAGCATTTAGTTCAATGAAACCATTTCCTGGCACTTTTGAATTGTATATCTGACTTAAACAAATAAACTGTCAGAAAGTATAAAATTTTATTATTTCAAATGTACAAGCTAATCAATACTATTATTTTTAGGACTGGTGATCTTTCAAGGCCTCTGCCGGGAGCTCAAGGGCGACAAAGAGCTGAACATCTGTGGAATGAGCTCACTGAACTTTTAAATTCTGTAGGTGGGAGTGGAGTTCAAAAACAAGCTGATAAATGGAAAAGAGTATGTAATGTAGCCTATATTTTAAAATAGCACATCCACCCATCCCACCCATCCATCTGCCTAGCCTTTTCCCAATTATGTTAGGGTTGGCTTTCAGTCTGACCGTATGTAGCTGAATACTAGTATTTTACATGGAGTGATTGCCTATTATTTTTGCCCTTGTATTTGTTTTAGGTATGGTCTGATTGGAAGACTAAAATAAAAAAGAAGGCTTCCACAATTACTAGAGATTCACAGGGCACTGGTGGAGGACCATGTAGAGTCAAGCCACTTAATCCCTTAGAGGAAAGACTGCTAAGGATTATTGGCATTCGATCCATTACGGGGCTCCCAGAAGTGCAGGAAGCAGGCTTTGAAGTATGTGTGTACTGCTTTTATTTTAAATTGAATTATGAAGATGTGACTTTTGAATGAAAAGTAAAGGTGTATTTTATATGCTTTGCAGGTACCACTTCCCTCTGAGCCTATTATGAGGACACCATCTCCTTCTCACCCCACCCAGGCATCATCTCCACCAGCAGTCCAAGAAGTGAGTATGAGGCAACAAGTGGAACTACCTCATTCTCCTGAGCCACAGCCCTTGAGTAATATGGGCACATTGAATGTGGCTTCTAATTCAAGAAGGCATGAAGGTACAAAACATAATTTAAAAAGCCATTTAATGAACTGTATCTATATCACTATAATTTTTAAAACAAATATATTTTTTTAGAGGTCATAAGATCCCCTTCAGCTGGCCTGTCTACACCACGTCGACGCCGTGGAGTCGTACAACGCAGACGGCGTTATCAGACGCCGTTTGAAGAAGCTACATCAGACTTCGTCCGTGTAGAAAACGGCAGGCTATGGTTGGAAGAAATGCGCATTATAAAAGCATGAGAAAGATATGGAGCAGTTGAGAGTAGAATCTCTAAGGATTGTGATGGAGGAAAACCGTAATCACATTTTACAAAGAATAGCTGACATAGCTGCTAATGTGATGGAGTTATTGTCACAGTCACGGCTTGTCAGGGACTAACTCCATTAAAGTTTACAGCAATTTTTAGTACTTAAGTGTTTTTATATCACATTTAATTGTTATTTTCTGTAAAGTACAATTTTTTTTGCATTCTGTTTATATATTATTTGATTATAATGTGTTACTTTATTCTTGTTTAAGTTTTGTATTTTGAGTTTATTTAATTTGTTTTTCTATAAATAAGAACTTACTTATGAGTAGTTATGAGGTGTAGTCAAATTTGACTGATAGTAGTAAGCTTAGCTGTAAGTTGGGATTTTCACAATTATTAAATTTCTCAGTAATTCAGAATAAGAGTTTTCCAAATAGGTACATATTTTTATGTTTTTGAATTTTGTTTATATTTATTTGATTATTATGTGTTACTTTATTCTTGTTTAGTTTGTATATTGAGTTTACCTGATTTATTTTTCTATAAGAACTTATAGTTATAATAAGGGGTGTAGTAAAATTTGACTGATTAAATTTCTCAGTAATTCTGTATTACAGTTTGCCAAATAGGTATATATTTTAATTTTTTTATTGTTACATTAATTGTTACTATAGGTATTTCTTTTAAATGTTAATTAGATCAGTAATTAAACTAAATAATGTTTGAAATAAACGTATTTTAATTCTATAATCTTTAACAGATACTAAATGGATGAGTAAAAACATACAACACTAGTTGTATTTTTTTACAACATTGTATTAAGGTTGCAATAATAAACTATTCTTATTGCAACCTTAATACAATGTTGTTTCGTGTAGCTCTGCCCCGGATTAGCTCATTTTGGCTTCCTACGCTGGAGATGTCCTCTAAAACTTCTACACTTGTAGACTCCTCTGCCTCTATAGCAGTAGGAGGAGGCAACCTTGCTTTTATAGCCATGTTATGCAGGACAGAACATGCAAGCACTATTTTCCCAGCTTTAACTGGATGGTAGTGTAAAGTTCGGTGCCTTAGTAAACATCTCCAGCGTGATTTGAGCAAACCAAAGCAGCGCTCAATGCAATTCCTTGCTTGGATGTGTCGCTGAGTGTATCTCTCTTCTCGAGAGCCAGGAGCTGCATCTAATATAGGTGTCAGCAACCATGGCCGCAAAGGATACCCAGAGTCACCTTAAACAAATAAATCATAATTTAAAATTTCCCTTCAGTTTAATACATATACATTATGGATAGTAAAATATAATATTATGCTAGCTTATTAATTACATATATTTAAACACAAGCTTTCATCATTTTTTCTTGCAATCAAGTTCAACTTTTAAATGATATACTAATAATCACAAGTGGGTATGGTAGAGTTAACTCAATAGCTCATACAGCTCATATAGCTCTACCATACCCACTTGTGATTTCACAATAAAAAAGAAAGGCATAAGTATTGGAAATAACTACTTAGGTACTTACCCAACAACCATACTTGCTCTCCATTTTGATGAAGCTCTCGCATGAAAGATTCCACTCTACTGGATGCCCAAATGAAAGAATCATGAGTTGCTCCACCAAATTTCGGGTTCACATTCATGATTTTCAAATCACTATCACATACCTGTAATAAAGATACATTTTGTTTATTAGTTAATGATAAAAGTTATAATGTTATAAGCTTATGAAACAACACAAGAAAACATTTAAGTTACATAATAAATTCATCTTACCATTTGAACATTAAGTGAATGATAGCCTTTTCTATTAAAAAATAAATGCTCATCATTGCTGGGCTTACAAATCGCCACATGTGTGCAATCTATTGTGCCAATTATCCCTGGCAGCATAAATTTCCTTTGAAACCTGTAATTTTTTAAATAATCTACTTAATCAAAGTTTCTTTGTTCTATGAAATGTCTGTTTAGTTTCAAGAATAAGTACTTAAGTAGCTATTATATTTTTTTACTAGGTATTAAAAACTTACTCAAGTCTTAAATTGGCTCTTTCTTGTTGAGTTTGAGGAAAAGCAACCCATTTTCCTAAAATTGAAGCATCATTAAGTGCATTCACAACTTGGTTGATGCATCTACTAGCTGTTCTCTGTATGATGTGCTGTGTCAGGCCAACAATCCTTTGATATGAGCCCGTTGCTAGAAAGCTAAGTGTGCAAAGAACCTTAAACAAACAAACAAATGGTTTAATTATATTACTTTTGTGTTTAAGCAAATATTGAATATTTTGTTTATGAATAGCTTTAATATATGTACCTTAAGTTCCAGTGAAATTTCCCTAGTTCCTTTTAGAGAAGTTAGGCGCCTGAGATCGCTGCAGAGATTTGCAAATGTGCGTTTATCCAGCCTAAAACGCTGAATAAATTCCAACTCCGACATTTCGGCGATAACCTCCACACTCCGCCGATTTTGTCTTAATTGACGCCTAATCCACGCTTCTTCATTATTAGCCGCCCATAATAGCCTCAGGCAATGCATTGTATTAAACAAATATTCACTTTTCACGAATAAAAACTCTCCACAACACCATTAGCAGCAGGGTCCGAGCATCCGCTAGCTAGCGTGAGCGTTTAACGCTAAATTTGACGTTTGCGTTTGTCAAAAACACCACTTGTCTATCACTCTGTATGAAAGACGCCAAGCTAACGTCGCGTTAGCGGTAGCGTTTCGTTACAAATTTCTATTTGTCTACGAACTTAGCGTGAGATCACGTGTTCTTTCCGCAGCTAATGTCATTCCCATACATTTTGGCGTTAGCGTCTCGCGTTAACGCTAACAGAAATGTGTTTTGTCTAGGCCTGCAGGACTCACTCAACGCAAAATCGCCGGATGTATAACGCCTAAAAACTTGTGATTTGGCAGGTTAACTCGTGATTTATACATAGTAGTTGTGTAAGCAAGTGAGCAGTGGTGGCCCAGTGGTAAAGACCGCAACTTACGAGTTGTAGGTCGTAGGTTTAAATCCTGACAGGCGCTTTACTTTGTGTAAATTATTTTATCATCACTGCTCTCAAAACGGTGAAGGATAACATCGTGAGGAAACCGGCATGTCCTAGAACCAAAAATTCGAAGACATTTGACATCTACCAACGCACTTGCATAGCACTGGGTCCGCGTGGTAGATTACGGCCCACTCCCTCTCACATAGAGGAGTCCTGTGTCCCAGCAGTGGGAACACCTGCCGGGGTCGCGGGAAGGTACTTATGGGTCACCGAGGCCCCCGAGACACAGACAACGGAAGGAATATGGGTGGGTTTTAGTCAGTAAGAGTCTGACACACCCTCCCGCTCCGCCCAGAGCGGGAGAAGTTATTTGATGATTTCCCACCCAAAAAAAAAAAGCAGTGGGAACATTATTGTGCTAGGCTGATTATGCTATGCTATGCTACATAGTAGTTATCCGCTTAGAAAGGATATTTGGATCATATCCATGTGGGTAGACAATTCTATGCAAGCGAAGCTGTCGGAAAACACTTTCATAACACGTTGACGGCCATTAGTTTAACAGAACGTTATTCAAAGCATTATCTAATTAAAATGCCCCCTATTCCACAAATTTCCAGTTTACTTGATGTAATCTAGATTACCGATAACTAACCTAACGCAAATGACAAGAACATCAGCCGATGATGTCAAGTTCCACCTGATTGGTCTCACGTCATTATAATTACTAAGTATACCTACGTCCCGTATATGGGACACATGACGACTGTCTGCCGAGGCCTATTAAATCATGTCGTTTGCATAACTAAGGCGAACTGATTGGAATGTAAATAAAGACAGTTGATAGAGTGAAATATAAGTAGGACAGGTGGATGGTGAATTAGGTATATTATTGCACGCCCCACAACACAGCGTGTGAGAATGTCTACTCTCGATTTATATTGCATTGTCAAAATTTTCCAACATAAAATCGTTTTTTACTCTCAATTATACATGTACTTAATTCATATTAGCAGCGAAGTATTAAAAACTCGAGTCGTGACATTATAAGATTAACATATTTTTAGTATACCTTGATACACATAACAAAAAAAATAATTAAATAATTACGTGTAGTGCTTTCGTGTGCGTGTGCGTCTGTTTGTTGTCACGATTCCGTCGTCACACACAATGGATTAAGACGCTGACAACACCTAAACCGCGGTCACTGTCAGATTGCATAGAAAAGAAAGAGAAGCGCGATGACACAACGCTTGTAATTTATTGTAAAATATGAAGCAATTATTTATTTACTCAAAATTGAGTTGAGTAATCGAAAATAAAAAGCAACCAAGTTCTGCATTCAAATAAGACGTTTTTATTATTATTAAACACGTAACGTATGTTGAAATTTAATGCAGATATTTTGGATTAGGACTCAAGGTAGGAGGTTAGTTTAACGTTAGTTAGTATCCAGATTTTTTTTCAAAACGTGTTTCGGTAACAACCAAGTTCTGGGAAATATGTTCAAAATTAACATATATTTATTCCGCTACTACAAACTATACAGATTTGGCAATTTTTTTTCTTAAGAGATGCCTATTTTGGTCAATTGGGTCTTGTCAGCGCCTTAATCTAAATCTTCTTCTACAAGTTTTCTTTCATCCTTCGGATGTACCCTATTGATTTTCGTTACCAAACTCATAAGTCATACATAAAAGATATTAACAAAAATCGATGAATTTTCTCAAGATTTTTTTCCGTAAAAATTATCGTCGACATGTCTGTGAAGCGTACACTTTTGGATATTGCAAATTTCTATCTATTCTGTGGCTTTGAATGTCTGTGGCTTTGAATGAACTAGAATATAATATAATATAATAGTCTTTATTAAGTACATCACAAAAAATACAGATAAAAATGTTGAAATTTTACCAGGTGTGACACAATGGGCGGTCTTATCGCTAAAAGCTATCTTTTACTGACAACCTTTCCACCCAGAACTAAAGTGTTAAGGTAAGAGCCCGTTCTGTTTCACGATGTCAGGAATCCTGAATCAGGATATACACTTTACATATTTGTATGTGAAGTTCTAAAACGGAATTTATGTGAAATAATCTGACTGATACTCGTATCATAAATGCAACTTAGCAGGAAAGGTGGTTAATCAAAAATACTGAAGGCCAAAATTCACTTAATGACATTTTGCTTTACTTTATTCAAAGCCTGGTTCACACGGCTCTAGCACAGGCTTTAGTCTTTGGTAATAATTTCGCGCCCTCTCGCCGAGACGCCCTGGGCGTCAGGAATCCCGGGCGGATTTCCGGCCACCGGTGAGCAATGGGTAGCTCGCCGTTCGATAAGGTCCAGGCCCGGGTCGACGGCGCAACGTGTTCCACGCGCGCCTCAGAGATGTCAACACAACTGTAGGGGTCCACTAGCCTGCCGGGGCCTGCTGGCAACACACAGGCAACGGTAGGAACACGGGTGGCTTTTAGTCAGTAAGAGTCTGACACGCCCTCCCGCTCCGCCCAGAGCGGGAATAGTTATTTGATAATTTCCCACTCAAAAAAAGCACCCTAGTTGTGTAATAATCCACAATCACAATCCTAAAGGATTTTGAAGGAAATCCCGTATCCAATCCAAAGCAATTAATGTTGTTTAAGGGAGAGGCATTGCAATTGGAAGTGTGTTAACGCCATTCCCCCGCTGGTTTCCACACGATGTTTTGTAATAAAAAGCTAACACGTTCTAGAATAGTATCAACTTTCAACAAAGTTAATTCCCCACCATTCCCTGAAGGCTAAACTTGAAGTCTAGACTACACATGAGTAATCAAAGTCTAGCCGGAGTCAACACACGGCACCGCGACATTCCTAGGACCAGCAGTGAACATTGACGATTAGTATTCGACTGACGTTTCGCCGTCTCTTGGCAAGGGCGCGTTCAGACGGGTGTAGTTACTGGAGAATAGGGGGCCAATGAAGTTTTGTTATGATTTGGGGTTTGTCTGGGAGGTTCTTTTGGCCAGAAATTGTGGGAGTAAAAATGTTGCTATATTTAGAGTTACTCTTGTTAAGAAGTTTGATTGTATCTATTCTAAAGCTCTATAATAAAGCTGAAGTATTTGTTTGTTTGAACGACCTAATATCTGTAACTACCATTTGAATAATTATTTTCGCATTTGATAGCCCAATTCTTGAGGAAGGGGCTATAGACTATTTAACATCACGCTACGACCCTTAGGAGCCGAGCAAAACAAAAAAGTCTGAAAGAATTTTAAGCAAAAACGAAATAGCGGGCGATGCGATGCGACGCGGTGGGTCTGACGAAGTCACGGGCAGAAGCTAGAAGTTTATTTAAGTTCGTAAAGACGTTATTTCACAGCTAGCAATCGATTTCTATTTTTGAATTTTCTATCTCTGAATTATCCGATACATTTTCCGTTACTTGCCGTATGTTGGTAAGATTCCTATTCGAGGTTTCCTACAGGTAACTTAAAAACAAAATCTATTGTAGAAACTTAGAAAACTTCCTCAAAAGCTTTATTTAGAACTAGATGCGCCCCGCGGTTTCACCCGCATAAGTTTTGACCTCGTGGGTTATGAACTATCTGTGGTCCAAATTTCATCCAAATCCGTTCAGTACTTTTTGCGTGAAAGAGTAACAAACATCCATCCAACCATACTTACAAACTTTCGCATTTATAATATTAAAGTAGGAACTAGCTCCTGACCCCGACTTCGTCCGCGTGAAATTTCTTGTTTTGACATAAAAATATAACCCTCTATGACACTCGGCTGTAGCTTCCCATTAGTGAAAGAATTTTCGGAATTGGATCAGTAATTCCGAAGATTCCCCCAACATATAATTCTAATATATAAAAATCTCGTGTCACGGTGTATTTTTTTTTTGTTGGGAAATTATCAAATAACTTCTCCCGCTCTGGGCGGAGCAGGAGGGTATGTCGTAACCCTTTCGTACCGTCCCGCAACCCCGGCAGGCATCGGCCCTAGTGGACCCCTACACTAGTGCTGACATATCTTTGAGGCGCGCGTGGAATACAACGCGCCGTCGACCCGGGCCTGGTCCTTACCGGACGGTGAGCTACCCATTGCTCACCGTCCGCAGGCCCGTGCCTACGGTGTCACGGTGTCTGTGGTTCGTATTCCTCCGAAACGGCTCGACCGATTTTTATGATTTTTTAAATGTATATTTGGTAGGTATGAGAATAGAAAAAAAATACATTTAAATAAATGTGTTTTTTTGCTAAATAGCACAGACTTAAAAGGCACACAATATAATGTACAGCAGATTAAAAAAAAATATAAAAACCAAATAAAAAGTATAATGTAGTAAGATATTAGCAGAATAGGTCGTAAAGTATATTTCATCCCGATATTCCAACGGGATCGAGACTTACACGGGTGAAACCGCGGAACGCAACTAGTTTTATTATAGAATAGTAGAATCGAAATCCATCTGCAATTCAATGTAACACGGAAAATTTATATCAATTCAATTTAACACCTCGTTGACGGCACTTGTGTAAACTCGCCGTCAATACACTAAACGAACGATTCCATTCAATTAAAACAGCTGTTGAATAGGTATCGCTACACAATCAGATTAATTACTAGATCCTACGGAACTGTGACTGTCATGGTTTTCCTTAAACCAAGAGGAAAAGCGAGTCTAATCGTTCCGGAATTAGTCGGAACTATGACTTTTTGTCATGCATAATGTATATGTATTTTTACCCGGCTGCCCCAGACGGAGGGTAATGTTTTTCGAGAGTATGTATGTGTAACCAATAACCTTAAATATTGTGAAACTTTTGTTTGTCCCCCCCGGCGATGCCAAAATTCTTTAGATTATAAATTATAATGCTTTTCTCTTTTCAGTTAGGTGTTTTAGCAGTCGGGATTTTTGTTTTTTTAAATAATTTGTTAGATTTAGTTAAATTTAATGTAATTTTGTCGGAAAATAAAATAATTATTATTATTATTGTAATGATTATAAGACATGATGTAGATGATTTAGTTTACTAGTGCTTAGTGGTAACGACCGCGACTTACGATTTGTAGCTCGAAATCAAAATATTTTATTTCACATAAACCTATGGTGGTCAATTATGAAATGTCAGAAGCTAGGTGCACGGTTCCAATTTTCGTTTCCTATGGAGAAGAGCCGGCAAGAAACTCCACGTTTACTCTTTTAAGCCAAAAATAATTGGCTTTTACAATGTTTTCAAATTAGTGTTAATTGGTATGGGAGGACAGTGTAGGCCTGTCAAGAAGTATCCGGTACTTAACGAAATAGAAAATGGTCTACAAATCTAGTCTAAAACCGCTCGTAGGTTTGAACCCTGACAGGCGCTTTACTTTGTGTAATTTAATTCATCACCACTGCTCTCAAAACGGTGAAGGAAAACATCGTGAGAAAAATGTCCCAGAACCAAAAATTCGTAGAAATATGACATCTACCAACCCGCACTGGGCCCGCGTGGTGGACTACGGCCCACTCCCTTTCACAGAGAGGAGGCCAGGTCCCAATATTGGGAACATTATAGACTGATTAAGAATAATATTTAGTTTAAGGCTGCTCCACCAGATCTGTGCAATGATACATTGCTATGGATGCCTTTGACATCCACCAATCACATTCATAGCAATGGTGAAAACGGGTCCAACTAAGCTATGTTTTTTATATGGAAGGATGCGTGCTATGGACGCGTTTGATATCGAGCGCCTCTTCCCTCTCCCCCCGTACCTTCCCTACTGTCGAGGCATCGCATAGCTCGAGCTGCGCATCTTCCTCGCACAGCTACCTCGCGGCGGCGCATCTTCATAGCACATCTTACTCGCTCCGCTACATAGCTTAACATTAGTGGAAACGATCACCTTATTTCGTAGCTTAGCTTTCACATATCGCAGCATAGCTACATAGCACATCTCTAGTGGAAAAGCAGCCTTAGATTCTGGTTAAGTTTTCTATGAACTAGTCATCGTAAGTATTGAGGTAGACAATATTATATATGACGAAATTAACCCTGCATAAAAATTAAAAATAGAGTGTTTCTAGACCAAGAACAAAGGACCATGCGATAATGTCAGACGAAACAGTATTTTACCTGACTACGGCGAAACAAAAAGGAGGGTTATGATTTTGAATGGTAAGTATATTTAGGGTTTTTTTTATTACAGGAACTAGCGACCCGCCCCAGTTCCGCACCGGTTTTATGCTTTGACAAAAGATGGAGATTTCATAATATCTTATTTATTATGTGTAATTTTACCTTCCGGAAAAAAAACAAAAAAGATGGTGAAATCGGCATCAAACTTGAATTTAATGCACAGTTTGACCAATAAATTGGGTTAATCCATGTGAAAATTAAATTATTTGATCTAAGGACACTGACAAAACTCCCCGACATATTCATGAGAATCGATCAACAGAAGTGGAGGTGGACAGGACATATGATGCGCGATAAAATGAGGAAGTGGAGCAAGAGAATCACTGAATGTTAGCCAAGGGATGACAAAAGAAGACGAGGAAGACAACACACAAGTTGGGAAGACGAAATAAAATTGACAGCAGGACTAAACTGGAGAAGCGTTGTTCAAGACAGGCAACGGTGGAAATCGTTGGAGGAGGCCTTTGCCAATAGACACGTGGAATGAAGAGACGTTTTTAATTTTTATAGTTTACAATTTTCTGAGCTTAAGTGGCAATGTTAGTATTTCGGAATAAATGGCTTTATGAAAAAAAAATGAAAATAAATATGAAAATTATATGTGAAAATATATATAACTTTTTTTTTGTATGTGAAAATTATCAGACCCTCCTGCCGGGGTCGCGGGATAACGAAAGGGTTACCGAGGCCCCTGGCAATACAGGCGAGGGAAGGAACACGGGTGGGTTTAGTCATTAAGAGTCTGACACACCCTCCCGCTCCGCCCAGAGCAGGTTTTTTTTTTGCGTGGTAAATTATCAAATAACTTTTGATAATTTCCCACACAAAAAAAAAAATGTGCAATGTTAGGAATTCGGAATTATTATTATGTGAAAATTATCAGACCCTCTATTACGCGAGCTACACACCAGCCTCTTTCGGGAAATACAACCGTGAGTCACGACTCTTGACGTATATTTCATATGTATACCAGCAACATGTCTGTATACGATGTTAAATAAGCTGTCAATACATACTAGGAGGAAATGCCAGTTGAAGAGTCCACTTGCGTTTGAGAGATAATAATGATTCGTGATTATGTTTGTACATATTAATGTTTCCCCGACATTTCCCCAATGCGTAATCAATAGTCATGTGATTAGTATGGTTTGGCTATTATTTACGTCATTATGAGATTACTTTGATATTTATTCATCAAAGGTCGAACGCTTTACCGTTCTACAATCCGTCTTAATGTATGACGCAGATTAAACACCTAAGACGCGTTGACGCGTTGTTCGCGACGATACGTCATCAGCAGGCTTAGCACGAGCACTGTTTTGGCTACGGAAGAATAGACAAAAATGACTTTCCGTGTTGAGAGTACGACGGCAGCAATATCGAAAGAGTCAAATGCACTTTTTACGAAATTCACTCTTTTACATAATTCGACTCAGAATTCTTTGTTTTGACATACGATTTTTTTTCTGTTTTATTCTCAATTTTTACTGAAAGTCACGTATATAAAGACAACTGCATCTTTTTTTTCTCAAAGTGTCGAACACCGTATTTTGGAACAAAAAATTATAATAGTAATATTGGCCTTCACCATTTCCTTGGTAATGCCCTATTAACAAAATGATGTAAAACAGGAGAAGATAGCCTTGTTCTTCTATTAATTACCATAGTTTTGCGTTCAAAACGCTCTCCTGTGAAATCATGATTTTGTAGATAACCACATATACCTTGTGGCCGTCGACTAGAAAAGTGCAAATTGTCTTCACTACCTTAGACAACTGTCAGTTGTCAGTGTGATTTTGACAGTTGGGTATAGAAACTTTCTTCTGAAATAGTCTACATAAAAAAGGACCTAGACAAGGATCGTTAGAAATGAAAGACAAAGTGACAGATTGCAGAAGGATTTCTACAGTGCGATGTCAAAAATGGAGAAACGAAATCACTTTCTATAGAAAGAGCTATGTCTATTCTTCGAAGAAATAGAAAACGTCATGCTAAGCCTGCCAGATAGTGTTATTCAGTGTTTTTGAAAATAACTTAGATTCAAAGTGATAACAGTGCTAGTTAAGCATAAGAACAGTACCTATTCAAATAGTGTTTAGTACATAAGACTGTTAAGTACGACACTTACAAACCTCAGTTAAGTGTATTATACAAGGTGTCGTTTTGCATCCTCGTCAAATTCAAGGTGGTAACTATGCTAATGACTCTCGACACGAATCAATAATAAAATAAGTAGGTCTATATTTTTCTTTTTTTTTCTAATTTTCGGAAATCGGCATGTGTGGGACATGCATGTTAAAACGCGGCCCGTGTGATACCGCACTGTAACTGCCTTTTTACACACACACTACCGCACACGGCAACGGGGTGATTCTGTTCTGTTAAAGTGGTGTATTCTAAAATACTGTCAAACTTAAATAACTAAAACAACAAGTATGTATTAATTATAGAGCAGGTATCGTAATAAAATTTTATTTGATTATATCATGTCTTTCATAGCAGCCACATAAAATTCAAATTTTAGGAGGCTGCTACTGCGAGGATGCAATACGACACCTTGTATAGCCATAATTTATAGTTTGTCGGTGCGTTCACGTAGCCTAGACCGAGACCTAGAACTGGACATAACTTTTATGTATCTAGTCCCTTGGAAAAGCACATGTAACTGAGTTTGTATGTCGTACTACTTTAGATTATTAAATATTGTTATTTTGGTTTAACCAATCATGATTTCAGGGCGCGTCACGACCTGAAACATATAGTTGTGATATTTTAAATATCGGAATGTTTTAGGTCTATAGACCAGCCTGAGGTATCTGTAAAAATCGGTTCAGTACTTTCCAGGAATTCACAGAATAAAACCGTTTTAGTGGAAAATTGCAATATTTTGTCAGTTTCCCTTGAAATATCCTTTCAGTGGAAACAGATAAAACCGATATAGATAACTCAGAAGGCGTGGAATTTTATGGGGAATGTAATGTTATATAACATGCCTAATGTATCCTTATAGTTATGAGTTTATAAGCATAAATGTGATGTAAACTAGATGACAAAATTCTTCTAATAAAAGTTTAAAACAGGAAGCAACTAGCGGCTCTCGTTAAAGTAAAGTTAGCCAGTACCTAAGAAAACATGTAAAACAGTACAAGTCGTAGTCATCGGCAAGGTACTTATTTATAATTATTTTCAAAATCATAAGTAGTTCAAGTAGCGTTCCTGAAGAGTCCCGAAAGTTGCTTCCTGGAAATGCGTGTAGACTTATGTTATTATTCAGGTAAAATACTCCTTTATCAGCTGTCAAAAACGTACTTCCCTATGAGAAAGTCAAAAACCCTGCCCAGTCAACAACAATGATACATAAGAAGATATGCAGTAGCTACATAGAAGACGGTAGCCGTCTTGAAGATATCTGGAATCTATAGGACGACGTCAGCGCCGCATGGACAGGGAGGCCTACCCTCACACCGGGATAAACCTGGATTACACACTCTCTACACACCCTTCGCCTCCAGCGATCACGCCCGTCCGGCACAACAATGAATGATTATTCGCGTATTCAACTTGCTTGTTACATCGGAATTTAGCCATTATTGAGGGAGAGAGATTCAGACAGAGGAGACATATAGGAAAACATGGAAGCAGGATGTGGAATCAGACTTATTTCGTTCAGGAATCAATTTTTTGAGGCGATTTGTATCCATTTTTTGCTAGTCGATTTCTTGGTAAAGACAGTAAATGGATACTAAAAGACATGGTCCTCCAGATCGAAATTCAGCCATGGCGACTAATCTCAGCGGAGACCAGCCTTCAGCGCGGGAGACACAGGTGCCCTCGTCTTCACTCTCATAGTCCGATGGGACGGCAATCCGACACGACCGGGGAGAGATCAGGCGCAGGACCAACGGCATAACGTGCTTTCCGAGGCACTGGGTATCACACCGCCAACTTCGAAATTCCAGGCTGTTACTAAAAAAAACCCAATAGAAAAACACAATAACACATTGCCAGACCCGGGAACCAAACCCGAAACCCCACGTTCAGCAGTCGCACTTGCGACCAATGGGGCAGTCCATATCTAACCAATATAAGACATCGTTGTTAGTTATGGCTGCAATAGAAGTAAAATCTTGACCTAAGCTACATTAAAACTGCCTAGAGATTATGTGAAATCTTGTTTTAAGAGCTACTCCGCGCTATAAGTAGCCCCATGACTGCACATAGCGTGCACGATTCAGTTTCCATAAAGGGGCTCGCTATCGGAAACTGGAAGGTGCTGCTGTTCACACGACGCCAAGGTCTACCGTGACCAGTCGTTAGAGAAACGACGGATATTCCTACATAAAGCTTTGCTTGAGTACAGTTTTCATTGTTTTGTTGGTTTAATATTTTGTGTTTTGTAGTGTTAATTACTTTGCATACAATTTGTATAGAATCAAGTTTATTTAATTAAACAGACAGGTGTGCTGCTGGGGAGTTTGTTGCGCCACTTCTTCTTCCCAGCTAAAGCACTAGGAAGTGGTGAAGGGCGGGCGTTTTTGGGGGACTGTCTTATGTAATTTTGACGTTCGAAAAGTGCTGATTCTCAGCCTAGTTTGAATAAATTACTTTTGATTTTGATAAAGATGCTGTTTAAGGTAAAAAGGTGGCTAGGAAGGAAGATAACACTGAAATGACGGCTGAAATGATCTCACGGGAACGTACTAACGGAATAAAGTATACTATGTCTTAACCGAGGTCATGGTTAAAGTGACCATAAGTCCCGTTTTGAACCGGAATGTCCCTTTTCTCGGTCACCTGTCCCGATGTCCCTGTACAAAGCTCCGGGCGCAAAATATGCACGTTTTCTGAAACCGCGCGAAAATTCTTCTGACAAATATATAAAAAATATGTTGCATATAATTTAATAATTACTGTCAGAGGAACTTTGCTTTATTATTTGTATTAAGCCGGTGAACCGGTGATTGATTTCTTTTCACAATTTGTTATAATAAAAATAATTATAATTAATCTGAATATAATTATAGTGAACATTAATTGTTTTAAGTACACTTTTTATAAATAATAACATTAAAAAGTTGTGTTTATTTTCAATGTTAACCTGCTAATTGACGTATATAAACCCGTGTCCCGTTTTGAGTTAAAAAATAATTGGTCAGTTTAGTCATGGTCTACCCGTGTGCCAAATTTCATATACATCCGTTCAGCTTTTTAGGACAGACCGACAGACAGACAGAGTTTTTTTAGGACAAACCGACAGACAAACAAGAGTTTCGCGGGAAGGTATTTATGGGTCACCGAGGCCCCCGCAACACAGGCAACAGGAAGGAATACGGGTGGGTTTTAGTCAGTAAGAGTCTGACACACCCTCCCGCTCCGCCCAGAGCGGGAAAAGTTATTTGACGACTTCCCAAATTAAAAAAAAAAAAAAAAAGGACAGAGTTACTCTCGCATTTATAATGTTATTTATGAGGTAAGCACTACGTGAGGTCTTAAATAAAGTTGAATAACAGCAGGAAGATGGTGAGGACGAATCAATCTGACATATTGCCAGTACTGATCTAACAATTTTATTGATACATAGCTTAATGTGATATTTGATAACGAATTGCTAGTATCTAATCTGACAAAACAATTTTAGTATATTTTTCTGTCTATTTTCCACCTATTTCCCAAATTTTAGTTACCCTACTAAATGTATTTTTCTTCATAAAGTTTATTTTTTTTAGGCTTTGGGTTTAAAACCACTTTTGTAACGAATTGTTTCATTTTATTGGTTCAATGTCGTCAGAATCAGAACACATGGTCAAAATGATTTTTAAAGTTACGAAAGATTTTATAAAAATAGTTCATTAAGACTTTTATGACATACGTAAATATTACAATACTAAAGAGTATTGTAATATTTACATTTTAACACATTTTAATTTTTGAATAACTTTTACAGACGTTCCATCCCTGAACTCAAGTTATCCAAGAAGATTTTCACAAAAAGGGCCATAGAAGAAAACAAAAGTTACCATAGACACACATTCGAATTAAAACTGGAGATGTGTAAATCGGATTACAGTTCCTAATTTAAATTAACTGTATATTCCAGTCAGGTCCAGTTAAATCAACTGTATATTTCAGTTGGAGCAGTGGTGGCCTAGTGGTAACGGCCGCGACTTACGAGTTGTAGGTCGTAGGTTCGAACCCGGACAGGCGCTTTACTTTGTGTAAATTATTTCATCACCACTGCTCTCAAAACGGTGAAGGAAAACATCGTGAGGAAACCGGCATGTCCTAGAACCAAAAATTCGAAGATATCTGACATCTACCAACCCGCACTGGGCCCGCGTGATGGATTACGGCCCACTCCCTCTCACAGAGAGGAGGCCTGTGTCCCAGCAGTGGGAACATTATAGGCTGATTATGTATGTATGTATGTATTCCAGTCATGAATATGATCGTTCATAATCAAACTATACACTGTTGTCATAACAGAAATCAATATGGCATTGTTCAAATAACTCGATTATGTATTCAAATGCAAACTGTCTGGTTTCAATCAAAACATTTGTGTGGTAAAATGAAACTAATTATACAGTTTTTCTGTTGTATTTAACTGCCCGTATATAATATGTTGAAAGATAAAGATTAAGGCGCAGATATATGGTTTTAAAATCTGTAAGTACGCCTTCATATAATGCAAGTAAATTATGCAAAAAATGTATTTTAAACTAGAACGCATACAACAATTCTTTATGTGAATATTTTAGTATTGTAGTAAAATACATTATCAAATAAATTCTGAAAGTAACGTCTTCCCAAAGCATAAAAAACGATATTATTTTCAAACTACTTAAGATATTTTCATGTTTTTTTTTTGTATTGCAGATTATTTTATTATCTATAATTTTGTTTTTTTTTTTTTAATTTCTTATTTTCGTTACTAAAAATAACTATTCCCTTTGAAAACGAACGGCCGCGCGGCGCGAGCGTGACGCACATCTGTACGGCCAAGGTCAACGGCGATTAGCCGACCCTTAATTTTAGCAGATAAATTTTAATCGTCGTAATCCAGATTACAATGCTTTGAAAACCTCTACAATTGCACTGTTTGTTTTTTTGTTCTGATAGCATTACCTATAGCAATCTGTTTCAGACAAAACCACACCTCTTTCATACCGAATTATTAATATGTGTAATCGTAGTAATACCCAATTAGTATCTAATTAAAGATAACGACGATCTTCCTTATCTAACACCCGGAGAAGGGATACGGTGAGCTCACACCAATTAGCGATTACCGATTACTCGATTACGCGTCAAATGAACGCGTTCGATACATCATAGTAACAATAACAATAGATTATCTAAACAATCTACACATTATCGGTGCGTCGCCATCTGATATTCTAGGCAGGGTCAACGACCGAGGAACAAAGACTAAGTTTATAGATAAGACACTCGATTGAGTGAGAGTGTGTTGTTTCGAGTTTTCAAATTTTCTGTGAGGAACTGTCTCAATATAGCTGTAAGTGGTTTAGTTTGAGAGATATGGGTGAAGTTGGGTACGAAAGGTTGTGCTTTATTTAACGTTTTAATTAAGTTTGAATATATTTCGTCTTGTAATCTGGATTTTATCTAAATAATAATAGATTAGATTCATTGGACATATTAGGATTTTGTAATACATAAAGGTAAACTTATAGGCCTTCTGAATATTTTCCATGACGAAATAGGCGAATTAGAAATTATTTATTAAATTAGTCGAGTATAATACATATTAACTTGCTAGTTATTTAACGAAACTCAAGAAAAACCCTTTCATTAAAATTAAAACCATTTTTTAATTTGGGTTGCAACCATAAATTTTCAGTGATCAAGGTTGCCATATATGCATACTTAAATAAACTCGCTGACCGGACAGATTTTGTTCTGTTTCCTAGAACTCGATCACAGTGCCACCTACCGGGTCCAATTGTGAATATAAACCATCCAGGGATACACTCAAACACACACAAATAATTTCATCAAAATCGGTCCCACCCACAAGGTGTTTAAGTAGATGTACAGAAAGTAAGAAGTAAAGATAATAACGAAAATCTTTGGAAGTATCTACATTATAATATGTCAATGCCCTAGCTAGAATCATTAATCCACCTCTTTTAACTTAGAATTGGCCTCAAATATCAAGATCAATCAATCAATCAATCAAATCAAAAGTCATTTATTCAAACTAGGCTGAGAATCAGCACATTTCGAACGTCAAAATTACATAAGACAGTCCGCCTAAAACGTCCGCCCTTCACCACTTCCCAGTGTTTTACCTGGGAAGGAGAAGTGGCGCAACAAACTCCCCAGCAGCATGTCGATTCTGTAAAAATCTCACCGTGAAAACTCGCGTGGAGTGAGCTGTCAGTGTCATCACACTGATGCTAGGGAGTGACCAAGCATTACATTTATAATCATAATCGAGATTTTAATAATATTTTTGTTGATAATTTTATATTATTTCAAAATTAGTATTTAAGCGCTGAAACTTTACTATTTAGGGTTTTTTAAAAATAAAATAGCAAAACAGAAATTCAGTCAGAAACTCAATTTGGTTTTTTTATTCTAAAAGGATTGGTAATTTTCGCAGCCGCCATCTTGCTTTTTAATTTTGACCTCACTATCGGATTTAACACCCCCGAATACCATGAAAACGATACCCATGATGAAAAATCTGAACATTTTCGCAGCCGCCATCTTGCTTTTTAATTTTGACCTCACTATCGGATTTAACACCTTCGAAAACCATGAAAACGACACCCATGAAGAAAAATCTGAACACTTTCGCAGCCGCCATCTTGCTTTTTAATTTTGACCTCACTATCGGATTTAACACCCCCGAAAACAATGAAAACGATACCCATGATGAAAATTCTGAATATTTTCGCAGCCGCCATCTTGGTTTTTAGATTTGACCTCAGTATCGGCTGTAACACCCCCAAAAACCATGAAAACGATGAAAAATGTTTGTAGCCGCCATTTTGGATTTTGGTAAAACCAAATTTTTGTTTGTCACGCATTTAAAAATAAAAATGGCAAATTAAAAAACAAATTCAACTTGACATTATTAACAGCTCCTCACGCGCAAGCGCGGCGTGATCTTATCACTTCACCAGAGTCTCGTAACCACTCGCGCCGGCCAGGTGAAGTGAGTCGGTAAGCGCGACGCGCGAGTGTCGTGATCTTATCACTTCACTCGATTCTGGTTGCCATAGCAACATCACTTCACTTGGGCTGGGTGAAGTGAGCCTAGCCGCCCGCCGGCCGGTGCGCGCGCTGCGCGAGTGTCAGTTGAACTGTTGAATTTTGTTACAGTATTGATGACGGTGATTTTATGAATATTATTTTATTATTGGCAACGCGTAGGTCGGTATAAATTTACCTACTTAAAATAAAATATTATAAAGGTACTTAATAACCATCATACACACATCGTGGAGTTAGGTTTCCACATAGTTTGTGAGGGGATAAATTCTATGGTTCGTCAGCCAGGCACACTTTTAGCACTCGATCACTTGACACACTCGGTTATCTCTTCTTATTGAAAAGATTTAGGTTAATAACAACGCTGAATAACGTCGAACAGGCTCTAGTCGACTCAATCCACTATCGCTTCTTCAAAACACATCGCAGTTGGGTCATGGGATTGCGTTTATTTAATCAGTTAACTGATTATGATCAATAGAATTAGCATAAAAATATTATTAAAATCTCGATTACGATTGTAAATGTAATCCTTGGTCCATCCCTAGTATCCGGTGGAATGACACTGACAATTCACTCCACGTTCACTTCACTTAAGTTTTCACGGTGAGAAGGTTACAGAATAGCACTGCAGGATGTATTCATTTCATGAAATAGGGTAATTTGAACTTAGAACGAGTTGTGTTGATTCTAATAATTATAATTCTGTAAATACATATTAGTTACTATCGCAAAACATATTTTGATCAACATACAACCTAATACTGACCAGCAAATTGCAAAAAACGTAAGAAATTTCTGAATTTCGCGGGCTACCTTGGAGCTTTTGCCTTAAGAGGCCGACAATACCTAAAGCGCGGTCACTGTCGGACTGCATAGAAAAGAAAGAGAAGCGCGATGACACAACGCTGGTAATTTATTTCAAAATATGAAGCAATTATCGATTTACAAAAAAGCTATAGATTGTATAAAAAAAAAAAAAACACTATTATGCTAATATGTTGCTTGTAGAATAATCTGACAAAAAATCAGAACGATTGCATGTATATTAGTATGGTTTTTATTCGTTAAAAGAAATTTTTAGAGGTATCTTCGTGATTTTTTTCTATCGTATCAAATTATTTATATTAGGTTTTCAACACACTGTCTACCTAGCATATGTCCTTAAGAATATAATATATTTTTCTGATTTTGTTTACTGCAGTGGATCCTAAACTTTAACGTATTATAAAACTTATAAAAATTGCGTTTAGGTCCTGTAGTCCCCTACAGTAGCTAAACGCAAGTTTTATAATGCCTAAAAGTATATGATAGTATGGTTTTTATTTTTTTAGAGGTGGACCTCTAAAAAAATATTTAAAAAATAAAAACCATACTATGCAATCATTCTGGTTTTTTGTCAGATTATTCTACTACAACACATTTACATAATAGTGTTTTAATTCGTTTTATCCAATCAATAGATTTTTGTAAATAGATAGGTAATTGCTTCATATTTTGCAATATTATTACCAGCGTTGTGTCATAGCGCTTCTGTTTCTTTTCTATGCAGTCCGACAGTGACTGCGCTTTAGCTGTTACGAGTATCAGCCTCTTAAATATGCCTCACAAACCCACAACTGTATTATATAGAAGTGTCCTCTCTGTAATAACTAGTCCAATCTACTCTATGGTCGGGGCAATTGCACGGCTGGCGCTATGCCAGAGACGGGCAATTTTATTAAAAACTCTAGTATCGTTAACATCTGTTGCATTTATACACATGTGTTACTTTAGCATTACTTCATGTATTCCTTTTTTTGGGACCGATGTAATGAAGTTTAGGAAACTGTATGGGTCTCTTTTATAGGCATTGTTCTTAGAAACTGGTGGATGTAATAAGATATACTACATATGTCGACATACCAAATAGCTTACTATTTGGTATGTCGACATATGTAGTATTTGGCGTAGGTTAGTGGCTTAATCCCTCAGTAGCAGTCCGGAGCCTGGATTTCAAATCAAATCAAATCTTTTTATTGTGGGCATAGGTTATACATACAGAGGTTAGGACCACAGGTGTTACAGATCCATCATGTCCTGCCTAGTAGGCATACAATAATAAATTATGTCAACATGCAATATAAAAAATATTGTTATCTCTTTTATAGCAAATCTTTGCCCGGTTGATGGCATTAGGCTCGCCCCCTATTACATGTGACTTACACATAACTGGCGAAATGTGGGTGTACTATAGGAACACCTCTGCCTAACCCTTCGTGAATAGGGGCCCTTCGTGATGTTGTGTGTGTAGTGGCTCAATTACAAGCTACAGTGAAGAAAGACTTGATGTAGTTGATGATTTTCGTCGTATATTTAATTGTTCATAGGCGCCAAGCTTTCTAGGCGAATTTACTTCTTTTACAATAGATGTCACTGTAAGATTATGAGAATCGTTAATTTATAATCCATCGGTGTTATTTCCGTTAGATTATGAAAAATTGTGAACTGGGTGAAATGGGTTAGGTTAGGTTAGAACTGTGACAAACCGCGGGCGAGCCGATCGAGCGCTTTTTTTTTTTTTGGTTGGGAAATTATCAAATAACTTCTCCCGCTCCGAGCGGAGTGGGAGGGTGTGTCAGACTCTTACTGATTAAAACCCACCCGTGTTCCTTCCGTGGCCTGTGTTACCAGAGTCCACGGTATCCCCTTTCGGAATTTCCCGAGACCCCGGCAGATAGCAATGATTGCAACCGACTGACGGATCTTCTAAATATGGCACATCACTACATCAAACGGCATTTCACCCTTCAAACTTCCTCTTTGTAACAGTTTTGAACTCCTACATCTCCTTTAAGTTCAATATCAAAATAGGGATGATGCCTGGGTAAAAAAAAGAAATCCTATTTAGTCCATCAGTAAGATAATTTAAAAAAAAGTTTGACACGGCTATTCCTGCCGGGGTCGCGTGGCAGTCCAAAAGGGTTGGTTGCCGAGGCCCCTGGCAACACAGGCAACGGAAGGAATACGGGTGGGTTTTAGTCAGTAAGAGTCTGACACACCCGAGCTCCGCCCAGAGCGGGAGAAGTTATTTGATGATTTCCCAGCCAAAAAAAAGACACGGCTATTAAAACACCACCAGCCTGATACAGCATAACCTTCTAAAGATCCGAATCCAATCCTAGCATATAACCGCATTATCAATCCTTTATCTATTCGCTTAGGTATATCAAGCAAACCCATCAATAACAGATTCACGGACACTCACGTTACGTAATGGCATCCCACTCCCAATCATAATCTTTGAACATCTTTGTGTTCAAACGTGAATTGATGTTAATGGTACACATGTGAACCAGATTCGAGTCAAGAGAGATTTTAGTGTTTCTGATGCAGTTCATGTGATGCAAACGGGCGTGAAATTGAGCCATTTTACTATAGAAGTTAATACAACACTTTTAACGCCACGTGCTACTAATGTTATAACCTCCTTACGGAGTGTTTACCTCTTGCTTCAAACGATATTCTTTTTTCTTTTAAGTACACCGATTGTATGTCACACATGCTGAAAATTTTAAAAATAAGGCTACGATACTCGCGAAGTTGATCGAAGTTAAGCGAATACGAGAGTATAGAAGGGTACTTCGGTTTTCTTCGTGCATTTTAGTTTCTGCTGTAGTTCTTTGCACTAGTGTATATTTAAAGTCATGTACTTCAAACTTCGGTCAATTTTGACCAGTACTTCGTCGAAGCAACTCCGCGAGTAGTGTCGTGCAGGTTTTACGATGAAAGCAGCCTGGTTATGTTCCCTCTACTGACTACTGACATAAGGTCATAGCACACATATCAACTCGGAAAGGGATCGTCACCGTATCACCTTTCGCCTCGCCTGCAAACAAGCGTCAACTTAACGTAAGCACGTAACCAAAGCGGATCAGGAGCTCCGATACTTTAACTAGTCTATGGCTAGACTACGCTGCGCCTACGGCTCACTGCTTACTTACTGGCAACAGTAGTGTGCTGCAGACAGACCGCGGGAGAGATGAGAGGGGCGAGGGTGGAGTAGTGCGAAGAGACGTAAGCTTGAGTACGGAGAGACATAAGCGCGGGGACGACAAGCCGTAAGTGCGGGAACTTCAAAATGACCATGCACCGCACCGCGGTTCGTGAGCTTGTGCCGAGGCGAAGTTACTACGGTACGATTCCGATTAGTGTGCGTTGCATTAGGGAGTTTCATACAAATAATACTGAATGGCTCGAGTTGATACGGTGACGATCCCTTTCCGATTTGATGTGTGCTATTTTCTTTAAGAGGGCCAAGACAAGAGACAATCGCTTCCAAAGCGTTTCGTATTTGTACAACGACTTTCATCAGGATCGACATAAGCTTTTCGGTAGCTTATGTCAATGTAATACATTTTTGACTTCCCAATCATCGTTATCGCTGATAGAATGTCACTTTGTCTAGGTCAGCTCGCCTCTTCTCATGCAGAGAAGTCAGAAAAACTGCCAAAAATACTGCTCACTTCTTCAAATTCTTGCATCCTCTAAAAGCATGAAAGACTAATTACATTGACCCGAATGTTTTTGATTCGGTTCTTGCTCCAGTTTTTCCAGTGTACTTGAACAGTGTAAACTAAAGTCTGTATAGTCACCTAGAAACAAGACAAAGCGTAGTCACCGGAAGCCGCATTGCACGCTACAGTTAACGAAGTTCTACCTTTAAAGAGTTCAGCTCAGTTCAACAGAATACGAGTATACATCCAACTAATATTATAAATGCCAAAGTTTGTAAGAATGGATGGATGGATGTTTGTTACTCTTTCACGCAAAAAGTACTGAACGGATTTGGATGAAATTTGGCACACAGATAGTTTATAACCAGGAGTAACACATAGGATACTTTTTATCCCGATATACCCACGGGGTTAAAACTTATGCGGGTGAAACCGCGGGGCGCATCTAGTATTACATATTATATACAGGGTCAAATTAAATTAGTCAGCGAAACTCCGCAGACGTGATGGGAATCGATATGTAAACAGGATAAAATAAAAAAAAAAATTATGGTAATTTATTTTGGGGTCAACAATCGCTTGTAGTGTTACTTGAAGTATGAGTTGAGAAAATCTGTTTTTTGTGTTTATATATTGATACCTATCACATCTGTGAAGTTTACAGAAACAAAAATAGATTTTTGAACTGATATTTCAAGCAAAGATTAATATAATATACGGTCGTTGACCTCAAAATAAATTATCATCAAATCAATATTTTTTTGTTTTATAATTTTCAGATATCGATTTCCATCACGTCTAGTTAATCTAGTTCCGCTAGCTAATTTCATTTGATCCTGTATATATCTGTATGTATGCACAGTTTATAATACATACATATGTACGTGGATCCAGTGGTTAAGGCCTCGCCTTTCATGCACGAGGTTTACGATAAGTCGGCTATAAGGGCACGATATTTCAAGTAACATTTCACCCCGGCTCCACACGTTGGTCCTAACGCCGGGTATCAACGTTGGTTGAACAAGCAGCCAATATATAGAGGAATCGCGAGGTTTGACGTAGATTCCTATAAAACCGACACGCCGGCCGGCCAATTGCCGACGCTCGCACCATCGTTGGGGCCAACGCGTGACGCCGGCCTCTTATAATAAACCCACAAATGTTATCACCAACAGCGCCACCTGTCAACGTCATTCGATCGCCAAAAGATCCTTGTAACAGTTTCATGGAAAACTGCCGATCAATAGGGATGATGCCTGGGTAAAAAAAATGAAATCCTATTTAGTCCGTCAGTCAGATAATAAATAGTAGATTGTGTCACAAGGGACCAAAATGATGTATTCAGGGCGGGCGATTGTTTGAATCCAGAGCGAAGCGAAGGATTCTAGAGTAGAATCCCGAGCAAAACGAGGGATTCTAGAGTAGAATCCTAAGCGTAGCGAGGGATTCAAAGTACGTCGCTCGAGGTTAAATAATTTTGGTACCATGTGGCACACTCTGCTTTTCATCCTCCTCTATGAGAAAAATAAGTAAGAGATGCTTTTAGTAGTGACGAATATTTATATTTACATAACCAAATTACAAATTTATATTAATATCAAATTAAAATTTTCTGTAATATTTTGACAAAAAGTAATGAAAAAACGAATAAGAAGTTCCCGCGTACTTTATTTTTTATTTTCTTAACCAATGCCTCGTCGGCAGGCGCGCTTTTTTATTACCGGCCAGAACTTTATCGAAGCGAATTGCGTTCCAACTTTTTAATTAAATAGTGTTCTAAATTCAAAAGTCATTTTGTCAATGTTATTGAGTGCGCCGGAATGGCCCATTTTGCTCGCACTTATCGAGGAACCATTCGCCTCTTTTTGAATAGATGGGATGAAAAATATATTAGACACGTATTTTTTTATTCATATTAATAAAAAAAAATACTTAGACAAAACGCATTAAAATTGGGGAGTGGGGGCTCGCTACGACACAATTCAGTATAAAATCTAGCAAGGCGTGACGTCATGTCACATTTTAACTCAATGTATAGCCAGAAGAAAAAACACTCGTCTAATATTTTTTAATAATTCTAGTACATGACGGGTAAACAAAAAAATGGCACCATCCCTATTCTGTAAAAATCTCACCGGGAAAACTTAGGTGAAGTGAGCTGTCAATCCATCTGATGCTTTTGCACGCTAAATAACAATTTATGGCTTCATGCATAATGCGAGTAATTGCTTGAATTATACGCATTTATTGCCTGCAACTCAGTAAGTCTGAAGCCTTCAGATAAATTGTGGTAAAATGAGAGGGATTTTACAGCAAAATGAAGAGATATACCTATATACATGAAAAATGTATAACATAAGCTCTGAAATATCTTTTTCGTTGTGTCTGTGTCCATCCTGAATTGACCTTGACTTCAGCCGGTCTATTCTGTAAAAATCTCACCGGGAAAATTTAGGTGAAGTGAGCTTGAAGTGAGATGTCAATCCACAGACAGCTCACTTCACCTACGTTTTCCTGGTACGATTTTTATATAATACAAGGTGTCTTTTGCATCCTCGTCAAATTCAAGGAGGTAACTATGCTAATGATTCTCGACACGAATCAATAACAAAATAAGTAGGTGTTCCTTTTTTATTTTTTTCGCAAATCGGCTTGTGTGGGAGACGCCTGTTAAAAAGCGGCCCGTGTGATACTGAACTGTAACTGCCCTTTTACACACACACACTACCGCATACGCAACGGGGTGATTCTGTTCTGTGAAAGTGGTGTATTCTAAAATACTGTCAAACTTAAATAACTAAAAAAAACAACTATGTATTATTCTATTGAGCAGGTATCGTAATTTTATTTGATTATATACGTCTTTCATAGCAACCTCCTGAAATTTGACGAGGATGCAAAACGAGACTTTGTAGATACCTAGGCTGTTCAACTCTTGATGGTAGGAAAAAAGCTTCGAAAATGATGATTGTCATTTGTTTAATTCGGGTTGACTGTGCTCATGCAAGAACGTGCAGGAGGTACAATATGGTGAATTCATCTTTTGTTGCAAGACAAATTGGGTCCTTGTCAATAAGTCGTTCTGATTTGATAGCTCACTCATAAAGAGCTGAACGTCATTGGAATTCTTACTTTAATTCAACTTCACTGCTCTCATATAAGAGCCTTCATTTTGATTTCACTGTTATAACTTAAAGTTGTTTTTTCAATGTTTTAACCTCGATTGGAGTACAGGTTATTGTACCATATATATATTCACACAAAATAACTGGATCACCTTTGCCCACCGTTTATTTCATTTCAGTACAACACTGAGCCGTGTTCAGAGCAATGATTACATTATGATCGAGCGTAGGCGGACGCCGCGAAGTTATCGCGCGGCGGCGCACAGTGGAACGAATGTATGGGAGCGGTTGGACGTAGACATGTCCGAAAAATAAGAGTAAAATTATGCCAAACTAATGATGCCATCTTATTCGATTACTTAATGCCTTCATAAATTGTGGTGATGAATTTCTTCATAACTCCCATATTTCGGGAGTAATTTGAGAAAATGTGAAATTTTACTATGAAAATGAGTGTATCGAGCTCTCTCCCTCCTGATTCCGGGCTTGTTTCAAGTAGCGGTCTCTAATATCGTAATGCTATTACTAAGAGCTATATTTAATACTAAGACACATAGTGCGCCAAATGTGCACTTTCTGGGATAAAAGGAAATGAAAATTTAAAAAAAAAAACGTTTTTTCCCCATTTGTATTTACTTTAAACCGCAGACAGACTTATTAAGAGGTCTATAAATATATTATATATATACAGAAATATATATTAACAAAAATATTCACAAGAACTGATGAGAGTATGACTTTTAAGTAAGTTGATAATAAATTACCTAGTTTCATTAAAAGTACAATAAATAATTAAGATGTAAGCTCTAATTTACTAAGTTACACATTTTAAAACAATAACATCATTTAATTATCTTCGTCATCATCATCATCATCAATTAATTCAAATTCAGAATCGATGTCCGCTAAATCATTTATGTTAACAAATTCGATATCACTTTTCTCAGAATCCGTAAGCTCATAAAATTCCTTAAAAGAAGATTTTTTTACAAACTTATTTCCTTTTGGACGGATACTTGTAACAAGTGGATCAGAAGACAGTAAAAGATTGTGCATAATATCTTCATTGCATGAGATACTGCTATGCTTTCGAGAATGCCCCTCTCTATATTTTCTAAAATCTTTATTTCTAGCCTCAGATGCCTCTTCGGATAGAAAACCAATGGGCACAATTGACATGTTCTGAACTATGTCTGGCCCATGCATTAAAATTTTATGAAGTGAAGAAGGCATATAATACCATGGGTATAACTCCACGTAAAGCTTAGCAGTATCAAAGCAGAACTCTCGGAATTTAGTTACGTTGATCTTCTCTCCTGATGAAATACACTGCAAGATCACACAGATTTTTCTTAAAAGCATAGCATCTATTCCGGTCAGTTCAGCAGATTTAGTGTAGTTTTCAAAAAATCTCCTTGCCGAGTTGCCATTGTTGGTGGATCCACTGCCTTGTTTCACAACATCGAGAAGTAAGCCCGTTTCTCTTCTTACAGCCTCTTGAACTCTTTTCTTCCTGTCATCAACTTGCCTTTTTGCTATATCACCCCTTACTTGCCATGATTTTATGTCTAATTTGTAGGAAATGTGTAATAAGCATTCCATTGAGCGAATCCAAGCGTGAAGGGTGCTTAAGCTATATTTATACATGTCCTCGTTTGCGTGTTTATCTTTGATTAACTCTAAATTATTCATTTCTTTAGGACAAGCCTTGCATATGTCACACACTGAAGCTGCTGTATTGGATATAATGGAATGAATTTTACCATCAATCATTGTCAACAGCAGTTGGTGTTTGACACTAATTCCATCAGTGATGGTGGATGGAGTTAAGGCTTCAATCTCTGCTTCGATTTCAGCCATCTCTCTCTGCACATTTTCTTTGGTTTCCTTTATAAACTTAAACAATATTGGCCGGCAAAATGAAGTGGAAGATGGTCGCTCGTTTTCCCAAATTGTTACACCTTTTGAGACGAGCCGCAGTGGTACAAGACTAATCATAAAATTACTAGCAAGATCGATTTGCTCATCTTCACTCGTCCTTTGATGATAAATGCTTTGGCTAGATGATCCGTCAAAACCCCATTTGCTGGTCAATACGAGCTGTTGATTGGGATCAACAGGGGTTTCTAACGACCTAATAAGTCTTCTTGAGGTTAAATCCATCAAGGCTTGTAATTTGATTTTTGCAGAGCTCTCTGTAACTGTGAGACCTTCTTTGGCCGGATAGCACTTAATTTTTTCTTTAACCAACATGTAGTAACTCGGGTATTGAAGAGCTCCTTCTTGAGTGTTGAAATCCCGAAGAGTGTTATAGCGCCATTTCGATAAGTTCATCGATACATAAAGAGCCAATGCCTTCAAAGGGGATATTTCCCGTACCTGAATTGATTTACCTTCAATGAAGGCTTTGATTTTTGAGGCCTCTTCTGGATTCTCCGTCAAGTATTTCATAACATAAGCTGTATCGCTTTGTCCTGCCTTTTGAAGCGCCCTTTCGGCCGAAAACATAATTTCAGCGCTGCTACTGCTGCATGAAAGACTATCTTCAGTGCGTCTTCTTTTTTGCCGGTTACTAAGGTCCTCAAAAGATTTACGAGGACTAGGATGTGTACAAGTTGAAGCATCAGATTTAGCAGGAGAAATTATGGGCTCGATGACGTCACTTATATTTTCTGTAGAAGGTTCCATATTTTCATTCTGTAATTCCGGCCATTGAATTGCAGCCTGTAGCCAAATCTCATGTTTCTTCCGAAACTTATCTGTGCTTCTTCCAGACTGTGTCCATTTTGCATAAATGCGGTAGCAAAATCGACGACACCAGTCTTTTAAACTTGTTTCAGCACTTTCACATAACTGAACACAACTGTTATCTTTTAAAACACTGAACAAATAGTTAAAGTCGCGTAAATCTTTATGTGCGCGTGCGCATAAAGCAACGTGAATATCAAGATTTGTATTAAAATTTGGAAAATACATTGCGAGATTAGCTTGGATACAACGAGGTGTAAATCAACACTGATTTTAAAGTTACTAATAGTGACCTATTTATATAAAATCCAGGTATCCCAGGTATCCTTTGTTAAATATTGCAAGGTAATTAGTTATTGTGATAATTAGTAAATGATGCATGCTAAATTAGTGTATTAAGAGCCATTTAGTAATTAAATAATAGCAATGTTCTTATCAGTAATCATTAGTGCATCAGTTTTATATGTAAACCTTAAGTCCCTAATTATATATCCTAATTAGCTTATATCTTCTCTAATTGGCTGCTCAGAAATGTTATTGTAATAAGGTAAACCTTTAGAAAAACGGTTTTAATCAACAAAATAAACAAAAAATAAAAAAATTGTGTTATAAAATAAACATCACTCTTTATCCCAGAAAGTGCACATTTGGCGCACTATGTGTCTTAGTATTAAATATAGCTCTTAGTATTAGCATTATGATATTAGAGATCGCTACTTGAAACAAGCCCGGAATCAGGAGGGAGAGAGCTCGATACACTCATTTTCATAGTAAAATTTCACATTTTCTCAAATTACTCCCGAAATATGGGAGTTATGAAGAAATTCATCACCACAAGTTATGAAGGCATTAAGTAATCGAATAAGATGGCATCATTAGTTTGGCATAATTTTACTCTTTTTTTTCGGACATGTCTACGTCCAACCGCTCCCATACATTCGTTCCACTGTGCGGCGTCGTGATATTACGCAACCCATAGCGTAGTGATGGGATATGAGTATCGATATTAGCTGTTAATTAATTAATTGATAGATTATTAATTGGTCTGTTGAGCTGTTGCAGCGGTGCAGTGCGGTTATGTTGGGTTCGTGATTTAAGGCTACCAATTGAGTAGGTACTTAAATTTTCACACAAACGCTAATTTCAGCTTTAGTGAAATTCTACGGATGTGCGTGCTTTTCAGTGCAAGGATTGTTTCCAACTTTATCGGTGAGCTTTTAATACAGGACAGGAGCCTATGTAACTTAGTGCGTGAAGATAATTTTATTTTTGGACACAATGTGCGCTTTTATAAGTTCTAACGTGACGACTTCATCGTGGACGTCGACGTCCACGTCCCTTAAATGTATGGAAATATGTGCACGTTACGTTATCGTGGGCGGAAAAAGATTCTTCATATGATTTCATACATTTTACTTCCATGTGATATCGTGATGCAGTGGGCGTCCACAATAATATCGTGACGTTAGAAACTTTAACAACGCCCATTCGCATATCACGAGACCAATTTATTGCGAAATTAATTATTTAGTCGATGGATAAATAATACCCGTGGTTTTTTTTTTCAACTACACTACAAGCTAACAGTGTTACGCAAGCAACATTTATTTCAATAATAAAAGCAAGTTAAAATGAATGTGTTTCTAAATACTAAACCCGTGCGTGTTACCCTGACGGTGTAAATAATGGATTAAGTTGGCACGGATTCAAGTTACATAAATCGCATTGGGCTTAAAAATTGCAATAGTGCATGAATAGTAACCCAGATACTCGGAAGCAGTGACCCATTTTTGTGTGCGAGGTTTTAAAACGTGGGCTGAAAGATAAACAGGATGTTAAATATATAATATGATTTATCTATAGAACAATCTTCAGGTTCAGTAAACCAGTAAGGTAGATCTTATACATACATTATTTTTGTTTAAGTGTTTTAAGACTATTAAAATTTGGTTAAATTCAACGCTGCATTTGAGTTCGAAATTAGTAGTGTTATTACTCAAAGCGCTATAGTTAAATTGGCTTTAAACGGTAAGCAGTTGTATCGATAAAACGGTTCCAAACTAAGCACAACATGGCCTTAGGCCAATCTCAATCGTCAATCGGTATGTTTCATCGACACATAACAACATCATCGACTTATTACAACACTACGCTATGGTAATTGACAGTTCGTTGTTTACGACTGTTCAAAAAATGTTGGCTTGTGTAATATTCAGCTTTGTCACTTTATGGTTTTTGATGATATTTCGTAACGCAAAATGTTTTTTATGGCTTCATTGTGTTGCGGGTTGTGCGGGTATCCATGTTTTTGGTTTAAAATGGCAGAAAATAACTGTCAGTTGGAACGTTTTGTTTATTGCTATGGTTTCCCAGCCTTATCGTAATAAACCTTGTTTGGGTTTTACCGTATGAAGATTGATAACTGATTCATTAAATTGAAACTGCCAAGAAACCACCAAAATGAAAGTAGAATCAACTAAATGAGGGTGGTTAATTATGGAAAACTCCAAATGCCTAATACTGAGGTCTCAAAAACACTCAAGTGTTGACTTGAGTGCGTTGTATGTTGATACAAAGAGCAGAAAAAAAAACATTTCTAATCCCTAAGTAAAATTACGCCACACTTTTGGCGCCAATCAACCGTAAAACTTTTACCCCCAGAGAAAACATGTTAGCCTTATAAACAAATTAATTAACTCCAAAAGCAAACACAATAACCCGAGATAATATATTAAAACAAATGAACGTAGCACCCGGTTAATTATTATAGGAATATGTGCAAAGGCTGGGGGTGGAAATGCAATATCCGTGGTTACCCCAACGGCAGTGATTGCAGGCGGGGGAATCAATACCGGTACCCATGCCGTAGGTATGTAGGTGTAGTGCATGGATTTATATGTGCAGCTAGATTGCATTAATATTTCATGTGTTTGTGACTACGACTAAGGATATATCATACGTGTTACAGTCCGATTCAAACTTTATGACTGCTCGGAATATGAGGCGAGTCGCTGCGCAGTAACAAATTTACGTATTAACGCTTTAAGAGGTGCGGTACTCTACTCCCTAGGCACTAAATTCGTAGTTTCGGACGAAGTTACAGGCGTTTCCTACTCAGTATCACTTGAGAATGAATGACAACACGATTTGACAGTTGTCCCTACTCGCAATGTGTTTGTGCCCGTTCGAAAAAATTAATTTTTCACTTGTTTGAACGGATTTACTTTCGGACGGGCCCTATCTTCGTTGACGAACTTCGAGAGTAGACCCCCTGAGCCACCATCAAGTTTGAATCGAGCTATAGTATTGGGATTGCGTAGAGCCTAGAGTGTAGACTATGGATAGCTGAAAATATATTACAATAATCGATATCATTGTTGAAATCCCTAAAAATATTTTGCGCCAAAAACCATATACAGGATGTGAAAAAATGTTTGTAGAAATGCTGATTTTTGACATACAAAATAATGTTTTGTTTTAACTTTGATGATCGTACTGTAATTTTTAGAAGGGATTTTTTTTTGCCACATTTAACTTAGTAATACTTATTTATTTTTTTGTTTAGGGACAACAAAAGTAAACAAGAAGTAAAATTACTTTAAGGTAAATTAAACAAAGGTAGTCCTAGTCTGTACTATTTAAATCAAGTTAATTAAATTACACACAGACTAGGCCATACTAAGACTACACAGTGAATCAAGGGTTAACTAGAACACTAAACCAGGTTACAATAAGTAAGAAACCCTTCTGCAGAAAGAATGTATCATGCACAGTTTGACAAGCGTAGGCATTCGGATTGTCGATAAAAATTCTATTGCTATCGATAAAAATTATGAATTACACTGTGTGGTCGGATATTGCCTTGTTTTTCTGTTCTAAGTAATTAAGTCAATTAATATAAGTAATTTTATTTTAGTTCGGACTTTCATTTTAATATTATGAAATGCGAAAGTAACTCTGTTTGTCTGTTACCTTTTATACCATGCCTTAACAGCTGAACGAATTTCTATAAAATGGCTCACAGGTAGACCATGACGTAGGTCTACCTGTGAGCTATTTAAGCATCCTATGTCCTTACATAGGATACTTTAAATCCCGGTAGTACGTATCCGTGGGATAAGTTCCGGCCTCCACGCGAGCGAAGCCGCGGGCAATAGTTAGACGTTTATAAATCAAATTCAAAATAAAAAGTAATTTATTCAAACTAGGCTGAGAATCAGCACTTGTCAAACGTCAAAATTACATAAGACAGTCCCCAATAAACGCGCAATCAGAACGCAGATTAGACTTGGGACACTGGCAGAAGTACAAGCGTTGTTATTTATTTGAGGAACAATTTTACAGAAGCAGTTAACGTCACCCCAAATTAATAATTCCTTTACAATACGAGATTTAACTTAACAAAAGCCCTTAGCAACAGAACAATAGCCGAAGCTTATAACTTACTGATAAGTAACGAAGGCATTCAAATCCTCGTTTAAGTCATAACAAATAACAATAAGAAACAAGATTAAGACATAAAAGCAAAGTTTTGTTAAACAGCACATCATACTGTAGGTAGACAATTGATTCAACAACCCGTGTGAAGGAAAACGAATTATAACGCATTTACAATAGAGTTAAAATTTAATCAATTTAAATGTTAATGAATATGAAACAACCTGTATAAAGGAAAAGGAATCCTAAGTTTTGACAATAGAGTTGAAATCGTATCGATTCAAATGTGAATATAAAAGACGTTAGGGTTGTCATAAGTTAGTGCCTACGCACTAATCTTTCGTGTCTTTCTTTTTTTTTGATTGGGAAATTATCAAATAACTTCTCCCGCTCTGAGCGGAACGGGAGGGTGTGTCAGACTCTTACTGACTAAAACCCACCCGTGTTCTTTCCGTTGCCTTTGTGGCCAGGGGCCACGGTATCCCTTTCGGACTTTCTCGCGACCCCGGCAGAGTTGGTAATGCCTGTTTGAAATTTTACAACAGGTCATCGTCTGCCTGCCTTTTCCCAACTATGTCTGGGTTGGCTTCAAGTCTAACCGGATGTAGCTATATACCAGTATTTTACATGGAGCGACTGCCTATCTGACCTCCACAACCCAGATACTGGGTAATAAGATACCCCTTGACTGGTAGTCAGACTTTGGGGCTTCTGACGACCAATACCGACTGTCCAAGATCCACGAATGACAGCCGGGACCAACGACGTGCGTTGGTCCCTTTTCGAGGCACGAAGGGGTTTTGGTATGTAAAGGTGGTCACCCATCAACGGACCAACCGCGGCAAGCGTAGCTTAACCTGATCGATCAACCCGTACGGCTGTTGTTACTTAGCCGCAAGCCCTTCTCAAATGTTATGACATGACAGCTATGGTAGGGAAAGATAAAATAAATAAAATAAAAATGTTTATTTCAATTACAAAAATCATTTTGGTACATATTGTTGGAGATCACCTTTTAAGCAAGGAATTGCTTGTATTAGGAGACTCCGCACTTCCACTTGTCATATTTATGCAATTGAAATGTAGACAATGTAAACATGTAAGACTATTAGATAAGAGGGTAACTTAAAAATTTATACAATCAGCTCTCCAAATGAATGAGTGAGCGTAATGCAGAGAATGGCCAGATCGCGCGCGCGCGTGTGTATGTGTGTGTGGTATGTGTATAATGAGTGTGTGAGTGAGGGTGAGAGATAACAATTATGATAGCTAATATTAAATATGTTAGATTAAGATGTTGGAAATGGAATATTTCATATTTCGCATGACTGTAAACTACAAACTCTATAAAATATTGTCATTGTATTTTTTTACTGAAATTTGCACATTATGATCTGTTCTACGAAGAACCTAAACGCCTACAATGATTAAAGTTTCCTGTTCCCTAGAATGTGAATTTGTATCAAAGGAAATTGCAAAGCACATTGACCAAATTCCATCCAAATCTATTAATTTGCCAGTGTCATGTAACCTAATCTAACAAAATCGTGTAAAATATACCCAAGAATAAGATTACTGAAATTAATTAATCGCGTTTAAACCTATCGCGTTTCCTACAGTAACGAATAACAAGCCCACACGCAATAGTAATTATTATCCATCACCTTACAAGGGTGGAAACACCAACCGTGATGTATTAAGCGCCATTTACAACAAGCACACAACACCACCTTATCACGGGAGCACAAAGTCTAAATTCCCTTGCATAGAGATCAATTACTTCTGGTTGATAGCTAGAGTTAATCACTGGAAATTGTCTACGAAATAGCAAGGAGTAATGTTTACCAGAGGTTAATACGAAGCACATTCATTCTGGGTCCTAATACGGAATTTTGACGTAAATTTTGCATATAAAATGTCGCGATAGTGGTAAAATATAGTCATTAGCTATCGGTACGATCGGGCTAGTGGTAATGGGCGGTAAAATGTGGTAAATAATGTACCTAGTGGCTGTCTAGTAAAGTGTGTTTTAACACTAAACTTGCCTAAAGGACCTCGCACACTATGCGACATGCTGCGACAGCTCGACGACAAGACGCTGACCTGTCGCATACAACTGTCATTGTGAGTGCCGTGCACCGTGTGTCTAGACCAGGGATTCCCAAAGTACTCGATATCGACCCCTATTAATTAACACAAGTACTTATTTGAAACTTTCAAAATACTGTATAAATTGTGTTACGTGTACTAACTTCTTATTAGAATGACTAATATTTTGTCGACATAAACGGAAACTGATTTTGGGGGTCGACGAAGTCGAAAAATC
The DNA here is from genome assembly GCA_905333075.3 of Atethmia centrago. Lineage (NCBI taxonomy): Eukaryota > Metazoa > Arthropoda > Insecta > Lepidoptera > Noctuidae > Atethmia > Atethmia centrago. Next base: position 18,426,398 of record HG995385.1, read on the forward strand.
GACCCCTATTAATTAACACAAGTTCTTATTTAAAACTTTCAAAATACTATGTAAATTGTGTTACGTGTACCAAGTTCTTATTAGAATGACTAATATTTTAGTAGGGAGTACAATTGTTGTACTTTAAAAGATTTTAACAAATCGATAAGCGTGCACAAGTTCGTACAAGATGAAAAAAATGGGCTATGGGGTCTGTTATCAGGGATGACGTATCTGTTCATTTTGGAAAAGGGGTCTCTTGCCCAAAACGGTTTGGGAATCCCTGATCTTGACGCTCGCTACGACAGTAAGCAAGAGCGTGCGACTCCTCTAGCCTGTCGTTGCGACTCTGCAACTCGACGCCAAGTGTGAGGAGTGAACAATATACAATATGAAAATTGTCGGCCGCAGCCTATCGTTGCGTTAAGTCGCTGAGCTGTCGCAGTCGCATGGCGTGCGCCATGTCTTATAGTGGCACAACCCCAGCGGTATGCAGATTTAAATTATCTTTGGTTTACTTGAATACAAAATAACGTTATCGTTAAATAGCTACTTTAATGTGTTCCCGTAACACTGGGGGACAAGATTGATAAAAATTATCGAAGGTAATTATCGAAAATCAGAATAACACCAGAGAAAGATACGTATTTTAAACGAAGATACGTATTTTAATTTTTTTTACCATGGGTAAGACATAAAGTAAGATGAGAAACAAAGTATAACTTTAGGTTTGTGTTTTAAATCTGATCATTTTTATTCCCAGAAATACAGTAGCCGGAGTATCCTCTAGAAATCGCGGATCAAAATCAATTCAGCGAAATTTTGAACATAGGACCTGGGTAGGCACCGGGCGCCACGGCCGGCTGCAGTAGGTAGTGTATGGATTAGTATAAAAGCTTTCAGACGTACCGGCTTTCAGATTTCACCCGGTTTACCGGATCGCTATTGGTAGCCTGGACGTTTAAAAAGTGCCTTGGCCATCCACTGTGTTAAAAAAAACACTGGCTTTCATGTCCATATAAAAAGCTATTAAAGACGCTGACAACAGCTAAAGCGCGGTCACTGTCGGAATGCATAGAAAAGAAAGAGAAGCGCGATGACGCAATGCTTGTAATTTATTGCAATTATCTATTTACTCATAAATGAGTTGAGTAATAGAAAATAAAAAAAAATAACCAAGTTCTGCATTCAAATAAGACGTTATTTTTATTAATTAGATACCAACGCACGTAGATATATTTTTGATTGGAACTCAAGGTAAAAGGTTGGTTTACTGTTAATTTGTATCGAGTTTTTTTTTTTTGCAAAACTTGTTTGGGTAACAACTAAATTCTGTGAAAAAGTTCAAGATTAACATATATTTTTTTCGCTTCCACAAACTATATTAGTTTGCCATTTTTTTTTGTTTTAAGACAAACCTACATACATATATAGTTTGCCTCTTGTCAGCGCCGGGGATCCGTCAATGTAGCCAGGGAAATTCAAAATTTGTTACGTTTTTTTGCAAATTGCATCGCTGTTTTACGTTCTAAGTATTCCCGAGCTACATGGAAGAAATTACCTTAAATAAAAAAATAACAAATGAACATAGAACCTCATCCACCACCATAGGACGGCACATGTAAATAGTTCATGTTCATCTTACCGCGGCAGAGAGAATGTCACTCGTTTATTTCGCATGCCACACCTAACTACGGAACGGGGTAGGTGCTTACCTGTAAACAAAGAAAAATATTTTATTAGTATACAATATTTATACAAGACAAGAAGTCTTGGAATTTATACACAACTAGAAAAAAAAATTGTGTGGTTTTATGAAACCAGGATGCAAGTGAAACTTTTTTTCGTCGGATATTTCGCACTATTCTTGGTTTTTCCTTGTTGACCGGTTTATTTGACTCATTAGCTGTATCGTTGTCCATCAAGATCAAGTGAAAACATTTAGGTAAAATACCGCGGAGCATTTGCACGAATGAGTGATAATATAAATAGAAAGAAAAATAAAGAAAGAAAAATTGTTAATTCTGCACAAACAAAATGCACATTTCAAAAAGGTTACATAAAATAAACACATAAAAAGTAGCCAAAAGCCTCGTATTTAAACCATTATATTAACAATGTTGTCCAATGCTTGATGTCAGGGCCAGGAACCACAGACATTGCATTGCTCTGTGTTGTGACACTGGCAAATGATAACAAACAAACAATCAAAACAAAAATAAAATGCCGATTGCAGAGTGGGAAAATTGACTACTTTCTTTAGATTCTACACGGTTAGCTGATGCGAGCCATGGGCGCCGCCATATTGGCCTTGGCTGCTCTGTCGAGCGCCTTTCACTTTACCCCTACTCCGCGGCCGGCTGTAATGCGACATGCGATAGATGGACGAAAAAGATTGAGGCGATGGAATAAAAGTTTCACTTTAAAAAAATCTGGTTAGAACAAATTGGTAGGTTAAAAAAAAATACGCATGAAATTCAGAGCTTCTACATCTTAATGTCGGTTATAAGAAAAACATAGCACGAGGATTGTTCTAGTAAAAGAATTCCTAGTTTGAATATTTTTTTATAACAAATAGGAACAAAATGTTGCAGATACTGAAATAAACGTATTCGATGTGTCTACTCTACATACACAGATTGTATCAGAATTATTGTAGCATTATTTCTGAATGTTTCCGTGAAAAAGAAATTAGATAAACTCTTTAAAATCAGTGCAATTCTCATCAATTTACGTATTTTAAAAAGAAGGTAAACTTTGTTTTTTGGTCTTCCATTTTCTTTTTTTACCCGACTGCCAAGACAGGGTTATGTTTTTCTTGTATGTATATTTGTTTGTTTGTTTGTAAATTTCTTTATAACCTCGTCTCTTCCAAACGGCTGGATGGATTTCGACAGTTAAGGTATCGTTATATTCGTCTTAAAAACCCAAGTGTACTTATATAGGTGTCAGAAAAAAAAATGGCGGATTTTTGGCGCGGAATAGGCCACTATTCCGCGCCAAAAATCCGCCATTTTTTTTCTTCATTAAGTTTAGTAGCAGGCGGGACCCAATTGCAAATTATAAACCGAAAGGAAATAAATGGGTTCCGCTTGCTACTAAACTTAATGGGGGTATTTGGGCTTTCAGCTCATAATACCTATAGTCTGTTATACCGAAGTACCTAGAGTTTACTTTGTTTATAGAATATTTAAATTTTGTTTCCTATTCTCTATCTTGTTTCGGTATTTTTAGTGCATTACTTTTACCATTTTTCAATTTATCGAACGTTTTTATTTTTCAGTGTTCGTTACGGGTAGAGCCACCAAGCAGGCTCTCTCCTAAGGGAGATGACCCGGTTTTGATGCGACATGAATAAATTGCGGCTTTTAAATTAAACCTGCCAGCTTTTCTTTTAGCAATATTAGCAATAACAACATCGTTAAATGAAAGTCTTTGATGAGGACTTGAATTAAAATCGCATCTATAGCAGTCAGCCGGGTTACCACCTTGCTGAGTGGCAAATATTTTTACTAATGCATGAGGTATTCTCACATATTATTATAGCAGGACAAGGATATTTTGGCGCGTGGCTAAATTCGGAACTACCGCCGCAATCTTGTTTTCTTTTCATGCATTTCACAAAACAATTGCGCATATGCTTACCAACAGCCACCCTTTTTTTTTTGGGTGGAAAATTATCAAATAACTTCTCCCGCTCTGGGCGGAGCGGGAGGGTGTGTCAGACTCTTACTGACAAAAACCCACCCGTGTTCCTTCCGTTGCCTGTGTTGCCAGGGGCCTCAGTAATCTTTTATCAACGTCATTCGAGCGTTAAAAGATCTCTTTAGCAGTGTAGTTTGTGCTGAAATCAGCACAAACTACACTGCTAAAGAGATCTTCTCTCCTCTTATGTATATACATAAGACGAGGAAAATAAGCGGTCTATGTTCAAAAGGCCCCATAAAGAGTTTCCACGAATAATGGCTTATAGTGTTTATTTACATGACCAAATTACAAGATGATTATTAACATTAACTAAATTAAATTAAAACTAAGTTAAGCTTAAAAAAGGCCCTCGGGGCATTGTACCGAGGATGCTGGCGGCATTTCCTCGCTGAATTGCAATGCTGATGCGTTGCGCGAGAAAGCCGCCAGCTTTTCGGTCACCAGTTACATCAACTAGACGTTTCGCGATTTCCGCAAATAACTTATGCGCACTGGGACCCCACGGACCGAAGGTCTCGACGCCTTAATGGCTTTAAGACATTTGAGTTAACATAATTAAATTAACCTGTCATCTACCAAAAACCTTCCAAAACGGATGAAACTGAAACAAGTATCGGAAAGTCGGTACCAACAAAAGAAAACAAATGAAAACTCTTTCAAAGAACAAACAAGGTTTTAGTTGGCACACGTTAACTGGAACAAAAGAGGCTCGGCTCAAAAGAGTTGCCACGTAAAAAAACAAACAAAATTAAATGGAATTTTGCAAGTGAAAAAAGAAAATGGGTAAACAGTTTTCGTCCGAAAGTGGAAGGCTGAAACTAGCTAACTGGATGAAATAAAAGGTAAGCACTGGTTTTCGGTAGCATGTTGAATATTCCACAATTGTATTGTTGACACAATGGCTCGTTGTATTTTTATTAAGTTAAGGGGACTACAGGACCTAAACGCAACTTTTATAAGTTTTATAATGCCTTAAAGTATATGATCCACTGCAGTAAACACAATCAGAAAAATATATAATATTCTTAAGGATATATGCTAGGTAGATAGTGTGTTGAAAACATAATATAACTAATTTGATACGATAGAAAAAAATCACGAAGATGCCTCTAAAAATTTCTTTTAACGATTAAAAACCATACTAACATGCAATTATTCTGATTTTTGTCAGATTATTCTACAAGCAACATATTAGCATAATAGTGTTTTATTTTTTTATACAATCTACAGTATTTTGTAATTCGATAATTGCTTCATATTTTGCAATAAATTACCAGCGTTGTGTCATCGCGCTTCTCTTTTTTTTCTATGCAGTCCGACAGTGACTGCGCTTTAGGTGTTGTCGGCCTCTTAAGAATAAAATTAAAGTTAAAAAATGCAACTTAATCAAAGAATAATAAAGAAGGATTGACGAGTTCATTTTCCATGTAATTAAAGACCTAAGTGAAATCATTGAAAATTTTGTTAAAAACGAAATATTAATGCGATTAAAACTAGTGATCGCAATCGGTACAACTGAGCATAAGGTTCGATTCCCAGTACGGGAAAATGTTATTGGGTTTTTCTATTAGTATTTTTTTAGTAGCAGCCCGGAGTCTGGATGTGTGCCCGCTTGATTGCAATAGGCTCGCCCCCTATTGCATAGGACTTAAACATAACTGGTGAAATATGAGTGGACTATACCCTACCTACACCTCTGCCTAATCCTTTAGGGAAATACAGGCGTGATAAACCACCCTCGAAGTTGTCTTAAGACGCTGACAACACCTAAACTGCGGTCACTGTCAGATTGCATAGAAAAGAAAGACAAGCGGAATGACACAACGCTTGTAATTTATTGCAAAATATGAAGCAATTATCTATTTACTCAAAATTAAGTTGAGTAATCGAAAATGAAAAACAACCAAGTTCTGCATTCAAATAAGACGTTATTATTTATTATTAATTAAATACGTAACGTATGTTGATATTATATACAGATATTTTGGATTAGAACTCAAGGTAAGAGGTTAGTTTAACGTTAGTTTGTGTCGAGTTTTTTTTTTCTAAATGTGTTTTGGTAACAACCAAGTTCTGGGAAATATGTTCAAAATTAACATATATTTTTTCCACTACCACAAACTATACAGATTTGGCAATTTTTTGTCTTAAGAGAAGCTTATTTTGGTCAATTGGGTCGTGTCAGCTCCTTTAACGCCGCTTTCACGGCAAACTCGAACTTTCCCGGCGTTATTCACAAACTTACTTAATGACTAGGAATGTAGGTGACAAAGAGACTCCCAGTCTTCACGAAGTTATGAGAACATTTTGTGGATTATTTACGCTTTAATTAATCCAGGGTTGCATAAGTGTAGGATTTTAGAGTAAAGATGGTTTAATGCGACAGCCAGTACCGAAAGCCTTTTAAAACGGGCAGGTTAAAACATTCCCTCAATCTTTTGTATAATCATTGCTGGCCTTGTATTAGGCTATTGTAACTTAGATAAATAACAAAAGACTTAAAAAAAAAAAAACTAAAATACGGTCTGTATTTTAGTATTTTTTTTAGAGACACCGACTTCTGAATTTAAAGTTACTTTTCATTTTGCAGTTTTTTTTGGAAGTCTGTTGTTTTATACAAATAAATGGCAGATCGCCTTGCAGGAAAACATTAAAAGATTCGAAAACAGCCACTACTTAAGACGCTGACAACACGTAAACCGCGGTCACTGTTAGACTGCATAGAAAAGAAAGAGAAGCGCGATGACAACACAACGCTTGTCGAAAAAATGCAAATAAAATCGTATAAAATGAAATATTAACAATTTAATAATAAATAATCCATCACTGGATGCAGTTTGGCATTCGAAATTTTATGATATAGTTTTGATTTTACTAGGTATTATAATTGCTAATGAAGAGATAAAATGCTTTTAAAGATAACTATGAGGTGTTTTTGAAGACTTTTTGACGTATTAAAGTATGTTTGTGTTTTGAGTTCCATCACTGTACGCAAAAAGTTCCAAAATTATTTGTGGGGTTAAGAGGTACACTGCTTTAAAAACCACCTTTTTGACCGTTTTCAAAAAATCTCCGCCTTAAAAGGAAACCCCAAGTCTTTAACCAATGTGTCTTTACTACCCTTAACTGCTCCAACTTTTAGTTCGACAAAACTTCACAATTTTCCACGTAGAACGCACGATTAAAGAGCCGCCGTGCCATCTATCGTCATAAGTGCTGTCTTTCCAGAATGTTCCGCGGCCCGAGGGTGTTTGCCTTCCATTTTTCTTGTCGCTTTTCACTGGCAGTATAAAAGTATGAAATATTTGCCGTACAGTGTTCACACTCGCCCCAAGAAGTTTTTAAGCACCTTATATGAGCATGGAAATGTTTTTTTTTCTTGCTGTGTAAATGGTGAGTGCCTAAAAATATGAGCTGTTTCGGAGACATTACGTGCACATTGAGTTAGGTACACCTCTGCCTAACCTATCGGGGAATACAGGCTTGATGTAATATTATGTAAATGCACATTTGTAAAGGAATGCATTTCGGCCCTTGCGATAGAATTCGTAGTACTTTTATACATCCCTCGTCGGTGTTGGATCACAGATACTGCAACTTTTAATTCAATGATACAACGTGTCGTTTTGCATCCTCGTCAAATTTCAGGAGGCTGCTATGAAAGACATATATAATCAAATAAAATTACGATACCTGAACAATAATTAATATATACTTGTTTTTTTTTAGTTATTTAAGTTTGACAGTATTTTAGAATACACAACTTTCACGTAACATATTCACCCTGTTGCTTATGCGGTAGAGTGTGTGTAGTGCGGTATCACACGGGCCGCGTTTTATCATGCGTGTCCCACACATGCCGATTCCCAAAAAATAGAAAAAAAAAGAAGAAAAAAACGATCTACTTATTTTATTATTGATTCGTGTCGATAATCATTAGCATAGTTACCTCCTTGAATTTTACGAGGATGCAAAACGACACCTTGTATAACCGCTGTATCGCGCCTTGGGTATCTGCGCGGCGGGACGAGGGGGCAGTGCCGGCCGCTCATTCGTTAAAGACTCCTACATACTGGCGCGACTTGTCGCGCGACGCGACGCGACACAAAGACACCGCGTGTAGCGCTACAAGCGGTGCCTTTGTGTCGCGACGCGTCGCGCGACAAGTCGCGCCAGTATGTAGGAGCCTTAACGTTCATGGCGTCCCACCCCCGCCTCGCCGCGCATTCCTAAGGCGCGGTACAGTAGTTTTGGTCAAACTATAACCAGAACAGTTATTATGTAATTAAAAGTTCCAGTATCTGTGATACTACCTACAAGGGGTCAAACTACAGTCTTCGTGCAATAACCCTGTAGTTATATTAAACCAGGGATACCCAAACTGGTTGATATCGACCCCGAGGGAAAATTAATCGAAATCGGTTTCCCAGGGGTCGGGAAGGTACAAAAGGGTTACCGATGCCCCTGGCAACACAGGCAACGGAAGGAAAGCGGGTGGGTTTTAGTCAGTAAGAGTCTGACACACCCTCCTGTGTTGCCACACAAGGCTAGACTAGGCTCCAAAAAATTAGTAATTCATTTAAGTGCCAAAGTATACGTTTTTACAACAAACTCCCAAGCCATGTCAAAGAACTGAGCCTCAATAAATTTAAATCATTTATTAAACAGAAACTCTGTCAAAAAGGTTTCTATAAAGTTAAAGATTACTTGGACGACAAAAAGGCTTGGGATTAATTAAGCTACTCCAATGTACCCCCAGGCAACAAACTAATTTTATACTAAATCTATTTTTATACTAAGTGTGACATTGATGATTTTGTTATACTTATACACTATGACATTAATATTTACTTTTTGAAGTATTATATTCTTTTTTAAATTATTGTGAATGTGAAGACTATGTGGATTATTGTTTTTATTATTTCTCTCAGTTAGTTTTCATCTTAGTCTGGCAGTTTGAGTCATTTATGCGGCCTACTCAAATGTCCTTTCTTTGGTATTGTTCGTCGAATCGTTGAGCTCCTTAAGTTCTGAGTTGAGTTGCACGATTACTGACAAATGCGTGTACTGACTGGATAGGTCCACTCAATCTGTGTGGTTTTTTCCTCAAAAGACCATTTCAGACACCAATCTACTTGGTCTTCACATGATCTGACCAAGATTATGTCTGGACTTTAAAAGAGACTGTGACCTCTGCGTTTGTTTCGGCCTTTCTTCTCAGAGTAGTCAGATAGGAAACGCCGAGCTCATCTAGTTATTTTTCTAAGTATGATTGACGTGTAAAAGTGTTTGTATAAACCTACTTACAGAAAATAAAATCATTTCATTTCATTTCATTTCATTTGCCAGGGGCCTAGGAAACCCTTTAGTACCTTCCCGCGACCCCGGCAGGCATCGGCCCTAGTGGACCCCTACACTTGTGCTGACATCTCTTTGAGGCGCGCGTGGAATACAACGCGCCGTCGACCTGGCCTTACCGGACGGTGAGCTGCCCATTGCTCACCGTCCGCAAGCCGGCCGGAAATCCGCCCGGGATTCCCGACGACCAGGGCGTCTCCTGCGGCGGCTAGGGGCGAGAGGGCGCGAAATTTGCCTTTCCCTCAACGGCTATGGGGGTCTGAAGTATCGGTTCATTTTGGAATAGGGAGTATCTTGCCCGAAAAAGTTTGGGAATCCCTGTATTAAACAGTGTAAATACGAGTACTTATTCATTACTTTTATGACTATTGTACACTTTAAGTTTCACATTTGGTGATAACAAGATACACAATCAACATAACTTAAGTTACTAATAAGCAATAAGGTGATGGTTATTGACTGTTAAAGTGAACTTTATGATTTTTGATTTAATTTTATTACCATGAAATGTGTATTTTTTCACATTATTACAAAAATAATGAGCGAAACTGATCAGTATTGATGTAATTACACAATTCTTGAAAACTTCAACATAATTTCAGTTTAACTTTATTGTTTGTTAAAGCTTATTAATGTTAATTTGTGAAAATCACTATGGGCGAATTCATGATTATTTTCATATTACCTACACATTTATTTTGTTCCACTGTAGGATTTCGCCATATTTCGTTGTTTAACTTTTTCAAGAGGGGCTTGTGGCTAAATAATAACAGCTGCACGGGTCAATCGATTAGGTTAAGCTATGCTTGCCGCGGTTGGTCCGTAGATGGGTGACCATCTTTACATACCAAGGCCGTTTCCTCGAAAAGCAGGTTAAGCCGTTGGCCCCGGCTGTCATACGTGGATCTTTGACAGTCGTTACGGGTCGTCAGAAGTCCGAAAGTATGACAACTAGTCTTGTCAAAGGGTAACGTATTACCCAGTGACTGGGTTGTGGAGGTCAGATAGGCAGTCGCTCCATGTAAAATACTGGTATGCAGCTGCATCCAGATAGACTGGAAGCCCAACGTAGTTGGAAAAAGGCAGATGATGACCTGTCGTTATTTAACTACCTCTTGTTATTCAAAGTAAGCCTGCCTTTTGTCTTCCTCATTATCGCACAGACAAACGACTATACAAAGAATGGCTCATTATATCCGCAGACACAACACTAGTTTTATTCCTTTCTCCTACCTATCATCAAGAACTACTTGAGAATTACTCGTACCGTGATAAAAAAAATATAAGTCAGTCAGTTAATTGAGCTGACTGTCCGTACATTTAAGTAAGTACTATCGCGGGTGCTGGAGTCGGACCACCGTAAGGTCTATTCTTACTTGCAGCGCTCGGCCGCTATAGTAACGCTTACCTACGCTCATCAACCAATAGCATGCCGCATCAGATTTTTACTGAGCCCCTTGTTTTTGTAAATGAATTAAAGAGCGTAAAAAATACTGGTAAAGGGTTCAGAGATCTGTGGTGATCATTGTAATAGTCTGAGAAGTTTATTTAAACACAAATAAAAAATTGGTTGACGCAAAAAGGGGCGGTAACGTGGTCATCGTGAGCACGGGATTTTGTTTTGAAAGTGCTCCGATTTGAACACCCCTGATAGTACCTACCTATCGCTACTCGTGAAGCCTATAAAGGCGCTCCCTCACCGGGAGCATCGCATATAACCACGCGCGAGCTCGTGTGTACGAGCGTTTTTTTCAACGCTCTTCTTAGCACCGAGAGTTGAAAATCCAACAGTGTGTTTTAACGGCGCCCTGGGATGTTCTCTGTTGGATTTTCAATGCTCGGCTCAACACCGAAAGTTGAAAATCCAGTGCGCGATTAAATCCTTCCGCAATATTTTTACGTCGGTGCGTACATGAGCTTGCCCGACCTAGCCGTGTTACTTCTAGCTATTTAACTATTATGTATTTAACTATCCTACTGGTTTCAATTATCTGACCTGACTACCTAGCGACCTGCGCACTGTACTAAAACAGCCCTAGCCGTTACAGTGGGATCTTGGGTTGCGGCGAATGCTCCCGGTGAGGGAGCGCCTTTATAATAAACCCCGAAAAAACACTGCGTCATTTCACCCTAAAACACTGTTTATTTCGTAACCTTATTAAAACGTTAAAAACCTCCCTTGAAAGAAAGGAAATATTACATTTATTCAGCACAGACAAAAAGGCAAACCACATACTTACTCTGCAGATAAAAATCAAATAAAAAATTGCAAAGTGCGTTGTAAGAAATTAGCAGGAATGTTTGCCTGTGCCTCACAGCTACGATAAATAGCTGCTTCTCCACAGATTAAATAAAAATAAAAAATCACGAGCAAATACTTCACATCAACACAAATTAAACACGACTACCATTAAATACAAAACAGCGAATTATACGCAAAGTACTCAAAGAAAACTGAGGCAATCCGCCAAATGAAGCAAGATTTTATGCGAAAAACCCGACTAGGCTGGTGTAGCGGAGTGGCTGGCAGGCGGGCAAATTGGCCACTTGAGGGGCTCAAGCGCAAGTGGCTACATCAGTGCAGTCCATCGTGGCTGTATCTCGTCTCTGCAGCTCTTGGAACTTGGAGTTATCGTCGAGTGCTCGATGTTGGCAATAGTAGAATTTTTCATGAAAGATCCTTTTTTGAAAGGATATGTATTATTATGGTTCTATTTTTGTGGTTTTCGCTGCTTGAGATGTTTTTGTAGTCATTTTTATATGGTGCCAGTCTAGTCTTTAATGACCCGCTGTTATTGCTGTGAGATGTTATGGAGGATATTTTAACGTGATAACATATTATAAATCGATGAACGCCGGCTGCACGCACGAAAACGTGTCACGTTCCGCCTGAGCCGAACGTGCAAGCGAGAGCGCGGAACTAGCGATAGAGAGGCACGACCGGCCTAAGCGTTCGGCTTATGAGGCATCTCTCTCTCGTTATCACGTAAAATTATCGTCCGTAAACCGACTTTACAGACAACCAATTTTTTTTTTGTCGATTCATTTTAAATTATTGATCTGCTTCAGAATTGTATGGTTTGGCCTTATATCAAGTCCTTCCATAGCTTAGGCCCATGTTATGAACAACTTCTACTGAACGATTAATATAGACTTTCTTATAGTCAAAGTCAAAGTCAAATTATTTATTTCAAATAGGCACATAAAAGGCACTTTTGAACGTCAAAATTAACAAAAAAAAAATTGAATTGATTCTAGTTGCCCCTTCCAAAAGGTAGTTTTAGAATGGGCAGGAAACTCAACCGTTACTCTTTTAAAATGTTTTACAAAATTTTGTATAGGTACATTTTAATATTATATGTGAAGACGATGCACCTAGAATAAAATTACTATACCAAAATAGGTAAAAAAATAATGAAAAATAAAGCAATGACAGTTAAATTAAATATGTGATAGGTACATGATGCTCGTCGTCCAGCTTATCCAGTCGAGAACATAAAACAAACAAATAAAACAATATTTTGATATCAATCATACCTAACTAAAACTAGTCCCGTTATTTCAAACATTTATTCAATCCTAAAGCCAAAAATCAATACCGTCCCCATTGTGCTAATGGTTCATCCGATCCCCGATCACATACAAACATACATCAAAGCTCCGTGCTAGTAATCCTACGCGGCGGGATTAACCGCTCCGTTTGTTTACACTTTTTACAAATATCCTGATTAAATGTTGTTATATCGAATCCTATTTATAAATACATTGGTTTAAACTGTCATCTATCTTTACTACACAATATAATAAAGCTGACGATTTTTGTTTTTTTTTTTAACGCGCTAATCCCGGGAACTACCATCAAATTTGAAATATTCTTTTTGCATATGATACCCCAATTCCTGAGTAAGGTTATAGGCTATTGCGATGCCGTTGCGATGAAAAATACAAAAATAATTGTTCCAAAACGTGCGAGTTTGAAAACAAAAAAAAACGGCCCAAAACGTCCGAGTTTGAAAATGACAGTTTCAAATCTACAAAGAAAAGTACAATTGATAAGACTTAAGCCAAACACATTTTGTACAAGTAGGTCCACTACAGAAATAGAAATAGCCTTATACTTAACTAGAACTTTCCAGACTTTTCTTTCTAAGAGACCATACTAATGCTTACTTCGAAAACAATTCAACTTCGCCAGACATTCGTAACTAGTTTAAAATTCAATAAACAAAAGAAAACTGACCTGTTCAACAGTACAATCCGGTAAAATGAGGAAACTCGCAATAAAAGCGAAGGTATAACGACAAATTAAGAAGACATCGTGCTGCAGAGTGGCAACACTGCGTAGAGCATTGTAACACCGAGCTGTCAAGTGTCAAGTCAATTAGCGTCCAAAAGGGGAATACCATTTTTTACCAGCTGTGAAAAACGTCTGGCAATTTCTCTACTCCTTTCAGATGTTCTAATGAATTTCATAACCTGCATTCTTTTGCTGTCAAAACGACTGCAATCGCAAATTCTTTTTTCCATCGTGCTGTCAAAACGACTGCAATCGCAAATTAGGCTCCCCACGATCAATCGCAAATTAGGCTCTTTGATCGTGGGTGCCCACCCACGATCAAAGAGCCTAATTTGCGATTGCAGTCGTTTTGACAGCACGATGGAAAAAAGAATATGTGCATGGTCTCATAACACATCAAAAATATACTTTTAAAAAATGGAATACCTTAGTAGTTACCCCAGGATATGGTCATTGCATTAAAACCCTGAAGAGTAAAAATCAATAAATTGGTCAACACCAAGGATTTTTTTTAAGACTCACTATTTCAAAGTATGGGTTTGTAATATTGAGTCTTTTCAAAAACTTTTACGAAATACTACTCATTCTCCAAAGTTCCTCACTTCCCAGCTTAATAGCATACCAAATTAAAATAGCCGTACAAAAGGACCATAAAATCTACATTACATTCCAGATATCAGATCATTAATCATGGTACTTGACTTTCAGCGATCACGTAAGTAATCACATTTTGTCACTACAAAGTAATTGGCTTACAAAAATAGCTGCAAAGTGATTAATGATGAATGAGTACGCCTGCAGTCAATAAGTGCAGTTCGAAAGACCGGTCTGGTATGAATAAAAAGCAGTAGGACGGCTAACAATTGACGGATTCCTATATTTGACTGATAGTTTACTGAGGTATACTTCAGTGTCGTTATCAATAATGAACTGTGTTTGTATTCACTTCTTCTACTTTTTGTAGAACAGAACATCCTCTCATTCGCTTATTGGTAGTATTAATATACTTAACCCTGGCTCACTAACCTTTATTTCGAGTAACGTTATCACTAACCATTCGTAAATTTTACGACGGATTATAAGATCAATGTTTATTTAATCTACTTCATTTCTGACACAAAACGACCTTAATTAGCAGTCTTAGTTTTCTCTTCATCCAATAACATATCTGTTTTAGAAATAACCTACATTGAAAAATGATTGCAGATACAAACATTAAGCTCCCTGCAAATCGCTTTTTTGCAGCCCTTGCAGAAGTACGTAGTCATAAGACTTTTTTTGGAGCTGCAAGTTTTGCGCGTTTTGAGAACGTTTCGGCTAAAACCTTTATTGATCTAGTTTACAATTTTGAAGATCTCCGAAATGATTTGCCTCAAATATCGTTGCAAATTTAGTCTGAAATTTGACGACGTTCATACGATATATCCCGATCTAATAAGCGTGCATCCGCAATGAGTGACTGAAAATCACTAATGAGGCGAATCAGGAAGGTATTAGAAACGGGTGGGGTGACGGAGGTCGGGATCTTACCAAAACACGAAATGCGCAAGGTACGCGTCGTAACTTTTAAGAATGGTATTGGTATTGAATGGTAGTGACCCAGGGTTAATAGGGAAAAATACGTTAAAATAGAAATGTACGAAGATCCTCCTAATTAATAATTTTAACAGAAACTTCCAGCAAACCTGCGATAGGAGAGTTGGATATGAAAAGTAAATATTTTTACAGGAAATGAACCTAATAATCAAAATGGTTGAGCTACGAGTAAATGGTGCTAATCCATGCGTCATGTTCGTGAACGGGCGCCACGGCTTATTTTAATTTTTGTTTTTTTTTTGTTTTGTTAATCTTTTTTATTACGGACGTTTTGCTTCGTTCTCACATGTATAATTTCAAAGTGAATGATGTAAACAATATTTTGTAACCATAATACGTTGATTTAAAAGAGTGTCCGTGAAGTTTCTTGCCCGTTCTTCTCCATAGGTACATACTACGCTTTGAAATGGGCAACTAGCTTCATCTTTCTGACTGATCGACCCCTTGACAATTCAAAAGTGTCTGTAATTGGTTTATTTGAAATAAATGCTTTGAGTTTGAGTTCGAATTAAAAAAAAAATTAAGAAAATACAGCTATATTTTGGATGCAGGAACTGAGTAAATAAATAGTATGTTGATTAATGGTGTTCACAATTGAACAAGAAAATAACACAACAAGTTTGCAGAATGAAGTTAAAAATTAAATAGTCAGCGCTGACGCATAATAAATGAGTGCTGATGAGTTTTATAATATCTTTCGCTGTTCTCGGCCTTTGTTCGTGTTGCAATAATTAATACTATAGTTATTTACAACAAAATTACTCATTTATCAATTACAACTCATTTAAAATCCCTATTTTGTTGGAATTACCCGAACAGCCTAATTTTATGAGACAATGAACATTGTTTACTTCATCATCATCATCTGCCTAGCCTTTTCCCAACTATGTTTGAGTCGGGTTCCAGTCTAACCGGATGAAGCTGAATACCAGTATTTTACATGGAGCGACTGCGTATCTGACTTCCACATGCCAGTTACTGAGTACCACGAGACCCCTTGATAAGACTGGTTGTAAGACTTTCGGGCTTCTGACGACTCGTAAGGATTGTCAAAGATCCACGAATGACAGCCGGGACCAAAGGCTTAACGTGCTTTCTGAGGCACGGAGGGGTCTCGGTATGTAAAGATGATCACCCATCCACGGAATACGGAGTACTACTTCACTTGCAAAACCAAATAAACCTTGACTATCAAAAAAATCTAAAAAGTATGTTATTGAAAGAAATAACTTTATTTTGTGCTGTTCCAGATTTGGAGAAAGGGAAAGAAGAGGAGACACATGAAAAAACTGACACAAACCGAAGAGCCATTGGTGACATAACAGACAAGAACAAAACCCACACAACATACATCAAACTTTATAGCCAAAGAGGACGCAATTCACCGCAATTTATTTTCCAAAACGTATTTCACCAGTTAAAGGAAATAGAAAAAAGGTCGTCCATATATACTCGTACACACAAATGTTGGTAACGGGCATAAAGGCCGTTGTTTTACCAGACAAAAAGCTGAGCACTGTGCACCAGCTAGAAGTGGCGGTCACAATGGAACTGGAAGCTGCTCGGTTTGTACAGCTAAGGTTCAAATACACGTAGATTGTGCTTTTAAAGAGCAGTTTGTTTTAAAAAAAAATATTGATGTTATTATTTATATAGCCGTCTAATCATATTTTCATGTTCTCAATCTTGTGATTTATGTAAGGGTAAATAATGAATGATAAATAAATTTAAATGGTGGTGAATCTGATAAAAACTTAGATGTATCTTTCTTTTAAGACGAAGACACAGACTAGGCAGGCATTTTGGTTAATTAAGTTACTTTTTTCGGGAATTTAATCAGACAAGACAACACAACTTGGAGTCGCGATGCCCATGCTTGCTTGAAGGAGCAGCAATCAAGGCACAGTAAGGTTTTTAAAGAGTAAATCAGAAGTCTCCCATAACGAGCTTTTAACGAGCAGCGATATGATCTAATCATAGATACAGACACGAAAGAAAAAGAAGAATAATACAATCACCTAATACAAAGTTAGCCAAGTTCAAATATAGAAAAACATAAAACAGTAGATATAAACGATAAGTTAGAATTTGAACATCACTGGTGACCAATAAACACAAGAAGTAATGGGGAATGTTTTGATACGACTTTCCGTATTTTACACAAGTTTAAGCGCGTAAGGAATAGCTCTAGGAATGTTGCAATTTGTCGGGACTTCGGGCGATATGAATAAGATACAGGAATATTAATGATAAATAAAATATTGTGCAAAATAACGACAAACATAATATATGTTTTAATAAATGAAATAAAAACAATCTACGTATACAACCATTTTCAAAGGTGATAAGACTGTAGGCAGATTATAGCTTTAATCAAAACGTGCAACATAATTCCTATACGAATAACTTTTAAGGCGCTGACAAGACCCAATTGACCAAAATAGGCTTCTCTTAAGGAAAAAAAATTGCCAAATCTGTATAGTTTCTGGTAGCGGAAGAAATATATGTTAATTTTGAACATATTTCCCAGAACTTAGTTGTTACCAAACACGTTTTGAAAAAATATCTCGTAACAAACTAACGTTAAACTAACCTCTTACCTTGAGTTTTATTCCAAAATATCTGCATTAAATATCAACATAAGTTATGTAGGTAATTAATAACAAGAACGTCTTATTTGAATGCAGATTTGCATTGAATGTTTTTTATTTTCGATTACTCAACTCAATTTTGAGTAAATAGATAATCGCTTCATATTTTGCAATAAATTACAAGCGTTGTGTCATCGCGCTTCTCTTTCTTTTCTTTGCAATCTGACAGTGACCACGGTTTAGGTGTTGTCAGCGTCTTAACCATGAACTTTTTAGCTTATTCAGTTAGTTTTACGGCTAGTTTTGTGGAATATTAAAGCAAGTCTGCATACAACCATATTTTCTTTATTTTTATGACAAGATATTTAACATAGCATGAAAGAGACAGCATCGTGGAATATATTTCATTTCAGACGGAAAAATAATTACCATGTCATCTAGGATTGATTCTTCGGACAAGGAAATTTTTGAAAGACAATACAAGGATTCCACTTATAACTCCCAAATGATTACTTGTAAACAGGAACTGGACGTAAACATTAACGTTTTAAGTACAACTACTAATGGAAAGAGAATTAACTTCAAAATAAATGAAAAGTACTCAAAAACGAAGAAAATGAAACATTAATCTGTTAGCCAAGGGTAAGAAAGTCATTTATCATTATCGTTGGCTCCAAAGTAATGGATTTGTAAAAACAAAGGAACTGAAATCAGTTTGGTCATTTCTTCGAATCTGGGTTTAAGGTAAAAAGTTTGATGCTTAACGAAAAAAATGTTTTATCAGTTTGATTTGATTATAATGAAAAAAATATATTAGATGCAAGAGACGGGCAGATCGTAAACTACCATCTACGAAAAAATCAGGTGTTAGTGTGAATCCATGTTGAAATTAAAAGAAACACGGAAAGTTAAAGAAAAAAAAAAGACCAGACAAGTGCGAGTTGAACTCGCGTGGTGAGGGCTCCGTACAATGAATATGTTATATACCATGTTTTTATCACAAGATAATTTATCTCAAGAACAAACTTAACATTGTAGTTGAAAAACATGTTCTTCCATACATTCCAACTGCAAATGTAAGTTAATAAGTCAGAGTACGCCCAATATTGACTTGTTATTAGATCACCATAGACTTCTTATAGGTTTTCCTGTAATATATAAGTAAAGATCTATTCTGTATTTTTTCTAAAATTTAGGCTTAGTGGTTTTGGAGATAAGGGGGAATGGTCAATTTTCATCTACTTTCTTAACTAATAGTTTAAAAAATACAGTGATATCCATAATGTAAATACTAGGAACAAACACAAATTTGTTGTTCCTACAACCAGGCTCAAAAAAATAGGCAGCTCGTTTAGATGGCAATGTATAAGTTTTTATAATAAACTTCCTAGCCACATTCAAGAACTAAGCCTTAATAAATTCAAATGTTTATAAAACAGAAACTGTGGCTGAAAGCATTTTATACAGTTAAAGATTATATTGAAGACAAAAAGGCTTGGGATTGAGCTGCTCCAATAAATTTACAGTGAATGTTGTTTTTTTACTCTTTTTATTTTGCTAGCTATTTATATTTTCTTATTATATGTAACATTTTATATAAACAATGACATGAATATTTACTTGGTATAGTACTATATTATTTTAATTATTAGGAATGTGAGGACTATGTGGGTCATTGTTTGTTTTTTTTTGTTTTGTCTCTTCGGTCTGGCAGTTTGAGTACTTTATGCGGCCTACCCAAATGTCTTTTCTTTGGTATTGTTCGTCAAATCATTGAGCTCCTTAAGTTTTGAGTTGAGCTGCATGATAACTGAAAAATGCGTGCACTGACTGGACAGGTCCACTCAAATCTGTGTGGTTCTTTCCTCAAAAGACCATTTCGGACACCAACCTACATGGTCCTCAAATGATCTGACCAAGATTATGTCCGCATATACACATTGACATTGATGAATATTATTTATGCAATGACATGAATATTTACTCTGTGTAGTATTATATTATTTTAATTATTGTAAATGTGAAGACTATGTGGGTCATTGTTTAATTTTGTTTTATTCTCAGTTAGTTTTTAACATGGTCTGGCAGTTTGAGTATTTTTTGCGGCCTAGCCAAATGTCCTTTCTTTGGTAATGTTCGTTGAATCGTTGAGCTCCTCTAGTTCTGAGTTGAGCTGCACAACTACTGACAAATGCGTGCACTGACTGGACAGGTCCACTCAAATCTGTGTGGTTCTTTCCTCAAAAGACCATTTTGGACACCAACCTACATGGTCCTCAAATGATCTGACCAAGATTATGTCTGGACTTTAAAAGAGACTGTGACCTCTGAGTTTGTTTCGGTTTGTTTCTCAGAGTAGTCAGCTCGGAAACGCCGACCTCATCTAGTTTAAAAAAATATGTTTGACGTGTAAAAGTCTTAGTAAAAACCTACTTACAGAAATAAAATCATTTATCATTATCATTAAAGAAACTTAGGACTTCCCTAACTAAATATAGGTCCTAATGTCTGGACACTCTATGGAAACAGAAGCTAGCTGAAGGCTGATGACCATCTGATACATAACAGTGTGGGAGAACATGTTTTTCAACTGCAATGTTAAGTTTGTTCTTGGGATTGTACGGAAGGCTCACCACGCGAGATCAACTCGCATTTGTCCGGTTTTTTCTTTATGCGTCACGTTTAGTGTCAGTAAGTGTTAGTCTAGTCTATACATGTCTGTCTCTTTTGTGGACAGGATACTAATTAAGACTTGTTACAGTTGTAATGGCTTGTGGTTATGTAATAATAGCCAGACGGGTCGATCGATCAGGTTAAGCCGCGGTTGGTCCGTGGATGGGTGACCATCTTTACATACCAAGACCCCTCCGTGTCTCGGAAAGCACGTTAAGCCGTTGGTCCCGGCTGTTATTTGTAGTTCTTTGACAGTCGTTACGGGTCGTCAGAAGCTCGAAAGTCTGACAGCCAGTCTTACCAATGGGTATCGTGTTACCCAGTAACTGGGTTGTGGAGGTCAGGTAGGCAGTCGCTCCGAGTAAAATACTGGTATTCAGCTGTATCCGGTAAGACTGGAAGCCGACTTCAACATAGTTGGGAAAAGGCTAGGCAGGTGATGTTGATGTCATTTGGTTTAAATAGGTTTTTATTACGTTATTAATATTTTACATTTTTCTTATAGGTATATTTTGTGATTTTAGATTTTTTAATTAAAAACTCTCACATTAACAAATGTAGTTTTTCTCATAAGTCTGAACATAAGAAATACAAAATTATTGTTAATTGAGACACAAGTAAATATTTGAATATTTAAAAAAAAAAACAAGGTCTAGTTTATTACTATTAGGGTAATTATTCCTAAACTCGTTCAGCAATAAAAGCAAATACTGCTTTTGTTCTTTAATCCTAAATAAACGCAAAAACAATTAGAGACATTTATTTAAGCGGCTATACAATGTTTTTTGTTAAATTTTGATGACTGGTAGCGACCTCTAAATCGTATCGAACAATTAAAAGAAAAAAAATCTGTTTCATATTTAGATGTATATAATCGAAAGACAAAGTGCCGCGATGATAATTCAAAAGTCGAGAAATAAGGACCACCTTAAGGGGACTACAGGACCAAAACGCAACTTTTATAAGTTTTATAATGCCTTAAAGTATATGATCCACTGCAGTAAACATATGCTAGGTAGATAGTGTGTTGAAAACATAATATAACTAATTTGATACGATGGAAAAAAATCACGAAGATACCTCTAAAAATTTCTTTTAACGAGTACTCGTAAAAACCATACTAATATACATGCAATCATTCTGATTTTTTGTCAGATTATTTTACGAGCAACATATTAGCATAATAGTGTTTTATTTTTTTATATAATCTATAGCTCTTTTTTAAATCGATAATTGCTTCATATTTTGCAATAAATTACCAGCGTTGAGTCATCGTGCTTCTCTTTCTTTTCTATGCAGTCCGACAGTGACCGCGCTTTCGGTGTTGGTGGCCTCTTAATATATACAATATGTGTGTGTGTATATAATATAATCAGCGTATAATGTTCCTCCTGCTGAGACACAGGCCTCCTTTCTGTGAGAGGGAGTGGGCCTTCATCCACCACACGGGCCACCTAATGAGGGCTTGGCTTGGTTTGACCTATATGAAACATAAGCCTGAAATCGCCAACCCGCCTTGAGCGAGCGTGGTGATCAATGCTCATATACCTTCTCAATAAGAGGCTTTTACCCTGCAGTGAGACAGTAATAGAAAGAAGAAAGAAAGAAAATACGTTTATTTGCGGTAAACATCACGCAAAGAAGGAACACAAATATAAAAAGAAACAATTTGGGGGAGAATATGCGTCACATCCACGCAAAACGGCCAACGCTCAGCATAATGCTGCGACCCTATGCGAGACAGGGGCTCTGTCTCGCATAGGGTCGCGCTGGTTTTCAGAGAAAGCCGGCAATAGGTTGGTATTTATTGTTTCAGGCTGAGGATTTACAGGGGTATAACAGTATGAAGTTATTATCACTGCGAAATCCTTCAAAAGAAACACGACGATAACAATGCTTTTTGCATGCTGTAAAACATTACAGCATGCAAAAAGCATTGTTATCGTCGTGTAACAAAATTATATTTTATTTATTACTAAAAAGTAATAAATAAAATATAATTTTGTTAATACTCGGAATCACGATAGTTTGCAAAACAATTAAAATAATTCAACATTCAATTTGTTACTGAATTATTTTAAACTGTCACTAATTGTATACAAGCTTTGTTTTTTTTTTTTCTATTTTAAGACTATACTGTATTTCTCTTTATTCGTTTTAATAATTTGATTCAGTTACAGAGTTAATAAATTCAAACTTAAAAATTCCCATCTCAATCATTGCTTCACAAAACAGAGTGGCTAGAGCAAAAAAAAAACTGGCCCCTGAAAGTTGCCAGTGCTCAATATAAAAGTTGAGTGAATAGGCCGAAGAGTCAACGGACAGCTTAGTGCTCAACTTTGTGCCCCGAGGCCTTTACAGTTTACTGATCAGCTTAAAGTTGCTCTGTAGCATGAGGATTAATGCTGTACATAAAGTGGAGCGTTTTTAATACTTTTGTAGATTTTAAATGCCGGTACTTTTAAGGGCTTGTTTCTGTGTTTTGAATATAGGCACTATCTAATGTTACGTCGAGTTCTGACACGCGGCTTAAATTAATTTTATTAAATAAATATTTTATTTTATTTCTATATATTATTTCACACATCTATTTTTGATTTTATTAACTTCTGTATCTATCCGGAACATCACAGCGGGCCGTACCAGAATACCAGCGTTGCGACACTTATTTTTAAATGTCACAGCATCATGCTGAGATAGTAGCCTTTTAGCCGCATACAGGGCTTTCTGTTTTAATTTTCATTTTACTTTGTTTTTTTTTTAATATATTTTTTTTTGTTTTCATGTTTTTAAGAGTTTGTTTTATCTCCTAATTTGTGATCTCCTTTGCGAGTCCCAATAAATACTTTTTCTTTATTTCTTTCATCTTCGGGATAAATAAAAAATAGCAAATAAAGAAATAAAAAATAGCAACAGAATGCAAAAAAAAACTGTCGGCTCCTAATTTGGCTAAAGTTATATTCGAGATCTGATAGCCTAGCCAAAGTGATGTCCTTTCTTTGGTATTTTTCGTCGAGTCGTTAAGCTCCTTAAGTCCTGAGTTGAGCTACACGATTACTGACAAATGCTTGGACAAGTGGACTGGTCCACTCAAATTTGTGTGGCTTTTTCGGCAAAATACCATTTCCGACACGGGTCTACATGGTCCTCGCATGATCTGTTTTCTATCTGACTACTCTGAGAAGTAAGGCCGAAACAAACTCAGAGGTCGCAGTCTCTTTTAAAGCCCAGACATAATCTTGGTCAGATCATGCTGATGCTCTGACGGTCTATGATATTGCTTATCAAGCATAGCAATATAATTCCGTATTCTTTTAAAACATAATGAAACACGATATAATAAAATAATATAACAAATTATTTACGATATACTTTCTTCTCATTATCTTTTTAATCAAAAAGATTTTCTATATTAGAACTGCCTCTAATTAAAAGCTTGTGTAAACCAAGATATTAATTTTACAAAATTATATTGAACGTAAATCAGCGCTGGCTACAAACAAGATGAAATTAGATAAGTTGGACGTGTCTTTCTAAAGCATCTCTTTTTGCCCAAAGCTGCCAAGTTTTTAATTACGTTCATTGAGCAAGGAAGATTGGTCAGAAGGCCCGAACAAGGAATTCTCAAGATAGTAGCTGCTTCAAAGGAAATATGGAGTCGCTTCAGCACGATAAAATGAAATTCATTGATCGTCCGAGTTACCAGTAATAAAAGTTATTGAATTTTCCTTCAACGATTTTAGTATTTCATGGAAGAAAAGGGAGTGAATGAGAGCGGTACGGTGTACCTACAGGGGAGAATGGAAGAAAGAAACGTGTTGCGCGGACCCCAAGTATCATGGGGAAAATGCAAGAAGATGATTAAGATTTCAGTATTTTCCCTCACGGTGGAGAGTTACGGGATGACAAATATGTTCTTCAACTTGCTAGTCCAAGAAGCAGCGGTGGCCCAGTGTTAACGGCCGCGATTTACGAGTTGTAGGTCGTAGGTTCGTACCCAGACAGGCGCTTATCTTTGTGTACATTATTTTTTTCACCACTGCTCTCAAAACGATAAAAGAAAACATCGTGATTTTTTTTAAGATCTTTGTATGTAACTATGCGCGTACGCGTCAAATTTAATGGCGGGTCTGAAGTGCGCTACTCGCTGTGCAGTACTCCACCCCTCACCCCCGCTGACGCATGAATTTGTTACTGCTCAGCGACTCGCCTCATGTTCCGAGCCGCCATAAAGTTTGAATCGGTCTGTACCTATCAGTCAGAGTATTTATTTGTAAGCATAGATTACAGATACACAGGTGTGTGAGATGTTACATTTTTGTAAGTTCTCTATGCTTTGCCATTAGGCGTACAAATGTTAGTATCAATTTCAAATAAAAAATATAAAAAAGCTAGAGTGTTGGGTAAATCAATATAATATTCCCCAATATACCTACACATACATAATCAGCCTATAATGTTCCCACTGCTGGGACACAGGCCTCCTGTCCTGTGTGAGAGGGAGTGGGCCGTAATCTACTACGCGGGCCCAATGCGGGTCGGTATGTGTCACATGTCTTCGAATTTGTGGTTCTAAGACATACCGGTTTCCTCACGATGTTTTTCTACACCGCTTTGAGAGCAGTGGTGATGAAATAATTTACACAAATAATATGTATGTAGATATATATTATTTTCTATTTTTCACAAATAAATTATTCTATTCTGGACCTTCTGTGTTCCTTGCCTATTTTGTGGTGGTCTGGTCTCTGGCCCGCAAGGGATACCGCAGATGTACAATATTACTACACAATTTGAGAACAAATTGAAACTAAGAAAGTTATGGACGGATGATCGAGACGCGGAATTGGCCAGTCCGCGAGTTTGCAGCCAGTTATTACAATGTTTTCCAACTTTCGTGTTATTACGAAATCTTTTAGTTTTAAAAGGTTATATTTTGTGAGGTCTTTTTTTTTTTTTTTGAGGTTGGGAAATCATCAAATAACTTCTCCCGCTCTGGGCGGAGCGGGAGGGTGTGTCAGACTCTTACTGACTAAAACCCACCCGTATTCCTTCCTGTTGCCTGTGTTGCGGGGGCCTCGGTGACCCATAAGTACCTTCCCGCGACCCCGGCAGGCATCGGCCCTAGTGGACCCCTACTTTTGTGCTGACGACATCTCTTTGAGGCGCGCGTGGAATACGACGCGCCGTCGACCCGGGCCTGGTCCTTACCGGACGGTGAGCTACCCATTGCTCACCGTCCGCAAGCCCGCGCCTACGGTGGCTGGAAATCCGCCCGAGATTCCCGACGCCCAGGGCGTCTCCTGCGGCGGCTAGGGGCGAGAGGGCGCGAAACGTGCCTTTCCCTCAACCGTCCTACCTCCTATTTTGTGAGGTCTAAAATATTCTAATAGAGGCTTTTTTATGTAACTATGAAACGGTAAAAAGGTTAAGTTGAAGAATTATACTTTTCATTTTGTAAAAGATTAAATAGATTTTATTAAAAAATAAAACGGCCAAGTGCGTGCATGACCGCGCACTTAGCCGTTTTTTTTTTGATAGACCATGGGGTATACCAGAAAAAAATATTATCCCCACATTACGTGCAAGGGAGGTACCCTAAATATGTTTTTTTCAAGATTTTATTTTAACACTTTGTCGGCGTGATTAATATGTATCCATGCCAAATTACAGCTTTCTGGTATTAAGCGTCTCTGAGCTAAAGCGGGGACAGACAGACAGACGGACATGGCGAAACTATAAGGGTTTCTCGTTGAATACGGAACCCTAAAAAATGGGAATTTAATTACTTACCACAACCTTTTTGTAACACTCGTCATCGCATATTACAGGCGAATCGAAAAAACTAAGTAAGTACTTATAGCAAAATCATTTTAAATTTTTTAACCCAAAAGCGTGCGTTTCTGGCTTCCGGGAAAGTCTGAAAGCAACTCTTGGTATGTAGTAATGACAAGAAAAACACAATACTTATTTCTTTCGCCAACTTCCTCAATTCTTCCACCGTACCGTTACTTAATAGTCACAGCGGCAGCGGCGTCTCACGATTCAATTACGGTACTGACAACAGAAAGATGACGAGGGAAAATCCTCGAATTTGCATAGAAGTCATTGTTTCTGATTAGTAATCTGCTCGTGTTTACATGATCTAATATGTAGTGTTACCCATATTTAAAGGGAAAACGGAAACGAGGAAATCATTCTTAATAGATATACACGGTGTCCGGTAAAGAATGGATAACCTAGAAATATCATACAATAGACTCTATGGCCGTTCTAAAATAAATACAAATATACAGGGTGGAATTTTGTAATGCCACTAGGAGGGAAAGTACTCTTAACACTGCAGGTAGAAAGTTTTACTCAAAGGAAACATTCCTTTATTTTTGAATAGAAAGCAAACTGCATTCAAAGATTTTCGAAAATTCTCTTCTCCCACACCCGGGAATCGAACGGGCTAAAATCTGAAAAAAATATACCCTGTACTTTTATTGCATCGATCGTTAGGGTCAATTATAAGAATGAAATCTCTCTAACAAACATAAATTAAATGAAAGGAAAACCAGGAAATCTTAAATTAATTTAATTATTTACAAAAAATGGTAAACTAACTAATTAGTTGCTCGAAATGGGCTCCATTCTCTTGGATACACAAATTTATTATTTTAACGAATTCATTTCTAGTAACCTTTAATAAAGTGTTGTGGTGAATATTATAAATCGTATTCTGAACTTTCATGTAAATTTGATTTTTTACATATCCCCACAAAAAAAAATCTAATGGGGTGAGATCTGGCGATCTCGCAGGCCATCTGATTGTGCCGTTTGTACCAATCCAGGTATTAAAATGGTTATTAATGTAGGCAGTAGTGATTCTGCTGTTATGTGCTGGAGCACCATCTTGCTGTAGAATTATTTGGTTTCGCTCTTCCTCGGGGAAACCATTTAACTCGTTTCTTAAGAGATCCAGTATTTCAATATATTTGACAGTGTTTAAATGACCTTCGTACACGTGGACTAACACTACATTATTTCTCATAATTCCGCACCAAACGTTGAAAGAAAATCTTACTTGATTGTTAGTTTCATGAACACGAACAGGATTCACTCGAGACCAATAATGGTTATTGCGGCAATTGTACATGCCATTATTGCTGAAGTTGGTTTCGTCAGACCATACAATGTTACTCAAAAAATTAGGGTTTCGGTCAATTTCTCCAAGCATGTTTTCACAAAATTGTAATCGTCTGTCACGATCCCCAAAATGCAATTTTTGCACCAACCGACCTTCACGATAGCATTTATATTTATACTTTTTCAGCACTTTAAGTACGCGAGTGTGGGTTGTTCCTAATTCATCGACAGCATCTCTACTTGAAGCCTTTGGAAATGATTCAAAGTATGTTAAAACATCTAGTTCAAAATCGAAATAGTTTTGCTGAATAGTTTGCCGTCTCTTCTTGAAACCACCCGTATTCTTTAAATTTTCTACCATTCTTTTCAATACGAACCGAGTTGGTGCCGGTCGGTCTTGATATCTCTCTCCATACCACCGCAGAGTTAGATTCACGTTTTTGTTATTTAAAAAATAAGCTTTCATTAAATCAAACTGTTCTTGATAAGCCATTTTCACCGTGAGACAAAATGTGAAATGAGTTGTAAAAACAATCAAATGTGAATAACAACTATGACAATCTAATTTTCAAATTTTAATCTAACATTCCATATTTAAATTACCTCATACACGCAGCTACGAGTATGTCGCAAAGGAGTCTGCATTACAAAAGGTGGATGTTAGTTAAAGATCTTTAACTTGACTCACTGAATTTGTAACTTCAGATTTCCTGGTTTTCCTTTCATTTAATTTATCATGTTTGTTAGAGAGATTTCATCCTTATAATTGACCCTAACGATCGATGCAATAAAAGTACAGGGTATAATTTTTTCAGATTTTAGCCGGTTCGATTTCCAGGTGTGGGAGAAGAGAATTTTCGAAAATCTTTGAATGCAGTTTGCTTTCTATTCAAAAATAAAGGAATGT
This sequence comes from Atethmia centrago, assembly GCA_905333075.3. Classification (NCBI taxonomy): domain Eukaryota; kingdom Metazoa; phylum Arthropoda; class Insecta; order Lepidoptera; family Noctuidae; genus Atethmia; species Atethmia centrago. Next base: position 18,454,638 of record HG995385.1, read on the forward strand.
TTCCTTTGAGTAAAATTTTCTATCTGCAGTATTAAGAGTACTTTCCCTCCAGGTGGCATTACAAAATTCCATCCTGTATATACTAAGTAGTACCTAAGATTATATTTTTTTGAAAAAAATACTGTGTTACTTCTAGCCACATTATTTACTGACTCTCTGTCAACGTAAAATATTATAAAAACAAATAACTGATGGAATTCATTCATTTGTGGTCACGGTAAAGAAGAATGCAAAAAAGGTAAAAAAAAATTGTATTTTTTTTTCAAAAAAATCTTAAGTACCTACGTGGGATATTTTTTGTATTTTATTAGAACGCCCATAAGGTCTATTATATTCTATTATATGCTATTTAAAGGTTATCCATTCTATACCGAACACCCTGTATACATTTTGTGGAATTTGTCATACGATTATAAAGAAGTACAACTTCAGTTTTGGTATCCTATTAAATTGTAAGAAACATGAAATGACATCAAGCTTGTACCTCTTCATCGAAGAAGTCACATTCTACCAGTTATGTTCAAGTAATAGAGGAATTATTTCATCACCACTGCTCTCAAAACGGTGAAGGAAAACATCGTGAGGAAAAAACCGGCATGTACTAGAACATGGTATTGTGTCATCTACCAACCCGCACTGGGCCCGCGTGGTGGATTACGGCCCACTCCCGCTCACCGAGAGGAGACCTGTGACCCAGCAGTAGGAACATTTTTTTTTTAACCGTTGCGCCACACTAGTAGTTTCTTCCTGTATCGTGGGTGCGTTTACAAACATAGAAACTCACAAACAAACACCCAGACCCGCAAGAATTACTTGCAGATCATACAAATATTTGTTCCGTGCGGCGATCGATCCCGCGACACGCTGCGCAGCAGTCGATCGCTCAGCCATTACGCCAACCGTGTCGTCAAAATTATAGGCTGATTATGGTTATGGTAATACAGGACGAGCCTCTTTCTACTAAAGCTACAGTTTCCTAGAAGAGCTGTGGCCGCCACTTAACGACCGCAGTGACAGCTATCATGAAAATGATGGCAGCTGGTTTGAGTTTACGGTGTCAAAAAAACGCTCTCTAGGAAAACGCACCAAGTTACTTTCATAAGTAACGTTCAGTGACGTCATTCGCCAGTAAATTGCAGACGCTATGTGGCGGCACCGCTCTTCTAGGAAACCGTAGCTGTAACAGGTCACAAATTCAGACTAGACTGATACTGAGAAATTCCTGATCGAAAACGGGTCACGAAAATTGTACAATGCTGAGAAATTCCTGATCGAAAACGGGTCAGGAAAATTGTACAATGCTGAGAAATTCCTGATCGAAAATGGGTCCAGAAAATTGAATGATGCTGAGAAATTCCTGATCGAAAACGGGTCACGAAAATTGTACGATGCTGAGAAATTCCTGATCGAAAACGGTTTACGGGTTTTCGTACAATTTCGTACACAATTAGGTACATAAACAAACACTTTTCTTTTGTAATATTTTATTGTGAGTGGCAAAGAAAAGCACTTATATTTTTGTTTATTAATAAAAGTTGTACGACACATTTTTTCCAAGCCAGTAAAAGTCTGCATACAAATTACTTATTTATACTAATATCATAAAGAGGTAAAATTTGTTTGTTCGTAAGTTTTGTATGTAGGGAGTAATTTCTGGAACTACTACTAATCTCAGATTTGAAAAAATATTTTTGCATTTTATAGCCCAATTCTTGAGGAAGGTTATAGGCTATTTAACATCACGCTACGACCCTTAGGAAACGAGCAAAATAAAAAAAGTAAAAAAGAACGCTAAGCGAAAACGAAGTAATAGCGCGGGCGGGCGATGCAATGCAACGCAGTGGGATGGGGAAAAAGAAATTACACGCGGACGAAGTCGCGGATAGAAGCTATTTATTATATTGTGACAGAATTTTCAAAAACAGTCCGCTAGTTACAGAGTTAATATTACACATTAAACGCATAGTCGAGTAGCATGTTAAAACAATGGCTGCCAGGGAACAGCAGACAGCGAGCATGTTATCCGGTTGCATTTTAACAAGCTAGCCGTTTGTACTCGAAAAGTAAAAAAATACAGGATATAATAAAGACAGGAAGATTTCCTGCCTGTTATGTTGTCTGTTCAATAATGGCTAGCATTAGCCATTATTCATTGGGTGCTGCAAAAATCAAGAACACATAAAATCAAGCCTGTTCCTCGAAGAAAAATGGGAAAATCCAAAAATGCACGTCTCGCAGACAGAAACATGTTGACGATAAATTTTACGGAAAGAAATCTAATAAAATTAATCGATTTTTGTTAATATATTTTAAAGGGTTATGAGTTTTATAACGAAAATCAATAGGGCTTATCTAAAGGATGAAAGAAAACTTATAGAAGAAGGTTTAGATTAACCCATTGTGGTGTGTGACGACGTGGATCGTGACGACAAACAAACACACTTCCCAACGGAAAGCACTACACGTATTTTTTTGTTATATATCTTGGTATCTAAAAATATGATAATCTTCTAATGTCAAGTCTTTTTAATACTTCCCTGCTAATATGAATACCATGTTTAATAGATAGTAAAGAAACGATTTTATGTTGGAAAATTTAGCAAGGCGACATATCGAGAGACGCTGAAGCGGTGTGAGGCGTTCAGAATGTTTGTCGTCAATAATGCCAACAACCAAAGTGTGAAACTTTCTGCCAACGTCTGTGTTCCCTGCCACATATAGCCCATCTGCCTTCAAAGCAAGAGTGAACGGGGATTTTCTGGGCACGCTCGTTCCATCATAGACCTCATCCATCGCATTCCGTCAGGCGTGGTCAAGCTCAGCCCCATTCAACAATAAAAAAAACAGAAGTCCGAAACTTCTCGTTCGATAATCAAATTCAATTTCGACTCGAAACTCAGTCAAGTCGGGAAATTTTCTATTCCATTTTTTAAAATGAACTTCCATTTATTTTTCTATTGGCTACGACAGCGTGGTTCCGAAATCACGTCTCGAGGAAGATACAAGGCCATTTATTATACATTAGCACCCTTTTTTACCCTTACCGAGTTTTGTGACTACCGGGTCGTGTCAAAGGTTTTTAAATAAATGTAGGCAGCTGTTACATTTGCGTGTTTTTACTCTAGTTATACACATTCAACGAAAGGGAACACTGACCAAAAAATTACGTTCTTTTTGCTCAAGCAACGCACAATGATGCACAGAGGAAACATACTTTGTGATAAGAATATAGTCGCCCATGACACCTCTAAAAATATCTTCAGACCTTCCACAAATCCCTGTATAACAAACGATCCTCTGAGACTAGCCATGCGTAACGGACGCAGTACCTATATAAAGTTATGAGCACATTGGCGGCTCCAGTGCCCATCTCCCTAATTTAGTCCCTAAGGGCGGTTGTACACAGCCGGGCTAACAGTCCAACGGCCACAGGCTAAAATACAACGCTGTTGTTTTTATTACCTTAGGTATATCTAGCTTCGGATGTAGTGCACATGTACCTTGCTAACTTCAGATGTAGGATATATGAACGTAATGGATGACTGACGGCGGTCGAGCGTAGGAAAGATATTATTTTTCCGGTGTCTGTGTGTGTAAGCTGCAGAAATTTGCTGCTTATGATGTCGAGTATAGTATAGATCAGGGGTTCCCAATCTTTTATATACGGCGACTCCCTTTACATGTTGTAATGTTTTTGCGACACCCTTGTCAAAAAATATACTTGCGAGTAGCTCTAGAGTCTAGCAGCTAGGCTCATTAAAATAATCCAGCTAGACTCTAGCTAAATTATTTTATACAAAAGAATCTACAAAGAATATAGAATATTAGTAACTTTTATTTACTTAAAAAAAAAAATATTTACTAGTCTAGGAAAAACAGTAGGTACAAATATTGCAACGGATGAGCTTGCTTTCTGAGCATAACTTCTCAAATCGAGGCTGTAGTTATAAAATAGCTATCGTCATTTATTTTTCTAAATTAAGTTAAGTTCTAATTGTGTTAAGTATTTCGATTTAATTACTACATCTGCCGGAAGGCAGAAAAGCCAGATCATTATCTATACCTGTACTATAGATAATAATACACTTTAGATCAGGGATTCCTAAAGATGTCGATATCGACCCCGTGGGGTTCGAAATCGGTTTCCCAGGGGTCGACATAAATGAAAACTGATTTTGGGGGTCGACGAGGTCTAAAAATCGATCCTTATTAATTAAAACAAGTTCTTATTTGAAACGTAACGTATAAGTTGTGTTACGTGTGCCAACTTGTTATAAGAATGACTAATATTGTAGTAGGAACTATCATTGTTGTACTTTTAAAAGTCAACAAGTCGATAAGCGTGCAAAAGTTCGTACAACATGAAAAATATTGGCTATGGGGGCAGGCCCCAATAGCCAAGTTTTTAGCCGAATTCAGCTGAATTTTTTCATATTGGAAGAGGCCCCTTTTCCGAAATGATACCTCAGAAGGTATCAGTTCATTTTGGAAATGGGGTCTCTTGCGAATATAGTTTAGGAATTCCTGCTTTAGATGCTAGGAATTGGTCCATGTCAATTACTTTATTATTGCTGGGTGCAAGCCTTTTCTCCCTTGTGCCTACCTTCTTTAATCCACGCCGATTGCTCTTCAAGATGAGACTCATTTAGTTTCTGAAACTATCGTCAGTTATTCTAACGGTAATCCTCATGATTTGATCCGCTGTAGAACTTATTTTTGTCATCCGACCGGCACCCTAATTGCGTAACTGGGTTTCAATTGCAATCCGAGAGTTTTGAAGGATATTTCTAATCCATTGCTTCAAAGGTTTTCTAAATTCGTCAGCTCAAAAGCGTAAATAACGCAATGAACGTGGCGGAACTGTCAAAATGAAAAAAATTGCTATCAACTGTCATTTTTAAATGTGTGTTAAAACGCAATAAACCCCTCAGTAATTCTAACATCAAATTTAAAAGCAGATTAACTAAATTGGTCAGCTTCATCATGCATTCAGAATCCGAGTATGTTCCATAAAATATGCAAATGCAATCAACCTATAGGTAGATAACTTTTTCGCAACAATAATGAAGTACAATTTATTCGATAAAGCTCATATCTGGCGAATGCAGGACGTCATACAGGGATTTTTATCATCGGGCTAGCAAGCCAAAAAAACCGAGTAAAACGTCGCATAAATACGCACGGCACGGTTGCACGGTCCCATGGTACGCACATAACCGTGTTAAAGTCAAAAACGGTAACTACAGTTCAACACTGGGTTCTATTAAATACCTGTGCGTTTGCCTTTTCAAATTGTCACCAAAGGTTTGAAAAGTTATCGTGGCCAATTTTCCTGTTATAGCTATTGGTCGTTGGTCTAGTGATCGCAAGCGCTACTGCTGAGCATGTGGTTCCGTGTTCGATTACCAGGTTGGGCTAAGTGTTATTGGGTTTTTCCATTAGGAATTTCTCAGTAGCAGCCCGGAGTCTGGATTTGTGCACGGTTGATGGCAGTAGGCTCTCCCCCTATGACATGGGACTTAAACATAACTGGCGAAATGTGGGTGTACTACAGGTACACCTCTGCCTAAGCCCTTGGGGATTACAAGCTTGATGTAATATTATGTTAAATTAATTTCAAACTCATATCCTCGAGCTACGATTCTTTGAAAGACTGCTTCCCTCGAAACAATTTTAAGGCGTAGCTCAGAAGACACATCGTTGTGTTTCAGTAAATCACACACCTTCTCTATAACGACTAGATGTAAAGACCTTTTACCGGTAACTCGCGATATTGAATTGGAGCAGATCTGATTTTCACGGCGAAGAATTGGGTTTAAGAGGCTCCCGACGGCTGTGTAGTAAATTTTTGACGACCCTTCTTAGCTGCTCTTATCAGGTAAGTAGGTTTAGATAAAGAGTATAGAGAATGATTTTAAAAATCGAAGCAAGGTGTTAAAAAAAAAAAACATACCTGAAAAATACTTTACATACCGAATTCAGTCCAATAAACGTTGCCGGGGTCCACGAAAAATTTCAGCAAGAGTTATATTGATTTTTTTTATTATTCACGGTTTCATCGTACAAAAAATATAGAATTAGTAAGTAGGGGAGACTGGGTACGGTTGAAACAATTTTGCTTTGAACGCCCGTAGCACAGCCATTTTTAAATATAACAAACAACAAAACACTTAAAATGGGAGAATAGACTTTTGTCTTCAAGAAAATCTCAGAATTAGAGGCTTAACTGCCATATTTACTAGATAGGAAAAGTTTAATAAAATAATGTGCCACTGTTTCAACCGTACCCATATCAGGGGCGGTTGAAACAGTGATGGAGGTCAGTTGAAACATAAACAAATAAGTAATATAAAATCAGTTTCTTTATTCATAATCAAAAAGAAATAGTTAAATTCTGTTATGGCACCATTTCTATCATTCTTAATAATTGTTTCCTGCCTGAATGAACATAAAAAGAGCTCTTCGCTCCGGTTTAAACTAACAACTTAACACTAATAAACAAAAATAATAAAAAAAATAAGCCAAGTCTTAGTAATTAAATTAAATGATATTATAAGATTTAAATTTTTATGCATCTCTTTTTTTTTGTATCGCAGAAGAGAAGAGTGGTTAACTCCGTATATCTCTGCAGCTAAAGAAGTCCCTTTTTTGACTTCTTCATACGCATTTTCGTAGTGAGCTATATCACACTCGCCTCTTGAAGTTCTTTTTATACGTTGTCTGGGCATCTACAACAAAAAAAGCAACGAATATCATTGTTTCAATCGTACCCACAAAAAATGCTTCATCCGTCCCCATACCCGTCAACCGCTAATAACACATTCATAGCGTCGAGACTAAACAACATAAACAAAAACGAATCACGGTTTTCGAACCTTCAAAATCTAACAATAAAGCAGAAAATCACTCAAAATGCAAATGCTAATATCAACAAAGTAATTTAAAAAAGAAAACAATAGAAAATACTTACTTTTTGTTGAAAAAATATAATAGGGTCCCCTGGAAACTTACACAGCGCGCGAAGTGCAACGCGTCACTGTGATTCATGTCCGAACTCGCCGGCCGCGTCTTTATCCCCTTGTACCCCTCACCACACCGCTAATAGTTTACGAGTTATTAGCGTTGCTTCAACCGTACCCAGTCTCCCCTACTGCCAACCCGCACTGGGCCCGCGTGGTGGATTACGGCCCACTCCCTCTCACAGAGAGGAGGCCTGTGTCCCAGCAGTGGGAACATTATAAAAGTAAGTAGTAGTATAATTAGTAAGTACTATATACGGTTTAAAAGAAAATTACATAGTGGATTGGCGTACTCCCAATGTAACAAAGAATCGCCCGTATGCAGTGTTCAACGTTCCAAATGGCCAAAAAATTCAGGAGACCGTCCACAACAGGACACTACCCTGCGGCTCAGACCATTTTTCATTAATTCCAGAATAAACAAAACGAAAAAGAACCCGGTAATAGGAGGAACTGCCGCGGACGTTCCACCCCCACATCGATTTACATGAAGGGGGTACCACCACCCCCTGTCGAGATACGACGGTGAAATATTTAAATGGTCTCGGCTTTAAACACTTTCGTCTCCCCCACATATGCTTGCGGGTTTGTTACAAAAGATTTTAATTAAATGGTTCATGTCAATCCGCGAAACATCGTCTCATATTTGACTTCTGTTCAGAATAATCCGCTGTGAATTAACTTTAAACATGATACAAATCCGTTTGCATCAGTTACGGAAATATCGAGGGAGCTCAGTCGGAAATTTGTACAACCCTAGTCGTAAGTAATCTCGAATTACAGCCCGAGACCGCCACAGGAAATAATTATAGTCTCGGATGGAAAGTCTGGAACAAATTGCTGGTTGAATGCGTTAATATCATAGCCTTACAGTTCGAAATACGATTCAAACTCTTGATGAAGGTCGATCGGTGTTCGATTATGCGCTAATCGAGTTTGAAGTGTCCGTATCGATTACGTTTCGGTAGCAGTAGAGACTATTTTAAACTTGTTTGATTTACAAACTCGTTCATTCGATAGGTGTTGACTGTCGGAGGGAATTTGGCACGGTTCATCAGTTCCGAATCACTGGGTTTGTAAGTACCATGGTTCGGTAGATGTGCTCTCGGATGAAGGACTTCGTTTTTTTTAAACTTAGGTACACTACCTACCTACTGCGTTCTGAGCCAATTTTGGCCAGTCTTTGCTTTTATAACTTGACTAGCTTCTGCCCGGGGCTTCGTCCACGTAGATGTCGGAAATTATCCCACGAGGACGTAAGTGCTACCGCGATAACAATTATCCTATGTCTTAACCTAGGTAATGGTCTACCTGTGAGCCATTTCATATAAATTACACACCTATCATCCAAATCCAGCCGTTAAAGCATGAATAGGTAACAGACAGACAGGCAGATAATAACTGCATTTTTTTTTATTAACCCTTTTTCTGCCACGTCAAAAATGCAAAAACGTGCCCTCGGCGCCGAGCTACGCATTATTCCATAGAAATCTGTCATGTAGTCGTGACCGTGGCGTGCTGGGCACATTTTGGTTTGTCATCTATACATGACTGTGGCGGTCAAAAGGTTAAACAGATTTTTATGATTCAAAATCAAAATATTTTATTTCACATATACCCTACATGGGCACTTATAAAACGTCAGAAGCTAGGTGCACGGTTCCAATTGGTCGTTTCCTATGGAGAAGAGCCGGCAAGAAACTCCACGGTTACTCTTTTAAAAATAATTGGCTTTTACAATGTTTTCAAATCACAGTGTTAATAATACGAGGTGCATTCAATAAGTACCTAGCCTCATCGCCAGAGGGCGCTGTAGTTTCAAAAGAGTTTTACCACAGTGTAGCACATTCTTTTTTAATTCTTTTTTTCAAATTTTCATTCCAATCCCTTCATTTGTTTTAATTTGACAACTTATGGAAGCGAACGTTTCGATCGGTTTTACAAAAATGGAAAAAGAGCAATATCGTTCGGTGATTCGATTCCTATTTTTGGAAGGGAAAACTCGCATCGAAATCAAAGAGCGCTTGGATGCTGTGTACGGTGACTCTTCTCCATCGATGGCCACCGTCAAGAATTGGTTCAACGAGTTTGCACGTGGCCGTACGTCGGTTTTTGATGAACCACGTCCAGGTGCACCGAAAACAGCTGCTACGGAGGAAAACATTAAAAAAATCCATGATTTCGTATTGGCAGATCGCCGATTGAAGGTTCGGGAGCTAGCTGAGACTGTAGGCATTTCAGAAGGAACAGTGCATCATATTCTTCACGAGGAACTCGGCATGAGAAAGCTGTCGGCGCGATGGGTGCCGCGTTTACTCACACCAGAAAACAAGCGCACATCGGAGACGTGTTTGGCGCTGTTTAAGCGGAATCCAGCGGAGTTTTTGCGTCGTTTTGTGACCGTCGATGAAACCTGGATCCACTGGTACACACCAGAGACCAAGGAGCAATCAAAACAATGGATCCAGACCGGGGAACGTGCTCCAAAGAAGGCGAAAACTGTAAAATCGGCCGGAAAAGTTATGGCCACCGTTTTCTGGGATTCACAAGGTGTGATCTACATCGATTACCTCGAGAAGGATAAAACAATTACAGGGCTTTATTATGCCGATTTAATGGGCCGATTCGACGCCGAATTAAAGAAAAAACGACCCCATCTGGCGAAGAAAAAAGTGCTGTTTCACCACGACAACGCCCCGGTTCACACGTCTGCCGTTGCCATGGCCAAATTGGTCGAATTACGCTACGAATTGTTGCCCCATCCACCGTATTCTCCAGATTTGGCCCCTTGTGACTTCTTTCTGTTTCCTAATCTGAAAAAATCACTCGCCGGGAATAGATATGGATCGAATGAGGAGGTCATCGCCGCCACGGAGGCCTATTTTGCAGAGTTTGACAAAAACTATTTTTCGGACGGGTTAAAAAAGTTGGAGCATCGCTGGGCTAAGTGTATCGAACTAAAAGGAGACTTTGTTGAAAAATAAATTGCCACTTTTCCAAAATTTTCGTTTACTTTTGTAGGCTAAGTATTTATTGAATGACCCTCGTAGGTATGGGGGATCCCCCCATACCTATTATTGACACTGTGTAGGCCTGTTAAGAAGCATCAGGTACTTAACAAAAAATAAATGGTCTACAAATCTAGTCTATTAAGCCTACAACGTTCTCACATTCACAAAATAGAAGAATCTATGTAAAATAGTAATTAAATAATTAAAACCTATCTAAACCAAATGACATGTTTGCCATGACAACTGTAACAAGTCTTAATTAGTATCCTGTCCACAAACGCCACTACTAAATAGTTTAATATCAAAATTGTAGGTCTATTGTCTTCAAAACGTCTAACTTTAAAATAATATTAATTCATTTTAATGTTATCATCATTAATTTGAAAAACTCTAGCGCCGCCACTGACCTTGTAACACTTACATATTAGCTGACAGACTTTAAATGTTTCAATTATTTCAACCTTTCTCACAATTACACAAGAAATTGACCAAAAAAGGTTTTTTTCGTGCACGCAGCCTTACTTTGATGTTACTACTTGATTTGCTACTAAGTATTCGATTTTTCGCTTACATGGCAATGTTACAATTCTTACACGTTTTCCTTTCGACAGAAAGATCATAACGGTGTTTAGAACATCTTTTTAGATATTCGCGCAAGGGATATAGACACAAAAAACATCGAAGGAAGGAAAACATCGTGAGGAAACCGGCATGTCCTAAAACCAATAATTCGAAGACGTGACATCTACCAACCCGCACTGGGCCCGCGTGGTGGATTACGGCCCACTCCCTCTCACAGAGAGGAGGTCAGTATCCCAGCAGTGGGAACATTATAGGCTGATATATATGTAACTAAGCAAAAGGAGTATGTAAGGATCATCACACGTAACAGTCTGTAGCTTCTGCTTACTCCCATGGGAAGAAGGCTTTAGTTTATGTATGCATGTATACAGACTCCTGTTATCATGGGAAACTGTTAGCTTCCCACGTTCTTCGTGTTTTGTATTCTCAACTAAATAGAACCTCAATGGCGGATGTTTGCAAACTATTACATGACATATAACATTATACAGACGTGTTTCATTTCCGCGCATGCATAGTGCTACAAATATAATATCAATGCAAACGTGGCGACAAGTCGGGATTTGAATGGAACGTGGAAAAATTTGATGTAAACATACGCACGTAGGGACTGAACATATTTGAAAGCATTGAAAGGGTTCTATGCGAAAGTCGTTAGGAAAAACGAAAAGAAAATTCTTGTTTTTTCACGTTTCACACTGTAAGCACACGGTAAGTGTGCGCAGGTGAATAGCATGACTTTTCGATATTCAGCAGAAAAGTAGAGTTTTCTCGTTCCTATTTCGGTCTGTTGCAAACAGTTTTTGGAGTACCTTTCAAAAAAGTGTTATATTCGATGTCCATTTCGAGCACAGACACAAAGTTGCTATGTCCGCTTTCATTTCTGTGTAGTTTTATTTGCTCTGCTCGCGTTTCGATGACACTCATAACTTTGAAAACGCTAAAAGGGACGCCGGTTTTTATTTTCGTAAAAAATCTGGAAGTCCAAATAAATACTGGTACGTAAAATTCGTCACAAAAGTCGCCGCAAATTTTTGTAGGCAACTTATATCAATCAAGCATGTGGACTGGCTTTTGCAAATATGACCTAAATGACTAAAAATATGACCTTATCTTTGCTATCCCGCAGTTGGGTAATACAGTATCGATTCACAATATCGATCGCCAAAATCGAGTAAATCTCTCGATTGATCCCGCTTCTACTTTAATAACTCCAGCCGTCAAAATTTCACCATGTAAACTTAGTGAATACATCGGCTGCTGCTTGGGATTGAGAGTGTTGAACTCGCTTCAAGCTAATTGCAATCTCTCATTATTCCGTGCGTTCACTATAACTCGATGCGTGACGCGATTCGCAGAACTGAATTTTGCAACCATGTGATTGGTAGTTCTGATCTATCAGTCGCCATTTTGAACTCTATTAGTATTGTAACTAAGGCTAAGATCTCACGGAGCGGTTTTCACGCGCGCCCGCCGCGTTTGCGAGCCCGCAGCTTCTGTAGAATGTAGATGTATATGCAAAAAGTAAGAGCACATTTCACGACGCGTTTTACACATGCGGCGCGCGCGGTTGTTTGCGGGTCCCGCGGCACCGGCGCGCGGCAGCAACTTGTAGAATCGCGCGGGCAGCAGTCACCCGCCGCCTCGGCGGGTTGCGCCCGCGCGCTCTGCAATCGCTTGGCGGGCGACCGCAGTAGCTGGCGGGGCGGGGGGTACAGAAATCTTGTATAATAATAATAACCGCCCGTCTGCGATCATCGCCCGCCAAGTTTGCAGGCGATGATCTCAACCACGAGGGCTGCGTGACCGCGCAAATCACCGGTCTCGTGAGTTTAGAAAGAAAACCGCAGCTCCAGCACCGCGGCGGGAACAGGACAAAACCGCTCCGTGAGTTCTTAGCCTTAGACGGCAAAATTCAGTGCTACCAATGGCGTCAGGCGTCATGTTAGTGAACGCATTATAATAAGGGTATGAATATAATGGGCCAGCAGGATATTAATAATAGACCTTCATACTCATAGAAACCTAAAGTAAGAAATAAAAAAAATAATGTAATGTCTCTGGTATACCTCCCTTCACGTAATATTAACGTATGGATGGTATTAGTAGCGACACGCGTGAGAATTTTTTTTTTGTGGTAACGGCTGCGACTTACGAGTTGTATGTCGTAGGCTCGAACCCAGACAGGCGCTTTACTTTGTGTAAATCATTTCATCACCACTGCTCTCAAAACGGTGAAGGAAAACATCGTGAGGAAACGGGCATGTCCTAGAACCAAAAATTCAAAGACATGTGACATCTATCAACCCGCACTGGGCCCGCGTGGTGGATTACGGCCCATTCCCTCTCACAAAGAGGAGGCCTGTGTCCCAGCAGTGGGAACATTATGTATGCAAAAATACATTGATGTTGTGGAGACTGGAGCTTATACTAGGAATACCTGTGTTACAGGTCTCCAGGCCTCCAAACTACACGGACAAGTCACATAATACGAACATCTACTAACGGATGATAATGTTGGGATAGAAAATAAAAAAACAATTCAAAACACGAAAAAAACAAATAATTAATTAGATAGCAAATTATGGTGTGTAGGTGTATAGTGACTGTGATTTTCAAAACTAGTCTTCTAATATGGTATACGTAAGACATCCTCAACTCAATCATACTATCTCAAGATGTAGACTTGTTCTCTGATGGACTGAACAAAATGATGTCTGCAGCAAATGTCCACCTCACACACTGTCATACAAATTAGCTCGCAAATTATATCGACGTAACTAGGCTAAGCTGTGTTCATTATAAGTTAGTAGTTGAGCATTAGAATCCAATAACACTCGTAGTAACATAAAATATTATTATGTTAACAAAAAATTGTAACTGTACGTGTATATTACGAAAATGTAACTTGTTTGTAGACGCCTTGGGTTGACCTGTTAAGTCTACAAAATGTTTACTAATAAATAAATAAATAAATAAATGGTATAGTAAGACATGTCTAGCTGCTTTTTAAGAGATGAATTCTTTTTTATTTTTAGGGTAGGAAATTATCTAATAACTTCTCCCGCTCTGGGCGAAGCGGGAGGGTGTGCCAGGCTCTTACTGACTAAAACCCACCCGTGTTCCTTCAGTTGCCTGTGTTGTCAGGGGCCACGGGATCCTTTTCGAACTTTCTCGCGACCCCGACAGATGAGATCTAAGTCTCTGTGGGTTCATTAAAGCCAATTTTGGACTGTAGTTTTATAATTGAATACGGATAAGGAGAAGATGGAAATGGCTTTATCGACCTTGTTGTAAAGATAATCTGCAAGTAAAAAAAAAAAGAATCTGCGACTGGGTTTGGAATAATAACGCACGGGACAGCTAATCCTGCTGCCAGACATGTTGATTGTGCCTTTACGGCTTAGGAACGACCGCAACAGTACTTGTTATAGGTCTAAAGGAAAAGCTCATGTTTATTAGAAAACGATTACTGTAGGCTTCTTGTTAGTTGGATACTCCTCGGTTTATATAAAGGTGGCTTCCCCAGGTGTGTGATATTTATTGCAGACGGACGCGGACCAGCCCGCACCGACGCACCATGGGAAGAGTATCGTCCGCGGTAGCGCAGGCAGACAAGTTCGTCGCGGTGCGTCCTATCCCCGGCGAGTCGGAAACTTCTAAGCTGCGGTGCAAGCTCTCTTTTATATTGCATTTTGGAATGAAAATGTATCCAATCTCTAGATCCACACCGACCGACCAGCATCGTTCGTAGAGCCTTGTGCACGGTATGTGACTGTCCGTATCGTTCGCCGTGAATGATAATCCACAATATCGCGGACCGTGGGAGCGCCTTAAGAGTGACGTTGGCTGTAATTTTCAGGTTGGATGTTGGGAAAATCTCAGATTTATCTGGTTTTCAGTTGCCTGGTCAATCCAATTGGTGGAAATCACGTACTAGATGTGCTGACGTGTATCCTATAATGCATTCTACGATCGCTGACTTAAAAAATAACCATATGGATTATACTGTTTTACTATCTAGCAAACCTGGTTGAATCATGGTTAGGTTTGCGTATGAACGCATTTTTCGTCTCACTGGGCTCTGGGGCTCTGTCTCGCATAGGGTCGCAGCATTATGCTGAGCGATGGCCGTTTTGCGTGGATGAGACTATATTTTCCTCTAACTTGTTCTTTCGTATTTGTATTCTTTCTTTGCGTTATGTTTACCGCAATGATAAATATTTTCTTTTTTAAAATAAGCTAATCTGTTTAACCATAAGGAAAATGGAAAATCTTTTATTTAAAACACATGTATATTGTGTATTCTTTACTGATCACCAAATATGACAAAGAGATACAACATGTTCACTTGAAATATACAATGGGCCGCCTCATCGTTATCTATAAAAGCATTTATTTCTCTTATTCAACAATACATGCCCAGAAAATTGTTCTGGTAGGTACAAGATAGTTTCAGCCCACATATTATATATTTATATATAAAAATGAATCCCTATTTTCGTTGGTCACGGCTAGGGCATTCAAACTCGGATAGTTATCAACTCCGGAGCTAGTTACGATTTTGAGCAATCAAATCCGGAGCTCCGGAGTTGACAGCTTTTTTAGAAATTAATAAAAAGGCCCTTTATTTTAATCAATAGAATTTTTATTTGTTAAGGAATCGTTTTTTCGAAAGTGTTTTTGTTTAAAAAGTTACTGTCTGACAGACAGAAGTTATAACAGCCAACTAATACCTACGCATTATAAAATATTAAAACAATCATAAAAAATCATAAAAAATAAACATTTGTTTGGCAAGTTACAATAAAATAATAAACATGAAGTTATAGGTACCTAAAAAATCTACTTTTTTTGAGATCGAAGTTCTTGGTAATGTGTTTTGAGAATCGATAAGGCATTTAAAGATGAGTCAGAAAGAGAACTTCTAAGCTTCGTGCAGAAAAAGCCTGCTGCCGAGAATGCTCGTTCTGACACTACCGAATAATAGCGAAGTGTTATGCTAAGGACTTAAGAAGGAATCAAACAACGCTCAAGAATTAAGATGCGTTTTTCGTCGTTTTGTAAATAATGTTTACAATTTACATGGTTTTTGAAAACTTGTTTCAACTCCGGTGTTCTATTTCAACTCCGGATTTGAAAAATGCTTAAAATCGCTCCCAAACTCCGGAGTAACGAAACTCCGGAACTCCGGATTGAAAGCCCTAGCACGGCATCACGCTAAAACGGCTGCACGGATTTGGATGATTTTCGGCACATGGGTAGAGCATGACCTGAATTAGGAAATAGGGATACTTTTTATCCCGATATTCCCACGGGATCGAGACTTATGCGGGTGAAACCACAGGGCGCAGCTAGTAATATACATTAGGGTGGTGCTTATTCTTAAGAAAAACCTTTTTTTTTTACACAATTTGATCTATACCAAGAAACTATTTCAGTATTTTATTTTTATTTTTAAATGAGAAATGAGGGTTGCTACTAAGAGTTGAATTTTAAATAAAAACTCATAAGAAAAGTTTTTAAGTATTTCTTTTATACATAAATCGGAACTTATGAAATACAAAATTATTGTTATTATTACAAATTAAGACACAAGTAAGTATTTGAATCATTTATTTTTTAAAAACAAGTGTTGTTTTATTAGTATAAGGGTACTTAATACTCGTTCACCAAGAGCAAATACTGCTTTTGTTCTTCATTGGTTGTAATCAATTTATTATATTCCTAAATAAAAGCAAAAACAATTAGTGAGACACTTATTTAAGCGACCATACAATGCTTTTGTTAAAGTTTGATGACTGGAAGCGACCTTTAAAAAGTATCGAATCGACAAAGTGCCGCTATAATAATTAAAAAGTCTAAAAATAAGGACCATCTTAATATATATTTAGTTATATAATATAATCAGCGTATAATGTTCCCACTGCCGGGACACAGGCCTCCTCTCTTCGAGAGGAAGTGGGCCGTAATCCACCGCGCGATGTCACATATTTTCGAATTTATGGTTCTAGAACATGCCGGTTTCGTCACGATGTCTTCCTTCACCGTTTTGAGAGCAGTGGTGATGAAATAAATTATTATCCTTATGGCCCGCTATGGAGCCGTTTTGCGGCGTTTGTCAATTATATTACCGCCCTATATTTCGGCTACCTAACCCATCTAGCAATGAAAAACAGCCTCTGAATCCAGGGACCACCTTTCTCTTATAGTACAAACTAGCAACCCGCTCTGGTGCAGTCTACTGATGTGGATATTTACAAAGACATCAAGATTTCTGTGCTTTAAACAACACACGTGTTTATTAAGTTATTAAGAATTAAAATAACTTGAAACCTTCGGGCCGTGGAGTCCGAGTGCTCATGGTCTTTTTAAGGAAACGTCTGGTTGTCACTTCCCGAGACCCAAGGCTTTTACCTTGGCCAGAGGATATGCATTGCCATACAACGTGGCATGTAGGTTACAGAAGTAGACTAAACAAGTTCATGCATAACTGGGTTCTGCCCGCGACTTCATCCGCGTCAAATTTCTTACTCCCCCAACCACTGCGTCGCATTGCATCGCCCGCCCGCACTTTCACTTCGTTTTCGCTAAGAGTTCTTTCTTACTTTTTGCTCGGCTCCTAAGAGTCGTAGCGTGATGTTAAATAGCTACCAAATGCAGAAAGAATTATTCAAATTCGACTGGTAATTCTAGAGATTACCCCCTCCCTACATACAAACTTAAAAAGACGGGCGAAAGTTCATACAAAGTTGGGCCTGCTGTTATAGTAACGATTACTGCATTATTTTATTTAGATATTAATCATCATCATCATCCTCTGCCTGCCTTTTCCCAACTATGTTGGGGTCGGCTTCCAGTCTTATCGGATACAGCTGAATACTAGTATTTTACATGGAGCGATGGCCTATCTGACCTCCACAACCCAGTTACTGGGTAACACTATACCCCTTGGTAAGACTGGTTGTCAGACTTTATTTAGATATTAATACCATTTCAAAAAACTAAAATGTGTACGACTACTCCTTGGTAGGAAAAAAATATAGGGTGTTATTGGTTTGTCCAGAAACAACGTTGTTGCTTCTGAAAGTTATTCTAACACCGAGCTCTCAACCATCAGAATCCTTTATACGTAGCCAAAGTCACTAAAGAATACTAATCGAATAATAATTACAGCACACGAAAACACAACAGAAAATATTCACTACCGCAAGCTCAGAGCCAAGCAAACGAAGCGAATGATTTGTTCGTTTGACGTTTGATCCGACATTGACGTGAATTCCACTTTGTTGCCTGTATAATAAAATATGATGATCGATTGTGAAATCGATTTATTTATCAATTCAATCAGATTATTTTTATGACTTTTGATGAGAAACGTTGCTACATGTCACTGGGTAACTTTTATTTAAAAGTATGTTTTTTAAACTTATCTAAAACATATCAAAGAAGAAATAATATCTTATTGGCATATAAATAATAATTGTATTATTACGAATTCTATAAATCGATTAACTTATTTCATCTGGCAACATTGTTTAAAAGTGAAAGTAAGGGAAGCCAGTGTATTTGTTATTAAAATATATTTAATTTCTTATGTCATGATAAAACTGCTATATATTTCGTGAATACCTACAAAAAAGATATATTGATAAATATTTAATTAGTGTAACGTTAGGCCCAGATTCGCCCGTCTCCTTTTACTTTTTTATAATATCAGTATACATTTCAGCCCACATAGCCGAAATATAGGGTGGTTTTAACTATCTCGTCGAATACTAAACAGCCAATGAATAGCCAAACGCAAGAAAGTTTTTAGTCTACTTGCCCCTAAATACTTCGAATACCTAACCCGTTGAGAACTGAAACAACTGAACAGCCACTGAATATCTAAACAACTAACAGGATAGCTGCATGGACGCTCACTGAACTGGAAACCTCTTGTTCATTGCACCCTTTAACGTGAACTACTTTGTGGAGTAACAGACCTCTCCTGGATACAAGTTGGGAGTTAATATTGGCTGAGGTTTTGATGTCGACAACGTTTTGCTGGACTAGAAATAGGAATATATTTATTTCCAGGTCATAAAAGCAGTTTTACACAATTAGCATTCCCAAAAAGGCCCCATACTAAACAGTACAGTCTAAGGGTGCGTTTCCATTGACGCGGAGATGTTCGGAGTGGAGAGGAGCGGACCGTGAATTGGCCAATCACAGTGCTCGAAATCTCCACTCCACAGATTTCGATTTAACATCAGTAAAATAGCCTATAACCTTCCTCAAGAATTGGGTACCATACACAAAGATTTTTTCATATCCGACTGGTAGTTCCAGAGATACAAACTTACAAAAAAACAACAAAATGGTAGGTACACCGTAGACGGCTTGTCTCCAAAAACCCCGTTATAATGGAACAGCTGGCTTAGAACTTAGAACTATATACGCATTTATTTGCTTATGTGAGACCTTAGAAAAGCTTACTAAAGTAATCAAGTCGGGATATATTCATCTCGTAATATAAGTACTATCTATAACCAAAACAACTCACTGTACGAGTATACTGTTTGATGTACTGATATAAGATCATTTTGCGTATCTATGGATAAACTACAACAAAGCGTTGTTATGCAAAGACATGAAAAACATATAATATTTCTTTCACGTATTCACAAAATTCTTATATTGTACAAGACGCGGTCAGTAAAAGGATAAAATCATAAATGTGGCTCTGCGCAACAATAGTCGTCGCTTGAGGAAGTGAGCATTGCCACGGAACCGGAAGAGACACGTTTTACCGTTTGGAAACCCTCCAACAATACCCGAATACGGGTCAGCCGTAAGATTTAGACACTCCTGTGGAACAGACTTTGGCATTGTTAGGCTAAACTTGCTGATACAGAGCTTAGGAGACAGAACAGCGATGTATACGCTTATCTGGTTCGTCACGATATACACCTGTATATCGTGATACAGCGCGTACACTCACATTTAACTAATTATGTTGTAAGTCCCATTTGATGCAAGTCTATTGCTACTATATATTTATAAAAAACGTTTCTCCGATCTGGTCTCGACTACCAACTCAGGGTTGATGGAATTTGTTATGCTACTGCTTAAACTTTGTATGTCTGGATGTGTGTTACTCAATCACACAAAACGGTAGAACGGATTTGGATGAAATCTGGTACACAGACAGTTTATAACTTCCAGGTTATAAACTATCTCACGGCATCCTCGCCTTCCGCCTGACGCAGGTCCCCATTGTTTCGGGAGGTTCCTGTTCCGGAAAAGGCGGGAGGAAACGCCCGGGTGTCACCATTGTGTGGATCGCCCGGAGGACACGGTGGAGCATACGGAGGAGGTATGTCCAGCTTGAGCAGGACACCGCCGTGTCCTCGTGGAGGCGATCGGCGGCGGAGATCTCTCGCGTCCGACCCTGGTCCAGCCCATGGTACGGAGCGAGAGCTAGGAAGAGAGAGATTGGAAGCCATCACCTCCTTTTGCGAAGCAGTAATGCTCGCGAAGGAGGAGGCGGAACGGGTGAGGTAGAGGCAAACTTCACGCCCCTAGGCGCCGCAGGTCCTCACTGTTTCAGGAGGTACCTGCTCCGGATAAGGCGGGGGGAAACGCCTGGGTGTCACCATTGTGTGGATCGCCCGGAGGACACGGTGGAGCATACGGTGGAAATATGTCCAGCTTGGGCAGGACACCGCCATGTACTCGTGGAGGCGATCGGCGGCGGAGATCTCTCGCGTCCAGCCCTGGTCCAGCCCATGGTACGGAGCGAGAGCTAGGAAAAGAGAGACTGGAAGCCATCACCTCCTTTTGCGAAGCAGTAATGCTCGCGAAGGAGGAGGCGGAACGGGTGAGGTATAGAGGCAAACTTCACGCCCCTAGCCGCCGCAGGGGACGCCCTGGGCGTCAGGAATCCCAGACCGATTCCCGGCCACCGTAGGGCGCGGGCTTGCGGACGGTGAGCAATGGGTAGGTCGCCGTTCGATATGGACCAGGCGCGTTGTGTTCCACGCGCGCCTCAAAGATATGTCAGCACAACTGTAGGGGTCCGCTAGGGCCGATGCCTGCCGTGGTCGCGGGAAAGTCCGAAAACGATACCGTGGCCTCTGGCAACACACAGGCAACGGAAGGAACACGGGTGGGTTTTAGTCAGTAAGAGTCTGACACACCCTCCCGCTCAGCCCAGAGCGGAAGAAGTTATATGATTATTTCCCACACGGGAAAAAAAGGTTATAAACTAATATGTGTCAAATTTGATCATTTCAATTTCTTACTAAAATTATCCTTGGTGTTAATCCATTAACACAAAGGATAATTTTTGGGCAGTTCGTTCCCGTGGGATAATTTCCGACCTTTACGCGGACGAAGCCATTGCCAATAACTAGTCAGTATTAAGGCTCCCGCAGACAGGCACGACGCGAGAGCGCGACGTGACTCTAGTAGAACAGTTTCTATTACCAGAATCGCGTCACACAGTCGCGTCGGGTCTGTCTGCGGGACCCTGTATAAAAATGTACAGATAGAACAGGTCGGTGCAACTTACAATATGACGAGCCGGAAAAGTGCCTTTATTACAAAAGCCGCAGACCTCAATTAATTTGACGCCAACGGTCTTCCTGTTTGCGTCAAATTAAATGAGGACAACAAACACATCATTTTGATTTTTGATTTTAATGTAAATTACTATCCTGTTGTCTTTAATTTAACTACACTTTGTAATAAAACCAGCAGCTTAAACCACAACACAAATCTATGCACCATTGTTTTATTTCTTCTCACGCAAACTCAGCTTTGCTGTCCACTTCAATCACTTGAACACCGAGATGTGCGAGCAAAAGAACCCGGGAGGCAAACTAGTTATTACAATAAATCTTCCAGCCACAATCTGTGCAAGTATTCCTGCAGTTATAAACTGGTATGCTGTTATTTAAGGGTAGTTGCACACGAACCGTTGCGTGAGACCCGCCAATCACTCGTCGGCTCAGAGCCAGTCTGACAGTTTCTAGTCTGTTGGACGTCTTTTTTTTCTGGCTAAGACACGATTTATGGGTTTGAAAAATAGGTGTCGTGTCATAAGTTTGGGAGCTGTTTTGTATAATATGGTTTCAGGTTATTGTTTTGGGTGAATTATGGTGTCTTGTTTAGCTAAAGAAAGACAGCTTTGATAGACGGTAAGTCGAGTGCCACAACGTTTTCTCTCGGATGAAATCCTGATACTCCAGAATTAAACCAAATTCTATTTTATTTTGGTCTTTGGCATAATAAATTAAAACACCAATTTTTCGTTCGTAGAAAGAGTAGATCTTACGTTATAAAATGGTGGGATCTAAAAATTGGTTAAAACCGTTCCTATACCTACAACCCAGTAACCGAAAAAAGCAAACAATACCTTACCTGCCGGGTCGTGGGAAAGTCCGAAAGGGATACCGAGGCTCCTGGCAACACAGGCAGGACTAAAACCCACCCGTATTCCTTCCGTCGCCTGTGTGTGTGCGCCTCGGTAATCATTTAGTACCTTCCCGCGAACCCGGCAGCCATCGGCCCTAGTGGACCCCTACACATGTGCTGACGACATCTCTTTGAGGCGCGCGTGGAACATAACGCGCCGTTGACCCGGGCCTGGTCCTTACCGGACGGTGAGCTACCCATTGCTCACCGTCCGCAAGCCCGCGCCTACGGTGGCCGGAAATCCGCCCGGGATTCCCGACGTCCAGGGCGTCTCCTGCGGCGGCAACCATCCCGCCTCCTCCTTCGCGAGCATTACTGCTTCGCAGAAGGAGGTGACGGCTGCCCATGCCCTCTCGCTCCGTACCATGGCCTGAATCAAGGCCGGACGCGAGAGATCTCTGCCACCGATCACCTCCACGAGGACACGGCGGGGCTCTGCCCAAGCCGGGCAGACTTCCACCGTATCCTCCGGGCGATCCACACTGTGGTGACACCCGGGCGTTTTCTCCCACCTTATCCGACACACGAACCTCCCGAAGCTGCCATGTCTGGTGAGGACTTGCGTCAGGCTAATGGCGAGGATGCCGTGGCGCCTCTCTAGCCACTCCTCAAAGAGGGGACTTATTGCCGCAATTGTTGCCAGCCCAGCACTGGGTTGCGACAATTGTACTCTCCATGTCGCCATGAGATCCTTCCGGAGCTCCGTCCGCTGTACCGCGATTTCTCGCGGCAAAAGAGTTACGCCCCGGCGTTTCGCCTCCTCGCACTCCCATACGTGCGCGAGGACTTTTGCCTCCAGATCTCATGGCGGCAATCCGGCAAGGAGGCTCGCTGCCTCACAGGAGACCGTGCGGTATCCCCGAACCAGCAGGACGGCCATGATCCTTTGGGCAGCGCTTAACCAGCGGGCTGGCCGCAGCGCCAGAGAATGCGCCCACACAGGGCCATGGACCGCACGACCCCCTAGATTGGGCAGGAGCCGCTTCAAGGCAGCCCCTGCCCGCTCCAGTTTGGGAGCCAAACGTCGGAAATGCTCCACAAAGTTCCACCGGTTGTCGAGGACGAGTCCCAGGTACTTCATCGTCGACTTGACACCGATGTAAACCCCTCCAACCGTTATTTGGGAGCCCGACGGGGGCGCATTCCGAGGGCCATGAAAACACATGGCCTCGGACTTGTGCAGGGCCTATTGCCGGATCCTTTCGACGACTGTCGCAACCCCGCGTGCCGCTACTTCGACCACCGCTTGGCGCGACCTCCCTTGCGCCAGGACCAACGTGTCGTCAGCGTAGCACACTACGCTGACGACACGTTGTACGCGTCAGTAAGGGTCTGGACACACCATCCCGCTCCGCCCAGAAGGGGAGAAGAAATTTGATAATTTTCCACGCAAAAAAACTAATTTGTACCTTAAGAGGCCTATTACATTTTGACCGTGATTTTTGCGTTAAATGGACAACTTTGGCGTTCTCATTCTATGAAACTGAAAGACTTCGACAAGTATGACTTATTGAGTAGTGGAGAATAGTTATTATTATAGTTCATAGCGGCCTCACTTTTTGTTTTTTTTTTAAATCTTTTTAAATAAAGCCAAAATTCCGAAGCAAGTTTTTCATAAAATGCGCGACGGCACTTTTTCGAGCTCGTGGATTGAACTATTGCGTAGAAGCAAATGAAATAAAAAAAATATAATAATATCTCTTAAGAAGTGGTTTAGTACATAGCGGCCTCAGAATTTTGAAATATGTATGGAATAACTACAAAGAAAATCAAATTCAAAAACATAAAACTAATAAAAATGCTCAGAATTAACTGTGAATTTCTCCTTACTACATTAATATTACTAAATAAAATTTATACCAGAATATACGTTAGTTCATAAGAAATTAAGATTTCATAATTAAAAAATAAATAAAAATATATAAAACTCAAAATAAAAGTAATTACAACCTGCCAAATCGCTTTATAATACGATGTATCGACTGCTCGTACTCAGTACCGCGCGAGCGCTATTTGAGGTTGGACCTATGCCGAAATTTTTCGCGGCAAACGATCGAGCAGAAACCGTATAGTAGGACTACCTATTTTGATAATGTAAGTATTCTTTGTAACACTTGTTATATTGAACAATTATTTTATATGGAAAAGTTTATTGTTGACTCGTTATAATTTTATTTTAAATACGAATCGTTACTTACTGTTATGTTTATTTCTAGCATGGGTCGAAAAGGTTCCGTATATAGATGAGTTAAAAAAAAAAGATATGCATCTACGTTAAGAAATGCAAATGAAGCAAGGTACCTACAGCAGTCCTCTATGAACTTATAACATTTTATTTTCTTGTGTTACTTTTCATTCATTTATATAGTAATTTATGGGAATGTTTCAGAAAAAATAACGGTTCCGCCTAAAAATCATTTCCATCTCCGGTAAATACAGAAAACATCGACCCAGAGAATGCGGTAACAAACCTTTTCCGTTACTTTTTAGCACATAATATAAATTTTCTTAATTATAAGTATTGTAATTTTATGACGTATTTTTTAACCAGCGAAGTTCCTACGTCATCTAAAAATAATTCAAATATAACAGACGAACCGCTAATCCCAGCACTTGATGAGATAGATATGACGATGACGATTGAAATGGAATCCGAGAACAGTACCGTAAGAAAAAACCTATTGATTTTTATAATAGCTTTATAAAAATAAAAAAATAAGTGATTATTCATTTCTTCTATTTCTATTTGTTTCAGGAAGCAGATTACGTAGTTCAGGGACGAAGAATAATAGATGTTCAGTTCTTTTTAAATCAATTGTTTGATATTGAGAAACATAGTGAGAAATTTGGTTGCAGACTGAGTAATATGATATTAATTAAAGAAAAACAAAATGGACTGATATCAACATTTAATTTAAACTGTCGTATGTGCGGTTCTATTTTTAATTTAAAAACGTGCAACGATACTGATTTGAAATTTGACGTCAATGCTGGAGCGATATCAGGAGCTATTCTAACAGGAATTGGACTATCGAGTCTCAACGAGCTCAACGCCTCCATGGATTTACCATCGATTCCATTTCGTTTATTTAACTCTACACATAATGACGTTGCCGAGATATGGCGAATTACTGCTGAAAAGTCAATGCAAGAGGCGGGCAAAGAAGAAAGAGAGGCTGCAGTATCTCGTGGTGACGTCAATGGTGCTGGAATAGCAATGATACCAGTAGAAGCTGATGCATGTTGGCGCAAGCGATCTTATAAAATGAATTATTCAGCTTTATCTGGATGTGCAGCAATCATTGGGGAACATACCGGAAAGGTTCTGCACATTGGAGTCCGTAACAAATATTGCGTTATCTGCGTTCGTGCTTTTTCTAAAGGCGTATCACCAGGAACGCAAGATTGCACGAAAAACCATTTTGAGTCATCCACCAGCATGGAGCAAGCAATTCTGGTTGAAGGTTTAAGGTGTTCAATAGAAGAAAGAAATCTTATATACAATGTGTTAATAGCTGACGGTGACTCATGCACACACAAGAGCATTCTCGAAAGCAGGCCATATCCAGAAGTAGCTGTACAAAAAATAGAGTGTACCAACCATTTGTTGCGGAACTACAATGGCAAAAATATGAACTTGCAAAAAGATACTACGGTCCCTCTAAGTGAACGTAAACTTTTAACAGGAGATCGCCTTACTAGGCTACGTACTGCTATTCGTTCTGCAAGTAAGTTTAGAAATGGACAAAATCTTTCTACAGAGACAAAAATACTTAATTTGCAAAAAGATATACTAAATAGTGCACGCCATGTTTTTGGAGATCACGCCGAATGTGAAGATTATTACTGCACACCGGAATGGAAAGCTGAAGAAAATCTGATTCCGATATTATCAACTTTAATGTTGAAATTACGAAAGAACGCATCTCAGTTGGCATTTAATTCCAGGAGCCTCCTGCAAAATTTCACTAATAATCGTGCCGAACAATTTAATAGTATGGTAGCGAAAGTGGTGGGAGGCAAGAGAATCAATTATTCTTTAAAAGGTTCATACGAAGCACGCTGCTACGTAGCAGTAGTCGCTTTCAATAGCGGTAAACCGCAATACACATTATACAAGACATTGTGGGGCAAGAGCCCAGGAAAGTCTATAAAAGAACTAGAACGCAAACGACATGCCCAAAGAACATACTATACAACTCCTCCAAAGCGCTGTAAAACAAAACTAAATTTTGGTAAAACTGATAAACATTATGGCAGTGAATGTCAACGTCCAGATATGAAACAAAATGATTTTGACAATGCAAAGAAGCTATTTTTAGACAACATTAAGCAACAGACATTAAACCGTTTTGAGATCGAGCGCAATACTATTCTGCAAGCAGAAAGTGCATTATGGGTCGAACTTCGGAGATGCATTTTGACGGCATCAAATTTTTCAAAAATCTGCAAGAGACGTGCAAACCAAAATTCTGCCCCACTGGTGAAATCTTTTTTATATAGCTATAATTTAAGTCATGTTCCTTCTATCAGACACGGAACAGAAAATGAAGTCAAGGCCTTGGAACAGCTGGGTGTACAAGAAAACATTCAAATGGAAAAAATGTGGGCTATTTATCGATGATGAGTACAGTTTTCTGGGAGCTTCTCCTGATGGCATTTGTGAAGAAGGACTAGTTGAGATTAAATGTCCCTTTTCCTCATTCGGTATCGACCCAGAAGAAGCGATTGCAAGAAAAAGGATTAAATGTTTCAAAAGGAACCATTCCGGCGTACTTGCTATGAATGAAAAACACGATTGGTTTTACCAAGTCCAAGGTCAACTTCATATTGCGAATAGGAATGTCTGCTTATTTGCAGTGTGGACGGGTCCGGATTTTACAATGAAAGTAGTGAGGGTTCATAGAGACGATGATTTTTGGAAAACCGAAATGTTACCCAAGTTGACGCGTTTTTACCATGAATGTATGTTCCCAGAAATAATCGACTCTCGAAAAGCCAGATCGATGCCACTGAGGCACATACGAGGTGCATTCAATAAGTACCTAGCCTCATCGCCAGAGGGCGCTGTAGTTTCAAAAGAGTTTTACCACAGTGTAGCACATTCTTTTTTTAATTCTTTTTTCAAATTTTCATTCCAATCCCTTCATTTGTTTTAATTTGACAACTTATGGAAGCGAACGTGTCGATCGGTTTTACAAAAATGGAAAAAGAGCAATATCGTTCGGTGATTCGATTCCTATTTTGGGAAGGGAAAACGCGCATCGAAATCAAAGAGCGCTTGGATGCTGTGTACGGTGACTCTTCTCCATCGATGGCCACCGTCAAGAATTCGTTCAACGAGTTTGCACGTGGCCGTACGTCGGTTTTTGATGACCCACGTCCAGGTGCACCGAAAACAGCTGCTACGGAGGAAAACATAAAAAAAATCCATGATTTCGTATTGGCAGATCGCCGATTGAAGGTTCGGGAGCTAGCTGAGACTGTAGGCATTTCAGAAGGAACAGTGCATCATATTCTTCACGAGGAACTCGGCATGAGAAAGCTGTCGGCGCGATGGGTGCCGCGTTTACTCGCACCAGAAAACAAGCGCAACCGTGAGACCACATCGGAGACGTGTTCGGCGCTGTTTAAGCGGAATCCAGCGGAGTTTTTGCGTCGTTTTGTGACCGTCGATGAAACCTGGATCCACTGGTACACACCAGAGACCAAGGAGCAATCAAAACAATGGATCCAGACCGGGGAACGTGCTCCAAAGAAGGCGAAAACTGTAAAATCGCCCGGAAAAGTTATGGCCACCGCTTTCTGGGATTCACAAGGTGTGATCTACATCGATTACCTCGAGAAGGGTAAAACAATTACAGGGCTTTACTATGCCGATTTATTGGGCCGATTCGACGCCGAATTAAAGAAAAAACGACCCCATCTGGCGAAGAAAAAAGTGCTGTTTCACCACGACAACGCACCGGTTCACACGTCTGCCGTTGCCATGGCCAAATTGGTCGAATTACGCTACGAATTGTTGCCCCATCCACCGTATTCTCCAGATTTGGCCCCTTGTGACTTCTTTCTGTTTCCTAATCTGAAAAAATCACTCGCCGGGAATAGATATGGATCGAATGATGAGGTCATCGCCGCCACGGAGGCCTATTTTGCAGAGTTTGACAAAAACTATTTTTCGGCCGGGTTAAAAAAGTTGGAGCATCGCTGGGCTAAGTGTATCGAACTAAAAGGAGACTTTGTTGAAAAATAAATTGCCACTTTTCCAAAATTTTCGTTTACTTTTTGTAGGCTAAGTATTTATTGAATGACCCTCGTAGTTTTCTAATTTATTTTTTTATTCAGTATAAATAGTAAATAATGTCATTATCATGTCAACTGAAAAACGCCCACTGCTAGACATAGAGATAATAAATACCATGCCTAAAAGAAATATCACATCTTTTTTATTGAATTGTTTTTGCTGGAAATATTTTCCTACTTATTTGTTATATAAAACGTCAACAGACATTTACGAAGTCATAAAACAATTTCTATCGAAAAAAAAAACAACAACAATACTAATATCACGAAATACGCAAGAGAAGCCGCGGGCTAAAAGTTGGTAGACAGCAACATACACATTATAATTAGAAAACGTAGGTATGTTTTTACAAAACTAAAACTGTATGCCTAAATTACGTTATTAAATCTATTGATTTTTTTAGATACCTAACAGTTTTAGTCCCTCATCTAATTATTCAATTACTTTTAATATTACCAGTATTTTAAGTAATATATATTAGTAAAAAACGATAAGAAAAATAATAACAAATAACTCAATAATAGAAAAGTATCAAAGTCGTTTAGTCGTAGCTACAGTACAGCGTCGTGAACACGTGACACCGAGCGAGTCGTCGCCGTGCTTCAATGTACCTAATCTGTGAGAACGCAATTTTGTGATAGGGCTCTTAACACATTTAAAATAAAATTGAGTGAGAGACAAATAAATTGGTTTCGCAATGCCGTCTAATATTTCAGGCATGCCTGGCACTTGAATTCTAAAGCGGAACAATTTCACCGAACATCTGTTAAGAACTTCCTTGAATTTGGATGAATTCCAAGAGATATTAATTTGTAATTGCTAACTTTTTTGGCAGAATCTTCAGCTATGTGTTCTTATTTCAGTTTTATGAAAGCTCTTAATCTGTTAAGCCTCGCGCGACACCGATTCGGAGTCAAACAATAGAAAATCCATTGTGTCTCATTAGCTGTCTTTGACCAATTAAGTAAACTTAGCTACGTTTTTAAACAAACAGTGCAAACGAAATACCATAATATATTTGACATAATTTCCTCATCAGACCAATATCTACTGTCAATTAACTTTATTCAGTATCAGTAAAACCCATACCAACATATTATTAAAGGAAACATATCATATGATTAAGGATACATATATCCACATGATTATAGTACACTGTTATCAACATGATAGGTACTAATTGGGCCTTTTATTATAACATTTTCCCTTTGTGTCCATTTTATTATCAGTGAAAAGTCTGTCATAAAATAAAAAAACTAGTAGCTGTGAAAATAACACTTGTCCGAAATTGTCATGGCATCTCTTCGAGCAGTGGTGGCCCAGTGGTAACGGCCGCGACTTACGAGAGGAACAGGCGCTTTACTTTGTGTAAATTATTTCATCACCACTGCTCTCAAAACGGTGAAGGAAAACCTAGTGAAAAAACCGGCATGTCCTAGAACTAAAAGTTCGAATACATGTGACATCTACCAACCCGCACTGGTAGTGAGTTACGGACCACTCCCTCTCACAGAAAGGAGGCCTGTGTCCCAGCAGTGGGAACATTATAGGTTGATTATGTTATGTATCTCTTCAAGGTATTCCTCGAAAATACCCCAATGGTTTTTTCTATGTCAAAACCTAGAAGTATCTAGTTGGTCTCAATTCTGGACATCACTAACTTACGAGAAAATATATTGAAGGAATCTGGACTTCCTGCTTGAACGCCAACACACACTGAACATTGAGCAAGCTTAGTGATAAATGATCGTTTCTTGTAGTACGAGAAGAGGCATTAGCCAGACTGTAGCACAACCATGGACACGAATTGCCATAAACAAAATTGCATTTTTAATTGCCAATTGGACCTGCTCTTGACCTCGATCTCACCTGACGGAAAGCTATAGATGAGGTCTACGATGGAACAACCGTATACTAAAACCATTCGGTATTATAAAACGGGTGAAAGTGAACCTAAATACACATTGCTGTTAAAAGACTCAAAATCTTAATATTTGATTTCACATAAACCTACATGGGCACTTAGGAACCGTCAGAAGCTAGGTGCACGGTTCCATTTGGTAGTTTCCTATGGAGAAGAGCCGGTAAGAAACTCCACGGTTACTCGTTTAAAAATAATTGGCTTTTACAATGTTTTCAAATTGCTGTGTTGGATAATTACTCGGTATGGGAGGACAGTGTAGGCCTGTCGAGAAGTACCACGTACTTAACAAATACACATTAAAATAAATGGTCTACAAATCTAGTCGATGCCTATAACGTTCTCACATTCACAAAATATAAAAGAATCTATGTAAAATATTAATAAAATAACCTATTTAAACCAAATTAAATGTTTGCCATTACAACTATAACAAGTTTTAGTTAGTACGAGTATCTTGTCCACAAAAGCCACTAAGTAATAAATAGTTTGACTCATGTCATATCCATAGTTTTAACAGTAATAAACCACACAACTACCAACAAATTCAGCTCCCAATCCCAGCACTCCTCATTTCCACCGCAATTAATATTTATTGCTCAAAGTCTACATAAAACAGTTTCAACAAAATTGGACAACACCGGCCTAAAGCGCTCCTAACTGTTTAAAATTTAAACAGTTTTGATGCAACTTTCAGCATGCAGGACAAGTTGGATTATTGTATAATTATGGAAGGATTAGTTGTGGATAATATATATTTGCAGTTGTATAGTGACGGTTATTGGAGAGTTCATGAAAACAGTTTGTATAGGTTAAGTTTGGTAATACTTTTTACTTTTAATAGCGACTTCGCCCTCACTCTCCAGTCATTATCATCATCAATTCAGCCGAAAGACGTCCACTGCTGGACATAGGCACCCCAAGCACCGCCACTTCGACCGGTTCTGTGCTTCCCGCATCCAGCGGATTCCTGCGGCCTTCACAAGGTCATCGGTCCATCGGTTTTTTAGGTAAAAAAATATACTCACTTCTGTTTTTTTTACCTAAATAAAACAGAAGTGAGTATTTTTTTTTAATTTATCTGATGGCTTATGTGAAGATGAACATTTTAAAATACTAAAAAGGCTTATGGAACCTTTTCGTTTTTTCAGCGAAGCTTTTGTTGAGCGATTTTCTCGTGCGAGTCCAGTTTGGATCATCACGCTTCATCAACTAACAGTATTCAGCCACCATGCTAATATTCCGCTTTTCTTGGTACTGTGCTCCATTTCCTATATATCCTGAAGAAATATTTCTCCTTGTTCCTCACTCAATGCTACTAAGTCATCAAGAAAGTAGCTTAAATGACTTTGAGACCAATTAACTTTGAGACTAACCTAATTTTTGGATATTTTGGAGTATGCTATTTCTAACACATACATAATATTTCCATAATTGGGGCTTTTATGATTTCTTACTGATTTGATACTGTGCCTCAAGCATACCGTCAGATACTATACTGATCGTAAAACTCCAGTTTACGCTTGTTTCCTCGACCTGTCCAGGGCTTTTGACCTGGTGTCGTATGACGTGCTATGGCGGAAACTTGAGAGCACGAACATGCCACATGAACTTGTGAACATCTTCAAGTATTGGTATGCACACCAGGTCAACAGTGTCAGATGGGCGGGTGTATTGTCAGAGTCGTACAAGCTTGAATGTGGAGTGAGACAAGGTGGGTTAACTTCCCCCACACTGTTCAATCTGTACATGGATGCACTCATTGTCGCGCTCAGTAGCCACCATGTTGGCTGCCACGTTGATGGTGTATGTGTAAACAATCTGAGTTACGCAGACGACATGGTGCTACTGAGCGCGTCGGTCTGTGGAATACGCAAGTTATTGCAAGTGCGTGAGGGTTACGCGAACACACACGGCCTCATGTATAATGTCGCTAAAAGTCAATACATGGTCTTTCAGGCCGGCGCCAAGTGCTCTCAACTTGTACCACCCATTCGCCTGAATGATGTACCGTTGGAACGGGTGGACCAATTTAAATACTTGGGGCATTGGGTAACAGCCGACATGAGGGACCATGTGGACATCGAAAGGGAGCGGAGGGCACTGTCGAAAAGAGCAAATATGATAGCCCGTAGGTTTGCACGTTGTTCAAATCAAGTTAAGATAACGCTTTTTAAAGCCTTTTGCACTTCTTTATACACGTGCAGCCTATGGATTTCCTACACACAAGCGACTTACAGTGCCCTTCGTATCCAATACAATAATGCGTTCAGAGCGGTGTTGGGGCTGCCCCGCTTCTGCAGTGCCTCGGGCATGTTTGCGGAAGCGCGCACCGACTGTTTCCACACCACCATGCGCAAGCGGTGCGCGTCCTTGGTGCGCAGGGTGCGGGGCAGCTCCAATACAGTGCTGGCGATGATCGCCGGGAGATTTGACTGCCCGTATATCGGACACTGCTGTAGCAGGCATGTTGCTAGCTGTGTCCGATAATATGTCTGTTTTGTGTATTTTTTATGTGTGTATGTGTCTTTTATGTATTCTGGTTGCTGTATGGGTGCTTTTTGGTTACCTGAAATAAATACTTTTTATTTTTATTTTATTTTATTTATTTATTTAATAAGGAGTTTTTTATGTCATCTAACGATACCCAGTACTAAAAAAAATCTCAAAATTCTGACGTGATTAAATTTTTTAACACTTTTTTCGTAATCAGCACACCAAAATTTAGGAGAAACACTACTTGAACTTAAAAAAGGTCTGTCTAATGAATGAGTGCTGCAGAAACCGCTAAAATGTGAAAACGATAAAGCAGTCAAAATCAGTAGATAAAACCATTCTACGATACTAAAGTAGACTTAAGACGCTGACAAAAGCTAAAGCGTGGTCACTGTCAGACTACATAGAAAAGAAAGAGAAGCGCTATGACACAACGCTTGTAATTTATTGCAAAATATGAAGCAATTATCAATTTACTCAAAATTGAGTTGAGTATTTGAAAATAAAAAACAACCAAGTTCTGCATTAAAATAAGACGTTCTTGTTATTAATGAAATACGTAACCTAGGTACGTTGATATTTAATACAGATATTTTGGATTGAAACTCAAGGTAAAATATTAGTTTACAGTTAACTTGAATAGAGATTATTTTTTCAAACGTGTTTTGGTAACAACCAAGTTCTGAGAAATATATTCAAAATTAACATACATTTTTGCCGCTACCACAGATTATACAGATTTGGCAATTTTTTTCATTCATGTTTTTCAGTCATTTGCCTCTTGTCTAATACTACAATACTTTTAAAAGAAGAAACTTTCATAAAAACATCTCACGTTAAGGCTCCGAAATATTGTTAGTGCACTTGTAAAGCACTCCCATTTGCCGTAACCACAAGACTGCTCGTTTGGCTACCTCGGCCTCCACTGGAGCAGTGGGCACTCTGCCAGCCGTATAGCAAATAATACTAGTTACATTATGTAATTGAGAGATACTTTACTGATGAAATTGCTTAAGGTAGATCCGCAGTGGTAGCCCGCTAAATTCAAATTTTCTTAAGTTTTTTGCAATTTGCAGGTGTCAGGTTGTATCTTGATTAGTAAGTTAGATTTGTTCCATGAGAGCTTTATTCTTATAAAACAAATCTAACTAAGAGAGATGTATTATCTCTCTTAGTTAGATTTGTTTTATAAGAATAAAGCTCTCATGGAACAAATCTTTGCAAAAAACGTAAGAAAAAAAATTCTATTTCGCGGACTACCACTGCGGATTCACCTTAAGAACATTGGTACAGGTGATGCTTATTTGATTTAAAACACAAGACCTTAAAGCGTTTGGTAAGCTTCAGCTTTTCGTTTTAATTCAGCCGATGTGCGCTTTTATAATTACTAGCGTGATGATATTATCTTGGACGTCCACGGCATCACGATAACACAGGGCAGTAAAATTAATGCAATTATAAAAACAAATATTTTAAAAAGACGCTCTCGAATTTCCGTCCACGAAAACGTTTTACCGTGCACTTATTTCCATATATTTTATGGACGTGAACGTCCACAATAATATCGTCATAAAAGCGCACTATGGGTAGATGAATACGGAGGATAAAACTTTAGTAATTCTTATTTGTCATCTATAACATAAAAAAAATATTTAAAGCAGTCTCTAAGCATGAAAACCGGCCAAGTGCGTGTGGAACTACGCACAATGATTGGTTCCGTAGTTGGGATGAAGTTATCCGAAAAACAAACTCAACATTGTAGTTGAAAAACATGTTCTCCTATACATCGATATATATGCCTGCAAATTTAAGTTGGTCGACTATTACTCGTTAACTTGTAAAGCCCACTTAGCTCATTTAGCGGGGGACGACGACGACGACGACGACACTTGACTGTAACAAAAATAAGCACTTTAATGCTTATTATTACGCCAGTAGATCCTTAAATCGAAATGTGGTGTTTACAGACCCAATATTTTTGAACGTCCTATCCAACGATACCCCACACTATGGCGTAGACGAGAAAAAGAATATCATCCCCACATTACGTGCAAGGCAGGTAACCTAAAAAAAATTTTCAACATTTTATATTAGCACTTAGTCGGCGTGATTAATATGTACATATACCCATGCCAAATTACAGCTTTCTAGTACTAAGCGTCTCTGAGCTACAGCGGAGACAGACAGACAGACAGACGGACATTGCAATACTATAAGAGTTCCTTGTTTACTACGGAACTCTAAATAACCTGTGTGTTAGGAATCAACGGATAAGAAAAGAGTAGCATATCGTTGTCTGATTGGAACGTTTCTCACACGTAAAACATTCACAAGTCCATTTGCTTCAACGTTGTCAACTCAATTCCCATTGGTTTCCATTTCATCAAACCGAAAGCCATGCAATATCGGTATATCAAACCTGACAGACTGGCAAACGGGTGATCGCCAATCAAAGACATTTCCTACTCTGTAATGGAAATACCGCAACGCTCTGGGAAGCCTTTGAAACTAATCTTGTTTTCACCAACAAAAGCGTGCTGTTGGATTTTGAACGCTCAAATCCTGAGCCAACGTTCAGAATCCAACAGCACGCGCTGCAGGTCTTAGTGAAAACAAGCAAACTACTTCAACCCTTCTGCTAGTAACCTTTTGGCAATCTTGAGCAATCCACCGTGCGAGTCGACGGTCGGTTTCTGTACGGGATAAAAGGATTAAGTTCCATTCACACGTGATATAGACTGAAGTCATGACTTGTGTTCGATAGTGAATTAGTAATACCGAGGATAGCAGAACTCACAGATGCGCACGCGCAGATAGGTTTGTGGAGGTCAGATAGGCAGTCGCTTCATGTACAAAAAACCCGACTGCAAAAACACATAACTGAAAAGGGAAAAACAAGCATTATAATCTATATAATTTTGGTATCGCAGGCGGCGACAATCAAAAATTACTATTATTTCAGGTTATTCGACTGTCCCGCCTGCAAGACCAAAATTATATAGAATATAATGCTTGTTTTTTCCTTTTCAGTTATGTGTTTTTGCAGTCGGGTTTTTTGTTTTTTAAATAATTTATTTTATTTTATGCTTTTTAGTTTTATTAATATATATATTTGAAAATTACTCATTACTAGCTTTTATTTGATACCAATATTGTTGCAATTAATTTAAAAAAAAACTTCCCCTCCTTTTTTGTATTTGCAGATGCAATTTATAAATATAATTCAGGATGGCAGAACTAAGGGTAAGTTAAGATATGGGTAAAATTGGTTATTTCGCATTAAAGGCTAAGTTATGAAGTTTCCTGGGGGTAACCATCACCTCTTATAGCAGTATTATTATAATATTACTTCACAGTGGGAAAGTGGTGGAGCTATACAGTATTGACAATGCTTCGGCAGACTTCCCCAACAGCAAGTGTCAAGACTTCAAGAGTGATTGATTACCTAAAAAGAAATAAAAAATATTTGGATATCTCTCACAGGTTAATTTTTTTTCAAAATAATTGTTATTTTATATTTGAACTTATTATTACATTTACTGCAACATTAAAACCCGCTCAGACTACATATTTTGTAAACCAATGGAGTGGGTTAACTAAATAAAGGTAAAAAAATCGTAAAAAATTAAAATAAATAATTGAAAAAATTAAAAAAACACTCCTTTGAACTGAATACCAATATTTTCAGCGAAGTCGGGCCTGTAAAAAACTGTTCCAAGGAACAGTCCCCCGACTGCAATGAACAGGTTAATACTTCAGTTAAAAATCGTTTAGCTTGTTTTTAATGTTTTAGTTCTATTTTCGTAATTCACTTTTTGACAAGGCAGGTGTGTTTTTTTTTAATTTTTCAATTATTTGTTTTTATTTTTCCTTTTAGTGATAAAACGTTATTTTTTTAATAAGTTTTTCTATGGGATATTGAATAGTAGTACTGTTATATTTATTTTATTTATTTTGTTATAATAATATTTTTTTAATTATTTATTTTTATTTATTAATGTATGTTAAACTTTATAATTTATTCTTAAACTACTCTTCGTAGATGTAACAGCTTGAGCACAATTGTTTTGTGAGATTTATAATAATACTATAATATTTTGTAATCTGTATATTGTAAAGAGCCCAAAAAGACACGTTCTCCAAACGTCAACGAATTATAACATTGCTAAATTGAAGAGTACAACTGTGACATACGTAGACAACTGAAGTGACAGGTACTTGACAGCTCTCTCGTCACGTGTTTTTTGTTTGTTTACCTTTATTTAACTACCTAAACCTACAGAGTATAGTTACAAACTTACATCTTTACATAACATCATAATCCTTATTATGATGTTATGTAAAGATGTAAGTTACGAAACCAGCATCACCCAGCCATATAAAGCTGTATTCCAACTTCACACACAAATATTATAAGTAAGTTTAAACTTCGAAACATGCAGAATTTCTTCGCATTCCAAACTACCGATTTCTGGGATAACTTTGTTCATCGAACATTCCCGAAGTTTGCCGAGAAAGAATTTATAAAAGATTTCGCGCCAACTTATAGGAGACACGGGTAGTTTTGTAAGCGTCACCTTTTTTTTTTTGTTTGGGATATCATCAAATAACTTCTCCCACTCCGGGCGGAGCGGGAGGGTCTATCAGACTCTTACTGACTAAAACCCACCCGTATTCCTTCCGTTGCCTGTGTTGCCAGGGGCCTCGGTAACCCTTTAGTACCTTCCCGCGACCCCGGCAGGCATCGGCCCTAGTGGACCCCTACATTTGTGCTGACGACATCTCTTTGAGGCGCGCGTGGAATACAACGCGTCGTCGACCCGGGACTGGTCCATACCGGACGGTGAGCTACCCATTGCTCACCGTCCGCAAGCCCGCGCCTACGGTGGCCGGAAATCCGCCCGGGATTGCCGACGGCCAGGGCGTCTCCTACGGCGGCTAGGGGCGAGAGGGCGCGAAATTTGCTTTTCCTTCAACCGTCCCGCCTCCTCCTTCGCGAGCATTAGGGCTTCGCAGAAGGAGGTGACGGCTGCCCATGCCCTCTCGTGCCGTACCATTGTAAGTGTCACCTTGCTATGTGAACATTTAAAGGAGCTCTCTTGTAGTAAACAATGCGTGCGTTTTAGAAGTTTAATTAATGGAATCCGCGAATGCGTTACATGAGGTACGGTAGGTATAAATACAGGGTCAAATTAAATAAGCTAGCGAAACTACGCAGGTGTGATGGGTATCGTTTTTTAAACATGATCAAACAAAAAAGATATGATGAGTTTTTTTTTGGGGTCATCAACCGCTGTTGTTATCATATCTTGAAATAACAGTTTATAATTTCTGTTTCTTTTTGTGTGTATACTTCACATAACGATATCTAAACATGATATCACATATTAAAACAGATTTTCTTAACTCATAGTAACAAAACCAACAGAGGTCGTTTAGAGAAAAAAAAAAAAATATTTTAGATTTCCGTGTTTAGATATCGACACCCATCACGTCTGCAGAGTTTCGCTAGCTAATTTAATTTGACCTTGTAGGTTTATATCTACAAAGTCTATGTCTGACTCAAGTATTACAGACCACATCCAGACGGATGTAACAACACAGTTGGCACGGCTAGGTAGGTATTTGAACAGCATGACATCTTTAATAGA
Source organism: Atethmia centrago (assembly GCA_905333075.3). Taxonomy (NCBI): domain Eukaryota; kingdom Metazoa; phylum Arthropoda; class Insecta; order Lepidoptera; family Noctuidae; genus Atethmia; species Atethmia centrago. Next base: position 18,493,085 of record HG995385.1, read on the forward strand.
CAAATTACTGCTACCTTAAGCGCAATTACCAGTAATAATTTTAAAAAGTGGCGCCATCTGCAAGGAAACTGTTTAAAAACTAAATTGTGGTAGAGTTGGACCTGTCCATATAAGAATAAAAAAAGAAAAGCTTGGTACAGCTAAAGACGTAGCGTAGCTAAAACAAGGTGGTGAAACGATACAGTTTCTCAAAAAACTGAATCAATCAATACAGCTTACAACATAATGAACGAATGAATGAATGAAATGCTCCGACCCCAGCATGGATAAACCAGACGCGATTGCTCGAATGAACCCAAGAATTCGCACTAGTCCCTGGAGCCTCATGTTTCATGGGACTACAGAGACCATTGCATATCAAAGAGTAGACCGGGGGCGCGGTAATGGTCTCCTGACCATTACCGCGCCCCCGGTCTACTCTTTGGAAGACGTGCCCTTAGGATAGGAAGGATTATTAGAGCCTACCGGATATGCATCCTAGAGTAAGCAATGAAATAGTGGAGACACGAGTGATTTTTCTATGGGAGGGCATTTTTTAACAACTTCGCCGCCAGGTGGCTTAGGTCCAGTTGCTTTCTCGACTCTTTTCTAATACAAGCTGTATTAAAAAAGAGTGACACAGAGAGACAACATAATGAATTAATAAAATAGTCAACAAAGAGTTTATTGAAAATCAAATAGCGCCAGAATATAGGTAAATTTTCAACCCCATCAAAAGGAATTCGATTAGGAGCTGCATTGCTTTCCCAAATTAAGTTCACCAAGTCACCTAAATGGAAAAAGGAATCGAGACATTGGAACTTTTAAGACATTCCCAAGTTTTTAAGTCGCTGGCGAAATGAGTTGGAAAGTATCGACTAGATAACAAGCCGTCCTTTAAGCGATTAAGACTTAATCAAAATGGTGGAGGAAATTAGATTCAAAGCAGAAACAGCTTATTTTCTAATCTTGTTTGCTGTTGTATAAATGCTTACACGTAGACACTAAATACACACCCATCTATTATACACACAGTTTCTATACACATGTATAGGCTTGTGGCTACGCTTGCCGCGGTTAGTCCGTGGATGGGTCAAGATCACTCCGCGCCTCGGAAAGCACGTTAAGCCGTTGGTCCCGGCTGTCATTTGTAGATCTTTGACAGTCTTTACGGGTCGTCAGAAGACCGAAAGTCTGACAACCAGTCTTACCAAGGGATATCGTATTACCCAGTAACAGGGTTGTGGAGGTCTGATAAGCAGTCGCTCCATGTAAAATACTGGTATTCAGCTGCATCTGGTTAGACTGGAAGCCGACCTCAACATAGTTGGGAAAAGGCAGGCAGATGATGATGTCCTGTGAAATATCCTAATATCATAACCATAATTATACCATTATATGCTTATACATACATATGTATACAAGGTGTCGTTTTGCATCCTCGTCAAATTTCAGGAGGCCGCTATGAAAGACATATATAATCAAATAAAATTACGATACCAGTTCAATAATTAATACATACTTGTTTCTTTTTAATTATTTAAGTTTGACAGTATTTTAGAATACACCACTTTCACAGAACAGAATCACCCCGTTGCGTATGCGGTAGTGTGTGTGTAAAAGGGCAGTTACAGTGCGGTATCACACGGGCCGCATTTTAACATGCGTACCCCATATGTGCCGATTTCCGAAAATTAGAAAAAAAAGCTACTAAAACTACTTATTTTATAATTGATTCGTGTCGAGAATTATTAGCATAGTTACCTCCTTGAATTTGACGAGGATGCAAATCGACACCTTGTATACTTATGTATGTATAGGCATATAATGTTATAATTATGGTTATAATATTAGGATATGGTAACGATAAAATAACTAAGTTGTGAATGTTGCAAACAGGGATTGAAAAATGATGCCTAAGGCTAAATAAAAGACCAAACTCATGCTTTAGCGAAACAAAGTAAGACATATCTAGGCAAGGTTTTATTATAACGAAATATTCAGATTTTATTTTAAGCGGATGAAAAATCGAGAACAAATCATATTACAAGACACCCTAGTGGCTTAGTGAATGTCATAAAAGTCGATTGTTCTCGTCAAATCAAGCATCCAAGGAGACGTAAATTCCCATCGAGTTACGCAAACTGCATCATGAATTTGATACGAAAGGGTATGATGGACACGCTTCACCCCCTACCATAAAATACATTCTCTATTTAGGGTTCCGTACCTCAAAAGGTAAAAACGGAACCCTTATAGGATCACTTGTCTGTCTATCTGACCGTTTGCCTGTCACATCCGATTTGCGCCGAATCTACCGGACCGATTAAGTTGAAAGTTGGTATACATATGAATTTCTGTGACCCAAACACGGACGTGTAATGAAAAGAAATAAATTTTGAAAATGTAGGTCACTTTTGGGGACAAATTATAAAATTTATAAAAAGTTTTACGAACTGTGTGACACATCAAATGAAAGAGCTTACAGTGACCAAACATTTTTTTTCAATGATTTTAAAATCAGTAGTTTTAAAGTTATTTAAGTAAATAGATGATGATTGACCATTACCCCCCCTATTTCCAAAACTACTGAGCTTAAATTAAAAAAAAAGTTTTTGTTTTTTATTTATTCATAATCTGTATTAGCAATAACATACATAAAATCTGCCAAACTACGTAACAGTTTGTCGGCAGTTGTTCTCGTCTAAACATTTTGAAAGTTTGAAAATTAATGTGCTAAAACTTAATGAAGTTAGGTAAACTATAAAATAGACAGTTACAGTTGAGATAAAAATCTCACATTTTACAAAAGTCATTTTCACAAACGTGAGGTTTGTTATAGACAAAGCTATGGTCACAATGAAATTAATAATGTTTTTCTATACCAAGTATAAAAAGTCTATGGTCTTAAAATAACATGGTAAATGTTTCAATACTGTGCGTACAATCAAGCTTACATTTGCAGTTGGAATGTATGGGACAACATGTTTTTCAACTACAATGTGACGTTTGTTTTTGAGATAAATTCATTCCAACGTCGGAACCCTTCATCGTGCGGGGCCCGACACGCACTTCGCCGTTTTTTTTAGCGTTCGTCATTGTTGCTGACCGCCCAATCTAGGCCCTCGATGGTCTTACCAAAAAGGGTCTAACATAAAGATAGTAAGTAGTAAATGATTTTCTCTCACATTTTAGCTTGATATCCAGAATTCTAGATATTTTATTCGACCCACGAAAAGTGGTAGGTACATTAGTTTTCTGTACTATGTCAAAGTCAAAACATTTATTTCAAATAGACACATAAAAGGCAATTTTAAACGTCAAAATTTACACAAAAATAGAACTGATTCTAGTTGCCCCATTCAAACGCAGTATGCAAGACTATTCTTCACTTACAAACATAGACAACCACTCCTCTTTACTCCCCCCTAAATTACACCCCTGCCATTACCGTAAAATTAATTAAAAATATTTCAATATCGACACTAGTTACGCTCTCCAATCCAATTTGACCCGTAACCGAACGCTTGGCAATATTATATGACTCTGTAGAATAAATATAAATCATGTGTGAAATCGTACACGTGTGGGCCACCCCTGTTTACGTCATTATGGGTGTGCGCACATTATTCGTTAGACCAGAGTTCACCAACATTTTTAAGCGCACTTGCTCTATTTGTGGCGCTGGAATTCTTTGTAAGTTCTGCGCGCAACGGGTATTATTCTTTACACGGACTGTATTTCCTTTCACCACATACAAACGATTGTGGTTATATGTACGGAAATATACTGAGCTAGACACTGTTTGTTCACAGCATAACGTCAATGAGACGTCAACGAGAAACGAGATTATACGAACCGAACATGACGTCCCGGTGATGGTGTACGGTGGACACGCGAGCATAGTAAATGTTTGTATCGCTACTTCGGCCCCGTCATCTCGTTTCTCGTTGACGTCTAGTTACCGGTACGGTAGACAAATGGCCAGACTCAGTAAAAGAGATCCCGTGACGCCAGTGACGAAATCTGCGTAAATACCTTTGATAAAAAAGTTGGGAGAATTATTTAGAATGTTGGATAGACGAAGGATAAAAATGGCGGCATACCCTTTTGCCTTTCGATCTTTCAGGATAAAAGATAGCCTGTTAGAAACAAAACTTATTGGGTTTACGAAACGCTACTTTGGAGTAGGAGGTAGGCAAAAAGATTTAAAAGCAAGATGGATGTTTGTGAACTTCATATTTTTTTTGTTTGTACCTTTTAACGTCCTGTGCCATTTTGCAACTTACCTGACAATATCGGGTCGCGGGAAAGTTCGAAAGGGTTACCGACGCCCCTGGCATTACAGGCAACGGAAAGAACACGGGTGGTTTTAGTCAGTAAGAGTCTGACACAGCCTCCCGCTCCGCCCATAGCGGGAGAAGGTATTTGATAATTTCCCACCCGAAAAAAAAAAAAATGGGGGCAACCATCACCTCTTATAGCAGTATTATTTCAATATTTCTTCAGCGTGAGAAAGAGATGGAGCTATAAGTCCTGTACAGCTCCATCGCTTTCCCACTGTGAAGTAATATTATATTGATTAATATGAGGTGATGTTTGGCCACCAATAGTATTATTTTCGCTTTTCAGTAACAAAAAGCATATGTATCAATCAATCTACCACATGTTGACAGCCTCTGGTGAACCCTCAATGGGGTTGCATCGCATCATCCGAGTGAATAATACACTAAACTATACATCATATGAGAAACATAATGGCACATAATTCTGATTCTAATTAATTAAAGTAAGTTCGCGTGATGTCGCCCCATATCGTGCAAAACTAAAATAAATATGACTAACATATGGTTCGTTGTTTAAAATTATTATATTTTATTTGTAAAATAATGTCAGCCTGTAATTGTTCCAGTGCACGTCAAGGATTTAATCATATAAACTAGGAATGTTATTGAGCGTTATATAATACCGTATTAGCTCACTGCCCTAAATAATTCCAGGTTTTCACGGTTTTGTTCTTTTGGAGTATGTCTGTGGTTTCTAAAAGGCAGCCTGTAATTGTTTCAGTGCACGTCAAGGATTTAATCATATAAACTAGGAATGTTATTGAGCGTTGGTTGATACCGTATTAGCTCACTGCCCTAAATAATTCTAGGTTTTCACGGTTTTGTTCTTTTGGCGTAAGTCAGTGGTTTCTAAAGGGTAGAATGCATTTAAAAGCCTAAACTACACTACTTAAAGCCAACCCACAATAAAATAATGGTGGCCATGCAAGTACGTGCTGTCATATTATTGTGAGCACTGTATCAATAAAGATAGAGCTACCCAAATCATTATATCACCATTTTGTATGCAATTAACATGTAGTATAAACTAAAATAAAAAAAAATGAGCAGTAGCCCAGTGGTAACTGCCGCGACTTACGAGTTGTAAGGTCGTAGGTTCGAACCCTGACAGGCGCTCTACTTTGTGTAAATTATTTCATCACCACTGCTCTCAAAACAGTGAAGGAAAACATCGTGAGGAAACCGGCATGTCTTAGAACCAAAAAAATGAAGACATGTGACCTCTACCAACCCGTACTGGGCCCGCGTGGTGGATTACGGCCCACTCCCTCTCACAGAGAGGAGGCTTGTGTCCCAGCAGTGGGAACATTATAGGCTGATTCTGTACAAGTAATCCTTTTTTTGTAAAACTTTTGTGATAAACAACGTTTCCCAAAAAAACAAGGCCCTAGATGCCTCCACCAACACAGACCAATTCTTTCCAAAGCGACATGTACTTACTTAAGTAGTTCAGGTCTTTTCCCGCGAATTTATGGCGCGACGCATAATCGATCGCCGCCCTGCCGAGTGAAAACTACCCTCGCTGTACGAATGTTATTATTTGCGGGTAGGTACACGAGCAGAGAGTGGTTTTATAATTGATATTGATGGTGGGTAGGTGGGTAGGTGGTAAAGTTTCGGTATACAGTTGGACGGTATTGTTAAATATTTGAGTACGATTGAAGGCACTTGCTTTTGAAGCAACTAGTAAGTTCGAACCCTGACAGGCGCTTTAGTTTGTGTATATTATTTCATCACCACTGCTCTCAAAACGGTGAAGGAAACCGGCATGTCCTAGAACCAAAAATTCATAGACATGTGACATCTACCAACCCGCACTGGGCCCGCGTGGTAGATTACGGCTCATCGCCTCTCACGGAGGCCTGTGTCCCAGCAGTGGGAATATTATAGGCATAATCAGCCTATAATGTTCCCAACATTATAGGCTGATTTTGCTATACGAAATAAGATCATAATGATGATATCTGGTCGCCAAAGCACACTTTACTAAACGGTGGAATGATACCCAAACAACACTTGGTGAGAATAAAGTAAGTTAATAATGACCAAACCCCTAGTTATAAAAAACAGGGAAGAACACAAACTCAATCAATAAATACGCTTAAGCCTCAAACTCAAGGTAAGTTCTCACCTTCAAAACACTGAACCTTTGATTATATATTTATATGTCTAGATAAGAGTATCGCGATGCAAAAGAACTAAAACAGGCAAACACGTACACCAGCATAACAAATGCTGCTGTACGTGACAGCTACGTCTTACACTCGCGTCACGTCATTGTGCTGTCATTGTGTTATTCTAGTGTGCGTGCATGTTGTGGCCAACAGTTGGACGCAATTTTTTTAGCGAGTTCACAGCATTTGGCTGTATATATCTTTGCACTAAACCTCAACCTCAAGATAAGTTCTCAACTTCAAATTGTAAATTCAGAAATCGTGTATGAGTAATTCTTTATTGTGGTTCATAAGAATTATTTATTTATTTATTTAATACTTCAAGCAAACATTTGCATTGCTTGCTCAAGGATACATATCCGGTAGGCTCTAATAACCCTTCCTATCCTAAGGGCACGTCTTCCTGACCATTACCGCGCCCCCCGGTCTACTCTTTGATATGAAATGGTCTCTGTAGTCCCATGAAACATGAGGCTCAAGGGACTAGTGCGAATCCCTGGGTTCATTCGAGGAATCGAGTCTGGTTTAACCACGCTGGGGTCGGTGCATTTCATTCATTCAAGCACACAAATGTACAGAGGCGGACTTAATGCCGTAGGCATTTTCTACCAGTCAACCTTTGGGTGATGCAGAGACAAACAGTGGTAGGTGCAATAGCGAAAACTGTGGAATAAATATATTATTAATATCGAATTAGAAGCAAGTACAACCAATTATCGAACATATGAAGCAATAGATTAGCAATATACTTCAAAATCATTTAGATTGTGATTGATAGAGTGTAACGCAATTAGGATGCTGCTCGGAGCAGCATTGTCATCTCTATCAGCCGTCATTTTAGGAGTCAATCATTTTCTGGCGATAATATCATCTTTCCATCTATCCATCGTTTCTTTGCTCTTTCAGCCATGAATAATCACTTTCCTCACATGTCCCTCATAACTTGGCTAGTATGAGATTCATCTTAAATAGTAACCACAAGTAAAAGAAAAAAAATTGTTTATTTGCGGTAAAAAATGACGCAATGAAAAAACACAAACCCAAAAAAGAAGAGAATCCACGCAAAACGGCCATCGCTCAGCATAATGCTGTGACCTTATGCGTGACAGCACCACAGCGCTGGTTTTCAGCGACAGCCGGCCTTAGTGGTTACTTAGGTATTCCTTTTAAGGCGCTGACAAGACCCAATTGAGCAAAATAGGCTTCTCTTAAGAAAAAAAATTGCCAAATCTGTATAGTTTGTGGAAGCGGAAAAATATACCTATGTTAATTTTGAACATATTTCCCAGAACTTGGTTGTTACCAAAACACGTTTTGAAAAATAATCTTTATACAAACTAACGTTAAACTAACCTCTTACCTTGAGTTCTAATCCAAAATATCTGTACTAAATATCAACATACGTTACGTATTTGATTAATAACAAGTACGTCTTATTTTAATGCAGAACTTGGTTGTTTTTCAGTTTCGATTACTCAACTTAGTTTTGAGTAAATAGATAATTCATTCTTATTTTGCAATAAATTACGAGCGTTTTGTCATCGCGCTTTTCTTTCTTTTCTATGCAATCTGACAGTGACCGCGGTTTAGGTGTTCTCAGCGTCTTAATAAAACATTAAAATTTCGCCCTGCCCCGTTCCACTCATTAACAAAACACTCGTCAAAGAGAAAAATATTAAAAGGAAGCAATAAATAAAATCATTTCGAGATAATTTTCGTGAAAGCTAATTAGAGTTGGAGTTTCAACGTCCATTAACGGAATTACTGGCGTTCCCCTTCTTGAATCCTTTAAAAATGTTTGCGTTTGCAGGCGAAGCTTGCAGGGGTAAAGGGCGACCGTCCCCTCCCGTATTGAATTCTACTTTTTATGGCGTTTTGTACAGTATACGCGTGTGTGATTCTAACAGTAGCTGTAGGGGAGATGACGTAGCATGCGATGTAGAGAACTTTGGTTCCCTTTTTTGGGAGTATAGCTCAGAAAGTGTGTGAATGACTCGCAAATTCAGAAGTGATGTGACTTTTTGGAGGAAAGAAAGAAAGAAAGAAAAGAAAGAAAGAAAAAGTATTTATTGGGACTCGCACAGGAGATCACACATTAAACTAAACTAAAAAACACTCATAGAAACATAAAAAAAAAACAAAAACAAAGTAAAATTAAAATAAAAACACAAAGTCCTGTACGAGGCCAAAAGGCTCCTATCTCAGCATAATGCTGCAGTACTTAAGAAATAAGTGTCGCAGCGCTTGTATTCTGATAGGGCCCACTGTGATGTCACAGATAGATCAGATATCGATATACGGAGGAATTGCAGTTATGTGAAACAATTGGGCAGGATTACCTGCATTATAATTATGTATGTGGCAGTGCAGGGCACATTGCTCGCAGAACAGATGGCCGATGGGGACGAAAGGTTCTGGAGTGGCGACCGCGTACCGGAAGGCGTAGCGTTGGAAGGCCTCCTGCAAGGTGGACCGATGACCTTGTGAAGGCCGCAGGAATCCGCTGGATGCGGGAAGCACAAAACCGGTCGAAGTGGCGATGCTTGGGGGAGGCCTATGTCCAGCAGTGGACGTCTTTCGTCTGAAATGATGATGATGATGATGATGTGAAGGAGGAGTTACTATAGGTTGAACTTGGTTTAATTATTTTAAAGTTCCTAGAAGCTTTGCATAACTTAGTTAATTTAATCTAAATTCCTGAAAACTAGCCGAGTTTACTGTAAGCCTGATTCGTTACTGTAGTTTGGTTTAATTGCTTTTAGATAAAGTTAATAACAACATCCCCATACCTTTAGCTAAAGTTGACATAAAAAATGTGAACAGTCTCGCATTACTTACAGTGAACTTAAACATTATATTTGTTACTGGAGAAATGTGAGTGCTCCTCTGCCTAGCTCTTCGAAGAATCTACAGTATTGTTTTAACAAAGAATTACCTACCTCATTTGGCATCTTGAAAATAACATACAAAACATACATCACACTCACCAAACCAACATACTGAACATTTCTTATTTATAAATTTGATTTTTCGGAAATTGCAACTTTTTTAGATGTAAATATTTTTTTTTATGTCTAGATTGCTGTAATGATTACTATATACTTATACATATTAAACAAGTTTTTTTTTTTTGGGTGGGAAATCATCAAATAACTTCTCCCGCTCTGGGCGGAGCGGGCGGGTGTGTCAGACTCTTACTGACTAAAACCCAACCGTGTTCCTTCCGGGGTAATGGCTGATTTTTGCGTTATGCTCGTGAACGGGTGCTGCTTGTGGTGACTGGTCGTCTTGCTGACCATTGTTTTGTTTTGTTATTAGTAATTAACTGTTTATTTATTTTAATTTGATGGTCCTAGTTCATCATTTGTGACTGTTACGGCTGTAGATATATGTAAGCGGGCACGCCCTTTATACTTGAAGGCTTTTACTTAGGTTTTAAGTTCTGTTTACGTTGTTATCTCTGCTTGAGAATAGTTTTCGGTCTTTTTCTTTTTTTTTTTTTTTTTGTTGTTGGTATAGTGGTGTGCTAGCTGACATATGGCTAATAATTTAATGTTTTGTGTTTCACGTGGTGTAAATTGTTTTGCATACTATTGTATAGAATCCATTATTTTCTCTAACTAAACAGACAGCTGTGCTGCTGGGGAGTTTGTTGGCCACTTCTTCTTCCCAGCTAAAGCACTAGGAAGTGGCGAAGGTTGGGCGTTTTGGGGGACTGTCTTATGTAATTTTGACGTTCGAAAAGTGCTGATCCTCAGCCTAGTTTGAATAAATGACTTTTGATTTTGATTTTTTGATGTTGCCTGTGTTGCCAGGGGCCTCGGTAACCCTTTAGTACCTTCCCGCGACACATATTTAACACTTGATGTTATAAGTCAACAATTTATGATGAATTGTTTCTCATAAACACAGGTTGTTTTTATTATCTAGGAGAACAGTACGGCACCCACTAACTAGGTTAAGAAACTTTACGATTGTGCTCTAAACATACGTATTACCTTGCCATGTAATCTAGTCCTAATTGAACAATAAAACGTTATTATTACTTATTATTACAATACAAAGACTCCGACTTCCAAAATTAAAGTTATTTTTCACTTTGTAATATTTTTTTTTGAAGTCGTTTGTTTTTTCTTTTGTTTGTTTTCGCGTTCATTTGTCTTTCCCTAATTTATTCAGCTCTCAAACAGCCAAACAATGACTCATTGCCTTATAAACTAGTTAGTGTTTTCGTGTAGGCACGAAAATAGGTACCAAACAACAGTCGCAAACTAGAAATTCTATTAATTTTCGCAATAGTAGCCGATCAGATATCTTAAGATACCGAATGCTGACAATCTATTTGATACGGTCAAATTACCGTAAGCAGGGACATGAGAACTTAGAGACAGGTATCAAATAAATATGAGTGTCTGAATTATTGAACAGTAAACTGGGAACTTGTTCTTATGTAGCGCAATGTTATTTATTATAAACAGACAGTTAATCATAAAACCTATTACCGACTTCAATTTACTCGTTGAAAATCTCAGTTATAAATACCACTGACATTACATACGGAAATCAATTCAGTTCGCGACAATTCATGAAACATCCAAAAGGCATTATATTGGTCAGCAAAGGTTCAACCTTTGCTGACCAATATAATGCCTTTTTTGGCCAAAGAATCAGCATTGCTATAGAACGTGGCAATACTGCCAGCCTTTTGGGCATTTTTCCTGTTGACAGCGATGGGGACGAATTTTTTGATGCTCTATGATTCTTTCCTCTTCTTTTTTAATTGCTTGTACATCATCATCATCTGCCTAGCTTTTTCCCAACTATGTTGTGGTCGGCTTCCAGTCTTACCGGATGCAGCTGGATACCAGTATTTTACATGGAGCGACTGCCTATCTGACCTCCACAACCCAGTTGACTGGTTGTCAAACTTTCGGGCTTCTGAGTACCCGTAACAATTGTAAAGATCTACAAAAATAACAGCCGGGACCAACGGCTTACCGAGGCACGGAGGAATCTTGGTATGTAAAGACGGTCACCCATCCACTGACCAACCGCGGCAAGCGTAACTTAACCTGATCGATCGACCCGTGCGGCTGTTATTACCCGACTGCCTCAGGAGGGTAATGTTTTTCGAGAGTATGTATGTATGTATGTCTATTTCTTTGGCACGCTCTGTAGCCTAAACGGCTTGATGGATTTTAACATATGATGTGTCCTTAGATTCGTCGTAATTGTGGGAGTGACATAGGCTATATAATATTTATAAATTGCATCTGCAAATACAAAAAAAAGGAGGACAAGGGTTTTTTTTTTAATTAATTGCAACAATATTGGTATCAAATAAAACCTAGTAATGAGTAATTTTCAAATATATATATTAATAAAACTAAAAAGCTTGAAATAAAATAAATTATTTTTAAAACAAAAAACCCGACTGCAAAAACACATCACTGAAAAGGGAACAACAAGCATTATAATCTATATAATTTTGGTCTTGCAGGCGGGGACAGTCGAATAACCTGAAATAAGGCTTCTACATACTGGCGCGACTTGTCGCGCGACGCGTCGCGACACAAAGGCACCGCTTGTAGCGCTACACGCGGTGTCTTTGTGTCGCGTCGCGCCAGTATGTAGGAGCCTATATGGTGTAACTTTTGATTGCCCCGCCTGCGATACCAAAATTCTATAGATTATAATGCTTGTTGTTCCCTTTTCAGTGATGTGTTTTTGCAGTCGGGTTTTTTGTTTTAATTTTATTACTTAGCCACAAGCCCCTTTTAATTACTTGTACATATTATTATTATTACTATTTCAAGACTGTTAGCTTTAACGTCTAAGATGATCTTAGACGTTAAAATTGTTGTTTGTTTGTTTTTTATTATTGTTTATTGTGACTATTCTAGTATATTGTATTTTGCACCAAGGACAGCCCTACTTTATGTCCACGCAAATCACTGTCCATTCCATGGTTGCTTGAAAGAGATCGCAGAACGCGATAAGGCCACCCTTTGTATATTTTGTAGTGATTGATTTATTTTTTGTTATGTATTTTTGTGGTGTATATAAAAATAAATAAACATTACCTTGGAAAATGAAAGCCTTTAACCACACTTTGTTATCAATCAGAAAACCATAACATCCAAAACCATTTCTCAACGTATTCAATATTGTAGATGCAAACCCCAACAGCCCTAATCCTCAAAAAATCCAAGATTACCCCAAATAAACAATCAATAACCAAGATCATGAACACACACCTAAACAAGAACAATTCCAAGACAAATCATTAGGTTTTATAGCCCTATTACGAGCAACACAAACACACAAACGAACGTTCTATAAAAAGAACCAAAATATACTATACTGCACTTAAAACACTTAGCTCTCCCTTCTAGGAGTGCTATATTTAAAATGCGTTAGGAAAACATCCCACCCTTTTGCTTTGGTGTTTAAAAAAGCGGTGTGTTCGTGTTGGACTGATTAAGGCGCTGACAAGACGTAATTGACCAAAATAGGCTTCTCTTAAGAAAAAAATATGCCAAATGTGTATAGTTTGTGGTAGCGGAAAATATATATGTTAATTTTGAATATATTTCGCAGAACTTGGTTGTTACCAAAGTACGTTTTGAAAAAAAATCTCGATACAAACTAACGTTAAACTAACCTCTTACCTTGAGTTCTAATCCAAAATATCTGGATTAAATATCAACATATGTTACGTATTTAATTAATAACAAGAACGTCTTATTTTAATGCAGAACTTGGTTGTTTTTTATTTTCGATTACTCAACTCAATTTTGAGTAAATAGATAATTGCTTCATATTTTGCAATAAATTACAAGCGTTGTGTCATCGCCCATCTCTTTCTTTTCTATGCAATCTGACAGTGACCGCGGTTTTGGTGTTGTCAGCGTCTTAAGAGGTTCTGTAGACTGATTATCATTATACATAAAATCTCGAAACGTAAGAAATTTTGAATTTTGCGGACAGTAGCAGTTTATAAATAAAAGGGTTGATTTCTATGATAGATATAACTTATTTTAACCATTTGCAGTAAAATACCATTTTCCGCATCTTCTAGTGCAAGATCAGCAGGGTTAATACATATCTTGTCTTTAACAACTCAGGGGGCCAACCATCACCTCTTATTATTTTAATATTACATCAGTGTGAGAATGAGATAAAGCTGTATGGGGGTATAGCTCCATCTCTTTCCCACTGTGAAGCAATATTAAAAGAATACTGCTATTAGAGGCGGTGGTTGGCCCCCGGATCGTTGAAATGCAGTAACATATTTTCTGTAAAAACTTAGGAAAACCTCATTTCGCAGTATCTAAAAAAAACTGTACTATGACAGTTTTGTTGATACTTTTATGGAATCAGTTTTTTATAGGGGTTTTGTTCGGAAAAAAGTTGGAGCCCTAAAAAGAACAATCCTCTGAGCTCTCATTATCGCTTTACTATAACGTTAGAATACACACGGCTAAACATCAAGCTATACATTTCCAGTTTACGCTGATCTCGCATTGTACGGAAATCCTATATAATGCGAGATCAGTTTATTTATACCGGAAATTTATAGCTTGATGTGTAGCCGTGTGTACACTCTATGTTTTTATTCGGCCACCACGCGGTCTGCAAGTACCTCTCTTTCAAGCAAATCCACAGAAACCGCTTTTAATGAGAAATTTAGATTATGTGAGGAAATTCTTAAATTAACACGCTGACAACAGCTAAACCGCGGTCACTGTCAGACTGCATAGAAAAGAAAGAGAAGCGCGATGATACAACGCTTGTAATTTATTGCAAGATATGAAGCAATTATCTATTTACTCAAAATTGAGTTGCGTAATCGAAAATAAAAAGCAACCAAGTTCTGCATTCAAATAAGACGTTCTTGTTACGAGGGCTGCCACCACTGCGGATTCACCAAGGTGCTGACAAGACCCAATTGACCAAAATTGGCTTCTCTTAAGAAAAAAAATTGCCAAATCTGTATAGTTTGTGGTAGCGGAAAAAAAATATGTTAATTTTGAACATATTTCCCAGAACTTGGTTGTTACCAAAACACGTTTTGAAAAAAAAAATACAAACTAACGTTAAACTAACCTCTTACGAGGGCTGCACTAAAAGTATCGGGAATGAAATATTTCCATTGTTCCTGTCATATTAAAATATTTTTAATTGAAAACTCCTTGGTTTTAAAAATCGAATACCATTTATTTATTTAAAAAAAGATTCTCGGTCTTGTCACAAGGTTTTGTCAAACTTGTTTAGTCGTTGAGAAAATGGAATTGACTCGAGAAAATTCAAGAGCGATGATTTATTATGACTTTCGAAGTGGTTTGACACAAAAACAGTGTGTTGACCGGATAATTTCTGTATTTGGTGATGAAGGCCCATCCGGCATCCAAAACCACAATTTATCGCTGGTTTGCTGAATTTCAACGTGGACGTGTCAAGCTCAGTGATGATCCCCGTCAAGGTCGTCCAAAAACTGCAGTCACCCAAGAAAACGTTGATGCTGTGCGTAAGCTGATTGAGGAAGATCGACATGTGACATACCGCGAAATTCAGGCAACTTTAGACATTGGCATGAGAGAGATTATTTGTATTTGACAAACAATTAGGTGTAAAAAAGTTGTTTTCCCGATGGATACCGCATTCGCTCTGTCAAGAGCAAAAAGCGGCTCGCGTTACTTGGTGCGTCAGAACTCTCGAAAGAGTCCACGCAGGATCCTCAAATGCTGTATACAACATCGTATCAGGTGACGAATCCTGGATATACGCGTACGAAAATGAGTTAAAGTCAACAAAAATTGTTCGTTCACGGAGTGTGGCAAAAAATAGGTGGCCACGTTTGTCTCCAAAACCGGCCATGTTACGACTATTCCTCTTGAGGGACAAATAACTGTTAATGCAGAATGGTATGCTAGCATTTGTTTGCCACAGGTCGTTTCTGAACTCCGTAAAGAGAACTACAACCGCCGCATCATCCTCCATCACGACAATGCGAGTTTATCACCGCGCACAGAACAAAAGAGTTTTTAGAGACCCCAACTTCCGAATGGAATGGTTGCTTCAATGATTGGTTCCATCGTATGGAAAAATGTGTCAAATTTCGCGGAGAATACTTCGAAAAGCAATAAATACATTTTTAAATAGTAATGTTGTGTCACTTCCTTGACTCCCGAAATTTTCAGTGCCGCCCTCGTATTAATTAAATACGTAACGTACGTTGATATTTAATACAGATATTTTTGGATTGGAACTCAAGGTAAAAAACGTTAGTTTGTATAGAGATTTTTTTTTTTCAAAACGTGTTTTGTTTACAACCAAGTTCTGAGAAATATGTTCAAAACACATAACATTTTTTCAGCCACCACAAACTATACAGATTTGGCAATTTTCTTTCTTAAGACAAGCCTATTTTTGTCATTTGCCCCTTGTCAGCGCCTTCATGCTTCAGGGTTAAAACAAAATGGATGTCGCCCGATCTTTCCAAACTTCAGGAGTCAAGTACCTTTTGAGGATGATAAAGTTGTTTTCCACTTAGAAGGTGCTTCATGGGGACCCAAATTCTGGAAACCCTTTGTAGCCTCACTCTTAGGAATTATTATAATGTATTCTGCAGATGGATTCGTTAGCAGTTTAATGAGGGTTTTGTTTTGCTCCAGCACAGTCTGAAGCTTTTGTGATATTTATTTATTAAAACTTTATGCACAAGTAAAAAAATTATAATACCGTACAAAGGTGGACTTAATTAATGCCTGAGGCATTTTCTACCAGTCAACCTTAGGGTGATGCAGAGAAGACACATGGCAGGTGCAACTTAAGAGATAGATATTACGAAAATAACTATACAATGCAAGAATAGATACGTAGATACACACATATACATACATGTATACATACATATATATTTAATGCCCTGCATTTTTAAAAGTGGCCATAAGAATGGCCACTTTTAAAAATGCACCAAGGGGTATCTTGTTACCCAGTAACTGAGATCTGATAAACAGTCGCTCCATGTAAAAAAAATACTGGTATTCAGCTGCATCCGGTTCGCCTGGAAGCCGACCCGATAATAGTTGGGAAAAGGCTAGGTAGATTAATTTTGAATTTTATAAACACAGAACAACATTACAGAAATAATAATATAGAAACTAGTTATTTTGATGGCGCTGCTTTCCACACAAGGGGGTAACCATCACCTCTTATAGCAGTATTATTTCAATATTACTTCAGCGTGAGAAAGAGACGGAGCTATAAGTCCTGTATAGCTCCATCACTTTCCCACTGTGAAGTAATATTATAATAATACTGCTACAAGAGGTGATGGTTACCCCCCCCCCCCCTGAAGTGTGCTTACAGATCCAATGCATTAGAAACAACAATTTTAAATTAGGGATGGCGTTCATAATTTTTTTGTGTATCGATTTATCAGATTTCGATTCGAATCGATTTAAGGATCGATATTTTTCGGAAAGAATCGCAATCCCTATTTTACATCACAAACAGAGGCTGCAAACGTTTTGTAGATATTTTATACAGAGAACTTGAAAATTAATGCAGGTCAATAGTAACAGGATAGGTATTCATGGAATCATGGCTGCTTGTACATTTGTGAAATATCGTGGCTTTATGTAAATTTTAACGTCTAGCTCCAACTCACACCGGTCTGTTCGCTGTTTATGTAAAATTTATTCAAAACGTACGCCGCTGCATGAAACGTAGTTATTTTTTATTACTTAGCACGTGGTCATATTAATTAAGTTTTTGCTGTTTTGAGGGGTTTGTGTTAAAGCGTTAAGTTCTGAATTTAGATATGTGTATGTATTGTGTGTATGTATTTGTATTTATTTTAATTATGCGTATATGTCTGTTGTGTTGTGACAACACAACACAACAGATACAGACATATTAATTAAGTTTTTGCTGTTTTGAGGGGTTTGTGTTAAAGCGTTAAGTTCTGAATTTAGATATGTGTATGTATTGTGTGTATGTATTTGTATTTATTTTAATTATGCGTATATGTCTGTTGTGTTGTGTTCTGTGAGAGAAAGTCCACTGTTCCGTGTTAGTTTTAAATTAAATTATTTACAACATAATTATTGTCACAACACACAAAAAAATATTATATTAATAATTGTTTTCTATGTTAATTAATGTAATTAGTGTTATACCGTTTTAATTAACTATACATACCTAACTAAATAATGTACTGAATGCTCTGTTAATCAAATAACAAGAAACTTGTGTTTATTTATAAACTTTCCTTAAAGCTAAACAATTATTAGCGACTGTTTTATCAAACGTTTGATGTTCAAACGTGTTTTAACTTTAAGCATCATCATCTGCCGGGGTCGCGGGAAGGTACTAAAGGGTCACCGAGGCCCCTGGCAACACAGGCAACAGGAAGGAATACGGGTGGGTTTTAGTCAGTAAGAGTCGGACACACCCTTCCGCTCCGCCCAGAGCGGGAGAAGTTATGTGATAATTTCCCACCCAAAAAAAAAAAATAGTGTTAGTCCGCGAAATTCAACTATTCTTACGTTTTTTTGCAATTTGTATCTTGATTAATATATAATTCGCAACCATAACAAATACCTATGTATTTACAGAATTATAATCATTAGAATCATTAATACATCTCTCTTACTTAGATTTGTTCCGTAAGACAAAAACTTTCTTAAAAAACATAAGACATTTTCCGTCTTATTACAAAACAAGGATTATCTTCAGACCCAGGTTTGAATTATTGAGCCGTTTTTTTTAATTTCGAACTTTATTCCGACTACGTTAAAGTTCTTAATGCCAAACTGACAACTTAGTACCGGACTAAATAGTAAGTTTTGTATAAAGAACTGCATTTCAATCACAATAACGTTCTTATTACAAAAACTAGCTCGATGGTTTAAACCATGTCAAAAGAAATCCTTGTTTTGTAATAACACCGTTTGAATTTTGCGGACAGTAGCAGTTTATAAATAAAAGGGTTGATTTCTATGATACCTATAACTTATTGTAACCATTTGCGGTAATATACTATCCTTCCGCATCTTCAACTGCAAGATCAGCAGGGTTAATACATATCTTAAATCATACATATCTTAAAAAAATACTGGTATTCAGCTGCATCCGGTTCGCCCGAAGACGACCCGATAATAGTTGGGAAAAGGCTAGGTAGATTAATTTTGAACAACATTACAGAAATAATAACATAGAAACTAGTTATTTTGATGGCGCTGCTTTCCTCACAGGGGGGTAACCATCACCTCTTATAGCAGTATTATTTCAATATTACTTCAGCGTGAGAAAGAGATGGAGCTATAACTCCTGAATAGCTCCATCACTTTCCCACTGTGAAGTAATATTATAATAATACTGCTGTAAGAGGTGATGGTTACCCCCAGGTCCGAAGTCGACCATCGTTATTCTACTAATTATTAGATCGGTGAAATATACTATTTAAATCACGATTTTAATGTCTTCTGAAAACATTAAGTCTAAAAACAAAAAGCTACACTTTCAAACTCGTACAAAACCAAACAATTTCTATTCCTACGTCACATAATTCCGATTTTATCTTCGTCTGCAGTGGTCAAAGCTATTTCAAGGGTATTCCGATGTGTGGGCCGACAATACCTCGTATTGTGTTCCTTGCGTTCAGCCAACGCTGCAATGGCGTTTACCTTGTCGATATCGAGACCAGATTCTATTGAAAACGAGACCTGGAGACGGTTACTGGTTTCCGAGACGATAGTATGTTTTCATTGTCTGGGTAACGTAAGGTTTTATTATCTAAGCTTGTGTCTAAGGGAGTATGTGCTTTTGTTGCTTTGTATTTTTTGCAAGAGGATTGTATGTCAGTTTGTTTCATGTTTTATTTTTGTGCTGCTTACGCGAATTTTTTTAGGTCTTTTTACCTGACTGCCCCAGAAGGAGGGTCATGTTTTTCGAGTGCATGTTTGTTTTTTTTTTGGGTGGGAAATCATCAAATAACTTCTCCCGCTCTGGGCGGAGCGGGAAAGTGTGTCAGACTCTTACTGACTAAAACCCACCCGTATTCCTTCCGTTGCCTGTGTTGCCAGGGGCCTCGGTAACGCTTTAGTACCTTCCCGCGACCCCGGCAGGCATCGGCGCTAGTGGACCCCTACATTTGTGCTGACGACATCTCTTTGAGGCGCGCGTGGAATACAACGCGCCGTCGACCCGAGCCTGGTCCTTACCGGACGGTGAGCTACCCATTGCTCACCGTCCGCAAGCCCGCGCCTACGGTGGCCGGAAATCTGCCCGGGATTCCCGAAACCCAGGGCGTCTCCTGCGGCGGCCAGGGGCGAGAGGGCGCGAAATTTGCCTTTCCCTCAACCGTCCCGCAATGCAGCCTTAACGGCTTGACGGATTTTAACATATTATGAGGTATCATTAAATTCGTTTTAATTGCGGGAGTGACATAGGGGTTACAATTTTACTATGGCATCTGCGATAAAAAAGAGGGGGAATAAAAAACATATTTTGTGATTATAATAATATGGGTATTTATTGATTTATTTGATGTACATATTTACAAAAATCAATATTTAATCGATTCTTTAATAATCGATATATCGTAGGTCTAAAAGGAAAAACGGAAGCCTGCTTCCCTTAAGTACTACCAGGTAAAATTCACTAGGAAGGTTATACGTCCATCTCCGTTAAAGCCCAAACAAGAAGTAAAAGTAAAAATGAACCTAAGGACTACCTACCTGGTAGTCCTTAGGTTCAATTTTACCTACTTCTTGTTTGGGCTTTAACGGAGATGGACGTATAACCTTCCTAGTGAATTTTAATTAAATAATTTAATAATAATCTTTACATTTTAAAAAGCCCACAATCGGTTTTATTAAAGTGTTAGAACCTAGATTTCCTATAGTATTTAATAAAAGCTAGTAAATAGCCAATTCCGAATATTACAACGCTTTTAATCTACTATTTTGACACAAACTACAAAAAGTATACATTTTATTTTATATTTACCTTACCAATACAATACTGAAAAAATTGTTCATTAATAACACTAGAAAGCTTAAAATTAGCTTATTATTAAAACAAAAAAACCCGACTGCAGAAGACCGAACTGAAAAGATGGAAACAAAAACCGGTCAAGTACGAGTCGGACTCGCGCACGAAGGGTTCCGTAAAAAACAGCAAAAAGTCATGTCTGTTGCATAGGAGCCCCCTTAAATATTCATTTTATTCTGTTTAGTATTTGTTGTTATAGCGGCAACAGAAATAAATCATCTGTGAAAATTTCAACTGTCTAACTATCACGGTTTATGAGATACACCCTGGTGACAGACGGACAGACATACAGACAGACCGACGGACAGCGAAGTCTTAGTAATAGGGTCCCGTTTTACCCTTTCGGTACGGAACCCTAAAAACGAATATCCTTTAAGTACCTACCAAAAATAAATAAATGCAGTCGGAGGCATCTAGGATGTAAGGAACGCCTTAAAATTTGCCTCCGACTTTTCTTTATTTTTGCTACTTCGTTTTTTGTTTAATCTTGTTTCCATCTTTTCAGTTCGGTTTTTTGCAGTCAGGTTTTTGTTTTAATCATTTTTATTTGATTTTTTCACTCCTATCCTACCTAACAATCAAAACATCATCAACAAATAAAGAAAAAAAAACCATCAAAACCAAGATTTATTGCCAAGATAAAGATATCCAACGCAATATGCAACGTCGAAATTAATACCAAGGGGTATTTGTTTCGACGTTGCTAAATACCATATCAATTTCTGGCTACTTATCCTTAATGACTCCATTCCAATTAGATTCAACTCTAGGATCATCAATTTAGGATTCAAAATGGAGTGTCTGTGTTAATGATCGATTGGCCTGTCGGGTTACAAGGAGAGTGGCTCATCAAACATGCAGGCCTGTCTACCGAAGTGTTCAGCGCTATTCGCCAGAATGTCTCATTCTGAGGAGCCATCTACTTACTTAGTAGGTGATTAATTTTGAGCCACTGAACATGTTTTAGCTTCTGCATTATCTTTGGAGCTATTAACGTAATCAGGGAGAGTGTGTTCAAGTGTGGGATAGCACAATTTCTTGACAATCATTTGTTTTACATAACATAATCAGCCTATAATGTTCCCACTGCTGGGACACAGGCCTCCTCTCTGTGAGAGGGAGTGGGCTGTAATAATAATAATACCATTTATTTCAGGCGACACAGGCTCATAATCCGTGGTAATCCACAACGCGATTGGTTTCATTTGTTTTATGTGCGGTAATATTCTGAACACTAGAAAGGATAGTGTGCAAATCTTGCAATATCTCCGGCAGATTAAATGCAATTGAGTGTTTACAGTACATTTTCAGATAATAAGGTTTTATAAAGAATACATTTCTGTTTAGATCTTCGCCATTTTGTTGCTTATATTAGCCACTAGATTCTTGGTATCTAATTTTAGACCGCTTTTTAACCCACTTATAAGATTTTTTTTAGTCCCAAAACCTACCTGGAAATCGGAAGGTCATCGCGAGGCTCTTAATGTTATCTTTAATTTAATCTGCCCCTTACAAAGTTTCCTTTTTAGTTTCATTTGCCAAATTCCGCTGGCAAACCGAATATCAAATTCAGAAAAGGTCCAATACTTATTACGTTTTGAAATCTTAACGAGAACTTCTTGGCAATAATCGTTTAGAGCAGGGATTCCCTACCTATTTTGGGCAAGAGACACCTTTTCCAAATTGAACTGAGACCTCAGACCCAAATAGCCAAAGTTTTTCATTTTGTACGAAAATGTACACGCATATCGACTTGTTGAGATTTTAAAAGTACGACAATGATACTTCCTACTAAAACATTAGTCATTCATTATAATAAGTTGGTAAACGTAACACAACTTATACAGTATCTTGAAAGAACATAAGAACTTGTGGTAATTAATAGGGGTCGATTTTTAGACCTCATTGATCCCCATGCCATGGTACGGAGCGAGAGGGCATGGGCAGCCGTCACCTCCTTCTGCGAAGCAGTAATGCTCGCGAAGGAGGAGGCGGGACGGTTGAGAGAAAGGCAAGTTTCGCGCCCTCTCGGCCCTAGCCGCCGCAGGAGACGCCCTGGGCGTTGGGAATCCGGGCGGATTTCCGGCCACCGTAGGCGCGGGCTTGCGGACGGTGAGCAATGGGTAGCTCACCGTCCGGTAAGGACCAGGCCCGGGTCGACGGCGCGTCGTAGTCCACGCGCGCCTCAAAGAGATGTCGTCAGCACAAAAGTAGGGGTCCACTAGGGCCGATGCCTGCCGGGGTCGCGGGAAGGTACTTATGGGTCACCGAGGCCCCCGCAACACAGGCAACAGGAAGGAATACGGGTGGGTTTTAGTCAGTAAGAGTCTGACACACCCTCCCGCTCCGCCCAGAGCGGGAGAAGTTATTTGATGATTTACCACCCTCAAAAAAAAAAAAATTGTTCCCCAAAATCAGTTTTCATTTATGTTACCCTGTCAAACCGATTTCGACCCCAAGGGGTCGATATCGTGTGGATCGCCCGGAGGACACAGTGGAGCATACGATGTAGGTCTGGGCAGAGCACCGTCGTGTCCTCGTGGAGGCGATCGGCGGCAGAGACCTCTCGCGTCCGGCCCTGGTTCAGGCCATTACCATGGCCGCCATGGCCTGAGGGAGAGGGCATGGGCAGCCGTCACTTCCTTCTGCGAAGCAGTAATGCTCGCGAAGGAGGAGGCGGGACGGTTGAGGGAAAGGCAAATTTCGCGCCCTTTCACCCCTAGCCGCCGCAGGAGACGTCCAGCAGGGCTAACATGACAAGCGCGAGAACGCTCTCTATCACGATTTGTCGAAATTTGTCTACGATTCTAACGTCATCCTAATGCCTAACATGACCGTTATGCTCGAGTAAACTCGAGAAAGGCACTTTGACAGTTCTTTATCTCGCGACGAGAAACCGATGTAGCATATTATTAAAAACAAATCATTTTTATATTAGGAACATCGGCTAATTCATTAAATTTTACGCATAGAATTAGTATGTACTATAATGATTTTATATCCACCTCTTTTAATTTAGGTTGTATTTTTTTGTATATCCGACTTTTTTGATTAAAATTTATATTTTTGTTTGGCATGCCGAAATTAAAATACAAAATGACGGAAATGAAAATGAGTGAGCCGTCACCAATATGTTAACCGCGTCACCGACATACAAACCGCGTCACCAACATACGAACAGCATCAACATGCTAACCGAGTCACCGACATGCTCAATGCGTCATCAACATGCTCAATGCGTCACCAACACGCTAACCGAGTCACTGACATGCTAACAGCGTGCCCGACCTGCTAGCAGCGTCACCGACGTGCTAACAGCGAGCCCGACCTGCTAGCAGCGTCACCGATATGCTAACAGTGAGCCCGACCTACTAACAGCGTCACCGACATTCTAACCGCGTCACCGAAATGCTAGCAGATTTACAACATGCCAATCAACTTACGCCGTGATAACCGCGTCACCGACATTCTGAAAGCACCCGTTGACATGCAATCTGCGTCACCAACATGAAAACCGCGTCACCAACATCCTAACCACGTCACCGACATGCAGACTGCGTCACCAACATGCTACCCAAGTCACCGACATGCTTACTGCGTCACCAACACGCTAATGTAACGTGTGCATCAGACTAGCGTCGCGCAGCGGCCTGTGTACGTACATGTATGTATACGCATATATATACATATGTATATGTATATGTTATTCCAAAGTTTTAAGTTTTCACTTCTGTCACCAGTCTCCATAAATGCCATATTTTTTTGGATTATAATTTTGTGTACTCTTCTCGTCGTCAAAATCGAGGACGACTAAATGACAGAAGAATCTGAAGATTATCTCGTGTTGAATTGTCAAAATTCGAGATAACTTCGGTGCCATGTTAGGGTTTGTCGAGAAAACATCAAGTTTGACAGTACGGGACGAGTATTTTGTATGGCAGCGCTGTCAGAAAACGAGAAAATTGACAGAAATAGACAAGAATTACTCACGCGAGAGTGAGTAATTGTCGTTTGTGTCATGTTAGCCCTGCTGGGCGTCGGGAATCCCGGGCGGAATACCGGCCACCGTAGGCGCGGGCTTGCGTACGGTGAGCAATGGGTAGCTCACCGGCCGGCAAGGACCAGGCCCGGGTCGACGGCGCGTTGTATTCCACGCGCGCCTCAAAAAGATGTCGTCAGCACAAGTGTAGGGTCCACTAGGGCCGATGCCTGCCGGGGTCGCGGGAAGGTACTACAGGGTTACCGAGGCCCCTGGCAACACAGGCAACGGAAGGAATACGGGTGGGTTTTAGTCAGTAAGAGTCTGACACGCTCCCGCTCCGCCCAGAGCGGGAGAAATTATTTGATGATTTCCCAACCAAAAAAAAAAAAATGTGTCCATATCGACCACTTTGGGAATCTCTGGTTTAGAGCGTTTAATATTAACTAATTAAAGTATGTTATTTGAATTCTTAAAGCTTTTAAAGTGCCGCGTTGCTGACGTCACAAAAAGTTAGCTAGAGTTCGCTAATTCTGAAAGCGAAAACGCGGTCTGATGGCCTAGAGGACTTCTTAGCGCACATCAAGGTCGTTTTTATGGAGTGTTTGTTTGTTAGCTTTCGGTAGCCATTACATTCGCTCCGTTAGTGAACACATTTCCGAGACGAATTTCCGAAAATCCATTTGAAACCGTATTTCAAACAATAGCAGCTGCTATTTATAATGGGATGTGTACTTACGTTTCCAAATACTGGAAGACCCTGTACACCGGCTTTCTGTAGACCAGGAATCCATCGCACCGCTCCATGATCACCACTTTCTAGAACTTTCCTACTGTTTAACACCTCACGTTGTCACGGGACCACCACAAACCACACTCTGCCACATTTACCATTCTACAAATATTCGATGATATTGTACAAAAGGATCCGGTAAAAAAGGTTTCAAAGCACTGTCATTTATTTACACTTACACTAGAATCCCGTAAAAATTTTAAGGCGATCGTCAACTATTAAAAAGTTTACAAAATTCTTTTGGTCCTTTAAGGTGACTTCGTTCTATATTTAAGGCTGATTTATTAGTTACAAGGTATAAATATTTGGTAAAGAAGCACTTAATGATACACTAGCACTACTAATTTAACGCCTAAAAGGCGATCACAGTCCACTTTTAGATTGGATTGTTAACATTTTGGCAGAACACCAGAAACCTGCTTGTCTGAAAAAGAAGAAAATAGCTTCAGCTAAGTTTTTCACAAAGGTTTGAACGTAAACATTGAGTTTAACACAATAGCTTTTATTTCCTCGTGTAACTGAAGGCTGAGCAAATCGGTATCAAATCTTGAGCCGACAAAAGGCTTCAGGAACACGTTTTCCGACCTTTGCGTTAAAAGGCTCCTTTCTTGGCTACCCTTGTCATTACTGAGACATCAATATCGTTCTTTCTCGCGCTTTCCAAGTTCCACAAACGATTGACGTGAACAGACTCGGAAGAGACAAGAAAACTCATGATTTTTAGTACTCGATTGGCATTTTATCTTACAGTTTCACTCGCAATACGGGAATTTTTGCGCCAATGAATCATTTTATACATTGAATAACAAGTATGATACATAAAGCTACTGATAAAATTAAAAATCGGTCCACAAGTAAGTACCTATGAAGTTATGGAAAAACATTGTGCAAATACTAAAAATAACGCGGCAGTCACTGGCATACATTATCATTTAGCCGTTGGGACTGTCAGCAGCATCCGGCGGCGGACAATTGTTCCGGCAGTGATAACAAACACGACATACAAAACACTGTCCACACCATTCAGGGCGTTCTAACTAAATAATACTTTCCAAATAATAAATACAAACAAGCAACTGCCGCTAGCTTTTAATAAAAAGGAGCGCCTAAAACATGTTACTCATACATAAATTTCACTTGAACCTCAACTCCTTTTTATTTATATTTTTACTCATTTACAGACATTGACCAATATGGAACCTTGTTTCGAAAGCATGCGAGACCGGCGGCGCCGCGCATGAAATGTGTACGCATCGAGTGTCCAGACACGACTGACCAATAAAGCGTCCGCGACATGCATTCTACATCCCAAATATGCGTACGCGCATCGCCGGAAGCAGGTGTCACGCACGCCACCTGTTCCCGTCGCGAATACCAAAAAGCGTGCTGACTTAAACAGTCAGTTGGAACAATGACCTGTCTGCACAACGGGTACCCCACACATGGCTAATTAGAACTTATTTCGGCATTAATACAGACATAAGCGGCTATCGAATATCATCTGTAATCCGTTATAAGTTTATAACTGAATAACGTGGCATACATACTATATTGATGAATTTTATGCGTACAGTTAGACGGTTAGCTTTTGTTGTGCCGCAAGTACTGGACAAACAAGATAATAAATATTTAATGTATTGCAGTACCTTTAAAGTGGTGTTAACATATTCATTAACATACTGAAGAATGAAGGTACATAATGGGTGCTAAAACTTTCGAAGAAAATTGTGACGGTGTAATAGTTTGCAGAACGTGCAATGGTATAAGTAGATATCAACACGGAAGTAAACCATGCACAAACAGAATAGTTGAAGAGCGTTTCTGGCCCTTACAAAAGCATGAAGCCCATGTTTATAATTTAACTAAGAACTAACAGCATACAGAATCACACAGTCCAAGAGCCTCAAAATCTCAGAAGTTACATCTCATCCACTTTAATATTTCATCTAAAATCCTACACAAAAGTCGAGACGAGTACAGGAAGGCATACTCAGATGCTGCACAAGCTTTTAAGAAAACAGGTCACGGATATCGTCGAAAAATATGAAACTTAATAAAGTCTGGAAGAGATTTATTCGCGCGGACGCATCCAGTTTGTGACAGAGTGAATCTACGTGAGAACAAGTTTGAAAGTTACCAACTGACGTTCAGTGCTGATGTAAGACTGAAATAAGCAGTAGTGTTGAAGTCACGACGACTTATTACTTTCTTGAACTGGGATTTAGTTTGAAAATGGCGTGTAGGTATTCTGAAGCAGTTCATCTTTGCTGAAATTTGACATCTTTGTCGAATACGCTTTCACTTGCTAAGTATTCAGAAGAAGGAAATGTTGTCTTAATTCCCTATTTTTTGTCGAAGACTTGAAGCATGCTTAAACCTATTCTTACTTCTTCACCTCATTTGCAATTCGTGAACATATGTTGCAGAAAGGATTGTAATGTCAGTGACAGCTGTCATTGTCACACTGACAGGTGCATTTGCAACACGGTTATGTTATTCGATGTCACCGACCATTTTGAAATTCATTATTAACAACATTCTAAGTAATTTTCGTCATATCCTACTTTGAATTTAATCACACCGTATCTAGAACATTGTAAAGCGACAAAACAAAGCTGAAATCATTAATTTGTAACCAAGTATTAATACTGAGCATTATCACGCAATTTGTTATTTACTTGGGCAATAAAGTTTTCAAATCGAGAGGGTAAGCAGCTAAATTTTCCAAATTGGAGTTAAACACGCTATCTTTCACCCCTCTGGGCTTTTTAGGCTCATTTCAAATAACTAAGCGTTGTTTTTTTATGTTACAAACACAACGATTGACACACTTATAAAATAACGCTGGGAATGGTGCTGATCCACGAGTCATGTTCGTGAACGGGCGCCGTCAGTAGAGACTGGTCATCTCTTAGCTGCCACCCACGGCTTATTTTAATTTTTGTATTGCTTTTTTTTGTTTTGTTAATGTTTTTATTACGGCCGCTTTTACATTTTGCATCGTTCTCACATGTATAATTTCAAAATGAATGATGTCAACAATATTTTGTAAAAAAGAGTGTCCGTGGAGTTTCTTGTCCGTTCTTCTCCATAGGTACCTACTACGCTTTGGAATGGGCAACTAGCTTCATCTTTCTGACTGACCGACCGAACCCTTGACAATTCAAAAGTGTCTGTAATTGGTTTATTTGAAATAAAAGCTTTGAGTTTGAGTTTGAACGAAATGAAACTACTTAAAATTAAAGATTCAGAGAAAATATAAAGACCTCTCTCTTTCTTAAATCACACACATATTACCTATATCCTTGTTCTTTAGAAAACATGAACTTAGATCAAATTAATCTCACATATCTATACACACGTGACATCACATCATATAAGCGAAGTTTCGATGTAAAATGTAAATGTACAGACACAAATCAGTTCAAACGAAACTCAATTTAGGTCTTGTTTTTTCTGCCATTTCAAGCTTTGATACACCCCGTTCCTAATTAAAACGTGCCACCTCCATCAAAGATACGAAAATCAAGCGTACCCATTGAATTTCTAGACCCCTACTCTTGCCCGCTCATGTGGACACAGAATAACACCGTCGGAATTAACCCTTTCAGACCTGAATTATTTTTTTCTGTCCAATGAATCTAAAAAAAATCCTGTAGCTAGACTAGGGTAAAAAGACAAAGGAAAAAATAATGAAAAAAATCCTAGCTGTCAACTTTTCAAGAAAAAATAGTTTTTCTTTTAGTGTACAAATGTGCACATCCGTCCTACGTAATGACAAGACTAGTGTAGTAGAAGTTTCACTGAAATTATAAAATGTTTAATTTATAAATGTTTATATTAGGAAATATTAATTATTTTTATAAAATTAACAAAACTAGATTACAATCCTTATAATAATTAACAAAAAATAGATTTCTTCTTTGGGATAGGTAAATAATTGGCACATAGGTAAATCAGTCATTCGCCCCATTCAAGCAGTATGATTCATTTTACGTATGAAATGCTAAGAAACAGTTTTTGTCTTTGGTAAGGCAAAGGTGAACTTTGCATTTTATACATTTAATCCGGGTTCTTCCCTTGCATCTCACCATTTTGCACCGTGTCCCAAGTCCCTCATCATGTGCAGGGAAATGCCCAACACCGTCTCTTGCTATATCCGCTACAGGGCGAACCTCTCCTGGTCTTCTCGGAATAATTTGCGGTATTGGGCTACTGCCACTGGGCCGTCCTCTTTTACCGATGGTAATTGTATTCCTCAACACCAGACTTTCAGACAGCTGACGACGAAAGTGAAGCAACCTGAGTTGTTTATTCTTTGGTATGCCTAGCAACTCATTGTCAATTTGGTACTCTCCGTATATGCACTACAGCTAAATCAGAAGCATGAAATATCATACGAAGGGTCCATTTTTTTGACTTTATGAAAGTCCTATAATAGCTCATGAGTTGATCTAATAGATCAACTCCTCCCATTGCGTGATTGTATTTCCTGACAACTTCGGGGCGTTCAACGTCTATAAATCTCTTCTCTTTTTTACACCACCTCTTGACTAAGTCTTTTTCACCAATACCAACAAAATTAGAAGCAAGATGGGTAATCTTATTATCCAGCCACTTGACCACAGTTACATCTTCGTCATACGAGTAACTACTTACTTCTTGAGAAAATCCTCGAGGCTTTTTATTCATTTCTTTATCGCTTAGTAGCGATGGGTTGGCGAATCTATTGATACGAGCTGTGCATGCAGCCATAATGCCTTTTCGTTTCATAATTTGCAATAAATGATATGACGAAAAGTAGTTGTCAAAGTACAGCTCGTGGCCCTTGCTTTCTCCAATTCTCTTTGTGAGATGAAGGACAATAGCTGCACCATATCCAATTTTTTTTGTCAAATTATTATCAAGTTCTGGACTAGAGCTTTGATAAAGTATAAAATCATAGGCTTGCCCATGTTTACCATATAAAAAATATCTTGAGCCCCCATGGACAAGGTTTACCCTTTATATACTGCTTGGCAACATGTAAGCCAGTAAAAGGAACTATCTGCTCATCTACGCAAAGTTCTTTTTCAAGTGGTAACTCCAAACATCGATTCCTAACAGCATCAAATATTGGTCGAACTTTGTAAAATGCATCTTTGCAACCAGCTGGTATTCTTGTATTATCAACAAGGTGTAAATTATTACGTAGTTCAAAAAAGCGATCCCGTGCCATATTCTCTGAGAACAAGGGAATGCTGATGCCGGTTTCCCAGTACATTTTCAAGCACGGGTAGCTATTTAGCTACCCACCAGTATATATATATACCAGTAGCTAAATGTAACCCAAATAAAATTTCTAATTCTTGTGCAGTAGTAGGTTTAAACCTGAGTTTATTTGAATGTATTGCGTATAAGTTGGTCACTTCAGCCATAATTTCAAATAATTGTTTTGGCACGTACCGAAAGTAATAATCCACTGGAGCTTCAACTGTAGGGTAAACTGACATTAGTGATAGCCAATCTGATGAAATAGTATTTAGGAGTTCCCTATGTCTCCACCTAATGTTCAGTTTAGGCGTAATATTCTGAAGTATATTTTCATGAGAGGACTCCATTTCTGTTGTCGGTGGTACTTTGGGAACCACTTCATCGCAGGTGTCAGTAACTTCTGGATCATTCGTTCCAATCCACGATGAGCTGGGCCCTTCATCATCATCAGTGTCGGGTGGAAATACCTCTCGTTGGTTTTGATTGATGACATCTGCACCAACTCGGACAGACCGCAACTCCCTTTCAGATGTAAATCCAAACGGTTCTTCGTCATCAGACGATAGCTCCAAATCGGAAAGATCTCCTTCATGTAGGGCTTTCAAGGCGTCCAGTGAAAACATATCGGTGTTATTTTATCTGAAAATGTAAAAAAAAGCCTTATCTCAATATATAGCATCAATAACATTAAAATAAATAGTTAAAAACATAATTATTCAAAACTGATTTTTCAAATACAGCTTGAATACTTCAACAATCGTAAAAACATCGTTTACGCCTGATGTGTACATTTGTGTACAAATATAAAAATTGTGATAATTGATACAAAAATAGAATAACAAAGTCAAATTATATGTTACGTATGACCTTAGGAATATAACACATCAATTCATATTTTTGCAGAGCGTATATTTCGCTATTTCCTACTTTTTTGAAATAAAAATGATGAGCTTACCTACACAGCTCCAACTTCGGTTAGCCACTGGTCGAAACTTGTCGAAAAAGTCACAAAAAATGCTAAGAGATGGCGTTAGTAGTATCGTTTTTTGTAGTTTATATTGTGGACATATGGATACAACCGTTCTCATTTGCAATTGTTGCGAAATACTTACCAAAATATTTTTTTATATCTTATGTGTACATTTGTGTACGCCAGGTCTGAAAGGGTTAAACATCCGAAATTGGAACTCCTTTCAGAACGTGTGTCGTCAGACTGTCTTCTTTTTAATTTTTTGTCGATTTGTTAATGGGATTAGTCGTTATTTAGTTAAGGAATATTATTATTCGAGACTGCACAATAATAAACGTCGTGTGACAGTCTAGCCATCAGATCGGGTGGGGTAATGAACTGTGATGCCATGGAGGAGTTACAAATAGAGAGGAGTACGGTCGATCAATATAAATTCCGATTATCCAATGGCGCACTTATTTTCTGCGTACAAAAGACACTTGTGGGGTGAAGTTCTATCAAGTAGGTAGGCAGGATATGTATACAGTATGACCATACCAATAACTCATTACTCGGTGACTGCAGCTGATGAATAACTATAAAATCGCTAGTTGTTACCCCGTTTACAGAATTGGATAGACGAGCCGCATTGCCTCTTATTTAATGCGAAATGATAAAGGTACACATTTGACCTTATTTAAAAAAAACCGGACACACTCGGTGGGCTAGTCCGCAGTCGGACTCGCCCACCGAGGGTTCCGTACATATTTGTAGGTACAAATATGTACAAACAGACACTTCAATTTTATTTATTTTTATAGATTGAGGAAATTATTTATGTTGGATTGCAGAGTACAAACGTTGTTCGTCGCATCGTTGAGCTCCTGTTAAGCCCCGCGCGTCTCCTATTCGGTGTAAAACAATAGAAAATCAATTGTGTCTCATTAGCTGTCCTTGACCAATTAATGTGCTTCGGAAGAAAACGTATATCTGTAATACTACTACCGTGTCTCATATGGTATATGCGGTCGTTACAACGATGAACATAAGAATTTGGCATTCGTAACTTTGACGCCGCAACGCCTCTGACGCCGCAATGAGGATTTTCATGAAAGTTCACGCCACCAGTTGGCGCCACTTCAACAAGAAGTCTTTCATTTCGACAATGAAAATAAACGATGACGTTCATCATTCGTTTCATTCACACGTTCATCATTCAGGCCCTTTGCCACTTTTGACAGGTGCATAATTCGTCTCAGTGCTGCCACCTATTTCAGATAATCTTAAAGTACAAGCAAAATACACAGATGTACCGTCGATACGAAGAGAAGATAACTTTGGTGGGATACTGGGAACCATGGAAAAGAAACGAGAAAGACAGAAACGAGTAGTACCGGCCAATCTATTGACTTACTGGCATACTAAAACAACCACGAAAAAAGCGACAAAAAGAAAAAATATCCATTAAAAAGGATGTGCACGCCATTCTCATAAATTGTTCTACACTATTAAGCAGGACATTACGGGAGCATAAAGCCCGTAAAATTACTGCGAAATAATCAACCGAGCCTTCAATTAAACCATTTTGTGAGATAAAATGCTACCAGTATTATCAGTGCGAACGGTTGGATGGTAAAAAAAGATGTTTGTAAACATAATATCAGCAGCCTTAGCACGAGAACCGTAGAGAAGCGATTTGTCGACGGAAGAGTAGACAGAAATGACGTTTCCGTGTAGACAGTTTTCTACCAAGAAATGTAAACAAGCGATTTCTATTATATAGTATATTAGAAATAGAAAGCGTCATGCTAAGCCTTCAGGAAGAAAACTAAAAAAAGCGGCCAAATACGAGTCGGACTCGCACACGAAGGGTTCCGCACCACCGTCCACTATTTACACTACATATTTTAAACCATATTTAGCCTTTATTTTATTTTTATTATTAGTTCTTATAGCGGCCATAGTAGTTCACACTCTGGGTAAATTTGAAGTGTATATTAGCACCTATTATGGTTCAAAAGATAAAGCCCTGTGACAGACGGACGAACGGACGGTCAGCGGAGCCTTAGGATACGGAATCCTAAAAAGTATGAACATGTACCTACATAGAATGCATTGCAATTAAGCACCTTATTACAAAGTCAAAACTCAAACTCAAAGCATTTACTTCAATTAAACCATTTACAGACACTTGAAAGTCAGAAATACGAAGCCAGTTGCCCATTCCAAAGCGTAGTAGGTACTTATGGAGAAGAACGGGCAAGAAACTCCACGGCCAATCTTTTAAATCGAAAATTCTGTAACAAAAAAAAAACCGATTCTCAACACCGTACGTAATAGAAATGCGAAAGTTTTTTCGAGATTTCATTTCTAGAAAATTTCATTTCGAGTTTTTTCAGTAAACACAGAAATAAATCATTCTGATCTGACCAAGATTATGTGTGGACTTTTAAAGAGACTGTGACCTCTGAGTTTGTTTCGGCCTTTCTTCTCAGAGTAGTCAGATAGGAAACGCCGACCTCATCTAGCTTAAAAATATGATTGACGTGTAAAAGTATTTGTACAAACCTACTTACAGAATTAAAAATCATTTATCATTCTAATTAACCCCATAAACCAAACACGGTAAACCAATGCAAAAAACGGGTAAACAGACATGCAAAATATATTCTGCTCTCAGAGATAGCAGTGTAAATGTTTTACCGTCTGCTATAAATATGTTTTTCTTTCTGTACTAAAGAATTTTCCGCAACGAACTCCTTCAAAGACCCTTCAGATTTTTCTTTTGAATTCTCGTCATGCAACGTTGGATGTCGTATCTTGGTCCCGAGAGTCTCCTCGGTAATAATAATATCTACATTCCTCATTCCTCTGAGAGGCCGGAGATGAACAATGGTCTCGATAAAATGAGAGTGCTCTGGTAGTGATAACATCATTAGTGAGAACTCTTTTTGGTGATGCAATTAATTGATGCCTGGTATGGCTAATATTTTGTGGCTGAACAAGGATGGTATATGAAAAAATGTTTCTATCAACATGATTTGGTGCCTATTTTACATTTTTCCTGTGGGTTTATTTTCGTTACTGGGTGGTCATTTTGGCATAAAATATTTTGCTATAATAGAATCACATTGTATGCTAAAACTATTGTAGAGTGTACCTGAAAATAATTCAGCAATAAAAACAGATTATCAAAGAAATTTGTAACAAGAAAAAAGATTCGAAATTCAAAATCGTGACAAAAAGCACATCACACTTATCCACCATTTAGTCCTAACACTTTCACAGCAAAAATGACGGCATCTCTTTTTAATTGTCCTAAATCCGCGTGTATGAAAGAGATAGCAACAGTTATTCACAGTCAAACGATGTTGAAGAAGACATTTGTGGGCATAACATTAAAACTTACGACATCATTGTTTGTTTCATGGCGACGTAGAATGCCATTGACTCCGGTGCTAGGGAACACGAGCCAACCTTCGTCTAGTCCACGCTATTTGTAATGGAAATAAGGATTGAAAGGTTGTAAAACTAATTCTTATTGTACGACACGGTTCGCACGGTTTTTACGACTTGACAAAATATCGTGATTTCTTTATGTATATTACGTAAGTTTAAAATTACCTAATGTATTTTACAAATAAAAGATTTTTTTTTTTAAATTGTTGATTCGATTGAATTTTGTGGAATAAATTCTCTAAATGATGGTGAAAACCGCATCTAAATCTGTTTTGCAGTTTAGGAGACCAACGCGTTCATACAGACAGACACGAAATGCGACTTTAATTTATAATATGTAATAGAAAGTTAATGAGTGTTAGTTAGTATAGTAAGGTAAACGTCAAATACAATAACATGAAGGAAAATGAAGTAAAATATCGGTTAGTTTAAAACAAATTTTAGGTTATATTGAGCGGTGAATTAGATTAGGTATGTCATGCCATGCCTATGTATTCAAATTCGATATCAAAGGCATTTAGAAGCTTGGCCATGGCTTACTACGCCTTAGAACAAAAAAATAACAAAAAAAATTTTTTTTTGTCTATGCCAGCTCCAGCTGTCAAGTCAAAGTGCAGTGCCCTTTCGGCCCTTTTTCAAAAGAAAGGTGTGAGTACACTAAATAACTACCAAACACGTCCCTCATCAATATTCGATTGATTTGATTTCATATGCATACGTTATAATTAGCGGCCATTCAGATTCTTGTCATACCTTTCTACTTGGACTGATTAAGGTAAGTATGAGAAACGGTATTTAGACATTGTTTATTTTAGCCCTTTGGTTTATTACGAAGCAAAAATAAGCTTTATGTCGGTACATACAGCTTATTATTAATATCGGTATATTTATAAGTTAAATCCAACTATACGAGTATCGTTTATTCTCCAATAATGAAAAGATGAGATGAGATGCATAAGGCGCTGAGCAGACGATGGACATTTTGTCCGCGGACAATTTGGAATCGTGTGGAAATCCTGGCAGTCTATTTGTCCTACGTGCGTTTTCTATAATTTATATCGTCCCAGACCAATTGTCCGCGGACAAATTGTCCATGGTCTGCTCAGCATTTAAAATATACATAGATGATAGTTTCATCCTTCAAATGGCCATTATTTTTTCTTTTCATAGAAAGAAAGCAAATGCATTATTAAAAATTCAAGTTGAGAAGCTCTAAAGTTGCATCTCTATCCAATATCGATAACCCTAAATACAGTTGAATTTCTGTGTCACATTTGGACCTTGCATTCATAATATAGTAAATAATGTATTTAACCCTTACTTACCCTAAGCAAAAGAAGCTCATATTCTTTGACCTCAACTTCATTAGTTCCGAGCAAGAATCATTCGATTGAGGCTCGCAATTCACAACATGTTTTAAAACCCCAACCAATCACATAAATTAATTTTTTAACACAGCAACAATGATATCCAACAAAAAATTGGTTAAAACAGTCTTGTGATCACTTATTTCTCCAATTTACGAAAAATAACGCACTATAATAATCTGCGGTAGAATTACGACTGACTACAATAATAAAGGAAACTCCAACTCTATTATAAATTAAATATATAATATGTCCTCTAGGTCTGAAGACCTGTTTTCCTGAAGGAAAACACATCAATAGGTCACAACAATCCTGCGTTATGTGTTGTTAAGCCGTTTCATACGTTCAATTTCATAACAAGCAGTTTTACTTGGCTAGAATGAACATCTACCGATAGCGACAATCCAATGGTTGTCCCAACCCTATGCGTATCAGTGCGGGCAGCACTAGCGATCGGCACGTTGTGATCCACGCGCGCCTCAAGGAGATGTCGTCAGCACAAGTGTAGGGGTCTACTAGGGCCGATGCCTGCCGGGGTCGCGTGGAAGTTCGAAAGGGTTACCGAGGCCCCCCGCAACACAGGCAACGGAAGGAATACGGGTGGGTTTTAGTCAGTAAGAGTCTGACACACCCTCCCGCTCCGCCCAGAGCGGGAGAAGTTATTTGATAATTTCCCACACAAAAAAACCCTATGCGTATCAGGGCGGGCAGCACTAGCGATCGGCACGAAGTGATCCATAGACGACACAAATATATTCGGGAGTAAGCGGGAGAGTAACGTGTTGTTTCTTTTGCATACAATATAATTCTTATAAAGTACTCATATTAAAGTACATACTCATAATTAAACTTGAATAGGCTTAACGTAGGATTAATACAATCAATTTTATCCCAACCAACTTCAGAAGGAGCCAAAAAGTTATGTCATTTAATAACTGTCCTTCATCGGTGATTTCTGTTTACTATGAAGTTTTTCATATATTCTTTAACTGTTTAGTATAGTAATTTATGTGTTAATTTTAGTGACAATTGTAAAAGGCACGATGGGGTTGACATATCGTCGGTGATATTCTGAAACCGCGGAACTAACAGTGTTTAAAACCGCGTATTTACAAAAATTAGCAAAATCGAGATTTCGGATTTTCTAATTCATTAATATATATTTTACATAACTAATGCCTACAATATTAAGAAGAATTTATCAATATAAAAGTTTAAACAATAGAAAGAAAAGTAGTTTAGTAAATATTACTTTTTTCCTCGTTCCTGTAAAATTCACTGCACCTACCTTACGCGGTTTTAAACACTGTTAGTTCCGCGGTTTCAGAATATCACCGACGATATCTGTTTAGATAAAAACCCCAAAATCAATAAAGAAAAAAAAAAAACTTTAATTTCGAAAGTCGGTGTCTTTGGTTTTGTATTTTCGTTCGTTTTGCCAACGACTTCCGAAATTAAAGTTATTTGTCACTTTACAGTGTTTTTTTGGAAGTCGGTTGTTTTCTTTTTTCTTTTTTTTTTGCTTTTTAGTTGTGGTACCTACCCCACGCAAAATTGAATACCACTACCTGCTATGTAAATAACAGTGACAGGAAGTTATTATAACATCATCCACATAGACTAAGTGGGAAAAATACGTATTAAGACGCTGACAACACCTAAACCGCGGTCACTGTCAGATTGCATAGAAAAGAAAGAGAAGCGCGATGACACAACGCTTGTAAATTATTGCAAAATATGAAGTAATTATCTATTTACTCAAAATTGAGTTGAGTAATCGAAAATAAAAAACAACCAAGTTCTGCATTCAAATAAGACGTACTTGTTATTAATTAAATACGTAACGTATATTGATATTTAATGCAGATATTTTGGATTAGAACTCAAGGTAAGAGGTTAGTTTAACGTTAGTTTGTATCGAGATTTTTTTTCAAAACGTTTTTTGGTAACAACCAAGTTCTGGGAAATATGTTCAAAATTAACATATATTTTTTCCGCTACCACAAACTATACAGATTTGCCATACTTTTTTCTTAAGAGAAGCCTATTTTTGTCAATTGGGTCTTTTCAGCGCCTTAATAATGAAGTTAACTTAAAAACTAGCCAAGCAAAGGTAATAAAATGTATGCGGAACCTCCTAGACAGTTTATAAATGGGTACAGCCGTTTTTGAGTAATCGGGGAAAATACTAATAATGGATCGACCAGTGCGGCTGTTTTTACTTAGCCACGAGCTCCTCCGTCCTTTGAAACTGCTTGATGGTACTTTGGAAATATGCTCCCAGTTACCTGAAGATATCTCATCGCAGTCACCCTGATTTTTGTTTTTTTTTTTTTTTCGACCCGGGCCTAGTCCTTACCGGTCGGTGAGCTACCCGCCCGGGATTCCTTGCTGTCACCCTACGGTTATCATTCCAAAAAAATTGCATACAAAATTACGTACTCAGTACGTACGTAGAACAAAACAAAACTGAACCAACTGTAAAATGTAACATTGCCATAGCCAAAGAAAAACTCTTTACACAACAAAATGCCGTACATTTTAATTCCCAGATACCAACATTTAAACTGGAAATCTGACTCAAAATAATGCAGCTAATTGTCTGTATATGTTTAAACTCAAAGCTCACGAATGCAGCACACACTATGTCGGTCTCTGGTTGCACGATAGAGACAGGAAACGACACGGAAAATCTAACTAAACTAATGATAAAGCAGAAAGTTTGTTTGGACACGTTAATCTCTGGAACTACCAGTCGGATTTGCATTTGATAGCCCAATACTTGAGGACGGTTATAGGCTATTTAACATCACGCTACGACCCTTAGGAGCAGAGAAAAAAGAAAAAAGGCAAACGCTAAGCGGAAACGAAGTGATAGCGCGGGCGGGCGATGCAATGCGACGCGGTGGGTTGGGGGCCGAGGGCATTTTATAAAAATAAGGCTGTTCATTCAGTATGTTGTGTATCTTGACTTCTACACGAACGGAGTCAATATTCAATACTTTTATTGCATTCCACATGTAGGTATTCTTAGGTGGTAAACTTATAATTAGATCATGTAGATCCTGTCGGGCACAGCAAGATAAGTGAGTTAGGAAAGAGGAAGCATTTATTAACTATAGGTACTTAGCAAATATCTATAAATTGAGAGATGTAATAATAATAATTAATAAAACAAACAAAATTTGAAGACTCGAGTACTTAAGTTATGACTTTATAAGTCTATCACTCAGATATTCGATTATCGAGTAGTAGATTTTACTTAGCAAAAATTGTCTATTTCTTTTTTATAAATATACGCGGGTACAAGTTAGTACTCTTATATGCAGCCAGGGTTTTACACGGCTAATTTACTTAATTCACCTCATCTACATTTTATTTTAATAGCTTATCAAAGACAGGAACATGATCATAATTATAGTTCCTGCTTCCCGTGTATGAAAATGTTGCCATTTAAGCTTATTATTTCAACAGTGTTAAAGTCTCAGGTACTGAGGTAAGAAATTCGGTATTAAAAATCGAAGGCCCTGTTGCTTCCGAAAAAAAAATTGTAACTAGCCCGGCTTCGATGACGTTGGAAAATATCCCACGGGAACGTACTACCGGGAATAAAAGTACACTACGTGTTATTTTATTAATATATTGTTTTCATATAACTCTATTGGTTTACGTGGTGCACGCCAGTAAAGCTCCCGGTCGGTATGATTTGTTCCGACATCTTCAAAAATCATCGTCATATTTCAGCCAATTTACATAAAACCTTAATGAATTATACATCTTAACCTTCCTTATGAATCACTCCGTCTATATTCGTCGTTATTGGTGAAAACCGTATGAAAATGCGTTCGGTAGTTTTCGAGTTTATCGCGTTCAGACAGACAGACGCAGCGGTGGGAGGGACTTTGTGTTTTATAATATGTAGTGAATTGATAAGATAGAAAAGGAAGTTTCTAGCATACTGTTAGCCAGTATCTAGATGGTAGGATCCTGTCAAAGGATTAAATAAAAAACATATAGATTCCCGAAACAAATTCAACAGAACGAAAACGTCTAATATCAAAACATTAGATACCAAGAAGTTCCTACAGTCATAGCTTCATAAACCTCCAACAATAACTTATTATTTAAAAGTTCTCCCACAACTAAACGGTAAGGTCCGGGGAGAGATGCCCCAATAAATAGCAGTTACGATAGAACGGAAGAAAAACGAATAACAATAACATCAAACACATTTTCTCATCTCGGCAAAGTTATATAAATGTTACGGGTAATAGCGGGATAGAATAATAGATGATCTTAGTAAAGTAATGATTTAGAAACTCGGTTTTATGGAAGTAGAAGACGGCAATAGAAAACCTTTTAGTTTATTAGAATACAGCCGCAGTTTCATGTGTTAAATATTTTAGTTATAAAGATTTATTATAGAAAAAAAAAATTTTATTTAAATAATTTAAATGAACATATTGTTTACACTTTGTTTGTTTCTTTACCATTATTAATAGTGATTTTTTGATGTATTGAATGGAATAAATTGAATAATATATTTTTTTTATTTAAATATTTATATATTATTTTCTTCATTATATTTTGTAAATGCTAAAATGCATAAAGCCCTTTTTAGACGGTGCAGGTTTCTTGCCACAATATAATAAAATTGGAGCAACAAATGACTTGTATCGCCTAAACACTGTTTAGACGGTGCAACTTTTATTGTTGCTTCAACTTATGGTGTGCCCCAGGCAACTAAATCGCACCGTGTAAATCAGGCTTCAGACTCAAAAAATTAAGCTGACTTGAAATGTAATGCATTAAAAACCCCGTAGCTTGTAACATTTATTGATAAATTTTATTTATAAATATTTGTACAAGTTGAAAGCTTTAAGAGGAAGCATGTAGCAAAGTAAATAAAAACGAAATGTGATCAAGAAATGTAATATGCCAGGATCTTCTCTCAACACGCAAGCGACGCCCGAGGCGATTAGAACCACAATTGCTTCCATATTTGTGGTGGCACGACATACTAACTAACTGTTATTAAACGAGAGAATTCTAACGATAGTAACCATAATGGATCAAATATAAACACACTAGCTTTAGCTTAGAATTGTTCGGATGTAGTGTCAACTAAAGTCGAATTATTAATTAACTGGAGTAATCTGACATGTGCCAGCTGTCACTTTGTTTAATAAAATTGTCATATTTATTGTAATAGTTATCGTTTAGTATAATCGATTTAAATAAGTGTTAAATAAATGTAAAATAATAAGTTTGAGTTCATTGTTTGTCTTATCTGTTTTAGTATATTCGTGTATTTATGCGTATTTATTAGGTATTATATTTATGTATAATTAGGTATATATATTTTAAGTTTTTAATAGGTATATGTATGTATATCCTTATATTTAAATAAATATTTATTCCACAGTTTTCGCTATTGCACCTACCACTGTTTGTCTCTACATCACCCAAAGGTTGACTGGTAGAAAATGCCTACGGCATTAAGTCCACCTCTGTACATTTGTGTGCTTAAAGTATTAAATAATTAAATAAATGTAAAAGTCTAGAATACAACAAAATATTACCATTTGTGTGTGACAGCTAGCAAGTGACAGCAAGTACATCTCACGATTTCTCCAGTAAACTAATAATTCGAATTCAGTTGCGATTATATTTTTCTGACTGCACTACACCGAGGGTTAGTAAGTGCACTTTTGACCTTTTAAAAGCTAATTATTATAATATCAAGTTGTCAAGAAATCACAACAGATTTACTGATCACAGACTCGATCAAGCTTTCAGAAATAGGGGTCATCGCTTAGTCGCCAGCTGACGATAAGCAAATAGATTATGACTAGCTTTGTCTTCACTAGCTAAATAAAGTTATTAGTAGCAACAAGCCGAGTGCGTCAGTACTTTCAAAGTCTCAATAAACTCGACTGCATACCGTAAGCACAGCTGCACGCATACTCTTTAGACAGCTGCTACCAAACTTGAACATAACTTTATTGAAATCCAAATAGAAGGATATGAAGTCTACGATAGACGACGATATTGTGAAATGCAACCTTTATTCCAAAAATGAAGAAGCGAACAGTAAATGCGTAACGGGGATTTGTGAAACCTCGTGAAGTAGACACTAAATATGAACGAGATATGATGAAAAGCGGGCTGGAATATAGTGTGCGATACGGCACGTTTGCCACAAAAATATGGGCCTAATCCGGTAGAAGACTGCATGCTACATAGTCATATAGTTATGGCAAATTTATGAAGCTTGGCCCGCAAGCAAGTACGTTGTACTCGTTGGCATTTGTGAGGAGAACAAGATTTATATGCATTACCATCGCAATAGTGATAGTTTACTTGTAACGCGTATATTTTTAGCATAACGTTGAACATAAAAAAATTGGAAGCATAGTCAAAAGTAGAACCTGGCAACATACTTAGATATAAATCTTGTTTTTTGACGTGATAACGTCTTATAAATCGATTAACTCGGGCTGCACGCACGAAAAAGCATGACTCATTGTCACGTTCCGCCTGAGCCGAGCGTGCAAGCGAGAGCGCGGAACTAGCGATAGAGAGGCACGATCGGCCTAAGCGTTCGGCTTGTGACGCATCTCTCTCTCGTTATCACGTAAAATTATCGTCCGTAAACCGACTTTACAGACAACCAATTTTTTTTTTCTCTATTGTTCCTCCCCCACGTTGTGTTCTATCAAACAAAAGTTGTAAGTATTAAGTTTATGGTCAACATTACACAGGAAGTACCCAATTGATTTTGATTTCATGAGGGCCTGTTGGATAGGCAACCATAAAAGCGGTAATAAATTGGAAACATTGCCCGAATTACCATAAATTGTACTTTCCTGGATCAAGCTAGTATGAGACCAGCATTCATTTATTTATTCTCTCACAGAGAGGAGTCACAGCAATGGAAAGTTTATAGTCTGATTATTATTGTGCTATGTGTATCTACGAGACTACTGCGAAACTTAGGGCCTTTTCTGATTTGTCGGCGCAGCAGCGGCGCGACATCAGCATGCTCGGATGCCGAAAACATACCGCGTCGCCTGCACCTGCGCGCATGTCGGTAAAAAATGATGCAGAGCCGCTTGTGCCGTCGCGAAATAACGTCGTCTTCGAGTTCAAGAGATGAAGAGACTTTAGCTTGTTACATTTATATTCGTTTACGTATAAAAAGAAAACTATATTGGAGTCATCCTTATATCGATCATAATATTAACTGTTGAGTATGTTGGGGCTAAAGAACGTTTGCAGGATGCCGAACAATTTTTATATTTTAATTATTATGTACAGAATGAAAAAAAGAAACATATCAACAGCTTTTGGATAGATTGCCCAAGCAAAACAAAGCAAAATATAAGGTTTAGGGAATGTGTAAGTCCTGATGAAAGGCGTGCGGTAGAACGCAGAGCGGACACTGGACATGCGTGCCGAGAAGCGGTAAGCTGAATCAATATCGCACCACTCCCGCACATACTGAGCCAAGTAGCGC
Organism: Atethmia centrago; assembly: GCA_905333075.3. Taxonomy (NCBI): domain Eukaryota; kingdom Metazoa; phylum Arthropoda; class Insecta; order Lepidoptera; family Noctuidae; genus Atethmia; species Atethmia centrago. The sequence continues at coordinate 18,536,967 of HG995385.1, forward strand.
TTATTTGAACTATAGGCGCTTGGTAACGAGTATGATGTCGCACCGCTGCTGTGCCAACAAATCTGAAAAGGCCCTTAGATTTTATCCAAAAAGGTTAGCAATTCCCGTAATTATGATACTAGAAAAGCCGGTAAAGTTACAACTGGCCAGTACGAAATTGCCAATTCATCTAACAAAAATATGGCATCGAAATAATAAAATCGTTACTTTTTCAAACCAACTTCACGCTTACGTTTTACATGCATTCGAAAATGCAAACAACTCTCATTTTGTTATCGAACCGCCATTAATTGAACAGCGTTGAACAAACATTGGTTGAAACATTTTTCATTCACAATCCACATGGATAGCCATTGAAAAGTTGGCCGTCCACTCCACCAACAAAACCAACGTGGCGAGTTAATTTACGCCGAGTCCAAGTGCTATTGTTGGCACTAATTGGTGCTTTCATCAAGTGCTGTTTCGTTCAATTTGTTTATTACATCTTTTGCAATTTATGAGTTATGTATGATCTGATAATAAGGACTGTATGTAAGAACCTCAAGGCATGTTGTATTGTATAGATCAGTCTATCTTATGATTGATTCATTCCAAACAGTGGCATGCTCAATGCTCAAGCAGCATTCGTTTACGACTCTCAATACTACAACAGATTTGCATCCACTTCAATTTTCATTAAAGCAGTATGCTTCTTCATTTATGTAATTCAGAACAGCTCAATATGAAACTGAATACAAATACCATAAAGAGAGCAAAAAAACGGTAAGATAATTTAAAAACCATAACAACGTGCAAAACGGGAGACAATACCATTTAAAATGTGATAGCATTCCACAAACAAATAAAGAAATCAAGCAGGGATTTCATTAGGACTCAGTCCCAACGCGGCATAATCGGTAGACTGCCGAGCACAATGGTAGCAATTTGCCGTAATTACTACAGTGGAGACCGCGCTTAACTTACCTTAGCGAACCATAGACGAAAGACGAACGGTGGAAGTAATTCAGTATGAAAAGAAAACTTTCTCTAGGGAGCTGATTGCTCGGTTTGTAAATATATTTTATTATTTTCTCAGCCTTTTGTATGAATATCTATGTACTTTTGAGTGGATGAAATATTTGTTAAGCCATTTCGGTGCTGTCAGATTAATCAAACCAAGTTGTTTATTGTAGAAGTTTTAAACTTGGAAATCGTTTTAATTTTGATAATATAGCACAAAGCTTTTCCTAGAACATTTGAGATGTTTTGTTCGTATACTCAACTCGATTTGAAGTAGAGAATCGTTTGAGAATCCTTCTTAAATTAATTTCCTGGATGACTCAGGAAAGCGGGCGTCTCGATAGATCGAATACCAACCGTGCCGAGTCCGTGCCCGTGTACCAAACGAACAAAAAGTGAGACAAAAGTCTGTAATAGGTTTAGTGAACTCTATTTTAGACGTGTACTAACATTTTAGACTTTGGAGCGAACGGTGAGTCTTGTGTTTGGCTTGCGTGGTTATTTTCTTCAATGAAGAAGAAAATAACTACGTAAGCAAGAATACCCAGTTGGTTACTTATCTGAGTCATTTCTTATCAAATTATTTGTGCTCATTGCACAAGATATATATTTCAGCATTAATAGTAACAAGATAATTTCCTCTTTGACGAAAACACAACAAATATACCTAACTACATTGTATCTGTACATTCGCGATATTCGAGAAATACTTGAATTCCCCAACGGATTAGGTAATTACAGACTGAGCATTTAAATGACATCCACAGACTTCCTACAAAGGACCCAATTAGTGTCCCTACAAATAGCTACAAACATAATAACAACAACAGTCCTTTAATTAGAACATCTAACCATACTTCCTATAAACTTGCGATGCGTACCTACGTCCGGCGCACGTGATGCCGGCCACACAATACTGGCGACACCAATGATAAGACATAACATAACAAAACAATGATTAATAAAGGTACAAACGGACAATTTCTCTCTATTTGGTCCGCACGTGCCTGATCAGTTGATCACAGGCGTGATTCAACGACCTGGGTAAAGGTGCTTCAGACGGCAAGTGTAGCGCATCTACTAGGTCGAATGTTTGTGGCTAGGTTTAATTTGTACTGTTTTATTGTATATGTTTAGGTAGAAAAAAATCTTCAGGGTTCCTTGCCAAGGGAACTTACTTTAAGATGTCACTGCTTGCGGTAGCATCGGGGGTTGGGTTGCTCCTTCCCTCAAATATGGCAAGGGGGTAATGGCTGATCTTTGCGTTATGCTCGTGAACGGGTGCTGCTTGTGGTGACTGGTTTTTTTTTTTTGAGGGTGGGAAATCATCAAATAACTTCTCCCGCTCTGTGCGGAGCGGGAGGGTGTGTCAGACTCTTACTGACTAAAACCCACCCGTATTCCTTCCTGTTGCCTGTGTTGCGGGGGCCTCGGTGACCCATAAGTACCTTCCCGCGACCCCGGCAGGCATCGGCGCTAGTGGACCCCTACTTTGTGCTGACGACATCTCTTTGAGGCGCGCGTGGAATACGACGCGCCGTCGACCCGGGCCTGGTCCTTACCGGACGGTGAGCTACCCATTGCTCACCGTCCGCAAGCCCGCGCCTACGGTGGCCGGAAATCCGCCCGGGATTCCCGACGCCCTGGGCATCTCCTGCGGCGGCTAGGGGCGAGAGGGCGCGAAACGTGCCTTTCCCTCAACCGTCCCGCCTCCTCCTTCGCGAGCATTACTGCTTCGCAGAAGGAGGTGACGGCTGCCCATGCCCTCTCGCTCCGTACCATGGCCTGAACCAGGGCCGGACGCGAGAGGTCTCTGCCGCCGATCGCCTCCACGAGGACACGGCGGTGCTCTGCCCAAGCCGGGCAGACCTCCACCGTATGCTCCACCGTGTCCTCTGGGCGATCCACACAGTGGTGACACCCGGACGTTTCCTCCCGCCTTATCCGACACAGGAACCTCCCGAAGCTGCCGTGTCCGGTAAGGACCTGCGTCAGGCGGAAGGTGAGGACGCCGTGGCGCCTCTCCAGCCACTCCTCAAAGAGGGGACTTATCGCCGTAATCGTGGCGTGCCCAGCACTGGGTTGCGACAACCGTACTTTCCATGACGCCATGAGATCCCGCCGGAGCTCCGTCCGCTGTGCCGCGATTTCTCGCGGCGGCGGACTTACGCCCCGGCGTTTTGCCTCCTCGCGCCACTCCCATACGTGCGCGAGGACTTTTGCCTCCAGATCCCATGGCGGTAATCCGGCAAGGAGGCTCGCTGCCTCACAGGAGACCGTGCGGTATCCTCGGACCATCCGGATGGCCATGACCCTTTGGGCCGCGCTCAACCGGCGGGCTGGCCGCAGCGCCAGAGAGCGCGCCCATACAGGAGCCCCGTAGAGGGCCATGGACCGCACGACCCCCGCGTAGAGCCTCCGGCAGGAGGCGTTTGGACCCCCTAGATTGGGCAGGAGCCGCTTCAATGCAGCGCCCGCCCGCTCCAGTTTGGGAGCCAAACGTCGGAAATGCTCCACGAAGTTCCACCGGCTGTCGAGGACGAGTCCCAGGTACTTCATCGTCGACTCGACGCCGATAGAAACCCCTCCTACCGTTATTTGGGACCCCAACGGTGGCGCGTTCCGAGGACCATGAAAACACATGGCCTCGGACTTGTGCAGGGCCACCTCGAGTCCCAATTGCCGGATCCTTTCGACGATTGTCGCAACCCCGCGTGCCGCTAATTCGGCCGCCGCCTGGTGCGACCTCCCCTGCGCCAGGACCAACGTGTCGTCAGCGTAGCACACTACGCTGACGCCGCTAGGGAGGTCGGCGCGCAGCACCCAGTCGTATCCGATGTCCCACAGATGCGGCCCCAGGACCGATCCCTGTGGGACACCGCACGACATCTCTTGCCGGTTCCACACTCCCTGGTGACCGGGGTAGATGACGGCCCTGTCCGTCAAATAGGCCTCGACCACACGACAGAGGTAGGTCGGCATCCGGTGATACCGGAGTGCCTCCCTGATGCAACTCCAGGGTAGGGTATTGAAGGCATTGGCGATGTCTAGAGACACCGCCAAGACGACCCCACCCTGGGCAACAGCATTCCCCGTCGTCAGGGCTCGCACACGCATGATGGCGTCCACCGTAGAGCGCCCTCTGCGGAAACCAAACTGGCTCTCCGCCAAATCCGGCCCCACCCGCACCAGCTGGCCGACGAGGCGGTCTGCAATGACTCTTTCAAAGAGCTTGCCCACCTCGTCGAGCAGCACGATGGGCCGATAAGCGGACGGAGAGTCCGCAGGGCGCCCTGCCTTCTTTATGAGGACCAGTTTCCCCGTCTTCCAGCGAAGCGGGAACTGGCCCCTCTCCATGCATGCGCTTAGGAGCCCCCTAAGTCGAGGCCCGAGAGCCTCCAAGGCCAGGACCCAGGCCTTCCCAGGTAAGCCGTCGGGTCCTGGTGACTGGTTGTCCTGCTGACCATGACTTTGTTATTGTTATTAGTAAATAACTGTTTATTTATTTTACTTCGATGGTTCTAGTTGATCATTTTGTGACTTCTAGTTGCAGCTAGCATGTAAGCAGGCATGCCCTTTATTTAATTGTTTTAATTTATAAGTTTATTTAAAAACATTTTTTTTTATTTAGTTATCTAAAGTTCTGTTTACGTTTTTATTTTTTATTTCTGCTTGAGTTTTCGATGTTTTTTTTTGTTGGTATAGTGGCGTGTGCTAGCTGACATATGGCAATTAAATGTTTTTTGTTGCGCGTAGTACCAAATTATTTTGCATACTATTGTACAAAATCAAGTTTTTCCAACTGAACAGACAGCGTGTGCTGCAGCTGGGGAGTTTGTTGCGTCACTTCTTCTTCCCTGCTAAAGCAGTAGGAAGTGGTGAAGGGCGGGTATTTTGGAGACTGTCTTATGTAATTTTGACGTACGAAAAGTGCTGATTCTCAGCCAAGTTTCAATAAATGACTTTTGATTTTGATGTTTTGAGATCTGTTCTAACAAAACTTAAAAACATTGAATATTTTCTTGAAAGAAAAATCCTTTATTTTCATATTTATCAAGATGTCACAGTTAAAAGCTTCAGTATCCCGTGTTGCCTTTGCGTCTTTCTGTTTTTCCAAATCATTTAGTAATGCCTCTATTATGTCTGTACATGTATCTATATTAAGTATATCTAGCTACAATGTTACACCCGATCCCAACGCCTGTACTTCCTCCAACGCTACCGAAATTGTTATTTCTCCTGCAATTTTATTTTCCAGTATTACATGTTCGTCTGAAAGCATCTCACCCGTCTATGGTTGCGCTGACCGTACTGATACTTGGCAAACCGTAGTATCGAAATTGGCGGTGGACGTGTTCTGCAATTTTGTTCAAATTCAGTAAAAATACGAGGGAATCGAATTTACATACGTAATGGCGGGATTGTTAGCAATGCCTGCAGTTTGTTTGGGGTCTAATAGGTAGTGGCGGTCTTTTGTTTGCTTGCGAGTTAGGGGAACATTATGTCAATTATGATCAGGTTGAGATAGGTTGTAATATGCGGCTTTACCATAGAGCCTTAGGTGGTTTATAGAATTGTGCACTTGCTGCACTAAGACCTCAATCAAAAACAGCCAGTTTCTGAAAGGCCTATATCCAGACTCTGGACAGGGATTCATGTCATTAGTTTCAAGTTTTATTTACTAACACTACTGTATGGATACTCTGTGGTCTAAGTTTATTTTTAAATCGTTAACATAATATTTGACATGATTCCCAGCTGTTGTGATTGGCATGCGGATTAACAGCCAATAAAATCACTAAACACGAGATAATCATGACACCTTTAATATAGTCGCGAATCATGTTTTGATCAAGATACAACCCGACACTGACCTGCAAATTGCAGAAAAACGTAAGAAAATTTGAATTTCGCGGGCTAACACTGCGGATTCTCCTTAAGGCGCTGACAAGACCCAATTGACCAAAATAGGCTTCTCTTAAGAAAAAAAATTGCCAAATCTGTATAGTTTGTGGTAGCGGAAAAAATATATGTTAATTTTGAACATATTTCCCAGAACTTGGTTGTTACCAAAACACGTTTTGAAAAAAAAAATCTCGATACAAACTAACGTTAAACTAACCTCTTACCTTGAGTTCTAATCTAAAATATCTGTATTAAATATCAACATACTTTACATATTTAATTAATAACAAGAACGTCTTATTTGAATGCAGAACTTGGTTGTTTTTTATTTTCGATTACTCAACTCAATTTTGAGTAAATAGATAATTGCTTCATATTTTGCAATAAATTACAAGCGTTGTGTCATCGCGCTTCTCTTTCTTTTCTATGCAATCTGACAATGACCGCGGTTTAGGTGTTGTCAGCGTCTTAACCGATAAAGCCCCAATGGCTCCGAATAGGAGCCCTCGCGGCGCGCGATTTGAAAGTAGTTATCGAATAAAAAAGTTTTTTTTGAGATTGAGAGATGACGTTATTGAGCCACGGGCCTGAGCGGTTAAGTAATTTTGCTATCAGCTAACAACAAAAAGTTTTAATCTATTTTGCTCACTTCGTTTTCTGAGAAAGTTTCTTTGTACTAACAATTTTTAATGCTTTTCAGTATAAACTAGACTGGCACTATCTTCGGTAGCCAATCATTATCTGTAATTACTTTGCGTAGCCAAGCAACTTTATTAAAGAAACCTTGTAATGAACGCTCTCTTTAATGAAGGCAAAGGAAACATTGATTGGTGTTGTTTTGTTTTTCTTGCTTCTTAACTTTTTGTTACTAAACAGAGGGGTAGTTTTAACCATCACCAGTAACAGGTTTTGTTTCTACCTACACATACAAATTATATTTTAGTTTTAAAAACAGTGCCTTCTCCTACATATTTTAGCGCTACCAACTGGCTAAACATATTATGTTCTACTCCAGTTTAAGATGCTGAGAACAGCTAAACCGCGGTCACTGTCAGACTGCGTAGAAAAGTAAGAGAAGCGCGATGGCATTTACGCAAGCATTTATCTATTTACTCAAAATTGAGTTGAGTAATCGAAAATAAAAAACAACCAAATTCTGCATTCAAATAAGACGTTCTTGTTATTAATTAAATACGTGACGTAGGTACGTTGATATTTAATACAGATAATGCAATATACAGGATGTTTGGTAGATGGGTGCAAAGCCTGAAGGGGGTGATATCTTAGAACATTTAGAACGTATTAAGCTAAACTTGTCTTAGACGAAGTCTGTTCCTTGTATTTTTTTGAAACTCCAAGCCATTTTTTTTTTCAATTAATTGTTAATAGTGTCCAGTAAAAGCTGTTATGTTATTATTTTTATTTCTTTTTTATTTATGTAATGTTTGATTACTCAAACAAAATAATTCCCAAGCATCTGTGTCATCAGAGAAACATTCTACGCCATATTTAAGTTTAAGAAACTTTTAAAATCAAGAAAATGTTTTGTTTACAGCATAATAAAAAAATAAAAAAATTGCCTGTCGTTCAAACCTTTTTAAAAACATGCTTGGTTATTGCCCTTTCTTTTGAGGTACTTACGCAGATATCTCACTAGCTCTTGGAATTAGGATGTGTACAAAGCAAATTGAGTATGAAAATTGTTATTTCGAACAGATCAATAAAACAACATTTTTGTTAAAATCAAGAAAATGTTTTGTTTACAGCATAATAAAAAATAAAAAAAATAGCCTCAGTTGTTCAATCCTTTTTAAAAACATGCTTGGTTATTGCCCTTTCTTTTGAGGTACTATTTACGCAGATGTCTCATCAACTCTTGGAATTAGGATGTACAAAGCAAATTGAGGTCGAATATTTAATTTAAAAACTAAATATTCGATTAATTTAAAAATTTAAAAATTAAATATTCGATTGGTCTATTTAAAAACAGATCAAAATAATGAAACATTTTTGCTAATGCACTATTGTTTTTTGTTAGAACTGATAACTAATTACTAGTACCCGAGTAGTCGGGTGGACTCGTCACATCTTCGGACCCTCAGTTAGTCAAGTAAAGACTGCGCTTGTAACAAGACGTTTTAATTACAAATTCGTGTTTACACACACAATTCACCGCATGAGGTTATGTGCTCCTTCACGTGTTGATTTTGGAGGTGTTTAAGGTGTTGAGCCTTAGCTGTGAGCTCCTTCACTGATTTTGGACTTGTTTGTGTGATCAATCGACTATGGCTACTTTTTCGAATGAAGAATATGCGGATATCGTCTTCATGTATGGCTGCGCTGACGGTAATGGATCTTTGGCGCGACGAATGTACCAAGAGAGATATCCGAATCGCAGATTACCTAATGTCAGAGTGTTTTACAACACATTTCGTCGGCTTTCTGAAGTTGGAATCCATCACGCGGAATCTGGACTCAACCCGGGAAGACATCACCCAAGTGTCGAGGAAGACATTATTGCAGCTTTTGATGCAGATCCTACTACGAGCGTCAGAGTAGTAGCTCGAAACCTCAACATTTCGGTATGGAAGGTGTGGAATATGATGCACCAAGAAAACAAATATCCTTTCCACGGCACGGGTGTACAAGGTTTGGAAAATGAAGATCCCCCACGAAGGATTCAGTTCTGTCGCTTTTTATTAAATAGTGACATTGAAGATGCATGGTTTTTAAAATCCATCTTGTGGACCGATGAGTCAAAATTTTCGAAAGAAGGAATTACTAATTTTCATAATCTTCATCGATGGACCGACAAGGACAACAATTCACACTGGAAGAAGCAAGTGTCGTTCCAAAGGAAATTTTTAGTTAACGTGTGGGCAGGAGTAATCGGCCAAACGTTGATTGGTCCCCACTTCCTGCCAGATAATTTAAATGGAGAAAATTACCTGGAATTCCTCCAAAACTATCTCCCAGAGCTTCTGGACGAGACTGAAATACCAATATTGGCAATGAGAAGACCAATGATTTTTCAACAAGATGGTTGTCCCGCACACTGGACCCTAAACGTGAGAGAACATTTAAATAATTGTTTCCCAGATAGCTGGATTGGCAGACGGGCCCATCCCTTGGCCACCTCGATCACCCGATTTAACTCCTGTGGATTTTTTTGTTTGGGGACGGGCCAAGGAGCTCGTCTACACGCACGTTGTAATTTCAACGAGAGAAGAATTAATAGAAAGAATTCAAACGGCTTTGCAAGTCATGAAGCAGGAGATGAAATTAAAAATCACCACTACAGAAGTGAGAAGACGGGCACGCGCTTGTATAAGAAACTGCGGTCAACATTTTGAACATGAACAATAAATTATTTTATCAAAAATGTTGTTTTATTGATCTGTTCGAAATAACAATTTTCATACTCAATTTGCTTTGTACACATCCTAATTCCAAGAGCTAGTGAGATATCTGTGTAAGTACCTCAAAAGAAAGGGCAATAACCAAGCATGTTTTTAAAAAGGTTTGAACGACTGAGGCAATTTTTTTTATTTTTTTATTATGCTGTAAACAAAACATTTTCTTGATTTTTAAAAGTTTCTTAAAATTAAATATGGCGTAGAATGTTTCTCTGATGACACAGATGCTTGGGATTTATTTTGTTTGAGTAATCACACGTATCAGCTTTTACTGGACACTATTAACAATTAATTGAAAAAAATGGCTTTTATTGTTAAAAACCTTAGTTTAAAAAAAATACAAGTAACAGACTTCGTCTAAGACAAGTTTAGCTTAATACGTTCTAAATGGTCTAAGATATCGCCCCCTTCAGGCTTTGCACCCATCTACCAAACACCATGTATATTTAATGCAGATTGGATTGGATTGAGTAAAAGGTTAGTTTACAGTTAATTTGTATCAAGATTTTTTTAAAACGAGTTTTGGTAACAACCAAGTTTGGAGAAATATGATCAAAATTAACATATATTTTTTCCGCTACCACAAACTATACAGATTTGCCAATTTTTTTTCTTAAGACAAGCCTACTTTGGTCATTTGCCTCTTGTAATAATTAAATTAAATAAATTGTAAAAATTAAGCCCTAATAAAACATTACTTTAGCCTTTTCTTTTCACTCATATTGAGAACAAAATCCATTTCGTGAAAGCGCGTTATATTGTCAAAAGCACTTTTCCACAGATTGTTTTAGAATGTTTCAAGTAAGTAGTTCTATATTTCTCTCAATTAAAAGTAGCCTAAGCTACTCTTTATAACATCAGCTATCTGCGATGGAAAATCGATCCAGCTATTTCGGAGATTAGCCGGAACAAACAGACAGACAGACAAAGTTCAAAAACTAATTGTTTTTGTTTTAAGTACCATACTTATATACTTTAATATGCATTTAGTAAAAAGATGTAATTTTGACATTAAAAACAGACTCTACAGATTAATGTGGATGGAAACTCTAATCGATACCACAATAATGGCGCTACAGCCAGTGAGAGACAGATCGATACGATAACCTTTTTTTAAATATCATTTTACCAACAAGCAGAACTCCCAAATCACGGTACAATGTCGATTTATTGAGCAAAACAAACCCAATCACTCGGGACCCCTATACACCCATGTCAAGTAATCAGACGTGCTATCTAAAAAGGTTGAACTTACCGCCATGTTTACCGATCGTTTCACGTTTAACGGTTATTGGAACTGCCACCTTTCAATAAAAAAACAAATTCTAACTTTAAGGCATGTGTATAAACAAGGTGTCGTTTTGCATCCTCGTCAAATTCAAGGAGGTAACAGAACTATGCTAACGATTCTCGACACGAATCAATAATAAAATAAGTAAGCCTTTTTTTATAATTTTCGGAAATCGGCATGTGTGGAAAACGCATGATAAAACGCGGCCCGTATGATACCACACTGTAACTGCCTTTTTACCCACATACTACCGCATACGCAACGGGGTGGTTCTGTTCTGTGAAAGTGGTGTATTCTAAAATACTGTCCAACTTAAATAACTAAAAAAACAAGTATGGATTAATTATTGAGAAGGTATCGTAATTTTATTTGATTATATATTATGTCTTTCATAGCAGCCTCCTGAAATTTGACGAGGATGCAAAGCGACACCTTGTATAATGAAAGGGATCCGGAGTAAATGTACATAATCAGCCTACAATGTTCCAACTACTGGGACACAGGCCTCCTCTCTGTAAGAGGGAGTGGGCAGTAATCCACCAGGCGGGCCCAGTGCGGGTTGGTAGATGTCACATGTCTTCGAATTTTTGGTTCTAGTACAAGCCGGTTTCCTCACGATGTTTTCCTCCACCGTTTTGGGAGCAGTGGTGACGAAATTATTTACACAAAGTAAAGCGCCTGTCAGGGTTCGAACTTCGATCTAAATGTAAAACATTTTTTATTTTAAAAGTATGCAAACGTCGACTTCGTCAAATGTGTTCGCTTTTCGCGCCTGCATCGTGCAGATGCAAGGCTATTTCCATATGCATCCGAACTACAAGGCGTTGAAAAATTCATCTACGAAAAGCATCTTTTACTTTTCCACTTTGAAACGTCGAATTTCGAAGCTCCTTGCATATTTCACTGCAAGATTGCATTAAACTTGCTAGAAATGTGGGTATAATAAGACCAGATGTTCAACTCGAAGGTACGTGGGAATGGAGACTGCACAATTGGTACAGATGGTATCTGTCTGAAGGCCAGCCAATAGCTAGATTTACGTACAACCATAATACCGTTATTTCGCTCGTTAGTAAGTTTCTAGGACTGCACGATTATCAATGTGGACAGATATTAAAGGACGATAGACCTTTCCTGGAACATCAGTTTTGTGCGATAGCTTTAACTCGCAACAGTAGTGAAAGTAGGACGCTAAAGGGTAATTTTGCAAGCGACAGGATAATTAGCAAATTACAGAGAGCGGACGTGAACATGAATGCTCATTACGGCTATAGAATTAGGGACAGGAAACAAAGCGGTAGTTCCACGAAGCCTTTGTCACGGCGGAAACGAGCTTAATTCTCACCTGCCTACAGGTGAAAACGACGGCGTATATTCCAGAAATGTTTTATTATTGTCAGTGCCGCAATTACCACAATTACGGAGCCATTCGAATGTGTAAGATGAACACGTCAAGCGCAAACCACGTCATTGACGGAGGAAGCAAGCCATTTGCTAAATGAAGTTAAAATTCCGGGAGACTTCTCTGACATACTTTCAACCGTAAACATTGTAACAAAAAGTGAAATTGCATATTCAATAGAACATATTGGGCATGGCTGTCGGTCACGCCTGTACATCGAAAGCGTGCCGTTCTATCCAATCCGATAATATGCAAATTCGTGCCGACAATAGATACAGATAATGAAAGGTCGTAGGGGATCGGCAAACGACAAATACCTATATTATCAAGACAACCTTTGAGCTAGCTTATCGACGGCGACAGAACTGATTTACCGATTACTGAGAGTTTAGCAATTCGTATGCTAAGCGGCTAAATACCGAGAGATTATCCAAGCAAGTTTGACTTAGCAAGACCAATTACAATTATACGTTTTGATCATTGAACATGGCAATTAAGCCGAGAAGTGGAGCAGACAAGATTTATCATAAAATGTCTTTAAGGCTCCTACATACTGGCGCGACTTGTCGCGCGATGCGTCGCGACACAAAGGCACCGCTTGTAGCGCTACACGCGGTGTCTTTATGTCGCGTCGCGTCGCGCGACAAGTCGCGCCAGTATGTAGGAACCTTAAAGCTGTATTCCATAAATTCTCACAACAACAGATGACAGAGAAGTTTCAGTAAAAAGTTCATGAGGAGAAAATCATCAGACAATTTTCCCGTGTTCTTGTAACACAGAGAAATCCTGCGGATTACAAGCCCGATCAAACTTTAATCCACGAAGGACTCTGAAGACGGCGCGGCAGAAGAATATTTTATGTTATATTATATATTATTAAATATTCTTTATCGTATTTATTTCACACAGGTCTAGGAGGTTCTAAAGAAAAACATTGGCTATAAAAAAGGCCTTTGTGGGAAAGTATGATTGATGGAGCAGATAAGGGGCGATGATAACGTTTTTATCTTGAGTTATTGTGAGAACAGAAAAGTCAGCAAAGTTACTTTCAGTAGCGGGCCTGCCTGCCAAGGGTGCGCCTATGCAGAAGGAGCTACCACCGCCGATCCTCTTTTCTTTTTATTTTAATGCTAATCTAATAAGTATAATTGGCATATTATGCACGTACATTTAAATAAAACTAAGAAGCGATACGACACAATAATCCGTTATCGTTTCAACGTAAATAACTGCATTTCTGACATCAATTCCGATGATGTCACGCTGCCCGCCGGACCGGAGGCTAAAAATGGCTGTAGTCTTGTTTGTGAGGGCTAAGGACGAAGGCCGAATTTCAATTTGAACGTACAGACACAGTTGAATGGAATCGACGACCGTTGTCATGCAAATGTGGCACCGCAATGTTTATAGCCAGCCAGTTAGTACGCAACGACTTTATTCAAATTTCGAATGGAATTGGGAATATGGTACCGATATTGTTTTTTTACTGGCAAAGGTAAGCTAGGTAGTGCCTAGGCCCTAATTCTACAGCATAGTCCAATTGGAACCCTCGCCAGAGTTAATTAGGGCAAAAGTCAATCTGCCTAGCCTTTTCCCAACCACGTTGGGGTCGTCTTCCAGTCTAGCCGGATGCAGCTGAATACCAGTTTTTTACATGGAGCGACTGCTTGTCTGACCTTCACAACCCAGTAACTGGGTTATACGATACCCCTTGGTAAGACTGGTTGTCAGACTTTCGGGCTTCTGACAACCCCTAACGACTGTCAAAGATTCACCAATACAGTCGGGAGCAACGGCTTAGTGTGCTTTCCGAGCACGGAGGAGTCTCGGTATGTAAAAATGGTCACCCATCCGCGAACCAACTGTAACTTAACCTGATGGATCGACACGTGCGGGTGTTATTACTTCGCTACGAGTTCCTCAGAGTTTATTAAGTACTTATTATTTAAATATATTTTTTCAGGACAGTGGTTCCTTACGCTCTGAAAAACATTTTCGAGAATTACAAACGGTCTTGACGCAGAACGTCACTTTCGCAAAATGTCATCACACATGACAGATGATTTGATTGATGATTTTTTTGTATATTTTTAATATAAATTACTTACCCGATTCTCCGTGTTAGTTTTAGGTTTCTCCTGAGAAAAAATTGGCTTGAATGACATTCTGCGAAAATTACGCTTTGCGAAAGTGACCATATTTTTCACGATGACATTTTGCGAAAGTGACGTTCTGCGTCAATACCTTACAAACGTACTTACTCAATTTGTGTCGGGCTTATGAACTAAATAGCGAACAACGTGTAATTACGCCCGATACCGCAGGTAGGTATGTGACTTCAATTAGGTAGACCACTTTCTCGTCCATATAAAAAAGGTTAATATTAAAACAATGTAAGTAGAAATGTGGCTTAGTCGAGCGATCATTTCGATTATTTTTGATCAATCGATGTCTATAATGTTCAACATTTGTTATGAAAACAAGTGATGTATGATAGCTGATTGCGATTAGCTGTCTAGGTCATTTATTTCTATTTGCAGTATAAATGCAAATGGAATTAAGGATATTTGATAAGCAGACCTCTTGAGTATTATCGCTCATGAAGATAAAATTATCGATATACGTAATAAGGACGCCCCAAAACCGTAAAGCATTGATGTTCGATTACATTCGATAATCGCACCATTTTTCTTTTTTTCATTTTTATTTTTCATTTTTCTAAATTTTTCGCAGTTTTTTTTTTGGTTTTTGTATCACAATCTGCCATATCTCACGGCTACATAACTCCGGTGTATATATAACTCCGGTGTATACATACATAACTCCGGTGTATACATACTCCGGGACTATACTGTAGGAAGACTGCAATTCACGAGTTAACACTTCTTTTTTGCGTAAACACTTCAACAGTTTCTACGTAAATTTAATAAGTAGGTACGGTACTTACTTAGGTATAGTACACTGGCTTCTGCCCGCGACTTCATCCGCGCGAAATTTCTAGCCCCGTCTCCCACTGCGTCGCATTGCATCGCCCGCCCGCGCTATTAAATCGTTTTCGCTTAGCGTTATTTCTGACTTTTTATCGTTTTGTTCGGCTCCTAAGGGTCATAGCACCATTATATTAATACTTGAAGCGAAAACTTTTTACTTACCCCTTTTTACGTAAATTACGCTGTTGGAGGAGTATTAAATCTGGCACAGTTAAAGTTTATATGGAAGAGGAGTGCAGAAAGCTAACATTTTTATATACGAGTAATATAAGAAATAAATTAAATTACCTTAAAAAAAAAACGCGTTTAACACACACACATAGTACCAGGGCCTCATGTCTTGAAGATAGATAGGTGACAGAAGTGACAGCTTGAGCATGGAATTAGTAAGTACCTACTATATAGATTGTAAGTAGTGGTCGAATTTAGAGCAGTGGGCGACCACTAGCAATGTTAAATAGCCTATAATATATTACTTTCCCGTAGAACTGGGCTATCAAATGCAAATGAATTTATCAAATCCGACTGGTAGTTCCAGTTTTCACCTACATACAAACTTACAAAGAAACAAATTTTACCTCTTTTAATATTAGTATAGATGAGTAAAGCTAATATTTTTATATACGAGTAATATAAGAAATAAATTAAATTACCTTAAAAAAAACGCGTTTGACGTGTGTCAAACGCGTTTTTTTTCACATGAGGCCCTGGTACTATTTGTATGTACACATAGTACCAGGGCCTCATGTCTTGAAGATAGATAGGTGACAGAAGTGACAGCTTGAGCATGGAATTAGTAAGTACCTACTATATAGATTGTAAGTAGTGGTCGAATTTAGAGCAGTGGGCGACCACTAGCAATGTTAAATAGCCTATAATATATTACTTTCCCGTAGAACTGGGCTATCAAATGCAAATGAATTTATCAAATCCGACTGGTAGTTCCAGTTTACACCTACATACAAACTTACAAACAAACAAATTTTCCCTCTTTTAATATTAGTATAGATGAGTGACGATAATCATCGTGTTGGGAGTGAATTTCGAGTCCATGACTCAATTTATCATGTACCTAATATTGCGGTTGTTTTCAATGACTCCGCCCAGCGGGGTAATTGCCTAACACACGACCAGTAGCAATAGGTTTCATTTTGACAGTTCAACAAACAGCATTAATTGCGTTATTTACGTTCTTGAGCAGAAAAAAATTCGGACATATGAAGCAATGGATTAGCAATATACTTCAAAATCATTCAGATTGTGATTCAAACTGTGTTACGCAATTAGTGTGCTGGAGTATAAATATGGTGCTGTCCCACAAACAAAAGGGCGCTTAATATAGTGTCCAGCGTGTCCTGTTTTCTGCACAATACAGGAACTGATGGACGTTACTGGGGTGCCAAACTCGTAGCCAAATTCTGGGCTTACTCAGTCTACACGCTAAGAAGATCTTGAAAGAAAATGGGTGAAAATCCGCACGGTAATGGAAGAGGTTTCCAGTGATCCTTTAGTTATTTTTTTGTAGACGTTGTTTATCCCACTATCGTCTGCCAAATTTAAACACAAAGATATTCCTTCAATCAGCCTATCGCAATGAATCTATGAACTTTTTGAGGTAAATCAAATCTCCATTTCTCTCAGACTTTACTTAACAAACATACTCGTACGTCCAAAAATGAAAACTGTCTACAATTATCATTAAAATTAAGTTGGCATATGTACCTAGCGACATAAACAAGCCAAACACACAAAACACGCTGTTATTATAGCAAGTCAGTTAACAACCAAAGCTACAATTTACAGAGTCAACAACCGCCATTTTGCGACGGAAAATTGAAAATAAATGCTTTATATAATCTGTGGAAGGTTGTGATCACGCCCGCGCCCACGGCCTGTCTAGTAGGTATAAACCATGCTGTACAACTAAGAGCTACAATCACGAATGACTCATCAACGTAGATTAGCTAATAATAAACTAAGGCAGGGAGATGGGAAGGGGAATTAATATCTACCTTTTGTTATGCCGTTGTGGTATCGTTTTCAATAGATGTAATGTTAGCGCTTGTTAAGATGATGTTAATGATGAATTGTATAAACGAAGCCTTTATTAAATGTCTCATGACTAATTTCGATCAGCACTTCTAAACCGCGTTCAAGAGCTGTCAGTGTCAATATTCTACAACAATTTTGACATTGACAGCTCTCGAACGCGGTTTAGAAGTGCTAATCGCGTTCAGCTTCACTGGTGATATCCGCACTTAGTGAAATCCAAGGAAAGTGCCCAAGCGTCCGTCTATCTCTTCTAATGATAAGTAGTCCGAACTTTGGATACTGTCAGTGTAATATTCCACAACGATTTTGAAATTGACAGCTGGCGGACGCGGTTTAGACGTGATGATCGCGTTCATTTCACTGGTGGAATCAGCACTTAGTTAAATCTAACGAAAGTGCCCAAGTGTCCGTCTATCTCTTCTAATGACAAGTAGTCCGAACTTTGGATACTGTCAGTGCAATATTCCACATCAATTTTGACATTGACAGCTCTTTGAACGCGGTTTAGACATGCTGTTCATGTTCAGTTTCATTGGTGAAATCAGCACTTTGTGAAATTTAAGGAAAGATCCGCGTTTAGTTTTATTCGTAAAATCAGCACTTAGTGAAATCTAAGGAAAGATCCCGAATGTCCGTCTATGTCTTCTAATGACAAGAAGTCCGAACTTTGGATACTGTCAGTGTAATATTCCACATCAATTTTGACATTGACAGCTCTTTGAACGCGGTTTAGACATGCTGTTCATGTTCAGTTTCATTGGTGAAATCAGCACTTAGTGAAATCTAAGGAAAGATCCCGAATGTCCGTCTATGTCTTCTAATGACAAGTAGTCCGAACTTTGAATACTGTCAGTGCAATATTCCACATCAATTTTGATATTGACAGCTCTTTGAACGCGGTTTAGACATGCTGTTCATGTTCAGTTTCATTGGTGAAATCAGCACTTAGTGAAATCTAAGGAAAGTGCCCGAATGTCCGTCTATCTCTTCTAACCGAACTTTGGAAACTTATGTATTCTACTAGTTAAGACAAAACAAAACATTCCAACTAGTGCTGATGATAAATTATAAAAAATGTATTGCATTGGTCTATCTTTTTGACCCCTGTTTAAAAAAGAACCATTTGGAATAAAATTATAGGCTTACCTTTATGTAGTCGCTTTTAACCCAAATGTGAAAATTACCAATATCAAGCCTGGTCAAGGACCACAAGGGTTACATTACATTGACGCCTAAAGCGGTGATAGTGTTAAAAACTCGTTTATTGCAATTTAGGGTTAGGTAACTGTCATGCGAATTCTATTTGACCTACTATGGTAGCAATTTATAACAATTAGTCATATAAAACGGTTTAGTAATTGCGGTTTTACTCTAAGTACTTAGCCTTGACTGAATTGGAGAAAATACTAAAATACTGAACTTACTGTCATGTCTTTACGAATCGAAGACCAAAACTTCTGATCCAAAAGCGCATATATCAGTCAACGAAAACACGACCATGTCATGTAGGACCAAGGAGCTCATATTGTTCTTAGGCCCAGCAGGCTTTGACATAAAAAAAACACTCCTAAAAACATCTCACTTATATGTATCATTAAGTACACCTAATCACATATCTACATCATTATCATTCTCCTGCCCTCATTCCAATTTATTTAGGGTCGGCGGAACATTCTTTTTCTTGCATACTTCCCTATTAGTCGTAATTTCGGTAGTCACCCCCTTTCTAGCCATATCATCTTTCACGCAGTCCATCCATCGTTTCTTTGGTCATCCCCTACTCTTATAGCCATCCACATTCCCCTACCTACCAATCATCCAAATACTTTTTTAGACTCTCTACATGATTGAATACAAAAGATGTCTGCGTCCGAGACTAGAATACAATTTAGTAATGGCAGAGATTGCCAGTCAACAACACTGTAGGCTGTAAAAGTTTATTGTTGAGAATATTAATATTCTTTTTGAATTTTGATTAATGAACGAAAAAATAAAGAACAATATAATAGTACGACTGCTTCTTGTTTTCAGCCAGTCATAACATTTAACAATACAAGTTATGATAATAACGTTTTTAATGTAAACTGTCGGATATCTCTTCGATTATCGATATGATAATCGATACAATCTTAATCGGATTAAATATGTGTGGTGGTATCGAGAAATTATGAACACTCACACCGGTTTCTATATCTAACGCTATAGCAGATATTAACAAAACACCAATTAGTTTTTCTACATGTTTATTTATATCCTGCAGTATTTTGGCTGATATGGTACGTTGATGATAATTATGACATTTGTTTTGCATATATAAACTCTTGATAAAACGAGGCTGACATTTCACAAAACAATTGCTCAAACACCAACAGCCTACGTCATTCGAGCGGCAAAAGATCCAGTGCAAATCACTAGATTCAAGAACATTATTTGACAGTGATGGCTTACCTATGTCAAATTAGAAACGTCATCGCGTCGGACGTCCTGTTTTTTTATTTTAATATCTCAAGCTATATCTTTGAACAGAAGTGTGTTGCATTAAATTACTTCTTCAATGTACTGAAACTGTCTGACATAATTAGCGCTGTAACCTAGGTACTAAACCGCGCCATTGTTTTGTATCAAACGCCGAGGTCAACGACCCACCGCGGGTGTTAGATACTCGCTACTGAAAAGCATCATGTATTCAGGATTTATTATCGTGTTATAACAGCAGGCGTTTATGTTTCAATGATAAATTCAACTGAAACATGGATTATGGGCAGTAATAATTAGGCAAAATTTGTTTGTTAAAGTCTTAGAGTTGACATTCAATAAATTAAAGGCTTTGATTGCAGACTCTTGCTTTTAGATTTTAAGTAAGTAGGTAAGAGATATAAGTACGAGGTACAGCAGGTAAAAAGTAGTCTGTGAGAAAAAAATCTTCTGTAAGTATAGATATTTTTTTAACAGATTAAAAATGTATCTACCATAGACGCAACAAAAAATTAAAATGACAATAAACATGGACAATGGACATTGTACAGCATTAAGGCTCCTACATACTGGCGCGACTTGTCGCGCGACGCGACGCGACACAAAGACACCGCGTGTAGCGCTACACGCGGTGTCTTTGTGTCGCGACGCGTCGCGCGACAAGTCGCGCCAGTATGTAGGAGCCTTTATCGCTAATAGCGATATCTATAGGTTTCATTTAAAAATCGCGCACTCGACTATTGTACAATATACAGTAGGAGGCCGCAGCTCATAAGCTGGCCTCATATTCTATTGAAACTTCGTACAAGCTCAAGCCCCCGCCAATTACCCCGCTGTATACATCGGAGTAATTGAGTGACACACTACCAGTAGTAATTGGTTACATTTTGACAGTTCAACAACATTCATTGCTTGATTTACGTTGTTCAACAGACTTGATTTTTCAAACATACAAGATAATTTAGGAGGTAATCAGGTGCATAAAACTGAACAACTTTCCCCAAGGAGCATAGGTCGAAATCTCACTCAATCACCTGATTACCTCCTAAAATATCCGCACTCCTTTTAAACGTATCCTCTTTAAAGCAAGGGATATAAAAACAAATATACTACAAAATCATTCAGATTGTGATTGATAAAATGTGCAATGAATACCACAAAAACTATAGGAATTTAATTAATCAAACGTAGACTACAAGATGCTTGATGCTTGCTTGCTTGATTTTTTTGGAAAGTGGTTCCATCATAATATTATTACGGCCGTCATGAAAAAATCTGTCTTTTAATATATTTTTTTATATTAAGCTGTTAATTTTGGATAGCCGTTATTGTGAGACCGTTAGAAAGAAAAATTGTTTATTCTGCACACACACATAGCCAAAAGTCTCGTATTCAAGCAATAAAAGTTTGCCAATCCTGTCCATTTCTTGATGTCAGGGCCAAAGAAAATTTACATTGCGTATCGCCGCCGTTCCGTTCACCGCTTTCATAGGAAATCATTCAGAATCTCACGGGTGTGAACCATGGTGAGATTCTAGTTATTATTCTGAGAAGGTAAATTGCTCTGTACTGCAGTGAAATTATCATCCAAGTCTAGTTGTAAAAAAAAATCTTACTATGCTGCAAGCATTTAATATGGCAGCTTTTTGTAGTGTTAGGTAAAGAAAGAAAGTAGGAAACTTTCCAAACTCTGGTAATTTCCTCTTATAATTATCTATTATTTATATATTTAGGAGAATGTCCTTAAAACTTGCAACATACATTCATAAAATGTTAGCGTATTAGAAACAAAAATTGTACCTAAAATTGTTAGTATTGTTAGTATCAAATCGATTTGATGTCAAGAAATATAAAGATACGGTCAGATTACGGAATTTTATAACCAATCATTAATCATCAAAAATGAAAGAATAAATTGAAATTGATTGATGGAATTTTCTAATAAAACGCAATAAAAATACCAGCCGTTTATATCAATCGACATTATTAATGATCAGAGTTATTCTTTACGACTTTCATATCAAGTTTCAAGACATGCGAGTGGCCGTCATATAATTTAGCGGTCATCTCAAAGCATTCCTTTAATTTTACGTTTCATCAATCGAATGAGGCGCTAATTCTGTTGTGGACAACACTTAACTTAGGCTATTGCTTTTTAACTTTTTTCGCAGATCAAACAAGAAACAGAAGTAGGGCTGTCAAAATAAATTCAACTAGGTAATAGCTAAAGTGACCATACGTCCCGTTTTAACAGGACTGTCCCTTTTCTCGGTCCCCGGACCTGGCCCGGTGACCAGAGACAAAGCTCCGGGACGCAAAATCCTATTTTCAAAACCTCTGACAAACATAAATATAATTGGCAGACAATGATTATTTTTAAAAATCATCATCTGCCTAGCCTTTTCCCAACAATTTTTTTAATTTTTTTTTCGAATAGGCACATAAAAGGCACTTTGAACGTTGGTTCTAGTTGCCCCTTCCAAAAGGTAGTTTCGTATGGAGAAGAATGGGCATATAAAATTATATGTGAAGACGATGCATCTAGAATAAAATTATTCCTATACCAAAATAGGTAAACAAAGAATGAAAAATAAAGCAATGACAGATAAATTAATTATGTGGTACATGATGCTCACATATTTACAAGTATAAAAAACATTTTAAAAGTATACGTTTTCCTAAAAAAAAAAAAAAAATAAATAAAGTAATAGGTCAGTGGGAGTTAAAATAATCACAGAATTTAAATTCAACATTGATTTATTATTTGTATCAAATAATAAATTGTACAATTAAAATAGCAACCAGTTTGATTTTGTCTAGACTCTAGATTGTCCTATGGAGCTGGACCAGCATGTTTCCAAGCATTCTTATCTTGGATATAATCCTCTAAAATTTGTAATATGCTTGTTTACAAAGTGTACTTTTAACATGAGTTTTAAATTTTCTTCCATTTAATTGCAATATATCACAAGGTATGTTGGGGTCGGCTTCCAGTCTAACCGGATGCAGCTGAATACCAGTATTTTACATGGAGCGACTGCCTATCTGACCTCCGCAACCCATTTACTGGGCAACACGGTACTCCTTGGTAAGACTGGTTGTCAGACTTTCGAGCTTCTGACGACCCGTAACGACTGTCAAAGATCTAGAAATAACAGCCGGGACCAACGCCTTAACGTGCTTAAAAAATTAAAAAAACGCAATAAAATAAAAAAAAAATAAATATTAATTTAATTAATAATTTATATATATTATAATTAAAAAAAAATGTTGCATAGTTAAAATTTAAAAATTACTGTCAGAGGAACTTTGCATTTTTATTTAGCTGGTAAACCGGTCATTGATTTATTCACAATAGGTTAAATAAAAATAATTATAATTAATCTGAATATAATTATAGTGAACTTTAATCGTATTAAATTACACTTTTTATAAATAAAAAACATTAAAAAGTTGTTTTTTTTTTTTCAATGTTAACCTACTAATGTTAACCCATGTCCCGTTTTGAGTAAAAAAATAAATGGTCAGTTTTTCGGTCAAGGACAGCTAATGATGAGACACAATTGATTTTCTATTGTTTTATACCGAATCGGTGTCGCGCGGGGCTTAACAGGTTAAACTACATTCATTGCGTTAGTATTTAGGTACGTTGTTGAGCAGACAAATTTTTCGAACTTATGGAGCAATAGATTAGCAATATACTTCAAAATCATTCAGTTTGTGATTAATAGTGTTACGCAATTAGGGTGCTGGTTCTACCCGCGATGGTAAGATTGGCGTCTGCCCATCTCGCCGCCGGACGACCGAAACTTCGTCTTCCAATCCTTGTCCGGTGTGTTAACTATAAGTTTAAATAATGATAAATTATTTTTATTTCTGTAAGCAGGTTTATACAAACACTTTTACACGTCAATCATATTTTTTAAATAAAGCTAGATGAGGTCGGCGTTTCCTATCTGACTACTCTGAGAAGAAAGGCCGAAACAAACTCAGAGGTCAGTCTCTTTTAAAGTCCAGACATAATCTTGGTCAGATCATGCGAAGGCCATGTAGATTGGTGTCTGAAATTTTCTTTTGATGAAAGAACCACACAGATTGAGTGGACCTGTCCAGTCAGTGCACGCATTTGTCAGTAGTTGTGCAGCTCAACTCAGAACTAAAGGAGCTCAACGAACAATACCAAAGAAAGGACATTTGGCTAGGCCGCAAAAAATACTCAAACTGCCAGACCATGTTAAAAACTAACTGACAAAAAAACAAAATTAAACAATGACCCACATAGTCTTCATATTTACAATAATTAAAATAATATAATACTACACAGAGTACCATACAAAAAGACCATTTCAAACACCAATCTACATGGCCTAATAATAGTAAACGTTTATTAGGAACAAAAAACAATCACATTTAAATACAAACAATGTTAAACGATAATAGCTGCAATAGTTAAAACTATCAAATTGAAACCCATTGCATTGATAGTGTTTTACGCAATTACCCCGCTGGATGAGGCTAGCACAGGAGCGTGGGGATTGGCACAAGAAAAGAGAGGCCTATGCTCAATAGTGGGTGAAGTCGAGTTGTGGATGATGATAATAAATACCACACTAATTGACATCTGACAGTTTTTGTATGGAAAATCTTTTAAAAAAATCAACATTTATTTGCAGGATGACAGACTAGGTACTTACTTAATAAACAAAACAAAAAACATTTTTTTTTTCTTTCTCATAAACCTACATGGACACTTATCTTCAGAAGTTAGGTGCACGGTACCAATGGTCGTTTCCTATGGAGAAGACCCCGCAAGAAACTTCACGGTTACTCTTTAAATAGTCTGGAAAAATTCGCCAAAACGACTGTAGTATTAGTTAGTTGACCATAGAAGTATAGACCAAACATAAATAATTATGTTTTCCTTATGCTGTACGAGTATAGGTATGTGTATAATGATATCAATATTACTATTTTTAACGAGTGAACTCAGAGAATCATGCATTCATGCCAAAGTCGTCGATGTGTCTGCAGGCGCGTTTAGCAAAGATATGAACATGACACATTATGACATAGTACAGGATAAATCAACGTTGTTATTAATTAGTACAATAATGTGAATACTGGAGAGCTATAACGGCAGAAAAGGGAAAAAACAAAGGCTTACAGGGTCGCCTGTAGATAATAATTTGCTTGTAAAGGTATAATTTGTTGGATGGAGCTTGGGGGAGGCGTCTGTCCAAAAGTGGACGTCTGTTGGCAGAGATGATAAAAAAAAATCTTCTATTACCTATTAATTAAGAAGGATTTGATTTTTTTCTTCGAGCATTTTTGTTTCGCGTTGAGAAATTTATTTTGATAATAACATTTTAAAGAGATACAGGAACATTGAGCTAGTCTACTGTTTCGTCGGAAAACGATTGAAACTCTTTTTAAAATTTTCTTCATTTTTTAAACCTGTTAAGCCCCGCGCGACACCGATTCCGAGTCAAACAAAAGAAAATAAATTGTGTCTCATTAGCTGTCCTTGACCAATTAAGAAGATTTTTTTCCTGACATCTGATTATCTTGCAACTAAACAGATACACTTAGAATAAAAATAAATAATAGTTAGTAACTCGAAACAATTTTAATGGAGTGTAGATACCTACGCAGAAACAGCCGCTATGGTTAAGTTCTGAACAAAACGCTGGATAATTGCCATTAATAATACCCTTATCATAACCGCCATATTGTTTCCGTTTATAAGTTCGCAAAAAAATATGTAACAAATGACTGCTAACGTTTTTCCGTTGCTTTGGTCGATCGCCAAAATAATATTTGTAAAAATAATGATCATCCAAAATGCCTTGGCAATAACCTAGTTAACAAAACCGTTTTCCTGATATTTTAACCACGTACACCAAACTTACAAGTCATATGCCTATAATTTATGTGCTAAAAATAAATTTGCTCTAAGCGATAATAATTCACAAGCTAATTTCAATACAATACCTGTCGCTGATTTGATTTTCAAAACAGTTGAGCATCTGAATAGACTCTATCTTCAAAGTTAAAAGCTTACAAACCAGTTTTCCGATACACAGTAAACATGCGATCCTCCTTCAACAAACAAGTACTTAATTAATTAGTAAAATAAACCGCAGACCGACCCTTCTATTACCAACTAATCACTTAAACATCGATCCTTAAGTTAAACAAACGTTTCCAAAGACAACCTTTAACTAGGAAAAAATCGATCAGGCTTTTATGAAAACGCTCTTTGATATACACAGGTTTTTTTTATTGCCACTAGCTTAGTGTAATTCAGGATCCTGGGAACTTGGGAAAAGTTATTTATTCGCATGTATTCCGAGTGAAACACTTTTATTATGTTAAAGACATTGTAGTAAAATGTACCAGAAATAAAAGCTCAGTAAACGAGGAAAGGTAAGCTATTGTAGAAAAAAAATATTGAAAAGTTAAACAAACCAATGCGAAAAACTTTGAATTTCCGTCACACACTCACTAAACTATGCACTAACTTCGTTAAATTCGACATACAAAAATTCAGCACTATACACTGTTATATTTTCATTTAATATTTTGAAAACACTATGTTTCCCACACGAATGCCGAAACCTTCGGCGAACGTTCGTCATACGAAACCTACCGCAACGCGGCGCCTGTTATCGAACGAATGTTCCCGAATGAAGGGATGCAGTGACGCGGGCGGTGGTGCCGGCGACCGGCGTGGCACTGCGGCGAGCGACCGGCCGCGTGGAGCCCGCACCGCTCCGAAACCTTACGACCTAACTCCCGATACAAGCACGCGAAAACACCCTTAACACAAGGCCGCAAAGACGTGTCTCGCGTGACGATCACAGGGAACACCAATCGATGCTCCTGGAACAGGACAACAGATCTTTCCGCCTCCGCTCCTGTCGTGACCAAAACGGCCAATGCGAAAATTTTGACAATTTCTCCGACAACAGCACCCGCGCGAGACGATTGCGAAATGAAGCGTAATTTTAATAAGCAAATCGACTTAAGTATTGAAACGCATCAGCATCTCGGATTTCATTAGGCAACCTTATAAAACTCGGATACTTTAGCGGCACATGTGCAATAAACAGGCTATAAAGGCTAAAAATATGGAATCCTTTTACCATAATTTCCTCTTTTTAAATTGCATGGGTTCGGTACGCAAAAATGTTGCAAAGTGGAAGACACAATTTTTTATGCACAATAAAATGCGGGCCACTCCAAAGCGCACGCAGCGATAACTTTAAAATCTGACATCATTGTTTACAAGGCAGGAAATGGAACCGAATATGTTGGCGACGAAGTGGAAATAACTTCTTAACAGCGCGGTGGAAAGGTAAAATCGGAATGGGTGTAGATCAGTTAACCGCAAGGATATGAGTACACCCACTACTTCAGCCCACGCTACCACACCTGGATCAGTTGCATCATAAAACTGACAGCTTAAACCGAGCCAATTCTCCTTGCCTTCTTAATTTCAAAAGTATAATACCACTTTTGTAACTGCATTTAATTTGGTCTATAATCAACCCCTTAATCTGCTCAATAGAGTTGATCATGGTCATTTCAACCTTAGCAGTTATTGTAAAGATCATTTAATCCATCATAAATAAAGCCCTAAGTGCATAAAGTAATTCCAACGTATAAGTCAGCATTGTTAAACAAACTGAAACCACAGCATTTGTATCAATGCTGTGGTCTCAGTTTCTTTAACAAACACATCATCACCAACTGGCAGAACATTGAAATCAGTTAACTCCAATAATTTTCTAACCATCCAATTACCGACTCAATCGAACCTCGTGTATAATATCCATTTATTTGTACCACGTTCCGTATCGTCGGCGGATCGGAACGATCTTGTTTCAATATCAAACACGAGACGGCTCGTATTACTGACAACACATCCTACATGTTTGCAAAACATTTCACATTTGACGGAGAAACGATCTACATGAAGCGTGCATATATTTTATATGCATTTCGTAATGTTGAGTGGAGTAAACGTGGAGCAAGGCATAAAAATAAGACTAGAAATATGCAATCATTTAGATAAATTCATGAAAATGTTACCTGTATTGACAATATCAGCGGAATCTACGGAATAAAGACTGAATATAAAACTTAATCATACTTGACTGTAGTGGTCGATTGTCGACTTTTATTTCCCTTGGGATAATTGTTGAGTCTATTTGTCTCTGGAATTCTTAAACAAGATCAGCTTTCCTGAACGACTTAAATTAACTCGGAATGCCATGAAAAAAGAAGCTAGTTGCACTTCGTTCAGGCTCTTAGGAAGATTCTTAACTGAATTAATAACAGGTGCACTAACGTCGATAGTAGTTAAAGTTCTTCATAAACATCCAAAAGTGTAAAACATAAAACGCTCAAATAAGAATAGGTAACATTTACATCATAATACTAACAATCACACACACCCACATAACTACCACAAAATTCATATTGTTTACAACAAACCATGTTTTCGCAAAATTGGATTCCGAGAACGCATTAACCGCAGTAGTAAATTAGTGGGGCATTTAAACTATGTCGTCTGGATTCGCACAAAGCGTTCGACTCGTCGTGCCTAGGTGAAAGAAGTGACCTGTTCCGCTCTGTGCATCCGTGCCGTGGGAATGATAGACCAAACTAATGTTAAAGCAGGTTTTACACTGGCAGAACTAGGAACCAGATTTTTTTATGAATAAAGTCAATGGTAAGAAAGGCGTTGGTTATAAATAATTGTATGAAATCAGTTTCATCATTGCTATTCGCAAGAGGGTGAGAGTCTTGGGAACTCGAATAATTGATATACGTGCAGCTGTTTATACACTGTAAGATTGGATTTTGATCGTAAATTCAGCTTTACAAAAGCGACCATTTCTATTTTAATGGAAAATAAGCAATGGATTTGAAAAAATATCAGCGATGAGTCCACATGAACGCAATTAACTCCTTGATGCTCAGAATCCCATCCCACAGTGAAAGGCATCAAGCAGATAAATCGATTTGTGTCAACACATTTCTTGCACATAACACCAGTATGATTAACACCAAGTTCTTTAAAGACCCCTGCAGACAGGCGCGACGCGACACTAGGGTCTGACAAACGTAAGCGTGACCTGAGAAAACGTGGCAAATTCAAAGTCGTCATGTACATTACTATACTTCTAGTTAAATGTTTTGATACTTGAGTATTTTTTGTATTCATTATAATTTATTTTTTGTTTTTAATGGCTCCGTTTGGTGTGACGGAGCCTTGACCTCATATAGATTTATTGAATTTGCCGCGTTTTCTTAGGTTATGCTTTCGTTTGCCAGACTCTAGTAGCACAATTTCTATGATAACTTCATGGAGAGTCGCGCTGCGCTTTGCGCTGCCTGTCCGCCCGCAATATTGCGCCAGTCTGCACGAGCCTTAACACGTTACTTGCTTGATTACAATTTTCTTGCGCCGTCTAATCACGCCGGCTTATGAGCATCCTCCTTTACACACGTCATTAATTTTAACATTGCATTGTGCACTTTAAAATGAGGCATTAAGTTTTATTTTGCTGTAGGTACTTATTATGCATGTAGTGGAAGCGTATTGTTCGAACGATAACGGCCGTCAGCTGTTACCCATTATGTTAGATTAAGTACACCTTACCCGCGGTTAGCTTAGAAGCTAACCGCGGGTAAGGTGTACTTAGGTTATTTTACGAATATATTTATTTTCCTACTTCGCAGTTAAATTATTCTTTAAGTCTTGAGTTATTTAATGTTTGTTGTTGATTGGAGTTATATCCATCAGGCGAGACTAATGGATTTTGTTCACTTTTTGGAATTTCATCTTAACAAATAAATTCCTCATGAAACAATTTCGTTAATCAATTCAGAGGATACAAATGGATCAGCAGCCTCGGAAATATCTTTGAAATTTTAATACGCCTCAGTTAATTATCGTTTGTGCCATAATTCTTAACTGTCTAGTAGACACTTGACAGTTAATAATTATGTCACAAATGTTATGGATATTTTAGAGTAGGTAGGCAGGCACCTTCTCTAAAATATCCACAACCAATTAAAGAAAGCGAAATTATTTATAGGGACTCGCACAGGAGATCAAATTGAACTAAAACACACTCATAGAAACATAAAAAAAAAGCAATAAAATGAAAATAAAAACTGTTAGTCCTGTACGAGGCCAAAAGGCTCCTATCTCAGCATGATGCTGTGACATTTAAAAAGAAGTGTCACAACGCTGGTATTCTGATAGGGCCCGCTGTCATGTCACGGATAAATACAGAAATAAATAATCTATACTAATAATTCAAAGATATTTGATTTTTGTTTGTTTATTTGTAACGGAGAAACACAAAACCTACTTAACTGATTTAAAAAAAATCTTTCACCTGAGTATAAAAAGCTACATTATCGGCGAGTAACATGGGCTGTATTTTTTTTGTGGTCCCTAAGAAAATTGCAATAATGTAACCCAAAGGTATCAAACATTTGCCTATAATTCATTATTTGGCCTGCACTGCGAAAACTATTGACGATACATAAAATTACCCACAAGAGTCCGCGAGGGTATATTTAACTATTAGTTAAGTCACAATAACCGTTTTTTTGTTCAAGACGGGTAGAATCGAAATACGATGACATTCGTATTCGTATTAATCCTCATCCAAGTTAATAGTTTCATAATCAAGGTTGATTGTGTAAAAGTTAAGGCTCCCTCCTCCTCTTTAAATTATTCGAATCGGACCTTTCGTTTATAAGTTACGGCGGGTATAAAATGCTAAATGTAAGAAAAATGTCGCGGTGTGCCCGTACAGCCCTACGCTTAGTCTATTAGTTACACATTTATTTTTTTGTGAATCGTAAAGTCGAGTAAATCCTATGTGTTATTTACTACTTTTAATATCGGTAGTACGTGCCCGTGGGATATTTTCCGACAGCCACACAGGCGAAGCCACGAGCAAAGGCTACTGATAAAATAAAATAAAAAATAGATGAAATAAGTACAACATACCTATAAAATTAAATATTTATTTAATAAATTATTATAATCTGCAATCCAGCCCACAGTCAACAGATTATCACACACTACTACTAAAATCGACCACATGGCAACATTAAACAAGTGCCACATAATGCTAACCGCAGCTGCACTACCGAGTCTCATAACTGCCACCATCCATCTTTTTCTACTTCGCACACCTCTTTAACGGCTTATAATATTATGAAAATAATTCCAGCCACAGAAAATGCAATTATGCTAAGCTGGCAGTGTCAGTCATCGTGGGGTTGGTTAATAAAGTTGGTTAGATTAGAGTTGAGAATGCCAGCTCGGATCGATGGAATAAGTAAGGTAAAATACCGGGTCCTGTGAAGCAACAATTAGGAGAATGCCTATGTTTAGCAGTGAACTGTGGAAGTGCAGCGATAGTATGGAATATTTCACACAATTTGCAAAAGAAAGAAAGAAAATTTATTTATTTAGCACAGACTAAAAGGCACACACACAATAATTATAATATACAACAGATTAAAAAAAAGTTAAACAAATATATATGTAAAAATCAAATAAAAAGTGTAAAGTACGATGTAAGAAATTAGCAGGAAAGTGTGCCTCACGGCTGCGCCAAAAAGACCCCGTTCAACAAAAATGCCAGACAACTAGTGCCTGACGCTGGTTTTGTGAGTACGTGGGTCTAAAACAAAACTGGCAAAAAGTGGGTGTTACTATACACCCTTGCCGCACCCTTCGAGGAATACACGTGGTGATAAGTGATATTACACGTATTGCGATTATATTGATTCAAATCCAATTTCTTCTTGTAATCTAATCAATTGCCTACAAATAGCATCTTGTCTCGTGTCAAGTTTCTCATCCCTAAGCTATGCTGCTATCTTGTAATACCGTAGTGGTAATGACATCTCATTACGGTGTTAAATGGCAAGAAGTGGTCACAAATCTACCACAACCGCTACGTTTACCGCTGCATCATATGATGAATAATCAGTAAAGATCTCAGATTGTAGAAAGATGGTGGATGCGCCGAAGAAACATGGGTGCCGTTATAAAGCAAAATAATCGGAAGACTTTATAGTGGTGTTGAGTATAATTTATAATATTGGAAAAGCTTGTTCTGAATTCGATTAATTTGTGTTAAGATTCTTCCGTTTTAAATGCTTTTTCCGCTACTGCAGAGAGTCATGGCTCTCTCGCAGTCTAACAAACATACTTATAACTGGAGCTGAAAACTGTTTCTATGCCAACAGACTCTTAAAACCAGAGCTACTCAGTCCCTAGGTCATAGAGGGGCTTGAAACTGTTTCTATTATTGATCATTGACACATATTTATACTAAGTGGAGACTTTCTTGAGGGGAGGCGTATATCTAGAAGTGGAAGATATCTTGGCTATGGCCACTGCCAAGCAGTGGACGTATTTAACTGATTATGATGATTATGTTGGAGACTAGGTAATAGGTAATACGGGGTGATGTCCGCAACTCCGCGTCAAAGCACGTATTTTGCGTACAGATGGGAAAATCGGTTAGACGATCTACCCCGGCTTCTTAAGGAAGGCCAGCAACGCATTGGTGTTACTGACAATCTCTGTACTTTGCCCTGTATGTGGCGACCACCGGGCAGTTTAGCAGCACATTAGCTGCTGTCTCGTCGTCCTTCATGTAGTTGCAGACTATTAGGTACTTCTTATAATTATATAACTAACAACATATCTCGTTTGCTTCTGTTATCAACGGTATTTAATGTCATGAGTAGGTACTAATACAAAGAGCCGTGTGAATCGCTGCCGAGGATTCAACCATTGTGTATTGTAGTAGTAACTGCAATTAAAGTGATTAACTTTCATATAATCGTCACACAGTCGATGAGTATGTGGTATGAGGTCACCAGCATTGTGACTGCTTGTCATGTTGATGAACAAAGCGAACAACTCTGGAAGTGCAGTTATTTTCGTGTACATTTGATGAGAAATGGCTGACAGAGAAAACAATTGAACGGTCCTGAGAATTTGCCCTGCATCTAGCTCAAAATATCTCTCTCAAAAACTGGACATTTGATTTAAAAACCTAGACGTGAAAGGAAGAAGATGATGGAGAACTAAAAAGCTTCAGCCATTCTTAGCTTGAATTTCGGACCAAAGAAGAAACGTGCGTTCTCCAACTTAGCTACTCAAAAAAGAATCTTTAAAATTATGTTATAAAGGGTAGTTTTAACATTTTCAAACTTTTCACAACTTCGCAGCGAATATTGTAGCAGCCGCTGGACCATTCTCAGCTTTCGAGGAGCTTCCGGACGCCCGTATTCATACAAAGTTTTACGTAGTTTTCTGACAAAAAAAGTTTAATTGTAAGCCTACAGTTCAGTTTGGAAGTGTGTGTTTGTGAATTGGCCGCCTATCACATTAGGACTGAAATGTGTCAACCGCGATTCGAAGAGTGTTTGGGAATACCAAAACTTTGCTTAACATGACATAAAGCGTGTTGAATTAGGCCAAATAACAATAGTAAACTGGTTCAAGCATATTAAAAATACAAGATGGCGCCGTTAGTTCCAAATTTGTCCACGCGCCAAAATATCCCTATACAGCTTTTGGTTTTATGTGGAACAATAATTTGTCACACCCACTTATGACCTAGAAGAGCGTCCAATTAACACGTTTTGTTTAATGATTTGCCCGTATAAGCAAGGTCGATATATTCACATGCGGTGTCATGATCACGGACATTTAAGACGTGCGCTGGCATTTTGCAGCACCAATATCTAGCTTATGTTGTACTAGCAACGTAGAATTATTATAATTTTTACGTTTATATTCATCAATTAGATGTCAAATCCTCTTTTAAAAATCAGGAAATGGCAGACAAGGACATATCAACAGGCTTTTTCTTCTTTTCGCGACCCTTGTGCACTTTAGACCCAGACATCAGTTGCATTCCTGAGCTCATTTAAAATCCAGTAGGAGTTAAGTGTACAGGCCCTTGAGACACTTAAATGTGGGACATGCTTCTAGTCTTAAATACTGTACTCGCACTAGGTGTGGGATGAATCTGTGAAGCCCCATTTCATCAACAGGCTAAACACGAGAATGCGTTCGCTATAAATTTTCCTTAACCTGGCCCTGCAATCTCGACATAGATAGCGAATGCTTTACGACCAAATTCGAGACGATCAAAATTGCTTGACAATATCGCGCTTGTCAAGCAATATTGACGATTTAGGGATCCCATTAAGACTTTTCGACCGAATTCGGTCGTAAAGCTATCGCTATCTATGTCGAGACTACAACCCCATGCCTACTGTACATATTTCAACCAGATAGCACAAACCTTGAGCGTGGATATCATACGGTTTTTATCTGGGTGCATGAAGTAGTTGCCTTACGATGCGAGTGAAACAGCCGGCAACAGCTAGTTTTCAACACTCAATAACCAAGGTATGGCTTATTTTACTAATATTATCTATAAATGTGAAATTAACTCCGTCTGTCTATCTGTATGTTACCTTTCCACATATAAACCATATAACCAATGGTTTTGAAATTTGACAAGTAACTTAAAACTTGCATAACGCTTATTATTTCTACTCTACTGTAGAATAGAAATCGCCTGTCCACATTTCTCTGAAAACCGTCTACACGGAAACGCCATTTTTGTCTACTCCTCCGTCAACAAAACGCTTCTCTACGATTCTTGTGCTAAGCCTGCTGGGGAAGGATATCTTAAGAATTATATTTATAAGGCTACTTTTGATAAAAATACACGCAGACGATGTCGCGGGCAGCAGATAGCATTCTATTCTATACTTATGACAGCGTGTGTACTAAATCCGTACCCAATCAGATCTAATGGATGACTAACAATCGTCGGGCTACATAATTTGATGTGCCGCTGACCTGTGCAATCTGTAGACCTTCACAATTATAGACCATTTAGTAGTGTGTTAATTTTAGACTGCTCTAATGATAGTGTTCTATTATAGTTGA
The DNA here is from genome assembly GCA_905333075.3 of Atethmia centrago. Lineage (NCBI taxonomy): Eukaryota > Metazoa > Arthropoda > Insecta > Lepidoptera > Noctuidae > Atethmia > Atethmia centrago. Next base: position 18,571,522 of record HG995385.1, read on the forward strand.
ATAGAAACTGAAATAAAATTCCTTGTAGCTATTACGAGATTTATTGCTGGAATAGATAGTTTGTCGGTAAAAAAAAATATGTTGTAATGGCGACACAGCGTTGTAAAACTTAAAAGAGTATTTATTTATGTGTAAAGGCTCCCACAGAAAGGCGCGACGCGACACTAATAGCACAATTTCTACACAAACTTCATGGAAAGTGTCGCGCTGCCTGTCGAGTCCGCACTATCGCGCCAGTCTGCACGAGCCTTAACTGTTTTGAGCTTTGTCAGGAAATAAAATGCATAATTGGTATAAAAATAACTATTCTTCTTGCATTATTTTGTCGGTACGGGAACAGGCTGCAGGCTTAGCAAGAAAACCGTAGAGAAGTGTTTTGTCGACGGAAGAATAGACAAAAATACGCTCCCGTGTAGACAGTTGACAGTTTTCTACCGAGAAATGTAGACAAGCGGTTTCTATTCTAGAGTAGAGTAGAAATAGAAAGCGTCTTGCTGGTAGTGAAAAGAACGAGCCAGTCAGCAAGGTTTCGCGCCCTCTCGCCCCTAGCCACCGCAGGAGACGCGGATTTCCGGTCACCTTAGGCGCGGGCTCGCGGACGGTGAGCAATGGGTAGCTCACCGTCCGTTAAGTACCAGGCCCGGGTCGCACGCGCACCTCAAGGAGATGTCGTCAGCAGGCATCGGCCCTAGTGTAGGGGTCCACTAGGGCCGATGCCTGCCGGGGTCGCGGGAAGGTACTAAAGGGTTACCGAGGCCCCTGGCAACACAGGCAACGGAAAGAATACGGGTGGGTTTTAGTCGGTAAGAGTCTGACACACCCTTCCGCTCCGCCCAGAGCGGGAGAAGTTATTTGATGATTTCCCACCCAAAAAAAAAAAGGTTTCAGGGTACATAACATACATAATCAGCCTATAATCTTCCCACTGCTGGGACACAGGCCTCCTCTCTGTGAGGGGGAGTGGGCCGTAATCCACCACGCGGGCCCAGTGCGGGTTGGTAGATGTCACATGTCTTCGAATTTTTGGTTCTAGGACATGCCGGTTTCCTCACGATGTTTTCCTTCACCGTTTTGAGAGCAGTGGTGATGAAATAATTTACACAAAGTAGTAAGCGCCGGTCCGGGTTCGAACCTACGACCGACAACTCGTAAGTCGCGGCCGTTACCACTGGGCCACCACTGCTTATCAAGGTTTCAGGGTACGCTTAACATTATTGAATCGTCACTAGCGAATTAAATATTGTTCTATTCCGGATCAGCTAAATAAATATCCGGGTCGCTCAAATCAGATTTCAGATATAAAGATAAAAATCTGCAGTACAATGAAACCCTAAAAATGTTCACCCCGCCCGCATATGTTACTCATAGAGCAAAAAATACACGGGGTGACACATTGTTTAATAACAGTAATCCGAGCGGATCGAATCTGTGACGAATCCGACAAATCGATCGCCGCGGTACAAAGCACTGCGTGACTTATGTCTGCACATCAGCTATTGCAATCGAAACATTATTATAATAAAAGAGTAATGTTTTTTAGGGTTCCGTACCCAAAGGGTAAAACGGGACCCTATTACTGAGACTCCGCTGTCCGTCTGTTCGTCTGTCACCAGGCTACAGTCTGGTGGCCTGGGGAGAACTGTCTAAATATCACGGTTCATGAGATACATCTCATGAACCGTGATAGTAAGACAGTTGAAATTTTCACAGATGATGTATTTCTGTTGCCGCTATAACAACAAATACTAAAAAACAGAATAAAATACATAAATATTTAAGTGGGCTCCCATACAACAGATGATTTTTTGCCGTTTTTATAGATTGCGCAAGTCCGACTCGCACATAGCCGGTTTTTTTTTTAATTTTAGTTTATTAAAACGTGAAATAAGGTAGCTGTTCCTCATTGGCAACATACAAGAAGAAATTCCAAACAAACTCAGAGGTCCAGTCTAAACTTTAAAGCAGGCCTAGGCGTCTCAGTCTGAAGAATCGTATGTACACATCTTTTGCGAAAAGATTATGCCAACACTAGGCCTAAGTCACATCGGTAATGGCATTGTGAAGATCATTTTCATGATGGCTATAGGCACTAGGCAAGATTTCTTTGGTTTGGTTTGTTTTGAGTTTCTTGATTTTCTTATTCTTGTAATCTAAAAATAATCTTTTCTGTTAACAGCTAGACAGTTTCAACCTCTGAAAACAGAAATATTTTAAAGCTGTAAGACTCAATTTTTGTTTGCCCAAAACATTAAGAATACATCTAACGTAGTTAATGAGGGGGCAATCAACGTTACTAAGGGTAACTGCTACTTAATATTACTTCTTAAACTAAGAAGACAAAATATAACTGCTACCTAATTTTACTTCCTAAACTAAGAAGACAAATATAACTGCTACCTAATTTTACTTCTTAAACTAAGAAGACTAGGAAGACAAAAGAAAACACGTGGGTGATACTAAAGCGTCTAGAACACTACCACAGATTCCAATCCCACTTTTCCGTAACATTTCTGGAAACAAACGCAAGTCCTCTCAATCATGACCTCCTACGTGCTCAAGTAGGAAACTACGAACCTCTTTTTATAGGTCAGAGTAGGTAGGTTAGCAGACTGCCGCCTAATTAGATACGGGTTACGAATGCGAGGCATCAGGGTAGGCTACACAGAGAAAAAAAAACTAGCGCAGGTTGAAACTAGTCTGCTAGATATTGCGAACTGGGGATTGTTATATTTTGCTCTGTGGAACTGCTGTGTTTTTGTTGAAATGTGGTTTTACTAGAATTTGTAAGGTGTTTGTGTGTTTTTATGAAACGAAAAATAATGAAGTACTATTTAAGGAGGTCTTTCGCTCAAGGAGTGATTGAGATAACCACAAGAGAAACCCAGCAGGTCATAGTATCTAAAGACTGGCTTCTGCAAGCTTTCATTTGTAGATTGTGGTTTAAAGGATTCATGTAAAATGCCTAGCGTCACAGATTCGTCAAAGTAACCAGTGAAGCTATGTCAATATCACGATATTATATATAACATAGAAGATTTAAGTAAATAATAGATTAGTACGAGTCAACCAGAATAAGATCTGAGATCCTAGCACCAACACGCGAAGTAACGTAAACAAGGACGACTTTTTAATAAAAATTAAAACTATTCTATAACATCAAATGTATTCGGCAAGCACAATCAGTATCTCTCATACATGTGAATAAAGTCTTGAAACTAAATAATTATTAAGTACGAAACGAGTATTTTGAATTTTAAAATCGTTCGAATACGTTACGATTATTCCGCGCGTTCGGTCTAGCAAGGCCCACCGAAAGAAATTACTAAAATCTAGCTAGTAGATCTAAAAACGTTATCTCTGACGAAAAAAAAAATATATATGTATAGCTAGGAATAACTATGAATTAATCTCTGAGTTAGGCACCAACATAAACAGGTAATTTGCCTCGATATATAAAACAACATACCAATAACATGTCTAGAAAATATAATAACTATAATAAAAAATCAAAACTACTGTCATGAATAGTCATGATTGTAAACAGGACGACAGAAACGGAACAAATGGGTACAAAAACAATTTTAATATTTCTTAGCTTATAAAATAATTATTACGAGAAAACGTTGTTTTTTAGGAACGCTCACGGAATTCTTAAGTACTTAAATTTAAAAAAAATGTTGTCACTTACCAACTGGACCGAGTTGTTTCAGGAATATGTCACCTGAAAGAAAAGAAAGTCACATAATTATTAAAACTAGTAATTTCTTTTTATTAATGTTATAATAAAAAAATAAAAATTATAATAAGAATTTTGTATAATTCATAGTCATGGCTCATCGTAGATTGATGGATTCACTTCATAAATTAATTATACATAGATTGACTGATTATTGCCGATATGTAACTGCTCTTTTAAAATCATAACAGGACTTGTAGTGTACGAAGGGTTAGGCAGAGGCGTACCTATAGTACACCCACGTTTCGCCAGCTATTTATACACTCGTAATTACAAAAAAAAATAATAAACCATTGTGTCTCGCGTGGATCCTGCAATCTAGGCGGCAAGCCTATTGCCATCGTCGGGAATCCCGGGCGGATTTCCGGCCACCGCAGGCGCGGGCTTGCGGACGGTGAGCTATGGGTAGCTCACCGTCCGGTAAGGACCAGGCCCGGGACGACGGCGCGTTGTATTTCACGCGCGCCTCAAAGAGATGTCGTCAGCACAAGTGTAGGGGTCCACTAGGGCCGATGCCTGCCGGGGTTGCGGGACGGTACTAAAGGGTTACCGAGGCCCCTGGCAACACAGGCAACACGGAAGAAATACGGATGACACACCCTCCCGCTCCGCCCAGAGCGGGAGAAGTTATTTGATGATTTCCCAACCAAAAAAAAAAGCCTATTATTGCCATCGACCAGGCACCAATCCGTCTGGATTGGTACTGAGAAATTCCTGTTGGAAAAACTCAATAACCCATAAGTAGGTAGGCATTGATACAAAGTTAGCATTACAGAAGAAGTGTGCTAGTTACAAGAAGGCACATTCAACCTCGCAAAACATAATGCTCAACAGACTACCCTCTCCATTTAGAATTTAGTACCGGATCAAAACTTATGCAAACCGAACCCAACTTAAACCATAGACTAAATTCCGGCTCAGAAACACAATATTGTTGATAGAGGGCCCGTAAACAAGGCAAGCCATTAGTCCCTGTCATAAGTCGGTGACAGACACTTCACTGAAGGACAGGTCTAAAACACGACACGCTGACTTCTCGAGATGCTCGCTAAACACTTCTACTATGACGGATAGATGTGGTAAATATTATTAAGGAGTGGAACGTACATACCTAGCGACGTTTACGGAGTCTCATTTCCTACAAAATGTATAGGGTTTTTTTTGCGATTTCTGACTTTTCTAGTACTCAAATCAAAAAACTATCAGACCAACGTATGGTCTGATGGTTTTTTTTTTCCCATAATAAAACGGCATTGATTGGCATCAAAAAAGTTTTTTGTGAAAATTACTGTTGGTACCTACTTTATTTTCAAAATCTGCGAATGCAGATCAAAATGTCTAAAAAAGTTACGGGCAGTCTCCTAAGACCGTTTTCCTGTCGCGACAACGGTTAAGGTTGCAGGCCCGTCTCAAAAATCCAACCTGCGTGTGTAATCAATTAATCAGGTTTAAAAGGGCCGAAAGGCGAACGTATATTTTTCATTATAAATAGTGAAGAGACTATAAAACAGTACCTCAGATTTTCTGCAACGCAAGGTTCTGGGTTGCTAGCATAGATTTGATGGTGAAAAGAAATGCTGCTGGCTGCTTGACGTCCAGTCAAGAGCTTTATAACCTCTTTTTATTTTTCCAATTTCAAAATCCATTTTCGAGCACAATTTATAAAAAGTATTATAATAAATACTGGCTGTTTGTATGAATGGAGTTCGACTCGTGTCGATCGGAACGGTCGGCGGCGTCATTTCCGGCAAACGTCCGAACGAAATGGACCAGCCTGTAAATGGGGCAGGAGGACAACCCTGTTCGACGCCAGTTTTATTATTTATTTTGTTGCTGTTTGTTGCATTTGTACATAGTTAGCTATTTACCGTTGTATAAATGGGGACTGTTGTTTACGAAGTCTCTATTAGGGGAACTGTGTGTCCTAATTAATTGCGTATGCAGAGAAGTGGACAGCGTCTGGCTGAGTTGAATGATGGAATGATTTTGCTGTCGATGGAAATCTGTCTGTCACCGACAAACACGTATCTAGGGGCCAGGACTTAGAGAGTATCTAAGTCCGTCAGTCAATGACGACACGAGCCCGTATAAAAGTAGTTCGAAACTTCGGAGTGAACCTTACACCCGATCAATTAACTTTATTGAACGCAAAAACGCATCCGGAGTAGGGACAACTGTTAAATCGTGGTGAAATTCGTACTTAGGTCGGGCCCCAAACTAATCTTGTCCGTAGGCCGAATCTTAGGGAGTAGACCTCCTGCTCCGAGCTAACCGAGAAATAAGAAGCTTTGACTGACTTTTATTTTCTGATATGCATCTTCTGCAGATGAATATCTCGTCAATAGTTTAGTTTGGTCACAGACAGTTACCACTCACCGGTCATTTCAGCCTATCCACCGTCGAAAGTGCCCTTCAAAAACATGGAAGGCCCTGCAAGCGTCAAATTAGGATCGACCTTTTTCAATTAGTAACCCTTTTGTTACATAAAATAACCTACAATAAAATATTCCGGTAGAATGCTTATCATGGATACATAACGAGTTTTACACAGACGTAATTTTATGCAAGCCGAGCAAGTTTTCGCTTACCAAGTTGCAAGTTGAATGTAGTCGTTGTATTAAACAGCTATGAAAATGAAGATGAAATTCCCAGTATGTCCAGCAGTGGTGGACTGATTGGGAAAACTTATAGATTTATAGTCCGTGAATCCGTTCCATGTAGTGTGGTATTTTGCTACACAAAGCCACATCTATAAGTTATATTTATAAATGTACCTTTTAAAAGGCTGTTATGTGCAACCATTCATAAAGATGTGGCTTTGTGTAGCAAAATACCACATTTCCCCGACAACCCCCGGAAATTTTCAACTCCATTGAAAATTCTAAGGTTAAAAATAATTCCATAATCTAGCGTACAACGTCTTTTATTCTTTCATCATAAATTGTCATCGGTCAGTTTTTTCTTTCTCTATGCATAGCTGCTATGATAAAGCTAGTTCCAGACTTAATTTTGGCTATGTACTCATGTAAACCGTTTTTATTGATCCTGGCAGGCATTCAAACAAATAATTTGAAAGATGTCAATGGATAAAAATATTCTAAGATTTTTACAACACGAGAAAATTAATAATATAATAATAGGTTGGGGAAAAAGTTTCTTCGCATTTTTTAAGAAAATTCAAAACATTTTTTAATATAGTTTATTTACATTTAACTAAAGTATGTAGGTACCATTTTGTTCGATAACTTTTTGCCATCTTGTAGGTAGGGACATGATCCCGTTGCTATAGAAAGGCGAACGGCAGGCTTGTATGGGACTTTCGTACAGCTAATAAAATTTCGTGTTTTGGGATATTTTTTGTTTTAATTAGTAGTTAATACGATAGACAAGCCCTTTTTAAATTCTTGGATTTTTAGAACTTGGGACGTAAAAGTTATAACTAGTTTTATTTTTTAACCTTTTGACCGCCACGTCAAAAAAGTAAAGACGTGCCCTCAGCGCCAAGCTACAAATTCATCCTTTAATACCTACAAAATAGTAGTGAGTTCGGAATTATATCGATAAAGCACATGTAAAACTATCGATTTATTTTTTTAAATATAGTATCTTTTTCATAAAAGTTACTATTTACCCGAAATATATAATACAGGAGTTTTATTTCATCCCGCTTTATCCTATAAGACAGAAATGATAATGATATGTGTCACAGTTTCGGCGTTCTTTATAATTAAAACCATAATTAAAAACAACAATCGACTAAATCAAGTCAATACCATCACAGCACTATGATCAATCATGACGTACTGTTTTGTCACCATATGATGACAGTGGCGTAGCAGGCACGGCTGTTTTTAATTTGCTCGCCTCTGCACTAGAGGTGTGCAACCGATATTTATTAATAATATCGAAATAATAATAGGTATTTTATGATACTGACCTTCCCACTGAGAGCATTCATATTTTTAAATATTGGTATGAGAGTTAGAAGAATTACGTTAGGCGGGCAGATGCGCATTCAGTTTCATACGGACTGGATTGCGGAGTGAGGCAGGGGGGGTTAACTTCACCCAGTATGTTTAACCTGTATATAGACCGGCTGGTGCGTGAGCTGAGCAGCACCATGGTTGGATGTTCTGTTGATGGAAGGATGATCAATAACATAAGTTATGCTGATGACATGGTGCTGCTCAGCCAATCAATCTGCGGTCTAAGAAAACTGCTGGCCGTCTGTGAGAGTTATGCGGAGGCTCATGGATTGAGGTATAATGCCACTAAGAGTGAAGTTATGGTGATCAAAGTACCTAAAAATACACCTGCAAATATTCCACCTGTAACGTTGCGTGGAATTCCGTTGCAGGTGGTCACTCAGTTTAAATATCTCGGTCATGTGGTCACGGATGGTCTTACGGACGACAAAGATATTGATACGTAGGGCGTTGGCGGCTCGATGCAATATGCTTGCTCGCAGGTTTGCACGGTGCACGAAGGAGGTAAAGCTAACTCTTTTCAGAGCTTACTGCCAGACGTTTTACTCGTGCAGCCTGTGGGTTAGGTATACGCAAAAGCCCTACAGCGCCCTGCGTGTCCAATATAATAACGGACTCAGGATGTTGTTGGGACTACCTCGGTTTTGCAGCGCATCAAGCATGTTTGCTGAAGCGAGACTGGATGACTTTTATGCCATCATGCACAAGCGAAGTGCATCTATGCTGCGGCGATTCCGAGGTAGTCCGAACAATATTTTAGGTACACTGGCGGACAAAATTGATGGGGCGTTTATTAGGCACTGGGCTGGGAGACATGTGCGTACAGACGTACATGTGCAAAATTAATTGTTTGTTTTTTTTTATTTGTGATGTCACTTTTGTTCTAATTTATTTTTCACTAACAATAGGTTAAGGCAATACTAACACATTATGGATCCTGTAATCTGAATTAAAGAGTTATTATTTTTTATGGTTTCGTATTTTCTATACAGTATCAGCATTGTCAAATAATAAAATTTAAGTTTCTCTGAAAGAACAACCAGTAATAATGCCTTAACGTACCGGTACGTACTGATGATATATTTGCTGAAATAAATACTATTTACTGTATATTATACTTTTCAGAATACGAGGAAAATATGCGAAGCAACAAAACTAACATAAATAATTCGCATTGTTATTGAATTTAGAATTTACTAGACAGACGAACACCGACATCTTTTAGAATTCTTACGAACAATCTTCGCAGGTCGTGTTATTATTCTAATAAGAGCGGCTAAACAGACCTCTAAACAAAGTTTTGTACCTATTCAACGATACATTATGCATTTGTACAAAATAAATACACAATGTTCAATGAGTCGAGTCATAAATAGGTACTTAATTTATAGAGATAAGTATGTCAGTGGTTAGTTATGCGAGGAGGTATCTAGTCTACGAATAGGTGAGCGACAGCGCGGCGCACTAATGAGACCGAACGGCGAAATCTTAGCTGACTTAAATTTGAGCGTCTAAAAGTGACGAAAGAAATTCCATTATTTGGCTACGATTTTTCAAAGTATTTTTAAAGTACTAACTAGTAGAAACTAGTAGTTAGGGCCAGATAAAAAAAAATACTGTAAATGAAAAGTTATTTGATTTTTTCACTACCGTTTAGTGTTGCCATTTTATATTTATTCTGCCAAGTGACAGTAAGTACAGCATTATTGTATTGTTTTAGATTCTAATTAAAATTAAATGGAGTAAATGAATGAACAATACAGTTTATTTCTAAGTGTAGGTGTTCCTTGCAGGTAGGTAAAAATACTGTGATTTAAAAATAAATAAATTACTTTCAATTAATGACTAGTAAAAAGACTACTAACCCAAAAAAAGAAATTGTTTGCTTATTGACGACTGTTGATTGGTTCATAGTGATGCTCATGTTGTAGATACCTATTGTATACCTAAAGTAAGGCCAAAGAGTATTTAGAACCACTGGCATTACCTACCATAAACAATATTTTTACAGGACATTTCATTACGAATTAACTACGTAAGGAAAATACGACATATGCGTTATTGCCATTTTACTTCCTCAATTTGGAATATAAAAGTTACCATTGAAATAACCTACAAAAGTTCATGACTTGCACAAACTAATTAAGAAGGTGAAGATATTTTTAATTTAAAGACGTAGAAATTTAATCTTAGCTAAAACAATGTGTGCCATTGTTCATTAGTACGTATGGATATTATTATTTAATAAGAAGACTTAATTAACACACTATGTACGTATTGCAGAATGTTACATCAAATTTAATCTTATTTAACTCATCAGTACTGATATTATTGGCATCCATTGTTATTACTATTAATAATAAAGGAACAGCTCTTTTTGAAAATTTGCCGCGTGTGACGTCATGGGATTGTCATGATTAGATGACACGTTCCAAGCACAGACAATATGACAGTGTGATGGAGAAGGGAATTACAGTCATTATGATTTATCGATAATCAACTGACACCGACATTTCCTGAGCAGAGAGTTCAGTAATATAAAATTTTCATGATTTCTCAATCATAAAAACTACAATATCAAAAGTTTTATTTATTTATTGAGGACTAATTTTAAAGAAATTGAATATAACGTAGTTTACCGTCGCGCGTCGAGGTCGATATGCTTGTTATAATGATTGCTACCTACATCACTACGTGTCATGATATGGTGACTGTGGCGCTGAGGGCACTATGTTTTTCAAACTTTATAATGGGTATTCGTTTTTGTCATCTTATGTTAATACACATGAAATATAGAGAAAGAAGTTCGACTAATCTAATTTAGGATGAGTCGAGGAACATAATTAGCAAAGGAAATAAAAAAAAAAAATTTTGTTTTATGAGTTTTATTAACGTATAAAAGTCTGTCATGTAGTCGTGACCGTGGCGTGCTGGGCACTTTTTGGCTTGTCATCTATACATGACTGTGGCGGTCAAAAGGTTAAGGTTATGTACTAGTGTACCAAAGTAGATTGTTACTTATAGGCACATAAACATTGTTACGGTAATAAAGTACATGTTCCAGATTGCTTGTCGCTATTTTTGTAGTGTTTTACTTACTATCAAGTAGGTAAATTGAGATGAGGATCGTACCTACTCATCGGAGTGCATTAGGAGATACCTATGTCCAGCAGCTGACTACAACAGTTTGATAATGATGAAGTCCTGATGGGGTTTTGAGTGTAGTTAAATAAAATAATACAGTTAATACTTTTTTTTAAGTACATTTATTTTATTTATAATTAATTAATTATTATTTCATTTAATTACTTTATTTTTTGTTGAGGGGCTTGTGGCTAAATAATAACAGCCGCACGTTGGTAACAGTAGGTACGATCCTCATCTCAATTTACCTACTTGATAGTAAGTAAAACACTACAAAAATAGCGACAAGCAATCTGGAACATGTACTTTATTACCGTAACAATGTTTATGTGCCTATAAGTAACAATCTAATTTGGTACACTAGTACATAACCTTAACCTTTTGACCGCCACAGTCATGTATAGATGACAAGCCAAAAAGTGCCCAGCACGCCACGGTCACGACTACATGACAGACTTTTATACGTTAATAAAACTCATAAAACAACATTTTTTTTTTTATTTCCTTTGCTAATTATGTTCCTCGACTCATCCTAAATTAGATTAGTCGAACTTCTTTCTGTATATTTCATGTGTATTAACATAAGATGACAAAAACGAATACCCATTATAAAGTTTGAAAAACATAGTGCCCTCAGCGCCACAGTCACCATATCATGACACGTAGTGACCCGTGCGTAGCTTAAGCTACGCTTGCCGCGGTTGGTCCGTAGATGGGTGACCATCTTTACATACCAAGACCCCTCCGTGCCTCGGAAAGCACGTTAAGCCGTTGGTCCCGGCTGTCATTCGTAAATCTTTGACACGGGTCGTCAGAAGCCCGAAAGTCTGACAACCAGTCTTACCAAGGGGTATCGTATTACCCAGTAACTGGGTTGTGGAGGTCAGATAGGCAGTCGCTCCATGTAAAATACTGGTATTCAGCTGCATCCGGTTAGACTGGAAGCCGACTCCAACGTAGTTGGGAAAAGGCTAGGCAGATGATGATGATTTTATTTATAATTAATTCATTGTTAATATTACTTCATCTAAGTAGGGGGAGGTCGGGTAATACCATCATGGCCAGCATAGCTAAAATACCAACATAGCTGCGTTTAGTTTACGACTAAATTACGTGTAGTTATTAAAATCTTTTTTTAATATTATTAATTAATCCGAACTTCTAAAAATATTTAATTACACTTACATGAAAATAAATGGCTTAGTTGCCTTAATATGTGGTACAAATTCTATAACAAAACAACAAAAAAGTAAGCTGTACGAAATCTGCCGTTCACCTTTTGGGACTTCTGATCAAATTACCGCGACAAGTGGTTTTGGCAGTCCTCTCGTGATGTTAACCTGACACTGCCTAAAGAATTCTGAAGAGACCGAAACAGGTGGAAATCTGAAGGTCAGGACTATACGGCGGATGCATTAACACCTCCCAGCTAAACTCTCTTAATTTTTTCTGAGTGGCTAAAGATGTGTGAGGTCTTTTTTTTTTTTTTTTTTAATGGTGGGAAATCATCAAATAACTTCTCCCGCTCTGGGCGGAGCGGGAGGGTGTGTCAGACTCTTACTGACTAAAACCCACCCGTATTCCTTCCTGTTGCCTGTGTTGCGGGGGCCTCGGTGACCCATAAGTACCTTCCCGCGACATGTGTGAGGTCTACAGCGCCAAGACGACCCCACCCTGGGCAACAGCATTCCCCGTCGTCAGGGCTCGCACGCGCATGATGGCGGCCACCGTCGAGCGCCGTCTGCGGAAACCAAACTGGCTCTCCGCCAAATCCGGCCCCACCCGCACCAGCTGGCCGACGAGGCAGTCTGCAATGACTCTTTCAAAGAGCTTGCCCACCTCGTCGAGCAGCACGATGGGCCAATAAGCGGACGGGGAATCCGCTGGCCCGCCGGATCTCCGCTTGGAGGGCGGTCTTCGCCGCTCTGTACCCCTCGTACAGCTCCGCCTGAATGGCTTCCGTATCCGGAGGTTTGATACGGAGCCTGTGATGCCTGGTGTACCGGCGTCGCGCAGCAACGCACGCAGTGCGCAAAGCCGTCAGCTCTTGCGACCACCAGTACACCTGGCGCGAGGCACGTCCAGGCTGGATCCGGGGCATTGCCACGTCACATATGTCGGACATGGCCTCTCGGAACCACTCCGCCTCGTCGTTAATGTCAGCAGGCCTGTCCGGTGGTGACACCCAGGCCTGCACGATCGAGGTTTCCAGGAGGAGCTCCCGGTCCAGCTGCTTCAGCGCCCACCGCGGACCACTCGGGGCCCGTCGAACCGGCGCGTTCGAGGTCTGGGCGGAGACATCAAACTGGATATACCGGTGATCGGTATATGTCTCCTCCCCCTCCATGACGCGCCAGTCAACTACACGCGGCGACAGAGCGGGGCTGGCGAACGAGATGTCCACCACTGATTCACCCCGCATCCGCACACACGTGGGGACAGAAACCCGGTTTAGGACGACCAGGCTTGTCTCCAGAGCCCAGTCCTCCACCATCCTGCCCCGTGTGTCCGTTAACCGGGGACCCCAAGCCAAATTCTTGGCATTGAAGTCGCCGAGGACGAACAAACTTAACTTTGCAGCTGAAAAAAGTATTCTCCCATCCATTGTTCTACATCACGGTCGATGCTCTAATTGCAAATGTATGTTTGTAATCGCAAAAACTTATATTTTTTGTGATAGAACTACTAATTAACCATTTCCTTTACTTGTACTTTAAGACCTTGCTTCTCGTTAAATTTCATGCTGTTATGTCAACGGGAAATACCCTAGATAGGTTTTGACTTATTTGCGAGTGTAGAAATGCGGCATAAATTACCGTATTTTTTATTGCGTTGACCGTAGATCTAAGTATTTAATATCAATTTCAACTTGATACCTTCACGCGATCCTGAGAAAAAGAGGCTTGACAGACAGACGTACAAATGAAGTGATCGAAAAGGGTTCCATTTTTTCCTTTTGAGGTACGAAACCCTAAAAATGATTGGGTAACAAGAAAAAAGAAATTTTATATGTCTACATTACACTCTGTCACATTACATACGACTGCAAACAGCCCCTTCACTATATATAGAAAGAAAGACTAGCTTCAGCCCGCGGCTACGCGGCTTTTTCAAAAAAAAAAAGTAGCCTAAGTTTCTCCCTACATTGCTATCTACCAGGCAAAGTCCTGTCAAAATGAGTTCAGCAGTTTCGGAGATTAGCCGGAACAAACAGATAGACAGACAGACAATGTTTTGTTCTAAGTACCGTACATAGTTTCATATGCATTTAGTAAAAAACTGTGACATTACAAACAGATACTTAAATTTTCAGTGGTGTAGCGTATATTTCTGCCACCCGAGCAAACCCTAAATTTGCTGCCGCCTGTTTTCGCAACTATATTTATTTATATATATTAGGTTGGGGAGAAAGTCTTTTCGCATGTATGATCTTGTAATAAAATCTCTTTGGGTATACTATTTGTATCTGGCTGGTTTTGGTATCATTGAAAGTTTAAATTTTAAGAACATAATTCCAAATTCAAATTAGGAAAATGTGTGATTTTCATTTGTTTTTCGTACCGTCAAGATGGGTGAATCTAATGAAGAAATTCGATACATTTTAAAATTTTTCTACAAAAAAGGTAAAAATGCAACGCAAGCCGCGAAAAAAACATTGCGATGTTTATGGACCTAGTGCAGTGTCTGTGAGAGTAGCACAAATTTGGTTTAAGCGTTTTCAATCTGGAAATGATGTCAAAGATGCACGTCGCTCTGGTCGCCCTATTACGGATAAAATGGATGCCATTTTTCAAAAAGTGGAGCAAGATCGGCATGTCAGTAGTTACGACATAGCTAAAGAACTGGGAATTGACCACAAAACAGTTTTGGCGCATTTGAAGGGGTGTGGTTTTTCATCATGATAACGCTATGTGTGAGGTCTAGCGTTATCATGATGAAAAACCACACCCCTTCTGTTCATTAATTCCGGCCGCTTTCTCTCAACTTCTTGCTTTAATCTCATCAGTTGTTCGCAGTAGAGTTCAGAATCGATGGTCCTGCCTTGTGGTAACAGCTCATAATGAATAATGCCCTTCCAATCCCACCACACACACAGCATCACCTTGTTGCGAGATAACCCGGGTTTCGCCATAGTCTGTGAAGCCTGACCGGCATTTGACCACGACCTTTTTCGCACGTTCTTGTCGTACGTGATCCACTTTTCATCACCAGTTATCAGCTTCTTAAAAAATGGTTCGGTTTCATTATGTCGTAATAAAGAATCACAAATGAGTACACGGTTCATTAGGTTTCTTTCAGTGAGCTCGTGAGGTACCCAAATATCGAGCTTTTTTGTGTACCCAGTTTTTTTCAAATGCGCCAAAACTGTTTTGTGGTCAATTCTCAGTTCTTCAGCTACGTCGTAACTACTGATATGCCGATCCTGCTCCACTTTTTCAAAAATGGCATCCATTTTCTCCGTAATAGGGCGACCAGAGCGACGTGCATCTTTGACTTCAAAATTTCCGAATTGAAAACGCTTAAACCAAATTTGTGCTCTCACAGACACTGCACTAGGTCCATAAACATCGCAAATTTTTTTCGCGGCTTGTGTTGCATTTTTACCTTTTTGTAGTAAAATTTTAAAATGTATCCAATTTCTTCATTAGATTCACTCATCTTGACGGTACGAAAAACAAATGAAAATCACACATTTTCCTAATTTGAATTTGGAATTATGTTCTTTAAAATTTAAACTTTCAATGATACCAAAACCAGCCAGATACAAATAGTATACCCAAAGAGATTTTATTACAAGTTCATACATACTATAATGCGAAGACTTTTTCCCCAACCTAATATATAGTTTTCCGTGTTAGAAATAGTTCATTGTGGTTTTGCTTTTCAGCTGTGGTGTTCAAACATATGTAAGAAAGTGAGAGACATATTAACAATATGATTTCATGTTTGAAGCAAGGAAACAGTATAGAGACTATAACAAGAATTATTGGACATAACAGCATTTTAAAAGGTAAATTTATAAATATAACATAAATATGTGGCTTTGTGTAGCAAAATACCACAATATTTAAAGTATATTTCTGGAAGCTGTGTGATAATCATGACTTGAAATGAAAATAATTAGCTTTATTAAAAGGTGTGTCTTTTATGAGGCGACAATTATTTTATGAGTCGCTAAAACATTCCTTCATAGAGATACCTCAAATTGCTTAGGATGAATATTATATCGAAAATAGAAATAAATACTATATAGTAAAGTTGAGGATTAATTTTAAGTAAGTACTATGTTTGACGAAAACGCGATTCCACAATTTTTTTGCGACAGAAAAAAATTACAAAGTTACCTCCAAAAACCGAACAGTAAACCGCTAGTATTAAAAAAAACTTCAAATTATATCATGCAACTTTGATAATAATTGAACTAAATATAAAGCAGATATTATGGTTTTAATTTTTTACGATTATTTTCACCGTAAAAAAGAATACCTAAACTATCGGCGCCTTCTCCCTGCCCTGTCTCGCAGTGGCGGTACCTTCATATAAGCCCAAAAGCCCGGCCGGCATGCCTTACTAAAATGGATGGATGAATTCACTTTTAATTTATTGTACCTAACCAGTAGTTTATGAGAAAATTGCGATGATACATACGTAGGTACCTACATACTCAGTCGAAAACTGAACTTTCTTTTTTTGAGATCAGTTAAAATTTTATTGGGCTTGCGTTATTTTGAAACCCTAGGCACGCCACTGCTGTCTCGCTTGATCTCGCAAGATCTTGCTTTGTGAGGTGACGCTGAGAGAAATACTGATGCTCCTATAGTTTCCTCGCTACTACACCCGCACAAAGGAATTTTGCTTATAAGTCCGTTGACAAAAAGAAAAAATATATAAACAAAGCTCTTTTAGTTGAAAACTGATCGAGCAGCTTATAAAGAAAAACGGTCCAACTATGTCAACAAGTATTGATCGTAATGAAAACGCGGCTATAGATTGTTAATTAACTCCCGCCAAAGATGGCGACCGTTTAATATTCAAATTCATTTGCAGACCGAAGATTCTAATCTGCTTTTGCCTTTAAACTTGTATTTTAAATAGAAAATAACTAGCAATAGATGTATTTTTCGAACAGTATTTTGCTTATCGACAAAGGCCGATATGTGTATTCCAGATTTATTCATTTAACGAGTCTCTAATTTTCTGTATTCTTTAATTTTCTGAATTTGTTTCGGCCTTTCTTCTCAGAGTAGTCAGATAGGAAACGCCGAGCTCATCTAGTTTTTTTTCTTCTAAATATGATTGACGTGTAAAAGTGTTTGTACAAACCTACCTACAGAAAATATAATCATTTCATTTCATCATCATAATGATAAATATTTGAGTCTAATCGTTGTTTTGTGCGTTGTTAATTTACAAGGTGTCGTTTTGCATCCTCGTCAAATTAAACAATGGAAAATCAATTGTGTCTCATTAGCTGTCCTTGACCGAGTAAACATAACTAAAAAAACAAGTATGTATTTATTATTGAGCAGGTATCATAATTTTATTTGATTATATATGTCTTTCATAGCAGCCTCCTGAAATTTGAGGAGGATGCAAAACGACACCTTGTAGTATAGGGAACATAAAATGATTTCAAATACGGACATGCTAGGATCCATCAACCTTCGAGAACTAGAAGTCAGAAGTGGCGCATAAAGTGAGTAAAATAAACTATTACATACTTAATTGAATGCAGTAATAATTAACAATTTATCTTAACTTTCTTCATTTAACAACAAAATAAATTAGCACGGTGGAAGGATCACGTTACGATTTCACATAGGAGCGGTAGTCGACAGCTTCCTGCGCGACAGTGCTGCCGCCTGCCTGTGTTGCGGGAAAATGGAGAACTAACACGCCTTTGTTATATTACGTACCATGACACGACAAGGTTTGTTGTACGAACTATTGTAGTGAATATGTGACATTAATTCTTCGTGAATACTTGACTGGCTTTGCACATTACTATTCCTACTTTCCTACAGTAGTATTTCTTTTCTTGATTGAAATTTTCAAGAAGTGGATGCAAGGGATATTTTTTTCGGGTAACCACCTGCAGGTTGAGCATGACGCTTTCTATTTCTACTCTACTGTAGAATAGAAATTGTTGTCTACATTTCTCTATAGAAAACTGTCAAGTGCTTACACGGAAACGTCAATTTTGTCTACTCTACCGTCGGCAAAACGCTTATCTACGGTTTTCGTGCTAAAACTGCTGGCCAGTCATAATTATGTCGAAAATACGTTAGTCACTAGTTTGACAAATCGGGACGCCAGCGCCACCAAGCGACGCTCGACAGAGTCTACAACATAACGCTTGACCGGGGTTAAGTGCAGTTCTATATTATATTGTAGCCTGTGGTGCAGTTTGTCAGAGGCGGTAAAGAAGTCAACACGTTTAGAAACTGTCGCGCGTTCCGTATAGTTGTGTCGTGTACCTACAGTGTGTGAATAGCCAGTGTGATTATTTGATCGTAAATTATAATTTGATTTAAACTGCGAAAGGTCTTTCTATTGTGCAATAACCAACACTTCCCATTTTACGTCCACAGTAGTTAAAATATAACATAACACAACATCACGCCTTGTTTCCCTGAAGGGTTGGGCAGAGGTGTACCTGTAGTACACCCACATTTCGCCAGTTATGTTTAAGTCCCATGTAATAGGGGGCGGGCCTATTGCCATCAACCGGGCACAAATCCAGACTCCGGGCTGCTACTGAGAAATTCCGGATAGAAAAACCTCAATAAGACTTCGCCCGACCCTGGAATCGAACCCAGGACCTCATGCTCAGCAGTAGCGCTTGCGACCACTAGACCAACGAGGCAGTTAAAATATAGCTGATGATAACGAGAGAGACGTACCTTCTCCGTCTTATAATATATATGATATTATTTCTGCAAAATTAGTTTTGAAAAACACTTTTAGTCATGAAGAAGTAATAACAATATTTTAAAACTAGATGGGGTTGGTTATTCTTTCATCATAACCTCATAATCAGCCTATACTGTTCCCACTGCTGGGACACAGGCCTCCGCTCTGTGAGAGGGAGTGGACCGCGCGGGCCCAGTGCGGATTGGTAGATGTCACATGTCTTCGGATTTTAATTTCAAACATTAATGTTTCCTAATTCTACAAGTCAAACAATTAGTAGTAAAAAAATATGTTTTATAAACGGCATCATTTTTTAACACACAAATAAAATCAATACGAAAAACTCACTTGAGATAAAACAGCAGATTTACTGAAGAATTTCTAGAACTTAGATTTTTTTTTAAATTGCCTACAATTTGAGAACATTTTTCTGAAGTCTGTTAAAAATTAACTAGATGTAACCCTTTCTTACCACAAGTAGCAAGTGGCTACAGGAAGAATGCTATCAAATTGAGGTCATGCAGTATTTAATTTTATTACAGTTGTTCAGTTGCACTTACATAAACAGAAACGCAATACATAAAAACTTCTTGCTTGATAATAAAAATTAGCCCGCGAAATTCAAATTTCCGTACATTTTTTGCAATTTGCAGGTCAGTATTAGGTTGTATCTTGATCAAAATATGATTCGCGACAAATCTGTATTTACAGAATAATAATCATTAGAAACATTAATACATCTCTCTTAGTTAGATTTGTTCCATAAGAACAATTTTCTTAGGGAAAAAATCTAAGTTAAATGTATTAATGTTTCAAATCACGCCTGAGGGCATCACCGGGGTCTTTTCCTGAAACTTATTCCTATGGAACAAATCAAACTAAGAGAGATGTATTAATGATTCTAATATAATGTATTTATAATTCTGTAAATACATTTTTTTTTAAACCTTTATTTTTTTTAAAGGGTTTTTATCACTTAGTGATAATGTCACCCCCGTAATAGAAAACATTCAAAAACAAAAAAATTGGTAAGAAACAGGTATTATTATAGTTATGATCTACTTAATAGTGTTGTCCCTATTTGTTTTGGTAAATAACCAACAGCAGTCGACACAACATCCTAACCTCCTCCGACAAAGGGGATGCTAGGATGCTTGTAAATACATATTTCTTATGGTTGCAAATCAAGTTTTGATCAAGATACAACCTAAAGTTCGTTTTTTAATCCCAGAGACTAATTTGACCCTTAAAATTATTGTTGTTTGGTTTTTCAATGTGGTGTTTGACATTTGCACCGGTCAAGTTAGTCTCCTAGGTTAAAAACAGACTTTGCACTGGTCAAATTAGTCTCTGAGATTAAAAAACACTTTAATATTGCCCTGAAAATTGCGAAAAATGGAAGAAAATTAAATTTCGCAGACTGCAGATCCACCTTAACCCATGTGGTTGGCTTGGTAAGGCTAGGTAATTATCAGTTTTCTATATTTATTTCATCGTCTCATTTGTGCTTTATGAAATATAACTCATATAATAGCACTCTTTTATACTTTCAGATATGCTTTCTGACCCAGGGATGGTAGACCACCGACGTTGGCAAACCCTGGACTATTGCATGTAGACATACATATATTTTATATTTGTAAATTATAATAAATCTTGTGCTGAATACAGACAAAGTAAATAAATTGCTACCCAGAGTCTAAAATAATTTTAATATTTATTAATAAAATGAATAATTCATATTCTATTATTGTCAGGCAAGAAAGTCATCTAATCTAATCAGTGAGCTAATGTAAACAATATGTTGATCAAAACGAATCAGAAACTAGAGGAAAGTCGTTAAAATAGGTAGCATTAACACATTATCAAATTTTCTGTTAGTAGTTACCTAAGAACTTAATTACTTACAACTCACCTTTCAAAAAAAATATCCCATATCTAATTAGTGCAGAAAATACACAACTATTTAAAATTCGAACGGTGCACTTAAATTCTCTACTAGAGAGCGCGGCACATTAAAATTACATGCACACGACTGGTTTTACGAATCGTTTACGCCACATACTAGTGTCGGCAAGATTGTAGCTTACTTCACAATTTACGTCGGGTTCGAGGAGTCAGCCTCAGCAATGAACGCTCATTACTCGCGTCATTCCAGCTGCTAGCCCAGAGCAATTGATTCTGATTAGGCGGCAACCCCGCTATGTTATGCCTCCGTAAACCGGTCGCAAGCAACACCTTTCCAATGCAATGTAAATCTACATAAAACTTTATATATAAATCCACAGATACTTGGTATGGAATGAAGATATCATTCTTTACACTTTATCATAAAAACAGAACCCTTTTGTTATCATTAAATCATACTAAACATTGAAGTATTAGCTGCGAAAAAATGACACTTACTTCGTCAAAGAAACATTGGATTTTTTTAAGTAGTGCTTGTAGATATCAATTCCACTTACCGTTTAAAATATGTAACTTGAGTCCTACTATTTATTGCTTTATGATTTAGGAAACACTTGTACCGTATTAAAACAATAACAACAAAGTTTAATGCCCTATCGAAATTATTGACACCCTTAGGAACATAGACAAGATATGCTTTTTTTAAACTAGCTGAGTAAGGTAATTTATGCGGTGAACTGAGTTTTCACTTTTACTAAAAGCTTCAATAAATATTTACTAAAATAATTATCGACGTATATACGTGTAGAAGTTTAGTTTATATATTTCTTGAGGATAGTGAATTATAATCACATGAGTATTATTGTTTTGATTATTTTTTCTATATAGCAGATAAGCAGACACCCAGACACAATGAGGATAAAAACTGCCACTTGCTCACTTCAGATGTCGCTACTACCCGATTATAAGAATTTGACAACAAGCTGTCACTATCTTTATCCATATTTTCTTTGTAAACAAGTGACTACTTTTACGCATAAATACTTAATATGCCTCGTTGTGCAGCTATTGACTGCAAAAATATGGGGAACCATGTATTTGCCAAAGATGTTAACATACGAAAACTGTGGAAGGAAGCTCTTCGAAAAAAAAGGAAACCCGATATTTTAAGACTTCTATGGGAGAAATTCGTATACAGGTGATGCCCCTAAGAGTACTAAAACTGATTTCTTTACCCACAGGCACTTGTGATGTGATATTATGTAATTGTAGTAAAGGTGTGTGTCTTGTAATATCTTATTAGATCAGTGCTAGAACGATTCACTTTTCGTTTTTTCACCGATAGAACGTTTCAACGGCGAACGATTCGCCGACAGAACCTTTCATATGCGTCATTTCGACGAGAGTAATAGTGGGGATCTGGCGCTCGGTGGTCGCTACCGCGACACGCTCGCTTCGCTCTCTCGCCTTCGCGCGTTAATGGTCACTGTTCTAACCTAACCTAACCCAACATTATCCTTCGCTATATGAAAGGTTCTGTCGGCGAATCGTTCGCCGTTGAAACGTTCTATCGGTTTAAACATAAACAAAACAAGTGCGGTTTGTAGACGGACAACTGTGCTGCCACCTACGACGAGCTTTCTGTTTTTAACCTCATTCGTGTTGCTCTGTCAAAGAGAGGCCCGCTGGAATGTGATTGCCAGTTTGCCACCAAGCATTGCCAATACTGCAGTGTTCATTTTATGGTGGCAATCTACTACGCTAACAATGCTTCATTGTTACCGTAGTTTCGGAGCACAGAGTATTTTTATTCGGAGTTTCAATAATTTGTAGGATATCCCCACGAATTCCCTAATACATATTATTCAAATATTAACTAAAAACAAAAACCCGACTGCAAAAACACACTGAAAAGAGAAAACATTCATTATAATTTATTGAGTTTTGGTATCATATGCCCACAAACGTTACACCTTATTGGTTTGTCTCCCGCCTGCAATATTAAAATTCTATAGATTATAATGCTTGTTTTTCTCTTTTCAGAGTGATTTTCAGTCGGAATTCTTATTTTTTTTTTTTTATAATTTGCAGGTAATTTGGGGCAGTAAGGCCACGTACCTTAACCGTTAACGGTACAAGAAAATGGTCTTAGGAGACTGTCCTTAACTTTTTGCGAATATGATCTACATTCCCAGATTTTGAAAAAAATGTACAGCCAGCAAGATAATGGGCAGCTTTCATAAAAACTTTTTATGATGGCAATCGATCCTGTTTCTTAAAAGGATCAAAAAACTCTGACCAACTGAGAGAGTAGAAAAGTCAGAAATTGCATAAAACTATTCCCATACATTTCGTAGGAAATGAGACTACAACTTATTTTTTACGATGGATAGACTAGCCGAAAAGCGTCTCATATTATGTTAAAATCCGTAAAGCCGTTTAGGCTACAGAGCGTACCAAAGAAATAGACATGCATACGTACTGATACGTACATATACAGGGTTACTGGTAACTCGACGTATTCCTTGCAGGACGTCATAGTAGGCTTAAAATGCAACAAATTAAGCCACCAAATGTTCTACCGAAATTCAGTAGTTTTTGAATTAGTTAAGAGTTTTAGTTTTTTTATGAAAAATCCCAGATTAAATCATTTGAAACCAATTTAAAAATGATTTACGGCGCGACTGTACTGAAATTTAAGTTATTAGCATAGTTGACGCCGTAGCAGACCTTTGTTAATAATTAAAAGTTCAATAATGCCTAAAACTTTGGCAAATATCACTAACCAAACATTTAATTTTTTGTAATTTTTGCTATTACTTCATAAAAAATGTAGTCTAGTGCAAAAAAAATACTACACCTGGTGTACAAATTACTAGGAAAATATCCTTGTCTTATCAGTTATTCAGAAAGGTATGATTGTCAATACTTTTGCATGTGTGCCCCTACTATGACGTCCTGCAAGGAATACGTCGAGTTACCAGTAACCCTGTATACTCTCGAAAAACATTGCCCGCCTTCTGGAGCAATGGGATAAATAAAACAAATTATTTAAAAAACAAAAAACCCGACTGCAAAAACACATACCTGACTGAAAAGAGAAAAACAAGCATTATAATGATATAATTTTGGTATCACAGGCGGGGATAAACCAATAACCTGAAATATGGTGTAACTTATGTTTGTCCTCGCCTGCGATACCAAAATTCTATCATTATAATGCTTGTTTTTCTCTTTTCAGTTAGGTATGTGTTTTTGTAGTCGGGTTTTTTGTTTTTTAAATAATTTGTTTTATTTCAAGGTTTTAGTTTTATAAATATATATATGGAATTGACTCATTACTAGCTTTTATTTGATATCAATATTGTCGTAATTTATTTCAAAAAATCGGTTCACTAACTTTTTTTTTTGTATTTGCAGATACAATATATAAAAATTATATAGCCTATGTCACTCCCACAATGAAGACGAATCTAGCGACACCTCTTATGTTAATATCCATCAAGCCGTTTAGGCTACAGAGCGTGCCAAAGAAATAGACATACATACATACATACATACATACATACTCTCGAAAAACTTTACCCTCCTTCTGGGGCAGTCGGGTAAAAAAACATTACCCTCCTGAGGCAGTCGGGTAAAAAGGCATTGTTTGTGACGAGTTTTTGTCTCCATTTCATATCGATTTTAGTTTTTGCATTTGGCTACTCTGTTTTTACGTCCTAACTATGTCAGCTGTCGCAATACGTCAGACAAGACAAACGTCACTAAGTCACTGAAATTCTATACCTGTTTTGCTGTGTGTACCATGGACTCATCATACAAACAAGCAGAATTAAATTCAGGAGCCCTTTGCGCAGCTGCGTAATCTGCGAAGAAAATCAATACCGCGATAATTTTCCTGGAAATGTACTAAGATGGCGCGCATTGCTTATCAGTAAACCTGCGTACTTTAGTACCTTAACGATTATTGTGCGTATTTGGTAATCCAAGTGTATGAATTTCAATAATTTTGCAATGAGTGAACCAAATATGCATTTCGGGGGTGGTAACCCCCAAACGTTCTTAGGTAATGTGAGTATACCACCGGGTTTGGGTGGTCAAGGGAACCAGTTTATGTCTCATATTCATAATAATAATATGCCTCCGACATCGAGCGGGCTACAGAGTGGCATGCCCCCTCCGCTGCCACCCAGAGTGGACCTAAATCAAGCTCTTGCTCAACCAATGATGCAGAACCAGGGCTATGGTGGCATGGGAGCCTATGGTGGTATGGGTTCCTATGGCGGAATGGGAATGGGGATGGGTTCCTACGGTGGCATGGGAGGATATGGTGGATACGGAGGCTATGGAATGGGAGGCATGGGTGGAATGTATGGTGGATACAACCGATTAGGAGTTGGAGGTGGCTTTGGAGATGTTGATAGCAGGTAAATGTTTTGTTATTTATTAGCAGTTTCCATTTGCTTTTTTTATTTATTATATATATTTTAAACAAAAGTTTAGCCATTACTATAAAAAAGAACTGAATTTAAAAACTACCCAATTTCATTTAAATTCATTACAGGTATTGCACATAATTTTCTAGAGATTAGAAACAGTTTATGTATTTACACATATTAGAAACAGTCAAGAAAAAGCAACAGACACACAACACACATACAATGGTGATCCTTATTTTAAAAGAAGTCTCTTCCAGCAGTTCCAGCATAGTAGACACTTGTGAAAATACAGTAAACCAAAATTCTATATTTACACTTATTTAAATATTTTTTTTTTAAATTTCCTCATTATTCTGCATCTTCTTCATCTTCATACTTCTTACTTTGTTATGTACCATTATGGTGAATCTTGAAATAACAAGCATCAAGCATTTTTATTTTGTGGAAAGCCTCATAGATACCACTGATGCTAGTTTGTTAGTACAGATATCAATCTCTCTTCTTAATTTAATGAATTAAGAAGGGTTCAATATTTTAGTTAACAAACAGACAAATAGAATTTAGGAATTATTCTTGACATTAAACAAAGTTAATTAATTAATACACTAATCACTCAACTCGGTTGTAAGCATTCTAAAAGTTAGCATTGTTGCAAATAACTGTCTATTATTTTCCTGTTTTTAGTCATTTGTTAATATTTTTGTATGGAGATTTTGCTCTATAATCATAATCAGCCTATAATCTTCTCACTGCTGGGACACAGGCCTCCTCTCGGTGAGAGGGAGTGTGCCGTAATCCACCACTCGGGCCCAGTGCGGGTTGGTTGCTCTATAATGCATATTTTTTTTTTATAATGAATTGCGATAATTACACCGAATTAGGTGTTATAACAATTTTATTAGAAAAAGGGCATTTGAGAGTTTCCAAATTCTTTTTTACAACAAAAACATAATAATCTGTGCTATGATATTAATTATTGTTAATAATATTGACAAATTAATCAATAGTACACTAACAGTAGAACTAAATGAGAACCATAGGTTCTCATTTTGACAATTCAACAACATTCATTGCGTTATTTACGTTGTTGAGCAGACACATTTTTCAAACATATGAAGCAATGGCGTAGCAATATCCTTCAAAATCATTCAGGTTGTGATTGAAAATTTGTTACGCAATTGGGGTGCTGGTTAGTATTTAACAGCTATTTGCGACGTTGACCAATTTCAGAATGCACAGCCTAAACAAAAGAAGAAAAGACTATTTTATTTAAGACTAACATGGTAAATTATAAAAAAAAATAAAGAAAAAAGGCCCACTGTACACATGAGGCTTTTCCCCAAAAATTAAAAATCCTTGTTTACCTTTCCAGAAGTACTTAGGCATAGTCTTCTCTTCCAGGTTCATACAGATGGCTGAAGAAAGTTCCCGCCCAGCATTTGATTCCATACAGAGCTGTGTGAATGCTGTTGGCAGTGTTGCCATGATGTTGGAAAGCACTTTCTTTGCTATAACTAGCTCTTTCAGGGCTATATTAGGTATGTATAAAATGTAACGCTAAAGTCAAATTATTAATTCACCGGAGGAATCTGACATTTGTGCTAGCTGTCACTGTGTAATAAAATGGTCATATTTATTGTATTCTAGACTTCTACACTTATTATTATACTATTCATATTAAACAATCACCATTACAAGAAATATGACCATTTTATTACACAAAGTGACATTTGTCAGATAACCTACTCCGGTGAATTAATAACTCGACTTTAGACATACACTCCTACTTGTACCTGTATTATAAATGTAAAAGGATTTGTATGACATAATTATCTACAGGTGTCTGGATTTTAATCAGGGTCTTAACCTTTGATAAAATATAGGATATTTTTATCCAGCAACCTAATTGCTTAACACACTCAATCACAATCTGAATGCTTTTGAAGTATGTATATTGCTAATCCATTGCTTCATATGTTCGAAAAACATGTCTGCTCAACAACGTAAATATCGCAATGAATATTGTTGAACTGTCAAAATAAAACTCATTGCTACAGATATTGTGTTTGTACTCAATTACCCCGCGATGATTTCTCACCCCAAAAAAATAAAAAGGTATGTGTAGTAGTTTCCCTAGGATACAACTTTAACTGCAGCTAATAACATAACTTTATTGATAGGGAGAAACATTCTCTAGTGTGAATAGCAATTAAAAAAAAAAAATCCTGAAATGTCGCTTAAACTCTGTTCTTTCCTAAAACATAGCTGTTCTCAATTTTTTAATTGTAACAGGTGTAGCAGATAACGTGAGCCGACTGAAGTCACTATTCGCGCAGGTCTGGTCCACATTCGCCGTGATTCGGACCCTGAACTGGATCATCAGGAAACTGATGGTCATCATCGGTATCAGGACCGAAAATGAATTTAAGGTTGGTAGTAAAATTATGTGATTAAGGCGCAGATATATGATTTTAGTGACTTTTAAATCAGTTATTACGCCTTCATATAATGCAAGTAAGTTATGCAAAAATGTATGTTAAACTAGAACGCATACACATCACTTTTATAGGTGAATATTTGAGTATTGTAGTCAAATACTTTATTAAATAAATTCAGGAAGTAATGTCTACCTAAAGCATAAAAAAACGATATTGCTTTCAAACTACTTAGATTATTTTTTATGAATAGACTGTTTAATTATCTTTAATTCTATCTGTGATTTTTTTCAATTATTCATATTTTCTTTATTAAAATTAAATATTCCTTATGAAACCGAACGGCGGGGCGGCGCAGTGGACCGTCCCCATAGAACAAGTTGGACGTAGGCATTTTGTGAAATACAAATTGACATTTAATTTTTTTTTGTACCTAATTATTAACCTAATTACTCTACTCAATACATGGTGTTGGGTAGAGTAATTAGGTTACTACTACCTAATTACCCTTAATTATTAACGTAATCACTCTACTCAATACTATATAGAAGGCTATTTTTGTCATGCTATTGTATTTTTTTTATTATAAAACGAAAACGATTATATCTCAGAAAGTGCACAGATGGGGCACCAGCACCAGTCTTTGGACAAAACTTAGTAGATAGATACCAATTATATAAATGGCTACCCGAAACCAAGCGAAACTCAGGCGGTGGGAGAGTTTAAATGTCTATTTCCATACTAAGAAAACACTTTTTATCGATTTTCTCCTGAAATATGAGTCCAATTAGTAAGTTTCATTACAATATTTGTAGGTTTTTGATAGAGGAATACGATAGCATTTTCAAATTTTTAAATGTCGATTTCGATTTCACAAAATGCCTACGTCCAGCTTCTATGGGGACGATCCACTGTGCGGCGTGAGCGCGACGCGCTTTTGCATAGCCAGGGTCAACGGCGATTACCCGGCCCTTAATTATTACATAATCAGCCTATAATGTTCCCACTGCTGGGACACAGGCCTCCTCTTTGTGAGAGGGAGGGTTTAATTAACCCTCCCTCTCACAGATAGGAGGCCAGTGTAATTAAATAATAATTTTATTTAATTATCAATTATCAATACTTTTACAGGTTGATATTATATACTTTTAAGCCAACCAGAAAAATAATTTATTTCAACTCAAATTATTCATATTAGTTACGTCACAGTGATATTATTTTTATCAGTCATTTTATAAAACAATGCCGGAGGTTATCTACTAATAATCCAATTACGTAGGAAGGTACTATACAATTCTATTTACTCTAAAATTCTCACAATGTTATCAGATTAAAGTAAATTATTTTTCATTACACACATTGTTTATTTAGTTTTTTATTAACCGACGTAATTATTTTTCTCAATAGGTAAAGAAGTTTACATTTACTCTATCATAATAATAATTAAAAATCATTGAACTGTAGGTACCTATTGAATGCAAATGGGTAGGTAGGCACAAACACATTGTTTTTAAAGCCATTTATCGAAACAACGCCATACAAAATACAGGAAATAGTTGTTATCAATAGACGTTTTATCCCAATAAAATTGTCTTTTATCTTTTCTTTATCATTTTGACAATGAATGTAGGTACGGTTGTGGTGTATCTAAGTGTACCTGAGTAACTGACCTTGTGAATCTTTAGACGATTTTTCTTTCCCACCCTGTGAAAAATAAACTCATGGGTTTTTGCACTGTTTGGCGCTAAGGGCCTATGCAGACAGTCTGCTTTTAGGGTATCCGTAGTAAACAAGGAACCCTATAATTTCGCCATGTCCGTTTGTCTGTCTGGCTTAGCTCAGTCTCTTAGTATTAGAAAGCTGTAATTTGGCATGGGTATAGTTAATCACGCCGACAAAGTTTTAAAATATAATCTTGATTTTTTAAATTTTATTGTACGTACTTTATTGTAGGCTTACACGTAATGTAGGGATGATATTTTTTTTTCTCGTCGAACCCATGGTGTGGGGTATCGTTGGATAGACCCAAAATATTGCGGGTCTTTTTTTTTTTGGGTGGGAAATTATCAAATAACTTCACCCGCTCTGGGCGAAGCGGAGGCTGCTGTTGTCCAAGGCGATGTTGCTGAAGTGTTTACCTCTCCGTAACTGTTTAGAACCATCGGCCGACTGTTCTACGAACGCCGAAACCGCGTACCGGAAGGCGTAGGGTGGGCTTATACCCGGTTATATTTATGGCCGTCTCCAACACGAATATTTGAAATTAGTCTCGTAGTTCATGGGCAAGAGCAGCGGGGCTAATTGCGTAACACACCTACAATTTTTTTTTTGGGTGTGTAATCATCAAATAACTTCTCCCGCTCTGGGCGGAGCGGGAAGGTGTGTCAGACTCTTACTGGCTAAAACCCACCCGTGTTCCTTCCGTTGCCTGTGTTGCCACGGGCCTCGGTAACCCTTTTGGACTTTCCCGCGACCCCGGATATTGCGGTTCTGTGAAAATCATTTTTCGATTCAGGCATCTATTTGCGGAATATTAAGCTTTTATGTACTAATTTTTGTTAAGAGTCAAATGTCCCCACTGAGGGTGGTTGACTGCAAGATATAGATTCGTTCAAATGAAGAATTGATGAATGAAAGAATCCAATCCAACCATCAATCACCAATGTTGGTTGTCCAATTCATCCAATGTTGGATGTCTCTACGTGCAATTGCTTCTATTGAAAAAAAAAAACGTCTAAGAAATAAAATCTACAAGTTCTTAATAAATCAAGTGTGTATAAATCAAATGTGTGTAGAATTCGAAGTTGTCAATAGATTAGTAACTTATCAGTTATCAAAATAGACGTGATATCTACGTTATAGTCACGCGAATAAAACAGAGATAACTATATTTTGCTATGTTTTATTATTATTATTTAATTCTACGTCATGTCTTCATAGATAATATCCACTGTTCGAGTGGTTTATTTACACTACGAAGCGAGTTACAAAGATCAAGTGTTTGTAAACTAAAGTTTTTAAAACGTCACGATTTTTTTTAAAGGTACACACGGCTACATATTGAGCTATAATTTTCCAGTATAAGCTAACCTCTAATAGTACGGAAATCCTATACAATGCGAGATCAGCGTATACTGGAAATGTATAGCTTGATATGTAGCCGTGTGTACTAACACATTGATCTAGTGGTCGCAAGCGCAACTGCCAAGCATTGAACTAGGATTTCTCTGTCGCAGCCTAGAGTCAGAATTTCTGGCTGGTTGATGGCATTAA
Organism: Atethmia centrago; assembly: GCA_905333075.3. Lineage (NCBI taxonomy): Eukaryota > Metazoa > Arthropoda > Insecta > Lepidoptera > Noctuidae > Atethmia > Atethmia centrago. The sequence goes on from HG995385.1 coordinate 18,602,360, forward strand.
TAGGCTCACCCTCAACTACACGAGACTTAAAAGTTATTTCAATCTGCCTGCCTTTTCCCAACTATGTTGGGGTCGGCTACCAGTCTAACCGGATGCAGCTGAATACCAGTATTTTACATGGAGCGACTGCCTATCTGAACTCCTTAACCCTGTAACTGCGTAACACGATACCCCTTGGTAAGACTCGTTGTCAGAATTGCGGGCTTCTGACGACCCCTAACGACTGTCGAAAGATCCACGAATGACAGCCGGGATCAACGGCTTAAGGCGCTGGCTGACAAGATGCAAATTACCAAAATAGGCTTGTCTTAAGAAAAAAAAATTGCGAAACCATACAAGTTTGTGGTAGCGGAAAAAATATATGTTAATTTTGAACATATTTCCCAGAACTTGGTTGTTACCAAAACACGTTTTGAAAAAATTCTCGATACAATCTAACGTTAAACTAACCTCTTACCTTGAGTTCTAATCCAAAATATTTGGATTAAATATCAACATACGTTACGTATTTAATAACAATAACATCTGATTTGAATGCAGAACTTGGTTGTTTTTTATTTTCGATTACTCAACTCAATTTTGAATAAATAGATAATTGCTGCATATTTTGCCATAAATTACAAGCGTTGTGTCATCGCGCTTCTCTTTCTTTTCTATGCAATCTGACAGTGACCGCGGTTTAGGTGTTGTCAGCGTCTTAAGTCTACTTTAGTAGCGTAGCAGCGTCTTAAAGTGATTTCCGAGACACGGCGAAGTCTCGGTATGTAAAGATGGTCATCCATCTACGGACCAACCCCGGCAAGAAGTAACTGGTGAAATGTGGGCGTTTAATGCCCCGGTCCCTATCCTTTCGGGGAAGACAATCGTCAATGTCATTTTTATGTAATCTTTATATGAGCCATTTGCTCGATGGGATATACCAGCGGCAAAAATGACGAATTTCCTTAGAAAGTGTTCTCCCCTATTTAACCCCATTTAGGGGAAGATTTTTTAAAACTCCTTCCTTAGTGTTAACTTTTGTTATATTATAAGAAACTCTTGCGCAGAACTTCAGACTTCTACACCCAGCGGTTTAAGCTGTGCGTTGTCTATTAGTGAATTTAAGATTTTTATTCAGTAGATTTTCTCCTCAAATAACGCAATTTCTTTCTCTCTATTCAAATAAAAAACCGGCAGAGTGCATGTCAGCCCACGCACAATGAAGGGTTCCGTAGTTTTGGGAAATGAATTTATCTCAAAAACAAACATATACTGTAGTTGAAATGTTCTCCCATACATCGATATACGTCACGGTCAATTCTCCAACTGCAAATGTAAGTTGGCGGACTATTTACTCGTTAACTTGTATAGCCTACTTAGCTATGATAGTTTAGTAGGGGTCCACTAGGGCCGATGCCTGCCGGGGTCGCGGGAAGGTACTTATGGGTCACCGAGGCCCCCGCAACACAGGCAACAGGAAGGAATACGGGTGGGTTTTAGTCAGTAAGAGTCTGACATACCCTCCCGCTCCGCCCAGAGCGGGAGAAGTTATTTGATGATTTCCCACAAAAAACTATGATAGTTTTCCTATTCATTTCGTTATATATACTACTGCCATAATTTTTTTCACATATCCTAAAAACATCCATTTAGCTGGCAGGGGCCCCCGGGGACACTTTGACTCTAACAAAAATGTGCACTTTAAAGCTTAATAAACGGATCCCTGAATCGAAAAATGGTTTTCCCAGACACGCAATATTTTTGAAAGGCCACACTATGGGATAGACGAGATAAAAAAATTCATCCCCATTTTACGTGTAATGAAGGTACCCTAATTTTTTATTCGACCATCTTGTCGGCGTGATTAACATGTATACACATGCCAAATTACAGCCTTCTAGTACTAAGAGTCTCTGAGCTAAGCCGGGGACAGCTAGACAGACGGACAAGTCGAAACTACAAGGGTTCCCTGTAAACACAGAACCCTAAAAAAAAAGAAACTCGGTGCAAGAATAAGAGGTTTTTACACTATCGTTTACAAATACAGTACCGTCTAATCTTTCCAGGCATGGGCCGAAGCCGTGGCCTCGACCCAACAAACGGGGCCAGTGGACCACCACGGCCCGAAATCCTCCGGGTGGCCCGTGGTCATGTTCTTCGGAGTTTTGGCTGCCGCGCCCTACATCGTGCTCAAGATGCTGAGTCGGCTTAGCAAGACTATGCAGGAGAACTGTGAGTACATTGTTAGTGGCCATAAGGGCCGTAATCGTTTGCAGGGTACGTCAAGGGTACAGTTAATATATGTTGCAAAATCGTCCATTTTCTATTCAGTGATCAATTGTGACAATCCGCGGCTAAAGGTACCTTATGGACGTTTATAGTTTCGAAGATATTGAATGTTTTGTAAATTTTGCAAGAAATATAGATTTCTTTTTTATTGCTTTGTTCGAGGTGACTGAACTTAAAATGTCTGTTTCTCGAAATTGCACAATTTCGAATATAATTTAAAAAAAATTATATCTCCGTAACAAAACATCGTAGGAGGTTGATTTTTTTTTATATCTACAGCGTATTAATCGCAGATTACTAGCGTATGCTTATGCATACGCTAGTAATCTGCGATTAATACGCTATGAGATGGATGGATGGATGTCGATATGGAGTTATCTCCATATCGACCACAAGGTACCTTTAGCCGCGGATTGTCACAATTGATCATGTATCTATACAAATAAATAAAATTGAGGTGTCTGTTTGTAATGTCAAATGCTATGGTGGCTTTTTACTAAATGCATATGAAAGTATATACGGTAATTATAGCCAAAAAACAAATTTTAAAACTTTTGTCCATCTGTTTGTTCCGGCTAATCTCCGAAACGGCTGGACCGATTTTGACTTTCACTGGCAGATAGCTGATTTTACAAGGAGTAACTTAAGCTACTTATATTTTAAAAAAATACACGCAGACGACGCAGCTAGTACCAAATAAGATTTTTAAGATAAAGAAATGTCTTTTCCACACGACACATGTCTTGCCAGTTATCTTTGTACAAACCGTGCAAAATTATATTCACGATTGAGTCAATAGATTTTGATCTTAAAGGTTATACTGACTGACGATTTGACTTACTACGAGTATAATAAAAAGTGATACCAAATTATGCAATATTATATTCACACCTCGAAATCCATGCATCGTTTTATTAAAAAAACGAAACAAAATGTAACACGAGTAATGGACTTTAACTTAGTATAAATAAAAAGTGATACCAAATTAGGCAATATGATATACACAACTCGAAATCCACGCATCGTTTTATTAAAAAACTAAACAAAATGTGACAATGAGTTCGTCTATTACGTCATCATTAGGGATGGGCCAAAAATTCGGTTTAGCCGGACATTCCATACAAGAAAATATTAAAATAACTCAACTTCACTGTAAAACTATACCAGTAACATAAAATCATTAGCGTTTATTTATTGTTTGTTAGTTGTTATTTATATAACAGTGAAATGTATTCTAAGCATTATCAGAATTTTGACATCTAAACATTGAAATAATTATCGCCATCTATTTTTATTTTTTTATAAAACTGTTAAATGAAATCTTAATTAAAAATTTACCAAAGGCAGATTATGGTACCAAGGATTCTGCGTTATCTGGCAGGAGTCTGTTACGTTTTCACTTCTTATGCTCTAAAAGTTCGTCTTTATGTTGTGCGTAGGCGACATAAAGTCGCTATTTACGCTCTAGTGCAAAAAGTATTTTTTTTTCTAAGACTAATATAATCAGGTCCAACGGCCACACGCACAATAAAACGTCGCAGATTAAAGTCGTTATGTCATTTGTTTCAATTTATATCACTTCCAAATTTTCTATCGTTAATTTAATAAAACCAGATAAAATAGTTGTCATTTATTATTTAAAAACGCAAAGAAACGTTTTATGACTTGGCAGTCGAAAATTAAAAAAAAAACTTTGTAAAAGTTTCGTGGCGGGAATTAGCTATTCTCTTCTTCGATTTATTTTGCAACGAAACATTACGAATTGCAAAAATGTATCTTTCAATTTTAATTAAATACTGTTATATACTTTATGCCTATTCCGTTTACTCGCAATCGAGGTGAAAAGCAGAGTTTATGACTCAGGCATAAACGAGCCATTTTACCCCTCGACTTAATATTATTAATTATAAACGTCTCGGGGTAAAATGGCTTCTTTTATGCACTAGTTGTACAATCTACTATTTTTTCGTACATATATTTATATTTAAATTTCTTTTCTACAGTACAAGACCCAACAACCTGGCAGGAACCATTCCGAGCCGTCGGCAAGTTCAACTTCTCAGCTACCAGCCCCCAAGAGTTATCCTTCCAGGAGAAACAATCCTTCACTGTAGCTCCTGCTCATCTGCAGCCCCAACTGTGGAACTCCGGCTGGTTGATGGCATCCCTCGACGGAAAGACCACAGGTCTAGTACCCATAAATTATATCAGACTGATCAACCCATCCCAAGGACAGAATGTTAATGAAGCCGAAAAGCAGAACAGCACTGAAGCTACTCATGATTTGGATTTAAGACAAGGCTCTTAAATTGTCTGTGGTTTAAGATTTTTTTTAATGCTTACTCTGTTCTGTATTTTTTTCTTCCAATTTTGAATTGCGATTTGCTCAATCTTTTGAGTAATCCTCAAAAGTTTGCTTTTAAGACGAGCAATTTTGCACATTTGTAGAATGAGAATTCGTGTTAATCCTCGCTACAAAGGAAATATATAAGTCTGTATATGAGTGAGTTAATAGTCCAACGAGTGCCCTCGTTACGAACTTAATAATAAATTGACGACCATTCCCGCAATGGAAAAATAAGAATGAATGGAGTAAGCAGAACGTATTTATAAAACCATCCAAAAGCCTGGGTGCCAAAGTAATACTCGACTGACTGTCAAGTAAGTCAACTTTCACTTGGAGTGGGAATTGTGAATTGTTAAAAAAAAGAGAAAATATTATTCAATCCTTCCACAGTCCCCACAACTCTGTCAGCAACCTTATATCAACGGGAATAAAGATCACTATGATGCAAAATCAGAAGTTAAATAACTGACAGGACTGTAAATATTTTTTCTTATTTTTATTACTATGAAAAGACTGTAGGAATGTGTGCTGTTTCGGCCTTGGCCCAGTTTGACTGGGAATTTTTTGTAGTAATATATTCTGGAAGACTTTTTTTGACGGAAAAGAAAAGACTTTCCTGTAAGCAAAGATATTGATCATTGGGACCTCCATTTTTATCGAGTATATAATACGACTCTGTACGGAGGTTTTTTTTTGTATGACGGAATGACAATATTTCAACTCAAAAATGACCTTAAAGGCCATTATAAAAATGCGCTCGGCTTAGTTTTATTTCGCGTTCAATATTAATGAAAGGAAGTGACTTATCAACATTAACCTATTGACCGCCACGTCAAAAAAGCAAAAACGTGCCCTCGGCGCCAAGCTACGAATTATTCCTTAAAATTTGTCGTGTAGTCGTGACCGTGGCGTGCTGGGCACATTTTGGTATGTCATCTATACATGACTGTGGCGGTCAAAAGGTATAAAGCTACGCTGTGCTGTGCTGTCCTCAGGAGCAAATTAGTTAAATTAGACGAGAGCACAACACAGCGCAGCATGGCTCAAAAGTTGATTAGCCACTTTAAAGTTGTATAATCAGAACCCTTTTAAAATTAACTTGTAAGCGACCAGTATAATCGAGCCATTATAAAACCAAGTTTTCATAACATAGGGGTTGGTGCTGTGATATTTTACAGCTAGACGAACGAAATGAAGTAATGATTTAATTTAGTAGCATTTGAGAAGACACCATTTTGTGATATTGCTCCTTGTATCAATGAATTGGGAGTAAGCAGAATTCTGCAGATATTATCGCCATTTAGCAAAGTGTTAAGTTTAAAGGACTGGCATTTTTGAAGTTTTCTATGATTCTATGTGCTACCTATTTGTATCTTTCCATACTTTTTCGGTTCAGTTATTCATTCCACTGTGACGTTGTTAAAAGATTGTAACGTGGTGAACTTGAGGAATAGCCCTTATTTGTAGTGATTTTAAATTTTATTTTGTATTAGTATTTAAGTCAATGTAGGTAGGTGTTTATAATATAAATGCATTTCACAAATAATTATGTCTCAATTTTTTCTTTGGTAAAAGGAATGGTGTAGGTGCAATTGGTTTTTATGTAACATTCAATTTAAACAAATGTGATTGGTTTAATTGTGGATTATTTTATTTACTTCTATGTGTAATTGGGAAAAAAAATGCAATAAATTGTTCACTCGAAAATTCAGACCAAGTGATGGTCAAATAATTTAATTTGACTAATTTTTTTTCCTAAGTGTATCATTATAAACTAGTCAATCACTTACCTATATTATTTCACATCCATACAGGGTCAAATTAAATTAGATTTAATTAGATCCGTAGAGTAGTTACTTGGAATTATGAGTTGAGAAAATCGGTTTTCTTGTGTTTTATCATGTTTAAATATCGATACCCATCACGTCTGTAAGGAATACACAAAAAAAATCTGATTTTTAAACTGATATTTCAAATGACTATACTACAGTAACTGGGGGTGATGAGCCCAAAAGAACTCATTTTTTTTTCCTTTGTTTGATCATGTTTATGTATCGATACACATCACGTCTGCGGAATTTATCTAGCTAATTTAATTTAACCCTGTATACAGAGTTCTTGCCGCAGTTGGTCCGTGGATGGGTGACCATGTCTACATACCAAGACCCTTCCGTTCCTCAGAAAGCACGCTAAGCCGTTGGTCCCGGCTGTCATTTGTAGATCTTTGACAGTCGTTACGGGTCGTCAGAAGCTCGAGTCTGACAACCAGTCTGACCAAGGGGTATCGTGTTACAGATATTCTATTTCACGAAGTCCGTTCGGCTTTGATTGTACTAGTGACGTATCCCGACAAGCGCGCTTGTGTGTGTAAAAGTAGGTAACGTTAGCAAAAAAATCTGATATATATTCAAGTCGAGATTTAATAATCTAAATAAAATTTTGGTTTTAAAAGTATATACATTTTGTAAATAAATTAGATTAGGTTGCAATAAATACAAAAATATTAAGAATATGTAGGCATTTAATTAAGCATTGGTGTTACAGAATGGAAACGAAACAAGTAGGACTATTCAGTATTTTCAATCACTATCAGATAAATTTTCGATTTCCGATTCCGTTTTGCTGTCGTCAGAATCATCTTGTACATTGATTATAAATTCAAAATCGAGATCAAAATATTTCAAGTAGTCTTTTTCAATTTTTTCAACATGAGCACAAGTTTTTTTCCACGTTTCACTGCTAACTTGGCCCAAACTTTCATTGATCAGTCTTTCCGTATTCGTCATGTTTTGCTCGATATTTTTAGATGCGACATAATTTTTAACGATCCCCCAAATATTTTCAATCGCATTTAATTCTGGGTGATAAGGGGGAAGGCGTAAGACATCAAAACCCTTGCTTTTTATAAAATCGTCAATCTTGTAGATTACGTGTTGGGCTTTGTACTTCTTTATTGTATTGTACAATTCCAATTTAAGAAGAGATTCATCAAATGCTATATATACCCTTATCCCTGAGCCATTGCTGCATATCGGCTTTCTTTGTAGATTGCGTCGGTAGTCGTTCAGCCCGTGTGTTGTGATAAGATGCATTGTCTAAGACAATGACAGAGCGCGGAAGTAAATTGGGTAGCAACTTTTCATTTAGCCATTTTACATAGTTATCATAGCTCATATTTGAATGATAATCACCAGCTGTTGAGTTGGCCTTATAAACCAAGGAAGCATTTTCAATAAAACCATCCTTGGTTCCCGCGTGCACTAAAATAAAGCGAGTGCCTGTGCTAATTTTTTTTAAAAACGGAGTTCTTTCCTTTTTTTTTGCCCAGGTGTTGTTTCGCACGTGTGTCGAAAGGACGTAGCTCTCATCGGTGTAGACAATGGGCCGACTTTGAGAGCGGTACTCTGTTATTTTTTTTTAATATTTTAAACGCCACATTTGTATATCATGACGCTCCGTCAAGACTTTACGGTTGTTCTCTGTTTTGCGCCACTTGTAACCTAATTTCAACAGTAACTTGCGAACAGTTTCTAAACAACCTTCGAATCCGATTTTTTCATTCAATGCTGTTCTTAACTTAGATAATGTTGGAATTTCTTTATGGACAATATGGAAATCTTGTACAGTACTGCGAACCACATCGGCTGTAAAATTATCTATATCCACTTTATTATCTCGCTTTCTCCTTTTCTTCATAGGTGAAGTGAATTTTGATGAAGTGGATGGCAATTCCTTCTCTTCTTTTAATATTCTTTGAACTGTTTTTTGGCTCACACCCGTAGCTTCAGCTGTACGGCGTGTAATGTCTCGTATCTCGTATCTCGTATCTCGTATGTCTCGTATCTCGTATCTCGTATGTCTCGTATCTCGTAGATGAGACAAATCACAGTTGAGTTCCATTAATGATTTTGTAAATTCATATTCTTCTCGCAGAAAATGATAAACACTAGCTATCATGTTTCGACCCTAAAACAAAATGTAATCAAAATAATTAAGTAATATAAACATTTTATAACACAAAAAAACATTCATTTTATAAATACTTCTATTGCTATATTAAGTATCTTTGTATAACATTTTAATTGAAAACGTATAAATAAATATTACCTCACTATGGACAACTCTTCTTCGTTTTGTTGCCATGCTGACCATACTCCGTGAAACAATTTGGCGCGAACTAAAAACCACTACTGATCCGGACCGTGTCCCGATCGACACTGAGCGCTCTCGAGGTTACGCACACAAAAACAATGTGCATGTGCACGCTTGACAACATTCATAGCCAAACGGACTTCGTGACATAGAACATCTGTACCCAGTAACTGGGTTGTGGAGGTCAGATAGGCAGTCGCTCCATGTAAAATACTGGTATTCAGCTATATCCGGTAAGACTGGAAGCCGAGCCCAACATAGTTGGGAAAAGGCTAGGCAGATGATGATGATGATGATATACAGAGTGTAAAAATACTCACCACGAAGCCTTCATCTACGCATTCTGTACATCAAACTAAGTAACTTTGTGCAAAAGTAATAACAGGGAAGTGGAAACGACCTATTGTTGGTGCGAAAATTTCGCTGTTTACATTAGTGCGCAATGTAGCGCACGCAAAACTGTGCTTATTTATGGGTGCTCGCAACGGTACAGGAATCGTGGGAGTATTTAAAGTTAAGTTATAATATATAAAACTTGTTTTTGTAAAAAAAAAATCCTTCAATATCTCCGTAACCAGAGGGTTCCCAGTTGTGGTCCAGTAAAAAAAAACCGGCCAAGTGCAAGTCGGATTCGCGCACGAAGGGTTCCGTTCCATTATCTATAAAAACGGCAAAAAAAATAATGTCTGTTGTATGGGAGCCCCCTTAAATATTTATTTTATTGTTTTTTTTTTTAATATTTATTGTTATAGCGGCAACAGAAATACATCATCAGTGAACATTTCAACTGTAACATCACAGTTCATAAGATACAGCCAGGTGAAAGACGGACGGGCAGACGTACATCGGAGTCTTAGTAATAGTCATTTGGGTACGGAACCCTAAAAATGATCACAATGACGGGGAGAACAACTGACTAGCGGCTTCGTTAAGCGTCTTTTTACATCCATTATACAGGTGGATTTTGGAGATGTGGCGGTAAGGGCAGGTTACCGTTGTAGCTTCAAGAAAACAGTCTTAGGAGACTGTCAGTTTGTCAGACTTTTTGATTTGCATTCACAGATTTTGAAAAAATAAAATATAGTCAGCAAGAAAATGGACAGTTAACACTTTTTTTTTATACCAACCGATATTGTTTCTTATAAGGATCAAGTAACTACTGGGCAGTGGCGGTACCTTCATATAAGCCCAAATGCCTTACTAAAATGCTCGATAGAGAATTTATTGTACCTAACCAGTAGTTTATGAGAAAATTGCGATGATACATACGTAGATACTAGTGATGCAACGGAACTGGCATAACGGAAGCAGAAACGGAAACAGATGTCAAAAGTAAATCTTAACGGAAGCGGAAACGGAAACGGAAGCGTTAACACTATGAAAAAAAAAGCACAATTGTACATTTAAAACTTTTTTTATTAAATTTGTATTTTAGTAGTCAAAATTAAACAGCGGCAAGTTATATTTAATAAAGAGTAACTTGGCCGCTTTTTCACCTTTCAGCCTATTTCGATGTTCTTCATACAGCGTGGCGATTAGGTTATCACATTAAATAGTACAGCGGTTATTACAAGTTGTAATCAGTCTGTTAAAATAATAAAAACAAAAATAGACCTAAAAATAGAAAACTGAATTTTTCTAACAAACTAAATAGCGTAAAAATTGGCAATAAATAATCCACCCTTGATACTATTAGTTTACTGACCTGTAAAAGCGGCAACGCCGCGGCGCGCGGCGCGGGCGGCTTGGCGGCGGGCGGCGCACACGCCAAACGACAGTGAGACTAGCGGAGGGTAGGTACTTGCGCTCACGCGCGGGGCGTTGGTAATAGTTGATATCAACAATGCAACACAAACTTTATGGTATTGTTACCAAGTAATCACAAATTAAGTTTTAAAACCTCCACTTAGTTCACTTTATGCAATTTAAATTTTAAAATTTTCGAAATGTCCGCCGCGCACCCGAATGCATAATCGACACCGTCGTATGATATTATTACGGACATTTCTTAATAGATCACCATTCGCGGCTAAATTATTTAAGTTGTGGAAAGCCTGAATTATTCTTATTTTTAAATCTTCCACTGTCGTCACTTCAGTAGCGTACACTTCATTTTTTACATGTCCCCATAAAAAAAAATCCAGTGGTGTTAGGTCCGGTGACCGTGCTGGCCACCGAGTAGGTCCGTATCGGCCAATCCACTGCTCTCCGAACATTTCAGTGAGGCGCTGCCTGGCAGCCACTACTGAATGAGCAGGTGCTCCGTCAAGCTGGTACCATACCTGGCCATTGCCACCCAACGGTAGTTCATCAATGTACTCCGACACTGTGCCGTCAAGTAGTTTCACAAACTTAGGCCCATTGAGGTTGCCATTGATAAACACCGGACCGATTATGTGGTCTCCGTGTATTGCAGCCCAAACATTCACGGCAAATCGGTATTGGTGTGCGGACTCTCGGATCAGGTGCGGATTTTCTCGACTCCAGTATCGTAGGTTCTGTCGATTCCATATCCCGTTGCGCGTGAATGTACTCTCGTCTGTCCACATTATGTTGTACAAAAAGTTAGAGTCATTTTCTATTTTGCTCAGTAGCCACTGGCAGTAGGCTTCCCGGACTGGCTTATCTCTTCCTAATAAAGCCTGCACCTTTTGGTATTTGAATGGCTGTTGCTTATCTCTTTTTAAAATGTTGTGTACAGTCCTGTGGTGTACTCGAAATAGGCGAGCTGCTCTACGAAGACTTGCAGTAGGATTACGAGCGAAATAATTAAGGATTTGCTCTTCCCGACCCACGGTTACTCGCAGAGGAATTTCAACCTGATGTGGAACCAAAGATTGGTTATCACGTAATCTTTGGACTGCCCGTGTAAAAATCCGTAAATCTGAAGGACATACACGTGTGGTATTATACCTCTCTCGGTATGTTCGTAACGCCAGCGCTGCGTTTTGATAACATTCTCCATAAATCAATATCATATCGGTGTACTCCGATGACGTGAAATTGACACGAGGCATCTTGAGAACACAACACAAAAAGGAACAATAAAAGCGTCTGAATTCGCATAAACTGTCACACCACTTTCAAAAAGTTACCTACAACTAATTTTACTATTGTAATTACGTGTCCTATCACAAAAATAGGAACCGCACGAACTGTCACAACACTTAACTAATCTACAACTAATAATAACGTACCTATCCTATTTCTATTACAAATAAAACAAGAATCATAACAAAACGTCCTCAATACAAACACCAAAAAAATGCAAATAGGCAACTGCTGTCGTGAACGAACTATCCTCAAGGACAACGGCGCGGGCACTGGCTCAGTCACACACACACAAAACACAAACAATCGCACACGCCGCCCGTCGAAAAAATACGAAATTTGACGACACACACCGGGGTTCCCCGTCCATTTCGCGCGTAGAGATTTATGCCGTAGACCGTTAGCAGTAAGAACATTTATCGCAGATGCTTTTTATTCCCCGCTGAGGTCCTTTATTTTTTAATTTTGCGCATAGCGAACGCCTTAAACTATTAGCCGTAAGGACATTTTTCGCTTGATTTGTTTACGTCTTTTGTAATTGTTAGTAATTCCAAGTAATTCGGAATGGCATCGTCTTACATCGTTTGATTGAACTATCTACGCCGGCCACGGGTCTTTGACCTACTAGTATTGGTCAGGTGATTTTCTTTATGCAATACATGATGTTGTTAAATACTAAAAGGGAAAAAAAGGTCTCACGGGTAGAATGTTAACTTTTATTAATTATTTTATTTATGTATGCTTAAAATACGTAATGTAGAATACGTGGTTTGAATTAATGTGATAGCTTATTCGCCACGCTGTATATTAAACCAGCTCCGCTAAATAATTGCTCGCTGGCTACACTGGTGGGGGGAGCTGATAAGTATTGGCGAACTATTGGCAAAATATGGGGGTATTTGTGCGCATTTCCATTCCACCACGTAAGGGTCCCCGCTTCCGTTCAGAGTTCTGTTATAAAGTTTGCGGAACCAGAAGCAGAAACGGAAGTGAAAAAAAATGCGGAACTTCTGCAGTTGCGGAAGCGGAAGCAGAGTTCTGTTGCAACACTAGTAGATACGTAGGTACCTAAATACTCAGTCGAAAACTGAACTTTCTTTTTTTGAAATCGGTTAAAATTTTATTGGGCTTGCGTTATTTTGAAACCCTAGGCACGCCACTGCTACTGGAGCAGCTGAGCTTTCAGTACCTACTAGAAAAGTCAGAAATCTCAAAAAAAACTTTTCCCATACTTTTAGTAGGAAAGAAACTACAACTTACTTTGTTATGGCATCAAAAAAGTTTTTGTAAAAACTGCCCATTATGTCGCTGAATACATTTTTTTTTCAAAATCTGTGAATGCAGATAAAAATGTCTCAAGAAGTTAAGGACAGTCCCCTAAGACCGTTTTCCTTGAAGCGACAACGGTTAAGGTACCTGCCCTTACTGCCCCATCTCAAAAATCTACTCTGTATAGTATTTTACAATATTCCTGTTTGTCAAGCAAATATATGTATTTTGGCAATATTTTGTTAAACTCACACGTAATAACATATTCATTTTGTCTTTTTAGAGAAAACTAAAACTATTTGGGTACTCTTTGTATTAGTTAATTCGGTAAATGGGGTATTTACCCAATTTTCTGTATGAGTCCGACCAATCAGTCTTTTGCATTTTTTGACTCCACAGTTTCATTATTCTTTCTCAATCTCGGAATTAGTTTAGGCAAAATAGTACTAATCCGTAAGGCTCAATTCTCCTCTGAATCATGTAGAAACATTCATTTGATCGCTTGGCCGTAAGTTTTGCGGGCGATGTAGGTATTTATTACTCATATTTCTAGGCTCTCTTCTAATATCGTATACAATTATAATCATTATTATCAAAATTGAATACAATTATCAATAAACGTGTCAGGACAGATTTGATGAATAAAGCAGTCGTTTTTCAAAAATTGTTTTATTTGCACCCCAATTGCACTACACAAGAAAGTGTCATCACAATCTGCAGGCTTAGCATGAAGCTTTCTATTTCTACGAAGAATAGACACAGCTCTTCCTATACAAAGTGACATTTCGTTTCTCCATTTTTTACATCGCACCGTAGAAATCCTTCTATTATACAATGTGATGCCTCTAAAAGGACATAGACAACGATCGTTAGAAACAAAAGACAAAATGACCAGATTGTGGAAGGATTTCTACGGTGCGCGTCAAAATTGGAGATACGAAATGTCACTTTTTATAGAAAGAGCTGCGTCTATTCTTCGTGAAATTAGAAAGCGTCATGCTAAAGGATGCCTGCTGAAGGATTTTAAATGAAATTGCTAATCCATTGCTTCATGTTTGAAAAATTCGTCTGCTCAACAAAGTAAGTAACGCAATAAATGTTGTCGAGTTGTCAATACGAAAGGCGTTGCCAAGGTAGGTGTTGCCGGGTCGCGGGAAGGTACTAAAGGGTTACCGAGGCCCCTGGCAACACAGGCAACGGAAGGAATACGGGTGGGTTTTAGTCAGTAAGAGTGACACACCTTCCCGCTCCGCCCAGAGCGGGAGAAGTTATTTGATGATTACACACCCAAAAAAAAAATTGTAGGTGTGTTACGCAATTAGCCCCGCTGCTCTTGCCCATGAACTACGAGACTAATTTCAAATATTCGTGTTGGAGACGGCCATAAATATAACCGGGTATAAGCCCACCCTACGCCTTCCGGTACGCGGTTTCGGCGTTCGTAGAACAGTCGGCCGATGGTTCTAAACAGTTACGGAGAGGTAAACACTTCAGCAACATCGCCTTGGATGTTTTGCGAGCAATCTGTACAACCAAGAAGAAAGTAAAATTGGTTATTTCTTACCTCTATTTCTATGTTAATTGCCGTGTAATTTATATTGTGCCGAAATATTATTCATTTTGAAATTATACATGTGAGAACGATGCAAAACGTAAAAGCGTCCGTAATAAAAATATTAACAAAAAAAAAGCAATTCAAAAATTAAAATAAACCGTGGCAGCTAAGAGATGACCAGTCCCCACTGACGGCGCCCGTTCAGGAACAGGACGCATGGATTAGCACCATTCAGCTCAACCATTTTGAAGGGAGCTAAATGATCCAACACACGTGCCGCCATCAGCGGGACATTAGAGTGAGCACGAATAAAATACTTTGACGACATACTCCCAGCCGCCAGGATACCCAAAGATTTATAAAATTGTTGCTAACCGTTTTAGCTATTACGGTTCATATGTTACAGCCTTGTGAGGCTGTGAAAGGCAGACGGCTTAGTAATAGTACGGAGCCCGAAAAACGACCGAACATAACCATTTGAATACTGCGTACGTGCGTCATTGCCAGAGTAGGTACAGTCCGATTCAAACTTTATGGCGGCTCGGAACATGAGACGAGTCTCTGCGCAGCAGTAACGAATTCACGTGTCAGCGGAGGTGAGGGGTGCGGTACTGCGCAGTGAGTAGCGCACTTCAGAGCCGCCGCAGCCAACTAGCTTAATTAGCCGTTTAGTTAACAGCCTAACCGTTAGAAGTAGCGCTCGCTCGGCTCGCGCGCAGTTGCTCACAATTCTAACCTAACCCAGCAGTAACTAAGCGAGAGAACTCCGATCAAATGATCGGAGTTCTCTGGCTTAGTTACTGCTACCACTTCGGCGCGCGTGGTTTGTCAAAGTTCTAGTTGTCCTTCAGCTATTTAATTGGGTGCCGGGCGTCCTCCTAGGCGTCCAATTAGCTGGCTAATTTCACCAGATGGCTGCGACAGAGTTAGGATGTTAACTAAACGGCTATTAAGCTAGTTGGCTGCGACAGATACATTATTATTTAATAATGAATTAGTTAAGATTGTAACAGCTCTAAGATCTTTGGATAGTTGCCAAAAACTACAAAAGTGCCCAGCATAATAAGCACGTGGCAGTACATGAAAAAAAATATTAGTTCATTGACCCAAATTATACTGGCAGTGGTATTGTATCGTAACAATTCATAGTATAAAACAAAGTCATTTTTCTTGTGTCTGTCTGTGACCGCTTAGTTCTTCTAAACTACACAAGGGATTTTGATGCGGTTTTCAACTGTTTTAAGGGGAAACCGCAGTGGTAGCCCGCGAAATTCAAATTTTCTTACGTTTTTTTGCAATTTGCAGGTCGGTCTCAGGTTGTATGTCGATCAAAATATGATTCTAAGTTAGATTTCAGAACAAATCTAACAAAGAGAGATGTATTATTGATTATCAACTCTGTAAATACACATTTGTTATGGTCGCGAATCATATTTTCACCAAGATACAACCTGACACTGACCTGAAAATTGCAAAAAAACATAAGAAAATTTGAATTTCGCGGACTACCACTGCAGATCCAGCTTAGGCCGTGCGCTAAACCATAGGCGGGCGCACGGAGCGGGTCTCCGCTCCGTGCGCCCGCCTCATTTCAGCGCCGCTAGTACAACTTTCGATTCGAGCATCGTACAGTTGTCATCCATAGATTTTATTTACTGATTTATTATTTGACAAAAAGGCGTCGACAGATTAGCCCGTTCGTGACAAGTAGGTAGGTTACTATGTAGGTCATTGTTTTTTTTTCTCTTAAGTTTTAATCTTGGTCTGGCAGTTTGAGTCATTTAAGCGGCCTACCCAAATGTCCTTTCTTTGGTATTGTTCGTCGAATCGTTGAGCTCTTTAAGTTCTGAGTTGAGCTGCATGATTACTGATAAATGCGTGCACTGACTGGATAGGTCCACTCATTCTGTGTGGTTCTTTCCTCAAAAGACCATTTCAGACACCAATCTACATGGTCTTCACATGAACTGACCAAGATTATGTCTGGACTTTAAAAGAGACTGTGACCTCTGAGTTTGTTTCGGCCTTTCTTCTCAGAGTAGTCAGATAGGAAACGCCGAGCTGATCTAGTTTTTTTTTTCTAAATATGATTGACGTGTGAAAGTTTTTGTACAAACCTACTTACAGAAAATAAAATCATTTCATTTCATTACTAAGTGGAGAATTCCTAACAAAAGCTTCCTAGTTGAGGGAAAATGAAATCAAATTTTACAAATATTTGAAAATTACTACAACGACGTATGATTAATTATTTTCCAAGTTAGAACCATACTTGAAGTCGAGGACCCTATTGTTACACGTTCCATATTAAATAGCGAGACTGTACTTTAAATATTACGCGCTCCGTATCGACATTCATATTTGTGGAACACTACCTCCCGACGCGTGCGGCCCGTCTGCAACAGCGGCGCTCGTGCAACTAGCCAAAACATGGCCCGCGAGTTTATAGTTTGTGTGTAATACTTAGATTTAGCACAGAAATCTCGATGTTTTTACGTGTCGCCATTGCATCTTTGCGGAGCAGGGGCGGTCGTATAAAGAAAAGTCTAGAATATTTTTTTAGGTTTATTGTAAAGTCATATTCCTAAGTTTACAAGTAGGGTTCGGGGAATTCAAAGGTAACTTCGCGCCCCGTCAGCTTCTTGTATACCGACTGGAAGGTGTCCACCTGCGAACAATAACAATACTGGATAAGTACATGGAACTTCACTCACACCCCACAGCCCTTACTTGTAAAATTTCAACATTTGTATCTGTAATTTTTATGGTGTACATAATAAAGAGTATTCTATTCTATTCTCAAGCCTTACGCCATACGCATTACAAACCTTTGCTTACTGTAATAAAAATGCTCTGCTAGCGTCGAACGACACAGTGTGAAACCACACCCACTAAATCCCCACTACCAAACAATAACAGCTTAATTGCGAATCAACCAATACATTACGAATCTCCTTCAAATAGTTGGGATTGTGAGGGAGTCATGCTATTTGAGCAAGTGTTCAGTTTAATACTCAGATCAGTTTAATAACAAACAACTACCAAGATGACTAATAGAGAAGTATCGAAGACAAATATATGCTGCACCAACCACAAATCAATTGGACAAGAGAGTGATGATCAGTTTAATAACATAATCCTCACCTTGTGTTCAATAGTGGTCTGCTGGTTCTTGTCGAGGTGCACCTTGATGAGTTGGGAGCCATCCAGCTTGATCCGGATGCGCTTGCCCACAATCTCTGCAGGGAAGACGAGGTCCTCCAAGATGGCGTCGTATACTGACGTCAGTGTCCTGAAAATAAGTTGAATAGGAAGGATTAGTTCACTGGTAAATAATATGGGATTTTTCTGAATTCTATTTTAAAATCAAGATTGTAAAGGCACTAATTTTTATGGTAAAAAATTGTGTAAGGACAAAAATTTTAATGTTAAAATTAGATGCTTGAGCAGACTTGCCACAGACTTACTAAGCACTTTATCATGCACAGTAATAAAGAGGCTGATGGTGTACATCAGTAGTTCTCAAACGTTTCTGGCAATGGAACCCTTTTAGAAAACAAATTATTTGAAAGAGCCCTATATTTATCAAAAATGATTTTATGTGTATTCTTTATTAATAATCATATTACTTGACATTACATTTGTATATATTTTTTTTATGTTGGAATATTTAGATAGATTTTATTTTACTCAAGTTGCAGAGTAAAATATAATAAAGTACCATTAGTATAGTTGTATTTTTTTTTTCATTATGACCTGTTTTTTTCGGAGCCTCCACAGAGGCTTTGCAGAGCCCTAGGGCTCGGCGGAGCACACTTTGAGTATGGCTGGTGTACACAGTAAATATCAAGAAAATGTGTGCTCTATTTAACTAGTTCGACTTTTGTCAATTGTTGAGCACGGAGCACTTAAATTAGTAATATGCAGGGTGCTCATGCCCTGAGCCAATCTCTAAATAGTGTTGTATACTTAGGGGCTCAAGTATTTGTTTTTTTTTTTAAATCAATCAGTACTTATTTATGCACAATTTTTTTTACATTTTGTTGTTGTTTACTAGTACACAATATTTCAACATGTTTGTACTGGGTGATAAAAGAAAGTGTTATTATGTTTGTGCTGTTCTCACCTGGATCTGGGCCTCTTCTGTTTGTTTGCTACGCGCGTCTTGTGGCTGGGCTTGGGCAGAATCTTGCGGTCTCCGACGAACACAACATGTTTACCGCTGAATTTCTTTTCCAATTCACGCACCAGCCTGATCTGGATCTTCTGGAATGCCTTTAGCTTGGGCATGGGCACGTAGATGATGATTGACTGGAAACAGAAAATTATGGTTAGAGTTGAAAACTTTTATTCAATTATTGGTGTAGTTTAGTAAATTGAAGTATAGCAGTTCAATTTTTTTTATCAAAAAAATGAGTATCTAAGTTTTATAAAATTGCAGTAACTCAGGAACTTATTGCTACATCTGCCTTCACAGAGATTACGTGATTGGATTGGACAATAATAATGTTTGCAAGTTCTACAAAATTAAGAATATTCCTAAGACTAGGAATATTTTGACAGGCATTGTAGCAGTATATAATATCAATTTGCCAGTCTATGCAACATAATACAACATTGGGGTTCCTTCAAAAGACAGTGTTTATTATAATTGAATATCAGTTGGCTCTTCTGACACTTGAAGCATGTAGAAATAAGTATATTAGTTATTATTGGCAAGTACCTAATGAAAGTTGATTTACTGTGAGAAACTCTTATTAAGAGGCCGACAACACCTGAAGCGCAGTCACTGTCGGACTGCATAGAAAAGAAAGAGAAGCGAGATGATAGAACGCTGGTAATTTATTGCAAAATATGAAGCAATTATTGATTTACAAAAAAGCTATAGATTGTATTAAAAAAATAAAACACTATTATGCTAATATGTTGCTTGTAGAATAATCTGACAAAAAATCAGAATGATTGCATGTATATTAGTATGGTTTTTAATCGTTAAAAGACATTTTTATAGGTATCTTTGTGATTTTTTTCTATCATATCAAAATCTACCTAGCATATATTCTGAAGAATATCATATATTTTTCTGATTTTGTTTACTGCAGTGGATCTTATACTTTTAGGCATTATAAAACTTACAAAATTTGCGTTTAGGTCCTGTAGTCCCCTTAACCAAGTTGCCCAGTTAGTAAGACTACTGCAGTTAAGTCTTTTGAATGGTTTCCTTTACAGGTTAGCCAGGCTTAACTGGACATGTCATTTCAAATACACATGGACAATTTTGTTAGTCAATGCCATAAAAACTTATTTTATGTGGGTAATCCATAGAAAGAGTGAAAACCATCATTCTAGAATAAATCCAAGTTAGTTTCTCTTACCTTTTTGTTGTGCAGTTCGATTTCCTTAGCCTTAGTTATGTAGAGCTCCCTAAGTTGCGCCTTCAGGTCGGAGTTGGTCTCCAACTCGACCAGGGCCTGTGAGATCGACGTCTCGAAGACATCGGGCTCGGCCGCGCTGGCTTTGATGATCTTAGTACTCATCTGCAACGGACAAACACCAATTCAGATCACCACTCCACACTTTTAGGTTAGGAAACTTTACTTCACGATTTTAACTTTTTAATTCAAACTTTCACTTCATAACTCAGCCACAATACCACATACACCGTATATTTAGGCGTTTTGTACTATATTAACAGTAATCTTATCAAAATAGCACTTTCAGAAACCAAAACAACGTTGGATACCGAGGGAGCGGATTTGTCACCACAAAATATCTAAGTAATCTTTACCGTTAAAAACGTATTATTGTTCCAAATATATTACGTGATTAATATAGAAATAGAAACACGAATTATTTGTCTTACAAAACGCTTAAATACATTAAAATTATCCAAAATTCCATAAGGACAGCTACCTTGAGAACTATACGGGAGTTAAAGAGACGGAAACGTAGTGTTGCCAGCATACAAACTAAAATCTGTTTATTTTTTTTTTAAACAAAAGGCTTAAAACAGATTATCAATTTAGTACGAAAATCATGCCTCAATTAACCAAATTGTTTCAATAAATATTTATAATCTAAGGGAACAACAGACAGACAGACAGGGGTGTAGGGGACAACGGTCATCTGCCTAGCCATTTTCCCAACTATTTTGGGGTTGCCTTCCAGTCTAGCCGGATGCAGCTGAAATGAAATGAAATTTATATGCAAGAATTATAGTACAAACTGAATTGCTCAGTACCAGTATTTTACATAAAGTGACTGCCTATTTGACCTCACCAACCCACAGCTGTTATTTTTTTGTGGCCCTCGTTTATTCCATTTGCTATTATTTATTTTAATTATTTTCGTTCTTTTTTGTGACTTTCAAACGCATATTTTCATAATCCTTATTCTAGATTTTGTAGCTTGAAGCATTTCCTGCGGGGTAATTGTATAACACACAACATCAATTGTGTTATTTACGTTGTTGAGCAGACATTTTTTTCAAACATATTTGCATTAGCAATTTAGTTCAAAATCATTCACATTGTGGTATAAAGTGCGTTACTCAAGGTGCAGAAGTCCAAATTTGTCTCACCTTCTATAAAAAAATTTGACGGTCTTTTCCCCGTATATAGGTTTATTTTTAAATAAAGCAACATTTACATGTCGTTCAGAAAAAGTAGATTTCGTGGCTAAACAAAAAAAAAAAAAAAACTGTTGTCAAAAGTATTCTGTTGCTATTTTATGTAAGAAATGTTATTTATCATTGCTTCTAAACTAATTCAAAAGTCAAACATATTGATTTTATGAATTATTTATATCATTCCTAAACGCAGCACTTATGGTCATATCAACAGCTGTTCGAAAACTTGATTTCGAGTTTTTCTTCTTATGAATAAAATGGGCAGTCTGCTTGCCCCCTGGGTTTTCTTTCGAAATAATATTTAGATTAGACTTAGAGATTATATTATTTATTAGGTAAAACATTACCCAAATGCAGCAAGCTAATCATTGATTTTAGGTTCAAGGTTGTATATTGTAATTTGACTTTACTAACTTGACAATGACAGTGACATTTCATATTGACATTCGACGATATTTCTTCCTCATCCTCTCGGAATCCGGCAATTTGGAGGATAAATTTTATTATAAAACATAATCAAGTCCATTCAAACATATTTAATTCGCGTCACTATAAACACAAGATCATTTCACACATTAACACAATCAGGCTGTGCCTATTCAAATTTTAATTTCAATATCAAACGGAAATAAACTGACTCAGGAAATCGAGCAATAGGTAAACAAAGATGTTAAATATTAGTGTTTCAGCGTAATGGACGGCAAATATTGTATAAACAGACCTTGAATTGTTCCCATCGTTCGTTGTAGCAGCTGTGTAAAAATGAAACACATCGAAAATGGGTGAGTGCTTATTAATTTATTATTCTAGTTTGTTCTTCATAAATTTGATTCTAATTGCTATATTATACTTGACGCTGTGGAAGGTAGCCTTCTTGAATATCAATATTATTTTCACCAGAATTAAATCACCTGATCTTCACTACTTACACTACAGTAAATAGTTATTGAAGAAATAATAAAGTCAGGGGGTCATTATCATTACTCTACACATTTACTCAGAACAGCAAAGCATATAGCAACTCCGCCCCTAACTGACCCATTCCACACTTTCACAGGTAGCTTAGTACAGAACATTCAACAATACTAATATAGGTAATATCCTGAAGATATGGGGCATCAATTTAGGTCTTATCTATAAATATTACTGACCCAATGAGGTCGGCATGGTCATCTAGAACATGTAATGAAGCTGAACATACAGCCTATATGAAAGCTTGAGGACACTGAACATCTATGGCCATCTTTATAACAAAAATTTTGGATGTGCGACTCTGTATGTCTAGCAAAGTGTTCATACACTTTCACTCATTCATCTGCCTTGCACTAAGAGAGTGCGCACTTAGTAGAGAATTATCTTTGTCTTAAACAAGAGTCACCCCCCCTCCAGCCAGAGTCTTTGGCTGGAGGGGGGATGACTCTGCACTCACTCTGCCTTTGGATAAAGTTCTCTCTGGGCCAGAGAGAACTTTATGGATTTTGTTTACAATTTTCATGAAAATTTTCGGGTTTTTTGGGCAGCATCTTATGATGCTGCACAAAAAACCCAAAATTAAAGCAAATACCTACTCATTAGGTATTTGCTTTAATTTTCTTCTGAGTCTTGGGGCAGCATCTTACGATGCTGCACAAAAAACCCGAAATTAAATTTAATTTTCTCCTGAGTCTTACTGTGTATATTTATTAAAAAATATTTTATATATTACTCTAATAATGTACTTGCATATTAAAGATATTTATATATACATAATATTTTTTCTTATATTTCTCACCATTAGAGTACTTTTAGGTCTATTTAAGTCTGATATTGTAAAAATTATCTGTTGTTATTATTATTTTCCAGGAATGAGGAAATAAACAAGTAAGACCGTGAAATATATATACATAGGCATTATAATAATATTCTTGTGTTTGCACACGCGTTTACAGGCGCGTTACGTTTAGCGATGGAAAGTGTGCTTTTTTATCGCTTGAATGAGCTACTTTTCGCGATTACAATCGCGCCTCTTTTCGGGATACGTTTCGCGCTTTAAAAAACTCGCGTGTACACGCCTGTACCCGCCTATGTTCGCATGAACACTGGATCATGCGAAAATAGGGTATATAATTATAAGGGCTCTACACTGTACGAGATGAGCGAGAACCTTGCCCTTGCCGCAACTTTTTTTTTTTGGGTGGGAAATTATCAAATAACCTCTCCCGTTCCGGGCGAAGCGAGAGGATGTGTCAGACTCTTATTGACTAAAACCCACCCGTGTTCCTTCCGTTGCCTGTGTTGTCAGGGGCCTCGGTATCCCTTCCGGACTTTCCCACGACCCCGGCAAGAACCAGAATCTAAACTACAAATAAATATCAAGAAACTATTAAATACTGTCAACGCAATTCACATCTTTTACATTTAAAACAAATCAATCATGTTGAAATGTGACTGTCAGTATTACAAAATACACAGCTCAACAACTTGATACAAGTGCTGATAATGTAATCTGCTTGTAATAGTACTCGTCGGAACATACTGAGCTTATGTTAAACGTAACATATATACGTATATAGACAGTCTTACAACGGTAAGACCGTCTATTTTAGTACACGGCTTAGTATAAGCGCGTAGGAGGCGGGACGGTTGAGGGAAAGGAAAATTTCGCCCTGGGCGTCGGGAGTCCCAGGCGGATTTCCGGCCACCGTAGGCGCGGGCTTGCGGACGGTGAGCAATGGGCAGCTCACCGTCCGGTAAGGACCAGGCCCGGGTCGACGGCGCGTTGTATTCCACGCGTGCCTCAAAGAGATGACGTCAGCACAAAGGTAGGGGGGTCCACTAGGGCCGATGCCTGCCGGGGTCGCGGGAAGGTACTTATGGGTCACCGAGGCCACCGCAACACAGGCAACAGGAAGGAATACGGGTGGGTTTTAGTCAGTAAGAGTCTGACCCCACCCTCCCGCTTCGCCCAGAGCGGGAAAAGTTATTTGATGATTTCCCAACATAAAAAAAAAAAAAAAAGTTTAAGCGCGTGAGAAACTGAGAAGTACTAAATACTTAGGCTCAATTCAGACGGAGTTGGAAGCGACCAGCCGGCAGCGCCTAGCTCGGTTATGCACTAGACAGCCCGGCTTCGCTGCCTACCGCTTGCCATTCAGTGTGAATTGAGCCTTAGGCCCACAATCCTACAAAAAATGCGATTTCGAGTGTTCCGACAAAATTTTTGAAATAGGTTCATTTAGCCCGGAATAGCACGTAAAACGTTCCCACCGTATGGTTGATCTGTATTTTCTTACTTAACACTGGGATATGATTGGTAAGTAAACCTTTATTAGGGTTCTAAGATTCCAAAAACTCTTTGTGGAACCCCTCACGATTTCGGAGTAAGCGCGACTCGCCTGTGATGAAGCCACAAGTCCGCAACACTTGCGCTGCCGCTGTAAACAATACACCCACGTCATTCATTGTATCGTATACTCAATATATTTCCGCGTTTACATAGTGTACAAATTGATAAGAACTCTCCGCAGTGACCTCATAGCCGTCCCCCGGCTCGCGTGTACCCCGTGCCTTTGCCAAAACGAAAAAAAAAGTTTGTGAGTTCCTTTTTTAATCCAGTGTTTCTAGATTTAAAAATAGAACGGTTGTTCATGGTGCTCAAGACCAAATAGGTTTTAATTAGAACAGGCGTTTATGTGCATGGAATGGTTTTCATTGTAATGAATTATTCCACGTTTAATAAAATACTAGTTTAGATCAGTTCTATGTTACAGTGGAGCGATATTCTGAAACGTGTACAACT
The DNA here is from genome assembly GCA_905333075.3 of Atethmia centrago. Classification (NCBI taxonomy): domain Eukaryota; kingdom Metazoa; phylum Arthropoda; class Insecta; order Lepidoptera; family Noctuidae; genus Atethmia; species Atethmia centrago. The sequence continues at coordinate 18,627,408 of HG995385.1, forward strand.
ATTTTTTTTACTACCGGATGGTCTGATAAACATTTTATTTGAACCGTCAGACTTGTAAAATAGCCATTCCAATGCAACTAGAACTCTATTCGATATTGAACGCAACAATGTTTCTCAAATAGGTAGGTAGATGTATTCCGACATTCACTATTTCTCGTTAAGCGATCACTGATTTTCATGTCATCTATTTTCCTGAATAAAAATAATTCCGATAACTTATGAGTCTGAATCAGTCTATTTCTATATTTCCTATAAGGATTGTTCTTTTTGGGTATTTTATCTGGTGATTATTTTATCGACTCAATTGGCGCAGTGGTTGAGCTTTGGTTGTTGCGTGATGATGCCTGCCTACGTGTCGCGGGTTTGATTTGCCGATGCCGGGCACGACAAACTATTAGTATGACGTCAGATAGTTGTTTTGGTTCTGGGTTGTTTGTGTAGGTGGCTACGTGAAATTTCTCAAAACTCGTCCACGATACAGGAGAAATCCTAGTGTGTGGCTAAGTTCTTAACTACGGGACTACAGGAGCTAAACGTAAACAAGTTTTATAAGTTTTATAATGCCTAAAAGTATATGATCCACTGCAGTAAACATAATCAGAAAAATATATGTGACAATCCGCGGCTAAAGGTACCTTATGGACGTTTATAGTTTCGAAGATATTGAATGTTTTGTAAATTTTGCAAGAAATATAGATTTTTTTTTATTGCTTTGTTCGAGGTGACTGAACTTAAAATGTCTGTTTCTCGAAATTGCACAATTTCGAATATAATTTAAAAAAAATATATCTCCGTAACAAAACATCGTAGGAGGTTGATCTTTTTTGATATCTACAGCGTATTAATCGCAGATTACTAGCGTATGCATAACTCCATATCGACCACAAGGTACCTTTAGCCGCGGATTGTCACATATGATATTCTTCAGGATATATGCTAGGTAGATAGTGGCGCCGATTCCCTTGTTCACAAACTAAACTAAATTTAAGTTCAGTGCATCATTTTCTTTTTATTTCATTAAGAAAAGGACAGAAGATCAGTTTTAGTTTAGTCCTGTCAAATTAATCAGCGCTTGACGAAAATTGACGTAATTTTAGTAGGCAAGTCTTTAATCACGTCTAAACTTGTATGGAGTAGTGACAGGCGCTGATTAATTTGACAGGACTAAACTAAAATTTATCTTCTGTCCTCTTCGTAATGAAATAGAAAGAAAAAGATGCACTGAACTTAAATTTAGTTTAGTTTTGTGAACAAGGGAATCGGCGCCAATGTGTTGAAAACTTAATACAACTAATTTGATACGATAAAAAAAAAACACGAACATACCTCTAAAAATTTCTTTTAACGATTAAAAACCATACTAATATACATGCAATCATTTTGATATTTTGTCAGATTATGCTACAAGCAACACATTAGCCTAATGGTGTTTTAATTTATTTATCCAATCAATCGATTTTTTGTAAATAGATAATTGCTTCATATTTTGCAATAAATTACCAGCGTTGTGTCATCGCGCTTCTCTTTCTTTTCTTTGGAGTCCGACAGTGACCGCTCTTTAGCCGTTGTCAGCCTCTTAAGAAAATGGTGGTGAGAGGTGGTAATAAGGCTTGGTACCTACGTAAATTGATACCACTAGCTATATAAACACACAGTAAATACCACGGTAGAGCAATAAAATATTTTAGCTATTCATTCAGGCTATTATCTAAATTGATAGCATTTATTGACTAATACATAAAATACTAATCCTATCAAATTGATAACTCCTATAATAATTGAAGAACCATCGCCTAGGCATCACTTAAGTACCTAATACTCCAACGTAAATTGTCAGAATGTTGGGCTACAAAAGGCATGAATGAAAGGCAATTGCATGCAGTTGATATGAGAATGCTAAGAGGGATGTGTGGTGTGACACGAATGGATAGAATAAGAAATTAGTACTTAAGAGGAAGTCTGAAAGTGGCACCGGTGACTGAAAAGTTGTGCGGAATTCGGTTGTCATGGTATGGGTATGTGATGCGGAGGAATGAGGAAAATGTAGTGAAAGTCTTGAGTACGAGTATGAATGTCGATGGCTGTAAAAGTAGGGGAAAACCAAAATAACGATGGATGGACTGTATTAAAGATGATATGGCTAGAAAGGGAGTGACTACCGAGATGACAACTAGTAGAGAAGTATGGAAGAAAGCGACATGTTGCGCCGACCCCAAATAAATTGGGATAAGGGCAGGAGAATGATGACTCCATCGTAAATTGTCTGTAACGTGTTAGTAAATCCGACCCCAAATAAATTGGGATAAGGGCAGGAGAATGATGACTCCAACGTCTGTAACGTGTTAGAAATGAACGAATGAAATGAGGTTAAACCAAAAATAAACTGGATAGATTTTGATAACTTTTTCTTCAACGCGTCGTTTTTCTGGGATTACTCCTTGTTCTAAAGAAAGTACCTACAAGTTAATTATTGATATTCACTTTTAATAATTACTTACACGGTTTGCTGTATTTCCTAATACGACATAGAAGTAGGTATAGTACACGTCAAACTTAACCCACCCCTCACCCCCGCTGACACATGAATTCGTTACTGCGCAGCGACTCGGTTCATGTTCCGAGCCACCATAAAGTTTGAATCGGGCTGTACAGTACCATTCAATAATAATTATTATTACATTCATTTAACTTAATTAATGAATAAAATGGCACATTTCATTGGCAAAGGTGGTGCTACACAGATAACCTTTCCAATTATACTTAAGTATATTGTAAATATTTTGCTATCCTGCCCTTCAGATAGATATCAGATTAGTCAATAACTGCGATTTCAAGCTGTTGTTTGCTATTAAACTCACTATCTCTATTTAGCAATCATAAATTCAATCATCAACATGTACATCATTAGCCAATATCATTCCGCAGCTGGACCTAGGCCTGTGCAATTGCACGTGCATGTCACTGAGTCTTAACCACTCTTAAGACGCTGACAACAGCTAAACCGCGGTCACTGTCAGACTGCATATAAAAGAAAGAGTAGCGCGATGACACAACGCTTGTAATTTATTCCAAATAAGAAGCAATTATCTATTTATTCAAAATTGAGTTGAGCAATCGAAAATAAAAAACAACCAAATTCTGCATTCAAATAAGACGTTCTTGTTATTAATGAAATACGTAACGTACGTTGATATTTAATACATATGTTTTGGATTGGAACTCTAGGTATAGGGTTACTTTACCGTTAATTTGAATCGAGATTTTTTTTAAAACATGTTTTGGTAACAACCCAGTTCTGAGAAATAATAATAATATTCTTTATTTTTCGGACAACTGTGATACATCGTGTTAGTCAGCAAAACAAAATAAATTATTTCTAGTGTTAGTAGCTGAGATACAATAGAGAAGAAAGAGTAAATAGTATTGTGAAGAGGACATCCCCGGTTTAATGTTCAGTGATTTTCCTTCTCACAAAACTTTTAACAATCGGAGAGTCGATACTCTCCGCCATAGTTTTTAGGATGCTGTTGCCACTCGCGCGCAACCTTGACAACAGCGACTAGGTTTTCTTACGAATGACGGCGTGGAAGCCGTCAGTTCGGTTTTGCGCAAACATAGCAGAAGCGCTGCACCATCGCGGCAGTCCCAACATCATCCTAAAACATAAGAAATATGTTCAAAATTATCGTATATTTTTTCCGCTACCACAAACTGTACAGACGTGGCAAAAAAAAATCTTAAGACAAGCCTACTTTGGTCATTTGCCTCTTGTCAGCGCCTTAACCATTCCACCAACCACCCTGCGAAGTTCGTCGCTCCACTAGCCCTAATGTGTCTTAGCCTCTTCTGTGGGACCAAGACCTTATACTACAGCTTCCTTTCTGAGTGCCCGTTCTTATCTCGAAACCGTGCGTGATTATAGGCAGAGCATTTATTTTAATGGTCAACAATCATCGTTACCTCACAAAGTAAATGTCACTCACAAGGAAGGTTATCTTTCAGGAGAATAGTAGTTATTTTTGTATACTTTGTAACTGTTGTAAGTCACGTATGACTTTCAATACGTATTTCCATACTGCAAGTTACTTGCACGCAGGTGATATTGCTCTTATTCCAACTTGCACACTACTTTCCACTATGCAAGGCACTTGGGTCTAACTTTCCACTATGCAAGTTACTTGCAAGTTTGCGACCAACTTTTTAATATGCAAGTTCTTTGCGACCCACTTTCCACTATGCAAGTTCTTTGCGACCCACTTTCCACTATGCAAGTTACTTGCACCAAACTTTCCACTATATTTTGTTTTGGAAATCATCAAATAACTTCTCCCGCTCTGGCGGAGCGGGAGGGTGTGTCAGACTCTTACTGACTAAAACCCACCCGTATTTCTTCCTGTTGCCTGTTTTGCCATAGGCCTCGGTGACCCATTAGTACCTTCCCGCGACCCCGGCAGGCATCGGCCCTAGTGGACCCCTACGTTTTTGCTGACGACATCTCTTTGAGGCACGCGTGGAATACAACGCGCCGTCGACCCGGGCCTGGTCCTTACCGGACGGTGAGCTACCCATTGCTCACCGTCCGCAAGCCCGCGCCTACGGTGGCCGGAAATCCGCCCGGGATTCCCGACGCCCAGGGCGTCTCCTGCGGCGGCTAGGGGCGAGAGGGCGCGAAATTTGCCTTTCCCTCAACCGTCCCGCCTCCTCCTTCGCGAGCATTACTGCTTCACAGAAGGAGGTGACGGCTGCCCATGCCCTCTCGCTCCGTACCATGGCCTGAACCAGGGTCGGACGCGAGAGATCTTTGCCGCCGATCGCCTCCACGAGGACACGGCGGTGCTCTGCCCAAGCCGGGCAGACCTCCACAGTATGCTCCACCGTGTCCTCCGGGCGATCCACACAGTGGTGACACCCGGGCGTTTCCTCCCGCCTTCATCCGACACAGGAACCTCCCGAAGCTGCCGTGTCCGGTGAGGACCTGCGTCAGGCGGAAGGTGAGGACGCCGTGGCGCCTCTCTAGCCACTCCTCAAAGAGGGGACTTGTCGCCGCAATCGTGGCGTGCCCAGCACTGTGTTGCGACAACCGTACTCTCCATGTCACCATGAGATCCCGCCGGAGCTCCGTCCGCTGTGCCACGATTTCTCGCGGCAGCGGAGTTACGCCCCGGCGTTTCGCCTCCTCGCGCCACTCCCATACGTGCGCGAGGACTTTTGCCTCCAGATACCATGGCGACAATCCGGCAAGGAGGCTCGCTGCCTCACAGGAGACCGTGGGGTATCCCCGGACCATCCGGATGGCCATGACCCTTTAAACTTTCTACTATGCAAGCTGCTTGCAGACGCCTATACCATAATTGCAAAGCGTCTATAGTCATGATAACGCTTATCTAACATCACTAATCCATTACAACAAGTAAAGAATGAAATAATCAGTTGCATTATCAAACTTACAAGCATTTCCAATTACTAGATTCAATACATTGATAGTCTATTTAAACATTTTGTACAAAGATACATAATTAGAATGGTATATCGGTGCGTCATTTTCATTACCGTGTGGGATTTTCCGGATTTTGATTAATCGAATATCCGGGTTATGATTCATTATAATTTTTAATGTTCGCATCATTGTTTTCTAGCTTAAGCAAGGCTTTGGCTTCGATTTTGTTTAAGTCTTGCTATCTTAAATCGACAAAATAAATTTTGCGGTTATTCTTTCTAGGAGTTATTCTCTATAGGGGTTCTAGTTTCTATTTACAAGATAAAGTAAGTAAGATTTCCAGAAATTTCTTGATCATTCGACCGATCAAGTATCTATTGGGCCTCTAAACTTTAATGCGGTGTTTTCCAAAAAAATGGTACGCTGAAGATGAATTATCAATTCTTCAGCAACGGTAATCATTTCCATATGAAAGAATACCGACTTATCACCACTTATCAAGAACGGCACAAGTATAATTGAACCTTATCTAATTTAAACTGACCTGCGAACTTCCCGGATGACCTTTCATTTACTCTCCTACGCATTCAGTGAACTCCCACGCATATTGCCGCATACTTATGTTGATTTGACGTAGTCTTGTTGCATCGCTTGTTGATATGTTCTCCGCTGATGACCGCTAGACCACATGCGAAAAAAGAGAGCGCAACAATGCGCTGGGACCAAAATTAAACAACCTAAGAGCGCCAAACCAAATAAAAATTGTTTAAAAAGAAATTAAGCTATGTAAGTATCAAAAATGTTTTCAGTGAAAGTTTGCAATTTTAGGTAATTACGCACATTTTTAATGCAATTTTGCAAAGAAACTTAGGATCACAGAAAATAATATAAAAAAATTAGAGGTCTTTTCGGAATTAAATTCTATCGAGGAAATTTAACCCAATTGCGTTTTCCATCAGTCAGAGTTTTAATCAAATAGGTAGTCAATAAACATTGTATCCAAAAATAAAATCATGCTGTAATCCTACTTCCTACTAATATGTAAAAGTTTAAATGAAGTTTGTAAGTATGGATGGATGGATGTTTGTTACTCTTTCACGCAAAAAGTACTGAACGGATTTGGATGAAATTTGGCACTCAGATAGTTTATAACCAGAAAGAAAACACATAGGATACTAGGATAATTTTTATCCCGATATACCTACGGGGTCAAAACTTATGCGGGTGAAACCGCGGGGCGCATCTAGTAGTGAAATAAAAGGAACGAAAAACCCGGCTTTTTCGTAACCATTTATTTCACTATTACAGCATGTATGGAGTTAATGTTTGGATATATGTTTATTGACTGTTTGATTAATACTCTGACTGAAGTAAAACGCAGTTGGGTTGAATTTCCTCGATAGAATTGAATTCCGAAAATACCTCTATCTTTTTTATATATTTTTCTGTCATTCTAAAATCCTAAGTAATACGAGGTGCATTCAATAAGTACCTAGCCTCATCGCCAGAGGGCGCTGTAGTTTCAAAAGAGTTTTACCACAGTGTAGCACATTCTTTTTTAATTCTTTTTTCAAATTTTCATTCCAATCCCTTCATTTGTTTTAATTTGACAACTAATGGAAGCGAACGTGTCGATCGGTTTTACAAAAATGGAAAAAGAGCAATATCGTTCGGTGATTCGATTCCTATTTTTGGAAGGGAAAACGCGCATCGAAATCAAAGAGCGCTTGGATGCTGTGTACGGTGACTCTTCTCCATCGATGGCCACCGTCAAGAATTGGCTCAACGAGTTTGCACGTGGCCGTACGTCGGTTTTTGATGAACCACGTCCAGGTGCACCGAAAACAGCTGCTACGGAGGAAAACATTAAAAAAATCCATGATTTCGTATTGGCAGATCGCCGATTGAAGGTTCGGGAGCTAGCTGAGACTGTAGGCATTTCAGAAGGAACAGTGCATCATATTCTTCACGAGGAACTCGGCATGAGAAAGCTGTCGGCGCGATGGGTGCCGCGTTTACTCACACCAGAAAACAAGCGCAACCGTGAGACCACATCGGAGACGTGTTTGGCGCTGTTTAAGCGGAATCCAGCGGAGTTTTTGCGTCGTTTTGTGACCGTCGATGAAACCTGGATCCACTGGTACACACCAGAGACCAAGGAGCAATCAAAACAATGGATCCAGACCGGGTAACGTGCTCCAAAGAAGCCGAAAACTGTAAAATCGGCCGGAAAAGTTATGGCCACCGTTTTCTGGGATTCACAAGGTGTGATCTACATCGATTACCTCGAGAAGGGTAAAACAATTACAGGGCTTTACTATGCCGATTTATTGGGCCGATTCGACGCCGAATTAAAGAAAAAACGACCCCATCTGGCCAAATTGGTCGAATTACGCTACGAATTGTTGCCCCATCCACCGTATTCTCCAGATTTGGCCCCTTGTGACTTCTTTCTGTTTCCTAATCTAAAAAAATTTTTTTGACAGAGTTTGCCAAAAACTATTTTTCGGACGGGTTAAAAAAGTTGGAGCATCGCTGGGCTAAGTGTATCGAACTAAAAGGAGACTTTGTTGAAAAATAAATTGCCACTTTTCCAAAATTTTCGTTTAGTTTTTGTAGGCTAAGTATTTATTGAATGACCCTCGTATCATTGCAACAATGCATTCAAAATGTGCGTATTAGGTAATTGGAAACTGGCTGAAAATATTTTTGATGCATAGCTTAATTCATTTTTAAACAATTTTTATTTGGTTTGGCGCTCTTACGTTGTTTTATTTTGGTTCCAGCGCATTGTTGCGCTCTCTTTTTCCGCATATGGAAGTAATTGACTCTGTCACTCTCTTATGCCGCCCAGTTCGCTATGATTTATTTTTTACGTATAACCTTAACCACTGTAGACAGGAACATAAAATTTACATAAATATGCTGGTCAGGTCAGGCTTTTGCTGAGCTGAACCGAAGATTTACTTCAGGTCGAGGTGTATATCCTCTGCAGGTATCTTGTAGCGAATAGAAATATCTTGGTTGTTTAAAGTGATCTTTCTTTCTTCAAGATCGCATAATATTACCATGTGAACTTGAAATGAGTATTGACTAAGTACCTATAACAATATTATCACAAGTGCACTGTGGATTGGATAGTGACGTACTTACAAATAACATACCGTAGATACCTAGGTATTGTTGTAGTGTTTATTTTACACGCTGAATAATACTTTATGGCTTCATGCATTATGCGTGTAATTGCTTGAATTATACGCTTCTATTATATACACAGACTTACAGAGTTACAGGCAACTCTGTAAGTCTGTTTGAAGCCTTCAGATAAATTGTGATAAAATGAGAGGGCTTTTACAGCAAAGCGATGAAAATTGTGTAGCATAAAGTCTGCAGTATCTTTTTCATCCCATCTATTCGAAAAGAGGCGAAGTGTTCCTCGATAAGTGCGAGCAAAATGAGTCATTCCGGCGCACTTAATAACAGTGACAAAATGACTTTTGAATTTGGAACACTATTTAATTAAAAAGTTTGAACGCAATTCACTTCGATAAAGTCCTGGCCGGTAGTAAAAAAAGCGCGCCTGCCGACGCGGCATTGGTTAAACAAAATAAAATAAAAAATATACGCGGGAACTTCTTATTCGTTCTTTCATTACTTTTGGTCAAAATATTACAGTCAAGTTTAATATAAATTTGTAATTTGGTTATGTAAATATAAATATTCGTCACTACTGTCATGATTTCCAAATATTAATAAGATTTGTAGTGATTTTAAATACTAAATATAATATTGAAAGTATGTGATTTACTTCAAATGATTTTTGTATCAGGGTAGTCATGAAGTTTAAAAAGTATCTAATTTGACAGTTACCGTAAAAGTACTGCTTTTTTTTAAAGAACCAAATGGACAACATAATATATTTGGTGTGCCGCTTAGTTGCTAAGTTACGAGGGCGGGTCAATAAGTCCGTGACTTTTGGAATAAAACACAGATTTTTTGATAAAAAATTATTTTATTTTTCAACGTAGTCTCCCTTGAGCTCTATACACTTTGTCCAACGCTTCTCCAATTTTTTTATCCCTTCCAAAAAAAATGATTTGTCGAGGTCCTCAAAATAGGCCTTTGTTTGCGAGATGACTTCATCATTGGAGTCAAATCTTTTTCCACCAAGCCATTTCTTCAGGTTTGGGAACAAGAAGTAGTCGCTCGGAGCCAAATCTGGAGAATAGGGTGGATGAGGGAGCAATTCATAGCCCAATTCATGGATTTTTGCCATGGCAACTGCACATGTGTGCACCCTTGCATTGTCTTGGTGGAAAAGAACTTTTTTCTTGGCCAAATGAGGTCGGTTTTTTTTCAAATCGTCATTGAATCGGTCCAATAAATTGGCATAATATTCTCCATTGATTGTTCTTCCCTTTTGAAGGTAGTCAATGTGGATTATCCCGCGTGCATCCCAAAAAACAGTCGCCATAACTTTATTGGCTGACAAACCCACCTTGGCCTTCTTCGGCGCCGATTCACCCTTAGAAACCCACTGTTTTGACTGTTGTTTGGTCTCTGGTGTGTTGTGATGGATCCATGTTTCGTCCACGGTTACAAAACGGCGCAAAAACTCCTCCATATTGCGATTAAACAACGCCAAACCTTCCTGTGAAGTTGTTACACGATTGCGTTTGTGGTCGACTGTGAGCAAACGCGGCACCCAGCTTGCGGAAAGCTTTCTCATGCCCAAGTGATCATTCAAAATTGAAACCACTGAGCCATGCGAGATCCCTACGGCTTCCACAATCTCTCGCACTTTCAATCTTCGGTCGGCCAACACCATATCGTGAATTTTTTCGATTGTTTCGGGTGTAGAGACCTCAACTGGGCGTCCAGGACGTTCGGCATCTTCAGTGCTTGTACGGCCACAACGAAATTCAGTAAACCACTTTTTTACCATTGAAATCGATGGTGCAGAGTCCCCATAGTATTTATCAAGCTTAGCCTTGGTCTCGGTAATGGTTTTTTTTCGCAAGAAATAATGCTTAATAAGCACACGAAATTCACTTTTTTCCATTTTCTCCTCAAATTAGTGAGTAGTCTGATAAAAATAGCTGTCAAACACAAACTAACTGACGCAGCAAGTTTAAATTTTGACAGGAGTCAACTGACAGATGCCTGTTGGCAGGAGCAGTGTTGCTGTTTCAGTAAAGAGGTCAGAAATTCAAAAAGTCACGGACTTATTGACCCGCCCTCGTAGTTCTCTTCGAGCCTCGGAATCTAAAGATTGTCTTCAAGAAATCTAAAGTCTATTCTGATATTATATTGAGTATCTAATTTAAACAGTTTATTAAATACTGCTATATACCAAGTTTGTATGTGTGCAGGAATATAAATACAGATATATTCGTATTGACAAGGCGTTTTCATTTCACTACTAAAAGCATCTCTTATTTATTTTTCTCACTGAGGGGGATGACAAGCAGAGTGTGCCACACGGTACCAAAATTATTTAACCTGGAGCGACATACTTTGAATCCCTCGCTACGCTTAGGATTCTACTCTAGAATCCTTCGCTTCGCTCTGGCTTCAAACAATCGCTCTCGCCCTCAATACATTATTTTGGTCCCTTATGACACAATCTACTATTTCGTTGTGTCTGTGTCCATCCTGTAAATTGACTTTGAACAAGACTACAGACGGTCTATTACGTAAAATCTCACCGTGAAGACTTAGTTGAAGAGAGCTGCCTTAAAGTGAGCTGTCATGCCACCTGATGCTAGGGACTGATACTATTTATAGCCCACTTCACTGAAGTTTTCACGGTGAGATTTTTACAGAATAGATCTGCTGGAACGGTTGGTACAGTCATCGCTACGTCCATTGGTAACAGTTTGAATTTGACAGCGCCTTCATTTCGTAGCAGTTAAAATCAGATAAAACCATTTTTTTGTGAAACCTCTGCATTAAAGTAATGTACCTATGTCATAATAATAATTATGCTCTGTATGCACCGAGTGTTGTCTTCTTTACTAACTTTTAAAACAATTAAACGAACGGATCGATACGATGAGTCAGAAACGTTGTCTGGTTGTAACCAGACAATGTTACCAACGTTGCCAACGTTACGTTAAGGTGTACCTAGTTCTGACAATCACTATACTGAGGTCAAATTAAATTAGCTAGGGAAACTCCACAGGCTGGCAGAAAAAAAGTGATAATTTTTATTTGCTTGGGTCAGCGACCGCAGTTAGTGTAGTGAGTACAATACAGTACCTGCGTTCGTCGACCCAAAACATAGCGTTATTTTTGTTAGAAAACAAAAAAAAATGATATTCTAAACTGTATGACCATGTTCAGATATTGAAATTCACAGTGGCGTGCAGTGGTTCTCCACAGAGGGTAGGCCATGCATACTGACACCAAAAAAAAAACTAATTCGCGCAACATTACAGCGCGGCTCTACATACAAGAACTCACCACATTATTCAACGTTTAAAAAACGATTTTCTAACGATGCAAACAGAAGAAAGATTCGGCCACCTCAAATATCATAACCAAGTGGGTGGGTGATAATTACAGAACACGTCACTTGCAAGATATCCGAAGTCATGAATGATAATTCATGACTTCGGATATTTTTGGATTCATTCTCGTAATTCGGGCACACATCTACCTTTAGACACAACTTGAATCTTATCATTAAACGACAAGTGCGATTAACCTAACCTAACCTAACCAACACATTATCGGCGCAAACTTCACAACAGAACACCATTCTTAGGTAAATAAACAAATAATAACACAACACATAATCTTAACACTACTTTACGTTTCAAAACCAATTACTTATAACGTAATAAGATCTAAAACAGCAAAACATTCAAGATCACATATAAATTACGTGTTACTGTCACATGAAACAAACACTACCAATTAAAATTGTATCACTGTCATACCGTGTTCTTCCACAAAAGGGGCTATCATATTTTGCCGGATAACACTGACACACTGGACTATGTTCCCGAAACTTATTTTCCTAACTCCCCACAAACCAAGCGAAATTTCCCAAATATGAGAATAAAAATAAAAAATTATGAAGTTTTTAATTACTTTTAAAGGGCTTTTGCTATTCCTTACAATTTATAATTTTTTGGAAGGTATAAATTCAACAATTCCACCCTTTTTTTTAATTGTCTCTAGTAGTCTGGTAGTCATGAAGGAAACTTCCCCGCAATTCGGGGAATTGTCCAAAAATTGGGAACCCTGGTCTTCAATATTTTTCATTCATTAAATCTTCACTTTACACACAACCAATGAGGACCAAGCTCCTGCCGCCGGAGTTACGCCCCTAATTTAAACCATTTCACTATTGTGTGCCGTTCATACACACGAATATATACACGAGTGTGCGTAAATTGACGAACGAAATGTAGGCGAAACGAATCCTTGCCTTGCGTACGTAACCTCCGTCGAACTGTGAGTCACGTGGCATCTGCGACAAGTTGCTATAAGAGTTTTAACAGGAGTTTAACTTTTTTTAATATTTTGTATTATTGTATTACATAGTTAAAATAAATGCATTTGGCGTTGTTGGTAGGGTAGGCTAGGCTTAATTGCCTCTATGGACGGCACGCCCCTGGAAATTCATCATGGTTGTGATTTTACAAAAAAATATGCATTTTCTGATCTGATATTTCGAATTAAATAACTACTTAGACTGTATGCGGTTGTTGTCCCCAAAAAAACTTATCATCAAATCTTTTTTTTTGTTTTATTATGATTAAATGATAAATGATTCATTTTCTGTAAGTAGGTTTGTACAAACACTTTTACACGTCAATCATATTTTTAAAATAAAGCTAGATGAGGTCGGCGTTTCCTATCTGACTACTCTGAGAAGAAAAGCCGAAACAAACTCAGAGGTCACAGTCTCTTTTGAAGTCCAGACATAATCTTGGTCAGATCATGTGAAGGCCATGTAGATTGGTGTCTGAAATGGTCCTTTTGAGGAAAGAACCACACAGATTGAATGGACCTGTCCAGTCAGTGCACGCATTTGTCAGTAATCGTGCAACTCAACTCAGAACTTAAGGAGCTCAACGATTCGACGAACAATACCAAAGAAAGAACATTTGGGTAGGCCGCATAAATTACTCAAACTGCCAGACCATGACTAATACAAAATGAGAAAAAAAAAAAAAAAAAACAATAATGACCCACATAGGCTTCACATTCACAATAATTGAAAACAATATAATACTTTACAAGTAAATATTAAGTTCCAAACAGTATATTGAACTCCACAAAGTAAATATGTCAAAATGGTATATAAATAAATTAAAAGTTTCAGTATGCAGAAATTGGAGCAGCTTAATCCCAAGCCTTTTTGTCCTCAATATAATCTTTAATAGTATAAAAGGCTTTCCGGTACAACTTACTTTTAATAAATGATTTGAATTTATTAAGGCTTATAACTTGAACGTGGTTTGGAAGTTTATTATAAAAACGTATACATTGACATCTGAATGAGCCACCTATTTTCTTGAGCCTTGTTGTAGGTACAACAAATTTGTGTTTGTTCCTAGTATTTATATTATGGATATCACTGTATTTTTTAAACAATTCTATATTTTTATGGGCATATAAAAGATTTTCAAAATACTACTACATACTGAGAGGGCACAGTCATTACAATAATCTCCTTAAATTTCTCTCTGAGAGAGTGTCTCGGACCTAATTTATATATTGACCGAACAGCTCTTTTCTGCAAAACAAAGATAGTCTGAATGTCAGCGGCATTTCCCCACAACAGAATACCGTACGACATTACACTATGAAAATAGCTAAGGTACACTAAACGGGCTGTCTCTATATCAGTTAAATTACGAATTTTTCTAACAGCGTATGCTACGGAGCTTAGCTTTTTCAACAATTTATCTATATGTGGACGGAAGCTTACATCACAACCACTGAAGCTTAGCATCCAAAGTTAAGCCCAAGAATACTGTGCTATCTTCAGGGTTCAATTCTTCGCCCTTTATCGACACATTAGTTTTCACCTGCCTAACGTGAGGTAGCGTAAACTTAATGCATTATTAATAAATGCAATTATTAATATCGATACCCATTACTGTGGAGTTTTACTAGCTAATTTAATTTGACCCTGTTTAAACGATAGATAAATCAAACGCAAGCAAAACACTATTGTATAGTCAGCAGAACAAAACAATACTCGAAGAATGTTTGTACGTCATTTATGTTCGTACGTACAACACGTTCAACAAAAATAAATACAAATAAACATATTTACTTAGCTCAGTATATAGTTATCGTGTTTCACATTTATTCAACACTGTAATAAGTGAAGGCGCTTAAGATGGCTGATTGTAAGTGTTTCTGTGTATAGTTTTTTTTTTTTTTTTAAGTTGGAAGTAAAAACTTCTAATTCTAATTAAGTTCTTTCTAATTTAATTTTGAGAATGATAAAAAAAAAATATTATTCTTAAAACTACATTATGCTAAAATGAAGAAATAATCTTTGCCATCTTTATATTTTTTTTTAGACAGGCTTCTTTCCTCTTATATCTGTAATAAGTAGAAGTAGGTACTCACCACTATTTTAGACAATAATAATTATTTTAGCTTTATTTAAAGTAAATTTTCTCAAAGAAACATCTATACATATATGCCTAAGTTAGACAGCTTTTCAAAATTCTTGCTTACTGTGCCCAACTCGTCAAATACCTATAACAAAATATTTTTACTTGCATAAGGCAAGTAAAATATTTTGTTACTAACTCGAAAAGAAGAAGACAATTCTTGATCATGATCAGTGATGTGATTGCAATCATGAAGTCATATCAAAAACATGCAAATTGCAATTGAATAAGAAACTAACGAGGAAAACATAGCAATTACTTTACATAATTTTCTAAGACTAACGCTTACTAATCTTAAGTTTGCTAGAAATCAGCAATCAATTACTTACGTCATTTTGGGTATACGCAGCTACATATCAAGCTATCCATTTCCAGTTGCTGACCTCTAATTGTATGGAAATCCTATACAGTGCGAGATCAGCTTATACTGGAAATATGTAGTACATATGTATAATTTTAAAGATGAATTGTTATTATTATATCGTTTATGGTTTCCGGAAAAAAATGTCACTATAGGTACATACTAATAAAAATACTAAACCCCTTATTCATAAAAAAACTAAAACGCTCTACAAACCTATTTTAGTTAAAATAGTTTTTTGTCTTTGAAGGGGCTTGTGCTTAAGTAATAACAGCCGCACGGGTCGATCGTTTAGCTTCTATTGCCGCGGTTGGTCCGTGGATGGGTGACCATCTTTACATACCAAGACCCCCTTCGTGCCTCGGAAAGCACGTTAAGCCGTTGGTCCCGGCTGTCATTTGTAGATCTTTGACAGTCGTTACGGGTCGTCAGAAGCCCGAAAGTCTGACAACCAGACTTACCAAGGGGTATCGTGTTACCCAGTAACTGGCTTGTGGAGGTCAGATAGGCAGTCGCTCCATGTAAAATACTGGTATTCAGCTGCATCCGGTTAGACTGGAAGCCGACCCCCACATAGTTGGGAAAAGGCTGGGCAGATGATGATGACTGTTTTCTCTTCTTCTTTCAAAATCAAATCATAATTCGAAAGAAATTGACAAAACACTATTTTAACTAAAATAGGTTTGTAGAGCGTTTTAGGTTTGTATGAATAAGGGGGTTAATGGTTATCTCATGGAATTAAATTATTTAGTCAAAAACAGAGACACCGCTGAGAGAAACCACTTGTTAATATTATTTTTAATGATTTTGAAATAGAAGAAGCTAGTAATGCGAAGTTCTTAGGTAATAGATGATAAACTAATTTGGAAACCTCATTTGGAGGAAATTTGCAAGCGATTAAATAAATCAGCATATGTGCTATTTCAACTTTAAGAAAAGTAAATACTGGTACACTGATAACAGCCTATCATGGACTAGTCGCCTCAGTTCTGCGGTATGGTGTTGTTTTCTGGGGACAGTCAACAAATGGGGAACTTGTTTTTAGGATGCAGAAACAACGTACGTTCAATGTGTGGTTTAAAAACAACAGATAGTTGCAGTGCAAATTTTAAAAAGTTCAAAATATTACCCCTACCAGTTTTATAAAAAGGCATTATTTGTAAAAACAAATCCACATTTATTTAAAAAAAAAAAACTATGTTTAGTAAAGAAAACACCGATTTGTGCTCAATATGTTAATGCCTTGTGAAATGTAAAACTACTCTAATGACGAAAACCTTCTTTGGTGTTGCTCCACAAGTATATAATAATTAAATAAAATTTAGGCCACTGCAAAAGTTTTAAAAACACACTTGACGGGTTACTGCTTGAAATATGTTATTATGCTCGGGATAAGTTTCTTAATGACAAATCTCTATAACTATATAATGTTGACATACATTTTAACACTTTACATTAATACTAATATTTTGAATTGAATTGACTTAAAATTTTGACATTAAATGAAATTGACTGAATTGTAATAAAATTTAAATTTTAAAATTAAAATTAGGTTTTCAAATACTTATATAATTATGTATATTGTAATAAATTTATCACTGTAACTTAATAGTACCCATTTAATCGTTTTAGATAATATCATTGGTATGTCAATATTGGCAAAACCTAGCGCACTACCTAATACTTAAGATTTGTAATGTATGTAATTATTACCTTTGTTTTACAAATATATTATTCATATTCTTATAGCTCGATATGTAGTAGTTATACTGTGTACCTATTGTAGCATTGCTGAGCAGAAAACCATTGCAAAAGACTAACTAGCTTCATAATAATATAATATAATATTCTTATGAAATCTTTATTTTTCATAAAATATGGTACCTACTTACATAAAAAGTCTTAAATATAAATGATGATTACTAACATCTAGAATTGTAGTTTTTTTTTTAGTGTAATTGGATCTAGTTGTCTTTTAATAAATAAATTATATTATTATACAGCATAGCATAGCATGCAAAAAATACCTCAAAATAAAGTTATAAACAAAATGACTTCAATTATTACTAGTTTGGAACTTCACTTATAATTTAAGAATTCACTTGAAGTGTAGAACACATTACATTATTATAGAGCCATTTCTTAAGTTGCGTTTAGAAATGATATAATGGCAACTCTAATTTGTTTAGGTATATTGTTATTTCATTCGCCAACAAACTTGAAACTCGATTTTACTCCCTTATAAATAGGATGTTAATTTCTGAAATTCTGATGCATAATCCTTTTAACTACATGAAACACTTCAGTTTAAAAGCTTTTTAGTTTTAGAGATAAATTCGCCATTTGCAAGTGGAGAACAGCGTCAGTGATCGGGCCACCAAATATCAATCGAATTTACTATCTCAGAGATAACGTGGGGTCCAAAGTAATACATGACACAAGAGAACAGCATTTTAGTTGCATGAAATATTGTGACTAAAAATTATTAATTTTCGGGGTGCTGATTTTAGATCTGAAGTCAGATATTTGTATCAGCTTTAGTTTTTGAGATAAGTATAATGAAAACGTGTTTTCAAGAAAAAAACATTTTAATTAAAATTTTTAGAAAAACAACCACTACTTTTGCTGCTGCTTTTAATGCTCAAAACAGCCCTTGGGAACCAAGTCAAGCAAGAAAAAATTATATTTTTTTTTTCTGACATCGCCACCATGATAGCAGACTACTGTTGGAGCATTCCAACAGTAGTCCGCCATCATGTGGGCATTTCAGTGATCCTGTTACCGCTCCTCCATAGTCCAAATATCTTGATGGAACCGTTTCCCTTGTTCTTCACTCAGATCACCAAGATTTTCAGGGAAACGGTCCAAATGGCTGTGGAGGCAGTGTATCTTGATGCTCATATTACAACAAAGCTGCTGGAAGTACGACAACCTTTCTTCAAATCAAGGAAATCCAAAGTAATCAAAATACACCCGTTTTGCGAACTTGACACACAACACACACACACTTCAGTTTTTGAATGTATATTCACCATAGATGTTACAGAAATTGTTGGGATCGTTTTTACATATATTTCTTGTCCCCGGACATTGTAAAAAAAAAGATTAAAAAAATCTGCTCGGTTTCATGAAAGTTAAGTGTAATTAGTAAAAAAATATGGTCAATAGCTGTATCTCAAAAACTAGAGCTGTTAGAGAAAAATTGAGAGTAGATTTGAAATCAGCGGCCTCGAATTAGTAAACAACAGCCAAAAAAAAACGGGTAATTTTGTTCCCTTGTGTAATCAATCTCCTTCAGTCTGCCAGTGTCAATACCACTTCATAGCATGACTAAGTAGACATTGAACATAGACCTAATCTAAAAAAGATATTAAATTATAAGTAAAATAACACTGCATATTATGAGGAAAAAAATTGTGGATTAGGTGTGGCGGATAATGTGTTGAATATTCACCTCATATACCTAAGTAATTAATCTCTTGTTCCAGAGTCACCATGACTTCAGCAATCTTAGTGACAGGTGGCGCTGGCTACGTCGGCTCCCACACAGTGACCACTCTTCTGGAAAGACAGTCGGACCACCCAGAATTCGACATAGTAGTCGTAGATAACCTGTCCAACTCCTACAAGGCCACAGGTCAGAAGAAACCGGAAGCCCTGAGGATTATCGAGGAGCTGACGAATAAGACGATACATTTTTATGAGCTGGACATCAGGGATAAAGAGGGATTGAGCAAGGTTTTCGAGAAAGTAAGACAATGTTTAAAAAATATAAGTATACTAAAAAGGGAGTTGTGGTTTCCACTATCGCTATTCCATGTGTTGCTGTCATTGAAGGCTTCTAAATTTCAAATGCATTCTACCTGGTTTCATTGCAGAGGTTCACCAAAAAACCCAAGTAATTAAGTCGCAATAATCGCCAATACAAGAGAATTCTTAGAAGGAGTAATGACGTGATGGTAATTCTGAAGAACCGCCAATCAGCCAATAAAATCAGAATTGAACAAATCAGACAAAGCAACCATTATGTTTGACAGAAACTTCAGTCGCTGGTTCTAAAACTCTGGTATAATTAGTTACATGATTGTTACTTATTTACAGCACAACATAGAATGCGTGATCCACTTCGCGGCGCTGAAGGCCGTAGGCGAGTCCGTGGAGAAGCCGCTAGAGTACTACCAAGCTAACATTTCTGGGACCTGCACGCTCTTAGAGGTAAGGAGAAAATAAATTGCACCCTTTAAGATGAGAACCCGAATCTCGTCATTCCTTAAAATCTCCTAACTTAAGAAAAGAGCCAAGTCATAAAACTAATATTAGTATTAAATGTCTAATATTTATGACCTTACTCTTGCCTTAGTAATTAGTGCCTATCATATCAATCTCAATTAGTAGCGAGGCCTTGGACTCAAACCACGACACGTAAACCTTGCGGAAAAGATGTATCCATCAAGGCCTGGGAGTGTTGGGTTCCTTACATGAAATTATAAAATCCTGGAAACTTGACAGTACCATTGGGTTTAAAACAAAATAAGTATATCTGACTCAATATGTAACCTCATTATTTTATATCGCTGTTAAAATCAATACTCTGTGTATAATTTAATAGCTGTTTGTTATTTGCACGAGTCATCGATAACATTAATAGGTTATTGTTGTGTTAAACATTAAACTAAGAATTGATTGATGACCTGGATAGCGCAGCGGACTAATATTTGTACATATGACCTAGAGATATTGGTTCAGATTGTGGATGTTTTTATGAATTGTCACATCTTCTGTGACTCAAGCAACGATAATTACAGTGAAACCCTTGTTTTCATGTCATGTGTTAAATTTTTTATGTCTGTATGGTTTTCAGAAGGTCCCACAAGTGTCTGATCAATAAATCTGAGGCAAATCACAAATTAACCGGTGTTTGATAGACTAAACTAACAACCATGTCTTGGGCACGTCATCATAGGTGCGTCAACCGTGCACCCAAAAACTTCAAAACAATCGGGAGTCATAAATATTTAGGTAGGTACACATCTACACTAATAACCATAACAATTCCTTCCAGGTGATGCGTAGATACGGCGTCTACAAGCTTGTATACAGCTCATCCTGTACGGTGTACGGTGAGCCCGAGCGGCTACCGATCGATGAAGTCCACGACACCGGCCGCGGGCTCACCAGCCCTTACGGCAAGTCCAAGTACTTCTGCGAGGAGATCATGAAGGATCTCTGTACTAGTGATCAGGTAAATACTCCCAAAGAAAGCGTAATTACAATATTATGCAAATGTGTAAACTTATTTGGTCTTCTCCTAGTTTTAAAATATCTGAGTAAATATACAAAAAACAAAAAGAAACATTTTTGGATAAATTATTATTGCCTAAATTAACCTGCTTACTTGCAAAGTGGAAAGGAAACAAGTTCTTGCAAAGTGGAAAGGAAACAAGTTACTTGCAAAGTGGAAAGGAAACAAGTTACTTGCAAAGTGGAAAGGAAACAAGTTACTTGCAAAGTGGAAAGGAAAAGTCTGCAAGTTTTTTAAACCCATTATTAAAAAAAACTTGCAGACTTTTCCTTTCCACTGAAGTTGACACTGAAGGAAAAGTCTGCAAGTTTTTTTTTTAATGGGTTTAAAAAAAGCTTACAGACTTTTCCTTTCCTGTATTGGGTTTTTTTCCATTAAGGAATTCTCAGTAGCAACCCGAAATGTAGTAGTAAAGTGTAGTCTCACTTCCCTATTACATAAGCTGGCAAAATATCTACCCACCCTGTCGGTGAATACAGTCGTAATGTTAAGTTATGATAACAGAAATGGAAGGTGATATCTCTGCGTTACTTCAACCCCGTCGGTGCTCATCGCAGCGGCCGCATTGGGGAGGACCCTGCTGGTATTCCTAACAACCTAATGCCGTTTATTGCTCAGGTAATTACTACTTAATTAAATTAAGTTTAAGTAGTTGTTTGGTTTAAGTGTAGCCTAGGGGCGCTATGGAGCGAGGACAGCCAAA
Source organism: Atethmia centrago (assembly GCA_905333075.3). NCBI lineage: Eukaryota > Metazoa > Arthropoda > Insecta > Lepidoptera > Noctuidae > Atethmia > Atethmia centrago. The sequence goes on from HG995385.1 coordinate 18,648,858, forward strand.
TTTTCGATGTTTTTTTTTTCTATAGAAGTCCACCATTTTTATTGCAGCGCCTTATTAACCTTGTCCATAGAAACTATTTCGGTTCTGAGACGCATGGTCCTACGACGCTCCGTTTCCGAGATATGGGTCTGGGTTTCTTTTTTACATCATCTCATGGTTTTTGACTAGAGCAACAATTTGTTTCTAGAAAATATTTTCGTCCGAGCTACCCTTTTGGAAATAATGCTATCATCATCTGCCTAGCCTTTTTCAACTATGTTGGGGTCAGCTTCCAGTCTTACCGGATACAGCTGAATACCAGTATTTTACATGGAGCGTCTGCCTATCTGAACTCCACAACCCAGTTACTGGGTAACACGATACCCCATGGTAAGACTGGCTGTCAGACTTTCGAGCTTCTGACGAGCCGTAACGACTGTCAAAGATCTACAAATGACAGCCGGGACCAACGGCTTAACGTGCTTTCCGAGGCACGGAGGGGTCTTGGTATGTAAAGATGGTCACCCATCCACGGACCAAACGCGGCAAGCGTAGCTTAACCTGATCGATCGACCCGTGCGGCTGGTATTACTTAGCCAGAAGCCCCACGGCATTGGCATTTTGGAAATATGGTATAAAATAAAATAAAATTTGAAGGCCATATCTCGGAAACTACTCCCGTAAGACGACCTACTGACCGGTTTATATAGAATAGAAAATATCTTACCTAAATAGTTTTAGTGGTAGCCATAAATCGTTTTTGTCATTTACATAGCTACCAATTAACCACGTCAGAATTTGGCACAGATAATACAAAATAGGTTAGACATTATTGATAATTACTATGACTGCCTCGTTGGTCTAGTGGTTGCAAGCGCTACTGCTGAGCATGAGGTCCTGGATTCGATTCCCGGGTCGGGCAAAGTGTTATTTGGTTTTTCTATCTGGAATTTCTCAGTAGCAGCCCGGAGTTTGGATTTGTGCCCGGTTGATGGCAATAGGTCGCCCCCTATTACAATGGGACTTAAACATTACTGGTTAAATGCGGATGTACTACAGGTACCCTTCTGCCCAACCCTTCGGGGAAACAAACCGTGATGTTATGTTATTGAGAATTATTGATGACTTTGACGCGTATCTTGGGAAGATTTGCTCTACACTGTTTCATCAAGTTGGATGTGATTATTCTGTGTTTGTGAAAATAGACATTTCATGTAGCACATCAAACTAAAAGGCCACTTTTCTTTTGCAAATCCATTATTCCTTTGTCTCTTTTCTTTAACAGAACAGACAGCTGTGCTGCTGGGGAGTTTGTTGGCCACTTCTTCTTCCCATCTAAAGCACTAGGAAGTGGTGAAGGGTGGGCGTTTTGGGGGACTGTCTTATGTAATTTTGACGTTCGAAAAGTGCTGAATCTCAGCCTAGTTTTAATAAATGATTTTTGATTTGATTTTGTCATTTTAATACAGTATAAATATTTTACAGCTTAGTTCTAACAATTAATATCAGGTTTATAAACCCACCTTGTGTAATAAAACTGGCAAAAAATAGTATGTTTTCTCATTGCTGTACCTCATAATTCCATCTCTTAGGTAGCAGTAGGCCGCCTCCAAGAGCTCATGGTGTTCGGAAACGACTACCCCACAGTTGACGGCACCGGAGTGAGGGACTACATCCATGTGGAAGACCTGGCTGAAGGGCATGTGAAGGCTGTGAAGTTGTTCCAGCAGCCAGGATTCAGTGGCTTCCATGCTGTTAACTTGGGTGAGTTTTGTGGCATACACAGGTCATTACTTACTTAAAGCTTGTTTGTTTGATGTAGTTTTATGATGAGAGTTTAGTTGTAAGTCCAAAAGGATATTTATTAATCCGATTAGTGTCTGGCTAGATTGAAATGATTGGGAAACATCTTGCAACAGAGTTAATTATTATAAGAGGAGGCCGGGTGAACTTGATTTATGAATGGACCTATTACTGATTTTTTAAAGTACACACCTTTCATTTTTAAGGTTCCGTAGTCAAAAAGGAACCCTAGTTTTGCTATGTCCGTCTGTCTGTCTTTATTTTAGGTGTAAGGGTATTTTAGGTGTATCCGCTTTATGTGTAAGGGTACCTACCCTTACACATAAAGCGGATACATATTTTTTTGCTCGTCTATCCCGTTGGATAGGCCGTTCAAAAATATTGCGGGTCTGTGAAACCCATTTTTTGATTCAGTGATCCGTTTGCGTAATATTAAGCTTTAAATGCTATTATATTTTGTTAGAGTCAAGTGAAACCCCGGGTTTTTGGGATAAATTCATCCCAACTACGGAACCCTTATTGTGCGTGGTCCGACATGCTCTTGACCGGTTTTGAGTTTGACATCAAAAAAAAAAAAAAAGCCTTCGTGTCAGATTTTGGACATTTCGGTTCTTTGCCCACTTTGAACATTTCTTTGCCCCCTTTGTTTAATATTTCGATAAATGTTCTTTAAGGCGCTGACAAGAGGCAAATGACCAAAATAGGCTTGTTTTAAGAAAAAAAAAGCCAAATCTATGTAGTTTGTGGGAGCGGAAAAATATATGTTAACTTTGAACATATTTCTCAGAACTTGGTTGTTACGAAAACATGTTTTGAATAAAAATCTCGGTACAAACTAACATTAAACTAACCACTTACTTTGAGTTAAAATATCTTTATTAAGTATCAACGTACGGTAGGTACGTATTTAATTAATAACAAGAACGTCTTATTTGAATGCAGAATTTGGTCGTTTTTTATTTACGATTACACAACTCAATTTTGAGTAAATAGATAATTGCTTCATATTTTGCAATAAATTACAAACGTTGTGTCATCGCGCTATTCTTTCTTTTCTATGCAGTCTGACAGTGACCGCGGTTTAGGTATTGTCAGCGTCTACACATTAATTATTTTTCCGACAAAAAATTATGCTCTTTTTAACACGAAACAAGATTCGCGAATGGCTGAAAACGAATAAAAATATTTATATCATGTCTTTAAAAAAATGTTGTTTATCTTTCAGGAACCGGCACCGGCTACTCGGTCCTCCAAATGATAGCCGCCTTCCAAGTGGCCAGTGGCCGCGAAGTCCCCTACCGCATCGTAGGTCGCAGGGCGGGTGACATAGCCGCGAACTACGCGGACGTGGCCTTATCGCACCGGCTATTAGCCTGGAGAGCCACTAGGACGTTGGAAGATATGTGTGCCGACACTTGGAGGTGGCAGAGTAATAATCCTGAAGGGTTTAAGACCAGTTAGGGGGGTGAAAACAAGAAAGGGGGGACTTGATTCTTGAGGGCAGGGTTTGGTAATTTGTTGGGAGTAGTTGAGTTGGCACAGCCGGCCGCACGTCGGTGGTATAGAAACAAACTTTATGGTGGGTCTGAAGTGCGTTACTCGCTGCGCAGTTCCGTACCCCACCACCACCCCCGCTTACACATGAAATCATTACTGCGCAGCGACTCGCCTCATGTTCCGAGCCGCCATAAAGTTTGAATCGGGCTGTAACTCTTTGACCTTAAGCTGGCCTACTGTAGTTCAAAATTTCAATAGAATAAGGGCCAGCTTATACTGATTTTGTTACCTACGTCCTTACTGTACGTGATTTAAAGTGTGCTTTTAAAGATTGGGATTTTGAAGTCGCGTGGTTTTTTGTTAAAATTAAGGGATTATAAATTCCTAAGGTTAAATATTGCATTTGTAAATAATTTTCCCAAAGATAGACTGACAACACGCAAAGGACATTTGTTCAATATTTTCAGGAAAAGGAAATGGTTTACATAGACTGTGTGACTTACAAATTCTATAATATTAAGTATATAGCTGATAGCGAACTCTACAAAAAATTACCAAACCTAAGTTAAAATCTAAAATGCCAAAATTCAAATTCAAGTCAGTCCAACATCCAGGAGGCCTACTCCCTAAGCTCCTAAGCAAAGCTAAGTAGCTAAGTAGTTTCGGCCGAAGTTTCGGGCGTTTCCTAGTCCGTATCACCTACGCACATAAGATTACTTTGGACCCCGAACTGAGAATGAATGACAACGCGATTAGACAGTTGTCCTACTTGCAATCTTAGTGCTCATTCGAAAAATTGAATTTAACTTGTTTTGACGGGTCAACTACTTTGTTTTGACGGGTCAACTACTTTGTTTTGACGGGTCAACTACTTTGTTTTGACGGGTCAACTACTTTGTTTTGACGAGTCAACTACTTTTGGAAGGGCCCGTATATTTGTTGACGGACTTAGAGAGTAGTCCCTAAAGAATACTATTTTAAAATACGAATTACGTTATAAAATACGGAATTCGTATTTCAGTTACCTTAAACTACAATTTGTAGTTTAATTTAAGGTAGAGTAAATTTAGATGTTGTAAAGCTGTAGTAAAAGAAAATAATAGAATTATTTATAAACCAAACCTAATGTGTAGGAATGCCATTATAGTTCACAGATATACTACAAAATCGAATAATTAACACTTTCATACAAATTATTACCAAATGTTAGTTGTTCCTATTATGTTGCCATAATATTATTTTTTTACGGTATTTAGTTTAGTATGTTTTATATTTATTTAATTAATTTAGGACCAACGCGATACCAAATACATGCCAAAGCATTTACCAGTGATTTTAAAGAAAATTATATTTTTATTGAAAATTATTTATTTATTTAGCGTAAAAAATATTTTTATTGAAAATTATTTATTTATTTAGTGTAAAAAATATTTTTATTAAGTTTGAAGTTATAGCATAAGCGCGACATAGTTAAACATAACATATTTAAACATGAAATTCTTCTTAAGATTAAGCATTTGAACAGGAGATGGCATGAAAGCCTTTTCTAACTCGCTAAAATTCATGATATATATGTATATTGTATTTACGACTCAGGCAGATACGACGACGACGATCAATAAAACGGTCGGAAGTTCAACAGACATAAACTTACAGACTATTTTGACTGTACGGACTGACTTACAGACAAATCAACCGACGCACAGACATAAATTGACAAAGTGGCGATGAAATGAAATGAAATTGTTTATTCTGTAAATAGGATATGAGAATCACTTTTACACGTCATATTAAAAAATAAGCTAGATGGAGTCGACATTTCCTATCTGACTACCCCTGAGAAGAAATGGCGAAACAAACTCAAGGGTCAAAGTCTCTTTTAAAGTCCAGACATAATCTTGGTCAGATCATGTGAGGACCATGCAGAGTCATGTCTGAAATGGTCTTTTGAGGAAAGAACCACACAAATTTGAGTGGACCTGTCCAGTCAGTGCAAGCATTTGTCAGTAATCGTGTAGCTCAACTCAAAACTTAAGGAGCTCAACGACTCGACGAACAATACCAAGGAAAGGACAATTGGTTTGGCCGCATAAAGAACTCAAAATGCCAGACCATAATTAAAACTAAGAGAAAAAAAAAAAAACAACAAGAAATAAATAAAAATGACCCACATAGTGCTCACATTCACAATAATTAAAGTAATATAATACTTTTCAAGGTGGATTATATTTACTTACGTTCGCACCGACACACAGTGTACCGCGTAGAACGTGCTAGGTGAACAATATTATTTTATGTTATTTAACGATGCTTTTATATATAAGTAGTCATATTGAGGCATTATTAAAAGTTTCTGTATTCGTGGCAACACGTGAGCACTTGCGGGTGTTGTACTCCCTAAATCTGCGGCAATCTTCGCTACGTGCTTCTTGAGCGTCTTCGGAAAGCTGCCCAATTGGAAGCAATGCCGCTTTGATGACTTCAGTACTGTGTACTAATATTTTATGTACAGTAGCAGGCATATATAGTACCACGAATAGAGACTAAGGTAATGTCTTCTAGTTTCAAGACAAAATTTATTAAATTCAACTAAGTTTATTTCGAACCCAGAAGACAATGTCCTCAAAATAACATCAAATTGTTTGATAATAGTAATATCAAACGCTGTGATTTGAGCGCTCATCTCAGCATTCTTTAAAAAGCGACGGACTGTGTTTCCATCATTGGAAGAACCAAATCCTGGCTTTGGTTTATCTACAATGAGTCCCATCTCGTTCTTGAATTTCAACTTGATTTCTTCGGAACGAACCTTGATATCAGCTTTGTCTTCGTCGGTTCTAGCCTGCCATTTCTTAATATTCAACTTGTAGCTGATATGTAAAAGGCATTCAAAGCAACGAATCCAAGCATGAAGAGTAGATAAACCAAAGCCAAAATGTTCCTGATTGCTGTAAAACTTCGCGGGGTCATCGTTCATCGTCTTGGGGGTGGCACCACAGATAAAAAACACTTGAGATGAACGAGTTTCCGTTAAGGCGTTACATACCTTTCCGTCTGTCATTGTCAGAAGAAGATCGTGTTTCACAGAGATTTGAAAATCACCAAAGTTGATAAGTGTTGGAAGAAGAGCATTCATTTCTTCCAACAATCTATTTGTCTCCGCTAACGTGAAGTCGTTCGTTTCCTTAGCAAATATAAATTTGATTGGGCGACAATAGTTGATGAAGGCCGAGGATTTTGCCAAATCATTTTGGACCCATCATATAACTTAAGGGGAACGAAAGAAAATACGAAAAGAAATTCGTCCGTATGTTCAGTGTTCTCAAATTTTTATTTGTATGTGCTGTGCCCAGAACTTCCATCACATCCCCATTTACTAACAAGTGTAAACGTTGAACTTGTTGGGAGGACACTGCTGATAACTTCATTCTGTGCTAATACTGGACGTTCCGCTATTTGATTTAATAAGGCTTGCAAATTTATTTCAGCACAAGTTTCTGTTATAGCAATGTGCTCCTCTGCTGGGTAACAGGCCTGTTTGGATTTTACTACACTAAAATATGACGGATACACATTATGTCCTGCCATTATGGACCACTTCCTATTTTGTTTGTAAGCATGTGTTGTTGACTTAGAATCTATATAGTATGCTAAGGCTTCGTCACTACTTAACTGCCTAGGATTAACGGAACTGGTATTTTTTGACTTAATAATATTATCTGGGCTGTCACTAATGTCTCTAATCACATGGGCAATTTTTCTTTGCCCTGCTGAACGCATAGCAATTTCGGCAGCAGTCACTAATTCACTGGCACTTCGAGATTCTACGAAATCCACGACTCGACGTTTCTTCGTCTTAAACGACGATTCTTCGAAATCTTTGCGAGGTCTTCCTGCAGATGTCACAGCCTCATTCGATGTCGAAGGTTGTGAAGCTAAAGAACTCACAGTAAACTGTATGTCTCCTTCATCCAGCCAAGTCTTATTTGTAATTAAAAAACGCTCCTTCGATTTTCCCGAAGCCAACCATTTGGCTCCAATCTTAGTAGAAAAGTTGGATATTTTCAACTTTATTTCTCTTTGGCTGCTTTCAGTAATGTCACCAAAGTGAAATTTTGAAGAAAGATAGTCATAAATATGCGACCTTTTATCATTCTTCGTGTGTTTCAACCACTCTTCAAAAAAGGCTACCCTTGAAATAGAGTAAACGTGTTCTGAAAAAAAAAAGAAAAAAATATGTTGTATTGAAGTGTGCTGAACAATATGTGTATTTTTACAAACTACACAGTTATACCTACAATATATCTAAAAACTGGCCTGAATTGAGGCGAATCAATGTATTTCCTGAAAGTTCAAAGTTTTCTTTATAAAAAAAATTACGCTAAATTTTATGCATCAAGTTAAAAAAATGCTAAAAAATCATTTTAATAGATTCTGATAAAAATAATATATTAAATAATAGTACATACCCTCAGTATTAATATCAATCACAAAAAACTTTCACAACATCACTATAAACCACTATGAGATGTGCACAAAAGTGTCGCTAAATTGCAACTGATTGACCGGAACGCTTGCATTAAACTCATTACCTGACTTCTGAACTCTATGACTCATCAGTTAAGCATTTGAAAAACAACTTTTTCTCGGAATTTGTAGTTTGGGGGTGTTGTTTGTGTTATGCAATTAAGATTTCCTGGAAATGAAAACTTGAATTTTGTCCACCTAGCATGTTCTAGGCGAAATACCGTGCGACAGGACTAACTGATAAAACATGACATTAACGCTGATTTACATTAAAAAAAACGAATGCACAGGTTTTACTGACATACAATCTAACGGACAGGACTGAATTACAGACAAACCAACTGACGCAAAATCTTTACTGAGGAACAGGACTTACTAACGCCATCTTATGGACAGGACGAACTGACAGACAGACATGACAAATAAAAAGAACTAAAATAAAAAATGACGGACGTAACTAACTAACAGACAAACAAATTATGGACAGAATTAACCAACAGACAGACAAATGATAGGCATAACTAACAGACAGAAACAAATACGGACAGCTCTAACTAACATACAAAAAATGTGATCAGAACTAGCTAACACACAAACAAATAACGGACAGAACTAACTAATAGACAAGGAAACAAATAATGAACAGAACTAACTAACACACAAACAAATGACGGACAGAACTAACTAACAGACAAACAAATGACGGACAGAACTAACTAACAGACAACAAATGATGAACAGTACTAACTAATACACAAACAAATGACGGACAGAACTAGCTAACACACAATCAAATGACGGACAGAACGAACTAACAGACAAACAAAATATGATGAACAGAACTAACTAATACACAAACAAATGACGGACAGAACTAGCTAACACACAAACAAATGACGGACATAATTTACTAACCCCCAACAAATGGCGGACAGAACTAAATAATGCACAAACAAATGACGGACATAACTAACTAACAGACAAACAAATGATGAACAGAACTAACTAACACACAAACAAATGACGGACAGATCTAATTACCACACAAACAAATGACGGACAGAACTAACTAACAGACAAACAATAATGAACAGAACCAGCTAACACACAAACAAATGACGAGCAGAACTAACTAACAGACAAACAATGATGAACAGAACTATAGTGTGGCCATTAGTGCTGTGCACTCCCTGAGGTATGCGCGGCGAGGTGGGAGGCGAAGAAAAAAGTGCATGAGTTCACATGAGATCGATACATGTCGGACAGATCTTACGATATCAGTTTGCATTTCTAAGGCAAGACTTGTGGCGGGACGATGGTCAGAGGCTATCTATTTGTAATATATTATACTTACTTAGTTGATTAAAATGTAACCCAAATATACTCATATTTTATTAAAAATATGCAGGTGATAAATAAGAACTAAACTTATAATTCAAAACAGGACTTGTTTTATTGAACATTTTTTATATTTACAAACAATTATATATTCTAACGAAAGTTATTCTAACATAGATTCTGTTTCAACTTCACCTAAAAATGACAGTTTTCATATCACGAGATAACGCACGACCCATCTTTGAATATTTATCTCATGTGCGTCTGACATAGACAGTCCGATACAGATAACACTACCTGCCGCCACGAGCGTTGACGGCGCACTGACAGAGCGCAGCAGCCGATTCTCCCCCCCGTCTCGCCGCGCGCATACATCAGGGAGTGCACAGCACTAATGGCCACACTATTGCTAACACACAAACAAATGACGAGCAGAACTAACTAACAGACAAACAAATGACGGACAGAACTAACTAACAGACAAACAATGATGAACAGAACTAGCTAACGCACAAACAAATGACGGACAGAACTAACTAACAGACAAACAAATGACGGACAGAACTAACTAACAGACAAACAAATGATGAACAGAACTAGCTAACACACAAACAAATGACGGACAGAACTAACTAACAGACAAACAATGATGAACAGCACTAGCTAACACACAAACAAATTACGGACAGAACGGACAGACAAACAGATGATGAACAGCACTAGCTACCACACAAATAAATGACGGACAGAACTAACAGATAAACAGATGATGAACAGAACTAGCTAACACACAAACAAATGACGGACAGAAGTAACTAACACACAAACAAATGACGGACAGAACTATCTAATACACAAACAAATGACGGACAGAACCAACTTACCAAAAAACACCGGCCAAGTGGGAGTCGGACTTGCACACGAACGGTTCCGTACCGTATTAAGATCGAGCAACAACGCCGAAAAACACGTTCCTTGTGTGGGGAACCACCTTTAATTATTAACTTTATTATTTATTGTTATAGCGGATAGATATACACAATCTGTGAAAATCTCAACTGCCTACCAATTACGGTTCATGAGATAACAGACGGACGGACGGACAGCGGAGACTTAGTAATAGGATTCCGTTTGGCACTTTTCGAGTACGGAAACCTAATAAACAATTGATGGACAAATCACAGAACTAACTAACTGACAAATAAATGACAGAAATAACTAACAGACAAACAAGACGGACATAACTAACTAACAGACAAACAAGACGGACAGAACTAACTAACAAACAAACAAATGACGGACAGAACTAACTTACAGACAAACAAGGCGGACAGAACTAACTAACAGACAAACAAGGCGGACAGAACTAACTAACAGACAAACAAGGCGGACAGAACTAACTAACAAAGAAACAAACAAACAAATGACGGACAGAACTAACTAACAGACAAACAAATGACGGACAGAACTAACTAACAGATAAACAAATGACGGACATAACTAACTAACAGACAAATGACGGACAGAAATATCTAACAGACAAACAAATGACGGACAGAACTAAGAGACAAATTACAGGCATACAAACTGACGCACTGAACAGAACAAACCAACTAATAAACCAATTGACGAATGAAGCTTACTAACTGATAAAAAAAGACGGACAGAACTAACTAACAGACCAACAAATGCCGGACAAACAGGACGACCTCTAACAAATATAGAGGAACTTACAGTCAAACAACTTACAGTCAACTTACAGTCTGAAAGATGGTCATTAGATAGAAAAGAGCACCTAAACGTTTTCTCGGGCGTACCCGAGAAAACGCGAAAACCCTGATGTTAATGTGCAGCGCATGTGTTATGTCATCTCCTGTACTTTATTTATTAAATTAGAAAATGTTTACATTAGGTGCTAGCTATACCAAATCTTTTGACGTTGCCTGTTTATTTCGGCATTAAACTGTGAAAACTTATCATTCCTTTGTTCCCTCTTCTTATATAAAGAAGTTTATTTTGTCTATTTATTTTTTGGTGCTAATCATATATTTATTTTGTTTGATCTATTTGATGATCGGTAACCTGTTACTGTGTAATAAAATGTTTATATTATTGAGATTTTGTTTGATTTTGCCGTTCCGTGTAGTGCCGGACGTGAAGAATAGCACCATCCTATTTCTTCCCGTGGGTGTCGTAAAAGGCGACTAAGGGACTTACTAGAGAATGGGCAGCAGCGTTCTATATGCATTTTAACACCATACTGCGATCGCCAACCCGCCAAGCGTTGCGATGATGGCAACCCCACACCGAGGGGAGGGTTGCCATTTACCCCAAAATGACAAGCACTAATGCAAAACGGTCCCTAGTACCCGGTGGCCCGTCTACCCTTGGCTACGCTGAGGCAAGGGGTGCTAAGAATCCCCGGAAGAGATCCGGTCCACAATCATCAACTGGACCTGGCAACATATAACACGCGTAAACTCCGGACCGACGAAAAGATCATCGAACTCTAGGAAGAATTGAGCCGGTTACGATGGGGTATAGTAAGGTTATCTGAAGTCCGAAGAGAGAGGGAGGACTCGATAATCCTCAAATCCGGGAACTTGCATTTCCCCCAAGGTGGTGTCGGCAAAGAGTATAATAACTAGGTGTCGGGCAACGTGGTGAAGATCGAAAGTGTGTCGATCAGGGTGGCGTACCATATAGGTACTCAGAATATCCGCAAGATATTCGCTGAAGTTCGTCGTCGAAGGTTTACGCCCCGACCTCGTCACACCCCGACGATGAAGTGGAGTTCATGTATGAGGATATTTCCAGAGCCATGCATGGCGCTAAAACTCACTTCACCGTTGTTATGGGGACTTCAAGGCGAAACTGGCAAACGAAACAATAATGAGCTGTGAGTGGGGCAATTTGGAGTCGGACGTCGGAACCACCGGGGTCACCTACTGGTCAGTTTTATGGCGAAAAAGTTTTATGAGAAAGTGAACCTGGCAGAGCCCCGATGGTGCAACAAAAAATGAGATTGACTTCATCATGTCGACGAAAAAGCAAGTAGTCAGTGATGTCTCTGTGATCAACGCGGTGAAAACCGGAAGAAATCACCGCATTGTAAGAGGCACATTGAACTTAAATATCAAGCTGGAAAGGTCTCAACTGATGAAGTCTACGCTCCGCCCAGTACTGATCCAATTCCAAAACCCCGAGAGCTTTCAGCTCGAACTTCAGAATCGTTTCGAGTGCCTCGGAAGCTCCGTGGACGATTATAAAGATGGGTTCGTGAAAACTGTCCATACGGTCGGGTCGATCATCGAGACCCGTCGTACAAATAGAAACAAGAATCTCTGTGATCCTACTCAAACTCAAAGCATTTATTTCAAATAAACCAATTTTCAAGGGTTCGGTCAGTCAGTCGGAAAGATGAAGCTAGTTGCCCATTCCAAAGCGTAGTAGGTACCTATGGAGAAGAACGGGCAAGAAACTCCACGGACACTCTTTTAAATCAACGTATTATGTATGGTTACAAAATATTGTTTACATCATTCATTTTGAAATTATACATGTGAGAACGATGCAAAACGTAAAAGCGTCCGTAATAAAAAGATTACAACGAAAAAAAAGCAATTCAAAAATTAAAATTAAAATAAGCCGTGGCAGCTAAGAGATGACCAGTCTCTACTCACGGCGCCCGTTCACGAACATGACGCGTGGATCAGCACCATTCAGCTCAACCATTTTGAAGGGAGATCAGTGTTGCCGGAACTGAGTTCCCAAAAGGTACATATCCAGCGCTGAAAAGGTACATTTCGGGTTAAAAAGGTACATCAGCAATGCTTTTACTAAAATCACTCACTACTGCTTTTCTCGCTCTCTCGCAATGAATGCGAGACAAGGAGAGACTGTCTGCTCGCCAGCAGAAGTTCTATTTTTTGTATTCTGAGTGTGAGAAAACTTACCTAAAATTATAAAAATCTTAAATTCTAAAAAAAAATCTAAAATTATAAAAATCTCGTGTCACGGTGTTTGTGGTCGCACTCCTCCGAAACGGCTCGATCGATTTTTATGATTTTTTTATTGATTTTTGGTAGGTATGAGAATAGGTCCCTAAGTATATCTCATGCCGTTAATAAGAAAAAAAAAAATAGGAAAAACTATAATTTTAATTTTGACAGGACAACGTCTGGCGCGTCAGCTATTATTATACGTCTAAAAAATCCCCGCAGTTTTATGACAGGTACTCATTGAAATCGTGATTGTGGTTCAAGTTATATCCATAATTAACATTAAAAAACATACTATATATAATATGCTCTTAATTGTCAGTTAAAACTAAAATAATAGGTACATTAAATATGTTACTTTTTCTACAATCTTGTCATGCATGTTTGTTGCAACAAATGTCTTCACAAACCTTTAGTTATCCCAGGAGATCTAGGACGTTAGGTATGAATTTATTATAATATAAACTTATTAGTAAGAATAATCATTGTTTGAATGATCTATGGTGTGGCACCACCCCTATCCTACTTTTCTTTTTTTTTTGGGTGGGAAGTCATAAAATAACTTCTCCCGCTCTGGGCGGAGCGGGAGGATGTGTCAGACTCTTACTGACTATATCCACCCGTATTCCTTCCGTTGCCTGTGTTGCCAGGGGCCTCGGTGACCCTTTACTACCTTCCCGCGACCCCGGCAGGCATCGGCCCTAGTGGACCCCCTACATTTGTGCTGACGACATCTCTTTGAGGCACGCGTGGAATACAACGCGCCGTCGACCTGGGCCTGGTCCTTACCGGACGGTGAGCTACCCATTGCTCACCGTCCGCAAGCCCGCGCCTACGGTGGCTGGAAATTCGCCCGGGATTCCCGACGCCCAGGGCGTCTCCTGCGGTGGCTAGGGGCGAGAGGGCGCGAAATTTGCCTTTCCCTCAACCGTCCCGCCTCCTCCTTCGCGAACATTACTGCTTCGCAGAAGGAGGTGACGGCTGCCCCTGCCCTCTCGCTCCGTACCATGGCCTGAACCAGGGCCAGACGTAGAGAGATCTCTGCCACCGATCGCCTCCATGAGGACACGGCGGTGCTCTGCCCAAGCCGGGCAGACCTCCACCGTATGCTCCACCGTGTCCTCCGGGCGATCCACACAGTGGTGACACCCGGACCCCCACCCCCTTGAGAGTGTCGTAAGTCGACTAAGGGAAAAACCGTAGGATGGGCAGCAGCGTTCTTTCCGCATACTGTACCACCACACTGCGATCGCCAACTCGCCATGCCAAGCGTGGCGATTACGGCAAAACCCCTAACTTGGGGAGGCCTATGTCCTGCAGTGGACGTCTCAGTAGTAGTTAGTAGAAGTAGTAATAGAATAAAAGCCCACACCAAAACAATGCAACACACACTCACAAAATATCTAGTAATATACAAGGAAGTATTTTACAAATTATCAAGCACCACAGCAGCGAGCGAATAAAGGCACCGGTCAGCCGCCTGGGGTCGCCACTACCAAATCGAACACAGGATTCGATTAATGGAAATGGGCTTATTCAATTTATTTATTGTATACAAGAAAGAAAATCACTTTGCCTTATCGCAGAGACCAATATCTCGCGCGCTTAAAAATACAAAACAAAATGTACTTAGCAAAACTATCCTCTTTGCAAACAAGCGCCCTGTTAGTAGAGTAGTCACAGAGTAATGTGTGTTCTGTATCGTATCTGTGGTATGTAGTACCGAAGATCTATCTCGTTTTCTCGTTTTGGCGGCGGTTTCAAATATTGGATGTTATGTTGAAAAGGTACGTAAAATGGACCCCATTACACATTGCACATGGAAGGCTTAAAAGGTACGTCAAATGTGTAAAATGTACGCTAACGGCAACGCTGAGGGAGATAAATGATCCAACACACGCGCCACCATCAGCGAGACATTAGAGTGAGCACGACATACTCCCAGCCGCCAGGGCACATTCAAGTCAATGAAAGACGTATCCAGTAAATGGCAGCCCCATAGTACATACATAACAATGTGCTGTGCAGCTATACAATACTAAGAGACTGAATTTATACAATGCAAAGAGAGTTTTTAAAATCTTCAGCAACTCCAACACTATTTTCAATACCTGATCAATTAGTTTTTGCGCCCTTGTGGAGCAGGACCAGCGTTGAGCCAAGCATTTTTATCAGCAATGTAATCCCCCAATTTATAATATGCTTGGTTGCATAGTGTGCGTTTTATACTAGATTTAAATTTTGTTTCATTCAGTTGAAGTACCTATGTGGGAAGGTATTTTATTGTAACATTTTAAACAGTACCCCATGAAAGATGAGTCTACTTTAACCTGGTTGAACTAATTGGTCCCTATTTCTATTGATATAATTGTGTCTTTCACCTCTTTTACGAAAAAGATGTAGATTTTTCCTTAGATACCTACATGATGTTTTCATAGATATATTGACAAGGTACCGTCATGATGTTAATTTCTTTAAGAACCATTTCACAAAATTATTACGATCGAGTTTAGGTAAAAGACGGCATTATTGTGTATGTGTGCGCAGCTATCCACACATACACAATGCAAGCAGTGTAGCGCGAGCGTCGAGATGGACTAAACAGTCTTGAGCCGTTATAATCGTAATGCACCATGGTTAAAGATTTATGAAAAAAGTTATTTTATTTATTCAGTCTAAGCTTTCTAGACTAATAAAAAAATCACAAATATATGTTGTGTAAAGTATGTAATAAAAATTAACAGGGAAAAATCACATATCATTTACATTATATGAATATTTGTCGTAAAGGCATTGATCTTGCCTTTCTAGGGTCCATGATTTCTGGCAATACGCAATCTTGGTAAAACCGCGTCAATTTCGGAAGCATTTTTTCCTGCCAAAAAACGTCATCTTTCACTATCCTCACTACTTTCAATGGAAAATCAGGACCTGTCCACACAGCAAATAAACATACGATTTTATTTGCAATGTGCAACTGGCCCTGTACCTGGTAGTACCAGTCATGATTTTGGTTCATTACGACTTGAGATTGATGTTCAATTTGAAACATTTAAGTACAGCGGTATCAGGATCGATTCCAAAAAGTGAGCTAGGTCATTTCACTTCCACTAATCCTTCACTGCACAATCGATCCGGTGTCGCACCTAAATAACAATGTTCCTCGTCTATAAAAATACCACATTTTTTTATAATTGTGTATTCTTGCACACTGAGTTGTGCTAAAGCCCTACTATGTACCACCTATATGTCCCTACCATGTTTAATTGCGGTGATATTGTCCAAGTTATATGAGTACAGAATGGATTTTACCAGGGAAGCAGAGTTTTGGTTCGAACGCCTTTTGTAAATCTTCCCAGAGAAAGACGCGGTGAGTGTGCATCTTCTAAGTTCAAGCCACAAAGAGCTTTCGGCTTGTAATATAGTAGCCCTCTCAATTTCATGGCGTTTTGACGCCTGTTATTTTAAATTGTTCAAGAAAGGTTGTTTTCCTTGTTCATAATCTGCAGCGTCCATATCGGGTCTTGCACATTCATTTCCGTAATGAGCATCTACAGGATTTTAATTGATTTTTTTGCGAGCGCTACCTCTACGCGTCATTACTTATCGACTATTTTTGGCGAATCTCCTGGCTTCCAACGATTTTAAAGATTTTCCAGGACTAGCGTGACAGATTGATTTATAAAAGTATATTGTGGCTTGCCGATATTAAACGATACCACTGCTGCATAGAATCTTGTAGTGTAGAAGGCTTTTAACGAAAATTTTTGACACAATGGTATACACAACCCTTACGCCCCATTGCTAAAACGAATAAAACAAAAATATGTAATTATTCTACAAACTACTAAACTAATACTTTACTTGATAATATTACCTTATGCAAAAAAATACGAAGCGAATCAAAATGTTGTAGTCGTAGTATAATAATTCGTTCACAATACGTGCGCTCGAAAATCGAGACGCGGGAACATATGGCACAGGTCCTACCCATAGCTGGGCATTAACTCGTTAATCCGTTAATCGTTAATTAACGAAGTTAATATTTTGATTAACGGATTAACTTTTAAGTTAACTTTTAAAAATGTTAACGGACACGTTAACTTCCGTTAACATCAGTCAGAAGTCCGTTAATCGTTAATCCAATGGGTACAGCTACTATTGATATAAAGCGAGCCTCCCTTTCAGACGAGAACTTCAATATGTTAATGTTCATGAAGGGGAATATGCACCTTATGCCCGGCGATTAAATTACACATTTGAATTAAACAAGTATTTTGTTTTCTTCCTAACTTCCAGTTTCTTCCTAACATCATAAACCAACAGGTTTTGTAAGTGTGAACAAAAAATTGTAAAAATGTGTGTAAAATTGCATTTTTAAATCGTTGCGTTAGTGATAACGCAACGATATAAAAATGCAATTTTACACATATTAACGGATTAACGATTAACGTTAACTTGCGTTAATTCTTGCGAAATGTAACGCTTTAACGTTTAACGAAGCTAACTTTTTTTGTAGCGGATTAACGATTAACGAAGTTAACTATTTGATTAACGGTGCCCAGATATGGTCCTACCTCGATGGACGCTCACGCCGTACTAAACGGTGCCCTTTTTTTTTTATGAATGGCATCTCGTAGTTGACCTTGAGAGGTCGTGACTACTTAACCGGACTTTCCTGTGGCTGCCTTAAGCGGACTCAAAGCCTCCAGCCAGGGTCGTATTTCTTATAATACTAAGCGACTGCACGCTAAGGGCACCCCCTGTGGGGTACGGACCTCGGCTTAGGGCGTCGCTGGGGGGAGGACAGCAAGGTGGGACAGGCTGGATCTGGTTAATATTATTATTATTTATCGGGGAATTTAAAACTACAGACTCAGCTGCGGCGCGGGCTGGCACTTCGTCGAGCAAGGGTCGTCTTTCCCCCACAATTACGTCGGGGTTTACGCGAGGGACCTCGGCGGCGAGGTCGGAACGTAGGTCGGTGTGATTTGTGCACTGTACTCGTTGCCCTGCTGCTTTCCTGGAGGAGGGTAATGGGGTCATCGGGGTCGGTGAGGGTATGCCTTGGACGGCGAATAGAGCTAATGGTGGAGGGCCTATAACTGGCGGCCTGCACAACCAGAGGGTTGCGGTGGGTGGTGGAGGAGTCGAAGAAGCGCTTCGTGATGCGCTTCATGAACTGCTTGATGGTGGGGATTTTGAGATCGAGATGGAGGATCTCGTTTCGGACGAACCAGGGGGCTCCCGTTGCCTTTCGGAGGAAACGGTTTTGGAGGGACTGCATCCTGTGGATGTGGTGGGGTCTAGCATGTGCGAAGACTGCACAGGCATAAGTCATGATGGGACGGATGCACGCTGTGTAAATACGCAATTTGCCCTTAAGGGACAATTTGCTGCGCGCATTTAGGACGGAGTGTAGTCTACCGAGAGCAAAAGCGGCACGCGAACGCACCTGCTTGATGTGCTCTGAGAACGAGAGATGGTGGTCAAGGATCACGCCTAGGTATTTGGCTCGCTTCTCCCAAGGGATAGGCTTGCCGAACATGGTGAGCGGTCGGGGGGGATGAGGATTCTACGCTGTTTGGTGAAAAGAACAGCCTGACTTTTGTCGGGATTGAACTCGATTCTCCACTTTCTAAACCAAGCGCCAAGCTTGGTGACTTCGGTCTGGAGAGTGCGAGATATGTGGTCGTGGACTAACCCGGTGTAGTAGATGGCCGTGTCGTCTGCGAACAGAGCCAACTGCGCCTTTCTACTTTTCGGGATGTCGCTGGTGAAGAGAGTAAAAATGAGAGGGGATAGTACAGAGCCCTGAGGGACGCCTGCACGGATAGGGTGAGGGGAGGATAGCGCTCCTTCGATGCGATAGCGGAAGGTGCGGTTTGACAAGAAGTCTCGTAAGATGAGCACGAGACGATCGGGCACACCGAGTTTGTAGAGCTTATATAATAAGCCGTTGTGCCAGACCTTGTCGAACGCTTTCGCTATGTCGAAGAATACAGCACCGGTCGTAAGACCACGTTGAAAGCCGTAGCTTATGTGTTCAACGATGCGGTGGACCTGTTGGACGCAAGAATGTTGGGATCTAAAACCGAACTGCTGGTCGGGGATGAAACGGTGCCCGCTTAGCATCGGAATTTATTCTAATTTAGAGTGATTTTAATAACGATATTATGTCTAAATAAATGAAGGGATGTTAATAAAACTTTAGAATTCGATTTGTTAAAGAACATAGTTTATTTTTCCAATTAAAAAAAAATGTAATTACGCTTTATTCAAACCAAAAAATCACGATTTATTAGCGATATAAAACGTAAAAATTGGCCTAAGACTTTATTTTATTAATAATCGATATTCTAGTACTGTATGTGTCGACTAAATTATATTTCTGATGCTTTATTTATTTTTTTCAGTCAAATTTATAAATATTAATGATAGATATAGGAGTCTGAAATTGACTCTGCGATGATTTTCCAGTAAACTAGTTGTGGGAGATTAATCACCACAAAGAAAACAAACAAGTTTTTGTAAATGTGTTACATGAAGTGTCAAAACGAAGGATTGGTCTATTTTTTACATGTATTCACCAATGTCAGAGTATTACCTAAGATGGTAAATTAGGCGACTGAAATCTTCGATATTCGCGCGAAAACGTCAAATGGCTCTTAAACAGTTCCCTTAGAGAGTCGCACCTGCGGAGGCCATATATGCCTGATGGCTCTTTTCTGCAGAATAAAAATAGACTCGATGTCTGCAGCCCGTCCCCATAGTAAAATACCGTACGACATGATACTCTGAAAGTAACTAAAATATACTAGCCATGCGGTATCTACATCAGTAAATTGACGGATTTTTCTCACAGCATATGCTGCTGAACTTAGCCGTCCTGCAAGGGAAGTTAAATGAGGCCCCCATTGAAGCCTTGAGTCGAGCGTAATCCCCAGGAAAACAGTTTTATCGACGAATTCTAATTTCTCTTGATTCAATACTATCTCACAAATACTACTTTTGACATTTGGTAAAGAAAATCTTATGCACTTAGTTTTTTTTCCATTTAATACTAAATTATTAGCAGTGAACCAATTTTGGACCTGCAATAGGGCGTTATTTACGTCGTCCAAATTTGATGCACGTTTATTAATTTTAAAAATTAAGGAAGTATCGTCAGCAAATAACACCATTTGTGGTTGGGTTTTTAACAAGTGGGGTAGATCATTAATATATACTAAAAAGAGGAAAGGACCCGATATCGAGCCTTGTGGTACACCCATTTCTACTTTTAAGCCGAGAGAATTGACACCATTTATTTGAACTTGCTGCTGTCTATCATATAAATAAGATTTGACTAAACTGAACGCAAGGTCTCCAAGTCAGTAATGCTTAAGTTTCAAGAGTAATATTTCGTGGTCGACGCAATCAAATGCCTTGGAGAGGTCACAAAATATTCCCATTGCGTCTTGGGCCTCTTCCCACGCCGTAAATATGTGTTTTAATAAGGTGACACCGGCGTCAGTCGTACAACGTCCCTTGGTGAAGCCATACTGTTGATCGTGTAACACCAATGTGTTAAAATGATTGAGCATTTGATTAAGCATTACCCTTTCAAACACCTTGCTGAAAACCGGCAACACGGAATACGGGTCTATAATTATTGGTGTCTCTACTATCCCCGGATTTGATAAGTGGTATTACCTTACTATATTTCATTAGATCCGGGAAGACTCCTTGATCAACACACAAATTAATAATAATGCTAAGTACCTATAGTCTCAATAATGGAGGTACAAACTTTGATTGACATTCCCCATAGATCTTCTATTAATTTGATCTTGATTTGCTTGAAATCTTTTATTACTGTTATGGGGTTCATATGCTTGAATTTAAATTCAATCGGGCAAGATGAAACGTTTGCTCTTAATAAATCAAAAGAAAGCGAAGACGAGGAATTTAGGGTTTCAGTAGTTTTAATTGGGATACTGGTAAAGAAATTTACAAATTCTTGCGCCGCTTCTTTGTTTGAGCTTAAAAGAGCACGCGAAGTTTCTAGAGTGAAATCATTATTATGACTTTTACTCCTGTTAGTTTCGTCGTTGATAATTTTCCAAACAGTCTTTATTTTATTATCCGCTGATTTGATATTATTGCTAATGTACAAGGCTTTAGCTACCTTGCAGGTTCTTTTTTAAGTTTTAGAGTAAGTAGCAACGTATTTATTAAAAGTTTCAGAGTTAATATAAGGCTTAAGGCCATACAGCTCAAACAAATTTTCCCTACTTTTCCTAATAACTTTAGTTGCCCAGTCACTGAACAAAAAGTTTGGGCAAATAGTTTTTGTTTTCTTTTTTAAAGTATTATTGAACTCGGTGCGCACTATCGAAAAGAATTCCTCATATAATTCATTTAAATCGCTATATACACCGGGCCATATTAGGCCCGGTGTACTTAACTTACAAATTAAGTTATTATTAAATCTATTTAGATTGCCGGGTGTTATTTGTCTAAATTGTGTCTGAATTTCTTTAAATGGTGTGTTGGACTTGAAAGCAACGATTTGACCGCTGTGATCAGAAGGGAGATAATTTACAATAGCTTTATCTAAGTAGTCGCAGCAACAAAAAACATTATCAATACATGTAGCAGAGTTTGTAGTTATGCGGGTTGGTTCTGAAAACACATTTGACAAATTGAATGATTTAAAGAGACTTAACAATCGACTGCTATTTGAACTATTCTCTAAGATATTAATATTGAAGTCACCACAGATAATTAGCGATTTTTTATCAGTTGCAAGTTTTGCTAGAACATCTTCCATTACTGACTCAAATATGGAGTAGTTTTGATAACTTAGGGGTCTGTAAACGCATACTATTACATGCTTATTTAGCTCAACACAAAACAGTTCAATGTTGTGTTCCACCGACAAATCAACTATATCTTTACGAGGCTTAGATTTAATAGATTTTTTTACTAAGATAAGTGAACCCCATACCATACAGCTCACGGAGGATCAGCGCGAGATGATCCTGCAGTCTTCAGCCGATGCGCTCAAGTACCACCAGCTCAATAGACGGATCTCTAAGTCCTTAAAAAGCGAATTTCGCCGCTTTAATGCATACCACATTGAGGACGCGATAGAGCGGAATAAGGGTCCTTTGCAAGAGATTTTTTTATTGGGCTGAGCCAGCTTACGAATCTGAAGACCGATTATGGCAGGATCGTATCCGCCAAACCTGAGCTCTTGAGAAAGATCGACAGATTCTATACACGTCAACAAGTAACCCCAGTACGAATCTGGCAAACGACCCAAGAGCTAGATTGACCCGTCACTACACCGAAGAAATCCCAGATGTCAGCTTGTACGAGATTAGGATTGCTCTGAAGCAGCTCAAAAACAACAAGGCGCCGGGTGATGACGGAATTACGGCCAAAGTCCTAAAGGCCGGTGGAAAACAACTAATGACACCAATGTATATAAAATAATAAAGTCTAAATCAACCAACTCTACAGGCTACGATACCATTAACACAAAAATTCTTAAATTATGCTCTACATTTTTATCAATTCTATATAATAATAGCTCCATCAGTTGCAAATTATTGGAGGTAAAGAGTTTCAGGTCATCAATGTGGAGGAGGTGAGATATAGCCTGACCACCTCTCCTCAATCGATAGCCTAGACCGGAATCCTCCAGCAGTATGCTTAGAGGATTAAAGGCTAAGCAGAACCAAAGCGGACCAAAGCGAAACCAAACTATCGCCCTTAAATATGTATCGCATATTTCAGGGCGACATCCTGGGTAGCGAAGGACCGTCCTCCATTGCCCCATACACGATATCAGGAAGGTGCGCAGAGTTGTATCTACTTTATAATTATAACTTCAGCACCCTCATGAGCCATGTATGTGGCACCGAGTCATAGGCCTTCTTATAATCTATCCAACATGTCGACAGATCCTTTCGGGAACGACGAACCTGTTGGCTAATGGCCATATCAATGAGGAGTAGCACCTTAGTGCCGCGGGACCTGTTCCTACATCCATTTTGAGAGGCAGACATGATGGAGTTGGTGTCCGGCAGGCGCGTGCCAGTCACACCTTGGTCCGGTCGCTCCCAACCCCTATAAACCCACCTTTCATCGCTCTGGAAGGTGCGATTCTGAGTGTATCGCTCTACTCGCCGCTTATACCTACGAATACGGTTCGCCCATGCATACACACTCTGCTTCAGGAAGTCGATGCGCTCTGTGACACGGGACATATACTCGTAGTCCCGAGGGCGGATATCAGTCCCTGAGAACGCCCGCCTCACAAAGAGCATCACTCTAGGGCGAGTATTACCCTCTCTGAAGCAGATTATTTTGCCGATGAGTGCTCCAATATTAATCTATGGAGTGCTCTGGCCCCACCAATACGGCGTTCACTAACGCACTGCCGAGCTGGTACGGTTGGTTTCGGTCGTGTAGCTCCAGAGTCATTAGCAAATTTGACATGAGCTACACGACATACCGCTACAGCCGCGTAGTACAGAATCGAATGAGTATCAGTGAGGTATTCGCAGTCATCAAAATAGTTTGACAACTGCGAATCCAGTACCGCCACCAGCGCCCTATTTTTCTTATGCATGGGCAATCTAGGCCTTAGTTCGGGCGACATGAACCGATATTCTCGAATTGCATCCTACAAAGCACCCCTCAATTCCTCATTGTACTGGGTACTTACGTTTGTAGCCCTGTCATCACTTCCCTCGTCAGCTTGATTTGTGTTTAACTAAGGTGAAACTACAACAGTCTGGGACGGGGGGGTGATGACATGGCTACTCTGCATTTCACTTCGCAGGCGATCGAGTACAGTCTCATAACCTGGATAACCTGCACCTGATCCGATAGTCGTTGTGCCGAAACGTTGACAGCTGGCTCAAGCACCTGAAAAAGAGAGAGCATCCGAACACGGTACGCGGTCAGATCGTTTCCACCCTCTTTAGCCCCATAGTATGAGCGCATGACGTTCTCATTGATGGATCGTATCCATCTCATAAGCTGCACACTTCCGCCGAGAGCTGGGACCCTATCAGAGGCCGGTGGGCCTCGAGGTCGCCGCGGTCGGTGTCGTAACAGCGCACACGGTGGGGCTGGGTACCGGCGGCGGCAAGGCGGAGCTGAGTGAAGACTCCGGAGGTGACAGGCGTGCTCTAAGTGCAGCTGATCTTGTCAATATTTTATATGTACCTATACGTATTTGTTCAGTCTTCGGAGTTGACATCTGTCATGTCACCTCCGATCCGGCAACTTTTGGTGAAAGTCTAAAAGATTATGCTTCATTTTGTAATCTTAATTTGGGTTTAGTCTTGTTATACGGTATCACAATAACAAAAAAAAAACCTTTTTTAAAGTCTGACCACTTTCTTTACGCGTTTTTTCAGTCAATCGAGGTACTAAATATTTGAAGTTAGATATCAAATAGTAGCAAAAAGGTGTTTTGGTATTTTCTAATTGATGTTTAGAAAATACCAAAATGCATACGAGATATTTGATGGATCCATCCATTGATCCAGGGGTTCTGACGCTTATGGTTAAGGTCATCCATTAATCTGTAGACAAATATTCCAGGGATGTAATACAAGGGGAAAATACAATTTCATTATTTTTGACCTAAGTCTAGTTTTCGAGATTGAGGCGAAAAACTCAAAAAGGGGATTGCAAGTTCTCCATTATTTTCTTTTTTTCACTAACACAAACGTATCGCCTAATAAAAGCGAACTATAAGATTTCAACTCTCGGCGCTTAGCCGAGCGGTAGGTACCTAAGTATGTCAAGAATTAAACACAGTAACAAATGAAACACTCTGAATATTTTAATTAATCTGTATTATCTAAAATTACAAATCTTTCATAATTTCAATCATTACATTACAACTAGTTACCACGTGATTATTCAGCACATACCTTTAACTTTGTCGTCTAAAAATATCAGATTTACATTTTTACATCATTCGCTAACGATAAACATTGAGGTTATTATCTGGGGGACAAGGGAGAGGAATAGAAAACAGGAATTAAAGGCAGTCAAGTTGAAATGCTTTTACTGACCAGTCATATGTCTGGATATTATATTATTCACTAGCAACCTGCCCCGGTTTCGCACGGGTAACCTAGCACATACAAAGTGTCGTTTTGCATCCTCGTCAAATTTCAGGAGGCTGCTGTGAAAGTCTTAGATAATCCAATAAAACTACGATACCTGACAATAATGAATACATGATTTTTAGTTATTTAAGTTTGACAGTGGTGCCGATTCCCTTGTTCACAAACTAAACTAAATTTAAGTTCAGTGCATCTTTTTCTTTCTGTTTCATTAAGAAAAGGACAGAAGACAAATTTTAGTTTAGTCCTGTCAAATTAATCAGCGCCTGTCACTACTCCATACAAGTTTAGACGTGATTAAAAACTTGCCTACTAAAATTACGTCAATTTACGTCAAGCGCTGATTAATTTGACAGGACTAAACTAAAATTTATGTTCTGTCCTTTTCTTAATGAAATAGAAAGAAAAAGATGCACTGAACTTAAATTTAGTTTAGTTTGTGAACAAGGGAATCGGCGCCAGTATTTTAGAATACACCACTTTCACAGAACAGAATCACCCCGTTGCGTGTGCGATAGTGTACGTGTAAAAGGGCAGTTATAGTGCGGTATCATGCATGCAAATTTCCGAAAATTAGAAAAAAAAAAGACCTACTTATTTTATTATTGATTCGTGTCGAGAATCCTTAGCATTACCTCCTTGAATTTGACGAGGATGCAAAACGACACCTTGTATACTTATAAAAAAAAAAAACTCATTATTAGCCTGTTGCGTCAAGCATGTGGGTTAGATTAAAATATAACTGACGTTCATCCTACTCGGAGTATTTAACATCGTCACATTTCAGCCAATTTACACAAAACCTTAATGAATTACACACCTAAACCTGCCTCATGAATCACTCTGTCCTTTGGTGAAAACCCAGTCCCCCCACCGCGTCTGTCTGTCTGAACTGCGTTTCCACTAACGCCGAGCTGGGCGGAGTGGAGAGGAGCGGACCGTGAATTGACCAATCACAGTGCTCGAAATCTGCGGAGTGAAGTTTTTGAGCACTGTGATTGGCCAATTCACGGTCCGCTCCTCTCCACTTTATCGCGTTCAGACAGACAGACGCGGCGGGGAGACTTTGTTTTATAATATGTAGTGATAAATTATGCACAGTTGAGGCTGAATAGGTAATAAATAAGATAAGGCTCTCTTTCGACAAGGTAACTGTTAATGCATATTATTATATGGTTTTGTATGATCATCAGTTTCGCACATCAGGTCAGCATTACTTAAAAAAAAAATGGCAAACCTACAAAATTGTGCTGAATTCGTAACTAAAAGAATCGCTATAATAAAAACTTGACTTATACTAAGTATTGATACAGCGTGTTTTAGAAATATTGTTCGTATTGATATAAAGCATAATATTTGAGAAACTTAGCTCATAAGTTTTGTTAATAAAACTTTATTTTGTTTTAATTAAAATATTACGACTTGGTTTTATAATTTTGTGAAGTTTTGTTTGTTCTCGTTGGTCTAGTGGTCGCAAGCGCTACTGCTGAGCATGAGGACTTGGGTTCGATGCTCGGGTCGGGTAAAGATTGGGTATTTCCATCTGGAATTTCTCAGTAGCAGCCCGGAGTTTCGCCCCCTATTACATGGGACTTAAACGTAACTGGCGAAATGTGGGTGTACTATAGGTACACCTCTGCCTAACCCCTCGGGGAATCCAGGCGTTATGTTATGTTTTTAAGCAACATTTAGATGTTGGCGAATGGAATATTCATGGATTATTTTTTATTATTAATTACATAGACAGACCTGCAGAATTATAGAAGATTAATGCTATTACAATGAACATTCAAGTATCGTAAATATAGAAGATAATAAGGAGTTTACATAAAATAAAACAATATTTCTAAACACGCTGCAAATGAAAATAATTGCACCTACATATTTCAATCTAAGACATTTTCCAAACCATAATCAAAGTTCTTTACAAATCAACACAAGATAAAATTACTTCGGCAAAATTCGTGCTCCGAAAAATCCCGAATGATAAACCAAAATGGCGCTTGAGCGGAATAACTAACTTTTATTTTGTGTAGAGTTGTATATTTTTTCACGTTTTAATTTTGTTTGTTTTTTTTTTAATATTTTTCTTTAATATATCCGAACATCTTTTGTTCTAGACAAACAATGGATTGCACTGAATTTGGAAATTAAACTTCAGTGCATACTTACACATGTAAGATTCGAATGACGAAAATATAATATTTCACTCATACATAGTACCAATCAAACGTATGTATATAAAAGCTTGGAAAGTACAATAACTCAGATAATTATGAGTTTTACTAAGGGTAAACTAGGCCGCATCGCAGCACCTAAAAACTTATTTATATGAATCATCGCGCATTGCGAGTATGTTGAGGCGAAGCGGACCGCAATTAATGTAGTGACGTACCTGTATAAGCATCTACTACTAAGGGCCGATTAATACCGGAACGGCAGCGGCCGCCCGCGGCGCCGCGAGGCTGCTCGCGCAGGCGCGATCGGCCTCGCGGCACCGCGGGCGGCCGCTCGACCTTTTCGTGCATTTCAAGCGATACTGTTATTTTAATTATGTAGATAATGTTTAAAGTTTAAAATTATTTCACACTGAAACTGCTCGCCGTGCCGCTGTTGGTCGCTGGAAATCGGCCCTAAGCATATTAAATTATCCCTATATGCCTTAATAACGCTGTTAATAAGAATTACACGAAATTCTGTTGGATTTAGAATCAAAATTGGTGGAAATATGGTAGCGAATAATCTTCTTTATATAATAATAATTCTTTATTGACATAATGAGTTACAGAAAATTGTTTGAAGCCTCTGACTCCTGAATTAGGTGTACCTGTATGTCAGGAGTCAAAAGTCAATCCAACACAACTGAGGAATTTCGCTAATTAATTAAATATTATGTAAAACAATTATGTACGACTTGTTTATTTGCGTTGCAGCCCGCTTCGTCCCGGTATAATTATGCGCTTACTATAAGGGCATAATATGTTGTATTTTATACATGAAATCAACTCCTATTATTATTATCTAAAAGCTTTGTCGTTACCTACAAATACATATTACAATACAGTTTGTATGTCGATCCTAGAATTTGTAGATTCAAAACATTTAGAACTTTCTTTTTAGAGTCGGTTAATCATAGATCTGATATATTTCTTTGTTCATTCATCCTATTATAGTTTTTGGTAGTGGAGGCAATACCGCCAACTTCGGAAGATGGAAAAAGAAACTATTCCAGAAAATAGAATTAAAATGATTATTACGTCATCTGTGATTTAAATTCTTTGATTGATACATTTGCAACTCCAATATAGATCTTATTGAGTCAGTACAGGTACCGCAGAAAGTTCGAAAGTGATAATTTTATCAAAGCGAGAAAAAGAGATGGAGCTATACGTGAGGAATAGTGCCATCTCTTTTTACCCCTTTGGTTACCTGACAAAGTTTTTTTTTAATATCCAAGGTCGACATCTCACCCTGTATTGCATTCACTAATCATCTGTAAGGCAACCGTTGGTGGAGTGGATAGTCTAACGCATTAATATGACAGCGTAGTTCTAATTCTTAGGGCGTGATCGTAAACGTACGGCAGTGGAAATGCGCTCAGTTATTTATTACAAAGAAATATGGGAGTAACTGTTGAGTATTTTGATCATATTTC
This sequence comes from Atethmia centrago, assembly GCA_905333075.3. Lineage (NCBI taxonomy): Eukaryota > Metazoa > Arthropoda > Insecta > Lepidoptera > Noctuidae > Atethmia > Atethmia centrago. The sequence goes on from HG995385.1 coordinate 18,677,798, forward strand.
AGTTTTATTAAAAACGTTGCTAAAATCTATTACAGAACATGTTGCCTGGCTTATCCATGTCTTCCGGAGATATTTCAATATTTGCCAAAAGCCACTCAAGAGCTGAAGTTGTCATAAGAAATGTCAATATTTATAAAATATTAATATGACAATATTTAGAGGCACAAAAAAAAGATGACTTGTCAAGTTCACCATCTCTTTCTAACTTATTACAAGAAATGAAGAGTCATCTCATCTCTTTCGCACACTTTGTTCGTCACTTCGAGCGCATTCCCTCTCCCCGTTGCACGTTAAGTGAAGGGATTGGTGTTATTAAATACTAATTTACTTTGGTCGTTAGGTAACTTACGGAGCAAGACAGGAGCGTAGCTAAGAATTAAGTTGACGCCGGCATATCAATGATTTGAGTTGAGATACTAACTATTATGAAGTGCTGTGGCAAGTCGTGTGAATTTAGCTCTTATTTCCAAAACCATAAAGTTCTAAATTGTGATAAAAGAAGTAAGTATATATGGTTCATGTTTTAGCTGTAAATAAGGTAAATAATATCAATGTTTTAAATGTTATCGGAAATATCTTAATTTAATTGAGTAATGAAAATTATCAGTGTTATGGCAAGCCAAAAATGAACACGATTTGCCAAAGCACGTATTTAAAGTTTATATAATGAAACACATTCTGCGAACACTAAAGTTATCATCGGATTCTTTCATACTTATACATAAACAAATTTAAAAAAACAAACACCCAAATAGATGAGATCCTGGTTGCTACCAGTTTCAATGTGATATAAAAAGCAGTGCGAAACTCATTTTGAGATAAAAAGAGGCTGAATAAGCTTTTGCCAAGATCAGTGTTGTCAAGAATTTAAAAAAGGAAAAATATTTGGCGGTAAAAAAGTTGGCTTCCAACCTCCAACATTGGCGGGCCAACACCAACACTCCTTTATTATTTCTATGGTAAACCTATTTTATATGAGTCGAGCGATGTCTAAATGTTGGCTCATATTGGCTAGCCAATGTGTGAAATTGAAAAGGGTTTCAGTATAAGATAAATATTATGATATTTTTGTATTTTTATAGCTAAATAGACACAGCCTATTATTAATTCATCATGTTTAAATATATACTTTTTTATACTGACAACACTGATTCAGAAAACTAAAGAATAGTGCGAACGGGATATTTTGTTATTAAAACTGAAATAATTAGATGTAATTCATTCCGTCTGAGGTAAGATATTCACTCACGTTACCCAACTCCAAAGAAGGGTAAATTTTTACAATCTTTTAGGCACAAAACCACAGATTAACAATAAGTTAAGGCACAAGTCTCAACTGGCAGGAAATATATGCAAAAGACAAAGTAATTACTTTTATGGCGTGAGTTTTTTTTTGGGGTAACTAGAAATATAAGTTTTTTTATTGTTTAAACTTTACAGACGTGATGGGTATCGATAATTTAAGACGATAAAATAAACAGTTTTTTCCCAACTTATATTTCCAGTAATAACACTACCAACGGTCTTTCACCCAAAAAAAAAAACATCAAATATTTTTCATTTTCATTTTGTCGTATCACGTTTGCGGAGTTACGCTAGGTAATTTGACCCTGTATATGATTCTCATATAGCCAAACTACTTGTTAACCAATTTTCTTTAGCTGAAAATTTGCAAAAACATGAATATATTTGATTTTTAATGTTTGCAGTTATTTTTTTATAAAGCAAAGGGGTACGATTTGTAAACCCAAAATTAGCCAGAGCTAAGGCACCATCTGCACGGGCGAGATAACGCGGTCATAGTCTCGACACTATGAATCAATCTCCACACGGCGATCATTTGAAGGCGAATTATAGCCGCGATTCTCTTGCCCGTGGAGGTGGCGCCTAAGAGCTCTGGATTCCCTAATCTACTAGTTGGCATATGCCTAGAGAGTATTTTAGTCATATGATACAGGCTCTTTAACACGGACTAGAATTATGTAAAAGATACCAAGTTTGATGCAATATGTACTGTTCTACATGTCATGGTGGTTATAAAAAAATATATATTTCATAAGGTAAAAGTGGTAAACTGGTTATTTCTAGCCTGCATACCAAACTCTTTCCTTGACTGTACATTACACCACTTTTGACAAGTTCCCAATAAATTGAAATTTCAAAAAAGTACGTTCACTGTAACATGACGCGTGACGCGATTGGTAGCACTGAATTTTGCAGTCATGTGATTGGTTGTTCTGTTCGTCAGTCGCCATTATAAACTCCATTAAAAAAAAAACAAAATTCAGTGCTACCAATAGCGTTATACGTCAAGTTATAGTAAACGAAATAAGGTTGAAACTATGTAACTGTCAGATATTATATACAGGAAATTTTTACTTTAATATGTCTTACTATAAAAAAAATAAAGTTATCGTTAACAAAAGATGTTGACTTCTATCCTCTTTTTCTCTATGGCAATGGTGCCGATGTCGACAATTCTGCCAATGTCAATGTGTTGAGAAAACGAGCAGAAAAAAAAAATTGTTGATAAAATAATTAGTTATTGGATTTAATGTGAAACTGATGTTTGCTTCGAAAGTTTTAAACGTTTTATGACGTGAAGGTGACATTCAACTTAAAGGGCAATCAGGACTATACATTTGTGTAACCTATGACTTGAGTGATACTGGCCGTGTTGCTACAGCCCGATTAAAACTTTATGGCGGCTCGGAACATGAGGCGAGTCGCTGCGCAGTAACAAATTCATGTGTCAGCGGGGATGAGGGGCGCGATACTGCGCAGCACCGTACCAGCCATCAAGTTTGAATCGAGCTGTACTATGTATTAGACATATTGCAGCTAACTTCGTATTGGATATCGAGTCCATTCTCCAAAGCTAACAAAACAAAAACAAGTGAGTGAACACCACACAACCTCATCGGGAACGCATACATCTAGGTGTAAGTAATGTTACATTGTGTCGCTCATACATGTTCACTATAGTCTTTAGGGCACTTGATATAAGGGCTAGCCTTCTCGCTTGATGCTGGGCATCTGTGGTGGGGGTTCGGCCAGGCCCTTTACCTGAAATGGATAAAATTTAGAAATATTAATAAATTGCATTAAAGCAAAATGAGTATGTAAGGATCGTAGCAGGTGGCGTTCTGTGTACTTTCTGCTTATCCCCATGGGAAGGAGGCGTGAGATTATGTATGTTTTGAGCTGTGCACATACTCAACTCAAGTCAAGAATAGAATAAAATACTCTTTATTGATAGAAGAAAAAAAAGAAAATTTATTTATTTGACCCAGGTCAGCAATGAGCAGTGGTGGCCCAGTGGTAACGGTAATCCGATTTTGAATTTAACTTTGTTAGTGTGTAGTATGTAAAATCTTCGAATTTGAATTTGATTTTCCGGAAAGCTTTTCCAATTTTTCTTTCCATTAAAACCTAATTCTGAATATTACGAATAATTTAAAACAAAAAAAAAATGGCATATCGGTCCAGCCGTTCTCAAGTGATGCGCTTACGATCAGCACTTTATTTTTATTATATAGATGTTACTGTGGCGGCATCTACATCGCCACATGCGAATTACGCAACACACTGACGTCACGCAAAATCCTGCATCGCGCAAGCAGAGTTTACAACATCGCGACATCAACCGTCGGGCAGTTGTCCACCAGACACGACACCCGTCTGGTCGGAGGGTCTCCCTTTTCTATGGAGGATGAGTGAACTTTACACCCTGTTCCTCATGCCTCTATATTACCTCAAAATTGCATACTTCTCAACATTCTATTAAAAACCCTTCAGTCGCACTTTACAAACCCAAGTGACGGACATTCGCTGTCAGAACCACGCGGCGATTCTCACACGAATCAATAAAGTACAACAGCAGATGTAAAAAAAATAATATGCCTCTGCCTAGCCTTTTCCTAACTATGTTGAGGTCTAACCGGATGCAACTGAATTCCAGTATTTTACATGGAACGACTGCCTATCTGACCCCCACAACCCAGTAACTGGGTAATACGATACCCGTTGGTAAGACTGGTTGTTACACTTTCGGGCTTCTGACGACCCCTACTGACTGTCAAACATCCACGAATGACAGCCGGGACCAACGGCTTAACGTGCTTTCCGAGACAAGGAGTCTCGGTATGTAAAGATGGTCACCCATCCACGGACCAACCCCGGCAAGCGTAGCTTAACCTGATGGATCAACCCGTGCGGCTGTTATTACTAAGCCACGAGCTCAGCAGGTGTAAAAAATCACACAAGCAAATAAAAGCTACACGAAATCAATAAACCGTAAAAACAAATTCTGCAAAATTAAATTGAGATGCATTAGGCCGCACGTCAATGGTGACAAAATCTATGTAAGTTGGCCTCTTATTCTATTAGAATTCTGTACTTAAAAAAAAACTTTTAATGACCTAAAAAGTTGCCATCTTGGGCCTTCCGCCATATTGGATTTAGAATGACGTCACTTAGCTAACCATGCATTGTTATCCGAACGAAACGTGTATGCAAAATTTGATCTCAATGGATAGAGGATAACTGCTTTGAAATTCAGTTGCAAGATTTGACCTGAACATACATACTTACATACAAACATTGCAAGTTAAACAAAAGCTTGTAAAATATACTTTATCAATAGTAATTGGACAATCTCTTGTGTGGCTAGCAAAACAATGGTATGGCAGTATATATGATTTGCAGTTGTTGATCACTTTAAAGCCAACTAGGGCATTCAGAAAAACCCAATGAAATGGTACTTTGGGAAAAGTGGGGTAATTATCACATTTTTTATCAGAAGTAAAAGCCGCAAATATTAACCAAATTAAATAATGCTTTACGGATTCTTTGTGATGGCACTCTAGCTCAGTGAGTGAGAGCTGGACGGCTGCTTTACGTGCCACGGGGTCGATCTACGCACTGAACAAATATTTGTAATGACCCTACAGATAGTTCAAATCAAAATATGTATTTGCTAGAATATGGTACATAGGGTGTTACAGTTATTTTTGTTTCAGCATATCCTGCTATAACATGGCGTGCAAATCTATTCATAAGTCAATGATGTCTATTATTCAAATGTCAAAATTTCAGATTCAATTGATTTGTCTTCTAAGTCTTCCGGGTCTGGCTGTTTGTGTATGTATGACTTTTGCTCACGCACCCACCCACCACCCAGAAGAAATTTTATGCTGTGGTAAAAAGAAGGAGACCCTTTTAAGTTAATGTCTAAACATAATAATGAACACATGTTATTAATTTATCTTTTTGATATGCACGTGTTTTTGTGACAAATAAATCAATTTTTCTTTCTTTTTTAGAGTTCCGTGCCTGAAAAGGAAAAAACGGAACCCTTATAGGATCACTCGTGTGTCTGTCTGCCCGTCTGTCACAGACGATTTTCTCCGAATCTACTGGACTGATTAAGTTGAAATTTGGTACACATATGAACTTCTGTGACCCAAACACGGACGTGAAACGTAAATAAATTTTGAATATGGGGTCACTTTTGGCCTCCAATTTAGAAAGAAAAAGAAAAAGTTCTGCGCACTGTACCGTGTGATGTATCAAATGAAAGGGCTAGTTGTAAGGATTTCAGGTATATTTTTTTGTAATTTTAAAATAAATACATTTAAAATTATTTAAGAAAATAGATGAAAATTGACCATTCCACCCTTATCTCTGACCCTACTGAGCAAAAAATCTTGAAGAAAAAAAAAAATTAGGAAAATAGTTCTTTACTTATAGATTACAGGGAAATCTATAGGTAGTCTTTGATCTTAAAATAACGTGGTAAATCTCTCAATATTGTGCGTACAAACTTACATTTGCAGTGTATGCGGGAACATGTTTTTCAAATACAATATAAAGTTTGTTCTTAGGATAAATTAATCCCCACTACGGAACTCGTTAATTGTGTGTGGTCCGACACTTGGCCGGTTTTTTTTCTATTTAATGGCTTTCCATCGATTGAGTTTGTCATTTTAGTTTTTCTTCTGTATATCTAAAAGAAATAAGTTGCTACCTTAAGCCGAGCGGCCGTCTTGAGGAAGGCGGGCAGCTGTTCCTGCGAGACGTTGACTTCGCCCGCGTACATGAACTCTAGGATGGCTTGCAGGTGCAGGTACGACACGTCCTTCAGGATTATTATAGGGTGCTTTGATGGATTCTCCTGGAAAATTACAAAGACGTTAGTGATGGCTCAACTTACCTACATCATAGGGACTCGGCATGTATAGTCTGCTCCAAAAACATCTCATGAAAGTGTAAACAAACATTGTTCGGGTTAAATTCTACACAAGCAATCACTAAAGGGAATTAGTAAGACATTCATCGGTATTTAAAGGACTTTATATCTCGCCACTTTTTCCAACAATTATTGTTTGAATAACATTACTAAATTGTAATTGATTCGTTGACGAAAAATGAGGTTATAAAATTAACCTCAATTGTCAAGTATAAAACATCTTTACATATGGTGATGTAAATTAGAATTTCAGGTTTAATACATACATAACCTCACGCCTTCTTCCCATGGGGGTTGGCAGAACCTATAAAACGCCACCTGCTACGCTCCTTACATACTCTTTTTGCTTCGTTTACGTTCATAGATCTGACATACACGTACGCCGGTTGCGAGTACTACACACCTGACCTTTTTGAAGAACATCACCAATGAGGTCACTATATGTCTTCCTCGCGGCATTTCCACTCACATCTGCCTTGTAAATACCTTTTGTTAGTCGCCTTTCATTCTTCCTTTCAACATAATCAAACCATCTAAGCATACTCTTTTCAATTTTTGTCACTACATATTCCTTTAAACCGCACCGTTGCCTTTTCACATCATTTTTCAGCCTATCATTTATAGTCACGCCACACATGCTTCGCAAGGAACGCATTTCCACAGCATTTACTCTACTTTTATGCTTCTTTTGCCACACCCAACATTCACTTCCATACATAAGGTTTAAGTATTCAAATAATAAAATCAGAGCACTCAACGTTGAACAATTTGTTAAAATTGTCATCAGATACTTTTTGAACAGACCATAAATTCAAGGGCATTAAAAACAAACAAGAAAACTCCAGTATGGTATCTATCAGAAAATTCTGCACTTTGACTTGAGTTAAGTATTATTTAGTATCCAAACTTGAGTGAAACTATAATGAGGTATGGTGGTGTGGTTACAGCACGCGCAAAAATAATTCTACAGCCTAACACTCGAGAGATTTCAGACAATTACAAAACATTATAAAAGCAAAATTGACCGTAAAATAAACCAAAATATGTGGCACTAAGTAATTGCTTAAATCATTCATGCTAGATTGACCGGCAATGTCATATGTAGATATTGTTCAAACTGGTTGAAAACCAACGAACGTATGAAAAATTGTTGCGTATAAACAAAAGCGCCTAGCAGTCTATCAACAAATTAACTGACATTGCATAACATATTATTATTTTGAATCTAGGCGCAACACTATTGTGGACAGTGTTGTGGGCTGTATGTGAATATTGTAGGTGTTTGTTGTTCCTTTTCAATTTGAAAAACAATCTAATGAAACACTACAAAAATCATATCACAAGACATAATATGTAGTTGAACTGGATGTTTATAATAAACATTACATTTTACTGTATATATTGAGGGGCGCGTGGCTACATAATAACAGCCGCAAGGAAGGCTAAGCTACGCTTGCCGCGGTCGGTTTTTAGATGGGTGACCATTCATTACTTATGGGGATAAAATTAATCGAACAAGGACAGCTAATGAGACATAATTGATTTTCTACTGTTTGACACAGAATCGGTGACGTGTCGGGCTTCAGTCTTGCTTTCCGAGGCACGGAGGGGCGGGCGGTGTCTCGGAAAGCAGGTTAATTTTATGGTCCCGGCTTTTATTCGTAGATCTTTATCGTTACGGGCAGTCAGAAGTCCAAAGTCGGATAACCAATCTTACTAACTTATTAAGGGGTATCGTGTTACCCAGTAACTAGCTTGTGGAGGTCAGATAGGCAGTCGCTCCATGTAAAATACTGGTATTCAGATGCATACAGTTACATATGAAGTCCACCCAACATAGTTGGTAACTGCTAGGCAGATTGATTGGTACAATTTGCTGTATTGGACTAATACATGTGACTATTGTTGGAGGAGCTTGTGGTTATGTAATAACGGCCGCACGGGTCGATCCATCAGGTTAAGCTACGCTTGTCGGCTTGGTCCGTGGATGGGTGACCATCTTTACATACCGAGACTCCTCCGTGCCTCGGAAAGCACGTTAAGCCGTACGTGGATCTTTGACAGTCGCTAGGGGTCGCCAGAAGTCCGAAAGCTCACAACCTGTCTTACCAAGGGGCATCGTATTACCCACCCAGTAACTGGTTTATGGAGATCAGATAGGCAGTCGCTCCATGTAAAATACTGGTATTCAGCTGCATCCAGTTAGACAGGAGATGTAGGAGATGGCAGATTGTAAATTGTTGTTACTATTGTTTGTCTATAAAACGCTGAAAGGCATAATAGAAGACGTCTATCAATATCGTCTTCCCTGGTACCTCATAAACGCCATAACTATGTAAATGTCTATTAACTGCTCCCAAATTACGATGTTTATTATTATTTTTTTTTATACAAATTTTCTTTTTGACATATTATTTTCACTGTTTGACATTATATACCTACCTAAAATTTTGATTTTAGACTTGTAATGGCAAACTTCAAATGGGTTTTTATTTTTATTATTTTATTAATATTTTACACAGATTTGTGTGTACCTTGTGAATGTGAGAACGTTGTAGGCTTAATAGACTAGATATTTTGTAGACCTTTTTTTTTTGTTAAGTACCTGGTACGTCTCGACAGGCCTACACTGTCCTCCCATACCTATTAACACTGTAATTTGAAAACATTGTAAAAGCCAATTTTTTTTAAAAGAGTAACCGTGGAGTTTCTTGCCGGCTCTTCTCCATAGGAAACGACCAATAATTGGAACCGTGCACCTAGCTTCTGACGTTTCATAAGTGCCCATGTAGGTTTATGTGAAATAAAAATATTTTGATTTTGATTGAATAAATCAACTTGGTATGTTTAGACTAGATAGTTTTGGAATACCTTAGGAATGCCCATAATAAACATAACTGCTGTCCGCGGGTTTTTCTAAAATAAGTAAGCCTTTTTTTTTTTAGGGTGGGAAATAATCAAATAACTTCTCCTGTTCTGGGCGGAGCGGGAGGGTGTGTCAGACTTTTACTGACTAAAACCCACCCGTATTCCTTCCGTTGCCTGTGTTGCGGGGGCCTCGGTGACCCATAAGTACCTTCCCTCGACCCCGGCAGGAAAATAAGTAAGCCTAAGTTACTCCTTATAAAATCAGCTATCTGCCAGTGAAAGTGCCGTCAAAATCGATCTAGTCATTTCGGAGATTAGCCGGAACAAAAAAAGAACCTATATGCTTCCATATGAATTTAGTATAAATCTGTTATTTTGACATTACAAACAGACGCTTCAATTTCATTTATTTGTATAGATTTATATAAATTCTAATGACAAACTCCAAAAAAAATAGCAAAATTACTAAATTTGTTCATATAAATTTGCTGATAAGTGATAACCAACCAACACGTCTAGCAAAATGCTGAGACCGACGTCAAGCAGTCTATCAACCAATAGACTAGGTAGGTATTACAGGAAATCACTGTAATATTGTCAATTCGGCGCGACCACGCGAACATTCGGCGGGTGTCAAGTTCCCAGGTGCTTAGTAAAACATCCTGGGTAACGCAAATGTTTACCATTCGTATCCGTAATGCTATGTATTTACTGACACTGAAATTAAATACTTTCAATAATTTGTTTTTTTTTGTTAGGAATTGCAGTCTCATGATTTGTGTTATTTTAAAGAATAATTTGCTGTATTTCTCTGCAGAGTATTTCTAGCGATACGATTTGGTCTTACGATTACATAATCAGCCTGTAATGTTCCCACTGCTGGGACACAGACCTCCTCTCGGTGAGAGGGAGTGGGCCGGAGTATCTACCGCGTGGGCCCAGTACGAGTTGGTAGATGTCACATGTCTTAAAATTTTTGGTCCTAGGACATGCCGATTTCCTTCACGTTGAGACGACATGCGTAGCTTAAATATTACCTACCCTGAATACCAGTATTTTACATGGAACGATTGCCCATCTGACCTGCACAACCCATTAAGGTTCGTGCAGACTGGGGCGATATCGCGGGCGCGACAGGCATATTGTTGCCTGTCGCGCCCGCGATATCGCACTAGTCTGCACGTGCCTTTAACTGGGTAATACGATACCTATTGGTAAGACTAGTTGTCTAACTTTCGGGCTTCTGACAACCCCTAACGACTGTCAAAGATTCACGAATGACAGCCTTTGCCAGTGGTTTCCGTCCGAGGCACAGAGGAGTTTCGCTATGTAAAGTTGGTCACCCATCCACGGACCCGGCAAGCGCTGAACTTCGCCACGAACTCTTCGATACAACGATGTATCGATATAAAATATCAAGTATCGAAAATTTATCAAATACGATATATTTCGAATAGCAACACCGTTGTCGCCACTTACAAAAACCGCTGAAATCCAGAGCCGTAAAAAAGTAGACTTATTTTTAGATTTATTTTTTATCAATGTTTTATTATTTTATGATTTTACATCAGAAATTATGTACCTTGTATTTGTATGAATAAAATACAAACACAATAGAACTTCATATATTACAATTTTTTTATATAAATTTTCACCTTTTATATCGATGTTTTTTTTCGATATATCGATACTTTTTGGCACTTCTTGCATTCCTAAGGAAAATCAAAGGTAAAGGTATGATATATGTGTATGTGCGTGTGTGTTTGTTCACTTGGTAAACTGTACCGTTGGGCTCGTGGTCGCAAGCGCGACTACTGAGCGGGTTCTGGGTTCGATTCCCAGTGTATTGGGTTTTCCTTTAGGAATTTCTTAGTAATAGCCCGGTCTTTGAAAGTTGGCGGTGTGACACCCCCGTGCCTCGGAAAGCGTTAAGCCGTTGGCCCTGCGCCTGATCTCTCCCCGGTCGTGTCGGGTTGCGTACTATGAGAGTGAGAGAAGAGAGAGTGCCCACACACTTGTGCCCTATATAATAACTCCCGCGCCGAAGGCTGGTCTTCTTTGAGATTAGCCGCAATGGCCGAAATGCGGTCTATTATTATTATTTTATCACACTCGGTAACCACAAGTAAAGCGCGCGTCGCTTCATGAGATAAAAATATAATACCAGATTCGAATCTGCCAGCTCAAAGTGGATTACTTAAGTTTTTTGCTATAACGTCTTTATTTTTGATATTTTATTTTTGAGGAGCTACTAGCAACGTGGTTTTACTTTACTGAAGTCAGTTAAATAATTAACATTTTCTAGTAAATGTTGACTTTCAAAATTCCCTTTTAATAGTTAACTAGAAATAAATGATTTAGACTTTGAACCCCTCCAACACAGCTGCATTTAGTCGTGGTTCGGAAACGGGTTCACGTCAATAATGCAAGCATGGCCTCTGACATGCCGCGGTTCGAACGCACGACCACTCGATCGATAGCCACGCCGACGTCAGGCTAGCTATTACCCGTTAGGTTATTTTCATTTTAATAAGCTTTAGATATAGACAAGGCACCATGAGAATAATATAGTACTTATTCCAACTTGCGTGAATTTTTTTGAAAAATTCTACAAAAAAAAAAACAATCGACATCCAAAAAAAAACAGTACAAAGTCAAAAATTTTAAATAACTTTAATTTCGGAAGTCAATGCCTTTGGATATATATTTAAGTTTATTGCCACCGACATCAACAGAAAATTGAATAGTAAGTCAAAACTTCACATTAATTATGTTTGAAAAAAGTAATTGCTACGAGGTGTGGCTTATTGTGTGGTATTTTTGTTCGTTTGTCTGGGTGTATGTCCCGAATTGGCGTAAAAACGGCAGAACGGATTTGGATAAAATTTGGCAAAAGCTAGTGGTCACTAAATTCTATGATGTTTTTGTAACAACACAACACCGACTAAAAAGTGAAAAATAATAAACCTTAAAAAAAAAAAACAACCGAATTAAAAAAAAAACAAACGTGAAAAATTGTAACTTTAATTTCGGATGTCTGTGGCAAAAACTTAAAATACAGATGCAAAGACACTGACTTACGAAATTAAATATATTTTAAAATTTTTACTTTAGTGTTTTTGTAGGGTTCCGTACCCAAAGGGTAAAACGGGACCCTATTACTAAGATTCCGCTGTCCGTCTGTCACCAGGCTGTATCTCATGAACCGTGATAGTTGGACAGTTGAAATTTTCACAGACTATGTATTTCTGTTGCCGCTATAACAACAAATACTAAAAAACAGAATAAAATAAATATTTAAGGGGGCTCCCATGCAACAGACATGATTTTTGTCGTTTTTATAGATGATGGGTACGGAACCCTTCGTGCGCGAGTCTGACTCATACTTGGTCGGTTTTTTTTTTGAAGTCGGTTGTTTTTTGTGAGTTTTTTATTTTTCACTTTTTTACACAATATTGCTTTTCTTGATACAGGGACTTGTAATTGTCTCCTGGTAAGAAACAGGAGAACTGGAGCTGATAGTGAAGTCACTATATGCATTGTGATGAGCATAAACTCTTAGCAACCATATTAAAGTACCTAACCGAATCGCAACCCGTGAAATACTTATTATTAAGTAGTTCCGATGGCCATCTGCGGTCTTCATCACCAGTTCCACTTCACCAAATGGTGCTTTCCGAGGGAAAATGCACAATAGGTATGCCTATAAAATTTAGAGGATTTCCCTCGATTTCTATGGGATCCCCTCATCAGATTCTGACTTGCTGACAATGGGACCACTTCGAGAGCATACCCTTTCAAACAAAAAAAAAAAAAGAATTTTCAAAATCTGTGTACAATTGACGGAGAAATCGGTGAACATATACTAAAATATACAGGCGAACATATAACCTCCTCTTTTTGGAAGTCGGTTAAAAATAAAGAGTTGATTGTACAAAGCATAATGAACTTTGTCAATAGTGTAACGTGCAAACTAGATACGAGCCCAATAACAGGCCGCGCGTTTTTTCGCGGAGAATTCTCGGTGATTCCCGCAGTTACAGGCTTGTATCTAGTTTGTACGTTACGCAATTGACATAAAGTTAATTTTGCTATGTACAATATCGCCACGAAAACTCGCTTACATTCCGTTCCGACTTCCGTGGCAATGTAAACTGAGCCAAACATTTTAAAATTCACATTTTCTCATTCTTATTTGTGCTTCTTTAATTTTCTAATAAAAGACAATCCTTGTAACAAATTGAATGTTACAAAAACATCATAGAATTTAGGGACAACTAGCTTTTGCCAAATTTTACCCAAATCCGTTCAGCCGTTTTTGCGCCAATCCGGATCATACATCCAGACAAACAAACAAAAATTATAAAACTACATTTTTGACATTAGACTCATTCTCACACCTTGTAGCAATTACTTTTATAAAATATATAATATAAATATTTAATCGGGGTTAGTGCAACATGTCTATTCCTTTCATACTTCTAAATAAAATATAGTGCAACATATAAAATATTTCATAAAATGTGATACCGCTACCTTATCGCTCACCTCTAATAAACTTTTGAAGTAGGGACTACATGCAGACAGGACCATTTTATGTGCCTTACATGTCTGGCCCTCGCACGCAAGTGTTACCTGAAAGAATTGTGCAAATTAGTTACGTACAAGCGACCCCGGTAATAGTTTGGAATAGCAAGCAATTTTATGCAACTCTGCGGCCCGCATAACAGATTCTCACCTCAAACTCAAGCATTATTTAACACATTGAATGCAGGCTATGGATATATCTGTATATGGTTTCTATGCAGGACACTAACTACGGGAAGATACATAGGAGTTTTGTGCCAGTTTTAATAGAATGTACAGTAACTGGCCGCATCAATTAGTATACTTATTTATTGTATACTGGTACCCAGGGTGCTTTCACTGATGCCACATACATAATATCCATAACTGGGCAAATTTATGGTGGCAACACACTTTGGCCGTGTAGCCAATTTCGGCATACAATGGGTTAAAGCCATAGTTTATTAGTTTAACCTGTCAAGCCCCATGCGTGTTGTTGTTGTTGTTGTGTGGTTTTCCTCAAAAGACCATTTCAGACATAGATCTACATGGTCCTCACATGATCTGACCAAGATTATGTCTGGACTTTAAAAGAGACTTTGACCCTTGAGTTTGTTTCGCCATTTCTTCTCAGGGGTAGTCAGATAGGAAATGTCGACTCCATCTACCTTATTTTTTAATATGACGTGTAAAAGTGATTCTCATATCCTATTTACAGAATAAACAATTTCATTTCATTTCATTTCATTTCATTTGCGACACCGATTCGGAAGTCAAACAATAGAAAATCAATTTTGTCTCATTAGCTGTCCTTGACTAATTAATAATTACAAAACATAATATAACATCATGCCTGTATTGCCAAAGGGTTAGACAGAGATTTACATATAGTACACCCACACATTTATTGCCCGTTACATTTAAGTCCCATGTAATAGGGGGCAAGCCTATTGCCATTAACCTGGCACAAATCCAGACTCCAGGCTGCTACTGAGTTGCAGATGGTGAGCAATGGGTAGCTCACCGTCCGGTAAGTACCAGGCTCGTTGTGTTCCACGCGCGTCAAAGAGATGTTGTCAGCACAATGTAGGGGTCCGCTAGGGTCGATGCCTGCCAGGGTCGCGGGAAGGTACTAATGGGTCACCGAGGCCCCCGCAACACAGGCAACGGAAGGAATACGGGTGGGTTTTAGTCAGTAAGAGTCTGCCACACCCTCCCGCTCCACCCAGAGCGGGAGAAGTTATTTGATGATTACCCATCCACAAAAAAAAAGGCTGCTACTGAGAAATTCCAGATGGAAAACCCAATAACATTTTGCCCGACCCAGGCATTGAAACTAGGACGTTATGCTCAGCAGTAGCACTTGCAACAACTAGACCAACGAAGCAGATGTTAATAATTCATTGCTGAATAAAGAATATTAATTAAGTAAAATGTAGATTAACTAGTAATATGATTTAGTTAGTGGTATTTTAAAGATAATTCATGCTAGGAAAGGAGTAGGAGTATAAAAAGTTATCTGTGTAACAAAATAACTAGTAAATTAACATTATAATACATTTATAGAATAATATGACATTGATTACACAAAACAACTAAAATTTAAGTCTTCAAAATGCCATAACAAGTTATACTCAGATTTGATGGATTAAGATTTGGTTTTAGCTGAACCTTTTAGAAATAAAATAAAAATATCTATAAAGATCTGTAGCTGAATGTATATTCTTAATGTAATGGTAATTTCATAAATGTAGCAGTTTTCAAAATTTACTAGAATCTGACCATTGCATGGCTATCAGATGACATCAGAGAATGTAAGTTATCTACAAAAAGTTTAGGTTATAACAGTTTGTTTGTACACAAATATAACATTATTAGCCGTACTCACGTCTGTGAAGCTTTTTTCATCCCTCAAATGCCTGAAAGATGTCACCATATTTGACTGGAAATCATTCCATTTAAGGAAGAATTGTTGATCACCCATTTCGGAATTTTATTATACTGAAAAACACAAATAAACTATTGGAAGGTTTAAAAAACGTCGCACTTTTCTCATTTGTTGTAAAATTAGAGATGGTAGCAGTATTCTAATAACGCTTTTGAGATGATACCCTCTCAATTAAATAGTGCACTTTATATCGTTTACCTACGTCACTAGTTGCAATAGAAATGATGCTTACCTACGATCACTTGGTTACAATAATTATTTTCAATTTTGGTCCCTGTAGACCAACTTGGATTGTTGTACAAGGGCACCGCGTATTATTTCGAAACTATCACAAAAAGTTAAGCAATTGAATCTCAAAATAAAGACGCTGTCTCGCATAAATTAGCGACTTCTTTCTCTATTTCTTAAAAATTCCTTCATTCACCTAGTCAGGGTTGCCAGAACTAGAATTTAATTTCGCCTGTTTGGTACAGAAAAAAGTTTGGTTTGTATTTTCCCTCTTGTGCCAACGATCTATTTTTCATAGTAAATTTTCATCATAACAACATGGCATCATAACTTCTTATAAATGGTTATTTAATTAAACTTAGAACCTTCATTAAAATTCATCCTAATCATTGAATTTGTTTACTTGTTTCTAATACCTACATCTATGATTTATATTTTATTTGACCAATATTGATTATTAATAAAGATTGTTTTATTGTATTTTAATTTACCAACAACAGATTAATCCTTACGTCAGCCTCTCGGGCTTTGATTTTTGAGTGAATATTTACCTTCCACTTATTTCATTTTTACACTCTTTCCAACTGTCTGTCTTTACACGTTGAACCTATTTTATTTATAACATCTATTTTTACACATATTTAAGAAATAAAAACGTTGTTGAAGTTTACTACCGTGTTTGCCATGCGTATTTAAATGGAAACTATTCGTGGTATCATCTTTATTTTCCTCTAATCTTTATAATTCTAAACCTGATTCAATCATCAATCCAATGATTGTTGGTTTTTTCATGAGTGAGTAAATACAAAACTACATTTTCTGTGGGTAAATTCCAACAACGGTATCCCCAATCATTCATTGGCCATCGTTCATTCTAAAACGTTAAGATGCGTTCATTCAATTTATGATTTGATTATTGTTTTACTCGGGGAAGAAATTAGTCATAATTATTTATATAAATTAAAAGTTATCAATGAAAATAAATATTTAAGTAAATAATCAAACCATTCATGAACTATTTAGGAGGGTTAAATCGTGTAATTTAACAACATTGAAACGATTTAAAATCATCACCGCCATCTCGTGTGTAGTAGCAGCAGCAATGAGTTGTAATGACTGCGTTGGCCATCTAGTGGATTTTTACAAAAACTAAATTTCTTGAAAAATACGTCGGCGATTCTGAATATGCAATTCGGGTTTCTAGTTTTGATATTAATTAAAATACAAATATCCCAAGTTATTTATTAATTATTGTCGGAAATAATAAATATTTATTAAGGGTCGAAACAGACGGACTGCATTTGAATTATAGCCGGCGTGTAGTAAAGGTCAAGTTGGTATTCACACGTTCACAGGCAGCGTTCGTGAGCAACACCGACTGGGCCAGTCGGTTGCCAGTTTAGAAGCACCTTTGCCAACTGCATCCAAAGTGCATTTTTGTAGCTGGGGTGCAGTGCAAATGCAGTCCGATTGTTTTGTTAGACCATAACTTTTATCAACAATGTGCTTTATAAAATCGGTTAGGTAAGTGAAAGCACAGCTTCATAAGGTTTAAATAAAACAGTTTGTTTATTTTAATAATACACCATTATTTATTTGACAAAAAAACCGTTTTTAAAACGACACTCATATTGCATAAAGAAAGAGGCAAAAGGTGAATCGTAACATCTTATTATAAGTATAATAGTTGTATGATTATTACTATTAAAATCATCGTAATAATGGTAAAATTTAGTTTTAACTTACTTATACGAGAGCATATTTTAAAACACACGAACACTACATTTAAAAGGCCAAGCGGTGTTGCCACAATATCCTTATAAACTAGTATACTAAATTACTTTTACTAGTAAGTACGAGATTACTACCTATGAACTAATAATTATGTAACATTATTTTTAATGTTATTAAAACAGCAACTCATACCTACAGGCCTACTGAACGAAGCAAATTATACAAAAAGAAATCTAAATAAATATAATTACAAATATCAAAATCATTCGCTTTTTTCTAACTATAATTGACATGAAGCAGGATTCAGTTAAATTAATACATACACTTATACAATAAAACTTACTTTGGTATACATTTAGTTTTAAATGAATATTACAATTTATGAAAAATCACGTCTATCTTTGAAATATTTTTAAGAATATTAATTACGAAGTCGGGGTGCTTTCTTGAGGTAATCAAAGTCATTTGATTTCTTAATTTTTGCATTTCATGCATTCGTCCTTTAGAGCAAATCTATCCTTAGGTTATTTTTCCATCTCTCAATGACTTTGTTTCTCTCATGAAGTCGTGACCGAGCCCTATTAACCAATACAATTTACAAAATTATTGCTTAAAACTGACTTCTACACGGAGTGCTCTAAAAAGAGCGTATATTTATTAAATCCATGTAATAATAATAATTATTATTATAGTAAACCTTACAATAGTACTACTATTAAAATATATTTGGTATATAGTAGCGTAACAAATATACAAAGCACATTCGAACTTAGGTATATTCTAGCGTATGATTCGTCGATCCACGAAGGAGACTGTAAATCCTATAACTACGAGGTTTATAACCTTTACGAAAGAGTAATAATATTGCTGCACCGATATTTTACCGATAAAATAATAATTATAATTAATATTATAAAAAAAAAACTCAAATAAATTTTTGAATGAAAACTAAATATGTATTTTATTTCCAATAAAATTAGTTCCCAGTGTGGTTAACGGATGTCCACCAAAAGCCATGGGTCAGAAACGTAACATATTCAGAATTGATATAAAGTTATAAGCTATACCTAGGAGATCCTAACCTTTTTCCTTAAAATGTATTTTAACCTCTAGTCTTTGTCAGTAAAGAAATGCCATGAATTTGAGCAAACAAAATGTCATTTATAAATTAATTCTCGTTTTAAGAAATTAAGGTCGTAGAAAAGTTAAGTTCCTACTAAAGGTTTAACCCTAACACTAGATTAGCATTTAAGACTGGCTTTTGCCCCTTGAGATAAAATGCTATGTACACTGTTCTTAAGTATTAAATAGTTACCTAATATTCTATAGAAAGAAATAGAGCTTAGTAGTATAATATATTAAGGTAAAGATAGGCTGAAATATTCAAGAAAATATTATAGTAAAGATATTTTTATTTTGGACAGAAATGTCTACAGAATCTACACTATTTTTCTTAATAATTATTTAAGTAAACCATTGTAATAGATGCTTAAAACTATTCATTGGTAGTACAATTGGAGGTTTAACTTTAAATATCTTAGAGTAAATCTAAACTGTAAGAGAATGTAAACTTGATATTTTGGTATTATAGCTTAGAATAAGAAAAAAAAAATCATTTTAAAGTTGACTAGATCAATTTTGGGTTTGCGAAAATTAAGTTTTTTTGGCTGAACTATATTACTAAAATGGGTGTTTTATAGTACATGAAAAGGTTTAAGAAACAGTACCTACCCGACTAGATGGAAATGCAAAATTCATCGGCTCGTAGCTCATTATAATCTGCTAAAACTGTGCATTAAATCTAGTGAAGTTGCCATTGGAGATCAGTGCTTTTAATGTCTTTTAGGAAAACAAAACAGAATCTCTAGAGGAAAATATGTTTTGAATTTTATAAACTGAATTGTCCTTACTCAAAACATGTATTTCGTTCAGTCATCAGAATGTTACAAACAAAGATATAAATATGTCTAGATAGACAGTCAAGGCTGTGAACTCGTCGAAAAAAATTGCGTCCAACTGTTGGCCGCTAAATGCACGCACACTAGAATAACACAACGACAGCACAATGACGTAGCGCGAGTGTAAGACGTAACTGTCATGCTCACCAGCATAACAAAGTTGGCCAGTTTGTTTTAGTTCTTTTGCAGCGGGACAGTCTATCTAGACATATAAATAATTAAAGGTTACAATACAATCAGGGGTTAGAGAATTATGTTGATTTCTTACCCTAAAAGACAATAAAACGATCTACAAACGACTCTAATAATGTACGTAGTACTAAACCCGGCTTACACCACAAGTAGTTACTAAAATAAAAGAGCTGAGTACATACTAACTAGAATTCAAAAATATACAGTGTACTTTGAAGAACTGGCACTAAGAAACCTTCGTTGTTGATTACCCACATCTTTAAGCTTTAAAATAGTTACAGTAAGGCATTATAGGACGGTTTATACTTTAAATTAAGGCAGCTAAAGGCACCTAGTTAATAAACTAGCAAATATTTACACGCTATTGCATTGAAGTGATTGTTACCAAAATGGCAGCACTTAATGCTTCTACTCGTTGCTAGATGGCGTTGTTATAAAATATACATTCGTTGAAGCTTCACTTAGGATAAATTCCATTTTTTAAACTTGAAAAAATACAAACGTACATATATATTACGTCTACTCGTTGCTAGATGGCGTTGCACCGTTTTCATTAGCTTTGGACGATTGAATTTGTATGTTTTGCAATGGTATTTTTAGTCCCCGCGGTGCTAGAATGAGTCTAGCAGGCGTCACGAGAACTATAGCGTACTCTCATTTATTCACGCCAAGGATTTTCGCGGCCTCGTCTGCGGAGGAGAGTAGCTTATTAATTGTTTTGTCGGGAATTCCGAGCAGTTTACCGATGAGGTCGCTATTCTCCGGGTCATTTTCGGCTTCTGAGGAGTATTTGCGCGATGTCATGTCCAGTTTGAGCTTCTTTTCATATGGAGCGGAGGGCGGAGAGTTGTTGTTGTTAACGTTGCTCGGGATTTCGTTGCCTGAGCCGTCGTCGTCTTGGTAGCGATATCTGTAAACATAGGAGGAATCAGTTGTGTGATTTCGATTGCTTTTGCTAACTGTTTTGGTTATGGTCAGTTACAAGATGTTTTAAATTAAAACACGAAGTTTTTACTTGCTTTTTTGCAAACAAAATGTTTCAGATATTAAATTTCCAATTTTAAAAGTTACTTGACAATCCATCTCTAAATAATGTACTCACCCATTAGTTACAACATCTTCAAGCGGCGTGTTAGGCGGGGAAGCCTCCTCATCATCAGTGATTTCTTCCCTGTGCTTCTTGCGATGTCGCAGCATGCTGTGCTTCAGGGTGAAGCGACGTCGGCACAGGTCGCAAGCAAACGGCCTCTCTCCTGAATGAGTCCTCATGTGACGACGAAGGTCTTCGGCCGACCAGAATCGACGGATACAGAACGCGCAAACCACCTAGAAAAAAGAAAAATACATAGTTGAAACGGGTTTTACAACTTGACAAAACATCCACACTTCTTTATTATATGTAACTTTAATATTAATGAATTAAATACATAAACCTTTCACAATGGTCTCTAAATGATGATGAAACTATATCAAAATGTTGTGTTGTTTATATTAACTAAGACAGGCACGAAAAGTAACTGAATTTTTTTTATTTACATAACCAAATTACAAGATGATTATTAACATTAACTAAATTAAATTAAAACTAAGTTAAGCTTAAAAAAGGCCCTCGGGGCATTGTACCGAGGATGCTGGCGGCATTTCCTCGCTGAATTGCAATGCTGATGCGTTGCGCGAAAAAGCCGCCAGCTTTTCGGTCACCAGTTACATCAACTAGACGTTTCGCGATTTCCGCAAATAAATTATGCGCACTGGGACCCCACGGACCGAGGGTCTCGACGCCATAGGGCACAAAGTTGTACTCTCTGCCAAGGCCTCCATATTTAATAACTTTCAGATTTTCGGCATTTTCTGCCGCTGCACCCGCTTTAGAAGTAGTCCGTTGGAGGTGGGACGGTGCTAGTGTGTCTACACAGGTAGCGTCCCACACAAGCATCCGTCCCAAACTCCACGGGACCAAAGACACACCATCAGGTCTTTTGCCATCATCTCTGACAATGCCAGTCGGCTCAAGAAGAGCAGGCACATTGATGCTGGCAAGATTATGTCATTAAGTGTCGCAAAAAAGTAAAAAGTAAAAAAAAAGTAACTAAATAAAAGTGATTTATAATACTTAAGATCATGTGGTAAGAAACTTGACTTTAAATAACAAGTCTGTATTACTTCTATAGTCAATAAAGATTCGAATCTTACCTTTCTGTTAGCATGATCAGGAAACTTCCCCCTTTCATCATCATCAGCGCTTTCGCTCCGGTCACTGGCAGCATCCAAGGCTCCCTTGCTGACCAGCTGCTCGTACTCCGCCGTATGTCCCGTCGCCAAGTGTGATAGGGCTCCACTCCTGTCTCCGAACGACGCCTCGCACAGATGGCATTTGAAGACTAGACCACTTTCATTTGTTTCTTCCACGATTTCAGGGTTTGGGGAGCCAGGTTGAGAGTCAGCCCCGTGTCTTGACGACATGTGTTTCTTTAAAGTTTCGAGCGATGAAAACGTACTTGTTGGACAAGATACACATTTGTAGGGCCTCTCTGGCACTGCTCTAGTGTCGTTTATTGGCTGCGGTGGGGATACTGTATCAGGGATCGGCTCAGCCAGGATAGCTCTAGCGGAACCTCCGTGCTTCCTCAATAGATGGCGGTCGCAGTTAGACTTGGTGGTGAAGAGAAGTGTGCAATGTGGACACTTGAAAGGTTTCTGTCCGGTGTGAGTGAGGACATGGCGACGGAGGGATGATGACCAGGGGAACTTGCGGTGGCAGTAGGGACATGAAACACGGTTGGGTGCTAGGCTATAAGCTGACTTCTTTTTTGGTGGAAGAGCTGTGTCCGTTTCCGATCTGAAAATAAGTAATAGTTAGGTTAATAAAAGCGATTTTTGAGGGTGGAAAGAGTGACTTCGACCATTCACCATAGATAATAAAATAAAATAATTGTTTTATTTAATGGTGTCCAAGATACAGGCTGTGCCTAGTTTGGGACCAACGCTATTTCCATATTGTAATTTTAGTGATAAAATAAACGATTTTTACTTATTACTTCAAAATTATTTATATGTAAAGGTGTTCAAAGGTTCAACTTACTTATTTTCATCACTGCCAGAGTTATTTCCCTCGCTTGTGGAAGCGACTAGACCCTCTTCGTCTTCTTCCTCGTCGCTGCGAGTAGGCACCACAGGGATAGGTAGTGACTCTTGATTCGGCGAGACTGAATTCGTTCCAGAGACAGTCTTATCATTGGTAATAGGAACAGGCTTATTGATCAAGTTTCCTGCGATTTTAAGGTCGAAATCCTTAGTCATTTCCTGTTGGCATGTAGCCATAAGGATTTCAGCTGCCGCACGGCGCGCCGCGGTATGTTCTTCTGACTTGTTTTCCTGGTCAGGCTCCTCATCTATTACTAAGGTATCTTCTTCATCTTCTTCATTGTCGGCTACTTCATCAGAATCTCGTCGCACAGGCGAGCGTTCAGATTGTTGCAATGGCCTTTCGAGATGGCGAGCTAGTAAGGCGAATTTCATGCGATCAGTCAAAGAGTCGGGTGTTGGGTACGGTGGTGGCGCCCTCGGAGGTGGTCTTCTCACACTCCAGTGCTGAGGATGCTGTTGCTTTACATGGCGTTCCATGTTAGACCGGAGGGTAAATCTCGCTGAACATTGAGAGCAGGAAAAAGGTCTTTCAGTTCTGTACCTCCTTTGCTTCTGCTTGGGCATCAAAACACCGTTCTTTATTACCATCTTCACGGAGTCCGTTTGCGGGACGAGAGTGTTATTCATAGGTGGGCGTGGAGATTCAGGGTGTGGCGACGGAATCGGAGAGATCGATGGTGGTGGTTTCAGTTCCTCTTCTTCAGGCTCAATCTTAGGCTGACTGTCCTGGTCATTAGGAACGAGTCTACCACCAGACATGCTCAAGCCTCGAATGATTTCTTTCTGTATGTGCTGTTTTATTTCGGCAAGTTCCTGGGAATCAGTTGGGTGAGGAAAAAACGAAGGTTGAAGTAAGTAAGGGGCGATAGGAAAGGATGGTGGCAAAGGTAAACCAGGGATCCCAGGAACTGTCCCAGCGTACAGCTGCGAAAGCTGGGTGGCATAGTAAGATGGATCGATTTTAGGAAGGGAGTTTTCAAAAAGTCTTTGCGAAGCTAAAAGGAATCTTGTCTTTTCGTATGCTGACGCGGCGACGCTTGCTGGGTCAGGCTCGAAGGAAGGACGTGGTGGGGCTTTAGGCTCCTCAGAATCGGTGTCACGTTTCTTCTTACTGAGGTCAAGAACGTCGCAACTATTATTGTCACTCGTACTCAAATCTACGGGAGCTTCTTCATCGTACGAATCGTGTGAGATGTCATTTTGCTTGTATGCGATTTCTGGTGACCTGAACTCAGGTATTTGCGTCAACTGACCAATACCCTTTACTTTAATTCGAGGTTGAGGCTGCTCTACGTCTCTTGGCATAGGCAGAGGTAGAGGCGACTCAGGTAATGGCAATGGTAACGGTTTGGTTGTTAAGTTAGTGACTGGATGTCTGTCAGTAATGAAACTTGGGGTAAAGTGCGTTAGTGGCGTATCACGTCCCGAACTTTCGTTGCGCCTATCAATGTCAGGGGTGTGGAAAGCGAGTGATCTTTTCACTTCATCTCTTGCAAGTTTTGAGTTCACTTCATCATTATTAGGATCTTCAGACGGGTGGTAAATTATTGAGCGTTTCACATCTTCTCTTGTGACTTTAGCATGTCTATTCCTTAAGTGTCGCTCACAGTTGGCTTTTGTAGTAAAAGCGTAATTACAGACGGCACATTCATACGGCCTGTCCCCGTTATGTGTACGCATGTGACGTACTAACGCAGCCTTATCTAAAGAGGCATGAGGGCACATGTTACACTGATAAGGTCCCGGGCCCGTTCCGCTCAAGTGCACTCTATTGTGTCCCTTCAAAGCTCTTAGGTTGGGGAACTTGGCAGGGCACAATCTACAGGGGAACTCTCCACGCAGTTTCATTCGTCTGAACTCTGCTGCGAAATTGTCCTGGGTTTCCTCTTGGTCTCTATCCTTGATAATCGTGTCAGGAGGGGTTAGAACCGAACTTTCTAAAGACACTCTGGTGCCAGTGAGCCTCTCTAAAAGGCCGCCAGCTGACGTGACGTTTAATATCGATTGAATATCTGCCAAATCGCGAGCGGCATCGATGTGTCTTATGCCGTTGGTAAGATGATTATCATCGAATTTGGGTGTGAATCTGTCCATTGGTGGTGTCAACGTGCCGGGAATGCCAAATGACCTGTTTCTGAGATCTAATTTGGCAAAGAAATCCTCCCTGCGATCTCGTTCAGGGCTGGCAGGGATGCGGGTCGTAGAGAGGCACGATTTCCTGTGAATGTCCAAAGCTTGTCCACAAGGGAAGTCTCTGTAGCACATGTCACACCTGTAACGCTGATCTGTCACTGACACATGAGGGTTTTTCTCGCATACTCCTCTAGCAATTTCAGGGAACTTCTTGCTTGAGAAATCGACGAAGGTAAGATCGTCGAAGCCAGTCTTTGTGTCGTCACTGTGCGCAGTGAATCGATGGATGTCGAAAGCGTTGACCGAGTCGAATCGCTGACGGCATTTGGGGCACTCGAACCTTGCTGTTCTTTTGTCCATCGGGATGGGTGATGGTGACGTGGACGCGGCACGTTTGCGCGCTCTCCTCAAATCTTCCTCCTCACTCCTGTCAGACCGGTTGTCACTGTCGATGCTCGTCGTCCTAGTGACGCGCAGCTCTTGGTTTTCAATTTGAACGCCGTCCATTTCTTCGTCGGCCTCGATTTTCGCTTCACTGATGACCTCCTCTGTTTTGATTTCTGTAACAAAAGAGTACATGTTACAATTGATTACGGATTGTATGTTTGAATAACGCGGGGCGCTTTCTTACAATTCCAAGAAAAGTCGACAATAGATGAGTCAGGCAATTCACTTGTGCGAGGTCGCCATATTAGAATAATAATATCTGATATTATTATCATCATTGGAAACGGTTATAGCTACAATTTGCTAATAGATTTTTTAATGTATTACCTAATTATGTGTGTGTTTGTGGCTACTCGATAACAGATGGCGTTGTTTTGTTTCGAAGTAACCTATGCGCAAACAAATGCTATCTTCTCGATCTGATCATAAAAATACATCACCGAAATAGCGAATCATCGAAGTAAATTGAAACCTTAAAAGCTTTTGCCAGCTTTATTCTTTTGAAATCAACCTTAAACCTAGTTAGATACGAATCAAAATCGAACAACAGTATCCATCCCTAAAATTCTCAAACCACAACAAAGTTCTCGACGGATGATTCACACTATCTTTTGTTTTAAAACGAACGGTAATTTTGATCAAAAATCTGTTCTAGCTGCTACGAAATAAAGCTTATTTCTGCTTGTTTCCATTCCAGTGAGCCTCGCTGAGGCTATAGGGCACAAAAATCAATAAGACTGACACCTAGTAGGCTATAGCTAGAGGAGTATGTATGGTTGGCAAGCGACTGAGTCACGTAAATGCTATCAGATCGTTGTTTTGTGAAAAGTAGCGATTGTGAGATACTTTAGGGACGTGTTATGAATAAATACATATATTTGGCAGGTAATTCCATAAGCTTCACAGATTCACACTCGATTTTCATGATTATGGAATTCACAAACTTTATAGAGCACTATTCGAAACCCAGACAGACATATTATTATATTAAAAAAAAACAGAAGTTGTATGAATGAAGTTGTTTAGTTGAAAATCGAATTAGTACTAGAAGGAAAAATATCAAATTTTGTTTATATAATTATACGATTCAATAACAGTTAGTAAATGCTTTTTACAACATTGCTGCCGCTAAATGAAAGTTTATCGCCAGATTGTTATTTTTTGCCTAAACACATTGTGGGCCCCAAAACTGTACCTTGAATACACTTAACGGTTACGACCCTTTAAGACGTTTTAAAGTGATTTTAGACACAAATCAACTTATAGTTATCTACTGGGATAGCTAAGTTGGATCTCAAAAATACCCATATTTTTGTTTCATTGTTCTCCATTTTCCAAAAAGATACGTAGATTAGAATAAGGCTATCAGATGCTTTCGTGAAATAGTAGCATTTGTAACATATTTAACGAACGAGCGTTGAATAATTTCCTTTATATCTGGCTGGTAAAACAGATTTTATCGAGATTACTTCGCGCCAATGTGCGTTTCAATTTAGCGATGATTTAGGAATTCAATTATCTATGATTCAAAGAATTGATGAATCCGAAGAAGAACGATGATTAAAACCTTTTTCTTGAAATTTCGATCGGTTTTTTTATCCTTTGCTAACAATCACTAGTCGTAAGGCTTATAATCGCATTTAACACATTCGATATTATCATTAAAGATTCTTGAGGTAGGTTAGTCACAAAGAATTTTATTCCCTACTTGATTTATAAGAAAACATACTGAATCATCTACTCGTACTTATTGTTATGATTCCCCTAGCTATTACTTAAGTCTTCTAACAATAATCTATATGAACTGCGTAATACCTACCCAGATAAACGGTTTTATCAATGAATAAATATTTCAACCAACACATTCTAATTTTATTGTTCACTATATACCAAATATAATGGCAGCACTGAAACACAGTTAAGTTAATACTATGGCAACACCAATCTTCACAGACTATATAGGTAAACACATTTTCACGGTTCCCGACACAGAGTATGCTCCCGTCATGTCAGGGGCACAGTTCTTCAATGAATGTTTAACCAAAAGAGGAACATGGCCATAGTAATTCCCGAACAGGACAATATATCTGACTCATAGTACGTCACTAAACTATATAAACGAGATTACTAATCAATGCATAATACCAAATATGGCATAACGTTCAATTATATAATTAATAATTCACATTAACCGCGTTTTGAGCTGGAGGTAAAGTTTGGTTTTAAATATAGGTTTCATCATTATCGTCAGCCAGAATATCGTTCGTATTAATGAAATATTTTCTCTAATGTATTATTTAAATTAAAGTTATTTTCCTGGTAATATTATATCATCCGAACTTATTTTAACCATAAAACTGTCAAGCTAAGCTATTGTATCTGTACTACTAATACTATTTTCATTTAATAGCATGATTGAAGACTAAGAGAAATGAGTGGTACAAGTATCTAAAATCTTAGCTATGCACACACAGTAGGTACCTACATATCATATACCATGACGTTATTAGGTACAAAATTCGACACCTTCCTCCAGTTTTCTGCGAATTCACATAAATTACGTTAATAAGTCGTATATCACGCGTATTTAGATAAACACATCCGTTGAGACTCCAATTACACAGAAATGGTTGATATCTGATGTTTTTCTTGCATATAACAATGAATAAAACTGTGTACAGAATTGTAGGTGCACCTACATATGTTTAGATTTCGGGAAGTATTCACCCTCCATAAAGGTGATTTTCGTTTGTAAATTTTCCCGGATCTGTTATTTCGGGGAGGGAGATTTGCACCCCTATTTCAACCCCCTGGCTACGCCCATGAGATTTCCCCCTAGGGAGACAGACTGCCCCAACACTGAGGACGGTGGAGTGGGCGTTTTGAGCTTTATCAGGCGAATATCTGCTTTTATAAAGCAAGTAGATGAGAAATTCAGTAATTATATATCAGTAGTTCGCTTAAGCTCTCCGATTATATGCATTTTCAAAGCCAAAGCGTAACTTAAATGATTTCTACAATCTACGGCTTTTCAATTACTAAGATTCAATAGAAGCTCCTTCTGTGCCTCGAAGTCTGCATCTTCCAAGTCTTGCAATATCTACAGCATTTTCACAATACTAAATCTTTAATCACCGTCATCAGCATCGACACCTCATTTACACACCTTTTTCTCAATATAACGCCACTCAGTTCACATAGCCAGCTTTTGAAGAAACCATGAACAAGCAAAATGTATCGTGTCGGGTTTTGTTAGCAATAATCATTTCACGCAATCTTGTCCGTAACTTGATGCGTGTGCGCGTTGAGGGATGGTGTCACACAGGTAACAGTTTTGTTGTTGATCTTTCTGTGGTTGTTGTCTTATTAGGCTCCATTTACATTGCCTCGGAAGGGAATGGAAGCGAGTTTTTGTAACGATATTATATATAGGAAAATGAACTTTATGTCAACTGTGTAATGTACAAACTAGATACGAGCTTGTAGCTGCGGGAATTACCGAGAATGCGAGAGAATTCTCCATAAAACGCGCGACCTGTTATTTGGCTCGTATCTAGTTTGTACGTTACACTATTGACATAAAGTTCATTATGCTTTGTACAAAAAAAAATCGCTTCCACTCCCGTTCCGCGGAGGATCTTTTTGTCCAGTGAAGCAGGCGAAACTTTTTAATAAGTTTTATCACAGTTGTTGTTACTGAAGTCGCTTGGACTTAAGCAAATGAATAAATGAGTTATAACTTGGACGTGGAGTTGCGGACACCAGCCCGTTGTACTATACTGAATCCTGTGTTAAAGTCATGAGAAATAGTGAATATTCACTTTTGAAAGCGACATGGACTGATTAGGAAATTAGTTTGTTTATTTTTCATATTATACCGACGACTAGAAATAGCGTTTTACCTGTGTATTCACATTCATAGACTCGGAAAGTTCGGAACACCACAAATGAACCACAGTTTAAACCAATATATTTGCACCTGCGACGGTGTAACGACAGCCATGTTTTACGCAACATGTACGAGGAAAACAAAAGTGAAGTTTAGTCGCGAATGTGTCGAAATTGAAAACGTATTTATTCTCGGAAACGCTCTGAAATGCGCTAAATGCACGCTTTTGGCAGCACGCGTTCAACGAACCATTGAAATTATGATTTATTGTCAATACTAAATGGATGTAATCGGTAATGTTACTGTGCAATAACAGGGAAAAATTACGCGAAACAGCCAAATATGGCAGATCTTTTGTCAGCTGTGGTCAGGAAAAGTTGCTGAACTTGATTCATACTCTAATTCCCCTGACGATGAAGAACAGGAAATTACAGATGAATTTACGTTCGAAATGTTCAATGCTTTTGTGGTTTAATTTGTCTTCAGTCTACTAAATGATCTCAACAAATTTTCACTAGCGTCAGGTGTGCATCGTTAAGCAGACGAGAAGGTTCCAGCTAACTTAACCATACCAACGATTGGTAGTGCATTCAGAGCTAGTCTATTAATAACTAAAACTGCAGTAAGTCCCAATACATTAAAAGTATCATAGTTTTCCGCCCTAGGAGCTTTGATGAATCTTTTATATTACTAAACCCGAGATTTTCGTCCAAATTTCTGTCTTCGGGCTTTTTAGCGAAAATAATTTGTCTATCGAGCACCGGATGACCAAAAATAACTCTTATATTATATTAATATTCAACATCCAGTTACACGTGTAAGGGTCATCAAAAAAGTACAATCACGGAATAAACACCATCCGAATTCAACGTACACTCGAGTTCAATAACTTCATATACGGAGAAAAGGTGTGACATAGAAGCGCTGGCGCACCGTGACTTCCTCCTTCCCGCTTATTCGGAATTTAAATCGACCTATCGCCATCCCGAAGTGTCCCGAAGTGAGCCGAAGTTGCTCGACAATAACTCTTATTGTCTGCATAATAAGATGGTTGTCTTTCTAACGGTGGGCGGCGCATATTATAAGCTATTTGATTGATATGTCGGGGACGTCGCACAGTACCGCTGCTTTCTTCAACACTCCAATGAGCCCCAACGGTACTGAATTACACCATGTAGTATCTCCAAGCCGTCACTTATGGTGTCGCCATCGGCAATTACCTGACCATACGGGTTTGATTTCGCAACTGTTGTTTTGCTGGGAAATTGGAGTATTTTGCACGGTATTGTGGTCTAGTTAGGCGTCCCTGGCGGTAAAGTTAAGTTTGTCTGTGACAACTGAGACGGCTATTGTCTAGAAATTGATAATGTGGTGCGCGGACGTTCATTTTGTACGTTTGTTAGCGTTGTACTAGTTTCGGATCTTGGGGGAAACTTAATTATAGGTTTATGCAATTGGTACAACATTTTGGTTAAGATACTTTCTATTTGTCAAGACAATTTGTCATTGCAAAAGATTCTTGTGTTTCTTAAAACGACAGCGGCAGCAGCAATATCACGATTCAAAGATTTAGCAGCAAGCTTTCAATCACAAAATTATCCAGTGTCATCATCTCAAGAATGAAGAAAAACAAACACGACCGAAAACGAATAAAATCAACAAAACAAAGTTTTATACCTCATCATCACTCTATGGTCGTACTGTTTATGGTTTTAAGATGGCGTCCTGATTAATGCAAGTCAGGAGCGAGCCTTCCGCAGTAACGGTGCTGTTATGATGCCACGTTAATGTCTGCCTTCAATATTTTATAGGACGTTATAGTTCTGTTGGTTACTGGGACGTTTGACTAGCTCCTCGACTGGCTTTGGTACATATCGGTCCCAGTTTTAAGGATAAGAGCCTGAACTCTGATGGAGAAGATTTTAAGGAACTCGCTTCAAATTGTTTTACGATAGCCGTCAATAGCTTGATGATTCTGTTTCAAGGGTTTAATACCGTGCCTACTCTTGCTTGACCTTATTTTAATCAATTTCACAGGTTGAATTGAAGATAGTGGTGTTACTCGTATAACAGATGTTTCTTCTCTGGCTTCTCTACTCTTTCAATGTGTGTCAGCTGAAATGGGTTACTTGGAAATTGTTGGATGGATTGACGTTTTTTAGGAGGTCCAATTGAGCCTGTTCATCATTGTGCATTCTATATATCATTGTCATCATCCTTCTGCCTTCCCTTATACCAAATGTGTGGGTGTGTGAGGTGGTATACTTCTTATTCCATACATCTCTTGGCCGTCATCTTAGTAGTCCCCCTATCTAGCCATATCATCTTTTACATTTCAACATTTCAGTCACTAAGTCTAAATCGTTTTTTCTACAAAATATCTGGACATTATGAATTCATGTCTTTGTTTCCAATTCAGAGGAAGTCACCGATTTAATTACTTTGGTATAAGAAAGAGCGAGGTATCATATTCATCATTAATGTGTTTATACCTATCTAGTGTTCAACCTAACGTGTGTTTTTCCAAGAAAATAGAAATATTCGGCGTAGTCGGAATTTTATGAATGAAATATGTTGATGTTAACAGAACTTGGGTCGTTTTACAGGTGTCTTCTTTCAATGCTTACGTAAAGACTTGTTTTGACATTATGTTGGAGATTAGGAGGTGATCTAATTATCGTTGTAACAAATATCGTTACGTATGTGTTTTCTTTTTAGGTAATGGAATTATATTCTTATACTAGAATTTAGTTTATGAAGTATTTTGAAGATGCAAGAATGGATGCAATTTTTTTCAGGCAATTTGAGATTCAAATGAAGTTTTTTTGAAATGCGTGTAAACTATTGCGTAATGAATCTGGGTCTTTCAATCTACGTCAAATCTGTGTACCTTCACACTCAGAACGATTCCTCTATGACAAAGCACTTAATTTCGAGAGCACTTGAGACAGAACGAATAGCCAACAAAGATCCTATTGTACCTTCTAATGACGTCATCCGCTAAAATGAAATCTCGATACGAAATCGATCAATCGCACGCCCAAAAATGGTTTCCACTCGATCGCTCGCTTTCTCCGGACGGAAAAGCGTCCCAATTAGGCGCATACGCAAGTCGCGGGGGAAGGGGGGAGTTACTGGGCAACAGAGATGTGAATAATTGAATGTTAATTCGTTTAGGGCCCGAGAGATGGCAGGACCGTCGACCCGGTGTTCGTGATGAGGTTACCAAGCGATGCCACATATTTCTTGTTGAGTGCTTTGACACTGAGTTAGTTTGGATGTGGCTTGATTGATAGGCAGACAGACACGCGTATGGTTTAGTGGTTAATCTGAATAATAATGCAGTTTTAAAGGAAAAATATTTAGGTACTAACAGAATACTATAAGATAATTTAAAAATTTAAAATATTGTATTTTTTTATCATCTGAAGTAAGTAGGTAAGTAGTCACTTATTCATACATTTTGTTTTTGTTAGGAACACCATCTCCTCGAAATTCCCGGGACAAAATAAGCTGTTTAATAATAATTAAACGTTTTGTTATTAAATAAAACTGAGACGTGAATACCTATTGATAAAACCAATGCTAGGTGTTTTGCTTTTATAATAATATGTATTCACGATCATAAAGTAGCAAAGATATTTCAATCACAATAGATTTTACATACACGTGGAAACTTATTGATTTAATTAAGAGTAGGTAATACAGATGTAACACTGACGTAGTTTTTCTCAAGTTTTGTCGAAAATCATGACATGCATTTTGCGGTAACAATGACAATATTAAGTTTTGTTCAGCTGTTCCGCACCTGACATTGTAAGTCCTAGCTAATAAAAAAGTAGATTATAGTCTATGGTCACAGAGAGAAAGTGTATTAGTCTATGGGTAACATATTCGAGTTAAGGCTCCCCCGCAGATAGGCGCGACGCTGCGGTGCTACGCGATTCTGGTAGAACAGTTTTCAAAGAAATTGTTCTACTAGAGTCACGTCGCGCCTATTTGCGGGAGCCTAAAGACCTGTGACTTATTATTATAATGATAGCTGTATGTATACTATCTTAGAACAATGCCTTATTATTATTCCTCTAAGTATTGGGGCGCTCTGTGGAGCTCAGCTTAATTTATCAGCCAGTGACTTCTATCAATTCCTTATTTGAAATCTAATTGGCTGTAGGCCAGTTTGAGTAATCTATGGACGCGATATATTTGTTATCTATGGTATAATATTATAAATCAGAGTCAGAGGTTTCTTTTAAATTCTTAAGTATTAAAATACTGCCACACAAGATAATTTACCTACAAGAAATTGTAACAGGCCTTTACGGGTTCGTCATTATTTGCCGTTTTGTATTTACAAACAGCAATTAGGGCCGGAAGACGACACAAATGGGTTATCAGATAAAGTACCGTTGCTGCTACACCTTCGGCAGACGTCCTAATCGGTCAGAGGACATTGAGAGCACCTAAAATGTTTAGTGAGACATTAAACTGTTGATAAATACCTATTTGCATTTGGCGCTGATAAAATTAGCTGGAAAAGAGAATGTTTTGCTAACAGTTTAAGAGTTATTTTCGTTTTAAATTGGAAATTACTATATAGGTTTATTTGTAGTTTTTGTTATTTCTAATGAGCAAAGGAATGGCACATGTATCGATAAAGTACAAGAGATGTATAATGAGAGTAATCTATCTCTCTCTGCCTAGCCTTTTCCAAACTATGTTGGGGTCTGCTTCCAGTCTAAACGAGTGTAGCTGGATGACAATATTTTACATGGAGCGACTACCCGTAACGATTAGCGACTGTCAAAGATATACGAATGACATCCGGGACCAAAAGGCTTAACGTGCTTTCCGAGGCACGGAGGGATCTCAATATACAGGGTGGATTTTTGAGACGGGGCAGTAAGGGCAGCTACCATAACCGTTACAGCTACAGGAAAACGGTCTTAAGCGGTCTCCATGTTCTTGTAGCGACAATGGATAAGGTACCTGCCCTTACTGGATGGTCATCCATCCACGAACCGACTGGAACAAGTGTAGCTTAACTTGCGATCAACCCGTATGGCTGTTCTCATTTAGCCACAAGCTCCTCGATAAAATACAAGACACGACTGAGTAATGTGCCATGTCGTAAATTGATTCACAATTCCTGTTAAGATGATAGTCATGATTATCGCGGAAAAAGGAAGTACCTAGATTAGGGAATCTAATCTAGAGAACTCTTTGTGATTTCCTAACACTGCAACATAAGCATTTATTTCATGTGATTCATAATTATGGAGCGTCGTTTAAATATTTGTCTTACTAAAAAGTATTTTTCGAGTTCTACTTTTTTTATCTAGCCTTGATTTTAACGCTAATTTGGAGAGCCTTGTTTTAAAGAAAAAGCACTGAGGAAAATGACAGGTACGCCAAAAAAATGTTCGTTCGTTTGGTCATGTTTGAAAAACTGACGAATGACGTGTGCAATACATATTTATCTACTAACAAAAGAAATCTGACTTGAGACTACTATGTTTACTATAAAAAACCGAGTGAGCGATGACGTAAGCAGTAAGTTATTCACAGAAGCAAAAAGATCTAAAGCTTTCAATTGTTGCTATTCGAAGCTCCATTCTAGATATCACTGAATCTATTGGTTTAAGGTACCGTTGTCTGCATGAATGGCCTTAAGATGTCTGTTGACACAAGTGTATGACACAAAAGGATGTTAGGATCTCTCTCGAGATTGCCGCGTCGGCTGAGCAAACCGAATTCCGTGTCCGATTGTCTTAATGAGTGTCTAATGAGATATTTTGTGTTATGTTTGGCTTACGAAACTTCGCCTTGGTTTTGTTAAATCTTACCTACTGTTTGAACAGTGAGTCTTAAAGGGCTTTATACACCGTGTGCGTAGAAGAATTTCGAGGACGGATCGCTGATGGTCTGGGTAGAATTTGATCGATATGTAATTAGTATGTTATCTGACTTGATGGTATCGTAACACGTGTACTGGCTTATACACATTTAACAAATCAGATCAGTCATGTTTGAATTAACATATCGTAACTTTTTGTACGCGTGAAGAACACATGAAAATTTAGGTAATAACTTTCCATAGAATATTTGTAATATTATCAGGTAAGAATATTAATTGCATGACGGCAGAATTTTCTAGTAACGTGTCCTCTAAGTGCCGTAAATGTTATTTGAAATAACAATTTTAGATACACACCTGTGATGGCACGCCACAGATAAGAAGAATATACTCACTTTAATTACTTCTATTTGAAGTATCAATAAAATAGACAATAAAAATTTGCTTGCAAGCCTCGGCTATTTTACATAACTATATTGAAGAATCCGTCCGATATGTCGCTCAATACCGGATGCCAAGTCATAAACGTTACTTATCAGCTGTTCTAAAACGTTGTAATAAAATATGAGGGTAGTCGTATAAATGCTCGGGTGTCGGATACCGCGCGTGCGCGCCATCAGTCGTCAAGTTGCAGTCGTTGAGCACATAAGCATATTGTTGCACCGGAGATGCGATGAATGGTGGTCTTAATCTTAATTGATGGCGTTTGAAATGTATGAACAGAATGCGGACTTGATAAATGGTTACATGATCATTGAATGAATATTAATAAAACGTGATAAACAGGTACTGACGTTGAGAAGATGGCGGCTCGGCCGCGGGAGGCGCGGGCGCGCTGGCAGCACCCTGCATGGCCCGCGACGGTCGACCGCGCTTGCGCCTATAAACAAGAGAAAAAATTAAAAAACTTTATCATTTTTCAAAAATCGTCAGAATTTCATGAATCGTTAAGAATAATGTAAACTAAAATTACCTACTGCTGCTAATTTAGGATTTCTTTTAGGCATATTAAAAAGTTTCATACAATTATTTTTATTTCAGGACTTGTCCATGGAAATATAACTGATGGTTAACGTATTTTGAAGCAGGTGTGAAATCAAATGAAATAAAAGCAATTGAACGGCTTATGCAGTTTCATTCAATTTAATTTTTATTTTCTTAACACTTAGTTTACAGTATTCTTAATAATGTATGGTAGGTACCCGTATGTTTTGTTTTAATTATACGTTTAAAGTGGGTTTATCAAGCATTCGTGTAAGTAGTCTTCTTGATGGTATTTTTTAGTACTTTTTGATAAATACAATATGTTGAAAAAGATCAGTGGCTTTTTATTTTAAAGTAACAAGCTATTCTAATTCTAACCTTCGTGATCAAATTAAACAATATGAATGCAATTTTTTGCAATTCTTGCCGTTTGATGCATGATTTTAACGGGAAATAAAGACAGTTGTGAAGGACTTCTAAGACCCTGTGACACCAGGTAAAGATGGAATACATAATCAGCCTATAATGTTACCACTGCTGGGAGACAGGCCTCCTCTCTGGGAGAGGGAGTGGGCCGTAATCTACTACGCGGGCCCAATGCGGGTCGGTATGTGTCACATGTCTTCGAATTTGTGGTTCTAAGACATACCGGTTTCCTCACGATGTTTTTCTACACCGCTTTGAGAGCAGTGGTGATGAAATAATTTACAGAAAGTAAAGCGCCTGTCCGGGTTCGCACCTACGACCTACAACTGGTAAGTCGCGGCCGTTACCACTGGGCTACCACTGCTGTAATGGGCCACCATTGCTCTGAATGAATTATAAATGAATCATTAGTAACTACGACAGTCATTCTGTTCCATACTCTGATTTTTAATTTGCTAGACTAAAATGACATTTGGGGTCCAAATAAAAAATAACCTAGTAAATAATCCGGTTACCGAGTGACTCTCACCAAGGACTACTGAATCATTCTCAGCTGGAAGACCTTCTCTGTTGACGTGTTGCCTCAGTAATATCAATTATTTATCTGTTATATTTAAAAAGAGGTCAATTGCAGGCGTAGCTGTCATTTTGGTCTAGCAAATTAAAAGCAGAGTTTAGTTATAAAAAGAATGCTAGGCTTTCTGCATTGTCAGCCTTAGTCGAACTATAAAAAGGCAAGACTTTTACTTATGTAATCTATTTAAATAAAAATGAATCCTTATTTCCCTTGGTCACGGCATTACGCGTGAACGGCTGGACCGATTTCGCCAATTCTTTTTTTGTTGTGTTTGTTATTGTCAGGAGAAGGTTCTTAAGCAAGAAAAAAAGCCTCCACGTGGGCGAAGCCGCGGGAAAGATCTAGTCTACTCTAGATCTAGTCTAATCTAAAAGACTCTAAAATCTCTAAAAGAGATCTAGTCTAATCTACTTTATAGTAATAATAATAATAATAATTAAACCAGCCTATTGTTGTCCCACTGCTGGGCAAAGGCCTCTTCTCATACAGTGAAGGCCCGAGCATTGATCACTTCGCTTGCTCAAGACGGGTTGACGATTTCAGACTTATATCCTGACTTAATATTGAGAGGGGCTTGTGGCTAAGTAATAACAGCCGCACGGGTCAATCGATCAGTTTAAGCTACGCTTACCGCGGTTAGTCCGTGGATGGGTGACCATATTTACATACCAAAACCCATCCGTGCGTCGGAAAGCACGTTAAGCCGTTGATCCCGGCTGTCAATCGTGGATCTTTGACAGTCGTTGCGGGTCGTCAGAAGCCCGAAAGTCTGACAACCAGTCTTACCAAGGGGTATCGTATTACCCAGTAACTGGGTTGTGGAGGTCAGATAGGCAGGCGCTCCATGTAACATACTGGTATTCACCTGCATCCGGTTAGACTGGAAGCCGACCCTAACATAGTTGGGAAAAGGCTAGGCAGATGATGATCCTGACTTATAAATACGAAAAGAGTTTGTTTGTTTGTTTGTTTGTTAAGCTTTCACGCTAAAATGGCTGATCGGATTTGGATGAAATTTGGCACATGGGTAGACCATGACCTGGAGAAGGACGTATGCTACTTTTCATCCTGAATCGCAGACGAAGAAGCGGGCAACAGCTCATTAACTATAAGTCCAGGTTTCTTCACGATGATTTCCTTCACCGATGTAATACTTAAAAAAAAACTAAAATAAATAAGTGAAAATGTTGTGTTTGATAAAACGAGCTCGTAAGTGACAAAGAGTATTGAGTCACATGTTATCTGCGGCTTCCTGCGACACTTGACGCTAATCATCGATCGGCGAGAAATGAGGGTACCTAATCTACGTACACCTATCTGGTGGGTGGGGCCGCCAGCTTCAAGAACTGGCTTGAGACTGTCCTGTTTTAGGTTTTAAAAGGTTTCATTTAAGAGCTTTGGTAAGGTAGGTAAATGATATACATTGTATACTGTCTATGTGTGTGTGATGTACTGTGTATTATTTGCTAGATTTAGGGTTCCGTACGTCCGAATGAAAAAACGGAACCCTTATAGAATCACTCGTGCGTCTTTCTGTCTGAAACAGCCAATTTACTCCGAATCTAATGGACTGATTAAGTTGAAATTTGATATACCTACATATGAATTTCTGTGACCCAAACACGGACGTGTAACAAATAAATGAATTTTGAATATGGGGATCACTCTTGGGAGACATATAAGAAACAAAAATAAAAGTTTTGCAAACTGTACCGTGTGACATATTAAATGATAGGACTTACTGGGAAGGTCCCACATATTTTATTTAATAAAAAAAAATAGTTTTAAAGTTATACAAGAAAATTGATGAAAATTGACCATTCCTCGCCTATCTCCAGAACCTAAAATTTTGAAAAAAAATACAGGTTATTCTAATTTTAATATTATAAACGCGAAAGTGAGTTTGTTACGCTTACGTTACGCACGCTAAAACATATGGTAAATAATATGGTAAATCTCTCAATTTTGTGCGTACAAATTTATACTTGTAGTTGGAATGTATGGAAAAACATGTTTTTCGACTACAATGTTAAGTTTGTTCTTGGGATAAATTCATACGAACTAAGGAACCCTTCATTGTGCGTGGTCCGACACGCACTTGGCCTGTTTTTCTTTTTAATATATGCAAAACATCTGTGTTTATTAAAAGTATATGAATTTTAGTTTATTTTGATTACGTACTTTTATATTCTATTGTAAAGCTTTATAATAAACTAAGCATTACCTATAGGATAAACATTAAAGATCTGGGTCACACGTATACACCAACATTATTCGGTTAAATCATCTGGAAAACCCTTGAAGATAACGATGGCAATATACGGATACACAATTAACCTTTTAACCGCCAGTCATGTATAGATGATAGACCAAAATGTGCCCAGCACGCCACGTTCACGACTACATGACAGATTTTAAGGAATAATTCGTAGCTTGGCGCCGAGGGCACGTTTTTGCTTTTTTGACGTGGCGGTCAATAGGTTAATTTGTGATTTGTAGGTAATGATAAAATTACACACATTGAAACAGTGAGTTACATTAAAAATCGTTGGGGGCACGTGTGATAATTAAATACAAAAGATAAATCAATTTATAAAAAAAAAACTGTAAAGCCCACCTCTGCACCGGCTTAAGGTGAAAGAAAAATAAATCCTTTATTTTCTTTTGTTTATAGCCACAGACCACAGAAACTATTCAACTGGCTAGTAGTTCAGTGCGCCTGCGCGTCTCGCCATTTATTATAATCCAGACAATGTATGCTAATAACCCAATCGACTGGCGGGCTACTAATGTAGTGTCTTAAATTAAGTTATATTTAGCATTGCTCAAAACATCGGAATGCAGCGTTTATTTCCAAAAAAATAAAGTAAATATCTTGTATTTTTGAGGTCATAATTATTTCTACTGGTAAGACGTATTATGCAATCTAAAATACAAGATAATTATCTATCCAGTTGGTTTGCCACTGATTTGTTGACACCCCATCATCTGTAGTCAAATATTTAGCATAAAAGTTTTTATTGGCACGCATTTTTGTTTCAATATTTTACCTATCTTAAATCTTCTACAAAATCATACAGGGTTAACTTAAAAAAAAAACCACACAGAAAAGAAACGACAAATTATATTTTTACATTTTACTGTCCCAACATTTTCCCCTTATCGAATGGGCATCCTACTCCGTTCGCTAGTGCAGCGCACGCGCGTCTGACCTATTATAGTCCAGACAATGCGAGCGAATAACCCGCGGCTGGTAGCTGGTATGCGACTAGTTATGTACATAAGTACCTTGTACCCGTGCTTACTGGTTACCTACCACTCTAGTCGTTACTTAATGTACTGGTAGCGTTATGCAAAAAAATCCAGTTCACCTAAACCAGACTCTAGACAGCATAACTTATGCTGTCTAGAGTCTGGTTTAGGTGAATTGGATTTTTGCTAGGTTATTGTAACGCAAAATCTTTGATGTTAACTTTTTGATTATTGTTTGCAGAGCAGTAATCTGTTTGCGCCATCAAATGCTTTGAGACAAAAAAAAAATTCTTAACTTTAGCTTTTCATAAAATTACTGTTTAACTCAGCTTTTTCTATAGTAGGTATAGTGTGTGGGAGACATTGCATTCTGTATGGACTGTCGTTGTCCACTTTTAAACGTGTCTTTACAGAGCTTTGCAAAAACATCCGGTCTTCCAGTGACCAATAAATTCTTGAATTAAAGAAAAGAAAAGAAAGAAAGAAAAATTTGGGACACGTACAGAAATACAAAAAAGTAAAAAAGGAGCATTTAAAACTAACAAAATTTACATATTTGTTCGATTAAAAACAAAAACAAACAACGAAAATTAATAAAAACGACTTGTGTGTGAATTCATAATTAATCATTCAAAATTTTAAAAAGGAGGGGGGCAGCATCATAGGGAATCTCTCTCTTTTTTTTAATCATAGGGAATAAAATTTGTCCATCTCGCTGTCAATAGGAAAAGTTTTCAAAAGGCTGGCAACAATGCTGATATTTTAGCCAAAAAAAATAAAATTATTATCATTACTTTAAGACTTGTTTTAAAAAAATCGGACATGTGCCAGTTTAACTCGCGTGGTGAGGTTTACAATGAATATGTTATCTACCATGTTTTTTCTATCCCAAGAACAAACTTAACATTGTAGTTGAAAAAGACGTTCTCCGATTCATTCCAACTCCAAAGGTAAGTTTGTAATACGCACAATATTGAGAGATTTACCATGTTTTTTTAACACCTTATACTTCTGATTGGTTTTCATGTAATTTATAACTAAAGCACTATTTTCTGTATTAAAAAAAAAATAGGCTTAGTAGTTTCGTAGATTTAGGAAGGTCAATTTTCATATATTTACTTAAATAACTTTAAAACTATTTATTTTAAAATTTAAAAAAATACCTATGAGATGACAAGTAGGTAGGTACATATTATAATAAAAATAACAAAACGGCGGATGAGCTCATTGGGCAACAAAAAAAAATCCGCATCGCTGTCTAGTATATCTGATTAGTATATCTATTTAAATTAAATGAAAGATTAAATTTTAAAATTATAAAAGAAAATTGAGGCCCTTAAAACAAGTCCTTTCATTTTATGTCTCACATGGTACAGTTTGCAAAACTATATTTTTTTCCTAATTTTCCCCCAAAAGTGACCCTCATATTATATTCAAAATTTATTTATTTAATTTACACGTCCGCGTTTGGGTCACAGAAATTCACATGTGTATCCAACTTAATCGTTCCAATAGATTCGGAGCAAATCGGCTGCGACAGACGGCTAGACAGATACATGAGTGGTCCTATAAGAGTTCCGTATTTTCCCTTTGAGGTACGGAACCCTAATAAAATAATTCTTTTTGATCTTCAACTCAATTTATTTAATTCATTCTTTCTTTTAATAAATTTTTGCAAAGCCGTAATTTCTCAGACATTATCCCAGTATTTCCCTTGCCTGGAAACTTCACATCTTGCGTTTGAGTCTCACCTTTCATGAATACGCCAAATGCGCTAAAACCGACTCTCAGCGGCGCCTTTGATGATCAGGATTACAGTTTACTTGGAATCGTAATACAATATTAATATTACTTATCTTGTATGCGGCTCGCTTTGAACTCGGAAATTGTGGTTATCTTTAAGAACTGATTTTGTTTAGTCATTGGTGGATTTGATTCAGCGGTGCTTAAAGAATTTCTTGTATGACCTACTACAATTATAATTTTAAGGGAGGATGGACCAGTGTTTTACTCTAAATAGGAAAACAATGGTCCACCCTCCCTTAAATTTGTTGTTACACTAAATGTTTCAAAGAACAACCTTTCTACCTATAAAGCCAAGAAAATAAAGGTTATTCGGTTTTTAGCAACGACAGTTGTATGACTTGTAAATAATATTTCAGCTGCACACATTTTTAACTCTTACCAAAAAAAAAAGCTCACCTGTGTACTAAAAATTTTACAACAGCACTTTTTGCGCTTACGTATCTCCGCAATTTAAAATAAGAACAACTTTTTTTACTTTTCTGTTCGGATTCCAATTAGCTTTGTTGTT
The DNA here is from genome assembly GCA_905333075.3 of Atethmia centrago. Lineage (NCBI taxonomy): Eukaryota > Metazoa > Arthropoda > Insecta > Lepidoptera > Noctuidae > Atethmia > Atethmia centrago. The sequence continues at coordinate 18,720,568 of HG995385.1, forward strand.
GGCCTGATTTCCAATAGAACTTTGAAGTGAAAAAGTTATGAAGACAATTAAATTTTAGCCGTAATTATCGTTAATTTACAGCAATAGAATATTCAATATTATGAGACCTAATTAAAAAAACTTTAATTTAAGTTTGAATGATGGAAAATAAGAAAAACGATGCTACCACCATCTATGAAATTAGTATGTTCTATAGGCACAAGCCAAAATCATTTTGCTTTTCGAATGCATCCAGCAACATGAGTTAAAATTAAAAATCTAACGGATTTCAGTTGGGTCATTCTCAAAATTCTGCAGTTTAAAAAAATATCAACAATTTAAAACGACATGAACGATTAATGTTTTTTTACGATAACTGTGATTGTTACATAAATGAAAATCATGTTCACATTTTCCATGTTTCCATTAAGAATGTAATAAAATAAAGCACCTATTGATTCTGTTATCACGAGTCACAAGGATTTCTTCATTATCAGTTGGTAGACGTGATCCGATGTCTGGTTCTAATCTCTACCTATTGTTAACTAATTATTACATGTATTTTTGTCAAGTAGATTGAGTTTTGAGTACAACGTTGGGAAGGTGATTTGGATCACGTATCGATTCTTATGTAATTATTTAGTTATGTAATTATTTAGTTATTTTTTTCTGGGATTTTTCCAAGGTTTCTCATTAGGTTTTGCTGGTATTAAATACATGATTCCAGCATCAGTTCATATTTCTTTCACTTTCAAACGAAGATCTTTCTTCGTTTCTTCTTAAGTTCTAAGTTGAGCTATACGATTATTGACAAATGCGTGCACTGACTGGACAGGTCCACTCAAATCTGTGGTTCATTCCTCAAAAGACATGACTGTGACCTCTGAGGTTGTTCCGGTCTTTCTTCTCAGAGTAGTCGGTTATGAACTTATGAAACACCAAACTCATCTAGTTTTAAAACTACAGAAATAAAATCATTCAACATTTCTCAGTTTTCTGTCAAGCTTACTTGATCTTCTTCACTTGATGCGTCCTCTAGTTAGACTAAATACCTAAGTGAATAATATGAAATAATAACAAGTATTAGGAGATGAACACTACAGATTCGGTGTGAAATAACTTGGCGCATCTAACTACCGTATTATTGCGAAGTCAACGTTGCTCTATTAACATTAAGACATTGGCTCTAAGAGGTTTGTATCTAAGATATTTATCTCAGGAACAGCGGGGTAATTGCATAGCACACTATCAGTAGCAATGCGTTTCATTTTGACAGTTCAACAAAATTCATTGCGTTATTTACTTGGTTGAATAGACATTTTTTGAAGCACTGTATTAGCAATATACTTCTAAATCATTTAGATTCTGATTGATAGTGTGTTTACGCCATTAGGGTGCGGGTGTAATTTAGATTTTGAGAGTAGCTCGTGTAATAAGCTTTAAAGATCTACCGATCTATTCTGTAAAAGAATCACCGAGAATAGGTAGGAAAAGTGAGCCGTATTGACGGCTCACTTTTTCTGTCATTTCATTTCAAGTTTTCACGGTGAGATTATAACGGAATAGACCGTGGTCGATTTGGTATTAAGGAACCCAGGATCCTTTGATAAGGCCCTAATTGAAGGCAAAACACCAGCTAACAAATCGTCTATCTCAGATATCGAATTGATAGATAAAAAAACACCTTCTATAACAATCAAATAATATACAAATAAACGGCAATTACTAGATAAGATTACATATGTCCGAATGATATCTTCTGTCCGTGACAACGTTACCTATAACATCTTTATGTTAAGAGGCTGGTTGTCGCAATCTGGCCATTACTGTAGATGATGATAAACACTTGTCTTGTTTAATAGATAGTGTAAGGGTTTGAGCACGATAGCGAATTTTAGAGATAAGCTGCGATTTCGTTGAATGTCAATTGCCGCCAAATATAATTTTTGCATGAAATATATATATTTAAATACTTAATAGAATTCCAAGACTGACGCTATTCAGAATTGGCGTATTCTTTTTAAACTGTCAAGGAGTATGTCAGTCAAAAATATTAAACTAGTTTTTAATGAAACTAATAAATAAATTAAAATGGGAATCCTATAAGAATTAGGCGTTTGCCATAAGTAAGTAAGTAACTAATATACTTCAGAAACATATTGCACGAATGGAAGCAGACTCGAATTCTTGATACCTATCAATAATGTTTGCCTAATGTCTAAAAGAAATGAACAAAGAACTGCGCCACTTTAAATCGATAATATTCGCTGTTCTTACATAATTGTCTAAAGAGCACATCACGGCTATCTGGCACTTGAGATAGAAGACATTACCGAGATAATGGACGACAAAATGTCTCAATGGGAGATGAGATTGAAACTTTATCTAGCAATTACTTATCTGAGCAGCGTATTCGACATGAGTCTCACTTGAATCATTGTTTCAAAACAAGATAAAAGATCTGTTTCGTAATTTATATTGTTATTGATGATGATGTTTAGGTGAACAGATTTATAAGAACAAGTAGTCAATACTTTTAGTAGGAGGAAAGATTCTGTCAATCTATTTAGATCTATTTGGTTTGGTGTTTTGGCTTGTGGTTAAGTAATTACAGCGGCACGGGTCGATCGAACAGGTTAAGCTACGCTTGACGCGGTTGGTCCGTGGGTGGTATCTTTACATAACAAGACCCCTCCGTGCCTCGGATAGCATATTAAGCCGCTGCTCCCGGCTGTAATTTGTGGATCTTTGAGTCGTTACGGGTCGTCAGAAGCCTGAAAGTCTGACAACTAGTCTTACTAAGGGATATCGTATTACCCAGTAACTGCCTTGTGGAGGTCAGAAAGGCAGTCGCTCCGTATAAAATACTCTTATTCAGATGCGTCCGTTTAGATTGGAAGCCGACCCCAACATAGTTGGGAAAACGCTAGGCAGATGATGATGACTCTTTTATTCAGACAGAAGGAAAGGCATCCTTCCTAAATCGTGTGGTTGGTCCTTTATCCTGATTGAAAAGAGCGTTTTGAACACCTGTCAAATACTGGTGAAAATTATAGATGTTTATTTCGGCCGTTATAATATGACGGAACCGCTTTCCTAGGAAACATAAGCTTTAATGTTCATTGCTGAAGATGGACCTCACGATCCTCACTGCAATTTGCAGTCGTTAGTCATCATTGTAGGAAATGTAGCTAAAATCACAAACATTGGTAGATGGACCGGTAATCATTGAGTGCAGTGATTATAATGTTATTAGCATCCTTAATCAGTTAAAACATCCCAAATTTATAATCATTTGGATATTTCTCTGAAATATGACAAAAGGCTCAGTCATTTGCGCAACACTAATCTGCTTAGATTAATTGAATGATAATGATTTACCTATCTTTATTTATGACATGCTACGGTCAACCATTAGTAAATAACGTGATTTCTGGAAGTAAATTGCATGGAAACCATGAACATTACTTAAAGCATGTAAATTGGGTTCGTTTATCCTTTTACCTGGGAATAACATTTGGGGTGCGGAACTTTCCGTTGCGTTTGACTCAGTGTATAACATTGCAGAATATAGCTTCTTTTAAGACATTTTCTTTATATTTTTGTTTTCTTTGTGAATAAGTCCGTGTTTTTATTTTCAGATTTTTTATTAAAAGAGTTTTGCTTCTGGGGTTTAAGATTTGAGTGTAGGTATTATTAAATGCTAACTAAGAGTATTAAAAAAACAAAAAGATAGTTACGAAGGAATCAATTAGGAACGTAACCTACCTACTAAGTAAAATATTAAGTGAAATCCTATTATTATTGGAATTTAATGGAAAAAGAAAAAAAAAACCGCAAAAGCAATTAGGTACCAAAAAACAAGTAAAACAATTCACACAGCTTTGGAAAAATAATCTACAGCTTAACATGTAAAGTTATAATAACTGTAATTACACATAGCGAACAATTAAACTTTACTTGAGAACACCCGACGGCGAAAGTGTTAATTTTCATTTCTTTATCTAAAGCGTTATTTCACAATTTTCTTGTTATTCCTTTTCCATATAGCAGGTATATAAAGTAATATGATAATCTTATACGACTAACTTACTATACCTAGTTAGGTAGATACTTGAAAATATTTTTAACGTAAGTAGGTACCTAATTCTAATTAGATCACGTTTTTTTGCTAGAAAAGCGAAACGACAGCACAGCATTCAAAGTTTTTTTTTTAAACGAATTGTTTATCGAATTTATTCCTTTTTTGCGTCCGGTTGGATTTTTTCGTTATCACGATAAAAATCGATCACATTTTTTTTTGCAGAGCGAAACATCAAGCACTTAAAATAAAACCGGTCACTTCAGTTCACGAAATAGCAAATTTGCAAAAACAAAAACAAACAAATATGCAGAAATTCTAATTCGGAACGTTCTTTTTTCGCGCACAAAATAAATACAACCGTTGCAAAAGAAAAAAAATGAGAAGCAATATTCTGCAATAATTGATTTTCGAACACAAGTCACCTTCAAGGGCTCAAGGGTCAGGAGACGACAAAACATTCGACTGTCGCGTATCGCACTGAGCCCACTCGATATTAATTACTAGAGGTACCTAAAACACAGGGCGACGCCCGCCGTCACAAACGATAATTTGCATCGTAATCTAATCGAAATAACTTACCCAATGATGGATAATTTTTGCGATATCAGACGAAGCCCGAAATAATACAAAATAAATAGTCCAACAACACACGAAACAGCGTCCAGTCTCTCACTAAACACCTTAATTATTTTTTGAGCACAGATTTACAGTCTTGGATTATTTTCTATTTACAAACACTTTAAAATTTGTAAGGCACTATTCAAGTATTCGCTCGTCGAACGTGTGTCGCATCTCGCGCGGGAACGACAACCTCGCGCGCCGAGATGTCGTCTCCTTGTGATCGTGATGAGAGTACGCACTGTCGCTCTGCTCTCGGGGGAGCAGAAGATGGCCGCCGATTGGTCGAGAGCGGCAGCCGGGAGAAGGAGAGAGCGCATCTCGCGCGGGCTGCGAACGAGCGAGACAGCTAGCGTCATTCGTTTCGTCGGCCGGGCGAGATTGTCCGCGCGGGTTCAGGTGTATCACCGACGAGAGCGCGCAATGATAATAATGTGGAGATCGGGCACCGAGTGGTTCCGTCATTATCGAATCTTTATTTAGTTTTATCTCTGCGATTAGAACAATGATGGCGGATGATTTTATTATTTACCTACAGCACAGTTAAAAATATATTTTAAGTTGTTTACACTAAGCATCTCCCCAAAATTAAAGTAACCAACTATTTGCGTCACAGACAAAGAATGTATCAAATGTTTGAATTGATTTGCAAATATAAATAACCAATCATTGAATTGAATGATAAGTGTATCGAATCAATCAACACACGAAACTAGTTATCGTAATGAGGGCACATAAATAAGTAGATACTAATTAAAAGTAGGTACCTACACTTATATAATCAATTAAAAAGAAAAAACTACCTACCATCTGGGATATGGTAGATTTTCATCTCATAAATTAATTTTGGGTTTATGGTTTATGGTTAATTTCTAAAATAGACCTATTTTTTGGAATCCGAAAAAAAATTACGTCCGCAGAAAAAAAATACAGTTAAAGTTTAATTTTAATATCTGCATGAAGGCTTCTACATACTGGCGCGACTTGTCGCGCGACGCGACGCGACACAAAGACACCGCGTGTAGCGCTACAAGCGGTGCCTTTGTGTCGCGACGCGTCGCGCGACAAGTCGCGCCAGTATGTAGGAGCCTTTACCGGATAGTGTATTTTCGAAGTAGAAAGACAATGAACCTGATGATCGATATTCGAAACAAATAAATATGAACACGTAAGTATCATGCTATCTTAAAAAAAATCTGATAAACAAATAAATACCTGAATTTATCTAAGTAAATGGATCGTAAAAACGTGTTTTTTTATCTTTACTCTTTCACGAAAACAACTGCTTAAATACTAAGACGATTTAATAAAAGGCCTTTTCTGTTTTCTAGAAAAGCGGGATAATATGTCTTTTTGTAAGCAACATAATAATATGAGCGATAACTGTCAAAGGCCTGTTCGTTAAAAATGACGTAAGTTGGTGATCGATCATCCTACCAGTTAGGTTACCTACCTACTAAAAGATACCTACTGCGTGGAACGATACTAAGCCACGCGCTAAGCTTATCTCAAGGAACGTTCAACTTAAGGCTTCTACATACTGGCGCGACTTGTCGCGCGACGCGTCGCGACACAAAGGCACCGCTTGTAGCGCTACACGCGGTGTCTTTGTGTCGCGTCGCGTCGCGCGACAAGACGCGCCAGTATGTAGGAGCCTTCATTTTGTGGAATTAACACGATTTTTATAATTGCGAATTCTTTTAATTGGTTTTTGTAGAGGTTAAGTATCTGTAGTAAATCATTAGCAAATTATGAGAGCCCTAATCGTTTCCAATAAACCGGGACAGGTTGTCTTCCAATCTACCTTTTTTTATTTGTTTCCAAATCCATCAGTTTTTTATTTTAACCTAAGTAGGACCTAGGTATTTATTCAGAATTAAAATTGGTGAAATATTAACTTCAAAATCTTAGAAATAATTTACTAGAATACCTGTATCACAGGCGGCAGGGGCTCAAACATAAGATATGGTAGATACCTAATTAAAGCATCATAAAATTCTGAACAATATTAAAACTAGAAGTTTTGGGATAATGATAAAATTAAATAAGTTATGTTATAAGTACTTACCTAGTTTACATTATACAAATTAAATGTCTTCTTAACGTGATTTTAATGCAGAATTGTCTTCTTTGTAGGTTTAGAATTTCTTCGAAGTTAACCGTGTACCTACTACTTATTTTAGTATCTAACTGTTTCGATCTTCAGTGACGTTTACCACAAGTACCTAGCAATGTCCATAAAACAAAGTCTATGAATATAAATAAATGACCACATTATCGTCGTTAAAACACGTTTCTCGTAACTAATTCTCATTCCCTATCAATGAGTAGGTAAACATCGTCATTCGACTGTTTAATTAGCACTTGCCCTATATTTTATTGTTTATTCAAGTATCTCGGTTCTCTTTGACTTCTACTTGTTATTAAAATATTATAAAAAAAAAACAAATTAAAAATATAAAACGTCAGTTGGGGCTTTCGCGCCCAAATTGTAATGGCAGTTGAAAGAAAGATGGCGCTGGGGATTGCAAAAGCGTCAGTTTTGCAATTTTCGTCTACTACGTAACGTGTATTTGCATCATATAAATTAATTCTTATTACATGCTTATTACTGATGACCTTGAATAAATTATAAAGATTAATCATTTGTATGCTAGAAACTGACATCTCTAGGTACTGGAGAACAACATTTAATTTTGAGTTAGATACAACACCATTCTCGGAATAGGTATTTTTGTTTATCTTCTTTTAAATACCTACTGTGATATTTTCTTTCGCATTTGGTGAGCTATTTGGCCAGAAAAAGTTCTGAGATTTGCCCATTTTAAATATTCCTGTGTTAATATGCATATTTAGAATCTTCGAACCGTGATCGGTATACAAAGCTGAACGGTGAGTCATGGGTAGCTCGCCGTCCGATAAGGACCAGGCCCTGATCGACGGCGCGTTATGTTCCACGCGTGCGTCAAAGAGATGTCAGCACAAGTGTGGACCCCTACACTCGGCCACGCGCGCCTCAAAGGCCCCTCTAGGGCCGATGCCTGCCGGGATCGCGGGAAAGTTCGAAAGGGTTACCGAGGCCCCTGGCAACACAGGCAACGGAAGGAACACGGGTGGGTTATAGTCAGTAAGAGTTTGGACACACTCCCGCTCCACCCAGAGCGGGAGAAGTTATTTGTTAATTTCCCAACCAAAAAAAAAAAAGTATGCAAAGCTATCGAAAATTATCATACGATCCAGTTTGTTACACAACATTGTTTGCCTGCATATTGATTGCTTTAATTGACGTAAGACAGGTGTTTCATCTTACATTACCGTTGTTCAAATAATAATACTTTACCTACTTTGATTGTAATTTCACCTTTTTGCTTCTTATTTTGATCAACAAAGTTGAGGATTAAAAAAAAAAGAGGGTGTGCATATGACCACACTATAGAAGTTAGAACTTACCTCCGCTAGAGGGCGATCCCGGTATGCGCGATTCAGCGTCAAAGACCGACTGGAGCCGAGTATACCCGATTCAGCGTCACCGACCCGAGCGTGACGGTTCAGTGTCATTCACTTTTCAGAAAGAGCGCATGGTTCTAAAGAAGTTATCACTTCAAAAAACAACTCTATTTATCGATCAATGCTCAAAAGCAGAGCTTTTCAAACTCTTAAAATACATTTCCGATACAACTCTAAAAGGTGCTTAAATCTCCTGTTTACCAAAAGAGGCGATAGTTTCAATACAAAAATCGGTTATTATCAGCCGTACTCGGTCCCCATCTGGAGCCGACCTCTCGTATCGGTCAGCCGAACGTATGCAAACATGGCTCCCTCCATCTGTCAACACGTGGCTAACGTCTCTGTGCTGGGCGTATTTTTTTAATGAAGAGGTGATGGTTTATGAATCGTAAAAGGTACTGATACTTTTTATTGCATGCGATTGCAAAGTGGGCTTTAATGTTACTCTGTATTTCTTCTTCTCATTATTACACATTATTGAATGCATTACACCTGAATATGAACTCGAAATAAATACTCAGAAGACTGACAGTAAATCCATCGCAGAATACCTAAGATCACGTTTGATAGGTAGGAGGACTCTAAAATATAAAATTCAAAAATGTTGTCTATAAATCTGATTATGAGATTAACGAACCAGAAACTAAAGAATAATAATAAATACTAATAATCAAACAAACAGTAATAAACATAGATATATGTAAACAAAGTGTACCCGTCGCTGCCACGCCATCGACGCCATGACATTAATCGATATCGTACGCCAGATAAGATGGATCTTAAACAATAAAATATTGTTTTTCAACACCTTCAAGGCTTTCTATTAATCTTTATTAACATTATCGGTTTTAGAAAAGACATGGAAGTGATTATCAAAGAGATGTGAACGTTAATAGCAGGGAAGGTTGTGTCTACGATCGTTAGTGATATCTATCGTTATTTTTATCGTTTTTGTTACCTACGATTTTCTGAAAATCCAAATATTGTGGTTATCCCAAAATTCTGCCACGCGAATTTCGTTGGCTGTCGCAGTCATAAGATCCTCAAGTGCACAACCTGTGCATATCTTATAACTGCGTCATGCGCAAGATGGAGATTCTCTTTGCTACGGACTATTTGGGTACATAGTCTATTTAAGGTTTTTCAATTTGCCCACGGTAACGGATGATTCAAGAAAGAGATCAGGAGGACTTCTACTTACATAGTTTATCGTCATCTTGAATATAAGCTTGTACCAAGTTAGTTGTTTATTACCATTTATACCGATGATTGCTTTCAAATACAATGGATTTGGAGTCGTTGTCTTCATTATCACTTATCATTCTACTAGAAAATCCCAATTATTCTATCATATCAATCTACTAGCAATCTCCGCCTTGCGCCGCATGTGCGACAGGGCTTCTCTTTGCTACGGGCTATTTGGGTACGAAGTCTATTTAAGTTTTTTCAAGTTGGCCACGGTAACTTGTGCCCGGATGTGAGGCTCTCTGATGATTCAAGAAAGAGATCAGGAGGACTTCTACTTACATAGTTTATCGTCATTTTGAATATAAACTTCTCCGAAGTTAGTTGATCATTGCTTTCAAATACAATGGATTTGGAGTCGTTGTCGTCATTATCACTTATCATTCTACTAGCAAATTCCAATTACTCATAAGTTTTCTATGTTATGAAAAGCCTTTTCGTTTTATTGTTTGATATTCATTACCATTTCAGTTTGAAAGCTATTATTATCAGTCTGCCCTATTGCATGCCATAACCAGTCATGATTAGCAGTTTGCAATTTAGCATTGTCATTCAGAAGTCTATAACTCGATAGTTTGGCCTCATTATTAAATGAATCGATTAGAACAGCACTAGGTATCGAGAGCACTATTCCAACATACAGTTTAAAGTATAGGAAACTATAATAATTATCAGATAGCAACGCTATTGGACAAACAACACACACGGATGGAGGAATCTTATCTTCACTTACTCAGTGTCCATTAGCAGTTTTACTAGTTATAGTGTATACTTCAAAAATCTTGTTTAGGAACAAGATTTTTACGATACGAACGCTGTTCCTTTAACTGATAAGGCTTTTTCTACCCCTTATGACGTAATGCAGTTTGAAGAAGAAGATATAAACGTATATTTGTAATTTTTGTTTTTCAGTACATATGTGACATACTATGGATTGTGTGAAAGATAATATGGCTAGAAAGGGGGTGACTATACAGATGATAGCTAATAGAGAAGCGAGGAAGTGATGCTGCACAGCCCCTAATAAGTTGGGACAGTCATGAGCACGAGGATGATGACATAACATTAGTAAGTAGGTACCAATAATTAGGTGAAGCAAATTTTGTGGGGGAACCCCACAAAATTTGAATACACAAGACTACACAATACTTGAAATCGAATGATGCGAGATCGAATAACACTTGCTCGAAAACGTTTACTCGATAGTACTTGAAATCGATAAATTATGAGCTCGACAGTTCACTCCCTCGATGCATCAAAATCTCAAATAACTATAAGCTCGAATCATCGGCAGCACGAAGGCTTTATTATCTTGAAACATCATTTCTCGACCGACCATCTAATCGATTTATAGAATTCTTCTTATTTTCTTCTAAATTTGCTTATATCTCGAAAACGGTGCATCCTATAACAAAAATAATTAAAAAAATGCCCCTTAATAACCGCCCAGCCGATGCCGCGTAGTTCTCAACATGTAGGTAAAAAAAAATCAATAAATACCATAACAAAAAAAAAAAAACATATTTCTTCGGTTACATGAAATTCGGAATAAAATATTTCGGAGTTTTTGGGTGTTCCCTTCTCGATAGAAATACCACGTGTTTATAATGTTGACATTGTGGTTAAAACTACACACTTTTTTTCTGGCTAAATAAAAATATGTATGAGGTACTTAGTACAAAACAGTCAGATGGTTTAACTTAAGTAATTTATTGACAGTATTGGTAGTTTGTGTTAGTTATCAGTATTGTTTATTGACTATTTTCCTAAAAATGTCCGAAATAAGTGTTCAAGCTTTAAAATCGCAAAAAGGCAAAGACATTTTGATCCTTAATGGTTACGTGATGGCAATTAATAAAAAAATTGGTCAAAAATATTATTGTGTGCACCTTTCATATGCGACAGAACCTTTCATATGCGTCACCTAACCTAACCCAACATTATCCTTCGCTCATATGAAAGGTTCTGTCAGCGAAACGTCCATAGGTGAAACGTTCTATCGACGAATCTCTCAAAATCGAAACGTCCCGCCGGTGATCAGTCCAAAGGAGAAATGACTGTCGAAGAACGCTTGCAGACCCGGCGAGGAACGTATACTTCTGTTCACAACTAAAAGAAATTTAGAAATTTTGCAAATATCTGAAGTATGGTTAATGGACGGAACTTTTCAGAGTTGCCCACAATTATTTAAACAGTTGTATTCTATCCATGGCATTGTCGGCGCGGGTGATTGTCAAAGAATCGTACCCCGGGTATATGCGTTTTTGACTAGGAAGCTGAAGAATACTATATTTATCTTTTTCGTCAGCTCCGAGACTACGCCACCGAATGCAATATAGTTTTGGAGCCTCAACACATCATATCTGACTTTGAAAAGGCAGCGTTGAACGCCATCAAAATTGAATTTCCGAACGCAATTAGCAAGGGTTGCTTTTTTCAATTTGGTCAGTCTGTGTGGAGAAAAATTCAAGAAAGCGGTCTGTCTTCTAGATATGGCGAATTTGCGCTAAAATTACGCCATCTTCTTGCCTTGCGTTCTTGACTCCAGAAGAAATTCCAGAAGCGTTGTTGCGTTGTTGCGCGAGTTCTCAAAGAAGAAGTGTTACCGCAGGAAGCAGAAATTATTATGACTTGGTTTGAGAGATATTATATTTACGGCACACTAAGCTCTCATTGCTCGCAGACAAACTCAACCACAATTACAATTTCAAGAACACAACAGCCTCTTTTCCGACCTGCACTGTGGCCGATTTAACTCAATAATGATAGGAAATTTCCAAGAACCCAAAATAACGTTGAGGCATCGTCGTTGGAATACGTTGTTAGACAATAAAAAACTTGGATTATATGAAACAATTACAAAACTTAATGAAGAACAAGTAAACACTAAACACGTAATTGAAAAAAGCCAATGCTGGAGTAGACGAGACACCACGTAAAAAGAAAATAATACAACGCAATGCCTCTATTATGAGGTTATGTGAAAGTAAAGAAAAAATGGGTTTACTTGAGTTTTTGAGAGGTATTGCAAATCATACAAAATTATAATTGTTTTTTTTTTTTATATCATGACATTTTTTCCATTATTTCGTACTTAAATAACTTTACTTCTTACCTATTTGGTAAAATTACTAAGTATTTGTAATGTTATTTTGTTACTATCATTATTTTTCATGAATATAGTTGATTTATATTTCTGCGCATGTATTGTTTTATTATACTGTAGGCACTCAAATAAAAATCCTTCTAACTTTTCTGTAAATCGATTAGATGGTCGGTCGAGAAATGATGTTTCGAGATTTTGATACATCGAATAATGAGCCTTCGCGCTGCCGATGATTCGAGCTTATAGTTTTTCGAGATTTTGATGCATCGAGGGAGTGAACCATCGAGCTCATAATTTATCGATTTCAAGTACTATCGAGTAAACGTTTTCGAGCAAGTGTTATTCGATCTCGCGTCATTCGATTTCAAGTAGGGAACCCAATTTTACGTCTATGGAGTTTCTTGCCCGTTCTGCTCCATAGGAACCTTCTTTGGAATGGGCAAATAACTTCATGTTACTGACTGATCGACACCTTGACAGTTCAAAAGTGCCTGTAAATGGATTATATGAAATTAATTCTTTGAGTTTATGATTTTGGTGGATGTGGGTAGCGGCAATCCTACCGTCAATCTTGATTTGCTACTGTCCGAACTATTTTATTTACTTTGTAAATCGTGATATTCGGAACTATCAAGTAATACATCTTTCGCCTAAACAGCTTCGGAGCTTCAAGAAAACAACGCTATGAGCCACGGGTAAACGACGACTAGTATAGTTGTTTAAAGTATTATATAAAGTAAAAATTAACATAATAAATGACGCGCGATAACCACAGTATTGGGTGATTAAGAAACCATAAAATTATTTAACATTATTCATCTGAATTAGTGACGAAAGCCATCTGAATGTATTCATGATACTCTTTTACAGGATAACAGATCAGGACCAAGTTGCATTCGTATTAAATGCGTCAATCATTAGTCATTGATAAGGAAAGGAGTAAATTATTTAATTAGTTAACTAATTCATAAAGTGTATGCGACCAAATACATATTCACAAAAACAGAGCTATACCTACTTGAAATTGGTACGCACGCGACCGCAGTTTCTAATGACAAATCGTGTGAGAAAACCCAAGATTTTTAGGTCTTTGACACATAGAAATGGGCAGGTAATAATACACAGAAATATGTATAACAAATACTATACGTATACGAGGTTAAATTGCCATATACGAGGAAATGATAAGATAATAGGACAAATGTATAATCCAATAGGTAGTTTCAAAACCAAATCAATAGACTGAATTGAACGAGTTGAATAAAATTTAAACGTTCTATCTTCCTCTATAAATTTTGAAAATATCAGGGGATGCGGCAATGGATAACAATTTGAAGGAAATAAATTAACAGGATCGTCATTTTTTTTTTGTGTATAGAATCACTCGGAAATTAGTTGGATGCCTCAATATTTTGTAGCATTGATAAAACCGTAAAACGGATATAAGGTAAATACTGTAATTGATTCTCCACGCGTAATTCTTATCAATACTTACCTCTCCATTGTTAGCGATTTTATCAGTCACATTATTTTGGTGCAAATGATCATTTTGGAGTAATATTTTATCTATATTTACACAACCTGGATCTATTTCGCAATTTTTGGGTCAGACTTAAGTAGGTAGTATCTTTTTGATTGCGCGATCTCATTTAGCTATTATTTACGTCCTTCAAGCTGTATCTAAATTGTTCTAATGTTCTATATTAACTTACTTGCTGGTCTTCTAGTTGTATATATAAACTCTAATTGATCTATAAATGTGATAGGCAAGTTTTATTAAAACCGGGAAAAATTAACATGGTCCAAATATGCAACCTTGAGTTAGTCGTAGACGAAATGGAGACAAGGACTTGGACAATTCATTTAAATTGCCAAAGTACTGGAAATTTAAGGAATCTTAATGAAATAACTTAATTTGCCAATTAGAGAGGTGCTTATAATGACCTTAAAAGTTGTAATGAAGTTGAATTTTACGAAAAAGGATATCATAGTGCTAAGTCTGGACTGGTCGAATGCCTGCCATTGGTGCGTTAGACTTTATTGTTTTTTAGTAAATGATAAATCAAATGATATTTATTTCTGTAGGTAGGTTTATACAAATACTAGTAATACTAGTATTTGGCGTTTCTTATCTGACTACTCTGAGAAGAAACACCGAAACAAACTCAGACTCAGAGGTCATAGTCTCTTTAAAGTCCTGGGGGGCAACCACGGCCTCTTATAGCAGTATTATTTTAATATTACATCAGTGTGAGATTGAGATGAAGCTATACAGGGGATATAGTTCCATCTCTTTCCCACTGTGAAGCAATATTAAAATAATACTTCTTTAAGAGGCGGTGGTTGCCCCCCAGACATTATCTTAGTTAACAGCGCAGTGGGTCTGAGATTATTGATGATTGAATTGTATTGTGTAATAATCAAATAATAAAATAGTTTTACTTTCGTAAACAACAGCTAAATTACACGACTGCCCAAAAAGGAGTGTAATGTGTTTAGGGTTCAAGTATGTATATATATATGTCATATATCTATGTGAGTTTCATTGTGCCACCATCACTTTTAAATGTCTGAACAGATTTAGATGTAGGTATGGGATATCGTTAGAATCCTTATATCATCTAAGTATTAAAAAAAAAGAAAAACAATATGGCGGCAGTATGGCTCCATTTTCAAATGTGAAAAAAAAACTTCAATTATTACAAAATGGGTATTGAAAGCCTTGATGAGCACATGCCTGCCAAAAAACAAACTTAAAAGTTCAAAATAAGTTGTATTAGTTAATCTACAAATGTACAAAGCGAAATGTCACTCAGACCACAGGGCAGTCGTGTTTTTAATTTATTTATTTTACTCATTTGAGTCATACGAATAGCAATACTATATTCTAGTTAATTCGTGGTTTAGTTTTAGGTACCTACCTATTGCTGAGTATAATTTTAAAATTGTTTATGAATTTCCTCATGTACACGCGTTGTTTTTAGATAGGTACCAATTTAAGGCTAAACGCCATAAATGCGTGTAATTAATAACATATTGGTTTTAGAACAATGGGCTTTTAGTATGCGGTTCGGTAGGTCCTAATAAACAAACGGCGTACATTCTAATGTGAGGGGCTCGTTGCTGAATTTTACACGAGTCGATCGAAGATTAGGCTACGCTTGCCGCGGTCGGTTCGTCGATGGGTGATCGTACGTAGATTTTTGACAGTCGTTACGGGTAGACAGAAGCCCAAAAAGTCTCGACAACCAGTCTTACTAAGGGGTATCGTGTTACCCAGTAACTGACTTGCAGGTCAGATAGGCAGTCGCTCCATGAACAATTACTGGTATTCAGCTGCATCCGGTAAGACAGGAAGCTGACCCCAACATAGTTAGGAAAAGGCTAGGCAGATATTTTGTAAATTCTAAAGTGAACGACGTTTTATTACAAAATGATATAATTATTTTCATGAACGGTTGGACAGTTTCGAAGATGCAGTCATTGTGTCCCCACGCGAGTTATGATCGTGCCACGACTCTACAAGTCAATTTAAACTCAATCTCAATAACGATAAGGTTTATAATAAAGTGTGCATGCTGTTTAGATAGAGATGTTTGCCTACCGACACGTTCTCCCGCCAAATCGCGGAAACCGCGCGAATTTCATTCACAAACCGACATGGAAGTTTACAAACATGGCTTCGTCAACGGAAAAAATAGATGGACGGGATGTTCGGCCAATTAGTTTACAAAATATAGACTAGGGTGGCTGCGAATCCCGCAACACAATCGATGTTAATCAAAACCATCTTTTAGCTAATCGGTTCGACGGTTTAGGAATATCAACAATAATCTTACGTAATCGGATTAAGAGGCTGACAACAGCTAAAGCGCGGTCACTGCATAGAAAAGAAAGAGAAGCGCGATGACTCACCGTTGGTAATTTATCACAAAATATGAAGCAATTACCTATTTACAAAATATATTGATTGGATTAAAAAATAAAACTCTATTATACTAATATGTTGCTTGTAGAATAAACTGACAAAAAAATCATCAGAATGATTGCATGTATATTAGTATGGTTTCTATCGCATCAAATTAGTTGTATTCTTTTTTCAACACACTATCTACCTAGCATATATCCTGAAGAATATCATATATTTTTCTGATTTTGTTTACTGCAGTGGATCATATAATTTTAGGCATTATAAAACTTATAAAATTTGCGTTTAGCTCTCCCCTTAATATTTTGAGTTCATGGTACGTAACCCTAATGTTAGGAATATTAATTAGTCTACTCGTAATCTATCTTAAGCAGATCTTGAAAGTGATTATAAACATAATGCCACACACGCACGCCTGTATTCCCCGAAAGGTTGGGCAGAGGCCTACCTATACTGCTCCCACATTTCGCCAGTTATGTTTAAGTGTCATGTAATAGGGGGTGAGTCTATTGCCTTCAAACAGGGACAAATTTAGACTCCGGGCTGCTGCTGAGAAATTCCTAATGGAAAAACCCAATAACACTTTTTCCGACCTGGGAATCGATCCCAGGACCTCTTCTCAGAGGCTCAGCAGACCAACGAGGGATTTGTTTAATTATTAGTTGGTTTATCGGATAAAATAATAGAACTTCTACTTTGATTCCCAGCCATTTCAGCTAAGCACGACATCAATATAGGTAATTTAACGAGCAGGAAATAGAGTCAACATATTTTAAAATCCAACTAACTACAAAATGGAATGAAACGAACTAGGAAGAGTACTAAACATGATGAACATCACAGTTTCTGTATCGAAAGTGAATGAAAGTCGCGTAAATACATCATTTTCATCACGCGACCAATATGGCGGAAGAAGTGTTGGCGCGAAAATGAATCTTTGTTTTTTTCTTAACAGCCGGCGTTTATTAGCGCGGGACATTTACCGGCCAGTGTCTGTTACCGCTTGCTGCGTAGCTTAGAAAAAAGAAAATAATATCATGCAACCAGCTGTTATGCGAATGTAATAAATACGATAGATTGAATTGCGCATGATGTGTTATGGATCTACGAACTTATTTTGCGCAGTGCGCAGGTAACAATGGTATATCGTTTGTAGGTACTTATCAGTTTTACTATGGAGTTAAACTAATGATTTAAGGTTAAGTTTAAAGTTAGGAAAGATCCATAGACATATAGAAATGGACAGAGCGTTAGCCTCACCAAAGTGACCACTCTCTAGAAAGAGACAAAGCGACTGCGTGGCCAATACTTGTCCCGTTTCTGCAAGCTGGTACAAAGGCGTACTTAGTGCTCTTGATACAAAAACATTGAAAATGATGGTGAATAACAATAGAAAAAGTATTACGTATTTCTAATATAATATGTTATTTTCTAGATTGAGAAAGCCAGTAAGGCTTTGGTTCGAGACTAAAAGATTTTTTAGTATTTTTTTTTCTTCACAAGGGAAATTGGGACAGTTAATATGAAGAATAATGAAAACAATTTTTTTATAATATTAATAATACAAAATTATTTTTTTCACTTTTATGGCGATCTAAGTATTGATAGTATCTATCTTTTCTATTTGATTGATTTTTAATAAATATATCGATTAAATTACGAAGATTATACTGATATTTTACAAGCATGAAAGTATACATTAAAGTCAAAACATCATTGGACCAATCAGAATTCTAGAAAGAGACAACACTGGCAGCGAATTCACTTTGTCTCTCTCGCAGTTTTCGGTCTGCATTCACTGCATAACTGAATACGGAACGGTCAGTCCATTCTGTATACGGGAAGATCCAAAAGTAACATTTAGGTACAGTCGCCAGCACATCTAGTTACCACGAACTGTCAAATTTCTCCAAAAGATATATAAAGAAATATAATAAATACTTATATACAAAAAATATAAATATATAATAAATATAAATATATAATAAAGATATATAAAATGTTGGTGGTAAAATTCAAAATTAAATGAGAAAATTTGACAGTTTGCGATAACTTGTTGTGACTGAATAACTTGAATGACTGGCGACTGTACTTAGTGACCTTGTAAACTGAAATCACGTTAGACGCACAGCACCCAGGTCACCCGTCACTCATTCATTTATTTTAAACCTTGATCAAAGTTACTGCGCTTCTTATCACTATTGCCACCAATGGTCACGACACCAAACGTATTGGAAAAACCTACCTACTAGACAAATACCTACACTAGGACTTAATTGATTGCAGTAAAATGACACTTCTTACTGTCATTTCGTCAATAACTTAGACCATTTTTAACGTAGTAAGTGTCATCTTACTGCAGCTAATTAAATGTCCGACTATAGTGCACCTATAATCTCGTGCTGGTAATTGAGTTTTATGATTCGCGTGAGATGATCGTTGATTGATATTATTTATATCATCAACTTCTATTTTCTAAATTTCCATGTCTCGATCTTTTACATCACTCTAAAAGTTTACTTAGTAAGTAGTTACCTACGGTTGCTTAACGTAAAGGCTCTTACAGACTGGGGCGAAATCGCGTGCGCTACAAGCAGAAATATGCCTGTCGCACCCGCCTTATCGCTCCAGTCTTTAGGAGCCTTTCCTACTGACACCAGACCTACAACGTCGATCTTCCATCAGTTTTTCCCGCCCATTTTTGACAGCACAACTTTTTTGTCCAGTCCAAGCAACTGATAACCTCACGGTATATTACAAAAAAAAATAACTCGAACCATAAACAAAATAGTGAGGATACAAGACCTCTTCCGATCACATCTATCGTATTTGGCCACATTATTTGTTTGAGTCGGTATCTCGTCTTGGGTGTCAATATTGTCAGAGCGGGCATTGACCCCGGTGCATCGCACGTGATCCGAATATCTCATAGTTTATACGTTCTTATAATTTGTTCTGTTGTAGTTTAACGAGTTTTTTTTTAATTGACGTTGTCGTCAGGGAATAGAGGTTTTTCCTTTATTGTGAAGAACCTTTTCTTCCCTTTATTTTTAGTTGTTACGTATACGTACAGAACTAAGAAAATCTAAAGAAAAATCGAGGGAAAAGCAATTTTCAACTAGATAGGGTATTTCTTACCTTTTTTTTTAATTTACCAAGTGCAGAAAGTCAGAATGAACTCATTGCAAAAGAATTCATTTCAATTCGAGACACTGTTTCAATATTTGATGATTATAATTCATTTGTATTTATTGTAACTATCTGGTTGGTATCATTTTAAAAAATCAGACGTGTTAACCTGCATGAAAGATAAGGATTCGATATAGTCTATGGTTCATAAATGAAAATGATGTATGGTTGTAATAGTCTGCTATCCTTTTTCGAAGAAGGATGAATCTAGGTAAATTCAAGAAAAAGAGGGTGTGTGCTTATGACCACACAAAAGGAGTGAATATAGGTCCATATTACAGAACGTCACTCAATTCTCAAGCATTACTTAAAACTAGTTTTAACCAATCAAATGGCTTGAATCTAGTTTTAAGTAGTACTTGAGTATTGAGTGACGTTCTATAATACGGGCCATAGAGTAGTGAAAACCTATACGCGATTCAGCGCTGAGTATACGCGATTCAGCGCCGAGTATACGCGATTTTCAGCTCCGCGTATACGCGATTCAGCGCTGAGTATACGCAATTTAGCGCTGAGTATACGCGATTCTGCGCTGAGTATACGCAATTCTGCGGTGAGTATACGCGATTCAGCGCTGAGTACCTATACGCGATTCTGCGCCGAGTATATGCGATTCAGCGCTGAGTATACGCGGTTCAGCGCTGTATACGCGATTCAGCTCCGAGTATACGCGATTCAGCGCCGATACTCGGCGCTGACCCGATTCAGCGTCACCGACCCGAGCATGATGGTTCAGTTTCGTTCACTGCTCACAGAAATAGCGCAAGGTGCACCTAAAGAAGTTTTCACAACAAAAATTCAATATTTATTTGTCTGCATCTCTTCTTTTACATTTGAGTCAAGTTGGTATTGAAGTTTAGTAAGGGATAGCTGATTATTTTTCGTGATTAAGGTGCTGACAAGACCCAATTGACCAAATTGGGCTTCTCTTAAGACAAAAAATTGCCAAATTTGTATAGTTTGTGGTAGCGGAAAAAATAAATGTAATATTAATTTTGAACATATTTCCCAGAACTTGGTTGTTACCAGAACACGTTTTGAAAAAAAATCTCGATACCAACTATCGTTAAACTAACCTCTTGCTTTGAGTTCTAATCCAAAATATCTGTATCAAATATATCAAAATGGATCAAATATAACATACGTTACGTATTTAATTAATAACAAGAATGTCTTATTTGAATGCAGAACTTCGTTTTTTTTTATTTTCGATTACTTAACTCAATTTTGAGTAAATAGATAATTGCTTCATATTTTGCATGTGTTATGTGTACGATCTAGAATCTAGATCCTTGTTTGGCAGGTCTAATATTAATAATTTTTAGTATAATCACCATCTTTACAAAAAAATATTATAATACTTTTAAACCATAGTTTACTCTTACGAGTAGGTAACCTACCTAGTCTTTATTCAGCTGAAATTATACACTGAATTATGTAAATTAATAAAACACAATAAATTACGTAAATTATATCTTCGGAAAACTATTTAAAATTCACACCCGTATTCTGGAATCAAACGTTCGAAGTTCGAAATTCATATTTGAGCATCGGAAAATGGCTGATAGAATACGCATGTCGGTACATAGCCTGCAGAGTAAGCAAGCTGAAGTGGCAGTGGGCTGGCCATATTTGTCGAAGGACCGATGGCCGGTGGAGCGTGCGAGTCCTGGAGTGGAGACCGCGTATCGGCAAGCGTAGTGTGGGACGCCCCCCAGCTAGATGGACCGACGATTTTAAAAAGGACATACTAGATGCGGAAGGCGGAGGACAGGGTGTTGTGGCGCAGCCTGGGAGAGGCCTATATCCAGCAGTGGACTGTTATAGGCTGAGTTGATGCATAATCAGCCTTTAATGTTCCTACTGCTGGGACACAGGCCTCCTCTCTTTGAGAGGGCGTGGGCCATAATCCACCACGCGGGCCCAGTGCGGGTTGGTAGATGTCACATGTCATAAAATTTTTGGTTCTAGGACATGCCGTTTACCTCACGATGTTTTCCTTCACCGTTTTGAGAGCAGTGGTGATGAAATAATTTACACAAAGTCAAGTAAGTGCCTGTCTGGGTTCGAACCTACGACCTACAACTCGTAAGTCGCAGCCGTTACCACTGGGCCACCACTGCTCGTAATACAGTATATTACGAGATAAATAAGAGATAACACGTCGCAGTTTTATTCGTCATAATTACGACACTTGTTCAAACATGACGGCCAGAGAACATCTGTTGTGCTAACGTGTTTTGATTGTTATTGAATAGTAATACATTCACCTCTTATATACCGCTTTATAAATAATGAAATGCACATGTACCTATGTCGAGAAAATTGTGCTAAGTAACTTGTGGCAAAGGCGTAAAAGGCGTGAATAAAAGAAAATTTAAGTGGATATTTTTACAGACATTTACGTCTCTTACGATTTTTCACCTAGATGCCAAATCGAATTTATATTTTTCAGAATCAGAATTAGAATTTTATTTGCTCTAAATGTAGGTACATAATAAGATAAATAACATAAATAAATTTGATCAGTTAAAACCTTATGGCGTGCAAACACTACATTATTATACAAATAATAAAAAATGTCAACAATACAATATTTATTTGCATTAGTTAATCTTATCTATTTCAATTTAATTTACTTTCGGTCAAGTTATTTTAATTTTAAATCCGTATTCATTTGGACTATGTACATAACTGCTACTAACTTAGTCTTAAGTTAATTAATTTGTTACTAACAAAATATGGAAATTGCCTAGTCTGAAATAAACAAATTTTAATTTTTAATTTTAATAATAAGAAAAAACAGGAATTTATAAGAATTATTAACAATTAATTTCATGTCAATTAGCTAATAAATTCTCAATAATATCTACTAGGTAATTATAATAGTCATTTTCTATAAAGTTAAAAGTATTTCACTCAGTAATAACGTTTTCTTAAAAATAGTGCATTTATTTCTAGGAAATATGTTTAATTATTTTTATGGAAGACAGATTCCAACATCGTAGATGATTAAGCTGTCAAAAGTCAGCTCAATTAAAGCTCAAAAAATGTCGATCACTTAAATAAATACTCTTTGCGTTAAATCGAATGAAAATTGATAATTATTTAATTTGATTCAATTTTTAACCAGAATACTCTTTTGTGGTGTGTACTGTGAACATTAAAATCATATTTAAAATCGCCAATAATAATCATCCAAGAAAGAAGTCATCATCCCAGACTTTTACTCTTCCATAAAAAAAAATCATTTTACCTACTCAAGTTTATTAGATCTCATTATTTTCACTTTCTTCCTAGTTGTTAACAATCATGTCATATATTATAATAAACGTATATAGTTTCTTCGCACGGAGGCGCATTGTTAGACAAATTGTCATGAGCGAGTAAATGACCGATGCCAGACAGACAGACATGTGTAATAAAGTTACCTACCTACCACAGAATCTGAATAAGCTTTTAGAAGTCGCGGTGGTGGAAATAATGTGGATCTTTATGGTCGTGAGTTCGATTCCCAGACAAATTAAGTTACAATTTACGCAACCGTGGATTTCGATAGGTATGACTTCCGTCCTAGCGTAACATTCAAAAGTTTATCGCATCAGCGTGTTCACCACAACGTCATTCGATATAGCGGTTTTCGATTCAAGGCTCACGCAGACTGGCGCGATATCGCGGGCGTAACAGGCGCACAGTGGGCCCATACTGAAAATTAGTGGACTTAGGCAACAAAGTTACCATATCGATGCGATTTTTTTTTATATGACGTGTTATAATATTCCTGACAACTTTTATTCTTATAAAATTTCTTCTAAACTTGATAGTTTGTCTTGAAAAAAATTTATTAGATTTTTTTGTATGGAGCGAATCACGTTTAATTTTTTTTCTTCAATTGTACTAATATGTTGGGTGTGTGGCGTGAGTATATGATAGCTAGGGTCATTCTCTATCCACGAAAAAAAAATCAGCGCCGGCCATCTGCGGCAGCGCGAGTAATCATTCGGTAAAAAAATAATAATTTGGAAGAATTTTTTTGTCATTTAAAATAAATTCAAAGCATATTTTTTGTCTCATTTGGCTGTTTTCACCTTCTTTTTAGTTAAATAAATAGTTTTAATAGCGCATACGTACTTAGAACTAGTAATTCTGGTAGAGATTTGAGATTGAGGAAGTGTGCAAGAGGCTTAGTCAGAGCTCTTATGCCCTCTACAGATTAAAGAATAATGTCAATCAACATGCATTACTAACTGCCTATCATGGATATGTTGCTTCAATCATACGCTACGGTATCATTTTTTGGGGTAACTCTGTAGAAAAAGACCGTGCATTTAAAGCTCAAAAACGTTGTATTAGATCAATGTGCAATCTACAACGGATGGATTCATGTAAGCCACATTTCATAAATTTAAAAATATTAACTCTCCCTAGTGTATACATTTATGAAACCATAATGTTCATAAAATCAAATCTTAATTTATTTGAATTTTATACTAGGACCAGACACAAAGACAAATTGCGCATTGTACCTAGCAAAACAAAACTTTTGCATAAGAGCATCTTTTGTATGGGTCCACATATATATAATAGCCTTCCACCTTTATTGAGAAATATAAGTGACATAAATACTTTAAAAAAGAAGCTACATCAATTCCTTATAGCTAAATGTTATTATTCTATTAAAGAATTTTTAAATGACAAAACACTGAACCAGTCTACATTTAATATGACAAAGCAGTAATGAAAATTAAATGTAAACTACTGATAAACTCACGCAGTGAATTTGAAGAATAATTTGGAATCTGACATATAATTGACATTTAATTTGACATACAATGTGACATGTAATCTGACATATATAATAATGAATAATATGTAAATAATAATAACAAATCACAATTTTTCAAGTAATTATATTGTTGCTAATGATTATTATTGTTGTATTTTAAATTACTTAGTGTTTAATTGTTCTTATCCTGTAACGTATTATGAATTTTGTATGCCTCAATGGCGAGACATAGCAGACCTATATGCATAACTATATTGTATCATCTTACTTTACCTATGTTCTACAATAAATTAATTTGAATTTGAATTTGAATTTGAGATTTAGTTATTATTGCATGTTATCGGTACAAATGAGTCATCAATCACAATGCAGGTGCTCTGCATTGTGATTGATGACTCATTTGTTTGTGCGCGCATAACTAATGAGTCATCGAAAAATGCTCGTCTCTGATTGGCTGTGTTATTTTTTAACTGCACGTTATCTATTGTTGAATAAATATATCGTAATGTTTCAGGTTATACTAATTTTGTTAATGATAGGTGAAATAATTTAAATTTGTACGGGCAAGTCGTTGATAATTATCTACATAATCAACTGTATGTATATTATTATAGTATAAGTTATCGTACGTATGATCAATATGAAACTGTGAAGTAATTGTAGCCCTGAAAAGGGCTGTTTGTCATATTCCTAACCCTGATGGGCTTTTGTGGGAATAATTTAGAGCCGGATCACATTATTTCTTGTTCCAGAAGTGCTAGTGGGTCCGGCAAATTTTCGGACTCTGCTATGAGGCATTCTTCTTCCTCCATAATTTCACTGTCACAGGGAGGCTCAGTAGTCTGTAACAACTGAGTTGCTTCAGGCAACAACTCATTATGAACCTGTTTCATTATTTTAGGCCTTATGTAGGATATGTGGGGATCAGAGCTTATTAGAAGTCCATGGAGGATGTCTTCGTTTGTTGCTATTCTCCCCGTTTTCCGAGTGTGCCTCTCCCTGACGTTTCTGAAGTCCTTATTACGGGCTTCCGAAGCTTCTTCAGATAAGGTACCTAAAACGAATAAGTACATACATTTTTAATTTCAAAAGGCAATCGAGTCAAATAATACATCAAACTATATTTATTTTTTACTTACCGATTGGCAAAACACCAAAGTGGTTACAGATGTCTGCACCGTGCATTAGAAGTTTATGTACACTAACTGGCATGTAGTACCACGAATAGTGTTGCACGCACACATCAGCTGTTTCTCTACAGTATCTTCTAAATTTTTCACAGTCAATGTTTTTGCCTGATGATATGGCTTGTAGAATAACGGAAAATCTGAAAATCAGATTTTCGTCAATTCCCGTTATTCTGGAAGATCTTTTGTAATCTTGGAAAAAGCGCCTCACTGTATTCCCGTCGTTTGTAGTTCCAAAACCCTAAAATGGGAAAACAATACTGTAATATACAATACATAGAGATATAATTCACAAACAACATAAAGAGAGCGAAAATTAAATACATACCTGTTTGACTATATCAATCAGCATTCCAGTTTGCTCACGAAACTCTTGCTGTGTGGTATTTTTTTTAGCTTGTTTCAAAGCCTTATGTTCGCCGCGAGCAGTCCATCGTTGAAAATCCAGATTATAAGATATATGGAGAAGACATTCCATACACCGAATCTTCATATGCAGTGAAGAAATTCCTTGTTTGTAAATTTCTTCACGAAGTGGTTTAGAAGTCAAAGCGTCTAAATTATTCATCTCACTCGGTTTTGCCTCCTACTCCAGCAATAATATTGGCCACTTTTCCATCAATCATGTTCATATGCAATTCATGTGATACAATAATATTTCCACACTGTGTAGATATTCGTTCATCAATTTGTTTTTTCATCTCAGACTCTTCAGACTTTATAAAGTCAGCTGTCTCCGAAGTGAAAGTGAACTTCACTGGTCGACAGTACAGAGTTGAGCAAGGTGTGGGGTTCTCCCAAACTAGATTTTCATTCCCAGATGATGGCCTAGTAGACACTAGCCGAAGAGGGACGATGCTTATCATGACTACTGATGAATCATCGAACTCTGTAGCTGTGTTTGACGTTTTCTGTTTATAGTTACTCTGCGACGAAGAACCATCAAGTCCCCATTTCCAGGTCAACTTGAGTTCTTCATTTTGAGACCTATCAACAGTATTTATATCAAGTAATATCCTCTCCACAGTGTGGTCCAATAGCGCTTGCAATTTAATGTGAGCTCCGTTTTCGGTAATCTCCATACTCTCTTGTGGTGGGTAACATCTTTTCTTGGCATTTACAAGCTTTGGATAAGATGGAAAGGCAGCACAGTTTTCTTCTTTCAGAAATTGTCGAAGAGCTTCTACTTCCATTTCGAGAGCGCAACTGATGTATAAAGAGCTAAACACTTATCTTCAGAGACAGTACTTAAGCTCTGCTTTTTGAATAGTCTCTCTTCTACTTCGGATAGCGCATCTGGATTACTGGAAAGGTATTCGACCACTTTTGCCAGATTCGTTTTGCCGTTGTCTTTCAATTTTGTTATGTACCAGTGCTGCAACTCTTCCTCGGAATTTTCTTCTACTATGGAAGTAGAACGTCTTTTCTTTTGCTTATTACTTAACTCTTCGAACGGTTTTCTGTGCTCCTTTTCTGTAGATGTTCCCGCTTCCGCAGTACATACTGCAAGAGTAGGAACATGGCAATCTATATCCACAAGCTCAGATAAGGCTGCGTCCGAAAAGCCCATCACACTTCTCAGATCAACACTGTCACAAACAGGCCAGTTGATGTTTTTTTCCAACCACTTGCGATTAATTACACGATTCATAAAAGTTTTTTGATTTCTACTTGACTCTATCCACTTTTTATTTAAATTTTCCACAAAAAAGTCGACAGAACTCCTTGATTCGGTTCTTGTCTTCTTCAGAAACTTCGGTAGTCAAGACAGAAATGATACTTTCATACAGAAACATAAGATTTTTCAGATCACCGCCACTTCTTAATTTCACAAAAAGATCTAGGTTGGTACAAAATCCAGCCATAGTTCTAATGTAAATATAAAAATACAAGTATTTCACTGTGTTCACAAACAAGCGACAAGAGCGAAACTAGATGGACTTAATGAATGTCTTTATATTTATAGTTAGTGTTAATTACTCAAGTAGTGGACATAACAGTGAGTGAAAATTATTCAGCCAATCAGAGACGAGCATTTTTCGATGACTCATTAGTTATGCGCTTAGCCGAGTGCACAAACAAATGAGTCATCAATCACAATGCAGGTGCTACCGATAACATGCAATAATAACTAAATCTCTACCAGAATTACTAGTTATAAGTACGTATGCGCTGTTAAAACTATTTATTTAACTAAAAAGAAGGTGAAAACAGCCAAATGAGACAAAAAATATGCTTTGAATTTATTTTAAATGACAAAAAAATTCTTCCAAATCATTTTTTTTTTTACCGAATGATTACTCGCGCTGCCGCAGATGGCCGGCGCTTTTTTCATGGATAGAGAATGACCCTAGCTATCATATACTCACGCCACCCACTCAACATATTAGTACAATTGAAGAAAAAAAATTAAACGTGATTCGCTCCATACAAAAAAATCTAATTAATTTTTTTCAAGACAAACTATCAACTTTAGAAGAAATTTTATAAGAATAAAAGTTGTCAGGAATAATATAACACGTCATATAAAAAAAAGGAACTTTGTTGCCTAAGTCCACTAATTTTCAGTATGGGCCCACTGTGAGGCGTATCGCTGCCAGTCACGCCCGCGATAACGCATCTGTCTGCACTAGCCTTTAATGTATTTTTGGACTGGCATAAAACACTTGCAAAGTTTTTCGCAGCAGTGTGCGTCGCAACAACTTCATCCGAATCTTCATATCACTCCCCGTCTATGAATATAGATACAAGAGAATAAGGATCATAACTTTGACAAGGCTGTATGGTTTCAAGATCTTTGCTTGTTGTTTTTTTTCATGAAATTACGGGATAAGTAAGAAATAAAAAATAGAAAGATTAGAAACAGAATAAAATGTGAGATAGTTATGTGCACACGTCAAACAAAGTCGGATAATGAATCGAATGCCAAAGAGATTATTTATACTGAAGCATGAATCTCGATACGAGTATTCTCGATTCAAAGGAACTGAGATTTCGCTGTACTCAGCAGTGGGTGGTACAAGGCTGCCAATGAAGATGCTGATGATGAAGATTGCAGTAAAGGTTTCGAAATTGAGATAGGAAAAAAAAGTTTTTATTGTAACTCACACTGGAAGATCACAAAATGAAGTAAACACAGACTGATAAAAAAACAAAATTATATAAAAAGAAAATAGAAAAGCCGACGGTCGAGGCCAAAAGGCTCCTTTCCACAGAGTACTTTTTTACGAGTATATACTCCTATCTCAGCATGATGCTGTGACATTTAAAAATAATTGTCGTAGCGCTGGCATCATGAATTATTGTAAATTTGAATGCAATGTAATTCAATGCAGTCTTGAAAACTCTTCCAATATTGATGTCATATCTATTTAATAACTTATTCATATGTCTATGGTATGAACCTAAGTATGTTGATCGTCTGTTGTGGTTGAACTCGAAAACTGCTACACTTGTTATGACCAACTACTTAGGAATTGCATTATAAATAAATTATTCCGAAGTAACAGGCAAATATTTTTGTCAAATCAACTTTTCTTTTGTGCATTTTAATAAGGAATTTGTATTATTACTTTGGCCGTAGAAGAATGAACACATAACATGATAATACATAACGCCTGTATTTCCCCGAATGGTGCGGCAGAGGTGTATCTATAGTACACCCACATTTCGCCAGTTAAGTTTAAGTCTCATGTAATAGAAGCGAGGCTATTGATATCAACCGGGCACAAATCGAGACGCCTGGCTGCTTCTGAGAAATTCCTGATGGAAACACCCAATAACACTTTGCCCGACTTGGGAATCGAACCCAGCCAGAACCTCATGCTCAGTAGTAGCGCTTGCGGCCACGAGACCAACGAGGCAGACAATGAAACTGCCTATATTATGTAGGTACTTGGATATTTATATAGAACAGTAATAGGTACAGCTCGATTCAAACTTTATAATAATAATTCATTTATTTCAGACATAGTCCATACATTATATAAAAATAAAATCATAAAAAAAAACACATTACCTACGTTAAAATAACCAACAACAATAATTAAATTAAATTTCAAAATTACACAAACAATATAATCATAAACATGTATGTCAAAACGAGGAGAAGCGCTAACATACAGCTGCATCCACCTCTGTATCAGGGACAGGTCCCACCGCTCGGACACCACCCTCAGGAGACTGTTCGAGCTGCTTTGTAAGTGAAGCGCTCCGCTTCCTTATGATCGCGAAAAAATCATCGGTCCGCGCCTCAGCAAACATAGTCGAAGCACTACAAAACCGCGGGAGCCCTAACAGTATCCTGAAAGCATTGTTGTACTGCACCCGCAGTGCGCTGTACGCCCGCTGCGTAAAGTTGGCCCACAGGCTGCACGTGTAAAACGATTTTGTGGCGGCTCGGAACGAATTCATGTGTCAGCGGGGGTGAGGGGTGGAGTACTGCGCAGCGAGTAGCGTACTTCAGGGGGCCTATACCCTATGCACTAAATCCGTAGTTTCAGCCGAAGTTAAGGGGTTTCCTACTCTGTATCACCTACGGACATAAGATTACTTCGGAGCTCGAACTGAGAATGAATGACATCACGATTTGACAGTTGTTTATGCCCGTTCATAAAATTGACTTTGTCACTTGTTTTTATGGATCAACTACATTCGGACGGTCCCGCATCTTCGTTGACGGACTTAGAGAGTAGGCCCCCTTTTTTTGCTTTTTTTTTTGGGTGGGAAATCATCAAATAACTTCTCCCGCTCTGGGCGGAGCGGGAGGGCGTGTCAGACTCTTACTGACTAAAACCCACCCGTATTCCTTTCGTTGCCTGTGTTGCCAACTTGCCAGGGGCCTCGGTGACCCTTTAGTACCTTCCCGCGAGAGTATAGTCCCCCCTGAGCCGCCATTAAGTTTAACGTGTACTATAATCACTTGTAAAATATTTCGTTAAATCTAATGCTTTCGAAAACTATTGCATGATTTAAAACTGATGGCTTCTATTAGTTATTTTTTAAAATAACTAATTAATAATTAAACTATTACAAAATACGATGTATTTTTAATAATAAATAATAATTTTATCGGAGCGAGATAAAAATACCGCATAATTTTATCCCAGACCACATTTAGGTATTGATAATGATAGTAGAGCAATTCTCGTGGGAGCTTCCGGGCGATAGAGTCCGATCCGATAGCGTACGTGTGTGACGACTAGAACTTTCAAAATAGGATTTTTTTGTACCTAGTTGACCATAAACCCTCATGGGCACTTATGAAATGTCAGAAGCTACACCTCTGCCTAAGCCTTCGAGGAAATACAGGCGTATTGTATTTGTTAATTCTTCTACGGGCAAAGCCAATGTACCTAGTGGACCCAGCACGGTTCCAATTGGTCGTTTCCTATGGAAACTCCACGGTTACTCTTTTAAATATAATTGGACTTTAGATAAATTCAAAGGACAGTGTATGGACCTGGACCTGCCGGGGTCGCGGGAAGGTACTTATGGGTCACCGAGTCCCCTGGCACTACAGGCAACAGGAAGGAATACGGGTGGGTTTTAGTCAGTAAGAGTCTGACACACCCTCCCGCTCCGCCCAGAGCGGTAGAAGTTATTTGATGATTTCCCACCCGCAACAAAAAAAAAAAAAAGGACAGTGTATGTCTTATAAAAGTTACTGCCTACAACGATCATCATGAATATTTACTCTGTGAAGCATTATATTATTTTAATTATTGTAAATGTGAATATGTGGGTCATTGTTTATTTTTGTTTTATTTTTAGTCAGTTAGTTTTTAACATGGTCTAGCAAAATGTCCTTTCTTTGGTATAGTTCATTGAATCGTTGAGCTCCCAAGGACAGCTAATTAGACACAATTGATTTTCTATCGTTTGACTACGAATCGGTGTCGCGCTTAACAGGTTAAGTTCCAAGTTGAGATGCACAACTGGGCAGGTCCACTCAATCTGTGTGGTTCTTTCATCAAAGGACCATTTCAGACACCAATCTTCTTCTTTCCTTCACATGATCTGACCAAGATTATGTCTGGACTTTAAAAGAGACTGTGAAGAGTTTGTTTCGGCCTTTCTTCTCAGAGTAGTCCGATTGGAAATGCCGACCTCATCTAGATTTAAAAAATATGATTGACGTGTAAAAGTGTTTGTACAAACCTACTTACAGAAATAAAATCATTTATCATTTATCGATTATTTTCAAAATTCTAAGGGCCACACCAAACAGTACTGTTTTTCACTTTAAAATACTGTTTACTGTTGAATGAAAAAAAGTAAAAGTATACGAATATAGGTACTGCTTTCACTGTTAACCAGATTAATTATTTCCATCTACTGCGTAGAACATGGTATATACAACGGGGCATGGACGTGGTGTTTTAGCCAGCCTTAATTTCATTACATTAAAATAATACATAAATTAGTGTTTATTTTTCAGAAATACTGTTTCTTTTTCAGAAATACTGTTTATTTTACAGAAATACGTTTTTTATACAGAAATACTGTTTATTGTTCAGAAATACTGTTTATTTGCCCTCTCTGATCATAACATACTTTATTTTTTTGTACAAAAAGTTAGCAAGCCTTCTTGCATGACAATACACGTTTTGCACAATAAAAAAAAATGTTGTTTCTGTCAATCGTTTATAGGCTCCTACATACTGGCGCGACTTGTCGCGCGACGCGACGCGACACAAAGACACCGCGTGTAGCGCTACACGCGGTGTCTTTGTGTCGCGACGCGTCGCGCGACAAGTCGCGCCAGTATGTAGGAGCCTTAAAGATGACGGAGGAAGAATGATGTTTTAATTATGTTTAGCGTATAAAGCATTTAGTGCTTTGTGGTGCAAGCGGACCTAGATGTACGTTTTGAATTTTTATTCGTGCGTGTTTTTAAGTCCAACGCCTGATTTCAGGTGTTCTTTCTCTCGGTACCCACCCGTATTCCTTCCTGTTGCCTGTGTTGCCAGGGGCCTCGGTGACCCTTTAGTACCTTCCCGCGACCCCGGCAGGCATCGGCCCGCGCCCGGCCCGCGCCTACGGGTACGGTGGCTGGAAATCCGCCCGGGATTCCCGACGCCCAGGGCGTCTCCTGCGGCGGCTATGGGCGAGAGGGCGCGAAGGTTGCCTTTCCCTCAACCGTCCCGCCTCCTCCTTCGCGAACATTACTGCTGTGCAGCAGGAGGTGACGGCTACCCATGCCCTCTCGCTCCGTACCATGGCCAGAACCAGGGCCGGACGAGAGAGATCTCTGCCGCCGATCGCCTCCACGAGGACACGGCGGTGCTCTGCCCATGCCGGTGTCCTCCGTGCGATCCATACAGTGGTGACACCCGGGCGTTTCCTCCCTCCTTATCCGACACAGGAACCTCCCGAAGCTGCCATGTCCGGTGAGGACCTGCGTCAGGCGGAAGGTGGACGCCGTCGCGCCTCTCTAGCCACTCGTCAAAGAGGGGACTTATCGCCGCAATTGTGGCGTGCCCAGCACTGGGTTGCGACAAGCGTACTCTCCATGCCGCCATGAGATCCCGCCGGAGCTCCGTCCGCTGTGCCGCGATTTCTCGCGGCAGCGGAGTAACGCCCCAGCGTTTCGCCTCCTCGCGCCACTCCCATACGAATCTAGGATGTCTTAGAGTATCTTCACAATAATAAGCTTCTTTATAAATAAAAAAAAATCCAGGTCATGGTCTACCCATGTTCCAAATTTCATCCAAATCCGTTCAGCCGTTTTAGCGTGAAAGCGTAACAAACAAACTCACTTCCGCATTTATAATTATAAGATAGGATTTGCCTCCCAAAAGTTGTCCGTGTTTGGGTTAAGGAAATTCATGGGTAACAAATTTCAACTTAATCGGTCTATTAGGAGCAAATTGGCTGTGACAGACGGACAGACAGACACACGAGTGATCCTATGAGAGTTCTGTATTTTTCATTCAGACGTACGGAACCCTAATTCCACCCTACAGCGCAATAGCTAAGCTACACTTATCAACAACAAAACCATCTCAATAATGTTATAATAACCGACCATTTTGTTTAACGAACCTTTCAAAAAGGCTTCATTAGATATAATTAGCAAATGATCTCGTTTGCTTTGTAGTTGCGGAGCGCAGTGGTGGCTCAGTGAGCGCAGTGGTGGCTCAGTGAGCGCAGTGGTGGCTCAGTGAGCGCAGTGGTGGCTCAGTGAGCCCAGTGGTGGCTCAGTGAGCGCAGTGGTGGCTCAGTGAGCGCAGTGGTGGCCCAGTGGTAACGGCCGCGACTCACGAGTTGAAGATCGTAGATTCGAACCCAGACAGCGTCACTTTGTGTAAATTATTTCATCACCACTGCTCTCAAAACGGTCAAGGAAAACATCGTGAGCAAACCGGCATGTCCTAGAACCAGAAATTCGAAGACATGTGACATCTACCAACCCGCACTGGGCCCGCGTGGTGCATTACGGCCCACTCCCTCTCACAAAGAGGAGGCCTGAGTCCCAGCAGTGGGAACGTTATAGGCTGATTAAGGGTTTTTGCCGTGTTGAGATAATGAAGTCGTATCGCTTCTCGTGTCTGTCTGTGTGACCGCGTTGTTCTTCTAAACTATACGACGTATTTTAATGCGGTTTTCATAATCATTTAGAGCAGTGGTGCTCAAACTTTTTACACGACGGAACACTTTTGGAAAAATATATTTTTAACGGAGCCCTAAAATGGTCAAAAATGGTTTTATGTAAATACTTTATAAAATCTAATAATCATATAACTTGACATTTGTATATTTTTTTACTTTATTTTGGAAGATTTAGATGGATTTTATTTTACTCAGGCTGCAGAGTAAAATAAAATACAGTATTTTTTTTTCATTACGATCAGTATTTTCGTGGAGCCTCCATAGAAGCTTTGCTTTTTTTAGGGCTCCCTAGGGCTCCGCGAACCACACTTTGAGTATGGCTGATTTAGAGGATTTATTTCGGAAGGTTTATGTGTATAATACACACACTAATATTAAACTAACATTTATTGGAAATCTCGATGTTTTGTGAAGTCGTAAAAGCCGTACGAAGCAGGGGCGGGTCACTAGTGTTAAGGGTCGGATAATCGCCGTTGACCTTGGCTATACAAATGCACGTCGCACTCACGCCGCGCCGCCGCCGCCGTTCGGTTTCATATTTATTTTTAGTAACGAAAATATGAATATTTGAAAAAAAACACTTAAAGAATCATATATAAAAAAATAGTCTGGTGATACAAAAAAAAAAAAAATTAAATATCTTAAGTAGTTTGAAAGTAATGTCGTTTTTAATGCTAAGGTAGACATTACTTCCTGAATTTTTTTCATAAAGTATTTTACTACAACCCTTAAACATGGAATTGATGTGTACGCGTTCTAGTTTAACATACATTTTTTGTATAACTTATTTGCATTATGAAGGCGTAATAACAAATTTAAAAGACACTAAAATCATAAATCTGCGCCTTAAGATAAGACGTTCACGAAACCTTATGAAACGTTTAAATAAATAATTATAATAATACATTGCGCTTGATACGCGTATGCATATTTATTAATTAGGATTTAGAGTTGCTAGATGCGGCTTATCGGCTGAGAGAGTGAGAGAGTGTCTGGGGCCATTGCTTTCACGTGGTTGTTGACTTGGAGGTACTTAGTTTTACTATGTTATTTTACACAAAGACACCAAAAATCATTTCAACGAGCGTACTAACCCTCGCTGTTAAAGTGTGAGCAATCACTCTGCGAATATGTACATAATTAATATGAGCGTTCAAGTTTAATTAATTTTCTACAAACCATGGAAATATTGAAGGCGAAAGCGTGGAAAGAGATTTAGGTAGAAATTTTGTAGAGCAGTGGTGGCCCAGTGGTATCGACCTCGACTTACGAGTTGTAAATAGTGAGTTCGAAGTGCTCTCAAAACGGTGAGGAGAAACATGGTGAGGAAACCGGCATGTCCTAGAACCAAAAATTCGAAGACATGTGACATCTGCCAACCCGCACTGGGCCCACGTGGTGGATTACAGCCCATTCCCTCTCATAGAGAGGAGGCCTGTGTCCCAGCAGTGGGAACATTATAGGCTGATTGTGTGTGTGTGAGAAAAATTTACAATATTTGCTGTTCTATATGGGTACCTGCCTAGTTCCAACCAATCTCTTTGCGCCTTCCAAATTCTCTACATCTTTGTCGTGCTCATAGCCCGTTAAGTAGTAACAAGGTCTAATCATAGCGTTACATTTGAGGCTCATCTCGCGCTCTTACGAAACTCAGTGTCATGTCGTTACATCATGACCTCTTTAGTCCCAAATCATTGTAATTCTATTTATTTTAATTAACACGTTGGCAAACCTTTTTATGTTAGTTACGGACCTAATATTTATATTGTGGCAAGTTCCGCTGCTTTATTTGCTGTGGCAACATCACCGGTGGAGTGTTTTTGGCGCTAAAATATTGTTCTAAAACAATATTTCGGTGGTAGTTGATGAGTAATGACAATTAATTGGTATGGGATATGCAACCTATCATATTATACTACGTAAATTTATTTTTATTATTTATTTTTTATATTAAGGTTGGGACAAAACGTTAAAGAAAATTGCATTATTTCTAGCCCGGAATAGGTACCTAAGTAGAATAAAAAGGTTCCATTCAAACAATAAAATGGCACTGCTCGTTTTAAGTTTAAACCATAAACTACAGTCAGAAGAATAAATAGAATGAAGAGAAAAACTTAATGGCATCGCGAATCATTTTCACCAAGAAAGGCCTGTTCGTGGTGACTTTTTAAATGGTCTTTTCTTTTAAAGAGGTTATAACAAAAGAATACTTATTTTTTTCCTTTTTCGAATCAGAATAGGTACCTAATATCATAGACAGGAACTATTCATTTAATTTTTATTAAGACTCTTACAGACTGGGGCAATATCGCGGGCGCGACAGGCGTGTTGCTGCCTGTCGCGTCCGCGATATCGCTTCAGTATGCAGGAGCCTTTAGCCAGTTTGTATTCCACGAAGCGATAGCAAATAACAGGGTGTAATTTCACTTAACGCTTCTTCTTACCGTGGATTTATCCCACCATTCCCTATTTGGCACAGGTCGGAATAATGTCGTAGGTATGTAGCAGGAAATCTAGATAACAGTTTCAAGGGTTTAGGAATATTTCAGGATATTCATCAACATCATGACTATTTACGACACTTATTTTAAGAGTTAAAATTACCTGCCTCCGTTTAAATCGATCTCCTAATTTCCATCAATAGGTACTATTGGCAAAACTTAAGCATGCTCACTTTAGAAAATATTTCTGCGGCAAGCGCAGCTAGTGACAAACCACACCCCTTCCTGGTTTCTTCCAATTAGAGACAATATGAATTTGTGTGAGTATAGGGCGTGTAACAAAAAATATAAATATGTGTGGTATGTTGGTTACTCACTGCACGAGCCGGTATTATTCGCGCGAGCCGAGGGCGAGCGAGCGCGATAAGGGAGTCGAGTGTGTGCGCGTTTCATACGACGGTTTTCAACTTGAGAGGAAAAAAAGAGACTGGTATTGTTATTAGTTTCGTACGCCGCTAGGTATTTCTCTCTAGATTTTGCAGGCAACAGGCTGTCACTAGCGTTTCGTGCCTAGATTAGTATTTCCGGGGGGTTAAATCTACGCGTTGCTCTTCGCTCTTCTTTCCTAATTGAAGTCAACATTTTTGATAATAATTAACCACACAATGAAAACGTTAACAAGTATTTCTGGAAAATACCGCGCTTGTTTTGTTTATCCCGCGCGCCGCAGGTGTAAATAAAGGCGCTGGAAAAACCGCTAAACAGCCTATATAAAAAATATAATAAACAAAATAATGTTTTGAATAAGCAAATTAAGGTTAATATGTAGTGAAAAATATATAATTTTATGAAATGATGATAATTTTGATGATTGATTTATCTGATGTAACGAATTTTTTTTTCTCAAAAATATTCATTGTTTTTGGACAAAAACTGCGTATATTGAAAAAAGAAATGTAAAGTAAAAATACTTCTATATAATAAGCTGAATTTCTGAGTCACTTTACAAGCAAGTGTGTTGAAGAAATATTTCGTAATTTTTTGCGACCGTATTTTATGGCCGTTCTATAAAGCCGATCTATTGTTTAACCAGATGTTCTGACGTTCCCACTGAATAACAATGGTGCTTAGATAATGAACTTATTTTTATTGCAGTTGCAAAAGTTGCGACAGCAATAATAAAAAAATCTGATAACATTGTATAAACTGCGC
This sequence comes from Atethmia centrago, assembly GCA_905333075.3. Classification (NCBI taxonomy): domain Eukaryota; kingdom Metazoa; phylum Arthropoda; class Insecta; order Lepidoptera; family Noctuidae; genus Atethmia; species Atethmia centrago. The sequence continues at coordinate 18,758,463 of HG995385.1, forward strand.
CAAGTAATGGTTCAAATACTACTGTAAGTAATTTTGCTATTTTAATCAAAACAGCAATAAAAGAAAGAGATAGCAAATGACAATTTCTAACAAAACTACGTAACTTGCTTCGTTTTAGGGTTCCGTAGTCAACAAGGAACTCTTATAGTTTCGCCATGACCGTCTGTCTGTCTGTCTGTCCCCGGCTTAGCTCACAGACTCTTACTAGAAAGCTGTAATTTGGCAAAGTAGTAAACAAAAATGCTAAATAAAGTTTTTTTAGGGTACGCGTATAGCAATACCAATAATACATTTTCTAAACCAAACGGAAGATATTAGTACGAAATTACTTCTTGTCAACAATAACAATTCATAAAGCGCTCTCGCTGGCCGTGCCCATTAAAAAAATGTCTTACAAACAAGTGAGCATAGCACGCGCCTAGTGTGACTGTCACACACACTATACATAATTACATTAATACAAACACGGCTAAAATACGCTTCATGCATCCCATTGGCCAAAACGCTTGCATCGGGCGATCGAGTCGTGAGCCGTGCTATACGATTATCGCCTTAGAGGTGAGCATGCGGAAGATTGGCCGATAGTACCTAGAAAAAAAAAATCGAGCGAGCCTTACAGTAGTCGCATAAGATGTCTAACATCTGACATATCACCTTGGTAATAAAGAACTAAGCAGCGACAGAAATTAACTTCGGAATTTAAAAAAAAGTTATTCATTACTAGTGGTCGCTCACTGTTCGAAATTCGACCCCCTCTCGTGGTGTCGTTTTCCTGCCGGGGTCGCGGGAAGGTACTTATGGGTCACCGAGGCCCACGCAACACAGGCAACAGGAAGGAATACGGGTGGGTTTTAGTCAGTAAGAGTCTGACACACCCTCCCGCTCCGCCCAGAGCGGGAGAAGTTATTTGATGATATCCCACCCTAAAAAAAAAAAAAAAAAAAGAGGGAACCATGATCATTTCCAGCAGATCCAACTTTTAAAAAGTTCAAAGTTTTTATTGACATTTATCTGAAGAAAAAGTGGTTTTTCTTCAGATAAATGTCAATAAAAACTTCGAAAAAGAAATTGTTCCCTATACATATACAAGGTGTCGTTTTGCATCCTCGTCAAATTGAAGAAGGTAACTATGCTAATGATTCTCGACATGAATCAATAACAAAATAAGTAGGCTTTTTTTTTTGTTTTTCAAATTTTCGGAAATCGGCATGTGTTAAAACGCGGTCCGTGTGATACCGCACTGTAAGTGCCTTTTTACACACACACTACCGCACACGCAACGGGGTGATTCTGTTCTGTGAAAGTGGTGTATTCTAAAATTCTGTCAAACTTAAATAACTAAAAAAAACAAGTGTGTTTTAATTATTGAGCAGGTATCGTAATTTTATTTGATTATATATGTCTTTCATAGCAGCCTCCTGAAATTTGACGAGGATGCAAAACAACACCTTGTATATAGTATAGTATACATAATATAATTACAAAATCCATGAGCACACTAATTCCATGCTATTAAAAAGTACTTACTGATTCCATGCTCAAGCTGTCACTTCCTGTCTACACATTTTCGTCCCTTTTCATGAAATCACTCTCACAGAAAGTCAGAGGAACGATGTTACACATAAAAAAAACCTGGGATAGCTGCATCTAGTTAGACTGGAAGCTGTCCCCAACATAGTTGGAAAATGGCTGGGTACTTCTCAATTCGTATTTGACAAAAGAATAGAATGAGTTTTTCAGAAAAAAATATAATGAACGATAAATGATTAAAAATCTTTTTGCAAAAAAAAAACAACTGACTTCAAAAAAACACTACAAAGTGAAAAATAAATTTCATTTCGGAAGTCGGTGTCTTTGGATTTGTATTTTAGTTTTTTTGCCACCGACTTCCGAAATGAAAGTTATTTTTCACTTTGTAGTTTTTTTTTTGAAGTCGGTTGTTTTTTTTTTTTAAAGTTTTTTATTTTTGACTTTTTAGTGGGTCAGTTTGTAATTTATCTAAGTTAATGCCAACTGTGCCTAATGTCAACTGCTCATCACCTTTTACAAAATATTGCTTTTCTTGATGCAGGGACGTTAATTGTTTATGAGTTCTCCAGGTAAGAACCAGGAAACTGTCACCCACCATATGCACTGTGAAGAGCATAAATGGCTTAGCAATCATATTAAAGTACCTAACATAATCAGCCTATAATGTTCCCACTGCTGGGACACAGGCCTCCTCTCTGTGAGAGGGAGTGGGCCGTAATCCACCACGCGGGCCCAGTGCGGGTTGGTAGATGTCACATGTCTTCGAATTTTTGGTTCTAGGACATGCCGGTTTCCTCACGATGTTTTCCTTCACCGTTTTGAGAGCAGTGGTGATGACATAATTTACACAAAGTAAAGCGCCTGTCCGGGTTCGAACCTACGACCTACAACTCGTAAGTCGCGGCCGTTACCACTGGGCCACCACTGCTGGTATTAAAGTACCTAATCGAATCGCAACTCGTTAATTAAATACTTTTGATTAAGTAGTTCCGGTGGCCATCTGTGGTCTTCATCATCAATTCCACTCCATCTAATGGTGCTTTCCGAGAGCAAACGCACAAGTTACTATAAAAAATAACTAAATCGCTATAGGTGTGCCTTTAAAATTTGAGGATTTCCCTCGATTTCCATGGGATCCCCTCATCAGATTATAACTTGGTGACAATGGGACCACCTCGGGAGCATACCCATTAAAAAAAAAAAAAAAATTTGAAAACGGTCCAGAATTGATGGAGAAATCGGCGAACATACGAGGGCGGGTCAATAAGTCCGTGACTTTTGGAATAAAACACAGATTTTTTGATAAAAAAATAATTTTATTTTTCAACGTAGTCTCCCTTGAGCTCTATACACTTTGTCCAACGCTTCTCCAATTTTTTTATCCCTTCCAAAAAAAATGATTTGTCGAGGTCCTCAAAATAGGCCTTTGTTTGCGAGATGACTTCATCATTGGAGTCAAATCTTTTTCCACCAAACCATTTCTTCAGGTTTGGGAACAAGAAGTAGTCGCTCGGAGCCAAATCTGGAGAATAGGGCGGATGAGGGAGCAATTCATAGCCCAATTCATGGATTTTTGCCATGGCAACTGCACATGTGTGCACCCTTGCATTGTCTTGGTGGAAAAGAACTTTTTTCTTGGCCAAATGAGGTCGGTTTTTTTTCAAATCGTCATTGAATCGGTCCAATAAATTGGCATAATATTCCCCATTGATTGTTCTTCCCTTTTGAAGGTAGTCAATGTGGATTATCCCGCGTGCATCCCAAAAAACAGTCGCCATAACTTTATTGGCTGACAAACCCACCTTGGCCTTCTTCGGCGCCGATTCACCCTTAGAAACCCACTGTTTTGACTGTTGTTTGGTCTCTGGTGTGTTGTGATGGATCCATGTTTCGTCCACGGTTACAAAACGGCGCAAAAACTCCTCCATATTGCGATTAAACAACGCCAAACCTTCCTGTGAAGTTGTTACACGATTGCGTTTGTGGTCGACTGTGAGCAAACGCGGCACCCATCTTGCGGAAAGCTTTCTCATGCCCAAGTGATCATTCAAAATTGAAACCACTGAGCCATGCGAGATCCCTACGGCTTCCACAATCTCTCGCACTTTCAATCTTCGGTCGGCCAACACCATATCGTGAATTTTTTCGATTGTTTCGGGTGTAGAGACCTCAACTGGGCGTCCAGGACGTTCGGCATCTTCAGTGCTTGTACGGCCACAACGAAATTCAGTAAACCACTTTTTTACCATTGAAATCGATGGTGCAGAGTCCCCATAGTATTTATCAAGCTTAGCCTTGGTCTCGGTAATGGTTTTTTTTCGCAAGAAATAATGCTTAATAAGCACACGAAATTCACTTTTTTCCATTTTCTCCTCAAATTAGTGAGTAGTCTGATAAAAATAGCTGTCAAACACAAACTAACTGACGCAGCAAGTTTAAATTTTGACTGGAGTCAACTGACAGATGCCTGTTGACAGGAGCAGTGTTGCTGTTTCAGTAAAGAGGTCAGAAATTCAAAAAGTCACGGACTTATTGACCCGCCCTCGTACATAAAAAAAACACAAAAAAACATGTCGAATTGTTAACCTCCTTTTGGAAGTCTGTTAAAAATAGATAATTATGATAATGTAATTGACAGCACGTTTTACCAAAATATTATCATAATATCAAAACCTTTAATTACTCAGTAATTGCTCGATTGTGTCTAGCGCAATTTGTACCGTCGCCAGCCCATCAAGTTGTGATCAAATGATTTTAAACCTTAAAATGTTGATCGTTAAGTTCAAAATTGAATGAGTAAATTTGACAGTTTGTGGCAACTTGATGTGCCGGCGACAGTACTAAACTAGCAATTACGTACAATAAAAATTAAGTCATATAAATGTAGTTACTTAGATTCAACATAATTAGTTAAGCTATAATTAAGTATGCATTTTATATAGGGTTCTATGAATTTTTAACTAAGGTGAACTTCGTAGATTATGTAAGATGACATTTGACCGAAGTTCCACGTCACGGTGTGAACAGCCGACCTTTTCTGTATTTAGTTAAATCTTACCATGGTAATGTAGGTGAAGTGAGATGTCAATAGTGTCAATCAGATGGGATGACAGCTCACATCACTTAAGTTTTCACGAGGAGATTTAAACAGAATGTACCGGCTGCAAATCGGAATGACAACCCCATTCATTTTGACAATACAACAATAGTAGATTGTGTCATAAGGGACCAAAATAATGTATTTAGGGCGAGAGCGATTGTTTGAATCCAGAGCGACGCGAAGGTTTTTATAGTAGAATCCCGAGCCTTGCGAGGGATTCTAGAGTAGAATCCTAAGCGTAGCGAGGGGTTCAAAGTACGTCGCTCGAGGTTAAATACTTTTGGTACCGTGTGGCACACTCTGCTTTTCATCCCCCTCTATGACAAAAATAAGTAAGAGATGCTTTTAGTAGAGACGAATACCAAATTACAAATTTATATTAATATCAAATTAAAATTGTTATAATTTGACAAAAAGTAATGAAAAGACGAATAAGAAGTTCCTGTGTATTTTTTTTATTTGTTTGTTCAATGCCGCGTCGGCCGGCGCACTTATTAAGTGCGCCGGAATGACACATTTTGCTCGCACTTATCGAGGAACCCTTCGCCTCTTTTCGATTAGATGGGATGAAAAATACATTGTTTCATAAGTTTCAAAAATACTTCTGCTCGACGTAAAAAAGCGCAGTGGGTGCTGGGTGGGTCAGATTGTCAAAATTTAAGATATCTGCTCCTGTTACCGGTAAGGTAGGCTAAGAAACAAGTAGCTCTTAAGGGTCGGGTAATCGCCGTTGACCTTGGCCATACAAATGTGCGTCGTGCTCACGCCGCGCCGCCATTCGGTTTCATAGGGAATATTTATTTTTGGTAACGAAAATATGAATATTTGAAAAAAAATCACTCTTGGATTTATTTATAATAAAATAGTTTGTTCATACAAAAAATATCATGACAATGTTTTATGTAGTTTGAAAGTAATATCGATTTCTCCTGAATTTATTTCGTACTTAAATATTCACACATATAGAATTTATGTGTATGCGTTCTAGTTTTATATATTTTTTTTTTGCAAAACTTACTTGTATTATATGAAGGCGTAATAACAGATTTAAAAGTCACTAAAATCATATATCTGTTCCTAAGTACCATTTACTTTCGTGGTGAGGCTTAAATTTTAAGTCGCAGCAGATTAAGTTGATAAAACTGACGATGTCATGTCAAACTCGTGATGAAAACAAACTAATTTTCAGATTGGCCAATGATCTGAAGAATATAAGTACGTAGTTGGATCGAATGGAGGGCAGACTGCTTATCTGACGAAGAGCCTGATAGGTAGGTCGCTTTTTAACCACAACGGGGAAGCTCTTGGCCTTCATCTCACCTGATGGTAAGTGATGATCAGGCCGAAGGTGGAAGCGAGCTTCACCCGGAATTCACTGCCACTGGGGAACCGGCTATCTGACCTCTAACTGCTAAAACACAACAATGCTGTTCACATTTCTGTTATGGCGACAGACTTAGATAAGATGGTGGTAGCTAGCCAGGCGGACTTAGAACAGGCCCTACCATCAACCAAAGCGAGCAGAAAAAAATCCCCAGCTGGGAATGGAACCCGACCTCTGGTTCTGACACAGGTGGTCTTACCAATAGGTGGCCTATCTCCTCCTACAAATTTATCGCAGCAGGGCAATTTGGGAGATTATTGTGTCCAACAGTGGACTGTGATATTTTATTTTTCATGTTTCTTTTTTAAAAATTCTTCTTGTTTGTCGTGTCGATGGCATGACGGTGTATTCAATTTTGTTTACCCTTTGTTGACCTAAAACTTCGCTACTTCCACGGCATCGTCGGTGGCAGAGGTCGCTAAATAATAATGTATAACGATAGAATCTTCATTCACAGCAAACTTCTCAACTACCAAAGCGTGTGTATTTCTATTTGCGACAAAAACTCAGTAACCTGATCGAATTCGGATACTAAATATTGAAACATCCTGCGTTGTATGCATTTCTTTTCAACTATCACACCGATGTCAAATATTTGTTTATGTATTTTTAGCTCATCCTCTAAATAATATCAACCTATTATTGTCCCATTTTAATAGGCCGACAACACCTAAAGCGCGGTCACTGTCGGACTGCATAGAAAAGAAAGAGAAGCGCGATGACACAACGCTGGTAATTTATTGCAAAAGATGAAGTAATTATCGATTTACAAAAAAGCTATAGATTGTATAAAAAAAATAAAACACTATTATGCTAATATGTTGCTTGTAGAATAATCTGACAAAAAATCAGAATGATTGCATGTAGGTATATTAGTATGGTTTTTAATCGTTAAAATAAATTTTTAGAGGTATCTTCGTCATTTTTTTCTATCGTATCAAATAAGTTATATTATGTTTTCAATGCACTATCTACCTAGCATATATCCTGAAGAATATCATATATTTTTCTGATTTTGTTTACTGCAGTGGATACTTTTAGGCATTTTAAAGCTTACAAAATTTGCGTTTAGGTCCTGTAGTTCCCTTAAGGTAAAACCTTCTCATACAGAGAAGATATGAGCACTGATCACCACGCTCGCTTGTTCAAATTGGATTGGCGATTTCAGAGCCAAGTTCTCAGAAAGTACACATAATTTGTCCACTTCCTTCTCTTCAATCTATGTGTAGTCGGCGCTGCATGTCGTCTTTTTCCATACTCCTCTATTAACCGTCATCTCAGTAGTCACCTCCTTTCAGCAGGCTTAGCACGAGAACCGAAGAGAAGCGTTTTGTCGACGATAAGAAGACAATAAAAAAACCGGCCAAGTGCGAGTCGGACTCGCGCACTAAGGGTTCCGTACCATTATCTATAAAAACGGCAAAAAATCATATCTGTTGTATGGGAGCCCCTTTAAATATTTATTTTATTCTGTTATTTAATATTTATTGTTATAGCGGCAACAGAAATACATCATCTGTTAAAAATTCAAGTGTCTAACTATCACAGTTAAGATATATTTATTTGTAAACATGTGTAACATTAAACATATAAATGCAAATGTGGATGTAAAAGTGAAAATCTTTGAGTTTCAACATGTTTTGCCACCATTGGCGTACAAAATTAATTGTAACCACTTGAAATATAACAATTAAAAATACAAAACAGGCAAAAAAAAAATGAGATACAGATTCATGAGATACAGTCTGGTGACAGATGGACAGACGGACAGCAGAATCTTAGTAATAGGGTCCTGGTTTACCCTTTGGGTACGGAACCCTAAAACTGACGTTTCCATGTAGACAGTTCACAGTTTTCTACCGAGAAACGTAGACAAGCGATTTCTATTCTAGAAGAGTAGATATAGAAAGCGTCATGCTAAGCCTGCTGGTCATATCATCTTGCACACAATCCATTCATAGTTTCTTTGGTGTTTCTCCTGGGGGGTAACCATCACCTCTTATAGCAGTATTATTTCAATATTACTTCAGCGTGAGAAAGAGATGGAGCTATAAGTCCTGTATAGGGCCAACAGCGAAATCCTTAAGATTGTTTACTCGGCACTGGCCGAATCAGTACTGACTTATTGCATCACTGCCTGGGGAGGAGCCGCAAAGACCGACATTATACAGGTGGAACGAGCCCAGAGAGCCGTAATTAAAGTAATTTTAAAAAGATCGTTTAGATTCCCAACGCGGCAACTTTACAGGGACTTTAAAACACCAACGGTTCGACAACTTTACATACTACGCGCAGTCATGCGAAAACACGCGACTCTTCCATACAGCTTAAATAATAGCCCGATAATAAGAAGAAGACCCAAACACAACGCATACTAAAACTACATTCGCTAGACGGCACTACCCTTATCTAAGTACGCTTATATACAATAAAATACATCAAAAACATAACATACATACACTAAACAAACACAAATGTAAAAAAATAACTAAAGAATTCCTCCTCACCCTAGATTATGATGAAACAGAAGCACTGATGAAACCCCATGCAAATAAATAATTATTAGTATCACGAACACTTACACACCCACACAGACACCCAAAATCATCTTCCCTCTCTACACACACACGACATACATCACACAGTTATACTCACATCACACACCACATACTCACACACACATCACACACACATACATCACACACTCACACACACATCACACACTCATACACTTTCCCCATTACACCATTACACGCGCTTACTCACACACTATTGCTGCTGTTACACGTTTTAGCTTCCTTAATTTTGTAAAACAATCTTATTGGACGAATTGATGGCCCCTATAACACAGGATTTTCCTAGCATCGGGGTCATTATTCACAAAAATTGAGCACAAATGTATTATCATAATAACGTAACATGCATTGTATTTCTTCTTTTGCTAAATAAATTATTATTATTATTATAGCACCATCACTTTCCCACTGTGAAGTAATATTATAATAATACTGCTATAAGAGGTGATGGTTACCCCCCTGGTATATTTTTAGCTGTAAAGTTTATTAACCTAGCACATTATTATGGTCACGCAGACACTTCCTTTATAGATAAATACTAGATTTTGAGAGTACGTGAGAGGAATACAATGATGGATAGTTTTTTTGTTGTACACCTTTGGGCAATTTTGAATATGGCATTCTATAGAGCCATACATTTTGAAGACGGTGGCATCCACCGACCGTTGAGTGGATTGTGTGAAAGATGATATGGCTAGATGGGACGGTTTTCATATTGAGATGAAGGCTTTTTTTTTTTTTGATGGGAAATCATCAAATTACTTCTCCCGCTCTGGGCAGAGCGGGAGGGTGTGTCTCCTACTGACTAAAACCCACCCGTATTCCTTTCTGTTGCTTGCCAGGGGCCTCGGTAACCCTTTAGTACCTTCCCGCGACCCCAGCAGGCATCGGCCCTAGTGGACCCCTACACGCGCTACAACGTGCCGTCGACTCGGGCCTGGTTCTTACCGGACGGTGACCTACCCATTGTTCACCGTCCGCTAGCCCGCGCCTTTGGTGGCCGGAAATCCACCCGGGATTCCCGACGCCCAGGGCGTCTCCTGCGGCGGCTTGGGGCGAGAGGGCGCGAACTTTGCCTTTTCCTTAACCGTCCCGCCTCCTCCTTCGCAAGCATTACTGCTTCGCAGAAGGAGGTGACGGCTGAAAAAAATAGTTTTTGCAATTTATTTCGGATCACCTCAGATTTTTTTTTTTAAATTTTTTTGAGATGACGGCTGTGGTGAATATGAAAATGTACGTAGTGGAAGAAATTCTGAGGTGATCGGAAATAAATTACAAAAACCGGCCAAGTGTGTCAAACAACGTAGGTGGGACAAATTTATCCCAAAAACAAACTTAACATTGTAGTTTGAAAAAATGTTCTCCCATACATCGATATACGTCACGGTAAATTCTGCAACTGCAAATGTAAGTTGGTCGACTATTACTCGTTAACTTGTAAAGCCAACTTAGCTGTGATTGTTTTCCTTCTAACTTCGTTATATACTCGTATACTACTGTTATGATTTTTTTAACATATCCAAAAACAACAATTTAGCGGGTAGCTGGGGGGAGGGGTACACTTGACTCTAACAATAATTAGCACTTTAGCTTTCGGATACGGATACTGATTACGGATCCCTGAATCGAAAAATGGTTTTCACATACCCGCAATATTTTTGAACGACCTATCTAACGATACCCCCTTTATGAGATAGACGAGAAGAAAAAAATCAGCCCCACTTTACGTGCAAGGGAACCCTATAAAATATGTTTATCTATGCTTAATTACAGCTTTCTAGTACTAAGAGCCTCTGAGCTAAGCCGCGGATCGACAGACAGACAGACGGACATGGTTAAACTATAAGTAAGGGTTCCTTGTTTACTACGGCCACCTAAAAAGGCAGGAGGACGATGATTATCGGGAAGCATTTAACCAAAAACATTAATATAGGCGTATGTTTTACGCCTATATTAATGTTTTTCACTAAATGCTAAAAGACGTATGAGTAGTAAGTACTCTTTAATTTAATTCATAAAACTTTCAGTAGCTAAGGAAAAAAGCTATCAAACATACGATCCTCTGACGTATTTGGTTATGGTTTTGCGATAGTTTAGGGAAACCTACTGAAGCCATGTTCGTTAATGTAATGTGACTAATAGTTGATAGAACTACTGTTACACCACAATGCATATTTATATCATCTTTGGAACACATTGGTTTAAGATTGCCAGACATTGGTGCCGATTCCCTTGTTCACAAACAACTAAATTTAAGTTCAGTGCATCTTTTTCTTTCTATTTCATTAAGAAAAGGACAGAAGATACGTTTTAGTTTAGTCCTGTCAAATTAATCAGCGTCTGTCACTACTCCATACAAGTTTAGACGTGATTAAAAACTTGCCTTTTAAAATTACGTCAAGCGCTGATTAATTTGACAGGACTAAACTAAAATTTATCTTTTGACCTTTTCTTAATGAAAAAGAAAGAGAAAGATGCACTGAACTTAAATTTAGTTTAGTTTGTGAACAAGGGAATCGGCGCCATTGACCTTTAATATTGCAGTCTTGATTTTCCCAACTATGTAGGTACTTATATGAATAATTTTAATCGATTCAGTTCGCCATTGTAACGTTTACAATATGTCGTGGTAATAAAATCACAATCAAAAGTCATTTATTCAAACTAGGCTGAGAATCAGTACTTTTCAAACGTCAAAATTACATAAGACAGTCCCCCAAAACCGCCCGCCCTTCACCACTTCCTAGAGCTTTAGCTGAGAAGAAGAAGTAGCGTAACAAACTCCCCAGCACACACTTGTCTGTTTTATACAATTAGCCAGTCAGCAAATTTGTAACGGGGCTGATTGCCTAGCCCAGTACGCTAGTGTTGTATTATCTGTGGCCAGGGTGAGCTGGACGTACATTTCAGTATCGCCGTTCGTGGAACCTATTATAAGGCACTCCATATCTTTATGATCAAAGACTTATTAAGTGATATCTTGAAAACGGGTCTTGTGGCTAAGTAATAACAGCCGCACGGATCGATCGATCAGGTTAAGCTACTCTTGTCGCGGTTGGTCCGTAGATGGGTGACCATCTTTACATACCAAGACCCCTCCGTGCTTCGGAAAGCACGTTAAGCCGTTGGTCCCGGCTGTCATTTGTAGATCTTTGACAGTTGTTACGGGTCGTCAGAAGGTCGAAAGTCTGACAACCAGTCTAACCAAGGGGTATTGTGTTACCCAGTAACTGGGTTGTGGAGGTCAGATAGGCAGTCGCTCCATGTAAAATACTGGTTTTCAGCTGTGTCCGGTAAGACTGGAAGGCGACCCCAGCATAGTTGGGAAAAGGTTAGGCAGATGATGATCTTGAAAACGGGACCAAATTGTAATAGCCCCACCGCCGTATCTCTACGTTGACGTCGTGGTGGGGCTTGCACGCTCCGTCTGAACTCGAGGTCTGTGCCGCAGAGTTTACTTTGCCGAAACAGGTCTGGGTAAGGAGCCAGACCAAGAGAGATACAGAAACCCGCAGGGCAGCTTGTAGCGAGCTGTTGTGCAGTAGCGACCCCACGGACCGTATCTCCTGGGAGAAATCTTGTTCCTTGCCTTTATTCGCCAGCTGGTGTGAACACTTACAAGGAACAGCGCTCCCACCTCATTTTTGCCTTTATTGGCCGGTATGAGTGGAGATTCGCAAGAGCAACCGTGCTCGGAGGAAGGAAGTATTGCAGTAAGTGCTGGTATGGATCTTGACCATCTTCCGGGCTCTGTGATTGTTCTGATAGTCGTGGAATACCTCTCCATTTCTCAAGCACCTCAGGATATGTTGCCCCCTTGTTGCTACATTACTATGTTCTGTTCTGCGACAGTAGTTTCCGGGGGCCCATAATTGAGTGTGCAAGTCACCCCTTGCCATTTTTAGTTCACTTTAGTAACCCAAACCCATAGCCCAATATCTTTGCCCATATCCTACAATAATCCTACAGCAACCAGGGTTTGTCCTTGGGTGCACTTGCCTAGTGCGGCCATGGATAATCGTCGGTACCTCATTTAATTCAAAATGTCTAAGGGCCTCTGCGAGTTGGCTTTGGCCCCTCGTATGCCTTGCAAAGGTCCGGGACCCTGGTCTCGAGATATTTCAAAGACATTTAAAAAAAGAATAATAGATAATAGTAATTTTATTTTAAAACTTCGGTACACGCTTAGACTAGGTACTTAAATATAATGCAATTTACACTAAATTATTACAATAATTAAAATAAACTTGAAAAAACAATACAATAATTACAGAAATAAGGACATAAACAAAAAAATAAAATGACAAAAATCTAATGAACAAAATAAATTTCTATTAAGTTATTAAATAATTCTAAAACATCCTGTTTTAGATTACAATTATTCTTCATTTTGTTAATAGCTTAGGAAAAGTGGTCAAAGCCAACTAGACTACATAAAAACTATATGCGGCTCTTGATGGAATCAAGTTGGCCATGGAAACGTTCCTTAATCAGATGGTAGTTTCTATAACGTTTTGGGCATTTTGCCAACTTGTCAGATGTTTCTTCGTGTTGTTTATTTACTCATCTTTACGACATTTTCTTGGCTGTGTTTCATTTACAAGTGTAATACTAGAATTAAGTGTCAGAATAGTCGGCTGTTATCGTAGTTTTTGTCATGAAAACTACGATAACAGCCGACTATTTGACGTAATTTTAGTAGGCGAGTTTTTAATCACGTCTAAACTTGTATGGAGTAGTGACAGGCGCTGATTATTTTGACAGGACTAAACTAAAATTTATCTTCTGTCCTTTTCTTAATGAAATAGAAAGAAAAAGATACACTGAACTTAAATTTAGTTTAGTTTGTGAACAAGGGAATCGGCACCAATGAGTTACGTAGGTAATTAGTGTGCTGGTACTCGTAATCCTAGAAAAAAATCCCTAAGATTTCCATCAACGAAAAACCATGTCAATCATAGGTAACCATACCATTCACAAATTAGCGGTCGCCATGGACGGAACCGCCGAAATGTGTCGTACTCGTGCGCGTGCGCGCGAAAGCGGCCGGATGTCTGCGCGTACACCTCTGCGTTCGCGCATCGCTAATGTACTGTCAAACTTTTCTCTAGAGGAATTTTCGAAGGATGATTATTCGATGCTGATCGATTGTAGGATCGATAAACAGTTGAGAGTTCAGACTCAGAGTCTTCATGGTTTTAGTTTTTAAATCCAAAAGTATTTTTAAAATATAAAATGTAATTGTATGCTTTTTTATTCACGTAAGTATTATATTGTTAAATTTATATTTTTTGTATTTTAGAACGTGATGAATTATCTCTACATTCCTACTTAATAAAAAATATTTCTCTGGGATGTGGCTTGTCCAGAACACGATTACTTAGGGCAGAATCCAAGCAGTAGGTCTACTTACAGGCTATGCAGCCTGTAAGTAGACCTTTGCTTGATTTGAATACCTACTCCTTGGTATCCATGCGGATACCAGATAGTAGGTATTCAAATCAAGCAAGCTTCCTGCTACTTTTGATAAATATAATCGGTAGATTCGAAGAATCAAATTGTGGCATTTTTAGATTCCTTCGAATCTATCGATTATATTTTTGAAAAGAAGGAGAAAGTTTGCTTGATTTTAGTCCCTACGTAGTTGGGATGAATTTATCCCAAGAACAAATTTAAAATTGTATTTGAAAAACCATGTTCCGCCATATATAACTGCAAAAGTAAGTTTGTAGGGACGCACAATATTTATTAATTTACCATGTTATTTTAGGCTCAGCAGTTTCGGAAATAAGGGGGATTGGTAAATTTTCATATATTTTCTTTAATAACTTTAAAACGAATTATTTTAAAATTATAAAAAAATATATCAAATCTTACCAAGTCCTTTCATGCTTTCATTTGATATGTGACACGGTACAGTTACCAATTTTTAATTTTTTAGGTTTTCCTCCAAGAGTGAACCTTGTATTGAAAATTCATTTACTTTACGTAAGTAATTTAATTTTGAATACGAGGTTATGGTTACTTGGGTTATGTTTGGTTTACAGTACAATTCATATGTATACCAAATTACAACTTAATCGGCCCAGTGGGTTTGGAGCAAATCGGCTGTGTTAAACGAACAGACAGACAGACACACGAGTGATCCTATATGGGTTACGTTTTTTCCTTTTGAGGTAGATAATGTACATAATCAACCTATAATGTTCCCATTGTTGGGACACAGGCCTCCTCTCTTTGAGGTACGGAACCTTAAATAAACAAATGCGTTAGATTTAAATGACCTGTAAGAAGTAGCGAATGTGACATCATATTGAATGGAGAGAAACTGGAATTTGTTAGTCAAACGCTTTTCCTAGGTATAACGATAGACAAGAAATTATAAGGGCGACCACATATAACATCTCTTGCGGGGCGGCTAAGCTCTGGCGCTTATGCTGTTAGAATGATAACTTAAAACAGTTAACAGATTTTTTGATGTAGAAACCGTGCGTTTGGTCTATTTCAGCTACTTCCAGCACAGCATTATGTCGTATGTCATTACAGGTGATGAGTCTTGGATCTATCAATACGATCCAGAAACGAAGCGCCAGTCGACGGTTTGGGTGTTTCAAAACAAATCAACGCCTACCAAAGTGAAGCGATCTAGAAGCGGGGAGAAGATTTTGATCGCGAGTTTTTTTAATTTGACTGGCTACTTGGTGTCAAAGAAGCATTAACGCTGAATGGTATACTACCAAATGCTTGGCAGAAGTTTTCTCTGTTGTGAGCAACAAGCGACCAAACAGGGCTTCGTGGGCTACTGCTCCACCACGACAACGTGCCTTCGCACTCCGCGCTCAAAACGAGGGACTCCCTGGACAGCACGCGCGATCAAAATCCTGGGTCACCCTCCTTACAGCCCTGACCTAGCACCGTGTGACTTCTTTTTATTCCCGAAAATAAAAAATCAGCTCTAAGGGATACAATTTTCGTCGCCGGAAGATGCGATGTCAGCGTTCGAGCAGGCTGTAAACGAGGTGTCTGCGGCGGACTGGAAAAAGTGTTTCGAAAACAGGTTCAGACGCATGACACTTTGTATAGAGGCTAGTGGAGAAACTTTGAAAACATTTAATAAAAAAGTACCTATAGAACATTTTTTTTAATTTTCGCAAAACTTTCTGAGTGTCCCACGTACATCAGCAAGTTTGATTTTGTCTAGACTCTAGATTGTCCTATGGAGCAGGACCAGCATGTTTCCAAGCATTGTTATCTTGGATATAATCCTTAGTATACTTTTAATGAGTGTTAAATGTTCTTTCATTTAATTGCACTAGATGCGCCCCGCGGTTTCACCCGCATAAGTTTTGACCCTGTGGGTATATCGGGATGAAAAGTATCGTATGTGTTATTCTTGGTTATATACTATCTGTGTGCCAAATTTCATCCAAATCCGTTCAGTACTTTTTGCGTGAAAGAGTAACAAACATCCATCCATCCATCCTTGAAAACTTTCGCATTTATAATATTAGTAGGATATATCACAAGGTATTTTGTTGTAATATTAAGATACTCATCTTCAGATCATCTTTATTTCTATTATTTTACATTGATTTTATATTCTGTGATTACCTAAACCCGCACATTGACTTTTACTTCTTAAAATTTTAGGAAAATCGTCTACTTTTACAATGTTTGTAAATATGTGAGCACATATACCCATCACATAATTAATTTGCCTTTCATTGCTTTATTTTTGTGGTTGTGGTAAATAAATTTTATTCTAGGTGCATCGTCTTCATATATAATGATATATTAATTAATGTATACAAAGTATTGTAAAATATTTTAAAAGATTAACGGTCGAGTTTCTTGTCCATCCTTCCTTCTCCATACGAAACTAGTTTTTGGGCAGCTAGAGTCAATTTTTGTTAATATGTTACGTTCAAAAGTGCCCTTTTTGTGCCTATTTGAAATAAACCATTTAATTTTGACTTTGATCCGGAATCAGAAGCTAAACGCATCCACCCAAAAGAAAATCTTGATCGCTTGATTGATCAAGTCTTACTTGCTCACAGCTACACTATTAAGTACAAAGCCACTAATGAGATACCCCTCGCTAATGAACGTCGGTAATTACTCTTACCTCCCACGTCGAACAGCGTCGAACGGCGAGGATAGGCAGAGCACGTGCTGTTTTATATTATAATTCATTAGTGTTTTTCCTGTGAAAACGGCGAATACGTTGTACAGACACGTAATAAAGTTGAAGAGTTTATTTATTTACTTGTGATAGTACATATAGGGGGGCTTGTGGCTAAGTAATAACAGCCGCACGGGTCGATCGATCAGGTTAAGCTACGCTTGCCGCGGTTGGTCCGTGGGTGGGTGACCATCTTTACATACCAAGACCCCTCCGTGCCTTGGAAAGCCCGTTAAGCCGTTGGTCCCGGCTGTCATTTGTAGATCTTTGACAGTCGTTACGGGTCGTCAGAAGCCCGAAAGCCTGACAACCAGTCTTACCAAGGGGTATCGTGTTACCCAGTAACTGGGTTGTGGTGGTCAGATAGGCAGTCGCTCCATGTAAAATAGTGGTATTCAGTTGTATCCGGTAAGACTGGAACCGGAAAAGGCTGGGCAGATGATGATAGTACCATGTAAGTAACATTGTATGTCTAAGTGTTCGAAAAGACGACGAGAAGCCCGAAAGTCTCACAACCAGCCTTATCAAAGGATATTGTATTAAAACTGCCGAAATAAATCCTCTAAATTATCGTGAAAATCGCATCTAAATCTGTCGCGTGGTTTAGAAAAAAAACGCGGTCATACAGATAGACACGAAAAGCGACTTTCATTTACGTCTTCTACACCTATACATACATACAGATAAATATTGGAGTGTCTGTTTGTAATATTAAAATAACCGCTTTTTACTAAATGCATAAGGGTGTATAAACGGTACATATACCAAAATAACATTTTTAAAATTTTTGTCTGTCTTTCTGTTTGTTCCCGCTAATCTCTGAAACGGCTGGACCGATTTTGACTGGACTTTCTCTGGCAGATAGCTGATGTAATAAGGAGTAACTTAGGCTACTTTTATTTTAGTAATTTTATTTATTTTTATTAATATATTATCTATACATACATAATAAATTTAAGTGTCTATTTGTAATGACAAAATAACAACTTTTTATTAGATGCATATGAAAGTATAAACGGTACTTATAACATTTTTTTTAATTTTTGCCTGTCTGTCGGTCTGTCTGTCTGTTTGTTCCGGCTAATCGCCGAAACGACTGGACCGATTTTGACGGGACTTTCACTGGCAGAGAGCTGGTGTTATAAGGTGAAACGTAGGCTATTTTAGAAAAAGCCAAGCGGGCGAAGCCGCGGTCAACAGCTAGTTATTATTATATATATTTTTTTTAGTATCCGAAAAGTAGCCGAAAGCAATATATATATTCTAATATTAAAAAAAATATATATAATAATAATATTTTTTTAAATATTATTACCTATTATATATATATTTAAATATTTTAATATTGCTTTCGGCTACTTTACTAAGTAAGTATAAACATGTTAAATATGAATTATAAACTGCAGTAGTCTTACCACGGGTTATCGTATTACCCAGTAGGTAACTGGGTTGTGGAGGTCAGAAAGGCAGTCGTTCTATGTAAAATGCTGGTATTCAATTACATCCGGCTAGATTGGAAGCTGACCCCAATATAGTTTAGAAAAAGCTAGGCGATGATATATATTGATTCTTATACTACTGGCTGATCCTCCCTAGTGTTGTCACAACAGCTGGTTCTGAGCCATCTGCGTCCAGTCAGTCAGTGGGACTTAGGAGACGCACATGTCCAGCAGTGGATTTTGACAGACCGAGTTGGCTGAAGGTATTTTGATCATGGCTGGTGGTTGGCTCTTGACTACTACCATCATATTAATTGGTCAAGGACAGCTAATGAGACACAATTGATTTTCTATAGTTTGACTCCGAATCGGTGTCGCGTTAAAAAGGTAATTTTAAATCGCCACCCTTCCTAGTGATAGTATTATATAACACCTGCCGGGGTCGCGGGAAGGTACTAAAGGGTCACCGAGGCCCCTGGCAACACAGGCAACAGGAAGGAATACGGGTGGGTTTTAGTCAGTAAAAGTCTGACACACCCTCCCGCTCCGCCCAGAGCGGGAGAAGTTATTTGATGATTTCACACTCAAAAAAAAAAGTATTATTTAACACAACATAACTTTACGCCAGTAATCCCCGAAGGGTAAGGCAGAGGTGTACCTGTAGTACACCCACATTTCGCCAGTTATGTTTAAGTCCCATGTAATAGGGGGCGAGCCTATTGCCATCAATCAGGCACAAATCCAGACTCCGGGCTGCTACTGAGAAATTCCAGATAGAACAACCCAATAACACTTTGCCCGACCCCGGAAACAAACCCAGGACCTCATACAGTATTATTGATGACTAAAAAAATCAGATTTAGATTTTCAGGAAGACATAGAATCGAAATGGTGAGGACCCTGCAGACTTAGCATGACGCTTTCTATTTCTTCGAAGAATAGACACGGCTAGCTATACAACGTGACATTTCGTTTCTCCTTTTCTGACATCCCACTTTAGAAATCCTTCTACATAAAAAAGGACCTACACAAAGATCGTTAGAAACGAAAGACAAAATGACGGATTGTAGAAGGATTTCTACGGTGAGATGTCAAAAATGGGGAGCAAAAATAAGGAGTTAGGTTAGGGCAGTGCTTCTCAAACTTTTTTTTAGAATAGAATAGAATATTTATTTGCGTTAAACATGGTATACAAGGATGTTAAAATATACAAATTGAGGCACAAGCATGTTTAGCTAGGATAAAACATAGCATGCAAAATTTTAAAGTCAAGTTAAGGCAACATTAATCGGTTTTTTTTTAAAACATCAACATTTTTTATCTATTAATTCTTTTAATAGATAAAAAATGTTTCTTTTGGCGACGTAACCCTTTTGGTAAACGAAATAGTTGACGGATCATGGTAAAAATGGTTTCATGTGTATTCTTTAATAATCATATTATTACTTGACGTTAACATTTGTATATTTTTTTATGTTGGAATATTTAGATACATTTTATTTTACTCAGGGGTCAGAGTAAAATAAAATATATGTAGTACACCACTAGTATTTTTTTTTCATTCTGACCAGTATTTTCGCAGAGGATTTGTGGAGCCCTAGGGCTCCGCGGAGCACACTTTGAGTATGGCTGGGTTAGGGTATAGATACGAGTAACTTATAAATATTATATTTGTTTTCCAGTGAATTTGAATTGTATTAACAAACGTTTTAATATAGTTAATAAAATTATATTTTATTACATTAATTTATTGTTATCAAAGCAGTTTCCCATTTAGGTGTACATGTACCTTAAATTCTAACTAAATACAATTTAGCAATATATATGTATTATTTTTTTATAAACTCTTCCTTATATAATAGTCTTCAATAAAAATTATTAAATGTATAAACCACAAACACCGCAGTTTTTAGATAGTTTTGTTCAGAGCTCTAATTGTTCACATTCATAGGAACTAATTTATCTTTACCTGTTTGTCGTTACCAAATAAGGTAAATGACGGATTAAAAAGTAATGGCATGCCTTTAATAATTCAAACCTTTAATTTTTTGCTCCTAAACAATGATGTCCTAGAACTAAAAATTCGAAGACATGTGACACATACCAACCCGCACTGGGCCCGCGTGGTGGATTACAGCCCACTCCCTCTCACAGAGTCCTAGGAGGCCTGTGTTCCACTTGCGAACATTATAGGCTGATTATGCCCCTAAAAATATTTTTGAACACTTTATTATAATTATTGCCCCTCTTTTTGTTAAACTCAAATAATTCCTATTTTGAGGTTCTAAAAATACTAAATAGCCACTTGGCTATTTAGTATTTTAACCGCGACCAACTTGCATGTGGCGCCTTCGGTCACAGTTCTTTTTTTTTTTTTTTCCGGGTTGAAAAATTCTTATGGATGTCTTCCGCCTGGGGCGGCCGGAGGGGTCTGTCAGACTCTTACTGACTAAAAACCACCCCGCTGTTCCCGCACTTGGACTTGCGGGGCCTTAGGCCCGCGGGGGGAATGAGGTGTAAAACTCCCCCGCGACGTCCAATAGGTTTAATAGAGGTTCATTAAATAAAAAAAAACGACCAAGTGCGTGTCGGACCACGCACAATGACGGGTTCCGTAGTTGGGAAGTTGGGATGAATTTATCCCAAACACAAACTTAACATTGTAGTTAAAAAACATGTTCTCCCATACATCGATGTATGCCACGGTCAATTCTCTAACTAGAAATTTAAGTTTAAGTTGTTCGACCAACCCACTTAGCTGTGATAGTTTTACTTTTAATGTCATTATAATGAGGTATGTGTCTACTGCCATGAATTTTTTCTCACATAAACAACAATGTGGCTGGCGGGGAGGGGGGAGGGGGGGACGGCACTTGATTGTGACTCTAACAAAAATTAGCACTTTAATTCTTAATATCACGCAAACGGATCTTTGAATCGAAAACTGGTGCATAATTTTTTTTTTGTAGATTTTATTTTAGTACTTTATCGGCGTGATTATTATGTATACCTATGCCAAATTACAGCTTTCTAGTACTAAGCGTCTCTGAGCTACAGCGGGGACAGACAGACAGACAGACGGACATGGCGAAACTATAAGGGTTCCTTGTTTACTACGGAACCCTAAAAAGTGTCCATCATTAGAAGCTCAATAAGTTTTTAAAGGATCAGTTATATTTCACAATAATAATTACAGGTTTAACATACTCTTATTTTCGTCGTTGCTGGTACGCACGGCTACATATCAAGCAGTACATTTCCAGTATAAGCTGACCTCTCATTTTACGGAAATCTTCACAATGCAAGATCAGCTTATCCTGGAAATGTATAGCTTGATATGTATCCGTGTGTACCATTCAGAATTTTCTTCTCATGGCTACTTTTGTAAGTAAGAACCTATGGCCAAACAGAAAAATCACCAAGATAACGAAGGTCGACGAGGCCCAGATAATATACAAGGTGTCGTTTTGCATCCTCGTCAAATTTCAGGAGGCTGTTGTGAAAGATAAAATGACAATACCTGCTCAATAATTAATACATACTTGTTTTTTTAGTTATTTAGGTAAAGTTTTTAGGTATTTTTAAGTTTTGACAGTATTTTAGAATACACCACTTTCACAGAACATAATTACCCCGTTGCGTATGCGGTAGTGTGTGTGTAAAAGGGCAGTTACAGTGCGGTATCACACGGGCCGCGTTTTAACATGCGTGTCCCACACATGACCATTTGCGAAATTGAGAAAAAAAAGCCATACTTATTATTGATTCGTGTCGAGACTCGAGAATCATTAGCATAGTTACCTCCTTGAATTTGACGAGGATTCAAAACGACACCTTGTATATGTATAGGCAACATTTTTTTTTTTGAGTTTTTATTGACATTTATCTGAAGAAAAAGTGGGGGAGTTGGATCAGCTGGAAATGATCATGGTTCCCTCTTCTCTTAGTACAAATTAGAAGTCAAAAGATAAGAGGGCTTTGACAAACTGACATCCCATCAGCGATATAAACTCACACATGGGCGCTGGCAAGTTTATTTTCAGGGGGGTGCATCTTCAGCTCCACGAAGCCAGATCTGTCATTTTTGCAGTTCTACTCGGATATGTTGGGTTTTATTTTGTCCATTCATACAGAAAGGGGACTAATTGTGTCGATTTATACAAAGAAGCTTAAGAATTAAGATCGAGTAGGATGCAAGAGCGAGCAAAGCAAGCTCGATAATGTTAGCAGCCCGCTCTATGGGGTGGGATTAGATTTTCGGATATAAAAGTTCGGTCTTTCTCGACTTATGCACAGAAGAGGAACATTTTAGGATCTCGCCTCAATAGGTTAAGTTGTCTACGAGTATTATTGTGTTAGGCGTTTTCGAATATTTTTATAGTTCTGAATGTTTTAACACATAGACATTATTTGGAAGCCACGGAGGTGCGAGTGCCTCTTGCACCCTGCTCCCGGCGCCTATAAACTCACATACGCACGGGCGCTTTTTTTAACGCGAAGTTTAAACCGTACTTTGGATTTTCAATTCTCGGCGTCGAACTGAGCGTTGAAAATCCAACAGAGTGCATCCCTATCTCGTTTAAAAAGTGCACAGTTGGATTTTCAACTCACGTCGCTAAGCCGAGCGTTGAAAATCCAATGCGCAGCAAGAAACGTCGCGTCAAAAAGAGCGCCCGTGCGAACGTAGGTATGATTGATAAGTCAAAATGTATAGGATGATTGATAAGTCAAAAATGTATCGGATGATTGATAAGTCAAAAATGTATTGGATTGACTTAAGTTACCGAAGTTCATGTAAATCCTGTTGAAACTCGTTTAGTTGTATAAATATTTAAACGCTTTGAAAGCGATAGTCGTTTGACTAGGCTCTCGGATAGTTCTTGTCTTTTTAAATATCCGGTTTTTCCCATAGGCCCAAATCCAGGGATAAGCCCAGTACTAAGTACAAATACTATATAGTACGCGTCAAACTTAATGTCGGCTCTGAAGTGCGCTCCTCGCTGGGCAGTACCGCACCCCTCACCCCCGCTGACACATGAATTCGTTACTGCGCAGCGACTCACCTCATGTTCTGAGCCGCCA
The DNA here is from genome assembly GCA_905333075.3 of Atethmia centrago. NCBI lineage: Eukaryota > Metazoa > Arthropoda > Insecta > Lepidoptera > Noctuidae > Atethmia > Atethmia centrago. The sequence goes on from HG995385.1 coordinate 18,781,756, forward strand.
TAATGTTTGAATCAGGCTGCAACATGTCAACGGGCACTTAGGTCATACTGGAAGATTCTGGATTCTTATAAGTAAGACCAGATATTAGACTCATGATACCTTTATTGTTTTTTAAAGTATTATATGCCCTCACAATTTATACATGGACCAGTCTTCCTGAGGGACTTCTCTTCAAAGGCTTCGTGGAACGCATTCACCGCCGATTCAGGTCTCGTAAAACATGTGCCTCTAAGTTTGTCTGTAATTTTAGGAAACAAAAATGCAATGAGTTCTACATTTGAAGCCTTCAAAAACGCTTCCGTTACCTTAGCGGAATGTGAGGACGCGTTATGGTGGTGAAGGACGACATTGCTCTGAGGACGAGTTTCGGAAACTTTTTCCAAGACTCTGCAAGCAAGTGTTGACGTACCAATCTTCGGTCACTGTCCTTTGCTCTTCAAGCGACACTGTTGTTTAATGTCCTGATTTGCCGACTGTTATGTAATGTCCTGATTTGCCGAAAAAAGAAGCAACCATTTTCTTACCAATACTTTTCTGAACTTTCGTCGGCAAGTCTTTAAAAGAAAAGGCCCATTCTGCCAACTGGCTTTTTCTTTCGGTTCAAAACAGTACACCCAGATTTCGTCACCTGTCACGATATTATTGACAGCCAATGACTGTCCTCCCTTAAACTTTTTTATCATTTTACGGCACCACTCGACATGCAGTCGTTTCTGGTGTTCCGTTAAATCATGCGGTATCCATCGAGAGCAAAGCTTCCGAACCTTCAGATGCACATGCAAAATGTTTTGCACTTGGCTCATTCCAATGCTTAATACAGTACTAAATTGCTGACAAGTATTTTTTTTTTTGTCAGTTTCAATCAGTTGTCGTACGGTATCAATATTTGATTCTGTAACCGCCGTCACCGGCCGAATTGATTCCGCTTCCGGTTGCCGGTCATTGAGATGACCACGTCCACGTCTAAATTCTCCGAACCACGAATACACAGAGCTGTGACATGGGGCTTCATCAACAAATGCCAATTGAAGTCTCTGGCAACTCTCTTGTTGTTGACTTAAGCCACAGCCGAAAATCGTAAAAAATCACTGAGCGAAAAATTTCACGAGTTAAATTCATTGTAATAGTGACACACAATTTTCTAAAGGACGCCACAATAAAAAAACAAATGACATCTCGCACATTAAAAAGTGACATGTTCCCAGAGAGTTCCATTTTCGAATTCCGTTGTTGTTTTTTTATTTTTTTGTTGTAAGTGGCCAGTTCCAGAAACTTTCAGTATGCCTCACGTATAACAGCTACAGCATAATGTTGTATTATGATCAGTTTAATTTTGTACTCGATCTGCTGCCAAACCACCTGCTATTTCTTTTTCAATCTCTTACGTCACAAATCAGGGCTGGCCAACTCAACGACGTGATAGACCAACTTCTGCCCCTCCCAGCGGTCCTTGCCAACTTTCCACCTGATTCATCCGCCAGGTGGCGATCAATTAGCAATCGATAATGATCAGTTGCGCAGGCGACGATTAACATTCCTCTCGCTGACGGGCCCTCTGACAATTAAGTAATGCGCTTTCCCTTATCGGTTAATGCCGCTAATATGTAGTGTTATGTAATTAGTTTTAATTGTGGTTTGGAGTTAAATATAGAACGGATAATACTTGAAGTGATTTTCCCTAAGTTATTCAGTTGTGGACGGGAACGTGACATAAGTCATGAACACTATTTTATAATCATGATATTACTGATCCTGATCTATCTCAGTAAATATTTGAACAAAATTTTCATTTGTATTGTTCTTTTTTAGGGTTCCTTAGTAAACAAGGAACCCTTATAGTCTCTGTCTGTCTCCTTGTCCGTCCCCGCTGTTGCTCAGAGACGCTTTGTACTAGAAAGCTGTAATTTGGCATAGGTATAGGTACACATTAATCACGCCGACAAAATGCTATGGTGTGAGGTATCCTTGGATAGGCCGTTCAATAAATATTGCGGTTCTATGAACACCACTTTTCGACTCAAGGATCCGCTTGCGTAATATTAAGCATTAAAGTGCTAATTTTTATTATAGTCAAGTGTCCCCCCCCCTTTTTTTTTTTTTTTTGAGTGTGGGATATCATCAAATAACTTCTCCCGCTCTGGGCGGAGCGCGAGGGTATGTAAGACTCTTACTGACTAAAACCCACCCGTATTCCTTCCTGTTGCCTGCGTTGCGGGGGCCTCGGTGACCCATAAGTATCTTCCCGCGACCCCGGCAGGCATCGGCCCTAGTGGACCCCTACATTTGTGCTGACATCTCTTTGAGGCGCGCGTGGAATACGACGCGCCGTCGACCCGGGCCTGGTCCTTGCCGGACGGTGAGCTACCCATTGCTCACCGTCCGCAAGCCCGCGCCTACGGTGGCTGGAAATCCGCCCGAGAGCGGCTAGGGGCGAGAGGGCGCGAAACGTGCCTTTCCCTCAACCGTCTCGCCTCCTCCTTCGCGAGCATTACTGCTTCGCAGAAGGAGGTGACGGCTGCCCATGCCCTGTCGCTCCGTACCATGGCCTGAACCAGGGCCGGACGCGAGAGGGTGTCCCCCCCTGCCAGCTAAATGGTTGTTTATGGAGATGTGAAAAAATTCATGGCAGTAGTACATATAATGAAATTAAAAGGAAAACTATCACAGCTAAGTAGGCTTTACAAGTTAACGAGTAATAGTCGACCAACTTAAATTTACAGTTGGAGAAATGATTGTGGCATATATCGATGTATGGGAGAACATGTTTTTCAAGTACAATGTTAAGTTTGCTTTTGGGATAAATTCATACCAACTCCCAACTACGGGACCCTTCATTGTGCGTGGTCTGACACGCACTTGGCCGGTTTTTTATTGTTCCTTTTTAAAATACTCTTGGAAAACATGAACCCAGTGGTTGTAATCCTAAAGTGTGATTATTGAGAATCGACAGTACAGAAAAATCTTTCCTAAGGCACACAAGAGAAGGTCCCACAATTCATCTTCCTTTTATTTCATCATGTAGTTGCATTTCAAGACTGTTTAGGCTAATCAGACACGAAGCCAGTTTTGGACCCGCCACTGGCCTCCAGTACGAATACATTTGAAGACAGTTCCTTAGTCTAGGTACAGAACTGTCTTCGTCTGACTGGCCTCATGTCTAAAGCCCATTATAACCGAAATTTCACGGAAACAACCGAACATCTTCAACATCAATGTGATTTAATTGCGTCAGTGTTTATTCCACATACGTAACAACCGACCATCACCTCCATCGGGTGATTTCGGCCTCCCTCGGGCGCCTTCGGGCGGACGCGGGCTGACCCGGCCGGTCTAGGTCCCAATGAATATGCAACGCCATCTTTATTACGTCTTACAATACAATACGAAGATGTACCTATTTCAGTGTTCATTATACGTTCGAATTACGAAATGTTTGTTCACGTTTTGATAAGATGCTAGCCTGTTCAATTTTGAAGCTCTGTTTTAAAGTGCATTTCTAGCGAAATGTTTGACTGTTTTAATTTCGGTCAACCTATCAAATTCAAGACTGCTCTCTTGATATTATTGATCCGGAATCAGGCTTTCGGAAACATACATTTTAAGAGGCCGACATGTAACAGCTGAAGCGCGGTCGCCGTCGTCGGACTGTATAGAAAAGAAAGAGAAGCGCGATGACACAACGCTGGTAATTTATTGCAAAATATTATTACATTAATATGTTGCTTGTAGAATAATCTCACAAAAATCAGAATGATTGCATGTATACATATAAATATGGTTTTTAATCGCTAAAAGTATTTTTTTGAGCTATCTTCGTGATTTTGTTCTATCGTATCAAATTAGTTGTACTATGTTTTCAACACACAATCTACCTAGCAAATATCTTGAAGAATATCATATATTTTTCTGATTTTGTTTACTGCAGTGGATCATATACTTTTAGGCGTATAAAACGTTTAGCTCCTGTAGTCCCCTTAATATAGACAGTCATATTTTAATGTAAAGTTGCAAAATTAAAGCCTGTTTGGAATTACTGGCTATAGGAGCTTGCAAAATAAGTTAAATTGACAGGAAAATAGTTTGAGTGTTTTAAAGATAGAGTGACCAAGGATCAAGAACATGATGCAACAATAAACTGTAATTTAACAACAACAGCGCACAATTTGACTTGTAAATTAATTTAATACAAAATAAGTATAAGAGCTACATACACGTAGATTTATATCAGCACAATGTGGATATATATGCAAAGTCATAATTACATGTTAAAGCTGCATGTCAATCGATTCAGAAGGGTCACGGTAACTAGAGATGGCAGGTAAGTTACTAGTACATACGTGGTAAACAAATTATTGTTTTTAGAGCATCCCCGAGTTGCGATAATTAGGACCCGCTTAAGGCGCTGACAAGACCCAATTGACAAAAATAGGCTTCTCTTAAGAAAAAAAATTGCCAAATCTGTATAGTTTTTGGTAGCGGAAAAAATATATGTTAATTTTGAACATATTTCCTAGAACTTGGTTGTTACCAAAACACGTTTTGAAAAAAAAAACTCGATACAAACTAACGTTAAACTAACCTCTTACCTTGAGTTCAAATCCAAAATATCTGTAATAAGTATCAACATAAGTTACGTATTTAATTAATAACAAAAACGTCTTATTTGAATGCAGAACTTGGTTGTTTTTTATGTTTGATTATTCAACTCAATTTTGAGTAAATCGATAATTGCTCCATATTTTGCAATAAATTACAAGCGTTGTGTCATCGCGCTTCTCTTTCTTTTCTATGCAATCTGACAGTGACCGCGGTTTAGGTGTTGTCAGCGTCTTAAAACATCGTTCTGTTTCTGTCCATCGTTTACATATTTAAATCATCAATCTGTCGCTGTCATAGCGACAGATTGATGATTTAAATATGTTTAGGCCTTAAAAGCGTTCATCCCGTGCGAACTGGCAACGTTGCATTTCTAGAGGGCTTTCGTGATTATTTTATTAAATTTAAATGAAAGTGGTAGATCGTTGTAGTTTATAATTATTTTTAAAATTTACTCTGTAACTTAAATACAAATATTTAGTAAAGTAAATAGAAAATAATTGACAATAAGTCAATAAATATGAGTAAATACCATAATAACTGTATAATAAATAGCACACCTACTTATAAACACCAATGATCTAGTACTTGGATGAAAAAAAATTGTACCTATTTTGATTAATTTTAAATAAAATAATAACAAAAACCCTCTAGAAATGCGACTTTGCCAGCTCGCGCGATGAACCGTATTCAGTGATTTGTGGTGCAAGTGGGCTTAAGATGACGCTGACCTGATCGATATTGAAGAGTGACTTTTGTGTGAAATTCGGGGACTACTTTCCTAGTGATATTATATCATTTATATTGGATCAAAATACCATTTGTTGTCATTACTTACAGGTATGGTGGTAGTTGCCGTCAATCGTTGTCAATATTTGTATCTGCCGTGTCACCCACATGACAAGGGATACGAAATCTTATTTTCAACTGGAACTAAAATAAAACAAAACAGCAAACAAATTGATTCAACCATCCAACAAGTACAGTAAACCTGTCTGACGTCATCACGACCCAAAAAGACGTCCAGAAAGAATTACTATCAGCAAATTAGTCATTTTAGTGAGTAGCCAAGTAGCCATAGTCGTGGGAAAACCCGATATTTCACGCTTCCCGTGGCCAAGGAGTATTTCTAGCAAAATGCACAATGCCGAGATCAGAATACATGGCGTTACTGAGAATTGAGCGGTTGAGTTGATTCGTCTTAAGGAGATGTTGGTATAATTATATGAGGCCAGGAAACTGTTCGCGGTATTTGATTTGATATTTCACACGGGATTGTTTTGATTACCATGGGATATCTTGTATCTCTTTGTTTTTATATTACAACTAGCGACCCGCTCCTGCTTCGCACGGAGCGCCACCTCTCGGGTCCAAAGTTGTCCCATCTTTCAATCTGGAACCAACCATACATATTCACAAAATTTCAACGAAATTGGTTTGGTGGTTTCGGAGATAAGCGTGTACGAACGTAGTGACTAGGGTTGCCACTTTGCCAGCTGCCACCAGTACTTTATAATAAAGTATTGTACTTTATTTTGGGCAAACGTACTTTATACTTTATGAAGGCAATAAAGTACGTGAAAACACTTTTTTTTAACTTTATATTTTTTTCTATATATTATTTACTAAAAGAAACAAATGTCAAGATATTTTTTGTGTATAACGGAAGATACAATATTGTTAAATTGCAAAGCTATCAGAACTTATTTTGTGAGATTAGAAGTAGACTGCCCAATGATATATTCTTTTTTTAATTGCTGAATAACAGTAATAATTATGACTTGATAGATATTTACCTTCTTTTTTTTAGTCACATACTGAACGTGTTTAATAAAACTGTTAAGTTCTCACTACATTACTAATATAAATATAGGGTATTTGACTAATATAAAAGAAATACATGAATTAATACTTATTTTAAATATGTTACTAAAAAGAGACGTTTTATGGAAAAACAAATAAAATCAATTGAAAAATGGAGAAGTTATACGCTTTTGAAATTATTCTTCTGTCCTTGTCACACAAAACGATCATTGTACTGAATGGCGCGAAGTTGCTATGGCTCTCCTGTCTTGTGACGTCAGATGCTAGTAGTTTTGTTTCTGTCTAGCATAGGTTTTAAAACGCAAACAACTTCGCCATTTTTTTACATATTTAAACAATTTTATCTTGGTTCCGAAAAATTTAATTAAAAAATAACAGTCAAATACCCTATTTTTGGTGTATACAATATTATGCACAATCTAAGGAAATAATGAATGACAAGAAAAGATCTCTTTGGATATGAAACTTGAAAAATGATTAAAGAAAGTGAGCTGTCTTCGCCTGAAGATAGTCATAAAAATCATTAAATTTCATATTGTTCGGACAAAGTTGGATAAGTGGTTCGATTTTAGTCTCAAAAATTGTCTCTCTTCACTGCGCAACATAAATTTAAAAATAATGTTGAATATGAGAATTTTGTTCACATAGTTCAATTAACTTTGAATCTGCAAAAACTATTATTAACTTGGATAACATGTATGAAGACATTACTAAGGAGTTATATGGACAAGTTCTACAGATTTTTCGGAATTATCCACATCACATAAGTGGCAAAAAAAAAAAACAAAATAGTAATGAAGTTGTGTATATACACAAAATTGTGTCATTTCTGCTATCCATTCCCGCAACTTCAGCAGTTACAGAGACCGTTTTTCTGTGATGAATGGCGGGACGTACGAAATAGAGCATCCCTAAACTTAATAAAAAATGAACTATTTTTATACGTGAAAGTTCACTAGCAATATACACATGTAAGATATTAATAGAAGAAACAAAAAACATGTATGAAACAAAAATAGCACGGTACATAAATAAGTAATAGTTTATTTTCAGATTTTTTTTTGACTTTATTTTATTACGTTAGGAAAGTAAATATACTCTAAAAAAATGTGGCAACCCTAATAGTGACACGTAATTTTATGTATGAACCTGACCTGATATTGACTTGGATTCCGTACGTCTGTTTCGGGTGACCACTATCAGCGCTGTGCTGTGGGTCCCCCATAGCACAGCAGCATCGTGCTGAGTGGAAGCCTTCTTGTCACAGTCATGACGTGCAGCTGCCGAGTATGTTGTGTGCTCGTGGTTATATGTAAATCTATTTTGTTTTATTTTTCTGTTTACCTACTCTAGATCTTTTTGTACGCACGTTTTGTGACAAATATACTTATTTTTCTTTCTTTTCTTTTTCTTTTCTATGAAGCTCTGGGAATGATAAGAGATGACTTGTGCGATCATGCACAAATCTTCAAACGCTTCTTTAAAAAGTCTGTAGAGTTGGCCACTAACATATTTCATGCTAAATAAGCTCTTCCAGATATTATTTTTACTTTAATATACTCATAAACGTATATAATTTTAATGTAAACATATGTTTCACGCCTAAAAATGCTAGTGAGCTACGTAACTACTATCGCAAGCGTATTTTTCGATAGCGTCTCTCAAATTAGTGACTCATGGTGCCGTTTTGTATGGTGACAGCTGAAAAACGTTAGTGACTATCGAATAGATTACGTTAGGTTTCTTACCTATCGAAATCTATGGTGCTCAAGGTACGCATTTTAATTCTTTCTATGACCGCTAGGGGCGCTGTACAATATTTCATACATTTCATTTATGGACACGCTAGCGAGTTTTGGCTGGGTAAACTCATGGTAGAGCTACCAGGATTGGTCCAAACTCGCAAGCGAACACAACTCGTGCTACAAGCCCCGCCCCCTCTGCGGTCATGTCACGCATTGATCAATGCGGATGCTGATGCTGATGTTGAAAATGATGCTGAAGTTCTGCGGATGCTGATGCTGATGTTCGCAACAACCCTGGTACGGACGATTAAAATGAAGTGGTTGGTTGTCTGGCGGCGATATGAGTGTAATTGTTATCATCGCGGGTTGGCACAGGAGCGTGGGGATTGGCACAAGAAAAGAGAGGCCTGTGCTCTGCAGTGGGTGAAGTCGGGCTTTGGATGATGATGATGAGGCTCTTATAGAAAATTTTATGTGTGTTACGCAATTATTAAGGAGCAGTGGTGGCCCAGTGGTAACGGCCGCGACTTACGAGTTGTAGGTCGTAGGTTCGAACCCGGACAGGCGCTTTACTTTGTGTAAATTATTTCATCACCACTGCTCTCAAAACAGTGAAGGAAAACATCGTGAGGAAACCGAGCATGTCCTAGAACCAAACATTCAAAGACATGTGACATCTACCAACCCGAACTGGGCCCGCCTGGTGGTTTACGGCCCACTCCCTCTCACAGAGATAGGAGGCCTGTGTGTCCCAGCATTGGGAACATTATAGGCTGATTATGTACGCAATTACTCCTCTGATTAAATACTAGGAATACCTATTAAAGTATAACACGTGTAGAACAATATTTCTCACGGTAGCTGTTTACCGGAATGTGTGAGATGATCTGTGTTAGGGCTGCCAAAATGGCTCTGGTATTAAATATGAAATTGAAGACAAGGGATTTCATACCATCACGCCGGTATTCCCCGAAGTGTTAGGCAGAGGTATAGATATACTAACGTTTTGCCAGTTCTGTTTAAGTCCCATGTAATAGGGGGCGATAACAAAAAGCCAGACAAAAAAAAATGGCCAGTCATTTTATTTTTTTCTTCTCATAATATAACATCGAATACAGGGCCGAAGGGCAGAAGTCTACCGTGCCGTATTGTAAATGTGTTAAAGTCCCATGTAATAGGGGAAAACACCTGGATGAGGAACGCACGGAACCGGGAAGTAAGGCAGAATAACGGGGATGGTATACCCAGCAGTAGGTGATTTCGGGCTGAAATGATGATGCCGATTAGGGGGCGAGCCTATTGCCATTAACCGGGCACAAATCTAAACTCCGGGCTGCTAATGAGAAATTCCTGATGGAACAAAATTGCGGCGCTTGCACCTCCGCCGCCGCTGTCACATTCCTTACTTAGCGTAATAAATTATTTGATCCTTTAGCTGTCCAGCAGGCTTAGCACGAGCACTGTTTTGTCTACGGAAGGATAGACAAAAATAACGTTCCGTGTAGAAAGTACTACGACAGCAAAATCGAAAGAGTCAACTGCACTTTTTACGAAATTCACTCTTTTACATAATTTGACTCAGATTTCTTTGTTTTGTCATACGATTTTTTTTCTGTTTGATTCTCAATTTTTACTGATATTAAGTCACGTATATAAAGACAACTACAATTTTTTTTCTCAAAGTGTCGTACACCGTATTTTGGAACAAAAAAATATAATAGTAATATTGGCCTTCACCATTTCCTTGGTAATGCCCTATTAACAAAATGATGTAAAATAGGAGAAGATAGAATTGTTCTTCTATTCATTACCATAGTTTTGCGTTCAAAACGCTCTCCTGTAAAATCATGATTTTGTAGATAACCATATATACCTTGTGGCCGTCGACTAGGAAAATGCAAATTGTCTTCACTACCTTAGACAACTGTCAGTTGTCAGTGTGATTTTGACAGTTGGGTATAGAAACTTTCTTCTGAAATAGTCTACATAAAAAAGGACCTAGACAAGGATCGTTAGAAACGAAAGACACAAAGTGACAGATTGCAGAAGGATTTCTACAGTGAGATGGCAAAAACTGAGAAACGAAATGTCACTTTGTATAGAAAGAGCCGTGTCTATTCTTCGAAGAAATAGAGAGTGTCATGCTAAGCCTGCTGTGGTGTAATTGAATTTTGGATGGAGATGATAGATTTGTAGCTGTAACACCAAATTGTATCCCCCGATTTTGTTATCATTAATTTTTTTGAATTGCCTCCCTATGGAAGCAATTTTAAAGACGTATTCACGTCAAAAACCCAATAACACTTTGTTCGAATTGGGAAGCCAGGAGTTCACGCTCAGCAGTAGTGCTTGTTTTTTTTGTTTGGGAAGTTACCAAATAACTTCTTCCACTCTGGGCGGAGCGGGAGGGTGTGTCTGACTCTTACTGACTAAAACACACCCGTGTTTCTTCCGTTGCTTGTGTTGCCAGGGGCCACGGTATCCCTTTCGAACTTTTCTGCGACTTCGGCAGAGCATTAGTGCTTGCGAGCACTTGCGACGTGTCAAGTCAGTCAACAAGGGATTTCATTCCTTTGAAATTGCGACCTACTTTGGTCGTGGACCTATTTCATTTTGTCTTCTTAGGTTGTTTGAAAAGTTATGAACATTTGCTAAGGATATTTTGCAAAACATTTGAAAGGGGCCAATATTGGGTTAATTCACGGCACATTTATCTTTAAATATAGGTAAATTGTGATGTTGGAGACAATGAATCATGCGATGTGGAAGGTATGATAAATAACATCCTGCTGTGCTTATTAAGCAGTTATCAGTATTAAGATTAATTGATAAGATAAACTATATTATCAGAAGACGGTTCATTTTACTTATAATAACAATATGAGTATTATTTTTGGGTTAGGCATTCCAGACGTAGATTAGACAACTGTGCGTACTTAGATGGTAAAATATGATAGTTTAAGTTAATATTAAGACGCTGACAACACCTAAACCGCGGTCACTGTCAGACTGCATAGAAAAGAAAGAGACACGCGATGACACAACGCATGTAATTTATTGCAAAATATGAAGAAATTATCTATTTACGAGTACTCAAAATTGAGTTGAGTAATCGAAAATAAAAAACAACCAAGTTCTGCATTCAAATAAGACGTTTTTGTTATTCAATACAGCCCGTACGTGGATATAATTAATACAGATATTTTTGATGAATGAAAAATGAATTTGCATCGAGATTTTTCGTCAAAACGTGTTTTGGTAACAACCAAGTTCTGAGAAATATGTTCAAAATTAACATATATTTTTCACTACCACAAACTATAAAGATTTGGCAAAAAAAATGTCTTAAGACAAGCCTACTTTGGTTATTTGCCTCTTGTTAGCGCCTTAATCACGGTGCTATACGATACAAAGCTATCACGGTGCTGATATTAATAACATAATATAACATCACGCCTTGTTTCCCCGAAGGGTTGGGCAGAGGTTTACCTATAGTATACCCACATCATAAATGGGACTAAAACATAACTGGCAAAAGTTATGTTTAAGTCCCATCTAATAGGGGGCGAGCCTAATGCCATCAACCGGGCACAAATCCAGACTCCGGGCTGCTTGCTATTGAGAAATTCCAGGTATTAAAACCCAACTAACTACACTTGGCCCGACCTAGGAATCGAACCTGATAGACCAACGAGGCTGATATTAATCTGAACTAATAATCAATCCTTACGTATTATAAAAAAGTCCCCCCGCCACGTCTGTCTGTCTGTCTGAACGCGATAAACCCGAAACTACTGAACGGATATTCAAACGGTATTCACCAATGGCCGAAGTGATTCATGAGGAAGGTTTAAGTGTATATAAATAAATCATTAAGGTTTTTTGTTAATTGGCTGAAATGTGACGCTTATTGTTGAACATCTCGGAAAAAAACATACTGACTTTAGTGGCGTGCGCCGCCTAAACCGTAAGAGATACAGTAGGCGCGCGATCTGAGTGCAGTCGGGGTATGAGGAGCGGGGCGGGTGCAACTCCCCCCGCCCGTCGACACCTCGCCGCGGCCGCCTGTAGTTTCACATCACACACACACACGTCACATCACTAGCGCATTCCTCAGAACTGCACTCAGATCGCGCGCCTACTGTACATACAATTTATGTTTACAGAATTGTACATCTTAAAAAGTTCAAAAAGCAACAGGGTGGGTCGGTGTACAAAAAATTTCACGAATGATGAAGTCGCCAGCAGAAGCTAGTAATATTATGAAGAGGTAAAATTGTTTGTTTGTTTAGTTAATCTGTGGAAGTACTTAGTTTTTTTTAGACGCACACCGCACCTTGTTCGATAATTAATTAAAGTATGTCATATTGTCGCTCTATTTCTTTAAGTATGTTTTTCTTTTATTTTGTATATTGGCACCTTGTTTTTATATATATTCCTGTTATTTGTTATCTATTAACTGTTCTATTGTGTGTTATGCACTGAATAATAGTTTTATCTATAAGTACTTAATAATCTACAAGGAGCGTGGCAGCCCTAAGCTAATGCAGAATCAACATGCGGTCCTATAGAGCGGCACCTGAGCTCGTAGTAAAATAAACACTACACTGGGATACAGTATCATGTGCACTATCATTGTGGCAGATTTTGTTATTGTTTACAAGACTTGCCGATACTTGTGGCAAAAAATCTGGTGATAACAATAGCCCCAACGCCTATCTCTACGTTGTTGATGTCGTGGTGGGGGCTTGCGCGCTCCGAACTCTGGGTGTGTGCCGGTAGAGTTTACTTTGCCGAAAATGGTCTAAGGTGAGGATGCAGACTAAGAGAAATACATATACCCGCAGAGCAACATATGGTGAGCTGTTAGACAGTAGGGGCCCCAGGGACCCTATCTCCCGGGAGACATCTTGTTCTCTCGTTCCACGGCTTGCCTTTATTGGCCGACTGGAGTGAACACTGAAGAGGGACAGAGATCCTACCACTTTATTGCCTTTATTCGCCAGCTTGAGTGGAGATTCGCTACAGGAAATGTACTCGGAGGAAGGAAGTATTCCAGTAAGATGCTAATAGGGATCTTGACTGGACTTCTGGGATTGTCCTGATAGCCGTGGAATACCTCTCCACTCCTCAAGCCCCTTGTCGTTACGTCACTATGTGCTAGCGATCTTTTCCGGAGCCCATTACTTAGTGTGCAAGTCACCCCCTGCCTTTTATCCGTGTATAGTACCTATATATAACATTGGTCAGGCAGGGCTCAAAGTCCTTCCATAGTTTTAGGTAACCAGTCCACTTTAGCCACCCAAATCCATAGTCTAATATCTTTTTTTTCCATATCTTGCAATAGTCCTACACCAAAATGGGTGCATAGTGCGTACAGGGATAACCGTCGGTTGCTGCCACATTTTTATTGAAAGCGTCTAACGGGCTTCTATGAGTTGCTTCGGGCCCATGTATGCTTTCCAAAGGTCCGGGACCCCAGGGTCCCGAGATATGTCAGACTCAATAAAAATAATATTTAGTTTAATAAAAAGTTTACAAACAGTTTACATGTTGGTTGAACGTGATGGTTTGGAATTAGAAGGTTAGGTAGCGACCTGCCCGATCTTATTCAGAAGCTTATTCAAACCTGTGTTTAAGTTCATCACTTTAAGGCGCTGACAAGAGGCAAACGACCAAAATAGGCTTGTCTTGAGAAAAAAATATAGCTAAATCTGTATAGTTTGTGGTAGCGGAAAAAATATATGTTAATTTGGAAAATATTTCTCAGAACTTGGTGGTTACCAAAACACGTTTTGAAAAAAATCTCGATACAAACTAACGTTAAACTAACCTCTTACCTTGAGCTCCAATCCAAAATATCTGTATTAAATATCAACATACGTTACGTATTTAATTAATAACAAGAACATCTTATTTGAATGCAGAACTTGGTTGTTTTTTATTTTCGATTACTCAACTCAATTTTGAGTAAATAGATAATTGTTACATATTTTGCAATAAATTACAAGCGTTGTGTCATCGCGCTTCTCTTTCTTTTCTATGCAGCCTGACAGTGACCGCGGTTTAGGTGATGTCAGCGTCTTAAATGGCAGATGGAAAGGACTTTACCACAGAAAAATGCAAAGAAGGCAAGGAACAGAAATAAGTTAGAGATAGCCCTATCACCACATCGCTGACTGTGGCTAATGTTTTTATCACGGTGTCAGCAATACTTGGGTGGGAAATTATCAAATAATTTCTCCCGCTCTGGGCGGAGCGGGAGGGGGTGTCAGACTATTACTGACTAAAAGTGTTCGTTCCGTTGCCTGTGACGTCTATACGAGAGAAGGAAAAGACCATTCTTAAAATATCGAGGCAATGGTTTGCCAAAACTCGTAATGTTGCCCTGTCAGGAATTCCTGGCAATTGTAATAAAAGTCTAATCTATAAAGTTTAGTGTCTCCCTGTTATTGGTTTACTGGAATGCATTATTGACCTTGGCATCTCTGGTCTTTTTCACTTCTGCGGTATAATAAAATGACGATTGATCGCAATCGGTTTCATTTTGACAGTTCACCCAAGTCCATTGCGTTATTAACGTTTTTAAGCAGACGATTTTTTCAAACCTATGAAGCAATGGAATAGCAATATCCTTCATACTCCCGGATTGTGATTGAAAGTGTGTTACGCAATTAGGGTGCTGGTTTTTAGGGTTCCGTACCCAAAGGGTAAAACGGGACCCTATTACTAAGACTCTGCTGTCTGTCAGCTGTCTGTCTGTCTCCCTGTCCACCTGTCACCAGGCAGACAGTTGAAATTTTCACAGATGATGTATTTCTGTTGCCGATATAACAACACATACTTAAAATCAATGTTTTAGGGGGCTCCCATACAACAGACATGATTTTTTTGCCGTTTTTATAGACAATGGTACGGAACCCTTCGTGCGCGAGTCCGACTTGCACTTGGCCATTTTTTTAATCTGATAGCATTATTAGATGCATAGGTAGTTCTGTTACTACAGAACTACCCTTCTGTACTGCTGGGACACAGGCCTCCTCTCTGTGAGAGGGAGTGGGCCGTAATCCACGCGGGCCCAGTGCGGGTTGGTAGATGTCACATGTCTTTGAATTTTTTGGTTCTATAGTTCTATTATTTTTCTGAAAAATCTGCGCATAATCCCAAGTTTTCAGCCATTTTTATCAGATCTGAAATGTTAAAATGATACTAACGAGTTTTTGTTAAGCTGAAAGATAATTTGGTCATTGGTTTTTTGACTACGTAAATAGGTAATTTGGCTTATCATTTATCCCCACATTTCGTGGTATCTGATACAATTTACATTTTACTTGAGTTGAAGGTAAGGTACTGTATACCTGTACTGAGTTGTAGGTACTTACACCATGTAGGTACTTTATGCCTTCTCTGCTGTGGATGCCATTTCATGAAGCTTAGAGATTTGGTCGAAATTCGCGTTTTGTGTTGTATATCTCGTGATATCACTACTTTCGATCACCCAAGTCCAATTTGATCTCCGTTGTCGATAACGACGAATCATTTTCAATTATGCTCAGCATTATGCAGAGATTTATGATGTCTGTTAGGTAGATAGGTAATTTCCCTGAAAAAAGCTCCAGAATTGTAGAATATTCAATTACATTCAGAATATGTCATAACTAAGGAACGAATGGAAAATGGAACTAAGTAAAATAAAGGATCAGAAATTATTAATAAGAGTTCTTCAGGAAAATCTTCATCAACTGTTCTCTATGGGAAATGAAAAGAAAAGTATTAAATTTCAATCTCCACAAACACCGGTAGCCAACTCTTCTAAGATAATTGGCTCAACAATTAATTAAAATATAATCTTTACACCACCCGAGCAATAAACAAAGCAATGAACGCAAAGTATAAACAAATAAACAAAAGAACAATTATCTCTCATTTGACGTCGCGCGCGTGCGTCGCAGAGCGGTAGTGTACGACCAACTAATGCACAAAACTCAATCAATCAATAATAAAGCTCATCACTTCGGAATAAGGTGCTGACAACATGTAAAGTTATCTTGGTATTCGTGTATAGATGCGCACGCAGGCTGCCAACGAGCAATGACCGCGCTTTCACTGTTGTCCATCTTGCGGTATGATTTTGATTTTAAAATTGGAACGCCCAACGGTCGCTGTTCATGATTAGAATGATTGATTTTCGGTGACGGAGAATGTGGGTTTATGATGGTTCGTCAAAATTACTGTTAAATACCAGGGAACAGTTGGGCAGTCTCATTTCTATAGAGATGAGCGCATGGTAGCTGGCCCTCAATAGACAGAACAGCAAAAATCAAAGGTTTTGAAGAAAAGCACGTGTGTGATGGTTGATTGTTAAATTATATTCATTTCGTTGACACCAAAGTACCTACTTACTGGCTGTCTTACATAATATAAGCAAGAGCTATAAGAGAATGGAAGGTACAAACATTGTGAGAAGATTAACCAGAGAACAAGTTTGGTAGCGGGATGAACTGCTCAGGGTGCCCACCCAGGGACACACACCCTCCCGCTCCGCCCAGAGCGGGAGAAGTTATTTGATGATTTCCCATCCTAAAAAAAATAAAAATAATAAGGGTGCCCGCTAGCTGCTCGTCGAAGCTTCTTTGTAGATTGAACACCTGAAAATTATCATTAGATCGAATATTGTGTGACGTCCGAGGGCCAATGAGTTAAATATTTAATTTAATGATTTCTCTATTAAAATTTGCATATTTTTTCAGTTAGAGGCAAAGGCAAGGCAAAATGCAATACTGGTTACCGGTTTAAAAAATAGGCAGTCTGGTCTAAGCTAAAATCACCTTCAAACAGGATGTACTCCTGCTTTGAAGTTGATTTTTGCTTAAGGCGCAGATATATGATTTTAGTAAATTGTAAAAAACTTTTAAATCTGTTATTACGCCTTCTTAAAATGCAAGTAAGTTATGCAATAAATGTATGTTAAACTAGAACGCCACGTCAATTCTACGTAAACATATGTGAATGTTGGTATTGTAAGTAAAAAACTTTATGAAAGAAATTCAGGAAGAAATGTCTACCCAGAGCAATAAAACCGGCAAAGTGCGTGTCAGACCACGCACAATGAAGAGTCCCGTAGTTGGGAAGTTGGTATGAATTTATACCAAAAACAAACTTATCATCGTAATTGAAAAATATGTTCTCCCATACATCGATATATGCCACAATAAATTCTCCAACTGCAAATTTAAGTTGGTCGACTGTTACTGGTTAACTTGTAAAGCCCACTTGGCTGTGATAGTTTTCCTGAATTTTATCTTCTCTCCATAAACAATCATTTAGCTGGCAGGGGTCGGGTGTCACCACTGTGTAAATCGCCTGGAGGTCACGGTGGACCATACGGTGGAGGTCTGCCCGGCTTGGGCAGAGCACCGCCATGTCCTCGTGGAGGCGATCGGCGGCAGAGATCTCTCGCGTCCGGCCCTGGTTCAGGCCATGGTACGGAGCGAAAGGGCATGGGCAGCCGTCACCTCCTTCTGCGAAGCAGTACTGCTCGCGAAGGAGAAGGCGGGACGGTTGAGGGAAAGGCAAATTTCGGGCCCTCTCGCCTCTAGCCGCCGCTGGACACGCCTGGGCGTCGGGAATCCCGGGCGGAATTCCTGCCACCGTAAGCGCGGGCTTGCGGACGGTGAGCAATGGGTAGTTCACCGTCCGGTAAGGACCAAGCCCTGGTCGACGGCGCGTTGTGTTCCACGCGCGCCTCTGGACCCTAAAAAACGATATCGCTTTCAAACTAAGATATTTTCATGTTTTTTTTTTTATGAACAGACTATTATACTTATTAGATAATTTTTACAATTATTCATATTTTCGTTACACAAAATAAATATTCCCTATGAAACCGAACGGCGGCGGCGCGGCCTGAGCGAAGCGCGCATTTTCAGCTGAAAGACGTCCACAGCTGGACATAGGCCTTCCCCAAGCACCGCCACTTCGACCGGTTCTGTGCTTCCCGCATCCAGCGGATTCCTGCGGCCTTCACAAGGTCATCGGTCTACCTTGTAGGAGGCCTTCTAATGCTACGCATAAATTTGCACAGATTCACATCGATCGAATCGAGCCTAAAAATGAATACTCTATTGTTACATACTGGGGCAGTGGTGGCCCAGCGGAAACGACCACGACTTACGAGTTGTAGGTCGTAGGTTCGAACCCAGACAGGCGCCTTACTTAGTGTAAATTATTTCATCACCACTGCTCTCAAAACGGTGAAGGAAAACATTGTGAGGAAACCGGAATGTCCTACAACCAAAAATTCGAAGACATTGTGACATCTACCAACCCGCACTGGGCCCGCGTGGTGGATTACAGCCCACTCCCTCTCACAGAGAGGAGGCCTGTGTCCCAGCAGTGGGAGCATTATAGGCTGATTATGTACATCGATCGAATGACGTTTTGATTGGAAGAGAAAGGTAGTCAAAACAAAAAAAAACACCCCTTGCATTTATTGCATTTACCTAGTCAATAAAGGTCCACATTCCACAACCAGAAAACAGCAAGTTTTTTTTACATAATAAGCAAACAATCTCATAAACTATCGCTTTCCATACTATAAAGATCGTCGTAGTGAAACAAAGCATAATGCTAAATAATAAAAAGCGGGCGGCGGACTAACTGCGGCGGGGTTTCGATCTCAGGCCCACGAGCGTGACGGACGGAGTCATTTACACATGTGCACGGTATAACTGGGTTGTTATACTTGTTATCTAGTGCGGGTTGGTTATGAGATGATTGGCATGTTAATTTTTATTCAAAGAAAGACTGTTTTTTGCGAGGAAGAAGCCAGCATTAGTCTTATCGGAGTTGTCTTTAAATGGGGAACGCAGAGGATGGGATGCGCTTTACAGACACCTTCTTCACTTCTTATATCATGATGTAAGTACTGTAAGTATCATATTATACTATATTAGTGAATAGATTTAATTAGCCAGTCTGCAATATTGATAGCGAGACTATACGGGTCCAAATAGTGACGACATAAAAAAAAATTGTTTCTTGTCCAGAGGTATCCGAAAATACCCTATGTATGTTCCGCGATTCTTGATAGTTTTCAAGTTATAATTATTTTTAACCCCGTATATCACCAAGTTTGCAAACCCACCCTGTATACCACCAAGTTTGCAAATCATGGTTTTGGTGGTTTAGATATTACCCAAGTGTTACTTATGTCGTTGCAACGTATCTTCTAGCAGCCGCAGACTCCTATGAAAGGAAGGGTCATACATATTCTCAAAAAGGCCACGATAGGTGGTACACTTATTGGAGAGACTTTATGAGGATAATGATGCCCTTATTGGCAAACACCTCACTCCAACCGCTTAACCAGACGGAGCCCGCAGAGGCGGGCCCACCAGTTGCGGCTTTTTTTTTTTGGTTGGGATATCATCTAATAACTTCTCCCGCTCTGGGCGGAGCGGGAGGGTGTGTCAGACTCTTACTGACTAAAACCCACCCGTATTCCTTCCTGTTGCCTGTGTTGCCAGGGGCCTCGGTGACCCTTTAGTACCTTCCCGCGACCCCGGCAGGACCAGTCTGGGGCTGCGTTGAAGAGTGCTTAAGTGCTCCCATAGCCCCAGTTGCAAGTGTGTGAAGGAAGTCTGATAGACCCCTCCGTCCGCCCCAGGGCGGAGGACATCCATGAGAATTTCCACCAAGTTACAAAAAAAAGGAAGTCAATAATGACCTTTTTGAGTGAGTTGTTTGACTCACCCCGTGACGTCTCAGAGAGGCGGTCGTGGACATAATGACATCCTAAACTTACCAGCACACTAATTGCATAACACACTATGAATCACAATCTGAATGATTTTGAAGTATATTGCTGATCCATTGCTCCATATGTTCGAAAAATTTGTCGACTCAACAATGTAAATAACGGAATGAATATTGTTGAACTGTCAAAATGGATTGGAATGGATTTCCCATTGCAACTGAAGTAGCAATGGGGCTACTTAAACCACCAATCGGAGCGGGTTTTTCTGCTTGCCACGTCGATAGGTACCATGAACAAAGTGTATGATCTAACAGCACCGGTTACTGAAGATAATAAATCAAAGGCCAGTGAAGCATGAATGATGTGGAAATGTCGGCTCCAACACGAAATGTCGTGAAAAAATCGTGTCGTTTTCGTAACGAGCGCTGCGCCCGCGCGGGGTCGATGTCAGTGATTTGTTGTGTGGGTTGTCACCTTACAGAACCGAATTTGAGAGGAAATTATTTAAATATAATAAATAAATTTTTAATTTTGGATTAGGTTTCGTCGGTCCCTTATTTTGATCGATGGGAAATATCGTTTTCGACACACGAGTAAAAATTATAGGTATTATGCAGCCATTTTTACGTGCTACGAAATTCGTAGTCAATTGTCATTCGTAGCATATTTTAAACCTCTTCCTTAGACTAAAAATAAACCACCATCTTTTATGATTTTTGCTTTGGAACACTTAAGATGGAAATTAAATGGAATCTTCGGATAATATTTACCCATATCAGATCTGCGTAGCTTGCTACGACTGCTACGAGACTGGAAAGCCATAAAATCAAAATCAAAATCAAAAGTCATTTATTCAAACTAGGCTGAAAATCAGCACTTTTCGAACGTCAAAATAGAAAATAAAATTAAGAATTAGTTATTTTTTCGTCACCAATTTCCTCCACACACTATTTATTAAAAAAAAAACTACCTGTTTTTCTAACCTGTCAACACTGAGTAACCGCTCGGGTGAAGATATGGCGCGCCTACAATCAGGATGCGCAGGCGACACGCAACCGACGCGTGCGCTCACGCATCGCCTATGTACAGACATTGTGATTGGGATAGTTATCGATTGGCTGATTACTTGCTACATTTAACACTTCACTTTGTCACTTAATACCTTTTAACAAAGGCAATAGCGTGACACCAATGCGACCATTGAAATGCGATCATGACTACGATTCCATAAAATGAGATGACTTGTTCCTTTTGTGTTATTGGGTTTTCTATCTGGAATTTCTCAGTAGCAGTCTGGAGTCTGGATTTGTGCCCGGTTGATGGCAATAAGCTCGCCTCCAATTACATGGGACTTAAACATAACTGGCGAAATGTGGGTGTACTACAGGTACACCTCTGCCCAACCCTTCGGGGAAACAAGGCGAGATGTTATGTGTGTTTTATGTTATGTTCCTTTTTATGGTTCCGTAGTTAACAAGCAACCCTAATAGTTTCGCCATATCTGTCTATCTATCTGTCCCCGCTTTAACTTAGCTTAGAGTACTAGTAAGCTGTAATTTGGCATGAGTATACATATTAAGCACGCCGACAATATGGTAAAATGAAACCTTAAAAAAAACACATTTTTTAGGGTATCTACCTCCCTTGCACGTAATGTAGAGATGATTTTTTTTTTCTCGTCTATCCCATGATGTGGGGTATCATTGGACAGGCCGTTCAAAAATATTTCGAGTCTGTGCAGACCATTTTTCAATCCAGGAATCCGTTTGCGTAATATTAGGCTTTAAAGTGCTCATTTTTGTTAGAGTCAAGTGTCCCCTTTTTTTTTGGATGGGAAATCATCAAATAACTTCTGCCGCTCTGGGCGGAGAGGGAGGGTGTGTCAGACTCTTACTGACTAAAACCCACCCGTATTCCTTCCTGTTGCCTGTGTTGCCAGGGGCCCCGGTGACCCTTTAGTACCTAAATGTCCATCCCCTGCCCGCTAAATGGTTGGTTTTCGTTATATGAATGTAGTAATATAACGAAATTAAAAGGAAAACTATCACAGCTAAGTAGGCTTTACAAGGTAACGAGTAATAGTCGACCAACTTACATTTGTAGTTGGAGATTTGACCGTGACGTATATCGATGTATGGGAGAATATGTTGCAACTACAATGTAAAGTTTGTTTTTGAGATAAATTCATTCCAACTACGGAACCCTTCATTGTGCATGATCCGACACGCACTTGACCGGATTTTTGTAAATAAAATCGAAGACATCATCTATGGCCTAGGTATTGCACAAACGTTCTTTATTTGTGGCAGAACGGGAATCTAGCAGATTTTCGATTAAGACGCTGACAACACCTAAACCGCGGTCACTGTCAGATTGCATAGAAAAGAAAGAGAAGCGCGATGATACAACGCTTGTAATTTATCGCAAAATATGAAGCAATTATCTATTTACTCAAAATTGAGTTGAGTAATCGAAAATAAAAAACAACCAAGTTCTGCATTCAAATAAGACGTTCTTTCGTTGTTGTTCGAACGTTCGTTGTTGTTATTAATTAAATACGTAACATATGTTGATATTTAATACAGATATTTTGGATTAGAACTTAAGGTAAGAGGTGAGTTTAACGTTAGTTTATATCGAGTTTTTTTTCAAAACGTTTGGTAACAACCAATTTCTAGGAAATATGTTCAAAATTAACATATTTATTTTTCCGCTACCACAAACTATACAGATTTGGCAATTTTTTTGGGTTGGATTTTAAAACGAGTCGCCTGAATTTGAGGGTATTGGTGGTGTAGGGGCTTAAGGGAGTTAGTCTTAATACCCACAAAGTAATTTTGGCTGCCGGAGTTGCGTCTAAATATTTTTAAACAATTTCCAAAAATTCTTAAATACTATTGCAATTATGCAAAATGGACAAAAATGAAGCAGTTGGAAAGGTTGGTGGCCCCGGAAAAATTGTCCAGATCGATGAATCTAAATTTGGAAAAAGAAAATACAATTGAGGTAATTATATTTTATATATTATGTATAAGAACAGGATATAATTCTTAGGTAACTAATAACAATGTATTAAGTACTCCGAGTTGGCACAATCCGACTTCATTGGGTTAGGTTAGATGGCTATGGCGGGAGCGCAGCGCAGCGAAGCTCCTTAGCCATCGTGGTTATTTTTTTTAAACCACCCAGAAGTAGGAGCCCCGCGTAGCGGGGCTCCGTCGACTCATAATTGAAGCTAGTTTTTATTTATATATTTTTTTTTGTTATAGGTCGCCATATTGAGGGCCATTGGGTTCTCGGTATGAATGATGATGGATCTGAAGATCTGAGGTTGGAAGTGTGCCCAGACAATATTCGCTCTGCTGAGGTTTTGGTGCCACTTATATTGGAGAATGTGGAAGTTGGCACCACCATCCACACTGATTTTTGGAGAGCATATGATTGCTTATCAGAACATGGCTACATACACAAAAATGTCAACCACTTGGATCGTGACAACCCATTCATAGCTGAAGATGGGACTCATACTCAACGAATTGAGTCCCAGTGGAGGGCTGTTAAAAGATTTTTTAGGAAGGACAATTTTAATAACATAGAAAATTTTGCAGATGTTATATTTGAATATTTGTGGCGGCGAAATAACTTAAAATACAGGAAAGATCCATTCATGGAATTAATAAAAGCTATAAAACATGTTTATAAAGTGGAATAAACATTTTTGTATAAATTTCTGTTTTTTATTTTTTCTAAGGAAACCAAGTATTTCCGGCGGGTGAAAATGGTGAAGGGGGGATCCGACCCCTCCCCTCCCTCCCCCCCAACCACTCACAACCCCTTAAAATGGCGACGTATTTTGAAATTTTTACCAGCTATCAATAAGCCCCTCCCTCCCTAGCACAAGGCGGGATTAGAAGCTCACTTCACGGTCATTTCACCTAAGGTTTCACAGTGAGATTTGTACAGAATATAGACCGGCTGAAACACGATAAAACAAAAGAAAAGAGATTTTCTCAACTCATACTTCAAGCAACAAAAGTACCAGAAGTGGTTAACCCAAAAAAAAATAAAATCTTTTTTATTTTTATTTTGACGTATTAAGAGGCCGACAACACCTAAAGCGCGGTCACTGTCGGACTGCATAGAAAAGAAAGAGAAGCGCGATGACACAACGCTGGTAATTTATTGCAAAATATGAAGCAATTATCGATTTACAAAAAAGCTATAGATTGTATAAAAAAAATAAAACACTATTATGCTAATATGTTGCTTGTAGAATAATCTGACAAAAAATCAGAATGATTGCATCTATATTAGTATGGTTTTTAATCGTTAAAAGAAAATTTTAGAGGTATCTTCGTGATATTTTTCTATCGTATTAAATTAGTTATATTATGTTTTCAACACACTATCTACATAGCATGTATCCTTAAGAATATCATATATTTTTCTGATTTTATTTACTGCAGTGGATCATATAATTTAAGGCATTATAAAACTTATAAAAGTTGCGTTTAGGTCCTGTAGTCCTCTTAAGATATCCCATCACGTCACGCTAGTTAATTTACTTTGACCCTGTATAGCATGATTTCATTTGAAGCGTACTAACGAAGCTTCCGCTTTGTTTCCACTGCCAAAGAAACAGCAAAACGGCGCGCGGCGTGTCAAAGTCAAAGTCAAATTATTTATTTCAAATAGGCACATAAAAGGCACTTTTGAACGTAACAATTTACAAAAAAAATTGAATTAATTCTAGTTGCCCCTTCCAAAGGGTAGTTTCGTATGGAGAAGAATGGGCAAGAAACTCCACCTTTATTCTTTTAAAATGTTTTACAAAATATTGTATACGTACATTTTAAAATTATATGTGAAGGCGATGCACCTAGAATAAAATTACTATACCAAAATAGGTAAAAAAATAATTAAAAATGAAGCAATGACAGATAAAGGAATTATATTAATATATATTTATTTATCCAGTCTCTGTAATTTTCTGTGTCTATGAAATCGTATACCTAAATCTGTATTGAATTATCTACACTAAATTACTGTTAAATGTTTGCAAGTTATATGTTTAGCAAAATCCTTAATTTTGCGTTTCAAGTTACATTTATCAACGACTTACTCTCTATAAGACATACACAAACTAAAATCACATACAGTTTTAGGAATTGGGAATTGTGAATTTGTCACTTACTAGAAGTGCACAGCACTAGCACAGAAATGAATTAGCACGTACTCTTGTACATTCATTTCTGTGCTTGTGCTGTGTGTATTTTATAACTTATATGTAATTCAACTAATAATATCTTTATCGTTAGTTGAATTACACATAAGTTATAAAATTAAATAGAATTAAAATGAAAATGACACATACATGGAGAATACATTCTTATAATATTATAAAACGTTTTCCTTCCTACTAACGACTAAATTATATTCTGAAGGTCACCGTGAGGGTGTAGACAGTAGATCCACTGTATGGGATGCTGGATCTCCAGTTGAAATCTATTTGTACTCCGATTTATGTCTTGGACTATCAAAGTAACTAGAAATACTATTTCATTTCTAATTGAGGGCCTTTATATTTATTTTCAGCTGACGACTGATGATCACTGAAAATAAATCCAGTTATTTATAATCAATCCAAATTCCTATTTAGTGGTAAAGTCCGTGTTATCAGATAAAGAGCAGAAAATGTTTTGTACAGACTCAAATCTTATCACCGATATGAGATGGAGGTATTATTTACGAATTACTGAAGCTGATTAGATAAAGAATCGAGAACAAACAGTTACTTATGACAAATTCAGGTTTTCTAAAATTATCTATCAATTTTGTCGTGTGGTGCAATCATTGGTCGCGTGTAAACTTTGTTGGTATTGTACGTCGCGACATTGGCAAATAGACTGCTGATCGCAGGATGAGTTCTGTTTCACCTTCCCAAAGAGGATGATACTTCTAATCGTTTTAATTACCTTAAAGACTCGTTCCTGTATATGGACTGAGGAGTCATGTTTTATATTTAAAAGCGGGTATTACCAATGTTGAATATTAAATTAGCCGAATTTATAGGCCCGATCCTGTAATTTGTAGTAAAAGCCTTAAAACAGGTTACAGGACGTTTAAGGTGGCTTCTCAATTGGGTTTCAATGGTGTCAATCCAAAAATGGGTTTTGTACGGCTGAATTTGAGACAGCTACAATGCTTTGATTTGTCATAAAAATCCATAGATCTCAACGCGCTGGTTTTCGGAAAGTTATCAGCCAATTATAAAAAAAATAGTTTTTGTATAATTTAGTAATAAATGTACCTATTCTAATTTGTAGTTTATAAATAAAATAAAGAAAGCTACATAATTTCGGCACCACAACGCGTTATGTGGGCTCCTTAATCCAGACGTTCTATAGGAAATAGATGTATCGACTAAAGCGTTTGATCAAATCGGATAACAATAGCCCCAATATTTAGTAGAAATTTGTACTGAATATTCGTGTAATCGAACATCCTGAACATTCAGTATAATATAATAATATAATCAGCCTATAATGTTCCTACTGCTGGGAACCCTACTGGGATCGCAGGCCTCCTCTCTGTGAGAGGGAGTGGGCCGCAATCCACCAACCGGGCCCAGTGCGGGTTGGTAGATGTCACATATCTCGGAATTTTTGGGTCCAGGACATGCCGGTTTCCGCACGATGTTTTCCTTCACCGTTTTGAGAGCAGTTGCGTTAAGATAATTTACACAAAGTAAAGCGCCTATCCTGATAGGCGCTTTACTTTGTGTGAATTATTTTACGCGCGACTTACGAGTTGTAGGTCGTAGGGTCGAACCCTGGTTCGAACCTACAACTCGTAAGTCGCGGCCGTTACCAGTGGGGCACCACTGCTCGTTCATTCAGTATTTCAAGAGACATCAATTATATAAAAAAAATCCTTAACAATTTGGTGTATAGGGTGACAATAAATAATTCAAACTATGGTCTTACAAGATCATTATTTGCACATGAATCATTCAACCCTAAAACGTCCTGTAAATTAACTAATCAGTAATTTTTACTATAAATGCCTATAAATTCGGCTAATTTACTACTAAATATTGGTACCCGTGTTTAAATTATAAGACATGGCTCCTCAATTCATACGGACATGTTGTACTTCGATCAACAAGGTTAAAGACTCTTACAAACAAGCGCGAAACGCGACGCGACACAAAGGCACCGCTTGTAGTGCTACACGCGGTGTCTTTGTGTCGCGTCGCGTGTCGCGCCTGTTTGAAGGAGCCTTAAGTCAAGGGTCAATAGGAAGGTGTTTTACTGAAAATCTCCAAATTCTCTCTGAAACTTAGTAGTCTTCTTTTAAATTCATAAATATTGCGCAATGCTGTAGAACTGCATCGTTGTCCCATAATAGTCGTAGATTAGGCTCTGAAGAAATGGATGTTCATTCCATAGCCCAAACATTTTAGTTGACTTGGGTGTTCATATGGCACATCGAATACAAAAAACCGGCCAAGTGCGTGTCGGACGACGCACAATGAAGGATTCCGTTGTTGAGATGAATTTATCCTAAGAACAAAAATACATTCCAACTGCAAATCGTCGCCTTAGAGTGAAAACCTCGCTGGGCACGCCACGATTGCGGCGATAAGTCCCCTCTTTGAGGAGTGGCTGGAGAGGCGCCACGGCGTCCTCACCTTCCGCGTGACGCAGGTCCTCACCGGACACGGCAGTTTCGGGAGGTTCCTGTGTCGGATAAGGCGGGAGGAAACGTCCGGGTGTCACCACTGTGTGGATCGCCTGGAGGACACGGTGGAGCATACGGTGGAGGTCTGCCCGGCTTGGGCAGAGCACCGCCGTGTCCTCGTGGAGGCGATCGGCGGCAGAGACCTCTCGCGTCCGGCCCTGGTTCAGGCCATAGTACGGAGCGAGAGGGCATGGGCAGCCGTCACCTCCTTCTGCGAAGCAGTAATGCTCGCAAAGGAGGAGGCGGGACGGTTGAGGGAAAGGCAAGTTTCGCGCCCTCTCGCCCCTAGCCGCCGCAGGAGACGCCCAGGGCGTCGGGAATCCCGGGCGGATTTCCGGCCACCGTAGGCGCGGGCTTGCGGACGGTGAGCAATGGGTAGCTCACCGTCCGGTAAGGACCAGGCCCGGGTCGACGGCGCGTCGTATTCCACGCGCGCCTCAAAGAGATGTCGTCAGCACAAAAGTAGGGGTCCACTAGGGCCGATGCCTGCCGGGGTCGCGGGAAGGTACTTATGGGTCACCGAGGCCCCCGCAACACAGGCAACAGGAAGGAATACGGGTGGGTTTTAGTCAGTAAGAGTCTGACACACCCTCCCGCTCCGCCCAGAGCGGGAGAAGTTATTTGATGATTTCCCACCCTAAAAAAAAAAAAAAAAAAAAAGAGTGAAAACCTCGGGCATGTTATTTGGTCATTTTTATTTTATTACATTTTTGAAAAGCTAAAACCTCGCAACGCACGCCTAGTTCCCACAAAAAAAGTTTAGTCACCTGTAACGCCATCTATGGCGAGTTCGAAATTCTCGCAAAAGGACAGATGAGGTTTTCAATTTACCAACACTTAGAATTTAATAATTATTCCAGTAAAGTTGCCTTTTTCGCATATACGAGGTTTTCACTCTAAGGCGACGAAATGTAAGTTTGTACCCTCAATATTGAGAGATTTACCATGTTATTTTAAGACCATATACTTCCCATAGGTTTTTCTGATATCTATTAGTAAAGAACTATATATTCTGTGTTTTTTTCATAATTTTAGGCTCAGTAGTTTCGGAGATAAGGGTCATGTCTCATCTATTTTCTTAAATAAATTAAAAAGTATGTATTTTAAAACTATAAAAAAATTGGTTGTCTGTAAAGTAGGTTTACGGACGATAATTTTACGTGATAATGAGAGAGAGATGCGTCACAAGCCGAACTTTTAGGCCGATCGTGCTTCTCTATCGCTAGTTCCGCGCTCTCGTTTGCACGCTCGGCTCAGGCGGAACGTGACAATGAGTCATGCTTTTTCGTGCGTGCAGCCGGCGTTCATCGTTTTATAAGACGTTATCACGTCAATAAAATATATGAAATCCTTTTATTAAGTTTCATTATAAATATCACACGGTACAGTTTGTATAACTAAAAAAAAATTGACCCCAGAAGTGACCCCCATATTAAATTCATTTATTTACGGTACACGTCCGTATTTGGGTCACAGAAATTCATATGTGTACCAAATTTCAACTTAATCGTTTCAGTAGATTCGGAGCAAATTGGGTGTGACAGATGGACATACAGAGACACACACAAGTGATCCTATAAGGGTTCCGTTTTTTTCTTTTGAGGTACGGAACCCTAAAAAGGTCAAAGGCCAGTTACACAAGCCCTACCTTTTTTTTTTTTGAGGGTGGGCAATCATCAAATAACTTCTCCCGCTCTGGGCGGAGCGGGAGGGTGTGTCAGACTCTTACTGACTAAAACCCACCCGTATTCCTTCCTGTTGCCTGTGTTGCGGGGGCCTCGGTGACCCATAAGTACCTTCCCGTGACCCCGGCAGGCATCGGCCCTAGTGGACCACTACCTATGTGCTGACGACATCTCTTTGAGGCGCGCGTGGAATACAACGCGCCGTCGACCCGGGCCTGGTCCTTACCGGACGGTGAGCTACCCATTGCTCACCGTCCGCAAGCCCGCGCCTACGGTGGCCGGAAATACACCCGGGATTCCCGACGCCCAGGGCGCCTCCTGCGGCGGCTAGGGGCGAGAGGGCGCGAAACTTGCCTTTCCCTCAACCGTCCCGCCTCCTCCTTCACGAGCATTACTGCTTCGCAGAAGGAGGTGACGACTGCCCATGCCCTCTCGCTCCGTACCATGGCCTGAACCAGGGCCGGACGCGAGAGGTCTCTGCCGCCGATCGCCTCCACGAGGACACGGCGGTGCTCTGCCCAAGCCGGGCAGACCTCCACCGTATGCTCCACCGTGTCCACAGGCCCTACCTGCACCCTAATTGATTAACAAAAACATTACCCTCCTTCTGGGACAGTCGGATAATAAAACGAGCCTATCTGTCTAGCTAAGCAAATAAACAGAAGCACTGAAAACGTGTTTGGAGTCCCAAATGTAACAAAGATTGAACTATAATTATGTATTCCATGCATATTCCCCCTTTCAATCACAATTTGAGAATTTTGAAGGATATTGGTAATCCATTGCTTCATAGGTTTGAAAAATTCATCTGCTCAACAACGTTAATAAAGCAATGGACGTGGGTGAACGGGTAAAATGAAACCCATTGTGATGAATTGTCATTTTATATGTGTTACCCCGTTGTTGCTCTATCAAGACGATTTCTTTGCCTAAAGTCGATGTCGTTCATTAACCCCCATGCATGTAAAAGCGAGAGCAATGGTGGCCCAGTGGTGATGGCCGCAACTTACGAGTTGTAGGGCGTAGATTCTAACTCAGACAGGCGCTTTACTTGGTGTAAATTATTTCATCACCACTGCTCTCAAAACGGTGAAGGAAAACATCGTGAGGAAACCGGCATGTCCTAGAACCACAAATATGAAGACATGTGACATCTACCAACCCGCACTGGGCCCGCGTGGTGGATTAAGGCCCACTTCCTCTCACAGAGAGGACGCCTGTGTCCCAGCAGTGGGAATATTATAGGCTGATTATTTTATTGTATGTTAAAGTTATGTAATACCCTCAATTTTATCACAAACGCTTTACACCTACAAACAGAACAAACTGTATTAATTGACTGCCCGCTGGGGTCATCTGTCTCGCCTGTGATCGCGACCGACCTGCGCGCGCATTTGAATACAATGCGCCTGCGCAGGCTGGACGATAAGGTGCCGACAGCACAGTTGATGTGTTGTTTGTGTAGACGCTTATATTATGAAAAGGAATTGATTAAGAGAAATAATTTTATTGACTGTCTAGATGTAGGTAATAATATAATACTAGGCTTGTAATCCCCGAAGGGTTTGGCAGAGGTGTACCTATAGTACACCCACATTTCGCCAGTTTTTATTAAGGCCCATGTAATAGGGGGCGAGCCTATATATTGCCATCAACCGGGCACAAATCCAGACTCCGGGCTGCTGCAGTGAAATTAAAGATGGAAAAACCCAATAACACTTTGTCAGACCTTTTTTTTTGGTGTGAAATTATCTAATAACTTCACCAGCTCTGTACGGCGCGGGAGGGTGTGTCAGACTCTTACTGACTAAAACCCACCCGTGTTCCTTCCGTTGCCTGTGTTGCCAGGGGCCAAGGTATCCCTTTCGGACTTTCTCGCGACTATGCCCGACCTGGGAATCGAATTCAAGTCCTCAGACGCTCAGCAGTAGCACTTGCGACCGCTAGGCCAACGAGGCAGGTAATGGTATGGTTCAGGCTGACCCAAATAGGCTCCGAACACGAGGCAAGCTCGCGAGCCTGTTCAGTTCACACTTCAGTCACTGGCCTTTCACTGGCCTTGTGTACGTTTAAAGACAGTCCATTATTGACTGTCTTCGAGTACGCGTCAGACAGCGGCACAAGTACCATTTCGAAATTTGAAAAGTCCTCATATAACATTCCATCGCGCCAGTATTCCTCGGGTAAGGCAGAGGTGTACCTATAGTACACCTACATTACGCCAGTTATGTTTAAGCCCTATGTAATAGGGGGCGAAAACACCTGGATGAGGGACGCACGGAACCGGGAAGTATGGCTGAAGAAAGGGGAGCCCTATGCCCAGTAGTGGGTGATTGCGGGCTGAAATGATGATGATAAGGGAGCGAGCCTGTTGCCATCAACCGGGCACACATCCAAACACCGGGCTGGTAATGAGAAGGTCCGCATGGAAAAACCCAATAACACTTTGCCCGACCCGGGAATCGATCCTGAGATTTTATTTTCTGCAAAAAACTTAATTACAAAGTGCAATGTCCTGAATCAATTCGATAACAACATTAACACTTTTGCAACTCAAAGTCACATTAAAAATTTCATTCATTCACAATCTAGATCTTTTGTTTTTTAATCATAAATCAAAGATGTTTTCTTTGTTGTACCTTATCATATATAAATAATAAAAAAGACTTGCAGCCGACACACGAACGAGTCGTCTGTATAATTGCATAAAGCCACTTTTCCACACGTTGCGTATGCTATGCAAATCTAGTGCGCCCGCGCAGCTGAGAAGCGGCTGCAGATTAGGGTTGGTGCGTAAGTAAGTAAGGTTTAATTGAGGGATTTTGTCTATCATTGTCTTGAAGCCAAAATTTGTAAGTTATTGGTTTAATAATGGAGAACGGAGAAAGCAACCAACTAAAATAAAATAAAAAAAACCTGCCAAGTGCGTGGTCAATTCTCCAACTGCAGATGTAAGTTAGTCGATTATTACTCGTTAACTTTAAGTCTACTTAGCTGTGATAGTTTCCCTATTAATTTCGTTATATATACTACTGCCATAATTTTTTTCACATATCCAAAAACAACCATTTAGCTGGCAGGGGGGGGGGGGGGGCACTTGGCTCTACACACTCTAGCACTTTAAAGCTTAATATTACGCAAACGGATCCCTGAATCGAAAAATATTTATCACAAGTTATGCTATCATTACAACATTAAATGAATAATTAATACTTACTTTTTACAAACCCATAATTTAATTTTATTCACATTTCTCTATTACTCAAGGGCTTATTTAAGTGTTTTAAATAACAGTAGGAGTATAGGGCTATTAAGGAAATGACCATAATGATTTCTTTTTTTAGGGTTCCGTAATTTTTTTTTTTTTTTGGTGGGAAATTATCAAATAACTTCTCCCGCACTGGGCGGAGCGGGAGGGTGTGTCAGACTCTTACTGACTAAAACCCACCCGTGTCCCTTCCGTTGCCTTTGTTGCCAGGGGCCTCGGTAACCCTTTTGTACCTTCCCGCGACCCCGGCAGAAAAGGAACCCTTAAGCATGGCATGCGAAGGAAGCCCCGTTAAGCCCCGCGCGACTCCGATTCGGTGTCAAACAATAGAAAATCAATTGTGTCTCATTAGCTGTTCTTGATCAATTAAAACTATTTATTTTAACATTATCAAGAAAATATATGGACCCCCTCAGAGTAAGCCTAACATAATAAAATGATACACGGTACAGTTTGTATTTTTTTAAATCATATTTGCCCCCAAAGTGACCCCCATATTAAACATTCATTTATTTACGTTAAACTTCCGTGTTTGAGTCACAGATTTTGATATGTAAGTATACCAAATTTCAACTTAATCGGTCTAGTAGATTCGGAGCAAATCGGCTGTGTCATACGGATAGTCAAATAGACTCCTATAAGGGTTCCTTTTCTGCCGGGGTCGCGGGAAAGTCCGAAAGGGATACCTTGGCCTCTGGCAACACAGGCAACGTAAGGAACACGGGTGGGTTTTAGTCACTAAGAGTTTAACACGCCTTCAGACTCCGCCCAAAGCGGGAAAAGTTATTTGATAATTTCCCACACAAAAAAAAGAAGAAGTTAGGAAACACCGAATTCATCTAGTTAAAAAAAAAACAATTTAATGTTGACGTGAAAAAGTGATTTTTGAACCAGTTTGCAGATATAAATATAATTAAATGATGACAAATTTTGTCATTTATACCCTTGAACGTGTTTCTATTATTGCTGTTACCTTCGTTGCAGATAAAAAACCGACCAAGTGCGTGTCAGACTGCGCACAATGAACGGTTCCGTGGTTAGGATGAATGTATCCCCAGAACAAACTATTACGCAAACGGATCCCTGAATCGAAAAATGGTTTTCACAGACCCACAATATTTTTAAACGGCCTATCCAACGATATCCCCACCATGGGATAGACGAAAAAAAATATCATCCCCACTTTACGTGCAAGGGAGGTAACCTATTATTTTTAATTTCCCAAATTTTATTTTACTAATTTGTTGCCAAACAACAGATTTCTGGTACTAAGAGTCTCTGAGCTAAGCCGGGGGGGACAGACATACAGACAGACAGACGGACATGTCGAAACTATAAGGGTTCCTTGTTGACTACGGTACCCTAAAAGGAAGATTTTCAATACATAATTGAACTGAAAAGGTACATTATTATCAATTTAGCAAGATGTGTGTGTAACCCGGCGTCGGCACGCGATGCTCTTTCGTTTAAGCGTTTCATTGGACTGTGATTCCTGAACGCTCTGATTTGGTTCGCTTTGCTCAATCGAAGGAAACTCTAGACGTGAATGTAATGTACCGAGAAATTACAGTTGTGAATGATGGATTTACTGAGTTGCTAATATTCCCCCTTTACCTTTTTTCAGGCACATCAAGCATTTGTAACTAACTTCAACGTAGCGGGCTTGCTACGCTGAAGTTATTGGTGAAAGATGACATTGGTGCCGATTCCCTTGTTCACACTTGATTGATTTGACAGGACTAAACTAAAATTGAGCTGATGCCTGCCGGGGTCGCGGGAAGAGAAGAAAAAAAAAGACTAAATTAAATTTTATCTTCTGTCCTCTTCTTAATGAAATACAAAGAAAAAGATGCACTGAACTTAAATTTCGTTTAGTTTGTGAACAAGGGAATCGGTACCACTAGCAACTAAGTAACTTAGCGATTTCACTGGCATTTTAGAGTGACAAATGCCTGATGTGCCCGAAAAAGGTAAAGGGGAAGAACAAAAAGATACATACTCATGTCAAGAATAAATATTCTATTGTCCAGCAGGATGCCCCAGGAAGACATATAGAGACCTCATTGGTAATGTTCTTCAGAAAGGTCGGCGTGCATGATACGACCTGCAAGCTTATAACATGACGCTTTCTATTTCTTCGAAGACAAGACTCGGCTCTTACTATACAAAGTGACATTTCGTTTCTCCTTTTTTGACATCCCACCGTAGAAATCCTACTACATAAAAAAGGACCAAGACAAAGATCGATAAAAACGAAAGACAAGATGACAGATTGTAAAAGGATTTCTACAGTGAGATGTCAAAAATAGAGAAACGAAGTTTCACTTTGTATAGAAAGAGCTGTGTCTATTCTTCGAAGAAATACAAAGCGTCATGCTAAGCCTGCAGATGTATGAACGTAAAACGAAGCAAAAGGAGTATGTAAGGAGCGTAGCAGGTGTTCTATAGTTTCTGCCCACCCCCATGGGAAGAAGGCGAAAGTTTATCTACGTAATAATAATAATAATAATAATACATCTCTGTATTTTTCATCTAAATGTGTTCAACCGCATATGCACGAATCTGCGTGAAGCGTGATTGTCGTGAGAAAATAACGTTAAAAAACCGGCCAAGTGCGTGTCAGACTACGCATAATGAAGGGTTCCTTAGTTAGCAATTGGTTTGA
Organism: Atethmia centrago; assembly: GCA_905333075.3. Classification (NCBI taxonomy): domain Eukaryota; kingdom Metazoa; phylum Arthropoda; class Insecta; order Lepidoptera; family Noctuidae; genus Atethmia; species Atethmia centrago. Next base: position 18,817,040 of record HG995385.1, read on the forward strand.
TTTCAGATTTGTTGTAATGGCAAACATGTCGTTTGGTTTAATTAGGTTTTTATTTTTATTATTTTGATATTATTTTACATGGATTCTTGTGTACGTTGTCAATGTGAGAACGTTGTAGGCTTAATAGACTAGATTTTTTGTAGACCTTTGTCTTTCTTTTTTTTTTGTTAAGTACTTCTCGACAGGCCTACACTGTCCTCCCATACCTATTAACACTGTAATTTGAGAACATTGTAAAAGCCAATTATTTTTAAAAGAGTAACTGTGGAGTTGTTTGGCGGCTCTTCTTCATAGGAAACGACCAATTGGAACCGTGCACCTAGCTTCTGATGTTTCATAAGTGCCCATGTAGGTTTATGTGAAATAAAAATATTTTGATTGATTGATTTATCCCAAAAACAAATTTAACATTGTAGTTGAAAAACATGTTCTCCCATACAGCCATATATGCCACAATCAATTCTTAAGTTGGTCTATTACTCGTTAACTTGTAAAGCCCACTTAGCTGTGATAGTTTTCCATTTAATTTCATTATATGTACTGCCATGATTGTTTCACAAAAAACATATCAAGGGATGCCTCCCTTGCACGTAATATACGGTACACACATTTTTTTCAAGATTTTATTTTAGCACTGTCGGCGTTATTAATTTGTATACCTATGCCAAAGTACAGCTTTCTAGTGCTAAGCGACTCTGAGCTACAGCGGGGGCAGACAGACAGACATACGGACATGGCGAAACTACAAGGATTCCTTGTTTATTACGGAACCCTAAAAAGGTGCAATTTTGACATTACAAACAAACACTTCAATTTTATTTATTTGTGTAGGTACAAGATGTCAGAACTAAGAATGGATTTGTAACCTTTCTGCGATGGTTATCTTAGAGAAAACTACCTACCTTGTTTACTACGGAACATTAAAAAGCGGTGATTATCAGGGTAATTTAACCTGTTAAGCCCCGCGCGACACCGATTCGGAGTCAAACAATAGAAAATCAATTGTAACTATCTCATTAGCTGTCCTTGACCAATTAAGAAAAAAAATATTCTATGCATTTTTCTATGCACCTTGCAAGTTTAGGAGACCAATAAATTAACATAGGTACCGATCCCTGTTTCATTTTTTGATACAGTGGAAACTAAGTATGATCGATGACTTAAAAAATACGAATACTGTTGGTTATGATGGTGTGTCTACCAAAGTAATAAAATATGTAAAACAAATCATATCGCCTCCATTGGCACATATTATCAATATTTGTATTTCTGACGGTGTTTTTCCAAACAGCCTAAAAAAAGTTATAATTAAGCCAGTATTTAAACAAAATGACAAAACTGATCCAAAAAACTATAGACCAATTGCTAAGATTCCTATAATTTCTAAAATTTTTGAAAAAGTTATTTATAATTCGCTTTACACTTATTTTGAGAAATATAATTTATTTTGTGTGGAACAAAAAGGCTTTCGAAAGAAATGTGGAATAAATATGGCTCTATATGATTTACTTTCCACTGTCATGTCATGTGTTGATAATAAAAATCCTGTTTGTGCTATCTTCACTGACATGAGTAAAGCTTTTGACTATGTAGATCATACACTACTTATACATAAATTACATGCTTATGGTATAAGAGGTAATGTCCTCGACCTCCTAAAATCATACTTAAGCAATAGATACCAATGTACTGAAATTAGTAGATTATGTCCTAAAACTAAAATTGAAACCACTTACATATCAAAACCAAGACTCCTAAGGTATGGCGTACCTCAGGGCAGCGTGCTTGGACCGTTACTTTTCTTAATAGATATCAACGACCTCCCAAAGATGACACAACAAAAAATGGTTCTCTTTGCCGATGACAGCACAGCCATAATAGAATGCACTAATCCCAAAAATTATGAAAACGAGATTAATGACTCACTGACAAAAATAATACATTGGCTTAACTGTAACAATTTAGTAATAAATTTAGATAAAACAAAAATCATGCAATTCCATCAACGTCGGGCAAATCCTACTATTAATTTGACTCATAAAAATAAAAAAATAGAATTAGTTAATACTGCTAAGTTCTTGGGTATAATGGTAGACGATAAATTGACATGGAAACCACATATAGAACACCTATGTAACAGACTGAGTAAATCTGCGTACGCACTCTATCAATTGTCTAAAAAGGTAAATATCAGCACGTTACTGACAGCTTATCATGGACTAGTCGCTTCAGTGCTTCGGTACGGAATTGTATTCTGGGGACAGTCAACTGATAGGGAGCTTATATTTAAGATGCAAAAACGCTGTATAAGATCTATGTGTGGATTAAAGACTACTGATAGCTGTGTACCATCCTTCAAATCACTGAAAATACTAACACTACCAGCATTGTATATTTTAGAATCTGCAATATTTATAAAAAACAACCCCCACTTATTCGAAAAAATGTCTGATAATAAAAGAAAGCCAATACGTGCTCAATATTTGTCACAGTTATGTAATATAAAATGCAAGACATCCTTAATGCAAAAGAGTTTTTTTGGCATTGCGCCAAAGATCTATAACAAAATACCAGACAATATTAAAAATATGCCTCTAGTAAAGTTTAAAAAAGCTCTCACATTATTCCTAATTGACAAATGTTATTATAAAATTGAAGACTTTTTAAATGATAATGTTAATTAATATTGAAATTTAGTGTAAACCAACTATTTAATCCATTATGTTAATTTTATTATAGATAATTGACTACGCAAGTTTCCTCTAAAAATATTTGTATGTCAAAATTGACAAGACATAGCGCACTATTTAGTTCTTAAGATCCATCTACCATAAAACCTATGTTTCACAAATAAATTGATTTGATTTGATTTGATTTGATAAGTCAAATTTTCTAAAATTATAGTTGTCTTGGTCTTTCATATAAACAAAACATCAATCCACATGTAAGTACTTTCTCAATAATCATCCGCTCATCGCGCTCGATATTGGCAATACACCAGTTTTTCTTACCCGACACCAACGAACTAAAATCTAGTTATGTGTTGCATTACATCCTGCGAACTACGTGTGCTTCAATTTACACGATCTAATAAGCATCGATCGGTTACAAAATAGTCATGAAATGTGCGCTGAAGTATTTGAGAAATTATTAACTAGGAATCATAAGAGCATTATCATCATCATCTGGCTAGCTTGTTCCCAAATATGTTGGGGTCGGCTTAGTCTAACAGGATGCAGCTAAATACCAGTATTTTACATGGAGCGACTGCCTATCTGACCTCCGCAACCCAGTTACTGGTCAACAGGGTACCCCTTGGTAAGACTGGTTATCAGACTTTCGGGCTTCTGACGACCCGTAACGACTGTCAAAGATCTACAAATGACAGCCGGGACCAACGGCTTAACGTGCTTTCCGAGGCACGAAGGGGTATGTAAAGATGGTCACCCATCCAATGACTAACCGCGGCAAGCGTAGCTTAACCTGATCGATCGGCCCGTGCGGCTGTTATTACTTAGCCACGAGCATTATACAGGGTCTAAATAAATGAGCTAGCCAAACTACGCAGACATATCACTGTATCGATATTTAAACAAGAAAAAAAATTGATGATTTTTTTTGGGGACAACGACCGCTGGTGGTTTTGTCACTATTGTATCATCTTTAGTTATCAAACGTGATGACGTATAAGAAGTTTACACAAAAAAAAACTGATATTTCAAGTAGGTACTTAATTACACTACTGGCGGTTGATGACGCAAAAAAAAACTGATAAAAAGAATTTCTTTTTTTATTTATCATATTTAGATGTTGCTCCATGTAAAATACTGGTATTCAGCTGTATCCGGTAAGACTGGAAGCTGACCTTAACATAGTTGGGAAAAGGCTGGGCAGAGAAGTTTAAACAAAAAAATTGGTTGTCTGTAAAGTCGGTTTACGGACGATAATTTTACGTGATAACGAGAGAGAGATGCGTCACAAGCCGAACGCTTAGGCCGATCGTGCCTCTCTATCGCTAGTTCCGCGCTCTCGCTTGCACGCTTAGCTCAGGCGGAACGTGACATTGAGTCATGCTTTTTCGTGCGTGCAGCCGGCGTTCATCGATTTATAAGACGTTGTCACGCCAAAAACTGATATTTCAAGTAACTACACTACTGGCGGTTGATGACGCCAAAAAATATATTCATCAATTTTTTTTTATTATATTTAAATATCGATACCCATCACGTTTTAGCTAGTTAATTTAATTTGGCCCTGTATTATGGTCTGTTCCACAATTATCTGATGAAAATGAATTAGAAAATGTACGCGTAGATACCAATTTGTAGTCCCATTTACGAATTGAGTGCTTCGATTTCATTGTTTGAGTACTTAAATCCGAAATTCTAATCTCCATAAAGATGTTTTTCATTTGACAATTGAGGTTAATTTTAACCTCAATTTACATTACCAGTCGACAGCGATGTGGATGAATTTTTCGACGCCCTATTTTAGTTTGTGTATAGTTTTAGTTATTTTTATTAATTATTTAGATATATTTGTTTTCTTTTTATGTACAAATGAATATTAATTAAGCAAAAAAAAAAAAACCTCATTTTCGTCGATGATTACTCAATAAAAATGTTAACCTGCACCCTAATTGCGTAACACACTTTGAATTATAATCTGAAAGTTTTGAAGTATATTGCTAATCAATTGCTTCATATGTTCGAAAAAAATTGTCTGCTCAACAACGTAATTAACGCAATGAATGTTGTTGAACTGTCAAAATGTAACCCATTGCTACCGATAGTGTGTCACGCAATCACCCCACGGAACAGGGTTTGTTTACACTTTCATCAAATACTTTTGGCACACACTATACTTGGTAGGTTTCGAAGATCACTTCTGAATATTGGTCCTGAAAAAAGATATTATACAGTTTGTCTGACATGATATATGAGACTTGTGAATGTACTCTTATGTGTAGATAGAGTCGCGCTGCAAAAGAACTAAAACAAACAGGCCAACTTTGTTATGCTGGTGTGCACGACAGCTACGTCTTACACTCGCGCCACGTCATTGAGCTGTCATTGTGTTATTCTAGTGTGCGTGCATTTTGTGGCCAACAGTTGGACGCAATTTTTTTCGACGAGTTTACAGCTTTGACTGTCAATCTATCTAGACATATCTTCGATACGAGATATGATATTCAATCAATACGTAGGTGCCTTTCAAAACTACTAAAGGTATTAGAGTGTCAAGGGTCAATCAATCGCAATCGCGTGTTCCACGCGCGACAGATGTCAGCACAAGTGTATGGGTCCACTAGGGCCGATGCCTGCTGGGGTCGCGGGAAAGTCCGAAAGGGTTACCGAGGCCCCTGGCAACACAGGCAACGGAAGGAACACGGGTGGGTTTTAGTAAGAAAGAGTCTGACACACCCTCCCTCTCCGCCTAGAGTGGGAGAAATTATTTGATAATTTCCCAACCAAAAAAAAAAGGCCAATCAATCTACCTAGCCATTTTCTCAACAGAAGCAGCAGAATACCAATATTTTACATGGAGCGACTGCCTATCTGACATCCACAACCTAGTTACTGCATGTGTAACGGGACTAGTTGTCAGACTTTTGGGCTTTTGATTTGACTCGCACTCCCTCTCACAGAGAGGAGGCCTGTGTGAGAGTGCGAATGTGGTAGGGTGATTATGCTGGGACCATAAACAATACAGTCATAATAAAGGTATTGTTTTTAGAAACCATCTAATCACATCACAGTGCATGTCGGACCACGTTCAATGAAGGGTTCCGAACTTGGGATGAATTTATCTCAAAAACAAACTTAACATTGTTGTTGAAAAACATGTTCTCCATGTACGTCACTGTCAATTGTCCAAGTAACAACTGTCAGTCGCGGGAAAGGCCGAAAGGGCCCCTGGCTACATAGGCAGCGGAAGGAACACGGGTGGGTTTTAATCAGTAAGAGTCTGAAACACCCTCCCGCTCCGCCCAGAGCTGGAGAAGTTATTTGATAGTTTCCACCCACAAAAACAAGGAACGACTGTCAAAGATCTACGAATGACACGAGTATCAAGCGTGTTTGTAGGTAATAAAATCCTGAGTAGTTATAGTTATAGATATCTAAGATATAAATCTAGTTGTTGTAACTGGTGACCGAAAAGCTGGCGGCTTTCTCGCGCAACGCATCAGCATTGCAATTCAGCGAGGAAATGCCGCCAGCATCCTCGGTACTATGTCCCAAGGGCCTTTTTTAGGTTTAACTTAGTTTTAATTTAATTTAGTTAATGTTAATAATAATCTTGTAATTTGGTTATGTAAATAAATATATTCTTTCGTATGTTAAAGCTTTATGTAATTGAAATAAACCTTCGAAAATATTGCAGGTCTGTGAACACCACTTTTCGATTCAAGGATCCACTTGCATAATATTAAGCATTAAGGTGCAAATTTTTGTTAGAGTCAAGTGTCCCCCCCCCCTGCCAGCTAAATGGTTGTTTATGGATATGCGAAAAAAATCATGGCAGTAGTACATATAATGAAATTAAAAAGAAAAACTATCACAGCTAAATGAGGTTAACGAGTTATAGTCGACCAACTTAAACTTGCAGTTGGAGAATTGACCGTGGCATATATCGATGTATAAGAGAACAGGTTATTCAAGTAATCACAACTACGGAGGTTCCGTAGTTGTGATTACTTGAAAAACCTGTTGTTGTTCATTGTGCGTGGTCCGAAACGCATTTGACCGGTTTTTTTTTTGCTTGGGCATGATGATTATAGCAATTTAAGGAGATGAAAGAATCATTATCATATGTTATAGTTGATTTAATTGTTTTGCTCCCAGTGTTGTAGATAACTGAAATAATAGATAAAGATAAACCAGAATAATAGCAGAGCAAAACCCTTGTTACAAACTGAAGTTGTTTATAACGGTGACAACGCCTTGAAACCTTTCAGATAAGTGCCACGCCCTGAAAGTTATTAGGTCACGATATACCGAAGGCTATACAAAACACAATGAGAAGTGTTTATCATCCTCTACTGTAAATTATCTTTTATATTTTACAAAATTACACTTTTTCCATGAGGTTAACAGAATCTGTAGCATGTCACGTGCTACGACACTTATTCCATTGTGTCTTCAATATTCTTTTGTTTTTTCATAAAAGCTTATTAAGCTGTAAGTACCTGCATATCATACTAATATTTACGTAAATCCTACTAATATTATAAATGCGAAAGTTTGTAAGGATGGATGGATTTTTTTTGTGGATGGGAAATCTTCAAATAACTTCTCCCGCTCTGGGCGGAGCGGGAGGGTGTGTCAGACTCTTACTGACTAAAACCCACCCGTATTCCTTCCGTTGCCAGTGTTGCCAGGGGCCTCGGTAACCCTTTTGGACTGCCACGCGACCCCGGCAGGCATCGGCCCTAGTGGACCCCTACACTTGTGCTGACGACATCTCTTTGAGGCAGACAAGAAGACAAGGTAAGACAGGAAGCTGACCCATAGTTAGGAAAACGCTAGGCAGATATTTTGTAAATTCTATAGTGAACGACGTTTTATTACAAAATGAAACGTTAGAATGATTTCAGAAAAATCCTTCTAATATTATCAATGCGAAAGTTTGTAAGGATGGATGGATGGATGGATGGATGGATGTTTTTTTACTCTTTCACGCAAAAAGTACTGAACGGATTTGGATGAAATTTGGCACACAGATAGTTTATAACCAGGAATAACACATAGGATACTTATATCCCGATATACCCACGGGGTCAAAACTTATGCGGGTGAAACCGCAGGTTACATCTAGTGCTTAATAATACCACAATAAAAATAAAGCTTTTATTTCAGGTACCACATAACCCATATTAGAAAACATCTTTATATTATCCAATAATAAATACAAAATCACACACCAATAAATACGAACGAATAAATACAAAGAAAATAGCGTATCTGCAAAGAAAGTCCTTATAACATTACAGACAACAGTTGATTTCCAAAGAATTCCTTGTAATTCGAAATAACATTGTATCCGTTGATATTCCCCAGTCAACGCTAAAACCCCTCAAATTGAGAAGCCTACAATTTACACAAAGAAGCGTACCCCATCGCATTTGTACCTACTGAAAATCCATTTGAAATACACCCCGAACAGACATAGGAGCGAGATTAACGAAATGGCCCCCCTCCCCCACACCACTCCTGGGAGCGATCAATACCTGGCTTCTAATCTCTCTGAATCTTGCGTCCTTGTCGCTCGTGAGATGTAGATGAATTGCCCTCATCCTGGACTCAACTTAGACCTTATTTTAAAAGTTGTAAGGTCTGTTTTGAAGTGGTAGTGTTTGCAGGGAGATTATGTACTGGGTATAATCTTTTATGTAGTTATGTAGTGGTTGTGGAGCGAGAATGGTGGCTTGTAAATAGGTTTTGCAGTGAAGAAAGCAAAGTGGAAAGAAATACTTCTGTAGGAGTGCAGTTATCTTGAAATATCTGACCGCTTTTACGGAAATCAGAGAAATATGATATTCCGGGAATTCCGGTCATTCCATTCATTTTCATTCCTGAATAAATATCATGTGTGATATTTTAGTAATTGGGGAAAATCCCACAATGCATTTGGTTCAGAAGTTGCTTCGTTTTGGCATCATGGCAGTCATGTCCATTGGGGAAATCTATCCAGTTACCGAAATGAGTAGAAGATAAATCTGAATTCTAATTTATTTATTATTTGTCATTTCGGGTGGCCACTGAAAATCAGCGCTGTGCTGTGGTTCCCCCATAGCACAGCATCATGCTGAGTGGAAGCCTTCTTGTCACAGTCATGACGTGCCAGCAGCTCGCGACTATTTCTGTATTTTTCTCGTGATTATTATGTAGACCTATTTTGTTTTAGTTTTCAGTTAATGTATTTATTAAGAGAAATTATTACACTAACTGAAAAATAAAAACAAAATAGATCTACGAAAAAGATCTAAGAAAGAATATAAGTTTGGCACAGAAACACGTGCATACAAAAAGATAATTCACTCTCTAGTTAGTTATCTTTTTGTATGCACGTGTTTCTGTGACACACTTATATTCTTTCTTACTTCTTCTTACAGAAACACGTGCATACAAAAAGACAATTCACTCTCTAGTTAATTATCTTTTTGTATGCACATGTTTCTGTGACACACTTATATTCTTTCTTACTTCTTCTTACAGAAACACGTGCATACAAAAAGACAATTCTCTCTCTAGTTAGTTATCTTTTTGTATGCACGTTTTTCTGTGACACACTTATATTCTTTCTTACTTCTTCTCACAGAAACACGTGCATACAAAAAGATAATTCAGTCTCTAGTTAATTACCTTTTTGTATGCACGTGTTTCTGTGACACACTTATATTCTTTCTTACTTCTTCTCACAGAAACACTTGCATACAAAAAGATAATTCAGTCTCTAGTTAATTACCTTTTTCTATGCACGTGTTTCTGTGACACACATTCTTTCTTTCTTATTTGAGAGGTAGCGAAAGTCAACACGTATGCAGTACCCAAGATTAGATAATGATTCTCTTATCGAGTTTTCTTGTAAATGTTATATAACGAGCTCTTTATAATAAACCGGGAAGTCCCTTATCTTAAACATCTGTAATGTAGCATATTCATCAGCATTATGTAAGAATAAACTGAAAGTATCAATCGTCGAGGCATCTTTCAAAGACATTCAATTTCAAAGACTCACTCTGTCCTTCATTGTTTTTGTGTTTCAATCTCCTTTACCAAACTATAATGGAGTCGGCTTCGGGTATATCCGGAGGCAGCTGAATACCAGTATGTTACATGGGGCGACTGCCAATCTGACCTCCACAATTCAGCAATTGTAATACGAAACCTCTTGGTTAAGATTGGTTGTCAGGCTTTCGGGCTTCTGACGAGCTCTAACGACTGTCAAAAATCCACGAACGACAGCCGGGACTAACGGCTTAACGTGCTTTCGTAGCCACGGAGGAGTCTTAGTATGTAAAGACGGTCACCCATCCATGTACCAATTCCGGCAAGCGTAGCTTATCCTGATGGATTGACCCGTGCGGCTGTTATTACTCAGCCACGAGCTCCTCTATCTTTCTTTTCGTGTTTATCATACACACACACGCACAAGCACGTGCATTTACACACACAAACACACAGTTCTTGTATTGGACTTTTATTAGTTTAGCAATTTGTTCTAAATTGTTTGTTATTAATTATGTAACAGTCTAAGCATTAGTTTTGCCCTATTTTTCGAGAAATGAGGGCTGATTGTCGTCAATACAGGGTACTAAGTAACCTAGCTAGGACATCAGATCGTCAAATTGTATCGTTGCCTACTCATCTCAGATGTACACTATTCCTAAGTTGTCATCCTATCTCGCGGGAAAGTCCGAAGGGGTTACCGAGGCCCCTGGCAAAACAGGCAACGGATGGAACACGGGTGGGTTTTAGTCACAGTTCAGGGACACTTTTCAAATGGGTGAGGGCTATACCACCACATTTTGAGGATTGAGATTATTTCAGCAGTACAAAATACTGAAAAAGTAAACATGACGCAAAGAAGGAACACAAACACAAAAAAGAAACAATTTGGGGGAGGATATGCGTCAAGTCCACGCAAAACGGCCAACGCTCAGCATAATGCTGCGACCCTATGCGAGAAAGAGCCCCAGCGCTGTGCTTTTGACTAAGGTGGTTGTAATTAAACTAACATATAGGTAATGCATAAAACTTATATATATTCTTCCTGATTCACGGATGAGAGGGGCTTGTGCTAAACAATAACAGCCGCACGGGTCAATCGATCAGGTTAAGCTACGCTTGTCGCGGTTGGTCCGTAGATGTGTGACCATTTTTACATACCAAGACTCCTCCGTGCCTCGGAAAGCACGTTAAGCCGTTGGTCCCGGCTGTCATTTGTGGGTCTGACTCCTCCGTGCTTCGGAAACCACGTTAAGCCGTTGGTCCCGGCTGTCATTCGTGGATCTGACTCCTCCGTGCCTCGGAAAGCACGTTAAGCCGTTGGTCCCGGCTGTCATTCGTGGAGCTGACTCCTCCGTGCCTCGGAAAGCACGTTAAGCCGTTGATCCCGGCTGTCATTCGTGGAGCTGACTCCTCCGTGCCTCGGAAATCACGTTAAGCCGTTGGTCCAGGCTGTCATTCGTGGAGCTGACTCCTCCGTGCCTCGGAAATCACGTTAAACCGTTGGTCCCGGCTGTCATTCGTGGATCTGACTCCTCCGTGCCTCGGAAAGCACGTTAAGCCGTTGGTCCCGGCTGTCATTCGTGGAGCTGACTCCTCCATGCCTCGGAAATCACGTTAAGCCGTTGGTCCCGGCTGTCATTCGTGAATCTGACTCCTCCGTGCCTCGGAAATCACGTTAAGCCGTTGGTCCCGGCTGTCATTCGTGGAGCTGACTCCTCCGTGCCTCGGATATCACGTTAAGCCGTTGGTACCGGCTGTCATTCGTGGATCTGACTCCTCCGTGCCTCGGAAAGCACGTTAAGCCGTTGATCCCGGCTGTCATTCGTGGAGCTGACTCCTCCGTGCCTCGGAAATCACGTTAAGCCGTTGGTCCAGGCTGTCATTCGTGGAGCTGACTCCTCCGTGCCTCGGAAATCACGTTAAACCGTTGGTCCCGGCTGTCATTCGTGGATCTGACTCCTCCGTGCCTCGGAAAGCACGTTAAGCCGTTGATCCCGGCTGTCATTCGTGGAGCTGACTCCTCCGTGCCTCGGAAATCACGTTAAGCCGTTGGTCCCGGCTGTCATTCGTGGAGCTGACTCCTCCATGCCTCGGAAATCACGTTAAGCCGTTGGTCCCGGCTGTCATTCGTAAAATCTGACTCCTCCGTGCCTCGGAAATCACGTTAAGCCGTTGGTCCCGGCTGTCATTCGTGGAGCTGACTCCTCCGTGCCTCGGATATCACGTTAAGCCGTTGGTACCGGCTGTCATTCGTGGATCTGACTCCTCCGTGCCTCGGAAAGCACGTTAAGCCGTTGATCCCGGCTGTCATTCGTGGAGCTGACTCCTCCATGCCTCGGAAATCACGTTAAGCCGTTGGTCCCGGCTGTCATTCGTGAATCTGACTCCTCCGTGCCTCGGAAATCACGTTAAGCCGTTGGTCCCGGCTGTCATTCGTGGAGCTGACTCCTCCGTGCCTCGGATATCACGTTAAGCCGTTGGTACCGGCTGTCATTCGTGGATCTGACTCCTCCGTGCCTCGGAAAGCACGTTAAGCCGTTAATCCCGGCTGTCATTCGTGGAGCTGACTCCTCCGTGCCTCGGAAATCACGTTAAGCCGTTGGTCCCGGCTGTCATTCGTGGAGCTGACTCCTCCGTGCCTCGGATATCACGTTAAGCCGTTGGTACCGGCTGTCATTCGTGGATCTGACTCCTCCGTGCCTCGGAAAGCACGTTAAGCCGTTGATCCCGGCTGTCATTCGTGGAGCTGACTCCTCCGTGCCTCGGAAATCACGTTAAGCCGTTGGTCCCGGCTGTCATTCGTGGAGCTGACTCCTCCGTGCCTCGGAAATCACGTTAAACCGTTGGTCCCGGCTGTCATTCGTGGATCTTTGACAGTCGTTACGGATCGTCAGAATCCCGTAAGTCTGACAACCAGTCTTACCAAGGGGTATCGTATTACCCAGTAACTGAGTTGTTGAGGTCAGACAGGCAGTCGCCTCGCCCGGAGGACACGGTGGAGCATACGGTGGAGGTCTGCCCGGCTTGGGCAGAGCACCGCCGTGTCCTCGTGGAGGCGATCGGCGGCAGAGACCTCTCGCGTCCGGCCCTGGTTCAGGCCATGGTATGGAGCGAGAGGGCATGGGCAGCCGTCACCTCCTTCTGCGAAGCAGTAATGCTCGCGAAGGAGGAGGTGGGACGGTTGAGGGAAAGGCAAGTTTCGCGGCCTCTCGCCCCTAGCCGCCGCAGGAGACGCCCAGGGCGTCGGGAATCCCGGGCGGATTTCCGGCCACCGTAGGCGCGGGCTTGCGGACGGTGAGCAATGGGTAGCTCACCGTCCGGTAAGAACCAGGCCCGGGTCGACGGCGCGTTGTATTCCACGCGCGCCTCAAAGAGATGTCGTCAGCACATAGTAGGGGTCCACTAGGGCCGATGCCTGCCGGGGTCGCGGGAAGGTACTTATGGGTCACCGAGGCCCGCGCAACACAGGCAACAGGAAGGAATACGGGTGGGTTTTAGTCAATAAGAGTCTGACACCCCCTCCCGCTCCGTCCAGAGCGGGAGAAGTTATTTGATGATTTCCCTCAAAAAAAAAAAAAAGACAGGCAGTCGCCCCAACTAAAATACTGGTATTCAGCTGGATCCGGTTAGACTGGAAGCCGATCCCAACGTAGTTAGGAAAAGGCTAGGCAGATGATGACACGGATCAGAAGGTAAGCACTTTAAGTTCGTTACCTGAGTTATATTAAAACTGTTAGTTAGTTAGATTAAAACATTTACCAGTCGAAAAACCAAATGTACGGAAGGAATGTATTCCAGACAGAAACAGAACGATGTTTTAAGACGCTGACAACACCTAAACCGCGGTCACTGTCAGATTGCATAGAAAAGAAAGAGAAGCGCGATGACACAACTCTTGTAATTTATTGCAAAATATGAAGCAATCATCTATTTACTCAAAATTGAGTTGAGTAATCGAAAATTAAAAACAACCAAGTTCTGCATTCAAATAAGACGTTCTTGTTATTAATTAAATACGTAATGTACGAGTATGTTGATATTTAATATAGATATTTTGGTTTAGAACTCAAGGTAAGAGGTTACTTTAACGTTAGTTTGCATCGAGATTTTTTTTCAAATCGTGTTTTGGTAACAACCAAGTTCTGGAAAATATGTTCAAAATTAACATATATTTTTTCCGCTACTACAAACTATACAGATTTGGCTATTTTTCTTCTTAGAGAAGTCTATTTTGGTCAATTGGGTCTTGTCAACGCCTTGATGGTAGGTATACTTAAGGTATTGTGACGTAGGGTACCAGATACTATCCCCGCGTAACATTAACAATTCCCGCGTACATAGGTAAGACATTTATAAGTAAGCAAATATTAATTGAAAATCATACTACACAGTAAACGAAAACATACATGACAAAAAAATTGACTTAAGAGGACGATAATTGCCAGCGACCTCGAGCGAGTGGGAGGAGCTTGCGTCACCCCCCGCGACCCCGCAACCGTGCGCACGTAACGTAGGGTAACCATACGTTTCAGATTGTGTGGACTGTTCTGCCTGATATTTTATCACAATCCAATTTTTTTTTATGTAGTGTTCATAAATAAGGTAATATTCTGATAATAAAATAAGATTGTAATATATTATATTATTTTAATAGTTTGCATTGAATAAGTTGGTTTAAACAGGGTGTAATTTGAAACACCATCAACCTCTCTCGTCATTGTACTCATCATTATAAACAACTTTTACTATATTGGACACAACATGAAATAACTTGGACTAAACATGAAATCGCGAAAAAAAATCAGCTGTTCCCTACATTTTGACGAATTAAGCGAACATAAATGTAGGGAACAGCAGATTTTTTTTTTCGCGACTTTACGAGGCACGGGTGAGTCTCGGTACGTAAAGATGCTCACCCATCCACGGAACAACCGCGGCAAGAATAGCTTAACCTAATTGATCGGCCCGTGCGGCTGTGATGCGACTAACGAGCTCTTTAGCTATGGAAATAATAAGTGAAATGAAAAGCCAAAAATCTAAATAAATAAATTTAATTCAAAATAAAACAATTAATTTCTTTAGTGACAGATGAGAAAATATGAGATGTGCAGGCAAGATTTAGAGAGGGAATGGGCTGTATGGATCAGGGGGCCGATTCTACTAATTTGCAAAGTTATACGCTCTGTACCGTCTCATCAATGGTTCGGTTTCGTTCGGCTCTCGTTCGTCCCCCATAAATCTATTCTACAATTTTTATGACAATAACTGAAACTGTAACTGACTGTAACCAAGTTGAAACCCAACTCAATCACTACGGGAATGAATGGCAATGAATGAGTGTTACCTATAGTTCAATTAGTAAGTTTATAATATTACTATAACAAAAATGGTTAAATAACAATTAAAGTTTATACGAATAATAAACCCATTAAAACTTATTTTCCGTTATATTTACCACAAAAAGTAAATGATTTTTTCCATATATTTTAATAATTGTAAATTAGCAGATTTTCTTAAAGGAAACAGTCTGGGCGGTTCGAATCGCGTAAAACGAAACGGATTTTGAATGTCGGATAGAGTTACTTTACTATAAAATAAACAGCGGGAATGGAATACTATACTAACTACTATACTACATGGCATGGTGGCCATGCCAATAGTCGCTGATCACTGTTGCATGTCATTGAAACAAAGAAATAATTTTAGGATCAGTAGGTATCACGGTATGATGTGTGATGTGATAAGTATTCATTGATTTTCGTATAATATTAGTTCGAACATCAAATATATTAATATTCCGGTGCGTACCTAGGTAGGTACCTACGTATGCCTGCCTACAATAGCAAAAAGAATCATACGTTGTTTATAAGTAAAATATGAAAACGCTTGAAAACCCTGATTGAGTTGAGGTTTAATTGCCATTTTAGAACAATGTTGTTAGTAGAATCGCCCCCCAGAGTAAGGTAGTATATTTGGGGAGTCAGTTTACAAGGGATGGAAAGATTGATGAAGATGTGGAAAGGAGAGTAAATGCGGGAAATAAAGTGAATGGAGTACCATTCACTTTATTTCCCGCATTTACATGTATAGTAATACATGCGACTGTAACCAACTAGTCGATGCCTAAAAAGGCTCGACTGGCTGTTCATAATGGTGTGCTGGTGTCTAAGCTTATGCATGGAAGTGAATGAATTTTGGGTGTGGCAAAAGAAGCATAAAAGTAGAATAAGGGCCGATTTTTCAATCGCCAGATAACTTTTATGTGAAGAATATCTTTGACGTTTTGACAGCTTTTGTATAGAAAATATGTCAAAGCGCCATATTTATTCTTCAGATAGAAGTTAACTGATGATTGAAAAATCGGCCCTAAATGCTGTGGAAATGCGTCCTTGCGAAGCATGTGTGACGTGTCTATAAATGATATGCTGAAAAATTATGTGATAAGGCAACGGTGTGGTTTAAAAGAAGCGTGCAGCTGGCCTTCTATAGTTTTTGCCTTCCCCTTGGGAAGAAGGCGTGAATTTGTTTGTACCAATTATTTTTTTTACATTTCGTAGAAATGTAGTCATTTTTCGAAATATTCCTCTTGTCGAGTGTCTTGGTCTTCCTGTTTCTCTGTCTCTTCTTTGTCTGTATTTTGCCTTCAACCAAAATCATTGATTCCATTCCAGTTGATGGTCCTGGAAATATAAAAAAAAAACCTGTGAATCTACATTGTATGTAATAAATAACGAACCATTGTCAGTTCTTTCACTATTTTCGTCATTATTTATTTCCGTCGGGTCGCAAAAACCAAAATATTAAAAAATAATCTTATTAATGAGCTGCACCTGTTTATTTAAACTAGACAAGTTTCTAACCTAATATAACGGGATTGTCCCCATAAACCCATAATAAATGGTATGCCTAGAATCTACAATTTAATACTCACTTTGTCTCCGCTTTTTCATGTTGGAAATCATTGTCATTTCTTTCATTATTTTTATCATTATTTACTTCCGTCGGGTCGCAACAACTAAAATACTACACCTGTTTTTTTTTAAGCTAGGTAAGTTTCAAACCTGCTGTAACGGGATTGTCCTCAAAAATCCATAATAAATGGTAGTCTACAATTTATTAGGTAGGTACTTACTTGCTCTCCGCATTTTCGTTTCGGGAATCTGTATTATTGTTTTATCCTCCTAAAAAAAAAAAATAGATACGGATCTAAAGTTATGTTTGAACTTACTCGTAAATAATGGGTATACTCGCGCACAAATTATTATCAAAATAACATTTAGCTAACCTCATTATATTATTATAATATATGAGAAACTTACCTCAGTATCCTGTTTCTTTCATGTATACTCGTACGTCATTTCTCTTTCAGAACTTTAGTTGTTCTACCCATATTGTCGACAAAATACGTAAGTACAGCGGTCGCGCAAAGTGTCAGCGTCTACCCGTGACAGTGGTCAGCGGTACACTACCGCCCGTCGCCCGCGCAGAACGCCGCATGCCGTTCCGTCCGATTTTATAGGGAATATTTATTTTTAGTAATAAAAGTATGAATATTTGAAAAAAATCACAGATAGAATTATAGATAACAAAATAGTCTATTCATACAAAAAAAAAAAACCATGAAAATATCTTTAGTAGTTTGGAAGTAATTTCGATTTTTATATTTGGGTAGACCTTACTTCCTGAATTTATTTCATAAAGTATTTTACTACAATACTAAAATATTCACAGATATAATTGATGTGTATGCGGTCTAGTTTAACATATTTTTTTTGCGTAACTTACTTGCATTAATTGAAGGCGTAATAACAGATTTAAAAGTCACTAAAATCATATATCTGCACCTTAATACAAGCAGAACGATCTGCAGTTATTCATAGATATATAGATAAATATAATTGTCATATTATGTTTAATTGACCTGACCAAATAATTATTATGTAAGTACCACAACCTATAGCTGATTTCACCAAAATAAAATTTTATATTTAGTTAATACTTAGTGTATTTAATATGTTAAAAATTATTTATTGTTAATTTCTTTTCTAATTTTATTTTTATTTTATTTTTTTGCTGTGCCGTACAGGGTCTGTAATTGTACCTTAGCTCTAAGCCTTTGTAACACCCTTAACACATTATTGAATGCAATTAAAGATATGAATATGAAAAATATTGTAAGGAATACCTGTTTCATGATCTAACCGCCTATATGTTTATCAAACGAATTCATAATAATATGATAAGATTGGTGAGTCTTCACTACTATGTAGGTATGCCTTTTTTTTTTATTGGGTGGGAATTCATCAAATAACTTCTCCCGCTCTGGGTGGAGCGGGAGGGTGTGTCAGACTCTTACTGGCTAAAATCCACCCGTATTCCTTCCGTTGCCTGTGTTGCGGGGGCCTCGGTGACCCATTAGTACCTTCCCGCGACCCCGGCAGGCATCGGCCCTAGTGGACCCCTACTATGTGCTGACGACATCTCTTTGAGGCGCGCGTGGAATACAACGCGCCGTCGACCCGGGCCTGGTCCTTACCGGACGGTGAGCTACCCATTGCTCACCGTCCGCAAGCCCGCGCCTACGGTGGCCGGAAATCCGCCCGGGATTCCCGACGCCCTGGGCGTCTCCTGCGGCGGCTAGGGGCGAGAGGGCGCGAAACTTGCCTTTCCCTCAACCGTCCCGCCTCCTCCTTCGCGAGCATTACTGCTTCGCAGAAGGAGGTGACGGCTGCCCATGCCCTCTCGCTCCGTACCATGGCCTGAACCAGGGCCGGACGCGAGAGGTCTCTGCCGCCGATCGCCTCCACGAGGACACGGCGGTGCTCTGCCCAAGCCGGGCAGACCTCCACCGTATGCTCCACCGTGTCCTCCGGGCGATCCACACAGTGGTGACACCCGGACGTTTCCTCCCGCCTAATCCGACACAGGAACCTCCCGAAGCTGCCGTGTCCGGTGAGGACCTGCGTCAGGCGGAAGGTGAGGACGCCGTGGCGCCTCTCCAGCCACTCCTCAAAGAGGGGACTTATCGCCGCAATCGTGGCGTGCCCAGCACTGGGTTGCGACAACCGTACTTTCCATGACGCCATGAGATCCCGCCGGAGCTCCGTCCGCTGTGCCACGATTTCTCGCGGTAACGGACTTACGCCCCGGCGTTTCGCCTCCTCGCGCCACTCCCATACGTGCGCGAGGACTTTTGCCTCCAGATCCCATGGCGGTAATCCGGCAAGGAGGCTCGCTGCCTCACAGGAGACCGTGCGGTATCCTCGGACCATCCGGATGGCCATGACCCTTTGGGCCGCGCTCAACCGGCGGGCTGGCCGCAGCGCCAGAGAGCGCGCCCATACAGGAGCCCCGTAGAGGGCCATGGACCGCACGACCCCCGCGTAGAGCCTCCGGCAGGAGGCGTTTGGACCCCCTAGATTGGGCAGGAGCCGCTTCAATGCAGCGCCCGCCCGCTCCAGTTTGGGAGCCAAACGTCGGAAATGCTCCACGAAGTTCCACCGGCTGTCGAGGACGAGTCCCAGGTACTTCATCGTCGACTCGACGCCGATAGAAACCCCTCCTACCGTTATTTGGGACCCCAACGGTGGCGCGTTCCGAGGACCATGAAAACACATGGCCTCAGACTTGTGCAGGGCCACCTCGAGTCCCAATTGCCGGATCCTTTCGACGATTGTCGCAACCCCGCGTGCCGCTAATTCGACCGCCGCCTGGTGCGACCTCCCCTGCGCCAGGACCAACGTGTCGTCAGCGTAGCACACTACGCTGACGCCGCTAGGGAGGTCGGCGCGCAGCACCCAGTCGTATCCGATGTCCCACAGATGCGGCCCCAGGACCGATCCCTGTGGGACACCGCACGACATCTCTTGCCTGTACCACACTCCCTGGTGACCGGGGTAGATGACGGCCCTGTCCGTCAAATAGGCCTCGACCACACGACAGAGGTAGGTCGGCATCCGGAGATAATCGTTACGCTTGGCAGACTGATTGGTAATTGCATTTCTATATTTGAAAACTTGAGGAGAAAAGAAAACATACCCACTTCCTCTGCTCCCTTGCTCTGCTTCTTCATAGACATCTAACAAATGTAGTATTAATTGTTTTTGTTTTCTTTATTTAATTGAGGTTCTATTTTTTGAATATTTGAGGAGAAAAGAAAACATAGCCACTTCCTTTGCTCTCTTGCTACTTCTTCATTGATAGATAAAAATATATTGTTTTCATAATCGCTAGGCTTGGCAGACTGATTGGTGATTGCAGTTCTATATTTGAAAACTTGTGGACATGTTGCTTTATTGTTTTCTTTTCTTCTCACATATTGGCGCGAAGCAAGTACTTTCGACAACTTTCATTCTATCAGCGCTAACGATGATGGAAAGTGAAAAATGTACGGGACTGACATACGTCAATCAGCGAGTTAATTGCGTAACACACTGTCAGTAGCAATGGGTTTCAAATTGACAGTTCAACAACATTCATGGCGTTATTTGCGTTGTTGAGCAGACAAATATTTCGAACATATGAAGCAATTGATTAGCAATATACTTCAAAATCATTCAGATTGTGATTGATAGTTTGTTACACAATAAGGGTGCTGTTGATAGTCGTTGTAGATATATGAAACGCTTTGAAATTGGTTGTCACTTGTCTATGCTTTATTGATAGAAATGGCGACGTCAAAAATGTGACGTATTTACATAAATTGACAAGTTTATGTGTGAAAAAATTCAAAGTGATCAACGTTTTCGTAAGGTGGTTGTACCTATTATGAGGATAGCCCACAAAGTGGTTAAATATTAGGCTACGTGGTACCGGGGCTGAAGTTACCCTGTGCACTTACATTTAAAATTCAGTTATACCTCAAATTGTTGGATTCAGGTACACCTATCGTTATATCGAAAACACTGAGCGTTAATTTTGAAATAAATATATGGTAAAGTTGAGGATTAATGTTTGACGAAAACACGATTCCATAAAATTTTCTCGACAGAAAAAAATTACAAAATTAAATCCAAACCGAATTATAAACCGCTAGTATTAAAAAATACTTCAAATTACATCATGAAACTTTGCATAATAACTGAACTAAATATAAAGCAGATACTATGTTTTTTTTTTACTGTTTTTTTCACCGTAAAAAGAAATTACCTAAACTATCGGCGCCTTGGAGCCTTCTCCCTGCCACCCTGTCTCGCTTGCTCGCGTGACCGCGAGCAGTAGTGTGCGAGCGAGATAAAGAGTGCCGTGGCGCTGAGGTCTCTTAAATATTGCGACTCGTGGAATCTATTTCAAGACACTTCTTCCCCTTGCGATATAATTTTGAAGTGGCATTTCTATCTATTAATACTAATTAGTCAACGAGCAAGAATATTAGATTATTCATTAAGGGGATAAAGCAGTGTCTTAAGTCATGGGCGTTATTTTGATTCCCACACGTAACGGAGGATTCTAGGGTTTCGAGACAATAGAATCCTGAGTGCAGCGACGAGAATACTCTACTTTCCGCATCTACTGCAACGTAAAAAAACCAAAATCAAATTTCGAATTAATAGTTTATGAAACAGATAAATAATCGGGAAAACCTAGTTATGTGCAATTTCATACACTCTTTTAAACTCATGAAATTTTTTGCCCAGATTTCTAACGCGGTACGCGCCACAGGAACCGACCAGCTGTTGTAATGACATGATGCCATTACTGCCACAGATAATATAGAAACAGCGGTTGGCCGAGTCTAAAATGCATATTATTCCATCTTTTTGGACTTGACCGGACACACAAAAATATATGGTAAATATTTTCATACGAATTTTTAAGTTGAGGTTCTAAATTCTAATCACATTATGCACCAGCGGATCATAATGAAATTCAGTACAATATTATTGCCCGGCTAGAGCCCAGATCTTTAATGGCTACTTTAGGTTAGATTTACATGACATATAATTTGACATTAGCGAGCAGGTGGTGTGAAAAACAAATCATGGACGTCATAAAGACGTTAAAAACGTCTGTAAGTATGGAATTTCTTCGTTTTAATAATCCACATGTTCTTTGTTCCATTCTTTACCCAACTTACAAAGATGAAAAGAAATATGGTTACCTCCTTTGTTTATAATAAACGTCGCTACCTGCTAGGCTTCAATACAGTTCCTTAGAATAATATGCCTAGTAGATATATTATTAATCACACGCGTAGATAGATCTGTTCCTACATTAGATCACTCTCATGTAGCCATGATGTCAAAGTTTTCAAATCGTAACGTATACACGCACACAAAGCTATTATAAATATAATATACTACCTGTCTGTATAACCAAAAGTATACCTAGTACCTACCTAAAGTTCGTTTTTTAATCTCAGATAGTAATTTGACTGGTGCAAATGTCAAACTCTAAATTGAAAAACGAACAACAAATATTTGAAATGTCAATTTACTATCTGGGATAAAAAAAAACGAACTTTACTTCCTGTTTTTCAGAAGTTAAAAAAATGTTATTTCTTCAACATCAGATATATCATCGTAATTATTTGATGTTAATTCTATGTACCTGTGTTACCTTATAGTCCCACTGAAAAATCAAAAATTAAAATCAAAAGTCATTTATTCAAACTAGGCTGGGAATCAGCACTTTTCGAACGTCAAAATTACATAAGACAAAGACAGACAAGACAGTCCCCCAAAACGCCCACCCTTCACCACTTCTTAGTGCTTTAGCTGGGAAGAAGAAGTGGTCAACAAACTCCCCAGCAAAGGCATATATACGCCTCTGTACTTACCCTTACTCCATTATCAATCCACTAATCCTTAAGACGCTGACAACACCTAAACCGCGGTCACTGTCAGATTGCATAGAAAAGAAAGAGAAGCGCGACGACAAAACGCTTGTAATTTATTGCAAAATATGAAGTAATTATCTATTTACTCAGAATTGAGTTTAGTAATCGAAAATAAAAAACAACCAAGTTCTGCATTAGAAGAAGACGTACTTGTTATTAATTAAATACGTAATTTATGTTGATATTTAATACAGATATTTTGGATTAGAACTCAAGGTAAGAGGTTAGTTTAACGTTAGTTTGTATCGAGATTATTTTTTCAAAACGTGTATTGGTGACAACCAAGTTCTGGGAAATATGTTCAAAATTAACATATATTTTTTCCGCTACCACAAACTATACAGATTTGGCAATTTTCTTTCTTAAGAGAAGCCTATTTTGGTCAATTGGGTCTTGTCAGCGCCTTAAGAAAGCTCTTCATAGGACATATCCTATGAAGATACAGAGAAGTTATTACTAGTGCTGAAGTAAATATTGTTCGTATTATTGTTATTTTGTTTTTTTTTTTAATTAGTTAGCTAAGTTAAGATACTATCGTTTTATACACCTTTTTACATATGTATGTACTTCCCAATAAGATTAATATGATATGTGATTATTTAATCAATTAATATTACCTCCAATCGCCTGAAACACAGGATTACCTATTCAGGCACAAAAAAATCATGGGTGAGCGTGACATAGATTTAAGGCTTTCTCGCGCAACGCATCAGCATTGCAATTCAGCGAGGAAATGCCGCCAGCATCCTCGGTACAATGCCTCAAGGGCCTATTTTATGTTTAACTTAGTTTTAATTTAATTTAGTTAATGTTAATAACCATCTTGTAATTTGATTATGTAAATAAATTGAGGAAACTAAGGAAAACTGTATTTAACGTTATACGAGTACCTAATATTTTTGCATATAATTTTATTATCATTTAAACTGAAAAGACTTTTCCTCACACAATATTCCCACTTACATTTTCAAACTACGCGATACAAGACACGTCTCACAAAACCCACAAAGAAAGAGCCAGTAGGGGGTGAAGGCTCGAATATTAATTATTGTCGCCACCCTCTTCACTCCCCAGAGGGGGAAGTTAGGGGTGAGTCCTGAGACAGCGCCTGGCACCAATACTCCTGGTTTAAGAGTTAGGGAGGGAAGACTGGCCGGGGATTTAATGGGGGTTGTAGTCGGAGAAAAGCGTATGATTTTCTTTGTCTGGGATGGAATTTATTTAATATGGTTGATACCTACTTTTGTTGTGGGTTTGGTTTTATACAATAAAAATCTGTTTTCCTGAGTGTACTAGGTACTGTAGTGTGCGGGACGTGCTACATTAATAAATAATATTCCTTTTTGATAACTGTTAATATATTTATCTTTTTTAATTCAATTCACATTCGTTTGTGAGTTTATTTTAGACTGTCTTTGTGAAAATTCACCATTTCAAATCCATCTTCCGATTTTAAATATTTATTTTTATTAAGTTGCCAGTGTCAACTAGAGGCTAGGAGGATTATCATAGAACCTCTACAGAGCCTATATTTACAATAAACTAATAAGTACTTAACCTTGTATACAATTAAATTGCGGGTTATGAAAAGCAGTTGTGGCCCAGTGGTTCGTAGGTTCGAACTAGGGCTTTCAATACCGGTTCTGGGATCCCGTAATACCGTGATCACGGATTTTATTTTGGCCTTTTACAATACCGGTATTGACACCCCAATACCGTGATTACGGTATTACAAACATTAGATCTGAAAATTTTGTGATCTTATTTTCACACTTGTTTTCTACTCTCACTACTTACTTTAGCTACTTAGCTAGTTAAGCTATACTTAACTTACTTGCATTTCTACAAATAATGATACCTATGTTGATTCTTGATTTATTTGTTAGGTACTTGTTTAGTTTTAGATTTTTTGATTTGTTTTATAACTTAATTATTAAGAATGTTACTAAAATGATTACCAAATGATTGCTACTAGCTAGTTAAGGTATACTTTACTTACTTACATTTCTATAAATAATAATACCTATATTGATTTTTACATGAGACATGATGACATTTAGGTAATAATAATAAATTTATATTTTTTTGATATTGTACAAACAAAGTCTATGTGAAATGCCTTCCTGCAAAAAGAGTAGATTAAGTTTAAGTTTTCATTATGTTCCTAATTCCTAGTCCTACCTAAATAATCAACCAATACCAAATTATTATATAAGAATTAAGAAAGCTATGTATGTATAAAGTATTTATTTTATTATTTTCAATAAATAAGAACAATAAAGACATTTGAAAATATAAAAAGGCGTATTTTATTGGTTTTATTATTGTCCTAATTGAACTTGCGTTCAATACCGGACTACCGGTATTGATACCGGGATCACGGTATTGACTTTTCCAATACCGGTATTGAAATAATTCGGTATTTGAAAGCCCTAGTGCGAATCCAGACAGGCGCTTTACTTTGTGTAAATTATTTCATCACCACTGCTCTCGAAACGTTGAAGAAAAACATCGTGAGGAAACCGGCATGACCTAGAACCAAAAATTCGAAGACATGTGACATCTACCAACCCGCACTGGGCCCGCGTGGTGGATTGCGGCCCACTTCCTCTCACAGAGAGGAGGCCTGTGTCCCAGCTGTGGGAACATTATAGGCTGATTATGTTCTGAAAAGTTCACACTGTCTCCTGTACTATACCTAAGATTTGAGAGACCTCAGAACAAAGGCTTTTCTAACAAAGAGGTGTTTCATAGCGTTTCATGAGGTTATGAGTCAGCAGTGACGGAAGAACATTAAGGCCTTGTGAATGAACCTTGCCCATATTTTTCTGCCTCTGTTTATAAGGCATAGAAACTAATCGCGAGTCCTTTCTAGGTTCAACTGTGTGTTAGGCTGGCAACGCTTCAAGTAACTGGCCGCTTTGACAATTTCTTTCAGCATACCCATTCGACCTGTATTCGACAACAGATAACAGAATTACGACGTTATTTTTTTCTTAATTACTTAT
Organism: Atethmia centrago; assembly: GCA_905333075.3. NCBI lineage: Eukaryota > Metazoa > Arthropoda > Insecta > Lepidoptera > Noctuidae > Atethmia > Atethmia centrago. The sequence goes on from HG995385.1 coordinate 18,842,620, forward strand.
CAACTCAGCCTATAACAGTCCACTGCTGGACATAGGCCTCTCTCAGGCTGACCCTGGAACACCCTGTCCTCCGTGTTCCGCATCCAGTGTGTCGCAGCCACCTTTTTAAGGTCGTCGGTCCATCTAGCTGGGGGGCGTCCCACACTACGCTTGCCGATACGCGGTCTGCACTCCAGGACTCGTCTATTCCACCGGCCATCGGTCCTTCGACAAACATGGCCAGTCCACTGCCGCTTCAGCTTGCTGACTCTGCAGGCTATGTCGGTAACTCTGGTTCTTAATTAGGTAGGCTACGTCCTATTTAAAAGCGATCGTCGCGCACATATGACACGTAAACATTTTATGTAAAAGTTCGATCGTTTTTGTTTGGTGAACCTGAACTCGTGGTCACGCCGACAGAGGCGTCTTTCGGTTTTCCGAACAAAAAGCGACATATGCACGCGACGAACGCTTTTAAGGCGCTGACAAGACCCAATTCGGCTGCTTAAAATCAAAACATAGTAACTCGTTCCAACAAAAATGTTCAGGAGAGCCAAAAAACTAGTCGGCTACTTTGATTCGTTCGCCCGAAGAAACTAGAAGAGATAGCAATTTGGATGTTTGGCGAAAAGTTGTGCTATATTGTTGACATTTTAGTTGTTATACTCGTAATCATTTTTAGAGTATAGTTACACTTGAAGCGCTCATACTTTATTTTTATTTGTGAATTTACCCAAATATAAATGTAAAAACAATATCAAAACTTAGTAAGTCTGCTTACTAGGTTATCAATTTGATTTACTATGGTAAACATGACTAAACAAATTCATTATACATTAAGTGTTTATAAAATTAAAAAATAAAATTATCCCAAAGTACCTACGAATGCAGATTTTGAATAAAAATCATGTTGACTTATAAAATGATATTTATTAACGTACTTCAAAGGACTCTTATTAAATTAAAACATGACTCACACTCTCAACAGTCAACCAAAACTAAAAAAAATAAACTTAAGCTAAAATAATTCTTATTGATAATGAACTACTCATTGTTATCGGTAACGATTTGACCATCAGTTTGCAAATCAATGGAGTTATCACTCGTGGATAGATTCAGCCAAAACTCCCTTCTGTTCAATGGCATTAGGGGGACCAATTTTGAAACAATACCATCTTTCTTCGATGATTTCACCCCTCGGGGGATAGTATTCGAAAGTGGGGGAATAGTGTTGACATTAAATTTCTGCATCAAGAAGTTTAGTTCTTGGTATGACTCATCCACAGTGTTAATTTTTTCACATCTCTTTCCGAAACAAGAAAAGCCATCAATGCATCTATTATATTATTAGCATCTCGACCCATCATTGCTTCATGCCACATGACACATTTGCTGTTTATCTTTGCATCTTTACATAGTGGTGCAAATGTTAAATTGAAAGCCAAAGCACGCATTATACGCCTGGACCGATAAAATTGCCTGTAACTCATTTTATTATTTTTTAATACGGAGCGAAACACTCGTGCGCCGGTGACACTGGACATACTAAACGAAATTTCATCTATTTTGCAATTGGCGCCAAATTCAAAACATAGCAAGTTGGTATTTCAAATTCATAACTTAGTAAGTCGCTTGAGCTGCTAGGGTTTTAAATTTGTATTTTGACATACTAAGTTTAAAATTTGTACTTCAAGGAAATTTTCGTAATCATGCCAAATTGCTTAGACTTGCTAAATTATTTTTTTAAAATTACGTATGAAACTGGTGTGAAAAATGCCAAAAACCGTTTTTTTTTCAAATCACCTGTTACTAGGTTTTGAATTTGGGCAGCCGAATTGACCAAAATAGGCTTCTCTTAAGAAAAAAAAATTGCCAAATCTGTATAGTTTGCGGTAGCGGAAAAAATATATGTTAAATTTGAACATATTTCCCAGAACATGGTTGTTACCAAGATATGTTTTGAAAAAAAAACTCGATACAAACTAACGTTAAACTAATCCCTTTTTTTTTTTTTTTTTGGGTGGGAAATCATCAAATAACTTCTCCCGCTCTGGGCGGAGCGGGAGGGTGTGTCAGACTCTTACTGACTAAAACCCACCCGTATTCCTTCTTGTTGCCTGTGTTGCGGGGGCCTCGGTGACCCATAAGTACCTTCCCGCGACCCCGGCAGGAAACTAATCCCTTGAGTTCTAATCCAAAATATCTTCATTAAATATCAACATACCTACTCGTATGTTACGTATTTAATTAATAATAAGAACGTCTTATTTGAATGCAGAACTTGGTTGTTTTTTATTTTCGATTACTCATCTTAATTTTGAGTAAATAGATATTTGCTTCATATTTCGCAATAAATTACAAGCGTTGTATCATCGCGCTTCTCTTTCTTTTCTATGCAATCTGACAGTGACCGCGGTTTATGTGTTGTCAGCGTCGGTAGATCCGCAGTGGCTGCCCGCGAAATTCAAAATTTCTTACGTTTTTTGCAATTTGCAGATTAGCGTCAGGTTGTATCTTGATCAAAATATGATTCGCGACCATAAAAAATGTGTGTTTACAGAATTATAATCATTAAAATCATTATTACATCTCAATGAGTTAGATTTGTTTCGATACTTTTCCATAAGAGATTTGTTCCTAAGGTTTTTAAAGTAGGATTTTTTCCTTTAGTTCTAAAGGCGTCTGAGGAAGATTGACTGATTCGTAATAAAGGATGGCATGTTATCGTGATATTTCAAATAAAATTGTGCCAGATAGCTAAGCAAAACGGTTCGTTAGAAATACCAACCGTTCTTTGAAAAGGCTCGAAATACCATTTTACTTACTTTTCAACGCTTTAACGTAAACAAGGCCATTATTAATAATAAAATCAGCGCAAATTACGGAAGCCCATGATTTCTAATGATACCTTAAACAACATTTTCAGTATAATTCGCGAGAACGGAAACAGCTGGTCCTGTAATATTTTCATTGTGGTGACTTGTAAATAAATTGTAGGATATTATGCTGTAATAAAATATGCGGAAATGAGATCCTTATTATATTAATGATAACTAGAAATTGTATTAGTTCCCAGGGGAATATTTACGAGTGTTAAAATACATAGTTAATAGTTATTTATGATACTAGTGTGGTAAGTTGGTTTTTACAAACGAGTACACGCATATGTAATTGTGTTACAATTAATAGAAGAAGACTCTATACTAAACGGTCAATTTAGGCTAATTAGTACCTAAACTCTGGGTAGACCAAAATGACAGTTGCGATCGAACTTTAAAAAAAAAAACAATACGATAGATAATTAATTTTACAGAGACCACGACAACAGTGAAGGTCCGCTTGCAGAAAATGATTCAGTGGTCCTTGTTGAGAGTACTCGGTAAGTAGACTATTTACTTTAGGTTATTTTTGTGTCGACACCAAATATCATTTTAGTCTAGCAAATAAAAAACACAGTTTAATAGAAATGTATACGTTTCATAGGTACCTACCTACATAATATAAAAGTTCCTCTCACATACAATGCTCTCACATCACATCCCTCTCAACCAATAGCAGTACCTACCTACTCATTCAGTCTTGAATGAAATCATTCTCCAGCAGAGATATAACTAAACTCCCTGTACAAGCCATCTCAAGCAAAACTCGCCAACAAACCCATTAAACATTCATTATAATACGGCTTGAATTCGAATAACAAGGATGAGTGTCGTTTACGTCATTCAAAAAAGGAATAAGAAACGAGATCGATTCTCTTAAAATTGGAAGCGGTATTCGAAAATCAATTTTAGTACCGTACTATAGAGTCCAAATTCGAATGAAGCTAACAAAATTATAGAACAATTTAATATAGAACGAGCAAAGATGGTTCTCTAGGGAAAAACCGTGGACACCGCACGCAATAAAGGCCCTTATTCGTAGAAACTTGGGCCTGTGTTCGCTTATTTTCCTGTGATAAGATGTCAGTTATGACTTTACGATGTCGGGTCGGTTGTTCAAGATCGATTTGCTCTGGATACAGACAAAGTATTATAATAGTGACGTAAAATGTTCTATGTGGCGAACATTGAGGATATTTCTTGTATGTATTTCTGTAGTGTATTTAAAGATTCATCCGATTTTGATTCTTCTTTGCTAATGAAAATTGAATGAAAGTTTGAAACCTTTCCCTACGTTTTGTAGAGTTTTTAGTAGGACTTCATTCAGAATATTATTTATTTTGATAGCATTTGAAATGATTACAATTGAACATGTATTCAAAAAATACAGACAGCTAAATGCATATTTTTTTTAAATGAAACTAAAAGAAAACCATTTTTTAATTTCACTATGCTTATATACCATACCATACCTACACATACACACTATAAATTTACATAGAAACATACTAAACACACTCATTCTCTCACAGACAGACGCCTCCTACAAGAACAAAGAACATTCTCGTAGCAACAACATTCGTCATTCTGTAGGCGCGGCCGGGGCGGGCGAGATGCCAGGGCGGGCGGCCACTCACACACAAACCCACCCTATACACACGCCATACAAAGCGGGTGTGAGTGTGTGAGTGAGACTGAGAAGAGTGGGCTCGTAAACGTACAATATGTATGTATAATAGTTATGTGGTGTTGAGAAGGGACAAATCTGTATGTGTGCACTGTGGATGTGTGCACGCATGAAGAGTATTGTATACTTATTATGAACTAGCTGCGCCCCGCGGTTTCACTCACATAAGTCTCGATCTTGTGGGAATATCGCGATATAAAGTATTCTATTTCCTAATCCAGATCATGGGCTGCCCATGTGCCAAATTTCATCCAAATCGGTTCAGCTGTTTTAGCGTGAAAGCGCAACAAACAAATAAACAAACTAACTCATTTTCGCATTTATACTTATTATTAGTATAGGATGCTATTAGTAGTTATATAATAAATAAAATAATAATAGCAACAGAAGATTGGATATTGAGTGCTAATGGAGAATATCTTTAAGGTAGACTCCGGTGGTTTTATGGCGTGGTCCTTGTTTCTACCGTTAAGAATCCATAATACTGAGGCCTCACTGTTTATCTCACTCGCATACGTGAGCAATCGAGACAGGGCGGCAGGGAGAAGGCTCCAAGGAGCCGATAGTTTAGGTAATTTATTTTTACGATGAAAATAAAAGTATTAAAAAAATCAAAACATAGTATCTGCTTTATATTTAGTTCAGTTGTTATGCAAAGTTTCATGATCTAATTTGAAGTACTTTTTTTTAATACCAGCGCTTTATTGTTCGGTTTGGAGGTAACTTTGTACTTTTTTTCTAACGAGAAAATTTTATGGCATCGTGTTTTTGTCAAATAATCCTCAACTTTACCATACGTGGAATGGGCAACTTTAGCTTCACATTTCTAACTGACCGACTCCTTGACAATTCAAAAGTGCCTGTAAATGGTTTAATTGAAATAAATGCTTTGAGTTTGAGTTTGAGTTCGTATATTTATTTTAAAATTGACGCTGCAGTATTTTCGATATAACGGAAGATCATGCCAAGCAACTTTAGGTATTATGGACTCACGATTATCTAACACTTATTTGTCGTGAAAATGAAAGATCTTTGTGTGTGTATAACACGAAGGTGTCTGTTGTGACGCATACAACTTTCGAGAAAGGGGTGAGGGTGGGATTTAAAGGGGTTGAAAGATCCCTCAAGTAATATGAATGTGAATTTACTAAGATTGAGGAAATTTTTCAATTATTATTTATTAATGCGCCCCAAGTTTTGACCCCGTGGGTATATCTGGATAAAAAGTATCCTATGTGTTATTCCCGGTTATAAACTATCTGTGTGCCAAATTTCATACAAATCCGTTGAGTGCTTTTTGCGTGAAAGAGTAACAAACATCCATCCATCCATCCATCCATCCATCCTTACAAACTTTCACCTTTATAATATTAGTAGGATTATTTTTAATTTTTAATATTTATTAATTAATTATTAAAAAGAGGGGCTTGTGGCTAAATAATAACAGCCACGGGTCGATCGATCAGGTTGAGCTACGCTTGCCGCGGTTGGTCCGTGGATGGGTGGTGGACATATCAAGACCCCTCCGTGCCTCGGAAAGCACGTTAAGCTGTTGATACCGGCTGTCATTCGTGGATCTTTGACAGTCGTTTCGGGTCGTCAGAAGCCTGAAAGTCTGAGAACCAGTCTTACCAACCTGGGTAACCAGTGTTACCCAGTAACTGGGTTGTGGAGGTCAGATAGGCAGTCGCTCCATGTCATCATCATCATTCATCATTTCAGCCGAAAGACGTCCTCTGCTGGACATAGGCCTCCCCCAAGCACCGCCACTTCGACCGGTTTTGTGCTTCCCGCATCCAGCGTATTCCTGCGGCCTTCACAAGGTCATCGGTCCACCGTGTAGGAGGCCTTCCAACGCTACGTTTTCCGGTACGCGGTCGCCACTCCAGAACCTTTCGGCCCCATCGGCCATCTGTTCTGCGAGCAATGTGCCCTGCCCACTGCCACTTAAGTTTGGCAATTCTTCGCTCCATGTAAAATACTGGTATTCAGTTCCATCTGGTTAGACTGTAATCCGACCCTAACGAAGTTAGCAAAAGGCAGGCAGATGATGATTTATTAATTATTTTATTAATTTTCTTTTAGGGTTTTAGTTTACAAATTTTCAGCGTTTTCAGCTGGCGAAAGCCATTTACAGCTAGCCTTGCTTTACATATGAAGTGATAAATGCAATAGATTTTTTTAAATCGAGACAAAGTCGTTGCTTCATCACACCTGTTTTTGACATAATCCCTTTTGGTCCAATAAAGTTAGTTAAGATGCCATTCGATTTTGTTTTCATTTCGGGCGTCAACGACCTCTGAATATGCGTGAATAGTCAATACGCGATTACGCGATGGTTTACCTGAATAAAGACGAGCATCGCCATATTGTAGCGACTACGAGTCCTTTCTAGCTCAATTTTGTGTTAGGCTGGCAACGCTTCAGGTAGCTGGCCACAGTGACAACTTTTTTCAGCACATTCGATAACAGAATTACGATGTTTATTTTTTGTTAATTACTTAGGCCGTGTTCTATTTAAAAGCGATCATCACGCGAATACGCGATTGCCGCGCGAATACGCGATCGTCGCGCTCATATGTCACTTTTTGTTCGGCGAACCTGAGCGCGTGGTCGCGCTGACAGTCGTGTTCCGGTTTTTCGAACAAAAAGTGACATATGCACGCAAAGATCGCGTACTCGCGCGACAGTCGCTTTCGGTTAGGACGCCATTTACGTTTGCCATAATTAAACATAAAACAGATACCTATATAACAATAGTCTCCTCACACCCACATATCTACACTCATACTCACATAGTATAAGAGCTAGCGCAGAATTTAGATAACATGATGGAACGGGGAAGCGAACTAGTCGTCTAGCTCGAACACTCAGCCGATAAGAGAGTTGTAGTGTTATTCTGCATATTTAGTACTAGTTCCATTAGTATGAATATAATAAAATAATACTATATAATATAATACTACCTTTTAAAAGTTATTGTTGTTATTAAAAAGCCGTCTCCGGCGCTTCCTGGGCGACCTCAAACGAGTTAGGTACTATTATTGTTTTATTTTATTTTATTTAATAAGGGATAATAAACAACTACAACATATATAACTTTAAGTAGCAATGTTGCAGTCCACTGCATTATCCGCAAACAACACATATTTATGGATCAATGAAATCAATCAATCTATCTTTTAAGATACAGACTAGTCCTAGTTTAAAAGATAGTCTACTATTAAAAAATAAAATTCATTTATTTCAGGTAATTATCACCCATTGCCAAATAAAAATTAATAAAAGATAAAAACATCATTACAATAAAATAAAATAAAATCAGACTATTGCATCTTAATGTAAATATTATTTTCAAACAATGTATACAGTGCAAAGTGCTATTTTTTTTTGGAAATAAATACTTTATTATTATTATTATTATTTTTATTTCCTTACATATCTCGGGACCATGGGGTCCCGGACCTTTGGAAGGCGTACGAGGGGCCGAAGCCAACTTGCAGTGGCCCCTTGGACAATTTTAATGGAATGAGGCACCAATCGACGATTATCCCTGTTTGCTCTATGAAAGTGCACCCAAGGACAACCCCCGGTTGATGCAAGACTATTGCAGAACATGGGAACAAAAAATATTGGGCTATGGGTTTGAGAGGCTGTAGTGGATCAGTTTCCTAAGACTATAGAAAGGCTATGGCCCCTACCTGACCAATGCTTTATATTATTATTATTATTAATTGTCGCCGCTAGACAAGCATTACCAAAATTAACAAATATATTGAAATAAATAAATAAGTGACTATTAAGCTAGCTTTAGCTACAACGCCACATTAGATTAGAGACAGTTTCATTTAAGGCTCCTACATACTGGCGCGTCGCGACACAAAGACACCGCGTGTAGCGCTACAAGCGGTGCCTTTGTGTCGCGACGCGTCGCGCGACAAGTCGCGCCAGTATGTAGGAGCCTTTATGCTGCGATTACCGCAGCGCTGCACAGTGGAACGAATGTATGGGAGCGGTTGGACGTAGACATGTCCGAAAAAAAAGAGTAAAATTATGCCAAACTAATGATGCCATCTTATTCGATTACTTAATGCCTTCATAACTTGTGGTGATGAATTTCTTCATAACTCCCATATTTCGGGAGTAATTTGAGAAAATGTGAAATTTTACTATGAAAATGAGTGTATCGAGCTCTCTCCCTCCTGATTCCGGGCTTGTTTCAAGTAGCGGTCTCTAATATCATAATGCTAATACTAAGAGCTATATTTAATACTAAGACACATAGTGCGCCAAATGTGCACTTTCTGGGATAAAGAGTGATGTTTATTTTATAACACAATTTTTTTATTTTTTGTTTATTTTGTTGATTAAAACCGTTTTTCTAAAGGTTTACCTTATTACAATAACATTTCTGAGCAGCCAATTAGAGAAGATATAAGCTAATTAGGATATATAATTAGGGACTTAAGGTTTACATATAAAACTGATGCACTAATGATTACTGATAAGAACATTGCTATTATTTAATTACTAAATGGCTCTTAATACACTAATTTAGCATGCATCATTTACTAATTATCACAATAACTAATTACCTTGCAATATTTAACAAAGGATACCTGGGATACCTGGATTTTATATAAATAGGTCACTATTAGTAACTTTAAAATCAGTGTTGATTTACACCTCGTTGTATCCAAGCTAATCTCGCAATGTATTTTCCAAATTTTAATACAAATCTTGATATTCACGTTGCTTTATGCGCACGCGCACATAAAGATTTACGCGACTTTAACTATTTGTTCAGTGTTTTAAAAGATAACAGTTGTGTTCAGTTATGTGAAAGTGCTGAAACAAGTTTAAAAGACTGGTGTCGTCGATTTTGCTACCGCATTTATGCAAAATGGACACAGTCTGGAAGAAGCACAGATAAGTTTCGGAAGAAACATGAGATTTGGCTACAGGCTGCAATTCAATGGCCGGAATTACAGAATGAAAATATGGAACCTTCCACAGAAAATATAAGTGACGTCATCGAGCCCATAATTTCTCCTGCTAAATCTGATGCTTCAACTTGTACACATCCTAGTCCTCGTAAATCTTTTGAGGACCTTAGTAACCGGCAAAAAAGAAGACGCACTGAAGATAGTCTTTCATGCAGCAGTAGCAGCGCTGAAATTATGTTTTCGGCCGAAAGGGCGCTTCAAAAGGCAGGACAAAGCGATACAGCTTATGTTATGAAATACTTGACGGAGAATCCAGAAGAGGCCTCAAAAATCAAAGCCTTCATTGAAGGTAAATCAATTCAGGTACGGGAAATATCCCCTTTGAAGGCATTGGCTCTTTATGTATCGATGAACTTATCGAAATGGCGCTATAACACTCTTCGGGATTTCAACACTCAAGAAGGAGCTCTTCAATACCCGAGTTACTACATGTTGGTTAAAGAAAAAATTAAGTGCTATCCGGCCAAAGAAGATCTCACAGTTACAGAGAGCTCTGCAAAAATCAAATTACAAGCGTTGATGGATTTAACCTCAAGAAGACTTATTAGGTCGTTAGAAACCCCTGTTGATCCCAATCAACAGCTCGTATTGACCAGCAAATGGGGTTTTGACGGATCATCTAGCCAAAGCATTTATCATCAAAGGACGAGTGAAGATGAGCAAATCGATCTTGCTAGTAATTTTATGATTAGTCTTGTACCACTGCGGCTCGTCTCAAAAGGTGTAACAATTTGGGAAAACGAGCGACCATCTTCCACTTCATTTTGCCGGCCAATATTGTTTAAGTTTATAAAGGAAACCAAAGAAAATGTGCAGAGAGAGATGGCTGAAATCGAAGCAGAGATTGAAGCCTTAACTCCATCCACCATCACTGATGGAATTAGTGTCAAACACCAACTGCTGTTGACAATGATTGATGGTAAAATTCATTCCATTATATCCAATACAGCAGCTTCAGTGTGTGACATATGCAAGGCTTGTCCTAAAGAAATGAATAATTTAGAGTTAATCAAAGATAAACACGCAAACGAGGACATGTATAAATATAGCTTAAGCACCCTTCACGCTTGGATTCGCTCAATGGAATGCTTATTACACATTTCCTACAAATTAGACATAAAATCATGGCAAGTAAGGGGTGATATAGCAAAAAGGCAAGTTGATGACAGGAAGAAAAGAGTTCAAGAGGCTGTAAGAAGAGAAACGGGCTTACTTCTCGATGTTGTGAAACAAGGCAGTGGATCCACCAACAATGGCAACTCGGCAAGGAGATTTTTTGAAAACTACACTAAATCTGCTGAACTGACCGGAATAGATGCTATGCTTTTAAGAAAAATCTGTGTGATCTTGCAGTGTATTTCATCAGGAGAGAAGATCAACGTAACTAAATTCCGAGAGTTCTGCTTTGATACTGCTAAGCTTTACGTGGAGTTATACCCATGGTATTATATGCCTTCTTCACTTCATAAAATTTTAATGCATGGGCCAGACATAGTTCAGAACATGTCAATTGTGCCCATTGGTTTTCTATCCGAAGAGGCATCTGAGGCTAGAAATAAAGATTTTAGAAAATATAGAGAGGGGCATTCTCGAAAGCATAGCAGTATCTCATGCAATGAAGATATTATGCACAATCTTTTACTGTCTTCTGATCCACTTGTTACAAGTATCCGTCCAAAAGGAAATAAGTTTGTAAAAAAATCTTCTTTTAAGGAATTTTATGAGCTTACGGATTCTGAGAAAAGTGATATCGAATTTGTTAACATAAATGATTTAGCGGACATCGATTCTGAATTTGAATTAATTGATGATGATGATGATGATGACGAAGATAATTAAATGATGTTATTGTTTTAAAATGTGTAACTTAGTAAATTAGAGCTTACATCTTAATTATTTATTGTACTTTTAATGAAACTAGGTAATTTATTATCAACTTACTTAAAAGTCATACTCTCATCAGTTCTTGTGAATATTTTTGTTAATATATATTTCTGTATATATATAATATATTTATAGACCTCTTAATAAGTCTGTCTGCGGTTTAAAGTAAATACAAATGGGGAAAAAACGTTTTTTTTTTTAAATTTTCATTTCCTTTTATCCCAGAAAGTGCACATTTGGCGCACTATGTGTCTTAGTATTAAATATAGCTCTTAGTAATAGCATTACGATATTAGAGACCGCTACTTGAAACAAGCCCGGAATCAGGAGGGAGAGAGCTCGATACACTCATTTTCATAGTAAAATTTCACATTTTCTCAAATTACTCCCGAAATATGGGAGTTATGAAGAAATTCATCACCACAATTTATGAAGGCATTAAGTAATCGAATAAGATGGCATCATTAGTTTGTCATAATTTTACTCTTATTTTTCGGACATGTCTACGTCCAACCGCTCCCATACATTCGTTCCACTGTGCGCTGGTATAAATAAATAAAAAAATGGCTGGGTAAATAGTTTATTTATTACAAGTACCGTATATCAGAATATACGGTACTTATAGGTACCTAATAAATAAACTATTTTTAATATTTTTGTCTGTCTGTCTGTTTGTTCCGGCTAATCACCGAAACGGCTGGACCGATTTTGACGGGACTTTCACTGGTAGATAGCTGATGTTATAACGAGTAACTAAGGATATTTTTGTTTTAGAAAAAGCCACGCGGGCGAGCGGGCAGCTAGTTTTACATAACATTAGAAAACAAAAGGTAAACAAAACGTTGCTGCGTTATGCAGTACTCGTAACATAATTTTGTGGTGCTGGGAACATGTTGTGTTGCATATAATGTTAGCAACATTTTATTTGCCAGCAAAACATGTTTCTACCACAATGTTTCGCAACTTTTGTTAGCCATGAAACCATGATTAGAGTGATTCAAATAATTGCAGAATACGTCTCACTTTAGATACAGTGAGTCAGGGCCACGCCTGTGCATACGGGTTCCGGTGTTCCTTAGAAAACTGTGTGCATCAGATAGGTACATCGGCAAATAATCATATTTGGTGGAGTTTTCTATTTATTTATTTAAATTTTAGAACGCAGTTTTTTTTTTTAGGGTGGGAAATCATCAAATAACTTCTCCCGCTCTGAGTGGAGCGGGAGGGTGTGTCAGACTCTTACTGATTAAAACCCACCCGTATTCCTTCCTGTTGCCTGTGTTGCGGGGGCCTCGGTGACCCATAAGTACCTTCCCGCGACCCCGGCAGGCATCGGCCCTAGTGGAACCCTACTTTTGTGCTGACGACATCTCTTTGAGTCACGCGTGGAATACAACGCGCCGTCGACTCGGGCCTGGTCCTTACCGGACGGTGAGCTACCCATTGCTCACCGTCCGCAAGCCCGCGCCTACGGTGGCCGGAAATCCGCCCAGGATTCCCGACGCCCAGGGCATCTCCTGCGGCGGCTAGGGGCGACAGGGCGCGAAATTTGCCTTTCCCTCAACCGTCCCGCCTCCTCCTTCGCGAGCATTACTGCTTCGCAGAAGGAGGTGACGGATACCCATGCCCTCTCGCTCCGTACCATGGCCTGAACCAAGGCCGGACGCGAGAGATCTCTGCCGCCGATCGCCTCCACGAGGACACGGCGGTGCTCTGCCCAAGCTGGGCAGACCTCCACCGTATGCTCCACCGCGCGGTGTTGAACGCGGTTTAAAGTCGAATTATTTTATTTTATTTATTTATTTAGGCAAACCAACTAAATACACACAAAAACATTCATAATACATATCGTTTACAAATACAATAGCATTGCATGATCTAAATTAAAGGTAAGCACAGCATTTTATTTAGATCTCACTTGTACAGTAATAATATTTTTTTTTTATTTATTAATACTTTATGCTCATGTAAAAAAAAATACTGTACAAAGGCGGACTTAATGCCTGAGGCATTAATATAAAGATGGATAACAATGTAATTAGAACTAATGTCAATAATCTTTTATACTTAAAATTAACTTGAATTAAATTAAATAAGATTGAATTAAATAACCAAACACACACAAGAAACTTTATTGAATTTTCACTGGAGTAATCCGACGTGTTCTAGCTGTCACTTTGTATAATAAAATGGTCATATTTATTGTAATGGTTACCACCATTACAATAAATATGACCATTTTATTTTAATCGATAGTTTAATCGATTTATATTTATTTATTTTTCTCTTTCTTTTCTATGCAGTCCAACAGTGACCGCGCTTTAGGTGTTGTCAGCCTCTTAAGTCAAATTATTAATTCACCGGAGTAATCTGACATGTGCCAGCTGTCACTTTGTGTAATAAAATGGTCATATTTATTGTAATGGTGATCGTTAAGTACAATCGATTTATATAAGTGTAAAATAAATGTATGATAGTCTAGAATACGATAAATACAATAAATATGACTATTTTATTATACAAAGTGACAGCTAGCACACGTCAGATTACTCCGGTAAATTAATAATTCGACTTTAGATATGCTGATCGCGTTTATCAAGCATTCAAACAAACCAAAATAAGTTCAGTTCGTTGGTAAAATTCGCCTCAAGACGCTGACAACACCTAAACCGCGGTCACTGTCAGATTGCATAGAACAAAAAGAGAAGCGCGATGACACAAAGCTTGTAATTTATTGCAAAATATGAAGCAATTATCTATTTACTCAAATTGAGTTGAGTAATCGAAAATAAAAAACAACCAAGTTCTGCATTCAAATAAGATGTTCTTGTTATTAATTAAATACGTAACGTATGTTGATATTTAAACCAGATATTTTGGATTAGAACTCAAGGTAAGAGCTTAGTTTAACCTTAGTTTGTATCGAGATTTTTTTTCAAAACGTGTTTTGGTAACAACCAAGTTCTAGGAAATATGTTTTAAATTAACATATATTTTTTCCGCTACCACAAACTATACCGATTTGGCAACTTATTTTCTTAAGAGAAGCCTATTTTGGTCAATTGAGTCTTGTCAGCGCCTTAAGTACACAAGAACATACCGCGCACGAAGCCTCAGAAAAACGAATTTAAAAGGAAAACATATTACTGTATTCTCACAGACACGTGTTTCTATTGTAACTGTTACTAAAATATTTATTGACATGTGTTAGAGTTAACTTTTAGAACGTCCTGTCCTTAAGGGATGTTTGCTGGAAACGTAGGCGTTTAATGGACCTCAGACACGCAATTACAGTCTAGTAGGCGGATTCCATTGAGTTTCCACGTGAAAAACTAAACTGTAGGACAGAGACACACTGCCATCGAGATCTTGTCCTTGGTTTGGTGGTCTTTGCGCGTACATTGCTAAACATGAGTCATGCATTATGAGAAAGTCATAAACATAATCCAAACATTAAACTTATTAAAAAAGAATAATCGCATTTTACACTTTCAAATGAATAGGCATAACGGACAGCCCTCTGTGCAGGGCTTGCATGGAGGCAGAGGAAATCGCTGTGCATGGGCTCTATGAATGCAAAGGCGTCACCCACATTGATAATAATTTTAATTTGTGTTTCAATTTGATATAATTTTATAACAATTTTAATTTTTGTGTTTTAATTTTTATTCTAATTTGTTTTAATTTTATTATAATTTTAATTTTTGATCTTAATTTTAATTGTGATGCTGATTTTAATTGTGTTGTTGATTTTAATTGTACACTATGATCCTAAGTTGGCAAATTATATTAATTAATATGTAACATCTACCAACCCGCACTGGGCCCGCGTGGTGGATTTCGGCTCACTCCCTCTCATAGAGAGGAGGCCTGTGTCCCAGTAGTGGGAACATTATAGGCTGATTATGTATTCTGTGCAGCTGCAAGGTTTATGAAAAAACTATACTTATATCCTAAAACAGACGTTTTATTTACCAAAGTCAATTTTATCCACGACGCTTTATGCTGTCGATATTGTCTCTATGTTAGCAAAAATACGGGTGTTGCTTTTGTTTGAACAATAACCGAAAGAAACAAAAAAAACATTTTTAATTGACAACTGCCTGGCGCCATTCATAAAAACAGTACCTACACTAGGACTTTTCATTGACTGCAGTAAAATGACACTTCTTACTGTCATTTCGTCAATAACGTAACGAAATGACAGTAAGAAGTGTCATTTTACTGCAGCTAATTAAAAGTCAGACTATACTAAAGTTGGACAATGTAGAATCAATGAATGAATGAATGAAAACATTTATTAGACAATGATGATGGATGACCTATACTCTGCCAGGAAGTACTTATGAATATCTACAGTCGAAAGGATCGATTGTTCCTAAAAGGAACAGTGTCGGGACAAGTAGGTTCGCCCCACGTAAAGTACAAGGAATTATGCGTAAGTTAGAACGTCAGTCGGTCTAGACTTAGTAAGTAGCAGGTATTGTTGCCAGATTTTCCTGTAGTTATGAATATGCAATTGAGAAGGAAAATAAATGGTGCATCGAAAGATGTGTGGTGCAACTTTCGAAAAAGTCTGGATACCTGTATTTTACATGGAGCGACTGCCTATCTGACCTCCACAAACCAGTTACTGGGTAACATGATGCCCCCTGCTAAAAGTGGTTTTCAGACTTTAGGGCTTCTGATTACCCGTTACGACTGTCAAAGATCTACGAATGACACCCGCGACCAACGGCTTGACTATTCAGCCAACATATAAAAATTTAAAAAAAAACCGGCCAAGGGCGTGTCAGACGACGTATAATGAATGGTTTCGTAGTTGGGATGAATTTAACCCAAAAACAAACTTAACATTATAGTTGAAAAACATGTTCCCCCATACATTCCAACTGCAAAAGAAAGTTTGTAGTTACGCACAATATTGAGTGATTTACCATGTTATTTTAAGCTCAGTGGTTTCGGAGATAAACGGGGAATGGTAAATTTTCATCAATTTTCTTTAATTACTTTAAAACTAATTATTTTAAAATTATAAAAAAAATCATTTTAAATCAAAGGGAAAGAAATGAAAGGACTTGTTATGAGACAAGTCCGTTCATTTGATATGTCACACACACGGTACAGCGCGCAAAACTTACCTTGTTAATTTTCAAATTTTTCCCCCAAAAGTGAACCCCATGTTCAAAACTCATTTATTTACGTTACACGTTCGTGTTTGGGTCACAGAAATTCATATTGTTTACCAGGCTTTTGGCTACTTTGTACCTACGTGTGTTTTTATGTACTTTTTTTTGTAATGTGCGTTTTGTTCGTGCAGAATAAACATTTTTTTTTGTTTTTTACCAAATTTTAACTTTGTCCAGTAGATTTGGAGCAAATCGGCTGTAACAGAAGGATAGGCAGACAGACAGACACACGAAAGGATTAGTAACCGCAAAGTCAATCCACCAATACAGTTCATACTAATTCACCATATAAAAATACCAGGCACAAATTCACTGAAACTTCGGAAAACGAATCGGTTTAAATATATTACATAATATTTATTAAATTGTTGTACAATTTTTTAATTCTTAAGTACTATAAATAGAGTCAGAGTTTATGAATCAGAAGAGGTTTTGAGTTCCAGCTCAGGCGGTGTAAACTGGTTTTTCCTGCAGGATTAGATTCTCAGTAGGTATTTAGGAGTAGCATTTTGTTGCTCATTAATGAATTATCATTAGCAGGCAAATTGTACTGAATAGGTAGGTTCTAATATCGGTGTATTATGAACGTTTTAACCATAGAAGTATATCGCTTCGAGGAATACAAGCGTTACATAATAACATGACTCAGTCATATAACTAAATAAATACTTTGGTAATTTACCCGTGATTTTATTTGCATACAAAAATGTACCGTTTTCCCTGCCCTTGAGGGTAGAATTTTCTTTATGGTCCATCTGATATGACCAGTGAGAAAATTGCGTAAAACACAAAAAATCCTTCAAAACTCCCGGATTGTGACTCAATAGTTATTAATACAACTGTTGTCTAATAAGAAGTATTAAAACACGAATGTGGGATTATCACACGAGTGTTTCAAAACCTAATTATGTACAGTTGCATACAAGACTATCTACACACATGATATGAATCCTTTATAAATGCTTCTGAAACCATAGTGTTGTACAGTGCTGTAAGAACTATGTAAATTCATGGAAAGTTTAATTGCTTAGCAATGTCCTTTACTGCATTAGAACTATCTGGAGCTGTGTTATCAAAGCTTGTATCACTCATTTTTGTAAACAACAAAGTAATCAATTTTTGCCATACTAACATCGAACAAAAATGGCGGGATACGACGTGAATTCGAATAAACTATTTTTTTTTATTCCGTCGCTGTATTAGTGAAACGCGCGTGTCAGATTAAGAGTAAGAGGACTGTATGTGTAGGTAAATGATACCCACATAATTAGCAAGTTTGAGTGTCAGACTGGTTTCTAGTTATTTACTGTGTATGAAATATCTACAAATATAGTGTGTAGGGAAAGGATTTCATGAAGAAAAGCACAGAATGACAAGAGTAGGCATTTATTTAAATTAGGCTTGTCCATTAAATACGTTAAAGAGGAAACTACTTGTCCGTTCCAAAAACTAGGTCATCATGGAGAAGAAGGACAAGAAACTCCATGGCAGCTTGTTTTAAAGTATTTTATCAACACATTTTAAAATGAGTATACATTATTTTATCACATTATTCTCTTGGACTATTTCTCAAAGCCATGGATATTTTATCAATGGAATGAAACAGAACACGAATATTCTTAATTCGATTTAACACATAAGGCATATTACGTATATAGGAAAACATAGTTAACAGCAACATTCAAGAATATAATTAATTAACTTACATGAACCTTACAGGTAGTCCATTTTTCACAACAGTTGTATCAAGAGTCCCTGGATGATATTTGGCCAGAGCTTCCGCGTTACAGCGTACCAGCTCTCTCGTGGGCTTACCGGCCAGAGTTTCCACTTTACAGTATACTATCTCCTAGTGGCGGTGAATCTCCTTAGCAGCTTAATATTACGACAGACACCCAAAGGTCTTTACCGTTCGACAGCTAGCGTAAAGGATTCATCCCAAAAACTGCCCAAGCCCTTTTTATAGTCTTTACCAATTTCAAACCTTTCCCGCCGTTTTCGACCAATCACAGAGCGTCATACAGTTTTTGCTAATATCTATTAACATAGCTATTAATTAACAAAACTTATGTGGTGAGATTACTTTAAAACTTAATGAGACAGTTTAGCAATATAGCTAGTGTTTATTTATAATGTATAACTAACATATATTAAGATATTATTACCCACCAATCACAGAGCGTCATACAGTATTGGATGGATAATTTCTTATTTATGTGATAATAAACAAATCTTACACAGTGGAACTGTTTTAAAACTTAAAAAGATAATTTAGGAATTTATTAAGTGTTTACTTGATACCTTATTGTAAAGTTGATAAAATATCAACTTCACTTGAAAGGTC
Source organism: Atethmia centrago (assembly GCA_905333075.3). Classification (NCBI taxonomy): domain Eukaryota; kingdom Metazoa; phylum Arthropoda; class Insecta; order Lepidoptera; family Noctuidae; genus Atethmia; species Atethmia centrago. The sequence continues at coordinate 18,861,588 of HG995385.1, forward strand.
TGAGAATCTTAAGAAACAACTTGGTACATAGAAATTGCAATGTAAAATCTAAATAATAATAATCTATCATACTATTGATTATTATGTTATCAATTTGTAATGTTAAAATTAATAAACATTCGTTTTGAGTAGGTAAAACCGCAAATCATGACTTTCGTTCGGAAACCAGTCTTTTAAGTCGCAATATATTTATTGTGACTTTAAAAGACTTGACTGTTAACATAAATTATCTGTTTGTTCAATATGAATTCAGGAAGTGATTACATTTGTATTAAATTAAAACTTGTTTCTCAAAACATTAATTTGCAATAAGAATAGAATGAATAAATAATGTTGAAAGGAAACGTAACCTTATGTCAACGTAATCTGTCTTATGACAGCTGACGTTGTCAAGTTGCTATTTACTAAGTTCTTTCTGTTATTGTTTTACAACATCAATAAACACCAGTTGTTTTCCTATAAATATGTACAATCTAACACGGCCAGACTGACTGGTACTTTGCTCTCAAAGTACTTACAATATCATAGTCTTATAGTCTCGTCTTTGTGCACTAAATTTAACACAAGTAATAAACAAGTTACATCTTTGTGAAAAAATTGCATCGTATTCTCAGCCTTAGCTTATGTGAGCACTAGAATCTTACATAATTGATGTCAAGTTACCTCTATGTGTACTTTAACATCCAATTCTCAGTATCATCTTTGTGACTACCAGAATCTTACTTATTTGATGCCAAGCTTCATCTATGTGAACACTTACATCCAATTCTCAGTATCATCTTTGTGACTACTAGAATCTTACTTATTTGATGCCAAGCTTCATCTATGTGAACACTTACATCCAATTCTCAGTATCATCTTTGTGACTACTAGAATCATACTTATTTGATGCCAAGCTTCATCTATGTGAACACTTACATCCAATTCTCAGTATCATCTTTGTGACTACTAGAATCATACTTATTTGATGCCAAGCTTCATCTATGTGAACACTTACATCCAATTCTCAGTCTCATCTTAGCGAGTACCAGAATGTATCAACAGCATTACAAAGTTTCATCTATGTGAAAATTTGCATTATAGAAACAAAATACATATTTTTTGTATTATCATCAAATAGCTAGCCAAAACATTTCTTTTTAACAACATATAAAATGTAATACTTGAGATTATTAATTAATATTAACTAATCTAACATGGTTATTAAAATGTTATGGCCATTCATTAATACAAAACAAAAAAAAAAAAGAGTACCTTTAAGCTGTTAAGCCCCACGCCACATCAATTCAGTGTCAAACAATAGAAAATCAATTGTGTCTCATTAGCCATCCTTGACCGATTAATAAGATTTCAATAATGACTTTGTATTAATATTGATATTTTTCTAAATCACTTTCAGTAACTAGGTTAAGTCTTTGCATAGCCAAGTTATGTTCTGCATTAATAGTGTGTCCTACATATTTGGATTAGCAACCTCATTTAATCGAGCCTATACACATGGTTTATTTGCATCACAACTTAACAATAATCGCAAGGGAGCAAAACTTGTTGATAATGTGGAATTGAGAGATTGTTCAACTTTCCACATACCTCTCGGCCAGTCTGACAGAATAGAACATTCTTTAATAAGCATATTTATTATACCTAGTCATGAAATAACTATCACTATACTTGCTATCACAATGATGATTAAATTGCCATTTTTTTTATAATTATAAAGATGAAAAACAACTAAGGGCAGAGTTCTGAAAATACAATCATATCAGTACCATTCAAAAATATTAATGCTTGTAGAATACAATACTTTTCGGCACAAAAGACCCATCCTGTTCCGGACTTGAATGTGATACTACTGTGGTACATTTTGTAGGTATATACTAAGCAATAAGCAATTTATTATGTCATTATTATTTAATTTTTTATAGCAATACATGTGAATAGACTAATTCAAATCAATTCCACAAAGTCTTTTTGTTAGCGGTGGACTTAATTGCATAACAATTGTGATTATTTCAACAGGGTGATTATCTTGAAGTTTAATAAATGTGAAAATGTTTTGAGGCATTATAAATGGCAAAGGTTTCTGGTTCATAAGGATGAATGGTAGTGCGCTTGAACAGGTGTAGTTCTATGGCTAAAATATGTAACAACTATATCTGTATAATTAACTTTTTGCATTGAAATAACACCGTATGTATAAGTGTCTGAATAAACAATATTTACTGTACTTATGTTAAAATTTAATTTTGTTTTTCTATCATAGATTGTTTGTGCCAACTATTATCTAATTTATGAATCCTTTTATTTTAACAGTAAGAATTTCATCCTAGTCTTTATTATTAATAGTCATAGATTTATTTAAAAAAAAACAAACTATTTCATATTTTCTAAACTTTGTTTTATCAGTGGCTTTATTAGACATAAGAGCTATGTTTAGATTCACTTGAACCCGACTTACTGTCGCTACCTGACGATTTACTCTGATCAACGGGTCTTTTAAGGTTTTTAGTCCAAGATGATAGAAAATAATTAATTCATTCAGAGGTAGAAGTTACATTACTATTCAAGGATGCAGTTTTTAATATTGAAGTGGCTAATACCGCCGCAAACAAGCTCGATAAATTGTGTTTTACTTATTTTACTATTCTTCAATAATCTAAGTTTTTCTCTAGCATATTCACAATAACTACTTCATTATCTCTTTCTGAAATGCTCACAAACTAATTTTAGGTACTAGAAATAAAATATCTCCATCCAAATGGCTATAACAGCAAAAAGGAAATTGCATAATTATAGTACTCCAATACACTTGTTCATCATCACAATAAACAAAGTATTTTAAGTAGGTAATTAAAATATTCTTAAAACATTAAAAAAATATTAACTATACTTCTTTTCTCACTTTTATAAGTACCTAGATGAGGTTACCAGACTTTGAAAACTCAATTTATAAGCAACACAACTTAACATCTGGAACTGCTATGTTTTACCTTTTGTTCACACTTGCATCATGTTATTTTATATTCATACTAGATACCTATATAAACCAAGAACCTACTAATATAATAACTATTTAAATTTATTACACAATTTTTTTTCAATTTTATAATCTTAATTGTAGGTATTTCGTTTTAACGTAAGAGGAGCTTCTAAGGGCCTTACCGACTTTCTTATTGCTAGAAAGGTTTCCGATACTTATTCGGCAACATAAGGCTCTGTAGTCTTGGTGCTCGTACAGCAACTCGCAGCTCCGCAGTCCTGATGTCATCGTCTTGGTGCGAGTTAGGATAGTGGCCCGCAGACACCAACAGCTTCCAGCAATAGCTCCAACATTGATCATGAAAATAGAAAGATAAAATTCATTAGAAATCTATTATGTAAGCCAGAGTCCTATCCCACTTCTGATGTCAGATTAAGAGTAAGAGGACTGTATGTGTAGGTAAATGATACCCACATAATTAGCAAGTTTGAGTGTCAGACTGGTTTCTAGTTATTTACTGTGTATGAAATATCTACAAATATAGTGTGTAGGGAAAGGATTTCATGAAGAAAAGCACAGAATGACAAGAGTAGGCATTTATTTAAATTAGGCTTGTCCATTAAATACGTTAAAGAGGAAACTACTTGTCCGTTCCAAAAACTAGGTCATCATGGAGAAGAAGGACAAGAAACTCCATGGCAGCTTGTTTTAAAGTATTTTATAAACACATTTTAAAATGAGTATACATTATTTTATCACATTATTCTCTTGGACTATTTCTCAAAGCCATGGATATTTTATCAATGGAATGAAACAGAACACGAATATTCTTAATTCGATTTAACACATAAGGCATATTACGTATATAGGAAAACATAGTTAACAGCAACATTCAAGAATATAATTAATTAACTTACATGAACCTTACAGGTAGTCCATTTTTCACAACAGTTGTATCAAGAGTCCCTGGATGATATTTGGCCAGAGCTTCCGCGTTACAGCGTACCAGCTCTCTCGTGGGCTTACCGGCCAGAGTTTCCACTTTACAGTATACTATCTCCTAGTGGCGGTGAATCTCCTTAGCAGCTTAATATTACGACAGACACCCAAAGGTCTTTACCGTTCGACAGCTAGCGTAAAGGATTCATCCCAAAATTTTTTTTTTTTTTTTTTTTGATACTGGCTTTTTTGCAGTGGTCCCGCGGGGGACCTCGACTGCTTTACCGGGTGTCGGTGGGGCCTGAAGGGCCTCTCACCTATTTAACTTAAAAATTAGGCAGCACAGCTAAGGGCATCCCATAGTGGGATTCGAACCTCGGCTTAGGGCGCTACCGGTTACTGAGCAAGCGGGGACTTGTCGTGTTATGTTATTATTATTGGGGAATTTATTTGTGTTAACTTGCTCCGCGCGGGCGGGCGGGTTCAAGGGTCGGGGGGAGTGACTTAAAACTCTTTTTAGTCTAGCTCGCGGAGGTACTCGCCGTCGAGTACGGGAGGTCGGTGTGGTGTGTTTTTGTTTATGGTTGGCTAACTTCATACTCTCTTGGTAGAGAGTGATGTCGTCATCCATATCGGTTAGTGCGTGTTTTGGTCGTCGTGTGCGTGATATGCGTGAGGGAGTGTAACTGGCAGCTGCTGCCACTAGTGGATTAGTGTGCGTGGTAGCAGAATCGAAAAAGCGTTTACTAGATTTTTTGAGAAATTGCCGGATGGTGGGCAATTTTAGATCGACATGTAGTTGATCGTTGCGTACGAACCAGGGGCTGTCCGTGGCTCTACGCATAAATTTGTTTTGGAGGACTTGCATTTTTTTTAACAGGGATGGCTTGACGTGTGCGAACACGACGCCCGCATATGTCATAATAGGTCGAATACACGTGGTGTAAATTCGCAACTTAGACTTAAGGGCTAGTTTGCTACGTGCATTTATAAGATAGTGGAGGCGACCGAGCGCAAAGGCAGCACGGTTACGTACTGTCTTTATGTGCTCGTTGAAGCGGAGGTAGTGGTCGAGAGTTACCCCTAGATATTTGGCCTTTAGGTCCCAGGGGATCTGTTGGCCTGACATAGTGATGGGTCGGGTACGGGTGCGTAAGTGGCGGTTTTTCTGTTTGCCTTGTTTGACAAACAGTACGGCTGCACTTTTAGATGGATTTAATTCGATCCTCCATTTCTTGAACCATTGCTCTAGAGCGCTGGCTGCTGATTGGAGGTGAGTATGGATGCACTCAGTGCTGCGACTTGAGTGGTAAATTGCTGTGTCGTCAGCGAATAGGGCCAACTGACACTTGTTGTGTCTGGGTATGTCGCTTGTGTAGAGCGAGAAGAGGGAGGGGGAGAGCACGGAGCCTTGTGGAACACCAGCTCGGATCGGGTGGGGGGATGAAAGGGCCTCTCCTATTCGGTAGCGGAATGTGCGATTTGACAAATAGTCCCGTATGATGAGCACGAGACGGTCTGGCACATTAAGTGTATATAGCTTATATATTAAGCCATTGTGCCAAACTTTATCAAATGCTTTCGCTACATCAAAGAAGAGTGCGCCAGTCTTATTGCCCTTTTGAAATCCTTCGCTTATGTGTTCGATTATGCGATGGACTTGGCGGACACAGCAGTGTTTGGGTCGAAATCCAAACTGCTCATTGGGTAAGAGTTTATTGGATTCGGCAAAATCCATTAATCTTTTAACGATTATTCGTTCATATAGTTTCCCCATTGTGTTGAGGAGACTGATGGGACGGTAACTGGACGGTTCAGCTTTAGGTTTGCCGGGTTTGTGAAAGCCTATGACTACGGCTTCTTTCCATATTTGGGGAAAGAGATTGTTGTTCAACAGAGTGTTGAAGATAGCTGTCATAAGGACAATTAATTGGGCCGGGAAGAGTTTGACTACTCGGTTGTTGATACCGTCTGCGCCAGGTACCGTCATCCCAAAAACTGCCCAAGCCCTTTTTATAGTCTTTACCAATTTCAAACCTTTCCCGCCGTTTTCGACCAATCACAGAGCGTCATACAGTTTTTGCTAATATCTATTAACATAGCTATTAATTAACAAAACTTATGTGGTGAGATTACTTTAAAACTTAATGAGACAGTTTAGCAATATAGCTAGTGTTTATTTATAATGTATAACTAACATATATTAAGATATTATTACCCACCAATCACAGAGCGTCATACAGTATTGGATGGATAATTTCTTATTTATGTGATAATAAACAAATCTTACACAGTGGAACTGTTTTAAAACTTAAAAAGATAATTTAGGAATTTATTAAGTGTTTACTTGATACCTTATTGTAAAGTTGATAAAATATCAACTTCACTTGAAAGGTCTGAGAATCTTAAGAAACAACTTGGTACATAGAAATTGCAATGTAAAATCTAAATAATAATAATCTATCATACTATTGATTATTATGTTATCAATTTGTAATGTTAAAATTAATAAACATTCGTTTTGAGTAGGTAAAACCGCAAATCATGACTTTCGTTCGGAAACCAGTCTTTTAAGTCGCAATATATTTATTGTGACTTTAAAAGACTTGACTGTTAACATAAATTATCTGTTTGTTCAATATGAATTCAGGAAGTGATTACATTTGTATTAAATTAAAACTTGTTTCTCAAAACATTAATTTGCAATAAGAATAGAATGAATAAATAATGTTGAAAGGAAACGTAACCTTATGTCAACGTAATCTGTCTTATGACAGCTGACGTTGTCAAGTTGCTATTTACTAAGTTCTTTCTGTTATTGTTTTACAACATCAATAAACACCAGTTGTTTTCCTATAAATATGTACAATCTAACACGCGTGTATGCCAATGTTCTTTTTTTGAATAGGAGTTGCATAGTGAAATTTTGTACTTACAACATTATAAAACTCGTTTGGATGTTATTATGGTTACTATGACACTGGTTGTTTTAATGTTGGCAATAAGGTAACTGTTTCAGAAACTTATAGTAAAGAGGATTTATAGCATGGGTGTAGCATAAAGTATGTTACACAAATTGCTGTAGTTACATCAACTTTAGGTAGTCATGGAAAATAAACTGTTTATTACCACAGACTATACAGATTTGGCAATTATTTTTCTTATGACAAGCCATATATTTTGGTCATTTGCCTCTTGTCAGCGCCTTAACACACTTTTTTATTCCTACCAAGTCAAATCTTACTTATATAATAAAAACCAACATGACGTCATTATCAATGGACTCAGTCACACCCTATCGCAGTCCACTGCTGGACATATGCCTCTCCCAGGCTGCGCCACAACACGCAGTCCTCCGCCGTCCATATCCAGTCTCTCCGCTTTTTTGAGGTCCACCTCCACCTTTTTATCAAATTGACAGACTACGTCAATTTGCCGTTTTATAGCTATTCCTTACAACTATCGGAGAAAGGCAGTTGTGATTTCAATATAAGGATAATTTAAGTTGACAGTCAATATCATAAATTATTAATTCCCCGACTTTACCTACATATTTGTAGGTATTTTTAGAAAATAAGAAATAAGGAAGTTGAGAGTTTTCTTGTCTGTCAGTCAGTCAGTAAGTCACGAAACCAATTTAAATGCATAGACATAACATTGACATAACATCACGCATCAACATGTATTCCCCGATGGGTTAGGCAGAGGTACCTACCTATCGTTCCTACACCCACATTTCGCCAGTTACGTTTAAGTCGCATAGGGGCGAGCCTATTGCCATCAACCGGGCACAAATCCAGACTCCAGGCTGCTACTGAGAAATTCCAGATAGAAAAACCCGATACCTTAAAACGGATTGAATAGTGATGCAGGGGTGAAACGGGACGAAACTTTCAAATAAATTTTAACGTTGAAATAATACAGTTTGCTGCCAACAAGGAAAGTTAATCGTTAATTATTATACAGTAAACACAAAAGAGTATTTCTTGGCAACAAACTATATTATTTCACCGTTAAAATCCACTGACCATCCATCATTCATTCAAGTCCATATTCAGTTTTGTTACCTTATGTGTGAATTTTTTATTTAATTCTTTAAGGTTATATTGTTTTAGTGTAATGTGACGAAATCTATTACTTTTATTTTATTTTATAATTTAATCTCATTTCTAATATTTGTTTAAAATTTCAAAATGTAATCGAAATTTTAATCACGTTCTTTGTTATTCGTAGCCTTTTAATAAGAATGTTGTGCATGCCTTCAAGTGATGTATAATTTATATGTACACAGTACTGTAGATCCGTCATCACCTAATGTTATATCTTTGTAAATTTGTCGTTGGTGTGTGCCTTGCATAGTGAATAAATAAATTTTAAAGTTTCGTCCCGATTAACCCCTGCATCCCTATTCACCCCGTTTTACGGTAACACTTTGCCTGACCCGGGACGAACCCATGCATAAATTCATCGTTAATAAGGCGCAAGCCTGTGTGAAAGTAACTACACAATTGAAGGTGAATTTAAGGTATTAGATATTAAATTAAAAATTTAGAAATTTTAATTATACCAAGGAGCTGCTAAGTATGGTTGCGTTCATTTAAAGGTAATCTGTCACGTAAAAATAAATATTTTTCAAAAGAAGCCTTTTTTTTGGTTGGAGAATTATCAAATAACTGTGTCAGACTCTTACTGACTAAAACCTAGCCGTGTTTCTTCCGTTGCCTGTGTTGCCAGCAGCCACGGTATCCCTGTCGGACTTTCCCGTAACCCCGGCCTTGGTGGGAAATTATTTCCCCTTACCTTACTAAATCATTCATTTCGTCTATATTGAAACCTATTTTCGAAAATTTCGACTAAATCTAGCTCAACTCATGATTTAATCTGTCCATATCTTCAACAGGCGCTACTCCTGCGTATTTCAGGAATGATAACACTATCAGGCTATCAATATCGCATGAAAATCCTATCATAGCGCGGTCCACTTGAGAGGTAGCTCAGGATTCCAGGCCACGCTTATCAGATATTTGGACTGCTTTAAGATTGGGAACTTGTGGCCGTATTCGGGACATGGATATCCATAGCGTTTGATTCGTATGAATATGTGATTAATATGAAGTAATTAGTATGAATTTAATGCGTCAGCTTTTTTATGATATTGTGCAAGCCTACATTCCGCATAGGTTTTGAAATGATTTAGGAACAAGCGGGGCAATTGTGTAACACACATAAAATGACAATTGATCGTAATCGGTTCAATTTTGACAGTTCACCAACGTCCATTATGTTGGTTACATTGTTGAGCAGACGTATTTTTCAAACCTAAGAAGCAATGGATTAGCAAAATCCTTCAAACTCTCGGATTATGATTCTAACTTATTTACATTAGGAATTTATTTACATAACCAAATTACAAGATTATTGAAATTAACTAAATTCAATTAAAACTAAGTTAAGCCTAAACAAGGCCCTCGAGGCATTTTACTGGGGATGCTGGCGGCATTTCCTCGCTGAATTGCAATGCTGATGCGTTGCGCGAGAAAGCCGCCAGATTTTCGGTCACCAGTTACATCAACTAGACGTTTCGCGATTTCCGCAAATAACTTATGCGCACTGGGACCCCACGGATCGAGGGTCTCGACGCCAATGGGCACAAAGTGGTACTCTCTGCCAAGGCCTCCATTATTTTTAATGGTATGAAAAGCAGAAATGATTCTTGAAAATCCCCTCTATCGTTTCCACAATATTGTTAGCATCATAACTATGAAAAGTAGAAATCAACAACGGAATATCGAAAACTTCTTCGAGAGTCGATTTCAGAATACGACCACGTGAGCAAAGTGTGACAGTTTTCGATAAAATGTCCGACATATCCATCACTTAAGATAAACGGGTAAATAGTAGCTAATCGAGGCGCGAGAGGTAGTTATCAAACGCCACCGGGCGATAGGAATTTTGTGTGTCATATTTAGTACAAGTGGTTTCCGGAATGACCTAGTAGGAGGAATGAAGATTGTTTATCATTTTATACTTACGTACATACAGCCTATCTACCTACAGGGTCAAAATAAATTAGCTAGTTAAACTCCGTTAAACTCCGGTCGCGGGAAGGTACTAAAGGGTCACCGAGGCCCCTGGCAACACAGGCAACGGAAGGAATACGGGTGGGTTTTAGTCAGTAAGAGTCTGACACACCCTCCCGCTCCACCCAGAGCGGGAGAAGTTATTTGATGATTTTACACCCAAAAAAAAAAGAAATTTCGCGCCCTCACGCCCCTAGCCGCCGCAGGAGACGCCCTGGGCGTCGGGAATCCCAGTCGGTTTTCCGGCCACTGTAGGCGCGGGCTTGCGGACGGTGAGCAATGGGTAGCTCGCCGTCCGATAAGGACCAGGCCCGGGTCGACGGCGCGTTGTGTTCCACATGCGCCTCAAAGAGATGTCGTCAGCACAAATGCAAGGGCCGATGCCTGCCGGGGTCGTGGGAAAGTTCGAAAGGGATACCGTGGCCCCTGACAACACAGGCAACGGACGGAACACGGGTGGGTTTTAGTCAGTAAGAAAACACACACACTTTTTGTCTAACACACCGCTCAGAGCGGGAGAAATTATTTGATAATTTCCCACCCAAAAAAAAAGGCGGGGACAAATAACTGAAAAGATTTTGAATGTTTTTATATAGTCGGGTTTTTTGTTTTTTTTTTTTAATATATTGTTTTTACCTATTACTTTTCTGTAGGTACTAACGAAGCCAAGGACAAGAAAACCTCCAAAATAAGTAGGTACTGGGTCCTCAAGCAAAATTATTTAATAATTTCCCACCCAGAAAAAAAGGCGGGGACACATAACTGAAAAGATTTTGAGAGAGAGACTGAGGTCTCTCTCTCAAAATCTTTTCAGTTATGTTTTTATACAGTCGGGTATTTGTTTTTTTTAATATATATTTTTTACCTATTACTTTTCTGTAGGTACTAACGAAGCCAAGGACAAGAAAACCTCCAAAATAAGTAGGTACGTGTCCTCAAGCAAACATGGAAATATCTAAAGGAGTGCTACACAAACAAAGTCCGTCACAGATAATCTTGGAACGAATTATTGAACCATTATCGTGATAAGTGATAAGGAACTAACCCGGTTTACGAGATAAAGTGCTTTTGATGTACGCGAAGATCCACTATCTGCGTGTTCTTGGAAAGTAACGTATGTATTTCTTGTATATTTAGCCTTGTATATAATGTAAATAGAATAATGACGTGGATGTTTCCTGGTAGAGCATAATACCGTCCTTTTCTTACTGTTTTCCCGTTTTCAAGGTGTGGGTGTCACTTGAGATAATAGGTTCCCGCAGACAGACGCGACGCGACAGCGCGGCGCGACACCAGTAGCACCATTTCTATGAAAACTTAATGGAAAGTGTCGCGCTGCCTGTCGCACCCGCGATATCGCGCCAGTCTGCACGAGCTAAGCCTGTTGATGTTGTAGTTATATCCATTTTTAATAATAATATAATAATAATAATAATTTATTTCAGATTTCTCCATATAAATTGTTAGTAAGTAACACGAAAATACTTAAGAACTAATGTTAGTAACAAAACAAATATACAAAAACATAGATTTTAGGACAATCCGACACCAGCAGGCTTAGCATGACACTCTCTATTTCTTCGAAGAATAGACAGGGCTCTTTCTATACAAAGTGACATTTCGTTTCTCAGTTTTTGACATCTCACCGTAGAAATCCGTAGAAATCCTTCTACAATCTGTCATCTTGTCTTTCGTTTCTAACGATCTTTGTCTAGGTCCTGTTTTATGTAGAAAGATCTCTACGGTGGGATGTCAAAAAAGGAGAAACGAAATGTCACTTTGTATGGAAAGAGCCGTGTCTATTCTTCGAAGAAATAGAGAGTGTCATGCTAAGCCTGCAGAACGCATGTATGCTACTTCACTGCGTGCAGCCGCATCCAGCGCTCAAGCATCGGAGAATCCCACCGGTCCGTCAATACGCTCAAGATGCTGTTGGAACTAGCTCGCATGCGAGTTAGGGTCGAGGTGCAACGTTTACGCATGATTGTCGCAAAATTGTCGACGTTGGCCTCGGCAAACATGCCAGAGGCACTGCAATACCGCGGCAGCCCCATCAGCATCCTGAACCCATTGTTATACTGCACTCGCAGGTCACTGTATGCCCACTGTATGGTCACTGTATTTTTAGATATTAAATGACAACGGTAACTAGCTTCCATGTCTCACCATCTTGGTCTCAAAATGTCGAAATTTCTTTCACCATCTAGTCTTACGACTTCTCTTTTTATTTGTTACATATGTTTTATTTGCATTTAAAAATTTTGAATTGTTATTTAAAATTATAAATTGTATAATAATTAGAAATATAAACTATATATTATTTTTTATAATCTTTATTTATCATTTGTGTGACGGTAAAATATTGAGCGACTAATATGGTTTTAGTGAGGCAATTCGTGCACTTTTGTCCTTCGTAGTGGTGCCGTGCATTGCGCCAGTCGGTAAGGTGGTTATCGATACTGACTAAACTGTGTGTGCCATCACTGGTTACCATCCATCCGGATTTTGGCCCCTCGTCCGAACTTTGACCAGAATGTTTCTTTTTTTAAAAACTAAGATCATTGAGATCTGAAAAAAATTGCACGTGCAGCACCGTACACGTGATAAAAGTGAAACTTCTTAAAAAATAAAAATTAAGAGAGATTTTCTGAGAGACAGAGAAGGTCTTTCTTCTCTCTCGTGTAACGAAATGTTCCTAAACGTGACGCGTCCTTGAAATTTCACTCTCAATTCTCGTCCAATTATCGAATCGCCGCCTATGGAGTTTCACTTCAAAGAGAAAGTGATCTTTCTTTTAAAAGTAAAATGTCCGGACTTTTTTGCTAATATCCGGTTTATTGTCAGGACTTTTCATATTTCGAAATAGTAACCCAAGGTGCGACGGACGTATTCTATAGTACCACTGGAAATTCATATTGCACCTCAAAATATAATTTGTTAAAACGTTATGCACAGTAAAAAAAAAAAAACTGTACATGCCTTTGTGACTGGGAGAAAATAATCACAACAGAGCCACACGCACTTTCGAACCAAATCACAGAGCTCGCTACCATTGACCTATTCCGATGTGATGTGATTTCAATATAGTGAATGGTCGGGTCACGTGGCACTGCATAGATAAGTGGAAAGTGCGTTTAGTTAGCAGAATTGTTTGTGCTGTAATTAGCAAGTACACGACCGTTTCATTCATTCACTGCAAGGCGAATTCCTTGTTAGTCCGTAGCACTGAATGTACAGAAGGTCAGTTCCATACAACAAGCGAATGGACATATTTCACGTACAGAGAATACGAGTGCACTCGCGACTGGCACTTATGCCTTGATCATACGTACCGAGTAGATGGGCGAGACAGTACTCGGTACGTGTAAACACATCACCGAGTGCTCGGCCGAGTTAAAGGGCGAGACAGTCACTCGGTTCTATTTACTAGACCGAGTGCCCACCCCCGCGCTTCCTCGCACTGACTAGCATGCCCACTCGGCAAGTATAAACATGAACTATATTATAACATATTCGCCACTCGGCACACTCACATCGCTTGCAGCACGCTATCGTACCGTTCCGTTCCGTTCCGTTCCGTTCCGTTCCGTTCCGTTTTAAATGATCTTTTTGCGATCCATTGGTGCCGATTCCCAAACTAAACTAAATTTAAGTTCAGTGCATCTTTTTCTTTCTATTTCATTAAGAAAAGGACAGAAGAGAAATTTTTGTTTAGTCCTGTCAAATTAATCAGCGCCTGTCACTACTCCATACAAGTTTAGATGTGAATAAAAACTTGCCTACTAAAATTACGTCAATTTACGTCAAGCGCTGATTGATTTATAATGAAATTAAAAGGAAAACTATCACGGCTAAGTAGGCTTTACAAGTTAACGAGGCATTGGCGCCGATTCCCTTGTTCACAAACTAAACTAAATTTAAGTTCAGTGCATCTTTTTCTTTCTATTTCATTAAGAAAAGGACAGAAGATCAATTTTAGTTTAGACCTGTCAAATTAATCAGCGCTTGATGTAAATTGACGTAATTTAAGTAGGCAAGTTTTTAATCGCGTCTAAACTTGTATGGAGTTGTGACAGGCGCTGATTAATTTGACAGGACTAAACTAAAATTTATCTTCTGTCCTCTTCTTAATGATATAGAAAGAAAAAGATGCACTGAACTTAAATTTAGTTTAGTTTGTGAACAAGGGAATCGGCGCCATAGTCGACCGACTTAAATTTGCAGTTGCAGAATTGACCGTGGCATATATCGATGTATGGGAGAACATGTTTTTCAACTACAATGTTTTGTTTTTGGGATAAATTCATCCCAACTTCCCAACTTCGGAACCCTTGGCTGGTTTTTTCAAAACAATTTCTGTGACAATTTCAAAAAAATGTTTGCCTACTATGGCTGCCTATGGGGCATGCGTTTACACTGGTATATGGAGCCGACCTTCTGTACGTAAGTATCTATTTTGTGGCCGTAGTGCACAGATTCCCTCGTCATTATGTCATGTGGTTTAGACGTGAATGATCCTGCATTCACACTTGCTACGATCACCGTTGGATGAAATTTACAAGTCCGAGATTAGCTTGAAGTGCTCACAGATTTGCTTTGATTTAGAAGTGGCCATCGTCCATCGAGAAGATGGCTTTCAAAGTCTGCAGAATTTATTTCTACAAATACGATTTATTTTTTTAATAATTTATTTGTATGATTGTTTAAGGCGCAGATATATGATTATAGTGACTTTTAAATCTGTTTTTATGCCTTCATATAATGTAAGTAAGTCATGCATAAAATTTATGTTAAACTAGAGCGCATACACATCAATTCTATTATAGTAAAATACTTTATGAAATAAATTCAGAAAGTAATGTCTACCCAAAGCATAAAAAAACGATATTACTATCAAACTACTTAAGATATTTTCATGTTTTTTTTTTTTGAACAGACCATTTTATTATCTATAATTCTATGCGTGATTTTTTTTAAATATTAATATTTTCGATACTAAAAATAAATATTTCCTATGAAACCGAACGGCGGTGGCGACGCGGCGTGAGCGCGATGCGGATTTGTATGGCAAGTTCATCGGCGATCTGCCGTAACAGTTTTAAAAATTACATTTAATTACAAAACTGCTAGATACCTACGATGATTGGCAATAACCGAATGTCAGGACCATCATATCCCAATGCGGTGCTAGAAGTTAACAAATCAATTCATCAATTTCTCTTCGCCTGCCGTTAATAGCTTATTGTCACTCATTTTTCTCACACAAGTTTGACGTTACAGGTTCGTCACAACGTTTCCAATTGCCAGATAATACCTCCTCAGAACTGGCCTGCAGCGAGCGAAGCATCCAAAACAAAAATATCCCGCTACATTTCTCCAAAGCGATTGAATGGCTTCATTCAGTCGATCATCGCATAACGGTAATGTTGGTCTATCAACTGTCGACCAGCTTTGACAGACCCCTTGAACTTACACCAGTACTTTGGATTTATCTTTCTTTTGGTGATGACAAAGGGGCAGGGGAGGTCAGGTCAACCTGGGCAGTGTAAGAAGACGTGTTTTCGATTCAGCTCTCGTCCGCCGCGCTTCCTCGAAGTGCTGCTATGTGCACGTACCATCAGTATGAATGGACGTCGGTACGATACGAAAATTCCAATGATTGCCCTCAATTTTTCAGTTAAAACCTATATTTGCTGGGCTATGATGAAAGTGTTCGCAGCTAGGCTATTTGGGAATAGTCTGCGACATCTTCTGATTTTATGTCTCAAAATTTTCAGTTCAACTTTTTTTGGCTTCGAGCGCAGAATAAGATCCTCCAACCCATCTAAAAATTACGGCCAAAAATTGCTAAGGACCAGAAATGACAGTCAATGTTTTGGCAAAGTTATGTAAGTTCTGGTCCTGTCTGGAATCTATTGAAAGACCACCATTCTGTAACCACATTGTCCACTTCAAATAACCCTCAATGCTAATAATAATCTTAAGCCATTTACTTGATAGTTCTAAAAATACCTTCACATGACAGACATTGTTATTTTCGGTACAAATCGCCGTCTGCGCACGTGCTAGTTATTAGACATGCTAGGCCTATCCTTACAATTTATTTAAGCATGCGAATTGTCACCAATGTTTCGGAGAAACCATTGTCTGCCAAATTATGTGACAGAGGATCACTAACCATTACCACAAATCTATGTTTACCTGACTATCATCAAAGTTTGAGTTTAATACTCTGTTATTTCATGATCAGAGCTTAGGAAGTAGATATTTATTTTAGTGAAAAAGATACGTTCAAGAAAATATTCTTCACAAGTTTCCTTCATATGTCTCATTCGTAATTTTTGCCTAATATGTTAGGATAGGCTTTTGAGATATCCGGAAACATTGCTAAATCAGTGTTTTACCGAACTCGAGTGTTCTGTCATTTCAGCAGCCTAAAACAGGTAGATATCGATCTTCAAATGTGTAGATTGTAATGACCATAAATTGTTATTCATATAACACGAAACTCATAAGAATATGCATATGACGAATGCGTTAGTCAATCCCAGAAAACCGTGTAAGCCCCAGACCATCGGCAAATACGAATTGACCGATCTGTAACTAGTCAGTTACATTTGTTATTGGCTCATCAAAGGAATTGAAAGAAAAGTGGTCATTTTTAGAGACCAAATATTCCCCAACAGGCTCCTAACTCGGATTTAGCGAACTCATTAAAATAAAAGAAAAAAAGAAAAGAAAAAAACATTCAAACAAAAACGCACATCTCACGAAAGGAAGTTGAAAAATCCGTGCGCGCGGAAGCGGCGGCCATTGCCTCCTGACGCCGTGCCCATACTGATGATCTCGCTGGAGATGCTAATGATGGATCGTGGGTCGTGAGAGGAGAGGCGTTAGCATACTGCGTGACTTGACAGGCTGTGGCCGACTTACATGGTGTGTGAGAGGTTATGATGAGATAGGGATGGGTAGACTGTTGTAGATGAAAAAAAAAATACAAAATGTTAGATTTGGATATGGATGGGTGAGGTAGGTGACGAAAATACAAAATCGTAGATTTGCAGTTTTGCTTCGTTTTGGAAGCCATGATTTGCAGCCGTATCTTAGGCAAGAATGGAAAGTGTATATGTACTACTTTAAATCACGATGACACAGCAAATTTCTTAAAATAATGGCTATATAACTATTGATACATTTGATACTACGACCTATTTTATCACTCACGATTGGGACAGAACTATGAATGTGAGCAAAACAGACAAGATAGTTGTGGAAAGGAAAATGATACTTACAGAAAGGTAACGCTCATTAAATTCAGAAGTTGACGGAAATAAAACTATAAGCATAGCCGAAGACGAAGATTTAAAAACTATTTAAAACTTCATTTTGAAAGCTCATTTTAATGTACCACAGATTTAGAAATTGCTTCATCTGCATAATCTAAATCACACTATCATCCGATTAGAACGCATCTCGGGTGTTCAAAATTCCGAAGTGTCAAGTTCGAGCAGTCAACATTGTGATCAGAATTACGAGTAACGCCGACCAGCATAGCTTGGACCGCGGAGCTAAAGAGAACTATATTTAAAATGTATTGAACTTGACATATTGTTTGATATTTGGCTTAGATATCAGCGCTGTCAGAGACTGTCAAGATATGCTGGTCATTGCAGCAGCAGCAGTAAGTACGCGGGATGGGTATAGTCCGAGGAAATGTGATAAAATCAAGTGCTGGTGAAGGCATTAAACGTGTGGTCTTTGACTGAAACTGTATGTGTGTACTCTTTTGAATTAAATCTTTTTAGGCAGCGATTCGATTATTGCACGAGAATTAAGAGTGAAATTTCGAGAACGTTTCACGTTTAGGCAGATTTCATTACATGAGAACAAAGAAAGATGTATACATCTCTCTCTATCTCTCACACGAAATCACTCTTAGTCTTTAAGAAGTTTCTCTTCTATCACGTGTACGGTGCTGCACGAGCAATTTTTTATTAATGAAAGTAACTGTGTGCAGTTTGTTTGGGCTGTAAGGGATGCAAACCCCCTTCGGAATGAAAAAGTTGCAGACTTCAATAAAATCTTCGAAATATGTTGAAATTTGGCCAATATCCCGCAAAATCAGGTCAATATAATTATGAAAACAAATACGGAAACGACGCCTTAAAATTACGTGCGCTGAAATGAATATGAAATTATGCGAAATAGCGTGCGCTGAAATGAAATTATGAATCTAGCACGAAAAGTATACTTCGTGGCAACATAAGTAGGTACGATGGAAATAAACACAGTTTTAAAAAGTAACAGGATATATGATTATCCCAAGATGGCGTCAACCATCCACTTCTTATAAACGTAAAGTTGATAAGCTGTATTGATAACAGATCGATCGCTGGCGTCAAAATCAATATTAGTCCACGAGATTTATTTAAAACCCGTTCCCAAGTGAAGGCAGGTTTATTCCGTTTGCGCCTGAGGTGTGTTCAGCTTTATATGGGGAAAATACTTAAAATATATTCAGCTGCGGTCTTGTGGAAGCTGAACATGATAATGGATGGACGTATTTTGAAAAAAAAGGGAAATCTTTTCAACATTATCAGCCAGTAAGCAAACTTAACTTGTTGTGTTATTGTCTAGCCTTTTCCCTACTATGTTGGCGTCATTTAAGACTTCAGGCTTCTTTTAAAACATCGAAGAAAGACAGCGACCAATATCTACATTATACTTACCTTACTGGTAACACTGACCAGAATATTCTGAACACGATCCTATTAATTTATTCACACACTACATTTTGCTTTTGTTAATTATACTCATTGCTCTTGGCAATCTATCAATAGTTGACGTAATTTACAGGATTGTAATGATTTCTTAGTATTAGCACTTAGTAAATATTCTATGTTTAACCTAGGTTTAATTTTCTACTTCACTTCCGTATTGGGTACTGTTTAGTAGCTGAAAAATATAATGGGATGTTCAAAAATTGATGACATCGATCTTAAGTTTCAAACGACACGATTTGTCCTTGTAATATTATCAATTGTCATTGTAACCAATGTCTCTGTAATGTATGTGTACAGTCCTCAGTCATATATACATATATATAATATTATAAACGTGAAAGTTTGGATGTTTGTTACTCAATCACGCACGGCTCAACGGATTTGGATGAAATTTGGCACACAAATAGTTTATAACCTGTATTAACACATACATAGATGCTTAGGTATATCCCGGTAGTGCGTTTCCGTGGAATAAATCCGACGTCCACGCGGGCGAACCCACGGGAAAAAGCTAGTAAAGAATAAGAATAATTTGGATGGAGGATCTTAAGAAGCATTTTGATAGTAAGTTATGAATAAATAAGTAGGGATTTGGAATCTTAACTAATATTATATTATAAACGCGAAAGTGAGTTTGTTTGTTTATTTGTTTCTTTGTTACGCTTTCACGCTAAAACGGCTGAACGGACTTGGATGAAATTTGGCACATGGGTAGACCATGACCCAGATTAAGACATAGGATACATTTTATATTGACATGCCTACGGATCGAGACTTACGGGGTAAAACCGCAGGGCGCAGCTAGATTTGTATAAACCGCAGAATTTCACAAGACAGTCAAGGTGAGACACTAGCCACGTAGTAGATAGTTACACGACAAAAATCTTCGCAAATCAATAAGGAAAAGCCTCGATCGTCCAGCCCGTATTGGAACAACTGGCATCGTAAACATTGATTCCCGGTATCACATAATGCTGCATTGTGACATCTCCGTCGTTATCAATGGACGAACATGACACTCACACATTCTTTGCATACTCAGCTATCTTGTAAGAGGAGCGCCTGCGCACGATGTATCGCACTCTCTGAAGGAAAATCTATAATATTGACGACAATAATGAAAAATTTTTGACTGTTTGTTTTATCGACGTTAAAAAGTTTTTGAATGTAGTTAGTAGGCTGAAAATATATATAAAATATTATTATATTATGACTGGATATTTTGGACATGGGAGAAGCATTTGAATGAGTCAATCATAGTTGAATGTGGACATTTTATACGAGCCAACATTTTGAGCTGGAGTGTACTCAAGCACCTTTTAAAAATTGAAGAATTTAGAATAGTAATTAAATTAATAATTCAAGTAATAATTAACTAAAATAATTCGAATTTAAAAAATACAATACCTCTCATATTTTTTAAATTCGAATTATTTTAGTTTTACATCGATTGTTCGAGTTTCATGCTAAAAATAAAACAAGCTTCACACGGTTAATAAACAAATTAAATTTTAAAATATTTGGAATGCGCCTGATCTGAATTTAGATCCTGACATGAGTTACATCGCGGAATTTTTACATCTCAAACTGATTTATTTAGACTTTTGTTGCACTAGGTTTTTCTCCAGGTGTTGCTTAAATCCCAGTTTTCAAGGAAAGAAAAGACATTAACAAATTTGTTCGCATAAAATAACGCGTGTGGTATACCACAAGACGTCAAATGTTGTAGTTGATTACTGGACTACTTAGTAGCATTTTCCCTAACCATTGTTTGGTGTTCTAACTGGAACTGATATTTAAAGAGCTAATTGTGCCTACAAGTTTGTTTCTCCAATATGCGATAGTTTTTGCCTTCCAGGAAAATACCTCTACTCAACTCTAATCGAAATCCCTTACAGTGTGATGTTCTTAGTTTTGTATTGATACATTAAAATAGCATATTGATCCGGCGCATCCTAAGCAGTTTGTCTCGTTAACCTTGATGACTGACTTAAATTTTTACCAAGACATGACTTTCTTCTTCTACTAGCGACATAACAATACATCGAGATTTCTGTGCTTTAACTTAGACAAATATTAATGTATGACACTAAAATAAATTATCAAAATAATGGTGAAGACCGCATTCAGAGAATTTATTCCGGGAGAAGGAAGAGAAGGAGATTAGAAGGTTGGAGATAACTAAGCGGTCATATTGACGGACACGAAAAGCAATTTTGTTTTATAATACCAGGGGCCTCTGCTTCGTAAGTTTTAGTGACTTGACAAAACATCGAGATTTCTTCATTATATTATTGTGTAATTTTAATAATTAATTATATATACCCATAAACCTTCTGGAATAAATTCTCTAAATGGTGGAGAAAACTACTTAAAAATCCGTTTAGACAGACACAAAAACCGTATTTAATTTATAATATGTAGTATAAATATTATGTGTATATTAAATTAACTAGCTAAACTCCGCAGACGTCATGGGTCTCGATATCTAAACATGATAAAATAAAAGATTTGATGTTTTTTTTGGGGTCAACGACCGCTTGTGATGTTACTTGGAGTATGAGTTGAGAAAATCAGTTTTATTTTATTTTATCGTGTAGAACATTCAGTGTCACCCTCGTAGGGTGACACTGAAAGTTCTTAGAAAATCAAAAACTGAACAAACTAGCAATTTATTAGTTTTATTATATCCTTTCAAAATAGTACAACGTACTCAATATTACCAAATGATTACTCTGCACGACCGTCGACTGGTACAAGATCTCATGTTCTTTTTTAAATTAGTTAACAATAAATTGGACTGTGATAAATTAACTGAACAAATTAAACTAAAAGTCCCCTATAATTTACCCAGATATCCCATTACCCACTTATTCTGCACTAAAGCATCAAAAACAAATATAGGAGTAAACTCACCTCTCAATAGGCTCAGCCGAGAGATGAATTCTTATATAAAATCCACTCCACATGTTGACATTTATCATGACTCCGTAAACATTTTAAAACCCAAATTTTAAGGTCCCTAAGCACGCAAAACACGCAACCCACATAATCTAAAGATTTGTAGTGTTAGTACGTAGGTATTTCTTGCAACCTTATTTCTTGTGTCATATTGTACTTCTGTTTATATAGTTTGAAACCACATAATTTTTATTTTTTATTGTTATAAGTTTTGTTTAATTTCGTTCTTACCTTAAGTTGTCACTGTATTTGAGAATGCTGGTTCACCTGTTATTGGCAACTGTATAAGTTCATGACTGTTATCTACTTTTATTTGATATTTTGTATACAGAAGCTGTTGGTGTACCTTTATAAATAAATAAATAAATAGTGTCCATTTACATCAATACATCGCTGCATGTGATGGAACCACTGAGAAAAGCACTTTACCCACTCGTCCTTAGGGGTATCTTCGACGGCATTTTGAAACGCAGCCACTGCTTCCTCGGCATCTATAAAACGTTTTCCTCGAAGTATTTCTTTTATTTTCGGAAATAAATAAAAATCGCAACGTGCGAGGTTGGGGATATAGGGCGGGTGACCCAGTAATTCCACGTCTGACGTCGCCTAGTAATCGATTGTTTGCTTGGCGTTGTGCGACGAGGCGTTGTCGTGGTGAAGAGGATCCTACTGCGAGGTCATTTCTCCCGAACTTTTTCCAAGACAAGTGGCAAACAATTGTTAGTGTACCACTTTGCAGTAACTGTTTTTCAATCTTCTAAAACAATTGTTGCATAATGACCTGTCCTTCCGAAGAACGAGGCCACCATCTTTTTTCCCACGCTTCGACCTCTCTTCACTTTAGTTGGCAACTCCTCGGAAGGAAACACCCAGACAGCAGACTGTAGTTTCAGGATCATAACAATAAATCCAGCTTTCGTCACCCGTAAGTATGTCGAACACAGATTTTGAGTCACCTTCGTTAAATCTTTGAACCATTGCACTACATCAATCAACACGTTGAAGTTTTTGGGCCTCTGTCAAATTATGAGGTACACCGGGCACAAAGCTTCCTGACCGCTAAATGTTCATGGAGGATTTTGTGCACTAGACTCATACCGATGCCTAAGCTTGTCCGAATCTGCTGATAAGTTACTCTTTCGTCAGTCTCTATCATACGCCGCACAACACTGATGTTATTAATGACATCGAAAGTCATAAAAAATCATTGTAAAATTTTCTCGCGTTTAATTTATGCTGACGTTACACAGACAATTTTCAATTTGCCGCCAAATCGTAAATACATACACCATAATATTGGCGTTCCATTTTCAAAATTTGAACTAATCGTTTACAAGTGGCCAGTTCTAAAAACTTTCAGTGTCGCCCTCGTATATATCGAAACCCATCACATCCGTGAAGTTTACACAAAAAAATACATATTCAATCAAGTGGCTGCGGTTGATGACTCCAAAAAATAAACTCATCAAATTCATTTATCATGTATAGATATCGATACCCATCAATTCTGCGGAGTTTCTCTAGCGAATTAAATTTGACCCTGTAGATAGTTCGTGGCGATAAAAGAAAAGAAGTTCTACAGATGGAAATAACCCTTCAGTGTCTCGATTGGGTGGCGCATCCATACAAGCAGACCACACGTATTTCTTCGCATTTATAACTACTGAGAATAAAATAAGAAGTGAAGAGGAAACATAATTCAAAAGCAGATCTCGGTAGGATCCATATAATAGTATGCGCGGACGCATGCCAGCACGTCGGGCGCACATCGACTGCGCATTCAGATCGACTCCTGCGCATCTCGCGACAAGTTTTGAGGAAAAATGTTCGTTTCTGTTTATGATCTGGTTATTGAACTTTTATTCCTTGAAATTATTATTGTGTAATAGGTAATTGTCATTTGTTTTGTTGGGTTTTTTTAATAATTGTGTAGTTGTTTTTTTTTTTTTGCTTACCTTTTGTGTTGCTGTGTAAAAATGAGAAAGAAGAGTGAAGGAAGAACAGTTCTAGCTGAGACAACAGTTAAAAATAACTGTATACTGTCAATACAGACAAGATACAATACCACATATTAGGTTGGGGAAAAAGTCTTTCCGCATTATAGTATGTATGAACTTGTAATAAAATCTCTTTGGGTATACTATTTGTATCTGGCTGGTTTTTGGTATAATTGAAAGTTTAAATTTTAAAGAACATAATTCCAAATTCAAATTAGGAAAATGTGTGATTTTCATTTGTTTTTCGTACCGTCCAGATGAGTGAATATAATAAAGAAATTCGATACATTTTAAAATTTTAGTACAAAAAAGGTTAAAATGAAACGCAAGCCGCGAAAAAAAATTGCGATGTTTATGGACCTAGTGCAGTGTCTGTGAGCGTAGCACAAATTTGGTTTAAGCGTTTTCAATCCGGAAATTTTGATGTCAAAGATGCACGTCGCTCTGGTCGCCCTATTACGGATAAAATGGATGCCATTTTTGAAAAAGTGGAGCAAGATCGGCTATCGGATATCAGTAGTTACGACGTAGCTGAAGAACTGGGAATTGACCACAAAACAGTTTTGGCGCATTTGAAAAAAAACTGGGTACACAAGAAAGCTTGATATTTGGGTACCTCACGAGCTCACTGAAAGAAACCTAATGAACCGTGTACTCATTTGTGATTCTTTATTACGACGTAATGAAACCGAACCATTTTTGAAGAAGCTGATAACGGTGATGAAAAGTGGATCACGTACGACAAGAACGTGCGAAAAAGGTCGTGGTCAAAGGCCGGTCAGGCTTCACTGACTGTGGCGAAACCCGGGTTATCTCGCAACAAGGTGATGCTGTGTGTGTGGTGGGATTGGAAGGGCATTATTCATTATGAGCTGTTACCACCAGGCAGGACCGTCGATTCTGAACTCTACTGCGAACAACTGATGAGATTAAAGCAAGAAGTTGAGAGAAAGCGGCCGGAATTAATAAGAGGTGTGGTTTTTCATCATGATAACGCTAGACCTCACACATCTTCAGCCACTCGGCAAAAATTAAGAGAGTTTGGCTGGGAGGTGTTAATGCATCCGCCGTATAGTCCTGACCTTGCACCTTCAGATTTCCACCTGTTTCGGTCTCTTAAGAATTCTTTAGGCAGTGTCAGGTTAACATCAAAAGTCCCAAAATTTCAATTGCAATGGGATCATGTCCCTACCTACAAGATGGCAAAAAGTTATCGAACAAAATGGTACCTACATAAATAATATTAAAAAATGTTTTGAATTTTCTTAAAAAATGCGAAGAAACTTTTCCCCAACCTATTATAAACATATTAAAAGCGGCAGGTGCCCTTTAAATTTTAACTTAATTTTTTTGAAGCGAAAGCTTCTGTAGCCGCTTTGAGCGATTTTTGGTAGGGGCAAAACTTATAGGTTCTCGTCACCGCCACGAGTGACGTGTTGTACCAGACTGGTGACGTGCAGCGGCCTGTGTACTTGCATATATGTATATATGTTAAACTAATTTTTTAGTTTTCGCTTCCGTCGTCTCAATGACTGACTATTTTTTTAAATTATTTGTTGTCATAACGTTCATAGTACTACAGACTGTGAAAATTTCAAGTGTCTACCTATTACGGTTTAAAAGACACAGCCCCGTGACAGACGGACGGACAGACGGACAGCGGGGTATTAGTAATAGGGTCCCGTTGGCATCATTTGGGTACGGAACCCTGAAAAAGAAACAAAAAATAATAAAAAAGGTTTCCGGAATTCGAAACCCAAACGAAAGCCCCTTTTCTTGAACTGTGGCTCCTATAATGACTTATGACACATACCAGTAAGGAACATAAACAAAGCGAATAAATAACAGTCATCCATTCTTCTCAAAAGCAGGTATTAAGTAGAAACAATGTGGGTCACTGAATCATAGGTCTCAAGAAGAGGAAAAAATGCAGAGGGAATTTCCGTGATGACAATCTTTATAGTTCCCAAAATGTGCTCAATCAACCACAGTTTTCCGTTTAAATATAAGATCTATGTACTTATTCTGGACAGTATTGTTATGATATTTTTAGTAAGAACCTAGTACTTCTTGACAGGCCTACACTGTCCTCCCATACCTATTAATACTATAATTTGAAAACATTGTAAAAGCCAACTATTTTTAAAAGAGTAACCGTGGAGTTTCTTGCCGGCTCTTCTCCATAGGAAACGACCAATTGGAACCGTGTACCTAGCTTCTGACGTTTCATAAGTGCCCATGTAGGTTTGTGTGAAATAAAATATTATGTTATTTTTTTCGTAATAATAAGAGAAAGTTGGGTTGCTTCGTTGTTGGTCTCGTGGTCGCAAGCGCGACTGCTGAGCGTGCGGTTCTGAGTTTGATGTCCAGGTCGGGTAAAGTGTTATTGGGTTTTTCCATTAGGAAGGAACAGAGAGTGTACCTGTGTCTGCGCACACTTGCGCACTTATCTCCTGCATACCTGGCTTATCTCCGTTGAGATTGGCCATCGTGACCAGTAGAAACAGTAATTTCTTCAATAATGAAGTTTTTTTGAAAATACTTTTGTATGTGAAATGGTTTATTTTTACTTTTTGGACATTTCATTATTATGATTGTAGTAAAAATCATTAACTGGGATCTACGTACTTTAAAAGGAAGCAGATTTTCCACCCGTAAATACATATTGTTGCTTTTTGTCTTCAACAAAAAAACGAACTTAATAATAAATAAGAAGCTACAATCAGCAATAAAAGGCGATACATCGACGTCACATACATAAAAACTTGAACTTGTCCACAACAATCACCACCTCGAGACATTATCGCCAATTTTATTCCGCACGACACCAAGATTAGAGATCCGTATTCACGTACCAAAAAGGTGTATGGATAAATATTCGTGAGTGCCACATACATAACTAATAACTATGTAGTTTCTACTACAGAATAAGGACACCCATCGATTTCACCGCCACCCATTGTATTTGGATTCTGCGTATCGAAAGATCACCGAACGTGGCCCGAATGGTAATCGTGATGAAGAAGGCGTGATGACGAAGCTGGATTCGTTGGAAGATATGTTATCTTCGCAATACGAGTAAAGGCTCCTACATACTGGCGCGACTTGTCGCGCGACGTTTCGCGACAGAAAGGCACCGCTTGTAGCGCTACACGCGGTGTCTTTGTGTCGCGTCGCGTCGCGCGACAAGTCGCGCCAGTATGTAGGAGCCTTTATGCTGCCAAAATATTATAAGTATGGTTGTGACTTCTGTCTCGCGTAGATTTATTTATAATAACATAACATCATGAGCCTACGAGCTTTACGGATTAGGCAGATGTGTAGGTACTTATAGTATCTATAGAGAGACACATTTCATCAGTTCAGAAAAAAATTAGATGAAACAATGCAGAAATATGTGTCTAATCAGATTCAAATGACTAAAGACTCATCATCGTCAATCTCCTGCAGGCTTAGCACTTCGAAGAATAGACACGGCTCTTTCCATACAAAGTGACATTTCGTTTCTCCTTTTTTGACATCCCACCGTAGAAATCCTACATAAAAAGGACCTAGACAATGATCGTTAGAAACGAAAGACAAAATGACAGATTGTAGAAGGATTTCTACGGTGAGATGTCAAAAACTGAGAAACGAAATTTCACTTTGTATAGAAAGAGCCGTGTCTATTCTTCGAAGAAATAGAGTGTCATGCTAAGCTTGCTGCTCTTATTGTAGTTTATTTGCGGTCGGCGCAACATGCCTTTTTATTCTATACTTCTTACAGTCATCATCTCAGTAGTCACTCGTTTCTAGCCATATCATCTTTCACACAGTCCATCCATCGTTCTTTGGTCTTTCCCTAATCATACGAGTATATCCACATTCATACTGAAAACTTTCTTGACGACATTTCCTTCATTCTTCCGCATCACGTGTCCCAGGACCATGACAATCTTTATGTACCAATGGCTAAAAACAATAGTCAATAAAAAATTAAACCTTAAAGTAAGATCAAGTTAATAGAATCGATGCCGGTTGAAGGAGAGTTGAAGCTCGAGTAAATATATTTCATGGACAGACACCAGAGGTCTTCAGTTTAAGGTTAAGAAGAGATTTATTAAGTCTTCAGTGTAATGTTAAGAAGAGATAGAATACATAATTTAAGTTGAGGGTATACCTACATACATAATTTCACTCCACGCATAACACTTTGCAAATCACATCCCCGTTTTATTTCGTCTGCTCGACGTCCGTATGTCACTGCAGGGATCTAGCAGAATATCAGCGTCAGGTATATTTGCCTTCGCGGGAAGGTAAAAAAGGGTTACCGAGGTCCCTGGAATCCCCGAGGCTCCTGGAAGGAATACGGGTGGGTATTAGTCAGTTCTTAAGAGTCTGGCACATCCTCCCGCTCCGCCCAGAGCGGGAGAAGTTATTTGATGATTTCCCAACCAAAAAAAAAAGGTATATCTATATATATATATATAAAAATAAGGTAGCCTTAATAAAAAAAAGGTAAAAAGGTATATTTGCCTGACACATGCTGAGCTGGACTCCCATTAGGGGCAACATTGAAAGGCACCTTGTTCGAAAATTGGTTTGAAGTATGTCATAGTGTCTTTTAAGTATGTTTTTCTTATTTTATGTATTGGCACCTTGTTTTTATATATATTCCTGCAATTTGTTATCTACTATTGTGCTTTTGTGTGTTGTGGCTATGATGTCTTGTGTCTGCACTGAATAAATGTTTTATATATCTATCGATCTACTTAATTGCTTTGATTTTAAGGAGTTAGCTAAAAATTTAATAGCTGCTTAGTAATAATATCGAATATTCCAAGCTTACTAATCGTAACTTAATGAAATGACTAATAGTATAACAAGTCCTTTAAAAAGATTCTGAAACCAATTTTACCTATTAGCACTCCTAGAGGAAGGAAAATATTCTCTCTGCCAATAAAAACTACGACTTAGGTATAGACAAACGCATAACAGTGTGTCATTAAGAATTAAGCACTAAGGAAGTCTGGATCAAAGTTCTACCTCAATTTACATCATCGCACATCTACGTGACTAAAAGTAAGTGTGCTAATGATTAATATACTTATTATTGGGTAGGATAAACCTGGATCAGCCACAGAACCACTAAATGCGATCAATTTTGTGCCTACTTAGAATGTGACGTTAAATGTGGTCTGTATTGTTTGTTGTTGTTTTGAATTACCTTTCAATATTAGAACCTGCGTAGTATACCTAGGTATTCATATGGCCTCTTTAAGTCATACTCACCTTTTTTTTTACTAGGCATTTGATCGAAGTTTATTCGTACCATTTCAGCCAAATACATTCGGTAAAACAAACCCAATTTAATGTCAATCCTCTATCCTGTTCCGTATAGAACTAAAAGGTGCGCTTAAAGAGAATGCGCGCACGCAACGTGAATGCTAATCATGTCCAAATGAAGATAATGAATAAGATTTTGATGATGTGATCATGACTGAAGGACATGTTAGAGGTTCCTACCGAATCTTTTGTTGACATTTATGAGATACATAGAAATTTAATGTTTTGGTTTTTCTGAGCTATACGTAATTATTGAAGAGTTATCTGCTTTTTTTTTGGTTTGGAAATCATCAAATAACTTCTCCCGCTCTGGCCGGAGAGGGAGGGTGTGTCAGACTCTTACTGACTAAAACCCACCCGTATTCCTTCCTGTTGTCTGTGTTGCCAGGGGCCTCGGTAACCCTTTAGTACCCCTCCGCGACCCCAGCAGGCATCGGCCCTTGTGGCCCCTACACTTGTGCTGACGACATCTCTTTGAGGCGCGCATGGAACACAACGCGCCGTCGACCCGGGCCTGGTCCTTACCGGACGGCGAGCTACCCAAGAGTTCTCTGTTGGATCGAGTGCTTTGGCGACCCTAATACACCTCTTTTCCTATATAAACATTTTTAGAACAATCGATCTCACATTACCCCTGTCAACAGAGTAGACGTTATTTAATGATCATAAATCAGTCTATTCACTCACTATTATAGGCTGATTATGCAATCAGTCTATAATGTTCCCACTGCTGGGACACAGGCCTCCTCTCTCTTCGAGAGGGAGTGGGGTTTTAATCTACCACGCAGGCCCAGTGCGGGTCGGTAGATGTCACGTCTTTTTTTTTTTTGGTTCTAGGGTCATGCTGGTTTCCTCACGATGTTTTCCTTCACCGTTGTGAGAGCAGTGGTGATGAAATTATACTTGGTTTGGTGTGTTTCTTTTTGTTTGTATACCTTATTTAGTTTATTTAGTCTTTGGAAAATGTGTTCACTGTCCTCGTTTTACTAGCTTATATGATAAAACACTGGTACACTGTACTATAGATGCCTCTACGGTGGCCAACCATACTGTTAAAAACAATATTATACTGTTTTTCACTTTAAAATACTGTTTACTGTGCAACAAAAATAAAATATACGAATAAACTGCGTTCACCGATAACTTTTCACGGGCATGGGCGCGGAGTTTTAGCCAGCTTTAATTTAATTACATTAAAATAATACATAAAATACTGTGTATTTTTCAGAAATACTGTTTATTTTCCTCTCTGACCATAATATACTTTATTTCTTGTACAAAAAGTTGGCAACCCTAGGTGAACCTCTGCCTAATCGTTCCGGGAATAAATAAAACACTTACCTACGTAGCCCGTTTACCTTATAATATAATTAATAATACCTTGCAACAATTTAAAATAAACTAAAGTTTTACACATTACACCAATTGATCATTTATCTACATACTGGCTACAAAATTATGGTCACGTCATGGCCACACAAAAAAAAGAACAAGTATGTACTTGTTTACATAATTTAAGTAAACCGAGACAATTAAGTGCCGATGGCATCGCCGAATTTAAATGAAAACCGAATCGTTTAAATTGTCAACTACATAATATATGCAAACGGAAATAAGTTGAAAGATAAAATGAGTTGTTTCTACCATTCCTCGGTAATGGGCGGCGAGGCAGTTTCGCATATATAAACTATAAGATGTGGGGGTTATGTAGACAAGGAGTCGTCGACTTATATTGTTGCATTTTATCGTGCATTTTTCTTTGTTTAAGTTTGGCTTTTGTTTTCATTCTGGACACTGAACATTGTATTGAATTACTCATAGGTAGGTATTTCATATCTTGTGTACCTAAGTAAATAAATAATTAAAAACAGATCGAGGGAACATGTAAGTACCTAATACTTACAGTATAAGAAAATAAAAAGGGGATTTCTATGTTGTATTCCTGATGATTGACTGATATGAGGAATATTCTGGCTTACTTTGCAAAATAGTTTCTGTTTAAGCCCATGAAACTCTACCTTACTTTTTCTTTCTCTTTATTCCAAGATTTTATTGCAAAACCAAGATCCGGTATCAACTCCTCTCGAAAACATTACGAATGCACGATAGTGAAGAGATAAATCGTCGATTTTATGATTAAATCGATAATTTTATCTAACGATGGTAGATAACACATACTTTCGTGTAAGTGTCATTAATTACGATTATTAAACAAGATATGAATTTCCTCTCTAGGTAATAGATAACTTTTTCGTGTTCCATAACAAGGTTTGAAAATCCGAACATACTTTGGCTTATGAAAAATAGATGTAAATACATACATATATAACTCAATTTCTGATAGAACACTGTTTCGATTGACTGACGAATATAAAAAAAAAAACGAACCAATCTATTTTGAGAAGAGATTTGATAACTGATTAAACAACTTATATAAATCAATATATGCATTTGCTTTCAAATAATTTAATAATTAGTTTAAAGATCGTTAAATTTCTAAAATTCCCCTTCAGTTTTAATACCCACACGATAATTTCTTAAACCTTGTGTCTGGCTCCGAGCCTAACATGTTTTTTCCTCCCGTCTCGACATGCTCAGACCAACAGAGCCACTGGCCCGTGAAGACATCGAGGGACACATATCCTGCCTTCTCCTAATGAAATAAATTACCTACAACACACTTACAAAACGACACAACCGATACTGAAGGTCCTTCACGAATGGCAACTTTATTAAAAAAGTGTTAAGGTTGGATTTCGACTGGAGGGTCAGTCGTCCCTGAGAGGATGAATTTGTAACCTTTTTACTCCAATACATGGTTGGTTGTACGCAGTTCGTGAGAACAGGGAGCAGTTCTATCTGAATAAGTAATGCTTGCAGGTGCGGATTTGAACGGACTTCTAAAGGCCATCACGCTAAAAGGTCCGTTCAAGGTCTTGTTTGGACTTTGGAGTAGGTAATTACGTTTTGATAAAGTGCTTTTGGCCATTGATTTTAATAAAACAGGTTTGTTTCAAGTATTTTGGGAATAGTCATGGGCCGCAACAATGAACTCTCTCTGGATAACTCACATCGAAATTTTAGAAGAGTCCATCCAGAGAGAGAGAGGAATCTCTCTGGATGGACTCTTCTAAAATTTCGATGTGAGTTATCCAGAGAGTCCGATGTCTCGATGTATTACGAAAATAAGATGTGCTTTGAGAATACAGGTATTTTTTTATAATTACACCTTCCTTCAAAATAAACCAATGAATAAATACGGTGAACGGTCTTTCGTAAGTGAAAATTGGGTTGATGAATTATTTTTAAATACTATGGACATTACAGAAATATATGTTATAAAAACTCTGATAGAGTGAAGCAAATTAAAAGAGATAGGTATAATACAATATTTAAGAACTGACGTGACGTGGTGCAATCATCATCTGAAACTTGGGTATTTTCATTAAGTACATGATACATACATCATATCATTGATAACTGATAACTAATCGCCCTATTTAGATAAAACAATGCATACAAATGATGACGAATTAAAAATTAAGAGAGTACATTTCAAGGATTAAGTAAGGTCGAAGAAGATTCGAGAAAGGATGATGTAAATCTATTAAGTATGTTAGCGACCGTTGATATATGCGGGACTATAAAACACATAGAAGTTGAAGCAAAAGCCGGAATTATAAAGCTACAGGCGATGAAACGTGATCAACAGACAAGAATTTAGAACTCAATAAAAGTAAGAACGACGAAATTCAATGAGACGCTGTGATTGGTGTTCTACGAGCTAGTTAGGATAATATTAGTGAATGTCCAAACACTCGAAGATTCGGACTCAATTAAAAACTCTAGATTTACGAGGAAAGTATTGCTAAAAAACTGACACCAAGGAGTCGGCTTCCAGTCTAACTAACAGTATTTTACATGGAGCGACTGTGAAGGGTGGGCGTTTTGGGGGACTGTCTTATGTAATTTTGACGTTCGAAAAGTGCTGACTCTCAGCCTAGTTTGATTAAATGACTTTTGATTTTAATTTTGATTTTGCCTATCTGACCTTCACAATCCTGTTACTGGGTAATACGATAACCTTTGGTAAGACTGGTTGTCAGACTTTAGAAGTAGGTGACAATCAAAATTATTTAAAGGCTTACAAACCTAGGAGATAGACTAATGTTTAGTAGTGCTTCTAAACTCTAAAGATCGCGTTCATTGTTCCTATGTAAAGGAAACAAAGAAACATGAACACTACGGTTATCAGTAGTTTAGTTTTCTAGGAAGTTGTAAATGCAAATGAAGATAATTGCTCACAGCACTACTCGTAGTAAGAGTATAGATCAGTGTCGTGCCTTTACTTGTGAATAGGTTCAGACGTTATATATGTGGAAGAGTGAAAATAAAGACGATCACGTATTGATGTGTAAGTTTCAAGAGGTTTATTTAATTAAAAACACGGAATTGCATCATTTGTAAGGATAATCTAATCGAAATATCGGCATCAAAAGATTATACAAATTCATCAACGGAATGTGACAGATCGAACAACGATCTTACATTATGTTGGTTTATTGAACCCCGATCTTGAAATATTTTGAAAGTAAGATAATAAGACGATTATCAAAGTGGAATTTGAACTGTTTCAAAACATGGCTCCATGATACCTTACGAAAACGTTGATCAGTGTTCAACCTTTTTCAAATGAAACTTGTTAAGTACTTCCTAATCTAGTTGATGTGGCCTTATCACTGGATTATTGTTGCCACCGACAACATATAATGAACCCTGAAGAACATTTTCAAAGACCAACTCTATAACCAAAATACACATTTTTGTCAATCCACCTAACTCCGTCCCTGGAATTACGAGATGCATTTGTCGCTCCAATGCGTCCGATAACTCACAATATTACATAAACCGATCGAATCCCGAGATAAGTCTTACGATACACAAGATGCATCATCTGATACCAATTTATGTGAGATTTTATATTGAAATCGTTGGGTAATTAGGTTTATAACTGTACCTACGCGTGTTTTTGCAAAATTTCACATTAATTTTATCAGATTGATTCTGAACTATGCAGTTATGAAAAGATAGTAGAATCAACGAGTTATTACTTCAAGAAGGCCGATTAGTAATGCTTGATGATATATTTCCAATTCGATATTTATTCTAGTGAGAAGATATTATTGGAAAAAACAAGGGACCTCTGGGTCTGAGAAAGGCGGTCTTTCCACTAGACCACAGAGGCGGTTAGCTATTACTTACATAAGTACCTATTTTAAGTTTATAGTCCTCCAAGATTCGTGAAAGATTACAGAACTTGGAGTTTCTCGAAACCAGACGAGCGCTGTATCCGGCTTCGCACCAGTGCAATTTTTATGAAGACGGTATTCTGTTCAAAACAACAAAAAGTACTAGGCTTACATGAATTCAAGATAGTATTATTAAGTACTTCTTTTTGTATACCTATATCATGACCATCTACCCAGCCTTTTCCCAACTACGTTGGGGAGTCTAATCGGATGCAGCTATTGATACCAGTATTTTACATGGAGCAAGTCTTTCTGACCTCTACAACCCATTTCCTGGGTAACACGGTACTCCTTGGTAAGACTGGTTGTTAGACTTTCGGGCTTCTGACGACCCGTAACAACTGTCAAAGATCTACAAATGGCAGCCGGGATCAACGGCTTACGTGCTTTCCGAGGCACAACTGATCAAGACGTGTGTAAGGTGGTCACTCACCCACGGACCAACCGCGGCAAGCGTAGCTTAACCTGATCGATCGACCCGTGGCTGTTATTACTTAGCCACATACCCCTCTTTTTGTATATATGAACATAATATATATCCTATGTCCATTAAATACATGTAGGCGAAAAAAAATTGGAGAAATATTTTTCAAATAAGAGCTGTGGTTCCAGAGATGTAACCTCCACATGTATACACAAACTCAAAAAAAATCGCTCTCTCTCTTTATATTATAGAAGGTATATATACGAGTATTCATGGGCTTTCACTAAAAATTTGTTAATATGTCATTTACATGAGAGAGGAGAGAGAGAGAGAGCAGTGGTGGTGGGTCGTAGGTTCGAACACAGACAGGCGCTTTACTTTGTGTAAATTATTTCATCACCACTGCTCTCAAAACGGTGAAGGAAAACATCGTGAGGAAACCTGCATATCCTAGAACCAAAAATTCGAAGACATGTGACATCTACCAACCCGCACTGGACCCGCGTGCTGGATTACGGCCCACTTCCTCTCACAGAGAGGAGGCCTGTGTCCCAGCAGTGAGAGCGTTATAGGCTGATCATGTATGTCATTTACATAAACTCCATAAATATTAGGCGATAAAGTAAAGCGTTCTAAAACATAGCCTGCAACTATTCTTAGGATTTTATCGCCATTAACTCAGGTATAATAGACACATAAGTTGTAATCTAGATGCTAATAATAGGTGCACTCGCACTGACTTGCTTTTGCAAAGCAACATATTCGTCTGATACCACAGTTTAGAGAATACCGCCTGTAATAGCACCCCGGTCCTAAAGACCAGTACTTATTCCCAGCAATTTGCAAGTCCAAGGACAGGACTTAATAAGTTTTTGCCTGGGAGCGGCGAGGGAGATGACTCGGCTGTGCTTGGCTGGGTCAGGGAATCGCTACATGAGCCACATCTGCCCATTTGCTACGTAGGTTATACATTTAGCAGACATTTAGTAATGGGGTACTTAGCGAAAATGCTAATACTAAAAGACTGTCTCGGGTTATATTTAAGTTTAGTCGCTTTTATCTTCAATTAATATTCTTTCAAGGTTTTAAGAACGATTAAAAGACCGACGTCCTCGATGGAAACTATCCAAAAGACTAATTTTAATAAGGTACAGAACAAAAATGTCCAGAATAATTTATCTATGAATAAGGATATTTTAATAACTAGCTGTGCCCCGCGGTTTCTTCCGCATAAGTCTCGATTCCGTGGGAATATATCTGGATAAAAAGAATTCTGTGTCCAATTTTCATCCAAATCCGTTCAGCCGTTTTAGCGTGAAATAAACGCACAAAAAATATAATATTTTCTTTTACCCGTCAAAGCTTTTTGGGAATGGCCAAAAAATCTATAGGTTTTGACTGCAAACCAATTGGTAATATGTTCATAATATTATTATCATCTCAATGATATCCAAGCCTTTCTCTTTCAAGCCAGAGACCGAAGAAACAAAAACAAAGGTTTCAAAGGATGACACATAGAGTACATAACAAGTATAATAATGCCTGCTTGGGAGCCGCAGAGATGAATCGTCACGCCTGGCCGGCTCCGAGGGTCAGCTCACAGCTTTTACGATTATGAAGGCAGGTTAGACTGGGCTGTTGTCTTTTGTTTTTTAGTAACAACTAAAAAACAAAAGACAACAGTGTAGCTCAGTGTAGTGTGTGCTTGTGTAGTAAGAACTACACAAGTATAAAAAGATAGATTTGATAGCCCAATATTTCTTGGGCTATCACAAAGTTTCTGAATGTGATATAGGTAATATGTAAGTAACCGTTTATAATGATATAACATATATACTTAGGTTATAACATTAAGATTAGAAACAATGTATGTCCGATCTTATCTCCAAGGCTCATATTATAGACACTGACTAAAAACTCAAAGCATTTACCTACTTATAACTCGTTTAAGACGCTGACAACACCTAAACCGCGGTCACTGTCAGATTGCATAGAAAAGAAAGAGAAGCGCGACGACAAAACGCTTGTAATTTATTGCAAAATATGAAGTAATTATCTATTTACTCAGAATTGAGTTGAGTAATCGAAAATAAAAAAACAACCAAGTTCTGCATTAGAATAAGACGTACTTGTTATTAATTAAATACGTAATTTATGTTGATATTTAATACAGATATTTTGGATTAGAACTCAAGGTAAGAGGTTAGTTTAACGTTAGTTTGTATCGAGATCTTTTTTTCAAAACGTGTTTTGGTGACAACCAAGTTATGTTCAAAATTAACATATATTTTTTCCGCTACCACAAACTATACAGATTAGGCAATTTTCTTTCTTAAGAGAAGCCTATTTTGGTCAATTGGGTCTTGTCAGCGCCTTAAAGCTTGATTGATTGGTTGAAACTAGTTTTAAGTAATGCTTGTCTTGAGTAAGGTTCTGTAATAAGGCCTTAAAAGCTTATGAAGTTTGCACTTTGCATTGTAAAATACGTAATTATTCAGTATTTTTTTAATATATAAATGGATGCCTGATCAATATCTCTACATAAAATTTTACCTTCACTTTTCTACGAAATGAATTATATCGTAACGACATTGGAATATGATAATAAACAAATAATATTTAATTAAAAGTCACATATTCATATCTAAAGTTCACTTTGTCTCACGCAATAATTCGTTTATACGCAAGCCTGTCGCGTAAAGCAATCGGCGACGCCATGTTTTTTTTCCCGCCAACATTATGCAGACAGTTAACCCATATTTTAAATTAACGCTTTTACATTTACGTTTATGAACGTAGTAGCTGGACGTAGTGAGTAAGGTTCGTCTGGTTGTTTGTTTACTCATAACTAGCCGCTGACCGCGGCTTCGCCCGCGTTCTTTTTCTAAAATAAACACCTGATGTTATAAGGAGTACCATATAACATCAGGTGAAAGTCCCGTCAAAATCGGAACAAAATTCCGGCAGACAAACAAAAATTTTAAAAAATTGTTTTGTTATAATTACCTTAAATCATGTGTGTAGTAAAAAAATGTTATTTTGACATTAAAACAATCACTTAATTTTTTTTTATTTCTACGGTTGCGTTTAGAAAGAGTTTTAGTTCTAGATAGGTACTTTACTCAATTTATTAAGTATAAAGAAAAGCTTAATAAAATTATATAGGTTATCTCTAAGCGATTGATAAATAAAATCTATATTCTTATTTACTGAGTTATTTCAAACTTGTAAAACGTATGCTTTGTAGCTTCCAAAAACCTCTTCATGTATTTATTTGTTTCATTTGCTAGTGTTTTTTTTTTTCAGTCCAAAAGGCAGGTTTTAAAAATACCAGAATAACTGGCAGCTAAAATGGCGGGAAAGGGCGAGTGAAAAAATATTTTACTTCTGCTTTTTTATTCCGCGTTCCGTTTTGTCACGCGATCGCCGTGTCGGCATAATTTTTTGTTATTATTTCGTGAAATTGTGTATTTATTTCGTTATCTCCCGTTTTGTTGGCGATTAATTTTGTTTTCATTTTAGGCCACGTATTCATACTTCTGGGTATTTCGAAGGAAAATATTTTAATTAAATACGACATAACAAGGCTTTTATGGCCTTTTTCCTTGAACAGATAGTGTAATAATAAAAAAAAATTGCAAATACGAAATTAGAATTTATGTAATTTGAGTTAGTAGTAGACTCATAATTTTCTTCCTCATCAAACATTAATGTACAAGTATTTATTTTACTAAGAAAATAGTTCCTTAACCACAATATTATATAAAATTAAGTGTTCGGAGTTGTATAGGTATTAGTTACATCACTGTTGTTTGATACCAAGCGTTACACATAATTATAAATTATTAGTTGTCTCCGATTATGTCTAATTTAACATGATATTAAATATTCATTTACCCACTCCAATGAAGTCTTCTCTCCAACTTTTCCACATTTCCCTACGTACAAAAATCGATACATATTCCACGCTATTCTCAAGCTTCAGTAGCCAAAACAGAAAAAAAAACGAAATCGGAAAACAAACAAGATGAGCGTCCGTCGATTGGTGGACGCGACGTTGCCGTTCTGGTGTCCCGCCGAGATGCGCAGCACCTGTCCCACTCACTCGTGTGCCTCGTCGTATTCTTGTCTCTTTCCTCAAATGTCCGCAGGATCGTCTCGCTTGAAGACGCAACAGAGATATTTTATCCGAAAGCTTTGAACTTCGAACGCTTCGTTCGTTTTTGTTTTGAACTGAGAACCAATGGCGGCTGAGAGAGATTCTTTTCTTTATTGTTTGTTTTGTTTGATTTAATTAGGTAGGTAGTGTTATTTAGGTGGATATTGATATAATGAGGGTTTTTAGAGCCAAGAACTGGATTGATCCTTCGTTATGTCATGAAATGATGTACTTAGCTCAAGACAACGGAGTAGGTATCAAAGATGTTTGTGAGACTTCCGCCTGTAGAAAGTTCACACAAGTCTGGCTTCCTTAATACTGTACATAATTTGTGTTAATGTTAAGCTCAACTCAACATGCAGTTACATTCTATCTTAGAGCTTTTGGATAAACTTGTAACTTTTTCACTCATGTCACTGTTTTATACCTATTTGATTATCCCAGAGACGTAATTCCGAACCTAAGTGACAGGTAACCTAAGTGACAGGTGACCTTTACCTGTCACTTAGGTTCGGAATTACGTCTACGGTCAAGAAATCAGGGTAAGAAATCAGGGTACAGAATTATATCATCGTGTAAAGTAGAGCAAGGTTTAGCGAGAATGATGATGTCTTTCAATACTTCTAGTAAGCGCAGGTCCTGTATATTTTTACAATCAACAAAGCTTTGCAAAGCATATAAGATTTTTAGTATCTGCCAAGTCAAAGTCAAATCATTTATTTCAAGTAGGCAATTGAAAACACTTTTGAACATCAAAATGTACAAGAAAATAGAATAGATTCTAGGTGATCCTTCCAAACAGTAGTTTCTTATAGAGAAGAATGGGGCAAGAAATTCCATAGGTAGTTACATTTTTAAAATGTTTACAATAATTTGTTTGCATCAATTATAATTATAATAATATGATATCAAACGTTATGGCGGCTCGGAACATGAGGTGAGTCGCTGCGCAGTAACGAATTCATGTGTCAGCGGGGGTGAGGGGTGCTACTTCAAGGGGTTCAAATCCGTAGTTTCGGCCGAAATTACGGGCGTTTCCTACTACGTATCACCTACGGACATAAGTTAACTTCGAAGCCCGAACTGAGAAAGAATGACAACACGATTTGACAGTTGTCCCTACTCGCAATGTGTTTGTGCCCGTTCGAAAACTTGAATTTGTACGTTTTGACGGATCAACTACTTTCGGACGGGCTCGTATCCTAGTTGATGGACTTAGAGAGTAAGCCTTCAGAGCCGCCATAAAGTTTGATGCGTATTAAGTATACCTAGAATAAAATTATTGTACTACAATAGGTACCTAAGTACCTACAAAATTTTACAATGACAAATAATTGAATTATGTTGGTAGAGATATACAGGTGCTTATATTAATGACATCCAGCATACAGCCCATAGTGATGACACAATCTCTAGACGAGTCCACATTACATCTAACACTTAATGATACAGATATTAGATCGGGCAGGTTCAGGTTCAAGGCCATGCATTGTTCTTTTGTTGCCAGCGTTTGGTTCAGACAGTCTCAGAGACAAAAGCTGTGTAAGAGTTTAATGCGAGCACAAAGATCTAGGCTTTATGTTTGAGGTAAGTTTTGTGGTAGGTTATGACGTAATTATAAGGGCAATTAGTCGTAACTACGCATGCAACATTAGTCTTCAGCTAGAATAATTAGTATTATTCATAGCTATTTATTTTATATTTAACATTTATCATTAACGGCTATGAATATAAATATACATGCTATATTTATATTCATAGCTGTTAATGTTAAATTTGGTAGGTAATGCCACTACCTAATTTAACATTAATCCAGTGCTTGAGTTTTCCGAAATCTGTGTAGCAAAATTCAATCTAATAATATAAATGCGAAAGTGAGTTTGTTTGTTTGTTTGTTACGCTTTCACGCTAAAACGGATTTGGATGAAATTATGTTGCTGTTTTTAAGGATATAGGATACTCTTTATCCCGATATTCCCGCGGGATCGAGACTATGCGTGTGAAACTGCGGGGTACAGTTAGTATGCAAATACAACTCTAAAATCGCCTGAACTAATTTAAATACCTGATGAATTTGTGAGATGACAAACTGTTCCTTGCATCCTCCCTGTTTAATTAACTGTACCGACTTATTGACAGTAAGAATATGTTGATGAAACTCGAAAGAACTTACTGCACTTGGATTAATTTAACTCATGGATTATTTTAAGCTTTCCCTTTTTGTAAATAGTCTATTTCCTGTTCCTGTTACAATTTTATAATATCAGCGAATTCTCACGGTCTTTGGATATTAAAGGAATATCCATCAATATTTATTGGAGAAGTTGACGGTTTGACAATTTTTTTATGAAGCTTGCAGCAAATCGTCTTACTGTAAATTTACACTATGCAAGTCCCTTGCAGGCGTACTACATCTTTCTAATATATAAAAATCTCGTGTCATGGTGTTTGTGATCGCACTCCTCCGAAACGGCTCGGCCGATTTTTATGAATTTTTAATGTATATTTAGTAGGTATCAGAATAGGTCGTAAAGTATATTTCATCCCGATATTCCCACGGGGTCGAGATTGACGCGGGTAAAACCGCGGGGCGAAGCTGGTAACCTTATAATTGCGAAAGTAACGCTGTCGACAGGTCTGTCTGACGTCTAGCAGTTACCTTTTCCCGCCTAAAGGGCTGAACGGATTCGGGTGAAATTTGGCACAAGGATAGTCCTATGTCCTAATCCTAACCCTGGTCACAACCTGGCAAGACATAGGATAAGTTCTCTATTAAAATTAATTTTATCAATATACTAGCTGCGCCCCACGGTTTCACCCGCATAAGTCTCAATCTCTTGAGAATATCGGGATAAAAAGTATCCTCTGTTTTAATCCAGATTATAAACTATTTGTGTGCCAAATTTCATCCCAATCTGTTAAGCCGTTTTTGCGTGAAAGAGTAACAAACATCCATACCTCCACGCGGGCAAAAGCTAACCCTAAGTAATATTATAAATGCGACTTTGCTTGTTAGTTAGTGTGTTTGTTAGTTTGTTACGCTACGCTACAACGGCTGAACGGATTTGAATAAAACTTGGCACATGGGTAGACCATGACTTGGATTAGAACATAGGATACTTTTTATCCCAATATTTCCACGGGATCGAGACTTATGCGGGCGAAACCGCGGGGCGCAGCTAGTAGTCAATAAATAGAGGCAGACAAAACCAATAACACTTTCTAAATGCAAGGGCTGCAACTTCAAACAAAGTTCGGCAGTAAAGTTTTCTGTCACGCAAACTCGACACCTTTACGACGTTATCGCTGTACATTCGTTCTCGTAGGCGAGTTTGTCTGTGTATTTTGTTTCTGTCTAGTCTAGATCATAGGATCTAGACTAGACATATTTGTAAACTTAAATAAATCAGTTGTTTGTTGGTTTTAGAAATTGGGAAGCTGCTGACGCTATTTGAGAAGCATAGGTCGACATCAAAGACAAGTGCGTTAAAACACCCTATTCAAATTACAGGAAAAGCACTAAAAATTAAAACTATAGTCTAAATCTTTCGAGAATACAATTGAAGAGTAATAAACAAAAACCCAAGATTTAGGATCTTTTGAGATTCAAGAAAGCCTTTTGAAATTCACATAAAAATGGATCGAACCAGTTTTAAAGGTTACTCATAGGAACATGGTATGCCTTATTTAAGCCCTTGCTTGCCCTTCAATAATACACTGAAGTTGCATGTGGAGTAATAGAAGGTGGATCACCTGGACAAAAAATCGAAAGCTTGACTTAACACCGTCAATAGTTGCTCACTGCTATTTTAGTACTTAGAAAGTTATGTCTTGACCATATCAGCTGGTCATCGGTTTGAGCTTGACAAGTTATGGTCAGACAACTAGTGTTTAAAACAGAAATAAACCTAGCAAGAAAAATAAAGTAGGCTCAAATTAGTATTGCGTCTCAACATTGATACCTGGTACTTCTCGACAGGCCTACACTGTTCTCCCATAGTAACACTGTAATTTGAAAACATTGTAGGTAAAAGCTAATTATTTTTAAAAGAGTAACCGTGGAGTTTCTTGCCGGCTCTTCTCCATAGGAAACGACCAATTGGAACCGTGCACCTAGCTTCTGTCGTTTCATAAGTGCCCATGTAGGTTTATGTGCAATAAAAATATTTTGATTTGGATTTTGATCAGCAGGCTTAGCACGAGAACCTTAGAGAAGCGTTTTGTCGACGGAAGA
Source organism: Atethmia centrago (assembly GCA_905333075.3). Classification (NCBI taxonomy): domain Eukaryota; kingdom Metazoa; phylum Arthropoda; class Insecta; order Lepidoptera; family Noctuidae; genus Atethmia; species Atethmia centrago. The sequence continues at coordinate 18,904,779 of HG995385.1, forward strand.
GTGAAACAATGACGTTTCCGTGTAGACAGTTGACAGTTTTGTACCGAGAAATGTAGACAAGCGATTTCAATTCTGCAGTAGAGTAGAAATATAAAGCGTCTTGCTAAGCCTGCAAAAAAATAAAAATACAGGCTGTCATGGGGACGGCTGACGGAAGTGAAAACTTATCCCTCAACGCGCCTAAAGAAATATTCACTTCACTTCACTTCATGAATGAATGAATGAATGAATGAAATGCACCGACCCCAGCGTGGTTAAACCAGACTCGATTGCTCGAATGAACCCAAGGATTCGCACTAGTCCCTGGAGCCTCATGTTTCATGGGACTACAGAGACCATTGCATATCAAAGAGTAGACCGGGGGGCACGGTAATGGTCAGGAAGACGTGCCCTTAGGATAGGAAGGATAATTAGAGCCTACCGGATATGCATCCTTGAGCAAGCAATGGAATAGTGGAGAGACGGGTAATTTATCTATGGGACGATCTTTTAACAACGTCGCCGCCAGGTTGACTCAGGTCCAGTTGCTTTCTCGACTCTTTTCTGTGTCACTGCTATGCTGTGCTGCCTGCTATGCTGCCTAATCTTCTGTCGGTCTTCAGCCGTGTCCATCCAAAAGTTGATTTCCTTGTCTAAGTAAGTCATGTCCTGCTTTATGTTGTCATTCCTTTAACACCGGTTTTACCGGATTTTGAGTTTTCACTTCAATAAAATAATGTTTATCTTAAACACAATTTATACAATGCATAGTATAACACAAATTAAACGTTTCACGTGGTCAATTTAACTTCAGTTACTGCTGCTACAGCATGCCGGCGCGGGCATGTCGGAGACGCGACTCCATACGTTTTTCCTCTACCAAAAATCGTTCGACGCGCCTAAAGAAGTTTAAGCTTCAATCCTATGCTAACTAATATTATAAATACGAAAGTGAATTTGATTGTTTATTTTTTTGTTACGCATTAAATTTCATCACACTATTTCCAGTCAACAAAATCCTGCCCCAATCTGCGAGGTAATTGCGTAACACACTACTTATCAGTAGCAATGGGTTTCATTTTGACAGTTCAGCAACATTCATTGCGTTATTACGTTGGCAAACAACTTTTTCGAACTTATAAGAAGCAATGGATTAGCAATATACTTCAAAATCATTCAGATTATGATTGATAGTGTGTTGGTACGCAATTAGGGTGCTGGACTAATCCCGCCTATAGGCGTCAAGTTCGTCCCGCCATTTAGAATACGCCGTGCGACGACGTTTAAAACGTAGCGTAAATTCGATCGATTTTAAAATTGACTAAACTCGATTCACATAATATTGACTTAGTTTTAAGACTGTAGTCATATCTATTTTCTGTGTTATCTGTATTCGTATTATACTCATTGTGTTTGTAATAAAAAAAAACCAAAATATTAAAGGATAGTTTGTATTCTCAATTCAAAAATCGTTTATTTACGTTAAGTTTACGTAGCGCGTTCGTGCCTCAAGGTCCCTGTAGCTTACTGCTGAATAAGTCGGAAACAAAACGGTGTATTTTATATTAGCACTTTTAAAATAATAATTTCTTTAATAAAATAGTGTACTTGTGGACCACATAAGCTATAAATCGCCCTCATAGTGAGTAACGGTCGACTCTTAGCAACTGTCTTTTGAGAAAGGGATGTTCGTAGTCGCGTGAGCAATCAACTGAGACGGACCTTATAAACGAAGGTGGTGAAAGTTTTTTCTTGTAATATTAAATAATTAGTAAAATATAACATAATTCCAGATGGATTGACCTTAAGATACTTGAAAAAGGTAGGACGAGCAATTGAGTATCCCAAGGATCTCTTAAATCTTAATCCTAACAAATATAATAAATGCGAAAGTGAGTTTGTTTGTTTGTTACGCTTTCACGCAAAAACGGCTGAACGGAGTTAGATGAAATTTGGCACATAGACCATGACCTGGAGAAGGACATAGACTAGTTTTCAACCTGGATCACTGACGAAGTTGCGGGCAACAGCTGGTTCTTCTGTACAAGATGCAAAAGAAAGGTTTGGAATGTAGTGAATTCTGAGATGAAGGCTAAGAATAAGTTTAAAGAAAATCAGGTGGTTTGCCTACCCTTTAATACATTGAGATAAGATGAGCAGCAGGGTGATAATGATAATCTTCTATCTGGCACGATGTTACGAAAAAGAAGAGTAAAAGATAACAACAGAAAGATTATCAATTTTTCAACATCTGCAGGCTTAGCATGACGCTTTATATTTCTTCGAAGAATAGACGCGGCTCTTTCTATACAAAGTGACATTTCGTTTCTCCATTTTTGACATCTCACCGTAGAAATCCTTCTACAATCTGTCATTTTGTCTTCCGTTTCTAACGACCTTTGTCTAGGTCCTTTTTTATGTACAAGTATTTCTACGGTGGGATGTCAAAAAAGGAGAAACGAAATGTCACTTTGTATAGAAAGATCCGTGTCTTTTCTTCGAAGAAATAGTAAGCGTCATGCTAAGCCCGCAGCAGGACTTTAGTATGATTCAATGATTCCCCGAAGTAGAGCAAGAAAAGTCCAATTAAAGTAATTGTTATAATTTCGTTCTGTAAATAAAATAGTCTTGTGCACCTCTCCGGCTATAAATCGCCCGCGTTGTAAGTAACGGTCGATTCTTCGCAACTGTCTCTCGAGAAAAGGGATGGTCTGTAGTCGCGTGCGCAGCCAACTGAGACGGGGCTGTAGAATGTTTAGAGGTGGTATCACATTTGACCGATTAAGATTATTTAGCTATCTAGGACTTCATCCACTAGAAATAAAGTGAACATGGCCGTGCTGATAGCAATTAACTGCATAACTAAATTAATTAACACGTTCGCTGACAGGACGTTGTTAGGCGGGAAATTAAAATATTGCGTTATGGCAGTACGTCGAGGGATGTAGTGTCTGTCGACGTAGTATCGCATTTGGGCAAGCAAACACATGCCTAATATAGCACAACGTCGAGAAACGTTCACGTCCATCGACGTAGTACCAAATTTCGGCAGGAAAACATATGGTCAAAATGACACTACGTTGTGAAACGCTTGTCATTTAGTATAGAAAATTCTACTGCCGTGATGTGGTGTCAGGGTGAGTTCTCACTGTCAGCGAACGTGTTAATAAGTAAGCAATTCTTTTCTTCTGGGTTTTACTTACAAAACGCACCTATTACTGTGTCGAGGAATCCATCAAAGTGGTGACTGATGGTTTAACTGTTCGTACCTACCCCTTTTAGTAATCGATACAGAACATATTCATGGGTTTGGAGACTAGAATCTACTTAATGGGGTTGCTCTCTCTATGCCTTCTCATTAAAATTAAAAGCCATTATAACATCAGCTGTCAAATGACGAATTATTTTCTAAAAACTTATACCTACTTCTTTCCAAAACAAAACTAAGCAACAAACAACAGCTTAATCCTATAACCTCTGCCAGTTCCTAGGTCTACCCGACAGGTGCGTAAGCGCGTCACCTTTGAGAAAAAATGGCGGCAGCGGGGGAGAGACCCTCACGTGTCACGATACACTTTTTATACTCGAATTAATACTACTTACTATCATATGGTGGTTGTACACTGGCCTTTTGTGCCGTATTCAAGTTATAAGAGACAATTATTAAAATATATATTGATGTTTTAGAAAAAAAGGTGAGTAAGGTAGTTTTTGGCAATTTTCTGATTTACCCCCATTGATTTATCACTGTGTGTGTATATCAACAGGACTAAAGGAAAAGTTTTGCAGCTCTTTTGCGAAATCTGTATTTTTATTACTATTTATTCCTTTTCCCAAGCATTGAAATGAAAATTAAATGAAATTGTTTATTCAGTAAATAGGATATCGGAATCACTTTTACACGTCATATTATAAAAAAAAGCGAGATGGAGTCGACATTTCCTCTCTGACTACCCGTGATAAGAAATGGCGAAAATTAAATCAAGGGTCAAAGTCTCTTTTAAAGTCCAGACATAATCTTAGTCGTCAGATCATGTGAGGACCATGTAGATCCATGTCTGAAATGGTCTTTTGAGGAAAGACTTACACTTAGTGGACCTGTCCAGTCAGTGCAAGCATTTGTCAGTTATCATGTAGCTCAACTCAGGACTTAAAGACCTCAACGACTCGACTAACAATACCCAGGAAAGGACATTTCAGTAGGCCGCATAAAGTACTCAAAATGCCAGACTATGCCAGACTAAAAATTACTCACATAGTGTTTTTTTAGTGATTAGCGATAAGCGAAAAGTATTTTATATTATTTTAAAAATTGTGAATTCACATTCACAATTATTCATCATCATTATCATCATCATCATTCCAGCCGAAAGACGTCCACTGCTGGACATAGGCCTCCCCCAATAGGGAGGGCTTGCCATAATCGCCACGCTTGGCAGGCGGGTTGGCGATCGCAGTATGGCGTTAAAATGCATAGAGAACGCTGCTGCCCATTCTCTAGTAGTCTAGTCCCTTAGTCGCCTTTTACGACACCCACGGGAAGAAATGGGATAGTGCTATTCTTTACGTCCGGCACCACACGGAACTCCGGCACCACACGGAACAATTATTACCTAAAGTAATATAATACTTTTCAAAGAAAATTATAATTGAGATTGATTTCCACTAAACAGCTTTTCGCTGCAGAGTAAAATTTGTGTCTTCCTATTGGTAGAAATCTCTCCTGAAACAGGAAGATAACCCTTAGTCGACCCTTTCAAAGTAGAGATATGGATAGCCATATCCTTACTTCCTGCTCCTAAAGCTCCTAAAAAATCCTTTGCTCCTGATAGTATCATCATCACCATAGACCCGATGATGATACTTTCACGAGCAAAGGATTTTGTTCCATCACAGATATATTTTTCGGGCAAGATTTTGTTCCATCACAGTGAAATACTTCTCGACCAAAAGAAGAGAAGTATTTCCCTGTGACGGAACAAAATCTCTTGCTGCAACAAAATATTTAGATGTTTCGCAAAAAGAATGCTTTTAAACTCTTTTTAAACAGGATTTCGCTTCATCATTATTAACAACCCTGTTCTAAGCAATTAAACACACCATACTTATATAACTCACAAAAGATTAAAAAAAAGATGTTGTTCTATCACAGAGAAATACTTCTCGAGCAAAAGAAGAGAAGTATTCTGTGTGATGGAACAAAATCTCTTGCTGCAATAGAATATGTAGATGTTTCGCAAAAAGAGTGCTTATAAAGTCTTTTTAAACAAGATTTCGCTCCATCATCATTAACAACACTGTTCCATGCAATTAATCACCCCATACTTAACTAATTCAATATGTCTTATACCAATAACAGTCTTAAACTCATCGTATAAGTGTCCAAGAACCTTAAAAAGACAGCTATCTCCCTGTACAGAATATAAATAGTTAATTTCGTAACCGGGCGGTTATTTTAACTACTTTATCGTGAGTCGTGACCGGCGCACGCGCAACTTCTATTGGATTTCACTTTAACTCTACACCTGGCTAGAAAGGGTAATTTTTATTAAATTATTACTTGTAAGGTGACACTGGGTTTATTTATTGTAATAACTTTTAATTCTTTGTAGAGAAATTGCTTGTAGTATTTTTTGCATACGTAGAATGTTTTGAATATTTCGCTCGTATATCGCAATTAGTTTTAACTTAAATGTCAGGGATGATCTTTGAAATAAATTGGAAAGTTTTTAAAGGAGTTTGTGTTAGTTTGATAAATTCAGTCAAAAGGGACTTAACTGAGAACAGATAAACAGAAAATTAATGTCTGGTTCTAACCACTAGTACTTAATTATTGAAAACAAGATTTCACAGTGAGATTTTTATAGAATAGGCCGTGCTATTCTGTAAATATCTTACCGTGAAATCTTAAGTAAACTGCGTTACCAATAGTGTCAATACCTAGCAATGGTGGAATGGCAACTCACTTCACCTATTTTTTCACGGTGAGATTTTTACAGAATAGGCCGGTTGCAGTGCTATTCTGTAAAAATCTTACCGTGAAATCTTAAGTGAACTGCGTTGTCAATAGTGTCAATCCCCTCATAGGGTGGAATGACAATTCACTTCACCTATGTTTTTACGGTGATATTTTGCCTGTAATCGAGGGGCTTGTAACTAAATAACAACAGCCGCACGAGTCAATCGATCAGGTTAAGCTACGCTTGCCGTAGTTGGTCCGTAGATGGGAGACCATCTTTACATACCAAGACCCCTTCGTGCCTCAGAAAACACATTAAGCCATTGCTCCCGGCTGTAATTCGTCGATCTTTGACAGTTGTTACGGGTCGTCAGAAGCCCGAAAGCCTGACAAACAGCCTTACCAAGTGGTATCGTATTACCCAGTAACTGGGTTGTGGAGGTCAGATAGGCAGTCGCTCCATATAAAATACTGGTATTCAGCTGCATCCGGTTAGACTTGAAGCCGATCCCAACGTAGTTGGGAAAAGGCTAGGCAGATGATGATGATTTTGCCTGTAATCCACATGACATGATAGAATAATTGAGATTTTTTTTTTATCATGTCTAGTTAGGCACCATTGCATACATACATACATACATAAACTCACGCCTTCTTCCCATGGGGGTAGGCAGAAACTATAGAACGCCACCTGCTACGCTCCTTACATGCTCCTTTTGCTTCGTTTACGTTCATACATCTGGCCATACACGCGCGCCGGTTGCGAGTACTACGCACCTGACCTTTTTGAAGAACATCATTAATGAGGTCACTACATACCTATATGTATGTCTTTCTGGGGCGTCCCCTCCCGGCATTTCCACTCACATCTGCCTTGTAAATATCTTTTGTTAGTCGCCTTTCATTCATCCTCTAAACATGACCAAACCATCTAAGCATACTCTTTTCAATTTTTGTCACTACATATTCCTTTAAACCGCACCGTTGCCTTATCACATCACTTTTCAGCCTATCATTTATAGGCACCATTGCACAAGTAAATATATACTCCAACTCGTCTCTCCACCCAATATAATATATCATGCACATAATAAACAATGTATGTGTCGCCTCATTATATAAACACATGATGAAAATGAAAATATTATCACAGCGAGGATCTTGCGTCGATTTGTTTTGAGTTCAGCACGGGCCGAAGCAATAACACGAGGTACAAATGTATTATATGAGCAATCATAAATTCATAATAATCTCGTTTATTTGAAAAACTTCACGGTATTTTCAGGTTCCACCCGAGATTGTTTTGTGTTACTCATTGGTTGTATCTTTGTGTGAAGATTATTTTTCTTTGAGTATATATTGATTAAAAAAAGTTTATATGGCGTTTATAGCCCGTTCTTCTCCATAGGTACCTACTACGCTTTGGAATGGGCAATTTTATCTTTCTCACTGATCGACTCCTTGACAAAGTTCAAAAGTGCCAGTTGGTTTAATTGAAATAAATGCTTTGTGTTTAACTTTGGATCTAAATGATGGATTCATATCTGTTATTAAATCAGTAAGTAACCTTTTCTGCCTATTATTACTAGAATAGATTCTTAGCACTTCTGTGGCCTACGTTACGACGTGTCCTATGTGTCATTGTATTGAAACAAAGTCGTATTCTTATGTCATCAAATCGAGGTACTTTAGAAAGTCAAACAGGAGCCCAGCAATTCTGTCTGGCTTCGTCATCATCATATCATTTCAGCAGAAAGACGACTCTGCTTGACCTATGCCTCCCCAAGCGTCGCCGTATCGTGTTTTGCTTATTGCATTTAGCGGATTCCTGCGACTTTCAAGAGAGAGAGAGCACTTTTGAAAGCAGTGGTGGCCAAGTGGCAATAACAGCCCCTACCTAAGTCGTAAGAGTTGTATGGTCCTGGGTACGGTGAAGAAAAACATCGTGAGGACACAAAAATTCGAAGACATGTGCCATTTACCGCTTCTTGCATTACGCGGATTCCTGCGACTTTAAAGAGAGCACTTTTGAGAGCAGTGGTGGCCCAGTAGCAACGGCCCCGACTTACGAGTTGTATGGTCGTGGGTACGTTGAAGAAAAACCTCGTGAGGACATGTTCTAGAACTAAAAATTCGAAGTGATGTGCCATCTACCCGCACAGGGCTCGCGTGGTAGATTACAGTCCTATCGAAGAGAGGAGGCCTGTGTCCCAGCAGTGGGAACATTATAGGCTAATTATGCTTAATGCTGCGACTTTAAGATATGAAATGTTACCTTGATATGGGTAGAATTAAAGCAAAATGTTAGCATATCAGTTTAGCATCTACTTGCATCGATTTACCGAGAGATGCTTTGAGTTGTAATTTTTTTTCCCAGTTAAAAACGGTTCTATAATTATTTTACAACTTCTACAAAATCTTACTAAGATTCGTTTTTTTCGATTTACGGTTATGGATGGCTCTCAATCCGTAATACGCACATTACCTATACAATCTACAATCTCCCAACAATCAGCCCGACGCGTTAAAAGCAAGCAAATAATAATGGCTACCCAAAAAAAACACCTTTTTCGCATTACCACATTCACGCATAAATTTAAGGCACATTAGGGCCAAGAGAGTCACCCATGGCGTAAACTCACCGCGGCACTTCCGATGCCGGGGATAGGGGATAAAAACCTCATTTCCGGCGAGAACCCTTCCCTTAGGGGACGCTTGGTACAATCAGCGGGTTGCTATGGTGATAATGTATGCGTGTTCCAAGAGTTTTGTCATGGGGTGGTTAAGAGGAACTTGGGGGATTTGAGTTGGTGTATGTTCTTAATAATTGTAATGTTGCAATTGATTATATATTAATGTCTGGATTTGCGCCCGGTTGATGGCAATAGGCTCGCCCCCTATTAAATGGGACTTAAACATAACTGGCAAAATGTGCGTGTACTACAGGTACACCTCTGCCCAACACTTCGGGGAAATAAGGTGTGATGTTATGCAAAAGATTAGCGTGAGGTCTTTTCAGCAATAGGCGATATTAGAAACTCTACGGTCGATTGTACACCTAATACTAAGAAGGAAATATTATGTTCTTGGTTTTTGTATCATTTTTTTATTGTTTGTTTGGATAGGTTGTATTTGTATCTCGCTGCCTTAGGGAAGTATCTATATACATCATGAATCTGCTCACTCTATTGAACGCTTTGTTATTTTCATCTTGAAGTAGAGGGCTTCTCATTGACCAGTGTATCTCATTGTTAAAGTTAAAGAGTTAATCCTAGCTAGGATTAAAGTTTCAGCCTATGCTAGATAATAAATCATAGTTAGAAAATAGTTTTTCAGATCGTTCTGGTCTACGTTGGGGTATCGTTAAGCCTCCTTTCTGATATTGTTGAACTCCCCGGATACTATTTGCATGTTCCACAAAAATGTGCCTTCCTGGAAATCGTTTGTTCTCTTATAATGTGCGAAAAAAAATAACCCCGTATCAGGCTCACACACAATACGGCTACGAAGTCAAAACCCAAACATCAACAATAAATAAAAAAAAAGTTCAACTTACGAACTAATTAGTCTACTATCTCCTGGGGTGCGTTCGACTTAACGTCCGATTCGCCATGGACCGAGGGGAGTTATCAACACAACAATAAGTAAATCAGACATGTGTGGCGCTCCCCTAGTGTAACGAGCGTAATGATACAGGTGATTGTTGTTTTTTATCGATTTTGTGCATGATCGAGTGAGCAGTGGTGTTGATTTTTATTTTAATGCATTATGGAACACTTCATTGTATCGTACCTACTAGGTGTTGCCCGCGATTTTACTAGATTCCTAGGGAAACTACTTCATGTTCCAGAAAAAATAATATTCCGTGTTAATCCAAGACATGAAATGGTCTATTTTACACAATCCCAATTCGTTCAGTCGATAAACGACTGATTTCGATGAACGCGTGATTATGAAATTAAAAGGTAAAAAGTTTTACCTAAATATGCTACGTTACGGATTATGCTAAACTCTGTTTTTTTATTTAGGAAATAAATCATAAATCATTTATTTATTTGCAAACATGGGTTTACTCTTTGATTTGCAATGGTCTCTGTAGTCCCATGAAACATGAGGCTTCAGGGACTAGTGCGAATCCTTGGGTTCATTCGATTCTGGCAATCGAGTCTCGTTTAACCATGCTGGGGTCGGTGCATTTCATTCATTCATTCATAGGAAATAAATCATAAATCATTTATTTATTTGCAAACATGGGTAAGAGATACATCGATTTTTTTCCTTATAATAAAGTTCTCCATATTTTACCATCACATGGGTGTGCAAATAGTGTAAAATAAAAAAACAGAGTTCAGCATAATGCATTGTAAAGCCCATACCCTTCTCCAGGTTATGGTCTACCCGCGTACCAAACTTCATCCAAATCCGTTAAGCCGTTTTAGTGTGAAAGCGTAACAAACAAACAAACTCGCTTTCACATTTATAATATTAGTTAGGAAGTTAGGATATCCCATATACCTCATGCCGTAGTAAAAAATATGGCCAGTAAATAGTTGGGAGTGTAGCTGTAGTAAACAGAAATAGACAAAACAAGGCTTCTCTTAAGAAAAAAAATTGCCAATTCTGTATAGTTTGTGGTAGCGAAAAAAATATATGTAAAATTTGAACATATTTCCCAGAACATGGTTGTTACCAAAACGCGTTTTGAAAAAAAATCTCGATACAAACTAACGTTAAACTAACCTCTTACCTTGAGTTCTAATCCAAAATATCTATACTAAATATCAACATACGTTACGTATTTAATTAATAACAAGAACGTCTTTTTTTAATTGGTTGTTTTTTATTTTCGATTACTCAACTCAATTTTGAGTAAACAGATAATTGCTTCATGTTTTGCAATAAATTACAAGCGTTGTGTCACCACGCTTCTCTTTCTTTTCTATGCAATCTGACAGTGACCGTGGTTTAGGTGTTATCAGCGTCTTAAAAGGACTGATCATCACGTGAATGCTACAGCCAGTTTTCCTAAAAAGAATAACTCGTATTTAAGAACATGGAAAAATTCAAGGATGTTGTGAACAAAGGGATACCATCAACAAGCCATTTGCCTCTCAGCACAAGAAACAGCGATAGAGCTATTAAAAGTTGAACAAAGAAGACGTGAAAAGCTATACACTTTTACCGAAAATTACCCCCATTTTTACTCACACCACCCAACAATCCGCAACAATCATACCTACCTCCCATAATACAGAACATCGTTCTCTTCTGGGAAGCGAGGGCGGTTGTCATGGCAACGCGCCGCATCAACACGCCACCCATCCGTACGAACGCACACATACAGTCGTGTGATTGTACAGGTGACCTGGTTAGGTTGGGGATACAATGGGGAGAACTTACCTAGAAGCAAATATTTATGAGAGACAACAGCTAAAGCCATGAAAAGTGGAGTTAGGTCGACACAGAAGTTAAGTATTGAATATGTCTGCAAAAATACCATTGGCCAAAAATAAACAAAGATAAAAAGAATTTTCAGAGAGTAACCTTCAGTGTGAATCTCTGGATTTCCAATGTAGCTAATGGTTATTTTAAACAAATCCTTGAACATCCAGTTCGGGCCCCATTTGAGAGAAAGCGGAACTGAATCGTTACAGAAATTATAAGAGGAAATCTGCTTGCAAACTCAAATAATCAGCATGAAAGCAATGGCGGATTTTTTTGCTGATGGTCCAAAGCTGGAATAAACCTGGATACAGATAATGTACTCGACAGCGCCCGTTCTATCGAACAAAAACGAATATCGTTGTGAACAATAAAATTCCCAGAGAAAAACTATTATTTATTGAAATTTCTCGGTGTATCCCTCACCTTATTCATCACAATTTGCTAGTGTGCGTGTTTCAGGTCGACGTTTATCTGGTGCGGCCACGTCACGATGTCATACTCTGTCATATAGCACACGAGTACATTAGCAAGCTGAGTACCTATGTACCTGTGTGGTAGGGACGCGGATCATAGAAATAAGGTGTCGTTTTGCATCCTCATCAAATTTCAGAAGGCTGCTATATAAAGGCTTCTACATACTGGCGCGACGCGACACAAAGACACCGCGTGTAGCACTACAAGCGGTGCCTTTGTGTCGCGACGCGTCGCGCGACAAGTCGCGCCAGTATGTAGGAGCCTTAAGACTTAATAATCAAATAAAATTACGACACCTGCTCAATAATTAATACATACCTTCTTGTTTTTTTTTTTTCTTTTTATTTAAGTTTGACAGAATGTGGAAGGACAGCAAGTGTAGAGCGTGTCCATTTATGATGTCACATTTTTAGGGTTCCCTAGTAAACAAGGAACCCTTATAGTTTCGCCATGTCCGTCTGTCTGTCCGTCTATCTGTCTGTCTGTCTCCGCTGTAGCTCAGAGACGCTTAGTACTAGAAAGCTGTATTTTGGCAAAGGTATACATATTAATCATGCCGACAAAGTGCTAAAATAAAATCATGAAAAAAATATTTTTTCTCGACCACCCCATGATGTTGGGTATCGTTGGATAGGCCGTTCAAAAATATTGTCGGTCTGTGAACACCACTTTTCAACTCAAGGAACCTATAGCTAAACTAGGAGCTTGCCTAATATTAAACATTAAAGTGCAAATTTTTGTTAGAGTCAAGTGTCCCTCTCCCCCTTCAGGCTAAATGGTTGTTTATGGAGATGTGAAAAAATTCATGGCGGTCGTACATATAATGAAACTAAAAGGAAAACTAACACAGGTAAGTAGGCTTCACAAGTTAAGCTTAGTAATAGTCGAGCAACTTAAATTTGCAGTTGGAGAATTGATTGGCATATATCGAGGTATGGGAGAACATGTTTTTCAACAACAATGTTGTTTGTTTTTGGGATAAATTCATACCAACTCCCAGCTACGGAACCCTTCATTATGCGTGGTCTGACACGCACTTGGCCGGTTTTTTTTTTAAGATAGCTTAGCACTGATTTTAATCAGGCTTCTATGTTCTATGTTAGAGGGTTCGGTTTCCGCACTTAGTACTTTTGGTGAACCATTGTACGTGTCAGGATTCATATAAACTCTTCGTAATTTACCCTACTCTGATCTGGGACTCATCGTAGATCGCCATCATGGCGATCGGTACTTTTAAGTTAAATCACAAACCTATTTTGTTCTGTTACTTTGCCAATTGTACTACATTAAATCTTTTTAGAGAACAATAGTAGAACTGGTAATCTATTACATGGTAGGAAATTTGAAGACGTGTAAGATTAAAAACACCTCTAGCTACTTCTTTAATTATTTACATAATAATAGTGTTTTTTTGGGCTGTCGCTGAAAACCAACGCTGGGCTCTGTCGCACATAATGGTCGCAGCATTTTGCTGAGCGATGGCCGTTTTTCGTGGAGGTGACACATCCTTTCCCCCAACTTTAATCTTTTTTGTGTTTGTGTTCTTCCTTTGCGTTATGTTGACCGCAAATAAACGAATTTTCATTCTTTACATAAAACTCTATTGTCTCATGAATTATTTACGCAAGAACTTTTCAAGCAACTTGAACACTAATTGTTGAAATTAGAAAAGTATCTGTAGATTAAAATACAATAATCTAGCCCACTGTCTAGTAACTCTAATACACGTGATTGAACATCGATGATCGACGGTGCTAATAGCGATGTACATGCAAATAGGACGCTCGCTGGATAGGAACGTCTCTAGGTGTTTGTACTATCGATTTTGTGGACAATTATAATAGGGGTTTGGCTTGCTGGCTGAGGGTTTTCTTTAGACAGTTCGTCTGGTTTAGAAATACAAAACTTTCACTAACATGTTTTCGTACGTAGTTACATTTGGTAATTGTTTGCCCAATTAATCTTAACTTTGCTTTATTAAGAATCACGTTCATGAAAAGTATTCACCTAGCTTCATCTTTCTAACTGACCGACCCCTTAACAATTCAAAAGTGCCTGTAGTTTGTTTTTTGAAATAAATACTTTGAGTTTGATTCACCACTGCAGTGTCGGTGTGTTTTGATATTATAGTACCATTCAGTACCTGGGCATATCCTACAAAGATATTTATAAAACCACTAGCTGCGGAATATCGGGATGAAATATACTTTACGACCTATTCTCATATCTACCAAAAATACATAAAAAAATTCATAAAAATCGGTCGAGCCGTTTCGGAGGAGTGCGACCACAATCACCGTGACACGAGATTTTTATATATTAGAAGATTATCATAAAAGTATTTGGATTCGCAATCCAATCGTTGTTGTCAAGATAAAAATTCTGACACTTTAATTTTAGACCAATTGAGTTTATTTTACCGCGACTTACGAATTGTAGGTCGTAGGTTCGAGCCCAGAGAGGCGCTTTACTTTGTGTAAATAATTTCAAAACGATTAAGGAAAACATCGTGAGGAAACCGGCATGTCCTAGAACCAAAAATTCGAAGACATGTGACATCTACCAATCCGCACTGGGCCCGCGTGGTGGATTACGGCCCACTCCCTCTCACAGAGAGGAGGCCTGTGTCCCAGCAGTGGGAACATTATAGGCTGATTATGTGAATTTATTTTAGTCATCATAATGCATACAACGTACAAGGAAGCTTCTACATGAAAGAAGCCTAAAATTGAAAAGGCAAGAAACACTTAGATCTGATCTAAGTGCAAGCATCCACAGGGGAGGGGGATATTTTCCGGCAGTGGACGTTATCTGGCTAAAATGATGACTGAGATAAATACTTTTGTTCCCACTAGTACCAGTGAATTGTACCACCGGTGGTACTAGCGGGAAATTTCACGTGACGTGAATTTCAAAATTGAAGAAATTAAAAAAAAAAAATTTAAAAAGACGTGAATTTCAAAAGCTAAATAAGGTCTATGGTGGAGTACCACCATAGACCTTATTTAGCTTACGGTTGAGCAGTGTCCGTCACTATCACGAAACTTTGAACCTACAAGAGAAAGACGGATAACATATTATCTCCAAAGCATGTCAAGTTGTTCATACGTAATATTGAACTAACTTCAAATACTAAAAAGAGGTAACTGAAATCTTGAGCAGCAGTTATTTTTTCACTTTGTCACGGTCGCTCCCATAGTAAAAGTTGTTCATAACTTTTCAAGTTTTCAATTATATCTTGAAGACCTTGCTCGGCTCTCGGTCTATGACTTTGGAATAAAATAAAAGCACCCATTTAATACCAACATAATTTGTATTGTTACGCTTCAGGCCTAATACTATTGGTGTCAGGCTGTGATAGTGCTGCCTTTACTGTCAACACACCACAGCGGGACAGTAAGGACACCACCAGCTCGGGTTCCGTGCCTGGAGGCAGTTTGCGCTGTGTGTTTTAAAACTTCCGGTAAAGAAAAGCACCATAACCCATCATAATTTGTATTGTTATGTTTCAGGCTCACTGATACTATTGGTCTCAGGCGGGGTTAGTGGTGCCTGTACTGTCAGCACACCATCGCGGGACAGTGAGGACACCACCCGCTCAGGGTCCGTGCCCGGGGGCAGCTTGAACTGTCGATTGTACTCATGGTACACTGTAGTGTCTTTTGTTTTTTCTTCGTGGGTTGCAGCTACGATTAGCATGTCGTTCAGGAGCTTCACTTTTATCTGGAACAAAGATAAATTGGTGAACCTGAATTGGTTACTTTGTAAATATTTTGGCCATGGAAGAACTATAGCTATTATTAACGCAATGCAGATAACTGGGTCGATTTTAAGGGCGCCATTATAATGACAAGCACATGAGTTGCATATAGTCTCTCTGGTTGAAAAATTCAGTTGCAGGTGTGCTTGGCAACCATTTCCTCTGAGCCATTGATCTTTTTGCCGGTCTATTACATGAAAAGGGGTGAGCAATCTGTTCATCAATTGATGTAATGACAGCCTATATATCTTTTGTTAGTTATGACCTAGCGGCGCCTTCTGCCTGCTTATTACAGCTATACATCCGACTGCCAACCTAAGTTATATTAATTTATTTCCATCTATATTCTAACAGTCGTATATAGCCGATATCAGATACTTCAACTGAGTGAATAGTTCACTCGAGTGAAGGTTCATTCCATATCCACACGACACCGACACAATTATATAGGAAAGAACGATCATCCGCTCCGTTAACATAATTTTGCGATCATTCGGTAGCGAGTGCAAGATGCTAAAATCCAACATCGTTGGATCGGTCCATTTTTCACTTTTGATTAATTTTGCGTTCAGATGATTCACTTCGAGTGAAAGACCCGAATGAAATGCTAATATATAAAGTTAAGCGTCTGATATCGGCTTAAAGAAGTACAGTGTACAGTTTAAACGAAGATGTAAATATTTAAATTGTTTCGTACCTCAGAGGGATCAAACTGGCTGACGTCAAATAATAGCTTCAAGGTCTTGTCCTCCCCTTCGCCAATCACCAGTGGTGAATTTTGGAGGACTTCCCAGTTAGAGAGCAATAGGCCAGTCTGAACGGTGGAGGACCCGCCGTAGAATTGCGTTAGGTCAGAGCTGAAAGGAATACAGACGAATTTATGTTTGGCCTTTGGCCAATATTTGCTGATGAAGATGGAAGAACGGAAACTTAATTTTATTATATACTAATAGACTAGCGACTTGCCCTTGCTTCGCAAGTTATTTACGACCTGACCAAACGTCGAGATTTCTTTAATCGGAATGTTTTAAACACATTAAGGTGACAGCCGCATCAAAATCCATTGTGAAGTTTAGAAGAACAACGTGGTTACACAGACGGATCTGGATACCCAGAAGATGTCTGCTGCTTAGAAAGTTGGACTGACGAGCTATACTGACTAGTCCCGAGAATATGCTGGACTGGATGCGGGCAGCACATGGCCACATACTCAATACTCGCCCGGAGGACACGGTGGAACATACGGTGGAGGTCTGCCCGGCACGGGCAGAGCACCGCCGTGTCCTCGTGGAGGCGATCGGCGGCAGAGATCTCTCACGTCCGGCCCTGGTTCAGGCCTGGTACGGAGCGAGAGCGAGAGGGAGGTTTCTTTGAATAATTATTACACACACAGTTGAGTGCCGACCCTTAGGTGAGGACTAGTAAACATCTTTCGACTTATATGATGATGCTGATGATAAATTCATTTCCTTAAATCATACAAATCCAAAGTCAAATTCAAATTATTTATTTCAAATAGGCACTTATAAGGCACTTTCGTGGGCAAGAAACTTCACCGTTACTTAAAATATGTTACAATATTTTGTATATATAATTAATTTACCTATATTAATTATATGTGAAGATGATACACCTAGACTAAATTACTATACCACAATAGGTAAAAAGAATTAAAAATGAAGCAAAGACTGCAGACAAATTAATTATGTGATAGATAAATGGTGCTCACATTTACAAACATTGTAAAAGTATACGTTTTCCTAAAAGTATAGGAAAAGTATAGGTCAGTGTGTGAGTTAAGGTAATCACAGAATGTAAAATCAATGTCATAAAAATAATAAATTTTACAATTAAAATAGCAACCAGTTTGATTTTGTCTAGATCTACTCTTTGATTGTCCTATGGAACTGGACCAGCATGTTCCCAAGCATTCTTATCTTGGATATAATCCTTTAATTTGTAATATGCTTGCTTACAAAGTGTACTTTTAATAAGTATAAGTTTTAAATTTTCTTTAATTCAATTGCAATATACAAGGTATTTTGTTGTAACATTTAACAAAGTACCACAAGATAATCTGAAAAATGGTTGATCTATTTTATCTTTATTTCTAGTACTTATTAACATTATGTCCATCGTTAATTTTATTAAAAGATAGATTTAGATTTTTTATTACATATATAATATTTTAATAAATGAATTGGCAAGGTGCCGTCACAATATTAATCTTTTTAAATAGTTCCCTAACTGATTCGCAGCGACGTAGATTATAAATCGCTCTGACAGCTCTCTTTTGCAAAATAAAGATGTATTCAATGTCAGCAGCCCGACCCCACAGTAAAATGCCGTACGACATAATGCTGTGGAAGTAGCTAAATTAGACCAAACGCGCGGTTTCTACATCTGTCAACTGTCTTATCTTTCTAACAGCATAAGCGGCTGAGCTTAGCCGCCCCGCAAGAGATGTTATATGTGGTCCGCATTATAGTTACTCGTCTAGAGTGATTTCTAGTATCCTCTAATCCACTCCGTCTATCTGTTTTCACACCTACGGCTGAACGGATTTCGATTGAGTCTAAAATTTCTCAAATTCAATCTTTGACGAAAACACGATTCCATAAAATTTTCTCGATAGAAAAAAAAACAAAGTTACCGTCAAAACGAACAATAAAGCGCTAGTATTTAAAAAAAATACTTCAAAGTTAGATCATGAAACTGCATAATAAAATAACTGAACTAAATATAAAGCAGATACCTACTCGTACTATGTTTTATTATTTTTATTAAGTACATTATTTTAATCGTAAAAAGAAATTACCAAAACTATCGGTGCCTTGGAGCCTTCTCCCTGCCGCCCCGTCTCGCTTGCTCGCGTAACCGCAAGCAGTAGCTTGCGAGCGAGACAAAGAGACAAGAGACGAGATGTTATGGACGCATAAAGCCACACAGAACAACCATAACCTTATCTAGGACAAGTTTTATCTAGTATAATTTCCGACCTCGAGCCAAACCGCAGGCAAAATCTAATTGTTCATGTCATCATCTGCCTAGCCTTTTCCTAACTACGTTGGGGTCGGCTTCCAGTCTATCCAGATATAATACTGAATAACAGTATTTTACATGGAGCGACTGCCTATCCGACCTCCACAACCCAGTAACTGGGTTACACGATACACCTTGGTAAGACTTTTAGGCTTTTGACGACCCGTAACGACTGTCAAAGATGAAGAATGGCAGCCGGGACCAACGGCTTAACGTGTTAATTGTTCATATATTACCTGAATTTATGCATTTGCTGGTCTATTCGTTTCATCTCCTGATTGAATCGTTCTTTCATAAAGGCATACGTGTTGTCGAAGATGGACAGGTCTGTTAGCTGTACGGGAATATTCTGCTTGCTCGAAGGTTTTGAAGACATTTTGATTGATTTTGTAGCGGGAATTTTGTGAAAAAGAATTAATTTTGTTTGGGTGAAATGATTGGTTTTTTTTTGAGGTTTGTTACATTATTTTTATTTTGATAGACGTTTCCTATCAATTTTTTATCGTCTAGTGTGTCATCTATGGCTCCGCTAGGAGTAATGGTGTTCTGTGATCTATGGTCTCCTGCTTATTTTCCTATTTAGGTTTAAAAAGTTTAGTGGTTTCTGTTGGTGGTGGTAGTTTAGTTTATTCTTTGTCCACTTTATTAAATTTAATAAAATTAAACAATTCTCTTACAATATCTTGACTATGAATCTCAACAAGATGAAAAATATGATACGAAAATAAAATTGCAATAATAAAAAGTCAATTAACCTTTCACCATCTCTAAATGTCAGTGTTGCCAGATAAGTTAACGTTCCCCCTGAGATGTGGTATTTAGGCGCCCTCGGGGGGCGGACAGACAGACTGACAATCACCCCACTGCTGCCATGGTGACGGCGGTCTAAACACGGCCCTATTAATCTCGTTGCGAGGGCGTGCCGAATTCGTAGGGTAACCAGAGCTTTATGAGATTAGATTTTACGCAATAGGGCGTAACGTAACGATAATAATATTAATATTGACTTAATAATGTTGTGATGATAAATTATTACCAATCAATTACTTTGTTATGAAACTAGAATGCGTTAGTTCTTTATATTTATTTGAATTTATTCAGCAAAAAATATTAATTGAGGTATTTAATACTTAAACACTGGCATCTACTTTTTTATTAATATCAATTTATTAACAAAACAGTAATATCGAAATCAATGTTACAACAAAATAAATAAAACCACAAACAACATCTGGCATTATCATCGAACAATCAAATCATAATCTTTCCCTAAAAGAACAACAATAATTATTTCACCAAATGGCAACCCTAAGTGGCGAGGGCGCGAACCGCCGCCAAATTGGCGGGAAAGCTCCCCGTTTGACAGATCATTTTTTATTCCGTTCGGAAATTTGGTACTATTGTTCCGCTGATTACCAGGTGGTCAGGAAGTGAATTTTATGCTTGCATTTATTATTTATCGACATAACTTACTGGTTATATTATCATTATATTTATTTTATTCCATGTGATACTTATTTGTTATTATTCATACTTTAGGGTCAGAACAAACATGGGTGCATTATTATTAGTAAATAAAGAAATATTGATTGATAAAGTAATGTCATCTTCATATGCTATGGCTTTTTTTTTGGGTGGGAAATCATCAAATAACTTCTCCCGCTCTGGGCGGAGCGGGAGGGTGTGTCAGACTCTTACTGACTAAATCCCAACCGTACTCCTTCCGTTGCCTGTGTTGCCAGGGGCCTCGGTGACCCTTTAGTACCTTCCCGCGACCCCGGCAGGCATTGGCCCTAGTGGACCCCTACACTTGTGCTGACGACATCTCTTTGAGGCGCGCGTGGAATACAACGCGCCGTCGACCCGGGCCTGGTCCTTACCGGACGGTGAGCTACCCATTGCTCACCGTCCGCAAGCCCGCGCCTACGGTGGCCGGAAATCCGCCCGGGATTCCCGACGCCCAGGGCGTCTTCTGCGGCGGCTAGGGGCGAGAGGGCGCGAAATTTGATGCCTTGCTATGGCTTGCACCTGCATGCTATAGCAAGGCATTAAAAGCCATAGCAAGGCATTTAATTCGACCCTGTAAATATAAAATATAGGTACCTATATTCTACATTTTACTGGACGAATTCAATTAGCTACCAAAACTCCGCAGACGTGACGGGTATCGATATATCAACACGATCAAACAAAAATAACTGTTTTTTTTTTCTCAACTTATAATTCACGTAACTACAATACCTGCGGTCGTTAACCCAAAAAAAAAATCATATAATAGTTTTGTTTTTTATTTATCGTATTTAGGCGCTGACAAGACCCAATTGACCAAAATAGGCTTCTCTTAAGAAAAAGAAATTGCTAAATCTTTATAGTTTGTGGTAGCGGAAAAAATATATGATAATTTTGAACATATTACCCAGAGCTTGGTTGTTACATGAACACGTTTCGAAAAAAAAACCTCGATACAAACTAACGTTAAACTAACCTCTTACCTTGAGTTCTAATCCAAAATATCTGTATTCAATATCAACATACGTTACGTATTTAATTAATAATAAGAACGTCTTATTTGAATTGGTTGTTTTTTATTTTCGATTACTCAACTTAATTTTGAGTAAATAGATAATTGCTTCATATTTTGCAATAAATTACAAGTGTTGTGTCATCGCGCTTCTCTTTCTTTTCTATGCAATCTGATAGTGACCGCGGTTTAGGTGTTGTCAGCGTCTTAAGATCGCGATACCC
This sequence comes from Atethmia centrago, assembly GCA_905333075.3. Taxonomy (NCBI): domain Eukaryota; kingdom Metazoa; phylum Arthropoda; class Insecta; order Lepidoptera; family Noctuidae; genus Atethmia; species Atethmia centrago. Next base: position 18,926,183 of record HG995385.1, read on the forward strand.
ATCACATTTGCGGAGTTTCGCTAACTAATTACTTTGACCCTGTATGCACTGAGTACCTGAGTAATCTACTCTTCTGTGAATGGATAAAGAAGAAACGAACTATAATAACATTCTATTATTTGTCACGAAAGACAACTTCCATCATAATAATTCAACATCACTTTAATAATAACAGAATTACCGTTCGCCCTCTCAAAGAGATTCTAATCAACAAAAATACAAGATATTAAAGGGGAGGTCGGGGTAGCGTTTTTAATTCCCGTAAAACGTCACGTCATATCTCGGGGGAGAGTGGGCAAACATCGTTATACCGTTGTTACTAGGTGTATGTTTGTGTTAAGTCAATATGTTTGTGGGGGCGCTGGGAAGTTGGGTGGACAGGGTATTGCGTATGTTTTGCTTAGAGGACTGGAACTGTTCGAAATGTCAAACAAACGTCTAACTTTTTTAAGACTCTTGAAACTATCATAATCAGCCGAAAGCGAAAGCCAGAAGACTATGTGGGTCATTGTTGTTTTTTTTTTTTCTCATTTAGTATTAGGTAATCTTGGTCTGGCAGTTTGAGTAATTTATGCGGCCTACCCAAATGTTCTTTCTTTGGTATTGTTCGTCGCATCGTTGAGCTCCTTAAGTTCTGAGTTGAGCTGCACGATTACTGACAAATGCGTGCACTGACTGGACAGGTCCACTCAATCTGTGTGGTTCTTTCCTCAAAAGGACCATTTCAGACACCAATCTACATGGCCTTCACATGATCTGATCAAGATTATGTCTTTTTTTTTTTTTTTTTTTTTGAGGGTGGGAAATCATCAAATAACTTCTCCCGCTCTGGGCGGAGCGGGAGGGTGTGTCAGACTCTTACTGACTAAAACCCACCCGTATTCCTTCCTGTTGCCTGTGTTGCGGGGGCCTCGGTGACCCATAAGTACCTTCCCGCGACCCCGGCAGGCTTCCCGCGACCCCGGCAGGCTTCCCGCGACCCCGGCAGGATCAAGATTATGTCTGGACTTTAAAAGAGACTGTGACCTCTGAGTTTGTTTCGGCCTTTCTTCTCAGAGTAGTCAGATAGGAAACGCCGACCTCATCTAGTTTTATTTAAAAAATATGATTGACGTGTAAAAGTGTTTGTATAAACCTACCTACAGAAATAAAAATCATTTATCATTTATCATTTATAGCCAATAATATTCCCACTGCTGGGACACAGGCCTCCTCTCGGTGAGAGGGAGGGGCCGTTCATTTAAACTATAATCATGCAGAATTTGATTCACGTTTCCATCATTTATTCAGTCTGAGCAAAGATACTTAGTCAGGACCGGATTTAGGGCAGGGCAACAGGGGCGCTGGCCCCGGGCCTCCACAAAGAAGGGGCCTCCACAATTAGATTACTTTAGATAAGAAAAAAATTCACACATTTTCTTTGATGGACATTAAGGATGTCTTTAATGTCCATCAAAGAAAAAGGAGTTCACAATCATCACAGAAAAAAAAACCACTACCACAAGCTACTTTTTTTTAATTGTTTATTTTTCATCTGTTCTACAAAATTTTCGGGGCCTCCACTTCTTAGTTACCCCAGGGCCTCCACATCTACAAATCCGGCCCTGTACTTAGTACTTATCTATTTGTTAATTTTTATTTCTTTTTTTTATTTAAAGGGCTTTGTCGCTTAGCGACCACATCGCCCAGTGCAGAAAAACACAAAAATTGTTGATTACTATCTACCTTATAACTAACTTGTACAATAGTTTAGCTTTATAGGACATTGGAAAAGCGAGGATGGTATTACACAAGCCAATATCGTATCTTTGATTTTGTTCGAAAACGTTAATTCTAGTATTTTCATTCCGGACACACTCCATCAGAATATGAAAGACATCATCAACCACTCCATTTGTTAATTGCTAACCGTCTTTTTCTAATAAATGCAAGAACCAAGTTTTATTTACAGACGTCCCCTGAAAACCGTTGAAGTTCTTAGCAGTGATTTTGTGTATATGCCGCAGCCGAATTGTATCATCATTCCAGCCGAAAGACGTCCACTGCTGGACATAGGCCTCCCCCAATAGGGAGGGCTTGCCATAATCGCCACGCTTGGCAGGCGGGTTGGCGATCGCAGTATGGTGTTAAAATGCATAGAGAACGCTGCTGCCCATTCTCTAGTAGTCTAGTCCCTTAGTCGCCTTTTACGACACCCACGGGAAGAAATGGAAAGTACTAAGCGTCTCTGAGCTAAAGCCCCCGGACAGATAGACAGACGGATATGGCGAAACTATAAGGGTTTCTTGTCGACTATGGAACCCCAAAAAGCGCCTTTATGTATTTCGGCTAGACGTTTAGTAATACGCCGTATTATACAATTCCGCTGCGACATATACAAGAAAACAATGAAAAGCATTGATCGAAGATCATTTGGATTATTTCTTAAGCATCTCTTTATATCGTAAGGGGTTTCCTCTAGATTAAGGTTTTCCCACACGTCAGATGAAACTCATTAAGAAACCTACGTATAATTACTAAATTCGAAGATCAAATCTGACGTCACCACTAATCTAGGTAATTAATATTTTATCGCCTCAAATTTAAAACTATTACCACCTCATCAGGTTTATGTGTTTACGTAAAATACCATTTCGTCATTACCTAGCGACCTTGATGACATCACAAATGTCATTTAGTGACGTCATGAGTTCGTTTGAAAATGGAAGGCGTGGTTATGACGTGGAATGTATAGTTCATATTAACGTGTGATTCATTTAGATATCAGTCATTGGACAAAGGTCTTCGAGTCTTTGTATTGTTTTGGGTTTTCTTTCATTGTCTTTTTATTGAGGCTGAAGTACGTACCTATTATAAACTTGCAGCTAGACATGTGACTAATTTTCTTTCAGAGTCGGTACCTATCACTTAATCAATCAATCAAAATATTTTATTTCACATAAACCTACATGGGCACGTATGAAACCTCAGTAGCTAGGTGCACGGTTCTAATTGGTCGTTTCCTATGGAGAACAGCCGGCAAGAAACTCCATGGTTGCCTACTCTTTTAAAAATAATTGGCTTTTACAATGTTTTAAAATTACAGTGTTAATAGGTATGGGAGGACAGTGTAGGCCTGTCAAAAAGTACCAGGTACTTAACAAAAAATAAATGGTCTACAAATCTAGTCTATCAAGCCTACAACGTTTTCACGTTCACAAAATATAAAATAATCTATGTAAAATATTAATTAAATAATAAAGAAACTATTTAAACCAAATGACACACTGATTATTAATGTCTCCTGTAAAACTGCTACGACATTTCCAACGTCATCTGCCTTTGTTCGGGTTATTGAAAACTCAGTTGAAACGGCCTGTGATAGTAATTGCAAACAAACAATAAAAACAAGGTTAATTATTAGATTATTGAAATTTCAATTGGAACTTGCCTTTATTAACAATATTAAAACCAGTTTAACAATTATTTAAATTATTAATGGTTTTAGACATCAGAAATCTCTAGATTACTTTACCCTGGGGGTAACCATCACCTCTTATAGCAGTATTATTTCAATATTACTTCAGCGTGAGAAAGAGATGGAGCTATAAGTCCAGTATAGCTCCATCACTTTCCCACTGTGAAGTAATATTATAATAATACTGCTATAAGAGGTGATGGTTACCCCCCTGTAGACCTATGCGAATTAATCAGATTAACTGCTATTAAATAATTTAATAATAAAAAATAATAATAGTATTAAAAAGAAAAGCCGAAGTGCTCAGCGAGCATAAAAAAGAAACATCCGCAATTTACTTAAGTTAAGACTGCTTATTCTTGCATACATAGCGTAAAAAATTGCTAAAATTATCATTGTATTTTGTCAACAACATCAGCAGGATCAAAATCAACAAAAATACGTAACTAATTATTTACTTTATCTTTTTTTTTGTTTAATATCCTGTGTTGGGAAGTTTATCCCACCGCTGGGCGCGGGATGTGATACGATCTCACGCCGCTCGCGTGTTCAGTTACAGTTTGCGCACTTATACAACCATTACTACGGTTTAGTGTTGTTAGGGCGAGAAATAGTCGAGTTTTTTTTAAAGGTGAGTTATGATACAACATTGTCTGTGTCTGTGGTCATCAAAAGACAGAAATAATAACGTTTTGCTTCAAACGTGACGTATCCGTAGAACTAGAGAAGATATAGATATTGTTTTTTTTTTTTTAATGCGGACATATTTTGTTTACATATCTAAATTACAAGATGATTATTAACATTAACTAAATTAAATTAAAACTAAGTTAAGCTTAAAGAAGGCTCTCGGGGCATTGTACCGAGGATGCTGGCGGCATTTCCTCGCTCAATTGCAATGCTGATGCGTTGCGCGAGAAAGCCGCCAGCTTTTCGGTCACCAGTTACATCAACTAGACGTTTCGCGATTTCCGCAAATATAATATTGTTTGCTTAAAGACTTCTCATACCATTACTGCTTTTAATTTTACTTAGTTTTATCTAGTGGCTTCAAATGTTCAGGAAATAAGATCCTCGATTGACATCTTTGACATGCTAGCTACCTCTGGGCGAGCAAAATAATTCTCTCAAGATCTGTTTTATCTTCTTCTGCCAAACTAAGGGGTAGACGTAAAGTGTTTCTATCTTCCAGTCTCCTGTCAGTCGTCACGTCATCCTTCGTTATCTTTCTAGCGAAATCCATGGGTAGTTACTTACCTTAATACCTAGGTATATTCTTACAGATATGCATAAAACTTACATTTGAAAATAAGTAATTTATTTCCCAAAAAGCGACAATCTGCTACTAGTCTCACTTCCCCCAAAATCGAGAACTCACAGTACTGCCCAGTTCGTCCTGCGCGTGTTTTAGTTGATGCAGACCAATTTACTGATTGTTCTGGCGGCCGCCGGTGAGCAAATTGATGGGGATGGGGTCTGTGTATCGTGATACCCAGCTCTAATCAGCGATAATGAAATATTTGATCGAAGAGGGAATAATCTTGTGGATGTTATTGGCATAATTTTGCTTAGATTAAAGTAGTCTGTTGTTGTGTTAGTCTCTTAACTTTTTTAACAAAGTAAACAAGTCCCCTTATAAAACTTAAGTCTATATTCAGACGTATGTTAGTTCTTTACGGGACAATTGATTCGGTCCAAACGGTCCGATTGGTTATAATAATAATACCATTTATTTCAAGCGACACAGGCCCATAGAAAAATACCTTAACCGATAGCAGCGTATACTATCGCGGGTGCGCACATCGAACACCGTAAGGTCTACTCCTGCTTGCAGTGCTCGGCCGCTATAGGTAGCTTTTTGGCTGACGCAAAAAGAGGTGGTAAACACATGTGGTCATCGTGAGCACGGGATTTTGTTTTCAAAGTGGTCCGACATACGCATGTCGGACTACTTTGAAAACAAAATCCCCGCGATAGTACTTAACACCCTGTGAAGACTCCTTCGTCTTAGTACAGCTGGCTTGCTTACGACTGGTAGTCTACCATCGCCCGTGGCCATCTAGTGATATATGTACTTAATAATAATGCCTATTGATTAGAAGACCAAAAATATCGCATTACTAGACCCCTTGACGCATGTTCATTTCGAAGTCAAACAAATTAAGGCTCCTACATACTGGCGCGACTTGTCGCGCGACGCGACGCGACACAAAGACACCGCGTGTAGCGCTACACGCGGTGTCTTTGTGTCGCGTCGCGTCGCGCGACAAGTCGCGCCAGTATGTAGGAGCCTTCAAAATGCTCTTTTGAATGTCAAAAGAAACAAGCAAAAAGAAGAATTGAATCTAGTTACATTCATCAGTTCATCAATCTAGTGTCATTCAACAGTAGGTTCCATATTTGACTTTTAACACGCGCAAGATGACTCACATTTTACCACCCATCTCACCATGAAAACGCATTTATTTATACATAAAGAATTATCACCCATTAATCCGTAGCGAATGCAGATAAAACATCAAATATATTCCCCTAATAAAGGCGATCTCCTCCCTAGTCGCGTGCGCACGCGCAGATGAACGTAATCACATCGATCATTGATCCAGAGGGCGGTTGATTAACTGCTAAATGGGATGGTAAAAGGTAAAGTAATGATGTTGGTTAATAGAACAGAAAAATGGGATCATTGGCAGCTTGACTTTTTTTTTGGCTGAAATTGAGAATAGTTTTTGTGAAATATTTGAAAGTGCTTTTCGCTTCAAAATATTTCTGAAACGCTGGGTTATATTGTGGCGGCCATCTACATCGCCACATGCGAACTACGCAGCTCACTGACGTCACGCAAAATCCTGCATCGCGTAAGCAGAGTTTACCGCGCAACTAGCATATACAACATCCCGACATCACCCGCGGGCAGTTGCCCACCAGACACGAAACCCGTCTGGTCGGAGGATCCTCCCTTTGAGTGAACTTTACACCCTGTTCCTCATGTCTCTATAATATATATATACTAGTTTTTGACCGCGTGGATCTCGGAAAATATCCCACGGGAACTTACTACCGGGATTAAAAGTACCCTATGTGTTAATCCAGGTAAACAATGTGTTAATTCCCTAATATATTGTCAAACTCAACCTCAACTCAAAGCATTTATTTCAAATAAACCGATTACAGGCACTTTTGAATTGTCAAGGGGTCGGTCAGTCAGTCAGAAAGATGAAGCTAGTTGTCCATTTCAAATCGTAGTAGGTACCTATGGAGAAGAACGGACAAGAAACTCCACGGACACTTTTAAATCAACGTATTATGGTTACAAAATAATGTTTACATCATTCATTTTGAAATTATACATGTGAGAACGATGTAAAACGTCAAAGCGTCCGTAATAAAAAAAGTAATTCACAAATTAAAATAAGCCAGCGGCAGCTGAGAGATGACCAGTCTCTACTGACGGCGCCCGTACACGAACATGACGCATGGATTAGCACCATTCAGCTCAACCATTTTGAAGGGAGCTAAATGATGCCACACACGCGCCACCATCAGCGAGACATTAGAGTGAGCACGACATACTCCCAGCCGCCAGGGCACATTCAAGCCAATGAAAGACCAGACCAGATCCAGTAAATGGCAGCTTTATAGTACATAGTACTCACATAACAATGTGATGTGCAATGTGTGTGTGTGTTTTCATATTTAATAACTCTATTGATATGATATGATATTTTCCGACATCTTCAACAACCATCGTAATGTTTCAGCCAGTTTACACAAAACCTTCATGAATTATAAACCTTCCGAATGAACCACTCCGTCCTTTGGTGAAAACCGTATGAAGATCCGTTCAGTAGTTTTTGAGTTTATCGCGCTCAGACAGACAGATGCGGCGGCGGGGAGACTTTGTTTTATATTATGTAATGATGGAGCACTACTTTATATCTATAGAGCGACCAGTTTCCCGTTCTGCATAACCTAAATCAAGCGTTGCCATTGGCCATAGAATGGAATTGAAATGAATTAATTTGGCACTAGACAATGTACTATTAATAAGATTAACAAAGGTCACCGGTGTATTTCTCTCTTCCCTTAAGGCGCTGACAAGACCCAATTGACCAAAATGGGCTTCTCTTAAGAAAGAAAATTGCCAAATCTGTATAGTTTGTGGTAGCGGAAAAAATATATGTTAATTTTGAACATATTTCCCAGAACTTGGTTGTCACCAAAACACGTTTTGAAAAAAAAATCTCGATACAAACTAACGTTAAACTAACCTCTTACCTTGAGTTCTAAACCAAAATATCTGTATTAAATATCAACATAAATTACGTATTTAATTAATAACAAGTACGTCTTATTCTAATGTAGAACTTGGTTGTTTTTTATTTTCGATTACTCAACTCAATTCTGAGTAAATAGATAATTACTTCATATTTTGCAATAAATTACAAGCGTTTTGTCGTCGCGCTTCTCTTTCTTTTCTATGCAATCTGACAGTGACCGCGGTTTAGGTGTTGTCAGCGTCTTAAATGCGCATATCATAGTAATCATTTGCCAATACACCATAGTAATATTTCCGTATTACATGCTCGTCACACATGGAGGCGCCACCGGCGTCGCGGGCGCAATCACGAAGTTATTGTTGTAGAGGAGATCGTGAATAATCGTGATGCAGCCGCGTGATGCACCCGGCACGAGCCATCCGCGTGCTGTCTCACTCTAGCATAACATGTACCTACTAGGGTAAAAGACGACCAGGTAACCTATCTCAATCAACTCAGCCTATAACAGTTCACAGCTGGACATAGGCCTCTCCCAGGCTGCGCCACAACATCCTGTCCTCCGTCTTCCGCATCCAGTCTGTCCCAGCCTGAAAAAAACCTAAACAGCTCCTAAAAGGGTTTTTAAGGTCGTCGGTCCATCTAGCTGGGGGGCGTCCTACACTACGCTTGCCGATACGCGGTGTCCACTCCAGGAGTCGTCTGCTCTACCGGCCATCGGCCCTTCAACAAATATGGCCAGCCCACTGCCACTTCAGCTTGCTTACTCTGCAGGCTATGTCGGTAACTCCGGTTCTCTTCCGGATAACTTAATTTCTGATCTTATCCTTCAAAGCCTACCTAGTCCTTATTAACTTAACCCAGTAAATATGTCAACCCAGAAGCTAGGCATAAAACTGGAACAGTGAACTTTAGGTATCAGTTACTATGAAAGGTTACATTGCGAGATTCGCTTGATTGGCAGAGGATACGACTGTACATGCCTTTTACCAGCAGGCTTAGCATGACTTTCTCTATTTCTTCGAAGAATAGACACGACTCTTTCTATACAAAGTGACATTACGTTTCTCAGTTTTTGACATCTCACTGTAGAAATCCTTCTACAATCTGTCATTTTGTCTTTCGTTTCTAACGATCTTTGTCTTGGTCCTTTTTTATGTAGAAGGATTTCTACGGTGGGATGTCAAAAAAGAGAGTGTCTTGCTAAGCCTGCAGGAGTTCTTAGGTCACCATCAGTCATTACAAAGAAAACTCTCGTCTAGAGGATCGACTTCCTGTAGGCTTAGCATGACGTTTCCTATTTCTGCTACTGTAGAATAGAAATTGCTTGTGGCTAAGAAATAACAGCCGCACACGTCGATTGATCAGGTTAAGGTACGCTTGCCGCGGTTGGTCCGTGGATGGGTGACCATCTTTTACATACCAAGATCCCTCCGTCCCTCGGAAAGCACGTTAAGCCCGGCTGTTATTCGTGGATCTTTGACAGTTGTTACGGGTCGTCAGAAGCCCAAAAGTGTGACAACCTGTCTTACCAAGAGGTATCGTGTTACCCAGTAACTGGGTGAGGAAGGCCAGATAGGTCGCTCCATTTAAAATACTGGTATTCAGTTAGACTAGAAGCCGACCCCAACGTAGTTGGGAAAAGGCAGGGCAGATGATGATGTAGAATAGAAATTGCTTGTCTACATTTCTCGATAGAAAACTGTCAACTTTCTAAAGGAAACTTCATGTTTGTCTACTCTTGCGTCTACAAAACACTTCTCTATAGTTCTCGTACTAAGCCTGCTGTAAAACCAATCTAACCAAACCCAGTCAACTGGAAGACTTAGGTCTCGTGAAAAAAGCTTTTATCCCTAACCCTTAGATAATTCCTTCCTAGATCTAAAGAAAGCTGTAATTTGGCATAGGTATACATATTAATCACGCCGACAAACTGAAATTTGTTTTTTTTTTTAAATTTGCCATCCTTGCACGTAATGTGGGGATGATATTTTTTTCTCGTCTATCCCATGGAGTAGGGTATCGTTGAATAGGCTGTTCAAAAACATTGCGGGTCTGTGAATACCATCTTTCGATTCAAGGATCCGTTTGCGTAATATAAAGACTCTTACAAACAAGCGCGACACGCGGCGCGATACAAAGGCACCGCTTGTAGTGCTACACGCGGTGCCTTTCTGTCGCGTCGCGTGTCGCACCTGTTTGATGGAGCCTTTAAGCTTTAAACAACCCCTTGTCAGCTAAATGGTTGTTTATGGAGATGTGAAAAAATCATGGCAGTATAATTTCATTAATATGTACTACTTCCATGATTTTTTCAAAAGGAAAACTATCACAGCTAAGGGCTTTACAAGATAACGAGTAATAGTCGACCAACTTAAATTTCCAGTTGGAGAATTGATTGTGGCATATTTCGATGTTTGGGAAGACATGTTTTTCAACTACAATATTAAGTTTGTTTTTGGGATAAATTCATACCAACTTCCCAACTACGGAACCCTTCATTGGGCCGGTTTTTCACTATATTTTTCGCTTTATACATTATAATGAAGTGACACGTCCGCGCTACAACGCGGGTGGGGCACGATTATATCGTCATGATGCACTTCGTGATGCATCGGGCACGCTCCATCCTCGTTCCGTCTCGCTCCAGCACGAGCACGTGACCCACTCCAGAATATTAATACTATTGATTGTTTATGAATAGTGCAGACAGAAGTCTATGTTAATTTTGTATCGATAGGGCTTAAACGATCTGATAATAAGTTTCGTTTTCCAAGATCATCGTCTAGCTAACTTTTCTCAACTATAAAATAAAGTAAATAAATAAAATTCATTTATTTCAGGTAATTATCACCCATTGCCAAATAAAAATTAATAAAAGATAAAAACATCATTACAATAAAATAAAATAAAATCAGACTCAATCAACTAAAACAAAATTAAATAGAACCAAAACGTAACAAATGAAATCAAATTAACTCCAAAATCTATGTCAACCAATTACAATCAGAATAAATTAAATAAATCAAATTAAATTAAATAAAATCAAAAATAAATCGTAAAATGTAAAATAAACTATGTCGGCGTCGGTTTCCAGTCTATCCAGATGCTGTTCTTTACCAGTTTTTTTTTGTGTTTATATTGTGTGTACTTGTGACATATTAACATGTTTTCTTTTTATAAAGAAATATTTGTTGGATGAATACCATTTTTTTTATATTTTTTTTTTTTTGGTGTGGTAATTATCAAATAACTTCTCCCGCGAGCGGGAGGTTGTGTCAGACTCTTACTGACTAAAACCCACCCGTGATCCTTCCGTTGCCTATGTTGCTAGGGGCCTCGGTATCCCTTTCGGACTTTCCCACGACCCGGCAGGCATCGGCCCTTGTGGATCCCTACACTTGTGCTGACGACATCTCTTTGAGGCGAGCGTGGAACACAACGCGCCGTCGACCAATGAGAGTTTGTCTGAGTTGAGAGATTATTCGAAGGCCTCAGAAAACATCAGTCCCCAATAGATTGGAGGCAACACAGCACTCAACATTTTCACTACATCCAAAATTCATGAGCGTTCGTTCTTTTTACATATTTATAAAAAAATCAGCTCCACACACGCATCGTTACGAAATACATAATGACGTAAAATAAGAAGAGTATGCCTCTCGACCTCTAAACAGCGCGCCGCAATCCATCATAACTTAATTAACGCCTTTGTTTAACATGTTGCGGTGCAATGTGGAAATTTGACATCAAGAAATGGGTTTGGAATGTGTTTTACATTTGGGTGCATAAGCAGAGCATAAGCCTATGATGTTGCCACTGCTGGGACACAGGCCTCCTGGGCTGTAATCTACTACGCGGGCCCAGTGCGGGTCGATAGATGTCACATATCTTCGAATTTTTGGTTCTAGGTCATACCAGTTTCCTCACGATGTTTTCCTTCACCGTTTTGAAAGCAGTGGTGATGAAATTATTTACGCAAAGTAAAGCGCCTGCCAGGGTTCGAACCGACAACCTACAACTCGTAAGTCGGGGCCGATACCACTGGGCCACCAATGCTCTCTTTGGGTGAATGAGGCTTAATTTTTTGCCTGGAATTTATTTATTTTTTGTTCAAAATAAAGTGAAGACAGCCAAAAATTCAAAATTCAAAAATCATTTATTTGCTAATATATGGGTAATTACATGAAGTTGTTAAAAATAGAGTATAGTTAAACCATATTACGCCTTGAGGCATGCAAATCTCAAATTTTGACTGTATCACAACATTAATAGGCAATTACATGCAACAATAATATATAATTAACAAAACAATTTTGGTGATTTCACCGTGGCAATAATTAATAATGAGAGACTTCACAAATAAAAAAAACACACAGACACAGACATTCCTTTTCGTCTTGTAGGGAAAAGGGATCCGGTTTTAGAATAATCTATTTTCACTAATGTTGAGCGAAATGATGAATTAGGATAACTGAATAACATTTAAATCTATATAAACGACAATATCACAATACAAAAAAGAGCTGAAATTGACGTTGAGGACCCTTCATTCATTCATTTGTTTGTTTGCAGAATACAAGTTTGGAAAATCTTACGCCGGACCTTTTTATAGAATCGTCGACTTTAGACCATTTCCTTTATCCCAGTTAATTCTTGGAATTTTCAGTTCAGGGGCTGCAGTCTCTACCGAATTCGGTCGCTAAGACAGTCAAAATTGCTTGACAGGCACGAAAAAATTATTATCTTGTCTAGCAATTTTGATCGTCTAGGTACCCCATTAGGACTTTGCGACAAAATTCGGTCGTAAAGCGATCGCGATCTATTTCAGAACTGCAGGGCCAGGCTACAATTAGTCATTTCTCCAAACGAACAAAAGCGCAGTCTACCCACAACAGCATGTAACATGTCCTCGGCAACTTCTCTCCATTTCACGCGCGACCCACTTGCTTAAAGATGTAGATTCTAATTCTTATTTACTTAACTCCTTATGTATTACACAATGTACCCTTATTAGCTCGTGACGCCAGTTTAATATGAATTAGTTACAAACATGTTACGCGTAGTTGAATTGATTAGTTTTTTAACTTTTACACCCATTTATGCAATTTTGTAATTATCATTTTATATCACATAATCAGCCTATAATGTTCCCACTGCTGGAACACAGGCCTCCTCTCTGTGAGAGGGAGTGCGCCGTAATCCACCACGAGGGCCCAGTGCGGGTTGGTAGATGTCACATGTCTTCGAATTTTTGGTTCTAGGACATGCCGGTTTCGTCACGATGTTTTCCTTCACCGTTTTGAGAGCAGTGGTGATGAAATAATTTACACAAAGTAAAGCGCCTGTCAGGGTTCGAACCTACGACCTACAAATCGTAAGTCACGGCCGTTACCACTGGGCCACCACTGCCCTCATCATTTATCATTTTATATTTAAGTTACTAACTGTTTATTGTGTATAAAACTTGTTTGTGCTCGTAAAAAAAGTACGATACTGTTTTGCAAAAGGAAAAAAAAACACAGTTAAAAACTAAAACCCAACTACGACAAAAACGCCAACTTAAAAAAAGGTATAAATAAGATGCAAATAACAAAACACTCACAAACAATCTGTACGATTTATGCCATGATTGTCTGACTCCGGTTACACGAAAACCGAATCCGATGTTATACGACAACCGAAGCCGATGTTATACGACAACCGAAGCCGATGTTATACGACAACCGAAGCCGATGTTATTTTGTTTCTCCATCTTGTTTATACCTTTTTCGTTGACGTTTTTGTCGTAGTTGGGTTTTAGTTTTTATCTTTTTTTTATATTAATTATTTTGGGGTAAGGGATCATTGAAGGTAGGTAGTAATTGGAATTTAATAATATTGATTTGTTAAGCAGCTTACATAAAATATAGAAGATTTTCCATTTCATTACTCTTGGATTTTGAAAGTTAAGTGTTTCTGGGGCAGGATCTCTTGCACGAATTCGTCTCTTTAATCTGTTAAGCCCCGCGCGACACCGATTCGGAGTCAAACAATAGAAAATCAATTGTGTCTCATTTAGCCGTCCTTGACCAATTAATTCATCCCATAGATGTTCAATCGGATTCATGTCCGGGCTTCTTGCTGGCCATTTCATAATGGAGATATCTACTTCGGTAACATAATCTCGTACGACGCGGTGTGAGCTAAGCATTGTCGTGCATGAATATGAAACCGTTGCCAATAAAATGTTCATAGGGCATCACGTGATGCTCAAGACACTGTTCGATGTACCGATGACAGTTTAGTGCAGGCAGACATAGCCCAGACACAAAGACAAGCTCTGTCTTACTGTCGGCGCTGATTCCTCCCCAAACCGTCTACGAACCGCCACCATAGCTGACTTTTTCTTCAATGCAGCAATGCGCAAAGCGTTCTCTATCTCTTCTGTAGACCTTGTTCCTTCCGGCGTTACCATACAGCATAATTTTACACGCATCAGAAAAGAGGACTTTGTTCCACTGGAGGTATGACCAATTTAGGTGCTCACGTGCAAAGTTAAGGTGCGGTCTTCGATGGTCTGCAGTTCATTTCGGCACATTTGCTGGCTTGTGCGGTACCAGTCCACGTTCCTAAAACCTTGTTCTAATTGTAGAGTCGCTTACAGCCACCCTACGTACAACATGAAGTTGCTGCTGCAGTTGAAAATCATTAAGGCGTCGATTTCGTAAAGAAGTTGTTACAATAAATCGATCATCTCGCTCAGAAGTGACCCGATTCCTGCCAGATCCTGAACGGCACGTGAACAAACCAGTCTCCCGATAGCGTTTGTAGACTCTATGAACAGACAACAAGCTTAGATGCGATCTTTCAGCCACAACACGCTGACTAAGTCCAGAATCCAGCAATGCTACCACTTGGGCGGCTTTTGCAGGCGAAGTATCCATATGTTTTAGAAAAAAAAACAAGTCGCTCTGTGCTTTTTCAGCGTAACCTTCGTTACTCAACACAGGGTTTTCTTTTTTAGGATGGGAAATTATCAAATAACTTCTCCCGCTCTGGGCGGAGCGGGAGGGTGTGTCAAACTCTTACTGACTAAAACCTACCCATGTGACTGTGTTGCCAGGGGCCTCGGTATCCCTTCCGGACTTCTCCACGACCCCGGCAGGCTTCGGCCCTAGTGGACCCCTACACTTGTGCTGACGACATCTTTTTGAGGCGCGCGTGGAACACAACGCGCCGTCGACCGGGGGCCTGGTCCAACCGGACGGCGAGCTACCCATTGCTCACTGTCCGCAAGCCCGCGCCTACGGTGGCCGGAAATCTGCCCGAGATTCCCGACGCCGAGGGCGTCTCATGCGGTGGCTCGGGGCGAAAAGGCGCGAAATTTGCCTTTCCCTCAACCGACCCGCCTCCTCCTTCGCGAGCATTACTGCTTCGCAGAAGGAGGTGACGGCTGCCCATACCCTCTCGCTCCGTACCATGGCCTGAACCAGGGCCGGACGCGAGAGATCTCTGCCGCCGATTGCCTCCATGAGAACACTGCGGTGCTCTGCCCAAGCCGAGCAGACCTCCACCGTATGCTTTACCGTGTGCTTCGGGCGATCCACACAGTGGAGACACCTGGGCGTTTCCTCTCGCCTTTTCCAACACAGGAACCTCCCGAAGCTGCCGTGTCCGGTGAGGATCTGCGTCAGGCGGAAGGACACAGGAACACAGGGCTACAGGAAAAACCTTTAATTTAAACTTTTTTTTTTAATCATGAGGTGAAGGCGGCAATTCCATTAAAAAGCCACATAAAGAAACCTTTATAGATTTTGGAAGCGCCCCGACCCTAGCTCGAGACAACCCACGCCGTTAGTTCGTCCCTAAATAATCCTGACATGTTTCAGCCTGACCTTTCTGTTACTGCCCTCTAAGCCGAAGCCTTTTGGCATTGAGGGGTTGCCTTTTCTTGCTTTTTACTAAAATACTATCATTTTAGTAAAAAAGTTTATTGCCGTGACTTAATTTATTCAGTTACCAAAGGAATTCCGGGTAAGCCTCCAAACCCTCTTACGGTCGAACTGCGACATTAGGACGACTTTTTTGGAATGGGGAGCTACAACTTAAGTAGTCAGTACTTAAGTTGTAGCTCCCCATTCCAAAAAAGTTCGACTCCTTGTCAGTTTAAAATGCGTTAGTATATGGTTTAACTGCAATTAATGCTTTGAGTTTGAGATTCCATACAAAAAGGACCATCTTGGAACCTAAAATTCGGTGTTCTCAAAGGTTAAAATAAAAACTGTTACAAAAAAAACGACTTCCAAAAAAAAAACACTACAAAGTCAAATATAACTTTAATTTCGGAAGTCGGTATCTATGCATCTGAACTTAAAAAAAAAAACTTTTTAGTTATGGTACTCTACCCCACCACACCAATTCGTATACTACTTACTTGCTTTGTAAATAACAGTGACAGGAAATATATATTATGTAACATTATCAAGATATACAAAGTGGATTAAATACGTATTATCGAATCAAGCAAGATAATAAAATGTATATAGGACCGCCGCGCAAGCTTCCTCTACCAAATGATGAAAAAGAATCGGTCCACAATTGACGAATATGAATGAAATACATACTGACGAACATATAATCTCCTCCTTTTTTGAAGTCGGTTAAAAAATGTCTTGCGCTTGTCAAAATCCGGTTCCCTTTGACATTTCGATTGCAGAATTAAGGGCGCGAAAGGAGATCGTTCTAACGTTATTAGTTTGCAACAGCCAGCGGCCGGCTATCGAGATTGGGATTCAGGTACGTACGTTATTAGTTTCGGGGCCACACATGCATGACTTTAGTGAGTTTTAAATCTGTTAATACCTACAAATAATGCAAGTAAGTTATGCAAAAAATGTACGTTAAACTAAAACGCATACACATCAATTCTTTAAGTGAATATTTAAGTATTGTAGTAAAATAATTTATATAATAAATTCAGGATACCCAAAGCATAAAAAACGATATTACTTTCAACTACTTAAGATATTGTCATGATTTTTTTTTGTATGAACAGACTATTTTATTATCAAATCAAAAGTCATTTATTCAAACTAGGCTGAGAATCAATTCTTTTCGAACATCAAAATTACATAAGACAGTCCCTCAAAACGTCCGCCCTTCCTAGTGTTTTAGCTGTGAAGAAGAAGTGGCGCAACAAACTCCCCAGCAACACAGCTCAGATCTGTGATTCACATCTGTGATTTTTATCAAATATTAATATTTTCGTTACTAAAAATAAATATTTCCTTAGAAATCCAACGGCACGCGGTGGCGCGACGTGAGCGCGACGCACATTTGAATGGCCAAGGTCAACGGTGTATACCCGACCCTTAATATTTTTTTGTTTTGCCGAAGGTCTTAATTTATTCAGGCACCAACGGCATGTAGGTAAGCAGCCACAAACCTCCGTAGAGGTTGACCTACGAAATCCCATACAAAAAAAAACCTTCTTGGGACCTTAGGTACCTATATACAAATGTATATAAATGCCATACTGTGTACCTACTGTCATGTTTTTGTTCTGGGTGTGTAAAAAGGTAAACACCTTGTTCCAAATTAATTCTTAAGTAAAATAACATAGCATCACGCCTTGTTTTCCCGAAGGGTTGGAAAGGAACACACCTTTAGTACACCCACATTTCGCCAGATACGTTTAAGTCCCATGTAATAGGGGCGAGCTTATTGCCATTATCTGCCCACAAATCCAGACTTCGGGGTACTACTATAGAGGCATGAGGAACAGGGTGTAAAGTTCACTCATCCTCCATAGAAAAGGGAGGATCCTCCGACTAGACGGGTGTCGTGTCTGGTGTCGGATGTTGTATATACAGGGTGACATTGAAAACATGCGACAAATCGAAATGGGAGATTGTACTCATCATTATGA
Source organism: Atethmia centrago (assembly GCA_905333075.3). Taxonomy (NCBI): domain Eukaryota; kingdom Metazoa; phylum Arthropoda; class Insecta; order Lepidoptera; family Noctuidae; genus Atethmia; species Atethmia centrago. The sequence continues at coordinate 18,943,827 of HG995385.1, forward strand.
ACAACTTTTACTAAGGGACCAAAGCAACAATCCCAAAAAAAAAACTGCTGTCCCCTACATTTATGTTCGCAATACCTCATCAAAATGTAGGAAAAGCAGATTTTTTTTTTTTGGGATTACAGCTTTGGTCCCTTAGTAAAAGTTGTTAATAATGATGTATATAATGTCCCATTTCAGTTTGTCGCAAGTTTTCAATTTCAACCTGTATGCTAGTTGCGCGGTAAACTCGGCTTGCGCGATGCAGGATTTTGCGTGACGTCAGTGAGCTGCGTAGTTCATATGTGGTGATGTAGATACTGCCACACTACTAAGAAATTCCAGATAGAAAAACCCAATTATAACACTAACGCACCTGGGTCGAACCCAGGACCTCATGCTCAGCAGTAGCGCTTGCGAGCACTAGAGACCCACGAGGCAGCAGATGGTAAGTAAGTAAGTACTACTATTCGAAGATCAAGAGTTTAATTTTAAAGATATTGATTCATCTTGCAATTCTACAAAACTAATAAGGAAACGATCGTGAGAAAAATAGAGACATCAAAGTACAATAACATTAATTTATGTCCAATTGTCCATTCATATCATATTTAAAATCATTTTACAGCCAGTGTTGATGAATGCATGTATATAGATAAAATAAATTAAAAATTCTATTCACGTTAAGTTTCTATTACGACTAATAGAGACTAGATGCTATACATCGAACATTGACTCCTATTATAATTATTAAACAATAATAAATAAAACAACCAACATATTAAAGGACTTCTCAAAATCACTCTTAAACTTCCAGAAATAAGATTGAAATTCGTTTGACAATAACTTTCGAATCAGCACAATAAAGGTTGGTGGTTTCTGATAAAAAGAGGTTGAAAACAAAGGCGGTACAAACCTTTTTCGTGGCGATGGTCGAGATAAGATGGCTGGTGACAAATATGTATGTCTGAGATTTATAGAGCATCTCGTTATGATTGCAAGTGGGTATTTGTAGTGCGGGAGCTGGGTTACAAAATGTTATTGATCCGATCCATGCAGCCTGTCCCTTGCTGTCCTCCCCCAGCGACGACTTTAGCCGAGGTCCGTACCCCACAGGGGGTGCCCTTAGAGTTTCGTCACTTAGTTTGTAAGTTTTATGCCCTGCTCAGGCCTTAATTTATTAAGGCACCCATAGGGTCCCGTTGGTACCCTATTAGTAAGGCTAAGCTGTCAATCAGTAAGGCTAAACTGTCCATCCGTCCATCTGTCACAGGGCTGTATCTTTTGAACCGTAATAGGCAGATACTTGAAATTTTCACAGTGTGTACTACTATGGCCGCTATAACAACAAATAATAAAAATAAAGTTAAAAATTAAAGGGGTACAAGAAACGTGTTTTTTTTTTTTACTAAACATTAAAATAAATTATGTAATGTTAATTATTATACTGTGGTACGGAACCCTTGGTGTGCGAGCCCGACTCGCACTTGGCCGCTTTTTTCTAAAATTAACACTCAAAATATAGTTGTCGGTCATTTATCTTCCCACTTGGCCAGTAAGATGGTGTTGGTTAAGAGTAGCGACAGCCATCACAGAGGATAAAACTGGGCAACTTTGCTGTAATTTATTGAATTGACACAAGGTTTATTAATTAGATTGTCATCATTAGCCAACCGTTTTCCCAAGTATCTTCGAGTCGGTTTCTAGTCTAACCTTACGCATCTGAATACCAGTATTTTACATGAAGCGATTGCCTATCTGACCTCCACAACACAGTTATTGGGTTTATTAAAACACCCTTTGGTAAAACTAGTTATCAGATTGTAATTATTATGAATCATCAAAATATGAGAGCCCCGCGATGTACTTTCAAGACATCGGGATGCATTTATGCGTTAGAATTAAAGACGTGTCCTTTTGTCGTCTTACGTGTTAATGACTGTAGGCCCCGCAAAAGACTGCTGATTGGTCTTTAGGGTCGACACTGACCGCTACGAAAAAGACTCCTAAAAATCTAAAATATGATCAAATCAAAGCCAGACTCCCGGTCAACTGCTTAGTATGCCGCATTCATACGTAGCTCAGCTACTGTATCCACGAAGGCGCGCCGAATAATACCGAGCATTGCCGAGATGCATTGACATTTGCATGACATTAACATGTCAAACGCATCATCGAAATATGTAGCAGACGTGAGCTTTATTTGCCAAATATTTACTAGAAACGTGCGTTTTTTGCTTTTGTTATTCATTGAAGGTTTTGAAAAGAAAGGACGCCGACTGTGACGAATGCTCTTGGGGGCGATAAAATGAGAGTTTATTGGTCTTGAATACAAGAACGACGGCGTCCGTCAAAACGTAAGAAGGGCGCAACGACGACGCGATAAGTTTGTACCATAAGTGTCCATAAGCTTCCCAAAATAAAAATCCCTCTTCCTACTAACTTCCATTGCCTCCTGACTAACTTTTCTCCTAAACTAATCCAAGTTCTATCAAAATGTTTAAATGTAAATGATATCAAGATGTAGTCTGGTGTGTAGTAATAATAACTTTGTCAAAATATGTGTCGATTTGTAGTGTTTTAAAATATATATATATAAATATTATTATTATTTTTGTAGATAGATTTACTAACAAAAATTGTCTCGTCCTTTCAGCTACTAGCAAGTAACATTACCTAGATAACTATCACAAAGTACAAAGTTCGACGGCTCACCTGTCGTCACCAGTTCACCACATGACGCTGGCAGAATAGTCGACATCTGCTCAGTTGCCAAAGAAGAGAAAAAAAAAGTTTTATTTTTAATTTTTTTAACGTAGACCAGCCAATATCTTCGTTTGATTTCTGTTTTTTCTTTACGTGCACGTAATAACGTTATAGTGGACGGAAATTTAAAAGCAACATCATATACATATTTTCATACATTGCACTTCACCGTGTTATCGTGAATTCGTGATGTCGTGACGTGATCGTCCTTAGACCTAAACATTAGTCTTAACGATTTCTAAGGTCCTCAATTAAACTCTCATTAAGCGTTGCTTTCTTGCGAATTAGTAGATAGAAAGTAAGTAAATTTATAAGCGCTTAATACATTTTCTTTCTTCCTTTCTATTGATTCGACAAAGACATATTAACACTCACTCACTTCAAATTTACTACACTTAAGTTTTCATGGTGCTCGGCTGATGTTGCCCTTACGTGTATTAAGGCGCAGATATATGATTATAGTGACTTTTAAATCTGTTATTACGCCTTCATATAATGCAAGTAAGTTATGCAAAAATGTATGTTAAACTAGAACGCATTCACATCAATTCTATATGTGAATATTTAGTAAAGTATTGTAGCAAAATACTTTATGAAAGAAATTCGTGTCTACCCAAAGCATAAAAAAACGATATTACTATCAAACTACTTAAGATATTTTCGTTTTTTTTTGTATGAACAGACTAATTTATTATGCATAATTAATTACTTATGTGATTTTTTTTAAATATTCATATTTTCGTTACTAAAAATAAATATTCCCTATGAAACCGAACGCGGGCGCGGCGGCGTCAGTGCGACGCGCATTTGTATGGTTGGAGTCCAACGGCGAATACCCAACCCTTAATATCATTTATTGTTGCTATTATGTATATCTTTTGTTAAAGATCCTAAATAATAAATAAATGAGTAACAGCAACAATAAACGATCACAATATAAATTGCCGTAATCACCGGACGGGCTTCGGAAGAATGCTTCTGATATTTAGTGAGTGAGCATTCTTCCGTCTCTTATCCCAATAAAGTTTGACACTCAACTCTAAAACAACTTACAAAGACAGTTTTTGTGCTCGTCCGATACTGGTGGATGTGTGGAGAGCATTTATCTAAAGGTGTGGACGAATGTTTTAGTCATTATCGCGCAGACGCAGCCGGGAATGTCACTATTATCGCGAGCACGCGCCGCTTGCGAAGACCTAGAAGTTTATAGAAGGGACAAGAGGGAATCTTTGATTGTAGACGGGAAGACAGATCTGGTAGTGCGAACATCTAATTGAGTATGATGACCATTTTCATAATTGATGATATACTTGCATAGATGAGTAGTTTGCTTATGGCCCTAAGACCCGTGATGTAGGTATTCGATTCTGGAGGCCTACTCCCTTTTTTTTGGATGGGAAATTATCAAATAACTTCTCTCGCTCTTGGCGGAGCGGGATGGTGTGTCAGACTCTTACTGACTAAAACCCACCCGTATTCCTTCCGTTGCCTGTGTTGCCAGGGGCCTCGGTAACCCTTTTGACTTCCACGCGACCCCGGCAGGCATCGGCTCTAGTGGACCCCTACACTTGTGCTGATATCTCTTAGAGGCGCGCGTGGAACACAACGCGCTGTCGACCCGGGCCTGGTCCTTATCGATTGGCGAGCTACCCATTGCACACCGTCCGCAAGTTTGCGCCTACGGTGGTTGGAAATCCGCCCGGGATTCCGGACGCCCAGGCGTCTCCTGCGGCGGCTAGGAAAGGGCGCGAAATTTGCTTTTCCCTCAACCATCCCACCTCCTTCTTCGCGAGTATTACTGCTTCGCAGAAGGAGGTGACGGCTGCCCATGCCTTGTCGCTCCGTACCATGGCCTGAACCAGGACCGGACGCGAGAGATCTCTGCCACCGATCGCTTCCACTAGGACACGGTGGTGCTCTGCCCAAGCCGGGCAGACCTCCAGCGTATGCTCCACCGTATGGGGCCTACACCCTAGGCACTAAATCCGTAGTTTCGGATGAAGTTCCGGGCGTTTCCTAGTCCGTACCACCTACGGACATAAGATTACTTCGGAGCTCGAACTGAGAATGAATGCCAACACGATTTGATAATATTGTTGTCCTTACTCGCAACATGTTTGTGCCCGTTCGAAAAATTGAGTTTGTCACTTGTTTTGACGGAGCAACTATTTTCGGACGGATCCGTGTCTTCGTTGACGGATTTACAGAGTAGTCCCCCAGGCTCACTCAATTTCTTCTAAAAAAAATGTTATTATTACTGAAACAAAACTACCAATTTTTGTGCCTGCCACAGATTTCTAACTTATAAGTAAAACCCAGCTTCTTTTTCGTTGTCAATAAAAATAAGGCCCTGTCTATCAGTGTCGCCGTCTATGGTCAGGGATGTTGGATTCATCTCTTGAGTATGTGTCGCTCAGACAGACGTTATCTCGTAAACTGCTCGTAAACAGCCGGCCACCTGACTTTAGATAGCGTCCTCTTAAATTTTACTACAATCGGTAAGTATTGGGAGGTTGGGACAAAAGGTTTGGAAGTGCATGCCACTTTGCCACTGCTGGAGGAAAAAAACTTGGTTTATAAAAAGCGATGCTACTAGAAAAAGAAAGCTACATTTCGTACCTATGTTTAACAAGAACAATTTTTGTTTTATATCGACTTCAAAAAAGCAGGAGCTCCTATGTTCGTCTGTCTGTATTTTGTTTGTGTTGTCTATGTTCATCGATTTCTCCGTGATTACTAAGCCGTTTTACGTATTTTCTTTTTCATTTGTTAGATGAAGTTTGCGCGGTGTTCGCATATAAATTTTATTAACTTGGCTCCGGTAGTTTTTGTGTTAGCTTATTTTTTCCACTTACATGACTTGATGATGTTATAATATCTTCCTGTCACTGATACTGACATAGTACTACAAGTAGTGGTATATGAATTTATTTGGGGTAGGTAACGCAACTAAAAAGTGAAAAATAAATACTTATTACAAAAAAAAACCACTTTCAGAAAAACTACTACACAGTGAAAAGCAACTTTAATTTCAGAAGTCGGTGGCAAAAACTGAAAATATAAAACCAAAGACACCGACTTCCGAAATTAAAGTTATTATTCACTTTTTTTTTACAGGGGCTTGTGGCTAAGTAATAACAGCCGCACGGGTCGATCGATCAGGTTAAGCTACGCTTGCCGCGGTTGGTCCGTGGATGGGTGTCCATCTTTACATACCAAGACTCCTCCGTGCCTCGGAAAGCACGTTAAGCCGTTGGTCCCGGCTGTCATTTGTAGATCTTTGACAGTCGTTACGGGTCGTCAGAAGCTCGAAAGTCTGATAACCATTCTTACCAAGGGGTATCGTATTACCCAGTAACTGGGTTGTGGAGGTCAGATAGGCAGTCGCTCCATGTAAAATACTGGTTCAGCTGTATCCGGTAAGACTGGAAGCCGACCCCAACATAGTTGGGAAAAGGCTAGGCAGATGATGTGACTTATTGTTTCAACTGATAGTAAATTTTTTTTTTCCTAGAAGCAGAAAATGTTATTCATCATCATTCTCCTGCCGAGTCCAGTTTATTTGTGGTCGGCGCACCATGTCTTACTTCCATACTTCTTTACTAGTCATCATCTCGGTAGTCACCCCCTTTCCAGCCATATCATCTCTCACACAGTTCATCCATCGTTTCTTTGTTCTTTGGTCTTCCCCTACTCTTATAGCCATGTGTCTATTCATACTCAAAGCTTTCCTTACATTTGCCTTTGGAATCATATAACTTAATGGAGGATTAAACCCAAGATAAGAATGCTTGGAAACATGCTGGTCCAGCTCCATAGGACAATCTAGGGTCTAGACAAAATCAAACTGGTTGCTATTTTAATTGTACAATTTATTATTTCATACAAATAATAAATCAATGTTGAATTTAAATTCTGTGATTACTTTAACTCACACACTGACCTATTACTTTATTTATTATTTTTAGGAAAACGTATACTTTTACAATGTTTGTAAATATGTGAGCATCATGTACCTATCACATAATTAATTTATCTGTCATTGCTTTATTTTCATTCTTTTTTTACCTATTTTGGTATAGTAATTTTATTCTAGGTGCATCGTCTTCACATATAATTTTAAAATGTACCTATACAAAATTTTATAAAACATTTTAAAAGAGTAACGGTGGAGTTTCTTGCTCATTCTTCTCCATACGAAACTACCTTTTGGAAGGGGCAACTAGAATCAATTTTATTTTTTTTTTGTTAGTTTTGACGTTCAAAAGTGCCTTTTATGTGCCTATTTGAAATAAATAATTTGACTTTGACTTTGACTTAAAACATTCTACCCATCGTCTTCAAATAAAGATGGGATTGTGTGTGTGGATGCCTAAGTATCATAAAACAAGTTACGATTCCAATCAAGACAAAACGCATTCGTATGAGTGCCACATAACCTTGTTCTAAAGTCATTACACTTTCCGTTTACATACAGAAATAAAAATAAACAGTCGCAGAAAATAGATTCTGACGTAATTTCTGCTTCTAGGTTAAAAATAATACCCGATCCACATGAAATGGAACAATAATCTATTTAATTTTATTTAATAAGAGCTAAGCGAGACTTTCTTCAATAATCGTTAGGAATCTAGTTCAACCTGAGTTATAGCTGCGATTTTATACGAGACGATATCTTGGACTTTTCAAGGAAGTTCCGAGGTATAGTGTCTCTATACACGATTTTCATGAACTAAATCCAAAAGAAGAACTTATTGAAATATCTTTATAAAATATCCATTTTTGTGACCCGCCCCTGCTTCGCTCGGTTTGTACGAGTTGACAGAACATGGAGCTGCCTATGCGATGCAGCAGAGCACCTGCGTCGCCCTAAATGACAGGGAGCCGTGCCTCCTCACGAGCCAGTCGTCGAGCACCGGCCGAACCACCTCGATGGTGACGAGGTAGGGCGCAGAAGCCTGTCCCGCCATTCCACCACCACGACCTGATGGAGCTCGGTCCAGTGCAGCGTGATCTGCTGCTGCACCAGTACCATTTCCCGCGTCCGAGCCTCCTCACGCCACCGATGCAGTGAAGCGAGGGCTCTCGCTTCCAGGTCCCACGGTGGGGATCCGGCCAGTGTGCAAGCCACCTCGTAGGCTCGTGCGATACCCTCGGATGACTCTGACGGCCATCGCCATCTGCGGTACTCGCAACACTGCGATACTGCGGGCCGTCAGGTCAGCTGCCCACACCGGGGCCCCATACAGGGCCATGGATCGCACGATCCCCGTGTACAACCCGCAAGCCTGCAGGCAGTGCTCTGGGCCCCCCCACTTTCCGCCTGACGCAAGTCCTCACTGGACACGGCAGCTTTGCCTCGATGGTCGGCAGTGAGGAGCTGGGACGCAGTGATATCCTTCTGCAAAACAGTCATGTCGCAGAAGGAGGCTGCGGAATGGGAGCGGGAGATCTCTTCCACTCACCCAGCCAGCAGCAATCGCACCGGGCGTCGGCGAAGGGTGGACCAAAAACAAAAGAAAGAAAGTTAGAAGTTACCTTGGGTCTACTTTTAAACTAAACAACCACCTAAGGTGCATTGTTCTCTGGTGATTATTCCATAAGGTAGTTGACCTGCACTGAGTAATTGTAATAATTCAAGCAACTCGATTGTTTATGGGACAATGGACATCATAATGACATAGCTTTCTACGGATTTTGGACTAACAATAAGGAGACTCCCAAAATGTCCAGACCTTTCTTTGAACACTTTTTGACATTGCTGTACATGTAAAATGTTTTTGCCCTGAGAATCTTGCCATAATATGACGTTACTGAGACCTAGATTAGGATGAATACCTACTGGTAGTACAGAAAACCATCATCACCAGCCAACAGCAGTTTACAGCTACACAGAGTCCTGTCCATGTGCACGCCATTCAGCTCGATTCTCGGCAACTCTCATCCAGCTGCTACCAGCCACCGCCTGCAATGATCGTCCTACCTTACATTTGCTGATTCGCAGTCTCTACTCAAGAACACGACTACCCCAATGGGCATCGGTTCTACAGCTATGACCGGCCCATTGCCATGGCTGGATCTCTGCCGGTTCACCAAAAATTAGGAGCAATGTCAGCATAACAAGATTGTTTGGTTGTAATTCCTGGAAACAGGAGAATGATAACTTGACGATGTTCGATGGGTGCCTGTGTAGTGGTCCCAAGATCGTCTTTCGATTAATAAGAACCGGGGATTATGGTGTTTTTCAACGAATTGCTTACCTTGACGTGACACGCTGAATACATTAAATACTTTTAATAGGAACCCGTTGACCTCGGTATGAGGTCTGGTCCCACCTCCCACCACCATTAGCGATAAGTTATACGTAATTAAAAGCTCTTAAGATGTTCTTTAATTAAGACTATGGCAGCTAATCTCGCTCATGCTGATCCTCGTACATAACATATAAGGATCTTAAAGTCACATGATCTGAACAATATTATGCCTGGATTTTAAGAGACTGACCCCTGAGTTTCATCATTTATTCTCAGAAGTAGTCAGATAGGGGTGTCGAATCCATCTTATTTTTTAAAATTACGTGTAAAAGTGATTCCGATATCCAATTAACAGACTAAACAATATCTAAACGTTGTGTAAGAACAAAATCATCATATTTTTATGAGGGAGAGGAAGTTGGTTTAGTACCCGTCCACCACCTACTTATAGCGATAAACTAAAGATGTGTCATCCCAACCGGTCTATTCCGCAAAAATCTCAACGTAAAGACTTAGATGAAGTGAGCTTGAAGTGAACTGTCAATAGTGTGGAATTTCTGCTCACTTCACCTAAGTTTTCACGGCGATTTTTTTACAGAATAGACCCGCAAATCATGATACAGTATGAGACGCCTTCTTTTCCAAACCCTTGGGCCATAACAATAACGTAGGTAGGTAGTACTTACTTACCTAATAAGATGTCCAGATAGAACACGGTCAAAGCTGTGAATCGAAAAAAATTGCGCCCAACTTTTTGTCGCAAAATGCACACACACTAGAATAACACAATGAAAGCACAGCGACGTGGCGCAAGTGTATAATGTAGCTGTCATGCACACCAGCATAACAAAGTTGGCCTGTTTGTTTTAGTTCTTTTGCAGCGCGACACTCTATCTAGACATTATAGAATATAAATAATAAAAGCTTTTGACCTATTTCGGGTCTTTCAACTTACGCACGAACCTATTCATCTCTCAGAGAGTTCTCATAGCCACAGAGTACAGTAAACAGTATACCTAATAATCTGCCTAACAATAGAATGATAGAGCCTGTTGTCCGCGCCTCTGTGACATACTGAGCTTACGTAAAAGCGTATTTTACTGTGCGATTCTCCAGTTGTGTCGACACATAATTTTCTTAATAAAAAACCAAGTTTTTTTGCAGAGGTAGTGACGTTTTATTCATCTAGGTCAATATACTTCTGTAACGGGAATAAGAAGGTTTTATTTTAAAACCAAGTAAATGTTTTCGAGGTTCAGACCTCGTCAAGATTTTGAGATGAAATACTATGCTTCTTCAAAATATAAGTATCAAGCAGATGAAATATCAAGCTTGAAAAATAAAAGTCTTACGCACTAACCAAGAAAGCATGCATGAAAATAAAACCCCAATTAATTTCTGTTACCATAAATAAGTGTTTGAATCATACAATAGATATTAACAAGCCCAAACATTTAATCCTCCCCAAAACTATGTATGACACATAGTTATTATTACAATCTTACGCAAATCAGTTTACCGTTACCTCGTCAACGTGCCCTTTGGCGTCGACTTGCGGTCAACGATGCGTTTGTTTGCTAATTTATTGTATTACATATGTATGTCTTATTGTGACGTACTTATTTAATGCACTGGTGAATAATGCTGCCTAATTTTAACTTGCTTTTATTACTTTTAGAAATTGTTTACAGTTTTATATTTTAGCTTGGAAATGCGTTACAGTTTAAAAGAGATGATGATGCTCAGAATATTGGTTGAAAGGCAAGCAGAAGCAGGCAGAAGAAAATGAAAATATGAATGTCATTTTTCAAAATTTCATCTGCTTCTGACAACATTCCTGCCGGGGTCGCGGGAAGGTACTTATGGGTCACCGAGGCCCCCGCAACACAGGCAACAGGAAGGAATACGGGTGGGTTTTAGTCAGTAAGAGTCTGACACACCCTCCCGCTCCGCCCAGAGCGGAAGAAGTTATTTGATGATTTCCCATGCTCAAAAAAAAAAAAATCTGACAACATTGTAATATTGAAATGACATTTAGGTGTGTCGACACCATTGGAAATCTACCCAGTGATATCTGCGTGACGTGTAATCCAACAGAACGGCTCAGATAATAGAATTAGTGGTGACTGCTGGCCGAGACTTATCCCACGCCTGCCCCACTCCCAGCCAATTGTACCAACTGTGGCTGCTCAAGTAGATGCAGGATAATGTGGGGTTATTGAGAAACAAATGACTTTTGTCATTCTTTTGTTATGTTGACGTTGGTGAAACTCAGGAGATGCCGAGACAAAAGAAACGTGATCTTCTTCTGTTTTGGGTGGCATAACAACAGGCGTGATCGTCTCTTGTTTCGAGTAACGTAGCTTTGCAAATTAGACAAAGCAGGTACCCTAGGTCTCCTAACAAACATCCCCTAAAAAGGACCCTGCAATAATTAACGTAGATATGCATGTATATGAAATGGTAACAAGATGTCCCCTGTTTTAAATCAGCACTCTTAGCAAGGTGTTGTGTCCAGGAAAAGAGATGGTCAACCTTGTTGCGAACATCACCCTTAACAACATATTTGAACAAAAGCGGCATAATATTCTTTGCCATAAAACCCACTCTAGATTGTGCATCAGATCAAAACCTTGCTATCTCCAATCATCAAATGACATAAAAACACACACAATTAACAAAAACACACTCCACAACCACAATACAAACTACGCATCAATTTACCTGTAGCGGAAAACTCAACGAAAAACATAATCCAATATGTCTGGCGTTTCCGAATATCCGAAAAATGATACGGTGTCCACAATTCAGGGAAGTGGAAGCCGCATTTATCCAGTTTTCGAGTCGGGCATAAAAAGAGCGGGCGCGTTGCTTGTCCTCCTCCCCTGGGCGACCTGCCCCCCTTCCCCCCTGGCACCGGGAGAGTGCGCTGAATCGATATGCAAGTAAAATGTACACCTGTAGTGACCATAAGTTTGGGATTTTCAGGGAATTTCTGTGTTATGATTTTTTTTATACCTAGTTTCTTTGTTTTTGTTACGTGTTTGCATCATGATGGGAATAACTTATGACGAGTCTCCGTGAGTAATTTAACTAGTTTATTGCATCCATCAGATTTTGGGCATTTTGATCTAGTTTTGCATAAGCCACATGATAAAGACATAACCTGATTTCAAAAGAAACCATCCCCACGTTGATTTGTTTTTGATTTTGCTGAAGAAACTAAATCAAATTCATAGTTTCAGTTTCTACAAATGCTTTGTCACCCATTACCGCAGGTCCAGGCATTTCACCATTATGTTCTCATTTATAAAATCAATTTAAACAAAAAAACAATAATGATCAAAAATTTGTTTTTCTCCATATTTTGACCCTTTCACGACCCCATCTCTATCCTATCCACCTCCAGACCTCATGGCCACCGCACACACCCTCAGTCAGGTGAGTCACTGTCGCTATCTGTTTCAGCGTGTGGGTGTACGCGTGTGTGTGCGTGCGAGACTGAGCGGCGTCTGTCATTGTAGGACGAGCGAAGTGAATTGGCGTACGGAGGTAGTTATTAGAGGTTTATTTAGAACTGCTGGTCAATGTTGATTTATCGTATGCTATGATGTCCTGTGTTTTTATGTTGACTGAAAAGTTGATCTAATGTTCGATAGTCTTTCACAGAATAAACTGAATACCTACTCGGGAACTTGTCAGATTTTTGGGTTTTTTGTGAGAACTTTTGTATCTTTCTTTTTGTTTATTTCAAAATAACAGCTTTTTACTAAATGCATATAAAAATATATACGGTACTTATAACAAAAAAAAACCATTTAAAACTTTTTGTCTGTCTGACTGTCTGTTTGTTCCGGCTAATCTCCGAAACGGCTGGACCGATTGGACGGGACTTTTATTTTAGAAAAAGAAACACGGGCGAAGCCGCTGGCAGTAGTATATGACTAAAAGATAGCGTGAATTTTTTTACCTACATGAAAAGATTTCCGGCAAACTTTACTCTAAGGTGGATGTACTACGTTGGCACGCCTTGACCGAAGCCGTAAGGATCTAATAAACACGCTAGAAGCTGCTTAACTCTGTTAGAAGTTAGAACAAGCTATGGAATTAAATGGATACAAAAATAACCTCGATGGTAAGGGTTTTCATAATAGCACTACTGATTCATTGTTTGATCGCCATTTTCGAATAAACTTTATACCAATACAACACACCCCTACTATCCATCGGCAGTTAGGTGTTGTTTTTAATATTTCACTGCGCGGACTAGAGACACGCGCGTCTCGGGGGAGCATACACAATCATACACCAACATACACAAGCATCCACCAACATACACAGCGCATAGGCACTAACAAGATAAACTTTGCATACGTATTGTGTAGACACACCTTTATTTAGCCGAGATAATAATATGTCATGTATGTTAGGGTGCATTTTAGGGTTAATATTGAAGATATATTATCTTTGTGACTTTTTATCTTTGAGGGTAAATAGGCCATGTGGGATCAATGTTGTGCGCGCCTGCGCTATTTGGAACCTCTGTACTATATCTACCATTTATTTTGGTAGTCAATGCAACTGGGTGGTACTCTTTCGCGGGAATTTTTGGAGTCTGATTCAGGTGCCGACTTAACAATGATTTCTTTAGAACTTATGGGGAGTCCATTCCGGTAAATGACAATAGGCTTATACCAGTGTCTGGTACATTACACACAACCGACACCTACCTACGATAAATAGCTAAATGAATTACACTTCTGCCAACTCCTTCGTATTAAAGGCGTATGACTGACCTCATCGCGCATGATAGAAATCGATGGATGAAGTCTACAATGGAACGAGCTTGCCCAGAAGATGCCTGTTCTCTTTTGCGTTGAAGGCAGATGGGTTGTATGTGTGTCACACTTTGGCTGTACGCATAATAAATGTGGAGAAGCGCTGAGTACGACTGGTCGGGATAAAAACCAAGTGTGAATGGGACCCTGCTACAGCAGGGTTCTAGGACATGCCGGTTTCCTGGCGATGTTTTCCTTCACCGTTTTGAGAGCAGTCTTGATGAAATAATTTACACAAAGTAAAGCGCCTGTCAGGGTTCGAACCTACGACCTACAACTCGTAAGTCGCGGCCGTTACCACTAGTACGTAGGTATAAAGGTTCTAATTAAATTTGCTAAAGAAATTCCGCAGACGTGATGGATATAGGTATAATAAAAGATGTGCTGATTTTTTTTGAGGTCGACCACTGGTGGTGTTGTTACTTGAAGTATGAGTTGAGAAAATCAGTTTTTTTTTTTTGTTATCGTGTTTAGATATTGATACCCACCACGTCTGTGAAGTTTACATAAAGAAACGGTACGGCATGTTGGCAATTTAAATATTTGTATTTATTTTATTATTTTTTCTTATTACAATCTCACTGTGTGCTGCACCGGTCGACGACATCACGTCAACGCCGGCTTTTTTTTTTTTTTTTGAGGGTGGGAAATCATCAAATAACTTCTCCCGCTCTGGACGGAGCGGGAGGGTGTGTCAGACTCTTACTGACTAAAACCCACCCGTATTCCTTCCTGTTGCCTGTGTTGCGGGGGCCTCGGTGACCCATAAGTACCTTCCCGCGAGTTAACGCCGGCTGACGCTGAAAACCGGCGCTGGGGCTCTGTCTCACATAGGGTCGCAGCATTATGCTGAGCGTTGGCCGTTTTGCGTGGATGTGCCGCATATTTACCCCCAAATTGTTCCTTTTTTTATTTGTGTTCCTTCTTTGCGTCATGTTTACCGTAAATAAACGTATTTTCTTTCTTTTTATTTCTAGAAAAACTGATATTTCGCGGTTGATAAACTCCAAATAAATCATCTAATTTATTTCTTTTTTGTTTGATTAGCTATGTTTATATATCGATACCCATCACGTCTGCGGAGTTCCGCTAGGTAATTTAATTTGACCCTGTATTTTAAAGATCCTATCATACTGTCTGTGCTCTGTAGGTGCTGTAGCGTGGGGGACGTGCTACACTAAATAAATTATTCCTTTTTTTACTGTTTATATATGTATTTATCTTTTATAATACAATACACATTCGTTTGTGTGTTTATACAAGACTGTCTCTATGGCAATTCATCATTTTTAAGAGGACAGAAGATAAATTTTACTTTAGTCCTGTCAAATTAATCAGCGCCTGTCACAACTCCATACAAGTTTAGACGTGATTAAAAACTTGCCTACTAAAATTACGTCAATTTACGTCAAGCGCTAATTAATTTGACAGGACTAAACTAAAATTGATCTTCTGTCCTTTTCTTAATGAAATAGAAAGAAAGGGATGGACTGAACTTAAATTTAGTTTAGTTTGTGAACAAGGGAATCGGCACCAATGTCAACTAGCGGCTAGGATGATCATAGAACCTCTACAGTACCTACAACATTAAGTCCGATTTCTACAAAAGAAAACAATCAAAGAGAAATCGTTTTCTTTAATCAATTAGGTAAACATTTCCCTGGCAGCTGGTCTATTACAACGATTTCCACGTAGATCTAGTAAAAACAGCAGACAGTCGCATATCAATGGCGACGTAACTTCATCTCGACACATTCCCATGCAAAACTGAACTGAATCATGTGGGAACATAGAGTAAGAATTAATGGAGTGTTAGAGTCGGATTGATCGATGCATGAACGGCGGCGCGGCGGCGGCGCGCGACTGCGTAAAATTGCAGTCGTTAAGCAAATACTGTTAAAAGTTGTGGGATTTACGTATTGTATAAAAATCTAGTTTGAGTATCCATTGGATGTGTTGCAGATGCTGATTGGCAAATCTTAGCAGCTACTTTTAGGTATTGATCAACCGTTTCAACACTTAACATTCATGTCGATTAATCAACAATTTGTGTGTTTCGCGGACAGTGAGTTTTAAAAGTGTTTGCCAGAATAAAGTTAATAAGTTGCAGTTAGGTGTGGAACATAAAACCGTTACGGTCAACCAATCCTACTTCTATTCTAAAAACAAAAACGCGTCGCACTCCATTTACTGAGTTATCCATGCACAAAACTGTGTTTACGTAACTTTTGCATAATTGACGCTTCTGCGCACCTAGTGGTGTTGCGTTACTGAGAAATGCAGCATAAACTACAGATTTTTATTGAATTTAGCTACTAGTAGGTAACACAAAGGCTTATATCGTTAATATCGTACCTAAAAATAATGATTAAAACCAAGTTTTCAACTAGAGGTGAGAACGGGAACGTTTAGTAATCATTTTTCTTCTTTATCTCGTTGCCACCACAGTTACTAAAATTTTGTTGGCCCACGCCACTTCCACGGCGTTATCGGTGGCAGAGCAGAGGTCACTTCGACTGCATGTTTAGGTGGAGCATAGTTTGCGACATAGCTTCACATAGACGCTCGCTGGATAGGAACGTCTCTAGGTGTTTGTACTATCGATTTTGTGGACAATTATAATAGGGGTTTGGCTTGCTGGCTGAGTTTTCTTTGGACCGTTCGTCTGGCTTAGAAATACAAAACTTTCACGAAAGTGTTTTGGTACCTAGTTACATTTTGGTAATTGTTTACCCAATTAATCTTAACTTTGCTTTTGTCTGTCTTACTTAAGTATCACGTTCATGACTTTATTCAACTAGCTTCATTTTCTGAATGACCAACCCCTTTTATTTTGTGGTGGGAAATCATCAAATAACTTCTCCCGATCTGGGCGGAGCGGGAGGGTGTGTCAGACTCTTACTGACTAAAACCCACCCGTATTCCTTCCTGTTGCCTGTGTTGCGGGGGCCTCGGTGACCCTTTGGTACCTTCCCGCGACACCGGCAGGACTTTTACTAGCTGGCCTTCAAAAATCAATCTCCTAGCCTCTCTTAGCTTTTTTCCAACTATGTTGGGGTCGGCTTCCAGTCTATCCAGGTATTTTACGTAGAGCGACTGCCTATGTGACCTCCACAGCCCAGTAACCGGGTAATTGTTGGTTATTTTAATAGCTAGTATTGCAACACCGACATTAAAAATGTAAATCATTATACGTATGTGATCTGGGACCACACTCAGCTTCCGACTTTGACACTGGTCCAATACACACGTGAAAATTAATTATCCGCCGTTTTATTTCTTCTTCCTCGGCACCAACGCTATCAGTACCCACTACCACAAATACACCGCCGCACAGTAATACGATACCTGGGTATCGTATTACTGTAAGACTGGTCCTGCCGGCGCCGGCGCCGCGCCGGCGGGAATGTCCGAAAGGGATACGGTGGACCCTGGCAACACAGGCAACGGAAGGAAGACGGTTTTAGCCAGTAAAAGTCTGACACCCTCCCGCTCCGCCTAGAGCGGGAAAAGCTATTTGATAATTTCCCACCCAAAAAAAAATACTTTCGGACTTCTGACGACCGCCGGCCGTCACGAGATCCACGAATAACAGCCGGGACCAACGGCTTAACATGTTTTCGAGTGATGAGTCTCTCTATGTAAAGATGGTCACCCATGAACGGATCGACCCCGGCAAGCGTAGCTTAACCTGTTCGATTGACCCCTGCAGCTTATTACTTAGCCACGAGCTCTTCTAGCTGTCCTTAACTCTTTCTTAATTTTTCTGAATTTAAAATTTGAATGTGACTTGATCAAGCTTGTTAGTTTGTTCCATAGAATGGAGTCAGTTGCTGTCAATGGGAAGCTAAATCGAGTCCAGGTATAAATTTTGGACCTTTATAATGTGAAATTGTATCAAGAATAAAAGATATAATTATATATCCTATCGTTTATTGAATTATCCAATGCTGTTACAAATGGTGGATCAAAGCTGCTTTATTGGTATTCTGACGTTTCATAAGTGCCCATGTACTTGTACAGGTTGATGCGATTTTATTTATTGGATCTCCAACAGAGGCTACACAATTACATGCAAGGAAACATAGTGAATTAAAAGAAAACATTACTAATTAATAAATAATCCTACTAATATTATAAATGCGAAAACGCCGTCGACCCGGGCCTGGTCCTTACCCATTGCTCACCGTCCGCAAGCCCGCGCCTACGGTGGCCGGAAATCCGCCCGGGATTCCCGACGCCCTGGGCGTCTCCTGCGGCGGCTAGGGGCGAGAGGGCGCGAAACTTGCCTTTCCCTCAACCGTCCCGCCTCGAGCATTACTGCTTCGCAGAAGGAGGTGACGGCTGCCCATGCCCTCTCGCTCCGTACCACGGCCTGAACCAGGGCCGGACGCGAGAGGTCTCTGCCGCCGATCGCCTACACGAGGACACGGCGGTGCTCTGCCCAAGCCGGGCAGACCTCCACCGTATGCTCCACCGTGTCCTCTGGGCGATCCACACAGTGGTGACACCCGGACGTTTCCTCCCGCCTTATCCGACACAGGAACCTCCCGAAGCTGCCGTGTCCGGTGAGGACCTGTGTCAGGCGGAAGGTGAGGACGCCGTGGTGCCTCTCCAGCCACTCCTCAAAGAGGGGACTTATCGCCGCAATCGTGGCGTGCCCAAAGGATGGATGGATGGATGGATGTTTGTTACTCTTTCACGCAAAAAGTACTGAACGGATTTGGATGAAATTGAAAAATTTGAATGGCACACATATAGTTTGTAACCAGGAATAACACATAGGATACTTCTTATCCCGATATACCCACGGGGTCAAAACTTATGCGGGTGAAACCGCGGGTCGCATCTAGTATTTTTAATCATTATTTGATTTGATTTGATAAGATTTCGTCGAATTTGGTATAAGGCTAGTTGAAAACGCCGTTTTTGGCCTCTCTTATTCGGGTACTGATATACCCACCAGGTGGTTCGTTTTATCAGCCGCATTACTTGGAGTAATGTGGACCGATGACCTTGTGAAGGCTGCAAGAATCCGCTGGATGCGGGAAGCACAGAACCGGTCGAAGTGGCGGTACTTGGGGGAGACCTATGTCCAGCAGTGATGATGATGTTGATTACTTGGAGTTCGACACCGATGAGTACGTTTCGGTGTGTTGCCTGTATTGCTATCCAGGCGGGCTTCGTCGTAATAGTTGCAAATGTTTTGGCTTATCAAAATATATGAGTTAAATATTCTAACAATGTTTATTGGAGAAATATTTAAATGTAACATTAATGGGAAGTAGAGCGGTAACGTGTAGACGTCATAAATTATGTAAATTGTAATATTTTATACCACACATGATGTTTTCAAATATTTCAGAAAAATATTATCTCACAAGCCAAGTGCCCGGTGGTGTTTTCCATCGGCAAAAAGGACTAACTTCTATAAAACTTTCTTCCCATACCTAAAGCCTTTAGAGGACGAATTTTCAAACAAACAAAAATTCTATCTTTCAAAGTGCTCACTTTCGTTTTTTAAGGAATCCTTGAGCAAAATTTAACGTTGTTAATTTCCCAGTCTTGGAAACGTTAAATTTACATGAGATCTCTCAATTTTTATAGTGAAAGAACCGCCTTGCGAGACTTGACATTTTTTACATTTTATGTTTTTGATGGGATATCTTCAAAAGTTTGAACACCTTCAAAATAACATCAGAATTGTTGACGTTTACTGTCGAAAAAAAGAAACAATTAATACCATTAGTAGGTGTGGTAAAACTGAACCAGACACGCCTCTGCGATGAAAAACATCTATTCACCCCATCTCGAGGGAAATATACAGAAAACGTCGCTTTTATAAACACTCAACTTTTTGTACATGCTCGTCATTTCGTTTAAAAAAGTTTGATGTCAATTAATTTGTACACAAAGCTACACGTGAGGTTTGTTATGGTCTATGGTCATTGTAATAAAAGACAAAACAAAGACAAGGAAGAACGAAAACCTGTGTTGTGTTAAATTGTTCGAATTCTGATTTGACGTAATTCCAATTTTAAATCAAACAACTATCATGGCTAGGCCTAGGCTTCTCCTAATTATGTTGGGGTCTGCTTCCAGTGCAATCGAACCGGATGCATCTGAATACCAGTATTTTATATGGAGCGACTGACTATCCACAACCCAGTTACTGGGTAATACGATGTCCCTTGGTAAAGTTCTGGTTGTCAGATTTCGTGCTTCTGACGATCCGTAACGACTGTCAAAGATTCACGAATAAGACCATTAACGTGCTTTCCAAGGCACGGTCTCGTTAGCGTGCTTTCCGAGGCACAGCGGGGTCTCGGTATGTAAAGATGGTCCAACCGCGGCAAGCGTAGCTTAACCTGATCGATCGACCCGTGCGGCTGTTATTATTCAAAATAAGTGCTAGAAAATAATCAGGAGGTCGTATAATACAACAACAATACAATAATTTAAGTACCTAAATTAAATTAATACAAAATAAACATACTAGTTAAATAGAGGTACTGAAAGTTTGCCACGAAAAAAAAATATAAAGTTATTTTTCTTTAACCCTCTTAATGTTCGAGGGGTAATTTCGTCCGCTCACAGCTCACAGCCCAACCTTGAACTTATTCCACGCTGCGCTGTATTATGATAATGATGCGTTATTTGTTACAATTAGAATCGTACTGTAATTTTAACGTTTATTTGATTTTATTTTTTATCTAAAATTACCTATATATAAAAAAACCCTTCTTTTTGGGGTTTTTTTTATATATCAATGTCTGCGGGGTAATCGCTTAACACATTTACAGTAGCAATGGGTTTCATTTTGACAGTTCAACATTATTCATTGCGTTACTTACTTTGTTGAGCAGACACATTTTTCGAACATATGAAGCAATGGTAATCCATTGCTTCATAAGTTCGAAAAATGTGTCTCTGTCACTCAATCACAATCTGAATGATTTTGAAGGATACTGCTAATGCATGATTGTGATTGAGTGTGACGCAATTAGGGTGCTGATATTGAGCGATGGCGCATGCTTGCTGGTAAGGCTTGTAGGTAAGTTATTCACTCATTTGAAAAATACCAAGTCCAATTTCCATATTTAAAAAAAAAAACGTTATCTTTCTCAGCGACAATAGATGTCAAAAACTTGTCAAAAATTTAAGTAAATCAGATTGAAGCTGAGATTAGAATGCGACCGTTCTTAAAAATACAAGAATTGCCTCTCAGTTAATAAGCACCGATTTATAGAAAACGCAAACATAAGCAGACATTTCATAGAATTTATCAATACATACTTTCAAGTGCGATGGAATTAATCACTCAAAGGAATAAAAAATAACACATCAAATTATAGTATATTGAAGTCAATATTTTAAAAGAAAATTACAGCTTTTATTAAATTTAACAATATTATTGTCCCAATGAAATGTGTTATGCGTAATGATAGTAAATCAGGTATGTATGTATCGTAGGTAAGTAGGTACTTATATATGAGGTGTTTCAAAATTAACTCGACAAATTTAGAGGTGCTTTAAATCGCAAAAAAAATCTACAGTTCCATACTAAAGTTTAATACCTACTGTTCTAAAAACTGTATGGGACAGTTGATTTTTTTTTCGCGATTTCAAAGTTGGTTCCGTAGTAAAAGTTATTCAGTTTGATGTTCTAAAGCACCTGGCTAAATAAAAACAGCCGCACGGGTCAATCGATCAAGTTAAGCTACGCATGCCGCGGTTGATCCGTGGATGGGTGACCTGGGTGATCTTTACATTCCAAGACCCCTCCGTGCCTCAGAAAGCACGTTAAGCCGTTGGTCCCGGCTGTCATTCGTGGATCTTTGACTGTCGTTACGGGTCGTCTGAAGCCCAAAAGTCTGACAACCAGTCTTACCAAGGGGTATCGTGTGGGGTGTTACCCAGTAACTGGGTTGTGGAGGTCAGATAGGCAGTCGCTCCATGTAAAATCCCTGCATCCGGTTAGACTGGTAGCTGACCACATCGTAGTTGGGAAAAAGGCTAGGCAAATGATGATGATGATGGTCTAAAGCACCTCTTATAGTTTGTCGAGTTCATTTTGAAACACCTTATATGTTTAATAAATTTTACTACGGTAGAAACTTTAAAAACGCGAAAAAAATATCAACTGTCCCATACAGTTTTTAGAACAGTAGGTATTTAACTTTAGTATAGAACAGCAGATTTTTTTTTTTGCGTTCTCATAATATGTTCTTAAAGTAAAAGATATTCAGTTCGATGGTCTATAGCACTGCCTAAAGTTTGGTCGGGTTAATTTAGAAACACCTTATAATGTTGTAACTGTTGCTGTTCAATGACTATGAGTAACGCAAAAATACAGGATGTATAAAAGTAATGATGCACACAAATACCTACGAACATATGTCGTACGCCTCTGTTGCACGACACTTCAACATTTATATTTTAGAGGTAGGTAAATCGGTGTCAGGAATCCAATACTTCGCTATTTTTACACCCAGTTGCGCCAACAGTATAAAAAATTTTTTAGTAAAAGAATCTTCTTCAGTTCTTAGAAACTTGGATTTCTTAATATTATGCAAATTACATTTATTTTGAGAACCCCGATTGACTTTTTTGAATCGTTTTTGCCCTTTTTTATCATATTCAGGTGTAATAAAGCCAGTTAGAGTCACTTCACTATCATCATCTTCAGCTTTAAATTGTGCCACTTTTTTAGCATCTGGAAATACTTTTAATAAAATTTGATGTATCGTGCCATCGTCGATTTTCACTTGTTTGGCAGAAAATTCGTTTATTACTATTTTAGCTGACACTATTGTCGGTACCAGTAGAACAAAATATACGAACATTTTCAATTCATATGACATCGATCTATCGAAACCCAGTTTACTGAGGTTATCTAATGTGACGTGAAATGTGATCAGGTTTTATTGCTTGCTAAGTTTTCAATGCTTCTTCATGTGCCGTTTCTTAGATAAATAAAAATCGGAATATAAACACGTTTCGTCCTTTTCTTTTTTTTTCTTTGTTTCGTATTTTTTCTCGAAATATTATATTCTTGGTCAAATGTGTAACATTATCCGTAATATAGGTATCTTAAGAATAAACGCTGCTGTTTTTTTGTGTAAATTAAAGGCATAACTACTACTATTTATAGAAATAATTATCATTAATGTTAGATTGTTCCTCTGAGGATTAATTTACTATGCTTTTTGTTGTTATTTTATTGCTAAATCTATTCTGTACTATTATTTTATTAGGAAGACGTAAAATTTGTGAGTTTGTATTTAGGGAGTAATCTTCGGAACTACTAATCCGACCTGAGCCAGCAGTGGAGGCAAGCTGTAGTGGCAATAGGCTGGCCATGTTTGTCGAAGGACCTATGTCCAGCCATGCAGAGTAGTCTTGGAGTGGAGACCGCGTATCGGCAAACGTAGTGCGCTCACCAGCTAGATTGACCGACGACCTTTTAATGGTGGCTGGGACAGACTGGATGCGGAAGGCGGAGGACAGGGTGTTGTAATGTGCCAATGTCCAGCCGTGGACTGCAATAGGCTAAGTTGATTGATTGATTGATTGATTGACTGATCAGATTCCGAAAATTCTTTCACTAATGGGAAGCTAACAGTACCTATTGCCGAGTGTGATAGAATTATATTTTAAGTTAAAACAAGAAATAAAACGCGAACGCAGTCGCGGGCGTAAGTCATCAAGCAACTCCGCCTATCAATGTGTAATTTATAGTGTATTTATGCCAGCTACTTAAGATCTAGGGCACAGCCGTGAAATGGCCGCTCAAACGCAATCATTTTTACACAAGCTAGGCTCAGTTCTTTGGTAGTAGAGGTTTGTTCTTTTTCAGGGTTGATACTAGTGATTGTATGGCAAAAGTGATTGTGAAGTGAATTAAATTTTTAAACTTTAGTAATAGTTAAAGCTTATTAGTAAGTTAATTACTTTAAGCGATTTTGGACATTATTCCTGAGACAATAGGACTCGCACACAAACCCCAACCACTCCGCGGAGAGCTCAATTTAAAAGCCGGCAACTATACAATTTATTTTGTTTCTCTACAGAAATTATTTAACCAATGCATATTAGTAGGTACATTGGTTTCACGATTGTATAAAATCCACGATCCACATCAACCATACTCTTCTGAATTATAAAGATGTATACCTACAGCTAATAATAACAACCCACCTTTTATTCAATACAGCTCATTGTGAACCCCGAAGAATAAGGGGTCTGTTACCCCATTCATCATCTTCCGTTACACCTCTAATCCCAACCCTTTCAATACACCGAGACCCTAAGGGTCAAGACTCGTTAATTTCAAGGGTCACGACTATTGTCAATCTTGACCAATCCCTGTTTTTTTATAAACTTACACCTTTGTCCGAAATTGGTCCAGATGACCCCTGGTCGCATTTCAGTGTTATTTGAGAAGGGTCAATAAGATTTGAATGAGTGGTCAGTTAAAGGAGTGGGGTACGATTGACCCTACGTGGGATTGGGAAGGTTAAGATTTATTATTCATATTTTTTTACTTTTATACTACTGCTAGATAAAAATACTAATATACATATACTCTTATTAATCAAGATGAAATTAAACATTTTTTTTTTCCTTATAGACGTTTCAAACAAAGATTATTTTAAATGCTTGATATAATTATGATATGGACTGAAAACTAAATTACATCAGTGAAATAACAGAGAGCCTATCCGATGATAAAAATAACGAAGTGATAGATACCTATATACGTACGAGTAATTTTATCAGGTTCAAAATACAAACACAGAACTTAAAAAATCTATAATAAATACCGAACATTTACGAACATTTTAGTAAATAATACTAAAATTACACAAAAATCTGATCCATTTTTTTGGCGGAAACATGACCTGCACGGGTGAATGTCATTAAATAAAAGTCCATTTTTTTTTTAAATAACCAAAAAGTACAGTCGCCAACCAGCACATCAAGTTACTTCAAACTGTTTTTTTTCTCATTCGATTTTGAAGTTAACCGTCAACATTTTGAGGTTTAAAATCATTTGGAGAAATTTGACAGATTAGTATAACCTAATATGCTGGTGATTACAATAGACTTTGAAAGATAAATGCACCATTTTCCATTTACACTAGAATAAATTTGGCTGTGCACTGTGTGGAGTTAGAACATGATCATGTGCGTAAAGGATCAAATCAATAAAAAAATAAAGGATCTCTATTACCATTTCTATTCTTTGTCCTCTTATAATTTGGTTTACATTTGCGTTTATATTTTTCTTCATGGTCCCAATCGCTTTTTATCTTAAATCGCATCTGACCAGCAGTTTCATGCTGAGGTTCATACTTTATAAACCCACTTCTTAGATCTTCTTTTCTATTTTTAAGTTGTACTGGTGCTGTCAATTCTATTTCTTTTGCTTATTTTAAGACTTTGATAATACCATTGTGTCCACTTCTTAAATCTTTGGCATCTTTGAAGAGTTTCTTAATATTATGGTCTAATACGTTCCTTATTACTTCATTTATCATGTAATCGTAGAGTTTCATTTGTTTTACTTCATATTCGTTGAAAACAAATAAGTTTGCTGATTCTATAGTTATTGGTAGCAGTAGTAGGAAATATACGAACATATTATACGAACATATATATTATTTTGTGTGAACTTAATCTGTCGATACCTAATTGGTACAGAGGATATCGAATGCGGCGTGAAATGTAATCAGATTTAATCGTTGACTAAGTTTTCTATACCGTTTCACTTGCAGTTTAATTCTGCCTAGCCTTTCCCAACCATGTTGGGGTCAGCTACCAGTCTAATTGGATGCAGCAGAATACCAGTATTTTACATGGAGCGACTGCTTATCTGACCTCTACAACCCAGTTACTGGGTAACACAATACCCCTTGGTATGACTGGTTGTCAGACGTTTGGGATTCTGACCAACCGAAACGACTGTCAAAGATCTACGAATGACAGCCGGGACCAACGGCTTAACGTGCTTTCCGAGGCACGGAGGGGTTTCGATATTTAATGGATGATCACCTTTCCACGTGCCGACCGCGGCAAGCTTAGCTTAACCTTCGATCGCCCGTGAGGCTGTTATTACATAGCCACAAGCCCCTCTAAAAAAAAAGTGAATAATAACTTTAATTTCGGAAGTCAGTGTCTTTGGTTTTATATTTTCAGTTTTTGCCACCGACTTCTGAAATTAAAGTTATTTTTCACTGTGAAGTGGTTTTTTTTGTAATAAGTATTTATTTTTCACTTTTTAGTTGCGTTACCTACCCCAAATAAATTCATATACCACTACTTGTAGTACTATGTCAGTATCAGTGACAGGAAGATATTATAACATCATCAAGTCATCTAAGTGGAAAAAATAAGCTAACACAAAAACTACCGGAGCCAAGTTAATAAAATTTATATGCACCGCGCAAACTTCATCTATCAAATGAAAAAAAAAATACGTAAAACGGCTTAGTTAATCACGGAGAAATCGATGAACATACATACAAAATACAGACAGACGAACATAGGAGCTCCTGCTTTTTATAAGTTGGTATAAAACAAAAACTGTTCTTGTTAAACATAGGTACGTAATGTAGCTTTAATTAAATTTACCTTTTTTTATGGGTCGTAAATTATCAAATAACTTCTCCCGCTCTGGGCGGAGCGAGAGGGTGTGTCCAACCCGTATTCCTTCCGTTGCCTGTGTTGCCAGGAGCCTCGGTATCCCTTCCGGACTTTCCAACGACCCCGGCAGGCACCGGCCCTAGTAGAAACCGCGCCTCAAAGACATATCGTCAGCACAAGTGAAGGGGACACTTGTGCTGACGACATGTCTTTGAGGCGCGCGTGGAACACAACGCGCCGTCGACCAGGGCCTGGTCCTTATCGGACGGTGAGCTACCCATTGCTCACCGTCCGCAAGCCCGCGCCCACGGTGGCCGGAGAAACGCCCGGGATTCGCGACGCCCAGGGCGTCTCCTGCGGCGGCTAAAGGCGATAGGGCGCGAAATTTGCCTTTCCCTCAACCGTCCCGCCTCCTTCTACGCGAGCATTATTGCTTCGCAGAAGCAGGTGATGGCTGTCCATGCCCTCTCGCTCCGTACCATGGCCTGGACCAGGGCCGGACGCGAGAGATCTCCGCCGCCAATCGCCTCCACGAGGACACAGTGGCACTGTGCCCAAGCCGGGCAGACCTTCACCGTATGCCCCACCGTGTCCTCCGGGTGATTCACACAGTGGTGACACCCGGGCGTTTCCTTCCGACTCATCTGACACAGGAACCTCCCGAAGCTCAAAATCAAATCAAAAGTCATTTATTCAAACTAGGCTGAGCATCAGCACTTTTCGAACGACAAAATTAGATGAGTCAGTCTCCTAAAACGCCCACCCTTCACCTCTTCCCAGTGCTTTAGCTGGGAAGAAGAAGTGGCCAACAAACTCCCCAGCAGCACAGCTGTCTGATCAGTTAGAGAAATAAAAAATGGATTCTATACAACAGTATGCAAAACAATTTACACTACGTGCAACACAAAACATTAAATTATTAGCCAAATGTCAGCTAGCACACCACTATACCAACAAAAAAAAAAGAAAAGAAAGACACCGAAAACTATTCTCAAGCAGAGGTAAAAACGTAAACAGAACTTAATACCCAAATAAAAGCCTCCAAGCATAAAGGGCGTGCCCGCTTACATATAGCTATAGCTGTAACAGTCACAAATGATGAACTAGGACCATCAAAGTAAAATAAATAAATACTTAATGAATGAATGTAGTTTGTCTCAAAGAGTATGAAGTTTCTGGTGAACACAATCAATCTCTTCTCATATCGATGTTCTGTTCTTAACCACGATGTATTCATGTTCTACATACTTCTCTAGTGGTGTTAAAACAGTATCGTTGGTCCAGTGGTCGCAAGCATGCATGAGATCATCATCATCATCATCTGCCTAGCCTTTTCTCAACTATGTTGGGGTCGGATTCCAGTCTTACCGGATACAGCTACAGCATGAGATCGATTCCCATGTTAGGATAAGTGTTATTAGGTTTTTGTATCTGGAATTTCTCAGTAGCAGCCCGTAGTTTGGATTTGTGCCCGGTTGATGGCAATAGGCTCGGGCTCGCCCCCTATTACAAGGACTTAAACATAACTGGCGGAATGAGGGTGCACCTCTGCGCTCCCTTCGGGGAATACAGCCGTGATGTTATGTTATGTGTAATACTAGATAATTATTAATATGATCAAGAATGTCAAACTATGAAATAAATGTACACACGCAGTCTTTTGAAATACTATATACTCGTAGTATGTGCGAACAATCGTATGCAGCGTTAATAAGCGAAGCAAGAACAGGAGTTTTATTAATTATAATTGAAATAACTTCGTCATCCAGTTAGTAATTTTCCGATAACCTTGAAATTGACCAGCCAGTATTAAAATTTGACATTATCGAATTCTTTCTCTATTCTTTTATCACAATCATCTCAACGCAGTCCTTCTCTACAGGATTAATATACTCTCTACTATATTAAATCAATTTGTAAAGACTGATTCTTTGATATCATAACACTGTTTTATTTGTCAAGTAGTCATTGTGACCGGAGGACACGGTGGAGCATACGGTGGAGGTCTACCCGGCTTGGTCAGAGCACCGCCGTGTCCTCGTGGAGGCGATCAGCGGCAGAGATCTTTCGCGTCCGGCCCTGGTTCAGGCCATGGTACGGAGTGAGAGGGCATGAGCAGCCGTCACCTCCTTCTGCGAAGCAGTAATGCTCGCGAAGGAGGAGGCGGGACGGTTGAGGGAAAGGCAAATTTCGCGCACCTCGCCCCTAGCCGCCGCAGGAGACGCCCTGGGCGTCGGGAATCCCGGGCGGATTTCCGGCCACCGTAGGCGCGGGCTTGCGGACGGTGAGCAATGGGTAGCTCACCGTCCGGTAAGGACCAGGCCCGGGTCGACGGCGCGTTGTATTCCACGCGCGCCTCAAAGAGATGTCGTCAACACAAATGTAGGGGTCCACTAGGGCCGATGCCTGCCGGGGTCGCGGGAAGGTACTAATGGGTCACCGAGGCCCCTGGCAACACAGGCAACAGGGAGGAATACGGGTGGGTTTTAGTCAGTAAGAGTCTGACACACCCTCCCGCTCCGCCCAGAGCGGGAGAAGTTATTTGATGATTTCCCATCCAAAAAAAAAAAGGAGTCATTGTGAACTACCACCACAAGTGTCGAAGAAAGCAATGAACCGGTGACTTCTCAAGGTTACACTTGAGTTTCTTGACATTTTTACTTTAAAAAGTACCAACCAGTAAATAAATGGTCTAATTGAAATAAATGATTCGACTTTGTCTAGTTAACACACACATGGACACGTATACATGGTACATGTTGGGTGATCAGTGGCACCTGTCCCTCCTTTAACAACATCATTTTCCAATTATTTGTTCCCTTCATTCTCATCACTTTTCCAGATTTTTGTTAGCATCTACTCTTCATCATTGTTCAACTGTCATTGGGTAGGATCTTCTCGAAGTCATGCTAGACTGAGTTTGTTTCCGACATCCCCTAAGTTTTATCGCCTAAACGGGAAACTTCATCTAGCTTTTTTATATTACGTGTAAAAGTATTCCGATATCTTATTTACAGAATAAATTAATAAATTTGGGCTGGTTCGTTCTTTGGCCAAAGAATTAGCATTTCCATTCAACGTGGCAATGCTGCCAGTCTTCTATGCACGCCTAAGTGTCCTTTTGTTTTTTGTATTCATTTGTACATTTAGTTGGTAATTTAATTTAGTACCTACCTACCTAGTGTATGTAGTTAATAGCATCAATATTGTATATTATCTAAGTTATATCAGATTTACAGAATAGCTACACTATTCATTTAATTTCACTCTTTAAACACTAGCTTTCAATCATTATCAGTTACAGGTTTATACATGGGAACTTCATTCGCATCTTCATACAGAAGCAACGTATGGCCATCCAACATTCTTCTCAGTGTTATTTTTGTCTAAAAAGTAACCGTCAGCTGCCGTAGTAACAAAAGATTCAAAGACCGTTAGACGTGCAAAGTTTTAATTGCCAAAATTTGCATAAACGCTCTTAGGGCCGTTTGCAAAAAAGGTAAAAGACAGGACAGTGGGGATGGCTTATGATTGATTATAAGTGGTCATGCTGGTGAAGGGGAAGTGCTAGTATTGCGAATGCTTCGTAATCCTGTGTTTGCATAGATGCTTGCAAAAAAGCGTGAAGGGATTGTTTTGAAGGACCGAAGAGATATTGTTTTCTGAAACTGTTGACAATATTTTGCTCACTTTGATAATATTTGTAGCAGGACTATTTTGGATAGCTATGAATACATACGTATTTATTGAGTGTCTAAATGAAACATTTAATTTCTTGATTTCATTCGAATTGTGAAATAAGCAATCATGAAAAAATTAAGCGTCAAAATATTTCATTGTGTGCCGAGTGCCTATAGGTTTGATCCAAACATTTTGTTCAACTGCAACGTAGTTTATTACGAGTGTATTACGAGTTTTACGATAACATTATGTTGCATCTGGATTAAAATTACAAGTACAATTACAATTGGGCAAATTATCGCCATTTCAGATGAAGGCTCACAGCCATAAAAATACAGACAAGACAAGTAAGTATACGTAAAGACACGTCTTTTTCTCTCGAGTAACAGCTCCGAAGAACTTGAAGGGACAAATTTAAAAAAATCATAACTAAAAATCCTTTATCTGAAGCGTTTAAATCCTTTATTGTAATAAGCGAGAGAACACGACCACTAATCCCATTTGCAACAAGTCAGCTTCCGAGTCCCACGTCCAAAAAAAAAACAAAGATATTTAACAATATACGTCCAAATTACCATAAACAACGCATCATGAGACGGTTGGAACCAGTCAAAACCGGTTTTATCCGGAAATTGTCGGATCCTATAGTTCCGTGACACCGCTCCACAATCGTCCCTTTTGTTTTCTTTTTTTATTACCTGCGGATCTGACCGTCGCAGTTGGGGGGTTAGGCGATTAACAGTGAGAAGATCAAACAGGGTCATTTTTGTTTAAGATGGACGCTGGAAGGGTTGTCTTTTCTAAGGGATAGATGTTATGTGTTGTAATCTTAATAGCCGGATGTTAGCTAAATGGGGTTTTGTTTGGAATATTAATTGTAATTTTTTGGCGGGACTTCTCATGAGAGCGGAAAGAGGAGCTTGCTTGTATCTTGTGTAAAGTTAGGTGGAAGCAAATTATGAAATGATGTCAACCTAAGTACAATGAGTAATGTTATGTTTAAGAGGAAACGCGGTCACGGGGTCGTTGGCGTTCATTCCATACTAACGTATTCCGTGGAGTAATTATAGGTATGTTTTTTTTTTCTAAAATTTATATAATTACGCCAAAAACAAAACAGAGAAAAATGGCAATGGGCAGATCAACATCATCATCATTCTCCTGCCCTTATCCCAATTTATTTGGAGTCGGCGCAACATGTCGCTTTCTTCCATACTTCTCTATTAGTTGTCATCTCGGTAGTCACCCCCTTTCTAGCCATATTATCTTTCACACAGTCCATCCATCGTTTTTTGGTCTTCCCCTACTCTTATAGCCATCGACATTCATACTCAAGACTTTCCTCACGACATTTTCCTCGTTCCTTCGCATCACATGCTCATACCATGACAACCGATTTCCGCACAACTTTTCAGTCACCGGTGCCACTTTCAGACTTCCTCTTATGTACAGATATACGAGTACCTACATTATATTAAAAAAAAAATGGACCAGTAGGTATCAATAACCAGGGAGATAACAGACGAACGTTAGTATGGAATGAACATCAACGACCACGTGACTGCTTTTCCTCTAAGTGCGCAAAAACACGTTGCCGAAGAGGCAACAACAGCTGGCGGCAGCTGTAGACGCATCGGCGGCTGCCGTCGACAGCGTGTCGCTCGTGCATATGAGTACTAGCTCAAATACACGAGCGGCACGTTGCCAATGGCAGAGGCAACTGCAACCGCCGACGCGTCGACGACTGCAGTTGCCTCTGACGTTGGCAACGTACCGCTCGTGTATTTAAGCACTTAACTGTCGTCTACAAAGCTGTCTAAATAAAAAAAATCTTCGTCGTTTGGATAATAATAATAATAATAATGTTAAATCTGTTCAGACCCATTTTGTTAGGCATTTATGTATGAAGAATGTGATCCAAAAAGCTGTACCTGATTACGATGACAGGATATGGCACTTTAAAATGATTAGCTTAAGATGGATCCGCAGTGCCTACGAAATTCAAATTATCTAAAGTTTTAGCAATTTGCAGATCTGTGTTAGGTTGTATCTTGAGCAAAATATGATTTGCGACCATAACAGATATGTATTTCCGGAATTATAATCGTTAGAATCATTAATACCTCTTAGTTAGATCTGTTCCTTAGCAACAAATCCCTTAGTTATGGAAAAATTCTTATGGAACAAATCTAACTTAGAAAGATGGATAATTATTTGAATGGATATAATTCTGTAACTCCTGATCTAATTAAAATAACTGTATCTATTTAATAAATAAATATGGAAAGGATTAAACGGAATAATACTAGGTGGGAAATAGCTTCCATTTCAATATTAGGAGCAAGTCTGCTATGAAAAATGCTCAAAAAAAAAAGAAACAAAAAAAATAATTCTGAGACAATAAATAAAATTATTCCTCACCGAAGACCTTTACTGACTAAAATTGTATGTTTACCTAAAGTAAAGTTCCTTCTCGCTACATTGATATACTGTTAAAATAACAATTAAATAACCTAAAATTAGAAAATATACTAAACTTAACTACCTATATAATAAAAATCTCGAGTTGAAAAAAAACCACGCGAAGCATCGGCGGGTCGCTAGTTTAAAAATAATTATCTCAAATTTTGTATAAATTGCCCACACATTTAGTGAAACAGTCGTTTTTCTCCCCATTTTCTTGTACTTACTGATAACGAAATGAGCTTCAAAGGTGCGAATCGTTGACCTCAATAGCTTACTTATTTACCTTCCTGAAAATCGAAAACAAACGATTTTGAACCTTAAAACTAGTGCCACAGGAGTTACAGAGAAAAATATTGTAGTAAGATTAAGTTTGGGATGTGCTCACAGCATATATGTAATTGTACACTCACTTCGTAACTATATCTTTACAGGTTTACCTTTACTGTCCAGCTAAACCTTATTTTTCACTGCATAAGATCAAATTTCCTTAGTTTCAGTGGTATATAAAGTTAGTTCAGTATGTTTTAAACATGCACTTATCGTGGAAACATGTCGCTTTATCAGTACGCCTCAGTGAGCTCAGCAGATGTGGATTTAGTGAAGACAACTGTTTGACTATTGATTTCTGTAACGATTCTTGTTTTAACGGCTTTTATAGAGCGAACCATTTACCTGCACTAAGGCTGAGATTAAAATTTACAAACTTTACTTAGCTCGTACTGTTTGTCCACCGCCACCGTCAACGGGACGTCACCAAGAAACGAGATTATTCGAATCGAACATGGCGTGCGAGGGACACGCCGCGCGCCGCCATCGCCTATAGTTAAATGTATGAGCGCTACCTTGGCCGCCGCGCCGCCGTCATCTCGTTCTCATTGATGTATGTTGTGTTGTTCTCGTCCCGTTGCCGATGGACAAATGTCATAGACAGGTATTTTCCCGGTTCCTGCCTCGTTTCTGCACTTGTAATTTGAATGTTGTGTCACAGTGACAAGATCGCTTAGCGATCTCGGCCTAAGAACATGCGATAATTATCTACTATTATCTTTATATTTATTAGCTATACCATACTTAGAAGAAACAATGTCCAAGTATAACAAATGTCTAAACAAAAACAATTTGAAAAATCTGACTTATTCTAGACTAGCTGTTTATTGTATCCAAATCATCATCTGCCTAGCTTTTTCCCAACTACGTTGGGGTCAGCTTCCAGTCTAACCGGATGCAGCTTCAGTATTTTACATGGAGCGACTGCCTGTCTGACCTCCACAACCCAGTTACTGGGTAATACGATACCCCTTGGTAAGTCTGGTTGTCAGACTTTCGAACTTCTGACGACCTGTAACGACTGTCAAAGATAGTTGTATCAATATATATCAAATTGTTGTATACATTATATCATACAAATTGTTGTATCCAAATCACTGATGAAATTAGCAGATCAGACGTAATACTAATTATTTCAAATGCTGAATTTGACGGCCCTCTCGACGCCGAACTGATGTGAGTAGGTACTAATCTTATCACAAATGACTATATCGAGAAACACAGTTGGTGAGGCTCACAGGAAACCTCACGAATTTAAAGGATGTACTTGAATTCCTACTTAGTCCGTTTAATCAGCAAATAAATAAGACGTGAGGTAAACCTTGATCCACGCATCATTAAGGAGCGTCTCGCTCGTTGAGTGCGACTGCTCCGACTTGCCACTTATGCGGGCTGATAAGCATTCTAAGTACTTTAATGTCTTAACTTACCAAATGCTGTGTTCATTCTGTTAAACTGGTAATCATAATAAATAGTCCTCCAGACCAATCTCAGCGGAGACCAGCTTTCGGCGCGGGAGATATTATAGTGCACAAGTGTGTTCGCAGATACAGGTGCATTCTCTCTTCAATCACTCTCATAGTCCGATGGGACGGCAATCCGACACGACCGGAGAGAGATCAGGCGCAGGACTAAAGGTTTAACGTGCTTTCCGAGGCACGGCGGTATCACATCGCCAACTTCCAAACTCCAGACTTCCAGCAGTCGCGCTGGCGACCACGAGACCACGAGACGGCGCGTTGTATTCCACGCGCGCCTCAAAGAGATGTCGTCAGCGCAAGTGTAGGGGTCCACTAGGGCCGATGCCTGCCGGAGTCGCGTGGCAGTCCAAAAGGGTTACCGAGGCCCCTGGCAACACAGGCAACGGAAGGAATACGGGTGGGTTTTAGTCAGTAAGAGTCTGACACACCCTCCCGCTCCGCCCCCAGAGCGGGAGAAGTTATTTGATGATTACACACCCAAAAAAAAAAGCCCAGCCTTCGGTGCGGAAGAAATTATAGTGCAGAAGTGTGTGCGCAGACACAGGTGCACTTCTTCCCTCACTCTTGTAGTCCGATGGGAGGGCAATTCGGCACAACCGGGTAGAGATCAGGTGAAGGGCCAACGGCTTAATGTGCTTTCCGAGGCACGGGAGTATCACACCGCCAACTTCGAAACTCCAGGCTGTCAACCAGGACCCCACGCTCAACAGTCGCGCTGGTGAACACAAGACCAACGGCGCAGGGAAACTGATAATAATGAGTTAGGAATTGTCTTAGTAGGTTTATAAGGTAAGGATAATTAAGAAACCTTATTCCCGTTTTCATTAACACTAAACAGACACCTAAATGCAGCAGTGGTGGGAGTACGAGTTGTAAGTCATAGGTTCGAACCCGGACAGGCTCTTTATTTTATGTAAATTATTTCATCACCATTGCTCTCAAAACGGTGAAGGAAAACATCGTGAGGAAACCGGCATGTCCTAGAACCAAAAATTCGAAGACATGTGACATCTACCAACCCGCACTGGGCCCGCGTGGTGGATCACTCCCTCTCACAGAGAGGAGGCCTGTGTCCCAGCAGTGGGAACATTATAGGCTGATTATGCTAACACCTAAATGAACTGATGACACTGATTGACGTTTGAGTGACAATGATCTTCAATGTTCTGCTCGGGGCCGAAAGTTAAAAACCCAACAGCGCGCTTTTACACAAACGTTCATTTAGGTGTTTTTAGTACGCTATTAAACACTCAGTACCTGCGCGGTAAATAATAACTTTTTATTATAACTTATTATCTACAAAATTGTTGGTATATTGGCGTGTGCTAGCTAAACTGACAGGTGTGCTGCTGGGGAGTTTGTTGCGCCACTTCTTCTTCCCAGCTAAAAAAAACATCATCACATCAAAACATCGGTTTTCAGTTATGAGAATAAATAAGAATAAACATCGCTCAAGGCTTACAGATGAACAACTCCAATCTATACTGAAAATAATACCTCAAATATGACTCCTGACTATACAAATATGACCCCTGACATCAAAGAGCTTATTAAAAAGAAGAGACCTCAGGTGTCAGGATCCTAGACCCAAGCTCAACTTAATTTAGCCTTTTTAATTCCTATAGAATATGACAATTGATTGAAGGTAAATAAATAAAGATTTTAATTCAGTATGTGTTTTAGTTTTTAATTTTCAGTCTGGCCCGCTAACAAACCCCGAAATGTATAATTGACCCTTTAGTAAATGTAAAAATGAGTTTGATACCCCTGGTCTAGATGGAGCGTCGCGCTGCAAAAAAACTAAAACAAACAGGCCAACTTTGTTAAGCTGCTGTACGTGACAGCTACGTCTTACATTCGCGTCACGTCATTATGCTGTCGTTGTGTTATTCTAGTGTGCGTGAATTTTGCGGCCAACAGTTGGACACAACTCTTTTTGACGAGTGTACAGCTTTGATTATCTAGACTTATTTATTATACTTACTTACTTATTTATTTATATATCTTTGACGCTGACTTTTGGACCTCAAAAAGCATTACAGAATTTAATATTTCTTTACCTACGTCTCCTTTCTACGTAAATCTCCATAGTAGCGCCATCTGTGACAACATTTATGGAAATTAATAGTGATATGACGTAAGTTAATGTAAATAATTGCTCTAATTATTAGAGCACAAATTAGGTCATTAGGTAACAAAAATTATGGAAAAAAGTATTGTTACCTATGCTAAGCAACCTTGAATATCATTCATCATCATCATCATCATTTCAGCCGAAAGACGTCCTCTGCTGGACGTAGGCCTCCCGCAAGCATCGCCACTTCGACCGGTTTTATGCTTCCCGCATCAAGCGGATTCCAGCGGCCTTCACAAGGTCATCGGTCCACCTTGTAGGAGGCCTTCCAACGCTACGCCTTCTGGTACGCGGTCACCACTTCAGAAACATTCGGCCCCATCGGCCATCTGTTCTGCGAGCAATGTGCTCTGCCCGCTGCCACTAAAGTTAAAAAAAGAAAAACATTATCATATGACATTAATTAAAATGAATATTTCTGATGGTGAAGTGAGAATATTGACATAATTCGGGCTATTCCAATTCGAACCGAGAAAACCAGTCTCTCTTATTATTCCCAAAGTACTTAGTACAGTACCAGAAGTATGCAATGTAGATACCTACCTAGTAATTACTTCTCTAATGTCATTCGCGGGCATTCATCTCATTCCCGAGAACTGTGAGTCAGAGACGAGATGCTGACTGACCTCTGATCGTTCCTACGTGCGTGCTCGCAGTTGGTCGTGTGGTACGCAGACTGGTGACATTGACATTGGACATTAACTTAGATAGGTCCTCATGACCATGATGATAGGTGACCTCATGTGACTTGGAAATGCAGTCTGGCACTTACGGATATTTTTAGATTTATTCTTGTAGTTATTTTGTCGTGAAGAGACTTTTTAAGGGTTCTATAGTCAACATATAGTTATAGACCCTTATAGTTTCGCCATGTCCGTCTGTCTATCCGCGACTTAGGTCAGAGACTCTTAGTACTAGAAAGCCGTAATTGGGCAAATATTGCGGGTCTGTGAAAGCCATGTTTCAATTCAAGGATTTGTTTGCGTAATATTAAGCATTAAAGTGCTCGTTTTTGTTAGAGTCAATTGCCCCTCCTCCTCCCCCCTGGCAGCTAAATGGTTTTTTTTTATATGTAAAAAAAGGCTGTTGTAGTATTATATATATAAAGAAATTAAAAGGAAAGCTATCACAGCTAAGAAGGCTTTACAAGTTAACGAGTAATAGTCGACCCACTTAAATTTGCAGTTGGAGAATAAATTGACCGTGACGTATACCAATGTATTGGAGGAACATCAATCAACTCAGCCTATAACAGTCCACTGCTGGACATAGGCCTCTCCCAGGCTGAACCACAGCACCCTGTCCTCCGCCTTCCGCATCCAGTCTGGCCCAGCCACCTTTTTAAGGTCGTCGGCCCATCTAGCTGGGGGGCGTCCCACACTACGTTTGCCGATACGCGGTCTCCACTCCAGGACTCGTCTGCTCCACCGGCCATCGGTCCTTCGACACACATGGCCAGCCCACTGCCACTTCAGCTTGCTGACTCTGCAGTCTATGTCGGTAACTGCGGTTCTCTTCCGGATAGCTTTATTTCTGATCTTATCCTTCAAAGAAACTCCGAGCATAGCGAGCATAGTGTTTCAACTAAAATGATAAGTTTATTTTTGGGATACATTCATCCTAGCTACGGAACTCTTCACTGTACGTGGTCCGACACGCACTTGGTCGGTTTTCTTCTTTTGTTATCAGTAGCACCTGAAAGAAAAGTTATAAATTATTATCTTCTTAGATTTATTGCACATAAATAGGAACCAAACGATTAGTACTCTACTAGGTGTTGTATTTACACCATTTTCTGTCCGCGTCTCCGTCCGCGTTCGCTCTGCGGTTTTTCTGACTTTTATCCGTTTTGCTCGGTTCTTATGGGTCGTAGCGTGATCTTAAATAGCCTATAACCTTCCTCAAGAATTGGGTTATAAAAGGCAAAAATAATTTTCGTAGTTCCAGAGATTGCGGTGTTCAACCAAAAACAAAACAAAAAATTCTTCAGCTTTAACTATTAACTGGATTTTACGAACTGGAATTAAATTTCCAACTAGAAACTACGAACTAGAATCTAACCAGATTACACCCTGTACTTTCAAGAGGTTATAGCCGAAAAATTAAATTGTATTGTCGTTATAGATAGACCACAGATAAGATTGCTGTAAAGCCTGCAAGTATATTTCGCATAAAGAACTGCATAACTTAGCAGCACATGCAAAAATGTCAAAAACACCAAGTTACCCAACTGGTTCTGGTGTCTGGTAACCACCAGGTTACCAGAAAGGTACCTATATTTAAAAGATATAAATTTATTTACAGCATAACCAAATCACAAGACGATTATTAACATTAACTAAATTAAATTAAAACTAAGTTACCGAGGATGCTGGCGGCATTTCCTCGCTGAATTGCAATGCAGATGCGTTGTGCGAGAAAGCTACCAGCTTTTCGGTCCCCAGTTACATCAAATAGACGTTTCACGATTTCCGCAAATAATTTAGACTTTCGACGCCAAAGGGCACGTTGTACTCTCTGCCAAGGCCTCTATAAAATATTTAAAATACATATAAATATATATAACAATAATAAAGCATACAATGTTTCCACTGCTGGGACACACGCCTCCTCTCGGTGAGAGGGATGGAACCGTAATCCAGCACGCGGGCCCAGTGCGGGTTGGCAGATTTCACAGGTCTTCGAATTTTTGGTTCTAGGACATGCCGGTTTCCTCAAGATGTTTCACCGTTTTGAGAGCAATGGTGATGAAATATTTCATTTTCATATCTTTTTTATTGTTCTAGTTGCGACCGGGTGTTCAAAACTAAATTCGGTTTAGCGACTCATCTAAGGGCACACGCAAGGAATTGATTTTTAATGGTCGCCGTTATCGCAAATCTATTAGGAAGACTTTAGATTTTAAATAAATGAACACAATACAAATGTATTGAGAAATGACCGTTGCACAGACAAAACAACTGCTAGTTTCCATTCTTTTTTACCACGACATCCAATCTGAACAAACTCACATCACAGTAACACCCGATATATTTCAAGACTCACGTGATCAATACACCACGCGGTTCATCTTCCCATCTCACAAAGATCGCTCCATTGTTCATGACCAACCAATTTGCATAACCCTGCGATGCGCGAGAACAATACAACACTATCCTCAACTACCTGCCGGTCTAACTGACCCATTTCTAACTGTGGCCCATTCAGCAAACGCAAAATTTCTCACTGGTCATAACAAAGACGGCTGTATGACCAAAACCCTTTTCGCGCTACGATTTTTATGGGAAATAGTTTTCTATGCTCTATTTTTTGCATTGTCCATCAACGCCCTACGGATTCGCCGTTGGCAAATGTTTATGTGATTTTAATATAATGCGAACATAATAGAATGGTCGGTATTGCTTATTATTGTTGAATTATGACCGTTATACGTCAGGCGTACGTAACAGTAGCTGGTATCAAATATTTGTTAAGACAAGATTGTTTGAAGGGGTTGGTTTCTAGAAATGTGTGGAACGGAAATTAGAGCCTAAAATCTACATGCAGGCTTCAATTTTGAAATAATTAAAACAGTCTTGAAAAGGTCCCAAAAGTAGTAGTAGTTTAGTAAAAAGAAAGGTTGCAATTGATTGCTATTTATAGATGCATTAACAAAACAATTGACCATCAACTACGCAATTCCATTGATCCGATGGAAACCGACAAAACAGTTCAATAGAATTTAAGCGCAACATAAAATTGTGAACTGCCATACCTTCCAGTCGTTACTCAAACTAGTATTCCACATAAAACGTTACAAATAACTGCACAAAACTATCAACTAAATGCTTTATAAAAGAGAAAGGTTATCGCGATTTTCCAAATTACCGTTGATTCACCGTCTCGTTTTAATCGTCCATTCTTGGGCAGGGTCAACCCGGCCCGTCCGGTCCAGGTAGCCAACCCGTGCTGACCCGCACACACAATACAAAAGGTCTTAGAGGTCACAACAACCCTTTACGCCAGTTTAAACACCCCGAAATCGCTGCAGCGTGAGTTATAGGGTCAGCCCTACGCCTCGAGTGACCTCACTGACCCTTCTTTAGAAAACCACCCTTTTCTTACAAGGCATTATTTGTAATCCCTTTCGCGAATCTATTTTATTGTTCGTCGTCCATTCAGTTCCTATTTTCGGACGTTTGTCTATCGGCGAAATTTTTGCGTTGCGTGAGAACGCTCTAGTTTCTTTGCAAAACTGTATCAAGGACAAAGGATTTTTAGTCCTTTAGTTTGATATGGGAAAGTTTGTCCGTTGTCTGCTAGACAATAGAGTGGTCTCTTTTTAATGATTCGCTTTGTGTTTAGCAAGGTGGTTGATACAGTTTTTTTGTTGGGTCATTTTGACCGTTGCCCAACGGATTTACCGATAGTATTTAAGTCAGCGGTGTAACGGTTGAGAGCAATGGGCGCCTTGAAGGTGTCGGCTGCAGAGCTCCTGGTCATGGCTTTTTACGATGAAATTAATTTATGATAGCGCTGGTCATTGCTTTCATTTCTAGCAGGGTGTAGATAATGGCTAAGCACATAATAATAGATGCAGTTATAGAATGGTATGTTCTAGAACCTAAAATTCGAAGACATGCGACATTTACCAACCCGCACTGGTCCCGCGTGGTGGATTACGGCCCACTCCCTCTCACCGAGAGGAGGCCTGTCCCAGCACTGGGAACATTATAGGCTGATTATGCTATAGAATGGTTCATCTACATGATGATTTCGAACAGCCACAAATTATATTGCTTCTAGAAATCACAAAAATGATTTTCAAAATGGATTTTATTCCTGTTCATTTCGTGGATCATAAGAGTCAAAGTCCGTACAGTATGAACACTTATGGTACTTACAAGGAATTACCATGGTTTACTGGATTCCTGAATCTCAATCTTGGTTATAAAAAAGACGTTACAATTTTGGGTTTCGAAATCAAAAAGGATTTTACTCCTGTGCACTTCGTGGATCACAATTATTCAGGACTAGTGTGAAGAGCATTATTCATACAGTATGAACAATTATGGTAATACCTGCATCTCAATCTTGGTTTTAATTGGTCAAGGACAGCTAATGAGACACTATTGATTTTCGCTCACTACAAAATATTAACTCAACCGACGGCAATACCTTGCATGTCTGCCTTGTCAGTTTATGTATACGCATGTTTGACAAATAAATGATCTTTCTTTCTTTCTTTCTTTCTTTCTATTGTTTGACTCCGAATCGGTGTCGCGCGGGGCTTAACAGGTTTAGAAAGATGTTACATTTTGGGTTTCGAATTTTCAACAGCAAACCACCTCATGCATTGGATACATACGTGTTACTATAGCAGATACGTTAGAAGGACTAGCTACCTTCGATTGCTTCGATAGCTGCAAGATTATATTGCATGGTTGTCTATACTAATACTCGTATTATAAATGCGAAAGTTTGTAAGAATGGATGGATGGATGTTTGTTACTCTTTCACGCAAAAAGTACTGGACGGATTTGGATGAAATTTGGCACACATATAGTTTATAACCAGGAATAACACATAGGATTTTTTTTATCCCGATATACCCACGGGGTCAAAACTTATGCGGGTGAAACCGTGGGACGCATCTAGTATGGTTACATTGCCTCGTTGGTCTAGTGGTTGCAAGCGCTACTGCTGAGCATGAGGTCGTGGGTTCGATTCCCGGGTCGGGCAAAGTGTTATTGGGTTTTTCTATCTGGAATTTCTCAGTAACAGCCCGGAGTCTGGATTTATGCCCGGTTGATGACAATAGGCTCGCCCCCTATTGCATGGTACTTAAACATGGCTGGCGAAATGTGGGTGTACTACAGGTACACCCCTGCCCAAATCTTCGGGGAAACAAGGCGTGATGTAATGTTATGTGTGGTTAATGGTGCCGATTCTGTTGTTCACCGAACTTAACTAAACTATCACTAAAACTTCTTATTTTTGGTTAAGAGAATCCTAAAAGCTATTCTGCAAATAAGTTTCACTAAAATTAGAAACAATTTTGACACAATTATATTCGAGTTTGACAATCGTAAGTTGAGTAAACCATAGGCCAAAATAGAGGTGACAAAATGCGTTCGACACAGATTATATTCAAAATAGTCGAATAAAGAACAATAAATTTGTCAAATCCATGATTTTTGTATCTGTCGTAACTTCGACAGACAAAAGTAAAATATTTTATTGGAAAATTCGAATTTGATTTTATTATTAAATACAGTTTATTTCAATGTGTTTGCGATGGTAGCAATGAAAATAATAAGCTCCATTAAATAGAATACAAGTGCCTCAAGCTGACCATGTGAAAGACCTTGGTATAAACCTGGACAGACGTCTTCCTTGGAAAAACACATTTTCACTAAGAAATTTCTACTGGTCACTATTTGACCTGGAAAATAAAACAAAGCTATAATCGAGCCTTTATCCCTATGGCATTCAGCTATGGAAAACAGCATCATACTCTAATATAGAGATAACACAGCGATTTCAGTTAAGCTTCTAAGAACAATCACAAACGCCCCATTGTTGTACCAAATGAAGCTCTACACCATGATAT
Source organism: Atethmia centrago (assembly GCA_905333075.3). NCBI lineage: Eukaryota > Metazoa > Arthropoda > Insecta > Lepidoptera > Noctuidae > Atethmia > Atethmia centrago. The sequence goes on from HG995385.1 coordinate 18,986,990, forward strand.
AAAAATACCGACAGTAAAGAGGAAATAAAAAGCTATCTCAAGTCGTATAAAGAAAGAATTACTCGGTACCCATATATCCAGGCTAACAACCTAATGGATAAAAAAGGAATACACAGGCTAAAACACAAAATTCCACAGGATTTCATCGGATAAACTTAGCTTGTTGTTTCATAACTGTGTGGATTGTTTCATGACCTTGGATGTGTCAAAGGACACTTAACAAGCAAGACAGAACATGTCATAAAAAATACTGAATGTCCTAATACATAGTGGCAGATTGTAAGATAAAGGTGACATAAAGAAATTGTCCAACATGAAAGGTATTTCTCTGATTTTATATCTACTTACTAGAACTGTCTTACTTAATGTAAACTGACCAAATAAAGTTAAAGCAGTAGCTGATAATAGCTATGTATTTTCATGTCCTTTAAGAGCTTGTTTACACAAATGTACCAATTAGAAATATATGTAGGTACTAATGTATATTTTATATTACTTCCTATTGCTTTTGCACCAGGGTTTCAGTGTTTTTTAATAACAAATTATACTTGTTTACAGGTACGAGTTTGACTGCTGCTATGAAAGCCACACCAAGCACCCATACTATTTAACCTCGCGAAGACAGCGAGGGATGAGACGCATTCTATGTAAAAAGATGAGGAATGAGGGTGGCATGAGAAAAGAATGGCACCCATGTCTTTATAGGAAGAATATAGGAAACAAAAACTTAATGAATAAACAAAAATGTAGCTTTATTATTTATAAAAATATATTGTTTTCTAGAAAAATGTCTCGTTATTTGTGTGTAACTACCACAACGTGGCTTTAGTCCTGCTGTTCTGTTGAGCTGACGTCATAATATGGGTACATGGGATAACACATTGGATAATCACTATCTCCGGTGAGCTTTTTCACTAACTCATTCCATTCAAACCTGAGCGCCTACTGAGCCTCCTGATTGAGCTTTCTCTATAAATCCGGTTTATCGTTCAGTAAAGTCTCCGGTATTCTCGTCGCCGTAGGAAAGCCCTATCAAGGACATCTTGTTCGTCTGTCCCAATCTAGGGAGTAAGTACAAAAATCTTTTTTCAGCCATTTGGAATGGGTTGGAACGGTCTTGCAATGTTTCCAACTGATAGTTGAACTCTAATAACTGAACTCTTTCTTGATAGTTAAAAAAAAATAGTTTCTTATTTCACAGAATCTGGAAATAGATTTATCCACTTGTTTTCCAAATTATACACATACACACACGTACATAAACTCACGCCTTCTTCCCATGGGGGTAGGCAGAAACTATAGAATGCCACCTGCTACACTCCTTACATGCTCCTTCTGCTTCGTTTACGTTCATACATTTAAGTTTGGTCATACACCCACGCCGGTTGCGAGTACTACGCACCTGACCTTTTTGACAAACATCATTAATGAGGTCACTTTAAGTCTTTCTGGGGCGTCCCCTCCTGGCATTGCCACTCACATCTGCCTTGTAAATACCTTTTGTTCATTCATCCTCTCAACATGACCAAACCATCTAAGCATACTTTTTTCAATTTTTGTCACTACATCTTCCTTTAAACCGCATTGTTGCCTTATCACATCAATTTTCAGCCTATCATTTATATTCACACCACACATTCTTCTCAAGGAACGCATTTCCACAGCATTTACTCTACTTTCATGCTTTTTCCAAATTATAACTAAGTCATTAGATGTTCAGTACAAAAATACCTCTAAGTTATCACGAATGAATTTCTAATATCAATAATTTTATTATTTCTTTCTGCCGCATCGACAACAGCTGCAATCACATAAGCGTCCTTACTGATCTAAGATTTTCCAAACCCACAAGCATCCAAACCTTCAAGAAATCTAAGAGAAATGTGGTTTGTAAATTTTAGTTCATAAAAACTAATTTTATTCCACACCTTTTTAATCGCGATTAAAAATAATCTGATTTAGTTTGAAAATTACAATTTTAGGTATAAACTAAAATGACATTAGTGCTGTCAAACTATAATATAGTTAAATTATGTCACTTTAGCTAATTTCAGAATGGGAAACGTCGTCTGACAGGAATAAACGAAATTTTGGTGATTTTTGGTCTAGTTTAGAGAAATTTGTGACAAGAGAATCGGCACCAATATCTATTGAGTTAGTTCTTAGAAGGAGGTTGCTACTAGAGATTGGGATTTGGGATAAAGCTAACACAAATTAATACAAGTCAATCAATGTAACTTACGAAGCCAAACAACCACTTCAATTTACTCCTCAAGAAGCACCAAAGATGACGAATCACTACTATTTTTATAATAAAACAAAAAGGAGTTCCAATACCATTAAAAAGTAGAATAACAACAAGTCGAAGGCTGTGGCCGGATGCAGCGGAAGCAGCGAGGGGTGGCGCGGGTGTGCGGTGAGGGGGCGGGGGGGCGACACGGGACAGTTGGCACGTGCCCACGCGCAGGTGCCTACACCCTCGCCAGGAGGAGACAACCTTGGGACGGGTTTAGTTGAGATAAATCTTTAAGTGTCATTGATGTCTTTTGCGATTATCATATATCATTATATGTATTATCATTATCACCATTGTGGAGGTCAGATAGGCAGTCGCTCCATGTAAAAGCCGGCCCATGATGATGATGATGTTTTTTGTGAAACCTGAAATAAAAAAAGACGATAATTATTTCCATTTTAATTCCATCATTATTTCCGATACAGTGCAGGCCACACAGATTAGGTACCCAGACAAATCATCAAGATATCCCACCATCCACATGATTTACACAGCTTTTCCATATTCCTACCCCACCTTTGCGATGGTCAGCTTTCATAAGAACCAAAAGCTATTGAACTTCAGTATTTTTCTGTAGATATTTATATTTCAAGGGGTATCGTGTTACCCAGTAACTGGGTTGTGGAGGTCAGATAGGCAGTCGCTCCATGTAAAATACGGGTATTCAGCTGTATCCGGTTAGACTTGTCTTTAAAATAAATCCTTGTTATATACATAATCAGCCCATAATGTTCCCACTGCTGGGACACAGGCCTCCTCTCTGTGAGAGGGAGTGGGCCGTAATCCATCACGCGGGTCGCGGGCCCAGTGCGGGTTTGGTAGATGTCACATGTCTTCGAATTTTTGGTTCTAGGACATGCCGGTTTCCTCACGATGTTTTCCTTCATCGTTTTGAGAGCATGAGCAAATCCTTGTTGCAAAACAAAAAAATCGATAAAACTAAAATGTTTACCACCCCAACAGTTTCCTCTCAACCGACCGCGCATGTGTTGATCCGTTATTTATTTTTTACTCGTTTTATATCAAGATCCAAGAGCAATGCCTGACTCTTGGCCTCGATTACTTTGAAATTCGTTATTATTATTACTACTATCGCAATTTCTTTCAATTTGACAGTTCAGCGACGTTCATTGCGTCACTTACTTTGAGGAGCATAATAATTTTCAAACCTATGAAGCTTTGGATTAAGAATTTCCTTCAAAACCCTCGGATTGTGATTAAATGATAAATGATTTTATTTCTGTAAGTATCATAACATAACATAACTTCACGCCAGTAATCCCCGAGGGGTTGGGCAGAGGTGTACCTACCTATAGTACACCCACATTTCGCCAGTTAAGTTTAAGTCCCATGTAATAAGGGGCAAGCCTATTGCCATCAACCGAGCACAAGTCCAGATTCCAGGCTGTTACTGAGAAATTCCCAACGGAAAAACACAATAACACTTTGCCCGACTTGGGAATCGAACCCCGGACCTCATGCTCAGCAGTAGCGCTTGCGACCACAAGACACGAGGCAGTAGGTTTTTCTGTAAGTAGGTTTGTACAAACACTTTTTACACGTAAATCATATTTTTAAAACTACATAGATGAGGTCCGCGTTTCCTATCTGACTACTCTGAGAAGAAAGGCTGATACAAACTCAGAGGTCACAGTCTGTTTTAAAATCCAGACATAATCTTGGTCAGATCATGTGAAGACCATGTAGATTGGTGTCTGAAATGGTCTTTTGTTGAAAGAACCACACAGATTGAGTGGACCTGTCCAATCAGTGCACGCATTTGTCAGTAGTTGTGCAGCTCAACTCAGAACTTCAACTCAACGATTCAATGAACAATACCAAAGAAAGTACACTTGGCTAGGCCGCAAAAAATACTCAAACTGCCAGACCATGTTAAAAACTAACTGAGAATAAAATAAAATTAAACAATTTGATTGATAGTGTATTACGCAATCAAGGTGTTGGACACACTGCGACTACTGAGTTTAGGGTCCTATAGGTTAGATCTCCAGATTAAGCAAAGTGTTATTGGGTTTTTCAAGATTTAATTTTACCACATTGTTGGCGTGATTAATATGTATACCTACGCCAAATTACAGCTTTCTAGGACTAAGAGTCTCTGAGCTACAGCGGGGACAGAGAGACAGACAGACAGACGAACAGACAGATAGACAGACATGGAGGAACTATAAGGGTTTCCTTGTTGAAAACGGAACCCTAAAAAGACACAAAATACACACATACGAAGTAGCCAAAAGCCTCGTATTCCACCAGTAAAAGTTTGACAATTAAAGGCTTGATTATATGTTACTACAACTGGAAAATACCAGCGTGAATATTACCTAAGTACCTATGTAATGTATTACCAGTCAGTCTTGTTTGTTTTATGATGCAATCCAATACAACCTAGGTAGGGACATCAGTGATGACAAATTAGTTATCTGATAAGGATCTTTGAGTGACTGTTACATTGATTTGAAATTAATCTTTGAAAGCATAGGTCACGTACTCTGATAAGATAAATACTATTAATATGAATGAATATACCTAAAACGTTGTAAAAGACTCACTAATTAGTCATAATACAGATAAGTACAGGAAAACAAAAAAAAAATTGATACTTAGTGCTTTTTAAACACTTAATTGCCAAAAAAAGTGAATTACCTACGTAGAAGAACATACAAATAACATACATAGATAAACTCACGTCTTTTTCACATTCCTACATAATATTGGTACTCCTTTCGCTTCGTCCACGTAATAAACATAATTAAAAAAAAAACAATTTGAAATTAATCGTACCTACTAAACAAATACCTATAACGTAATTACTGCACTTTTTACACAAAGGAGAAATGTTAAAAAACACGTTAATTAAGAAGAAAATCTACAATTCCTAGACACGGCAAAAACAGGTGCTAGCACCCTGTTGCGCAGGCGCAACCTTTTCCCCGACCCTTTGTTTCTGCGCTCGAGTCGAATTAAATGCAGTGCCTTTAATAAAGTTTAATATTATCTTCATTAAACATTGTAACAAAAAGACTTTGCTATAAGGCCAATTATAATAAAATATGTTGTGTAGAATTAGGTATTGTATGGCTGTGGTTAATTAAATACATTACACAGAAAGAGTTGATAAAATTGTAAATGATTATTATTATAACTAAATGATATTACCACTGTCGTAATAATCGTTTAATTGCCGACATTTCTTATACTACATCACATCACATCACATAGAATTACATCACATAAATCAGAAATAAATTATTTGCGTATAATGAGAAACGATATTATTTGCATGACGTCATCATAGTATCATTAAAATGAAGACTATCGCTGACAATGGTGCCGATTCCCTTGTTCACAAACTAAACTAAATTTAAGTTCAGTGCATCCTTTTCTTTCTATTTCATTAAGAAAAGGAAAGAAGTTCAATTTTAGTTTAGTCCTGTCAAACTAATCAGCGCTTGACGTAAATTGACGTATTTTTAGTAGGCAAGTTTTTAATCACGTCTAAACTTGTATGGAGTAGTGACAGGCGCTGATTAATTTGACAGGAATAAACTAAAATTTATCTTCTGTCCTCTTCCTAATGAAATAGAAAGAAAAAGATGCACTGAACTTAAATTTAGTTTAGTTTGTGAACAAGGGAATCGGCGCCAGTGCCAAGACAGCAGAGACAGTGCTCTCGTTGCTCTGCCTTGGGCTCTTGGCACTGTCTCGCCATTGTACTCGATACGTGTAATCAAGGCATTACAATTTTGGCCTAAAAAATCAGCACAAACGCGTTCTCTGCTATAAATGTCTTTGAGAACATAATTTTTGAGTCGTCGATATGCAAAATGTCGTCATCGAAATTACTTTTAATGTTTCTCAAAAATTCAATAGGAACAAATTCAGTTACCGCAATATACCCGGTTATCAAAAACACATAGCATGGTAACCGTTAGAAATTAAAACTGTAACATCCTTCCATTCCTTTTATTGACGCGTTCCTTTGAGGGCGCGTCAATTTGCGCGTCATATGCAAGACGTTAGCTTCATTAAAGCATGTCGTAGCCGGTGACGTCACTGGCTACGACATGCTTTAAGTACGTTACGGCGGTTGGTAAGACCCTTTGAGATAACATGGCGTATGGACAAGACAAGGTGACTTTCATGACTTTCTTGCCGAAAGAAATGGACGTAAGTAGTAGACGGAAGTCATAACTGCGACAATTTTTTGTGAAGAAAATCTCTGTTTTTTGGAGGATGCAGTTTGGCCCAAAACAAATGGTCAGCATAGGAATATCTGGTAACTAAGGGCGAATTCCGTTTCATCATTCAATCTGCCTAGTCTTTACCGGGGTCAGCTTCCAGTCTAATCGGATGCCGCTGAATACCAGGAATTACATTCCATCATTGTTGTGGAATATTGACACTGACGTCTCTTGAACACGGTTTAGATTTGATGATCATTGATCACGTTCAGTTTCATTTATGAAATTCACCATAAGAGGTGCTTATTTATTTCTAACATATTTAGGTAACGTTGTCTGTCCCCTGGAATCTGGACTTCTGATACGATTCATGAGTAATTTTCAACGTCATTTAGGTTTGGTCTTAGGAACATTCTTTTTTCGCATTGTACCGTAGGGGGACATCTGGTGAAATCTTAACGAATAGCAATACCAAGCACTTTACCTGAACACTATGGATTATCAACACATAATTTTGCCATAAACAATTAAATAAGTAAATTATTATATTTAAAACCATTTCTCTCAACACACTGCAAAATGAAGGACAGTAATAAGAGAGATCGGATATTCGTATGCATATTTACCTAAAGTGACTTTTAAGCTATGAAAGTATGAAAGCGGCTTCTTAAAATATTTTTGTTTAATGCCGGGATTCCAGGAACACCGCGAATGTATAACTAGTCGAGTGAATTATATTATGGATGCGACTTAAAAAAAAAAATATATATAAAAATCCCCGGGATTCTTGGATCGCATATTTATTTAAAATTAATGTCCTAATCTACCTACTTTACATTGCAATATTGGGTAGGTAGATGCATCCAATTGTATAGTCAGAAAAAAACTTTGTCGATTCCGGAATGGTGGGCGGGATTTTTGCGATCGATACAAAAGTGCATACATATAAGCCAACATACATATAACATACATATAACCATATAACCACATATAACCACCAACGTACATATAAGCCAACATTTGAAAGAAAGTTAATATACATTCGATTCTATAATCAGAAACCTAAATTTGTATTCCCGGAACCGCGGGATTTTTTCGATATAAAAGCGCATTAGCCAACATCACAATTTTAGGTGAATATGCAACCGAATATCCGATTTCTAGAGATCGGATATTCCCTTATTCTTTTATTGGCTTACTTACTGTGCGCTTCTGCTTTAGATAGGACATTCACGACCGACGTAAAACCATTAAGTAAGCCATTGCAATGTAACTCGGTACTTATCTCGGTAAGGTAAGATATTAATTAGAATGATTGCCGAGACTTTTATCCACTCACGGCAATTGTTCTAATGTTCTTTATTACAATCAAATAATAGTTACATTGTAACAACTTACTAATGGTTTTACAAGTCAAATTTCACCGTGAATGTTTAAAAGTACTTCATACATTATTATAGCTTGTCTTATTAATACCCCTTGACTTTGAAGTATTTTTAAAATAACGACATTCAATTATAGGACGTTTATCGAGATTGTTTTGAAGGCGGCTTGTGATATGTCCCATAATTAAATAGTCATACGTCAAACATCTTCAATGAGTCAAATTGAAGTGTATTTTGTTAAGCTATACAATGTAGCCGTACATTATCGCGATAACGCGAATGCGACGTCGAGCGGTGTGCGAGAGAGAGCGCGCGAAGTGTAGTTCGGGTTATCACGACAGTGTATCTGTAGCATATCGCCTCAGTATGCAGGAGCCTTTAGTCTCGTTTTGCTGTCACTGTGATGTTATTTAAGTATGTATTGCTTGCAGCAATTTGTGGCGAATAATGTTTTATGTTTAAGATACTATCATTGATGCTACGGCTACATTGTCGCGATAACACGAACTACACTTCGCGCGCTCTCTGTTGTGCAGCGAGACGTCGAGTGGTGCGCGGGAAGTGTACTTCGCGTTATCGCGACAATGTAGCCGTAGCATGAAAGATAGTAAGTAAAGTTGTGTTCATATACTTACTTACCATTTTTTTACCCACAACGGCAAAGCTCTGAGTTAAAAATAATGCTTACATAATCAGCCTATAATGTTCCCACTGCTGGGACACAGACCTATCGATGAGAGGGAGTGGGCCGTAATCCACCACACGGGCCCAGTCAGTGCGGGTTGTTAGATGTCACGTCATGTCTTCGATATTTTTTGGTTCTATGACATGTCAGTGTCCTCACGATGTTTTCCTTCACCGTTTTGAGAGCAGTAGTGATGAAATTATTTACACAAAGTAAAGCGCCTGTCTGGGTTCGAACTTACGACGAAAAACTATGTTGTGAAGCTTAAATGAACAGAACAAAATATGTTTGAGAGGCATGCGAAGAAAAAGTTTTCTAGAGAAGATTGCTTAAAATAATTTTGTCAAAACGATTTTATATCAAGAACCTTATAATCATCATTGAATCCTTAAACTTACAAACTCGATCAACAATAAAGTGATCTTTACGGATAATTTCGGCGGAGCGAGAGCACGTGTTGTCGGCAGGTGGGCGCCCAGGTGCGATCGATCACAACTTACGTAATATCGTCGTGGTAGCCGCATGTAACCGCAATTGAGGGTTACACCTTGTTTTTTGGTAATTCGATGTTCTTATTGGAAGCGAACGTAGTAATTATTGCTTGTATGATAAATGATAAGAAAAAAATAATAAGAGATAAAAAAATGTCCTTCAAGTTACTTTTGTTGCATAAATATTTTTATTCAGAATTATAATGAAATGAACATAAATAAAAATAAATAAAATAACATAACAATAGTCTAACGTAACTAAAACTATTAACAAACTAAAATATGGCGTCGAAAAATTACCCAAGAGACTAGCGGCATTGCCACGTTGTATGTCAATGCTAAAAGCATCTGACCAACTGCGTGATTGTTAATTATTTAAGTCTAAGTTTAAGAAAAACCAATAATACCTTGTCATAACCAACAATCAAATAAGAATAAATACTTTATTCCGATACAGCCAGTTGTATAATTATACAAAATACTTAAAGGCTCGTGCAGACTGGGGCAATACCACGCTAGTCTGCACGAGCCTTAATTCGGATATCTATACTTAGTAGTATTTAAGATAATGATAACCTTACTGTCAGATAGAATAGCTTAACAAAAATATTGTTTAACTTGACCATTAAACAGAATGACATATTATTATTATTTTTATAACACTAAAGGCTCCTACATACTGGCGCGACTTGTCGCGCGACGCGGCGCGACACAAAGGCACCGCTTGTAGCGCTACACGCGGTGTCTTTGTGTCGCGCCGCGTCGCGCGACAAGTCGCGCCAGTATGTAGGAGCCTTAAAAGTACCGCAATGTTAATATCATGTTACATCGACATCAAAGAGAGATAATATCATGTGACATCATTGTAAAGTTTGCATGCCTCTACGTGATAGTAAAAACGTGATTACGTTATATTTCTACTGCAATATTGTAATTGCAGTAGAAAAACATTGTTAACAGACTTATAATAATATGCTGGAAGAGCTTTCTTTAGAAATAAGCATCACCTTTGTACGTATTTTTCTGTTCCTTTCTTCTTGTATGTTTATATGTGTGTACATAAACTGTTAAATAAATAAATAAATAAATATATAACCTTTAGATAAAACTAAATGTTCTTAACTCGATAAATGACCAAAAACAAAAAATTCCCCACTTCAATAATTACTTTTTACAACATAACATTACGCCTGTAATCCCCGAAGGGGGGAGAGCGAGCCTATTGCCATCGGGCACAATTCCAGATTCTAAGCTTCTACTGAGAAATTCCTGATAGAATAACCCAATAACACTTTGCCTACCTCATTTTCAGCAGTAGCGCTTGCGACCACTATTTGTTCTAGTGCGAGGCAGTCGTTTTTATTTATCAAAAAAACAAAATGAAACAATAATTACAAGAAAAAACAACAAAATACAGAATATATTTTTATGAAACAGCATTTCAAAAAGGCAAGAGGAAACATTTTATCAGCGTCTTAATCTTAAAAGTAACCTTAAGCCTGCGACATAAATTACCATTAAAAAGTCCTGTTGTAGTGTTGCCAGCTTTAAAGAAAGTAATTTAGTTACTAGACACGCCGTTATTCTGCCTCACCAGATGCAACAGCCTTGAATGATTAAAGGTAAACTGCGGAATAAAAAATAGTAGAACTTACCTTTTAGTCGATTCAATTCTTGCCTACAGTAAAAATGTATATGTACGAGTAATTGTATAGTAAGACAAAAATATCGAAGGGAAGTTCTTCTTATTTATTTTATTATTTATGGACAGACAGTAAAATACATAGAGATACGACATACCTAATTATAATTTTCTTCTATAACATAATTATATATTTTTTTTCTTTTTCTTTTATATTCTTCCGCCATTTTATCTATAAGTATTTTTTTACTTACTATGCTTAGTAAAATGATGAGTAAGATTACTACCTAAGATTTATTGACACGATTATCTACTAAGTTCAATCATAAAAAAATAACGTTAAAAAATTTTATTATTAAAAAATCATGAGCCTATAAAAGAAAGCATTTTACCGAGCTTCGCTAGGTCACTGACAGTCCAGATGCGAACACATCTGCCGCCGATCGGTGCTTACACCCTATGTTCCTCAGTTAAGGTGCGAACTGCGAAGGGGATTGCACTTAGCTTTACGAGTCACGACAGTTGTCTAAGAGGGCGAGTAGAATATGAATTAAAGTTGATAAAAAACTATCGGTCTGTTCTGTACCTAATAGTCTTACAAGGCCTTTTGTCATTACTTCATACATAAGTAGGTATACCTGGAGAGATGATTTAATTAAAGTCGTAAACAACGGTATGACCTAAAACGAAGCAAAAGGAGTATCTAGCAGGTGGCGTTCTATAGTTTCTGCCTACCCCCATGGGAAGAAGGTGTGAGTTTATACTATACTTCTTAAATAAAGGTTTCTACATCAACGAAAGAGGATAAAACTGGCGTCAGTTATTCTTCGCATTATTTTAGTCTAACTTAGTCTCCCTTAGTCTGTGCGTCTGTTTAGCCATTTTGCCCAATTAAACTATCAACCAAATCCATTTTGTTTTGCAAAAAGAGTTAGACACCTCGAAAGGGACATAAAATTTTAATTGTTCAGCAAAATTAAAACCAACCCGCGTGCAGAACCCCGCGGACACAGCAGAACCCTCAAAAAACCTTCATACACACAACAAATCGATCAAAAACCTCTACAAACAATTCCACCAACTTCCCTCACCGCAGAAATCCCACCAGTACTTACTTACTCCACACAATTCGATAACAAAACGAAGTCGACCGGTATAGGATGTGCCGCATGTCCGGCCGGTCGGAAGGTAACTTGAGTCGGAAGCCCTACACGACTTCCACTTGCAGGGTGAGTATGTGTGAGTAGGCTTATGAGGGAGCTGGAATCGTCTTAGTGAGCTAGGAGTTATTGAGGGAGGAATAATGTTGTTGATTAGGGAGCTCAATGCTGGAAAAGGTGTGGCTTAATAGATCTATAAGGTTGACGAATTATATAATAGGATTCAGAAGCCGGAATGCAATCAAAATATCGACTTATTCAGGGTAACAATGTCCATTGGACTCATCCTAAGATTTATCCGAGATTGGTAACTGGTCGGAGGACACAAATAGGCAGTAGCAGACTCACAACCACAGCGTTTGATACACTTAATAAGACCGCATTTTGTCTCAAAATTAAAACCAATAGTCATTTATTTAAACTAGGCTGAGAATCAGCACTTATCGAACGTCAAAATTACATAAGATAGTCCTCCAAAAACGCCCGCCCTTCACCACGAGGAGAACGGGAAGAAGAAGTGGAGCAACAAACTCCCCAGCAGCACAGCTGTCTCTTCGGTTAGAAAAACTTGATTGTATACTATATAAATAGTATGCAAAATAATTTACATTACGCAACACAACACAAAACATTAAATTAAATAATGAGAGAGAATAAGCAAAGTAGTCGATTACTAATCTAGATCTGTGATACTATTACCACAATATACCTTGCATGTAATACAGAACATACAAATAAAACCAAACAATCACAAGCCAATCTCTCCTGTCTCACGAATCACATCGGATGTAACTCGGGAAGCTGCGGTGTACCATGTTCCTTTAAACAGATTACACCTACGTTCTCAGTATAGACTTATTTGACTCTTTGATTCATGCTCTTTGGTTAGAAAGATATGTCAAAATATTGATTTTGTTTAGAAGGGTTATAGGATGTTATAGTTATCAGTAGATGCTATAGTTATCAGCATGAGAGACTGTTTATTTCCACAATCGAGGTTAAAATCAATTTCTAGATAATACGATATGCAACCTTTCCGCGTGACCTCTGATAAATAAAAATACCTGCAACGCCCTCAGTCCTTTATTTCCTTTTTCTTCCAATCAACAAAAATTACAATACGAACTGATTTTGGAAACACCATTTACCAACTCAAATCCTTAACGAACATCCTGTTTTTAATCCAAATAAACAACAAACGAGTATTTTATACAGATGCATGCTAAACTATTGACATCTACCGGAAACTTAAAGAACCAATTCTAAGAAATTAATGCAAAATGTCACAGGTTATAAAACTAATCGAGACTAAATTAGGGTATTGAAAATGGACTAATATAAGTTGAACTGCAGTCCAAAGAGTTTTGTATTAAAATGGAGGTCTTTTTAAATTGGATATTGTCGTGATTTTAAAATAAGAGTTCCGTTACTAAATAGTCTTATTAGGACGTATTTAAAATGTGTTATTTACATAATTCCTTTTTTTCTGTGAGAAAAGAAGTTAACGGTTGATTTATGCTAAGCTAATTAATGTTTGTTGCATGTTTCAATGTTTTGATTAAATCTTCGTGTATGTAGGTTATGGTAAATAGGTTGTTATGTTATGACGTTGTATTTAATCAAACAAATTAATATTCTTCGTAGTAACTAACGAACTCTTGTTAATTAATCCAGAAAAAAAAAATCGGTTGTATACCTAAGTAAATTGAACAAAGATTTTTTATCCAGTTTTTTGAAAATATGCGGTGCTCGACTGTAACTCCTAGTTTCATAATTAAGTACATGTTTTAATATTGTTTATTCAGAATTACAATGAAAAATAGATTAATAAGTAACAACTTATACTGAATTAATAATAAAATAAAAATATAATATCCTAACTAAAACTATTGACACTTGACAAAATTACACTTGTTTTTAACCAAGGTTCTATGTTCGTCTGTATGTTTTTTTTTTTTGTTTTATGGACCTATATTCATCAATATTTTCGTCAATTGTGAACCGATTTTAGAAATTCTTTTTCTTTTGGTAGAGGAAGCATGCACTGTGGTCCCATATTTTTTTTATTGACTTTGCTTGACTAGTTTTTGACTTAGCTTCAATAATATCTACGTATTTTTCCCACTTAGTCTGTGTGAATGATGTTATATTAACTTCCTGTCGCTGTTATTTACATAGCAGGTAATGGTATTAGAATTTGCCTGAGGTATGGTAGGTACTATATTAATAAATAATATTTCTTTTTGATAACTGTTAATCTTTTAAAATACAATACACATTCGTTTGTGGGTTCATTCAAGACTGTCCCTGTGACAATTCATAATTTTTCATCTATCTTCCGATTTTAAATATATATTTTTATTAAGTTGCCAGTGCCAACTAGCCGCTAGGATGATGCATTATAAAGTTTTTGATTAATTACAGTTAGAAAGTAAATACTGAAATTACCAACCAAGGCAACCGTCCAGAATGTTCAGTTAGTTTTTGAAATGGTTTGCTTGCTACGGCTAAACTGTTAACTACTTGTAGTTGACAAGCAAGCAATTCAAATAACACAAAAAGAAATCTATTGTCAAATCTTAATTTCTTTAAAACAGGTAAAGGGGCCAAAGCTTATTATTTGTCCGCCATTTGCATTGGATTTCCATTAAATGTATTAAAATGGCGCGGCGTGTTGGACAAAACGCCGGAAGTTGTGATTTCAATCGACTAAGCTTTCAATAAAAACTACATTATTACTAATGGCTGTCGAATTGTTAAACTGTTTCTTTTATCAATAATTTGGACCTTTTTATGAGATTAATGCTACCGCTACACATTTATTTTTTATTTAATCTTCCACGCCTTTGGAAAAAGAAAGAGAAAGAGTTAATATGTATGATATATTGTATGATCGTAATAGAATATAAATTCGAGTGAGAGCTATTGCCATTTTACAATTATTTTTTTTATTGGATCTGTATTACTGTAATTTTTTTTGCCAGGATACGGTTGCGTGGTTTTCTTTTGCCCCTAATGTCTTTTTGTGCACCTACCGATTTTTTTGAAACGAACAAATAGATTCCTAAACCTCCCCATTTCTTTCGAGGTCGGTTACAATAGAACTATGTAGACACTGCGATCGCCAAGCTGTAAAATCCATCTGACTTAATAATTATTATCTGAAACATGTCCACGTCCACTAACGCTCAGCATAACGAGTTGAACGTTCTTGTTCTAATTTTAGGTTGACGACAACAATAATAATAATAAAAATCTTTATTTATACAAAAACCTTCAACAATGCTTAAATACTAGGTCTCGTGAATTTCAGTGAATAAAGGACAGATAAAGTAAACCCTGACTCCCAAACTAGTAGATCCTGTGACTTAGGAGTCAATGATTAAGACCGTTCAAAAATAAATGGTCCAACGTTTGTTGCAAATACCACGAAACAGTTACAATATCGAAAGCTGTGTCCACGGTTGTTTTCCCCGAGACTGGTCGAGTTAAGTGAGATGTACAGCTCACCTACCAAGTTGCGCTCTCTGACAGTTAGTACAGCAATTTGTCGCCACACTGGGTGCCAATCTGCAACGCATCACAAATCACCTGAATACCTATTTCTGACTATCATACTGTGACATCTCATTTGTGTATTTCTTAAGCCATTGGTACTGAAAGTGGTGGTTTGGCTTGGACTGATGTAACTAAGTATTGGAGTTGTAACTATATAGGGTCAAATAAAATTAGCTAGCGCAACTCCGCAGAAGTAATGGCTATGATAAAACAAAAAAATATTTAAAAAAATTAAAAATCCGACAGCAAATACACATAAATGACAAGGGAAAAACAAGCATTATAATCTATAGAATTTTGGTATTGCAGGCGGAGACAATCAAAAGTTACACCAAATTACAGGTTAGGTATTCGACTGTCCCCGCCTGGAAGACCTAAATTATATAGCGAGAGATCTCTGCCACCGATCGTCTCCACGAGGACACGGCAGTGCTCTGCCGAAGCAGACCTCCACCGTATGCTCCACCGTGTCCTCCGGGCGATACACACAGCAGCAGTAGGGTGCACTCATGCTAACTTAATTCGGTGATTTATTGAGTTCAGATAGGTACCAATTACGTAGAACCATCAGAATAGCAATGTGTCCTACTACAGTCCGGCCATCGAGAGATCAGAGAATGCGTTCTTGACATCAGTCAGTTTCATACTAACGTGTTTTGCGAATTTGATCCTTATAGTTACTAGAAAATGTCCATCTGACAAGTGTCAGAAATGCATTCTCTCAACGGCCAGACTGTACTAGATTTGTGTTGACGTTACTGCACACATTACCTTCATAGAGGCAGGTACGATATAGGTGACAGTTCCAGTATGACGCAAAGTTCATTTATAGAAACATTTAAAAAAAGTAGCAAATGTTTTAATTCAACAATGGTGCCGATTCCCATGTTCACAAACTAAACTTTTAAGTTCAGTACATCTTTTTATTTCTATTTCATTAAGAAAAGGACGGAAGATAAATTTTAGTTTAGTCCTGTCAAATTAATCAGCGCTTGACGTAAATTGACGTCATTTTAGTAGGCAAGTTTTTAATCACGTCTAAACTTGTATAGACAGTTACTTTAGTGACAGGCGCTGATTAATTTGACAGGATTAAACTACAATTTATCTTCTGTCCTTTTCTTAATGAAATAGAAAGAAAAAGTTGCACTGAACTTAAATTTAGTTTAGTTTGTGAACAAGGGATTCGGCACCAATATCCGTTGCACTAATTTACGAGTAGTCACTGAGAAGATGAATCTTTCAAAAATAGAACGCAATGGATGGCTGTGACGTAATTAAGTCTCAGGTACAGGTTCCCATCAATGAACCCTTACGTAATAACACCAGTATAATTAACAAAAAATAACTTAAAAAAAAACCTGCTTCAATGAAATAATCCTTACTTATACGAGTAATATCAATCTCTCGATGTAACGAGGTGCATTGACACGACGCAGGTGCGACGCGTGCGCAAGCACCTTGCGTTCACTCATGAGATTCAAATGAGATTGTATTGTCTCGATTCTCGGTGTCTCGGTGTCTCGGACTTTTTATTATTAAATGTTTTATGGTGTAATCGGTAAGATAATCGATTCAATGTAGTCGATTATGTGAGTGTTTAGTTGTAATTTGGTGTTTTGCCTTTTGATGGAAAGCCGCCATTTTTTCACGTTGCTATTTTATTGTTAAAAACAATGAATTAAGAACTTTGTTGCAGTAATAAAATATGGCATGAGTGCAGTTATTTTATGGGATTTTATTCACTATCTGAGGGGAAATCACGCATACAATCTTATAAATTCCCAGTATGCCAAAAATACTACCAGCAGGCTTAGCATGACGCTTTTTATTTCTTCGAAGAATAGACACGGCTCTTTCTATACAAAGTGACATTTCGTTTCTCCTTTTTTGACATCCCACCGCAGAAATCCTTCTACCTACATAAAAAAGGAGCTAAACAAAGATTGTTAGAAACGAAAGACAAAATGACAGATTGAAGAAGGATTTCTACGGTGAGATGTCAAAAATGGAGAAACGAAATGTCACTTTGTATAGAAAGAGCCGTGTCTATTCTTCGAAGAAATAGAGAGCGTCATGTTAAGCCTGCTGCAGTATTGTCTCTCCTTTCCTCCTAATCCATCCAAAGGTGGTCATTAAAAGATCGCTTTTAGCGATAAGACCGCCCATTGTGTCACCATAAATGTGAAATTTCTACAATTATATAACTAATTTTAATGGTGTACATAATAAAGAGTATTCTATTATATTCTATTCTTTGCCTTACATTTTTACTTAACCAATGCAAGTGGATAACATTATTCGAGTCTGATCCGCACCACGGATCAATAAGAATTAATAAGATTCAATCACCATTGTCTCACGTTTTTTTCATACTAAACCTCTAGTTTTTATTGAAAGCGATACGCGATTGTAATATTCATAGACTTTTTATTGTGAGGCGATTTTAATTTTCAATCGAATGCATTTCATACGCTATTGTTTTTTCATCGATTGATTTGCATCCCTATATAATATAATACATATAATTATATAATTCCTAAACTAATATTATAAATGCGAAAGTGGGTTTGTTTGTTTGTAATACGCTTTCACACTAAAACGGCTGAACGAATTTAGATGAAATTTGGCACATGGGTGACCATGACTTAGGTTAGAACGTAGGATACTTTTAATCCCGGTATTACGTACCCGTAGGATACCTACTTTTTGTCCCGGTATTACGTACCCGTAGGATAATTTCCTACCTCCACGCGGGCGAAGCCGCGGGCAAAAGCTAGTAATAACTAAAAGTGGATTACGTTAGACAGAGTTTTTTATTGGGACAACTCCCACCCACTATTCTTACTTACTGCAACTTCTTAGCCAGAATCTACGTATATTCAGCGCTTTAGCTGAGGCAATCAACCTCGTATTACTAGGCGCCAAGCCAGAACCAGAGAACTTTTCGAAACAAAATTCTTAATCTCAACCCATAATAAAAACGTCGAAGTATTATTGTCATAAAACTTATAACAGTTAGAACTATTCGTTCTTCTATGACAGACTGACCATTCCCCTAACACAAGACAAGTCCTTAATTCCTTAGTCGTTTTTGGGAATATATAGGTAATCCACAGGAACCCACAGGAAGAAACAACGTTAGTAGGTGACATAATATACTTAGGTAGAAAAAAACTAAAAGAACAAACTGGGACAAAAAATCTTGATACTTAGATTTTAAAGCATGTATGTAAACATTGGTTGCAGAAATAGCAGTGTCTATTAATAGATCGATCAATAGAAACGATCGTAAAAGGTGAAAAACTACAATCAATTTCCATTTTTTTAGACACAAAATAGTTTGTATATTGCAATTAAACAGTTACTGCAGACAATAAAGTGATTCAACCTAGTACGTGAGTCATAAGTCTGTCTTTTAAAGCGGTCGGAATGTTTTGAATATTTTTGGTATAAGGTAGAAAAAACAAAAAGAGCAAAGTGGGACAAAAAATCTTGATACTTAGATTTTAAAGCATGTATGTAAACATTGGTTGCAGAAATAGCAGTGTCTATTAATAGATCGATCAATAGAAACGATCGTAAAAGGTGAAAAACTACAATCAATTTCCATTTTTTTTAGACACAATATAGTTTGTATTACATTGCAATTAAACAGTTACTGCAGACAATAAAGTGATTCAACATAGTACGTGAGTCATAAGTCTGTCTGTCAAAGCGGTCGGAATGTTTTGAATATTTTTGTATTAATCTCCCCTTCGCAGACTCTGAGTCATGCGCGTACGCACTTCAATACGAATTTAATAATTAATTTGTGGTGATCCAATCATACGACGATACAGGTCACCGTATGATTAGAGTTGTTATGAAGTGGAGTTTGCGTTTGTGAGGTTGAACAGAACTACGTACGCATGCGGTGAATGTGATTCTGTTATTAGCCGATCTATTCTGCTGGACGTGAGAGATCAATAGTGCACTTTAGACTTTTTATTTTGTATATGTATATAAAAACACTAACTTTTTATTTTATGTAACTGCCTCAATGGTCTAGTGGTCGCAAGCGAGCTGAGCATGAGGTCCTGGGTTCAATTCCCGGGTCAGGCAAAACTGTTATTGGATTTTCCGTCTAGAATTTCTCAGTAGCAGCCCGGAGTCTGGATTTGTGCCCGGTTGATGGCAATAGGCTCGTCCCCTATTACATGGGACTTAAACATAACTGGCGATATGTAGGTGTACTATAGGTACACCTCTGCTTAACCCTTCGAGGAATACAGGTGTGATGTTATGTTATTATGTTATGTAAAAAAGACTGCTGTATGTGATATTGCGTGCCTTTTAGTCTGTACTAAATAAATGTATTTCTTTTTTTTTCTTTGTTTACTTTATTTTCTTTCTCTTCTTTATTTTCGTTCTTTTCTTTCACTTCTTTCTTTTCTTTCTTTTCTTTATTTTCTTTCTTTTCTTTCCTTTCTTTCTTTTCTTTCTTTCTGTCTTAGTTCTATGTTTTCTTTTCTTTAAATCATCTGGTGGAATGGACAGCTTACTTCAAGTTTTCCACCTACGTTTTACTCTATCTTGTTAAAGTATTATTATTTTATTTTACTTTTAGGCAGCATTAGTTTGAGTTTCCTTAGTAGGTATAGGAACTATAGTATAGTAGAGGTAAACGTGCTGCACTCCAATTACGTTACACACTTTCCATCACAGAAGGATTTTCAAGGAAATTTATAATCCATGGCTCAAGAGCCATGGATTATAAATTTTGTCAAATATTATCAAGTTAATATTTGACAAATTCAACTGCTTGACAACATAAATATCGCAATAAACATTGTTTATTTATTTATTTATTTAGGATCTCCAACAAAAGATATTCACAATAAAGAATGGCAATATCAGGAATTAAGTAGATGTAGTGTAGGTGTAGGTGTAGGTGTGTGTGTAAGTGAAGGATCACTTACAGGAAGGAGTGCACAGCATGCACAATAAAGTTACCAAATTAACAAATAAAAAAAATAAATAATAGTTTAAAATATTATTGAATCTTTAAAAAATTGGGAATGTGAGTGTGTTACGCAACCGCCCCGCTGTAATTTGTAATGGCCAACTATAGTATTCTTGTTTCTTTACCTTCGGCATGAAGAAAGGGTTCTGTCGGGAAAGACTGCCGACCGAACTTGCTTGAATTATTTCATCGAAGTCATAGCTAGCTCCTTAAAAATGCTCCAGTCTTAAAAAGATAACTTAAGTAACAATACAGTACACCCTGTAGGGTGTACTGTAATCCATAGGTATTTCTATACTCAATCAATCTGCCTAGCCTTTTTCCCAACTATGTTGGGGTCGGCTTCTAGTCTAAACGGAAGCAACTGACTGTCTATCTGACCTCCACAACCCAGTAACTGGGTAATACGATACCCCTTGGTAAGACTGGTTGTCAGGCTTCTGACGACCTTTAGCGACAGTCAAAGATCAATGAAAGACAACCGGGACCGTCTTAACGTGCTTTCCGAGGCACGGCGGAGTCTCGGTATGTAAAGATGGTCAACCATCAAAATCAAAATCAAAAGTCATTTATTCAAACTAGGCTGAGAATCAGCACTTTTCGTGCGTCATAGTTACATAAGACAGTCCCCCAAAAACGCCCGCCCTTCACCACTTCCTAGTGCTTTAGCTGGGAAGAAGAAGTAGCGCAACAAACTCCCCAGCAGCACACCTGTCTGTTTAATCTTGATTCTATACAAATCGTATGCAAAGTAATTAACATTACAAAACACAAAACATTAAATTAAATTACTTGCCATATGTTAGCTAGCACACGCCAATATACCAACAAAACAATGAAAACTGTACTCAAGCAGATAAAAATTACAACATAAAAACGTAAACAGAACTTAATACCTAAATAAAAGCCTCCAGGCATGAAGGGCGTGCCCGCTTACATGAAGCTATCCTCGGAGCTGCATCCACGGAGCAGCTCCGGCAAGCGTAGCTTACTCGTAACCTGATGGATCGACCCGTGCGGCTGCTGTTACTTAGCCACGAGCTTCTCGGTATTTCCGTAAAAATAGGTATTTCCATACTAATATTATTAAGGCGCTGACAAGAGCCAATTGACCAAAATAGGCTTCTCTTAAGAAAGAAAACTGCCAAATCAGTATAGTTTGTGGTAGCGGAAAAAATATATGTTAATTTTGAACATATTTCCCAGAACTTGGTTGTCACCAAAACACGTTTTGAAAAAAAAATCTCGATACAAACTAACGTTAAACTAACCTCTTACCTTGAGTTCTAATCCAAAATATCTGTATTAAATATCAACATACATTACGTATTTAATTAATAACAAGTACGTCTTATTCTAATGCAGAACTTGGTTGTTTTTTATTTTCGATTACTCAACTCAATTCTGAGTAAATAGATAATTACTTCATATTTTGCAATAAATTACAAGCGTTTTGTCGTCGCGCTTCTCTTTCTTTTCTTTGCAATCTGACAGTGACCGCGGTTTAGGTGTTGTCAGCGTCTTAAAGTAACTGTCACTTTTTCAGAATTTGGATGTGGCACATGGATAAACCATGACTTAGGTTACGGTATAGGGTTGTAGCCTGCGGGCTAATTGCGTAACACACTTGGGTGAACTGTCAAACTGAAATCCATTGCTACTGGCAATGGATTTCAGTTTGACAGTTCACCCACGTTCATTGAGTTATTTACGTTGTTGAGCAGACAATTTTAACGAACATAATGAAGCAATGGATTAGCAATATACTTGAAAATCATTCAGATTGTGATTGATAGTCTTTTACGCAATTAGGGTACGGGTAGTACGTTCCCCCGTTTGGTATATCTGACCTACACGCGGGCGATGCCACGGGCAAAAGCTAGCGAAATATAAAGTTTGTTTTATACGCCTTTTTGGCGCAGCCGTGAGGCACACTTTCTTGCTAATTTCTTACTTTACACTTTTTATTTTTTTAAGCTGCTGTATATTATGTGCCTTTTAGTCTGTCCTAAATAAACAACAGATATTCACAATAAAGAATGGCAACATCAGGCATTAAGTAGGTGTAGTGTAGGTGTAGGTGTAGGTGTGTGTGTAAGTGAAGGATCACATAAAGGAAGGAGTGCACAGCATGCACAATAAAGTTACCAAACCTGCTGTATATTATGTGCCTTTTACTCTGTACGAAATAAATGTATTTTATTTTTTTTCCGCTTTTTATTATATTTTGTGCCTTTTAGTCTGTACTAAATAAATTTATTTTCTTTCTTTCTTTTCTTCTTCTTTGTACAACGTTGTAGTAGCATAGTCGTCAGTGCTCAAATGCATGATTGCGTCAACTTGAGAACTTTGCTCTCGTTCTGAGGATAAGGAAGTAGGTACTCACCATACAATGATTACCATGACCTATTTTAATTATAAACGACTTAATTATTTCACTGTTTATTTAATTTTATGCCATTCTTCAATAGTGTATCATATGTAAGTTCATAAATATTGTACTTACCTAAAACGTGTAGTATCTCCCAAGTAAGAAGACTGCTTACACTTACAGCCAGACTGACAGACGCCTTAATAAGTACCGAACCTGTATACATACTTATAGTTAGGAAGTAAAATGTTTTTATTTAAATATTTAGTCGTATAACTGCTGAGCAAAAGTCTCCCATATTCTTTCAATTATCTTTATATATTTAATAAAATCGGCAATATGATCATTTGTTGACGAAATTGATAAAGCATCGATGGTGCAACTATGTATGATGCATACTATTTTAGAGCACCACTGTCAGCCGAGAAAAACGTCTGTGACAGACAGACCGACACCACAATCCGTAACCTCCTTTTCAGTCGAAAAAAATAGGTAAAAATCGTTCAAAAAGCTTTGACATTTGAACAAGATTCCTGGACGTAACCGCCGTGCCACCACCAAGGGCGATCCCCCATCGGCTAGATACTAGCAGATAGTGATGGGCAGTTAAATCCCGCAGCTGCCGTGTGCCGTGTGCCGCCACCTGCCGCTCATACGGATTTCCCGGGCGATGACCCAACACTAGGGACTAGGGAGTTGAGTATTGAGATTATTGCATTTTTCGTTGGCACTTTACTATCAAAGAGCAGTGGTGGCCCAGTGGCAATGGCCCCGACTTACGCGTTGTAGGTCGTGGGTTCAAACCCAGCCAGGCGCTTTACTTTGTATAAACAGTTTCATCGCCACTGCTCTGAAAACGGTGAAGGAAAACATCGTAAGAAAACCGGCATGTCCTAGAACCAAAAATTCAAAGACTGTGACATCTACCAACCCGCACTGGGCCCGCGTGCGTGGATTGCGGCCCACTCCCTCTCACAGACAGGAGGCCTGTGTCCCAGCAGTTGGAACATTATAGGCTGATTATGATTCAGTATTAAGGCGCTGACAAGACCCAATTAACAAAAATAGGCTTCTCTTAAGAAAAAAAAAATAGAAATCTGTATAGTTGTGGCAGCGGAAAAAATATATGTTAATTTTGAACATATTTCCCAGAACTTGGTTGTTACCAAAACACGTTTTGAAGAAAAAATCTCGATACAAACTAACATTAAAGGAACCTCTTAAGATAAGATAAGATAAGATAAGATTATATATTTGCTTAAACATGTGTGTGTACATACATAAAAAATGCATACAAGATGAAAATAAAAGTGAATTAAGTGCAGACATGTTTGTCACTACGTGACGTGCAAAATTCGAACAATTATTATTAATGTTATAAAGTTATTAACTTATTAAATTTTATATCAAACAAAAAGAGAAAAAAAAAAAAAAAATATATAAATCAAAATAACAAAATATTTAAAGTTGTCATACTTAATTACTAATGGGTTCTTCTAATTATATAAAATTAAAGAGTAAAATTAGCATTATTGTGTAAGTACCTCCAAATGAATCTACTATGTTAAGACAAATTCTTTTTCATTAAGGAACTCAGTAACGCTATAATATGCCCTGGTGGTCAAAAAAGTACGAAGTTTATTTTTAAACATAGAGTAAGGTAGTTCTTTCCAACTTTTAGGTACTTTGTTGAAAATGACTGGAGCCATACAGTATACACTTTTTCGCATTAGGGTCGTCTTAGCGGATTGGAGACAAAGTTGATCATTGTCACGTCTATTGCGTGGGAATATGTCGGCTAGACGCTTATAGTAATGTGGATTCGACTTAACAAACACAGCTACTTCTAATATGTACAAGCACGGTAGGGTTAATATCTTGTAATTTTTGAAATAAGGCATGCAGCTATCGGTCTTGTCAAGTTTAAACATCGCCCGTAAACATCTTTTTTGAGACTTGAATGCTGATTCTTTTTCCGTCGAGTTACCCCAAAATATAAGCCCATAGCGTAGATGGGATTCTACTAAACCATAATACGCTGTAAGTAGAGCATCCGTATATAATGTGAATGAAAGTGTGTGCAAAGCGTATGCGGATATACTAAGTTTTTTACATAAAATCTCAATATGTGTTTTCCAGTTAAGATTTTTATCAATCTGGAGGCCAAGAAATTTTGTAGTGTTAACTTCTTCTATGTTTTCATTGCAATATTGTATGTTAAGGTTCATGCTTGGTAACCGTTGCGTAAAATGTATAGCCTTCGTTTTCTTTAAGTTTATTTTCAAATTGTTTTCCTGCATCCATTGTATAGCTGATTTTAAGGAATTATTAATATCATTCTCATACGTCTCTACGCTTTTACAAGGTATTGTCAAAGTACTGTCATCCGCGAATAGGGTCACCGGTACTTCAATGCATCTAGGTAAGTCATTAATGTATAATATAAAGATAAATGGTCCTAATACGCTTCCCTGCGGTACCCCATATACTACTTCACGCCCTGATGATCGATAAATCTCTTCTATCTTCTTTAGGGTATTGATATGTCTAATTTCAGTAATTTGATTTCTATGTCTTAAATATGATTCAATTAAATTAAGGACATTGCCTCTTATGCCATATGTTTCTAACTTTTTTTAATAGTGTAGGATAGTGTACGTGGTCAAATGCCTGGGTCATATCACAGAATATGCCACACACTGGGTTTCGTTTGTCGATATTGCAAATAACATTATATAAAAAGTCATATATTGCCATGTTGGTAGTCCTATGTTGTCGGAAGCCCTTCTGTTCATCACATAAAATCTTATTTTTTTGAACGAATTCTAACAGTTCTTTATAGATATATTTCTCAAATATTTTTGACATGACTGGAATAAGAGCAATAGGCCGGTAGTTTTCCATTAGATCTCTGTTTTCTTTCTTAAAGAGAGGTTTTATGATAGATGTTTTTAGTGCAGAGGGATAGACACCCGCGCTTATACTTAAATTTATGATGTGGCTTAGATGTCCACATATTTCCACTGAAACATGTTTTATTGCTTTACTGGATATATCATCATAGCCTACGCTGCCTGTGTTGTTTAATGACATTATAATGTTATGAATATCTGGTGGTACGCTGGGTGCCATGAACATGGATTTGGTGTTCCAATCGGATTTTAGACTTTCAGGTTTATCGGCAACGTGTATTTGTGGTTGGATTTTATTGATGAAATAGTCATTAAATGCTTCCGAAATTTTCTGGGGACATGTTTCTAAATGGTTATCTAATTTGATTTTATGTATACTATGTTTAGGTAAATTATGTTTAGCACGATTAATTATTTGCCAGCTACTTTTAGATTTGTTTTTTGATGTTTTTATAAAATAGTTGTTTTGTGCCTTTTGTGTTAGGTGTATTATCTTTTTAAACAATTTGGAGTAGCTTTTGAAATAAGTTTTATTCTGGTTATTAGGGTTTAATCTAAGCTGCCATAAAAGTTTTCTTTTTTTTTTTCGACTACACAATTTTATTCCATTAGACAACCATTTTGGTTTTTTTATTATATCTATTTTAATTAGTTTTTTTGGAAAGCATAGATTGTATATTAATTGAAATAAGTCAATAAATTTGTCATAAGCTATATTAGGATCACTTGTTTCATAAATTTCTGAAAATGAAAGACTGCTAATAAACTTTTTAAATTTATCTAAATTGTCAGTTTTGCAGTCTCTTCTTATCGTGTACCAGTAGTTTATGGCGTATAATGTTAGTACGGGACAGTAAAGTAGCTGTGCTGTATGGTCGGACAGGGCCAATTCTATAACATCAGTCTTACATGTTTTATTGAAATTATGGGCAAAATTATCTATACATGTCAGTCTTGCCATACGAGTGGGTTGTTTTAATGCTAACTTTAGGTTATAACTATTCAATATACATTCAAATTCATTAGTGTGACTATTTTGTTTGAGCACATCTATGTTAAAATCACCACACAATATGATATTCTTGTATTGCAAGCGTGATATTTCTCGCAAAATTGTTTCTAATTTATTCATACAGTAGTCAAAATTGTTTATGTTTGGCACCCTATAGATACAGACTATAATTATCTTATACATAGTAAGCTCTATGGCACAACATTCGAATACTCCAGGAGTTGATACATTAGATATTTTAGATATATCCTTAGATTGTATACCATTTTTAACTAGGATACATGCCCCTCCTCTTCTTTGCTGCTTTCTACAATAACAAGAAACTAGATGGTAATTCGGTATATATATTTGGTTTTGGAAACTTTCCATTATAAAATGCTCTGTGATACACAATACATCTACATTAATTTGTTTCTCAAGTAGCTCATTCAAACATACAGTAAGATTATTTGATTTATTTATTAACCCAGCAATATTTTGATGCATTATTTTAACAAATTTATTTGATAGTAATTCATGACTTTTAGTATGCAAATGAGCAATATTCGAGTTAATTAATTTACAATCAGCGAAAAAATTCAGTACATTCCTTATTTACATTACAATAAGTGGGGGGTGTCAAATTATTATAGTAATCTATGTTAATATTCATATTTTCCATATTTTTTTCTATAGCATGAGAAGACTTATCATCTTCCCTTGAGTTCTAATCCAAAATATCTGTATTAAATATCAACATACGTTACGTATTTAATTAATAACAAGAACGTCTTATTTGAATGCAGAACTTGGTTGCTTTTTTATTTTCAATTACTCAATTTTTTTTTTTAATAGATAATTGTTTCATATTTTGCAATAAATTACAAGCGTTGTGTCATCGCGCCTCTCTTTCTTTTCTATGCAATCTGACAATGATCGCGGTTTAGGTGTTGTCAGCGTCTTAAGTCGAAGTCTTTTAAAATGATAGTATTTTTCGGGAGATTTTCTTTTTAAGAAATATGAATGAATCATCGTGGATCTTTTCGCCCAGTGGTTTTTTGTAGCAGATATTTTTTTGCAGAACCTGGCATAGCATACATAACATGACGCCTGTAATCCCCGAAGGGCAGTGGCGGTACCTTCATATAAGCCCAAAAGCCCCGGCATGCCTTACTAAAATGCTCGATAGAGAATTTATTGTACCTAACCAGAAGTTTATGAGAAAATTGCGATGATACATACGTAGATACGTAGGTACCTACATACTCAGTCGAAAACTGAACTTTCTTTTTTGAAATCGGTTAAAATTTTATTGGGCTTGCGTTATTTTGAAACCCTAGGCACGCCACTGCCGAAGGGTTAGACAGAGGTGTACCTATAGTACACCCACGTTTCGCCAGTTATGTCCCGTGTAATAGGGGGCGAGCCTATCGCCATCAACCGGGCACAAATCGAAACACCGGCTTCCTACTAAAAATTTTCTGGTGGAAAGGCTCAATAACTCTTTGCCCGACCTGGGAATGCAACCGCGGATCTCTAGCTCAACAGTAGCGCTTGCAACCACTTGACCAACAGGCAGAGAACAGAGGCAGAAGCTGGATTAGGTAACTAATATTGACATCCGTCGCCCCCCACATAGCAGGACCCGAGGCGGCGGCACGTAGTGCTCCACGTGCGTCCCTATTAGACGACGCAAGGGGGAGTTTTACACCTCATTCCCCAGCGAGCCTGAGGTGGCCTGCCACCAGCCGGGGATCGCGGAAGTCGCACTAGATCCCATGATCCCCGGTGCAAGTGTGGGAGGGGAACACCGGGATGGTTTTTAGTCAGTAAGAGTCTGACAGACCCCTCCGCTCGCCCCTGGGCGGAGGACATCCATGAGGATTTTCCACCGCGGAACAAAAAAAAAGAAAAGAAAAGGTACCTAATATTAAAGCTTTGGTTTCGTAGGAGAGTGGTTCCGTCATTTATTATAACAACCGCAGCCGTCATAAAAATCTAACATTTTCAGCAGTATTTGACATTAAGGTGTCAAAAAACGCTCTGTTGCAGCCGTTATCGTGTAACCCGTGACCGTTCACCGCTTCCATATCAAACCAAAGCTTAAACCCGAAAAACGTGATAATCATCCATCTAGCTTGTATGCAATCGTTACTATCAAAGAACATTTCACCGAAGCGCGATCAGAATAATATCGATATAATAAAAAATATATATTACTATTGTAAATGAAACCCCATTAGCCTTTACTGCCATTTCCGTTCATTCGCAAAAAAAAAAACACTTAATACAAAATACTGTATCAAAAATACATAATAAATGCAATAAAAAATAACATCGTCCTTTATAAATATTAAATTGTGATTACCATAAAAAACTTATTAAAATAAAAATGAAGGACATTGTAACTTTGGAGACATTTAAGTCACTATGGTCAAATTAAGGTCTCTGGGTCAAATACGGTAGTTTTTGACAAACAACAGGTGCTTTTAATAAGTCCAGGTGTAAAGTTAACGAAAACATTGAGAAGTATTAACGTTGATTATCTGGAAGCTGTTTTCCATAAAAGGTTGGAATGCTAGATTTAAAGGTGTATTTATTGCATAATTCAGGATGACTCAACCAGCCTGGTCTTTGGCCAACTCTTTGGGGCATCTTATAGGCATCCAGTTTCCAGGCTTTACTTAAGCCTCCCGAAGAAGATTCAAACTCGATTTTGCCATAATAGGGAATATGCACGTAATTCTAAAAGTTATCCATTAGTCAAGAAACAAATTCCTATTTTTTTACATTTTTAACGCATTACTTGTTTTACAATTCATTATTTTATGTTGCATTTTTTTGGTGAAACGAAACGCAAACTCAAAACGCGTCGTCTTCGACAATGCCGGAAGTGACAAAACATACTATGTGAACAAAAATCTATTCTTTGTAATTGCTTGAAAACTCAATAGGTAAGGTAAGAAGGTACATAATAGTAGGTACATAAAGCGATTTCTGCTCGAATAAAGTATAAACAATAATTTAATTTAACATTATAATAATTGAATTTAAAAACAGATGTAAACAAAGCACATATTACATAATTTTATTTATGAATAAAAACGACACCGAATTACGTCAACTTAAATCTGCGTGATTCTTTACATGATCAGCAGGCTTAGCATGACACTCTCTATTTCTTGGAAGAATAGACACGGCTCTTTCCATACAAAGTGACATTTCGTTTCTCCGTTTTTGACATCCCACCGTAGAGATCTTTCTACATAAAAAAGGACCTAGACAAAGATCGTTAGAAACGAAATACAAGATGACAGATTGTAGAAGGATTTCTACGGTGAGATGTCAAAAACTGAGAAACGAAATGTCACTTTGTATAGAAAGAGCCGTGTCTATTCTTCGAAGAAATAGAGAGTGTCATGCTAAGCCTGCTGATCAAGATTATGTCTGGACTTTAAAAGAAACTTTGAATATCGGAATCACTTTTACTCATAATAAGCTACGTAGATGTAGTCGACATTTCCTATTGGAATACTCTTGAGAAAAAAAATGGCGATACAAACTCAGGAAGAGTTTGTTTCATCTAGCTTAATATGAGTAAAAGTGATTCCGATATCCTATTTAAAGAACAAACAATGTCATTTTATTAACCGACTTCAAAAAAAGAGGAGGTCCAATGTCCGTCTTTTTTTTTTAGGGTGGGAAATCATCAAATAACTTCTCCCGCTCTGGGCGGAGCGGGAGGGTGTGTCAGACTCTTACTGACTAAAACCCACCCGTATTCCTTCCTGTTGCCTGTGTTGCGGGGGCCTCGGTGACCCATAAGTACCTTCCCGCGACCCCGGCAGGCATCGGCCCTAGTGGACCCCTACCTATGTGCTGACGACATCTCTTTGAGGCGCGCGTGGAATACAACGTGCCGTCAACCCGGGCCTGGTCCTTACCGGACGGTGAGCTACCCATTGCTCACCGTCCGCAAGCCCGCGCCTACGGTGGCCGAAAATCCGCCCGGGATTCCCGACGCCCTGGGCGTCTCTTGCGGCGGCTAGGGGCGAGAGGGCGCGAAACTTGCCTTTCCTTCAACCGTCCCGCCTCCTCCTTCGCGAGCATTACTGCTTCGCAGAAGGAGGTGACGGCTGCCCATGCCCTCTCGCTCCGTACCATGGCCTGAACCAGGGCCGGACGCGAGAGGTCTCTGCCGCCGATCGCCTCCACGAGGACACGGCGGTGCTCTGCCCAAGCCGGGCAGACCTCCACTGTATGCTCCACCATGTCCTCCGGGCGATCCACACAGTGGTGACACCCGGACGTTTCCTCCCGCCTTATCCGACACAGGAACTTCCCGAAACTGCCGTGTCCGGTGAGGACCGCGTCAGGCGGAAGGTGAGGACGCCGTGGCGCCTCTCTAGCCACTTCTCAAAGAGGGGACTTATCGCCGCAATCGTGGCGTGGCAACCCAGTGGTTGCGACAACCGTACTCTCCATGTCGCCATGAGATCCCGCCGAAGCTCCGTCCGCTGTGCCGCGATTTTTAAAATTCATTCATTTGGAAAGCTTGCGCGGTGGTCCCATGTAAATTTTATTAACTTTGTTTGAGTAGTTTTAATAATTCGCATGTTTCCCATTTATGTAGTCTTCAAGGCGCCGACAAGACCCAATTGACCAAAATAGGCTTCTCTTAAGAAAAAAAAAATCCAAATCGGTGTAGTTTGCGGTAGCGGAAAAAATATATGTTAATTTGAAACATATTTCCCAGAACTTGGTTGTTACCAAAACACGTTTTGAAAAAAAATCTCGATACAAACTATCGTTAAACTAACCTCTTACCTTGAGTTCTAATCCAAAATATCTGTAATAAATATCAACATACGTTACGTATTTAATTATAAACAAGAACGTCTTATTTGAATGCAGAACTTAGTTGTTTTTATTTTCGATTATTCAACTCAATTTTGAGTAAATAGATAATTGCTTCATATTTTGCAATAAATTACAAGCGTTGTGTCATCGCGCTTCTCTTTCTTTTCTATGCAATCTGACAGCGACCGCGGTTTAGGTGTTGTCAGCGTTTTATATATATTCGAATTTGTGTGGAGTAGGCGTGCTGTAGTAGCAGTAAGTGAAGTCAAATTAACCACGTGAAAAGTTTAATTTGTGTATACTGTGGATTGTTTAAACCAACTACCAACCACAACCACTCGCAGAACCTGAAGAGCTTTTAGATGAAGCTGAAGCTGAGAGTGAGGCTCATCATGGTCCTGTAAAGACGATTTCATCAGTTCGGAGAATGTCATTCAGCGATGGGGAACCCATCGAGATCGAAAAAACAGCTCTGGGGGGTAACCATCAGCTCTTATAGCAGTATTATTATAATATTACTTCACAGTGGGAAAGTGATGGAGATATACAGGACGTATAGCTCCATCTCTTTCTCATGTTGAAGTAATATTGAAATAATACTGCTATAAGAGGTGATGGTTACCCCCCTGGAAGCTATACTTGACGTCAGTTCCCTTTTAACGGACATTCAAATGAGAAGCAGATTATCTTTGAGCGCTATGGCACAAGGTCGTGAGACTTATAAAGACAAGCAAGTAAATAAAAGGAATTGTTTAAATTTTGTTTTAATTAATCATTATTTTATTGAAGTGAATTAGGCAAGATAATAAGTTGCCAGTCCCCATTTCTGCCTATGTTTTTTCTTTGAAAATATATCCCAGATTACTGAAGACAAGCTTGCTGCTACTATCCAGCAGGCTTAGCATGACGCTTTCTATTTCTTCGAAGAATAGACATGACTCTTTCTATACAAAGTGGCATTTCGTTACTCCATTTGTGACATCGCACCGTAGACATCCTTCTACAATCTGTCATATTGTCTTTCGTTTCTAACGATCTTTGTCTAGGTCCTTTTTATGTAGAAGGATTTCTACGGTGAGATGTCAAAAATGGAGAAAAGAAATGTCACTGTGTATAGAAAGAGCTGTGTCTATTCTTCGAAGAAATAGAAAGCGTCATGCTTAGCCTGCTGATCTAAGAATTTTATTCTGTAAAAATCTGTCAATAGTTTCAATCCCTAACATTAGCAACTCACTTTAAGCTCAGCACATTTAAGAGGCCGACAACACCTAAAGGGTGTCACTGTCGGACTGCATAGAAAAGAAAGAGAAGCGCGATGACACAACGCTGGTAATTTATTGCAAAATATGAAGCAATTATCGATTTACAAAAAAGCTATAGATTGTATAAAAAAAATAAAACACTATTATGTTGCTTGTAGAATAATCTGACAAAAATCACAATGATTGCATGTATATTAGTATGGTTTTTAATCGTTACAAGAGATTTTTAGAGGTATCTTCGTGATTTTTTTCTATCGTATCAAATTAGTTATATTATGTTTTCAACACACTATTTACCTAGCATATATCCTTAAGAATATCATATATTTTTCGGATTTGGTTTACTGCAGTGGATCATAATATACTTTAAAGCATTATAAAACTTATAAAAGTTGCGCTTAGGTCCTGTAGTGTAGTCTTAAGTTTTCACGGTGAGATGTTTACTTACTGAATAGACCAGCAGAACTTGAAGACGCAATTATTCTTATAAGACCCCAAAAAACCCCATTAAATTCATTGACTATCCCCGATTTGGACAAACAAATCCTTCGCAACAAAAAACGTTAAAAAGCCGCCAGGTAGCGATCAGCTGGGCAGCAGGTTGTTAGGGAGGTGTGCGTGCGACGAGATGAGCGCCGCGTCTGTGTGAGCCGACAGATGCTGGGAACATCTGCCGCGGCGCGTGCGCTGGTCGAGCAAGGACAGTCTTGGTACTTGGCGCGAATTTTTTTTGCTTTTTGCTTTGCGGATGAAAACTTTTTCATCCGCAAAGGATTTGTTGAAATAATAATATATTGCTTAGTAAGTGTTAAGTGTGAAAGAAATAAATAAAGAAAGAAAATAAATTTATTTGACCCAGGTTAAGGCACACAATATTCATACAAAAGCAAAAAACTGAAAAGGTGTACTGTTGAAGATTTATTAGAAATATAGGGGCTGGTCCTCTGTCCTCATTATGATCACAGAATCTCAGCGAAAACTCGTTCACTTCTGGATATAAGACCCCCGGAACCATGGTTGCAAATCATGTGCCACGCCCACTGCCACTTACATACTACTTACTTACATACTGCCACTGACATAGCCCCAAGAATTGCAAATTTTAGTGGCAGTGGATGTTAGTTCTAAGTTGCAATATACCTACGATATTTAAGAGCTGATGTGAAGGAAGTGCCCTCTATGGAGTATGCTTCATTGTCTTTATTTCCTTGTAAGCTTTTTTAAGAGAGATTTTGGATTTTGGTAAAACCAAATTTTTGTTTGTCGCGCATAAAAAATAAAAAATGGCAAATTAAAATAAAACTCATCTTGATATTATTAACAGCTCCTCACGCGCAAGCGCAGCGTGATCTTATCACCATAGTAACCACTCGCGCCGGCTAGGTGAAGTGAGTCGGTAAGCGCGATGCGCGAGTGTCGTGATCTTATCACTTCACTCGATTCTGGTTGCCATAGCAACATCACTTCACTTGGGCTGGGTGAAGTAAGCCTAGCCGCCCGCCGGCCGGCCGGTACGCGCGCTGCGCGAGTGTCAGTTGAACTGTTGAATTTTGTTACAGTATTGATGACGGTGATTTTATGAATATTATTTTATTATTGGCAACGCGTAGGTCGGTATAAATTTACCTACTTAAAATAAAATATTAGAAAGGTACTTATTAAATAATCCGCACGTTTTTTATTCAAATGGCTTACGTATACAGACACACACATCGTGTAGTTAGGTTTCCACATAGTTTGTGAGGGGATAAATTCTATGGTCCGTCAGCCAGGCACACTTTTAGCACTCGATCATTTGACACACTCGGTTATCTCTTCTTATTGAAAAGATTTGGGTTAATAACAACGTTGAATAACGTCGCACAGGCTTTAGTCGACTCAATCCACTATCGCTTCTTCAAAACACATCGCAGTTGGGTCATGGGATTGCGTTTATTTAATCAGTTAAAACACATCGCGATTGGGTCATGGAATTGCGTTTATTTAATCAGTTTACTGATTATGATCAATAGAATTAGCATAAAAATATTATTAAAATCTCGATTATGATTGTAAATGTAATCCTTGGTCCATCCCTAGTATCCGGTGGAATGACACTGACAATTCACTCCACGTTTACTTCACTTAAGTTTTCACGGTGAGAAGGTCACAGAATAGCACTGCAGTTGGTACCTACTCAAACAAATATGCAAGTATCAAAACTACTGCGTCGCGGTTGCTCCTCGGTCAGCTGCTTCGCAGGCAGCGCGCATCTCGCGTCTGTCTGTCTGTGTGTCGGTGAGGCTGCACAGCACTGGACAGTGCATAAGATTTGGGCGAATAACTCTATATAGTAACGTACGTACTTGTCGTGGGTTGCATCTGCGAATGGTAATTTTTGTCACTTAAGATACTTTGCACCATGGTCAGGTGACTTCTATCTGAAAATCTTCTATCTCTTTGATAATTATTTGGTAAACTCTTCATAATCTTTTGCAATTCCGATAGGTAAGCTTTTACTTAAATTAAAGGCAAATATTCCACAAAAGTAAAAGCTAGATAATTAAAATTACTTTAAAGGTCTCTTTCCACGCTGTCTGTACCAAACAGATATTTCCAGTTTTTTTTATTCACTGGAGTAAACTGGCGTGTGAAGTGTAGCTGTCACTTTGTGTAATAAAATGGTCATATTTAATATAATGGTGATCGTTTAGTTTCATCGATGTATCGATGAATCGTATAAGTGTAAGTCTAGAATACAATCAATACAATAAATATGACCATTTTATTAGACAAAGTGACAGCTAGCACATGTCAGATAACTCCAGTGAATTAGATAATGGTGATGATTCCCTTGTTCACAAACTAAACTAAATTTAAGTTCAGTGCATCTTTTTCTTTCTATTTCATTAAGAAAAGGACAGAAGATAAATTTTAGTTTAGTCCTGTCAAATTAATCAGCGCCTGTCACTACTCCATACAAGTTTAGACGTGATTAAAAACTTGCCTACAAAAATTACGTCAATTTACGTCAAGCGCGGATGCACTGAACTTAAATTTACTTTAGTTTGTGAACAAGGGAATCGGCACCAATAATTCACTTTAATTTACGTCACGCCATTCACATTCACGTTGACACGATCTCCATTAAATGCTCAACTCCCAAAATACAAGCCCTGGCTTAGTTTGGGTATCAGTTTCAGTACCTTATGTAATCATTATATGAATATTGTAGCTGTGTACCAAATTCTTGTGAAGGCTTTTACTTTATACGGCACAGTAAATAATAAAGAATCTTAACCGCTACCGCTCACAACTTACTCTACAGTGAGTCACCGCGACATTGACCGCGCAGTCTCTATAATTACAACATTACATCTCGAGCGCGTGCGTCACTCTCCACCTTTACGTTACCGCTTACCGCTGTTATGTCAACGATATGCGATATTAACTAGACTTAGATATCTGCTAGATATTCCGTAATAGTAGAATGGTGGAATGTCAGCTGCTACCTGCTGGGCAACTGAGAAATAGGAACAAAAAGGACATTTCAATGTCTTTAATATCATCTTGTACCTACCTATCTTTATGTGTATACAATCCACGAATCGGGTTTCATCAAGCGCTATGACCATGGACCATATAAGTTTTATCAATAACATCTTACCGTATTTGTTTTTTGAGATTTTCTGGTTCCTGCTCTCGGAAGAAACTGTTGAGGAAACGTGGCCCCAGTGTGTTAAAGTTGAGGAAGCATGGCACTAGTCTACATGCTGCTTTGATATTATCTCAATGGCTATTCATAAATAAAATAATCTGAAGCTTGCCAAAATGGTCGACGTTTTCTATCATAAGAACATATATCCTTAGAAGTCAAAGGCATGCAAGACTTTCATCTTTTTGTTTAAGTACCCCTAAACTGGGAAGTGATATGCTCTTTTATTATTCAACATTTAAAAAACGAACAAAGCGTTTAACTAAAACGTTAAACCTGTTTCTAACTAAAAGAACATTTAAAATAATTGTAGGAAGTAATAAAAAGTATCTCAATCAAATAGTCGATATCCTGTTGGCCCGTGCCATAGACAAAAAGTGAGGTTGTGGCCAGTAGCGTCTCCCCTAGGATCTATGGTTCTATTTATTTTACTTTTTATTCCAATTGTGAGATTAGATGCAGGATCTACTTGATTAAAAGGATGGGACCATATTTCCTTGTTCCTTTTTTGGTACGAGTAGCTTTGGCTCTAACGCTTTTGACATATTTTAAGTACCGCGTAGTGACCAATAAAAAGTTTATTCGTCTGAGAGTCTGAGTTCACATATTTCTGCTAAAAACAGCTCGGTGAAGGTGACGGGTTCGTCACCTTTGTAAAATAATATCGGCTGTTTTTTTTGTGTCTGTTAGAAATTACGTGTTCCAATTAATTATTCATTGATTTATTTCTAACAGACACAAAAATTTAAAAGAGTATGCTTAGATGGTTTGGTCATGTTGAGAGGATGAATGAAAGGCGACTAACAAAAGGTATTTACAAGGCAGATGTGAGTGGAAACGCTGGGAGGGGACGCCCCAGAAAGACATATAGTGACCTCACTGGTGGTGTTCTTCAAAAAGGTCAGGTGCGTAGTACTCGCAACCGGCGTGCATGTATGACCAGATGTATGAACGTAAACGAAGCAAAAGGAGTATGTAAGGAGCGTAGCAGGTGGCGTTTTATAGTTTCTGCCTACCCCCATGGGAAGAAAGCGTGAGTTTGTGTATGTACTTTCTAACAGGAGTTTATGCATGTGAGATCTGAGAATGCAACGCACCCACAGGCTACTTTTCTTACATGAGAAATCCTAATGCGAACTTTTTAATTAGGTGTCTTCAACATGCAACTAAACAAGTACCAGTGTTTACCGAGAGCAGTGGTGGCCCAGTGGTAACGGCCGCGATTTACGAGTTGTAAGTTCGAACCCAGACAGGCGCTGTACATTGTGTAAATTATTTCATCACCACTGCTCTCAAAATGGTGAAGAAAAACATCGTGAGGAAACCGGCATGTCCTAGAAGCATTTGTTCTAAGACATGTGACATCTACCAACCTGCACTGGGCCCGCAAAGTGGATTACGGCCCACTCCCTCTCGTCGAGAGGCCTGTGTCCCAGCAGTGGGAACATTATAGCCAGGTTGTACGGACACTATCCTACCTTAAAATTATTATTATTATTATCTCTGGTGGCAACAATGTCTGATGGTCTGAGAAATCTATAACCTTTAATTATATTCTAAATGCGAAAGTGAGTTTGTTAGATTTTTTTGTTTGTTACGCTTTCACGATAAAACGGCTGAACGGATTTGTATGAAATTTGGCACAAGAGTAGACCTGGGTCATAATAGTGGTGGGGATTAGGATTAGGATTCTTTTATCCCGATATTCTCACGGGATAGGGACTTATGCGGGTGAAACCGCGGGGCGCAGCTAGTTCCTGAATAAGCAATAAGAATGTTATCATTCATTGTAATTTATTTAACTTCTCGAACGCTACGTGATATCCCTCAAGGTGAACATCTGAGAATTACAGTCCTTTCATGAGTCATATTCAAGACTAGCTGCAGGCTTAGCATGACGCTTTCTATTTCTTCGAAGAATAGACATAGCAAAGTGACATTTTGTTTCTCCATTTTTGACATCGCACCGTAGAAATCCTGCAATCTGTCATTTTGTCTTTCGTTTCTAACGATCTTTGTATAGGTCCTTTTTACGTAGACTATTTCAGAAGAAAGTTTTCTATCCCAAATTGTCAATATCACACTGACAGCCGACAGTTGTCTAAGGTAGTGAAGACAATTTGTAATTTTGTACTCGACGGCCACAAGGTGTGTGTGTGTGTGTGTGTGTGTGTGTGTGTGTGAGTGAATAGATGAATAATAACGAAAATTGATCTTGTTTGAACTTTTTGGTTACAGTCGGGTCTTTTAGAAATATTTAAAAAAAAACTAGATTTCTAATACATAAGTATTGACGTTTATAATCCGCCATTTTGATTTTATAAAAATAAAATAAAAACCTCGTCGAACGCATTACGTCTAGACAGTTATGTGACTCAACATTCTATTTTCAAACATATTTCTATGACAGGTCACCGTTTGACCGCTTCTAACGCCTGCCACAGTTCGTCTGTCTGCCTGTCCGTCCATCCGTCCGTCAGCATGGAGAGAACAATGCGATGCTAAAAAAAACTGGAGAAATTAACGGAACCACACAAAAACTCTGACGACAGATGCTGACAAAGGGTGTACAGGCAAGTGCTAAAGACTTTTGACGAATTTTATTTTTGAAGTGAACTGCTTCTTCTTTCGTGTCGGGACGACGTTTATAAAAATAGTTATACCAAATGTGGAGAGAAGATACAGCCGTCAATAAGGTGGTAACGGTGTTGACTGTGGAGTCTTCAGCAGAGAGCGCTGACGTTACTAGGAGTTTCGTCTCTTATGGTTTCACTTTTCACTTATGTATGTTTAAGAGGAACTTTGGCTCTTGAGATACAAGTATATTTTTACTTAGTTCAGGAGCCAGCTGTTCAACCAGATTTTGATCACCACTTGTACAATCATGTTTAGTGTATGACTAACTCTGTGTTTCTCTTTGTGCAATAAACTTATTATTATTATTATTGCACGCAACATGGGTCTCTTCATAGACTAAACACACTCTTCAAAATTTGGTTATCTGTGCAGAGAACGAGCTTCTACGAATGACGTTGCTATATCTATTACAAGTACTAGTCGGACGATATCTTGATGAGTGTCCAGCCTTTTACCAAACATTCTGACAGGCTCTTTTTTTATCACCATGATAGTTGCCATATGCTACGGGTACATTGTCGCAATAACGCGAACAACACTTCACGCGCGCTCTCTCGCACACCGCCCGACGTCTCGCTGTACCACAGAGAGCGCGCGAAGTGTACAATGTAGCCGTAGCATTAGTGTTGGATACAAACAAATTCCCTTGTATGTACCTTTTATTACAGAACTTGATCTCGTAAACTAAAGCATTTCTAACCAAAAATATCGCTCGGCAACACTGGAAAAAAATGTTGTAAGTGACAATTCAGTTTGTTGTGATCGCGAGTGTATGCTCCGTAATTGTTTCAGTTTTGTTCAGTTTTTTGTGGTTTTTGTGTGTTAAGAGTTAATAAAAACTTCACTAACACTTTTGTTGCCGCCAGTACCGGAAGCCAGTCGGTGTCGGCACGAGCTACGGAGCGGTAAAAAGTAGTCGATTGTATTACTTCGATCGACAAGCACCATAGACTATCGACACTTCTTACATCTTAAAGCGTTACTAAGTTGCGGTGATTAACAAATTGGTTAGTGAGGTTAAAAACCAGGACATGGCTCCTAGTTGTAAGGGAAACTGGTTCAGTCTGGCTGGTCAGGTGAACAGGTATTTTATTTGGCTGGTCATATCCGATTATAAGCTTCGTTTGGTGACGATTGAACTATAGAGTCCAACCGAAAATTATATATTTTTAAACGAAAATAGCCAAAAACGCATATTTCGGCCGATAATTGCCGATAACCGAAAACGGATATTTCGGCCGAAAATTGCCGATAACCGAAAACGGAATTCGGTTGAACTCTTATATCCAGCACCCAATTGTGTAGGTAACACTATGCTATTAATCACAATCTGAATTATTTTGAATAATAATGCTAATCCATTGCTTCATATGTTCAAAATTAATCTGCTTAGCAACGTAAATAAAGCAATGAATGTTGTTGAACTGTCAAAATGTAACCCATTGCTATAGTAAGTGTGGTACGCTATTACCCAGCAGATCTCAGGTGGGACGGTTTGCCCTGAGGATTTTTTTGGTGGACTAGTCAGGTTGGTGATCAAAATCAAAGTATTTAGTCTGCGAATTTTCTTGCAACGATCTAATTTGAAGAGGTTTCTAAATGGGTAGGATGATAAGATCACATTTTTATCTAGCATGTGTTTAAGGGGACTACAGGACCTAAACGCAACTTTTATAAGTTTTTATAATGCCTTACCTAAAGTATATGATCCACTGCAGTAAACACAAACAGAAAAATATATGATATTCTTCAGGATATATGCTAGGTAGATAGTGTGTTGAAATCATAATATAACTAATTTGATACGATAGAAAAAAATCACGAAGATACCCCTAAAAATTTCTTTTATCGATTAAAAACCATACCTACTAATTAATATACATTCAATCATTCTGATTTTTTGCCAGATTATTGTACAAGCAACATATTAGCATAATAGTGGTTATTTTTATAAAATATATAGATCTTTTGTAAATCGATAATTGCTTCATATTTTTCAATAAATTACCAGTGTTGTGTCATCGCGCTTCTCTTTCTTTTCTATGCAGTCCAACAGTGACCGCGCTTTAGGTATTGTCAGCTTCTTAAGTCGAATTATTAATTCACTGTAGTAATCTGACATGTGCTAACTGTCACTTTGTGTAGTAAAATGGTCATATTTATTGTAATGGTGGTCGTTTAATCGATTTATATAGTACTAGATGCGCCCCGCGGTTTCACCCGCATAAGTTTTGACCCCGTGGGTATATCGGGATAAAAAGTATCCTATGTGTTATTCCTGGTTATAAACTATCTGTGTGCCACATTTCATCCAAATCAGTTCAGTACTTTTTGCGTGAAAGAGTAACAAACATCCATCCATCCATCCTTACAAACTTTCGCATTTATAATATTAGTAGGAAGTAGGATAAAATATATGACTGCCTCGTTGGTCTAGTGGCCGCAAGCGCTACTGCTGAGCATGAGGTTTCAATTCCCGGGTCGGACAAAAGTGTTATTGGATTTTTCCATCTGGATTTTCTCAGTAGCAGCCCGGAGTCTGGATCTGTGCCCGATTGATGGCAATAGGCTCGCCCCCTATTACATGGGACTTAAACATAATTGGCGAAATGTGGGTGTACTATAGGTACACCTCTGCCTCACCCATCGGGGAATACAGGCGTGATGTTATGTTATGTTATGTTATTTGTGGTAAAATAAATGAAAACGTAAAACTCTAGAATACAATAAATATGACAATTTTAAATATTACACAAAGTGACGGTACCTACTTGTCATTTTACTCCAGTGAATAAATAATTCGACTTTAGGTATTGTTACCCAAGTATACTCCTACCTTCCGCCATCCATTGTAGGTATTCTATGGTTGATCTCATGGAAACTCCTCAAAGAGACATTTTGTTGCCCCATTAGACCCTAAACCTGTTTAAACTCTATTTAAAGCAACCACACCTCAATAATAAAAGGACCTTAATTACATTAAGACAAAAGACACTACCGACCCAAAATTAAAAGAATGACATAGTGGAACCCTACAATTATTGCAAAAATTAACGAGTTAACAGGCAGACCGACCACACAATAATTGGGAGAGAGTTGCGCATCTGTCAGGACACTTTCTCTTGTTAAGGACATAATACACATAATGGTTGGCCGTGGGCTGGTAGGAAGTGGCGTTTAATAAGACGTTTCGTACTTCCGGGATGAGTCAAATCCTAGGTTTTTTGGGTGCATTCACGAGGACTCATACAATAAGAATTTCATAAGAATCTACGTACGTAGGTACCTTTCTGATTAGCTAATGTATTCACCACGGTGTAAATTAGGTACCTAAGCACCGTTGGAAAGCTCATTCCAATTCGTGAGATGAAGGAGCCTGTAACGTTCGGTAGTACAACCTACCTAGTTGTAGCCTTATAGGCACCGGGAGCGGGGTGCAAGGGGGTGCTCTTGCACCTCCTGGCTTTAAAATAAAATAAAGGTTTAAAAACATTCAGAATTATAAAACCTACATTAATATAATCTGAGACATTAATAAAGAACTTAACCTATTCGAGGCGAGATTCTAAAATGTTCCTCTCAATTCTAAAGCTTCAGTGCATTAGTCGACAAATAACCGAGCTCCTAGTTCCGAAAATCTAATCGAGCCTAGGCAGGGTGCTAACATTATCGAGCTTGCTTTGCTCTTTGCTCGCTCTTGCATCCTGCTCTTCTTAATTCCTAGGCTTCTTTGCATAAATCTACACAGTTAGTCCTCTTTCTGTATGAATGGACAAAATAAAACCTACCCCATTCGAGGCGGATGCAAATAACATAAGCTTTCCTGCATATGTCGACAAAGTTACCTCTTGTATGAATGGACAAACGATAACCTTAATGTATCCGAGCTCGCTTCGTGGAGATAAACTTGCCGGCGCCCATGCATGCATGGGCGCCGGCAAGTTTAAGACAATTGTACTCGTAAGGCCCCGGATCTTTTTTCCACTTTTGGCTTTGATGTCGTAAACGATTTTAAATCTACTGATTTTTTTTTTTTTTTTATCCTTTATTAAAAAGAACCAGGTTCTTAATAATTAATTACAATCTAGCCTATAAGACTAATAAGTAATTTAAATCTAACTTAATTTTTTAACGTGATAATTATTTTAAAACTTAGAATAGTGTTGTTTGTACTTTACACAAGTTCGTTCCACTTTCTTAGAGTCTGATATAATAATATAAACACTTTGTTCATGTGTTATATGTGTGTCATTGTCACTAATATGTCTACACTGTTTACACTACACTAACTCAAAAGGTTTTGTTCGTTTTAGTCTTCGCACTATATTTGTTTGGTCTAACAGCTGGATTGCCTCGATGTTCACATGTTGGTGGAGTCGGTGTTCATGGGCCTCAGCAAATTTTTGGATTATGTTGGTGACGGATTCCATTTTTAGGTCACGATGGAGGTCGTCATTTCTTATATACCACAGGGAGCATTAACAATACTCCTGAGTACCTTATTCTGGAATGTTTGAATAATTTTGATGTTGGTCGGTTTAGTACAGCCCCACAGTTGTATTCCATAGGTCCATATTGGCATAAGAATATGCTT
This sequence comes from Atethmia centrago, assembly GCA_905333075.3. Classification (NCBI taxonomy): domain Eukaryota; kingdom Metazoa; phylum Arthropoda; class Insecta; order Lepidoptera; family Noctuidae; genus Atethmia; species Atethmia centrago. Next base: position 19,030,735 of record HG995385.1, read on the forward strand.
ATATAATAACATTTTGTTATGTATCGATAGGCAGGAACCCCGTCCAATCAACCAATACATGTTTTTAAAACGCATGTCTAGTTCCTGTCTTTTGTTTTTAACGTGCGCTTTCCAGCGCAGTTTTGCGTCAAGCGTTATGCCAAGGTATTTAGCTGTATTTGCGTATGGCACTTGCTGGCCATTTATGAAGATTGGGTGGTAATGACAATTCCTGTTGGTGAAATCAATGTGAAGTGACTTCGATTCATTCAATTTGATTCTCCATTTTTGTGCCCAGTCGTGAACTTTATTTACAGCGATTTGTACCTTTGTTATTGCTTCCATATGGCATGACCCTGTAGCCATAATGGCAGTGTCGTCCGCAAAGGTTGCAATAGTATTATTTTCCAGCTCTGGTATATCATACGTGTACAACAGGTAGAGGACTGGGCCCAGCACACTACCTTGGGGCACGCCAGCTTTAATAATTTTTAACGTGGAGAAGGCATCCTCGTGCCTTACTCGAAACATTCTATCTGTAATGTATGATTGCATGATATCGGCAAAATCATTGGGCAGTATAAGTCTTAGCTTGTATATCAAACCCTTATGCCAAACTCTATCAAAAGCTTGTGCCACATCTAAGAATACTGTGGAGCAGACTTCTTTATCTTCAAGCGTTCTTTCAATGATGTTAGTAATTCTATGTACTTGGTCTACTGTTGAGTGTTTCTCTCTGAAACCAAACTGATGGTCAGGGATCAGGTTTCTCTCGGTTATGATAGGTTTTAAGCGTTTTAAAAACAATTTTTCAAACAGCTTTGATAATATAGGCAGCAGGGAAATGGGCCTGTATGACGATGCTTCGTGAGGTGGTTTACCGGGCTTTGCAATCATAATCACTTCAGCAACTTTCCATGGCTCTGGAACATGCTTTAGCATGAATGCAGCATTGATGAGTCTAGTAAGCTTAACGATGGCTTTACGCGGCAGATGTTTTAGGATTTCTCCCGTGATAAGGTCATACCCTGGGGATTTTTTTAGGCTAGTGATTTGAATTTCCTTTGCAACTTCTTTCGGGGTCACAAGCTTAATTCTTTGATCTTGCAGAATGTTGTCAAACTGTAGGTTGTCTACAGATCCGTCATTTGGCTGAAAGGTTTCTTCTAAGTAATGTGCAAATTTTAGAGCTTTTTGCTCATTGCTTATGGCCCACTTTCCGTTAACATCTCTGATAGGGGGCATTGGTGTAATTGGCCTTTTAAGTGACTTTGTCGCTTTCCAAAGAGAGTATTGCGTTGTATAATCGCTGGTTAACTGACGTAGGTTAGTATTCAAAACCTCATCTTGAAAGGTTTGTATTTTTCTTTTCAGTCTTTTCGTAAGGTTATTCAAAAGAGTTTTATCTTGCGGGAATCTAGTTTGCTGCCATCTTTTTCTTTGAGTCCTTTTTTCAAATAATAAGTCTATTATTTCCTTTGGGTAGGTATTTCCTTTGAATTTTTTTAATACCTGTGGTGTGTTGTTCCATGCACATTGTTGGATATTGTTGCTAAACTTGTTTACTTCAGAATCAAGCTGATCTTTGTTTTTTAACGTAGTTTTTAGGTCAGTAATATTTTGTAGGTCTAAGCTAAAACGTTCCCAATCCGTAAACTTGTTTACTAATGTCAGGTGGTTTTCTCTTAGTAATATTTTGTGACTTAATTGTAATAATATCGGAGAGTGATCGGAGTTCATGTGGTACCCCTCTTCCACACTCAGATAATTGGTCGATATATTTTTGACTATGAAAAAGTCGATAAGATCTGGTAGTTTCTGGTGGTCAGTCGGCCAGTAAGTAGGTTTTCCAGTACTTATGACCTCACAGCGTATGTCTTTCACTGCACTTAGAAGCTGTCTTCCCTTTGTTGAAGTTAATCTTGATCCCCAATGAGTGTTCTTAGCGTTAAAGTCACCGCCTAATATAAATCTCTGTCCAAGGAGTCTGAAGAAGTGTACATATTGTTCTTTGTTTATCGTGTGTCTTGGGGGACAATATACGGCCGCTACTGTAACATTAAAATTATTTGTTTTAACTGATATCGCCACAGCTTGCGTGTCTGGCTCCTCATATTTACACTGTTCGTAATGACAGATATTTTCTCTTATGATAACCGCGCTACCTCCTCGGGCCGTGTTGTTGGGGTGCAGCGAGTGATAAACCTTATAGCCTCTAAACTTCACGAAAGACTGTTCTATCTACTGATTGAAAAATCTTTTTTAACTTAAAATAAAATCGCTTTTGAATTTGGCTAAGTGTTTAGGAAGCAGCCTTTTTTTATTATTCTTATTATTTTTTTTGGTGGGAAATTATGAAATAACTTCTCCCGCTCTGGGCGGAGCGGGAGGGTGCGTCAGACTCTTACTGATTAAAACACACCCGTATTCCTTCCGTTGCCTGTGTTGCCAGGGGCCTCGGTATCCCTTTCGGACTTTCCCGCGACCTAGGAAGCAACCTTCATTTTTTAAAATCCAGAACGTGGAAGCTCATCCACAGCTCAGCCTTCATCCCATCTGATGGTAAGTGATGATTAGGCCGAAGATGGAAGCGGAATCTTCTACCACAGAGAAAGCTTACCTCTAAGTGCCAAAACACAACAATGCTGTTTACATCGTTGTTATGGCGACTGACTTAGATAAGATGATGGTAGCTAGCAAGGCGGATTTAGAACAGGCCCTATCACCAACCAAACCGAACAAAAAACTTTGCCCCTGCTGGAATCGAACCGCACAGACACAGAGATGTCTGGAGACAGGTAGTCTTACCAGATCAGAGAGGTTACAATTCAAATTTTATTCACTTGACAAGTAACGCAAAGCCCAGCTGGGTTTAAGAGATGCATGAAATTTTGCACACAAGTTCTTTGAATTATAACGAATTTTGAAAATAGGGGCCGAAAGTTTATGTTGAAATTCAACATTTTTGCTGATGAGAAATCCCATCGGATACATGGCTTGTAAAATGTATAGATGAATTTTACACGTCAGTAATCTGCTTTCGTTGTAACTAACAGATACAAGTGATACAGTGATATCTGTTAGATAGCACGTATTGTTCCAATAAGACACATAAAATAGTCGCCTACAGAGGAGAAAGACTCTATAAACAAAAACCCGACTGCAAAAACACACAACCGGTTTTTTGTTTTTTAATAAATTGTCTTATTTCAAGCTTTTTAGTTTCAAGTCAATTCAATATATATATATATATATATATATATATATATATATATATATATATATATATATATATATATATATATATATATATATATTTATTTATTTATTGAATTGACTCATTACTAGCTTTTATTTGATATCAATATTGTTGTAATATATATTATTTTATTTAGAATAACCTTTTCCTCCCTTTTTTTGTATTTTCAGATGCAATACATAAAAATTATATAACCTATGTCACTCCCACAATGAAGACGAATCTAACGACACCTCTTATGTTAAAATCCATCAAGCCGTTTAGCCTACATAGCGTGCCAAAGAAATATACTTACATATAGGTACTTTCGAAAAAAACATTACCCTCCTTCTGGGTCAGTCGGTAAAAAGATAATTAACTCGAGTAGGTAAACAGAAGAATAAAAAAACCGGCCAAGTAAGTGTCGGACCACGCACAATGAAGGGTCCCGTAGTTGGGATTACTTGGGACGAAGTTATTCCAAAAACAAACTTAACATTGTATTTATGGGACACTTGACTCTAACAAAAATTTGCACTTTAGGTACCTAATGCTTAATATTACGCAAGTGAATCCTTGAATCGAAAAGTGGTGTACACAGACCTGCAATATTTTTGAACGGCCTCCAACGATACCCCACTCCATGGGTAGACGAGAAAAAACAAATATCATCCCCTCGATACGAGCAAGGGAAGGCAGCTAAAAAAAAAAAATTTGATTTTATTTTATCACTTTGTCGGCGTGATTAATATGTATCTATACCTATGCCAAATTACAGCTTTATAGTAGTAAGCGTCTCTGAGCTACAGCGGGGACAGACAGACGGACATGGCGAAACTATAATGGCTCCTTGTTTACTACGGACCCGTAGGTAAAACGGGCTGGTGTCCGCAACTCCACGTCAATGCGCGTATTTTGCGTACGGGTGGGAAATCGATTATTCGATCCACCCTCCTCAAGGAAGGCCAGCAACGCCTTGGTGTTACTGACCATCTCACGGAGGGTACCTGGGTTACCGAAGTACGGACCCGTAACAAAATAGTTCTACATAAAATCACTAGCACATAACAGAAATAGTTGGCAGCTGCACGTCATGAATGTGACAAGAAGGCTTCAACTCAGCATGATGCTGTGCTATGGGGGACCCACAGCACAGCGCTGATTTTCACCTAGGTACACTCTCGCTTGATATCTCAAAATACTAACAATCAGCAGTTCCGCATCCTAATTGCGTAAAACAGTACCTATCAATAACAATCCGAATGATTTTGAAGTACCTATATTGCTAATCCATTGCTTCATTTGTTCGAAAAATTTGTCAGCTCAACGTAAATAAAGCAATGAATGTTGTTGAACTGTTAAAATGAAACCTATTGCTAGTGATGGGTAGTGTGTTATCTACGCAATTACCCCGCAGTTTACATAAGATGAATAGAAATACTGGACTTCTTGTTACAATTTCTTATTGGAAAAACTAACATACCTATCGGATTTTCTCCAAAATCAGCTGTGTTAACAGAGAGGTGTGATGTGTGAAGAAATAGCACACATCAGCAGCTCAGTGGCGTGCCTAGGGTTTCAAAATAACGCAAGCCCAATAAAATTTTAACCGATTTCAAAAAAAGAAAGTTCAGTTTTCGACTCAGTATGTAGGTACCTACGTATCTACGTATGTATCATCGCAATTTTCTCATAAACTACTGGCTTTTGGGCTTATATGAAGGTACCGCCACTGCATCAGCAGGCTTAGCATGACGCTTTCTATTTCTACGAAGAATAGACACAGCTCTTTCTATACAAAGTGACATTTCGTTTCTCCATTTTTGACATCGCACTGTAGAAATCCTTCTACAATCTGTCATTTTGTCTTACGTTTCTAACGATCTTTGTCTAGGTCCTTTTATATGAAGAAGGATTTCTACAGTGCGATGTCAAAAATGGAGAAACGAAATGTCACTTTGAATAGAAAGAACTGTGTCCATTCTTCGAAGAAATAGAAAGCGTCATGCTAAGCCTGCTGGAACTAATAGATAGGTAAGTATCTTCGGAGACCACAGGAAGGTAAATACCTACGCTATATTTTGTTTTGTTGGGGAGTCGAACCTGCGACTGCGACTCATCGAGTCGCGACCCTTAGCACGAAAACTAATCCAACTACCAAGAGAACAGGAAACTATAAGTAATCAAAAACGCTCTATCATCACTAACACTAAATCCACAAAAGCTCTAACCCAAATTAGATAAATATTATTTTAATATTTTATCTTTTTATCATCTCTAGATAATCTTAGCCACGAACTAACCACTAATTCCGATAAATCTTTTCCTAAATAACCTACAATAAGTAAATTTATTTCTAAGTATCAAACATTAAGGCAATCTACATAATAAATAAGACAGATAAGTCTGAAATCTCAACAGTATTATACATAATATACTTATGTCAACCTCGTCCGGTAGAGGGGAGTGGATGCTGCGATCTCGAGCCACGCCCCTCGCGAGATCGACCAATCAGGAGCCAGCATCTCCCTTGACGATGTAAGTACTTATGTACGGAATGCTTGTCAATAGAATCTGTCAAATGTATGAGAGGGGAATTTTGTAGGTATGCAGAAATTTAAAGGGAGAAATGAGAAATTATAGGGATGAGAGAGAGAGGTGAAAAAATCGATGTTGGATGTTAGGTAGATAGGTTTTCTGTACCTACGTAACTACCTAGTCTGGATTTAAAGGGTATATGTACCTACTGTGTATGGGTGTGTGGGTAATGTAATTTGTTTAGATATAATATATATATGTATAATGTAGGTATATATTGTAGTAAATATGTATGTATTTGTATTATAAGTTTGTTATAGATTATACATAGAATAGTTACACCTATTCTATTTATAATCTATTATGTTATCTTTTAATATTTTTCATTATTTTTATTTCCTCTCAGAGCACCTGCCATCTTATCTCTTCACCACACTTGGTTGACTGGTAGAGAAAGCTTAGGCATTAAGTCCGCCTTTGTACCTAATTGTGTGCGAGACCTTTAAATAAATAAATAAATAAATGTACGGTCTCATCGCCGTACATTTTTCTGCTTACTCTGTAGCCTACTCTAGACCAACGCTACGCGTCATACTATAGCGTAATAAAATATCATTTCAGTTATGTTCACTATACAGTATCTAAAACATTACATGAATATTAAAAATGCAGATTTTCCTATATCCATTTAGTATCTAAAACATTACATGAATATTAAAAATGCAGATTTTCCTATTAATTTTTCTTCCTACTTTATTTAGATTTTTTTATTGAACCCGAATAATTTCTTGGAAATCAAGTCCACCCTATGTCCCCGGATTTCTCGAGTAATGGTGACTAACGGATAGCGTCATCATAGCTCACAGGGTTGTGTTGTTAAACAACGTCATCTGCTAATAACAACACAGGTTATTGAAATAGTTTACCCTCGGAAGCGCTTGGTCCATTCTAAGATTTTTCGATTCTTCTATCTTCTCAGATATCACAAGCAGCTGAAAGAGGTCGAATATTTTCGCTGCTCTTATCCATTGAAAATGTAAATAATGAATAATCCTGTTGATTGATCGCCCACTTATGTTTTAAGGCAACGATACTTATACTGCCATCTATTGACGTTATTAAGAACTGTTTATAAGGTTTTTTAGTACACCACAGATGGCACTGCAGCAGTTTCAATATTGAGATCGGCTACTCGACACTAGATGGCAGTGTTTAATAAGTTTTGCAAATTAAATTCATAATTTTTCAATTATTCTGTTCTTACCTATGCTCAAAAATAATTTAAATAATTCTAAGTAAAGATGTTTATATTTATAACACCAAAAGAAGTCGTAAGATTTTAGGAACACTTAAAAAAGTATTTTACGCGCGGATATTTGAATGAATGATCAAGCAAACTCGCGTTTCAAAATTTTCACTTTCACTCATTCATTACTTTTATTTTCTGACTAAAATATTCCAAATTCTTAAATAATATGGATTATGGTTAAATTATATTATTAACATCATGACGAAAACAGGAATTTACCATTGGAAGTTGGGCGACATAGCCCTTGCACGACTTTGTAAAAAAGTTTACTCAAACGTACAAGTTGTGAAAAACGAAGACGGATTGTTTTATGACGACAAAGGTAAACATTCAATTGTTTCGATTTAGACAAATATGTAAATTAAAACAAACGCTATGTTTATATTTTCCTAGTTAGGAATGGCGCTCGATCTTATGGGATTCCCTAGCATTATCTCTCAGGTGTAATTTATGAATACTCGCCGATTTCTTGGAAGAGCTTGAATAGAAATTGTCCTAGTTAAGTACCTAAATATTGCTAATATTAACAGATAACATTCTCCTTTGAATCATGTAAACAGCTATGGGTACATTTACTAACAACCAATCACGTTGGTGGATGTAAATGCAAATGATTCATTGTTCCACCTTCATCTTCGTCGCCCTCGTCCGCTTGCTGCTAATGATGGTCGCCCCACCTGATTAATAGTGGAGATAGGTACTTACCCTGCAAAATAATTTTCAAAGGCTTTATAATTTAATGTCTAGCTATAGTGTCGTGCTGCAAAAGAATTAAAACAAACAGGCCAACGTTGATAGGCTGGTGTGCATAACAGCTACGTCTTACTCTCGTCCCACGTTTTGTGCTGTCATTGTGTTATTCTAGGGCATTTTGCGGCCAGCAGTTGGACGCAATTTTTTTCGACGAGTTCAAGCTTTGACTGTCTATCTAGAGCTATTTATAACTTTGCTTGCCTCTAATACGACAGTGTTTAGGTGGTACCTACCTAAATGTCGTCTTAAGGGCCTACCATTATTATAAGAAATTTTCAACCAAAACTATTGAAAAAACAATGCAGCTTTTAAAAAAGTACTTTTGTTCCAAAATCTGTTCCAACTTTTATTGCTACTACAAAACAACTTTCTCAGTTCTAGGCATATCAGGCAACGAGGATGGGTCCCTTACAGTTACAGAGGAGTTATGCTACTATGTGGAGACCTGTAACAGTAAGAACAGGTTCTGGCTACCATACACCAGCCTGTACCTTGCTGAGAGGTCCAGACCTTTCTATGGACCTGCACACAAAGCTCCTAAGATCTCTCCTCCTAAGACCCCTTCGGTTCCCAGAAAGGTATTCAAAAAGTTTGTTACTGGATTGGTTCCTATTTCAATTTATGGTATTGCCAGTCAAGTCAATAATGTGTTACTAGTAGTAAAGAATTTTGTCGAGTACACAAAAAAAAGGGAGAGGGTTTTTACAATGTTACTGTGTTAACTAATAATAAAATTTATCAGTTAAGACATTAAACAGCCAGTGTTTCATCCTCCTCTCTCCTACTTGATCCATGTTAATTACTTTGCATATGATTTGTATAGAATCAAGTTTATATGACTAAACAGACAGACGTGCTGCTGGGGAGTTTGTTCCACCACTTCTTCTTCCCAGCTACAGCACTAGGAAGTGGTGAAGGGCGGGCATTTTTGGGGGACTGTCTTATGTAAGTTTTATGTTCGAAAAGTGCTGATTTTCAGCCTGGTTTGAATAAATGACTTTTGATTTTGATTTTGATTTCACGCTGTGCCCGACAGGGTCCATAATTGTGACTAATATAATTATTTTCCTACCAACTATATACGTTATGGTATGCAAAAAAGAATTAAAAATTGACTTTTACATAAATGGGATTGTTTTTATAAAAACCCAAAACTTATATGTCATTTCTCTATGTATTTTACTGTGTGTATGGAAATATTGGAAATAATAAAATAAATTTAATGTTAATTGATTTTTGTTATATGAAAACCAAGCACTCCCGAGTTACTTAACATAGGAATACATTGCTCCAATGTATTTTATATTCTCTACTTCTAATTGCATCACCTAAAAAACATTTCATTTCTTTTCAGAGAAAAATAAAAGAAGATCTCACAGTACCTCTAAATGTGAAACTCAGCACACAAAAAGAACCAGATCTCAATACAACTTATGATGTAATACATACTCCTTTAAAACAAGGTAGATACGAAAATGCATTCAAAGAATTCATCCGTAGAGGAAAAGAATCCCTCTTTGACGAATACTATGAATATTTGCAATGTGATATAGACAGTAACAAAGACTGTCTGGACTATTTGATGAATGTAGATGCAAGTACGGAGGATAAATTTGAGATGATCATCAAAACAATCGTTTCGGAGAAGGAAATAGAGAAATATTTGCACCAATGCTGGCGATACAACTTTGTTCGTAAGCAGACAGATAATAGTAAAGAGGCTTTGGATAATTCTGTAAGTATAACTTTATAAAACTAACTTTATTATTAACTTAGGGTGTGAAGGAAGGAACAACAGCTGTCTTTTTACCCACCTACGGTGATGCAAAAAGGAGGGTAAGGTTTTCACCTGATATGTATGTATGTTCATCTGTTCCACATAACTTCTAAATTTCTTATCATAATTGACAAGTGATATAGGGTATGTGACGTCACATTAAATTGAATATGGCGCCCTCTAGAGGACATTAAAGACATGAACCAAAAAGAAAACTACCTTTTTTACAAAAAGGCAGACAGACGGCCTTGTAAGTAGATGATTCTGAGTTATTAGCAGGTTGCTGTTTATGATTCCTGCATAGCCCACATGACAAGATTGACAAGTTGTTATTTTATTAATAAATCATAACCTTACACCAGTATTTCTGGAAGGGTTAGGCAGAGAAGTACACTTGACATTTCATTTAAACATGAAATGTGTTAATTATATTTATTCAAACTTTAAAGAAATACAATACGTAACAAAAACCCTGTTGTTCCTTTTAGGAACGTACCTATACAACCTATAAGCAGAACATTGATGAAATTATAATTAAAAAAAATTAAGCATTGGCTAGTCGAGAGGTCAAAATCAAATAACTATTAAAATCGACACATTCAAAAAAATGTTTAGAGTATCTGATTTTACAAGTACATCTTTATTTCGCTAAATAGCCTACTAGTTCGGCGGCTTTCTTTGAATGCGACAAAAGACGCCGCCAAAAAGACCCGCCGCGCATGTCGGCAGGTCGGTACCACGTGCCTACCTACCCCGCCGCCCCGCCACCCGCTCTCTGCGAATCACTTCCTTAGTCAGTCTCCCGCGCAGCTTGCTTTCGAATGGATGTTATTGTTGACCTACGTAGTGAGTGAATTGTGTTTTGTTTACGTAAACGTTGACAATGTCTTATTCTAACGTAGAATATTTTAATATGTTGATGTGTCTAAGGAAATGTAACTGCAATTATGCAGAAGCACGCAGACTCTACTCTACCAAGAACGTTTTGCGACCATTAAGGCTCCTACATACTGGCGCGACTTGTCGCGCGACGCGACGCGACACAAAGACACCGCGTGTAGCGCTACAAGCGGTGCCTTTGTGTCGCGACGCGTCGCGCGGCAAGTCGCGCCAGTATGTAGGAGCCTTTACCGTCGGCGATGGCATTCCAACGTTTGCACATACGTACGTACAATATCGTCAATGTGCACGGGCGAGACCTGACATCGAGCTGAGCTGACGCAGGCAGACCGAGAACTCGAGACAGAAGTTTTGGACTTGTTTGAGCACGATCCAACGCGAAGTATACGCTCAGTGGGACACGCACTTGGAGTAAACCATATGCGCGTTAGGAGAGTACTCAAAGAAGATGGCCAGCCCCATGGCCGGATTAACAGGTGTGGAGGCCCTGCGGCAAACAAGAAATGGAGGCCCCGAAAAATTTGTGGAACAGATGAAAAAAAAAACAATTTAAAAAAAGGTACCTATCTTGCGACTGTGAACTTCTTTTTCTTTGATGATTGTGAACTTTTTTCTTTGAAGTACCTACACAAAGGATATATTTTATCCTATCTTAAAAAAAAAAACAATTGTGGAGGCCCCTTCTTTGTGGAGGCCCAGGGCCAGTGCCCCTGTTGCCCTGCCTTAAATCCGGCCCTGGCCAGCCCCCATTTCACTATTGTCGCGTCCAATCACTACTTCCCTCCGACTATGAGCCAAGAAGTGTAGAGGTACAAGGTGGTCATATCGAACAGCAACTCCGTGGCCGTCAAGTAGATATCATAATAAATTAATGCATTAAAATGTAAATAGGTACATCAGGTTTTATGTGACAGACGCGCCGAATTTGTTTTTTTTAACGTAGTGAAGTGTTAAATGTAGTTTTAACAATTATCAATTGTGCTTAAAAATACGATTAATTCGTTAAAGTGATACTGATAAACAACAGCTGACAAGGTCACGAACTTGTGTAGAAAAATAGGTAGATAATTGGCGGCACGGCGGCACCGATCAAAGAGAGAGCGGGAACGTTCTATCTACTTCTGGTTTCGCGTCATCGCTTCATGCAGAATTGCAGAGGTAACAAATCGATTAAACATTACAAATATTAATTTTTTTTTTTTTGAACAGTTTTTTATAAATGACTAGCATTTATCGCTTAGTAAACCGATTCTTAAAACGTAGATAGAAGGAACAACAGGGTTTTTGTTACATATTGTATAATAAGCAGTTATAAAGAAACATTGCTAAAGCTCTCACAGAGAGGCCTGTGTCCCAGTAGTGGGAACATGTCTCCGAATTTTTAGTACTAGGACATGCCGGTTTCTCACGATGCTTTCTTTCACCGTTTTGAGAGAGTGGTGATGAAATTATTTACACAAAGTAAAGCATCAGTACATCGGCATAAACCTACTGATAAAATATTGAGCCTGGCTAGCCAGATTTGTGTACAGTGTTGAGAGGTCTAACGTTTATTTGTAAATACAATTGTTGTGAATAGCTATGCAGTTTTCTGCATGTATTTTGGATTTGTTATCTAAGTCTGTTTCCCTTCTTTTTCATTTCTGGTCTTTTGTTAGGAAGTCAAGTTTTGCTACTGTCCGATGTTTGGCGGCCCTGACTCTGCTTTTCACAGCAGCTCTAAGAGCTTCATTAGTCCAATCAACGAGGATATTTATTGTATGGAGACTCCGAAAAATTCTCCCGCCTATGAAATTTGGCATATGATGAAGTTAGGTAATACAGATTACAGATGTACAATAAGCCAACAACTTTTATTACGAGAAGTTAGGTATTTTTACCTAAACATGAAAATCGCTTATAACTCTCTGAGAATATTTCCTCAGACTGAAATACTTTATGTATACGTACGTATGTACTAGTTAGAATAAGTATGTAAAGGCATCCAACATTTTTTCGATTTCAGAGATACCCCAAATGTAACTTTTAACATTTTGCGCTATAACTTCTACTGAAAAATTGGTCTGCTAATTGTTATTTTTTAATATGTGTTTATATGCTTAAATACATAGCTTTGTTTAGTTATCCAAAAGATTTTCCTTTTTAATAATATTTTTTTGATTTTTGCTTAACTACGTAATGTGAAAAATAACTCCGTCAATTTTTATACCTTTATTAGTCGTATGATTTAATATTAAAACAGATTTACCAATTATCCAACAATTTTCCGAACGTTTATATATTTTTTTTTTGATATGTTCGCTGATTTATGCTAAAGCGTAAGGGTTGACCTTCACTTGACCGCTCGGTACTGCTTTGCTACGCACTAGTGATGGATTAATTAGCATTCACATTCACTGTTAGCATGCGAATGCTCATGTAGCATTTAGCAAATGAAATGTAGTTGCGAAATTCTGTGAAGTGCGAAGTGAATTTATCGCTTCGTACTTATTTATACTATCATACGTCAGAGCGCCGACGCACGCAGCGGTAGCGTGCGTTCTCCGTCGCACCCACGGGAAGTCGGGAATACTACCTACATTACTACCACGCACTTCTGCAATAGTGTAGGCGAGTTTGGTGGCCACAGCTTAATTATGCACAACTTAAAACGGGCGTTTAGAAATTGGAAATTTGAAAAGGAATATTATTTTATTAAATGCATTTAAAATAAACGTTAAATACTTCCTGAAAGACTTTTTACAATATGCGAAAAAAGGGCAATAAGTCTAATAATGTTTAGAAAGGCACCTACTGAGGAGAGAAAAAAAAAAGTTTCGTTCAAAGTGTTCGAACAAAATATACTTATGTGAATAATTGCTCAGGTTAAATCAATACGTTTATTACTTATGAGTTAATAAGTAAGTTAAGTTTTAATAGAAGCCAATGGAAATTCGACCTAATACCAAAGTTTTTACAATCTCAATTTTTGCTAAGTACAAGTATTGCCGTCGCTTAGCAACAATCTGTTGCGGGTGTGAAAAGGGGTGCGGGACGCTCGCGCAGCGGTGCGTTGGCGCGGGCGGCACATTTTCTTCGTGATTTTACCAAGAGGTATTTTATGTTTATATTATAGTGTTTTCTACAACATAATTAACACAATTTATTAACATAATTGTACCAGAAAAATGTGATCAAAAGGATCATCAAACTGAACAACTTTCTCCGTAATCGCGAAAAATTATCAACTGACCCATAGATCACAAAATTGTCAACTTCAATACCTACTGGACGCAAATGTATGCGACGGCTTTTTTTATTCTTTTACGAGTATTATTTCGATCTACAATCAGCCCTTTTTTTTGGGTGGGAAATCATCAAATAACTTCTCCCGCTCTGGGCGGAGCGGGACGGGTATCAGACTCTTACTGACTAAATCCTACCCGTATTCCTTCCGTTGCCTGTGTTGCCAGGAGCCTCGGTGACCCTTTAGTACCTTCCCGCGACCCCGGCAGGCATCGGCCCTAGTGGACTGCTACATTTGTGCTGACGACATCTCTTTGAGGCGCAGCGTGGAATACAACGCGCCGTCGACCCGGGCCTGGTCCTTACCGGACGGTGAGCTACCCATTACTCACCGTCCGCAAGCCCGCGCCTACAGTGGCCGGGATTCCCGACGCCCAGGGCGTCTCCTGCGGCGGCTAGGGGCGAGAGGGCGCGAAATATGCCTTTGCTTCAACCGTCCCGCCTCTTCCTTCGCAAGCATTCCTGCTTCGCAGAAGGAGGTGACGGCTGCCCATGCCCTCTCGCTCCGTACCATGGCCTGAACCAGGGCCGGACGCTAGAGAGGACACGGCGGTGCTCTGCCCAAGCCGGGCAGACCTCCACCGTATGCTCCACCGTGTCCTCCGGGACAATCAGCCCTTGAGCTTTAATTCAAGCTTTAAGCAGTTCGAGGATGTTCACATCCTGGGATGCGTCATCTCGTTATTTGATTTATTAGTGTTGGGTAGATTGGCGCTATTCGTTCTCTTTTAAGTCTGTTGGTACAGTCTGTACAGCGAGTTCAGTTTTATGCCGTTGAAGTATTTCCTTATAACTCTTGCAGGACCTTTCTACAACCTCCTTGATAGTTGGGATTTGTAGGCATTCATGAACTTCAATGTTTTTTGTGAACCAGGGTACACCACTTAAGGTTTTTAGTGCTTTAATTTGGAAGCGCTGTTTTATCTCAATATTTGAGTGGCTTGCCAATCCCCCAGAGCTCTATTTTATATGTCCATACAGGTTTAAGGATGCATTTGTAGATTAGAAGTTTGTTTTCGAAGCTTAGTAATGACTGTCTGCCTGTGAGCCTTTTTGAGAATGTGAGAATTTTTCTTTTTGGCATTTATATGTTCACGCCAGGTAAGTCTTCTGTCGATGTGCATACCTAAGTATTCGTAGGGCGAAGGTAATATGGACAGACTTGGCAGCACTAGCCTTGATTCTCTACTTTTTCAGCCATGATCCAATCTTGTTTGCTTTGAGGTGGGCAGGTCAGCAGGGTAGACTGTATACAGAACAGGGCCCAGCATAGAACCCTGGGGAATGCCAGCTTCTATGGGATAGAATGAAGATAGGTTCCCAGATTTAACTTGGAACATTCAGTCTTCCAAGTATGACTTGAACAGCATGTAAGCGGTGTGTAGTAAGCAAATTTTTAGTTTCCACAGGTGGCTCTTATGTCATACTCAGTCGAATGCTTGTTGTATGTTAAGAAAAGCTGCTGAGCAGTACTCCTTTCTTTTAAAGGATTGCCGGATTCTGTGAACCATCCTATGTATTTGTTCTGTCGTTCCATAGTGTACTTGGAAGCCAAATTGATGCTCTGGGATTGTCCGTTGTTCCTTAAATAGAGGTAGCAGTCGTTGTAGCAATAAGTTCTCTAACAGTTTAGAACAATAGGGGAAGAAGACTTATTGGTCTGTACGTGGAAACTTCAGTAAGAGGCTTTCCAGGTTTACCTACCATATTTATCATTAAGACTTTCCAGATTAGAGGAAAATAGTGTAGTCTCAACGCTGCACTGAACAGAATGGTTAGCTAGACAATTATTTTTCTCGGTAGTTGATTAAGGACTTCTGATGTAATCAGATCAAAACCTGGAGCATTTTTCTTCTTCAAGTTATTAATAGCTTGCCAAACTTCTCTTGGGGTACACAGTCGCAACGGTAGAGACATTTGCTGATCACTCAAGAATTTTGTCAATTTCTTCTTCTGGATACATAATGACGGGTTCATTTGGTTTGAATACATCTTTTAAGAATTTAGCAAATAGCGCGGCTTTATCAGCAGGTTTTCTCTGCCATTCACCATTTGGCTGTCTTAAAGGAGGCGTGAGTTTTTATGGCTGTTTTAGTGACTTAGTTATTTTCTATAGGGAATAGTCATCTGCTTTGTGGGGTGATAAAATCTTTAGTTTATCTTGCAGAGTGGCGTTATCGTATTCTTTAAGCGTTTCCTTTAATTCCTTTTGTGCTTTATTAAGGGCTCTTTTACGAGGGCGGGTCAATAAGTCCGTGACTTTTTGAATTTCTGACCTCTTTACTGAAACAGCAACACTGCTCCTGTCAACAGGCATCTGTCAGTTGACTCCTGTCAAAATTTAAACTTGCTGCGTCAGTTAGTTTGTGTTTGACAGCTATTTTTATCAGACTACTCACTAATTTGAGGAGAAAATGGAAAAAAGTGAATTTCGTGTGCTTATTAAGCATTATTTCTTGCGAAAAAAAACCATTACCGAGACCAAGGCTAAGCTTGATAAATACTATGGGGACTCTGCACCATCGATTTCAATGGTAAAAAAGTGGTTTACTGAATTTCGTTGTGGCCGTACAAGCACTGAAGATGCCGAACGTCCTGGACGCCCAGTTGAGGTCTCTACACCCGAAACAATCGAAAAAAATCACGATATGGTGTTGGCCGACCGAAGATTGAAAGTGCGAGAGATTGTGGAAGCCGTAGGGATCTCGCATGGCTCAGTGGTTTCAATTTTGAATGATCACTTGGGCATGAGAAAGCTTTCTGCAAGATGGGTGCCGCGTTTGCTCACAGTCGACCACAAACGCAATCGTGTAACAACTTCACAGGAAGGTTTGGCGTTGTTTAATCGCAATATGGAGGAGTTTTTGCGCCGTTTTGTAACCGTGGACGAAACATGGATCCATCACAACACACCAGAGACCAAACAACAGTCAAAACAGTGGGTTTCTAAGGGTGAATCGGCGCCGAAGAAGGCCAAGGTGGGTTTGTCAGCCAATAAAGTTATGGCGACTGTTTTTTGGGATGCACGCGGGATAATCCACATTGACTACCTTCAAAAGGGAAGAACAATCAATGGGGAATATTATGCCAATTTATTGGACCGATTCAATGACGATTTGAAAAAAAACCGACCTCATTTGGCCAAGAAAAAAGTTCTTTTCCACCAAGACAATGCAAGGGTGCACACATGTGCAGTTGCCATGGCAAAAATCCATGAATTGGGCTATGAATTGCTCCCTCATCCGCCCTATTCTCCAGATTTGGCTCCGAGCGACTACTTCTTGTTCCCAAACCTGAAGAAATGGCTTGGTGGAAAAAGATTTGACTCCAATGTTGAAGTCATCTCGCAAACAAAGGCCTATTTTGAGGACCTCGACAAATCATTTTTTTTGGAAGGGATAAAAAAATTGGAGAAGCGTTGGACAAAGTGTATAGAGCTCAAGGGAGACTACGTTGAAAAATAAAATTATTTTTTTATCAAAAAATCTGTGTTTTATTCCAAAAGTCACGGACTTATTGACCCGCCCTCGTATCATGTACGTTCCTGCTTATTTGCCATTGTCGTCTCAGTCTCCATTTTACAGCTACCTTCTCCCTTATTTTAAATGTATAATCCTGTTTTTGAGGATTGTATTTTATACATGGTGGATGCGCGAATAAGCGATTTTGATAGATTTTGCGTTGGTGTTACAATAAAAAAACAATGTATGGCGTACAATACTGTTTGGAGAGAAATTGGGTGAAAAACGACAGATTTTACAAAGGAAAGGGTGCACAATACCTTACTGGATGCGTTGGAGGCCTGAAGCGACGATACGTATGCAATTTTCCGAATCTTTCTTGTTTCTTCGAGTTTCAACGCACGAGTTGCGAGCGTGACGCGTTTTAGAATACAATCGACATATTTTTTGTCTTCTCTCGTTCATATTTCGTAAGAAGTGACGCGATTGCGCGGTTTGGCGACAGTTGGTGTACCCATCGTGCTCACACGCGAATGTCTTCATCTTATCGTCAATGCCTTTGAATTAATAGATATAGTTGGTATTGCAAATTCCTATCTCCTAAGATAGGCAGTAAGGAAAGGAAGTTAAGGAAAAATAGACAGGAAATGACAATAAGTACTAACATTCTAATCGGATCAGCGCAACCACGGAGTAGACATCCAAGCGGCTGTTTGGATCAGGTTAGTTGTATGTACCCGGCTACATGTTCTATGTTTTCCTCTGTTTTGAGGGGCTTGTGCAAGTTGGTATTTTCTTCTATAAAGTTCTTCTTCTATAGACTCCCAGTTAGTTTTACGATTGTAAAGCGTCTCGCGGGGGGGGGGGGGGGGGGCTCTTTACAAATAATTGTGGTGCTTAGTGTGCATATTATATAGGCGAATGATTGGTGTGACCGTCGTCCAGACATGATTCGACTTTTGTGTATAGTTCTGACATTCATTTGGTAAGAAAGAAGGTCGATGAGGTTAGGTGTTGTTTGTTGTTGTTGGAATCAGATGGCCAGTGAGTTGGCTCTCCTGTAGTCAGTATATTAGGTGAATTTAAATCTATTGCCTCCTTCAATTCTCTGCCTCTGGTTGTGGTCAGTCTGGAGCCCCAAAAGATATTTTTGGCGTTCCCATCTCCTCCAGCGACATATCTGCCACCGAGCGTGTTAAGAAAATCGCTAAACATTTGTTCATCAACTTGATGCTGACGCGGGGAGCAGCGATGTTAGGTGGGCCCTGCCAATCGTCTATCGATACAACAGTAGCTTGTAGGTATGCTTGCTTAAAGTTTGGGAGAGAGTGTTGTTTTATACTTTCTTTTATTATAATTGCAGTCCTAGCATGTGATGTTCCATCGGGATGATTAGTGTGATATATGTTATATCCTTTGATAAGAATGGCTTTTTTGTCAGTCATGTGTGACTCTGAGATTAGGAGGATCTATTTTGTTGTGTTTCATGAAAAGTCCTACTTCCTGTTTATTAGGAGACAGACCATTTACTTTCCATGCTGCGATGCGTAAGAATTTCATTTCATATATTGGGTAACTAGAGTCGCAAGGAGACCCATTAGGGTGCCTATTTGTTGTATGAGAATATCTCTGATTGTTTAGTGGTGATTTGTTCTAGTGGATTTGTTGGCTGAGATTGTATATTCTCTTGTTTTTTGTTCCATTGTGCAGTGTTTCCTGTGTCTTGAGTGCGTGGATTAGGTGGTTGTTGTCTAACGTGGCTTCTTGGCTGTAATTGTGGAAACTCATCAATTTGAAAGGAGAAATTGTTATTTCGTGGATTAATATTTGGTAATGCAGCTTTTTTGTGGGGTTGCTGTGAAATTTTCCTTGCGCGAATCTTCTTGTATACTTGGCACCCTTTGTAGTTGGCGGGGTGGTCTCCAAGGCACAATGTACATGTGGCTGGGTTGTTCCTGTCTTTTTTAGGCAGTCTATAGTTCTATGTCCTTCTGCGCATTTAACGCAACGGTAAAGTCGCATGCAGATATTTTTAGTGTGCCTATGTTGTTGACATCTAGCGCATTGAGGAATTTCATTTGTTTTTTCGTGGATATTCTATCTTAACTTTCGTATGGTATATAGAATATATATGTTTAAGTTCGGGGTTGTTTGGGCCATCTTCTACATTCACGAAAAACATGTTGAGTGGCTTCTTGTGTCTTCTTGAGAGTGCACATATGATTTCACCTCTGACTTTATTACCAGTTTTTTCCTCAACAATGACTTTTTTTGGTGTCGTGTCGTGCAGATTCTTAAGATTCTGCAGCTCCTCGTGTCTATCTGTGTGAACGTATAGCCTATTCTTTCGAATTAGGTCTATGATATTTTTGTACGCTTCACTTGTCTGCGCCATTATTCTCAACTGATCTATTGACTATTTTATAGGTGTAAGTGTCGCTTGGTACGGAACTATTCAGTTTTGATATGTCCGTAATACCATATAGGATTATCGGTGGTGGTTTGCTAAGTTTTTTAACAAACCACAACCTTGACTTTCCATTGGTTAAGCGGAGTCATCAGGTGTATCTACTAGAAGTCCACTGTATCTGATGGAAGTATTAATAGAGCTCTACGAGTTCTGTGATAGGTTCTTATGTCCTTCTGTAGAATGTGGGCTATTAGATAGCCTCTTTTTCTCTTTAGGTTGCGTTGGGTGGGTATTCTTTGCCATGTGAGAGGACACATGTTGTCATCATTCTCTAAGGTGACCCTCACTGGTGATGTGGGAGGTAAGTCTTTCCCTTTTGTAGTGCTAATTGTGCTTGGTTTATTTCCAAGCGAGGAAGATCTAGGTCTTGAGATAAAGAGGCTCGGATGACACGCCTGCTGTATAAGATTCCTTGTTGTGCTGCCAGTAGCATTTTCTGTCACAGAGGCCTGGTTATCTACCCCTGCGCAGACTTCGGTAACCAATTTCCCACTCGCCCGGGTACCTGCGAGCGCCGGGCGTTCGGATCGCATGTCAAATCGACGTCGTTATAATTCCGACTTTCATTTTACGAGTTGGGACATACATACAGTACTTTCACACACATACATTTCACATAGGTAGGTCGCACTTTTGGAAGGGATTTAATCCTACCCAGGCCTGCGGATGCCTGTGGGCAGGTTATTTACCGCCACCGCTCGGCGTTGCTGCTCATTTAGCACCACCCGAGGGACACGTATAGGGTGGGCCTAGGAGAAGGTGGTAAAACTTATGGACGGGACCAGCTTTATCCCGCTTATGGGACGGCTGATATTTTTTTCGCGATTACGATTTTGGTCCCATGGAGAAAGTTGTTCAGTTTGATGGTCTGTACCACATCCTTAAATTTGACCTCATCTTTCTGGTACACCCTGTATATTGTTCGGACACTTTTGAACGAAACTTTTTATTTTTATCTAAACTCGATATCTCCTCAGTAGGTCCCTTTCTAAACATTATTAGACTTATTGCCTTTTTTTTCGCATATTGTAAAAAGTCCTTCAGGAAGTATAACGTTTATTTTAAATGCATTTAATAAAAAAATATTTCTTTTAAAATTTCCAACTTCTGAACGCCCGTTGTACGTTGTGCATATTAAGCTGTGGCCACCAAACTCGCCTTCGCCTAGACTATTGCAGAAGTGCGTGGCAAAGCAGTACCGAGCGGTCAAGTGAAGGTCAACCCTTACGCTCTAGCATAAAGGCTCCTACATACTGGCGCGACTTGTCGCGCGACGCGTCGCGACACAAAGGCACCGCTTGTAGCGCTACACGCGGTGTCTTTGTGTCGCGTCGCGTCGCGCGACAAGTCGCGCCAGTATGTAGGAGCCTTGAATCAGCGAACTTAACCTAAAAAATACATAAACGTTCGAAAAATTGTTGGATAATTGGTAAATCTGTTTTAATATTAAATTATATGACTAATAAAGGTATAAAAATTAACGGAGTTATTTTTCACATTACGTAGTTAAGCAAAAATCAAAAAAAAATATGATTAAAAAGGAAAATCTTTTGGATAACTAAACAAGGCTATGTATTTAAAGATATAAAAACATATTAAAAAATAACAATTAGCAGACCAATTTTTCAGTAGAAGTTAAAGCGCAAAATGTTAAAGTTAGATTTGGGGTACTTATCTTTGAATTCGAAAAAATGTTGGATGCCTTTACATACATATTCTAACTAGTACATACGTTCGTATACAGAAAGTATTTCAGTCTGAGGAAATATTCTCAGGGAGTTATAAGCGATTTTCATGTTTAGGTAAAAATACCTAACTTCTCGTAAAAAAAATTGTTGGCTTATTGTACATCTGTAATCTGTATTACCTAACTTCATCACATGCCAAATTTCATAGGCGGGTGAATTTTTCGGGTTACATAAGCCTCGTTGATCGGACTACATGGGTTTCATCTAGGGGTAATAACTTCTCAACGGTATACAATTTCAGTCTTCTTGCTGCAGGGTGGTCATCAGATTCTTGGATTAATTTTTACGGCTCGACCTTTGCTTCCGCTTCGAAGGCGTTAGGAAAGCAAAGCCAGTTTATATTAAACACTATAAAAGGCTATTTAGGTGGTTTATTACAAAACTGAATCTAAAGAGAAATTCTTTATCTAGAAAATAAACAATTTGAAACAATTTATAACTGGAAAAACCGGCAAAGTGCATGTCGGACCACGCACAGTGAAAGGTTCCGCAGTTGAGATGAATTTATCTCCAAACTTAACATTGTAGTTGAGAAATATTGAAAAACATCACAGTCAATTCTCCAACTGCAAATGTATGTCGAGGTCGACTATTACTAGTTAACTTGTGTAAGCATACTTAGCTGTGATAGTTTTCCTCTTAATTTCGTTATATATACTACTGCCATGATTTTTTTTCACATACCCAAATACAACCAATTAGCTGGCAGGGCGGAAGCGGGGATGGGGGGCACTAAAACTGATTTTCACAGACCTGCAATATTTTTGAACGGCCTATCCAACGATACCCCACACCATGGGATAAACGAGAACAAGAAATATTTGTCAAGATTTTATTTTACCACTGTCGGCGTGATTAACCTGTATACCCATGCCAAATTACAGCTTTCTAGTACTAAGACTGAGCTAAGCTGGGGACAGACAGACGGACGTGGCGAAAGTATAAGGGATCCTTGTTGATTACGGAACCCTAAAAACGGTAGTTTGTATGCCACGAATAAACCATGTTTATAGAAAACGAGAGGTAGCCCGCGAAATACAATGTTACTCATTTTGCAATTTGCACTTGCAACTCTGTATTACTTCAAAATATGATTCGACAAAATACTTAACTAAGCGACAAGTTGCTATGTCATCTTCTGGTACAATTTAAGACTAAGATTTAGCTACATATCTATATAATATCACGTCTGTATTTACCGAAAAGGTACAGCCCGATTCAAACTTTATGGCGGCTCAGGCGGCTACTTCATATGCAGTGCCTGATTTAGACTTCTGACAGCCCTAGGCTAAATGCCCCGGGCCTGTCCTGCCTGCGCCTGCCCGACCCACGAATATACTTATCTGCTACATTTCTATGAAACCCTTTTTTCATGATTTTATTTTACCACCTTGTCGGCGTGATTGTGTACCTATACCTACCTATGAGGTAATTACAGCCAAATTACAGCTTTCTAGTACTAATCGTCACTGAGCTACGGCGGGGACAGACAGACGGACATGGCGAAACTATAAGGGTTCCTTGTTTACTACGGAACCATAAAAATGTCGTTTTAATATTTAAAGTGGTCGGTAGGTATCGCTGGAATAGGTATTATTTTGAAATTAATGTAAAAGCATTTAAAAAAGTCAAGAATGTAGAACTGTTTATAAATGAATAAAAATGCAAAAAATAGTGAAAATCAACGTTATTTCTCAGCGCCCCCTCGGTCCTTGCGCCCTAGACTCAGCCCTAAATCAGGCCCTGTCCCTATGCACTAAATCCGTAATTTCGGCCGACGTTACGGGCGTTTCCTACTCCGTATCACCTAAGGACATAAGATTACTTCGGAGCCCGAACTCAGAATGAATGACATCACGATTTGACAGTCGTCCCCGCAATGTGTTTGTGGCTGTTCGAAAAATTGAATTTGTCACTTGTTTTGACGGACCAACTACTTTCGGACGGGCCTGTATCTTCATTGACGGACTTAGAGAGCAGTCTCCCTAATGATGAGGCGAGTCGCTGCTCAGTAACAAATTCACGTGTAAGCGGGGGTGAGCGTGCGGTACTGCGCAGCGAGTAAGCGCACTTCAAAGCCGCCATCAAGTTTGAATCGAGCTGTAACAAGCGTAAATACCACATTTCACTTTGGTGAAATGTAGTATTTGCATGGTGGCATTGTGCAAAACAACTATGTGACTAGAAAGAAAACATTCTTAATTACAGAATTCAACATCACCAGTCAAGGCAGTTATAACGTTGCATACTCCTTGGTGCCTTGTCTGCGGTAAGGGGGAACGACTTCGAGAATGTCCTAACTGTCCCTCTGCCTTCCATCTCGCTTGTAGAAGGGAATGGTTGATCACTATACTGCGTATGTATATTTTAAATACTCATTTTAAAATAACTACCGTGCAATGTTTTGGGGTGAGTTTATCTCCATGGATGACTTAAAAACTCTGCGATGTTTCTTCAACATACTTTTTACGTACAGGAAGACATTCACACATTTTTACCACTCTCTTGGTAAGTATTTGCCGCCACATGAACAAGCGGGTCTTGATCTAACTCAAATCGTATATTTCAATTAGACCATTTTTGAACGTCACAAATCTATACAAATAAATAAAATTGCAGTGTCTGTTTGTCATGTGAAAATGTTTATGAAAGTATAAACGGTATTTATAACAAAAAACTATTTTTGTCTGTCTGTTTATTTGTTCCGGCTAATCTCCAAACCGGCTTGCGGTATTGCTAATTCTAATGATTATAATTCTATAAAGCCATATTTATTACGATCGCGAATTACATGTTAATCAACATGCAACCTGACACTGGCCTGCAAATTGCAAAAAAACGTAAAAAAAAAATTCATTCGAAATTCAATTTTAATATTTTTCAATTAAACCTTAATCTTTCTCCAATTCCTGTAACCTTATCAAGTCTATCCAACATTTTAAAAAGTAAAAAGAAATGATTTCGTAGCAATAATACACATACACTCTTCTAACACTTCCAGATCGTAAAAACCCGCCGAAGAAGGAAACAAAGCCGGTGACCCTCATAGAGAAGATATTATCCAGCACACGCACTATATGTTCTGTTCGGAAAGACAAGGAGAATGTGGAATTGTGTCCCAGTTGCATGTGGGGACCTAGGGTTGGGTAAGAAACATCGATAAATTATCTACCAGTAGCGTAGCGTGGGGGGGGGGCAGGGCGGGTCATGGCCCCTGGCGGCGCAGATATAGGGGGCGGCGTCAGGTCATCATCAGATCAGATTACGTTAGTATTGTCATCGGGACTAAGTACTTTAAGTAAAATATCAAAGCAGTGGGACAAGTGGAAGTTGGTCAAAATAGAATTGCAAGATTTGACGTCAAAAAAATACATTAGAGTTTCAGTAAAAATCATGTGAAGTTAAAGCAGCTTGTAAACTATTCAAATTATGTAACTAAAGTTCATTTTATGAATGGATACTGAAATCGAACTTTTAAGACGAATGAGAAGGCACATTCTTTACGACGAAAGTAGTATCCTATCCCCACTTTCGTCGTAAAGAATGTGCTTTCTTTTACAATTTTAAACGAAATTTGTTTTCTCTATTAGAGAGTAATTGCTGAAATTCGAGAAATATTCCAGCGGTTCCGGAGTTGGGCAGAAATTATGCCTTCCTAAAGCCGGCAATATTCTAATAATTATTGGGCGTCGATGACGATGAATGCAATCTCTACCCAGCTCCTCAAGATATTGAGAGAGGAGAGTTTAAGGTTGGGTTGTTCGTAGGTACAACAGACTGCAAAAGAATGCTTATTGATTCCGGCCCCTTGGGTTTATTGAAGTTTATTGTGTAATTCAAACTTCAAGTTTGAGGTCCTTTTTTTTTGGGTGGGAAATTATCAAATAACTCCTCCTAAGCTCTTGTGTCAAACTCTTACTGACTAAAACCCACCCGTGTTCCTTCCGTTGCCTGTATTGCTAGAGGCCTCGGTATCCCTTTCGGACTTTCCCGCGACCCCGGCAGAAGTTTGAAGTCCTAACGTAACATAATATTTTTTCCCGCTTTGGGCGGAGTGTGAGGGCGTGTTAGACTCTTACTGACTAAAACCCACCCGTGTTCTTCCGTTGCCTGTGTTGCCAGAGGCCATGGTATCGCTTTCGGACTTTCCCGCGACCCCGGCAGAAGTTTGAAGTCCTAACGTAACATATTTTTGTTTTACACGCTACACCACTGAAAATTGAAGTATCTGTTTGTAATGTAATAATGTTTATATTTATTAGGTACCTATGTAGGTACCTCATAAACATAAACATTATTAACTCAACAAAAAACCCAAAAAGAAAACTCCATACGGACCACTGCGCAGTAGGTAACTAGTTCGCCGTTCATACATCTCGCTTGCATACATTTCTGCTTATCAAGCGTTCTGCGTTTCTTGGATTGTGTCCCTACGTCACAATACGTAGTCGGGCCATAAGTTCTGTCACATAGGTAAAATTTCGAATTTGCATTCTAAATTCGAAATTTTATCTATGTGACCGAGCCGAGGAAAATATTATGGGCATTCAAAATTTGAATATTTATCGAAAATAAAAACAAAGGGTTTCTGGAATTTTGTTCATTTTCTAAAATGAAGTGGACGCGCAAAGAAGACAGAGTCGCAGTAATTGCATTGCATCGTTGCGGTCACGCGCCAATTGAGATTATCAAACTGCTGAAAAATTTGGAAATTCCACTACTATAAAACTATTCAGGGAAGATTCAAGATTAGAAGATAAACAAAGGAGCGGTCGACCTCGTACTGTTCGGACTCCAGCGGTCATCAAAGCAATGAAGGCGAATTCAACGAAATCCTGTCCTCAAGCAAAAAATGTTGGCTCTGCAGATGGGACTAAGCAGAACTACTATTAAAAGGGTGTGATGAAGACCTGCGTGCTTATAGAAAAAAAACAGAACATCTTCTTAACGCACGGCTGAAGAAAATCAGACTCGAAAGAAGCCAGGTTTTGTTAAGGCGGTACGCGGGACAAAACTACCGTGAAATGAAAAAAAAAATGTTTAATGTTGAGGAGAGTTTCAACAAACAAAATGATAAACTCCGGTACCATCGGATGCCGACCTACCTCTGTAGTGTGGTCGAGGCCTATCTGACGGACAGGGCCGTCATCTACCCCGGTCACCAGGGAGTGTGGAACCAGCAAGAGATGTCGTGCGGTGTCCCACAGGGATCGGTCCAGGGGCCGCATCTGTGGGACATCGGATACGACTAGGTGCTGCGCGCCGACCTCCCTAGCGGCGTCAGCGTAGTGTGCTACGCTGACGACACGTTGGTCCTGGCGCAGGGGAGGTCGCACCAGGTGGCGGCCGAAGTAGCGGCACGCGGGGTTGCGACAATCGTCGAAAGGATCCGGCAACTGGGACTCGAGGTGGCCCTACACAAGTCCTGGGACTCGAGGTGGCCCTGCACAAGTCCGAGGCCATGTGTTTTCATGGTTCTCGGTAAGAGGGGTTTCCATCGGCGTCGAGTCGACGATGAAGTACCTGGGACTGGGGAGGTGAAACGCCGGGGCGTAACTCCGATGCCGCGAGAAATCGCGGCACAGCGGACGGAGCTCCGGCGGGATCTCATGGCGACATGGAGAGTACGGTTGTCGCAACCCAGTGCTGGGCTTGCCACAATTGCGGCGATAAGTCCCCTCTTCGACGAGTGGCTAGAGAGGCGCCACGGCGTCCTCACCTTCCGGCTGACGCAGGTCCTCACCGAACACGGCAGCTTCGGGAGGTTCCTGTGTCGGATAAGGCGGGAAGAAACGCCCGGGAGTCACCACTGTGTGGATCGCCCGGAGGACACGGTGGAGCATACGGTGGAGGTCTGCCCGGCTTGGGCACAGCACCGCCGTGTCCTCGTGGAGGCGATCGGTGGCAGATATCTGCAGATATCGCGTCCGGCCCTGGTTCAGGCCATGGTCCGGGCATGGGCAGCCGTCACCTCCTTCTGCGAAGCAGTAATGCTCGTGAAGGAAGAGGCGGGACGGTTGAGGGAAAGGCAAATTTCGCGCCCTCTCGCCCCTAGCCGCCGCAGGGGACGCCCTGGGCGTCGGGAATCCCGGGCGGGGCCACCGTAGGCACGGGCTTGCGGACGGTGAGCAATGGGTAGCTCACCGTCCGGTAAGGACCAGGCCCGAGTCGACGGCGCGTTGTGTTCCATGCGCGCCTCAAAGAGATGTCGTCAGCACAAGTGTAGGGGTCCACTAGGGCCGATGCCTGCCGGGGTCGCGGGAAGGTATGATTTCCCACCAAAAAAAAAAAAGGCATAGGGCCCTCATCCAGTCCAGACTTGAATCCCTTGGATTACAAAATATGGCAGCACTTAGAGGAGAAGATCTCCGAGTCACTAAAAGCATCTCTGCATTAAAGCAGTCGCTGATATAGACATGAACGTCGTGCGTGCTTCGATTGATGACTGGCCTTGCAGATTGAAGGCTGGTATCGAAGCAAGAGGAGGACATTTCGAATAATTTTAATGTGGTTCAAATCTGTATTTTATACCCTTTCATTTGATATATAAATGGTTGTAGTGCGTAACTCACTGTGTCATTTATTTAACTTTCCATATGTGACAAAACTTATCACCAGACTATGAACATATTAATGTGAGAATCTTAGCACGTGGCAATCACTAGCATCTGCGTATCCCCGTAGAAAAATAAAAATACTTTTGGGTTCGCACTTGTTAATAGAAACAGAAGGTTGAAAGATCTTGTGTCTCTTCTTAGGTAAAGACAGAGCGATTCTGCCGGGGTCGCGGGAAGGTACTAAAGGGTCACCGAGGCCCCCGCAACATAGGCAACGGAAGGAATACGGGTGGGTTTTAGTCAGTAAGAGTCTGACACACCCTCCCGCTCCGCCCAGAGCGGGAGAAGTTATTTGATGATGTCCCACTCAAAAAAAATAAAAAAAAAAAACAGAGCGATTACCCATGGCATCCCAGATTCATGAGAATATCTTAATTTCACCAATGAACTTTGTTTGAAACACCAATGAATTATACTCGTATTTGTCACAGTATGATTATGAACTTCGCATCGTTTGTTTATAATCTATCTAGCGAGATTAAAAACTATCGAAAAATTGTGAACTGCAACAAACCGTTTACAATTTAACGCATTATTTTTCGATAGTTTTAGGGTTCCGTACCCAAGGATAAAACGGGATCCTATTACCTACTAAAACTTCGCTGTCTGTCACCAGGCTGTATCTCATGAACCGTGATAGTTAGACAGTTGAAATTTTCACAGATGATGTATTTCTGTTGCCGCTATAACAACAAATAGAATAAAAAAAACTAAAAAAACAATAAAATAAATATTTAAGGAGGCTCCTATACAACAACATGATTGTTTTGCCGTTTTATAGATAATGGTATGGAACCCTTCGTGCGCGAGTCCGACTCGCACTTGGCCGGTTTTTATAAACTATCGAAATAACACAATTTGGCATTTTGCCATGGATAGATTATTCTATCCATGGCAAACCGACAAATTGTGTACTGGTATTAAACTTGCGTGCGACGAACGCACCTTGCGCTGATACCAAATACCCAAGTAACTGCAACCAACTTAGAAGAAGCGCTTGTCGGCATCGCTCGCTTTCTTCTCAGAGTAGTCAGATAGGAAACGCCGAGCTCATCTAGTTTTTTTTTTCTAAATATTGACATGTAGAAGTGTTTGTACAAACCTACTTACAGAAAATAACATCATTTCATCATATCATTTCATTTCGCTCGCTCGGCTCGCGCGCGGTTGGACACGGTTCTAACCTAACCTAACCCATTTGGTCGGGGTGTCCTGGCTTAGTTACTGCGACCAAATCGGCTACCGCCAAGACCAATCAGGGACGATTCACAATTTTCCGTATGATAAAACCGGACAGATTATGAACCCTGTCGATAAGTGCAGGTTCGTTCACAATTGGACGATTTGACATTGACAGAATTTAAATTACCGAAAATGAATTATAAATGATAAATGATTTTATTTCTGTAAGTAGGTTTTTACAAACACTTTTACACGTCAAACATATTTTTTAAAACTAGATGAGGTCGGCGTTTCCTATTTGACTACTCTGAGAAGAAAGGCCGAAACAAACTCTAGAGGTCACAATCTCTTTTAAAGTCCAGACATAATCTTGGTCAGATCATGTGAAGACCATGTCGATTGGGGTCTGAAATGGTCTTTTGATGAAAGAACCACACAGATTGAGTGGACCTGTCCAGTCAGTGCACGCATTTGTCAGTAGTTGTGCAGCTCAACTCAGAACTAAGGCTAAGAACTCACGGAGCGGTTTTCACCCGCGCCCGCCGCGTTTGCGGGCCCGCAGCTTTTGTAGGATTTAGATTTATATGCAAAAAGTAAGAGCACATTTCACGACGCGTTTTACACTCGCGGCGCGCGCGGTTGTTTGCGGGTCCTGCGGCACCGGCGGGCAACTTGTAGAATCGCGCGGGCGGCAGTCACCCACCGCCTCGGCGGGTTGCGCCCGCGCGCTCTGCGATCGCTTGGCGGGCGACCGCAGTAGCTGGCGGGGCGGGGGGTACAGAAATCTTGTATAATAACCGCCCGTCTTGCGATCATCGCCCGCCGCCAAGTTTGCGGGCGATGATCTCAACCGCAAAGGCTGGCCGCGCTAATCACCGGTCTCATGAGTTTAGAAATAAAACCGCAGCTCCAGCACCGCGGCGGGCACGGGACAAAACCGCTCCGTGACTTCTTAGCCTAAAGGAGCTCAACGATTCAACGAACAATACCAAAGAAAGGACATTTGGCTAGGCCGCAAAAAATACTCAAACTGCCAGACCATATTAAAAACTAACTGAGAATAATTGAGAGAATGCGTTATATTGTAACATTTCACAATTTTTCGATAGTTTATAATCTGGCTAGATAGTTAAGAAATTTATAAACTAACAGTGCCCACAATACTAAGGTGACATATCGAACTTACGACCGGTATTTCGTCACCCAGCTACGACGACGTGGTGTGGCACAAGCTGGGCCCGTGCCCGTGGTGGCCGGCGCGTGTGCTCGCGCCGGGCGCCACGCCGTCTTGCTTACTGAGCGCTCGCCACTCGCCGCACCACTGGCCGCTCAAGTATTACGGTAATAATCCTCACTTTATATTATAAAGAGCACTGGTGGCCCGGTGGTATCGGCCGCGACTTACGAGTTGTACGTCGTAAGTTCAAACCCAGACAGGCGCTTTACTTTGTGTAAATTATTTCATCACCACTGCTCTCAAAACGGTGAAGGAAAACATCGTGAGGAAACCGGCATGTCCTTGAACCAAAGATTCAAGGACATGTGACATCTACCAACCCTGACTGGGCCAGCGTGGTGGATTACAGCCCACTCCCTCTCACAGAGACGAGGCCTGTGTCCCAGCAGTGGGAACATTATATGCTGATTATGTTATATTACTATAAATGCGAAAGTGAGTTTGTTTGTTTGTTACGCTTTCATGTCTTAACTACTCAACTGATCATCATGAAATTTGTCATACACGTTGTCAGGGATACAGAAACGGACAAAGGGTGAATTTCATCCAGAAAAATGATTGACAAAATCAACAAAAATGCGAGCGAAGCCGCGGGCAAAACCTAGTATTATCATAAATTCGAAAGTGAGTTTGTTCGTTTGTTACGCTTTTACGCTAAAAAGTCTGAATCTGTAACATACATCCAAATGGACAAAAATATAGTTTAGATTCTTAGCAATTTTTTTTTTTTTTTTTTTCAAATTAATATTCAGTGTACAGTTTTGACTTCGTTACTTTTTTATTATATGTGTATATGGTTGAAAGAAAGAAAGAAAAATATTTTATTTGGGACACGCACAAGAAATGCAAAAGGTAAGAGTAACGTTTAAAACTAACAAAATTGACATATTTGTTCGAATAAACAAGATACAAAAAAAAACAAGGCCTGTGCTATGCCAAAAAAAGCTCCTATCCAAGCATAATATAAAAAAATAATTAAGTTAAAATTCTGCATTTTTAAATGCTGCAGTATTTAAAAAACAAATATTTTTTTATACAGAGCAATGCAGGCACATTGCTCTGTATAAAAAAAAATTATACAGAGCAATGTGCCTGCTTGGGTTCGAACCCACGACATTCAACTCGTAAGTCGGGGTAGTTACCGGCTGAGTCATGATTAAATTCACTGCTTCTCTGGACTTTCAAGATCCAATAAATGTATTTATACAATTCTTACAAAAGGTATTTAATTTCTCCAGGTACACTAAACCACTCATGGGGCGAAGCGTCCCGCATAAGCCTTTTCCTACCTTCCCACGCGGACACAACACCACGGGATGAAATGCTCGCCAAAGCAATGCTAGACGCCTGTGACGACTATATCTCTGTCTACCTTACTTAGTAAGTACTTCTGCTATAGTGCGATCACTATAACTTGACGCGTGACGCGATTAGTAGCACTGAATTTTGCAGTCTTAGTTTCTATCGTAGTTCAATACTAATAGAGTTCAAAATAGCAACTGACAGAACATAACTACCATACACATGACTGCAAAATTCAGCGCTACCAAACGCGTCAAGATAATACAATACAATGTGTTCACTTTAACTTGATGTGTGACCTAATTCGTAGCACTGAATTTTGTTCGTTGTAATAGAGTGCAAAATGGCGCCTGACGAACAGAACTACCTTTGTTTTTTTGGCGGGAGGGTGTGTCAGACTCTTACTGACTAAAACCCACCCGTGTTCCTTCCGTTGCCTGTTTTGCCAGGGGCCTCGGTATCCCTTTCGGACTTTCCCACGACCCCGGCAGAGAACTACCTATCACATGAATTTTGCAGTCATGTGGACTGCAAAATTCAGTGTTACTAATCGCTTTATGCGTCAAGTTATAGTGAACGCACAGTAGATGTTTTTTTTTGCAGTTAATATGCATCTTTTTAATACTCTTGCTTTTTGTAAGCCTGTTCTTACTAGTCGACCAAGAATACAACCAAAGAGTATACTAATAAATAGGAAGAAGACAACTGTTAGTCACGTCATCCGCTAATATAGCGTTACAAGTAACTTTTGGCGCGCGGCCAATATCGTAACTAACGCCGCCATCAGGCGTCTTTTCAATACATTATACAAAACAATCGCACAAATGTTTTTCCAACAGCGCCCTCTTGTCAACATCATTCGACCGCCAAAAGTTGTTTGTAGATATAAAGAACAAGAATCTTTGGTGGGTGGCAAAATCGTAACTAACCATACATCTCGTTTTTTATTTTTTCAATAAATTTTCACAAATGTTTAACTTGCCAACGACGCGACGCAAGGTGCGTTCAAGCGCCAAAAAATCCTTGTAGCACGGTATTTGAGGGAATTGAGCGGAAATGTTATGACGCGTTTGTGTTTTAGTACCAAAAACTGAGACGCTAAGCAGGATAGTAGATCCCATTCCACTCAGTTGTCTAATTGTCTTAGTTGGCCAAGTCGTGATATGGTAAAAGTCACTCGACTTATTTGAAATTATGATTAGTTGTTAGTAAATTTGTCTCCATTTCATTTGAATTGGCCAAAACTGGCTTTTAGAGACTTGTATGTTTCTAGCGTCGCACAATAGTATTGTTTTTCTCAAACATGCTTGGAAATTCGAACATTATTTTGACAACCTTCTTCAAGATGAATCTAAAATGCTGTACTAGTCAAATACATGCGAGTAGGCGGCCGAATAAATTACTATGAAAACTCAGATCTGTCGTGTAATTTAAAAATGGAACGAACTTTTTACTTCGACACCAAGGAGGTAACTTATCAAAGATTTTATTTAAATTTCGAACTAGCCCAAATATACGTGGGACATTCAGAAAGTATTGCGAAAATGTAAAAAAACGTTCTATAGGTAAATATTTTTTTATAAAATCTTTTCAAAGTACTCTTCACTAGCCTCTATACAAAGTTTCATGCATCTAAACCAGTTTTCGAAACACTTCTTCCAATCCGTCGCAGACACCTCGTTTACAGCCTGCTCGAACGTGCATGACAGCGCATCTTCCGGCGATGAAAATTGTTCCTTTGAGCTGATTTCTTATTTTCGGCAATAAAAAGAAGACTCCGGTCAAACTCCTGGGTCACCCGGTGCTAGGTCAGGACTGTAAGGAGTTACAGCCCTGACCTAGCACCGGGTGACCCAGGAGTTTGACCGGAGTGCTGTCGTGGTGGAGCAGTAGCCCGCGGAGCCATGTGTTTGGTCGCTTGTTGCTTACAACAGAGAAAACTTCTGCCAAGCAATTGGTAGTATACCATTCCGCATTAATGCTTCTTTGGTTCCGTAAAGGAATTGACACCAAGTAGCCAGTCAAATTGAAAAGCTCGCGATCAAAATCTTCCCCCCGCTTCTAAATCGCTTTACTTTGGTAGGCGTTGATTCGTTTTGAAACACCCAAACCGTCGACTGGCGCTTTGTTTCTGGATTGTATTGATACATCCAAGACTGTAACCATGCCGAGACGAGCCTACTTCAAATTTGTTTATCATATCACGGCACCATTCCACCCGGGCCTGTTTCTGAGCATAGGTGAGGTTGTGCGGCCAGCGTGAAACTATCCTCCTCACGAGATGATGCACGTGTAGAAATTAGTAAAGGCTTCCCGATCCAACCTGCAGTATGTGTTGAATCTCTTGATACGTAACTCACCTATTGTCATGGAATACATTTTTCACTGCTAGCACGTTTTCTTCCGTAACGGCCGTCAAAGGGCGACCACTTTCTTCATCCCCAAAAACTTAGTCGACCGCGCTTGAATTCGTTATACCAACGATACACGGTTCCCTTAGAAAGGCCTTCGTTCATGAATGCCATTTGAAGTTTATCGTACGATACGTCCAGTTTCAGACGACACTTAAAATCGTAATAAATCATAGCGCGAAAATATTTCCGGCGCAGATCTGTGGCGGCCATCTACATCGCCACATGCGAACTACGCATCACACTGACGTCACGCAAAATCCTGCATCGCGCAAGCAGAGTTTACCGCGCAACTAGCATATATAAAACATCCCGACATCAACCGTCGGGCAGTTGCCCACCAGACACGACACCCGTCTGGTCGGATGATCCTCCCTTTTCTATGGAGGATGAGTGAACTTTACCTACACCCTGTTCCTCATGCCTCTATAGATCCATTTTTTTTATGAGACACGATAATTTAAATTAGCTCGCAAACAAGGTGAAAGGAAATTTTTGAAATTGGAACTATTTTTACGTACAAATAATCATATTTTCAAAATAGATTATATCTGGCCAGTCTCTCATACATAAAAACTTTTTTCGCAATACTTTCCGAGTGGCCTGGGGGGTAACCATTACCTCTTATAGCAGTATTATTTCAATATTACTTTAGCGTGAGAAAGAGATGGAGCTATAAGTCCTGTACAGATCCATCACTTTCCCACTGTGAAGTAATATTTTAATAATACTGCCTGGTAGCTGTTTAATATAAAAAAAACAAATGAACATATTAGCGCGTGAAAAATTATTGTTTTTCATTATTGATTATGGAATTTATAATTAATTCACTTAGTTTGAATTTCCGTGCATCATTAGAGAAAAGTACTATACAACCCTTGACCGCAACCAGGCATTGATGGACTCACGCATGTGTGCCTCGGCCCACATTTTCACATTCGTCCACCAATGCCCATTTTGCAGGCCGCGGCAGTAAAGTACTATTTATTGAAATCGTTGATTTTAATGGATGCTCGTACCCAGTGGTACTTACATATATACCTATAATTATTTTATAATTATGATGATACCAAAATAATTAATCTTAAGTTTTACCAAAGATAAGAGTAAGGCTACTACTAGATAATTAAAACGTTAATTAGTGACTTTTAAGTACAAATAAAGTGTATAAATAGAATAAAGTAATCTATACATATATACAAATAAATAGAATTGAAGTGTTTGATTGTACTGATAACAAAAAAAAGGTTTTATTTTTGTCTGTCTGTTTGTTCCGACTAATCTCCGAAACGGCTGGACTGATTTTGACGAGACTTTTACTGGCAGATAGCTGATGTTATAAGGAGTAAGTAACTTAGGTTATTTTTATTATATAAAAAGCTACGCCATCAATGCCGCGGGCAGTAGCTGGTAAGTCAATAAATTGTATAACATAAGTTTTAATCTAGTTTTATATCTTCAAAAGACTGAGATAATAGTAGTTTTATGCTGTAATCTAACCTCTAAGGTATAAGTAGGTATAATTCTGCCATCGTATCATCATAATCAGCCTATAAACACCCGCTGCTGGGACACAGGCCTCCTCTCTGTGAGAGGGAGTGGGCCGTAATCCACCACGCGGGTCCAGTGCGGGTTGGTGAATGTCACATATCTTCAAATTTTTGGTAAAGAGTAATTGCCATCGGCAAACTATGTATAACATTAATGTCAGTTTTCACTAATACGAAACCGCACCTAAATAAAAGCGCGCTGGTGGATTTTCTACTTTCGGCTCTGAGTCGAGCTTTGAAAATACAACATCGCGCTTCGGCATTCATTTAGGTGTCGCCTAGTATTAGTGAAAACAGGCGTTATTGTAAAAAGTTCTGCCAGCAACATAAACATGCAAATGCTTCCGACAAAACTAAAATGTTTGAATTGCATGATAGTTTGTTTACGAAGATTTGGAGCAGTTTTTCTAGAGTGTACCAGCTTAATTTTATGAACGAAAACTGTGGTATTGTCCGCGCGCAAGTGCTAGTCATCGCCT
This sequence comes from Atethmia centrago, assembly GCA_905333075.3. NCBI lineage: Eukaryota > Metazoa > Arthropoda > Insecta > Lepidoptera > Noctuidae > Atethmia > Atethmia centrago. Next base: position 19,066,971 of record HG995385.1, read on the forward strand.
GAGGTATGTGAGCGGTAAGACGGGAGAGGTAGACAAAGGCCAGTCATCAAACTCAGACCAACCAACGTCAAACTCAGTCTGCCAATCTTGTCAATCGCGCCCTCGGGACCGTCTCACCGCTCACAAACCTCAGGCGGTGACTAGCACTAGCGCGCGGACGACAAGTGGGCGTGGGCACATCTCTTATAAAAGTGGCTTTAATTTTACCTATCTATACTCAGATATAATTGCATTTTTGTATCAATAAATTAAAATCCATATAATTGTGACGAAAAAGATTACAGATTACAAAACGTTTAAAAATCGATCAATCATATTTTGACGGGAGCTTATTATATTTTTCGCTTTATTTACAACTGAGGAATAAAATCATTATAATTATCTATAAAATTTAGATAAAGATGCAAGTGTAATTTTGTTTTTATATTATCAATAAAGTTAGTGATTAATCTTAACTATATAAAATAGGTTTTTATTTTCCCCGTGTACCTTTCTTATGTTGATAATATTTTATCAATTTGGGAATGTCATTTCATGATTCTCTTGAACACATTGTAATTATTACTCAATTAATCAATACCTAACGTTAAGAGCTGGCTGTAAGCAAATTGCCTGTCGTAAATTAGATTTTTCATAAAATTTATAAGATTTAGGTATGACAAAAATTATATGAATAAAACCACATGATATTTCCAAACTTTTTGTGGAATAGAATCATAAAATAATACAATTTTGGTGACATTGAATGTCAGATATTTGTGCTGCTATTTTATATATCTTCCACAAATGTTCACATCTTGACGACAGGCATAATGCATGAATCATGATCTTCTATACAGATAAATAAAATGGAAGTGTCTGTTATATTAAAATACCCGCTTTTTACTAAATGCATATGGATGTATACACGGTACATATACCTACCAAAATAACATTTTTTACAATTCTTGTGTGTCTGTCTGTTTGTTCCGGCATATCTCTGAAACGGCTGAACCGATTTTGACGGGACTTTCATTGGCAGATAGCTGATGTAATAAGGAGTAACTAAGGCTATTTTTATTTTAGAAATTTTATTATTTTTATTAATTATTATCTTATCTATACATATAAAAAAATAAAATTGAAGTGTCTGTTTGTAATGCCAAAATAACAACTTTTTATTAGATGCATATGAAAGTATATACGTTACTTATAACAAAAAAACAATATTTAATTTTTTTGTGTGTCGGTCTGTCTGTTTGTTACGGCTAATCTCCGAAACGACTAGACCGATTATGACGTGACTTTCACTGGCAGATAGCTGATGTTATAAGGAGTAACGTAGGCTATTTTTAGAAAAAGCCACGCGGGCGAAGCCAAGAGCAACAGCTAGTATCAAATATTATTGCCGAGCTGTCCATAGTCATATATTTATGCTCGTGACTATACATTGAATAGAGCCGTTTCATCTGATTATTTTGCGTATACTCACTCCAGAAGATTCAAATTCACCTTAATTGCGTAACACACTATTATTCACAATCTGAATGATTTTGTAAGTAAGTAGGTATATTGCTAATCCATTGCTTTATATGTTCGAAAAAATTGTCTACTCATCAATGTAAATAACGCAATGAATGGTGTTACACTGTCAAAATGAAACGCATTGCTACTGATAGTTTGTTACACAATTACCCCGCAGATATACGCCTATAAGATTATACTGGCGGGAAGGGATTGTCTTTTCCGTCTAGTTTGATGAGAGGGGTAAAAAGGGGCGATGTTTTTTTTTTCGGAGATTCTACGCACCCTTAAATTTTCACTTCCCCCTATTTTTCTATAGCTTCGACAAGTAGACTTGACTCGTACAAATTTACATAGATGTAAATATGTATGGGTCGAACTCGCCGAATTTACATAGATGTAAATATGTATGGGTCGAACTCGCCAAATTGAATCGCAACAGATTGATCCAAAATTCGGTTTTAATCTACAGCCTTGGCCAAAAGTATTGAGCACCTTACAAATTTCGCTCGTTCACGGTAAGTATGGGAGAAAACCAAATCTACTGTTGAAATATTCTTTTGTCGGTCATCTACAAAGATTTAAAAACAATGACCCACGCCGCAGCTAGCAATAAAACACCTGGGTGGAATAAAATGTGTATTTTACAATTTTTGTATTTATTTATCAGTTCGCTACCATCGCTCGTTGTGAACACATCCAGTGATCTAGTGCGCCTTTGGTATTTTATTTCAAAGTTTTAAGTGTTATCGTTGCAATATGCCAAAACGAAACGAACTTTTCAGCTTCTGCATGAGCAAGGGAAATCACAAGTAGAGATTTCCAAAACTGTGAAATGTTCGCGCCGATATGCTATTAAGCGATTCTCTGCTACCGGATCACATCAAAATAGACCGAGAACCGGGCGCAAACGCACCACCACAGACCGTCAGGATCGTCAGTTACTGAGAGAGTCGTTAAGAAATAGGAAAAAAACAACTTCAGAGCTCGCTGCTGAGTTGTCAGAACAAATTAAGAAATCAATTTCTGCTCGAACTACTCGTAGAAGACTTCAGGAAGCTGGTCTGAAAGGCTGTAAAGCTAGGAAGAAGCCATGGCTCTCCGACAACAACAAAAAAGCTCGGTATAAATGGGCCTTAAAACACCGAACTTTCAGCGCTGAAGAGTGGTCAAATGTTGTGGTCAGACGAATCAAACTTTGAGGTGAATAAGTCATTTTAATGCCCTAATAAAATTATATAAAATGGTTTAAAAACCAAACGCATAGATGAAGTTATTTTTTTTTTCCAAACGCATAGGTGAAGTTATTTATACTCAATACTTTCCCTTTATTGCAGATTTTTGGTACACCTGGTGTGACCTTTGTGCGTCGCCGGGTGGGCGAAGTATTTAAGCCAGAGTGTGTGATCCCAACCGTAAAACACGGCGGCGGCAGCATAATGGTCTGGGGTTGCATGACCGATTCTGGAGTTGGCGAATTGTTCGTGTGTGAGGGTCGCATGGACTCTACTAAGTACATAAATGTACTAGAAACTGCGTTGCTGCCTTCATTCACGAAACTTCGGCGACACGAACATGGATGGTGTTAAATTCCGCCATGCCACAAATCTGCCCGCACTATGACATGGTTTCGGGAATAACACAGATCTTCTTGACTGGCCTGCCCAGTCGCCAGATCTGAACCCCATAGAACATTTATGGGATTTATTAAAGCGTAGAGTTAGGCGCCACACAATTAACCTTTTGACCGCCTCAGTCATGTATAGATGACAAACCAAAATGTGCCCAGCACGCCACGGTCACGACTACATGACAGATTTATATGGAATAATTCGTAGCTTGGCGCCGAGGGCACGTTTTTGCCTTTTTGACGTGGCGGTCAAAGGGTTTTGAAACGCTACCTGCGCCTAGAATGGAACGCGATTACTGCTGAAGACTAAAAAACTTGTTAGCTCTTTACCAAAAATAATTTCTGCCGTAATTAAGGCAAAGGGTGGACCCACAAAATATTAATTTTCAATTAATAAATAGTAAAATAAACCTATATAAAACGTTTTGTTTTATTTCTATTTGATACTCCTCATAAAACTGAAAGATGTCATGGGTGCTCAATACTTTTCGCCAAGGCTGTATTTGGATAATGAACCCATTATATTCCAAATAAGTTCTACATACAACCAGTTCATATCCAAACGTAAAACGTATTCTCATTTCCAACATTTGCGATCCCCGCAAGAAACACAATGGAAATGTTATAGTGTAATTGCATTGTAGTGGCTAGCACTTTGGATACGTTTTTGTAAATTTATCCGCAATTGTTAGAACTATGCACTATCGTCTACAGTTTATTGCAAGTCCTTATAGTATCTATAAATTTATCCGCAATTGTTAGAACTATGCACTATCGTCTACAGTTGTTTGCAAGTCCTTATAGTATATATATCAGACTTGCGGTCGGCGAGCAATGGGTAGCTCGCCGTGCGATAAGTACCAGGCCCGGGTCGACGGCGCGTTGTGTTCCACGCGCGCCTCTAAGTGATGTCGTCAGCACAAGTGTAGGGGTCTACTAGTACCAATGCCTACCGGGGTCGCGGGAAAGTCCGAAATGGATACCAAGGCCCCTGGCAACACAGGCAACGGAAGGAACACGGGTGGGTTTTAGTCAGTAAGAGTCTACGAGTGTAAGAGTTACGGTTGTCGCAACCCAGTGCTGGGGACGCCACGATTGCGGCGATAAGTCCCCTCTTTGAGGAGTGGCTGGAGAGGCGCCACGGCGTCCTCACCTTCCGCCTGACGCAGGTCCTCACCGGACACGGCAGCTTCGGGAGATTCCTGTGTCGGATAAGGCGGGAGGAAACGCCCGGGTGTCACCACTGTGTGGATCGCCCGGAGGACACGGTGGAGCATACGGTGGAGGTCTGCCCGGCTTGGGCAGAGCACCGCCGTGTCCTCGTGGAGGCGATCGGCGGCAGAGACCTCTCGCGTCCGGCCCTGGTTCTGGCCATGGTACGGAGCAAGAGGGCATGGGCAGCCGTCACCTCCTTCTGCGAAGCAGTAATGCTCGCGAAGGAGGAGGCGGGACGGTTGAGGGAAAGGCACGTTTCGCGCCCTCTCGCCCCTAGCCGCCGCAGGAGACGCCATGGGCGTCGGGAATCTCGGGCGGATTTCCAGCCACCGTAGGCGCGGGCTTGCGGACGGTGAGCAATGGGTAGCTCATCGTCCGGTAAGGACCAGGCCCGGGTCGACGGCGCGTCGTATTCCACGCGCGCCTCAAAGAGATGTCGTCAGCACAAAAGTAGGGGTCCACTAGGGCCGATGCCTGCCGGGGTCGCGGGAAGGTACTTATGGGTCACCGAGGCCCCCGCAACACAGGCAACAGGAAGGAATACGGGTGGGTTTTAGTCAGTAAGAGTCTGACACACCTTCCCGCTCCGCCTAGAGCGTGAGAAGTTATTTGATAATTTCCCACCCAAAAAAAAATTGTATCTATAAATAAATAAAAAATACAGATATAAATGTAGAAATTTTACATAGAGTGTCACAATAGGCAATCTCTAAAAACGATATTTTATAGACAAACTTTGGATAGATTATGGGGGAAGAAGAGACAATACTGCAGGAAGTCTGTGGTTCCATTTACATATATACAATAAATACGCATAAAAACATAAAACATATTAAACTTATCTATATAATATATTCAATAATAATAATGAAAGAAGTGCAACGAACAAAATAAATAGTAAAAATATGTTTAAGAGGACGGTAAATGCCAGCGACCTTGAGCGAGTGGGAGGAGCTTGCGTCACCCCCCGCGACCCCGCAACCGTTCGCACGTAACGTAGGGTAACCATACGTTTCAGATTGTGTGGACTGTCCTGCCTGATTTTTTATCACCATCCAATTTTTTTTTATGTAGTGTTCATAAATAAGGTAATATTCTGATAATAAAATAAGATTGTAATATATTATATTATTTTAATAGTTTGCATTGAATAAGTTGGTTTAAACAGGGTGTAATTTTAAACACCATCAACCTCTCTCGTCATTGTACTCATCATTATAAACAACTTTTACTCTATTGGACACAACATGAAATAACTTGGACTAAACATGAAATCGCGAAAAAAAATCAGCTGTTCCCTACATTTTGACGAATTAAGCGAACATAAATGTAGGGAACAGCAGATTTTTTTTCGCGACTTTACGAGGCACGGATGAGTCTCGGCTGTGATGCGACTAACGAGCTCTTTAGCTATGGAAACAATATAAAGTGAAATGAAAAGCCAAAAATCTTAATAAATAAATTTAATTCCAAAATAAAACAATTAATTTCTTTAGTGACAGATGAGAAAATATGAGATGTGCAGGCAAGATTTAGAGAGGGAATGGGCTGTATGGATCAGGGGGCCGATTCTACTAATTTGCAAAGTTATACGCTCTGTACCGTCTCATCAATGATTCGGTTTCGTTCGGCTCTCGTTCGTCCCCCATAAATCTATTCTACAATTTTTATGACAATAACTGAAACTGTAACTGACTGTAACCAAGTCGAAACCCAACTCAATCACTACGGGAATGAATGGCAATGAATGAGTGTTACCTATAGTTCAATTAGTAAGTTTATAATATTACTATAACAAAAATGGTTAAATAATAAATAAAGTTTATACGAATAATAAACCCATTAAAACTTATTTTCCGTTATATTTACCACGAAAACTAAATGATTTTTTCCATATATTTTAATAATTGTAAATTAGCAGATTTTCTTATAGGAAACAGTCTGGGCGGTTCGAATCGCGTAAAACGAAACGGATTTTAAATGTCGGATAGAGTGACTTTACTATAAAATAAACAGCGGGAATGGAATACTATACTAACTACTATACTACATGGCATGGTGGCCATGCCAATAGTCGCTGATCACTGTTGCATGTCATTGAAACAAAGAAATAATTTTAGGATCAGTAGGTATCACGGTATGATATGTGATGTGATAAGTATTCAATGATTTTCGTATAATATTAGTTCTAACATCAAATATATTAATATTCCGATGCGTACCTACGTATGCCTATATTCCGGTATAGCAAAAAGAATCATACGTTGTTAATAAGTAAAATATGAAAACGCTTGAAAACTCTGATTGAGTTGAGGTTCAATTGCCATTTTAGAACAATGTTGTTAGTAGAATCGCCCCCCAGAGTAAGTTAGTATATTTGTGGAGTCAGTTTACAAGGGATGGAAAGATTGATGAAGATGTGGAAAGGAGAGTAAATGCGGGAAATAAAGTGAATGGTACTATACATGCGATTGTAACCAACTAGTCGATGCCTAAAAAGGCTCGTCTTGCTGTTTATAATGGTGTGCTGGTGTCTAAGCTTACGCATGGAAGTGAATGAATTTTGGGTATGGCAAAAGAAGCATAAAAGTAGAATAAGGGCCGATTTTTCAATCGCCAGATAACTTTTATGTGAAGAATATGTTTGACGTTTTGACAGCTTTTGTATAGAATATATGTCAAAGCGCCATATTTATTCCTCGGATAGAAGTTAACTGATGATTGAAAAATCGGCCCTAAATGCTGTGGAAATGCCTCCTTGCGAAGCATGTGTGACGTGACTATAAATGATAGGCTGAAAAATTATGTGATAAGGCAACGGTGCGGTTTCAAAGAAGCGTGCAGCTGGCCTTCTATAGTTTTTGCCTTCCCCTTGGGATGAAGGCGTGAATTTGTTTGTACTAATTATTTTTTTTACATTTCGTAGAAATGTAGTCATGTTTCGAAATATTCCTCTTGTCGAGTGTCTTGCCTTCCTGTTTCTCTGTCTTTTCTTTGTCTGTATTTTGCCTTTAACCAAAATCATTGATTCCATTCCAGTTGATGGCCCTGGAAATATTAAAAAAAAACCTGTGAATCTACATTGTATATAATAAATAACGAACCATTGTCAGTTCTTTCACTATTTTCGTCATTATTTATTTCCGTCGGGTCGCAAAACCAAAATATTAAAACATAATCTTATTAATGAGCTGCACCTGTTTATTTAAACTAGACAAGTTTCTAACCTAATATAAAGGGATTGTCCCCATAAAACCATAATAAATGGTATGCCTAGAATCTACAATTTATTTAATACTAACTTTGTCTCCGCATTTTCATGTAGGGAATCATTTTCAGTTCTTTCATTATTTTTATCATTATTTACTTCCGTCGGGTCGCAACAACTAAAATAGTAAAACATAATCTTAATAATGTAGGTACTACACCTGTTTTTTTTTTAAGCTAGGTAAGTTTCAAACCTGCTGTAACGGGATTGTCCTCAAAAAACCATAATAAATGGTAGTCTACAATTTATTAGGTAGGTACTTACTTGCTCTCCGCATTTTCGTTTCGGGAATCTGTATTAAGTATTTCCTAACCTCCAAAAAAAAAAAATAATTAGATACGGATCTAAAGTTATGTTTGAACTTCCTCGTAAATAATGGATATACTCGCGCACAAATTATTATCAAAATAACATTTAGCTAACCTCATTATATTATAATAATATATGAGAAACTTACCTCAGTATCCTGTTTCTTTCATGTATACGTCCTTTCTCTTTCAGAACTTTAGTTGTTCTACCCATATTGTCAAAAAAATACGTAAGTACAGCGGTCGCGCAAAGTGTCAGCGTCTACCCGTGACAATGGTCAGTGGTACACTGCTGCCCAGTGTTGCCACAACTGAGTTCCCAAAAGGTACAAATCCAGCGCTGAAAAGGTACATTTTGGGTTAAAAAGGTACGTCAGCAATGGTTTTACTAAAATCACTTACTACTACTTCTCTCGCTCTCTCGCAATGAATTCGAGACAAGGATAGCTTGCTACATATTAGTAATCTGTGGACAAGGAGAAACTGCTTGCTCGCCAGCAATTTTTTTTTTTTTTTTTATTCTAAATGTGAGAAAACTTACATAGATAATATTATAAAAATCTCGTGTCACGGTGTTTGTGGTTGCACTCCTTCAAAACGGCTCGATCGATTTGTATGTATTTTTTTGTACATATTTGGTAGGTATGAGAATATGTCTTAAAATATATTTTATACCGATAATAAGAAAAACGAAATAGAAAAAATGAAATTGTAATTTTGACAGGACGACGTCTGACGGTTCAGCTAGTATTATACGTCTAAAAAATCCCCGCAGTTTTATTATAGGTACTCATTGAATTGTTTCTCGTGGTTAATATAATGGAAAAATCACATGATAAAAAAAATCGAAATCTTGATTTTGAAGTTATATCCATAATCTGAACATTAAAAAACATACTACACATAATATGCTCATAATTGTCAGTTAAAACTAAAATAATAAATTTATTATATTACTAATTCTACAGTAAAATCATGCATGTTTGTTGCAAATTTCGCGCCCTTTCGCCCCAAGCCGCCGCAGGAGACGCCCTGGGCGTCGGGAATCCCGGTCAGATTTCCGGCCACCGTAGGCGCGGGCTTGCGGACGGTGAGCAATGGGTAGCTCACCGTCCGGTAAGGACCAGGCCCGGGTCGACGGCGCATCGTATTCCACGCGCGCCTCAAAGAGATGTCGTCAGCACAAAGGTAGGGGTCCACTAGGGCCGATGCCTGCCAGGTTCGCGGGAAGGTACTAAAGGGTCACCGAGGCCCTTGGCAAAACAGGTAACAGGAAGGAAAGGAACTGGTGGGTTTTAGTCAGTAAGAGTCTGACACACCCTCCCGCTCCGCCCAGAGCGGGAGAAGTTATTTGATGATTTCCCAATCAAAATAAAAAAATGCATGTTTGTTGCAACAAATGCCTTCACCAACCCTTAGTTAGCTCAGGAGATCTAGGACGTTAGGTATGTATTCATTACAATATAAACTTGTTAGTAAGAATAATCATTATTTGAATGACCTGTGGTGTGGCACCACCCCACCCCCCTGAGAGTGTCGTAAGAGACGACTAAGGGAAAAAACCGTAGGATGGGCAGCAGCGTTCTTTCCGCGTACTGTACCATCACACTGCGATCGCCAACTCGCAATGCCAAGCGTGGCGATTACGGCAAAACCCCCTAACTTGGGGAGGCCTATGTCCTGCATTGGACGTTCCAGTAGTAGTTAGTAGAAATGTAATAGAATCAAAGCCCACACCAAAACACAATGCAACACACAAACAAAATATCTAGTAATATTCTCAAGGAAGTATTTTACAAATTACCAAGCACCACAGCAGCGAGCGGATAAAGGCACCAGTCAGCCACTCGGGGCCGCCACGACCAAATCGAACACAGGATTCGATTAATGGAAATGGGCTTAATCAATTTATTTATTGTAGGTACACTGATGTATACAAGAAAGAAAATCACTTCCCCTTATCGCAGAGACCAATATCTCGCGCGCTTAAAAATACAAAACAAAATGTACTTTAGCAAAACTATCCTTTTTGCAAACAAGCATCCTGTGAGTAGAGTAGTCACAGAGTAGTGTGGGTTTTGTATCGTATCTGCCTGTGTGTTGTACTTAGGACCGAAGATCTATCTCGTTTTCTCGTTTTGGCGGCGGTTTCAAATATTGGATGGTAAGTTGAAAAGGTACGTCAAATAGACCCCATTACACATTACACATGAGAGGCTTAAAAGGTACGTCAAATGTGTAAAATGTACGCTAACGGCAACGCTGCTGCTGCCCGTCGCCCGCGCAGAGCGCCGCATGCCGTTCCGTTCGATTTTATAGGGAATATTTATTTTTAGTAATAAAAGTATGAATATTTGAAATAATTCACAGATAGAATTATAGATAACAAAATAGTCTATTCATACATTGGAAGTAATTTCGATTTTTATATTTGGGTAGACCTTACTTCCTGAATTTATTTCATAAAGTATTTTACAACAATACTAAAATATTCACAGATATAATTGATGTGTATGCGGTTTAGTTTAACATACATTTTTTGCGTAACTTACTTGCATTAATTGAAGGCGTAATAACAGATTTAAAATTCACTAAAATCATATCTGCACCTTAAGGAGAGAGATGTGTTTTTTACCATAATTTTAAAAATGGACATAAAATATTACACCTCGAACTAGGTACAGAAAATAATATATTTAGATAAACTAGCTTAAACTCCGGAGCTAGTTACGATGTTGAGCAATCAAATCCGGAACTCCGGAGTTGGCTCCGGAGTTGACAGCTTTTTTATAAATTAATAAAAAGGTTCTTTATTTTAACCAATAGAAGTTTGATTTGTTAAGGAATCAGTGTTTTTGTTTAAAAAAAATACTGTCTGACAGACAGACGTTATAGTAGACAACTAATACACATTATAAAATATTAAAACAATCAACAATCATAAAAAATAAACATTTGTTTGGCAAGTTACAATAAAATAATAATCATGAACTTATAGGTACCTAAAAAATCTACTTTTTTTGAGATCGAAGGAGAAGTTCTTGGTGATATGTTTTGAGAAACGATGAGGCATTTAAAGATGAGTCAGAAAGAGAACTTCTAAGCTTTGTGCAGAAAAAGCCTGCTGCCGAGAATGCTCGTTCTGACCCCGCGCTCGTCGGCAAGACAGCAGATAGTGGTACGCTTCTGAAAGGTACTTTCCTCTGCATCCGCCATTGTCATAAATTAATTTTTCTACTCTTACGAATCCACCCAGATCCAAATTAGCAGATGGGGTGCTTTGTTTTTTATTTTTTTATTTGCTTAACACCTGGCTTCAGATGCTCTGCAACACTTAGGTGCAACTCTGGTTCATACGTTTCCATTAGTGATTCTGTTGATAATGTAGATGGCTAGTTTACGCGGTATTTAAGTCTTTTCAAAACGTCAACAATTTTCTCAGATATTTGTTCATTATTTGGTTTTCAAAAAGTATCTTCTTCTTCTGATGAAAAATAATCTTCGCAGTCGTGAAGGATTTCTGTGAGAGAGTCAATTTCTTGTTGAGTAAATGGGAAATTTAACCGCTCAGGCCCGTGGCTCAATAACGTCATCTCTCAATCTCAAAAAAAACATTTTTATTCGATAACTACTTTCAAATCGCGCGCCGCGAGGGCTCCTATTCGGAGCCATTGGGGCTTTATCGGTTAATTTCATGTCAATCATAGCTTTGAGTACAGAATATTTTAACTTCAAAAATACCCCAATCATATCAAACATGGTTGACTAGCGTGTACGACAGTCAAGTTGTAATTCCTGCTGAAGCCCTAGCTCCTTCTTGACGCAGTTTGCAAGGCATCCCTTTTTAGAGTTGAGTTCCGATTAAGATGCATTCGTCGTTTTGTAAATGATGTTTACATGGTTTTTGAAAACCGGTTTCAACTCCGGTGTTCTATTTCAACTCCGGATTTGAAAAATGCTTAAAATCGCTCCGAAACTCCGGAACTCCGGATTAAAAGCCCAAGGGATGATCAATATTGCATTATGTTCGTATTCTTCTACAGTTTACCGAAATGCTCAAAATCGAAATGCTTAAAATTTTAAAAATATGTGGTTAGAATAAAGCAGATAGTTACAGATTTAACCTTTTAAATGATTAAATGATAAATGATTTTTATTTCTGTAAGTAGGTTTATACAAACATTTTTGCACGTCAATCATATTTTTTAAATAAAGCTAGATGAGGTCGGCGTTTCCTATCTGACTACTCTGAGAAGAAAGGCTGAAACAAACTCAGAGGTCACAGTCTCTTTTAAAGTCCAGACATAATCTTGGTCAGATCATGTGAAGGACATGTAGATTGGTGCCTCGAGGACGCACTCGAACAATACTAAAGAGGACATTTGGGTTTTATTAAAGGACAATATCATCACGCTTTACCTTTACGGAGCTAAGCAGTCAATCATGACATAAGTATTGGCTATTTTAGTTAAAAAGCCAAATGCCTAGCGATTCGACGGCTGCTCTGCAAGCTTCTGGTTGTAAGTTTGATCCCAACTATTATTGATACTTTTTAGGGTACCGTAGTCAACAAGGAACCTCAGTAAGAAAATAAGTACCTCAGCATATGCTCTGTACAAACTGGCAGCAGTAGTTAGTGTAGATGCTTTGCTCACTGCATACTACGGCTTGGTGGACTCCATTTTAAGATACGAAGTTTTCTTTTGGGGTAACTCGACTGACCGGGAACTTATATTCAAAACCCAAAAGCATTGCATTAGATCGATGTTCAAACTTGAAACCACTCAGAGTTGCAAACCTTATTTTCATAAATAAAAAATCTTGACTACCTATCTTCTCTTTATATAAAAGAAAATGCATAGTATTTAAGATCCAACCCTCACCTCTTTTCTCGCATGGAGGATCGATTTCCGCTTAATCAACGTGACAATAGTCAGATTTTCCTACAGCAATATAGAACGGCACTTATGCGGAAGTGTCTTTTGCATGGCTCCTAAAATGTATAAACTTCCTCAAAGCTGGAAGTAATTAAGTGACGTTGCATTCAAAAAGAAAATCAAAAATTTCCTGGCAGATAAATCGTATTATAATTTGAGTTTTTAGATGAGAGATTTTGATAATGGTGCCGATTCCCTTGTTCACAAACTAAATTAAATTTAAGTTCAGTGTTTCTCTTTCTTTCTATTTCATTAAGAAAAGGACAGAAGATAAACTTTAGTTTAGTCCTGTCAAATTAATCAGCGCTTGACGCAAATTGACGTAATTTTAGTAGGCACGTTTTTAATCACGTCTAAACTTGTATGGAGTAGTGAAAGGCGCTGATTAATTTGACTGGACTAAACTAAAATTTATCTTCTGTCCTTTTCTTAATGAAATAGAAAGAAAAAGATGCACTGAACTTAAATTTAGTTTAGTTTGTAAACAAGGGAATCGGCACCAATGTCTTACTAATTTATTATTTTTTAATGATCTCTCTACTATCATGACATTTTTAAATAATTAGACTCGGAGTGACATTATAGTTTATTTTATTAATATTTGCATGCCATTTTTTAAGGCAAACGTGATGATCTATTTTTATCTGTACTTTAACATCTCTGGCATGCTGACAATTTGTGTTGTATGTATTGTACTCATGTTTGAGCAAAAAAAAATGATTATCTTTTATCTAACCCTTATAGTTTCGCCATGTCCGTCTGTCTGTCTGTCTGGGGGCTTAGCTCAGAGACAGTACTTGAAAGCTGCAATTTGGCATGGGTATACATATTAGTCACGCCGGACAAAGTGGTAAAATAAAACTTTTTTAGGGTACCTCCCTCACACGTTTTTCTCGTATCCCATGGTGTGGGCAATCATTGGATAGACCGTTCAAAAATATTGCGGGTTTGTGAAACCATTTTTCGATTCAGTAATCCGTTTGTGCAATATTAAGCTTTAAAGTGCTTTAGAGTCAAGTTTCCGCCCCTGACCCTGCCAGCTAAATGGTTGTTTTTGAATATGAGAAAAAATCACGTCAGTAGTATACTTTCCCAGACAGTTTCAAAACAGCTCTAGTCCACCCTATTCATAAGGGAGGGGACAGAGGCAGTGTCAAAAATTATAGACCTATATCTATTCTACCAACCATTTCGAAGATTCTGGAGAAGATACTGAACAACCGTTTGCTTAAATACATTAATGCACATAAACTTCTCTACGGAAACCAATATGGCTTCAGAGCCGGAATTGCAACAGAGGACGCAGTTATTGCACTCTCTGAAAAAGTGACGCACCTCATGGATAAGAAGCAGCGGTGTATTGGTTTATTTCTAGATATCTCGAAAGCTTTTGACACTGTCTCTGCGCCCATACTTCTGTCAAAACTGGAACGCATGGGTATTCGTGGTCCTGCACTTGACATCTTTTCAAGTTATCTGGAGAATCGTTTCCAACATGTCCAATTAGATGAGGTAATAAGCGACAAAGCTAGAATAGAATACGGCGTCCCACAAGGCAGCATTCTAGGTCCAACCTTGTTCCTCATCTACATTAATGATCTGTGTTCACTTTCATTAACTAACTGCTTCATATTTACCTACGCTGATGATACAGCCCTACTTGTTCATGGGAATGATTGGAGTGAAGCAGAAAAATATGCTCAGATGGTGTTGGACATTGTCATGAACTGGTTTAACGATAATTTATTAACCCTGAATGCAGAAAAAACGAAGCTAGTTTCTTTTTCTTTAAGTAATAAGACTCAGCCAAACGTAACGCCTATTCTTAAGGTACATAGTTGTTCTCCAAACTCCTGCTGTGCCTGTCCCACTCTGACAACCACATCTTGTATTAAATACTTGGGTGTACCAATTGACAAACACCTGAACTGGTTCAGTCATATTGATAATCTTATCATCCGAACGCGTAAACTCATTTCCATATTTAAGAAACTCCGTTGTTCAGCTGACTCGGAAACACTTATGATGGTCTATTATTCCCTCTGTCAGTCTCTTCTCCTATATTGTTTGCCAGCTTGGGGTGGCGCTTGCAATTGCAAAACATACTTTCTGAAATTAGAGAGAGCTCAGAGAGCAGTTCTCAAAGTTATGTTCTGCAAGCCATATAGATACCCTACTTTGGATTTTTTTAGGGAAAGCAGGGTTCTGACAGTGAGAGGCTTATATGTGCTACAATGTGTATTAAGGAAACATCGGCTGCCGTTCACAGTAAGTACTAAACGTCGCGCAGACATTGCCCTTCCACCAGTTAGACACAAAACCACATTCGCAAAACACCAATTCAGTTACCTCAGCTATATTCTATATAATAAAATCAATAAATTTCTCCATATACACAGTTTAAATTATCACCAATGCAAAAGCACAGTTAAAGAATGGCTAATTGAGAAATCATATGACGAGACCGAAAAACTTCTCTTCCCACATGCTTAAGACAAATCTCCTCTTATTTAAGTATTTTCACACACAAACACTCATACGCTCCCCCCACTTTCACACTTACTCACACATCCACTATTCTACACCTACCAGACACATTCATACCATACACAAACCGCACCCTCACATTACTTACACATACACAACATACCTACTACACCTACCACGACCAATTCACTCTCACTCAAACACTTACAAACAGTTTTATTAATTATTTTTACTTTCTTCTTTCTATACTCATAAATAATAATTATAATGTTACGCTAACCATGTTACTGGTGAAAACAGTTTTATTGTAACTTTTGATCAACTATCTACCCTTAAGGAATTACTGGTCCCCAAGTTAGGCTATAAACCTAGTTTGGGTGCCAGGAGATAATACTTAATGCACTTTATGTTGTATCATATTACTGTACTTGTAACCTTGTAATCATTTTACTGGAAATAAACATTATTATTATTATTATTATATAATGTATAACGAAATTAAAAGGAAAACTATCACAGCTAAGTAGGCTTTACAAGTTAACGAGTAATAGTCGACCAACTTACATTCGCACTTTTTTTTTTGGGTGGGAAATTGTCAAATAACTTCTCCGGCTCTGGGCGGAGCGGGAGGGTGTGTCAGACTCTTACTGACTAAAACCCACCCGTGTCCCTTCCGTTGCCTGTGTTGCCAGAGGCCTCGGTAACCCATTTGAACCTTCCCGCAACCCCGGCAGGCATCGGCCCTAGTGGACCCCTACACTTGTGCTGACGACATCTCTTTGAGGCGCGCGTGGAACACAACTCGCCGTCGACCCGGGCCTGGTCCTTACCGGACGGTGAGCAACCCATTGCACACCGTCCGCAAGCCCGCGCCTATGTTAGCCGGAAATCCGCCCGGGATTCCCGACGCCCAGGGCGTCTTCTGCGGCGGCTAGCGGCGAGAGGCCGCGAAATTTGCCTTTCCCGCATCGCATCGCTTCGGGAGCATTACTGCTTCGCAGAAGGAGGTGACGGCTGCCATGCACTCTCGCTCCGTACCATGGCCTGAATCAGGGCCGGATGCGAGAGATCTCTGCCGCCGATCGCCTCTGCGCAATTACATATGCACTTGGAGAAATAACCGTGACGTATATCGATGTATGGGAGAACATATTTTTCAACTACAATGTTAATTTGTTTTTGGGATAAATTCATCCCAACTACAAAACCCTTCATTGTGCGTGTACGACACTCAATTGATCAGTTTTTATAATTTTTAATTTGTAAGATTTCCAAATCATAGTAAAATAAGTTATTGCATATTTTTAGCGTTACATTAATTTGTATAGGTACTTGTTGAAATGTTTCTTTTACAGTGAAGAAAAGACATTCTACCTGCTTTCAAATGATCTGCTAATCAGAATTTTCCTTTAGGTCAGCCAAGTTCTGCGACAGATCGCCATACAAAGCTGTCAGTTTCTATACGTCATTTGTGTCGTAGTACGAGTACGCACAAACTCCTTTCACCAGATACCCATGATTTATCAGCTAGAAAAATAAGAAGAAGAAAGAAATAAAATACACACTAAAAGCCACACAATATAAAGTAGTGTAAAGTACGATGTACATTTGCAGCCGTGAGCTGCACCAAAAAGAACTGGGTAGTTCAGCAAAAATGTTGCCAGACAACTAGTGCCTGACGCTGATAGTCATTATACTCTGCGTTGGTTTGAGCGTTCTTATTGCTAACTGCACAAATCCAGTGCATGTACACTCTTTTATTATAAGCGTCAAGAAGGACCGAATACGGTTTTTAGCGAGCTTATACGTTTTCTCATTTAAGCGCTGCGATATTTTGTCGGGTTTTCAAAAAAGCGCTATTACTTGAAAATTATAAATATTTTCTTAAATCTAATTCTGTAAAAAATACGCACAAATTATGAGCTACTCGTGTATGTTTATTCTACAGGCACACCAACAACAGTTTTAGAGATACACGATTCTGCAAAACGTTAGTCCAGCAGGAAATGCAATATCTCAAAAACCTGAAGACGCACAAATTGTATTTTCGGCGCACATTTTTGCGCAAAAAGCTCTCTGCCCATGCTCAATATTTCTCTCTCTGATCATTCGTTTAGAATTTTCCTGCTGGAACATCGTTACTCCAGCAGGAATCGTTTTTTTTTTTTTCAAAACGACTAAGCGCACAATTTTTTTTATTTGGCGCACATTTACAGTAGATTACGCACTAATTATACGTACCACTCATATCAATCTAGGAGCCACTGTCCTAAAAGTCCTCGCGCACGTATGGGAGTGGCGCGAGGAGGCGAAACGCCGGGGCGTAAGCCCGCTGCCGCGAGAAATCGCGGCACAGCGGACGGAGCTCCGGCGGGATCTCATGGCGTCATGGAGAGTACGATTGTCGCAACCCAGTGCTGAGCACGCCACAATTGCGGCGATAAGTCCCCTCTTTGAGGAGTGGCTAGGGAGGCGCCACGGCGTCCTCACCTTCCGCCTGACGCAGGTCCTCACCGGACACGGCAGCTTCGGGAGGTTCCTGTGTCGGATAAGGCGGGAGGAAACGCCCGGGTGTCACCACTGTGTGGATCGCTCGGAGGACACGGTGGAGCATACGGTGGAGGTCTGCCCGGCTTGGGCACTGCACCGCCGTGTCCTCGTGGATTCGATCGGCGGCAGAGATCTCTCGCGTCCGGCCCTGGTTCAGGCCATGGTACGGAGCGAGAGGGCATGGGCAGCCGTCACCTCCTTCTGCGAAGCAGTAATGCTCGCGAAGGAGGAGGCGGGACGGTTGAGGGAAAGGCAAATTTCACGCCCTCTCGCCCCTAGTCGCCGCAGGAGACGCCCTGGGCGTCGAGAATCCCGGGCGGATTTCCGGCCACTATAGGCGCGGGTTTGCGGACGGTGAGCAATGGGTAGCTCACCGTCCGGTAAGGACCAGGCCCGGGTCGACGGCGCGTTGTATTCCACGCGCGACTCAAAGAGATGTCGTCAGCACAGGGGTCCACTAGGGCCGATGCCTGCCGGGGTCGCGGGAAGGTACTTATGGGCCACCGAGGCCCCCGCAACACAGGCAACAGGAAGGAATACGAGTGGGTTTTAGTCAGTAAGAGTCTGACA
The DNA here is from genome assembly GCA_905333075.3 of Atethmia centrago. Lineage (NCBI taxonomy): Eukaryota > Metazoa > Arthropoda > Insecta > Lepidoptera > Noctuidae > Atethmia > Atethmia centrago. The sequence continues at coordinate 19,085,439 of HG995385.1, forward strand.
CCCTCCTGCTCCGCCCAGAGCGGGAGAAGTTATTTGATGATTCCCCACCCTAAAAAAAAAAGGAGCCACTTTCCTGCTGGAGTAACGTACACCAAATCCAGACTCCGGAATTCCTAATGGAAAAGCCCAATAACAAGTTTAGGCAGGCGTTCTTTACGACCATTAGACCAACTATGTACCTACTACGGCGGATTGTGATAATTTGACAGTATTGAACGCATATCTCCATAAGTTCAATCATGTTTTTTTGCGAATACACTATGCCTTCACGTTTGCATTGACTTCGTCATCTGCCTAGACTTTTCCCAACTACGTTGGGGTCGGCTTCCAGTCTAACCGGATGCAGCTGAATACACCAGGCGGTATTTTACATGGAGCGACTGCCTATCTAACCTCCACAACTCAGTTACTGGGTAATACGATACTCCTTGGTAAGACCGGTAGTCAGACTTTCGGACTTCTGACGACCCGTAAACACAAAAATCCACGAATGACACCCAGGACCAACGGCTTAACATACTTCCCGAGACACGAAGGGGTTTTGGTATGTAAAGATCCCATCCACGGACCGACCGCGGCAAGCGTAGCTTAGCCTGATCGATCGACCCGTGTGGCTGTTATTACTTAGCCACTTTTACAATAAATTACACCTAACTAATGCCAAAAGAACACGCACGTCACGTGAGCGATTAATAGATAAATAAAAAACAAAAAAATACATTATTTACACATTTTATTCATCGTTTTTACAAAATAATACTTTTTTCAATCAACAAGTTCGAAGCAACATCTATGTGATTTCCAGTTGACAATGTTTTGTACTTATAAAATTATAATTTCAACACTCTTTTACATACGAATTACTTTACATATGCCGCATCCAAAGAGGTTTAATTTTTCTTCGTCGTAAATTAAACGATTCTGAATGCAGCGGATAGAGTGCTAACTTTAAGGTTTTTTAACAAATAAACTAACTAAAAAAATATTTTAAAAATATTTTAATCAATTTTATTGCACTGTTGATACCGTTGCCGTTTCATTATTTTCGTCACCGCTGCATACAAAAAATATTGTTTTAATATCAATCAATACAATCATGATAAAGCTCATTTTGTATGGAGAAGTGATGAAACGTTACAAATGTATGGGAACAGTATCCATAATAATTATTATCATTGTTCTCGTTTCCCTACAAGTACCTCTATCTATTGCATCTAGAACATTTTTATCGTCTCTAAAATTACACGGCATCTCAACATAAGATCGCATTATCGCCACAAGTACGACAAAACGTGACACATCTCACGGTGATACTACCTACGACCCGTTTAGACACGTCGGTAATCGTGCGGTTGACGCTCGTATCCGTCGTGTATAGCCTACAGTGATTTTATGTGTATGTATCCCCAAGCAACACATTCTTACTTGTTCCTTTTATGAATATATAGTTCGTTTTTTTAATCCCAGAGACTAATTTGACATTTCAAATGATTGTTGTTCGTTTTTTCAATTTGGAGTTTGACATTTGCATGTGTCAATTTAGTCTCCGTGATTTAAAAAAACAGACTGTAGTATTTATGTAGATAATAGTGGCTATATAAAATGATCAAAGTTGTAAGCTAATTTCATACTCTAATTTCAACAACTAAAGCCATTTAGTGTACAGGCGGACTATATTTCCACTGCATCATACAATATATGTTTTCCGATGTCAGATGTCTGTATTAGTAGCATTAGGTACCATAGTTTTTTTTTTCGTTTTTAATTTTACACGCAGTTGAAGTCAAGTTATCTGAACACTACTTTAATTTACCTAAGCTTTAAACATGGGATTTAGTACAAAAACGTCGATTATGAATACGAATTATTATTTTGAAACTATTTCGTTGCGTACAGCGTAAGGTTTTTCTTTTTAATTTGTAATCTTTTCTAAGAAATTGTCAGTGATTTAGATTTTTTTAGTCAACTAACGTTACGTTATGCGTCAAGCTTTATGGCGGTTCTGAAATACGCTACTCGCAGCGCAGTACCCCTCACCCCCGCTGACACATGAATTCGTTAGTAAAATTTAGCTAAATTCGTTAATACGTTAGGTAAATTCGTCACCTCATGTTCCGAGCCGCCATAAAGTTTGAATCATACTGTACCTAGAATTTAATGTATGAACTAATATAAATGTAAAATATTTAATAGATAAAAGTGGTACTGTCAAGACAGAACTTTCTAGGTAGGTAATGCTAAAAGCCTGAATAAACTTCGATTGATATCAGGCTCAAACGGACGTAGCTTAAAAGTATTTGACTCCGATATTCTGATTTCTTTAGTTAGTTTGAAATCATGTCCCGAGGCTCAGCTACAATTAGTTTAAACTTCGGTTCAAACAAGCAAAAATACGCTTAGTTTATTAACTCCAAACACAAGCAGGTTGTATGAAACAAGATATTTAATTTCAATTAAGCGTAATTATCACGGTCATAGATGTTAAGTGATTTCCATCAACAACGTTTATTAATAAAATTGTGATCCTATGTCGACCATTATTATAAATTACATAAGGCAAAATGGCTGACACAGACAAACCACAAAGTGAATATTTATTATTTTCTACAATTTCAACACTTAATGACATGCATTATTTTCCTTAAAATTATTCAAATAAAAACTAAAAGTATTTTATTTTAAGTCCTACACTAAAATGCGTTGGCCCGCACTATTTCGCAGCACAATATTCTATATTTTAAATTTCAATTAACCGCCATAATACAAAAATGGAACGACGAAACGAAATTTCGAATTTTATTTTTTCTAGTTATTTTCTTTCCAAATGTTTTTTTTTTACATAAATAAAGCTTTTTAAATGCAGATTATTTTAGTTTATCATTTTATTTTATTTCATTGTACTGTACTGTGTCATTAAAGATATTCAGCATACATACAAAATCACAGACAAGAAGTACAAAAATATTAGTATAAATAATTATATTTAACGCACCAGGCGTTATTTATAAGCGTTTAAAATATATATTTACCTAATCTATTTATATAATTTTATCTATAACATTCACACTAGGCTAGAAAAATAAAAGTTTGGCATCTAATTTCAGGCCTAATTTACGAAACTTTCATAACAGCCAAACACGAAAACCAAAAATTACATTTAAATGTTCTTAAGTTCTATCAATAGGTCTGTTATAATCCAAAATAAGCAACTGTGTATTTCTTGCATTTTTTTCAATCAGTTCAGATTCCTATCCTCATACAAATAAAATTTAATGAGTATATCCAAACTGATCATTCCTCCCTCGAGCTCCCTTGCTGACTTCTCAACTAGCCACAAAACGTCAACTCGTTAACATAGAGGGCGCCACCATCTTTATGGCCCAAAACGGTATTGGTATGGTTTAAAAAAAATAAAAAACCAAATGATCTGACTACTATATTTTATGAACAAAATGTTGTTTCATGATGCGATGACTCATTTGCACCAGTAACTGTATTATGGGACAAAGAGCTCTTCAAATATTAACATTTTGGTGCATCATCATATTCACCATAATGCAGTCGTATAGTTTTTTTTTTATATATATAGTAGGCTTAACTCGCGTCGGTATAAATGATCCACTAATAAAAATTATCTGCAGTTTTCAACCAGACCTCTTTAGATAAGTTTTTATGTTAGTACAACCACGTTCGCAAAATTACCTTGATACTGATATTTTAAAGGTAATACTTATTTTTCCTTTTCGGACCAAAAATAAGGTTTTTATCACACGTTGATCTTTCTGCAGTTTGTTCAGTCAGTTTTTGTTATAACCATACTATGCCATAATCTTTGCACCGAATTATTGAGCCGTATCGTGTGTCCGTTTCAAATTAATTTCGATACATTTAAGTTCAAACTTCCATTATCATAATAATCATAATTACGTTTGCAGGCCGATAACAAATCTCATTATTCAATTCGATATTTAAAATATTCCTCACCGATGAACATCAATTTAATCTTTCATACATTATCTTCATATTTATACACACATGACGAAGATGCAAGATAAAAATAACATTAAATTTGCTTTCATGACTTTTCTGTGAGTAATTCCTCTTTTAAGAAGAAACGCGGTCACGTGGTCGTTGGCGTTCATTCCGTACTAACGTATTCCTCTGTTTTCCACCTGGTTAATGATACTAGTCCAATTTTTTTACGAAATAATTTATATCTACCACTGCCATGGTTATTTTTTGGGGTTATTAAAAAATATATAATTTCGATAATACGGTATGAACGCCAACGACCACGTGACCGCGTTCTCTTAACAAAAGATTAAAACAAAGCAATGTATCACATATTACTTAATTTGAAAAATATGTTTATCTTTTAGAGACACAAAGGAATATAAATTGTGTGCCATCTTCAAAAGTAATGACGTGTTTTCTTGTCATGTGAATTAAATTATAGACACTTGAGTCGATGTTTACCATATCGGCAAAGATAAGTAGTCACCTAGCAAACATCTGTAAGGTTAAGATTAAGACCACTTTACGTTATAACATACAGTCACGAAATATCCTCACGAGAAACGAACAATAGAAGATAATTATAAAATGCTTTTACATGTCGATTTGTAAAAAAAAGAATCTTTTAAATATAGTTGAGCATAAAAATAATTAAATGTAAAAAATAAAATAATCGGCAAGTTAAAGCGTCTATTTGACGTTCTTAGAATTTACGTCACTTGAGTAACTAACGTAAGAGATTCTTAAGAGAGTTAATAAAATTTCATTCTATCAAGCACACAAGACAAGAAAACCAAGTAAAGTACTAGTAAAAACTAATAAGTACCCACAATTGAAGACGAAATACAATTTAAATCTGTTTAAATCCTTAACACTGTCTGTGTCTGTAGAACAATCGGTTATCAATGAACGTTTCACACGTTCACGATAGCTTGGATATTACCAACATTGTTTTTTAACTGTATTTACTAAATACACCATGCCAATGTAACATTCTTCTCTTTAAAAGGCACTTTTGCACCCACATCAGATCTGCAATAAAAGTAACTTTGTAGTAACTGATATTGCAGGTACTGAGAAAAATGAAACATGTGTTCACGATTTTGGAAAATATAAAGAGTATCTTCACATACACAATTATCGATTGAGTTGTAGAGTTTCCCTTTAAGACGTGCAAAATAAGTGGTTAGGTACTTATATCCACCCTTTATTTATTTCTTCCTCTTCAAGTTTATTTTTTATATGAAAGTACGATGTGCTTTCATCAAGTCTATCATATTTAAATAAGTATATATAAACAAGTGAGATTGTCTAAGCTAAAATAACAATGTACAGTACATATTGTCACTTACACAAATATACAAAATTAGGTGCTTATTCACCGGGACCGATAACAAGCGCGCTGATTGCGAAAAACAGGAACACTAGTCCACCGATTATGGTTACTGTGGAAGAGAGAAAAGTATAGGTTAAAATAATGAAACAAAAAACATATTATATAAGGTGGTGTGCAATAACAACAATTACAAAGTTGTCAAGGAAAAAGCGCTAAAGTAGAATAGAATACTCTTTATTATGTACGCCATAAAAATTACAGATGTAAATGTAGAAATTGTACATATGGTGACACAATGGGCGGTCTTGTCGCTAAAAGCGATCTTTTAAAGACAACCAGGTCGGTCAAGTAAGTTATTTGCAGGTCAGTAGGTTGTATTTTGATCAAAATATGATTCGACCGTAACAGATATGTATTTATAGAATTATAATCATCAATACATCTCTCTAAATTAAAATAACCCTATTGAATGACTATTTCATGAAATCAAGACATTTTGGCCAAGTCTAACTTAGGATGATTTAATGATTTTCCCTCCATAACAAGTTGGCAGATATAACTTAGACCATCTCATAGCAAAATACAGGTTAATGAACATGTCTCGAGATCTCAAGTATTAGCAAAAGAAAAACTTTAAATGAATGCGTTAGATAACTAGTAACGCAAACTGCGAAACAAAATATTCGCGTAAATCATCCTCTGTAAAGCAGAACCTAAAATAACTTTCATGGCACCCGGACGTTTGCCAATGACGCAGAAATGCGTCATAGGTGTTTATTTCTGCTGTTTTTCGTTGACATCATTATTTCCACCAACATGGAATCCAAACGGGAATATGCTGTCTTCCTCTAGCTGGCTTTTACATTTCTCAGGACCAAAGGACAATTTTCGCATGAGCTAACAGAAGTCAACGGGGTATGGGATAGCATATGAAAAACAAGTATTATAAGCTATAGAAATTTGGTATCACAGGCGGAGACAAACAAAAGTTATACCATATTTCAGGTTATTAGTTTGTCCCCGCCTGCGATTCCAAATTTCTAAAGCTTATAATACTTGTTTTTCTCTTTTCAGTTAGGTATGTGTTTTTGCAGTCAGGTTTTTGTTTTTTAAATAATTTGTTTTTTCCCAATTTTTTCATATGCTATCCCATACCCCTGTGTTTTGCAGTCGGGTTTTTGTTTTTTAAATATTTTTTTTTATTTCAAGTTTTTTAGTTTTATTAATATATATATGGAATTGCCTCATTACTAGCTTTTATTTGATATCAATATTATTGTAATTTATTTAAAAAAAAAAAACGTTTTCCTCCCTTTTTGTTGTATTTGCAGATGCAATATATAAAAATTATATAGCCTATGTCACTCCTACAATTAAGACGAATCTAAAGACACCTCATGTGTTAAAATCCACCAAGCCGTTTAGGCTACAGAGCGTGCCAAAGAAATAGACATACATACATACATACATACATACTCTCGAAAAACATTACCCTCCTGAGGCAGTCGGGTAATTACTTAACTTTACCTGTGCATTTAAAAATTTAGAAGACAATAAAAAAAAACTTCAAAAATAAACTCACCAGTCCTAACAGAAATCTTGGCAGCAACCATTCTGCCGCCTATCACAGCCAGTCCCGTACACAGAGCATGGCCCAGCGATCCACCGACGACCACGCCGACAGCGTGCTCCCTGGTCGCAAGCACGACCGTGGCCAACTGCGACCGATCCCCCCACTCAGCGAGGAAGGTAAGCGAAGCCGCTTGCAGAAGAACCTTGAGGACAGCGTTTCGTTTCCGCCGCCGGTTTTCGACTTGTCCTTGTTCTAACATGTCTAGGGTTTCTTCTTTTTCTTCCTGCAATTTTGGAAGGTGGTTTAGCACGGCGAAATTGTGTTGCAAGTGTGGGAAGATTGAGGCGTAAGTGTGGAAGAATTTTTAGGTGTTACTGGCAGGTTTTTCGTTACAGCCATGCTATGTTAATCGTGATGCTCTTGGCAATCTTGAATCATAGAGACAAATATTTTGACAGTAGTCATTCATGCTATTCTAAAATTAGTCCACAAGTACAGACAAACTGGAATTACATATATGCAAATACAGATAAGTACATGATAACTTGCTAAGCAAGACAAAAGGCTGAAACGGCATGGACAACATATTTTATGAATGGATTAAAAAAAAAAGGTTTGCTTGCAAATAAACTGTTGTGACTATGGTGACTAGTTCTTCGAGCATATTTTTATTCAAAAATATTTCTAAAATGTGATTAAATGGTGTATTTCAGCCTTCAAGTGTGACTTTACACTACAGTCAAATATCCACAAAATTAGGGATGAGGCGAAATTAAGAATCGAAATGAATGAATAATGTTTGCATTCCAGGCTTCAAATATGCAATAGTGGCAGCATTTTTGTAAGAAAGCCCTAATCCATATAAAATTAATTTCTGGTTACTTTCGACATAATTTTTGAGTAAAAAAAAAAAACAAATGGTTTTTTTTTTACACTAACTAAAGATACATTTATCTATTTAAGCTATTTTAGATTATAGACTTCATACCTATTTCGTTTTATACATAAATATTTGAAGCCCAGAGAAAAAATCTTGCCCAGAAAAATGAAATCACTTTTCTTATTAACATAGAAACATTAAAAGTCTCAGAATCGAAGTCGAAATTTTTCTGGTCAGATGACTTAATGAAAAGTATGAATGAATACCAATACGCGCCCTATAGAGCCGGTATTACACAATCAAAGGTTAACTAATTCAATATTTTACTATTTGATGGTGTAACACCTGCATAAACAACATTCTAATCAAATGCTGAATTCCTTTGCATAAACGATTCAATTCATCTATCGAAGCCTTTCTCAAACAAAATAATGATATGGTCTGTGCGTAACAGAACGAAAAAAAAAAAGCTAAGGCTAAAGAAAAAATAACTAGGTGTCATTCGTACTGCCAGGCATAATGACGTAAGATCACCCTCAGCGGTTCTGATTGCGCCGAGCTGCCCACTACAGGCTCCCCTGGGGACTGTGGGTCACTCTCCGTTTCTCTGGGGACCGAAGGCCCCGGGCTTTGGGAACCAGCGGACGCAATCGACGTCGTGTCAGGCGACTTCGATCGGTCTTTTAGCGCGTCCTGCAGTGTCATACTTTTGAATCTCGAACTGGCAACTTACGATCGAAATTAATCTCGATGTTCAAATCTAAACCGTTATATTGACATCGGCAGATTAAAAAAAAAACAGAATTGGCATGTAAAACCGAATCATCTTTTAAAAGTAGTACTGGCAAAATATTTGACTCGATTTTTAAAATCCCCTTTCCCTTTGTACACACAAAATGGCGCTTTGTGTGTGCCCGTTATATAGGTCAATAAAATTAAAATAAAGAAAGGAATTCAACATTTGCAGCTAAGACTGAAAAGAATCTACAAACACAAAAATATCTCAAAAACACTATCTTATCTAATAAACACAGTCCTGTTTAAAGTTAGATTTCGTCGGTGATTAATATTTGATTCGACTAGATTGACCTTCATCTTAATAACATTAGTATTTTTTTATTCGACCTCCTTAGCTACCGTCATTCTATTGTTTTAGACCCATCCGTTTCAGCGTAATCTGAAGAGGAATGACTTTGGAATGATAATAAATAATTATTCGCATCAATGCCAATGATTACTTGCAATGCAACCACTCGATCAAAGTACTCATGAAATGTTGGCAATTTAGTAAGTATTAGTCTGGATTTAACCTGTTTGCATGGCTTTTTTTGAATGTGGCAATAAAAAATGTAGGTACCATTAGTTAAGATAACTTTGGTACATACCTAGATAAACAATATCATTTTATTTTGAAACAGATCATGTAAGATAGCCAAGATATTAAGTTTGATTAAAGGATAAAATTTTACAATGTGTCATGAGGCGATAACATGGTTTTAAAAAGTGACGTTGATTTTAGTGCATACAAGAAAACAGTAGGTAAGAACCATTAGCAATGAGTTTATTTGTGTCAATGACATTTGAACGGGTAAACTTCCTTGCAAATATAGGCTACCATTTGAAATTAATAAATTAATATTCATACATTTAATACAGAAGTACTACGAAAAACGCATTAAAAAGCTACGAGTTTGTTTTTTGGGAAAATTTATTATATCAGCTTGCATGACCCTATTTGATGCTGACAGCCCTATGAAGTATAACGTCATTTTAATGTTATTGGTACATAACAACGAGACGGGTCTAATTCGCAAAGATTGAAAAAAAAAAGAACTGAAGTTGTGAAATTGAAAGCGTAAAACAGTGAAGGTATAATTGCCATGACCACAGTAACAGCATCTATTGGTAATCCACGGTTATTATTGCTAATTCCTATAATCCATTATATTCGCAAAAAGTAACGGTGACTTGGCTATCCTACGCAATAAAGACTGAAATATTGAATTAACTATTTCTTTACTTTGTAAGTAATCTAGCGCTTCTTAGTTTTTTTTATTTTAATTGAAAACCCGTTCTGTTTGTGAAAAAAAATATGCATGGCTAGCGGAACCGAAAATAAATATCAAATTATGAAACCTTCGGAAAGGTAAGTAATACAAAATGTTTCTATTCGTTCTATAAGCATGCCATAATTTTGTTAGTTATTTTTCTAATATTAATTCTACTAATACACTTTTATTAAACGTTAAAGATTATTAAATTGCAGCTTGTTTAAAATGAAGTAATTAAATAACGATTAATCAACGATTAATCAACGATTAAAATAATTATCTGCATGTCCGATAGGAGGGTAGATTTAATGAAAGCCGCAAATTCGATAAGCGTGTGAATCCATGATTTTGATTTTAGATTGCCCTAATTGTTTTATTTTTTAATTGACAGAATTGTAGGTAAGTATGTGAAAAATATAACGTACCTACATAATAATATAATGACCGGTAAAATAAGGATTGTATGAAATATTTGCATTTACAAGCAGAGTCAATTGGAGATACTCGTCAGTCAAAAATGAATATTGGATAAATGGATTGTGGAACTTGTTTTTTATGCACATTTTTAACATCATAATATTATGTGTTATTGGATTTTTCCATCTGAAATTTCTCAGTAGCAGCCCTGCGTCTGGTTTTGTGCCGAGTTGATGGCAATAGGCTTGCCCCTTATTACATGGGACTTAACCCTTTATAAGGCTCTGTCCATATTTTGGACACCATACTTTTTAAATTTTTGCGGCTGAATGAAACGTCAGTCAAATTCAGTTTTTGTACTCTGTGATTTGACAGTTTGTTAGCAATAACCTTGTGTGTGGTTCCATGCTTTGCCGAATTCCATAAGCCCTAGTAAGGCTCTGGCCAAATAATGGACACCATGTTTAAAAAAAAATATAAAAAAAAACTCATATTCTTAATAAAGAGGTCCTAGTTATCATATTTATCAATTTTTTATTTCCATACCCTTAGCAGTTTTCTGAGCCTTATAAAGGGTTAAACATATCTGGCGAAAAATGTGGGTGTATTGTAGGTACACCTCTGCCTTACCCTTCAGGGTGTGCAGGCGTAATGTTATGTTTATATTATGTTTGTTAGTCCGCAAAGTGTATCAAGATTGCTACACTTTGCGCTTATATTATAATGGTAGTCACGTGTTTTTATGATAAATACCTTTCTATCTATCGAGGTCTTTAGCACATTGCGAGTAAAGACAAAATACGCAAAATAATACTTATATTGCAAGTATAAAAATACATTTTGTTTATTCAATTCTAGGGCCATTTTTGGTAGCGCAGTTATTGCTATAAAAGTACATTCGAACGAAAAAGGGGAAGGAGATTTCAGTGAAGATAAATAATTGAAAATAACTAATATTTATGAATCGTACTTTGTTATTGTATATAGAATATAATTATATGTTCTACTTAAAAATATAATTCTATTGGTATTATAAAAAACTTTGCTAGATTTCTTATTTCGCTCAATTAATCGATATTCTTACGAGATAATCGGTCACTTTACAGAGTCTCACCGCTATTTCCTTTAAAAAAACAAAAATCACATACCTGATCGTCTCTTCTTTTCAATTCACTCTGTACTTCTTCCAATTCTTCTTGTCCTTCATTGGGGTCCATTTTCCACCCGTCCCTTAACATTTTAATACCAAATATCGCAAAGAGGACAGCACTAGCGTAGTGCGTATAAACTCGAGGTATGACGGTCGCTATCCATCCAAATGCTGCTGATAATATTGTCATGAAGATCAGTGCTGATATGGCTCCGGCAAAGACTATGATTCTAGGGTGCTTCATGGCCATGATTGCAGCTATGAAGAAGGTTTTGTCGCCCAACTCCGAGACTATGACCACGGAGAGCGACGCAAGGAAACCTTGCAAGAAACTGCCCTGGACCGCTGCTCGCTGAAAAGAAATGGGACATATTAAAAAAGTGTTTGGACAAGTAAGTGCTATATTTTATACACAAAAACAAATGCATTTCTAAGTCATTACAGTTTTCCAGACGTTTATAGTAGGCAGACATAATACATGTCTCATAAGATAATCTTTGGTCCTTATTCTTGATTGATCAACAAGTTTGAAAATAGATTAAAGTATAGTCAAGCATGAAAATCTGAACCGAGATCTAACTAGATCTCGGCTCAACGGGACTTATTTACATTCTAAGGACCAACTGGTCCTTAGAATGTAAATAAGTCAAAAACAAATAAAAGCCTGCTTGCACCAAAAAATACTTACTCGCGGTAAAGGCATTCAGTGATTTATGGTGCAGGCAGGCCTAAGTGTAGTTCAAGAAAACTTCTATTAAAAACGAGCCATATGTATAACAAGTTATGGAAACCCTCCCTTTTTATCAGCGTATAATGTAGACTGATTGGCATAAAAGGGTATACGTGGCCCGTCGGACGACTTTGGCGAAGAATTTGCAGTGCATTAGAAAGTTATCGCACAGCTGTCTAGGAATTCAAGAACCCAGGCCGGTTTATGGCAACGTTCTAATTTTAGTCATTTTAGTCATTTTAATCTGATCCAATGAACTGTTACTATGTAACTAAAGCAAATAAGCCATCTTATAAAAAAAATAAGACGTATTTAAGACTTTCGCTACTTTAGAGCTTTGTTTTGAGGACCATACAAGTATTTGGGCCAAGTCAATAGTGAGTGTTTTTGGGGGGCTTTCTTTAGGCGTACCTATATTATGTGACATTGGCGAACATGAGGGGACTCTTCCACAAAAGTCGCAAATGAATTAAATGAGTAATTTACAAGATAAAATATAAAAACAATCTGGGCTTAAGCATATCAAAATTTGCGTAGAGAAAGCTGCAGGTAACCACTTGCCGAGCATGGTATATTAAGGCCGGGGAAGTCCTAAGCTTTCCGTAACGAGACTAATTAATTCACCAATCATATAAGCGCAGTGACGCAATTTTATCGAATCATGCCAATGTAGATATCGATACAAATATATCCAATGAGCTTGGCGACGCAATTTATAGGTCTCGTTTTCAATTAATGGCACTCTTGGGTGTCGTAGGTAATTAAAATGGACAGCTATGGGAACTTGGGAGGTCAGCACTAATTAAACCATAAACATTATTGTTGTATTGAATGAACACCTTTTTTTTTTTGGGTGGGATTCATCAAATACTCGTAACTTCTCCCGATCTGGGCGGAGCGGGAGGGTGTGTCAGACTCTTACTGACTAAAACCCACCCGTATTCCTTCCGTTGCCTGTGTTGCGGGGGCCTCGGTGACCCATTAGTATCTTCCCGCGACCCCGGCAGGCATCGGCCCTAGTGGACCCCTACATTTGTGCTGACTTTGAGGCGCGCGTGGAATACAACGCACCGTCGACCCGGACCTGGTCCTTACAGGACGGTGAGCTACCCATTGCTCACCGTCTGCAAGCCCGCGCCTACGGCGGTGGCCGGAAATCCGCCCGCGATTCCCGACGCCCAGGGCGTCTCATGTGGCGGCTAGGGGCGACAGGGCGCGAAATTTGCCTTTCCCTCAACCGTCCCGCCTCCTCCTTTGCGAGCATTACTGCTTCGCAGAAGGAGGTGACGGCTGCCCATGCCCTCTCGCTCCGTACGATGGCCTGAACCAGGGCTGGACGCGAGAGATCTCTGCCGCCGATCGCCTCCACGGAGGACACGGCGGTGTGAATGAAAACCTGGCTATACTGTTGAACTGGATTCGGAATCAGTCTTGTAAAATGTTTTCATTTTTCAGCAATAGCTGAAAGTCAAGCAACAGGTTGATCTGTTTGAGCTAACGACGCCATCCCACAGACTTCTCGTGTAGTAACAATAATACATGCTAAAATATCTACACACACAATAACTACTACACCTACACCCGTCCGTGTTTATACGTGATTGTTTCAGTCGACGACGAGAAATGATTTTATCCCACCTTTGTTGTTATAAAAGCAAGATATAAACTGCATATTGTTTGATAATACCTACACATTATAATGTATTGATTGTGTGCTTTCTTCAACAACTTCTACGTTTAGTCACATAAACGCCGGTCTCTTCCGTGTATGATAAGCCTATATTGCTGATTAATCTTCTGTAAATATTCCTCAGCCATTTTCGTAGAAGTCTTCGTTCCGTAGTCGTGCCAAAATGCATAAGGGCTTACTGACCGAAACACGTGCCGTGCCTTTTATGTCTCAGCATTATGCTGGAATATTGGAACGGAAACTTTCTAAGCTCACCGTCGTCTTGCACCAGATGTGATTTTTGCTCAAAACCAAAGTTACAATCGCGAGTCTTCGCGCTTTTATTTATATGGAGACCTTAAATAAAGATGTTTCCTGTTCTTGGTCATCATAACCGTATCAATGCTGGAACCGCTAAAGCGTAAATAAACCTTGTTTTAACTAGTTATGCATGAAAGCCCAAATTAGTGTCAGCATTTTTAAGGCCAATCTCGGTTTAAAACTTAAAACGGATTCGGAAAACTACCGGATATTAAGTGTTTTATATCTCTGAAACAATACGAGGTTACACGAATTCAAAATAATCTTACGTTGTATTTACACGTACTGCTTCTAAGTTTATGGTTGATAAGATTTAAATTGCCGTGCACTAAAATATAGCACAATAAAATAATATAATTAAGACCGGAATTAAGTATATAACACCCCGTTCTGAAAATGAAAGGAAACGCAGTGTTAACAAGTCAAGGTCAAATCGGATGTGCACAATCGTTCATGCAAGTTGGGCTACAACTCCATATCTTGTGTTTTCTTAAATTTGCACGTACCTATTAGTAGAGTTATTGTCTCTTGGCAGCCTAGCTTGTAAGGGATATAAATAGCACAATCTTTAGTGGTTCAACAATGGACTTTTATTGTTAATATTATTATATAATCATCATCGTTGTTATATGCATGTTGACGTATGCTTAAGTGTAAATTGCAGCAATTCTTTATGGTAATAGTCATGCGACCTTTATGGGGGTAACAGCACTAATAAATCTTCAGGCACCCATATGTGACGTCATTCTGACGTGCAATCTACTTGATTGGTAGCCACGTGTATAATTAAATAAGCGTGAATGGCGAATGCGGTACAGCACAAATATCATAGCAACAAATGACAGCGCTCTCTTTGTACAGTCAACAAAAGAGATAAGTATGAGGCAGCTTACTACAACTAGTAGGTACTTTGAAACCATTTTGTGCGTGTGCCGAGTTATCTAGTCGTTGACATCGACCAAATGTTTTGTCCGATGATACTCATTTGGACAGGGAAAAAAAATCATTGGCAGTTAGGTGTGACACTGTGGCCCGTAGGTCGGCATACATTGTACAGAAGAACGTACGCAGTTTTCACGGGCGTATTGCCAGTACCTGCAGATCAATTCTGTAAAAATCTCACCGTTAGAACTTAGGTGAAGTGAGCAGTCAATATTGTCAATCCCTAGCATCTGGCGAAATGACAGCTCACTTCAATCTCACTTCACCTAAGTTTTCACGGTGAGATTAATACAGAATAGACCGGATGTCATATGTCTGTATTCTATATATTATATTAGAGTTTGGTTTCCGCACCTAGTCTTTCAGGTATGAGGGGCTTGTGGCTAAGTAATAACAGCCGCACGGGTCGATCGATCAGGTTAAGCTACGCTTGCCGCGGTTGGTCCGTAGATGGGTGACCATCTTTACCCCTCCGTGCCTCGGAAAGCACGTTAAGCCGTCGGTCCCGGCTGTCATTTGTAGATATTTGACAGTCGATACGGGTCGTCAGAAGCTCGAAAGTCTGACAACCAGTCTTACCAAGGGGTATCGCGTTACCCAGTAATTGGGTTGTGGAGGTCAGGGGGGTAACCATCACCTCTTATAGCAGTATTATTATAATATTACTTCACAGTGGGAAAGTGATGGACCTATACAGGACTTATAGCTCTATCTCTTCTCACGCAGTAATATTGAAATAATACTGCTATACTGCTATACCCCCCACATAGGCAGTCGCTCCATGTAAAATACTGGTATTCAGGTATAGCTATAGTTGGGAAAAGGCTAGGCAGATGACTTAGTCCTTCAGGTGGACCATTGTGCGTGGGCCATGGCGGCCGTTCGGTGGTTATTATAGACCGGCTACGCGGCTGTATTGTCTGAATGAATTAATATTACCGGCGTTCATTTGTGCTTTAAAAAAAAATACATTTACCCTAATAATTACTAAACGTGTACATTACTGTAGATAAAATGAGATAAGAAGATAAATTCATAGTTTTTTGTTAACAATGATAAATTGATAATTACTTTTGGAACTATCCATTGTCAAGAATTTTACATAATATTTAAATTATAGTTTTAAAATGATGGCGGTTAGTATCAGCAATTTTTTTCTACCATTCTATGGTAGAAAAAAATGCTAAATGCCATGCTTAGTTTATGGCCATTGGATAGTACTACATACTGCTGCTTACATAACGGATAAAATAGGTATACGAAATTGTTGTTATTTTGTGTGCTGTTATTAAAAATATATCAGTTCAGTATTTAAAAGAAATTCATGAAACATACAAAAACACAATTTACTTGACTTAAAATGATGAAATGACAAGATTGTGTGTCACGGACATTTAGGAAAACTCCATATAAAATTCGACTTTAGTAGTCGAATTTAGTGCAACATCGTATCGTGACGTCACTGAATTCGAGCAGAAGCGTCACCGCATTGCCCTTTCGAAAGCTCAAGTCATTTTCAGTAGGTAGGCCTATATCGAATATCAAGCGAACAGTAAAGTCACCTACGGTTAACGTGCCGCCGACTAGCGAGAAAATATCGTAGTAGACCAGCGTAGATGCAAAAAGTTTATACATTGTACGAAAAACTATAACTTTAAAACGCAAACACTGAAAAAGTTACAGTTTAAATAAAGAAGTAATACCACAGCGTATTCATGTCATAAACTCATGTTGGTAAATATTATTATACTTTTATCGCCATAGCATGTTCGTGGCTTGTAAAAAAGACATGCCCTCTTATTTAAATAACGCAACATTGACGTCGCACAGTGGAACGAATGTATGGGAGCGGTTGGACGTAGACATGTCCGAAAAAAAAGAGTAAAATTATGCCAAACTAATGATGCCATCTTATTCGATTACTTAATGCCTTCATAACTTGTGGTGATGAATTTCTTCATAACTCCCATATTTCGGGAGTAATTTGAGAAAATGTGAAATTTTACTATGAAAATGAGTGTATCGAGCTCTCTCCCTCCTGATTCCGGGCTTGTTTCAAGTAGCGGTCTCTAATATCATAATGCTAATACTAAGAGCTATATTTAATACTAAGACACATAGTGCGCCAAATGTGCACTTTCTGGGATAAAGAGTGATGTTTATTTTATAACACAATTTTTTTATTTTTTGTTTATTTTGTTGATTAAAACCGTTTTTCTAAAGGTTTACCTTATTACAATAACATTTCTGAGCAGCCAATTAGAGAAGATATAAGCTAATTAGGATATATAATTAGGGACTTAAGGTTTACATATAAAACTGATGCACTAATGATTACTGATAAGAACATTGCTATTATTTAATTACTAAATGGCTCTTAATACACTAATTTAGCATGCATCATTTACTAATTATCACAATAACTAATTACCTTGCAATATTTAACAAAGGATACCTGGGATACCTGGATTTTATATAAATAGGTCACTATTAGTAACTTTAAAATCAGTGTTGATTTACACCTCGTTGTATCCAAGCTAATCTCGCAATGTATTTTCCAAATTTTAATACAAATCTTGATATTCACGTTGCTTTATGCGCACGCGCACATAAAGATTTACGCGACTTTAACTATTTGTTCAGTGTTTTAAAAGATAACAGTTGTGTTCAGTTATGTGAAAGTGCTGAAACAAGTTTAAAAGACTGGTGTCGTCGATTTTGCTACCGCATTTATGCAAAATGGACACAGTCTGGAAGAAGCACAGATAAGTTTCGGAAGAAACATGAGATTTGGCTACAGGCTGCAATTCAATGGCCGGAATTACAGAATGAAAATATGGAACCTTCTACAGAAAATATAAGTGACGTCATCGAGCCCATAATTTCTCCTGCTAAATCTGATGCTTCAACTTGTACACATCCTAGTCCTCGTAAATCTTTTGAGGACCTTAGTAACCGGCAAAAAAGAAGACGCACTGAAGATAGTCTTTCATGCAGCAGTAGCAGCGCTGAAATTATGTTTTCGGCCGAAAGGGCGCTTCAAAAGGCAGGACAAAGCGATACAGCTTATGTTATGAAATACTTGACGGAGAATCCAGAAGAGGCCTCAAAAATCAAAGCCTTCATTGAAGGTAAATCAATTCAGGTACGGGAAATATCCCCTTTGAAGGCATTGGCTCTTTATGTATCGATGAACTTATCGAAATGGCGCTATAACACTCTTCGGGATTTCAACACTCAAGAAGGAGCTCTTCAATACCCGAGTTACTACATGTTGGTTAAAGAAAAAATTAAGTGCTATCCGGCCAAAGAAGATCTCACAGTTACAGAGAGCTCTGCAAAAATCAAATTACAAGCCTTGATGGATTTAACCTCAAGAAGACTTATTAGGTCGTTAGAAACCCCTGTTGATCCCAATCAACAGCTCGTATTGACCAGCAAATGGGGTTTTGACGGATCATCTAGCCAAAGCATTTATCATCAAAGGACGAGTGAAGATGAGCAAATCGATCTTGCTAGTAATTTTATGATTAGTCTTGTACCACTGCGGCTCGTCTCAAAAGGTGTAACAATTTGGGAAAACGAGCGACCATCTTCCACTTCATTTTGCCGGCCAATATTGTTTAAGTTTATAAAGGAAACCAAAGAAAATGTGCAGAGAGAGATGGCTGAAATCGAAGCAGAGATTGAAGCCTTAACTCCATCCACCATCACTGATGGAATTAGTGTCAAACACCAACTGCTGTTGACAATGATTGATGGTAAAATTCATTCCATTATATCCAATACAGCAGCTTCAGTGTGTGACATATGCAAGGCTTGTCCTAAAGAAATGAATAATTTAGAGTTAATCAAAGATAAACACGCAAACGAGGACATGTATAAATATAGCTTAAGCACCCTTCACGCTTGGATTCGCTCAATGGAATGCTTATTACACATTTCCTACAAATTAGACATAAAATCATGGCAAGTAAGGGGTGATATAGCAAAAAGGCAAGTTGATGACAGGAAGAAAAGAGTTCAAGAGGCTGTAAGAAGAGAAACGGGCTTACTTCTCGATGTTGTGAAACAAGGCAGTGGATCCACCAACAATGGCAACTCGGCAAGGAGATTTTTTGAAAACTACACTAAATCTGCTGAACTGACCGGAATAGATGCTATGCTTTTAAGAAAAATCTGTGTGATCTTGCAGTGTATTTCATCAGGAGAGAAGATCAACGTAACTAAATTCCGAGAGTTCTGCTTTGATACTGCTAAGCTTTACGTGGAGTTATACCCATGGTATTATATGCCTTCTTCACTTCATAAAATTTTAATGCATGGGCCAGACATAGTTCAGAACATGTCAATTGTGCCCATTGGTTTTCTATCCGAAGAGGCATCTGAGGCTAGAAATAAAGATTTTAGAAAATATAGAGAGGGGCATTCTCGAAAGCATAGCAGTATCTCATGCAATGAAGATATTATGCACAATCTTTTACTGTCTTCTGATCCACTTGTTACAAGTATCCGTCCAAAAGGAAATAAGTTTGTAAAAAAATCTTCTTTTAAGGAATTTTATGAGCTTACGGATTCTGAGAAAAGTGATATCGAATTTGTTAACATAAATGATTTAGCGGACATCGATTCTGAATTTGAATTAATTGATGATGATGATGATGACGAAGATAATTAAATGATGTTATTGTTTTAAAATGTGTAACTTAGTAAATTAGAGCTTACATCTTAATTATTTATTGTACTTTTAATGAAACTAGGTAATTTATTATCAACTTACTTAAAAGTCATACTCTCATCAGTTCTTGTGAATATTTTTGTTAATATATATTTCTGTATATATATAATATATTTATAGACCTCTTAATAAGTCTGTCTGCGGTTTAAAGTAAATACAAATGGGGAAAAAACGTTTTTTTTTTTAAATTTTCATTTCCTTTTATCCCAGAAAGTGCACATTTGGCGCACTATGTGTCTTAGTATTAAATATAGCTCTTAGTAATAGCATTACGATATTAGAGACCGCTACTTGAAACAAGCCCGGAATCAGGAGGGAGAGAGCTCGATACACTCATTTTCATAGTAAAATTTCACATTTTCTCAAATTACTCCCGAAATATGGGAGTTATGAAGAAATTCATCACCACAATTTATGAAGGCATTAAGTAATCGAATAAGATGGCATCATTAGTTTGGCATAATTTTACTCTTATTTTTCGGACATGTCTACGTCCAACCGCTCCCATACATTCGTTCCACTGTGCGTCGGGAAATGTCGCTAAAATTATTTATTTATATACCCTGATCACGGATCACCGAATGCGGATTGACAACATGTACATACGACAAAATAGTTAAATATGCAGGCTACAGCCCGAAAACTTATCTGTTCAGCCTAGCGTCGTACCTCACGCTAGACTGAGCAGATAACTTTTCGGACCTTCGTTTCTTTGAAATGCGACTTGTAGCTTTTTTAAAGATTCTGTGGACCTGTGATACTACGTAGAATATAATTGTTAACTGAGAGCTCCTATTCTGATATACAAGATTACATATTATTATAAGAAACTGTCGTTTTGATGACTGCTTTAATTTCAGACATTTTGTAGTGCTAAGCCTAATTCCTTCATCTGTTCGACTAACGTTAAACAGCTATTATGAAAAATCTTGATGAAAATGCTAGGTTCAGATGCATAATAATACACTGGAGAAGCTAACCCAAGCTATTCTGTTGGCATTTCACTTTAAGTTAGCAACGAGGCGATTTTTACCCTCCAACATTATGACAATGGTGCCGATTCCCTTGTTTACAAACTAACCTAAATTTAAGTTCATTGCATCTTTTTCTTTCTATTTCATTAAGAAAAGGACAGAAGATAAATTATAGTTTAGTCCTGTCAAATTAATCACCGCTTGACGTAAGTTGACGTAATTTTAGTAGGCAAGTTTTTAATCACGTCTAAACTTGTATGGAGTAATGACAGGCGCTGATTAATTTGACAGGACTAAACTAAAATTTATCTTCTGTCCTCTTCTTAATGAAATAGAAAGAAAGAGATGCACTGAACTTAAATTTAGTTAAGTTTGTGAACAAGGGAATCGGCACCAATATCGATTTCATTGTCTTATCGTCCCCGCGTCATTGTCCGATTGGAGTTTCGACAATACTCTAAGAGTATCATATCTCCTAAAACTATATCTTTTGACGTGAAGACATACTCTTTAGGGCGTCAAAAAAATATTTATCGAGCATCCGTGAGTGATAAACATCTTGTCATTCGATGAATGTATGTCGTGTCGCCAGGGGCCAAAGCGTTGAGAAATAATGGAATAAGTTTAAGACGCTTTTAGAGAAACGTACATTAAATGTCAAGCTGCCCTAAACGTCAACCGGTCACTGTCCAACAAGTATGAAAAGACCAAAGGGCGTCGTTCTCAAAAAATAGGAATATAGGCTAAGAGAATAGAATTCAATATGGAGTGGTAACTGTTAAAAGAATGGACAGTCTTGACATCCCAATGATATAGAACATATGATCAGATTCACTATTAGTACTAATAGTTTCCATAGCACCAATGTCAAGGCTAAATAAAACAAGATGGTATAGGTATCGGTAAAATTCATCATCATCACTGACGTCAATCTCTTGCAATTGGAGTTTGATATCTGAAGGGCACTGCACTATACTAAATTCCTTCTGCACATGTGGCTTCCCTGGTACCTCATAAACGGCATAACTATGTACTTAAATGTCTATTAAGTTCTCCTAAATTACGAAGTCAACTTTTTTTTTTCCTTTTTTATCATAATATTTTCATTATTTGACATTACCTATCTACAATTTTGATATCAAACTATTTGTTAATGGCTTTTGTGGACATTCATTCAGACTTGTTGTAATGCCAAACATGTCATTTGGTTTAAATAGGTTTTTATTTTTATTATTTTATTAATATTTTACATACATACAGTTGGAACCGTGCACCTAGCTATAATTCTCCAAAAATATGTATAAGAGCTGTATAAATCTTATATAATTTCTGCTGTTATTCAGTATACTACGGCAAATTCAGAATGACCAGTCAAATGACCTTCGGCCGAGGTCACGTGAGCAGTAAGTTCACCCGATTAAAGATAATGGTTTAGAATAAGCCAGTGGAATGGCTGTGTTCGTGGATTCGTGATACCTTCAAACATTGTTAGTAAAACGATCACAATTCGGTGTACTGTACAGGTAAATTAAATGAAAGGTATGCATATTTTCATTATGGTATTGGTCTGGATATTTTTTTAAACATTTTAAAATTTTCAGGTCGTTGAACTAGGAATTTTCGAAAAATAATTTACATTTCAGATTTTATTGCTTCTCGCAAATGTTTAGAATGTTAAGTTTGCATTGTAGGTACAATATTTTTATTGAAGAGCTTTTATGATGTTTGATGATTTCTTGATACGTATTTGGAACCATGAAATATTTAATGGACTTAGTATATGACCCTGAGAAGACCTATTTTTTTTTCTATTTTTTTTGAGCAAGACACCTTACAGTCTGAGTGTTTTGTTTCTAAACGGTTTTATCTGTAAAGGTATATATGTGATAGTCTGAGCCAACAGATGCAACTAGTATCAATATTTAAGCGCACGAGATTACGATACTTGATTAAGACGCTGACAACACCTAAACCGTGGTCACTGTCAAATTGCATATAAAAGAAAGAGAAGCGCGATGACACAACGCTTGTAATTTATTGCAAAATATGAAGCAATTATCTATTTACTCAAAATTGAGTTGAGTAAAGGAAAATAAAAAACAACTAAGTTCTGCATTCAAATAAGACGTTCTTGTTATTAATTAAATACGTAACGTATGTTGATATTTAATACAGATATTTTGGATTAGAACTTAAGGTAAGAGGTGAGTTTAATATTAGTTTGGATCGAGACTTTTTTTTAAAACGTATTTTGGTAACAACCAAGTTCTGGGAAATATGTTCAAAATTAACATATATTTTTTCCGCTACCACAAACTATACAGATTTGGCAATTTTTTTTCTTAAGAGAAGCCTATTTTGGTCAATTAGGTCTTGTCAGCGCCTTAACTACCTAGGTACCTAATTGCTACCAAGACGGATAGTTCTCATGTGTTAAATATAAAAATAAGACTAGACTGTGCTGAAAATAGTGTTAACATTGTACCTATTTTTGGAGGAGCTTGTGGCTAAGTTATAACAGCCGCACGGGTCGATCGATCAGGTTAAGCTACGCTTGCCGCGGTGACCATCTTTACATACCCCTCCGTGGCTCAAAATGAACGTTAAACCGTTGGTCCCGTCTGTCATCTTTGAGAGTCGTTACGGGTCATCAGAAGCCCGAAAGTCTGCCATCTGGTTAGACTGGAAGCCAACCCCAACATATTTGGGAAAAGACAGATGATGATTCTACTTATTTTTAGAGATCATCCATCGTTCAGCTACATGGGCACACTGGAATTATTTTTTATTAGAGAACATTTTCAGAGATCATCCATCGTTCAGCTACATGGGCACACTAATTATTTTATAATAGAGAACATTATATAATTAGAACAATGGGCAGTAAAAAACAAGTTATAAAACAAATGAAATTTAGAATTGCGTACTTATCAGAACCGCAAACCGTTTCTAATACAAGTCATACAATTCTTATTATAATTTGATATTGTGTTGCACCTTTGCAACATTATTATCACTACCAAACCAATCGATACGACAAAAATCATTAACACAAGCCATGTTGAAAGATGATTAGTAGCTTTTGCAATACTCAAACATATATAGATTCGACTGACAGACAACACATAACACCAATCGAAGGTAAAAGTTATTGAAACATGTAATGGAAGATTATGCTTCTTAGAGGATCCAGAGAAAATAGAGATGCCCTGGGAAAGAGTCTGAAGAAACTTGACGGGGTTAAACAGCGACTGTAAACATTAAGTATATTATACGAGCGACCCGCCCCTGTTTCGCACCGTTGCGATTTGATAAAACATCGAGGTTTATTGATTATAAGTAAGTTAAATATTAATGTAATGTACACAATACATCTTCTTGAATAATTCTCTAAATGATGACTTTTTGAAATTTGCTAACTTGATCATAATATGATTCGCGACCATAACAAATATGTATTTACATAATAATCATTAAAATCATTAACAAATCTCTCCTAATTTCGATTTGTTCCTTATGAAATAATCTCTTACGGAAAAGTTCAAAAAACTTAACAAAATTTGAATTTCGCGGGCTACCTCTGCATACTACCTTAACTTATAATAATTATGTAATTATATATGGATTTTACAGAAAAAAGGCGCAAACGCATTAAAACTGTTAACCATCTAGTATTTCTGGCCTTTGAGTCGGTGTATCATCGAAATAACGTGTACGCGTGCAAACAAATCAGTTGAGATCGATACGATAACAGTCAAGTTCATGGCCCGATATATCCGAGGTTCATAAGTTTGTTCCGCACTGTACGTTTAGTGTAATTTTTATTGGTCCGTCCTTTTTTTATCGCGTCAGTGAACCATTTTTCTGGTTGTATGTGTATTTTTGTGTGAATTTTATTGTTGTTGGGTCGGCGGATAAAAGGACCACGATATTTAAACTACTAGATGTCCATCCCACCCATCTTCCAGATGAATAAATAAACCTTTACGAATGATCTGAACAGGCATTTATATTTGAAATATGGCATATCAATCGAACCTCTAATAATTCCCGTTTCGCGCACCTGAAAATGTTATTGAACACTCTAATTTAATGATAGTGCCTTTTTCATTAACCTTAATAATCCCTTTAAAATAACTGCGTCCAACTTGGATGTAGCGCACGGTCGTACGACGAGCGTACACTCGCTCGGCTCGCGCGCGGTTGGTCACAATTCTAACATAACCAGTGGCGTGCAGTGGTTCTCCACAGAGGGTAGGCCATGCATACTGACACCAAAAAAAAAACTAATTTGCGCAACATCACAGCGCGGCTCTACATACAAGAACTCACCACATTATTCAAGGACGATTTTCTAACGATGCAAACAGAAGAAAGATTCGGCCACCTCAAATATCATAACCAAGTAGGTGGATGATAATTACAGAACACGTCACTTGCAAGATATCCGAAGTCATGAATTATCATATTTTTGGATTAATTCTCGTAATTCGGGCATACATCTACCTTTAGACACAACTTGAATCTTATCATTAAACGACAAGTGCGACTAACTTAACCTAACCAACACATTATCGGCGCAAACTTCACAACAGAACACCATTCTTAGGTAAATAAACAAATAATAACACAACACATAATATTTACACTACTTTACGTTTCAAAACCAATTACTTATAACTTAATAAGATCTAAAACAGCAAAACATTCAAGATCACATATAAATTACGTGTCACTGTCACATGAAACAAACACTACCAATTGAAATTGTATCACTGTCATACCGTGTTCTTCCACACAAGGGAATATCATATTTTGTCGGATAACACTGACACACTGGACTGTGTTGCCGAAACTTATTTTCTTAACTCCCACCAAAAACCAAGCGAAATTTCCCAAATATGAGAAGAAAAATAAAAAAAATTATGAGGTTTTTAATTACTTTTATAGGGCTTTTGCTATTCCTTACAATTTATAATTTTTGGAAGGTATAAATTCAACAATATCACCCTTTTTTTAAATTGTCTCTAGTAGTCTGGTAGTCATGAAGGAAACTTCCCCGCAATTCGGGGAATTGTCCAAAAATTGGGAACCCTGGTCTTCAATATTTTTCATTCATTAAATCTACAGACACACAACGGGGACCAATGGGGACCAAGCTCCTGCCGCCGGAGTTACGCCCCTAATTTAAACCATTTCACTATTGTGTGCCGTTCATACACACGAAAATATACACGAGTGTGCGTAAAGTTATCAATGGCTTGTAGGCAAAACGAATACTTGCCTTGCCTGATAGATCGCGCATACCTACCTACGAGGTGCATTCAATAAGCACCTAGCCACATCGCCAGAGGGCGCTGTAGTTTCAAAAGAGTTTTACCACAGTGTAGCACATTCTTTTTTAATTCTTTTTTCAAATTTTCATTCCAATCCCTTCATTTGTTTTAATTTGACAACTTATGGAAGCGAACGTGTCGATCGGTTTTACAAAAATGGAAAAAGAGCAATATCGTTCGGTGATTCGATTCCTATTTTTGGAAGGGAAAACGCGCATAGAAATCAAAGAGCGCTTGGATGCTGTGTACGGTGACTCTTCTCCATCGATGGCCACCGTCAAGAATTGGTTCAACGAGTTTGCACGTGGCCGTACGTCGGTTTTTGATGAACCACGTCCAGGTGCACCGAAAACAGCTGCTACGGATGAAAACATTAAAAAAATTCATGATTTCGTATTGGCAGATCGCCGATTGAAGGTTCGGGAGCTAGCTGAGACTGTAGGCATTTCAGAAGGAACAGTGCATCATATTCTTCACGAGGAACTCGGCATGAGAAAGCTGTCGGCGCGATGGGTGCCGCGTTTACTCACACCAGAAAACAAGCGCAACCGTGAGACCACATCGGAGACGTGTTTGGCGCTGTTTAAGCGGAATCCAGCAGAGTCTTTTGCGTCGTTTTGTGACCGTCGATGAAACCTGGATCCACCAGAGACCAAGGAGCAATCAAAACAATGGATCCAGACCGGGGAACGTGCTCCAAAGAAGGCGAAAACTGTAAAATCGGCCGGAAAAGTTATGGCCACCGTTTTCTGGGATTCACAAGGTGTGATCTACATCGATTATCTCGAGAAGGGTAAAACAATTACAGGGCTTTACTATGCCGATTTATTGGGCCGATTCGACGCCGAATTAAAGAAAAAACGACCCCATCTGGCGAAGAAAAAAGTGCTGTTTCACCACGACAACGCACCGGTTCACACGTCTGCCGTTGCCATGGCCAAATTGGTCGAATTACGCTACGAATTATTGCCCCATCCACCGTATTCTCCAGATTTGGCCCCTTGTGACTTCTTTCTGTTTCCTAATCTGAAAAAATCACTCGCCGGGAATAGATATGGATCGAATGAGGAGGTCATCGCCGCCACGGAGGCCTATTTTGCAGAGTTTGACAAAAACTATTTTTCGGACGGGTTAAAAAAGTTGGAGCATCGGTGGGCTAAGTGTATCGAACTAAAAGGAGACTTTGTTGAAAAATAAATTGCCACTTTTCCAAAATTTTCGTTTACTTTTTGTAGGCTAAGTATTTATTGAATGACCCTCGTACGTATAACGTAAGCTCCTTCGAACTGTGAGTCACGTGGTGTCTGCGACAAGTTGCTATAAGAGTTTTAACAGGAGTTTAACTTTTTTTTTTATATTTTGTATTATTGTATTACATAGTTAAAATAAATGCATTTGGCGTTGTTGGTAGGGTAGGCTAGGCCTAATTGCCTCTATGGATGGCACGCCCCTGAACATAACCTAACCCTTTCGGTCGGGCTACCCTAGCTTAGGTACTACGATCAACTGTGAGAAAAAGACAAAATTAAAAAGAGGCTCATATATTTGAAAAAAAGTGTGCATCATTAGAATCGCTCAAAGTTTTTAGAGGGTCAGGTAAATATTTCCTAATGAAAAAACTATGTGCAATTTTTTGTTGTAACATCAAAAAATTATGTTTCAACAGAGTGTTTTCGCAAGGTTAAATGGTGCGTTTAAATATAGTTAAAGCTCTTTGTAACGTCAATGACAAGTACTTTGAGATTAGACTATCGTGTTCGCAAGTGTTTTCACACTTACTTTTATGGGTTGAAGTGATTCTGAAACATTTCTCCGAC
This sequence comes from Atethmia centrago, assembly GCA_905333075.3. NCBI lineage: Eukaryota > Metazoa > Arthropoda > Insecta > Lepidoptera > Noctuidae > Atethmia > Atethmia centrago. The sequence goes on from HG995385.1 coordinate 19,113,387, forward strand.
ATTCGTTTCGCCGTTGAACGGTTCACCGACAGAACGATTCACTTTTCATTTTTTCACCGATAGAACGTTTCAACGGCGAACGATTCGCCGACAAACCTAACCTAACCCAACATTATCCTTCGCTATATGAAAGGTTCTGTCGGCGAATCGTTTGCCGTTGAAACGTTCTATCGGTGAAAAAATGAAAAGTGAATCAGTCGGTCGGTGAACCGTTCAACGGCGAAACGAATGTCGGAGAAATGTTTCAGAATGGTTGAAGTAATGTGAATTCATCATGTATTAAAATAAGATATAAAATACAATTTGTAGTTGAATTAGTAACACAATAGTGACCGACTGACAGGACTAATTTTGAAAATTCTTGTTTTGTTTGATGAGGGGATCCCATGGAAATTGAGGGAAATCCCCATTTTTGTAGGCACACCTAAATAGCGATTTGGTTATTTCTTATAGTTTGGTTTTTTTGAATTTGCTCTCGGAGAGCATCATTTGGTGAAATAGAACAGACGATGAAGACCACAGATGGCCACCGGAACTACTCAATAATAAGTATTTCACGGGTTGCGATTCGATTAGGTACTTTAATCTGTTAAGCCCCGCGCGACACCTATTCGGAGTCAAAAAATAGAAAATCAATTGTCTCAATAGCTGTCCTTGACCAATTACTATAGTTGCTAAGCGATTGCTTATGCTATGCTTATCACAATGCATATGGTGACAGTTCTCCTGGTTCTTACCAGGAGAACTCCTCAACAATTAACGTCCCTGCATCGGGATAAGCAATATTTAGTAAAATGTGATGAGCAGTTGACATTAGGCTATCGTAACATAGATAAATTACAAACTGACCCACTTAAAAGTGAATAATAAAAACATCTTACAAAAAAAAAACAATCGTCTTCCAAAAAACACTTTTTTGGAAGTCGGTTGTTTTTTGTTTTGATAAGAAGGTTTTTGAATAAAAAGTAAGTTTTAAAATAATTGGTGCTTCTAAATGTAATCCTTCAACAAGATAAATTCGTATAACATTACTTAGGTATCAGAACATCCAAACAATGTTTTGACTTTCAATGCAACAATATGTTATTTTCGTCTCTTGATAAGTCTGATAAGTAAAATCTCATACTAAACAGTAGTGTAGTGAGTTTCGTTCATTACCATAGGTAATTGAAAACGTCATACATATTTTGGCTACATAATGCGATAGCCTAAATGCATACCGTGCGCCGACCGCCAATATGCAGTTAGCGTGTCATCCATAGACATACCTTCATGTCTGTTGTATCTCTCATTTATTTGCCTTAAACAGTTTAATCAATTTTTTTTAATTCAACAGCTTCATTTTGACAGTTCAACGGCATTCGGCTTTTGGTCTTTAATATTCCGTATCTAGTCTACCCCAGTCCTTACCTATTTTTTTTTTGTTATTTCATAATTTATATGAAATAACTTCTCCCGCTCTGGGCAGAGCGGGAGGGTGTGTCAGTCTTACTGACTAAAACCCACACGTGTTCATTCCGTTGCCTGTGTTGCCAGGGGCCTCGGTAACCCTTTTGGTCTTTCCCGCCACCTCTGCAGACATCGGCCCTTGTGCTGACATTGTCCCTACCTCGGGTCACTCGATGACTTCGATTAACCTTCCTCAACATTTTTGTGCTGATAACTACAACTAAACGTACAGTTGTTTCTCAAATCCCTCAGATCAAAATGTAGACATTGCAGTGGGTTGCGCAAACACAGACAAATCCTATAAGCTTAACTGACGCGACTGCAGACGTTTACAAGAAACATTATTCTAATTTTGTAGTTTGTAATGGCAAATAAAGATAGCATGTTATTATTTGCACTTCAAAACACTTTTTAAAAAGGACAGGTTTTTTAATACTGGCTTTTAAAGTGGCACGTGTCGCATAAGTGACAATAGACAGAAAACATACAAACTAAATCTACTTTGGAGCCTTGTCTGCTAGCCCCCACCCCTAGCTCGCCGTCCGATAAGGACCAGGCCCGGGTCCACGCGCGCCTAAGAGATATCGTCAGCACAAGAGTAGAGGTCCACTAGGGCCGATGCTTGCCGGGGTCGTGGGAAAGTCCAAAAGGGATACCGAGGCCCCTGGCAACACAGGCAACGGAAGGAACACGGCTGTGTTGTAGTCAGTAAGAGTCTGACACAACTTCTGATTTTTTTTTTCGCGATTATGTGCAACGCAAATCTTAGTCTGATGTCACAAAATTAAAAAACCGGCCAAGTGCGTGTCGAACCACGCACAATGACGGGTTCCATAGTTGAGATGAATTTATCCCAAAACAAACTTTGTAGCGATACGCACGCGAGTCAGACGCAGCCTGTAGACCTTCTGTAGGATAAAAGCACGTTTCTAAAACGCGCGTCAACGGCGCGTTTAAAAAACGTGGTGTGCACAGGCCCTCAACATTGTAGTTGAACAAATGTTCTCCCATACATGTCACGGATAGATGTCACGGTCAATTCTCCAACTGCAAATGTAAGTAAAAATATGTGAGAAAACTACAAATTAACGATTTTCGGAGGTTTTCCTTTACTTTTGTTGTGAGACCTTGCTTCTTGCCAAATTTCATGGTTCTAGGTCAACGGGAAGTATACCTACCTACATATTTTGTTTTTTTGGAGTATCAAAATGTGTCGCATAAATTGACCGTATTTTTTTATTGCGTTGACGTAGAAGCTTGATTTTTTTTAGTTCTAAGGGACCGTATTGATATTTATTTCAACTTGATACCTCCTCGCGTTCCTGAGAAGAAGGGTAGCGACAGACAGACAGACGGACAACGAAGTAATCCTATAAGGGTTGTTTTTTTCCTTTGAGGTACGAAACCCTAAAAAATAAGGTACGATAGGATTTTTGTTTTCATTTCAGGGTATTCAGATATGACATCTATAAGTCCTAAGGGATGGGAAATACTGATCCATTCCGGTTGGGCCTTCGAAGCTGACACTATGATTTTACGATTCCTACACCTAAATAAGTTCTTCCAGCTTCTGTTCCTTTGAAGAAAATTACAATACGATACGATTTTCCATACTCTGTATAAGTTGTCCCATTGTAAAATTGAAATATTTTTAAACTGTTGATAATTGAATTAGTAATACTCCTGCCACGTAAATAAAGGTAAGTAAGTACTTCTTAATGACTCAAGAATACTTAGAACTAATAATGACAATATAAGTATATTTTGTCTTACAATAGGAATTATCCTATTGTAAGACAAAATATACTCAGACAATAATTGCTTACAAAAACTGGTGCCCATTAGTACACCAGTTTTTGCAAGCAATTGTTGTGTCTGTATGATTGGGCCAAGCTTTATTTGTTTATTATTTAACTTTTATTAACACGGTTAAAAACCAATTACAATAATTAAATACAGAGACACATAAAAATGAAAAAATAAAATTCTGTTAAAAACATATAACAATAAAAAGAATTAACAATACTTTCATGAATCCCTAACACAATAGTTCTGCCATGCCAATAAAACCTTTGTCCATTCATCCACAAACATATCGTTTGTTCGATTAGAATCCATGAGATCATTAAGTTCTGGAGTGCGAGGTACTGGCGACTAAGTACGCGCAACGATGCGACATATTATAAGGAAGGGCACAGCAAACAGCCTGTGCTTTCTGCCGCGGCAGTAATTGCCTGGGACAAAGAAGCGAGCCAGCACAGCATGCAGATCAGGCGCGTCAATAGTGCCACGGAGCTTCTTGCAGGCTATGCTGATTTCGTACTCGCCTTACCTCTAATGAGTTATATCCATGGCAACCCAATCACTATCACTACATATTATAAAACAAAGTCCCCCCCGCCGCGTCTGTCTGTCTGAACGCGATAAACTCAAAAACTATCGAACGGAATTTCATACCGTTTTCATTAATGGACGCAGTAATTCATAAGGAAGGTGTAGGTGTGTAATTCATTAAGGTTTTATGGAAATTGGCTGAAATATGACGATGATTGTTGAAGATGTCGGATAAAATCATGCCGACTGAGAGCTTTACTGGCGTGCGCCGCCAGACCAATAAAAAGTTATACGAAAACGACGTATTACGGAATTACTACATTATTTAGATGGATTAACACAAATGGTACTTTTAATCCCGGTAGTACGTTCCCGTGGGATATTTTCCGACATCCACGCGAGCGAAGCCGCGGGCAAACACCAGTATTGTATAAAGTGCCGTATATCCTTTAAAATTGCCGTGTGGAATGAGTTTTGCACAATGGTTTAAGGTTTTTGTGTGTCAATTCAATGCAGGTCTTATTTAAATGCGATGCACATACTTTATTCAGTGGCTTTTACTTTTACAGAAGACATGTCCTTCTCCAGCACTGGAATAAGACATCTTTACTAAATTTTTTTTTTGATGACACCGATGATTCGTAAAAAAAACTACCCGTACATTAACCGCATAATTATAATTTACAGCCTTAGTCATTAAGTCATAACTACCTGCAACCGAATTACTTATAAAATTGTTTTTATAGCTTTCAAAATGGCTGTCATACTTAGCCCTCGTACCCACGGGCGATTTTATTACGCAGCGGGATTTTTTTTATCGCGCACTGCATTTTCAACGCACAGCTTAGCGTAGCGCAGAGCGATGAAAAGCCAACATTTTTGACGCGCTGGGATTGTTGGATTCTCAATGCTCGGTTCATTCAACACGTGAGCGATCAGAATCCAGTGCGCGATAAAAAATCGTTGCGTTCAAATTTCGCCCGTGCGAACCGGGGTTCAGTTCGACGAACAAATAACTTATGTACCATTTGGTAGAATTTCTAACAAACATGTGCTGTTGAATTTAAATATCTTGATGAAAAACACCAATTTACTTTGAACAAAGGTAGACCATTTTCAGACAAGCATACCGGCACCATCAGGTCACGCTTCAGCCTGTATGATTTGATTACACAGTGAGGTTTACAATAATATTATACATTCTTCAATGAATGTCGGTACCTTTTTTTTTTATAATTATTATACAATATATATTTTCACGTAGATTTTAAACAATGACCTACCCTTACTGACCTAGGGGAATGTATTTAGCAGAGTAATGTGTTTTGTCTGAATCTTTCTAGATAGGTAAAGATAAGAAAACCCTCTAGTTCTACCAGGGTGCATTTTTTTCACCTATTCGTCCTTTTTTATAACTTTTAACTTTTGGATTTTGAAAATGTCGAAGGACGGTCATCTAGTGGTTTCATTTTCGCACGCTTTCTCTAGAATTCCAATTCTAGAAAGTGCCTTACCTACTGGCCAGTATCGAGTATAGGCACTGTATGTCATCTGGGTCTCTTTTTTAATTCATGTGGAATATTCAGGCAAAGTTTTCGATTTTGCCAACTGCTTTCCGTTGAATTCATTTATTCAATAACAATTTTTAAATCGTGTCTGAATGTCTATATTTAAATCATAACAATTGTCGAAATTACATTAAAATCGAATAATCATAAAAATAAAAATATAAAAATAAATGTCATATGTCAATTCATAAAATTCAATAAAATTTTCATTTCAGATCAATACTATTATGTTACTTTCGACTTTTGTATTAATTTATAATTCACCAATAGAATATAGACACTTATTTAACAAGAACTGTTCTGAAACCCACTTGTTTATACTAGACTTTTTATTTCTGTAGGCAGTTATTGAAAATTTTGCTGCGATAATACTGACGATTGTGTACCAATACTAACTCGACTGACTACCTGGCCTACTTCAGACTAATGATGATTTTTACGTTGATGATATATTTATTTATTAAAACTTTATGTACAAGTAAAAAAAAATACCGTACAAAGGATATAGTTACATCAGGGGGGTAACCACGGTCTCTTATAGCAGTATTATTTTAATACTACACCAGTGTGAGAATGAGATGAAGCTATACAGGGGGTATAGCTCCATCTCTTTCCCACTGTGAAGCAATATTAAAATAATACTGCCATATGAGGCCGTGGTTGCCCCCCAGGACATGTCTTTATTCGACGACTCATTCGACGCGACTCATTCCAATACCAGTCACGCCAACCCTAACACAAACTAGGACAATATTGGTTATCCGATAACGAGTCTGTTATCTGATAAGAAACTATATTCTATGTCAATTAATTACAACGAATACTACCAGTTTTCCCTCTTATTACTGCAAATATGATTGAGTGTACATTTGCAATTAAAATCTCCTCAAGCTGCGCCGGCGCATACCAAATGCTAATGCGTTGTAACGAGCACACAACATCCCAGCCATGTAATTGTTACGGCCTTGTGCTTATCCTCAAATGCACTAGAAATCGATAAAACATAATTTTCTATGAAACAGTTATATCCAATTGCATTTTCGAAATTTTAACCTTTAATGGGAATGTATATAAAAATAATATATTTAGTCGCATGGAGTTTTGGAAGCTGGCGGCATAATTTGGAAATAGCTATCAACACCCTAATTGCGTTACACACTATCAATCACAATATGAATGATTTTGAAGTATATTGCGAATCCATTGCTGCATACGTTCGCAAAAATTGTCTGTTCAACAACGTAAATAACGCTTTGAATGTTTTTGAACAGTCAAAATTAAACCCATTGTTACTGTAACTGAGTTAAGCGAATACCTCGCAGGTTTTTTTTTTTACTCTGACCACAGAGCCGTTGAGCTATCACGCTGATGAAGCCCGCAAAACGTATACCTAACTCAGATCAACATAAATGTCAATTTGACATTTGACTTTTGTTTATTTCGGCACCCTCGCTCGCTCGATTTTCGGCACTATCGACGAAAAATTCATAGAGGTTGACTACCCTAACCGTACGTGCACACGAGATATGAATGTAAAAATAAATGAAAATGAAAAATAGGTTTATTGGAATTAAGGGGACTACAGGACCTAAACGCAAATTTTGTAAGTTTTATAATGCCTAAAAGTATATGATCCACTGCAGTAAACAAAATCAGAAAAATATATGTTATTCTTCAGGATATATCCTAGTTAGATAGTGTATTGAAAACATAATACAACTAATTTGATACGATAGAAAAAATCACGAACGTACTTCTAAAAAAATCTTTTAACGATTAATAACCTTACTAATATACATGCAATAATTCTGATTTTTTGTCAGATTATTCTACAAGCAACATATTAGCATAATAGCGTTTTATTTTTTTAATCAATCTATAGCTTTTTTGTAAATCGATAATTGCTTCATATTTTGCACTAAATTACCAGTGTTGTGTCATCGCGCTTCTCTTTCTTTTCTATGCAGTCCGACAGTGACCGCGCTTTAGGTGTTGTCGGCCTCTTAACAAGTTTGCATCTTACATCAGTGGTGACTGGAGCCTCCTTTTAAGCGTATAAAGCCTGTATTAGGAGACTCCGCTCTTCCATGCATAAGTTGTACTTATAAAATATGTACTTGTTTATTTCCATTTTACCATTTTTTACAACTATTTTTATACAAATAAAACAACTTAAAACTATATTATAATGGGTTACATTTAAAAGTTACGCAGAGTGTGCTTGCAAGACGTATCTAATAAATCGTAAAGGCTCTTACAGACTAGGGCGATATCGCGGGCGCGACGGGCATAAAGGCTCCTACATACTGGCGCGACTTGTCGCGCGACGCGACGCGACACAAAGACACCGCGTGTAGCGCTACAAGCGGTGCCTTTGTGTCGCGACGCGTCGCGCGACAAGTCGCGCCAGTATGTAGGAGCCTTATTGCTGCCTGTCGCGCCCGCGATATCGCCTCAGTATGCAGGAGCCTTAAAGATGAAGCGAGCTTGTCTACCTAAACACAAAACTGAAAGTCCTTAAAAAAACACAAATGAATAATTTGATTGTTGACTCACTTTTCACTTCATTGATAATTTAAGCACCGGCCTATCGTTTTATTATTTACTACTCGCTAGGCTATTGACCCACCGACCTATTCTTTAAGTTTCATTGACATTTTTGTAAATTTCGTAGTTACGTAAAGATATTAAGATACTCTATAATAATAATATTAATAATGTAGCCAAAACCGATATGATTGTGATTTTTTGTCTGTATGCTTCTGTGTTCAGGTGAAGTTAGTGAGATTTCAGGGGGTTCCAGTCCTGGAACTGAATTGTAAAAGGAAAAACATTTGTTTTTATTTATATGTATACATCTACACATTTTTTTCTAAAATCGTACAAATAACCTTCCATTTAGGCTTTCAAACGCATCACATAATGTATGGCAAAACGTCGTATAAATTATGTCATATGAATATAAACACATACTTATTATGGGTAGACGACCTTGTCGAAATCACTGTTAAACTGTAAGTGCATCATTTAAAACGTCATTAGTTTATATTTCTACAATACCGATAATAATACCTTGCAATAATATTTGATCATTATTTACTGATAATACTATCATAAATGCATAATACACGACGACAACAACTCAGTCAACGAACCATTATACAATTTTGTTATAGAAACATATGGCGACATTATTAAACTATTTGTATCGTACTACAATATTAGTAAACAAACCTGGATTATTAAATCCGTCAACCACGTCCTGATGTCAGGGGCCGCGGTTGAAACCTCAGGCATCATGGTGGTTGAAAACTCCGTCACATCGGTAATATTCATTTTTTTAAGTATAATAGGCTGTCCGCCAACTTCCTTTGCACAAATTAACACACTGTATAGTTCCCGCCAAAAGTACGCACTATCACATCGCGCGCCGAAGAAAGAGTGTTAATAAAAACTGATAAAAGTATCATTTAAACATCTAGATAATATAAAATATTTCATAAAGACATTCGTCATGGACGGAGTCAGTACTTCGAGTATTGTGCGGCGATAGCACGCGACCGCACGGATCGTGCTTCGCGCAGCGACTACCTCAATATAAACCAACTACCATTAGCAGAAAACTACACAGGAATAAATAAGTAAGTACATACACGAACTTATATTTTTAACGAAATCAAATTGAGTCACTGCCAGAATATAATATTTTTGGAGGATTTTAAACTCTCTGCCTATGGATTAATTTGTCAATGTTTTGATAAAAGTTGGCGTGAGCAAAATATTATTTTTGTCCATAATATTTTCGCGCGTAGGTTGACGTCAGACTGTCTGCGAAGGTGGAGAGGAAATTGTAAAAATAGATCCTAATAACATATCAGACTATGTCCTGTCTGGCTGGCGATGCGATAATATTTTTCTATTTAATTCTAAAGACATGCCAAATATAGCACTGCTGTGATCGTCAGTGACTTAAAAGAGTAGAACGTTTCTTGCCTCTATCAGCTAATCGAGAATCTGTGCTATCGTGTAAATAACAAGAAAACCATTAAAAGGTGTCAGTTAGTTTAGTTTTCGCTTTAGGAGACGCCGATTAGTGTTAACTATGCCGTAAACCCTCTGCTCCATCAGTTTTTGGTTCTATGTATGGAAATACCACACGAAATGACATGAGCTATCGACCGCTCACGTGGTGCGGTAAATGTTTCCTGATTTCCCAAACATTTCCCATACTTTTCTTTACCTTGAAGTCACTTTTCCTCAGCCATTCATACTTAATGGGTTCGCTAACTATTATTGACACATACTGCGTTTCTTTATCTTCCATCAAATATTATGTTTTTTTCCGTATAGGCAGAGCCGGCCGCACCTCAGTCATAACACTTGGACCTTGAGCTGGCCTAGCGTAGTACTGTGTTTCGATAGATTTTAAGGGGCCAGCTTATACTGGTTTTGTTACGACTGACGTGCGGCCTGTCGTACCTTATTTTTGCCCCAATTAATATCATTATTTATTATATTTATCTATTCAGTAATATACGGTACTACCAATTATACATTATGTTTTGGCCCAAAATAGAATGATTTATGTGATCGTTAGTATACTCATAACAGTATATTTAACCTGTTTTGGACTATTTTGGTCCGACATACAGCAGAGATTGTTGTATATATTTGAACCTTTTACGAAGAAACGAATAATAAATGTTATTTTTGGAGGTCACGGTCTATCCGTGTGCCAAATTTTATCCAAATCCGTTCAGCCGTTAAGGCCTGAAAAGGTAACAGACAGACAAAGTTACTTTCGCACTTATAATATTAGTATGGATTAGTTGGCTTCATTGGAATAGTATATATAGTTTGGAGTGCAGTAGTGGCCCAGTGGTAACGGGCGCGACTTTACGAGTTGTAGGTCGTAGGTTCAAACCCGGACAGGCGCTTATCTTTCTGTAAATTATTTCATCACCAATGCTCTCAAAACGGTGAAGGAAAACATCGAGAGGAAACCGGCATATCCTAGAACCAAAAATTCGAAGACATGTGACATCTACCAACCCGCACTGGGCCCGCGTGGTGGATCACGGCCCACTCTCACAGAAAGGAGGCCTGTGTCCCAGCAGTGGGAACATTATAGGCTGATTATGTAAGTTTAGTTAAGGTTAAATCCTTCACTTCGGTTGTTCCATCCGTCTATTTAATTAAGCTCAGGGTCGGTATTTGACTGTTTCATATTGATGAAGTTTCGGTTTACCATAATAGAATCATTACAGTCTGGCTCCAAGGTCTGTCTCAAGTACGCCATATAGGTTGAAAATCCGTCGCACGGAAACTCTTTGCTTAGAAACCGAGTTCCCATTCTTCGCCATTAAAATCTACACTTTGGAACTTGCCAATTAAAAAAAAAGCGGCCAAATGCGAGTCGGACTTGCACACGAAGATAAAATATGTACCTAGTGTTAAATATTGTGCAGTGGTACCACCGTTTTTTTTAATACAATGCAATAAACGAAATGACGTTTCTTGTATGGTTCCGTACTTCCGTACCACCATACATACAATATACAATACATTTTTTTTTACTGCCTCGTTGGTCTAGGTCTAGTGGTCGCAAGCGCTACTGCTGAGCATGAGGTCCTGGGTTCAATTCCCATTTCAGGCAAAGTGTTATTGGATTTTTCTATCAGGAATTCCTCAGTAGCAGCCCGGAGTCTGGGTTTGTGCCCGGTTGATGGCAATACGCTCGCCCCTTTATTATTAGTATTATTTATTAGTGTACGTTTGTATTTTTACATGGGTATTTTGATATGCAGTACGTCGTCAATTTATTATAAGCGTAAACACAGGTAAGAACACATTATATGTTAATTAACATTTATCAAAGCGAACAGTGTGTTATCTAATACAGAACTAATGAGTAATATCCGGCTCGAAGGACCAAATTATAATTTGATCTTTTGTACGTTTATTAGCCGCCATATTATTATGTCATACGGCTATGTAAACTAAAACGTGTCAACTGTCAACTGATAGTTCGATAATAGATCAGCACATTTGTTTACATAGCCAAGTGACGTCATGACCACAGAGCAACATGGCGTCCACTACGTCCAGCGTTTTCGTCAAACTACGCGCAAAACTTGAAAATGTAAAATTTAAATGCATTTTTGTTACACTTATCGATTGAATAAAAATTTTATTGATTTTTTTTGGGCCATATTAGCACTATAGAATTGAATTAAGACACTTTTCAAAAATGGGTGTAAGACCCTATTGCAATGATATCAGTACCAGTATGAGTCAGGCTATCTGTTTACTACGTTTTCACGGTTAAGATATGGAACTGTTTGCCGCCTTGATGACTTTTGGCAGAGGTGTATCTCGGTACTAATTTTCGTTTCGAAAAATTCAAAACTATTCATGTTTCTACCACTGATGGATTCTCTGTGTAATGAATATATTAATAATATTATATAATCACTTTCCTGATGACCCCGAGACTGAAAAGTTTTAAGAAGATATTGTCGTCACCATAAATGGTGTTCACCTCTGATAATGTTGAACAGCGTCAACATAGCTATGTCCCACACCCCTGTACAATTAAGATCTTTCCTCCATCAGTGCGTCACTTAATGCTTTGCCAACCAAAATACTCAGTCTTTACGACCCCCCAAAAATGAACTTGTGATTGTTATTTCACGATATAAATGAGTTGCCGACACGAAGGGCCAAAATGAATTAGTAATTCTTAACCCTTTTTCAAATGATGCTACTGGTGTCATCATTAAAAGCTGTCGCATCACCCCAGGGTGATGCGACAGCTTTTAGTTGGATATTCATGACACATATTGTGAGTCAGCAATATCAAAATGTCTCGGGTTGAAAAGGTTTTGAGGAACCGTCTCCATTAATGATCTATGCCCGAAGAATGGGTAGGAGTATCTATTCATAACTACAATAGTAACTAAACTTTGTTGAAAATTTGTTTCAGTAATGGTAATATTTTTTTTTTTACCTGACCTTGTCAATATAATTGCAAAACTATTCCAGCATTTTGCTTAGAGCATGAGGACTCTTTTACGGGAAATAATTTACATTAATTTACATTAGCATATAAAACCCTATTTCTGGACGTAGGCTCCGTATAGGCTGTCATCTTGATCTTTGGCATATTCACCTGCCTTCACAAAAATGGTTGTAGCGGTCATTGTCAAATGTCTTTTCCTTGCTATTGTTCGTCGAATCGTTGAGCTCGTTAACTCCTGAGTTGAACTACCTTTTCTACTGTCAAGGCGATTTATGATCTACATGGTCCTTGTGACTTAGACCCTTGAGTTTGTTTCACCATTTCTTCTCAGGGATAGTCAGATAGAAAATGTCGACTCCATCTAGCTTATTTATTAATATTTTTTTGATACGACGTGTAAAAGTGATTCCGATATCCTATTTATAGAATAAAAAAATCATTTCATTACTTTACTCGAGTCCTTGAATTTTGGACACTCAGAAGCGTCGCATACAGGCCCTATTCAGCGGTCATTCTAAGGTCAACTTATTACTTGACCCCACCGAGGTCATTAGTCACCATGGTGATGGTTTGGTACTAGTGTACCCACAGTTCACACAAAGCCTTCAGGTTCAAGGTTGTCGTGATAAGGACAAAGTATCGCGATATACAGATTGTATTCATTGTGCAAGCTTTTGAATCTATTGGTTTTCGATGCGCAATTGTTTTTCAGCACGATTTTGAAACAACGCTTTTTTTGCGTGGTTTCGTTAAACAAATTTGAGAAAACACAATTTGCATGATACCTATTTAGTTTACTGTTGTAATGCACCCCGACTCCTAAATCGAGCCACCGTGCATTTTCATGTAGGTATAAAAGCCTAAAACGTGAAAAAAATGAGAGTCAATGAAAAAGTTTTGATGCAGTTTTGACTAAGCTGATTTTAAAACAATGCTTTTTAACCTATCTTGCGTAGTTTTGTTAAACATATTTGAGAAAACACTATTAGCATGATACTTATTTAGTTTACTTTTGTAATGCACCCGACTCCTAAATCGAGCCACCGTGCATTTCCATGTATAAAAGCCTAAAACATGAAAAAATGAGTCAATGAAAAAGTTTTGATGCAGTTTTGACTGAGCTGACATACTGGCCATAATTTTGGAGTCATCATTGTTCGGAATTTGAATTCATGGCCATTAAAAAATGATAGCCCTTTATACAGAAAAATGCAAGGTGGCTCGATTTTAAGAGTCCGGGAGTGTAGACATTCTGAAATATAAAAAGCTTCGCCTTTACTCTGTCACACTAATTTGGTGCATCAAAACAAACATTTTATCTATCATCCAAATCGACGGTTAAATGGTAATAAGGCATAAGCGACATTTTGGTCGAAAATGAGTTAAGATTGCCATCCTACTTAAAAATAGAGATTAAGTGGGATGGCATTCATAACTAATTGTCAACCAAATTGTCGCTTATGCCTTATTACCTTTTATCCGTCGAAATGTAAAGTGGGCTTAGTATCGTCAGTATAACGTAAAGTAACCTTCTCACACACGTGAAGCGTGTTCCAAGTCTGTCCCTCATCTCTCTCTTTTTGCACGTACGCCACCAAGGTGAAAAGCCCGGCTACCTTCGAAATACTAACATTGATACTACTGCGTGCTGCAAATCTAAATTGCTATACCTGTGTATCTCATTTACATAATATCGATACTGCTCAAAGTACCAAAATTTTCTAAGGTGAATATATTTTATATTGTGACCTTTGAAAATTTTGGTTGGTTTTGGAAAGTTTTGGTTTTGGTCTGGTTTTGGTAGTTATATTTCGGCAAATAAATATTGTAGAAGTACAAATATTTACTTGCCGGAATATAACTACAATTTATCTTATTAATTTATTTATTATATATCGTATTTTAATAGTCCTATTAGCCACTCCACAGATACATATTCTTTTACTTTTTAATTTCAGTATGTACCTACCTAAGTAGGTACCGTAATAACAAAAAAATACCGAAAGTTTATTAGAATAACGTATAAGTACAAGGTACCACGCTTAGCAAAGCGATTGGTAACCCTCCCTTATTACCTACCGTTTATTCGCTTGATGTAATTTATGCATATTTTACGATATCCACGTGAAAATAATAGCCAACACATGGTGTACTGCGACATGGTTCACAGTACCAAAATAACCCAAGATTATAGACTTTAACGTCCACTACTTTTGGGCTATCTTGGCTTGGCTATAATTCAGAGCGGTCAGTCCAAGGTTTTGCAAGTTTTAGGCATACTTAACTGCTTATTTAGATTATGTCGGACCGACTGCCTTACTATGTGCGTGCGTGCGTTATCGCTAAAGTACCTACTGTCTAGACATAAATCTAACTACCTACAAAATTTTCAGTATTATGAATGTACCTAAAGTAGACATTACACTACTTTAAAAAATATGTTATTACTCAGTAAACGACTTTTAAATGATGTGACTTTATAGTAAATTACTATTATAATTACATTTCTATTATTTATTAGCTAATTGACATGAAATAAATTGTTAGTGGCGCCGATTCCCTTGTTCACAAACTAAACTAAATTTAAGTTCAGTGCATCTTTTTCTTTCTATTTCATTAAGAAAAGGACAGAAGATAAATTTTAGTTTAGTCCTGTCAAATTAATCAGCGCCTGTCACTACTCTATACAAGTTTAGACGTGATTAAAAACTTGCCTACTAAAATTACGTCAAGCGCTGACTAATTTGACAGGACTAAACTAAAATGTATCTTCTGTCCTTTTCCTAATGAAATAGAAAGAAAAAGATGAACTGAACTTAAATTTACTTTAGTTTGTGAACAAGGGAATCGACGCCAATGGTGCCGATTCTCTTGTTCACAAAGTAAACTAAACTTAAGTTCAGTGCATCTTTTTCTTTCTATTTCATTAAGAAAAGGACAGAAGATAAATTTTAGTTTAGTCCTGTCAAATTAATCAGCGCTTGACGTAAATTGACGTAATTTTAGTAGGCAAGTTTTTAATCACTTCTAAAGTTGTATGGAGTAGTGACAGGCGCTGATTAATTCGACAGGACTAAACTAAAATTTATCTTCCGTCCTTTTCTTAATGAAATAGAAAGAAAAAGATGCAGTGAACTTAAATTTAGTTTAGTTATTGCACAAGGGAATTGACACCAATGTTTCTTATAATTTCCTGACTATCTGTTTTGTTGTCTCATTATTAAGTCTCTTTGTATTATTGTTTTTTTTTATTATTATTTGTATAATTAATGTGATGAGTTGCACGCGTTAAGGTAAAATGTAGCTGATCTTGTTTATTTATGCTATTAATCTTATACTGTATCTACATTTAGAGCAAATAAAATTCTGTTTCTGATACATTTAATTGCTTCGAATTTCTATTTTGTTCGGGACAGTAAGAATACTATTTTCTGATTTCTGAATAGGTCATAAATCCAAACCTATTTAGTACAGTTTTTTACAGGCAGTAAACGGACGGCATATTAAAAGCTTGTTTTGCTAAATGTAGGTTCCTATATGATCAGTTTTGCGCTGGTCGCAATCAACTATCCAAAGACCTGCACCGATAAAGTCGTCGTGTTGAACTTTTGCTTATCATAGTCAGTCATAAATTCAGACCCAAAGCTAATAAACCTTCATATTCTAGGTTTCCGCGCATAATATTGACCAGACACCAAAATATTAGCTATAACTTTTTATTGTTCATAATTCTTCGAAATTAACTAGCTTCTACCTACTTCTTGTCCAGTCTTGACATTTAGCTTTCACTTAGCCCTTTGACCGCCACGTCAAAAAGCAAAGACGTGCCCACGGCGCCAAGCTACGAATTATTACTGAAAATCTGTCATGTAGTCGTGACCGTGGCGTGCTGGGCACATTTTGGTTTGTCATCTATGGACTGTGGCGGTCAAGAGGTTAATGAGCTCGTAAAGAACACATTACAATTAGCCAAAAAGACGGGTAGCTGCCAAGGTTAAAAATAAAACACGAACACCTGTGTGGAACAAAAGAGTTATCGTTAACTGTTTGAAAGAGAGAGAGGTCTTCGAAATACTAATCTTATACGGCGTAGTCGCTTTAGTGCTTACGCTGAAGAGACAGTACCTGCTTCTACGGCAGCAAAAGCTACCATTGCTACTCAATAATTTCCAGACATGGCCAAATCTTTCTATTCAGATGTAGTATCAAATTAACCCATTTTCCACTAAGGTCCTAAGGTACGCGATTTCAAAATATCCAAAGCAGTGCCTGCATATGAAAACAAATTGAGAGGTAAAGAGGCACGTAAAGCGGTCATCTGTTACCAGAGCGGTCGGTGCCTCGTCCTGCGATTACCCACCAGACGTCTTAGGTTCCGAGCTGTTTCTAACAAGTTATCTATTATCACATTCACACGTTTAATATTACGTCGAAATATGGATTTTTCGAAAAAAAGAGAAGAGAAGAAGTTCGCGAGCACATTCGTAAGAAGCTGGCAGTATCATCACAACGGTAATGTTTTCCCATTGTTTGTCTTATCTGTTTAATATATTCGTGTACTTATTTGGTCTTATATTTATGTATAAATAAGTATATGTATTATATAAAATGTTTTAAATAGGTATATGTATGTATATACTTATATTTTAATAAATATTTATTCCACAGTTTTCGTTATTGCACCTACCGCTGTCTGTCTCTGCATCACCCAAAGGTTGACTGGTAGAAAATGCCTATCGCATTAAGTCCGCCTCTGTACATTTGTGTGCGTAAAATATTAAATAAATAAATAAATAAGATTGATGACTAAGATAGTATAAGTAGGAAAGCGTTTCACCGAGGCTTTGTGCGAGAATTTCGGAATTCCTAATCCTCACCATTAGGTGTGACCAGTCCCGGGTCGACGGCGCGTTGAGTTCCACGCGCGCCTCAAAGAGATGTCGTCAACAAAGTGTAGGGGGTCCACTAGGGCCGATGCCTGCCGCGGGGTGGCGGGAAAGTCCGAAAGGGATACCGTGGTATCTGGCAACACAAGCAACGGAAGGAATACGGGTGGGTTTTAGTCAGTAAGAGTCTGACTCACCCTCCCGCTCCGCCCAGAGCGGGAGAAGTTATTTGATAATTTCCCCACCCAAAAAAAAGGGGGTGATCGGTGGAATTTCAAAATATCCTTCCTATGTGAGCCTTCTGAGACGCCTACGATGTTAAAGGTACAGCCAAAATTGCAATTTTCCAACCCCAGTGATTTTAGACTTTAGACTTTAGAAAGTTTAGACTGCCTTTACATCAAAATCAAAATATTTTATTTCACATAAACCTACATGGGCACTTATGAAACGTCAGAAGCTAGGTGCACGGTTCCAATTGGTCGTTTACTATGGAGAAGAGCCGGCAAGAAACTCCACGGTTACTCTTTTAAAAATAATTGACTTTTACAATGTTTTCAAATTACAAAGTTAATAGGTATGGGAGGACAGTGCAGGCCTGTCAAGGAGTACCAGGTAGGTACACGGCTACACATCAAGCTATACATTTCCAGTATAAGCTGATCGCGCATTGTATAGGATTTCTGTACATTGCAAGGTCAGTGTAAACTGGAAATGTATAGCTTGATGTGTAGCCGTCTGTACTAACGAAAAAAAAATGATCTACTATTAAGCTTGCAACGTTCTCACATTCACAAAATATAAAAGAATCTATGTAAAATATTAATAAAAATAATAGTAGATTATATAACTAGCGCATAAAAGAAGCCATTTTACCCCGAGACGTATAGTTAAGTCGAAGGGTAGGGGAGTTTTTTGCGCCACTTCTTCTTCACAGCTAAAGCACTAGGAAGTGGTGAAGGGCGGGCGTTTTTGGGGGACTGTCTTATGTAACTTTGACGTTCGAAAAGTGCTGATTCGCAGCCTAGTTTGAAAAAATGACTTTTGATTTTGGTAAAATGGCTCGTTTATGCCCGAGTAATACACTCTGCTTTACACTTCGATTGCGAGAAAATGAAACAGGCATAAAGTATATGACAGTATTTCACTGTTAAAAAATGTTGCAAAATTGAAGAAGAGAATAAGCTAATAGCGAATAGCTAATTCCCGCCACGAAACTTTTTAAAAGTTTTTTTTTAGTTTTCAATATGTGTCATTCGACTTGGGTACTTCATACAGCCAAGCCATAAAAACGTTTCTTTGCGTTAATAAATAATAAATTACAACTATTTATCTGGTTTTATTAAATTACCGATAGAAAACACGAAAATTGTATACATTAAAGTAAAGAAAATAATATAACGACTTTAAGGCGCTGACAAGACCCAATTGACCAAAATAGGGCTCTCTTAAGAAAAAACATTGCCAAATCCGTATAGTTTGTGGTAGCGGAAAAAATATATGTTAATTTTGAACATATTTCCCAGAACTTGGTTGTTACCAAAACACGTTTTGAAAAAAAAATCTCGATACAAACTAATGTTAAACTAACCTCTTACCTTGAGTTCTAATCCAAAATACCTGTATTAAATATAAACATACGTTACGTATTTAATTAATAATAAGAACGTCTTATTTGAATACAGAACTTGTTTTTTATTTTCGATTACTCAACTCAATTTTGAGTAAATAGATAATTGCATCATATTTTGCAATAAATTACAAGCGTTGTGTCATCGCGCTTCTCTTTCTTTTCTATGCAATCTGACAGTGACCGCGATTTAGGTGTTGTCAGCGTCTTAATCTGCGACCTTTTATTGTGCGTGTGGCTTTCGGGCCTGATTATCTTTGTCTTAGAAAAAAAAAATACTTTATGCACTAGAGCACAAAAAGCGATTTTATGTCGCCTACGCACAACATAAAGACGAACTTTTAGAGCATGAGTAGTGAAACATTTTTTGCAATGACGTGTAACTGTAAATAAAACACGCTAAAACATTGTCTACAAAAATATTGATATCACAGTTACGGAAAACCTTAGCTAGAATTTTAAACAAAACCCTATGACATAACTTTGACTTTCACTCGGTTTCAGTCGATTTCATAATCGATAATGTCAATATCGATTCGATAAAAAATATACCTAATTAGTTTTATCGAATTATATCAGTTACGTGACTCGGTTATTATAATTTATTCGCTCGAGTGTTACGGTTTAAGACGCTGACAACACCTAAACCGCGGTCATTGTCAGATTGCATAGAAAAGAAAGAGAAGCGCGATGACACAACGCTTGTAATTTATTGCAAAATGTGAAGCCATTCTCTATTTACTCAAAATTGAGTAGAGTAATCGAAAATAAAAAACAACCAAGTTCTGCATTCAAATAAGACGTTCTTGATATTAATTAAATACTTAACGTATGTTGATATTTAATGCAAATATTTTAGATTAGAACACAAGGTAAGGGGTTAGTTTAACGTTAGTTTGTATCGAGATTTTATTTTCAAAACGTGTTTCGGTAACAACCAAGTTCTGGGAAATATGTTCAAAATTAACATATTTTTTTCCCGCTACCACAAGCTATACAGATTTGGCAATTTTTTATCCTAAGAGAAGCCTATTTTGGTCAATTGGGTCTTGTCAGCGCCTTAAGGCTCGTGCAGACTAGTGCTATATCGCGGGCGCGACGGGCAGAAATATGCCTGTCGCGCCCGCGATATCGCCCCAGTCTGTAAGAGCCTTTACATAATTGGCTTTTTATGTTTCTTAGCAACGACAAAACAACCAAAGCAAAATGTTTTGAAAAATGGACCGGCGAGCCTTAACTCTTACTGCATCCCTATACCCTCAAGGTTGTTTTTCAGAGCAAGACCAAACCACCAGCACAATTGCGTAATACACTATCAAACACAATCTGAATGATTTTGAAGTATATTGCTAATCCATTGCTTCATATGTTCGAAAAAATTGTCAGCTCAACGTAAATAACGCAATGAATATTGTTGAACTGTCAAAATGAAACTCATTGCTACTGATAGTGTGTTACACAACTACCCCGCACATTGTGCCTATACGAACTGGCCTGACAGGTGCCGACCGTGGCTTCTTTCACAATAGATCTCGCAATAGTTATACAAGGTGTCGTTTTGCATCCTCGTCAAAATCAAGGAGGTAACTATGCTAATGATGCTCGATACGAATCAATAATAAAATATGTAGATCAATTTTTTTCTATTTTTTTTTTTCTAATTTTCGGAAATCGCCATGTGTGGGACATACATGATAAAACACGGTCCGTGTGATACCGCACTGTAACTGCCCTTTTACACACACTACCGCATACACAACGGGGTGATTATGTTATGTGAAAGTGGTGTATTCTAAAATACTGTCAAACTTAAATAACTAAAAATACAAGTATGTATGATGTAGTATGATTATATATGTCTTTCATAGCAGCCTCCTGAAATTTGACGAGGATGCAAAACGACACCTTGTATAAGTTGATAAATATTAATTAATTATATGTATTATTATTTAACTAGCGATCCGCCCCTGCTTCGCACGGTTTGTACGACTTGACAAAATTTATTTGTTTCTAGCTGCGCCCCGCGGTTTCTCCCGCATATCGGTTCGATCCCGTGGGAATATCGGGATAAAAGTATCCTATGTCCTAACCCAGGTCATGGTCTAGCCTTGTGCCAAATTCAATCCAAATCTGTTCAGCCGTTTTAAGACTCTTAAGACTCTTACAAACAAGCGCGACACGCGACGCGACAGAAAGGCACCGCTTGTAGTGCTACACGCGGTGTCTTTGTGTCGCGTCGCGTGTCGCGCCTGTTTGAAGGAGCCTTTAGCGTGAAAGCGTTACAAACACACAAACTCACTTTCGTTCGTATTTATAATAACTTAGTCCTAACTTGATATCCTAATAACAAGTTAAATATGAATGTATTATACACATAAACCTTCCGGAATAAATTATTTAAATGATGTTGCAAACAGCATCAAAATCCGTTGCGTAGTTTAGAAAAACAACACGGTCACACAGACAGACACGAGAAGCAACTTATTATTATTATATATGTATAATAATAAATTATATATTCAAAAATATTAAGTACTAGAACCGCGCCCCGCGGTTTCACCCGCATAAGTTTTGACCCCGTGGGTATATCGGGAGAAAACGTATCCTGTGTTATTCCTGGTTATAAACTATCTGTGTGCCAAATTTCATCTAAATCCGTTCAGTACTTTTTGCGTGAAAGAGTAACAAACATCCATCCATCCATCCATTCTTACAAACTTTCGCATTTATAATATTAGTAGGATAACGTGAAATACAGTTTTTCTTAAATCTATGTCAAGTTCACCCATGCTGTGTGCCTGAACTAGGTAATCCTGTGTTTCAGGCGATTGGAGGTAACATTCATTGATTAAAGATATAGATTAATGATTACTGTGTGTTGGTAATTGTTTTGTCTAATATTTCCATCTTCTCTTTAGCTATAATTAATGCTGAAGGTACAAAGAACACGTTCTAGGTGAAATTAATTACTACACAGCATTATTTCTGTTCAAGCATTAAAAAGACAATGAAATTAGTACTTATGGACCTACATGAAAAGTGGGGAACTTCGGTTTAAAGAAATGTATTTCTTAAAAAGAACATACTTAAGAAGTTCACTTAAGTATGAGAAACTTTACAAAAAATATCTTAAGGCGCTTACAAGACCCAATTGACCAAAATAGACCTCTCTTAAGAAAAAAAATTAGCAAATCTGTATAGTCTGTGGTAGCAGAAAAAATATATGTTAAATTTGAACATATTGCCCAGAACTTGGTTGTTACCAAAACACGTTTTTAAAGAAAAATCTCGATACAAACTAACGTTAAACTAACCTCTTACCTTGAGTTCTAATCCAAAATATCTGTATTAAATATCAACATACGTTACGTATTTAATTAATAACAGGAGCGTCTTATTTGAATGCAGAACTTGGTTGTTTTTTATTTTCGATTACTCAACTCAATTTTGAGTAAATAGATAATTGCTTCATATTTTGCAGTAAATTGCAAGCGTTGCGTCATCGCGCTTCTCTTTCTTTTCTATGCAAACTGACAGTGACCGCGGTTTAGGTGTTGTCAGCGTCTTAAGTAATAAACATAGTTTGTCGTTCAATCTATATATATAAGTACATACAGTACGTAATTATTTATTATTGTTGGTTAGCCAAATACAACTATAACCTATTTTTTAAAATGTTCACTGATGAAGAATCTCTTATTTCTTTCGGTAACTTATTATAACGCTGCGCTCCCTCGAACTGAATAGTTCTCCTTCCGTACAAAGTCCTAACTTAATGGAGCAGAGACGTACTCAGACCTAATTATGCTTATTAAAGGTCGGGTAATCGCCGTTGACCTTGGCCATACAAATGTGCGTCGCATAAAATTTATAGACCAACTCAACTTCAAATTGTCAATTCAGAAACCGGGTGTGAGTGTAGTTACTTATTCTCACGGCTGTCTCAAAAAATATACAAGACTGCTGTTTAAGAAAATCACACAATCGCTTTTGGCACGAATTAACCTCTCTATATATTTATTTTTAACAAGTAGGTCATGTAAACGCAGTTTGCATTAAACCCTTTAAACTTGCTACAGTTTAGACCTTGGTCTCAATTTATATAAAAAAGTCGGCTCATTATATTATCAGAGCAAGGTTGCAATAATTACCTTTTTGTGGAAATAACTGCACAGCATTATTTCTATCTCAATACATTAAAAAATATGAATATGTTGATATTATGCTGCTTACTCATTTATTCTTCCCTTATCGCCTGTGATTCTGTGATTGAAAACTTAGTGTAACCACGAACGAAACCTAACGTAAACTTACGCTTCAATGTATCAAAATCAGAGCATCTGGACGTCTTCTCGCTCAGCGTGTCGATGGCAATCGATATAGCCCAGAATTCGACTACGCTTTTGGCACCGTCAGTAGCGTCCTTCAGTTCCTGTAACGTGCAGACGACAGGACACGCTGGATACTATATTGTGTCCCATAGTTCGTGGAACAGCACCATTTACACTCCAGGGCCTCAAGTCTGCTATTACAATAGTGTCAGAATGGTCTGTTCCGATCCTCATTAATGACGCCATTATATAAGTAGATTACCAAACTTGTCAAAATCAACAATTATAAAATCAATGATAGACCATTCTGACACTATTGTAATAGCAGACTTGAGGCCCAGGGCGGAGGCATTTAAGAATTTTCACCAGAAAAGGTTTTCCTTGCTTCGGCTAACGTGGGTCCGGAGTCTGTTTAAAGACTTCCAGGTTAGCCAAGGCAACTCGTGTCTAGGTGGGAGATTTTCAGCAGTGCACCTTGGCGTGATTTTGACAGTTCAAAGTGTAAGCTTACGCCAAGTTTTGCCTCTGTATCTTATGGTTAGATCATTGCTCGGGCTCAACCCGCACTACCTTTGAACGAAACGACTATTCATGGATAAAAATCATACAAATTTATCCTCACATTCGTGAAAAAGGAAAACCTTGACTTTGACCATAGGTCAACTTTAAGAATAAACCACAACCTTTAGTTTTTATTGCCTCGTTATTATTTTTCCAATTACCCAAACACCGATTCATCATTTTTATAGCTAGACCGTTTAAAATATCGTGACGTGGCAGCAAAACTGTTTCCAAAGGACAAATTAAAACTAATTCGCCGTTTTTACTGCAAGTTTTTCGAGTTCAATATTTATTATTACACAAAAGTTAATAATTTATATTAACTTTTGTGTAATAATAAATATTGCGTTGGAGGCAAACGTTTCTTGTTATATCTAAAGTTCACATCATATTTTTTAAGATCACTAAACGGAACAATGAAATCATCAAATGACATCGAATGAATTTACATAAGTAGTGCGTTTTTTTTGTATTTTTGTATGACAGCCAAGAAACTATAAAAAATTGTTTTTTTTTCTCACGGTTTTAAAGTTATGAAAGTACTCTCTTTCACAATCCGAAAGATTTTCAAGGAAATTCCTAATCCATTGCTTCGTGTTTGGAAAATTTGTACGCTCAACAACGTAAATCACACAATGAATTTTGTCAAATTTTCAAAATGAAAGGCGTTGAGATTATTAGTGTGTTACGCAATTACCGCGCAGTTAGGAGGGGTTTACCTTTTTCACAAGATTTTTTGTAATGGGTAGGTACCTATGTACAGCAATGTCATCAACCTCACTAGGTACTCATCATTACAAAATACATACTACGCAATTTTATAAATATTACTCGTTGAGTGTAGGCGAAACTTCCACAAAAAACAGCGTGTCATAGAAGGATGTAGCATCACGTGTTTTTTTTTATAATTGTATCTGTTATTAATAATCTACCACTGTGTTTTTTGCAAATCATTTCTTTAATCTTGCTTTGGATCCTTATAGTTAGTAGTTGGTACTATGTATGTCAGAATCAATATTATTTGAAGCTTCGTAGTCAAAGGATATTCGAAGAAAACTTGCAAGTTTTTCTTGCAAATGTTTTTTTTTTTGGTAATTATTATCGAACGTGTATTTGAAAAATTGTCCTTTGAACTTCAGCCAGTCAATGCATGACTTGAATCCTCGCTTACATATTAAATCATTCTGGGTTTAAATTGATAATACTGTACGATGTAGAGACAGGTCCCAATCTCAGTTCACAAATCTATAAGCTTGACAAAATGAACCTTATCACTTGTCGGATACCACAAACCTGTTAAAATATTATCAAAATAGATACGTGGGTGGTACTGGCTCCATCTGGTGCATTTATGTAGGAAATAGGATAGTCCGTACTACATGTGCTCTGTGGTCGAGTCTATGACTTGCAACTTGATTTATAGTCTTGTCGCAACAGCTAACGTGTTTTATTAGGTTATTGGCCCAGTCCCGCATTTTTTCTAAGTATAAAAGTATCTTTCGAGTAAATTTATCTCTACGCACGAATTTTATAACTTAAGGTTAACGATTACCATCTTTGCCATTTTGGATACACTTTTAGGATGAAAGGCTTTAAAAATGTATTCAAATTCAAGGTACAATGTCCGCTGAATAATGTTCTAAATAACGGTTACGTGGAAGTCTTCTTAACTTATTGACCGCCACGTCAAAAAAGCAAAAACGTGCCCTCAGCGCCAAGCTGCGAATTATTCCCAAAAATCTGTCATGTAGACGTGGCCATGGCGTGCTGGGCACATTTTGGTCTGTCATCTATACATAACTGTGGCGGTCAAAAGGTTAAATAGGTACAAAATTTTAATCCGCAATCAAAATTGTTTTTCAAATTATAAAAACAAAGAATTTCCCGAAGACAAAAAGAGGCTTACATTACTTTTCAGACATGACTAATTGACTACACTGGGACAGTACGTAAACAAGTGCAGTGTCGAAGCCAGTTACTGCGTTTATTTATTGGCCTCATTATTTTAAGAGCTGAGGAAAACCTAATCGCCCATATTCGCATTCTATGTTCTATGTTATTGGGATTGGTTTCCGCACTTAGTCCTTCAGTGGACCATTGTACGTGTTCGCATTTTCCATACATCATTTATTTTTCGTTCATGAAAATCATTTAGTACCTGTGAGATAATAAGGGCATTATTAGAACGAACATATTTAAATATGTGACTCTGTCCAACCATAGACATAATGTTGATCACTCGAAGGTTGAAGCCAGTTTTCTTTCGATATCGCTGCGTGAACTTAAGTACCTAGTTACATCTACTTAAACGTGCCTGTATCATTCTACACTATGAGCTATACTAATATTACTAATATAGCACAAACCATGTCGAAAAGTTTAGCCAGTAAAGGCTAACTACCAGGGTGCGGCAGACGTACTTAAGTATCACCAGTCACCACCCACAGAACCTCATTTTCTTTTATAGCAGCCTAAGATAATAAATGATTTTATTTCTGTAAGTAGGTTTGTACAAACACTTTTACGTCAATCATATTCCTCGTAAAAACTAGATGAGGTCGGCGTTTCCTAACTGACTACTCTGAGAAGAAAGGCTGAATCAAACTGAGGTCACAGTCTTTTTTAAAGTCCAGACATCAGGTCAGATCATGTGAAGACCATGTAGATTGGTGTCTGAAATGGTCTTTTGAAGAAAGAACCACACAGATTGAGTGGACCTGTCCAGTCAGTGCACGCATTTGTCAGTAGATGTGTAGCTCAACTCAGAACTTAAGGAGCTCAACGACTCGACGAACAATACCAAAGAATGGAATTTTGGGTGGGCCGCATAAAGTACTCAAACTGAGATTAACATTAAAACTATCTGAGAAAAGGAAAAAAGAAAAAAAAAGGCTATGACCCACATAGTCCTGACATTATGTCACATAAATCAATAAAATGTCAATAATATTATTTTTAAAACACTTAGTATAAAATAGTTTGTTGCTCCGGGGGTTACATTTGGAGTAGCTTAATTAATCCCAAGCCTTTTTGTCGTTCAAGAAATCTTTAACTTTATAGAAACCTTTTTGACAGTTATTTCAATTTATTGAGGCTCAGTTCTTTAACATGGCTTAAGTTTGTTACAAAAACGTATACTTTGGCACTTAAAAGAATTACATTTTTTTGGAGCCTAGTCGTGGGGCACAATAAGTAAATCTTTGTTTCTAGTATTTATGCTATGAATTTCGCTGTGTTTAGAATATAGATTAATATTATTTTTTAACATAAATCCGGTTCTCATAAACATATTGAGATGCGACTGTCATTATGTTTATTACCTTCAATTTACCCCTCAGTGAATGCCTTTTTTTTTTGGAGGGAAATTATTAAATAACTGCTCCCGCTCTGGGCGGAGCGGGAGGGTGTTTCAGACTCTTACTGACTAAAACCCACCCGTGTTCCTTCCGTTGCCTGTGTTGCCAGATGCCACGGTATCCCTTTCGGACTTTCCCGCGACCCCGGCAGGCATCGGCCCTAGTGGACCCCTACACTTGTGCTGACATCTCTGAGGCGCGCGTGGAACACAACGCGCCGTCGACCCGGGCCTGGTCCTTATCGGACGGCAACTACCCATTGCTCACCGTCCGCAAGCCCGCGCCTAAGGTGGCCGGAAATCCGCTCAGTGAATGCCTACGACTAAGTTTACCGTATGGAATCATCTTCTTATTCCCCTTTATTTATAAACGTTGCTATATGTTAAGTAGTGATTAGCGACTGTTTAACCATACATTTTAGTTTCGTTTCGTTTAAACGTCTCTTACCTTTATAAATAAACCCCATTATCTTTGTGAACCATTTTTTAAAGACTCACGTGCAGGTTAAAAACCGTAAAACTAAAACAAGCAATTTTCCTGCGGTTTTCCTTAATATGGTAAAGAACCTATAAAACATATCACAATGAATGCTACGACTTTGTACATAAATATATTACTAGGGACAGCTCGCCAATAATATCTTCTTGAGGTGACACATCTTTATGAAGTCGATGCAGCATTCTCTATTTCGGCGTCGCTTGTCTCGTCAGATACTTTTGGTGTCCCTTCGATGTCACATATTTGTACTGCCACTTGTGCCTTCCAAAAAATATCACAAATATTTGCCACCATATTGACGACAGATATTAATGGCTGAATCGTGAAATTAGATAAGAAAACGTTTTATGGACGCCGAGGAAGCAGTGGCTGCGTCGAAAAGATCAAAATGCCGTCGAAGAGATCCCTAAGGACGAGTGGGTAAAGTACTTTTCTCAGTGGATCCATCGGATGCAGCGATGTTTTGATGTAAATGGACACTATTTTGAAAATATATAATAAAACTAACTGCTAGTTTGTTCAGTTTTTGATTTTCTAAGAACTTTCAGTGTCACCCTCGTATGCTCGTGACTGTACTGTGGCAAAGAAACACATAATAACAATACGAATATGGTGTCTTCGTAAAAAGCGTAGATAAGTGTTAGAAGTGACATCATATTTTTATTTATGTACCTTTGTAGCTACTTTTGTTCATGTCCTATTTGACCGGAGCTGAGGTGAGATATAAACATGTGCTCACGTAGGCACCAAAGACTAATGATGGCCTTCAAAGATTGTTATTAACTTCCACACAAATTTAAACCTCAATTTAATCCGTTTAGGAGATGTACTTATTTTCAAAAATCCTCCCGCAGTGTTTACTTTCGTTAAAAACCGGCCAAGTACGAGTCGGACTCGCGCACGAAGGGTTCCGTACCATTATCGGCATATATGGGAGCCCCCTTAAATATTTATTTTATTCTGTTTTTTAGTATTTGTTGTTATAGCGGCAACAGAATCGTTATCTAAAAAGTCGTTATCGAAAATTTCAACTGTCTAACTATCACGGTTCATGTGATACAGCCTGGTGACAGACGGACAGCGGAGTCTTAGTAATAGGGTCCCGTTTTACCCTTTTAAAGGGCTGTTCGAGTCATTTACAACCTAGGTCCAAGAGATTTCCTTCGAGAAAAATTCATAGAAATAGATATTTTGACTGTAGCCTCTCAATATACATATATTTGATAATCTTATGTATGTACACAAAAATATATCAAATTATAAGAAAATGCCCGATATCCACAGTTTAAATACCAGGAATAAACATAATCTTGCTGTACTTCACACTCGCCTCCACAGAGTAGGCAACTCGTTCGTTGGTCAATATATACGCTAATACAACAAACTTCCTATTGCTATTCGAAATTTACCCATTAAACGATTTAAAAGCTGTATTAAAACCAAACTTTGTAAAAAAGGGTACTATAATTTATTTATTATATTATAGTACCCTTTTTTAATTAATTTCTGATTATTTAGAAGATAAAAAAGCTTGGGATTGAGCTGCTCGCTCTGATAAGCCTTGCGATAAAACCGTAAAACTTGACATTTTAATCATGCAAAATCATCATTATATACAACTATATATACATTGATGAATATTATAAACAAAATTAAGTGAATATTTATGTACCTTGAAAAGTATTATATTACTTTAATTATTGTGAATGATTAAAGTAATACATGAGCACTATGTGGGTCATTTTTATTTATTTCTTGTTGTTTTTTTTTCTGTTGGTTTTAATAATGGTCTGGCATTTTGAGTACTTTATGCGGCCAACTCAAATGTCCTTTCCTTGGTATTGTTCGTCGAGTCGTTGAGCTCCTTAAGTTTTGAGTTGAGCTACACGATTACTGACAAATGCTTGCACTGACTGGACAGGTCCACTCAAAATTTGTGTGGTTCTCTCGTCAAAATACCATTTCAGACATGGATCTACATGGTCCTCACATGATCTGACCAAAATTATGTCTGGACTTTAAAAGAGACTTTGACCCTTGAGTTTGTTTCGCCATTTCTTCTCAGGGGTAGTAGTAGTAGATAGGAAATGTCGACTTCATCTAGCTTATTTTTTAATATATTTTTTTTAAATATGACGTGTAAAAGTGATTCTCATATCCTATTTACAGAATAAACAATTTCATTTGGGTACGGAACCCTAAAAAACAAACTCGTGCAAAAGTTCATGCTCCTAGAACAAGCAACTGTGGGTTGTTTGTCAGTGAATAAATGAATTTATGTTGAATTCCTGACAAAAAAGGACCATTAGTCACTCCTAAACTTGAGCGTCCTAAAAGTGGTAAGAAGAGCCGTCCCATCTACTAATAGCATCGAATTGCTATTGCCAATCCTGCCATCGATTAGGGTGTAGGTAAATACACCTTCACGATCGACGTCTCATCAATTTCATTGAAGACCATGTGCCAGATGGGATTTCCCATCAGCAAAAATGACAAACTTCAATACAAACTTTCATTTAAACCTTATTCAACCCTTTTAGGGAAATGTTCAAAGCTCCTTCCTTTCTTATGGCCATCCGGCCATCTACATCGCCACATGCGAACTATGCAACACACTGACGTCACGCAAAATCCTGCATCGCGCAAGCAGAGTTTACCGCGCAACTAGAATATATACCATAACGTCCCGACATCAACCATCGGGTAGTTGCCCACCAGACACGTCACCCGTCTGGTCGGAGGATCCTTCCTTTTCTATGGAGGATGAGTGAAGTTTACACTGTGTTCCTCATGCCATAGAACTATTGTGCAAAATCTCATGCTCCCAGACACAACGGTTTGGACTGCACGTTTAACACCAGTGTTTAAGATGTGTATGTAATTACTAACAAATTAGATTATATGATCTGTAAAATAAATGATTTGATTTGACTAAGCAGATAGATTAAGATAGATAGGTGTAGTGCGACATAATAACCGACGTTGATACCATCATACATCACCATCATACCATAACATCGACCCATGACGATCCGTATACCAGTTTCACCTTCGCCCTTTCATCAAGAAGCGCGATTTGGCATTTCATATAATATAAATCTTATATTCACTAACACACAACGTGCAGTCCAAACCGTTGTGTCTGGGAGACACAACGGTTTGGACTGCACGTTGTGTGTTAGTGAATATAAGATTTTTATTAGAGGCACGTAAAGATGACTTTTACGCAATGATGGGAAAGCGTGTCGCCTCCCTGATGCGGCTCGTGCGGGGCAGCGCCAACAGCCTCTTGGTCACCGTGGCCTATAAGACTTTGACAGCCAATCACGTACTCAATACGTGATGCTGCTCATTCCACAGGAGGCCGATCACGTACGGAATACGGATCAACTTTCATATAATTTAGATAATACATAAGATAAATTCAACAAAAATATGCATATAGCATTTACAGTTATTTTTTTTTTTAATCTTACAATATCTTAAAAAATGCCCGGCATACCAGTGAATGCGTGCTAAAAACCGGCCGGCTGTCAAAGTGCTAATATTCGGGCTTTGGACCAGGACACAAGTATTGCCCTTAAAACGTGCCTTGAAATAATGTTGTTGCTTGTAGGTACCTACTACATTTTTGATTATTTTGTATTTGATTATTGTATTATTAATGATTTTGACATTATTATTAATTATTACTAAATTATTAGTAATTATTACTAAAATTTGCCAAATGTATGTACTAACACCAGTGTTTAAGATGTGTATGTAATTACTAACAAATTAGATTATATGATCTGTAAAATAAATGATTTGATTTGACTAAGTAGATAGATTAAGATAGATAGGTGTAGTGCGACATAATAACCTACGTTGATACCATCATACATCACCATCATACCATAACATCGACCCATGACGATCCGTATACCAGTTTCACCTTCGGCCTTTCATCAAGAAGCGCGATTTGGCATTTCATATAATATCTGTCTAAAATACCAAATACGTCAATGGTTAACATTTCTCATGAAGGTAAAAATAATTTGAAGAAACGTATGTATATGATGCTACGTTGAAAGGAACGCGAAGTATCGTGTAAAAAGCCAAGTTATTTTCGTCAGAACATTTCTGTCTACAGGTTTGTGTCATTACTCAGTTTATGGAATTGCTAATGACTTTAATGAGTTTTTTTTTTTTGTCAAGGTGAAGAGTTTTCCTCTATTTCGAGATAAAACGATCAATGTTGTTTTTTTTTATATTAATATAGAAATGCTAAAATTGAGGAAAATTGGCTATAAAAGCACAATGACTAAAATCATAAAACCTATAAAAGGCTCTTCGAACATTGCCTATAAAATTATGAAGAAAACTTTTTTCTAACCCCACCCGTGCCGCTGAAAAACCATTTCGAAAGTTGCGAAATCCAATGAAAACTTCCCCAAGGATCCCATGGGTTGTCTATAAAAAAACTACTTATCCTAACAGGAACAAATTTTTTTATTCACAAGTCATGTATAAATTGTGAAAAGTTTTTCTATGAGACTACAAGTAGCGCCATCTGTTGGGTTTCATGTGAACGTTGAACGCATGTGTGCAGAGTTAGCCGTAGTCACCGTAGCAGCACATAGCCACCATAGCTCCGTAGCGTTGCTACGTGTACTATGTAGTTCCAAATATTGCCACTCACGTTACCGCGTAGACGAGAAAGGCGTCATCCGATTTCTCACAAGTAAATAGAACTAGATACATTTTTAGAACGAGTATCTCTTATTTAATTTATTTATTTGATTTATTAAAACTAACTTTATGCACAGACCTGCCTCAGGAGAGTAGTAGGGTAGGGTAGGGGAGTTGTCTCTATTGTCAGTGTATTTTTGAGTAAAATCTACGATCATCAGAATATCCAATTTTACACGACAGTTTTTACAGCATTTTTGCAAACAGGCTTTTGGGGATACTCGTAGTTAGAACATAATTTTTCCCCGTACAGTATGTGTAGCGCAAGAGAGTAAACTTTTCTCGAAGTTCCTACTTAAGCCGCCTCAGAATGTGGTAAGCAACTGAGGACTATAACCCCGTGGTATTAGAAGATAGGGGTCCACCAACAACTCTTTATTTTTTCATGGCAAACTGTTAGGCCCACCAAAGACAACGGTGAATTCGCTGCCAGCTAACTAAAGACATTTGGTTAGTAACAAAGTGAATGATACCAGTTCAACTAGGTCAAGTTATGACAGTTGTATTGTGACCAATGTGTGTTACAATCTATAAGGCTGACACCGTCTAATAATAGAATCATAGTGTTTTATAGTAAGGTAAAGCGATTAAGGCGCTGACAAAACCCAATTAACCAAAATAGGCTTCTCTTAAGAAAACAAATTGCTAAATCTGTATAGTTTGTGGTAGCGGAAAAAATATATGTTAATTTTGAACATATTTCCCAGAACTTGGTTGTTACCAAAACACGTTTTGAAAAAAAAACTCGATACAAAGTAACGTTGAGTTCTAATCCTAAATATCTGTATTAAATATCAACATACGTTACGTATTTAATGAATAACAAGAACTTCTTATTTGAATGCAGAACTTGGTTGTTTTTTTATTTTCGATTACTCAACTCAATTTTGAGTAAATAGTTAATTGCTTCATATTTTGCAATAAATTAAAAGCGTTGTGACATCGCGCTTCTCTTTCTTTTCTATGCAATCTGATAGTGACCCAGGTTTAGGTGTTGTCAGCGTCTTAAGTGAAAATCAAGATTAATACTAATACAACGCCGATTAAATATATTTTTCCGGCGATAACGAACTTGATCTGACCCACCAAAAATATTTTTTCAAGTAGTTTTTTGTATGTCAATAGAACTCATTTGTGTAAACAAAGAGTCAATAAAACAGCTTCTTATCTGGTTTACAATGTTCTTCTTTGTCGTGTCAATGACACGACAGTTTATTAAATTTTGTTGAACCAAAACTACGCCATTTCCACGGCGTCGACGGTGGCAGCGCAGAGGTTACTTTGGCTGAATTTTTGGGGGCATCATTTTTGGAGCAGATTGCGACACAGTAGGAATGCAAGACAAAAAGTGTCGATGTACATCGTATCGATATTAAAGAAAAACATCGATATATCGACATATCGGTGAAATTTTCAAATAATATTTTCATATAAATACCAAACAAGGAACGTCATTTCTGATGTGCAATCATAAATTAAGAAAACATTGATAAAATCGAAATCAAAAGTCATTTATTCAAACTAGGCTGAGAATCAGCACTTTTCGAACGTCAAAGTTACATAAGACAGTCCCCCAAATATGGGTCCCGCCCTTCACCACTTCCTAGTGCTTTAGCTGGGAAGAAGTGGCGGAATAAACTCCCCAGCAGCACACCTGTCTGTTTAGTTATAAACTTGATTCTATACAAATCGTATGCAAAGTAATTAACATTACGAAACACAAAACATTAAATTAAATTACTTGCCATATGTTAGCTAGCACACGCCAATATACCAACAAAACAATGAAAACAATAATAAAAATTAGAATGATAAAAATAAGTCTACCATGTTACGGCTCTGAATTCCAGCGGTTTTGTCAGTGGCGATAACGGTGTTGTTATTGGAAATATATCGTATTTGATACATTTTCGATACTTGATATTTTATATCGATGTATCGAAATAATAGATATTCCCATAAAATATCGATATATCGAACAAAAAACATGTCGATACAACGATATTTTTTTAGACTTATAGAAAAATATCGATGTAGCGATAAACGACACAGCTCACAATGCTAACTGACCTCAAGTTTAAGTTTAAGTGAACCTTTCACTTACAAAAACAATACAAGTTTTGTCTACGTCTGCGACATTTTAATGAGTTTCTTGACACAACCTTGCAAACAAAAAACTTTATCTCAATATTATTGTAGTCAAAATAACAACAGACGTGATATGGAAGACCTCTCGCGTCCGGCCCTGGTTCAGGCCATGGTACGGAGCGAGAGGGCATGGGCAGCCGTCACCTCCTTCTGCGAAGCAGTAATGCTCGCGAAGGAGGAGGCGGGACGGTTGAGGGAAAGGCACGTTTCGCGCCCTCTCGCCCCTAGCCGCCGCAGGAAACGCCCAGGGCGTCGGGAATCCCGGGCGGATTTCCGGCCACCGTAGGCGCGGGCTTGCGGACGGTGAGCAATGGGTAGCTCACCGTCCGGTAAGGACCAGGCCCGGGTCGACGGCGCGTCGTATTCCACGCGCGCCTCAAAGAGATGTCGTCAGCACAAAGTAGGGGTCCACTAGGACCGATGCCTGCCGGGGTCGCGGGAAGGTACTTATGGGTCACCGAGGCCCCCGCAACACAGGCAACAGGAAGGAATACGGGTGGGTTGTAGTCAGTAAGAGTCTGACACACCCTCCCGCTCCGCCCAGAGCGGGAGAAGTTATTTGATGATTTCCCACACTCAAAAAAAAAAAAAAGACGTGATATGGAATCGACTGTTCCTATCAATTTTAATAGCGTCAACTTTATATCAATTTTGTCGTACAAAATCTATACCAATATAATCTTTCCTCTTTACAAAGAGAAAAGATTTGATTTTTTGTTTGTTTGTTTGTTTGTAATGGATGAACTCAAAAACTACTTAACTGACGGGCTGTATTTTATTTTCAAACAAATTAGAGATCCCGACGAAAATTACATGAGACAAGGTATCAAAAATTTGTATATTATTCATTATTTGGCGTGCGCAGCGAAAACTATTGATGATACATCAAATATGTAGTACATGTTTATAGTACTCATCATTACCCACAAAAAAATCGCGAGACTATATATGTCTAACTATTATAGTTATTAGCCCAGTAAATAAGCCGGAAAATGTGGAATAGCTGATGAACAGCTCTGATTTCAAAAATGTATGTTTGTACATGATCCTTAGACCCTCAGGAACATTCATCGCATCTACCTTGCTTTGAAAAACGAAAAAATTAGGGTAGTTTTCCCACCCCCAAAGCATCCGCAATACAAGTGGAAAAATTCAAAATTTCACCTCGGAAATCCTCGGAAGTGAAAAATCGAGTGAGGTTGCATTCAATTAAAACCAACCCCTAGAAGTGACAGAGATGAAAATTTCTTTTAATTAAAAATTTCACCTCGGAAATCGTCTCTCAGGGATTTTCGGGTCGCTGATTATGAATCCGCGGTCAAAAATCGAGTGAAAAAATAATTAATTCAAAGTTTCACCTTGCAACCACGCGGTTGCAAGGTGAAACTTTGAATTAATTATTTTTTTTGCTGCTTATCAAGGTTTTCAGATTTTACAGTATTTTCCGGCTTATTTACTGGACAATAACCGTTTTTTGTTCAAATTTTTCAATCAAAACACGCGTAGAATGACGATGACATTCGCATCATAATATTAATCCTCTTCCAACTAAATGATTTTATAATCAACGTTGGTTATGTACAAGTAAATTCCTCTTTAAATTATTCGAATCGGACCTTTCGTTTAGAAGTTACGACGGGTATAAAAATGGTACAAGTAAGAAAAATGCCGCGGTGTGAGCGAACAGCCCTTTTTTTTTTTATGGGAAATCATCAAATAACTTCTCCCGCTCTCTTACTGACTAAAACCCACCCGTATTCCTTCTTGTTGCCTGTGTTGCCAGGGGCCTCGGTGACCCATTAGTACCTTCCCGCGACCCCGGCAGGCATCGGCCCTAGTGGACCCCTACTTTTGTGCTGACGACATCTCTTTGAGGCGTGCGTGGAATACAAAGCGCCGTCGACCCGGGCCTGGTCCAGAGAACAGCCCTACGCTTAGTCTATTAGTTACCTACACATTTTATTTTTTGTGGGATATCACTTAGGATTTACTACTTTTAATCCCGGTTGTACGCGAGAGGCTTGTGGCTAAGTAATAACAGCCGCACGGGTCAATCGATCAGGTTAAGCTACGCTTGCCACGGTTGGTCCGTGGATGGGTGACCATCTTTACATACTAAGACCCCTCCGTGCCTCGGAAAGCACGTTAAGCCGTTGGTCCCGGCTGTCATTTGTAGATCTTTGACAGTCGTTACGGGTCGTCAGTAGCCCGAAAGTCTGACAACCAGTCTTACCAAGAGGTATCATATTACCCAGTAACTGGGTTGTGGAGGTCAGATAGGCAGTCGCTACATGTAAAGTATGCTGGTATTCAGCTGCATCCGGTTAGACTGGAAGCCGACCCCAACGTAGTTGGTGGGAAAAGCCGCGCGGGCGAAGCCGCGCGGGCGAAGCCGCGGGCAAAAGTTAGTATAATATATATTTAGTTCAATCATTTCAACGTGTATACGTGAATGAAATTGTCGTCTGGCAGTTTGAGTATTTTTTGCGGCCTAGCCAAATGTCCTTTCTTTGGTATTGTTCGTTGAATCGTTGAGTTCCTTAAGTTCTGAGTTGAGCTGCACAACTACTAACAAATGCGTGCAATGACTGGACAGGTCCACTCTATCTGTCTGGTACTTTCATCAAAAACCATTTCAGACACCAATCTACATGGTCTTCACATGATCTGACCAAGATTGTCTGGACTTTAAAAGAGACTGTGACCTTTGAGTTTGTTTCGGCCTTTCTTCTCAGATAGGAAACGCTGAACTCATCTAGTTTAAAAAAATTGTTTGACGTGTAAAAAAGTGTTTGTACAAACCGATTTACAGAAATGAAATCATTTATGATTTATCAAACAGTTTAGGTTTGAAAATCGAATATAATTATTGATATTATGTTTATCTACATTCAATTAAACGATGTAAAACCGACAACAGTTTTAAATTAATTCATGTCATTACTTTATCAAAAACCATTCAAACAGTGTCACTCTCGTCAGCCTGCTTGTTCTAAACGCAACTTTATTACGTAACGCAGTACGTAAAAGCAGGGAAAACTTTTTGAACTTTATGGCTTAAAGCAACATATGAAAAATAAAAGCTTTCATGAGTATGTTGCAAAATATTCTAAAACTTTTAAAAGTGTGTGCAAAATTGCTAAACCTCTTTATATTAGCAATAAAATAAAATCTTCTGATCATAAAATAAAAACTACCTGGCAAATAATAAATAATGAAACGGGTAGGAAAAAACCGCGTAATACTGAATTTAATTTAGAGACTGCACATGGGCCCATCACTTCAGATGTAGAGGTAGCTCAAGAATTTGAAAACTTTTTTGCTAATATTCCCCTTAAAACTACTGAAACTTTAAATTCCTCACCCGCGCTTTCTGCTGCCTTACTTAAAAAAAAATGTAAAGGCATGCCCTTTAGAGTTTAGGTTTCAGCATACAAACCCCCAGGCTGTTATAAAAGTTTTTAAAGATCTTAAAATTAAATCAACAGAAGATCTCTGGGGAATGTCTGTAATAATCTGTAGATCTATCATCGAAACCATTGCGCCCTATTTAGCTTTCATATTTAACACCAGTGTTGACCAAGGAGTCTTTCCAGATCTCATGAAACACAGTAAAGTAGTTCCTTTGTTCAAATCCGGTGATAGTAAAGAACCCAACAATTATAGGCCTGTGTCAGTTCTGCCAGTTCTAAGTAAGGTATTTAAAAAGTTGATGCTCAATCAAATGTTACGCCACTTTAATAAAAATTCCATCTTTTATGTACGGTTTCACCAAAGGGCGATGTACTGACGCCGGTGTGTCACCCTAATAAAGAACATTTTTAACGCCTGGGAAGAAGCACAGGATGCCATTGGTATCTTTTGCAACCTCTCTAAGGCGTTCGATTGCGTAAACCATGAGACACTTCTGCGGAAACTATGCACTATGGAATTAGAAATACAGCTCTTGATTTACTAAGATCATACCTAAAAGATAGAAAGGTTAAAGTTCAAGTAAACGGCGTAAACTCATTGAGGTCTGAAATGGCAATAGGCGTTTCTCAAGGTTCGATATTGGGTCCATTCCTCTTTTTAGTTTACATTAATGATTTACCCCAATTACTTCAAAATCAACCGAAGATGGTGTTATTTGCAGATGACACATCTTGATCTCTAAAATAGACCGACGATCACAAAATCATGACGACGTGAATAACTCTATTTTTCAGGTTCATGATTGGTTTACGGTAAATAATTTATTACTAAATTAAAAAAAAAACCAAATGCATTAGATTTAAATTACCTAATGAGTAGCGAATGTGATATCACATTGAATGGAGAAAAACGGGAATTTATTAATCAAACTGTTTTCCTAGGAATCACTCTAGACGAGAAACTACAATGAGGACCACATATAACATCTCTTGCGGGGCGGCTAAGCTCGGCCGCTTATGCTGTTAGAAAGATAAGACAGTTGACAGATGTAGAAACCGCGCGTTTGGTCTATTTTAGCTACTTCCACAGCGTACGGCATTTTATTGTGGGGTCGGGCTGCTGACATTGATTCCATCTTTATTTTGCAAAAGCGAGCTGTCAGAGCCATTTATAATCTACGTCGCCGTGAATCTCTTAGGGAACAATTTAAAAAGATTAATATTGTGACAGTACCCTTGCCAATTCATTTATGAAAATATCATGTATGTATGAAAAAATCGACATCTTTTTAATACTAGAAATAAAGATAAAATACATCAACCATTTTTCAGATTATATAAAGTACATACATCTTTTATGGGGTACTTTGTCAAATGTTACAACAAAATACTTTGTGATATATTGCAATTAAGTGAAAGAAAATTTAACAGTCATGTTAAAAGTACACTTTGTAAACAAGCATATTACAAATTAGAGGATTATATCCAAGATAAGAATGCTTGGAAACATGCTGGTCCAGCTCCATAGGACAATCTAGAGTCTAGACAAAATCAAACTGGTTGCTATTTTAATTGTACAATTTATTATTTGATACAAATAATAAATCAATGTTGAATTTAAATTCTGAGATTACTTTAACTCACACACTGACCTATTACTTTACTTATTATTTTTAGGAAAACGTATACTTTTACAATGTTTGTAAATATGTGAGCATCATGTACCTATCACATAATTAATTTATCTGTCATTGCTTTATTTTCCATTCTTTTTTTACCTATTTTGGTATAGAAATTTTATTCTAGGTGCATCGTCTTCACATATAATTTTAAAATGTACCTATACAAAATTTTATAAAACATTTTAAAAGAGTAACGGTGGAGTTTCTTGCCCATTCTTCTCCATACGAAACTACCTATTTGCTAGGTGAGAGGCCCTTCTGGCCCCACCGAAGCCAGATGAAGCAGATATAATCCACAAGGATATCTACAAATCAGCCCGTAACAAAAAAAAAAAAAAAACGAAACTACCTTTTGGAAGGGGCAACTAGAATCAATTCTATTTTTTTTTTTTGTTAATTTTGACGTTCATGTCGTCGTTTATGTGCCTATTTGAAATATATAATTTGACTTTGACTTTACCTAAAACCCATGAATTATTAGTCAGCGTGACCTAAAGGACTCCATAAAACCTTTTGAAACTCTCAGCTACATTACATTGCGTAAAAAAAACCGGCCAAGTGCGTGTAGGCCAATGGCGCACAATGAAGGGTTCCGTAGTTGGGATAAATTTATCCAAAAACTTGACATTGTAGTTGAAAAACATTTTCTCCCATACATCGATATACGTCGAATATTGCTCATTATCTTGTACAGCCTACTTAGCTGTGATAGTTTCGCCCGGGTGTCATCACTGTGGATCGCCCTGAGGACACGGTGGAGCATAGGGTGGAGGGCTGCCCGGCTTGGGCAGAGCACCGCCGTGTCCTCGTGGAGGCGATCGGCGGCAGACATCTCTCGCGTCCGGCCCAGGTTCAGGCCATGGTACGGAGCGAGAGGGCATGAGCAGCCGTCACCTCCTTCTGCGAAGCAGTAATGCTCGCGAAGGAGGAGGCGGGACGGTTGAGGGAAAGGCAAATTTCGCGCCCTCTCGCCCCTAGCCGCCGCAGGAGACGCCCTGGGCGTCGGGAATCCCGGGCGGATTTCCGGTCACCGTAGGCGCGGGCTTGCGGACGGGAGCAATGGGTAGCTCACCGTCCGGTAAGAACCAGGCCCGGGTCGACGGCGCGTTGTATTCCACGCGCGCCTCAAAGAGATGTCGACAGCACAAGTGTAGGGGTCCACTAGGGCCGATGCCTGCCGGGATCGCGGGAAGGTACCAAAGGGTTACCGAGGCCCCTGGCAACACAGGCAACGGAAGGAAAACGGGTGGGTTTTAGTCAGCAAGAGTCTGACACACCCTCCCGCTCCGCCCAGAGCGGGAGAAGTTATTTTATGATTTCCCACCCAAAATAAAAAAGCTGTAATAGTTTTCCGTTTAACTTCGTTATATATACTATTGCCATGATTTTTTTTCACATATCCAAAACTAACCATTTAGCTGGCTAAATGGAGCACACTTAACTCTAACAAAAATGAGCACTTTATAGTTTAATATTACGCGAACGGATCCCTGACTCGAATAATGGCTTATTTTTTTAGCTTGCATTTTTTTTCTTGTATCCTGGTATGGTATCTGAAATACCATGGGGTAC
This sequence comes from Atethmia centrago, assembly GCA_905333075.3. NCBI lineage: Eukaryota > Metazoa > Arthropoda > Insecta > Lepidoptera > Noctuidae > Atethmia > Atethmia centrago. The sequence continues at coordinate 19,154,567 of HG995385.1, forward strand.
AAGAAAAAAAATGCATCCCCACTTTACGTGCAAGGGAGGTACCCTACAAACAATTTTTTTTTTCAAGATTTTATGTTACCTCTTTGTCGGCGTGATTAATGCATACCCATGCCAAATGACAGCTTTCTAGTCTTAAGTCTCCGAGCTTAACCGGGGACAGATTGACAGACAGACAGACGGACGGACATGGCTGGCATGACATGGGAAACTATAAGGGTTCCTTGTTGACTACGGAACCCTAAAAAAAGTCCCATTCATGTTTTATTTTAGTAACAACATCAGATTTGAAACATGTTTAACTTCAATTAAATGTATATAATGACGTTGAGGAGGAAAAATGTTTACGGGTACCTAGATAATAATTTCCATTTTTAGGCGTTATCAAAATTATTCTAAATGCTGCGTAATCCGCGTAAAATATGATTAAAAAGGAGCGCAACGGTGCGGACTGCGGACAGCATTTTCAATGCAATAGAGGAAATTGACTTTTATGTGTAGGACGATTAACTGTCTGTGTTTATCGCCGCTACTGACGCATTCTGTACCATGTTGCTACTGTAGCTCTCTCAAAGTCCTCTGTGCACCCCCCTACATACTATAACGAAAATGTTCTACGGTGACCATATCATATAATAATTATTTCTGTAAGGAGAGATGTAAGTTGGAAAATAATAAATAAAAAATAATAATAGGGGTTTAAATATGAAATTGCCGTTTTAACGTGCTGGCCACTTTGAATTAAAATTAAAGCTGCTTGGTGTGAGATTCCAGAGTAACTTTTTTCACACGATGACTATAACATTCTAAATTTGAAAACGACACCCATGATGAAAAATCTGAACATGTTTGCAGCCGCTATCGTGCTTTTTAATTTTGACCTCACTATCGGATTTAACACCCCCGAAAACCATGAAATCGATACCCATGATGAAAAATCTGAATATTTTCGCAGCCGCCATCTTGGTTTTTAGTTTGACCTCACTATCGGCTTTTACACCCCCGAAAACCACGAAAACGACACCCATGATGAAAATCTGAACATTTTCGCAGCCGCCATCTTGCTTTTTAGATTTGACCTCAGTATCGGCTGTAACACCCCCAAAAACCATGAAAACGATGAAAAATGTTTGTAGCCGCCATTTTGGATTTTGGTAAAACCAAATTTTTGTTTGTTGCGCATTTAAAAATAAAAAATGGCAAATTAAAAAAAAACTCTACTTGATATTATTAACAGCTCCTCACGCGCTAGCGCGGCGTGATCTTATCACTTCACCCGATTCTCGTAACCTTAGTAACCACTCGCGCCGGCTAGGTGAAGTGAGTCGGTAAGCGCGACGCGCGAGTGTCGTGATCTTATCACTTCACTCGATTCTGGTTGCCACAGCAACATCACTTCACTTGGGCTGGGTGAAGTGAGCCTAGCCGCCCGCCGACCGGTGCGCGCGCTGCGCGAGTGTCAGTTGAACTGTTGAATTTTGTTACAGTATTGATGACGGTGATTTTATGAATATTATTTTATTATTGGCAACGCGTAGGTCGGTATAAATGTACCTACTTAAAATAAAATATTATAAAGGTACTTATTAAATAACCCGCACGTTTTTTATTCAAATGGCTTATGTATACAGACACACACATCGTGTAGTTAGGTTTCCACATAGTTTGTGAGGGGATAAATTCTATGGTCCGTCAGCCAGGCACACTTTTAGCACTCGATCACTTGACACACTCGGTTATCTCTTCTTATTGAAAAGATTTGGGTTAATAACAACGCTGAATAACGTCGCACAGGCTTTAGTCTACTCAATCCACTATCGCTTCTTCAAAACACATCGCAGTTGGGTCATGGGATTGCGTTTATTTAATCAGTTAAAACACATCACGATTGGGTCATGGAATTGCGTTTATTTAATCTGTTAACTGATTATGATCAATAGAATTAGCATAAAAATATTATTAAAATCTCGATTATGATTGTAAATGTAATCCTTGGTCCATCCCTAGTATCCGGTGGAATGACACTGACAATTCACTCCACGGTCACTTCACTTAAGTTTTCACGGTGACACGGTGACACGGTTACAGAATAGCACAGCTGGAGCCTTTTTTTTCCGCGATATGGACAATTTTTAACACGGTATAAAATTTTCTTCCAAGGAAGCAATGCAAGCGCGTTGTATTCCACGCGCGCCTCAAAGAGATGTCGTCAGCACATATGTAGGGGTCCACTAGGGCCGATGCCTGCCGGGGTCGCGGGACGGTACTTATGGGTCACCGAGGCCCCCGCAACACAGGCAACGGAAGGAATACGGGTGGGTTTTAGTCAGTAAGAGTCTGACACACCCTCCCGCTCCGCCCAGAGCTGGAGAAGTTATTTGATGATTTTCAACCCAAAAAAAAGGAAGCAATGCAAAATGCCTTCACACAGTTTGTTGAGTCCAGGTCCCCAGAGTTCTACCGCAAAGGCACTAATGACCTTCCCATGAAATGGCAGAAATGTATAGACAATGAGGGTAAATACTTTGAATAAATATATTTTACTTCAGAAAAAAATTGTTTGAATTATTCGGCAATTTCCTATTTAAACCCATACTTGTTGCATACCAAAAAGGTTACAGCCGTCGAATAGCACACATTTATTGATGTATGCTCTGCTCTAAGCTTACGTCTTTTCCGAAACGCTTCGATAAGCACCGTCAGTTACATATTATTTATTAGTATGTACCTACCAATTTTTTTTGTTATTCAATTTAACCCGCTATTTTTATTAGCAAAACACATGTAGATTTTTAACCCGCTACTCATATTAGCAGAACTCATGTACGTTTTGAATTGGCAACTGCCAACTTTGCTCTGGGATTAAGTCCCAACTCTAAACTAAAAAGGTGTTATTGTAATTAAATCTTTCTTTATGACCAAGTCCACAGTAAAATATTCTTAACATACCGGTGTAGTAGAAACCGGGGAGGGATCAGGCGAAGGCGGCAAGGGGGCGTGGCCCTGCGCCATCGAGACTGCCACTGTTCCCACGAACACCGCCACCGCTAAGATGACCGTCCTTTTCTTCAGCATTTTGACTCTGTAAATGTTGTAATATATAGTTAGTACTATTTCTCATAAGCATTATTATAGTTTTTTTTTTGCCTCTAGAACTGGCGTGTTATACAGAGAAGAATAGGTGCATCTAAAATAAATATAGCATCATATTGTGAAACAAAAGTAAGGTAACACAAAAACTAATCTAGATAAAAGTGTTAATTTATTTTCTTTTTTTTCAAGTAAGTAATGTTGTAATGTATTGGTAGATTATTTTATATATTATTTATTAATTTCGTCCGCTCTCGTAAATAAAACTTTGATGAATGAAAGTTCATGTTTCATTTAAACTATTTAAGGGCCCCCAGATGTGTCTATGTCATGTCAAAAACAAAACGTTAGATTTGAATACACCGCCTTTGCCAAATCTCAAGAACATTAAGTTGATAGCCTTGGAAAGCTTCTTCTTAATAAATTAAAATAATAATATATTAACTACCGTCACCTACTAAATCTAGAATTAACCATTTATCATACAATGCAAGGGAATTACGTTTTTATTGCATGGTGTACTGTAATCACTAGAATTAACGAATTTGCATTGTCAAGTTGATAGCATTAATAAACCACATGACACACCATAAACATCATGACTTAAGAAGTCTATGGATTTGATGGATATTGGCGCCGATTCCCTTGTTCGCAAACTAAACCAAATTTAAGTTCAGTGCATCTTTTTCTTTCTATTTCATTAAGAAAAGGACAGAAGATAAATTTTAGTTTAGTCCTGTCAAATTAATCAGCGCCTGTCACTACTCCATACAAGTTTAGACGTGATTAAAAACTTGCCTACTAAAATTACGTCAATTTACGTCAAGCGCTGATTAATTTGACAGGACTAAACTAAAATTTATCTTCTGTCCTTTTCTTAATGAAATAGAAAGAAAAAGATGCACTGAACTTAAATTTAGTTTAGTTTGTGAACAAGGGAATCGGCACCATTATCTAGTTTATGCTAAGCTGTACTTTATCCAGATTAATATGGATTTAATTATGCTTTTATAACTAAGTAGGTATTGTGTAGTTCTTAATTAGGATTAGGATTCTGATTATTAACACTATCTTTCCATATAAAACATTGTAGGAGATGAGTAAGAGATTATCCCCAGTTAAATAAGGGCAAGACATACAATAATTCAATTTAATTATTCTTATTATTTGACTACCTACCTACTAACACCGTCTGACTTAAATACGACTTTAACCGTGTTATTGTATAGTGTTTATTACTGTTAAATGGACATCATAACGACACCTAGACATAGTTATATTTTTTCTGAAATTTATTGTATTGTGTTTTTCATAATTAAGTTTTATCGCAATTATTTTAATTTCTCTGCTGCTTTTACACTTTTAAATCATATTACCCAAAAATAGCTATTTTTGAATTATGTCAAGCTTCTCTCAAATGAACGATACGTCTATCTTCGAAGGATAACCCACAGTAACCATTTTTATCTTTTAGAATTTGATAAAAATGTCATTATTATTTCCGTAGGTATTTTACCGGTACCGGTATTATATTAATCCTTATCCAATAAAATATGTTATTTAAATTGGGCATTTAATTTAATTAAAATATGCCTATAAACATATCATTTGATTACCTACTTTAACCGATAAAGCCCCAATGGCTCCGAATAGGAGCCCTCGCGGCGCGCGATTTGAAAGTAGTTATCGAATAAAAATGTTTTTTTTGAGATTGAGAGATGACGTTATTGAGCCACGGGCCTGAGCGGTTAATAGATTTCACAGATTCAAAATTACGTGTAACAAAATAACTATGGTTGACGGTAGCGCGGGATTCAACGACCATTTCCTCTGCTATTACTACGACAGAAAAAAAATTGGCACACCGATAATTAATTACTTGGATTACCACATGGGATAAATGAATCCCGGCAGTACATTTCCGTTGGATAATATTACGACCTCGGCGAAGCCGCGGGCAAAAGCTAATACTTCAATAAAATAAAGATTCACAGACTGCCCTTTGACTTTACTTTGTTAAGTAAACTTGGCGTTTCATATTCACCTACTAGTATAAAAAAAACATCCGAGTAGACAACCTCCTTCTTTTTGGAAGTCGGTTAAAAATTAATGTTCATATGAAATGCTTGCTCAGTTTTGTTTATGGGATATTCACATTTACTTCATACAAATAAGGTTCCTATTCGTATGAAATGATTACTGTACGTACTTAGCTTCAGTAAAGTCAAAGTATGTTCTATGGATTACAGCCATCAAGTCTTTTGTAAAACTGCTGTCAAATCTCACATAAACTGTTGTGATTAGTTGACCAAAACAACAACAAACAATAATTAAAGTTTAACACAAGCATTAGCATACAGATGCAGACCTCTGCCTAACCCTTTGAGGATTAGGTACAGGCGTGATGTTATGTATGTTAGCGTACAGAGTTACAATAGGGTCTTACACCCATTTTTGAAGTGTCTTAATTGAATTCCATAGTGCTAATATGCCCCAAAAAAATCACAAATTTTTTATTCAATCGATAAGTGCCATAAAAATGCATTTAAAATTTTACATTTTCAAATTTCGCGCGTAGGTTGACGAAAACGCTGGACGCAGTGGACGCCATGTTGCTCTGTGGTCATGACGTCACTGGGCTATGAAAACAAATGCGCTGATCTTTATATGACAATTGACACGTTTTTGTTAACATATCCGTATGACGTAATAACATGGCGGCTACTATTTCATGGTGTTTTTTAACAGATTAGAAAAACTGAAAACGTTGAATTATTGAATTTTAAAATTTATTTTGTTATTTTATGTACTAAACTAACATTTTCCGACTCCTTTTTGCCTAAACTATCTCAATAATATATTTATAGATTTTTTCTCGTATATAGTAAAATACCCTATTATAATAGGGCACTGATTTAAAGAGGCAGTTGTAAATAGCGGTTTTGGTAAGTCAAAAATTATAAATGGCACGTTTAATAACTAGTTCAGCAGTTAAAACTAAGCAGTAAAGTAAACAAAAATGAGTAATAAAAAATAATGAAATGGATTAGTGAATATAATTGAGCAGGAAAATAATTAAATGGGCGGTAAAAATTATTGAACGAGCGGTTACCTGTGGGCAGTAATAAATCGGAATTTGTCGGTATGAAATCTCATTCTAAGCAATTCTATAAACAATGAGGTGTTAAACGTCAGTTCGAAATTACCTTGAATTAGAGTGACGACCATTAACGACGAACAGGGACCAGATCCAGAGGGGATCTGGTCACTGTTTGCCGTTAATGGTCACTGTTCTAACCTAACCTAACTTTCCCCATATTTGCCGGCTCTAAAATCTGCCACTCCAGGCTCAAGTCTACTCAGCCTGCTGGTAAATCCGCCACTGGTAAATACTAAAGATTTCACACTATCATTTGAATAAAAATAATAATTATATTTTACATACCAAGTATTTGTATAATAACGTTTTCACAGACAGTATTTGATATCCTAACACACCGCACTACACAATCCAAAAGTTTTACTTATGTTTTTCATAGACCATTTAACACATTTTATTTAAAGTTATCAGTAATCAATAAATAAACAGTTATGTATTTTGCTATTTTAAAATCAAGCAAGTTTGATGAAAAATCATTTATATTTTTTAGAACTTAAGTTTTCAATAACAGATATATATATTACTAGATGCGGCCCGCGGTTTCACCCGCATAAGTTTTGACCCCGTGGGTATATCGGGATAAAAAGTATCCTATGTGTTATTCCTGGTTATAAACTATCTGTGTGCCAAATTTCATCCAAATCCGTTCAGTACTTTTTGCGTGAAAGAGTAACAAACATCCATCCATCCATCCATCCATCCATCCATCCTTACAAACTTTCGCATTTATAATATTAGTAGGATTAACACTATGAAAAGTGATGTTAAATTAAATTTAAAACCAGTTTGTAGTACATTATACAAACTTATTACAAGCCAAGGATGAGGAAATAAAAATATGTTGGAAACAGGTTTGTAGATAGCATGTACAGTATAATCTGAGCATGTTCAAGGGTATTTGAAAAGCAATGAATCATCTTTCTTATTAAATTTATAACTGCCCCAGGTTAAGATTTTTCTTGTGTGCACTTTGCATAAGAAACTACTAGCTACTAAGAAATATGAATATATATTATATTATATTATTATTATTAATATATATAAATATATATTTGATTGGCTACTAAGAAATATGTAACAACAATACAACACAGCAACAGCCAAGTCTTCAAAAGAGTTACATGTAATACCTACTAGAACTACACTTCTATAGTCTATGAAATGTAGTTGTACAGTCCCACAAACCCTTGTTTAATTTTCATAGTGATTTTGTTATTTCCAATTTTTTAATTGAAAATAAAAAGGGTCAGAATAGCTTGTGGAACTTTACTATGAACCTCTGAAGGGTTATTGTTGTATTATCCAGTAACTATGTTGTGGAGGTCAGATAGGCAGTCGCTCCATGTAAAATACTGGTATTCAGCTGCATCCGGTTAGACTGGAAGCCAACCCCAACTTATTTGGGAAAAGCAGGCAGATGAGGATGACTTTATTATGGACCTCTGCCCACTTCTATGAGAAATAATGTGTGATGTTAAGTTATATGTTTAGTGTACTTTTCACCAACAATAGATTTAGGTGCCATTAATTATTAGAATTAAAACAATAATTACTCTAGTGTGAACACACATTTTATATTAATCGGATGTTGCCCAGCCAGGTCAATAATGACCAAATCTCTATACTCACCGTATTGTTACCATAGAGACAAAAAAAAAGAAAGTATGTAAATCATTTTAATTTGCCAACAGTGATGTAAGATTAATTATTCACATGTTAATATTGATAAGTTTCCATTAGTGTTAATCAGTAACTGATAAAATAAGTAACATTCTAAAATAATAATAATTGTCTCTTTAAGTGAATATGGCTTGCACAGGTGTTATTATGAAATGGTAATTACAATGTTGATGTTAACTTTACTGTAACAGGGTTTTAATGCAGTGTTTTGTATAAAATTAAAAGACCAAAGTGAACCATAAATAAGTGCATTGATTATGTTATCTAAATTCCTTAACAAATGGAAAACCACAGCTAAAATTCTTGAAACAATAGGCAAATTGTGTTGTCTAAGGAGGTGTAGCAAATTGTTTCTAATATAAACAATGTTAACATAAACACTAACAACCAGCGTGATATAAGCCTCACATTATTGCGATAACAGTTAATAATATACAGATACTCACTAGTGATCACCGCTCACATGAATCACAGAGCGCGAGTTACGACGCCTATTGAATGTAGTCAACTTTTTATATTCATTGCGCTTATCGACTATACGAACAGGCATGACAATTTGCTATCGAGTACCTAAATAACCTATTAATCGATTTGAATTCTTCCACACAATATTAGAATTTGTGTAACACGCTTTGAAACGTCACCCTCTGAATGTTCGACCGTCGACGTGAGTGTCAGACAAAAGTACTTACATTGTATTCCTATTAAACACGAAAGCGATACACAGAAGATACAATAAAAATAACGAGTAGTTATCCTTATTTCATAACGGTGCCAATTAATTGTATTTCAATACACGTTTTCTATAATTAATTAAACATTTTCGTTATCTAAAATCGAATTAGACTTGACCAAACTGACGTTCTAGTTGACATTGACTTAAAGGACGATAGACTCACTGACACTTAGTGTAATGTTGTCATGCACTTTCACTCAGTTCAGAAACTATCGAATAGAATAGAGTAACAAAACATTATTTGGTTTTCTTAAAATTTAACCCAAGTGCAATTTCTAGACTTCCTGCACTAGGCTAGGCCTGTCCCGCTGAAAGCTATAAGAATTTTCCATGAAATTACAATTCAAGCCTATCACAATGGAGTACAAATTGTCAAACCGCTAAAGTATAGAAAATTGAATTTTGAACGGTACTTGTAATACAAGGTAAAATACGCCACTGCTTAATATTGTTATGGACTGTTTGGTATGCTACAGCTGCAGTGACATATAAAGAAAAAATTAGTGTGTGTCAAGTGTAACTGTCACATTGATTTTTCTAATCTTTTTGTTCCTACTCTACGACTTTCATATTATTATTTTCCATTCAATATTCTTTCACTGAAAAAGGTACCTGCATTAGGTTATGGGCCCAGAACTCCCAGAACTCCCAAAACTTCCAGAACACCCAGGATACCGAGGATAAGAACCAGGAAGTATTAACAGCGAAAAAAAACAAAAGTTTTTTTTTGGTGCTGTCAAAATGGAAAATTTTACCACCACCAAGATTCAGATCGGTCAGCTTGTAGGTAGCCAGAATTGGGCTACATGGAAGTTTAAAGTATCCATCATGCTGCGGGGCACAGAAGGTGCTATGGAGGCGGCAGAAGGAAAACTTCGAAAACCAGTTTTAGGAATAGGCGATGGTGCACTGATGGCCTGTAATGCAGAATTGTTAAAATATAGGAAGGCAGACAGCAACGCTCTACTAATCATAACAAGCAACATGACCGAAGAGAATCTAATGAAAGTCATGCGATTTGAAACAGCAAACGAAGTATGGCAGGAACTTCACCGCTTGTTTGACGGTCAATCAGAAGACAGAGCATACACATTGTGCATGCAATTCTTCAGCTTCAAAAATAATTCTGCGGATGACGCATCTACCATGATGTCGAAACTTAAAAACATTTGGAACAATTTGAATGCCGAAATTTTGAAGACCGATCCCAACATGAAGTTGCCAGAAATGTTCGTGATCTGTAAAATTTTAGATTCCCTCAATGAAAATTTTTTCAGTTTCAAATCAAGTTGGATGCTGCTAAACAAACAAGAGAGGACAATTGAATCACTGACAGCACAACTGTGCGGGTACGAGAGGGCACTAGGTGGTCATATTGAGGAGACTCAGGAAGTGCTCGCCTCTACCTCAAAGGTGCAGCATAAATCGCAGTTAAGAGACGAAAACATAAGATGCAGGTACTGCTCAAAAATAGGTCACCGCATTAAGAATTGCAAACAGTGGATTAATGATGGCAGACCGAAGAAACCTACACAGTCTTTGTCCAAGCAGCAGCAAGTGCAGAATATAACGTTGATGATTTACACTTGCTCTGAAGAAAGCGATACAGAAAATTGGTACGTGGATAATGGTGCCACAACTCATGTTACCAATAGAGGAGACATATTCACTTATTTTGAGGACTTTGGATCGAACCACACCGTTACAACGGCAGATGGGACTGTAATTCCTGCAAAAGGGAAAGGGTCTGTGGTAGTTCAAACCAGCGTTAACGGCAAAATAATGAATTTAACTCTGAGTGAAGTCTGGTATGTACCGAAGCTTACAAAGAATTTGTTATCCATGTTAGCTGCACAAGACAAACTGCAAAATAGTACATTTATTTCCACCACGAAAGAGTGCAGGCTGGAATTAAACGGTCAGATTTTAGCAGTTGGAAACAGGAAGCAGAGTGGAGGACTGTATAAGTTACAAATGAATACAGTTCTACCAAAGAAACCTGTAGAGATTAATGCTGTTAACCCATCGAGCTTACTCCAGCTATATCATGAACGTTTTGGTCACCAGAACAAGAAATACGTCAAAGATCTTGTTAAGAGGGAACTGGGAATCAATTTAGGTGACAAAGATGATATACAGTGCGAAGGCTGCATTTATGGGAAGGCACAGCGTCTTAAATTTGGCAAAAGAGAAAGAGCTAGTATGCCTGGAGAGCTGGTTCACGCCGATGTTTGTGGACCATTCCCTGAAAGTTACTCGAAATATCGCTACTTTGTCCTTTTAAAGGATGACTTCTCCGCGTTTCGTCATGTTTATTTTATTCGAAACAAAAGTGAAGTAAAAGAAAAGATTATTCAATTTCTGAGAGAAGCCAAAAATGCTGGACATACAGTCAAAACTTTATTGAGCGACAATGGCGGAGAATTCGATAATAAAGTGGTTCGGGAGGTACTTAATAGGCAGGGAATAATCCAGCGGCTCACGATGCCATATACGCCCGAACAAAATGGGTGCGCAGAAAGAGAGAACAGGACTCTAGTGGAAACAGCTCGATCATACATGCACGCAGGAGATGAATTTCCACAAGCTCTGTGGGCCGAGCTTATCAATACAGCTGCATACGTCCTCAATCGCACGGGACCCACAAGACAAGAAGGGAAAGTACCGTATGAGCTGTGGCATAAGAAGAAGCCTAAGATCTCTCACTTGCGTGTGATAGGGAGTGTATGTTTCTTTCACATTCCCAAACAAAAAAGGAAGAAGCTAAATAAGAAAGCTACCAAAGGCAGACTTATCGGATACGATAACGACGACGGATATCGCATCTGGAATGGAAAACAGACCGAAAGATCCCGAGATGTCACCTTTTGTCCAACCATGGAATTGAGAATCCCAACGGCCTTGGGACTTGGTCCTCAGGAAGATGTCAATTCACCAGTGAGCGGTGAGATAGAAGGAGATTTTGATTTGATAGGACAGGAGACAGAGGGAGTGATCCTTCCGGAAGATGATTTTCCGCAACATGTAGCTTCTCCTGTAAAACAGTCAGTCCAATTAGAGGGAGAAAAAGAAAGTGAGATCATAGAAAATGAAAACGCATTTTCAGATTGTGAAACTGAAGAGTTTGTAGATGCTATTCCTGATGATGTTGAAATCCCGATGAATTCAGAGAACGATGTTCCTATGCCGGACGTTCCTAGGTATAATCTCAGAGACAGGTGTACTCTACGACCTCCACAAAAATTGGACGACTTTAAATTATTCTTGGTTGATTCGATTATAGAAAGAGAACCTTCCACGTATAAAGAAGCAGTATCAAGTGGTACAAGTAAAGATAGATGGTTAGAAGCCATGAAGAATGAAATCGATTCTTTACAGAAGTTTAAAGTGTGGGAATTGCAAAATCTACCCAGAGATCGCAAAGCGCTGCCATGTAAATGGGTTTTTAAAATTAAATCCAACCCTGACGGTACAGTTGAGAAATATAAAGCCCGTTTAGTCGTGAAAGGGTTTAGGCAAAAGAAGGGTTTTGACTTTAATGAAACCTTCAGCCCAGTAGCCCGGCTGGCAACTGTAAGATCTTTGTTCAGTGTTGCGGCAAGAGAGAAACTGCATCTTATTCAGTTTGATGTTGCAACAGCTTTCCTCAACGGTGTTTTGAATGAAGATATTTACATGATGCAGCCAGAAGGCTTTGAGGATGGGACATCAAGAGTATGTCACTTAAAAAGGAGCCTCTACGGATTAAAGCAGGCACCGCGCTGCTGGAATTATTGTTTTTCAGAAACTCTTAAATCTTTAGGTTTTAAGACCAGCGACGCGGATCCATGCCTTTATATGAAAGCCATGGGTGATAAGAAAATCATAATAACTCTCTACGTCGATGATGGTTTAGTTGCAGCGAGTGATAAAAACCTTGCTAATGAGTTCATCAATGACTTGAAAAAGATTTTGCTGATCACAACCAAACCAGCTTCATATTATCTCGGATTAGAAATAGAGCAAATGGAAGATGGCTCGATTTTAATAAAGCAAGAAGCTTATGCAAGAAAGGTTTTGGACAGATTCAATATGAGAGACTGCAATCCAGTGTCGACTCCTTTACAGAAAGAAGGAATTATTGAAACAGGGAAAGCTGAAAATGAGTCACAGTCATTTCCTTACAGAGAAGCAGTAGGCTCGCTCGCATACTTGATGGTGGGCACTCGCCCTGATTTAGCCTATGCTGTAGGAATGGCTTCAAGGAGCTTAGAAAAGCCGACTTCAAATGATTGGTGTATGGTAAAGCGCATAATGCGCTATTTAAAAGGAACATTATCAAGAGGAATAATATATGTTCATGATGCAGATTCTCCTAACAAAATCAAAGCATACAGTGATGCTGATCACGCTGGATGTTTGAAAACAGGTCGTTCTACGACAGGAGTATTGTGCTTATTTTCAAGAGGTGCAATATCTTGGATAAGTCAACGCCAAGCTTCAGTTTCCATTAGCACCACAGAAGCCGAGCTTGTGGCAGCAAGCGAGGCTGCAAGAGAATTATTTTGGCTAAAAAGACTATTCAAAGACTTAAATGGTCAGAAAGAAATCCCTGTGTTATTTGTAGATAATGAAGCTGCGGTGAAATTAGCACATAATCCTGAGTTTCACCGAAGAACCAAACATGTTCGTGTGAGACACTTTTTTGTAAGAGAACTTGTGCTTCAAAATCTAATTGTGGTCGAAAGGACTAGCTCTGCTACACAGCTGGCAGATCTGCTGACTAAGGCCTTGCCCAGACCGAGATTACAGGAACTCTGTCAGAATTTAGGTCTGAAGGACTAGAAGGTCGACTAGCAGCTGAGGGAAAGTGTTATGGACTGTTTGGTATGCTACAGCTGCAGTGACATATAAAGAAAAAATTAGTGTGTGTCAAGTGTAACTGTCACATTGATTTTTCTAATCTTTTTGTTCCTACTCTACGACTTTCATATTATTATTTTCCATTCAATATTCTTTCACTGAAAAAGGTACCTGCATTAAATATGAGTATGACTCAATTTCCACCACACTAAATCCGTCTCTTATTTCAGAACGAAACTTTGCGTTTAATACTACATTGAAAGTCGAAAACTAAAATGCCGGCTCCACACTATCGCCCCCGTCAGGGTATATATGTTCTGTGCTATCGCCCAACAGTCCAACTGAACCTTCCGAGTGTTGAAGAGTGTTTTGATCGATCGTGAGTTGGGACAGACTGGGGTCATGTTGAATTGTTGGACGACAGTGTGAAGCCGGCAAAAGAAGAACAAAACGCAACACAACATACAAACACATGCAATCAATCAGCTAGGCCAATCAGTGAGACAGTGAGTGTCAGACAGATGTCAGTTGAAGTTTGAGGTTATGTGAAGCGGGTGTCAATGTATTCATAACAATAATCTAAATACGATCAAAATGCCTCTTGATTACCGAAGATTCAACGGACCTGAAGACAGTATATCATACAAGCGTTTCACCAAAGGCTATTTGAAGACCTACGATGAACTTTACAAAGAGTTGCTGGATGATAAAGGAGTTCGTAAAGATGGGCGCGCTTTGTCCGAAGCGCGTAGCATGTGTATGTTTTGTATGTACTGGTTTGATTTTAATGACCTTTTTTGTATGAGAACTGTGGATTTAACTTGAATATTGCTTTTCAGTCGCTAGGACGGATATGGTGTCGCAGGCAAAGGGATCCTCTTACGTTGAACTAAGGAAAACAAAGGTTGTTTGCTCAGTGTTCGATCCGCGGGAAATCCCCCACCAGAATGAGTTCAGGTAATCAATAATAACTAAATGATTCGCACAATCGATTTAGCCTATTACCAAACTGACAGTAAATCAGAGCACTGTTGAATAAAAGTTTAGTAACTTTTATAAAGTTTTTTAAGTGACATTTTAGCTTTATCTAAAATATTTCTTTCTTTCCCCCCTAAAATCTATAACATGGCAAGTGATTTGTATTTCTACCCTCATTATTGAAATTTTATTTTCAGTCAACTGGGCCAAATATTCTGTGAGGTGAAATTCGCGCCATTTTCGTGTCCACGCAGACGGCGACCGCACGTGCCTGACGCTGAAGAGAAAGCTTTGTCTGTTGCACTCAGAAAAGCCCTGGAGCCAACTGTTTGTAGACACATGTTCCCCAACTATCAGGTACAGGCATTATTTTAAATTTGGAACATTAATGTAACTGCCAGTATTGTGGGGTGCATGTGATCGCTATAAGACAAGTGAAGATAGAAGAAAAGTATGGTGCAGTCTGCACATTCAGCCCTGCTATGCTACCAACCTGGTACATTAGCTAGTCATTTATTTAGATCATGTTGTTATGAGAGAAGTAATTATCAAGTGATATGACAATAAATGCTCCTCTAAAAGCCACTCTAGGATTACCTTTAGAGAGTGTTTTGTTAAACTATGTGAGTAGAACAAAATTCTAAAGCCAATGAAAAATTCCAAACCATTGTTATGAATTTCACTTTTCACCAATCTTTGGCAATCCTCCAAAGAAAGTTTTTCTTCAACCTCTTTGGTTAGGGGTTTCCCCTTACAGCCCTAGTTAAATAAAACATGATGTATAGTCATTTATACAGCACATTACTGTTTGTGTTATCTTTAGCTAAAGTTATATTATTAAAACTAATTAATTAATTATTTTTATCCTATGAACGAAGTTTTTTTGCCTGAGAACTATCACTGATAAAGAACAAAGTGCTTTATCAAAATAGTAATTAACAAGCTATGAATGATGCTCATGGTGCAATCCCAAATGAGTTGCACTTTGCACATTGAAGTATTATTTTTTTGTACGCAGTCTCCATGTGAATTATGTGCAATTAGTGAAAAAGAGAGAGTAAATATTTTAATTCTAATTAAAATATTTACTAGGATTTAACACCATTTTCTTAACTAGCTTATTCTTTATTTTACTAGTCTAGTTTATTTTTACAAAACTGCACTGTTGCTAATATATATAATATACTATTTTAAATACTAAAATGTTATCATCTCTTACACAGGTTGATGTCTTTATATACATTCTGGAAAATGATGGAGCATGTCTGTCAGCAGCAATCAACGCTGCTGGCCTTGCCTTAGCAGATGCCGCCGTCCCAATGTATGATGTGATAACATCCTGTTCCATCGCCATAGTTGGGGACAGGATGTTTGTAGACCCAACAGAAGCTGAAGAAAATTTAGCCATAATCAGCCCAAAGACCAATACAAATCATGGAGTACTAACACTTTCAATGCTGTCCGAATTGAAACAAATATCGGACTTCACACAAGTAGGGTCCATGGACGTTGATTGTGTTGCAAAAGCAATGGATATTTTAGAACAAGAGTGTGCAAGGCTTGTGCCGATGATCCAGAAAGTGCTTGTTGCAAATGTTTTAAAGTGTTTTGAACAACGGAACAGGTTGGAGGAAGAAGCAAACGAAAGGGAGCAGCTTTTAAACGCCAAGATGGAGGAGTGGAAGAAATTATTAAATTTTGCATGAGATTTAATGTCAGTTTTATTTTATTTACCTAATGAAGTATGTTAGATGCTGTACAATACGGCTGATGAATCATGGTCAGACTGAGCATAGGCTCTCTGAACTTTCATGCATGTCTCTCACTCACATTTGTGTCATGTCACCATTTGAATCCTAAAAATGTAATTCACAGCCATCTGTGCAGTTTGAACCAGCCATGATTAATTGGCCATACATTGTAAACATGACAGCTCAAGCAAAACATGCCTAACATGAAAAATCATGAAGGAAAACCTATACACTTCCATTTAACACTTTTAGTGCCAAGCACCCGGCTGCCGGGTAGAATGATAATTTGTTTGTGTACCCACAACTCGCCCTTACCCTAGTACCACGTTTTGATTTGCTAGGTGGGTGCTGGGCATGGTCATATGCTACCTACAGCTATTTATATATATAGGTATACGACGCGGGAGGCGAGTTGTGGGCACACAAACGACTTATCGTGGCACTAAAAGTGTTAAGAAATTATAAAATAGGTGATATTTTTGTAGGAAACTTGTCAGCTCAAAATATGATTAATAAGAGCTTCAAGTTTGAAAGAGTAACAAATAACCATTCTTTTATCTTTGTATTATTTTAATGAGGAATAATTTGCAATATCACTGTCTTCATACAATATTGCTTAGTAGCGTTAGCCACTTACATTACAAAAGAGGACTTAAACCTATATAAATACGCAAGAAACAATTTTAATCTTCAGGCTTCTCTGGAGGAGGACCGCAAGGTTGAAGCATTCTTTCCATGAGGTTGAATTTCACTCTAGCCTTCGACTCGTTTTCAACAATAGCAAAGTAACTTAGCAGGTCAGGGTGCCCCATGTAACTGCAGCACGAATCCCGGTGCTGATTGGTTAACCATTCATATTTCGTCGTATCTGCGTGTCCCGTACCGATGTATTTGCTCTGAAGATGCTCAAGTTGACTGTGGATGTTGTATCTTTCACCCATTTTTACTGAAACAAGTTTTTAGGTTAGGTTTCGTAAAATTAGCAGTGATACTCTTGAGGTCTTTACTTCATATTTTGTGATTACAATATTTACCTGTAGTTGTTAACTGTTTTCACAAATTGTATAAAGTTTGGCTTTGTTGTAAATGTTTACAAGCAGCAAACCAACTACAGATAATGACAGTTTGTGACTTTGTGATTTGTCAGAGACAGACTTATCAGCAGGCAAAGGAACAACAGACTATCGTCAGTCCTGTCGCACTGAAAAGTATTTCGTCATTAGTAAGGACATGGACATTAAAATAATTCGGGAGAATAGAATAGTAGGTATTTTAGATTTTTGTCAATATTTATTTTATACAAAACCGTTATCCACTTGGCAACCGCCACGCTCCATTGTAGTTTTTTGTGGTATGAAAATATCCGAACGGACTTTTCAGATTGACGTAGGTAATAAAAAATGCAACGACTGACAGCCAGGCGCCATTTTCAAATTTGTTTGATCGATTAGTCTGCAGTTGTGAGAAGAATTTTACATTAGAAATATGTATTTTTGAAATAGATTTAACCATGAATAAACCACCGAAACTTACCGATTTAAAAGAGAGCGAAGAAAAAATGCGTAAACAAGCTAAAACAATAATACGACAAAAAAACTCAGATGTCTTGAAAAAACAAACGCATTTGTTTATGCATGAGAAGGGGATAACTAAAATAGTAAGTTCCAATACAATCGTATTATAGAGAATTTAAATATGTACCTTTTTTGTAAAACTTTCAATGTTCAGTTTGATGCATGGTATTGCATTGCCGTGACAATTTTTTGCGCGACGCGCCTCACCCCTCTCACCCGAACTCACCCAAGTGCTACCCGAATAGTTCCGATCGCAAGCTCGCACATGCTTGATAATGTAGCTGTAGGTACTTAATTTTCTTTTACTTTCCGCATTTTTTAATTTTTTGGCGGGCCGTGGTCTGTGCATTGCTGGTCTAAAGGCACTGTCAATGTCTAATTGTTATCACGAATGTGGGTTTCTGGCTTGTAGCCTTGTATTTGATTCGCACGATTGATAGGCACGTGCCGGGGCCACCCCGGTGGCGAGTTAGCGATATAATAATATTTCATACTCATCCTCATCTCATCCTCCAGATTTTCTGTGCAGTTGGCGGTTTTAATGTTATTCATTTTTGTAATTTGGTACTTTCATAAATTTAAAAACGATGTTCTTATCTTACATAGATCTTAATTTCAGCCCGTCCCCAAGAATCCAAACCACGTAATTTACGCATACTACCACAATAACCAGTTAGTAAAACTCGAAAACCTAGAACTTTTATACAACGTTACCCATCTACACTTGCAATGGAACAAAATTACCAAAATGGAAGGTTTGGACTCGTTGCATTGTTTAAAAAAGTTGTATCTAGGCAACAATAGGATCAGTGTTGTAGAAAACTTGGAAGGGTTGAAATACTTGGAAGAATTACACATAGAAAAGCAGAATGTGGAGAGTCCAGATGCCCTGTGCTTTGATCCGAGAACCCTCATTTATATTGGTGTAAGTATGAACTTCTATCAAACTGCAGTAGGTAAATACTATTTTGAACGCCAATTTGCGTATAACTGCAATGGTTTATTTTCTAGGCCTCCCTTAGAATACTAAATGTATCTGAGAATAAACTATCTGATATGACGTGGGTGAAGCCTCTAAGAAGATTGGAGGTGCTTGTGGCCAAAAAGAATATGCTGCATGATCACCAAGTAAGTACCTATCTGAGTCAATTTATTTTTTTTTTTTTTTTTTTATTTTTTTTTTTTTTATTTATTTTTTTTTTTTTTCAATGAGAACTTATTAACTAGTACTTATGCGTATTATCGAACTCATACTGCGTGTTTTCATTTTCACGAACCAAAGATCATGGTTATCATAAAACGAAATTCAAATGAGCTGTTTGGCATTTAATGCTTTTATGGACTTCAGACCGTTGCTGATAACCTGTGCACACTGCTGAGTTTAGTGGACATCAATTTTCTGGGCAACCCCATGAATAGGAAGCATCGTTATAAAGAGACGATCATCGCAAGGTGTTCGCAACTACGTATGTAAACTCAAGTACTTATTATTGCATTTGACCTTTGGTATCATCTTCGTCTTAATACATTTTAATGGAGTGATATTTCCGCCCATGTGACGCGACCTACTTATATTTATTGCAGGCGTGCTGGATACAATAGTCATTCACAATACGTCGAAAACCTTCATGAAGAACTTTGACAAGCTAGTCCGTCTGCGTCAACTGCATGAGAAGAATAAAATCGAGACTACCCGCAAGGGGGTTGACGAGTTCTTCCATCTTAATATGCTGCCCGGACCGAGGGCTCACAGCGCTCTTTCTATTTCTGAGTTCTCTAACCAGAAGCCTAAAGGTAAGAACAGCGCTCCAAGGCTATTTTTAGGCGAAGCCAAATTCTGAACTAACGTCGTCAGCTTATTTTGTCAATACAATTTCTGTGACAAAATTTCACGAAACCAACAACGCCCCAGGAAATTCAATTTCATCTAGGCATCAAAATATCCTTGTCTTGTAGCACTCAATGTCCAATCCATATAGCCGTAAAAGAGGAACTAACAAGCCGCATTTTGTTATCCAACATCTGGTACCTATTTCTTGCATTCGGCTGACCAATCAGGTCAGCCGAATTGACTTTAGGCCCTCCTTTTCGAGTATGACGTCATATCAGCTTAGTAAAAGATACGAGATGTTGCAAAAGCTGTGTCTTACAATATTTAAAGGCCATCAAGCTGCATGTGTTGCTAGGAAGGCTACGTGTACTACTGTTATTGATCCTATTCTTTGCTTGAGCTACATGTTTTTGTTACAGTAACAGCATTCGATTCTACCTATACGTTTATGCCTCGTGCGTTCTGGCGATCTCGAGCTACGCTCTCTCCCCGTGAGGGCATAGCGCCGCCGTTGGAACCTCCACCACCACCGAAACAGCCTCTGCCTGCCAATGAAGGCCCTCCCATTAAGGGAATATTGAAGAAACCCATGCCTATGAAATTTATTTAAAGTAATCGTAGTTATAACATTTTTGTAACTAGTATCTATTGCACAAAATCAGGTATGTGCCTGATTAAAATATTTCGTGATAAAAATGCTCAAGTATGACTTTTTATACATCTGCCCATGGACTTATTAAACAATAAACATAAACATTTGACTTCCTTTTATAGGTGGGACATCAAGGTGGTGCAACCATGGTCGCGTTACCAAAAATGTATAATTGGTTGTGCAACCAATCTGACAGCTGTATATGTTACTGCAAATCATCGAGCTAGGAAAAACATGGAAGCGCCGCGGTATTCTAATACTTATACAATTATGAGTGAAATGCGATACAGAATGTGAAATATCGTTTTGTCTCATTCTTTCTAATAAAATTATCGTATTTGATAAAAGAGACAACAATATTATGTTGTTCCTCATTATGTTCACATTTTGTCGTGATGTTGTGACAGTTGTAGTATTTGTATCAGCCATCGTATGCGACCATAGACATAAATATATGGACTGAAAGGTGCATACCTACAACTCCATAATGTCGCATAAAATGGCTGCCGTTGCTAGGGTTGTGTCAATCAAGGAACATACAGCCTTGGCCAAAAGCATTGAGCACCTTACAAATTTCGCTCGTTCACGTTAAGTATGGGAGAAAACCAACTCTACTGTTGAAATATTCTTTTGTCGGTCATCTACAAAGGTTTAAAAACAATGACCCACGCCGCAGCTTGCAATAAAACACCTGGGTGCAATAAAATGTCTTTTACAATTTTTGTATTTATTTATCAGTTCGCTACATAAAAATCTTCTTCTAAATCTTCGCTCCGAGATAGGGTCTTAGACAGGGTTGCATGGGCGTACCCACGGTGGGGCATGTGGCTCACCCTGGGCCCTGACTCGAAGCTTACCCCGCGAAACGACGCAGTATCAATCAATCAAGCGCGCATGCGTAGGACGTAGTCTTTTAATCTCAGGTAATACTCTTCTCCTTTACCGCTCGAGAATCTCGTCATTTTAAAACGCTTGCTAAAGACGCTGTGCAATTTTAAGGGTCGGGTAATCGCTGTTGACCTTGGTTATACAAATGTGCATCGCACTCACGCCACGCCGCCACCCGCCGCCGCCGCCGCCGGCCGTTTGGTTTCATAGGGAATATTTATTTTTAGTAACGAACATACGAATATTTGAAAAAATCACAGATAGAATAATAAACAATAAAATAGTCTGTTTATACGAAAAAAAAACATGAAAATATGTCAGTTTGGAAGAAATATCGTTTTTTATGCTTTGAGTAGACATACTTCCTGAATTTATTTCATAAAGTTGTGCATTTACTGTCTGTTGTTTCCACCAACTTTAATTAATTTGCAAGGTTTGTTTATGGTGAGGCCTTTTACTCGCTTTTAAGATATCCACGAATTTGTGCAAACTCACGCGTCATCTCAATGCCACAAATCATCGGCTACAGCTGCGAAATGTTTTGTTGAAAATATGCCTGTCGATGTCCAGTTTCTGTCCACCAAAAAGAAATAAAACCCCAACAAGAAAGTCGTAGCATTAATAGTTTCGTCTGCGATGTTCTGAGGGAGTAGGTACCTCAGAACATCGCAGTCGAAACTTCGACTGCGATGTGAACAGTCGACTTACATGTGAAGGGCAAAGAACAACATTAAGGTGTTTGGAGACCTTATAAAACTTAAAATTGGATCTGGTGATCAAATAATAAAAAAACATTTAGAGAAAACGGTGCAAAAAATGCCATAATATATACACTTCACCGAAAATTCAAAAAGAAATAATCGGTCTATGTCCCCACATAGACCGATTATTTCTTTTTGATATACTGGCAGACGAGAGCTGTGAGCCTGTGACATATCAGAAAACGAACAACTTTACACTGGTGTTAGTTTTTTCGATGAAGAAAAGATGGTGGTTCGTGAAGAGTTTGATAGCCGAAGCAGAGTCAATCGCCGACGACCCTGAGATAGATTTTAGAATGCCAAGGATTACAAATCGGCAGACACATCGTGCAAATCCTCCGGCACAGACTCCTGGCGAGTTTCGGAAGAGATTGTTGATGATTCCCTACCCAGATTCTTTAATTATGTCTCTAGAGCAGTGTTTTTATGATAGAAATTTACCTGCGTAAAAACTTGCTATCATAAAAACACTGATTGAATAAAAAATAACCTTCCTTTAATTAGGTTCTACAATTTAAGTGGTTTTCTTGGTGAGGCTGATCTGTGGTATAACACGTGGGAGCAAAAAATGAGAGCGAACTGAAGGAAATGATTTTAGTTGCGCTAGTTAAAGAAACTCAACTGTTATATCCCGCCATAAATCAGGCACTTTCTATTCCACTTACACAGCCCTGCACAACATGCACTATCGAAAGGTCATTGAGTATTTTACGCAAAGTAAAGACTTGGTTCCGATTAAAAATGACAGAAAACCGGCTTGTCGGCCTCTGCACGCTGAGTGTGCATAGGTTCTGGAAGCACAAAATAATTACGAAAACGAACTTTTAGCTAGATTTAGCCAGAACCCTCGCGGGTTATTATTAAAATAAGGTCATGAAATAAAAACTATTTTTCAATTTCTACTACTTATCGAGTTTATTTACTTTGCCCCACCCCTAAAAAATGCAGGGTACGCCCAATGCCCATGCAGGGTTGTGTAGCGTCATCGTGGCTGTTCAACTTGTACATGGATACCGTAAAACGGGGTCAATAAAAACGCAGGGGTGAATAGACACAAAACCAAAAATGTTTTTCTACAGAAAATAGCCAAACATTTTGGAAGAAAAAAGTTCTGAAATGTATTTTTTTTTTAAACTGTAGTATTTTTTTTTTTTAAATAGCAACACTGAATTGAAGTAAGGTTTGGCCAACATAATAAAAAAAGATCTTGAAGTTAGCTCCTTGAACGTAGGTTGAACGAGGTCCTATTTATTTTACTGTTTTCAATGTGAAAGAAAGTGTTTTGTGCTATCACAACTTGATAATATATTCGTTGGTTTCTTGTGACCTAGATTAATAAAAGGTAAGTGCAATTGTGATGGTAAATTTGGAAATATTTGTAAAATTGTAAACCAAGTCATTTTTATTTTTGATTGGGGTTAATAGACACGGGGAAGGGGCGAATAGATACGTAGTATGGGGTGAATAGATACGTATTATGGGTTCAATAGACATGTGAAAGGGTTCAATAGAAACGAGTAAGGGGTGATTAGAAAGATGTGTGTTAGGGCTGCTACCTATTGAAATCATTTTGTTTTTGTTAGAAAATTTTAGAATTGTTTGGAGTTTTATGATTTGAAGACGATATTGATGATCTAAAAGCATTGTTTAAAGATTTAGGTCTAGGTCCCTGTCATATTATTATGTACCTAGGTCAATGTTCGAGATAGTAGGTATTATTAAATTTCAAACTTCAAAATCATGATTATATTCCAATTTTACGTACCTACAGTGTTACTAATTAGGTGGGTCGGTGGGTGGTTAGGTGGGTGGGTGGGATATTAAATATATTCATCGCCTACATATTTTTTTTTTTGTTATAGGTACTTACAATTCATTATGCCGCGTATATACAAACCTGATCCTAGGGGGAAAACGTATAGAAAGTACGATGAAAACATTATAAATGAAGCTGTTGCCGCATATGCGAATGGCAAGTTCTCTTTAAAGGAGATAGCTGAGAAATATGATATCGATAAATCTGTACTTTATAGACACAGTGTCAAAACTATGAAAAAACAAGGAGGGCAAACTATTTTAACAAACGAAACTGAAGAGTGGATGATAAAGTATATTAATATATGTGCGGAATGGGGATGCCCTTTAGATGCATTGGATTTGAGGTATATTGTTAAGGCTTATCTTGACCAAGTAGGCCGGACAGTGCTAAAATTTAAAAATAATTTACCGGGACCCGATTTCGTCGCGGGTTTTCTAAAACGTCATAAAAACCAAATTTCCCAAAGATACAGTCAAAACATTAAGAAAAAAAGGGCAGAAGTTTCACCAAATACGATCAAAGAGTATTTCAAGGAGTTAGGAGAGTCATTGACAGGCATAAATCCGAGCAATATAATAAACTACGATGAAACGAATTTGACCGACGACCCAGGACGCAAAAAAATCATAACTAAACGAGGATCGAAGTATCCAGAGAGGGTAATGAATAGTTCAAAGTCTTCAACTTCATTGATGATAGCCGCTACAGCCGACGGCGTTTTACTGCCACCGTATGTGGTGTACAAGGCTCTGAATTTGTATGATACATGGACTCGAAACGGACCACCAGGAGCAAGATATAATCGCACGCAATCCGGTTGGTTTGATGCAACTATATTTGAAGATTGGATTAAGACGATCATTATACCTCATTTCAAAGATAAAGTTGGAGAAAAAGTCCTAATAGGCGATAACCTATCATCGCATTTATCTATGGAGACAATAAAACTGTGCCACGAGCAAAATATATCGTTCGTTTTTTTACCGGCGAATAGCACACATCTGACGCAGCCTCTCGATGTGGCTTTCTTCAGACCTATGAAGATAGCATGGCGAAACGTAGTATTAAAATGGAAAAAAACCGACGGAAAAAACCAAGCGACGATTCCAAAGGGATGTTTCCCAAAACTTTTATGTAAGTTAATGAAAGAGCTTAGTGACAACAGTAAGACTAATATAATGGCAGGATTCAAGAAAACAGGAATATATCCGATTAATGAAGAAGAGGTTTTAAGCAGACTACCTGAAGTGCAAAACAATGAAAATAAATCTATAATAGAAAAATCCGTTCTAGATCTTCTAAAGGAGATGAGATATGGAACCATGAACATAACCGAACCAAAAAGGAAAAAGAAATTGGAAATAATACCTGGACGAAGCGTTGGTACTGAGAGTGAAGACTACATAGAAACAGAAGAAGAGGAAAGCCAACAGATAACAAAAAAGAGAAGACTACTGTCATCCAAAATAACACAAAACAACAAAGAAAATACTACAACGAATACTTACGATGGCAAAGAAAAGAATAAATATAAGGGAAAAGGTATAGGGAAAAAAACTAAAACACAAGATCAGAATATTGCTGAAAAGGAAAATATACAGAAAAACGATCAAGACACTGAAAAAATATTACTTAACACAATAAATGACTTTGATTTTATAGCAAACAATTCCATAGAAAGAATGCCTATTGTATTTGAAGACATGTTAGTATGTGGAAATGAAATTGTTATAAATAACATACAAACAAACGAGTTGCAGAATAATACCGGAATTGAAAGGATTGCTTTAAATGACATACAAATAAACGAGATGCAGAATGATACCGAAGAAGAAATGATTACTATAAATGACGTACAACTAAACGAGATGCAGTATAATACCGAAGAAGAAATGATTACTCTAAATGACATACAACTAAACGAGATGCAGAATGATACCGAAGAACAAATGATTGCTATAAATGACATACAACTAAACGAGATGCAGAATGATACCGGAGTAGAAATGACTTATAAACAAAATAATGCAACCGAAAAAAATAAAAGAAAACTGAAAATTATATCGAATGAAAAGGTATCAGATATTACTAAGATGAAAAAAGTTTCTTTGAATAAGTGCAAAAAAATAAGTATAAATTCGCGTCTTAAAATTTTAAAAGATAAAATTGATAACATAAGTCGTCCTGGTCCAAGCGGTTTACAAACTCGGCGAACATCGTATTACAAAAGCGATAATGATATTCTGAAAGATTTAATGGACAGCGATGATGAATAATATAACTTTTTATCTAATAAATTATATCAATTTATCTGACTGATAACCGACTAACTTTTACGGACAGTTTTAGATAGTTGAGTTATTATAACTCAGTTACACTTTTTAACAATAGCACAGATATAGGCAGACGCTTAGCCACTACCTATCTAAAACTGTCCGTAAAAGTAAATCGGTTATCGCGAAGACCTATTCCTATCACTGGTTATTACCTAGTCTTAAATGTTGATTTTCAAAAAGTTTATTACTTTAAATGTTAACTACGTACCTACCTAATAATGAGACTGTTTCTTAGAATTATAACTTGTTTTTTGTGTAATTAATAAACGATGCAACTGATTGATCTCGTATCTGATAAGAATAAATGATTAAAAAAATCTCATTTTTTACTTAAATGTTTCATTTGGTTAGGTACCTAACGTTTAATACTTAAATACCTTCTTTACATAGGTACTTACGTTACCAACTTAGATAGGTGTCTTTGGAAACTTAAGCTTTGGAATTTGCCAACCCTAGCATTTTTTTCTATTCACCTCATATTTCGTGTCTATTGAACCCATGTGCGGGTGCAATAGAAACGACATATATTTTTGCATTTTGTGCTGTAATTAAAGCATAAATATCAATTTATATGACTGAAAACTGTTAAAAAAGCTAAGAGACATAGTGTAAGCATAATATAATGTTTTCTTGACTATTCAAAACATATAAAAATTAATTCAAAGTTCAAAACTGTGTCTATTCACCCCGTTTTACGGTAGTTGTCTGATAGATTTGAGAGATTGAGTGCGGATTGAGAATGAACGAGTTGCCTGTCAAATGCCTTCTTTACGCAGATGATCAAGTTCTACTTGCATCGTTAGCAGAACAGCTGCAAGACACGGTGACTGCGATGGACGAATGTATAAGATGAAAAAGATGAATATAAAAGAGAGCAGTGTGTGTCATATTGAGAGGATAAATGAAAGGCGACTTACAAAACGTAATTACAAGGCAGATGAGAGTGGAAACGCTGGGAGGGGACGCCCCAGGATGACATATAGTGACCTCATCGGTGATGTTCTTCAAAATGGTCAGGTGCGTAGTGCTCGCAACCGGCGTGCGTGTATGACCAGATGTATGAAGGTAAACAAAGCAAAAGGAGTATGTAAGGAGCAGTTGCAGGTGCAGTAGTGTGAGACCTCATTCTAAACTTCGAATCTGAATCCACCGTGAGTTTCTTGATTGCCATTCTAAAAACTCGGTTCATATACTAGCGCCGTCCTTGCGAGCGTGTCAGCGAGTTGAACTAAATTGACCGTGAGATTTTGACAGATAAAGTATGAGACGACGTAAGAAGTGGAATTCTATAAGGTAATTCCCCCGTCACTTCGACGCTCACTTCGAACTCGAACCCGATTCAAAGTGTCAAATAAAAAGCATGTATTTTACGAGTGAAAATAGAAGAAATCCATTAAAAAAGGGGTTTCAAAGTTTACAAATGTTGCATGTATATAATTTATAGGTTCAACTGTACAATAATGTTCGCTTAACATAACTTACTTAGCCTTCCTAATAAACCTCCATTCGTTTCTACTCATCCGGCATCGATAATTAATTAATTTCATATTAAAAGCAGATGTTATTTGTGATTTTAAGTTTTTTGCTGTGCCAATAGGTACCGCCCAAGACGTCTAAGGCGCAGATATATAATTTAACCGATAAAGCCCCAATGGCTCCGAATAGGAGCCCTCGCGGCGCGCGATTTGAAAGTAGTTATCGAATAAAAATGTTTTTTTTTGAGATTGAGAGATGACGTTATTGAGCCACGGCTGAGCGGTTAAGTGACTTTTAAATCTTTTATGACGCCTTCGTGTAATGCAAGTAAGTTATGCAAACATCAATTCTATATGTGAATATTTAAGTATTGTAGTGAAATAAATTTAGGAAGTAATGTCTAACCAAAGCGTAATAAATATTCCCTTGAAACCGAACGGCGGCGTGCGGCGCAGCATTCGCGCGCCGGGCATTTGTATGGCCAAGGTCAACAGCGAAGGGTTGGGTACGACCCTTAAGCTTCTTGGTGGCACCCTCTATAGTACTTATTTGCATGCTGCCGCCTTTCTGGATTTCAGCTTTCAGTACAAAAAGCGTGTTAAAAAGATACTGAACACACCATTTTGCTGTTGTCTGATTATGTGACAATTATGTCAGTGTCAATGTCATGTCAAATTAAAAAACACTGCTTGTGAAAGTTATTTCAGGTTATGTTTACAAAGTGGTTTACAAAAATGTTTGCATGTATTTGTGACACAAAAAGTTAATAAAAATCTCTAAAACATGAATAACATACTTACTGCAGCTTACCAAATTTTAAATGAAGAATCAACAGGTAAATTTGAGCATATTATGCTCAAATTTACCGTCAGAGTAAAACGTTAACGACGGAGTCTTAACTATTTTTTTATTATTCTAGCTTTATATTTGGGCAGTAGCATAGCAGAATCAAATGATTTAGAGCCTCTGCAGTTCTATAGAGATTATGTGTCGAAAAATATACCAGTAGTAATACGAGGCCGTTGTTCTCATTGGCCGGCTGTGGCGAAGTGGAATGCTGATTATTTCAGGTAGGTTAGGTACATAAGAAAAAATCGTCTAAAGAAGCTCTTTAGGCAAGGACAATCCGAATTCTGGTCAGAAGGTCATTTTATGAAGCTAGTTAGGATTCAGATTCCATTCCAAAGGAGCCTGATCCATGGGACTAAAAATCTAAAAATGGCCTTATACCTATATAGTTTTGTATATCATTAACTGAAAGAAGAGTAATCAATCTAAAGAATTATCAGAAACTGTTTTTTTCTTCATGATGTACCTATCTGTAATCAAATCAGCTACTGATAATACCAGATGCTTTGTTGTATGTTAAAAATACCCAGACCATTCTATACTGATAATGAACACCCAATGGCAATTATTAATTGGTCAAGGACAGCTAATGAGACACAATTGATTTTCTATTGTTTGACTCCGAATCGGTGTCGCGCAGGGCTTAACAGGTTAATACTCTTAAGTCAAACTGCATATCGTTGTTTTGCCTCCCCCAAAACTTTACCCAGTAGTCAAACATTCTAGGCAACAAAAAGAAATTTAAACTAAATATCCACATCCACTGTGTGCATTATTTTATATTAAACTTAGGTTCCTCCCTTTTAGGTTTTCCAGACAACTTAGTTAACTTGTAATACAACTAGCTTCTGCACACAACTTCCGCGTGAACTCTGCGTGAAATTTCTTCTACCCCTGACCCACTGCGTCGCATGGCATCGCTCACCCACGAGTTTTCTTACTTGAGTTTTCGCTTAGCATTCTTTCTGACTTTTTTATTTTTGCTCGGCTCCTAAGGGCCATAGGTCTATAACCTTTCTCAAGAATTGGGATATCAAATGCATAAAGATTTTTTTCTAATCCAACTGGTAGTTCTAGAGATTACCCCTACATACAAACTTACAAACAAAAAAACATTGTGTGGTTTTATGAAACCACGATGCAAGTGAAACTTTTTCTCATCAGATATTTTCACACTATTCTTGGTTTTTCCCTCGTTGACCGGTTTATTTGACACACTAGCTGTATCGTTGTCCAACACGATCAAGTGAACAACATTTACATCAATACACAGTTAGGTGATGCGAGCCATGGGCGCCGCCATATTGGCCTTTGACTTTACCCCTACTAGGCGGCCGGCTGTAATGCGACATGCGATAGATGAACGAAAAACTTGAGGCGATAGAATATGAGTTTCGCTTTAAAAAATCTTTAAAATATTAGCATATATTTTTGATACCTACTGTACTTCTGTTTTCAGAAAAACAATTCCCAACAAGAAAGTTACAGTAGCAGTTACACCAAATGGCTTGGCTGATGGTATTACTAGAAATGAAGGGGGAGAAGAGTGCTTCGTTACTCCTTTTGAAGTTGTTATGACTATGTCAGCATTTCTAGATGGCTTGGAACAGAAAAAGTATGTAAAAATAAATTGACAAATAGAGATGAAATAAGAGTTTGCGTAAAACACACAGTTTGAATCACAATCCGAGAGTTTTGAAGGATATTGCTAATCGATTGCTTCATAGGTTTGAAAAATTTGTATGCTCAACAATGTAAATAACAAAATAGATGTGGGTGAGCTAACAAAATTAAACCTATTGCAATCAATTGTCAGTATATGTGTGTTACGCAATTGCCCTGCAGGCTACTTCAATCTTTCTTTGATTCAAATTAAAAATGGCTGCTTATTATCCATTCAGAAAGATCTCTGCCTATCGCTTTCCTAAATTCAGGCCTGATGTTATGCTATATAGGCTTATGCAGTATGCCCAGCATATTCATAATTTAAACTTTATATTCTGTCAAGAACTTCATCTTTGTTTACTTTTGACAATATTAATTTCCAGAAAGAATTACATCCAGTACATTCAGAAACAGAACTCCAACTTAACAACAGACTTCCCCGAACTGCTGCCAGATGTGGTCACAGACATACCGTTTGCTAGCATAGCCTTTGACAAGAAGCCGGATGCTGTCAATTTCTGGATGGGGGATGAGAGAGCAGTTACATCAAGTAAGTACAGAAAATATACTTATACTGCCTTTGCGAAAAAGTTACCAAAAATGTAAAAATATGTATTTTAAAAAAAGCAACTTTGTTACACACTTATAAAGTTTAAGTTTGAGTTATAACGGCTTTTTCAATGCTACAAGTCATTCTAAAGTCAACTTAATTAACACTAGCGTACAGTTGGTATTTGTTTAAGTGGAAATAACATCAATTGGAAACAAGAATTTGAATAGATTATATATAGTGAATTTTCCAAGCTGTTAGAATGATCTCAGGGCAATTAATAAAGATGAACTTTATTTCAGTAACTATAGGGTTTATTCTGGTTTATATTATTATCCAAGTAATGCGAATATTTAAACAAATACGCTGCCTGCCTCTATGCTGCAACATAGTCAGCCTATAATGTACCCACTGCTGGGACACAGGCCTCCTCTCTGTGAGAGGGAGTGGGCCGTAATCTACCACGCGGGACCAGTGCGGGTTGGTAGATGTCACATGTCTCCGAATTTTTAGTTTTCGGACATGCCGGTTTGTTTCCTCACGATGTTTTCCTACACCGATTTGAGAGCAGTGGTGATGAAATAATTTACACAAAGTAAAGAGCTGGTCTGGTTCCGAACCTATGACCTACAACTCGTAAGTTGCAGCCGTTACCACGGCCACCACTGCTCTCTACAACACTTATCATTAATATATGTCTTTCTATTCCAGTGCACAAAGATCCTTACGAGAACATATACTGCGTGATAGATGGTCACAAGGACTTCATACTGATCCCTCCCACAGACCTGCCCTTCGTTCCCTACAGGCGGTACCCACAGGCCGAGTTCACACATAAGGATGACAAGTGGGACATTGTACCTGTGAGCCCTAATAGAGTGAACTGGGAGGATTCGGAGATAGAACCTGTATGTGATGAGTTGGATAATTCTGAGGGATTGCCTTGGATTAGTATAGGTGAGACTTTTTTCTTGGTTTTTGACGTGATAACGATAAATCGATGAACGCCGGCTGCACGCACGAAAAAGTGTCACGTTCCGCCTGAGCCGAGCGTGCAAGCGAGACCGTGGAAATAGCGATAGAGAGGCACGGTCGGCCTAAGCGTTCGGCTTGTGACGCATCTCTCTCTCGTTATCACGTAAAATTATCGTCCGATATCCATATATATATTTTATTACCAACTAGTGATCCGACCCTGCTTCACATAGTTTTACAAAGTGATGAAACATGAAGATTAATTTGTTATATCTAAATTAAATATTATTGTAATATACACATAATGTATTATAAACCTTCTGAAATACTTATCGTGGCACGCAGCAGCAGACTCGCGCTAGAGAGAAATACCTAGTGGCCTACGAAACTGATAACAATACAAGACTGTTATTTCCTCCCAAGTGTGTTGAAAAACATCGTATGAAACGCGTGTGCATTGATCATTACACACTCGGCTCTCTCACCGTATGCTTTCTCATGCTGTTGAAAACCGCGTCGAAATCCGTTGCGTACTTTGCCATAAGCCCCTCACGCGGAACGCGTTCTAAATAATGCTTATTTATTAGCCATACGCCCTATAACTTCAGGGCGTATGTTTCTCATTCAGTGTTATTTCCTTTTCTATGCCGATTGTGAAAGTAGAATAAATGCTGTGGAAATGCGTTCCTTGAGAAGCATGTGTGGTGCGACTATAAACGATAGGCTGAAAAATGATGTGATGGCAATGGTGCGGTTTAAAAGATGTAGTGACATAAATTGAAAATAGTATGCTTAGATGGTTTATTCATGTTGAGAGGATGAATGAAAGGCGACTAACAAAAGAAATGAAAAGTGAAAAGTGAAAATGAAGAGTGGAAATGCTGGAAGGGGACGCCCCGGAAAGACATAGTGACCCCATAGGTGATGTTCTTCAAAAAGGTCATGTGCGTAGTACTCGCAACCGGCGCGCGTGTATTACCAGATGTATGAACGTAAACGAAGCAAAAGGAGTAAGTAAGGAACGTAGCAGGTAGCGTTCTATAGTTTCTGCCTACCCACATGGTACTACCGTTTTGAGAGCAGTGGTGTTGAAATTATTTTCACAAAGTAAAGCGCCTGCCTGGGTTCAAACTCACGACCTACAAACTCGTAAGTCGCGGCCGTTACCACTGGGCCACCACTGCTCAGATTTTGTGTAAATTAGCTGAACTATGACGATGATTGTTGAGGATATCGGAAAATAAGATTCTCAATATATTTATTGCTTCCACATGTGAACTTAGGTCCGAAAGGGATACCGAGGCCCCTGGCAACACACAGGTAACGGAAGGAACACGGGTGGGTTTTAGTCAGTAAGAGTCTGACACACCCTCCCGCTCCGCCCAGAGCGAGAGAAGTTATTTGATAATTTCCCACCAAAAAATAAAAAGGTTTTACAGAATCTAAATATATATTTTTTACTCGCACTAAGCGTTTCCAAACTTCTTTTATAATGCGCACAGCAAAGGAATGGAACTCTCTGCCTGCGTCTGTGTTTCCGAACGCATATAACCCTAATCTCTTCAAAGTGAGAGTGAACAGGCTTCTTCTGGGTAAGCTCGCTCCATCGTCGACTTTGTTTCTGTCGCCTCAGACATAGACTAAGGTCAAGAGCAAACCCATGACAAATAAAAAAAAAAAAAAAAAATATGATGATTGTGGACCTTGTCGGCTACAGCAAAAGTAGGAGAGAAAAATAAAGCCTTTATTTGACTACAAATACAATTTTTTATAACAACTTTTATTCAAAATTGTCTCACTTTCAGACCCTTTAGCTCCCAACCTTACAAAGTACCCAGAATACAAGAAGGCTCACGTATACTCCGTGCGGCTCAACAAAGGAGACTGTCTGTACCTTCCTAGTCTATGGTTCCATCACGTGCGGCAGAGCCACGGGTGCATAGCTGTCAACTACTGGTATGATATGGACTTTGATATTAAGTACTGCTATTTTAAGATGCTTGAGAAACTCTGTGAGAAGTATTGAAGGATAGAAAGAAGGATTGTCATCATTACAAGCAAACCGGTAATTCCGGAACTCACTATTTATTACATTTGGGAAAACAAACATACTACTATATTAAAGCGCTGACAAGACCCAATTGACCAAAATAGGCTTCTCTTAAGAAAAAAAATTGCCAAATCTGTATAGTTTGTGGTAGCGGAAAAAGTACGTGTTAATTTTGAACATATTTCCCAGAACTTGGTTGTTACCAAAACACGTTTTGAAAAAAAATCTCGATACAAACTAACGTTGAACTTACCTCTTACCTTGAGTTCTAATCCAAAATATCTGTATTAAATATCAACATACGTTACGTATTTAATTAATAACAAGAACGTCTTATTTGAATGCAGAACTTGGTTGATTTTTATTTGCGATTACTCAACTCAATTTTGAGTAAATAGATAACTGCTTGATATTTTGCAATAAATTACAAGCGTTGTGCCATTGCGCTTCTCTTTCTTTTCTATGCAATCTGACAGTGACCGCGACTTAGGTGTTGTCAGCGTCTTAAGCATATTATATACTACCCACAACATTTTGATAGTTCTACAACATTCATTGCATTATTTACGTTGTTGAGCAGACGGAGTTTCCCCAGTTTAGATACCAATATTGATCGGTAAAATAATATTATGTAGGCATCTTTAACTTAGTAGAACGTGTACCAATATTTTAAAAGCTACTAATCGGCATTTAGTATTTTTAGCATATTTGTGACTAACTTACTTAATCCATAGCCAAGAAATCTCCAGATATAACATATGATTTTTCTTTTTAACATGAAGCAATGGATTAGCAATTTTCTTCAAAATCTTTCCTATTGTAATAGAAAGTGTGTTACGCGCGTAATAAGCTTTCACACGCCGATTAGTAGCTTTTAAAATAATGGTACGTTCTACTAAGTTAAAGATGCCTACATATTTTAACGGTCAATCAAATTGGTATCTAAACTGGGGAAACTATAAATATTGGTCAAAATATATTACGCTCTATAATATCGGCACCTTTAGGGCCAGTTTCTCGAACGAAAATTAATGTTTCAAATCCGTACCACGCGTGAATACGTTGACAACTCGAGATGTCGTTTTTTTTTATTTTTAGCTTAAACGCTTCTGTGACCTTATACCCTACCGGTATTAAAAACTCAACTCGAAATACTCAAACAAAATCAAATTATTGCTTTCGTACATAAGTGAGTATTTACAATTATGGCAATAAATATTTGATAAAACGACATGTCAAATTAATAATACTTAACTGACAGCGTTTATATTATTGCATTTCGATTTATCAACATAAGTCAGAACATGCATTAGTTAATATATCAACATATACGTTTGTGGATTTGCGAGTGTAATAAGACAAAATCAGTTATCAAGTTATGAACGTCTTTGAGTACGAAACGCGCACATATATGTCGAGTTATCTAGTTATGCATGCTATCTAAAGTTGTGATATTTAAGAACATTTCGAATTGTCTAGTTATGCACGCTATCAAAAGTTGTGATATTTTAGAACATTTCGAATTGTCTAGTTTTATCATTATAAAATCACACGAGTCATTTATGAAACTCTTTAAAATGGACATTATATTGTTTATAATAACAAAGCGTGAATTGTTACGTTTACTTACTTTGAGAATACTTAAAATACGCATATAATTTAACTTTTATAAAAATAAAATCATTTTATCGTTTTAAGAGTTTTATGACCGAATTTGACTCAAAATCAACTTTTAGGAAAACTTTAAGCGCAAGGTAATTTGAACTCAATTGTAAACATATAAGGCAGGTTTATACTTGAATGCCTTTCATATTACGAGTCACTGCCGATCTGTAGGTACATGATCAAAATCAGTTCGTTCGTTCAAAAGATCGTGTCGGAACTTGTCAGTATCGAGTATCTTGTCGTCTGAGAAGGTTTTATTGTTAGTACGTTACTTAAGTGTTTTGTATTACAACAACTTTATACTATTTTTATAAAGAAAAACAATTATTGTGGCTTATAATAATTATGAGTGATAATGAGGAAAAAGTAAGTACGCAAAAATACGTCTGTGTTTATCAGATAGGTTATAATATAAAATTAAATTTGCATTGTGTGCTTGTTATAAATACTGATTGTACAGTTGTTTTTTTTTAATATTTTAGCAGAATGCTTTCAAGGGCTTATTACATAAAAAGCGTAAATTGCTTGAGCTACGAGAACTTGTTATATCTAAGTCACCTCGTAATCTTTTGGTGGATGAAAAAGGTCAGACAGTTTTTATGCTTTTGTATCGTATTTTTACCATATTTGCTAATTTATTAAATTATGAGTTTAACTCTTACGTTCTTAGCTATTTTTTTGTCAAATGGGTTTGCTGGTGTAGGAGGGAATTGCGTGACAGGTGATGGAATTCTGTTGTTTTAATCACTTTCAAGACGTTCTATAATAAAAAAAATATTTTCAAATCAAGATGTTAAATATTATAGGAAAATGTGGAATGAATAGCTTAATGAATTAAAGATGTTATAAGTAACTTAGTAAGTTTGAAGTCTGAGAATGCTGTTGAAAAATAATCTATTATGTTAATATCTTTTCAGATACATGCAGTTTTGAAATGTTATTTTCAAATGAGCCACCCTCTATTTCTCCTCCCCCCTTTTCTCCATTGACTCCTTTGATGCAGGAACTAAGACATAAGAACTCAACTCCAGGCAATTATTTATCTTTCTTTTTTTATTATTGGATATAAATGTTATACATACTTTAAACCAAATCATATTATTTCAGGTGAGTCTAATTTTGATGTAAGAAGTGACACATCAGAAGGATTGAGATCGTCTCCATTATTAAAAGATCTTGAAAATGAAGATCATACTTCGTCCCCTATTCGGCCTATGTCACCGGAAACGAAAGAACTTTATGATGTATTAAATGAACCAGACCTAGAATTTGAAAATATTGACTTGATGCAATCTCCTGATTTAATGGCAAATAAAACAAATGCTGTACAGTATAACTCTGAAACTGATTGCGAATCTTGTGATGATATTTTATCTCCTAAAGATTTACAAAAAAATACATCTAATACTGATAAAATCGATAACAACCTAGTGGAAAGTGCTGTTTCTGTAGAAAATGAAAAAATAAGAGCAGAAAACCAGGAAACTATCACTAACATTTCGAACGATAATACACAAAATATAGCTACAGCTTCTACTTCAGGTGAGTATAATAAGTTAAAATCAATGTAAAATAGGAACAGTTATTATAAAATAGTTTTATGAATATACTGAAATACATATTATATTGTCGCAGATATCAACAGTGTGACAGAGGCAAGGAATGAAGGTCCAACTAAAGAAAATTCGAAAGTGAAAAAAAAGGGTAGATCAAGGAAGGAGAGGGAAGAATCTAAAAGACTAAGGAATTCTGGTAAAGGCTATGTAACGGAAAAAGGAAAAAAAGTGGGTGAGAGGAAATTGAGTTCACTAAGAACTTGTAGATTAAAATGTTCTGAACGATTTTCTGAATTGGAAAGGAAACAATGTTTTGACGAATATTGGGCTTTGGGCAGTAGAGATCGGAGAGCAATGTACGTAGCTAGTCTTATAACAATATTACCAAAGAAGACACAAAAGACTGATAGCAGAACAGTTCAGAGAGATTATTATTGCAAATATAAACTAATTATAAATAATGAACACAAACCAATTTGTAAAGAATGCTTATGTAAAACGTATGGGGAAACCAAAGGATTTTTAAATATTATAATAGATAAGAAAAAACACTCTGTAAGCGGAGTAATAACTGCTGATAAGAGAGGAAGGCAACCACCTAAAAATAAAAAAACGATTGACGATACTACTACAGCTATAAACCATATATTGTCATTTCCAAATTACGAGAGTCACTACTGTAGGAAAAGAACGAACCGAAAATATTTGTCTTCAGATCTGTCCATTGCAGCTATGTATCGTTTATACAAAGAAAGTTGTTCAAACCCCGTGTCATTGAAATTGTACTCAAAATGTTTTCATGACTTAAATCTATCCTTCAAACAACCGGCAAAAGATACTTGCCATACTTGTGATTTACTTAATACAAAGATTTCGTTAGCTCAAGGACAGGAAATCCAGGCTTTAAGAGCTGAACTTGCTGCACATCATACATTAGCTGAAAAAGCTTATTCCGAAAAGAGGAAAGACAAAGACGATGCAAAACGCGACTCATCAATTCGTGCCTACACGTTCGATCTTCAGCAATGCTTACCTACTCCTTACCTCAAAACTTCAGTTTCTTTTTATAAAAGGCAATTGTGGTCCTTCAATCTAACAATTCATAACTTAGCTAATGATCAAGCTATTTGTTATATGTGGGACGAAACGATTGGCGCACGAGGTGCTAACCAAATCGCTTCTTGTTTATGGGATTTGCTTCATAATTTACCTGCAAATGTAAAACAGGTCACATTTTATTCGGACACATGTGGGGGGCAAAATAAAAACAACACAGTTGCTATGATGTTCATGTTTCTATTGCATCAACATCCAACATTAGAAGTGATCAACCATAAGTTTCTTATCAGCGGACATAGTCATATGGAATGTGACTCGGACCATGCTATAATTGAGAGAACTAAAAAGAAGACACAGATTAAAATTAACCATCTTAATGATTGGATACAACTGGTTCGGTCTTCCAAAGTTAAAAACCCCTTTGAAGTGATACCTATGAAGCAAGAACAGTTTCTAAACTTCTCTGAATTAAGTTCAAAAAAAGGGCCGTTCACAATTAAAAAGAAAGACGTCTCTGGAAGCAAATTCCTATGGCAACCTGTGAAGTGGTTGCAATATAGAAAGCCCATTGGAGAAATATACTTCAAGACAAACCTTGGCAGTGACACTCCATTTAAAGCAATAAACTTCAAGAAAAGAGGCAAATACATTATAGATAACATACAGTTAGAACCAGTGTCCAGAGAGCAATTGCCAGTAAGTCGAGAGAAGAAAAAAGATTTGCTGGATCTATTGCCTCTAATAGATCCAGTATTTCATGAATTTTATAGAAATATAAAAACGGATAATGATACAGAAAATATCGACCCCGATCTTGACGAAGAAGATCCTGATAAAGAAGAAAACACAGAAGAATAAGTAATTTAAAGTGTTTTTTCTTGTCATTTGGTTAAATTTCATAAATTTAAAAAGAATAAAGGATCTTAATTTGTTTCTGTGATTAAACTTTGTTATTACTTCATTTGGTTTTTATTTAAATTCAATTATGACAGTTAGAATTTTTATCTTCCTTCAGGGAATAAGTTGATAAGTCGTCGGTGAACAATTGGATAAGTCTGTTTTTAAATGCATTAACAAATATTACATTTATTTTGTAACGTGGACTTAAAACAGCTCCTTAAAGAACCTAAACTCAACTATTAAAAAAGTAATCATCATTATTTTCGATTTACCAGAAGATCGTAAACTTTAAATTGGCTGCCCTGAAAAGTATGCATAAATGACATATCAACTTATTCACGCCAGGTACGGAAATTGTCAAGCGCGCGAAAACTGCTGCGATTGGTTGAATGATTTTTCAACAGCCAATCCGATATTTTCGTTCGAGAAACTGGCCCTATGACTTTTGACAAAATATTGTTAATATACCTATTGTGATTATAGTATTAAGCAATACAAAAGTGTAAAATTATTTAAATTATGTTTTATAAGAGTTGTTAATAAAAACGATAAAAATGACATTGCACATTATTTTATTAAACATAACAAAATCAAACAAGAAATAAATCTTATTGAGGCTGGCTTTATGCTTTTTGACGCCTTTTTCCGCCCCGTCATGTGTATGTTCTGAAATGAACACATTATACTTTATAAATCGATAAAAAGATAATAAAGATCGATTATTAATTTTAAATAAGTAATAATTCGATTCGATCGATCGATTAATTATTATCTTTATTTTTATTTATAAATCGTTAACTTGTAAATTTGGAGAAGTACTGGCCAAGTGTAAGACGGCCTCACGCACGAAGTATTCCGTTCCACCAAAACTTAATGTTTAATGTTTAATCTTATTTTTAATATTTTCCATGTTGGCCATAATAACACGTACTCTGTGAAAATTACAACTGGAGAACCTATTGAGGTTAATAATATACATCCCTGTGACAGACATAGAAAGACAGACGGACGGACTGAAGGACAGACAGACAGGTAAGCTTAACGTAATAGGGTGCCGGAGCGATCCTGTATTTGAAATTCCGATCGAATCCCGTTCGATTCGTGACCTCGATCATGTATTTAATCGAACCACAAATAATTCCTACTTTGCTTTCCCAAAAATATTATTATTATAATTATCTGCCTAGCCATTTCCCAACTATGTTGGGGTCGGCTTCCAGTCGAACATCCGGTTAGACTGGAAGCCGACCCCAACATAGTTGAATACCAGTATTTTACATGGAGCGTAAGCCTATCTAACCTCCACAACACAGTTATTGTGTAATACGATACCCTTGGTAAGAGTGGTTGTCAGACTTTCGGGCGTGTGACGACCCGTAACAACTGTCAAAGATCCATGAATGACAGCTGGGAGCAGCGGCTTAACTTGCTTTCCGATGCACGGAGGGTACATATCGCCTATAAGCCGCGATTGGTACCTATGTAAAGATAACATCCGCGGCAAGCGTGGCTTAACCTGGTCGATCGACCCGTACGGCTCTGATTACTTAGCCGCAAGCAAGAGGGGCTTGCGGCTAAGTGATAAAACAGGCAAAAGGCCTTAAACAGGCCTTTTAAAAAATATTATTTTTAAAATGTCTTTGACATCTCGAGATCCTGGGGTGCCGGATCTTTGGAAGGCATACACCACGACGTCAACGTACAGATACGGCGGTTATTGAACACTAATATAATAAAGCGCTTTTTTTTTACCTAATTGCTATTTTGGGATCCTAATAATACTAAATAGCCAACTCATCATTTCCGCCGAAAGACGTTCACTGTTGGACATAGGCCTACCCCAAGCACCGACACTTCGACCGGTTCTGTGCTTCTCGCATCTAGCGGATTCCTGCGGCATTCACAAGGTCATCAGTCCACCTTGTAGGACCTTGTAGACCTTGTAGGCCTTCCAACGCTACGTGTTCCGGTACGCGGTCGCCACTCCAGAACCATTCGGCCCCATCGGCCATCTGTTCTGCGAGCAATGTGCCCTGCCCACTGCCATTTAGGTTTGGCAATTCTACGGGCTATGACGGTTACCCTGGTTCGCTTGCTGATCTCATCATTTCTGATTCGATCACGTAGGGAAACTCCAAACATAGCCCTCTCCATTGCCCTTTGGGTGACTTTTAGCGTTCTAATAAGGTCCATTGAGAGCAGTGTCTCAAGACGAAAGTCTGCGGCATGTGGGACGAGAAGATATTGCGTAGCTTCCCGAACGCTGCCCAGCCGAGTCGGATTCGATGATTGACCTCTTTCTCGAAGTTGGACCTACCTAACTGGACATTTTGTCCTAGGTAAACATACTCGTCCACAACTTACGAGTGTAGCATCTCCGATCTTCATGAAAGTGGGTGTTACATGGGCATTTGACACGACCTTTGTCTTGTCCATGTTCATTTTAAGACCCACTCTTTCGGAAACTCTACTGAGGTCAATAGCCAAGTAACTGCGAGCAACTTGGATGTAGCGCTCGCCGGCCGCTGACGCGGCAACGTTGGGTTTGCGCGCGGTTGGTTCACAGTTCTAACCAAACCTAACCCGTTTGGTTTGGGTACCTTAGCTTCTAGTTACTGCGACCAACCGCCGAAAAAAGGCCAGAAAGTTTTTAAAGATTTTGCTTAAAAAAAACCTTATGTAGGTAGGTACATCATCACACTAACTTTTTAGAGGATCAGTTAAATATTTCCCCATTACCATTGTATCTGGGTACACGTTGGACCGTGGAGTGATGTAGTCCAATTTGCAGATCCCGTTGGGCGAACATATCCCCACCACGTTCTGTGAGACGCACACGCTGCCCGGCAGCCACGCGCGCAACGTTGTCTCGTTGCAAACGTATCCCTCGCATAGACGAACTGTCACGTTCGCTGAAAGAAATAAAGGAAGAATATGAAGAGATTTTTTGAAAGCTCAACTGGCTGTTCACAATGGTGTGCATGTAGTGACACAAATTGAAAAGAATATGCTTTGATAGTTTGGCTATGTTGAGAGGATGAATGAAAGGAGACTGACAAAATGTATTTACAAAGCAGAGGTGAGTGGAAACGCCGGGACGAGACGCCCTAGGAGGACATATAGTGACCTAATTGGTGATGTTCTTCAGAAAAGTTAGGTGTGTAGTACTCGCAACCGGCGTGCGTGTATGACCAGATGTATGAACGTAGACGAAGCAAAAGGAGTATAGGAGCGGAGCAGGTGGCGTTCTGTAGTTTCTGCCTACCCCTACGGGAAGAAGGCGTGCGTTAATGTCTGTATGTGTATGTTTTGAAGAAAGTTGTCTGTATCTTAGACTTCTCAGCTTTTTAATCGCTATATTATAAAAGCAATTTTGGTCAGAGGGCTAACGGGCTAACTGTTGCGGTTGCTTGCAAAATTGTGCTCAAAACATAATATTGTGAATAGTTTGAAATACACTTCACATTATTGGCACTAGCAGTTGCAGTAGGTTGGTACGGAACTGTCTGACATTCGGAACTAACTGCTTTGTTGGTATGGTTCTAGAGTATTCATGCCCGAGGGTTGAGCACGGGTTCCTGGTGAGTTCGATTCAGGTCGGGCAAAGTGCTGTTGAGGTAAACCTCAGATGATGATAAATCATCATGCCCGATATAGGCAATAGGCTCGCCCCCTATTATATACTTGGGACTAAAACATAACTGGCGAAATGAAGGTGTAGCTAATTTACACTTCTGCCTTTCCCTTCGACTACAAGCGCCAACGTTACGTAACTACACTAACGTCCTATATAGTCTTCATCAGGCCAGTGGTCTGGTAGCGGAATGTTGCTGGCCAGTTTCTCCCGCGCCGCCTCTTCAGCTGGTATGCATTGGTTCCGACCACCTCTCACCGGTACCTCACAGCAAATGCCACACATGTTCAACTCGCCTAGCAAGGAACCCTGGAATTAAAAGAAATAACACTTATTTAGAAGCTGAAGGTTTATTTGCCGTCGACCAGTCGATATCGATCGCCTCAACTGCTCAACGTGGTCGTGATCGACGCTCGAACGAAGAACGTAATGGCTGTCCTGCACTACACTGGATTGATCAGAATGGTGGATGACTTCGATCGCAATTTCATTGAGAAAAAAATTGCAAAACATTTGTCTCAGCCACATGTTTATGTGTAACATATTG
The DNA here is from genome assembly GCA_905333075.3 of Atethmia centrago. Taxonomy (NCBI): domain Eukaryota; kingdom Metazoa; phylum Arthropoda; class Insecta; order Lepidoptera; family Noctuidae; genus Atethmia; species Atethmia centrago. The sequence goes on from HG995385.1 coordinate 19,197,588, forward strand.
CTGGCAACATAGAATGTTGCAGTGCTGCTTGCAACATGTAACAGTAAACAAAAGTTAAGCAACACTGTTTTTACCGTTTACCTATTCATATTTGCAAAACATAACCCTTCTTTGCAGTCGGGTAAAAATCGATGATTTTCCACCTTCAATAGATAAGCACAACCTCCTCCTCCCAAACCAAAGATCCGCAAAGACCGAATCCTTACTTGGAAAAGTCCACGAGACAGTTGGCTCTTGATTTTCTTGACACACTGGCACTCCTTGAGCCCCAGTGTGGCGCACTCAGCCGCGTGGCAGGAGCCGTCCGACAAACACCGGCCGTTCAAACCGCACCGACAGCTCGCCGATAGCACTGAACACGTACACTCTTGGTCTTGGGTTCTGCAGTCCTGGGAATGATGTGTCATTAGCATGTGACCTCGCTAGTAACGGTAGTATTGACATGAGTATGCATTAAGGTAGGTAGGTATAGCGATAGATTTATTTTATAGATCGACCTGATTTCTTATAAAGCTGTTGATTGGTACTTGTTTGACTTTGGGGCAGTGTCTGAACGGGGATGCGCGGATTCATCTTCCCGAGGGGTTTTGCGTACGGTCCTAGGAATAACACCTGGAAATGTCACATGAACCATATAATAATATGTGTATCGACTGCGAAAATGTAAGTTTCCTAAAAGTTCAGGGATATGGGGGCATAGCAACAGAGGAAACTTTATCAAACACGCACCCCAACAAGATCTATCTAATTTTAGAACACAACGCTAGTACGCGTCAAACTTATGGCGGCTCTGTAGAGCGCTACTCGTTGCGCAGTACCCGACCCCTCACCCCCGCTGACACATGAATTCGTTACTGCGTAGTGACTCACCTCATGTTTTGAGCCGCCATAAAGTTTGAATCGGGCTGTACCTACTCAAGTAAATACCTACCTATTAAATCGTGAAATAGATAAGACCTCAGTGTCTATTCAAGATTGAAGTATTATATCTGCGGGAATAACATAAAATAAACACTGAAACCGAAGGCCAAGGTCCATTTCAGATTTAAATTACCTATTCCAATATGGGTCGCTACGCCATTCGGGCTTAGTTCTGATGTTGATTCAAGATGGCCCCTTTTACTCAAACAGTATTGGCAGATGGCGGGAGATGCTTACAATCATCTAGCCGGCACGCTTCGGAATTAAGGGATCAACAATATTTGGAACTGGTTTAGCGAAATAAAAGCGAGCAATTGTGTCATGTTTTTAGGGCTTTAGAATCGGCACGAAGTCTAGGATAAATTTTAACTCAGGCACATTAGGTACACTTAAATATTAAATTTTTTGTTGGGTTGGAAAATTATCAAATAACTTCTCCCGTTCTGGGCGGAGCGCGAGGGTGTGTCAGACTCTTACTGATTAAAACCCACCCGTGTTCCTTCCGTTGCCTGTGTTGCTAGGGGCCTCGGTATCCCTTTCGGACTTTCCCACGACCCCGGCAGGCATCGGCCCTAGTGGACCCCTACACTTGTGCTGACGACATCTCTTTGAGGCGCGCGTTGAACACAACGCGCCGTCGGCCAGTCGTCCTTATCGGACGGCGAGCTACCCATTGCTCCGCAAGCCCGCGGCTACGGTGGCCGTAAATCCACCCGGGATTCCCGACGCCCAGGGCATCTCCTGCGGCGGCTAGGGGGCGAGAGGGCGCGAAATTTGCTTTTCCCTCAACCGTCCCGCCTCCTCCTTCGCGAACATTACTGCTTCGCAGGTGACGGCCGCCCATGCCCTCTCGCACCGTGCCTGGACCAGGGCCGGACGCGAGAGATCTCCGCCGCCGATCGCTTCCACGAGGACACGGCGGTACTCTGCCCAAGCCAGGTAGACCTCCACCGTGTCCTCAGGGCGATCCACACATTGGTGACACCCGGACGTTTCCTCCCGCCTTATCCGATACAGGAACCACCCGAAGCTGCCGAAACCTTGTCAGTATGACTTAAAACAATTCTTACGACGAAATTTTTTGTAATAGGAATGTGAAAATGAACCTATCTAGGTACTGACTTCGTCTGAACTTTTGAACTATTTTGGGCTTCATTATTGAGTTCTTATCCTGATAATGAGTTTGAGCATGGTAACCGACTCAATTTTGAGGTGGCAATCGTGTTAACTATCCCAATGCGATCACAGCTTAAAACATACTTAAAGCTTGATTAACATTCATTGTAATGTTAATACTGTCATTGTATAAATAACTTTGTCGATCGGTAATGTACTATTTTAAAACTGAGCACACTTACTGGTCATGGCAGTTGTATGGAATGGAGTGCTAATGTGCGGGTCAACTTTCATCAACTGATCTTCCGTAGCCGCCCACGACTGCCCACTGGTCAAATAGCATGACTAAACTGTCAGAGTAGGTACGTCAGGTGCCTAGTATAGTGACAATTTTGTTGACTCTACACTGTTGCTTCAATCAGGTGGCTTTAAGGCTCCTTCAAACAGGCGCGACACGCGACGCGACAGAAAGGCACCGCGTGTAGCACTACAAGCGGTGCCTTTGTGTCGCATCACGTGTCGCGCTTGTTTGTAAGAGTCTTTACGGTTTGCAATGACAATTTTTGGATACCTACTGGGTACATGAAAGCTACGGTGTATATTGCGCCATTGTGAATATGAGCACTCCATTTCTTCATACCTATTCCTTGTTTACAGGACACTATTATGATGAGTCTACTCTAATGAGGAGCTCACTTAACACTATCATGACTGACAGGTGATCCTATGGATAATTGTACCTTTTGTTGCTAAGCTAACGATTAACACGGTTTGCCAGGGTCAGGGCAGTGTTTAGTTTTTCCTAAGGCACAGCCCCCGCTTATTAAGCGCAACTTAAATTCCCAATCCGATATGAGAGGGGCTATATAGGTATTTTTTTCCGCCCTTAAACTGATCGCTTTCAATAAAAGACCGCTTTGTTAACGAAGTTCAGTCTCTTAATTCTTAGTTTTTACTGCTAAGATAATCTCAAATCTACTTACTAAAACAGATTAATATTTACTAAGTAGGTACAATGAAACTACAAATTAATGGATGGATTTATTATAACTATAACAGTGATTCTTTCTTTAAGCATAATTCCAACACATTATTTTTTTATTTTCAAAACAACTCAAAACTTTTACAACAATATCCAAAGAGTACCTACCTACTCACAATGAACGAAATAAAAGTGGATCTCAAAAATAACATTTTACATAGATAACAAGAACAATTGATATGAGGATTATACTACTAACAATACCACTCTTTAGGAGGTCGGCTAGCTGACACTTGGCGGTACAGCACAGCCCCTGGGATGGATGGCACATCGCTGAAGGAGCCACGGAACACCCTTCTTTGTGTAGCGTGCTGAAATCCAAGTTTAAACTATCATAAGTTATTTTTGGGTCTGCTCCACTCCACAAACGTGTATTTATACATGTCCCAGAGTACCTAATTCGTCTAATTCGGTAATTTTGGTTTGTTTTGACTGTACAGCCTAAGTGAACGACGAACGTAATATGGAAAAAGGGAACGCAGAGCGTTGACGGTCAGGGCTAATATGCTGGCTCGCAGGTTTACTCGCTGCACAAGAGAGGTAAGGATTTTATTTAAATATTTTTTTTTGTCAGACGTTTTATTCCAGCAGCCTGTAGACAGTATATCCGCAAAGGGCTGTCAATGCTCTGCGGATCCAATACAATAACGCATTCAGGACGCTGCTGAGGCTCCCTCCGTTTCGCAGGGCATCCGCCATGTTTATGGAGGCACACATGGTTTGGCGGCAATTCTACGCAAGAAAGCGGCGTCACTGCTGCACAGAGTGTGTGTTAGCAGCAAAAGCATCCTGAGTGTGATAGCGGACAGATATGACTGTCCGTTCTTCAAACATTATATGCGTTAATGTGTAAACTACGAGTAATATATGTTGTCTGAATAAATAAATTAATAATAATTATTATTGTTCTAATGTTCATATCCATAAAAGCGAATGTGGGTAAGCGTTACATTCAAACCTAAACATAAATTTATACTAATAATGTTCACATTCGTATGTGACACTTACTTTACTCACACTCAAAGTGCGGACTGTTAATGTTACTGTAAGAATTCGATTGGTGCCATAGAATATCTAAGTCATATGAATACTCAAATAGAATCTTTGATGAAGAAGAGTAAGAAGCCAAAGAAGTTTTGCTGCCTAGCGTCTTGTCCTATCATCACCCACTTTCTATTTGATAAAGGAGAAACAAAAATAGTTAATATGTACCCTTCTTCGAAGACTAGAGCGCCCCCGCTACGTGGGGTGCAGCAGGGATCCTTGTGGATACAGCGGGACGGCAGCCCACAGTCACAGGATTCGCCTTCTTCTACTATTCCTAGAATAGTAGAAATAAGCTGTGTCATATTGAATGTTACCTGTAACCTTCAATGAGATTACCTATAGACTATGACATACCTATATTTCACGGGGACTACAAGAACCACGAGCAAGAAAATCTGAGCAGATTTTAGAAACAACGAATGATTTTTTTTTAAAACCAATCATGTCTATTGGGAGGTTAAGTAAGATTTTGATGAAATAAATGGTTCTAAACCATTTTTTATTTGTGGGTGGGAAATTATCAAATAACTTCTCCCGCTCTGGGCGGAGCGGGAAGGTGTGTCATACTCTACTGATAAAACCCACCAGTGTTCCTTCCGTTGCATGTTTGTTGCCAGGGTCACGGTATCCCTTTCGGACTTTCCGGCGACCCCGACAGGCATCGACCCTAGCGAACCCCTACATTATCTTAGAGCCTGGACTCAGCACATAGCATTCTCTAAAAACAACTGTTAGGTACGGGTTGTAAAAGTACAGCCAGTTTTAGCCAGTGAAAGCGTAAGAAAAGAATAGATACCATTCCCACAATACGGCCGATCCTCCTCCATCAAACAGTAGCTCATGCTGCTCAAAGTGGCAGCGATCAGTCGTTTGCTGCACACCGAGAACTCGAAGTTCAAACCATTAACAGCCGTCGAGGACTGAGACCCCATGAGGTAGCCACGACACTCCGGGTTGGGGAAGTTGTCATCGTGGTGTGCGCCGAAACTGTGTCCTGAAGGAGGGAAGAATGATGTAGTTGTAAATAATCGGTGGTGGAGCAAAATAAGACAATTCATCCCTAGTATTTCGCCGGCATGTCCTAGAACCAAAAAATCGAAGACATGTGACATCTATCAACCCGCACTGGGCCCACGTGGTAGATTACAGCCCACTCCCTCTCGAAGAGAGAAGACCTGTGTCCCAGCAGTGGGAACATTATAGGCTGATTATGATTATGCATTTCACTGGGTTTGTTGAAGGCGACTCGATGATTAAATCGGAATGGCGAAAGCAATATCATGTCACGATCAACAGCGTGTAACCACGGGTCGTGATTTTGCCTATTGTTTCCTGATGACTGCGTTAACACGGTGCTTTAGGACGTCTGTGAGCTGCATTATCATTACACATTTCAACAGGCTAATGACGATGCCGTCACGAAAACTGTACCCAATTCAAATGTCAAACATGTTCAAAAATACAAGTGAAGAGATGTTAGGTACCCATTTCATGAGCCAGCGTAAGGGCGGCGATCCTCTCAGGAACCCTGCCCGTCTCCTCGGTGGTGGCGTGCGCGATAGCCAGGGTGTTGAAGGAGCGGCCATACGCACGTCTGTCGCACAGACCGCCCGCTGCTCCACCCATGCCTCCACCAAGAGATGTGAAACTGAGGGATATATGGAAAATGAGTTGTGACTATGTTAACGATAACAGAAGGCTATAAAAACCTTCACTGATCAGTGAATCTCTCTTCTCTACATGTTAGCTGGGCCTCAAGTCTGCTATTACAATAGTGTCAGAATGGTCTGTTCCGATACTCAATAGTGACGCCATTGTATTAGTAGATTACCAAACTTGTCAAAATCAACAATTATGAAATCAATGATTTTGACCATTCTGACACTATTGTAATAGCAGACTTGAGGCCCTGTTAAGATGATTTTACCACTGGACAGGGGGGTAACCATCACCTCTTATAGCAGTATTATTATAATATTACTTCACAGTGGGAAAGTGATGGAGCTATACAGGACTTATAGCTCCATCTCTTTCTCACGCTGAAGTATTATTAAGTACTATTGAAATAATACTACTATAAGAGGTGATGGTTACCCCCCAGGTCGAACGCGCGGAGTAACCGTATTGTAAGTTCGAACGATTCTAACATTGAAAATACGCGTTTAGCACATAATATTGATTAAGTTTTAAGATTTAACTAATATTTAAGAATCACACTAGGTATTTGTGCTTGCCGCCTGAATTTAAACCAAAATGCTATTGGAAAGTTGCATTTCCGATTAAAAATCGTTTGAATTTACAGTAAGTTTACTTAGCGCGTTCGGCCTCTTAAGCATAGGTAAATCACATGAAGAAGCTTTCAGAAACATCTGCTTTTTTTACACATTGGACTTACATGGTTCGGTTCTATAAACCTAAACTCTGTCGTACTCGTAATTCTAATTTTTGGGACAATAAACTATTTGCGTCGAACCTGCTGATCGACAAAGTATTGAAGGATCGTTTTACCTTAAACCCAAAGTCCTATTATGAAACGCGTGCCCAGAGAATGCCACTCCAAGGCAGACCTCAGATAGGCGCCGTAGTCTCGCGAACCGCATGAGGTAGGCGCGTCCATCGATCGCCTTCTCTATGAGAAGGTCCCCAAACACACGCTTGTTCGTGTCTTCTGACGTCAGCACCAGTATGTATTTTACTGAGAAACCTGAAGAGAGAAGCTTCTGATTAATATCTTTAAAGCGGGCTAGATTTTTTTAGATTTAACAAGATGTCTTCTTCTTTCTGCATTTCTATTACCGTGTCCTCACTTGTCTAAGCGACTTGAGACAACCCCAGAATTGTGTGATTTTTTAACTTGAAGTAGGTAATTCTTGCTAAGATAATGGTCTACTTACTTACTAATACGAAAACTTGTAAGAATAGAAGCTAACCAATGTTGTCAGGGATCCCATCTTCATTAAAATCCGCGTTCCTAAATATAATATCAGCTTGGGCAACAGCATGCATCATGCGTCGCACCACGTGGTTCAGACTCGAGTTGGCGTCTTTCTCGAAGAACTCTTTATCAGCCAGGAGCAGAAGGTCACAGATCCTCGCGCGGGCTACTCCGGGGATTCTCTCTCGTTGTTCTATCCGGAAGGGGAAGTAAGGAATGCGTTCTAAGACGTTGTACTGGAAGAGAAGATGAGCGCTTAGATTTTTGGGAGTTGAGTCCTTTTAGCGAGTGAAACGACTCAATAAGGTCTACTCTTGTCTACGATGTTCTGGAAGTCTGAGGACAATGATAACAAGGGATAATAGGGTTTATGTGGACTTGGAGATCTTTTTATGTGCTGTACAATACAAATATCCCCGTTATTAATTTTTATATGGAGACTTATTTTATTCTTTATTGAAACCACAGAAGGATGATCAAGAATGCGCTAGAAAATGGTCTAAAGGGGCTCTTCCGAAGGCGACCGCAACCACAAACCGCAGCGGCAAAGCTCCGATCGCTATGACAGACCGGAACGAAACGACAGGTTTCTATGTACATACATCTAAACGCTTTCGTAAATGACGACATTGCCGCATGATGCTGTGGCCGGGCGACTACCGCAGACAGCAGACCATAGACCAGTAGTACCGTCACTTCTTTTGAATAAATAAGTATCGTGAACCTGCCGTTGTGGCGTTGTCGCTTGCGGTTATTGACAACCGCAACGCTGCCGATGATTGCGGTCAGCCGTCGCCTTCGGAAGTATTCCTTTTCACAATGGTGTGCTACGCTTACGTATGGAAGTGAATGTTGGGTGTGGCAAAAGAAGCATGAAAGTAAATTTATTCTACTTTTATGATTCTTATGCTGTTGAAATGCGTTCCTTGCGCATGTAGTTGAGATCGGGCAGCGCTGGCCATAATGCAGGCAGTGCAATCACTATAATAAGCCATCATCTTCACCTGATCACCTGAGCATGATCGCGTCGAGATCGGGGCGCCGCCATGTTGTCGTTTTCGAATGCGCCGAAGAACTTGTTTGGGTCATCCTTGCCATAAGGATCCGCGTGCAGAGTGCGGTTTCCTGATGAAAAGAATTTTATTCAGCCAACTTCTGGTAAAAACCTTTATCCATTGCCACAACGGTTTTTTTGCCAGATTTTTCTTTGGAATTCTTTGTTTCCTAGTCCTCCTAGTGTCTCCCTACTTTGTCACATTTATGCGCTACAGTTTTGGCCTTTTATGATTGCCTGTATAATGAAAAAACCCGATTGATAAATTCGGTTAAGCCGAGCTGTCATGTCGTTAAAGGAATCATGGATTTAAATTATGTAAGATACGTTAGCAACCCTTCATAATATTGATATTATATAAAATAATAACTTTCAAAATTACGAACTATTATTAAGTGGGAGTTTGAAAATACAGATCCCAAAACTTTGTGTTATCATACGGTTTTGTTGAGTTTTAAAACCAACATTGATTATAGGTAACATTAAAATAACAGTGATTACTAAGCGTTGTTAGAAGTTTTTGTCTTAGATTGGCAAGCGGCAAAATCTTGCTGTTGTTCCTATGGGTGAAGGTCAGTCCTACCTACTTGTACCTAAGTATAATGCTGACCGCCTGCTTAAACTAGCTCATTTGCCAAGAACCCTGATCGGATTCATCAATTATCCCTGATTGTCATAGCCGACAGTTCAGAGTTTGGTGTAAATCTCTGTTATTGAAGGTTAGTAGTAGTTCGGATTGAAGGGGATAGTCCATTAATCACGTGATGTTTTTTAGAAACTTCATAAGGGGGAGGGGGACATCCCCCTTCAGGTGAGGTTTTAGACAACCCCTACCCCTACCCAAAAATTACGTGTATATTTTTTTGATTCAAAGTAGGTATTTTAACTTTTTATTTAAATATTTTATCTAAAAAAAAATTTAAAGGTAATATTACTATTATTAAGATAATATTACTGGCGGCTGGGCGGTTGTCGCGGCGGGCGGGGATATCGTTGCTTGGCAACTGCGAGTCAAGGTCACCCGCCGCTTTACGGTTTAGGAACCGCGCGTTTAACGAAAAAGTAAATACACGTGATATCTCACTGCACCTGGAAAAATCACACAATATCAGAAAGGGTCCCTTGTGATATTGTGTGATTTTTTCTGTGATATTGTGTGATTTTTTCTGAACCCACTCCTTTTCAATTCGAGCCTCACGTGATTAATGGACAAGGCAGAAGGGAAGGTTTAGGGTTTGGGAGCCGGTGTAACTCAAGCACATGAGGATATTTCAGCTTTGCATATTACACAGTATTTTACATGGATCGCTCCATGTAAAACCAACATTGTGCAACTGTGTGCATTTTTGACCTTTACAAACCCAGTTACTGGGTCATACGATACCCCTTAGTAAGACTACTTTCGGGCTTTAGACTACTCGTAATTCGATTCAATTCAATTTATTTATTTATTCAAGTAACCACAACTCATTTGTTAGTAAAACTTATCCTATGTTAGTAATTAAGATAATTTTATCTACATCTTAGACAAATTCCTGTATGATATACACAGCGGCACGGCGATTTACGTACGGGCACTCCAGCCTGCTCGGAATTAGTGACAGGATACTGTAGTTGCCGCCCCACACCCCACGCACCAGGGCGCACAGCGCTTACGTATTATGGCAAGGAAACAATCCACATGTGTATCCGCGAACATCCCTGATGCGCTGCAGTAGCGGGACAGCTTCAATAGCACCCTGACAAAACCCCTGCCCATCGCACATTGTTGACCTGGTTCCTATAACTGTCTTTTTATTTAATTTTTATTATCCGTGGGATTTATGTGTGTCCGTAGATGTGGCAGCACAGCGGGCCCTAACAGAATACCAGCGCTGTGGTATTTATTTTTTAAATATCGCAGACAGGTCCAGGACGCAGGCGTAAATAGGAGTGCTGCGGTATATGTAGTATGTGACAGCATGCTTAAAAGACAACACAGCGCTTTCCGCTGCTAGTCCAGGTCTGAACCCGAACTGCTTATCACAAGGTATTATATACTTATTAAATTGTCTAATAAGCATGCTGTCAAATACCTTAGATATAACAGTTGCAAATGAGATAGGCCTATAGTTATTTCTATCAGCAAAATCGCCAGACTTATTTTTCGCTATGGGCACTACCACAGTCCGTATCATCTCCCCAGGCATATAACCATATGACACGCAAAAACTATACAACAGGGCCAAAACCACCAAATGGGGACCAGCACATTTGAGGTTTGAGGGTCAGCAGTCTGAGCCCTTCATGTCGAGGAGATTTCCCAACCGACATGGATTATATTACTTATTTGCCTAATCCCTTTCGACTAATGTAATGACTGTAGAAGATAATAAATAACAACCCATATGTAGAACTCCATAAAACTGATGGTCTTCGCCGATATATCCTTCAGCGGAGCCTGAAGACGGGTCCATGACAGGGTACCCATACGCCATGGAAATGTCAGCCAACGGGTTACTAGCGACGAGGGTCTGGATGTCACTGTCAGCAGTCTGGTGGTTTTCGTCAGGGGTTACAGGCGCCAGGTACAAGGATGAGGTGCGCGTTGATAGGTGCGAGGCGCCTGAAATTGACGGAAAGAATGATAGCTAACGTTATTATGATGCACCATGATGCGGATTTCCAAAATCAGTTTATCAGTACCTGGAGTCGTTAATATGGCACCTCGAGTTATAGAAATATACATAAGTCATGAATGACAGAGACGACGCTCTAAAAGTGTATGGAAGAAAGAGACGTGTTGCGCCGAGGTCAAACAAATTGTGACAGGGGCAGGAGGATGTTGATAGTTCGACGAACTTAAAGATAAACTTGCAGTATGGTACCTACTTAAATGGCACAGTTAGCACCTAGTCACTGGTAACTTTGACATTGAGCTGGCTTAGCGTAGCACGGAGTTTCAATAGAATAAGAGACCAACTTATACTGGTATTGTTACGGCGAATGGTCAGTGTACCTCATAATCAGCCTATAATGTTCCCACTGCTGGGACACAGGACTCCTCTCGGTGAGAGGGAGCGGGCTGTAATCCACCGCGCGGGCCCAGTGCGGGTTGGTAGGTGACATGTCTTCGAACTTTTGGTTCTAGGACATGCCTTAAATACTGAGTTAGAATGCACCAACCTTACTTGTGTTCTAGCAAATACCGTAATGAATCTTAATCTGAATCATGTTTCACTAAGTCAGTGCTAATATTGAAAGACTATCTGAAAGATTATCTGTATTTAAAGCTATCATCTCAGTATTCACCCATATCATCTTTCACACAATCTGGCTGGATTGTGTGAAAGATCTCGTTTCTTTGACCTTCCTCTACTAACAATCCATCTTCAAAGTATTAAAGTGATCACCAGTTTACCAATAGGCTGCAATTTCAAGCACAGCACATGGACTTCACTACCGAACTTGGCTTCTAAGAGCTGGTAGCCATACGCACTGCAGATGGTATGGTGCTGGGCTGTGATGTCCACTCCGGTCACCGTGATGAGCAGACAGGCACCGACCACTAGCACTGAGGACATGGCATACAATATTAAATTTTACCAAACCATTTCCAAAATGTTTATGAATGTTATGTGATTGTCTGTCAGTATGACAGGAGCTTAGCTTTTTCTGGATTGACTTGCTGCAGTCTAAGTAGTTTTAAATTGATAAGGTGGTAAGTTTAGAAACTTTTTAGAATAATTTCATCTGCTACATAATGTAGGGTATAGATACAAGTCTGATGCCTTGTAAAGCTTATTTACCTATTACAACTTAAAGTAATATCCACAGATATGATTTCTGTGATCTCACAAAACGATGCTATAAGTTTCCTAGAATGCAGATATTAACAATCATCTATAGCTCATCTGCAGGTTCTGAATAATATCAAGGGGAACTGCCATCCAACTTCTCATTGCTACCATATAAATGACGAGTTTGCTCACAGGAATTCTGTTAATATTTTCACGCTAGTAATAAATAACTCTAAATTGTGAACACAACATAGAGTTATTTATTACTAGCGTGATAAAAATATTCACAGGTTATGGGCCCAGGATGTAAGTGATCATAAAAATCGCAGAAATGTCGGAAAGCGGAAATGGTAACGGGAGTTCCCATTTCCGCTTTCTACAGAAACACATGAAACTGGAATTTCAAGCAGTAGTGGCATGCCATCAATCGAAAAACTCGACGGTAATAGCAACTATGCAACTTGGAAATTCTTGATGGAGCTATATCTAATACACGACAATCTTTGGGAGTACACCAGTGTTACACCTGAAGCCACGGATGTACAAGGTATGAGAAGGGATCAGCGAGCTCGAGCAAAGATTTGCTTAATGCTCAGGCCCCATTGCTTAGTTTATGTGCGCAAACCGAAAACGGCTAGGGAAGCATGGGACGCTCTGAGAAATGCGTTTGAAGACAAGGGTCTTAACAACCGGTGCCGCTTATTAACAAAGTTGGTAAGCATGAGACTGGAGCAATTTTCAACGGTTAGAGAATATGTGACGTCAGTTATGGCCACGTCACAGGAGTTGCATGACTTTGGAAAGGAAGTCGACGATGAACTGTTGGCTGCACTTTTGTTACAAGGACTAACCCTGGATTATCAACCAATGAGATTAGCCATAGAGAATAGCAATATTAAGCTTACTACCGACTATGTGAAGACTAAGCTCTTTAAGATGGAAGATACCTTCTCGGCTAGCTCAAGTGTAAGACAGCCATCAGCATTGCTGACTAAAAATCACAAGGGCAAGGCTATACCCAAAAAGAAACCGAAAGTGAAGGTCAAGTGCTTAATTTGTGAAGGACCACACAAAGCACACGAATGTCCAGATAATCCGAAACAACAAAGGAAGGATGCACTACAAGCCTATGCGTTTGGTGCACGACTAGAACCAGATGTTTCGTCGACGTGCTGGATCATAGACTCTGGAGCTTCAACACACATGACGAATTTTAAATCGTGGTTTAAAGACTTGAAGGACACTTCAAAGCCTTTGAGGGTGATATGTGCTGACGGTAATGTGGTATTGGGTAAAAGTAAAGGAACGGTGGTATGTGAGTCAATCAAGGTTTGACTATCAACTATGTTACGTATGTACCTAAGTTATCATCTAATTTATTAAGTGTGAATGCGATCGTGAAAAAGGGTCACGTGGTGGTATTTACAGAAAAAGGGTGCGACATCTTTAAGAGTGATGGTTGTGAGATTCGAGGTAAGGTTGTAGTGAAAGCTGTGGACGAACGAGGCATATACAAAATTAAATGCTGCTACAGAAGGGGACTCAATTATGCTATGGCATCGGAGGATGGGGCATTTGGGTATCAACAATCTCAAACTACTGAGAGATAAGATGGCGATAGGGGTAAGTTTTCCTAACACTTCAGCTCAACTTGAGTGTATACCATGTATTATGGGGAAACAACCCAAGAAATCATTTAAAAAGTTGAATGCTACCCTAAGCTAAGGAAGTGCTAGAGCTTGTGCACTCGGATGTGTGCGGACCTATGGAGGTGCCTTCCGTTAGCAAATTCAGGTATTTTTTGAAGTTTATTGACGTTTTTACGCGAAAAACTTTTATTTATTTTTTGAAACAAAAGAGTGAGGTTTTCGAAAAATTTGTAGAGTTTAAGGAGTATGCCAAAAAACAAAGAGGTAAGAAGCTGAAGATCTTACGCACCGATAACGGCACCGAGTTTGTCAACAAACGGATGGATAAATATTTGAAGCAATTCGGAATTCAGCGTTAACTAACGGTGGAATATACGCCAGAGCAGAACGGCAGTGCATCGCTGAACGCGCAAATAGAACTATCTGCGAGAAAGCAAGAAGCATGCTTCTTGATGCTAATTTGGCGAAACGCTTTTGGGCAGAAGCTGTCCATCATGCAATGTTCTTGAAGAACAGATCACCAACGATTGCGGTGAAAAATGTTACGCCAGAAGAGAAATGGTCAGGTAAGAAGTGTGACCTGAGTACAGTGAAGACTTTCGGATGCAAGGCTTTCATGCACATTCCTCAACAGAAGAGAGGTAAGTGGGATCCGAAAAGCATAGAACTGATTCACACAGGTTTCTGTGATAACGCAAAAGCATATTGACTTTTAGATTTCACCACCGGCCAAGTATTTATTTAAGGCAAGAGACGTGGTGTTTTTCGAAAATTGAAAACATCATGAGCAATCGAATTTAGAAGAACATCCAGAAGAAATACTCCAATTTTCTGAAGCTGAAAAAGAAACCATGACAGAACACAACGGAGGATCTGATATTCTGCAAGCACCAGAAGGTGAAGCTGAACCAGACATTGACCCTAGGATAGATCAAGGTGAAGATGGCGATAGTCAGAGAGAGGATCCACCAACTGAACCTGAGCATCATGGAGATCCAGAGCCCATTGTGGACGATGTGGATGTATTCGAAGACTGCGAATCGATTACAAATGTCGACGAGGAATCTCACCAAAGTGGACGGAGGTACCCACTGGGAAATAGAAGACCCAAGCAGTTCCCGGATTACATCCTGTATCAAGCTGCTGAATCAGATCAGAATCCAACTACGGTTGGAGAAGCATTGTCAAGAACTAACAGTAAAGCATGGAAGTCAGCGATTTAGGAGGAGCTGGATGCGATTAAGAAAAATAAGACTTGGACTTTAGTCAAACCACCAGCCAAATGCAACGTCATTGATTCGAAATGGCTTTTTCGAATCAAAGAAGAGGCGGGAAGTAAGAAGAGATATAAAGCTCGACTGGTTGCAAGAGGCTTTAGCCAGAGATATGGGGTGGATTATGACGAGACTTATTCTCCAGTTGTTAGACATAGTTCACTTAGAGTCCTTTTAGCGATGGCTGCTCATGAAGGCCTTAATGTTGATCAGATGGACGTGAAAACAGCATTTTTGAACGGAGACTTATCTGAGACTGTCTATATGAAGCAACCGGAAGGATTTGAGGAGAAAGAAAAAGAAGATTATATATGTCTTCTTAATCGATCGCTTTATGGATTAAAACAAGCCCCTAGAGCTTGGAACGGCAAGTTAAATAATGAGTTGTTACATCTTGGCTTCAAACGATCTAAGAATGAACCATGCGTGTATACAAGATCCAAAGACAAGAAGGTCATCATTTTAGCGGTATATGTGGATGACATGCTTATTTTCTGGAATGACGCACAGGAGTTGTGCAAAGTGAAAAAGATCTTATGTCTTTTGAGATGAAGGATCTTGGTAAGGCAGAACTAATCTTGGGGATGCAAATAACGCAGGACGAGACCGAGATCAAAGTTGACCGAGAGAAGTATGTCAATAAAGTTTTGAAGATGTTTGGGATGGATGATTGCAAGATCGCTACAACGCCGTCAGTTACTGGTCAAAGGCTGGAGAAGCCAGGACCAGAATATAAATCGGGTCTGAGCATTCCGTATCAAAATTTAATTGGTTTTCTGATGTACTTGTCTGTTTGCACGAGGCCAGACATAGCACATGCAGTAAATTATCTGAGTCAATTTAATAGTTGCCACAGTGACGAGCACTGGACGGCCGCAAAACGGGTACTCAGATATTTAAAGGGTACTAAAAGCCTGGGACTACAGTACAAGAAGAAGAATAATAGCAATGATTTACAGTGCTATGCAGATGCAAGCCATGCCACATGCTATGATAGGAGGTCTTACACTGGAGTAGTTTTCCTATTTAAAGGAGGAGCAGTGAGCTGGGAGAGCAAGAAACAGAGAACGGTAGCTCTTTCAACTGCAGAGGCAGAATATGTGGCAATATCTGAAGCTACAAGAGAAGCAATATTTCTTAAAAGGTTTATAGCAGAGATCAGTGGTCTACCAGAAGTGATTGTCAAGATCTGCAGCGACAGTCAATCTGCAATTGCTATTGCACAGAATCCTGTGCACCATCAACGTACAAAGCGTGACGTACGCCACCACTTTATTAGAGAGGCCATTGAGAATGGGCGTGTTAGGATAGAGTATGTGGAGACGACTCAAATAGTGGCTGACAGTCTGACTAAAGCTTTGTTGAGAGGAAAGTATGAGTAGTGTGCGAAAGGAATGGGTCTGGAAGAATGAAATTCAGGAGGAGTGTTAGGAAGAAAAGAGTTTCGTGTCTTAGTTTTTCTACCTAACAAATTCTGTATACTTTTGTTCAGGGGTTTGGCGGTATGGCTCACTCTAGGGACCGATTTCTGATACAAGGGAACGGCGCGACTCCTCCCATGCGGCACACTCTGCCAGTGTATGCCGCGCCGTGTCCTCCCGACAGTGGACGCAGTGGTGACACCGAGCGTCCGGCTCCCTGTTTATGCGACACGGGTACTTCCCGAAGCAGCCATGCCCTGAGAGCACTTGTGTCGTTGTACACGACAGGGAAACTTGTCTCTGTTAGAGTTTGTATACCTCAGTATTCAGAGACTGAACAATAAGTCAAAATTAAGTGTGTGTGTGCAAGAAAAAAAATGTGTCTGACGTTGATGTGAGATAAAATTAATAATATAACTTAATTTGTGTAACTGTGTTGTGTAACCATAGATATCCGTGTGTAACCGTAGGATACAAAATAACAAATCATGATAATAACAACTCAGGACCTATCCATGTTCTACTAATCGTAAGTGTATATAAGGTTGAGGGCCCGCTTGCAAGATGGAGACATTTACAGGAAAAAATGGTCTACTAGAGGGCAAGTCGAACTGGGATACATGGAAATACAAGCGCTAGAGGTAGTTGAGGTCAAGTTTCAGAAACCCACACCACCAGCCGCCGGAGCTGGAGATGCCACCGTCACCGCGTACAACACCGACGGAGTGATGTTTGTCAAAGCTGACGCGAATTATTTTGAAGACCAATAAGCACGAAGAGACACTTAGGAAAGTCATGAGATTTGCTGAAGCTCGAGAGGTATGACTTTTTGATGGTACTAACGAAGATAAGGCATACAATCTGTATATGAAAGGACTCCGCTGGCGATATAGCCTCACAAATGTCAAAACTAAAGAACATTTAGGCACAGCTGAATCAGGAACTCAAGAAAGACGACAACCAGCAGCTACCAGAACTTATTTTTGTAAAATCCTGGATACGCTACGGACGAATCATTCTTTACGTTCAGAAGCAGTTGTCTATTACTCCCGAAACTGAACAGAAACATTAACAGTCTTACAAGTAATTTATGTTCATTCGAACGGACAGTGCTTGGTAATAACGCCGTACTTCAGCAGCAAGAAGCCTTATTTACAAAATCCAGCACCAATTCTACAGAGAAGAATAAGGACATGAAAATAGAATCAAGCCTCCAAAGAGTAGCAATACAGTGCTTTCTGCTTCTAAGACAGCTAACGTGATCCTAATGTCCATAGAGAACACAGACGTTTTTCACATCGATAGGGACACCGAGAGCTGGTTTGTTGACAATGGCGCGACTAATCATGTCACCAATCGGGCTGATTTGTTCTAGAAATAATCTGTCAATAAACTGGAAACACGATCCATGCTAAAGGATTCTGTAATTAAAAGATTCACACAACACAGACAGAATTATTCAGAACCCTGAGCAAAGACTCTAGAGTTAAGTACATACGCATAAGGATGCGATCAAACGACGACCGATGATGGCATCACCCTGCGACAGAGCCCCGAAACTACACTGTTTCCAAAAGCACTACAACATAATACTCACCGAGGAATGGTGTGACTATGAATAGTCCATCGGTGTATACTCTTACCTCATTGAAAGGCTTGAAAGCCCGAATGAGGTAAGAGTATACACCGATGGATCAAAGACTAACTCCGGAACCGGTATTCTCACACGACCTTAACATAAACATATTCAGCCCGCTGACAATGTTCAAAACCGTCTACCAGGCAGAGCGTGTGGGCATTATACAAGCGGCGTACCTATGCCATAGAAGCCAGGAGAGTCACGGACACTCATATATGTATACTCTCCGACGCGCGTCGGTTCTCCAATCCTTAGGGAGAAACACAGTACTTCGAGACTAATACAATAATGTCACAATGCGCTAGAACGTATAACGGTATTCAACCGCAACACAGTGACATTGCAATGGATAGAAGGACACAGCGGATCGCTGGGAAACGACGCAGCTGACAAACTAGCCAGGTGAGCATCCGGCACGTCAGTCTACGGACCGGAACCAATCGTACCCATCCATCCATCATCTCATAAGCAGGTGGCTACAGGAGCTCAACCACACATAAGCGGAGATTTGGTGGTCCTCGGCACCGTGGTGCAGACGGTCCAAGGAGGCTATGCCATCCTTGGATAGTAAGTTAACCACGCTCTTATTACGCCTGGACAGGACCGGCCTGCGCCTGTTGACGGGGACCATCACGAGTCACTGCTCGCTAAACAAACACTTCCACACAATGGGCATAACGGACAACCCGCTGTGCAGGGCTTGCATGGAGGCAGAGGAAACCACTGCGCATGTGCTCATCGAATGCCCAGGCGTCACCCACATTAGAACAGGATCTCTCGGGGAACCCAGATCCTACACAGACATTCTAAACAGACCAGGAGATGTGATCAACTTCTGGAGGGACGTGGGCTGGTTGGAATAACCACCAAACCGCCGCCATGGCCCACGCACAATGGTCCACCTGAAGGACTAAGTGCGGAAACCAAACCCTCGAACATAGAAATCTTTACTGTTTAATTAAATAACGGTTGTAAAAACCCTGTACCCTTTAGAAAATCGCTATTACAAAATGAGGTTTGAGGGTCGAATACCGCGATTACAAAAACAATTAAAAAGCCATTGTGTCTCGCGTGGATCCACGTTCCGCAGGGTTAAGGGAAAACCTGGTCCATAATTTGATTCGGCCTCTTCCACCCCCACAAGAATGGACAGAAAGTCCCTTTTTTGAGCTATCTAAGTAGGTAGGTACCTAGAAGCTCGTAACAAATTATAATGTACACTTAACACTTCAATTACCCCTATCAAGTTACTAATGACCTAATTGAGCTGCCACATTGTATTATTCAATTGCTATTTTCATGGCGGCAGCCTCGTATAATTTGAATAATAATTAGTTAAATTCTGTTTAAATAAACGTGTCTTCGCTTTATAGTGGCGCCGATTCCCTTGTTCACAAACTGAACTAAATTTAAGTTCAGTGCATCTTTTTCTTTCTATTTCATTAAGAAAAGGACAGAAGATACATTTTAGTTTAGTCCTGTCAAATTAATCAGCGGTTGACGTAAATTGACGTAATTTTAGTAGGCAAGTTTTTAATCACGTCTAAACTTGTATAGAGTAGTGACAGGCGCTGATTAATTTGACAGGACTAAACTAAAATTTATCTTCTGTCCTTTTCTTAATGAAATAGAAAGAAAAAGATGCACTGAACTTAAATTTAGTTTAGTTTGTGAACAAGGGAATCGGCACCAGTGTCAGTGATGGACGTGTAAGTGCGTCTGTTTGTTGCACATGGCAATTTAAAACTGGTTTTAAATTATAATACTAATTATTTACATACAGAGTGATTGAGATGAGATTACGTAACAAATAAATCTTAAATTAGAGTTAGGTACCTATTGGTCAAAAGACGTTGATTAAGCTTAAAAGGATAGAGAAATGGTTTCTGTTTTATTATATATATAGAGGGTTACCCACTAAATACGTAAACAGCATTAACCAACAAATTGACATAATTACAGATCTCCATGTATCTAAATTACAAAAAAGCACGGCAGTTGGCCACTAGGGGGGGCAAGGGGCCGGGGGTAGTACTTGTAAATTTTACAAAAGAAAATAGAAATCTATAATTTTAAAATACAAAACAACAACAAATACAAATAGTGTGTCTTATATACTAAAACCACAATAAAACATAGTTCCATTATAATTTTCTAAAGTTTTCTCTTATTTAGGGTCCATTTACACCAAAACAAAATGGGTTTCAAAATTCAGATAATACTGTTTTATGCAAAAAGAAAATACAATTTTATTTTCGTCCATAATTATATGCAAAAACAAAATACAATTTTATTTTCGTCCATAATTATACGCAAAAAGAAAATACAATTTTATTTTCGTCCATAATTATATGCAAAAAGAAAATACAATTATATTTTCGTCTCTACTATGCAATATGATAATGCAATTTCATTTTCGTATCTACGAGTATTATGCCTAAACTGACTCATTTAATTTTTAACCCGAAACGAGACATGGGTTTATATACGTCAGTTAGCAGATTAATATGAAAAAAACTCAACTTTTTAATGTTCTTTATTTATAAAAAGTGTAACTGAATACAATTAATATTTACTATAATTATATTCAGATTAATTTTAATTATAACAAATTGTGAAAAAAACAAATCAAACACCGGTTCACCACCTTAATAAAAATAATAAATCAAAAATCCTCTGACAGTAATTATAAAATTATATGCAACATATTTTCTTTTAATTATATTTATATATTAATTTGCCGGAGGAATTTTCGCGCGGTTTCGGAAAATTTGCGTCGCGGAGCGTTGTCTGGGGACAACGGGACAGGTGACCGAGAAAATGGACAGTTCCGTTCAAAACGTATGGTCACTTTAATTATGCCCTAGCTAGCATATTATAATTTCAGTTCACGATTGCTGCTTTGAACAATCATGCTGTTTAGATTGCCTTTAATTAATGTGATTGTTAATGGTAATACTACGATCATACACGTGTGGACTGTAGATCCAACATAGGTACCTAATATCTGTAATGAGAAATCTCAAAGTACAATTCTATCTATGTTTGGTTTGTTTAACTATATTGGAGTTTTAGTTCAAAGTAAAGCATAGCGTAACATAATCAGCCTATAATGTTCCCACTGCTGGGACACAGGCCTCCTCTCTGTGAGAGGGAGTAGGCTGTAATCTACCACGCGCGCCCAGTGCGGATTAGTACATGTCAAATGTCTTAGATTTTTTGGTTCTAGATTGTGCCGGTTTCTTGACGATGTTTTCCTTCACCGTTTTGAGAGCAGTGGTGATGAAATTATTCGTCGGACCACGCACAATGAAGGGTTCCTAGTTGGGAGGTTGGGGTGCATGTATCCCAAAAACAAACTTAACATTGGAGTTGAAAAACATGTCCTCCCATATTTTTAAAGCTTTTAAATTAATTAATTTAATTAACATAAAAATTTAAAGCTTACCTACGCAGAAGGATCCTTGAATCAAAAAATAGTGTTCACAAACCCGCAATATTTTTGAACTGCCTATCTAACGATACCCCATACCATGGGATAGAAATGGAAAAAAAAAAATTTAAATTTTATTTTAGCAGTTTGTCGGCGTGATTAATAAGTATACCTATGCGAAATTACAGCTTTATAGTACTAAGCGTCTCTGAGCTACAGTGGGGACAGACAGACGGACATGGTGAAACTATAAGGGTTCCTTGTTTACTACGGAACCCTAAAAACCGGCCAAGTGCGTGTCGGAGCACGCATAATGAAGGGTTCCGTAGTTGGGATGAATTTATCTCAAGAACCTTAACTTAAAACTTAACATTGTAGTAGAAAAACATGTTCTCCCCTAAGTAACATCGATATACGTCATGGTCGATTCTCCAACTGCAAATGTTAGTTTATAATCGTTTTTATTGCGTTGACTTAGAAGCTTCATTTTTAGAGCTCCAAAAGTGACCGTAGGCCTTTTTTTTTGGGTGGGAAATTATCAAATCACTTCTCCCGCTCTGAGCGGACCGGGAGGGTGTCAGACTCTTACTGACTAAAACCCACCCGTGTTCCTTCCGTTGCTTGTGTTGCCAGGGGCCTCGGTAACCCATTTGGACTTTCGCGCGACCCCGGCAGGCACTGGCCCTAGTGGATCCCTACACTTGTGCTGACGACATCTCTTTGAGGCGCGCGTGGAACACAACGTGCCGTCAACCCGGGCCTGGTCCTTATCGGACAGCGAGCTACCCATTGCTCACTGTCCGCAAACCCGCGCCTACAGTGGCCGGTAATCCGCCCGGGATTCCCGACGCACAGGGTGTCTCCTGCTGCGGCTAGGGGCGAGAGGGCGCGAAATTTGCCTTTCCCTCAACCTTCCCGCCTCCTCCTTCGCGAGCATCACTGCTTCGCAGAAGGAAGTGTCGGATGCCCATGTCCTCTCGCTCAGGCCATGGGCCTGAACCAGGGCCGGACGCGAGAGATCTCCGCCGCCGATCGCCTCCACGAGGACACGGCGGTGCTCTGCCCAAACCGGGCAGACCTCCACCGTATGCTCCACCGTGTCCTCCGGGCTACCCACACAGTGGTGACACCCGGGCGTTTCCTCCCGTCTTGACCGTAGGCCTATGTATTTGATATTAATTTCACGCGTTCCTGAGAAAAAGGTTCTTGACAGACTTGACCAACAGGCAGACCTTTATTCCCAGTAGTTCCATGTAGTTAGTTCCACATGGAACTACTGCACACTAAAAAAAAAAATTGAAAATTTTGTACCGTTTCTTCCATGTAATTTTAAAATAGTTTTATAGCCAACATTTCTATCACATGGACCTGCTGCAACTATTTAGTTCCATGTGATTATACAATATGTAACAAAAACCCTGTTGTTCCTTCTACCTACGTTTTAAGAATCGCTTTACTGAGCGATAAAGCAAGTCATTTATAAAAAACTGATCAACAAAAACAAATAAAATAAATATTTAGTTATTAATATTAATTATTATTATTAATATTTGTAATGTTTAATTGATTTGTTACCTCTGCAATTCTGCATGAAGCGATGACGCGTAACCAGAAGTAGAACGTTCCCGCCACTCTCTTTGATCGGTGCCGCCGCGCCGGTACACCACCGCCGCATATCTACCTATTTTTCTACACAAGTTTGTAAAATGTTGATTTACACAGTATTTTTATGCACAATATTGATAATTGTTAAAACAAATTCGCCGCGTCTGTCACATAAAACCTGATGTACCTATTTACATTTAAATGCATTAATTTATTACGATGTCTACTTGACGGCCACGGAGTTGTTGTTCGATATGACCACCTTATACCTCTACACTTCTTGGCTCATAGTCTGAGGGAAGTAGTGATTAGACGCGACGATAGTGAAATGGGTGCTGGCTATCTGCTTTAAGTACTAACGCGCATAATATGGTTTACTCCGAGTTCGTGTCCCACTGAGCGTGTACTTCGCGTTGGATCGTGCTCGAACAAGTCCAAGACTTCTGTCTCGAGTCCTCGGTCTGCTTGCATCAGCTCGATGTTGGTTTCGCCCGTGCACATTGCCGGTAATGTACGTATGTGTGTGTGGGCAAACGTTGGAATGCCATCGCCGACGGTAATGGTAGACTCGCAAAACGTTGTTGGTAGAGTCTGCGTGCTTCTGCATAATTCCACTCACAAATCCAAAGACACATCAACATATTAAAGTATTCTACGTTAGAATAAGACATGGTCAACGTTTACGTAAACAAAATACAAGTCACTCACTACGTAGGTCAACAATAACATCCGTTCGAAAGTAAGCTGCGCGGGAGACTAAGGAAGTGATTCGCAGGGTGACGGGTGGTGGAGTAAAGTGGTAGGGGTACCCACCCGGGGTACGGGCGCTGCGGCAGTGTTTGTCTCTGTATCTTTTACCTATCGCATCAAAGAAAACCGCCGAACTCGTAGGCTATTTAGCGAAATAAAGATGTACTACCCGTGCGCGATAAGTTGGGACTTGGGACCTGAGCGCGGTGACGTCATATTGGCGTGTTTGTACCGCCCGCAAAAAAGCGAACATAACAAGCAGCCGCTCGCGGCTTCGTCTTTGTTTTTTTTAACTTAATTTATTATGTTACTAAGGGAGGACGCTGCTTTTTATCTAATCTTTTTTACACTATTTGAATAAAATAGGTCACTAGGTATTTAATTATGTATTACCGAAAGTGTTGACTATGGTTTTGTAATGAATAAAAATACAATGTTTAAGTTTATACATTTATTTTATCTATTATTTACATTATATCATCTTCGTCACTACTTAGTCGATTTATGCCTTCTAGAGGTTGTTCTTCGTCCTCAGTCTCACTATAATCACTTGACGAAGAGGTATCCGATAAATTAAGGCCAGTACGAGACTAAAAACCCTAGTAAAAAATAGTGATGCGAACGGTACAATACGGGCGCCATCGGGGAAGTGCAGGGGAAGCGGGCGGGGAGTCGCATTCCTAGCAGGTCCCAACTTATCGCGCACGAGTAGTACTTGTAAAATCAGATACTCCTAAACATTTTTTAGAATGTGTCGATTTTAATAGTTATTTGATTTTGACCTCTCGACTAGCCAATGCTTAATTTTTTTTAAATTTAAATTTCATCAATGATGTGCTTGTAGGTAAATTTATACGTTCCTAAAAGGAACAACAGGGTTTTTGTTACATATTGTACACTATTTTTTTTTTTTTTTTGAGAACAATAATCGCTCACATTGACTTTTTTTTTGCTTGCAGTTATTTTTCATGAATGTGAATAAATATTGAAAAAATACATACACTAATTGAAAGTTTACTTCAGTACCTTTCTAATGATATCAAATACAGTGTGAAAAAAATACCCTTATGTGGTTTTAGGGTATAAAACCCACCATGCAGGTAAAATCACCCAATTTCGCTTAAGACGCTGACAACACCTAAACCGCGGTCACTGTCAGATTGCATAGAAAAGAAAGAGAAGCGCGATGACACAACGCTTGTAATTTATTGCAAAATATGAAGCAATTATCTATTTATTCAAAATCGAGTTGAGTAATCGAAAATAAAAAAACAACCAAGTTCTGCATTCAAATAAGACGTTCTTGTTATTAATTAAATACGTAACGTATGTTGATATTTAATGCAGATATTTTAGATTAGAACTCAAGGTAAGAGGTTAGTTTAACGTTAGTTTGTATCAAGATTTTTCATCAAAACGTGTTTTGGTAACAACCAAGTTCTGGGAAATATGTTCAAAATTAACATACATTTTTTTCCGCTACCACAAACTATTTAGCAATTTTTTTCTTAAGAGAAGCCTATTTTGGTCATTTGGGTCTTGTCAGCGCCTTAAGAAAGAATGAAAATCAAACTCAAAATTCTTGATCAAATTGTTTTATTAATAAGGTGTATTTCCTCCCCTAGCCCTAATTACAGCTCTTAATTGGTTTTTCATGGAACGTATTAATTTTACCATAAAATCTTGTTCTACTCCTCTTCAATGGCATGTTGAAGCTCTTGGAGGCGCGTACATCATCATGCTTCATGCTTTTTAGCTCATCCCAGACATGCTCAATCGGATTGAGATTAGGACTACGAGCTGGCCACTCCATCGCGGTGATTCTAATTTCTTCCATGTAGTGGCAAACTGTTCTAGCGACATGCGGTCTGGCGTTATCGTGCATTAAGACAAAAGCTTGCGTGGTTTATTGGAAAGCCACTCAAGCGGCCTCACATGTTCTTCGAGCGCTTCTTCGGCGAATCGTGCAGCCGTCAACCCTCTCGATCTCGGGCCGGTATTCGCCCCAGTGATGAATACAATGTCAGTTTTAGTGTCCATATTATGCTACCCCAAAACATACACGATCCACCTCCAAAAGCCACACGTTCGCTTATGCAGCATTGTGAAAATAGCTCTGATGATCTTTTGTAGACCCTTGAGCGTCTGTAGAGATGTTATCACGTTGACCTTTGGTATGCAACTGATAAAAATTTTACCTTATGATTTGTATTCAATATCTTTAGATTTAAGAAAAAATCAGTTATAAACCGAATTACTAGGGGTGTGCGATTTTATTGCTCTCAAGTGTAGTGGAGTTCCATATTGAAGGTACTATTGCAAACCTTAAAATGTGAAGAATATTTTGTGCCATTAGTTCCACGTAATTTAACACCAGTTTTACTCAATCAACTTCATTTAGTTTCACAATGACGGTTAATAAATATTATAATTAAAAATCCTAAAAACACACGGTTTTATCACACACTAATAATTTCAAATAATTAAATTGTATAAACTTTTATTTGTGACGATATATGCATGCTAACCCTTGCCAATATTTATCTTCATTGTAGAGTAAATGCAAACATATATTTTTTTATTCAATACATGACGAATGACAGATACGAGTATGCTAGGTAGTTATTAGTAAACTTACCGCTCTTCTCATAATCGCCTTTGATATCCCAACTATGTCTAATGTAATTGTTTTAAAAAGAAATCAACACATATTTCTCCTGGTACAAGTTTCATTTGTATATTCTGAATGTAAATATTAGTACTTTAACCTATGCCACCATGCTATCTGGAGGCATAAGTTCTCGCGCACATATGGGAGTGGCGTGAGGAGACGAAACACCGGGGCGTAACTCCGCTGCCACGAGAAGTCACGGCACAGCTGACAGTGCTCCGGCGGGATCTCATGACAACATGGAGAGTGCGATTGTCGCAACCCAGTGATGGGCACGCCACAATTGCGGCAATAAGTCCCCTCTTTGAAGAGTAGCTAGAGAGGCGCAACGGCGTTCTCACCTTCCACCTGACGCAGGTCCTCACCGGACCCACGCTATATCGCGGGTGAGAGTCCTGGCGGAGGAAGCGGTGTCCCGGGGCGGAGTGATGTTGGCGGTGTCCTTGGACATCTCCAACGCCTTCAACACCCTGCCCTGGAGCTGTTTTAGGGAGGCACTGTGTTATCATCGGGTGCCTTCCTACCTCCGCCGCATAATCGTGCGGTGTTCCACAGGGCTCAGTCGTGGGTCCGCTCCTGTGGAACATCGGGTACGACTGGGTGCTGCGGGGCGAGCTCCTGCCGGGCGTGGACCTGACGTGTTATGCAGACGACACACTGGTCACGGCCCGTGGGAGCTCGTACAGGGAGGCAGCGTTGCTGGCGACGGCTGCGGTCTCACAGGTGGTGAACCGCATACGGCGCCTGGGCGTGGAGGTCGCCCTCAACAAGTCGGAGGCCATAATCTTTCATGGCCCCCGGCGGGCGCCGCCGCCGGGATCACACATCGTGGTCGGGGGGGCTCAAATCGCTGTCGAGTCCACCATGAAGTACTTAGGATTGGTGATCGACAGCCGGTGGGATTTTGGCCCCCACTTCCAGCAGCTGGCGCCCAAGTCGTTGGGCGCGGCTGGGGCGTTGTCAACACTGCTTCCTAATCTAGGAGGCCCGAGCGCCGCCTGTAGGCGGCTCTACGTGGGGATCGTGCGATCGATGGTCCTGTATGGGGCCCCGATCTAGGCGGCTGACCTGAGGGCCGGCAGCATCGCTCTCCTGCGAAAGCCGCAGAGAGCGATGGCCGTCAGAGTCATCAGGGGATATCGCACGATCTCCTACGAGGCGGCTTACGTACTGGCCGGATCCCCGCCCTGGGACCTCGAGGCGAAAGTACTCGCGTCGCTGTACCGGTGGCACGAAGAAGCGACGGTGCGGGGCGAGTGGCTGATGCAGCGACATATGGAGTTGCGTCGGTTACAGCTCCGCGCAGCCCTGGTGGTGGAATGGTGGGACAGGCTTTGATGCCCTACCTCGCCACCATCGAGGCGGTCCGGCCAGTGCTCGAGCCCTGGCTCGGGAAGAGGCACGGCTCCCTGTCATTTCGGGTGACGCAGGTGCTCTCGGGGCATGGTTGCTTCGGGAAGTACCTGTGTCGCATAAACAGGGAGCCGGACGCCCGGTGTCACCACTGCGTCGACTGTCGGGAGGACACGGCGCGGCATACGCTGGCAGTGAGTGCCGCTTGGGAGGAGCCGCACCGTGCCCTCATCTCAGGAGTGGGCAATGACCTGTCGCTGCCGGCCGTGGTCGAGTCGATGGTCGGCAGCGAGGAGTCCTGGGACGCGGTGGTATCCTTTTGCGAAACAGTCGTGTCGCAGAAGGAGGCTGCGGAACGGAAGCGGGAGATCTCTTCCGCTCACCCGGCCCGCAGCAGGCGCACCGGGGGTCGGCAGAGGGCAGACAACGCCCTCTTCCGGCCCCCCTAAATGGGTCCAGGGACGGCGGACTTGGGGACGTCTGCCGCCGCCCATCACACTGGACCCGGGGTGGCGGCGCGTAGTGTTCCACGCGCGCCCCTTTCAGACGTCGTGGGGGGGGGGGGGGGGGGTTTAAACACCTCACCCCCCCCCCAGACTTGAGGTGGCCCGCAGAGGCGGGCCGGCACCAGCCGGGGATCGCGGAAATCGCATTAGATCCCAGGATCCCCGGTGCAAGTGTGGGACGGGAACACCGGGGTGGTTTTTAGTCAATAAGAGTCTGACAGACTTTTCCGCCTACCCCATGGCGGAGGACATCCATGAGGATATTCCACCACGGAACAAAAAAAAAAAGGTCCTCTCCGGACACGGTAGCTTCGGGAGGTTCTTGTGTCGGATAAGGCGGGAAGAAACACCCGGGTGTCACCACTGTGTGGATCGCCCGGAGGACACGGTGGAGATTACGGTGGAGGTCTGCCCGACTTGAGCAGAGCGCCGCCGTGTCCTCATGTAGGCGATTGGCAGCGAAAATCTCTCGCGTCCGGCCCTACGGAGTCCAAGCCATGGTACGGCGCGAGAGGGCATGGGCAGCAGTCACCTCCTTCTGCGAAGCAGTAATGCTCGCGAAGGAGGAGGCGGAACGGGTGAGGGAGGGGCAAAGTGCGTGCCCTCACGCCCCTTGTCGCCGCAGGAGACGCCCTGGGCGTCGGGAATTCCAGGCGGATTTCCAGCCACCGTAGGCGCGGGCTTGCGGACGGTGAGCAATGCGTAGCTCGTCGTCCGATAAGGACTGGCCCGGATCGACGGCGCGTTATGTTCCTCGCGCGCCTCAAAGAGATGTCAGCACAAGTCTGGGGGTCCACCAGGGGTCCCGATGCCTGCCGGGGTCCCGGGAAAGTCCGAAAGAGATACCAAGGACCCTGGCAACGTAGGAAACGGAAGGAACATGGGTGGGTTTTAGTCAATAAGTGTCTGACAGACCCTCCCACTCCACCCAGAGCGAGAGAAGTTATTTGATAATATCTCACCCAAAATAAAAGGACTTTACCTATGAAATTGCTGTTTAGTGTACAGAAAGTTAAAGTAATTTTTATATAATA
This sequence comes from Atethmia centrago, assembly GCA_905333075.3. Classification (NCBI taxonomy): domain Eukaryota; kingdom Metazoa; phylum Arthropoda; class Insecta; order Lepidoptera; family Noctuidae; genus Atethmia; species Atethmia centrago. The sequence goes on from HG995385.1 coordinate 19,226,817, forward strand.
TTTTTTATTAATATCAATCAAAATATGCACCCATGCTATCGATGCATCTCTGCCAGAGCAGTGGTAATTTTTCAATGCCCTTCTTGAAGAAGTCAGGTGTATGGGAGCCAACAAACTTTTCAAAGGTATTTTGTACTGCCTCTCGGGTATTGATATTTTTCCCTGCCAAGTAGTTATCTTAATTTTGGAAAAAGTAGAAGTCAGTCGGCGCAAGGTCTGGTGAGTACGGTGGATGACGCAAAACTTCCAACCCTAGCTCTTGTAGCTTAGAGACCGTCTATTGTGCCGTATGAGGTCGAGCGTTGTCGTGTAGGAGCAGCGGGGACGAGCGATTAACCAAGGCTGGCCGGAGATTTTCGTGCTTCTCCACCATTGTGTCCAGTTCCTCACAGTACACATCCGCAGTAATGCTGGTGCCATTTGGTAAGAGCTGTGATGAATTATACCGGCACTAGACCACCAAACAGTGACCATGACTTTTTTAGGGGTAAGTTTTCGTTTGGGGCATTGCCTAGGCGCTGAACCAGGGTCAAACGAACATGATGACCGCTTACGATTATCAAAAAGAATCCACTTTTCATCGCAAGTGACAATGCGGTTCCAAATCTCGTTTCTGTGTCTGTTAAGCAGCGCAAGGCATACCTCAACGCGTTCGTCGCGCTGGCGATCGTTCAGTTTGTGCGGCACCCACTTGACAAGTTTTTTACCTTGCCAATTTGACGCATAAAGACCAATATTGTTTTGATGATAACGTTGAAAGCTGCTGCAAATTCAGCCGTAGATTGAGTATCGTCAGCTTCCACTATCGCCTTTAATTCATCGTTGTTGACTTAAGTTGTCAGGCGACCACGGGGTTCATTTTTTAGATCAAAATTTCCATGTTGGAAGCGTTCAAACCAATAACGAGTCGTGCGTTCGTTTGTAGTGTTCACTCCGTACACGTAATTAATGTTGCGAGCTGTTTGTGCGGCATTGCTACCGCGACGCATCTCATAGTCCATAGGTTACTCGTATTTTTATCAGGCCCATGTTGATGAAAAAGATACAAATGTAGTGAAAACAAAACACTAATCAGTAAACAAATGACTGAATTTGAAAATAGGATTCCATATTTTTTAAATATATATTCATTTGAATTTAGAATTTATTGCCAGCCACACATAAATTACTTTAAATTACTTTTCAAATGGTCAGTATTATAAAACGGCAACTTCATAGATAAAGACATATTATATATTATTTTCGAACAATACTTTTCCTTTGTTTGGCTTGCGGTTCCATATTATTTCGTAATTGTACTGCTCGCACATCGTAAAACGAAGAATCTGCCTTAAGTATTAAGAGAAACTGGTGAATAGTGGATGGTTTTCTTTTAAAACAACTATTTATTTTGTTATGCCATACCTATGAGTTGAGGACACGGTGGAGCATACGGTGGAGGTATGCCCGGCTTGGGCAGAGCACCGCCGTGTCCTCGTGGAGGCGATCGGCGGCAGAGATCTCTCGCGTCCGGCCCTGGTTCAGGCCATGGTACGGAGCGAGAGGGCATGGGCAGCCGTCACCTCCTTCTGCGAAGCAGTAATGCTCGCGAAGGAGGAGGCGGGACGGTTGAGGGAAAGGCAAGTTTCGCGCCCTCTTGCCCCTAGCCGCCGCAGGAGACGCCCTGGGCGTCGGGAATCCGGGCGGATTACCGGCCACCGTAGGCGCGGGCTTGCGGACGGTGAGCAATGGGTAGCTCACCGTCCGGTAAGGACCAGGCCCGGGTCGACGGCGCATCGTATTCCACGCGCGCCTCAAAGAGATGTCGTCAGCACAATGTAGGGGTCCGCTAGGGCCGATGCCTGCCGGGGTCGCGGGAAGGTACTAATGGGTCACCGAGGCCCCCGCAACACAGGCAACGGAAGGAATACGGGTGGGTTTTAGTCAGTAAGAGTCTGACACACCCTCCCGCTCCACCCAGAGCGGGAGAAGTTATTTGATGATTTCCCATCAACAAAAAAAAAAGGCTATCCAATGAGTTGGTCGTAGGTACTATGTCGCTCTCCAAAAGAACACCATGATTTTATAAAATTATCTTTCATCTATGCATATATTTCATGATTTTTTCAAAATTTTCATGTTCGATTCCCATTTCTTCAATTTTCGTTTTTGCATAATTAAAACCTTTAACGTTATCTTCAGACAGTAAAGGTAAAATGTAACACAAACAAAATTTTTTTCGTGAATGGTTAGGTATTTTTAATTATATTACAGTTTTTGCCTGCCTGCAAATCGCATTTGAGTAATGATAAAAACTACCGCGGTGTGCAGCATCAGGAAACACGTGCTTTATAGCTTTCATGGCAGCAACTTCAAAATCCGTTACAATTTTTTTCGGCTCCCAATTTGGTACCCGGCTTTTTATTAATTTTAACATTGTGTCTTTGTTTTTATTTGGCATGAGTACATAAGTTAATGGAATAATATTTGTATGATCTGTGGTACTACCAACTACCAACGTCTCCGTGTACCTATTGTGTACAACTGTCGGAAGGGTGTAGGGCACACCTTGAAGGTACCGTAAGTTTTTATATCTCTCAATAGTTGTCTTGATTCTTCTCAGCAAAATAGTATAAACGGTGACCTTGAAAATCGTAGTCAGACAACAAAAAAAAAAAAAATTGTGTAGACACTTCTAATTTTTTACTCCTGCTTTTTTATTTCTTCTCCTGTAAATGGCTGATTTAATTTGGGTGTTGGCAACTTTTTGGCAATGTCTAATCCTTTGTCTTTGCGAATAACCACTGTTTTACAATAAGCAGCTGGCACAGTTACTATGGCTTCAATAGCAGTTTACATGCAATTGTTTATGACTTCTTTAATTATAACTCTATGAAAATCTGGGGTAGGTACAAGCTTTCAATGTGATTATTCTTTTTGATTATTTCTATTTTATCCTACAATACCAGAGATTAAAAAAGAAACGAAAACATAGCAAAACTACTTACACATAGTAGGTACTTTATGATTCCTGCCGGATATAATTTAGCTTTTGAATTTTACTAACCTGCGAAAGTGTCAAACTACCAATACATTTTTTTCATTTTATAATTGGCACATCACAAAGATTTACCCAACCTGTATGTGGTATGGCAGTAATATTCATAGCGTCCACAACAATAACACAGAACCACGGCCTCGCGTAATGATCGAAATAGTATCATCAGTGGAACTACTTGTGGTATTAAATATGTCATTAATTTTCTATAATGAGCACTTTTAAAAGGAATGCACATTTAATGCAAAGCGATTCATAAATGACACTAAATCTTTTTTCTCTTGTTATTAACAGTGAATAAGGAAAAGGTTTCATGAAAAGCGTATATTCTTATTTTTTCTTTATGTGGAACTACTGGGAATAAAGACTAAAAAGTTTCCGAACGTCCCCGAGCCGCGCGAAATTTAAGCCGACGTAGAACTCCTACTCATACGTACTTTTTATTTGTTAATACTCCCACTAGTTCCATACACGGAACTAATGAGTTGCAGTAGTTCCATGTGGAACTAACTACTGTGGAACAGGAACTACTGGGAATAGAGGCTCAAAATCACAAAATGTTTAATTTTTGAGCCTCATAACTTCATAAGGACCTAGTACTTCCTAGTGCAAAATTTTCGAAAAATTGTAGTTCTTAGATTCCCACTAGTTCCATACACGGAACTAGTGAGTTGCAGTAGTTCCATGTCGAACTAGCTGCATGGAACTACTTAATTTAAGGCTTTCTACTACTTTCTAGTGTATAATTTTCAACAAATTGAAGTTGAAGAAACAAAAAACAACCAAATGTCTTCAAACATCCATTTCTACTGTTATTTAATTTTCCTTTAATTTATCAATGAAAAGAGACAGACCCAAGTCAAAAGCCTGTAGCCCGATCCCCTTGTTGGCGCTAACTATATATAAAGTAATTAGCTCACGTAAAGCATCGTAAGCTCTTACGCCGAAGTACCGTCGTGTGACGAACATTAGAGCGACAGCCTGCTAATGACAAGCAGGCTGAGCCCAGCCTCGGATATAGGTAACCCACAGATGTATAAACGTGGAACTTACAAGGAATTGTATACGAAGCGCGCTCTATTTTTAGAGGATCGAAATTGTCTTGTCCCTTATTTTGCGAAGTCAAATTCTTGGCGTTGTGGTGGCGGGAAAAGAGCTTCAAGATCTTCAATTTAACGTAGTATTTTTCTCTAAATTCCTTGTCTGCACTTTTCATCGAAGATAACTTTGCATAAACCTCGGTGGGTTCAGTGACGCCACTTGAAGTCATTTTCGACAATTTATTTCTGTAGATAACAATTTCTGACTGTTTGAGTTTTTTTTTAAGGTTAACAGATTATGATCGAAATACAAGGCTACTTACGATACTTTTTGTATACCAAGACAATGTTATCAATGAAATTAAGTGCAAACCTGCATGCATTTCTCCTCTCTAGGTCAGTACCAAAAATATTTTTTGACCCACACTGTCAATAACAATCGGAATGATTATGAAGTATATTGCTAATCCATTGCTTCTTATGTTCGAAAAAAATGTCTGCTCAGCAACGTAAATAGCGCAATGAATTTTGTTGAACTGTCAAAATGAAACGCCACTACCCCGTTGGTCTAAACAATGTTCTGTGGGTCTAAAATATTTAATGAGTTATGGGTATTGGGTATACCCTTTGATATTTACTCATACATAACCACACGCAGACACACTCATTCTTGGCAAGTAGGTGCTCACGCCCAGTGCCTTTCACGGGCGCTGGGCCTGAGGACTTATATTGCACTCATCGGAGAGTGCTGTGTGTCCACAAAGACACAGCACATCCTTTGTTTTGTATATCAATAAATTCTCTTCCTCTCAATACCTGGAACTTTTTTTTTTATATTTTACAATGTTGTTTTACGTAAGTGCAGCTTAATATTATATATTGTAATTTTAAGGATGTGAGCCTGGAGATCTGTAATACAGGTCCGAACCCAGTATAGACTCCAGCTCTCACAAAGGTTTGAATCTGCCTGTAACCTAGAAACTATACCAAAATGTACCTATTGAGAGAAATAAACTACTATTAAAAAGCCCGCGTTATCTACAGTTCTCTATATCTGTGAGGCTACCTTATCTACATAGGCTAATACACCGAGGTTAACAGATTCCAGGAACGGAAATAAAGGTTCTTTTTTTAGAATTGTGACTAAGTTAACTAAGTTTTAACACCTTACTACTAACGGTGGGAGAATAGAAAGGGAATTGCCATTCCCTTTAGGAAGCGTGAGCTTTTTAAAGGATACCTATTTGGGGCAGGTAGATTTGGAGCTTTAAACTTTAAGAATCTTTATGATTTTGTAGACGGCTGCAGCTTTTAAGAAAGCTTGCAATGTAGACTCAGGAAAACTTTTGTGAGTATAACTAACCGTTGGAACTTTTTTTCGTATTACCAGATAAACAAAAAAAAATAAAAAATTAGATACTTGGTGTACCAAGTGATTTTTTTTAAAGTAATTTTTAAAGTGTCATATTAATTCCACTCATGTTGCTTAGGGTTTTGGCAAAGTTTTACAGTCGGCCGCCTACCGGACACCAACCCAAAGTTGTGCGGAAATCGGTTGTCATGGTATGGGCATTTGATGCGGAGGAATGAGGAAAATGTCGTGAGGAAAATCTTGGGTATGAATGTCGATGGTTATAAGAGTAGGGGATGACCAAAGAAACGATGGATGGACTGTGTGAAAGATGATATGGCTAGAAAGAGGGTGACTGCCGAGAAGAAAGAAATGAAGTATGGAAGAAAGGGACATGTTGCGCCGACCATAAATAAATTGGAATAAGGGCAGGAGAATGATAATGATTTTTTAAAAAGTCATTAAAGTTAAGAAGAAATAAATTCGATTATCTACACTATAGCTGACCCTCTCACAAAAAGTAGTAGCACATTTTCATTTATCACTTACACATAAATGTATGATAAAAGTACCGTTGGCACTTTGGTACCGCTACAAAGTGCCATCTATTGTAAGTTATGTGAAATATCTGCTATAATTTATCGGCGCCAAGCATGAATAGGCAGGCGCCTGCGCTTGCGCTACGTTTTTGCACGCGATGCAGTCTATTTTTATCTGGCAACACTTAGGAATAAAGTTAGAAAAACCGGCCAAGTGCGTGTCGGACCGTGCACAATGAACGGTTCCAAAATTGGGATGAATTTATCCCAAAAACAAACTTAAAATATTGTAGTTGAAAAACATGTTCTGCCATACATCGATGTAGTACGTCACGGTCAATTCTCCAACTGCAAATGTAAGTTGTTCGACTATTACTCATTAACTTGTAAAGCCTACTTTTCCTTTTAATTTCGATATATTACTACTGCCAAGAAAACAACTATTTAGCTGGCAGGCCCTTAACTCTTATAAAAATTAGCACTTTAAAGCTTAATAATACGCAAACAGATCCCTAATCGAAAAATGGTTTGTTTTCACAGACCCGCAATATCTGAACGGCCCATCTATCGATATCCCACACCACGGGATAGGCGAGAAATAAAATATCATCCCCTCTTTACGTGCAAGGGAGGCACCCTAAAAAATGTTGTTTCAAGATTTTATTTGACCACTTTGTCGGCGTGATTACGGCCAAATTACAGTTTTCTAGTACTAAGAGTCTCTAAGCTAAGCCACACAGACAGACAGACAGACAGACGGACATGGCGAAACTATAAATGTTCCATGATGATTACGGAACCCTAAAAAGGTTATGTCCCACGCTTTATTTTTATTAGGCTGCACAGGATTCTGAGTAATGGGTAGCGGCTGACCTGCGAAAGCTTCGCGCTGGTGCACTACGTCTAGGCCTGCAATGCAGTATCTATAGGAAATTAAGTATCGGGACGCTCCTATAATACTAAACAAGTGGATAATATACAAGGTGTAAATGCAAAACCAAGAAACCTCGAAAAAAATTCAGAGAAACATTTTGACGAGTTATATAAACATAAATGTAGGGAACGGCTTAATATTTTTTTCGTGAGTTCAGGTTTTGGTCCCATAGTAAAAGTTATTCATAATGATGTTCTTGGTTTTGCATTTAAACCTTGTATTTAAAATCAGAATTACTACGGAAGCAGAATTATCGAATAAAAATATGACATGGGAATGGAAAATAAGTGGTAGGTATGCTTCCATAATACAAAAATCTTCAAAACAACATAACCTAACTTCACGCCTGTACCTAATCCTCGAAGGTGAAGGCAGAGGTGTACCTATAATACTATATCCCTTATTGAAACAACACTGATGTTACCTAGGCTAAGTTTTATGGTAAATAAATGATTACATGCTTAGGTACTTCCTATAATAATACAAAAAAAAAGATAAATATATCTGAACTGCTGTGTAAGCAGTGAGGTTCAGGTTTACTGCGAGCGACCACTAGACCAGAAGCGGTCATGGAAGTTAGAAAGTACTACAATATTAACAATAAGTCTACTACTATGAGGACGTGAAATTCCTATAGATGGATCATATAACTGACAAGCAAAAAATGGTGTCCAGCTACAGCCGAAACGACCGGCAGCCTTTTGAGCATTTGAAGGCTTATCATTTTTTTATGACGAACCCGCACTGGTACGCGTGGTGGATTTTGGCCCACTCCCTCTAATAAAGGTCTCATAGAAGGCCTGTGTCCCAGAAGTGGGAACGCTGTAGGCTGATTGTGCTTTGCTATGAGTACCATGGTCTGAGAAACTTAGGAATCCAAAACGTAAGCGTTTTTATTTGTATTTTTTATTTTCATTTGTGATCTAGATGAATTCTTATTGCATAAAATTCGACTCTATTGGGAGAAGGCACTGGATCCAGGTACACAGGTACTATATATACCTAGCGCTGGAGTCAGGGCCTCACTACTTTTGTGAAAAATTGTTTATGCCACTAAAGAATTTATTTATTATTCATTTATTAATTAACCTCGAAAAAATCCTAAAGCTTTTCAGCTCGCTGCACTACCGAAAAAATCCCTTTTCCATTCAATTCTTTTTCTATTTTCATAACTTTATCGATTTTTATTGACCCACAACTTCACAAGTAATACCTCATTATAAACCATAGCTTCGATTTGAGATTACAGTTTTAAACAAATACAGGCCGGTTGGCGGGAAGGCAGTCGTCTGCCATTCGGCTTCAGTACCGGGCGACGAGCGGTAGCCCGCGCTTTTTTTAATCTGTGCATTTTCGTAAGACATAGTGCTTAGTTGAGAAAAATGTTGAAATATACGATGAAGAAGTATTGTGCGGAAGGGAGTAAATTCAACCAGATTGTGATTGCTAGTTTGAGTAAGTTTTAGTTGTAATACTTCCTTTTATTTTTTTTGTCGGCATTACTGCCCCATTGCTGAGAAACACTCCCCCAATAATTTGAAATAAAAATTACGCAAAGAACTAGAGGTTAAAGATTTAAGGAGTTTAAGTTTTAGTTAATAGGAAATTTAAGTTTTATTAACAGATCCTTTTCAGGACAAAAAAATAAGAATCTAAGTAGATAATAAAATAACGAAGAGAGAGATGAAGGCCAAAAGCTGCCCTGTGTTTGTAGATAAAACATTATATTAATAGGTAATAACAATACCTATATTATACTTATTATTTGGAAAACTATTTCAAACTGCCATCAAACAAACAACAAGATTTTCAATTAATGGCATGATTACCTAATTTTCAAGAAGTTCACTTTCGGTTTGAAAGTGAACTTCTTGAAAATTAGGTAATCATGCCATTAATTGAAAATCTTGTCTCGTTGCTTCTTTAAAATGTCCGCTTACAATTTTTATCTGAACTCCTGGTTTTTCTAAAACTTTATAAAGTACTATTCTTACCTACTTATTTTGTTCTCTTTATCTTATTAGATTTATTTTGTCCATATTAATCCATTCCAAATGCGAACTATGTAGGTATGTGCGTAGGTAGGTATTATACCTTTTTTATTTATTGTTTTTGGGTGGGAAATTATCAAATGACTTCTCCCATCAGACTCTTATTGACTAAAACCCACCCGTGTTCCTTCCGCTGCCTGTGTGTTGCCAGGGGCCACGGTATCCCTTTCGGACTTTTCCGCGACCCCGGCAGGGATCGGCCCTAACGGCCGTTGCCTGTCCCTTCAGTTGTGCTGACATCTTGGAGGCGCGCGTGGAACACCTAGATTTGGATGGGCACACGGATAGATCCAGGGTTAGGACAAAGGGTACTTATTATCCCGGTAGTATGATCGTGACCTCGTAAAATATCTGTCAATAGATTGAGCCATAAAGCTCCTTCTTCCGATCGGAATCGGTTTTTACTAATTGGTTTATACATTTTTTTTTATTATTTCCTGTTGACCTAAGCATGTTGTATTCCGAAATATTGAATTATACTTGAAATTGAAAAAAAAAATATATATCACCAAAGAATTCGAAGGGATTCTTTGGTCATTATTTTATTTTTTTTAATTTTTATTTTATGTAAAGTTTTATTAAAAAAGAAAAAATAAATAAAAAAATACTCATTTATCTTTGACTGCCTCGGTGGTCTAGTGGTCGCAAGTGCTACTGCTGAGCTGATTAGGTCTTGGGTTCGATTCCCAGGTCGGGCAAAGGTGTTTCTGTCAGGAATTTCTTAGTACCAGCCAGTCTGGATTAGTGCCCGATTGATGGCAATAGACTCAACGTATTACATGGAACTTAAAACATACATAAGTAGTGAAATTTGGGCGTTTACCCTTCAGAGATAACAGTCGTGTTATTATATGTTATTATTATGTGTGTTATATTGTGATTTATAGTTATTTTTAAAGGATTTTTTTAAAGTTATCTATTGTATTGACGTAGGACACTTTGTTCCGAAAGTCTTCATTCTACTTTTCCAATTGCCAATTTAAAAAAAGCTATTCTTTGTTAATTCATTAATTTAATTTGTCTCAAAACTATTTAGTTATGAACACGGAAATACTACCTACATAAAAAGTTCTTATGCTACGGCTACATTGTCGCGATAACGCGAACTGTACTTCGCGCGCTCTCTCTTGCACACCGCTCGACGTCTCGCTGTACAACGACGCTGTACGAACGAGAGCGCGCGAAGTGTAGTTCGCGTTATCGCGACAATGTAGCCGTAGCATTATGCATGAAAACATCATTATGAGTTTAACACTACATAAACAGACAATCCGGCATTACGTATAATGTTTTGTAAATATCAAGCCTATGGGAAAGTTATTTTTCGATAACTCCCCAACTTTGTTTAATTAGGTAGTTGTTGATATTTTCGCGATTCATCTGATGATGGACGGAAGTCGACAGCTGTGCTGCTGGGGACTTTGTTGCGCCACTTCTTCCCAGCTAAAGCACTTTAGGAAGTGGTGATGAGCGGGCGTTTTGGGGGACTGCCTTATTAAATGTAATTTTGACGTTTGAAAAGTGCTGATTCTCAGCCAAATATTTACTCATTTTTTAAATTTTGATATTGATGTGAGCACATACTTATACAATGTGGGGACGACGATATTGCCGTATCGAATTTAAACTTCGTATATCTTAAGCTCTCTTTCAAACAATCAAACCGATAAAGCAAAACATCGTGAGGAAACCGGCGTGTCCTAGACGCGACGTCTACTAATCCGCACTGGGCCAGCGTACGAATAGCACCATAGTTATTATAAACACATTATGTCACCAGCAATTTAAAACGAGAGAAGTGGTGGCCCAGTGGTAACGGCCGCGACTTACGAGTTGTAGGTCGTAGGTTCGAACCCAGACAGGCGCTTTACTTTGTGTAAATTATTTCATCACCACTGCTGTCAAAACGGTGAAGGAAAACATCGTGAGGAAGCCGGCATGTCCTAGAACCAAAAATTCGAAGACGTGACATCTACCAACCCGCACTGGGCCCGCGTGGTGGATTACGGCCCACTCCCTCTCACAGAGAGGATGCCTGTGTCCCAGCAGTGGGAACATTATAGGCTGATTATTTTAAAACTCTGGGAAAGCTTTCATAAGTTTCCACTTGCAATATACCTTCATAGTATTCAGACGTTTGTGTGACATCTACCAACCCGCACTGGACCCGCGTGGTTGGTAGATTACAGACCACTCCTCACAGAAAGGAGGCTTGTGTCCCAGCAGTGGATGACTAGCTGTGGCACGCGCGTGTATTTTTTTTTCCATCACCTCTTGTAGCAGTATTATTACAATATTACTTCAGCGTGAGAAAGAGACGGAGCTATAAGTCCTGTATAGATCCATCACTTTCCCACTGTGAAGTAATTTTATAATAATACTGCTATAAGAGGTGATGGTTACCCCCCTGATCGGAAAATTACCTTTTGATTCATATTATCTCGAATGTTCAGTTTCTTTTTCAATGTTTTTATTTTATGTTTCCGTGGTGCCATGTTTCAGTTATACAATTCATTCGATGTATCTTGAAAAACATCAAGTAAATACAATCTTCTCAAAATCCATTGTTGAACGTAGCATAGAGAAAGCTAGACGACAATTTTGCTAACGAATAGTGCTTGATAAATATATAGAGCTGATATCTTTAGTGTAGAGTCTAGGAACTCTACACTGATGGTGAAGTAAATAATCATAGTTCGATTATTTCGACTCGAACAACATCCCAACCACACCGAGGCCCCTGGCTACACAGGCAACGGAAGGAATACGGGTGGGTTTTAGTCAGTAAGGGTCTGACACACCCTCCCGCTCCACCCAGAGCGGGAGAAGTTATTTGATGATGTCCCATCCAAAAAAAAAAGTGTGGCAGGTCGTCAGTTCGAAACCTGCCTGTAGCACATAGAATTGGGATCATATCAATACCGTCCGTATTGATATGATCCCAATTCTATCGCTGTCATTCATCTAGACCAGTTGGAGGAATTCTATACGTATATAATTTATATAATCACTTCATCATCATCATCATCATTTCAGTCGAAAGACGTCCACTGCTGGACATAGGCCTCCACCAATAAAGGGGGGGGGGGGGGGGGGTTGCCATAATCGCCACGCTTGGCAGGCGGGTTGGCGATCGCAGTATGGTGTCAATATGCATAGAGAACGCTGCTGCCCATTCTCTAGTAAGTCCTTTAGTCGCCTTTTACGACACCCACGGGAAGAAATGGGATGGTACTATTCTTTACGTCTGACACCACACGGACAATAATATAATCACTGAAGTCGCAGATATATGATTTTTGTGACTTTTAAATCTGTTAATACGCCTTCATACTCGTATATTACAATTAAGTTATGTAAAAAATGTACGTTAAACATTACTTCCTGAGATTATTTCATAAAGTATTTTACTACAATACTTAAACATTCACATACACAGTTGACGTGTAGAACGGATACACGTCCATTCTATAAATGATTCTATGATGATTCTAGTAATGTCTCTTCAAAGCATAAAAACGATGTTACTTTCAAATTACCTACAAAAAGATTTTCATGATTTATTTTATAAAGTTCCCTCTGTCGGGATACGGGCCTCCTCACTGTGAGAAGAACCGGGCTGTGGTCTACCACTGGGCTGTAATGAACCACGCGGGTCCAGTGCGGGTTGGTAGATGTCACATAAATGTCTGAATACTATGAAGGTACATGGCAACTGGAAACTTATGATAGCTTCCCCAGAGTTTGGACGCTCTGACGTCGGACATACAGGAAGAGTCACCCTGGTGCATGCTGTTCGCCGATGACATTGTTCTTGTCGGTGAAGATGGACCTGAGATCGAGAGCACATTGGAGAAATGACAACAGAAGCTGGAGAATGTTGGCTTGAAAATCAGCAGAACCAAAACTGAATATGTTCTGCGATTTCAGCGGTCTCTCCAGTTCTGGAGCCATAGCGCTTGATGGCGCGCTTCTCCCAGTCTGTTCTGACTTTCGGTATCTCGGTTCACTCGTGCAAAGCGATGGCGAAAACGAAAGGACGGTTAAGCATAGAGTTAACACTGGATGGATGAAATGGCAGCAGGTCACGGGAACAATCTGCAACTCCCGCATTCCTCTTAAACTTAAGGGGAAGATATATAAAACAATGGCAAGATCTGCCGTCTTGTATGGATCAGAATGTTGGGCCACAAAAGGGATGAATGAAAGGCAATTGCATGCAGCTGAGATGAGAATGCTAAGAGCGATGTGTGTGACACCGAATGGATAGAATAAGAAATGAGTACATAAGAGGAAGTCTGAAAGTGGCACCGGTGACTGAAAAGTTGTGCGGAAATCGGTTGTCATGGTATGGGCATGTGATGCAGAGGAATGAGAAAAATGTCGTGAGGAAAGTCTTGAGTATGAATGTCGATGGCTATAAGAGTAGGGGAAGACCAAAGAAACGATGGATGGACTGTGATATGGCTAGAAAGGGGGTGACTACCGAGATGACAACTAATAGAGAAGTATGGAAGAGAGGGACGTACGGGACGATGTTGCGCCGACTCAAAATAATTTGAGATAAGGGCAGGAGAATGATGATGATGACTTATCTACGTCTGCAGGATTGGCGGAGAGTGTGTGATTTGGTCAGTATGACTTCGAATTGCACCTTCAGTTTCCCCTGGTGGAGCGATTCTATATGAATAATTCCACGCGAAATTAGTTGTAATTTTATTTTTTAATTTTAATTTGCCTACCTAGTCACTAGGTTGGTTGACTGTCGAGCACAGAAGGACTGTTGCCTATTCTCTTGTTAAAATCCCAATGAAGCAAGACCATGTTCTATCAGCCTACTCTACCAAGGGCCACATCGCTATTCTTTACAACATAGTGACAGGGTGACTTACAGCTTGTTTATCCCGGTATATAAATATCTTTCTCTGCACTAAAGTAGCAAAATTACTAATGTTATTTTTAGAACAATATTTAAGATCATTTTACCTATAGTGTTTCAACCAGATAAAGGTACATAGGTCTGTATAATAGAGGTGTTAGCAAGAATAAGAAGAAGAACAGGATAACAGAATAGATTCATATTAGATTTTACCTGCTTTAAAACTACCTGCTCGTATTCAATTCAACAAGAGGAATTGTTGAGTTGAGGGGTTATTCAAAAGTTCAGTTGAGTACCCTCTGTAGGTACTCCGTATTTGCATCGAAACATCGGTTTGCTGATATCCAGCGTAGTCACTTGTGGAATGAGCACTGGCATCAGATACTAATTAATCACATGCTAACTTAATATTATAAATGCGAAAGTAAATTTGGTTGTTTGTTACGCTTTCACGCTAAAACAGCTGAACGGATTTCGATGAAAATTCGCACATGGGTAGACTATGACTTCTGTTAGGACATAGGATAAATGCGTGTTGCCAACATCCACGCAGTAGCGTAGTTTACAATAAATATTGCCATTTTATAGGTAGCAAAAAATAAGAAAATAACCATTTTCTATAAACAAACAAACACGTTGCAAAATTAAATAGAAATTAACCTAGTATAAAGTGCGAAACTAATTATTACAGAATTAGTATAATAAATTAGTTAGTCTTGCCAGAACACACTTGTATAAACATTAATAATTGGGTTTCCACTGAAAAACTAAACATGTATAATGACATACCCGTGCCAGATATTTATTAGTATGCCCTAGAAACTGATTGAAAACAAGCCTATTGTTTTATCTTAACTGTGTAAGGAACTGTACTTCTGTGCCATGGTTACAGAAAACCCGCTTATGTATCAAGCATCTACCTACTTATAGTTTTACTAATGTAGTTTTATTTTCGAATCTTTTCTTTATTTTTCGTGTGGTTAACCTGGTGTCACTAACCTGATGTGACTAACCTGGTGTCAGAGTTTTTATGCCGCACATAAGCCTCTGACTTGGCTTCACATGCCGTCGATAAAAATCTCTTAGTCATGCCGGTTTCCTCACGATGTTTTTCTTCACCGTTTTTTGAGCAAGTGATAATTGTACAATACGCACATGAATCCGAAAAGTCAGAGGTGACACCTTGAGTTTGAACTTGAGACCTATTACTTTGCAGTCCGACTGTCACACCACAGACTAACTACCACTGCGGCTAGATGTAACTAGATTTTCAAGTAATTAGGGTGAAGAAGGATTCAAACCAATTAACACACTTTGCAGAATAATTACGGTTGTTTTATAAAGTAAACATAATCCTCTAATTTGAATTCGCAAATTCAGGTAGTTCGTTGATGGATCAGATGGATGAACCAGGCTTTTGATATCATGTATCACCACTCTGGCCTGCTTAGCAAATTATGAGAAGCTTGTGGTTATAGGAAAAGAAACTACAGTGCAGGTACCTTATACCATCGTAATTAAAAAGAAACAAAGCGTAATAAGATATTATTTCGGTCAATTTATTGAGCAGTTTTGAATGGCGTGCCACAGGGAAGAGTGCGAGGCCCTCTTATTTTTAACATGAATATTTTTATAACAAACATTCAAATAGGACTTATGAGTACATTACATCTATAACTGAAGTTTCTTATTCAAAAAGGTTTTTTCCTCATATCGATGACAAATTAAAAGTGTAAATATTTAATAATATTTTCTTACAATATTACTTAATATTATTATTTAACTAACCTATGTTGCATAATAATTACAATTTAGACACTATTGGCTATTATTATTATTTGGTAACCTGCGTAATAAATTCCTTCTTTACGATTTCACTGGAAATCATCGTCAGACCTAGATGTAATCAAGCAATATAGATCTGTGAGGTGGATACGACGCACAAATGTGTAGTACCTAATTCAATGAAAAATCTGAATGCAGATCATACATCCCCATTGTACGCATACTAAGAACGAAAAATTCTTTCCATTGTTTTCGCTTACATAGAAACGTCAGATAACGGGTTCGTATAATTAATGTGATCGCTTATCTAGTACTTACCAATCGTAAGTATATGGGAATTCATTTTGGCTTTTTAACACAAGTTAACACTTCGCTTATGGTCATGAGCCACTTAATTAGTGCACGATCCTAATCGAGCAGTAGTTCATTATCAGGTAACGGAGTTATTTTTAAATAGTGATACTTCTTGAGGGCTTAATAACAAAAGCAATAACTTATCAAATCTTTGGCCTGTAGTGGGCTCAATAATGTATTGTGATCGTTGTGTGCTAAGATCTCTATGGAAGGGTCAGCGCTTGTGATGTTTCCAAAATAGAAACTCAAGACCACTTTCACTCACCACTGTGTGGATCGCCCGGAGGACACGGTGGAGCATACGGTGGAGGTCTGCCCAGCGTGAGCAGAGCACCGGCGTGTCCTCGTGGAGGCGATCGACGGCGGAGATCTCTCGCGTCCGGCCCAGGTTCAGGCCATAGTACGGAGCGAGAGGGCATGGGAAGCTGTCAACCCCTTTTGCGAAGCAGTAATGCTCGCGAAGGAAGCGGAACGGAATCCTTGGTCCATCCCTAGTATCAGGTGGGATGACACTGACAGTTCACTCCACGGCCACTTCACTTAAGTTTTCACGGTGAGAAGGTTACAGAATAGCACTGCAGAACTTATCTGGTGTTTGAGTACATACTAGTCAAACGCATATACAAGGTGGAGACGACAATAAATTAAACTGTGTATATCTAATGCCATTACCAGAACCAGTGTGACCATCTCAAAATTATCGATACTGCCTTAGTTTGGTCTGAAACCTGCCAAATCCTGCCAAAGACTTGAGTAAAAAATGCCAAAAAACTGCCGAGTTTGTTTAGTAGTAGTAAAAAATATGATATGTAAATCACTTTGTTTTACATATCATATTTTTATTATTAATTAGGTCAAATGAAAATTAAACATTGCAATTGCCTCATATTCTTCATTTTCTATCTCTTTATACTGGTTTTATTTATACGATTAAACATTTCTTTGTTTATTATTATCTACGTCTATGACTGATTGAATGAAATAACATAACAACCATACAATTACGTATAGAGAATACTCGTTTTACGATTGTCAACTGTATAACTACTACTGTTAATGTTCGTAGTTGAATGAGATACAAACATAACACGAGAAGTACAGGGGAATCCTTTACACAGCATAGACTACATAGAGAATATCTCTACCTTTTTTTTTTTTTTGAGATTGGGAAATCATCAAATAACTTCTCCCGCTCTGGGCGGAGCGGAAGGGTGTGTCAGACTCTTACTGACTAAAACCCACCCGTATTCCTTCTTGTTGCCTGTGTTGCGGGGGCCTATGATCTGATTTTAGGGTTGCCATTTTCGACTATTTGAGATGTCAGTAAGGATTTATTTTCTACATTGCAATACTGCCAAGAACTGCCAATTTTATAAAACGTTAACTAAACATGCCGGAGGCTAAAATAGAAGGCAAATCCTGCCAAAAAGGCAGGAAACTGCCACATATGGTCACACTGACCAGAACATACGAAAATTCAATTTCAAATTCACCCAGTATATCTTGTAGAATTAGCAAGCTTTAGTGGCAGATAAGAAATTTTGAGAGTACAGTAGCTGCGCGCGGCGTAGCGTAGCTATGTTTGCGAAAAAATTAACAGTCAGGTGCATTAAGGCGCTGACAAGACCAACATTGACCAAAATATTCTTCTCTTAAGAAAAAAAAATGCCAAATCTGTATAGTGATAGCGAAAAAAATATATGTTAATTTTGAACCACCTGAACACACAGAACTTGGTTGTTACCAAAACACGTTTTGAAAAAACAAAATCGATACAAACTAACATTAAACTAACCTCTTACTTTGAGTTCTAATTTATTTCTATCAACATACTCGTACGTTACGTATTTAATTAATAACAAGAACGTCTTATTTGAATGCAGAACTTGGTTGTTTTTTATTTTCGATTACTCAACTTAATTTTGAGGAAACAGATAATTGCTTCATATTTTGCAATCAATTACAAGCGTTGTGTCATCGTGCTTCTCTTTCTTTTATAAGCAATCTGACAGTGACCGCGGTTTAGGTGTAATCAGCGTCTTAAAGAACGCCATTGCAATTATCATAGGTAGGGTACAGTCACGAGCACCAATATGTACACTTAGCAACTTTTAAAAGCTATTTTCTCCTTATGTGTTGCTTTTAATTTTATGTCGTTGCGAATATAGTATTTTCGAAACCATCCTATAATGAAATACCTAGGTCTCACCTCAATGTTCCAGTTGTTATTCCACGAAAAAATCGCTTTTGTATTTTGCGAAGTGTATACATATTAATGCTCGTGACTGTACAACATGAGATTACTTTATTATTATAAGTTAAATTAAAGTTACTGGAAATTCAGGTGGGAAACCTGAATTTCCAGTAACTTTAATTTTATTTCCTCTATTTATGAGACATATAAACATCTTGATTAGAATTAAATTACGTCATACTTACTATTGTCCATAAATTTTCTTAAGGTTGTATTTGAAGATGTCGCGGTGTGACCAGAAATCACTACATCACATACAAGATGGCCGTTTTCGTTATGACACCTAAATTAATTGCTAAATAATAAAGCAGTTGGATGTTCAACTTTCGGTGCTGGGGCACTACTCTCTAAGTCCGGCAAAGAAGATACGGGCCCGTCCAAAAGTAGTTGATCCGTCAAAACAAATGGCAAATTCAATTTTTTGAACGGGCACCAACGCATTGCGAGTAGGGACAACAGACTGTCATATCGTGTTGTCATTCATTCTCAGTTTGGGCTCCGAAGTAATCTTATGTAGGTGATACGGAGTAGGAAACGCGCGTAACTTCGGCCGAAACTACGGATTTAGTGCTTAGGGAGTGGCCGAGAGCCGAGCGTCGAATCAATTCATTTAGGTGTCGCCCAGTGTCAGTGAAAACGGGAATTATTATAATAATTACGCATTTCTTGAAAAGGTAGACTGAAGTTTATTTTATTACGTGTAAATTTGGCCAGTTATTTTAGAATCCTCTAGTCCAAAACCAATAATATTTTGCCCGAATGCGAAAATGAGCCCAGGATTAGAGATTCAGCATTCTCGCTTCCGCCAACTAGACCCACACTCGTAACAATTGATCGTATTTTATTCTTATTTTTCCTTTCTTTGTTTCTATAAATACCTATTTGTACTCGTACTATAATGTAAGGGAAGAGCGGAGCCTTCAACAACATGCATTTTCTGAGACTCTTCGACAGGCTATGTAAGCCAAACATGGCATATGTGAGTGGAATCGCCGGGAGGGGACGCCCCAGAAAGACATTATAGTGACCTCATTGGTCATGTTCTTCAAAAAGGTCAGGTGCGTAGGACTCGCAATCGGCGTGCGTGTATGACCAGATGTATGAACGTAAACGAAGCAAAAGGAGCGTAGCAGGTGGCGTTCTATAGTTTCTGCCTACCTCCATGGAAAGAAGGCGTCAGTTTATGTGTATGTGTATAAATATGATATTAAATAATATAAGTAGGTAGATAATATTTTTTTAATAAAAATCGAAAGAAATAACGAAAGTGAAGTAAATTAAGGGAGGAAATTTCAAAAGTCATCCCCGGAGGGGTTAAATAGTGGTCGAAAGTAAGAATGGAAGTTCGTCATTTTTGCCGATACCATCGGGCGCATGGCTTGTGTATTAAAACACATAAGCCATGTGAAGTATTGACTTTACTAGGTCAATTTTATTTACTTAAATAAGAGACTGCCTGCCTCGTTGGTCTAGTGGTCACAAGAGCTACTGCTGAGCATGAGGTCCTGGGTTTGATTCCCGGGTCAGACAGTGTTATTGAGTTTTTCTATCTGGAATTTCTCAGTAGCAGCCCGAAGTCTGGATTTGTGCCCGGTTGATGGTAATAGGCTCGCCCCCGCATTACATGGGACTTAAACATAACTGGCGAAATGTGGTTGTACTACAGGTACACCTCTGCCCAACCCTTCGGGGGAATAAGGCGTGATAGAATAGAATAGAATAGAATAGAAAACTCTTTATTATGTACACCATAAAATACAGATACAAATGTTGAAATTTTACAAGGGGTGACGCAATGGGCGGTCTTATCGCTAAAAGCGATCTTTTACAGACAACCTTTGGATGGATTAAAGGGGGGAGGAGAGACAATACAGTACAGGTACATCACTGATGTTATATTATGTGTAAATAAGAGAAAAATGTTGTTTGACGAAATTTCCTCTTGGCTCAGGTATAAAAGTGTTTTTCCACGTCAACACTTGACTTCTAACTCTATTTCGTATGTTCGAGGACACAGTGACACTAGGCAAATAGCGGCCGCATTGAGTTGACTTTGATTTGAGGATGATAATATCGTATTTATGTACGAATGTAAATAAACCATCTTTCTTTGCACATGAAAACAGCTTGAATGAAAAACACTTGAAAGTTCCGTAGTCAACAAGGAGCTCTTATAGTTTCGCCATGTCCGTGGGTCTGTCTGTGTATCTGTCTGTCTGTCTGTCTGACCCAAGCTTAGCTCAGATACTCTTAGTATTAGAAAGCTGGTAAAATAAAATCTTGAAAGAAAAGGGTACTCCTTACACGTAAAATGGTGAAGATTTTTTTTTTCTCGTCTATCCCATGGTGTGAGGTATCGTTGGCCAAAAATATTGCGGGTCTGTGAAAACCAGCTTTCGGTTCAGGGATCCCTGCATTTTTTTTCAAGATTTTATTTTAATACTTTGTCGGCGTGAATAATGAAATGAAATGAAATGAAATTGTTTATTCTGTAAATAGGATATCAGAATCACTTTTACACGTCATATTAAAAAAAAATATTAAAAAATAAGCTAGATAGAGTTTGAAGAAGAAATGGCGAAACAAACCCAAGGGTCAAAGTCTCTTTTAAAGTCCAGACATAATCTTGGTCAGATCATGTGAGGACCATGTAGATCCATGTCTGAAATGGTGTTTTGAGGAAAGAACCACACGAATTTGAGTGGACCTGTCCAGTCAGTGCAAGCATTTGTCAGTAATCGTGTAGCTCAACTCAAAACTTAAGGAGCTCAACGACTCGACGAACAATACCAAGGAAAGTACATTTAGGTAGGCCGCATAAAGTAACTAAACCCCCAGACTATCATTAAAACTAAGGCAAAAAAAAACAAAAATAAATAAATAAAAATGACCCACATAGTGCTCACATTCACAATAATTAAAGTAATATAATACTTTTGAAGGTACATAAATCGCCTATCCCTATTAACATTGTCGGATGTGAAAATCAGCAACATTACAAGAGAGCGTGTCAAAGTTAGAATAGCAATTTTTTTTTCATATTGAAATTAGATTGTCAAAAATCAACAGAATTTTAATAAAACAAGGGACTTTTTAAGAGTGATTAATGAAATAAAAAGAAAATGGCAAAAAAACATATACGACAATGTTAATAGGGATAAGCGAAATATTCACGTAATTTTGTTTATAATTGGAGGGACAGGCGTATAAAATAGCCGTGTATCCTTGCGGGTCGAGGACGACAGACAAATTATTATCTGGAATGCATAATAATTCAATTTGCCTTTTTTTGAGCAAACTTTCAAAGAGGAATTGGTGACGGTCAGGTGGCGTTTGTAGCCTAACTCCAGCAAATAATGCAAAAGCGGTACCTGTGCTTCTCCTGGCGAAAGTCTTGAAGAATCCTTCTGGGCAGGTGGCCACCTTGCTTGCCCATACACTGGTCACTTGAAAGTCTATACTTTGGATTTAATCGGACGCGGGTTATTATTTTTAATTTTGAAAACGTAGTACAGTATATCCCCAAGGATTACGGGATAACGTAATAAAGTTTGCGGTTTTGCGGACTCGATGAACTGAGATTGAAAAAAACGTGGTTTGCGGTGAGACGAAATGCTTCCGTTCGGCGCCGGTGCACTATGACGTCTGACAGCCATCATTAGCTGTCACTAGCCGCAGGATTCTCTAAATCCCGCGACACACAATATCCGCGGCTGCAATATAAGCCTAAGACAGACTACAGACACCTTATAAACCGTCCACAATCAAAAAAATGTAAGGGGCAATAACTTGCCACACCATACTCCCCGCCTTGAAAGGTCCCGAGCTTTCAAAGATGATAATCTATACGCTGAAAAGCTGGTGCGGTTGGGAGGATGAGATGATGTTTATATATCTGGCAGTCTGAAAGCATCCAGAGAATCCCAAGCAGCAGTTCAAAACACCATTACTAGGAAACGGCGTTCGAAATTAATTATCGGATTCCAAAGAATGAAATTGCAGTTTGATTAAATTAAGACAAAGTTGAATTACTAAGCTAAATTATAACTATGTAATGGCGTACCATTGAGAAAATTTACTATTGTAAATTATAAACTAAATTAAACTACGAAATAATATAGTTCTATTGGGTTGGCAAAGGATATAACTTGGTGACAGGACGTTTATATGTACCTGACGCGGTTTTTACTGAAGCTACTTGAATTACACCATCCGATCCCGGAAAAACTTCCACTATGATGCCCAATGGCCAAGTCAATGGTGGTACGTTATCTTGACCCAAGAGAACGACAGTACCGATCTCTATAGGGCGATCGGGAGTGCACCATTTCTGGCGAACTTGCAACGTGTGCAAGTACTCAACTCGCCATTTGTTCCAGTAGGATAACACAAGCTGATCCAAAAGCCTTTTGCGGTTTGTTAAATTTATGTTTTCTTCTGTCAGTTCAGAAGAAGGCAAATGCTTAAGTGGACTGGACATTAGAAAATGCGCAGGCGTGAGCACGTCCGGATGCGGGTCTGATGAGAGAACACTAAGCGGTCGAGAATTTAAAAGGCACTCGATTTGTACCAGTACGGTAGAGAGTTCCTCGTAAGTGAGAAGCTGCTTTCCTATGACTCTATACAAGTGAGTTTTAACACTCTTAATGTTCGACTCCCAAATACCTCCGAAGTGCGGAGCTCGCGGCGGTATTCTTGTCCACTCAATGCGAGATTTTAGAAGCTCATTTTTAATATCTGTTTGAACAGACGAGTTCAATAAGAAAGAATAAATATCATCAAGTTGCGCCTTAGCGCCAACAAAATTGGTACCATTGTCTGAGTACATGACAGACACTGGACCGCGGCGAGAAATAAATCTTTTAAATGCGGATAAGAAAGCCTCAGATGTGAGGTCCGATACGAGTTCGATATGTATGGCTTTAGTTACCATACATATGAACAAACATATATAAAGTTTTTGCGAACGTTGACCTCTACGGCGAATAGGTGTGTAAGCAAGCGGCCCGGTGAAATCTACTCCAGTGTGCACAAAGGCTTTAGTATCACGGACACGGTATCCAGGAAGTTCAGCCATTTTGGGTGTTAGATGCGTAGGATTTAGACGGAAACAAGTGTTGCATTTCCGACAGCGGGAACGTATGACTGTTCGTCCATCTAATATCCAAAACCGCTGCCTTATAATAGACATCAATAATCCGGGGCCCGTGTGGCAGTACGTATTGTGATAGTGATCAATAATTAGATCAACTACGCGGTCACGTTTAGGTAAAAGCGCGGGATGCTTGGCTTCATATGGTAAGTCAGATTTAGACAATCTGCCCCCAATACGTAAGATTCCGTAGCTATCAATAAAGACAGACAAACAGCGCAACTTCTTAGATGGAAGTTCGCCTGCTTTAATTAAATTTAAATCGTTAGAAAAATGCGTATTTTGAACTATTCGAATAATGAAATTTTCGGCGGTTTGTATATTTTTAACAGAGCTATGACTAAGTAGTCTGTTCGTAAATTTAAGAATGTACATAAATACACGTAACAATTTATTCCATGAACAAACATGGTCAGCTATTGTATCTAAAATACGCGGTTCAGTATTTGATGTTTCTACAAGAAAAACCTTTGATTTAAACTCTGGCAATGTTTCACATTCAGTAGGAGAGAATTTTAAAGGCCACTCGCTAATGGGTCGATGGAGCCAAGTAGGACCGTTCCACCATAACGAGTGTTCAATTAAATCAGATGGCAGCATGCCGCGGGAGAGACAATCGCTAGGATTCTCCTTTCCGGACACGTGATTAAAACTAGCGGCAGGTAGGTTTTCCTGTATTTTAGCAATGCGATTACTGACAAAAATAGACCATCTATGGGGAGATGAGTGGATCCACGAAAGAGCTATGGCGGAGTCCGAGAAAGCGTAGACACCTGCAATAGGTACACGAGCGGAAAGTTTATCTTTGACCACGCGAACAAGCTTAGACAGAAGTAAAGCGGCGACAAGTTCTAATCGAGCTAGCGTTGTTATTTTAGCGGGGGAAACTTTGGACTTTGCACATAAAAGCCGAACGCTGATATTGCCTTTAGAGTCAGTTATGTGTAAATAAATACAACAACCATAACCACTAAAGCTGGCGTCGCAAAAGGCTACGATATTCACTACAGCTTCTCTAAAGACGCCAATGTGGCGAGGAACCTTTAGAGAAGAGAGTGAGGGGAAATCGCGCAAAAAAACGGAAAACCGATTGGTGATGGAGTCCGGAGGAACCTCATCCCAACCTATTTTAGCTAACCAAAGTTCCTTAATTAGGATTTTCGCGTACAACACGACGGGTGCTACGAGGCCAAGTACGTCGAACAAGCGGGCAACTAGCGCTAGAATCGCACGCTTAGTGCATTTATCATCTACAGCGACTGTTGTCAAAGAAAAATAATCATCAGCGGGTTCCCAGGTTAATCCAAGGATTTTGAAATTATGTTTATCATTATCCATGCCAGAAAAATTAACTGGTAAGCGGTGAGACTCTGGGAGAATCTCCAACAAAGCGGGTGAGTTTGTAGCCCATTTGACCAGGTCAAAGGATCCTAACTTAAATAACTCAATTAAATCGCGGGATAATTGTATAGCAATCTGTTCATCAGGAACAGAATAGACATAATCGTCCATAAAAAACTGAGTTTCTACTAATTTAGAAGCCTCAGGATAGCGGTCGCCATGCTCACACGCTAAATTGCGTATTGTGCGCATCGCTAAATAAGGACTAGGCTTTAATCCAAAGGGAACGCGGTTAAAGTGAAAAGTACGTTTAGGTTCATTTTTGTTGAATCGATATAAAATTCGTAAATATTTGCGGTGGTGCTCATTTACACCGATCCGTAGGAACATTTGTTTTATATCCGCTGTCATTGCGACAGGGAGGGTACGAAAATCGAGTAATAATAAAAACAAGTCGGCCTGTAAATTAGGTCCGACATGCAGAATGTCATTGAGTGACAACCCCGAGTGTGTTTGGCACTAGCGTCCAAAACCACTCGAATGCTGTCTTTGTCCGGTCTAATAACGGCGTGATGCGGTATGTAGTAACCCTCTTCTGTTAATTCAGAGTCGGGTACCTCCGATAAATACCCCTGAGTTATATAATCGGTGATAGTTTTATTGTAATCCTCGCGTAGGGTTGGCACGCACGTGAATTTACGCTCGAGCGCAAGTAGCCGACGATGAGCGACACCGCGTGAATTGCCTAATTCGGAGGGATTGCGCGCGAAAGGTAAATCGACAAAATATCTACCGTCTTTAAATAAATGATAAATGATAAATGATTTTATTTCTGTAAGTAGGTTTTTACAAACACTTTTACACGTCAAAACATATTTTTTTTAAACTAGATGAGGCCGGCATTTCCTGTCTGACTACTCTGAGAAGAAAGGCCGAAACAAACTCAGAGGTCACAGTCTCTTTTAAAGTCCAGACATAATCTTGGTCAGATCATGTGAAGACCATGTGGATTGGTGTCTGAAATGGTCTTTTGATGAAAGAACCACACAGATTGAGTGGACCTGTCCAGTCAGTGCACGCATTTGTCAGTCGTTGTGCAGCTCAACTCATAACTAAAGGAGCTCAACGATTCAACGAACAATACCAAAGAAAGGACATTTGGCTAGGCCGCAAAAAATACTCAAAACTGCCAGACCATATTAAAAACTAACTGAGAATAAAACAAAATGAAACAATGATCCACATAGTCTTCACATTTACAATAATTAAAACAATATAATACTACACAGAGTAAATATTCATGTCATTGCATAAATAAAATTCATCAATGTCAATGTGTATATTCGGACATAATCTTGAACAGATCATTTGAGGACCATGTAGGTTTGTGTCCGAAATGGTCTTTTGAGGAAAGACCACACAGATTTGAGTGGACCTGTCCAGTCAGTGCACGCATTTGTCAGTTATCATGCAGCTCAACTCAAAACTTAAGGAGCTCAATGATTTGACGAACAATACCAAAGAAAAGACATTTGGGTAGGCCGCATAAAGTACTCAAAACTGAAGAATTAAAATTATTTTCACACTCTAATTCGTCCGGACTAATAAAACGCTGAGATGGAATTTCCTCTAGCTCAAAAAACTTCTGCAAACTTGACTCGACGTCAATGCTAGCAAGCACGGTAAACGAAGATGTCATGTGTGTTACGTCACTACTATGACAATCAATATCACCCATCAGTACATATCCGAAACTAGTCAGTATAGCTGGGGGTGCGCGGGTGCCTGAGTCAACCCTATCACCTAAATAAATAAAAGGGAACAGCTGTGCTCCAAGCACAACATCGATTCCACCAGGTACATTCCAGGTTGAGTCAGCAAGCGGTAAATTATTTAAATATGACATATCGTCATTTAATCTGATAAAACTAGCGGGAAGTCTATCTGTAATGGAATCAACAACTAATGCGTGTATATAATACTTATTGTGAGGATTAATCCGAGATTCTATATTGAGATAAATAAAGCCGTGTACAGGTCGTGAGGTCATACCAACACCTTGTAAAGACGAATTGCGTAATTTAATTATGGGTAAGTTCAAACGTTTACAACAGTCCACAGTAATTAAATTATTTTGCGATCCATTGTCTATTAAACACCTGACAACAAGCTTATCTCGGCCGCTGCTATCATATACGTATATCTGCGCGGTAGCTAACAAAATAGTTGTCTCTGTCGGTAAACATATTTTAGCGGCGGCACTAAGCGAGATAGACGTAGCGGCAGGCTCGCTCGGCGTTGAATCACTTTTTACTTCGGAGAAATGTAACAATGAATGATGTGTTTTCTTACAAGTTTTACAAACACTCCGTGATTTACATTTAACTAAAGAGTGGGATAGACTTAAGCAATTTACACAGCCATGTTTCCTTTTAATAAATTCGAAACGAGCTTGCGGAGAATTCATATTTTTAAATTGTGGACAATCAAACAGTCGATGATCGACGTTATCGCCGTCACACAGCGGGCAGCGGTTATTCGAAGCTGGTTCGCTACAAGATACAAACGCTTTAGCGGTACTTTGAGTATTACTTCGATTGTTAGCTAAACTAGACTTAGCACGCGATTCCGTCTGTGAATTATTAACGTGTGAGCGCTGGAGTACCTTAACATGGTCTTGCAAAAATGATATAAACTCCGTATAGGAAGGTAATTCTTTCCCACTCACACGGCTTTCAAATTGTTGAACAGTTTGTGCGTCAACCTTTCTTAAACCACAGTGTAATATTGCGAAATCGAATAAGTCTGGAATGTCTAACTGCTTCAATGCAGCGACAGACGCTGAATATCGTTCTACACATGCATTCAGACTAGCAGCATTGCCGGCGCATCCTTTAATGTCCAGTATATTATTGAGATAATGAATACCTAAACTACGTTTATCTTGATACCTTTTGACAAGACTGTTCCACATAACACTGTATGTATCTCCTGTGGGAACAATGCCTGCAGTTAGTTTTAAGGCATCATGAGTTAATTTACTTATTAAATACTGCACACGCTGCGAATCCGTCAGATCAGTATTTAAAACAACATTAGTACGGAACATTTCATAAAACATGGGCCAATTTTCAGTTCTACCGTCGAACGATGGTAACTCGATTGGTGGTAACTTTATGCTTCTACCTCCCTTCTGATCTGATGTTAATGTTTTGCCACTTGAAAGAATGAGATTACGTTTGTATTTAATAGTTGAATATAAGTCTTCAATAGAACTTAGACTCCCATAGTCGGGTGGGGTTTCATCAATTTCAAACTGCAACTCATTGATCTGGTCAATTATTGTTTCAAACTCGCTGTAAGATTCACCAATAGATTCAGACTGCGCTAGGAATAACTCGTTCGAGCGTGAATCATAATTAGATATACTTTTGGAAGAATTATACAAGCGATTAACTCGCTCAAAAATTACTTCTTTTTTAGCAATAAGCTGAGCTAATTTAGTTTCTTGTTTTTGAGTTGCCATTATAAGGCACTATCTAATATTAATTGCTGTAAATTATCGTAAGTACTTGCAATGACTTGTACTTATTTAACTGATACCTATCCAGGCTCGAATGGACCATAAGTTGGAGGGACAGGCGTATAAAATAGCCGTGTATCCTTGCGGGTCGAGGACAACAGAAAAATTATTATCTGGAATGCATAATAATTCAATTTGCCTTTTTTTGAGCAAACTTTCAAAGAGGAATTGGTGACGGTCAGGTGGCGTTTGTAGCCTAACTCCAGCAAATAATACAAAAGCGGTACCTGTGCTTCTCCTGGCGAAAGTCTTGAAGAATCCTTCTGGGCAGGTGGCCACCTTGCTTGCCCGTACACTGGTCACTTGAAAGTCTATACTTTGGATTTAATCGGACGCGGGTTATTATTTTTAATTTTGAAAACGTAGTACAGTATATCCCCAAGGATTACGGGATAACGTAATAAAGTTTGCGGTTTTGCGGACTCGATGAACTGAGATTGAAAAAAACGTGGTTTGCGGTGAGACGAAATGCTTCCGTTCGGCGCCGGTGCACTATGACGTCTGACAGCCATCATTAGCTGTCACTAGCCGCAGGATTCTCTAAATCCCGCGACACACAATATCCGCGGCTGCAATATAAGCCTAAGACAGACTACAGACACCTTATAAACCGTCCACAATCAAAAAAATGTAAGGGGCAATAACTTGCCACACCAATAATATTCATCAATGTCAATATGTATAATAGTTGTATATAATGATGATTTTTCATAATTAAAATGTCAAGTTTTACGGTTTTATCACAAGGCTTATCAGAGCGAGCAGCTAATTCCAAAGCATTTTTGGCCTCCAAATAATCAGATATTTTATAGTACCCTTTTTTACAAAGTGTGGTTTTAATACAACTTTTAAATCGTTTTATGGGTAAATTTCGAATATCATGACAAATTACGGCTTTCTAGTACTACGAGTCTCTGAGCTAAGCCGCGGACGAAAGACAGACAGACAGACAGACGGACGGACATGGCGAAACTATAAGGATTCCTTGTTGACTACGGAACTATAAAAATGTTGTGTTAAAGTTAGGTAACTTCTAAATAATTAACAAATTTCTCTTGGTTGGCGCCGGCTAGAACTTTTTCAATTCATACGTACGTGAAAATACTAGCGGCTTCAATGACTGGAAACCTTGATCACATTGCAAAAACGGCCACAGGCCAGAGAGGTCAGACGATAGTTTTTGTTTAAACCTAGAAATTCGTCAGTCATATATAACACTCAGATTCGAGATGCGCGCAGGCCCCTTTATTCGCCATTCCATTTTGCCGCACCTATGCTGGAGTTCCCAGGGGACAAGCCCGCGACGAGTCGCTGGGGACTCTGAACCCGTGGGGACGCCCATACAAAGTGGTGTGGGATAAACTCCGCCCATGGGTTTCCCCGCTGTCGCAGAGTCTCCGGCCCCAGCTTGTGGAGGACGTGGTGAGCGCTCTGTTCCCTTCGAGAGGGAAACACACCTCCACGCCCATGGCTCCGCCTATTGCGGTGCCCAATGCGGACCACACCGCCGACGACGACGACGCTCCGATGCTCCGGAGGTGACCGAGGTCGAAATGAGAGTGGCTGTACGCAGGCTAAATGCTAAAAATACCGCCCTAGGACCCGAAGGCTTACCTGGGAAAGCCTGGGTCTTGGCCTTGGAGGCTCTCGGGCTTCGACTAAGGGGCTCTTAGGAGCCCAAGGGGCTCTCGAGCATACTTGGTAGTGCACACTTGGAGAGGGGCCAGTTCTCGCTTCGTTGGAAAACGGGGAAACTGGTCCTCATAAAGAAGCCGGGGCGCCCTGCGTATTCTCCGTCCGCTTATCGGCCCATCGTGCTGCTTGACGAGGTGGGCAAGCTCTTTGAAAAGAGACATTGCAGATTGTCTCGTCGGGCGGCTAGTGCGGGTGGGGCCGGATTTGGTGGACAGCCAGTTTGGTTTACGTAGGGGGCGCGGTGGATGCAATCATGCGCGTGCGGGCCCTCACGACGGGGAACAGGGTAGGGTCGTCTTGGCGGTGTCTCTAGACATCGCCAATGCCTTCAATACCCTGCCCTGGCAAGAGATGTCGCGCGGTGTCCCACAGGGATCGATCTTGGGGCCGTATCTGAGAGACATCGGATACGACACATCGGCGTCGAATCGACGATAAAGTACGTGGGAGTCGTCCTCGACAGCCGGTGGAACTTCGCGGAGCATTTACGACTTTTGGCTCCCAAACTGGAGCGGGCCTGGGGGGTCGAAACGCCTCCTGCCGGAGGCTCTACGCGGGGGTCGTACGTTCCATGGCCCTTTATAGGGCACCTGTGTAGGCGCGTTCCCTGGCTCGGCTGTCAGCCCGCCGGTTGAGCGTGGCCCAAAGGGTCCTGGCCATCCGGCTGGTCCGGAGATACCACACGGTCTCCGGTTAGGCGGCGAGCCTCCTTGCCGGATTGCCGCCATGGGATCTGGAGGCAAAAGTCCTCGCGCACGTATGGGAGTGGCGCGAGGAGGCACAACGCCGTGGCGTAACTTCATTGCCGTGAGAAATCACGGCACAGCGGACAGAGCTCCGGCGGGATCTCATGGCAACATGGAGAGTGCGATTGTCGCAACCCAGTGCTGGGCACGTCACAATTGCGGCGATACGTCCCTTCATTGAGGAGTGGCTAGAGAGACGCCATGGCGTCCTCACCTTCCACCTGACGCAGGTACTCACCGGAACCGGCAGCTACGGGAGGTTCCTGCGTCGGATAAAGCGGCAGGAAACGCCCGGGTGTCACCAATGTGTGGATCGCCCCGGGGACACTGTGGAACATACGGTGGAGGTCAGCCCGGCTTGAGCAGAGCACCGCCTTGTCCTCGTCGAGGCGACTGGCAGCGGAGATCTCTCGCGTCCGGCCCTGGTCCAGGCCATGGTACGGAGCGAGAGGACATGGGCAGCCGTCAGCTCCTTCTGCGAAGCAGTAATGCTCGCAAAAGAGGAGGCGGGACGGTTGAGTGAATGGCAAATTTCGCGCTCTCTCGCCCCTAGCCGCCACAGGAGACGCCCTGGGCGTCGGGAATCCTAGGCGGATTTCCGGCCACCGTAGGCGCGGGCTTGCGGACGGTGAGCAATGGGTAGCTCACCGTCCGATAAGGAACAAGCCCGGGTCGACGGCGCGGTGTGTTCCACGCGCGCCTCAAAGATATGTCGGCACAAGTGTAGGGGTCCACTATAGGGCCGATGCCTACCGGGGTCGCGGGAAAGTCCGAAAGGAATACCGAGGCCCCTGGCAACACAGGCATTGGAAGGAACACGGGTGGGTTTTAGTCAGTAATAGTCTGGCACACCCTCCCGCACCGCCCAGCGGGAGAAGTTATTTGATAATTTCCCACCCAAAAAAAAAGGTGGAGTTCGCGCACCTCTACGTCGCATATGAAATAATTATAACACATTTTTTTCGGACATAGATCTATTTACACTACCTATATCATTTAACAAATTTCGAAAAATTCTAATCCGAAAATTAACAAACTAAATCTACTTTAATGAATAACTGTAACCTAAGCATAATGTAATGTAAATTCACTCGCATGCCTAGTTAGTTCTTATACAAAAATTTTAACATGTGGATAACTTTGTGGCTTACACACACACTATTAAGTTTACATACTAAGGATCATTAAACATTTGTGAACTGTTTGTTTGCCCAAAGAAAGAAATAAATAAACAAATAAATAAATAAACAAACAAATTAATTAATAAATACACATAGTATCTAACTATCTACATCTTTTTATACAGGATGGCGATTTAATCACCTGGCCGGGTCCAGGGATTCGAAACAAGTGTTCGACTCGGGTAAATAAAATAAGTTATTTAAAAAACAAAAAACCCGACTGCAAAAACAACTGAAAAGAGAAAAACAAGCATTATAATCTATATAATTTTGGTATCGCAGGCGGGGACAATCAAAAGTTACACCATATTTAAGGTTATTCGACTGTCCCCGCCTGCAAGACCAAAATTATATAGATTATAATTATTGTTTTTCCCTTTTCAGTTGTGTTTTTGCAGTCGGGTTTTTTGTTTTTTAAATAATTTATTTTATTTCAAGCTTTTTAGTTTTATTAACATATATATTTGAAACTTACTCATTACTAGCTTTTATTTGATACCAATAATGTTGCAATTAATTTAAAAAAACCCTTCCCCTCCTTTTTTTTGTATTTGCAGATGCAATTTATAAATATTATATAGCCTATGTCACTCCCACAATTAAGACGAATCTAAGGACACCTCATATGTTAAAATCCATCAAGCCGTTTAGGCTACAGAGCGTGCCAAACAAATAGACATACATACATACATACATACATACATACATACATACATACATACATACATACATACTCTCGAAAAACATTACCCTCCTGAGGCAGTCGGGTAAAAAAGAACAAATGTCTTACAACGGTAGAGACTATTTCGATGCAGCAGTTTTGTTTTTTTAGGTACGGGAAATAAGGTTCATAGTAAAAGTTGTTTAGTGTGATGGGTAGAATCACCCCTTTGACGGATGCAGGTGACTAAATCGCCAGCCTGTATTGTGTTGAGAGAAGATATCGCACAAAAACACGAGTCTGACGATAGAAAATACTCTTCATTATGTATACACAATACGAATTAGAGATAACATTTGACACAATGGGCGGACTTATCGATAGAAGCGATCTTTAACGATTGTTATCAAAAACATTTCCCGGCAGTACCCGTCTAGGAATCATTAGGATGTAGGTAGATGCTATTTGCCAATGATATCAAATTATCACATAGGTACGATGCTGTTAAAGCATGATGAAGGTACTTCGGGTACGGAGTTACAGACTCTACACTAGGATCAAATTAAACCAAAATATTTTATTTCACATAAACCTACATGGGCACTTATGAAACGTCAGAATGTTTATGCACGGTTCCAATTGGTCGTTTCCTCAAAAATCACAGTGTTAATAGGTATGGCAGGACAGCGTAGGCCTGTCAAGAAGTGCCAGATACTTAACAAAAAATAAATGGTCTACAAATCTAGTCTATTCAGCCTACAACGTTCTCATATTCACAAAATACAAAAGAATCTATGTAAAATATTAATAAAATAATAAAAATAAAAACCTATTTAAACCAAATGACTTGTTTGCTATTACAACTGTATCAGGTCTGAATTAAATGAGTAACCGTGGAGTTATTGGAACCGTGCACCTAGCTTCTGACATTTCATAAGTGCCCATGTAGATTTATGTGAAATAAGATATTTTGATTTTGAATATCCTGTCCAATAAGCCACTAATAATTAGTGATATCAAAATTGTAGGTATATAATGTCAAATAATGAAAATATTACGACAAAACGTATGTATACAAAAATAAACATCGTAATTTGGGAGCAGTTAATAGACATTTACCTAGTTAGGCCGTGTATGAGGTACCAGCGATGCCACATGTGCAGAAGGAATTATTGCCAAACTTCCTTGTCTTCAACGTAGTCTTTAATCTTATGCGTTTTTGATAAGAACACGTTTGATGTGGGTTTGGAGAGAGCAATACCTAAAGTCGAATTATTTATTCACTGAAGTAATCTGGAGTAGCTGTCACTTAGTGTAATAAAATGGTCATATTTATTGTAATGGGGATCGTTTAGTTTAATCGATTTATATAACGGTAAAATAAATGTATAAAATGTAATAAATACTATCAATATGACCATTTTTTACCGACTTCCAAAAAGCAGGAAGTTCTCAATTCGGATGTTTGTATATATTTTTTTATGTATGTTCACCGATTTCTCCGTCAATTATTGACCGATTTTGACCGATTTTTTATCCGATTTTTTAAAAACTTTTTTGTATGAAAGGATATGCTCCCGAGGTTGTCCCAATGTAACCAAGTCAATCTGATGAGGATCCCATGTAAATCGATGGAAATCCTCAAAATTGTATAGGCGATTTGGGTATTTTTATAGTAACTTGTGCATTTGCTCTCGGAAAGCACAATTTGATGGAGTGGAATTGATGATGACACTATAGATGGCCAGCGGGACAATTTTTTTTTTTTGAGCTTGGTAAATCATCAAATATTTTCTCCCTACCTTTGTGCTGATGACATCTCTTTGAAGCGCAAGTGGAATACAATGCGCCGTCGACCCGGGCCTGGTCCTTACCGGACGGTGAGCTACCCATTGCTCACCGTCCGCAAGCCCGCGCCTACGGTGGCCGGAAATCCGCCCGGGATTCCCGACGCACAGGGCGTCTCCTGCGGCGGCTAGGGGCAAGAGGGCGCGAAACATGCCTTTCCCTCAACCGTCCCGCCTCCTCCTTCGCGAGAATTACTGCTTCGCAGAAGGAGGTGACGGCTGCCCATGCCCTCTCGCTCCGTACCATGGCCTGAACCAGGGCCGGACGCGAGAGATCTCTGCCGCCGATCGCCTCCACGAGGACACGGCGGTGCTCTGCCCAAACCGGGCAGACCTCCACCGAATGCTCCATCGTGTCCTCCGGGCGATCTACACAGTGGTGACACCCGGGCGTTTCCTCCCGCCTTATCCGACACAGGAACCTCCCGAAGCTGCCGTGTCCGGTGAGGACCTGCGTCAGGCGGAAGGTGAGGACGCCGTGGCGCCTCTCTAGCCACTCCTCAAAGAGGGCACCGGGACTACTTAATAATAAGTATTTAACGGGTTGCTATCCGATTAGGTACTGTAATATTTGCCAAGAGCCAAGAGATCTGCCACTCACCATATGCATTGTGACGAGCATAAAAGGCTTAGCTGGTTGCTAAGCCATTTATGCTCGCTGTTACCAAGAGAACTCCTCAACAATTAACGTCCCTGCATCGGGAAAAGCAATATTTTGTAAAAGGTGATGCGCAGTTGACATTAGGCTCTTGTAACTTAGATAAATTACAAACTGACCCATTAAAAAGTGAAAAATATAAATTATTTAAAGAAAAAAAAACGACTTCCAAAAAAACTTGAATTTTGGAAGTCGGTGGCAAAAAACTGTAATACGGATCCAAAGACACCGACTTCCGATATTAAAGTAGTTTTAGTAGTGTTCTTTTGGAAGTCAGTTACATTTTTTTTAATTTTTTTTTTTACACAAAATGACAGCTAGCACATGTCAGATTATTCCAGTAAATGAATAATTCGAGTTTATCTGTTGTAGGTAGGGTTGCCAACCCCAAAATAATAAAGTATCCTACTATATAAGATGCCTAAATACCTACTAGTATATTTCTAAAGAAAAAATATAGTAAGTGAAACTACTATAGTTTTATTTCAACACAAACTGACGAGATGATCGTAATAGGGCAGTATTATAATTAAGCTGAATTGATGATATTTTGTAACCTTAATTTAGAGTGTAAAAATAGTGTTATGAGACATTTAAAAAACCTGTTAATAAAAATTCATATATTCTTTAATAAAAATATTTTTGATTATAACATAACATCACGCCTTGTTTCCCCCTCGGGGAAACAAGGCGAGGTGTACCTGTAGTACAACCACATTTCGCCAGTTACGTTTAAGTCCCATGTAATAGGGGGCGAGCCTATTGCCATCAACCAGGCACAAATCCAGACTCCGGGCTGCTACTGAGAAATTCCAGATAGAAAAAACCCAATAACACTTTTCCCAACCCAGGAATCGAACCCAGGACGTAATGCTCAGCAGTAGCGCTTGCGACCGCAGACCAACGAGGCAGTGTTTTTGAAACATACTACTATTTTTTTTTTTTATTATTTCGACATCCAGTCAATATATTTTTACATAAAATGGCTTCGAAAAAACCGACTTATATTTGATATAATAAGCGGCCAAGTGCGTGTCGGACCACGCACAATGAAGGCCTAGGGTCCGTACCTAGTTGAGATGAATTTATCCCAAAAACAAACATTGTAGTTGAAAAGCATGTTCCTCCATACAATCCAACTGCAATTAATGTAAGTTCTTCCACACAATATTGAGGGATTTACCAAGTTATTTTAACACCATAGACTTATTAAAGGTTTTCCTGTAATATATAAGTGAAGAACTAATTTCTGTTTTGTTTTCAAAATTTTAGCGCCAGTTAGTGTAGTTATTTTAAATAACTTTAAAACTATTTATTTTTTAAAATGTTAAAAAATATATTTGAGCCCTTCCTTATGAATAGATACGAGCCGTCTCAAATAGACAGCCCGAATCTATTCATAGCTATCCCATTTTGGTCAAAAAAAGCTCCGTGGATAGCTTTTAGCGGAAAAGCTTGGCTAGGCATTGCTCCGTGGCTAGGCATAACGAGTGATGGAACACTTAATTTTAAAATACAGCCTTTTGTAACAAGTCTTTGTAAATAAGCTCCAACTAGGCCCTACTTATGTGTCATAAACATCAACAAATTGCTAAGTAACCTAATTCTCAGTTCAAAACAAAACAATAATCACAGTCTATACGCTACTTGTTTGTGTTATGGCAAATTAATCGCAATTTAGAATGGTCGAGACAGCCCGGCGACGTATCAAATGAATCAACGAACTAGGGATGTTCAAAAATAATCGATTATTAAAAAAATATTACTTCATAAAAACATATTTTTTGTTTGTTAAAAACTTTTTTTTTCGATCATTTATCAATTGATATTTTAATTTTAAGCATCGCCTGCTTTTAATTTTTTTCTACTGGTATTAAAATATCCAGGCAACACCGCTACCCAGTCGAACGATCTGGGTAGCGGTGTTGCCTTGATATTTTTACAGGGTTTCCGATGGTTCACGTTTTTCTGTGTTTAAGTCTTTCTCAAGGTCAAGTCAAAAGTTAGTCATATTGAGACTGACTGACTTCTGAGTTATACTTATTTATCGCAGCGCCTCCATCCAACTTAAAAATGGACCCCAAGAACATTTGGAAAACCCATCAAGGAGCATACTATCCTTATCTTCATTGGCCAACAAGCATTTGCAGGTTCCTGCGTTGTCAGCTCCCGCAGAGCCTAAAGCGGGAAATGTCCTCAGAAAAGTCAGGAACCGCATAGGAAAAAGGTTACCGAAGCTTTCGTTTTTTTATTCTTTGCCAAGCAATATGTCTCGTGGTAAATAATTACGAAACAATAGCTTCATCAATGGCTCCAAAGAAATAATTACTGCAAATAAGGTTGATTTAATCAGTTTGTTTTTGTAAAATCGATTATATATTAATTGTTTTTTACCGTTAAATCACATCCCTGCAACGAACCAATGTATCGACCTGCACAATTGAACCGAGACAATTATTAATGTCCTAGCATGAACCTGTCCTTTGAGATGACGGTACGCTACACGTTCCAAGGTCACTCATAGTCAAAATCGAGACCTGTTGCATTGGTAAATTCTAAAGCGATCCTTACTTCTTCGTAATACAAAAAAGCTTTGCGTGTCGCTAGCTCGCCAACAAAGTTTGTAGCAGAGCTGACTGACCAAGTTGCGTCGGAATGGCTAAACCCCCCTTAATCATAGAGGCTCTTATTCGTTATTTATAGTTCTTTGCTCTTTTTTCATGACTATTATTGTTTGTGTATTGCAGCATTGAACCTCTGCGGTCTGAATCTATCAGTTTACGTTTTGTAGCTGGCCTCTTTTCTTATTCATAATTTTACAGTTTTTTTTTTTTAATATTGCTTAAAAAAAGGTTGTCAACTTTGTCATAGTGAGATAGTAGGTCGCTGAAAAAATTCGACACTCGACTCTAACAAAAATTTGCACTATAATGCTTAATATTACGCAACTGGATCCTTGAATCGAAAAGTGGTGTTCACAGACCTACAATATTTCTGAACGGCCTATCCAGCGATACCCCACGCCATGGGGTAGACGAGAAAAAAATATTGTTCCTTGTTTACTACGGAACCCTAAAACCAACCGCCAATCAAATGTTTGGTCATTAAAGTACTTTTTTTTCTACTAATATTATAAATGTAAATGTCTGGATGTATGTCCTTCGTTCACACACAACATACTAAATGTATTTTAATGAAATTTGGGTATAAGAAGATAGCTTAAACCTACCTCGGAATAGCAGTTAGGCTACGGCTACTAAAATCACGGAAACAGGTACTAATATTTTTTTGTTTGTGCATCTCGTAATTGACCTTGAGAGGTCGTCACTACTTACCGGATAATCCTGTGGCTGCCTTAAGCTGCTTTTGCTGCGAATTACTTAAATTACTAGACGACTGCACGCTAATGGCACCACCTGTGGGACATGAACCTCAGCACGTCACTGGGGGGAGGAGATGGGACAGGTTGGATCATGACTGGATGTGTTACTCTATTTATATTTGTAATTCGTATGGTGTACATAATAAAGAGTATTCTACTCTATTCTCATAGGGGCAACTAATAACCAGCAGATGTTAGTTACTTTTTGAAGATGAAGGTAAACGGAGATTTATCAAGTCCTGCAAAATCTCCAAACCCAATTTTGAGCATTGTAATCTAGGGTATCCAGCAACTTGGCCCGTGTCCAACACACCTTCTGCTTCCGTAACCCTGACTCCTCTAACAGGGTCAGGCATCTCGTTAACATGATGTACTGGCACCGCGTCAACTGCACGTGTAGGTCCATTAACGGGTCAAACGTGGTACAACCAACTAATTGAATATTGATTAGTAGGTAGATAAATTGTTTTGTTTGTAATCTGGACAATTGCTTTTAGTACTTATGGAAAATTATGTTTTATGAATGGAGTTAATCAAAGTGTTTTTTGTTTTTCATCTCGAAGCATGTAGCAATGTGGGTGATCTAATTTTTTAGAGAAATATCTCGGCTGTTTAATTAGGTTCAGGTAGGTAAATAATGTTAAACACAATGAAGCCGCGACTGTATGGGCGCCGAGAAGTTTAGTTTTAGGGGGTTGCATCTTCAGCTTCACGAATCGAGCTCGGATACGTTAAGGTTATCGTTTGTCCATTCATTAAAGGGGTAACTTTACTTTGTCGACATATGCAGGAAAGCTTAAATATGTTATTTGTATCCGCTTCGAATGGGATAGGTTTTATTTATTTTGTCCATTCATACAGAAAGAGGACTAACTGTGTTGATTTATGCAAAGCAGCCTAAGAATTAAGAAGAGCAAAGAGCAAAGCAAGCTCGATAATATTAACACCCCGCCTAGACTTGATTAGATTTTTGGAAATAGGAGTTCGGTTGTTTGTCGACTAATGCACTGAACCTTTAGAATTAAGTAGAACATTTAAGGATCTCGCCTCGAATAGGTTAAGTTCTCTATTAATGTCTCAGATTATACCCATTAATATATTAGGCGTTTTCGGATATTTTTATAGTTCTGATTTTTTTTTACACCTTTGGTTTATTTTGAAGCCAGGGAGGTGCAACTGCACCCTCTTGCACCCCGCTCCGCCTATGCACGAGTGTAAAATTGCATAGTAGAAAAAAGGATACCTATCTATCTATGTGATGAAATGCTGTTCGGTGGTAACCGCATCACTCACTTTAGCGCGGCTGAAACAATTTGGCAATTTTTTATTTTAAAATGTTCGTAATAGTCGGAAACAGGGGGTTTATTCCCTAAGCACGATATCCGTAGTTTTGGACGAAGTTACGGGCATTTCTACTTATCACCTACGGACGTAAGATAAGTACAGAGCCCGAACTAAGAATGACTGACAACACGATTTGACAGTTGTCCCTACTAGCGATGTGTTTGCCCGTTCGATAATTTGAATTTGTCATTCGTTTTGACGGATCAAGCACTTTTGGACGAGCCACAAATCGTCGTCGACGGACGAGTGTAGACCCCAGGTTCTTAAGGAAAGGAACATTTGAAAAGTTGACGGGAAAATTGGAAAATTACGTGGGAATTTTGTATGAATTATTGAAATTTGGACAGGACACGTCTCGTCAGCTAGTCCTTAACTATATCAATAAAAATGAAATTCGGATCGTTGGTAAGTACATACATTACAAGAACGACTGGACCGACTTGGCAATTTTTTGTTTTAAAATGTTTATTTAAGGTGGGGAAAGAAAAATTTTGAAAAATCCTGGAATGTTAGAAAAATGGGAAACCTGGTAGTCTTTTTTATATGGGATTTTTGTATGAACTATTGTTTGGATAGAATAACGTCTGTCGGGTCAGCTAGTAATAAATTAGTAGGTAAAATCTCTATTTACCATTATGGATTAGGTAGGTTTCTAGAAGACTGGTTTATTATTTTGCTTGATTACCTAATAGTTAAACAATAGGTAACTGGCTAAGTTCATTAACATAGTCATGTACAGGTATTAGCTTTATCATTAATTCTGATGTATTTTTAAGACTAAGTACCAGGGCCGGATTTACAGGTGTGGAGGCCCTGGGGCAACCAAGAAGTGGAGCCCCCGAAAAATGTATGGAACAGATGAAAAAAAAACAATTATTAAAAAAGGTATCTTGTGAAGGTGACCTTTTTTTTTGATGATTGTGAACGTTTTTTCTTTGAAGGACACAAAGGATGTATTTTTTCTTATCTTAAAAAAAACAAACTGTGGAGGCCCCTTCTTTGTGGAGGCCCGGGGCCAGTGCCCCTGTTGCCCTGCCCTAAATCCGGCCCTGCTAAGTACCTATAGTCTGAATTCATCAATAGGCACAGATTATAAAACAGAAGGCAGACAGACCGCACGGAACACCGAGAGTGCGGCCAACGAATCAAATAAAAATTCGAAAGCTAATACATTCTCAAGTCAGTACTCACCCTGCCGGGGTCGCGGGAAGGTACTTATGGGTCACCAAGGCCCCCGCAACACAGGCAACGGAAGGAATACGGGTGGGTTTTAGTCAGTAAGAGTCTGACACACCCTCCCGCTCCGCCCAGAGCGGGAGAAGTTATTTGATGATTTCCCATTAAAAAAAAAAAGTCTGTACTCACGTATCTAGTCAGTAGTCAGTCACGGGCTTTTACAGATAATTTAAATATTTTTGAGAATAATGGCGTCTTATTTTTTTAAACATTGTAAAAACTGATCCCAAAAACAAAAGAAAGAAGATGGAGTATCTTTTCATAGGTAAATATTTATTGTTTGCCAAGTGACATCTTGAAACACAAAACCTTGACAAAAATCATTCAGTGTTGCTAGTTTATAATGAAACATTTAGCCCCTAAGTTTGGAATTAATTATAGGATACAGGAATATCGATATACAAAAATATTTATTTCGATGATAGTGTTCTATCTACGGCGAGCAGTGGTGGCCCAGTGGTAACGGCCGCGACTTATGAGTTGAAGGTCGTAGGTTCGAACCCAGACAGGTGCTTTACTTTGTGTAAATATCTATGGCGAGCAGTGGTGGCCCAGTGGTAACGGCCGCGACTTACGAGTTGAAGGTCGTAGGTTCGAACCCAGACAGGTGCTTTACTTTGTATAAATATCTATGGCGAGCAGTGGTGGCCCAGTGGTAACGGCCGCGACTTACGAGTTTAGGTGCGAACCCAGACAGGTGCTATACTTTGTATAAATATCTATGGCGAGCAGTGGTGGCCCAGTGGTAACGGCCGCGACTTACGAGTTTAGGTGCGAACCCAGACAGGTGCTATACTTTGTATAAATATCTATGGCGAGCAGTGGTGGCCCAGTGGTAACGGCCGCGACTTACGAGTTTAGGTGCGAACCCAGACAGGTGCTATACTTTGTATAAATATCTATGGCGAGCAGTGGTGGCCCAGTGGTAACGGCCGCGACTTACGAGTTTAGGTGCGAACCCAGACAGGTGCTATACTTTGTATAAATATCTATGGCGAGCAGTGGTGGCCCAGTGGTAACGGCCGCGACTTACGAGTTTAGGGGCGAACCCAGACAGGTGCTATACTTTGTATAAATATCTATGGCGAGCAGTGGTGGCCCAGTGGTAACGGCCGCGACTTACGAGTTTAGGTGCGAACCCAGACAGGTGCTTTACTTTGTGTAAATTATTTCATCACCACTGCTCTCAAAACGGTGAAGGAAAAAATCGTGAGGGCACCGGCATATCCTAGAACCAACCCGCACTGGGCCCGCGTGGTGGATTACGGCCCACTCCCTCTCACAGAGAGGAGGCCTGTGTCCCAACAGTGGGAACATTATAGGCTGATTATGTGTCTTATCTATCGCGTGTTTTGGTTGGTATGTTTGTATGTATATAAATAAGTATGTTTGTGAATATGTATGTGTATCTGTTTGTGTGTCTTCGTAACTCGTAACTACTTAGCAGATTGTCTCTAATAATAATTATGTACATCAGTCGATTCACCATAGCATGAGTATGAGTATGGGTTATGACGTCACCATAAAGTACATATAGCTACCAAAAACAATAAAAAATTGGTGTCTCAAAATAAAACAAAAACACTTAACGCAAATGTATCGTTTATTACCACCATACTTTAGCGATATTTTTAAGGGTGTTGTTACCATGACGTATAGTGTAAATAAATAAAAACTGATAAAAACTGAAGCACGCAAATAACAAACTTTAAAACCGGCCAAGTGCGTGTCAGACCACGCACAATGAAGGGTTCTATTGTTAGGAAGTTGGGATGAATGTATCTCAAAAACAAACTTAACATTGTAGTTGAAAAACATGTTCTCCCTTAAACCGATATAAGCCACGGTCAATTTCACGGTCAGTTGGAGAATTGACCGTGGCATATGCCACGGTCAATTCTCCAACTGTAAATTTAAGTTGGTCAACTATTACTCGTTAAGGCGCTGACAAGACACAAATGACCAAACTAGGCTTATCTTAAGAAAAAAAATTGCCAAATCTGTATAGTTTGTGGTAGCGGAAAAAATATATGTTAATTTTGAACAAATTTCCCAGAACTTGGTTGTTACCAAAATACGTTTTGAAAAAAAAATCTCGATGTAACTAACGTTAAACTAACGTCTTACTTTGAGTTCTAATCCAAAATATCTGAATTAAATATTAACTTACGTTACGTATTTAATAACAACAAGATCATCTCATTTGAATGCAGAACTTGGTTGTTTTTTATTTTCGATTACTCAAATCAATTTTGGGTAAATAGATAATTGCTTCATATTTTGCAATAATTTACAAGCGTTGTGTCATCGCGCTTCTCTTTCTTTTCTATGCAATCTGACAGTGACCGCGGTTTAGGTGTTGTCAGCGTCTTAACTTGTAAAGCCAGCTAAGCTAAGTGGAGCTGTGACAGGTTTCCTTTTAATTTAATTATATGTAGGTACTACTACCCTGCATTTTTTAACATCTCTATAAACGACTTTTACACTTGACTCTCAAAAATTAGCACTTTAATGCTTAATATTACGCAAACGGATCCTTTAATCGAAAACTGGTATTCAAAGACCCGCAATATTTTTGAATGGCCTATCCAATGATACAACACCACGGGATAGACGAGAAAAATAATATAATCCCCACATTACGTGTAAGGTAGGTACCCTAAAAAGTTGTTTTTTTTTTAGCACTTTGTCGGCATGATTAATATGTATACCCATGCCAAATTCCAGCTTTCTAGTACCACGCGTCTCTGAGCAAAAGCGGGACAGACAGACAGACAGACAGACAGACGGACATT
Organism: Atethmia centrago; assembly: GCA_905333075.3. NCBI lineage: Eukaryota > Metazoa > Arthropoda > Insecta > Lepidoptera > Noctuidae > Atethmia > Atethmia centrago. The sequence continues at coordinate 19,270,662 of HG995385.1, forward strand.
GCGAAACTATAAGGGTTCCTTGTTTAATACGCAACCCTAAAAGCGGTGTTGTAAGTGTTTCCATTTTTAAGGTTCCGTATTGATCACGCCGACAAAGTGCTAAAATAAAATTTGTAAAAAAAAAATCATCCCCACATTACGTGCAAGGGATTTCTTGTCTATATGAGTAGGTACTGCATTCTCATCCCCCTGGACGCGTACTCACAATACACACACCTTCACACACATTGTATACCCCTTAGCACAAATTTATCATGTCCCAATATTGTTCCGTCATTTTGCAATCAACATCATCTGTTTTGTAATCTGAGATTAACAAATTCCCAAAGTAAGTACCTACCTGCATTAAATTTATACAATCTGACTCAACGGCAGAAATTCACTTTATGAAGACCCATGTATGTATAACTCTTCTCTACATTTTATACAATAATTTATTTATTATTTATTCATTTATTATTTCTAGATGTTTAATGTAATTAAATAGTTTGGGTATTTTTTCATCATCCTGGCAACCGTACACGCAAATAGAGGCACGTGTTCTTGTAGTGCTGTCACGCACACAATTGTCTATAAACCTCACATTAAGGTTCGTGCAGACTAGCGTGTCTGTCGCGCCCGCGATATCACCCCAGTCTGCACGAGCCGAGAATGATGATCAAAGCTTGTTCCTGTTCTAAATGAGAAGAACTCTTCATCTTGCAGTAGGAACAAGGAGAAATGCAGTTGATATAATTACTCTGTATAATTACCTAATGCAGTTGTTTTAATTCATTCATCTATTCATTCATTCATTAATTCTTAGATTTGATGCCACCACTGCATCTGATTGGTTGAAAACTGGGCTTCGCTTGATTTGAACTTTTAGTTTTTTTTATATATATAAATAATTCCTTTTATTTTGTTATATATTTGGAATCGTCTCCTCAAGCCCTTTATATCGATACCCCACAATGTCAAGTGACAAAAAAACCTCAAAATGCCGCTATTTTGAGTCGATCGACACCTGTATTAAAACCTATCCCGCTGTTAGGATTAAACTTCCGAGGGTATCCTACTAATATTATAAATACGAAAGTTTGTAAGGATGGATGGATGGATGTTTGTTACTCTCTCACGCAAAAAGTACTGAACGGATTTGGATGAAATTTGACACACAGATAGTTTATAACCAGGAATAACACATAGGATACTTTTATCCCGATATACCCACGAGGTCAAAACTAATGCGGGCGAAACCGCAGGGCGCATCTAGTATAAAAATAAAACATTAATCATTTAATTGTTACAGTGGTCCTACCGGTTTTCTCATACGGCACGGCGATAGGCTGGATTTCCCCCATGGGCCCCCGGCTCATGTCGGAGGAGACCCCGGCCTCGGCCCCCGTACATCCAGACACCATATCCTGGATGGCATCAGTGGTGTATCTCGTGGGAACCCCCGCCGTGTTCTTCTTTGGTTATATCGTGGATAACTATGGGAGGAAGAAGGCTTTGATGTTGACGTCATTTTCTATGGCTGTAAGTGTATTATGATATAATATACATAACATAACGCCTGTAATACCCGAAAGGTTAGGCAGAGGTGTACCTTTAGTACACCCATAGTATTATGATATGCATGTTAATATTTCAGGAATTTTGTGCTCTTACTCCGCAATTTGATATGCCATCACTGCTAAAATATAACACCACTTTATAGGCTGTGATCGCAAGTTTTGCGTCCGACCCAAATCCGTTGTCAAGCTATGCCGTCCGATTTTGTGTTAGAAAATTGTAATGCTAAATAGATGGTTACGACATTGATTTGACCTACTACTCAATAATAATTGCTTGATCATTGATTTGACCTAATACCTATGTTTTCAGAATTTTGGGCTTTCCAAAACTTTTCTCGCAAACACTAGAGAGAACACTTACAATAACATCACGCCTTGTTTCCCGGCATAGGTACCCCGGGAGGAGTATACCCACATTTCGACAGTTATGTTTAAGTCCCATACATATAGCCACTGCCTTTGGTAACTCCATCTACCATCACGATTTCGCTTGAATTGGTTCCCCAAGCAGTTTTTTTTTTAGCAGTTTACCCGCACATTTTTTGTGACTTAAGGTACGTGCGTGGATAGGAGGCGAGTCTATTGCCATGGTTACGCTAGAAGAATCTTATACTAAAGTTACTTCTATCTTTCCAGGCATGCTGGGGTCTAAAGCTCTACTCAACAGAAACGTGGGCTCTAATAACAGCCCGAGCGATAGTCGGTCTCGGCGTGAGCGGCTCCTACGTTGTCACGCCTTTATACATCAAAGAAATTAGCGAAGACTCGATCAGAGGAACTCTTGGGAGCCTGGTGGTACTGTCACAGAACCTGGGCAATCTGTTCGCCTACGTGATGGGGGAGTACCTGAGCTATAACGCAATGCTGTGGGTGTGTTTGATTGTGCCTATCCTGCATTTAGTGCTGTTTACCACGATGCCGGAGACGCCTTCGTATTTGTTGAAATGCGGGAAGGTTGAGGTGAGGAATATTTTTTTACACACGTACCTCCGTGATGCTGATGGGTAACCTGCGAGGGCTTTTTGTATGTAGGAAATTATTAAGTAACTTCTCCCGCTCTGGGTGGAGCGGAAGGGTGTGTCAGACTCTTACTGACTAAAACCCACCTGTTCCTTCCGCTACCCGTGTTGCCAGGGCCTCGATATCCCTTTCGGACTTCCCGCGACCCCGGCAGGACCAACCTGCGAGGGCTGGTTCGAAGTGGTTCAGACTGTGAAAAGACTACCTACTATCTACATAGAAGAATTTGGGAGAGACCTTTGTCCCTTATTAGGTTGGGACAGTTTAAGGTGTGGAATAGGGATGTTGCTGATGCAGATTTTTTATATCCGCCGATGCGGATGCGCATTTTTGGTAACGCACATCCGTGGATGCGGATCTCAAGTTTTTTAAAGGGATCTGTCAAGGCGGCAAGGCTAAATTCAAAATTTCTTACGGTTTTTGCAAATTGCAGCGCTGTTTCGTTGTCTGTTGATCATAATGCAATTCACGGCTAGTTAGTTATAATAAAATAATTACTTACTAAATAAAAAATCAATATAGCTCTTGAAATTATGTGTGTTAGATGGATATAAGACTATTGTGAAAATGTGACCATTTAGAGGTACCTATACGTATTGATAATTTAAATGATTATAATTTCCATTTTGTTGATTATGATTTAACTTATATTAACCCTTTTCCACCCAAATCTTCATCCGCATGAGTTCTGCATTGATTAATGCGGATGCGGAGGTCTAAATAAATGCGGAAGCTTCGAAATTGCGGATGCGAATGCGAATATTCGCAACATCTGCTGTAGAAGGAGTTTGGAAACCTTTGTTTAATAGTGTACAACTTGATAATTATTAGGCTTTGAAAAGTAAAGACATAACGTCCTCTTGCTTGTTTTCCCAAGAACAACAAAACTTAGGTACCTATTTAAAAACCAAGTAGGTACCTAAGCTACATATAGGGATGAAGGTCATAACAAACTATCTCCATTTCTTTGTTTGAAGAAAATAAGATAGGTACCTACATACTAACCTAGGTTCTAGCAATAGTGCCTTATTTCATTCAAAAAGCTTTAGCCAAATCTATTCCATAAATCGTTTCCTTAGGAAGCTCGTGACGCATTAGCATGGCTGCGATGCCGGGAGCCCTCCGAACCAGTTGTGGACAACGAGCTGCAGAAGTTACTGCTCGAGCTTGAGCAGAGCAAGTCGGGCAAACTGAGCGCCGCGCTCAAGACACTCAGTAAGTAGAAAATTGAGTAAGTACAAGGAAGACAATGCTGGTTGCATTTTTGTCACAGTTGCCTTTCTTATGCTGCTAACTATGCTGGAAATAAGAGTAGAGTGTGGAATATTACGACACATCTATTATCGAAAATAATGTTGTAAAAAACATGTCGATTTTAGGGTAAGTAAATTTTTGGAACGAGATTTGTGAAATCGGAAACTACAGTAGGTCAAAGTTGCTAAAAGGAACCATTTTTTCCGGTTTTGTAGAAAATCGAAAATTGAGTAGGCACAAATATTGTTTTTATAAATAACTTTTTACCTGGCTTAGGTTTAGGTACTCTTATATTCAACATCGGCATGCCGCAGCAGGAAATTAATGTGAAAAGTGGCTAATAGAATTCTCTAATAGAGTAGTGGCTAAAAGTATTATAGAACAATTCAGACTACCCGATTTTTTTATTGAATAATGAAAACATTCGCGACCGTGTGATGAAACCATAGCGCGATCTAGCTTTGCACATTCACGATCAACGCCATCTATCGGCGAGAGTAGCAATTAAAATGGACGGTTTTCTTTTTATGGAAATAAAGATTTTGAATATTTAGGGCAAAAAGGTTTTTAAGGAAAAACAAATCCCTATTTTATAATAAAAAGAAAAAGTGTACAGATCAGAAAAAATAACTTTTTGACAATAAAAAGTTGCTTTTCCTATGCTGGATTTTCCTTTCCATGTATTTTTTATCTAAATAGTAAATAACTTACTAAATAATACTTTCAAAGTAATTATAAAAAAACAGCAAAGACTTCCAAGAAAAAAATATAATTGTATACTTATCGACGAACCGCTCAGCAACAGACCTGCCCAGATCCAATCATTAGTGTCTGTGTGGTCAGGCGAACGGCCACAAATAACGATAAGTAAACGAATGATCACTAGAGGAGGCTACCGGTAACGGGACGTAGGACAAACAGCCGGGGGACTGTTTGTCCACACTAATGCTCTCGACATGACCGTCTATGTTTGACTAACATATAATATAGGTTTTTGGGTTAGAACGGACCTTTTTCGAGTTCGAGAAGAACCTGTCTATGGTAACACTTCTACTGTAGAAAACGATTTATTTACCAAGCGTAGTTTTCGATACACATAAATGAAGCCCGACTGCGGCGAAGCCCAAAGAGTAGGTAACATTTTATTTGCCATTTTGTACGTGAAATGAGCTTGCCTTGAGCTTTTGCAAGATACCTACCTAACTACATTCACTTGTAACTAACCAAATTCACTTATAACTAACTACATTAACTTATAACTAACTACATTCACTTAATAACTAAACACATTCACTTATAACTAACTACATTCACAACAACACATTACATACATTACATAGGGTAAAAGTGGGATAGTTGCCCCACATTTTGAAATTGTTTTTTTTTTCTAGAAAAAAAAATATATTTAGACAGGTTTTTAGATTTAATGTTACATTGGTCTATTATTTATTATATTTAAAAAAAGAATTCAATGCACCTATAGCTGAAATAAAATAAAAAAATAAAAGTTACTGTACTAGTTCTGAGTATAGATGCCTCTTATATGGGTTAGATGCCCCAATGCTGTTGTCACTATGAGGATAGTTGCCCTTAGGTATAAATCAAACCATATTTATAATTAACAAGTATTATTTTAATATTTAACAATGGCACATTACACTTTGGTTAAAATTTTCATATTCTAACGTTAATCAGCTTAAAAAAAAAGTCTCTTCTTCAGTTTGGTTTATTTTACTTCTTCACTTTGGTGCATTTTACTTCTTCACTTTGGTTTTAATTTTCATATTTTTAGTTCTTACATGAATCAGCTTAAAAAAAAAACTACTTCTTCATTTTGGTTTATTTTACTTCTTCACTTTGGTATATTTTACTTCTTCACTTTAGTTTATTTTACTTCTTCACTTTGATTTTAATTTTCATATTTTTAGTTCTTACATGACTTAACTTCAGAAAAATACTCCTTCAATTTAGTTTTACTTCTTCACTTTTGTTTTAATTTTCATTTTTTTCGTTCTTACATTAATCAGCTTCAGAAAAAAAAAAGTACTTCTACAGTACAGTCTACGTTGTTTTTTTCGTATTCATTCGTTTAATCCTACCGCATTCATTACAATAGTCGCCGTACATGGTACAATCCTCATGTAGCCATTTTTTACACATTACACATTGTATCCAATCTGCAGTTGATGTGGTCTTTTTATATTCTTCAAAGCATTCTTTGCATTCCGAATCATTGTATGAGTCTGACTCAGACTCATTTGAATTATTTGAGATTGACATTTCATCACTTGATTCCTTGTGTTCTATTCGTTTTTCATAATAATTTTTGCTGGAACTTTCCTTTGAAGCTTAGCTTGAGATCTTCGATTTTTTTTGTGCAAATCAGCTTCACCTGGTCGGCCCTGGTCGATGTCTGAATCAGATTCATAAGAAATATCCGAGATTGTCATTTCATCACTTGATTCCCTGACTTCTTTTGTTTTCTTAATACATTTGGCTGTTTTTGGAAACTTGACTACAGTTTTTGTTTTCAAATCTTCTCCTTAATGTTCTAGATGGAATCCCATATCTACGAGATATTTCGTTGACACCAAAAATGCCTCTCGAGATTTCATCCATTGCAGCTATTAATGCCTCTTGCGTCCATTCAGCTCGTGGACGAACTGCAACCTTCCTTACATATTTGCGAGGCATTTCTGAAAAGATAAAATAGGAACATGACATGCAAACATTAACTTAAGCCATAGGGGATAGATGCCCCTAAGGGCATCTATACTCATAATAAACGAGGCGTCTATCCTTTTCAATAGGGATAGATGCCCTTTTTTTAAAAAAAAGAATCTAGTTACAAAAAATACAAAACGTTTTACTGACGATAATATTCAAACTATACACTTGCAAGTAACAATAAAATAATATCACTTACCTTTCGAAATCAAAAGTTCCACGCGTTTGTAAAATAATTGAATACGTAATCCGCGATCTTTTTGAGCGAGCCCGTCAAATTTTCCACAAAAACCCAAGATACGTCTGATCAGAGCGGCTGCCGCTCGCACACTAGCGGGGTGGGGGGTGTTCTTTGCTTATAAGTATTAACTGCGATGGTAGTACGTTTACAAGTCACAATTTGAATTTTGGGGCGTCTATCCTCCTAGGGCAACTATCCCACTTTTACCCTAATTGACTGGCTTTTGCCCGTGGCTTCGCTCGCCTCGAGTTCGGAAATTCGGACCATTTTGGCCTCGTAGGTACAGGACTTTTTGTTTTTATTTTAATTTTACTTGGTTTTTTTTAATGTTTTTAAGAGTGTTTTTAGTTTAATTTGTGATCTCCTGTGCGAGTCCCAAAAAATACTTCTTCTTTCTTTCTTAAAAACAGATATCCTATGTCCTAATCAGGGCCGGATTTAACCGTAAAAAATGCCGTCCCATTACCGAAATTTCCCATTACGAATTGTTAATTAAATCAAAAAATAATTGTCAATGAATGCATTTTTTTCAACCTTGGCAGTATGAGAGAATATGGGAAATAGTGATCTGTAAAATTTGCGGCGGACAATTTATAAGAATCGAGACGCTGTAACTTTTTTCACAATTTTGTTGTTGAAACTGCAATGAATTTGAACATAGGTACTCTTAATAATGAAAAAATATATTTTATTTATTATTAATTTTGAAGATGTTTGAAAAAATATATTTTATTGATGTAACGCGAAGAGCTATTTTTCACCCTCCGAATTTTGCCACCCTTGGAAATTTGCGTGCCCCTAGTGTAAATCCAGCGCTGGTCCTAATCCAAATTATGGTATATCTGTCCTATTGAGTGCGTCAGTCAGATAATAAAAAATATTAGACACGTATTTCTTGCTTTATCATATTAATAAAAAATGACTTAGATAAAACGCATTAAAGTTGGGGAGTGGGGGCTAACGTCATGTTACATTTTAAATCAATGTAAGTGTCGCCGTAATCTTTTGATTACGTAAAAAAAGAATAAAACACATTGTCCAATATTTTTTAATAATCTTGGTACCTGACGGGCAAAAAAGAATCATCATCCCTATTTCCATCACTTTCATATACGAGGTGCATTCAATAAGTACCTAGCCTCATCGCCAGAGGGCGCTGTAGTTTCAAAAGAGTTTTACCACAGTGTAGCACATTCTTTTTTAATTCTTTTTTCAAATTTTCATTCCAATCCCTTCATTTGTTTTAATTTGACAACTTATGGAAGCGAACGTGTCGATCGGTTTTACAAAAATGGAAAAAGAGCAATATCGTTCGGTGATTCGATTCCTATTTTTGGAAGGGAAAACGCGCATCGAAATCAAAGAGCGCTTGGATGCTGTGTACGGTGACTCTTCTCCATCGATGGCCACCGTCAAGAATTGGTTCAACGAGTTTGCACGTGGCCGTACGTCGGTTTTTGATGAACCACGTCCAGGTGTACCGAAAACAGCTGCTACGGAGGAAAACATTAAAAAAATCCATGATTTCGTATTGGCAGATCGCCGATTGAAGGTTCGGGAGCTAGCTGAGACTGTAGGCATTTCAGAAGGAACAGTGCATCATATTCTTCACGAGGAACTCGGCATGAGAAAGCTGTCGGCGCGATGGGTGCCGCGTTTACTCACACCAGAAAACAAGCGCAACCGTGAGACCACATCGGAGACGTGTTTGGCGCTGTTTAAGCGGAATCCAGCGGAGTTTTTGCGTCGTTTTGTGACCGTCGATGAAACCTGGATCCACTGGTACACACCAGAGACCAAGGAGCAATCAAAACAATGGATCCAGACCGGGGAACGTGCTCCAAAGAAGGCGAAAACTGTAAAATCGGCCGGAAAAGTTATGGCCACCGTTTTCTGGGATTCACAAGGTGTGATCTACATCGATTACCTCGAGAAGGGTAAAACAATTACAGGGCTTTACTATGCCGATTTATTGGGCCGATTCGACGCCGAATTAAAGAAAAAACGACCCCATCTGGCGAAGAAAAAAGTGCTGTTTCACCACGACAACGCACCGGTTCACACGTCTGCCGTTGCCATGGCCAAATTGGTCGAATTACGCTACGAATTGTTGCCCCATCCACCGTATTCTCCAGATTTGGCCCCTTGTGACTTCTTTCTGTTTCCTAATCTGAAAAAATCACTCGCCGGGAATAGATATGGATCGAATGAGGAGGTCATCGCCGCCACGGAGGCCTATTTTGCAGAGTTTGACAAAAACTATTTTTCGGACGGGTTAAAAAAGTTGGAGCATCGCTGGGCTAAGTGTATCGAACTAAAAGGAGACTTTGTTGAAAAATAAATTGCCACTTTTCCAAAATTTTCGTTTACTTTTTGTAGGCTAAGTATTTATTGAATGACCCTCGTACCTACCTACCTACCGTTTTTAGCGATAGGTAGGTACCAGTAAAAGTACCTAAAACTAGCCGTCTCCAACATCGAAACACCTTTACCATATCTCCTAACAACAGTTTCAGAAACGAGTTAGTATCTGTATTTAGATAACCAAGCATACCCGCGGCTCTGCGTCAGTGTAGCGGTTCGCTTTATGTACATTCCCATGACGCTTTTAAACACGCATCCACCGGCCACCGGCCACCGTTATGACGAGCTTCCGGACGAAAAAACTATACGGTAGTGTAAAGACTGGCTTTTGGTCGCTCGTGTGATTAGTTTTTTATATTTTGGACATGGGCAGTCACGTACACAGTGCCCGTTAGAGGTAACAGCTGGCCACGTGTACTATTGAAACTGTGTAGGTACATACAACGCTAGGCCAGCTCAAGGTCGAAATGATACCACTGCCTTACGTCTCTACGGGATTACTACACATATACCTACTGATTGCCGATAAACTAGGCAAATCTATGTTATCCCAACTTTGCTGCTACTCATAAATGATAAATGATTTATTTTCTGTAAGTAGGTTTGTGCAAACACTTTTACACGTCAATCATATTTTTAAAATAAAGCTAGATGAGGTCGGCGTTTCCTATCTGACTACTCTGAGAAGAAAGGCCGAAACAAACTCAGAGGTCACAGTCTCTTTTAAAGTCCAGACATAATCTTGGTCAGATCATGTGAAGGCCATGTAGATTGGTGTCTGAAATGGTCCTTTTGAGGAAAGAACCACACAGATTGAGTGGACCTGTCCAGTCAGTGCACGCATTTGTCAGTAATCGTGCAGCTCAACTCAGAACTTAAGGAGCTCAACGATTCGACGAACAATACCAAAGAAAGAACATTTGGGTAGGCCGCATAAATTACTCGAACTGCCAGACCATGATTAATACTAAATGAGAAAAAAAAAAAAAACAATAATGACCCACATAGGCTTAAAGGCCACATAGGCATAATTCTGTAACAGACCCAATTTCATGCTTATCAAAAAACAATATACTTAGTATACATTTTTGTAAGTAGGTATCATGCAGTTTATAGGTTCTGCTTATACTGTATTGCAATTTCAGACTTTTATTATACCTATAATATCTAGACTCTTAACTGTTTTGTAAATTAACATGTCATATCTAAGATAGCTGGGTGATCTGTAACTCAGGACCCTCCTACCTCAGACATCTTTCTCTATATAAGATTGTACATTTTATTAACCGGTGCGGTGCCTGAAATATGATGACGAGATAACTAAAGATTTTATCAAGATAATTGGAAGGAAGATACACAATGTGGATATATTGCGAAGGGTGGAACTGGTCGTGCTCGACAGGTATGTGGGTCGCCGTCGTCAGCCGCGGTTGCTGGCGGTACCGCGCGCGCGAACTAACTTGCTGCGTGAGGCGCCGCTGATGAGCGCGCTCCGCACTCTCAACCTCATTGCTGATGACGTCGACATATTCTGTTGCGCTTTGGGTGAATTTGAAAGATTTTTTTTAGATTTATTTTTTAAGTGTAATACTATATCGCAGTGGGTCTAGCCTGTAAGGATATTTTTGTATGTTTGGAGTGAATAAAAAAATAAATGATTATTATTTCTTTCTCCGACCGAGAGAATCGAACCCTAACTCCGCTTGGTAGCCGCGAAATAGTCTTAATAATATAATGTAATCACATAATAATAATATAATATAACACATAATTAATAATATAATATACTCACATCTTAGCCCAGAAAGCAGAGTGTTGTACGAGTACCTACGCATTACGTTTCCGTGTAGACAGTTGACATTTATCTACCGAGAATTGTAGACAAGCGATATCCTCTCTGTGAGAGGGAGTGGGCCGTAATCCATCTCGCGAGCCCAGTGCGGGTTGGTAGATGTCACATGTCTACAAATTTTTAGTTCTAGGATATGCCGGTTTTCTCACAATGTTTTCCTTCACCGTTTTGAGAGCAGTAGTGATGAAATAATTTACACAAAGTTAAGCGCCTGTCCGCGTTCGAACCTACAACTCGTAAATCGCGGCCGTTACCACGGGGCAACCACTGCTCTATCATACAATGTAGGTAGGTACCTATATTATTTTGTCAGCTTATTGCTGGTAGATTACGTATTCTTGCAAATCATTAACATTAAGTGTTCCTATTGTTAGACTTCCTATTAAAAAAAAATTCAAAATAAATATCACAAACCTGACCAAACCATTCTTCCACAGTAACAGACCGCAGTACCTTCCGTGCTTTCCGCATTGTCCTCATCATCACGGTAGCACGGGAGCTATGCGGCTGTCTCGCCGTGCTGCACTTCGCATCACTGATCTTTAGCAAGGCGAGTGCTGGAGGGTGCCTGCTCACTGCCAACCAACAGGCTGCAGTGTTGGGGCTGGTGCAATTCGTCGGGTCTTGTACTGCGTCCAGTCTTGTGGAAAGGACTGGGAGGAAGGTGAGATGCCTGTATAATTAGTAAGGTTAGAGGTTCGAGAGTGGGGGGTTGCTCAGTACCTAAGGACAGTGCTAGGGCCATAGGGGTGTCTGCTAACTACCAATCCGTGCAATTCGTGGAGTCTTGTACTGCGTCCAGTCTTGTGGAAAGAACTGGGAGGAATACCAATCCGTGCAATTCGTGGAGTCTTGTGCTGCGTCCAGTCTTGTGGAAAGAACTGGGAGGAATGTGGGATGCCATTATAATTAGTAAGGTTAGAGGTTCGTGTGGGGCTTGCTTAGTAAGGATAGTGCTAGGGGTGTCTGCTTACAACCAATCAGCAGGCTGCAGTCTTAGGACTGGTGCAATTCGTGGGGTCTTGTACTGCGTCCAGCCTTGTGGACGAAAAACTGGGAGGAAGTGGATGGACTTTGATCCTACGGTAGTATAAGAGAGGTATGGTATGAGGGAGGATCATCTTTAGCAAGGCCAGTGCTGGCGGTTGTCTGCTTACAGTCTACCAACAGGCTTGTACTGGTTCCAGTCTGGTTGAAAGCGCAGGAAGGAAGATGAGGGACTTTCGATTCTTTAGTATCGCCAGGTAGCCGGTAGAGATAATCAAAGGAAACAGTACGAACGATTTCAATATGCTCTCACAATCGCGTGACCGAATAGGCTTGAACAAAATTTGGGACCAACTTGTCGAACATCTTAGATGGATGTGGTCACCGGTGCATGACTTTGCACCATTCTCAATCTTTTGACCGCCACGGTCATGTATAGATGACATACCAAAATGTGCCCAGCACGCCACGTTCACGACTACATTACTCCCACCCCTGGAGTCCCGTAGTCGCCCGTGGGTATTTTCACCAACCAGTTTGCCAAAACACGATGACGACGAACAGTCAATATGAACCTTCTATTTGAAAGTTATCTTCCAGTGCCTTTGACCAACAGTGGCTAGTTCAAACCTGCTGGTGACGAAGAAAATATACCAACCTACTTATTAATTACCTTTTTTGTCCTCATCAGCCTCTCCTCGGAACAACGTGCCTAGTCTCCGGCATAGCAATGTGTGCACTTGGCGCATGGTTCTACGCGCACGAGGGCGCCGACACAGAGACCGCATCGTGGCTGCCGATCGTCGCGCTCTGTTTGTGCATATACTGCGATGCGGCTGGGTTGCAGCCTGTGCCCTTCGTTATTATGACTGAGATGTTCTCCTTCCAGGTTTGTAGCCTTGGTTAACCGTTTGACCGCCACTGTCATGTATAGATGACAGACCAAAATGTGCCCAGCACACCACGGTCACGACTACATGACAGATTTTAAGGAATAATTCGTAGCTTGGCGCCGAGGGCACGTTTTTGCTTTTTTGACGTGACGACGTTATCGGTCAATAGGTTAATTGGGATTATTTCACTTTCTTTGTTCAAAGACTACTTATACAGGGTGTTTGGTAGATGGGTGCAAAGCCTGAAGGGGGTGATATCTTAGAACATTTAGAACGTATTAAGCTAAACTTGTCTTAGACGAAGTCTGTTCCTTGTATTTTTTTGAAACTCTGAAGGTTTTTAAGAATAAAACCCATTTTTTTTCAATTAATTGTTAATAGTGTCCAGTAAAAGCTGTTATGTTATTATTTTTATTTATTTTTTATTTATGTAATGTGTGATTACTCAAACAAAATAATTCCCAAGCATCTGTGTCATCACAGAAACATTCTACGCCATATTCAAGCTTAAGAAACTTTTAAAAATCAAGAAAATGTTTTGTTTACGTCATAATAAAAAAATTAAAAAAATAGCCTCAGTTGTTCAAACCTTTTTAAAAACATGCTTGGTTATTGCCCTTTCTTTTGAGGTACCAACTATTTACGCAGATGTCGACTGAGGCAATTTTTTTTATATTTTTATTATGCTATAAACAAAAAAAATCTTGATTTTTAAAAGTTTCTTAAACTTAAATATGGCGTAGAATGTTCCTCTGATGACACAGATGCTTGGGATTTATTTTGTTTGAGTAATCACACATTACATAAATAAAAATAATAACATAACAGCTTTTACTGGACACTATTAACAATTAATTGAAAAAAAAAATGAGTTTTATTGTTAAAAACCTTAGAGTTTAAAGAAAATAAAAGGAACCGACTTCGTCTGAGACAAGTTTAGCTTAATACGTTCTAAATGGTCTAAGATATCACCCCCTTCAGGCTTTGCACCCATCTACCAAACACTCTGTATTACTGATTTATTATAACCACAATTTGCATGTCTATATTGTGACTTACAAGACTGCTGTCTTGTAAGTCACAATATATATAATAATATCTACCTTGTAACTGCCTACTATATATCTTTTGGAGGATCATATCTTCAACAGTTTTGGTAAGGTTGTGTTACTGTCGGTGCCCTATTTTATTGGATAACATAACATGACTGAGACTAGGTACCTAAATAAAACCTGTACCCTTAATAGCAATTGGTCTATTGAGGAAATAGCCCAATTAGGGTAACTGCTATAGTAATTTGCTGCCTCATTGGTCTAGTGGTTGCAAGCGCTACTGCTGAGCATGAGGTCCTGGGTTTTTTTCCCGGGTCGGGCAGTGTTATTGGGTTTTTCTATCTGGAATTTCTCAGTTCGCCCCCTATTACATGGGACTTAAACATAACTGGCGAAATGTGGGTGTACTACAGGTACACCTCTGCCCAATCCTTCGGGGAAACAAGGCGTGATGTTGTTACGTTCTGCTATAGTAACTGGCCACTCGTACCTAACAAAAGATGTAGAAACAAGGTAATGTGAACTAAAACTAAAATACAACAGATGAAAGAGAATGATGGAATATTTTTGTCCTTTGCACTCATGCATGGGCTTGCTTGCATTACCTTGTTTCATCCTCTTTTTTTATAAGTGGCCAGTTACTATAGCAGTTACCTTACATAGAAGTTATTCTGAAAGATGGATTGTGCTAAAATAAACCATTCTTCTTTTCCAGCTCCGCGGCACTGTAACAGCAATTGTAATCTCATTTGCGTGCGTTCTAATGTCAGTGGAACTACGAGTGTTCCAGCCGATCGCCGCCTCAGTGGGCCTCTACTTCATCTTCTGGCTATTCTCAGGTGTTTGCCTGGTCAGCACCATTTACATCGCCTGTGTAGTCCCAGAGACAAAGATGAGGTCCCTAGACGAAATCTACGCGGAAATCGGAGACAAAGACAAGAAAATTAAGAGTAAAGAAAAAGACTGCGAAGCTGACGTCACAAAACTGTAATTATAATGTAATCTGTCATGTGATGTCGGTATTATTTTGAGGTTAGGTGCCGCTTGTAAAAATATTGATTGCTAGTTCGGTTAGATTTGAACGTTTGTTTATCAGTGATATTTTATACTTTAATATGTGTAGATGTAGTTTTGTTAGGCGTTTTGAATTCGGCAGGCTCACTCAGTTTTTTTGGTGACGAAGAGCTGAATATTGGCGCTGACTTTGCCCATGTTAGGGTTTCCCTATAGCCAGGGATCACTATAAGAGCGCTCGCAGACGGCATACAATCGTTGGGCGATTTTTTGTAAGAGCTAAATGAAACAGTAGAGATCAAATGTATCCACACACACGTCCTACGAAACGTAGCTTAGGTCTTAATCAAGAAGGGCGAAATAATCTACCCGATTGTATAACCTACAAAAAGTATGCCGTGTGCGAGCGCCGTTTAACCTACAAAATTCTAGGATCTAAAGACTATTGTAGCTTAGAGCATATAATATTAATTTATATAATTATGTGAGTGAGCTTGCACAAATACTCAGTTGCGTAATTGTAAGTAGCGTCTTCTTGCTATCCACCAAAATTGAGGCCATTTTTTTAAAGGCCACAGACAGGGAAAGGCCCGTGCAGGATTTTTTTGGGCTAGGATATTTTTCTCATTCTATATAATAATCAATAACGATCTAAATGTTTTATACTTATAAGATTTAAACAAAGGGCCACATTTTCAGGGCTTGCAACTTTTTACAAAACATTAAAAAGGTATTATATATTTTTATATATGTATGTAGAAAGATAATGTTATATGCGTGAAAACCCACGAATATAATTTGTGCCATTTCACTAAAGAGTATCTTTTTGTATGTATTTATATTAACTGTCAAAATTGTGACATACGAATCTCGAGATAGGTATGTATGAAGTTTTTGTTAGAAATAAATTAGTATTTTATGTAAATTATGTTATTTCATTTGTTTTAATTCAGGAGTTTCTATTAATTTTCGTCACACTTTTCTGGGACTTAACATTAAGGCGCTTCCATTCCCTCAGCTGCACAACACCACGCGCATGATTTACAGTAGTGAATACGCACAGATTTTGGAAAAATAAAATAAGTTTTTAATTTCAAAATTTCAAAAACAGCTTTTTACTAAATACATATGAAAGTTTGTACGGTACTTATAACAATAAAAAACCATTTTTAAAAATTTTGTCTGTCGCTCTGTTTGTTTCGGCTAATATCCGAAATGGCTAGACAAATTTTGACGGGACTCACTGGCAGGTAGCTGATGTTATAAGGAGTAACTTAACTCTTTTTTTTTAGCAAAAGTTAGCAAGGCAGCAGCTAGTTTCTTTATAAAACCAAATGTACTTTAAAAAAAATAATCTTGCAAATTGTCTATTCATTAGTGTCGCGAAATTAATATAATGTTTACATCACGAGGATATGCGTGTCACCGATCATTATTTCTTATTTCGGTGGTTTCGTTGTAAGGAGATTAATTAAACATTTAAGCCTTTTAAATAGAATCGACCATTATGGGATCTAGATTACGTAGAAATTTAATGTATTTTTTTATTAGTTGATATTTCTTTTAAATAACAAGTAGATGACTCTAAAAAACTGCACAAAAACGGCTAGCGCGGCATTTTGCTTGGGGACGCGCCTTAAGACAATATAATCGGTTTGGACGCGTGCAGTGATATTAGATTTTTTTTATACAAAATGATTACGTATACCTACTAACTTAGTTTGTGTAAGGATTTGCCCAATCTGGCCGTTGGTCTTGACCAACTTTAAGATAAAATTCTATGGGTAAAAGGTATAGAAATAAAACATCAAATTCACAAGCAATGGAATGTTTACAATTGCAATGATAAAAGTTCTTACAGTATCATGTGTAAGTACATATAAGCCTTGCCTGAAAGATAGTCTCACTTTGTATATTATATTAAATACAATCCAATAATCTTTAAATAAATAAATATGTATCGCGGATAAACTCTCAAAACTCAAGCCATTCGTTGAAGTCACAACCTTTTCGCCTTTCAATAGGATTTATGGAATTTATGTCTTTGCCTTTTTATGTAGGCCTTAGGTATGTCATTGGGATGTCAAAGTAATGTAGTCTACTAGGATTCACACATTTTATGTCGCTACTGCAGTTAAAGATCGAAAATGAAAAATCTTGGATTGGAAATTAAATAAAGAAAATTCAGTAGCGTCATTTGATATCACAAAACTTAATATTCGTAACATAACTGAAAATAATATGAGTTTAAATCTCACACCAATTTCATACCATGTGCTGCCACCTATCGGCACAAGTACAAAGCAAGACTACCTTTCTTGAACAGTTCGAAGAGATTTTATACAAAACACTCGTTTATTTTTGGTTAGGTATATATTACATACATAGTACATAATGATTCTGTGTTCTAACGTATACGACATTGATAAAAAATGGAAGTTTATTTTTATATAAAACGACAATCACGATATATTATAGTAAGTGAGTGTTCTTTTTGAAATTTGTGCTTTCCCCTATAAATAGATTATACATACATAAATAGATTATATTTTACTAAATCTTTGCTCAATTTATAATTCTTGAAGATTTAAGTACACACTAACAGAATGCTGATGTTATAAAACTTGTAGAATCTTATATGGGTTTATACATATTTTTATAATCTGCCTATAATGTCAAATACACAAAAATACACAGGCCTCCTCTCTGTGAGAGGAAGTGGGCCGTAAACCACCACGCGGGCCCAGTGCGGGTTTATAGATGACACATGTCTTCGAATGTTTGGTTCTAGTACATGCCGGTTTCCTCACGATGTTTTTCCTTCACCGTTTTAAAAGCAGTGGTGATGAAATAATTTACACAAAGTAAAGCGCCTGTCCGGGTTCGAACCTACGACCTACAACTCGTAAGTCGCGGCCGTTACCGTTGGGCCACCACTGCTCAATTTTTACATTAATAAATGTTTATTTTAGTTACGTAAAAACCTGTCTCATCTCGAAAAACATCACATTATTGAATATAGTTTTTAAACTACTACTTACAGATATTATGCATCTTTAAACTTTTCACCGCAGTCGGATTAATACGACAAATGTTTCCGTGCCCGTGCCGCCACAGTCGTATATATACGACTGAAACCTGTTTCCTTTCTTTTCTTTTTTCATTGCACGACCAGATAATATAAAAAATCGACGTTTTGTCGAAGTATGAGCTGCGGGGCAATTACCTAACACATAAAATAACAATTGATCGTAATCGGTTTCATTTTGACAGTTCACCCACGTTCATTGCCTTCAGAATTTCCTATCAGAATACTCTGCGCTGCGGTATTTATTTTTTAAATGTCGCAGCATTATGCTGAGATAGAAGCCTTTTTGGCGTCGCAAGTCGTTTTTATTTATTTTCTTTGTTGTTTTTAGTTTATTGGAAGAAATACGTATTTTTTGTTAGTTTTAAACGCTCCTTTTTTACTTTTTGTATTTCTTGTGCGTGTCCCAAATAGAATATTGTTATTTAGGTTGTTGCGCAGACGGTTATTTCAAACCTTTGAATCAATGGATTAGCAATATGCTTCAAAACTCTCGGATTGTGATTCAAACTGTGTTACGCAATAAGGGTGCTGGGCGCTGGGGGCACGGCAATTGATATAAAACCAAATTAAATATATTTATTGTTACCAAAATTACGAATTATGCAAAGATTTAGCTAATAATATTTTATTAGTACACAATAGTTATTAATACATCCTATGACGTTAACATACAGCTACGTGACTACGCTATTACAAAATCTATAGTACGCGTAGTATAAAAGATTATTATGTACTTCTGTAACTTTCGTTTGAATGTTTCATTTACATGAGTGACAACTGTGCCTTATTTTCACCTGTACTTGGCTGGAATTTTAATACATTAAAAAAGAAAAATAAATGCCGATTATGCAAGTCAATGGTGCCGATTCCCTTGTTCACAAACTAAACTAAATTTAATTTCAGTGCATCTTTTTCTTTCTATTTCATTAAGAAGAGGACAGAAGATAAATTTTAGTTTAGTCCTGTCAAATTAATCAGCGCCTATCACTGCTCCATACAAGTTTAGACGTGATTAAAAACTTGCCTACTAAAATTACGTCAATTTACGTCAAGCGCTGATTAATTTGACAGGACCAAACTAAAATTGATCATCTGTCCTTTTCTTAATGAAATAGAAAGAAAAGGATACACTGAACTTAAATTTAGTTTAGTTTGTGAACAAGGGAATCGGCACCAATGGCTGAAAAATGAAGTAGAAGGCAGAGATTTCGCCATAATCTGGCGGACTATAGGGTCGTATGCAGTTACTCATCTTTAATAGGTATCGCAGGTAGCCACCCCGGAGACAAAGGTTAAGCCCAGGTTCGGACGGGCGATTTCTTTCGCGCACTCAAAAAAAAATCTAGTGCAAGATAAAATCCCGCCACGAGAATTTTTACGTCCATGCGAACGTGGGCTAAGTGTCTCTTGCAGTGAGTCAATTTAACATAATTATAAATCACACTACATTGTACATTTTTAATGTAATTTTCTGTTAAAAACAGGGGTCAATATTTATTTAGGGGGTAGATAATTTGTCTATTCCAAACTGTACAGATGATAAGAAGGTTAATTAATTTTACTTTTATTATAAAAAACTGTCATATTATTTAGTATTCCTGATCACTTTATAATTATCACGTCTTCATGTTTGGTAGGGGGGAGAAGGGCGCTTAGCTTATTAAAACAAAATATTAAGTAAACAATAAAAGGTTCTTAATCTAAATGTTATGAACATCATCATCATTACTTGGTTCAATAATTTTTTAACCAAATACTGAGGAATAAGGTCGAAAATTGGATGAAAACATATTCAATATGACTGAAATTCGTAATATGTATGCAGTAGCAATGTAGTCAGCTGTATGAAGGTTGGTTTGGTTACCCACATTATACGAATTTCGTCCTTAAAATACAATAAGTAAGTATAGGTATTCTCTATTTGTCTGACTTTTATAAGTACATAATCACTTACAAACTATCCCTAAATCTAATAATATGCTTTGGATTGACATTTAAAAATT
This sequence comes from Atethmia centrago, assembly GCA_905333075.3. Taxonomy (NCBI): domain Eukaryota; kingdom Metazoa; phylum Arthropoda; class Insecta; order Lepidoptera; family Noctuidae; genus Atethmia; species Atethmia centrago. Next base: position 19,290,719 of record HG995385.1, read on the forward strand.
AAAAATATAGTTGTCGCATAATTTTTCCGAAATAACAGATCTAGTAAAAACTTAATAAAAAGAAAACAATTCGATCACATTCCGGCAAGATTCCTTTCGCGAACCGTTTATAACAATATTGCACTAATTTATAACATATTATAAAAAAAAGTAAATGATATGCAGATAAATCTTAGCCTAAGATATAAATATACCCGAAAATTAAATTTTAAATGAAGTTTTTATACATTTTCGCTGCCTTTTGTAACATTCGGGCTTGCAGAACGTGTGAAATCAGCAATTTAGTAGGTAGGTACGTAAACGTATAACTACGTTATTGTAATAATTGTCAAAAGCGTACAAACGCAATAAAGACTAAAAATAATTGAATTGATATTTATGATTTAATTGAATTACAATTTCACTTAACATTTATCTAGATATTTTTATACGATGGTCATAACTTTTGCAAAATCCAATAATAATAAATAACTGTATGGTCCAATATTTGATTTAAATGAATTAAATCATAAATACCAATGTTACAAGACCTAAAATTAAAATAAAAGAAGCTGCCACATAAAAAAAACCTATCAAACATTTTGGCTCGTAGCAATTTTGGTTTGTATATTCGGTGAGACATATTCAATGTATGCGTCAGTCTTCAATGAGTGATGTGAGCAAATAATATTAATAATAAGTACTTGTTATACTTCGGGTGAATTCGTTTAGCCGAACTTTCCCGAAAGGTTTAGGTTTAGTCGTCTGAGAATGGCGCGTAACTTCGCTTCTGAAGTAAAAAGACAAACTAAGATCGATTTTAGTTCCAACTTCCAACACACAATTACATTTATTGAACTATTTTGAAAAAAGACTGACCAATGATATTCTTTTTTATTAATTGTGCAAATAAATTTTGAATTTCGCGGGCTAGATTGAACTCCTGAAGTAATGCTAAAATAGAGTTTGTCAAGTTCTCTTCTTCAAATTCTTAATTCAAAAACCGGGTGTCAGTTGGTCCATGCAAAAGGTCGAATCGAATTGCTATGCTGACCGTACAGGACCTATGACACAGGATCTTCTTTAAAAACAAATGCTGTTACAAATTGTTCTTTTCAGTTTGCCTTTTTACCTCTCCACGAAATTAATCTTAACCATAAAAAGAAATGCATCAATAATACTTAAAAGAAGCTGTAATTATTCAAATAATTGCAAAAATACGCAGCACAAGCATAAAATGCGAACGTTAGCTGCCTTTTTTGTCAATGTTTTGTTTTTAAATGCTAAGGAATGTTAGGGTTTAAAAAGGCAATTTACTAGCACGCCATTGGAAGTTTATATTCTATATATTTTTGATAAATAATTTTAGTATAGATCGAAGAAAAACGGCTGATTTGTGGAATATAGTTCTGGTGCAAGTTAAAATTAGGACTTCACATATTTGGTTATAATAATTGCATTGTTACAAGTATGAATGTTTTATATAATGGACAAACAAATAAAAACGTATTTAGTTAAAATTTCAACAGTTTTGTGAGCGATACGGAGATAGAACGACGTAGCGTTCAATAAGAAAGTTACAATTTTTCTAGCAGATAAAGCTTATTACAATTTAAATAAGTTTTTAGATGAGAGATCTTGATCATGTTTTACTAATTTATTATTTTTAATGATATCTACCTTATCATGACATTTTTAAATAATTTGACTCGGAGTGACATTATACTTTATTTTATTTATATGATATTTGCATGTCATTGCTTAATGCATGTCAGTGTTTAAGGCAAACGAGATGATCTGTTTTTTGCATGTTGGCAATTTGTGTTGTACGTATTGTACTACTCTGCAAGCGTTCTCCGTATCGTCCTCATGTTTGAGCAAATAAAATGATTATCTTAGAACCTTACCCTCGATAGCCGCGCCCCAGTCCAAAAATAACAGTGAAAAACCTCAAATATGTAATCCTCAAATAGTTTAGGAGCTAGCTAAACATCAAGCAATCAGTCAAAACCATCAGTTGTCGTAGCCAAGTAAAATTCAAATATTACTTCAAACCTCAAAACACTGACTCCTAAGTCACATGATCTCCTAGTTTCGGAGTCAGGGTTTACTTTATTTGTATGACCTTTATGCACTGAAATTCATGCGACCTAGTTTTTAAGCATTGTTGAAGGTTTTTGTATAAATAAAGATTTTTTATTATTATTAAAACCACCAGTTGTCATAGCCAAGTAAAATACAAATATTACGATTAGGGCCCACTTGCACCACAAATCACTAAATACGTGGGAGCGCTCAAAGAATTTAAAACATCCTTACTATTTCTGTCAAACCTTTGATGATAACAGAGACAGGATGTTGTTACGTGTAGCGTTAAACGCATTTAGTGATTTGTGGTGTGGTGCCTTAATGAACAACATAATATTTTTGGTTGTTTTATAAAACATTCATCCCTGCACCATACGCAATATCAATTATAATACAAATAAGTACGGACTTAGACAAATACAATGGGAAGGGAAGTATCAATTGACATGTTTGTACAATATATTGGAAGGAATTGACGCATGGAAGACAGGAAAGGAATTATATGTCAAATAATAGACGTAACTGTAGTCGTAATATAAGTGTAAGCGCTTTTAGTTCAAAGAGATGTTAAGGATTGGGATTCATGTGACATTATTCTTCAGGTGGGTTGGTAAAATATTTTTATTGACGAGTAAATTATTAATTTTATCAACGTATTGTGGGTAGAGTAATTTACTATCCAGAAAAAAGGTTTTGAACTCAATATATATTTTTTTCTTTTTTATTATGTGAGAATTAAGATAAGTTATGAAATCAGGCGTTACTTTGCGAAAATCCATGATAATAAAATGTTGTACAATTTAATATTTAGTTTCAATTCCGCCGAAAACGATCCAGGCTTGGATGCAGATTGGCTTGGTTGTTTGAGAATTAATTTAATAATTTTATGTAAAAATTTAAAAATCCACCGAAGAACACTAATCACAGAAATAAGTAAGAGCATAAGTACTGCAAAGTTAATCAAAAGTCCTGCCACACTTACCTACAGATAAAATTTAAAACGAATTTCATAGCTCCTGGACTAGACACAGTAAGCGGAACGCGTCCTTAAAATGTATATGTACAGACATAAATAATTTCTCTACTAAACAATCATACAGCTCTTCGGTACAGTTATATTTACGTTAACATACTTCATGGCATTTTAGTGGTCCAACTAACGGTGAAGTTATTAGTCTGCTATGTGTAGAATCAATATTTATACAATTAATTATTTAAATGTCATTAAAAACGAGTGTTTATCCAAAGAATCAATATTGGGCTTTCGCTCAATGTCAACGTCTTTAATTTATTCAATTGCAAATAGATCAGTTTTTAACTACACGTAAATTGTATTAGATAACCTAGGTACTTATGACGATTTAAATGGTTTTTTGTCATCATAAAATCAAGTTTGATTACATATGTGCATAAAGTCTGTATTTGATTAAGTAGCAAATAGCTCGTTTGTAAGACCACAAAAAACACCAACCTGTAGGTACATTGCCATAAGTTCTGTAAGTCTTCAGTACAAAACTAATATCCATACATTCAACATCTCGCCTTATTCAATAAATAAATTTAATTTTACGATAATATACATACATCATGGGTAGAGCTTGATGAATTACCCATTAATTTAAAAAGCATGGAAATCAGTTTCACTGCATTCAAATTTAGTTGTCAGTATGGCCGATATTTATTTTGCAGCCTAACTCGCACTATGCTTAATATTTAGCCGAATTTAGAGTAATTTAGTGACTAAACGAAAAACAGTCGAGAAGACTAGTATTTCTTTGTTTCCGTGCCTCTTGACCATGAAATTACTCGCTTTACCACTAAATTACAAGCATAGTACAAATTAGGCTTATATGACAAACACTTACAACGACAACAAGTCATTTCATGTCATTTGATGTCCTCTTTAAGTATCTCACTCAATGTTTAATTAACTCAACATCGTTTGACATGTCTTACGATATTGATTTGATACTGACGTAACATATGTCACGAAATTATCGACAAAATCCGTGAGGCCGCGTCCTTTCTAAAAGCGATCGTCGCGCGAATACGCGGTCATCGCGGTCATATGTCACTTTAAGTTCCAAAAATCGAAAAGCGCCCTCTGTCGGCGCGACCATGCATTCAGGTTCACCGAACAAAAAATGACAAGCACGCGACGATCGCTTTTAAATAGTATACGGGGTGATTTTTGTTCTCACAGAAAAAAAAACAGATGAACATCAACTGATTTCCTAGCCGCAATGTATTAGTGAACCAAACAGTGTAGGTAGGTATACAATAGGATAAAGTCTATGTAGTACGTAGTTACAGTATATTTTATAGTTATGGTACATACGTTAGTGATGTAGCTATGTGCGCGGGTAGTAGTGGCCGGTGCGCGCGGGCAGCGGCGGGGGCGTGTCCTGGAATGTTAGGATATTGTTATTATTTATAATACTATTATTAAAACACAGAAGCCACCTTGAAGCAACCTTGTATCGGTACTTTGAAAAGGTCCTAGAATTATTCATCAAATTTTGGCACTGACAAACATACTAAAAATGTTACTCTAAAAAGTTGTAACATTTTCTTATGGATCTCAGACATATCTAATCGCGATATGCGCTAACTGTCAAATATTTTTTTTTAAATAAGTAAACAGAAACGGAACATAAAGCTACACATTTAAAATGGAGGAAACTAAAAACGAAGCAAAATAAAACAAACCTTAAGCAAGCTTATGATCGCATTTCAACACTGGATGTGATGTTCTGAAATAAAACAGAGGATCGCTAATTGCAAAAAATAATAATAAAGCAAAAAAGCATTATAAACTACAAAAAAAAACATAAAAAAATAGGAAGGCCATATTGGACATACAAACTTTTCCCACCCCTGACATAAACACCTCTAATTAATCACTATAAGGGTGATTATTTATTGTACCAGTAAGAGGGAGAACCGTTTTCGAAATTTTACAGATTACCAAATGTATGTTTGGTCTCCTGTTTCTATACTATCCACACTAAAAGTGACCTAAAAACAAACAATAAAATCGAGGTAGACTACAAATGCTCGTAGCACTAAATACTCCTACAAAAACGCACACCCCAAACACTAGATATACAAGGTGTCGTTTTGCATCCTCGTCAAATTTCAGGAGGCTGCTATGAAATACATATATAATGAAATAAAATTACGATACCTGCTCAATAATTAATACATATTTGTCCTTTTAGTTATTTAAGTCTGACAGTATTTTAGAATACACCACTTTCACAGAACAGAATCACCCCGTTGCGTATGCGGTAGTGTGTGTTTAAAAGGGCAGTTACAGTGCGGTTTCACACGGGCCGCGTTTTAACATGCATGTCCCACACATGCCGATTTCCGAAAATTTGAAAAAAATAGACCTCCTTATTTTATTATTGATTCGTGTCGAAAATCATTAGCAAGACACCTTATATAGATAATCATAATACATATACTGAATTTTTATTATTATGTATAAATCATTATTTATTTATTAAATTAACTAATTTCTCTCACAATCAGTGTAACTACACTGATTGTGAGAGAAAATCGTGGTCACATACAAATCTACGCTTCCTCATAAGGCTCATATTCGCACACTTATATGGGTCTAGCGTAGTAGGTACTTCGTCCATTTTGGTTTGTGTTGACTACGGAGGGAAGTGTGACTGTAATTTACGTAGTTTAAATTATACAAAATTACGTATGTTAAAAATGACAGAAATCGATTCAGTTAACGATTCTGAACAAACTACTTTTATAAAGAAAATTAATTCAGTTACACATTGTATATTATATTTACATTTACACACACAATCCGCCTATAACGTTCCGCTGCTGGGATACAGGCCTCAGTGGGCCGTAATCCACCACGCGGGCCCAGTGCGGGTTGGTAGATGTCACATGTCCTCGAATATTTGGTTCTAGGACATGTCGGTTTCGTCACGATGTTTCCCGTCACCGTTTTGAGAAGAGTGGTGATGAAATTAAATATACAAAGTCACTCACGACCTACAACAACTCGTAAGTCGTGGTCGATACCACGACTTATTGTAGTCGACCACTGTGGGCCACCACTGCTCTCGTATAATTGTTATTATTATTATTAAATCCATTTTAACAAAAGCTTTTTCGCATTACCTGTACGTTGTTGTCGTGTAGATAGTGCCGCGGAGGCTGCGGCCGCGGCATCGGCTCGTCGCTGTCATCGTCCTCCTCGAAATCTGACGAATTCATAACATTTGACAATCATTTTGATTTATTGGAACGAAGTTCCTTATCGCGCGTTGCGAAAGGGGGCTAGACGGAAAAAAATGAAGACCAAAAGTTGTAACGACACTTTTTGCTATAGTTGTAAGCCGTGCGGCGTGCGCGTGTTTCTCTGTCTGTCTGTCTCTCTCTCTCTCCTCATTGAGCCTTCTGATTAAGTTTATATACAGGGTGACATTGAAAACATGCGACAAATCGAAATGGGAGATTGTACTCATCATTATGAACAACTTTTACTAAGGGACCAAAGCTAAAATCCCAAAAAAAAAAAACTGCTGTCCCCTACATTTATGTTCGCAATACCTCATCAAAATGTAGGAAAAGCAGATTTTTTTTTTGGGATTTTAGCTTTGGTCCCTTAGTAAAAGTTGTTAATAATGATGTATACAATGTCCCATTTCAGTTTGTCGCAAGTTTTCAATTTCAACCTGTATATTACATTATACTTGTTAATAATAAAAAAAATATTATTATAACTTAAAAAAATACAATTTTATTACAATTCCTTCACCAATTAATCGAAAGGAACTTCGTTCCATCCGGGTGTCCCTTGACACCTCTCAAGTTTTGTTGAATGCTTTGGGCAGTGTAATGAAAGAAACTCAGCCAATAACGATACTGTTGTCTGCAGTCTAATTGCGTACCACACTATCAATCACAAACTGAAGTATAATGCTAATCCATTGCTTCATATGTTCGAAAAAATTGTCTGCTCAAAAACGTAAATAAAGCAATGAATGTTGCCGAACTGTCAAAATGTAACGCATTGCTACTGATAGTGTGCTACGCGATTAACCCGCTGGTATACTATCTGGCTACATCCGTATAGTTGTACTGACACAGTGTAGTTGAAAAAGTGGGCGAAGCTCATTATGCCGTTAATGAGAAATCCCGTGTCTTCACAATCTACTGTTATATTATTTTAGTGATAGCCGTTTGTCAGGAATAATCTGTAAGAATGCATCAGTCAGTGTATAATTACGTAGTATATGCAGGAACGCAGGCGTTCATTAATTCACCGAAAGCGAAAAAGTTCGAAGGCTATGGGTGTCGACCTCAGGACGGGTTGCTTTCCACACGGACAACTGTACGCCGCTTGCTCCCGCGTTACCAGTTCTGACTCTCTGTATATTTTGTCTGCTGAGACCAAAACTACAAACGTAGTATACCGAGAAGTTTTATAAAAATGTGTTTGTTATGTTAATTGTGGTGTCTTACGGCTACCACGCGAACGAAGTCGCGAGCAGAAGCTAGTTAAGTAATAAAAAAGTAGAAATGTAACATGCTTGTGCACATGCGAACGAATCAGTAAATATATTTGTATATTAATAAAATTGAGTATATTGAGTTACTTATATATTAATTAACAAAAATATTAAGTTTATTTTTACATTTTCATATTTTTGTCCACTTAATTCTACCTTTTCACAAATACAATACAAATTATACACAAATACACGCAAAATTTACACAAATATAAAATATTTTTTCCATTTACTGATAGATATTTAGATTACATATATACGAGGTGCATTCAATAAGTACCTAGCCTCATCGCCAGAGGGCGCTGTAGTTTCAAAAGAGTTTTACCACAGTGTAGCACATTATTTTTTAATTCTTTTTTCAAATTTTCATTCCAATCCCTTCATTTGTTTTAATTTGACAACTTATGGAAGCGAACGTGTCGATCGGTTTTAAAAAAATGGAAAAAGAGCAATATCGTTCGGTGATTCGATTCCTATTTTTGGAAGGGAAAACGCGCATCGAAATCAAAGAGCGCTTGGATGCTGTGTACGGTGACTCTTCTCTATCGATGGCCACCGTCAAGAATTGGTTCAACGAGTTTGCACGTGGCCGTACGTCGGTTTTTGATGAACCACGTCCAGGTGCACCGAAAACAGCTGCTACGGAGGAAAACATTAAAAAAATCCATGATTTCGTATTGGCAGATCGCCGATTGAAGGTTCGGGAGCTAGCTGAGACTGTAGGCATTTCAGAAGGAACAGTGCATCATATTCTTCACGAGGAACTCAGCATGAGAAAGCTGTCGGCGCGATGGGTGCCGCGTTTACTCACACCAGAAAACAAGCGCAACCGTGAGACCACATCGGAGACGTGTTTGGCGCTGTTTAAGCGGAATCCAGCGGAGTTTTTGCGTCGTTTTGTGACCGTCGATGAAACCTGGATCCACTGGTACACACCAGAGACCAAGGAGCAATCAAAACAATGGATCCAGACCGGGGAATGTGCTCCAAAGAAGGCGAAAACTGTAAAATCGGCCGGAAAAGTTATGGCCACCGTTTTCTGGGATTCACAAGGTGTGATCTACATCGATTACCTCGATAAGGGTAAAACAATTAAAGGGCTTTACTATGCCGATTTATTGGGCCGATTCGACGCCGAATTAAAGAAAAAACGACCCCATCTGGCGAAGAAAAAAGTGCTGTTTCACCACGACTACGCACCGGTTCACACGTCTGCCGTTGCCATGGCCAAATTGGTCGAATTACGCTACGAATTGTTGCCCCATCCACCGTATTCTCCAGATTTGGCCCCTTGTGACTTCTTTCTGTTTCCTAATCTGAAAAAATCACTCGCCGGGAATAGATATGGATCGAATGAGGAGGTCATCGCCGCCACGGAGGCCTATTTTGCAGAGTTTGACAAAAACTATTTTTCGGACGGGTTAATAAAGTTGGAGCATCGCTGGGCTAAGTGTATCGAACTAAAAGGAGACTTTGTTGAAAAATAAATTGCCACTTTTCCAAAATTTTCGTTTACTTTTTGTAGGCAAGTATTTATTGATTGACCCTCGTAAAATGTCTTCCAAAAAAAGTTTAATGTGCTAGAAATTATGTAAATAAAATCATAATAACTTTTAAAAAATACAGTACAGTTTACATTCGAAGAAAAAGCCGATTATAATAATAACTTAGTTACTCGCTTATGATCCGCATTCTAAGCAGCAGCGTTGATTCTATTTAATTCGTCAGACGTGGGCAAGTTTTGCCGGCAACCTACTGTTAAAATGATTTATCAATATTGAAGTCTTTTTTATGGCATATTGCAGGTCATCTAGGAGGTTGCCACCGGATTTTCTTGTGGATGCCTCAATAAATTAAGGCCTCCAGCCAGGGCATAAGACTTACAAACTTAGCGACTAAACTCTAAGGTCATCCCTGTATGTGTGCCGAGGCCCGTATCCCTGTCTGGGGTACAGGACTTGGCTTAGGACGTCGCTGGGGGAGGACTCAGGACAGAACCGGGACAGGCTGGATCGGATTAAGTATTAAAATCTAGCATCAACACTTTATTAAATCCGCATAAGCCACAAGGTAGTAGGTACTAAACCGCTGTACCGCGTCTTAGGAATGCGCGGCGAGGTGAGGGGGCGGGACGCCGTGAACGACCGGCGAATGAGCGACCTGCACTGCCCCCCGTCTCACCGCGCACATACCTAAGGCAAGGTACAGTGGTTTCGGTCAAACTATAAACCCAGGTCAGCACGGGCAATTCTTTTTTCGCGCACTGGATTTTCAACGCTCTGAAAACGCTTTCTGGTTAGAGCTAGAGTTGAAAATCTAACAGTGGGTTTTCTGACGCCCTGGGATACACTCTGTTGGATTCTCAATGCTCGGCTCAACACCGAGAGTTGAAAATCCAATGCGTGATAATCAAAAAAATCCCTGCCGCGATATTTTTACGTCTGTGCGAACGTGGGCTAAAAGTACTTAGGCGAAACTCGGCGCATGCCACATCGAGTTAGAAAGAGAATGTCGACTGCGCTTGATTTCTTTCAATTTCTCGCCTTATTAACGGCCAGATACTGTCCGATATGACAACAACACACGTACCATCGCGCCTGTAATCCCTGAAGGGTTAGACAGAGGTGTACCTCTAGTGCACCATTTCGCCAGTTATGTGAAGTTCCATGTAAAAAAGGGCGAGCCTATTGCCAACAACCGGGCAAAACCCAAGAACACTTTGCCCGACCTGGGAATGGGACCCGGACTTCATGCTCAGCATTACCGCTTGCGATCGACAAGGCAGTCATTAGACTAATACTATTTTATTAGTATACTAAATACTAATAAGTAAATAAAATATAAATTACGAAAAATAAACCACAATACACAATCACACACAACACTAATAAAAAGGGAGCCGAGCAGTGTAAATGAATAAAAGAAAAAAAAATACAAACGAAAAAAATGTGCATCCTACTCTATGGGTGACTATGTCCAAAGAAATCTTACCTCTTTGCTTTCTGCTGTCCCCCTTTACGGTATCCTCCGTATCGGAGCCCTCTGCAAAACATGTATAGTTGTAACATCTACTGAGGAAACGGTGCAGGAGAATATAAGTTGTTTATGTATCTGCTATTTAGTTCAGTACGGTGCAGTTGCGATTGACGTTATTATTTCATTAGAAACAGACTGATAATTAAATAATATGACCCACATTTTGAATAAAAAATCTTTCCAAGTAAGCAGTAAAGTTCAGTTTTGAAAGAAACTACAAATAAAAACATTTTGAAGTCTTGAGGTCCCCATAGTATGTAATAAAAATAACATAAGGTTAATACTTATTATCAAAGAAGATAAACATTTTTTTAAACGTATTTTTTGCTTTAATTTGTGCAAATAATTTCATCACCACTTGCTCTTAAGAAAAAATCGTGTCGAAACCGGCTTGTCCTGGAACCAAAACTTGAAAGACAGAAAGATAAAGTATTTATTGGGACTCGCACAGATCACGAATAAAACTAAAAAAAACACCCATAAGAACAAAAACAAAATAAAATAAAAACAAAAAGTCCTGTACGAGGCCAAAAGGCTCCTATCTCAGCATAATGCTGTGACACTTAAAACACACGACACGTGACATCTATCAACCCGTACTGGGCCCGAGAGGTAAATTACAGCCCACTCCCTCTCGAAGAGAGAAGGCCTGTCCAAGCAGTGGGAACATTATAGGCTGATTATAAATAAGTACATTCTATCAATTTATCTATTAATAACATAAAAAAACCGGCCAAGTGCGTGTCGGACCACGCACAATGAATGGTTCTGTAGTTGGGAAGTTGGTATGAATTTATACCAAAAACAAACTTAACATTGTAGTTGAAAAACATGTTCTCCCATACATCGATATATGCCACAATCAATTCTCCAACTGCAAATTTAATTTTGTCGACTATTACTCGTTAACTTGTAAAACCCACTTAGCTGTGATAGTTTTCCTTTTAATTTCATTATGTACGTAGACCCCTGCCAGCTAAGTGTTTGTTTATGGAGATGTGAAAAATATCATGGCTGTACCATGAATTTTTTCACATCTCCATAAACAAACATTTAGCTGGCAGGGGTCTCTAACAAAAATTAGCACTTTAATGCTTAATATTACGCAATACGAATCCTTGAATCAAAAAGTGGTGTCCACATACCCGTAATATTTTTAAACGGCCTATCCAACAATACCCCACACATGGGGTAGTTGAGAAAAAAAAATATCATCCCCACATTACGTGCAAGGGAGGTTAAAAAATGTTTTTTTTTCAAGATTTTATTTTAGCACTTTGTCGGCGTGATTAATATGTATACCTATGCCAAATAACAGCTTTCTGACAGACAGACAGACGGACATAGCGAAACTATAAGGGTTCCTTGTTTACTATGGAATCATAAAAAGTCTTGTACGAGGCCAAAAGGCTCCTATCTCAGCATAATGCTGCGATACTTAAAACACAAGAAGATATGTGACATCTACCAACCCGCACTGGGCCCGCGTGGTAGATTACAACCCACTCCCTCTCGAAGAGAAAAGGCCTGTGTCCCAGCAGTGGGAACAATTAATAACATAAAAAACTCAGGAATAACATATAAAAAAAACAAACATGGATTCTAAAAGTTGTTCTGACCCTTTTCCACATTACTGTCAATAGCAACTGTCAAGCCGTTAGTAAAACTTGAAGAAACAAACAAGCATGCCCAATGCCTCATAACAGACCGATATTCCAGTCAACTATTTATTTATCAAACCACATAAGTATGTTGAAATAAACAGAAATTTCATAATGTCACCTTCATGACCTTATGTAACACATGTTTTAACTGGTGCAAGTATGAGACCGCCCTTAAAAAGGCCTACTTAGCATTTAAGGTGGATTCGCAGTGGTAGCCCGCGAAGTTAGATGTGATCCAAATAAACTTTTCCTTAAGAGATTTGTTCTTATGGAACAAATCTAACTAAGAGAGATGTGTTAATGACTAGAATCATTAACACATCTCTCTTAGTTAGATTTAGTTAGATTCTTAGTTAGGTTTTGTAATCACTAGAATGATTACAATTCTGTAAATACATATTTGTTATGGTCGCAAATCATATTTTGATTAAGATACAACCTGACCACTGACCTGAAAATTGCAGAAAAACGTACCAAAATTTGAATTTCGCGGGCTACCACTGCGGATGATCCACCTTAACGGGCAATTTAATTGCTCCGTATAAACGTATTTTAATTTATTGTAAACATATTTTGTTATTGGAAGCGATTTTTTGTTGTTGTATAAGTAGTTATTTTTTTAGTGCACTGATCTCCTGTAGATATCTCAAACTTTTTTGAAAAGAAGCCTTTTTCCAATCAGGATCCCGACGTTTCCCAGGGTTTCGAATCTATGGTCATCATACTTGTCAATATGGTTGGTTGTCAAAAAGGCCAGGATGGTGACACTACAAAAATTCCTAACAAATCGTGTCCCGAACTAACCGGAGTTGAGTTCCCGTACAAGCGTGGACATCGCGTTGGTGACCGAGTCGGCCGCGTACAGCAGATCACTGCGCAGACTACGGTTGTCTATGCCCACTGCATAATGAGAACCGGAGACATACACATAGAATTTTGTTAGTAAAGTTGCACTAAATGAGGTGTTAGATACCGCTAAAAAAGTAATTTAATGTTCTAGGTTTTCACGTCAAAAACGTACCGTCAAGTTTCTTGAGAAAATACACACAATCCACCATACATTTTAAAAAGAATACTCGTAACACACTTTAAGTACCAATTGATTGGCCTTTCTACAAGGTTTTATTTAGTTTCACCTGTTTAGTTACGTTTTAATTTTAACAAATATACATGTCAAATGCTCAGCTCCCTTTTTCAATTTTAAGAATTATATAGATGCGTCTGATTCTGTCTAAAACTCATCAAGATAAGCGAAGCCTAACAGAAATAATAGAAGCCGAAATATAGCAAGCGTAAAGCACATGATTTAGGTGATTTTCTGGACAATATTACATCAGTCCTCTTAATAAACTCATTTGTCTTTTTTTGCTATTTCCTTAACGATATACAGGGTTTAAAAAGACACATCACATACGCAACTACGCATACTGTACATCTAACTAAGTAGCTTTTGATTTTTATTTTTAGGTATACAAAAATTGCTATTTTTTATTGCGTGCAATGTAACGCAAACCTAGGCAAACGGACTCAGTGCTGTTGTGTGAGTGAAGCCCCGCCCCTTCGCTCTAAGCGGTAAGCGTCAGTTATTTGATATACATTGCGTTTTTGTAAGTTCAGATGCGTAATTTGTTAAGAAAAATCGTAATGTTTGTTTGGAAAAAGTTTTGAAATAACGCTTGGAATTCGTTATCATAAAAAAATAGAAAAATTAAACGCGACTTTGACCTCCAATATCTCCAGAACCAGTGGATTCCCATACCTGGGTAAAATATGTGGCTTTCGGCTTCGGAAAGTGTCTTTTTACACCCGATATTATTTGTAAATATTGATTTAGTGTCAACTCAGTAGTCTATCCGAGTCTTCATCAACAATACCCGTTGCATAGCTGCTACCTTATAAAATTACAGAGTAATACGGCCGAATTATTGATCAGCGATATATTTTTTAAATGTGGTGTAATTTACACGTAATAAATAAGTCTGGAAAAGAAGGATTTTCATACTCACTGGTCGTGGGTCGTTGATTCTGATGGTAGTTTCTGCCATCGCCCATGCTTTCCATACCTTATATAAAACATAACGGTTAGATTTTTTATTGAGTACATTTTTTTATATTTAAGGCGCTGACACGAGGCAAATGACCAAAGGAGAAATGCCGTAAGATATTTTTTTTTTTGCCGAATCTGTATAGTTTGTGGTAGCGGAAAAAATATATGTTAATTTTGAACATATTTCTCAGAACTTGGTTGTTATACCAAACCACGTTTTTTAAAAAATATTTCGATACAAATGAACGGTAAACTAACCTTTTACCAATCCAAAATATCTGTATTAAATATCAACATAGTAAACGTATTTAATAAATAACAAGAAATTTGGAGTAAATAGATTATTGCTTCATATTTTGCAATATTACAAGAGTTGTGTCATCGCGCTTCTCTTTCTTTTCTATGCAGTCTGACAGTGGCCGCGCTTTAGCTGTTGTCAGCGGCTTAAGGATAAGTTTCAACAATAAAGTAAGTACAGATCGCCCAAAAACAGTATGCGATTCAGAAACGATTGTCTATCTTTTGACATACGAACATGCGATTATGATATCTAGTACCTATAGAGCTGTTACAACCATCGAAGTAGTTGCCTATTTCGTATTACCACGGTTAGAAAATTATAGATTGACAACTCTTATGTAATACCAAAAAAACTTTTCAAAATTTATGAGTAAGAGCTGACACGGTGCCACAGACAGAGAAAATTTGATTAAAACGCGCAGGGATTAGTGCACTACTATAAAGCGCAAAACAGCAGTACAAAACTTAGAAGCTTTGCCCGTGTAGGGGTTACTCTGTGGCGCGATGCTCGTGTAGCGCAATTCAGAAACACAAAGATTAACGAAATGCATACTTTTTCAGGTTTAACTGTATACAGGGTAGATTTTTAAGATAGGGACATTAAGGACTGGTACCTTAACCGTTGTCGCTTCAAGAAATAGGTCTTAAGACTGTCCTTAACTTTTTGAGACATTTTGATCTGCATTCACAGACATATTTTGATAAAAAAGGAACAGTCAGCAAGATAATGGGTAGATTTCACAAAAATTTGATGCCAATCGATCCTTTGGATACTAGAAAATTCAGAAATCGCAAAAAAACTTTCCCATACTGAATGAGACTCCAACCTACTTTTTTACGATAGATAGACTGGCCGAAAATAAACCTACCCTTACTGCCTCGTCTCAAAAATCCACCTGTGTAATGCTACTTACCGAGACTGTGTGACATATCAATTCGTTCTCTTTCTCCGAGTGAAGGCGTCTGAGGGGCGCTCCGCACCGTCCCCCGCGGTGGTGGTTCCCTGAAAAGTAACAGATCTCATGAATGTATGTGAAATTAATATTAAGGCGCACTAGAGGCAAATTACCAAAATAGGCTTGTCTTAAGAAAAAAATTGCCAAATCTGTAATAGTTTGTGGTAGCGGAAAAAATATATGTTAATTTTGAACATATTTCTCAGAACATGGTTGTTACTAAAACGCGTTTTGAAAAAAAAAATCTCGATACAAACTAACGTTACACTAACCTTTTACCTTTCGAGTTCCAATCCAAAATATCAACGTACGTTACGTATTTCATTAATAACCAGAACGTCTTATTTGAATGCAGAACTTGGTTGTTTTTTATTTTCGATTACTCAACTCAATTTTCCCTCTCACAGAGAGGAGGCCTGTGTCCCAGCATTGGGAACATTATGGGCTGATTATGTTAACTCAATTTTGAGTAAATAGATAATTGCTTCATATTTTCGAAACTACTGAGCCTAAAATTTTGAAGAAAAAAAAACACAGAACAGTTCTTTATTTATAGATTACCGGAAAACCAATAAGAAGTCTATGGTCTTAAAACAACATGATACATCGCTGAATATTGTGCGTACTTACATTTGCAGTAGGAATAAATGACGGAATATGTGTTTCAACTACAATTTTAAGTTTGTTCTTTGGATAAATTCATCCCAACTACAGAACCCTTCGTTGTGTGCGGTCCGACACGCACTTAGCCGGTTTTTTACCTTTCCGACAATCATAGCCAGGGTTGCCATTTACCCACGGGCAACGGCTGAAGGGCTGGTTTATTGAACATAGCTGTTTTACTTGCTAGCTTATTATAAAGCTGTACCTTTCTGGAGCGCTGGGTTGTGGCTGAGTCCCTGGTAATGGCGGACTCTTTGTGGAGCGGGGCGAAGAGTTCGGTGTCGATCGGGGAGATGACTGCTGCGTCTGGAGAAGAGAAGATAAGCACACATTTGAATAAGAATATTTAGGCCCGTGAGAGCAGTGATGGCCCTGTGGTAACGGCCGCGACTTACGATTTGTAGGTCGTAGGTTCGAACCCAGACAGGCGCTTTACTTTGTGTAATTTATTTCATCAAAACTGCTCTCAAAACGGTGAAGGAAAACATCGTGAGGAAACCGGCATGTCCTAGAAACAAAAATTCGAAGACATGTGACATCTACCAACCCGCACTGGGCCTGCGAGGTTGAATACGGCCCACTCCCTCTCAAAGAGAGGAGGCCTGTGTCCCAGCAGTGGAAACATTATAGGCTGATTATGTATTTAGGCCCGTATTACAGCACCTCACTCTAATCTCAAGCGTTACTTAAAACTCGTTTGAACTCGTTTATTTTCAAGCTTGTGACGGTTTAAATAAACAAAAAAATATATAGCATAATTAGCCCATAATGTTCCCACTGCTGTGACACAGGCCTCCTCTCCGTGAGAGGGAGTGAGTGGGCTGTAATGCCACGCGGGCCCAGTGCGGGTTGGTAGATGTCACATGTCTTCGAATTTTTGGGTCTATGACATACCGGTTTCCAAACGATGTTTTCCTTCACCGTTTTGAGAGCAGTGGTCATGAAACAAGTTACACAAAATACGGTCCTTAATGCTAGGTAGTGCACATAGTCGGGATGCAATTATTTTGCCAAAAAGATCGGGTTCGATATCAGCCAAAACAGGGAGTGCAAAAAACAAAAAAATGCGGATTTAGTTCGGTCCGTCGAGCTCATGGTTGCTTTGACCACTTTTCCTTGTATACTTATGGTTTCTGCCCTGACGTCCCATCTGAAAATTCCGATTTTAGGTAAGTGTAGGTTTAAGTATTTGTAGCAAATAGCCCTTTTCATTAGCTAACGACAAGTTTTCTGACGACATGTGCTATCTGTCACTTTTTGTAATAAAGTGGTCATATTTATTGTAATTGTGATATGTTAGTTTAATAGATTTATTAAATATAAGTGTAAAATAAATATATAATAATAAGTGTAAAAATCTAGAATACAATAAAATATGACCATTTTATTACACAAAGTGACAGCTAGTACATGTGTTACTCCAGTGAATTAATAATATATAATTAAAGCGATTTTTATTCTAAAGTCTAATGACTTTAAAATAGAAATCGCTTGTCTACATTTCTCGGTAGAAAACTGTCAACTGTGTACACGGAAACGTAATTTTTGTCTACTCTTCCGTAGACAAAACGCTTCTGTACGACTCTCACGAAGCTTTTAGTTTAAAAACTTTACAGCCACACAGTCGTCTGTATGAGCAGAGTTTATTTTACAAATTCATAAGGACTTGGACACGTCGCACGCTTAATAGAATACTGACCTATTAGAGGTTGAGCCAAAGTTAGGATTTCTTATTTTTTTTTTTGCACAGGTTTAATCAATGGTTTTTGAAAAGTAGGTATTATATTTAACTGTAAATTACATATTTACGAGGTGCATTCAATAAGTACCTAGCCTCATCGCCAGAGGGCGCTGTAGTTTCAAAAGAGTTTTACTACAGTGTAGCACATTCTTTTTTAATTCTTTTTTCAAATTTTCATTCCAATCCCTTCATTTGTTTTAATTTGACAACTTATGGAAGCGAACGTGTCGATCGGTTTTACAAAAATGGAAAAAGAGCAATATCGTTCGGTGATTCGATTCCTATTTTTGGAAGGGAAAACGCGCATCGAAATCAAAGAGCGCTTGGATGCTGTGTACGGTGACTCTTCTCCATCGATGGCCACCGTCAAGAATTGGTTCAACGAGTTTGCACGTGGCCGTACGTCGGTTTTTGATGAACCACGTCCAGGTGCACCGAAAACAGCTGCTACGGAGGAAAACATTAAAAAAATCCATGATTTCGTATTGGCAGATCGCCGATTGAAGGTTCGGGAGCTAGCTGAGACTGTAGGCATTTCAGAAGGAACAGTGCATCATATTCTTCACGAGGAACTCGGCATGAGAAAGCTGTCGGCGCGATGGGTGCCGCGTTTACTCACACCAGAAAACAAGCGCAACCGTGAGACCACATCGGAGACGTGTTTGGCGCTGTTTAAGCGGAATCCAGCGGAGTTTTTGCGTCGTTTTGTGACCGTCGATGAAACCTGGATCCACTGGTACACACCAGAGACCAAGGAGCAATCAAAACAATGGATCCAGACCGGGGAACGTGCTCCAAAGAAGGCGAAAACTGTAAAATCGGCCGGAAAAGTTATGGCCACCGTTTTCTGGGATTCACAAGGTGTGATCTACATCGATTACCTCGAGAAGGGTAAAACAATTACAGGGCTTTACTATGCCGATTTATTGGGCCGATTCGACGCCGAATTAAAGAAAAAACGACCCCATCTGGCGAAGAAAAAAGTGCTGTTTCACCACGACAACGCACCGGTTCACACGTCTGCCGTTGCCATGGCCAAATTGGTCGAATTACGCTACGAACTGTTGCCCCATCCACCGTATTCTCCAGATTTGGCCCCTTGTGACTTCTTTCTGTTTCCTAATCTGAAAAAATCACTCGCCGGGAATAGATATGGATCGCATGAGGAGGTCATCGCCGCCACGGAGGCCTATTTTGCAGAGTTTGACAAAAACTATTTTTCGGACGGGTTAAAAAAGTTGGAGCATCGCTGGGCTAAATGTAGAGATGGGTAACTCATGAGTGATAGATACAAAAGATATGAATCATTCCGTTTCCATCAATCACTCTTTGTATCCGTTCACATCCGAATGTATCACTGTATCTCTAGTTCTCTACAACTTATTCACTCACAGTGTCTTGATCTATCTGTGTCGCGAACTCGAACTCGCAAGTTGACTCATAAACAAAATTATTATTTTGATTTGACTGTTCGACCAACTTAACTATGCAATTATTGGTGGCGCTGTTCGTCACCAAAACTACAAAAGATAATTAAAAACCGATCTAGGTCCCATTCAAAATGTTAGTTCCAAAAACGTCAATTTCACAGATAAGTTTGTTAAAATGTACCTCGGCTGGGACGGCCGGCCACTCCGAGACCAATTCAAGGAAGATATCGGAAAGTCCAGACATCTCTTTCGCACCTCGCTATTTAGAATGTTCTGTCTCGCTTTCGCAAGACGGAGATAGTGAGTTGGCGAACCGCGCTGAGTGAGTGAGCAAATGTGCTGTGAATCGTGCGCGCGAGCGTGAGCTACTGATACATATGGATATAAAGATACAAAAGAGTGATACATATCCCAGTGATCGAAAGATACATTTCAATCTTTTCTTTTTAGTGATACAATTTGCCCATGTCTAGCTAAATGTATCGAACTAAAAGGAGACTTTGTTGAAAAATAAATTGCCACTTTTCCAAAATTTTCGTTTACTTTTTGTAGGCTAAGTATTTATTGAATGACCCTCGTATTATATTGGCTAATAAGCCGACTAGACCAATTGTAACACCTTTAAGGTGCTGATAGACTTGAGCATTCACTTGTAACAGAATATCGATCATTCGCCGTTTTTATATTTGTCGAACTGAACAACGAGCCGAGCCAGGCATAGAGCCAAACATTGCTATGAACATTTTCATGAGCATTCTAGTGAACGCTCTAGTCGATGCTCGTCAAAAAATATTCTTCACGAAGATGTCAGACTTGACGGCCGCGGCACGATGACCGAAGCTTGGCTCGGCAAAAAGCTCGAAGCAATGCTCGCCAGAACGCTCGATAGAATGCTCGATAAAATGGTATCGTATGTTTCTGTGATGTAACATTCGCACAAATGCTCATTACAAGTGAATGCTCAAGTTTATCAGCACCTTAACGGCGATTTCCCAGAAATCTTTTTTGAGTTCAGCCAGTATTCTATTAAGCGTGCGACGTGTCGTTTAGGCTTTAAGATCGATTGATACGCTCTCTAGATTATTTAGCTACGACCCAAATTAAACCAATACTCATTCATAACCAATGTAAGCTGAAAATTAATGCTACGCTATTGTATTTGTTAATCTTGAATTGACCGGCAAATTTTACGTATTATTTGTACTTAGATAAATATAAATTAGAATTATTATTGTTATTTGTCAGTCATGAAAATGAAGGCATTCATAGTGGTATCAGTAGTCTGTTATTTGGGAGCGGCGTCAGCAGGGCTCACGTCACCGGCGGTCCCGCTTGGGAAGACCGCGGACGAGTGCAGACACCAGGCGTACTTAGAAACTGTCAATTGTACTAAATATGGATTCAATAATGGTAAAATTTATTTTAGTGTTTGTTTGTGTTCGTAGAAACCAAAAAAATGTACCCTCGTCCATTTCAAAGCCATGAAGATTCCCATGAAGATAGGCAGAAACTACAGATCGCCTCCTGCTACGATCCTTAAATACTCCTTTTACTACGTTTACGTTCATACATCTGGTCATACACGCACCCCGTTTGCTAATACTACCCACCTGACCTTTCTGAAGAATATCACCAATAACGAAACGTCAACCTTTCCAGAGGAATCGAAGAGATGCTGTTACAAGTTTTGCAATTGAGAAATCTTTTGTTCTAAAATAAAAACTTCCAATGTTAATTTCAGGTACAGCCGAGTTAAAATGTCTGTCGGTTGCCGTTTTGGATTACATCAAGTGTATAAAGGAAACCGCACCACTAGTATCGGGAGGTACGTTCTTAAAATGCAGTAAAAAACAAATCTTATCATTATGATAACTAGCTACCTACTTATCGAGTACAATGTTTACACATCAGCAGGCTTAGCTTGACACTCTCTATTTCTTCGAAGTATAGACACGGCTCTTTCTATACAAAGTGACATTTCGTTTCTCAGTTTTTGACATCGCACCGTAGACAATCTGTCATCTTGTCTTTCGTTTCTAACGATCTTTGTCTAGGTCCTTTTTTATGTAGAAAGATCTCTACGGTGAGATGTCAAAAAAGGAGAAACGAAATGTCACTTTGTATGGAAAGCGCCGTGTCTATTCTTCGAAGAAATAGAGAGTGTCATGCTAAGCCTGCTGCACAATCTCAGCCATCATTCTCCTGCCCTTATTCCAGTTTATTTGCGGTCGGCGCAGCATCAGGGAAAAATCAAGCTTTAGCAAAGTACCGATTTGGCTTGGCTAAATTTATACGGCTACAATCAATCAATCAAAATATTTTATTTCACATATACCTATATAATACATTTTAATAATAATAAACTTTATTGACATGAAAATATTACACCCGTACATGGGAAGACCCTCACTCCCGTGCTAGGCGAACCTGTGTTACAGGGATCAGTGTTCTCCGCCTTACATCAATACATATTTAAATTTCTATGTAATAAAATACAAATAATAAGTAACACTAGGTAGGGTATTGAAACAGTAAAACTAAACAATAAAAAGAAAAAGCGGGCGTATGATTGCGCGCGCGCTTGTGTATGTGTGTGTGTATGTATGTGAGTGTGTGTGTATGAGGGAGTGTGTGCGTGTGTAAGTGTATGAGTGTGTGTGTGTGTGTGTGTAAGTGTATGAGTGTGTGTGTATGTATGTATGTATGTATGTATTCGAGTGTGTGTGCATGTGAGTGTGTGTGAATGTGAGCGTGTGCGTGTGTGTGATGGTGAGTGTACATGAGTATGTGTTTGAGTATCCTAATGTATTTTTTTTGTAAATTCTACGCGTCTTTTATGATACTGATAAAATTAACTTCTCAGTGTCGTCATAACTTAAGGACTGAATGAAGCCAAGGTCTTAAAATTTGTTTTACCTTAAATAACGTTAGCTTATAAATCGAGTTAGATTTATTAACCCGGTTGTAGATCTTTTAACTTAACGCACAAAAGTGTCGTGACGCGAGAGCAGTGCGACATTTGGTAACTTTGCAGACTGGAAAGCCAGTGCGACTACTTACTGCATCTGAACTTATTGGTAACATAGTGTGTCTACGTAAGATTGAGTACTTTATGTGGCCTATCTTTGGTTTTGTTCGTCGCGTCGTTGAGCTCCTTAGGTTCTGAGTTGAGCTTCACGGTTACTGACAAATGCGTGCACTGACTGGACAGGTCCACTCAAATCTGTATGGTTCTTTCCTCAAAATACCATCTCAGACACCAATTTACATGGTCCTGAAATGATCTGACCAAGATTATTTACTCATTGACATTGATGAATTTTTATACAGCCTTGCCAAAAGTATTGAGCACCTTACAAATTTCGCTCGTTCACGGTAAGTATGGGAGAAAACCAAATCTACTGTTGAAATATTCTTTTGTCAGTCATCTACAAAGATTTAAAAACAATGATCCACGCCGCTGCTAGCAATATAACACCTGGGTGCAATAAAATGTGTCTTTTACAATTTTTGTATTTATTTATCAGTTCGCTACCATCGCTCGTTGTGAACACATCCAGTGATCTAGTGCGCCTTTTGTATTTTATTGCAATATGCCAAAACGAAACGAACGTTCTTTAGAAAAACGTGTGCAGATACAGCTTCTGCATGAGCACGGGAAATCACAAGTAGAGATTTCCAAAACTGTGAAATGTTCGCGCCGATCCGTGCAATATGCTATTAAGCGATTCTCTGCTACCGGATCACATCAAAATAGACCGAGAACCGGGCGCAAACGCAGTCACTGAGTCAGTTACTGAGAGAGTCGTTAAGAAATAGGAAAAAAACATCTTCAGAGCTCGCTGCTGAGTTGTCAGAACAAATTAAGAAATCAATTTCTGCTCGAATTACTCGTAGAAGACTTCAGGAAGCTGGTCTGAAAGGATGTAAAGCTAGGAAGAAGCCATGGCTCTCCGACAACAACAAAAAAGCTCGGTATAAATGGGCCTTAAAACACCGAACTTTCACCGCTGAAGAGTGGTCAAATGTTGTGTGGTCAGACGAATCAAACTTTGATGTGAATAAGTCAATTTAATGCCCTAATAAAATTATATAAAATGGTTTAAAAACCAAACGCTTATATGAAGTTATTTTTTTTTTCCGGAACTCAATATTTTTCTCTTTATTGCAGATTTTTGGTACACCTGGTGTGACCTTTGTGCGTCGCCGGGTGGGCGAAGAATTTAAGCCAGAGTGTGTGATCCCAACCGTAAAACACGGCGGCGGCAGCATAATGGTCTGGGGTTGCATGACCGATTCTGGAGTTGGCGAATTGTTCGTGTGTGAGGGCCGCATGGACTCTACTAAGTACATAAATGTACTAGAAACTGCGTTGCTGCCTTCATTCACGAAACTTTTCGGCGACACGAACATGGATGGTGTTAAATTCCAGCAGGATAACGCGCCATGCCACAAATCTGCCCGCACTATGACATGGTTTCGGGAAAATAACACAGAGCTTCTTGACTGGCCTGCCCAGTCGCCTGATCAGAACCCCATAGAACCTTTATTGGGTTTATTAAAGCGTAGAGTTAGTCGCCACACAATTAACATCAGAGAAGATTTGAAACGCTACCTGCGCCTAGAATGGAACGCGATTACTGCTGAAGACTGTAAAAATCTTGTTAGCTCTTTACCAAAAATAATTTCTGCCGTAATTAAGGCAACCAGCAACAGGACCCACAAAATATTACTTTTCAATAAATAAATAGTAAAATAAACCTACTTATATAAAACGTTTTGTTTTATTTCTATTTGATACTCCTCATAAAACTGAAAGATGTCATGGTTGCTCAATACTTTTGGCCAAGGCTATATATACAATGACATAAATATTTACTTTTTGAAGTATTATATTTTTTTAATTATTGTGAATGGCACGGTACCAAAATCCTGGAAGCTTGCTAATGTACAACCAGTGCCCAAAAAGGGCGACCGTGCTGACCCTGCCCATTACCGTCCGATCGCCATTACCTCCATTCTATGCAAAGTTATGGAAAGGGTACTGAACAGTAAGTTGCTGACCTACCTCGAAGACAATGATCTCCTCAGTGACCGTCAATATGGCTTTCGCCGGGGACGGTCAACTGGTGATCTTCTTGTGTATGTCACGCACCGCTGGGGCGAAGCCATCGAGAAACATGGCGAAGCACTTGCTGTATCGCTTGATATCTCGAAGGCTTTCGACAGGGTCTGGCACGCTGGTCTGCTCAGCAAGCTTCCTGCTTATGGCATCCCAGCTGATTTTTGTAGCTGGATATCAGACTTCCTTAGTGAACGGTCGATCAGAGTAGTCGTTGACGGCTGCTCCTCTGACCTTATGGCTATTGATGCCGGAGTTCCTCAGGGGTCTGTTCTCTCTGCAACTCTTTTCCTGCTGCACATCAATGACCTACTACAGACTGGTATTGTTGGGTACGCGGACGACAGTACTGTTTCAGAGAGATACTTGTCCAGCGCAAAAACCAACGGGGCCGCAGTTCGTTCCTTGAGAGAGGCCTTGGTAGAGCGGACAAAGTTGACGTTAAGCCTTGTCTCCCAGTGGGGTGATGATAATCTGGTCACTTTTAACGCCACCAAAACACAAGCGTGTCTTTTTACCGCAAAAAGGAGTCGTTTCGACCTGACTCCTACTTTTCGGGGTACATCGGTTCCTGTAACTGATCGGCTCGAGCTCCTAGGCATGGAGTTGACATCTAACCTCAACTTCGGCGCCACCATCGAGTACAAAGCCCAGACTGCGGCCAAGAAACTGGGCATCCTAAATAAGGTGAAGCGATACTTTACGCCTGGACAGCTTTTGACCCTTTATAAAGCGCAGGTCCGATCCTGCATGGAGTATTGTAGCCACCTTTGGGATGGCTCGGCTAAATACCAACTTGCCGCGCTTGACTCGGTGGAACGCAGAGCTAAGAGGCTCATTGGCGACGTAAATCTGGTGGATGCCAAGCTTCACAGTTTGGCCCATCGTCGCAAGGTTGCCTGCTTGTCGGTCTTCTATAGATTGTACTTCGGAGAGTGTGCTCAGGAACTCCACGACCTCATTCCACCGGCCCCCTTCTATTATCGGTCATCTAGGCGCACTTCAGGTTACCATCCCTTCCTGGTGGCTATCCCACCAACTCGCACTAAGCGTTTCCAAACTTCTTTTATAATGCGCACAGCAAAGGAATTGAACTATCTGCCTGCGTCTGTGTTTCCGAACGCATATAACCCTAATCTCTTCAAAGTGAGAGTGAACAGGCTTCTTCTGGGTAAGCTCGCTCCATCGTCGACTTTGTTTCTGTCGCCTCTGGCATAGACTAAGGTCAAGAGCAAACCCATCACAAATAAAAAAAAAAAAAAAAAAAAAATAAATGTGAAGACTATGTGGGTTATTGTTTTTATTTTTTCTCTCAGTTAGTTTTAATCTTGGTCTGGCAGTTTGAGTCATTTAAGCGGCCTACCCAAATGTCCTTTCTTTGGTATTGTTCGTCTAATCGTTGAGCTCTTTAAGTTCCGAGTTGAGCTGCACGACTACTGACAAATGCGTGCACTGACTGGATAGTTCCACTCAATCTGTGTGGTCCATTCCTCAAAATACCATTCCAGACACCAATCTACATGGTCTTCACATGATCTGACCAAGATTATGTCTCAACTTTAAAAGAGACTGTGACCTCTGAGTTTGTTTCGGCCTTTCTTCTCAGAGTAGTCAGATAGGAAACACCGAGCTCATCTAGTTTTTTTTTCTTCTAAATATGATTGACGTGTAAAAGTGTTACCCGCGCAGCCGGGTAATAATTCCTATTTAAGGATCCTAAAAATACGAAATAGCTAACTTCGACCAACTTCGATGAATCGATTTGCCCAAAGTTCTAATCTAACCTATTACCTAACCCATTTGGTCGTGGTGCCACAAGTGGCGTGAAATACAACTACTTTGCGATATGCCCAGTGGTCAGCTGGAAATATCGATAAATAGGTTGCTTTCGTCGATCCACCTCGATTAGGCGTATCGTGATATAACCGGCCAAATCACGAAATGGCAGCGTATCGTGAAATGGCCAGGCAGATCACGATATGGCCATTTCTACGATCAGACTACGACATATAAAATTATACTCTTCCGTGTTATTCAACAATATTTTTTTAACGACTGAAGCCGGCGCGTCTCCGATTCGTTGTCAAACAATAGAAAATCAATTGTATCTCATTAGCTGCCCTTGACCGATTGTTTTCAGCTTTGGGAGGAAACTTGACCGGTATTGGGAATCAAACAGTTGACAAATTGATGTGCATTTTCAACAATATACTGGAAACAGTCCAGTGCCTTGTCAATGGGCACCTAAAAGCAGGAATCCCGACATGTAAGCACATTCATTTATCTATGTTTGTAAAGTCAAAGATTTTTTTTTTTGTGATTTGAATATACGGACAATTTAATTTGGTAAGTAGTATTGACTACTTACAAGCGGCAAGTTAATTTTCCCTGATAAACGGGCAAAATTTTAAGCAAATTGTTGCTTAAAATTTTGCCCGTTTATCAGGGAAAATTAACTTGCCGCAAAAACAAGATCTCACACCATAAACTTCTTAAAAGCCTACGTAACTACAGCTGTACAGTATTTATATCAAACGAAGCGACGCGCGCTTTACTTGTGGTAACCCAAGTGTACAGACACGCTGTGAATGTGTGCGTGAAGACGAATAGCGTCAGCACATAACACACGCACACTTCCGATTTCGTCATTGTATCGGACGGTACCGAGAGCTCCCGCGCTGATACACACATTCACAGCGTGTTTGTAGACTTGCTTTTTTTTTTGTTTATTTGTTTTTTTTTTGGGTGGGAAATTATCAAGTAACTTCTCCCGCTCTGGGCGGAGCGGGAGGGTGTGTCAGACTCTTACTGACTAAAACCCACCCGTGTCCCTTCCGTTGCCTGTGTTGCCAGGGACCTCGGTAACCCTTTTGTACCTTCCCGCGACCTCGGCAGGCATCGGCCCTAGTGGACCCCAACACTTGTGCTGACGGTGTTAGTACACTTGGTAACCACAAGTAAAGCACGCGTCTCTTCGTGAGATAAAAATACTATAGTAACTACAGTTGCTCGGGGTCAACGGTCACGATACCTAGAAACTATGAGAAATAACAAGTTCTTTAATCATACTATTTTACCTGTCAAGTCTGTAAAATTTCGCCAAGCAAAGAAATATATCCCTGTATAGAAGTTTCTATTTGCCATAATATTATTATATTTATTGTATTTCAGTCAACTGGGGGGTAATAATAAAATGTCTTGTGACAAATGTTCCTGCATGGTTGGTGTGCTTTCCGCAGTAGAACGTTTTAAGGTATGTACTCAGCAGATCTTTACATAAACCCTATATATATCTGAGGGAAATCAAACACCTAGAAGGGTAACAACTGGTTCTTATTTAATTTTTAAACGTATTATACAATTTCTATGTCTACGCAGCGACATGCACACCGCCATCGTCTTCCATCTTTCATTCTCCATCTCTCTTTACTTTTACACGTGACACATGACATACTCTCTTTCACTCATAGATGCGATCGTACTTATTGATGCATCCAGGATTACATCCTATTAAAAAAGAAAACAATATTTTCCTTTAAATTAATCGCTCAACTATTATTTCCAGGTATACACCTAGTCCTTCCGACATCGATGCTATAGAAAACTGTCGACTATACTCGAATCGCTTTAGCGTAGCAATAGCGGTCATTGACCCATCTACATTTACTAGCATTCTTTATTTCAACAACTGAAATAAAGACCGTTAACGTCCTGAATCACTATCTATCGTGATCTTGAACATGTTCCAATAACGAAAAACCATACGTAGTTTATTGTTTGTGTCCCTACGGAGAGATATTAGAGAAAGGGCAATGACCGCTATTACCACGCTAAAGTGATTCGGGTATAGGTAATAAAATTCGTCATTACATTAGTTTTATATTAAATTGATTAGAAAAGACAATCAGACCTATACTTAAATAAAATTTAAACAAAATAATTATTGTTTGTTTCCCTACTCTGTATCACTCATACTTAATATAATTGTCAGTACAAAACTTAGCAGTAACGTAGCTAGATCTAGTCAGATCAGATCAGATCAGTAACGTAGAAGCACTTCACTACGAAACGTTTTGTCGACGGAAGAGTAGACAAAAACGACGTTTCCGTGTACACAGTTGACAGTTTTCTACCGAGAAATATAGACAAGCGATTTCTATTCTACAGTAGAGTAGAAATAGAAAGCGTCATGCTAAACCTGCTTGCTGCACGTCTATTCGAAGTTTTTCAGACGTATCGGAAGTTCCTCATACATCTAACAGAAGTGTACGTACCTTGAGCACCCTCATGAGTCCTTCAAGCTGGTGCACGAGATGCTTGCGCGACTCTTGCAGTGATGACAGGTGTCCTTCTAACTCATCCTTCCGTTGTCGTAACAAACGTAGCACTGACACTAAGTGCGCTGAGCATCTTGTTGATGTCTGACAGACGTATGGGTACGTCTCACAGACGTGTACGCTGTACGTACCTTGAGCATCCTCATGAGTCCTTCAAGCTGGTGCATGAGATGCTTGCGCGACTCTTGCAGTGATGACAGGTGTCCTTCTAACTCGTCCTTCCGTTGTCGTAACAGACGTAGCACTGACACTAAGGGCGCTGAGCATCTTGTTGATGTCTGACAGACGTATGGGTACGTCTCACAGACGTGTACGCTGTACGTACCTTGAGCATCCTCATGAGTCCTTCAAGCTGGTGCATGAGATGCTTGCGCGACTCTTGCAGTGATGACAGGTGTCCTTCTAACTCGTCCTTCCGTTGTCGTAACAGACGGAGTTCTGACACTAAGGGCGCTGAGCCTACGCCACCGCCCGCGCTTGCTTCTGCTTCTTGTTGACGTCTGTAGAAAAAAAACAATAGATTTAGAAAAAGGTATTGTGCAGTGCTTAGCAAGAGTTCAGTTGAGATGAAAACGGATTGAAATGGATCTTTACAACCATAAAAAAGATAAGTTTTCGATTAAGGTGTAGTTTTTGTTTCGGTCATCATCATCGGCATAGCCTTATCCCAACTATGTTGAGGTCGGCTAACAGTCTAACCGGCACCTGAATAGCAGTATTTTACATGGAGCGATTGCCATCTGATCTCCACAACCCAGTTAGTGGGTCACACGATACCCTATAGTAAGACTGAATGTCAGTTTCGGGCTTCTGACGACCCGTAACGACTGTCATAGATCTACTTAAATGCTTTCCGAGGCACGGAGGGGACTTGGTATGTAAAGATGGTCACCCATCCACGGACCAACCGAGGCAAGCGTAGCTTAACCTGATCGATCGACCCATGCGGATTACTTAGCCACAAGCCTCCAACAAAACAAAACATGCTTTGTTAAGAAAGATATTTATAAACAAAGAAAATAGCATATCAGTTCGGCGCGTGCGCTCCTACCGTGCGAACGCGACACCTGTGACTCAATTCATTATTGGCTGTTTACGGAATACTATTTTAAGAAATTAACCGAACGTGATGGTGCAGTGCAAGTCATGTAAACTGTCGCTGACCCGAGTGGAAGGCGACAGTCTTGCAAAGTGTAATGGTGACTGTGGTGGTATCTTCCATAAAAAAATGTGTTGCAAAAATCAAGGCATTTAGTGACACCGGTTTATGCGATGAATGCCAAATCACGCCGAAGTTTCGCCAGCCAAACATAGAAGTCGACATGTCCCGTACGACACCAGAAAAAGTGCTGGCCGAAGTTAATGAAAAGCTAACAATAGTCTTCAATATGAAAAAAACTCTTGAGGCCATGTCAGACGACATAAGCTTCTACGCTGAAAAGTACCAGGAATTGATCGAAGAGAAGGAAAAAACAGACAAAAAGATTAAAGCATTGGAGCATAAGTGCGTTCATTTTGAAACCTGTAATAAGGCACTGGAAGAAAGGATAGTTTACTTGGAGATACGTGAGAAGGAAAAAAATGTAGAAATATTTGGTTTAGAGGAACAGCAAAACGAGAATTTGGAGAATACAATTAAAATTATAGCAAGCAAATTAGGAGTAGAAGGTGGATTGATATGTGAGGTAAAGAGGGTGGGTGAAGAAATAAAAACCGAGAAGCCGCAGCGCGAGAAAAAGCCACGCCCAGTGGTTATCACTATGGCTACGCGTGCTAGCCGCGACAAATGGATAGCCACAAGGAAATCCCACCAGCTTACAAATGATGATATATTTGCTAGCGGAAATAGACAACGAATCTATGTAAATGAGGATCTCACCAAACATATGCGCAACCTGCTATGGACGGCAAAGAACGAGCTAAAACAAGCATTTAAATACATTTGGATACAGAACGGTAAGGTGCTGATAAGAAAAGATGATCCGAATGACAACAAAATCAAATCGATTCGCACACTTAGCGACATTAGTGCGTACGCAGTATAAAATGACGTTTTTTTTTTTTTTTATACAGTGCGTCATAAATCGTGAGTAGCCCTTATTTCAAAATTCGATAACCACGCTTCACACGTAACATCTAACATTGAATACAATAAATACATATGTACAGAAAGCTGGCAGGATGATTTACTACAACGTGATAACAATGTCAATATTATACATTTGAACATAAGATCACTTAGAAAAAACTTTAATCAATTACAAGTATTGATAGACAATTGTAAAGAAAAACTGGATATTATTGCATTAACGGAGATTAACATCAGAAAACACGAACTGTGTTTATACAGTTTAGAAGGATATGACACATACATAAATACAAGGGAAACTAAAAGGGGAGGGGGGGTTTTAGTCTATGTAAACAATAAGTTAAATTTTTCTGCCACCACAATTAAATCTAATTACTATGAGATGATA
Source organism: Atethmia centrago (assembly GCA_905333075.3). NCBI lineage: Eukaryota > Metazoa > Arthropoda > Insecta > Lepidoptera > Noctuidae > Atethmia > Atethmia centrago. Next base: position 19,322,108 of record HG995385.1, read on the forward strand.
CACGGGCAGCTTTTCCAAGATGGAAGTAAAATTATTCATATTTTAGCTATATACAGGCCGCCAAATACAAACAAACATGGTTTTGTTGAGGAATTACATAGGCTGTTATCCAGATTCACTTAGGCTGTGAAGTCATTATGATTGGTGATACAAACATAGATTTATTGTGCAAAACCGGTGTAAGCAGCGTTATCAATAACTACATAAATAATATGAGCGAGTTGGGCTTGGAATGTGCTATCAGTGACGTAACGCGAGAGGAAGTGTACGGAGACACAGTGACGCGGTCGTGCATCGACCATGTGTGGGTTCGAACTCAACGTGCATTATCTGCGTATGTGTTGACTGTGAAGATATCAGATCATTATGTTGTAGGTGTGTGCCTCGCTAGTAAATCGGTCTTGGAGGATGTTCCGAGTGCATTGAAATCTTATAGGACTATTATTTGTGATAAAAAGGTATTAGAAAGACTTGAAAAGGTTTCATGGAATGAGCTGTTAAATTGTGAATGTCCAATAGACCTATATAACAGATTATGTTCAACTTTTTCTGACGCTTATAATGAAGCTAAAATCCATGTAATGGTGCGCAACAAAAGGAAAAGTAAACCCTGGATCACACAAAAGCTTAGGGAAATGATAGGTATTAGGGATAGGTTGTTTAGAAATTGTAAAAATAACCCAGGGGATATGAATTTGCGTAGACAATATAACAGATTTAGAAATAGATTAAATAAATGTATAAATAAAGCTAAAAGTAAATACCGCCAAGAACAAATAAATAAATGTAAAAAGAATATTAGAAAGATTTGGACTAAAATAAATTCATGGATAGGTAATGAAAAAAGAAGTGTAGATTCTGTTATTTTAAAATACTTGGGAAAATTAGAAGGTTCGGTTGAGGGTATATGTAATAAATTTTCAACAACCTTTACCAAAGAAATATTAGATATAAAACATGTCTGTAGTCATAGGTTTTTGGAAAGATCTAGCTATGTTGATTCCGGAAAGGTTTCACTACGGTTTCTAAAAGCTTATCCAATGGATATAGATAAAATAATAAATTTGCTAAGTTGTGATAAGTCTGAAGGAGTAGACAAAATTAGAGTTAAAGAAATTAAATTATTAAAAACTGAGTTGAGCCCTGCTATTGCTTTATTTATTAACTTGTGTGTTGAAAAGGGGTTATACCCCGAAAAACTAAAAACAGCATTAATTAGACCTATTTTTAAACAAGGTATACATAGTGATTATGCAAACTATAGGCCAATAGCCTTATTGTCAGTTGTAAATAAAATAGTAGAAAAGTTTATTGTGAATCAGGTAAGTGATTTCTTGGAGAAACACGATATTCTGACAAATGCACAACACGGTTTCCGACGTGGACGAAGCACGGCGACGGCTTTGGCGCGATTCGCGGACGACGTCAATGAGTGCTTGGGTCAGCGGAAGTAAGTGGTGGTGGTCTACATTGATTTCAAAAAAGCATTTGACACCTTGGGGCACCACCAGCTGCTTCAAGCCATGGAGGAGTGCGGGGTCGCGGGACCACTGAACAGGTGGTTCCGTGCCTACCTCACAGACCGGACACTGCGAACGGTTATTGACGGCGTCGTCGGAGAGCCCAGACACGTCACGTGTGGTGTGCCAACCGGATCCGTGTTTGGTCCCGTCGGATACATCATGCATGTCAACAGCATGTGTAATGTGATTCATAAATGTTGCTTATATATGTATGCTGATGATACTTGTCTAGTTTATGCAGGAAAAGATTTAAATTTAATTGAAAGTAACATTCAAGAAGATTTTACTAATATCATCAAATGGGCACACGACAATGGCATCATAATCAATATAAATAAAACCAAATGTATGCGTATACGTTCGCCTTATCTTAAAAAGATCGAACGTCTGCCGCGCATAGTGGGGCATACCTATGAGTGTCTGCATAGTGGTGGACTGACGTTGTGTGAGTGTGCAAACATTGAGGTGGTGGAGGAATACAGGTACTTGGGTTTAGTCATAGACAACAGCTTCTCATGGAAAACACACATTATACACTTATGTGACAAACTCAGGTATGTACTTGTGAAATTCCACCACCTTAGTTTTGTGCTGGATAGGGCAACATTGTACATGGTCTACTATGCGCTGGTGGACTCGCTGCTTTCTTATGGGCTGGCGTGCTATGGTAACACTTTTAGAACATATTTAGATAAAATAAAAAAAACTGCAAATAAGATTCATGAAACTATTAGTAGATAAAAACACAAAAAACCGTTGTAAAAGTAGTGATTACGAAGAATTATTTTTGGAATGTAAAATGCTGCCGGTTCATGAGTGTTGTCAGTAACTTTGGAACAGTATGGTAGCAATGAATTTAAAAGCTACATTATACGCACAAGATCTCAAAGGAACAATAATAAGAGAAGGTTTGTTGTGCCCACTTGTAATAATAATTATTATGGTCGAAGGTGTAGAAGTTTTTTAGTCCCTATTTTCCAGTCGATATAAACAGTTGTATCACAAAAACTGCCTTTAAAAATAAAATACATAAGTACCTCTTTAATATTTTTTGTCAAAGCCTCACTGAAGAGAATATCTAAAACGAAAATTGTATGTCTGTTTTTAAATTTAAGAAATGAAGGAATAGTAGTTTACCTTTACGTGTAAAAGTGTCAAAAATTAAAATAAAAAATATAAAATTATGTAAAAACCAAAAAGGAGCTACGTCTGCCAACAAACTGCTTTGCAGTTTGGCAGAGGTAATATGTGTTCACTGTAAAGAATATTTCTATGAATAAACACTTTTTCATTTCATTTCATTTCATAAGTTTCAAGAATTCGCTAGATATGTTTGTGGTAATGCACAGACATTTTGGGCAATAGGGATGATGCCTGGGTAAAACAAAGAAATCCTATTTAGTCCATCAGTCAGATAATAAAAAAAAATATTAGACACGTATTTTTTGCTATTTTGCGTTATTAATAAAAAATACTTAGATAAAACGCATTAAAGTTGGGGAGTGGGGACTCGCTACGTCACAATTCAGAATAAAATCTAGCAAAGCGTGACGTCACGTCACATTTAACTCAATGTATCGCCGTAATCTTTCCATTACGTAAAAAAAGAAAAAACACGTGTCCCATATTTTTTAATAATCTTGGTAGCTGAGGGGCAAAATGAGGGGTCCCGTATAATGCCAACAAATGCAGGTTTCCAATTAATGCGACAGTTTTATGCATATACAGATATTTTTTGGTAAAATCTGGGGGTCTACTCTCTAAGTCCGTCAACGAATATCGGGCCCGTCAGAAAGTAGTTGATCCGTCAAAACAAGTGTAAAATAAAAAAATCGGACAGGGCATAACACATTGAGAGTAGGGACAACTATCAAATCGTGGTGTCATTTATTCTCAGTTCGGGCTCGAAGTAATCTTATGTCCGTAGGTGATACGGAGTAGTATTGTAGGGTGTAGTAGTATTGTAGGGTTAGTAGTAGTGTAGGGAGTAGGCTCCGTGACACGGAGTAGGAAACGCCTACTACGACCGAAACTACGGACTTCGTGCTTAGAGTGTAGACCCCCTGCTGCTTCGACTGCAGAAAAAAGCAAAAACACAGTAAGGTAAGATTTGACAGACGCTTACCTCAGCCTCGCGATCTCTCTCATGATCTCCCTGTTCTTGGCTTCTAGCTGCGAGATAAGTTCACGTTGTTGCCGCGCCGCGTCCACTTCGGAGCCCTCCGATGATGAACGACCCTAAACGAAAGATTTTTATATAATAAAGACTTTCAGTATACCATAATCAGCCTATATATAATGTTCCCACTGTTGGGACACAGGCCTCCTCTCGGCGAGAGGGAAGTGGGCCGTAATCCACCACGCGGGCCCAGTGCGGGTTGGTAGATGTCACATGTCTTCTAATTTTTGGTTCTAGGACATGCCGTTTACTCAAGATGTTTTCCTTCATTGTTTTGAGAGCAGTGGTGATGAAATAATTTACACAAAGCAAAGCGACTGTCTGGGTTCGAACCTACGACCTACAACTCGTAAATCGCAGCCGTTACCACTGGGCCACCACTGCTCTCCAAGACTTTCAGTATAACAACTGAATACAAAGATGAGTTTTGCTTGACATAAATTTCTAAATAGGTTAACAAAGCAGTGCACAAAAATGTATGTATGTATTGTAATAAATATTATGTCTTTGAGAAAAATACACCAAAAGTTGGTATACTTTTCTCAAAGACATATTTATTACGAACTCGTCGAGTTTTAAAAACATAATTTAATGTTGACGTGTAAAAGTGTTTGTTTGAACCAGGAAAATTTACAGAAATAATATTATTCATAATTGAAAGCGTGATTAGTAATTTTGAAAATTGAACTAAACATTGCTCATTATAACTCACACACCACACACCCACACTCACTCACACACTCACTCATGATACACGCGTGATCTGGCCTTTTTCTGCATAACGCTCATTTATTTGCAGAGCTGTTGGTATACTTTTTAACTAACCTTTTATTTTTGTTTTATTTTTATTTCCTTGCATGTTTACATTGTCTACATTTCAATTGTATAAAGTGACAAGTGGAAGTGCGGAGTCTCTTACTGCAAGCAACTCCTTGCTTAAAAGGGGATCTCCAATAATATGTATCTAAAGGCCAATTTGTAATTGAAATAAACGTTTTTATTTATTTTTTCATCATTTATTAATAACCAAACAATCTGATGCGAGTAAAAGCAGTTTTATCTGCATTTTCATAATTACTGTGGTTCTAGTTGTTGTAACTATCGATTTTCTCTAAATAAATGATTTGAAAGTACCTATTAGGCATTTATTTTTTTTCGGCCACGGCGAAAATAATACAGGGTGACATTGAAAACATGCGACAAATCGAAATGGGAGATTGTACTCATCATTATGAACAACTTTTACTAAGGGACCAAAGCTACAATCCCAAAAAAATAAATTCTGCTGTCCCCTACATTTATGTTCGCAATACCTCATCAAAATGTAGGAAAAGCAGATTTTTTTTTTGGGATTACAGCTTTGGTCCCTTAGTAAAAGTTGTTAATAATGATGTATACAATGTCCCATTTCAGTTTGTCGCAAGTTTTCAATTTCAACCTGTATATTTTTTCAACCAAATACGAAACTTACCGAAAATGGATATTACGTCTCTAATAAATTAGGCAAAGATATTTCGTACATATTTTGAAACTTATATGGCTATTAATCAAAATGAGAATAGACAAACGCGCAAAATGTTTAGAAATGAAATAATATATTTACCAGTTCTGGAGTAAGAGAAGCTGATCTGCCGGCTCTTGGCTGCAAAAACATATACAAATATTATTATAAACTAGCGACCCGCTACTGCTTCGCATAGCATTTACGACTTGACAAAACTTCGAGATTTATATATTTAATACTTTACGCACACAAATAGAGAGGCGGACTTAATGCTATAGGCATTTTCTACCAGTCAACCTTTGGGTAATGCAGAGACAGACAGTGGTAAGTGCAATTTCTTTATTATAAATAAGTTTAAGATGGAAACGCAGCTGTAGCCCGCGAAATTTAAATTTTCTTACGTTTTTTGCAATTAGCGGGTCAGTGTCAGGTTGTATCTTGATCAAAATATGATTCGCGACCATAACAAATATGTATTAACAGAATTATAATAAGCTCCATCAGCTCTATAAGCATATGGAACATATCTAACTAAGAGAGATGAATTAACGATTTTAATGATTATAATCAAGTAAATACACACAATAACAGACAACTTTTCAAGTATTTATTATCCTATAAGTAAACCAAAACATTTTAATTTAACAGTTTTAGTTCAGAACCTTAAAAACATAATAAGATTCTTCGAAATTATATTTTTTCACTTTTGCAATTATAATATTAGTTAGGATTAGGATTTAATTAAAGAATACTTTGTTTATAACTTAATTAAAAATTTAATTAATTACATAATCAGCCTATAATGTTCCCACTGCTGGGACACAGGCCTCCTCTCTGTGAGAGGGAGTGGGCCGTAATCCACCACGCGGGCCCAGTGCGGGTTGGTAGATGTCACATGTCTTCGAATTTTTGGTTCTAGGACATGCCGGTTTCCTCACGATGTTTTCCTTCACCGTTTTGAGAGCAGTGGTGATGAAATTATTTACACAAAGTAAAGCGCCGAACCTACGATCTACAACTCGTAAGTCGCGGCCGTTACCACTGGGCCACCACTGCTCTCCATTAATTAATTAATTAATTAATTAGGATTTAATTAAGTCGGTATTACACATACCATAGTTCTGTTTTCGTGCGCCAACCTGGCAGCATACCGCGCTATCAGACGATGTTCGTCATCCACTCCTCGAGATAGATGTTCTGCTATACCTGACAAGGAATATTTGTATGTTTTAGAAATCATACCGTAAGTATGAGGCCGGCTCCACACGTTGGCCCCAATGCCGCTCGTCAAACGTATGGTTCTAGAAAATTGGCCAACATATGGACGAATCGCGAGCATTGTAAGATTCCTTTGATAAAACCGACACGGGCCGGCCAACTTCTCGGACCAAAGTTGGGTCCAATGCAGTTTTCTAGATCCATACGTTGGACGAACGACATTGAGGCCAACGTGTGCAGCCGGTCTAAAAAAAAAAAATCTATATAAAGTCGAATTAGTAATTTAGTGGAGTAATCTGACATGAGCTAGCTGTCACTTTGTGTAATGAAATGGTCACATTTATTACACATGTCAGATTCGACTTCAGTACGACCACGGCCAACTTTTTCATCGGTTATCTGCGGGAACACCATCAACCAATAGAAATTGATTTATATTTCCACCTAAATCGTAATAGGTTGAAGTTCTGTCTCGCCCTTATTGGATCAGTTAAATTTTACTTGTCAAAATTTGGCTTTTCCGAAGATCATGGTCGTACTAAACCTGACCCTAAATATAGTAGGCACAATCGACTTTAAAAAAAAAAAAAAACGACTTTGTATGTGCGCTGTGTGTGCTGTATCTCTGTCACACATACTTAAAGTTATAGTTTGATGTGGGTATTTCAACCTTCCACCCATAGAAATAAAGTCGACAATAAATAAATAACCATGTAATACGTACTGCGATGCGTGGAGCGCGACGAACGCGAATCGAGCGAGCCGGTGTTGACGTACCCGCCCACGTACTCCGGGAAGCCGTTGTGAGCCGGCACCGGGGACGGCGGACTGCACCGAAACATATTACAAATAATTATATACGTACTAATATACTTAAACAGGAGGACGTTCAAATTGTCCATTTTACTAAAATTGAAGGTCAACAAAAAATATTGTATTGTTGTCAATACAATAACTTTTTTGTTGACCTTCAATGGTGGTAAAATGAACAAGTGTGGTAGTTAATGTCAAAACAAAGTTCCATAAAACGTGTCTAGCATATGAACTAATGTTACGTACACAATATGACTAAGATTCAGCGTCCGCTCAGGCTGGTCGGGGTAGCGCGGCAACTGCGCCCGCGCTCTCTCCGGCACGCAGCGGAACGACTTGCGCAGGGTCGCGCCGATCTGCTTCGACGGGGATTTCTAAATGGACAGACAAAATGTGTTATTTTTTGCAAATATATCGTTTTCCAACAGTTAGGCACCATCTTCACAAGCGAGAAATTCGTGCCATCAAATTCAATAGAAACTCTATGAATCAATCTCCACACGGCGATAATTTGAAGGCACAGCGTGACTTGTCCGGGGAGACAGTGGTGCCGATTCCCTTGTTCACAAACTAAACTAAATTTAAGTTCAGTGCATCTTTTTCTTTCTATTTAATTAAGAAGAGGACAGAAGATAAATTTTAGTTTAGTCCTGTCAAATTAATCAGCGCCTGTCATTACTCCATACAAGTTTAGACGTCATTAAAAACTTGCCTACTAAAATACGTCAATTTACGTCAAGCGCCGATTAATTTGATAGGACTAAACTAAAATTTATCTTCTGTCCTTTTCTTAATGAAATAGAAAGAAAAAGATGCACTGAACTTATTTTTTTTATCAATTACAGTAGGCTAACAACCTGCTAAGATCTGTCCGCGCCAGAAGCAGACCTTGCACATGGTGAACATTGTCATCAGATGTACTCACATAGGCGGCGTACTCCTTGACTTCGTGCTCGTTGCTGTGGGTCGCGGAGACCCGGCCGCGCCAGAAGCAGTCCTGGCACATGGTGTAGTTAGCGCAGCGCGTGCAGCGGTATCTGAAGCCTGTAAGAGAGCTGCAGCGGCAGGCGCTGCAGGCTAGCGGGTGGACCACTGGGGAGAAACAAAGATGTGAGATAAAACAGACGTAAGAATCGTATGATTTGATCACCATTAATTGTTTCATGAGAAATCACCTAATATGAATCGTTCTAAAGGTTCTACCCCAACCCCCATGCGAAAAAGGCCCTGAGTTTTAGGTAAAAGTCCTTCATGTCTGGCTTGGTCAATCGCGAGCATCTCAATGATTTTTTAATCAATTCAAGACAGATTATAAACGAGTGTTTTATGAATTCTGACTGGCATTCAGGCAAATTGGTTTGTTTGATTTTCAATAAATACAAATAGTAATACGATAAATGATCTTAATAAGTATTAAGAATTCTAACAACAGCCTTCAAATCAGATAAATCTAGTGTTTATAATATGCATGCATGCATGCATAATAATATCATCACAACGTGCATAGAATTACAAGCAGTTTATTAAGCACTTTTTATTAGTGTCCAACCGAAACATGATTTTTTGCCGAAACTGAAACCGATGGTTCGGTTTGATTATAGTTTCGGCCGAAACCGAAACCGAACCTTTTATAAACGTGATTAAAAGGTTGAATAAAAATGTCAGTGGGCCGTTCTTTTCAGATATTTAATTAATGAAACATCTCGCCGGCCTAATATTACAGGTTTCAGTTACGATGTTGTAAGTTTCGGCGCGATCGAATGGTTCGGTTGTTTTTTGGCCGAAACTGGCCGAAACCGAAACTTCGGTCGGACATTAATTTTTATCTTTAACTAGCGACGCGCTCTTTCTTCGCACGGTTTTTATGACTTGACAATACATCGAGATTTATGTGCTATGTATAAAGTTAAAATACACTTATAGTATAAAGCCGTAAAATTTGTTTGTAAGTCTGTATGTAGGGGGTAATCTCTGCAACTACGAGTCGGATTTGAAAAAATATATTTGCATTTGATAGCCCAATTCTTGAGGAAGGTAATAGGCTATTTAACATCACGCTACGACCGTTAGGCACCGAGCAAAAAGAAAAAAGTCTGAAAGAACGCTATGCGAAAAGGAAGTAATAGCGCTGGCGGGCGATGCAATACGACACAGTGGCTTGGGGAACTAGACATTTCACGCCGACGAAGTCGCAGCGGAAGGGCATTAGCTAATGTATTATACACATAAACCTTGCGGAATAAATTCTTTAAATAATGGTGAAAATGACATAAAAATCTGTTGCGTAGTTTACATGAACAACGCGGTCACACGAACAGCTACTTTTATTTATAATATGCACAGATAACATACCATTTTCGACGCTAGCGAGTCGGTGTAAAAGCGGCAGCCACACAAGACATGGCGGCCCTGGGTCCGACATCAGTGTGTCGAGAAAATCGTTCACTGTGATCTTGCCATTCTAAACAAAGAAAATAATATGTTGCACTATTATATAATAGATAAAATTAAGCAGCTTTGCACAATCTGCAAAATATTTTTTATTTTTATTTTTTAATATATTTAAATTTTTATGTATCAAAAGCTACCATACTATAACTCGGGATCTAAAATTCCGTTCAGAAGATTACGATTTCAATGGAATCGTAGTTTTTTTACTCGTGTCGGCACGAGCTTATGCTTTTATAGAAAGTGGTGCTGAAAAAAAAATCTGCAAGGTGATCAGCAAGGCAGGTCCTGAGATTCAGGGTGTGTTGTAAGTAATTAAATGCCTTTAACCCCTGTGAGAATAAAAAAAACTGTTTTATGTGTATAATGACTGTTTAATATTACAAGACCAGCGGTCGTTAACCCCAAAAAAAAAACATCAAATCAATTTTGTTAAATCGTGTTTAGAAATTTATACGCATCAAGTTTATGTATTTATTGTATATATATAAATGGTACACCACAGACTACCTGCAGTATTGTCTCTCCTTTCCCCCTAATCCATCCAAAGGTTGTCTTTAAAAGATCGTAAAATTTCTACATTTATACTTATCTGTAATTTTTATGGTGTTCATAATAAAGAGTATTCTATCCTATTCAATTCTTTGAAATGAAATTGTTTATTCTGTAAATAGGATATCAGAATCACTTTTACACGTCATATTAAAAAAAAATAAAAAATAAGCTAGATGGAGTCGACATTTCTTATCCGACTACCCTGACTGAGAAGAAATATTCAATGACTATTAGAAATATTTCAATAACAATCAAATTTAACCCTGTATTTAACTTATGGTGCTCTTGACCTTTTTAGCCAAGCAAAACATTACCCCAAGGTAGCATCACCCAGTTGACTTCAAGGGAAGGAATAGGTATCTTTTCAAAATTTTCTCAAACCTGGAAGTAACAGTGTACAATCATCTAAATCTTACCAGATTAAAAATAGTTAGTGCGAGCGAGTCTGTGTAGCTGAACGACGGCGACTCGTACACCGCGGCTGGTAACGCCAGCACCTCTCGAAGGTAGTCCGACAGCCTCTTCATAAGCAGGTGACCATTGCCGTCTGATAGCTGGGAGAATATGTCTGGAGGGAAAAGAGGAGTAATTATGCATGTTATATAAAGATACAGATGGTAATGTAAAAATGTATTATGCTAAATTATAAGGAAACAGTTTTTATAGGGCTGGTCTAGATAATAACCAACTAGATTGGCGATAGTACCGTTTGCATTGCATAATCTGTTGGGAAGTGGTCATGTCTCCAGTATGCCGAACTGACATCGTCGTACAAACAAGCCAGGTAAGGTGCAGGGCCACAGTTTGAGACATTCACTGTCTCAGGCTGTGGCCCTGTCCGATAAGGACCAGGCACGGGTCGACGGCGCGTTGTGTTCCACGCGCGCCTCAAAGAGATGTCAGCACAAGTGTAGGGGTCCACTAGGGCCGATGCCTGCCGGGGTCGCGTGGAAGTTCGAAAGGGTTACCGAGGCCCCTGGCAACACAGGCAACGGAAGGAATACGGGTAGGTTTTAGTCAGTAAGAGTCTGACACACCCACCCGCTAGGCCCAGAGCGGGAGAAGTTATTTGATAATTTCCAACCCAAAAAGAAAAAAGGCTGTGGCCCTGCACCTTACCTGAGACGAGGGTTAGCGTCGAGGGTGACTTTCGTAAGAAAGAGAACGGGATAAAGCAAAACCGATTTAATATGATTCGCCGATCTTTCTAGTGTTTTTATCAACATGAGTTTCAAGAGTAACTATTACAATGAATGTGCATCATGGATGCTAATCAGTCTATTAATTTATGTAATTATATTATTTATTTATATATACTTTATTGTACACCAAAAATACATAACGCAACACAAATCAAACATTACAAAATATGCAATGGGCGGCCTTATCGCTTTCTGCGATATCTTCCAGGCAACCATGGAATGGACAGTGATTTGCCTGGACATAAAGAGAGGCTGTCGTTGGTGCAAAAAATAAATATAATATACTAGAATAGATACACAGATATATACACATCCTACATAATATATACATGAATATACATATTAAACGTATAAGCAACGAAAATAATTGAAGACTATAGATAATTACAGTTACGAGAACAAGATCACAACAACAAGTAATGTTCCTTTACGAGTCTTTTAAATACGAGCAACGACTACGCGCGTTTTATTTGAACTGGCAATACATTCCACAAACGAGTGGCCTGGACAGTAAAGGATTTGATAAGTATTAATGCATAAAATAAATCAGATCCTAGTAGCGTCCACATGAGCGCTTTATTTAAATTTCATTTCATGCAGATCCTTAATAAATGATCTAAGAAGTTGGATCATAGTGATGAACTGCTGACTCACAGCTGAGTAGATAGTCTAGTCACTAATGAATCATTGTTTAAACTGACCTTTATAATTAAAAGTAGGTACTTACATCTTAGCTTGTCCATCAGCTTGCCGGCACACATTGTAGCAAGAGCCACTTTGATGGAAAACACCCGGATTTTACCCACATTCTCACTGAAACAAAATAGTTTTACATTGAAGTTACATGACAAACTATAAAAGTTTAATGTAAAACATGGACCTTTACATTTGGACAACACAGTTTATGGATAATGCTATGTGTATGTAAACAAGATTTACGTTCAACGAGGAACATGCTTTAACGGAGCAAAATTATTGGTTTTACACTGAAATCTGAAAAAATAAAAATTGTGCTTTTGGAGTTTTGGGAACATGGAGCAACAGTTTTTTTTTATAGTTTGGTGTTGGTCACATGTGGCTAAGTAATAACAGCCGCTCGGGTCGATCGATAAGGTTAAACTACGCTTGCCGCGGTTGGTCCGTGGATGGGTGACCGTAACATACCAAGACCTCTCCGTGCCTCGGAAAGCACGTTAAGCCGTTGGTCCCGGCTGTCATTTGTAGATCTTTGACAGTCGTTACGGGTCGTCAGAAGCTCGAAAGTCTGATAACCAGTCTTACCAAGGGGTATCGTGTTACCTAGTAACTGAGTTGCGGAGGTCAGATAGGCAGTCGCTCCATGTAAAATACTGGTATTCAGCTGTATCCGGTAAGACTGGAAGCCGACCCCAACATAGTTGGGAAAAGGCTAGGCAGATGATGACACTGAAAACTGGAAAAAGAAACTGTATTTTTGGAGTTTTGGGAACATGGAGCAACAGTTTTTTTTTATAGTTTGGTGTTGGTCCCATGGTAAAAGTTGTTTATTTTCATCAGAACTTCTTCACTCCCGTATTTTTTTTTTTGGTGGGAATCATCAAAACTTCTCCCGCACTGGGCGGAGCGGGAGGGTGTGTCAGACTCTTACTGACTAAAACCCACCCGTATTCCTTCCGTTGCCTGTGTTGCCAGGGGCCACGGACTTCACTCCCTTGAAGTATGTCCTTAGCGTAACCAAAAACCTTGTTTATTGTAATACATTAACCAGTGATTAGGAGAAAGTTCTTAAAATAAGCTGAGCTTCCCCCTCAGGGTATCCATAACAAGGAATAGTTAAATTAAATCACTGCTTATTAGACTAAAACTTGTACAGCATTTTTTAGGTTGCTATAGAATTTATCTACATGCTACAGAAGTTCAACAGCTTTTGAGGATTATTACACTTTGCCCCACCAATCTGTCCCACCAGTGGGTCAAAGTGGAATGTTCACAATTCTGATATCAATTGTAAAAAGTTCTCCTATAAGATTTATAATGATCTGTAATGATATTGGTAAGAGAGAGATATAAATAAATAAATAATAACAACATTAAATCTAATAGGAGGGTTAATATCAGATGAAGACTACTTTTTAACTTTAGTGCTGATAAACTTATCAGTTATAGGTAAAATATATAGATTAGTTAAAATTCATTGTCTCAAAAAAATCGCATAGAATCTGCGCAATATGAATGGAACTGTGGAACTATGGGGAAGTGTCTTGTTACTGCGTGAATGTGCGTGATCACTCGCCGCCCGTGCGATATCTACCGCGCACAGGATGGATGGAAAGCAGCACATGAAGTAATTTTTGGTCCATTGGTGTAATTGAGGGGCTTGTGGCTAAATAATAACAGCCGCACGGGTCAATCGATCAGGTTAAGCTACGCTTGCCGCGGTTGGTCCGTAGATGGATGACCATCTTTACATACCAAGGCCCCTCCGTGCCTCGGAAAGCACGTTAAGCCGTTGGTCCCGGCTGTCATTCGTAAATCTTTGTTGACAATCGTTACGGGTCGAGCCCGAAAGTCTGACAACCAGTCTTACCAAGGGGTATCGTATTACCCAGTAACTAGGTTGTGGAGGTCAGATAGGCAGTCGCTCCATGTAAAATACTGGTATTTAGCTGCTCCGGTTAGACTGGAAGCCGACCCCAACGTAGTTGGGTAAAGGCAGGGCAGATGATGATGATGTAATTGCTGTATGGCGTTCCAGTGCGAGGACAAATATATAAATTAAAAAATAATAATTTAATTAAGTAACATAACAAATACTTAATTAAAGTACATACTTGAGAACATACTTGAAACGACAATCAACACTGAATATCAAACTGTTATAATGTATGTTATTATGAATACAATGCTAATTAATATTAGTTGCATGTTGTTGCTTCAATGCTTCTCGTTGCACTTCTACTTTAGATATGTTATTTGCAACATGATGTTAATATGTGCTTAGAACCAATGAACCAATGAATAATGTATAACCAATAATCTGGCTTGCAAAGGGTAAATTGCTATTGTTTAATAGCAATTTATCCTTTGCAAGCCAGTTTATTGGTTATACATCATATAAATTCTGGCTTGGAAAGGAGAAATTGCTATTGTTTATTTGAAAAGATGGCAAAAATTTTGTTTCTGGTTCTTCTTCATGAACATTGATAATTACAACAGTATCATATATTACCAACTCACCCAGTACTGTAAGCGGACAGCAACCAGTTCAACAACAAAGCTGAACATGCTTCCACAGACACCTGATGAACGGGCGGCAGTCTTTTGTTCAAGTTGTGGTACAAGGAAGATACAAGCGTTTCCAGTCTCGTTACGTTCACACATGCGGTTGGCTCTAGAGTGTTCAGTGCGTTTTCACGGAATGCCTCTATTACATTCCATATGTCTATTACATGTACTGAAAAGAAAATTGATTAGCTAGCGTTATTACTTTGTTGTTGCTTAGCATTATTTCTGACTTTTTTTATTTTGCTCGGCTCCTAAGGGTGGTAGCATGATGTTAAATAGCCATTTAACATCATGCTATGACCCTTAGGAGCCTTCATCAAGAATTGGGTAGTTCCAGAGATTAAGCGTACAAACAAACAAACAACCAAACCAACTTCTCAGCATTATCATATTAGTATAGATTTATAATTGTATTGTAATATTAGAGAAAAAGGAGATTTGAAGTTTGAAAATCAATGAAAATGCTTTCTTATCCCAAGCTGTTGAACCCGTTATACCAAGTTACCAATTACAAAATACGACAGAATTTGTCATAGTCAATGTAATCTAAGTCAATGACTTATTAAAACCTTGGTGTCTAATCAAACTAAACATAGAGGTGTTTTTCCAACCCAGTTATAAACATTCATGACTCAATCTATTCATGGCACATCAGTGAAACCATTTCATAATTTTGGAAGCAATAAAACCAATTTAACCCAATAAAAACGAATAAACTTGTTAGTTGATGAATGCATTTATGTAACATCCAACGCAAAACAAAATGTTTAGAAGGCAAATGCCAATATTTTTTTCAAAAAAATAATAAATCTTGTTTTTAAATACAGTATAAATGAATTCACTGTACATTACTCACAGTTACATTTCTTTTGTACATAGCGGAGCTTGCAAGCGGTCCTGTATGAGGCAAATCTGATCAGGTCAAAATTCTGCTCCCTCATCTCTTGCAGCAGCTGAGAGCGAGGGTCTGCCGATACGGAGCCCGCACTGGGAAGCGCCACCCCCCGTATGTCCCCCACACTGGGCACTCCGCCCACACTCTCACGTTCTAACGACATTCTCACTACTACAAGAAATTACAACTATAATTGTCACAAAAAATAGTTAATGAAAGAATGTATTTAAAAATTGATTCTACTTGACAACACAGATAAAATTGAAAGTGATTTGAGCGACAAAAAATATAAACAAGGCCCGCGGCCGCAGGTCTGTGAAAACATTTGATATCACTAAATTGTAACAAAATTCACGATGATAAAGAGCTCTTACCTTAACCGAATGATTAGCTCATAACTTTGTTGGCATAACGATAATATATTCACGGCAAACTCAAGATTATTTTCGTAGTTATATCGATTCAAAGATATTATTAGCCACAACTTGATATTTACTTGATGATTTAATTATAAACGGATGCCACATTCACTGTTTCAATGCACGTTTTTATTCCACCTTTATATAAAGATTATTTCTTTGTCATTTAATGTAAAGAATAAATTATAGAAGTCATTTCTCTACGCCAATAAATTACGGAATATCGAAATCAACATGACAAGCCTGCCATTAGTGCCATTAAAACTTAAAAGTGCGTTCCTGAAAACCTGACATTATTATCTTCCTTTATATATTTTTAAACAGCAGGGTATCAAGGTATCCGCAAATTACTATTATGGCGAACTTCATCTTTTTAATTAAAATTGTATTAATTGGCCTTCATAAGTACCTATACGTTTTATTGTAACGTCCTGAAAATCAAATAAATATTAGTTGTGCGAATTAAAATTCTGTGTGTAATGGAACATGCAAATGTCATCCATAGACATTTTCTGGTTTATTCTTAAATTAGAAAACCTAAATTAGAAACTTGTATTTATGCACGTTTAGACCAGTGTTGCGAGAATACTTGTAGAGTATTCTCGCAACACAGGACACAATTTCTTGCCAGCTGGCGATCAAGCACATTCGTAGTTGACCTTGAGAGGTCGTAACTATCCGGGCTATCCTGTGGCTGCCATAAGCTAACGCAAAGCCTCTAGCCAGGGGCGTATTTCTTATATTACTAAGTGAAGCTGCACGCTAAGGGCACCCCCTGTGGGGTACGAACCTTAAGGCATCGCTGGGGGGAGGACAGCACGGTGGGACAGGCTGGATCATAACTGGATAATAATTATTATCAGGGGAATTTAAAGCTACGGCGCGGGTTGGCACTTCGTCGAGCAAGGGTCGGGGGGACGGTTATGTCGGGGTCTTCGCGAAGGACCTTGGCGGCGTGGTAGGAATGTCGGTTTGTGTTTGTGCACTGTACTCGTGGCCCTACTGCTTTCCTGGAGGAGGGTAATAGGGTCATCGGGGTCGGTGAGAACATGCCATGGACGGCGAACTGAGCTAATAGTAGAGGGCCTATAACTAGCGGCCTTCACAACCAGAGGGGTGTGATGAATGACGGCAGAGTCAAAGAAATGCTTGGTAATGCGTTTCATATACTGCTGGATAGTAGGAATTTTGAGGTCGAGATGGAGGATCTCATTACGAACCAACCAGAGGGTTCCCGTTGCCTTACGGAGGAAACGGTTTTGAAGACACTGCATCCTATGGATGTGGTAGGGCTTAGCGTGTGCGAAGACTGCACAGGTATATGTCATGATGGGACGGATGAACCCTGTGTAAATACGCAATTTGCATTTAAGGGATAATTTGCTGCGTGCAATTAGAACAGAATGGACGACCAAGCACTAATAAAGTTAGAGCATAAACAAAAAAAATGTCGTTTGTTTTTATTCAATAGTCAATGGTGCCGATTCCCTTGTTCACAAACTAAACTAAATTTAAGTTCAGTGCATCTTTTTCTTTCCATTTCATTAAGAAAAGGACAGAAGATAAATTTTAGTTTAGTCCTGCCAAATTAATCAGCGCTTGTCGGAAATTGGCGTAATTTTAGTAGGCAAGTTTTAATCACGTCTAAACTTGTATAGAGTAGTGGCAGGCGCTGATTAATCTGGCAGCACAGTTGTCCGTCTACAAGCCACTATTGTTTTGTTTATGTTTCCTTTTATGTCGATCACAAATTAAACGAAAATTAGATAAATATGTATGCGACTATTAAATGCCCACTACTATTAAAAGACGAGCTAACGACAGCAAAAGCATCTACCACTGGTAAAAAAGCAGCTGTAGTGGAAAACTCAATAAATTATGAATGTTTTATAATTTATAGGTTATTTTTTGTTTGTTGAGTTTAAGTTGTTTTGTTGAAGGCTGGTGGCATATGACAGAAATAACCTGATCAGATTTGAAAACCAACTCGACAATGATCTTCCTGCCTGAAAAACTTCAGATGTTAATTTCTAGCACTAATTTAATATGATAATACAAAACACACTATTCAATAGTCAATGTTTAGCTAAAAGGTCCATAACCAAGCTATTAAAATATTTAAAAAAAGTCAAAATAATTGTCAAATTTAGTTGTCATTTGATTTCAATTCATTTGTAGGTACTATTTTGTTTGTTGTCTGTTGTCAATGTCAATAGCTAAAGCAGGCCCGTCAGGATTCAGGGTATAATGTTCTGTGAGCTAAAGAAAGTTATTTTTTTTTGTGGCGCCGCAAGCCCACAGAGGACTTTTTTATATAGGGCCGTGCCACACCAATGAAAAATAACCAGCGGCGCGCTTTGCAAATATATTTATTTCGACGTAAATCAATAAAATCAATTAGCTGGAATTATTTATTGGCCCTATCATTTTGGTTCTAGTCTTGGTGAAGATACATATTAAATTATGAGAGTATTATGTTATGTTTACGTATAGTTATTGCTAATGAATTCAAAATATAAAGTCACGTAATTATTACCTACCATGGATAGGCTGCAGATCCGTGGTGAAGTGCGGGATATCCTCCAAGAAACTTTAAAACACATCATCGAAGAAATCAACGAGGAAGCCGATAATGAAGGTCTAAAACTAAATCGCAAACGTAAATGGGTAAAAGATAAAGTTAAACAAGATATAAATAGTTACCTGCTACCTGCATTATCTGCCAAAGGCCCAACAGAACATTTCATTGTATTGCATATGACAGAAGAATCATTTAACTGGTTACTAAAAGGGGTAGAGCCATTTATTCAGAAGGCAGACACTGTTATGAGAAGAGCACTGCCTGCATCACTAAAACTTGAAATTGTACTGCATTTATTAGCAACTGGAAGCTGTTTGAGAATACTAGAACTTCTGTTCAATGTGTCAAGGACAAGTATTTGTTTGATGATTAATAAAGTATGTGATTCCATTTGCTTAGCTCTGAAGGATTATATTAAGGTAAATAAAAATATTTTTTATTAAGAACTATTTATTTTTGATAAGATGTGTTATTTGCACCAGATTGATTTAAGTCCAGAAAAGATTGTGTAGTAAGAAATATATATGTCATGCTCTTCCAACTGATAACTTTCGAAATCATAGTTTTTTTAGTGTGCACATAATCATAAAAATACAAGCTTGTACTACAGAAATCAATAATAATGTGTGATTTGGAAAAAAGATAAACAGTTTCAATCAATTTACTAAAGCCTGTGTTAGGCCTTTTCCAAACTGACATATACCACTATATACAATTCCCTTGCATCTCCCATTCTATTTCAGCCACTTTCGTCAAGTAATTAATCTTGATCTGGGCTTCCCTATGCTTGCCAAACTCTTGGTACAATTCCTTCAAGGACTCATCTGCTCAAACTTTACATAATATGGTGAAGATGCTCTAGAACCAGGTGAATCCTGCAATCGTAATCCTGTCAAATAACTCTGTATGTAATGCTGAGCTTGTAAAGCTTGTTCTAACGGCAGCACTTTCAGTTGTGCTGCAACACTTCGGCCGAAAATATCAAATTCATGCTCTTCTGGAGGTGGAGTGTTATTGATAGCACAGACTTCTTTCACTTTTGTTAAAAGTGTTGCCAGTTCTTGCAGTCTTCTCTTCTTCAACGAGCGAGGCTGGTCCGTTTCTGGTAATATGTTCTCTGTAGATTCTTCAATATTACACTGGGAGTTAGTACCAGCATTGTAACTATCATCTTGTAAGCTGGTACCACCAACACTATCATCTGTATTTTCCTGAAAACATCCAAAATAATCATTATTTATTTTGTTTTAGGAACCAACTCATGAAGATTGGAAAGCTGTTGAAACTAGGTATAGGAATACATGGGATTTCCCAAGTTGCTGTGGTGCTATTGATGGGAAATTCGTTTTGATGAAATCTCAAAGTGAAACTGCAAAGCATTATCACAAAATTGCCCTATTGGCTATATGTGATGCTGACTATTGCTTCAAATATATTGATGTTTGGTCAAAGAAAAAGATGTTAAAAGAAGTTTTTGGAGAAAGTAATTTAAGTAAAGCATTAGAAAATAATTTACTCCCACCAAATCATGTTATAATTGGAAATGATAACTTCCCATTAAAAAGGTATTTAATGAAACCATATGAGGGAGCGAAATCAGAAAAAGAAAGAGTATTCAACTACAGATTGTCCCGTGCTAGAAGTGTAATTGACAACTCCTTTGGGCTTCTTGTCAGCCGCTTCAGAATTTTCGAAAAGCCCCTTCCATTTACAGCAGACAAAATAGAAAAAATTATAAAAACCTGTTGCGCTTTGCACAACTGGTTGAGAATAACTAAAAGTCCAATACAGGTGACAACTCTGGATGTAGAAGACAGTGATACTGGCAATATAATACCTGGATCATGGAGAGAATTGCTAATAGAAGGGTTAGCTGAATTCCCAAAAAATATATCAGAAGATGCTTGTCCGATCAGGGATGACTATGCTGATTATTTCATGGGAGAGGGAGCAGTGAGCTGGCAATGGCAGAAGATAAGTTGAGAGAAAATTATACCTTCTCAACAAACTGTTATTTTAGTTCATAAGTTTATTACAATTGAACATTAAAATAAAAACTTACCAAACCATCTTCTTTCCTTATTGAATTAAGTATTGAAAACCACTTTAGATTAGGAACGTAAACTTCCCCAGAATCCGACGTTTTAGAATCTTTTATTTTCTTTAGTTCCTGGCAGTATGTAGAGCGAATATTTTTAATTTTGACGACGATTTCCTTTTCACCAAAATTAGGTAGTTTCATATTATTCGCTATGTCTCTATACGCTGCCAATCTGGCTATTTTGTTTTTATACAGTGAGTGTTTAGTGTTCCACAAACACTCGTGTGCAACATACTCGCTAACAAACTTGATTGTAATGTCTTCGGACCACTTGTATCCCGCCATTATTAAAATTTGACAGTTAATGAGCTGAACTAAATTCCCTTGTTCACACGTATCAGATTATTTTGAGCTTATAGACTGGTTTTGCTGTGCAAGGTAGTAAGATGAGTAGATTAATAATTCATCGTTTAAACTCCGCAACTTACGTTCACTACGTTATCGATTGCTAATAATAGCCGAATGCCTGTTTAATAATTGAAATAAATCAGGCGTGTATAAAATCTTCACGCTTCTCACTAGTTAAATGCTGACATAAGACATTTACACGTCTCCAGTGGAGTGCATAAGTGCGTGTCGTGTCTATGATTTCTACAATTTAGTGACTCGAACTGTGTAAACTACTCGTTTAGTAATTAGTCGAGTGGATTCTGTTTTAGTCGAGTGTTAACTAAAACACTAGACTTTAAATAGAGCTACAGTATTAAGGCTTCTACATACTGGCGCGACTTGTCGCGCGACGCGACGCGACACAAAGACACCGCGTGTAGCGCTACAAGCGGTGCCTTTGTGTCGCGACGCGTCGCGCGACAAGTCGCGCCAGTATGTAGGAGCCTTTATTACAATCATAAATACCTAAAGTTGAATGTAATCATAACTCAAAAGTATATGTATAAAATAGTGCGAAGCATGTAACTAAAAACCGGTAGAAGTGGCCTCGCCACTTGGGGAGCCCTATGTCCAGCAGTGGACGTCTTTCGCCTGAAATGATAATGGTGATGATGAAGGAATTAAAAGAAAATCATGTTTGAACGATAAATAAATAAAACACATCATATCATAACATCACGCCTGTTTTCCTCGAAGGGTTAGCAGAGGTGTACATAAAGACCCTATAGTACCTACACCGACATTTCGCCAGTTATGCCCGGAACCTTTATGCCTGGAGGCTTTTATCTGTTTACGTTTATATGTTGTAGGTCATTTTTATTTCTGCTTGAATACAGTTTTCATTGTTTTGTTGGTATATTGGCGTGTGCTAGGTAACGTATGGCAAGTAATTTAATGTTTTGCGTTTCGTAATGTTAATTACTTTGCATACGATTTGTATAGAATCAAGTT
The DNA here is from genome assembly GCA_905333075.3 of Atethmia centrago. Taxonomy (NCBI): domain Eukaryota; kingdom Metazoa; phylum Arthropoda; class Insecta; order Lepidoptera; family Noctuidae; genus Atethmia; species Atethmia centrago. Next base: position 19,344,151 of record HG995385.1, read on the forward strand.
TTTCTTACTAAACTGACAGGTGTGCTGCTGGGGAGTTTGTCGCGCCACTTCTTCCCAGTGAACGGAAAAAAACACTTCTTCCCAGCTAAAGCACTAGGTTCCGTATTACAGAACGTCACTCAATTCTCAAGCATTACTTAAAACTAGTTTTAACCAATCAAATGGCTTGAATCTAGTTTTAAGTAGTGCTTGAGTATTGAGTGACGTTCTATAATACGGGCCTAGAAGTGGTGAAAGGCGGGCGTTTATGGGGGACAGGGGCACTGTCTTATCCTAATTTTGACGTTCGAAAAGTGCTGATTCTCAGCTTAGTTTGAATAAATGAGTTTTGATTTTAACTTTTTGAATTTTACCCTTTACAAAAAAAAAACGATTATTTGAAGATAATTATTTAATTTAATTATAATTATTATTAACTGGAAGCCGACCCCAATATAGTTGGGAAAAGGCTAGGCAGATGATGATGATTTGAAGATAATTATTTACATTAGGTTAAAGGCACAGTACAGAATTTATAGGGAAACTTGGTTAATATTCTGACTTGCGACCTATCTGGTAGGAGTCTCAACCCGAACTGGCGTTACTGCCTGACTGATGCACTGAGTCTAGCAGGAAATGATGATGTGCTGACAAGGTACTTACCTAAGGGTGTATTCTAGGGATGTAACAGTTCGTTAAAAACATCAACAAAGTACAAACCATTTACTCTTTAGGGTTCCGTAGTCAACAAGGAACCCTCAGTTTCGCCATGTCCGTCTGTCTGTCTGTCCGCGGCTTTGCTCAGAGACTATTAGTACTAGTAAGCTGTAATTTGGCATGGGTACGTATTAATTACACCGACAAAGTAGTAAAATAAAATCATGAAAAAAAAATTGTAGGCGACCGCCCTTGTACCTACGTAAACTGGGGATCATATTTGTTTTTCCCGTATATCCTATGGTATGGGATTGGTATGGCGTTGGATAGGCCGTTCAAAAATATTGTGGGTCTCTGAAAACCAGCTTTATAGTACTAATTTTTGTTAGTTAAGTGTCCCGCCCTCTGCCAGCTAAATGGTTGTTTTTGGATAAGTATGTCAAAAAATTCACGGCAGTAGTATATACAACGAAGTTAGAAGGAAAACTATCACAGCTAACTAGACTTTACAAGTTAACGAGTATTAGTCGCCCAATTTAAAGCTGTTGGAGAACTGACCGTGACGTATATCCATGTATGGGAGAACATGTTTTTCAACTACAATATAAAGTTTGTTTTTGGGATAAATTCATTACAACTAGGAACCCTTCATTAACCTATTGACCGCCACGTTATAAAAGCAAAAATGTGCCCTCGGCGCCAAGCTACAACTTATTCCTTAAAATGTGTCATGTAGGTAGGTACCTAGTCGTGACCGTGGCGTGCTGGGCACATTTTGGTATGTCATCTAAACATGACTGTGGCGGTCAAAAGGTTAATAATAATAATAATAACCCCACCGCCATATCTCTACGTTGACGTCGTGGTGGGGCTTGCGCGCTCCGAACTCTGGGTCTGTGCCGGTAGAGTTTACTTTGCCGGAACGGGTCTAGGGTAAGGAGCCAAACCAAGAGAGATACAGAAACCCGCAAGGCAGCATGTGGCGAGCTGTTGGGCAGTAGCGACCCCACGGACCCTATCTCCTGGGAGAAGTCTTGTTCCTCATCTCTGGCTTGCCTTTATTGGCCGGCTGGCGTGAACACTGACGAGGAACAGAGCTCCCACCTCATTCTTGCCTTTATTAGCCGGCTTGAGTGGAGATTCGCAAGAGCAAACGTGCACGGAGGAAGGAAGCAGTCCAGTAAGATGCTGGTAGGGATCTACCTTCCGGGATTGTCCTGATAGCCGTAGAATACCTTTCCACTCCTCAAGCACCTCAAGAAGTGTTGCCCCTTGTCACTACGTCACTATGTGCTAGCGGCCGTTTTCGGGGGCCCATTATTGAGTGTGCAAGTCACCCCCTGCCATTTTATCGATGTATTTTATTCAAAGCATTGGTCAGGTAGGGGCCATAGCCTTAGGAAACCGATCCACTATAGCCTCCCAAACCAATATGTTTTGTTCCCATGTTCTGCAATAGTCCTGCATCAACCGGGGGTTGTCCTTGGGTGCACCTTCATAGAGCAAACAAGGATAATCGTCGGTCGGTGCCTCATGCCATTACAATTGTCTAAGGGGCCTCTGCGAGTTGGCTTCGGCCCCTCGTACGCCTTCCAAAGGTCCGGGATCCCATGGTCCCGAGATATGTAAGGACAAAAAAGATAATAATAATAATACTTATTTATTCAAGTAACCATGACTCATTTATTAGTAAAAAAAACTTATCCTATGTTAGTAATTAAGATAATTTCATCTACATACTAAACAAATTATGTATATATATATACCAATATTAATACCTGTCTTCACCGCGGCTGCACATTCCATGGGAAATGGCGCAGCAGCGATTCACGTACGGACAGTCCAGCCTGCTCGAATTTGTGGAGCCGATCGGCGGCAGAGATCTCTCGCGATCGGCCCTGGTTCAGGCCATGGTACGGAACGAGAGGGCATGGGCAGCCGTCACCTCCTTCTGCGAAGCAGTAATGCTCGCGAAGGAGGAGGCGGGACGGTCGAGGGAAAGGCAAATTTCGCGCCCTCTCGCCCCTAGCCGCCGCAGGAGACGCCCTGGGCGTCGGGAATCCCGGGCGGATTTCCGGCCACCGTAGGAGCGGGCTTGCGGACGGTGAGCAATGGGTAGCTTACCGTCCGGTAAGGACCAGGCCCGGGTCGACGGCGCGTTGTCTTCCACGCGCGCCTCAAAGAGATGTCGTCAGCACAGAGGTAGGGGTCCACTAGGGCCGATGCCTGCCGGGGTCGCGGGAAGGTACTTATGGGTCACCGAGGCCCCCGCAACACAGGCAACAGAAAGGAATACGGGTGGGTTTTAGTCAATAAGAGTCTGACACACCCTCCCGCTCCGCCCAGAGCGGGAGAAGTTATTTGAATATTTCCCACCCAAAAAAAAAAAAAGCCTGCTCGAATTTAGAGTCAGGATACTGTTGCTGCCCCACACCCCACGCGGGACGCATAGCGCTTACACATTGTGGCAAAGAAACATTCCACATGCGCATCCGCGAACATCCCTGATGCGCTGCGTTAGCGGGGCAGCCTCAACAGCACCCTGAACGCGTTATTGGTGCCGATTCCCTTGTTCACAAACTAAACTAAATTTAAGTTCAGTGCATCCTTTTCTATCTATTTTATTTTTATTAAGAAAAGGACAGAAGATCAATTTTAGTTTAGTCCTGTCAAATTAATCAGCACTTGATGTAAATTGACGTACCTAATTTTAGTAGGCAAGTTTTTAATCACGTCTAAACTTGTATGGAGTAGTAACAGGAGCTGATTAATTTGACAGAACTAAACTAAAATTTATCTTCTGTCCTCTTCTTAATGAAATAGAAAGAAAAGATGCACTGAACTTAAATTTAGTTTAGTTTGTGAACAAGGGAATCGGCACCATTGTATTGCACGCGGAGGGCACTGAACGATTTTTGAGTATATCTAGCCCACAGGCTGCTCGTGTAAAACGTATTTAAACGCTCTGAAAAGAGTAATCTAAACGGTCCTCATTGGTCCGACACGCACTTGGCTGATTTTTTATTTATTACTAACTCTACGGTCTAAAAGTTGAATTTGTGGAGAATGTAGATGGCGCTACTGGTTTCCAGGTTTCAAACTTAAAAAGAAAACTTTCTTCTTGATGTTCCTTGCATTAGAAAATAATTTTATGTTGAGTCAACCGCACGTAGGTAACACTTTGACCTTGAGCTTTCTTAGCGTGGTACGGAGTTTCAACAGAATAAGAGGCCAGCCTACATAACTAAACTGGTTTTATAACCATTAACATGCAGCCTGACTTGTACGGACCTACAGTATTTCGGTAAATAGAGTCCTTTTTGGCAACAAACTATATTATTTCAACGTTAAAATCCATTTTAAAGTTTCGTCTCGATTCACTCCCGCATCCCTATTGACCCCATTTTACGGTACCTAACTATACCTACTTAGGTTTGCACATCACAGAATGAAGATTTAGCTAAGGTTATATTTTAGGTAGATAAGTACGTATTTTTATATGGTAAGTTTTCTTTTTTGTGGTGTGAAAGTATCAAAAACTTCTCCCGTTCTGGGTGGACCGGGAGGGTGTGTCAGACTCTTACTGACTAAAACCCACTGGTGTTCCTTCCGTTGCCTGTGTTGCCAGGGGCATCGGTATCCATTTCGGATTTTCCCGCGACCCCGGCAGGCATCGGCCCTACTGGACCCCTACACTTGTGCTAACATCTCTAAGAGGCGCGCGTGGAACACAACACGCCGTCGACCCGGGCCTGGTCCTTGTCAGACGGCGAGCTACAGGTAAGTATGTCTTAAGGTGTTTTCTTGGGTAGTTATGTAGTATGAAAACTAATTGTAGTTCTCTAAGACATTTATTTATAAATGAACACAGTTTACATTAACATTATCTGCTGCAGACAACTCAATACAATAATAAAATTATTATTTACATCACTATTTAAAATCTACACATTTATTATTATGAACAACACAACACTACATTTTTACAATTTCTAGTTATTTTTACTCGCCTGGAGCATTGCCTTCGATACACATTTTTTTTTAGAAATCTATATAATTTTCATAAATAAACTTATTCGTTTAATTTTTCTACTTAATAAGTTTGAAGGACGCGATTTAGTAAAATATTTTGCAGTACAACGTGTAATACTAAAATATTGGTAAGTAGGCGTACAAAACTATAAGTACCTACATACTTAGGTACAGTTTAAAATTATTTTAATAATTAAGATAAATTAAAAAGTGCAAATATAATAGATAATTAGTGCATTGTATTTTTTTTTTTGTACTCCTCACATTTTTTAATTGTGAGGAGTACTGTCGATAGCAACGAACGGGTAGGTAGCCATTTTTATTTGGCCCATCTACAGTGCCACGTCATAGGTACTCAAACATTAAAAAACTTAAGACAATAAAAATAACTTAAAAAACAATTAGGTACCTACTATAAAAGGGTTGTAACGATTATCATCTTGAGAGACCTTAATTAACAGATTTTTATGGCTCTTTTGGGCGCCACGTTCTACTCAGACATATGTTGTCTTAACACACTACTAAAAAGCAATTATTTTAGAGTTTGTTAAAACTCTAAAATAATTGCTTTTTGCAACGATGTACCTCAGATTATCATGCTTTAAAGTTAGTTCTAAAGGTACCTAACAGATTTTTATTTGGCCCATCTGGGCGCCACGTACCTACATAAGTGCTCCTACATTAAAAACAAACACTTTATAAACCCTTACAATCAATGATTTTAATATTTTTAACGTGAGATTATGATGTTTGAGAGCCAGATTTTATTTGCCCCATCGGGGCGCCACATCACACGGTAATTATTTGAATAGAGTTTTTACATTAGATAATCTTGTTTACGAGTTAATTCCATAACACATTGACAGGCCTATAAGCTAGATTGAGGATAGTGATTATTTTCATGGCCTTTCTATGGGTGGCCTTTCTATGGGTTGAAGAATCTTGAAATTAAGTACTTACAAAAATCAAGTTCCTACACTACAGTAAGCGGCCAGTATAGTTACAACTTTACCAGTTACATGAGTGTACATTTTTCAGGTATACGTAAGTACAAAGATATATAGTTATATACAAAATTATTGTGCTTGTCACAGATCTGTTTGCGAGTTGGTCCAGCCAGCGTAGTACGTAGATTATTTAGTAATATGCTTAACATCTAAGTAGAAGCGTTTCTAGGGATATAGTTCTCTAATTCTTTGTTTAGGTATAAGAACTTATTATATATATATACCTGATTAGGAGTAACTGCGTTTCTCAACCTCTGGCAAAGTCTCGCAATTCGGCTTTTGTGTCTCGTAATTCAGATTTGTTACTGTGGTAATGGCAAACATGTCATTTGGTTTAAATAGGTATTTTTTTTTTTTATATTTTACCTAAGTAAATTCTTTTGTATTTTGTGAATTTGAGGACGTTGTAGGCTTAATAGGTACACTAGATTTTTAGACCATTTATTTTTTGTTTATTTTATTGTACCTGGTACTTCTTGACAGGCCTACACTGTCCTCTCATACCTATTAACACTGTGATTTGAAAACATTGTAAAAGCTAATTATTTTTAAAAGACTAAGCATGGAGTTTCTTGCCAGCTCTTCTCCATAGGAAACGAATTGGTCGTTCTGACGTTTCATAAGTGCCCATGTAGGATCCAATTTTTTTTTTTTTGGCGATCTCATAGAACGTTTTTGTATTATTTATTTAACATATGTCTTGTTAGGCACCTGTTCTACCGCTGGCAATTAATGAAAAGCAAGTAGAACTACCAACTGAAAACAAGTTGGCAAGCAACGTGCAGCGAATGCGCGACGGTGACGAGCGATTGATTACTCGCTGGTATGCTTATGTACCAAGTCTGAGTCTCTCAGTGAGTGTTCTACCCTCCAAGCGAGCGTCGCTGCTCGACTACTCTCTTTGATAGCCCTTGCCGGCGCGCAGCGGTGTGAACAGTCAGCGATGAACTATTAATTATAGTATCTCTTTTACTTACGGGACCTAACCTACAATCTTTTGTACGTTTCTTGTGAGAGAAAATCGTTGTCGCTTCCTCGTCGACGGTGGGAGGGGGTGCCCCACAAAAAAAAATCGCATCACTTTTGTTGGTAGGTCTTAGCTAATATGGTGAGGGTTGTAATTGTATGTCTAGCTTTTATCGGGATTTTGGTGCGGATTTTATTTTTAGGAAGGTCTAGGTATTTTATATTTCCACTCTGTCAGTAGTTAGGTAGATATGTACTTAGTTACCGCATGTTAGAGGCCCGATTATTGATTATCGTAATTTAATACCTATGGGGTTCTTTGAGACTGAATGTTTGGGCAGTTCTTTTATAATTCCACAAAAAAACTACGGAGTCTACGGATAGTATACAGGATGTCTTGTAATTTGACGTATCTATTCCTTCCAGGGCGTGATAGTGTGAAGCATTTGCAACAATTAATCACCCCATAAATTCTAGGCGAAAATTGACGAGATTCGAGAAACTCCAATGCATGTATTTTTGATAATTTCCCAGAATTCGTCACTAAATATCACTTTTCTCTGAACTTTCAAATTGAATTTCAAGTTGCAAATGGGTCACACTGTCACGTACTGGAAGGAATACGTCAAATTAAAAGTCACCCTGTATAGTACCTATAGTAAAACGGACTGGTGTCCGCAACTCCACGTCGTAACGCGTATGTTTCGCACAGATAATGGCTATTTTAGTGAATGATGACTACCTATGTGTTTAATATAGCCACATTTGAAGAAAGCATCATTGGACAAATACAATTCTTCGCTTCATTGTACATATAAAATTCACAATTTTAGCGCAAGATATCTAGTTGTAACACTTAATTATACTACATTATATATTTCTGAAAGTAGCTTTTATCTCTTAACATTCCCTATTAGGTAAAAATAAATATTTATATTTTTAACGATAATAATCTACTTTTTTTTTCCTTAGGCATGCATTTTTCCAGAATATAATTTTTTTCGATAAATACTTTGGCAGGACGATATTAGAACTGTTTACAACATCACTACTTTATACATTTTTACTACGTTCTAAGAATTATCTTATAAAATAAATGGAATATCTTACACTATAGATTTTATGTACAGAACTCTAAGTTCCTTTTCCACAGCCAGTGGCGACCCCTAAAGAGGTCGGTCGTGCAAATAACCGGGACCTCCTTATGGCCCTGTGCAAAAACCTGACTTAAAAAAACCTTCGTAGATTTAAAAAAAACGGCCCAAGAGAACATTAAAATAATGAGCTTCAATATTATTCCCTTAGACCCCGTTGTAGGATTTTCGATTTGGGTCATGCCACAGACCTTGAAATTCTTATTAAAATGTTCCCAAAACTGAAGTTTCAATTAGATCGTGAGTGACACACATTCAATTTTAAAAAGATATGTTTTTTAGACCAAGTCTTACTCACAAGCTTATTCAGGATATGTCCCGATTTTTGTAACACTCCGAAGGTGTTACAAAAATCGGGACAGTTTTGATAAATTCGGGAGTTATCCGAAAACGTTTTGGCAAAACAAGTCAAGTTTACAAAAATGACGAGCTAGAAAGTTATCTTCTTCATATTCTTGATTCATTCTTCGCCACTATCCATCACCCATTAGAAAGGCCCTCTTTGTTGTCGTATCTTCAAGAAGATGTGCTTTTGTTTTTGCTTAGACATAAAGCCAGTGTTTCCAAGTAAAGCGGCTGACGGGGGCGCCTCCTCGAATTGCCTCGTGTTCCGATTCTGGTGATATGCAGCATGCTATACGCTGAAAGCAGGAAATTATTGATTGAAAACAAAGAACGTTGAGAAACGTTTTGCTTCCCCAAATAAATATTATCTTGAATCTTGGTAATGTTGTGACCAACCAGAAAAACGGTGAGACAATGAAACTCAGCAAGTATTCTTATAGTCTTGAAACCCTCATAGAAAAATTTAAAAGTTTCCACTGTATTCCTTAACAAGCACGGGTACAGAAAAAAGCCCTTTTGCGAAGGACCCCTTTTGTCAACAGTATAATCAGCCTATAATGTTCCCACTAATGGCGGACACGTCTCATCTCTTTGAGGGGAAGTGTGCCGTAATCTATCATGCGGACCCAGTGCGGGTTGTCCGATTGTTGCCAACAGTATTCTTATAAGTTTATGTTATTGCAATCTTTGAGTAAATAAAAAGCTTTGGAATCAGAAGCATTTTCCAAACCATGTCAACTCATGGCATTCTCCTACCACCAATTATACATATACTTAAGAGGGTACAATCAGAAATAAAAAAAACATAATTGTGGACTAAAATGATTAAGATACAAACCTCTCGGAAGGTTCCAGGAGTAGAGATGAGCTTGTATACTGCGACGATGGGTATCATGAGGATAGAGGAGCAGGCCAGGCCCCAGCCTAGCACCACGGCCCACGGCGGGTATGTGTAGGTCTGGTATTGAAGCGGTTGTTGGTACAAGAGGCCGAATACCACTACACCCTGGAAAGAAAAAAGAAAAATAGTAGATAGAATACCAATACAACATATGTAGCTAGTTAAATTCTACATGTTTGCATACTGTGTAGGGTCGTTACCTAGCCCAAAGGCTTCGAAAAAGGACTTACCAACCTAAACTGCACACCTCCTAAGAAGGAGAGTGATTTTCAAAATTTAATTCTTGTTAACCTGGGTTTATCACAGGTTAACAAGAATGATTTTTCGTATCGAAAGAATTTTGACCGAGAATGCTAAGTCCTGCAACCTGCAGATATTAACCTACCCAATAATAATTTATTTTAAATTCAGTATCAGAAAAGTAGGAAGCATTTAAACTTACAATAATGAAAGTAGGACTGACGAACTTCCAGCATATCCTCCAATACAGACCAGGTCTAAAGCCAAGCATCTCTTCCACGTCATCAGAAAACCGCTTCAAACCTGCGAACAGTTTATTCATGAACACACAAATAAGAAATTGTAGACGGGTAAGAATGAAAAGGGGCGCCCCCCTTTATTACCATAGAACCAGGATACAGCAACCGCTTCGAAGAGAGCAGAGCACAGCAAAGATATGCCAGCAGCATAGGTGTCCAGCAAATGGAACATGTAGATGCCACCCTGAAAAGATAATAGTGTCCATCTGGTAAAAAAACGATAAACAATAAGACAAAGGTTTTACTTTTCAAATTAGAAGCAGTGGAGATAGGTAAGCGACTCTCCCAAGAGGTAAAAGTAGTTGGAGAAACACGTTGTAGTATATGCCACTAAGAGTTTAACAGACCCTGAAGAGGATTGAGGATTTCTATACGATAGAAAAAAAATACTGTCCAATCCAATTTGAAGTCCATAAAAGAAGTTTGTGATCAAGACCTTTCTCTGACATTCGAATAGATGAGTAGAAATGTCTTACCGGGGTAACATTAATGCAGGCCACACAGAAGGAGAAGCAGACGACGATGAGCGTGAAGTGTTCTCGTCTTAACCAGGTGGCGCCACAAGCACGCGCCTGATCTAGTAGGCCAGTTATCACGCACTCTAGACCACCCATCTAGAAATGAAAAGATTTTGCTTAGATAAATTAAAATAATACACATCAAAAGAAATGTCATGCCTGATCTTCGTTGATTCTAAAAGATGTAAACTTTGACACAGACAATTGCATTTCATCCTCCAGTCGTTATCCTCCTCTGTTTTGAACTACACGTGACTTTAAACCAACAAGTTTTAAAATTATGAAGTCGGCTCATCTTGTCACCAGTCCCACGTTCTCCAGATCCTCTCTTGGCCAGTAAATAATATTAGATTTTAATGAACTTTTAGTTTACTGAAGGCTGGAAATCTTACCCCGGAATCTAAACCAAGCATGATAAGCATAAAGAAGAACAGCATTGCCCAAAGACTTGCTCCTGGAAGAGTTGCGACTGCTTCTGGATACACTTGGAATACCAGCCCAGGACCTGAAAAAGTGCATGTAGTTATATTTAAAAAAATATCCTATTATCTACAAGATGTTACTCGTATGCGTTATCCAAAATGGTATATCAACGAATGGTCATTAGGTCTTTTGGGGAAGTAACAGTTCAGCAGTGGAGCTAACTAAAGTAACTGGTAGTGGCACATTTTGTAGGTAAATGATTTTAATTCTTACCCTCTGTAGCGACCGAAGATATCGGGACTCCTTGCTTATATGACATGAATCCAAGGTATGTAAAGATTACGAATCCGGAGAAGAACGATGTGAAGCAGTTGACCAATGTGGTTACCAAACAGTCTCTGAAAGAACAAAAAGGTGGTCATTTAGATCCATCTGCATTATAAGTAGATAACTTAATAGATGGAAAAAATATTATGTATGTCTGTTTCTACAAAAATAGTTCCAATTTCATTTTAAATTGGTGCCTACATAAATACACCGGAAGACAGACACAGGGAAAGCATTTTTTTTCAAATGCCTTTAAATGTTTTGGTACCTGTAGCAGTTGTTATGAAAAGTATTGTAGCTGGCATATGAGAGATGAACTCCGAAGCCAGCCCCGACTGAGTAAAAGATCTGTACAGCCGCGTCTACCCACACCTGAAAGTTTAAAAGTATATGAATTTCTCAGTGGTTTTTCTACGTTACCTGGGATAAAGGAAATTCAATTTTGTTTAAGTAGTTATAACTCGAAAAGGATATTCGGGATGATGGTTTCCTACCGCCATAGCATTGCTGTCGGATGAATGAATGAATGAATGAAATGCACCGACCCCAGCGTGGTTAAACCAGACTCGATTGCTCGAATGAACCCAAGGATTCGCACTAGTCCCAGTCCCATGGAGCCTCATGTTTCATGGGACTACAGAGACCACATTGATGTCGGATGAGAGGTTAAGTTTGAAAGCTATGGCTTGTGGTGAATTACCAAGCACTTTATGATATTTTTGTCTTAAAATTAGATGCTGTGGCAATGTTCTCAGTGTTAAAGATTTTTATATGCTGCAGTATTCATTATTACTTTTGATGAGTGAACCCATCACATAAGCGTTAGTGGTAAGAGTTTCGCTTACGCTTATGGCTTTTTTTCTTTATCGGTGGTTTGTGAAAAAATTCTTACTAAACGCTTATGTGATGGGTTCACTCATCACATAAGCAAATCATAGGTACGTACTTGTGTGTCCTTCAGTCTCGTCAGTTCAGGCTGTAGGTAATAAGCGATGCCCCTGGTGGCTCCGGGCAGCAGTAGTCCTCGCGCCAGTAGGATGGACAGCACCACGTATGGCATTGTTGCCGTCATCCATACCACCTTGCCTGCAAAACATACAACATACCTAACTGCAAAGTCTATTCAAGTCGTTTCAAATTGATGCTATTTCCAATTAAACGAATATCAACTTTTTGCTAGACTAAATTAGGTTGATTTTAGAATGACTAGTTAGTACTATTGAAAAAGAAATAGAAATGTTAGAAGTGAAAACTGAAAATGTGTGGATTTTAAAGTTATTTTTCCAAAATCGAATAATTGTTTACATGTTTGGAAACTAAATTGCGAACGCAGTGTAGGTAGAGACAGAGCATAGTTAATTGATCACGATCTCGAACCGTGATCTCGAACACAGTAGTTACAAGTAGGCTTCAGAACTTACCAGAGCTCTTAACTCCCTTGAACAGTGATAGGTACAGGGTAACGTAGACGAGTGCCAAGCAGACCATCAGTTGCCATTTCGGAAAGCCGAGATCGTTCAGACCTTCTGAGTGTTGCATTTCGAGGACAGCTCGGCTGAAAACAAAAGTATATATTTTTTTGTGTGCTGAAGGATTGAGGTACAGTCACGTGTACGTACATCTAACCACCGTCAATACTATTTCTGGTTGCAGCGCTCGGCCGCTATTGTAACACTTACCTACGCTCATCAACCAATAGCATAAAAATATAAATAAAATAAAAAAAAAAACTGTAAAAAACCGAATAAAGGGTGGTCAGACATCTATGATCTTTGTAACAGAGCCTGAGTTTATTTAAGCAAAATAATAATTGTTTTATTGGTCGACGCAGAAAGGGGCGGTATACAGGTGTGGTTATCGTGTGCACAGGGTTTTGTTTTTACTTTTTCTTTTTTTTGTAGCAAAGGGTCACGGGTGTAAAGTCACCCAACACCAAATTCATCAAACCTCTCTAAGTTTGATGAATTTGGTGCTGTGTGAATTCTATTCTGAAATTGGTCTTGTAATTGTAAACCCAGACGAAGATGGAGGGACGAACTTGACTCCTACCGAAAGAACTGGCCCGCAATGGCAGTGGACAGACGTATGTGGAAAAGGGACAGGGGGGCCTTTGACTAGCAGTGGGACATTACGGGCTGAATACATAGATAGAATTGTATACCTACTAAGTCTACGTACGAGAAAAAGATAATCGAAACAAATATTAGACGTGGCGAAAAAATATTATGTGAAGAGTCACATCATATTTTTTCCGCCACGTCACGCCAAGACCAATTTCAGAATAGAAGTAAAATAAAAATAAACCTACATTAAGCTCCCTATTGGATTGAGCGCAGTAGACAAATTACGTTACATTCACCCTTGAAAAAAGGTCAATTTCCGGAAGCTATGATTGGACCTTTATACCTGCCGAATGCTTTGTGTACGATACACAGGAAACATCGGACGATGATTGACACAATGTGACACTTTTAGTGACAACAATATCAATTGTAAGGATTTTACACGTATAGCAATAAAATCAATGATTTGATTCGCCTTTACATCGAGTATAAGTAGATAAATTTAAAACATCCTTCCTTAGTGCTCATTTTTGGTATTTCTGAAAATTTCGTGCTTTTAGACACAGCGGCTTAGGCCGTCTGGCCTTAGGCATTGTCTGTTAAGGAGTGATTGAATGAATTAATGAATGAATTTAAGAAATTTATTAAGTAGGAGATGATGATGTGAATAGAACTAGGATAACTGCTTTAGTAATTAGCCACGCTGTTGTGTTGCGTCATCTCATTATTTGATTTATTAGTGTTGGTTAGATTGAAGCTATTCGTTCTTTTAAGTCTGTAGGTAGAGTCTGACTACTTTAGAAGTGTCCCAGCGAGTAAATTTTTATGTCGTTGGAGTCTTTCCTTATAATTCTTGCAGAGTAACTGGCCACTAATAACAATTGGTAGAAACAAGGTAATGCCAGCAAGCCAATGAATGAAAAGGACAAAAAATATTCATGTATCTATTGTATTTTCGTTTTAGATCACATTACTTTGTTTCTACCTCTTTTGTTATGAGTGGCCAGTTACTACTCGTATAGCGTGGCCAAGTACTATAGCAGTTACCCTATGTACTCGTAGTTTTATCCATCTTCTATTTAATAAGATTCTTAAATGGTGGCAATACCACCCTTTATATATGTATGCTTCTTGGAATACTCACTGAAAGAACTCAGAAGCCGGTGTGAAGTGCGACAATGGTCCTTGGTAGCGCACGTCGGTCCTGTTGCTGGTGCCATTGACTCCTCGGCCGGAGTCCCAGCACTGCTCCGTGTTCCAGGAGTTGTCGCAGTGCACCCAAGGCAGCTCCGAGCGAGCCGAAGAGATCAAGAAGTAGACAGCCCATCCTGTATGGACGAAATAATCGTTGTCAGGACGATAACTTAAGTAGGTGAAGGTTATTTTTATGAACTGAAAGTCACCTACGGCGTGCCGCAGGGCAGCGTGCTTGGCCCAACCGTTTTCCTCATCTATATGAGGGTATGCTCACCCTTCCTAAGGGCAGATAAGTTTTGCTGATGATACAGCCCTCATGTTTAGTGCGGATTCCTGGCGTGATGTGTGCTCGTACGCTCAGGCGGGCTTTAATACTGTCACAAAATGTCTGCGTAGTATCGTACTAACAATAAATGCGAGTAAAACTCACTACGCGACCTTTGCTCTAAAAAAATCTAATTTAAAACCATTAAAGTCCGCTCGTGTTCAACACCGCACAATGCTACTTGCACTTGTTTCCACCTTTCTAAAGCCGAATCTGTGAAATCAGGGGGTAATAGTTGACAACACCCTTAGATTTCAACAACATATAGTCACACTCATTACTAGGCTACGTAAATTGATATATGTTTTCAAAACCCTGAGACACGTGGCGGATGACAAACTAAACAGATCAGTCTTTTTCGCCCTCGTTCAGTCGTTGATAAGTTACTGTATAACAATTTGGGGTGGTGCATCTAAAACCGCTATCCTTGAACTCGAGAGAGCCCTTGCAGAGAGTTATCTTACAAGTCTCTAATTTTCTTCCATACCGTTATCTTATCGATCTTAAAATTCAAATTCAAATTCTTTATTGCTAACTATGTGTACATAAATAAAGTTCTTAACAGAGGATATCAGTTCTTAGAACATAGTGGCCCTGTTAGGGCCAACAAGCAAGCAATCAAAAATCCTAACAGTACGCCAACTATTTATTAAATACTGAACATTCAACGAAAACAACATTCATTACTCACCTATCACCCCTCAATGACACATGGTAAGAGACGATATAATACCGTAAGTCGCACTCCCCTTTTGACTGTTTTTTCAAACCGCTTCTTTTGCTATCTGGGACGACTTTTGGACAATAAAATCAATAAAATTCAACCCATATTTAACCTCAATTAGGGACAAAAAGCTTACCACGTGGCCCCTGGGACATCACTATGATGACACCAAAAACTATGTACCACCGTGACTTATTGTATACCAAATGCTATCTTTATTAGATAGCATTTGGTATACATTAAATCACGGTGATATGTAGTTTATCCTCACTCACACCCTCCCACACACGCACCCCCACATACGCACTCTCAGATATACACACACGAAACACATTTTACACACTTACGCTCTCATTAAAAATGTTTACTAACAATACTAACACTACACCAAACCATACTATTTTTTATATTTTCATTACATAATCAGCCTATATTGTTCCCACTGCCGGGACACAGGCCTCCTCTCTGTGAGAGGGAGTGGGCTCTAATCCACCACGCAGGCCCAGAGCGCATTGGTAGATGTCACATGTCTTCGAATTTTTGGTTCAAGGACAAGCCGGTTTCCTCACGATGTTTTCCTTCACCGTTTTGAGAGCAGTGGTGATGAAATAATTTACACAAAGTAAAGCGCCTGTCCGAGTTCGAACCTACGACCTACCTCTCGTAAGACGCGGCCGTTACCATTGAGCCACCACTGCTCTCTTTATATTCATTGCTCATTTTTATTTTTATTGTTTAACTCGTTATGTTGAGCTACAGACCCTAAAAGTTTTATACAACCTCCTTCCTAATTCAAAATTATTAAATCATTTTTTTTTATTATTATGAAATGCACATGACTTGGTGACCTGAAACACAGGCCCTTAAAGCCTAGCTTAGGCACCAGTCTCTCACAGTAAACCAAACCATATCATGTACCGTAAGTGTAACAATCTCTACAATGTTTATTGTGGTAAATACTTATTACTTATAAACTGGAACATACTGGTAACTCTGTGTAATATGTTCAACTCTTCATAATTTAACCAAATTCAGTAAAACCCGTATAAGACGATTTCAAAGGGACCCAACCAAAACCGCATCTTAAGCGAGAAAGCGTATGCGTATGCGGGATAGGGAAAATAAAACGTATTATGTACTAATTTTGTTAGAAAGTTATTATAATGTTGTGTATGTATTTTTAAATTAAGTTGCATCATTGTGTATTAATATTTATAATTTCATTACTTAAAGTAATCACTTAGTTTTGGTTTGACATAGAAATTTTGATGCATTATTAATTACAAGACTTTCAATATAACTTTACTTTTGCAGTGCATCTTTGCTTTCACCCAAAGAAGATACATAGCGCCTTAAGACGCTGACAACACAGGCACTGTCAGAATGCATAGAAAAGAAAGGGAAGCTCGATGACATAACGCTTGTAATGTATTGCAAAATATGAAGCAATTATCTATTTACTCAAAATTGAGTTGAGTAATCAAAAATAAAAAACAACCAAGTGTTCAAATACGACGTTCTTGTTAATAATTAAATACGTAACGTACGTTGATATTTAATACAGATATTTTGGATTGGAACTCAAGGGTTAGTTTAACGTTAGTTTGTATCGAGATTTTTTTCTTTCTTCCAACACGACGACAAATTCGTTATTTCGGAAACCTGCTTTCTTGAAATATTTTTTTATGGTTGCAGGCAGTTTGCTGACCGCTGCCGCGTCAGATAACACGCGTTTACAGATAACGTATTAAACGGGATGATGAATCGTTAGCGTGAAAAATATGTAGTTATGAAAACATGCTTCAAGTTGCAGGGACTGACGTAAACTTACGTACGTATGTGGGAAATCCGTATGTGGGAAAGCGTGATAGTATTAAGCGGGTTTTACTGATATGGGTCGGAGAGCTTATAATGGGTACTTTTGGGATGACAACATAAACATACACAGTACACTGTACACTTTTGGTGTACATTTCTAAACAGTATTTAAATAAGCTAGGCTGGCTGTGTGCCTAAGTCCATCTTGCAATCATTTTAGGAAAACAAGCCATCAAAGTTGGGAGTAGGTAGTGGCACATGCATTATAATTTTAAAAATTCGACTCATCTTATTTAGGTATCATAGATTCATTCAAAATTTAGGACTTTAATGAGCAGGGACTTAAAAGTTGTCATAATATACCTATGACTTATTGACATAGTGATGACAAACATGAGAGTTATGTATCTACACGCACGAAAGTAAATACCTTGTCAGATTCATACTCCAAATGATTTCATAACATCATAGCTCTTAATTTGCAAACACGAGGAGGTACAGAAACACGGCTAGGGAAGTAGGTGTAAATATTTATGATAGGTACAACACAACGCGTTAGTTCTGGCATGCCTCTGATGCCTGTAACATTTGGATGAGTTCCAAGCAGCGAGTGTTGTAAATATCAGCGTGTAACTGGATAAAGCCGTTTGGTGCATGTTGAAGTATTAAATAATAATTATAGTTGGTACTAGGTATTGAATTACCTTGCCAGTATTGATTATTAGCCTTTAGTAATTATGGTTATTTTGACAAAGAATCTACCAATTGAAGTTAAGTTTGGAAAGGTTGCATCGCATGTCGCATTACAGCCGGCCGCGGAGTAGCAGAGCAACCAAGGCCAATATGGCGGCGCCCATTCCGTACTCTAATACGCAAATTGAAATTAAAATGTATAGTTGGATATCTTGCCTACAATTAATTTCACATTATCATTCCCATTTTCCAATTATTAAGTTAAGATTAAAAATGCGATTTTAATATACTAAATCGAATCATTTTTCGAAATTTTCAGTTTAATGCCTACGATCCGAAAAAAAAGATTCACTCGCATCGTGGTTTCATAAAACCACACTTTTTAAATATAAAATGCAGCTAATGTAATGTTGACAGCGAACTAAAAACAAGAGTCCGCAATATTTCGAAAACCATTACAGATTTACGGAAATTTTTAAGACTTCGCATCGACCTGGACAAAACAGTCTAAGACCGACTATCACTCTATGAACACAAAAAGAGCGCGCACACCGCAACAAAACGCTCTCGACAAAACTGTTTTTGTATGGGTGTGAACTTAAGGCGCTGACAAGACCCAATTGACCAAAATAGGCTTCTCTTAAGAAAAAACAAATGCCAAATCTGTATAGTTTGTGGTAGCGGAAAAAATAATGTTAATTTTGAACATATTTCCCAGAACTTGGTTGTTACCAAAACACGTTTTGGAAAAAAATCTCGATACAGAGTAACGTTAAACTAACCTCTTACCTTGAGTTCTAATCCAAAATATCTGTATTAAATATCAACATACGTTACGTATTTAATTAATAACAAGGACGTATTATTTGAATGCAGAACTTGGTTGTTTTTTATTTTCGATTACTCAATTCAATTTTGAGTAAATAGATAATTGCTTCATATTTTGCAATAAATTACAAGCGTTGTGTCGTCGCGCTTCTCTTTCTTTTCTATGCAATCTGACAGTGACCGCGGTTTAGTTGTTAGCGTCTTAAGTCATTTATACAGTAGGTACTTTTGCCACTACATCACTTTTGTTTCTGCACGAGAGCAAGCACTTATTATATACATTGTATAGAATTTTAATTCAGCACCAAATAAACGGGCTGCTACATAAATACTGGACATAATTACCAATGATGACGTTGTAATAAAACGACACGTAGAAAGCCACCATGACCGCACAGAATCCGACACCTGTAACATAAACGTAGGTACAGTCAGCAATAAAACCTTTTACACCATCATTCTACGCCCTTATTCCAATTTATATGGGGTCGCAGCACATCTTTTTTTGCAGTGAAAACTTCTTTTGCCGCGTTGAGCAATTTTTGGTAGGGGCAAAACTTATGGGTTCGCGTCACCGACATGCTTATGTGACTTGTTGCACCAGACTAGCGACATTCCAAAGTTTTAAGTTTTCCACTTCTGTCGGCAGTCCCTCATCATCTGCCTAGCCTTTTCCCAACTATGTTGGGTTCGGCTTCCAATCTTACCGGATACAGCTGAATACCAGCATTTTACATGGGGCGACTGCCTATCTGACCTCCACAACCCAGTTACTGGGTAACACGATACCCCTTGGTGAGACTGGTTGTCAGACTTTTGAGCTTCTGACGACCCGTAACGACTGTCAAAGATCTACAAATGACAGCCGGCAGTCCCAGTCTGTCGGCAGTCCCTATGACTGCCTATTTTTCTCTCTGTTGGCCCTAGCCGTCATCTCAGAATTCACTTCCTTGTTGAAGGAAGTGAATACTTCTACATTATCTATATAAGTCTAAATTGACCCAAAATTATTCGAGAGTTACACGGTTTTTAATTGAGTCAAGAATTTGTGTAATTTTACTAAAGTACATGTTTTTTAGTTTTTTTTTAATGTTATGTTGTTTAGGTATGATTTTGCTGACTGTACTATAGTGACAATTCTGTCAACTCATGTCGATAATCATTCACATTTTGTTTGTGGTCATTCGATAAATGTTTGCAGATAATACCAATGTTTCGGTGAATTTAAATACCTACGGTTTCGTTATAAGTGAAAACGTCAATGTATTATCAAAATACAAAAAAAAAATATGATAAGTGTGGTAAAGAAGACAATATTTAGTATTTTATTTATTATTGTGTAATATTGTTTTATCTGTTTTTTTAATAAAAGTAAAAATGTACAATTCACTATTCTTCAAGTCTTATTAAATTACGTAGAACACAACTTATGATTGTGTTTATCAAAATATTTTGTTTCACATAAACCTACATGGGTACTTATGAAACGTCAGAAGCTAGGTGCACGGTTCCAATTGGTCGTTTCCTATGGAGAACAGCCGGCAAGAAAAACCACGGTTATTCTTTTAAAAATAATTGGCTTTTACAATGTTTTCAAATTGCAGTGTTAATAGGAATGGGAGGACAGTATAGGCCTGTCGAGTAGTACCAACACCTACTAACATAACAATAATAATCGTACGTTAACACAAACACAGATTTTCATAACACAACTACATAAGCATAGCATATTCAGCCTATAATGTTCCCACTGCTGGGACACAGGCCTCCTCTTGGCGAGAGGGAGTAGGCCGTAATCTACCATGCGGGCCCATTGCGGGTTGGTAGATGTCATATGTCTTCGAACTTATGTTTCTAAGACATGCCGGTTTCCTCACGATGTTTTCCTTCACCATTTTGAGAGCAGTGGTGAGAAAATAATTTACCAAAAGAAAAGTGGCTGTCTTGGTTTGAACCTGCGACCTACAACTCGTAAGTCGCGGCCGTAACCACTGAGTCACCACTGCTTCCAACTGCAATCCAATCAAATAAAAATATGTACTTAGGTAATAAAATCAATACCTTTAAACAGTGGACATATTTTCCACAACGTGATGGGTCCTTGTCGGTTGTACTGCCCGAGAATCAGCTCCATGTAGAATAGGGGCACGGCGCCGAATACCAGCATCAGCGTGTACGGAATCAGGAACGCTCCTAAACACAGCCAAATATTTAGCGGAATGAAAGAAATATTTACCTTTTACAACTGAGATCCATAACCATTGGAGATATATACTTATACATAACCCTACACCTAATTAATGCCTGTGCCATTCTTAACCTCAGCCAAACATTCTGATTCATTCGTGTTCACACTCACACAAAATCACATTCACACAGCATCACATTCACAATCACACAGCATCATAATCACATTCATACAGCATCACATTCACATTCCCACAGCATCACATTCACATTCATACAGCATCACATTTACATTCATACAGCATCACATTTACATTCGCATTCACACAGCATCACATTCACAATCACACAGCATCACAATCATATTCACACAGCATCACTTTCACATTCCCACAGCATCACATTCACATTCACACAGCATCACATTCAGAATCACACAGCTTCACAGTCAGATTCACACAGCATCACATTCACATTCCCACAGCATCACATTCACATTCCCACAGCATCACATTTACATTCACACAGCATCACATTTGCATTCACATATCATCACATTCGCATTCACACAGCATCACATTCACATTCACACAGCATCACATTCACATTCACACAGCATCACATTCACAATCACACAGCATCACATCGCGAGTAAGTGAGAGTGAGGGGGTGTGACTGTTCACACCTCCTTACTCTCACTTACACACTCGCATGCCTGCGCTCTTTCTTAATATTGTTAATTTCCTTTAGTACCTATATTTGCATAAAATAAGTAAATGATACTTATTTAAGTCATGGAAGAGCGGAGTCTCCTAACACAGGCTGCTTAAAAGGAGGCTTCAATCATTAATTGTTAAAGTTTACTTGTTAAAATAATAAACCATTTTTCCATGTTTCATACATTATCTCATTTTGCGAAGAACTAAGTTGCTAAACAAAAAAAATACTTGTTTTTTTTTTTTGGGTGGGAAATTATCAAATAACGTCTACCGCTCTGAGTGGAGCGTGAGGCTGTGTCAGACGTCAGGCTCTTACTGACTAAAACCCACCCATGTTCCTTCCGTTGCCTGTGTTGCCAGGGGCCACGGTATCCTTTTCGGACTTTCCCGCGACCCCGGCAGGCATCGGCCCTAGCGAACCCCTACACTTGTGCTGATATCTCTTTGAGGCGCGCGTGAAACACAACGCGCCGTCGAGCTAGGCCTGGTTCTTATCGGACCACAATGCTACCCATTGCTCACCGTCCGCAAGGCCGCGCCTACAGGTGGCCGAGAATCGGCCTGGGATTCTCGACGCCCAGGTTTTTTACACTAATGTCAGCTTGAGCAGTTCTAAACAACAGAGTTGCCCAGGTCGCTACGCACTGGTCAAAAGAAGAAGTTTGGTTAAGTTCTTAACACAGAAAAGTTGTAACTAAACGACAGTCATCCGTTGTCTCGCTACGCCACGCGTAGCAAATTGCTACGCGTCGTGCTACGGCGTAGCTCAAAAGTGCTACGGCCGCGTAGCTTTCATCTACGAAACTTGCGTGTGATAAATTCAAACACATTTATTTTTATTCGTGTAGATTATTATTATTTATTTATTTATTTATTTATTTAAACTTCTCGCACACAATTAAGTACAAAGGCGGACTTAATGCCTTAGGCATTCTTTACCAGTCAACCAAGGGTGGTGAAGAGATAAGATGGCAGATTATTCGGACATTAGATTTAATTTGTCTTTACTAAAACTACTGTATGGATTCACTGGGTCTGATAATAATGCTTTATATTTTATTTTTATTTTTTGTATCGTATCAACCCATTTATTTACACTAATTTGGAAATACAAAACACAAAACAATTATTATGTAAATCTGAAAAGTCGTGAGATTTAGTCACAACCTTTGCCCGTCTTATGAAAGTTTCAAGACGTAAATAAATAGTTATCGTTTACAATCTTCGGTAAACAGATTAATTAAATAACAGAAACAATTTCACAGTTAATTGAATTTTCTAAAGAAACTATAAATCCTTCTCTCATTGTTGGAGTGGTGGTTTAATTCTAAGAAATTAAGAAAATTGATAAGGGGAACATTCTCAGTATTTGGTTATATTTGATCTTTGGTAACAGTAATAAACTTCTAGCGTGACGATATCATCGTGGACGTCTACGTCCACGTCACGTCATCACAACAGTACAGTGAAGTAAAATGTATAAATGGAAATATATGAAGACGATTTTTCTTCATCCACGATATCGTTATAACTTGCACGTATTTCCATACATTTTAGAAACGTGGACGTCAACGTCCACGATGATATCGTCACGTTAGAAATTATAAAAGCGCACATTGATATTTTTGGGACATACAAAGGCCTTCCTTAAGTAATGTACGACCGGCACATCCTAGGCAGTAAGTCCTACTACAGCCTTCCTGGCTAACCTAGCCTAACCCAAATGGCTAATACGTTTACAGTATTTTTATCTCACGAAGCGACGCGCGCTTAACTTGTGGTAACCAAGTGTACAAACATGTTGTGAATATGCGCGTGAAAAAGAGTAGCCACAGCACATAAATAATACACTCATGCACACACACACTTCCGACTTCGCTATTGTCTCGGACGGTACCGAGAGCTCCTTCCCTTACACACAAATTCACAGCGTATCTTGGTAACCACAAGTAAAGCGCGCGTCGTTTCGTGGGAGAAATATACTATATCACGGTATGAAGTATCCTCATATAATTTGTTCTGATATGAGAGAAGAAGAAGCATCAATTCAACACAGTAATCTTTGTTTGCCTCTACCATTTGGTAATAATTTAGACTTTTGGCCTCGTACAGGACTTCTTGTTTTATTTTCATTTTACTTTGTTTTTTTTCATGTTTCTATTGTGGCGGCCATCTACATCGCCACATGCGAACTACGCATCACACTGACGTCACGCAAAATCCTGCATCGTGCAAGCAGAGTTTACCGCGCAACTAGCATATATACAACATCCCGACATCAACCGTCGGGCAGTTGCCCGCCAGACACGACACCCGTCTGGTCGGAGGATCCTCCCTTTTCTGTGGAGGATGAGTGAACTTTACACCCTGTTCCTCATGCCTCTATACTATGAGTGTTTTTTTAGTTTAATTTGTGATCTCCTGTGCGAGTCCCATTATATACTTTTTCTTTCTTTCTTTCATTTTCTTTCTTTTACAAGAGTACCTATACCACTATCACTCCCTAAGTTCCACAGCCAATATAATCCACATAATGCATATAACGTGTTTGTATATATTATGCAATCCATCTTTATCCAAGAGGCAAGCATTGTGACTCATAAACCCAGTGACATGGAAAGCCGTATAGAGCCTTCCTATAGGTAGATACGTAAAGCTAACGTGAAAAATGAAAAATGAACGTTAGAAATTATAAAAGCGCACATTGATATTTTTGGGACATACAAAGGCGATTCTTAAATAACGTACGATCAGCACACCCTAGGCAGTAAATCCCACTACAGTCTTCCTAGCCTTCTTTTTTGTTCCGGGGTGGAAAATCCTCATGAAAGTCCACCGCCCTAGGTGGGCAAAGGGTTCTGTCAGACTCTTACTAACTGAACGTAACTAAATAAAATTAAATTGGTGAAACTAGCCAACAAGTTTGTAACTGAGGACTCCTAAATAATTAAATTTATTAATATTAAATTGATAATTTGTTTCAGTAAATTGGTTTTAACAAACACTTTTAAACATAAACTAGATGAGTTCAATGTTTCTTAACCGACTACTCTAAGAAGAAACAGCGAAACAAACTAACAGGTCAGAGCCACTTTTAAAGTCCAGAAATTATCTTGTTAACGATGTTAATATTCAACTTTTCGAATATTAAATATTAAATAAAAATAATAATACCATTTATTTCAGGCGACACAGGCCCATAGAAAAATACCTTAACCTAAACATACATTTATTTTAATAAACAATACTTGGGATAGTAAAAAGGCTTAAGTCTATGTTAGTAGCACTTCACTTTGCACTACTAGACTATATGCTGTCCTGTGGAACTTGTCTTGTTTATTAAATCCATAGAGTCAGGCCACACAGGCCAGTCACCCTATCCACCCAATGTTACTATACAAGATAATTAATCGTGATCATAATGTTAAAATGCTTATATTTAACATTTCACTCAAAGAAGGAAGCAGCTCAATTTCATTTTTCCGCCAGACTTTCCAAGTCAACGCGTTTCGAGTATCAGTTAAATTAATTATATTGAGTAAACGATATTACCTCACCACGTGTAACACTAATGAGCTTACTCTTAATAAAGTTACCCAATGCAGCTCGCCACTAAAATTTATATCGTAAATGTTAAAGGCACCTTGCAAAGTGATTATAGAAAACGTGTCATCTTAGCACGTTTACGTATTTGATTTGTTCGTCTTGGCAATATCCATTTGTTACGAGAAAGATGTTTTACCCAAAAAAAAACTATTATAAAAAAATCATGGCATAATAACTTTACGATTGAAAAAAGAATGAATATAAATTGACGCAGACCAAATTACAAAATGCTTTTGTTAACCTCTCAAAACGTCATAAGGCAAATGAAACTCGATTACAAGGTGTCGTTTTGCATCCTCGTCTTTCAGGAGGCTGCTATGAAAGACATATATAATCAAATAAAATTACGATACCTGCTCAATAATTAATACATACTTGTTTTTTTAGTTATTTAAGTTTGACAGTATTTTAGAATACACCACTTTCACAGAACAGAATCACCCCGTTGCGTATGCGGTAGTGTGTGTGTAAAAGGGCAGTTACAGCGCGGTATCACACGGGCAGCGTTTTAAAATTAGATAAAAAAAAAACGACCTACATATTTTATTATTGATTCGTGTCGAGAATCATTAGCATAGTTACCTCCTTGAATTTGACGAGGATGCAAAACGACACCTAGATTAACCTCTTTTATTTTCTATAATTCAACTAACTCAAGTTGCTAGCACACAAAAAAACGTTCACAGTACTGTGTCGAGCATAATTAGAACCTTACGCCTTTTACGCAAGATTCAAAAGCAATTATCTCCTAAAGTATTGATAGATATTATGGAGTTACGAAAATAGTATTATCAAAACCATACTATTGAGCAGCTGCCGACTATTTCTGTTTGCGCTCCTGATTATAATGTAGATCTATTTGGTTTTATTTTTCTTTTTACAAGTTAATTATCTTTTTATATGCACATGTTTTTGTGACAAATTAAACCAATTTTTCTATCTTTTTTCTATTATGAAATGGGTCTTTTCTGGAAGTGGAAATTTTTATTTCACGCTAAAAACGTTTTTCATTTTTGCGTAACTGTACGCTACTCGTGACTGTCTATAAAAAAGAGATAGGGCAACTTACCGCCGCCATTCCTGTAGCAGAGATAAGGGAAGCGCCACACATTTGCGAGGTCGACTGCAAAGCCGATGATGGACAGCAGAAAGTCAGCGCCGGTGCCCCATGTCTCACGCCCGTCGCCTTCCTCTGACATTCGTTATAAGAGTACAGGTATTTGTTATAGAAGGTGCGTTTGTATAAATAAGAGATTCTTACAGTATTTCTTAACCTCTGAAGCCCTAGCACGAATGCGTGAAGAATGATTTCTGAATCGAAATTTAAGCGAAATGCATTTCATTTAAATTCTTTGCGACAAGCACAGTTATTATCCATACCATAGATATAAAAAACTCTTAACATTACTAAATATTATATGAAACGAATATTTTCAATTATAAAATCGTTCTTAAAATAAAATAAAATTTTACTTCGCGCTTTCTGGGTAGGCCCACAGATTAAGGGAATTCAGATTGATCTTTGGCAGCTCTGGAAAAACATAGGTGGAAGGAAAGTAGGGACGCCTTTGCCCAACAGTGGAACAATACGGATAGTAAAAAAAGAAAAGTTATAAGTATAGACTGTAAACCAGTTGCATCGAAATTAAAAAGGGTATAAAGACGAAGCTGGTACCTGGTTTAATACTATTCGTTCTGAGTTTTTTCGAATTTTCACTAAAGAATTCCTCTTCTATTTGTACTTTTGGCTCCTCTGAAAACAAAACAAAAATTTAAGTGAATTCCAAAGGACATTGTATATTTAAAATATTTTTTATTGATATAAAATAATATATATATAAATTATAAATATAAATAAATAAATATAAATATTTTTTTTATGCATAAATATTATAATTACTTACTCTTATAACATGATAAAGTAACAACCGAACCCTTCGTTGATTTGTTATCTGAAAAAGAAAATATCGATTTATAAAGTGCAAACGTTTTGATAAAAAAATGTCTCATTTTTTAACCCAATATTCATCACCACATCACATAAAACGATTTTATTTAGTCTTTACTGCTCTGAAAAGCAAAGTACCCAATTACACACATAATTCGTCCTTTGTCATTGTGCCTTAAAAATGCACCACCACGATCCATTATTTCCCAATCCACCAACAATCACAAACTATCTCGGCATGCACCTCAAACTCTTCTACATTAATCCACCTCATCAATATGCGAATAGTCCTTATACCCGTGCATATAAATGAGCCCTAACTGTCCCTAATACCGTTCATTCTTGTACCTACAGAGGGATCTTAATAACGTCACTGGCATCCGATCGGCGGCGCCATAATAGGATACCGATGTGGAAAAATGCCGCAATAATCCTGAGGTGCGATTCCATTGGAATTCAAAAACGGTACGTTAATGTCGGCACGGAATGGGTCGGTATTTCATCTTATTGAAGTATGTCGGTATATGCATCGGTATGTTTTTCTGTTATTGATCTCGTTGGCGTGATGCGTGAAAATTTTAATTAATCTGAAACGAGGGACGAATTGTTTGTTGTTTAAAGTTTCAAGGTTGCTGCCATGTGTATCGTGTAGTTGGTAATGTTTTATGTAGATTGAGATGTAATCTGAAGTGCTATTCTGTAAACATTTCACCGTAAAACTTAGGTGAAGTGCAATATATTATATCTTAATGACATAATCCGCCGGTCTCTTGCCAGCATCAATGTGCCTGCTCTTCTTGAGCCGACTGGCATTGCCAGATATGAAGGCAAAAGACCTGATTGTGTGTCTTTGGTTCCGTGGAGTTTGGTACGGATGCATGTGTGGGACGCTACCTGTGTAGACACACTGGCACCGTCCCACCTCCAACGGACTACTTCTAAAGCGGGTGCAGCGGCGGAAAACGCCGAAAATCAAAGGCCTTGGCAGGGAGTACAA
Source organism: Atethmia centrago (assembly GCA_905333075.3). Lineage (NCBI taxonomy): Eukaryota > Metazoa > Arthropoda > Insecta > Lepidoptera > Noctuidae > Atethmia > Atethmia centrago. The sequence continues at coordinate 19,372,104 of HG995385.1, forward strand.
CTTTGTGCGCTTTGGCGTCGAGACCCTCGGTCCATGGGGTCCCAGTGCACATAAGTTATTTGCGGAAATCGCGAAACGTCTGGTTGATGTCACTGTCGACTGAAAAGCTGGCGGCTTTCTCGCGCAACGCATCAGCATTGCAATTCAGCGAGGAAAATGCCGCCAGCATCTTCGGTACAATGCTTCGAGGGCCTTTTAAGGCCTAACTTAGTTTGAATTTAATTTAGTTAATGATTATAAATTATCATCTTGTAATTTGGTTATGTAAATAAAAATTATTTGAAAGTGCAATAGAATCAATCCCTAGCATCGGGTGAACACGGTGGCGCATACGGTGGAGGTCTGCCCGGCTTTGGCAGAGCACCGCCGTGTCCTCGTGGAGGCGATCGGCGGCAGAGATCTCTCTCGTCCGGCCCTGGTTCAGGCCATTGTACGCAGCGAGAGGGCATGGGCAGCCGTCACCTCCTTCTGCGAAGCAGTAATGCTCGCGAAGGAGGAGGCGAGACGGTTGAGGGAAAGGCAAATTTCGCGCTCTCTCGCCCCTAGCCGCCGCAGGAGACGCCCTGGGCGTCGGGAATCCCGAGCAGATTTCCGGCCACCGTAGGCGCGGGCTTGCGGACGGTGAGCAATGGGTAGTTCACCGTCCGGTAAGGACCAGGCTCGGGTCGACGGCGCGCTGTGTTCCACGCGCACCTCAAAGAGATGTCGTCAGCACAAGTGGTCTTCGTTCAAGTGGTTCTCGTCAGCATAAGGTCCACTTGGGCCGATGCCTGCCGGGGTCGCGGGAAGCTACAAAAGGGTTACCAAGGCCCTTGGCAACACAGGCAACGGAAGGAATACGGGTGGGTTTTAGTCAGTAAGAGTCTGACACACCCTCCCGCTCCACCCAGAGCGCGAGAAGTTATTTGATGATTTCCAACACAAAAAAAAAAGCATCGGGTGAAATGACAAGTCACTTCACATAAGATTTCACGGTGAAATTTTTATTGAATAGATGAGCTCATCTGTAATTCATGGGCTTTGCTACTATGAGTTGCACAGAATTGCACATTACTTACTATAAAGTTCTTAATAGCTCCTCATATAGGATCGAATAGTCCTGTACCAGGAATTAATTCGAGTGAATAGTGCAAGTCAAAGTTAGGAATCGAACTCACAACCGACCTCTCGTTTGCTGGTCCAGCGCTTTAGCTAAAGGTCCGCTTCTAAGCACACGTAACCATGTAACTATAATTTTTACACCCGAATCAGTAAAACAAAGCTACACTCCCGGACTCCTCAATCGAAAAACCGGGAATTCTCATGTAATGTATGTATCAAGGCCTAAAACATCAACATAGTGATGTTTCAAATAGCAAGTTTTTGTGCAGTTTTGAAGCAGACCTGGTGATCATTTTGGTCTCATAATTGTTCTTAATTTTATACAAAAAAATGCAGGGTGGCTCGGTTAACGAGTCCGGGAGTGTAATTCTTACATATGAAGTTTTAATCTAACATCGAAACTCAGTCACATAAAAGAATAAACTTTACAAAAAGCAAAGTTTGAAGACCCCATTCAACAGAGAAGCGCAATAACATGCATAGTGAGTATAATCAAGTGAAACCTTCTTCTAAAACTTATACTTTAATGAAATCTAGACTCTTTTCATGACTCCCTAGGATTTCATTAAAACTTGTAAGTGAATTAAATGCAGCGTGATACGTGCTGGATTTTAGGGTTCCGTACCCAAAGGGTGCCAACGGGACCCTATTATACGTCTGCCCCACGGCTGTATCTGTATATTGAGAACCGTAATAGGTACGCACTTGAAATTTTGACATAGTATGTACTACTATAGCCGCTATAATAACAAACAATAAAATAAAGTTAAAAAGCATTTTTTTTGGCATTTTATATTGTACGGTGGTACGGGACCCTTCGTGTGCGAGTCAGACTCGAACATGACCGCTTTTTCTAAATTGTTTTGAAGAGTTTTAGGTGCCAGGCTACATAGAGCAACGATTTTCGAAGGGTGATTAGTCGGCTGGATGCGAGAAGCCGGGGACCGAGTTAAATGACGTGCAATTGGAGACGCCTTTGTCTGGCAATGGGCTGCCATAGGCAGAATATAATGAAGTTTCCAAACAAACATGCTAACTCACACAGTCACTACTTTCTACTACTTTCTGTGAAAAGGCTATGTTCATAAAAAAACAATATGGAATGGACTACACTGATATGTATTAAGTCGACATTATAGCTCTGAGAATAAATCTAAATTCATTGAAGCCATTAGTAACTTAAGTTTTCAATAGCACAAACCCAAAACTTTTTAAACTTTTTTACGACTCGTGTTTCCTACCCTGAGAAAAATTATTTCCACTCGTAAAAGTCCAGGATGGATATCTAAAGGTATCAAAAACTGTAGTATACGGAAAAGAGATATTTTATGTTTATACAAGTGATCACAATATTGAAAACCAACAATTACTTCAACAAGATTCAAGAAGATTGAAAAGAGTAATAAAATTGACACAAAAGTCTCAAAACAGTCAGATTATAAATAGTGCAGAAAATAAAACCAAGACTATATGGAAATTAATTAATAGGTATAAATCTAACTTTTCCCCCAGAATCTGTAAAACAAGTGCTTATTAGTGAAAAAAAAAGCATAAGATCCTAAAGACATAGCTATGGCATTCGATGACTATTTTATAGATTCGATCACTATCCAAAAACCTTTTGGAGGCATCGACAGATGCATTATTGATTCGCAAAAAAAAAAAATACAAACAGCACGGTATTTGATGAAAGAACAATGGCGAAATCATAGCTGATATTTATTGGAGCGTCTAAAAGTAATTAATATACGAAGGCATTTCTATTATTTTTCTACGTTTTTTCAAAGTATCACATTAACTAGTTAAAGCCGGATAAAAAAGATATTTGAAATGAAAAGTTTTTTTTCTGCCAAGTGACAGCAAGTACATACAGCATTATTGTATTAAAATCAGTTTTTGTTTGTTATTATAATTAAATGGAGTAAATGAATTAACAATACTGTTTATTTCTAAGTGGAAGTGTTCTTTGCAGGGAAGTAAAAATATTGTAGTGTAAAAATAAAAATAAATTAATTACTTTCAACTAATGACGGGTAAAAAGACTATTATCCCAAAAAAAAAACTTGGTTTGACTTTGACAATGGTTTGGTTAATTACTCATGTCACAGACGCTTGCGCTTGTTCTTCGTGTGTATTTGTTCTCGATTGTTTTCTTTCCGTTTTCTTTAATTTTTACTTGACCCGGACTGGGGTCAATATTATGTGTATATTTTAATAGAAAATGATATTCCTGGTAGGACAGGAATCAGCGAGTATTGTTGTAATTGCTTAGTTGGTCGGCGCACAGTAGGATGTTGCGCTCATTTAATGACGCTAGTCTGGTATTTAGGATGGGCCAGACATCAGCAAAATATTTCAGCACCTGCAGAATTTCTGGATGAAATAATTATAAGAATTTCTATTAATTCCGGCTTTCTCGAACAAAAATTCTTGCACCAACTAATTCAGAAATTGACGCCGAGTTTAACAAGATATTTTTCATTTAAAGACGCAAGATTTTAATCTCAGCTAAATTAATGTATGGGTGGCTGCCATTGTTCTTTCTACTAAGATGTTAAAATTAGTGTCGCATATAATTGCACCCGTACTGAGCTCTATAATGAATCTGAAGTGTTACGGGGTAGATTAAATAATAAACTATTATTTAGTAAAACGACTTGTATTACTGCCTACCACGGCACTTCTTTAAAACAATTACAGGTACAAAAACAACAATAAGGACTATGGACAATTTGCACAAGTAAAACAGAAAATATAAAATAGTTGGAGCTGACTGGGCGAGACTAGCGTTCTCAAAAGTTCTGGAAGCTATATGTATGTCGCTATACCGAGCGCGCATTCGCCTTGAGGCAAGGTCGAACACTGGGGTCGTTGACCTCTCCCAGTGGGTTCAAAATAATGCCCATCACGGTCCGGCCACGATCGGTTCCGAAGATTTCCGACCGTGCCCGAATGTGTGTTTCGTTCCCCAATCTGGACGTGCATTCGTTTTACATATATAAAGTTGTGGAGTGTAAATAACTGTGTGTAATAATAATTGTAATATATATAGAAATATGTCCATAGATATTTTGTGTGTTATAAATATAGTAAATAAGTAATTGTTGTGAATAATATATAATGTGCTAACCATGGTATAGACAATAATTCCTCGTTTGTTGTCTATGACGAACAAAACGTAAATATGACAGCTGACATGTCGAACGAGGAATTATGTTAGGTTATGTAATGTGTTGTGTGTAGTGTTTACAATTAGCTTTTAAGAGATATAATTAAGAAACTAATCGTTCTAACCACTACACTACTCCCCCCCTGAGACCGTGGTTGCTAATTACGGGCGATAGTAATCCGGAAATCGTACAGTGCGACCGGTGCGGGTTTTTCTCTCGACGGTGATGTTTGGCGGCGGAGACGTGTTTGCCCCCGTTGATGTTGTCGTCGAGCTGGGAGTGCTGTCGATGTCGTTGTTGAGGTAAGCGGGCTTCAACCTATCTATAGTGACTGTTGTCTCTCTCCCCTTAAACTCAATTTTAAACGTTTTGTAGCCCCTTTTTAGCACCTTGAATGGCCCGGTGTAAGGTGGGTCGAGTGGTCGGCGCACGGCGTCATGACGAAGGAAAACGTGGGATGCCGCAGCTAGACTGCTGGGCACGTAGAATGGCTTCTCGCCGTGTCGACTCGCCGGTTCTGGTGACAGCTTCGCCATCAGAAGTCGGAGTCGCGCCGCGAAGTCGGTGTAGTCTACGGTGCCGGTGAGTGAAGGGCTTATGAACTCCCCTGGGAGTCTGAGGGGCTCCCCGTAAACTAACTCGGCTGCTGACCCCTTTATGTCCTCCTTCCAGGCGCTGCGGATGCCCAGCAGCACCAGAGGAAGAGCCTCGGACCAGTTGGTGTCCGTATGGCATCGGATTGCCGCCTTCATCTGGCGGTGTAGGCGTTCGACCATGCCATTGCAGGCTGGGTGGTACGCCGTGGTTGGCCGATGCTGGCTACCGAGGAGTGCTGCGATGGAGCTGAACAGCTTGCTCTCAAACTGCTTGCCCCTGTCGGTAGTGATGCGATGTGGGCAGCCGAAGCGAGACACCCAGCCAGCGATGAAGGTGCGGGCGCATGTCTCAGCCGTGATGTCGGTGATAGGATATGCCTCAGGCCAGCGAGTAAAGCGGTCGATGACGGTGAGGCAATACCTGAAATTATTAGATACTGTTAGTGGCCCTACTATGTCCATGTGGACATGGGAAAAACGTTGGGAAGGAACAGGGAAAGGAGAGGTGGGAGAGGATATGTGCCGCGTGATCTTGTTTCTCTGGCACTCTATACACTCTCTGGTCCAGGCCCTGCAGTCCTTCTTCAGGCCAGGCCAAACGAAGCGTGCGGAAATCAATTTGACCGTGGCCTGCCCGCCAGGGTGGCTCAGCTGATGAAGCTTCTGGAACACCTGCCTTCTGAAGGGTTCTGTAACATAAGGGCGGGTGTTACTGGTGGAGACATCGCAGTGCAGCTCCGCCCCTGAGTCGGGGAAGCGCACTCTTTCCATCTTGAGCGATGTGCTGTTGCTTGCCAGGAGGCCTTGAAGCTCAGGATCGCTTTCCTGGGAATGTGCCAGAGCCGTGTAATCAAGTGTTGGAAGTGTTATCGCCTCTACTCGTGACAGTGCATCCGCCACAACATTGTCCTTGCCTGCAACAAACTGGATGTCTGTGGTGAATTGGGCTATGTAATCCAGGTAACGAAATTGCCTTGGTGAGCAATTCTCCCTACTATGCGCGTACGCGTATGACAGGGGTTTGTGATCCGTGTAAATGGTGAAGTGTCTACCTTCAACCATGTGCCGGAAGTATCGGACTGCGTCGTAGATGGCTAAGAGCTCCCTGTCATACGGGCTGTACTTTTTCTGTGATGCTGATAAACGCCTGGAGAAAAATGCCAGCGGTCGCCATGAATGACCTGCCTTCTGCTGCAGTACTGCGCCTATTGAGGTATCTGATGCGTCTGTAAATATAGCAAGCTCAGCATTGGGGTCTGGGTGTGCTAGCAAGGCAGCCTGGGACAAACCATGTTTGCAAGCATTAAAAGCATGTAGCATTTCTTCCGACAAGCTAATTGGCTGATTTCCTTTGGTTTTAGGCCCTGAGAGGACAATGTTTAGTGGTGACTGCAAGCGAGCGGCTTCTGGTACAAAGCGGCGATAAAAATTGAACATACCCAGGAAGCGACGCATCTCCTTGACGGTCTTGGGAGCTGGATAGTCCTGGATCGCCTGCACCTTCTCCGGCAAGGGACGAACACCTTCTGCGGACAACTCATGCCCTAGAAAGGTGATGGAGGTCTGGCCAAACTCACACTTAGCAGAGTTAACCAGGATGCCGTAGTCAGATAACCGCTTCAGGAGCTGGTGCAGATGCTCGGTGTGCTGGGCTGCCGTCTCTGAGAACAGGAGAATGTCATCTAAATAACAGTAGCAGAACGGCAGTCCACGGAGCACCTCATCCATGAAACGCTGGAATGTCTGCGCTGCGTTCCTGAGACCAAACGTCATATACGGGAACTCGTACAGCCCGAACGGTGTGGTGATTGCTGTCTTGTGGATATCAGCTGACTGGACAGGTATTTGGTTGTACGCTTTAATTAGGTCAATTTTACTGTATATTCTGCTGCCAGCCAGCTGATGTGAGAAGTCCTGTATATGCGGGATGGGGTACCTGTCCGGGACAGTGCGGGCATTCAGTGCTCTGTAGTCTCCACAAGGCCGCCAGCTGTTGTCCTTCTTGGGAGCGAGGTGAAGTGGTGAGGACCATGAACTCTCAGACGGTCGTGCCGTGCCGCTCGCTAGCATCGCCTCGAACTCCTTCTGAGCGACCTTGAGCTTGTCTGGTGCGAGACGGCGAGGGCGACTGAAAATGGGCGGCCCTGGTGTGGTGCGGATGTGGTGCACAGTACCGTGACTAACCTGCCTTTGTTTTCCCGCAGGCCGTGTGATCTCCGGGTACTGCCGAAGAAGCTCGTGGTACTCTGTGTTGCCACCAACCGACTTCACTGAGGCAATGTCAGCTGCTGAACCGGTTGCTAGAGACGCTGTGGAGGATAGCTGGGTTAGCCCGTCGATGAGGCGGTAATGTTTCAAATCCACCAATATATTATAATGCGCCAGGAAATCGGCGCCTATGATGGGCTTTGTGACGTCAGCGACCACGAACTTCCATGTGTACACACGGCGGAGCCCTAAGTTCAAATGGAGCTCGACTCAACCGTATGTGTTGATGGCGGTTCCGTTGGCCGCGTAAAGCTGGTACGTCGTCTTGCTGCGCCGCTGCTGTAGTGCTGTACGTGGGTACACACAAAGATCGGACCCTGTGTCCACTAGAAACGTGGTTTTAGTGGACCGATCTGTGACAAATAGGCGGCGTGGTTTGTTGGGGCAGCCATTTGCCGCTACTTCCGGCTGCCGGTGGCATTTCCCGCGAACGTACACGGCGTTGTGCACCGCGTGGCCTTGTCTCTAAAACTATTGTGGTACCAGCAGTGATCGTCGTTCCACGGGCCTCTAGAGCGCGAGCGGCCGCGCCGACTAGGGGTCCGTTGGCTGCCACCACGCCTGAACCTATCAGAGGATCGCGAGTGGTGATGTACCTGACCACGTGTTTGAAGCGCCGCTACCTGTTTTGTTAACCCAGCTATGCATTGTTTCAGCTCGCTGATCTCGCTGCAGGTGTTCGTGCTTGCCACGGCGGGAGGTGATGTGAGCGCCGGGGCGGGCGCAGGCGCGATCTCGTGCACGCGGTCGGCTAAATCTGCGACAGACTGGAGGGCAAGATTAGGCTGTGACGCGATAACCGTCTGGATGTTGGTTGGCAGCCTACTCGCCCACAACGTGGACAGAAACGCCTCTGGCACATTAGGTCCAGCCAGGGTTTGAAGATGCCGTAAAAATTGAGAGGGTTTATGGTCGCCTAGCTCCTCGTGGGTGAGGATCTGTTGCACCCTTTTTTCCCGTGAGTCAGAGAGCCTACGTATTAGCTCGGCCTTCAGCTTTACGTACTTGTCTTGGGCTGGCGGGTTTTCGATAATGTCCCTCGCCTCCACCATATATCGGTGATCAAGCTGGCCCACGACGGTATAAAATTTGGTGCTGTCGGCGGTAATACCGGCGATCGTGAACTGACCTTCAACCTGGGCGAACCAAAGTGCTGGCTCCTCTGGCCAGAATGGCGGCAATCTGACGCTCACTCTGCAGACGTCCTGTTTCTCTGCCGACGCTCCTCCAGTCGTCGCTTCTGCTGCTCCGGTTGACATGATGTATCGTCAGGCTTCTGTGTTCTTCTCGGGGTCACCAATGAAGTGTTACGGGGTAGATTAAATAATAAACTATTATTTAGTAAAACGACTTGTATTACTGCCTACCACGGCACTTCTTTAAAACAATTACAGGTACAAAAACAACAATAAGGACTATGGACAATTTGCACAAGTAAAACAGAAAATATAAAATAGTTGGAGCTGACTGGGCGAGACTAGCGTTCTCCAAAAGTTCTGGAAGCTATATGTATGTCGCTATACCGAGCGCGCATTCGCCTTGAGGCAAGGTCGAACACTGGGGTCGTTGACCTCTCCCAGTGGGTTCAAAATAATGCCCATCACGGTCCGGCCACGATCGGTTCCGAAGATTTCCGACCGTGCCCGAATGTGTGTTTCGTTCCCCAATCTGGACGTGCATTCGTTTTACATATATAAAGTTGTGGAGTGTAAATAACTGTGTGTAATAATAATTGTAATATATATAGAAATATGTCCATAGATATTTTGTGTGTTATAAATATAGTAAATAAGTAATTGTTGTGAATAATATATAATGTGCTAACCATGGTATAGACAATAATTCCTCGTTTGTTGTCTATGACGAACAAAACGTAAATATGACAGCTGACATGTCGAACGAGGAATTATGTTAGGTTATGTAATGTGTTGTGTGTAGTGTTTACAATTAGCTTTTAAGAGATATAATTAAGAAACTAATCGTTCTAACCACTACAAATCTATGCATAGAGCATGATCACTTTCTAAACTTATTAAAAACGACAATAATCAAGCCACTTTATAAGAAAAGTGATAAGGCAACCATTTCAAATTATCGTCAATACTTTTTATATCAAAAATCTTTTAAAAAGCTATTTATAAAACCCTAAACTCATTCTATGAAACAAATTGACTCGATTTCTTCGTAACTTTTGTTTGTCAGCCATTGAGTGAGTGTTTTTGCAGTCGTGGTATGTCATATAATAAATGTTTTGTTCTTTATTTAGAACTAGCTGACCCAGCGAACTTCGTACCGCCTAAAAGTCAATGAATGTAGTGATACCTAATATTTAATTAACGTGATAAAATGAATATAATTAAAAAATATAATTATTTCAAAGCAAATTACGACAACATTAATCAAGATCTGAAAGATAGATTGGGAAGATATATTTTTGAATGATCAAACATCTGACGAGTATTTAGGCTCAATTTCAAACATTATTTCTGGCATAATAAGAAAACATGTACCTTTGGTTGGTAGTAGGTCTTTAAAGTTTCCTGTGTGGTTCTCAAAATCTCTTGTACACATATATAAAAACAAAGCCAAAGCGTGGGTTAGATGGAAAATGTACAAGAATTTGTGTGACTACGAGCAGTTTCCACTATTCCGCGCGAGATTTCAGTCTGTGTGCAAAGAATCATATAGAAAATACATCAATTCTGTGGAGGATGGTATTCGAGACAACATTCAACATTTTTGGACGTTCATTTCCAAGCAAAAATCCACTACTGGAATTCCTTCCACTTTGAAATACAAAAATCAGTCATCTAACCCAGAAGATAATTGTAATATTTTTTCTGACTTCTTTAATTCTGTTTATGAACGTCGACCTTAAAAAGTGTACCGTCCTTACATACTGATTGCTTCCCTAACTGCTCGCTGATTGGTGGCATTCAATTTTCAGTAGCTGACGTACTAAGTGGGCTCAAGTCACTAGACCCTTCTAAAGGACCTGGACCGGAAGGTTTACCAGTAATCTTTATTAAAAAGACTGCCACTAATCTCTGTACACCATTGCATACCATATTCAATTTATTTATTTCACAGGAGATATTTCCAAATATAAACCCAGTCTTCAAGTCAGGACCTAGGCATGACGTCGAGAACTATCGACCAATATCAATATTGTCAGCTTTGTCAAAGGTTTTTGAGAGAAGTTAGTACACGATAAAGTGTACACTCCACTTCACAACGTTTTATTACCACAGTAACATGGTTTTGTCAAAAGGAGATCAACCGCGACGAACCTGGTGACTTTTGCAGATTATTTGTTTAACAACTTGGATGCCCGTGTTCAGACTGACACCATATATACTGATTTCAAGAAAGCTTTTGACAAGGTTGACCATGAACTGCTTTTGCAGAAAATTGCGTTTAATGGGATACGTGGGGACCTCTTAAGATGGTTATATTCATATGTTTCCAATAGAACACAGAGAGTTGTTTTAAATGGTTTTTGCTTTGCCACTGCAGATGTTTCTTCCGGAGTACCGCAGGGTTCCATTTTAGGACCTCTCCTATTCATTTTAATCATTAACGACGTCGATACATGTTTTATTAAATCAAAATTACTGATGTACGCTGACGACATTGAAATATTTAAGTCTATTAAAAGTCACCGTGATTGCTCTCTCTTATAGGAGGACTTAAATGCTTTCTCGGCATACACGCAATAAACTTCAACTCAGTGTATCCAAGTGTCATGTCATTTCAAGTTTTACCAAAAAATAAAAACATCCTACTATAGCCCTACACCTTAAATAACGAAAGCCTAAAAAGAGAAACCCTGGTCCGTGATCTTGGAACCCTGCTGGATGACAAACGCCATTTAGATTCCCATATTAACAAAATTGTTAATAATGCCTTCCGTATGTTCGGTTTTATTATGAGAACGGCTACAGTATTTACCCGGTCTTTTACCTATTTATATCTATATAAATTGTTGGTTCGCTCTCAGCTAGAGAATATTGTTTCGTTATGGAATCCCCACTATGGTAAATATTCCGATATGATCGAAAAAGTACAAAGAAATGTTTTATAGAAAATTCCTTTTCGTTGCTATCGTACTTATGCATCCTACAATGACCTATTGAAGAAGTATAATTTGCAAAGTTTAAAGTCAAGGCGAATTATGTTGGAAACGATGTTCTTGTTTGATCTGTACAATACTTATGATTGCATCGATATTCGCTATAAAATTTTAGTTACGTTGTACCCAGAACAACGATATGCCGTGGGGTGCGCGCAAGACCGTTATTTGCAGTAACTTCTTGTCATACAAACGCAGGCTTGCGAACACCCCTACGCCGCCTTACCAATCAATACAACAAGATCTTTGAAGACATCGATTTCTTTTCTGTCTCTGCTCAAAAATTTAGAAGTCTTATCAACACAATGATTTTAGATTATAATAGTTAGTTAAATATCAACTCATTCTCTCTCCCTCTCTTTCTCTGTTGTTTGCATACCTGTCTATCTTTAAGTTCACTACCTACTATCTATTTTTCTGTTTTAACAGCTTAGAATAGCGCACTGTAAGATTTACTTATAATATTATGTTGTGGAAAATGTAGGTTTTACATTTATAATTCTTGATTATTTATAACTTAGTATAATATTTTAATGTATAACTGTTTATTTTCCTGAATAACGAAAATAAAAATAAATTACAAAAATAATATTAAATTTTCTTCATTATGATAATATTATATTATATATAAAGAAAACAAAATTCAATAAAATTACAAAAATCAAGTATTTCAATGGCGTCATGGCGAATGCAAGACGAATCGGAAATTGAATTCGTTGAAACTCGAATGGTATGTCGGCTGGTATCATCAGCGATTTCTTGTTCATCTGCAGTGGCCTGATTCGCAACATCCCGTAGTGCTTTGTTGTGAAAGATTAGATCTTCTAGCTCGCGGCAATGTAAATAACACTGAAAAATTAATCGCACAATTCAAAGTAACATAATGAAGCAATTATCGATGCCCGCACAAGCACTAATGTGATAACCTCACAAAGCGAAGTGTAAATCTTCGAAGGCAATTTACCGTTTCAAAATCACGATCGAAAAACTTTTTTTGCCACTGACTTCCGAAATTAAAGTTATTTTTCACTTCGTAGTTTATCTTTTGGAAGTTGGAGATTATTTTTGGTTTTACGTTATTATTTTACACTTTTTAATTGTGCACCTACCCCACACAAATTCGAATATCATTACCTGCTGTATAAATAACAGTGACAGGAAGTTATTATAACATCAACCACATAAATTAAGTGGGAAAAATACGTATTATTGAAGCTACCTCAAAAACTACCGAAGCAAAGGTATACATTTTATAGGATCATGGCGCAAGCTTCCGCTGCGAAATGCAAAGCAAGACAAAACTAAAATTGGTCGACGATTGCAGAAAAAATCGATGAATAGCCATTAAAAAAAAAAGTACATAAAGTCGAATTCTTAAATCACTTAAGTAATCTGATATGCGCTAACTGTCACTCTGTGTAATAAAACAAAAATAAATGCATAATAATAAGTGTAAAAATTTGGAATAAAAGCAATAATTATGACCATTTTATTACACAAAGTGTCAGCTAGCACGTCTCATCTCTAGTGAATTAATAATTCGACTTCACAGACAAACATAGAACCTTTTCCTTTTTGAAGTCGATTAAAAACACAATTCCACACCAGAATTATTGATCGAAATGAAATGAGCAGCGAATTCAAATTGAATTACTAACGAATCAGCCTGGAAATTCAAACAGACAGTCCAAAATTACCGGTTGGATTTATTGTCGATGCGCGCACAATGACAAACGACACAACCTTTCACAAATTTCACATCTTCAAACTGAACTCACCTCTAACAAACCACTTTTCGCTGATGAATTTCAGAAAAAATCGATGGTAGAGAATTAATTGAATCGGATCCAAATGGAATAACGGTCGAAACTAAATGAAAATTTGTGAAAATTCGAAAAATGCTGAGATATCACGGCGCAATGAAAGAACCACGCAACTGAATCAGCTGTCAACGCCATGTATTGGCATTATCAGTAGCAGCCTAGAGTCTGGGTTTGTGCCCGGTTGATGGCAATAGGCTCGCACCCTATTACATGGGACTTAAAAAATTAACTGGCGAAGCGTGGGTGTACTACAGGTACACCTCTGGCCAACCCTTCGGGGAAACAAGGCGTGTGTTATGTAATAACTTAAATGTTGTATTAAATTAAATTTATTTTTTACGTTTTTTATTTGGTTTAACATATTGTTATGATAATTGAACGTATTAACGAATGTTTTTTTTTATTTATTCATTTTGAATTGTTATAATTTAGTTTTATTTATTAATTTTGAATGTCTCGTTGTAGTTATTGCTAATTCACTACAAATTATAATTAGAATATTTGTATGCCGTTGTCGGCAACACATAGTTTTCATTTTATTAATGTTGACATCTGTACTTTTTTGTTTACAAATAAACATATTTGAATATGACTAATTTTTGTTTTTAATTTCACGTTTTTCCAAGACGAAATTAACTTTTTTACCTACATACGTTTGCATATAAATACAAACAAAAAAGTATATAATTATGTTGATAACAGCCACCTTCGTTTGTTTAAAGCCTAGAGAAGTTTTAAATATTGAAGTAATCAAAAGCTGAGATGTTTAAGCTAAAAGATATTGGTCTCGGGAGACATCTTCCGTTTGACCGCATTCAGATTACCAATCCCACGGTTTTATTTGATATTTAATGTTGAAAAGAATGTTATTTTTCTGCATCTGTTTTTGAATTCTCTTCGCTTTATACAAATGTTTGAAAATGTTTTTTTTATAATACTTGGCAATTTGATTCTTAAATTGGAAATGTTTTCAACATGAAGCTAAATGTTTCTTTTCATTAAGGCGCTGAGAAGAGGCAAATGACCAAAATAGGATTGTCTTAAGAAAAAAAATTGCCAAATCTGCATAGTTTGTGGTAGCGGAAAAAATATATGTTAATTTTGAACATATTTCTAAGAACTTGGTTGTTACTAAAACATGTTTAAAAAAAAATCTTGATACAAACTAACGTTAAAGTAATGAGTTGAGTTCCAAACCAAAATATCTGTAATAAATATCAACATACGTTACGTATTTAATTAATAACAGGAACGTCTTATTTGAATGCAGAACTTGGTTGTTTTTTATTTTCGATTACTCAAATCAATTTTGAGTAAATAATTGCTTCATATTTTGCAATTAATTACACGCGTTGTGTCATCGCGCTTTTCTTTCTTTTCTATGCAGTCTGACAGAGACCGCGGTTTAGGTAAGTTATAAAATCATCAAGTAAAGGTTGAATTCATGATTTTTCTGTGTATACTTTCAGTAGAGGATTTTACAGCCTCTGCGGCTGTAACCACCAACTTTTTCAGAACTTCATCAAAAGTCTATTAGAAAATTTCAATTTTCCAATAAAATTAATTTACCGGTTAGTCAAGGAGCACGCTAAACAAAGTTTTCCGCCGAGTCAAACAAGAGTGGCGGAATAAATAGTGAAGTGGCAATAAGTTTCTACTCAAGTGCCACTGGCGCCACCTGGCGGCCTTAGAGTTTTTAATATATTTCCCCTCTCTTGTTGCCTCGTTTTTCAGTTGAGTTGATACTGTATTTATTGCAGTACAATGGAATGAGTTCTAGTCTAAGTACTTAGTTGTTTAATGGACAAATATTTGTCTGGAAATTATTGATAGGTCACTTGTAGTTAACTTTGTTTGAGAAGAGTTATTGTGACATTTTCACATTACTTAGTTAGTTTACGTAGTCGGTTTTTGCTATAATAGTAAACCTCGTTTTTTGGTATGTTTGGCTTAATAACCAAAAAATCCACTACATATTTGACAACTTTAAAATAAGGCGTGAATAATATACTTTTCAACACACTTGCTCATAAAGTGGCTCTATGGTCACCGCAATTAGGCACAGAATTACACCCATAATCAAACTATGACTTTTTCATTGCTATAACTCACTAGTAAGTTAATTTTATTGGTTGAGATGCTTTGTTCTTATAATAGTACATTATGGTACTAGTGTGTAACATTGGTGATTACCGCTGAGGCGCCATTGAGTTGGTCTTAAAAGAGCCGAAGACGGTAATCATCAATACACACGTGTATCATACATACGACGTTTTTTAACACACTTGTGAATAAAATAACAAAAAAAAACTCATTTTATTTAGTAGGTAAAAAGTTTATTTAGAGAAACAATTAGTAAATGTGCAGTTACTAAAATTATAATTAACTGTTTTTGATGGCGTAGCGGTCTCATCAGATAGATTATTTATTGAAATATTAAATGTTCTATTGTGATTTGAGATGTCTCATTATTCGTGTGGGTAGGTGAAATCCAATTATTGGATGTACTTCGTGTTGCGTCAGTAGGAAGCGCCTCAGAATCAACTTTAATTCTTTTTGTGATTTTTGCACAAATTTCCTTCTTGTTTTGTATGGAATCTTCTACGTATGATTCTGCTACATTGCTAGATCGCCACCCACCATGACGCTTCAAAGTCATTATATCAGCTCCTGAATTAGCTAGCAATGTAGCAGATGTTCTTCTGAAACTATGTCCAGTGTAGCTCTCAGCATCTGCTAAACCTAAAAACTTAGCGATTTCTTTAGGCATAGATCCAAATTTGTTTATACCTATAGGCTGACAGGTACATTTACCATTCTGGTAATTTAGAAAGAAACGGTCAGTTTTTGCTTTTGGTGACCGATAATTTTCATACTTCTTAACAATACCGGTACCGGTTCCTAATTTATTTGTTCTATTGAACACGATCTTCTTTTGAATAAAAACTTTTATAAGAACAAAGCAACTCAACCAATAAAAAAAAAATCTATAACTCACTAGTGAGTTATAGCAATGAAAAAGTCATATTTTGATCATGGGTGTCATTCTGTGCCTAATTGCGGTGACCATAGAGCCACTTTATGAGCAAGTGTGTTGAAAAAGTTTTTATTCAAAAAGAAGATCGTGTTCAATAGAACAAATAAATTAGGAACCGGTACCGGCAGCGGAGGCACAGCCAATAAATTAATGTTCCTATTGCTTGCTCATTTCATGCAACTTCTTATTTAAATAGATAATTTTAACTCGTACGTGTTTAATAAATAAAACTTTCACTCAAATATAACTTTTGTTTTCTCTGTAATAAAAGAAAACTTTAAATTCCCCATTTTGTACGTGGCAAAATAGGCGCAAACTCTATGCGCGAAAAATAAAAAAACTGATCTCTTTAGTCTGTGGTCGATCGCAATGCGCGCGCATATGAAAACTGATTAATTTTTCCCGCTATAGCAAAACATTTTTCACAACTCGTTTTCACTGTTGAAATTATAGTTATTTATTAATTAAAATGTCTACAAGTACTAGTTACGAAGAAAATGATTTATGTTGTACACCGCCCGATATAAGATGTGAAGCCCTTAACGTTATGGAAAGTTTACTACCTGAAAACTCCAAGGAAAAATATCTATTAGCGTACCAAAATTTCATAAAATGGCAAAACAGTAAGAATACGCAGTCTTTTTCAGAAAATGTGTTCATGGCGTACTTTAAAGAATTATCTTCTAAGTACAAACCTAGCTCTTTGTGGTGTTTATACTCAATGTTAAAAAGTACAGTCCGAACAAAGAATGGAGTGGACTTAAAAACATACTCTAATTTGTCAGCTTATCTAAAGAGACTATCCGATGGATTTAGAAGCAAGAAATCAAAGGTTTTATCGTCTGACGATATTGAAAAATGTATAAAAGATGCTCCAGATAACCAATATCTGGCTACAAAGGTTAGTTAAATTAGGTAATTTTAAATATCTACGCGACTTCAGCCTGTGTTGTGTGTTGAACTTAATTATTGTTTCTTTTTTTTTCAGGTTGCTTTAATATTTGGTGTAACTGGTGCCTGTAGGAAACAAGAATTAACAAATATAACCGTAAAAAAACATAGAGAACCATGGCCAGATGCTTTTAGTGAAGATACCTATCACGAAAAATAAAATACCGAGGTCATTCACCATACACGGTCTATTCTATGAAATTGTTAAGAAGTATGAAAATTTGCGGCCATCAAAAGCAAAAACTGACCGTTTCTTTCTAAATTACCAGAATGGTAAATGTACCAGTCAGCCTATAGGTATAAACAAATTTGGATCTATGCCTAATTAAATCTCTAAGTTTTTAGGTTTAGCAGATGCTGAGAGCTACACTGGACATAGTTTCAGAAGAACATCTGCTACATTGCTAGCTAATTCAGGAGCTGATATAATGACTTTGAAGCGTCATGGTGGGTGGCGATCTAGCAATGTAGCAGAATCATACGTAGAAGATTCCATACAAAACAAGAAGGAAATTTGTGCAAAAATCACAAAAAGAATTAAACTTGATTCTGAGGCGCTTCCTACTGACGAAACACCAAGTACATCCAATAATTGGATTTCACCTACCTACACGAATAATGAGACATCTCAAATTACAATAGAACATGTAATATTTCAATAAATAATCTATCTGATGAGACCGCTATGCCATCAAAAACAGTTAATTATAATTTTAGTAACTGCACATTTACTAATTGTTTCTCTAAATAAACTTTTTACCTACTAAATAATATGACTTTTTTTTGTTATTTTATTCACAAGTGTGTTAAAAAACGTCGTATGATACACGTGTGTATTGATGATTACCGTCCTCGGCTCTCTTAAGACCCTCGCCTATGGCTCGGGTCTCAATGGCGCCTCAGCGGTAATCACCAATGTTACACACTAGTACCATAATGTACTATTTAAGAGCATTCCTTTGTGTGTGTAATGCTCCTAATTCCTCTCGCTCTGACAACTCAGCATTAATTTCATTTAGCGCCGTGGGGTTGAAGCGCTGTTCACACTAGGTACTTCACATTACAGAGACTACAGTAACATACCCGGGGCTTGCTGCTTGCTGAAAAGTAACCATCAACCCTCACACTTTGTCCACCCGGAGTGCTACAGGTGCCGCGACTCAACGGCGCAGAGTTAGCGCGCTGCTAACACTACATCATCTTACAAGTACTACTACAGTAACATACCGAATGTTCGTGGCGTGCTGCTTGCTGAGCAGTACCCATCATCCCTCACACTTCTTCCACACGGAGTACCACTGGCGCCGCGACTCAACAGCGCAGGGTTAGCGCGCTTATAACACTTCATCATCTAATAAGAACATACTACAGTAACATACCGAAAGCCCGTGGCGTGCTGCTTGCTGAGCAGTACCCATCATCCCTCACACTTCGTCCACCTGGAGTACCACTGGCGCCTCGACTCAACAGCGCAGGGTTAGCGCGCTGTTCCTCATAAGATGGCGCTGTATGAGTCACTACCCCGGCGCCGCTGAGCGTTGCCTGTTGAGAAATAAAATATTATAAAAATTTAATTGGAAACATTAACGACATCATCCAGCGGACTCCTGTCATTTGTTTTAGAACTCAATGGCTTGCCACAGACTGGGAAGGGGCCTGTATGACCATAATACCTTGGAAGTTGGGTAGGCTTTTGGTGTGGGATAAAACCTGTATCGACTATACTATCTTCCTAGCACGACGGGCTGTGCTGGGGCGGTTGCTGCAGTTGCAGAAAACCTTAAATGGCGCAAATATATCAACCTTATTGGGCGCTGTATGTTTGAGCCGTTAGGGGTTGAAACACTAGAGGCCGTGGGGTCCGACTGCTCATCGACTATTTCGGGACATCGCCAAGCGGTTGGTCGACTCTTCACGTGACCAGAGGGGCCTATTATAAGCCAAAGAATCAGTATTGCCATGGTTGATGGCAATGGTTCCTTTTGGGCACTTTTCCCATTGACAGCAATGTGGACGAACTTTTTGATGACCAAAGCTTTTCCATTTTTTTTCTATATACTTGTACATAATATATATAATTTAATAATAGTTCGTATATTCTATGTAAGATTTGTCAAAATAAATAAAGCCTGTAATTGGAAAGTTATTTAGAGATTCGTCATGCATCAATAATTTTGGGTCCAAAAAAGTCGCAAAAAATATATACGTCATTTTGAGAATATCCTCATTTTTTTGTCGGTTAAAGCTAACTATGTCACGTGCTAAATATATTTTCATTTAAGCAACTTTTTTTTGCCGACATTTTATTATTTTGGGATTTTGACAAAATAAAAAGCGATATAAATCTGGTTGTCTCTTTGCCTATTTTTCACAGCTAAACGAAGCAAGAGACAGAAAAACTGAACCGAAACCAAATAAAACCTCTACCACGAGCTAAAATCAACTTAATGCAGAACATACTTGAAAATTAACCAACCTCAACTCACTAATTCCTAGGTTTCCTAGAACCTACCGCATAAACACAGATTATTATTCAACCAATTACTTACGTAGGTTGAGCAGTTGAGCTCAATATCGTCGCCCCCGCTAAGTTGAGTAACAGCGTGATAATCCTTTAAAGTTTACCGACAATCAAGTTACTGCGGTCGACTTGTAACTTGAAAGCTTTCGGTTATTATAACACAATCCTCGGAACTAACATATGATGTGGATATTGGGTTACAGGTTGACTTTAAATATAAATTTTGCTGAATAATCATGATCGCGAATGTTCAGGATCAAATTGTTAAAATATACACATTACATTTAACACACATTTATTACGTTTAGTTTTTATTCTATTGTATATAGCTGCTGCGGCTTCTCCCGCGTGGCTTTTTTCTCAAATAAAAGTAATTTACTCATTATAACTTCAGCTATCTGCCAGTGAATGTCCCGTCAAAATAGGTCCAGGTGTTTCGGAGATAAGCAGGAACAAACAAGACAAAAAAAAAATAATTTGTTTTTTGTTATAAGTACTGTATAAAATATAATTTCATATGCATTTAGTAAAAAGCTGTTTTGACATTACAAACAGACACTTCAATTTTATTTGCTTGTACAGATGCGTGTACAATGTGGAGATGACAACACGATAATACATGAAAACACTGGCAATACCAATGCTGAAGATTATTTAGGAACTATCAAATAAATCCTGACATTCAAATAAAAATATGTGATATTGGTGCCGATTCTCTTGTTCACAAACTAAATTAAATTTAAGTTCAGTGTATCTTTTTCTTTCTAACTACTTACTAAAATTTATCTTCTGTCCTTTTCTTAATGAAATAGAAAGAAAAAGATACACTGAACTTAAATTTAGTTTAGTTTGTGAACAAGGGAATCGGCACCATTTTCTAACAAACTAAACAGTAGTGACGAGCCAACTATGTGTTTTGCCAATCTTTGAATAGCTATAGGGACTAAACTATTGGATATATTTGGTTGATTTTTTTTATGCGGACTGGGAACGTCATTAGATATACGACGTTTAATTTACTGTCGTGTTGTCGTCTCCACCTTGTATTGTACTACTCTGTCAAGAAAGTACCAGAAAAGGATCAATAACACACAAAATGTTAGTTATTCATCCAAATTTATTGTATCGCCTTCGAAGTATGGCTTCTTCAGAAACGATACACTTACGCCAACGAATAATCCAATCATCAAAACATTTTTTAAACGCTTTTTCCGGAATCGAGTTCAGTTCTCACCGCGAATTCTTCTTTAAGACTTACAAACAAGGGCGACACGCGACGCGACACAAAGGCACCGCTTGTTGAGCTACACGCGGTGCCTTTGTGTCGCGTCACGTGTCGCGCCTGTTTGAAGTAGCCTTTATGTCTTCTACCGAATGAAAACGGGTGCCACGAAGTGGTAACTTGAGTTTAGGAAAAAGAAAGAAATCGGCTGGAGCCATGTCTGGTGAATTAGGTGCTTGCTCGATGGTATTTGTTAAGTTTTTAGTCATAAATTCGTTCACAATGATGGCTTTGTGCGAAGGCGCATTATCGTGGTGCAAAATCCAAAAATTTTCTTTCCACAAATATGGCCTTTTTCGTCGAATTTGCTCTCTTAAACGTCCAATAATACTCAAATAATATTCTTTATTTACCGTTTGACCTTCCGGCAAGAATTTCTAGTGCACAACACCACGATAGTCAAAGAAAACAGTCAACATGACTTTGACTTTTGATCGACTTTGGCGTGGTCTTTTCGGTTTCGGTTCAGTTGGAAGGCGCCACTCCGAAGCTTGTTGACTAGTTTGCATGTCAAACTCGTAAACCCATATCTCATCACCAGTAACAATGCATTTCATGAATGTTGGGTCGGAATTGACTCGTTCTAGCATGTCCTCAGCGACTCTTATGCGATTGAGTTCAGGCCGGGTAGAGAAAATTCAGGCCTTTTGGAACTAGCCGAGTGGCAACATGCTTCATACCCAATTGATTATTTAAAATGGTACGTATTGACTCGTGAGACACAGAAAGTTCAGCGGCTATCTTTCTCAAACTTGAATGAGGATTTTCAGTCACTATTTTCTTCACTTTTGCGATGTTAACTTCAGTTGAAGACGTTGATGGCCTACCAGAGCGAGGCAAATCATCCATCACATCCCGACCGCTTTGTACCACTCATAAGCACGTTTTTTTGATAAAGTCGATTCACCGTAAGCCTTTTGTAACATTTTCAGGGACTCCGAACACGAAATTCCAGTGGCGATGCAAAATTTAAGACAAACTTTTTGTTCGATGTTTTTGTCCGTTATGAAATTCGCAATGCACTTTATATATGATCTAACTAAATATAGCACTGTATTTAATCTAAATAACCGATGAAAATCAAACACCGCGCGAAAATGGAAAACAGTCGTACCAATCTAACAAAAACATATTTATGGTTCGGAATTCAATTTTTGTTTTTTTACGATACTTTTTTGACTGAATGTACTTATTATAACTAAAATAATTTAATTAAAATAATATTTTGCCCGGAACTTTGTGGTATAAAACCAAATGGTATATGCACGTGACTGCAATTGGAGCAAAATGCCTTGGTTGCACGATATGTAGGTACGAGTAAGCGTGTCTGTGTTGGTGATCTTTAGCCTTAGAAGCACAGTATATAAGAAGTATCATGAGTGTCGTAGGAAGCTATTCATACTGTGTTAATTTATTGTTTAATCTTATCTAAAGTTCGTTTTTTAATCCCAGATAGTCATTTGATAGAAGCAAATGTCAAACTCCAAGTTGAAAAAACAAACAACAAATATTTTAAATGTCTAATTATTTTATTTTATTCAAAAACGAACTTTACAAAAAAACTATACACATCATAAAAAGTAAAAAAAATAAAAAATCTCGTAGCACTATAACTTAACAACAAAATAGATGGCATCGAAAAATTCCTCCGCATCGCTGTCAGCTGGTCATGTGCCCAAGAGACTGGCGACATTTCTACATGTATGCAATACAAAAGTAGCCCCCGACCCTTGCTCGACGAAGTGCCAGCCCGCACCGCAGCTGAGCCCGTAGTTTTAAATTCCCCGTTTAATAATAATACTACAGATCAGATCCAGCCTGTCCCACTTTGCTGTCCTCCCCCCAGCGACGCCCTAAGCCGAGGTCCGTACCCCACAGGGGGTGCCCTTGGCGTGCAGTCGCTTAGTAATGTAAGTAATTCGCCCCTGGCTGGAGGCTTTGAGTCCGCTTAAGGCAGCCTCAGGATAGTCCGGTTGAGTAGTGACGACCTCTCAAGGTCAACTACGAGATGCAACTAAAAAAAAAATGCAAATGTATTGGTCCACTCTTCAAATTGGATCACCCAATTATATTGCTTAGCGGTCGAAATAAGAACCGAAGGTGATAAGACCTATGTATACCTATAATTTTAATTTCAACTATTTATTATGGTTTTTTGTGTGGACAGGATATTAATTCAGATTTGTAACAGTTATCATGGCAATCATATAATTTGGTTTAAATAGGTTTTCATTTCTATTATTTTAATAATATTTTACATAGATTCTTTTATTTTTATGAATGTGAGAACGCTGTAGGCTTAATAGACTGTAGATTCGTAGTCCATTATTTTATTTTTGTTAAGTACCTGGTACTTGATAACAGGCCTGCACTGTCCTCACATACTTATTAACTTTGTAATTTTAAAACATTGTAAAAGTCAATTATTTTTAAAAGAGTAACCGTGGAGTTTCTTGCTGGCTCTTCTTCATAGGAAACGACCAATTGCAACCGTGCACCTAGCTTCTGACGTTTCATAAGTGCCCATGTAGGTTTATGTGAAATAAAATATTATGATTTGATTTGATTTGAGACTTTCCTGGAAGAGCTCTTTCACAAGGAGATTTACAACTACTTATACTGAAATTACTCACCACGGTGGGCACCTTGTCGTGGTACTCTCGGTCATAGCTGGAGGGGCGCGTCCGCGTCAGGTCAGACTTGTGCACCGTCGCATCACACGTCTCATGCTCCTAAATAAATGAATGATTGTAATTTGCTCTAGATGTTATCGATAATGGGTGGTTCTGGTACCTAACTGGTGACCCTAAGTTACACCTAAAATCATTCCAATAAATGTGACTTTTAATCTGGCTATGTATTATGGCTTTGGTCTTTGGTGAACTTATTAACTTAATTCGTATTGTTTTGTTAGTTAAATATTACCGAAATATTTAAATTAATTAACGTATTTTCGGATTAATCTCTAAAAAATTATGTATAGAATTCACCTTTGTGTCTATATTTCTTTTTGTAAATTACGTTAAAAAGTACGTATTCGGTCGTATTGTTTTGTTAGTTTAATATGACTGAAGCATTTAAATTATTTAACCTATTACTATACAGGCAGAAAGGTAAATACAAAACTTAATTATTTAGGGAGTAATCCCTAAAAAAATAAGTATTGTATTCACCTTTCTGCCTGTATTTTTTTTTGTAAATGACGTTAAAAAGTGCCTTATATACGTTTGTATATAAGACCTCTTTTAAATAAATTATTTGACTTTCTAGTAAACTCTTTCGTTTCGATACTCACATTGAACGTGCTGTTTTTCAGAAGTGAGTTCAATAAAGAAATAATTTGTAACAGAACAACGTGGATAGTCAAACAAATAGGTATACAAAAAATTTTCAACACACTCTGCCTCTTTGATTGATCGGCAGTGATTAGGAAATTAGAAATAATACATTTCTAATTTCCTAATCACTGCCGATTTCCCAGATTAGTCACATGTATACAAACAATATCAAACAAACGTTTACCTGCGCGTGTTGTGGGGAGGAGCCACGTCGGGAGCCGCTACTCGACGACCTGTTGCTGGCCTCTGCACACACAAACAAACAATACAAACGATTAGTGCTGCGAATGTGTTACTATATCAATATCGACAGAACTCTCTTATGTGTTAATCGAATATTATCGATAATCGGTTCTACAATCTAGTGGATGGAAATTCCGGTAAACCCCTTTGCTATTATTTATACATACATAACAGCGTCATTACTAATAAAACCGGACAAGTACGAGATGAACTCGCGTGGCGAGGGTTCCGTACAATGAATATGTTATCTACCATGTTTTTTATCCCACGAGAATTTATCCCAACGATAAACTTAACATTGTATTTGAAAACATGTTCTCCCATAGATTCCAACTGCAAATATAACTTTGTACTCACAATATTGGGAGATTTACCATGTTTTTTAACACCATAGACTTCTTATAGGTTTTCCTGTAATCTATAAGTAGATAAAGAACTATTTTCTGTATTTTTTCAAAATTGTAAGCTCAGTAGTGTCAGAGATATGGGGGGAATGGTAAATTTTCATCTATTTTCTTAAGTAACTTTAAAACTATTTATTTTAAAATTATAAAAATATTTGAGACCCTCACACGGCACAGTCACACGGTACAGTTTGCAAAATATATTTTATTAAATTTCCATGCCTCCCAAAAGTGAATTTCAGCGACCCAAACACGGACGTGTAACGTAAATAAATACATTTTGAATATAGGGGTCATATTCAAAATTTATTTATTTACGTTACACGTCCGTGTTTGGGTCACTGAAATTGATATATGTACCAAATTTGAACTTAAACGGTGTTATTACAAAACAAAGATTACTTTTGACATGGTTTAAACCATCGAACCAGTTTTCGTAATAAGAACTTTACTATGATTGAAATGCAGTTCTTTATACAAAACTGACTATTTAGTCCGGTACTAAGTTTTTCATTAAGAACTTTAACGTAGTCGGAATAAAGTTCGAAATTCAAAAATGGCTCAATAATTTAAACCTGGGTCTGAAGATAATCCTTGTTTTGTAATAAGACGGAATTAGTCCAGTAGATTCGGAGCAAATCGGCTGTGACAGACGGACAGGCAGACAGACAGACAGACAGCCAGCCAGACAAACAGACAGACACACGAGTGATCCTATAGGGGTTCCGTTTTTTCCTTTTGAGGTACGGAGCCGCAAAAATGAAAAACAATACTATAAGACCGCCTTAAACTATGAAAAACACGGACGTTAACAAGCACCCTTTTTTTTGGGTGGGAAATCATCAAATAACTTCTCCCGATCTGGGCGGAGCGGCAGGGTGTGTCATACTCTTACTGACTAAAACCCATCCGTATTCCTTCCGTTGCCTGTGTTGCCAGGGGCATCGGTAACCCTTTTGTACCTTCCCGCGACCCCGGCAGGCTATCATGCTAAGCCTGCAGGAGCGATAAGCCTCAACATAATGACTTTATAGTTTTAGAGAAATTTGGGTGTGACAGATAGACGAACGAACGCTTTCTATCAATTAAACAACATAATTATGTATAATTATGTAGGTAACCCTTTTGTACCTTCCCGCGACCCCGGCAGGCATCGGCCCTAGTGGACCTCAAAGAGCGCCTCAAAGAGATGTCGTCAGCACAAGTGTAGGACTTGTGCTGACGACATCTCTTTGAGGCGCGCGTGGAATACAACGCGCCGTCGACCCGGGCCTGGTCCTTACCGGACGGTGAGCTACCCATTGCTTACCGTCCGCAAGCCCGCGCCTACGGTGGTCGGAAAACCGCCTGGGATTCCGGACACTCAGGGCGTCAATAATATGTAATGCTATGTCTGGTGATGCATTCAGCATCCCGAATTTATGTTCCTTAGGGTTAACAAATTGTTTCGTTTGTGCAGATTTGGGCAATGGTGAAATATCTGCTTATGCTAACATAAGCAGATATTTCACCATTGCCCAAATCTACAGCGGTATCTACTCAGTCAAGTCTAAACTTGACTGAGTTTGATCGCGAGAGCTCGTAGTCGCTGAAGGCCCTGTCACAATGTGGTCATTTAACTGAGAGCTTTTAGGTACTGGAGGCTCTGCCTCAGATTGATCGTTCGGGTGTGACCTCATAAAGTTCAAAGGCCTCATATCTTACAAAATACGCTAATAATTAATGTTTCATTTACAAAATAGAATCAACATCGCTTACTGGGGGAAATGGTAAAAATTAATTAATTCATTTCATTTAACAGGCTACATAACTTTGCTTATAAAAACATATTTTTCACACTGTTCTCTAAAAAAACGTTGACCTGTTAGCTAATGTAGAACACCTGTAATTACGATTTGTCTTCATCAAAAATAAAATTAATCGACAGCAATTTTTACCAAAACCGACGCAGTGACCACCTCGATTAATGTCGCGCACTAGCACCGGGCCGGTCTCGACGAGTTTCCCTTAGAGATGTAGGGGCGCCACTGGACTACACATCGCACAGATATTGCTACTGTGCCAACTCAGCCGCTATGCAATCTTAGATTACTTGCCCCTAATTAATAGTGAAAGCCTTCTTGAGAGTTGCTACAGAGTTCGGTCATTTAGTGCCAAAACAAATACTTAATCAGCCTATAATGTTCCCACTGCTGGGCCACAGGCCTCCTCTCTTCAAGAGGGTGAGGGCTGGGTTCCACCACGCGGGCCCAGTGCGGCTAGCAATTGAGTAATTTATACATAATATATAGGTCTGGTGTTCTGTGAGAGAAAGTATGCAAGGGAGTCCACTGTTTCGGGTTTTTTTTTCCACAACAAAATATTCTGTAACGCTCGTAAATATATTGTATCCGAGAAAAATTGTCTAAATTGTAGCTTTGTCTGTCAGAGGTACACTTAAAAACTATGTTAATTGTATTTTAGTTACATTCAGTTTACCCCTTTTTGTTTCGATTTATTCATCCACTCCGTGATTTTCTGCGAGAAAACTTCATTAAGCACTGCAGAAGTGCTTGAAAAAATTAAGCCTCATTATTTTAAACCTGGTTCTTGAACTTCACCTCAATTGTAAGACCACTCTGATTTTACAAGGTGAAAGTTAAGTAAGAAAAGTTAACTTCATCCTCAATGTATTTTCAAGGTTGTTTCAGTTAAGAAACCTAGTCACGTGTCTAAAATAATTAGCAAACAAACCCATAAAAAACCCATAAGTTATAAGTTCAAACCCATATACAGTCCTTCTATTTTCTTAATGTCTCTCGGTAAACTTCGTGTTTCGTCAGTCGTCGGATTTCTACCAATTGCCCTTTCAAACTGATAGAAAATTCAGAAGTACAAATTAGTTCTGAATTCAAATTACAAATACACGATAAATATAATCCATATACTTATATATATTTATATATATAAATGAATTGACGTTTGTTAGTCTCACAAAAACTCGAGAACGGCTGAACCGATTTGCCTAATTTATGTTTTGGAATATTTGTGGAAGTCCAAGGAAGGTTTAAAAGGTGAGAAAATATAGTGAAATTGCAATGAAAGTAATAAAAAAGTAGTAACTAACCTATCAATAAGTATTAGGGTTGCATGAATTCACGATAGTATTTGGATGAAATAGGGTAGGTAGGGTAGGTACGTAGGGTAGGTAGGGTAGGTAAAGTAGGTAGGTAGGGTACGGTAGGTAAGTAGGATAGGTTATTATAGATACTTAGTGCTACCCGTGCGAAGCCGGGCCGGGTAAAGCTAGTAATTGATAAATATGGAAATTAGCATTCGTTTGTATTCAGAAATGTGATGATTGCCGAGAGACATTAAGAAAATAGAAACACTGTAATTTACCTGAATTTTCATTAAATAAAAATCCTCTCGAGAATCAGTTAAATGGACATAAAATAACAGGATATCTACATTAAAAAATGCATTGACTACGTTCAATTATTTTATTTTATTATATTTTACATAGATTATTTTGTATTTTGTGAAACGTTCCCACGTTGTAGGCTTAATAGACTAGATTTGTAGACCATTTATTTTTTGTTAAGTACCTGGTACTTCTTGACAGGCCTACACTGTCCTCCCATAACCCTATTAACACTGTGATTTGAAATCATTGTAAAAGCCAATTATTTTTAAAAGAGTAACCGTGGAGTTTCTTGTCGGCTCTTCTTCATAGGAAACGACTAATTGGAACCGTGCACCTAGCTTCTCACGTTTCATAAGTGCCCATGTAGGTTTATGTGAAATAAAATATTTTGATTTGAAGCCTTTTTGGTTACTACAAATCCTAAAGCATATTGTTTTTCGTAATTAAATATTTGAAAAGCTGCCAAGGTAAAATATAATACATACATATGGAATTGATGAAAAATGTGCCATGTAAATAAAATGATAATAAAACAAATACTGGTGCTGGACGGCGCATCGCCCGGATTGCAATTAATATACGTTTGGACATATGGGTAAATATAACTACTGTTGATTAAATACGCAGTTTTAAATTGCAGTTTATTTTGCATGCTTTCGGTTTTGAACTGTTTCAACGAAATGACTAAAACCTAGCAGGTTCTAAATACTGCTATGTATTGTCAATCAACACAGAACATGAACAGAGGAATCTAAGACAGATCGGTCAAAAGCATGGGTTGCCAACCGGTGGTGCTCACCACCCTTGGGGGGCGCGGCATTAAATTTTATTTTCTTGGTATTAGAAAAGATTAAGGCTAGATTCTAAAACACTAACGTTTCATAATACTTAGGTGCTGTAAAATGAGCATCAGCTTTTCTGAATAAGTCAACAAAATAAGTTTTCCTATTTCTATATGAATGGTCAAAATAAAACCGAACGTACCGTACCGTAACCGAGGCCTCGAATACGTTCGGTTTTATTTGCTTAAATTTTCAAGCTCGCCGCGCTCTGTCTTGCATTCTACACCAACTTAATTCTTCAGCTTTTCTACATAAGTCGATAATGTAAATCAAGGACCCCTTATAGTTTAGCCATAGGTCCATCTGTCTGTCTGTCCGCAGCTTAGCTCAGACACTCTTAGTACTAGAAAGCTGTAATTTGGCATGGGTATACATTTCAAGCACGCCGACAAAGTGGTAAAATAACATCTTGAAAAAAATCTTTTGTAGGGTGCCTCCCTTGTACGTAAAGTTCGATTCAGGGATCCATTTGTGTAGCTTTAAAGTACTACTTTTTATTAGAGTCAAGTGAATGCGGGGGGCATTCACTTGACTCCCGAGCCAGCTAAATGATTGTTTTTGGATATGTGAAAAATATCACGGGAATAGTATGTATAACGAAGTTAAATGGACAACTATCACAGCTAAGTAGGCTTATAAGTTAAAGAGTATGTTAAATGGTCGGCCAATTTACATTTGCAGTTGGAATGCAACTACGGAACCGACACGCACTTGGCCAGTTTTTCTGTATAAGAATCGTCAATAGAAAAATGTAACGTAGAAAATATATTGTAAAAAAACCCAGAGACAGCAGGGCAGTGGTGGCCCAGTGGTAACGGCCGCGACTTACGAGTTGTAGATCGTAGGTTCGAACCCAGACAGGCGCTCTAATTTGTGTAAATTATTTCATCACCACTGCTCTCAAAACGGTGAAGGAAAACATCGTGAGGAAACCGGCATGTCCTAGAACCAAAAATTCGAAGCATGTGACATCTACCAACCCGCACCGGGCCCGCGTGGTGGATTACGGCCCACTCCCTCTCACAGAGAGGAGGCCTGTGTCCCAGCAGTGGGAACATTATAGGCTGATTATGTATTGTAAAAAAATATTCAAGCTCGCTTCGCTCATTCTTATACTATGCATTTTATTGTTGAGTTTTCCTGCATAACTCGACAAAGTTACTTTGTCGACTTAGCGTAGTGACTTTAAAATAAAGTCAGGAAGGGCGCGTATGAATCCGTGGTCTAACGGGATACGTGCACATCAGGCACCGATCAGACTGTTTAGTTTCAACGACATGCGTCCTAAATTAGGGCCATGTTAGGCGATCGATATCGAGGCCACACAAGGTGCGGATCTTGGTTTAGATCAGATCGGAGCTCAAGGAAGAACTGTACATCTAACATAAGGCGAATAGCGAATATTTTTACGAAATCGGCCACCCAAGAGCACCGTGGATGTTACACAGCGCAGTGCGTTGATAGCCTGTAGGAGTACACTAGGGCTGATGCCTGCTGGGGTCGTGGGAAAGTCCGAAAGGGATACTGAGGGCCCTGGCAGCACAGGCAACGGACGGAACACGGGTGCGTTTTAGCCAGTAAGAGTCTGACACACCCTCCCGCTCCACCTAGAGCGGGAAAAGTTATTGTAAAATTTCCCACCCAAGAAAAAAAAAAGGGCGTTGATAGCCGCAGTCACCACTTCTTCTAATCTAAGGTAGGGCTTACATTAGTGACTCACCGCGGTTGTTCTCGCGCAGCTCTCCTGCGCCGACGCTGTTCCCCAGCCCGGGCATGCCCGCCATGCCGCCCGCTACGCTACCCACTCCTCCATGTCATCGTCTGAAACAAAAACATACACTGGTATATTAGATAATAAATTGTTCTGATATTTTGTCAACTTTCTACTTCAACGTTCCAAGCAAATCCAAACGGTTCAATCCACCATTACGTGTGCCATTTGTAACTACTAACTACAGACAAAATTCGTACGTTGTGCGTGTAAGTAGATATTTTAATAAGGTGTGCAAACAGTTCGACTTTGATCTTTTTAAACAAGTGTGACCTCAGCAAAAAAGTGTTTAGCAATGGATTTCTTTAAAGCTTAAGGACTTTGTATTCTTTTAATTTTAATTTTATTAAATTGATTTTTTAACATCTTGGTTCTTATGGGAAATAATCTGTCGCAATTATATTAGATTTTACATGTATTAGGTGATGATCTACCTGCAAATGTTTATTTTTCATATTTTTATTTTGTTTTCTTTTTTCATTGGCAATATTTGGCAGTGTGTATATTTTGTTCCACGGTACTTTTATACCAGACAAGCTCTAGACGTGAAGACCTGTAATTGGCTGTCAGATTATCATACTGTTATTTATCACCATTGTATGTAACTGTAAGTTTTCCAAAGTCCTTAAATAAATAAATAATCAAAAATAATCAAAATAGTAAAGTACTATTTGTGTAATGTACTTTACATTACACAAATAGTACTTTACTATTTAAAAATACTTTGCCTCGCACTGGAATTTCGCCTAGTAAACGTATCCGTTTACAAACGAAACTCTGGCAACCACAAATAGCACCCGACTCAACTACCTGTTGACCATATAAATATGTGTTTGTTCCGTGTGGGAATCAAAGCGCTATAACACAGCCAATCGTTGAACCACTACGCCAACTGTACGGTTCGTACACTTGCAGATTGTAGTTAGTTGTTTGAGTGTGGAGAGAAGAGAACACAAAGTTGTTGTCACACAAGTTAAGTTATATTTTGGTAGTAATACACAAGTTTATTGATATTGGCAGTTCCTTTCTCTTAAGTTAAGTATGTTATGGATGACAAACGCACACTGAACTGTGTGTGTTGCAACAATGTACTTATAGTTAGGCAAAAGTGACGCGCGCTCGTGCCGACCGCAGTGTCATCAAAAAGTATGTACAGTTGAAGACCGTACACCAACTGAGCCGAATAAAAGTATGTACAGTTGAAGACCGTACACCAACTGAGCCGAATAAAAGTATGTACAGTTGAAGACCGTACACCAACTGAGCCGAATAAAAGTATGTACAGTTGAAGACCGTACACCAACTGAGCCGAATAAAAGTCTAAACCTATCAACTGAGGAGATGATACATTCACTTTAGAAATTCTTCGATTGAACATAAATTATTTTTTTTTCTGGAAGCTTGTTGGTAAAAAGCTTCCAGAAAAAAAAAATTAAAACAGTTTTACAACTTAATAATAAATGATGTTTTAAAACTAGATGAGTTTGGTGTTTCCTATCCGATTACTCTGAGAAGAAAGACCAAAACAAACTCAGAGGGCGCAGTCTCTTTTAAAGTCCAGTCATAATCTTGATCAGAACCATGATCATGTGAGGACTATGTAAATTAGTACCTGAAATAGTATTTTGAGGAAATAGCCACAGGTTTGAGTGGACCTGAAATCAGAACTTAAGGAGCTCAATGTCTCAAGGAACAATACCAAAGAAAGGACATTTGGGGAGGTGGCATAAAGTACTCAAACTGCCAGACCATAATTAAAACTGAGGAACAAAAAAAAACCCACTCACAATAATTAAATAAGACATCAGAGACATATTTATCTATCTAATACTGAAATAAAATGACACGAGGAAAAATGTTCAACATAAAAATAAAAAGCTTACGATCACACAACACACAACAACTTAGTTTGCTAACATTATTACGTACTCGTAACTATCAAACGGAATCTAGCAAAACGCTTTAATTATTTTCTACCTGTTGCATAGTTTGATAGTCTGTTATTCGACTGTGATAATAAATTTCTATTTCAATGCCCACCAAAACTATTTGCTAACTAAAAGCTGAAATATTTATTACACAATAGTAAAAAAGGTTATTTTACGTGTGCTCCTCAAATTACAGCATGCACATTCAAGTAGGTTTAAACAGGATAAAAATAAAATTGAGAGAAATAATGACGAAATTTTAAAAAATAATATAAAATTAACAGGTCAAGATTGGGCATTCACATTACAATTGTTTTGTACAGTAATAATTCTTACACATTTGTTGACTATTGGAAGAAAGAAACATAGTTATATACGGAGTTGTTTTGCGATGGTTAAATTGTTTTTGTATTTTGACGCTTCGACAATTCATTGTTTTGCCTACAGTGTCTTGGGAGGGGGGCGAAATGTCCCAGATTAGGTTTAGATCGTGAGACTTAAAATTATAATTATATTTATGAGATCTACCTATTGCAGGCCGCTCCTGGACAAACACTTTTTCTTTTTGCCAAAGACTGACAGCCCGCCCCTGCTTCTTGTATTATATCCAAGTTTAATCTAAACGAATTATCCACATAAACCATCCGGAATAAATTCTCTAAATGATGGTGAAAAGTGCACCAAAATCTATAGCGTTGTTTAAAAGAACAACGACACGGCACGAAAAACGATTAAAAACGACATATAAATAATATGTTTAGATATATTTCTACCTATCCAGTAAAGGTCACGTCGCTGAGATGAAATACGAAATAATTAATTACTTTAATTGGTTTCCCAAGCAAATACTTGCAGCTATAATTTGCATAAACTTCTAATACTTCTTAATGGTGAGTCGTAGCTCGTAGCACCGTAGCGTCGTAGCTATTCGCTACGCAGCTACGACCGTAGCTTATTCGTAGAATGAGACTTCATTACTAAATATTTTAAGTTCTTTTAGAGAATACTAATGATCGTATAGGTCTTAATTAAAGGCTTAATATATTCCTCTTACCTAGTTCAATCGTATGTTTTAACATTAAAATGTTGAATGTTGGGGTATCCATAGGGAAGAGATAAACACGTTTACACTTTTCATGTTTTAAAGATAAGTTCGGTGTTTCCTATCCGACGACTCTAAGAAAGGCCGAAACTAACTCAGAGGTCTCTTTTAAAGACCAGACATAATCTTGGCCAGATCATGTGAGGAATATGTAGATTCGTGTCTGAAATGGTCTATTGCTCATTATTAATGCAACTTTAATCAGAAAATAATACTGTAGTTATCCATCAATCATCATCTCAACCAAAAGCTCAATAAAATTGGATGTTT
The DNA here is from genome assembly GCA_905333075.3 of Atethmia centrago. Taxonomy (NCBI): domain Eukaryota; kingdom Metazoa; phylum Arthropoda; class Insecta; order Lepidoptera; family Noctuidae; genus Atethmia; species Atethmia centrago. The sequence goes on from HG995385.1 coordinate 19,406,289, forward strand.
TGAATTAAGTGCTTTGACTTTTAACATGTGTACAACAGGAAATATAAGATCTGTTAAAATGTCGTTACGCACGTGTGACGTAAGGGTTGAAGGTTCAAGCTATGACAACTATCTCCCGCTGAAGGTGAATCTATAGCTATGTGACAACCCTCGCGTACTCTCACTTATACGAGTAATTAATTATGTTCACATCCTGTCGATTCGTAGGGCTTTCACGTTAAACATTGCAGTAAGGTGGTTATTTGTTTTGGAAAATGGACAAATACGATAGTAAGTTCAAAACATCTTGAAGCTCGTCAATTGTTTTGCCATCTTCTTCTCTTGTTTTGGCTCGAACTACTCGTATACAAGAACACATCGACGCGCGTCGTTGTAAATGTAAGATCTCCTATGTGAGTCACTTCAAAATTATTATTAAGCCACTCAAAAATGATACGTGCTTTATCAAAATAATAAGATATTCACATGGAAGTTTTTGGTAAGTATTAGTATTCAAAATCGCTTTTTAAATACCTGCAAAGTCGTTTTCGACGAAAATATCACATAGGAGATTTTAAATTTGCAACGACGACATGTAACTTTGTATGAGATTTGATAACTCATGCTATGGTGCCAAAATATAAGACAGTCAGCAAGGTGGAAGCAGGGCTAACAGCCCAGAGCGCGCTGGGCATACATTTAAGTATAGCCACTGGCGAAGTGTTTAAATTTTATCAAGAAATTTGGTTTGTAATGCAAGATATACTTAATGCAGGTAGGTACCTACCTACTCATAAGTACTGTTCTTACCTCACCTTGAATCTACAGCTGGGATAGCTGCAGGCTTTTTTTTTGGGTGGGAAATTATCAAATAACTTCTCCCGCTCTGGGCGGAGCGGGTGTGTCAGACTCTTACTGACTAAAACCCACCCGTGTCCCTTCCGTTGCCTGTGTTGCCAGAGGCCTTGGTAAACCGTTTATACCTTCCCGTGACCCCAGCAGGCATCGGCCCTAGTGGACCCCTACACTTGTGCTGGCGACATCTCTTTGAAGCGCGCGTGGAACACAACGCGCCGTATAGCTCCAGGGTAAGATCTATTTTAATTTACTAGAGATTGGAACTTGATATCTGCAAAGGTTACCAGTTCTGTTATTATAAGATAATACTTTCATTGTTCATACATCACATGTAATGCACTGATGACGCAGCCCTACACGTCCGTGCATAACTCGTATGCATTTTTGAAAATGATATGTAATGGTTATCTGAGTATGATGGACGAATTTTCGCTACCGTAGAATTAGTAAATGACCTTATAAAACATCACAATGCATTATTATTATTGGACGTATGGTGATACGATTACTTGGGACAGTGAAAGTGTTAATAGAACGAAGACAAAAAATACTGAACAATTTTAAAATAATGATAAAAGCAGGTTCTTTTTTTTATACAAAAAGCATGCTTTTTTGCTATTTAAAAGTTAGTTTCATAGTAGAAGTTGTCTATTTCTACGATTATACTACCCACTAATAGGTATGCATCTTGTGATACAGGAATTCTTAGAACAAGAGCCAGGGTTCTACGGATGTTAGAGTCTTTTTTTTTGTTGGAAAATTATCAAATAACTTCTCCCGCTCTGAGAGGAGCGGGAGGGTGTGTCAGACTCTTACTCACTAAATTCCACCCGTGTACCTTCCGTTGCCTGTATTGCGAGGGGCCTCGGTAACCCTTTCGGACGTTCCCTCGACCTCGGCAGGGATGTTTGAGTCTTTAAGTGAAAATAAATAAATAATTATAAATACGTAACACACTTTCAATCACAGTATGAAGGATTTTTAAGGAAATTCCTAATCCATTGCTTCATATGTTTCAATGATTCGTCTGCTCGTCAACGTAAACACCGCGCTGAATATTGTATTGACATAGCAAGTGTGATACTCAATTACCCCGCTGGTACAAGTACAGGTTTCCCAAAATAAGTATTTTAGCAAAACACGAAGGTACACGTGTGTACGCGTGTCAGCCCTGATTTATACAGGCTACCGTGCCGGCAGTCAATTAAATAAAATTAAAAACGTACTTCGCACGAAGCGCGTGACGCAACGGTATTTATACTACACATTAACTTGATGTGGTCCACTATTTCATTGATATTTTTCAGTTGTTAGAAGGTCAAAGTCATGAGCTACTTGTTAGGTGTGAAAAAAGTATAAGATGAGATAGTAACGTTTTGGGATAATTAGGTATTATTTCGGATAATAATATTCTCTTTCATTCACAGTAACGGTCTATAGGAAAACCTAGAAAATATATGTATTAAAGGTCTTTTACGGATTGGTAATGTTTTAGGAGTTTACAGGATGATTTAATAATAATAAGTTTTACAGCGTAAGCAAACTACGTCCACCAATCCGACTACCAAAGGTAACAATTTTATTCTAGGTGCATCGTCTTCACATATAATTATATAATAAATTTAAATATGCAAAATATTTTAAAAGAGTAACGGGGGAGTTTCTTGCTCATTATTCTCTATACGAAACTACTTTTTAGTAGGGGCGACTGGAATCAATGCTATTTTTTTTGGAAATGTTGATGTTAAAAATTGCCTTATATGCGCCTATTTGAAACAAATAATTTGACTCTGACTTAGGCAATTAAGAACATTTTATGAAATAAGAATAAATTTTACAGGTCACAGTTCCAGGCTCACTCGTATAACGCAACATGACTGTCAGACAGGAGTCATTATAGGAACAGAATACTTATACCATATTAAAAAAAAACCATCCAAGTGCGTGACGAACCACGCACAATGAAGGGTTCCGTTGATGGAATGAATTTATCCTAAAAACCAACTTAACATTGTAGTTGAAAAACATGTTTTGCTATACATCGATATACGTCACGGTCGATTCTTTAACTGCAAATATAAGTTGGTCTACTATTACTCGTTAACTTGTAAAGCCTACTAAGCTGTGATAATTTCCGTTTAATTTCGTTATAAATACTACTGCTATGAATTTTTTCACTTATACAAAAATAACCATTTAGCTGGTAGGGGGTACACTTGACTCACTCTAACAAAAATTGCTTAATATTGGTTTCTGAAATCCCTGAATCCAAACATGGTTTTCGCAGACCCGCAATATTTTTGAATGGTTTTTACAGACCCGCAATATTTTTGAACAGCCTATCCAACAATACCCCACACAATGGGAGAGACGAGAAAAAAAATCAACGACGTGGGCCCAGTGCAGGTTGGTAGATCAAATCAAAGTATTTTATTACACTTATGAAACGGCAGAAGGTCCACACGGTTCCAATTGGGCGTTTCCTATGGAGAAGAGCCGGCAAGAAACTCCACGGTTACTCTTTTAAAAATAATTGGCTTTTACAATGTTTTCAAATTACAGTGTTAATAGGTATGGGAGGACAGTGCAGGCCTGTCAAGAAATACCAGGTACTGAACAAAAAATAAATGGTCTACAAATCTACAGTCTATTAAGCCTGCAACGTTCATCACACATGAGGATGTCACATGTCTTCGATTTTTTTGCTCTAGGCCGTGCCGGTTTCCTCACGATATTTTCCTTCACCGTTTTGAGAGCAGTGGTGATGAAATAATGTACACAAAGTGCCTATGCTTGGGTTCAAACCAACGATCTGCCACTGCTCCAGCTTTGTCAGAAACTGCATGTGTCATATCCACGATCCCTGGGGGTACTTAGTGCACCGTACCTTTACAACATAAAACTAATCATTGTAGGTATCCAAAAAGCACTAATATCATTTAACTTACTCGGCTTAACATAACTGGCGAAATATGGGTGTAATGTAGGTACACTTCTGCCCAACTCTTCGCGGAAATAAGGCGTGATGTTACTCGGCTTGCTACTTCAGTTTCAGAACCAAGGCTACAGTATCGACGTCAGGATGTCAAGCCAGCCGGCTACTGTGCTCCACTCGAGACCAGCCGTCAATTAGGGTGGACGCCCCACATTTCATCCGTCACTATACGCCGGACGTTTTACGAGAGATCTGTCGGAGTTTTATAACTATAACAGATGTTATTTGATGGCTAATAAAAATTACGGGTTATTGATTAGTTTTGGACGTTATTGTTTTTTGCCTAGATATTGTTGTTTTTGCGGTGCATTAAAAGAGACTCACGATTGCCTCGTTGATCTATGCCGTACCTGTGTAGCCTGCAAGGGCGAGCGAAGTGATTTTAGCTTCGCATAAGTATTTTTTTTAACCATTATTACAGACTGCCTCTTTGGTGTTGTGGTCGCAAGCGCTACTACTGAGCATGAGGTCCTGGTTTCGATTCAAGGCGGACAAAGCGTTATTGGGTTTTCCCTTCAGGGATTGGATTTGTGCCTGGTTGATGGCAATAGGCTCGCTCTCTCGTCTTTGGAAGTACGATTGATTGTAACCTGAAATTATAATCAAATCAAATCAAATCATTTATTTTTGCAAACATGGGAATTGGTACATAGATGTTTTCTTAAAAAAAGTAGTCGTCCATATTCTACCTTCTCATGGGCATGCAAATAATATTAAATTCCAAAATTAAACAGAAACTCTATGTCGTATGTATAATCTATATCGAATAAACTTAAATGTCAAACCATTAGAATTACAAAAGAATAAAAAAAGACAGACTAATAACGTAGTAGCATTTTTACATTAATGTCAAAAAAAAAATATAAAGTATGTCAAAGTGTCAATCAATAAAAAGTGTCAGAATAGGAACATTTATGTCAATCTTACTAATAGTTTATTAATTTATTAATCAGTGCAGAGATTTATCATAAAGGAAATCGTCAATTGTGTAATAACTTTTCTCAATTAATATTTGGTTTAGTGCCCTTTTAAATTTTATTACAGTCATATTTTTTATCACATCAGGTACTTTATTATAAATACGTGGGGCAATACTAAAAAAACTTTTCTGCATAAGTGCGGTTTTACATTTCACTTGACATAGTTTATTTACATATTGAGTCCGTATTGGATTTCTTCGAACTGCTGACAGTTTTTCAAATAATTGTAGATTGTTTTTTACAAATAGAACTGTTTCCAAAATGTATAAAGAAGGAAAAGTTAAAATATTTAGAGACTGAAAATAGGAAAGACAGCTGTTGTTTTAAGACCGCACATTGACCTTATGCATCGCTTTTGCATTCTAAATACCAGTTCCTTATCGGTAGACTGCCCCCAGAAAATAATGCCATATCGCAAAACTGAGGCAACCAGTCCATGGTACGCTGATAAAAGAGTTGACGCGGTTGACTTTTTTAGAAAGTAGATGGAGAGCATACGCGGATTTGCTGAGTTTTTTGCACACAACTTCAGCGTGAGATTTCCAAGTGAGTTTGCTGTCAATCACTATACCTAAAAACTTCGCCTGACTCTCTTCCTCAATATTACAGCCTTGGTAAGCAATATTAACATTTGGGTTTTCGGTGCGTTGATGAAATTGCATTATTTTCGTCTTACTTAGGTTTATTACTAAATTATTATTATGTAACCAGTTAATTATGTCATGCAAACAAGTATTTATGTCCTGCTCGTAATTATTATGATTTGTACACTTAATTACAGCTGTACCTGTCATCCGCAAAGAGAACCATTTTGTTCGATGTTACTTTCGGGAGATCGTTAATATATATTAAAAAAAGTTAGATTCTAGTAACTGAAGGATGTTCCCTCTTATACCGTAACTATGTAGCTTATGGTCCACATAGTCAAAGGCCTTGGTCATGTCATTATAGATAGCACAGACTGGAATTCTCCTATCTACAGATGACATGATGTTTGTTAATAGGTCGAAGAGTGCCATATTAGCGGTAGTATTCTTACGGAATCCCCTTTGTTCGTGACAAAATAATTGAAATTTTTCGAAATAAGTGTAAAGAGAGTTGTAGATAACTTTCTCAAAAATTTTGGAAAAAATGGGAATTTTCGCTATACTTCTATAGCTTTTTAACTCTGTTTGTCATCTTTTTTGTGTAAGGGTTTTATTATAAATACGCTAATGGAGATGCTATCATTTCTTTAGTGAATTTAATGAATTTTGTAGAAATGCCATCGTATCCAACAGTGTTTGTGTTTTTTAGGCTAGAAATTATGTTTATAATGTCATCAGTTGTAACAGGTTGCATGAACAGGGAATTCAATGTCTGATTGTTTAAATTAATATTATTTAACGTGATGTCAGGTTTAGTATTATTTTCAATTTCGTCAATAAAATAATTGTTAAATTCATTTGCAATGTCTGTGGGGTGTGTAATCGACAGATTACCTCTATTTACACATATGATTGACTCCTGTGGCAAACACAGTTTGGTTTTATTTATTATTTGCCAGGTAGCCTTCGATTTGTTTTCAGCGGTGTTTATAAAATGATTATTTTGTGCTCTTTGTGTTAGTTTGATAATTTTTCTTTAAAGTTTTGTATACTTTTTAAGAACTTTTTTATTCAGTGAGTCCGAATTTAACCTATATTATGCCCAAAGCAACTGCCTTTGCTTTTTGCTACATATTTTGTTATTCCTCGAGATATCCATTTCGTTTCTTTATTAGTTTTGATAGAGAATATAACTTTCAAAAGTAATTGTTTGTAGTGAGATTTGAACTTGCGCCTCGGTGAATCAATCAATCGCTTTGGTATCACGGTTGTGCCACTAGGCCAGCCGGCGCTTAATAAGTTGGTCGAATTACTAGTGTTAGTGCAGCCATTGTACGTATTTGTTAATGTTACGTTTGAGACTTTTTAATATACTTCATGCTCAATAGATGTCTCTAAACACAATTTTAATTCAGCAATCGTTCTTGCTGTGGCAATATTGTCTAGTTAGAGGATGGTAACAATTATCTTGATTCTTAAAGTATGACTTAAGATGGCGTTGTGGTCAATCCGTTTCAAATAAAAAACGACTTCTTAATTGGTACTTATTTTTGTATCACTTAAATCCGCGTACTTTTAAAAGTTGTTCAAGTCGACGACATCCAAACTATTGAGTCAGATTGTAACAATATGTTATATTACGTAAACAAACTTACGAACGTCTATTTCCATAGATGTTCAAGTCACTGTATGCGTCAACTATTTTCACTATTATATTCGTTGTTGTAATGCACTTTTTTAAAAAAGAACACTAGATTTATCCATACTCAGTCCGGCGCCGTCGGCGATTAACGAGTAGCGAATAGGGCTAGCAACTGAAAACGAGTTGGCGAGCAGCGAGTGTGTAGTTCCGATAGTTTCGTCGCTGGGCTATCAGAGAGTGTCCGATTGCGACTTTGATTACTCGCCCCACTCGATCATCTGCTGGTTGGTCTCTCGGCGTGAGTTCTGATCACAAAGCGAGCATCGCTGAGCGAATATTATCTTTGATAGCTCTTGTCACTCAGCGACAAACTAGTGGACTTGCTGGCGGTGTGAACGATCAGCGATCAACTATTAATATATGCATCTCTTTTGTTTACACAAAATATATTTCATTACTTCTTGAGCGAGAAAAAAGCCGATAGTTAGTCGCTTCCTCGCCACTGGGACAACGCCGGTGGGACAAATGCCTTTTTTTTTGGATGGGAAATCATCAAATAACTTCTCCTGCTCTGGGTGGAGCGGGAGGGTGTGTCAGACTCTTACTGACTAAAACCCACCCGTATTCCTTCCGTTGCCTGTGTTGCGGGGGCCTCGGTGACCCATTAGTACCTTCCCGCGACCCCGGCAGGCATCGGCCCTAGTGGCTCCCTACATTGTGCTGACGACATCTCTTTGAGGCGCGCGTGGAATACGACGCGCCGTAGACCCGGGCCTGGTCCTTACCGGACGGTGAGCTATCCATTGCTCACCGTCCGCAAGCCCGCGCCTACGGTGGCCGGAAATCCGCCCGGGATTCCCGACGCCTAGGGCGTCTCCTGCGGCGGCTAGGGGCGAGAGGGCGCAAAACTTGCCTTTGCCTCAACCGTCCCGCCTCCTCTTTCGTGAGCATTACTGCTTCGCAGAAGGAGGTGACGGCTGCCCATGCCCTCTTGCTCCGTACCATGGCCTGAACCAGGGCCGGACGCGAGAGATCTCTGCCGCCGATCGCCTCCACGAGGACACGGCGGTGCTCTGCCTAAGCCGGGCAGACCTCCACCGTATGCTCCACCGTGTCCTCCGGACGATCCACACAGTGGTGACTTCCAGGCGTTTCCTCCCGCCTTATCCGACACAGGAACCTCCCGAAGCTGCCGTGTCCGGTGAGGACCTGCGTCAGGCGGAAGGTGAGGACGCCGTGGCGCCTCTCTAGCCACTCCTCATAGAGGGGACTTATCGCCGCAATCGTCGCGTGCCCAGCACTGGGTTGCGACAACCTTACTCTCCATGTCGCCATGAGATCCCGCCGGAGCTCCGTCCGCTGTGCCGCGATGTTTCGCGGCAGCGGAGTTACGCCCCGGCGTTTCGCCTTCTCGCGCCACTCCCATACGTACGCGAGGACTTTTGCCTCCAGATCCCATGGCGGCAATCCAGCAAGGAGGCTCGCTGTCTCACAGGAGACCGTGCGGTATCCCCGGAGGGACAAATGCCTAAAGATATTTTCCCGGTTATCAAAACTTAATTGTATTTACTTTTTTTCTGTTTTGTCGCATAGGGTCACAGCATTATGCTGAGCGATGGCCGTTTTACTTGTATGTGACGCATATTTTCCCCCAACTTCATTTTTGTGTTTATGATTTTTCTTGCGCCATGTCTTACTGCAAATAAACACGTTTTCTTACTCCGAGCACTAGTAATAATAGTCTAATAACCAAAACTACACACTAGGGTTAGTAAACATTCACGTAATCAAACCTTTACCCACCTATTGCTTAATCCTAGTACAGTACAGACTAATGTCAGTGTCAATTATCTGCCCTGCCAATATCGTCTGTCGGTAACAACTAACGCAAAGTAACATGGTGTGGATTAGGGATGCAAGAAGTGCCAAAAATATCGATATATATCGTATCGATATTAAAAAAAAAATGATATCGAGTTCGATATATCGAAAAAAACACCGATATATCCTTATATGGGTGATATTTCAAAAAAATATTTTTACTCTGTGAAATCCTATTGTGTGTGTGATTTTGTTTGTTTTATATTTAAATATATACTAAACTAGGAACATCATTTCTGATGTAAAATTCTTAAATATATAAAACATTGATAAAAATAAGTCTACTTATTTACGGCTCTGAATTCTAGCGGTTTTAGTCAGTGGGGACAACGGTGTTGCTCTCAGAAATATATCGTATTTGATACTTGATATTTTATATCGATATATCGATACATCGATATTTTTTCTACAAGCCTAGTGTGGATGGACAGAAGTAACAGTGTTATCGACTAATGTCCCGCTTTCGAATGCATTTGGCTACAGGCGAGTCTGTGACGTAGCCGCTTGTTTTAGATGACAGCGAAGGAAAATCTTTTAATTGAAAGTGAAGATCTGGTAAAATAATACATAACATAACGCCTGTATTCCTCGAAAGGTAGGCAGAGGAGTACCCAGTAGTAGAAGCTAGTTAGTTATCTTTGAGGCCTGAAACTGCGCTAAGTGCACGCCCGCGCGGTTCCATACAAATGTGCTCCGTCGCGGGGAGGCTTGTCACGCGCGCGCGCTACTGGGCCCGCCTCCGTGCGAAGGGACCCGTCGCGAAGGCACGCGCGGTGCCGGACAGCGATAACACATTTTTTTTGCTAGTCGTTTTGCTACATAATAATATATTAAGTTCTCCATCGACACGACTGCACATGCACACTGTTAAAATTGAACTAGCGACACTGCGTAAATAAAATAATCCGGTCTCTACGATGGGTACACGTGACGGGGACCATCGCGTTCCCACAGAACCCACCCGCGTGTCCACACGCGTCGACACACGACGGGTGCCCGTCGCGGGCGCCCTTTTAACGCAGTTTCAGGCCTAATAGGCCCTGCCGGGGTCGCGGGAAGGTACTAAAGGGTCACCGAGGCCCCTGGCAACACAGGCAACGGAAGGAATACGGGTGGTTTTAGTCAGTAAGAGTCTGACACACCCTCCCGCTCCGCCCAGAGCGGGAAAAGTTATTTGACGATTTTCCACAGGCCTAATAGGGGCCGATCCTATTGCCATCAACCGGGCACAAGTCCAGACTTCGGGCTGCTACTGAGAAATACCAGATGGAGAAACCCAATAACCCAGGAACTCATGCTCAGCAGCAGCGCTTGCGATAACTAGACAATAGACGTAAAATAATACTCCTCAACAAATCTTGTCAAAACTACTACGTATATCTGTTCCCTGGTAGACTCAACTTGTATACCTACTTCAAGACATCTTTATTTTTTCGACGTTGTATTTGACTGAAGTTTCATAACATCCTGCCATAAAAATAGTAATAATTAAAATTCACATCTGAGTTCACATAATATTGTGCGGCAAAACAGGAGTATCAAATGTGGGTCGAGCTTTGTGAGGCGAATGTGGAACAAATCAATTCTTCAATCAAACAACCTGACTTTCATTTGTCACATTAATGTTCTACTTCGTAAGGACAAAAACAAATGAAAACTATCTTATACCTTTTCATCCATAAATAATGTAAGTAAAGCATACGTTTGGAAATCCTCATCTGCCTTTATTTTTTTTTTTTTTTTTTGTGTGGGACATTATCAAATAACTTCTCCCGCTGTGGGCGGAGCGGGAGGGTGTGTCAGACTCTTACTGACTAAAAACCCATCCGTGTTCCTTCCGATGCCTGTGTTACCAGGGGCCTCGGTAACCTTTTCGGACTTTCCCTCGATCCTCGATCTGCCTTTTAACTTTGTTGGGGTCGGCTTCCAATCAAACCGGACGTAGCTGCATACCAGTTTAGGTAGTTTTACATGCAGAGAGACTACATATCTGACCTCCACAACCCAGTAACTAGGTAATACATATTAACATAACTCCGTAGTTTGGTATGTCTGATTTACAATTATAAACAGTGCTACCCTTGACTAGAACGACCAAGGTGTTCGTCGAGTATTTTCATGTAAAACACATTTACAAAATATTATTTTACGTAAACTCTGAGAACGGAGGTGGACGTTCACGTTCCGTTGACAGGTAAGTAGATATCAAAGTAATAGGCTTTTATGTTGGATTTTAGGTTATGTTGTGTACTGTCATATTTTGGGTTATTGGAAACTTTGGAAACTTTGTTCTTCCTAGAAATCGATCCTAATGGCGAATTTACTATTATGTCGGTTTGACCGTAGTCGACTGCAACCGTTTTCAGCCATCGACTAATGAAAGTGTAATTCGGTTGGCCGTATTCGATCGCAGTCCGTTTGCGGTGACCGAACTAGTATAGACGTTATTACGGTTGGCCGTATTCGATCGCAGTCCGTTTGCGGTGGCCGAACTAGTATAGACGTTATTACGGTTGGCCGTATTCGATCGCAGTCCGTTTGCGGTGGCCGAACTAGTATAGACGTTATTACGGTTGGCTTTATTCGGTCAATGCCCTGACTGGATGCCTTAATTTATTGAGGCATCCTCAGGAAAATCTGGTTAAGCAGACGACAACCTCCTAGGTTGACCTGCGAGATGCCATTTATAAAAATAAAAAAAAACTTGCTGTTGGTTGTATGAAATACAAGCTAAATTTGATTGCGACGATCGACATGTGGCGGCATCTACATCGCCACATGCAAACTACGCAACACACTCACGTCACGCAAAATCCTGCATCGCGCAAGCAAAGTTTACCGTGCAACTAACGTACTACCGTAAGCATAGATACAACATCCCAACGTCAACCGTCGGGCAGTTGCCCACCAGACACGACACCCGTCCGGTCGGAGGATCCTCCCTTTTCTATAGAGGATGAGTGAACATTACACCCTGTGCCTCATGCCTCTATAGACACATTCGGTCACCGAACTAATGTAAATGCGCCACAAGACTACACTAACAGTTCACTTAAGAAACCCTTTTTGTCTACTTTATAAAACATCTGCTTCACCCTTCGAAGAATAACGGCGTGAATGTTATGTTGTAAAAAATCACCAAGTATAAAAAGTAGAAATCCCAAAGCAAGCTATATTTGTCGTTTGTCAAAATATAAAGATGGTGGCGAGGAAATGAAGTATAAGGTTGCGTATCCACTGACGCAGAGCTGGGCGGAGTGGAAATCAAAAATCATAATCAAAATATTCTTATTTCACATAAACCTACATGGGCACTTATGAAACGTTAGCTAGGTGCATGGTTCCAATTGGTAGTTTCCTATTGAGAAGAGCAAGAAAGAAACTCCACGGTTACTCTTTTAAAAATAATTGGCTTTTACAATGTGTTCAAATCACAGTGTTAGAAGGTATGGGAGGACAGTATAGGCCTGTCAAGAAGTACCAGGTACTTAACAAAAAATAAATGGTCTACAAATCTAGTCTATTAAGCCTACAAAGTTCTCACATTCACAATATATATATAAAACAATAAAAATAAAATCTTATTTAAACCAAATGACACAATGGAGACGAGTGAACCGTGGATTGGCCAATCACAGTGCTCGAAATCTCCATTCCGCATCAGTGAAAACAGTGTAAGTGGATCGGAGCGGACTTTCAAATAAAATATATAAACACGTGGCCCCGAGCCGGACAGAATGGAGTCGAGCAGGCTGTGGTGCCGAGCGGAGGGCGCGAAACGGAGGGTAAAAAGAAGGTGCGGCGCGGTGGGTAGGCGACCGACAACATGATGTATGATCTCTCCAAGATATTGAATTTGACTGTTCGGAACACGGCTCAATGCAGCTCTGGTCTGCTCAGCTCAGCCCCACTCCACTTCAATGGAAACACTTGCCACTTTTTACTGCTCTTCTCCGCTCCACTCCGCCCATCTCCGCGTCAGTGGAAACGCACCCTTACCGATACTTTGATGTCAGCCGCCTAGTTAATGGTTAATTTCCTGGTTTAACAAGAACATACTAAAATAACTTACTGTCTCGTTGGTGTAGTGGTCGCAAGCGCTACTGCTGAGCATGAGGTCCTAGGTTCGATTCCCAGGTCGAGTAATCTTATTAGGTTTTTCCACCAGGAATTTCTCAGTAGCAGTCCGGTGTCTGGATTTGTGCCTGGTTTATGACAACAGGCTTGCTGTCCACAAACATGACTGGCAAAGCTCTGCCTAACCCTTATGGGATTACAGGCATTATGTTATGTGTAAAAAATATTCTACGAGTAACGATACGAACGATGGTTGATGGCAATAGGCTCGCCCCCAATTACATGGTACTTAAACATAACTGGCGAAAAGCGGGCTTCTGGAATTGTAAAATAAGATGTTCTTGTTATTTTTATTTGTCAAACATATTTCTATAAAGGGGGTAAAAAGACGATTAACGGAGCCGAAAGTCACTTGTTCTGTTCATAATAGGGATGATGCCCCCTGCCGGGGTCGCGTGACCTGCCGAAGTCGCGTGGCCTGCCGGCGTCGCGTGGAAGTTCGAAAGGGTTACCGAGGCCCTTGGCAACACAGGCAATGAAAGGAATACGGGTGGGTTTTAGTCAGTAAGAGTCTGACACATAGAGCGAGAGAAGTTATTTGATAATTTCCCACCCAAAAAAACAAAAAAAAAAGGATGATGTCTGGGTAAAAAAAAGAAGTCCTATTTAGTCCATCAGTCAGATATTCAAAAATATTAGACACATATTTTTTGCTTTATCATATTAATACAGAATGACGTGATAAAACACATTAAGACGCTGACAACCCCTAAACCGCGGTCACTGTCAGATTGCATAGAAAAGAAAGAGAAGCGCGATGACACAACGCTTGTAATTTATTGCAACATATGAAGCAATTATCTATGTACTCAAAATTGAGTTGAGTAATCGAAAATAAAAAACAACCAAGTTCTGCATTCAAATGAGACGTTCTTGTTGTTAATGAAATACGTAACGTATGTTGACATTTAATACAGATATTTTGGATTAGAACTCAAAGTAATAGGTTAGTTTTTGGTATCAACCAAGTTCTAGGAAATATGTTCAAAATTAACATATATTTTTTCCGCTACCACAAACTACAGATTTGGCAATTTTTTTTCTTATGAGAAGCCTACTTTGGTCTATTGGGTCTTGTCAGCGCCTTAGAGTTGGGGATTGGTGTTCGCTACATCACAATTCAGTATAAAATCTAGCAAGGCGTGACGTCATGTCACAATTTAACTCAATGATAAAAAAATAATATAAATCAAAAGATTACGGCGATAGCCGTAATCTTTTGATTACGTAAAAAAAGAAAAAACACGTATCCTATATTTCTTAATAAACCTGACAGCCAAAAACATATTGTCAATATCCCTATTGTAATATTTTTTTAGTACTGGACCATACCTTTCCAGGTCTGGTCCAGTACTTTGGTTACGCAAACGGATCCCCGAAATCGAATTACGGATTTCACAGACTCACAATATGTAGAACGGCATATAGAAGAGAAAATAAAAACGACTTCCAAAAAAACACTACAAGGTGAAAAGGTGTCTTTGGATCTGTATTTTAGTTTTTTGCCACCTACTTCCGAAATTAAAGTTATTTTTCACTTTGTAGTGTTTTCTATCTAAGTTACAATAGCCTAATTACAACCGTTCATCACCTTTTACAAAATATTGCTTTTCCCGATGCAGGGACGTTAATTGTTGAGGAGTTCTCCTGGGAACAGCCAGGAGATCTGCCACTCACCATAAGCATTATGACGAGCATACATGGATAAGCAACCATATTAAAGTACCTAATTGAAAATAAAGTACTTATTATTAACGAGTTCCGGTGGCCATCTGTGGTCTTAATCACCAGTTTCACTTCACCAAATGGGGCTTTCCGAGAGCAAATGCACAAATTACCTACTATAATGCAAAATCATTATTATATACAATTTTATATACATATTGACATTGATGAATATTATAAACAAAATTACGTGAATATTTATGTACCTTGAAAAGTATTATATTACTTTAATTACTGTGAATTCAGGTAATTTTTATTTAATTATTTTTTCTCAGTTAGTTTAAATGATAGTCAGGCATTTTGAGTACTTTATGCGGCCTACCCAAATGTCCTTTCCTTGGTATTTTTCGTCGGGTCGTTGAGCTCCTTAAGTTCTGAGTTGAGCTACACGATTACTGACAAATGCTTGCACTGACTGGACAGGTCTACTCAAATTTGTGTGATCTTTCCTCAAAAGACCATTTCAGACATGGATCTACATGGTCCTCACATGATCTGACCAAGATTATGTCTTTGACTTTGACCCTTGAGTTTGTTTCGCCACTTCTTCTCAGGGGTAGTCAGATAGGAAATGTCGACTCCATCTAGCTTATTTTTATTTATTTTTTAATATGACGTGTAAAATTGATTCTAATATCCTATTTACAGAATAAACAATTTCATTTCATTTCATTTCACCCGAATCGCTATAGATGTGCCAATAAAATTTGAGGATTTCCCTCGATTTCCATGATTTTCCCTTCATCAGATTTATGACTTGTTGATAATGGGACCACCTCGGAAGTATAACCCTTTCAAACAAAAATATAATTTTCAAAGTCAGTCCACAATTGACGGAGGAATCGGCGAACATGTTTTAAAAAATACACACATCAACACGGTCTAGGGATATTTCATACTCAATTAAATAACTCGAAAAGTACTGGCCGCATTGTAATCTTTCATACACCGATTTGTTTGTAATTTATCTCAGACTAATTCCAAATTCAAATTTTTGAAAATTCTTTTGTTTCGGTGGCATAAAAATGTCTTGATGTATGGAATTTTCATTTGTGCGAAATTTAGAAAACAATACGAATTACGTTTAGTTACAGTTTTTTTTCATTTTTAAACGAAAGATAAAGTTAAAATTGAGGTATTGTAGCCATGCAACGCCAACATTTGACGAGGGCGGAGATGTTACGAGCTGTGGGAATGCTGGAAGCTGGGTCTGTTCAGCGTAATGTTGCTGAGGCCATAGGGACCCACCAAAATGTAATTTCAAGATTGTGGACACGCTATCGTGCCACAGGTTAAGTAGCGGAGAGGCACCGGGGGCCAAGTCGCATCACTACCCCCAGACAAGATCGATTTTTGCAAATTACTGCGCGAGCTCAACCAAATGCAACGGCGACTCAATTGGTCCAAAGGCTGCGAGTGGAACACCAAGTGCTTGTGAGTGACCAAACTGTAAGAAGGCGACTGCATGAAAGCAATCTACGCTCTCGTAGACCACTCCGGGTCCCACCTTTACGGAGAGGCAATCGTGGACGACGATTAGAATGGGTTCGGAACCACGTGGACTGGGGCCGTGAGCAATGGTCCAATGTGCTGTTCACGGATGAATCCTGGTTCGGCTTCCATCCAGATTCACGAAGGACGCGTGTTTGGCGAGTTCCTGGACGATGGAGCCGTCTTCAGAACCCTCAGGAAGTTCACCCATACCAAGGAGGAACAATTATGGTTTGGGCAGGAATTCGTCTTGGAGGACGGACGGGTCTCGTTTGGGTGCGGGGCAATATGACGGCAGAACGATACGTCCAACAGGTGCTGGGGCCCGTAATCTTGCCCCACAGAACACAAATGGGGCAAGATTTCCTGCTCATGCACGACAATGCCCGGGCACACACGGCGAGAACGGTAGCAGCTTGGTTACATACACACAATGTTAGGGCCTTAGACTGGCCTGCTCAATCGCCAGATCTAAATCCCATTGAGCATGCGTGGGATATGCTGCAAAGAAGAGCTCTGAAGGAAGTTCCTGAAAATCTGGCTACAGAAGATCAACTTTTTGCGCACCTCAGAAGGACATGGGACAATATTCCGCAGCAAGACATTGACAACCTTGTTCTGAGCATGCCGAATCGTTGCCGATGTGTTATGAACATCATGGGCGCTTTCTCAGACTACTAACTTCAAGTTTATAAACACAAATTTAATGATTTTTCTATTTTTTTCAGTTTTTACTCATAAATTAAAAGTTAATTCATATACGGTTTCCGTCTATGCTTAATTTTTTTTCCATTAAATCCTGAAATTTTAATCGAAGTACCTTAACCATTATTAAAAAATGGTAGAATATTAAATAACGTATCTTTTAAATATATACATGTCATATAAATAATTAACACATTGATAGTAATTCGCTTTTTTAAAAATATCCCTAGACCGTGTTGATGTGTGTATATATAAACATCCGAATTGAAAACATTCTCTTTTTTGGAAGTCGTTTAAAAAATATCATCCCCGGGCAACAACGAACGAACAACGGAGGTACCCCGCAATTTCTTTTTTTTTCTAGATTGTATTTTACCACTTTTTTAGCGTGATCAATAATAAAAATTACAGCTTTCTAGTACTAAGAGTCTCTAAGCTAAGCCGTGGAAAGACAGACAGACGGACAGACGAACATAGCGAAACTCCTTGTTGACCACGGAACCCTAAAACACTTCAGGATGCCCTTTGAAATTGTTTTCATGATATCCGATACTCGCAGATTTTGTTCAATTAGTTCAAAGAATAGACACTGTCCTTCACCACTGTTAGAGAAAGACAGAAGACTTTGTTCGCCTCGTGACTTTTCTATATTTCATAAGACCTATTCCCGATAAAACTCAATTATCGGAAATATCCAATATTTTTATTACGTTTGTTTATTTAGTTCACTTCTGATTTATAACACGAATTTCCCATTCGTAATATCTCTAGACGAAGTTGCAGGCAACAACTAGTTAGATAATCTAGATAATTAGATAATCTATTCCGTAAGGTTTATATAAATAAAGTCGTAAAAATCGTGCGACGCAGAAGCCGGTCGCTAGTACATCTATACAGATAAATAAAATGGGAGTGTCTGTTTGTAATATTAAAATAACCGCTTTTTACTAAAGGCATATGGATGTATACACGGTACATATACCAAAATAACATATTTTTACATTTTTGTCTGTCTGTCTGTTTGTTTCGGATAATCTCCGAAACGACGAGACCGATTTTGACGGGACTTTCACTGGCAGATAGCTGATGTTATAAGGAGTAACATAGGCGGTATTTTTAGAAAAAGCCGAGCGTGCGAAGCCGCGGGCAACAGCTAGTAAATTATTAATTAAAGTCGCTTTATCACGTATGTCTGTGTGACCGCGTTGTTCTTCTAAACTACGCAATGGATTTGAATGGGCTTTTCCACAATCATTTAGAGAACTTATTCCGGAAGCTTTATGTGCTTAATACATTAATATTTAACTTACATATAATAAATAAATCTCAATTTCGCAAGTCGTAAAAACCATGCGAATCATACGTCTACTCCATAAGCACGAAATCCGTAGTTTCGGCTGAAATTACAGGCGTTTCTTACTCCGTATCACTTACGGACATAAGATTAGTTCGGGGCCCGAACTAAGAATGAAGGATAACATGTTTTTTTTTATGGGTGGGAAATTTCGAAATAACTTCTTGTGTCAGACTCTTACTGACTAAAACCCACCCGTGTTCCTTCCGTTGCCTGTGGTGCCTGGGGCCTCGGTAACCCTTGGTTCTTCCCGGACGGTGAGCTACCCATTGCTCACCGTCCGCAAGCCCGCGCCTACGGTGGCCTATGATAACATGGTTCCCTACTCCTGATGTATATATTATCCCGTCCGATAAATTTAATTCGACACTTGTTTTGTCAACTACTTTCGGACGGGCCCGTATCTTCGTTGACTGACTTAAAGAGTGGAACCCCTAGGGCGGGGTACTAGTAACCGAATAAAAGCTGAATGTTAATGGTATTTTGGCAGATCCCTCTCTATCCGCTTACAGCGGCTCATAGCCGAGGCCTCCATTAACGTTCACATAATAAGATATAAGAATTATAACAAGAACCTTTAAACTTTGAGAACCACTCTCTGTTTCAAATATCCATCGCTAGCTTTTCGGAGATTTTTAGGGTTCCGTAAACCCCCTGTTCCCTTCCTAGCACCAATTGCGTAACACACTTTCAATCACAGTCCGAAGGTTTATGAAGGAAATTCCTAAACCATAGCTTTATTTGTTTGAAAAAATTGTCAGCTCGGCCACGTTAATAACGCAATGAATGTGTTTGAATAATTTTGTCAAAGTAATAAGCATTGCTATTTGTAAATGTGATAAGCAACGGTTTAACATTAGGATCAGGAATCGATTCCTCTCTCTAATATTTGTATCAACCAGGGTAAAAATCTTGTAGAATACACACGGATTCGGTTATGGTAATGGTAACTTCGTAACTAATATTATAAATGTGAAAGTGAGTTTGTTTGTTACGATTTCACGCTAAAACGGCTGAACGGATTCGGTTGAAAGTTGGCACATGTTTAGACCGTAACCAGAATTATGACATAGAATACGGCGATCCACGGCACCGAAACTGATGCGAGTGAAAGAAACCGCGGGGTGCAGCTAGTTGATAATAATTAAGATCCATGTGAATTATGTATAGATAATCTATAACATTACACACAGGAAAGCATCATATCTACTAGAAAAAAAAAACTGTCAGTCGTAAAAGAGAAAACTTCTTAGATTCACAATCTGTATATATATGTCGGAAATACGTTAGTCACTCGTTTGACTAATCGGGACGCCAGCGCCACCAAGCGGCGCTCGACAGAGTCAACAACATAACGCTGGAGATAAGCAGAGTTTGTTGGAGGCGGTCAAGGAGTGAATACGTTTAGAAACTGTCGCGCGTTCCGTATAGTTCTGTCGTGTACCTACAGTGTGTGAAGAGACAGTGTGATTATTTGATCGTAAATTATAATTTGATTTAAACTGCAAACGGTTTTTCTATTGTGCAATAACCAACACTTCCCATTGTACGCCCACAGCTTGTGATTGTCAAACGGGAAAACAAGCATCTTTTCTCCAAAAGAAAAAGGCTTTAAATTGATCCAAGTCCATAATTCCACTCACATTTAACATTCATAGATAGGTACGGAACCTTTGATGAACTATTACACTCACACAGGACCATACTTTTTCTTCTGGTATTAGCGTAGATAAGCCGATTTACAAATGGCAATGACCTTCAGATTTTTACGTTGTAAGAATCCTAAGAATTAGGATGTTTTGAGGTCAATCTAGTTTTTTAAGCCGTTGAACGCATTAACATATTGATAGGTACGTGTGACTCCGGATAAACGAAAACCGAAATAAATCAGATTCGATGTCTTGTTTATACATTTTTAAACTCCGGCCGATGAGAGAATGCGTTACTGAAATCTGTCAATAAATCAATTCAGCCTATAACAGTCCACTGCTGGACATTGGCCTCTCCCAGGCTGCGCCACAACACCCTGTCCTCCGCCTTCCGCATCCAGTCTGTCCTAGCCACCTTTTTAACGTCGTCGGTTCATCTAGCTGGAGGGGCGTGACATCTGTCAGTTGATAACAATAGAAAACGTGTTTTACGAATTTAAACTTTATTAGTTCCTAATCGTGTCCAACTGAAAGGTATCAGGGGTCTACTCCCTAAGCACGAAGTCCGTAGTTTCGACCGAACTTACGAGCATTTCCTACTGCGCATCGCTTAGGGATATATGATTAGTTCGAGGCCCGAAATAAGAATGAATGACAAGACAAAAAAAAAACCGGCCATTATCTATGAAAAAGGCAAAAAAATCATGTTTGCTGTATGGGAGCCCTCTTAAATATTTATTTTATACTGGTTTTTAGTATTTTTTGTTACAGCGGCAACAAAAATACATCATCTGTGAAAATTTCAACTGTCTAACTATCACGGTTCATGAGATACAGCCTGGTGACAGACGGACAGACAGACGGACAGCGGAGTCTTAGTAGTCCCGTTTTACCCTTTGGGTACGGAACCTTAAAAAATACGGTTTGTCAGTTCCTACACCAGATATATATATGACTGTACTAAAAATTGAATTAGATACTTGTTTTGACGAATCAATTACTTTCGGACGGGCCCGTATCTTGGTTAAGGCTCTAACAGACTGGAGCGATATCGCGGGCAGGCATAGTGCTGCCTGTCGCGCCCGCGATATCGTCTCAGTATGCAGGAGCCTTTAACGGACTTCGAGAGTAGACCCCTAGGAACGCATTCTCTCGGCGGCCGGAACATAGTTGGCGTTTTTGTTGTAGTTGGCTTTAAGTTTTTATCTTTCTTTCTTTTACCTGTTATGTTTTAAGTCCCACAAGATGACATATGGTATGGGAGGCAACTGGGCTGCTACTGAGAATTTTCAAACGAAAAAAACCCTTAAAACTTGACTCTGGTTATGGCACCTAGGACCGCTAAAACAACAATTAAGTCAGCTCAAAGACGTACGAGTACTAAAAGCATTGACAAGTAACTGATGTTACGTCGGGTTCTGACACGCGGTTTATAATTACAATGATTATATTAAATCAATATTTTATTTGTATATGTTATTTCACACATCTATTTTTTTCATTTTATTTTATTTATTATTTATTCCTGTATCTATCTGTGACATCACAGCCCTATCAGAATACCAGCGCTGCGACACTTATTTTTAAATGTCGCAGCATCATGCTGAGATAGGAGCCTTTTGACCTCGTACAGGACTTTTTGTTTTTATTTAAATTTTACGTTGTTTTTATTTTTTTTATGTTTAAGGGTGTTTTTTAGTTTAATTTGTGAACTCCTGTGCGAGTCCCAATAAATACTTTTTCTTTCTTTCTTTAGTAAGTTGGTTTTATGTATGTATTTGTAGATTCGATGTCAAATACACCAGTGCGAATAACTCCGTCCTTCTGTTCAAACCTCTGTAGGTTTCAACATTGGCCACGAGTACCCATTACAAAATTAGTTTGGTGTAAATTTAATTTTGGGAGCAACATCCATTTTCGATCATCACACACAAAACTGGAAACTACAGGCGGATTCATGGTTCATTGCCAATAGCGTTGACGAGGATAATGACATAGCTGGAGTTAAGAGAAAAGCAGTATTGTTGAACGCGCTCACGGAGAAGAAGCAACACGATGCGTTGCCGGTGCATTGCGATACCTGAGCGGTGCAGCTGTATCGTCCTACATACAAATCACAGTGACACACCACACGCTGCCTTGCGACGACGTGCAGTGACGCAAAGAACACTCAACGGACAAGGAGACCAGAGAAACGAAGTGGGGTAGGATGTTACAGTGCGATGCCGAGCGTCGGAGCAGCATCGCAGCGCAGTGTTGCTTGTACTAAAGAAAACTGACTCACCCAACACCGAGACACTGCGACGTCGTAGTAAGCGGCGTGGCGTTGCGACACCACATTACCCGTGTGGCACTCGGTGCATTGAAATCGTAGCTTGATTACATGACTTAGTAATGACGTAGTTAGTAAATACTAGGTGTTCTATAAACCTGACCGTATCCTCTTCGGTGAAAACAGCTAGAGGAATAGTTATATCGTGCTAGGCAGATTACTACTTGAATATTCAATCTACTATACTCTTACTGAGAACACGACTTTGTATTATTTTAACATAATCAGCCTTTAATGTTCCACGCGGGCCCAGTGCGGGTTGGTAGATTTCACATCAATCAACTCAGCCTATAGCAGTCCACTGCTGGACATAGGCCTCTCCCAGGCTGCGCCGCAACACCCTGTCCTCCGCCTTCCGCATCCAGTCTGTCCCAGCCACCTTTTTAAGGTCGTCGGTCCATCTAGCTGGGGGGCGTCCCACACTACGCTTGCCGATACGCGGTCTCCACTCCAGGACTCGTCTGCTCCACCGGCCATCGGTCCTTCGACACACATGGCCAGCCCACTGCCACTTCAGCTTGCTGACTCTGCAGGCTATGTCGGTAACTCCGGTTCTCTTCCGGATAACTTAATTTCTGATCTTATCCTTCAAAGAAACTCCGAGCATAGCCCGCTCCATGGCGCGCTGAGTGACCTTTAATTTGTGGATCAGCCCGACTGTCAGCGTCCACGTTTCGGCACCGTATGTAATAACGGGCAGGACGCACTGGTTGAAGACCTTAGTCTTCAAACACTGCGGGATTGGCGACGAGAAGACTTGACGAAGTTTTCCAAACGCTGCCCACACCAATCGGATCCTCCTGTCGGCTTCTTTCTCAAAGTTGTGTCGACCGAGCTTGATAACCTGTCCTAGGTAGACGTACTCCTTCACAACTTCGAGAATAGTCCCTTCGATGTGGATTGGACTCGGCAAGACGTGCGAATTGTACATGACTTTCGTCTTGTCCAAATTCATGCCGAGGCCAACCCGCCGAGAGGCTCCATCTAGGCTGTGCAGCATCTGGTCTAACTGTTCCAGCATCTCTGCCATTATGACGATATCATCGGCAAAACGAAGGTGTGAGATGTAGTCGCCGTTTACATTGATACCCTGTCCAGTCCAGTCCAGCGTCTTAAACACGTCCTCCAACGCATTGGTGAAAAGTTTCGGGGATATCACATCCCCTTGTCTCACCCCCCTGAGCAGTTGGATAGGGCTGGTTTTTTCATCCTGGATTTGGACAGTCATCGTTGCAGCGTCATACAAACACCTCAATACTTCGATGTAACGCCAGTCAATTCGACATCGTTGCAGAGAGGCCAGAACTGATTTCGACGGAGTCGAAGGCTTTTTCGTAGTCCACAGTGCCATACACAGTGGCTGGTTGTACTCTTCGGTCTTCTGTACAATCTGCCGAACAGTATGGATGTGATCCACGGTACTGAAGCCTTTTCGAAAACCGGCTTGTTCTGGTGGCTGGAACTCGTCAAGTCTCCTGGCGAGACGGTTCGTGACGACCCTCGAAAACAGCTTATAAACGTGGCTCAGAAGTGAGATGGATCTATAGTTCTTCAGCAAGGTTTTGTCGCCTTTTTTGAAGTACAGAACCACCGCACCTCTGCTCCACGCCTCCGGCGTTGTGCCTTCTTGGATGACGGAGTTGAAGAGACTCGCTAGCTCTTTCAGGACTGGAGCCCCGCCCGCTTTAAGGAGCTCTGTCGTTATTCCGTCATCACCAGGTGCCTTGTTGTTCTTTAGTTGCTCGAGAGCCGCCCTAATCTCGCATTGGTCGACATCAACAGATTTCACATATGTTCGAATTTTTGGTTCTAGGACACCGGTCTCCTCACGATGTTATCCTTCACCGTTTTGAGAGCAGTGGTGATGAAATTATTTACACAAAGTAAAGCGCCTACTTGGGTTTGAACCCACGACCTACAACTGGTAAGTCGGGACCGTTACTACTGGGCTAACACTGCTCTACTTTGTATTTGACTCCACCCTATTAAGCTCAAAGACTTTTTTTATAGCTTTAGCTCCCAGAATCAGATACTCGCTTCTCTCAGTCTTCCGCTGGTAATAAACACCCCGTATAAGATAATCGAACACAAAGCAAGTACAGGATGATTCGTGTATCGGTTTACAGTCCAGTGCGTTCGCTTTAAACAGAAACGTTGTCAAATCCATGAATGTGTATAGGTTTAGTTAAATAAATCACTTTTGAATGTAACGTGTGACATAACATGGATACCAAGCCTTTATTTTACGTTTAATTTTATACTAATTGTTAGTATAAAGGCTGCATTTTCGGTATTCAGTCCTATTCGATTCTCGTTCCTATTGTACTTAAGACGCTGACAACAGCTAAAGCGCGGTCACTGTCGGACTGCATATAAAAGAAAGAGAAGCACGATGACGCAACACTTGTAATTTATTCCGAAATATGAAACAATTAACTATTTACTCATTTTTTTTTGAGTACCTACTCGTATATAGAAAGTAAAATGCAACCACGTTCTGCATTCAAATAAGAAGTTCTTGAATTAATTAAATACCAACGTACGTTGATAATTAATACAGATATTTTGGACTGTAATTGAAAGTAAAAGATTAGTTTACCGTTACTTTCTATCGAGATTTTTTTTTCAAAACGTATTTTTGTAACAACTAAGTTCTGAGAAATATGTTAAAGATTGACATACTTTTTCCGCTATCACAAACTATACGTATAGATATGGCAATTTATTTTTTTAAGACAAGCTTACTTAGATATTTGGCCTCTTGTCAACGCCTTAATATTAATTTGTTCTCATCAATACGTCGACGTGGACATTCGCTCTTCACCTATGCCAAACCAAACGGATCTAAACAGCCTCCCTCAGTAAAGGCCTCATTCATTTAATATTACAATATTGCGAATCTTCTTAAAATCATTTTATTTTTCTCTGTTATTTGACGTTATGCATGTTTTTTTCGCTAGCTCAATGCCAGGTTGTAAACTGTTGTTTTGTTCTTTACGTGATTACAGAGGGAGAGTGAAATCACGCACTAAAAAGTTTTGGTAAATGAAGGCTTCCGCAGACAGGCGCGACGTGACGGTGTTATGCGTTTCCTGTGGAACTATTTCCATGAAGTTTTAGTAACCGTGGAGTTTCTTGCCGGCTCTTCTCCATAAGAAACGACCGATTGGAACCGTGCACCTAGCTTCTGACATTTCATAAGTACCATGTAGGTTTATGTGAAATAAAATATTTTGAATTTAAATTATATAAATTGTTCTACTAGATTCGCGTCGCGTTGTCGCGTCGCGCCTGTCTGCACCTTTAAACAAAGTGATATGAGTGCTAATGAAAAAAAAAAACTTCTAGGTACCCTATAAGTAATTACTACAATAAGGCGCACTAAAAGTTCATCAATTCTAAAACACTGAAGCGTATGCGGAAAAGATTTAAACACAATATTTTATATTATTTTTAATTTTTAGAACAGTAAATATATTTTACTTATTGTTTAGAAACACGGGGTATTTCACTCCCACTGAAAATAACTTTTTAACTAACTGCAAAAAATGAAGGAATGTTTTCTTTGAGCAAAACTTACCTACTTACGTTCAATGGAAAAGGGAAATCTTAGAGAGTTTTCTATTTTCTCTTCACCTATCCCACGGATCTGTCATTTGACAATACTTAAATAGGTACCTACTTCCAGCTTAACCTGGACAGTCAGCCATATTGCTAACCTATTGTTTTTTGTTTTTTTTTTAATTTAATTTAATTTTTCAATAATTTTTTTTTTGTTAGTCTTTCTATTACGGACGCTTTTACGTTTTGCATTGTTCTCATATGTATAATTTCAAAATGAAAGATGTAACAATATGTTTAACCACAATATGTTGATTTAAAAGAGTGTCCATGGAGTTTCTTGCCCGTTCTTCTCCATAGGAACCTACTACGCTTTGGAATGGGCCACCTAGCTTCATCATTCTGACTGACCGACCCCTCGACAGTTCAAAAGTGCCTGTAAATGGTTTAATTGAAATAAATGCTTTGAATTTGAGTTTGAGTTTGACCATTAGCCTTTTCACCACAACATAAGCTTATCTCATAGACCTAGCTCGAGTCATCATGCATATATCATGCTATTCGTAAACAAAAAGAAAGAATCAATAATATAAAAAAAAAAAACAATTGAACGTTTAAAAAATAAAAAATAATATTCTTACGTTCCATTTTTAACGGGAAGAGAGGTCAAAGAGGGGCTTACTTCACACACAATTAGGCGTGGTGCCCACTACAGGACAAAAGCGTCCCTTATCAACGAGCGAGCCACTGCTTTCTGCTAGCCTCACCTCGGCTTTATAGCCGTATAGACGTGGGCCATGAAGTCAGTGCTCGGTGTTTGCGTAGTTCTACGTAAGTATGTTTTTTTAGGGTTCCGTACCTCAAAAGGGAAAAACGGAACCCGGAACGGAACGGAATTTTGTTGTCCGTCTGTATGTCAAGACCCTATTCTAAAATTAAAACCATATACTCAAGTCTACAGTCCCTTGAAGCTGTGAAAAAATCAAACTTCTAATTTAACGTTAAAAAAAGATACGGCCATTTATGCCGCGAAAAACATATATTTCGACACTCTCAAGGGAATCAAAATGTATAAGGTACTTTTCGTTGACCTAAAACTATGAAATTTGGCAAGTAATGTCGTCTTATACTACAAGTACAGGGAAAAATCTGAAACTATATATTTGTAATTAAATCATAAAAAATATAGTATTTATTGAATACCTACAAATTTGTACGGAACCCTCGGTGGGCGAGTCCGAGCTTTATTGGGCTGGAAATTACCAAATAAATTCTCCCGCTCTGGGCGGAGCTGGAGGGTGTGTCAGACTCTTACTGAATAAAACCCACCCGTGTTCCTTCCGTTGCCTATGTTGCCAGGGGCCTCGGTAACCCTTTTGGACATTCACGCGCCCCCGTGAGTAGCATAAACATAATACCTTTTCCTGCTTAACTGTGATTTCAAAGCAAGAGCTAAACGAGAATATCAATGTTGATATATACGTTTATTGCCCAGGATACACTTCATATCCACTATGTACCAGTGTTTTAGAGATTTAAAACTTTCATATTCCAATTGAAGCAACATTGACAGAATTCCAGGGCCTCAAGTCTGCTATTACAATAGTGTCAGAATGGTCTGTTCCGATCCTCATTAATGACGCCATTATATTAGTAGATTACCAAACTTGTCAAAATCAACAATTATAAAATCAATGATAGACCATTCTGACACTATTGTAATAGCAGACTTGAGGCCCTGGACAACGTCGCTCTATAACTGAGCGCTCATCATCTCTCCGTTCTCGGGGCCTTAACCTTTTGTATGACTTTATCAGCTGTACATAGCGTGTAAATTAGACCTTTGCTACATTAACCACGCCACGCCTGACCTTAGTAACGCGACTGTGAACGATGGCGCGGAAAATATAGGTACACTTTTGCTAACTTTTCGTTTTTGCACGGAACGTTTATTGAGGGTTTATCTGTTCTGTAGTTTCTTCTTACACTTATAGGGAATTGGCGTGAATCCTCCAGTAGGCCTGTAGGTCTGACTGATTATATTGACTGCCAACAATAATATAAATATTATTATAGGCATATCTAGCTCGAGAGGTGCCACAGTGTTTTATCTTAAGAGGCTGACAACACCTAAAGCGCGGTCACTGTCGGACTGCATAGAAAAATAAGAGAAGCGCGATGACACAACGCTGGTAATTTATTCCAAAATATGAAGCAATTAATGATTTACAAAAAATCTATAGATTGTATAAAAAAAATAAAACACTAATAAGCTAATATGTTGCTTGTAGAATAATCTGACAAAAAATCAGAATGATTGCATGTATATTAGTATGGTTTTTAATCGTTAACGATGAACGAGAATTTTTTATAGGCATCTTCGTGATTTTTTTCTATCGTATCATAATTTGATATGATAGAAATAAATTATGTTTTCAGCACACTATCTAGCTAGCATATATCCTTAAGAATCTCATATATTTCTGAGTTTGTGTACTGTGGTGGATCATATACTTTTAGGCATTACAAAACTTACGTTTAGGTCCTGTAGTCCTCTTAAAAATCCTCAATGATTAAGACCTGAATAAGGCTGTTATTTCGATGTGGAGAGTCCATTCACATCGTGGTTTTCTCTTCTAAGTTTAATATATTTTTATTAAATATGGAGGCCTTGGCAGAGAGTTCGACTTTGTGCCCTTTGGCGTCGAGACCCTCGGTCCGTGGGGTCCCAGTGCGCATACGTTATTTGCGGAAATCCCGAAACGTCTAGTTGATGTAACTGGTGACCGAAAAGCTGGCGGCATTCTCACGCAACGCATCAGCATTGCAATTCAGCGAGGAAATGCCGCCAGCATCCTCGGTACAATGCCCTTAGGGCATAGGCTTTTTTAGGCGTAACTTAGGTTTAATTTAATTTAGTTAATGTTAATAATCGTCTTGTAATTTGGTTATGTAAGAAAATATTTATTTTTTTAGGTAATAAAATCTATTTAAAGTTTAATAGACTTTCAGTAGCGTTTGAGGCAGTCTCAAACGGCTACCTGCTTGAAATTTTGAAGTCACAAATAGCACTATCTTTTTTTATTGGATTTAGCCATACCGTACCTGGTCTACCAGCGTGAAAAATGAGAATTTTCATTCAAATGATGTCCTCATAAATTTAAAAGACAAATATACAATATTGATGCTACTAACTATTTACACTAGGTAGACACTAAATTAAATAACTAACTATAATTACAAATTAATACAAAAAACAAAAGGACACTTAGGCGTCAAAGTATTCGTCCGCATCGCTGTCATCCGGAAACGTGCCCAGAAGACTGGCAGCATGATGTCCACACAAAAATGTTTCAAGAAAATTCTTTAGAGAAAACCATTTTAGACTTATTTCTGTACACACACACCATTGCGTGGTCATAAATATGCGTATGTATCAAGAATGAGTCTCTCAGGGAGTGTTCTGTCAGCCAAGCGAGCACCGCTGAGCGAGTACTCTTTTTGACAGGTCTTGTCGC
The DNA here is from genome assembly GCA_905333075.3 of Atethmia centrago. Lineage (NCBI taxonomy): Eukaryota > Metazoa > Arthropoda > Insecta > Lepidoptera > Noctuidae > Atethmia > Atethmia centrago. Next base: position 19,435,683 of record HG995385.1, read on the forward strand.
TGCGACAAACGAGTACTCGCAGGCGGTGTGATCAGGCAGCGATTAACTATGAATGTATGCATTTCTGGCTGTTCATAATGGTGTGCTGGTGCCTACGCTTATGTATGGAAGTGAATGTTAGGTGTGGCAAAAGAATCATGAAAGTAGAGTAAATGCTGTGGAAATGCGTTCCTTGAGAAGCATATGTGGTGTGACTATAAATGATAGGCTGAAAAATGATGTGATAAGGTATCGGTGCAGTTTAAAGGAAGATGTAGTGATAAAAATTGAAAGGGAGTATGCTTAGATGGTTTGAGAGGATGAATGAAAGGCGACTAACAAAAGGTATTTACAAGGTAGATGTGAGTGGATATGCCGAGAGGGGACGCCCCAGAAAGACATATAGTGACCTCATTGGTGATGTTCTTCAAAAAGGTCAGGTGCTTAGTACTCGCAACCGGCGTGCGTGTATGGCCAGATGTATGAACGTAAACGAAGCAAAAGGTGTATGTAAGGAGCGTAGCAGGTGGCGTTCTATAGTTTCTGCCTACCCCCATGGGAAGAAGGCGTGAGTTAATATATGTATGTATTTTTTTTACGTTTCCTGAGTGAGAAAACCGTTAATAGTCGCTTCCTCGTCGCCGGCGCGACAGGTGCCGCGGGATCAGGACTTCCTTTAAACGCTTGTAAAAAAAATAAAAACTTATCTTACTTACTTTTGTGCTAGTTATCCTGTCTGTATCCTTTTATGTATCTGTTTGTAGGTATATGAGTCTCGAAATAAACTAGTTTTTTTTTAATGCATGTATCGTTTTGAATGCGTAAGTAAATATCAATAACCGAATAACAAACTTTCGAATTTATTCAATCTAAATGAAGCAGCTTTAAATTCTAAACTATCGACCGACAATCTGACATTATCCAAATCATCGACATCTGATCAAGCGTTAAAGGAGCAGCGGAGGAAACGAAAGCGGAAATTATGAAAACTGCTAACGTTGCACTACGTCGTAGAATTCGTAGAGTTATATACTCCAAATCAATACATAATATTATAAATTCAAGTCGCTTTACATGTCTGTCTGCGGCCGCGTAATTCTTCTAAAGTACGCAAAGGATTTTGATGCGGTTTCCACTATCATGTAGAAAATTTATTTGAGAAGGTTTATGTAGTTATATTATATTAATATCTTTTTTTTGTGGCAAATTATCAAATAACTTCTCCCGCTCTGGGCGGAGCGTGAGGGTGTGTCAGACTCTTACTGTCTAAAACCCACCCGTGTTGCCAAGGGCCACGGTATCCCTTTCGGACTTTCCCGCGACCCCGGCAGGCATCGGCCCAAGCTGACCCCCACACTATTATATAAATATCTAGGGGCCCGGTAGAGCTCCCGCCAAGAGGTGCCCAAAGAAGCAGGGTCACCTGCCCTTTCTCGAAGCGTTTCTCAGGATAAGATGTAGGTAGCAGACTTATAAAACACACTAAGTTTCATTTGTCTAGCTTTTAAACTTTGGATTTTATTCATACTTATAATACGTTTTTTTTTTATTTTCGATTTCATCACTGACTCGCTGACTAACTGACTCACTTACTCACTCATCAAAACCTCTAGGTCACTTCCCGAAAGTCCTAGAAAGCTGAAATTTATAAGGTAAGGTATGCATGATACCTTACCTTATTGCACACAAACAACAAAAAAATTAAGACATCCGTAACTTTAGCCCTCCAACCCCCGTAATGGGTGGTGCAAGTAAAAAAAAGGTGTATATAAAATTATTTCTCTAGGGTACTTCCCAAAACCCTAGAAAGCTTAAATTTGGTATGCAGGCTAGGATTTGCACATAAACAACAATAAAATTAAGATATCTCAATTATGGATCTGTAATTTACCTAACATCTGTATGTATAACCTATGCCCACAATTAAAAGATTTGATTTGATTTGATTTTTGATTTGACATCTCTAACTTTCACCCTCCAACTCCCGTAATGGGTAGTGCTGGTCTATATAAAAAATAAGTCCTCTAGGGTACTTCCCGAAGCCCTAGAAAGCTGAAATTTGGTATGCAGGCTAGGATTTGCACACAAACAATAAAAAGAAATGAAATCCCACTGAAAACATTTCATGTAAAGTTATAGGTTGCCAAGACCTTGACCTTGGTCAAAATGTATGGCCAAGCCGTACATTTTGGCCGTTCCATTGAACTATTGCGTGACACAATATTAAAGACCAGTGACTTAAATTCTTACCATGAGCCCGTAGAAGTGTCAGTGCGACGGCCGCGAAATGGCCAAGCCGTACATTTTGACCAAGATATAAGGTTTGCAGAGTTAGGCCTTGCAGTGTTGGCGTCGGGAATCCCGGGCGGATTTCCGGTCACCGTAGGCGCCGGCTTACGGACGGTGAGCAATGGGTAGCTCGCCGTCCGCGCCGATGAGGACCAGGGGGGTAACCATCACCTCTTATAGCAGTATTGTTATAATATTACTTCACAGTGGGAAAGTGATGGAGCTAGCTCCATCTCTTTCTCACGCTAAGTAATATTGAAATAATACTGCTGTAAGAGGTGATGGTTACCCCCCTGGCCCGGATCGACGGCGCGTTGTATTTTCTACGCGCGCCTCAAAGAGATGTCAGTACAAGTTTAGGGGTCCACTAGGGCCGATGCCTGCCGGGGTCGTGTGGAAGTTAGAAAGGGTTATCGAGGCCGCTGGCAATACAAGCAACGGAAGGAATACGGGTGGGGTTTAGTCAGTAAGAGTACGACATACCATCCCGCTCCATCCAAAAAAAAAGGCCTTGTGTTAGGGGCTTGGCTCTACAGTAGATCTAATAACTTTTAAACGGTGAAAGCATTAAGTCTTGGCAACTTATTATACTTTACACGAAATGTTTTTGTTGGCATTAAACTTACATTTATAACTAAAGAAATCTCAATGGTTTTCTAATTGTAAAACCCGTGCAAGGCCGGGTATATTTGAACCCAATTTAATACTAAAGAGATTTTCAAAGACATGATGAACACAAAATTAGAAAGCTCCCTTCAAGGTCTATCAAGAGGTAGGTAAGTAATCTGATCGAGATCCTACCTTTGATCATTTGATGTCTATTCCCGGATTGTAATTTCTAATAGGTTTCTCTTTTTGTATGATACGGTTTTGGCCAAATATCAAAATGGCCTTCAAAGTCAATTAAGATTAAGATAAAATCACAGCGGGCCTTGTGAGAAAGACTTTTAGACTTGAAACTATATCAAAGATTTCATCATATTCTTTGACAATGTATACTAATATTATAAAGAGATAAAATGTGTTTGTTTGTAAATTTGTAGGTATATATAGGATAATCTCCGGAAGTAATGATTCAATTAAAAAAAACATTGTGTGGTTTTATGATGCAAGTGAAACTTTTAATGCTACACGGTTAGCTGATACGAGCCATGGGCGCCGCCATATTGGCCTTAGCTGCTCTGCCGAGCGCCTTTCACTTTATCCCTACTTCGCGGCCGGCTGTAATGCGACATGCGATAGATGGACGAAAAAAAATGAGGTAATGGAAAAAAAGTTTCACTATAAATTCCCTACTAGAGGCTACATTATTCCTGAGTACTATATGGCTATAAATTATATTTAGGTATATCATCCATATTGGCCGAGCTATCTCAATTTTTGTCTAGCAAGTTGGAAAAGATTTCTGATCAAGTAACTTAACAAAAAGTACTAAGGCTTGCATGAATTCACGATAGTATTTCAATCATTAGTATTATGCTAGTAATAAATAGGATTTGGATGCAATTTGACACACAGATAATTCATAACCTGGATTAACACATAGGATACTTTTTATTAATTTAATTGGTCAAGGACAGCTAATGAGACACAATTGATTTTCTATTGTTTGACTCCGAATTGGTGTCGCGCGGGTTACATTACAACAGGTTAATTTAATGTTTTGTGTTTCGTAGTGTTGATTACTTTGCATACGATTTGTATAGAATCAAGTGTATATAACTAAACAGACAGGTGTGCTGCTGGGGAGTTTGTTACGTCACTTCTTCTTCTCAGCTAAAGCCCTAGGAAGTGGTGAAGGGCGGGCGTTTTTGGGGGACTGTCTTATGGAATTTTGACGTTTGAATAGTGCTGATTCTCAGCCTAGTTTGAATAAATGACTTTTGATTTGATTTGATTTATCCCGGTTGTACGTTTTCGTCGGATAATTTCCGACCACCGCGTGGGTGAAGCCGCGGACAAACACCACACACTAGTATTGTCATAGTTATAGGCTATGACATTTTAAATTGCACTGTAATTACTTCTTTTCGAGTTGAAATAATTACTTATCTCGATTTCGGTACATTAAGTCTAATAATACATAAACCTTTATTACTTTAGATTATAAATCGATTGCACAATAAAATTATTTTCTCCCTTATTCACCAAACATTATGAAATATATATGTATATAATATATATGTATATAATATAATATGGAATATAGAAAATCAAATATAAATATAAAATATGAATACCTACATAAATATAACATAATTTAATAATAATACTTCTAAGAATTTCGTAATAATTACCTATTTTATTTTTATGCAACACATGAAATAAAAATATCTAATATATACATACTATACCTATACACAAAAATCCAATAATATATACATAGGTAATTATACACCCAATTAAACACATCTAATAATTTATAATAATATTGAATTACTTGAATTGCTACTTAGCCCTCTTCCGCTCTTCTAATTTTGCTGTGCCCGACAGGAGGATATTGATCTTTTACTTTTTATACCATCTATGTAATACATATGTAATGCAATAAAGAATTGAGTATTGAGTGCTTCCATATCTTATAATTAGTTGACACTTTAACCCTTTATAAATCAAAGGGACTATTCTTACCACCATAAAGTTAACAGTTCAAAAATCAAAAAATGCGTTACAAGTAGTATTCTATTGTTTTACAAAAGCTATTTAAAAACTTATCAATAATTGACTATTAAAAAAAGATTGAAAAAAATATTTCTTTGTCTACCAATATACTTATAACCTATGACTATTTGGCATTGTTGTCCGATTGCTAAATCGTCAAGGCTCGTGCAGATAGGGGCGATAGCGCGGGTGCGATAAGCATATTGCTGCCTGTCGCGCAGATTTGTCGCTTTACATTGTGTAAATTATTTCATCACCACTGCTCTCAAAACGGTGAAGGAAAACATCGTGAGGAAACCGGCATGTCCTAGATCCAAAAATTCGGAGACATGTGACATCTACCAACCCGCACTGGGCCCGCGTTGTAGATTGCAGCCCGCTCCCTCTCGATGAGAGGATGCGTGTGTCCCAGCAGTGGGAACATTATAGGCTGATTACGATGATATGAGTTTAAGTATAAAACTCGAGGCAAAACGCCACAGGCATGGAACAGAGGTGTGGCGATACTGTTCTTTAAGAAGGGCGACAATACCCTCCTTAAGAATTATAGGCCCATCTCACTTCTGAGCCATGTCTACAAGCTGTTTACAAGAGTCATCACGAACCGTCTCGCGCGCAGTTTGACGACTTCCAGCCTCCCGAACAAGCCGGATTCCGTAAAGGCTTTAGCACTGTAGACCACATACATACGCTGCGGCAGGTTATACAGAAGACCGAGGAGTATAACCTGCCTCTCTGCTTAGCGTTTGTGGGAAGCACAAAACCGGTCGAAGTGGCGGTGCTTGGGGGAGGCCTATGTCCAGCAGTGGACGTCTTTCGGCTGAAATGATGATGATGATGATGATGAGTTTAAGTGATTAAAATTTCGGGCATTCTTGCTCGCTCACTCCACGTTAAAATTAAATTACTGAACACTAGTGAGCTAGATTCTAACACGAATAAAGAATGAAATAAAGAACCACAGAAACGGTTTCAGTTCATGCATGAATTAAAAAAACGTCGCATCTAAACTGTTATCGGTTTTCGATACCGTAAGTGTGACGAGGATTGAATTGCATTTGTAACTTTGATTGCAGAGCAAGCGCTACTGTTGAGCATGAGGTCCTGGGTTCGCTTCCCTGATTGTGCAAAGTGTTATTGGGCTTTTGCATCTGGAATTTCTCAGTAGCAGCTCACAGTCTGGATTCGTGCCTGGTTGATGGTAATAGGCTCGCCCCCTATTACATGAGTTTTAAACATAACTGGCGCAATGGGTGCACCTCTGCCTTTCCTTCGGGGAACACAGGAATGATGCTATGTGTGTGTGTGTGTGAGTGAAAATTATCGTTGTATATGTATATGTGTGTGATTTTGTATGATACTTAGGCAGACATTTCGGAATGACAAGGTTACCTACGTCCTACAATTGGGTACGGACTCTAATGGAATTATTTTGTGGTTCAAGTAATTAGTATCTTTGGACCTTTGTAATTGAGGCGTCTGCCTATTACATTTCACACAAACAATTTCCCCTGAACAGCAATGAAAATCAAAACATGACTAAAATGTAACCCGAGTCCCGAGCACCAGCGAACCTTTAAATTGAATCGCTCGCCAATTGGACTGGGGAGCTGAGTCAGCACTGTTTAACGTTACGAGGACAAAAATGACAGTTTTATGAATGGTCCACTTAATATAAGCAGCTCATTAAACAAGGACCTTTGACTGCTTACACACAATCTGCTTATAATATTTTGTGTTGGGAAAGCTATCCAGTAAAAGATGAGGCATAGCGTGACGCTTTTATAATGAAGAATACTGTATGGGAAGGTAATTTTAATTTATTTATTTATCAATTGTTGGGGTTAGGTTCACTAACAATTGATTACACTGATGCAAACATTTAATACTTTTATAAAAGTAAGATAACAGTGCATCAGTTACTTAAAGGTACCTACATACCACATGCATAAAACAATGAATCAGAGAAATAAGCTAACTTACTTAATAATAAGCCCCTAGCATTGAAAAATTGGTAACATCGGTAAAAAGTTACACTTATATGAAATTAAAATTTATGAAATACTGATTAAAAAAATATAAAGTGTGTAGTATATTCTCAAGTGGCTCCCCATTCGTCTTCGCAGGAACTCTCGGATATTGTCTGCTATTTAACATCCTTCATAATCCTAGAACGCCATCCTATCTGCGGGAACGTTTTTCCTTCGCCCGTCCTTCTGATGCACCTTGCAGGTCGCATCTTAGAAATCTCCTCAAATCCCCTCCCCACTCTACCGATTTCTACTCCTACTCCTCCACTGTGCACGCGGTTCGGCTGTGGAATTCACTTCCGCCTGACATTAGGGACTGCCAAACTGTTGCTGTTTTATCTTTCCACTTTGCCATAGTTGCATATTATGTATTTATTATTTTGTACTATTAATTATAAGTATTTTAGTGATATTTATTTATTTAGATATTTATTTTAGACGCATGTATTTATGTAAGTATTTCTTATTGTATATTTTAATTAATGAATAGCTTTTTTTTTTGTTTTTATGTATTTTGTTTTCTCTTTTGACACACGGTGTCTACATCTCTTTGTCTACTGTCTTATCGCAGGTATGCTGGAACAGATTTCTTTAGAAATAAGCATCACTTTTGTACGTATTTTTCTTTTCATTTGTTCTTGTCTGTTTATATGTGTGTACATAAACTGTTAAATAAATAAATAAAATTGGTAAAGACAAAATTCAATATTTATTGACATTATAAAATTGGGAAAATTAAATTAAAAAAAAAATGAACATACTGTTTTTTTTATGTAAATTGATATTGTTAGTTGATCATGATAATTTAAGTGTTTTTATTAGTTAATTAACATGATATTAGAATTCTTTGGTTTAGTAGAAGACCTTGGTGATGCTTTTAAAGGTGGTCATATGTAACTAGGTCCTGCTAGGTTCCTGTTAATCCTGGCAATTTTGAAGACTGACCCAGTACCAAATAGGGAACAGACTGCAGCCTGATTGCGTTGACTTTTTTTTTTTTGAGCGGGAAGTTATCAAATAACTTCTCCCGCTCTGGGCGGAGGGGTGTGACTCTTACTGACTAAAACCCACCCGTATTCCTTCCGTTGCCTGTGTTGCCAGGGGCCTCGGTAACCCTTTCGAACTTCCACGCGAATTCCGTTACACACGTACAATGACAATCCATTTCTTTTATTGACAATTCAACAGTATTCATTGCGTTATTTACGAAATTGAGCAGACATATTTATTTAACATTTAAAGCAGCAATAGATGTTAGAAAAAAATCAAAGTTACGCAATTGGTATGCTGAACGTCATTTTCATCGATGGTTATAAGCTAGAAAGACAAAGCTATAATTCGTAGCTTCGTCTACCTGTGTATCGGCGTACTAAGTTCAAGTAACCGCACCTCGACTAAGTTGTTGCAACTTGTCCCAGCTCAGTCTGCGAACTATGTATAACAAACGAACTTAACTCATGCTTCATAATTTTCCATATTTTTTCCTATTTCCATCCATCCTTTGCATGCTATTTAAGTGATATGTCGTCGATCTATCTTTGTTAGATCTACCAACTTTCCCCCTTTCTTTACCGGTAAGTAATACGATACAATTGTTCAAGCAAAGTGTTTTCCACTTAATAGAAACTAACGACAGTAAACGACGAACGAAGTTTCAGAAATATCATCATGTATTTTAAGTCAAGGGCCAAGTAACTAGGCGGTATTTGGTTTAATGAAATTTATTTCTCAAAAGAACATCATAGTTCACTTAAATATGAGAAACTGAACAAAATATCTTAAGTAATAAACACATTTATCGTTCGATCTATTGAGTACATACTGTGAGTAATGATTTATTATTGTTGGTTAGCCAAATACAACTTTAAACTATTTTTTAAATGTTCACAGATGAAGAATCTCTTATTTCTCTTTCTGTAAGTAATTTACGCATGTCATAGTGAATCGCTGAAATTACGCAGCTTTTTGTATTGGACTATTTCGAAAATTGCAATATAGTCCACAGAGCCACAGTAGGTACACTAGTATGCTCTGAAACGGAGCTGGGCAGGACACTTGGCTAGACGTGGTAATGGCATATGGGAAGAGCCCTAACGGAATGGTTGCCGAGAGACGAAAGAAGCAGCGTGGCGATCTACAGGAGATCGCAAGGAAGACCTGGATGAGACCCGCACAGACCAGGGAAGCATGGCACAAAAGGGACAAGGCTTATACTCAGCAGTGGGTGGAACAAAGCTGCCGATGATGATAATGATGATGAGGTATAATAGAATATAATAGAACATGTTTATTTGCGTAAAGGGTTAATTGAGACGATTTAAATTCAAATATAATCTTACGTCATTTTAAGTGAGAGTGGTGGCCCACTGGTAACAGCCACGACTTACGAGACGTGGGCTGTAGGTTCAAACCGTGACAGGCGCTTCACTTTGTGTAAATTATTTCATCACCACTGCTCTCAAAACGGTGAAGGAAAACATCGTGAGGAAACCGGCATGTCCTAGAACCAAAAATTCGGAGACATGTGACATCTACCAACCCGCACTGGGCCCGCGTGGTAGATTGCAGCCCGCTCCCTCTCGATGAGAGGATGCGTGTGTCCCAGCAGTGGGAAGATTATAGGCTGATTATGATGATATGAGTTTAAGTGATTAAAATTTCGGGCATTCTTGCTCGCTCACTCCACGTTAAAATTAAATTACTGAACACTAGTGAGCTAGATTCTAACACGAATAAAGAATGAAATAAAGAACCACACAAACGGTTTCAGTTCATGCATGAATTAAAAAAAAGTCGAATCTAAACTGTTATCGGTTTTCGATACCGTAAGTGTGACGAGGATTGAATTTCATTTGTAACTTTGATTGCAGAGCAAGCGCTACTGTTGAGCATGAGGTCCTGGGTTCGCTTCCCTGATCGTGCAAAGTGTTATTGGGCTTTTGCATCTGGAATTTCTCAGTCGCAGCTCACAGTCTGGATTCGTGCCCGGTTGATGGTAATAGGCTCGCCCCCTATTACATGGGATTTAAACATAACTGGCGCAATGGATGCACCTCTGCCTTTCCTTCGGGGAACACAGGAATGATGCTATGTGTGTGTGTGTGTGTGAGTGAAAATTATCGATGTATATGTGTGTGATTTTGTATGATACTTAGGCAGACATTTCGGAATGACAAGGTTACCTACGTCCTACAATTGGGTACGGACTCTAATGGAATTATTTTGTGGTTCAAGTAATTAGTATCTTTGGACCTTTGTAATTGAGGCGTCTGCCTATTACATTTCACACAAACAATTTCCCCTGAACAGCAATGAAAATCAAAACATGACTAAAATGTAACCCGAGTCCCGAGCACCAGCGAACCTTTAAATTGAATCGCTCGCCAATTGGACTGGGGAGCTGAGTCAGCACTGTTTAACGTTACGAGGACAAAAATGACAGTTTTATGAATGGTCCACTTAATATAAGCAGCTCATTAAACAAGGACCTTTGACTGCTTACACACAATCTGCTTATAATATTTTGTGTTGGGAAAGCTATCCAGTAAAAGATGAGGCATAGCGTGACGCTTTTATAATGAAGAATACTGTATGGGAAGGTAATTTTAATTTATTTATTTATCAATTGTTGGGGTTAGGTTCACCAACAATTGATTACACTGATACAAACATTTAATACATTTATAAAAGTAAGATAACAGTGCATCAGTTACTTAAAGGTACCTACATACCACATGCATAAAACAATGAATCAGAGAAATAAGCTAACTTACTTAATAATAAGCCCCTAGCATTGAAAAATTGGTAACATCGGTAAAAAGTTACACTTATATGAAATTAAAATTTATGAAATACTGATTAAAAAAATATAAAGTGTGTAGTATATTCTCAAGTGGCTCCCCATTCGTCTTCGCAGGAACTCTCAGATATAGTCTGCTATTTAACATCCTTCATAATCCTAGAACGCCATCCTATCTGCGGGAACGTTTTTCCTTCGCCCGTCCTTCTGATGCACCTTGCAGGTCGCATCTTAGAAATCTCCTCAAATCCCCTCCCCACTCTACCGACTTCTACTCCTACTCCTTCACTGTGCACGCGGTTCGGCTGTGGAATTCACTTCCGCCTGACATTAGGGACTGCCAAACTGTTGCTGTTTTATCTTTCCACTTTGCCATAGTTGCATATTATGTATTTATTATTTTGTAGTATTAATTATAAGTATTTTAGTGATATTTATTTTAGACGCATGTATTTATGTAAGTATATTCTCTTATTGTATGTTTTAATTAATGAATAGCTTTTTTTTTGTTTTTATGTATTTTGTTTTCTCTTTTGACACACGTTGTCTACATCTCTTTGTCTACTGTCTTATCGCAGGTATGCTGGAACAGATTTCTTTAGAAATAAGCATCACCTTTGTACGTATTTAAAATTGGTAAAGACAAAATTCAATATTTATTGACATTATAAAATTGGGAAAATTAAATAAAAAACATTGGGCAAATTCATAAAAAAAAATGAACATAGGTACTGTTTTTTTTATGTAAGTTGATATTGCTAGTTGATCATGATAATTTAAGTGAAGCGTTTTTATTAGTTAATAAACATGATATTAGAATTCTTTGGTTTAGTAGAAGACCTTGGTGATGCTTTTAAAGGTGGTCATATGAAACTAGGTCCTGCTAGGTTCCTGTTAATCCAGGCAATTTTGAAGACTGACCCAGTACCAAATAGGGAATAGACTGCAGCCTGATTGCGTTGACTTTTTTTTTTTTTGAGTGGGAAGTTATCAAATAACTTCTCCCGCTCTGGGCGGAGGGGTGTGACTCTTACTGACTAAAACCCACCCGTATTCCTTCCGTTGCCTGTGTTGCCAGGGGCCTCGGTAACCCTTTCGAACTTCCACGCGAATTGTGTTACACATGTACAATGACAATCCCTTTCTTTTATTGACAATTCAACATTATTCATTGCGTTATTTACGAAGTTGAGCAGACATATTTATTTAACATTTAAAGCAGCAATGGATTGTGAATAATTCACAATCCATTGCTTCAAATGTTAGAAAAAAATCAAAGTTACGCAATTGGTGTGCTGAACGTCATTTTCATCGATGGTTATAAGCTATAAAGACAAAGCTATAATTCGTAGCTTCGTCTACCTGTGTATCGGCCGTACTAAGTTCAAGTAACCGCACCTCGACTAAGTTGTTGCAACTTGTCCCAGCTCAGTCTGCGAACTATGTATAACAAACGAACTTTACTCATGCTTATTACAAACTCGCTGCTAACGATTTAAAATGAATTTTTGTGCACGTTTGAGCTATTTGCATCGGCATTTTGTTCATTTATTTTTATCTTTTATTCAAAACATGTGACTTATTCGAAATTGGTCGTTGCCAACTATGCAGATCAGACGTGATCTAAGTTAAGTCGTTTTTAAATTTTCACGAGGCAATTTAGTTGATACCCGTACGTGTTTTTAAGAGCGAGTGAACACCGTCATTGCCTAAGTATGATCTACGAAACATAATCCAGCCACGTCTGAAGTCTGAAAGGTACCTAACTAACTTCACCATAATTTTCCACAACCATCTCGAACCCACTGTATGGTTTAAGCAAGTAGGAAGTCACGGTCAAATTCGTCTGTAAACAATAGCTACGGCTTTCAATTAAAATCACTAACTAAACGTCCACGTGACCAAAACAATGGACGTGACAAGTGTAGGTATAACTGATAACAATAGCAGCGGTATGCTGTTATGTCTGTGGCTGACAAAATATTCAGTTTGATATGAAATGGTAAGATAATGGACATTTGTACAAATGCCTGCGGTAAAACTTAATGGAACACAATTTTAAATCTATATATTGGCCTTTTTTTTATTCAAATAGTAATCTGATAAGATCTACCGCTGATAATAATTTTTGAGAAGAATCGTTTCGTTCACTTGTTTTTGATTAAGTACTTATTGAACCTTAAGGTACATTAATCTGCATTGACACTGAATTGTTCATGTGTTCTCACCATAGGTACTAACTTGAGAAAGATGAGAAAAAATTGTGTCCCACGTTGGGAGCCAAAACAGTTGATAAGATTAATATAAGTTTTTATTACAGTTTCTGTGCCCAGGGAGATAAACGCTTAAACAAAATACACTGAAAAACGTGATTTGAAGTAAATGGAATAATGGTATTTATCATTAAATTGTGCCCCGCGTTGTGCGCCAAATAGGTAAGTGTTCTATTTATTAGAACTAACAATATTTCTTGTACTGTAAGTTATCAATGTTTAAGAAATTACTACGTGTTATTCGTTTTAACAAATAAAGTATTTCCGCAATATATTCAATTAACACAGTTGTCTAAATCCTAGTACTATACAAACAAATCGATTACAAACAGACAGACATATATTAATGCAGACATTGCAGTGAGCGTGTGTCAAGGACAGAACACACACAATTAGTGCGTCTCCCATACGATCATGGTTGCGAGTGGCGGACTGACAGCTCCACTGTAAACATATCTCCAACTGCCCACTTCTAGCAAGCTCTATTGAGAGGTTCAATGGCAGGGGTCAATTGAAACACAGTACATAAAACCTGGACTAGGCTAGCACAGGAGCATGGGGATTGGCACAAGAAATAGAGGCCTATGCCCACCGCTGGGTGATGACTTAATGTTCCAATGTATTTTCTTGTAGGCTGTTGTAGATATTTGATAAACTAGCTGTATTATTATATTATAATTCTATTATTATATTAAACCGAATGTTTCAAAACATTAGATAAAAACTCTGTAACTGACGGTGTCAGTGTTAAAAATAGAAAGTATTAACCGCCAAAGAGCCGTGAATCACTTAAATTAATTATGAATGCGATGCGCGAATGGTCTAGGTCAATCATAAAAATCGTAGTGAGACAGGTAGAACAGCGAGGTAATTGACATTTTGACAATTCAACAACATTCATTGCGTTTTTGAAATGAACACGCATTGTAAATACGAATATTTATGTATTTATATTCTTGCACACATACAAACTTGGCATATAGCAATATTTAACGAACGATTTAACTAGGTACTCAATATAAAATCAGACTTCTTGAAGATAACCTTTAGATTCCGAGGCTCGAAGAGAACTAACTTAGCAACTAAGCGGCACACCAAATATAATATAATGTTTTCCAATCGGTTGTCTTAAAAAAAACACAGTACTTTTACGGTAACTGTCAAATTAGATACTTTTAAACTTCATCACTACCCTGATACAAAATTCATTTGAGGCAAATCACATACTTTCAATTTTATATTTAGTATTTGAAATTACTACAAATCTTATTAATATTTGGAAATCACGACACAATGGACACGAAATTTCCTTCAAAATCTTTCGGATTGTGAAAATGTGTTACAGGAAATTATTACTTGAAAAATTACGGTTACGATATTAAGAACAGAGAGTTGATACATTTCAAGTACCAAGAATTCTTAAATAATCAGTCAATTATTATTGGCCTTATAGGACCAATAACCAGTCAATTATTAAATTATTGGCCTTACAGGACCAAAAATAAAGCAAGTATTAACTCAGTGCAAAAGAAGACCGTAGTACCGTTTTCAATGAGCGACTCGACGTATTTGCCTCCACACGCAGCGACAATGCTCCTTACAGCCGCGACAAGTGTCACTTAAGAGTGATACGTGACAAAACCACTGCTTTGGAGAACGGAGCACAGTGTGTGTAATCCTTCCACCCTAATCTAGAGGGAAATAAAATTTACGATGATGCGTAAGTGGTTATGGGCATTCAGAATCCCGAAAGTCTGACAATCATTCCTGCTAGTTGTGGACGTCAGTTAAGCTACGATTTCCTAGAAGAGCTGTTGCCCGCGCCCCATAGCGTCCGCTGTTTACCGGAGAATAACGTCATTGAAGCGATATTTATGAAAGTAAGTTGTTGTGTTTTCCTAGAAAACTTTTAAGATACCGTTTTTTCGTATTTTCATGACAGCATACAACCGATATATGTATGTACATAAGTGGTGGCGAACGTTCTTCTAGGAAACTAAAGCTTTAGGCAGTTTTCTCCATACAAAACACTGGCGTCCTGTCATTTCACCGACAATTAATTTACAAATTTTCACTTGACAAGTAACGAGTTGTCATTTCATCATTATACAATATAGTATATAAATCCTCTTCAACGTATCCGGCGACAGGGATGCAGACTATTTTTCTTTTCTTCCGTGAGCTCTTTGATGTCTAGACAAATTTGGTCTTGAAAACCCGGTCACACCGTGTACAGAAGAGCTAATCAGTATCGTTTTATGTGTAGGTATAGGAAGGTTTTGGGCTACCTTTGCGTATTTGGTGCTTCTTGTCTAATATACAATATCAAGTTTGCCACATAATTCACTTAAGAAAATAATTACCCGATATAAGAATATATTTTTTTATAACGTATTATTTAACAAACAATTATTTTTTTATTCATGTTATCTTACAAAACAATGTTTGGAAAAATATGTAAAACGTTTTCAACTTTTACATATTTTATTATTACGCAATTTCCAAAAAAAATAACTGATTGCTTAAGCAAAAGCGTAATTTAAATTAATAAATCAACAAAAATTACATACACGACCTGTGCTAGTAGAAAAGATATGAGTTTTAGTAGGCTATCCGGAACCAAACTAGTTAGTTTTGCTTAGAAGTGCGACACCCTACGCACGAGACAAGCGAGCGAAGCAAGCGTGCCGCGGTAGCGGCCGGCGAGTTCCTAAAACGACTAGAATATGTAGTAAAATATATTTTAATAGGTTTAAAGAACTTCAGTACTTGCCTGTAAATTATTTTGACACACTTGATAATTGTATAAAAAAATACTGTACGCGTTACGCGTTGATAACAGAATGATTGACATCTACTTCAAATGTTAGTGCAATAATAGTTTTAGGTAAGTAGGTAGTTCAATAAGATTATGCAAAACAATTCACAGTGCTCATTCACAGTGTACAGACGTGCTCGTTAGCAATATTTAATCATTACTTTAATAATAGTGACCTCCTTTAGTGCATTACTAATGTGATGCAACTGTAATTTTTGCTTAGTGTGTAGTTTCAGTGAATAATGGACACGAAATAGTGAACTTGAAAAATACAAAATGGATAACAGCCCCTTTAATCCAAGGGGGCCAGTGCACCCTTCCGCCTCGCCGTCGAAGACAATGACGCAAAACCCAGCCCTTGAGTCGGTCCCGGTTGATGTTGTTTCAACGCCCGAGATTCAAAAATGGATGTTAGCCATCGAACAGCACTTAAATGAAGTTTGCTCTATTGCCGCGGATGGCAAACTCAACTCGGAGCAGAAAATGAAAATTTCTACGCTATGCCGTAAAGTAGGATCTGGAACCTCACAAATGGCAGTCCTATATCAGTCACTCAAGCAGAAAGCCATTCACGCGTATAACGCGGTTGATGCCCTTCAAGAAAAGCGCGTCCTGACGGAACATATTTTGGAGCTCAAGCAAACGATTAAGGACTCTGGTTCTGCGGGAAATGTTTTGTTTGCCGATATGGTGAAGAAGGGAACAAATGATTTCATTCGGCCGAACAATTTAAGCTCTGTAGCTATTTATCCCAACGATAAATTAAAGTCGAGTGAAGAAACAAAAGACCTCGTGCAAAAAATCATACGCCCTGATCAAATGAAGCTGCACGTACGTGGTGTCCGCAAAACCAAAAATGGAGGCGTTATCATTAGTACAGAGACGAAACATGACGCTGATAAACTCAAACACGCAGTCCAGCTCTCTACATCTGGACTTACCGCCGATGAACCCAACAAGCGCAAACCTCGGATCGTGGTTGTAGGTGTGCCGACTGCATTGGCTGAAACTGAAGTCTTCAGGTGCATTTACGAACAGAACGTAGCCGACAAGTTTCCAGAAATGTCGATGGAGTCCTTTTTGACTTTGGTTAAATTAAGCCACAAATCTGGGAAGAAGGATGCGTCGACCTGTAACTACGTTATTGAAGTTACAGCTAATATACGTAAAGCCCTATTATCCCAATCAAGGCTCTTTATAAATTGGACGTCCTGCCCTGTCAGGGATTTCACCCTGGTTACCAGATGCTACAAATGCCAACAATATGGTCATGCAGCAAAAACATGCAGAGAGTTGAAATCTACGTGTGGCCACTGCGGTGAAGAAGGACACTCGATGTCAGAGTGCGCAAAGAAAGTTGACACACCGAAATGTGCATCTTGCTCACGCTTTAAAAAGCCCAATAACCAAAGAACGGGAGATGCTGAGTGTCCTGCTAGGAAAATTGCGGAAAACAGGTACATCAACTCTATCGACTACGAGGGCGCCTAGAGCGTCATACTCAAGGCCAGACTTCCGTATTGAATCCCTGCTGCTGAATCAACAAAACACTGCACTGGCCTACAAACCCTCGATTTTGTTGATGTCTCAGTATATTAGTCGCACGCAGCAAAAATCCAATACACACATAGCCTTGAACGTGATGTGTTGTGCAACATTGACTTACCAATTCTGCTGACGCAAAATTATGTCATGTGTTTAACTAGATTTTAAGTGCAAGAAACTATTTTACGCAAACTAAGAACTTACCTTTATAACCCTTTTTGTTGTTTTTATGTTTAAGGTAAATAGTAGTTTTTTAAGTAAACTAAGTATAAAATATTGAATTAATTACATTTTGTCACTATTTCAAGTATTGTTATGTTAAATATTGTTAAGAATTGTATCGTCCTATAATTACCATAAAGTAAGAGCTCATGCCGCCTGTGATACAGGTTTATCCTAGTACAGGCATCTAACATCATAAAACCTTTGTTAATTATTTCGAATATTTTGTGTTAATATTTTACCAATTGTAATACTGAATAAATATTTATTATTATTATTATTACTTTGTGATTGGTTTAGAAAGTTTATGAAGTATAAAATTATATTTCGTATAAACTGTTTTTTCAAAATAATCTAAATATTAAATGAAAAATGTTTTAATGATAAAATATTATGCAAAACATTTGTAAAAAGCCGCATTTGCCAAATAAATGTTTGTAAAGCAAGTGTTTATAAAATAAATCGTTTGCGGAATAAGTTGTTTGTGAAATATTTTTTTTTTTTTTTTTCTGTATATAGGTTTATACAAACACTTTTACACGTCAATCATACTTAGAAAAAAAACTAGATGAGCTCGGCGTTTCCTATCTGACTACTCTGAGAAGAAAGGCCGAAACAAACTCAGAGGTCACAGTCTCTTTTAAAGTCCAGACATAATCTTGGTCAGATCATGTGAAGACCATGTAGATTGGTGTCTGAAATGGTCTTTTGAGGAAAAAACCACACAGATTGAGTGGAAATAGTTCAGCACCCTTCAAAATATGGTGCTAATCCATGCGTCATGTTCGTGAACGGGTGCCATCAGTAGGGACTGGTTATCTCTTAGCTGCCACGGCTTATTTCATTTTTGAATTGTTTCCTTTTTTGTTTTTTTTTATTATGGACGCTTTTGACGTTTTACATCGTACTCAAATGAATGATGTATACAATATTTTGTAACCATATGTTGATTTAAATTTCTTTGACAGTCGTTACGGGTCGTCAGAAGCTCGAAAGTCTGACAACCAGTCTTACCAAAGGGTATCGTGTTACCCAGTAACTGGGTTGTGGAGGTCAGATAGGCAGTCGCTCTATGTAAAATACTGGTACTCAGCTGTATTCGGTAAGACTGGAAGCCGACCCCAACATAGTTGGGAAAAGGCTAGGCAGATGATGTAGATTTAAAATAGTGTTCGTGGAAATTCTTGCCCGTTCGTCTCCATAGGTACCCATTAAGCTTTGGAATGGGCATAATTATAGCATCATCTGTCTGACTGACCGATCCCTTAACAATTCAGAAGTGTCTGTACTTGGTTTATTTGAAATAAATGGTTTGAGTTTGAGTTTTATGATTACGAAATGTTGGTTGTAAACAAAAAATTGTCAACGGTGTTTTGGTGAAAAATTAGTGAACCCACAACACTGATATTCAGCTGCGTCTGGTTTGACATATGATGATGATTTAAGAGTTTGAACTTCAATGATGATTCCGTTGTCAATATTCATGTCAAAATGTAAAAGTATCTTATGTAAGACTCTTTTTACATAAAGTTACATTTGAAAACCATTTAAAAATAAGAAAATGAATAAATAATTTAAATAGCAGGTAAACTCAATCTCTGATTCTTGCCTACTCTAATAAGCTTCGTTTTTTTTTTGTTAATAAAGTGGTGTGTGCTTTTGAGCATACGATAAAAGTGAAAACTTATATAATAATAACAATAAAAAGTGTTTATTTCTCACCACAAGCCAAAAAAATACAAACAATATTTTACCCACAAGAAATAGCTAACGATTTTTAGTTGTGGATCGTTGGTGCTTGTGGTAGGTAGTAACACCTGTAATACAGGTCACTAGGTCCCCACCCTGTTCATGGTTGCATATTTGATAGCTTACATCTGATATCACAGCAAGTAATAAAATTTTCAAATAATCAGTGTATGTGTATTAAAGTAAAAAGTTGGCGTTAGTTTGCGTTAGTTAGTTAGTTGTTAGTGTTTTTATATTCTAGTGATATTTATTTTAGATGTATGTATGTATATATGTATGTATGTATGTAGGTATGTTAGTATATTTCCATATTATTTATTTTGTAAATTGTTTCGATTTTATATATTTATTTTCTCTTCTACTCTTACACACGGTGTCTACATCTCTTATCACAGGTATGCTGGAAGAGATTTCTTTAGACATAAGCATCACCTCTGTACGTATTTTTCTGTTCTTTTCTTCTTTTCTGTTTTTATGTGTGTACACTAATGGTTAAATAATAAATAATAATAAATAAATAAAAATAAATAACTAAAACGATTAAAAAGTAAAAGTATGTTGGGAGGTTTTTATGAGTGTAAGTTTGTGTGTGTGTATGCGTGCGTGTGTGGGAAGTGTTAGTGGATGAGTCTGATTAAACTAATATAAGATATAAGCCGACCGACTGGAGCTGAGTATACCCGGTTCAGGTCACCGACCCGAGCGTGACGGTTCAGTTTCGTTCCCCGTTCAGAAAGAGCGCAAAATGCGCCTAAGGGAGTTTTCACTTCAAAAATCATGGTCCATAAAAAATCCCCATATTCCATTTCGACGATGAAATGACAAGAACCTTTATCTACCAAAACATAATTTTACAGGAAACGAAAAGACACCTTTTATTTTAAAGTAAACAGTTACTTGATTGATTGTCGGTTATCAGTAACTCGCTAAATAAAAGTTAAATTTAAAATTAAAAAAACCCGCGACACTAACAAAAACATCGAAAAAGTAACAAATTAATACGTATTGGGCCCTTTCAGTTTAATATAAATTTAGGTAATATTTTGAGCCAAGCATCGTTGAGTCGGGGGACGGCTAATGAAAATAGGAAGTTAACAGCGGCTATTCTTACTACAATAGCATACATTCATTATTGCTAGGTATAAGCCTCGTCTGTTTGACGTTTTCTTTAGCCGTCCCCCGACTAGACGACGCTTGGCTCAAAATATTACCTAAATTTATATTAAACTGAAAAGGCCCAATACGTATTAATTTGTTACCTTTTCGATGTTTTTGTTAGTGTCGGGGGTTTTTTAAATTTTAAATTTAACTTTTATTACCTAATTTTTAAACTTTATATATAATATTACTAGTAGGTCAGACACGCTGCCATGGATACGTACCTCGCCGAAATCTGCGCCCCTGTAGGTATTTTTCCCAAAGTGAAGGTACTTACTAATTTACCCTCGTTTCTCTTTCCTTCTGCATCATCAGACCCTGGTCACCATCTAGCTATAACCTATTTATTAAGACCAGTACAATGAGCCCAAACACGATACCTGCGCTGTAAGTTGGTGAGCGAGTTAAATATCAACTAGAAAACAGCTGATAATCTTCAAACGACTGAACTGATTTTCTTGAACCACAGCTAAGAACACTCTCGATTAAGACACCTTTCAAAAAAAAAAAACAACATCAAAATCGGTCCATGCATTAATAATAATAATAATAATGTTTATTTCCGGTAAAATGATTACAAGGTTACAAGTACAGTAATATGATACAACATAAAGTGCATTAAGTATTATCTCCTAAATGATAAATAAATGATAAATGATTTTATTTCTGTAAGTAGGTTTTTACAAACACTTTTACACGTCAAAACATCCTGGCACCCAAACTAGGTTTATAGCCTGTGACTTGGGGACCAGTAATTCCTATCTACCCGATAGTTGATCAAAAGTTACAATAAACTGTTTTCACCAGTAACATGGTTAGCGTAACAATATAATTATTATTTATGAGTATAGAAAGAAGAAAAAGTAAAAATAATTAATAAAACTGTTTGTAAGAGTTTGAGTGAGAGTGAATTGGTCGTGGTAGGTGGTAGTAGGTATGTTGTGTATGTGTAAGTAATGTGAGGGTGCGGTTTGTGTATGGTGTGAATGTGTCTGGTAGGTGTAGAATAGTGGATGTGTGAGTAAGTGTGAAAGTGGGGGGAGCGTATGAGTGTTTGTGTGTGAAAATACTTAAATAAGAGGAGATTTGTCTTAAGCATGTGGGAAGAGAAGTTTTTCGGTCTCGTCATATGATTTATCAATTAGCCATTGTTTAACTGTGCTTTTGCATTGGTGATAATTTAAACTGTGTATATGGAGAAATTTATTGATTTTATTATATAGAATATAGCTGAGGTAAGTGAATTGGTGTTTTGCGAATGTGGTTTTGTGTCTAACTGGTGGAAGGCCAATGTCTGCGCGACGTTTAGTACTTACTGTGAACGGCAGCCGATGTTTCCTTAATACACATTGTAGCACATATAAGCCTCTCACTGTCAGAACCCTGTTCGAGTTGTTGCAGTGAAAGAACTGCAACAACTCGAACCTGACAAACTTGCATCAGCAAACCGAGTAAACAATTACTTTGTTTACTCGGTTGTGTAATGGCGATGGTGTGGATTTTGAGTGCCTTATGGATTTGATTAGATCCCATGTTGCTTTGGAGTTGTTTTTTCTTTTCATAAATTCAGTTTTCTCGTAGTTGATTTTCAATTTCCGGAGCAAAGAATTACAGAAGTTGCGATAGCGAGAATACGTTACTTTGAGGATGGGGTTGTCAGATTGTGTTTTTAAAGTAAGATGCATTTTATCCCGGTGTCTGATACAGCGAAGTAAGCCGGGAGTGATCCAGGGCTTGATATTACGGTTCATTCGTGAGACTTTGGAGAAGCGAGTGTGTTTGTCAATAATTTGAGTCAAAAAAGTTGTTAAGGTGTCCGCTGCTTCATTAGCGCCATTAGAAAAAAGGATTAGGATAATTGATGTTCCTGGTTGTTTGGTTTTTAAAAGGATATGATCTAAACAGTTATTTAGTCGTGTAGGATATAAGTGCACCGAAACGTATTCGGGAGCTACGATGCTACAGACAGACACACACACACCGTCGTTTTGCGTCGGGGGTTAAAAATAAGATTTAAAGTTAGCTGCATTTGCCAGCTCACGCAAGCAATTATTTGGAGGCTGTAGGTAAAAAAAAAAAATCGCCAACATGTTAGTTGGGAGTTCTTGTCACTTCATCGTCGATTTACTGCATTAATGTGAAAACGTCAAAGCTCAAAGTTTCACATAGTAAACAGTCTATAGTTTCCCTAAGAGACCCTCTTTGAGTTAGTACAGCAACACATCACAGAATGATAAATATAGATAGGCGAGTACAGTCAGCAAAACAAATAAGAATGCAGTGTGACAAATACAGATTTGACTAAAGTTGTGTATGAGATATTTCTAGTCTTTTTAATCGCTTGTCCGTTCTGCATCTTGTGTTTAGAAAGATTTTATATTCATACTTAAGTCAATATAGTAATCTTTACCCCTTGATAAAGGTCTGTAAAGGTGTTATAATTTTGTTTTACATAAATAAATAAAAAAATACATACAAATTAAAGCCCCTTTTCATATCTGTCTGTATGACCGCGTTGTTCTTCTAAACTACGCAACGGATTTTGATACAGCTTTCACTATCATTTAGAGAATTTATTCCGGTAGATTTATTTATTTATTTAACAGTTTATGTACACACATATAAACAGGCAAGAAGAAAGGATCAGAAAAATACGTACAAAGGAGATGCTTATTTCTAAAGAAATCTCTTCCAGCATACCTGCGATACGACAGTAGACAAAGAGGTGTAGACACCGTGTGTACGAGTCGAAGTGAAAACAAAATACATGAAAACAAAAAAAAAACTATGCACTAATTTACATAATACAATAAGAGAATATAGTTGCATAAATACATACTTCTAAAATAAATATCACTAAAATACTTATATACATAGAATTAATAGTATAAAATAATAAATAAATAATATGCAACTATGGCATAGTGGAAAGATAGTATTATTTCACTCTTCTTTTAAAAACAGCAACAGTTTGGCAGTCCCTAATGTGTGTTTGTGTGTTTATGTGTATAATACATTAATATTTAACTTACAAATAATAAAAAAATCTCGATGTTTGGTCAAATCGGAAAAACTATACGAAATAAGAGCAGGGTCGCTAGTACATACATCACACACACACATCACACATCACATACATCTTTACAAGACCCCTCCGAGCCTCGGAAAACACGATAAGCCGTTGGTCCCGGCTGTCATCCATGGATCTTTGACAGTCGTTACGGGTCGTCAGAAGCCCGAAAGTCTGACAACTAGACTTACCAAGGGGTATCGTATTACCTAACTGGGTTGTGGAGGTCAGATAGGCAGTCGCTCCATATAAAATACTGGTAGGTATCCGGGTAGACTGGAAGCCGAACCCAACATAGTTGGGAAAAGGCAGGGCAGATGATGAATTCTTACTATCCTTACTCGTCTACTATCGTTACGTCAACTGTACATTCTATTAAACATCTGTGCCTACATATGAGTGTTCCCTTTGTACAATTACAGAGATATTGTTAAAGTCAAACTTATGAGGGGTGTCTGAAGTGTTATGCAAGTGGAATATATACTGTTGGGTTTTAATTCTGCTCAGGTAAGTGATTCAGGGGTGAATCATCCGTTTTGGTGAATGAAATGTTTGTGTCCGCACTGTTTGAATTCGCTAGAATTGTGAATCGAGTCACAAAATACTAAATACCAAAATATGATTTAAAAAAATAGTATTTTGTGACTCGATTCACAATTCTAGCGAATTCACAAAGTTGTAAAAAGATTTTTACGGCATGTGGCACATTACTAGCAAGAGGATAGACTAGAGAACTTTTGAGGGAGTTGAAAGATCCCGGTCGCTTTTGGTTTTTTTTTTTTATAGCCATGTAAATAGCTGTAACATTGACAGCTTTAATTGAAGTCCGAAACTTTGCGAGTAAATTAAAAAAAAAAACTAGATGGCTAATGTCACTAACTTTGAATTTAAAAGTACTGTAACACAATACACATCTAAATAAAATTAAAATTCAGAGTCTACGACTTGTACTTTTTTTTTTAATTTGTACTTGAATGTAAAATTTGAGTATTTTTCTAATAAAATAATAAAAAGTCGATGAAAAAAAATTCACACGGCATGACAAGTGGGGTAGGAAAGGAAGGTTTAGGGGTCTGAAAGGATAGCAGATGACCCCCCAGTCGACCATTTCAATTTGGCACACGATGCACCAAACACCCTGTATTTCCTTCGATACTTCTCTATTAGTTGTCATCTTGGTAGTCACCCCTTTTCTAGCCATATCATCTTTCACACAGTCCATCCATCGTTACTTTGGTCGTCCCCTACTCTTATAGCGATCCACATAGTTAAAGATTCATAAGATAACGCACCACTTTTTGGCTTCTGCTGTGTGCAACTATAACTCAAACTTTTAACTAGGGTAACTGCAATAGTAATTGGCCATGCTATAGTAACTGGCCACTCATACAAAAGAGGTAGAAACAAAGCAATGTGATCTAAAACGAAAATACAATAGATAAGTACAGGAATATTTTTGTCCTTTTCATTCTTGGGCTTGTTCACATTACCTTGTTTCTACCTCTTTTATTATGAGTGGCCAGTTACTATAGTATGGTGAATTACTATAACAGTTAGTCTACGAGAACCTCGTCTGAACTATCAATACCGTTTTCTAAGGAGTTCGACCGCCACATTAGTTCAAGAGAGGCGTTATCTCATAAGCTTTCGAGGCTCGAACATCTGAAGCCGCGCTGTCCGGTTACCAGCAGGCTTAGCACGAGAACCGTAGAGAAGCGTTTTGTCGACGGAAGAGTAAACAAAAATAACTTTTCCGTGTAGACAGTTGACATTTTTCTACCGATAAATGTAGACAAGCGATTTCTTTTCTACAGTACAGTAGAAAAAGAAAGCGTCATGCTAAGTCATGCAGGAGCGATAAGCCTCAACATAATGACTATAGTTTAAGAGAAATTTGGGTGTGACAGACAGACGGACAAACGTTTTCCGCCAGTTAAACAACATATGTATAATTATATAGGTAGGTTGTGTACAGTAGCCAGCACATCAAATTACCACAAGCTGTCAAATTTTCTCTTTCGATTTTGAACTTAAATATTAATATTTTAAGGTTTAAAATCGGAGAAATTTGAGATTTTGTTGAAACTTTATGTGCTGGCCTATGTTGGCATTTAATAGACTTACGCTTTTTTACCTAAACTTTACATTGAATTTGATTAATATACATAGGTATCCAAGACGAAAAAAATACTGACTTACCTATATTTTTATTTTTTCAAGCATTTTTAATAATTAATTTCCAAATTCAAAGATTGTACGTGACGTCAAAAATTGACATTCTATCGGTAGACAGATTAGCTAATCAAAAGTATCGATATCAAGAAATTCTTGAGAAATAAAATGTTGAAACGGAAATTAATAGCGTACGTTGACTGGCTGGCTAGATTTTAAGATTGTAAACTAAGTGCCAATTTCACCAACGAAACTAAACGCAATCAGCACATTTAAACCGCGTTCAAGAACTGTCAGTGTCAATAATTCACTATATTTTTTTCGTGTATAAATGAAATTCGCTCTTAGTACACGAAAAAAATATAGTGAAATATCGACACACAGTTTAAGAAGATAAAAAGACTCACTAGTTAAAAAGCTTAAATAAAGCACAAATGTTATATATCTTTGTATAAAATGATTTTATTAATGTTACTATATATGTTGGGCTTATGGCTAAAAAATAACAGTCGCATGGGTCGATCGCTCAGATTAAGCTTAACGCTTAACGGACCAACCGCGGCAAGCATAGCTATGCTTGCCGCGGCTTTGCTTGCTTGCTTGCTTATCTTTACATACCAAGACCCCTTCGTGCCTCGGAAAGCACGTTAAGCCGTTGGCCCCGGCTGTTATTTGTAGATCTTTGACAGTCGTTACGGGTGGTCGTCAGAAGCTCGAAAGTCTGACAACTAGTCTTACCAAGGGGTATCGTGTTACCCAGTTACTGGGATGTGGAGGTCAGGTAGCCAGTCGCTCCACGTAAAGTACTGGTATTCAGCTGTATCCAGTTAGACTGGAAGCTGACCCCAACATAGTTGGGAAAAGGCTAGGCAGATGATGGATGAGTAACATTAATTATCTGCTTATATATTTCTAATGACTTTAATTAACATAAATTATATATAAATTTATATGCTTTATGTATGTATGTATTTAATTTTATTGTATAATATACAATAAAATTAAATACATACATACATACAGACAATACTGCAGGTAGTCAGTGGTGTACCAGTTACATATTATGTAACTGGTACACCACTGACTACCTGCAGTATTGTCTCTCCTCCCCCCTTTAATCCATCCAAAGGTTGTCTGTAAAAGATCACTTTTAGCGATAAGACCGCCCATTTTGTGACCCCTTATAAAATTTCACATACAAATTTATATGCTTTATGTATGTATGTATTTATTGTATATGTAACTGGTACACCACTGACTACCTGCAGTATTGTCTCTTCTCCCCCCTTTAATCCATCCAAAGGTTGTCTGTAAAAGATCGCTTTTAGCGATAAGACCGCCCATTGTGTCACCCCTTGTAAAATTTCAACATTTGTATCTGTAATTTTTATGGTGTACATAATAAAGAGTATTCTATTCTATTCTATAAATTAAATTAAATATGTTAAAAAGAGATTATTTATATAAATAATAAAAATGAATGTTGTGAATTTGTGAAATTGATATCTAGTAGGTATGCAATATAATGTTAACTTCTAAATATTTAACTTAGATATAAGTTAAATGTAATAATACTTGCTGCGCCCTAACAGGGTCAAATACTCATAAGTTTTAGCCTAGCCTGTAACTGAGTGTACAGTACATAATGCAAATAAATAAATAAAACATTATGTACTGTAAGTGGTTTATTTCCAGTAACATAAATATATCATATGTATACCCATTCCAAATTACAGTTTTCTAGTACAAACCGTCTCTGAGCTAAAGCGGGGACAGACAGACAGGCAGACGGACATGGTGAAACTACAGGGGTCCTCGTAGACTGCGGAACCCTTAAAAAAAAATTAAACTAAAATAACTGCCATTAACATCAACCTTTGCTTGAAAAGTGATATTATTTTGAACATTTTTGATGATTTTTGCGATTGGGTTTTTTTATATCTTGGGCTTTTTGTCGAGAGTAAAGGTGCATCCACACCGAAGTTATTTTTTGTAGAGCATCGTTTGCAATTGTTAGTGGGCAACAATGGACAACAAAAAGTTATTAAGTAAATTTACTAAAAGTTATTGAAAGTTCTTAATGTTATCAATAGTTATCATGTTGCAAAATGTTGCCTAAAAAAAGTAACTTTGGTGTGGATGCATAGTAATATTCTCCAAGTACGTTAGAAGATACAGTCGACCACACGGTGGCGGTGGTAGAACCAGTGGTACAAAGTTTCAAACGAATAAGAGGCCTGTTGGGGAATTTTGGGTGACTCTTCAAAGAAACTCCAAATATGCTGATTTTTAGTCAAACTTGTATTGCCTTGATGACGAACAAAAATGGAAGAGAATGACAAGCAAGTGCAGATAATCCTTACATCTAATTACAAACAAATTAGTACGCAACGTTGATTTGCTCCTTCTAAACGAGCAGGCGTAGGCTCGAACATGCCCCCGGACGTTGAAAGCAGCAGAGGCGCTTTCAACCAGACGCAGAATCAACGGGCAGTGGGCAAATCCTGTTAAAGGCTCTTCTGACGACTCCAGCGGATGTTTTGACGTCTGCCACACGAACAATTCCATCTGATCCTGGATGAACGGCGACGACTCTTCCCAATCTCCATTTAAGAGGAGGAAGATGGTGCTCCTTTATGATGACCAAAGAATCCAACTTTAGCGTGTCTTTGCTGGTATGCCACTTGGTCCTTTGCTGCAGCTCGGACACGAACTCTTTACTCCAGCGAGCCCAAAAATGCTGGCGTAGCTGCTCGATCCGTTGGAAACGAGACAATGAAGCAGTGGAGTGGTTCTTTAGGTCTTGCTGCGGAAGTGACGTCAGCGACCGGCCAACAAGAAAATGACCCGGAGTCAGCGGGGTGTAGTCCGCTGGATCGGATGACAGCGGCGTCAGTGGACGTGAATTCAGTATCGCCTCAATCTGGACTAATGTGGTGTTAAGCTCTTCAAAGGTTAAATTACAATTTCCCAACACTCGCCTGAGATGATATTTTGTTGACTTAACACCCGCTTCCCAGAGTCCGCCAAAATGAGGAGTATACGCAGGTATAAAATGGAATTTAATTCCGTCATTAGCCAATTGTTCGCCCAAGGAATTGCAATTAGATTTAAGGAACTTCGAAAGTTCGTTGCAGGCACCGACGAAAGAGGTACCGTTGTCGGAGTAGATGTCATTGGGTTTTCCCCGTCGCGAGATAAATCTAGATAAAGCTAGCAAATACTTATTGCTGGTTAAGTCACTCACCAGCTCTAAGTGAATAGCCTTGGTGGTAAAGCACACAAAGATGGCTATGTACACTTTTACCAGCCTACATCCCCGACCTTGCCTACTAGCCGCCATGATGGGACCAGCATAGTCCACACCAGTGCTTTCAAAAGGATAACCCCCTGGAAGAAGACGCTGCTGTGGCAAATGACCCATAACAGGAGTAACTGTTCTACCCGACATGCGACAACAACGCACGCAATTACGATAACAACTCTTTGCTAGGCTTCGTCCGCCTATGGGCCAGTATGAATCCCTAATCGAAGCCAGCAATAACTGAGGACCTGCATGCATCAGCTTTAGATGTTCAAATTCAAATAGTAACTTGGTAAATTTGTGAGTGGACTGTAAAAGAATAGGGTGTTTTTTATCAAAAGAAAAAGTTGAATTGGCTAAGCGTCCTCCAACACGCATGATTTTATTATTATCTAAGAATACGTTAAATTTTATAAGGGCGCTTTTACAAGGCAACTTCTGATTATTAATGAGTAATTCATACTCGGGAAAAGACTCAATTTGGCTTCTAGTTATAATAACATTTAATGCATCCTGCAACTCGGCTTGTGATAGAAATTTACCAATAGAAGGAATTTTCCTACACAATTTTATAAACCTTAAAACTGTTGCTACACTACGGATTAGTCTTAAATAACTAGAAAAACGATTAAAATTGATGAATGTATGACATTGAATATTATTATTAATACGAGTACTGGCGCTCAATAAAATATGAGGTCGAGTTTCAGGCAGCTTGTCTGACTCTAAAGACTTATGTTGAGACGGCCAATGAGACTGGACTTGCTTCAAAAAACTGGGACCACTCCACCACAAGTCCATTGATTGCAGAACACTAATATCCACGCCACGAGATATTAGGTCTGCAGGGTTTTTAGCGGTTGGGATGTGTCGCCAAGTACAGTGCCCGGCCTTATCTAAAACTTCAGCAACACGATTGCGTACAAATGGCTGTAGCTTAGAAGGTAACATCTGCAACCATCCCAACACGACGGTGGAGTCAGTCCAGCAATAAACATTACTAAACTTTAGTCGCAGTGAACTCACAACCTTCTCGCACAAACGAGCTCCGACTACGGCACCACACAGTTCCAGTCTTGGAATCGTGGTCGGCTTTATCGGCGCCACTCGACTTTTAGCGGCTAACAGGCGAACCATATACTTACCCTGATCATTGGCGCTACGTACATAGACGCACGCACCATACGCTCGCTCAGATGCATCTGTGAATACATGTAGTTCCAGTATAGTAAATGCATCACATATAACGAGTCGTGGAACACGATAATTATTAATAAGCGGCAAAGCTTTGACAATAGCATTCCAACTGGTATTAAGTGCCGGGGTTAACGGCTCATCCCACGAGAGCTTGTCTAACCACATCCGTTGTAAAAACATTTTCATTGTGACTACGCAAGGAGATAAAAGTCCAAGGGGGTCAAAAATACGTGCTATGGCAGAAAGTACATCACGCTTTGTAACAGAATCCTTAGAAGGTAACATTAAACTTGAAAACCCAAGTTCATCAGAACTAGAAAACCAGTCAAGCCCTAATAACTTATTGGGTTCATTAGATCCCATATCTAAATCTAATGACGACTGAGAAGCTCCGGAGATTAAGTTAGGGACATTGGACCTCCACTTTCTAAGCGGCATACAAGCAGATGCTAGTGCGTTGGTGACCTCTGTGCGGATAAACATAACTTCATTTAAATCATCACCTCCAGTCAAGAGGTCATCGACGTAAAAATCATGCTTGATGATTTCAGCAATCCTATCTCTGCTACCTGAGGATGACTCACCCACAGATGGTGAAGTGATAGTGTCATTGGTTTGATAGTTAATGCCTATTTGTTTAAGGCAACGTGTAGCAAGAAATGGTGCACTAGCCGTCCCATATGTGACGGTATTCAATTTATAAACCTTAACGGGATCGCATGCATTATCACGCCACAGAATCTGTTGCAGGTACCTATCCGATGGGTGGACGTATATACATCTATACATCTTCGTAACATCAGCTGACAAGACGAACTTGTGTTGTCGAAACCGAAGAAGTATAGATATAAGATCGTCCTGCACTGTAGGACCCACCATCTGCACGTCATTAAAGGATACTCCTGAAGAAGTAGTACAACTTGCATTAAAAACTACACGGAGCTTGGTAGTCGTGCTACATTCTCGCAGTACCCCGTGATGTGGTATGAAATATCCACTAGGACTGTCATTATCCGTTTTTTCGGTCATATGTCCTAAAGTCTCATATTCAGACATGAAGTCACGATATAACTTACCGAACTCTGGCTTAGACTTCAGTCTGCGTTCAAGGGAATATAGACACTTAGAAGCCCTTTGGAAAGATTCTCCTAAAATAGAAGGGTTTTGCTTAACAGGAATACGAACACAAAAATGACCGCTCTCTAAACGTGTCGTATTCTTGACAAAATGCTCCTCACACAACTTCTCTTCAGGTAAATAATGTGGGGATTGTGAGTTAAACTCTTCCAGATTCCAGAATTTTACTAAATCGGTGCGAATTTTATTTAAATCACCGTTACTAGGGGAATCAGTTTGAGTTAAATTACATGAAATATTAGTCGACATTAATTTACCATTATTATAGGTAACAGGGCCAGAAACAATCCAGCCTAACAACGTTTCACACAACACTGGCTTACCTACTCCTAGTCTAATTCTCTGTGAACCAACCAAGTCCCAGAAGAGATCCGCTCCTATTAAGACATCTACTTCTGAAGGCTTGTAAAAGGTGGGGTCAGCTAAACAGATATTATCTGGAATGTTCAGGTCTGAAATGTCGACTTCACGACAAGGCACAACAGTCGTTAATGATGGCAAAACGAAACAATAAAACTTAGCAACATAACTATTGTCTAATGACGTCATTTTCACATGACATGTTTTGCCTACGCGCGAACTTACGTTATTGATGCCATAGACCGAACCATTTATCAGATTAGTAGTTAAGTTAAGCCGTGTACATAACCTTTCTGACATAAAACACGATGTGCTGCCACTATCAAGCATGGCTCGCACTATGTGCTCACGATCATTGTGATCACATAACTTGATAAGAGCGGTGGACAATAACACAGCGCGTTGTTTACGCACACTACTTAACGAACTGAGATCCGCAGACAAAGTTAAATTATTTGCACTCGCATGCGCATCAGTGCTAGCCACGGCTTCAGCGGGTGATGACGTTGATACGGAATGGGACGAGCTACCGTGTGATTTGTTGTCATTATTGCAAGAATTCGCCGTACCTCTGGTCTCGGACGAATGAATCAAAGTGTTATGTCGGCGCTTACATATCTTGCATCCCGGCCTTTTGCATCGGTTAGCAAAGTGACCTGCACGAAAACAGTTATAGCACACTTTATAGTTAGGTATTAATTTGAGTCGGGCGTCTATGCTAAGTGCAAGGAATTGTGAACAACTACTTAAACCGTGATCAGCTTTACAGTGCGGGCACATCTTATTTAATTCAGTGCTGGAATTATTAGAATCTAGTGATACAATCATAGATTTCATCTTATTGTGTGAACTAGGTTTAGCGGGAGTGGGATTATTGTTATTTCGTGCTGCTTCTAACGTTTCTAACAAGTCAGCGCGAAAGCGAATGAATTGCATGAGTGCAGTAAATGTTATTGTGCTATCTTTGTCTATACGACCTTTGTGCTCCTCCCACTCACGATAAGTTAACTGGTCCAGCTTCCGAGTTACTATAAATATTAATAAAGTGTCCCAATACTTAATGGGCTCATCTAATGATTCCAACGCACGGAGATTTTTATTAAGTTGGTCAATCAATCCCTTTAAAGCAACAGAGGACTCCTTCGTAATAGCATTCAAGTTAAATAAGGATGACACATGATTTTGAACTAACAACCTTTTGTTATCGAAACGTTCACAAATTAGCTTCCAAGCTGTATCGTAATTGCTTGCAGAAAACTCAATCGCATGGATTACAACAGCAGCAGATCCTTCCAGGGACGCTCGCAAATAATTAAATTTGTTAACTTGGTCGATTTCATCGTTACAGTGAATGAGGCTAGTAAAAGTGTCACGGAACTCCAACCAATTGCTAAAACTCCCATTAAATTTGGGTAACTGTATTGTGGGCAACTTAACAGGCTTACGTTGACTGACACGGGTACATTTTTCGCTACTCATCGACTCATTATCATTGTTATACTTACATAACAGCTCCTGTGACCTAGACAGTGCTTTGTAATACTGTGACTCAAATTCAGTACGCTCAGAGAATTGAGCTTTAACATCTTCCACCAGACATTCTAATCGCAACTGTACCTCGTCGTAATGCTGATACAAAGACTCGATTCTTCCAATCCGTAATTGCAATTCCTTGACCTCACAACTGGTTAACTCCTTGTCACTGGATGCATCAAGGTAATTAATGAATGCAGTTAAGCGACCCTTAAAGCTTCCTCGTTTTTTAACTAGTTCTCTTTCTTCGGACATACTGGGAATCGAATACAGTCAACCTGGAATATGTATAATAATAACTTAGGTATATTTGTATACAACACTTAAATAATTTAAGGTACCTACGGTTAGCTACTATGGTATAACAATTTAAACAAAGATGTTAATACTGCAAATAGTGACTTCAACCTATTGTAAATATTATGTGAATACAAAATAGATTTTTAATTTAGACTTTTATTTTAGCTAGATAAATTCCTCAAAACTTGAACACTTAATTACCTAACGTCGAACTTTAAAGCAATACACTAACAAATAATCAATTAAATTGACTAATACGGTTTAATTAACTGAATAAAGACTAATAAACACTTATAATATATATCTAACACCAACCTACGCACTAATGACTATTGAATATGAATAGATAACTAAAATACTGCTATACAATTATAAATGTAGCAAAATATCTACTGGACTTTTCACTTTAATAATAGAAAGAACGTATAATTGTATTTGCAAATAAGTATCATCAAATAAATGATAAGTGCTAGAAACTATTCAAAAATAGGTAAATATGTAACTTTGAACAATATAGGTATTCAGGTAAATACAACAATACTAACCTTTTAAAATCCTTAATTATGGTTAAATAGGTACTACCTGAACGAGTGTTGGGTGATGATATTTTAACTCTTATATTCTTAACACCGTAAATTAGCTTGACGTCCTTTGTTCACAACAGTCACGTTGCCGGTTTATAACCTCCTCGGCAAAACTCCACGATACTAATATCCAAATCCACTGATTTTTATCAAATCTTCATAGGATTACCAATCCGGCTCGGTAATGGACCAAAATGTTGGGGAATTTTGGGTGACTCTTCAAAGAAACTCCAAATATGCTGATTTTTAGTCAAACTTGTATTGCCTTGATGACGAACAAAAATGGAAGAGAATGACAAGCAAGTGCAAATAATCCTTACATCTAATTACAAACAAATTAGTACGCAACGTTGATTTGCTCCTTCTAAACGAGCAGGCGTAGGCTCGAACAGGCCAGCTTATACTGGATTTTTACCATTAATTCGATTCAGCCTGTCCCTTGCTGTTCTCGCCCAGCGACGATCTAATAATAACAATAATATCATTTATTTTCAGGATACAAAGACCCATAGATAAATACCGCAACCTTAGTATAGGAACATAATTATAATAACAATTGTGTTAGTAAATAAAACTTAAAACTATGTTAGTATCACTTCGTTGCATTAAGTCTTTGTGCGTTCCGGTGGCACTTGTCCGCGAAAGCGGCGGTAAACCACATGCTGTGGCCAAAAGCTCTCTTTCATTACCTAATGCAGGTAGCATGTTGGTATGCGCACCAAGATCCGTACCCCACAAGGAATGCCCTTAGCGTGTAGTCGCTTAGCTTTTAAGTGTTATGCCCTGGCTGGAGGCCTTAATTTATTGAGGCAACCACAGGAAAATCTGGTTAAGCAGACGACAACCTCCTAGGTTGATCTGCGAGACGCCATATAAAAAACAAAAAAAAAGGATTTTTATCATTGACATGCGGCCTACAGTACAACAATAACGTCGATTGTACCCACCACTATGTTGAACAAGTATGCAGTGCACTTTAAATAATTAAAAAAATAGACGCAATCTCTATTTACTTAGCCACGGCAGATTGAACTCGTGCAGTGATCCGCTAAAAGAGAATGTTGATCATAGTTAGCCCTGCGTCATATCGCTGGGTGGGTGAATTTAGGCTACTCATTTCTAATTATTTTTTGTATTAAGTACCTAATTTTGTTACTTCAGTTTGTTTAGATTTTGTTTTAACTTAGTTTAATTAATTTATTAAGTTCTATTCAGTGCAACTTTATAATATAGTTTATTTCTATTTTTTTTTTTGTAAGTTACAACAACAAGTTTAAGTTATTGACGAAATTACATTATGAAGTGTAATTTTTTTCTAACGGAAAGTCCTAGTGTTAAAGTATATTTTTTTGCGTACAGCTAGTTTAACTTATTAGTTCTCCTTAGTTTTGTGTCGACGGTACTTTCATTGCGGCCACGTTGATTGCGGCATCAGTGGCATTCTTTAGGTCATCAAATGTGCAAGTGAACGTGCATATACCTACTTCTTCAATGTCTTATCTGCAGGTAAAAGTATAAATAAGCACCCTTGACAAGCAATACCGTGTAGAACTTTGTTCAACAGAATACACAACCACATTATCGTGATTGAATAACTCATTTTTTTTAAAAGCAGTACTATAAAGACGTCTTCTAAACATAATATTATAATAATGAAACATTTAATAAAGGCACGTCTGGCTTGCTATTAGATTTGCCCGCCGTAATGAAGCAGAGTGCATCTGTTCTGTTTATTTGTTCGTCCACCGTTATCTCTGTCTGAAATCCTATTGCTGTTGGTTTAACCGCGTTTTAGCATAAATTAGTTTTTGGCAGGTTTTATTGTAGCTTTGTTCTATTAAATAGTAGATTGTTATACAAGGGATGAAAGGGACTCGAACTATTGCCACCCTCGCTATGCTCGTGCGCCAAACCATCTCGTGCCTAAATAGGTATTTCACCCGTGGTAAACACTCTGATGCGACTCTGAGGTTAATAAATAAAAACCTGATTAGTTAAACAAACAATATTCTATTAAAACATAAATACACAATATTGCTAAGATAATATCTATTTAAAATTAATATTAACCTTAGAGACTGATGCCGCCGGTGTTGTGTTGATCTTTTAGGACATATTTATAATGCATAGGAAGGTAAATGCGATGCCTTGGGCATATTTTGTGATTTGTCCAAGGCATTCGATTGCGTTCTTAATGAAACGTTTATCAGGAAACTCCGCCACTACGGGATCCGGAACACCACTCTGGATCTTCTTACTTCATACTTGAGTAATAGGATTCAGAGCGTTGACGTTTATGGGAAGAGATCTCCCTGATCTATAGTAACAATGGGAGTCCCACAGGGCTCAATTCTTGATCATCTCTTGTTTCTTATTTATATTAATGACTTTTTTTTTTTTTATTTGTGATGGGCTTGCTCTTGACCTTAGTCTATGTCAGAGGCGACAGAAACAAAGTCGACGATGGAGCGAGCTCACCCAGAAGAAGCCTGTTCACTCTCACTTTGAAGAGATTAGGGTTATATGCGTTCGGAAACACAGACGCAGGCAGAGAGTTCCATTCCTTTGCTGTGCGCATTATAAAAGAAGTTTGGAAACGCTTAGTGCGAGTTGGTGGGATAGCCACCAGGAAGGGATGGTAACCTGAAGTGCGCCTAGATGACCGATAATAGAAGGGGGCCGGTGGAATAAGGTCGTGGAGTTCTTGAGCACACTCTCCGAAGTACAATCTATAGAAGACCGACAAGCAGGCAACCTTGCGACGATGGGCCAAACTGTGAAGCTTGGCATCCACCAGATTTACGTCGCCAATGAGCCTCTTAGCTCTGCGTTCCACCGAGTCAAGCGCGGCAAGTTGGTATTTAGCCGAGCCATCCCAAAGGTGGCTACAATACTCCATGCAGGATCGGACCTGCGCTTTATAAAGGGTCAAAAGCTGTCCAGGCGTAAAGTATCGCTTCACCTTATTTAGGATGCCCAGTTTCTTGGCCGCAGTTTGGGCTTTGTACTCGATGGTGGCGCCGAAGTTGAGGTTAGATGTCAACTCCGTGCCTAGGAGCTCGAGCCGATCAGTTACAGGAACCGATGTACCCCAAAAAGTAGGAGTCAGGTCGAAACGACTCCTTTTTGCGGTAAAAAGACACGCTTGTGTTTTGGTGGCGTTAAAAGTGACCAGATTATCATCACCCCACTGGGAGACAAGGCTTAACGTCAACTCTGTCCGCTCTACCAAGGCCTCTCTCAAGGAACGAACTGCGGCCCCGTTGGTTTTTGCGCTGGACAAGTATCTCTCTGAAACAGTACTGTCGTCCGCGTACCCAACAATACCAGTCTGTAGTAGGTCATTGATGTGCAGCAGGAAAAGAGTTGCAGAGAGAACTGACCCCTGAGGAACTCCGGCATCAATAGCCATAAGGTCAGAGGAGCAGCCGTCAACGACTACTCTGATCGACCGTTCACTAAGGAAGTCTGATATCCAGCTACAAAAATCAGCTGGGATGCCATAAGCAGGAAGCTTGCTGAGCAGACCAGCGTGCCAGACCCTGTCGAAAGCCTTCGAGATATCAAGCGATACAGCAAGTGCTTCGCCATGTTTCTCGATGGCTTCGCCCCAGCAGTGCGTGACATACACAAGAAGATCACCAGTTGACCGTCCCCGGCGAAAGCCATATTGACGGTCACTGAGGAGATCATTGTCTTCGAGGTAGGTCAGCAACTTACTGTTCAGTACCCTTTCCATAACTTTGCATAGAATGGAGGTAATGGCGATCGGACGGTAATGGGCAGGGTCAGCACGGTCGCCCTTTTTGGGCACTGGTTGTACATTAGCAAGCCTCCAGGATTTTGGTACCGTGCCTTTTTTAAGAGAGAGGCGGAACAAACGTGTCAACACAGGAGACAGTTCAGGCGCACACTGCCTCAACACTCTCGCCGGAATGCCGTCAGGCCCGCTGGCCTTATTCACGTCTAGACTGCACAATACTCTTCGGACCTCTCTAATGTGAACTGCTTGCCTTACCTCATAGAGGATAATCATGATATAGTGTTGTTTGCGGACGACACTTCACTTTTGTTTAAACTTAAACGCCAACAGCTGGTTACTGACGATGTAACTAGTGCGATCTCAAAAGTAGTTCACTGGTTCAATGTTAATAATTTACTTCTTAAGGAAAAAAAAAAAAAACAAATGCAATAAATTACTCACCTTAGTCAGGTGAAAACGAATGTGTTGATAAAGGGCGAAGACTTGAATCCTGAAGATAGTACAGTATTCTTGGACTTAACTTTAGATGCTAAGCTTCAGTGGGGCCCACATATAGATAAATTGTCAAAAAAGTTAAGCACCGCAGCATACTCTGTTAGAAAAAATCGTAATTTAAATGATAGAATAGAATAGGTCTTTATTTGCTTAGAATGTAGGTACATAAAAAATAAGTTGTTAAATTATATAATAGGATCCATGTACATTCTGCCTTAATATAGCATGCAAATGTAATATAAAGTACCCCAATAAAGATATTTACAAAAAAAAATCATTTAAGAAATACTGCACAGAATAATAACATTTATATTCAAGTAATTCTGTGAAATGCCTTTTAAATTTTTGCAACGGTAAACTTTTGATTTGGTCAGGTATTTTATTAAAGATTACAGGAGCCATACAAATCACATTTCTTTTTAATAAGCTAGTTTTATATACGCCCGTGCATAATAGATTCTGGTATTGAGATCTCATAGCTGTACTTCGTTTTCTAGTTTCTATTAAAGTTGAAAATACAGACATCGATTTTTTATTACAAATATTGCTAGTTCAAGAATATAAAGGCTTGGGAAGGTTAATAATTTATGAGACTTAACACTGGTCAGCAAATAAACCGAGTCACCCGCTACCTAGGAACTCTGATTCGATTTTCTCAAAAAGTATAATGGCAGAGAGTACAACTTTGTGCCCTTTGGCGTCGAGACCCTCGGTCCGTGGGGTCCCAGTGCGCATAAGTTATTTGCGGAAATCGCGAAACGTCTAGTTGATGTAACTGGTGACCGAAAAGCTGGCGGCTTTCTCGCGCAACGCATCAGCATTGCAATTCAGCGAGGAAATGCCGCCAGCATCCTCGGTACAATGCCCCGAGGGCCTTTTTTAAGCTTAACTTAGTTTTAATTTAATTTAGTTAATGTTAATAATCATCTTGTAATTTGGTTATGTAAATAAATGATATGTGCAATAAAAAGTATAAAACTTACAACTATCAAAGTTATACCTACAAAAAGTGCGTTTCATGGTGATTAAAATGACTACAAATTAATTCGAAAGTACCGTCAACTCACATTGTAATCAAGCAACAAACACAATGCTAACGATTTGCTTTCTCTACAATGAGGGTAGTCGGATATTTCTTATCATTTCTTTAGTTTTTGTCCATCGTTTGCTCAGACGCGCGTGTTTTTGCTACTTTTTTCGATGAATAATGGATACAACACCTCAGGAAGCAGCTCAAGCTGTAGCATTACTTCAAGCAGGCATTGCGCAACGTGAAGTCGCTCGAAGGTTTCGAATCAGCAGATCTTCGGTGCAACGAGTTTACAGACGATACCTAGAGACTGGAGCATTCGATCGCCGTCCAGGTACGGGCAGACCTAGGGCTACATCAGCAGCAGATGATCGTTATATCCACCTTACTGTTCTGCGAAATCGCCACCTCAACGCAGTTCAAGTCCAACAAAGTCTGCGTGACGAACGCCAAGTGGTCATAAGTTCAGATACCGTCAGAAGGAGACTTGCTGAACGGAACCTGACCCCAAAAAGAGCTGCAACAGACCCAGCATTAACGGTAGCACACCGTCGAGCACGACTTGAATTTGCTCGAGAGCATAGGGATTGGACATTAGAGCAGTGGAGTAATGTACTCTTCACTGATGAGACCAGGGTGAGTCTACATGGAAGTGATCGACGTCAGAGAGTATATCGTCGCCCTGGAGAACGTTATTCTCAGTGTTGCATCGACGGCGCGTCGTATTCCACGCGCGCCTCAAAGAGATGTCGTCAGCACAAAGTAGGGGTCCACTAGGGCCGATGCCTGCCGGGGTCGCGGGAAGGTACTTATGGGTCACCGAGGCCCCCGCAACACAGGCAACAGGAAGGAATACGGGTGGGTTTTAGTCAGTAAGAGTCTGACACACCCTCCCGCTCCGCCCAGAGCGGGAGAAGTTATTTGATGATTTCCCACCCTCAAAAAAAAAAAAGTGTTGCATCGAGGAAACTGTTGCTTATGGAGGAGGATCTGTAATGGTCTGGGGCGGCATCTCGTTAACAGCACATACAGCGTTAGTTTTCATCGAACCGACAGGCCGTACACGTGGACTGACTTCTCATCGCTACATTACTGAAATCCTCGCAGACCATGTGGTACCTTACGCAGGATATATCGGGCAGGATATGCAAATGATGCATGATAATGCACGGCCTCATGTTGCTCATGTGGTGACCCAGTATCTACGCGACGTCAGCATTCGTACGATGGACTGGCCAGCTCGAAGCCCGGACTTGAATCCGATAGAACACTTATGGGATGAGCTGAAACGTCGGGTTCGAGCCCGGGTACCTGCTCCAACAAGGCTTCCAGAGCTGCGAATCGCAATTGAAGAGGAGTGGAATACAATTCCTCAAGATTTTATCGTCAGGCTCGTAAGGTCGATGAATACAAGGATGCTGGCAGTTATCCGAGCAAGGGGAGGGAATACGGAATATTGATCAAAAACTTTTTTTTTGATTTTATCTTTGTTTTTGGCTTTAATTTTTTTTTTCACTTTATCATTACTAACGATTGTCACGACTGGAAAACGACTCTTCTTTGTAAAATCCTTAATAAACAATGAAATATTAATTAAACCCAATGAGTTTCCTTTCATTTCAATCACCATGAAACGCACTGTAGGTACAACTTTGATAATTGTAGGTTTTTTAGTTTTTGAGAAAATCGAATTAGAGTGCCTAGGTAGCGGGTGGCTCGGTTTATTTGCTGTCCAGTGCAGGTACGCAACTGTCAGTTACTTTAAGACCAAATATAGCTCTCAGGCAGCGTTTTTAAGCTTTGAAAATGCTTTCTCGTTCACTGCAGTGACCCCAAAAATCTTAAGATGGAAATTACTAGACCATGGTAAGCCACTAATATTGTCGGTAAATTTACTTTTTTTGATAGATTATGCAACATAAACGCGGCTGTGCTTCAATGCTTACATATATCTTCTGCTTGCGGCTTCCAAGTTAACTGGCTGTCAATTATGATTCCTAAAAATTTTGTTATGTTTACTTTTTCTATAGTTTGACCATTTTAGTTTATATCCATATCTCCCGTAGATATTCGTTGATAAAAGTCTTTAGTTTTTTGGAGATTAATAACTAAATTATTATTGTCAACCCACTTTATTAAATGATTAATTGTATTGTTAATGTCATTTACATATGATTCTTTATTGATACATGAAACAATTGATGTACTATCATCCGCAAATAATACCATAGGATGAAGTATATGACGTGGCAGGTCATTTATATATAATAAAAATAATAAAGGTCCGAGGACGCTGCCATGCGGGATACCATATTGTATTTCTCTAAAAGACGATATAGATTTTAATTCCTTTCTAGATCCTAAACACAGGCTCGATATCTCCGTACATTGTCTACGACCTTTTAGGTAAGTGTTTATTAGATTCAGGGCATTACCACGAATACCGTATGCGTGAAGTTTGGTTAGAAGGGTATCGTGATCCACACAGTCAAAAGCCTTCGACATGTCGGCGTATATTGCGCATACAGGTATTTTGGAGTCTACTTTTGGCATTATTTTATGGAGAAAGTCGAAAATAGCCATGTTGATGTTTTTATTTTTTCTAAAACCCTTTTGTTCGTCACATAGTATGTGGTATTTTGTTAGAAAATTATAGAGAGATTCATAGATATTTTTTTCTATGATCTTTGAGATGGGAATTAGAGCAATTGGTCTATAGTTTGCCATTTGATCTTTATCATTCCTTTTATATAGTGGTGTAACTATTACAGTTTTTAGACTTTCTGGAAATACTCCAGAGTATATGCTTACGTTAATGATATGAGAAAGGGGGCAGCTATACAATAAGAAACGAATTTTAGCACTGTGGTTGAAATGCCATCATAGCCAAAGCTCTTTTTATTTTTTAAGTTTTTTATTACACGCGTGACATCTTGAGGAATAACTGGAGTCATAAATATTGAATATGGGTTCATATTTATGTTATTTGTGTCACGTGGTGTGTTTTGGTATACCCGAAATCTGGTCAATGAAGAAGTTATTGAATGATTCGGCTGTTATGTTAGGGTTTGATATTATAACATCTCCTTTTTTATTTGAGAAATGGGTTCTCTTACAATTTTATTATTATTCATAATTTGCCAAGCAGTTTTGGATTTATTATTAGAGTTATATATTAAGTAGTTATTTTGAGCTTTCTGGGTTAGTTTAATGATTTTCTTAAATCTCCTCGAGTAATTATTAAATGTCATTTTATTTTCACAAGTTGGTTTTAGTCTCTGTTGCCACAGCAGTTGTCGTTGTCTTTTGCTACATATACGTATCCCCCGAGAAACCCATTTTATTTTTTTCTCAGATCTTAAAGTCACTAATTTGTGAGGGAAACAGAGATCATGTAAATTTAGGAACATTTTAAGAAAGTTATCATAGGCTTTGTTAGAATCTTCTGTGCTATATACATCAGAAAACGATAGGCTTTGGAGATGTGTTCTAAATTTAATAAGATTTTCCTCATTTTTAAATCGTCTTAATGTTCTCCACTGTTTTAATTGGTTGATTTTATTAACTTTTTACCTGATAAAGAGACAGTCCGTTTAGCGTACTTTAAGTCCGCGTGTACTTTGAGTCCGCGTATCACTGGTCAGTTTCCCTCACTCGTCAGTTTATTTAATTCGTCAGTTTCGTTGATTAGTCAGTTTCGTTAATTAGTCAGTTTCGTTGATTGGTCACTTTTGTGGATTAGGCAGTTGCGTCAACTCGTCAGTTTCCAGTGTTAGCCAGTTTCCTTTTTAGCTATTTTCATAGTCTAATGTCGTAAGGTGTTCTGTTGTGGGTAAATGCCGCCGACATTCAGACTATCTTTGTTTTGCAGAAAAGAGCTGTTCGATCAATTTCTAAATAAAGTCCGAGACTCTCTCTCAGAGAGAAATTTAAGGAGATTAATGTAATAACTGTGCCTTCTCAGTATATTTTTGAAAATCTTGTATACATAATCAGCCTATAATGATCCCACTGCACTGTTGGGACACAGGCCTCCTATCTGTGAGAGGGAGTGGGCCGTAATCCACCACGCGGGCCCAGTGCAGGTTGGTAGATGTCACATGTCTATGAATTTTTGGTTCTAGGACATGTCGGTTACCTCACAATTTTTTCCT
Organism: Atethmia centrago; assembly: GCA_905333075.3. Taxonomy (NCBI): domain Eukaryota; kingdom Metazoa; phylum Arthropoda; class Insecta; order Lepidoptera; family Noctuidae; genus Atethmia; species Atethmia centrago. The sequence continues at coordinate 19,479,305 of HG995385.1, forward strand.
TCACCGTTTTGAAAGCATTGGTGATTAAATAATTTACACAAAGTAAAGCGTCTGTCTGGGTTCGAACTCATAATACTCGTATAAATACTAGGAACAAACACTTTTACATACAAAAAGGCTCAAGGAAATTGGTGGCTCGTTCAGATGTCAATGTATACGCTTTTATAATAAACACCCAAGCCACGTTCAAAATCTAAGCCTAAATAAATTAAAATCATTTATTAAAAGTAAGTTGTACCAGAAAGCCTTATATACCGTTACAGATTATATTGAGGGCAAAAAGACTTGGGATTGAGCTGCTCCAATTTTTACATACTGAATATTGTTTTATTTTTACTTTATTTTATATATCTTTTGACATTTAATGATTATTTTAATATACACAATGATATTTACTTTGCGGAGTTTAATATATTATTATCATTATTTAAATTATTGTCAATGTTAGGACTATGTGTTTTGTGAGGATTATGTGGGTCATCCACATATTTATTTTCTCTTTCTCAGTTAGCTTTAATGATAATCAGGCAGTTTGAGTACTTTATGCCGCCTACCCAAATGTCCTTTCTTTGGTATTGTTCGACGATTCGTTGAGATCCTTAAGTTCTGAGTTGAGCTACACGATTACTGACAAATAAGTGCACTGATTAGACAGATCCACTCAAATCTGTATGGTGCTTTCCCCAAAAGAGTATTTCAAACACCAACCTACATGGTCCTCAAATGATCTGACCAAGATTATTTTTGGATTTATATACACATTGACATTGATGCATTTTATATGTATAAAATTCATCAATGTGTAGGTATATAAATCATGTGTATTTTAATCATGGTCTGGCAGTTTGAGTAATTTATGCGGGCTACCCAAATGTCCTTTCTTTGGTAGTATTCGTCGCATCGTTGAACTCATTAAGTTTTGAGTTAAGTCAGACAAATGAGTGCACTGACTGGACAGGTCCACTCAATATGTGTGGTTCTTTCTTCAAAATACCACTTCAGACACCAATCTACATGGTCTTCACAGAGCATGTCAAGAAGTATCCGAGGAAATGGAAATGTCTGGAAAATAAAATGACAAATAGATAGATCACATTTTAATTAATTGTTTTTCGAGGAAAATTGTTCCTAAGTGCATTCCTGATTTTGTGAGCACTCGATTCGCTTCAAATGGTGAACTAACTTCAAATAAAATATTTAAATCTTGATGGAGAAAAACGTATTCAGTGTGCGCACTCAATTCGTACAAACAAGATCATACGTTTACGTACGACCCAAACTCGCGATCAAAGTGTGCACGATCTAAATTTTAATTTTCATACCCCAACTTAAGAAATGCTAAGTTCCCCATACAAACTCATCCCCTATACCCCCTTTAGGATTATTTTTGAGACAAAAGTAGCCTATGTCCTTCCCCAGGATGTCTCTATCTCCTTGCCATATTTTATCGAAATCCGTTCAGTGTCTTAGGCGTGAAATGTTAATATACAGACGGACAGAGTTACTTTCGAATTTATAATATTAGTATGGATAGTTAGGATAAATACGTGTTTTTTTTTACCATTTTTTTTATAATTATTATAACTTATCTTTTTATTGGTAATATCTACATCATTTAAAAACTGACAAACTTAAAATAATAATAATTATATGTACAATTATAAAAAAGGGAGGGCAAAATATCAAAGGGCGTCAAAAAATTCGTCCGCATCGCTGTCAACAGGAAAAGTACCCAAAAGGCTGGCAGCATTACCACGTTGTATGGCAATGCTGATTCTTTGGCCAAAAAATATACCAGCCCTCTGGTCACGTGAGGAGTCGACCAACCGCTTGGCGATGTCTCTAAAAACTAAGTGGGCACTCGGACCCCATGGCCCTAGTGTTTCAACCCCAAACGGCTCGAACATATAAGTCCCAAAAAGATACTTGCGCCGTTTGAGATTTTCCGCACCTGCAGCAGCCGCCCCAGCACAGCCCGCCGTGCTAGGAAGATGGGATGGCGCAAGGGTGTCGACACACGTGGCATCCCACACCAAAGGCCTACCTACCTTCCAAGGCATTATGGTCATTACGTCTGGTCTCTTCCCATCGTCGCGTGCCAAACCATTAGGTTCTAAAACTTTAGGTTCTAAATCTTGGTCAGATCATGTGAAGGCCATGTAGATTGGTGTCTGAAATAATCCTTTTGACGAAAGAACCACACAGATTGAGTGGACCTGTCCAGTCAGTGCACGCATTTGTCATTAATCGTGCAGCTCAATTCAGAACTTAAGGAGCTCAACGATGCGACGAACAATACCAAAGAAAGAACATTTGGGTAGGCCGCATAAATTACTCAAACTGCCAGACCATGATTAAAACTAAATGAAAAAAAAAAAACAATGTCCTACATAGTCTTCACATTCACAATAATTGAAAACAATATAATACTTTACAAGTAAATATTAATACATCAATCAATCAAAACATTAAAATATTAATTATTAAAATTATTAATACATCTCTAGGTTAGATTTGTTCCAAAAAGAACATTTCCTGAAGAGATTTGTTGCTAAGGAACAAATGTAACTAATGATGCTAATGATTATAATTCTGTAAATTCATGTTTGTTATGGTCGCGAATCATATTTTAATCAACATACAACCTGACACTGACCTGCAAATTACAAAAAACGTAAGAAAAATTGAATTTCGCGGGCTAACACTGCGGATCTACCTTAAGACGCTGACAACACCTAAACCGCCGTCACTGTCAGACTACATAGAAAAGAAAGAGAAGCACGATGACACAACGCTTGTAATTTATTGTAATATAATATGAAGCAATTATCTATTTACTCAAAATTGAGTTGAGTAATCGAAAATAAAAAACAACCAAGTTCTGCATTCAAATAAGACGTTGTTGTTATTAATTAAATACGTACCTAACGTATGTTGATATTTAATACAGATATTTTAGATTGGATCTTAAGGTAAGAGGTTAGTTTAACGTTAGTTTGTATCGGGATTTTTTTCAAAACGTATTTTGGTAACAATCAAGTTCTGGGAAATAATGTTCAAAATTAACATATATTTTTTCCGCTACTACAAACTAAACAGATATGGCAATTTCTTTTTCTTAGGACAAGCCTATTTTGGTCATTTGCCTCTTCTCAGCGCCTTTAGTACTGCACTTAGTGAGAAATATTAGTAAGATAAATTGAGTGATCGTTCTCAATTTAACTTTCTATATATCTTGTAACAAGATACTGACGGATCATACCAACAAGGGAATTAAGTAATCTTCTACAGTGCTGTGCTGTGCTGTGGTGTATAATTACAGGATTATACAATTGTGAATGGATCATTTAGAATTTAATACTCTATTACTCTATATTAAATAAAGTACACTAAGTATTTTGGATTACAGACATAAACGTAGTTTTACAAAGGGTTACACAAATACACAATGGGCGGTCTTATCGCAAAAAACGACAAGACAACATGATTTCAACGAGTACGATTTACAGATACTTAGGATTTTTGTGAAATATCTTTCCTCTCGCTGTCTTTGGGAGTGATTTCGTGAAAAGGGACGGAAGTGTGTAACAGGAAGTGACAGCTTGACAATGGAACAAGTACGTACTTTTTAATAATATGGAATCAGTAATTACTTTATAATAGCATGGAATTAGTTTACTTAGTGAGGGGTTCGAATTTCGAACAGTGGGCGATAATTATTCAAGCATATATTTCAGTATTTAGTTTTTTTATTTAATTTGAGGTTAACTACTGTCGCTGATTAGTTGCTTATTACCAAGGTGAGATGTCAGATGTTAGGGCATGTACACAGAACGTCCGATTTTACAGGATCCTTTTTAACTGATCCGTCGCTACTGGAGGTAATATTCACACAGCATTTACAGGACCGATTTTAACAGATCCGACGCTACTGGACTTTCCTTCTTCAGTGTATCGCCTACTTTCTACGAGGATCAATCCTCGTAGCCAGTAAAATAGACAGCAATACTGTCATGTGTGTGAACTGGCTCATACAACTACATACGCTAATAACATATACGTTTAAACGGACCTGTAAAACGGATTGCTGCTTATTTTGTCAGATCGGTATTTTTTACTGGATCCGGAATACTGTATTCTATGTGTACGCGCCCTTACACATCATATGCGACTACTGTAAGGCTCGCTCACTCGCTCGTTTTTTCAACCTTTTTTTACATTAAAGCTTAATGGATTTAAATGGAGACAAACATGGATGATTTTTCTAAAAAAGAAAACAATACTTGTATAGAACTCAAAACTATAAAGTTAAGCTTTTACCCCTACTTATTTCAAAATGGCTTCTCCCCGCGGTTTCATCCGCATGAAATTTATCGTCCCCCTGACCAATCCTGTGCATTGTATCGCCTGCCCGCGCTATTACTTCGTTTTCGCTTAGCTTTCTTTATTTTTTTATTTCTTTACTTTATTATTTGTGTACACACAGTAAAATACAAATAGGTACGAAGTCATACCTGTTTTAATTTTACTGTGTGCTAATTATAACATCAATTAAAGAAAAAAAAAAATAATTCTGGGGTGAAAAGAACAGAAGTCATTTAAAGTTGGCGAATAACTTACTAAAAGAAAAATTGCGTCGTATCGAAAATAGAGATAAAAAGTATAAAATGCGTTATAAACTTATAACAGAGCTATTGAAAAAACATTAAATGACTAGGACCAAAACTGACGCTAAGGTTAAAGTAATTAATTAAGGTACCCCTCTAGCCCTTGTGAAGACTATTTGTTGCGAAGGAATGTTAAAACAAAAAAAAAATGTAAGGACTGTAAAAATAAGTAGGTACACTTCAATGTTATTAACAACTATAATCCGATTCGCTACTTTAGATGGACCACAAAGAAATATCCAGTGTCTATAAAGAATATAATTTGCTTTCAAAGTTACCGGATTTCATGGATCATTACAATATTTATCACCAGTACCAGGGGGGTAACCATCACCTCTTATAGCAGTATTATTATAATATTACTTCACAGTGGGAAAGTGATGGAGCTATACAGGACTTATAGCTTCATCTCTTTCTCACGCTGAAGTAATATTGAAATAATACTGCTATAAGAGGTGATGGTTACCCCCCTGGACATTAACTATGCAAAAATACGGGTTGATGAAGAAACTGCCGCACTACACATAGACTGTGCAGAAAATTATATTTGTAAATATGCGGAAGTAGTAAGTACAAGCTGTAAACTTTAGGGCTTCCAAACCTCAGATATCATTCCACACAACAATATTGTATCATTTTGGAGAGTTCGATTTGATTCGATTCTGAAAATTTAGAATTTCTGAAAATCTTAGGCATGATCCGATATTCATTTGTAATAATTTAATTCCAGTTAGGAAAATAATCAATAATCCACATCCTAACTTAAAGACGATGCATTTTGTAACTGATGGATCCCTTCGCAGTATCGAAACAAATCGATGTTTTTCTTAATGGCTATTTTTCTCGCCGTAAATTTATGTCACAAGTCGCGCCCGCGCAACCATCCGGGACGGTCGCGCATATCGATAGCGCTAATTTTGTAAAAATGACGAACGTTGTAAAATGCAGCAAGTGTAATATTGTGATTGACGAGATGTTATCGTACATCCAAAACAAGGTGCCCGTGATAAACGAAGTAACGTTAGTGCGGATCTTTACTTCACCGTTTACGAGTGAAGAAATTAAGACTTCCAAGTCGCTTCTGTACCCACCCACACCATACCCACGGAGTTGCGCAAGGTGTTCCAAAAAAACATTATTCATCTAAGAGTCCTTCTAGGACGCGAAAGTATGACCCGCATTCAATAATTAAGCACACAGCAAAATTCATGGGATTCGAGAAAACCCAATTTTTATGATTTTTTTTAAATTTCCCAGTATTCGTTACTAAACTTAATATCACTGTTTTCTAAAGTCTCAAATTGAATGGCCTTCATTGCTATTCCATTGGGTGCCATACGTTACCTTTCGATGTAAGTAACAAAATTGTCTAAAACATCAAACAGCTAAAAGTTAAAGGAAGAACATTACTAACTATTTTCTAAAATCATCTACGCACATGAGCTTTGACACCAGTTATCACAAAAAATTGATGTAGCAATAAACGTACAAATGACGGGGAAACGTCTATTTAATCAGCTTTCTAACGAGGTAGAAAAGTTAAAAAAAATATTTAGAGGTGCCGATGAAACAGTCGATAATGCTGTCAAAGGTCGAATTTACAAATTGTTGAAATATTGAAAAAATTTGTGAGAATCGAATTAACTGACTGATTTATGCCATCTCCATACTTTCTAACCTCCCAGCAATCCATCCTTAGGCACCCAGGTTGTCATGACCCTCAAGTCGCTGAGCGGATTTTATATTTTTAACATGACTCACTACTCGCTGGTCACGGTCATAGTTAGTAGGTAAGTATAGTTAGGGCCAGGGCTAAATATGAAAATAAAAACGACAAAACTTTGTGGGAATCCCCGAACGGTCGAGCCATCTAAGAGCCACGAAAATAAAAACGCGTGGTCTCATGTGTGGTCAGACTGGTCAGTGTGAACAATTTCTTGTTAACATTATTTCAAAATCAAAAGTCATTTATTCAAACTAGGCTGAAAATCAGCACTTTTCGAACGTCAAAGTTACATAAGACAGTCCCCCAAAAATGCCCGCCCGTCACCACTTCCTAGTGCTTTAGCTGGGAAGAAGAAGTGGTGGAACAAACTCCCCAGCAGCACGTTTATTTAATTTAATACCTACGTGCGTATGTACGTATATTTATTAATTATGACAATCGATAAATTAAACTATTTAGTTTGGATAACTTGGTTAAAATGGCTTCAAGCTTATGTGATTTATCGATGAAAAACGTAATAGTTGTGTAATTTGGTACGCCCCCCATTTAATTATCCCTACTTTACGTGCAAGGGAGGTACCCTACAAAAAATATTTACCACTTTGTCCGCGGCGTGACTAATATGTATACCTATGCCAAATTACAGCTTGCTAGTACTAAGAGTCTCTGAGCTAAGCCGGGGACAGACAGACAGACAGACCGACATGGTGAAACTATAAGGGTTCCTTGTTGACTAAGGACCCCTAAAACGTAAGAATATTTGAAATTCGCGGGCTACCACTGCGGATCTACCTTAATATTTTCGCTTAAGTTCATCGATGACAGACATTTTGGTTCAATAGGGTCTTACACCCATTTTTAAAAAATTGTCTTACTTAAATTCTATAGTGCTAATATGCCCAAAAAAAAATCACTAAATTTTTATTCAATCTAGTGCCATAAAAATGCATTTAAATTTTAATTTTCAAATTTCGCGCGTAGTTTGACGAAAACGCTGGACGCAGTGGACGCCATACTGCTCTGTGGTCATGACGTCACTTGGCTATGTAAACAAATGTGCTGATCTATTATCTAACTATCAGTTGACAGTTGACACGTTTTAGTTTACACAGCGGTATGACGTAATAACATGGTGGCTAATATTTCATGGTTTTTTAACACATTAGAAAAACTGAAAACGTTGAATTGATTTTTAAAACTTATTTTGTTATTTTATGAACTAAAAGTAACATTTTCCGACTCCTTTTTGCCTAAACTACCTATCTTAATAATCTATTTGTAGATTTTTTCTCGTATATAGTAAAATACCCTATTCCCAAGTCATTTGTCACTATGTCTTATCTAAAAACACATGTTTAATTCAGTACACATACATACTTATACGTAGAATACGTTTATTTAATAAGTGTTGGTCATGGTTTTTTTTAAAGTATACATGACAGAGTCGTGGCGAAATAATAACAGCCGCACGAGTCGATTGAAGGTTAAGCTACACTTGCCGAGGTCGATCCGTGGATGGGTGACCATATTTACATACCGAAACTCCTCCATGCCTCGGAAAGCACGTTAAGCCGTTGGTCCTGGCTGTCAATCGTGAATCTTTGACCGGTCGTTAGGAGTCGTCAGTAGCCCAAAAGTGTGACAACCAGTCTTACAAAGGGGTATCGTATTGTCTGCCAGGGTCGCGTGGAAGTTCGAAAGGGTTACCGAAGCCCCTGGCAACACAGGCAACGGAAGGAATACGGGTGGGTTTTAGCCAGTAAGAGTCTGACACACCCTGCCGCTCCGCCCAGAGCGGGAGAAGTTACTTGATAATTTCCCTTCCAAAAAATAAAAAAGGGGTATCGAATTACCCAGTTGCTGGGTTTTGGAGGTCAGTTGCTCCGTACTGGTAAAATCAAAATATTTTATTTCACATAAACCTACATGGGTACTTATGAAACGTCAGAAGCTAAGTGCACGGTTCCAATTGGTCGTTTCCTATGGATAAGAGCCGGTAAGAAACTCCACGCGTATCCAGCTACATCCAGTTAGGTTAGGCTAAGTTAGACTGTCAAAAGCAATGGGACAATAATTGGCTGGTATTTTTTATAGGCTGATTATGCACCATTATAATGAGTTTGTAAAGTCGAATTATTAATTCACAGTCTATCATAACCTAGCTGTGACTTTGTGTAATAAAATGGTAATATTTATTGTATTATAGACTTTAACACCTATTATTATACATTTATTTTACACTTATATAAAACGATTAAACTAAACGATCTCCATTACAATAAATATGACCATTTTATTACACAAGTGACAGCTAGCACATGTCAGATAACTCCAGTGAATGAATAATTCGACTTTAGTACGCACACGTAGGTAGTTCAAAACGTTGTATCTTACTAAGTGATATTGTAGACTGGCGAGCAAATATCATTAATATAGTAGCTTAATAGTTAAGGGACGGATTAGAGATCCCTTGGCGACGAATTATGAGTATGAAGTGTTAAGTGCTAATCACCACTCCCAGTTGAGTGACATTTTTAAACTAATTATGAACTGGATAACTATTTGATTATTTTTACTAACGCGTGAGGTCAGTGATATTATTAAAACTGCCAAGGACGGCAATTTGTCTTTTCACCATTTTTACTTTGCAGACTGAAATGACGATGATCATAAGAAAAAGAAAGAAAAAAATATTGTTGATTCTGCACAAAGGAGACACTCGTCACAAAGAAAAATAGACGAAATACACACTATATATTTTACATATCTCGGGAACAGGGGGTCCCGGACCTTTGAAAGGCGTACGAGAGGTCGAAGCCAACTTGCAGAGGCCCCTTAGACAATTTTAAATATCATTATTTTAAGAATATTAGCTTTTAAATTATGTAAAAAATTATAATATTTACATAATTGTGGGCTTGTGGCTAAGTAACTACAGCCGCACGGGTCGATCGATTAGGTTAAGCTACGCTTGCCGCGGTTGGTCCGTAGATGGGTGACCATCTTTACATTCCAAGAACCCAAGAACCCTCCGTGCCTCGGAAAGCACGTTAAGCCGTTGGTCCCGGCTGTTATTTTTAGATCTTTGACAGTCGTTACGGGTAGCCAGAAGCCCGAAAGTATGACAACCAGTCTTACAAAAGGGTTATCGTGTTACCCAATAACTGGGTTGTGGAGGTCAGATAGACAGTCACTTCATGTAAAGTACTGGTATTCAGGAATACACTGGATGCCGACCCCAACATAGTTGGGAAAAGGCTAGGCAGATGATGATTGTATTTACATTGCATTGTATTTTTTTTCATTGTATTTTCTAATGACCTAAGGCTACGAAATTATAAGTACCTATAATCAAGTTTTAGTCTAAGTCAAACATAAAAAACATAACATAACATAACATCACGCCTGTAATACCCGAGGGGTTGGGCAGAGGTGTACCTATAGTACACCCACATTTCGCCAGTTATGTTTAAGTCCCATGTAATAGGGGGCGAGCCTATTGCCATCAACCAGGCACAAATCCAGACTCCGGGCTAGTCTAAGTCAACAAACTAGTAAATTTATTTTGAAGTGTCAGGCATTTTTTAAGACGGTAGGTAACACGAAATCGGCAAAGCATTTCTGGCTCTGAAAGTTTAGACTGAAAAATATAGCGACGTAATATACACCCTAAGAAACACAACCATCATAAGCATATTCAGCCTATAATGTGGGACCCACTGCTGGGACACGGGCCTCCTCTCTGTGAAAGAGAATGGGCCATAATCCACCACGCGGTTCCAATGCGTATTGGTGGATGACACATGTCTTTGAATTTTCGGTTCTAGGACATGCTGGTTTTTTTACGAAGTTTTCCTTCTCCGTTTTGAGAGCAGTGGTGATGAAATTATTTACACAAATTAAAGCGCCTGCCTGCGTTCGAGCCCACGAACTACAACTCGTAAGCCTTTACCAACGTTAGAAAAACACAACCACTTGTGTAATATTTTCGAAGCATCTTCCTCACACTAATTGGTTTCAATCTCAAGCGGATCTAATAGTGCGTTAATTGATAAAGGGACAGGTGCGTATGATTAAGTGATTGCTTCATGATTTATCATGGATTTGTAATTTTTACCGTACATAGTGCACTGTCTCTATGTTTTGAACTCAAAAACTCGAATCCAGTGCCGGATTACCCACGTAGCAAGAGTAGTAATTGCTACGGGCCCCGGGAAAAAAGGGGCCCCGCGTATTCAAACCAGCCCACCGTCGCCTGAGCGTAATTTTTTGAGTGAAACATATTAAGACGTGGTATATTGAATTTATTTGATGTCACAAAAACGAAAGAAAAGGTGTGACGTTTCACGTCACACCTTTTCTAGTCCGAAAAGACAATCCACGTCCGACAATCGGTAACCGATTATTTCGTTGGCGAAAATAAAACACAGAATTTCATACGGTAAACGTACAAGTTCTACAAAAAGTCGCTCGTATAAATGTAAAGAATTTGATTCAGCCCAATAATCGGCTCTATAAAAAGTCTGTGAAGTGTGTCAGCACCCTTACTCGACAATCAGTGTGGATGCGTAGAAGAATTGAAATGGCTTGATTCAAAATGTTAAAATTGGCTATTTATTTGTACGACATTTATTTGTACGTCTACATTATTTTTATTATAATTTAGTAATCATATACCTACCAAAAATGTATTTTATTTTACCCTTTTTTACCACTTTATACTTAAGAACCCATAGCAGATCAAAGGCCCCTCGTTAGAATTTGCTACGGGCCCCGCGCTTACTTAATCCGACACTGCTCGAATCGATTAAATAAATGCCTGAATTAAACAAATGAATGATTGAATGATCTAATACCCATGCTCCTCTGCATCTCTAGGATTTAATATGAAAAGAATATTATCGGAAGTTCAAGTCAAGTTGGCAATTTCGCAAGGTCCAGTGACTGTGGGCAGTGCATTGAATTATTACTTGTAACTTCACTTTTGATTTTATATCTTTGATTAAATAGCTGATGTGATGATCTCACATCAGCTATTTATGGTACTTATATGTACGGGTGAACATTATCATCGTCGGGATCAAAAATTACCAAATTCACGGGTTCTAACTGATTATAATTGATGATATCACCGCGTTGTGTTTATGCGTTTCCAATTTATTAAAATTATATTTAATAACATATATCATTATTCAGCTCTTCCAAACCTAAGCTCATTAAATTAAATATTAAAATTCGACTTATTAAAATAATCACATAATATATTACCAACAATCCTATTAATATTTCCAAAGTTCACATCCATCCAGGAAACCGAAATACAAAATACCAAAGTACTTAAAAAGGACTTACCTGCCATAAATCTTTAATATCCGATTTATTGGTTTCTGAAGTTAAAGGGCACTCGATGAAAAGTGTTTATTCACTCGACTGGTAAACTTACGTCGAAGTTTTGCGGAGCGAAACGCGAGACGTGCGTCGTGGTTGACCGTCCGATCGCAACTGAATCCTGCCTGGTATATAGCGTGTACTGGCTGGCAAGGACAGGTGTTTCGATGTCATTATTACTGAAAAATACAGTGATCTGTGGTTTTGAAACATTGTGATTGCGTTGTTGTGTTCGTTTTTTATTAATTTTAAGTTTGAGAAGTGGTGATGTCAAATGGTGGGTTTGAAGTGTGAAGATACTTTTACGTCAGTTTATATCGATTGGGTTTGCTTAAGGTCTGTCAAATCATTTTTTAATATACAATTAAATACATTGTTGTTGTAAAAAGAGTTTTTTTAGAGGCGGAAAACTTTAAATTGAAATATAACAGAAAAATGTTTTTAATATGAAATTGGCTTTATTTGAGCGATATTTTTTTGCCAACAATGTTTGAATACGATTTCGGGCATGTGGCCGGTACGGCTGACGCGTACATGGCTTAATATGAAGGTCAAACTTTCACATACTCCACGCAGTAAATCTAGTTGTATCTCGGCAATAATGAGTCGAATGTTGGCATCTAAGTGCTCAATTATTTCCGGTTTATCGGCGTAGACATACGAGTTTACATATCCCCAGAGAAAATAATGTAAAGGATCGCACGACTGAGATGGCCCCACTTCGTGAAACTAGTCGTTCGTCAAAAGTTTCTTTTAGAAAATTAATTCAATAATATTTTTTTTCTTTATCTGTCAAATAAAGTCTATTTCATGGATATCAAAAAATGTTACTGTGTTTTATTTCAATTTACAGTTCTCTGCCTCTAAAAAAAAACATCCGATATTTGAAAATAAAGCAAGAAATATCCATTAAATAGAACTAAACTTTTACTATCAAACCAAATGCCAACTTCATACCAAATATTTTTACAAACACTAAGGTACTTGTGAAAAAAACAGTCGATCAACAAAAATCTCTGAAAGAGTTCATACAAGCCCTCACTTGCTACAGCGTAGTAAGGCGGCTACGACACCGCTACGAAGCTACGATGTCTACGAGCACCGTAGTAAAAGTTTAGCGTACTGCGTAGTATCGTAATGAATAATAATAATGTTTTATGCGAAAGGTACCGCATTTTATTATATTTTATTAGCTATTATCCTTTAGTACATTGTAAAGGTACATTTTGTAACATAATATCAGGAGTTTTGTGACCATAGGAACGATAATGGTGTCTCATACGATCGAGTTCGATTGTTGAATATCGAAGAATTTTATACAGATAAAACCGTAATATCGACGGCCGCAAAGTATAAACGGTTATCTCCAAAACTTCTTTACAGGACAGCGTTTTTAACGCAACACTGTTATAATTAATAGAAAAACAAAGCTATCTTCTACTATTTTACCAAGGAAATGGTTATGGCCAAATATTGTCTTTATCTATTTCGTACAAAACAGTCATTTAAATGAGTCAACTGTCATATATCCGCTTATACTCGAGACGTCCTAATTGCTTAAACTTATTTTTTTTTTATATTCAGACAGCTATTACATACTATTATTTTGTATTGTTTATTGCTATAATAAACAAGGGTATGTAATAATTTTCCTTATTTAACCATTATTTGTAACGGTGACGTAACTGTTGTTCTTGCACTAAAATAACGCAAGTTTAAAAAACTGACGTTAAAACGGCTATGTGACTGATATCTTTTTTTTACAACAGGTAAACTCGGCGATTGTTCGACGTATACACGGACTAATGGTATATGCCAATTTCAAGTCGTTCGTGTTGCGTGTTCCGACTCATCATTTGGTGACCATCCTCAAGGAAGAGTTTTGGCCGAAAGGTGTGCTGTATCGGTGTTTCCGCGATCAGCTACGTGACACCTCGCAGCGTAAAGACTCCTACAAACAAGCGCGACACGCGACGCGACACAATGGCACCGCTTGTAGTGCTACACGCGGTGCCATTCTGTCGCGTCGCGTGTCGCGCCTGTTTTAAGGAGCCTTAACACGATGCCATCACTTCGTGTGCAGTAGTTTTTAAGTTTGTTGTAGAAAATATGTATTAGTTTATAGTTATTGTTTTTATACTTATATTCTTATTTTTTTCTTTAGAAATAAGCATCACCTTTGTACGTATTTTTCTGTTCCTTTCTTCTTGTCTGTTTATATGTGTGTACATAAACTGTAAAATAAATATATTATATATATATTGTGTTTTTATGGGTCTTAGTTGCCTGAAATAAAAGATATTATTATTATTATTATCCGTGTCTACTCCGTCACTTTGGGAAAGATAGGTTTAGTTGTCTTTATAAGTGACTTAATAGTAGTAAAAACCGAGAACAAAAAGAAAAAAATCATATGATAAAACAAAGAATTCTGAGATGAATTATGTTAAAAGTGCAGTTGACTCTTTCTACTTTGCTGCCGTCGACATTATGTCTTAGTCTAAACTGTAAAGGTGCCTTTCCATGCTTGGCAGGGCTTAGCAAGCGTTCACAAGCTCACGCAAGCCAAGCCGGCTTGCGTGAGCTTGTGAACGCTTGTCTTCTATCCGGTCTAGTGTCGGTTTTTGGACACAGATCAAAGGGCGCTTGCGGCAAGCGCTTGCAAAGCATTCACACGTTGGTGCGCGTTTAGTAGCCATTATGATCTTGCGACGAGCGCATGTTTAGTTCTATATCCCACAATATAATTATATGTATATTGTGGGATAACATAACTGGCACAGATAATGGTAACCGAAATATCAATTAAAGTGAAATAATTAAATAGTTACCTGGTACGATTTTTATGAATCTTTTTCATCCACCATCTTCGTGGTCGTCGAGCTTTCCTTGTTTTACTTTGCTTGTATTTCAAATAAAAGTATGTTAAACCAAACGCAATAGCCGACACAAGTTCGGTGTCCGCCATGCTTGGGTGTACGTAGCACACTGACGCATTCACAAGCATGAAAACGACTCCCAAATGCCAAGCGAGATTTGTGGACGCTTGGGGCTTGAAGACGTTTGCCAAGGCTTGGCAAGCATGGAAAGGCACCATTATACGCTCAAAACCAGTTTTGACTGGTAAGACTTTTGGGTCGCTAGGTAGGTCGTTTTAGTGACCCTCTTTTGTTGTGATTCTAGATAACTAAGGCGTTCCGTAAAAACTGTCTCTTAATAGGAAAAGCGCTTCTTTTTGTAATAACGGTTTTGAGTGAAACCAATCAAAACTGGTTTTAACCGATTAAAAGTTATGACTGTTCCATATTTATACAAATTAATAATTTTATAATGAATCAACCTAACAAGCGTCCTTCCTTTTCAGGTATTCGTAGGTATTGGGCGCAGAGATAATTGGCAAGTAGTATGACAATAGCAGGAATTTGTTATTAGTACTAAATAGTTTGTATTTAGTTCGTTAGCAAGTTTCGTCTAGTAAACGGCTATTTCTTCAATATTAACGGGTTCAAGAACACTGAACTAGACACAATAGAAGTATTATTGTTGTGACATCTATGGGCGTGTCCTTCAAAGTGTTAAGAGTTCACAACCTCAAAGCCACCTCATTCTTTATCTCGCTTGCTCGCGACGCAGGGAGAAGGCTCCGAGGCGTCGATAGTTTAAGTAATTTCTTTACGTGGGGAAAATAAAGGTAAAAATAAATAAAAAAATTGTATCTGCTTTATTTTCTTGATCTAATTTTAAAGTATTTTTTTTAATACCAGCGGTTTATTGTTCGGATTAAAGGTAGCTTTGTAAAAAAAATCGATAAAACTTTAATGGTATCGTGTTTTTGTCAAACATAGTAGTTTTTTTTGGGTGGGAAATTATCAAACAACTTCTTTCGCTCTGGGCGGTGCGGGTTCCGCCTGAAATTCCCGACGCCTAGGGCGTCTCCTGCGATAGCTAGGGGCGTGAGGATGCGAAGTTTGCCTCTTCCTCACCCGTTCCACTTCCTTCGCGAGCATTACTGCTTCGCAAAAGGGGTTGACAGCTTCCCATGCCCTCTCGCTCCGTACTATGACCTGAACCAGGGCCGGACGGGAGAGATCTTCGCCACCGATCGCCTCCACGAGGACATGGCGGTGCTCTGCCCAAGCCGGGCAGACCTCCACCGTGTCTTCCGGGCGATCCACACAGTGGGGACACCTGGGCTTTTCCTCCCGCTTTATCCAACACAGGATCCTCCCGAACCAGCCGTATCCGGTGAGAACCTGCGTCAGACGGTAGGTAAAAACGCTGTGGCGCCTCTCTAGCCACTCCTCAAAGTTATCGCCACAATTGTGGCGTGCCCAGCACTGGGTGGCGACAATCGCACTCTCCATGTTGTCATGAGATCCCGCCAGAGCTCTATCCGCTGTGCCGTGATTTTTCGCGACAGCGGTTTTACGCACCTGCGTTTTGCCTCCTCGCGCCACTCCCATACGTGTGCGAGGACTTTTGCCTCCAGATCCCATGGCGGCAATCCGGCAAGGAGGCTCGCCGCCTCACTGGAGACCGTGCGGTATCCCCGGACCAGTCGGATGGCCACATACTTAGCATCAATCCTCAACTTTACCATAAATATTATTTTAAAATGAATGCTGCAGTGTTTTCGATATAACGGAGGATCATGCTCAATTTGTGGTATTGTAGACTCTTAGACAGTTCCGAGAACTCTTAAGTAAACAATTAAAAGGGCTTTCAATAATTTCTCAATATTATTGATAAATATTCTTAATCGGCTTACAGTATTATTGGGATACAATCATTATTATCGATTGCAAAATGTTATAAAGCTAGCAACAACTAAATTACAACTCTATTCCTGTCAAGTTACAGTCTTAAATTGTTTCATTGAAGATATTTTACAGAACGCTTTGCGAATGGTTTGGTGGTTGAGTTGTTTACCTTTGGTACACAAATCTGTCTTGTTTTTTCCGGTGAGCAGAAAATTATGTTATCACATACCCTACTACTACTAATCCGCCCAGCTCAGCGTCAGTGGAAACGCAACCTGCGTTTCCACTGACGCTGAGCCGGGCGGAGTGGAGAGGAGTGGACCGTGAATTGGCCAATCACAGTCCTAGAAATCTCCACTCTGCAGATTTCGAGCACTGTCATTGGCACTATCAAGACCCTGTTTGACTTATAATAACCATCATAAGATTATAAGTTATCCTCTGCTGGACATAGGCCTCTGCGACGCCGTTTAACATGAACTTCAGCTACTCGTATGCCGATGACGCCAGCTACCCTTCGAAGGCCGTCGCTCCACCTAGCCTTCCCTAAATTTGGCGAACCACTTTCCAAAAATACGCGAAGATATTTCCACGTGCTTGTGCTTTCTAAGAAAATGACACAACGTCGTTTCGGTCGGAGGAGCAGTGGTGGCCCAGTGGTAACGGCCCCGTCTTACGAATTGTAGGTCGTGGGTTCGAACCCAGGCAGGCGATTTACTTTGTGTAAATAATTTCCTCACCACTACTCTCAATAACGGTGAAGGAAAACACAGTGAGGAAACCGATATGACCTAGAAGCAAAGATTCTAAGGCATGTGACTTCAACCAACCCGCACCGGGCCCGCGTGGTAGATTACAGCCCACTGCTTCTCAAAGAAAGGAGGCCTGTGTCTCTTTTTTTTTTTTTGTGTGGGAAATCATCAAATTACTTCTCCCGCTCTGGGCGGAGCGGGAGGGTGTGTCAGACTCTTACTGACTAAAACCCACCCGTATTCCTTCCTATTGCCTGTGTTGCGGGGGCCTCACTGACCCATAAGTACCTCCCCGCGAGGCCTGTGTCCCTGCAGTAACAACAGGAACATTATAGGGTGATTATGATGAATTTCGGCCAGAGGCCGTTCGATAAGTGCTGATTCTCAGCCTAGTTTGAATAAATGTCTTTTGATTTTGATTTAGAGACCCGAGCACGAATGCGTGACGTATTCGTAACGTAAATTCGATCGATTCTGTAATCGAAAATATAACTATTCTATAGAAATTTGGTTTATTTTTTTTCTTTTTCCCCTATTCATATGAATAAAGTGAGAGGGGCTCCTGGCTAAGTAATAACAGCCGCACGGGTTGATCCATCAGGTTGTTACGCTTGCCGCGGTTGGTCCGTGGATGGGTGACCATATTTACATACCGAGACTCCTCCGTGCCTCGGAACGCATGTTAAGCCGTTGGTCCTGGCAGTGATTCGTGAATCTTTGACCGGTCGTTAGGAGTCGTCAGAAGCCCAAAAGTGTGACAACCAGTCTTACCGACGGGTATCGTTGCTGGTTTTTGGAGGTCAGATAGGTAGTCGCTCCATGTAAAATAATATTCAGCTGTCCATTCTGCTTCCAGTCTAGTTAGGATAAGGCTAGGCAGATTGATTGATTAACATATGAATACAGTTTTAAAACTAATGTGTCAATTTTAAAATTCTTTGAATTTACGTTTCGTTTACTCCGCGTGTTCGTGCTAGGCATACTGAAATATGAAAGGTATCTAAGTAAAAAAAAAATTGAACCCTGAAAACACTACACTCCTTATTTGGGCAATCGTGTAAAAAGAGTATGTGTGCTTGTAACCACACGATAGAAGTGAAAACTTACGATTGGAACTGAGTATATGCGATTCAGCGTCGAGTATACGCGATTCAGAGCGGAGTATACGTGATTCAGCGCCGAGTATACGCGATTCAGCGCCGAGTATACGCGATTCAGCGCCGAGTATACGCGATGCAGCGCTGAGTATACGCGATTCAGCATCACCACCGACGGACTGGAGCCAAGTATAACCCGATTCAGCGTCACCGATCGCGCGTCACGGTCAGTTTCGTTCACTGTTCAAGAAGAACGCAACGTGCGTCGAAAAGAGGTAATGGGCCTAAAGAAGTAATTTCAGCAGTGTGTCCCTGCACTAACGTTTGTCGATTTGCAAACTATTCGACTATGAGCTAAAATAAATTGACTCACAGTATTTTTTTTTTTTTATTAACTGTTGTAGAATCAGATGTAGAAACGGATTTTCGTTTAGAAACCGCGTTTATTCATTGTTTGAAGTAGGAGGAAAAACCTAAGTGTTCAATTAACTAACTTGAAGTCCGTGAATGCCGTGACATAGTTAATGATATTGCAGTAGCTCAACTGGTAATTATTATTGAAATTGAAGTTAAACAGACGACTGAGGTACTTTCATTATTAATTTATTAAATAAGCAATTTAACTGTATACACGGCTACTTAAAAGCTATACATTTCCAGTTTATGTTGGTCTTTCATTGTATATGATTTCCGTACAGGAAATGTATAGCTTGATATGTAGCCGTGTGTACACTGTCTTATACCCTTACCCAAAACGTATCTACAGTAGTTAATATTTTACTTATTGCTTAAACGTAGCGTTTAAATAATGTTTAATAAGTTCCACTGGTACCATGGACATGTTAACTGGTTCCTTAACCCGGAATACTTAACTATCATTTACAATTGTTAGTTCTTATAGCGCAACAAAACACACTTTTTCACTAGAAAATTCTTCATCAGCTCAGAGACTGGATTTGTGCTCGATTAATGAATATTCCCTACTATTAGGTTACATGGGACTATCTGACTAAATACAAAAATACAAAATTATTTATTTCAACTTTAACATTGTGTCATACATAAATCGGGGCAGCCCCAGAAAGTTACAATAGTACTTGTGTCAGAGAAATATATGCACTGTAAGCCCAATTACTTTAGGGAAAATCAGTTTGTTGATCGCCTTGTAAAGGATGATGGAAAAGATTGATTTCCATAATATTATAGGAAATTCAGCGAGCGAAAAAATTTGAAAGACGTGCACTTTGCCAGTTTCTGTGCGCGGCTATTCTAAACTGATGATCTTGCAGACATTTTTACGCGTAAAGGCTTCTGCAGACTCGGATGATATCGCGGGCGCGACAGGGAGCATTATGCCTGTCGCGCCCGCGATATCGCCCCAGTCTGTAAGAGCCCTAATGGTATAAAGTTACACTTTCTAAGTATTAATACGAAAATACAATACTCAGCACAATCTAGCGAAATGTAAGAAAGAAAGAAAAAGTATTTATTGGGACTCGCACAGGAGATCACAAATTAAACTAAAAAAACACTCATAGAAACATAAAAAAACAAAAACAAAGTAAAATGAAAATAAAAACAAAAAGTCCTGTACGAGGCCAAACGGCTCCTATCCCAGCATAATGATGCGACATTTAAAAAAAGTGTCGCAGCGCTGGTATTCTGATAGGGCCCGAAACGGAGGATTATTGACCCAATCGACACCCAGTGTCATCCTTCCATGTCCCATAAATGTTGGAGTGTCCAAAATGACCATACACCTGCACTTCTGAGGACATAAAAAAGCGCCCATTGATGCCGCGATTGGTGTTGCACGTACTGGGCCCAACCTATTTTTATTTTTTTTTAACTTGTAATATGCAACCAGCAGACTTAGCGTGACGCTTTCTATTTTTTCATTACTCCACTGTAGAATAGAAATCGCTTGTCTATATTTCTCGATAGAAAACTGTCAACTGTCTGAACGGAAACGTCATTTTTGTCTACTCTTCCGTCGACAAAACGCTTATCTACAGTTCTAGTGCTAAACCTGTTGGTTTGCCGCGAGAAATCGCGTCACAACGGACGGAGCTCCGGCGGGATCTTATGGCGACATGGAGAGTGCAATTGTCGCAAACCAGTGCTGGGCATGCCACAATTGCGACGATAAGTCCCCTCTTTGAGGAGTGGCTAGAGAGGCGGCACGGCGTCCTCACCTTCCGCCTGACGCAGGTCCTCACCGGACACGGCAGCTTCGGGAGGTTTCTGTGTCGGATAAGGCTCCCGCCTTAACGGAACTTAACGGAAACGCCCGGGTGTCACCACTGTGTGGATCGCCCGGAGGACGCGTTGGAGCATACGGTGGAGGTCTGCCCGGCTTGGGCAGAGCATCGCTGTGTCCTCGTGGAGGCAATCGGCGGCAGAGATCTCTCGCGTCCGGCCCTGGTTTAGGCCATAGTACGGAGTGATAGGGCATGAGCAGCCGTCAACTCTTTCTGCGAATAAGTAATGCTCGCGAAGGAGGAGGCGGGACGGTTGAGGGAAAGGCAAATTTCGCGCCCTCTCGCCCCTAGCCGCCGCAGGAGACGCCCTGGGCGTCGGGAATCCCGGGCGGATTTCCGACCACCGTAGGCGCGGGCTTGCGGACGGTGAGCAATGGGTAGCTCGCCGTCCAGTAAGGGTCCACTAGGACCGATGCCTGCCGGGGTCACGTGGAAGTTCGAAAGGGTTACCGAGGCCCCTGGCAACACAGGCAACGGAAGGAATACGGGTGGGTTTTAGTCAGTAAGAGTCTGACACACCCACCCGCTCCGTCCAGAGCGAGAGAAGTTATTTGATAATTTCTCATCCAAAAAAAAAAGGCTGATGGTTTGTTAAAACCTATGTTTTCTAAATTCTTTATCGAAATATGTAACTATTTTTTTGAATTTTCCACTCCATTGTTTGTTTCCTTTGTATTGGTGCCTCTGTTACTACCTACACTGTAGCATCCAGTCCAAGGCACTTAATCGAACTAGTTGGCTCAATTAGTTGACTATAGTGCATGGTTTTGGCGTCTCAATAGTTCTTATGTCAAAGTTCAAATTAAGGATGCACCGTCTGCTCGTACTTCCTCCGTTTTAGTCTGCTAATTAGAAATTATAAATGCAATTCTACAGAGATATTTAGTGGTTTGCTATTGAATATGTTAACTGGAAAAACCGGCCAAGTGCGAGTCGGACCACGCACATTGAAGGGTTCCGTATTTGGGATGAATTTATCCCAATAACAAACTTAACATTGTACCTACTTGAAAAACATGTTTATTTATTTATTTAAACTTCTCGCACACAATAAGGTACAACGGTGGACTTAATGCCTTAGGCATTCTCTACCAGTCAACCAAAGGTGGTGAAGAGATAAGATGGCAGGTGCTCTGAGAGGAAATAATAATAATGAAAAATATTAAAAGATAACATAATAGATTATAATAGAATAGGTACAGAAGTACATAAATAGGTTACAAATACATACATATTTACTACAATGCGCAGTGGTGGCCCAGTGGTAACGGCCGCGACTTACGAGTTTTACGTTGTAGGTTCGAACCCAGATAGGCGCTTTACTTTGTGTAAATTATTAAATCAGCTCTGCTCTCAAAACGGTGAAGGAAAACATCGTGAGGAAACCGGCATGTCCTAGAACCAAAAATTCGATGATATGTGACATCTACCAACCCGCACTGGGCCTGCGTGGTGGATTACGGCCCTCTCACAGAGAAGAGGCCTGTGTCCCAGCAGTGCAGTGGGATCATTATAGGCTGATTATGTATACAAGATTTTAAAAAATATACTGAGAAGGCACAGTCATTACATTAATCTCCTTAAATTTCTCTCTGAGAGAGTGTCTCGGACTTAATCTATAAATTGATCGAACAGCTCTTTTCTGCAAAACAAAGATAGTCTGAATGACGGCGGCATTTACCCACAACAGAATACCTCACGACATTAGACTATGAAAATAGCTAAAAAGGAAACTGGCTAACACTAGAAACTGACGAGTTGATGCAACTGCTAATCTGCAAAACTGACGAATTAACGAAACTGACTAATCAACGAAACTGACTAGTTAACGAAACTGACTAATCAACGAAACTGGCGAATAAAATAAACTGATGAGTGAGAGAAACTGACCAGTGATACGCGGACTCAAAATACACGCGGACTTAAAGTACACTAAACGGACTGTCTCTATATCATTTAAATTTTATTTTTTTTCTAATAAAGTATGCTGCGGAGTTTAGCTTTTTTGACAATTTATCTATGTGTGGGCCCCACTGAAGCTTAGCATCCAAAGTTAAGCCCAAGAATACTGTGCTATCTTCAGGATTCAATTCTTCGCCCTTTATCAACACATTCGTATTCAACTGCCTAACGTGAGTAATTTAATGTATTTGGTTTTTTTTTCATTAAGAAGTAAATTATTAGGTAACATTGAACCAGTAAACTTTTGAGATCGCGCTATTTATATCGTCGGTAACCAGTGAGTATAATATTTAGTCGTCCGCAAACAACACTATATCATGATTATCCTTTATGAGGTAAGGCAAGTCATTAATATAAATAAGAAACAAAAAATGTTCAAGAATGAAGTCCTGTGGGACTATAGATCCGGGAGATCTTTTCCCATAAACGTCAATGCTCTGAATCCTATTACTCAAGTATGAAGTAAGAAGATCCAGAGCGGTGTTCCAGATCCCGTAGTGGCGGAGTTTCCTGATAAACGTTTCGTGAAAAACGCAATCGAATGCCTTGGACAAATCACAAAAGATGCCCAGTAGTGGGAACATTATACGCTGATTATGTGTACTACAATAAGTTCTTCCATACATTACAACTGCAAATGTAAGTTTGTACGCACAATTTTAGTAATTTACCATGTTATTTTAAGACCATAGACTTCTTATAGGTTTTCTTGTAATCTATAAGTATAGTATCCTTTGTATTTCTTTTTTAATTTTTAGTTCAGCGGTTTCAGAGATAATGGGGGAATGGTCAATTTAAACATCAAGCTAAATAAAATTAATAGACAATGGTCCACATTAGCACTGGACTGAAACAGCCATGTACAAGACATGAAGAAGGCCTTTGCCCAACAGTGGGGTGATGCAGGCTGGCAGAACCCAATAAGCTTACCTCCAGCCTCCAGGCAACAGCAACCATGACAAGCAAATGTGCCTAAGGCTCCGATCACAGCCTCAAGCGATGCGACTTGCGTTTCCGTCCGTCGCTCTGCAAGTCGCGTCGCGGGGACTCGTGACATGCTTTACGGTTAAAGATACCTAGTTCTCAAAAGAATTACAAATTCACTTATAGAGAAAATATAAATAGGTTTAAACAATGTTATTTTAGACAACTTGTTTCTTTTGTATTTTCTCCGCAGTCGCTGTCGCAAGATACGAGTACTCGTACGTGTCGCTTGAGCGGCTTCATCCCTACTCTCACCGATCGCGGCTCTACACGATTTAAAATTACCTAACAAAAAGTCTCCAACTCTACACGAAACGATAAAAACGTATACGTTTAGCTCGTAGCACGGGGACAAAGAGAGAATGCTCTAAAAAATGGTTTTAGAAAACGGGGTGCTAAACATTGTATCCGTACTGCGCACAATCGTAGATCGAAGTCACCTGTAATGGGAAACCAAGAAAATGTCCTTATTTTATAATACTTGAAGCTCCTAGCACCGTGTACCTCTCCTAAAGACACTCACACACTCACACGCACTTACCACACTAACAGTCCTCATTCTAATTTGTTTGATTTAATTTAATTTTTGTTTTATATTACTTTTGCCCGCGCCTTCGCCCGTGTGGATGTCGGATAATATCCCACGGGAACGCACTACCGGAATTAAAAGAAAACGAAAGTGATCACATACCTCATAGCCGAGCGCTGCGCCCGCCGCGTCAACCATAACTATTTTGCTTCGCGTAATTTTGAATCCGTGTTTTTTTTTTAAATCCTCATTTATTAACGAGAGTTTGATCACATAGTGAACATAGGAAACCCTCATACGAATCCTTTGTTACATGCAAAGCTTAACATCTACGCTTAATCCCAAAATTAACTAATTTGTGTAATATTCTAGCGGCTTTGGATGCTGGAAAAGCTAAAATAATATTACATTCTCCTAATTGAAAATATTCATATTAAATTTAAATAGATTTGAAAGAGGGTGAGTGTGGAAATCCTGTCAAATTCCTTCTGTACGCAGATGATCAAGTTCTACTTGCATCGTCAGCAGAACAGCTGCAAGACATGGTGACTGTGATGGATGAAGCATATAAGATGAAAGGGATGAATATAAATGTGAATAAGACGAAGGTGGTTGAAAGAGCAGAGGATATATCGGTGTGTGATGTGAAAATAAATAATAAGAGTGTAGATCAAGTAAGTGAATTTGTATATTTGGAGAGTCTGTTTACAAAGGATGGAAAGATTAATGAAGATGTGGAAAGGAGAGTAAATGCGGGAAATAAAGTAAATGGTGCTATACATGCGATGGTGGCCAACCAATGGATGCCCAAAGAGGGTCGGCTGGCTGTTCATAATGGTGTGCTGGTGCCTACACTTATGTATGGAAGTGAATGTTGGGTGTGGCAAAAGAAGCATGAAAGTAGAGTAAATGCTGTGGTTTTAAGCATGCGTTCCTTGAGAAGCACGTGTGGTGTGACTATAAATGTTAGGCTGAAAAACGATGGGTGCGGTTTAAAGAAAGATGTAGTGACAAAAATTTAAAAGTGTATGCTTAGATGGCTTCGTCATGTTGAGAGGATGAATTAAAGGTGACTAACAAAAGGTATTTACAAGGCAGATGTGAGTGGAAATGCCGTGAGGGGACGGCCCAGAAAGACATATAAGTGACCTTATTAATGATGTTCTTCAAAAAGGTCAGGTGCGTAGTACTCGCAACCGGCGTACGTGTAGGACCAGATGTATGAACGTAAACGAAGCAAAAGGAGTATGTAAGGAGCGTAGCAGGAGGCGTTCTTTAGTTTCTGCCTACCCCAATGCGAAGAAGGTGTGAGTTTATGTATGTATGTATGTATGTATGTATGTCATATTAAATTCATAAAAAAAAAGTCATGTCACTTACGAGGAGGGTGCGGGGGAGTCACAAAAGCATCCTGAAAACTATAACTGAATATGTGCATGCACCTGTATTTAAGGGAGGTATCTCCCTATTGGTATAGGCATTATCAAACGAAAGATAATTCTGAATGGTTGGCTACGTCGTCCGATATCAAATACCCTTTTTCAATGACTTCTCGTCGAAGAATTCTTTCCAAATTTCATAACGTCTCAATCTACCTTCACTAAAACAGGTAGGACAGGTAGTCCTATAAGGTTTATATGTCACCGGAACACCCTCTAAGCACGCTTCTTTGGCTAAATTATCAACTTCTTCGTTTTCTTCAATTGGGGAAGACACCCATTGTAAAATAATATTTTTATTTGAATCTCTTAATCTACTTAAAGAATCTATTATTCCACCGATTCAAGGTACGAAAAGGCTTCAAAGATAGCGATTAACTCGGAATACGTGATAGATTTTTTTTTAAATTTAACTTGTACATAAAGGAGGTATTACTTTGAGGATCAAAAAACGCCGCTCCAACATTTTTTCATCTGTATAAACTCTGTAATATGCAGAATAGCTCCTGCTAAAATTCCTACTTCATATATAACTCGGAGTTTATTTATTTATATATACTTTATTGTACACCACAAAAATACACAACAAAATATAAATAAAACACTACAAAATATACAATTGGCAGCCTTATCGCTTTCTGCGATCTCTTCCAGGCAACCATGGGATGGACACTGATTTGCCTGGACATAAAGTGGGGCTGTCGTTGGTGTAAAAAATAAATAACTACAACATACTAAAATTGATACAATATCCTAAATAATATATACATAAATACATACATATTAAATGTATAAGCAACGAAAATAAATGAAGACTAATAATAATATAATTACAGTTACGAGAACAAGCTCACAGCGACAAGTAATGTACCTTTACGAGTCTTTTAAATACGAGTAACGACTGCGCGCGTTTTATTTGAAGTGGCAAAGCATTCCACAAACGAGTGGCCTTTTGTTTTTTTTTTTGCGTGGGAAATCATCAAATAACTTGTCGCCGGCCCAGTGCAGGTTGGTGGATATCACATGTCTATGAATTTTTTCGTTTTCGTTTTTTCGTTCTAGGACATGCCGGTTTTTTCGAGATGTTTTTCTTCACCCTCTTGAGAGCACTGGTGATGAAATAAATACTGTATAGGTACCTTTTTTTTTTTTGGATGGGAAGTCATACAATAACTTCAGCCGCTCTGGGCGGAATGGGAGGGTGTGTCAGACTCTTACTGACTAGAACCCACCCGTATTCCTTCCGTGTTACCTGTGTTGCCAGGGGCCTCGGTAACCCTTTTGGACTGCCACGCGACCCCGGCAGGCATCGACCCTAGTGGACCCCTACACTTGTGCTGACGATATCTCTTTGAGGCGCGCGTGGAATACATCGCGCCGTCGACCCGGGCCTGGTTCTTACCGGACGGAGAGCTACCCATTGCGCACCGTCCACAAGCCCGCGCCTACGGTGGCCGGAAATCCGCCCGAAATTCCCGACCGTGGGCGTCTCCTGCGGCGGCTAGGGGCGAGAGGGCGCGAAATTTGCCTTTCCCTCAACCGTCCCGCCTCCTCCTTCACGAGCATTACAGCTTCGCAAAAGGAGGTGACGGCTGCCCATGCCCTCTCGCTCCGTACCATGGCCTGTAACAGGGCCGGACGCGAGAGATCTCTGCCGCTGATCGCCTCCACGAGGACACGGCGATGTTCTGCCCAAGCCGGGCAGACCTCCACCGTATGCTCCACCGTGTCCTCCGGGCGATCCACACAGTGGTGACACCCGGGCGTTTCCTCCCGCCTTATCCGACACAAAAAAACGAGTGGCCTGGACAGTAAAGGAATTCGTCGAGAAAAAGTCGACGAACGTTGTGGAATGCATAGGCATTTTAAGCTTCAAGT
Source organism: Atethmia centrago (assembly GCA_905333075.3). Classification (NCBI taxonomy): domain Eukaryota; kingdom Metazoa; phylum Arthropoda; class Insecta; order Lepidoptera; family Noctuidae; genus Atethmia; species Atethmia centrago. The sequence continues at coordinate 19,506,748 of HG995385.1, forward strand.
TGTCTGATGACCTTAAAAATTTCGTGTGGGAGTCGCCAAGAAACTGAAAACGTTTCTTGAGATAGAGAGTGGTGGAAGGGGAAAAGAGGACATTATACAAAAGGGAAAGAATATGGGCATCCCGGCGTAGGTGAATTGGTAACCACTTGAGCTTCACACGAAATTCGGAAACATGGTCATATTTGCGCAAACCGAATATGAACCTTATACAATTATTTTAAGCCGCTCAAGTTTATCAAGTTGGTCTTGAGTAAGATCAAGATAGCTGGCATCAGCATAGTCAAGGATGGGTAGAAGAAGCGATTGTGCAAGCGCAATCTTGGTGGCAGTCGGTAGAAAATTACGCAATCTCTTCAAAGCTGCAGCGGATGCATATAGCTTGCGGCTAACTTCCTGTAGCTGGGCAGTCCAAGAGAAGTTCTTATCAATCAATATTCCCAAGTTTTTAATTTTCTCACTGAATGGAACAACTGAGTTGTCAAAAGAAACTTGGGGAAAAGTCGTCCAGTCGATCCTTGAGATTATCCTAGAACTGCCCACTACCACCTACCAACCTGCGTCTTTATGGGGTTGACCATAAGTCCATATCTCTTGCTCCAGTCGCATATATGAGCCAGGTCACGATTAAATTTGTAAATCATATGCATAAAGATGGTAGAAAGAAATTAGTTCGTCTGAGATTGAGTTAATTAAAATTGCGAAAAGTAAAGGGGATAGAACGCCACCCATTGGAGAGACCTTGTCTTCCTGGAGTAATACCTACTGCTGGTGTACCTCAACACCGGCAGTAGTATTACTCCAGGAAGACAAGGTCTCTCCAATGCAAATACGCTGCCGGCCGAACAGGTAAGTACGAAACCAAGTTGATAGTGATCGTACGATTTCTTAGCTTCGATAACCTCTTTAATGTGTGGTTTAATCGTACAAGACAAGTTCACACCGCTTATCCATGTATTAAGCGAAAATAATCCTATTTCATAGCGATGAATTAGGATTATTTTCACTTAATACGTGGATAAGCGGCGTGAACTTGTCTATAACAAGTTGTCTTGTCTGTAACATATGCGTGTACTCTAGCGAGAGTACACGCATATGTTATTTAATGTTTCAGAAATATGAGCTGCAAGTGGTTTCTTTTTACGTCTCCAATAAATAAATACCTTGGGAACAAATATTAAGTTTGGTAACAATTTCACACCATTTACAAAAGGTTTGAGTTTCAAAAAGAATTAACCGGCTAAGTAATATCTGCGAATATGATTGTAACGGCTGCAGATGGAGTTCGCATTCCATCACATGAATGGCTGTACTTTTAATAAAAACATCTATGACCCTCAAAGATTGGTCTTGAATTTTAGTTAATTTATTTAAATGGGTTTGACAGCTAGTGGTACCGATTCCCTTGTTCAAAAACTAAACTAAATTTAAGTTCAGATTTAATTCAATTTAAGTGCATCTTTTTCTTTATATTTCATTAAGAAGAGGACAGAAGATAAATTTTAGTCTAGACCTGTCAAATTAATCAGCGCCTGCCACTACTCCATACAAGTTTAGACGTGATTAAAAACTTGCCTACTAAAATTACGTCAATTTACGTCAAGCGCTGATTAATTTGACAGGACTAAACTAAAATTTATCTTCTGTCCTTTACTTAATGAAATAGAAAGAAAAAGATGCACTGAACTTAAATTTAGTTTAGTTTGTGAACAAGGGAATTGGCACCATTATCAAATAAAAACCGGCATAATCTATTCTGCTGCGTATGATAGCAATGCATAAACGTCGCAAATGAGTGGGCTGTATGTCCCAATCTGGACCAGTTAGTATTTAAACACATTCAAAAATTTGGAAGATTTTTCTCTTAACCCATTAATATATTTAGAACATTTACATTTAGATTTTTCCACAATCCTAAATATTTATAGTTGTCAACTACTTGGAGAGATCTTTTACTTATTTTAATTTCAATAATGTCTTTTCTACCCCCATTTTTGAATATACAAATTTTACTTTTACTATTTGAAACATTTAAACCAATATCTTGGACTACCTTCTTAAATAAATCTAAAGTCGTTTGCAATATACGAGTATAGCCTCCAAAATTTTGTTGGTAGTTGAATAAAATACAAAGTCATCTGCAAACTGCGAAATATATACATTATTTATCTTTCTACAGATATTCATAGTAACTACATATATTAAACAACAATGGCGATAATGGATCATCATTATTAGTTCTACACAGAGAATCATTATCAAGTTGAATTTTTAAATTTCTTTCTTGTAATAAGTTCCACATAGAGGTGCAAAGGATTTGTCCCAAAGCTAAGCCATCCATCATACGTACTTAATAAACTATGCACATCCACGTTGTTATAAGCATTATCCAAATCAATTAAACAGTATATATGGTCATTTGTTTTTTAGGAAATCCTGTTTGAATTCTAGAAACTAAACTAGTAAGATTATTTAATGTTGATCGACATTTTCTAAATCCTGTGGTATTCTTGTCTAACATACAGTTCTTTTCTATAAACCACTCTAGTCTATTGAGGTAGAATGTTATGGAAAGTTTTGCATAGACATTAGATCATAGATATGGGCCGAGGGGAAGAGCCTAAACAAGGATCACGTCCTGGTTTGCGAATCGGCACCACAACTATATCACGCCATTGCTTAGGTACAAACGAATAATTGAAAAATCCATTAACTAAATTGAGTAGGGCTTGTTTCCCGTTCTTAGGTAAGTATCTTATCATACAATATGTGATCTTAACACTACCAGGGGCTGTATCTTTATTTTTTAAGTTTTTTAGTTAGCTCTTGAATTGTAATAGATATTTCAAGTTTTGGGTTATTCGATGTAAGTAGAGGATAGTCACATAATACGAAATCGGGGGCTAAAGTACGAAGTAATTCACTTGCTTTAGTGCTGTCAACATAGGATTTTGCTGTTATATCCCATAATCGGTGGATTCACCACAGCTCACTAATCGTCGTAGTTTGGTCAAGAGTAGAACATAAGTCTTGCCATGACTTGCTTCTAGAGTACCGTATATATCATTGAGCATCACTGATTTTACTTTGCAGGATTGTGTGGTTATATGATGATGGATTACGTCGAAATTGGGAAAGTGCTAAACGGCGGTCTGCTACAGCTTTAGAGAGATTGGGACGCCAATAAGGTTTTGGTGTAAAATTTAGTTCTGGGTCCGTATTAATTTTAACATATGGTATAAAAAAATCTGCAGCCATGTCCAAATGGTCTATAAATATGTCATATCCTTTTTGGAAATCATTTGGAAACACAAATTCATCGAAAAGGTCATTAAGTTGTTGGTGCCCTACCCAGTCAGCCTTTTTATAGTTTCGACGAGATATATATATAACGTCGTCAGCGATGGCTGAGCGATAGTGCCATCATCGTCATCTAGATTCGGTGGTTCGGAATGCATAGTGCAGGTTTACAATCAAACAAGATGATACAGCGAATTAGTTAGTAATTTTACTTTCACAATAATTAACACAGTACAATACTAATAACGTTCATGCACTATTTTCTAAGTTCGGGCAAACCGACCGTTTCGCATAGGAGAAGTGGATGTCTGCATCCGTTCGTTGCCCTCACAAGACTGACCCATCGTTTAGCCACTTCCCTTACCACGACTCTGCCCGCGTGCCGCCCCCCTCTAGCGGGCTCGTCACGACGTTTACCCTCACCTTAGTACTACAATAATCAATTGAGAGACTTTTATCGCTCATCATTTATAATCTGCGACATATACGTTACTTTAAAGTATGTTGAAATTTTAATAACACAATCATCGCTTCCCAATGTGTCATTTAACAAATGCCAGTTTAAACTTAAGCTTATATCGGATGACGCCATCGAAATGTCGAGAAATGACTGTTGTAGTACATCATTGACTAACTTAATACGCGTGTGATCGCCACTGTTGTTCATTAACAGTAGCCTTATTTCATTAAACAGTGGCGATCACCAAATCAGTGCTGGTCATCAAATCTTTTACGCACTCTCCTGTCTACTTTATTGGGATAGTTTCCATTGAAGTCACCTAAAAGTAATGTGTTAATTAACCTGTAAAAATAATTAATTTCAGTCTGACTGGCTAATATTTACAGAAGGTAGACAGTAAATCGATATAATGTTCTCAATTTCATTACAACTGTACACTTTAACGTGTATGCTTTCAATAACCGAGTTAAAATTATGTAAATCATGGCAAATCTGAGGTTAAATTGTCTTATGTGTGAGTATTGCTGCACCTCATTATGAATCGTCTCTGTCTTTGCGAAATTCATTGTAATCTTTAACATTAAAATAAATTTCTGCTTGTAACCTGGTTTCGCTTAATAAGGCAATGTGAATCTTGTCTTGTATTAACACATTCTCAAACTCACTTAACTTTGGCGTAATGCTTTGTGCGTTCCATTGGATAATGTTTAATTTAACATTTGTTACATAGTTATCTACCAACCCGCACTGGGCCCGCGTGGTGGATTACGGCCCACTGCCTCTCACAGATAGGAGGCCTGTGTCCCAGCAGTGAGAACATTATAGGCTGATTATGTGACATAGTTATCTGGCATTTGAGAAATAATCAATCAAGGATTAATTTATGGATAGGCCAATCCGCTACATTGTCAACTACTACTAAAATTACCCAATCAATGCAAGTTTTAAGTACTCCTTTGTAAATCATTTGACTAGGGCTTTCTTTCATGAATATTATCTCTTGTAATCTCTTTAACAATTCCTTAAAACTGATATATCTGTGTTTTTCTCCTGTTTCACCCGAGAATTTTGTCTGAGCTGCATTATATTCTTCTATATCCGTTTTACTCCACTCCATAAACCCCAGATCTGACAAGTTCTCCTGTTTCTTCTGTTTCTGTTTAGAGCCTGACTTTCGTTTTTGTTTATGTACCTAGGCCTTAGTTATCACTTCAGCATAAGACATACTAGTGGTTTGAGTAGGAGCTGTGTCCACGAATTCAAGGGATAAAAATGTTATATCAGTATCCTTTATTTATATGTGCACTTCCTTGTGCGTTGGTTCGTCTTTACGAACATTGATAGTTAGGACCTTTCTGTAGGTGCAATTAAACTCGGACATGAGTTCCTACAATCTTTTTTCCTGTAAAAAGATTGGACATGTTTTGACAGGAATTTATGTCTTACATTACAGCTAACGCATTAAATCATGTTAGTGGTTTCGCAATTGTCATGGTTTTTTTCCGCATTTAGGATACACCACTTTAGTTACATGACCGTATTTCCAGCAACGCGAACATTGCGATACTAGAAATACATATGGTTCTACTTTTATCCTCAAAACATTTGTATAAACATAGGGTGATAAGAACCGATGACCCATTAAAACAAACACGAACCGTTTCACGGGGTGACCACCTATTTGCCTCAAAGTTCTCGCGATTCAAGCGATTTAACGATAATACCTTGGCTGGTTCGGGGCAACATATACTCTTCAAAATGTTTTTATCTGACATTTCCAAGTCAACATGTCGTAGTATACCGTAGGATAAATTCCTTTCCATCGCTCTCTGAATATGCCATCCCTTATCGATAAGAAATTGACATGCCTCCAAATTCTCAGCGCTGATTTCAAGCTGATTTCGCTAATCAATTCTATACAAATTCGATACGGATTGATAATTTTCACCCTGCTAATGTCTTTTATATTCTGGTCTATAAATAACTTCATTACATAACACTAATTATTTTAGGTAATTTCTCTTTATCAGCTATATATATTTCTATCTTTTCTGCTGCCTTCAATATTTTATTTTTCCGCTTATATTCCGTCCATTCTTCATCGCTACTTTCTCTCATTCTTTTATTAGTCTTGTCTTCACCGTCTTCAACGTATAACTCTTCATTTAAAATAGAAATCTCATTCATATAATCATTATTTATTTCATTACGCGTCTCATAATTATCGCTGATTTTACTCGTAAACAAGTCGCATCTGCGTCAAGCAGCAGGTAGCCGGCCGACCAGCCACGTGCCGCATCTATTTAAGTTCGAATATACTCTTGTGGACGCGATCGGTGGAGGTGATCTCTCGCGTCCGACCCTGATCCAGGCCATGGTACGGAGCGAAAGAGAGAGCATGTGAAGCCGTCACCTCCTTTTGAGAAGCTCTAATGCTCGCAAAGGAGGAGGCAGAACGGGTGAGGGAGAAGAAAATTTCACGCTTTCACGCCTCTAGTCGCCGCAGAACACGCCCTGGGCGTCGGGATTCCCAAGCCGACTCCCGGCCACCGTAGGCGCAGGCTTGCGGACGGTGAGCAATGGGTAGCTCACCGTCCGATAAGAATAAGACCCGGGTCGACGGCGAGTTGTGTTGCACGCGCGCCTCAAAAAGATGTCAGCACAACTTAAGGGGTCCGCTAGGGCCGATGCCAGCCGGGGTCGCGGGAAATTCCGAAAGGGATTCCGTAGCCTCTGGCAACACACAGGCAACGGAAGGAACACGGGTGGGTTTTAGTCAGTACGAGTCTGACACGCCCTACCGCTCCTCCCAGAGCGACAGAAGTTATATGATAAATATCCATGAAAAAAAATTAATAAAAGTTCGAATGTACTAAACTAAACAGTACTTGCTCTGCTCAGTCGACAAATACAACTTACTGTGACGACCCGCTCGCACGAGTGCCGCGACGGAAACTGAATCTATGATATCTTTTAAAGTATTCATTTAAATGATATGATGTAAGGCATAGTTTGATTTTAATTAAACGCCCTATTTATATAAAATATTTTATTGGACAAGGATTTAATATAATACCTATAATACCGGAAAAAATTGCTTCGGAAATAATACCTTTTTTATCAAATTCAGATAAAAACTGTTACTTTTACTGTGAGACTTAGAAGATAGACATAATTATGCTATCGCCGACTTTTTTGTTGAACGTTTTAAGATGTACAATCCTGTAGAACATAAATTTTACGCGGCCCACGCCAGTAAAGCTCCCAGTCGCCATGATTTTTTCCGACACCTTCAATAATGATCGTTATATTTCAGCCAATTTACACATAAACCTTCCTCATTAATAAGTGAAAACCATTGATGAAAACCTTTTGAAAATCCGTTCAGTAGTTTTTGAGTTTACCGCGTTCAGATAGAAAGACAGACAAACGCGGCAGGGGGACTTTGTTTTATAAAATGTAAGGAAGTTCCAAAAGCATAATAAAATTATTGTTGTGATACTCTAATAGGGAGTCAAAACTGTCTCTCCTAAACACAGATTACTAGCTAGGAGAGCAGCGCTTAGCTAAACAAATCGTGTGTACACAATATAATTAATAATGCATACTTTGTAAGTCCCTCATGTACGACAAAACCTTTGTGTATAAATAAATTATGTATTATATTATTATAAATACATTATGGGGCTTGTGGCTAAGTAATAACAGCCGCACGGGTCGATCGATCAGTTAAGCTACGCTTGCCGCGGTTGGTCCGTGGATGGGTGACCATCTTTACATACCCCGTGCCTCCGAAAGCACGTTAAGCCGTAGATCCCGACATGGTGGAGCATAGGGTGGAGGTCTGCCCGGCTTGGGCAGATCACCGCCGTGTCTTCGTGGAGGCGATTGGCGGCAGAGATTTCTCGTGTCCGGCCCTGATTCAGACCATGGTACGGAGCGAGAGGGCAATACTGTTTCGCAGAAGGAGGTCCTCGCAGCAGTAATTTTCGCGAAGGAGGAAGCGGGACGGTTGATGGAAAGGTAAATTTACCGCCCTCTCGCCCCTAGCCAACGCAGGGGACGCCCTGGGCGTCGAGAATCTTGGGCGGATTTCCCGCCACCGTAGGTGCGGGATTGCGGACGGTGAGCAATGGGTAGCTCACCGTCCGGTAAGGACCAGGCCAGGGTCGACGGCGCGTTGTGTTCCACGCACGCCTCATCGAGATGTCGTCAGCACAAGTGTAGGGGTCCACCAGGGCCGATGGCTGCCGAGGTCGCGGGAAGGTACAACAGGGTTACCGAGGCCCTTGGCAACACAGGCAACGGAAGGGACACGGGTTTAGTCAGTAAGAGTCTGACACAGCCTCCCGCTCCGCCCAGAGCAGGAGAAGATATTTGATAATTTCCCACCCAAAAAAAAAGCTATAGATCCCGGCTGTCATTCTTGGATCTTTGACAGTCCTTACGGGTCGTCAGAAGCCTGAATCACTGATAACCAGTCTTACCAAGGGGTATCGTATTACCCAGTAACTGGGTTGTGGAGGTCAGATAGGCAGTCGCTTCATATAAAATACTGGTATGCAGTTAAAATGGTAGCCGATCCGAAAATAATTGGGAAAAGGATAGGCAGATGATGACAGTGTGAAGCGATCGCTGGCCACGTGACCACAGAGTACTAATCGAAGGGCGATAAATCACGACCAGCCGTCAGGAGGCGCCGGCGATCATGTTACAACTATCACTTACTATATTCAGTACTATAACTGTGTAACACTATCAATCGTGGACACTCTTCAAACTATGTCTCTCCTTTCCCCCCTAATCCATCCAAAGGTTGTCTTAAAAAGATCGCTTTTAGCGATAAGACCGCCCATTGTGTCACCCTAAGTTAAATTTCTACACTTATATCTGTAATTTTATGGTGTACATAATAAAGCGTATTCTATTCTATTTCCTATGAAGATACAGAGAAGTTATTACTAGTGCTAAATTAATTATTGTTCGTATTATTCACTTAACTCTAACAAAAATTAGCACTTTAAACCTTAATATTACGCAAACGGATCCTTGAATCGAAAAATAGTGTTCACAGACCCGCAAGATTTTGACGGCCTGTTTGAACGGCCTATCCAAAGATCTCCACATTACGGGATAGGAGAAAAAAAATATTATGTCCACATTACGTACAAGGCACCCAAAAAAAAAATTTTTTTACCACTTTGTCTCTGAGCTACAGCGGGGACAGACAGACAGACGGACATGGTGAAACTATAAGGGTTCGTTGTTTACTACGGAACCATAAAAAACTGATTTAACGTTATACCTTATTTTTTTGAACATAATTTTTATTTATTTAATTTTTTATTTAATCACTGAATGATTTTGAAGTATATTGCTAATCCATTGCTTCATACCTATGTTCGAAAAATTTGGCTTCTCAACAATGTGTATAACGCAATGAATGTTGTTGAATTGTGAAAATGAAAACCCATTGCTATTGATATTGGGTTTTTCTTCATTTCTCCGTGAGTTTTATAGGTATGATAAATGATAAATGATTTATTTTCTGTAAGTAGATTTGTACAAACACTTTTACACGTCAATCATATTTTTTAAATAAAGCTAGATGAGGTCGGCGTTTCCTATCTGACTACTCTGAGAAGAAAGGCCGAAACAAACTCAGAGGTCACAGTCTCTTTTAAAGTCCAGACATAATCTTGGTCAGATCATGTGAAGGCCATGTAGATTGGTGTCTGAAATGGTCCTTTTGAGGAAAGAACCACACTGATTGAGTGGACCTGTCCAGTCAGTGCACGCATTTGTCAGTAATCGTGCAGCTCAACTCAGAACTTAAGGAGCTCAACGATTCGACGAACAATACCAAAGAAAGAACATTTGGGTAGGCCGCATAAATTACTCAAACTGCCAGACCATGATTAGGTAATACTAAATGAGAAAAAAAAAATATGCACACAGAGTGAATACAAAAGATACGAAGTATCTTTGTTAGCTTGTGTTAGTTTGGCTCTAGTGCGGAACTAGCGCGTGGAAACCTCGGGTCCTGCTATGTGGGGGGCGACGGACTCGGGGGCATCCGTCACCCCCCACATAGCAGGACCCGAGGTGGCGGCGCGTAGTGTTCCACGCGCGCCCCTATTGAACGTCGCAGGGGGAGTTTTACACCTAACTCCCCCGCGAGCTTGCCCCGCAATGGCGGGCCAGCCGGGGATCGCGGAAGTCGCACTAGATCCCATGATCCCCGGTGCAAGTGTGGGAGGGGAACACCGGGGTGGTTTTTAGTCAGTAAGAGTCTGACAGACCCCTCCGCCTGCCCCAGGGCGGAGGATATCCTAGAGGATTTTCCACCACGTAACAAAAAAAAAAGTTTGGCTCTAGTGGAAGTTAGCGTAGGAAGCTATGCCCGAAACGGCTTTTCATGGGTCAAACATGAATATAACATCACGCCTATAATCCTCGAAAGGTTAGGCAGAGGTGTACCTGTAGTACACCCACATTTCGTCAGTTATGTTTATTTCCCATGTAATACGGGGCGAGCCTATTGCCATCAAACGGGCACAAATCCAGACTCCGGGTTGCTACTGAGAAATTTTTGACGCAAACACCCAATAACAATTTGCCCGACCCCGGAATCGAACCCAGGACCTTCATCATCATCATCTGCCTAGCCTTTTCCCAACTATGATGGGGTCGCCTTCCAGTCTAACCGGATACAGCTGAATACCAGTATTTTACATGGAGCGACTGCCTATCTGACCTCCACAACTTAGTTACTGGGTAACACGATACCCCTTGCTAAGACTGCCCGTAACGACTATCTACAAATAACAGCTTGCTTTCCGAGGCACGGAAAGGTCTTGGTATGGTCACCCATCCACGGACCAACCGCAGCAAGCATAGCTTAACCTGATGGATCGACCCGCGTGGCTATTATTATTTAGCCTCAAGCCCCACAAAAAAAATATATCTAAACCTTCCTAGGTCGTTTCCTATGGAGAAGAGCCGGCAAGAAATTCCACGGTTACTTTTTTTTATATTTTTTTTACAGTGTTTCCAAATTAGTTTTAATGGGTATGTGGGGACAGTGTAGGCTTGTCAACAACTACCAGGTACTTAACAAAATAGAAAATGGTCTACAAACCTGCAGTCTATTGAAGCCTACAACGTTCTCACATTCACAAAATATAAATGAAAGAATATTATTATGCCTAGCAGTATCGCTTGCGACCACTAGACCAATCCTATTTAATTATCTATTAAAGATAAAGATAAATTTATTTGTTGAAACATGTGTAAAAATCATAATACATGAATATGCACATATAGATGGAAACATAATTTTACCGGACCAACATGTTTCGCCTCACTCGACGTACCTACATAATGTTAATATGTTATTAATTAAATTAGCAATTATAAATGAATTAAATTAATGTCAGTTTCATATATAAAATTAGAGTCAGAAATCATAAAAGGTATCTTAGATATAAGTAACTATAGCATCTCACTCACCAATAATTTTGCTTCATAAGCAAGGCGAATTAAATGAAAACAATATGTTATAGGAACCCTTTACGGGCCACTGATTTTTGCAACAAAAGGAATATTAAAATGGCTGCCAAAGCTTTAACTTTACTTACCTCTTATTTTATTTTACCAAAAGCCTATTGGAAATGGTTCACCAATATTTGATGAGCAAAAGGTCTGTATTTTCCGGTAAAAAGTAGTTGATACCACATTTGGATTAAAGGATAAGTACTGGATTACATTTTTAATCACTTCTACCCGTGGCTTTGCAGTTATTACGTACGTATCATTTCATAAAGGTTTTATACCTACATTGATTTTCACGATATTTACGATTTTTTTTTCGATTTTCTTGCGGACGGTGAGCAATGGGTAGCTCACCATCCGGTAGGACTAGGCCCGGGTCGACGGCGCGTTGTATTCCACGCACGCCTCAAAGAGATGTATATGACTATGAGTACTGTCAGTGTGCTACACAATTACCCCGCAGAATCTGTAGCCCCTACTACCGTCCAAAAGCCAAAAGACCAGAACACCAATTAAAAGTCTTCTAAACGTTCCTACATCTTGTCTCCTAAGCCATAATTAATTAAACATTTCAAAAGCTGTACAGTGAAAAGCTTGAACAGAATAAATCGCCGCGATTTTCGTTGGATAGACGATTACCAGAGACAATAGACAATGTCCGTTGAGTGTCGGCGTCGTTCGCGATAAGCGCTGGTCTTAATCACCACCATATTTGAATAATAGTTTCATTTTCTTGAATGTAATGTGTTTTTTTCTTATTGGTTAAACAGATTTTTAAATAATTGCATTCTTTCTTTGGCGTGTGGTTATTGGCTAACCTGCAGGGGCTCAGCACGAGCAGCGTTTTGTTGACGGAAGAGTAGACAAAAATGACGTTTCCGTGTATACAGTTAACAGTTTTCTACTGAAAAATGTAGACAAGCGATTTCTATTCTATATTATATATTCGCGAGAAATCGTGGCACAGCGGACGCAGCTCCGGCGGGATCTCATGGCGACACGGAGAGTACGGTTGCCGCAACCCAGTACTGGGCACGCCACAATTGCGGCGATAAGTTCATCTTTGAAGAGTGGTTATAGAGGCGCCACGGCGTCCTCACCTTTCGCCTGGCGCAGATACTCACCGGACATGGCAGCTTCGGGAGGTACCTGTGTCGGATAAGGCGGGAGGAAACGCCCGGGTGTCACCACTGTGTGGATCGCCCCGAGGACACGGTGGAGCATACGGTGGAGGTCTGCCCGGCTTGGGCAGAGCACCGCCGTGTCCTCGTGAAGGCGATCGGAGGCAGAGATCTCTCGCGTCCGGCCCTGGTTCAGGCCATGGTATGGAGCGAGAGGGCATTGGGCCGTCACCTCCTTCTGCGAAGCAGTAATGCTCGCGAAGGAGGAAGCGGGATGTTTGAGGGAAAGGCAAATTTCGCGCCCTCTCGCCCCTAGCCGCCGCAGAAGACGCCCTGAGCGTCGGGAATCCCGGGCGGATTTCTGGCCACCGTAGGCGCGGGCTTTTGGACGGTGAGCAATGGGTAGCTCGCCATCCGGACCAGGCCTGGGTCGACGGCGCGTTGTATTCCACGCACGCCTCAAAGAGATGTCGTCAGCACATTTGTAGGGGTCTACTAGGGCCGATGCCTGCCGAGGTCGCGGGAAGGTACAACAGGGCTACCGAGGCCCCTGGCAACACAGGCACCGGAAGGAATACGGGTGGGTTTTAGTCAGTAAGAGTCTGACACACCCTCCCGCTCCTCCCAGAGCGGGAGAAGTTATTTGATGATTTCCCACCCAAAAAAAAAGGCATGCTGGTTGCCCGGAGGACATGATGGAGCATACGGTGGAGGTCTGCCCGGCTTGGGCAGAGCACCGCCGTGTCCTCGTGGAGGCGATCGATGGTCGTGATTTCTCACGTTCGGCCCTGGTTCAGGCCATGGTACGGAGCGAGAGGGCATGGGCAGTCGTCACCTTCTTCTGCGAAGCAATGATGCTCTCGAAGGAGGAGGCGGGACGGTTGAGGGAAAGGCAAATTTCGTGCCCTCTCGCCCCTAGCCGCCGCAGGAGACGCCCTGGGCGTCGGGAATCCCGGGCGTATTTCCGGTCACCGTAGGCGCGGGCTTGCGGATGGTGAGCAATGGGTAGCTCGCCGTCCGATAAGAACCAGGCCCGGGTCGACGGCACGTTGTGTTCCACGCGCGCCTCTAAGAGATGTCAGCACAAGTGTAGGGGTCCACTAGGGCCGATGCCTGCTGGGGTCGCCTGGAAGTTCAAAAGGGTTACCGAGGCAACATAGGCAACGGAAGGAATACGGGTGGGTTTTAGTCAGTAAGAGTCTGACACATCCTCCCCTCCGCCCAGAGCGGGCGAAGTTATTTGATAATTTCCCAACCAAAAAAAAAAGGCAAGCCGATTTCCTCACGATGTTTTCCTTTACCGTTTTTGAAACAAGTGATAATTATACAATACGCACAGAAATCCGAAAAGTCAGAGGTGCGTGCCTGGGGTACAAAACTCGAGACCTGGGAGTCCGACGGTCACACCCACTAGGCTATCACTGCTGTTGTTGTTGTTGTGTATTCAGGCTGCGTTTTTAGCACCAGTTATAGTTAGGAGTTGCCTGTCCGTCAGTCACAGCCAATTTGCTCCGAACCTACTGGACGAATTAAGCTAGCTAATAATTTAATGTTTTGTGTTTCACGTGGTGTAAATTGTTTTGCATACTATTGTATAGAATCCATTATTTTCTCTAACTGAACAGACAGCTGTGCTGCTGGGGAGTTTGTTGGCCACTTCTTCTTCCCAGCTAAAGCACTAGGAAGTGGCGAAGGTTGGGCGTTTTAGGGGACTGTCTTATGTAATTTTGACGTTCGAAAAGTGCTGATCCTCAGCCTAGTTTGAATAAATGACTTTTGATTTTGATTTTAAGTTAAAATTTGGTACACATATGAATTTTTGTGACCTAAACACGGACGTGTAACATAAATTAATTTATTTTACCTATAAGGAAGACTATGGTCTTAAAATAACATGGTAAATCTCTCAATATTTTGCGTACAAACTTACATTTTTGCAGTTGGAATGTATGAGAGAACATGTTTTTCAACTACAAAGTTAAGTTTGTTCTTGGGATAAATATTCATCCCAACTACGGAACCTTTCATTGTGCGTGGTCCGATACGCACTTGGCCGGGTCTTTTAAATTAATGAACATATCTAAAAACTTTTTGCGTTGCTAATGATTCACACATTTATAAATCATTGAACCTCTTTTTAACTTTCTGGCCTTTTCTCACAGTTGGTCGCATGTAACTAAGCTAGGGTACCCTAACCAAACGGGTTAGGTTAGGTTAGGACTGTGACCAATCGCCACATCTAAGTTGGTCGCGGTTACTTGGCTATTTAGTATTTTTAGGCCCCAAAAATAGGAAATATTTGAGGTTCACAAAAAAGAGTGTTTATGAGAATCATTCATTATATTAGAGTGTTCATTAATATTTTTAGGAGCGCCAAATAGGAACTATTTGAGGTTCACAAAAACAGTGTTCATGTGAATCATTATACTAGAGTGTTCAATAATATTTTTAGGAGCGCCAACAATGGGAATTATTAGAGGTCCGTTTAAATACATGCCTTTTTTACAAGATTTATTTTATTCATAAAAAGGTGATAATTATGTTCACTGACACGGAATAGATGAATCTTTTATCTATTCCGTGTTTTCGGGCTAGGTTTTAGCGGGCTCAGCTAGTCAATAATAAAATTATAAACACCAACTTTACAATTTATAGCAATAGGTATCACAAAATCACAACAATCAACAGCGAATTTACAACAACAACGCAGGATTTAAAATAAATCCACCAGATAGCTCTTAATGGATTTCAGATTAATCCGCGCGGTTCAACCGAGAACACCTTCATTTTGTATTGGAACTAACTAAATAAAGCTCGGAATTGCAGCCGAAGCACCTGGGCACCTGTAATTATTGAGATGTAACAAAGAACATCGAATACTATGCTATTTATCTCATCTTATCTCAATAATAATTATATACTAATTTAATAAAGTTGAAGAGTTTTTTTTTTGTTTGTTTGTTTGAACGCACTAATCTCTGGAACTTCCAGTCAGATATGAAAAATTGTTTTTGCATTTGATAGCTCAATTCTTGAGAAAGATTAAATGTGCTTTAACATCAGGCTACAGAGGCCGATCAAAAAGATAAAAAGTCAAAAAGAGCACTAAGCGAAAACGAAGGCCTATACACCTCCACTTACCTCATTCAGGAATAGTCAAAGTCAAAGTCAAAGTCAAATTATTTATTTCAAATAGGCACATAAAAAGGCACTTTAGAACGTCAAAATTAAAAAAAAAAATAGAATTGATTCTAGTTGCCACGATATAGGCACGATGTTTTGTTTAGGTAAGTTTGCTAGTAGCAGTAGAACTAGAGAGAAAGTTAAGGCGCTGACAAGAGGCAAATGACCAAAATAGGCTTGTCTTAAGAAAAAATAATGCCTTTGTAATGTTTGTGGTAGCGGAAAAAATATATGTTAATTTTGAACATATTTCCCAGAACTTTGTTGTTACCAAAACACGTTTTGAAAAAAAATCTCGATACAAACTAACGTTGAACTAACCTCTTACCTTGAGTTCCAATCCAAAATATCTGTATTAAATATCAACGTACGTTACTGCAGAACTTGGTTGTTTTCTATTTTCGATTACTCAACTCAAATTTGAGTAAATAGTTAATTAATTCATATTTTGCAATAAATTACAAGTCTTTACATTGTGTCATCGCGCTTCTCTTTCTTTTCTATGCAAGCTGACAGTGACCGCGGTTTAGGTGTTGTCAGCGTCTTAATGGTGAATGTTACCCACACCAAGAAAAAAAAAAGAAAAATTAAAATAATCTTATATTTTTTAGTCGGGGGACTGCGACTCATGGTAGTAGTAAGAACAGTGGTGGTTTTATTCGGTAGGATTCCGACATAATCCTCTGTTCTCCCCAGACGGAGGGTATCCATGAGGGTATCCATGAGGATTTCCCCAAGGATAAAAAGCATCTATTCATGGATCTTTTGGCGCGTGGTCAAAGTCAGAACTAGCGCCGCCATCTTGTTTTTAGGGTTCCAAAGGGTAAAACGGGACCCTATTACTAAGACTCCGCTGTCCGTCTGTCTGTCTGTCCGTCTGTCACCAGGCTGTATCTCATGAACCGTTATAGTTAGACAGTTGAAATTTTCACAGATGATGTCTAGATTCTGTTGCCGCGATAACAACAAATAATAAATAAATATTTAAGGGGGCTCCCATACAACAAACATGATTTTTTTTGCCGTTTTTATAGATAATGGTACGAAACCCTTCGTGCGTGAGTCCGACTCGCACTTGACTGGTTTATTCAGTTAATTTCACAAATGTTTACCAACAGTCCCTGTCAACGTCACTCAAGTGACAAAAAACCCTTTTACCAATGTAGTTCCTGATAGTTTCTATTTTTGGTGGATTAGTTTCCAGTTTACAGTAGATTAACAGATTGCGGCAGCTCCCGTTGCGGCCGTCATTACACGGGGACTATTGTCACGCGCCGCAGACATCTTGAGAATTCATCCGCGGCCTCGAATCACGTGTGTCAGCGAGCGGCCAGAACGCTGCGTTTTATTGAAACGAAGTTCCTTATCGCACGTTATACTCTGCCCACTTTTTTTTGGGTGAGATATTATCAAATACCTTCTCCCGCTCTGGGTGGAGCGGGAGGGTGTCAGACTCTTACTGACTAAAACCCACCCGTGTTCCTTCCGATGCCTGTGTTGCCAGGGGCCTCGGTAACCCTTTTGGACTTTCCCGCGACCCCGGCAGGCATCGCCCCTAGTGTACCCCTACACTGGTATCATGACGACACTTTTATTACGTAAAAAAAAGTCTCGTGACGGTCATAACGTTATACTTTATTCGGTCTTGGTCTCATTCGCCAAGTGTGTAAAAGCGAATGGAACTTCTTTCCAACCTCGTCCGAAATCCCCTCTCGACTGTATAGCTATCCCGCCGGCTTTTCTCTTTCCTTAAAGAGGCAGTCTATGGTATCTAGAACACCAAGATTTCGCACATAATTCCAACGAGCGTATTTCAACTAACCGTGCACAAATAATCACGTTTATCGGAAAAGGGGTTATAAAAAACCAACAAAAGTGTATAAGTCTTACAATGTTTTCATGGATGGCGGTCACACTACGTCATCATCCGCTTATATCAAGAAATAAACAAAGAAATCGCACTATATTTAGCTCGATCCTCGGCTATTCTCATTCGCCTGCTACTCGTACCAGCCACCCTCTTTTTTTGGATGGGAAATTATCAAATAACTTCTCCCGCTCTGGGCGGAGCGAGAGGGTGTGTCAGAGTCTTACTGACTAAAACCCACCCGTGTTCCTTCCGTTGCCTGTGTTGCCAGGGGCCTCGGTATCCCTTTCGTACTCCCGCGTGGGCAGGCATCGGCGATAGTGGACCCCTACACTTGTGCTGACATCTCTTTATGGCGCGCGTGGAACCCAACGCGCACCAGCTACCCTGAGAAGATCGTCACTCCGTGTAAAATACTGATATCTCTTCTTTGTTCAGGCAGAACTTCTTCTCAAATTACCGGCATAAAATTCTATCAATATTTATTTAGTTCATAGTTAATTCACGTCATTTAGTCAACCGAGTTATTCCATTACACTGTTAATGGTGGCACATTATGAAAAACATGAAAACTTTTGATTGGATCATTGCTTCTTTGCAATTTGCTTTTTTTGTGCTCTTAAACCTTTTTGAGAGAATGGAGTACCTACACAAATAACAAAAATGGGCCGGCTGTTCTTTGGCCAAAGAATGAGCCGGCCCATTTTTGGCATTAACATTCAACGTAGCTGAATGACCAAGAAGATTGGCAGCATTCTGCCAGTCTTCTAGGCACATTTTCGGATGACAACGATGCGGACGAGTACTTTGACGCCAGTTCTCTTTTGTTTTTGTTTTTATTTATATAGTTATGTCATTTAATTTAGTTGCTAATTCAAATAGTTGTGTAATGATTGTATGTTGACAAATTGTGTAACGTGTAATCATATTTTACTGTACAAAAATACAAACAAAAATGCTTAGTCACCAATAGTGCGAATAGGTGGCGAACGGCCTATAAAATAATATTCCCAAATATGGTAAGTACTCCCAAAATATGGTAAGTATTCCCATAACATGGTAAGTATTCCCAAAATATGGTAAGTATTCCAAAAAATATGGTAAGTATTCCCAAAATATGGTAAGTATTCCAAAAAATATGGTAAGTATTCCCAAAATGTGCTTTTCCGAAAATATGCAATTCAGAAAATACGCCTCACAAAAAATATTCAAGTAGGTATAACCGTAAACTTAGACAAATTATGATGTGTCTGCAGTAAAAAGGAGAGAAGCACAATGACTATACCAATAAAACTCCTTCCAAATCCAAATCGGCTATTTCAAACGCCAATAAAAATTAAACGCGGCTTCCGAACCGCCAATCAGGCGCTTACCTTAGGGCGGCGGATGCTGGCGGGTGCCGGCGGGTGCTAGCGGGTGTGACCGCGGGTATTTTGCGGCTATTCCAATTATACGTCTTATGAAATAGCGGGGAACGGTGTCTCTTTCGCCTGTGCTCGCAATATCGCGCCGATGCGATGGCCGATTGGAATTTTTGTAGGAATGCTCTGTGTGTTATGAGCGAAGCGAAATATTAAGATTATTGAAGTGAAAAATTCCTTAGGCGCACTTTGCGCTCTTTCTGAACTGTGAACGAAACTGAACCATCACGCTTGGGTCGGTGAAGCTGATTCGGGTATACTCGGCTGCAGTCGGTGGGTGAAGCTGAATCGCGTATACAGGCTCCAGTCGTAAGTTGTCACTTCAATCGTGTCACACACCCACTTTTTTCTGTCGGAGGGACTGGTAGTGGATGAAGTGGGGCTTGTGGCTAAGTAATAACAGCTGCATGGGTCAATCGATCAGGTTAAGCTACGTTTGCCGTGGTTGGTCCGTGGATGGGTGACCATCTTTACATACCAAGACCCTCCGTGCTTCGGAAAGCACGTTAAGCCGTTGGTCCCGGCTGTCATTTGTAGATCTTTGACAGTCGTTACGGGTCGTCAGAAGCACAAAAGTCTGACAACCAGTCTTACCAAGGGGTAGGTATCGTGTTACCCAGTAACTGGGTTGTGGAGGTCAGATGGGCAGTCGCTCCATGTAAAATACTGATATTCAGCTGTATTCGGTAAGACTGGAAGCTGACCCCAACATATGGGAAAAGGCTAGGCAGATGATGATGGACTGGTAGTGGATGCTGAAGAAGAGTGTGAAGTGTGGAGGAGAAGAAGTCTCTTTCTCCGTGAAAACATCGTGTTTAATTCAGGCAACGACTTCGGCAGTATGTCGTGGTATACACATTAAACTGCAGAAGTTACTGTCCTTAGTACCTACTCGTGTTCCGTGTGGTGCCGGACGTAAAGAATAGCACCATCCCATTTCTTCCCGTGGGTGTCGTAAAAGGCGACTAAGGGACTAGACTACTAGAGAATGGGCAGCAGCGTTCTCTATGCATTTTAACACCATACTGCGATCGCCAACCCGCCTGCCAAGCGTGGCGATTATGGCAAACCCTCCCTATTGGGGGAGGCCTATGTCCAGCAGTGGACGTCTTTCGGCTGGAATGATGATGATGATGATGACTCGTATTAAGAGATTCTTTCATTACTTTTCGTAAAATCAAGTGTCCCATTGAATACAGATGAGTGCAAAAGAATTCGGTTAATCTACACTTAGTATCCGGATACTACTTAAGTGTAGATTAACCGAATTCTTTTCGAATCCGGATAGGTAAGGCTTAGGACGTCGTGGAGTACGAGCGCCAGAAGATGAGGAACACAACGAGTGTGCAGTTTTTGGAGTCGCACCTCAAAGTCAACTTTAAAACGTTCGTGGTACACGTACCGAATTTTTATCTGGCCCTCATCATGAAAGAAGACTTTTGGCCGCAGAACATGGTGTTCCGTCGCTTCCGCGGACAAGTACCACCAGACAGCACTAGGTGCTATTAACATACTCTTACGTCTTTTCTATTAACACAAGTTTTGTTTTAGTTTAGAATTTTTTTTTAATATGTATGTTTTTAGGTTAAGGTATTTATCTATGGGCCTGTGTAGCCCGAAATTAAATGGATTTATTATTATTATTATAGGAGAATAACTGATCAGCAAAGTGTTAGCAAGGCTAACTGCCACTAAAGTGTGCGCCACTTGTTGAGCTGTGTATTTAGTATTTACATCCATTTCTCAGGTACATACATCGAGCTACACTCATAGCGCAAACTAAATAAAAAAACAATGTTTTAGTCCTTGACTGGCGATCCGTGTGCGCGTCAACGAGACCTAGCATCATACCAATATTCCGATTGTTTGCATAGATATTGAGAAAAAGTGCGACAGACGGATAAAAAAGTGATCTTATATGTCACACAGGGAGACGTCATTACGTCATTCGATAGGTAGGTAATTGCTGAAAATCAGCGCTGTTGACGATAGGTTTGTCCGAAGTCAAAGTATTTCGCTGAGCTGTTCTAACACAGATGCGACGCACTGTTTAATTGTTCTTGTTATTGTTCTAGTTTGTTACAAAAGTAGTTAGTTTTCCCACTCTGCAATCGGCATTTTGTTTTTGTTTTGATTGTTGTCATTTGCCAGTGTCGCAATGTAAATTGTCTGTGGTCCCTGGCCCTGACATCAAGCAATGGACAAGATTGTCAAACTTTACTTTTGGATACTTTTTATGTGTTTATATTATGTAATCTTTTTTGTAATTTGCGTTTTGTTTGTGCAGAATAAACATTTTTTTTTCTTTCTTTTTCGTTTCTTTCTTATAAATTTCCTTTTTAGGTCGTCTCGTCGTTAAAAACGCTCAACCTCATTCCGCTCCCGCTCCGCTAACCACCGCGGCAGCTGCCGAAGGCACCTCACGCGCCCGACATCGACACTACGAAGAATGAGAGATATAGCGGGACGAACAGCTTTTTAAATTCAGTCCATGGACGCTTAGCGGAAAGACGTTTCATTTATTAGAATTTTTCATTTCTTATTGGTATTTCTTTTGAAAATTATGTCTCCTATTGATTGGGGATTATTTGGATGATAGAGTTTTTTAAATGAAATGCGGCTGGTGGCGGGAAATGTTTCAGGAGCCCAGTAGGTAGGTAGGTAAAGAAGAAGAAAGAAAATGCGTTTTTTTGCGGTAAACATGACGCCAGGAAAGAACAAAAACACAAAAAAGAACAAGTTGGGAGAAAATATGCGTCACATCCACGCAAAACGGCCATTGCTCAGCATAATCCTGAGACCCTATGCGAGACAGAGCCCCAGCGCAGGTGTTCAGCCACAGCCGACTTAACGATAATGCGTAATGGATAGAGATATCTGTAATAGAATTCGTCAAAGACAAGTACGAGTATATTCTATAACAATGTATAATTTTACCCTGTCAAGCATTGCTGCATCTTACTTAGTGCTCTTTCGAGTTTCAAGGACATGTGTGCTTTTAAACTAGACGTAATTGAGAAATTAATTTCCGTGTGAAATATGAAGAGAATACGCCATCATTTATTTATTTTATTATTTATCTACACACAGTAAAATACATAGATATAGGACATAATTCCAATTTTGAGTACAAAGGTAGGTACTGATTATTTCTTAAGAAATTTCTTCCAGTGGATCTGCGAAACAAGAAATGAAAAAGAAATGTAGACAATAGTGAACAAAAAGAGAATCATTCTCTTCAGCATTCTTTAATCTCCTCTTGGTAGCCGTATCATCTTCAACCACTAATTAAGGGCAAATCACTGTCCATCCTATGGTTGCCTGGAAAAGATCGCAGAAAGCGATAAGGCCGCCCATTGTACCTATATTTTGTAGTGTTTGATTTATTTTTTGTCATGTATTTTTTGTGGTGTACAATAAAGTACATATAAATAAATAAATAAGGTCAAGTGAGCGATTCCTTAGAATCCATTGCAGGCTTAATAGACTAGATTTGTAGACCAATTAGTATTTGTTAAGTACCTGGTATTTCTTGACAGGCCTACACTGTCCTCCCATACCTTTTAACACTGTAAAAAAGAGTAACCGTGGAGTTTCTTGCTGGCTCTTCTCCATAGGAAACAACCAAATGGAACCGTGCACCTAGCTTCTGGCATTTCATAAGTGCTCAGGAAATAAAATATTTCGATTTTGAATCCAAACTACAGCAGATATGACTAAAGAAACCGGCTGCTCTGGATCACACAGTCCTATCGCACACAACAGATTGGTAGCAAAATCTTACGAAAAGAATGAGTCAGTACTGTATACGTGGCATTTTCTCTGTTTCTATCAGGTCCACGGAGGAAAGGTAACATCTTCACACTAAAGTTATTTAGGCGTCATCCAAAATCATGAGATCATGATTGCATCTACAATTAAATTTAATCTAAGTAAGTATACCTGTGTAATACCAAATACATGTCGGCCGGTGCCACCGCCGCCCCCGGTAGCAATCTATCGGGTTTAAGATTAAGCCGGGAAGCCGGCACTAACATAGTTAACCGACCCATTAAAATTAACATCCCCACCTGTTGATTACAACCACTAGCGAAGGTTTAGTTCTTCAGCCTCTGTTTAACTTATGGTGAATGTCAGCGTCAAAAAGATATACAACATGTCCTGGAATTAACGCACACCACCAAACACCCCAATCTTATTCTAATGTTCTAATCTTATTTTCTTTTATTGTTTTTTTAATATATATATATATTTATATCCATATACATAAAACAAAGTCGGGTTAGTTACACCATTTATAACTGAAGAACGGCAGGACCGATTGTGATGATCTCTGATTTGTTGGACTCTTCTCCGCCCCAAATAGCAGAATAAGATATAAAACATCGGAAAAAATCACGAAAAAGAAAATAAGGAGAAAATTCACTTTCTCATAAATTTAGTATGGAACTGGTTTTTCGATGATATCTCGAGAGCGGATTGACTGATTTCAATGTTTTCGTTTTGTTGTCCAAGACAACAAAACGAAAACATTGAAATCAGAGAATCCTGGAGAAGTTTCCTCGTGCATTGGAAAGTAAGAAAATCACAAACAAATTAAATCCGTATACGACACCATCTCCGATACATGACAGAAGAAAACACGGACAACAATAAACATGGCGATGCTGGTTCAAATAATGCCAATACAGTTGACAGCTGATTCAGTTGCGTGGTTCTTTCATTGCGCCGTGATTTCTCAGCAATTTTTTTTAAGTGAACTTTGTGAAAGGTTGTGTCGTTTGTCATTGTACGTGCATCGACAATAAATCCAACCGGTTATTTTGGACTGTCTGTTTCAATTTCCAGGCGGATTCGTTAGTAATTCAATGTGAATTCGCTGCTCATTTCATTTCGATCAATAGGTAATTCTGGGGGGCAACCACCGCCTCTTATAGCAGTATTACTTCAGTGTAAGAAAGAGATGGAGCTATAAGTCCTGTATAGCTCCATCACTTTCCCGCTGTGAAGTAATATTATAATAATACTGCTATAAGAGGTGATGGTTACCCCCCTGGTGTGGAATTCTGTTTTTAATCGACTTCAAAAAGAAGGAGGGCCTAATTTCGTCTGTAAAGTGGAATTATTAATACTCTAGAGTAATCTGAGATGTGCTAGCTGACATTTTGTGTAATATTGTATAACATATGTCTGATCATATGATTACTCCAGCGTTAATAATTCGAATTTATGTACTTTTTTATGTGCGGACATCGATTTTTGCTTCATTATGTTATTTTACATTGTGTCATTAATTTTCCAGTGTTATTTACATTGCCGCGAGCCAGAAGATCTAATATTTCACAGCAAAGCTGTAATGCAATTAGACTTCGGGATGTTGCGAATCAATCCACTGCAGATGAACAAGAAATCGCTGATGATACCAGCTGATATGCCATTCTAGTTTCAACGAATTCAATTTCCAATTCGTCTTGCATTCGCCATGACGCCATTGAAATACTTGATTTTTGTAGTTTTATTGTATTTTTATTTTCTTTATATATATTATCCTAATGAACTATTGAATTTAATATTTTTTTTTGTATTCATTTTATTATGATAATTAAAAATTAAGTTTAGCTAAAAGGTATCACTACATTCATTGACTGTTAGGCGGTACAAAGTTCTCCGGGTCAGCTAGTTATGTATAAAACATTGTTTATTTATTAAATTAGTTATACTGATTGTGGTCACAGTACAACGCTACGCCCGCACAGAGTCGCAGACATAATCAGGGCCTAGCGTAGTAAGTACTTCGTCTATTTTGGTTTGTTTTAACTGTACAGCGGAAGTGTGCCTGCAATTTATGTAGTTTCAATTATATTTGGGATAAAAATTACGTATAAT
This sequence comes from Atethmia centrago, assembly GCA_905333075.3. NCBI lineage: Eukaryota > Metazoa > Arthropoda > Insecta > Lepidoptera > Noctuidae > Atethmia > Atethmia centrago. Next base: position 19,531,537 of record HG995385.1, read on the forward strand.
TATTAAAAATGACATAAATCGATTCAGTAAACGATTCTGAACAAACTACTTTCATAAAGGCTCCTACATACTGGCGCGACTTGTCGCGCGACGCGTCGCGACACAAAGGCACCGCTTGTAGCGCTACACGCGGTGTCTTTGTGTCGCGTCACGTCGCGCGACAAGTCGCGCCAGTATGTAGGATCCTTTATCTGCCAATTGCAATTGCAATTGGTGGCCAATTCGGTAGTATAAAACTTTAAATGAATATTATTTTTATTACAATTGAAAAATACCACATATTTCCCCATAATTATATAATATCCGCCAAATCTCCATTTTTTTTTGGTTTTCATCTTTTTTCACCAAATTTTCGCACACTTTATTAGGTATTCCACTATCGGAGTCAAAAATATTCTGCTTTAAGGCGCCATCTCCACGGACGAGAGAATCGCGACGATAGTCACGCTGTGACTCGAAATTATCGCCGCGATGGTACGTACCTCCGTGTGATTGATTCATGGGGTATCTATTGAATTTGATGGCACAGCGAGACTATCGCCGCGATTTTCTCGCCCGTGGTGATGACGCCTAAATCTTCACACGGCGATATCGTAGCGGTGATCATTTGAAGGCACAGCATGACTATTGTCGCGATAGCCACGGGTGAGAGAATCGCGGCGATAGTGCCGCCGTGCCGTCAAATTCTCGCCGCGATTTTCTCGCCTTTGGTGATGACGTACTGCGGTAAATTTTTAACACTAGGGGTGTTAAAAATTTACCGCAGTACGTCCTTTCGATAACCACACAGACAAAAGTTAGGACTGTCTAATCTAGAGAATTTGGGGGGTCAATTCGTGTCAACATTCCATTCACAGTTTCGCATTGCATGATTCCTGGCGTCGTTTTATTGGAACCACGTCTTTTCTAGGTTTAACAGATTAATTAGACTTTTTTTTTAACCTTAACATAGTTGCGATTGCTAGTCGCAGTAAAAGCAACACCTGACCTGTAGCCTCTTCAATGAAGAATTGTGTAATTACTCCCCGTAACCAGTCAGAGAAAGCGAATTTATGAGTTCTACGTGATCAAAAAGGTGGCTCTTCTTAACAATAGTGAATGTTCATTTACAAATGCTCTGTAATCAAAATGGGATTAGTTGCTCGTACTGGTTTGTTGAAGAGAATTGGGTCGATTTTCAATACATTTAGGAACTTTAGGATAATATTTCTGAAGTAAATGTGGTATGGGCTTATAAATGGTGCATAACGAATTTGCCATAAATGCATAATGCATAATCAGGCTATAAAGTTACCACTGCTGGGACACAGGCTTCCTCTCTGTGAGAGAGAGTGGGCTGAATTCCACCGTGAATCAAAATGGTGCCCAAATAAAGTTGTTTACATTCGATTTGGCCACCATGTACTTACATCGGCAAAAAACGTTTGATTGTCTACAATTTGTGTTCCATAATACTGTATCAATGTGAGGCTACAATAAAGTACCCAACGTGTAATATGTTCTGAGAGAGACTGTATCTAAACAGAACTTAACATTTCCTCTGAATTTCCCTGAAGAGGTAGGAATAGGTGTGTGATACACCTACATTTCACCACGTAATAGAGGGCGAGATTACTTTTTTATTTTTTGTTTTCTGGGGTAAGCCTTCAAAAGGCGCCCGGCTTTGGAAATAAGACCGGGGGAAATAAGTGGGGGATTTCTACCTCACTAAAATCACCCCGGCGGTCACCATTTGCATATGGAAGGGGCACCGTTACCTCTCAAAAGGCCGATCCGAAAGCCCCTCTGTGCAACGCCTGAACATCTCTGGGGAGACCAATGAGGTCTCCCCGAAACCTAACTGTGCAAGTGTGCAAGGCAGCATTTCCCCAATCTTGTTCAGGTATTCACCGAAGCAACCGTGCCCGGTCAACACCTGAATGAGCCTATAAGAGATGCGCTCTCCTCTTTTCAGCCAGGCTTCGAAGTGCCGTAGGACGGCTACGGCAACGCACTTACGCGAATATGGCGGCTGTTGCCGCTTACGCCACCTCTCGAGCGGTGTCACCGTTCCTGCCGCCTCAGCCGTACAACAGCGATTCCTGGCACGCCATTGCCAAGGGGGCCTTTTTTTTTGTTTTTGGGTGGGAAATTATCTAATAATTCCTGCGTGCGTCAAACTCTTAATGACTAAAACCCACCCGTGTTCCTTCCATTGCCTGTGTTGCCAGGGTCCACGGTATACCTTCCGGACTTTCCCGCAACCCCTGCAGGCATCGGCTGTAGTGGACCCCTACACTTGTGCTGACACCCCTTTGAGGCGCGCGTGGAACACAACGCGCCGTCGACCCGGGCCTGGTCCTTATCGGACGGCGAGCTCACCGTCCGCAAGCCCGCGCCTACGGTGGCCGGATATCCACCTGGGATTCCCGACGCCCAGGCGTCTCCTGCGGCGGCTAGGGGTGTGAGGGCGCCAAGGGGGGCTGGCACGCCATTGCGAGATTACCTAACAGGTACAAATCCAGACTCGAAGAGAAAGAGAAAAATTTAAGTGGTCAAAAGAGTGATTCCTGAGCGAGGGGTCCAAATTTCGATGTCCGCCTCTGGCAATGTGTTATTCAGTTTTATAATTAACATAATTGATCTCAAGAGGGGCAGCCTTTAAGGTTTTGGTTTCAAAAAATATTTTGTTTCCACGTACAAACTTTTATGGGAGCTCTCTTTATTGAATCCATAACTAACACAATATTGACAATGTCAACCAACTGACAGTAGCAATCAAAACATTTAGTGCAAAATTTACATACCACAAAAACTTTTTAATTTTTTAAATTTAAACGTGTTTACAAATCAAACAGGTATCTCACAGTGTTCTACATATTACTGTGCTTTATGTAGCCTACATATTATGCTTAAAGCGTTTTACGAGATCTTCTATAAATAATTATACTTCTTCTATTACTGACTCGTTGGTCTAGTGGTCGCAAGCGCTACTGCTGAGCAGGAGGTCCTGGGTTCGATTCCCAGGTCGGGCAAATTGTTATCGGGTTTTTCTATCTGGAATTTCTCAGTAGCAGCCCGGAGTCTGGATTTGTGCCCGGTTGATGGCAATAGGCTCGCCCCCTATTACATGGGACTGAAAAATAACTGGCGAAATGTGGGTGTACTACAGGTACACCTCTGCCCAGCCCTTCGGGGAAACAAGGTGTAATGTTATGTTATGTTATGTGTTCTATAATTATTTCCAAATTTTCAGGCTATCAAACTTCACCCTAAGGCCCTGTTTATTCACCTTCTACTTAGGCAATGCCATATGAACCACCATCGGGATCTGTGTTAAAGTTTAGTTCTACCAGGGAACTATAATGTTTTTGGAACAAAACCACATTCATAACGTGTTCCCACATAACAATCATGCATTTACCTTCTCTGATATGATATTTGTATAAAAAAATGAAATCAATAAATCAGCTTAAGGAGCAGTTGGAGTAGGAAGGAGATTAGGAAGGCCTTTCAAAATCAAAATATTTTATTTCACATACCTAAACCTACATGGATACTTATGAAACGTCAGAAGCTAGGTGCACGGTTCCCATTGGCCGTTTCCTGTGGAGAAGAGCCGGCAAGAAACGCCACGGTTACTCTTTTAAAAATAATTGGGTTTTACAATGTTTTCAAATTAGTGTTAATAGCTATGGGAGAACAGTGTAGGCCTGTCAAGAAGTACCAAGTACTTAACAAAAAAAAATCCTCTACAAATCTACAGTCTATTAAGCCTACAACGATCTTCACAAAATAAGTATACAAGAATTGTTCCCACAACTCAGCCTATAGAATTCCATTGGTGGTCACAGGCCTCCTAAGCTACGCCACAACACCCTCCCTCATCCGCATCTAGTCCGTCCCGACCAGGGCCTCGACCACCATGAAACAATTACCCAGATTGATTGATTCTACTACAGCATCTTTCTACCAATCTGCCAGCTGCCAGTCTAACCAGATGCAGCTAGATACCAGTATTTTACACGGAAAAAAAGGATGTCTTAAATTAAGATAGGTGCCGATTCCCTTGTTCACAAACTAAACTAAATTTAAGTTCAGTGCATCTTTTTCTTTCTATTTCATTAAGAAAAGGACAGAAGATAAATTTTAGTTTAATCCTGTCAAATTATTCAGCGCCTGTCACTACTCCATACAAGTTTAGACGTGATTAAAAACTTGCCTACTAAAATTACGCCAATTTACGTCAAGCGGTGATTAATTTGACAGGACTAAACTAAAATTGATCTTCTGTCCTTTTCCTAATGAAATAGAAAGAAAAAGATGCACTGAACTTAAATTTAGTTTAGTTTGTGAACAAGGGAATCGGCACCAATATCCTTTTGGTCAAGACAAATATTGATTCATATATGGGGAAAACAATATATTCTTGAATGAAGTAAAATTTTGTCTTAGTTTTATTGTCTTCTTCGAAGACATTATAATTAAATTAAGAATTATTAAGTTTATTTTTAAGAATATTTTCTTCAATTAAGATTATTATAGTCTTGAATCAAAAATATTTGCTTAAGTCAAGAATAAAAACCAAGTATTTATTATTCTTAATTTGAGTTAACAGGTTTTCTTGGACTGAGTACATTTACTTACGTTAAGAAAATATTTACTTGGATTGAAACAATTTTTCTGAGAATATTGGTATTCTTCGCTGAAGAGATCCTTTTTTCCGTGTACATGGAGTAACTGCCTATCTGTCAATGATCTACGAATGACAGCCGGGACCAACGGCTTAACGTGCTTTCCGGGGCACAGAGGGGTCTTGATATGTGGATGGTCACCAATCAACGAACCGATCGCGGCAAGCATAGCTTAACCTTCGATCGACCCGTGTGGCTATTATTACTTTTTCTAACTAAACAGACAGGTGTGCTGCTGGGGAGTTTGTTGCGCCGCTTCTTCCCAGCTAAAGCACTAGGAAGTGATGAAGGGCGGGCGTTTTTGGGGACTGTCTTATGTAATTTCGACGTTCGAAAAGTGCTGATTCTCAGCCTAGTTTGTATAAACTACTTTTGATTTTAATTATAAAGCCACTAAGAGAGCAGTGGTGGCCGAGTGGTAACGGCCGCGACTTACGAGTTGTATGTCGTAGGTTCGAACCCAGACAGGCGCTTTACTTTGTGTAAATTATTATATCACAACTGAGGAAACCGGCATGTTCTAGAACTAAAAATTCGAAGACATGTGACATCTACCAACCCACACTGGGCCCGCGTGGTGGATAACGGCCCACTCCCTCTCACAGAGACGAGGCCTATGTCCCAGCAGTGGGAACATTATAGGCTGATTATGTGAGCCCCACTTTACAGCATGTTTCAAATAATATAAAAACGTCATTCGTCCTTGTGCTCAGGCAGGATGGCGGAAGGCAAGTGCACGTTCGGCACGCGCGCGCCGATTGACATACACATGCTCAACGAAATCATCTACCGGGAAGTGAAGCATTTTAGAAACTACAAGATTTACAGGCCTAACTTTGGATGTGAGTATAAAAATCGTAGTCCTCCAGACCGAATTTCGGCCATGGCGACAAATTTTAGCGGAGACCAGTCTTCGGCGCGGGAGATATGTAGGTATTATAGTGCACAAATGTGCACAAATGCCTGTCGCGCTCGCGATATCGCCTCAGTCTGCGCGAGCCTTAAAAGAACTAGTGACCCGCCCCTGCTTCGCACGGTTTTTACGACTGAACAAAACATCGACATTTCTTAATTAAATCTTTATATAGATAAACCACATACATACACACATAAACTCTGGAGTATGTAAGGAAAGGAAAGGAAAAGGAGGGTAAGGGAAAGGAGTATGTAAGGAGCGTGCGTGCTGCGCTCCTTAGGTACATACTCCTTTTGTTTCGTTTACGTTCATACATGCACGCACGCTGGTTGCGAATACTACGCACCTCACTATATCTTTCTGGGGCGTCCCCTCCCGGCGTTTCCACTCACATCTGTCTTGTAAATATCTTTTGTTAGTCCCCTTTCATTCATCCTCTCAACATAACCAAACCATCTGAAAACATGACCAAAGCATACTCAAACCACCCGGAGTAAATTTTCACCGGATCAAAATCCGTTATGTATTTTAGAAGAACAACGTGGTCACACAGACAGACACGAAAGATGACTTTAATTTATAATAATACTAGCCGCACCCCGCGGTTTCACCCGCATAAGTCTCGATCCTGCGGGAATATCGGGATAAAAAGTACCTTATCTCCTAATCCAGGTCATGGTCTACCCATGTGCCAAATTTCAACTAAATCCGTTCAGCCGTTTTAGAGCCGGCGCCCACTGGCAGTACGACATGGCAAGAGATTTTTATGCGACGAATAGAAATATAACTTAACAATATGACAATAGAATTGAAATTTCAACGGCAACGATGCCGCGGTATCCTTAGGCATGCCGCGACGTCCTCAGGCATCATCATTGAAATTTCAATTTTATTGTCATACATAAAAGTTATATTTATATTCGTCGCATAAAAATCCCTTGCCATGTCATGCCGCCAGTGGGCGCCAGCCCCTAGAGTGATGCCGTGACCAAGGGAAAAATGGGGATTCGTTTTTATATATTATGTATAGATATATAGATTAGTATCTATAGATAAACGTTTCAAACTAAATTTGCTGAGCTGTTGAGCACAAGCGTCTGGGTAAATCTAATACTAGGGGCTTCTGGCTAAGTAATAACAGCCGCACGGATCGATCGATCAGGTTAAGCTACGCTTGCCGCGGTTGGTCCGTGGATGGGTGACCATCTTAACATACCAAGACCCCTCCGTGCCTCGGAAAGCAAGTTAAACCGTTGGTCCCGGCTGTCATTTGTAGACCTTTGACAGTCGTTACGGGTCGTCAGAAGCTCGAAAGTCTGACAACCAGTCTTACCTAGGGGTATCGTGTTACCCAATAACTGGGTTGTGGGGGTCAGATATGCAGTTGCTCCATGTAAAATACTGGTTTTCAGCTGTACTTATCCGTTAACACTGGAAGCCGACCCCAAGATAGTTGGAAAAAGGCAGGCAGATGATGAGTATATACCTAATACTAGCATCTGCAGGAGACTTCGTTCGTGTGTAGTTCCTCGTTTTAACTTATAACACAGCGAAAACAACACTCAGGGATAATGTAGCTTCCCATTAGTTATAGAATTTTCAGAATCGGATCAGCAGGCTTAGCATGACGCTTTTTATTTCTACTCTACTATATACTAGAAATAGCTCGTCTACCGAAAATGTTCTTGTCGACACGGAAACGTAATTTTTGTCTACTCTTCCGTCCACAAAACGGTTATCTACAGTTCTCGTCCTAAGCCTGCAGTAGTTCTGAGGATTACCCCCCTACATAAAAACTTACAAACAAATTTAACCTATTTATAATATTAATATAGAGTAACGACCCGCCCCGACTCCAAACGGGTGCAATTTAAATGTGAAGAGATATTCTGTTCACGAGTTCACGCGCAAGTTCTAAGCCGGTAGTAGGAAGCAGTAAGGCTTGCATGAATTTAAGATAGTATTTGATTAGTAAGTATTATTAAGTTCTTCTTTTGATATAAATTTATATAACAACTATATGGCCTATGTCCATTTGGAATAATGTACCTTACAAATCATGATTTTTTTGTTAATACTAGCCGAAGATTACCCTCCACATATTATATACAAACAAACTCACAAAATTCTCTCATTTTAATATTAGTATTATATACTAGATGCGCCTCGCGGTTTCACCCGCATAAGTTTTGACCCCGTGGGTATATCGGGATAAAAAGTATCCTATCATATCTGTGTGCCAAATTTCATCCAAATCCGTTCAGTACTTTTTGCGTGAAAGAGTAACAAACATCCATCCATCCATCCATCCTTACAAACTTTCGCATTTATAATATGTATTAGTAGGATTCAAAGAGGTTTTTCCAACTGATTTCTTAGTAGCAGCCCGGAGTCTGATTTAGGCTCGGTTGCTGAAAATATCATAATCAGCCTATAATGTTCCCACTGCTGGGACACAGGCCTCCTCTCTTCGAGAGAGAGTGGGCTGTAATCCACATCGCGGGCCCAGTGCGGGTAGTTAGATGTCACATGTCTTCGGATTTTTGGTTCTAGGACATGCCGGTTTCCTCACGATGTTTTCCTTACGATGTTTTCCTTCACCATTTTGAGAGCAGTGGTGATGAAATTATTTACACAAAGTAAAACGCCTGGTTGGGTTTGAAACTACGACTCGTAAGTCGGGGCCGTTATCACTGGGTCACCACTGCTCTCCTATGGCATGGCAAGACTCGCCCCCCTATTACATGGGACTTAAACATACCTGGGTGCACTATAGGTAAACCTCTATCTAACTCTTCAAGGAATACAGTCGTGATGTTGTTTTTTTCTGCAGCCATCCCCGTGACCGGCAAGTTCTACGCTTCCCACGACCAGTTGAAGGCGGAGAGTAAGGAAGAAACAAAGAAGGTGCAGGATTACCACGACAACGTGTCGCAGACCAGAGCCAAAGGACCACGCAGCAAGTATGAGGCGCCGGCTACAGAGAACCAAGTGTAAGTTAGCAGGTAGAGGAATCTGTGGAGTAGACCTCGTCTGGGGTAGTACTGCCACCACCGTTCAGACCTGTTTGTCAAGCAGTGTTGCTTATGTTGAAGTACGGGGGCCAAAGCGATGTAATTATTTGTCCACTAGCTTTTTCCCGCGGTTTCAACCGCGTAAGTCTCGATACCGTGGGAATATCGGGATAAAAGTATCCTATGACATGGTCATGCACCCAGCTCATGTACTACCCATGTTTCAAATCCTAAACCTGCTCAGCCGTTTTAGCGTGACAGCGTAACAAGCAAACAAACTAACTTTCGCATTTATAATATTAGGGACAAAAAGTATCTTATGTCCTAACCCTTGTGCCAAATTTCATCCAAATCCGTTCAGCCGTTTTAGTGTAGCGTAAAAAACAAACAAAGTCACTTTCGCATTTAAAATAAAAGTTAGGAACGTTTAAAATAAAATAAATAAAAGTTAGGATTAGGATAGTAAAAGTTCTTATCGCTCATTGGCAATAAGAGTGACATAACAAAAAATCAGCATTTTTGAGTTGGCTGCAGTTGCATCTGCCGTCGACGAGTCGACGGCTGCAGTTGCCTCTGCCGTTGGTATACACCAACGGCAGAGGCAACTGCAGCCGAGATGAGATGAGCAGGAAAATGACGAAGCTAGACAGGTGTGACATTATACTTCGTCACATTCTGACCGCTGATTTATAACTTTTAATTCGTCATACCCAAAAACTATACTACCTCTCGGTTGAGAACATTATAGATGGACTTAAACGTCAAAAAGCAATAACACTGCTAAATGCTAATGTTGATTGCTGTAGTTATTTTTAGCAACTGTTAAAGGTGAACGGCAGATTTCGTACAGCTCACTTTTTTTTGTTGTTTTGTTATAGAATTTGTACCACATGTTAAGGCAACTAAGCCATTTATTTTCATGTAAGTGTACTATTTTTAGAAGTTCGAATTAATTAATAATATTTTTAAAAAGATTATAATAACTACACGTAATTTAGTCGTAAACTAAACGCAGTTATGTTGAAAAAAAACTCAAAACCAAAACTCAAAACCCCACCAGGACTTCATCATTGTCAAACTGTTGCAGTCAGCTGCTGGACATAGGTATCTCCTAATGCACCCCGCTGAGTAGGTACGATCCTCATCTCAATTTACCTACTTGATAGTAAGTAAAACACTACAAAAATAGCGACAAGCAATCTAGAACATATACTTTATTACCGAAACAATGTTTATGTGCTTATAAGTAACAATCTACATTGGTACACTAGTACTTAACCTTAAAAAATAAAACTGGTTATAACTTTTACGTCCCAAGTTCTAAAAATCCAAGAATTTAAAAAAGGCTTGTCTATCGTATTAACTACCAATTAAAACAAAAAATATCCCAAAACACGAAATTTTATTAGCTTTACGAAAGTCCCATAAAAGCCTGCCTTTCGCCTTTAAACACTGACATATTGTTCACATAATTAATGCTGATTTCCTTCATACTTTTAATCGTAACGAAGATCAGTCTTTATTTAACACTACTGATATGAAACATTTCCGAACTCAATAATTAAATATATCAACACGACTCGAACTCGAAGGAACAATCTGTCTGACTGAAGACTGGACTCAAAATTAACTGTTGCTAGCGCCCGCGCAGAGTACACACGGCTACATATCCCAAAACACGAAATTTTAAAAACGAAACACTATACATTTCCAGTACTCGTATAAGCAGATCTTGCATTGTATAGAATTTCCGTACAATGAGAGGTGAGCTTATATTGGAACCTGACGCCGCCGCCAACAGTCTGTTTTATTCATAAGTTATGGTATTATTGTTCGCTGTGTAGTTGTGACTGTTTTTAACAACTATCTCAGAATTTATTTAACAGGAGTTGACACTAAAAAAAATACAGAACTGTTAATTTAGCAGCTTATTATTTTAGAGCCATCTCTACAACACGTGTGTGCAAAGGCTCTAGAATAGATGTCCATTGTCGGCGGCGCCCATCAGCTGGGCCGTCGTCGGCTTGCCTATAATGCTACAAAGTAGCTTAACTTATGAAGCCCGGCGCGTACCCCATGTGGTGCCAAACAATGGAAAATCAATTGTGTCTCATTAGCTGTCCTTGACCGATTAAGAATTAAGATAGAGTAGGATGTAAGAGCGAGTAAAGCAGGCTCGATAATGTTAGCACCCCGCCTAAGGCCGATTACATAATCATCCTATAATGTTCCCACTGCTCCACACACGCCACAGGCCTCCTCTCTGTGGGAGAGAGTGGGCCGTAATCTACCACGCGGGCCCAGTGCGGGTCGGCTCTTTTGCCAGCCATTAAAAACTTGCCAAGTGGATGTCAGACCACGCACAATGAAGGGTCCCGTAGTTGGGAAGTTGGTATGAATTTATCCCAAAAACAAACTTAACATTGTAGTTGACAAACATGTTCTTCTACACATCGATATATGCCACAGTCAATTTTTCAGCGGCAAATGTAAGTTGGTCGACTATTACTCGTTAACTTGTAAAGCCCACTTATCTGTGATAGTTTTCCTCTTAATTTAATTATGTAATACAGCCATGATTTTTGGGACGACGACTTGACTTTAACGAAAAATAGCACTTTAATGCTTAATGTTACGCAAACGGGTCCTTGAATCAAAAAGTGATGTTCACAGTCCAGCAAAATTTTTGAACGGCCTATCCAACGACATTCCACACTATGGAACAGACGAGAAAAAAAAATATCATCCCCACATATTTAAGGGCAAGGGTACCTCCCTTGCACGTAATGTGGGGATGTTATTTTCAAAATTTTATTTTAGCACTTTGTCGGCGTGATTAATATGTATAACTATGCAAAACTACACCTTTCTAGTACTTAGCGTTTATTATTATTTTCACGTCCTTTTTAGATGTCGCGTAACATATTCAATCAAATACCTACACAAGTGAAAAACTTTAACAATCCAAGCCACGCAAAGACTACCCTCATATTCATAGTTTTTCTTGAAAACTAATAATATGGGGGAAGTGCCTCGGGCTAGAGAACTCGGAAGTTCTACGTACGACTGCAGTTGACTATTATGCTACGGCTACACTGTCGCGATAACGCGAACTGCACTTCGCGCGCCCTCTCTCGCACACCGCTCTCGGCTCGCTGTACAAAAGTATAGTTCACGCGCTCTCTGTTGCTGCTCAATGTAACCGTAGCATTAGTAGTGACAGTTTGAGTTCATCTCGTTGTTTGGTGCACGACTTTATTATGGGGATTTTTTTTTATTTTTTACTCAACTGCACAGAAGAGTTATGTATTATCTCATATTCCTTCTTAGCATGGGATTCTATGGTCGGAGGCAGGACCCGAGCAGACTGCTTGAAAAGTGATCTGGTTTTGTACTTTTTAGTTGTTTTGTAGTCGGGATTTTTTAACTGAAAACTTCTTTAACCGCGTTGGGCGATTTTTGTTAAGGGCTAGACTTATGGATTCGCGTCACCGACATGCTAATATGAGGTGTTGCGCCACTCTGGTGACGCGCAGCGGCCTCTGTACATACGCATATATACACTAATATGTTGTATATACTCGACTGTATATACCTACTAGTTGCTCTAAATTAGAATGTTTGAGAGAAATGAATGAATTTAATATTTGTATTTTCATTATTCCAAAGTTATAAGTTTTCTGTCGGCAGTCCCCATAACCGCCTATTTTTCCTCCATCATTCTTTCAAATATTAATATTTAAATTCAGAAGGTACCTTATATTTTTGTTTTAAGTGAACTTCTTCTTCCTCTAGAAGCACTTTGCGCTCTTTCTGAACAGTAACGAAACTGAACCGTCACGCTCGGGTCGGTGACGCTGAATCGGGTATACGCAGCGCTGAATCGCGTATACTCGGCGCTGAATCGCGTATACTTGGCGCTTCAGTCGTAAGTTTTTACTACTACCGTTATAAGCACAACCTCTTTATATTCTTGTTTTAGTTACGGCTGGTATGACAAGCCACTGGTGCCGATGAATCGCAGCGACAATCGATTCTACTACCCTCTAGTGGAAAGCAAACACACGAAGATCGAAATCGTCATACTTATGAGCAATCCCAGGAATAAACATAGTCCCTAAGCAAAAATCTTTTTAAAAACAAGCTTTTAGTGACAGCACATATGTTAAAATCCATCAAGCCGTTTAGGCTACAGAGTGTGCCAAAGAAATAGACATACGTACATACATGCTCTCGGACACATTACCCTCCTTCTGGGGCAGTCGGGTATACCTACATTTTTATAATAATTTCTCAGACTAGACCCAGCTTTTTTTATATAATACTAGCTGACCTGACAAACGTTTTCCTGTCGTGTCCAATAAATCAAAATAAATACAAAATCCTATAGAAAGAATCATTTTCAGTTTGTCCCGTTTTTTCCAATTTTCCGAGCAACTTTTAATTTTTTTTTCCTATTATTCCTATTCATCAACGAACATTTAAAAATAAAATTAGCCAAATCGATTCAGCCATTAAAGCGCTTAACATTTCAGTTTTATTGATATACTCGTACATATATGTATAAATAAGATTTTGTTTTTGATATTGTTTTATTATCAACACACTTTATTTTTGTAACAACGCAGAAATTAAATCAATAAATTCATTTTTATTACCAAAACCGTTGTTTGTTGTAGCTTCAGCTTATTACAATGTTTTTGTTTTTAGCATGTTATCCCTAATAATTAGTCAAGGGATAAAAAATACTCCGGGACTCGTGGCCACTGCAGCCACCCTGGCTAACTGCGTAATATGCATCTCCATGGTCATTTTGTATGAATTTCCAAATCTAGGAATTTCCATTCACCATCGCTTAGCATAATTATTTTTTTATTAGAAAAGTTAATACTCAATCAGTTGCTAAGACATTTTAATTTAAACAGCCTCCTTCATAATGAAGAATATGGCTTTACAAAAGTTCGTTCGACTACAGATGCAGGTGTTGCACTGCTGAAACACATATTTAACGCATGGGAGAACTCGCAAAATTCTATTGGAGTTTTCTGTGATCTCTCCAAAGTTTTTGATTGCGTGCAACATGACACGCTTGTGCGTAAACTACATCATTACGGTGTCCAAAATGAAGCTCTTAAAGTAATAAGTTCATATTTACATAATAGGTTGCAATGTGTAGGTGTTAATGGTGTGAAATCTTCCGGGCTTCTAGTTCAGTTAGGTGTACCACAAGGCTCAATACTGGGTCCATTCTTATTCTTAGTGTATATTAATGACTTACCATTCTATTTAAAGGGTATCTGTGACGTTGTACTGTTTGCAGATGATACCTCTCTTATTTTTAAAGTAGACAGGAATAGACAAGATTTTGATGACGTAATCAGTGCACTCTCAATTGTTAAGGATTGGTTTACGGCAAATAACTTAGTTCTCAATGCTAAGAAAACGAAATGTAAAAAGTTCGCTTTACCGAATGTTAGAAATCTAGGACCCAACATCGTCTTGGATAAAGAGGTTCTTGAAACTGTAGACTCTGCAGTTTTTCTGGGCATAACAGTGGATGCCAAACTTCAGTGGGGCCTCCATATATCAAGCCTAGCGGGAAGGCTTAGTTCGGCCGCTTTCGCCGTTAGGAAAGTAAGACAATACACTGACGTTGATACAGCTCGGTTAGTATATTTTAGTTATTTTCATAGCGTTATGTCCTGCGGTATTCTGCTGTGGGGCAAAGCCGCTGACATTCAAAATATATTTGTTTTTCAAAAACGAGCTGTTCGAGCAATTTACCAGCTAGGTGCCAGAGTTTCTCTGAGAGATTTTTTTTAAAGATATTGGTATTCTCACGGTGGCATCACAATTCATCTTCGCCAACATCTTATATACTCGTATTAGGCAAAATATACACATATACATTAAAAACAGTGATATTCACAATATTAACACCAGAAATAAGGACAAATTACGTGCTCCATTTCACCGGCTTCACAAGGTTCATAACTCGTTTGTTGGGCTTGGTATTACTTTTTATAACAAGCTACCCTCTTCTTTGCTAGATTTGCCTTTTAATGCGTTTAAAACTAAAGTAAAATCCAAACTTTGTTCAAGGGCATACTATTCTATCAACAACTACTTAAGCGATAAGAATTGTGGGTCACTGTTATTAACTCAAGACAACGTTTATGTTCTTTCTCCAGAATTAGCTTACCTAGTGACAGGTTATATGAGTTCATATAATTGTTTATTTTATTTGACTGTATAAGTCAATTTATTTTCGTTTATTATTGACATAATCTTCTCGTTACAATGTTTTTTTGTTGAGTTGTATTGCAATATGTGGTTAGCTAGCGACCTCGATAACTGATTATATTATTCTTACAACCGGCAGCAAGTTCGTCATGCTCCCTTAGATGTCACTGCTTGCGGTAGCGTCGGGGGTCGGGTTGCCTTCTTCCCTCAAATATGGCGAGGGGGTAATGGCTGATTTTTGCATTATGCTCGTGAACGGGTGCTGCTTGTGGTGACTGGTCGTCTTGCTGACCATTGTTTTGTTTTGTTATTAGTAATTAATTGTTTATTTATTTTACTTTGATGGTCCTAGTTCATCATTTGTGACTGTTACAGCTATAGCTATATGTAAGCGGGCACGCCCTTTATGCTTAGTGGCTTTTATTTGGCCATTAAGTTCTGTTTACGTTTTAATCTCTGCTTGAGAATTTATAGTTTTCGGTGTTTTCCTTTTCTTTCTTTTTTGTTGGTATAGTGGTGTGCTAGCTGACATATGGCTAATAATTTAATGTTTTGTGTTGCACGTAATGTAAATTGTTTTGCATACTGTTGTATAGAATCCATATATTTTACTCTAACTGAACAGACAGCTGTGCTGCTGGGGAGTTTGTTGACCACTTCTTCTTCCCAGCTAAAATACTAGGAAGTGGTGACGGGTGGGCGGTTTGGGGGACTGTCTTATGTAATTTTGACGTTCGAAAAGTGCTGATTCTCAGCCTAATTTGAATAAATGACTTTTGATTTTGATTTGTAAGTATGTGTAATAAAACTGCTTCACTACAATATAGACATTTATTATAATATATTTTATTTTTATAATATAACATGTCTGATAACTTATTATATTCATGCAGATGGAGACAAAACATATAAAAGACCAATTGTGTGTCCGACCTCGGCGCGACCACCGAACAAACCGTTTCGAAAACCGTCGCCCGCCATTACCTTACTTCTGACTGGTTTACCAAAAATAATCACACTAATTGAATTATTTCGGGGTTGCCAGCACAATTAGTCGATTACAGATAATCAAAAACAAAAATAAATTAAATTAAAACCTAGATTACAATACATTGCGTCAATTATTCCAAATAAAATCAAAATCATAATATTTTTATTTCACATAAACCTACATGGGCACTTATGAAACGTCAGAAGCTAGGTGCACGGTTCCAATTGGTCGTTCCCTATGGAGAAGAGCCGGCAAGAAACTCCACGGTTACTCTTTTAAAAATAATTGGCTTTTACAAATTTTTCAAATTACAGTGTTAATAGGTATGGGAAGACAGTGTAGGCCTGTCGAGACGTACTTAACAAAAAAAAAAAAGAAAAAGGTGTACAAAACATCTAGTCTATTAAGCCTACAACGTTCTCACATTCACAAGGTAGACAAAAAATCTGTGTAAAATATTAATAAAATAATAAAAATAAAAACCCATTTAAACCAAATGACGTTTGCCATTACAACAAGTCTGAAATCAAAATTGTAGGTATATAATGTCAAACAGTGAAAATATTATGTCAAAAAAACAATATGTATAAAAAAATATATAATAAACATCGTAATTTGGGAGCAGTTAATAGACATTTACATAGTTATGCCATTTATGGGGTACCAGGGAAGCCACATGTGCAAATTGAATTATTGCCAAACTTCCTTGTCTTCAACGTAGTCTTTAATCTTATAATATACGTTTTTGATAAGGACACGTTTGACGTGGGTTAAGAAATTTCCATCGCTAAGTTCTGTAACTAATAATAACATAACTACTCACCTTTATAGCTTAAAATAACAAATAAAATAACTAAATAAGAAACTTACTTTTGGCTGTTTATACTTATCTAAACTTTGAAAAGACGTCACACTATTACAGCTTTCGTGCACAAAATTGCCACTGAAAGCACTGTAGCACCATATACTACTTAGTTCCGCTTTCGTACTTAATGTAACCAGTTATAAATTATAGATTTCACTATAACAAAATAGGAAGAACAAATTAGATGTGGGACATAATATTGTTTTTTTTTTATTATACAGAGTGGCGATTTGGTTATCACATTAAATAGTACAGCGGTTAACACAAGTTCATATATGTCTGTTCAAATAATAAAATACACATTTCATCACCTGCCTAGCCTTTTCCAACTATGTTGGGGTCGGCTTCCAGTCTAACCGGATGCAGCTGAATACCAGTATTTTACATGGAGCGATTGCCTATCTGACCTCCACAACCCAGTTACTGGGTAACACAATACCCCTTGGTAAGACTGGTTGTCAGACTTTCGGGGTTCTGACTACCCGTAACGACTGTAAATATCTACAAATAACAGCCGGGACAAACTGCTTAACGTGCTTTCCGAGGCACGGAGGGGTCTTGGTATGTAAAGATGGTTACCCATCCACGGACCAACCGCGGCAGATATACATTAAACGTAAAAAAATAAAGTTAAAATAATGTTATTTAAACGTATTTTATTGATTGGTGATTATGGGTGATTATTGGATAAAACAATAACATAAAGTTTGTGTTAAATTGTTACCGTTAATTGCTGTTTTCATTGTTATCGTTGTTTGTTATACCGCCGCCCCGTACGGTTCTGCCCACGTTCGCGTCGTTGCCGCTGAACTAATATTACTAAGGGTGGTTTATTTAATGGAACTTTTTACGATATTTCGTTTAAAAAACGCATTTTTTTTAGGTTAAATGTATATTTTATTATTTGAACAGCATGTATGAACTTGTGTTAACCGCTGTACTATTTAATGTGATAACCAAATCGCCACTCTATATATATTTTAGATAGATTAGTTAATGCTTCTATTTTTGTAGAGAAAAAAAAAATAGGCATCTGTACTTATCAGCAATTTTAATGGTGTACATATTATATTCTATTCTTTGTATAAATAATTATTTATTATTCAAATTAATTTATTGATGTGATTTTTGGTAAATTTTACATGAGATCTTAATAATAAATAATAATTAAAATCTCCATAGAACCGTCTTACCTCTAAGACGGGACAAAATGTTTTAATACTAGTCCATAAGCATCAGTGGAGTGTTAGAAATGAAGTAACAAACTTACAAAGCAACACTTGACCAAGAAATCAAATGGCGGATTGGACCCAGCAACGTAGCAACGTGCTACGTTGCTGGGTCCAATCGCCGTTTGTAATGTTCCCATTGCTGGGTCACAGACCCTCTCTTTGAGAGGGAGTTGGCCGTAATCCACCACGCGGACTCAGTGCGAATTGGTTTAGCACATGCCGGTTTCCACAAGATGCTTTCCATCACTATTTTGGGAGCAGTGATGATGAAATATATTACGTAAAGTGTGGCCTTTCCACTGGGCCATTACTACTCTATATTAATCTTTGCTAATGTGTCTATAACGAGAACAAAGAAACGCAGTTTAAGTTCTACTGATATTGTTTATTTATTCATCTGACTTCTTATCCTCGGTGGCATACTGGTTCCATTTGCGGGCACATTTCTTCTTGAAGTCACTATTATATAACGGATTCAAGTGAGCAGCTGCCACGCGGTCCCTGCAACCGGACCAAAATGTTTAACAATGAAGAAAATATTAATATTCTTACCGTTGCTATAAAAAAAAAACTTTTTTTATGGGCGGGAAATTATCAAATAACTTCTCCCGCTCTGTGCGGAGCGGGAGGGTGTGTCAGACTCTTACTGACAAAAACCTATCCGTGTTCCTTCCGTTGCCTGTGTTGCCAGGGGCCTCGGTAACCTTTTCGTACCTTCTCCGGCAGGCATCGGCCCTAGTGGACCCCTACACTTGTGCTGACATGACTTTGAGGCGCGCGTCGACCCGGGCCTGGTCCTTACCGGACGGCGAGCTACCCATTGCTCACCGTCTGCAAGCCCGCGCCTACGATGGCCGGAAATCCGCCTGGGATTTCCGACGCTCAGGGCGGCGGCTAGGGGTGAGAGGACGCAAAATTTGCCTTTCCCTCAACCGTCCCGCCTCGCCCTTCGCAAAAATAAAAAATAGTGTCTGAGGTTCTAGGTCAACGAAACTCCACAGACGTTATCAATATCTAAATAAGATGAATGGTGACCGGGACGTGCACGTAAACGAAGCAAAAGGAGTAGGTATAATTTAAGGATCGTAGCAGGTGGCGTTCTGTAGTTTCTGCCTACCCCCATGGGAAGAAGGTGTTTAAGTACTGTATGTATTAAAAAAATCGTAGAATGTTTAGATTACAATACCCATCACGTCTGTGGAGTTTTTTTAGCTAATTTAATTTGATCTTGTAGTTTTGGGCTAACCTGGTGACTACATATAACTAATTTTCAACACATGTTGTAGCTCTTGGACGTTTTGACGCCTGGACTTCCGAAGATTTTCCCATACATGTTACTGAGCTTATGGTCCTTATACATACGTATTACTGAGCTTACGACACACTTAAAGACAGCTAGCTTTTCCAGCGGCTCCGGCCTCGTGGATGGCGGAAATTATCCCACAGAAACGTACTACTGTGATAAAAAGTGGTAAAAATCTAGTATCGTTTGGCAGGAGAAGGGGGGTGGGAGTGGGGGACGAGGTTGGGAGGTGGTGCACCTTGCCCCCTGGCACCACTCCCATGAAAAGGTAACGCACCGTTCTTGAGAAAAACAAATTATTGAAACCTAACCTTAAAACACTTAGTCGATTAAAAGGCGTAGTATGAGGCCCGCTTCGCGGGCCTCTAGGGTTTAAAATAAAATAACCTCGAAGGGGATAGCGGGGTCTGAGTTCGCTCGCTCCGCTCGCTCACTAGACCCCGCCATCCCCTTCGAACCTAACCTGTCCGAGTCGGGGTGCCCCAAGTCCCGAGCTCGCTTCGCTCGCTCTTGCATCCTAAGTTCTCCTAGTAACAGTAGTAACATTGCCTTTTGTACACATATACGATCAGTGGAAGTATAAACACAGAGGAAA
The DNA here is from genome assembly GCA_905333075.3 of Atethmia centrago. Taxonomy (NCBI): domain Eukaryota; kingdom Metazoa; phylum Arthropoda; class Insecta; order Lepidoptera; family Noctuidae; genus Atethmia; species Atethmia centrago. The sequence goes on from HG995385.1 coordinate 19,551,369, forward strand.
AAATTCACGCAACTCGAGGAGAAACGAAAGGATCGAAAACAAATGACAGTGACACATGACGCAAAAGGCATACTTGTTTTATTGTTTACGTTCCGTGTTATCGAATTTGCCCGACATTTTATACCATGGACTGACTACAAATACTGATACTGGATACTGGATACTGACTACAGATGCTGGGGCAGATTTGGTTGTCAATCGCCCATTTTAAACGTTTCGTTTTTCGCTTCTTATCGGATTTGAGGTTAGAAACATTTTTTATTAATTTCTCGAAAAATATGCATTAGTTTTAATAAGAGTGGTAACGTTATAATCGGGGACCCAAACCCTACCAACTTTAGCCCCTTTTACCCCCCAACTCCTGCCAAACGATACTAGATCCAACCCTAAAAAGTATCCTAAAAAAACTACCTGTGTGCCAAATTTCATCAAAGCCGTGCATCCGTTTTTGCGTGATTGAGTAACAAACATCCGAACATACAAACTTTCACATTAATAATATTAATTAGGATAGCAGGATTGTCCATTGCTAAATGCTAAGTCAGAGGGCTGCAAATAACTAGGTATATACTAAAGTGATCAAAGGCGAAGTTTTAAAATAGGTTTAAGTACTCACGCGAATTCTTCATAAGTCTTGGCAGTGTAGATGGCATCACACTTGACGTCGTTTACCTTCCAGTACCGCCTGTCCTGTTCCACAGAAACTTTCAACTGACTCTCAATAGCGGCAAAATCATCTTGATTCAGTGGCTTATCCATTTTGAAACCTGTCGAAATCTCAGTATTCCTTGCAACTCCTCGAAAGAATCTATGAAAGTGAATTTGCTATTAACCAGAAAAAGGTACAGTTTTCCGCAATGACTCTATTGCACGATGTCGATGTCAGATATATTGACGTAGCAAAGAGTTGCCATGGAAACAGTTTATGTTTTCTTGGTTGGAAATGGCATTCTTCATCGAAACCTTCGATTGATAAATTGGTAATCTCCATGGATACTGTAAAATAAGTTTAGTTATTTGGGCGTCTGGCCAATATCTGAACTAACGCCGACTTAATCTTGTTTTTGAATACATTTCAGGTGACACTTCACAAAACTATCATGGAATTAGTATTTACTACATAGACAGAGTATTGTATCAAACTCAAACTCTTATTTCAATTAAACCATGTACAGTCAGTCACTTTTGAATTGTCAAGGTGTCGGTCAGTTAGAAATATGAAGCTAGTTGCCCATTCCAAAGCGTAGTAGGTACCTATGGAGAAGAACGGGCAAGAAACTTCACAGACCCTCTTTTATATTATAATGTTACAAAAATATTGTTACATCTTTAATTTTGAATTTATAACTAAATGTGAGGATGATGTAATAAATGAGGTGGATGTAACACAGACAGTAACTGTTCTGTAACGCAGCCGCGTATGAATAAAGTGTTACAAACACAATTACCCCAGAGACATTTGAAACCTGTCTGCAATGTGATCGGCTCCGAAAGACATTGTTTTAACAAAAACGTAAATACAAAGGCGGATGCAACACAGACAGTAACTGTTCTGTAACGCAGCCGCGTATGAATAAAGTGTTACAAACACGATTACCCCAGAGACATTTGAAAACTGTCTGCAATGTGATCGGCTCCGAAAGACATTGTTTTAACAAAAACGTAAATACCAAGGCGGATGCAACACAGACAGTAAGTAACTGTTCTGTAACGCAGCCGCGTATGAATAAAGTGTTACAAACACGATTACCCCAAAGACATTGTTTTAACAAAAACGACTGCAATACTAGCTTATATGTTGGTACTCGCTCTGTCTACACTGCAGGTATCAAACTTGCTTGCGACGTAACGCACGCTTTTTTTTATTTTTTTGGGCGGGAAATCATCAAATAACTTCTCCAGCTCTGGGCGGAGCGCGAGGGTGTGTCAGACTCTTACTGACTAAAACCCACCCGTATTCCTTCCTGTTGCCTGTGTTGCCAGGGGCCTCGGTGACCCATAAGTACACGTACTAAATATCCCGCCTAGCTTTTTATAATAAAAATGGTCTTCACCTCCGTTTTTTTTTTTTCATAGTCAACAAATTTTAATAAAAATGTTTATTTAATCCGATTAAACTAACTCATAAGCTTTAAGAAATAATAAACAAAATCCAAATCGAACCAATAACATCGGATAAATGGCAAAAAATATAAAGCAAGGCCACAAACGCTACTCAAAAAATTAACAATTGAATATAACATGATACAAAATATTAAAGATTTAAAGTTAATTTCCGATAATTTATCATAAATATTCAGAAAAATACGGGTGGTCACATGCCCATGGGCGGCATTGTGCAACACAAATATTTACCAACAGCGGCCCCTGTCAACGCCATTCGAGCGCTAAAAGGTCCTATTGTAGCAGTGTAGCGCGATCGAGGACGGTTTTAATTCATAATTCCATGTTAAAACCCATTATCATTGAACTTTGAACGGCTGTCGATGTCGTAGTGAATAAAATGTTGTAAAAGATTATCTCATTAGTATGTAATCATATAGGGACTGACCACGCAGGGTCAATTATGAGGTTTTTTTTTTGTTCCGGGCTGGAAAATCCACATGGATGTCCTCCGCCCGCCCCAGGGCGGAGGATATCCATGAGGGTTGCGGGACGCATAATAATAGCCACACGGGTTGATCTTCAATGCTTGCTGAGGTCGGTCCGTGGATGGATGACTGACTATCCATAACATACCAAGACCTGACCAGAAATGGGTGTCTAAACTCGATGACACTTGGTCCAACAAATGAGGTGTAGGTTATGCAGGTTGTCACTGGCCAGGCTGTAAGGCCAGGTGGGACAACATTCAAGGATCCATAGTAAAAAAATTAAGCACAGACTTACTTCGCCCGTTGCACACTTCTGCAACATTAGTTTCATGAAGTTTGTCTTTCCAGCCTGTTTTAAAAAGCCGTTGGATCTCCCATCTTCAATAACTTTCTTGAGCACTCTCTCTAAAAATTTGGTAAAACTGGCGAACAAGCGTCTCATTGGATACCTTGAGAAAAACAAGCTGATATCGGATAAACAATACAGCTTCAGAGCGGGGCGTTCTACAAATGACGCTATTCTAAGGCTTACTACTGCAATAAGGAACTGCTTGGATAGAGGAGCATATAAAAAGCCTTTGACACCTTGTCAATCCCTATCCTATTGAGCTGATTGGAAGGCGTCGGCGTGAGAGGTGTTCCCCAGGAGTGGTTTAAAATTTACCTGTCTGACCGATGCCAAAGAGTCCACATTGATGCACAGATGAATGACGATGCCCTATACCATAAGACAGCCTACTATCAATAAACGCAAGTAAAACAAAATACCTTTGCTTCAGCATGTCAAAGTTAGGCAGACCTAGTCCATACTTTAGTGTGCCCATTTACACGCTCCCTTTTACAAGGGACGGTCTTGTTTTCAATCTTCCTATGCCTGCCTTGAGAGAGTCAACAGCATAAAATACCTCAGTGTTACAATCGATGACAATTTGAAGTGGAGTCAACATATCCCAGTCACAGCAAAACAAACGCGTATACTCATATATACATAATCAGCCTATATGTTCCCACTGCTGGGACACAGAACTCCCCTCTGTGAGAGGGAGTGGGCCTTAATGCACCACGCGGGCCCAGAGTGGGTTGGTAGATGTCACATATCTTCGAATTGTTGGTTCTCGGACGATGTTATCATTCACAGAACAGTGGTGATTAAATAATTTTCACAAAGTAAAGCGCCTGCCTGGGTTCGAACCTACGACTTACAACTCGTAAGCCGCAGCCGTTACCACTGGATCATACATAAACGGACTCAAATAATAATTTAAAACCCTGAGGCATATTGCCAGCCATAAACTGCTTATTACAAATAAAGCCTAGTGTCGCTGCGTTTTGGGCTATGGTACCTATTTGTGCATGGGGTGGTGCTGGAAAAAACCCATATGATTGAAATAGAGTGTTCCCAGTGTGCAGTCTTAAAGGTGCTGCTTTTCCTTAACTTCAGAACTCCTACCACTCTGGTATATGAGCAGGCGCGGGTGCTTAGCGTAAGAAAAATATTTATATTTGAATGCCTGTGAAGATAACACCACACAGTCACTTATTTGTCAAAAACAAAAAAATAACGAATGGCTATCCCGTGCAAGGAGCAAGTTTGCCAGAAGGCACTACAACGGCTTAGCACCACGCCTCTACGGAAACTTTAGCCAGTTCAAATTAGTTAAAGACGTGATCAATTTCCTTATAAAAAAAACAGCCAAGTGCGTATCGGACCACGCACAATGAAGGGTTCCGTAATTGGGAAATAAACTTAACATTGTAGTTGAAAAACATGTTCTCCGATACATCGATATATGCCACGGTCAATTCTCCAACTGCAAATTTAAGTTGATAGACTATTATTCGTTAACTGGTAAAGCCCACTTAGATGTGATAGTTGTCCTTTTAATTTCATTATATGTACTACTGCCATGAATGTTTACACATCTCCATAAACAACCATTTAGCTGGCATGGGGCATGGCACTTGACTCTAACAAAACACTTTAATTCTTAATATTACGCAAACGGATCTTCGAATCTATAAAATATTTTTGAACGGCCTATCCAACAATACCCCACACCATGGGATAGACGAGAAAAATAAATATCATCCCCACATTACGTGCAAGGGAGGTACCCTAAAAAAATACTTTTTCAAGATTTTATTTTAGCACTTTGTCGGCGCGATTAATATGTACTCGTATACCCATGCCAAATTACAGCTTTCTAGTACTAAGCGTCTCTGAGCTATAGCGGGGACAGACAGACAGACAGACGGACATGACGAAACTATGAGTTCCTTGTTTTCTATGGAACCCTAAAAAGGAAATTTTTGAAAACTTTTTGTAATTTTATTTTTTCGTATTTTGTACTTTTTTTTGTAATTTTCGTCATATTTTCATATTTTATTTTAATTATTGTAAAAATGTACTGTAAATTGAAACATATTTAGTCTAAGCCTTCTCATGCTGATCCATGTGACAGGAGAAACCTCGACCCCTGTCATACAAAATGTCCTAGTTCCGGTGCCGAGACCTCATTGATGTAACGTGTACGGAAGTTTGGATATAAATTACTATAACAAATCTAGACTCCGCGCTGCTACTGAATGAGCAACCCAACCTGGGATTCGAACCCAGGACCTCATGCTCGGAAGTTGCGCTTGTGACCACTTTTTTTTTGTTCCGGGGTGGGAAATCCTCATGGATGTCCTCCGCCTTGGGGTGGGCGGAGGGGTCTGTCAGACTCTTACTGACTAAAAACTACCCCGGTGTTCCCGTCCCACACTTGTACCGGGGATCATGGGATCTAATGCGACTTCCGCGATCCCCGGCTGGTGCCGGCCCGCCGATGCGGGCCACCTCAGGCTCGCGGGGGGAATGAGGTGTTAAACTCCCCCCCCGACCTCCAATATGGGCGCGCGTGGAACACTACGCGCCGCCACCTCGGGTCCTGCTATGTTGGGGGCGACGGATGTCCCCGAGTCCGTCACCTCTGTACCCATTTAGGGGGGTTGGAAGAGGGCGTTGTCCGCCCTCCGCCGACGCCCGGTACGCCTACTGCGGGCAGGGTAAGTGGAAGAGATCTCCCGCTCCCTTTCCACAGCTTCCTTCTGCGAAATGACTGTTTCGCAGAAGGATCCCACCGCGTCCCAGGACTCCTCACTGCCGACCATGGAGTCGACCACGGCTGGCAGCGCTAGGTCACTGCCTACTTCTGAGACGAGGGCACGATGCGGCTCCTCCCAAGCGGCACACTCTGCCAGCGTATGCCGCGCCGTGTCCTCCCGGCAACGCTTCTGACCACTAAACCAACGAGGCCTTCAAACATTGACATTAAGATTGTAATGTGTGTGTGATAGGTATTTATTTATGTATAGTTACCCTACATAATTAAGTAATTAGAGTAGATACTTCATGCCTATTTGAACTTCTTATGGGGTAATAAAATAAAAATAACGCCTTTCATAGACAGTCATCATCATTAGAGAACAGTGGTGACCCAGTGCTAACAGCCTCGACTTACGAGTTGTAGGTCGTGGGATCGAACCCAAGCAGGCGCTTTACTTTGTACAAATAATTTCATCGCCACTCTCAAAAACGGTGAAGGAAAACATCGTGATGAAACCGGCATGTCCTAGAACCAATCATTCTAAAACATGTGACATATACCAACCCGCACTGGGCCCGCGTGGTAGATAACAGCCCAGACCCCGCCCAGGGAGTGCTCTCTAAGCGAGGAGAACTGGGTCCCAGCATTGGAAACATTATAGACTGATTTTGCATCGTCATTCTCCCGTCCTTATCTCAATTTATTTGGGGTCGAAGCAACATGTCTTTCTCTTCCATACTTCTCTATAGTCATCATCTCGGTAGTCACTCCCTTTCCAGCCATATCATCTTCCACACAGTCCATCCATCGTTTCTTTGGTCTTCCCCTACCCTACAGCCATTCACATCCATACTCAAAACTTTCCTCATGACATTTTTCTCACTACTCCACATCACATGCCCATACGATGACAACTGATTTCCACACAACTTTTCAGTCACTACATCACTTTCAAACTTCCGTAGTAGAGTCAACAGTGCAAAAGCAAACAAACTGGATGGGCTCGATAAAGTGTGGGTTAACTATGGTATCTAACACGATGTTGAACAAACATTCACACGGTTAGTGTAACACGATCGATCAATGTAGGACACCCGCCGGTCTATACTACAAGTGTAATATTGAGCTCACAGTGAGATGTCATTCCACCCAATGATATTGACAGCTCACATCACCTAGGAGCCTGTAGTGCTATTCAGTAAAAATCTCACCGTAAACACCTAGGTGAAGTGAACTTGAAGTGAGTCGCTAATCTCTAGATTCCCTACCTTTTTTTTTTGTGAATTATATCTCATAGTTGACCTTGAGAGGTCGTGACTACTTAACCGGACTATCCTGTGGCTGGCCTAAGCTAACTCAAAGCCTCCAGCCAGGAGCGAATTTCTTATATTACTAAGCGACTACACGCTAAGGGCACCACCTGTGGTGTGCGAACCTCGGCTTAGGGCGTCGCTGGGGGGATGACAGCAAGGTGGGACAGGCTGGATCATAACTGACGCAAAGTGTGGCATACCATGGATATTTGTATGTGGGACGACGCAGCAACATCGTTGCGGCGCCGCGCGCCGCCGCAACGCATCGTGTGTATCGGCCGCTAGTTTTCACAGTGAAATTATTACTGAAAGCACTGCAGTAGTCAACTTCTCAAAGGGATTCAACTTTCAATAGCCTCATCTAGTTTTAAAAAATATGATTGACGTGTAAAAGTGTTTGTAATAACCTACTTACAGAAATAAAATCATTTATCATTTATGATTTAATAGATTCTTGTAGTTTTTTCGCGTCACATTTATCTACCAGGGCCTGATACCCAATTTCGACAAACAGTTAGGTACTCTTCTCCTAATTTTGTTATTTTTTTATTGCAGTTTTGCAACACAGATCTTGAGCATTTTTAACCGACTTCCAAAAAGGAGGAGTTTCTCAATTTGGATGTTTTTTTTATGTATGATCGCTGATTCTTTCTTCAATTGTGAAACGATTTTGAAAATTATGCTTTTGTTTAAAGGGGTATGCTCCCAAAATGGTCCCATTGTCACCAAGTCATAATCTGATGCGAGGTTCCCGTGGAAATCGAGGGAAATCCTCAAATTTTATAGGCACACCTATAGCGATTTGTGTATTTTTTATAGTAACTTGTGCATTTGCTCTCAGAAAGCACCATTTGGTGAAGTGGAACTGATGTTTTTACCCTCATTTCACCTAGCCACTTCAAATTCCGTATATCTATGTATGTAATGGCTCTATTACATACATAGATATACGGAATTTAGAATAGATAGGCGAGCCTATTGACGGAAAAACCCAATAACACTTTACTTGATCTGGGAATTAAAACCAGGACTCGCTGTCGCCACTACTAGACCAACGAGGCAGAATCTATGTGTGCTAGCATCGTGCGAGTTGTTGATAAGCCACTTTGTTATCTTTAACTAAAGCCAAAATTAAAAATTATTAATTTTTCTTAAAGCTTATAATACAGTCGCGGGAAGGTACTAATGGGTTACCGAGGCCCCTGGCAACACAGGCAACGGAAGGAATACGGGTAGGTTTTAGTCAGTAAGAGTCTGACACACCCTCGCGCTCCGCCCACAGCGGGAGAAGTTATTCCATGATTTCCCACCCAAAAAAAAAAGCTTTTAATACTACCTCGTTGGTCTAATGGTCAAAGCGCTACTACTAAGCATAAGTTTATAACACTTTGATCAACCTGGGAATCGAACCCGTCCTGGGTTCGATTCCTTTATTTTTCGATTGTTATTGGACTTTACCATCAGGAATTTCTCAACAGCAGCCCGATGTCTGGATTTGTGCCCGGTTAATAATGGCAATAAACTCGCCCCCTATTACATAGAACTTAAATATGTATAACTGGCGAAATGTGGGTGTACTACAGGTACTCCTCTGCTTAACCCTTCAGGGAATACAGGCGTAATGTTATGTTATTTTGTTTATACATATAATAATGATTAAGACTTACTTAATCATGAATGAATGAATTAATGAAATGCTATATTTATTTTGCAAGAAGGTTTTGCAAGGTAGCTGACATAAGTTCTTAGGATCTATTGGTTTCACTATATTCGGCATTCCAGCAGGCTTTGCATGACGCTTTCTATTTCTTCGAAGAATAGACACGGCTCTTTCTATACAAAGCGACATTTCGTTTCTCCATTTTTGACATCTCGCCGTAGAAATCCTTCTACAATCTGTCATTTTGTCTTTCGTTTCTAACGATCTTTGTCTAGGTCCTTTTTTATGTAGAAGGATTCCTACGGTGCGATGTCAAAAAAGGAGAAACGAAATGTCACTTTGTATAGAAAGAGCCGTGTTTATTCTTCGAAGAAATAGAAAGCGTCATGCTAAGCCTGCAGCCGTGCAAATATTTAGATTTTACATCTTGGTTATACATAAAGCATGCAATACACATTTAATAATTATTAGCAATAACATAAAAATACTAATAATCATTTCATAATAATCATTTAAAAAATAATCTCGGAACTGACGGGCTTGTATGAACGTGGACAGAGCCAAAGGTGTATATTAGGTACCTGCTACATAAGTAGCACGTGGCGTTCTGTCATTTCTGCTTACCCCCATAAAAATAGGTGTGAGTATAGAGGTACCTATGTACCTGGATGGTTGGATCAGAATCAATCTGCCCTTTCTCAACTACGAGTATGTTATGATGAAATTAAATTAAATGATTGAAATGAAATGATTTGATGAAATGATTTTTATTTCTGTAAGTAGGTTTGTACAAACACGTCAATCATATTTAGGGGAAAAAAAAAACTAGATGAGCTCGGCGTTTCCTATCTGACTGCTCTGAGAAGAAAGGCCGAAACAAACTCAGAGGTCACAGTCTGTTTTAAAGTCCAGACATAATCTTGGTCAGATCATGTGAAGACCATGTAGATTGGTGTCTGAAATGGTCTTTTGAGGAAAGAACCACACAGATGTTAGGGTCAGCTTCCAGTCTAAACATTCTAATACTAGTTGCTAAGCATCGATCGAGTGTTATTAATGACGTAACAAACTTACAACACAACACGTGACCAAGAAATCAAACGGCCGATTGGAGCCACCGACCGACGTACGTTGCTCTGCACTTTAATAACGCAATCATAACTTGGTAACATTATGTAAGCATACATTGATACTAATATAATTAAGCTGAAGAGACTACGTTTGTTTTTAGGGTTCCGTAGTCAAGGAACCCTTATAGTTTCGCAGTGTCCGTCTGTCTGTCTGTCCCCGGCATAGCTCAGCGACTCTTAGAAAACTGTAATTTGGCATGGGTATGCATATTGATCACGGCGTCAAAGTAGTAATTATTTTGTTCCCTTGCACGTAACGGGGATGATATTTTTTTCTTGTCTATCGTTTATCGTTTGATAGGCCGTTCAAAAATATTGCGGGTCTGTGACAACCATTTTTAGATTCGATCCGTTTGCGTAATATTAAGCTCATTTTTGTGAGTCAAGTGTTCCCCTCGCTTCCGCCAGCTAAATTGTTGTTTTTGGATATATGAAAAAAATCATATATGTTTATATGATATGTTACGGCTAATAGCCGAAGTGCGGCTACACCTAGTTTTAGCCGGCTACAACTAGGTGGAGCCGGCCACATGTGGTTAAACTTATATGTATCCTACTTATCTTCGGTTAGAACTAGGTGTGGCTGCACCTTGGTTAAACTTAGGTGTACCCTATTTATCATCGGCTTTCAGTTCAGTTCAGTTAAGCATTTTGGTTTTGTTTTGAGATTCTTATCTTGCGATTCCCGATTGATTCGATTATATTGAAAAAATAAAAGACATTTATAATTATATAACATAAGTAATTAATAAAACTCAAAATATCATACATCTTCTCTTCAGAACTAAAAGAACCAGATAGACATCATATGCGCAAAGATAAAAAATTTAAACATAAAGTAAGACATTAGCTGTGAATCTGTGATAGTTTTCCTTTTAACTGTGACTCCCTGTGTCCTACTTAGCTGTGATAGTTTTCCTTTTAACTGTGACTCCCTGTGTCCTACTTAGCTGTGATAGTTTTAAGTCACAGTTAAAAGGAAAACTATCACAGCTAAGTAGGCTTTACAAATTAACGAGTAATAGTCGACTAAATTTGCAGCTGGAGAATTGACTGTGACGTAAATATCGATGTATGGGAGAACATGTTTTTCAATACAATGTTAAGTTGGTTTTTAAGATAAATTCATACCAATTACGGAACCCTTAACTGTGCGTGGTCCGACACGCACTTGGTCGGGTATTTTGTTTAAAGTCGCTAGTCTCTGGAACTACCAGTCGAATTTGAAATCTTTTTGTATTTGGTAGCCCAATTCTTGAGGAAGGTTAAAAGCTATTTAACATGGCACTACAACCCATATACACCGATCAAAAAAAAAATACGGTCAGAAAGAACGCCATGCAAAATGGAAGTAATAGCGCGGGCGGGCAATCCGATTTCTTTTAAATTAAACGTTGGGTGAAACCGCGGGGCACAGCTAGTACTGAATATATTTAGGGCGTGAACACTCAACACTAACAAAAGCACTTTAAGACGCTGACAACACCTAAACCGCGGTCACTCTCAGATTGCATCGAAAAGAAAGAGACGCGCGATGACAAAACGCTTGTAATTTATATATTTATTTATATAAAATATGAAGCAATTCTCTATTTACTCAAAATTGAGTTGAGTAATCGAAAATAGAAAACAACCAAGTTCTGCATTCAAATAAGACGTTCTGGTTATTTAATTAAATACGTAACGTATGTTGGTATTTAATGCAGATATTTTGGATTAGAACTCAAGGTAAGAGGTTAGTTTAACGTTAGTTTGTATCGAGATTATTTTTCAAAACGTGTTTTGGTAACAACCAAGTTCTGGGAAATATGTTCAAAAGTAACATATATTTTTTCCGCTACCACAAACTATACAGATTTGGCAATTTTTTTTCTTAAGAGAAGCCTATTTTGGTCAATTGGGTCTTGTCAGCGCCTTAATGCTTAATATTACGCAAGTGGATCCTTGAATGGAAAAGTGGTGTTCACAGACCTGCAATATTTTTGAACGGCCTATCCAACGATATCCCACTACCATGGAGTAGAAGAGAAAAATAAATATCATCCCTCACATTACGTGCAAAGGAAGTAAGCTAAAAAAAATTTTTTTCTATTGTTTTTTTATCACTTTGTCGGCGTGATTAATATGTATGTATATCTATGCCAAATTTCAGCTTTCTAGTACTAAGCGTCTCTGAGCTACAGTGGGGACAGACAAACAGACAGACAGACAGACGGACATGGCGAAACTATAAGGGCTCCTTGTTTACTACAGAACCAAAAAAGCGTATGCTTAGATGGTTTAGTCGTGCTGAGAGGACACAGCAGATGTGAGTGGAAGCGCAGGGAGGGGCTCTAGAATTACATATACATAGTTCTTCAGAAAGGTCAGGTGCGTAGTAGTCGGGCGCGGGCGGGGTGTGAGATGTATGAATTTTTTTCCTTTGTGCTCACTTTCGCCATCTTTATTGAACTCTTGTGCAAAATTGTATACTTCAAGATCCAGCGGTTTAGGCTGCAGTGCGCTGTGTCAGTGAATTAATGAATGATTTTAAGATTTTTTTTTAATGTTGATTTTTTTTATTATTATTAAGTCGGCATTTAAAAGGCAGGCGTCCTAGAATCTAGAAAAAATATAGTGACCTTCTTGGTGACGTTCTTCTGAAAGGTCAGGTGCGTAGTACCTACTCGCAACCGGCGTACGTGTAGGTACTTATGACCAGATGTATGAACGTAAACGAGGGGCTTGTGGCTAAACAATAACAGCCGCACGGGTCAATCGATCAGGTTAAGCTACGCTTGCCACGGTTGGTCCGTAGATGGGTGACCATCTTTACATCACCAAGACCCCTCCATGCGTCGGAAAGCACACTTTAAGCCGTTGGTGTCGGCTGTCATTCGTGGATCTTTGACAGTCGTTACGGGTCGGCAGAAGCCCGAAAGTCTGACAACCAGTCTTACCAAGGGGTGTCGTATTACCCAGTAACTGGGTTGTGGGGGTCAGATAGGCAGTCTCTCCATGTAAATACTGGTATTCAGCTGCATTCGTTTAGAATAAAAGCCGACCCCAACGTAGTTAGGAAAAGGCTAGGCATATGATGATGATGATGTGAACGTAAACGAAGCAAAAGGAGTAAGTCAGGATCGTAGCAGGTGGCGTTCTGTAGTTTCTGCCTACCCCGATGGGAAGATGTCAGTTTATGTTATGTACACTGATATACTACGACGTTAGTTTAGATTTCATTACTTTTAAAGTACTTAAACTATTGTTTTTGAACTTGTACTTAATATCTTCGTTAAGTCTTAGGATGCAGACTAGAGCACTACGCGACGCGGACAGTGCGACGCGATTCTAGTAGGACTGTCGCGTAGCGCCTGTCTGCGCCTTCATCTTTATGTCGCAGTCATCAGGGCCTTAACGCGCTTTCCCCACCTATTTTTTTTTCCCATTGCTGGACAAAGTCCTCCCGTTTTTCCATCAAAACCTTTGTGCTATCTCTGGCCATATTGACCCGCAAACATGATCAGATCGTCACACCACCTTAGCCGCGGTCTACCTCGACGGCCATGTGAAGCCCTAGGCGTGCAATAAGCGTCGATCTTTGCCGAGCTTTCCGGGTGCATTCGTGCGACGTGGCCAGCCCAGTCCCATTTTAGCATAGGTATTTTTTTTTTCAAAATCCTCTCAGTAAAGCTCAGCCTAAGGCAGTTGTCCCACCGCCAGCGTTGAAGCGACTAACTATCGGCTATTTTCTCGTTCAATAAACGTACAATAGATATATATTCCGTGTAAACAAAAGAAATGCATATAAATAAAGCTGACTGTTCAGACCGCCAGCGAGTACTTGCTCCACTAGTTTGTCGCTGAGCAACCAGAGCTATAAAATATAATACTCGCTCAGCGATACTTGCTCAGCGATGCTCGCTTGGCGATCAGAACTCACGCCGAGAGACCAACCACCGGTCGAGCGAGTGGTGCGAGTGATTACTCGCCCGTCACACTCGGACACTCGCTGATAGCCTAGCGACAAAACTATCGGAACTACACACTCGCTGCTCGCCAAGTCGTTTTCAGTTGCCAGCTCTACTCGCTACTCGTTAATCGCCGGCGGTGGGATAACTGCCTTAACAAATATCAAATGCAATATCAAGACAAAACACGATTGGCCGTTATCGAAGTCGTCGGCATTCTATAAACATGTGCGATAAAACCACTTTTCTATGTACCTATACTGGCGTTCAGTTCCTACCTACTACCAAAACAGTAAACTAACCATTGACCACTGTGTTTAAGTCGACCACAGCGTGCTGAAAACCGTTGCAATTGCTTGCATATGTGAACGAAGTTGTTGCGTTTTTTCTTAGTGAGACAAAGTTTGTTTATAAATATTTCACTATGTTCGGAAATAAATATTTATGTGGGTAATTAATTTTAGTTGTCATCCCATCAGGCTCCGCGTTGGCTGTCTCGTATAGTGGATATGTCCTCACATGTACCTAGATCCTATTTTTAACCCACAGTTCTGGCTGTACTCTCAATAAACCTGGCCCTCGGTGTCTGCTACGTAAACTACAACCTGTTCCAAGGATTTGAACCTAAACCAGTTACTTTAAAAACGTTTGGGTGGTGGCAGCATATGCGAGGCGACGAGAATACCACAGCGAAACCAAAGCCTGTCAGTACGACGGTTGATGATGACACTAGACCCACTGTTCCCACCACAGTTCCCACCACAGTCACCAGTGAAAGAACTGACTATAATTTTGTAAGTACCAGTCACCTAACTACTTTATCGTGTTGTTGGTTCCGAATTTTGCAAATGACACACGACATACTTATTTATTCAAAATCAAAATCAAAAGTAATTTATTCAAACTAGGCTGAGAATCAGCACTTTTCGAACGTCAAGGTTACTTATAAAAACGCTCGCCCTTCACCACTTCCTAGTGCTTTAGCAGGGAAGACGAAGTGGCGCAACAAACTCCCCAGCAGCACACCGGTCTGTTTGATTCTGAAACATTTCTCCGACATTCGTTTCAACGGCGAACGATTCGCCAACAGAACCTTTCATATGTGTTACTTTCGACGAGAGTAATAGAGGGGATCTGGCGCTCGGCGGTCGCTGCTGCGACACGCTCGCTTCGCTCGCTCGCCTTTGCGCGTTAATGATCACTGTTCTAAACTTTTTTTTTTTTTATCGCTTAGAAATGCATTACGCATCCCCGCTCGTGGGGGACGAGTCGGGGTATGTGGGACTCCTGTCGGTAATCACAGTATATCCACTAAAACTCAGCGGTGTTCCCACATCGCCGTGATGGGGAGGCCATGGGAAACCGGCTCCCTTTACATCCACAACCCTCCCGGCGCATGCCCGCCTAGCTGGCATGCCCCGCATGCCCCCCAGGCTGGGGGCTACAGGAATGGTAGGGAACACCTGGCCATTCCCGTTCGACACTGGTGGAGACCTGTGCAATACAGGCAAGAGTGCCCCCACACCCGTTGCCTGCTGGCCTCCACCTGGGAGGAGTCGCAGATGACTTTCAAACTGACGTCTTCTTCGACCCCAACTCCGCTTTCGGAGTGGCGCCGCGTTAGGATCATCCTCACGCGCGCGCTCCGCTGCCTCCTTCTGGGACATGACGTGTTCGCAGAAGGAGGCGACTGCTGCCCAGGACCTCTCATCCCTTAGCATGGCGTTGACCAAGCCGGGGAGTGAGAGGTCCGGTCCGATCACCGCGATGAGACTGCGTCGCGGCTCGGACCACGACGGGCACATCTCGAGGGTGTGCTGCGCCGTGTCCTCCGCCGCGCCACAGTGGTGGCACGACGGCGTCTCCTCCCGTCCGATTCGGTGCAGGTACGATCCGAAACAACCGTGTCCGGACAGCACCTGCGCCAGACGGAAGGAGAGGAACCCATGCGACCGCTCGAGCCAGTCTCGCAGGACTGGCCCAATCGCGTCGAGGGTTCGGCGGCCAAAAACTGCTGTGGCGAGTTCCCCCGTCCAATGGTCGACGATGGCATCCCTCGCCTCCCGCCGGACGGCTGCCCGCTCTTCCAGGGCTGGGCGCTCTCCTCTCGCCCTCCGTCCTGCCGTCCATTCATACACTCTGGCGAGCACCCACGCCTCGAGTTCCCAAGGAGGGGTGCCGGCCAGAGCACATGCTGCTGCAAAGCCCACCGTGCGGTGGGCCCGTGCCACCCAACACTGTTCTAACCTAACCTTTTTTTTTTTTTTGTTCCGGGGTGGAAAATCCTCATGGATGTCCTCCGCCCTGGGGTAGGCGGAGGGGTCTGTCAGACTCTTACTGACTAAAAACCACCCCGGTGTTCCCCTCCCACACTTGCACCGGGGATCATGGGATCTAATGCGACTTCCACGATCCCCGGCTAGTGCCGACCCGCCTCTGCGGACCACCTCAAGTTCTAACCTAACCTAACCCAACATTATCCTTCGCTATATGAAAGGTTCTATCGGCGAATCGTTCGCCGTTGAAACGTTCTATCGGTGAAAAAATTAAAAGTGAATCGTTCTGTCGGTGAACCGTTCAACGGCGAAACGAATGTCGGAGAAATGTTTCAGAACGGTCTGTTTAGTTATATAAACTTGATTAACTCCTTGAGTTCAATAGTTCTTCACGTCAGCCCCTAGAAGACAAACATGCCAAACATTGTCTTCTCGTAGACTATTACAAGTGATAGAAGAAATTTTACCTTCCACAGCAAACAATATGGTACTATTATTAAACACGCGTAACATATAAACAGCCTCACTTTGAACAGAACCTGGCCACACTAGAAGCGAAGCAAAGGAAACCAAAAATCAATGTGAAGCAATTCAACATGAAATGCCCTGAGAACGAGATGCCGTCAAGCATCGGGACCTATGAGATACCGACGCAGCGAGACCTGGTCTTCTTCACGCAGAGAACCCTGCTGAAGATGTTCAACAGTTACCATGAGAAGACACTGTTCTTACTAAAAGATATAAAAGAGGTTGGTAGTAACGTTTTCTCCGCAGACTTGTGTGTGTTGTGTTTAGGGCAACGGAACTGGTTTTCCCGCTTCTGTGGGTTACGAAAAATCCGGGTCCAAAATATAAAAAACGGTTCTTACAGTTCAATTGGTTCTTTTAAAAAAATCGATGATTGATTTGTGAATTTCAATTTGTAAACGATACGACGGTGCTTGGGGGAGGCCTATGTCCAGCAGTGGACGTCTTTTGGCTGAAATGATAATCTGAAGATGACAGAAAGCTACGCATTACCCAAGCAGCAATACTTTTTTTTTTTTTTGAGGGTGGGATATCATCAAATAACTTCTCCCGCTCTGGGCGGAGCGGGAGGGTGTGTCAGACTCTTACTGACTAAAACCCACCCGTATTCCTTCCTGTTGCCTGTGTTGCGGGGGCCTCGGTGCAACCCGCAACCCCGGCAGGAATACTGCAATACTTGAGCAACCCAGAGAAGTATTTTGAGGATATTGACAACGAAGATGCAACTGTGTTTTTTCGACCTACAAGTGTAGAAATGCTACACGAAATCGTAACTCTTATTCAACGCACAACACAACGCCAGTCACAAGAATTTTTAACAAATATTATTATTATTTATTTTATTTCTAAAACACTTAGCCTACTTTACAATTTGGTTTTAGCCACACAACGAAAACCTCTCAGGGTTTATCTGTGTGCTGGCGCGCCGCGTCTGTGTGAAGAGGAACTTAACAGAAAGTTAAACCAGCTTAGTTCAACCGTCTGTTTAGTTGCTACTAATACTGCATCAACATTTACGCCAAATGATTTGACTGATTTGAGGACTACTGAGAGGGTAGAAATGGCTCGGTTCGAGAATTGTGGTCAACGACAACGGTGTTGTTATCTATCACTGGCTTATTACCATTAATGAATGATGGATGATGGATGGTTTTTAACATTTAAAAACCACTCAACTACCAGTGTGGAGCCGGAGCGTATATTTTCTTCGTCTGGTATAATATGTAACAGAATGTGCTCGCTTAAAATTATAAAACCTTGGATGCACTGATTTTTGTACGTTCATATTACCTTAGTAAAAAAGAAGTAAATGTTTAGGTAATGCAGACTTAATTTGTAATAAAAAATTACAAGATGATTATTAACATTAACTAAATTAAATTAAAACTAAGTTAAGCTTAAAAAAGGCCCTCGGGGCATTGTACCGAGGATGCTGGCGGCATTTCCTCGCTGAATTGCAATGCTGATGCGTTGCGCGAGAAAGCCGCCAGCTTTTCGGTCACCAGTTACATCAACTAGACGTTTCGCGATTTCCGCAAATAACTTATGCGCACTGGGACCCCACAGACCGAGGGTCTCGACGCCAAAGGGCACAAAGTTGTACTCTCTGCCAAGGCCTCCATATTTAATAACTTTCAGATTTTCGGCATTTTCTGCCGCTGCACCCGCTTTAGAAGTAGTCCGTTGGAGGTGGGACGGTGCCAGCGTGTCTACACAGGTAGCGTCCCACACAAGCATCCGTCCCAAACTCCACGGGACCAAAGACACACCATCAGGTCTTTTGCCATCATCTCTGACAATGCCAGTCGGCTCAAGAAGAGCAGGCACATTGATGCTGGCAAGAGACCGGCGGATTATGTCATTAAGTGTTGCATGTCTTGAAAAGCGGCCTGCACTTTTTTGACAACAAAGTCCGTGGTGACCCAGTCGGTCCACGTCCGTGCCACAAGGGCATGTGTGTGGAGTGCATACCGTGACCCCAAGCCGCAGACCAGTCGCCAGACGAAGCGAGGTCGGATCCAGGAAGGTACCGGTATATGGAGAAGGATGGGCATGTAGCCAATGACCGGCCTCTCTGGTTCCGACCGCCAAAAGTCTTGCGCGATCCGGACCTGAACTGCGGCTCAGAATCGATTTGTATGTTAAATCGCAATAAATATCGTCCCAGCTCCTCTGAGATTTTAGGTTGTCTGGAAATTCTTTACCCGGGCAAGCAATTTGAAAAGCATTCTTGGCATCCTCCAAGCCCGCAGTCTCATAGTTTGTGGGCAAAGCCCTTAGGACATTACCTATGAGACGTGACGTGCTATGGGTGGACGACAAAAAGGCTGGGGAAGCAACACTCGAAATTTTGCGGAGTGTGCAGTAGGTAGGTACCTACCACAACTAAATGGAAAAAAAATACAAAAATAATAAAATAATCAAATCTTCTCTAAATAGTAAAGTAGTCTATTTATAACTATAAAATGTTTTACGATTGCACACAAATACTCGGTGATTATGTCAAGTGCATGTGTGTAATCGTAAAAGATAATAATATGAATGGTACGTAATTAACGTGTTAAAATACTTACTACACTAATTTACCGATATTCTCAAACTAAGTCAAGCTTATATTGCATTATATTTATTATGTGCTGCTGTACAACCATCAAACATCTAAATTGTAGATTAAGGTTTTATTATACCTTGAGAGCGAAATAAACGTATTATTATTATTTAAGTGTCTTTACCATACCTCGGAACCCTTGGGTCCCTGGCCTTTGGAAGGCGAACGAGGGGCCGAAGTCAACTCGCAGAGACCCGTTACGACGCTTTTAATGAAATGAGGCACCAACCGACGATTATGCCTATTCGCACATGCAAGTGCATCGAAGTCCAGCACCAATTCCCCGATTGGTGCTGGACTATTGCAGAACATGGAAACAAAACATATTGGGCTAGGGGTTTGGGTGGCTGTAGTGCTTTGGTGACCGTCTACTATGGAAGTATTATGTCCCCTGCCTGATCCTGATGTTATGAAATACACAGATTAAATGGCAGGGGTTAACTTGCACACTCAATAATGGGCCCCCGGCACAGACCTAGAGTTCGGAACGTGCAAGCCCCACCACGACGTCAACGTAGAGATACGGGGCGGCGGGGTTATTATTATTAACATCATACACAGACTAAGTGTGGAAAAAATACGTATTATTGAAGCTAACTCAAAAACAACCCAAGCTAAGTTAATAAAATGTATATGGGATCATCGCGCAAGCTTACTCTACCAAATATAACAATTACCAAAATCGGTCAACAATTAACGAAAATAAATATCAATGAACATACATAAAAAAATAAAAATACATACAGACGAACATAGAACCTTCTCCTTTTTTGAAGTCGGTTAGTTAATATAGTTGTTGTGATTTCGAATTCATTGTTTGATTTATGATCCTTTTCTTATTCGTTTCTATAATACAGTTTTATTGTTAGTAATAGTAGTATATTATAGCTAAAATATGAATGGAACCGAAAGAACTGAAAAAACCGGGTATCTGGCTCTGGATCAAAACGGGAATCGAAAAAACCTGTTGCAAAAATATGGCTGGTTCTCGATGCCTTAGTTGTGTTAGCTAAGCAGACCCTAATGTTGATTTTTACACGAGCATTATTTTATGCATCAAACTATTGAAAAATCTGTTCTTGGTCCCTTGTGCAAAAGCTGTCGTTTGGTGCAGTCAACCGCACAACGTTGGTAACAATTTGACATTAACTGCACCTTTTTAGCGTAGCAATAAGGGTGATTTTCGTAGCATAAGTGTTATCACTAATATGTGGTTGACTGTACAGCAGGTACTGTTTTCACAATTAAAACTCGTTTACAGGCTACAAGAGGTACGGTGGCGGTAGAAAATAAATGCCACGGAAGAGGTAAAAGTTCGTATAAGCTATGTGTGAAACAAGTCAACAAGAAGTTTGTTACCGTCACCAAGGAATTAGTTCAGTCACTGGAACGCCAGGAAGCGGAAGTTACCGCTTTGACAGAGGTATTTAAGTACATCAGTTAACTTATAAATTCTTTTTTTCCCCTATCTCACCTACCACTTCCTTCTCTCGTAGTCTTATGTGCCTCTTCAGAACAATAGGTACATCTTTACTTTCTAACGTTTCAGGGTAAAATATGCAACTTGACATCCATGAAGACAAACCCAATACAGCTAATTAAAATACTGGCTATGGACGAAGCTACGTTGGACTTCGCATTGCCAGCTTTTTTAAGACTACTTGGTGGATGTGCCGTTCATTGCAATAAGTAAGTAAGATTAGGTGAACATTCGCACGACACAAATAAATTCTATAGGTAATTTTAAACATAACGGTAATTTTGCAGGCCGGCTCCACCCGACCACCGTCCAAGGCTACGTCAAATGACAGATCAAGAACTAGTCGTAAGACATTTCCTTACAAGCAAAAATTACTTACAACTTTTAGAGGACAAGCATGTGTAAGGATAAAAGAATGCAACGCTGTTAAACGGGATGCATTCCTAGCATTCGTCGCCAATGAACGCACCCACTAAGATCGATCGAGCTTTGCCGTACTCCGCATGCCATACGCTAGATGTCGCTAGTATCAATGAACTTTTGACGTGAACTTGATTGAAACTTAGAATAACTTAACCAAAATATTCTAAGCTTTTTATGTGATGTGAATAGTGATAACCGTGAGAATATATATCTAAATAACAACATTTATATTACAATGCGTGAGAAATGCACATGTGTGTTTTAAATCGTAGAATACTACATCCTGGTTCCTCATTCTAAAAATGAAAAATCCTTAGGAAAAGGTATGTTGTGTTATTTACTAATAGAATAAGCATTATTTGTAAAGTAACTGAGGTAATTCAACTCAATATTTATCAGTAATCGTAGGCATAAAGTTAATTTTATCAATTACCAGTCGGCGAAAGTCATATTAGCCCACTTTCACGCGCGTATAAACTTAGTAGCAACTTACTAATTACACGTTGATATTATCTGTTTCCTCAAATTATCAACATCTTAAAACTTTTAACTTTTACATTCCTATGTTAAGATATTAGTAACTTAATAATGCCTTAAAATGCCTCATTTAGAGCATTTATTCTGAAGTTTTGTGAACTTTTTTGGTGTTACTGGTACAATATCTGATTTATTAAAGCATTATATTTTTATTTATGTATCCTACATAAACACAAGTATTATTATTTTAGTGTACTTAACAAATCTTGTTAATTTTCTGTCACAGAAAACATCTTATTTATAAAAAGAGGAAACTATTTTACCATTCTGGTATCATCAGTAAAAAGTGGAACAGAGTTTGCCTTAGTAACTTGTAAGTTGTAAGAACTTGAGTGGGCCATACAATAAGACTATCTTACCAAATCTTGACTGAGTCTACAAAACAATTTTACCTCTGTTCAGCATTTGTATAGTTTTGAACACTGGGTTCTGTCTGTCCATCTTTTTTATCTGTAAGGTATGTCCAACTTCTACTCTTTCATTGACTAAAGTTAATTGATGTGATTGGTAAGCTGATATAATACATACACACATACATAAACTCAAGCACTCCTTCTTCCCATAGGGGAGGCAGAAACTGTAGAACGCCACCTGCTACGCTCCTTACATACTGCTTTTGCTTCGTTTACGTTCATACATCTGATCAATCACTCACACCGATTACGAGTACTATGCACCTGACCTTTTTGAAGAACAATAAAAAATAATATAATATGGCTGAAATAATAATAGCTTATCAAAACCCAAACAATTGAAAAAAAGATTAAAATCGACTTTCAGAAACTGGGGGTCTGAGCTTCTGTCTATCCCTGAGAATTATATATCAACCAATCTGCCTAGCCTTTTCCTGACTATTTTGGGGTCGGCTTCCAGTCTTAACCGGATGTAGCTAAATACCAGTATTTTACATGGAGACAATCCAGTTACTGGGTTACACAATAACCCTTTAATAGGACTGGTTATGAATCCCTGAAAATTAGTGTTATTATTATGTCAACTGGTACAAACAGCGAGACATGCTAATAGTCATGATGCTTTCAATATTCCTTTCTGAGATATGAACATAGCATGGCAAGTCACCTACCTTGTAAAAATGCTATTAATAATGATAATAAAGCTTCATTATTCCATATTTCAAGTTTAAAAATCAATTTAATATAGTTTTTGTTTTGTTAGTTCGTAATATTTTCTTACTAACTCGTCTCAGTCTTGTGTTACTTGTAATATATATTTTTATAAATGGAAGGCTTTTACCCAAGAAATGCAAATACACAAGGTATATTATATATATTATAAGTACCTACCAAGAATGTCTACTGAATGGATAACTGTGACAGTAGATTTTGTATAGCTGTTTTCAGTAGTGTAGAAACACCCAACAACATACTAATAACAACATGTCTTTTTTAGAATTCCCTACCTCAAAAGGAAGAAACGGAACCCTTATAGGATCACGTGTGTGTCTGTCTGTCAGTCACAGACGATTTTCTCCGAATCTACTGGACAGTAAAGTTGAAAATTGGTACACATATGAAAATCTGTGACCCAAACCCGGAAGTGTAGGTATCGTAAATAATTGAATTTTTAATATGAGGGTTACTTTTGAGGAACAAATTACAAAATTAAAAAAAAGTTTTGCAAACTGTACCGTGTGACATATCCAATGATAGGGCTTGTTGTGAAGGTCTAATTTATTTTGAATTAAATAGGTTAAACATTATTTTAAAAAAATTGATGAAAATTGACCATTCTCCTTATCTTCAAAACTACCAACCCTAAAATTTTGAAAAAAAAATACAGACAGTTCTCTACTAGTACTACATTACAGAAAAACCTATAAGAAGTCTATGGTGTTAAAATAACTTGCTAAGTCTTTCAATATTCTGCTTGCAAACTTACATTTCCAGTTGGATTGTATGGGGGCAGATGCTTTTCAACTACAATAAAATTTTAAGTTTGTTCTTGGGAATGAATTCATCCCAACTACGGAACCCTCCATTGTGCTTGGTCCGACACGCACTTGGCCAGTTTTTTTTAAGTATTTAACGCTTTTATCAAGCTCTAAAACATAGGGGAAACCAAACAATATAATTATGTAAAAATTATCGCGATTCATAGCAAAATCCCACCGTTTGTGAGGTAACACTGAAAAAGTTGGATAAAATTATTTGACTTTATGCTGTTAGAACACCACCTTTGTCACAATAACTAATAAAACATAAAAATCTGTAAAATTATTGCTGTAATTGAGTCAAAGTTACAAGCCATGGCTTTAATTAACAATAATTTTTGCACTAATTAAAATTTATTCATCTAAATTGCTTAAAAATAACAATAATCAGCCTTAGTTTAATTGTAAGTATTCCACTTACTATGTAACTATGGAAGTATAATTGGGGTAATAAAAGTTATAAAATGTTTATCATGGTCCAATAATAATAATAGTTATTATGTATTTATTCTAGTTGTAAATTAAATAATAAGTTCTAAAGAAAATTAATATACCTCTGATTTCTGTATTAACTTTGTGGGACACTTAAACGTCCCCAGACATAATAAAAATAAAACTTGTCTAACTACTTTTTTTTTTTTCAACCACAGTTGGGCAATTACAAAATATCTGCTGCAAATTTAACAAATCCATACATAATTCTTTATACATCCATACTTTCTTATTTCCTAGTTAAAATCCTGTCCTGTAGTTATAAATACTGTCTTATTACAGTATTTCATAACTAATATCATGTTCAACTATGTCATTATAGTTCAATGGAATTGGGTACTAAAGGCATATTTAGTACAATGAAGGGATGTTTCACAATGTGTGGATTAGCTATTTACATTTAATCATTTATTTACTTTGCTAACATATGAAGTAAACCAAATTCTACCAGACACATTTTTAAATAAATAGAATTTATCTGCCACATAAATCTTAACTTATTAGAGAATCATAAACAAGCTAACTAACTATCAGAAACAATAAACAGCATATATGCTAAAATGCAACTACATATGTTATTTCCTACTTTTTTTCCTATCACTATGAGACTTCTTTGATTTAGACTTTTTGGACTTCTTCTTATGTTTCCTCTTCTTGTCTCTGTCTGATTCACTGCTGGAGGATGATGATGAGGAGGAACTGCTTGTTGATGATGTGCTTGATGATCTGTGAACAGAGTATACAACAACAATTAATAAAATTATTCACTATAGGTTCTTCCTAAAACAACGGGGCTGTAATTACCAAGCTAATCACCAATCTCCTTGGATTAATAGAGAGTAGAATTGACATTATTGATAAATGAAGAATAATGCAGAGTATAAAAAAAATTGTCCAATAGTTATTTTTTCTAATCTGATTTGACTGGCTCAATAGTGTGTTGTTGGAATAGTAAATAAACAATCTTTTATAAAAATAAAATTCTTCATGTATTAAACACTGTCAACAACCCAATGATGTAATTGACCTACCTAGACCTATTTCTCTTCTTGCTCTTCTTCTTCTCCTTAGCCTTCTGTAGCTTCTCCTGCAGTTTCTGCCTAAGTTCTGCTTCTCTGAGCCTCTGCAGTGGCGTTGCATACTCCTCTTCAGTGTCACTGCTTGTACTGCTCACATCCAGTACTATCTCCTTGTTAGGGTCCACCTGGAAGCAAAGGCATAAATATTATTAATGTTATGGCATCATATTAAGCACTTTGTAACTTTACGTCATTATACTTTAGGGGATCGGACTGTTTCTCCTAGTTAGGAAAAAAGTGCCCATCCATACAATTTTAGATATAGTACTTATTTTGTAAAACTTATTGTATATGTTATTAACATGACCTATGATCTCTTGTTTGAGTAAATAAATATTATATTTATATACTTCTACATGGCCAGTTCTAACTTCATACCAAAATGCATACAGTGTGTGGCTATTATGGTCTCGAGATTGGTAGCCAACTAAGCATTGAACTTTATATACTAAGTGCCTAAAAAAATCAAATGAAATACTTAGATTTATTATTGGTTACCTTAGTGACCTGAAAGTGTTAACACTTTCTATGCCAAGCACCCAGCATATGGGTCGAAAAATAATTCGTTCGTGTGCCCACAACTCGCATCCGAGTCGTCGCTATATGTAGCTAAAGATGACTTCTGTTCATGCCCACGACTGACGGGTTGTTATAGATTTGCAATAAACATTATATGGCATGCCAATTTGTATGTATTCTATGTACTTAGCGGTGAAAGTGTTAAGGTATTGAAAATAATACTATAAAACTTATAATAATACTATAAAACTTATACAGTCATGATTGAACCAAAGTTGAAAAAACCAAAGTATATATATACTGCTAAATTGTATAGGGTAAAGATGTACGCAAAAAACGCGCTATGACGTGGAGTTGCAGACACCAGCCCGTATTAACTATTATAGAGCACAGAAAAGACTATATTATTCACAAGTGCAGTGTAATTAATAACAACGAAACCGAACTTCAAATAAAGTTCATTTACCTTGATAAAGTTTCTACATTGAAACGTAAGGTGTCCAGCATAGCCACACTTTTTACACGCAGCCCTAGACGTCTCCTTGCCGAATTTATTCACTAAATCTGTATAATTAGACATTATTGTGTAAAAAAGGCGAAGAAAATACTAGAATGCAAAGTACCTAACCAACAATAAACTCCATACGTAAAACGTCAACAAACAATGCCGTTCCGTTTCGCTATAGATTTGTAGCGCTTAGTAAGCTTATCGCTACTATGCGTCACAAATGTTTATTTTGAAAAGTATTATGCAAGTCCTCACTAATAAAAATAAGGCGTAGGTTATTTATACAATAAAGAAACTAACTTTATGTTTTAAAATTAGTTGAGTTATCTTTATAATGTAAGAAAAACCTGTAATAACCTCAAAAAAAGCAACAGTAACTTGAAAAGAAACGTTCGAGGAAAACGTTCCGTTCCACAGAATGGCTTGTCGTTCCATTTTGCAATAAAATGAATTTTAAAAATATATTTTCTTTTGCAGCAAATGACGCAAATTCTGGAACAAATTAAAAACATTTTATCAAAAATTAGTAGTTGAAAGAAATGTTCGGAAATGGCGGAATTCCTGCCGCTGTGCGACGTGCTATTCAACGTGATCTCGCTCGCTGGGTACTTCTGCGACGTGGTGTTCGACGTCGTCATGGGTTACGCGTTGCTCGAAAGAGGCTATAAAGGCACTTTCGCAGCCGCTATATCTATTGTTATCACTTCGCTACTTATATCGCAGGTGTGTATACTGTAATGCAACGACTACAGTGTCGCAATAAAGCGAAGTACACTTCGCGCGCTCTCTGTTAACAGCGAGACGTAGAGCAGTGTGCGTCAGAGCGCGCGAAGTGTAGTTCGTCTTATCGCGATAATGTAGCCGTAGCATTATTGCAATATGGTTTTATGTTGAACAGAACGTGCTTTTCCGGTGGCTACTCTTTGGCATCTTGGCTTTTCAGCCCTTTGTAGACAACACAAGTCGAAACTATAGTCAAAACCAACATGTCTAGTGGTGGTGCACGGTAACCAGTTCACAGGCCATCTTATCTTAAAAAAAAGGCGGGAATTTGTTATATCAGACGGGAATTTGTTATATCGCGCGACGAACTTGAAAGCTGGCCAGATGACATGCCAGTGTGCTCTAACGCGGGTCGCAAAGGTTCATTATACAAATAAAAATCTAAGAAATAACGACGTTGAAGTGACTGTCCAGTTTACTGGCCACTTTGTATGAGCCATCCTATAAAAACCATATGAGCCATACTACAAATTCTCTAATGCCTACTACAAAGTATAAAAAATCAAAAAATCAGCCAGCAGTCCATTTCAGTCCATTTAGTCCATATCTATTGCTACCAATTGACTTTCGAATCTGTAAAAAAATATCTCCCCATACGTCGTTCCCAGGTGTTATCTCTCCGCTGGTACCTCCACGTCTGGTGGGCGGGAGAAGGTCGTAAGGGGCGGCCCCCATGGCTGCCCATAGTCCTGCACTGCCTGCAGCTCGGTGTACTGTGGCGATATGCAAGACTGTTGGTACCAGTAGAACTAAGACGAGTGAAGCATCAAGTGCGGGACTTATGTGAGTATACAACATCATTTACCCGGGGATCGTGGCTAAATGATAACAGCCGCACGGGTCAATCTAAGGTTAAGTTACGCTTGCCGCGGTTCGGGGTCTAGAACGGTCTGGCAACCAGTCTTACCAGGGGTATCATGTTGCCCAGCAACTGGGTTGTAGTGGTCAGATAGGCAGTCGCTCCATGTAAAATACTTATATTCAGCTGCATCCGGTTAGACTCGAAACCGACACGGAAATGGGAAAAGGCTGGGCAGATGGATTGATTGATACGTCATACTGCGTAATGAGGCGTCCATTTAACACTTTTCGCCTCATCTCGCTAGCCCTATGACGTTCACTACTGAACAATGACCTCTCCCATGGATTTCCAGAATCCTCCGAAAAAGCTGGACCGATTTTGACAGGACTTTCTCTGGCAGATAGCTGATGTTATAAGGAGCAACTTAGTCTTTAACTTTTATTTTAGAAACAGCTAGTATAATATGTATAAATAATATAGGTAATATATTCAAAAATCGTTTGACATCACGTTACGTTTACTTCACGCGATCGTGCAAGGCCTGCGCTGGCGCTTGCCGTAACTCGTAACTTACTCCGTCGAGTGTATTAATTTTATAGAACTCCAGACATGTGACTATGTAACATTCTTATTCCACAGGTATGCTCAGACTGGTCCACGCGTTCTGCGAGGCGGCGCCGATGTTGCTGCTACAGCTGCACATACTGTTCAAGGACACTAACAGAGAACCAGCCAGCGACCTCGCCGTCACACCGGAGCCGAGCATCGATGAACCTTCAGGTATAGAACAAGGCAAACAATATACAGTACAACCCGTTGTAAGACGATTTCAAATGGCCATGGCCATGGCCATGACCAAACCATAAAGGCGTCTTAAGCGAGAACGCGTATTATGCGGGATAGGGAAAATAAAAATATAATAAGAAATAAAATTTATTATAAAAAAATATAATAAAAAAAATTAAAATTAAGATAATAAAAAAATACATTTGAAATTTTGGAATCCAAATTTTGAAAATCTCTTGAAACAATTTTTTATGATTTCAGGCTTAATTTTTTCCCATACCGCTGCAATATTTAGGATTAGTTTATGCACATCAGGGTCTTCCATTTCTTTGATACCGATTTATGAAAACATGCCTCAAGTTGCACGGACTGACGTAAAATGGCGTAGTATGTGGGAAATCGTATTAAGGCTTCTACATACTGGCGCGACTTGTCGCGCGACGCGACGCGACACAAAGACACCGCGTGTAGCGCTACAACCGGTGCCTTTGTGTCGCGCGGCAAGTCGCGCCAGTATGTACGAGCCTTTAACCGTGATCGTATCAAGCTGGTTTTGTAACAACTGTACTTCTAATATATAATTCCTGCGACCCTGTTTCGCACGGTTTTAACACGACTATTTGAAAGAAATAATGTTTAAAGATATTTTTTATTTCTCAAAATAGTTACAAATTCCCTCATAGGCTCATAAACAGGTTTAAACAATAATGGTGCCGATTCCCTTGTATACAAACTAAACTAAATTTAAGTTCAGTGCATCTTTTTCTTCCTATTTCATTAAGAAAAAGACAGAAGCTAAATTTTAGTTTAGTCCTGTCAAATTAATCCGCGCTTGACGTAAATTGACGTAATTTTAGTAGGCAAGTTTTTAATCACGTCTAAACTTGTATGGAGTAGTGACAGGCGCTGATTAATTTGACAGGACTAAACTAAAATTTATCTTCTGTCCTTTTCTTAATGAAATAGAAAGAAAAAGATGCACTGAACTTAAATTTAGTTTAGTTTGTGAACAAGGGAATCGGCACCATTATGTGCCATCAAATAAAATAAAATATAGATAAAATAAATTTTGCTACACATAGTATGTATCTTAAATCTAACGTTATACTAACACTTAGACTTAATAGTTTTGTCATATCAAACAAAACAAATCAGAAGCAGGTCTATGCAAGGAAAAGCATAATAAAAACATCTAAATTTCTCTATTCCACGTAGTTTAATATTAATCTTTAATATTGTAATATCTATTGTATGTCAAAATAACAGCTTATTACGAGTATTAAATGCATAATTGTGAAAGTATAAACGGTACTTATACAATAATTTAAAAAAAACAAAAGAATTTAAAAAAATGTCTGTCTGTTTGTTCCGGGTAATCTAAAACGGCTGGACCGATTTTAAAGGGGCTTTCACTGGCAGATAGCTGATGTTATAAGGAGTAACTTAGGCTACTGTTATTTAAGAAAAAGCCACGCGGCCGAAGCCGCGGCCTGCAGCTACTGTATTATATTCTTATTACTTACCTGAGCACATAAATTGATGCTCTTATAGAACGCGATATATGACGTTGATGAATTATGCAAAATCATCATTATGTACAACTATATATACATATTGACATTGATGAATATTATAAGCAAAATTAAGTGAATATTTATGTACCTTGAAAAGTATTATATTACTTTAATTATTGTGAATGTGAGCACTATGTGGGTCATTTTTATTTATTTCTTGTTGTTTTTTTTTTCTCTTAGTTTTAATGATGGTCTGGCATTTTGAGTACTTTATGCGGCCAACCCAATTGTCCTTTCCTTGGTATTGTTCATCGAGTCGTTGAGCTCCTTAACTTTTGAGTTGAGCTACACGATAACTGACAAATGCTTGCACTGACTGGACAGGTCCACTCAAATTTGTGTGGTTCTTTCCTCAAAAGACCATTTCAGACATAGATCTACATGGTCCTCACATGATCTGACCAAGATTATGTCTGGACTTTAAAAGAGACTTTGACCCTTGAGTTTGTTTCGCCATTTCTTCTCAGGGGTAGTCAGATAGGAAATGTCGACTCCATCTAGCTTATTTTTTAATATGACGTGTAAAAGTGATTCTCATATCCTATTTACAGAATAAACAATTTCATGAATATTACCTATATACAAAATTACATGAATATTTACCTTGAAAAGTATTATATTACTGTAATTATTGTGAATGTGAGCACAATGTGGGTCATTTTTATTTATTTCTCTTTTTTTCTCAGTTACTTTTAATGATAGTCTGGCATTTTGAATACATCATTCCTTGGTATTGTTCGTCGAGTCGTTGAGCTCTTCAAGTCCTGAGTTGAGCTACACGATTACTGATAAATGCACTGACTAGACAGGTCCACTCAAATGTGTGTGGCTCTTTTCTCAAAGGACCATTTCAGACATGGATCTACATGGCTCTCACATGATCTGACCAAGATTATGTCCGGACTTTAAAAGAGGCTTTGGCCCTTGAGTTTGTTTCGCCATTTCTTCTCAGGGGTTGTCAGATAGGAAAATATCGATTCCATCTAGCTTATTTTTTTTAATATACGTAAGTGATTCTGATATCCCAAAAAAAAACAAAAAAACCTCATAGGAATATTAACATCATTAAGATACAAATGATGTTAATGTTCCTTTGAGATTTTTTTTTCTGTTTTTTTTTTTTATATAAGATCTTTCATCTACTGAGCGTATTCAATCCTGTAGGGCAGTGATATATTGAGGACTAAGGATGACGGTAATGCTTTTTTATATATATATATTTTTTACATGGAGCGACTCCTATCTGACCTCTACAACCCAGTTACTGGGTAATACAATCCGTGTTGGTAAGACTGGTTGTCACACTTTCAGACTACCCGTAATGACTGTCAAAGATCATCCCAACCAGACTTCTAGTTCATTGTGCACCTTCAATAGCGCAACCTATTTCAATTTTATTTAGAAAATCTTTGAATACCTGTGTTGTGCCGCAAATATAGAAATCTGCGTTTATAACGCCTATACATAAAAAAGGTGTCAAAACAGACATAGCGAATTACAGGCCGATATCTAAATTGTGTATTATAGCAAAGGTCTTTGAAAGAATAATATATAATCAGGTTTATACCGCTCTGAAAAATTCATTTAGCTCGTTCCAACACGGTTTTTTAAAAGGAAGGTCCACAGTTACCAACCTGATTCTCCTTAATGAATTTATAACTGATGCCATGTGCAACGGTAAGCAGGTTGATGTCGTTTATACGGACTACAGCAAAGCCTTTGATCGAATTGA
Source organism: Atethmia centrago (assembly GCA_905333075.3). Classification (NCBI taxonomy): domain Eukaryota; kingdom Metazoa; phylum Arthropoda; class Insecta; order Lepidoptera; family Noctuidae; genus Atethmia; species Atethmia centrago. Next base: position 19,583,183 of record HG995385.1, read on the forward strand.
TCATAGCATTCTGATATCCAAATTAAATGGCATGGGAATTCATGGCAATCTACTCGGATGGTTTTCCTCTTACCTTCTCAACAGGTACCAAGCAGTAGTACTAAATAATTATATATCTAGCTGGGTCCCTGTTCCTAGTGGAGTTCCGCAGGGTTCATTGCTCGGTCCATTGCTATTTATAATCTACATTAACGACATCGACTCTTGCTTGACTTCATCCAAAGTTTTGTGGTTTGCTGATGATATGAAAATTTATTCCACAATATCATCGCAAACGGACGCAACGGCACTCCAGTATGATCTGCGTCGCCTAGAGGATTACTGCCAAAAAAACAAGCTGGATCTTAATCCTGCTAAATGCTCGGTTATCACGTATTCTCGGAAGCGGTCAATCATTGATACATCGTATACCCTAGGTGATCAAGTTCTACCTATATCAAACTCCATTCGTGATCTGGGGGTTCATCACGATTCCAAGCTCAGTTTTGAAATACACGTTGATGCAATAGTCGCTAAGGCCTCAAAATCACTGGGTTTCATAATGCGGTTATCCAAGTGCTTCACTCAAGCCAAAACTTTAAAAATTCTATACTGTACTTTTGTTAGAAGCCACTTGGAATACGCGTCTGAAATATGGAACCCATGTTACCACAAATATATTAACCGCATCGAGAGCATCCAAAAAAGGTTCATAAGATATCTATGTTATCATCAAAAAGTACCTTATCATTCGGAAAATTACCATAACCTATGTAAAAAATTTCATATATTACCTTTACTCAACCGCCGTGAGATTTCTGACTGTGTGTCTTGTGCGTTTGTTGAAAATCTTTAACAATACTATAAACTGTTCCGATATTTTGACAAAATTTTATTTCAACATTCCCATAAAGTCTAAGCGATACAACCCACCCTTGCGCGTGCCATTTGCTTCAACCAATTATAGGCAGAATTCGTACATTGTGCGTGCAAGCAGCAATTTTAACAAGCTTTGTAAACAGTACGATATAGATCCATTCCAAACTAGTGTGTCGTCAGCCAGGAAGTGCTTAAGCAGTAACTTTTTCAAGTAGTTCATTTTGTAATGATGGTTGTTATGCAGTGCGAGCCACATTGTAATTATGCTGTAGTATAAAGTAACTTTGTGTGAATGTCCTTAGATTTTTTTTTTTAATCTGTATTTTATAAGTGGAGACCTGTAATTGGCTTTCAGATTATTGTACTGTCGTTGATTTGTTTGTTTCAGCTGTAAGTCTACCATGTTATTTAAATAAATAAATAAAAGATACATGACAGCCGGGACCAACGGCTTAACGTGTTTTCATACGCACGGAGGGGTCTTGGTATGAAAGTGATGGTCACCCATCCACGGACCGACCGTGGCAAGCGTGGCTTGACCTTGATCGGTCGAACCCCTCTCAACACAAATTACTTTATTAATTTCCAGAAAACAAAGCGTTTGCGGAACTGAACGTGATATCGGCGTCACTGTCTCTGTTCTCCGTGTGCTGGGCGCTCGCGAGCTTCAGCAAGAACGTGCGGCTGCAGAACGTGCACCGGCTTGTGCTCACCTGGCTCGGCGTTATCTTTCAGGTAAATTACACTTTTTATACCTTGTGAAGGTGCAGGAATCCGCTGGTTGTGGGACACTCATAACCGGACGACGTGGTCGCTTGGGGGAGGCCTATAATATGTCCTGTAGTGGACGTCTTTCGGCTGAGATGACGATGATGATGACACTTTTATATACAGGGTCAAATTTAATTAGCTAGCGAAACTCCGCAGACGTGATGGGTTTAGATACTTATATAAACACGATAAAACAAAAAAAAATCTTGGGTCAAGGACGGTGAAGTTACTTGAAGTAGTTGAGAAAATCTTTTTTTTTTGTTGTTTTTAGATAAATAGAGGCATGAGGAACAGGGTGTAAAGTTCACTCATCCTCCATAGAAAAGGGAGGATCCTCCGACCAGACGGGTGTCGTGTCTGGTGGACATCGGCCCGACGGTTAATGTGGGATGTTGTATATATGCTAGTTGCGCGGTAAACTCTGCTTGCGCGATGCAGGATTTAGCGTGACGTCAATGTGCTGCGTAGTTCGCATGTGGCGATGTAGATGCCGCCACAGATATACTAATCACGTCTGTGCAGTTTACACAACAACAAACTGATTTTGAAACTGATATTTCAAGTAACTACGTCGTTGACCACAAAAAAAACATATCATTTTTTTTTTCATTTTATCGTATTAAGATACCCATCACGTCTGCGGAGTTTTGCTAGAATTAAATTTGATCCTGTATAGGTATCATTTCCAAACCAAGCCACCAACGTTTCTCTCGTTCATTGATCGTTGGACCCTACGTCACTGATGTTCGGTGAAGTGTTCACATTATTTATTCACTCATCATCACTATCATTACAGGGATTTCCTAATTCAATAGTCCACACTATTCATAGTTACCGTTTTATTTTTTACCATAACATAGTATGTATCTACATTGTGGTTTTCGTGAACTCACTCAGAGAACAAGTAAAAAGATCTATGCTGTATGCTACGTCACTATTATTATATTATGAGGACACTACCCCCGGTCGTTGACCCCGAAATAAAGTATACAACGTGTAACTGAATGAAAGCACATTCTGAAAGTAGGTAGTTTGTTCAGAATCGTTTACTGAATCGACTTGTAATTTTTAATATAGGTATTTTTTATCCCAAAAATAATTGAAACTATGTACGTAAATTACAGTCACACTACCGCTGTGCAGTAAAACAAACCAAAATGGACCGTAAATCCAGGATATAAGATATTTTTTGTTATGGTCGCATAACAAAAAATGTGACCACAATGTTTTGAAATGTGTTCTTGCGTAGATTTATAATGTGACCACAATAAACTATGTACGTAAATTACAGTCACACCACCGCTGTGCAGTAAAACAAACCAAAATGGTCCGTAAATCAAGGATATAAGATATTTTTTGTTATGGTCGCATAACAAAAAATGTGACCACAATGTTTTGAAATGTGTTCTTGCGTAGATTTATAATGTGACCACAATAAACTATGTACGTAAATTACAGTCACACTACCGCTGTGCAGTAAAACAAACCAAAATGGACCGTAAATCAAGGATATAAGATATTTTTTGTTATGGTCGCATAACAAAAAATGTGACCGCAATTTTTTGAAATGTGTTCTTGCGTAAATTTATAATGTGACCACAATAAACTATGTACGTAAATTACAGTCACACTACCGCTGTGCAGTAAAACAAACCAAAATGGACCGTAAATCCAGGATATAAGATATTTTTTGTTATGGTCCCATAACAAAAAATGTGACCACAATGTTTTGAAATGTGTTCTTGCGTAGATTTATAATGTGACCACAATTTTCTCCCACAATTAGTATAACTAATTTACTAAATAAACAATGTTTTACACATAATAATAAAAATTCAGTGTATGTATAATTATTATAACTGATTATAACATAATATTCTAATCGGGGTGTTTAGTGGATTGCGTTCATTCCGAGACATGTTGTATTTACTTGAAGGTATGAGGTCATCATTAGATATTGATACCTTACCGGTCTGTGAAGTTTCCCCAGATAATTAAATTTGACCTTGTATTCAAAGTAATTCCGTTTGTGTACAGTTTTTGTGGCGGCTGGGCACGATATCGGCGCGGATCTGCGCACTCACTGTGTACGCTCTAGTCTACGAGTACTGGGTCTTCTTAGTTATAGGTAAGTTACTTAAGGGGACTACAGGAGCTAAACGCAGTCGCGGGAAAATCCGAAAGGGATACCGTGGCCGCTGGCATCGCACTGGCAGGAACACGGGTGGGTTTTAGTCAGTAAGAGTCTGACACGCCCTCCTGCTCCGCCCAGAGCGAGCAGTAATTTGATGATTACCAAACAAAAAAAAAGCGCAAGTGTAAGTGTAAGTTTTATAATGCCTAAAAGTATATGATCCACTGCAGTAAACTATATCAGAAAAATATATGATATTCTTCAGGGTGTATGCAAAGTAGAGAGTGTGTTGAAAACGTATTACAACAAATATGATACGATAGAAAAAAATAACGATACACCTCTAAAAAGTTCTCTTAACGTTTAAAACCATACATGCAATCATTCTGATTTTTTGTCAGATTATTCTACAAGCAACATATTAGCATAACAGTGTTTTATTTTTTTATCCAACCAATAGATTTTTTGTAAATAAATAATTGCTTCATATTTTGCAATAAATTACCGCGTTGTGTCATCGCGCTTCTCTTTCTTTTCTATGCAGTCCGACAGTGACCGCGCTTTAGCCGTTGTCAGCCTCTTAACAGTGTACTATTTGTAGAAAAAATAACGAAAGTAAAATCAATGTTTCAACATAAAAGAAATGACAATAATGAGTATTCGAATACAAAACATAAAACAAAATCGTAGTTTCACAAAATCTCATTTCACTCAAGAAACTGATCCAACTTTTTTTTTTTCAATACTTGTTGTCTAAAATCCGTCATTTTGAACAAAACCAGCGCGCGACCCAGACAACTTGACTTGATAGACACGTAAAATCCATCCAGCCGTTAGGATGCTTCGAGGGTATAATGTATCCCACATACAAAGACACATAGATACGCATGAAAGACTTAACCCAGTCTTGTCTGCCGCGCAGTCGGGTCAGAATATACAAGTCAGGGTTTAATAATGTGCTTGTTTTTGGTATACCGCTTTTTGACTTGTCCAAAAACGTTAACAATAAACGGACATTATTTTCTATATTTAATTTACCAAATATAAATATACTGTACGTCAGCTGTAAATCATGATTTCTTGAAGTGAAAGCTTCTTCTTCTTCTTCTTGGGCCGTGTTGAGCGATTTTTGGTAGGGGCAATACTTATGGGTTCACGTCACCGACATGCTAACTGCGTCACCGACATGCTAACCACGTCACCTGATGTTTTCCGCCTGACTGGCGACGTGCAGAGGCCTGTGTACATGTATACGCATATATACATATACACGGTGATTTTTAATTCACTGTTAACCTTTCAGGTAGTGAAAGTACTCATGATTATAAACAACTTTGACTATGGGACCAACTACGAAATATCAAAAAAAAGTACATCTGTTTCATATTATTACATTTTCATCGGAAAAATATTGCATTTTTGTACGAAACAGCTGATATTTTTTTTTGATATTTCAGAGTTGGTTTCATAGTGAAAGATGCTCATAATCATGCGTACTTTCACGCCCTGGTTAACAGTGAATAAAAAATCACCGTGTATATGTCATTCCAAAGTTTTAAATTTTCACTTTTTTATGTTACATAAGTATATCGACACGACTCTGCAGACCACATTGTTGTAGACTGTACCACATATACATCGAGTCCCTTGTACACCAAAAGCAACCAATTGCTATGACGTCAAAACGCATGCACTCACTTATGGCATGCACTTACTTAGGGCCCAATCACACGTACCACAACGACACAACGTGGACGGCCGCTAATTTGTATGAAAATTAATAGTCTATTCACATAGACCACATGTGGCTGTCAAAATCAACCGTGTGGGTGATACCGACCACATCAAGGCGACGTCGCAGCTACGACGCAACTACAACGTTGCGTCGACGCGACGATACTATCACAGCCGATGTCGATCAGTCTGCAAACACAGTACCTATAGTTATACTAACGACAACGCAACCACAACGCAACTGCAAGAAGTTGCAGCGACACTATTCACACCAAAAATGTGGGCAAGTGATTAACTGTGGTTTTTGTACGTGTGAACGGGCCTTTACCCTTCAAAACATACCACCAACATTAATCTCTTACCCCCTTAACCCCAGGTCTCCACTGGCTATCAATGTTCCTATGGCTGATATCTCCAAAGAACGTGTTCCACGGCGAGCGCATCAGTCGGCCGCGCAAGGCGTACCTGTCCGCGCTCATCGCCTTCGTGTATGTGTTTGCGTATGTCAATCTGCAGGAACTCAATCATAGGCAGAAGATGGTAAGTTATATTGTTATTATACTGGGTTATTTTAAATTGGTTAGCTAAACTCCGCAAATGCAACGGGTATCGAGATTTAAACACGATAATATTATCAAAATAAGTCATTATCTTAGAATTTTAGAGTGCACGGATGTCACCTGATTGCCCCAGAAGGAAGGTAATGTTTGTTGAGTGTATGTAGGTATGTATCACATGAAATTTCCATTTTGGTGGCTGCCATCTTGGGTCGCACTGCCGTAGTATCGAACTATTTCGTTTGTTGAACTGCCGTAGTATCGAACTAATTTCGCACAATCGTTTGTCGCACTACCGTAGTGTCGAACTATTGTCGCACTACCCTAGTGTCGAACTATTGTCGCATTATCATTTGTCGCACTACCAATATTGTCGCAAATCGTTTGTCGCACTACCGTAGTGTCGAACTATTGTCGCACAATCGTTTGTCGCACTACCGTAGTGTCGAACTATTGTCGCACAATCGATTGTCGCACTACCCTAGTGTCGAACTATTGTCGCAGAATCGTTTGTCGCACTACCGTAGAGTCGAAATATTGTCGCAAATCGTTTCTCGCACTACCGTAGTGTCGAACTGTTGTCGCACAATGGTTTGTCGCATAGAATCGGACTATTGTCGCACTAGCGTGATGTCGAGGTTCAGTGTGTGGCACTTCCGTACAGTCGAACTATTGTCGCACTAGCGTGATGTCGAGGTTCAGTGTGTGGTACTACCGTAGAGTCGAACTATTGTCGCACTAGCGTGATGTCGAGGTTCAGTGTGTGGCACTTCCGTAGAGTCGAACTATTGTCGCACTAGCGTGATGTCGAGGTTCAGTGTGTGGCACTACCGTAGAGTCGAACTATTGTTGCACTAGCGTGATGTCGAGGTTCAGTGTGTGGCACTACCGTAGAGTCGAACTATTGTCGCACTTCCGTAGAGTCGAACTATTGTCGCACTAGCGTGATGTCGAGGTTCAGTGTGTGGGCACTACCGTAGAGTCGAACTATTGTCGCACTAGCGTGATGTCGAGGTTCAGTGTGTGGCACTACCGTAGAGTCGAACTATTGTCACACTAGCGTGATGTCGAGGTTCAGTGTGTCGCACTACCGTAGAGTCGAACTATTGTCGCACTAGCGTGATGTCGAGGTTCAGTGTGTGGCACTACCGTAGAGTCGAACTATTGTCGCACTAGCGTGATGTCGAGGTTCAGTGTGTGGCACTACCGTAGAGTCGAACTATTGTCGCACTAGCATGATGTCGAGGTTCAGTCTGTCCCACTACCGTAGAGTCGAACTATTGTCGCACTAGCGTGATGTCGAGGTTCAGTGTGTGGCACTACCGTAGAGTCGAACTATTGTCGCACTTCCGTAGAGTCGAACTATTGTCGCACTAGCGTGATGTCGAGGTTCAGTGTGTCGCACTACCGTAGAGTCGAACTATTGTCGCACTTCCGTAGAGTCGAACTATTGTCGCACTGGCGTGATGTCGAGGTTCAGTGTGTGGCACTACCGTAGAGTCGAACTATTGTCGCACTTCCGTAGAGTCGAACTATTGTCGCACTAGCGTGATGTCGAGGTTCAGTGTGTCGCACATTCGAACTATGATGAGTCGCAGTACAGTTTTGTCGCACAAGCATTAATTGCACATCCATTTGTCGAGCTCACGTAGTACACTCTAATTCCCGACCTATGATATTTGAGTTCGTTATTAGTCTGTGAGCTGTCTTTAAAATAAATAAATATATTAGCGCGTATGCCCCCCCCCCCCCCCCCTCTCCCCCGCAGGTGACGTTCTACTGCGTGATGTGCGTGGAGAACTGGCTGCTGGTGACGGCGTGGTGCTGGTCGGGGCGCGCCGAGCGGCCCGCGCCGCTGGCGGCGGCCAACGCCGCGGCCTTCTGTGGCGGCATCGCTTTCATGCTTATATACTACAGGTAAGCGTCTTTACAAAATCTTATATTATTTTTTTTTCATAACTTTCTTCTGGAAATACTATCTTTTGGCACTCGAATGACGTTGACAGGAGTTCACCGTTAGATTAACATTGGTGCAATAGGGATGATGGTTGGGTAAAAAAAAAACCTATTTAGTCCATCAGTCAGATAATAAAAACACGTATTTTTTGCTTTATCATATTAATATTTATTTAATAAATATTAATTTTTATTCAGCAATTTTTCATCAGTTCAAATTAATGTTATGTTTGTTTTCCACAGATATTTCCACGTGAGAAGACTGGGCTATATGCTGGGTGAACATCAACAAGGAACGAATAGCACGAACACGTCATCACAGAATAAAGATGGTACGTTTATGTAAAACTTTTCCAAAAACTTTCCTTGATTAGTTATTTTATTACTAGTTACGCCCCGCGGTTTCATCCGCATGTCTCGATCCCGTGCGAATATTCGAATAAAAAGTATCCTATGTCCTCTTCCATGTCACGAAACCCATATGCCAAATTTCACCCAAATCTGTTCAGACGTTTTAGCGTGAAAGCGTAACAAACAAACGAACTCACTTTCGCATTTATAATTTTAGTTAGATTTAGTGTCCTTTAAAAACTAAATAAAGTAGATTTAATATATACCTACCCCTTCAGAGAATGCAGATGTGATGTTACTTTAATAAACATAATGCAATATCACGCTTGTAATCCTAGAAGCATTAGGCAGAGATGTACAGTCAACGTCCAGAAGTCCACTTACACCGCAATGACCATTATCGCCTGCGCTATACGGGCAACAAGATGCCAATGTGTAGTGTTGTCAAACGTTCTTATAGAAAAAGGTCATAAGTACAACTAATATTGCTATTCCATAGTTTTGTGAGATTGCCACCCAAATATCGCCAGTTATGTTTAAGTTCCATGTAATAGGGGGCGAGCCTATTGCCATCAACCGGGCACAAATCCAGACTCCGGGCTGCTACTGAGAAATTCCAGTTGGAAAAACCCGATAACAATTTGCCCGACCCGGGAATCGAACACGGGACCTCATGCTCAGCAGTAGCGCTTACGACCGCTTAACCAAGGAGGCAGTCACGTTGATGTTGCGCTATATTTCATTTCCAGGTAAACAGTCGAACCAAGCGGACAATCCAACGATACCGGGCGTGTTCAACTGCAGATTCTCCAATCCAGTCAGTAATAGGTGAATATTTATTGATTACTTATTTTTTCCCACGTGGAGGTCGGAAATTACCATAGAGTAATTATTAAAACAGCCATTCAAGTATTACGTAAGCACAAAAAAGGGGTGGGGAAAAGACCGGGGGCCCCCACTATTTTTAATGACATGGGAGACGTATTTATTCATTTACTCGTTCTACAAAAATTGTAGATTTCTAATATGACCAATTATGGCAACCCTACTTGTCTATGCTCTGAAGCGAAAAGCATGTTCAGGAATTCCACAAAGCTTCGGGAGGTTCCTGTGTCGGATAAGGCGGGAGGAAACGCCCGGGTGTCACCACTGTGTGGATCGCCCGGAGGACACGGTAGAGGTCTGCCCGGCTTGGGACACGGCAGTGCTCTGCCGCCGTGTCCTCGTGGAGGCGATCGGCCCTGGTCCAGGCCATGGTACGAAGCGAGAGGGCATGGACAGCCGTCACCTTCTTCTGCAAGCAGTAATACCCGCAAAAGTTTCGCGCCCTCGCCCCTAGCCGCCGCAGTAAACGCCCAGGGCGTCGGGAATGCCAGGCGGATTTCCGGCCACCGTAGGCGCGGGCTTGCGGACGGTGAGCAATGGGTAGGTCACCTTCCGGTAAGGACCAGGCCCGGGGCGACGGCGCAACGTGTTCCACGCGCGCCTCAAAGAGACGTCGTCAGCACAAGTTTAGGGGTCTACTAGGGCCGATGCCTGCCGAGGTGGTGGGAAAGTTCGGAAGGGATACCGTGGCCACTGGCAACACAGGTGGGTTTTAGTCAGTAAGAGTCTGACACACCCTCCCGCTCCGCTCAGAGCGTGAGAAGTTATTTGATAATTTACCATCCAAAAAAAAAATGGGATTCCCCAAAATAATTTATGTTGATTACTTGACTGTTTTATGGTTAAGTTAGAAAGAAAAGAAGTAGGAAAATTACTTAAATGGACATTGTGGAATAGAGGAGTGGACTGTAAAATTACGCTGGTTGTAGATTTGAAAATAGGTAGTTCTGTACCAAAGGAGTTCTGATACAATTTGTCCTTGTTTTATCAATTTTCACTCACGGAGTCAAAAATTAGATCGTTGAATGGGTTAATGACGACGACAGACAACTGCGGCTCCGCGCGCACGCCAAGCTTCTTCAAGATGGCGCACTCGTGGCTTGGTCGCCATGATGCAGCAGGTCGAGCATACGTCGGCACAGCCAATCGCGTGCCGACTTGCGAGCGTATACAGACATTCATAGTCAAATTCGTCCAATCATGTGTTATATACAGAACAAATTCCTTTATTGTCTATAAACTCCTTATTTCTAAACTCATGAATAACAATAAAGAAACCTGAACAGATTAAAAAAATATACACTTAATGTTTACGTAAGTAAAGGAGGGGGAGAAATTACAAAAATTCTGCTTACTGAAATGGTAACAGAGAAACAGACCGATAGACCCCGACAGATTTATTTTTGCATTTATAATAACAAGCCGTGTGATCTAAGGGATTTCTCATGACAAACTTCCATTCTAACTTCATCGTCTATTTAACGATCAATTATAAGAAACTCTTGTGCAAAATTATAATTATCCTTCAAGATCCAGCGGTTTAGGCTGCAGTGCGCTGTGTCAGTTAATGAATGAATGTTGTTTTCTATGCCCACAATAAAAAGATCTGATTTGATTTGATTTGTTAAAATTTTTATAATGTTGATCTTTTTTTAATCTTTTTATTAAGTTGGTATTTCAAAGGCAAAAGCCCTAGAAATACAGACTTCAGAAAGGTCAGGTGCGTAGTACTCGCAACCAGCGTGCGTGTATGAGACCAGATGTATGAACGTAAACGAAGCGTAAGAAGTATAAAGGTAGCAGGTGGAGTTCTGTAGTTTCTGCTTACCCCCATGGGAAAAAGCTTTTAATTAACTTGCTTCATTCGTATGTAGGATTTAGTTACTCTGTTTGTAATCCATTTTTCTGTTAAATTACTTCTCTCAGTCCTTGATATCCTGTGCTAAGTGAGTGTGTTTGCTCCCAGCGCCGCGAACGGCCGGAAGAAAAAAAAGCCGACGTCGTTCGTGCCGCCGCCCGCCGCGCCCGCCGCCTTCTGGAGGAGGCCGCTGCCCGCCGCGCACAACCATCACGTGACTACATTTTATTGTTATCGTACTCTTGAAGTGTCACATATAGTTATAGGACTGCCTCGTTGGTCTAGTGGTCGCAAGCGCTACTGCCGAGCATGAGGTCCTGGGTTCGATTCCCTGGTCGGGCAGTATTATTGAATTTTTCTATCTGGATTTTTTCAGTAACAGCCCGGAGTCTGGATTTATGCCCGGTTGATGACAATAGGCTCGCCCCCTATTACATGGGACTTAAACTTAACTGGTGAAATGTGGGTGTACTACAGGTACACCTCTGCCCAACCCTTCCGGGAAATAAGGCGTGATGTTATTTTTATATATAGTTTATTCAAATGTTTCACCAATTCTTTCAATATGGCTGTCCAGTCTCATCCAATTAACTCTTAACATACACACACAAACTCATGCCTTTTTCCCACTTCTTCGATCCTTGTTTACTCCTCTTGCTTCCTCCACGTTAATGCATTTGATCATAACATTCATAACTCTCTACTCCAACATTGAAAATAAATAATATTATAATAATTTGATTATTAAAATCACTATATTCCTTCAGGGCGGTTCATCAGAAAACGAGGGCTCAAGCGTCGGTTCTCGCGTCAATATCCAGCAGAAACTACAGGAAAAGAAACAAAAACAACTTGCGGAGTTACGCGTCATAGAGGAAGAGATCAAGCAAGGCAAACTGGCCAAGACTACCCCTGTGGCGGCCGAAGAAATATACAGCAGCTTGCAACGACAGCCCATACCGCGGGCCAAGACACATGCGGAACCACCGGCATGGCCCAGCATCGAAATGACACACTCCTACCAAAATTACCCCATTTGCAACATATACCCAACATACACAGAGATAAAACCAGATTTCAACATCAATATACATTTTCAAAACAACGATTCGAACAACCCTACAGATTTAAACGATCCGTTAAAAATCCGAAGACTCCCGAACAGATACGACAATACACGAACGTTTTACGAGAACCCAGCGAACTTGAGAAACGATGTCACACGAACTCCTTTACGATCACCGAATTATTTAGAAAACAGAAACTATGAAGCCAACTGTGGCAGTCCTAGGAATGTACTGAATAATAGTCCTAGGAATTATATGCCAGATGTTAGTAATAACTATGAAACTGGGTTAGATAAGCCTAGGATAGCTCAGAACTCGATATACTCAGAAGACCATAGACAAATGGGGGAGTATTCGGGTTATTGCGAAGGTAGTCAATATCCGAAATATGAAAGTAAAGATGAGTATGTGTCTGCGTTACATAATGTACACAATGCTTTAAATGTTCAGGGCATAGAGAATATTAGGAATAACTACAATGAGGTTGGTTGTGGATACAACCAGAATTGTGAGAGGTTTCAGTACCCGATGGGGAAGAAGGCTGAGCATGTGAGGAAGATGCAGCGCTGTAGGACTCCTGAGATACTGCTGGCGCCGCACTATCTAGAGGGGTGCAACAGGCAGGTGTGCTGCCACTGGGGGGCGCCTTATACGTGAGTTTCATTTACATACATTTTCTTTTTTCAGGGAAATTAATGATTAAGTTAATGGGAAAGATGACTAATATTAGAAAATGTTTGAACAATTAATGTTATTTCAAAGAAGGCATAGTAAAATGAGATAATCAAAAAATCTGTAAAATCGATGGTAATATGGAGGAGCTAAAGTTTTTGGAAAAGATTATTCCCGTCCTTGTCGCGCGGTACGGACAAAATATGGCGCTATATAGTATGAAGTTACGTAGACGTGAACGTAACTTCACTTCTGCGATAGTGCCGTCTTTGTCTAGCAGTTATTTTAAAATGTTTATAACTTGGCAATTTTTAAAGCTTTTTTATTATTGTTTGCACTATTTGCAAACTAATATTTTTTTTTAATTTATAATAAAAAAAATGTCATCATCTATATTAACTATCAACCTAAACTATCCGTATATTCAAATCACAACTGTCATTCTTTGACAGTTGTATGACATGGCTATAACACGGCAAATTGACGTAGGGTGTCAATTTGGAAATAATTTGACTGACTGTACATTACTTTCTTTTTCAATTTTCGGTTTTCAGGTATTCTGATGAAAATAAGCTGCTTTTATAATAAAGTGAATGTCACAATACCGCTGCTACGGTAAATTATTAAATAGTGAAAGTTAATTTATCATGCAAATGGTTATTTGATCGTAATCGAGTTTAAAGAATTTCAAGTTTAAAGGTGCCACACAAATATCAACATTGTTCTCATTGAAATAAAGTTGAAAATATAGGAGCATATGAGCTAACTACGAGATTTACAGATGCGCGTGTCAAAGTTTATTTTCGATTTTATCTCTAATAATAGTAAAAAGTAAAAGTTATCCGGAAGAGAACCAGAGTTACTGACATAGCCTGCAGTGTAAGCAAGCTGAAGTGGCAGTGGGATGGCCATGTTTGCTGAAGGACCGATGGCCGGTGGAGCAAACGAGTCCTGGGGTGGAGACCGCGTATCGGCAAGCGTAGTGTGGGACGCTACCCAGCTAGATGGACCGACGACCTTAAAAAGGTGGCTGGGACAGACTGGATGCAGAAGGTGGAGGACAGGGTGTTGTGGCGCAGTCTGGGAGGCTTAGGACTCCCAGACTGCGTCTGGGAGAATCCTATATCCAGCAGTGGTCTGCGATAGCCCGAGTTGATGGCTAAATAAAATAAATAAAAAATAGTTTATTCAGGTAAAAAGGTAAAACACTAAATTCAAATTTACTTAAATTTACGAAAAAATCAATTGTGTTATGTGCTTGAACTAGGTGTGATCCTGTGTTTCAGGCAAGGCAAGGTATAATATTTCTAAATATATAATCACATTATTTAGTCATCTAATAGGTATGTAAAAAGGTGTAAATAGTGCAACAAATCCTACTTGCTAAAATCTTAGAACGTATCTTATTTTATCTTCATTAGTACAAATACAATATTTATGTAAGTACAACTAATCATGTCTCTGTATCTTCTTAGGACATACTTTGAAGAGCTTCTTTTGCAATTATTATAATTTAGAGAATAAACAAACTGAGTGATCAATTTTGATATTTGTTTGGCTGAGAAATACCCTTATGTGACACTCCTTATTTCTGCAGAAGACCTCTCAGTCCTTTCAATTATTTTATCTCTGATTTTGCATCACTGTCAACATCACTGATCTTTATTCTCGTTACCATAAATTTGCTTATTGCGGATTTCTACTGTCAAGATAACTGTCCAATATTTTGTTACTAACAGTGATTGATAAAAGCACCTTTGTCTAGCAACAGGAAGAAGGAGGAAGGCGGCGCCAGCAGTGGCGAGGAGTCCTGTCCCGACGGAGCCGCGCGCGACACGCCGCGACCTCCCAGCGATATTGATAGCCAGGTCTGACGTCATATTTTTTTTTCATACATAGGGTAACTGCTATAGCAATTGACCACGCTTTAGTAACTGGCTACTCATAACCAGAGGTCGGAAATAGATAGAGTTATTTATTTACTTGCAAAGAAATGTTGATATTAATATGGATCTTCCCGGTATTTCTAATAAACAATCCCGTTTGGCCGCATTGTGTGCTCCGCATTTCCGCTATTGTTTTATTTTGTTCTCACAAGCTATGTTGTGCGAACTACAAATGTGGCAACATCGCGCGTGTGCGCATTGGAATATTGCAACTTCGGACATCCGATGTCGTTGATGCAAATTTGGCAACGTCGCACGTGCAGTGGTTTAAATTGTGTAAATGTAAATAACTTTTTTTTTTAATAAATCACGGGATTTTTCTGCTCTTTAAAATTAATCTCGGGATTTGAGGAATATTCACTTTATTCTTTCGCTGTATGAAATCAGTGTAAGTACATAAATAACTCTACCTAATTCCGAACTCTGCTCATAACAAAAGAGGTAGAAACAAGGTAATGCAAGCAAGGTCAAGAATGAAAAGGACAAAAAATATTCCTGTATCTATTGTATTTTCGTTTTAGTTCACATTTCTTTGTTTCTACCTCTTTTGTTATGAGTGGCCAGTTACTATAGCGTGGCCAATTACTATAGCAGTTACCCTGATTAATTTTCTGTTGTAGTTAATTTTGTCTATTTCAGGGGGAAACCTTGAACAGTCACTTTATCATAACTGGCAAAATCTGGTGTCTGTTCCAAGTTCGCAAGTGTCTGATGAAAATGTAAACAAACCTACCTACCTGTGGAGTGTGGATGCCAATTTATAGTGTATAATCAGCCTATAATGTTCCCACTGCTGGGATACAGGCCTCCTCTCATCGAGAGGGATTATATTTATAGTGCTACTTACAAATTGATTGCATTGATTAGATTATCTGACTGCCTGGTTGGTCTAGTGGTCGCAAGCGTTACTGATGAGCACAGGTTCGATTCCCGGGTCGGGAAAAGTGTTATTGACCGCCACGTCAAAAAACCAAAAACGTGCCCTCGGCGCCGAGTTACAAATCTGACTGTGGCGTTCAGGGCACTATATTTTTCGAACTTTATATTTGGTATTAGTTTGTATCATCTATGTTAATATACTTAGATGAAATATAAAGAAAGAAATTCAACTAATATATGGACTAGAACTAGGATAAGTCAAGGAACATAATTAGAAAAAGAACGTTGTTTTATGAGCTATATTTAGGTGTAATGCATGTAGTCGTGACGGTGGCGTGCTCGCCACATTTTGTTTTGTCATACATGACAGTGGCGGCCAAAACGTTAAAAATTTCTTAGTAGCAGTCTGGATTCTGGATTTGTGCCCGGTTGATGGCAATAGGCTTGCCCCATGGGACTTAAACATAACTGGCGAAATGTGGGTGTACCTTCTATGGGTACTCGTCTAGGTCTGCACTACGATTATTGATTATGTTATGATTAGATTATTTGAGTACGTAAACCCTAAATTCTAATGTTAAATCACCTTATAGATGTTTTTCATTTGACAATAATTGAGGTTAATTTTACAATATTGAGAGCAGTGGTAACGGCCGCGACTTAAGAGTTGTAGGTCGTAGGTTCGAACCCAAACAGGCGCTTTACTTTGTGTAAATTATTTCATCACCACTGCTCTCAAAACGGTGAAGGAAAACATCGTGAGGAAACCGGCATGTTCTAGAACCAAAAATTCGAAGACATGTGACATCTACCAACCCGCACTGGGCCCGCGTGGTGGATTACGGCCCACTCCCTCTCACAGAGAGGAGGCCTGTGTCCCAGCAGTGGGACCATTATAGGCTGATTATGTAATAGCAGTAAGACACAACAGGCACATAATAAATAATATTAATTAAATAATGTTATTTAAACAATATTTTTTGGACAATATAGATGAATGTGTTACTAATTCCGTTTAGTGAGTGATTGTATAAGAATTAAACCTGCACCCTGATTGCGTAAAACACTAAGAATCACAATCTGAATGATTTTAAAGTATATTGCTAATCCATTGCTTCATATGTTCCAAAAATTTGACTGATCAACAACGTGAATAACGCAATGAATGTTGTTGAACTGTCAAAATTAAACTCATTGGCTACTGATAGTGAAAGAAAGAAAGAAAGAAAAAGTATTTATTGGGACTCGAACAGGAGATCACACATTAAACTAAACTAAAAACACTCATAGAAACATAAAAAAAAAACAAAGTAAAATTAAAATAAAAACAAAAAGTCCTGTACGAGGCCAAAAGGCTCCTATCTCAGCATAATGCTGCAAGTACTTAAGAAATAAGTGCCACAGCGCTGGTATTCTGATAGGGCCCACTGTGATGTCACGGATAGATACGGATATAAATAAAAAATAAAATAAACGTACGAAATAACCTATAAAAATAAAATAGTTATTGAATAAAAATTCACATAATTCTAAACCGCATGTCAGAACCCGACGTAACATCAGTTACTTGTCAATGCCATTTCATAGTGCCATGTCAATAGTGGCTAATGTTACGCAATTATCCCTTCTACACTTTTCTCAGACACTTTGGAACAGACTATAGATACCACTCCGGACAATACAGGCGTGAGACTAGTTCGTTGTTATTTTTTTTTATGAATGTTTTATGTTTATGTACAGATATCGCTGCCTCGCTCGTACACCCTGCCGCGCGAGTTCCGCTACTGGCGCCGCCGGCCGCGCCTGCGAGACGCGCACGTGCCCAGCAATAATAGCAGCGATGGTGAGAATTTGAATTACCTCGCATCTTCTTTTTCAGTTTCTCAGAAAAATTAACCTTTTTTTGTCTTACTTCTAGACTGGAGAGGAAGTAGGATAGTTAGAACTTGTTAATCCTCTGATATACTTATCTTGCAGTAAAGCAATTTCACCCTGAACCCCCATCTCAAAAATTCTGCCTGTATAGTCCTTATTAATAAGTGGACTATACAGGAATATACTATACTATTAATTTATATGGAGAGAATTTTTGAGAACGTCCGCAATAATACCCTACTAATATTATAAATGCGAAAGTTTGTAAGGATGGCTGGATGGATGGATGTTTGTTACTCTTTCACGCAAAAAGTACTGAACGGATTTGGATGAAATTTGGCACACGGATAGTTTATAACTAGGAATAACACATATGATACTTTTTATCCCTATGTACCCACGGGGTCAAAACTTATGCGGGTGAAACCGCGGGGCGCATCTAGTTAATTATAAAAACGAAAGTAGGTAATGACCTATTGTGTGCAAAATTTCATCGAGCCCGTAAAGGCATGAAACAGACAGACGAGAGTTACTTTCGTATTTATAACCACCAAGATAAAAAGTCCTAGGTTCTAACCCATTGGTTAGGACCTAGGACTTTTTATCTTGGTGGTACGTTTTCCCATGGAATAATTTCCGAACTCCACGCGGGTGACGCCGCGTGCTAATGTTTATTTTTTATTGTGATATTGGCTTACTCTTGATCTCGATCTCAACTGATGGACGAGGTCTACGATGGTACGAGCGTGCCCAGAAGATGCCTGTTCACTCTCGCTTTAAAGGCTGAAGGGTTATATGTGGAAGCAGTGGCGTAGCGTGTATTTCTGCCGCCCGGGGCAAATCGTAAATTTGCCGCCCCCCCCCCCCCCCCATTTTCGCAACTAAGAATTATTACAATGTAAGGCTAGGTTAGGACTTCAAACTTGAACTTTGAATAAAACAATAAACCCAATGGGCTGGAATCATTAAAATTGTCTTCGTACGATAAACCAACATATAGATATCATCTGCCTAGCCTTTTCCCAACTACGTTGGGGTCGGCTTCCAGTCTAACCGGATGCAGCTGAATACCAGTATTTTATAGGGAGCGACTGTCTATCTGGTCACCCATCCACGGACCAACCGCGGCAAGCGTAGCTTAACTGATCGATCGACCCGTGCGGCTGTTATTACTTAGCCACAAGCCCTTAAACCAACATATAGATACTAATAATAATATACTTTCGTGTCCAAAAATGTGGCTTCTTATTCGTCTTGGAGGTTCGATTTCAGTTTTCTCTATATATAGTATATTTATATGTATTATAGCATAGTTAACTTCACATGATATGGAATACTAATGTATACTTAGTATACCATCCTATTTTTTTACGTCAAATCTATTTTGAACAACTTCCATTTGTCCCAGTGTCTTGAAATTCTTCGTAAATAAGTACATTTCTGGGAGCAGTGGTGGCGCAATGGTAACGGCCACTACTTACGAGTTGTAAGTTGTAGGTTCGAACCCAGACAGACGTTTTACTTTGTGTAAATTATTTTATCACAACTGCTCTCAAAACGGTGAAGGAAAACATCGTGAGGAAACCGGCATGTCCTAGAACCAAAAGTTCGAAGACATGTGACATCTACCAACCCGCACTGGGCCCGCGTGGTAGATTACGGTCCACTCCCTCTCACAGAGAGGAGGCCTGTGTGCTAGCAGTGGGAACATTATAGGCTTGTTATGTGTAAGTACATTTCTCATTCTGTTTTGAAATTAAACATCAACATTTGAAGGTTTAATCATTTGGAGTAATTTGACAGTTGGTGGTAACATGACGTGCTGGCGACTGTACCTATGTAGTCCTCTGATGACAATACAGTTAGGATGACCTGACGCCGCCCCCGCCCCCTATATTAGCGCCGCCCGGGGTCATGGCCCTCTCTGGCCCCACGCCACGCCACTGTGTGGAAGGGTACACAGACGCTGGTGTGAAATAAATAATTTCACTTTGACTTCGCAGGTGACGTAGATAGTGCCGATGATAACGACAGCTCGCACCGCTCCAACTGCTCGGCGGCGTCCCAGCTGCAGAGCACGTGCGAGTACTACCGCGCCGACGTGCGCGCCGAGCGCCGCGCGCGCCGCCCGCACGCGCTGCGCAAGCAGCCCGCCAAGCCCGAGACCAAGCTGTAGGCCGACCCACCGCCTAGATTTTCTCGCTCAAGAAACGTATAAAAAGTCCCGTGTAAGTAAAAGAGATACATATATTAATAGTTGATCGCCGCCGACTGTTCACACCGCCCGCCAGCGAGTACTCGTTTGTCGCAGCGACAAGAATTAACAAAGGGAGTAGTTGCTCAGTGACACTCGCTGAGAGACTCACGCTTGATACATACGCATACCAGCAAGTAATCGCTCGTCGCCGCCGCGCACTCGCTAATCGCTCAACTCGTTTTAAGTGGCTAGTCCTACTGGCTTCTCGTTAATTGTTGGCGGTGAAACAGGTGACTTAGTCGGTACGAATAGTCTAGCCACGCTAGCAAATGGGGGGAGCTAACAATAGTAAATATCTAGCCATCGACTTCTTTTTTTTTGTTCAGGGGTGGAAATTCTCATGGATGTGCTCCTTGGGCGGGCGGAGGGGTCGGTCAGACTCTTAATGACTAAAAACCACCCCGGTGTTCCCCTCCCACACTTGTATCGATGATCATGGGATCTAGTGCGACTTCCGCGATCCCCGGCTGGTGCCGCACCTCAGGCCCACGGGGGGGGGTGAGGTGTGCGCCTCCCCCGCGACGTCCGCGCGGCGCGCGTGCAGCACTACGCGCCGCCACCTCGGGGCCTGCAATGTGGGGCGACGGATGTCCCAGAGTCCGTCGCCCCTGGACCCGTTTAGGGGGGCTCGAAGAGGGCGTTGTCCGCCGTGAGCCGACGCCCGATGCGCTTGGTGCGGGCAGGGTTAGTGGAAGACATCTCCCGCTCCCTCTCTGTAGCCTCCTACTGGCAGCGACAGGTCGCTGCCTACTCCAGAGACGAGGGCACGGCGCGGCCCCACTCAAAGCCATCGTACTACTGCCCCGACATGTACTCCTGCGCAGCTTTTGTATAGCCAGGGCAACGCATACATTGAACATTTTACTTCGTTCAGACGGGAACATTCAACAAGATGAGTCTACAGCTGCTTGCTGTGGCTCAGGCCCCCCTGAGCCACAGCAACAATACTGGTGTAGACTTAGAAAGAAATCCATGTTGAACTGTAGCGCGGCTTCTGGTATATTGCGAATCTGGTATTTAGATAATCTGTTATATTGAGAATCTCGTATTTTGATAATCTGGTATTCTGAGATCGAGCCGCAATTTCTACTGTGGTAACAAGCTCTTTTTGCAGAGCAATAGTGTTGTGGGAAGGATACATAGATGTGGGTGTTATGTCCCAAACTGCAGTATCGCGTAACACTAACGATTACAATGCCTTTCATTTTAACAATTCGGCAACATTCATTGCGTTAATAACGTTGATGATTTTTGCATACATGCGAAGCAATGTATTAGGATTTTTTAGCAAAATCCTTCGGATTGTGAAAGGAAAAGTGTTACGCAATTGGGGTACTGGTAGGGGTTAATCTGATCACCCAGCTAAGTAATCTATCAGTGCACACTGATGCTTGTCCACACAGCCAGTCATAGTATATTTGATCATGTGTCATCAATGAGGAATCTCTTATTTACACTTGTATACAGCAGTTTTGAAATCAACATTGTACGTTAATAATGTTATTTACTAAAAAATGGACCTGATGAAAATGTAATATGCCTAAAACATGAGGCAAAAAATATTTAGTAGTGTACTAACAAGAAATTAATATTTTGTATATTCAAATAGTCAAATATTGTAAATACTAACTTTTGTAATAATCCGTCCGTTATGGATCTCGATGTTAGTTCATAAGTTATTAATTCTCATGTAATTGTAAACATTGTATGTTAAGTTTAATTTAAATGTAACATACATTGTATTATTGTATAATAGTGTATATTAAACTAATAGACTGCAGGAGGGAGAATGGAATTAAAACAGTACAATGAATCATGTCTGTGTTTTATTAATTTGGGATAACCATACATATAATAACTAAAGTAAACGGTGGAATAATTCAATTATATCACTTTATAATAACTGTAACTCTAGTCTCTACAAATTTCATCAAGGAAAATTAAATGTTGATTAACCTTTTCACCGTCACGTCAAAAAAGCAAAAACGTGCCCTCGGCGCCAAGCTACGAATTATTCCTTAAACCTATCATGTACACATGACCGTGGCGTGCTGGGCACATTTTGGTCTGTCATCTATACATGACTATGGCGGTCAAAAGGTTAAAACTATTATGGCGCATCCACACATGCCGCCGGGTTTCAGACCGCCTTGCCGCTGAATGCAGGCCGCCGGCTTTACCGGCGGTTGCCGGCGGCCTGCAGATGCGGTTGCAATTTTCGCAGTAGTGTTGTGACTTTCGTCGAAGTTAGTCGTGTACGTAGGATTGAAAGATGTTGGACTATGATATAGTTGCGTGTATCGCAAGTGTAGTGTTGTATGTTATTATTCGTAAAAAGAACCGCAAAATCAAACGAAGATATTGGGTCAGACCAAGTCTACGAAATAGGCCTAATGTGTCCCTGATACTTGAAGATTTTAGAAAGGATGACATAAACCGAAGAAATATTCGTTCGAAATTTAACACTTTTCTAAGGATCTCTAGTGAAGAATTTGAAATATTACTGAATTTAACTGGACCCATGATATCAAAAACTGACACCCGCTGGAGAAATGCTGTGTCAGCTTCCGATCGACTAGCAATTACTTTGAGATACCTGGCTACAGGAGACTCTTATTTTTCACTCGGTACGCTGTTTAAAGTGTCTCCACAAGTTATTTCTTTAATAATTCCAGATGTTTGTCAAGCGTTGGTATCTACATTATCCAATTATTTAAGGGTAAGTACAAATATCCGTAACACATTAGGTAGTTAGAAACTGAACCTTCCTAAGTAACATATCTATTCCTAGTCGAATTATAATATCTATGATTTTATACTGTACCTGGAACTTCACACACATTTTACATACATATAACTAGAACTACACACACAAATATCACAAACAATTTTATTTTACAGATGCCGAATACTCAGGAAGAATGGCTATCAGTGGCTCGGAGTTTCATGCAGAAATGGAATGTACCTAATTGCGTAGGTGCCCTCGATGGGAAACATATACGTATTTCATGTCCAATTAATAGCGGTTCTGAGTTTTTTAATTATAAGTCATATTTCAGTATTGTTTTGCTAGCTTTAATCGATGCCAATTATAACTTTTTATACGTGGACATTGGATGTCAGGGCAGAATATCTGATGGTGGAGTTCTACGCAATTCAACTTTATTTGATATGATACGAGATGGAACTTTAAGTCTGCCACAAGCGATTCCATTACAAGGGAGAAATACACCTGTACCTTTTTATTTCATCGGTGATGATGCTTTCCCCATCTCACAGAATATAATAAAACCATTTTCTGGATATCATGCAAAAGGATCACCTGAGAGGGTTTTTAATTATAGAATTAGTCGCGGGCGCATGGTTGTAGAAGACGCGTTTGGCATTTTATCTAATAAATTCAGAATTTTACATTCACGCATTGGCTTACAAAATGAGAAAGCAAAACTTGTCGTGATGGCTTGTGTGCATCTGCATAATTTTATGAAGAGAAATGAAAGAACTACTGATGGAGTTTTGAACGAAGAGCAACAAAATAATCCGCAGATCGCTCTAAATGTAGAACCAAGTGTAATTAGAAATGAGCTAAAACGTTATTTTCTATCGGAACAAGGTCAGCTTCCTTGGCAATATCAAATATAATGTTTTAAAGAAATAAAATATGATTATTCAAATAATTGTTTTATTTAGGAATCAGAAACATTTATCAATAATTTTAAGCTTTTATTAAAATAAAATAATTCAACTGAAAATATTTAAACATTGATTTTAATCTATAACACTATTTTCGGTTAAATTATTTTCCAAGACTTGTAACAGACTGTCACTTGTGTTGACATCTGGGCTATTTTGCATTTCATAGTCTGCTTGAACAGAGTAAGAGCGCGAAGTTGAGGGTGATGGTGACATTGCTGACGTTGTAGGTTGGCCTGTGAAGTATCCTGGACGAACATTTTGATAACGAAGAGGCTGAGTAGTATTATTGGTATCAAAATTCATCGGACCCATTCTCATTTCTGCTTCATAGACAATATTCTGGGTTTGATGTTGTACTGTACACATCGTGTAATGATCCATCTTCCTCAACTTGCTACTTATATAGTCTGCAAATATAGCAGCATCATCGCGTTGCCTTGCATTAGATGTAATCTCCCTCAGTAATTGCAAAGCTTCATCAACTTCAGGATCTCCCTCTATGTTTCGCTTTCGTGACCTCCTTGTCGAAGGTAGCGTAGTCTGGGGAGTGATATTAACTTGAGAAGACTGAAAATAAAAAGGAAATCTTATAAATAATTGCAAACAAGCTTTAACATTATGTTTTGAAATATCCAATCAGTATGTAAATATTTAATAAAAACCGGCCAAGTGCGAGTTGGACTCGCCCACGAAGGGTTCCGTACCATTATCTATGAAAAATGAACGTATCTATTACCTACAACTAGCCAAAATACAAACATTTTTCGGCAACAAAAAATAACTTTGTTTTTCATACAAATATATGAATAACAAAGTTATAATTTGCGATTTCACACGTTTATTGTATGGGGACCCCCTTAATATTTTTTTATTTTTATTTTTAGTATTTGTTGTTATAGCGGCAACGGAAATACATCATTTGTGAAAATTTCAGCTTTCTAGCTATCACGGTTTATGAGATACAGCCTGGAGACAGACAGACGGACAGACAGACAGACAGACAGACAGACAGTGGAGGCTTAGTAATAGGGTACCGTTTTACCCTTTGGGTACGGAACCCTAAAAACCAAGCTTATAAACATTACATGTATACAGTCACCATTGATGACGCCTATACCTACACTATTGATGAGCGCTTATTCCCGAATACTTCGCTTTCGGTGAGCGTTTTGCCGACTGCATATGGTTCAAATACGAGAGTATGCTCGTCCGCTCTCCGTGGTATTATATATTGTTACCGGGTTGTAGGTAGTAGGTATCTAATATTAATACGCGAGAAAAAATCTTTGTACCCCTATTTACGAAAATATTACTTAATGAAATATGTATTTTAAATTAATTATGGTCGAATTTCGATCAATGGGCGACTAATAGAACTAGTCTACTTGATTATAAGAATTTGATGGGTACTTACAATAGGTGCGTGGCTGTTCAGAGTCGGTACCGGTGCATTCTTGTCACTAAGAAATGATAACGCCTTATAAGCAAACCATTTCGGCAATTGAACATCTTCCCGTCCAGATCCACTCCTTTTAGATTCTTCATATTTGCGTTTTTCTCGAAAATAATGGCTGGATAAATTCTTCAGTTTTCTCTCAATTTCTGATGATGCTATGTTGAACACAGAAGCAATATCCCTAATAGCATCATTTCTTTTGTTGCGATTCTTGAAATCCATTTGCCTTGGGTTCCACAATGGTTCATTTTCTTGATACTTTTCTATTAATAAAAGTACTGCACTATCATCCCAGTTAAATTCTGTCATTTCGTTATTTACTTCTATGAAATTATACGACAACACTACCACTCCGTATCGAAGCCGCAAGCAAACTGCCGCCGGCAACCAATGCCGCGCGAGCCGCGGCTGAGATGCGGCAAATGCCGGCGGCACGGCCGCCGGCCATGCCGGCGGCATGCCGTGCCGCCGGGCATATGTGGATGCGCCATTAGAAGTAAAGCCGCTAACAGACGATACGCAATTTCAGGACATTATTTTTGGAACACAAAAGTGTATGGATGAACTCGTAAAAAAAAGTTAGGTGTAAAAAAAAGTTAGGAGGTGTAAAAATAACGTTAAGTAAACTATGGTCCTCGATCCAGCGATACGATATAATTATATCGCTGTTTCAATTGCTCAAAATGATTGTCGTCTGTAAGAAGCCTAAACCGAAGGCCAAGAAAAAAACCCTCTGCGCTACTACAACCCGCTTCGAGTGGCAATAAACAAAATCAACTTTATTTACACAAGGGTAAAGTTGATATTTGCTATTCCTTCTCTTTACGTGGCCCTCTGGTAAGAGGCGCGTCAAGCGCGCGGTGAGACTGCGATCAACAGAAGAGAACTGAACATAGGACATCGCACAACCCTAAGCAATAAAATGCTGTTTAAGGTCTAGGGTTGCTCATCACCAATGCCGTTTACGAATAGAGATTATCGAATATAGACAAAACAGGTCACCTCTATGAGTGAACGCATTGCGCCACGGCGCCGCTCGGCCGAACACACCACACACCTATATTACGGTGCAATTACAATTGATCATTTACCCGTATTCCAATGCCTTTGATATCTTTGGATGTCTTAGAATAGGCTAGTTGACAGTTTTGTGAAACCCATTAGTAATGTTCCTTGTGGTAAATATTAACAAGGTTTTTTTTTAAATATTAAAACAAATATTTCCAAAGAAGAGAAATAATCATGTTAACTTTGACAGTCTTATGTTAGACTATTTCCATTTCCCAATGTTTACATGGTTACCTGAGCAGAGAGTGAATACCGACTACTATTTCAGTAGATTACTAGCTGCGCCCCGCGGTTTCACCCGCGTAAGTCTCGATCCCGAAGTATTAGCGGTATTTAACCTTTTGACCGCCACAGTCATGTATAGATGACAGCGCAAAATGTGCCCAGCACGCCACGGTCACGACTACATGACAGATTTCAAGGAATAATTCGTAGCTTGGCGAAGAGGGCACGTTTTCGCTTTTTTGACGTGGCGGTCAATATGGTGTACTTTACGACCTATTCTCATATTTTATGTATAAGAGAATAGGTCGTAAAGTACACCACCTACCAAATATACATTAAAAATTCATAAAAATCGGTCGACCCGTTTTGGTGGAGTGCGACCACAAACACCGTGACACGATATTTTTATATATTAGATGGATCACATTATGTAAGAGGGACACACTACCAAGCAGTGTTATTTCTTTCAAGAACATAATATTTCGTCCGTCTATTGGTATTGCAAAATAAATTTTAGGTATGTTGTTTATGTTGTTGTTATACTCTTTGTTTCTATTTAAACACAGTCAATTACAAGGAGTGACGTGTCGTGCTCTGATTTGTGTTTAATGACACGTGACAACGGCTTTATTTTACGGAACTATTTCTCAAAAATATTAATTAATCTGAAATTAATTGCATTCATCCCGCGCGAGCTGGCAACGTTGCTTTTTTAGAGGGTTTTCGTGATTATTTTATTAAATTGAAATCAAAGTACTATTTTTTTTCAGCCAAGTAGGTATTATTTTATAATTATTTTTAACATTTACTCTACCTAAATAAAAATATTTAATCGTTAAATATCAAATAGAAAATAATTAACAATATTTCAATTTTTATGAGTAAATATTAAAATAACTGAATTAATGAAATGCACCGACCCCAGCGTGGTTAAACCAGACTCGATTGCTCGAATGAACCCAAGGAATCGCACTAGTCCCTGGAGCCTCGTGTTTCATGGGACTCGACTACAGAGACCATTGCATATCAAAGAGTAGACCGGGGGGCGCGGTAATGGTCAGGAAGACGTGCCCTTAGGATAGGAAGGATTATTAGAGCCTACCGGATATGTAAATACCAAAATAACTGTCAAAAAATACCACATATACCAACGAGTAACATGGCTGAAAAAAAAATGGTATTTTGATTTAAATTTAATACAATAAAACCCTCTAAAAATGCGACGTTGCCAGCTCGGGCGGGATGAACGCTCTTAAGTTGAGTTTGAAATTTTTAGCTCCAGAACCATTTTAAAAATCAAAATTAATGAGCTATTTTTTTACTCACTTTTTCAACTAGCCTATTCAGGCTATTGACGAAGTGCCAATGAACGATATTGAGTACCTTCAGGCAACTGCATCCAGTTTCGTTCCCATAGACACCCTAATTCGACAAAAGTGTCAGTGATATAGTGTAATGCACCTTTGGCTTCACCCGCGGGACTTAGCGACATCAGCCACAGCCCCACAAGTTACATTCTAACAATATCAAATGCTACAGCAGCACTTAAAACTTATATACCTACTATCGTCTACTCACTATGTCAGAGTATCGTATCGTATACAGTACATCAAAATGCTTTTCATGTTATAAAAGAAATACAAACTTTGAAAGCACTTATTTTAACCCTATTGACCGTCACGTCAAAAAATCAAAAACGTGCCCTCGGCGCCAAACTACGAATTATTCCTTAAAATCTGTCCAAAAATGTGCCCAGCACGGTCACGACTACAACGTGACCGTGGCGTACTGGGCACATTTTGGTCTGTCATCTATACATGACTGGCGGTCAAAAGGTTAAAGGATGATCTAATAGCCCAGGAAAATAAGATGGTCTGCAAATAAAACGTAAAAATTATGCTCGTCAGGATTATAAGCAATTATAATAGTAAATAAGCATGAATACCTAGTAATCTAAATAATAGTTATCTTGCTTATAATTTGTCTTATTATCCTGGGCTAGAAATAAGGAAATACAAACTTAATTGGGAGTGTTGCGACGCTCTATTTCTGCCGCAATTTTGTGGCCACATGCAGCTATAAAAGCTTCCAATCTTTCGGCAGTTGCGCCAAAGCTGTTCAGAATTTCGGCACTCTTCAGATTGACCTGTAGTCGCCCTTCCTCTATCTTAATAAGCCGCTCTACCGCTGTCAATGGTCTGGGTCTTATTGCTCGAGGTCTGGTGCGCCGGGTACGCCTCGAAGCCCTTCTAGCTGTAATAGCATAACACAACATTCACGCGTATAACATGGTTGATGCCCATCAAGAGTCAAGCGCGATCTGACGGAACATATTTCGGAGCTTAAGCTGACGATAAAGAACTCTGGTTCTGCGGGAAATGCTTCTTTTGCCGATATGGTGAAAAAAGTATCAAATGATTTCGTTCGACCCACTGAAGCTCTGTTGTTGTCATAGCCCAATGATAAATTTAAATCAAGTGACGAATCGAACGATCTCGTGCCAAAAATCATGAGGCTCGAGGAAGTTAAGCTGCTCGTTCCTGGTGTCCGGAAAACAAAAAATGGAGGCGTAATTATCAGTACCGAGACGAAACATGACGCTGATAAACTGAAGTACGCAGTCCAGCTCTCTACATCTGGACTTACCGCCGACGAACCCAACGAGCGCAAACCCCGGATCGTGGCTGTTGAAGTGCCGACTTCCTTGGCTGAAAATGAGGTGTTCAGGTGCATTTTCGAACAAAACTTAGTCGACAAGTTGCCGGGGATGTCATTGGAATCCTTCTTGACCTTGATAAATTTAAGCCACAAATCTGGGAAGAGAGACGACTCGACGTTGTTGAAGTTTCAGCCAATATTCGTAAAGCCCTAATCCCTCAATCAAGGCTTTTTATAAAATGGACGTCCTGTCCTCTCAGGGACTTTACATTAGCAAAAAAGTTCACGCCGATATAATTCACAAGAATATACGATGATCTAGTCGCGTACCGCGAGGGCTGGTTCGGGGTGACGCGGGAAAAGATTTCCTAGAAGGACTTGGGGGAAGCCTTTGCCCAGCTGTGGGACAACATAGGCTAAACAGAAAAAAAATGGATATTATATTCATATTCACTTGGAAACGAGCTCAGCAACATGCTTCTTTTTTGCGACAATCATATTGTAGGCAACTTGCTAATGTCCCGAATTCA
Organism: Atethmia centrago; assembly: GCA_905333075.3. Lineage (NCBI taxonomy): Eukaryota > Metazoa > Arthropoda > Insecta > Lepidoptera > Noctuidae > Atethmia > Atethmia centrago. Next base: position 19,612,616 of record HG995385.1, read on the forward strand.
TGACGTAGCAACATTATTATTTGTTGTTTTGACGTGAACTTAGTTTCCAACAAATATGACGCTTACGTCTATCGTTTGATCCCGGTGTCGCCTTCAGGTGTCGGTTTTTCGACGCCTGAGGGCGACACCGGGACTGGGGGTCTACTCCCTAAGCACGAAATCCGTAGTTTCAGCCGAACTTACGAGCATTTCCTACCCCGTATCACCTACGGACCTAAGATTAGTTTTTGCCCGTTCGGAAATTTAATTTGTCAATCGTTTTGACGGAGGAACTACTTTCGGACGAGCTCGTACCTTCGTTGACGGACCTAGACAGTAGATCACCTGAAACGTTAAGGTAAACGTTAAAAATGCTTGACTTACCGGAAGAAGCTGCCGCTCGGCTTGTAGACGGGTCTTCTTTAGTTTGCGGTACATTGCCATTGGATTCTGGGTCCAAATCATCTTCAATTTCGACAGTTTGCTGAGCACCTTGTGTATGCGATGTCTATAAATTCATTAATAAGGCCTGTTGTACACACACGTTCTTTCGCAGTGAAAATGACTACGTTTTATTGGCACGGTCATCAATGTTGTATGGGCCATTGTGGAAGTTTGTTGACGGAAGCGATGCACCGTGCTCCCTCTCGGCGCACCGTGTTTACGCACGTCGTGTTTTACATCAGTGTTGCAGTCTATGGGAGTCTGTCGATGGCACCACGTGTATGGTTTGCCGTGTCAACAAGCTCACACGATTATTCTGCGGTGCGGCTGGCGCAGCGTACCGTAAAAAAACCGTGCCGTGTACAACCAGCCTAATTAAACAAACTTACCGAAGGCGACTCAGCTGGGGTTCCATCATGTCCGGGTCCTTCCAATAACATAATCATTCGTTCCATCATCCCTGGTGTACACGGCTGGAAGACTCTGCCGCGAGCGCCAGTTGCAAATTTCCTATCAGCTATAATGTGGTTGAGATGACTTCTCGATACATCCCAAAACTGAAAACAATAAAACATTTTCACAAAATTTTATTGTAATGGTCTATAAAAATCAACGTTAGTCTATTTGTCACTCGAATGCCATTCGATCGATTAAGCAGTTAAGGTCATCATAATTAAGCTATACTACGCTGAGCTGTGCAGTTTTAGGTATATTCAGTCAACAAGTTGCGCTATGCTTTATTTAAAAAACAGCAGAAAAAATACAGCACGAGAAAGTTAGCTTAGCTTAGCACAGTACAGCGCAGCATAGCACATTACTGGACACTGGAAAGATATAGTTTCAGCAATATTCAAAACATGGCGCTGGGTTCAGCTTGTAAATGTTAAATTATGATTTTATTGAAACAAAATCAAAATCAAAATATTTTTATTTCACATAAACCTACATGGGCACTTATGAAACGTCAGAAGCTAGGTGCACGGTTCCAATTGGTTGCTTCCTATGGAGAAGAGCCGGCAAGAAACTCCACGGTTACTCTTTTAAAAATAATTGGCTTTTACAATGTTTTCAAATTAAAGAAACAAGGCCGAACAATATTATTTGATTGGATAGTATACTTACTTCTGCCCAAGAGTCACCGGATCTATTTGCGCCTCCCATCATATTTAATTCTTTTGCTATAGCTTCCCATTTCTGGATCGTCCGAAGGCTTTCATTATTCATGTGATCTGTCCCTGTCGCTATCTCTGGATTCTCCTCTAGAAATTTCACCAACTTCTCCATCTGTGCAGTGGTGGGCTCCAAGTTTATAGTCTGAAAGTACAGTCACCATATTAAAAACTTTTGCGCATGATAAGCCAACATTTACCTTTACGGAACACCGACAGAAAATCATTAATGGTGCATCGGTCAGTAAAAAACGTGCGGAGATTCACACCCAATGAAAATGAACCTTCAAAGCAACTGCCAAACGTGCGGTGCAGGTTCTCCGTATACCGCATTCGTTCCGTATCGACTAATGAAAACGGTTCCCCGAATACGAGGCATATCGAGTCCTATTACGATTTATGACTTTCATTAGTCATTAACAAGCCCGCCTGCGAGGAGAGTCCCCACATACTGTAAATCAACTGAGTTATCGACTAATGAAAATGAGCCTTAATCTGCATGTAAAGATATTCGCCCATTTGCAATACTAAGAGTAAACGCACATGCAAAAAAAAAATGTTAATATTATGTAAGAACTGGTGGGCACCAGTCCGTTCTATCGGTTCTATCGCTGACCAATCTAAATAACATAAATGTATATGAAATGTTTTCCGTGCCTAAGTTCACAGTAAGATATAACAACTATCCTGCAATCAACATCAGCATTTTGAAAAACCCTTTTTGCACTAGAAACAGGTTATTTTGTCATCTACAGAAGGTAACACAAAACATTGTTTTAATCCAGGCAGAATTACTGTTACATCACTCTGTCTTTTTTGCATGGTCATTTTTTTGTTAATTGTTATTCTAACAAGATCAATATTATCGTTATCATTCATATACGTACAGTTGGTGGCTGCCTGTCCCTCATGTTTGATGATGCACTCGTCAGACTCCTCAATGCTCCGTCTCAGCTAGAAGACCCACTGCTTAGCAGACGGATGCCTTCTTAGCTATGCCTGTAACATGAACATAAATGATGGCCTGGTAAAATCAGGTGGCCAGCCAGAATAGGGATATTGGAAGATTTTAAATGGGTTTCGACTTTGAATAAGTAGTGTACGTTACTCCAGCAGGAAAGGGGCTCCTAGAGTGATAAGGTTGGAACGTATAATTAGTGCGTAACCTGCTGTAAATCAGGTGTGTTGTTGTTGTCGTGTGTCAGGATTTTAAAAGAGACTGTGACCTCTTGAGTTTGTGTCGGCCTTTCTTCTCAGAGTAGTAAGATAGGAAACGCCGACCTCATTTAAACTTACTCAAAAAATAATAACTTGTCAAAAATTGAAAAAAAAATTTAAAACAAGCTAAATTATTTTAAACTGAATACCTGGTATACCAGGGATTCCCAAACTATTTTGAGCAAGAGACCCATTTTACAAAATGAACTGATACTTCAGACCCCCATTGGCATTTTTTTTCATCTTGTACGTACTTGCGGAGGCTTTTTTTTTTTTGAGGGTGGGAAATCATCAAATAACTTCTCCCGCTCTGGGCGGAGCGGGATGGTGTGTCGGACTCTTACTGACTAAAACCCACCCGTATTCCTTCCTATTGCCTGTGTTGCCAGGGGACTCGGTGACCCATAAGTACCTTCCCGCGACCCCGGCAGGCATAGGCCCTAGCGGGCCCCTACATTTGTGCTGACATCTCTTTGAGGCGCGCGTGGAATACGACGCGCCGTCGACCCGGGCCTGGTCCTTGCCGGACGGTGACCTACCCATTGCTCACCGTCCGCAAGCCCGCGCCTACGGTGGCCGGAAACCCGCCTTCCGCGGGATTCCCGACGCCCAGGGCGTCTCCTGCGGCGGCTAGGGGCGAGAGGGCGCGAAACATGCCTTTCCCTCAACCGTCCCGCCTCCTTCGCGAGCATTACTGCTTCGCAGAAGGAGGTGACGGCTGCCCATGCCCTCTCGCTCCGTACCTGAACTGGCCTGAACCAGGGCCGGACGCGAGAGATCTCTGCCGCCGATCGCCTCCACGAGGACACGGCGGTGCTCTGCCCAGGCCGGGCAGACCTCCACCGTATGCTCCACCGTGTCCTCCGGGCGATCCACGCAGTGGTGACACCCGAACGTTTCCTCCCGCCTTATCCGACACAGGAACCTCCCGAAACTGCCGTGTCCGGTGAGGATCTGCGTCAGGCGGAAGGTGAGGAGGGGACTTATCGCTGCAATCGTGGCGTGCCCACTTGCGGAGGCTTATCGACTTGTTGAGTTTTTAAAAAATACAACAATGATACTTCCTACTAAAATATATGTCATTCTTATAACAAGTTGGTAAACGTAACACAACCAAGTGTCTTGAAAGTTTCAAATAATAACTTGTGTTTCTAATAGGGGTCGATTTTTATACCTCGTACATACACGACTTATTCGACATAAACGAAAACTGATTTCGGGGGTCGACCCCATAATCAGTTTTGTTTATGTTGAAACCGATTTCGACCCCAAGGGGTCAATATCGACCACTTTGGGAATCTCTGGTCTATACTATCCCTAAAGTTCGTTTTTTAATCTCAGAGATTAATTCGTTACTTACTAAATCTTCATGTAAAACACTTCCGCAAAATTTCACACTGCGTAAACGCCTAGTTTTTCAGAAAATTCAACTTATTTTACTACAGATAATGTACGAATTACACTCCTAGGTTGCTTCATTTCACGTTCAGAAAACGTGACTGCGGATTTTAATGGTTTTTGGAAAATATTGGAAGTAGGGTGGGAAAGATTACGAGACGGGTCTAAATTTTTTTCTAAGAAATAATGAAGTCAATGGTGCCGATTCCCTTGTTCACAAACTAAACTAAATTTAAGTTCAGTGCATCTTTTTCTTTCTATTTCACTATGAAAAGGACAGAAGATAAACTTTAATTTAGTCCTGTCAAATTAATCTGGCTAAAATTTTTTTTCTGGCTAAAAAAAAAATTATTACTATAAATAAGCGACGTGTTATATAAAGTGGAGTGGTTCCTTCAAAATTTTGCCAGAGTAACTACCTAGCCAACTAACAAAAATATTAGAGAAAATAAATACTTGAATGCGGTAACTTAGGACTATAAAAATAAATAAAAGTGCTGTTATAATACATTCTCTTGCCAGCGACAAACACGAGTAAGCTCTTCAAAAGCCCTTCGGAACCTGGAGGTTTCTTGTTTTATTTTCTTGTACAAGTAGGAACATATTCGGGTCTTTTAATAACTTACGGTTTTCGTTGTGGAAAGCCAGCTACGCTGCGACCAGCAACCTCTGGAGGCTTGAAATCTGCGCAGCCTACGCTTTTTGATTATGAAGCAGTAGACGTGTTGTAATACTGTATTACGTGTTTTGAGTGATCAGTTTGTTATTAAAAACCTAATCAATACAAACAGGTAAAATGTCTCAGTTTGACGTCCAACTCCGACCACAGAGAAAAGTCGGGCTGGATTTCTTTAGACATGTCAAGTCACACCATGGAATTAGTATTATATTAATAGTAGGACGCACTGTCGCATCGTGGTTGGACGGACCGACTCAGGAACCAGATCTTGATCTCAACATGCGATAATCGTGCTAGCCTGTTTTTATGATCACAAAGATTATTTAACTTAAAACATAACAGCAGGCCACAGACAAGCATTACCATTCAACTTGGTTCAATAGTCTTCACCTTATAAAATCTCATAGTACGATTATTAGCAATTCAGAAGCAGGCTTGCTTTTGAACTGGCCGGAAATGGAATGTTTTTTTTTAAAGCTCACAGTAAGCGCCCTGCAATTTGCAAAAAACGTAAGAAAATTTGAATTTCGCGGGCTACCTTTGCGGATCCACCTTAATAGGCAACGTTCAAAAACTTAAATCATATTCTATTTCCACTTTACCGGTTTTTGGAAAATAATAGAAACATGTTTTTTTTTTTGTATATACCTACTTGTTTTAACTATGATCAAATGATCAACGTGATTTTGAACGTGTGGATAAGTCATGTAACAATAACAGGTGGCGCCAAAAATGTTTTTTATTAGAGGATTTTTACCAAATTCTGCGATTTCCCAGTCGTCTAATGTCCTGATTTCACAGTTAGTCCGGTCAGTGGGTCGTCTTAGGGAATCGTTCTATAAAATAGCATTTATTGCGATATTTTTTGTGTAAAATATTTAATGTGTAAAATCTTTCCTCTCGCTTTGGAGTGTTTTCGTGAAAAAGGACGGAAGTGTGGAGACAGGAAATAACTTGAGCATGGAATAAGTAAGTACTTTGGTTTCGCCTCGCCACCGCTGCTTGTCTCTGGCGCCGCGCCATCTGCTAACGTCGCGTATAATTGCCAAGAAACGTTTGCACGCGACTGTACGAACAGCTTAGGTTTATACGTCCAATGAAAAAGGTCATCGATATGTATGAATCCGTCGCTTTTTTTATAGTCATTCGAATTTGGTCGGATAACCAGTCGTTGTTTACATGTTTTGTTTTTTGTTTGCATCTACTTAATGCGAAGCATTCCAAGCTAAATATTTTCACCATATATTTTTGACTAAACGCACTAATTTTTGGTTTACACTTACACATGTTGGGTTGAGCCGGTTTCTTGTACTTTGCCGTCAAAGTTATGACACCGTCGTTTTGACTTTTAGCAATATTATTCAATACCTAACACATGCATGTACACTTTTGAAACTTTTTATGGTTATTATAAGCGTCAAGAAGGACCGAATACAGTTTTCAGCGAGCTTATACGTTTTCTCATTTAGGCGCTGCGAAATTTTTTCGAGTTAAAAAAAAAGCGCTATTACTTGAAAATTATAAATATTTTCTTAAATCTAATTCTGTCACAAATACGCACAAATTAAGAGCTACTCGTGTATGTTTATTCTACAGGCGCACATACAATAGTTTTAGAGATACACGATTCTGCATAACGTTACTCCAGCAGGAAACGCAATATCTTAAAAACCTGAGGACGCACAAATTATATTTTCGGCGCACATTTTTGCACAAATATAAGCTATCTGCCCATGCTCAATATTTCTCTCTTCGATCATTAGAATATTCCTGCTGGAACAACGTTACTCCAGCAGGAATCGTTTTTTCCGTTTTTTTCCAAAACGACAAAGCGCACAAATTTTTATTTGGCGCACATTTACAGCAGATTACGCACTAATTATACGTACCACTCATATCACTCTAGGAGCCACTTTCCTGCTGGGGTAACGTACACCAATGTCGAAAATAAAAATATCCTAGTGGTGTAAATACTTTATGATTTTTTACGATGTTGCCTAATAAGATGTCATAGTAGGTATGAAAAAAAATATGAGCGAGCGTTACCATAACGTCGCCTTAGAGTGAAAACCTCGTATATACGAAAAAGGCAACTTTACTGGAACAATTATTAAATTCTAAGTGTTGGTAAATTGAAAACCTCGTCTGTTCTTTTACGAGAATTTCGAACTCGCCATAGATGGCGCTACAGCTGACTAAACTTTTTTTGTGGGTAACTAGGCGTGCGTTGCGAGGTTTTGCTTTCCAAAAAACCATAAAATAAAAATGACCAAATAACATTCCCGAGGTTTTCACTCTAAGGCGACGATAAATACCTTACTATACCTTAGTCATAAATGATGTGTAACATCTTATTAGCGACACATTTTCAAAAAATCACTAACAAAGCGAGAGAAAACAAGTGCGAGTTGAACTCTCGTGTTGAGTGTTCTCATTCCGTACAATGAGAGGTCAGCTTATACTGGGAATGTAGTTTTTTTTTTTGGATCGGAAATCATCAAATAACTTTTCCCGCTCTGGGCGGAGCGGGAGGGTGTGTCAGACTCTTACTGACTAAAACCCACCCGTATTCCTTCCTGTTGCCTGTGTTGCCAGTATCCCTTTAACCCTTTAGTACCTTCCCGCGACCCCGGCAGGCATCGGCCCTAGTGGACCCCTACATTTGTGCTGACGACATCTCTTTGAGGCACGCGTGGAATACAACGCGCCGTCGACCCGGGCCTGTTTCTTACCGGACGGTGAGCTACCCATTGCTCATCGTCCGCAAGCCCGCGCCTACGGTGGCCGGAAATCCGCCCGGGATTCCCGACACCCAGAGCGTCTCCTGCAGCGGCTAGGGGCGAGAAATTTGCCTTTCCCTAAACCGTCCCGCCTCCTCCTTCGCGAGCATTACTGCTTCGCAGAAGGAGGTGACGGCTGCCCATGCCCTCCCACTCCGTACCATGGCCGGAACCAGGGCCGGACGCGAGAGATCTCTGCCACCGATCGCCTCCACGAGGACACGGCGGTGCTCTGACCAAGCCGGGCAGACCTCCACCGTATGCTCCACCGTGTCCTCCGGACGATTCACACAGTGGTGACACCCGGGCGTTTCCTCCCGCGTTATCCGACACAGGAACCTCCCGAAACTGCAGTGTCCGGTGAGGACCTGCGTCAGGCGGAAGGTGAGGACGCCGTGGCGCCTCTCTAGCCACTACTCAAAGAGGGGACTTATCGCCGCAATCGTGGCGTCCCAGCACTGGGTTGCGACAACCGTACTCTCCATGGAATGTATAGCTTGATATGTAGTCGTGTGTACCTACTTGCTCACTACCATGATTTTTATCCAAAGATAAAACTCAACATTGTAGTTAAAACACATGATCGTCATATGCAGTTGCATTCAACATTTGCAGTTGGAATGCATGGGAATACATTCCAACCGCAAATGTTAGTTTGTACGCACAATATTGAGAGATTTACCATGTTAACACCATAGACTTATAAGTAAAGAACTATTTCTTGTATTTTATTATTCAAAATTTTGGTTAATTTTCATCTATTTTCTTAAATAAGTATTTATTTTAAAAATTAAAAAAGAATATTTCTGAAATCCTTACAATCCCTTTCATTTGATATGTCACACGGTAAAATTAAAAAAATAATAATTGTATAGCAATTATTATTTTTTTAATTTTCTAATTATTTGCCCCCATTACCCCAAAAGTGACCCCCATAATCAAAATGTATTTATTTACGTTACATGTCCGTATTTGGGTCGCAGAAATTCATGTGTTCCAAACTTCAACTTAATCAGTTCAGTAGATTCTTTAAATATCACGGCGACTGTACTTTTTGTTACAGTAAATACATTGCTCCTTAACCACTACCTAAGTATGTCGCTTGGTGGACTGGACAAGCAATGTAAAAATCACTAAACGATACTTTATTTATGCGGATGCATCGCATAGTACGGCCGCTGTGTCTTGCGGCGAGTTAATGATGTGCTTGTGCAGATCCACTAACGTTGGGCAATCGGCAACATGGTCGATTGCCTTATGAATAATATTGCTAATATAGTTTATTCTACATTTTATCAACCGTTTTACCCCAATTGGAAGGCCCATGTGAAATAATACATTTTACTCATTTTGATTTTCTCATGTTTATTTTTTTTATTTACGCATGACGCAGAAGGTAGGTCTCTCTCGTTATCATCAGCCATATTTTAACTACTGTGGGCGTACAATGGGAAGTGTTGGTCATTGCACAATAGAAAAACCGTTTGCAGTTTAAATCAAATTATAATGTACGATCAAATAATCACACTAGCTATTCACACACTGTAGGTACAAGACACAAATATACGGAACGCGCGACAGTTCCTAAACGTGTTCACTCCTTGACCTTGGTTGAGCGTTATGTTGTAGACTCTGTCGAGCGCCGCTTGGTGGCGCTGGCGTCCCGATTAGTCAAACGAGTGACTAACGTATTTTCGACATATACTATATTAGTATCTGTAAATCGTTCATTAAATATTTTATTTTCAGGAACCCACAATTTTTCTAATAATGTAATAAATGGAAGAATCGATAACCATCCGATTTAGTCAATCAGCAGCGGATATTTTATGTAAAATAAATTGTTTTTGCACGATAGCGATGTTTTCGTTTGAGTAAATTGTACATGGTAAACGCACGCTGTGGTTGATAGAATAAGGTTTATAATTGATTGTGTAGTACTTTCTGATTTATGAGTTGCAAGTGTGTGCGCGACTTCGTATCTATTGCTTTTACTGAACTGCATGTGTAGTTGTGGCGAGTGGTAGGGACAAACTGGAGACACCGGGTTCCGCTACATTTACGAGTACCGCGCATATCTCCTTCTTTCTTATATCTATGGCAATGGTCAACAACGGTCAGGCAAAGCGCCGAGCGACACGTCCACTCTCTTAGAACCGATTAACTATTTGAAAAAAATATGCAGTTTATTATCAAACTGTAACTTATAACGTAGAATCAATCAATTCAGCCTATCGCAGTCCACTGCTGGCCATAGGCCTCCCAGGCTGAAAATCAAAACCCTATCCTCCGCCTTCCGCATCCAGTCTGTCCCAGCCACCTTGTTAAGGTCGTCGGTCCATCTAGCTGGGTGGCGTCCCACACTACGCTTGCAGATACGTGGTCTCCACTCCAGGACTCGTTTGCTCCACCGGCCATCGGTCCTTCGACAAACATGGCCATCTCACTGCCACTTTAGCTTGCTTGCTCTGCAAGCTATGTCGGTAACTCCGGTTCTCTTCCGGATAACTTCATTTCTGATCTTATCCTTCAAAGAAACTCCAAGCATAGCCCGCTCTATAGCGCGCTGGGCGACATTTAATTTGTAGACCAGCCCGACTATTCAGTGTCCACGTTTCGGCACCATACGTCATAACGGGCAGGACTGGCACTGGTTGAAGACCTTAGTCTTCAAACACTGCGGAACTGGCGACGAGATATATATATAACGTAGAATAACTCAACAACTCTAATAATAAATAATAATAATAATAGAGAATAATGGAAAACCATCAGTAGGTAGTACGCGTCAAACTTTATGGCGGCTCTGAAGTGGGCTTCTCCTTGCGCAGTACCCCACCCCTCACCCCCACTGACACATGATACTACGCAGCGGCTTGCCTCATGTTCCGAGCTGCCATTAAGTGTGCATGGGGCTATACCAGCTAACACCGAGCCGCATTCTTCATCATAACATAATCAACAAACGTGATCGTAATTACTAATACAGGCACAGTTAAAGTAAAACGACTTACAAATCCTAGAGCTGTTTTACTTGTGTTATCCTTACTCTAATGGGAATTATTCTTACAACATAAAATACATAGGTACGCCCACGCAGCCGCGCCGGCGAAACAAACAAATGTATCTACTTGGAGTAACATATGTGTTTCTGCAGGGTGCGGTGTGCAGCCTGGCGAGTCTAAGTATGCATAAGTGGTGCTTACTCGACTATATATCGCTTATCCCTATTAACATTGTCGTATATGTTTTATTGCCATTTTCTTTTTATTTCATTAATCACTCTTAAAAAGTCCCTTGTTTTAGTGGAGTCAGCAACATTTATTAAAATTCTGTTGATTTTTAACAATCTAATTTCTATATGAAAAAAAAATTGCTATTCAAACTTTGAGACGCTCTCTTGTAATGTTGCTGATTTTCACATCCGACAATGTTAATAGGGATAGGCGATATGTGTTTGCGGCCGAATAGTCACCTGCTCACGATATGAGCTGCAAAGTATGCGTGTTAGTAACACTTATGAAATGGGAGCTGATATCCTGAAGAGCGTGCAAGACCTCGTCATGGTTGTCATGTCCACTTAGCACTCACAACTTAGAAATAAAACGGTCAAGTTTACGTTCCAAGTCGTGCAAACAAAAAATCTCGTGTAAATTTGGATGCATTTATTTGAGGTTCAAATTAACAAAAGTCTAAGTGGAAATGATCATGAGAAGAAATAATATCAGCAAATAAAACACACAGTTAATGATAATTTCAAGTGGATGTAATATGTTTTACAAATTAGTTCTCGGTTCAGTTTCTTCAGACAAAAACCACTTACTAACCTAGGAAATGTAACAAGCCTTAACTTAGAAAAAGGTTGCTTTGAGTAAAATATTTTTTTTTTTGAACCAATTTACATACATTCAAACAAAAAACCACATGGAGAATAAAAAAATAAGCAAAAATCCTACCTGGTAAAGTATAGCGGGTTTTTATCCTTCCCACTTCATTTGATATAATTTTTGTACTATTCATAATATATTATTATTGTAATAATATATAGCTATGTCCTTTTATAATCTATAGGTATACTATGTAGACATCTACACTCCGCTCTTAACTCCTATCATCTTAAATACACTGGAACAAAGAAATATTATAAAAATAAATTGGAAATAATGCTTATAACTGTAAATATCTTTTAGATATTTAAAAGATACATGTAGTGCTCTTAAAATCTCTGAAAATAGTAAACACTTGAAACAATTTCAAAATTGAAGGTTAATGGGAGACTGGTGTAATTCCTGCGATTTCGATCTTTAAGATGTTGGCAATATGGAGTAGTCATTATGACATCCATCAAAACATGGGCCTTTTAAAGCCATCTTTACAGAGTTGTAGATAATTAGCTGGTACTGACCGACTTAACTGTGGCCCTGATGAAGTCCTTCTTGTGTGTGAGGTCGAAATTTGGGAAGTGGCTGTACACCTGTTGGTACACCATCTTCATCGTAATCTGCTCCAGGTCGGCGCCTTCCAGAATCTGCTTCACGCAATTTTTGATCTCGTCATCCTAAGATAAGACACCCCGAGGTGTGAATTAAGGTATATGTTCGAATTATTCCACTTTGCCCCACCAAGCCACCCCACTGGTGAGGCAAACTGGAAGCCCTAAAACTTTACAGCGGAATCTACCCCACTAGTTCGATTTGGTGAAGCAGATTCGACTAGTCTACTATCTTGCTGGATCCTGCCCTACTAAGATTGTCACCTAAGAATTTGTGTGGGTCGGTATGCTAGTAAGTATTTTATATTTGTTTGGAAAACAAAGAAAAGTATATCTAAGTAAAATGTAACTAGGGCTGATAATGTCGGACTTAGAACAGGTAGTGTTTTTAAATAAAAGTACTAAAATAATTGTTTGGATTTTTTTATTTACAATTTGTTTCTGGAAGGATTCGGGTTGTAAATCACAGATTAATTACACGATTTTACGTTACAAATAAAATAAATTCTTAGGTGCCAACCCTAGTGGGGCAGATTCCACTGCAAAATTTTAGGACTTCTCTAGAATAATTCACATGTTCATACTTAGCTCTCCTTGTAAGGGGATTTATTTATAAACATTGCTTAAACTATTGACCGCCACGTCAAAAAAGCAAAAGCGTGCCCTCGGCGCCAACCTACGAATTATTCCTTAAAATCTGTCATGTAGTCGTGACCGTGGCGTGCTGGGCACATTTTGGTATGTCATCTATACATGACTGTGGTGGTCAAAAGGTTATAGTGAAGCAATAATTAGCGACTGTTATACCATACATTTTTGACGTATAAAGGTCTCTTAGATTTCTAAATAAAACCCCATGTTCAAATAAGTTACGGCTTACAAATTAGCAAGGGTCATTGATTAATAAACCTTATTCTCAATATCTTATGCCTCGTTAAAAAGGAGATTTTCTCAATCCTCGGGAGGCGAATATGTCCATGCGATACTGATGGGCAGAAGTGTGATTGAAACTCGAAGTATGAGTTACAGAGGTAACAAGCTACATAGCTGGATTTTTTCTAAAACTTCCTGCTTCATCGTCATCATGATCGTTTTGACATAGTATTTAATGCCTTAAAAATATGTTTGCAGGGTTCTGTACCCGATGGGTGCCAAATGGAACCCTATTACGGAGCCACCACAGTCTGTCCCTCCGTCTGTCTGTCAGCGGGCTGTATCCCATGAACCGTAATAGGTAGACAATATAAATCTTCACAAATTAGCTATAACAACAAATAATAAAAATAAAGTAAAAAAATAAAGAGGGTCGCGATACACTAAATGATTTTTTTTCGCGTTTTTTAGTAAATATTGTACGGCGGTACGGAACCCTTCATGTGCTAGTCTGACTCGCAGTTGGGTGTTTTTTTTTTATATTGGCACCTTGTAGTTATTTCTTAATATTCATTCATTATATTCATGCTTTGAGAGCAGTTATGGCCCAGTCGTAACGGCCGCGACTTTCGAGTTGTAAGTCCTAGGTTCGAACCCTGACAGGCGCTTTACTTTGTGTAAATTATTCCATTACCACGGCTCTCAAAACGTTGAAGCATAACATCGTGGGCGGTCGCTTGGCCTTCTTGTCGGACTTACTCTCCCCTGGACATCACTCCTCGTATGAGGACGCCGTCTTGCCCTTCATAGCTTGTCGGCCCGCGCCCTTGCCTTGCCTAAGTGTTAAGTGTTGTACTCAGCCCAAATAAAAAACCAAGACATAGTGCTGCGAACACTTGTTAAGTGTGGTACTCAGCAGAAACAAAAACCAAGACATAGTGCTGCGAACACTTGTTAAGTTTGGTACTCAGCAGAAACAAAAACCAAGACATAGTGCTGCGAACATTTGTTAAGTGTGGTACTCAGCAGAAACAAAAACCAAGACATAGTGCTGCAAACACTTGTTAAGTGTGGTACTCAGCCCAAACAAAAACCAAGACATAGTGCTGCGAACACTTGTTAAGTGTGGTACTCAGCCCAAACAAAAACCAAGACATAGTGCTGCGAACACTTGTTAAGTGTGGTACTCAGCCCAAACAAAAACCAAGACATAGTGCTGCGAACACTTGTTAAGTGTGGTACTCAGCAGAAACAAAAACCAAGACATAGTGCTGCGAACACTTGTTAAGTTTGGTACTCAGCAGAAACAAAAACCAAGACATAGTGCTGCGAACATTTGTTAAGTGTGGTACTCAACAGAAACAAAATCCAAGACATAGTGCTGCAAACACTTGTTAAGTGTGGTACTCAGCCCAAACAAAAACCAAGACATAGTGCTGCGAACACTTGTTAAGTGTGGTACTCAGCCCAAACAAAAACCAAGACATAGTGCTGCGAACACTTGTTAAGTGTGGTACTCAGCAGAAACAAAAACCAAGACATAGTGCTGCGAACACTTGTTAAGTTTGGTACTCAGCAGAAACAAAAACCAAGACATAGTGCTGCGAACATTTGTTAAGTGTGGTACTCAGCAGAAACAAAAACCAAGACATAGTGCTGCGAACACTTGTTAAGTGTGGTACTCAGCCTAAAGAAAAAACCAAGACATAGTTCTGCCAACACTTGTTAAGTGTGGTACTCAGCCCAAACAAAAAACCAAGACATAGTGCTGCAAACAATACAGTGAAACATGCGAAAAGTACACCTCGCTCTGTGCATACATGCTCACACACACATACATTTACAACTAAACTACACCTCACTGGAACACTCACTAAGTGCACACATGATTACGAAACCGGCCTCACGTCACATTTGACAGCACTATGTCTTGGTTTTTTATTTGATCTGAGGTGTTGTTTTAGCCACTTTGGAAGTTTGTTGATGGAAACGGCGGTAACGGCAGCTCGGCGCGCCGCACACGGCGTGTTTAACATCAGTGATGTATTGCACTCTATTGGGAATTCGATTAGTGCAGGGTTTGCCGCGTCATATTATCACACGATTATTTTGCGATGCGGCTGGCGCGCTCTACCGTAAAGATACCGTGGCGTGTACAACTTACAGGGGGGCAACCACGGCCTCTTATAGCAGTATTATTTTAATATTGCTTTACAGTGGGAAAGAGATGGAGCTATACCCCTGTATAGCTTTATCTTATTCTCACACTGCTGTAATATTAAAACAATACTGCTATAAGAGGCCGTGGTTGCCCCCCAGGCCTAATGAAACAATATCTTACCGAAGGCGACTCAGCTGGGATTTCATCAATACCAAGTCCTTCCAATAAAATAATCATTCGTTCCATCATCTCTGGTGTATACGGTTGAATGATTCCGCCGCAAGCGCCAGTTACAGATTTCCTGTCGGCTATTATGTGATTGAGACGACTTCTCGACACATCCCATAACTGAAAAAAAAAACATTTTGACAAAACTTTATTGTAATGGTCTATCTATACTATATAAATGTCACTTGAACACCATTCGATCGATTAAGCACTTACAGTGACCGGCACGAGTCGTGAGCACAGATGGGCAGTAGTGGGGGCAAGCTCGCGCATATACACTTTCGGCCAAATTTATTTAGTATCGCTTTTGCTCAAATTATTGATTATAGGGCTTACGCAAACTATAATTAATATTAGTGGTACTTAAAATTTTACTTTGATACAGTAATGTTGCAGGCCATTGTGACTTACGGCCAGTTTCTTCATCAACAAAATCAGTCAAAGTATTAACTTTTACTTGACCTTTACTGATACTTTTTATATTTTTTTTTTGTACGTGCGTAGTAGTAAGTGCTTAATCGATCGAATGGAATGACTGTCCACTATAATAGGTTATTCATTTCTTGACCGATGGAACTAGTGATTGCAGCAACGTCACATTTCGATTAATTATCGATTCGATTATGTAACCCTGTATTTTTTGTTTACCAACTAGTTTAATTATGTATTTTAGTTTAATTTCAGATGTCACGAAAATCTTAATTGAATGAAATTTATTGCATAGTTCAGTAACTTATGTCAATATACTGAACGTTATTAGAAAATTACGACGGCAAAAGGACTTGGATGACATAAGTTTGCCAATTTACGAAGAATCAGAGTAATGATTATAAGTAAATTGATTAAATTGCTTTAAATACTATATGATTATTATTTATTATGTCCCACAACAACACATCCCTACTCTACTCGCATGCGAGGAAGTTGTCAAAAGTCGTGCCAGCCACGCCAGAGTCGTGTCTTCCCGACAGCGGATGACGTCACGAACGAGATTAGTGATGTACCTTATTATTTTTTGATTTATTCGTTTGTAGTTCTAATGTCTGCTTTTAGGCTGTTTAAAACTTTGTAACTGGTGTTTAATGATAGTATTATACCAAATAGGGTCAAATTAAATAAAATAATAATGCAACCAGTAATATTTTATTTAAAAAATATGGAACGAAAACCAATGATTAATTGGTTATCGATAACTTATCGATAAGATGTTGGAATCCCTATTTTTTTTTTGCGCTGAATTTGTGGCTTGGCGTAGCAGTGGCGCCGACGCGTTTACGCTCTGGCGTTCAAACGGTTAAACAAAATGCCTACGCAAGCCAACAAAAAGTCAGGCATCATAAACTGGCTTCGCAATAAAAGTAAAAACGTAGACGAATGTTGCCAAAATAACACGAGTCCACCATTTACATCTAACAATATGCTCGAATTACTAAAGGATTCTTGTAATCAAGTGACGCCTGAGAATTGGTCAAGTGTAGTGGAAAGGACTATACGATTATATATATAATTATCATATTGGGAAAGAGATGTGGCTTTAAACAATATAAGAAAAGGTAAAATAAACTTGTATATGTCGCAGCCAACTAGCTTAATTAGCCGTTTAGATAACATCCTAACTCTATCGCAGTCATCTGGTTAAATTAGCCAGCTAATTGGACGTCTAAGCCGTTCATTCAACGCCGGCACCCAATTAAATGGGTGGTAGCAGTAACTAAGCCAGGGCACTCCGATGAAATGAGTTAGGTTAGGTTAGAACTGTGACCAACCGCGCGCGAGCCGAGCAAGCGAAGCGAGCGGTGCCGCGGCAGCGGCCGGCGAGCGCTACTTCTAACAGTTAGGCTATTAACTAAACGGCTAATTAAGCTAGTTGGCTGCGACGTCGGTGCCAGCCGGCGTTAAATGAACGGCATAGGCGTCCAATTAGCTGACAAATTTAACCAGATGACTGCGACATATATATTTATTTGTTTGATTAATTTTCTATATACGAACCCCGTAATGTAAATCCATTGGCTTCTTTTCAAAATATATAGGTATTTAGGATTGTTTAATTTATATACGAGGGCTGCACTAAAAGTATCTGGAATGGAATATTTCCACTGTTCCTGTCATATTAAAATCTTTTTAATTGAAAACTCCTTGGTTTTAAAAATCGAATACCATTTATTTATTTAAAAAAAGATTCTCGGTCTTGTCACAAGGTTTTGTCAAACTTGTTTAGTCGTTGAGAAAATGGTATTGACTCGAGAAAATTCAAGAGCGATGATTTATTATGACTTTCGAAGTGGTTTAACACAAAAACAGTGTGTTAACCGGATGATTTCTGCATTTGGTGATGAAGCCCCATCCAAAACCACAATTTATCGCTGGTTTGCTGAATTTCAACGTGGACGTGTCAAGCTCAGTGATGATCCCCGTCAAGGTCGTACAAAAACTGCAGTCACCCAAGAAAACGATTGATGCTGTGCGTAAGCTGATTGAGGAAGATCGACATGTGACATACCGCGAAATTCAGGCAACTTTAGACATTGGCATGAGTCAAATACAAATAATCTTGCATGAACAATTAGGTGTAAAAAAGTTGTTTTCCTGATGGATACCGCATTCGCTCTGTGAAGAGCAAAAAGCGGCTCGCGTTACTTGGTGCGTCAGCACTCTCGAAAGATTCCACGCAGGATCCTCAAATGCTGTATACAATATCGTATCAGGTGACGAATCCTGGATATACGCTTACGAACCCGAAACAAAAAACCAGTCACAGAGTTTGGGTGTTCGAAAATGAGTTAAAGCCAACAAAAACTGTTCGTTCACGGAGTGTTGCAAAAAAAAATGGTAGCCACGTTTGTCTCCAAAACCGGCCATGTTACGACTATTCCTCTTGAGGGACAAAGAACGGTTAATGCAGAATGGTATGCTAGCATTTGTTTGCCACAGGTCGTTTCTGAACTCCGTAAAGAGAACTGCAACCGCCGCATCATCCTCCATCACGACAATGCGAGTTCTCACACCGCGCACAGAACAAAAGAGTTTTTAGAGCAAGAAAACATAGAATTATTAGACCATCCGCCGTACAGCCCCGACCTAAGCCCTAATGATTTCTATACTTTCCCTAAAATAAAGAATAAATTGCGTGGACAGAGATTTTCATCACCTGAAGAAGCTGTGGACGCCTACAAAACGGCCATTTTGGAGACCCCAACTTCCGAATGGAATGGTTGCTTCAATGATTGGTTCCATCGTATGGAAAAATGTGTCAAATTTCGCGGAGAATACTTCGAAAAGCAATAAATACATTTTTAAATAGTAATGTTGTGTCACTTCCTTGATTCCCGAAATTTTCAGTGCCGCCCTCGTATTTTATCGATATTTGAGTGGAAGCACATCAAATAAAATAAAATCAATAAAATTATTATTTTAGATTTATTCAGTTGAAGCGAATACATTCGATCCCATCACTTAGTACCGAAGAGAATTAAACCACTTGAGAACTGATAGACCGATTTTGTCTAGGCACACGACTCACCACTGCGGGCCGGGGGACGAAGAAAATACAGCGGTTGTGATTGGTCGATGCAACAATGTCAGGACGAATGTTCCAAACATAGTGATGCACAAGTCAGTTTTGCAACAATAATATCGATATCGATAAAATCGACGTTTATTAATTCTACATTTTAGGAACAAAAAAATCTCTTAAATGAAATTCAAATTCAAATAAATTATTATGCAATTAGGATTTAAAAATCACTTTTAGACGTCTTTATTTAACAAGCTAGCTGGAGTCGACATTTCTTAACTGACTACTTTGATAAGGAATGTCCAAACAAACTCAGTTAAAAGTACAGAAATTATTAGCTGTGAAATGCCTTGAACAAATAACGCTATAATTTTTTGGGAACCAATTTTTCCTGTGAACTGCATTAATCCACTTTTCTTTCAGTTCCGGAATATTTGGAAATCTAAAATTTAAACAATAAGTATTATTACTTTATTCACCATTAGGACATTTTTATCGTCAATATTGATTTTGTTTTGAAGTTGTCACAACACTACAGCATTAATACAGATAGAAAGGGACAGACATATTGACATTACCCTAGTGAGAGAAAGGGACTTCAGACTCAAAAAGACATCAACGCGGTGTACATTTTCGTGACATTTTACGTAAACAACCAGTTTAGCTTGAGCCCTGCAATTATTCATAATTATAAATATATTTTACTTACCGATGAAAATATATGTCATTTTTTATAGCTGGATGTTCTAGACGATTTCCCACACCATTTAATTGAACAGGAACTCATAATTGTTTTTATTTATGCAGAAACGTTTTAAAAGGTTTAAAAATAACAGCGATCCAATAACAGGTCAAACCTAAAATGGCCACTCATATCGTCATCGACTCGCGAGTACTCGCGAGTTACGAACTCGTTCGCCTCACCCCTCGCCACGATTTCATATTGTCAATGTCAATTTTTGACGCGTGAACGAGTGAGGTGTGGTGAGGTGGTTTAATGAGGAAATTCGAGTAACTCTTTCAATTTACGACCACGAGTACCTCAAACGAGGGACCTCATGAGTGAGGGACTCATCACTAATCGTGAGCCTGAGTCGCCCGCATGAGCAGTCAAGAGGCTATATAGTAATTTTTTAGTACTCGTACGATAGAATGTAATACGCATAACGATTATATTTTTTTCTAAAAACTGATATTTTTGCGGTATTATAATGTCTGTAAGAAGTCGTAAATAAAATAAGGCAATTTACATATTTATTTTATTACGCATTTTAAAGTTAACATTTACGTAATCTGGTACAGTAACATTCTAAGGCAGCTGTCAAAAAGTGAATAACCTAGTGGACAGAGTATAAGGTAACTCATCAACATTAAGCTATGCTGCGCTGGGCTGTGCTGTTTTTTATTTAGCCAACAAAAAAAACGTGCTGTGCACATTTTTTTTTGCACATTTTTTTTTGTAAAGAACAGCAGGGGTCACGTGATACGTGGTAAATCGCACAGCACACCTCACGTAGCTCAGCGGTTTGTACAAAATACATAGCACGAGAAAGTATGTTAACTTAGAACTTAGCACAGAACAGCGCAGCATAGCACATTACTGGACACTGGAAAGACATAGTTTAAGTAATTTTCAAAAGATGTCAAGATGCAAGGTTCAGCTAGTAAATCATAAATTAATTATAATTTTATTGAAACAAAGCCTAATATTATTGTTGGTTTGGATAGCATACTTACTTCTGCCCAAGAGTAACCGGATCTATTTGCGCCTTCCATCAAATTTAATTCTTCTGCTATAGCTTCCCATTTCTGGGTCCTCTGAAGGCTTTCGTGAGCATTTTTCGCGTGATCTATCCCTGTCGCTATCTCTGGATTCTCCTCTAGGAATTTCACCAACTTCTCCATCTGTGCAATGGTTGGCTCCAAGTTTGTAGTCTGAAAGTACAGTTACCGTATTACAAACTTTTACGCATGTTAAGCCAACATTTACCTTTTCGGAA
Organism: Atethmia centrago; assembly: GCA_905333075.3. NCBI lineage: Eukaryota > Metazoa > Arthropoda > Insecta > Lepidoptera > Noctuidae > Atethmia > Atethmia centrago. Next base: position 19,633,554 of record HG995385.1, read on the forward strand.
CACCGACAGAAAATCATTAATGGTGCAAGGGACTGCCCGATCTAGCATAAATTCGAATATAGAAAACAGACACAGAACTTCTCTATCCAGGGCACGTGTGATAATACCTTTAATATACATTGATACTTTACTTTGTGGACAGCTTAGGCTTACTGAAGACCTGAAGTCCTTCTGGAACTAAAAATATTACAAAGGATGGACGCATTTTACCGGATTCGGAATGTGCTCAAGAGTTTGCGCAATTCTTCCATTCTGTGTCCAGCACACAAAAGGCCAGACTGGACATAGACGCGGCGATCGTCAGCAGTTCACCTGTGCACATAGGTCGTCTACACTTTAGGCAGGTACATGAAGCACTAGCACGCTTTAAACCAAAACGTTCCGCGGGCCCGGATGGCATTCCCGCATTTGTTGTTAGGGATTGCCGAGTGGTTCTGCGGAGCCGCTAATGCACATTTATAATCTGTGTCTCAAATCATTATATTTTCCTGACCGTTGGAAAACCACGCGAGTAATTCCAGTACCTAAGGGTGAAGCAGGATTGGAAGTGAATGGGTTTAGACCGGTGGCATTTTTGTCGACACCAGCAAAGATATTTGAGTCGGTCATACAGCGATGCGTATTCGAACAAGTATCAGCTTCTTGGTCGACCGCTCAGCATGGGTTTCGACCAGCCCGCAGCACAACTAGCTATTTTTCCAGTTCATCGTGTGAGCCGCATTAGCGTAGTACGCGTTACGGTTACATAAATAGATCGTCAACCTTTTTACCGTTCCGTAATATTTAAACGAGTTCATTAGCATAATAAAATAATTTTATTCGTCATAAAAACTTGTGCGGTATGCAATGATCAGTTCAACGACGGGGTCCAATGTCCGAGTTGCAAAAAACATTTGGATTTCTCTTGTGCCAGCATTTCCGAAAGTGGATGGAGGAAATTGGGTGCGGACCGTAGATCGCAATGGAGATGTCCTGCATGCAGAGTATCGTCGCCGGCGTTACTCTCTCCACAACCTGCTGCTTCACTGGACACAGTGCTAAGCGAAATACGTGAAATGAAGCAGCAGTTACTTGACCTGCCGACATTAATCCACGACCTTAGGTCGATCAAAGAGGAGTTGTCCGAGCTTAAAAAGATCTATGACTTCTCTAGCGGTCGACTGGACGACTTCGATACTCGGATCGGCACTCTTGAGACAAAAACCTCTGAACTGGGGAAGCTTCAGGACACAGTTTCTTCATTGCAAACAGAAGTTGCTTCAATGAAGCTCGACCTTTCTTCACACGACCAGCGATCCAGGCTTAACAATGTGGAGATAAAAGGAGTCCCCCTGATGAAAGACGAGAATATATTTTCGGTGGTGGAGTCCATCAGCCGCAAAATAAAGTACAGTTGTGATAAGACCCTGATCAACTACATCTCTAGAGTGCCTATACAGAACTCCAAGGATAAATTAGTGGTTGTGAGTTTCCTGAATCGGTATGTAAAGGAGGATTTTGTTGCAGGTGCGTGTACTGTGAAGGATCTGTCCACCACTGATCTAGGTTTCCAAGGAGCACCACAACGAATATATATAAATGATCACTTGAGTGTGGAATCCAAAAAGCTCCTAAATAAAACCAAATCTACCGCTAAGGAGAAAGCCTATGAATTTGTATGGGTGAAACAAAGCAAATTTCATGTGCGCAAAGACGTTAATTGCAAATCCTTTATAGTTCGTAAAGAAACGGATTTAAACAAAATTATTTAAACCGCTACTACGTGCATTTTGGATTAATTGAACTTTGTTTATTTCTAATCTTATGTTTTAGTTTTAAAATACATCTAAGTTTGATTTTACTTTTGTCTGTTAGTTATTGTAAAAGTAAACTTTTTACAATAACTAACAGACAACACCTCTGCGTCGTTAATGAGCTTCCATTGTTCTCGCTATCGCGCTGTCTGTCTTGGGGATCTAACGCATGCTAATATATTTATCTCGCTTGCGCACGCGCGTGTCTTCTATTGGTGCTTGCTTGCTCGCACAGTTGTTTACAGCAGGCTTAGCATGACACTCTCTATTTCTTCGAAGAATAGACACGGCTCTTTCTATACAAAGTGACATTTCGTTTCTCAGTTTTTGACATCTCACCGTAGAAATCCTTATACAATCTGTCATCTTGTCTTTCGTTTCTAACGATCTTTGTCTAGGTCCTTTTTTATGTAGAAAAAAACGGAGAAACGAAATGTCACTTTGTATGGAAAACGCCGTGTCTATTCTTCGAAGAAATAGAGAGTGTCATGCTAAGCCTGCTGCTTAGAATCGGATGAGTTGTACGTTGTTGCTGTTTTAACATATTTTTACCCACTTCTCAAATATTTATTGCTGTTATACGTATTCAATTATTATTTCGAAATGAATTGTGTGCTGACATTCCATTATAACGACGCTTATCCCATTTTAGTTGAATATATTGGTAATGGCAGATAATGGTGGACAGCGTCTTACTATTTACTACCAAAACGTACGCGGATTGCGAACAAAAACAGACTCGTTTTACCGTCAGGTCTCATTAAATTCTTATGATATTTTTGTTTTAACGGAAACGTGGCTAATCGATGGTATGTTAAATTCCGAGTTGTTTGATGACCGATATTTAGTGTGGCGCCGCGACCGAAACTATTCTGTGACTGGACAAACCCGTGGTGGTGGTGTACTTATTGCGACGCGTAGGGAGTTATCTGTTACCCCGCAACCGCTCCTTCACTCCTCAGCGGAGGATCTCTGGATTACCTTACGACTTAAAAAACTGAACTCACGAGATTATGTGAACTTATATATTTGCACAGTGTACTTATGTAAACAAAACAAAGGCTTTTCGTTTTCGAATCAACTCAATAATTTCCTAACAAAATTGAACCATACGACCTTCAGTAATACCTCCGAAGTGTTTTTAGTTTTAGGTGATTTTAATATGAGTGGAATCTCGTGGGCTCCATCTAATAATAACTCGTTAGTCCCACTGAACCCCGCCACAAGTGACGAATGTATGCTAGCTGATGAGTTATCTATGCAGGACCTTGAACAATATAACGTGCTCAATAGGTATGGGAAATTGTTGGATTTAGTCCTCTCAAATAAAGTATTGTGTGTTAGTGAGTGCGTTGACCCTCTAGTGACTATTGATCTTATCATCCCGCTTTGTTAACTAATATCGATATCTTCGAATTACCTCCACTCGACCATGCACCGAGGTTACGGTATATTTATAGCAAAGGCGATTTTAATTCTGTAAATAATGAGATTTATGCCGTTAACTGGGAGCGCCAGTTCTCTTCTCGGTCTTTGGATGATTCAATTGCATACTTTATAGAAACTATAAAAGAAATTCAGAACAGGTATATACCGCAAAAGCTTGTGCGCAATAAATCATACCCAATTTGGTACAGTGCTTCGCTTATTAGAGAAAAATATAAATATCTAAAGAAATTCAAAACTTATGGTAATAAATCCGATGAATTATCTTTTAAATACTTGCGTGACAGAGTTAAAACTATGGAAGCTTCGTGTTATAGCTCTTACCTCAATGAAACGGAAAAATCAATAAAAAATAACCCTAAACACTTTTGGACCTTTGTTCAAAATCGCTACAAAACGAATACTATTCCTAGTTCACTGAACTACAACGATGAATTATTGCTCACCGGTGATCGCATTTGTGGAGCCTTTTCTTCTTATTTTTTATCAACCTTTCTTGACTCCACCTCGACTAATTATAACAATTCAGACTTTGTTCCCTCCTCTGACATTGTTAAACCCCCGTCTGATATTTGTCATATAGAAGTAAAAATCGACACAGTTACTGATTTACTCCGCAAGTTGGATCCGTCAAAAGGTGCTGGCCCTGATAATATATCATCCAAATTTCTCATTGAATGTGCTTCTTCCATTGCCTTACCTATCTCAATTTTGTTTTCCAAATCTTTAGCTCAAGGTGTTGTCCCCAGAGTGTGGAAATCCGCCTTTATTACACCCGTTCATAAAAAGGGATATAAAACCGAAGTTACTAATTATAGGCCTATATCTAAATTGTGCATTATTGCTAAAATATTTGAGCGGATTATTTACAACCAGTTATATCCCGCCCTTTCTAACTCATTTAGCTCATTCCAGCATGGTTTATTGAGAGGGCGATCTACCACTTCAAATCTCATTTTGTTTAATGATTTCATTACCGATGCTATGGATGAAGGTAAGCAGGTTGATGTCGTTTACACTGACTATAGTAAAGCATTTGATCGGATTGACCCCGTCACCCTTTAAGAAGCTAAACTATATGGGTATTCGTGGAGACCTCCTGAGGTGGTTTTCATCTTACATAGACAACAGGTCGCAAGCAGTAGTGCTCAATAATTATATGTCCAGCTGGGTATGTGTGTCCAGTGGAGTGCCTCAGGGCTCGTTGCTCGGTCCTTTATTATTTGTGATCTATGTGAACGACATCGACCTGTGCCTGAAATCATCCAAATTATTAGGTTTTGCCGATGATATGAAAATCTTTGCCAAGATCTCATCGCCTGAAGATGGGATAGCACTTCAGGCTGACTTGTACCGTCTTGAAGAGTATTGTCGGGTTAACAAACTCGACTTAAATCCATCAAAGTGCTCAGTAATTACTTACACTAGGAAACGGGCAGTCCTGACCACAACCTATACCTTGTCGGGCCAAACCTTGCCAAGGTGTGACAGTATTCGTGATCTGGGAGTTCACCATGACAATAAGCTAGTTTTCGAAACACATATCGACGCCATTGTAAAAAAAGCCTCTAAACTGCTTGGATTCATAATGCGCCTTTCGAAGTGCTTTAAAAATGTCAAGACATTAAAAATTTTGTACTGCACTTTTGTAAGAAGTCAGCTGGAGTATGCATCTCAGATATGGAACCCGCGTTACAATAAGTACATCGACCGTATTGCAAACATACAAAAACGATTCATTAAATTTCTCTGTTATCATCAAAAGATTCCATACAATTCGATTGATTATCTCCGACTCTGTAAAAAATACCATCTATTACCACTCAAAGACCGACGTGAGATTGCCGACTGTCTGTTTCTATTAAAAATATTTAGTGATAACATTGACAGCCCCGAGTTATTTTTAAAATTTTATTTTATTGTACCAGGTAAATTATTTCGTTTCAATCCGCCCTTACGTGTACCTCATACTTATACGCAGTATAGGCAGAACAGTTATATTGTGCGTGTGAGTAAGCAGTTCAATATGATATGTAAGCGGCATGATTTGGATCCTTTCACAACGAGTGTGACATCAGCGAGAAGGTGCTTAAGCCTCAAGTTTTTCAAATAGCCTACAATTTGAGTTTATTACCCCATTTTCTTGATTCTTTTATTATAACTTGTTATTTTAATTTTACTGTAAACAAAGCGACTTTTGATAAGCATTTTCTAAACCTCTGTATGTACAACTGTCGTTGTCTAATAGACATACCTATACTTTATTAACCTTAAATTAATCATTGTACTGACGTGTGTTCACATAATTTCTAGCCTATTTCTATACGTGAGGACTTGTAATTGGCTTTCTGTTGTCTATGTTTGTTTATGTTAAGTTTTTATATAGCTGTAAGTCTTCCATAGGGTCATAAATAAATAAATAAATAAATAAATATTTTTTATGAAATATGTAGTCCCACCATGAAGATGCGGGAGTACAAGTCGATGTCACCTACTTTGATTTTTTTTTTTAGCGTTTGATTTGGTGGATAACGACATCTTATTGACAAAGCTGGCGACTGTTGGATGCACTCCCAAATTGATAAAGTTCTTTGCTGATTACATGAGAGACCGCCGGCAGTTTGTCGAATATGCTGGCTACAAATCGGAGCCTTATTATACCAGATCCGGTGTGAGCCAAGGCAGTAACATAGGACCTCTTCAGTTTATCAGTATGATTAACGACCCGCCCGATGTGGTCAGGGATGCCACTTGTCTGTTATTCGCGGACGACCTTAAACTGTTTTAGGTCATTAACGATGTAAGGGACTGTGTTCGATTTCAGAGTAGTCGAGTTGTGTAAGTAGGAAAATAAGCTACATTTCAATATTTCGAAGTGCTCGATCATGACGTTCAGCCGCTTGAGAATTCCCCTCTACCACGACTATGAGCTAGACAAAGCGACGATGAAAAGGTGGAAACGGTGCGTGATCTAAGAGTACTCCTGAATAAGGAGTTGTCATTTCTCGATCTCATCGTCAAAGTTTGCAAAAGAGCGAATAGGAGCCTAGGTTTTGTACTTCATCGTGCTCAAGAGTTCAAACACATAAAACCTATTACAACCTTGTAAAATGCGCTGATAAGGAGTCAGTTGGAGTGTAATGATTTTGGGCACCATATGAAACTAAATACAGTCAGTCTCACCCTCCCGTCTGTCCCCCCCTGCCAGCTATTTAGCTGGAAGGGGCGTCCTCACCTTCCGCCTGACGCAGGTCCTCACCGAACACGGCAGCTTCGGGAGGTTCCTGTGTCGGATAAGGCGGGAGGAAACGCTTGGGTGTCACGGTGTGGATCGCTCGGAGGACACGGTGGAGCATACGGTGGAGGTCTGCCCGGTTTGGGCAGAGCACCGCCGTGTCCTCGTGGAGGCGATCGGTGGCAGAGACCTCTCGCGTCCGGCCCTGGTTCAGGCCATGGTACGGAGCGAGAGGGCATGGGCAGCCGTCACCTCCTTCTGCGAAGCAGTAATGCTCGCGAAGGAGGAGGCGGGACGGTTGAGGGAAAGGCATGTTTCGCGCCCTCTCGCCCCTAGCCGCCGCAGGAGACGCCCTGGGCGTCGAGAATCCCGGGCGGATTTCCGGCCACCGTAGGCGCGGGCTTGCGGACGGTGAGAAATGGGTAGCTCACCGTCCGGTAAGGACCAGGCCCGGGTCGACGGCGCGTTGTATTCCACGCGCGCCTCAAAGAGATGTCGTCAGCACAAATGTAGGGGTCCACTAGGGCCGATGCCTGCCGGGGTCGCGGGAAGGTACTTATGGGTCACCGAGGCCCCCGCAACACAGGCAACAGGAAGGAATACGGGTGGGTTTTAGTAAGTAAGAGTCTGACAAACCCTCCCGCTCCGCCCAGAGCGGGAGAAGTTATTTGATGATTTCTCACCCATAAAAAAAAAGGAGGGACACATGACTCTAACAAAAATTAGCACTTTAATGCTTAATATTACGCAAGCGGATCCTTGAATCGAAAAGTCGTGTTTACAGACCCGCAATATTTTGACCGGCCTATCCAACGATACCCCATAACATAGCGTAGACAAGAAAATAAAATAGCATCCCCACATTACGTGCAAGGGAGGTATCCCTTGCACGTCATGTGGGGAGGATATTTAAAAAAATATATATTTTTCAAGATTTTATTTTAGTACTTGGTCGGCGTGATTAATATGTACCTATACCTATGAAAAATTACAGCTTTCTAGTACTAAGCGTCTCTGAGCTACAGCGAAGACAGACAGACAGACTGACTAACTTGCTTCTAAAAGCCCCAGTTACTCGCGCCTTACGTACACTGAATGAAGTCGCCGAAAGGATTGACATTTTTTCCTGTTCATTGAATGAATTCGCAAGAATACCATTGCACTGCATACCATTTGTGTTACATTTTGTAAAAATGAGTATAAGCATCAGTATATGCATGTACGAGGTGCATTCAATAAGTACCTAGCCTCATCGCCAGAGGGCGCTGTAGTTTCAAAAGAGTTTTACCACAGTGTAGCACATTCTTTTTTAATTCTTTTTTCAAATTTTCATTCCAATCCCTTCATTTGTTTTAATTTGACAACTTATGGAAGCGAACGTGTCGATCGGTTTTACAAAAATGGAAAAAGAGCAATATCGTTCGGTGATTCGATTCCTATTTTTGGAAGGGAAAACGCGCATCGAAATCAAAGAGCGCTTGGATGCTGTGTACGGTGACTCTTCTCCATCGATGGCCACCGTCAAGAATTGGTTCAACGAGTTTGCACTTGGCCGTACGTCGGTTTTTGACGAACCACGTCCAGGTGCACCGAAAACAGCTGCTACGGAGGAAAACATTAAAAAAATCCATGATTTCGTATTGGCAGATCGCCGATTGAAGGTTCGGGAGCTAGCTGAGACTGTAGGCATTTCAGAAGGAACAGTGCATCATATTCTTCACGAGGAACTCGGCATGAGAAAGCTGTCGGCGCGATGGGTGCCGCGTTTACTCAGACCAGAAAACAAGCGCAACCGTGAGACCACATCGGAGACGTGTTTGGCGCTGTTTAAGCGGAATCCAGCGGAGTTTTTGCGTCGTTTTGTGACCGTCGATGAAACCTGGATCCACTGGTACACACCAGAGACCAAGGAGCAATCAAAACAATGGATCCAGACCGGGGAACGTGCTCCAAAGAAGGCGAAAACTGTAAAATCGGCCGGAAAAGTTATGGCCACCGTTTTCTGGGATTCACAAGGTGTGATCTACATCGATTACCTCGAGAAGGGTAAAACAATTACAGGGCTTTACTATGCCGATTTATTGGGCCGTTTCGACGCCGAATTAAAGAAAAAACGACCCCATCTGGCGAAGAAAAAAGTGCTGTTTCACCACGACAACGCACCGGTTCACACGTCTGCCGTTGCCATGGCCAAATTGGTCGAATTACGCTACGAATTGTTGCCCCATCCACCGTATTCTCCAGATTTGGCCCCTTGTGACTTCTTTCTGTTTCCTAATCTGAAAAAATCACTCGCCGGGAATAGATATGAATCGAATGAGGAGGTCATCGCCGCCACGGAGGCCTATTTTGCAGAGTTTGACAAAAACTATTTTTCGGACGGGTTAAAAAAGTTGGAGCATCGCTGAGCTAAGTGTATCGAACTAAAAGGAGACTTTGTTGAAAAATAAATTGCCACTTTTCCAAAATTTTCGTTTACTTTTTGTAGGCTAAGTATTTATTGAATGACCCTCGTATCTCCCAAAGCAATAGGGTGGTACTTACCCTATCGCTTTGGGAGACCCTGTAATGATAGAAGTGTTGTGTTAAATAAATAAAATAAAATAAGTTTCAAATCCTCAGCCGGCCGATCGGCCGGTGTGCTATCCGCCAAGGCAGTACGGAATGATCACGCGTTACAGTGTGCCTAATGGTTGTCGGAACGCGAAATGGGGTTTCCCTAGACAGCGGTGGCCGCCAATTGAAACAAAAAAAAAATAATTATTAATAAAAATCTGTATTAACAATAACAAGTGATAACGGCTGTGGGGCTTGTGACTAAGTAATTACAGCCGCACGGGTCGATCGATCTGGTTAAGCTACGCTTGCCGCGGTTGGTCCGTGGATGAGTGACCATCTTCACATACCAAGACCTCCCTCCGTCCTCGGAAAGCATGTTAAGCCGTTGGCCCCGGCTGTCATTTGTAGATCTTTGACAGTCGTTACGGGTCGTCAGAAGCTCGAAATTCTGACAGCCAGTCTTACCAAGGGGTATCGTGTTACCCAGTAACTGGGTTGTGGAGGTCAGATAGGCAGTCGTTCCATGTAAAATACTGATATTCAGCTGTATCCGGTAAGACTGGAAGCCGACCCCAACATAGTTGGGAAAAGGCTAGGCAGATGATGAACGGCTGCAGTGGCGGCTGTCATGAAAATGATGCACCGGAAAGACAAATTGCGGACGCTATGTTGTGTTGACTGCAGTCTTAGGAAACCCTAGCTTTAGTAGTTGAGTTGCGGACATAAGCCCGTTATGCTAATACCGAGGTTTTTGGAAGAAACTATTGTTATCTCCTTGCTTAAAAGACGGACCCTGAGACAGAGTATGTAAAAGATATGCACATGCATGCGAAGCTAAGACAACCCGGTTCGCGCGCTCGCAATGATGAATAGGTAATGATGATGGGTCCACACTGGACGGTCCAGTGCGCTCCAATCGGGCGCGGCAGGAGCACGATCCAATGCACAGTCACTGTGAACGTGCCGCGCGCGATCCGAGCTCACGCTGTGGAGCACTCGCTCCGTGGATCAGCCGATCCAAGCGCAATTGGTTTTTTGACAATATTTTTTAAATTTGTAAAACCGTTTTTCTCATATTTTCAGTATGGTACAGTTTAAAGGTCACTAATGGATATTAAGCTGTGCTGTGCCTAGCCTTAGCTAGACAAGGAACTTATTCCTTATGCTGTTTTTCAACTAACAAAATCACACGTTTTAGCAATTACTTCCCGGCTGCATCGCGTTTTGGCGATTCTCTGCGTTTACGCATGGCTTGTTTAACATCAGTGTTTATATTTCAGTCCATTGGGATTTAGATTAGTGCGTGGTTTGCCGAATCATATTAACACACGATTATTGTGCGGTGCGGGCGTACCGCAAAAAACCGTGCCGTGTACAACCGGCCTAATGAAACAAAATCTTACCGAAGGCAACTCAGCTGGGATTTCTTCAATTCCGAGTCCTTCCAATAAAATAATCATTCGTTCCATCATCTCTGGTGTATACGGTTGGATGATTCCGCCGCAAGCGCCAGTTGCAGATTTCCTTTCGGCTATAATGTGGTTGACATGACTTCTCGATACATCCCAAAGCTGAAAAAATAGCATTATGGTCTATCTATACTATACAGGTTGAAATTGAAAACTTGCGACAAACTGAAATGGGACATTGTATACATCATTATTAACAACTTTTACTAAGGGACCAAAGCTGTAATCCCAAAAAAAAAATCTGCTTTTCCTACATTTTGATGAGGTATTGCGAACATAAATGTAGGGGACAGCAGTTTTTTTTTTTTTTTGGGATTGTAGCTTTGGTCCCTTAGTAAAAGTTGTTCATAATGATGAGTACAATCTCCCATTTCGATTTGTCGCATGTTTTCAATGTCACCCTGTATAAACATAGTATGTCTGTTTGTCACTCTAATGCCATCCGATCGATTAAGCACTTAAGGTAACTCATCAACATTAAGCTATGTGGCTGTGTGGCAGGTAATTAACAAAGAAACTGGAAACACCAAACAGCGAGATCAGAATGAATTGTCTTTAAAAATTCATACTGAAACCATTTCAGATAAGTTAAATGTTGCTGAGACACTAGAAAATTTATTTACCAACATCCCAATAGAGGTTACGGAATCTCTCTCCTCATCATCTATATTAGCTGAATCACTTCTCAAAGAAAACTTCTCTAAGGCCTCTGCCTCGAATTTTGCGGGCAGCGGGGCGGCGGCGGCGGCGGCGCGGCATTGGCAGGATCTTATGCGTAAAATCAAATGGACCGGTTCTCGAAAACAGCGGCGTGGCAGCGGCGCGGGGGCGGGCAACGAGCGGTGCACTCCAGTCAAGCGGTGACCGCCCGCGTCTGCATTGTAGTATAGTGTTGTACATTTTTTTTTGTGACGTATTAAAATGTCCTCGGACGTGCAAGAGCAAATTATTTCGGCATTCTTTGAGAGGACACCCATATGGAACAGCAAAGATGTGAACCATAAAAATAGAAGAATAATTAACCAATTATGGGAATAAATAAAAAACGAATATTGAAGGTAAATATAAAAATGATTTATTATGTCAAATACAATATTTATTATGTTTTACAAATTAATTAGTAACTAATGCGATTATTTACAAAATATTCTTTGAATTTTTCACGTATATATTGTGCTTGATAAGAAGTCCGGGCGTTTGTTTGTAATCGTGTTTGTATTCTTTGTTGATTCGTATTGACAGTAATATAGGCAATATCATTATCACCGTCCTTATCTCGGATAATGTTATGCAACAAACAGCAAGTTTTGATGAGTAATCTTGCGTGACCATTGTTTGTCTCTATGGGTGATCTGAAAATATGCCACTTGGATCTTAAAATTCCGAAAGCACACTCAATAGTCTTTCGAGCCCGCGATAATCGCTTATTAAATAACTCATTTTGTGCATTAAATACGCATTGAGGATAAGGTCGCATCAAATAGGTTTTGAGTGGATATCCTTCATCTCCAATAAAAACCATCGGTAGAATGATATCTGATCTGGGTAGATATTGTGGACGGGGTATATTGAAGTTATTACTTTGAAGTAAATGGTTCAAATTAGAGTAATGGAATGTCCCTGGATCGCTTTGTTTTCCTCTTCCTCCAGCTTCTATACAAATGAATCTTTTGTCAGCATCCGCGACCGCTTACAAGTGCATCGAAAAGAAATGTTTATAATTATAATGCGATGATCCAGCAAACTTAGGATTTTTTATTCAACAATGGTGCCGATTCCCTTGTTCACAAACTAAACTAAAGTTAAGTTCAGTGCATCTTTTTCTTTCTATTTCATTAAGAAAAGGACAGAAGATAAATTTTAGTTTAGTCCTGTCAAATTAATCAGCGCTTGACGTAAATTGACGTAATTTTAGTAGGCAAGTTGTTAATCACGTCTAAACTTGTATGGAGTAGTGACAGGCGCTGATTAATTTGACAGGACTAAACTAAAATTTATCTTCTGTCCCTTTCTTAATGAAATAGAAAGAAAAAGATGCACTGAACTTAAATTTGGTTTAGTTTGTGAACAAGTGAATCGGCGCCAATGTTTGCCATCTATAGCTCCGATGCAATTAGGGAATTTCCATTTTTCATAGTATGTTTCCGTTATTTTTTTCAATAATTCTTCTGTCGGTTTTGGCATATGTAAATGTACCAAATGTTTCCATATAGCTCTAAAAGTGCCATAAACTATGTTGGCCACCGTTGTTTTTCCCATTCTGAATGACAACGACAGTCTTTTGAAAGACTGCCCACTCGCCAAAAACCTGAAAATTAAAGCATAGGTATGTTAAAGTTATGTATGTAATAAATAGTCTGTTCATTATTTTGTTTCAGTGACCGATTTAAAGAAAAAATGGAAAAATATAAAAGATCACTATAGAAAGGAATAAAAAAAAATCGTACTCCTAGATCAGGAGATGCCGGAAATGTTAATCAACCCTCGAATTGCCAATATTTTTCTCAATTGAGGTTTTTGCGTGATGAAGTTGTACCAAATATTACTGAGGGTAATTTAAGCAGTACTGAAGTAAGTAATCAGATAAGTAATGATTATTTTGAGATAGAAGACATCTCCGAAGAAAACTCACAAGAAAATACAACCGTTCATGATGAAGAATCTTCTATTTATCCACAACAAACTTCTACATTCTCACAATAGGCTCCTGTTTCTTCTCAAGAAGCTTCTACATCATCGCAAGAAACTTCTACGCCTTCAAGAGAAGCTTCTACTTCACAACGATCAAGAAAAAAGAAAACTGCGAATGACATAAGAACTGAATTTTTAGAATTGGAAAGGAAAAGGATAAGACTGTTGGAAAATGATTTATCAAATCAAAGTAGAAACGAGGCTTCTAGACATGAGAATAAGTCAGAAGACTACTACTTTTTTATGAGTTTGCTTCCACAAATGGAAAAATTCACGCCAGTACAAAAGTTTAGAGTAAGACAAAAAATTAATCAAGCTCTTCTAGATGAATTAACTGTAAATGAAAGCATGTACCCTTCTAATGAATCATATGTGTATGGGTATAGTACTCAACACTAGGTATATCAATCTTATAATGAAAATACTGTCAATAAATAACAAAACTGTGATTCAAATAACTAATCATCGTACAAATGAGAACTGTGATTTCAGAGATAAATGACTGTAGGTAACTGTGATTTTTTTTTAGTTATATGATTAGAATATTCGTGGTATAATACTGAACACTAGGTATATCAACCTTATAATAAAAATACCGTCAATGAGTAAGAAAACTGTGATTGTAGAAATAATTAATCATCGTACAAATGAAAACTGTGATTTTAAAAATAAATGACAAACTGTTATGTTACTTATTTCATACGAAACGTTTTTATATAATAAATGTTTTCGTCAAAGATAAATAATTAAGGCTGATTAGTGTGTAGTAGGTATTTAATTAAAATGATTGTATCTTGGAACTTGAGACCGATGCCAAACTATTTACTAAATTAGTGCAACACAATTTCCTTTTTGAAACTATCAATAAATACAATTACAAATTACAATTTCGTTGTTTTACTTACCCAAGCGTCAAGTATAATTTTTCTGCTGGAGATATACCTCTAAATCGTTTTGGATTAATTTCAGACTCTAAATCACTCTTGATAGTTTCAAGAATATAGTCAAAAGTTTCTACACTCATTCTGGTGTAGTCGTAGAATTTGTCGGGATTTTGTGTCAGTTCTTCATAATTTCGATAAAACTCGCCATTTATTTTCCTTGCCCTATAGTAGGGATCCACTTCTTCTTTTGCCCACAATAAATCGAGCGTTAAGAATAAATTTGAATCAAAAAGATGTTGTCGCCGTTTTTCAGACATTTCGTTCGCGAATAAAAACAAATATCTCGACAACACAACCACGAACACAACACTACACCGCTATAGTGCCGCGCGATCTGCCCGCTGGTTTGGAGAACAGGTATGCGTTGCCCGCCCCGCTGCCGTGCCGCCGCCGCCGCCGCCCCGTTGCCCGCAAAATTCGAGGCAGAGGCCTTAGGACATTCCAAGTTTTGAATTCAAGCCCATTTCTATTGTCAAAATAAAAAAGCATTGAAAAGTCTTAACATAAAGAAAACTGAAGACTTACGGAGGATTTCCGTTAAGGTTCTTTTAGATATCATTGACACAATAGCCCTTGTCCTAACAGGCATATTTATTAAATGTTTAGACAGCGGTACGTTTCCTGATTTAATGAAACATATTAAAGTAGTACCGATTTTCAAATCGGGTAGTAAGACTGATCCCTCTATAGACCTATATCTGTGCTACCAGCATTGAGTAAAATATATGGAAAAAATCTTTTTTTTTTTTTTTGGGTTGGCAAATCATAAAATAACTTCTCCCGCTCTGGGCGGAGCGGGAGGGTGTGTCAGACTCTTACTGACTAAAACCCACCCGTATTCCTTCCTGTTGCCTGTGTTGCCAGGGGCCTCGGTGACCCTTTAGAACCTTCCCGCGACCCCGGCAGGCATCGGCCCTAGTGGACCCCTACATTTGTGCTGGTCGTTGAGGCGCGCGTGGAATACAACGCGCCGTCGACCCGGGCCTGGTCCTTACTGGACGGTGAACTACCCATTTCTCACCGTACGCAAGCCCGCGCCTAGGGTAGCCGGAAATCCGCCCGGGATTCCCGACGCCCAGGGCGTCTCCTGCGGCGGCTAGGGGCGAGAGGGCGCGGAATTTGCCTTTCCCTCAACCGTCCCGCCTCCTCCTTCGCGAGCATTACTGCTTCGCAGAAGGAGGTGACGGCTGCTCATGCCCTCTCGCTCCGTACCATGGCCTGAACCAGGGCCAGATGCAAGAAATCTCTGCCGCCGATCGCCTTCACAAGGACACGGCGGTGCTCTGCCCAAGCCGGGCAGACCTCCACCATAAGCTCCACCGTGTCCTCCGGGCGATCCACACAGTGGTGACACCCGGGCGTTTCCACCCGCCTTATCCGACACAGGAACCTCCCAAAGCCACCGTGTCCGGTGAGGACCTGCGTCAGGCGGAAGGTGAGGACGCCATGGCGCCTCTCTAGCCACTTCTCAATGAGGGGTCTTATCGCCGCAATCGTGGCGTGCCCAGCACTGGGTTGCGACAACCGTACTATCCATGTCGCCATGAGATCCCGCTGGAGCTCCGTCCGCTGTGCCGCGATTTCTCACGGCAGCGGAGTTACGCCCCGACGTTTCGCCTCCTCGCGCCACTCCCATACGTGCGCGAGGACTTTTGCCTCCAGATCCCAAGGCGGCAATCCGGCAAGGAGGCTCGCTGCCTCACAGGAGACCGTGCGGTATCCCCGGACCATCCGGATGGCCATGACCCTTTGGGCCGCGCTCAACCAGCGGGCTGGCCGCAGCGCTAGAGAACGCGCCCATACAGGAGCCCCGTAGAGGGCCATGGACCGCACGACCCCTGCATAGAGCCTCCGGCAGGAGGCGTTTGGTCCCCCTAGATTGGGCAGGAGCCGCTTAATGCAGCGCCTGCCCGCTCCAGTTTGGGAGCCAAACGTCGGAAATGCTCCACGAAGTTCCACCAGCTGTCGAGAGCGTGCCCACCTCAAGCAGCACGATGGGCCGATAAGCGGACGGAGAGTCCGCAGGGCGCCCTGCCTTCTTTATGAGGACCAGTTTCCCCGTCTTCCAACGAAGCGGGAACTGGCCCCTCTCCAAGTATGCACTTAGGAGCCCCCTAAGACGAGGCCCGAGAGCCTCCAAGAACAGGACCCACGCCTTCCCAGGTAAGCCGTCGGGTCCTGGGGCGGTATTTTTGGCATTAAGCCTGCGTACCGCCGCTCTCATTTCTACCTCGGTCACCTCCGGAGCATCGTCGTCGTCGTCGGCGGTGTGGTCCGCATCGGGCACCGCAATAGGCGGATTAGTCTAATCTGGGCTTTAATCTAACTATAACGTCAGATTAAAGCCCAAATTAGACTAATTTAGTACTTAAAGTACAGTGTGTGTGTTTGTTGGAGCGACTGGATGAGCCTTTTATTATAATATTTATCCTAGGCTGATAGTGTAATTAAAGTTGTTGTAACTAAACAGACAGAGACGTGTTGCTGGGGAGTTTGTTGCGTCACTTCTTCTCCCCAGCTCAAACACTAGGAAGTGATGAAGGGTGGGCGCTTTAGGACTGTCTATATATATTTAAGAGAGTTGATCCACAGCTCTATTAATTAATAATTCTTGAGTTTCAATTCTCCAATCTTATTATCTAGTAATTCTTGAATGTTGTATTCTTTATCACAAACCAATAATTCGGTTAGACTGTTATGAACACGTATCTTGCAGATATGCTTGTTGTGCGAAGGGTGAACTTCCAGGAGTTCGGGAAACCACATCTATCTCATATCCAGTCCAAGGACTGATAGGGACCATGTCTCCTTAAGAGCATGATGCCGACGCAATGCCGCTAGAACTAGCAGCCCCGTTGTAGACAAGGACGGTTCGCACGGTTGCCGCAGGGAAAGCCGCTTTGTCACGCTTATCAGTTTGAAAGAACTGTTAGGGACCATGTCTCCAAAAGAGCATGATGCCGACGTAATGCCGCTGAAAAGCCGCTTGCGTCACTTTATGGAAGTGTTGCTCTGAGTACTCCAAGTACAGATGTAAAGTATCGTGTGAGTAATGCCTGACCAAATACCTCTTACGCTAGCGTAAGAGTTACTCACAAATCTATATAATAATATACTTAGCATCCCTCTATTATTTATTGTCTTTCTAAAACCACATCCAACTTCATATTTACTATGAATTCCTAAATCTTATTTACTATTTATTTCAATCCTTTCCTTGCTCTATTAACTCAACAAGGCAAGAGACAAGGCGTTGGACTTCTTCATATTTGGAATTCGTTTAATCTCTGTCGGTTGGAGAGTGTCCAGTCTGGAGACGAGCTCTACAGAGTCGCACGGCGGTGGGGTGCGACTTTTCCTTCACAGGAGGAACTGACCTAAACAGTAATATTAACAGAATTAGGAAAAACGAAAATTTTATCAGTCTAGGGTAATTTAGGAACAGTCACACTTGCTGATATAAAGTTTCCACGTCACGTTGGCATAGTCACTGATAGTGTCGTTACTATCTTGGGTTTCGCAGATGCTAGCGAAAAGGCATATGGTGGTGTTGTTTATTTCCACGTGCAGAACAGTGGTGGTAACACAATTAATTTAATTATAGCTAAATCGAAGGTTGTTCCTCGAAAGGTTATTTCACTGGCTCGACTCGAACTTTGCGCTATTCTCGTCCTCGCTCAACTTATAAAAAATATTCTCGTTGCTTGTCAAACTCGCATTAGTTTTAGATATATTTGCATTTTCGGACTCAACAGTTGCGCTTTGTTTGGCACATGCGTCTCCGTATCGGTGGAACACCTTTGTGGCCAACAGAGTTTCGAAAATACAAAATGATTTATCGCCTAAAAATTTGTTTCATGTGGTTGGTGCTGAGAATCCAGCCGACTGCCTGTCACGTGGGCTTACACCTTTCCAAATTATCGACCATCCGCGTGGGCTCACTTAGACGTCTCACAGTGGCCTATTGTTCCCTTTAACCCTTCTGCAGTGTCGGATGCGCCAGAGGAAAGGAAACATTCGTTGCTTACTTCACTACCAAGTGAAAAATCTCCTATATTATTGTTAGGACATTATTTTTCGTCTTGGACGAAATTATTGCGCTGTGTAATTTACGTATGCAGATTCCTAAAATTGTTACCTCGTCGCTATCGTATGTCAGCGTCCGATTATGACTTCGCTGAGCTATTAGTACTTCGTGAACTTCAACGTTTTCATTTCCCAAGTGAGTACGCTAAGTTTGAGGAAGGTGATATTTGTAGTCGTCCATTTAAACACCTTAAACCGTTTCTTAAAGACGGACTTATCAGAGTCGGAGGCCGTCTGAGGAACTCTGATTTAGATTATGATCCCAAATATCCAATCCTTCTTCCTAGTAAGGATCCAGTTTTGAATTTGTTGACTGATTACCATCACAAGTCGAACTGTCATGCAGGTCCCGACCTGCTGTTGTCGCTCTTACGTCAGAAATATTGGATACTTTCTGCACGTAACCTTATTAGGAATAGGATCCATAAGTGTATTCCGTGCTTTCGGCTTCGCCCCAAGCCAACATTTCGTGAGATGGCAGATCATCGTTCTTGCCGTGTCGTTCAATCAGCTAAACCGTTCGTACACACGGGCACTGATTACGCTGGCCCGTTTAAGGTTACAATGACTCGGGGCCGAGGTGTTCGTTCAACTAAGGCATACGTATGCAGCCAGCTTTATGAGAGCTTTCAAGCGGATTCTATCGAGACGCGGTTCCGTTGGTAAGATTTACTCGGACAATGGAACCAACTATATCGGTGCTAAACGCAAACTTTCAGAACTGCATTCGTTTTTATGTTCGAAACATCATAGTACTGAATTTGGTCATATGTTAGCTGAAAATCGCATAGATTGGGCTATCAATGTCCCGGCTGCTAGCCATTTTGGTGGGACTTGGGAGGCTAATATCAAAAGCTTGAAAACTCACTTATATCGCGTGATAGGTGAAACAGTTTTATCGTTCGAAGAGTTAAGCACAGTGCTTGCTCAAATTGAATCCGTAATTAATACTCGACCTCTATGTAGAACGTTGTCCAATGATCCTACGGAACCTCTTGCTTTAACTCCAGCGCACTTTTTGAATCTCACGCCTTTAAAGTATTTACTCGCTGGAGAAATAGATGAAAATTTTAATACCCTTTCACGATATGATTTGTTGGACAAATTAGTTCAGTCTTTTTGGAGGCGTTGGAAAACAGGTTACCTCAATACTCTACAGTCGCGTCGTAAATGGAATACGCCAGTGGATCCAATCGTTACCAGTAAAGTCGTGATTCTTTTAACTGAGAATTCACCTCCACTCCATTGGCCGTTAGGTCTCGTGGAGGAAGTTTTCCCTGATTCCACGGGAATAACACGTATAGCTCGGGTCAGAACAGCTACTGGATCGTACTTGCGTCCAGTCGTGCGGCTATGCCCGTTACCTAATCAGTAATTCGCGTTTTCTTCATTTAGGTTAGGTTAGGGTATTAGTAAACTAGTTTAGTTCGATTTCATATAGCTTAGTTAGCTTTAATTCAACTTTGTATTTCATTGATAAATTTTGAAGGTGTCCATTCAAACCCGGGAAGATGCTTGCGCGCTGATCGACTGAAATTATGTATTGTCAAATCCTTAGTTTTTTTTTTTTTGTTGGTATAACTAATTAATGGGATTAGGTTGGTTTTACTGCACTCCTCTCCCCCTATCCCATTCCTGCACATTGCCTTTCACCCGCGTGTGAGCGAGACCGCTCCACCAATCAGCGCCAACCCGCGGAATGTAGTCGAAAATCAAGATGGATTCGTTTTTCGTGCGTCTTCGCGTGCGCATCCCATTGTGCACAAAATTCATTTAACCAAGTGAAAATTCGTGAAAATCGCTTGTATCGTCGTGACAGTGCATCATCATCGCATCAAATAAGGTATCGTGCCACCTTCCTTTCGCCAACTACTGATTTGCTACCTAATTTCTGTCCGAACAGTACTCGTAGTTGTGCATTCGTCCATACTTTTTTGTCGTAAAACCAATTCCAAACTATCGATTAAGTGTTGCCCCGCGCATCCAACAGTTGTAATGGCAAACATGTCATTTGGTTAAATTCTTTTTTTTTATTATTTTATTAATATTTTACATAGATTCTTTTATATTTTGTAAATTTGAAAACGTTGTAGGCATCGGACTAGATTTGTAGACCTTTTTTTGTTACTGGTACCTCTTGACAGGCCTACACTGTCCTCCCATACGAGGCATGCCTTTTATGTTTTGTCGTTTGAAGAAAAAAACACAACTAGAACCTTATAGTACTTTTTATTGTTTTTCAAAGTATTCACCACGTAGCTTAATACACTTTTCCATTCGTTCAAACCAGTTATTATAACATTTATTCCACTCTAAAGTGGGGGTGTTCAAAATGGCTGACTTGAAAGCGTCGACTGCTTCTTCACCGTACTGGAACCTTTGACCACGAAGACTTTTCTTAATTTTAGGAAATGTAAAGAAATCGTTAGGGCTTAGGTCAGGACTGACCTAAGCCCTAACGATTTCTGGTATGGAGGATGGTCAAGAATTTCTACTTTTTCCTGCTTCACTCAATATATAATACTCAATCGTTTGACGAGCGCTGTGTGAGCTTGCGTTGTCGTGGTGCAGGATGATGCGTCGCTTTGAGTTAGATTTTCCAAGTTCGGCGATGACTTGTGGTAAACAAACGGTGGTATACCACTCTGCGTTAACCGTTCCACGATCTTCAAGTGCAATAGTCGCAACATGGCCGGTTTTTCTAACGAACGTGGCCACCATCTTCTTTGAAGTGCTTCGAGAACGAACAACTTTATTCGGCTTTGGCTCGTCTTGAAAGACCCAGATTGTAGATTGTTGTTTGGAATCAGCATCGTAGGCATAGATCCAAGATTCGTCATCACTGATGATGTCGTAGACGTGATTTGACTCTCCTCAGTTGAACCTTTGCAGAGTTTTCTTACACCATCTGACGCGGGCCGCCTTGTGATCGTCGGAAATCAGATGCGGTATCCAACGGCAAACTAGCTTTCACACACCAAGCGCTTCATGCAAGATCTTTTGAATGGTTGTCCCTGAGATGCCTAATAGAGCCTCTATCTCTCGATACGTCACATGACGATCTTCGAGAATTAGTTGTCTCACAGCAATGATGTTATCTTCAGTGAAGGCGGATTTTGGGCGTCCTTCTCGAGATTTGTCACTAACACTAGTATGTCCACGCTGGAATTCTAAATACCAGCGTTCGACAGTCCGGAGACATGGGGCTTCATCACTGAACACAGATGTTAGCTCTTCAAAACACTGAAGCAGTGTCGGGCCTCTTCTAAAGTTGTAGAAAATTATTGCACGAACATTTTCCTTAGAAAGATTCATTTTCGTACGTAACCTGACAGATTCCAATCGACGCTGTGACTAAACAATAGCCTATATTGTTTAGTCACAGTATAATCCTAATACTTTCAACTGTTTAGAGATTCAAAATTTAAACACATTCGAATATAGAACAGTTCCAAATTCAAAATTGCCGGGAAATATGGAAACGACAGAACTTAAAAGGCATGCCTCGTACCTATTATCACTTTTACACAGCCAATTATTTTTAAAAGAGTAACCGTGGAGTTTCTTGCCGGCTCTTCTCCTCCTCCTCCATAGAACAACACCAATTGGAATGGTGCACCTAGCTTCTGACGTTTCAACAGTGTCCATGTACCATCGGCCAAACTTCCGCATGCTCACCTCTAAGGCGATAATCGTACAGCACGGCTTACGACTCGATCGCCCGATGCAAGCGTTTTGACCAATGGGATGAACGAAACGTATTTTAGTCGTGTTCGTTATAACGTAATTATGTATAGAAGTGTGACACTCATACTAGGCGCGTGTTATGCTCACTTGTTGTGAGATCATTTTTAATGGTCTCGGCCAGCGAGAGCTCTTTATGAATTATTATTGTTGACAAGAAGTAATTTCGTACTCATATCTTCCGTTTGGTTTAGAAAATGTAATATGCTGTATATGATGTAGTATTGCTATATTTAATTAGTATCAATAATAAAATATTTCCATAAAAAATATAATAATTTGGAATAAGGAATTTCAAACAACAAATTATGTCTATTCTATACACTTTGATATTTACCTCTCTCCGACACATGGCTATGCTCTGTCGGGTATATAAATTTAGTTATTTATCATTACTTTCACTGCCTCTCCAATCGCGATGTCCTATGCGATGCCGGCAAACAAATCGCAGCGAACGCGCTAGGTGCGTTAACCGACACTGCATAAAGGTATAAAATGTTTATATTGACATTTTTGTGTTTTATCAGCGTGCGACTTGTTACTTGTGCAGTGCTATTGGAAAGTAAATAACTGCATTTAAATGTGTTTAAACTTGGGAACTTAAAGCTTAATATCACGCATATCGATCCCTGAATCGAAAAATTGCTTTGAAAATCAGCAATATTCTTGAACGGCCAATCGAATGATACACCTATGGGATAGGAGAAAAAAGTTATCATCGCCACTTTACGCGCAAAGGACGTACCCTAAAAAAATGTTTTTCAAGATTTTAGTTTACTACTTTGTTGGCGTGATTAATATGTATACCTACCCATGCCAAATTACAGTATTCTAGTAGTAAGAGTCTGTGAGCTAAGCCAGGGACAGACAGACAGACGGACAATGCGAAACTTTAAGGGTTCCTTGTTGACTACGGAACCCTAAAAAGGAGCAAGTTACGTAGTTTTGTTAGAAATTGACAACATTTGGTATATTTTTCTTTTATTGCTCTGTTTTGATTGAAATAGCAAAATTACAATAGTGTTTGAACCAATAGTTGACGCAGTTTTTCAGAGATTTTTGTTTATTGCTGTCGCAACTTTTGCAACTGCAATAAAAATAAGTTCATTATCTAAGTACCATTGTTATTGGTCGACAACCGGTTAAACAATAGGACGGCTTAATAGAAGGGCCATAAAATACGGTCATAAAAAATGACAAAATATTTCTTCAACACACTTGCTTGTAAAGTGACTCTTATAGCAACGCATTTAGGTTCATAATTCAGCGTTTATTACACTAGTATTTTTACTTTACAGTTATTTTTCTCAATCTCCGCAAAGAGTTTTTATATCTAAAAACAATGAATATTTTTGAGAATAAATAAACTATTTTAGGATACATTTATGATAAATCAATCATCAAAATTATTATCATTTCTTCAAATGATATATTTTTCACTACGAATTTACCTTAATTTGCGTATTCAAAACTTTATTTTGTTTTTATTATATTTTTATATGGGCTGTTCAGCGGTTTTGCCGTGCCTTTATTTACACCTGGACGCGCATCGCTAGCGTGGCGCGCGGAAGAAACGAAACCAGCACGCCATTTTCTATAAATACTCGTTAACGTTTTCGTTGTGTGGTTAACTATTATCAAAAATGTTGACTTCACGTAGGGAAGAAGAGCGAAGAAGAGCAACACGTAGATTTGACCACCCCCGGAAATTAAATCGAGGCACGAAACGCGAGTGACACGCCTTTTGCCACCAAAATCTAGAGAGAAATACCTAGCGGCCTACGAAACTATAATAACAATACAAGTCTGTTTTTTCCTCTCAAGTTGAAAACCATCGTATGAAACGCGTGTGTATTGATAATTACTCACTCGGCGCCCTTATCGCGCTCGTCTTCGGCTCGCGCGAACAATACCGGTTCAAGTGTAGTTAGTAACCAACATCACACACTTGTATCATAATGTACTAGTATGTCTGTTGTTATTTTTTGTTACCCGCCCAATACTCACACAAATGCATATTGCCTCTAATTGGACGAAACCAGGAAGAGGTGTGGTCTGTCACTAGCTGCGCTTGCCGCAGAAATATTTTCTTAAGTGAGCATGCTTAAGTTTTGCCGATAGTACATAGGCTTATGTGAAATAAAATATTTTTGATTTAATAAAGCGGATGAGATCGCGCTGCGTTGCGCGGCAGGGTTTAGCTAGGATTATCATAAATTTTAAATTATAATTTTAGTGCAACACGGCCGAATAATATTGTTCGTTAGGATCATACTTACTTTTGCCCAAGAGTAACCGGGTCTATTTGCGCCTCCCATCAAATTTAATTCTTTTGCTACAGCTTCCCATTTCTGTGTCTTCTGACGTCGGCTTTCGTGGGTATTATTCAACCGATCTGTCCCTTTAGCTATCTCTGGATTCTCCTCTAGAAATTTCACCAACTTCTCCATCTGTGCAATGGTTGGCTCCAAGTTTATAGCCTAAAAGTATAGTAAAAGTAAGGCAAGTGTTGGCTTAAAATGCGTAAAAGTTTGTACTACTAACATCTGGTCTAGCATGATTTTTTCATATATTTTACTCAATGCTGGTAGCACAGATATAGGTCTATAGAGGGATCACTCTTAATACCCGATTCGAAAATTGGTACTACTTTACTATGTTTCATTAAATCAGGAAACGCACCGCTGTCTAAACATGTATTAAATACGCCTGTTAGGACGTGTCAATGATATCTCCAAGAACCTTAACGGAAAACCCCCATAAGTCTTCAGTGTTCTTTATGTTAAGACTTTTCAATGCTTTTTTATTTTGAAAATAGAAATGGGCTTGAATTCAAAACTTGGAATATCCTTAGAGAAGTTTTCTTATCAAGATATTCAGCTAATATACCTAGATGATGAGGACAGAGATTCCGTAACCTCTATTGGGATGTTTGATTAGACTTTAAACTTATCTGAAATGGTTTCATAATGAATTTTTAAAGACAATTCTGATCTCGCTGTTTTGTGATTCCAGTTTCATTGTTAACTACACTATGCAACAAAGTAAAAAAAAAAAAACACTGGGTTTACAGTATGTAACTATGATTGACCTTAAAATTTGTTTGGTGTTGCATAATGCTACCTGCCACCTGCCACACAGCTATACAGCCACATAGCTTAATGTTAATGAGTTACCTTAAGTGCTTAATCGACCAGGTCGACCGGGCCAGGGGTTTGGCCCGCGAGGAGTCGCTGGGGACTCTGGACAGGGACCCGTGGGGACGCCCGTACAAGGTGGTGCGGGATAAACTCCGCCCATGGGCTCCCCCGCTGACGCAGAGTCTCCGGCCCCAGCTTGTGGAGGACGTGGTGAGCGCTCTGTTCCCTTCGCGAGGGGAACACTCCTCCCCGCCTATGGCTCCGCCTACTGCGGTGCCCGATGCGGACCACACCGCCGACGACGACGATGCTCCGGAGGTGAACGAGGGAGAAATGAGAGCGGCGGTACGCAGGCTTAATGCCAAAAATACCGGCCCAGGACCCGACGGCTTACCTGGGAAGGCCTGGGTCCTGGCCTTGGAGGCTCTCGGGCCTCGACTTAGGGGCTCCTAAGCGCATGCTTGGAGGGGCCAGTTCCCGCTTCGTAGGAAGACGGGGAAACTGGTCCTCATAAAGAAGGCAGGGCGCCCTGCGGACTCTCCGTCCGCTTAGCGGCCCACCGTGCTGCTCGACGAGGTGGGCAAGCTCTTTGAAAGAGTCATTGCAGACCGCCTCGTCGGTCAGCTGGTGCGGGTGGGGCCGGATTTGGCGGAGAGCCAGTTTGGTTTCCGCAGAGGGCGCCCTACGGTGGACGCCATCATGCGCGTGCGAGCCCTGACGACGGGAAATGCTGTTGTCCAGGGTGGGGTCGTCTTGGCGGTGTCTCTAGACATCGCCAATGCCTTCAATACCCTCCCCTAGAGTTGCATCAGGGAGGCACTCCGGTACCACCGGATGCCGACCTACCTCTGTCGTGTGGTCGAGGCCTATTTGACGGACAGGGCCGTCATCTACCCCGGTCACCAGGGAGTGTGGAACCGGCAAGAGATGTCGTGCGGTGTCCCACAGGGATCGGTCCTGGGGCCGCATCTGTGGGACATCGGATACGACTGGGTGCTGCGCGCCGACCTCCTTAGCGGCGTCAGCGTAGTGTGCTACGCTGACGCCTGGCGCAGGCGTCAGCGTAGCGTATGGCTTATATGGCTTGTACGTATTTTGGCTTGTATGTAAGCAGTGGTAACATTATAGGTTAATTATGTTGTGTAAGTTTTCCCCAAATTAATAAATTAAAAATTCCTAAAATAGTTATAATCAACAATCTGGTGGTACTGACCAAGTTGAGTTGCTTTACAGAGTTGTAGATACTTAGCTGGTACTGACCGACTTAACTGTGGCTTTGATGAAGTCCTTTTTGTGCGCGAGGTCAAAGTCGGGGTAGTGGCTGCATACTTGATTGTACACCATCTTCATCGTTATCTTCTCCAGGTCGGCTCCGTGCAATATCTGCTTCACGTGCTCCTTGATCTCATCGTTCTACATACAAGGTGGGCGCTTAATATAATTATATACATGCCATATAAATAATCTGCGTGTAAAGATATCCGCCCATTTGCCATACCAAGACCGGTACCGGTACCAGTAAGCACACAAACCTTGTTGGAACGAAGTTCTTTAACGCGGCGTCCGGTAGGAATTGACTGGTAGAAATCGTCACGTAAGGAAAACGCGTTATGCCTCCTCCATGCGACTCTCGCTCTTTCTCTCTGCGAGTATTGCGTAACGCTTAAGGAACTTCGTTCCCGACGGGGGTCTTCCGAGCGGATGTTTTTTACAAGCGTTTATTTAGTTTTACTTATACTGGTGTCTGTAATCAAATGTTGCAAGTGAAATTTGACCCACTTCCCGGTTTCCAATTGAGCTGAAATTGTTCATGCATATGTAAATCGGTTCGATCGGTTGACAATGCAATATTATAATAATAATAATAATAATATTATAATAATATAATAAGCTGGCAACACCAAGTCAACAGAACGTCTCGTTTTCCAAATTTTAATATATATATTAATTTAGTCGCATTTTACAATAGTTTTTCAATTTATATAAAACCAAGAACGGGAAAACCACAAAAATATATAAAAAGAGACCAATATACATATACAACAAAATGTAATAAAATTAAGATAAAACTGCCGAATCGGAGGTGACATGACAGATGTCACCTCCGATAAAACAACAACAGACTGTACAGAAAATATGGAAAATTGGAAGAATGTTGACAAGATCAGCTGCTGCACGTAGAGCACGCCTACCACCTCCGGACTCTTCGCTCAGCTCCGCCTTGCCGCCGCCGGTACCCAGCCCCACTGTGAGTGCTGTGACGACACCGGCCGCGGCAGTTGCGTCGAGCTCGAGCGACGAGTATTTCTCTCCGCCCACGACGCCACCACCTGTTCGTCGACGGGGAGGACACCGGCCGCCGGACGGCTTAGGATCTCGAGGCCCACCGGCCTCTGATAGGGTCCCAGCTCCCGGCGGAAGTGTGCAGCGCATGCGATAGACACAATCCATCAATGAGAACGTCATGCACTCATACTATGGGGCTACAGAGGGGGGCAACAATCTGACCGCGTACCGTGTTCGGATGCTCTCTCTTTTTCAGGTGCTTGAGCCAACTGTCAACGTTTCGGCACAACGATTGTCGGATCAGGTGCGGGTCATCCAGCGTAATCATATGTTAGATGACACTGTACTTGATCGCCTGCGAAGTGAAATGCAGAGTAGCCATGTCATCGCCCCCCGTCGCAGACTGTTGTAATTTTACCTCAGTTCAACCCAAATCAAGCTGACGAGGGGATTGATGACAGGGCTACAAACGTAAGTACCCAGTGCAATGAGGAATTGAGGAGTGCTTTGGAGGATGCGATTCGAGAATATCGGTTTATGTCGCCCGAACTTAGACCACGCTTACCTCCTTTGCCCATGCATAAAAAAATATGGCGATGGTGGCAGTTCTGGATTCGCAGTTGTCAAACTATTTTAATGACTGCGAAGACCTCACTGATACTCATTCGATTCTGTACTGCGTGGCTGTAGCGGCATGTCGTGTAGCTCATGTTAAATTTGCTAATGATTCTAGAGCTACACGACCGAAACCAATCGTACCAGTTTGGCAGTGCAGAATTGAGCGTCGTATTGGTGAGGCCAGAGTGCTTATCGGCAAACTAATCTGCTTTAGGGAGAGCAATACTCGCCCTAGAGTGATGCGCTTTGTGAGGCGATCGTTCTCAGGGACTGATATCAGCCCTCAGGACTATATTTCCCGTGTCACAGAGCGCATCGACTTCCTGAAGCAGAAAGTATATGCATGGGCGAACCGTATTCGTAGGTATAAGCAGCGAGTAGAACGATACACTCAGAATCGCACCTTCCAGAGCGATGAAAGGTGGGTTTATAGGGGTTGGGAGCGACCGGACCAAGGTGTGACTGACACGCGCCTGCCGAATGATGATGCAATGTTTTCTTTCTGACGCAGTATCTGGTCGGTGCCTGTCAGTCACACCGAAGGTGATTGGGCTCGAGAAGTCGAGGGAGCCTGCGAGCCAATACCAGAAATGGGGGCTATTACTATCTGCCCCCAAGATGTAACGCGTGCAGTCCGTCCGTTACCTAACTAGAAGTCCCCAGGGCCGGACGGGCTGCACAATTTCTGGCTCAAATGGTTTCTAAGGTCGCACGTTCGCTTGGCGGCTCAGTACCAGACTGCTTTGGAGTCTGGTTCGCTACCCCAATTTCTAACGACAGGAGTTACCCACCTGCTCCATAAATCAGGTAGCACCGCGGAACCCAAAAATTATAGGCCGATCACGTGTTTACCGACGGTCTATAAAGTTCTTACATCCATTTTGAGAGCTAAAATTAACAAACATATAGACACCAACTCCATCATGTCTGCCTCTCAGAATGGATGTAAGAACGGGTCCCGCGGTACTAAGGAGCTACTCCTCATTGATATGGCCATTAGCCAACAGGTTCGTCGTTCCAGAAAGGATCTGTCGACATGTTGGATAGATTATAAGAAGGCCTATGACTCGGTTCCACATACATGGCTCATGAGGGTGCTGGAGTTATATAAAGTAGATGCCACTCTGCGCACCTTCCTGATGTCATGTATGGGGCAATGGAGGACGGTCCTTCGCTATCCAGGATGTCGAAATATCCAGAGGAATAGCGAGCCGATAAGGATCGAGCGAGGCATATTTCAGGGCGATAGTTTGAGTCCGCCTTGGTTCTGCTTAGCCTTGAATCCTCTAAGCACACTGCTGGAGGATTCAGGTCTAGGCTATCGGTTGAGGAGAGGTGGTCAGGTTATATCTCACCTCCTCTACATGGATGACCTAAAACTCTTTGCTTCTAATAATTTGCAACTGATGGAGCTACTGAAAATAACTGAAACTTTCAGTAGCGCCATCAGGATGGAATTTGGAGTGGATAAATGTGCGGTCATGCATGTAAAGCGAGGGAAGATTGTGGAATCCGTGGGAACCCAACTCTCGGATTCCATAAACCTTAGAGCCCTCTCCGCATCCGAAACCTACAAGTATTTGGGGTATGCCGGAAACGTTGGGCATCAATGTTACTTACATGAAGCAATCGTTGAAGGAGCGCTTTTTTGGCCGCCTGTAGAAAGTATTTAATAGTCTTCTAACAGGCGGAAACAAGGTGCGCGCCTTCAACGGTTGGGTCATGCCCGTTTTGATGTACTCTTTCGGCATACTCAAATGGACTCAGACTGTACTCGACGCCCTGGATAGGAGGGTCCGTACGCTGCTGACTGCATATCGAATGCATCACCCACGGTCGTCGGTAATGAGACTGTATATCCCGCGAAAGTGTGGAGGTCGAGGCTTTTTAAACGCTAAGACCCTCCACAATCGCGAGGTAGGCAGTCTCAGGGAATATTTCCTAGAAGCCGACGTGGGGATGCATCGAGATGTGGTCGCGGTGGACAAGGGCCTCACCCCACTCTCCCTGGCTAAAGAGAACTGGCGCAAGCTTGTAGTGCTTGACACTAACGATCGCAGGAAGGTATGGCAGAGTAAGGAACTTCACGGACGCTTTTTCGGGGCCCTACGTGAACCCGATGTAGATTTCCAAGCGTCCATAGCCTGGCTACATTTCGGTGACCTCTTTGGGGAAACCAAAAGGTTTTGTCTGTACAATTATGGACGAAGTTATCATGACGAAGAATTACCGGAGATTACTTGTGAAGGACGGCACGGTTGACGTGTGTCGGGCATGCCACCGTCCGGGAGAATCAATCCGACACATTATCTCCGGGTGTTCTAGTCTAGCTAACGAAGAGTATTTGCATAGACACAACCTTGTAGCCAGGATTATCCATCAGCAACTTGCTCTGAAATACAGCCTTGTAGAATCTGAAGTGCCGTACTACAGGTATGTGCCCGACCCAGTTCTCGACAGTGGAAATATCACATTGTACTGGGATCGATCCATCATCACTGACAGGACTATTGTTGCCAATAATAACACGACGCAATCCTCGAGTTTGGGCTCGTTGATTAATTGATGATTAATTTGATGATTAATTGACTGGTCGACTATTATATAGAACAAATATATATCTATAATAACCATATCAAATTTCAGTATTTATAATAGAATATATTAATGTTATACAGGGTGGAATTTTGTAATGACACCTGGAGGGAAAGTACTCTTAATACTGCAGATAGAAAATTTTACTCAAAGGAAACATTCCTTTATTTTTTAATAGAGAGCAAACTGCATTCAAAGATTTTCGAAAATTCTCTTCTCCCACACCCGGGAATCGAACCGGCTAAAATCTGAAAAAATTATACCCTGTACTTTTATTGCATCGATCGTTAGGGTCAATTATAAGGATGAAATCTCTCTAACGAACATGATAAATTAAATGAAAGGAAAACCAGGAAATCTGAAGTTACAAATTCAATGAGTCAAGTTAAAGCTCTTTAACTAACATCCATTTTTTGTAATGCAGACTCCTTTGCGACATACTCGTAGCTGCGTGTATGAGGTAATTTAAATATGGAATGTTAGATTAAAATTTGAAAATTAGATTGTCATAGTTGTTATTCACATTTGATTGTTTTTACAACTCATTTCACATTTTGTCTCACGGTGAAAATGGCTTATCAAGAACAGTTTGATTTAATGGAAGCTTGTTTTTTAAATAACAAAAACGTGAATCTAGCTCTGCGGTGGTATGGAGAGAGATATCAAGACCGACAGGCACCAACTCGGTTCGTATTGAAAAGAATGGTAGAAAATTTAAAGAATACGGGTGGTTTCAAGAAGAGACGGCAAACTATTCAGCAAAACTATTTCGATTTTGAACTAGATGTTTTAACATACTTTGAATCATTTCCAAAGGCTTCAAGTAGAGATGCTGCCGATGAATTAGGAACAACCCACACTCGCGTACTTAAAGTGCTGAAAAAGTATAAGTATAAATGCTATCGTGAAGGTCGGTTGGTGCAAAAATTGCATATTGGGGATCGTGACAGACGATTACAATTTTGTGAAAACATGCTTGGAGAAATTGACCGAAACCCTAATTTTTTGAGTAACATTGTATGGTCTGACGAAACCAACTTCAGCAATAATGGCATGTAAAATCGCCGCAATAACCATTATTGGTCTCGAGTGAATCCTGTTCGTGTTCATGAAACTAACAATCAAGTAAGATTTTCTTTCAACGTTTGGTGCGGAATTATGAGAAATAATGTAGTGTTAGTCCACGTGTACGAAGGTCATTTAAACACTGTCAAGTATATTGGAATACTGGATCTCTTAAGAAACGAGTTAAATGGTTTCCCCGAGGAAGAGCAAAACCAAATAATTCTACAGCAAGATGGTGCTCCAGCACATAACAGCAGAATCACTACTGCCTACATTAATAACCATTTTAATACCTGGATTGGTACAAACGGCACAATCAGATGGCCTGCGAGATCGCCAGATCTCACCCCATTAGATTTTTTTTTTGTGGGGATATGTAAAATATCAAATTTACATGAAATCTTATGCCATTCGCATAAGATTTCATGTAAATTTGATTTAACA
This sequence comes from Atethmia centrago, assembly GCA_905333075.3. Lineage (NCBI taxonomy): Eukaryota > Metazoa > Arthropoda > Insecta > Lepidoptera > Noctuidae > Atethmia > Atethmia centrago. The sequence continues at coordinate 19,665,669 of HG995385.1, forward strand.
ACGAGTTGAGAGTTGAAGTTCAGAATACGATTTATAATATTCACCACAACACTTTATTAAAGGTTACTAGAATTGAATTCGTTAAAAGAATAAATTTGTGTATCCAAGAGAATGGAGCCCATTTCAAGCAACTAATTAGTTAGTTTACCATGTTTTGTAAATAATTAAATTAATTTAAGATTTCCTGGTTTTCCTTTCATTTAATTTATGTTTGTTAGAGAGATTTCATCCTTATAATTGACCCTAACGATAGATGCAATAAAAGTACAGGGTATACTTTTTTCAGATTTTAGCCGGTTCGATTCCCGGGTGTGGGAGAAGAGAATTTTCGAAAATCTTTGAATGCAGTTTGCTTTCTATTCAAAAATAAAGGAATGTTTCCTTTGAGTAAAACTTTCTATCTGCAGTATTAAGAGTACTTTCCCTCCAGGTAGCATTACAAAATTCCAGCCTGTATAATAGTCGACCTATTTAATCATCAGACCCTAGAACCAGAGTTAAGAGAGGTTGGGGAAAAAGTCTTTTCGCATTATAGTATGTATGAACTTGTAGTAAAATCTCTTTGGGTATACTATTTGTATCTGGCTGGTTTTGGTATCATTGAAAGTTTAAATTTTAAAGAGCATAATTCCAAATTCAAATTAGGAAAATGTGTGATTTTCATTTGTTTTTCGTACCGTCAAGATGAGTGAATCTAATGAAGAAATTCGATAAATTTTAAAATTTTACTACAAAAGAGATAAAAATGCAAGGCAAGCCGCGAAAAAAAATTGCGATGTTTATGGACCTAGTGCAGTGTCTGTGAGAGTAGCACAAATTTAGTTTAAGCGTTTTCAATCCGGAAATTTTGATGTCAAAGATGCACGTCGCTCTGGTCGCCCTATTACGGATAAAATGGATGCCATTTTTGAAAAAGTGGAGCAAGATCGGCATATCACTAGTTACGACGTAGCTGATGAACTGGGAATTGACCACAAAACAGTTTTGGCGCATTTGAAAAAAACTGGGTTCCCAAAAAAATTTCGATATTGGGGTACCTGACGAGCTCACTGAAAGAAACCTAATGAACCGTGTACTCATTTGTGATTCTTTATTACGACGTAATGAAACCGAACCATTTTTAAAGAAGCTGATAACTGGTGATGAAAAGTGGATCACGTACGACAAGAACGTGCGAAAAAGGTCGTGGTCAAAGGCCAGGCAGGTCAGGCTTCACAGACTGTGGCGAAACCCGGGTTAACTCGCAACAAGGTGATGTTGTGTGTGTGGTGGGATTGGAAGGGCATTATTCATTATGAGCTGTTACCATCAGGCAGGACCATTGATTCTGAACTCTACTGCGAACAACTGATAAGATTAAAGCAAGAAGTTGAAAGAAAGCGGCCGGAATTAATCAACAGAAGGGGAGTGGTTTTTCATCATGATAACGCTAGACCTCACACATCTTTAGCCACTCAGCAAAAATGAAGAGTTTGGCTGAGAGGTGTTAATGCATCCGCCGTAGTCCTGACCTTGCACCTTCGGATTTCCACCTGTTTCGCCTCTTCAGAATTCTTTAGGCAGTGTCAGGTTAACATCACGAGAGGACTGCCAAAACCACTTGTCGCGGTATTTTGATCAGAAGTCCCAAAATTTCTATAGCAATGGGATCATGGCCCTACCTACAAGATGGCAAAAAGTTATCGAAGAAAATGGTACCTACATACTTTAGTTAAATGTAAATAAACTATATTAAAAATGTTTTGATTTTTCTTAAATAATGCGATGAAACTTTTTCCCCAACCTATAATATAGAGAGAAAGAAAATCGCATGGAGGAGGCATAACGCTTTTTCCTTACGTGACAATTTTTACCAGTCAATTCCTACCGCAAACCGCGTTAAGGATGCGGTCATAAGTCCCCTCTTTGAGGACTGGCTAGAGAGGCGCCACGGCATCCTCACCTTCCGCCTGCCGCAGGTCCTCACCGGACACGGCAGCTTTGGGAGGTTCCTGTGTCGGATAAGGCGGGAGGAAACGCCCGGGTGTCACCACTGTGTGGATCGCCCGGAGGACACGGTGGAGCATAAGGTGGAGGTCTGCCCGGCTTGGGCAGAGCACCGCCGTGTCCTCGTGGAGGCGATCGGCGGCAGAGATCTCTCGCGTCCGGCTCTGGTTCAGGCCATGGTACGGAGCGAGAGGTCATGGGCGGCCGTCACCTCCGTCTGCGAAGCAGTAATGCTCGCGAAGGAGGAGGCGGGACGGTTGACGGAAAGGCACGTTTCGCGCCCTCTCGACCCTAGCCGCCGCAAGAGACGCCCTGGGCGTCGGGAATCCCGGGCGGATTTCCGGCCACCGTAGGCGCGGGCTTGCGGACGGTGAGCAATGGGCAGCTCATCGTCCGGTAAGGACCAGGCCCGGATCGACGGCGCGTTGTATTCCACGCGCGCCTCAAAGAGATGTCGTCAGCACAAATGTAGGGGCCCACTAGGGCCGATGCCTGCTGGGGTCGCGGGAAGGTACTTATGGGTCACCGAGGCCCCCGCAACACAGGCAACAGGAAGGAATACGGGTGGGTTTTAGTCAGTAAGAGTCTGACACACCCTCCCGCTCCGCCCAGAGCGGGAGAAGTTATTTGATGATTTCCCACCCTAAAAAAAAAAGCCGCGTTGAGGAACTTCGTTCCAAAAAGGTTTGTGTGCTTACTGGTATATGGTTTAACTTCAGGCAATGTAAACAAAACTCAAATGATGAGAGAAGAACGGAAATAATTAAAATCAAAATGAAGACAAGGGCGTTTATACTTTTTTTCAAAATCCTACGTCAGGCCCATCTTCTAAAACCATGGAAACATCTAATAGTGATAAAAGTGTATTTAAAAGATGTACCTACAGAAATAAATATCATTTATTAAATTGTTATGTCTAATGTAAAATAAACACAACAAGATGTACTGATTATTCCATTGATCAAAGCGATACAAAACTAGAAAAATCGACTAGGTATTTGTAACCGATTTGTACTAATCGAGGGATATTTATTTATTTATTTATTTAGTACTTATGGGTAAAGTTGCTCGTGGAAAGTAAAGATGCCACAGTTGACGGTACGCGGAGGGGTTCCATTTTGAAATTTGTATAGAAATTACATTTGAAAAAAGTCCGGACATTATACTTTTTAATCTCTTTTTCAGTACGACATTGACATCTTTATTTTTTTTTAATTCTCGAGTACCAAAAGTCTTGACTAATGACAAGGCCGGACAAAGTCCATACAAGGGGCCAAAAAGCCAGATATGTAACCCAAGTGTCATGATTTCCAAATATTAATAAGATTTGTAGTGATTTTAAAAGTAAATATAAAATTGAAAGTATGTGATTTGCTTCAAATGATTTTTGTATCAGGGTAGTCATGAAGTTTAAAAGTATCTAATTTGACAGTTACCGTAAAAGTACTGGTTTTTTTAACACAACCGAATGGAAAACATGATATTTCGTGTGCAGCTATAGAATTTTGGTATCGCAGGCCCACAATCAAAAATTACACCATATTTCAGGTTATTCGACTGTCCCCGCCTGCAAGACCAAAATTATATAGATTATACCTAATGCTTGTTTTTCCCTTTTCAGTTATGTGTTTTTGCAGTCGGGTTTTTTGTTTTTTAAATAATTTATTTTATTTCAAGCTTTTTAGTTTTATTAATATATATATATTTGAAAATTACTCATTACTAGCTTTTATTACCAATATTGTTGCAATTAATTAAAAAAAAAACTTCCCGTCCTTTTTTTTGTATTTGCAGATGCAATTTATAAATATTATATAGCCTATTAGCTATAATTTGTTTTAAATGTTCATTATAGTCCGAATCAGGTTTTAATGGAAAGAAAAAAATTGGAATTTTCCTGGGAAATTTATCAATTTGGAAACAAACTGAACGTTGCTATTCGAAATTTACCCATTAAACGATTTAAAAGCTGTATTAAAACCAAACTTTGTAAAAAAGGGTACTATAAAATTTCAGATTATTTAGAAGACAAAAAAGCTTGGGATTGAGCTGCTCGCTCTGATAAGCTTTGTGCTAAAACCATAAAATTTGGTATTAAAATTATGCAAAATCATCATTATATACAACTATATGTACATATTGACATTGATGAATAGTATAAGCAAAATTAAGTGAATATTTATGTACCTTGAAAAGTATTATATTACTTTAATTATTGTGAATGTGAGCACTATGTGGGTCATTTTTATTTATTTCTTGTTGTTTTTTTTTTTCTCTTAGTTTTAATGATGGTCTGGCATTTTGAGTTCTTTATGCGGCCAACCCAATTGCCCTTTCCTTGGTATTGTTCGTCGAGTCGTTGAGCTCCTTAAGTTTTGAGTTGAGCTACACGATTACTGACAAATGCTTGCACTGACTGGACAGGTCCACTCAAATTTGTGTGGTTCTTTCCTCAAAAGACCATTTCAGACATAGATCTACATGGTCCTCACATGATCTGACCAAGATTATGTCTGGACTTTAAAAGAGACTTTGACCCTTGAGTTTGTTTCGCCATTTCTTCTCAGGGGTAGTCAGATAGGAAATGTCGACTCCATCTAGCTTATTTTTTAATATGACGTGTAAAAGTGATTCTCATATCCTATTTACAGAATAAACAATTTCATTTCATTTCATTTCGTTCTTTTTCTATTAAATTTTTGTATGAACTCCAGACCATATTTAAATTATGACAATGACATCTGATGTCGAGTCTAGCATTAAAAATACTTAGAATATAGAAAGAACCAGAAGCCGCGAACACGCCTAATACTGAAGCGTCAAAAACTACTCCTAAATAGAGTAGTTTGACGCGCAGCCGATCAGTTACTCTGTGAACGTCGTATCGCGTAACGTGTTTTACCGGTGTGCAATTTTATTTAATTATGCCTCTTGTGTCGTTCATACGTGTAAAAATGCAGCGGGGCTAAAAAATAAACAGGATGGGATCACATTTCACGTGTAAATAGCGCATTCAAATGTCGTCTTATTTAATTACTGAATAAATTGTTCAGTTTGTAATTGTTATAAAGAATGATGCATCCATCTTGTTAGTGTTGCTAGTATAAGAGTTTTGATTTTCCCTTCTTTTTATTACCTACTGAGGGCACTTATTCGTTGTAGTGTTAAATTAATAACAACTTTAAAAAAAAACCGACTTGAAAAAGAAAGGTTATCAATACAACCCGTATGTATACAGGATTACTGGTAACTCGACGTATTCCTTGCAGGACGTCATAGTAGGGTTAAAATGCAACAAATTAAGCCACCAAATGTTCTACCGAAATTCAGTAGTTTTTGAATTAGTTAAGAGTTTTAGTTTTTTAATGAAAAATCCCAGATTAAACCATTTGAAACCAATTTAAAAATGATTTACGGCGCGACTGTACTGAAATTTAAGTTATTATCATAGTTGACGCCGTAGCAGACCTTTGTTAATAATTAAAAGTTCAATAATGGCAAATATCACTTACAAAACATTTAATTTTTTGTAATTTTTGCTATTACTTCAAAAAAAATGTAGTCTAGTGCAAAAAAAAATACTACACCTGGTGTACAAATTACTAAGAAAATATCCTTGTCTTATCAGTTATTCAGAAAGGTATTCAATTCATTTTTTTTTTCATTTATTCATTTTGTGAACATAGGGTAAAAATTATACAGGTGTTTTACAAAGAAATATTGGTCAATACTATGTCCCGCCAGAAGGCATACAAAATTTGTTGAGGTAATCATAATGTCGCATTAATAAAATAAAAGAAAAAAATATATATAAAGTCAAGAAAATAACATGTCACAATTTCATGCCAAACACTAATGGTTAATTAATAAAATGTCAATAAATGAAGACGGCACATAAACAAATAGGTAGTAAGTATTTAGTCATAATTTCGTATACAATAATAAATTATATAGTAACATTTTAAACAGACATACATAAAATTATAAAAATATTATTTTAATTTGTCATTAAGATATTCATTAACAGAATAATACGCCTTGATAATTAATAATTTAAAAAGCTTATGTTTAAACTCATTCATGCTATTGCTTGATACAATTTCATCAGGCAATTTGTTGTATAGTTTTGGAACCATTGCATATATACTATTGTATAGAAATTTGGTTTTTGTGCCTAACGGGTGCAACTTTTTTGAGCGTCGTTGACTTTCGACAGATAAATACATGTTGTTTTTTACAAAGATACAGGCTTCATAGACATAAAGTGATGGTACAGTCAATATTTTTAAGTTTTGGAAATGTGGCTTGCATGAATCCGTTTGTTTGATTTTACATATAGCTCGAATACATTTTTTCTGTGCTAATAATACCTCCTGAACTTTAGTAGCATTACCCCAAAATATAAGGCCATATCGCAAAGTGAAGGCAACATACCCATGATACGCTGTTAGGAGCGCTGTCTTATTCGCAATTTTGCCCAACATATAGAGAGCATAAGCAAACTTACTTAACTTCCCACATACATTATCGATAATTTTAAGGTTAATGTTAAGGTTAATTTTAAGGCTATTATCATTCAGCCAGTCAACAATCGTAATAAGACTAGTGTTTATGTCATCTTCATAACATTGTCACATATGTATAGGAGTGTCCTTTCACTAATTCACGTTGTTTTATCACTTATATACTGTTTATCTATTTATTAAAGATTTTAAATAACGGAGCCGATGTTTACGTGGACGGTGACGTTCCGTTTTCAATACTTTTGCATGTGTGCCAGGGAAGAGAAGAGTTTTATGGGGGGCAGGTAAAATTGCGAGACGGTCAACCTATTGTTTCGTATTCGTATTATTCGTAGTTTTTACCTGCGCTTGAACTCCAACCACTCGGGGAGCTTTGTGATTGGTCGCTATTGCTCTCTCGGCATGACAGGGGGTGCGATTTTGCAAAATTTGGTCGTCAGCGTTAGTTAGTTTCAACTCTACGTCGCGCAAGCTCGTGTTTTGTTACTGGCTATTTCCCTAACTGTTGCTGCGTATCTTGCTCTTGTGCTGTGCTGTGCCTTCATAAGCGCTGACTATGGCTGCATATTCTAATCCTGAATACGCTGACATAATGTACTGTTACGGACTTTGTGACGGTAACGCTGCTGAGGCGCGGCAAGAATATCAACTTCGCTTTCCCAACCGCCGACTCCCCCACGTTAGTGTCTTCGGATCGACTTATCGGCGAATATCTGAAACTGGCAGCGTCCAAAGAAGCAGGCAAGTTGACACTGGTCGTTCCCGGAGATACACGGCTGAGGACGAGGAGCTTATTCTTCAACGTTTTATTGACGATCCTAACACATCGACAAACATCGTAGCGCGTGAGCTTGGTATGTCACAGTGGAAAGTCTGGTCTGTAGTTCACTTGTCAGGCCGACATCCATACCATTACCAACCAGTCCAGTCATTAGAAGAAGGAGATCCGCCGAGACGGCTTGAATTTTGTCGTTTTATGCTAAGTGCCGACGCCGACAGCGAAAACTTTTTAAAAAACATTCTGTGGACCGATGAGTCATTTATTGATCGTGATGGTATCACAAATTACCACAACTTACATTACTGGGCACCGAAAGCAGAAGCAAACCCTAAAAAACTGAAACCAACCGCATCCCAGCGAAGGTTCTCGCTTAATGTTTGGATGGGTATTATTGACGACAAATTAATTGGCCCACATTTTTTACCCCGAACACTAAATGGGGAACTTTATGAAGATTTCCTCAGAAATCATTTATCAGCACTGCTCACGGATGTACCGGAAGAAAGAAGAGCAAACATGATTTACCAACATGACGGATGTCCAGCCCACTTCCGAATCACAATTCGACAATTGCTGGATGAAAACTATCCAAACCGATGGATAGGGCGCGGTGGGCCGATTCCGTGGCCTGCACGAAGCCCTGATCTGACGCCGCTAGACTTTTACGTCTGGGGTCATATGAAAGATCTAGTTTATGTGACCCCAGTAAATTCAAATGCGGCGGACCAGATGAGGGCAACAATCACCTCAAGAATAACAAAAACCGAAGTAAGGAAGCGAATAAGAACATGTATTCGAAACCGAGGGCAGCACATCGAACAAGACGTGTGAAATGTGTGTAATTAAAGTTTTTAATATTGATTAAAAAGAATAATAATGTCCGCGATTTTGTTTTTGATTTTTCGAATAATCACCTTTTTGTGAAACGCACGCCTGTACTAAATCAAAAACGATTTTCATAATGTAGTCCATGATTTTGTATTAACTTTCATACCTTTTTGGATAGCTGATAAGACAAGGATATTTTCTTAGTAATTTGTACACCAGGTGTAGTATTTTTTTTTTCTTAGTAATTTGTACACCAGGTGTAGTATTTTTTTTGCACTAGACTACATTTTTTATGAAGTAATAGCAAAAATTACAAAAAAATAAATGTTTTGTTAGTGATATTTGCCAAAGTTTTAGGCATTATTGAACTTTTAATTATTAACAAAGGTCTGCTACGGCGTCAACTATGATAATAACTTAAATTTCAGTACAGTCGCGCCGTAAATCATTTTTAAATTGGTTTCAAGTGGTTTAATCTGGGATTTTTCATTAAAAAACTAAAACTCTTAACTAATTCAAAAACTACTGAATTTCGGTAGAACATTTGGTGGCTTAATTTGTTGCATTTTAACCCTACTATGACGTCCTGCAAGGAATACGTCGAGTTACCAGTAACCCTGTATATGATTTTGTTAGAATTGCATAACATTCATAATAGGTAGATACTATGTTAGACTATTAGGATTTCTAGAGGGGGCGGGTGTATGAAATTATGTATCTATGAAAATACCAATTGTGATTTTATTATTTATATTATCTTAGGTTTCGATCCTGTACCATAAAGACTAATATTAGGCTTAAGACGCTGACAACACCTAAACCACGGTCACTGTCAGATTGCATAGAAAAGAAAGAGAAGCGCGATGACACAACGCTTGTAATTTATTGCAAAATATGAAGCAATTATCTATATCAACTATGGACGGGAAAAGACGTAGATGTGAGTCATCTGAAAATCTTTGGTTGTTTGGCTTTTGCATTGAAACCGAAGCAAAAGCGATGTAAACTAGACATGAAAACGGAAACTATGATTTTTATTGGATACCCAGATAATCAAAAAGGATATCGTTTGATGAACCCCAAGACAGGGCAAGTAACAACGGCAAGAGATGTGAAATTTTTAGAACATGTTTTTCTACAAGACGAGAAAGCAAATGCTGACGATTCCGTCGTTACGATTAACCTGGATAATGAAGCAAGCGTTAAGCCGGATGTGCCAAGAGACCCAGGTACTATTACTACAGAACCAATAACTGTTAATGAAGTGGGACCCTCGAAGCATGATGGTGGTACATTTAGTGACGCTGTTGAAGACGTGGTGATACCTGAAGAGGTAGTGGCTGTTCCTGAAGTGATTGTCAGAAGGTACCCTCTCAGAGAGAGAAGACAAGTCGATCACTATGGCTGTAATGTCATGTGTACTATGGAAAGCATGATTGATGATGATCCATTGACTGTTGAAGAAGCGTTAGCGAGACCTGACGGTAATTTATGGCAACAAGCGATGGATGACGAACTTCAGTCGTTGAAGGAGAACGAGGCCTGGATTTTAACTGATCGAGTAGCTGATAAGAAGCCAATACAATGCAAATGGATATTCAAGGTTAAGAAAGACAGCGATGGTAAGGTGACGAAGTACAAGGCTAGGTTAGTTGCGAAGGGCTTTACACAGGTACGTGGTGTAGATTATTATGATACCTATTCCCCTGTTGTTAGAAGCTCTACTTTACGTTTGTTGTTTTCTTTGGCGGTTGAGTATGGTTGGTTTATTGACCAATGGGATGTCACTACTGCCTTCTTATATGGTAGGATTAAAGAAGACATTTACATGCTTCAACCTAAAGGAGCTGTAGTTAAGGGTCAGGAAACTAAAGTATGTAAGCTTCAACGTTCTTTATATGGATTAAAACAAGCCTCAATGCTTGGTGTAATGAGTTAGATAAACAGATGTTAGGGTTAGGATTTTCACAGTCAAAAATAGAACCATGCTTTTATCAAAAAGAACTGAATGATAACAAGAAGCTTATAGTAGTATACGTTGATGATATTTTTGTCTTTGGAAATTGCGAACAAGAAAAGAAAAAGTTAAAAGCGAATCTACTTAAAAAGTTTAAAGTGAAAGACCTAGGCGCGGCTAGACATGTTTTTGGGATGAGACTGAGGAAGGATCAAGGTGTTATTTATTTAGATCAGGAGCAGTTCATTCTGAGTGTTTTAGACGACTTTAGCATGACAGATGCTAAGCCTGTTACCACTCCAATGGAAGTCGGAATGAAGGTGGAGAAATCACCCGATTCCAATTGTAAACTGCCATATCAAAGTTTGATAGGTTGTTTAAATTACCTAGCTTGCAATACGCGACCGGACATCGCACACGCTGTAAGTGTACTTTCCCAGTTTAATTCATGTTATGATGAAGTACACTTCAGGTGCGCAAAGCGAGTCCTTAGCTACTTAAAAGGTACGTCTAATCTTTGTCTTACATTTAGGAAGTCAGGGAAATTAGATTTGAATGGTTACGTAGATGCAGATTGGGGTGGGGCGTATGATAGAAAATCTCTCACTGGATTCATTTTCAAATTAGGAAATAATGTTGTGACGTGGGAGAGTAGGAAACAAGCTACTGTATCTTTATCTTCGACGGAGGCAGAATATGTAGGACTAAGTCAAGCTTCGAAAGAAGCGATTTATTTACGTAGTTTACTTAGCAGTTTAATATCTGTGGATAGTAAAGCGGTTGTCATTATAAATGACGACCGCTTTACTATCAGCACATAAAATTGCAGGCAACAAAATGATGCACAATAAGACGAAGCAAGAAGACAAAATGATAGCTGACATTTTAACTAAGTCTGTACATGGTCCGAAACTTAAGGAGTTCTTAGGGCAGTTATCTTTGACGAATTACTCTATTAAGGGGCGGATAAGTAGTTAGACGATTTAAAGTTTTATGTTTTGCGATTATAAGTTTTATGTTTTGATAGTGTTTTGTGTAATAGAATAATTTTGAATTTGTTATCAGACCTTGCAGTCATTTGTTGCGCGATACGCTATAGAAAGGTAAGTGTATAGGGTTAACACAACTTTGTAATTTTATTTGTTCTTTTAAATGTTGAGTACAGGTAAGTACAGAAGTGAATTTTTGTTGAATGTTTTGCCTGTATTGTATGTAATAAAGGGGGTGTGTTGGAGGCCACATAGATTTGATACTGGCATATTAATCTGTTCCATATGTTTTTGAATTAGACTTATGTCTATGATGACTGATTGTGTTGTGTCAATGTAGGAAATATAGTATGTCCTTGCATCCACCTGAAATTGTGTTTTAATCAATTTCCAATATAAAATAGGTAAACTGACCTTGTTTTACGACAATAATATAATTTAATTATTTTACTGTATGATATTATCTGCCAAATGTATTTCGTTTTCAATAACTTCTTCGTAAACCTCATTTCTAGGTGGGAATACAGTGATGGGGACAGCCAGGGGACTGTGTTTTTAGAGCTTCTATCACGTCTAGAAAAAAACTTAAAATAGTTATAGTTCTCAAAACAATGGGCCCGTAAAGTTTCGGGGTTAAAGTTTCATTAGAAGTGATTTTGTTTTAAATAATTTAAAAATGTGGCAGGGTTTATGTCACACAAGCTATAATAAATAAAATAGTATACAACACTCATAACATAAGTAAGTCTATTAATGCACTACTTGGGCATTTTTACAAAAATGCATAGGTGTATGTTTAGTCCTGTGATCCTGCCCTCGAAAAGATTGTCGTTTTTCTTTTCTATTATTACCCGTATTAACAAAAAACACGGAACAGAAAAAACAGTGGAAGTGCAATGCAACAAACTCACTATGAGTGACTGAGTTTGGCGACAACGGTTCCTTGTCGCCAAACTCACACAAATAAACTGATAATCATACAATGCACTACAAATAAACAATTCGTTTGATTTGTCGTTTTAATTTTAGTCAAAACTAGCTTATGTCACAGATCCTTCATCTGGGAATAAACCTTCAGTCTCTACAAATAGGATTTATTTTGCTTTAGTGCAAAAAGTCTTTACAACGTTTTGTAATCTATAATCAAACTAGATTCGATTGCCGAGTAAATTCTGTTACCCGACTATAGATGGCGGTTTTCTCAGTGGTCGCCATTATAAACTTGTGTGTGTTAAACATAAGGTTGACATTCGCGTCATAGGGTGTTATCTGCTGCTACTCGACCAGTGCAGAACATATTGAATTTTGAATTATTTTATCGATATCGATTTCTTGTTTAATTCGAAAAAAATAAGACTCGGGGAGTTCAGTAAAACTGTAGGACAAATAACGTAATACGTATTATTCAAAAATAAAATATTTAAGTACTAATATAAATTACTTGCTTTATATATATTAACCTTTTGAGCGCCAGGGTCACAAATACGTGACAAGCGAAAACTGTCCCTGAGCGCCAACGACACAAATATGTGACAAAAACAGCGGTACATTAAAACACGAAATAAACTATTTAAACATTACTTTAATGCCTATTTATTTATATACCTGTAAAATAGAAGGTCCAAAATTTATTTATTTCCATAAAACTAATTAAATTGCATTATAAATATTGAGAAATTTTACGTTAAAAAGAAAGAAATAAACTCTGAAAAAAGAATGTCCTCACACGCCAGAGTCATAACTGCGTGACCGCTAGTGATGTAGCGCATGTTGGATAATATCATTATTTCAAATCAAAGATCGATTCGAAACTTTCCTCTGGAATATATTATTTTAGGTATAATTTGGTACTAGGATAAAGCAGCATTAATTTTATAAAACCAGTCTTAAAAATCATTCAATAAGCTACATAGTCAAAAATAAAATTTGGTTGGGTCGAATTTCGATATTCACTAATCCCAACTCAAGCGCATCCCTAACGCAACCCGAATTATCAGTACCCTGTACGCCATGGTCACGACTAGACGACAATATCGTGACGTCACAAGCGCGGCGACCAGAAATTAGTGAAGTGAATGAATAATATTTATGATTAATTTACTTGTGATATCGAGTTCAAGATTTATATTAAGTGACTATTATAATGAGTGGGAATTTAATGACTACGGAAGAACTTCTTCGCATATTAGAAGGAGTCTCAGATGACGAAGAATTTTCGGAAACAGAATCTTTGGACGAATTTGATTTAGAGGTAAGTTATTTTTATCTGCTTTTATTTTAAAAATTTTGAGCAAATATTAATCTTATTAAAAATCACGATGAAATCTGTAAGTGTGGCCTGGTATTGGTGTTTGTAGACCGAAAGAAACATATTTTTTACAGAAATAAGTTACTTTTGAGAATATTATTGTTGTAAAAAAATAGATACAGCCGTTATACAGAGTTTTTAAGTTGATATATCGATCGTTGTTTGTTTACATACGATTTAATTAAGATATGAATCAGCATACAGTTACCTACTAAATGCTTGTTGTATTATTTAACCTATTGATCGCTAACATAAATAAGTAAAAATCAAGAATGATTTTGATATTTTTACTTGTGTATATGTTTAAGCGATATAATATGTTTAAATATTACATATATTTATGAAATATTAATTGCGCCTTATACCTAAGCCTGCACTCATAGGTTTCTAATATATGTATACTATTATTTCAATTAATTATTATGTATATATGTGTGCAGAGAACTCGACTTTTCAGTTTTGTTTCGGTAATTCGGTATATAGTTCCTATAGTGTTCGTCAAGCTATATGATCCCTCCGAAAATGTTTTTAAGATATAATTTATGTAGAGCACAGGGTTAAGAAAGAATTAAGCCACGTCTGAAAAGTATTTGAAATAAATAAATGAACGAATTTACAGATTTTATGATTTATTTGTGAATAAAGCATGAAGGTGTAGGTAAAGATGGAGTACACAGTACACACTTGAAATACCTACTTGAATTTTTATTTCTCTTCTACTGTCTGAGGTCAGTTTGTTTCAATTTCTGTAGTACACTAGAAAAAGAGATCAGACCTCAGTTTGCCTCAGAGAATAGGAGCGAGAGTATTTGACTCGAAACTTTTATTCTAAGTGTGGGCTCCATATTTACCTATAACTTCGTGGAATAAAGTCTGCCAAAAGTTCCTTTTTTAGCCACGGTGCGCGCTGAGATCGATTTCACTGTCCCCACCACCCACTTTGCACCCAGCGAATTAGATGATCAGAATGCAGGTTGCATTGTAGATTTTGTATAATTTTGTTCTATTATTCAAAAGATTTATTAGTATAAGACTGATTGGTAATTGTGATAATTATATATAATCGTTAATTGTTTTAATTTGTTACTTTTTATGCCAGGTTTATAGAACTTAATATTTAAAAACATGTATACATAGTACATACTGTATAACATTTTATTAAAATTTTCTATTTTTTCATAGTTTTTATTTACCTTCTTAACCTATTTCAATCATATATTTTTAAGTACCTGTTACATTCGGAATTATAAATCTGATTTAAAAAACGTGTTTCATTTATTATAAAATAATATTGTACTAGAACATCGATAAACGAGATATTACGTTGCCACATCCTTATTTCGGAAGCGAAGTAGTTATTAAAATGGCGGGCCGTCCACGCCATGGTCACAATATGAAGACAGCAGATCAAGAATAGTGTTGTACCTACAGTTATTATATTTAAATATATTGTAGTCTCATATCTGTTATTACGGTATTATACAAGTCTGTAAATAGTGTATAACTATTACTTTAATAGGAAGAAATGTAATGTTGAATTAAATTTCAATGTTATAAGGACATTATATTTCGAAATTAAAGACGAAAATGAAAATAAAATTGATTATCGATGAAGTTTTGGAATCCCTATTTTTTTCGTAGGTATTTGCGGTGAATTTGTGGCCTGGCGTTGAGGGCAAGTTCATGCGTTTTTGCTCTGGCGTTCAAAAGGTATGTGTATTACTGATACTTGGGTTAAAATAAAAAAACACGTTATTTTTACTTTTTAATTGGAACTGAACTGTCTGCGGAATGAAATTGCACAGGAATCACGTCATCGCCTTTCTTTATAAAATTTTGTTCAACTTTGTGAGTGTCCACGACTCGAGTCTTCTTTTTTGGCTGTGACTTAACGTCAGAGTTTAAAGTAATACAAGATGCAGTTTTGAACCTGCAAAACCTTTCAGGAGGTTGTTATGAAACTCGTAAATAATCATATAACAATACGATACCAAGTCAATAATCCTAAATAATAATAAATACTTTTTATTTTAGATTTTTAAATTTTATTGTTTTTCAGAATAACTGTCTTAATAACCCTCTTCAAAAAAAACAGAATCACCCATTGCGATTTATCGCGCGTCATGTCACTGTGTGCGTGAATGCGATGACCAGTGACGACAGGCTGTACGAGGCTCCGCCCACATTTCTGCGAAAAAAACGCGGCACGTAATTTGAACTAAAATGGCGGTCGTTGCTATGGCAACGCGCAGCCCCGCGTTGCACGCATACCGCAATTCGATTGAGACTCGAAAATCTGTTACTGCGCAAGTTTCAAGCAACGTGCCGCGATCTGTACAAATTGTTGTAGCTACAGCAACTTATAGCAAATAATTTAACCTTGAGATGTAGTTCGAATTTGAAAATAACAATGTTGTTTCTACATTATTGTTTTTAAAATTTCGCTAAATAATAACTCATTTTTAAGCATCATTACAATGCGAAAACCTTCATCATCTGCTGAGCCTGTTCTCAACTATGTTAGGGTCGGCTTTCAGGCTAACTGTATGCAGCTCATTACATGGAGTGCCAGTGAATCACGAAGGGCGACTGCGTATCAGACCTCAACAAACCAGTTGCTTGATAACACGATACCCATTTGTTAGACTAATTGTCAGACTTTCTGGCTTTTGATTACCCGTACCAATGACCCTACGGCAGGGCTGTAAGGTCATTGACCCGTACCGACACGTGTGGTACCTAACGACTGTCCGAGAGCTACAAATCTATCGGAACCAAAGGCTTTAAGTGCTTTCCGAAACACATGATTTAAATGATGTCCTAAGTTTTAGAAAGTACTTACATCATTATGAATGAAAAATAACACAGTGGTACTTGCTCAGTTGCGAACCCGCAACCTCATGCATGAGAGGAGAACGCCTTAACCACTGGGCTATTACGATAAATAATAATAGTAGGAAGTAGATACTACTGCGCCAAAAAAAAAGTTCACGTTGGCGTCGTTAGTTACCTATCAGCTGATGAATAAAATAATAGGCGGCGATAAATAAACCTTACATAGCACGTAAGCAGAACTTCCTGTTGCACAACTGTGAAACTAATCGCGAGCGCATGCGCGCCTAATAATAATAAGGTTATGTAGGTACTGGGCGCGTCGCCGCGGCGGGCTCTCTATGTAAATTCAGCCCCAAGGACGGTTTTCGTTTTTATTTGTAGATTAAATTGTTGATTTAAGATATTCTTTTCTGCTTTTTAACGGGGTGAGGACCGACAAAAATTCCTCAAGATAATTTGTGCTAGTTAAGTAGGTAGGTACCCATGTGTTTTAAAGTGATTTATTTTATCTGATAGGTATTTTTGGCGTAGTTAAAAATTTTAAATCAACTTATTTACACTTATCAAGTTGATTTAGCTAACATCGTATTTACAAATTATTGTCTATGTACAAATAAATAAATTACCTACTTATGTTACCTGGAGGTATTGTTCAAAGTTTCAACCGTCACACTCTAGCACGACGTTGCACCACACAAACACATTCGTTTTTATTGTGTCGAAAGCACTGATCACTTTTTGTTTGTTATGAACATTGTAGACGCCAACTCGAGTAAATAAACACTCGTCCGTCTACAGGATGTTGGCGTATTGGTGTTCCAGAACCCAGCGACAAAATGTAACTCGCACGGCGTTATCAAGTTGGTGGAGATCCTGTACCTTGCGGTAATGAAAAGGATGCTGCATTTCTTTGTGCAGCAGCCGCCACACTGAAGTGGTGCACTCCAAACCGTCGACCAGCCTCCCGTTTGCTTGCCCGTGGCTTTCGCCGGAAGAATTCCAGAATATCTTCCTGCAAGGCGACAGGCAGGCCTTCGTTGCCGCGACCTTAAGCATGCTGGGGAACGTCGAACTGCCGATGATCGAGTCTCTGCGTAGCAGCCAGCATTACCCTGTGTAAGGGACGATGCCGATTGGGGAATAACTCCGCGAACATTTCGATGGCACGAGATACATTGTCTCCGCTGATGGCATACAAGCGTACCATCTCCGCCAACTACATTGGAGTATTGGTCTGTCATTTTTACAACTAGGTAGTAGGTACCTATCGCGACCGTTAATCGAAGGCGCACTTGACGGGCGGAATTTGCAAGCGTATGTACGCGCCGGCGCCATCAATCACACTAATAAATTGACCCGATTTATGTGCTTGTGATGGCCGCGGGGGCGTGGCTAGTGGTAGTGGGAGCGTGCGGTGGTTGGTGCTTTGGATCTATGAAAGAAATGTGGGTTGCGTTTGTTTGTGTGTGTGTGAAAGCGCAGTTTAAGGACACGTACAGACTGGCCGCGTTTTAAAAAGGGGAGTTCACACTTACCGATTTCCGTAAATAAGAATAAAATGAAAAAAAAATACCTGCCCATTTTATTGTTGATTCGGGTCGAAAATCACTAACATAATTACCTCCTAAAATGTTTTGCAGGTCCAAAGCAACACCTTGTATATAGTATACAGCATGTAGGTGCGTTGATTAGTATCGTATCGTATGT
This sequence comes from Atethmia centrago, assembly GCA_905333075.3. Classification (NCBI taxonomy): domain Eukaryota; kingdom Metazoa; phylum Arthropoda; class Insecta; order Lepidoptera; family Noctuidae; genus Atethmia; species Atethmia centrago. The sequence continues at coordinate 19,683,583 of HG995385.1, forward strand.
ATTAAGTATTTTCAATCATTATTTTTAAGTGATAAAAAAAATGCTAACTTACTTCATTAAAAAACTTAATGATTTTCATAGATGGAAGCGCTCTGTAGGTTTCGTGTATCTACGAGGGCTGCACTAAAAGTATCGGGAATGGAATATTTCCACTGTTCCTGTCATATAAAAATCCTTTTAATTGAAAACTCCTTGGTTTTAAAAATCGAATACCATTTAATTATTTATTTAAAAAAAGATTCACGGTCTTGTCACAAGGTTTTGTCAAACTTGTTTAGTCGTTGAGAAAATGGAATTGACTCGAGAAAATTCAAGAGCGATGATTTATTATGACTTTCGAAGTGGTTTAACACAAAAACAGTGTGTTGACCGGATGATTTCTGCATTTGGTGATGAAGCCCCATCCAAAACCACAATTTATCGCTGGTTTGCTGAATTTCAACGTGGACGTGTCAAGCTCAGTGATGATCCCCGTCAAGGTCGTCCAAAAACTGCAGTCACCCAAGAAAACGTTGATGCTGTGCGTAAGCTGATTGCGGAAGATCGACATGTGACATACCGCGAAATTCAGGCAACTTTAGACATTGGCATGAGTCAAATACAAATAATCTTGCATGAACAATTAGGTGTAAAAGTTGTTTTCCCGGTGGATACCGCATTCGCTCTGTGAAGAGGAAAAAGCGGCTCGCGTTACTTGGTGCGTCAGAATTCTCGAAGGATTCCACGCAGGATCCTCAAATGCTGTATACAACATCGTATCAGGTGACGAATCCTGGATACACGCGTATGAACCCGAAACAAAAAACCAGTCACGAGTTTGGGTGTTCGAAAATGAGTTAAAGCCAACAAAAATTGTTCGTTCACGGAGTGTTGCAAAAAAAATGGTGGCCACGTTTGTCTCCAAAACCGGCCATGTTACGAATATTCCCCTTGAGGGACAAAGAACGGTTAATGCAGAATGGTATGCTAGCATTTGTTTGCCACAGGTCGTTTCTGAACTCCGTAAAGAGAACTGCAACCGCCGCATCATTCTTCATCTCGACGAAAACATAGAATTATTAGACCATCCGCCGTACAGCCCCGACCTAAGCCTTAATGATTTCTATACTTTCCCTAAAATAAAGAATAAATTGCGTGGACAGAGATTTTCATCACCTGAAGAAGCTGTGGACGCCTACAAAACGGCCATTTTGGAGACCCCAACTTCCGAATGGAATGGTTGCTTCAATGATTGGTTCCATCGTATGGAAAAATGTGTCAAATTTCGCGGAGAATACTTCGAAAAGCAATAAATACATTTTTAAATAGTAATGTTGTGTCACTTCCTTGATTCCCGAAATTTTCAGTGCCGCCCTCGTATACTTTATTTGAGCATATAGTGCTTAATTTGGATGGCATCCAATTAACTTTGCCCGTTGAATCAATCCATTTACATACACCTCTTAAAATAAATTTCGTGTATGAATGTTATTCGAGCTTAAATTTGTATTGTAATGTTTATAATAAATATTAAATTACTTATTTTCTTTTATCGATATCAATCGATAAAATCAACATCCAACCAGACTACAACACTAATTGAGTAGCGAAGAACTTTCGAGAACGCAATAGTGAATACATTCCAACCAAGATAAACTTTATTGTAATGAACATAAGGTTGATTTTAACTAGACGTTCTATTAAATTATTAGTGAATTGAAATTAATTTAGATTTTATTAGAAAACAAATAAAATAGTACCTACCGATGGTACGAAACACCTCCATTTTTAAGATTTTTTCTCTTTGCACTCTAAAATGGAACAATACGGCATAGCTACGGAAAAATAAATTTATCGTGAGACTAGCGACTCGACGCGATGTTAGAACACGACTGGGATCAAGTAAGCGTAACAGCGCTTATTTGTGGCACGCGTGCCACGCCTACTTTGCACTTCCACTGTTTTTCCTGTTCCGTGACAAAAAACGATTACTTTTAGCTTTAGTAGACACCTAGTTATTATTCCGATAATAACTTAAGGCCGTGGTATATGTGAATTGTGCGGAACTGAAGAAGATTAAAACAGTTTTTCTCCATAACCCGTACCAAAATAATCTTAAAAAAATATATGTTAATCTACACAATACAAAACATGTCCCCTTCACTTTAAAAAAAATAAAAATCTATTTTAAATATCATTAATATACAGGCAAAGTAACCTCTGTTTTAGAAATATAAAACCTTTTTCTTCTAAACTATTAATCGCTAGGTTTTTTTACAGTCATCATGATATTACACAACACAATGCCTAGGGAATCTTCGGCTTATTTTTTTAAATAACTTTACTGGTTAATTCTAGTCATTATTTTTTACATAAATCGACACTGAATCGCGTGAGCAACCCCTCTGTCGCCTAAAAAATCAGTGCAGGACGAGACGCAGTGCTAAGCGGACCTGTACCACTTTTTCCCGCATTTTTTGTTGGTGACATAACCATTAGAAGATATTGTAAACAAACTATTAAAATCAACAAATTAAGTATGTAGGTAACCTACTTATTTTGTTGATTTCAATAGATATGTGTGTGTGTGTAAATATTATAGTAGTTTTTACTATGAAGTTAGTTAGTAGTAATAATACATAGGGAATATTTGTGTTATTAACGTATGTTTATTTATAAAATCAATATGGGTGGGTATACAAAAAAGACGCTATTTAAGCGAAATTTGAAAATAAAATACAAGAGGAGAATACAAAGAATGAAATGGTAAGTTGATTGATTCTTACTAATAAAATTGTATAGGTAGTATAGGTAGGTACCTATACTACCTATAAAATTTTATTAGTAACAATCAATCGTTTTGAAAAAAATATAGGTAGGTACGTGTAAACAATATGCGTACCTAAGTAGGTACCTACCTACCAGCTGCATATGCTTACCTAGGTACCTTTCTTCGCCTGAACGCCAAACTAAGTGCTTTCGTTTGGAATTTGCCAACGTAAATTCGTACGTGTATAGTGGCAACAAGGTATAGATTCCAAACGACCGGGCGGCATTACAACTCAGCGACGCAGTAACAAGCTATAGATTCATGCAGCAAATCTATAGTTTGTTACTATTAGACACGTACGAATTTACGTTGGCAAATTAGAAACCACATTCTATGCGGCTAGTGTCAAAAATCTAAGTCAGTCATTTATTTCTTAAGAAAATACATTGTGCTGACATTTTTAGTGACAATAAAAAATAAACTATTAAAAAATATATTTTAAATTAATTACACATTTATCTGCGTACTTATAATTAGATTTGATATAGATAGGTAAAAGAGTAAATCAATTAGGCCAATGGCACGCAGTGCCGCTGTATCGTGGGCTCGTGACATGCCACAACATAAAGCTGTCACAGTAAACATAAGTAAAGCAGTATTACGTTTTCATACAAAACGGCTTTTTTTTTTCAGTTCCACTGGATATAAAATGTTATCATCACCCAATGTGCAACAATGCAAACCAATTATATGACGAAGGAGACAGGTAAAATTATTTTCGTCACACCTACTCGTAAAGGGTTATTTTGATCCCCCATATTAGGGACAAAAGTAGGATTTTTCGTCCTAGGGCGAAAATTTTACACTATCGCCCATGGGAGGTAATGTAATCGACGTATTTGATTGGTCGTCTAACATTACTTTCACAAAAATCTAGTAGGCTATGATTTTTTTTTCTTTCAATTTGATTTTGTCTTTGATTTTTAACATACTCGCTTTATTTCTGGTCCACAATACTGTTCGTTGGTGTCCTCATTTAATAATACATTGTGCTACAAGAGGTCAAAGGTGTATTTCACGATTGTGCATTTACGGCCCAAGCCGTAGGCGAGGGTTGTAAACCACACCAGGGAGCGGTATACTACATATTTTCGGGTTTGATTATCACATAGTGCTTTTCCTTACACATACGAGGAAACAAAAATATTCAATCAAACATTTCATGCATACAACAAGAAACAATCATGGCGCCGATTGTGGGTCACACAAATAAGTTTTTTTGCGCGTCATCTATTTAGCTACTGTCAGTTGCGATCAATAAACACATTCAACGTTGTGACTTTATGGCAAAACTAAAACCTATTCACCGAAACCTTACGTCAAAATGAAAAAAAAAACGTAGCTTACTAGTTTTTTTTTAGACTAATGAACTTCAACATTGTAGTTTTATGGCAAAACTAAAACCTATTTACCAAAACCGCACGCTAAAATCAAATATAAGAAAAAAATATCATAGCCTACTAGATTTTTTTAGGCTTCCTTTAGCGTGAAGTAATGTTAGACGACCAAGCATATGCGTCGATTAGATTACATCCCACGGGTGGTAATAATACATTTTCCGACCATGGGCGAAAATGACCAACATGTCCCACAATTATGCGGGATCAAATAACCCTTTACGAGTAGGTGTGATGAAAATATTCTCACTCTCATGTTGGAACATGATTGGTGACTTACTGATAATAAATGCCTCTATTGTGTTATTGATAATAAATGTCTCTATTGTGTAATTTTTTTTCCCTTTATTTTATTTATAAGAATTCTCACTTCATACAAGTTATTTGTATGAAACGATTTTCATTGAATAAAGCTAAGAATACTCTGGACTACGTCACCTTTCAAACACAAAAAGCGAGCAAGGTCAACGGCGTAAGGCCAACTCTTAATTCCCCAAGTACTCGATTATTTAAATTAAATATTAATTAAATGATAGGGAGATAGCATTTTGACTTGTCCCTGGACGATGCAGCTATATAGATCATAAAATATTTACGTTTTATCCTAACAATTGACTACAGGTCCCTACTATTTTATTTACTATTTTATTTATTCAAGAGATTGTGGTAGACTATTTTAAAACATAATTCATATATTATATCTTTAATTTATTAAATTATGGGAATTCAATTATAGAACCTAAATTGTGAGCAACCTGACGCGTCAAGTTTGTTACCGTATTTTTTCCATGAATTACTAAAATTTTGCTATATTTTATTTATATAATAGCAAAACCAGAAGCTTTAACTCATCCAACATTTTGTATCGTCAGTTTTACCCATAACACTGTGTAAAGTGTACGTGCGCAGTACCACTCATCGCTTGGTGGAAAACTTACTGTCAAGATAAGTTACCAAAATATTGTATAATTTAGTATGTAAACAACATGATTGTGGTAATTTTTGAAAGCTTTAACATCTAGCTGAATAAATAAATAATTAAAGACGCTTCACTGCAATTGTACCTATTTACGTTTAATATTAATCGCGCAAAGGTAAGGTAACGTTACGTCAGTTATAAGTACAATCTCACATACAAAATTAAGTTGAAATTACATCTTACTTCTTTTAGACCTATAACTTTTTGTGAAAATGCCCACTTTTTTTTTTTTTTTTTGAGGGTGGGAAATCATCAAATAACTTCTCCCGCTCTGGGCGGAGCGGGAGGGTGTGTCAGACTCTTACTGACTAAAACCCACCCGTATTCCTTCCTGTTGCCTGTGTTGCGGGGTCCTCGGTGACCCATAAGTACCTTCCCGCGACCCCAGCAGGCATCGGCCCTAGTGGACCCCTATGTGCTGACGACATCTCTTTGAGGCGCGCGTGGAATACGACGCGCCGTCGACCCGGGCCTGGTCCTTACCGGACGGTGAGCTACCCATTGCTCACCATCCGCAAGCCCGGGCAGATTTCCGGCAAGCCCGCCTACGGTGGCCGGAAATCTGCCCGGGATTCCCGACGCCCTGGGCGTCTCCTGCGGCGGCTAGGGGCAAGAGGGCGCGAAACTTGCCTTTCCCTCAACCGTCCCGCCTCCTCCTTCGCGAGCATTACTGCTTCGCAGAAGGAGGTGACGGCTGCCCATGCCCTCTCGCTCCGTACCATGGCCTGAACCAGGGCCGGACGCGAGAGGTCTCTGCTGCCGATCGCCTCCACGAGGATACGGCGGTGCTCTGCCCAAGCCGGGCAGACCTACACCGTATGCTCCACCGTGTCCTCCGGGCGATCCACACAGTGGTGACACCCGGACGTTTCCTCCCGCCTTATCCGACACAGGAACCTCCCGAAGCTGCCGTGTCCGGTGAGGACCTGCGTCAGGCGGAAGGTGAGGACGCCGTGGCGCCTCTCCAGCCACTCCTCAAAGAGGGGACTTATCGCCGCAATCGTGGCGTGCCCAGCACTGGGTTGCGACAACCGTACTTTCCATGACGCCATGAGATCCCGCCGGAGCTCCGTCCGCTGTGCCGCGATTTCTCGCGGCAGCAAACTAACGCCCCGGCGTTTCGCCTCCTCGCGCCACTCCCATACGTGCGCGAGGACTTTTGCCTCCAGATCCCATGGCGGCAATCCGGCAAGGAGGCTCGCTGCCTCACAGGAGAAAAATGCCCACTTAAGACCAGGCACTCTAATATAATTTCCACGCAAGCTCCGCCCCATTCACCCCGCCAATCCGCGCTTCATGACCCGGGAGCGAGCCGAACGTCAACGCAAAATTCTAACTTTATGTATTTTGATTTTAGAATAGCGAACATAAATGGAAAGGTCAAAAGGCTCAGGTTTTGTTGTGAAGCCTCATATTTACTAAAGATGTCCTTTAGAGCATATTCCCTTACAAACAATTCATCCTGAAGCTGCTGAGTGTCAGTATCATACATAGTATTACATAACAGTTCGCTATTACACATTTAATTCTTGAATTAAATTTAGAATTTTTTGCCTAAGTTTTGTATTTAATTTATTTACTTTCTGGCGTTTTAAAGATTTTTGAATTTTTCTAATTAACCTATTAATTTTAATATACTTTTTTATCTTATTATGGCTAGTAAACAAATTGCTTTTAGTGATTGTATCATTAGTTAAATCTATTGTTACAACAGGCTCAACACAAGTGAGTCCGGACCCGCTACCAACCAACTCATCATATAGACTGCAGGTGATCACAGACCCTTCACTGGCTTTGAGAGATTCCAAACGGGTTATTGTGTTGTGGGCCCTGCTTAATTTCAGTTCTAATTCAGATATCCGTCTCAAAGCCAATTTGTGGGTGTCACTACATTCTTGGAAATTTGACACAAGTTGACAGAGGTGTTGATGCTGGTCAAGTATGTCCATATGCTGTATACGTAGTTCAGCCAATTGGTTCTTAAGCTCAGTGTTCTTGTTATTAATATACTGAACTTCCACCTCGCTGTCTTCCCTTTCCTGTAGCAGCTGATTGCACTGTTTTTGACTAGATTCCAATTCTTTCAACATAGCCCTCAGTTTTTCTTCCAAGGATGCAGCTCTACGGGTCAACATATTGATAGGCCAACCCTAGAGGCACCCTAGAATGAGAGAAGAGAAAGCCAAGTGAGTAAAGGAATAAGAGAGAGGGATAAAATGTGGATAATAAGTACTAGGATGAAGGGCAAATTAATTAGAATTTAAAGATAACAAAGGGATAAAAGTTAAGAAGAGGGTGAAATCTCAATTATGGGATGATACATCAATTAATCACTGATATGTCTTATTTGAGATGGTAATATTATAAAAATAAATGCGAAAAACAACAAAATTAAGTTTGGAAAATGGTTGGGGGTACTACTGTTTTAGGTGATTGTAAATACGGTTTTTTACATTAATTTCATGAACTGGCACTAATTCTGTGATTTAACATAACAGAGGTATGTCTAGTAATCAAGTGCAGTGATTTCTATGGGGTCTCTAACGTATTAATGCGATTTTATCTTAATTATGCATAAGCATAATGTCCAGTACAATAAAGAGAAGTATATGGTTATTTAGGACACAGCTCACAGGGACGAGCAATAAACGTAAAAGGGAAAGAGGTGTAATATGAACTAACTATTTTGATATAAATATGCTTAAAATTAAAACAAATACTCCCCGGGTTAGGTGATTTCAAATCCGTCCGTGCATCCGACCGTATGAGTGGAAAAATCTGTTTAAACATTTACTATAATGTATAGCGTATAGGCTAGGTCTATGCACACTCAAAAAATCAAAAACCAAAAGTCATTTATTCAAACTAGGCTGAAAATCAGCACTTTTCGAACGTCAAAGTTACATAAGACAGTCCCCCAAAAATGCCCGCCCGTCACCACTTCCTAGTGCTTTAGCTGGGAAGAAGAAGTGGTGGAACAAACTCCCCAGCAGCACGTCTGTCTGTTTAGTTATATAAACTTGATTTTATACAAATCGTATGCAAAGTAATTAACATTACGAAACACAAAACATTGGATTAAATTACACACTTGCCATACGTTAGCTAGCACGCGCCAGTATACCAACAAAACAATGAACAAACTGTACTCAAGCAGATAAAAATTTCAACATAAAAAAAACGTAAATAGAACTTAATACCTAAATAAAAGCCTCCAGGCATAAAGAGCGTGCCCGCTTACATAAGGCAATTGCTGTAGCTCAAAGTGAGAAATGATAAACTAGCCCCATCGAAGTAAAATAAGTAAACAATTACTAATAACAATTAAAACCATGATCAGCAAGACGACCAGTCACCACAAGCAGCACCCGTTCACGAGCATAACGCAAAGATCAGCCATCACCCCCCTCGCCATATTGGAGGGAAGGAGGCAACCCGATCCCCGACGCTACCGCAGGCAGTGACATCTAAGGGAGCATGACGAGCTTGCTGCCGGTTGCTCAGGCAAGAATAGTATAATCAATAGTCGAGGACGCTAGCTAACCACTTATTGCAATACAACTCATAAAACACACATTGTAATGAGTAGATTATGTAACTATTTAATTAAAATTTAACTAATTAAATTACATTGACTTATACAGTCAAAATAAAAAATAATCAATTATATGAACTCATATAACCTGTCAGTAGGAAAGCTAATTCTGGAGAAAGAACATAAACATTGTCTTGAGTTAATCACAGCGACCAACTATTCTTATCGTTTAAGTAGTCATTGATACAATAGTATGCCTTTGAACAAAGGGTGGATTTTACTTTAGTTTTAAACGCATTAAAAGGCAAATCTAGCAAAGAAGAGGGCAGCATGTTATAAAAAGTTATACCAAGCCCAACAAATGAGTTATGTACCTTATGAAGCCGGTGAAATGGAGCTCGTAATTAGTCCTTATTTCTGGTGTTAATATTGTGAATATCACTATTTTTAGTGTATAAGTGTATATTTTGCCTAATATATAAGATGTTGGCGAAGATGAATTGTGATGCCACCGTGAGAATACCAACATCTTTAAAAAAATCTCTCAGAGAAACTCTGGCACCAAGCTGGTAAATAGCTCGAACAGCTCGTTTTTGATGAACGAATATATTTTGAATGTCAGCGGCTTTGCCCCACAGCAGAATACCGTAGGACATAACGCTATGAAAATAACTAAAATAAACTAATCGAGCTGTATCAACGTCAGTGTATTGTCTTACTTTTCTGACGGCGTAGGTGGCCGAACTGAGCCTGCCCGCTAGGCTTGATATATGAGGGCCCCACTGAAGTTTGGCATCTACTGTTATACCAAGAAAAACTGCCGAGTCTACAGTTTCAAGCACCCCATTATCTAAGACGATGTTGGGACCTAGATTCCTAACATTTGGCAAGGCAAACTTTATACATTTCGTTTTCTTGGCATTGAGAACTAGGTTATTCGTTGTAAACCAATCCGTGACCATTGAGAGTGCACTGTTTACGTCATCAAAATCTTGTCTATTCCTGTTTACTTTAAAAAGAAGTGAGGTGTCATCTGCAAACAATACAACGTCACAGATACCCTTTAAATAAAATGGTAAGTCATTAATATACACTAAGAATAAGAATGGACCCAGTATTGAGCCTTGAGGTACACCTAACTGAACTGGTAACCCGGAAGATTTTACACCATTCACATCTACACATTGGAACCTATTATGTAAATAAGAATTTATTACTTTGAGAGCTTCATTTTGGACACCATAATGACACAGTTTACGCAAAAGCGTGTCATGGTCCACGCAATCAAAGGCTTTGGAGAGATCACAGAAAACTCCAATAGCATTTTGCGAGTTCTCCCATGCGTCAAATATGTGTTTCAGCAGTGCAACACCCGCATCTGTAGTCGAACGACCTTTTGTAAAACCATATTGTTCATTATGAAGGAGGCTGTTTAAATTAAAATGTCTTAGCAATTGCTTGAGTATTAACTTCTCAAATATTTTGCTAAATGCAGGTAAGATAGAAATAGGTCTGAAATTGCCAACGTCATTTTTATTACCTGATTTAAATAAAGGTATGACTTTACTACTCTTCATGAGGTCAGGAAAAGAGCCCAAATCAACACATTTATTAAAAGTAACAGCTAGATAGGGGGCTACGATTTCTATTATATTGCTTAATAGTTTAATGGAGATACCCCAGATATCACCAGTGTTTTTAGACTTAAGTGTGTTAAAAATATTAACTACATCACGAGGTGTTACATGTTCGAAGCTAAATAAGCGACTACATTTAGGCACACTACTATGCAAAAGGTTTTCAGCTTTAGACGGGGACGAATTCAAGGAGCGAGTCGTAGTTATAGGTATGTTGGCAAAAAACTCATTGAATGCTTCAGCTACGTCAGCTGCTTTATTAACTAATTTGTTGTCGACCATAATCTCAAGTTGTTTTTCTTGTTTAACCGACTTACCCGTTTCATTGTGAATAATTTTCCAAGTGGTTTTTACTTTATTATTGGAATTTTTAATTGTATCGCTTAAAAATTTAGATTTAGCAAAAACACAAATCTTTTTAAATAGTTTTGAATAATTTTTGACATACTCTAAGAAAGGAGTGTCAAACCTGAATTTTTTCAAACCGTATAACTCGTATAGTCGCGCTCTACTTTTATAAATACCTGGAGTAGCCCATTGGTTAAAGCCAGCGGAGGTGCCATTAATGTTAATGGTTTTGGTCTTGAAAGTAGATTGGTACTCTTTTTGCACAACATCAAAAAGAGCTCCATAGATATCATTAGGATTCACGTGTTCTACTATAGATGGTGTAATTCTATGAGCTATATTATTTTTAAACTTGTCGCACCGACTAGCTGTATAAGGCCTGCATTCTATTTTATGCGGCTTTTTATGTAATGGCATAGGGAAGCTAGCTAATAAACCACAGTGGTCAGACGTTAAGTTACTTAACACTAATTTATTTTTGGCATCACAATCACTAAAAATATTATCAATACAACTATATATTTACATAATATAGTGTACATAGAACTAGCCCAGGCTGCATACATTTCTGGAACATCTCCTTTACTAAAATCTAGCCTCCTTGACTTTGATACTGGCTCATCTGATATACCTATGTATTTGCATTTTCTAAGCTATTTTCATCTTGCACTGTTAGTTTTCTGACATATTCAGGATCTCGTAAGTATCTTTTTTTTTCGGATATAGTGGATCTACCAACTCAGGCAGCAGATAATACATATAAAAAGAGACTAATTTGGGATCCATCTCTTTTCTCCAAAATCCGTCATCTTTTCCCAGTACTTCAATTTTGAATTTATTATCTCTATATCTTGGGCACGCCACGATTGCGGCGATAAGTCCCCTCTTTGAGGAGTGGCTAGAGAGGCGCCACAACGTCCTCACCTTCCGCCTGACGCAGGTCCTCACCGGACACGGCAGCTTCGGGAGGTTCCTGTGTCAGATAAGGCGGGAGGAAACGCCCGGGTGTCACCACTGCGTGGATCGCCCGGAGGACACGGTGGAGCATACGGTGGTGGTCTGCCTGGCTTGAGCAGAGCACCGCCGTGTCCTCGTGGAGGCGATCGGCGGCAGAGGTCTCTCGCATCCGGCCCTGGTTCAGGCCATGGTACGGAGCGAGAGGGCATGGGCAGCCGTCACCTCCTTCTGCGAAGCAGTAATGCTCGCGAAGGAGGAGGCGGGACGGTTGAGGGAAAGGCAAATTTCGCGCCCTCTCGCCCCTAGCCGCCGCAGGAGACGCCCTGGGCGTCGGGAATCCCGGGCGGATTTCCGGCCACCGTAGACGCGGGCTTGCGGACGGTGAGCAATGGGTGGCTCACCGTCCGGTAAGGACCAGGCCCAGCTTGACGGCGCGTTGTATTCCACGCGCGCCTCAAAGAGATGTCGTCAGCACAAATGTAGGGGTCCACTAGGGCCGATGCCTGCCGGGGTCGCGGGAAGGCACTAAAGGGTCACCGAGGCCCCTGGAAACACAGGCAACGGAAGGAATACGGGTGGGTTTTAGTCAGTAAGTGTCTGACATACCCTCCCGCTCCGCCCAGAGCGGGAGAAGGTACCATACGGCAAATAGACATTTTGTTTTTTTTTTGCTACATGCATCTGACCTTGAGCTTGATAATACCAGTCAGATTATTTGTGTGATTATTTATCACTTACGTTAATCTGAAAATAAAAATATTTATCTTTTACTACCTGACTGCACTGAGGCCAAAAAGAACGGAAAGTTTTTAACATAATACTTACTTCACCATTTTGTTTTTTTTTTTTTTTCTGAGAAAGTATTTACTTATAAGTCATTATTAGGATAAAACATCGTCAACAATTTGATGTGTAAATGTGTGATGTGAAATTCAAGGTGTAATTTTGGTACCATAGTAAAAGTACAATGACCCCACAAGACGTTAACGGTGATTCAAATTACACCTTGTATAAATGTAAAAAAAAATAAGCAAAAACACACAATTGTTATACTACATATAAATATTATAATATTGTTATACAATATTTATTTATAATAATTAAATCGCCACCATAGCTTCCATGTTTTCACAATCTTCAACGCAACTGTAACAAGCTGGCCTTGATGCCACTGGCAAGGTTGTGGTTGCATGCAATAATATTAGCAGTAGATATGATATAGGGCGTCTGCAATCAAATCAAATTTACCTGATCATCATAGAGAGATATCTAGAAGTATGTATGTCCATTGTGGTCATTTTTACGTATTTGACGTAAAGGTATTTGGGTGTTCAGACTGAACGGAAAAATCTTGGCGGAATATACTAGCTCCATTGAAAATAGGACCGTATTACCATAGCCTAAAGTATAAAATCGTAAGTATGAATATCGACACGAATGTGTCAAACAATTTTATACTATAGATTACGTTTCGTCAAAATAATATTGCGGTATTTAAAAAAAAAAGTATTTATAAAAAAATACTGCTTTGCTTCTCTCATGATTATTGCAATATTTTTCAAACGTTCGACTAACTTCTCTTCTGAACATATCTTCTATTATATTTGTTACCCATTGTATAGCGTTATAATATGAATTTAATTGAAATAACTCCCAAATAAAATACCTATTGAGCGCGCGCGCGAGCAAAACACACCCTCCCACGATGGCGCTCAGCGCGGCACTAAGAAACCGGTTAAGGCTCCTACATACTGGCGCGACTTGTCGTGCGACGCGTCGCGACAAAAAGGCACCGCTTGTAGCGCTACACGCGGTGTCTTTGTGTCGCGTCGCGTCGCGCAACAAGTCGCGCCAGTATGTAGGAGCCTTTATGCCGAATTGCCGATATGTGCTAAACGGTAAACGCTAACGCATCAGTAATAAAGTTGAATACCGCGTGCGCTCTTTGATCGCGTTCGAGCACGAAACTAAATGTCTTAAGTCTGAATTTTTATTTCGTTTATAACTAAAGTAATAATTGATCTAGAGAAAAACAATCTTGTGGTCGGATAGTAAACTATATTTTCTTACTGTGAAAATTTATTTTAGACATAAAGGCCGAGCAATCTTGAAAAAAAATGTAAAAATCTTTAAAAAAAGACATCATTTTCGAATAAAAAATGAGTTGAGTGAAAATGTTACAATTACGTAACTGTCTTGTACATGGAAAGAAAAAGAGCCAAAATTCATATACTGAAGTTACATTTTGATTGTATGTGTGACTATTTCAGAATATGAATGCAAATTAACATAAAATTTAGGGAGCCTCCTCTTAAGTCACGTAAGAGAGCAGTGGTGGCCTAGTGGTAACGGCCGCGACTTACGAGTTGTAGGTCGTAGGTTCGAACCCGGACGGACAGGTGCTTTACTTTGTGTAAATTATATCATCACCACTGCTCTCAAAACGGTGAAGGAAAACATCGAGAGGAAACAGTGCCTACACCCAAAAATTCGAAGACATGACATCTACCAACCCGCACTGGGCCCGCATGGTGTTATACGGACCTCTCCCTCTCACAGAGAGGAGGCCTGTGTCCCAGCAGTGGGAACATTATAGGCATAATAGATTATGTTAGGTCACATGTATCGTAATGTACTATTTAATCTAGACTTGCATTGTAATTATTTTGTTAATTTTTATTCTAACAAGATTCAATATTATCATTATTCATATACATACAGTGGGTGGCTGCCTGTCCCTCATGTTTGATGATGCACTCGACGTACACCTTAATGCTTTGTCTCGGCTAGTAGACCCACTGCTTAGCAGATGCTTGTAACACACATAAAAATAAATTATGGCCAGATAAAATCAGGTTGCCACCCTGAATAGGAACAAACTTTGAAAAGGATTTTTACTTTGGGTTAGTAGTTTGTAGCCAACAAGGTCTCTTTAATTCTTTACTAAATAATTTAGTACAATAAAAACTAAATTGTTAATTGTAATAATTATAGGTTTAAACAATTTGAGTTCTTTTTGGCAACAAACTTGAAACTATACTACTTTAACATAAAAAACTATCAGAGTTTAGCCCCATTGTCTACATTCACCCCATTTTAAAGAATACAATACTACGCTTTCCCTAGAAGGCTTGCATCCTAAAATTTTGGCAGAATACCTACCAACCCAACTAACTTCCTGCAGGCCTACAGGAAGTTCGACTAATCACCAAACAGCAGCCATCATGGCCGTCCTAGTGTTTTTATGCTTATTACATGCAAGGCCGCCTCTGTTTCTATGAATGAAGTCCAAAACCGCCTCTATCCAGGGTTAAGGAGCAAAATCGCCTCTATCCACTTTTCAATTGAATTTTATGCTCATGTTATTAAATTAATTAAATTAACTTCCTGCAGGACAGGGCTGCAGGAAGTTAAGTTGGGAAATTGCTCTTGTGTTAAATTTGTAGAAAACCAAAATGTTTTATATTTATTATTTTATTCTTTTAATAAAATTTATTCATAATGAATAAGTATATTAAATACCTACTTCATTACGGGTATTCAAAATTCCCTTGCCTGCGACAAAAAGCACGAATAAGCTTCACAATACAACTGGAGGTTCTTGTTTTATGTTCTCTTAGCCTTAGCATTTAACATAGTCTTACCGTTTGTTGTGGAAAGCGTAGCTATACAGCTGCTGCTACTACCTGCAAACTCTGGACTCAGGATTTTTGTAACCTGCGCACCCTACGCTTTTTGTTTATGAAGCAGTAGAAATGTAATACTCCCAGTAGTACTGTAATGATTTGATTGTGTTGTGAGTGTTCGGTTTATTAAAGAATAATCAGATGTCGCAGTTCTTAAATCGTCTCGTGCGTGGTACAAACTTGTAGTTGTAGTTTTGTTTTTGTTTTCGCTATCGACCACAGAGAACAGATACTTTCCTATATTATATTGTAGTCTGTGACAGATACGGTCGGGTCGGTTCCATAGACATCAGTCAGGTAATATCATCACGCACATTATTTTGCTAACTTTAGCTCGATATGTACTCCTATGAATGTAACAACAAGTTATCTATTTACATACTTTCTTCAGACCTCTATTTGATATTTTGGATTGGATTTTACAACGAGTCGCCTGAGTTTGAGGGTATTGGTGGTGTAGGGGGCTTAAGGGAGTTAGTCTTAATCCCCACAAAGTAATTTTGGCTGCCGGAGTTGCGTCTAAATATTATTAAACAATTTCCAAAAATTATGTGATGGGTATAATTATTGCCGAGAAACTATTGTGGCATACCAAATGGACAAAAATGAAGCAGTTGGAAAGATTGGTGGCCCCGGAAAAATTGTCCAGATTGATGAATCTAAATTTGGAAAAAGAAAATACAATCGAGGTAATTATATTTTAAATATTATGTCTTATAGGAAATGTATAAAAACAGGATATAATTCTAATAAATGTAATTAATAGCAATGTATTACTCCGAGTTGGCACAATCCGACTTCATTGGGTTAGGTTAGATGGCTTTTTTTTTTTTGATGGTAGGAAATCTTCAAATAACTTCTCCCGCTCTGGGCGGAGCGGGAGGGTGCGTCAGACTCTTACTGACTAAAACCCACCCGTATTCCTTCCTGTTGCCTGTGTTGCGGGGGCCTCGGTGACCCATAAGTACCTTCCCGCGACCCCGGCAGGCATCGGCCCTAGTGGACCCCTACCTATGCGCTGACGACATCTCTTTGAAGCGCGCGTGGAATACAACGCGCCGTCGACCCGGGCCTGGTCCTTACCGGACGGTGAGCTACCCATTGCTCACCGTCCGCAAGCCCGCGCCTACGGTGGCCGGAAATCCGCCCGGCATTCCCGACGCCCTGGGCGTCTTCTGCGGCGGCTAGGGGCGAGAGGGCGCGAAACTTGCCTTCTCCTCAACCGTCCCGCCTCCTCCTTCGCGAGCATTACTGCTTCGCAGAAGGAGGTGACGGCTGCCCAGGTTAGATGGCTAAGGCGGGAGCTTCGCTGCGCTGCGCTCCCGCCTTAGCTATCGTGGTTATTTTTTTTATTAAACCACCCAGAAGTAAGAGCCCCGCGTAGCGGGGCTCCGTCGACTCATAATTGAAGCCAGTTTTTATTTTTTTTTTTTTTTGTTATAGGTCGCAATATTGAGGGCCATTGGGTTCTCGGTATGATTGAGGATGGATCTGAAGATCTGAGGTTGGAAGTGTGCCCAGACAATATTCGCTCTGCTGAGGTTTTGGTGCCACTTATATTGAAGAATGTGGTAGTTGGCACCACCATCCACACTGATTTTTTGAGAGCATATGATTGCTTGTCCGAACATGGCTACATACCTACACAAAAAAGTCAACCACTGGGATCGTGACAACCCATTCATAGCTGAAGATGGGACTCATACTCAACGAATTGAGTCCTAGTGGAGGGCTGTTAAAAGATGTTTTAGGAAGGACAATTTTAATAACACGGAAAATTTTGCAGATGTTATTTTTGAATATTTATGGCGGCGAAATAACTTAAAATACAGAAAAGATGCATTCAGGGAATTAATAAAAGCGATAAAACATGTTTATAAAGTGGAATAAACATTTTTGTATAAAGGACATCATCTTTTTTGGTCCAAATATGAAAGTCAATAAAAAAATATGCTGTATTCCGTTAGAACTTGCCCCCCTGAGTATTTATTATTATGACACCAAAGCTGTAGGGTCATTGTCCTTGGTTTTATTGGAGTTCAAAAATTCAACATCTTCATAAATTTTCAGTGAATTTAATAAACAAAAACAAATGATTTGTTCTACCATATTTTTATTTTGAACATCGTTTAGTAAGATATATTGGTTCTTGACCTATTTTGGACATGTTGATCTTGTTTTGTTTTTTTGAGGATTATAAATAAAATACATATACAGGGGTTATTTTGTTTAATTAAATACTATAAAATCATCGTCGTCTGGTACAACAATAATGTTCTCCAATCCATAAGCTGGAGGGGTTATTGCTGGCAAATGTCGTGCATGGCTCATGTACCATATAATGCACATAATATGGGAGCAGCATCCAATTGTTCGCTTTCCTATGATGCACGAACAGTAATAGTGAGCGATTGCTTGTCGGCCTGATAACGACCTATCGATTATAATGTAGACATAATACTGTCTTGCTCTAACATGCCGCGATTGCAGTCGGCCTCTTATCATCCATAAATCATTGCCCTGCAATTCCGCCAAGTCTTCATTTGATAACTCATTGCTGAGCTCAATTGTGAATGCTCCATTGTCAAGGACGTGCTCACCGTAATAGCTTTTGGGCTGTTTTAGTTGATAAACGCCCAGAGCGAATAAAAATAATTCGTTCTCATCCATTCTTGGAAAATCTACGAACTCTGGCATATCTGCAGTCATTAAAGTAAACTGAGCACGTCTGCAATTGTAGTTATGGCGTATTACAAGATCTGCCAATCTATTTGGCATATTAATTCTCGTGGATAATCTCTAAAATCGCAGCAGCATTCGGATTATCTTCAATCAAAACATGAAAACGATTTATGATCGCCGCTGCTATCTTGAAATAGTCGAACATGCTGGGAAGGGCTCTGTTATTATATACATTTCGCAACAGGCGAAAATCTCTTTTGAACCTGCCGTTGACCACTTCAACCACCCAACGACAGATTGTTATCAGTATGGACTTATTGGCCTGATCCGTGGTTAGCTGTGTCTCATTTGGATACTTTGTTTCAGGCATATGTTGTACGTATCCGCAAGATTCCAGATTTCTTGCTGAGTCTCGAAAACCACGGTCCAGAATAAAAACATCTCCACTCCTATAAAACCAGTGGAAGGCACTGTCAGCATTATTAAGCATGTCATTCATTATATCTGCGTCAGACGTGGTGGCAGCATATGGTCCGTTAACTTCGATAATGGTGCCGATTCCCTTGTTCACAAACTAAACTAAATTTAAGTTCAGTGCATCCTTTTCTTTCTATTTCATTAAGAAAAGGACAGAAGATCAATTTTAGTTTAGTCCTGTCAAATTAATCAGCGCTTGATGTAAATTGACGTAATTTTAGTAGGCAAGTTTTTAATCACGTCTAAACTTGTATGGAGTTGTGACAGGCGCTGATTAATTTGACAGGACTAAACTAAAATTTATCTTCTGTCCTCTTCTTAATGAAATAGAAAGAAAAAGATGCACTGAACTTAAATTTAGTTTAGTTTGTGAACAAGGGAATCGGCGCCAATGTGTCCATCACAAGAAACCAAGAGGAACGGTTTTAGGAGGTTTCTGTATTTGTGATGGCTGTAAGACTTGCGTTGGAAAAAATAATTTTCACTTTTTTGCAGATAGATGTACGTGCCATCACAAATCGTGATCGCTTTCCTTTCATCTTCTGGGCTCGATGGGTTCCCAAACAGATTGTTGGGTAGAAATGGGGTTCCTGTGTGCTACATCCTGACGGGAAATATGGTCAAACCCAACATTTAAGGGCACAAAATCTTCTAACAGAGCGTTGCGTCCGATTTTTAACCACGTATGAAACGCTGTTTCGCTACATTTAAAAATATTAGCAAGCCGCGCGTTCGATTCACCTGTTCTTAACTTGACTAATACTGCCGCCAGTACGGTTCTTTTATTCTTTTTAGTTCTCAGACTTGGTAAACTGTCTAATAATTCAGTAAACTGATCTTGAGTCAGTCCTGTCCAAGTATGAAACTCGGCCGGTGCTATATTTTCATACTGCTCAAAATCAAGTATTTCCTCCGTAATATGTATTTGTAACATCGACACGATAGTCATTATTTGAGCTGCAGTGAATTCCTCAGAAGAGTTGTCTTGTACAGGAAGTAAATGCCACAGATTTTGCTCCACGTGTTCATTACAGACACGCGGACTTTCTGGTACGAAATAGCTATAGCGGCATACCATGCGAAAAATTATGTTCTCTGGAACACGACGGCGAGATTCATTCGTACAATGTTGGAAAATGCAACTATTTGCGGTGTTTGGAGCACGAAGAAGACCTGGCAAAATCAGCGAAATTGGTCTTGGATTTGGAACTTCCGATGGATCACTGTCTTGATCAGCTTGCTGTTCAGCCTCCCGAATAAGTCGCTGGTGCGTTCGGTCCGTTCTTTGCCAACAGGGTCGACAAATGAACGCAGTAGGCTCCAACTGTCGAGCTACTATATCTTCTATCACTATTTGGGCGATATCAAGATGTTGCATTTCTCTGGAAACCCAATCATATCTTCGCCGATTCTCTGTCGATGCATGGCACGAGATACACAACTCTGCCATGACTCGCAGCAATGTTCAAACTTAACAACGGAGATAACAAAAACAAAACAAATCAAAGCACAAGTGGGCATCACACGGACATACACGGCAGCGTTGCTTTCGGTACTAAACAATACACGCGAATGCGAGCAAACGAATGAGCATGGCGCGATGGCGGTGGTGGGCAGGAAAGAGAGGGGCTTCTGCTCGTTGCACCGTATTCCATTGTTCGCGTGAGTGTTTACCTGCGCGGCCATTGTTATTGGCATTTTTTAGGAAAAAGTCCCGGCATCCGATTATGCCACTAATGTTACTCATTAGTGGTTTAAATGAGATATATGTTATCTTGTCAGAAATAGGTCAAGAACCACTGCATCTTACTAAAAATGTTCAAATGTCAACAAGGTATGGTAGACAAATCATTTGTTTTTGTTAGTTAAATTCACTGAAAATGTATGAAGATGTTGAATTTTTGAACTCCAATAAAACCAAGGACAATGACCCTACAGCTTTGGTGTCATAATAATAAATACTCAAGAAGACAAGTTCTAACGGAATACAGCATATTTTTTTATTGGCTATATATACAGGGTGGAATTTTGTAATGCCACCTGGAGGGAAAGTACTCTTAATACTGCAGATAGAAAATTTTACTCAAAGGAACCATTCCTTTATTTTTGAATAGAAAGCATTCAAAGATTTTCGAAAATTCTCTTCTCCCACACCCAGGAATCGAACCGGCTAAAATCTGAAAAAATTATACCCTGTACTTTTATTGCATCGATCGTTAGGGTCAATTATAAGGATGAAATCTCTCTATCAAACAAATTAAATGAAAGGAAAACCAGGAATTACAAAATTCCACCCTGTATATACTTTCATATTTGGACCAAAAATGTATGAAATCCCGATGATGTCCTTTCAGTTTTTTATTTTTTCTAAGGAAACCAACTATTTCTGGCGGGTGAAAATGGTGAGGGGGGATCCGACCCCTCTCCCCCTCCCCACAACCACTCACGACCCCTTAAAATGGCTACGTATTATGAAATATTTACCGATTTTTTAATAAATTTCAAATATATAATATAGTAATTTTACAAATATACTGGACCTTGGTTCAAAGTAAGAAATATTTTGTTTATTTATTGTACCTATTCTTGGTACGTTTTTGCTCATTTTAAATTTACAACATAAAAAAAAATATAGTTTTGGAACCTACGGTGACAAAACCGAAAGAAAATAAAATTAAGAGTATTATAAATATTTTCTGTTCCTAATTGATTCGTCTAGTAATACAAAAGAACTGTATATATCCAATTAATTAATTGGAGTGATTGAATTTACTAGTTTAATTTTTATTTAACTTTTTAGGTGTACGTTACTCCAGCAGGAAAGTGGATGTGTGTGTGGAACCTAGAGTGATGAGTGGAACGTATAATTAGTGCGTAATCTGCTGTAAAGGTGCGCCACATAAAAAAATCGAGCACTTTATCTTCTTCACATTTTTAGTTTTGGAAAACAAAACAAAAAAAAAATTCTAAACGAATGATCGGAGAGAGAAATATTGTGCATGAGCAGAGAGCTTATATTCGTGCAAAACTGTGCGCCGAAAATATAATTTGTAAATTTGTCTTCAGGTTATCGAGATATTGCATTTCCTGCTGGAGTAACGTTACACAGAATCGTGTATCTTTAAAACCATTGCATGTGCGCTTGTAGGATAAACTTACACGAGTACCTCTTTATTTGTGCGTATTTGTGACAGAATTAGATTTAAGTAAATATTTATAATTTTCAAGCAAGAGCGCTTTTTTGAAAACCCGAAAAAATATCGCAGCGCCTAAATGAGAAAACGTATAAGTTCGCTGAAAACTGTATTCGGTCCTTCTTGACGCTTATAATAACCATAAAAAGTTTCAAAAGTGTACATGCATGCGTTATTGAATAATATTGCTAAAAGACAAAACGACGTGTCATAACTTTGCCGGCAAAATACAAGAAACCGGCTCAACCCAAGATGTGTACATAGATGTAAAAAATATATTGTTCAAATATTTATCTTGGAATGTTTCGTAGATATAAACAAAGAGCAAAACATGTAAACAACAACCAGTCGTTGTTTACATTTTTTTTTATTTATTTATTTATCATTTATACAAAAAACAACACAGGATTATTTAAATAGATAGCAACCAAAAACCACTAAGGTTTAAACTTGTGCTATCATGAGTCTATCTCAATATCATGCAATACAATAAAGCATTTCATATGTTCGCGTTATTGTCGATACAATTAATAACATCCTTACAATGGAAAAACTTGTGAAAAATATTTATTTTGACAAAGTTGAAAAGTCAAAAAAGTATGCAAACATACGAGAGATATTTAACAGTTACAACATAGAGTATAGTAATAGATTGAATTACAAACATTTTATATGTACGCGTTATTGAAGATACAACCTACATATTACTTAAGTAATATTGCTTAAGTCTACATTTAATATTTTTAGGTGTACCTAATACACTTGTTTATTTCTGAGGGTAGACTATTAATAAGTCTCGGTATAATATAACCGGTAGTTCGCTCGCCATACGTATTGTACATGTTTTGTTCTTTGTTCCGACCAAATTCCAATGACTACAAAAAGCGACAGATTCGTACATATCGATGACCTTTTTTATTAACCTAAGCTGTTGCGCTTACAGTAGCGTGCAATCGTTTGTTGACAATAGGGTCTTACACCCATTTTTGAAAAGTGAAAATTAAATTCTATAGTGCTAATATGCCCAAAAAAATCACAAAATTTTTATTCAATCGACAAGTGCCATAAAAATGCATTTAAAATTTTACATTATCCGCGCGTAGGTTGACGAACGCTGGACGCAGTGGACGCCATGTTGCTCTGTGGTCATGACGTCACTGGGCTATGAAAACAAATGCGCTGATCTTTGTATAATAATTGACACGTTTTTGTTAACATAGCCGCATGACGTAATAACATGGCGGCTACTATTTAATAGTGTTTTTTAACAGATTAGAAAAACTGAAAACGTTGAAATGAATTTTAAAATTTATTTTGTTATTTTATGAACTAAAACTAACATTTTCCGACTCCTTTTTGCCTAAACTATCTCAATAATATATTTATAGATTTTTTCTTGTATATCCGCTGAAGTCGGGTATTGTAGAGTATTTTAGTAATACCCTTCATTACCCGACATCAGCGGATGGCGCGGGGCCAGAGGCAAGCAGCGGTGGCGAGGCGAAACAAGGGAATCTTCTATTAAGAGACTGTGACCTCTGAGTTTGTTTCAGCCTTTCTCCTCAGAGTAGTCAGATAGGAAACGTCGAGCTCATCTAGTTTTTTTTTTTTCTAAATATGATAGACGTGTAAAAATGTTTGTTCAAACCTACTTACAGAAGATAAAATCATTTCATGTCCTTCGTTCACACACAAAATACTGAATGTATTTTAACCTATTGACCGCCACGTCAAAAAGCAAAAACGTGCTCTCGGCGCCAAGCTACGAATTGCTCCTTAAAACCTGTCATGTATTCGAGACCGTGTCGTGCTGGGCACATTTTGGTCTGTCTATCTATACACTGAGTGTGGCGGTCAAAAGGTTAATGAAATTTGGATACTTATAAGAAGATAGCTTATACCTTGGAATAGCAGTTAGACTACTTTTTATAACGTACCTACTTAATCATGTGCAAAGTCACGGAAACAGGTAGTAGAATATAATCCAATAACAAGTTTATCTTTTTACTTCTTTTCTACTTCAGTGAACTCAGGCACAACACTTTTTTTTTTTGAGGGTGGGAAATCATCAAATAACTTCTCCCGCTCTGGGCGGAGCGGGAGGGTGTGTCAGATTCTTACTGACTAAAACCCACCCGTATTCCTTCCTGTTGCCTGTGTTGCGGGGGCCTCGGTGACCCATAAGTACCTTCCCGCGACCCCGGCAGGCATCGGCCCTAGTGGACCCCTACTATATGTGGCTATATGTACTATATCGCCGCAATCGTGGCGTGCCCAGCACTGGATTGCGACAACCGTACTTTCCATGACGCCATGAGATCCCGCCGGAGCTCCGTCCGCTGTGCCGCGATTTCTCGCGGCAGCGGACTTACGCCCCGGCGTTTCGCCTCCTCGCGCCATTCCCATACGTGCGCGAGGACTTTTGCCTCCAGATCCCATGGCGGCAATCCGGCAAGGAGGCTCGCTGCCTCACAGGAGACTGTGCGGTATCCCCGGACCATCCGGATGGCCATGAACCTTTGGGCTGCGCTCAACCGGCGGGCTGGCCGCAGCGCCAGAGAACGCGCCCATACAGGAGCCCCGGAGAGGGCCATGGACCGCACGACCCCCGCGTAAAGCCTCCGGCAGGAGGCGTTTGGACCGCCTAGATTGGGCAGGAGCCGCTTCAATGCAGCGCCCGCCCGCTCCAGTTTGGGAGCCAAACGTCGGAAATGCACCACGAAGTTCCACCGGCTGTCGAGGACGAGTCCCAGGTACTTCATTGTCGACTCGACGCCGATAGAAACACCTCCTACCGTTATTTGGGACCCCAAAGGTGGCGCGTTCCGAGGACCATGAAAACACATGGCCTCGGACTTGTGCAGGGCCACCTCGAGGCACAACACTTGTCAACCAGTTCGTGAGTACCTAAAATTAAGGTCATCGATATGTACGAATCCGTCGCTTTTTGTAGTCAATCGAATTTGGTCGGATAACCAGTCGTTGTTTACATGTTTTGTTTTTTGTTTATATCTACTTAATGAGAAACATTCCAAGCTGAATATTTATACTACATATTTTTGACTAAACGCACAAATTTTTGGTTTACACCTAAACATCTTGGGTTGAGACGGTTTCTTGTATTTTGCCGTCAAAGTTAGGACACCGTCGTTTTGCGCACATTTTTGCACAAATATAAGCTCTCTGCCCATGCTCAATATTCCTCTCTCCGATTATTCGTTTAGAATTTTCTCGCTGGAACAACGTTACTCCAGCAGGAATCGTTTTTTCTGTTTTTTTTTTTCAAAACGACAAAGCGCACATTTTTTTTATGTGGCGCACATTTATCTACAGCAGATTACGCACTAATTATACGTACCACTCGTATCACTCTTAGGAGCCACTTTCCTGCTGGAGTAACGTACACTACGGCGGCTTCGAGCGCCTGAGAGGTGCTTCGGGCTGCCTCGGCAGTCGTATGCATACCTAAGGACGCGGTAGGTAATTATTGTTTTCAGCATCTGTACTGTTTTCATGTAACGTTACGGCTGCTCTGCGATGTGTCTATCACCCGAACTATTCGTCGGCGTCAGGATGGCTGGACCAAGAGAGATTTTGGAAGTTTGAGCAACACCAAGTTTTAGTACCTATTTTGTACTAGGTATTTGGTACCAGATATCAAATAATTTGTACCTCGCTAAAGAGGGAAAACTATTACGAGGAAAGTGGCCAGCCATTCTGACGTCAGAATGGCTGGACCAAGCCGGTTTCACATAGTTGTAGGCGTTATAACTACTTCATCTTTTCGTCAATACTTTGTACCTCATTGGTACCTCAACATATGTTTTTCTTATATTTTTTCGATAGTCAAAAAAAAGTTACACCTAGAAGAAATTGTGCATGTAATCTGGAGCACGTTGATTTCACCTAGTTGTAGGCGTTATAATTAGTTTATCTTTTCATCAAAATTTAGTACTTCATAGGAACTTCCACATAAGCTTTTCTTAGATTTTTTCGATAAGCCAAAAATAAGTAACACCTACAAGAAGTTTTGCATATATAATAATGTTTTTTTTTGTACAAAGAAAATTACCGAAAATAAATCATAACACATAAATATTACGTACATTTATTAATTGATGGATACATTAATATTTTTTTGCATATATATAACAATGTGCATGCATTTTGTTTTTACTAATTGTGATTCTACTTGACATGTCGTCGTAACATTTCCATTTGGACCCTCTACGGCAATGTGATTTGTAATGTCCCACGCCTTTCGGGGTCGGAGGAGGCACAAATTCTATGACAGACAAAAGGTGGTACTCTATTCCTTTTAATGTTATATTTTTGGGTAAATCATTGATGCAAATTTCGACGTCAGAATTGGGCTCAAAAGCAGCAATATCTTTTAAATTATAATCTAAGCACCTTATGCCATGACAACCAGAAAGTCTACAACTCGACATATTTCTGTCATTGTTTAGCATTGAATTTGCAGACTCACTTAAGGTGTTTTTGTTAAAATCAAGTGGCAAAAAGGCACATTTCCTACTAACTTTGTTTAAAGGACAGGCCACATTTGTACATGATTCTTTTATCTCTGCACTATATATTCTTTCTAACAATTTTTTTTCAAATATATATGCAACATTGCATTCACAGTTCACGTAAACTTTATCACCATCATATACTATTTCGAAATATTTTTTTTAATATATCTGAACGAAGTTTGTAAATATTTTCCGTATTATTATCTATAATTATCTTTATAAATTTATAATATTCATCATCATTGCTTCTTAAGATCCTACTTAACGTGTATTCATCAACAACTCCAATTGCAATCGCTTGTGCAACTGAATCAAAAGCGCAGGTATTTGAGATGATAGTATTTTTATCTGTAAACGGTGTAATCGAACCATTTCTCAACACAGTTACCTTAATCATTTGTTTGCCTATCTTTAGTTTTTGCCGTTTTTTTTTTTTTGTAGCTAAACCTCTCCAGTTTTCTATCAATGAAGGCGTATCAGAAAAAACAGATTCATCAGTTATTCCCTTTGCAGCATTATTAGTGTTCGTTCCTTTTTTTTTACCGATGATATTCTTTTTCTTTTCAGTTTGCTTTCTCCTTTTAACACCTTGTTTTAATGTACTGTTAGCTGTTTTTAATTGCCCCGAAATAGATTCTGAATGTGTTGCAATAAATTCATCAACGCGATATCTGTCTGTTTTCGTGTTTATTTGACATACGAGTAAGTATCTTTTCATCATTTTAAAATAATTTTCGACATTTGACGAAGTAGGGACGGATATTTCCGAATCAAAAGTTCTTTTCATTATATTTGACCATAGAGGGAGCTGTCCCATTAGCCGCGTTAGAGTTGTTAGAAATTCTGGAAAGTAAAATAAGTTATCGTGTGTTTTACGATCACCATCAGTAAGAGTAAGCAACAACTTTTCACGTTCTATAGCATCCTGAAACCATTTAGGATCAAGGTGTCGTTTATTATCATTGACATTTAATTCGGTCTCAGCAAATAAAGATTTGTAGTCATCTGATACTTGCGACAATTTAGTAGTATCCTCTATTTCGATTTCGGATTCGGAGGTGTCTTGAAAAGAGGCCAATCTTTTTAATCGAATCTTAGCTTCTTCACATCTTGTTAACAATGCTTGTTCATCTTGTCCATCATATAGACACACTGTTATCATATCAATTACAATTATTTTCACTACATTGTAATCTTCGCAGCGTTTGACTTCTTGTAAACATTTAATGTAAAAGAATTTTACCCTCTGTTGTGTTTGAAGCAAGAAAGGTTAAAAATAATTTTAATAAAGTGGCTAGTGTCGATACGAATGTAGCACTCGCCAGGTATTTGCTGTTTTGTTTCTCATTTGAGGTAACAGTAATTAACGTACTCTGCCGTGGATTTAAATTGTGTAAATGATTTTACTACAGCCCCAATTAATGCCGAGGAATCATTTACGATGACTTCATTCGGAGTAGCATTATTTTGACTGTTACACCAAGTATCAAGCCATTTATTTATCGCGTCTAAAGTGTGACTATCTGATATCATGTGTGTTATCGGCACGCTACTTTCATTATAAACGGAAATCATCACGCATGAATATAAAAACATCTGTTTAGTCAATACGAGATCTTTGTTTGCTCCAAATGGTTTGAAGATGCTTACTGTGGCGTCAATACTTAACACAGTTCTTTCACTTTTTCCATAATCCCTATAGTATTGTTCTTGAGCAACAGACCAATAGTAAATACAAAAAGGAAACACTGATATGAATCTAATAAGTGTATCATAGGGAGGTAATCGTGTCATGATCCATAAGGCAATTATTGGATTAGGATCGTAATATGAACTTTTTCGATGTTCATATTTAATTTGTTTTAAGCAACCTACTGTAGGTAAGTGACTCGGTTATGGGTCATTGGTGCCGATTCCCTTGTTCACAAACTAAACTAAATTTAAGTTCAGTGCATCTTTTTCTTTCTATTTCATTAAGAAAAGGACAGAAGATAAATTTTAGTTTAGTCCTGTCAAATTAATCAGCGCTTGACGTAAATTGACGTAATTTTAGTAGGCAAGTTTTTAATCACGTCTAAACTTGTATGGAGTAGTGACAGGCGCTGATTAATTTGACAGGACTAAACTAAAATTTATCTTCTGTCCTTTTCTTAATGAAATAGAAAGAAAAAGATGCACTGAACTTAAATTTAGTTTAGTTTGTGAACAAGGGAATCGGCACCATTAACGTCCATTATAAGATCACTCAGTCTATTTCGAACCGTTACAGCATATTCCGATTTTAATTCGTCACTAAGCTCACAGCGTTTTATGGGTGAGAGCTTAATTTTTTTTGCTGCATTGTGTTTGAATTCTTCATCACAATCGCGTATGGTACAAGTACAATGAGCGATTTTTTCCGTTGGCCAATTAATTATAACGTATAAGGTCACCCGGGGCGAAAGCAACTATGAGGCTAAAGCAACTAATTCAATTTTCTCTCAATCTAATCATTTTTGTAGATAGCTCTATCTATTGGAGTAAAGCGGAATCATAGTTTTTTCAAATAAAGTACAGATGGCATCACTAGTTCACCTACTGTAGTACTGACAGATCATTTTCTGTCAGCCGCCATTTTGGAGTCGCATTCACCCCATAAAAAAAGAAAAGTAAATTTGCTTGAAACTGAACTCTATCTCGGCGACGCTATATAGCTTTTACAGATAATTCTGTGTGCATCTACATGTACTCTTGACATCAACATTTAGAAACAGATTACAACTGAGTTATAACGAATAGTCACATTTACCCCAAAGTGGGGTGAATGTAACTTTTACTGGTCTTATTCAACAATAATGCAAATTAATGAAAAACCAAAGTTTATTTGTAACTTAATTTATGTCGAAACTGTTCATCGAAAGCTATGCAATGAAGTACGTATATTAGAATATCCCTATTATTTAAGTAGCTCATGGTGGAGGGAATCAAAGTTTCAGAATTTTTTTTTTAGTTGCTTTCGCCCCGGGTGACCTTATCTTTGATTTGCACTGCTTACAAGAACCAAAACACTTCCTAACATTCACTTCATTTTTTATTGAGTAGTTTTTAAATATCCAACTGCATGGGGAACGTATTTTTTTCCAAATTTCCTCTCTTAGAAGATCAGCCCACTGGTGCTTTGGCAGCAATGTTTTACAGCGAAAATCAGATAAGCGTTTTGTGCGCTTCAAGCAACGATCAATGGGCTTAATTTTGTTCCATTGATAAATGTCTAGAAAAAATTCGAATGTTTTGCAGTCAGCTGGTTTTTTTATAATAATTTCTTCTTCAGATTCAGATCCAGTATCTTCTTTGTGGTCATAAAAGTATTCATAATTTCTTATAATTGATAAGTATTGTGATTTTTCCGACATTTTGTGTGAAATTCTTGGCTAATATCTTTAAACACCGGGGCGAAGGAATATCATTTTTACGACGAAAAAACTTCTCGAACTTTACAAAAATTTCCTTTTGTTTGTCTAACGGAACTGCACATTTTCGACCTCTTCTTTTCATCTTGTAAATATAGAAAATAAACACTAATCCCGTAATCACTTCGGAACAACGTTTTAAAATAAATTTGTTGGAGCTATGTAATGTGATGATGATGACAAAGTTAGTACAAACTAAAGTTATTGTTATAATTTTATTATGAAAACAGGTATGAATATTTTACGTATACCCACATCTTTTTTAGAAATAATGTCTGACTGTGTTTTACTATCTACATCTTAAAAAGCTGAATTATAAATGCAAAAATAAATGCTCGTATTGAGTAGTTTAATAATAAATCAATATGTTGAGTATTACTACATGAACAGCTAGATAACAGAAGTTTTGCGGAAGTAAGGATAAACTAATGATCAGTAAATACCGGACTATTTTAAATCATTAACTACATAAATCACCGGGTATTCTACCCATGCGCATGAACATATTAAGGGACCAAGTCTGAAATCACAAAAACAATCTGCTGTTTCTTACATTTTGGTCGAGTAAGTATTGAACTTTTATATAAGTAAAAGTGATTTATTTTTTTGTTACATTTAAAGATTCCTATTTATTTATTTTAAACAAATTAGTTTCGTTATAAAGTACCTCATCATCTGCCTAGCCTTTTCCCAGCTATGTTGGGGTCGGCATCCAGTCGAACTGGATGCAGCTGAATACCAGTATTTTACATGGAGCGACTGCCTAACTGACCTTCACATCCCAGTAACTAGGTAATACGATACCCCTTGGTAAGACTGGTTGTCAGACTTTCGAGCTTGTTAGTCAGAAGCTCGAAAGTCGTTGTTACTGTAACGACTGCCAAAGATACAAATGACAGCCGGGACCAGCGGGACCAGCGGCTGTTATTATTTAGCCACGAGCTCCTCTCGTTTTCGTTATAAAGTACCTATTGGCTTTAAAAAAATCGGCAAGTACGAGTTCTTATTGTAAGTGTAACTTATTTTTGGCTTATCGAAAAAATCTAAGAAAAGCATAGGTATGTGGAAGTTCCAATGAGGCACTAAATTTTTTGATGAAAAGATAAACTAATTATAACGCCTACAACTAGGTGAAATCAACGTGCTGCAGATTACATGCAAAATTTCTTCTAGGTGTAACTTTTTTTTGGCTTATCGAAAAAGTTTAAGAAAAACATTTATGTTGAGGTACCAATGAGGTACAAAATATTGACGAAAAGATGAAGTAGTTATAACGCCTACAACTAGGTGAAACCGGCTTAGTCCAGCCAGTCTGACGTCAGAATGGCTGGCCACTTTCCTCGTAATAGTTTTCCCTCTTTAGCGAGGTACAAATTATTTGATATCTGGTACCAAATAGTACAAAATAGGTACTAAAACTTGGTGTTGCTCAAACTTCCAAAATCTCTCTTGGTCCAGCCATCCTGACGCAGACGAACTATTCTTATAGTTTTGCCAAAGCTACTCGAAACCAGCTTCGGCGTCCTTGGGTACGCCTTACGACTGCCAAGGCAGCTCTCAGGCGCCCGGGCTGTACCGAGCCGCACCGATAATGGGCGCCGCGCCTTACTCTCATATTTTATTAATTTTTGTCGTAAATAATATTTTAATTTAAGAAAACATTAATTCGAATAATTTAGAGTATAAGCATTAAAATGTAGTTCATCAATATACCCAACTGTGAAGATATACATATTTTATAGTCATCTTTTTATCAGTCAATTGTACCATATTTTTGAAACTCCTCGTCTGATTTATTAGGTTAGAAACAGAATAAATGGACTACGGAAGGGAAAGTGGAAATAAAACAATACATGTCAAACTTTTATTTACTTTATTATCTATTATCCAATTGTAAAAGGGGGAACCAGTCACTCGCTATCACTCCATGTCACTACTTCGCTACAGATCTCAGCCATTTACACATTTAGAAAGAAACATCAACCGAAATAAGGTTAAAAATTCACAAATACACATTTAATGTTGATTATCCTAACTTATAAGTAAGAGGCTCGAGCGCGCGGTGAGACGGCGATCAACAGAAGGGAACTGAACATAGGACATCGCACAACCCTAAGCAATAAATGCTGTTTAAGGTCTAAGGTTGCTCATCACCAATGCCGTTTACGAATAGAGATTATCGAATATAGACAAAAACAGGTCACCTCTATGAGTGAACGCATTGCGCCGCGTCGCCGCTCGGCCGAACCCCACCTACGTTAGCTTCACCCACGGGACTTAGCAACATCGGCCACAAGTTACATTCAAACAATACCAAATGCTAAAGCAGCACCTAAACTTATAAGAAGCGGTTGATCCTTCGAAAAAAAAAACATTAACTTATACACTATTTCCGTGTAACGAGAGAAATGTCTGTCTACATGTAAGCTAAGCTCGGATTGAGATAAGAAACATTGATATGATTTCAAAAAGGTCAATGATTAATATATTTGTTACGCGTTACTATTATTGCACAAAGGGATCAGACCGGGTTGGGAGTGTTGTGTGTCGGGACACAACAGCGGGGCGTGTCGTGATTGTCTCGCCAAACAACTGCACCGGGCCGTGTACATGAACACATTGATGTACTGAACGTTATGCTAACTTACCGGAACAAATTATTTACCTACAACGCGGGACGCGCGGGCACACACGCACACAGTGAGACCACGGACCTTACATGGACTTATTTCAGTACACACAGATTAATTAATATATGAGAATCATAGTAAAAATGCGACTACTATAACTCCATGTATTATAATAACATGTCATACATTACACACGCATCATCCCCAAAAATCCTGTGTAATATTTACACTTCTTAAAGTACACTTAACCGACCCTATAACGAATAGTTTTATTTTGCGATAGTGCCAAACTGCGAGAAAACTATTACCAACTACGTCCGCGTTAAAAAAAACGAAAACTTGACTTCCCTGAAACACCTTGTGAAACAAATAGTTAACGATTTTACAAATAAAAAAAAATAGTTTTTTTTGTTTTTAATATTTCCCTCTCATTTTAGCGTACCTAATTTATTTGCGACAATGTACCAATACATTACTATAACTCAAGTTAATTAACGCCAAAGGCAATGTCGTCCCGATCCCAATAAAAAAATAATTTTGGATTTTCCAACACTAGTATATAAATCCTTATTATAATATGCGGATTATTATTATTACAAGTGATATCACTATAGTGAATTAATTTTGGATTTTGTAATGTAAATCAATCAACACAACATGGTGCCATTGTTCCTGAACTTTGTACATATCATTATACAAGGGATTAACGTGACTTCTCAGCGTAACTGAACACGGCTCGAGCGTTAGGAATACACTTACATAAATGTACTTTAAAACCTAGAACTTTAAAAAATCTGTGCTTATATAAGTCGCCGTTCCACCGAACCATACATAAAGCTGTTGTCCGACTGTCAGCTGCATTGCTTCAAAGCAAAAATAACACAAGTCACAATATGTAAAATAAAACAAACTATTAAAATATGAACCTATTAATTGAAACGCTAACGGTCGTGCCACAGCTTGATGTTACATTATAAATTCGTTCACTTATGTAACCGATTATGAGAAAAAAATATGCAGTTTATTATCAAACTATAACTTATAACATAGAATAACTCTAGAGAATAATGGAAATACATCAGTTACCAGCTAACACCGAGCCGCATTCTTCATCATAACATAATCAACGAACGTGATCGTAATTACTAATACAGGCACAGTTAAAATAAAACGACTTACAAATCCTAGAGCTGTTTTACTTGGGTTATCCTTACTCTAATGGGAATTATTCCTACAACATAAAATTACATACGCCCACGCAGCCGCGCCGGCGAAACAAACAAATGTATCTACTTGGAGTAACATAAGGGTGTCTGCGGGGTGCGGTGTACAGCCTGGCGAGCCGGGGGCATTAGTCTAAGTATGTTTAAGTGGTGCTTACTCGACTATGTATGTTTGCGGCCGAATAGTCACCTGCTCACGATGATATGAGCTGCAAAAAAAGTATGCGTGTTAGTAACACTTATGAAATGGGAGCTGATAATTATCATGTAGAGCGTGCAAGACCTCGCCATGGTTGTCGTGTCCACCTAGCACTCACAACTTGGTAAACATCCCTTACCAAGTCTCGCAGACAAATCTCGTATCAATTCGGAAACATTTAAGGTTCAAATGAACAAAAGTTTAAATGGAAATGATCATGGGAAAAATAATATCAGCAAATAAAATAGACAGTCAATGATAATTTTAAATGGATCTAACAACTTTTAAAAATCAGTAGTAAAAAAAGACAGGAATACAAGTTTATTTTCAGGCGAAAACCTTAATAAAATACGTACAACACACCAAATATGACAAAGATTAGAGGCTTGCTTTGAGTAGAAATAATGTTTAACCATGTTACATACATTCAAACATAAAAACGTGCAAAAATAAAAAATAAGCAAAAAAATCTACCTTGTTAAGTAAAGCGGGTGTTTATCCATTCCACTTCATTTGATATTATTTTTTTATTATTCATAATATATTATTATTGTAATAATATATAGCTATGTCCTTTTATAATCTATAGGTATACTATGTAGACATCTACACTCCGCTCTTAACTCCTATCATCTTAAATACACTGGAACAAAGAAAAATAATAAAAATAAATTTAAAATAATGCATAAGTCATGCATTTGCAAATAAAAAGATCAAGAAAGATTAAGATCATGCAGTGGCAGTGGAATATAACTATGTAAGTATCAAAAGTAACAAAGAAAAAATACGCTCACAATAAAAAGCAAAATAAAATCGGTTGACGCGACCCGTAAAGGGAACGGGGCGACATGCAGTATCCACGTTGTGCCGTGCACCGCATGACAATCTAGAAGATCTCAGGGAATAAAAAAAATCTATAAAGATTTCCAGTTTAAAAAAAAATATGTAGTGCTCTTAAAATCTGTGAAAACAGTAAACTCTTGGAGCATCCTGAAAACACTCAACATGACTTCCCACAGAGCATGATTTTACGGACGAATATTTACATTCACAAACGATTTTACACCATATTATTAACAAATTCAATTTAGAATTGAAGGTTCATGGAGACTTCGGTGTAAATCCTGCGATTTCGATCTTTATGATCTCAGCAATATGGTGTAAAATCGCTTCGAAATCCGTGAAACCGTGCACCGTTGGAAGCCAGCTTTACGGAGTTGTAGGTAATTAGCTGGTACTGACCGACTTGACTGTGGCCTTGATGAAGTCCTTCTTGTGCGCGAGGTCGAAGTCTGGGTAGTGGCTGTACACCTGCTTGCACACCGTCTTCATCGTAATCTGCTCCAGGTTGGCGCCCTCCAGAATCTGCTTCACGTACTTCTTGATCTCGTCATCCTAAGACAGAGGGAGGTGTAAATTAGGGTGTATGTACTTAGCTCTCCTTGTCAGGGTGTTTGTAGGTAGTGCAAATAACTTGAACATGGGGTTTATTAATAAACATTGCTTAAAGTTAAGTAATGATTAGCGATTGTTCAACCTTACATTTTTGACGTATAAACGTCTCTTAGCTTTCAGCAACGTTTATAAATAAACCCCCATGTTCAAGTGGGCTACGGCTTACAAATTAGCAGCTGTAATTGATTATAATAAACCTTTAAAAAGGAGAATTTCTTGTGCAGGCGGCTATTGCCAGGCGCTTTTCCGCACATCGTTTACACTCAACATGTAAACAATGCTTGTTTACCCCAGAGTGGTTAAAACTCAATGAGTCTACACATCAGAGTTTTAGAGTTGACAGTCTCACAGCCCGCAATTATGAGCTACAGAGTTGACACGCTACATTGCCGATTTTATCAAAAACGTCTTGTTTCATCGTCACTATGGTCGTTTTGATGTAGAATTTGGCGTGATTATTACGTGAGAGGTACTCACAGTAGGCGGCCGTTTAGCTTTCTTGTCTGCGGGCGTGTCGGACTCATCACCGCTCTCCTCCTCCTCATCACTGGCCTCGTCCTCATCCTCCTCCTCGCTGCCCTCGCCGGATTCCTCGTCTGATGACGCCTTTTTGCCCTTCTTGGCTGGTCGGCCCGCAGCCTTGCCGACCGGTGCCTTCTTCTTAGCTGTGAGAATGAATGTAGAATTAGGAAAATCGAAAATTACCGTGAAACATAGGTGAGAATAGAAGATAACATTCAATATATAATAATAATAATAACAAATAAGTTTGTGAACAAATTTTTGACCGAATTTATAATTATATGTGAGAACGAAGTAAAAAGACGTGCACGTTAAAAGCGTCCGGAGTAAAACTGATGAACAGTCCCAACTGACAACGCCCGCTCACGAGCATGCCGCCTGGCTCAGCAGCACTCGGCCGCACAACGCGTGCAACATACCGGGTGGCGTGGGTGCTTTCCGCTTGACGGGCGTGGCCTTAGCGGCGGCGTTCTTAGCCACGGCTCCTTTGCGGCCCTTCACGACCGGCGCCACTGGTCTGCCGCGCTTGGACTTGGGCTCCTGCTACAAAACAAAAAAAATAATTTTAAACTTATACAACATTAATGGGGGTCATTGTACTCATCATTTTGAACATTTTTTTCTATGGGACCAACCTTGAAATCGCGAAAAAAATATCAGCTGTTCCATACATTTGTGTTCACTTAAATCGACAAAATGAACAGCATATTTTTTTTCTTTTTTTTTCCTAGGCATCATCCCTATTCGATTGAAAGATTTCTGAAGAAAATGGCTTTAAATACTTCCATAATGTAAAGTCCACCCATTCATATCAGTTGTTACTTACATCAGACTCCTCTCCCTCGCTTGCCGACTCGTTCTCGCTCTCGCTCTCTGACTTTTCACTTTCCTCTTCACTGTCAGACTTTGCTCGGCGGCCGCGACTTGGTTTACTTGGCTGCACCAAAGAATGTTAAACATTATTTATTAGTTCTCTTTTACCTTTGAAGTTGCCGTTTTATACATAAACCTTCTGGAATAAATTCTAAATTATGGTGAAAACCGCATCAGTTTCGTAGTTTAGAAGAACAACGCAGTCACACAGACAGACACGAAAAGTGATTTTAATTTATAATATGTATGTATTGGTTGGTCAGGTTGTGGATGATAATGACGTATAGTTTTTATTAATTTAGCGATGTATTCATTATTGTGGATGCACTTTTGCAATATTTATGGAAGTTCACTACAAAAATCATGGAGAAGGAGGTTGATGAACTCTTGTGGGGGTTGTGACTTGACTTAAACAGATTTTATTTTTTTTATTGGAAGCTAAACTTGATGGTTGCAGTCCTACATGATTTTTGGATGCATATAATAAGTGTTTAGGCGCCAGTCAAAGTGATATTGACTTTTTCCATGAGGGATTTCTTAGTAGCAGCCCGGAGTCTGGATTTGTGCCTGGTTAATAGCAATAAACTCGCCCCTATTACCAACTTACGTTAACTTAAACATAACTGGCGAAATTTGGGTGTACTATAGGTACATCTCTGCCTAATCCTTCGCAGAATACGGGCGTGATGTTATGTAAATAAGCGTTTCCAGTAAAATATGAGCAGTCTTGTCTGCGTGTGTGTACGTACCCGGCCCTTCTTGCCCTTGGGCTTGCGGCCGCGCTTGCTGCTGGCCGGCTTGGCGGACGAGCGGCGGCGGCCGGACGACTTGCGCTTGCGGCCCGGCCCGGCCGCGCTCTCGCCCGCCTCCGGGTCGAAGTCTGAGTCCGCTTCTTCCGACCCGCTCGGGTTGAATGACCCCTGCGCAATACATACAATGTGTCAATACCACTCGGACTAACATAGAAACTGTCTAAGCTTATGTCAACTGGAAACACGTTGGTTCTCAGCTCACAGTACCGAGTCTACAATTTGTTTGTATCCCTGATGAATGATTTCTCTGAGATTTACCACTCAACAACAACACTATAATATAATTATTACGTTAAGTAAATTAGAAAATATGGACTTCAATAAATAATTCTAATACTTATAAAATGGCGGACGAGATGAGCACAATAATGAGCAACACAGCCTGAATTACTACTATAGGCTGGTTTATAATTACATTTAAATGCTTTATGTGGTGTGTATACTTACATCTGAATCTTCTGAGCCATCTTTGGCTGGTTTGGGTCCCTTTACTTTTGTTTCTTGGTCAGTTTCATATTCTTCCTCAGAGTAGCCTATGACCATTAAAAAAAAACATTAATTAATAAAATTACCATTTTCCTTTTTTTATTTACTACTCTTATTAATTAAGTTATTAAGTTAAATAATTAAGTTATTTGCCGACACCTATGGGTGATAACTGCGTAACGGAAAGCGTAGTATGATACACCAAAGGACATGGTGAAGGTTGCGGAAATTAGCTGATGTCCGAGGCATAGGATCGATCGTTGCGGCTATGATCGAGGGAGGTCTATGTTCACTTGTTCAGCTTTCGACGCGTTTTACCTGAATGACGATGAGAGCCGTGATGGTTGTGTTACCTCTGTTGTGCACCTTGACGGCGGCCGAGCGGCGCGGGCGGCCGCCGGGCGCGGCGGGCGGCGCGGCGGGCGGCGCGCGCGCCACGCCGCGCGCGTGCGGGCTGTTGGGGCCCGGCTGCTGCAGGAAGCCCACCAGCCGGCCCGACAGCTCCGACGCTGAACCTGCACCGGACAAACGTTCATCGAAAATGTAAAAAAAAAAACCTGAGAGCCAAGACCACTATGCAAGCCTAACGAGGCTAACTCCGTGTCCTAATACAAGGTGTTGTTTTGGATCTGCAAAACATTTTAGGAGGTAAATATGTTAGTGATTCTCGACCCGAATCAACAAAAAAAAAAAATATAAAATTTAAAAATCTAAAATAAAAAGTATTATTGACTTGGTATCGTATTGTTATATGATTATTTACGAGTTTCATAACAACCTCCTGAAATGTTTTGCAGGTTCAAAACTGCATCTTGTATAAGCGATGGTTGCGGCAATACGCGGCTGCCGCGTTCAGTCGTCGCAACGCCGATAGACGGGGCGTTCGGATTTTCCAAACAAATGATCGTGACGATCGCGTTTTCGCGCGTTCATAATAAAACACGGCCTAACGGTCGGACGCGTAAAGTATGTGGAAATGCCACGGGCGTTGGCCATTTGAAGCGACCTCGTAAGGGCTTGTCTCAACGCCTCAGTCAACTCATTCAGAAAATATAGACATGATAATATTCTGGATCTTTACCTTTCTTGTCTAGATCAAGCATCTCGCACATGGTCCGCAGCTGCTTGGGTTCCATCTTGGTGGTCTCCTCCAGCTTGGCTTTGTATTCCGACGAGCCAATGGACCACTCGTAACCCTTGAACTTCTTGACGTTGCGCTTTACGTTGCGGTCCAGACATAATTGCTGACGGACAAATAAAAACATTAGTATGACATCGTTAACATGTTGAGGATGCCTGAGTCTTAAAAGAACCAAAATGTGTAATGCGCTAATCACCATGAGGCAATAATTAAAGAACTGAACGCCAGTGGGCGCCTTTATAATTTACCGTAGCACGACACTTGACGACACCATTTTGCCATCACGACACAATAAGAAAACAAAACCTTTTTTTTTAATGTTCGGGACGTTATTTCCCGTAAGTATAATATATTTTTATTTTTTTAATGCACTATACTAATTTTTCTTTCTTTTTTATTTTATTCTATATTTCGTTTGTTTCGAAATGAACGATGTCCTTTAACTTTAAATTAAAAAAGTGTTAATAAAACTCTGCCTTGTTGGTCTAGTGGACACAAGCACAACTGGTGAGCATGTCGGGTTCGATTCCCAGGTCGGTCTAAAGTCTAAATGTTAATGGGGGTTTTCCATCTAGAATGTATCAGTAGCAAGCAGCTCGGAGTCTGGATTTGTGCCCATTTGATGGCAATAGGCTCGCCCCCAATTACATGGGTCTTACATAACCGGCAAAATGTGTGCGTACTATAGGTATAATAACTCGCCAAACAGTCCTAAGGTTAAAAGC
The DNA here is from genome assembly GCA_905333075.3 of Atethmia centrago. Taxonomy (NCBI): domain Eukaryota; kingdom Metazoa; phylum Arthropoda; class Insecta; order Lepidoptera; family Noctuidae; genus Atethmia; species Atethmia centrago. Next base: position 19,723,334 of record HG995385.1, read on the forward strand.
AGGTGTTTTGAGTGCTAACTCACCCCATACAAATACTGATGCAGCAGCTTCTGGTCCTGCGTCTTGAACCGCGACAGTGATACCTCTACGTTGCTGATGTGGCCCAGCGGGATGCCCTTGCCCGCCGGCAGCGGCACGGGCGGCTCTGTTGGCTACAGACAAAATGTCCACATCACGTCACACGTTCACAGTTTTCATGGAACCAAACTTTGGGAATAATTTAAGTTTATAAAACCACAAAGTATTCAGCTTGTAATGTCACATTCATTCAATTGACTAAGTTTGATAATATACCAAATAGTTACCAGCAGAAATGTACATACATTTATACGCTATAAATATGTACTTATTTACTATATAAGATAACAAACTTAAAATAACAAATACCTGTATATAAAAAAGAGGGAAAAGAATTATAGGGCATCAAAAAAATTCGTCCGCATCGCTGTCAACAGGAAAAAGGCTGACAGTATTGCCACGTTGTATAGCGATGCTGATTCTTTGGCCAAAAATTAGGGGTTTTTGATTTTATGTATATAATTTTCTCTTCTACTCTTACACATGGGTGTGTACATCTCTTTATCTACTTTCCTATCGCAGGTATGCTGGAACAGATTTCTTTAGAAATAATCATCAGCTTTGTACGTGTACATAAATGGTTAAATAAATAAATAGAATCACGAGACGTGGAAAGGAGTAATGGTCTTTGTGCTGCAGTAAGACAACATAATCGTCTTTTACAATGTTTACAAATTAAACTGTTAATAGGTACCTAAGTACAGTGTAGGCCTGGGAGGCAACCACTGCCTCTTATAGCAGTATTATTTTAACATTACATTAGTGTGAGAATGAGATGAAGCTATACGGGGGGTATAGCTCCATCTCTTTCCCATTGTGAAGCAATATTAAAATAATACTGCTAAGAGGCGGTGATTGCCCCCCTGACAAGAAGTACTAGTCTGTTTTCTTTATCTTATTTCGGATATCAGTTCGTTGACAATAGTGTGAGTTATACGGTCTTACTTCTATTATACTACTATTATTTATAAATGCTGTAACATGTAACTGTTTTAGTCCCAAATGAATATGAGTTAAAGTATAATAATCGTACCTCTTTCTTAGGCTTGGGCTTGGGCGCCTCCTCCTCTTCCTCTTCCTCCTCCTCCTCCTCTTCTTCGTCCCCGTCCTCCTCGTCCTCGCCCTCGTCATCGTCCTTAGCTTTCTTCGCCGGCTTCTTTGCTCTGTAATGATTTACGCATTACAATTTTCCAAAAGTGTATGTGGATGGCTATAAGAGTAGGAGAAGACCAAAGAAACGATTGATGGACTCTGTGGAAGATGATATGGCTAGAAAAGGGCTGACTACCGATGACGACTGATAGAGAGGTATGGAAGAAGACTTGTTGCGCCCACACCAAAAAAATTGGGATAAGGAGAATGATGAATCTTCCAAAATGAGTACAGGCTTGTTTACTCTGGAGCTGCTCGACGGAGAGTGACGACTCTGCTGGCGATTATCGTACTAATGTGTGTCGATTATGTCATAAGAGACTTGCCAGACAAATTTCTCGAACCGAAATTGACGACCCGACCGATTTTTGTGCGTGTATGCTCTTGTTTGGTGTGTGTGTGTGTTTGTTGTTGTGATTTCTGTGTGTGTTTGTTGTGATTTGTGTGTATGTGTGAACACGGGCTCAATCTTTTAACCATCTTACCATGGATTTTCTCTGAATAAAATAATTGTAAGTATATGTGGGTGTTTTTTTTTAATGCAACGACGAAAACAAAATTGGTTTCGGAAAGTTCGTGTTATTTAAGTTTGAATGTTGTATGGTTATTAGTTATACCCTTTGATACAAAAAAAAAAATCTCTTCGGTTTTAGGCCAAAAAAAAAATCTGTTGAATTCCGTTTTTGTTTTGTCTAATCGCCACGTGGGGAGGATAAAATAAGTAGTTTTTTTTAATAAAATGGAACCTACTTTTCTTTAGTTGGCTTCTTTGCTACCTCCTCGTCGCCATCGTCTCCTTCTTCCTCCTCCTCCTCTTCTTCCTCTTCCTCATCCTCCTCATCTTCCTCTTCAGTATCCTATGTGAAATGATTTATTTTATTACTGTTTTGCGGAATAATATTAACAAATTTCGACATAGTTGTTGACAAATTTGGATATCTTTATTAATAAGCTACGGAATGTTCATTACCTCTTTCTTAGGCTTCTTTTTAGGAGCGGCCTTCTTAGCGCCTTTGTCGTTAGTCTTTACGTCATCTTTTTCATCTTCATCATGCGCCTCGCCATTTTCTTCCTAAAACAAAACATGCATTTAAAATAATCTACCCGCACACCTGCTTGCTTTCATAAGGATCATGTAGAGCCTACAAAACAATTTTCTCATTTAAATACAACTTTGGGTACTAGCTGTTACTCTTGCATCTTGAATACGATTACAAAAACATACTTCTACTTTCACAGGCGCGAAGAAAAACAAAGGATTGCGTGGATGTGACGCATATTTTCCCTCAACTTGTTCTTTTTTTTTGTATTTGTGTTCCTCCTTTGCGTCATCTTTATCGCAAATAAAAGTATCTTCTTTCTTTTCTTTTTTTTTGAATCTTTAAAATGGAAAACAAATCCTGTCTGTATTCATCCTATGAAAGCGATGATATTCATCTCAAAATAAACATTTGTGTGCGGGACGCGTCCTTGACCTTCGAAGTCGGTTATTTTTAGCCACACAAATACGATACTGAAATAAGTGTAACAATGTGTTGACACTCTTTTTGAGTATTGACAATAACTGAATTGGGCATAGTACTGAAAGATAACACGCATGTTCTGGTACAACTTACAACTAGGGATATGTCTAACAGAGGACTGCGATAGGGAGTCGTTTGATTGGAGCAAGTTGTAGCAAAAATTTAAAATACCAAAGTCAAGAAAATATTCTTTTGGCTGAAAATCACATAAGTAGGTATTCGAATTAATAGGTAAAACCGACGAACCTGATAATTAACGGTTCTTGGTGAGTTCATTCATATGAATTAATCAAGCCAAACTAGTATTCTCCGTGTTTTTTCAAAGGCGTTAATTTAAGTAAAATATCAAAAAATCATCGTAAAAAAGGCATGAATTTAACGCGGCGACAAATAAATCTGAATTTGGGATTAAAATATAATTAAAGGCGGTAGCAAATATAGTAGGTTGGTTGGCAGCTACAGCGACCAGCTACAAGGATAATTTTAAGAAAAAGTAGCAGCTTAATAATCAGTTGTTAGCTTTGTTTTAATTTAACCTGGCATCGAGTTTTTATTTTGGTAACTGTCACCAATAATAGAGGGGATCTGGCGCCCAATGATTCAATAATACTTCGCTGTAGCTGCCAACCTACTATATTTGCTACCGCCTTTAATTATTTTTTAATCCCAAATTCAGATCAATTTGTCGCCGCGTTAAATACATGCCTAATAATATTTAATCACTGTCAAGTTATTTTTTTTAATAGCAAATAGTTTGTCGCCTTTTAAATTGTCAGTCACCTGGAAAATAATTAGCCAAAAATAATATTATCTACAAAGTTCGGCTATTATTTGATTTGTACCAGTTTTTTAAGAAACACTTTTCATTTTTACATTGTAGTCGCCAGCACATTAAGCTACCACAAACTGTGAAATTTTTTCATTCGATCTTGAACTTAACCAAAATTTTAAGATTTAAAATAATTTGGAGAAAGGAGAATGGGCAAAAATGTATGGACCCTGTCCCATGACCGGCCAAAGATAGTACATGTTTGTTTTTGATGTACATTATGTGCAGTTTAATGTTGCAGTGTTTCATTGAAAACGGCGCCGGGAAAGAAAAGTTACCTAAGGTTACATACTACAGTAATGATATTACGTACTTCTTTTGATAGCTTTGATACAACTACAACGCTGCCATAAAATAGTTAATATAATTACATTATATTTTAACATTAATTGCTTATTTTGTTTTTATTATTATTTCAAACTGTATTTAGAATGAAGGGTGCAAGTAAGTATTATTAATAATCAATGTATTTTAGTTATTTATTTGATGTAGGTTGTAAAGAGAGGTCATTAAGATCCATCATAAAGACCTGCTTCTGAATTGTTAACAGCTATGTAAGCATTATACATATGTCAGTGATCGCGTATGTCTTGACTTTATGCGTTCCCTCAAAAGCCACAGATTATCTCCCGCTATACCTATACTGTTGAGCTCTTCGACAATGTGCCTTTGGTTTCTATGTATTCGTATAATATACACACCACTGTCACGGACGTGTTCACTATAGTAGCTGTTTGCCTGCTTTAATTGGTACGATCCTAACGTAAATACGATTAATTCTTGCTCTGTGAGTCTTGGGAAATCTTCAAAACCAGGAAGATCACCATTCTTATTATGTTAAGCTGCCCGTCTTGTGTTCAACCTTCGTCTTATGACGAAGTTTAACAGGAGTTTTTCCATGCCTCATCTTTCTTTGATTCTTGCCATAAATGCTTCTGTATGGATTCTGTTTTGTACAGAGACGTGAAAACAATTATTAATTGCCGCTGCGATTCGAAAGTCTGCCATCATATGCGGTAATGCAATATGAAAACCATCTTCTCTGAACAATTTATTGTCGCGCTTGAACCTCCCATTTACTACTTCAACTACCCATCTTATTAAAGTGGCTATACGCGCATCGTTACCTTGTTGAGTAGTTAGTTGTCGCTATCAACACTTTCTGGCATATATGTTTCATCCCCGAAGGCTTCTAAATCTGAAATGCTATCTCGAAATCCTCTGTCCAATAAAAAAATCACCTTGTTAAAAAAAAGTGAAATGGATGTTCTTCGTGATTGATGTATTTCATTTATTATACTGGCATGTGATAGGCACTGTGCGGGGCAGTCACATCGATTATGTACCCATCGGTAGTGACAAATATAAATGGTTTTAATAAGTTTAACTATCAAAAACATTGATGAGTCATCCGCCATTTTACGGTCGTAATAACATCTTGGTTGCTTACGCGGATATCCTACAACATATCTTTAAATAAATAACAAATAATGTTACATGGACAAATTCTTACCCCTACAGCGGCTAGGAAAGATGTAATCCGATGTTCTACTCCAGAACGACAACGACAGGACCGAGGTCAATGAGTGATGTGCGGGGTGCAGTAAATGCGTCTGCGCTTGCTTGCGGTAGCGGGGGGAGAAGGAAGATGCGTTGCCAGAATACACTACGCGTCCTTGTCGCAAGCACGTGCAAATAGCTTATTCACGTACTTTTATTTTCTCATAGATCGTCATAAAATACTAAGACTGCGTGATAACAGATAAACAGGTACCTTCAAATAATTATAATACTTGGTTGTAATAAGTAACAATTAATAATATGACTTCGTATCATAAATAACACAGGTTGGGTCAGGGTGTAGGGGCAAAACAATGAAAGGCACATAGAAATAAAAAAAATTGAGTAGGTACCTAATTTATACTAAAACGTAATGTGATTTTTACGACGGTACAATGACGTTGCAGTTGTATCAGCACTATCAACAAAACTACAAAATGGCATTTTAAAAAATCATAAAAAAATATTGCAATATTTTTAACCTTTTGTACCTTTTTTTCCCCGGCACCAATTTCATAAAAAATCTGCAAAATTAAACGGCGTAATGTACTATTGGAAAATCTTAAGCAAGCTCACTTAAGAAAATATTACTGCGGCAAGCGTAGCTAGTGACAGACCACACCCCTTCCTGGTTTCGTCCAATTAGAGATAATTTTGCATCTGTGTGAGTATAACAAAAAATAACGTGTAACAAAAAATAACAACAGACATAATAGTACATTATTATTCAAGTGTGCTACGTTGGTCACTCACTACACTCGAGCCAGTATTATTCGCGTGACAAGGGAGCCGAGTGTGTAATGATCAATACATACGCGTTTCATACGACGGTTTTCAACTTGAGAGGAAAAAAGGGACTTGTATTATTAATAGTTTCGTAGGCCGCTAGGCATTTCTCTATTTCTCTCTAGATTTTGGTGGCAACAGGCTGTCACTCGCGTTTCGTGCTTCGATTAGTATTTCCGGGGAGGGGGGGGGTGTCAAATCTACGTGTTGCTCTTCGCTCTTCTTTCCTTCCAATCGTGTTCCTTCCGTTGCCTGTGTTGCCAGGGGCCTTGGTAACCCTTTCGGACTTTCCTGCGACCCCGGCAGGCATCGGCCCCAGTGGACCTCGACACATGTGCTTACTTTGAGACTTTGAGGGGCGCTACATTTTTGATAATAATTAACCACACAACGAAAACGTTAACAAGTATTTATGGAAAATGGCAAGCTGGTTTTGTTCCTTTTGCACGCCGCGCTAGCGATTTGCAGGTTTAAATAAAGGGCCTGGCAAAACCGCTAAACAGCCTATAAAAAACAACAGTAATCACAAAATAAATAAAACTTTTGAATACGCAAATTAAGGTTAATATATAGTGAAAAATATATAATTTTATGAAATGAACATCATTTTGATGGTTGATATGTTACCTAAAATTTTTTTTTTAGACATTAAAACTCTTTGCGGATATTGCAAAAAGAAATGTAAAGTAAAATTACTACTGTATAATAAGTTGAATTATGAACCTGAATAGGTTCTAGTAGTATTTTTACTTTACATTTCTTTGCGTTGCCATAAGAGTCCCTTTACAAGCGTGTTGAAGAAATATTTCATCATTTTTTGCGACCGCATTTTATGGCTGTTCTATTAAGCCATCCTATTGTTTAACCAGATGTTCTGACGTTCCCACTGAATAACAATGGTACTTACATATTGAACTTATTTTTATTGGCTCTTCTCCATAGGAAACGACCAATTGGAACCGTGCACCTAGCTTCTGACGTTTCATAAGTGCCCATGTAGGTTTATGTGAAATAAAAATATTTTGATTTTGATTGTAGTTGCAAAAGTTGCGACAGCAATAAACAAAAAGCTCTGATAACATTGTTTAGACTGCGCCAAATATTGATTCAAATACTACTGTAATTTTGCTATATCAATCAAAACAGAGAAGAGATACTACCAAATGTTGTCAATTTCTAACAAAACTACGTAACTTGCTGTAAATTGGCATGGGTATACTTATTAATCAGGCCAACAAAGTGGTAAACTAAAATCTAAAAAATACGTATATTTGGGGTACTTCCCTTGATGATAATTTTTTTCTTGTCTATCCCATAGTATGGGGTATCGTTGGATAGACCGTTCAAAAATATTGCTAATTTATATAGACGATTTTTCGATTCAGGGGTCCCTATGCTTAATATAAAGCTTTAAAGTGATCATTTTTGTTAGTCGATTGTCCCCATAATTGCCAGATAAATGGATGTTTTTGGATATATGAAAAAAATATGGCGAAAATACGAAATTAATAGGAAAACTATCACAGCTAAGTATAGGCTTTACAAGTTTCCAACTTACACGATGGTCGATGACGTATATCGATGTATGGGAGAAAATGTTTTTCAACTACAATGTTAACTTTTTTTTGAGATAAATTTTTCCCAACTATGAACCCTTCATTGTGTGTGATCCAACTCGCACTTTGCCGGTTTTTTATGTTATTGTTCCCAAGTTTAAACACATTTAAATGTAGTTATTTACTTTCCATTAGCACTGCATTCCTTATTACAAATGATTATATTTTTGTGGAAATATTTTATTATTGATACTAATTAAATATACCAATAATACATTTTCTAAACCAAATGGAAGATATGAGAACGAAATGACTTCTTGTTAACAACAATAATTAGAGCTCTCGCTGGCCGTGCCGATTAAAAAAATATCTCACAAACAAGTGAGCATAGCACACGCCTAGTGTGTGTCACACTCACTATACTTAATTATATAAATACGAACACGACTAAAATGCGCTTCGTGCATCTCATTGGTCAAAACGCTTGCATCGGGGATCGAGTCGTGAGCCGTGCTATACGATTATCGCCTTAGAGGTGGGCATGCAGAAGTTTGGCCGATAGTACATCAATTGTAAACTTTTACCATTCCTGGCTGCTCATATGACGATTCTGCCCATTCTCCTTTAAAAGTTTGTGGTAATTTGATGTGCTGGCGACTATACTTAGTAGCTGTGTAATAATATATATCATTATTGTATCGCATTAAATAGATTGTAAATTGAAATGATAACGATTCATTGAGTGTAAATATTTAAGGTACTCGTTGTCTTAAAAGCACAAGTTGACCACTACATCTTTGTTTTCGTATTCTTCGTTTATTTGTGTTGGCAGCCATTTCACTAATAAATCGAACACAAAAACATAATATTAAGAATTTAACACGTCACGCTGCTACCACAGTACAAAAGGTGAAATGTGGAAAGTGCGCCGCGGAGTTGCGTCGCGTGAGGGACGCACCGCGCCTCAGGCCGATTATTTAAACCAAGCAAAGGACGCATCACGCTCTAGGTCGACGTCACACCTACACTATCTATGTGCCCCTCATTACTCCCCCTCAATAACCCCGTCCCAAAACTAGGAACCCTTCATTGTGTGTGGTCCGACACGCACTTGGCCGGTTTTTTTATAATTAAATCACTCAGAATGTAACCTAATGATTAACAAAAGGCGGCAAACAGCCTAATGTGATGATGTTATGCAAGATGTATTGTAGTATCAAAATTCAATTTTAGAACATAAGTTACCTTTTGTTTCTAATTAGTTGTCCGACTGCCAGTACTTAAGATATTGATATTTTTTTTCCAAGTTATATTTATTTTTTAAGTAAATAAGAACAGAATGTTAATGATCGTTCTTAACTTTTAAGTTACGAGTGTACATTTTAATGTGGTAAATGAATATTTTACCTCCAATTATTTGCAATAATAACAAAGTAATTAACACTGCCAAGTGACTCTGTGTTTCTAATTATATAACCACCGCTGTACATTTTTCGTTGCTATTATTAAATTATGTAATGTAATCGTCGTGAACTTTTGACCGCGGCCATGACCGACAAGTAGTGGTTCACCCTACTGAGCTATAGGTTCGCGAACTGCCTATTATTTCGACCAAATATCATATGTAAAATATAGGCTATTTAAAACTAAGAACTTACTATTAAATGAAAGACGTAATTCGTCTACTTGCTAAACTCGTTAGATTAGCATAACGTTAGGCGTTTCTTAAAATCTTTAAATTTTAAATTCCCAAGGCCATAAAGTATGTCGGAAATACGTTAGTCACTTGTTTGACTAATCGGGACGCCAGCGCCACCAAGCGGCGCTCGACAGAGTCTACAACATAACGCTCGACCCGAGTTAAGGGCAGTTTGTCGGAGGCGGTCAAGGAGTGAACAAGTTTAGAAACTGTCGCGCGTTCCGTGTAGTTGTGTCGTGTACCTACAGTGTGTGAATAGCTAGTGTGATTAATTATTTGATCATGAATTATAATTTGATTTAAACTGCAAACGGTTTTTCTATTGTGCAATAACCAACACTTCCTAATGTACGCCCACAGTAGTTAAAATATGGCTGATGATAACGAGAGAGACGTACCTTCTCCGTCAAGTATTTATTATAATATTGTAAATCATTTTTAAAAGAGTAACGGTGGAGTTTTTGCCCATTCTTCTACATACGAAATTACCTTTTGGAAGGGGCGACTAGAATCAATTCTATTTTTTGTAAATTTTGACATTCAAAAGTGTTCTTTATGTGCTTATTTTAAATAAATAATTTGACTTATATTAGGTCATCTTAATAAATTAATTAATTATCACTTGTATCAGAATAGAAGTTAATGTACGTAATTAAATCACGACATCCGTATTCGTCACGCTCTCGTCGTTAACTGGGTAAGCAGCACGCGAGATGCGTCCATATAGTCATAACTAGCTGCTGCCCGCGTGACCTTTTTTAAAATAAAAGTAACCGTAGTTACTCTTTATAACATCAGCCATCTGCCAGTGAAAGTCCCGTCAACAACGGTCCAGCCGTTTCGGAGATTAGCCGGAACAAAAAAATAGGCAACAGATAGACAAAAATTCAAAAATATGTATATAATAAGTACCGTACATACTTTCACATGCAGTAAAAAGCTCTTATTTTATACAAAAAAATAGGCAACAGATAGACAAAAATTCAAAAATATGTATATAATAAGTACCGTACATACTTTCACATGCAGTAAAAAGCTCTTATTTTGACTTTACAAACACATCAACTTTATTTATTTGTGTATACAGGGTGTCCGGTAAATAATGGATAACTTTGAAATAGCATATGACCTAATGGCCGTTCTAAAAAAACATAAAACTTTATATACTGAGTAGTACCTAAGATACCATTTTTTTTTAATGCTGTGTAACTTCTAGTCACATTATTTACTGCCTCATATCAAATAACTGATGGAATTCATTCATTTGTGGTAGTGGTGAAGAAGAATGTAAAATAAGGTTAAAATGTTAGTATTTTTTCAAATGTTTTCTATTTCATTTACATTCGATTTTTTACGTTTTCTATTTTTTTAGAACGGCCATAAGGTATATTTTATGCTATTTCAAGGTTATCCTTTGTTATCATAGCGATGGCCCAGTGGTAACGGCCGCGACTTACAAGTTGTAAGTTCGTAGGTTCGAATCCAGATAGGCGTTTCAATTTATGTAAATTATTTCATCACCACTGCTCTCAAAACGGTGAAGGAAAACATCGTGAGGAAACCGGAATGTCCTAGAACCAAAAATTCGAAGACATGTGACATCTAACAACCCGCACTGGGCCCGCGTGGTGGATAACGGCTCAATCCCTCTCAAAGAGAGGCCTATATCCCAGCAGTGGGATCATTATAGGCTGATTATTCTATATTTTTGTCATAACTGTTTTAGTATATTCGTGTATTTATGTTTGTTTATTTGGTCTATTATATTATTATGTATAATTAGGTATATATATTTAAAGATTTTAATAGGTATATATGTATGTATATCCTTATATTTAAATAAATATAACAATTTTCGTTATTGCACCTACCACTGTTTGTCTCTGCATCACCCAAAGGTTGACTGGTAGAAAATGCCTATGGCATTGAGTCCGCCTCTGTACATTTTTGTGCTTAAAGTCTTAAACAAATTAGTTAATGAATACCGGGACACCATGTAGATAACAGCTTTTTGAAGTTTCAAAACTTGCAAGTACCTACTCAATCAACGTTTCCCTCGAAAAATGCTTCTCACACTCATTCAATTTGTTCGATATTTTTTCCTCCATCATGTCCTTCATCACCATCAGCCTACAGCAATCATGCCAATATGGCAGACAAATTATAATGAACGTTGCCTCGCTGGAAACACGCTCACAAAGCGCCAGTGTGATAACGCTCTTAGTAAGAGCGAGACTCGATTATAAACTTTTAGGACATTACAATCTTTCTTAGATTGTAATGAACTTGTCGGTGTATGTGTACTTATCGGCTGCTGGGAAGTTTGTTCCGCCACTCCTTCTTCCCAGCTAAAGCACTATGAAGTGAAGGGCGGGCATTTTTGGGGGACTGGCTTATGTAGCTTTGACGTTCGAAAAGTGCTGATTTTCAGCCTAGTTTGAATAAATTACTTTGATTTTGATAGTTGCGTGTGCTAGCTAACATATGACAAACAATTTAATTTAATGTTTTGTGTTTCGTAATGTTAATTACTTCGCATACGATTTTTATAGAATCAAGTTTCTCTAACTGAACAGACAGGTGTGCTGCTGGGGAGTTTGTTGCGCCTCTTCTTCACAGCTAATGCACTAGGAATGGTGAAGGGCGGGCGTTTTAGAGGGACTGTTTTGTGTAATTTTGACGTTCTAAAAGTGTTGGTTTTCAGCCTAGTTTGAATAAATGACTTGATTTTGGCTGTACGCGTGTGAAATAGAGATCTATCGGGATAAATGTACAATGGCAACGCATTTCAACCCCAGATTCGTAGTGAGATACAGTTGGGCGACCCTGATTTGCATACATTAATGCATTTACAAAGACCTTGATCTATCCCCGGTGTTATTCAGTTGTTTTTGCCTGTGTTTGTTGTTTTTCCTGCACTGGACTGACAACTGACATATTATTGTATGGGCAAATGACTGACTGTTTAGTTTAAGTTCGACTAACTTTAGTTCCAAAATGTGCCATTTCGCAGATAAGAGGCTAAATTCAAACGATTTTTGAATCGAAATACAACTATTAAAATTTTGATGAAAGCACAATTTATTGATTAAAACTAAGCAAATTTTATGTGCACACATCATCATCATCTGCCTAGCCTTTTCCCAACTATGTCGGGGTCGGCTTCCTGTCTTCCCGGATACAGCTGAATACCGGTATTTTACATGGAGCGACTGCCTATCTGACCTCCACAACCCAGTTACTGGGTAACACGATGGGTATCTTGGCAAGACTGGTTGTCAGACTTACGAGCTTCTGACGACCCGTAACGACTGTTAAAGATCTACAAATAACAGCCGGGACCAACGGCTTCATCCACGGATCAACCGCGGCAAGCATAGCTTAACCTGATCGATCGCCCCGTGCGGCTGTTATTACTTAGCCACAAGCCCCACATCCAACGTGCGCACAATTTTTAAAAAATTGATAATACTTAAGTAGGTACTCGTTATTTTAAATTTTTAAATTGTTCCAATTTACGTTACGTTTACTCCGCGCATTCGTTTTCTAATTTCAAACTAAAAAAACACAGGTGAGTGAAGTACCAGCACCAAGTTTACTGGTGCCATTGGTGACTTACAACCCACTTATAGCTATTATCAACATCATCTGCCCAGCCTTTTCCCAACTATGTTGGGGTCGGCTTCCAGTCTAACCGGATGCAGCTGAATACCAGTATTTTACATGGTGCGTGTCAATGATCTACAAATGACAGCCGGAACCAACGGCTTAATGTGCTTTCCGAGGCACGGCCAGCGTAGCTGAACCTGATCGATCGACCCGTACGCCTGTTATTACTTAACCACAAGCTATCATCATTCAGCCGAAAGGCACCAACTGCTGGACATGGGCTACACCAGGCATCACCACATCAAACTGCTCGTACTTAAAGCTCTATTAATTGGTCAAGGACAGCTAATGGGACACAATTGATTTTTTCTATTTTTTGACTCCGAATCTGTGTCGCGGGGGGCTTAACAGGTTAATAATTGTTATTGAATTTACCAACCTTTTTAGAATCTGCGTCAGCCTTCACATCCCTCTTGTCATCCTTAGAGTCGCCTCCTGCTCCATCATCGTCCTTGCCGTTAGCCGTTGTTGATTTTGAGTCGCCTGTTCGCAACAAAAAATGATTATTTTACAAACACTTCCATATTTTAGATAGTTACAGGATCTGTATGCAAAAGCTTTGAGCTACAGATCTGATTCTTGTACCTCAAAGCTCTCAAAAGCTTTGAGGTACTAGAATCAGATCTGATTCTGGAATTAATTTAATTACCAAAATCTACGATTTTTCCTGGGTTTCGAAGCTTAAGTCATGTTTTAGAGAAATAGGGAGCGGCATTGAGCGAGTCAGTGTAACCGCGCACAAGATTGCAATATACCTAATTTCACCTATTATACATTATTTTTGTGTTTTTAATTAATCATAGCTACGATTAAGAACCGATCAATTTGGTTGGCTCCTTATACATAAAAAAAATTAAGCAATGATAACAAAACGATATCGTTCAGTGACATAGTGGTAAAGTTGTAGATTTTACCAAACGATTAGTTTAACGATGATAACCATTGCATAAGAGACTCTTCATTATTGATATTTTCCGGACTTCCCCTCACACAGCGAGCAGCGGCTTTAGAATCTTGTTTGATTTTCCTCAAAGTCCAGTCATCCTATACGTAAGGCACGTAAGGCCCGTTGTACACGGCTCGGTTTGGCCGTGACGCGCGCTAACCGCACCGTAGAAAAATCGTGTGAGCTTGTATATGAGCATACGGCGACGGCGGCGGCGCGGCGTCGTGCCGTAGTGCCTGCCGCATGCCGCCGTGTCTGTCAACAAGCTTCTATAGTGATCCATACTGCCGCGCTAACGAAGAATACAATAACTCGATTTTGAACGATTTTGAGTTATACAATATGTAACAAAAACCCTGTTGTTCCTTTTAGGAACGTATACATTTACCTTTATGCAGAACATTGATGAAATTATAATTTTAAAAAATTAAGCATTGGCTAGTCGAGAGGTCAAAATCAAATAACTATTAAAATCGACACATTCAAAAAAATGTTTAGAGTATCTGATTATCTAGTAGATTATCTAGTAGTGATAGTATCTGATTTTACAAGTACATCTTTATTTCGCTAAATAGCCTACTAGTTACTAGCGGCTTTCTTTAAATGCGACAAAAGGTGCCGCCAAATACATACGCCGCGCATGTTGGCGGGTCGGTATCACGTGCCTACCTACCCCGCCGCCCCGCCACCCGTCTCCCTGCGAAGCACTTACTTAGTCTCCCGCGCAGCTTTCTTCCGAGTGGACGTTATTGTTGACCTACGTGACTAGTGCCTAGTGACTTGTTTTGTTTACGTAAACGTTGACTATGTCTTATTCTAACGTAGAATATTTTAATATGTTGATGTGTCTTCGGAAATGTGACTGCAATTATGCAGAAGCACGCAGACTCTACCAAGAACGTTTTGCGACCATTACCGTCGGCGATGGCATTCCAACGTTTGCACATACGTACGTACAATATCGTCAATGTGCACGGGCGAGATCTGACATCGAGCTGAGCTGACGCAGGCAGACCGAGGACTCGAGACAGAAGTCTTGGACTTGTTTGAGCACGATCCAACGCGAAGTACACGCTCAGTGGGACACGCACTTGGAGTAAACCATATGCGTGTTAGGAGAGTACTCAAAGAAGATGGCCAGCCCCCATTTCACTATTGTCGCGTCCAATCACTACTTCCCTCCGACTATGAGCCAAGAAGTGTAGAGGTACAAGGTGGTCATATCGAACAGCAACTCCGTGGCCGTCAAGTAGATATCATAATAAATTATTGCATTAAAATGTAAATAGGTACATCAGGTTTTATGTGACAGACGTGGCGAATTTGTTTTTTTAACGTAGTGAAGTGTTAAATGTAGTTTTAACAAATACCAATTGTGCTTAAAAATGCTGTGTAAACCAAGATTTTCAAAGATTAATTCGTTAAAGTGATACTGATAAACAACAGCTGACAAGGTCACGAACTTGTGTAGAAAAATAGGTAGATAATCGGCGGCGCGGCGGCGCCGACCAAAGAGAGAGCGGTAACGTTCTATCTACTTCTGGTTTCGCGTCATCGCTTCATGCAGAATTGCAGAGGTACAAATCGATTAAACATTACAAATATTAATAATTAAATATTTATTTTAATTTTTTTTATTGAACAGTTTTTTATAAATGACTTGCTTTATCGCTTAGTAAACCGATTCTTAAAACGTCGACGAAACAACAGGGTTTTTGTTACATATTGTATAATTATTCGGAATCAACGAATTTAGCGAATTCCGAATATATTAGGTTGGGGAAAGTCTTTTCGCATTATAGTATGTATGAACTTGTAATAAAATCTCTTTGGGTATACTGTTTGTATCTTGCTGGGTTTGGTATCATTTAAGGTTTAAATTTTAAAGAACATAATTCCAAATTATATTTAGGGAAATGTGTGATTTTCATTTGTTTTTCGTACCGTCAAGACGAGTGAATCTAATGAAGAAATTCAATACATTTTAAAATTTTACTACAAAAAAGGTAAAAATGCAACGCAAGCCGCGAAAAAAAATTGCGATGTTTATGGACCTAGTGCAGTATCTGTGAGAGTAGCACAAATTTGGTTTAAGCGTTTTCAATCCGGAAATTTTGATGTCAAAGATGCACGTCGCTCTGGTCGCCCTATTACGGATAAAATGGATGCCATTTTTGAAAAAGTGGTGCAAGATCGGCATATGTAGTTACGACGTAGCTGAAGAACTGGGAATTGACCACAAAACAGTTTTGGCGCATTTGAAAAAACTGGGTACACAAAAAAGCTCGATATTTGGGTACCTCACGAGCTCGTACGACAAGAACGTGCAAAAAGGTCGTGGTCAAAGGCCGGTCAGGCTTCACAAACTGTGGCGAAACCCGGGTTAACTCGCAACAAGGTGATGCTGTGTGTGTGGTGGTGGGAATGGAAGGGCATTATTCATTATGAGCTGTTACCACCAGGTAGGACCATCGATTCTGAACTCTACTGCGAACAACTGATGAGATTAAAGCAAGAAGTTGAGAGAAAGCGGCCGGAATTAATCAACAGAAGGGGTGTGGTTTTTCATCATGATAACGATAGACCTCACACATCTTTAGCCACTCAGCAAAAATTAAGAGAGTTTGGCTGGGAGGTGTTAATGCATCCGCCGTATAGTCCTGACCTTGCACCTTCAGATTTCCACCTGTTTCGGTCTCTTCAGAATTCTTTAGGCAGTGTCAGGTTAACATCACGAGAGGACTGCCAAAACCACTTGTCGCGGTATTTTGATCAGCAGGGCTAACATGACACACGCGACAATTACTCACTCTCGCGTGAGTAATTTTTGTCTATTTCTGTCAATTTTCTCGTTTTCTGACAGCGCTGCCATACAAAATACTCGACTCGTTCTGTCAAACTCGATATTTTCTCGACAAACCCTAACATGGCACCTAAGTTATCTCGTATTTTGACAATTCAACACGAGATAATCTTCGATTCTGCTGTCATTTACTCGTCCTCGATTTTGACGACGAGAAGAGTAGACAAAATTATAATACAAAAAAATATGGCATTCATGGGGACTGGTGACAGAAATGAAAACTTAAAACTTTGGAATAACATATAAGTATATACGAGATGCGTATACATGTACGTACACAGGCCGCTCCGCGACGCCAGTCTGATGCACACGTTACATTAGCATGTTGGTGCCGCAGTCTGCATGTCGGTGACGTGGTTAGGATGTCGGTGACGCGGTGTGCATGTTGGTGACGCAAATTGCATGCCAACAAGTGCTTTCAGAATGTCGGTGACGCGGTTATCACGGCGTAAGTCGATTGGCATTTCGTAAATCTGCTAGCATTTCGGTGATGCTGTTAGCATGTCGTTGACTCTGCCAGCACGTCGGGCTCGCTGCTAGCAGGTAGGGCACGCTGTTAGCATGTCGGTAACTCGGTTAGCGTGTTGGTGACGCATTGAGCATATTGATGACGCATTGAGCATTTCCGGTACTCTGTTAGCATGTCGGTGACTCGGTTAGCGTGTTGGTGATGCATTGAGCATATTGATGACGCATTGAGCATGTCGGTGACTCGGTTAGCATGTCGGTGACTCGGTTAGCGTGTTGATGACGCATTGAGCATGTCGGTGACTCAGTTAGCATGTTGGTGACGCAGATTGCATATTCAAGGGATGCTGTTCATATGTCGGTGACGCGGCTAGGATGTCGGTGACGTGGTTAGTATGTTGGTGACGCGGTTAACATATTGGTGACGCGAACCCACAGGTTTTTCCCCTAACAAAAATGGCTCACTCATTTTCGTTTCCGTCATTTTGTATTTTAATTTCGGCATGCCATAGAAAAATATTAAATTTTAACAAAAAAATCGGTTACACAAAAAATTACAACATAAATTAATAGAGGTGGATGTAAAATCATTATAGTACATACTAATTCCATGCGTAAAATTTATCGAATGAGCCGATGTTGTTATAATAAAAATGATTTGTTTTTAATAATTTGCTACATCGGTTTCTCGTCGCGAGATAAAGAACTGTCAAAGTGCCTTTCTCGAGTTTACTCACGCTTAGCGGTCATGTTAAGCATTCGGATGACGTCAGAATCGTAGACAAATTTCGACAAATCGAGAAAGAGAGCGTTCTCGCGCTTGTCACGTTAGCCCTGCTGAAGTCCCAAAATTTCTATAGCAATGGGATCATGCCCCTACCTACAAGATGGCAAAAAGTTATCGAACAAAATGGTACCTACATACTTTAGTTAAATGTAAATAAACTATATTAAAAAATGTCTTGAATTTTCTTAAAAAATGCGAAGAAACTTTTTCCCCAACCTATTTATTATATAAAACTTAAAATCGTCCAAAATCGAGTTATTGTATTCTTTGTTAGCGCGGCAGCATACAACACTGACTACCGTACCTACACACGGCGAATCAACCGTAGTTTTTCACGCTCAAAAACCGTGTATGTAAGTACAACGGGCTTGGAGGTAACCAGTGAGGACCACCACTTAACCAATATTTTATTAACGCCCTATCTTGTATTTTGTCAGACCGGAACACAATCAACGGACTCAACCCATTCAGTTTAATTAACCTAGCAACATTATTAAAAGGTTTTATTTTTCAAATTAATATACACTTTGTCCCGCCTAATTTTGAGCCCAAATTCAAATAGAGACAAACGATTAGCAAATGTGATAAACTGCCAACGATAAACCCTATCCGTCTTATTACAAAACAAGGATTATCTTTAGACCCAGGTTTAAACTATTGATCCATTTTTGAATTTCGAACTTTATTCCGTCTACGTTAAAGTTTTTAATGCAAAACTGTCAAATTAGTACCGGACTAAGTAGTCAGTTTTGTATAAAGAACTGTATTTCAACCACAGTAACGTACTTATTACAAAAACTGGCTCGATGGATTAAACCATGTCCAAAAGTAATTCTTGTTTTGTAATAACGCCGTCTCGGTTTAATTATATAATACTACAATTTACACAAATAATACTAGTTGAGATAATGAGTTCGCGAATATAACCGCTCTCATAGAAACAGTAGCTTTTTAAGACGCTGACAACACCTAAATCGCGGTCACTGTCAGACTGCATAGAAAAGAAAGAGAAGCGCGATGACACAACGCTTGTAATTTATTGCAAAATACACTGGCCTGCAAAACTAAGATCACACTTTTAAAATTGCAATAACTTTTAAGTACACAAGATACTTTCGAAACGAAAAGGATTCGAAAAATAGTTTATTTTGTACATAAACACTTCAGTGTCGGTAACCTTTTAAGAAATGGCTGAAAAAAACATTAAAATCAAAAATAATCCTTTTCGAATTACAATTTTACCATTAATTTTTTGTTTCCATTTTTGTTTTCATTTTTTTTCTTGATCGATGAGTCTTTACAAAAGCTAAGTTAGACAACAGCACATAAACTTATTTATCATGCCTCTTTCACCTGAAGAATGTGCTAGGATCATGACTTTTCTGGAACTAGGCATCAGTATGCGTCGTACTACAGGAATGGTGGGTGTGACGTTACGAACGGTGAACCAAGAAGGTGAAGCGAAGGTACGAAGAGACTGGAAACCATTTGAGGACACCTAGTAATGGCAGACCCAGGTGTACTAATGCCCTAGAAGACCGTTATATTGTTTCCGCTGTGTTGAGAAATCGTCACCTAAATGCAGTTGAAGTCCAGCAACAGCTTCTTCAGACCCGAAGGGACTACATTAGTGACAGTACAGTGAGAAGAAGACTGGCTGAAGCAAACCTGAAACCCCGAAGACCAGCAAGTGGCCCCAAACTCGAGAGAGCATCGAGTAGCGAGACTGCAATACGCCCGTGAACACATACAGTGGGATCAAGAAGAATGGTCAGTAATTTTGTTTACAGATGAGTCTCGATTCTCACTTTACACTTGTCACAGTGTTTACAGGCGACCTGGTGAGCGATACCTTCAAGCCTGCTTCTCAGAAAGAGTCCAGTACGGTGGAGGCAGTGTACATGTATGGGCTGGCATATCTGCAGGTCGCACAGAGTTAGTGGCCATAGAAAATGGCACTCTGACTGGGGAAAGATATGCCCAGGAGATTCTCAATGAGTATGCAGGGCCGTATTTAGTAAATATGGGTGATGGATCGATGCTGATGCATGATAATGCCTGGCCACACACGGCTCGGGTCGTGCAAGAGTATATATATTCAGGAGGTTGGTATCTGCGTGATGGCTTGGCCATCAAGAAGTCCTGATCTCAACCCGATTGAGCACGCCTGGGATGACCTAGGGAGGCACTAAAACAGGCCCTGATAGAAGAATGGGAGAATATTCCCCAACATCGGCTCCGAAACCTCGTGTTCAGTATGCCAAATCGACTCGAAACTGTAAGCAGAGCCCGAGGAGGCAATACCAGTTATTAAAAAATAAATAACATGTAAAACATACTTGTAAATTAATGTTAATTGAGTTTTATGACACTAAGCTAAACATTGCCACATTTATTGTTTTAGATTTAAAAATGTTACTAATGTATAATTTACTATAGTTTCAAAGAAAGCTGATAAAAATGCTATAAAACGTTTTTTTATTTTAAATCTAACTTCTAGTTTAGAAAAAAAAAAAATTAAATGTGTAGTACTTACTTACTTTGCAGGCCAGTGTATTTGTAATCCCCTTTTAATTTCCTTTATTTTGATACCCTACTAGATAGGTTTGGTTAAATTTTATATTATTAACGTACTATTTCGCGCCAAAAATCCGCCATTTTGTTTTTTTTTTTATTCAGACTATCTTCAGTAATTTCGGACATAGGGTTTTAAGACGAATATAACGATACCTTAACTGTCGAAATCCATCCAGCCGTTTGGAAGATACGAGGTAATAAAGAAATTTACAAACAAACTAAACAAATATACATACATACAAATTACGCGCGAAAAACATAACCCTTTCTTGGCAGTCAGGTAAATAAGGATGGTAAGTTTTTCCAGAATTTGACAAATCTGGGAAACTAATTCGAACAATTACGAAAATAAAAAAAAAAAATGCCAAATCGGTTGTCGTTCTCAAGTTTTGCGCTTACCAACGAACAGCATTTCATTTTTATTATAGGATAGAAGATTATCGATTTCATAGCTCATAAAGGAATGGGTCGATAAGCGCATGACGATCGAGACTTGAGCCCTCATTTTTTTACCATTTTAGGATAAATAATAGCGTTATATCAACACGCTTGAACAAGCGTGTCAATGCCCTATGGTTCTAACCTCGATTTGACTGTGCAAACCGATCTTGGCGATCATTGAATTATGAATGTGTTTCTCATGCTAGGTATAATTATGTCACACTTGCGTCAAGAACTCAAGACACCGTATTCGGAAGTAGTGCCTTTGATACAGTACTTCCTCTCATGGATCTCTCTTCTCTCACTCTCTTCACGATCTTCAATTTACCTACACGTAACGTTAATTTTTGAAGACACATTTATAAAGAGAAACATTTATAATAGACTTTTTTTACTTGTCTTATTTGCTTCGTTACTCTGATAAATGATAATGGCGCCGATTCCCTTGTTCACAAACTAAACTAAATTTAAGTTCAGTGCATCTTTTTCTTTCTATTTCATTAAGAAAAGGACAGAAGATAGATTTTAGTTTAGTTATTTAGTCAATTTAATCAGCGCCTGTCACTACTCCATACAAGTTTAGACGTGATTAAAAACCTGCCTACTAAAATTACGTCAATTTACGTCAAGCACTGATTAATTTGACAGGACTAAACTAAAATTTATCTTCTGTCCTTTTCTTAATTAAATAGAAAGAAAAAGATGCACTCAACTTAAATTTAGTTTAGTTTGTGAACAAGGGAATGGGCACCAATGTTTGGCTTTGTAATATCTTCTATCTCTCCCGCGCCGCGTCTGCGTCGAGCCTATCTGACCGTCCCCTCAACTTTAACGAACAGTTTGCGCAGTAAATTGCGCAATTTATAATAACGTGTACTACCTCGACACTGAATAAATAGCGGGTTGATAACATTTCGCCTACGAGAAATCACTGAAAGAAATTGAACTTTGCAAATGACATGAAGATCGGCTGATTAGATATTCTAGCTTTTATTATGTATAGCGGAAAGGCGGATTAGCGAAATGTTCTAAGATGTCGAGTCGAGTTCGATTCCTGCGTTTGGCTCAAAATTCATTTATTACATATTTTTTGCAAATAATTGTTAGGTACTGATGTGTATACAGTAGAACCCACGACAAAAGCTAAAAGTGTACTCCTTCATTTCATCCTAACGGCCTAATACTCCGAAAGTTTTATTCTACCTAGTGCAACTTGAAAGTGCACTTATTGGTCGTTTCTCTGCTCCTACACGATTGGCTAAATTGTTCTGGATGCTAACTGAATGTCGCCGTATAAAAGTAAGCGTTTAGTACATAAGATGCTGAGCATATTGTTAGATGTACAAAATGAAATGTTCATGAGGTGTGGAAATCATTATGAAGCGTTTCTGATACTGTACTGATTTTGGGGCTTCTTGAGTGAAACGTGCAATATTAGTTTGTTTTGTTTTGGGGAATATTGGAAGACAAAACTGTTCTTGGCTTATAAACTTCGTTCTTGGTTATTACTGGAATTTAAGGCCTGCGAATGAATATTCCTAGAGTAATATCGTGTGTGAAGTGCACTGATGTTGGTCCAAGACCAAGAGTCAAGAGTGAGCAGTCACAGACGACGATAATAAATTAGCAACATGAAAAACTTGAAAGTAGCGACACACTACAAATTATTTTGTTCTAAACCGGTATGAATTAAAAATGTGGCCGGAATAATCATATGACCGATTTTAGAAGACCTCTGATTTCTCAACATCTAAACAGTGAACGAGGTCAACATATTTTGTAGGCGAGTGTGACTCAGACTATCCACCCAGCCTGAATTCGTAATTACAAATATCATCGGCTCGCATAATAGAGAAGAATTTACCTTACGTAGTAATACGACCGGGTACCTTTTTCAACAATATCAATTCTTCAAATTGTTATCGAAGGATAAAGTGTTCATAGCGCAACTTTGCAGACAGAGAAACCCTTTAATTGCTTATTGTTGTGTTGGCTTATTGTTTATGAAATGTTGAAATACTCTTTGCATGACTTACGTCTTTGGGCATCTCAGCTCTGCGTGTGTTAAGAATTAAAGAAGATAGGTAACGGTTGTGTGTAATGCATACTTTCTCTTCTTTCACGTCTTCGAGTGCATTCTTTGATTGAGGTATTAGCAAACATTTTAATATTTATTTACCCAAATTATAGATTCTTCACTGCACTTACTTTAATTAGATAAGTTACCAGTTGACAAATAAGTTTCTACCCCAGTCTGCATACCACAAACCCTTTGTACAGACAAAAACTGTCTAGGAGATCCGCCATTACACAACAGGTTTACATTGCGCGGGAAAGCCATGTTTATTTCATAGATAAACATAGACACGTTAGGAATTCAAATAGTAGTGCCTAGATTTATTAAAACCAGTTTCAGAACAAGTAGAGTTGCTTTTCACTGACGAATATTTCTATCTTCAGGGCTTTGTTTTGTATAACAATGTGGGCAGAACTAATTGGTGCATGTATTGACAGATTTATTTTGTGCTTATTAGCAATACAATCCATGAAATAGTTGTCCAATGTGCCTCAAAATACCTGGCAAAAACCCGAGGTGATGTACGCACAAGCAACGGCGCCATTTAAGCCACAGTAAGTGCTATGCACGGAAATCGATAATGACGAGTGACAAGGTTGCAAGTTTACTAGCAACGCAATTGACAAATTATTCAGTTTCTTGTTGGTTATCATCACTCTCTTCGTGGGATTTGTATTAGTTTTCAATTAAAATATGTTCTTTTGTGTCAGTTTTGGCAATTAAAGCTTAGGGTATGCAGTGCTTATAGCGGTTTTCTCGGTACTGTTTATCTCAACGAAAATACAGCCAGAATCCAGATAAATTGTATAATTAAAATACTAGATCGGTAAACTATTATGTATGGTGGGTAAAATAACATTATTTTAGGCCAACGCGGTTATCCTTTCCAAAGGGCTGGTTGAAAGTGGGTTCTTTCATTTTCTCAAATTAGTATACAAGAGGGTCCACATGTTAAGATTTTCGTAAAAGCTAATTATTCATGCATACAGAAGTGCACAAACTGCGCTATGTATATCATTGATGTGATAAGGGTTCTATCTGCTGTTTTGTTAGATGATTTTGACTGATTTGTCTTAAGTGTTAAAAGGTTGCTTTTTATTTTCTTTAGAGGACTGCTGCAGTAAAATCCATTTGAGGCAGTGGTTTGTTTTCCTATGAATATATGATATTAAAGTCTTGCTTTACATCAACAAGAACCTGTAGATTTTTGTTTGTGATTATTTCTTTGACTTCAGGGCTTGAATAGTATCACGTTATAAGTCGCTCATATGTAAGAAATCGACTTCTCAATATTTTTTACCTAGACTTTTTTACAAAACTTACAGCAGGCTTAGCACGCGAACCGTAGAGAAGGTTTTTTCGACGGAAGAGTAGACAAAAATGACGTTTCCGTGTAGACAGTTGACTGTTTTCTACAGAGAAATGTAGACAAGCTATTTCTATTCTACAGAAGAGTAGACATAGAAAGTGTCATGCTAAGCCTGCCGCTCGCTTCAAACTTGATGGCGGCTCTGAAGGGCGCTACTCGCTGCGCAGTACCGCACCCCTCAACCCCGCAGACCCGTGACTTTGTTAATGCGCAGCTATTCGCCTCATGTTCCGAGCCGCCATACAAAATGAATCGGGCTGTACCTGAGGGTGATAATTGAGAAGTGAGTTGCGAGTGTTGCGACGTACAATTACAATAATTATGACAACGAAATAAACACGAATTACTGGCAAACAAAATGAAATTGTAAATAATCGATTGTCTGGTGTGATAGTGATAGAGCAACTTGCAATGTTATGAGTACATTTTAATTGCCATCTTTCTACATCTCACCGATCGGTTTTTAACACGATCAGATTCTATCATTAATTCATTTGTGTTTTAGAAGGGCGACATTATTGAACGGCAAAGTCGATCCTATATAAGTCCACACTATTTATTTTTACCCGAATGCGAGGGAGCCCAAGAGGGTAACGATTTTTAAAGCTTTATAGTACCTACCTTTAGTTATCATTGGGTGTACGTAAAAATGTAAATATACCTTAGTAGTTATTTCAGACAAAATCAATTAAGTCATACTTATAATTAATTAATTACATGAGTAATGATTTGTTGTTTAATAATAATGTGTTGTAGTGTATGAATTCATGAAAATGTATTTGTAAAATGTGACGTACATAGCTACATATCAAGCTATAAATTTCCAGTTTAAGCTGACCTCTCATTGCACGGAAATCCTACACAATGCGAGATCAACTTATACTGGAAATTAATACCTCTTGATATGTAGTCGTATGAACAAAACAATCTTTTTCACGTTAACTTATTGAAAAATAAAAACATACCGTCACTAAGATAAACAGATAGCATTTTTAATAAATATAATATTTTATTTGTATTTTTTCGGTTGTCAACACTTAAGTCCACTACCGCCATTGCCGCGGGATTTTTCGGAATTATTTTTCACAAAGTTATCAAGCAAAAGATGACGAAATCAGCCCGAGAAGGTTAGTTGCCATGTAGATGAACACTGACTTGTGAAACATTGACCAGATTGGGAGACTGGTGCAAGAACCTGACCTTCTATACTAGGTGGCTTATCCTCCTCTTTGGTGTCTGGTTGATCTACATCAGCGTTACCTTGGACTGGGGCAAGGTCCACAGACGCCTGCGACTCACCCTTTGAGTCCTGGGAGGACTCATCTTCTGTTGTGTGACCGTCGCCTGTCCCTGACTTCTTGTCTTCATCCTGTACACAAATATGTTGATGTTGAATTTCTTTTTAGATCTATTTCCAATACATTTGGGTAAATACATGTAAGTAGCATGACTCAAATAATACCTATTTTAATATTGTTGTAGTCAATACACAGAAGTACATTTATTTTTCATTATTTCTTATTGTATATGTTGTGAATAAATCTGTTAGTGTTTTATTATCCACATATACCTGTTATTTATTCCTAGCAACAAATTGGTTGTATCACTTGGTGTCCGAGTGTACAGCAATTATATTATCAATAATTACTATGCAGTTAGTTAATGAGTTTAATAATAATACCTGTTTTAGTAATGTTCAATAACACAGTTAAAGATAATTTACTTCACAAAACATAAGTAAATACATACATTTTCACAAATTGACAGTAATACTGAGCCAAAACAAAAATATATAGACCATGTTGCACGGCCATTGCATGTTCTCTATACAGTTTGATAAGGTTGTCCGAGCAAATACAGCAATGGAGGACCAAGTATTCTAGTGAACATTTTGATATTAGATGGACAGCTTTCTATGTAAGCATGACTTCAATACATTCATGCAACTTTATAAAACCGCTCTATTAAGGAAACTAATTAATTCCAAGATAATGAAACATTTCAGGTTCTATATTGTGAAACTACATGACATTTTGCACAAAAGCAATGAACGGACAATTTTTATTCTAACCAGTGCAACATGTAGTGTTGTTTAAAATGTTAACATATTAAATTAAAATTAAAAATTTGCAACCATGCATTGCAAAATCTGCATGTTGAACACCATTCTATTGGTGAAGTCGGCGTCACTTCCGCGCGCCGTCACTCAATTATCAACCTTATATTAATAGGCGCAAGTCACAAATTTCAATGCTTCTCTTCTAGCACTACAGTAAGACGTATACAGCTGTGTACATACAATATCTATGTATGGATTACTAGTTACACTATGAGGAATCATCTCTCCAGTCAAATCCGATGCACATTTCAAGAATTTCATGATAATTTATTTGCGTTCGCGCCATAAACGTATAATATCACAAAAAACGTACCGGAAAAAAAACTAAAGAGGTCAGCAATAAAGGCCCCCGAAAGGATACTTGGTGTTTTATTTACATCGCCGGCCGAGTTCCGAGCGTAAATAATGAGTCGCGAAGCCGCGGCTCAGTGGAACAACAACATATCACGCTGCCTCTAAAATTGAATAATCGCAAGAAACCAAATATCAAGGTCATGCGGATTTCATATCAATGTCATATAACATCGTGCACATTAACAAAGGCCCTGCAACGAAATGCAAAGGGGCGGGGGTGGCCAAAATATGCGAAATCCTAAAAAATATCCCATTAGAATCAGTTTCGATAACTGATCGAGATGGCATTCACAGTTTTTATTGCGAAATATTGACTCGTATCACAACCCTCCGTGGCGTAGTTCCCGCTTTTAGCGGGAAGCAATCGTTCTGTCAGCCATGTTGAGACGCAGGCAAACATTAGTGATATAACACGGAAATAACACCACTACACAACTCAAATCCATCTTATTAGACGCGCACTATTACAGAGAAAATTAAAACAAAGACATATTTTACAACTATACCTGATTATCACTGATTTTCGCTTTATCGGTATCACCCGACATTTTTTCTACGAAGAAATTGAAAGCGAATTCCAAGCGTCTTCAAACACCGGACAACACAAATGCACGCACCCATAACATAGAAAAAAAAGTTAGAACGTTTTGTTATTTTCGATGCATCGACCTTTTCTGTTGTCTAAAAACCTGAAAAAGGATTATTTTAGCCTTATTTGGATTAAATTAATATAATAATATAAAATTATTGATTATAGTTCTGTTTTGGTACTGTTTGCAAATTTTCTAACAAATACAGAAGTTTCATATTCTAATTTTCCTTGTGTATTTCAAGAAAAGTAATAAAAAAGAAAAGTTGTAGTCCTTTAACCAGAATAATACAAAAATAAGTTTGTGTAATTTAGCTGCAAATAGTTCTGTTAGTAGAGCTACAAAAAACCATTCATTTATAAATTGATCTGGAAAATATATATTAAAGTAGTAAAGAGAATAACTTTCAACTAAATGTAGTTAAGAGAATAACTTTCAACTTTAATAGATACTTGAAGGGATAGCGCGATGAAAAATAACTTGTAAAGATTGTTGGTGTTCTACTGATTTTTTTAATTATATTTAAAATAAATCCTCTTTATGTTCATGTTTTCACAAAATAGCAATAACCAAACGCATTTTCATTTTAACCAAAGACAACTTTTTGACTTTTCTAAAAACTCAACTGTATTATTTCTGTGAATATTTCAGAATTAAAAATAGCACAATCGCTGTTCTATTTTAGCTCGTTATATTTCAGTTATATTTGGGAACTTATTAGATCATTATAGTTGGTAGATTATTACACTAATACAAAAAGAAATAAAATTGGTAAGCGACATTTAAAACATCTCTCATTTTGTCTATGGTCCGCGTCGTTCTCGCAACGAACTTGCGTTGCGAGAGAAACCTTTCATAAAGTTTTTGGGTCATTTTGATCCTTTTTAATGGCTGCGGTATTACGCGGTTGAATGTGAAATTGGGTTCAAATATGAGTGATTATTCTTCTATGGCTACGCTTCAAAACAATAGCCAAACGGCGGGATTTGCGGCTGCTGTACAACGTGCTAGATTGGTAAGCGCATCTTCTCTTTACAAAAATCGCGTCTATTGACATTGCGTGTTATTTACCGTTAAAATTTTATGTTTATACCTTCAACATGGAAATTATCATTCATTAGGAGTAGTTTTTATTCCAACCCGCCCTTTTCTCTTCATACCATTGATGTTCCATGAGGGATTGGTAAGATGCTTTTACCTAACCTACTTATTGATTGTAATTTTTCGTGGTGATAAACGAGTACTATAGGCAAATACAATGCAACTGTTAAGGTTTTGATGTCTCCCCTGGCGGTTCAGATGATGTTGGCTGGCGTACACGCCAAGCGGTGCTGTCGCGGCAATACTGCGTTGTGGCACATTATAGGCGCGAATAAGACAATAAATTAAATTTTGCACATGCTGTGAATGATTAATGAAATAGGCTTTTGATGTGGACCATTCTACAATATCAATGAAAAAAAAATGATCTTAAAATATCGTCTCTTTAACAGTTTGGATCAATACTAGGTTTAGTAACAAAGACAATTACAAATCAATAATGTTACTGTTTCCTCAATATGCATATTATCAAGAGGAATATTCTAGATGTTTCAGTATATTTTCTCTACCAAACTCAAATATTATAACTACAAATTGTTAATGTTTATAAATAATCAATCAGAGGGACTTCTTAGGGGCGGATCAACATAAGTTATGGCTGGTTGGTGACTGTAAGAATTTAATTTTAAATGTGTCAGTTTATCTTTTTCACTTAAGTGTTGGAGGGAAACAACTGATAGAATTAAAATAAACTATTGCCTTGACCTTGCTATAGTCAGCCACTCATATAAATTCTTGGACACTTAACTTCCTATAGTGGCTCATACATGCTTCGAGTAATGTTTTGTGAGTTACCTTTGTTTAAACAGAAGTGATTGAAATTATTATAATTTAACACAACACAAGGCCCATATTACAGAACCACACTCAAAACTCAAGCATAACTTCAAACTCGTTTAAAGCCATTTGATTGGTTGAAAGCAACTTTAAATAATTCTTAAGTCTTGAGTAAGGTCTTGCAATATGGCGCATAATCACTATTTACAAAATTGCCATTCAAAAACCTAATTTGTCACAAATGCATTATAATGTAAAACATAACCGTCAATAATGTTCTTGTCAGTAATTGGTGAAATCAAAGTTTGCGTGAGCCATAAAATTGTATATTTATTTTTCTCTCAATTAGCTTTAATCTTAGTCTGGCAGTTTGAGCAATTTATGTGGCCCACCTAAATGTCCTTTCTTTGGTATTGTTCATTGAATCATTGAGCTTCATAAGTTCTGAGTTGAGCTGCACAATCATTGACAAATGCATGCACCAACTCGACAGGTCCACTCAATCTGTGTGGTTCTTTCCTCAGAAGGCTGTTTTAGACACCAATCTACATGGTCTTTACATGATCTGACCAAGATTATGTCTGGACTTTAAAAGAGACTGACATCTCAATTTGTTTCAACCTTTCTTCTCAGAGTAGTCAGATAGAAAACGCCAACCACAATTATGATTAACATGTAAAAGTGTTTATACAAACCTACTTAAAGAAATTAAATCATTTATCATTTATAAACAAAAAGACTCTTTGTCATGGACGAAAGTTTCAACAGTTTCTTTGCAAGTTCATGATCACTTACTAATTGACTAATTAATTGTGTAACTGATAGTCATTTTTATGACTCACCATTAGTTTACAAATTACTTCAACTCAAATCATTTATTGCAAACATGGGTAAAGTAGATACATAGATGTTTTAAATGTTTCCTCATTGTTCTCCATAATCTGCCTTCACATGGGTTTGCAAACATTCATACATCAATAATTTTAACAATATATTTTTGGAATTAAGACTACAATAAATTGTGAAAGGAGAATGTCTTTTGTTTCTAATTAAAATCAATGTATAACTTTGTAGATAAAAACTTGTTTCGTACCTTAAAACCTTCAAACCTTAAACTTTGAAAAAAGCAGCTTAGATTTAAGTACTTTGATCTAAAATATTATCTATGGAATAAAATGTAATGTAAAAATAAGCAAAATTAAAAAATGTGACTACTGGAAATGGTGAAGGCAAAAATAAGTAGTTTACAAAACATTAAATAGGTTACATTCATCAATATGCTCTACAGGTTGCTGCTAAGCTCGAAGGAGGCGGAAGCAAGAGGCCATTGGAGGAGGGTCCAGAACCGAATGCGAAGAAATTAGCTTCAGTAGAAGTACCGTATCAACAACCACAACCACAAATGAGGTAAGATACTCTTTTGATAAAGGTCTGATTAAAAACAACTGAAAAAAAAACAACAAAATGGTTTCTGAAAAAGTAATGTAAGTACAAAATAACAAGTTTAGAGAAACTTGTTATTTTGTTTAAATTTTTCATTTACTGTTTCCACAAAGGCTACAAAAACTTAAAAGACGAGAAAATAATGGGAGTGCAATGCAGTGTAAGGTGAAGAATTGTGGTTCATAACTACACAATTTTAAAAATGTACAGTCAGCTTATAAAATAGATGATGACCTCAGTTTCAAAAGTGTTGTATGAATTAAATCTTTAAATGCTTTGCTACAACTTATGATAGAATCCTTTTAAAATGTTACTTTGCAAATGAGAATAATAAAACTGTTTCCTGTGAAATAAGAAAAATTAAAACTACTTATTACACAGACTCTACTGCTATGTAAATTTACACTCGTCATCTTTTCAGGAAAAATGTTAAGACATTTAATTTGAGGTAGCATGCAGTATTTTGCCATGTGTTGTAACCATTTTCTTAGTATTTTGTTGACTAAACTTAAGAAATTGATAAAAACTTAGAATTTCGTGAAACTTTTCCATACATTATTTTGCCATCTATTAATAACCACTATAAGTTGGTGTCTATTTTTATTTTTTTTCTTCTCTCTCTATTTTTTTCGCAAGCGCATAGTAAGTCGCGTGTGTCAACCCTGTCTCGTGTCACATACACAAAAAACACGTGCGTTTGCTGTACGTACGATTCGCGCGCGTCATATTGCGTCAGACATGTCACTCGACACTCGTAAAAAGTTGGTGCTATGGGTTCGCGTACGTTGTTCGAAGGGTTAAAAGTAGTAAGTAAACTTTTTTTTAAATAGCTAAGTGAAGTACCCTGTTACTCTACTTATTATATTAGGTTATCTTTTTTTTTAATAGCTAAGTGAAGTATTCTGCTACTCTACTTGTTTTATTAGGTTATCTTTTGTTTTTCTTCTTTTAAATAGCAAAGTGAACTACTCTGCTACTCGACTTATGTTAATAAGTTATCTTTTGTTTTTTTTTTAATAGCATAGTGAAGTCCTACCCTGCTACTCTTACCTACTTATTTTATTAGGTTATCTTTTTTTAATAGCTAAGTCAAGTACCCTGCTACTCTTACTTATTTTATTAGGTTATCTTTTTTTTTAATAGCTAAGTGAAGTACCCTGCTACTCTTACTTATTTCATTAGGTTATCTTTTTTTTAATAGCTAAGTGAAATACCCTGCTACTCTACTTATTAGGTTATCTTTGTTTAACAGCTGTGTGATGTAGGTACTTGTTTAGTGAGGTTATATTTTTTTCTTTTTTAATAGTAAAGTGAAGTACTTACTCTTCTACTCGACTTATGTTATTAGGTTATCTTTTGTTTTTTTTTAATAGCAAAATGAAGACGAAGACGCCGCGCGCCGGTTTTGTGTATAAACCACGTGTCGCAAACCATTTTTTTTTAAAGCATATTTGTAAAAGGTTTGAATTCGGAGGAACTTCAGCATGTTTGATCTAGAACAAATCGTTAAAACCTGTACAGAATGTATTGAAGAAATAAATCGAACAATTTATGTAGTCCGTTATGTCCTTTACACCTTAACATATTTAAATTATCTACATGTCAACCTCGTGGTGGCGGAGTTTTCTATAAATAAAGATGAAAGCGCCAGAGAAGCCAGGGAATTCAAATTTTCTTACGTTTTTTGCAAAATTGATTATTGCAAAAAACTTAAAAAAATATATGTCGCGGGCTATCTTAGCGCATCCCCCTTAATATTTCGTTTGTTCGTAGTGGACCGAGTGCCGCCCCGGCCGCGAGCCGCGCCGCCCCACCCGCACCCGCCCCGGCGCCACCCCCGCCCCCGAGCGCGCCATCTAACCTCATGCCCGACCAGACACTCAACGAGTACATTCGGGTGCCCGACAAGATGGTCGGACTTAGTAAGTATCGACACCACTTACTGCCATAAAAAGGAAGAAGAAAGAAAGAAATGGCGTAACTTTCTACAAATCTTAAATCATATCTGCCTATTTTACGAATAAAACTAATTATTGCTAATGCCAAAAAGTCCTCAGTTCATCATAATCTTAGATGGCAACACTGATTTTCAGCTGAAACCTATGGTGGCCCAGTGCCATGTAGACCCTTACCTGCAGTACAGCATAAAAACATTCTGTAGGTTGGAATCAAAATGTCAAACTTAACATAAAATATCACGCCTGTACACCCGAAAGAGATATGGAGCTATGTATATGATGACACCCTCACTTCGCCAGTTAAATTTAAGTCCCATGTAATAAGGGACGAGTCCATTGCCATCAAAATGCCTCAAGTCCAGACGCCAGGCTGCCATTGAGAAATTCCTAAGAGTAAATACAGAATAGTGAGACGAGGTCGCGGATGACCACGTAGAAGATGGCGGGACCAACTGAATAGGTTCCGTCAAAACGCGCGGGCTCACGAAAGATGGAAGGAGTGGAGGGAAGCCTTTGCCAGCGGGAGTGGGACAGCGTAGGCTAGTAAAAAAAAAACATTAATTAACACTTAAGCAGTTGAGTTTGAAACCACCAAACTAAAGATGTGTTCGAATAAATAAATAACCGCCTTATTTATAACCGTTGCTTAATGTTAAGAGACGTTTAACCCTTTATAAGGCTCTGTCCATATTTTGGACACCATACTTTTTAAATTTTTGCGGCTGAATGAAACGTCAGTCAAATTCAGTTTTTGTACTCTGTGATTTGACAGTTTGTTAGCAATAACCTTGTGTGTGGTTCCATGCTTTGCCGAATTCCATAAGCCCTAGTAAGGCTCTGGCCAAATAATGGACACCATGTTTAAAAAAAACATTAAAAAAAAAAACTCATATTCTTAATAAAGAGGTCCTAGTTATCATATTTATCAATTTTTTATTTCCATACCCTTAGCAGTTTTCTGTGCCTTATAAAGGGTTAAATGTCAAAAAATGTATGGTTAACCAGACGCTAATCATGACTTAATATTAAGCAACATTTATCAATAAGGGGTTAATGATAAGCAATTAAATGCCTTGTGCTTTGTCCACAGTAATAGGTCGCGGTGGAGAACAGATCACGCGCCTGCAAGCAGAGTCAGGCTGCAAGATACAGATGGCGCCTGACTCGGGCGGCCAGCCAGACAGACTGTGCACCCTCACTGGGTCGCGAGAGGCTATCTCTAGGGCCAAGTAAGGACTAATACTAGCTACAGTACGCGGCCATTAAGAAGACGATGAAGTTTTCAGAAAAGTTCGGCTTCGTAATGTTGTCTTTGTCACTCATACATGTCAGCATCTCCATTAACCTTCTTAACGGCCGCGTACTGTAGATGACCTGATCCCACCATCTCCTTTTTACCCAACAGCGCGACAGAAAAGACAGGGTTATGGTTTTACTGTCGGACTAAATACATTTTAGGGGTTGGTTAGGCTTATGCGGAAGTTCCACAATTTATTGTAAATAAAATCTTATTTTATTCCAACAAAACAAATAATATTTTTTTACATTCTTACCAGTATTTAACAACTGTCACACAAAAAACCAACTGTCAGATGTAGCATTGCAGAAGTCTGCAGACTGTCAGAAGGTTTCACAAACTTGTAAACATCTGTATATAGGTATCTGAGCATGACGATCACGCGAGTTGAGTGATTTTTCTCCATTCCAAAAGTACCCAAGGTACCTAAAGATATTTCACTTGTAATGATATATTTAAAAAGGTTAGAAGACCTCACTTGGAAACTTATTTCGGAAGGTATCGTACAGGAAAGGAATTTGGATTAGATTTTACTTATAAAGGGAAACCTTGAATATAAACATAGACAACTTGAAAGCCTCATAAACATTTATTCAGCACTCAATGTTACAGGTCTCAGGGATCACAGATATAATGTGGTGGTATAGTTTGGTGGAGCCAACATAATTTGAGCAAGTGTAATAATCAATGCTCATGATTTCACTGTGTGCGATGAGGCCTATTCCAAAGATTATATCTAAATTTATTTTGTTGCTATAAAGAATTGACTGTATTATTCTTTAGAGCAACATAATAGATTTAGTTAATTCGATTTTTTTTTAAATTAAAATTGTAATTTGTTATTTTTAGCCCATATGTACTCTATGACATATTTTAAAACTTGAAATATGTAAGTGCTGTGCACACCTGTAAGTGACGAATTCGCTCTGGATTTTAAGTTTAATTGTTACATTACCCCAAAAAATGTATTAGTGAATAATTCGTTGGAGTGCCATAATTAAATAAATAAATACATTTTATATGTCGACCCTAAAGTGGCTGTTATAGGTAAAATAACTGTGAACGGTCTTATCTTTCTGACGTAGGGAGCTCGTGAACCAGATAGTGAACCACCGCGGCCGCGAGAACGCGCCGCAGCACCCCGGCGACAGCCAGCCCGGCGGCGGCATGCCGCCCATGCCGCGCGGGGGCGGCGGCGGGGGGGGCGGCTCCATCACGGTATGTACCACTCCAAACGTTGATTTAAACCAGGGATTCCCAAAGTGGTCGATATCTACCCCTTGGGGTCGGCAAACGGAAACTGATTTTGGGGGTCGACGAGGTCTAAATATCGACCCCTATAATTAACACAAGTTCATATTTGAAACTTTCAAGATACTGTACCTATAAGTTGCGTTACGAGTACTAACTTGTTTTAAGAATGACTAATATTTTAGTAGGAAGTATCATTGTTGTACTTTTAAAAAACTCAAGTCGATAAGTGTGCACGAGTTCGTACATAGATGAAAAAAATTGGCTATCCCCATAGCCAATTTTTCATCTGTACGAACTCGTGCACACTTATCGACTTATCGAGGTCGAGTCTGAGGTATCACTTCATTTTGGAAAAGGGGTCTCTTGCCCAAAAACCAGCAGGCTTAGCAAGACGCTTTCTATTTCTACTCTACTAGAATAATAATCCCTTGTCTAGATTTCTCGGTAGAAATCTGTCAACTGTTTACATGGAAACGTCACGACAAAATGCTTCTCTACGGTTCTCGTGCTTAGCCTGCAGGGATTCTGTTCATATGTTAGGATGAGTCTATTAACATTTAATGGGAAAAGTTGTAAATCCCAGACAATCTAGTAGATTGGTTGGACCTATTGGAGTTGGTATATCAATAGTTATAGGTCATGGTAACAAGCTTCATCAGACGCAGCTTGCATTTCGGGGGAGGAAGATAGTCCTTTTTTTCCGCCGGAAATGGGTTTAATTAGTGAAAATGTCATTTTAAAAATACTGAAAACTGAAAGACTGGTAAATCTTTAGAAAAACCTATAATATTAATAGTAACATTTACTAACAAGTTTTTCAGCAGGTAATAACATCTTATAACAGTTCTCGGCGATAAAATCGTGATTTATGTATGTATTCTGTGTATTTGTCACGACTTCACATCCAATCTGCTGGGTCAACTCAAACTATCACTCTTTACAGTCAGTCACTGTACTTACCTTTGCCATAAATGGGAAGTCGCCACTTATAATAGCGATGTGAATATTAACATACTTTTTGTTTCAACGTTAGTCCAGATTAATTGTATTATGAATTGAAAATGATGGGCTGGTAAGTCTTCACAGTCTTTCTCCCAATTTCTAGAAGCCTGTCAAACTCTTGGATCAGAAAATGTCGGTTTTTGAAGTAGTCACTTCCAGTGCACCTATGCTGACTGCATGACTACCAGCCTTGCTGACTAGCTAAACTTCTCACATGACATGTCTATGCTCGATTAGTGCCTTTCTTCATGATTATAAGGTTGACTGGTAGAAAATGCCGTATGACATTCAGCACGCCTTGAGTACCACCATTTTTTCAAATAATAGTTCAACCAATCAAAGCCTTGACCGTTTTGAAACTGGGTGTCAAGCTTAGTAAAGGCGATGTCCCACTGTATGAAGTGTGTGGTCGACCGGTAGGATCCACTGTCACAGGAAGTAGTTATTTTAACTTATCTGAATCCGCAGGGCAACCTCTCCATCGGACGATCGGATTGGGTGCAAAGTTGTGATGTAAGTATTCATTTTAATAATATAAATATTGATAATTCATTTTATAAATCACCTGAGTCATGTCACCAGCAAAAAAGTTATCACCTTAATTTTGTAGTTAAATGACAAATATAAGTACATGGTTTTCAAAACTATTCTGTATTTGTTACTGTATAAATGTGCTTTTTGTAGTGTAACATAATAATTGCATTTTGTTAAAAAAAAAACCATTTCAGCAGGAATTCTGATAATTATATCAGATTGCTCAAAATAAGGTTAAAACAAGTGGCAAATAAGATACCACAAAAATATAAAGCAGTAGAATGATACAACACACTAGATACACAGATGTTGTGCACCATTTTACAAATGCAAGATTTGTACATAATATTTTCATTACACTTGCACATCAAGATCAAAAACATATCAGGCAGATAATCTTTTGAAATTGTCTGCTAGATTGTTCCTGTCGGGACACTGAGAAACAGGTACTTACTTATTTTACTCTACAGCAGGAGGAAATAATGCTGCCGGGTCCCAAAGTGGGCCTGATCATCGGCAAGAACGGCAAGACGATCAAACAGCTGCAGGAACAGTCTGGAGCTAAGATGGTGGTCATTCAGGATGGACCTAACACAGAATATGTAAGTAAAGAACAGCCTATCACGGGATATGATTTTGCTGATTTAAAATTCTTTCTGGGGAAGACTATTTCCCACTAATCGTCTGTTTACTGATCAGCCTATAATATTTCCATTCCTGGGACACTGACTTCTTCTCTATGAGTAGGCCTTAATCCACCATGCGGGCCCAGTGCTGATTGGTGGATATCACATGTCTTAAAAATAACAGTATGGCATAAGTTTTTCGGTTACTTATATAGAAGTATAAACATATCAATACCAACATCCAAAAATTCAAATAACGAAGACTGTTTATTATTCTCTCGACAATATTTCCATCAGATCACGCAAATATTACAGCAGTTAAATCGCACCTTTTGTTCTTTTACCCCTAACGAGGGTAGTATAAACTTGAAGAAATGATAAAATATGTTCAGGAAAAGCCGCTGCGCATATCAGGCGACCCGGCTAAAGTGGAACACGCCAAGCAGCTGGTATACGAGCTATTAGCGGACAAGGATATGCAACAGGGCGGCGGGCCCAGGCAGCCGCAGTACGACGACCAGTACTCGGGACACGACCAGGGCAACGGCCTCGCTACCAACTCCACTGAGGTAAGAGGGGTCAACATATACAGGAAAAGAGATGAAAAAAGAAAAATTAAATACTATTGTTATTTAGAAATAATTAAATGAGTATAAAAGCATTGTACTTTGTCCTTTAGAGGAGATGCTTAAGATCTCTATGATGCCATAGACTATAACAAATCAACTCGGGATGAGTTGTTCGGAAATCTTGCTTTGATTTTGTGACTGATTAAAATTATTTTTGCATATTTGTGACATAAATTCATGAGAAAAACTTGAATAACTGTACAATTAAATAAGCAATAACATAACTTCTTAATTTCATCAGGTACTAGTACCAAAAGTAGCGGTAGGCATCGTGATTGGTCGCGGCGGAGACATGATCAAGAAGATCCAGGCTGAGACTGGATGCAGGGTGCAGTTCCACCAGGAGAGAGACGACGGACCCGGGGACAAGAGGTAATGTATTCAATAACAATAATCATAAGGGGCACATTTACTATAAATAATACCTTAACAAATTGCTTCAGGGTAGAAAGTGTATAAATACTTAAATGAACAATGGCTATATAAAGTAAAAACCGATTTTATTTGCAAACAGCAAGTAGATTTTCTGTCTGTATATTTATACTCTTCACGCCAGAATACCCCGAAGGTTTAGACAGGGGGTAACCATCACCTGTTACAGCAGTTTTACTTCAATATTGCTTCAGCGTGAGAAAGAGATGGAGCTATAAGTCCTTTATAGCTCCATCACTTTCCCATTGTGAAGTAATATAATAATAATACTGCTATAAGAGGTGATGGTTACCCCCCAGATGTGTATAGTATGAACAGCTGACGAAAAGGTTGGATCAGTTTCGGACGTTATATTAATAAAACACGTTACTTGTCAATGTCACCGTTTTTATCATATATTAAGACAAGGTTCTAAATGGTTAAGATTTTCGTAAGTAGACTGTACACCCCACTTTTCACCACAAAAAGAAAAATGTGATACAGATGTTACCTGCAAGGCAAGCCGCACCAGGTGGAGCAAGCCAGGCAAATGATTGAGGACCTCATCTCAAGTGTAAATGTGAGTATACAGTTGTGTGTTTTCGTGGAGAAACTGTAGTAAATATCTAAATTTTCTGTTAAAAACATCATTTAAATAATGTAAGCCAACTGCTACAACAACTGGGAGACGCCTAGTCCAGCAGTGGACTGCGATAGGCTGAGTTGATTGATTGAAGTCAACTGCTAAAAGCTTTTAGATAGTAGTAGTTCTAACTGTTTTAAACCATCTGCTAAGTTTGTGGTAAATTGCATTCAGACTTGCAGCTGACAATTTGGGAGAAGTCTGTCTGGCAGGCAAAAAGATATTAGCATAATTTAGTTGGGTCTGCATTCGGATATTTCATACCAACCAGCTTTGCGTATTTGTCCTTGAGTGGATTCTGCAAAACGGCAAGCGCAGAATAGCATGGGAAGCTCCCCAGCTAGATGGACAGACTGGGTGGAGAAGGCGGAGAACTGGGTGTTGCAATGTGAGAGCCTATCTCCAGCAGTGGACTACAATAGGAGTTTTAGAAAGGCTGATCAGCAATGTAAGCATGTAATACTGTGATAATGTACAGAGACGTGAGCAGGAAGTGCGGACGGGGCGCGGGCGCGGCGGCTCGGGACAGCGCAACGGCGAGCGCGGCGGCGGCGGGGACTACTCGCAGTGGCAGGACGCGCAGGAGATCCGGGTCACCTTCACCGTGTCCAACGTCAAGTGCGGCCTTATCATCGGCAGAGGTACGTCACAACTAGAACAACTCTTTGTGAAGGAAGTTTATGTTTTAATGTGTGCCGGAGTAAAAGCATTTTTGAGGCTGTCTTTGTCTCTGGGATGAAAACGCTTATTTGATATCTCTAATATTTCAGGCAGCAATAAGCATCGCAAAAGCCGGCAGACGATTTTGTAAATAGTAGAACATAGAACTATTTACAAAATCATGCAATATACTTTGTAATTTATACATCCTAACGCTAGAGGAAAGATCAGCCTACAGTAACAAAATGTCCATTTCAAAGAATGTATGAATAGTTGCACTGGTGTGAAACCACATACTTTGTCCAGGCGGCGAGGTAATAAAGCAGATCAACGCGGCGTCGGGCGCGCACTGCGAGCTGGACAGACGCGCGCAAGGCTCGGACCGCAACAACCGCACCTTCTACATTCGCGGACACCCCGAGGCCGTGGAGCACTGCAAGCGGATCATCATGGAGAAAGTTGGCATGGTATGTACAACTATTTATTTGAATTATGAATCTCTCAGATAATTCTCGAGTTCTGGAAACACAAACTACATTTGAATAAAGAATCTCAGATAATTCTCTAGTTCTGGGAACACAAACTCATGACTAAAGTTTAAATTCTATTGCAACCAATTAGGTGGGAATACAACGACATGTAAATTATCTAAAATTGGGTGTTTAAGTTTGTATAACCCAAACTAATTGGCCTATTCTGTATTATAAATTCTTGGTCCCATGCCAGGATAGAAGCTAGTTTTATCTTGATTATTGTGATGTACATAAGCATTGATCACCCACACTTGCTCAAGACGAATTGGCGATTTCAAACTTATATTTTATCATGTCCAGGTGTCCTCTCAATTATTTTCTTCATAGTATATGATGATAAAGTTAAGAAAAATCCAAGATAAACTAACAAAATTTGTGAATTTGATTAAACACTGCCCGGTAACGATAATTGTCGCCTAAAACAGTGTACACGATCCTGATTTGGAAAGGTTTCTTATCGAAAGCTCTCACCCTTTAGCCAGTGAACTTCATCAACGAAGGCAGCGGAGGTAACGGCGGCAATGGCAACGGGAACGGTAACGGCGGCAACGGCGGCGAGTACTACGGGGGAGGCGCGGGCGGCGCGGGCGGCCCGCCGGCCTGGGGGTACAACCCGCACTGGCACCAGCCGCAGCAGCAGCAGGGCCCGCAGGTATACTACTAGTTTATATAACGTCGAGCTTTCGTTTTTTCTACCCTCATGGCTCTTAGTTGTCACGAAAATGAATTTTGGAATAAAGGGGGTCATTTGTTGGAGATACATACGTTTCATACATACATACTCATACACTCATGCCTTCCCATGGGGGTAGGCAGAAACTATAGAACGCTAACTGCTACGCTCCTTACATACTTCTTTTGCTTCGTTTACGTTCATACATCTGGTCATACACGCTCGCCGGTTGCGAGTACTACGTTTGTACCTAACATTCTTGAAGAACATCACCTATGAGGTCACTATATATATGTCTTTCTGCGGCGTCCCCTCCCAGCATTTCCACCCCTTCCTTATAAATACCTTTTGTTAGTCGCCTTTCATTCATCCTCTCAACATGACCAAACCATCTAAGCATCCATTAGATACATTTCATATTAGTAAAGTAATAAAATCAAAGACATAGTAGCAGATGTTGCAACTGTCTTAAGGTTATTTTCATGGTAAAATTCAAAATATCGTTTATGATGGTACTCTTCAGTGTCTGGGTGGCTTCTACCAACGGAAAGTGACTCAGTAATGGTGAGGCAAGTGCTTATTAGTTATATACGTCAAAT
Organism: Atethmia centrago; assembly: GCA_905333075.3. NCBI lineage: Eukaryota > Metazoa > Arthropoda > Insecta > Lepidoptera > Noctuidae > Atethmia > Atethmia centrago. The sequence continues at coordinate 19,764,917 of HG995385.1, forward strand.
ATAATATTTATTTTTCTATGAAAATGTATATCAAAATCAAAAGTCATTTATTCAAACTAGGCTGAGAATCAGCACTTTTCGAATTTCAAAATTACATAAGACAGTCCCCCAAAAACGCCCGCCCTTCACCACTTCTTAATGCTTTAGCTGGGGAAAAGTAGCGCAACCAACTCTCCAGCAACACAGCTGTCTGTCCAGTTAGAAAAACTTGATTCTATACAATAGAAAATAATTTAAGCCATTATACCAACAAACAAATACATCGAAACTCAAGCAGAAATAAAAAGTAAACAGAACTTAGTATCTAAATAAAAGCCTCCAGCCATAAAGGGCGTGCCCGTTTACTTCAATCTATACCTGTAAAGATAAAAAAAAAAGGTCATAGCTAATCTCGCATAGAATAAAATCATAAAAACTGGCTCGAGTCCAAAACAAACTGAAAGTTACACATTTCGGATTTGCATTATAGCTCTTTTCATTTAGCTTATAGTTAGCAAAAGAAGCATGAAAAAAAATACCCATAACAACTCCCAAGTTTACAGTTGACCCAGAAAATGTTCACATAATTATATTCTGACTATGGGCTCTTTCTAAAAGATACTTTACTTCTTCGTCTTGTAGCAACAGGTGCAGATCAACCCAGCGACCGGACAACCGGACTACTCTCAACAATGGATCGACTACTACCGCTCTTTGGGCCTGATGCGCGAGGCCGACGCCATCGAGGCGCAGGCCAAAGTGCAGGTGCAGGGTATGGATGGTGAGCACTCCTTCTGATATTTTGTTTATTAGTTACTAGCGAGTGTACCTACTTCGGACGGTTTTTACGACCTGACAAAACATCGTGATTTCTTTGTGCTATGTAAGTTTGATAGTAATGTAAACCTTCCTGAATAAATTCTCTAAATTATTGTAGAAACCCGCATCAAAATCCGTTGCGTAGTTCAGAACAACAATGCAGTCACACAGACGGATATGAAAAGTTACAGACAACTTTTGTGTAAATGAAATTACTGGATCCAGTATTTCGTTTTAAATGATCAAATCAAGGTTGATGCAAAAAGTTTATCCTAAAAGTTGAAGACATTGTTTTGATGTGATTTGTTTTTAGTATTCAAGTAGATTCAGTTTTGGACGATCACCTTGTATAATCATTCCGGACATTGATTAAATACATGCATTCGCGTGTCAGAAGGTTGATTCATACCACAGTACAGCAACATTTTATGGACATCGTCATGTGTACGATTTAGCACGAGAGTCCGTGGAAGGTTGATATTTGACGAAGCTACATAACTATTTTGTCTTCATATGTTTAATCTGTGTCTTTAGGTAGCGGCGGCGGCGGCGGCGGCGGAGGCGGCGGCACCCCGCCGGCCAGCGGCGCGGGCGCGCCCCCGGGGGGCGGCCCGGCCGCCGCGCCCCCGCCCGGCGCGCAGCCCGACTACAGCGCGCAGTGGGCCGAGTACTACCGCAGCATGGGCAAGCTGAAGGAGGCCGAGGCTATCGAGGCGCAGATCAAACTCAAGGTTCCTACGATACTTTGTACATCCAAATTGACGCGTGTGACTGATTGATGAATCTAAACGATTGATGGAGACTGACTATTTTTGGAGTGAACACTCGCTGTTTACGGTAGAGCACAATATATATACACAATATATATAACGCATGCAGAACATTGTGCTCATAGGTGTACGCAATGGTACAGGGATCATGGGAGTATTTATAATTAAGTTACAACATTTAGACAATGTTTTCTTAAAAAAGAAGTCAAAAATGTTGAAACTTTGACTACCAATATCTCCATAGCCAGCAGGTTTCCAAGAATGGTTTGGTACAACAAAAATCATAATAACACGTGACTGCTTTGTTAAGGGTATTTTTACATCCATTATGTGAAATGGATTGTGTGCAGAATGATATAAATGAAAAAGAAGTAAATAGATAATGTGACAGTTATTTTAAATCAAAGGAGATACGGAAAACTGTAATTTTGTCGTGAAGGCTAAATAAGTGAAAGTTGCCAAATGAAAAACGTGGTCGTATTACAGCAGATGTATGACGCTTCAGTCTGACATCTGCTTACTTCTATCATAAAAACGACTTTTTATCACAATTTGTTCGTAATTTGAATTGTTCGTGTGGTGCAGACGACGGGCGGCGGCGGCGGCAGCTCCACGCCGGGCGCCGGCGCGCCGGGCGCGGCGCCGGGCGGCGCGGGCGGCGCGCCCGGCCAGTACGCGCAGTACGGCGTGTACGCGCCGCAGGTGTACCCCGGCTACCAGCCCTACCCCTACCCGGGCCAGCCCAACGCCGAACACCACCAATAGGCCGTAAGTACCGCCGCCACACACCCACTGCGCTTACTCCAATGACTAATTACGCCCACGTCGCCATCATCTACCCAGCCTTTTCCCAACTACGTTGAGGTTGGCTTCCAGTCTAACCGGATGTATCTGCATACCATTTTTTTACATGGAGCGACTGCCTATCTGGCCTCCACAACCAAGTTACTAGGTAACAGGATACCTCTTGGTAAGACTGGAAGCCTACACAAGCTCACACACCCACACAAAAAAATGGAAAATACGCGACAGAAAGTTAAGTGCTTACGCCTGCAGTTACCTATATTATGATCGTTTGTATGAATTATTACGTACACACACAACTTGAGGGCGCGAATATGTCTTATTCATATAAAAGAGCGCGACGGTCGCTTTTGATTAGGACGCGGCCTGTTGCAAACGGCCAAAATTATAGTGCCATAAACTTATCTGACCCAGCGGCTGAAAATAAAACTAAAAAGTCTTGCTGACAACGTCGTCATTTTTGTTTTACCGACAGCAACGCCGTCTGTACGTCGCGTAATTTGCATAGAACACTTATTATGTACGTAAAATTTCTGTCGCGTAATTTCGGTTGATGTGTCACTCCACGTGGATGATGCCAGCTGTCGAACAGTGTTTCATGTACGATACGACTATACCCATTCTATGTATATTGGTTGTGTACTTTAAGTTGTGTGCTTAGGATAACTTGTTCTTATGATACTACATGATACGTGATTATGTTCATATTTGCCTGTTTTTTATTATTATTTTTGATTTATTCTATGACATGTCGTATGCTCTCAACTGCTTTGATTATATTTTAATGGATCCGACTTTTTCTTAGTTTTTGTTATAAAATAGCTCTATAGCCATGTTACATAGTGTTTGTTTATTTCAAAATGCAACATTTACATAATACTGAAAATACCGTTCATAAAACCTCAATTATATTTGATCGAATTAAATTGCAAGACAATCAATGTGTTATGTATGATGATGATGATGATGAATTAAAGTAATGTAAATTATGTATCTACTATGTATTTATTTTATGTAGCTTATTATGCCGTTTTTACTATAGACAATTGAAACAACATGTTAGCAATTTATTTAAGTTGTTCCAATTGTCACAATGACATTGAAATGTATGAAATTGACCTGTTACTTTAATTTGAACAGTATTACACCCAGCATGTTATGGTTTATTTTGTGTATTTTTATCACAGGTGATTGGTTTATTTTTACATTGCAAATTAATCTTTATTTTACAGGCATTTTCCGTTATATATCACAAACATATTGACGAAATGCATGTCTTAATTTATGATATATTCTATTTCAGTTTGCATGTCATACGAACATAATGTAAACTTATAATATGCTATATTGACGTGTCTAGTAGTTATCTGTGAGATGTATTGAACACCAACTATTTAGTGTGTGTAGTGTTGCAGATGTAGGCCAGTTCCGGGGCTGCCTGCTCGTGAGCGCAAAATCGACTATTTGTTACGTAGCAAGTGTTGCCATGTTTGTTTGTTTGTGTGATTGCAGAGCGCCGACGGAGGGCCAGGAGACCAGTCGCCGCCTGACTCCCCGTTGTACATTCTAACGAAATAGTTATTATCTTGGGAAATGAACGCATCATACAACTACTGCAACGCCTAGCTTCTAAATACCTACAATAAATAACTTGCAGTTAGCGCGCGCCTCCAGATGTGAGCCGACCTCTGCTCACACCTACTGCTCTCGATCTCGACTCGCATGTTCGAACTGTATGATCTGATAATTATTTTAAAGCTTTTAATTGTTATTTATGATTGTAAATAAATAGAAACAGATCAATTGACCACTTGGCACATTTAGACGTCTACTCACATCTAGAGCCGTCGCCCTGAACAAACAGTACATAGGCACATATCACATATTTATTTCTTGTGGGTAACTAACACTTGAACATTGTCAACAAAACGTATATGATGAGATTATTTTTAAACGAACACTATATTATTTAAACTTACGAACGGCTGTGTGGTTTATACTTTGAAGTGTGTTATATCATGTTCTTTTTTTTACTGAATTGTTATGATTGTTTATGTGCCAATATTGATCATTTGACATGCCAGTCTGTCCAGGTATAAATTAGAAAGCCACACTGCCTTAAAAGATGTAACAGAATGATCCGACCTACCACGAAGCTATAGAGAGAATGAACGAAAGCGGACACCACGCCGCGAGGAGCCGAGGTAAATGCACTGTGCTGAGTGATTAGTTTACACACAAATTGTCTTATAAATACTTGTGTAATATCCACGTGAATTTGGAGATCACCAATTTATTTTTCCAAAAATCAGTAAGAAATCATGAGAATAGAACTCCCAATTCATGTAATGAACTATGTTTAGCATAAGTTAGGTTATGTTTGGCGCCACATCTCTCTGGACAACTCGTAGGTTGTAATGCTGGTATCAGTGCTGTACGTTATATAGCCTCGGTTTAATTAGGTGTTAGTCTATATGAGAAATAAATGAAATACAAGGTAATGTAATACTATCTACATTCCTCTCGACACTGTTCACTTATGGTTCGACGCAGCTCACGCTCGACTCGGCACCGAGGGCGCAAGCCCCCTCAGACTTGTATTAATTTTTAAGCATATAAAGTGTATATTGATTCACTAGTGTGTTCATTTTATTTATAATCATGGTTTCTGTCCACAGTCCTTGGAGGTAAGTGACCCTAACTCTAAAAATATAAATCGTTGTGCTTTTTACTTTTTCTCACGATATTCTGAGGTTTTTACGTGTCAACTGACATTGTTTTATTTGGTGACTTTTATTATTTCTTATATTTTTCGTGAAGGTGTTTAGTAATTATATTAGCATTCCTGATTTACAATTTCTACAGTCACACGATATTTGGCGTATGGTGAAACGTAAATAGGCCAGATTCTTTCGAATTAGCGTCGAAAAACTGTATCTAACATTAAACTATCCTTTAAAATAGCTAAATTGGCCTTTCAGAATTTTTGTCACACGTCAAAAATCCCATTGATCTACAGGCGTGTATTTGAGTTTTCATGTTATTTCCTATGTTACTAGGTGTAATCCTTACGTTGACATCTCGTAGATACTAATCTCAATGTTCACTGTTTTATCGTATTCGATTTATGATGTTTGCATATTTTAAATGTGCTTTTCACAGAATCGCATATCCAGAGATATGACATCACTTTTCTTACAAATACTGACGAGCATGCTTCACCACAAAGGCGGGACATCTTTGATATGCTTCACCAATATTTTTAAACATTGATAATGTTTTTGCGTTACTTATTGTAACATTTCCATGTGTCTTTATATGCCCTCTATCTTATACTTGTATTTTTACATCGCTGTGTACTTGCTATGTTGATTTTGATTATTATCTTGTGTGTATGCTATATTTGCATCTCATCATGTGATTGCCTCACTACCCTCATTGTTGTCGATCTGTTAAAGGTGGGAGAAGTACTGCCACTCGTTAATATCATTGAAACTGACACAAAAATGATACAAATAATGTTGGAATATGGCGGAACGAGTACGAATGCTGAGATAAAGGTGGTATTACTGAGATTGTCTTGGTAAGTTTTACTATAGATGAAAGGATAAAATTAACTGATTATCTGGTTACTCTCAAACGTCATGCCAAGCACAGTTAGAGTAGACAAAATATTGAAACTAATACACAACAGTTCCATGAGGACAATGCCCATTGAACATCTTGTTATAGTATCACGTACTGAGGGTAACCCCACTATGAAAACTGCATAAGTATTTTGATTAGTGTTTTTAGTGTCATAATGACAAATAATTATGATCTCGGATACTTTGAAAGGGTTAAGTTCTGTCTGGCGAATGCGATTTCTAAGGAAAGTACAAAGTAACATCAATAATCGGCTTAGGGTCACTTTCGGCTACACAAAAAAAAAAACTAAAAAAGATCTGTTGGGCTTCAAAACTTCGTTCTACATCAACATTTGAACAACGGTGTATTCATACATACAATTATATTATGTGTATTAATTGATCGATATACTCTGCACACTGTAGATAGCTGGCTAATGCTCGCTTTTTGAGGTATCTTAACCGTAATTTTTCTATTTGATACTACTATTGGTTTGAAATCGCATTTCTGAACACTGAGAAATTCGCTAACGACGAATCACAAGCTATTAAAAGTTTATCTGAACACCTCAAAAATCGGGCAAATAGTGTGCAGTTGAATTACGTATTTATAGAGCGTTTGAACGCACTTAACAATGCTAATACATTTAGCCATTTTATAACAATCCAAAGACGATTACCATAAATTAGAAACAGTAGTTTCATTGGTCGAATATGATAAAGTGCGTTCACCGCTTTACGTTTTGGACAAATCGTGTCTAGTCATAATCGATGATATTTAATTTTATATTAGTTGTATCTATGTTCAACCATTTCATTTTGCATTTTAGCTTCGTAGGTAGTCATCGTAATAAAACAACAGTTTAATCCAAATTATTTTTATTTTCATGTTACATCTTTACTTACATATTTTTGAATTTGATTACGTTATATTGGTTTTCACAGCGGCGAGTTAGGGGTGATACAATAAATTATATTAAAACTATGTTTTGTTTTATTTCACAATAGATGAGAACATAGTTATTATTAGTACCTGCCTTGCATTCTCTAGATACTGATTATACCTAGATATTAAATTAATCTTACATTATCTTACCACTGTTAAGTTAAAGCAATAAGTACACTACGGCCTAAGTAGTTACGCGGATACACATACCTACATAATTACATATACAATTATTTAATAAATAGTAGCAATTTGACTAGATTTTATTCAAGTAGATAGACCTCATGTTATATAAGTACATACTTCGAAGAAAGTGAATTTGCGCACAATAGCTTCACATTTATAGTAGCTTTGATTTGAAATCTTGAAGATGGCAGTGTACGTCTCAATAGTTCATCGTTCTAATAAAAAAAATAACGTCAGTATCTCTGCCGCTGATTGCCGTCAGTCTCATCGCCTGATGTGCACGAGTTGAGTGATGCTGTTGATGCACTGGACGTTCTGATGAGCTGCGAGAGCCGGGAAAGTGGCGCTGTGGCCCAGGGTTGCAGTGGACTACCTGCCTCGATGACCGGTGAAGGAGATACCCTGTAAAGAAGTAGGCTTCGAGAACACATCCAGACAGCATAAGCTCGGATTAAACCAAGCCTTACAAGCATAAAGGGTTAGGCACACTTGAGAAATCAGTTTTTTGTCTGGCTCTTGGCCTGATAGCGTAGGATCTTTAACTGAAAATCTAGCCTGTATCTACCTACAGAGTCAAATTATGTTATCTGACGAAACAGATGTCATGGATATCTATGTCTAATAACGATAAAAATGGATTTTCTAAACTCATAATTTTAAGTAATTATACAACCAGCACGAGCGGCCGTTGACCCCGTAATCAGTTGTATACAATAATAGAAATTATCGAGTTCAGAAAACGACTGTTTTATCTCTGATAACGATCATATTGAGGGTTTCGTCAGCCAATTTAATTTGACCCTGTAGAATGGGATAAAAATAATACCTATTCCGTCTGTGGCGAGCGGTTTTCGGTCTTCGAGTCTTCACGTGTCTGTTCGATGCCTGAGCTGGCGCAGCACTTTCAACATCAACTCCACTGCCAGCCCCTATTTAAATAATCAGATGAGCTCCATAAACGATTAGATGAAGGTTAGGTTAGGTCTTTCAGTAAGTAGGTAACGAACCAAATAGATGGCGCCGAAGGGGGGTGTTAAAAATTTCCGGCCTAAGACCATTTATGGATTTCCACACGCCAAGTGGATTGTGATACGACATTAGCAAACACAAGTTTAACTACACAGCTCGCTTGTATGTACCTAAGTAAACACTTGAAACATGTTAGGTACCTACTGGTGGCTGAGCTTGCGATGGATGCTGGAAGTTTGGCCCCTAAGTAGGTATACGTACCAACTACAAACATTGAATGCTCCACGTGGCCTGGCGCCGGTAACCCAGTGGCAGACAGGATGCAAAGAGGCCGTGCAGCTCTGATTCGAGCAACGTCTGCAATCGCTCTGGTGAACAAAGAACTTATTAGGTTGAAACCGGGTAACTAAACTACTTAAAATAAATATAACATACAATAAACAGAATCAATCTAATGACTTGCGATGTTTGGATTTAACAACCTATTTGATCTGTCGATTCCTGCATGTCCTCTCCTCTGTGGAAACGAACCCTAATGTATAGACAAGGTGTAGTAGCCAGTCTGACTGCCCAAAATCAGCTTGATTTAGGTCCTACATTATCGCCACTCATAAAGGTTAGATAGTTTAAATATCGTAGAATTGCAAGGGTTCTGCAAACCCATACCTGAGCACAAGCCAAGGTAACTACAGGAATCCAATTCACGCAGATTTCTGTGTGGTACATTTTTCAAATGTTTCATACACATCAAATTTTCTATCCTTAATCTTCAACTCTGAATTAGGTTAAATATTTTTTTTTTGTTTTATACTCGTTAGAACACACCATTTTCTTATGAATCTACGAATCTAGTTTTATATAAAAACTAGCAACCCTATATTGAACCGGAACCTAGACTGTCAATGTCAAACTACCTAGTCAACTCGATCAATGTTGTTCTTGTCAAGCCACTTCAAGTTGTCAGTTTTTCTGGTCAGTAAATAATTTTGAAAAACTGATCAAGTGATCATGAAGGAGGAAAGTTCAACATCGACAGCTAGTAGTGTATCCCTCAGTCGTGAGACTCAAGCCATAGAAGAAGACTTTATAGAAACTTATAAGAATTTACCTGTACTTTGGGACACCGACCATAAACATAACACAAACAAATACAAACGAAATGAAGCGCTAGACGTCCTGTTACGAATAATAAAAAGATGGAATCCGTCTGCGACTCGCATGAATGTCCGACAGAAAATAAACATACTAAGGTCTACTTATAGGAAAGACAGGCGGAAATATTTAGCATCTAAATGTATTGGGCCGAATGGTGAGATAATTTACGAATATGAACCAAGAAATTGGAAATTTCACGCACTGAAATTTCTTGAAAAAAATGGTGATAACAACGATGTAGCTGAAATCAGTGAAATTAATGTGGATGACAATAACTTTGAAGTAAGATTTTATCTAATGCACACGTATTTGACCTTGACATAAATTGGTCCATAATTGGACAAACTTCAATTTGATTTGGCTTGATAGCATACGACGACTGATCCAACAAAACTTGTTTTTTTTTTATAGGGTGAATCCGGTAATGATTCAGCATCAGAAAATGGGGAGCCTTTAACTCAAACTAGTGATGTCTTAGCATCGATATCCGAAGATGAACCACCAAGAAAAAGATTTAAAGCAAAAAAGAGTAACAAGTTTGTGAAGGTAGAAATAGAAGATGAATATTTTAAACAAAACGATGATTTGTTAGATAGAGAACTAGAAGCTATTGGAGCTAATGTGACTTGTAAGCTAAAGAGAATGGATTCACTGCAAAGATATCATGCTGAACTGTTGATAAACAAAGTTCTTATAACTGGCTTGAAGAACAATTTGTCTGATGATACAGACTTGACTGACGTCTATAGACCATAGTCCATACTTTTTTACATTTCAATATGCAATATTGTAAATACCTACTTACGCACTTATAGTTTTAATTCGAAAATGTTTATAACAGTATGATTAACAGAAATGTATATCAAAAGAGACAGGAAGTAGGTAGGTTTTATTAATTAATGTTATTAATGGGTAAGTGGCTAAAACTTACGAGTTATTCCCAGAGCTAGGGTGCTCTTCCCAAGGCGCGTCACTCTCCACAGCACTGCTTTCAGACGCCACCAAGTACATAGACCTACAAAAATAACCCATAAAAATAAAAAGTCACGACTCATTATTGAACGTAGAAAGAAACATTTAAGTACCTATAATGTACAATACTTAATAAAAAAAACCGGCCAAGTGCGTGTCGGACCACGCACAATGAAGGGTTCCGTAGTTAGGTTGAATTTATCCCAAAAACAAACTTAATATTGTTGAAAAACATGTTCTCCCATTCATCGACGTCACGGCCAATTCTCAACTGCAAATGTAAGGTGGTCGGCTATTACACGCAAACTTTTAAAACCTACTTAGCTCAATAGCTGTGATTGTTTTCCTTTTATGGCGCTGACAAGACCCATTAGGTAGGTACTGAAGTACCTAATAATATACATACGAGTATATCGTTGATAATTAATAATTTGTATATTTCATTATTTCCCGATAGTATCCCATCTACCATTATCCAGTCTCGGGCCCCGGGCTTATGGGGACCACCCTGGCCCAGCTATGGGAACATTATAGGCTGAATATTATTATGTGTACCTTATGTACCCGGTTTCTGAATGGCACCAACAACGTACCAAAATTAAATTCATGTCAAGTGTTTTGGTGGCTTTTGCTTTTTATATGAGCCAATTAACAGTATGTAGGTATGCGAATTTTTGTGTTGATTAGGTACCCTATTAGAAACACTAGCGTGTTTTCCATCTAGTATTGCAGATGCCCAAATGAATGTCCATAGGCGATGCTAACACCACTTTTACTATGGCGGCCCACCCACCTGCTTGTTTCCCACCTTAAAAAGTTTGGGGACTAGAATATGCGGTGTCAGTACCTGGCAGGTACATAAAGATGAGGTGGCGGTGGCGCGGCGCGGCGCGATGCGGTACGAGCGCGGCGAGCTCGCGACGCACGACCCAGCAACACTGATTCTGTTACGTCACATAGTATTAATTTAGTGATCACCTAATATATTCCTCAACAAGAAATTACAAGTAAAGGAAAGGAACTGAAAAAAAATACAAATAAATAAATTTGAATTTAAAAAAAAAAACAACTAAAAAATAACACATGATGACTTTTATCATCACGCCTAAACAAAAAAAACACAAACACCGAATTAACTTATTTCGTCAGATATTCTGCTAAATAGTGGGTCGAAATAAAACGATGTAGCTTTATTTAATTAATCAAGCAAATTTCATTACACTATGAGAAATTTAGACATCAGGGGGGTAACCATACCATAAAGCAGTATTATTATAATATTACTTCACACTGGGAAAGTGATGGAGCTATACAGGACTTATAGCTCCATCTCTTTCTCACGCTAAGTAATATTGAAATAATACTGCTATAAGAGGTGATGGTTACCCCCCAGTAATACCATGACATTTGGCTACTGGTACCTATATATTTGGGCACCAGTATGGCATATGGGGCATTTGTATTTTAATATGGTATACACGGCTACATAGCAAGCTATACATTTCCATTATATTATGCTGACTTCTCATTGTACGCAAATCCTATACAATGAGATTAGTTTATACTGGAAATGTATAGCTTGCTATGTAGCCGTGTGGACTTGAATAATTTACATATTTTTTTACTTGGTTGATGACTAGTATCTTACCTGATATAGGATCACTGTCGCTGTTCTCGTTCCTCTCACGTTTCCAAGTGGTGTCGGCGGTGGCAGCGGGTGCGTCGGCTGCCACTCCAAACAGTCCCGACACCGCGCCGGCCACCACGCGCCGCGCGGAGCGCGCTGCCGTCTGACAACATGTAACGACCATCAATTTCAATATACCTAACGCCTGAAACGAACTATCAGTTGCTACTGATTTAAGGCTCCTACATACTGGCGCGACTTGTCGCGCGACGCATCGCGACACAAAGGCACCGCTTGTAGCGCTACACGCGGTGTCTTTGTGTCGCGTCGCGTCGCGCGACAAGTCGCGCCAGTATGTAGGAGCCTTTACACTTAATAGAGAAAAATACACAAAGGTCCTGCTTATTTCATTATAAATTTCTTCCAGTAGACGTATCTGATACTATATGTACCTATTATTAATAACAGCTACAAGTCAAAACTATCAGCAGGCTTAGTATGACGCTTTCTATTTCTACGAAGAATAGCCTTTTTTATATTTCTATGGACACACCTCTTTCTTAGATACAAAGTGACATTTCGTTTCTCCATTTTTGACATCGCACCGTAGAAATCCTTCTACAATCTGTCATTTTGTCTTTCATTTCTAACGACCTTTGTCTAGGCCCTTTTTATGTAGACTATTTCAGAAGAAAGTTTTCTATCCCAAACTGTCAAAATCACACTGACAAGTGACAGTTGTCTAAGGTAGTGAAGACAATTTGCTAATGTAATCTTCATGCTAAAAGGCAGTAGAAAACTTTCTACATGTCTACAAGGAGCGTCATTTTTGTCTACTCTTCCGTCGACGAAACGGTACTCGTGCTAAGCCTGCAGTAAGTCGTGTTTTTTGAGCGTCTGGTTGACAACAAAACAAATTACTTATAGTGATTAACAAACTCACAGAAACATTGATATCGATCTGGGGCACTTCGTCCAGATCGGCAGCTTTCTCGGCGAGAGCCTTGAGTTCCGATTTGTCCGACGTCGGGTCTGCTGCCAGCTTGACCAGCTCGAACAAATAGTCACGGAACACCTCATCGGAAACTAAAGGCATGACAGATACCTATGCGATTTTTTGACGTACCAATTTTTTTAACCATATTTAAGAGCAAAACATACAAAACTTACCGGGCTTCTGAATTTGTATTTCAATCATTTGCTGCATCCCTGGGCCATACATCTGTCCATATATCGGATACATTAATCCCGGCTGACCGTATACCATCTGCCCTTGCATTGACGTTACTGACATTTGACCTCCACAAAGTTGCGTTTGGCCACTCGCCATTGGGATTTGGCCACTGGACATTTGAATACCCGTTTGTGGCATTTGGGCACTAGAGTATGGGACTGGGCCTCCTGGTAGTGGCATTTGGGTACCAACGTAAGGCATTTGGCCAACTGGCAGTGGTATTTGGGTACCAACGTAAGGCATCTGGCCACCTGGCAGTGGTATTTGGGCACCAGTAAATGGAATTTGGCCGTCTGGTAGTGGCATTTGGCTACTAACGTATGGCATTTGGCCGCTTGGTAGTGGTATTAGGCTACTACCGTAAGGCATTTGGCCACCTGGCAGTGGCATCTGGCTACTAGCGTAAGGCATTTGGGGACCTGGTAATGGCATTTGGGAACCGGGTAGTTGTGATTGGACGCCATAGTATGACACTTGAGCTCCCATGACCATTTGGGCACCAGTGACTGGGATCTGGGCAATAGTTGGTAAAGCACCGATTGGCATCGTTGGCATTGTACCAACAACTGAAGTTTCCAAACTTGTCTTGTTATGAGGAAAAGATGGAGGCACACTGAGTTGGTTAGGAGTTGAGAGCAATGGCTGAGTTGAAATCACTGAGGTTGGTATTAGTGACGACTTTCCGTTGACTAGCAAATCTGGAGTCGGCTGCTTATATTCTTGACCTAAAACAAGAAAAACGCATTATGTGACTGGTATTTTCAGAGAATACAATGTTCTTGTTGACATTCCGGATGAAATTCATTCGTACCGGTGGTTCCAGTAGTTCCCAGGTTCATTTCCTGTGTGAATGCCATGACGTTGAGGGCTGAAGACAGAGCGGGAGCCACTCCACCGCCCTCACCTCCTACCTGTGGTACTAGAGCGCCACTGGCTGACGTCACGCAGTCCGGGGGTGGCGCCGCGGTCCGACGACTGTAGGGATACAAAGATATAAATACCTTTATTGCAGACCACAAGATCCAGAAGAAAAACATCATTTTAAAAAATGGGACAATACACACATCCATAAACTTACGCCTTTCCGCCCCTGCCCAATATATAGCATATTATATACAAAAGCAACGCGACTAAGGCTAAGACTTAGGTACAAGGCAGATGTGAGTGGAAACGCCAGGAGGGGACGGACGTCCCAGGACGAAATATAGTGACCTCATTGGTGATGTTCTTCAAAAAGGTCAGGTGCGTAGTACTCGCAACCGGCGTGCGTGTATGACCAGATGTATGAATGTAACCGAAGCAAAAGGAATATGTAAGGAGCGTAGCGGGTGGCGTTCTATAGTTTCTGCCTACCCCCATGGGAAGAAGGCGTGAGTTTATGTTTATGTACGCATTATACATATACGTAGTTAATCCCAACTACCGTTGACAGTTTGTAAGTCGTGGTAGCATACATCCTATCAGCAAGTTGCATTGTTTCTACGCGTAAACACGGCTACCTAACAAGCTATACAGTTCCAGTATAAGCTGACCTCTCATTGTACGGAAATCCTTTACAATGCGAGATCAGCTTATACTGAATTTGTGTAGCTAGATAAGTAGCCGTGTGTACCAACCCTGGACATGAATGATTCCATTCTGCATAACTGAATGGCATTGAACGTGCCAACTAGCATTTGCCACCCATAATCCTGCCATAAAACCTCCATCAATTTCTTGACAAAATACGCAAAAGTTGTACTTGCACAAGTTGTTAGTGTGTCGTGTGTACGACGTACCTACACACGGCTACATATCAAGCTACGCATTTCCAGTATGATCTGATCTCGCATTGTTCGGAAATCGTATACAATACGAGATCAGCATAAACTGGAAAATTATAGCTTGATATGTAGCCGTGTGTAACGTCCCATTCATTCATTCTCCCCCAAATTGTTTCTTTTTTGTATGTGTGTTCCTTCTTTGCGTCATGTTTACCGCAAATAAACGTATTTTCTTTCTTTTCTTTCTTCTTCATGTAATTTTATCAATTTAAAGACAGCAATTTGGTAATTTTAAATTACTTACCCCAGTGGTGCTTTGGTCGGTGTAGATATGGACACTCTGCCCCACATCAGTCGACGCAACTCTTCACCGCTGATGCCTCGGCGACGCAGTTCGGCTATTGTTACCTTGCCGACGCGCTGTCGGAAATATGTAAATTAGTACAAAAACGTTAAAACAACGTTTTAAAGTTTAACCTTTAAATAATAAAGGAAAGGATACTTCAATGAGTTTTTTTTATACTGCTATTCAGTTAGTGTTACCTTAGGGGCTTGTGGCTCCTGCCGGGGTCGCGGGAAGGTACTTATGGGTCACCGAGGCCCCCGCAACACAGGCAACAGGAAGGAATACGGGTGGTTTTTTTGTTAAAAAGGGGGCTTGTGGCTTAGTAATAACAGCCGCACGGGTCAATAGATCAGGTTAAGCTACGCTTGTCGCGGTTGGTCCGTAGATGGCTGACCATCTTTACATACCAAGACCCCCCCGTGCCTCGGAAAGCACGTTAAAGCCGTTAAGCCGTCCCGGCTGTCATTCGTAGATCTTTGACAGTCGTTCCGGGTCGTCAGAAGCCCGAAGGTCTGACAACCAGTCGTACCAAGGGATATCGTATTACCCAGTAACTGGGTTAAAATTCTGGTATTCAGCTACATCCGATTAGACTGGAAGCCGATCCCAACGAAATTGGGAAAACCCTTCGACAAATAAATACTGATAATAACAATTAAAAAACAAACAATGACCTCCGTACACACGGCTACACATCAAGCTATACGAGCTAGCGAGATCAGCTTAAACTGGATATGTACAGCTTAATGTGTAGCCGTGTGTACAATCATTTAGCATAATATAGAATCAAAAAAAAAAAAAAACATAGATAGATAGATAGATAGTTCAGACTGTCAGTAAAAAACTGATGATGTCGATTGTTAAAATTTCACACCCCAAATTTCAATGATTTTAAATACCATAAATCTTTGATATTATTTCTTCGGTTATTTGAATACATATAAAGGAATGACTGCAAATAAAATAAATAAAACACTAAGTACATATTTTATAGACTAGCTTTTGCCTGCGGCTTCGCTCGCGTGGAGGTTTTTTTGTCTTATATCTAAGATATATGTATATAAGAACCTTCTCCTGACAATAACAAACAACAAAAAAATAATTAGTGAAATCGGTCCAGCCGTTCACGCGTGATGCCGTGGCCAAGAGAAATAGGGATTCGTTTTGTATTTGAATATCTATAAATTACTAATTTTGTAGGTACTTACGGGCCTCCGCCACATCCACATACTGTAGAGAGGCATTTTCTGTACCGGAAGCAAAGACAAAGCCTCTCTACAGTCTCTTAGACGAATTTATTATTATTTCCATAGAATTGTTAGGCAAGGTGTATTTTACAAAAATATACAGGGTGGAATTTTGTAATGCCACCTGGAGGGAAAGGACTCTTAATACTGCAGATAGAAAATTTTACTCAAAGGAAACATTCCTTTATTTTTGAATAGAAAGCAAACTGCATTCAAAGATTTTCGAAAATTCTCTTCTCCCACACCCGGGAATCGAACCGGCTAAAATCTGAAAAAAATATACCCTGTACTTTTATTGCATCGATCGTTAGGGTCAATTATAAGGATGAAATCTCTCTAACAAACATAAATTAAATGAAAGGAAAACCAGGAAATCTTAAATTAATTTAATTATTTACAAAAAATGGTAAACTAACTAATTAGTTGCTCGAAATGGGCTCCATTCTCTTGGATACACAAATTTATTGTTTTAACGAATTCATTTCTAGTAACCTTTAATAAAGTGTTGTGGTGAATATTATAAATCGTATTCTGAACTTCAACTCTCAACTCGTTGTCATTCGCATAAGATTTCATGTAAATTTGATTTTTTACATATCCCCACAAAAAAAAATGTAAGTGAGTAAAACTTTCTATCTGCAGTATTAAGAGTACTTTCCCTCCAGGTGGCATTACAAAATTCCACCCTGTATATCAGATTTTCTGGTGATTTATCAGAAAGCCCTAAATCAGTACCTAACTGTCTCTCAATCAGGCCATAGGATCGAAGGCCCAAAAAAAAACTTCACCTTCCAATTAGTCAGTGCGCCCTTCCTCTGTTTAGCCCTCGTCTTGGCCGCACTCTTGATGACCATGACGGCTCTGACCTCGTATCTAGGGTCGTCAGATGGTCCCAGACCTATTGAGTACTCTTGTAGGTACTTGTGGGCGTCTTCTTGGGCCACTGACCGCTCTAGTGATACGACTATTTTTGCCCACTGAAAGAAAATACAATAAAAAGAAAATTATGAAACTTTTCTTTTTTAGGTAGGGTTCCGTAGTAAACAAGGAACCCTTATAGTTTCGCCATATCCGTCTGTCTGTCTGTCTGTCTGTCCCCGCTGTAGCTCAGAGACGCTCAGTACTAGAAAGCTGTAATTTGACATAGGTATACATATTAATCACGTCGACAAAGAGCTAAAATAAAATCTTGAAAAATATTTTATTAGGGTACCTCCCTTGCAAGTAATGTGACGATGATATTTTTTTCTCGTCTATCGCATGGTGTGGGGTATCGTTACTTAGCTGTGATAGTTTTCCTTTTAATTTCATTATATGTACTACTGCCATGAATTTTTTCACAACTCCATAAACAACCGTGTAGCTGGCGGGGGGGGGGGGGGAGACACACTTGACTCTAACAAAAATGTGCACTTTAATACTTAATACATATTACGCAAGCGGATCCTTGAATCGAAAAGTGGTGTTCACAGACCCGCAATATTTTGAACGGCCTATCCAACGATACCCCACGCCATAGGGTAGACGAGAAAAAAAATATCATCCGCACATTAGAGCAGTAACCTACCTACAGCAAAATCATCTACCTCATGACGTCGTTACCTGTTTCACCCATTCCTTCTCCGACTGCTCGATGACGTGCGCGTAAGTGTTACCCATCATAGCTATCAACATGTTTAACAGTAGGATCGGCACAAACACCATGAATATCGCAAACACTGACTTTGATAGATTCGGGTACGTTGTCATGCTGAGATCTGTGTACTGAAAAACATTCTTATGTAAACCAAAATGAGAAGACAATTACGAAATCATAAACATAACATACCTTCCTACATAATTTAACATATATCACGCCTGTTTTTCCGGAAGGGTTAGGCAGATGTGCAGGTACTTATAGTACACCCACATATCACCAGTTTTACATGGTGGAGACGACAATACGAGTAATACGACAACTAATTAAACTGCGTACTTATATCTCATGACTTTCCCAGTCTGCATGCGAAAATTCAATCAAATATTGGCGCCGATTCCCTTGTTCACAAACTAAATTAAATTTAAGTTCAGTGCATCTTTTTCTTTCTATTTCATTAAGAAAAGGACAGAAGATAAATTTTAGTTCAATCCTGTCAAATTAATCAGCGCTTGACGTAAATTGACGTAATTTTAGTAGGCAAGTTTTTAATCACGTCTAAACTTGTATGGAGTACTTACTGATAGGCGCTGATTAATTTGACAGGACTAAACTAAAATTTATCTTCTGTCCTTTTCTTAATGAAATAGAAAGAAAAAGATGCACTGAACTTAAATTTAGTTTAGTTTGTGAACAAGGGAAACGGCAACAGTGCCGGATTAACCACGTAGCAAGAGTAGCAATTGATACGGGCCCGAGGCCCCGCGTATCTAAATCCGCCCGCCTCGCCTGAGCGTAATTTTGTAAGTAAAACTTGTTAAGACGTGGTATATTTAATTTATTTGATGTCACAAAATCGTGAATCGTAGACTTCTCCGACTAAGACAATCCACGTCAGACAATCGGTAACCGATTATTTCATTGGCGAAAATAAAACACAGAATTTCATACGGTAAACGCACGAGTTCTACAAAACATCACTCGTATAATTGTATACAATTTGAATCGGCTCTACAAAAAGTCTGATGTGTGCGAGCACCCTTACTGGACACTCAGTGTGGATTCGTAGCAGAATTGAAATGGCTCGATTCAAAATATTGAAATTGACTATATATTTCTAAATTTTTATTATGATTTAGTAACCATACACCAAAAAATGTTTTCTTTTACCCTATTTTTTACTGCTTTGTACCTACTTAAGAACCCATACCAGATCAAGGGCCTCTCGACAGAATTTACTACAGGCCCCGCGTCCGGCACTGTAGCTAGTCAAAGATTGGCAAAACACATACCGGTCAACTGTGGCATCTTTACCTTCCACGAGTAACTTTACCCATGAGTACTGAATATCTCTCGATTACTAAAAATCTGCTACAAATAGTCGATTTTTCTACTATTGTATCTCTTTGATATTAAATGGCGGAAACAGATTTTTTGTAATCGAGATATATTTAGGTAGTTACAGTCTCATCACTGCTAATATTATATTTATTTTATTTATTTTTATCAAACAAACTAAAAAAACCACTTTATTAATTTCAATGTAAGGATTTTTTTTAGTTTCAAAATACACCTAGGTATGCATTATTATTGCCAGTATTTTAATTTATTGTGGTACTAGCTGCGCCCTGCGGGTTCACTCGCATAAGTCTTGATCCCGTGGGATTATCGCGAAAAAAGTATCCTATGTCCTAAGCTAACCCAGGCTATGTGCCTTTCATCCAAATCCATTCAGCCGTTTTAGCGTGAAAACGTAATAAATAAACTCACTTTCGCATTTAAGTTAGGATAGGATTGTCGTCTCCACATTGTACCTATTTAAGTCCCAGGTAATGGAAATCACTAACCTAATACATTATAATATTATCTGTGCCTATTAGTACAGTCCTGCATAACCCAACCCCTTTTCCCCTCTTCTTCCTTTTAAGAGGGGTCAGGTAATGCCGGGCACTGACCGTACGTGCTGGGAACTACACTCACACTGTAATCTCCTAACGTAATCTGGAACAGTGCCATCCAAGTGCTGGGATAGCTTGAGAATAATGTAGACTGCACGTTTGGGAACCCTGAGACAAAAGACGTAGGTCATTAGGTACCTAGGTAATGTAAAATATACAGGGTGACATTGAAAACATGCGACAAATCGAAATGGGAGATTGTACTCATCATTATGAACAACTTTTACTAAGGGACCAAAGCTACAATCCCAAAAAAAAAAACTGCTGTCCCCTACATTTATGTTCGCAATACCTCATCAAAATGTAGGAAAAGCAGATTTTTTTTTTTGGGATTACAGCTTTGGTCCCTTAGTAAAAGTTGTTAATAATGATGTATACAATGTCCCATTTCAGTTTGTCGCAAGTTTTCAATTTCAACCTGTAGATATAAATTCCACGGTTGCTTGCAGTAATAATTTTGTCTTATTATAAGCACAAACAATCAATGGCGCGATTAAGTTGACAATAATTAAAGCGAACACGTCATCCGAAATCACAGTCTCGATCAGAAAATGTTATTTACCTTTGTATAAAAAGTAGAATGACTGCGAGAACCCGAACAGCACGATGGAGTAGATAATGCCGAAGGTGAACATGTCTCCCGTGATCATGCTGTAGATCATAGTCACGAACGGACCCGTCAGCTTCACCGCACTGCCGACAAAACACATAACATCAGGCTTGTACGCCCGTACGAGCAAAACGGCTTGGACACCAAAAAACCCGATGCCGTTGCTGCAAATCACAGTTCGCTGTCAATCTTAAAGGCTTATAATCCACAATCCGTTGGGTCATTACAGCTTTGTCGGTCAAATCAGTCGGCCTCATCTGCCTAGCCTTTTCCAACTATGCTGGGGTCGGCTTCCAGTCTCAGATACAGCTGAATACCAATATTTTACATGGAGCGACTGCCTATATGACCTCCACAACCCAGTTACTGGGTAACACGATACCCCTTGGTAAGACTGGTTGTCAGACTTTCGAGCTTCTGACGACCCGTAAATAATCTACAAATGACAGCCGGGACCAACGGCTTAACGTGCTTTCCGAGGCACGAAGGGGTCTTGGTATGTAAAGATGGTCACCCATCCACGGACCAACCGCGGCAAGCGTAGGTTAACCTGATCGATCGACCCGTGCGGCTGTTATTACTTAGCCACGAGCCCCTCTAATCAGTTGGCATATTCTGTAAAATCAACAAACATCAACTAAGGTGAAGAGAGTTACTAGGAGAGTGGTGCTAGGGATTGAGACTATTAACAGCTCCTTTAAGCTCACTTAAGACGCTGACAACACCTAAACCGCGGTCACTGTCAGATTGCATAGAAAAGAAAGAGAAGCGCGATGACACAACGCTTGTAATTATTTGCAAAATATGAAGCAATTATCAATTTACTCAAAATTGAGGTGAGTAATCGAAAATAAAAAAACAACCAAGTTCTGAATTCAAATAAGACATTCTTGTTATTAATTAAATCCGTAACGTATGTTGTTATTTAATACAGATATTTTGTATTAGAACTCAAGGTAAGAGGTTAGTTTAACGTTAGTTTGTTTGTGTTTTGGTAACAACCAAGTTCTGGGAAATATGTTCAAAATTAACATATATTTTTTCCGCTATCACAAACTATACAGATTTGGCAATTTTTTTCTTAAGAGAAGCCTATTTTGGTCAATTGGGTCTTGTCAGCGCCTTAACCTAAGTTTTCACGGCGAGATTTTTACAGAATGGCAGGTTGAGTCACAAAAATGGATTTTGGTTACCTACTTTTGTTTCGGTTAGTACCTAGCTGTGTCCTCGTGTCAACTTATACGTACCAAAACCTAACCACAAATATCTATCGATAAAAAACACACGGTAGGTAAATGCAATCAGCGATTCTTGATTTATAAGCAATTAAGCACACCAACGGACAGACGGATGTTGCGTTTTATAATAACCATGTTATGTAGGACTTACCCAGCGAAAAACATGAGCAGAAACCAGAAGCCTGGCAGTAAGAAGATCAGTAGCGCTTCCTCTAGCATCGGTTGTCGCATCAGCCGCGCTGGTATGCATGCTAGCAGTAGCAGGTTTGATATGAGAAAGATGAATTTCGCTGGTTCGTGGATCTGGGGTAAAGGGAAAAATATTAATCGCCATAAATTAAGGCAGGTTTAAGTTTTTATCGACAGTTATGGTGAAGAATTAAGTCGACCGTCCCCAGCTACGTAGGATGTGCACAGTGACGTTTGACACGTTAGGTTCACGGTTAATTTCTTTGCCAGGCACACATCTGTAGGCCGTGGGTTAGTGGATCATTCACTGACCCACGGCCACTAAGCGAAGCTAAGAAAACGTATGTAGCTTAGCCGAGGGCTGCTGTGGAGCAATCATACGGTTACGTACTTACGTTATGTGCTACGAACTTAAAAAAACCAGACAAGTGCGAGTTGAACTCGCGTGGTGAGGGTTCTGTACAATGATTAAGTTATCTACCATGTTTTTTGTCTCAAGATAATTTATCGTTTGTACGCACTTTATAGAGAGCTTTACGATGTTATTATAACACCATAGACTTCTTATAGGATTTCCTATATAATCTATAGGTAAAGAACTATTTTCTGTATTTCTTTCAAAATTTTAGTCTAGTATTTTCGGAGATAAGGGTGGGTGGAATGGCCAGTTTCCATAAATTTGTCTTAAATACCTATCTTTAAAACTGTTTGTTTTAAAATTATACAAAAGAAAATATATGAGGCCCTCATAATAAGCCCTTTCATTTGATATATCACACAGTACAGTTTGCAAAACTTTTTATTTTTATTTTCTAATTTGTCCCAAAAAGTGACCCCTCATATTCGAAATTCATTTATTTACGTTACACGTCCGTGTTTGGGTCACAGAAATTCATATGTTTACCAAATTTCAACGGTCCAGTAGATTCAGAGCAAATCGGATGTGACAGACGTACAGACAGACAGACACACGAGGATTCCATTTTTTCCTTTTGAGGTACGGAACCCTAAAAACTGTCAGTCGTAGGACTCCACGTCAGAAATGAAAACTTCTTAGCTTCACAAACGTGTAAACATCTGTACTTATATATGTATCTGAGCATGACGGTCACGCGAGTTCAATGCTTTTGCTCCTTCTCAAAAGTGCCCACCGTGCCTAAAGAAGATTTCACTTCAAAAACTCACCAACTGTTTAAAATAAGCCACAAGCCCCTGATTCTTCAACTCATCTCCCTGCTGCAATATAATATAGCACAGGGTACTGGCCAAAGTGCCCAGTTCACATGCCAACCGGATGCCACTCCTCGCATCCGCGATCTCGAGACCCCAGTCGGGATGAGCATCGGCCTCCACACTGCTGTGACGAAGGTATACGGAGAGGGACAGGAGAAGGAGATGTAGCATTAGGATTAGGAGACGTTTGAGGAATTTGTTCTGTAATGACAAGACCAGTAAATCCACTTTTTATTAAATAAAGCTCGCTAATTAGTTTCAGTTACTCGCCTGTGAGCTCAAAATTGCACTCGATGACCAAACTCAAAGCATTTATTTCAAATAAGCCAATTACAGGCACTTTTGGATTGTCAAAGGGTCGGTCAGTCAAACAAATTAAGCTACTTAGTTGCCCATTCCAAAGTGTAGTAGGTACCTATGGAGAAGAACGGGCAAGAAACTCCGAGGACACTCTTTTAAATCAACATAATTATTAAGGTTACAAAATATTGTTGATATCATTCATTTTGAAATTATACATGTGAGAACGATGCAAAAGCGTCAAAAGCGTCCGTAATAAAAAGAATAACAAAAAAAACAATTAGAAAATCAAATTAAATAAAAATAAGCCGTGGCAGCTAAGAGATAACCAGTCTCTACTGACTGCGCCCGTTCACGAACATGACGCATGGATTAGCACCCAGTTCAATCATTTTGAAGGGAGCTAAATGATCCAACACACGCGCCACCATCAGCGAGACAGTAAAGGCTCATTGACTTGAATGTGGCGGCTGGGAATATGTCGTGCTCACTTTAAGGCTCCTACATACTGGCGCGACTTGTCGCGCGACGCGTCGCGACACAAAGGCACCGCTTGTAGCGCTACACGCGGTGTCTTTCCACACACATTCAAGTCAATGAAACCAGATGCATGCATTCTAAACAGTTAATTGTCGCATTCCTCAAAGGCGATTTAAAAGGAACGCAGTTGTATGACATAGCTATTGATGACAAGTTTTGAAACAACTCTATGAAAAATACCTATTTTTAAATGCAATGTACTACAATAAGGTCATAATATACATACGTACTCGAGCAAACGTTTTCCATTTTTCTTCGAGTAGCCTCTGAATGATGCCGCCGTCCAACATGTTGAGATGCTCTTGTTTTGTACCATTCAGGATTATGAACAACGCGGAGTTCCAATCTATAACAAACAGAGTAGGTACTTGTCGGTACTTAAGAACTTCGGAGTAGGAACTAGGTCTTTCTCTTTATTACACGCTAAGAATACCTAGGTATCTAATTTATCCATTTATTAGGTTAGCCGTGCCACGGAAAAGCACGTTAAGCCGTTGGTCCCGGCTGTCATTTGGAGATCTTTGACAGTCGTTACGGGTGTCAGAAGCCCGAAAGTCTGACAACCAGTCTTAAGGGGTACAGTGACCGGCACGAGTCGGGAGCACAGATGGGCAGTAGTGGGGGCAAGCTCGCACATATACACTTTCGGTCAAATTGATTTCGTATCGCTTTTGCTCAAATTATTGATTATAGGGCTTACGCAAACTACAGGTTGAAATTGAAAACTTGCGACAAACTGAAATGGGACATTGTATACATCATTATTAACAACTTTTACTAAGGGACCAAAGCTGTAATCCCAAAAAAAAAATCTGCTTTTCCTACATTTTGATGAGGTATTGCGAACATAAATGTAGGGGACAGCAGTTTTTTTTTTGGGATTGTCGCTCCATGTAAAATACTACTAGACTGGAAGCCGACCCCAACATAGTTGGGAAAAGGCTAGGCAGATGATGATGATTAGGTTAGCCAATCTTATATTTTGTGGAGATAGCGTACCGCGTGTTAGATACTCCCTAAGCACTAAATCTGTCGTTCTTGCCGAAGCTACAGAGGTTTTCTACTCCGTATCACCTACGTACAAACGATTACTTCGGAGCCCAAACTGAGAATTAATCACAAGACGATTTGACAGTTGTCCCTACTCGCAATGTGTTTGTGCCCCGTTCGTAAAATTGAATTTATCACTTGTTTTGACGGATCAACTACTTTCGGACGGGACCTTATCTTCGTTGACGGACTTGAGTAGTCCCCTAGATTCAATTATTTTATTTATCTTTCATTTCAAAGTATCTTACAAGTACCCACCGCCACGCACCTGGCATTTCTGGAGCCCAATTTTTTTTTGGCTTTACCAAAATGATTATTTTGTATGGAACAATAGAACATAGAGGGGTCTATGAGAAAAATAAATAAGAGATGCTTTTATTAGTAACGAATATTTATATTTACATAGCTAAAAATAAAATTTATATTTTAATATCAAATTAAAATTGTCTGTAATATTTTGACAAAAAGTAATGAAACAACGAATAAGAAGTTTCCGCGTATTTTCTTACTACCGCCATCGCCAGGACTTTATCGAATTGCGTTCAAACTTTTTAATTAAATAGTGTTCCAAATTCAAAAGCCATTTCGTCACCGTTAGTAAGTGCGCCGGAATAACCCATTTTGCTCGCACTTATCGAGGAACCCTTCGCCTCTTTTCGAATAGATGGGATGAAAAATCTTATGTTACCGGGCGCTGGTGGTAACGGCACTGCTCTGTTGCACTACCATCACTACACAAACAAACGGTCTATTAACTAATAGCCTATCAACAATGTGTATAGGATAGGTCCTACCTAGACCTACATACACTGGTTGCTTTGTACATTGGTTGTGTAATAATATTGCCTGACCCCGGTCAGGCATGCCTCAAAATATTGATTTTATCTGGGGCTTGTTAGCGCGTAGGTAACTTGTTTATAGATAGTGCTTGCAGCCCCGGGCCCCGTGACGCAGGTAGGGCGAGGGGTGGATCAGACAGGGTGGCAAATTGCAGCTGCCATGAAAGGATTGTGTGTGCAAGTACAAATTATAATTTTTTGTGACATATGGTATGATGTTGTGGTAAGTACATCGTTATCCTTACATATACATTACTTGGACTTACAATAGATAAACACTTAAATTGGAAAACACAAGTACAAAAAACCCATACAAAAATTTCAAAATATTGATACGCTCTCCGCGAAATTAAAAAGACAACCAATCTACAAACTGCCCTCACCGCCTATTATGCGTATGCCAATGCATGGCTTAGCTACGGCGTAACTCTCTGGGGCAATAGTACAGATGCACCGACACTCTTCACCCTACAAAAGAAATTAGTTAGGATCTTGGTAAATATTGATCAAACTGACAGCTGCAAACCCTATTTTCTAAAACACAATATTCTAACCCTCCCCAGTATTTACATTTTAGAAACATGAAAATTTGTCCGTAAGCATCAAGATTTCTACACAAAACGCGAAGACATCCAATCACAGTACACACTTAGGTACCGATGTAGGCTAAACATACCAAAATCCAAGCTAAAAATACATTCTACAAGTCCCTACGTAATGTCTATAAAAATATATAATAAACTGCCTGACGTAATAAAGAAAGAAGAAAAGTTAAATATATTTATAAATAAACTTAAAACATTACTGTTAAACAAATGTTATTACTCCTTAGACGAATATTTAAATGATAAACATAAATAATAGGAAAAAACATATCAATAATAATGTAATTTGTATATGTTAAAAAAATTACTAATATAATAGATAATAAATAATATAGTTAATAAAAATAATTCATATCAACAATTAATGATAATCACGCAACTTGTAGGTATGTTTAAAATATATTAATATAACAGTAAATCATTATTAATAAATAATTTAATAATAATAATTAATTATTAATATAACAATAATAATAATGAAATGAAATAATTATCCAAAGAAAAACAATTTATACCAAAAAATAAACAGCATTATAATACATATGTACAGGTATATAAAATTAGTTTAAAATATTTAAGTACTTTTTCAGATAAAATAATAAATAAATAGTAGATAGGCGAATTGTTAGTATCATATTTAGCGATCTCCTGACTTTGAGTATATGAAAGTTAAAACTCTCTATATGAAAGTTAAATCTCCTAAAACGCGGCTTCCTCTCTCCTACCCTCTTGCTGTGCCCTACAGGGTCTATAATGATCTCAATTATATAGTTACCACCTAAGTACACATTATGGTAAAGCAATAAATATATTGATTGATTATTGATTGATTATTTTGTATAAAACAGCCCCCCCCCGCGTCTGTCTGTCTGTCTGAACGCGATAAACTCAAAACCGGATTTTCAACGGTTTTCACCAATGGACGGAGTGATTCATGAGTAGGTTTATTTGTGGTTTATATTTTTCATTCAGTGGTTTAGGTGAAATATACATAGGTAATATATGACGATTATTATTTAAGATGTCTGAAAAAAATGCCGTCTGGGAGTTTTACTGGCGTGCGCCGCGTAAACCGACATATATAAAATTATTTTTTTACAGGATTGTACATCTTAAAAAGTTCAACAAAAAAGTCCGCGATAGTATGTCTGTCTATCTTCTAAGGATGACCCACAGCAACCATTTTCACCTCTCAGAATTTTACAAAAAAATCATTGTTATTTACGAAGCTATTTTGACCGGTATGTGATTAATCCTTATCCAATTAAATATGTTAGGTATTTAAATTGGGCATTTAATTTAGATGAAAATATACCTTGGCATCATATCATTTACATGAGGGATTCCCAAACTATTTTGGGCAAGAGACCCCTTTTCCAAAATGAACCGATACCTCAGAACCCCCATAGCTATTTTTTTTCATCTTGTACGAACTTGTGCACGCTTATCGACTTGTTGAGTTTTTTAAAAAGTACAACAATGATACTTCCTACTAAAATATTAATCATTCTTATAACAAGTTGGTACACGTAATTAATACAGTATCTTGAAAGTTTCAAATAAGAACTTGTGTTAATTAATAGGGGTCGATTTTTAGACCTCGTCGACCCCTAAAATCAGTTTTCGTTTATGTCGACCCCTGGGAAACCAATTTCGACCCCAAGGGGTAGATATGACCACTTTGGGAATCCCTGATTTACATGAATACTTTAAAAGACATCACAGATTCAAAATTACGCGTAAGAAATAATAAGGCTGGTTTTCCACAATAGAAGAATAGTTTTTTGGTTTTTTACAATAGAATAGAATAGAATAACGTTTATTTGGATACAGTTCGTGAAACACAAAATAAAAATAACATAATAAAAAAGTGATAATAATGTTTTACAACAATAGTGTGTGCCTCACGGCTGCACCAAAAGGGTTCATTTCAGCATTAATGCCAGACGCTGAGACGCTGCCAGATGCTGTCTGACGCTGGTTTTCTAATAAACCTTCGTCCCAGCTAGCCAATTATGCAGCTATGCTGCGACTTGGAGAATGTGAAATCTAAGCTACGAAATTATGTGACCGTTTCCACCAGTGGTACCTATGCTGTGTGGACCAATGAATATGATTGGTGGATATCTAACGAACGCATACATAGCACACATCCTTTCATGTAAAAAAAACATAGCTTAGTTGAACCCGTTTTATTGTTGATATTAAACGCATCCATAGACACGTAGCATAGCATATCTCTGGTGGAAAAGCAGCCTTAAGGTCCCACACCAAAGTTACTTTTTGTGGATCAATGTTTGCAAGTGTTAGTGGGCAACAACAGATATCAAAAAGTTATAGAAAGTTACTTAATGTTCAATCAATCAACTCAGCCTATAACAGTCCACTGCTGGTCATAGGCTCTCCCAGGCTGCGCCACAACACCCTGTCCTCCGCCTTCCGCATCCAGTCTGTCCCAGCTAGGGTTGCCAACCATACTGTTAAACAGTTAACAGTATTATACTGTTTTTCACTCTAAAATACTGTTTACTGTTCAACAAAGATAAAGTACACGAATATACTGTTTTCACTGTTAACCAGAGCTAAAAATAAATAGTCCCATCTGCATAGAACATGGTGCATGCAACGGCATGGGCGCGGTGTTTTATCCAGCTTCTAATTTCATTACATTAAAATAATACATAACATAATATGTTATGTTATGTACAGTGATAGGAATAGGTAGTGCCTATTAGCCTAAACTTCGAAGAACAGAGACAAGAAACGGAGACTTCCTTAGGACTAAATTATTTCCGGCACATCTGTCTCAATTTCGAGACAACACTTAAATACATTTAAAAAAATGTGTTATTTGGAATAAGTAATTCGTCTATATTTATCTAAAGTTTGTCTATAAATGTGATAGTTTGTATGGATGTCCATTACTCAATGCCACTGAAAATGCTGATTTTGGTAGTGATATAGATTAAGGTGTGGAATAGCACATATGCTACTTCCTATTAAAAAAAAAGTATAGTTCGCATGGGACACAAAAACAATAGACAAACAATACACAAATACACGCGGGAAAAGCCGCGGGCATTAACTAGTTAAAAAAAAACGTAAGGGTCTTTTCACACCACCGATATTGTCTGGCGATTTTTGGAGATTTCTATGCAAAAAAAAAACGAAAGAAAAAATGCTCAAAAATCGCCGATCGATATCGCTCTAGGTTCATTAAATAATTAATGGGCTCTAAAGGAAAAATAAAACACATAGAATATTGTTGTAACAAATATAGGTATGTATATTTATATTATTTTAAAATTAGAAAAAAAGTTAGTCCTAAGGAAGTCTCCGTTTCTTGTCTCTGTTCTTCGAAGTTTAGGCAAATAGGCACTACCTATTCCTATCACTGGTTATGTATTATTTTACATAATCAGCATGTTCCCACTGCTGGGACACAGGCCTCCTTTCTGTGAGAGGGAGTGGGCCGTAATCCACCACGCGGGCCCAGTGCGGACTGGTAGATGTCACATATCTTCGAATTTTTGGTTCTAGGACATGCCAGTTTAATTAGGATATTTCCTTCACCGTTTGCACCGACAGGACTAAACTAAAATTTATCTTCTGTCCTTTTCTTAATGAAATAGAAAGAAAAAGATGCACTGAACTTAAATTTAGTTTAGTTTGTGAACAAGGGAATCGGCGCCAATGTATGTTTTAGTTCCTACATACATACTCTGTGGTCACTGCATGATGCGTATCCCCGTCAGGGTATATAATTATGTTCTGTGTGCGTATCACTTGATACTAGTCCACGTCTCCGCGGGGACTGCGGGGAGAGCGGGCAACGAAAACGAAACGGTTGGGTTGGCAGCCTTGCATGGCGCGCCTGACGCGGTACCCCCGCTCTCCGCGTTCCCCCTACGACGCGCGTCGCCTGACATCATCGGCATCGGTTAGCCAGCGCAAGCCTCACGTTTCCCCCCCGCTCTTCATCGCTGACACAGTCTGCGTCGCGGGGCGCGGTGTCTCTCACCAAACACACGTAATATTGTGGATTCGTAAAATAACGTTGTTTCGAACAAGGAATTAATTGCATTACCTAACTTCAGAAACCTAGGTGAGTCCATTAAACAAGTTTTGAATTTTTACTTCGGAATTAATTGGATTTGGACTTTCTACTTAAGGCTCCCGCAGACCGATGCGACGACGCGATTCGGGTAGAACAATTTTCATGAAATTTATAGAAATTCTTCTGCGGGAGGCATTACGGTTCATTGTTTATTTTCAATTTTAGCATCGTAGTTTAGTTATAATTAATTACATCAGTCTGATCTAGCTACGTTCTACGATAATACAGTTGGCCAACGCGAGCGTTTTCGCAGAATAATCGGTGGGAGGGTTGAGGGGGGAAGTGGGTGGAGTTTAAGGCGAACGCGTTATTTATAGAATATTTATAAGTTTATAGAATTATAATAAAAAAAATATCAATAAGTACAACTCTTGTAAATTCATATTATCCCATTGAATGACTTTTTCACGAAGTCATGACATTTGAGGCCAGTTCTAACTTAAGGAGTTGTATTGCTGATAATAATGATAATAATTCTGTAAAGCCATAATGTTATGGTCGCGAATCATATTTTAATCAACATACAACCTGACACTGACCTGCTGATTGCAAAAACCGTAAGAAAATTTGAATTTCGCGGGGTACCTTCGCGTGTCCCATAGTCCCAAGCTGCCAAACTGCAGCTGGGAATATAACTTGCAGATTGCAGATTTCAAAGATGATTTAATCAATTAGTTGAGTTTTGTCACGGTAATATTATCTATACAGACAGTAGTATACAGTATTGTAACTCGGCCGTGTCTTTGAAATAAATGCCTACAGCCGCGCGGTACGTAAACATGCGATAGGGCTGCCCGCCTCCAGCATTTTAATTACATTTGCCTACTTTGTGTTACCATTTAGTTTTGTGATTGTAAATATACTTTTTTTATATAAACAAATAAAATACTTTGTGAATTAAATAGGAAGTGTTTAATAAAAATGCGTGTTGTTTTATGATTGGTAGATTTAATTAAAAAACCATGTTTATGTTTGAATAACAAACGGTCAAATTTATTTTTTCTAGTATTATTCATACACACAGTACAATAAACAATTATTATTAATAATAACATACCACGTCTTTACTTTGAATTATATAAACTAACAAAACAAAACACACATACCCCGAGGTTTTAACACAAGTTTACCTACCGTATCATGATTCATGAACCGCCTATAACTATCTATTTCACTCTTGTCAATCACTTTCCTTTATTCTATTCACTTCATTTATTAATCCAGACATCTTTTTTTTTTCGGGAGATAAAAGGAAATACTTATCCATTAAAAAGACACACATTATGTACCTACCTACTAGTAAGTAAAATTATTTTATAGTCTTACCTTTCAGAGTTTCCAGGTAATCTAAAAAATGTTATCTCTGGATGCGTTATTGACGAATTCATGCAACCAAAAACAGCACAATATATCCTACTCGTCATATTAGATAGATATGTACTTACTTGAACTTATTTTTAGTAAAAAAATCGCGCGGTTATTGTTAAAAAAACAACACACCGTCCGTTCGTCACTGCGGCACAGTCGCGACCAAGGAACATATTTACTCTATGGAGAAGAATGACAACTACGAACAAATAAAATGGTACGGTTTTTGGCGCCTCCTGGTGGACGCCCCCGAAAACTCGCGAAAGCGGGATATTCAAAATCGCATTTCTTTGAGATACTTATATATACCTAAGCCTGTCCACGAAAGCAGAAATAACATCTAAAGTAATAGGAGAAAATGTATTCTTGCTTGTAGAACACTTTGAACAACAAAATATAAGTTAGTGGTTGATTTGTAAAAGTTAAAGACTACTCAACGTCGTTTCTGGTGAGGATAACACTTAACGTTGCAAAAAGAGAATTCACAAGAAATAACATCTAAAGTAAATAATTACGTTCCTAGATTATCATACGCTCACGCCCGGCAGACATTTTTCTTGTGAACTGGGGCTGCCAGGTGTATTTAACAAAATCTTACCCACTAAATTTTATTAAATTAATTTTAGAAAATAAGTAGCCTCCGCGCTCTGCCCGATGCGTTGCAGTAAATTAAATTAATTATTTATTTCTGTATTTATTTCTTTTGTCTATTTATAAGTACAAACTTAGGCTATACGAGCGTATATCTATTATATTATACATACATTATATTTTTATTTATCCAATTTTAATAATATTAACATTGATTACATTAACCGAAATAATAAATTGGCTAACTTGTTAGATAACAAAAAAACAAAAATGTTGATAAAACTACCAAATGGTAGCTTTTTAACATTTATGAACCTTTTTAGTTTATGTTATGTTGCCATCCTTGAAAACGTCATTATTGAAGACCGAAGTTTTTAGGTCTCACATAATAGAGGAGAACATGGCAACATAGGTCTAGCCCCCGTAGGCATTCCTAAGTTTACCCAATGAGACGACCCCGCCTGGTCGCGACTGTCTGCTTGCCAAGCGCGTAGGCCATAGCTCGCGCTTCGTCCGTTTGTATGAAGTTGGAATATATAGATAATATTACCGTGGTTTGGTTGTTCACTATATTATATACAGGTTGGATTTTTGAGACGAGGCAGTAAGGGACCTTAACCGTTGTTGCTACTAGAAAATGTTTTTAGGAGACTATCCTTAACTTTTGAGATATTTTGATGTGTATTCACGGATTTTGAAAAAAATGTACATTCAGCA
This sequence comes from Atethmia centrago, assembly GCA_905333075.3. NCBI lineage: Eukaryota > Metazoa > Arthropoda > Insecta > Lepidoptera > Noctuidae > Atethmia > Atethmia centrago. The sequence continues at coordinate 19,798,351 of HG995385.1, forward strand.
AGAAAATGAACAGTTTTCACAAAATCTTTTTTTGGTGCCAATCGATCCTGTTTCATAAAAGGATCAAAAAACTCTATCGACTGAGGTCTTTTTTAGGGTTCAGTAGTAAACAAGGAACCCTTATAGTTTCACCATGTCCGTCTGTCTGTCTGTCTGTCCTTCTGACTCCACTGTAGCTCAGAGACGCTTAGTACTAGAAAGCTGTAATTTGGCAAAGGGATACATATTAATCACGCCGACAGTGCTAAAATAAAACTACGAAAAAAAAATTTTTTTAGTGTACCTTCCTTGCACGTAATGTGGGGATGACATTTTTTTTTTCTCGTTTATATATATACCGTTGGATAGGCCTTTAAAAAATATTGCGGGTTTTTGAACACCACTTTTCGATTCAAGGATCCTATAGGAACTTGCGTAATATTAAGTATTAAAGTGCTAATTTTTGTTAGAGTCAAGTGTCGTCGTCCCCCCCCCCTCCCTGCCAGCTATAATGGTTGTTTATAGAGATGTGTAAAAATTCATGGGAGTAGTACATAAAATTAAATTAAAAGGAAAACTATCACGGCTAAGTAGGCTTTACAAGTCAACGAGTTATAGTCGACCAACTTAAATTTGCAGTTGGAGAACATGTTTTTCAACTATAATGTTATGTTTGTTTTTGGGATAAATTCATATCAAATTCCCAACTACGGAACCCTTAATTGTGCGTGGTCCGACACGCACTCGGCCGGTTTTTTTTTGTTTATTTTCGGCTAATCTGTCCATCATAAAAAGGAAGTTGAAGTTTCTTTCCTACGAAATAAATGGAAAAAGTTTTTTTGCGATTTCTGACTTTTCTAGTACTCAAACCTCAGTTCGTACGACAGAGCTTTTTCATCAATTTTTTTTTTTTAAACTAACCATTTTCTTGCTGACTGTACATTTTTGTATGCAAATGCAGATCAAAATGTCTTAAAATGTCAAGGACAGTCTCCTAAAACCGTTTTCCTGTAGCGAAAATGGTTAAAGTACCTGCCCTTACGGCCCGTCTCAAAAATCCACCCTGTATATCTTTTATACATACATAGATTAATACAATAGTAACGAAATCAAAACTGCACATTGAATATTTTTGAAAAAGAGCAGAAGCATCAAACTCTTTCCCACACCGGGGGGACTACTCTCTAAGTCCGTCAACGGGTCCGTCCGAAAGTAGTTGATCCGTCAAAACAAGTGACAAATTCAATTTTACGAACGGGACAAACACATTGCGAGTAGAGACAACTGTCAAATCGTGTTGTCATTAATTCTCAGTTCGGGCTCCGAAAATCTTATGTCCGTCGGTGATACGGAGTAGGATACGCCCTAGTTCGGCGGAGTAGGCCCCGGGGAACGAGTTTGATGCCGAAAATATAGTTTTTAGGATTTTTGTCTGATTGTCTGGATGTACATTGTACCTATGTTCCGATTCCGCATTGGCGCAAAAGCGGCTGAACGGCACAAAACAGGTAAATTTGGCACAAAAATAGTCTTTAACCGACATTAACACATAGGGTACCTACTTTTAATCCCGGTAGTTCGATCCTATAGGATATATTCCGACATACACGCGGGCGAAACCGCAGGCAAAAGCTATTTTAAAAGTTACCAGGGAGAACTTTATATAATAATGATTTGTATTTATATATTTATAAGCATCTCAGTTACCAGAGAGAATATAATATCATAATGATTTCTATTTATATTTAAGCATCTCAGTTACCAGAGAGAATATAATATCATAATGATTTGTATTTATATTTAAGCATCTCAGTTACCAGAGGGAATATGATATCATAATGATTTGTACTTATATTTAACCATCTCAGTTACCAGAGAGAATATAATATATTAAAAACTCACTTGTCCTCCCATCAGGCAGCAAGGTATCCAGAGCATTCAGAGGGTAGGCAGAGCAGGTGATGTTGGAGTACCGCCAGAACTCCTTGGCAGACAGTTCCAACATCTCCCGGAAGACGGACGCTCGGCCCAGCTGGCAGGCCAGTGTTAGCGGCGTGAAACCCGCCAGGTTCATTCGACCGTTGCTGGCTGGGACCTTCGGGTGCCGGAGCGCGTAGCCGAACATGTCCTTGTTTGGGGACACGGTGAGCATAACGTTATTGTTTTTCTCTTTTATAAGGCAATCAAAAATTAAAATCAACACTTAACATAAACATAATATCACGCCTGTTTTCCGAGAAGGGTTGGGCAGAGAAGGAATAGCACACATTAACAAAAAAACTAAAAAAACTGAGTGTCCTCATTCGAGCACAGTAAAGCAGGGGGCCAACCATCACCACTTTTAGCAGTATTATTTCAATATTACTTCAGCGCGAGAAAGAGATGAAGCTATAAGTCCTGTGCAGCTCCATCACTTTCCCACTGTGAAGTAATATTATAATAATACTGCCCTACGAGGTAATGGTTGGCCCGCTGTACAACACTGTACTGTAGCAAAACTCACCAGTTTATCACAAACGACAACCATATGCAGTATCATGTTCCCAAACGAATCCTGTGCGTCCGGGTCGGCTCCGGAGTCACAGAGCAGGTTGTACACTCCCTCATTGGCACAGCAAGCCGCCCACGCTAACGGGGACTCGCCCAAGTACGCCAAACCTTCGTAGTTTGTCTGCCTCGCTGGAGGCACGCGTTGTTGATCGCGGGGGAGGAAGAAACTGCCTGTTGGCGGAGGAAAAAAAAAATTACTGTTTTTTCTTGGCAAGTAATAAAAACAGACAAGGTGTCTGGCACAGTTTTATGGGCTGATAGCGTTATGGGCACGGCCTGTACCCGCAACTTTGTCAACTGTATAAGGATTTTTTTTTTTAAAGTGAAGTATGAATGAAAGTTTTATAACAAAACATCGGCTTAGTGTGTGTCGGACCACGCACAATGAGGGATTCCGTTGTTGGGGTGACTTTATCCCAAGAACAAACTTAACATTGTAGTTGAAAAAATGGTCCCCCGTACATTCCAACTGCAAATGTAAGTTTGTACGCACAATATTGAGTGATTTACCATATTTTAAGATCATAGACTTTATATAGGTTTTCCTGTAATCTATAAGTAAAGCAATATTTGGAGTATTTTTTCAAAATTTTAGGCTCAGTAGTTTCGGAGATAATTTCTTAACTTTAAAACTATTTATTTTAAATTATAAAAAAAACTATATGTGAATCCCTCACAACAAGCCTTTCATTTGATATGTCACACGGTACAGTTTGCAAAACATTTTTTTTTAATTTTCTGTTTGTCCCCCAAAAGAGCACTGACTCTCATAAAAACAATAATTTATTTACGATACAAGTCATTGTTTGGGTCACAGAAATTCATATGTATACCAAATTTCAACTTAATCGGTCCAGTAGATCGGGAGCAAATCGGCAGTGACAGACGGACAGACAGACAAACAGACACACGAGTGATCCTATAAGGGTGCGTTTCCACTGACGTGGAGCTGGGTGGAATGAAGAGGAGTGGACCGTAAATTGGTTAATCACAGTGCTCGAAATCTCGGAAACGCACCCTAGGCTTCCATTTTTACCTTTTGAGGTATGTTACCCTAAAAATCATTAAATTCGGGTTAAAAATAAGCCTATTGAAACTTAGGATATCCTGATGCTCTTCAAAATAAAGAAGTAAAACAATTAAATTAAAATAATCAGGTATCTTATTGGAACTTACCGATAGCTTTCTGGTTGACATCGGCGCCCGCTTCCACTAAGTCTTGAACCAGCTCGTTGTTGCTGTAAGCTATAGCCAGGTGTAAAGAACTGGCCCCTTCAACATAAAGATGAACAATATTCCACTACTGTTTAACGCCACACGTTTTTTCTAGAAATGGGTGGTAGTTTATCAATGTTGGTAATCTTTTTTTTTTTTGGGTGGGAAATTATCAAATAACTTCTGCCGCTCTGGATGGAGCGAGAGGGTCTGTTAAGGTTACTGACTAAAACCCACCCGTGTTCCTTCCGTTGCCTGTGTTGCCAGGGACCTCGGTATCCCTTTCAATGTTGGAAATCTGCCCTTATGTTGTGCAAATCATTCTAATTGTAGGTATTTCTACCAAATGTGGTTTCATTAGATTTTTTATTAGAATTCGACGAATGCACTAATAGTGGTAATATAATAATGTAGGTAAGTAGTACTTGCCTAAATACTCCTCGCCTTCGACGACATCCAGTGACAGTTTTGGAAAGCATTTCACTAGTGTTCTTGCTAGTCTTGTGTGAATCTGGAATTGGAAAAACAATCGTTAGTATTAGTACTCAATTCTTGTAAGGCGTAAAGGCTCCTGCACACTGAGGCGATATCGCGGGCCCGATAGGCAGAAATAAGCCTGTCGCGCCCGCGATATCGCCCCTGTCGCCAACGTTTACCGGCACTCTTCCGTAATACACTATTAAGGCGCTGACAAGACCCAATTGACCAAAATGGGCTTCTCTTAAGAAAAAAAATTGCCAAATTTGTATAGTTTGTGGTAGCGGAAAAAATATATGTTAAATTTGAATATATTTCCCAGAACTTGGTTGTTACCAAAACACGTTTTGAAAAAAAATCTCGATACAAACTAACGATAAACTAACCTCTTACCTTGAGTTCTAATCGAAAATATCTGTATTAAATATCAACATACGATTTAATTAATAACAAAAACATCTTATTTGAATGCAGAACTTAGTTGTTTTTTATTTTTGATTACTCATCTCAATTTTGAGTAAATAGATAATTGCTTCATATTTTGCAATAAATTACAAGCGTTGTGCCATCGAGCTTCTCTTTCTTTTCTATGCAATCTGACAGTGACCGCGGCTTAGGTGTTGTCAGCGTCTTAATCACAATCTGAATGATGGTGTCCTTCACCACACAATCCTCACTTTTCATGAAAACCAATTTTGAGAACGCCAAAAAATGGTCAAGAAAGAGTCATAAATAGTCACCATGGTTAAAAAAATAGTCGCATTATGATTCCGAAGTGAATTAATTAATTTCATTTCAATTTCAAAGTTATAGCTATAAGTTCGTGAGGATTGTGGGGTGAACGTCTCCACACAATCCTCACCTCAGTGCAAGCAAATACATTACAGATCATTACACCCCGAAGGGGCAGAGTTGTGTACTGACAACTCTGCCCCTTCGAGGAACTCTGGCATGACGTAAGCTATCCTCTGGACTGCGGTAACTCGGCAGTCCTTCCTTGCACCCTCGGATGAAACGACCGACCAATTAGCTTAATGTAAAGAAAGGATGTAAAACAGTCTTACCTTAGTATCACAAATAATGAGCACATGAAGTAGCGACTCTCCCAGAGCGCCTCTGTAGCACATCTGCCAGCACGCGGTGTGGTCCTCCCATTTAGCAAGTGGGTCGTGTGGAGAGAGCGAGGCTTCTATTGGTAACACCACCTGGAGATTCCCATATATTCATCAATCCAAATTATACTAAAGTGTCAAGATATTTAATGTTTTTGTCCCATGGACGAATAAACAGCAGGCTTAGCATGACGCTTTCTATTTCTTCGCAGAATAGACACGGCTCTTTCTATACAAAGTGACATTTCGTTTCTCCTTTTTTAACATCCCGCCGTAGAAATCCTTCTACATAAAAAAGGACCTAGACAAAGATCGTTAGAAACGAAAGACAAAATGACAGATTGTAGAAGGATTTCTACGGTGAGATGTCAAAAATGGAGAAACGAAATGTAACTTTGTATAGAAAGAGCCGTGTCTATTCTTCGAAGAAATAGAGAGTGTCATGATAAGCCTGCTGTTAACTGTCACATTGAGCTGCCCTACACATCATTCTGCAAATAATTACGGCACAGAACAGATGAACTTGTAATTTCTATTATTTGCAGTGGTATCTAAAAGATTGACGAGAAACGTCCTCTTTTACCAACACTTTTACATTACTTATTTTACTTTATTACGTGCATTGCTTATTTTATTCATTATTTTATATTGCGATGTTTGGTGGAACCAGAACGCAAACTCGAAACGCGTCTTCTTCGGCAATGAACGGAACGGAAGTCATGTTAAATGCCATGTGCATTTATAAAACACAAATAATTATACAGGGTCAAATTAAAAGTGATGGGTATTCCTTCATCATAGGTAGGTAGGTATAATGTAATTAACGCCATCTAGCTTATTTTTTTATTATGACGTAAAAGTGATTCCGATATCCTATTTATATGTAGAATAAACAAGTTAATTTAATTTCAATGTTATCGCATTGATTTAAAATCACTTTTACCATCGACGAAGTATCGAGTTCAAGCAATTTACTAAGACGAAGTTTAATTCCTCAACTAATTTATTAAGACTAGGTTATTATTTATTTATGACTAATTATTATTAAGTAATAATAATAACTATAATAATAATAATTTTTATTTTTCAAAACTTGAGTACAGGTTAACTTAAATACTACATCACGAGTGACAGAGAAGAAAGTTTTAATGGATAGCAGAGCAAAACCCAGTTCCGTGCTAGGAATTAACCTGTGTTACGGACACTAGGGCTGCTCCATCATCTCACTAAAAACATTAACACAAACGTCCGCAGTAAGAAAATTATTGAGTTACTGGATTCCCAATTTAGGCATGCCTGTATATAAGGAATCCATATATATTATTTCTTAGTCATGTATATGAGTACTAGTGTAAATATGTAGTTGTTTATTAATTGTTTAAGCCGTTGCTGTCGGTCCCCGCTGTCATGTGTAGATCTTTGACAGTCGTTACGGATAGTCAGAAGCCAAAAGTCTGGCAACCAGTCTTACATAACGAGTTATCCAGTAACTAGGTTGAGGAGGTCAATAACAGTCGTTCCATGTAAAGTAGGTACTGATATTCTATTCAGTTGCATCCAAGTAGACTGGAAGCCGACCCAAACGTAGTTGGGAAACGGCTAGGCAGATTATTTTTTTTATAATAATTAATTGCATAATGTTCCCACTGCTGGGACACATGACTCCCTCTCTGTGAGAGGGAGTGGGCTGTAATCTACCACGCGGGCCCAGTGCGGGTTGGTAGATGTCACATGACTTCGAATTTTTGGTTCTAAGGACATCCCGGTTTCCTCACCATGTTTTCCTTCACGGTTTTGAGAGCAGTGGTGATGAAATAGTTTACACAAAAAAATCTGCCTGCTTGGGCTCGAACCCACGACATACAACTCGTAAGTCGGGGCCCTTACCACTGCTCTCTGCTCTCTGCAATAATTTATTGTAGTTAAACATATAAACATGACTTGTCAGTAAATAAACACATTATTATTTCTACAGTGTTAATACATATAATACTGTTCGTACAGAGTGACATCACTGACCTGTTCCTGGTCCCTGAACTTCCATCGTAGGTACTCAGCGCGGTTGATGACCCTACCTCTGCCTCCCGCGTACATGTATGCCGCGAACTCGTCCCTGATCAACTTTTCGGCCGCCATCATTCCGCCTTTAGTGTACGCCTCGAGGAGGAGACCGCCTTGAGTAGAAGAAGGTTAAAAAAATTAATGGCGACAACCAACTAAAATACAATATCTCCGTTGACCATAAAAATGCGCGTCGCGCTCACGCGCCGCCGCGCCCCGTTCGGTGTCATAGAGATTATTGATTTTTAGTACCGAAAAATGAAACTTAGAAAAAAATCATAGATAGAATTATAGATAATAAAACAGTCTGTTCATACAAAAAAAAACATGAAAATGTCATGAGTAGTTTGAAAGTAATAACGTTTTTTTTATACTTTGGGTATACAATTGGTACTTCCTGAGTTTATTTCATAAAGTATAAATATTGTCTATATTCACGTATAGAATTGATGTGCATCTACGAGTAGTTTAACATAAATTTTTTGCATAACTTACTTGCATTATATGAAGGCGTAATAACAGATTTAAAAGTCACTAAAATCATATTCTGCGCCTTAAAGGGTCATTGTACTCATCATTATGAATTACTTTTATTGACGGACAAACGCAATAGGCTGTCAAAAAAAGAAAAACTTTTATAGGCCGAGTATACGCGATTCAGCGTCACCGACCGACGCGACTGGAGCCGACTATACCCGATTCAGCGTCACCGACACGAGCGTGACGTTTCTTTGCGCTCCCGCGCGACACCGATTCGGAGTCAAACAAGAAAATAAATTGTGTCTCATAGCTGCCCTTGACCAATTAAAGATGAACAGCTGTTTCGTCGAGTTATGCGAAAATAAGTGTATGGAGCTAGAGCAGCTGATGTTTTTTAGCTGGGTAGTTTTCTAGCAAAAAAAACTGTTGAGCAAACATTTCAGTAACATAAATTGTCGGATTCAAAATCTGTAGATGAAATGATATACTCGTATGTCGGTCGCTGATCTTTTAGGGTTCCGTAACTCAAAAGTAAAAAACGGAACCCTTATTATAGGATCACTCGTGTCGTCTTATTTCCGTTTGTCACAGTCGATTTGCTCCGAATCTACTGGACCGATTAAGTTGAAATTTGGTACACATATGAATTTCTGTGACCCAAACACGGACGTGTAAACTAAATAAATAAATTTTTAATATGAGGGTCATTTTTGGGTGACAAACCAAAAACAAAAGTTTTGCAAACTGTACTGTGGTCTGTGTGACATATCAAATTAAAGGGTTTGTTGTGAGAATCTCAAATATAGGTATATGTTTTTTTTTTTCTATAATTTTAAAATAAATCGTTTTAAAGTTATTTAAGAAAATATATTAAAATTGGGAATGGTCTTTTTAATCTATTTTCTTAAATAACTTTAAAACGATTTATTTTAAATTACCTTATCTGCGAAAGTACTGACCCTAAAATTTTGGAAAAAATACAGAAAATAGTACTTTACTTATAGATTACAGGAACACCTTTATGACGTCTATGTTGTTAAAATAACTTGAAAAATCCCTCAATATTGTGCGTACAAACTTAGCAGTTGGATTGTATGAGGGACATGCTTTTCAACAAAATTATTAGGTTTGTGCTTGGGATAAATTCATCCCAACTACGAAACCCTTCATTATGCGTGTGTTTGTTGAAGGATAACCATTGATATACAAAAAGGGTTTTTTGTATATCAATGAGAATAACCCAACTGTTGTGTAATAATTATGCATTTGTAGTATGAATGTGGATGGCTGTAAGAGTAGGGGAAGACCAAAGAAACGATGGATGGACTGTGTGGGAAGATAATATTACGGCTAGATAGGGACAAAAGTAAGGAGACATCGACAAAAAGAGAAGTATGGAAGAAAATGACATGTTGCGCCATGTTCCAAATAAATTATAAAGGCTTCTACATACTGGCGCGACTTGTCGCGCCTCGCGTCGCGACACAAAAGCACCGCTTGTAGCGCTACACGCGGTGTCTTTGTGTCGCGCCGCGTCGCGCGACAAGTCGCGCCAGTATGTAGGAGCCTTAATGGGACAGGAGAATTATATGTTTGTGCATTTCACGTATTGGTTTGACTATTATCATAGTGTCCATCCATCATTAATGGGTACCTAATACTTATCACATAAGGGATTTTTTGAGTAAAGGTAAAGTTAATTTAGGAGAGAAGAACCATCTTACTACAATACCAAATTATTAAGCACATAAGTACACCAATGACAACGCAATTTCATCGATAATACTCACCCTTTTTATAATCAGCAAGTTTGTAAAGCACTGTATGGTCTTCGCTGCTGGGCTGCGATATGACTCTGTCGAGGACAGAACCTCCAGCCTGCACGCCTCCCGCCGATATCAGTTTACTGAACGCTTCCCCCATTATCTAATTCCTTGAAATGTTTATACGTATTTCATTTACAAACTAAATAATATGTAGGACATGTTTTAAAAGGAAAAAAAATCTGTTTTTACCCGACTGCCCCAGAAGGAGGGTAATGTTTTTCGAGAGTATGTATGTATGTATCACAGGCGGGGACAAAGCAATAACCCGAAAAATGGTGTAACTTTTGTTTGACCCCGCCGGCGCGGCGGCGGTACGAAAATTCTATAGATTATAATGCTTGTTTTTACCCGACTGCCTCAGGAGTGTAATTTTTTTCGAGAGTATGTATGTATGTATGTATGTATGTATGTATATTTCTTTGGCACGCTCTGTAGCCTAAACGGCTTGATGGATTTTAACGTATGAGGTGTCCTTAGATTCGTCTTAATTGTGGGAGTGACATAGGCTATATAATATTTATAAATTGCATCTGCAAATACAAATAAAACAAAAAACCCGACTGCAAAAACACATAACTGAAAAGGGAAAAACAAAAAAACTTCCCTTCCTTTTTTTTACCCGACTGCCTCAGGAGGGTAATGTTTTTCGAGAGTATTTATGTATGTATGTATGTATGTCAGTCTATTTCTTTGGCACGCACTGTAGCCTAAACGGCTTGATGGATTTTAACATATGAGGTGTCTTTCGATTCGTCTTAATTGTGGGAGTGACATAGGCTATATAATATTTATAAATTGCATCTGCATATACAAAAAAAAGGAGGGGAAGTTTTTTTTTTTAAATTAATTGTAACAATATTGGTATCAAATAAAAGCTAATAATGAGTAATTTTCAAATATATATATTAATAAAACTAAAAAGCTTGAAATAAAATAAATTATTTAAAAAACAAAAACCCGACTGCTAAAACACATAACTGAAAAGGGAAAAACAAGCGTTATAATCTATATAATGTTGGTCTTGCAGGCGGGGACAGTCGAATAACCTGAAATATGGTGTAACTTTTGATTGTACCCGTCTGTGGTACTAAAAATTCTATAGATTATAACGCTTGTTTTTCCCTTTTCAGTTATGTGTTTTAGCAGTCGGGTTTTTTGTTTTTTTATTTAAGGTAATCTTATCAAGATAATAAAAATATTATACTGGTTCAAATTAAATTTTGCGTGCGGAGTCCCGCTAGCTAATTTAATTTGACCAAGTATAATACTTACGCAGTTCTGAAGGAGCATCATACTCCTTTCCACTTAAATTGTGAGTAGGCTGGTCTTAAAAAAAAATATTGTCAAATCTATATAGTTTGTGGTAGCGGAAAAAATACATACAATGACATATTTCTCAGAACTTGGCTGTTACCAAAACACGTTTTGAAAAAATCTCGATACAATTACATTGAGTTCCAATCTAAAATATTTTCTTGGTAATGTATGTATCTATTAGCATAATATTTTTACGTTTAGTTATATACTTACTTGATAAAAAATACAATGTTGATAATTCTACTCAATTTCTTCATAACTTGAAATACATAAATATTAGAACTTTCTGTCCGTAAATTAACCATAGTTAAGGTAATTAATTAGATAATTATGTCACCGTTCACCATCTTGAACGAAGCACAAACGTTTGAAATAGTCTTAGTTCATTTCGATTATGTTGACCCCCTTTGTGACGGGTCGCGAGTCGCGGCACGGGGTCAACATAATTAGGTCAATTTAAATACTTATTTTATTGTTAAGATTTTTGTTATAAAACTTCCTGCACGAAGTTTCTATAGATTTAGAATATTAAAAATTTATTATGTAGAAACTAATTAATTTACTAGAATTTGTTTTTTGTTCAAAATAATAACAAGAGACACAACACAGCGCTGGTATTATGATTAAATTATACTCAATTTATACACTTCTTTCACATGTCTTTTATATAATTATTGTGTGATAATTTGTTATGGTGCAAGACTTTTTATATGTTTTATTAGTTATTTTTGTATTTTTTTAATAGTTTTAATAATAAACACAGCTCAAACATAATTCACTGAGAACTACAACTCCGGGTATTGTAATTTCGAGGAAATAAACAATCGCCGTCGTCATGGCAACGCCAATATGGCTGCCTGCTCTAAAAATTGGCCAAGTGCCTGTCGGACCACGCACAGTGAAGGGTTCCGTAGTTGGGATGAATATTTACGCATGCGCGGTATTGTTAATATCCACCGCAAAAAAAAGTTATATTTTTTCGGTGGATAGATATATATATTTTATAGTATTTTTCGAAAAATCTATGAAAATCAAAGTTAGTCTGCAGTTAGTTAGTTCTGGTATTGTAACCGATAATATATCCATAAACTATTAACTTAAATACCGGTGACTTAGAAAAATCATAATCGTTTTAATTATGGGATCCAACAATACCCTTAAGCTTATGATGTTGAGTAGTTGTCATCACGATGCATTTTTACATTTTACAATTTTTACATTACATAGTTATAAATGTGTTGGTATTTGGGTTTTAATGGTTCTATGGTTTTTTTTACGAAAGTTGTATTTATCCAATCTAAGTATATTTTCTTTGGCCGACTATTATATGAGGTACTCATAGAATCTAGTTAGGTGTGATAGTTTTGCTTTCAACTTTGTTATTACCTTTGTGTAATAATATCTTGAATACTTTTCACACATCCAAAAAAAACCGGCCAAGTGCATGTCGGAACACGCGCAATGAAGGGTTCCGTGATTGGGATGAATTTATCCCAAAAACAAACTTAACATTGTAGTTGAAAAACAAGTTCTCCCAAACATCGATATACGTCACGGTCTATTCTCCAACTGCAAAAAGTTGGTCGACTATTACTCGATAACTTGTACAGCCTACTTAGGTGTGATAGTTTTCCTTTTAATTTCATTATATTTACTACTCCATGATTTTTTTTCATATCTCTATAACCAACCATTTAGCTGGCAGGGGCAACTATAACAAAAATGAGCACTTTAAAGCTTAATATTATGCAAACGGATCCCTGAATCGAAAAGTGGTGTTCACAGACACGCAATATTTTTGAACGGTCTATCCAACGATACCCCACACCATGGGATAGACGAGAAAAATTATCATCCTCACATTACCTACGCCCTAAAAAAATTGTATTCATGATTTTATTTTACCACTTTGTCGGCTTGATTTATGATTATGAATCTCGCCGACAAAGTGGTACCTAAAATAAAATGACGCTTAGTACTAGAAAGCTGTAATTTGGCATAGGTGATACATATATTTGTATACCTATGCCAAATTACAGCTTTCTAGTACTAAGCGTCTCTGAGCTAAAGCGGGGACAGACAGACAGACAGGCGGACATGGCGAAACTATAAGGGTTCCTTGTTTACTACGGAACCCTAACAACGGTTAAGCCAAAGGGGGGAGAACACGTGAGTCTAACAAAAACTATCCTTGAAGCGAAAAATCACAACACATGAACACAACACATCACAATCCAATAAATCACATAGGTACTCGGATAGTCCCAATATTTTTTTTAAAACCTAAACCAAAAAAGAATTCCACCCGCTTTACATGTATCATGGATTCATGACTTTGGCGATACTATAAGGGTTCCTTGTTTTATTACGGAGCACTAAAAATAGACCTCACCTGAAAGTTTCAGGGTTCCATTTTAGAGTGTGTCTAAGTAGGTATGAAAAAAATCAAAACATCTCATCTCATCTCACCATTCGTATCTCAACTTACCGAAGTTATATTTTATAAGAGTAATGTAAGTAGAGACAATACGACGTAAAATCGCTAAGTACATAATCTTAGCTCTTTCTATAAAATCGGGAAGCAAAATTACTTGAAATGTAAAGAAAAATTAAATACGATATAACTAATTTTTGTGGACATATTTATCATTTTATTTCGTAATATACAAAGTAATTTATAATTTACACACTTTGGTACAGACGATTTACTTCCCCCCCTCTGCGCACCTCTGACCTCTGTTCAGTTCAGTCGGCTCGCCTGGCATGGCGAGCAGGAAGTCCCCCCCTCCTCGTCATCTCTGCTAAGCGACGACTCGACGAGTATCGGGTCGGAAATTCGCAAGTTCGGAACGAACGCGTGTGATGGTGGCGGCACAGCCCCGCCCCGCGCGCGTCCTTTGTTAGTTGTTACCACTCCCCGCGGGCCTCGCGTTGTAATCACGTACTTATGTTGTGATAATGCGGAATTTACCAAATCATTCCAGACTTTCGTAATATTTCGTGATAAATGCTTAGTAGTTTCACGTTTTATAATCCTGAGTGCCTGTAGAAGTATCAGAAAAATCAACATATTCTAACTGTTCTAGGATACGGTAAGTATTGTATTGGTAGGTTCATTTTCTTCACATTCGTTCGTCTACGTAGCTATAGCCACAACTATGTCTGTGCCACAAACTTACATAGAAACTGTCCAAATATTCACAAATAATACGTAAAAACTAGCTATTCATATTTTGTCTACATAATTATTGTGAAGGTTAAACCTAACCTAAAAATACACAGTACATACAGTACGCCCAGGTAGTATATTTATCGTACTTTGATACTTTCAATGAGAGACGTTCCACCTTCAACCGCGGGCGGCGCGGCGGCGTTATAGTCGTACGTCGAAATGTTGCCAACCTCTAAATTAACAGAGTACAAAATACTTGTAAAAGTAGATCTCTTTCTCTCCATCGTATGAGTTCCTTTATTTATTTATTGTAAATAGTTTAAAATCATTGTAATGCTGACCAACCACTTTTTTATTTTATTTTTTAATCTACCTAAAAAAGAGTTGTAGGTAATTATTAGTATAGTAATCGGTAATAAGATTAAAAAAAAAAAATATTTGTCCAGATTTTTATTTCGACAATCATTTTTCAGGTTGTTGTGTATAAGTATTAAGATGTTGTAACTTAGCGGTTAAATCTATTCTATGGTGGCGTCTCTGCGACTACATGCAATACATATGTCTGATTCGGATCGCAGATCAACAGTAGGAAAATTGGGAAATTAATGGCCGGCCTGCCGGCTCGGTATACTACGGCGGCGGCGGGAAGTGAGCCGCGGACGCTTGGACTGCCTTCCCGCCACCCGCTCAATTGGGCTGCATAAAGACTCTTACAAACAAGCGCGACACGCGACGCGACACAAAGGCACCGCTTGTAGCGCTACACGCGGTGTCTTTGTGTCGCGTCGCGTCGCGCGATAAGTCGCGCCAGTATGTAGGAGCCTTTAAGGTTGATCCGCAGCTGTAGCCCGCGAAATTAAATTTTTCTTACGGTTTTTTCATAGTATAAAGAGGGGAAGTAGGCTATCTCCGGCCCAATCCACGATATAATTGCCTACTGTCTCAGGGTTGTCACTTTTAGCTAAATTTTAATTCAGTGCCTATAAATTGGCAAGGGTCGGGAAGTTGTATGTTTTACTTGTATTGTCTGGGTAAGGGTTTGTGAGCTCGGTTTTACCGAAACGATGATGAAAAAAAAGACATCGTAAAACAACATGCCTCTTAGACTATAATCAAATTTTTGTTCTGTTGTTATGATTCGAATTTAGCTCTATTTATCTGATTCACAATTAGTCAATTACTTATTTTTAATTACGATTTTATACTCGTAACTATAAGTAGGTACTTAGTTACTATACCTACTATACTGAGAAATCGGCATGACTAAACGTAAATAAAGCAATAGCGGCAAAACAATTGACAGATAAAAAGTACCTAATACATTCTAGTGGGAAAGTAGGCCTACCTACTTCCTACAAGCGGGGCCTTTGTGTCGCGACGCGTCGCGCGACAAGTCGCGCCGGTATGTAGGAGCCTTAATACAATAAAAAATAAGTAAGTAGGTATCTCATCATCAACTAAAAATTATATGCTAGAATAAGAGACTTGCTTACCTTTCCTGTTCAATAGGTAATCTGAACAGAGACAATTCAGGAATCGGTGAATTATTAAGACACTTTTAGCGGTGCCGAAAAGCCGTGACGCGCGAACCTCGTGCGGTGTTAGGCTATGTTCATATGACCGTGCGGTACCGCGCGGAACCACTAACCGCGCGGTACAAGATCAAAGTAAACAGTGATTATCGTCAACATGACCGCGCCGTACCGCGCGCCAACGCGCGGCGCGCCCCGACCCGCGCGCATGATCTTGCACCGCCCGGTACCGCGCGGTTTAAGTTTTACGTACCTTACCTGTAACGTAACGACCTGTTCTGTTCAGTTGATCCGCGCGCGTTGAGACGGACAGACGCATAGATGCAGGAAAAATGAGTAGCGAAGACGACATCGTATCTATCGACGAAGTTGAAAAAAGAGATGCCATAATATGGAATCTTAATTCTAAGGACTATTCAAATAGAATATTCTTTTGGTGATATGCAATATCTAATAGCATCATCATTGGGTTTTAAATCGTTTTCAACACACATCCCGAAAAAGTTAAAAAGAAATTCTTCATGTAGTCTCACTTTGGGATATAAAGTGACAAACATGCTTGAAGAAAGTCTTTCACTTAAAATAGGATGCACCCAGTATCGTCTTTGTCTTCTTCTGCGACGACTCAGCCTTCGGTATAAAATCCATAAGCAAATTGTCTCCTCCACGTCCATTGTCAAGCAACGTTTACGCCAGACGGCCGCGCCTGGCCGCGCGTACATATGCCGCATCGTGTGAACACTCCAACCGCGCGGGCCGCAGCGACGCGCGGCTTCGCGCGGTCATGTCAAGTTAGCCTTACCCCGACTGGCGCACTGAGAAACGGTCGAGATTTTGTTTAAGTGTGCGTGCGGCGACGCATAGATAATTTGGCGCACACATACAAGCCGCGTGCGGTGCGTTTGTATGAAGATAACTTAGGTACTTCCCCTCTTTATACTATGTTTTTTTGCTATTTGCAGGTCAGTGTCAGGTTGTATCTGATCAAAATATGATTCGTGACTTTATCAGATAATAATGTATTTACAGAATTATACACACTAGAACCAAAAATACATCTTTATGTTACGATTTGTTCCATTGATAGACTTTTTCATAAAATCATGACACAGGGGAACAAAATTAACTAAGAAAGATGTATTAATGATTCTAATGATTATAATTCTGTAAATACATATCTGTTATAGTCACGAATTTTAATTTGATCAAGATACAACCTGACACTGACCTGCGAATTGCAAAAAACGTAAGAAAATTTGAATTTCGCGGGCTATGCTGCATGTTTTTTTCTGTCGCGGTGGCTGCACAAATACCAGCCGCGGGCCGCAGTTTGACGACCACTGGTCTATGCATATTTTGTTTATTTTTACTGTTGGTTTGGTTTCGGTATTATTTATTATTATTAATAGGTGTTTTACTCGAAAATCTTAGGTTTTACTCGGGGTATAACCGAAGTTTACGGAAACATATTTATTTATTAAACACATAACTACAAAAACAAACTACAAAATAAAACAAAAAGGACACACATATATGTGTAATGTATATTATAAAATTCATATATAGTATACATTTCATATAAATGTTTGTATACAAATAGATGCCTAAGATTGAGTACAGGTGCCAATATATAGGTTAATTTCATAGGTGTATTGGAAACATGTTTTCTGTTTCAGGTAATGATGGACTTCAGCGACGGGGCTACGAGAAGCTCCGATGAAGAGGAACCTGAACTAAAATTTCAGCATGAAATAGGTAATCCGATCGTGTATACGACGAGACTAGATGAAATGAAGATATTCAGGGACGATACAACCGACATGGGCGTAGACACCATCATCAATTCAATAATCAAAGAAAGTAAACCAAAAATAAATTGGAAAAGAAAATGTACTCATACAGTACATTCTCATTATTCATACGAAGATTTATCTTATCATATAAATACATTCAATAGAAAAGTTGCCCGCATAGCTGAAGATAACAACAATCTGTTATCCATGTGCAAACCCGTGAAAGTCATGCTTGAAGACATTAAATATACTTTACTACGTGCACAGAGTACCGAAAAAATATGTCCCATAGTCAGTGATAAACCATTAGCAACATACAGCCAATCACGAAAGCTTCAAAGTAGAATAATATATGATCTGCAACTTAAAGAAGCCGACATGTATTCTGTAGATAAATGCTGTTTCATTAAGGAATATACCAAGTTTCGTATTGATAAAAGTAATTCTAATATTTTCCATTCACTGAAAATGGATAAAAATGTTTCGCAAGTTTCGTGCTGTTGCTGGTATAACAGAGAAAAGAGTTTAGCGATGTTACCGTTCACGCCTCATGAAACACTGAGGTTCATGAGAAAACCACACAAATGTGCAATTAATCTTTGCCGTTGCTGCTGTAGAAACAAAACTATCACATCAATAAGGCCAAGTTCACTGAAGCCTTTAGAATCACGCAATATTTGGTTTAACAGAATGACAGAAGCGCATGCATCTCTGCCAATTTCAGATAAATCAAAAGAAACATTACTTACGAAATCGATGAGTGCCGTTTCTAAACTCGAAAAAAATAATAATCCCGTGAATCCTGTGATAGAGATCCAAGATACATTGCCATTTTTACATTCAACAAATATTAATTTTGGAGGAGAATATTATGCAATCGGAACAGATGGCCAAATTAAATTATACGTAAAAAACACTGAAAACGGCGGACAAAAATTGTCAAATCTAAGATTGAAAACAGCAAACAATATCGTGGGAGATATTTGTTGTTGGTATAAACGCGAAGAATTTGCTGGTCGTTTGTTAGCACTTGGCGCTCTACCCAACACCGTAAACTATATAAGGAGTGCCCACCCATGTTCTCCGATAAATTGCATTTGCTGTTGCAAGCCTTCAAATACTGGAAAACCCAAACTTACACTTTTAAATAAATCTGCAAGGCACACTAATGATTTGGTCAGCAAAAAAGTTAATATCAAAGTAAGATTTTCAGGAGATGCAGAGAAACCTGTTAATCCCAGAAATAAAAATAATGTCGTTTCATTTAATGTTTCCCTATCGGCATTAAAAATGATAACAAAGAGAAAACTTCAACCCTTTAATAATGATGTTTTTGATTTACTAATACCAGAAAACGCTACATTTGACAATAAAAATAGTTCTGTGCGGGTGCTTGTAGAAAAAAAACCGAAACACAAAACTGTTATTGAATGTACCCATTTAAACAATTTAACCACAAAGGAACTGAGAATATTGGATATAATTTTTTGTGCTGTGAATAAAACCATAAAACAACCAAAGGAAGACAAAAAACCTAGAAATTATGTGTTTAAAAATTATTCAAGCTGTACATATCACACAATATATCCATTATTATTAAATACACAATTAAGTGTTGCAACTGATTTAAGGAGCAAACGTTTCTTGCCTTCTTTAAGAGCACATCTTGACAAGTATATTTTGCCGCAGCCCCTAATGAAAAATATAACGGTGTGGTTAGACGCTGAGGCGAGTCTGGGCAATATCAGTTGAGTCTAAGGCTAACGCAAATGAAAAGAAAAGAAAAATAATAGGACACACAAATAAAAGAAAAAGGGGTAGGTAAATAGTGCTGTACTTAACTGCTTCACTTGGACTTATGGTTTAATGAATTCCTTCATTAAAGCCTACACGTAGGCTTGCCAGATGGCCGGGAAATCCGGGAATGTCCCGGAGTTTTGCGTCTTGTCCCGTGCGTGTCCCGTAATTAAACTTTACTGTCCCGGATTTCAAACACCTAGGTACTCTAAGTTTTTTTCACAATGTTAGGAGAATAAAGGCTCGTGTAGAGTTGTGCGACTTGTCGCGCGACGCGACACCAGTAGAACCATTTCTATGAAAACTTCATTGAAATTGTTCTACCGGTGTCGCGGCAGTTTTCAGGAGCCTTAGCTAGAGTTGCCAATGCGACACGCACGGCACGGCTGCCATCTGCCAAGTAGGTATGCCGCGATCCGTAAAAATGACAAAATCCAGTGATAAATATTTAAATACAAAATAGAGATTTAAAGAGTATTCTATTATATTAATAAAAACCAAGTGTGTGTCGGACCACGAACAATGAAGGGTTCCGTATTAGGGATTACTTGGGATGAATTTATCCCAAAAACAAACTTAACATTGTAGTTGAAAAACATGTTCTCCCATACATCGATATACGTCACGGTCAATTCTCCATCTGCAAATGTAAGCTGTTGTCCTGCTTAGCTCTACTTGGGCCGACAGCTTTCCTTTTAATTTCGTTATACCTATATATCTACTACTGCCATGAATTATTTCACATATCCAAAAACAACCATTTAGCTGGCAGGGGGGACACTTGACTCTACAAAAATTGCACTTTAAGCTTTATTACGCAAACGGATCCCGAAATAAAAAAAAATACCGGGAAATGATCTGGCAACCCTACCTACACGACAGGAGCATTTAACGTGGGTGAGCAATCTCGAAAGGCTTTATGTATTAAAAGTTTAGACTGCATCATTTCGTCAGTCTCTTCCTGCGCCTCCGCAATTAGGCTGTCATCAGTAAAGCAAAGATGATGTAGGATGCTCGCCGTTGCTCTCGTCGGCTTTGTTTGAGTGTTTGGGACTTGGGTAAACTTTTGGGTGGTTTATGGGAGTCAGGTTGCCGAAATCCCAGATAATACGAGTAGGTACTCTCAGAATTCGGAACATTTAAACTACCTGCGACGAAATTACGCGTGTATTTCGGTTTACCGTTCAGACTTTGTCCATAGCCCTCTTAATAATATAATGCTAAATTTTAATATTAACTACGCTAGCTAAATCACATTACAAATGTTTTCAATTCAATGTTATTCATGTTCGTTAGTACCACCAGTTCGTTAGTTCGGTAGTAACTTTAGATCTAAGACGACGCTCACTGTGATATATCTAAGATTATTTTGTTGTTGTTTGGAACTGTATAGTCTTGCTTACTGCTTCAAATACTTGTGATCATCATTATCATGTCAGTTTTAAGACGTCTTCTGCTGGAAACCTTGAAAATTATTTTTTACCGATTTTCACAGCGATTAGGTTTGCGTTTCTCGCACCATTGTCGTCGGTCTATCAGGGGGGTAACCATCACCTCTTATAGCAGTATTATTTCAATATTACTTCAGCGTGAGAAAGAGATGGAGCTATACGTCCTGTATAGCTCCATCACTTTCCCACTGTGAAGTAATATTATAATAATACTGCTATAAGAGGTGATGGTTACCCCCTTGTGTGGCCTACACGCTGCGTTTTCCGCAAGCACATATAGATTTTTATAATAAAAAGAAGTTCTTATTTAATTTAAGAAAATTAAAGCGCCATAGCCTTTGGCCCGAATAGATGAGTAAGAAGAGCATTTTTTTGTTATGTAATTAAAGTAGGTAATAACCTAACACCTCTAAACAGAGTTAACAATTGGAATGGATGTTTTTTTTTTTAATAAAGCTCCATATTATCCAAGTATTTTGTTTTATTATTTTATAATTTTATACCTCCTTCCACAGTTTAGATCTATCTGCTTTGTACTTACTTCAGGGGGGTAACCATCACCTCTTATAGCAGTATTATTTCAATATTACTTCAGCGTGAGAAAGAGATGGAGCTATACGTCCTGTATAGCTTTATCACTTTCCCACATAAGAGGTGATGGTTACCCCCCAGACACCTAATGGTAGGTATTTACCTACATACAATCTGCAACTACACAAAAGTACCATTTATCATGAGTTTCAGAAGATTTTGAATAGCAATTAGGTATTAGTTTATTTTTAACTAATTATTGAGCAGAATATAGAATGCCTTGATTTTTTTGTGTGTATGGCGTCTCGTTGTTGACCATGAGTGGTCGTGACTACTTAACCGGTCTATCCTGTGGCTCCCTTAAGCGAACTCAAAGCCGCCAGGGGCGAATTTGTTGCGGTGATTTACGGCTTTTTTTTTTTTTTTTTTTGAGGGTTGGAAATCATCAAATAACTTCTCCCGCTCTGGGCGGAGCGGGAGGGTGTGTCAGACTCTTACTGACTAAAACCCACCCGTATTCCTTCCTGTTGCCTGTGTTGCGGGGGCCTCGGTGACCCATAAGTACCTTCCCGCGACCCCGGCAGGCATCGGCCCTAGTGGACCCCTACTTTGTGCTGACGACATCTCTTTGAGGCGCGCGTGGAATACGACGCGCCGTCGACCCGGGCCTGGTCCTTACTGGACGGTGAGCTACCCATTGCTCACCGTCCGCAAGCCCGCGCCTACGGTGGCTGGAAATCCGCCCGAGATTCCCGACGCCCAGGGCGTCTCCTGCGGCGGCTAGGGGCGAGAGGGCGCGAAACTTGCCTTTCCCTCAACCGTCCCGCCTCCTCCTTCGCGAGCATTACTGCTTCGCAGAAGGAGGTGACGGCTGCGTGATTTACGGCTGAATCGAAGAAACGCTTGGAAATGCGTTTCACGAAATTTCAGGTTTTCAATTACAATTCAATTACAATTTTCAGGTCTAGGTGGAGGATTGCGTTACGAACGAACCAACCGGATCCCGTAACCTTACGGGGGAAACGGTTCTGAAGGGTCTGCATCCTATGGATGTGGTGGGGCCTAGCAAGTGCGAAAACTGCACAGGCATATGTCATAATAGGACGGATGCATGCTGTGTAAATACTCAATTTGCACATATGGGTCAATTTGCTGAGTGTATTAAGTACGGAATGGAGTATACCGAGAGCGAAAGCAGCACGCGAACGCGCCTTCTTTATGTGCTGCAGAATATAGAATGCCTTGAATCTGGGTCTGGGCTTTGGACAGATACCAGAGACTAAAACAATAGGGGCTGGCAACATTCTGAGTCGTCGACGTAGCTCGTCCCACAACGCCCATACTTTTTTTTCTCTCATCACTGTGAGTAGGTATCATTTCCTCGAAGTCAACTGAAGAAAAGAAAGTCCCTATAAAATCCTAGGTATCCTAGATAGCAGTTTTAGAACATAAAGTCATAAATTATAGTATCGGAAACATTCATGGAGTAATATTATCGATTTCAAATGGCAACTCTGTTTATTTTTTGTCGCACTATGTACACAATACGCAAAACCTGCATGTATTGCGGATACAGACCATTCATGCCTTATCAATTAAACTATTTTATGTACGTTGGTTCCAGGCTAGGGTTGCTAACCCTACTATATAATATACCTAGTATCAGCTTAAATACTATATTTCTAAAGAAAAAATATAGTATACGAAACTACTACATTTTTATATACATATACAAAATGGCGAGATGATCGGAATAGGGCCAGTATTATAATTAATCTCCTAAAAGATGAATTAATAGTAGTTTGTTACCTTAATTTATAGTGTAAAAATTATTACGAGACACCAAAAAAAAAAACTTTTAGTAAAGGTTCCTAGTAGCAAAAATATGCATTTATTAAAAAAATGTTTTCGCAACAAACCTACTATATTTTTTACAGTTACTGGCTTCGACACTCTTCGACAATACTATAGTCTATAATTGATAAATGAATAAAGTTGGCAACCCTATTCCACGCTCACAACAGTAGATTTTGAAATCGACTCTCTCCGGAGCTCTTACCGAAATTATCAATGAAGGGGAAAATATAATCGAGACTCATAAAACTCATGTTTAGGAAGACAGATACTCTCTAAAGTACAATGGTTCCTCAGACAGTATCGCGGGAAGGTACTAAAGGGTTACCGAGGCCCCTGGCAACACAGGCAACGGAAGGAATACGGATGGGTTTTAGTCAGTAAGAGTAGACACACCATCAGGGTTGACAATCTTAGTAGTAGCAAACGAGTAATCGTTCTCCTGTAAGTATGCAAAATAAAGTTGGACTCCAAAAGATTTGCCTACCAATACATACAACTGACATTTTAATTTGATTTCATAATATTGTATTACTTTTACGAAACTCTCTGAGAGATGGCGGTCTTCATGATTTGTGAATACGTAGTCTTACTCAGTACGCTAGATGGCGTGAAAAAAAGCATCCATTTGGGTCTTCAATGTGATCAATTTTCATGAGCGTCAAAATAAATAAACCTATGTAATAAACCACAATACCACGGGAAAATATTGTTTTAAGATAAAAGCTCATTCCTAACGAATTAAATAGTACCTAAAACAATTTCAAGACGTATTGGCTGAATTTATTTTTGTATGCAACACTACAAATGTCAAACATAACAAAATTTGCCGCTCGTTCGCGTTCGTGCTTGTTTGTTCATCTATTTTTCTTGATTTAATAGTCTAAAGTGCTTTTTCCACCTAAGTCCGTTGAGTAGAGCCTCTGCTCCTCCGGCCGTGTTGATTTTGTGCTTGTGTTGATTGTTAAAATCGGAAAAAATTTTTGAGACAGGACTCTGCCTAACTTTTGTTTGTGACCTATTATCTATCATGTCTAACAGAAAGTGTTGCGTCCCCGGATGCTTAAATAGCTTAGGTAAGTGTTTTATTCATAAAAGGCTAAGGATAAGGAGTTTTTATAGATAGAGTTTAACCCAGCTAAGGATAAGGAGTTTTTTAATACATGGGTCTATTCCGTTGGTGGTGACATATTGCAACTTGAAAATGAACATATTTTCAAATATCGCCGTGTATGTCGTGTACACTTCAAACAAAAATATTGCTGCAGGAATAATCGGCTGAGCAAAGAAGCTGTTCCAACAGAAAACATGCCAGGTTAGTTATAATAAAAATAATAATACATACACAATACATTGGCAGATGGCGATATTAAATCCTTATTATTATAAAAGCAAAAGTGTGTTTATTGGTTTGCCTGGTCAGTGGGTCGTCTTTCTATCTTTCATGCAACAATAGAGCAAAGGATGAATGTTATCTTTTGCTTAGAAAGGGTTAAGGGCCCTAAAGTGACATCAGCTACTTCATTGTTAAGAAAATTAAATTAGTTTTGAGTAAGGTGTGACTAAAACAAAGTTAACAAACTACTTTTTCAAATAGAATTTTATTATTACAGGATTATCTACCTTAAAATTCAACTCAGAAAAAAGAGTGTTGAGACCCATTCAGATGTCAGAAGCATCTACATCAAAAGGTAAATTAATGTTACTTTTCAAAATGTTGCATGTGCCATTATGAGCTCTTAATTATGCCTCCACTGCTGGACACGGGCGTCATAACTGGTATTCTATAATATTTGATGATAACCAATAACAAAATTGCCCCGAGTTGGGAATTGCACCTAATACCTCAAACCCAGTGGTTACTTCTGCAACTGCTGGCTACAACCAATGTAGCTTTACATAGTAATATGACGACAGTTCAAACTTAACTGTCAAGCAGCACTAATAAGACACAATGGAAAATCTATTATGTAGAGTCCTCTGTGGGTTATTGCTGCTTTGCTGAAATAACTTATTAATTGTCATTCCAGGTCCTGTTACACATTTGGACTCAGTGTACACAAAGCCACATACTCAAAGTACCATAGAAGATATAGAAACAAAGGAAAATCTTGGTAAGTGAAGATATAATCATAACAGCATTATACATCCTTTTTTTTTTTCAAATTATCCTTGGTTCCATTAAGGCATAATAAAGGGGATCAAACTTTTTTGTATGGAGGCTAGCCAAGACCCGGTTTGCCATTTTGTCTTGTTTTTTTAAATGAAGTCATATGAAAGCTAATTAATTAATTTATGCTACAAAGTGCTTTTTCTGTTAAAAATGTTATGTGATGTGATTATCGTAATGAAAAGTAATTTAAATTGTCATTCCAGAACCTATTACTTCACACAGTTGTGACACAGTATCCAGAGAATTTGTGCCTATGCATGCTACAATTGCTGTGGAAGATGTACAAATTAAGAAAAATCTTGGTAAGTAAAGAAAATTTTCCTTAGTTTTCTTATTTAGTAAACAATCTTGGCATTTATTTTATGATATTTTCCATTAAAAATAATTAAACGGCTTTATTTATAAGTACTTAAAATAATTAAAATATATATTTTTATTAGAAAATACTAATATGTTTTATTTCATTACAGAGCATCACAAAAACCAAAAACCTACTCTCGATACTAAAAGGCGGGTGAAACGCGTTGCTGTAACTCAATCAGAGCATGCTTTATACAGAAAACTGGTGCTAGTTGGAGTAAGACTTAGTAAGTGCCGCAATAAGGTCAAAAAGCAGGCTAAAAAGATCCAGGCACTACAAAATCTAATGACCAATCCACAGTTTTTAAAAACACTTGATGAATTACCTAGCACATCAAAAGTTTTGACATTATTACCATTCAGAGAGCATAAAAAAGGCAGCAAAGGACGTCGTTTTACTTTAAAGGAAAAAATTATTGCCTTGTCCTTCCTCAAACAGAGCCCAAAAGGGTACAGATTTCTTAGAAAAATATTTATCTTGCCATCACGCCAAACTCTCCTGAAGTTGCTAAATATGGCAGATATAAATCCAGGAATCAACAAAAATATGATTCAGCAAATAAAGAAAACAACTGAAAGAATGAAGTTAGAACATAAATTATGTATTGTTCTGTTTGATGAAATGTCACTCAAACCTAATGTGACATACAATGAACGGAAGGACAAAGTTTGTGGGTTTGTCACAAATGGCCTAGAGACACAACCTAATTATGCTGATCATGCGCAGGTTTTTATGGTAAGAGGTTTAATAAAAAACTATAAGCAACCCGTTGCATACACTTTTTCACAAGCTGCAACAAAGGGGCCTGAACTTGCGAAGCAGTTAAAATCAGTAATTTCTGAGCTACAAAATGCCGGTCTTATTGTGATAGCAACTGTGTGCGACCAAGGCACAAATAACGTGAACTGCATTAAATATCTTTTGCAAGAGACAAGGGGTAACCTGTTGAGAAAGGGAGAAGAGCCCCAAGATAACAGTTTTATTATTAACAACCAAGAAATCATACCGTTATATGACCCACCCCATCTGATAAAATGCATACGAAACAATTTGATTTCAAAACATTTGAAATATATTAAAAACGGCGAAGTAAAAATGGCAAAATGGGCTCACATCATGGCCTTACACAAAGAAAACCCGGGGTACAAAGGAATCCGATTGGTGCCCAAATTGACAGACGCCCACTGTGACCCGAGCAAAATACCCCGGATGAAGGTCAAAAATGCTACACAAGTTTTCAGTCAAACTGTGGCATCGAATATGGGCTATCTAGCAGGTAAAAGTCAACAGTACCTAATGTCGTCTTTACATTCTTTTATCACTAGTTCTTTTCTGACAATTACAATGAAATGCAAATATTAAATACTTACTATAGTTTTACATTATGCAGATTAGACAAAATATTATTTAACAAACTATATTTTTTCACAGATAAGGGTATACTTCCTAAAGAAGCCAAAGACACTGCAGACATCCTGTTGTTCTTCGACAACCTTTTCGATTCCCTCAAAGGAAGCTTTGGCAAAAGAAAGAAACATGGAAAACCTCTTCTAGGACCTGCAACGCCTACTTCTATCCATCATAAAACATGGAAGGAGAGTAAAATGATTATGAAAGATATGAAATTTATTCATCCTAAAACCTGTAACAATGAACACGTTCCCACATTGAATAATTGGGTATGGACGCTAGAAGGAATTGAATTATTATTAAAAAAATTACAAACAAAATATTGTGTATCATCAGTTTGGCTGCGGCATCTGAATCAAGACCCAATAGAAAACTTTTTTGGGTCCATAAGGAGCCACGGATGCCGCAACATAAACCCTACTCCAGAACGATTTGAAGCAGCATTCACGACGTTACTCGTAAACAGTCTCTCTAGCGTCCATGCGCCTGGAGCTAATTGTGAAATAGACAATTGTGAAACTTTACATGAAGTACTCATCACAGGCGGGGACGGCAAAGAGCAAATTAATTGCGAACTAAGTAATATTCCCGATATAACATTCACACCCCTTGCAGAAAAAAATGACCCACGCGTAATTGGTGGCCTACAGTACGTAAGTGGGTATTTTGTAAAAAGCGCCAAGAAAAAGGTATTCAAGGGCTGTGTTGAATGTAAAAAAGATTTAATATCAAACAGTGAGCACGAATATTTAAAATATCGGGAATACGCAAATAAAAAATGGCTTTGCAGTCCCAGCGACTCCCTCTTAAATTGTATCTCAAATCTGCAGGATATAAATTATATAATATTAAAAGAAAATTTAGATACACAACATTTACGGGAATTAATAACTACTGTGATTTTTATTGCTGTAGATTTTTCATTCATAAAATGTTCAATTCTTATTGAAAAATTAATAGATTTCTTAATAAAAATATCCTGTAGATTTTTCATTTACAACTATTGTAAAGATATAAATAATATACTAATGAATAAGAGGGAGTGTGATGATGATACGGATTCGTATAAAATTAAAGCTAAAAAACTGAATAAGAGGTGTTTCAAAAGAAAGAAATAAATAATGAAATCTAACTTTGTTTTATTTTTTAATAATGTGAATTACTTTCGCTTTTCTACATAGATGCAAGCGAATATGTAATTTACATTTTAAAACACCTATATACATAAAAAATATCAAGGCTGAAAGTAATAGGCGACGTACGTATGTGTGTATCTACGTGTGTGCGTGTGTGTTTGTGTGCGGAAGATCATGTTGGCATTAGTTCCAAAACAGGCGTCCAGAGGGCGACAATTGACGTTTCTCACTTTTGTCGCCGAGTTGTACCTCTATTCCATATATAAAAAAGTACTCTGTGCACACCATCCCGCTCCGCCCAGAGCGGGAGAAGTTATTTGATGATTTCCCACCCAAAAAAAAAAAGACCGTAAATCAGAAAATCAATACATATTCAAAACTTCTGGCAACACTGGAGTCAATCATTGTCAATTTTCCATTGTTTGCGTCTTTCGAAGTTGCGAGTTCTCCGCCGCAGTCGAGTTGTTTCTGTGCAATTCCATTTTTCTGGAACTAATTATTTAACGTACTTCAAGGAAAATGACTGTTAAAGAAGGAGAACCAACATACATCGGACCGTTCAAAATGTCCAAGCTGAGCCCAGTTTTAGCGACCAATTATTATGAGCATCTTATTCACGACAGTAAGTTTACCTACACTTAATAATGTCTAGCTGTGCCTTATGCTATTACTAGCTGTTGCTTGCGATTACACTCGCATAAAAAACTACTCCATGTACTAGGATAAAAGTCTTGGGTTTTAATGCAATTGTAATTTTCTTTCGTAAGGTATATTAATTCAGCCTGTGTCGTTGCACTGTAGGGCAAACGCCTTCCTTTCCTTTTTCCACTCTGCAAATAGGTACATTAAGTTATACATACGGTATACCGTACACCCAATGGATTTGCCACAGTATTCCACTTTTGCAGACATCTTCGTTTCTATTGTTTATGAGTAAACCTGAAACTGTTCCAAATAAACTTTATTTACCCCTAAGATGTAGTATGAGGTATAGCTACTAGCCGACGTACGCATGGACGTAAAAATAACGCAGCAATAACACTCACGCAATTTTCTACTCTCGATAAGCAAAACGTTGAAAATCAAGTGCGCGAAAAAAAAAATCGCCGCAGTAAAATCGCTCGTGCGTATGTGTGGGCTAAGAGCGTTTGCAGATGTCATAAAATCGGTTGTCAATTTTTTTTGGAGCTAAATGAAACAGCAGAGATCAAATGTACCATTGCATACAACCTGCAAAATGTAGCTCACACAAAAACATCTTACTAATTGTAGAACCTACAAAAAGTATACCATTTGCGAGCATGCTAAAAAGCATAAAGGCATACCATATACCCTATGGATTTTCATACCTTCCAACTATTTGTTTCTTTTCTAGAGAGCAACAACAACTTTGTGCAGGCATGGGACCTGATGATGGGCGTTCATAACTTGTCCGCCACCATTGCTACGCTGAAGAAGGCATTGGACAAGAAGAATGGTATTGAGGAGAAAGGTAATTAATTTTTATAATTACTGTTACACTAATGTTATGTGTCCAAAAGACAGCGAAAAAGATTGTTTAGCTACATGCAAAATTGTTAAATACACCCTGAAACTAGTAAGCAGTATTTATCAGGATTTTACGATAGTACTGAAAAATGGGCTGCAGGAATCCTCTGGATGAGAGAAGCATAGAACCGGTTGAAGTGGCTGTGCTTGGGGGAGGCCTATCTCCAGCAGTGGATGTCTTTGTTAAAATTATGAATAATGTCTGATAAAATGGCAGTAAAACCTTTTACACTTGTAACATGTTTGTCAAAATTATTATAATTGTCCGTTCTTTTTAATTTCCATTTTGGTGAATTATTTCCTTTTCATTCTGATTGTACTAACATATTATAATTATTTTTTGTTTCAGAATATGATACAAAAGACTTGTACCACATGCAAATTGATGCATAAAAAAACAATTTCAAGACATTACCATTATCAATACTACCTTTATAACCAAAATAATGATGTAATGTCAATATTTACCTTCAAAATGTTACTTTTACTCATGTTCCAACAGTTACCTTCTGTAGTGCCACTTTGTAATCTCGACATGGTCTGTTTTTTTTATGCTGAGTGTATTTATAAGTAATAATATATGTATATTTGAAAGTTAAGTGGGTATGGTAATATGGTTAGACAACAAAATGGCAGCAAAGCTGTTGAAGATGTTTGTTCAAGTCCTATGATTCGAACAAATCGCAGGTTTTTCCATTACTTACCTCAGTATTGCAGAAGATAGGAGTCTCTTTTAAAACCTAGAGGCGGGATCTCTAAAAGAATTGTCAGATGTGGTAACAACAAGAATACAGGGAAAATTAATAGATTGGTGGGGGCTTTTAGAGTGAAATGTATTTTTATTAAAACATTCCCAAAACGTTTAGTTTACTAAGTTTATTATAAGAATATGTTTTGTATTGTTTCTAGTCATTATCAAAAACCGTATTTTAAGTTGCTGCGTTAGAATAGAAGTGATGTTTCTTCGGAATACAATTGACCGCCGAATTTGTGTTTTATTTTATAGATTTTAAAAGTAAATACTTATTTAACTGGTATAGAATGATTAAGGGCCGTACCTCACTGGGACGCAATGGCGGCGCAGGCAGAAGGTAGTAAAGGGTCACCGAGGCCCCTGGCAACACAGGCAACAGGAAGGAATACGGGTGGGTTTTAGTCAGTAAGAGTCTGACACACCCTCCCGTTCCGCCCAGAGCGGGAGAAGTTAATTAATGATTTCCCATCCAAAAAAAAAGCCAGATCGCGATGCCAACAAAATGTGGTTGGCTGCGGGCGTGACCAAGCGAATGCCAAGTGAGAACGTACGCATCATAGAACCTGCTAAGACCCTGCTGTACTCATTTTTTGACAGCGCGCGCTGGCTACTGTGCCTGTGCCGCCATGGGTCCCAGTAAGGGCTCACCATAAACCTCAAAAATGTACCTAATTTTAGAAAAGATACCTTTTTTTTACAAAATAAACAGTTTGAGGTCTGCGGAAGAAGGTAAACTGCATAGTTTGCAAAGATAACATAGTTACGCATCAATGTTATAAAATACCACTGCAACACAAGTGACACAGAGCCGGCCGAAATCTCTCATGTGCATGTAGGTAATAAGCGCGGTACGGTAGGCCCGGCACCCATACCCTTCCCTTCCCTTCGAACTGGAACACAGCAGGTGTAAGTATTTCTGCCGCCAAGCAGCGTTGTTTGGCGGCAGAAATACTTAGGTAGGTACACCATAATAAATGGTGGAGGTATACTTCCCCGGATGTGCTCCTTCACAGAGTAGTTCGTACTACTCGCTCATTATTGTTTCGCAGGCCTCGCAGCATTGAAATAAAAGTGATGCTCATTAAAAGCTTACAATTACTTAACTTGTTTTTTATTATTTGTACCTATTAATTTAAAAAAAAAAACACGGGCAGTCATGAAGACCGACAGAAGTCTAACTTAAAATAAATTGTACTCGCGTTGAGCGATGTTTTCACTTCTGTTCCAAGAGAAGTTCATTTAGGTATTGCTACAAGTGTACAACACGTCGGTGACTCGGGGCGCGGGCATGTCGGTGACGCGAACCCATGCGCTCTTCCTCTAGGTACCAATACTCGCTCAACGCGCCTAAAGAAGTTTTCACTTCAAAAAAATTAAGCCATCGCGGGACACCTGGCAGATGTAAAACATCAAAACTATTTTGTGTAGAAAATATGCATGAAAGCACCTTCCATGCATATTTTGTATACAAAATAATAAAGGAAATAAATATGGACATAATGAAAAACAAAATACTTATTCAGATTTTTTTTAAAGAAAAAAATATCTTTATCTGAACAATAGTTACATATTCATTTAATAACATCATTAAGTAGCGACGACGTTGTTGTCGCCCACAGCCAGTCTAACTCGCCGTATTACATGTTTCACATCAAAAAGGTTCCAGGGGTGGTTTTCAATAACAGTACCTACCTACATATTTTGGATACCCAGGTACCTAGGTACCTACTGATAGTTTGGTACCTGGCTAGGTACAGCATACGGTCTTTTTTTTTTTTTTGAGGGTGGGAAATCATCAAATAACTTCTCCCGCTCTGGGCGGAGCGCGAGGGTGTGTCAGACTCTTACTGACTAAAACCCACCCGTATTCCTTCCTGTTGCCTGTGTTGCGGGGGCCTCGGTGACCCATAAGTACCTTCCCGCGACCCCGGCAGGACAGTATACGGTCTAATAAGAAAACGTAATTAAATTCACATTATGTTGTTATATTATATATTCGATAATAGATGTTTCACAATACGATCGATACAAGGAATGACAAGTCTGTTAGAAAAAAAAAAACTCCAACACCTACTCACTATACCCACATTATTTTTATTGAAAAGTTAGTAAACAATGGTGCCGATTCCCTTGTTCACTAACGAAATTAAATTGAAGTTCAGTGCATCTTTTTCTTTCTATTTCATTAAAAAAAGGACAGAAGATAAATTTTAGTTTAGTCCTGTCAAATTAATCAGCGCTTGACGTAAATTGACGTAATTTTAGGAGGCAAGTTTTTAATCACGTCTAAACTTGTATGGAGTAGTGACAGGCGCTGATTAATTTGACAGGACTAAACTAAAATTTATCTTCTGTCCTTTTCTTAATGCAATAGAAAGAAAAAGATGCACTGAACTTAAATTTAGTTTAGTTTGTGAACAAGGGAATTGGCACCAGTGGGTTAGGTAATATCGTTTGCGAAGATTTGATTAAATACCTACCTGCGAAGGTTCATTGAAAGATTCTGAATAGTAAGAGGAAAATAGTTTACCTAATACTGTTTTTACATATTGGTTGGCAACTCTAGCAGTACCGTGTGTTCCTACTGCGCTGAGCGCAATTACGGTTGTCACGGGCCGCGATGAGTCATGCGTCAGTCAGTTTTGGCTCGCACGTTGTGGAGTAAACGCTGCGTAACATATTTCAAAAACCGATAGAAACTAGAAATGCCTCATTGTGCTGTGATTTGGTGTACCAACCAAAGTAAAAACGTAAATAAAAAAAATTCTGGCGTATCTTATCACAAGTAAGTAAATAAAGCAATGTCCAACTTTTTTTAAATGCGAGTCAGCGCGTCTGAGATAATTATCTTGGAACAAAAAACTTCAGTCGTGGACTGTAGTCTGTCTGTAGTGAAACCTACTCCAATTTTGTTCTTTGACAGCGCTGTTTGTGTTGTGCAATAGTGAGGTGCGTTGTTTGGCGTCGGGTCGTGTCGATAATGCCTTTTTGTGATGAGATGTAATTTCTAAAATAAATTGTTAATCTGTTGCTAATAACATAATCTTATAAAGTTATAATAGACAAGAACTACGTTCCGCAGCTAACTAATAACTTTGAAATCATGTTTTCTAATAAAAATGTCTGTTTAAGGTTTCCTAAAAATCCTTATGTAAAAGAGAAATGGATAAGAGCGACGGGAAAGTGCAATTGGTGTCCTCAAAAATACAATACTATTTGCTCTGAGCATTTCGAGGCTGAAAGTTTCACGAAAAAGAGTTCCAAAACTTATTTACTTTTTGATGCTATTCCAACATTACAACTTCACCCTATTTTCGACGAGGTAGTGTATTGACTTTATTCTTATTAATTTGATGAGGATAAAATTATGCACAGCGAGTAGTGTTTGGCAATGTGGTAAAAATTGTGCACTTTTCAGATCGATTCACTCACAAACAGCAATCATATTCATCACTCTGCTGATCTAGCACCACCAAAACGTAGAAAGAAAAAATACCCTGCTGATCCAACACAAGCAAAACGTAGGATAGAAGACCCTCCTGATCTAGCGCCAGCAATTCTTATAAAAGAGGAGGACCCGCCTGATCAAGCGCCAGCAATTCGAATAAAGGAAGAGGAGTCGCCCGATCTAGCGACAATAATTCGTATAGAAGAAGAAGACCCTCCTGTTCTAGAACCAGTAAAACGTATAAAGGAAGAGGACCCTCTGGCTCTGATCGAGGTTTTTAGTCATATTAATACACAATTATAAGTTTGTTGTCGAATATTACTCTAAACTAACCAACACTTCATGTTTTTTGTAATATTTTCAGATCACTGTTGAAAAGTTACATGAAGAACCAGCCGATGAAAGCCAAGCCAAACGTGAAGCGTTTACACCAAATCCCCAGGATTCGCGTCAAACACGTCACCTAAAGTTATCTCTGATGAGGGCTCAGGATACCATTACCAGGCAAAGACTTCAAGTAAAGCGAATCAGAGAAAGCAATAGAAGGTTAACAAAAAAAGTTGCTACAATGGAGAATATTATAAAATATCTCCGAAAGCAATCTCCTAATGACTGATGAAGATATTTTTTGACGAAGTTAGAAAGTACTAACGTTAAAAATTATAATTATTAAAATTACTTTTCTACTATTATTCGAATATTAGCCAAAGACATAATTTATTACTAATCTATAGATGCTTGTTTACGTGCATCCCTAATACAAAATTTGGTTATTTCATTTTAAACACAGTTTTAATAGTTTTATTTAGTAAAAATAAAATCTGCTTTATATTCGCGTAACTGGACAAAATGTTGGGAACAACTGTCGATCTATTCCGTAAAAATCTTATCGTACTCGTAAAGTGAGCTGTTAAAGGCGAGGTATTCCCAATTTTACATCAAGGCTCCTACATACTGGCGCGACATGTCGCGCGACGCGTCGCGACACAAAGGCACCGCTTGTAGCGCTACACGCGGTGTCTTTGTGTCGCGTCGCGTCGCGCGACAAGTCGCGTTAGTATGTAGGAGCCTTCACTCTGATTCAATAATAAACAAAGAAATAGTGATTGCTTAAAGCTAAAAAAAAATGTATATTGTAGTTGACTATATGTACTTTGACTATTTGTGATTCAAAACATGATAACGAAAACTTCACTAGATCAAAAAAAAAAATCGGAAGAGGAGGCTAATTCGATGTTTTTTTGATGTTTTTCTTATTATTCTTGAAGTATACGAATGTATTCTTTCCAAAAAAAAAAAAATAAGAATAGTTAATAACTTAAAGAAGAATAATGTGTGATTACTGATTACGTTTTGCAAAATAGTTTAATTCTTTTAATAATAAAATATTATAAAATATAGCGGCTTGCGTATGTCGCTTCAGCCAGGCCTTGACGAGGTACGACCTACATAATTATGTCCGATTTCCTAGCGCACGGCTGTCCCGCTAATTTATTGAACTATTCTGTCATTTAACATGTGGAAGAAGTCAGTTTGTTTTTTGTTTGTTTGTTTGGTTTTGTTAGTGAACAATATGGGAAATAAAAATAAAAACAAGAAATTTATCTAACATTTTAATTACGTACCTACTTTACCTTTATCTCCGAAACTTGTTCACTGTGTCAGTAAGAAATCGCAATAAGACAGCGCCGCTTATCTCTATTTATCGTACCTACATATTGTTATATTATAAGTTTATAACAATAGAAGTGCGCCGCGCGCCACGCCGAGCCGCCGCGGCCGCCGCCGCCGCCGCGCTGCCGCACCTGTGCTTTGTTATTTCTCGGTTTTATTACTCTCTGTTCTTTCCTACGGATATACCTACCTTTTTCTAGTAGGTTTATTCATAGTATTATCTTATCAACATAAGTAATCAATTTTGACCTACGATTTTTATATAAGTTTTTACACATTTTAGTTTACCTGTACATAATACATAGTATAGTCATAACAGTAAGATAACTCGATAATAAAAAAATGTTTGTCATGCACAATTTTTTATTATTTCAGTGACAAATCAGTATAAAAAAAGATATATCGATACCTAAATATGCAAACATTGTGAAATAAAAGTAATCATATCATAAAAACTTGATGTCCTATTTTTTTTTTCACTTCGCTATCCAACATAGGGCTAATTATACTATTAATACATATTAGTTTCATTTATGGGTTTTAAATGTTGTAAAGTAGTGTTATTTAATTAAAAACAAAGAATACCTTTGATTATTTACTCAATACTACGAAAACCACATACGGATTTATTATAAGTAATTCCATGTTGTTTTTTTTTCCTAACTCAACCATTAACATCATACTAACCAAAATAACATATATCGTCATTGCTTTTGCCATTTGCTAAGAGGAATATTTTTTTTTGTAAGATTTTGTCTAAGTAGTTAAGTACGATCAAAAACATACAGCTTAGTCTGATAAGAAACTAAAATGTTGAATAATTTAATCAAATATGACTTAGAGGATTTTGCATTTACAATATCTATTTAAAATAATGTATTACATAGAAATGTCTTAGGTTTTAGCGATTAACGAATCAACTCTCGTATTTTGTTATTTTTTAAACAAATTAATAAAATAAGTTGACCTTCTGCCTACACGACACGCTTCTCTGTACTGTGACATTTCGCTCGGCTTTGAGTTCATTTATAAGTTCACGCCGCCGACGTTTCGGCACGACTCGCTCCGCGTGTAGGTTGGTAGCGTTAAATGCCTACTTCGCTTGGTCTACCCGGCCTTAAAGGCTCCTACATACTGGCGCGACGCGACACAAAGACACCGCGTGTAGCGCTACAAGCGGTGCCTTTGTGTCGCGCCAGTATGTAGGAGCTTTTATAGTGTCAATCCCTAGACTCAGGTGGAATGACAGCAGTTGTAGAGTAGCAGAATAGTCGAAAAAAAGATAGGTACTTTTAAAATTGCTCTATGCCCTTCCAAGTTGAATTAGAGTAGATTTAGGTGCGTCACTCCATGTTGTTATGCAATAGGTTAACAAAGACTGGCAAAGTACGTAATAGACAGTCTTCCTAAGGCTTTCACTTGCCACGTGTCTTAGGTTTTACGAACTCTAGTGTGTCGATGTGTGGATGGAAGCCTAGACCAGGATCGGTATTTTATACAGTTTGTACTTTGAAGGCTGGTGCACGTGCAAGTCATGCTGTATGGGATGGGACATATATAAGCGGTGATAGAAAAAGAGTCGCTAGACTGAGAGCTTTTTCGCATACTTACGAAAATTAATGTATTTTGTTTTGTCTGCATTCAGGGTAAGGACCTTGTCATGCAACGATTTTGTTACCTTGTTTGGGCTTTGGGCACTTTTGAAAACGCTTTGTCACGTGGTAGAATTGAATATAACATAATCAGCCTGTAATGTTCCCTCTGCTGGGACACAGGCCTCCTATCTCTGGAGAGGGAGTGGGCCGTAGGTAATCTTCCACGCGGGCTCCGTGCGGGTTGGTAGATGTCAAATGTCTTCGATATTTTTGGGTCTAGAACATGCATCCTTCACGGTTTGTGAGCAGTGGTGATGAAATAATTTACACATTGTAAAGCGCCTGCCTGGGTTCGAACCTACGACCTACAACTCGCAAGGCGCGGCCGTTCCCACTGGGCCATCACTGCTCACGAATTGAATATGAAGATTGCAAATGTGAAGATTTTGCCTTTGTCGAGATTGAGCGCACACAGATCATTAATATGAATAAATTAAAAATAGAATATTCGCAATCACACAGCCTTTTGGAACTCAGTGTGTAGTAAATTGTTTGGTACTTGGCTCGGTAATCAAACGTAACTAATTCATCTTAACGCTGTGTGTACGATCTTTAAGGTAGTCTTGGTAAAGTTTTAATTGCATTCCCTTTATACCTATGCTCCTCATGTTCTCTTTATGGATGAGATGGAGAGCATGAAATGAAATGACGCGCGCGCGTTTCGTTTGACGCAAGTCGCATCGCCCGAAGCCGTGAACGGGACCTTAGGCTCTAAGCTACAATTTCATAAACTAAATAGGTACTTATATAAACGTTTATATTTACGGGTAGGTACCTACGCATTTTTCAAATCCCTTTAAAATGAGAATTGATTTAGGTAATTACAAAAAAAAAGGTTTAGTTTTGAAACCTAGTATAAAAGTATCGACTCGTACCGCATCACTTTGTGGAGGAGAACCATAGAGCAACACGGGCCACCGGCACCGGTTTGCTCTATGAGGGGAACAGAAGCAGGCAGGATAGGGATGCAAGAAGTGCCGTAAAGTATTGCTATAATTATATCTAGGTTTGATGAGGATTTCTCTTCCTCATCCTCATAATGCGGAAGTTCCTCATTTTTTAGCGATTCCTCATCCTCTTCTACATCCCCAAAATCAGGCATAAAATATTCCTCTTCCTCTTCCACATCCTCATTCATTAAGAGGAATTTATGAGGAACTGTTGTTGACGTATTCAATGTAAATAAAACTAAGTAATCTCCGTCTTTTGCTCGCTGCATTAGGTACTTTCACGATCAGGCTCGAACGTGTTTCAACGTGTTTTAGAAATATAATACAGCACGCTATTGTGTGTTTTACTGTACTGTAGTGTACGTACCCAGGCCAGCCAGTACTCTAACTACTTATCCAGTCTTAAAATTGTTTTATTTTTGAGTGGTCGTACGTAACTAGAACTACGTAAATCGTAATTAGGTTTATTGTTAAGGCTCCTACATACTGGCGCGACTTGTCGCGCGACGCGTCGCGACACAAAGGCACCGCTTGTAGCGCTACACGCGGTGTCTTTGTGTCGTGTCGTCGCGCCAGTATGTAGGAGCCTTTAAGTAAAAAAGTTGAGATGAAGCCAAAATGTAGTGCTATATGGACGTATTTTAGTGAAGTGGACGTTGATACTATTGTTAGATGTAAAATATGTGACCAAACATATTCAAGGAAAGAGCGCGGGACTTCGGGGTTAAGAAGTCATCTCAAGTCACGTCATGAAGTAAAATATGCCGAGTGTGAACAAAAGGATACAGCATTTACAATCAATGTCATCTGTGATGCTGGCCTCAGCTCCTAACAGTGACGATGAAGAAAGTGCAATCGCACCCATCGACAGATTTGTTATCCTGAACTCACTACTAATTAATTATATTAAAGAGAAGAGAATAGGTCTTCAAGAAGACAGCCTCTTGTGGTGGAAAATGAACTCCAAATATTTTGAACTTTACAGAGCTGTGCGCCAGTATCTTTCAGCCCCTCCATCAAGTGTCCCCAGTGAGCGCCTTTTCAGTGGCGTTGGATTAGTTTACGACGAATTACGAAACCGTATATCTGGAGAAACAGCTTCAAAGTTAATTTTCATTAAATTCAAACCCATTCAGCTTTAAATCAATTATTGTGAATTTTGACTATTAAATTGTTTTTGTCTTTCTAAATATTAAAGGGCCCATTCGCAATCTTTCTTATAAGTAAAATTTCAATTCCAAATCACAGGTTCTATCTTCCTCTTCCGCATCCTCTTCCACATCCTCATCCTCTTCCTCAAAACGTATTTCTAATAGTTCATCATCCGCATCCTCTTCCTCATCAACCCTAATTATATCGTATCGATATTTAAATAAAATACTGAAATCGATTTCGATATGTCGCAAAAAAATCATCGATATAAGTATCGATGAAATTAAAAAAAAAAAATCTAGGAAATTTTATTGTGTTTTTTTTATTCTTTTAGTACCTCTACAACAAACTAGGAACATCATTTCCGATGTAAAATTGATAAAAATAAGTCTATTTTTTTACGGCTTTGAATTCCAGCAGTTTTTGTCAGAAATACATACCGACAAAAAATATCGACGTAACGATACATGGATATTATTCTACTAGCTTAGGACAGGAGGCATTGACACTCTTGGTTTGTATTGTCAGCACAGAATTCAGCTAAAACATGTTGATTATGCCGCCGTGGGATACCTACAATGATGCAATCTGTCTCTAACTATGGCAGCCAAGCCACAGAACAAATGTTGGTATCTTACTGGCTAGCAGCGGTCGGCGCGGCGGCGGCGTCGGAAAACTCCAAAGCGTTTGGGTTTTCCTCAAGTTTATCATTTTTGAATTACTTTACAGAATGCTATATTTAGTGAAATACCTATCTATGATAAATATGATAATAATATGTCTGTACCTAGTAGGTACAGACATATTATATAAGTAGGTACTACCTACTTATATTTTTTTGCCATTATGTGAAAACCATACCATGTAAAATTAAATTTGATTTCTGTGCAAGCCTAGAGGGGCGCAAGCAGACTAAAGGCTCCTACATACTGGCGCGACTTGTCGCGCGACGCGACGCGACACAAAGACACCGCGTGTAGCGCTACAAGCGGTGCCTTTGTGTTGCGACGCGTCGCGCGACAAGTCGCGCCAGTATGTAGG
This sequence comes from Atethmia centrago, assembly GCA_905333075.3. Taxonomy (NCBI): domain Eukaryota; kingdom Metazoa; phylum Arthropoda; class Insecta; order Lepidoptera; family Noctuidae; genus Atethmia; species Atethmia centrago. The sequence goes on from HG995385.1 coordinate 19,838,800, forward strand.
AGCCTTAAAGAGACTGCTGCGCGCCGTGCGCGGTCTTATTCGCGGCGCAGTTTCATTTTATTGATTACTCAGAGCGAGATAGCAACAGAACGCTACTACCGCGACCTTCGAGTTACCTATGGATAATAAAAATAATAATAGTATATATTACACAGCTGGGTCTATACTTCCCCTTTCTTTATACTATGCTTCCAGTGCTAAGGAATAAGGATGGTATCTTTGGTAAATAGGTATCTTCTAACTTTTACCCGACTACCTCAGAAGGAGGGTTATGTTTTTTGAGGTATCTACCTACGAAGACTACTACAAGTTTACAAGATGCGCCAAAAAACGAAAAATAAAAATGAGGGGACAAAGAGGGTCTCCGCATCTTCGGAGTTTGTTTTTCCACCAATCGCTAATCAGCCTGGTTTTAGGCTAGTCACTAGTGACTAGCCTAAAACCCATAGGCTTATACTAGTATCTCACTAGGACTCCAATTGACACAATGGCGTCTCACTCTCAACCATGGTCGCGTTGTAAAAAATGTATGATTGGTTGTGCAACCAAGAGGACACGTGAGGTACCCTCCATAGAGAACCTATACATTTTGTTGGCAGCGCGACTGGTTGCGCCGCCATCGCCAGGCCACTGGTCCAATGTCCTAATGAGATAGGGCCCTTACACGCTGTTTGTTCTCTGTCGCTCGTCTTGCCTGCGCCGTTTTAACTGCACGGCAAGGAGGACGGAGCGTATGGGTTCTATATTAATCAGCCTATAATGTTCCCACTGCTGGGACACAGACCTCCTCTCTGTGAGAGGGAGAGGGCTGTAATCCACCACGCGGGCCCAGTGCGGGTTGGTAGATGTCATACGTCTTCGAATTGTAGGTTCTAGGACAATGGGTTCTATAGCCGCATGCAATACACAAACGAGAGTTTTGTTTCGTTATTTTTAGTTTCTTTTGTTCATTTAATACATTTTTGTCCTGCCTACAGTTAACGTTTGCAATAAATTTATAAATGTTTGTAATAGTTGTAATCTGTGGCGTGCACAATGCCGGAATATTGGGTCCAAATCTTCTGAAGTACTTTTAAATAAAATTCCAATCTATGGATTCAGGGATCCCTTTACGTAATAAAATGCTAATTGTTGTTAGTCAAGTGTCCCTCCCCACTGCCAGCTAATTGTTTGTTTTTGTATATTATTATGTGAAAAAATTCATGGCAGTAGTTTATATAGGTAAACGAAATTAAAAGGACAACTATCGCAGCTATGTAGGCTTTACAAGTTAACGAGTAATAGTCGACCAACTTACATTTGCAGTTGGAGAATTGACCGTGACGTATATCGATATAATTATGGGAGAACATGTTTTTTAATTACAATGTTAAGTTTGTTTTTGGGATAAATTCTTCCCACTACAACGTACACAACTACGTACCCTTTATTGTGCGTGGTCCGACACTCACTTGACCGGTTTTAATATTTAATTTTTATTATTCTTAATTTTAAATATTTTACATCTTCTTTTGTTTTACTTGTCTAAAGTGACATCTCATTTAAGGCGCTGAGAAGACCCAATTGACCAAAATAGGCTTCTCTTAAGAAACAAAATTGCCAAATCTGCATAGTTTGTGGTAGCGGAAAAAATATAAATGTTAATTTTGAACATATTTCCCACAACTTGGTTGTTACCAAAACACGTTTTGTAAAAAAATCTCGATACAAACTAACGTTAAACTAACCTCTTACCTTGAGTTCTAATCCAAAATATCTATATTAAATATCAACATAAGTTACGTATTTAATTAATAACAAGTACGTCTTATTTGAATGCAGAACTTGGTTGTTTTTTATTTTCGATTACTCAACTCAATTTTGAGTAAATAGGTAATTGCTTCATATTTTGCAATAAATTACTCGTACAAGCGTTTTGTCATCGCGTTTCTCTTTCTTTTCTATGCAAACTGACAGTGACCGCGGTTAAGGTGTTGTCAGCGTCTTAAGCACGAAGCAAAATACTCACATAGCCGGTTTTTTTTTATATTTCGAACTATAGTGTCATAGATGAGTGGTAGCCGCCACATAGCGGCTGCAGTGACGGGGGTCATGAAAATGATGGCAGCGGAAATTGTATGTATTTACGGTGTCGGAAAGCACACCATAATACTTTAAAAAAATTATTACGATTCAGGCACGTCATTCGCCGGTAAATTGTGGACGCTATGGGAAACTGTAGCTCTAGTTTAAGGTTTTTTCGTTATTGATTTACATCGGACTATTAATTACTTATATTTTTAATTACTATCGAACCAAAATAAGTTAGAATTTTTGTAGCTTTTTATTTGACAGAGACGAGCACCCTTTTCGATACTTATTCCGTACTTTACGTACGTTCATCTTAGTGACCGACTGAAGCTTCGTTTTCGTTTCCGGCAAGATTTTATTTTGCCAGTTTGTCGGAGTGATTAATATGTAAACCCATGCCTAATTACAGCTTTCTAGTACTAAAAGTCTCTGAGCTAAGCCGGGACAGACACACAGACGGACATAGCGAAACTATAAAGGTTCCTTATTGATTACGGAACCTTAAAAAACATTCGTAAATTGCCGTTAAAGCCACGGGCTAGCTAAAATAACAAATCAATTTTTAGGGACACTGGTGCCGATTCCCTTGTTTACAAACTAAACTAAATTTAAGTTCAGTGCATCTTTTTCTTTCTATTTCATTAAGAAAAGGACAGAAGATGAATTTTAGTTTAGTCCTGTAAAATTAATCAGCGCCTGTCACTACTCCATACATTTTTAGACGTGATTAAAAACTTGCCTACTAAAATTATGTCAATTTACGTCAAGCGCTGATTAATTTGACAGGACTATACTAAAATTTATCTTCTGTCCTTTTCTTAATGAAATAGAAAGAAAAAGATGCACTGAACTTAAATTTAGTTTAGTTTGTGAACAAGGGAATCGGCGCCATTATCTAGGCAACTCAGCCGATGATAAAAACGTGCTTGATTAATTGATTATATTATTAATTTATTATATTGAAGATAGACCCACACTAGAAACATTACTCCACAGACTGATATGAATAACCGTTGGATAATTTAATGCACGAAGGTCAAAGAACATAAGTACAAAAACATTCGTACACGTAAAAGGAAGCTGTATTGTAAAGATACAAAGCTTATAATCGTGTGCATAGAAACACTATCGCCCCTACAAACAAGTTACAGCTGGCGGGTACGGTTTCATAAACAAGAGTCGTGCGATACGATAATCGTATTAAAATAAAAAGTATTTGGTGCTTGGAAAAGTGGGCGTAATTTATCGTTATTTGATTTAACAATGAATTGGACGTAGTTATGCGAAAACGTTCCATTCCACAATGACTGCAATTTGAGAAAAACGCAATTTAGTGTTTCAGTGGTACATTTTTTTGCCGTAACTAGTACAGGCGAACACTTTATAAAACCTAAAGTGTTCGCCTGTACTAGTTACGGCAAAAAAGTGTACCACTGTATACATTCTACATTTGCTGGTATAATATTTTCAGTTTTATACCTATTTATTTGTGCACTATGTAAAGGTAGAATTATTATTATCATAATTATACACATTATAATGGCTTGAATACCACGATTATTATAAAACCCCCGATGGGGCTTTTGGTTCCAATGGTTCTAACACATAGTACACACAGGGTTTAATACACATTTAATAGACGTTGACGATAGTGTCAATGTCCATATTAATGTGATAGACATTGATAATGTAAGCATCGACTTTTCGAAAATATGAAAACGTGTTCGTAAGTACCTATATTATACTCGTAACAGGCGAGATGTGGGTGTACAAAACAGGGGGGTAACCATCACCTCTTATAGCAGTATTATTATAATATTACTTCCAGTGGGAAAGTGATGGAGCTATACAGGACTTATAACTCTATCTCTTTCTCACGCTGAAGTAATATTGAAGTAATACTGCTATAAGAGGTCATGGTTACCCCCCTGGCGTGAATGTTATGTTCTTGACAAGGTAAAAACATAAAGGCTCCTACACACTGGCGCGACTTGTCGCGCGACGCGTCGCGACACAAAGGCACCGCTTGTAGCGCTACACGCGGTATCTTTGTGTCGCGTCGCGTCGCGCGACAAATCGCGCCAGTATGTAGGAGCCTTAATAGGCAATTCTCTAACTTTCAAATGTAAATAAATTTATCAAGAAGGTTTCATTCACAACAGTTACAATGGAAACAAGTTAACTTGCGCGCCACGCGCGCAATTTTTTCTTGTCAGCCCCTACTATGCGCGTAAAATACACAATCGAGTTTTACCGAAAACCGTTTAATATAAAAGTTGTTTAAAACATAGCACTGTACTTTATTTTTGAATGATTATTTTCCTTATTTCTTAAAATTTTCAATGTTTTGATAATGGAAATTTTATTTTCCTGCCGTTTCTCGTCTAAAACTTTCATTATCTACCTCCATGCTTATTAATCTTCAGCTGGCTTAGCATGACGCTTTCTTTTTCTACGAAGAATAGACAGCTCTTTCAAAGTGACATTTCTTTTCACCATTTTTGACATCCCGCCGTAGAAATCCTTCTACATAAAAAAGGACCTAGACAAAGATCGTTACAAACGAAAGACAAAATGACAGATTGTAGGATTTTTACGGTGCACTGTTGAAAGCGTCATGCTAAGCCTGCTGAAGGTTTCTCATAGTAAGGGTTCTTATCTGCTATGATTACGAGTTTTTTGTTAGCATTCGGTGCGTTTTGAAACGCTTGAGAAAAATATTCACGCCTACCTGGGTGACCCCAGGCTTACCTGTAAGTTTCTGTGATCTAGTTAGAGTCAAAAGGCTCACTGTTGTTATCAAAACAATAAATGAACTAAACACTCTCTAAACATACATTTCTCTCTGCAAATCGTTTTCTATTCTGTTGATGACATCACATCGGTAACCTACTTTCGTAGTAAATTCTTCACGCCTATATAATTTTGCTAACGGAGTAAGCAGACAAACAATACCTACTTCCATCTCAGTTAGAATTAAAGCCTTAGTGCAACAAAATTTTAATAACGCTTATTTTAAATTAACGCGGTTCACTATATAATTTTCCGTCACTCGGCACTCCGTACCGTACCATACGTCCAACTCGTTCGAAGTCTACATTCAAAGTGGCTCGTGATTTCGAAATGTTGTTATCTCGCTCACGCAACTCCCTTGTCTCAAAATCCCACTATGATGCGCGACAAGGATAGAAAGACAGTCTATTTGTGTCGCACATGTTGAACAAGCTTCCCGTGGATTCGGCGCAGTCGGTCTTTATTGAACGATGCACGTTTTCGCCATTTTGTTTTGAAACGTTGACGTGTTCGCAAGTGTAAAAATATGTGTACTGTGAAAGGAAACTATAGCTTGATATTATATCATTGAATGTGTTTAGTTGATTTTAATGTGATTAATAACTTGTGTTCCGGGTTTCCTGTACACAATGGGTAATTATATTTTGATGTTTCTTACGGCTAGTCTAGTTTGCTCCGGAATGTTCATTTGCGAAGTTGCATTAGAACTATGCAGACGTGTCATCCGTTGATATCATAAAGTCGTTTTACTGGACTTCTGCTGGCATTCTATATGATATTAAATGACGTTTTATTGCACTAGTGATATTTATTTTTGTTAAAAAAATAAAGTAATTATATGTAACACACCATTAAAAAAAGCCATGAGTTAAAAATATAAGCCGATCGTTGATCATCGACAAGAAAATTAAAAATTATTTTACAAAAAGGTCAATAAAATTGACTAAATAAAATGACTAGGTACACAAAATTACAAATAATATTTGTGTTTGGTAGTTAGCGTGATTTTTATAACCAAATAAAATAATATTTTGATTACCCATCTAATTATTGCAATTATCAAGTCATGAATCCGTCAAGAACCTGAGAAATTATTTTATTTAATACACTATTTACACAAATAACATGTCTCCGGTTCAGCACGGTCGTGCTGCCAGTTGAAAAAAATAATTTCTGATGATTTTGTTTTTAATGTTTAGAATTATTTGGGGAGCGTTCTGTTATTCATAAAATTGTATAACACAATCACAAGTCAAACGATACTCGCGCATGTATACCGCGTACCGGGCTGCGGGACCAATTTCATTTGCTTATGTACCACTAATAAAAAACATCAAATGTGTGTTTTAAAATATTCACACGTGGATTCTATGGAAAAGCGGCACCCACCTAGTAAAAGAACCTTGAAACTAAAAGAAATAAACCTTAAACACTTTACTTTACTTTAAAAATATTTGATACAATTGAAACGATGAATTTAATTAATTGAAATTAATTATGATTCCGTATTGAGTAAAATTAAAATCAAATATGTCAAATTTTGTTGTATATTAAGTACTCGTAAAGTCGTAATAGATGGCGCTGTTCTGAACAAGAAACCCTGCCAAGCGTGTGTGACGCCGAGTGCACAGATGATTAATAATAAGTAGCAAGCTACCGAGTGCAATATTCCATTTCAAGCAGAAGCACTCTCGTTGTGTTTGCACTGTTTTTTTAACAGCAATAGAGAAATCATTCAATGAAAAAAGGAAAATAAAAACTTGCAAACATAATAAAATTCATGGTCATGGAATACAGTACATTATTTTATAATTTGAATCTCAACCAGGAAGTCATTAAATTGTATGTAGTTTTACGACTATATTTCTACATAATAGGGAATAATATAAAATAGAAAACATAAATCAAATAATAATTAGATTTACATATTCGTTTACCAAAATGTGTTATTTATGTTAAAATAAATTTATTCTTTGCTTTAAATCTCTCGGTGAGGTCCAACGTTATCACATCACAAAAGGGCACGCGCACGTATTACAGTGATGCCTAAAATTGTTTTCGCGCCATAATATATTTTATTCGGCGAACTTACGTACATCACAATTTTTGGGGATCCGTAGCCAAATGCAAAAACCGAAAAGTGAACAAAAAAACCGGCCAGGTGCGTGTCGGAACACGCACAATGAAGGGTTCCGTAGTTGGGATAAATTTATACCAACAATAAAATTTAACATTGTAGTTTGGATGTTACACAGTTATTTTACTCGTAGACTATTTGCACTAAATTTCTAATAAGTAGTAGTGTATTAAGTGCACCGATAAACAATAACAAAATAATAGTGACAACGAAAAAAAATTTGGGGTTGCCATACATTTAACCATGGACTACGCATTTAACCGAAAAAAATAAAAAATAGTGGGGCATCGTTGGAACTCAAAATAGGCTAGTTGACAGTAAGAAAAAACCATAGGAATTTGACTTATGAATTAATGATTGAGAAATAAAAATTAATGGGGGATTAATTATTGTAGCTTCAATAACAAAGTGTTCAGATTCCATTTAGATGTGAGCTAAAAATATCAAAAATCAACTTAATTTTGTAAATTTTTGAATCTTATCTTAACTAACTAATATTATAAATGCGAAAGTGAGTTTGTTTGTTTGTTTTTTTTGTATTGCTTAAACGGTTAAACGGCTGAACGGATTTGGACGAAACATGGGTAGTCCATGACCTGGATTAGGACATAGGATACTTTTTATCCCGATATTCCCACGGGATCGAGACTTACGCGGGTGAAACCTTGGGGTGCAGCTAGTATTTTATATTTCTGGGATTTCCCAGAAATTTTCAGAAATGTTCATTTTGAGATTTCAATTATTTAATTGCGTAAAAATAAAGTCATTGGTTACATGACATTGAACGCGAATCAGAGCGTGAGACGTCACTACTATCAGACGACAGTTTGAAATCGTAAATATAAATAAACTTTATACTTATGTCAGACAGTTTCTTTTGCAAAAAAATAACATACGAAATAGACATTGTGGCAAAGTGCTGAAATTAAGAACATTGATTGTTGGTAGTGTGTCCTTGACAATGTACATTATTTATCTACTAAAGTAGTATTTAGTAATATTCTGTTTAGGCATATTAGAGATTAGGAAATGGAAATCGTCTACCTACAACTGTTAAAAACAAATAATTATTTTTCCGTTTGAATATTATTTTTTGTATATTTAAAAATGTCGTTAATCAAAACTGCCGAATATGATAATATTCCGACAGAAACAATAATTACATTTTGTGTGCGAGCATTTTGAATGCCCTGTTTTGACAATCAAAATTAAATTAATATATGTTTAAAAAATAATAAATTTGTTTTGTTATTGTATTGTTAATATTTCGCTGAAATATTCATTCATATTTTAAGGTTAATAAACTACAAAGAACATTACTAAAATTCAATCGTTGTGGAGACTTATGGGTCGTTTTGGTTACAACCGCAGTGATAACATTGTTTTTCCTCGTTTTTTCGAGGAAGACTATGCAATACAAACTTATTTTTGCGGTCGATAAAAATGGATTTTAACGTTAAAATAACACGGTTTGCTGCCAACAAGGAAAGTTACTCGTTAATTATTATACGGTAAACACAATGGTGCCGATTCCCTTGTTCACAAACTAAACTAAAATTAAGTTCAGTGCATCTTTTTCTTTCTATTTCATTAAGAAAAGGACAGAAGATACATTTTAGTTTAGTCCTGTCAAGTTTGTGAACAAGGGAATCGGCGCCATTGGTGCCGATTCCCTTGTTCACAAACTAAACTAAATTTAAGTTCAGTGTATCTTTTTCTTTCTATTTCATTAAGAAAAGGACAGAAGATACATTTTAGTTAAGTCCTGTCAAATTAATCGGCGCCTGTCACTACTCCATACAAGTTTAGACGTGATTAAAAAGATGCCTACTAAAATTACGTCAAGCGCTGATTAATTTGACAGGACTGAACTAAAATTTATCTTCTGTCCTTTTCTTAATGAAATAGAAAGAAAAAGATGCACGGAACTTAAATTTAATTTAATTTGTGAACAAGGGAATCGGCGCCATTGAGTCCTTTTTGGCAGCAAACTATATTATTTCAACGTTAAAATCTGTTTTAAAGTTTCGTCCCGATTCACCCCGTTTTACGGTAGGTACTTAAAAAGCAGTTGCAACAAAGCGTCGGTATACTTTATTTTTATTCGTTCTGAAATTCTGCAAAGTTACCAGAGCTTTTTCACCAGTTTACATCCATATTCTTCAATTATGAGCTTTAAATTGAATATTATTTTAACAGCACTATCTCTTCCAAGTTGAATCTGCAACTGTTTTTTGATATTTGCAGGCCAGTGTCAGGTTGTATCTTATCAAAATATGATTCGCGACCACAACAAATATGTATTTACAGAATTATAATCAGTAGAATAATTAATACATCTCTCTAAGTTAGATTTGTTCCATTGAATGACTTTTTCATGAAATCATGACATCGGGGAACAAATCTAACTAAGAGAACCCGCAGGTAATGTGCGGATGGTATTTTTTTTTCTCGTCTATCCCATAGTGTGGGATATCGTTGGATAGGCCGTTTAAAAATATTGTATACGGGTCTGTTAACACCATTCTTCGATTCAATGATCCGTTTGCGTAATATTAAGCTTTAAAGTGCTATTTTTTGTTAGGGTCAAGTGTCCCCCTCCCCCTGCCAGTTAAATGGTTATTTATGGAGATTTGAAAAAAATCATGGCAGTAGTACATTTATTGAAGTTAAAATGAAAACTATCACAGTTGAATAGGGTTTGCAAGTTAACGAGTAATATACGACCAACTTAAATTTGCAGTTGAAGAGTTAACCGTGACGTATATCGATGTATGGGAGAACATGTTTTTCAATTACAATGTTAAGTTTGTTTTTGGGATAATTTCACCCCAACTTCCCAACTACGGAACCCTTCATTGTGCGTGGTCCGACACGCACTTGGCCGGTTTTTTTTCACTTTAGTTTGGTTTTTAGGTTTTTATTATTATTTACATTTGATTTATTAAATATTGTTATGCACAGCTCCTTCACTTTTACTGTATAATTTTAGTATAAACCTGTTTAAACTCCGTCTGGTGGGACTCTGTTGATCTGCTATACAGTTGTTCCTGGTGCAGACGCCAGTCTCTCACAAACTAAGTCACATAGGTTACAAGCTTGTTTTATATATTTATTATGTCATTGTTTGTGAAGAGAAAATAAATTATTTGAATTTGTACATACTTTTGTTTGTGATTTATTTCATTATCAATTTGGAATGAAAAACTACTTGAACAAGTGTTAGGCCAGTGATAGTCCAGTCGCCCAAGTTACCACAAACTGTAAAATTTTCTCGTTCGATTTTGAACTTAACCTTAAATATTTTAAGGGTTAAAATTATAAAATTATTTGGAGAAATTTGACAGTGGTAACTTGATGTGCTGACTGTACATACATGCAATGCGGTGAGTGGTCGGTTTTACGTATAACGATATTTTTGAGCCTTACCGTTGGCAAGGCAAGTGGTTAGCTAGCTTCGCTAACCACTTCGTCCACTTCAGAGCGGTGACCACCATTGTACCATCCAAATTCATCCAATAGTGTCGGCTAACAGCGTGCGGTTAAACCGTGTCAGCCAACCGCAAGTTAAACGCATATATTCTTGACTAGAATATATTCGCGCATATATTCTTCTGAGGGGCTTGAGGCTAATTAATAACAGCCGCACGGGTCGATCGATCAGGTTAAGCTATGCTTGCCGCGGTTGGTCCGTGGATGGGCGACCATCTTTACATACCAAGACCCCTCCGTGCCTCGGAAAGCACGTTTAGCCGTTGGTCCCGGCTGTCATTTGTAGATCTTTGACAGTCGTTACGGGTCGTCAGAAACCCGAAAGTCTGACAACCAGTCTTACCAAGGGGTATCGTGTTACCCAGTAACTGGGTTGTGGAGGTCAGATAGGCAGTCGCTCCATGTTATTTAACGGCATGTTATATAACGGCTTCTAGTCTTACCGGATATAGCTGAATACCAGTATTTACTGGTATTCAGCTATATCCGGTAAGACTAGAAGCCCACCCCAACATAGTTGGGAAAAGGCTAGGCAGATGATGATGATGATGAGTTGATTCTTCTGGAACTGACCGACTCCTTGACAATTGAAAAGTGCCTGTAAATGGTTTAATTGAAATAAATGCTTTGAGTTTGAGTCTTAAAACCACACGACACCCCGCATATTCGTTGACGGAAATATTGTTTTCTCGTTTTCGGGTTTTTGACCTAAGACTAAGGAATTAATGAAAATAAAGTATTCTATCTCTGACACAACGATACCTACTATGTAATCATTAATGCTAAAGGCTTCTGCAGACTGGGGAAATATCGCGGACGCGAAAAGCATATTGCTGCCTGTCGCGCCCGCGATATTGCGCTAGTCTGCACGAGCCTTTACGTAAATAAAGCATATAATATATGAAGTGATTGTATGCACGGAAAATTTGCACGCTTATAATGTTAAGCAAAAACATGTAGGCTCTGTATGTAATTCTTGTACCATCTTTTATACCATGTTTTTATGCAAATAAGTGTTATTCTGCGAGTATTCTATTCTTTTCATAAAAATCCTCCAAAACGCTTTATTTTTTCATCACCACATTTCATAACGTAGTAGCAGGTACCATATCTCTCTCCCACTTCGGGCCAATGTTGAACTATGTCGAGACGAGTAGCTGCTACCTGTCAAAATTCGGAGCGAAACTGCGATTATTGCGAAACTACGATTACTGTGAAACTGCGATTACTGCGAAACTGCGATTACTGCGAAACTTCGAATCGAAAATACTTTTAAGGCTCCTACATACTGGCGCGACTTGTCGCGCGACGAGACGCGACATAAAGACACCGCGTGTAGCGCTACAAGCGGTGCCTTTGGAGCCTTTAAATACGGTAACAGCTCTGAACGTTTTGGAAAAATATTTCGATTATCGAAAGGGAAGCCGATCTTAACACTAATCTATACATTTATACATAAAATTGGAGTGTCTGTAATATTAAAATATCTGCTTTTTACTAAATGCATATTGGATGTATACACGGTACATATTACCTATACAAAAATAACATTTTTTACAATATTTGTCTGTATGTCTGTCTGTTTGTTCCGGCCAAACTCTGCAACAAATTTTATTAGATGCTTATATAAAATTGTTTTTTTATATAAGTATATAAAAAAACAATTTTATTTTTTTTTGTCGTTCTGTCTGTCTTTTTGCTCCGGCCGACTGGACCGATTTTGACGGGACTTTCACTGGCAGATAGCTGATGTTATAAGAAGTAACGTAGGCTATTTTTGGAAAAAGCCACGCGGGCGAAGCCGCGGGCTACAGCTATATTAACATAATTAGGAAAAACGAAAAATAATACTAATTAATTATGTTCTTCTTCCTCACGGGAAAGGGATCGTGTTATAAAAAGTTTTCACGTTTTCAAAAGCATTCAAAGCTGTGTACGTATTTATTTTTTTAAATTTTATTTATTTGTTAAGGATGGATGGAATGATAGACCATGGAATCTTGCAAGTCTAACTTGTTCTTGGCTTGTCAACTTGAAAGTTTTTATATTCTTTGAGAATTAAGAACAAACTAAAGCAATTCTCAAAAACACTAACATTGAAGAAGTTCTTTATAAAACATTTTTAGGGTTCCGTAGTAAACAAGAAACCCTTATAGTTTCGCTCGCTTAATGTGGGATGATTTTTTTTTTTGCTCGTCTACCCCATGGTGTGTCGCGGGAAGGTACTTATGGGTCACCGAGGCCCCCGCAACACAGGCAACGGAAGGAATACGGGTGGGTTTTAGTCAGTAAGAGTCTGACACACCCTCCCGCTCCGCCCAGAGCGGGAGAAGTTATTTGATGATTTCCCATCAAAAAAAAAAAAACCCATGGTATGAGGTATCGTTGGATAGGCCGTTAAAAATAATGCGGGTCTGTGAACACCACTTTTCGATTTAAGGATCCACTTGCGTAATATTAAGCATTAAAGTGCTGATTTTTGTTAGAGTCAAGTTTCCCTGCCAGCTAAATGCTTGTTTATGGAGATGTGAAAAAAATCATGGCAGTAGTACATATAATGAAATTAAAAGGAAAACTGTCACGGCTAAGTAGGCTTTACAAGTTAGCGAGTTATAGTCGACAACTTAAATTTGCAGTTGCAGAATTGACCGTGGCATATATCGATGTATGGGAGAACATGTTTTTCAACTACAATGTTAAGTTGGCACTACACTTGGCCGGTTACAACATAGCATCATGCCTTGTTTCCCCCAAAGAGTTGTGCAGTGGTGTACCTATAGTATGTACACCCACATTTCGCCAGTTATGTTTGAAGTCCCATGTAATAGGGGGCGACCCTATTGCCATCAACCAAAAAAAAACCAATAAGTCCAATAACCCTTTGCCCACTCCAGGTATCAAACCCAGGACCTCATGCTCAACAGTAGCGCTTACGACCACTAGACCAACCGGTGAGTTCAATGAGCTCTGTATGAAAAAGAACACACTAAAATCACTTATGAATCTGAAAAAAAAGTTAATTATAGGCACTTCCATACATGATTTCAAAAGGCAATCGTGAACAAAATTATTTTCATTTTGTTAGCACATTGTACTTAAGAGAACTGCGTTTTTGTGATAATATTATTAAAAAAACTTGCGTGATGGGTAATCATTTTGCTTGTACAGAAAACCATAACAATTAAATAAAATTCATAAAACCCATATTAAATCATCTAAAAATATAAATATAATATTTTTTTATTAATATAATATAATAAATAAAATACAATTAAAATTAAAATAAAATATCACAATATTTGTATTTATTTGTCAAAACCATGCTAGTCTTTACCCCACGTCCTAACAGTAAGCGACTACGCGACCGTCGCAAGTTCGCGCGAACGTTGTTCGTATGAACTAGCGATCACACTTACCGGAGCCGAATTGGTGTCATATTTGACATTCGAGCGGCGTATTCGCGAAAACCTAATGTTTGATTACTAATTCGCGCGAACTTAAGGCCTATTCAGATTTAAGCGATATCGCTGTCGCGCTCTTTAGCGATACTGATCCAAAGTGACTAACCAAGGCGAACCAGTATCGTTACCAAGCGCGACAGCGATATCGCATATAACTGAATAGGCCTTTATTTCGTACGAATTCGCGATCAAATATACTGATACCAATCAGGTGGCCTAACTGACATTCGCGCGTATGTTATCGCCTCGCGCCGCACGCGACAGGTGGATGGGAGAGCTCTCTTTCTCTCGTCTTTGTGTTTCGCTATTTAGTTCCGCAAAGTATATTATATTGCCCGATGATAAACACTGCGCGTTTCTTTCGTCCAGAAATATGACTTAAGTCTGCTCCACATTCTCGGCGGGAGGTCTCGACGAGATCATTTGCCGAGATAGGGCGAGACGAGAGCGTTGCTCTACATTCTTGCCTGGCACCGTAGTATTTGACTCCCGTACCAAGATGGACGCCTTGAAAATAATGTCGCTGTAGCATTATGCGCTGAAGCCAGTTATTATATTACAATTATTTATTGATCCGAGACAAAAAGCTACCAAAAGACGTTGGAATAAACGACGGTGGTGGATGACTACGCCATACACTGTAACAGAACAAGGTAAAACAAAATATCTGCCGAATGACAACGAAAGCGAGCGGAACGGAGACAATACGAATATACACGAGACGACAAGAATATTATAGACGAATGTTCCCTCTGCACTCTCGTATTCGGCAAGTCTCGTTTTGCAGAGAATGTGGAGCAGGCTATTGACAAGAATACGCGATGGCACAATCAATCCTCGACGATCGCTTATATTGGACACACATTTGACGCCGAGCGAATACGCGATCACATTCGCGCGACGATCGCTTTTGGTAAGGACGCGGCCTTACGCTTCTTACATCCATAACTAACTTTTTTTGGAACGTAGTTCCAAAACGCGGCTTGCGGTAGGAGTTGACTGGTAGAAATCGTCACGTAAGAATAAAGCGTTTTATGCGACTTTGTCCCTTTCTATTATATACAAGAGTGTGTGTGCGTGCGAGTATTGAGATTCAAGCAGACGAGCGGCCTGTTGTAAATCAATACTTCAGTATTGCGACCTGCGCTATGAAAAAATAACAAATAAGTTTTAACGAAATTTTCACGATTTCGTTAAAACTTACTCGTATAAGTGAATCATACGTGCGTTATTTGTCTCATTATTGCAATTTTGCAATGAAGATTCGAAAAATAGAAACTGCAGCAAGTATGTGTTGCCAGTCACTGTCATTTCTGTTTGTCATTGTTCCAAATTTGAAATCGAAATAATAAAAAGAAACAGTTGAATTGCAATAAGTCGACTTTTCGCGGTTCTCAGGGGCAAAATTAACGTGGAATTTTTGAAGAACTCACTGGTTTATAAAGAGAAAACGTTTTTTAGCAACTTGTAGAATAGAATAGAATAGAATAGAATACTCTTTATTATGTACACCATAAAAATTACAGATACAAATGTTGAAATTTTACAAGGGGTGACACAATGGGCGGTCTTATCGCTAAAAGCGATCTTTTACAGACAACCTTTGGATGGATTAAAGGGGGAGGAGAGACAATACTGCAGGTAGTCAGTGGTGTACCAGTTACATATACAATAAATTTATACGTATAATACATAAAGCATATACTATACTATGTTTTTTTACCTGAATTTTAAAAGTGGACAAAGTTTGTGCACGCCTTATCGACACGGGTAAGGCATTCCATAACCGTACTGCTTGAACTGTAAAAGATTTGTCATAAAAGCTGGTGGAATGCATCGGCATCTCTAGTCTTAAGTTTTCCGATGACCTCAGGTATCTATTATGTGTGTCATGAAGGAACTTGAAACGTTCTTTAAGATAAGAGGGGGTTGTAGGATTGAACAGAATACTGTATAGCTGAAATAAGATATGAGCATTCCGGCGAAGACGTATGGGAAGCCACTTGAGTTTTGTACGATATTCAGAAATATGATCATACTTGCGCAAGCCAAATATAAATCTTATGCAAAAGTTTTGAAGTCGCTCAAGTTTATCTAGTTGTGCCTCAGTGAGATCGAGATAACTGACATCAGCGTAGTCAAGGATGGGAAGTAAAAGGGATTGTGCAAGCTCAGTTTTAGTGGCAGTTGGAAGAAAGTTCCGCAATCGTCTCAGAGACTTACCAGATGCAAAAATTTTGCGACTTACGTCCTGTAGCTGGGGACCCCAAGAAAGATGTTTGTCGAGCCAAATTCCAAGGTCACCTCGTCACCTCGAAGATCATGTACGACGGCCGTCATGCGTTTCGGCATGGTATTAATTAATGCCACTATGACTCCAAGATGGCAGTTTTCAGTTCCTGCAGTCCTCCTCCAGTTTCTGGAGCTGGTTGGTTAGCTCAGAAACGTCTCTTCACCTCATCACATAAGTACTTTATTGGATTCATATTAGGGCTTCTTGCTGGCTATTCCATTATTGCGATACTAACGTCAACGTCATGCAGGTATTCTCGAACAATTCTTGCAGTGTGCGCCCTTGCATTATCATGCATAAAAATGAAATCCTGGCCCAGAAACTCACATAAACCTCTAGCCATTGATGAATGTATCAGTCGGTATTTAGTGGCGGCAACCCTGGTCCCGTCACAACCTCAAGGCCAGTTTTTCCTTCGGTGGAAATTCCGCCCCAGACTGTCCATGACCCACCGCCATAACTCACCTTCTCTTCAATGCAACATTGCTGAAAACGTTCTCCATGTCTTCGATAGACTTTTCTACGTCCATCATTACCAATATTACCATACCTACAGCATAATCTTGGTTTCATCCAAGATTATGCTAAAAGACCCTAACTCCATTGACGTTGAGTCAAATGTTCGCGTATCGCAAACTATAGGCGCGCCATTCTGTGTGCTCGTGTCAATTTGGGACTATTGGCTGGCTTATGAGGTTCAAGCCACGATCTTTGAGTCTCTTTCTAGCAGTTCGAGCAGTCAGGCCTTGAAACTTTTCTTGGACCTGTACTGAGGTCAGGTGACGATTACGCAGGCTGGTGAAGATAAACCGATCTTGACATTTTGTAGTGACCCTTTTTCGTGGTCCTCCTGGACGGCGCACGAAGTCGCCAATCTCCAGGTATCGATGGTAAATTCTTTGAACGGCAGAACGACTAAGCCCTGACTGAAGAAGTGTCACTGCTTGCGCGGCTACTTCAGGTGCAGTATCCATAATTTGAACGTCAGAATGGATAAAAAATAGGAAAAACAATTTAGATATTCTGTTTATGCAAAACAAAACAAATAACGAAGTAACTATTGACGAATGCCTCGCTGACACAACCAAAGTACGATTGTAGGTACCTACAAGGTAGATTTGACCACTACTTGGACGTTTATTTGATCGTGGCAACACTGATCAAAGCGCACTTGGATGACGGCGTCCAATCAAAATGGCCTAGGACCGCGTTCTACTTTTCAAAAGCTGCTTTGTCAAATCTACTTTGTACAAGCGTACTTTGATTTTGTAGATTCTCTATTCAAAGCTTTATTCTTTAAGAACGACCAAACTCCGACTTCTCTTTTTTAAATTCGTGAATTCAAATTTGGAACAATGGTGATGCCGAAATGATGGCCAGCATGTTAGCTTCAAAACTGCATAAATAAAAGCTTTTCTCTGACATATCATTATTTTGATATTTTAGGACTATAAAGATAAAAATGACTGTTGGCTTTAGGAGTCCGGGAGTTTATAGGTATCTACAATATATTTTACACTTCTCATGATTTAAAAGTTCGTTTTATATTGTGCCAAGGCGACATAAAGTCGCTTTTTATGCTCTAGTGCATAAAGTTTCTTTTTTTATAAGACTAAGATAATAACACTACTTGTCGCTGTGAGCTTGTTCTCGTAACTGTAACAATCAATAGTCTTCATTTATTTTCGTTGCTTATACATTTAATATGTATGTATTTATGTATATATTATTTAGGATATATATATATATATATATTGATAAATTATATTTATTATATTTTTTTAATTATATTTATTTATTTATTGATATAAATTGATACACAGATATATATATATATATATATATATATATATATCTGTGTATCAATTTTGGTTTATTGTATTTATTTATTTTTTACACCAACGACAGCCCCACTTTATGTCCAGGCAAATCACTGTCCATCCCATGGTTGCCTGGAAGAGATCGCAGAAAGCGATAAGGCCGCCCATTGTATATTTTGTAGTGTTTGATTTATTTTTGTCATGTATTTTTGTGGTGTACAATAAAGTATATATAAATAATATAACATCACGCTTTGTTTCTCCGAAGGGTTGGGCAGAGGTGTACCTGTCGTAAACCCACATTTCGCCAGTTATGTTTAAGTCCCATGTAATAGGGGGCCAGCCTATTGCCATCAACCGGGCATAAACTAAGATAATCAGGCCCAACAGCCACAGGCACAATAAAACGTCGCAGATTAAAGTCGTTATTTTATTTTATTTGCTTTTGTTTATATCACTTCCGTGTTTTCTATCGTTCATTTAAAAAAAAACCAGATAACATAGTTGTCATTTATTATTTAAAAAGGCAAAGAAACTTTTTATGTTTTGGCAGTATGAAGTACCCAAGTCGAATGACTCATGTTATAAATAAAAAAAAATAGCACTTAAAAAGTTACGTGATGGGAATAAGCTATTCTCTTCTACAATTTTGCAACATTTTTTAACAGTGAAAAGTGATTAAACTAAAACAATGGAATACTGTTCTATAGTTTATGCCTGTTTCATTTTCTCGCAATCGAAGTGAAAAGCAGAGCTCTGACATAAATGAGCCATTTTATCCCGAGACGTGGATAGTTAAGTCGAGGGGTAAAGCTTCTTTTATGCACTAGTTGTACAATCTACTATAATAGTAATACAAACATAAAAGTAAGTTAATAAAATTTTATAACTTGATGCAAGTATTTACTGTTTCCTTATACGTTTAACGTACGTACACGTGTTTCAAGTGTTTACCATTAAGGCGCTGACAAGACCCAATTGACCAAAATAGGCTTCTCTTAAGAAAAAAAATTACCAAATCTGTATAGTTTGTGGTAGCGGACAAAATATATGTTAATTTTGAACATATTTCCCAGAACTTGGTTGTTACCAAAACTCGTTTTGAAAAAAATGTCGATACAATCTAACGTTAAAGTAACCTCTTACCTTGAGTTCTAATTCAAAATATCTGCATTAAATATCAGCATACGTTACGCATTTAATTAATAACAAGAACGTCTTATTTGATTGCAGAACTTGGTTGTTTTTTACTTTCGATTACTCAACTTAATTTTGAGTAAATAGATAATTGCTTCCTAATTTGCAATAAATTACAAGCGTTGTGTCATCGCGCTTCTCTTTCTTTTCTATGCAATCTGACAGTGACCGCGGTTTAGGTGTTGTCAGCGTCTTAAGATACTTATTTTTTTATTTAACAGTTTATGTACACACATATAAATAGACAAGAAGAAAGGAACAGAAAAATACTTACAAAGGTGATGCTTATTTCTAAATAAATCTCTTCTAGCATACCTGCGATAGGACAGTAGACAAAGAGATGTAGACACGTGTGTAAGAGTAGAAGAGAAAACAAAATATGTAAAAACAACAAAAAAAACTATTCACTAATTCAAATTTACAATAAGAGTAAACATAAATATATAATTCTAAAATAACAATCACTAAAATACTTACATATAATGAATAGTATAAAATAATAAATACATAATATGCAACAATGGCAAGGTGGAAAGATAGTGTTTTTTCATTCTTATTTTAAAAACAGCAACAGTTTCGCAGTCCCTAATGTCAGGCGGAAGTGAATTCCACAGCCGAACCGCGTGCACAGTGGAGGAGTAGGAGTAGAAGTCGGTAGAGTGGGGAGGTGAATTAAGGATATTTCTAAGATGCGACCTGCAAGGTGCATCAGAAGAACGGGCGAAGGAAAAACGAACCCGCAGATAGGATGGCGTTCTAGGATTATGAAGGATGTTAAATAGCAGACACAATATTCGAGAGTTCCTGCGAATACGAATGGGGAGCCACTTGAGAATCTTGCGAAAGTTAGAAACATGATCATACTTTTTAGGGTTTAAAACAAAACGAATGCAGATGTTTTGCAAACGCTCAAGTTTGTTTAAAAGCTCCTCGGTAGCATCCAAATAACAGGCATTAGCGTAGTCTATGATGGGCTGTATGAGAGTTTGAGCAAGGGAGATTTTGGTATTCAAGGGCAAGAAGCTCTGGAGGCATTTCAACGAATGGAACGTGTAGGGCATTTTGCGACTGACTTGAGCAACATGGGTAGTCCACGATAGGTAAGAGTCCAAGGTCACCCCCAGGTTTTTAACTGTATTTGCGTATTCAATCTGAACTCCAGTCAGACAGAGTGGAGACGCAATATCGAGCCTATTCCGCATATACCTTCCACGGATAATTATGCCCTGGGATTTCTTAGGGTTGATTTGCAGTCCAAAGGACCGCAACCAATCGCTAATCAAACCCAGGTCACTGTTCATGGCAGACACGGCTGCTTCCGCATCTCGCCTTAAGAAGTGATTGTAAAGCTGCAGATCGTCGGCATAGAGATGGAAGTGGGAAGAGATGACTCTGGTGACGGAGTTAATGAAAATAGAAAAGAGGAGAGAGAACGCCACCCTGAGGCACACCCGCGGTAAGAGAACACCAGTCAGAAGAAGTCTCTACGAGATGAACCCGCTGCGACAGGCCTTTAAGATAGGAGTCGAACCAATCTGCAGTAGAAGAAGAGAAATTGAAATACGAGTATTTAAGGATCCCTAGAAGGATGTCGAAATCGACAGAGTTAAAGGCACTGCTAAAGTACAGAAGTACAAGCAAGGCGAGAGATTTGTTGTCCATAGACCAGCGGATTTAATCAGTAACCTTCAGAAGACCCGTTACTGTGCTATGACCGGGTCGAAAACCAGATTGAAAGAAGTGGAAGGACTAAGAAGGCAATTTGAAAATAGAAAGGCAGAAAGTTGCTGATGAACAATGTGCTCAAGAACTTTAGAGAGAAATAGGAGGATAGAAATGGGTCGAAAGTCAGTCGGTGAGACCGGATTAGGAATTTTGGGTAAGGGGGTGATATGAGCTTGTTTCTAGGCCTCGGGAACAGTACAAGAAAACAAGGTTGAATTAAAAAGGTGGGTCAAGATAGGAAGCAATGTGGGGAGGATAGGAGAAATCATTCTTGAGCAAAGATTGTCATTACCAACTGCAGAGGAGGAGATAGCACAAATAGATTTTTGACCTCACTTTCACCTACAGGACTTAGCTCAAAAGAACGACACTGCGGCATAGGCAAGCATGAAAATTTATTTAAAGTAACCGATTTGACGTGTGGATCCAACGGTGGGTGAAATGTTTGTTAATGTACAATATTGTACAAGGAGACAAGTGAAATCATATGCTCAACGTCAAAAAGAGTATCGAAAGAAAAAAAAAACCTGCCCAGTGCGTGACGGACCACAATGAATGGGTTCCGTAGTTGGGATGAATTTATCCCAAAACAAACTTAACATTGTAGTTTAAAACATGTACTCCTATTATACATCGATATACGTCACGGTCAAAATTCTTCAACTGCAAATGCTGCTGCTGTTGTATAATTATTTTTAACATTTACTCTATAACAATAAAAAAAAATTGAATACTGCAAATATTAAATAATTGACAATAATATGTCAATTTTTATGAGTATATACCTAAATAACTGTCAAAAAATACCATACATACCTATAAGTACCAACGATCCTGTCAAATTAATCACCGCCTGTCACTACTCCATATAAGTTTAGACGCGATTAAAAACTTGCCTACTAAAATTACGTCAATTTACGTCAAGCGCTGATTAATTTGACAGAACTAAACTAAAATATATCTTCTGTCCTTTTCTTAATGAAATAGAAAGAAAAAGATGCACTGAACTTAAATTTAGATTAGTTTGTGGACAAGGGAATCGGCACCAATACCACTTACGTCACACCAATTATAAGAATGCATGCTTTTTCTTTGATTACAGAGAAACCTGTACGTAGTAAGGCTGGGGTGGAGTTAGATAAGTTCAAAAGACGTCTGATCCGAGCCGTCGCGCGTTTGCTACTTCACGAAAAGAAACCAGAGGATGAAATATGGAAAGAATTGAGAAAGGAGACTGGTTGCAACTGCGAATTACTATGGTAAGTTTTGCTGAGTTACCAAACGCTAATATACCAGGCCACTCAGAAGGTATTGCGAAAAAAAGTGTTTATATATGAGAGACTTGCTAGTTATAATCTATTTGAAAATATGATTATTTGTATGTAAGTAAAAATGTACGTTCCAATTTCAAAAATTTCCCTCCACATAGTTTGCGAGCTAATTTAATCAAAAGTTACACCATAATTCAGGTTATTCGACTGTCCCGCCTGCAAGACCAAAATTATATAGATTATAATGCTTGTTTTTTCCTTTTCAGTTATGTGTTTTTGCAATCGGGTTTTTTGTTTTTTTTTTCAATAATTTATTTTATTTCAAGCTTTTTAGTTTTATTCATATTTAATATTTGAAAATTAGGTACTCATTACTAGCTTTTATTTGATACCAATATTGTTGCAATTAATTAAAAAAAAAACTTTCCCCTTCTTTTTTTTGTATTTGCTGATGCAATTTATAAATATTATATAGCCTATGTCACTCCCACAATTAAGACGAATCTAAGGACACCTCATATGTTAAAATCCATCAAGCCGTTTAGGCTACAGAGCGTGCCAAAGAAATAGACATACATACATACATACTCTCGAAAAACATTGTAGTCGGGTAAAAATGGATCTGCACCGGGAAAATTTTCACGCTATGATTTTTTACGATTTCAAGTGTCGCCTGAAACCGGACGAATCGTAAGATAGACTTCAAATGGCATTCATGAATGAAGGCCCTTCTAAGCAACCGTGTATGATTGGTATAACGAATTCAAGCGCGGTCTACTGACTGAGTGAGAGTGAGATTATCTGAGGGAGGGAAGGATAATATTAGTTAAAGTAGATTGAAATAGATGTGTGTGGGTGCTAGTATGGTGTAGTTAGTAGCATGCTGGCTGCCACTGCACGCTGCATGCTATTTGATTGATTGTTATGATATGTTTACATACCATCTTTACATACCGAGACTCCTCCGTGGCTAGGAAAGCACGTTAAGCCGTTGGTCCCGGCTGTCATTCGTGGATCTTTGACAGTCGTTACGGGTCGTCAGAAGCCCAAAAAGTCTGACAACTAGTTTTACCAAGGCGTATCGTATTACCCAGTTACTGGGTTGTGGAGGTCAGATAGGCAGTCGCTCCTTGTAAAATAGTGGTATTCAGCTACATCCGGTTAGACTGGAGGCCGACCCCAACATATGGGAAATGGCTAGGCAGATTTGACCCAATGTGGCTGGCATAGTCACCTAGAGTGCATCAGTGCACTCTGGGTTAATAAATTGTTTTTTGTTAATTTATTTTATTAGACCTTTAAAAAAATTATAAAAAAACAACAATTACTATGAAGTCTCATCTCTCACAAAACAATATAGGTATTTAAAAATATATTTTGTATTCAGGACGCGAATGCGAGCCTTAACATTAAAGAAGCTGGAGCGTCTCTTAGCAGCCAACGACTGCATGGATACAGTACCCAAAGCAGCCCGGATGTCGCTCACAGACTGGCTGCTATTCGACCTGGTGCTCGTCCACCAGAAAATAGACCTTATTGGCCAGGTAATTATGTTCATTATTTTATGAAAGTAGGAGAGAAGAGTTTCCTTTGTTCTGACCTTGTACGATGTTCCCTATGCAGGTGGACAGAACATATTTTAAAATTTAAAAAGGAATATAATTCATATATATGTACTAATATTATTACCTTTTCTCGAATAAACCACTGAAGCGATCGTTATGAGATTTGACAGATAGGTAGCTTAGGACCTGGAGAAGGACATAGGCGACTTTTCAGCCTGGATTTGTACAAAAAAACTCAAATACTTACAAAACACACGCAGATGAAGTCGCGGGCAACAACTTATGCTTGGTATGTGTAGATTATTTACGCTACGCTCGCCAGTGTTGGTCTGTGGATGGGTGGACATCTTTACAACAGCGAGAGTCCTTCATGCCTCGGAATGCACGTCAAGCCGTTGGTCCCCGCTTTTTGTAAAATAGTGGTATTCAGTTGCATCCGGTTAGACTCCAACATAGTTGGTAAAAGGCTAGGCAGATTGATTGATGTGTAGAATATCTGGCACATTTCAGTTTTAAACTATCCGTGTCAATGAAAATTCAAACGTTTTTCGTGTTGTTGTCATTGCAAGCGCAGTTTCCAAGCAAAGAATCACGGTCATCCCTCAAGTGTTTAGGTTTCCTAAGCAACGAAAATGGAAGGTTTGTAATTTTGATTAATCATGTCTTTAACAATTTCAGAACAATTCAAAAGATAAGGAAGATCGTCCAGTCTTGGTTGAGCTTTTCGAGCTGGTGAAGATGTTCCAGCTCGAGTTTCTGAGCGGTGAGAAGCTGGCCGAAGCCTGGTCATTGGCAACCTTGTATTATAATAAAAAGTAAGTTCTATACAAAATAATACTATGGTCTGCCTCGTTGGTCTAGTGATCGCAAGCACTACTGCTGATCTAGAGGTCCTGGGTTCGATTCCCGGGTCGGGCAAAGTGTTATTGGGTTTTTCTATCTGGAATTTCTCAGTAGCAGCCTGAAGTCTGGATTTGTGCCCGGTTGATGGCAACAGGCTCGCTCTCTATTACATGGGACTTAAACATAACTGGTGGAATGTGGGTGTACCTACTACAGGTACACCTCTGCCCAACCTTTCAGGGAAAACAAGGGCGTGATGTTGTGTATGTATGTATGTTATGTAATGTAATGTAAAACTACGAATTATCTTGTTGAACTTTGGCATCTCTAAAACACTTGTAAAAAGACGCTTAAGGGCGGGACTACAGGACCTAAACGCAAATTTTGTAAGTTTTATAATGCCTAAAAGTATAAGATCAACTGCAGTAAACAAAATCAGAAAAAATATATGATATTCTTCAGGATATATGCTAGGTAGATAGTGTGTTGAAAACATAATACAACTAATTTGATACGATAGAAAAAAAACACGAAGATACCTCTAAAAAGTATTTTAACGATTAAAAACCATACTAATATACAAACTCAAACTCAAAGCATTTATTTCAATTAAACCATTTACAGGCACTTTTGAATTGTCAAGGAGTCGGTCAGTTAGAAATATGAAGCTAGTTGCCCATTCCAAAGCGTAGTAGGTACCTATGGAGAAGAACGGGCAAGAAACTCCATGGACACTCTTTTAAATTAAATTGATACATAAAGATTAGTACAAAAATAATGTTGAAATTTTAACTAAATGTGAGGACGATGTAAAATAAAAAAACGCGCCCATAGTAAAAAGAGAAACAAAAACAATTTCTAAATAAAATAATTACAAATAAGCCGAGGACGCTAAGAGGTGACCAGTCCCAACTAACGGCGCCCGTTCACGAGCATGACGCATGGATTAGCACCATTCAGCTCAACCATTTTGAAGGGAGCTAAATGATCCAACACACGCGCCACCATCAGCGAGACATCTGAGTGAGCATGACATACTCTTAGCCGCCAGGACCCATTCAAGTCAATTACATAACCGGCAAATGGTAGCTCTATTATACATAGTACTCACACCTGTGCAATGCAATTATACAATACAACGTAGGTTGAATTTATACAATGCAAAGATAGTCTTACAATGTTCAGCTGCTCCAACAGTATCTCCAATCATAACCCTCTTTTTTTGCTTCGCCGTAGTCGGGTAAAAACGAATGCCGCTTTTTTATATTTATTTTTTATATTTTCGCAGAGGTCACCACTGCTCTCCGATGCTGCTGCAGCGTCGTTGGTACCAGCTGAAGGAGGTCACCAGGTTCAAGTTCTATGACTTCTGGTACGCGTACCGCGGGAACCTCACCAGGATCAACTTTGCCGAGCCCTTTAGGCCGTCACCCTTACAAACTGAAATTGCTAAAACGTATGTATTTTCTCAACCTTGTCTTCGTCTTGGATGGGTGAGTTAAGCCCAACGGCTTAACGTGCCCGGACCAACGTCCGGGCTGCCATTCGTAGATATTTGGCAGTTGTTATAGGTTGTGAGGAACCCCAAAATTCTGATAACCAGTCTTACCCAGTAACTGGTCGCGGGAAGGTACAAAAGGGTCACCGAGGCCCCTGGCAACACAGGCAACGGAAGGAATATGGGTGGATTTTAGTCAGTAAGAGTCTGACACACCCTCCGTTTTTAAAGATTTTCCACGCAAAAAAAAAAAACCTGGTAACTGAGTTGTATAGGTCAGATAGGCAGTCGCTCCATGTAAAATACTGGTATTCAGCTGCATCCGGTTAGACTGGAAGCCGACCCCAACACAGTTGGGAGATGAGTCTGATGATTACTAAGTATTGTATAATTTACATGTATTTCCACTTTTTTTTTTGGGTGGGAAATTATCAAATAACTTCTCCCGCTCTGGGCGGAGCGGGAGGGTGGGTGTGTTAGACTCTTACTGACTAAAACCCACCCGTATTCCTTCCGTTGCCTGTGTTGCCAGGGGCCTCGGTATCCCTTTCGAACTTTCCACGTGACCCCGGCAGGCATCGGCCCTAGTGGACCCAACACTTGTGCTGACGACATCTCTTTGAGGCGCGCGTGGAACACAACGCGCCGTTGCCCCGCGCCTGGTCCTTACCGGACGGCGAGCTACCCATGGCCTGAACCAGGGCCGGAAGCGAAAGCCGAATCAGACGATACACTTTTTGTTTATTTTTTGCCTTTCATTCAGTATTTTTCACTCGAAGTGAAACGTCCGAACACAAAACTGAATATTTGATACATTAGTAAACCAATCCAACAATGTTGGATTTCGGCACTCGGCATCTTTCACTCGCCTACCGAATGATCGAAAGATTTAATACATTAGTGAACCGATCCAACAATGTTGGATTTCGGCACTCAGCATCTTTCACTCGCCTACCGAATGATCGAAAAATTTAATACATTAGTGAACCGATCCAACAATGTTGGGTTTCGGCACTCGGCATCTTTCACTCGCCTACCGAATGATCGAAAAATTTAATACATTAGTGAACCGATCCAACAATGTTGGATTTCGGCACTCGACATCTTTCACTCGCCTACCGAATGATCGAAAAATTTAATACATTAGTGAACCGATCCAACAATGTTGGATTTCGGCACTCTCACATTACATCTTTCACTCGATTACCGAATGATCGAAAAATTAAATGGAAGGAGCAAATGAATCAATCATAATCGAAATTGTTACACGAAGTTTAGATTTAAGTACCTAAATTGTTATTTTAAAATTGTAACGGTGATTTGGGTGGCAATTAAAGAAAAAAATAATTTGGTTAGAGTCGATATTGAAGTTTTGAAGGGATAGCTGAGAAAGTTGTTCAATTTGATCGTCTGTACCACACCTTAGAATATGACCATTTTTTCTGATACACGCCGTATATCTACGATAATGCTCTAACATAAATCTCGATGTAAAACTAAATCGATATAATAATTTTAATCATTACGTTTCAGTTTTAAACTACTCGTAACTCAGCCGTTCCTCGAGTGGGAAGAATTAATAAAACGGAGACGGGTCACGCTGCCCGAGGAATTTGTAAGTAAAAATTTGTATATCTAGCTACCATAAGCTTAGCTTAATCAACCTTTATCGTTCCCACTGTCGGGACGCAGGCTCTGTGAGTGGGAGTGTGCCGTAATCCACCACACAGGCACAGTGTGGATTGGTGGATATCACATGTCTTCGAATTTTAAAATAAAGCATTTATAATAATGTACCATCAGCAAAAGAGACAAGACAAGCTAACTACGACTTCTTTTTTAAACCTATGAAATAGTTCGTGAGTGTCTAAAAAGTTATTATGCATGAATTCATTATTAATTCTGTGGTTACTTATCTTATTCGTTGACCAATATAATAACTAAAACCTTATTATTTATAATGTCTTAAAATAAGCTAAAAATCAAAGTAATGTACAAATTATTTTAATTCTGCTTTGATTTCGAGAAAATATCAGTCTTTAAAACCAGCTATATCCTTTTTAGGGTTCCGTACCTCAATAGGAAAACGGAACCCTTATGTATATATTTAATAAATCGTTTTAAAGTTATTGAGTATATAGTGAAAAGATAGCTGAAAATGTATCTCCGAAACAGCCGACCCCAAAATTTTGAAAAAAGAAATTACAGATAGCTCTTTACATATATGTAGATTACAGGATAACCTATAAGAAGTCTATTGTGTTAAAATAACATGGTAAATCACTCAATATTGTGCGTACAAACTTCAATTTGCAGTTGGATTGTGTGGGGAACATGCTGTTCAACTACAATGTTAAGTTTGTTCTTGGTGATAAATTATCATGAGATAAAAAATATGGTAGATAACATATTCATCGTACGGAACCCTCACCACGCGAGTTCAACTCGCACTTGTCCGGTTTTTCGTTATATTCCGTATTCGCCTTCGTTTTTGAACGAACGTTTTCGCTATTGTACGAAAAATGCTTGCTATATGCTTATTATAAAGATTGTTCTGCAGTGTAAACCATTGTTAACATATTTCAGGAAAAGAAAATGAAAGAAAGGGCTGCTCTTATGAGACCTGTACCGAAACCAACTGAAGGTGAGTGAAACAAATCATTATGACGCAACTTTCGCATTTTAAACACTGAAAATGGGATTGGGTGTACTATAGGTACACCTCTGCCTATTCCTACGGGAATACAGTCGTGATGTGAAACTGGGATCCTTACAACGACATTATCATTCAACAAAAATAAATCACGCATCAACGCTCTGGCCCCACTGAAACCAATGAAATGAAATGAAATTGTTTATTCTGTAAATAGGATATGTGAATCACTTTTACACGTCATATAATTTTTTTTTTTTTAAATAATCTAGATGGAGTCACATCATCATCATTTCCTATCTGACTACCCCTGAGAAGAAATGGTGAAACAAACTCAAGGGTCAAAGTCTCTTTTAAAGTCCAGACATAATCTTGGTCAGATCATGTGAGGACCATGTAGATCCATGTCTGAAATGGTCTTTTCAGGAAAGAACCACACAAATTTGAGTGGACCTGTCCAGTCAGTGCAAGCATTTGTCAGTAATCGATTAGCTCAACTCAAAACTTAAGGAGCTCAACGACTCGACGAACAATACCAAGGAAAGGATATTTGGGTTGGCCGCATAAAGTACTCAAAATGCCAGACCATCATTAAAACTAAGAGAAAAAAAAAACAACAAGAAATAAATAAAAATGACCCACATATAGTGCTCACATTCACAATAATCAAAGTAATATAATACCAACCAATCCCACGCGTGTCGGACGTTTTAATGATTAGGAAATCAATCAGCTACTATTATGCAAGTTAGTTGCTGATACAATCGACACGACCGAATTCCGTCTCGCGTCCCGCGCATGATTCGCTTCAGTTTGGCGAAAGCTTTATATTCTAAAATGTCTCTTCCAGTTCACACTTTTTTGTATTGTTTATTCATTTATTGGGCTCTGAATTTTAACACCCCTAACTCTCTATTTTTAATCCACAGATGGACCAGATTTGGTGATGATAGAACCAAGAATAGAAACAATAGATCTCAGGCTAGAACCAGATGATAACGCAACAGAAGAAGAAGGAGTAGTGGTACCATCCTTAGTCAGGATAAAGCAGGAACCTCAAGATGACATGGAAGTTGACGAACCACAGATACAACCCCCAAAGAAATCCATATACGAAGTGGTTTTAGAAGCAACGGCTTTAGAAAACGAACAATTAGACAGCATGGATGCTGCAGACTTTGATCCCGAAAATGATGACAATGATATTGAAGAAACTGAAGAAACCGTCAGAGACGAGGAAGAGTCAGTGTTGCCACAAATAGCTAGCGTGTTCGGTAATGTCAGTGATACCAGCGTACTCGCTAACATAGACGAGGATAGAGTCTATGGAAGCGCTGAAAATACAGAAGTCCGTGATACTGTTGGCGATACAAGTGTAGTTAACGTTGATGGTGGTAATATCTGTAACGATCAAAACACCGGTGTTAGTGAGACAATTCTACTTGATGATGTTGAAGATAGTGCCCGCGGTAACGGTAAAGACTCAGATGATTGCGATATTGTTGACGATGGCAGTGCGCGTGGTAACGAAAAAGAAAGCGGTGCTTGCGATAATATTGATGAAAATAGTGCCCGAAATAACGATGCAGTTATTGAAGTCAGTAGTGACGATAAAGATGCCGATATTTGTGAGAATATCGAAAATATCAGCGAGAATGTTGGTGAAATAAGTCCGGGTGGTGGTGTATCTGATGAGATAAATGAAATCAGTGATGATGACGATATCTCTGGTAATGTTGATGAAACCAGTGTAACCGGTTACGTCAAAGAAACCAGAATAACCGGTAACGTAGACGAAACCAATGTTTTCGGTAATGATACCTGTAACGTAGTTGAGACCAGTGTAACTAGTATCGACGATGTTATTGATAACGTAGATAAAACCAATGCAACCCGTGAGGTGGAAGTTGTCAGTATCGCAGTTAAGACTAGTGTAAGCGGTAACGTCGAACTTATCGATAAAGTTGACGAAACCAGTGTAACAGCTAACGTCGAAGACACAAGTGAAATCGTAGCTAGTGCAAATGTAGCCGTTTTAAATGTTCAAACTGCTTATCCTGCAATCTTTGCGGCTTTAAATGCTGAAGTACCTAATCCTACAGTTACCAACACAGTAGAAGTAACTAAAGACATAGAAATAATAGAAACCGCTTCAGATCCAGTTGTAATCACTGATTCGGATGATGACAACGATCATACTGTGGATGACCTCGTTATTAATAAAACCTCACCTAAAAGTACTGAAGAAGAATATAATATAATCGTATCTAAAGATACTAAAGATCAACCAATGGAGGTTGATTCAAAACCTGAAGTTCTAGAAGTATCATTTACTGAGCCTTTAAAAGTAAAAAAAATAATTGAAGACGTTGAGAAAAAAGTGGACATTAAACCGGATGTTAAAAGTTTTAAGTTTGGGGAACTGCCCAATGAATTTAGTTTTGCAGACGAAGGGATTGAGTTTGTTGACGACGGTATTGTTTATGTTGATGAAGATGGTCATTTTGGTGAGTGGCTTTTTATTATTTAAAACTAGCTGACCCGATAGACGTTGCCCTGTCCAAACAATAGTTAATACAAAAATTGCAAAGGAAAAAAGACTCTGTTTTTCCCATTTTTCCATTTTTCGGGAAACTTACAAAGGGGAATGCCCATCAGCCATACAAAAATTGCCTGAAATGAACAACAATGTAATATACGCTAAATTGTATTACAAATCGTAGGAAACCCATTGCAATTTCAATAATTTTCAAGAAACTACACTGCACTGTCCGTTTCAGGTATATTTGGTCGTTCCCCTTTCTTTCCCTAAATACCTTATTCGGACTATTACGAACACTTAAAAACAAAAAATAGCTAAATCGGTCCAGCCGTTCTCATCCTCTCTCAAGTGATGCGCTTACCGAACAGCATTTCATTTTTGTTTATATTGTTATTGTAAAAGTACAACAAAAGTACTTTTAGATAAGTTTCAACCGTCAACTGACCTGGAAAATAATTTAATTAGAATTCTGATTCATTTTGCAATTTATTTGGCAGATAGTGCATATATTGACTCTAACCCCGCGTCCTAATGAAAATGATCGATCATGTGAATACGCGATCACCGCGTTCATTTGTCACTTTGCTCGGAAAGCCGGAAGGCGCCCTCTGTCGGCGCGACCACGCGTTCCCTAACCAAAATGAATGCGACAGTCACGTGTTCGGACGGCGATGGTTTTGCCTAGGACGCGCCCAAATCGCGATAATTTTAGTGTCTTTTTTTTCTCATAATCGGCCGAAGATAAAATTAATTCGTTACGATGCAATGGTTTCTTGCAGCTTAATCATCTTTGATGTTAACAAACTTTTATCATTATTACAGAAACAAAAATCAAATGTGAAGAAGGAGACGAAGATGAGGACACTCCAAAAATTGATGCAAAGCTGTTGATGTGCCCCATCATATACACAACCAGGTTAGATGACATGGGCATGTTCCACACACAGACTAATTTCATACACGTTAATGATAAACATTTATTAGATGTCATTATTAAGAAAAGCAAACCAATTAAAAAGGAACCTGAACATGATAGCAAAGAAACAATTGAAAATGTAACTGTAAACTATTGCGGTGAAAATATTGAAAGTGTAACAGTAAATGATAGTAATAAAACTATTGAATATGTCCAAAAAAATGTCGATGAAAATGTTTTAGTCAAAGATAGTAGTAGTATTATATTTAAAAATGAACCGGAAAATGTTAAAAGTGAAACAATTGAAGATATCCCAAAAGATAATAATGTACCAATTGAAGATGTAAAAAAACAGGATGTTGTACCCGTTGAATATAATCCAGAAAATGATAATAATGTAACATCTGATGACGATGACTGTGAGGAAAATGTAATACATGAGAGCCAAAAAGTCAAACCTACTAGCTACTTATTACAAAAACCGCGAAGTCGCAGATACCATCCAATACAGTTGTGTAAAAACCCTGACTTTAACACTAGACTAAAGAGGTTAAGCGTAGGATTCTTTGGCTCACCGCGTAACCGTGTACTAATCAAATCTTGCAAGCCCTTGACTATTGACCTAAGTAAAGCTTTCGAGTCTAAACTTGTCTCCGGAACGCTATATCTTAAACCCGTTGATTACAACGTTGTAACGGAAGTTATAGATGATACAGAAAGCCACAACGTTTCAGTAGTCCCCTCGGCCATGCCCGCTCAAAGCCTTATAGATAACTCGAAAGTCACAGATATTCTTCCTATGTTACGACGATGTTTGGAAGACTCGAAACAGCCTGAAAATGTAGGTCCAACGAGTGAGAGAAATAAAATTATAAACCTACCAGATATCACAGAGATACGTCGCATCAACCAACGACTTCTTACTGCGGAAGTAACACCTATCCAAGTTCAAAATAATCAGCCGCAAGTACCAGTTACTATCGTCACGTCTTCTAACACTCCGACTTACCCTGCTCAAAAAACCATAACGATCGCGGAAACTGACACAGATTTACGATCGATAGTATCAGAAGCGACCGATGCTAGAGGTCCTCCTAAATTACTTGACATTACAGGCGACTCGCCTTCTAAAAAGACAACTGAATATTATTCTGGAAAATTCGATGATGGCTTCAGACATCGGCCTCCACTACCTGGCCGACCCCCGAGAATGATGAATGGAAAAAGACTCATTCCACCAAAACCAGTGGTATGGAAGCCGAGGCAATTCAGACCTGAAATACCCTGGCTCACAAGAAATTACGATGCAAACATTAAGTTCAAAAACTTGGAGGAGACACTCTTAACTTTAGATGCTCTAAACAAAATGTTATTTCTATTAACTGATAAACTAGAACCGGAAGCAGCTGCTGCAAAAAAGCCAAAGCCTAAAGGGAAGCGTAAAAGCAGCGGTCAGCAGACGAGACAGCGAGGACGGCCGAAGTTAAACCCTGATGATTCCCGTTACATGGTACTCCTTGGGCAAGCGGATGAAGCAGACGGAGAGATAAATAGCTCTTCGGAAGCTTCATCAAATTGCCAGAAGCCCAAATTTAATATAAAGTCCGCGACCAACTATCCACCTGATAAAGATAAAACTGGTGTTGCAGAAATTGAACAGCCTACAAAGAAGATTAAATATTGTTGTTGGGCTCGACAAAGAATGCTACAGTTGTTATTTTGTAGGGTAAGTATACCGCCGCACGGTTGTAAGAAAATATGTGCGTGTTGCTGTTGCAATTTGTTAAAAGATTATGTCTTGCATGACCAGAAAATAAAAAACACACAATTGGAAATATTCAAAGCAACATATGATATATCAGGTCTAGGTGAAGTAAGTGTGGTAAGTGATGGGACTATTAGCTCTGAATATTTTAAAGCTGGCGTCGAAAATCCTGTTCAAACTCCTGTGGAAATTCCAGATCAAGTTCCTGATGTAGAAATAGCCCACGTTTCTGATGTAGAAACAATCCAAGATTCTGTTGCGGGAACGGTCCCAGTTCCTGAAGATACACCAGTTATAGATGTAGATGCCACCAATAGTGAATCGACTTCTAATACTACTACTACTACTACTACTGAAAATGAACCTATAAATATCGAGGATATGGATACAGAAGGTGATGTTCCTGTGCCGGCTTGCGAAGTATCTGTTACAACTACTGCAGAAGTGGAGAAACTGATGGCGCGGGGAATAGAGGCTCCCGTCAACGTGAGCGTTGCTAAGCGTAGATTAGTGGCTGTTCCAGTTTTAAAAAATCATAACTTAATATCATGTGTGACACCAGAAGTAGGTATACCGGCGTATCGATACACAGATTGTATTAGTTCTGACAATCAATCTGGAGGTGTTATAGTTAATGCGATAACGACTCCCAATATAACGATTACCCAGACCGTCACTTCTCCGCCTACTTTAAAAAATTTTTTGGCGATTAAAAAGTCTAAGGCGCCCAATAAATTAAAAACAAATTTGCCTCTGCCGCCAATCTTGAATAAACCTTTCGTGCCACCAAAACATTTCAAAGAAAAGATGATATTCTTAAATAGCAAACAAATTTCCGAAAAGCCGTCAAAAAGTCCAGTATTTTTAGGGAAGAACAAAATATTGCTGACCACGATAAAGTTTCCGCCTAATTTGAAATTATTCGAGGAGGCGAAAAAAGCTTTACGTCCGTCGCTTAATTTACCGAACGGCGTGCGTTTAATATTATTGTCTAATGGGACAATTGTGTATAAAGTAGACCAAAATGTGGTGGTGAAATCAACTGACCTGGCGGAGTTGCCAGCGATCATTGCAGCCGTACAGGCACACATGGACATACACGCTGCACAAGAGGATGCATTGAAGAAACAAAGTGTCAAGGAAAGCGAAGTGGTTGATCTTATTGACGATGACGATGACAATGAATCTGCACCTAAAGTTAACGATAATGAAAATAACGAAACCCCACTAGTGACGAAAGCTCAAACTACTGAGGAAACTGAAACAATAAATAGTAACTCCTCCCCTGATGTAAGTCATAATGCACAAATGAATACGTCTAATGAAACGGAAGAAAATCGCGCTGATTCAAATATCAACAGTAAAGTCATAGAGACAGAAAGTAATCAAAACGAAAGTGCCCAATATAATATTACTCAAATTCAAGAAAACGTTCAAGAGTCAAGCCAAAGTGAAACGCTTTCAGCATCAACAGAACAAGCACAAGATCAGTCTGAGCCAACAAGTCAGATAGTAAGTGCTGAAAAAGATGATCAGCCTAAATCCTCCAGCCAGACTGGAAGTACTGATTTACATGAAGTATCAGCAATACAAGCACAAAATCAGTCTGACCCAACAAGTCAGTCAATAAGCGTTGAAAAAGATGATCAATCTAAACCGCCATGCCAGACTGAACGTACTAATATGGATGAAGTATCAGCGAAACAAGCACAAGATCAGTCTGAGCCAACAAGGCAGACAGTAAGTGCTGAAAAAGATGATCAGCCTAAACCCTCAAGCCAGACTGAAAGTACTGATTTACATGAAGTATCAACAAAACAAGCACAAGATCAGTCTGAGCCAATAAGTCAGACAGTAAGTGCTGAAAAAGATGATCAGCCTAAACCCCCAAGCCAGACTGGAAGTACTGGTTTACACGAAGTATCATCAGAGCAAGCACAAAATCAGTCTGACCCAACAAGTCAGACAGTAAGCGCTGAAAAAGATGATCAATCTAAACCATCAAGCCAGACTGAATGTACTGATGTACACGAAGTATCAGCAAAACAAGTACAAGATCATTGTGAGCCATCAGTACAGAACGTTAGTATCGGCGTACAAGACTATCTTGAAACAGCCACAGAGAACGTAAGTTCTGAAACACCCGAAGAAAGCACAAGTGAGCCCAGTAGACCTAAAACTAAAAATATACTATCGGACTTGATGGAAATGTCCGGCATATTTGATGAAGACATGACATCTGAAATAGAAGAAATACAACCGGCAGAAACACATGCTGCACAACTGGCTGCACCTCTACCTGCACCCGAGGTTGAGGGGACAACGGTAGTGCGGCCAATTTTAATACCAGCAAACTACAATAGTACCAATTCTCTAGCTTCGAAATTACGATCACCTCTTGGCGAGCTATCACCAATCACTTCGCTGTACGAACTGAAATATGCATGCGCTAATAAAGGAGTATTCTTTAAATTAGATTTCGAAAGTGGATTCCTTGTACCCATAAATGTTTGCATGAAACCAACAGTACAAAAACTACCACCAACGGGAACGACACAAATAAACATTGGCCCGAAATCAGTAATCGATCTAACTGAGGATGATGATAACCCAGAACAGAAAGATACAGAATCAGATACTTCACCCAGCAAAAGGTCGCTTTTAATCGTCAATAATTCGCCTACTGACAGTTTTAAAGGCCCAGTTAAACCGGTGAAAATGTTCAAAGCTCTGAAACCTAGTATTTTACATCGATTAAACCAAATTAAAATTCATCTAGACAGTAAGAACCCTTTGTTGCATAAGCGTGGCTTAGACCACAAAATAAAGCGGAAGCAATTTTTGAGGAGAATTAATGTGAACGCTGACTCAGACACTGTTTTAGACTACGTACAGCCCGGTAGCCCTGTGCCTGTGAGGCGATATGTTAGGAAAATTAAGGTGAAGCGAAATTCTACTAATATGTATAACGTTGCGGATAAAGCAGACGAGCCGACTCCAACGACATCACGTACAGAACCTTGCAAAAAATTCGCTACTACTATTTGGTCCGATGATAATTCTTCTGACGATGAACCGCTAGCTAAGATAGCCAAAAGGAAACATGAAAACGTGAATGCGCCCGAAGAGAACAAGAACGCTCCTGAATCAGTAACAAAGTACATTGAACTGGAATTACCAGCGGCTGACGTACAACCGGAAGCGCCTGTTGAAAATCCAACTGAATTGGAATTACCAGCGGCTGACACTGAAACTTTTTATATGAGTGACGATGACAATGATTCAATAGAACTAGAAACGCCATTTGAGTTTGAGAGTAACGAAGAGGATGAGGATGGTTGTATATTAGGAGTTTGATTGTTAGTCTTGCACACTAAATTGGGCAAAGTATTTCTTAACCCACAACGCTTGCCTATGACGGTATCTACTAATATTATGAACTAGCTTTTGCTTCGCCTGCGTGCATGCCGGAAAATCCCACGGGAACGTACTACCCAGTCCCGGTAGTACGGTCAGAGCTCTGCATTTTCTGACCCCTCTTAAAAAGAAAAGAGGAGAAAGGGGTAGGCTTATGCAGGTCACTGATTGTACGTCCCCGCGCGTGGGATAATTTCCGATCTCCACGCGGGCGAGGCCGCAGGCAAAAGCTAGTGACTCAATAAGATTTAATTTGCCTAGACCAGGGATTCCCAAACTACTTTGGGCCAAGAGACCCCTTTTCCATAATGAACTGATACTCAGACCCCCATAGCCAATTTGTTTCATCTTGTATGAACTTGTGCACGCTTATCGACTTGTTGAGTTTTTAAAAGTACAACAATGATAATTCCTACTAAAATATTAGTCATTCTTATAACAAATTGGTACACGTAACACAATTTAAACAGTATCTTGAAAGATTCAAATAAAAACTTGAGTTAATTAATAGGGGTCGATTTTTAGACCTCGTCGACCCCCAATATCAGTTTTCGTTTATGCCGACCCTCGGGAAACCGATTTCGACCCCAAGGGGTCGATATCGACCACTTTGGGAATCCCCCTAGACTATAACAAAAATAAATCTTGATATATTTAGTGATATAAACCTAGCATATTTATTTGGTTAGTAATTTTATTATTTGACTTTAGGATAGTGTATGTGTCTTCATGTTACGTTGTATTTTCTAGAATAAAACTATTTCAGTTATATGTAAAGTAAACAATTAGACCTACATTATCGTTTACTTAGTACAAGTATTTTATTTGAAAATTGGACATGCATAGTACTTTTACTAAAATACTTTTTATTGTATTTTTG
The DNA here is from genome assembly GCA_905333075.3 of Atethmia centrago. NCBI lineage: Eukaryota > Metazoa > Arthropoda > Insecta > Lepidoptera > Noctuidae > Atethmia > Atethmia centrago. Next base: position 19,877,138 of record HG995385.1, read on the forward strand.
TTATGTCTAAGTAAATGTTTAATGTAAGTAGTTCTGTTCAATGCTTTCACGTTTTTTTATTTATTAAAATCTTAAACTAAGCCATCACCTACAATTTAAGAAGCACTCCGCATCACTTTTTAATAAAAAAATTTTTACTTTGATACGGAGATCAATGTAAAGGTTTGTGCTTTTAAGAAACCGGGTGTTAATAGTGGATTAAAAATGTTAATTATCTACTTAAAATATTAATATCATTTTATTCTTTTGCATATTTTCTATGCAAATAATGCGTTCATTGAAACATTACAGTTTGTGTTATTATTAAGTGTGTATGATGTTTCATATTTAGGTAACTCATGCTTTGTACTGATCTATAAAAAAACCTAAGTAAATAATGTGTTATACGACCTTAATTAAGAGCAGGAAAGATTTTTCAAGTTGGTTTTAGAACCTACCTATTGAGATCCACTTGGCAGAATTTCAGCCCAGAGTAACTAATGCTGCGGTAGAAACAAGGTTTGCATTGCCCATGAATGAAAATGACGAAAAATATTCTTGTATCGATTGTATCTTCGTTTTAGTTCACATTACCTTGTTCCTACCTCTTTTGTTATGTGTGGCCAATTACTATAGCAGTTTCCTTAAACAAACTTGGAATTGCTGAAAATTGCTCGGTGTTGCCGAGATGTCACAATTGGCAAGAATTACGCAATTTAGTTGTCCGTTTAGAATAATGATGCTAACTTGTGCTGGCTGTGAAATGCAAAACCTCTAAAATATACACCGATAGACCGTTACAACAGTTGTCTATGTATTTAAAAATCTCAATTTTATGTAAATTTACTAGAAGTTAATAGTTAAGTTAAAAAGCTGTTTCTTGTAAACATACCTAATCCTATTTAGTCCTATAGAATGAGGTGTATTTTTAGATTCTATTAATATAAGTATAAAGTTATCAATAATGAAACAGTATTGTATATTTAGACTTTTCTGAATATCAATTTTATCCTGATGTATGTCCGATGTTCAATCTGTGCGATGTAATCCATAGATTTTCTGTGATATTATTTTAGGATAGGCTTAGTACCTACTAATGTTATATTATAAGGTGTATTGAACCTCGAGTTTGAAATAAATATTCTTGTTGATAGCTCAGTGTGGGAGTTAACTTTAGGGTGCGCGTCCTAATCAAAAGCCCTCTGTCGGCGTAGCCACGAGTTCCCGATTTCCGAATAAAGTGACATAATTATGAACGCGACGATCGCTTTGTTTTAGGATGCGGGGTGATGCGATATTGTTGAAACCTGATATTTTCTGGCAAATCTGTGTTAATTTGATTTCTAGTGTTTCGGTGTAATTAATTATTAAATAGTCTGCGCTGTCGTGACTTCTAAATGTAAGAATTGTACTGCGATACTCAACTGGTCCGCGAAGCTAACCCGTCAAGGCGTTAAAATTTTACGCGAGTCCAAGTTATTTTTTCATTTAATACATAAGTGTAGTTACCAAACGGGAAAGTAGCAAGTTTATGATAGGGTATTTTTTACTTGCAAGATAGATATTAGATAGTAAATAAACGAAGGGCCAGAAAAGAAAAAATGTTGAGCATCGCTAATTATAACAGGCAGGCACATCACAATTAAATCCAGCGATTTATTAAATGTCTTTAGTGTTCATTTTAATTTGTTAATAAATAATTATAGAAAAAAAATATCTGTTTTAGTTAATTTCCTTGAATTCTATATATACAGAGTGATTTTTAACTCACTGTTAACTTTTCAGGAGGTGAAAGTACCCATGATTATGTACAACTTACATCTGTACTCATACATTTTCATCGGATAAATATTGTATTTTGTATGAAACAGCTGATATTTTTTCGATAGTTCAGAGTTGGTCTCATAGTCAAAGTTGCTCATAATCTTGAGTACTTCCACGCCCTGAAAGGTTAACAGTGATTTAAAAATCACCATGTATATGTATAGTCCAAGAAAAAGTCCTAGAGGCGTCGCAGGGGCTCGTGGTTATGCTGGCACCCTTCAAACTGCAACACAGCAACGCTGCTTGGTGGAAAAAGTAGGTATGGTGGTGGTACAGAATTCTCTGAACAATTTGAGCTAGAAACCCAGTTAAATCATATTATTTTATCATTATTTCTGATGAAAGAAGTCCACTACTGGACATTTCCCTTCCCAATTATATTGTAGATCATCAGATCAGCCGATTCTGTGTCTCTCGCTTCCAGAGAATTCCCGCGACCCTTAACACTTTTATAGCTCCGCGCTTCGTAGGAAATTAAAGAGGCCACATAAAATTCAACAAACTATATTAAATAAATATTTTATCTCATAGCCACACCAAAGGCGTCGACCACAGCCTTCTCGATCTCCTTGTGAACTTGATTGACCTCTGCTTGTGTGAGTGTTCGCTCTAAATGTCTGTATACTATGCTGTAACACAGACTTTGCTTCTTTGACATGGGGTGAACAAACTTGTCTTTAAGTCTCACCTGGAAAAGGAATAAGAACTTTTTTAAAGGATTTCTCTTTTTTTTATGGATTCAGCAGGTTCTGTTCTTAGTGCAATCATTGCTTCTAGATTTACATCAATGTTCGAAGTATGAAATTAACTAGCTCTGGGAAAAAAATGGGGCTAAACCAACCTATGAGTATCATAATGGTGTCTAAAGCACACTAGACTATTATCTTGAGTATAGGCACCATGGATAGATCATCTAATTTAAAATTTGCACACGCCACTGCTTTCTGCATACATATTTCAAATGTTTGCAAGTTTTTGTGGAGGGGTGTGCAATTTCAGGTAGAATATCTCTACTGCAACTTGCAACTGCACTTAGTACAAGAGCAGTGGTGGCCCGATAGAAACGGCCGCGACTTAGGTGGTAGGTTAGAACCCAGACAGACACTTTACTTTGTTTAAATTATTTCATATAATAATCTTCACCTAGATAAAAAAATCGAACACATGTGCCATCTAACAACACGCACTGGGCCCGCGTGGAGGATTAGGTACGGCCTACTCCCACTGAGAGTAGACCTGAGTCCCAGCAGTGGGAACATTATAGGCTGATTATGCTACTGCAATGACTCGCAGTTCATATGTTAATTCAATCTCGGCGGTAACCATAGGTAACCACAGTCATTGGGAGACCTACATTCAACATATTTATGTACAGTCAACAAAAGAGACAAATAAATAGCCAAGAACGAATCTATGCATTAAAACATTTTTTTAGAGAAGGAATGCTTTTCCCTCATATATTTCTTTTTTGGTCCCTTATATAAAAAACCCGTTTAGAAAAAATAATGCATCATTATACTGAGAGAGTAGTCTTTTTGACCTGTCACGGGTATTTTCTGGATTATTTGTTAGTTTTAGGGTTCCGTAGTAAACAAGGAACCCTTAGTTTCGCCATGTCCGTCTGTATGTCGGTCTGTCAGACCCCACTGTAGCTCAGAGACGCTTATTACTAGAAAGCTGTTATTTGGCATAGGTATACATATTAATTACGCCGACAATGCTAAAACAAAATATTGAAAAAAAATTTTTTTGGCGCGTAATTTGGGGATGATATTTTTTTTTCTCGTCGACCCCATGGTGTGGAGTATCGTTGGGTAGGCCGTTCAAAAATATTGCTGGTCTGTGAACACCACTTTTCTATTCAAGGATCCACTTGCGTAATATTAAGCATTAAAGTGCTAATTTTTGCTAGAGTAGTGTCCCCCCCCCCGCCCTAAATAGTTATTTATGGAGATGTGAAAAAACTCATGGCAGTAGTACTTAGAATGAAATTAAGAGGAAAACTATCACGCCTACGTAGCCGTGATAGCTTTTTTTTTAATTTCATTATAATTATTATTAAGCCTGCTTAGGCTTTACAAGTTAACGAGTTCTAGTCGACCAACTTAAATTTGCAGTTGGACAATTGACCGTGGCATGTATGGAGAACAGATTTTTCAACTACAATGTCAAGTTTGTTTTTGGAATAAATTCGTCCCAAGTAATCCCAACTACGGAACCCTTCCTCGTGCGTGGTCCGACACGCACTTGGCCTTTTTTTAAATGTTGTTGTTGTTTGCCCAAATAAAATATTTTTCTTTATCGTAATTGGAAACTAATGACATGGTGGATCCACAGTGGTAGCCCGCGAATTTCAAATTATCTTACGTTTTAAGTCTACAAATCTAACTAAGAGATATGTATTAATGATTACTGTGGGTGTACTACAGGTAGGTACACCTCTGCCCAAGCCTTCGAGGAAACAAGGCGTGTTGTTATGTATGTATTAATGATTCTAATCTAATGCTTATATTTCTGTAAACATAATATTTGTTATGGTTGCGAATAATATTTTGCTGAACATTCCCCACTGACCTACTAATTGCAAAGAAAGTAAGAAAATTTGGCAGGGTAACAATTTGGATCTACCTTAATGCTGCCAAATATAAATGATCAGTTTTCAGATCTCTATGTCGAGACTGTTTCTAGGGTCAAAAACTGATCATCACCTGCTGTAGACATCTATATAGAAGTCTACTTCAACTGAACAAGGGTAAGGTAAGAATAATAACAAACCTGCTCAATAATATCGCCTCCAATATCTCTGACTAGATCATAGAAGTCGTTGCTCATAAATGTGTCTATTGTCAAGTTCTCAGGCAACCAAAATGACATGTCATTCGTACACTGAGGATACGATGATACAGGCTTATATGCAATCCTTGCATTCAAGTCGACATTCTCAAATTGTGCCAAAAACCCTGAGTCCGTACTCCACATTAACCGAATATCAGGAATTTTGTATAATGCCATTGCTAGTCTCTCTAAGCCAAGACCGAATGCGTATGCTATGGTGTTTGAAGGTCCTGCGTTGACTAGAATCTCGTTTCTAACTATACCGCAGCCCAAGATTTCCATCCACTTGTTTTCATAGAATATTTCAAGCTCCCATGATGGATGAGTGAAAGGGAAGTACTCTTCAACCCAGCGGTATTTTATGCTGTCACCAAATAACACTTTTGTTAAACCAATGAGGTGCGTTTTCAATTGTGTCTCCATTAATTTTGTAGCTTCTAAAGTATGGCAGCTTTGTTTCATCGGGTCATTAATGGAGTTAATAAAGGAATGGGGATTCTTCTTGTCATATTTTGGTTCAAATATTTCTAGATCTGGTTGCCCAGGGAACAGTTCCTCTTTACGCTGAGATCGTACTGCATCTACCTGAAATAAAAAAGCTCATCATTTACTCAAAATACTGTTGTTAGTGAAACAGTTACGTAGCCAGCCACAGGCGAAAAAAAAAAATATTATGCTTATTAATATGTGTGTTCTTATAAAACGAGAAATCTAATCACATTTAAGAGGAGAAATTCTCAATAGACAGATTATTAATCCAGAAGTTGCTACTGCCTGTCCTCTCCTAGAACCTCAGAAATAAGGTAGAGACATTCAAGCATTCCTGAGAACACTATTTCATGAATAAAAACTTCTATGAAAATATTGTATACTGCTTAACTTACTTGGTGAAACACAGGAAAATGGGTAGAATCAATTTCATCTCTCCTATAAACATCTCCAATCATCAAGAAATTGTCCAGACCAGACCGTAGTAGTTCACTCTGGTGGGCAGTCATGTGAGCCCTCAGAAGATTACCCCTATTGATGTAGTAGCAGTCAGACTTAGCTCTACTCGGGTGGTCAGAGGGAATCAACAACTCATCAAAGTTTTGATTCGTTGTGACAATAGGAGACAAGTTGTTGTAAATACTGAACGCTGGGTGCCCTCTATGAGTGAACGAGGAGTAAAAATAGTTCACAATTCTTTGCCTTATGATTGAAAGTGGGTTATTTTTTTGCAAGTGCAGATTCTTACCCAAATATGATATAATTTTAGGTGTAACATTAGTGTAATCGTCTGTTAAGAATTCTTTGTCTTTTATTTGCACTGAAGCTACAGATTTTGCAGCTGTACTGTATTTATATTTCGATAAAACCGCTGAAAGAGTGTAGTTTGTTTTTATAAATAATTTCGTCATGATTCTCGTCATAAAGTAACTTAAACAATAGAAATCGTTATAATGATTTCATTTGTCACTATTCTGAAATTATTACACGTATTCTAGCGAAGTTTATAAATAAAAGAAATTAGAAGAGAATTGTTGGAATCCACGATCTCCTATCGTAGTTCCAGGTTATTCATTTCAAATTTGTATTGCGCACCTACTCTATTACGAGTAAATAAAAGGGGATAGCATTAAAAATATGCATAAAATAAAACGAGCAAAATAGTACAGGTTTGGAACGTGATCGTGACTTTTTACTCTACTTATTTTTGACAGCTGACATTTAAAAAATTGTTAGCTAATCACTGGGGCCCATTGTGATATGGAAAACATGGAGGCGCCGCGTTATTCTATAGATACATTTGCTTATACAAATATGAGTGAAATACGATACAGAATATGAAATATCGTTTTTTCTCATTCTTTCTAATATAAGAATCGTGACGTAGAGACTGTTGTAGGTAGGTGGCATATCAGCCATTTTATGAGCCATGTTTCATGGTAGGTACCTTTGCTGTCAAATGGTTGCTTACTTTTTGTATTATTGATATTAGCGAGAAAATTACGAGGAGTTTACCTTTAAAACTGCATGTGAATGTTGGAAAACAGCAATTCAAGATGCCTGTGTGTTGTTTTGTGAAGTGTAGCGTAAGAAATAATGAAAATCAACGTCGATTATCTTTACACAGTAATAGTACACACAATAATACACATTCCATGAAAAAAATGTTACGGGATCACGAATTTATTGCTAAAGTATTGATATTTGGGTTAATTTCCCTAAACGAGACCTTTTTTTAATATTTATTAATTCATTCGTTTTTTTACAATAATATGTCATAGTGGAATAGTGTTGTACTGATGCGAGCCGACACCGTACCGTAATACTTTCCGTAACTAGTTCCTCCGCTGAAACGATATCGGTTATAATCTGCGATGTTAACAGAAATTATTCTGAGTGTCTTAATCTGTCCGAGTGACCTTGTTAGGTCCGGCCCGTGGTTTAAGGTCTGAGAGACCGTCCCACAGAGTTATAAGTGATCCTAAAACAAGACGTCAGCATTTTGTTATTTGTTAAGTTCCGCAGCTCTAACCAAAATTAATAATTGATAAAAATACTTGCCTTTTTTATAGCTTTCCCAATAAAGGGTTAAAGAAAAAGTGACTAGAGGCTATTGGTGAAGAAAATATGAATCCCCGAAATAAAGAATGGTACCTACCTGTGTTCATTTCACTTTGAAGAAAGCTGTTTCAATAGAACACTTGGTGGAATGAGATTACATAATAACTCTGTTCTCACAGTATTTTCGGTAAGTGTTTATTAAAATGATTGATTAATAATAGCCCAGCCCTTTGGCCTAAAATAAATAAATGTGATTATCATAATATTAGTAGGTACCAAATATTTTCAGGTGCCCGCCAAAATACAGTCATATGTTTTGTGTGAAACAAGCAACATTAAAAATCTGATGTTTTTGGTACATCTACTGTAATGCCTCTATTGCAGTTACCCCATCGAATTGTGGACACGGTGCATATTTCACATTTCCTTGCAATTACCTTGTATTGATCATTATACACTTGTATCATAATGTACTAGTGTAAGCCTACTTTTCTAATCAAACGTGATACTATAATCATTTCCACACCAATAAACAAAGGTATAAAAATAATTATTATTTAATTTTTAATCCACTACTCATTAACACATAATGGCGCCGATTCCCTTGTTCACAAACTAAACTAAATTTAAGTTCAGTGCATCGTTTCCTTTCTATTTCATTAAGAAAAGGATATTTTAGTTTAGTCCTGTCAAATTAATCAGCGCTTGACGTAAATTGACGTAATTTTAGTAGGCAAGTTTTTAATCGCGTCTAAACTTGTATAGAGTAGTGACAGGCGCTGATTAATTTGACAGGACTAAACTAAAATTTATCTTCTGTCCTTTTCTTTATTATATTATATTAAATTTAGTTTTGTTTGTGAACAAGGGAATCGGCACAAATATAAACATTATCTTCTCCCACCAGGGAGAAGATAATGAAAGCCGCGAAGCCTAAAAAAAAAACAAGATAATCACTATATTTTCTTGTTTTTCATTAGGCTTCGCATACCTAACAGAAGCTACTGGGCTATGGCCTTCCAACGGATCTATCTCTTCCTGCTGTTCACTTAAATGCGTAAACGTGATGCAATTAAAAAGTGTTTTTTATTTCTGTGCAGAAAACAACACGACATAAATTTTATTCTCAGGTAACAGAACGTAACCTACTCATGTTTTTCTTTTACAACGGACTATAAGTACCTAATTATGATTCAAACGTGATATCTAGTAAGACTAGTATCGATACTAGTTATAGTGACACCCATGTTCCTTGATTGACACAACCCTAGCAACGGCAGCCATTTTATGCGCCAATATCGAGTTGTAGGTATGCACCTTTTATTTGTAGGTATTTCCAGTCCCTACGTTTATGTATGTCAATGCTGGGGCCATTGAGATAGGTGGGGCTGACAACTTTTTTCTAGAAATGTAGAAGTTGGTAGGACTTGGATTTCTGCCTTTATGTTAAGTTAAGATAGGTATGATAGTTTTTTTTGGAAACTCATCCAAGAAACGAAGACAGAGGAGTAATAGTGTTCTGTGGCTTACACGAATAAAAACATTATAGAAAAAAAAAATGGTTGGCTGAAAAGTGGTTTACGGACGATAATTTTACGTGATAACGAGAGAGAGATGCGCCACAAGCCGAAAGCTTAGGCCGATCGTGCCTCTCTATCGCTAGTTTCGTGCTCTCGCTTGCACGCTCGGCTCAGGCGGAACGTGACACTTTTTCGTGCGTGCAGCCGGCGTTCATCGATTTATAAGACGTTATCACGTCAAAATCGTATACTGCTTAACTTACTTTATGAAACACAGGAAAATGCCTAGAATCAATTTCATCTCTCCTGTAGACATCTTAAATCATCAGGAAATTGTCCATACGACCGTAACAATTCACTCTGGTGGGCAGGCACGTGAGCCCTCGGAAGATTGCCCCAATCGATGTAGTAGCAATCAGACTTAGCCTACCCTTACTCGGCTGGTTAGAGGGAATCAACAAATTGCTTTTTTGTGACAATAGGAGACAGAAGGATCCAGTTGGGTTAAGTAGCGTTTGGAAAACTTCGACAAGTCTTCAATCAGTGCGTCCTTCCTGTTACAACATACGGTGCCAAAACGTGGGCAGTGACAGTCGGGTTGGTCCACAAATTTTCCGATCAGAGCGGACTATGATCGGAGTTTCTTTGAAGGATAAAATCAGAAATAAAGTTATCCGGAAAAGAACTGGAGTTACCGACATAGCTTGCTGAGTAAGCAAGCTGAAGTGGTAGTGGGCTGGCCATGTTTGTCGAAGGACTAGTAGCCGGTGGAGCAGACTAGTCCTAGAGTTGAGATCGCGTATGCTTGCCGGCGTAGTGTGGGACACCCCCAGCTAGATGGATCGACAACCTTAAAAAAGTCACAGGCTGGGACAGCCCTTCAATTTATTTTTGAGATAAGTTTAATTTTTATTTGACTTTCAAAAGTGCCTTTTTATAAATGATTTGACTTTGACTATGATTAAATTTTGCGAATACGAATATTTGAAATCCGACAAACAGCATTGAATCCATAATTACAGCATAATAAAACCTGAAGATTTTGGCGAAACTAAATCAAAACTTACAGGCAGTGCGACTTTTATAAAAATGAGAATTTAAAAAAATATTGCAGCTGATAATGTCAAACTGACAGTGTCATTTTACATAACCTAAATCTAGGCTTGTCGTTACGTGCTTTGAAACACAGTAATTTTAAGAATATTGACATAAATACGTATTTTTAAAGCACGGAATCTCATTTATACATCAGTATCAACCTTAATACAGTATGTTTCGTAAGCGGCTCTTGCATATCGCTCAGTTGAGTGCTATCGGCTTGACCGGATTTTATGTGGGACAAAATACAGAAAAACTTAATAATTTTTTTTGGAGTGACTCAATTATTGTTGATGGTAAACTCCTGAAGAGCAAGCCGGGCCTGCCAGTCTTCGGCACAGTGTCGGCTGCTACTCCATACACGGAAACTGGTGGCGCTAAAGATCGGGTAAGATTCGTGTTGGGAAAGCTATGTGTGTGATTTATTTTAGCAATCAAACGTACGTAGACAGAGTATGCTAGCGTCAGCTTGCAGTCTAACCAAACACTGGCACGGTCTGTATTTTTTTAAATGATTAGTATTCAATATAATTTACTAGCTTTTTTTCGCGACTTTGTCTACGATCCAAGATGAAAAGCACCCTATGTCCTTCTCCAGGTCCCAGGCTACGTATCTGTCAAATTTCATAACATTCAGCCGTTTTTGACTAACAAACATCCAAACATACAAACTTTCATATTAATGATTAGTAGGATTGTCAGGTACCTATCTACAGAATAAAGTTAGGAAAAGAATAGTCGGCATTGGCACAGTTGCCAAGAAGAAAAAAAAAGTTAGCCAAAATGAAGAAATGCCTCTGCAGTATACTCGTAACCCTTGACTGTGTTACATATGCGCTAAGCCATACATAGCCATCCTCAGAAAAGGCTTGCTAAGGAAGTACATATTGGCGCCGATTCCCTTGTTCACAAACTAAACTAAATTTAAGTTCAGTGCATCTTTTTCTTTCTATTTCATTAAGAAGAGGACGGAAGATAAATTTTAGTTTAGTCCTGTCAAATTAATAAGCGCCTGTCACTACTCCATATAAGTTTAGACGTGATTAAAAACTTGCCTACTAAAATTACGTCAATTTACGTCAAGCGCTGATTAATTTGACAGGACTAAACTAAAATTTGTCTTCTGTCCTTTTCTTAATGAAATAGAAAGAAAAAGATGCACTGAACTTAAATTTAGTAAAGTTTGTGAACAAGGGAATCGGCACCATTATCATTAAAACATTCAATTTAAAAAAGTTTTATAAACATAGTACACACACACATACACATACATTGTACATAGTTTTATCAATACTTTAAAATTTCTAGGTATCACAAATAATGAAATATGGCTTTCCCAGTTTGGATAATGTCCGTTCCTACGATGACTTTATACTGTCATACGACCGCCGCAACAGAGTGCCAAACTGGGTGTTTGAGCATATCACTCAAGAACACATCGCTAAGAACAACCAGGTGGACCGAAGCAAATGTGATTTCAAACCAGATGAGAGTATACACCCATTCTTTAGGTGAGAGACTTCGTATTAGGTATCTAATAATAATACAACTGCCTGGTTGATCTGGTGATTCTTAACAGCAATGATCAGAATCTTGGGGGCAAATGCACAAGGATGGATATGCCAAGTTATTCTATCCCAAAAAATCCACCACGGAATTTATAGCCTTAGAGTGAATTCTCGGACATCCGTGTCCACATATCCACCTTAGGGTGATTTTTTTAGGGTAGAGAAACGGAATAACCCGATATCCCCAAAGATTTGTGTCAATGTATCATGTCCTAACAATATCAACCAAACAATCTTTGGACATATTAATTAATTTATACTTTTGTGAGTCCATTTACCCCTTGATTCTAAGCATTGGTTATATGTGTAATGGACCTATCCCTAACCCAGTCTATACATATTACCAGCATTTATTTCAACATTATTTTTTAATGAATTCCAGGTCACAGAACACCGATTACAAAGGCTCAGGTTTCGACCGTGGTCACATGGCCGCCGCTGGTAACCACCGCCTCTGTCAGAAACATGTTGATCAGACATTCTTTCTCACCAACATGGCTCCTCAGGTAATTATAAATATAATCCTCATGTTAATTTAAACATTCAACAGTTTTCAACCTATCTTCCTTAACCTGCTGACCGCTACGTCAAAAAACAAAAACGTGCCCTCGGCTCCAAGCTACGAATTATTCCTTAAAATCTGTCATGTAGTCGTGACCGTGGCGTGCTGGGCACATTTTGGTATGTCATCTATACATGACTGTGGCGGTCAAAAGTTTAAGCGAAGTTAGTAACATGATCATGAACATCTACAGTTACTAGCATGATCAGCCTATAATGTTCCCACTGCTGCGACACAGGCCTCCTCTGTTCAAGAGGGAGTGGGCTGTAATCTACCACTCAGGCCCATTTTGGGTTTGTACTTAAGCTATATAGTTACTAATTACCTTGTTAATCTTTACAGGTAGGAGATGGCTTCAACAGACATGCGTGGAATAATTTGGAGAGACATGTGCGCAAACTTACCAAAGTTTATAACAATGTGTACTGCTGCACTGGACCACTGTACTTACCCAGGTAATTAGGTAATTATTGTGATGTCCAGCACACCTTTGGAATAATTTTAAATTCAAATTAATTTATTTGTTAGAATGTAGGTACAAATCAAGAATTTAAGACTATTGTGGCTCAATTACATACTACCATTACTTAAGGTGTGCAAATATGTAACAGGTAATTAACAATGCGATTTAAATTATTAAGTTTCAGGAACATACATTAATTAACGACAAAATAGAAAAAAAAATATTATTCAAATAAAAAGAAAAATTAAAATGTCAAATTACGAATTGAATGCCAAGTCCATACTTCTTGTAATGTCACGATTCAATAATTTTAAACATTAAATTAGTTATTATAAGGTGTGTGTGTACTATATCAATATTATTTAGATTGACCTTCTGCACGATATGACATAAATTCGTTTAAATCATAATAACAATTGTTTTATATGACAATTGTTTTTATGATCTAAAAGAATAAAAAAAAGTTGACAGTGATTTATAAATCACTGTGTCAACTTTTTGAACAGACTTTGAAACAAACAAATCTTGCCCCATGGCACGAATTACTACTGTGTAATTTTCAAGAAAAATTTCTAGGGTATCATACATATTCTGTATTGTGCCGCCTGGCGCACCAATTATAACCCACTCCACAAATGGAGGGCTCAGAATCAAAATGTATAATTCAATTCTGGAATAGGGATCTTTTCTTTTCATAAAAGTGAAGAATGGAAGGAAAAACTGAATTTGTGCCCAGTTGATGGCAATAGGCTCGCCCTCTATTACATGGAACTTAAACATAACTGGCGAAATGTGGATGTACTATAGGTACACCTCTGCCTAACCTTTCGGGGAATACGGGCGTGATGTTATGGCCGGGAAAAGCCTGTCCCAAGTAGGATATTTTTAAACAGTGCCCCTATTCTGTTTTCAGGAAAGAATCCGACGGCAAAAGTTACGTCCGCTACCAAGTGATCGGCGCCAACACGGTGGCGGTCCCCACACATTTCTACAAAGTCGTGATTGGGGAGGCGAAGGATGGCTCCCTTGATATGGAGGCCTACGTCATGCCCAACCAGAAGATACCTGATGAGACGCCTGTGGCGGCGTTTATGGTATGTCACGGGTTGATATTGATATTTGATGCTAACTAAATACGCTTTGCTTCTACAATTACACCACACCACACAACACAACACAACACCACACAACACAACACAACACAACACAACACCACACCACACCACACCACACCATACCACTCCGCATCACACCACACCACTTCACTTCACAAAAAAACGGGGGGGGGGGGGGCAGGTAATCTGTGTGACAGGTTTTTCCTAGTGCAGATACCAGTCTCCCACAAAGGATTTATCCGATGTAGTATCTTCATATTTTTAAGGCGCCTATGTGGAAGAGAAATAAAATCTTTATTATTATTATAATGAATACATAAAAAGCATAGGCAGTCATGGAAACTGCTGACAGAAGTAAAAACTTTGAACAGCACATGATACAGTCGATTATATTCACATCTCCATAAATGACCATTTAGCTGGCAGAGTAGTGTCCCCCAGAGTAGCACTTTAATGCTTAATATTACGCAAGTGGATCCTTGAATCAAAAAGTGGTGTTCACAGATCTGAAATGTTTTTGAACGGCCTATCCAACGATAGCCCACACCATGGGGTAGACGAGAAAAAAAAAAATCCCCACATTACGTGCGAGGTAGGTACATATCCAAAAAAAAAAAAATTTTTTTTAAGATTTTATTTTAGCACTTTGTCGGCGTGATTAATATGTATACTTATGCCACACAGCACAGCACACCGCTTTCTAGTACGCGTAGCGTCTAGCGTCTCTGACCTACAGTGGGATCAGACAGACAGACAGACAGACGGACATGGCGAAACTATAAGGGTTCCTTGTTTACTACGGAACACTAAAAAGGGGTTTACCCTATATTTATTATATGTATTGTTATATGTTATTCAATTTTTTATTTTTTGAGCAGCGTTTGTGACCGTGCTTTCTTCGTGAATCCGATAAAATAACTCATAAGCTTTTAGAAATCATGAGCAGAATCCAAATCGAACCAATAACATCGGAGATATGGCAAATAATGTAAAGAAAGGTCACAAACGCTACAAAAAAATAATAACTGAATAATATGAAAAATATTAAAGATAGCCCCCAAAGCTTTTAAAGTTAGTTTTCGGTAATTTTTCATGAATATTCAGGAAAATACGGGCGGTCACATGCCCATGGGGGGCATTGGATATGTGTATACATGTGCACAGGCCACTACGCGTCGCCGGCCTGGCGCACATCACATAAGCATGTCGGTGACGCGAACACATAAGTTTTGCCCCTACCAAAAGTCGCTCAACGCGGCTTTTGTGTTGTTTGTGTTTTTTGAAGTGAAAAACTATATCACTTCAAAAAACAAGACAAGTGAATAAGTGGTTAGCGAGTTATAAACGTACTGACAACGGACATATGTCTATTATATGAAGACGTGTTTTATGATTGAATGTTAGTAAACTTGATAAAAAAATATCGATATATCGAACAAAAATATAGATAAGTACATCAATAAAAAAATATCGATATATCGAACAAAAAATATCGATATAACGATTATTTTTTCTACAACCCTACTTCCTGTGGAGAAGTCACATTTAATCTAACCAGCCTGTATTGTACCACCGCAGGGCAAATACCTCGGTCTCCCTTTTCCACACAATTCTGTCTTGCCAGTGGCCAGTCCTTTTGGCAGGAGAAGTATTCGAACAAAACCAAAAATCAAAATATTGTACTACACATAAATCTACATGGGCACTTATGTAACGTCAGAAGAACAAAACTACTACTCTACTACTAGATACATATTCCTTGACATTGTTTAAAATTATTTTCCAATTTCATAATTATTTTATGGAGGCCTTGGCAAAGAGTACAACTTTGTGCCCTTTGGCGTCGAGACCCTCGGTCCGTGGGGTCCCAGTGCGCATAAGTTATTTGCGGAAATCGCGAAACGTCTAGTTGATGTAACTGGTGACCGAAAAGCTGGCGGCTTTCTCGCGCAACGCATCAGCATTGCAATTCAGCGAGGAAATGCCGCCAGCATCCTCGGTACAATGCCCCGAGGGCCTTTTTTAAGCTTAACTTAGTTTTAATTTAATTTAGTTAATGTTAATAATCATGTTGTAATTTGGTTATGTAAATAAATATATATAAGTAAAAAAAAAAAAATATTTTATATTATTTATTGTTATTCAGTATGGTATTTTGATAGTAGATTGTAATGTATGTGTAAAATTTTGCATGCCCAAGTGACGGCAGAACGAGAACATTATCAAAACATGTAAAACATCTATATCCCTACCTGTGTGGGCAGAAAAAAAAATGAATTGATTTGAAAAATTGTAGTTACATATTCTTATTTTTGTTACAGGTACCGCCAGAGTCAATAGAAAAGGCAGCAGGTCTGTTATTCTTCGACAAGATACATAGAAGTAAATTGAATAGAATAAACGGTAAAAAGGTTTAAATATCTATTTATACATACTATTGTAGAACATCCGAACTAAAAGGGAGTTTGTTTGTTACACTAAAACGGCTGGACGGATTTGGATGAAACTTGGCACATAGGTAGACCATGACCTGGAGAAGGACATAGGCTACTTTTCATCCTGGATCGCAGACGAAGTCGCGGGCAACAGCTAGTATTTTATGAATTTGTTTCAAATGTGATTTCAGATCTATTATGTAAATTGTAACGAACTTGTAAATTATTGTTATTGTAAATAAAATATATTACTTAATTATGTATGTTATTTTGTTTTTACTTTTCTCACGTAATATAATATGATCCCTGCAATTTAAGAATACCTATTACGCTGATTAGTTTGTTGAGAAATCGGATTTCTAAATACGATTTAATGCAAATACTAGGAAACTACAATTATTTTTCAAGTGTCTTAATAATGGAAAGATATCAAAAGGATGCAGTCTTCCTGAATAAAATTAACCATCCATCGATTTGATGGATGTCCTCAATGCGTTTTCTATGTATCTCGCCATTGTAGATTTGTATACGTCTGCGGCATCGGAACTCCCAAACGGATGGACCAATTTCGATGCGATTTTATTTTTGATTAGTAGGTACAGATAGCGCGCGAGTTGAATGCAGAGCTTAGGAATGCGGTAGTGCTGTGACCTAATTATAATTATTAATGACCACAATGAGTAATGAATGTCGATAAATTTAAACAATGTTAAAAGTTTAATTTTATTTTTTACACTAGGTTAACATGATGAAAAAAAAAAACAATATCATAATTATCACACGTTTTTAATAATCATTTCACAAAACGGAATAAAAAAAATTTAATCAGATTCAGAAATGGCAGATATGGTTGAATCGGTGTCACTATCCTCGCCGTCGCTGACCTCAATGACGAATCGATCTATGGTATCTTCAATTAATCCATCTCTTTGCCAATAATTTTCTTCTAAAATTATGACGTGATCATCGAAGCCACGCCAATCTTCCGCTGTAACCTGAGAAACCGCCAGCTCCGTAACTTCTTTTAATCTTTTTAGGGATAAATCTGAAGTAACATTGTGATGCCGTACTATTCTTTTCACTTTTGCCCAAGCCAACTCAATCGGATTGAGGTCGCACATGTACGGTGGTAGTCTTACTACGACATGGCCATGACTCCTGATGAATTCATCGATTTTAAATGATTTTTCTATTAGTTTATGTAACTGAACCAAATGGAAGAGCTCATCTTTTCTCATCGTGATTGAAACTTCCACATTATTCTTTGTTAGCCATTCTAACATTATAGGTTTGGTGCTGGACTTTGTTGGGACTT
The DNA here is from genome assembly GCA_905333075.3 of Atethmia centrago. NCBI lineage: Eukaryota > Metazoa > Arthropoda > Insecta > Lepidoptera > Noctuidae > Atethmia > Atethmia centrago. The sequence goes on from HG995385.1 coordinate 19,894,402, forward strand.
TATTTTCTTGCACACTGTGATACAGCGCGTTGTCCATCACAACAACGCTGTTTTGCGGTAGATTAGGGATTAACATACCAGTGGCCCACTTTTCAAAATTAACACTGTTCATCTGTCCGTGATAATCACCTGAGGTAGTACCAGCTTTAAAAAGTAGTTTTGCCCCATTTAAAAACCCTCCTCTTGATCCCGCGTGAACAAGAATAAGCCTGTTTGTGGAGCTTGTGTCTGTCAACACGGCGTCGACCGTTTCATTTCGCCAACATTTTTTAAAAGTGAGGTTATTATCTATCCATGTTTCATCTAGAAAAAAAATATTTCGATCGTCTTGCCTGTATTGACGAATTTTCCGCAAATAATTTGACCGTGCATATACAACAGCAGGCCTTTCCACCAGAATTCTGCGTTTATTATGACATTTAAGCCATTTATATCCCATGTCTTTTAACAATTTTCTTAAAATGGTCACTCCCCATGGAAACTCGATTTTTTCACGAATAGCTGCGAGGAGTTTAATGCAGGTCGGAACAATTTTTTTAGTTATATAAAATTCTTCAATGGTTCTGTGTATAACACTTCGATCAAAATCATCGACATTTAAATTTTTCTTTTTAATACATGGCCTTTTCTTTTTAGAAGGAGAACAAAGAGGCCCTTTCTTAGACTCATTTTGAATTGCAGCCAATGTTCTTTTGGAAAGTCCGGTATAACGGCTTGCTCGGTCGAAAGCATTATTCAAATTAAATGTCAAATTTTTGTTCTGCCTTTCTTCAACACACATCTCTAAAACATTTTTCGCCATTTCTCGTGCTTGGCGATGAATAAAAGCTCGTTTATTTGTAACGGAACTTGATGAACTCGGATCAGTCATTATTAAAATAAAAAAAATAACACGGGAACTTCAGTATTAACACAATAACACGGCAAACGTACGATAGTTGACAAGGATGGCACAGCACTACACTGCAGGCGCGTGAGGTGGGGCGTGCGGATAGCGGGGGGAGATGCTCCCGCTCTTTACCTCAGACCCCGACTGCATTCAACTCGCGCGCTATCTGTACCTACTAAGTCGTGTGTAAAGTGTGACAACCAGTCTTACCAAGGGGTATCGTATCGCCCAGTAACTGGGTTGTGGAAATCAGATAGGAGGTTGCTCCATGTAAAATACTGGTTTTCAGCTGCCTCCGGTTGTTAGCCTGGAAGCTGACCCCAAGATAGTTGGGAAAAGGCTGGCAGATTATGACGATATCTGGCCATCCATAATATATGTTATAGGCGGCTCTGAAGTACGTTACTCGCTGCTCAGTACCCCACCCCTCACCCCCGCTGACACATGAATTCGTTACTGCGCAGCGACTCGCCTTATGTTCCGAGCCGCCATAAAGTTTGTATCGGCTTGTATCTTTAGGTTGTAACAAAATGAAACGTTAGCATGTATAAAACGTTTGTATTAAGGTAGTAACATGACGGTACTGTCATAGTAATGTAGAGGGATATATATCTCGAGGTTAGTCTTCTTCTGCGTCCGACGCGCCGTTCTGTTGGGGTTCGTCATCCATACGCACGTCGCCCATACCTGGAAAAATAATAACATTAATTACACTGGTTAACAGTGATTTTGTTAAATAAATCAAGTCGCTTTTTTAAACACTACCTACCCGCAAATCAAAATTCATTTATTCACTATTTATTTATTTACTAGGCTGAGATAAGTCGCGGGAAGGTACTAAAGGGTTACCGTAGGCGCGGACTTGCGGACGGTGAGCAATGGGTACCTAACCGTCCGGTAAGGACCAGGCCCGGGTCGACGGCGCGTTGTATTCCACGCGCGCCTCAAAGAGATGTCGTCAGCACAAGTGTAGGGGTCCACTAAGGCCGATGCCTGCCGGAGTCGCGGGAAGGTACTAAAGGGTCACCGAGGCCCCAGCAACAAAGGCAATGGAAGGAATACGGGTGGGTTTTAGTCAGTAAGAGTCAGACACACCCTCCCGCTTCGCCCAGAGCGGGAGAAGTTATTTGATGATTTCCCATCAAAAAAAAAAAAAGGCTGAGAATCAGCACTTTTCGAACGTCAAAATTACATAAGACAGTCCCCCAAAACGCCCGCCCTTCACCACTTCCTAGAGCTTTAGCTGGGAAGAAGAAGTGGCGGAACAAACTCCCCAGCAGCACACCTGTCTGTTTAGTTATATAAACTTGATTCTAAATAAACCTCATACTTAGTTTTGTTCAAAGGGCTTGTGGCTAAGTAATAACAGCCGCACGGGTCGATCAATCAGGTTAAGCTACGCTTTCCGCGGTTGATCCGTGACTGCCATCTTTACATACCAAGTCCCCTCCGTGCCTCGGAAAGCACGTTAAGATCTTGACAGTTGTTACGGGTCGTCCGAAGCCCGAAAGTCTGACTTAAAAATGACGCGACTTTGTTTTGAACTTTTTCACTCAATTGACAAAGGTTTGTGAAATATGTGATTATTGAATTATCTCTGAATTATGGTGTTTTATTTCTTTTAAAGCCTATATTTGCTGTTTCTCTTCCTTGGTGTAAAAAAAACAATCAAGAATTCAGTGAACAGCGGAAGTATTAATATTTTTTTCACTTCTCATGCTCTAAAACAGGGATTCCCAAACTATTTTGGGCAAGGGACCCCAAATTTTTCCAAAATGAACTGATACCTCAGACCCCCATAGCAAGTTTTTTTCATCTTGTACGAACTTGTGCACGCTCATCGACTTAACGAGTTTTTTAAAAGTAAAACAAAGATACTTCCTACTAAAATATTAGTCATTTTTATAACAAGTTGGTACACATAACACAACTTATACAGTATCTTGAAAGTTTTAAATAAGAACTTGTGTGAATTGATAGGGGTCGATTTCTAGACCTCGTCGACCCCCAAAATTAGTTTTCGTTTATGTCGACCCCCGGGAAATCGATTTCGACCCCAAGGGGTCGATATTGACCACTTTGGGAATCCCTGCTCTAAAAGTTCGTCTTTATGTTGTGCGTAGGCGACATAAAATAGCTTTTTATGTTCTAGTGCATAAACTTTTTTCTAAGACTAAGAAATCAGGCCCAACAGCCACACGTGCAAAACGTCGCAGATTAAAGTCCTTATTTTATTTTATTTGCATTATTTATATCACTTCCGTGTTTTCTATCGTTAATTTGATAAACCCAGATGAAATAGCTGTCATAAGTCGAATGACACATGTTAAAAAAAAAAAAAAAAACCTTTAAAAAGTTTCGTGAAAAGTGATTAAACTAAAACAATGGAATATTCATGTGACGAAGAAACTACACTCTCGCCTAACACGTTCATGGAGCAGAATGCGAAAAACGTGGTTGAAGAAATATTACCGCCGAAATCCTAGCAACTTTATCTCAACGCGTACGACAATTTCTTGCGTTGGAGATCAGACAAACAAGTAAATACTGTTATATACTTTATGCCTGTTTCATTTTGTCGCAATCGAAGTGAAAAGCAGAGTGTATAACTCGGGCATAAACGAGCCATTTTACCCCGAGACGTGGATAGTTAAGTCGAGGGGTTCTTCTATGCACTAGATGTGATGTGTGATGTGATGGTATCTACTATTAATGTATGAATCATTTTCGTTTTCGGCCGAAAATAAGACTAAAGCCGAAGCTTCTTTTTGTTTTCGTTTTCGGCTGAAAACCCATTTTCGGTCGGACACCAATTTGTTATGTATATAGATAAAGTCCAGGTTTTTTCATGATGTTTTCCTTCACCGATGTCGGTAATATCCAAGGTAAACTCAGAAAGTACATATGAATTGAAAAGTCACATTTTTACTTGTCCAGATTTGAACCCACAATCTCGAAAGGTGGGGCTTAACCACTGGGCCATCACGATTATAATCATTTACAAAGGTATGTAAAACAGGTACATACCCTGGTCCTCGTCCTCCTCGGCGGAGTCGCCGGCCACCTCTGCGTTCTCGGCCTCCGCGCGCTCCATCTGCCGCGCGAGCTCGGCCTCGTCCGTCGCCGTCACTACCTTAGGCTGTAAAACACAACGAGGACTTTAATATCATAACACTATTACTAGTTAAGACGCTGACAACACCTAAACCGCGGTCACTGTCAGATTGCATAGAAAAGAAAGAGAAGCGCGATGACACAACGCTTGTAATTTATTGCAAAATATGAAGCAATTATCTATTTACTCAAAATTCAGTTGAGTAATCGAAAATAAAAAACAACCAAGTTGTGCATTCTATTAAGACGATATTGTTATTAATTAAATACGTAATGTATGTTGATATTTAATACAGATATTTTGGATTAGAACTCAAGGTAAGAGGTTAGTTTAACGTTAGTTTCTGTCGAGTTTTTTTTTCAAAACGTGTTTTGGTAATAACCAAATTCTGGGAAATATGTTCAAAATTAACATATATTTTTTCCGCTACCACAAACTATACAGATTTGGCAATTTTTTTTCTTAAGAGTAGCCAATTTTGGTCAATTGGGTCTTGTCAGCGCCTTAAGGATTTTAGAAACGTGGAGCATTCAAAATCAAAAGTCACTTATTCAAACTAGGCTGAGAATCAGCACTTTTCGAACGTCAAAATTATATAAGACAGTCCCCCAAAAACACCCGCCCGTCACCACTTCCTAGTGCTTTAGCTGGGAAGTAGCGCAACCAACTCTCCAGCAGCACACCTGTCTGTTCAGTTGGAAAAACCTGATAGAATACCTACAAGAAAAAAAAATAAAAATGTTTATGTCGTCAGCTAGCACTGAAAGATATGATCAATGAATAGTGAATGTTGCGCGTGGGGAAAGGGTTAGGGTTACCCGTCGAGTAAAGTAATAGGGTTTTCCCAATGGAAGATTTGAAAAACTCAATAATACTTTTACTAGCAGCCCGGAGTCTAGATTTTTGTCCTACTACCGGCTACCCATGAAACGGATACAAATCTCACACATTCCCACATCAAAAGTCAAAGCATTTATTTCAATTAAACCAATTACAGGCACTTTTTAACTGTCAAAAGAGTTGGTCAGTTAGTCAGAAAGTTGAAGCTAGTTGGCCATTCCAAAACGTAGATCTCTATGGAGTAGAACATACAAGAAACTCCAAGGACACTCTTTTAAATCAAGATATTACAAATTCTGGGTACATTATTCTTGCTGCTTGTATATGTGAGAACAATGTAAAAAAAAAAGAATAAAAAAAATAAGTTCTGGCAGTTAAGAGATGACCAGTCTCAACTGATGGCGCCCGTTCACGAATATGACGCGTGGGTCAGCACCATCCAGCTCAACCAACACACACGCCACCATCAGCGAGACATTTAAGTGACTCCATCCATACTTTTACCTAAGAATCATAACTCTTACTACACTTTTACACAATATGCAAATATTATGTTACATATTTTTAGTACCAACCATATGTATAATACAGTCAACAGAGACATCTGTACTTTCCATGCAGCAACTTATGGAGGCATGAGGAACAGGGTGTAAAGTTCACTCATCCTCCATAGAAAAGGGAGGATCCTCCGACCAGACGGGTGTCGTGTCTGGTGGGCAACTGCCCGACGGTTGATGTTGGGACGTTGTATATATGCTAGTTGCGCGGTAAACTCTGCTTGCGCGATGCAGGCTTTTGCGTGACGTCAGTGTGTTGCGTAGTTCACATGTAGCGATGTAGATGCCGCCACAAACTTTATCCATGAGTACTGTACTTAAGGCGCTGACAAGACCCAATTGACGAAAATAGGCTTAAGAAAAAAAAATGCCAAATCTGTATAGTTTGTGGTAGCGGAAAAAATATATGTTAATTTTGAACATATTTCCCAGAATTTGGTTGTTACCAAAACACGTATTGAAAAAAAATCTCGATACAAACTAACGTTAAACTCTTACCTTGGTTCTAATCCAAAATATCTGTATTAAATATCAACATACGTTACTTATATGAATTTTATTTAATTTTATTTTAATAACAAGAACGTCTTATTTGAATGCAGAACTTGATTGTTTTTTATTTTCGATTAGGTACTCAAATAAATTTTGAGTAAATAGGTAATTGCTTCATATTTTGCAATAAATTACAAGCGTTGTGTCATCGCGCTTCTCTTTCTTTTCTATGCAATCTGACAGTGACCGCGGTTTAGTTGTTGTCAGCGTCTTAAATATCTCTCGATTACTAAAAATCTGTTACAAATAATCGATTTTTCTACTTTTGTATCTCTTTGATTTAAATGGCGGAAACAGATTTTTTGTAATCGAGATATTTTTAAGTACAGTCTGTAGTCATTGGTAAAATTGCTCATGGAAAGTAAAGATATACAGGTTGAAATTGAAAACTTGCGACAAACTGAAATGGGACATTGTATACATCATTATTAACAACTTTTACTAAGGGACCAAAGCTGTAATCCCAAAAAAAAAAATCAGCTTTTCCTACATTTTGATGAGGTATTGCGAACATAAATGTAGGGGACAGCAGTTTTTTTTTTGGGATTGTAGCTTTGGTCCCTTAGTAAAAGTTGTTCATAATGATGAGTACAATCTCCCATTTCGATTTGTCGCATGTTTTCAATGTCACCCTGTATGTATAATGTTGACCGTAACTTTTATTATTATGCATCGTACTTACCGCCATTTGCACGTTGAATACTCCTCCCGCTGTGTCTATGTTCTCCTTAATTTTGTCGATGGCATCTTGCAATGCTTTGAGACCGTCTGTTTTCTCAGGCGTTGATGTGGTCATTACTGAAAACATGATATAAATTATGAAAGGTAATATCAGGGAGTTTATATTTTTATCTGCTCTGATCTGCTAGATTGCTAAATTCATAAGAATCCAGGGAATATTTCTATAAATTTAATACTTGGCAAATGGAATGGCGCATTGTAGCATTATCACAATATAACATATTATGATAATGCTACATCTAACACGAGCACCCCTACGTCGCCTTACTGGTCAATATAATAATCTCTTCCAAAATATTGACATCTTCGCTTTTCCAACTGATAAATTTAGAGGTCTTGTTTGTGGAACTATTTTGAATATTGATATGTAATATTTTCGACTCTTAGACTGTATCTTTATAATTTCTTGTTTTTCTTTTTTATTTGCATGCCTGTTTAGTGTGTAGTTGAATCATTAACACATTATGTAATTTATTTGTACCAATCTAATTGTAAGCGCATATTGCATTAATTTTATAATTTGTCTTTATAATAATATGTGGAAAATATCGTGGGTTTTACTCACTCTGTAGCTCAGATTTTGTGTAATACTGGAACCGTTTATTTTCCCAAATAAATATAATAAAATAAAATGATTATCATTTCCAATGCTCTTAAAAGAAGTGTCCTAATTGTAGCTAAAGACTAATAAACTGTTAAACAGCAGTATACAATTTAGTAAGTCAGCCTTTTCCCAACTATGTTGGGGTCAGCTTCCAGTCTAACCGGATGTAGCTAAATACCAGTATTTTACATGGAGCTACTGCCTATCTGACCTCCACAACCCAGTTACTGGGTAACACGATACCCCTTGGTAAGACTGTTTGTCAGACATTCGGGCTTCTGACGACCCGTAACAACTGTCAAAGATCTACTAATGACAGCCAGGACCAACGGCTTAACTTACTTTCCGAGGCACAGAGGGATCTTGGTATGTAAAGATGGTCACTCATCCAAGGACCAACCGCGGCAAGCGTAGCTTAACCTAATCGACCGACCCGTGCGGCTGTTATTACTTAGCCTCACAAGTATTCAGACGTTAATAAATAATAATTTCAACTCACCATACAAAGGCGGTGCAATAAGATTAATCTTGATAGGCAAGTCCACAGTGGACAACGCAAGCCCCGCTTTCAAGGCAGCACGTACAGCATCAATGCCTTCATAGCCATAGCACGCACACTCTATGTCCGCGCGGATCTTCACCGCTTGTGACGTCAGCTTCCGCTTGATGTTCGCTAAGAGGACCTCCTTTGTGTTCTCATCGAGACCACACTCGTTTAGCACTGAAGGATCGCTGGAAGATTTATATAGAAAGTTTAATTTTATGTTAATTTCTAGTATGGAGGTATGTTGGTTTTGTCATGTTCAGGTATTGTATAAGGCAGATGTGTGTGGAAACGCCCTAGAAGGTCATATAGTGACCCTATTGGAGATCTTTGGTCAGGCGCGTATTACTCGCAACCGGCGCGCGTGTATGACCAGATGTATGAACGTAAACGAAGCAAAAGGAGTATGTAAGGATCATAGTGAGTGACGTTCTATGTATAGTTTCTGCCTACCGCCACGGGAAGAAGGCGTGAGTTTATGTATGTGTGTATAGAGGTATGAGGAACAGGGTGAAAAGTTCCTCATCCTCCATTGAAAAGGGAGGATCCTCCGAACAGACGGGTGTTGTATTTGGCGGGGTACTGTCCGACGCTTGTTTTGTACTGTATGTGAATCGCGCGGATAACGCTGACATCTCAATGTAGGATACGTCAGTGTAGTTCGTATGTGACGGTATACAAGGTGTCTTTTTGATCCCATAACTCTAGGGTACAAATGAGACTCAAATATCAAAGAATCAACTGGCATATGAATTATTTTTGAATTATAATTTTTTTTTCAAAATAATTCGACGGTAAAACAACCTTACGTGAAATGTGATGTGACTACGTCGAATTTTTTAGATTTCAATATAAATTATTGGTTTGAATGAAAATGAATTACTCGTATTTATCAATGAAACTTAATACCTACACACATCGACGGTCTAGTGTTAGTATTATGATATCTTCGAAACTATTAATTTTTGAACCACATATTCTAGGACTTTTTGTATTATTTTTACATAGAATATAACCCTAGAGTTATGGGATAACACATAGATATAGCCATACTCCCTTGTTGGTCATGTGATGCAAAAGGATTTTGTGGTCTTCCCCAGTTTAGGCGTTTTGGGCTATTTAATAATATCTTTATTAGTAGCATCCCAGAATTTGTGATCTAGTATACACTTAGGCCTACCCCTTCAGTAAATGATTTGGTGCAATAAGAATGATTTGGTGTTATGCTATTTATTACAGGACAGAACAGGAAAGACAGCTAGTTTTTCACACGTATATATGTTGCGTTGTATGAGGGATTCTTTATACCCTAATGGCTGATTGGATTTTATAAATGCAGTTTAGCTCGCAATGGTTTTAAATAATTAAAATGGCAGATTTAAGACGTTAATCAGTAATGTCTTGATTAAAGTTACTCCTCATATGTGTGCACAGTATGTAATTTGATATGTGAATAATTTGTATCCAGCAAATTTTAAATCTCTTATTAAATCATGGCCTTTAAATTTTAATACTTTACTTATTCTGTTTTCATTCAGAAATAATGTATTTGTTAGGTTAATCAGAACATAAATGTAGAAATAGTGAAAATAGCATTGATTTAATATTCTCAATGTGGAAAATTGTTAGGGAAAGTATGATTTTCTTTAACTTTTACTCACACTGCAGCCTGTTTAAAGAAGTCATATGCTGAAGCCTTCTTCTTGTATTTCTCTTCAAACAGCCACGCGGTCCTCTTGTAAAGCTCTTCCAGCTGTTCGGAGCTCTCGTAGTGCAGGAGTTCAGCCACGTGACGAAGGATAGAGTTCACTGCCTTTGCTTTAGCGTACCTCTCAGTACATTTGTCTATGTCCTCCGCAGATACACGACGTTTTGACAAGTCTATGTAACCTGGAAAGTGTTAATTTAAAATTAATATATTGAATTTGATTTTCTCAAACTGTTACTTTTAAAACTGCTTTAGCAGGGTAAGAAGAATTGAGTTAGATAATAAAGGGGCCATATCTAATAAACAAATTATAACAGCAAGAATTGTATGTTGACATAATTAAATTGAAACCAATTATTTATAGTTTACATAGCAATGATAAGAAGTTTGTATGACAGTTATAAATTAGTAAATGAGTAACTTTGAAATGAATTAGCTGCTTCAAAAGCATTGGACTATACAAACCTAGACTCTTGACAAAACAGGATAGTAAGTGGTAACGTAACTTTGAAAGGTTCCCTGATAATATAAATTTAACATGAATGACTATTAATTAAAGTATAATCAAAGCGGTACCCTTTTCTTTGTCTACTCTGATTACGACGACGGGCTCAGTCTTGCCGACTCTGATCAATTTGTTGATGGATCTGATACGACGTCTGGACAACTCAGACAACAAGATCATGCCCTCAATGTTGTTGTACTCCAGCAGGTGGACGTACGCGCCCATCTCCGCGATGGACCTCACGTTCACCATCACCACATCTTCCACCTCCGGATACTTTTCTTGGTAAAACCGACACGAAAGAGGCATCTGAAACGATTTTTTAATTCATAACCTATACATTCCATTTTTTAAGGATTCTCACAACATGAAAGCCTCAGTCGGCTTATTTTAATACCTTGTTTGTGTTTTATTAGTTATTTTACTAATAATTTTGGGAAATAACTAGAAGAATGATGAAATACAGCACTTGTTCACGTTGACGACTGAAGACAACTTTTACGTTTCGTTTTGACAAGCAAAAGACTCGATTCTTTATGATGACAAAGTTACAACTTTAATACAATTTTAGAACTTTTAGAAATCTTGTAAATCGAGCATATACACATAATCAGCCTATTATGTTCCCACTGCTGGGCGAGCATATACCATAGTATAATTATAAAAATATGATAAAAATAGATGATTTTTAGTATATTAATAGTTATTTCTATTCCTTTAGGCAAGAAAACAGAATATCTTTATGCGTAATGGAATGTCGTGAATGTTGCCTGTCTTGAAATAGGTTGAATAATTTATGGCTAATAAATTCTTCTACAAATAATAAATGATGTATTCATTTATCATTTACTCTACAAACAATTTCATTATATAACGTGGAGCATCATTTCGGTTTTGTAAAACCAAAACCGCCAGTGTCGCGCGTATTGTGTAGGTACCTTATTAGGATAGGAGCTATAAATTTGGATGTAACCAGTAGTACCAGCCAACAGATGACGGGGTAGTATTTTGTAGCTGAATAGTCAAGTGCTATAATTATTATTATAGGTACTGCTTACAAGCGGAAAAGTATTAAATTAAACGATCCGTGAAGTCTTTTAATAGGTAATAACATATTGAGAAACAAAAAAAAAAGTTCGCAGGATGGGCGTCGCGCTATTATGTTCAACAAACTGAGTGGCTTTTTATTTATTTTATTATAAAGGTGGACACACATTTGGCTAGGTATACCTAACAAGTAGGTACCATGTATTTGATATTATGAGTAACACCATACATATGAGGGTTTGGTTACTGTTGACATTATAATAATTAAACTAGGTCGGTCTAGTAATCAACCATAAAGAGGGCGGACTCTTGGTCTGTAAAATTGGTTTGGGCACACCACTAAGCACGGTATGATTGAATCAGTCACTGCAATTTGGCACAAACGCGTTTTTTTTGACGTCAAAAACTTCAAAGTAAGCAGTTTTTTTTGCGGAATCAAACTCTTTTCTGAGAAAATGGCTAGATGCGATCAAAATCCTTTGGAATGCCATTAGCGTTTATTTTTCAATTACTTTAAAAAAAATTAAATGGCAATTTATGTATAATTTTCCGAGCTTATCAGCCTGAAGTATTTTTAATTTACCTAATTTATAATTTTAGAGATTCCTTTTTCATCAAATAACTCTTACGATTTTACGTATTTAGATACCTAAGAGTTTAACCAAAATTGTAAGACATCAAATAACATGATATTAATTAATATCTACGATAAATTAAATTATTCTTCCACGCAGTCCTAGTTGTAATGATTTGTTAGCAACTTATTAAATCGTAATTAAAGACTGCTGGAGTGGCGTGCGTTTATCTTTCTGCCCATTAAAACCTATTAACGAATGAAATCTATCGCATTCCTGGTTGGCATACACTCGTTCCAGGAAGATGGCCTATTTAAAGATTCTCAGAGCCTTGACAGTGTGATTTAATTGAAATAATTAATGCATTATTATGTCATCGCTTTGTCATAGACGAGGAGTTCGTGGCCCAATAATAACAGCCGCAAGGGTCGACCGAAGGTTAAGCTACGCTTGCCGCGATCGGTTCGTGGATGGGTCACCATCCATTACTTATCGACATCCTTCCGTGCCTCGGAAAGCACGTTAAGCCGTTGGTCCCAGCTGTCATTTGTAGATCTTTGACAGTCACAACGGGTAGTCAGAAGCCCAAAAATCTGACAACCAGTCTTACCAAGGGGTTATCGTGTTACCCAGTACTTAACATGGAGCGCCTGCCTATATAACCTCATAAACCTATAGGTTATATAGGCAGGCGCTCCATGTACAATACTGATATCCTATTAGACTGGAAGCGGACCTCAACATAGTTGGGAAAAGGCTAAGCAGATTGATTTCTTTGTCATAGGTAGTCGACTTGTTCATGAAAGGATTCTGCTTGGTGTTGGATGAATAGCAATATTCAGAAGTAAGCTGTTTAAGGCGCTGTCAACACCCAATTGACCAAAATAGGCTACTCTTAAGAAAAAAAATTGCCAAATCTGTATAGTTTGTGATAGCGGAAAAAATATATGTTAATTTTGAACATATTTTCCAGAACTTGGTTGTTACCAAAACACGTTTTGAAAAAACATCTCGATACAAACTAACGTTAAACTAACCTCTTACCTTGAGTTCTAATCCAAAATATCTGTATTGAATATCAACATACGTTACACATTTAATTAATAACAAGAAGAACGTCTTATTTGAATGCAGAACTTGGTTCTTTTTTATTTTCGATTACTCAACCCAATTTTGAGTAAATAGATAATTGCTTCATATTTTGCAATAAATTACATGCGTTGTGTCATCGCGCTTCTCTTTCTTTTTTATGAAATCTGACAGTAACCGCGGTTTAGGTGTTGTCAGCGTCTTAAGTTTCTTATTTAAGGTTTTGAAAACTCCCGAAGTGAACTTTCCCTGAAGCTCCTAATGCCAGGCTCCTAATCAAAGCCCCACACATTTTTGGATTTAACTATGATTAAATGATTATGATCATACATCCTCACAGGATCATTATAGAATAGACCCATAAAAAAACCTACTATGTTAGAATGGGTACCTAACATCGCACTGTGAGCATCAATTATTTATTATTTTGGACTCTCAAAAGAGCCTACAATCACATCAATTAAGTTTTATTAATAGAGTCTAGATTCTAGACGCCTGCGTTCGGCGGTGTCGCTTTGAAATGTAAGTTCCTATTTAGAATTCGTTGCCCTGACTACCCACTGATTCAAACAAACAGCACCTCATTAGTTTAATAAAGTTACGAGCTCTTAAAACTGTGTGAAACAAAGAAAGCATTGAATATCAGGCGCCATGATGTGTAAGTCTTCTTAAATCTGACCGTTGAGGTCGGAGGGACGTCCTATTTGACCAACTGGTGCATTTTTATTTGTAAACAGAATTTTAATTGATGCAGATTGATTGGGCCAAGAATACATTCGACTTGTTAGTGTTAAAGCTCCCGCAGACAGGCGCAACGCGTCTTTAGTAGACTGCTTCTACCAGCATCGCGTCGCACCGTCGTCGCCTCGCGCTTGTCTGCTCCAAGCCTTTAACCTAAAGTCGACACAAAGAAAAAATACGATGATGTGTAGGTACCTAGGTAATATTCTACATTTCATACTAGTAGGTTAGTTTTGTCGATCTTCAGCGGTAGACTCAGAAGAACATGGAAGGCCAGCTGAGAATATGGCCATCATTATGATGTTCTATATTTTCGATAACTTTTCTGAATCCCGCCTTCGCTATTGTTAATACTGGCAGTCGAGAAAAAAAGGTTCTGTTTTTTTAATGGAAAATTGATTTTGACAGCAAAAAAATTGGCGGGATGTCATTTTCAATAGTTTACTTCTTTTTACGGTGCTAACGGGACCCTAATACTTAGGTTCCGATTTCTGTCGCAGGGATGTATCTTTTGAACCGTAAGTAATAGGGTAGACCCTTGAAATGTTCAAATAGTGTATGGCCGCAGTAACAAAAAATAATAAAATTAAAATAATTGTAGGGTGGTACGGAACCCTTCGCGTGCGAGTCCGACTCGCATTTGTCCGGTTTTTTTTTAAATTGGATGTGATGGTCGTGTTATCGCAGTTTCCCGGTTAATATTATCTAAATACAGTGTAATTACTATGCTGATATGGCAGGTAGCTAGTAAATTAAGTAAACTGCTTTTGGTGACCCTTGCAGAATAAATAGTCTGCAACGGCTCAATTGCAAAAAAAAAATGCTCAAAAAGTTTTCATCATAAGTACACTCTTATCACAGGTACGTATCTCATCTGTCATCTTAAGAGGACTGAACTAATTTTGGTCATACATTTGCATTGTACGTAGAATCGTGAAGTTATGCATTTTATACTCAATTGCGGTTCCATGCTGTCAAGAGCGAATTAGGGATGACTTAGACCACAGATCATTTAGACCGTGCTGGGCGCGAGCCGTGCCAAACTTCACGAACATTTCATTTCATTTGAGCAGACACGGACGTGACTCGCGTCCGTGACGGTCTAGCATAAATCATCCCTAAATTGATTTATCAGCGTGCGCTGTCAAATCTCAGCTGTGATCAGCAGTTCAGTCAGTAAGACCTCGATAGGACGCAGCGCTTGTCGCGCGGATCGGCGCGCGCGTTCGGAATGCGCGACAGTTCGTTGTTTTAAGTAATATGGCGGTTTTTAGGTAAGCTTTCTTTTTTAATTAATTAATTAAGAGATATTTTGTTTTAAAGTTCCCGTAGTGTTAAATGCAAATTATGCTGGTAATTTTTTTGGTTTATTGTCGAAATCTCTAAATAACGTGTGGGTTTCCTACCTACTATTTTCTGCAGGGTTTTAGTTTAATGTACTTGTATTTTTGTGATTAGACCTACATATTCTTTTTCTTAATTTAATACCTCTAAATCTATCTTTTTAGTTTTTTTTTTTTAATTTTTAACATTGCGACCTTAAAAGTTTAACATTGATTAGGATTGTGACAAAAAAAATAAAAACCTTCGATCTATTATTGATCGAAGGCTACATTATTAAAAATCAAGCACCTTTTCCAGGATTAGTTGTCATTCAGAACCTTGAAGACTGCAAAAGCTTGTGTCTCTAATACTTTTATTAAATCCTCTTTTAAATATGGCAGAATAATTATCATTAGAAACTGGCACAACTTCCTTTCATGCCAGAATTATTTTTAAAATAAAACCGCATTTCTAAGCCCAAACACATGTATGTACCTAACTTCTTTAGACAAATATACAAGAAACTTAATACGATGATGAATGTCGTTAACGGCACACTCCGCTAAACAACAAATGAATTAAATGATCGTATCACATCACCGAATCATGCGCTTGTAAAAATACTCGTACATACATATGTACCTACAATAAATTATAGTAACATTTGCATTTCATCATGTTTGTGAGTAATTCGTCTTTGACAGACGGTCAAGATTAATCAAAATGCCTTGAGATTGTCATCATGATTCTTGTTTTTAGGCATTTCTCACACTTAAACCTACCAACACACTTGTTTATCCAGCAGGCTTAGCATGACGATTTCTATTTCTTCGAAGAATAGACATAGCCCTTTCTATACAAAGTGACATTTCGTTTCTCCATTTTTGACATCGCACTGTAGATATACTTCTGCAATCTGTCATTTTCTTTCGTTTCTAACGATCTTTGTCTAGGTCCTTTTTTGTGTAGACTATTTCAGAAGAAAGTTTCTATACCAAACTGTCAAAATCACACTGACAACTGACAATTGTCTAAGGTAGTGAAGACAATTTGCATTTTAGTATTCGACGGCCACAAGGTACCTGTATACGGTTATCTACAAATTCATGATCTTACAGAAGAGCGTTTTGAACGCAAAACTGTGATAATTAATAGAAGAACAAAGCTATCTTCTCCTATTTGACATCATTTAGTCAGTTCATTTAGGATTACCAAGGAAATGGTTAAGGCCAATATTGCTATAATAATTTTTTGTTCCAAAATACGGTACTTTGTCACTTTGAGAATAGGTAGTTGTCTTTATAAACGTGACTTAATATCAGTAAAAATTGAGAATCAAACAGAAAAAAAAATCGTATGACAAAACAAAGCATTCTGAGTCGAATTATGTAATAGAGTGAATTTCGTAAAAAATGCAGTTGACTCTTTCGATGTTACTGCCGTCGTTTTTTTACACGGAACGTCATTTTTGTCTATTCTTCCGTAGACAAAACAGTGCTCGTGCTAAGTCTGCAGATAATGGTGCCGATTCCCTTGTTCACAAACTAAACTAAATTTAAGTTCAGTGCATCTTTTTCTTTCTATTTCATTAAGAAAAGGACAGAAGATAAATTTTAGTTTAGTCCTGTCAAATTAATCACCGCCTGTCAATACTCCATACAAGTTTAAACGTGATTAAAAACTTGCCTACTAAAATTACGTCAATTTACGTCAAGCGCTGATTAATTTGACAGGACTGAACTAAAATTTATCTTCTGTCCTTTTCTTAATGAAATAGAAAGAAAACGATGCACTGAACTTAAATTTAATTTAGTTTGTGAACAAGGGAATCGGCGCCACTATCCAATAGCCCCCCTATTAATAGGATCTGAGAACTACAACATGAGTGGGTATACGGTATACTCACCCATAGGTCCGAGACAGAGGTGATTGAGGAAAACCGTTTTCCTATCAAGCACTTTTGTCTGTCTACCCCTTAAGGAAATACAGGCGTGATATTGTGCTTTTGCATGCTTAAATGGGATGATCTTTTTAACAGAGGCCCATTTCTAAAACCGGTGCTTCTTTTTAAAAGATCGCCTCTTCCCAATCCCTAGGCCCAATTAAGTCATCTGTTTCGATTCTGACTGTAATTTTCTTGGGTAATGTTTTTTTCTTTTCCAGCTGCATCTAATAATCTAATCTATCATCGAAGATTTTTATCAATCTATTTGAATGAATGAAATGCACCGACCCCAGCGTGGTTAAACCAGACTCGATTGCTCGAATGAATTAAACTTTCGCAGAATTTTGTTCCATTAGCCAACTGGCACATCTGTTAATATTATTTGCGAGATGGTTGAAGATTAAAAAAAAAAGTCAAGTCACTTTAGTGTGAGAAATGCCTCCTAGGTCCCTATTGAACATTTCGTTTTGATATTCTTGCTATGTTAAAAAAAAAAAAAAATGTTTTTATTTATGCTTTTTTTAAAAGGGTTTCGTGTTTGGAGTCTCCTTTTAAGCAAACAATGCCTGTGTTAGCAAAATCTTAATCTATTAAAACAAATCCGTAGGTACTTAAAATGGTGCCGATTCCCTTGTTCACAAACTAAACTAAATTTAAGTTCAGTGCGTCTTTTTCTTTCTATTTCATTAAGAAAAGGACAGAAGATAAATTTTAGTTTAGTCCTGTCAAATTAATCAGCGCCTGTCACTACTCTGTACAAGTTTAGACGTGATTAAAAACTTGCCTACTAAAATTACGTCAATTTACGTCAAGCGCTGATTTATTTGACAGGACTAAACTAAAATGTATCTTCTGTCCTTTTCTTAATGAAATAGAAAGAAAAAGATGCACTGAACTTAATTTTAGTTTAGTTTGTGAACAAGGGAATCGGCGCCTTTATATCAAATAAAACAATTATGTTAGTGAGAGTGTGATTCGAGTGTGAATTCCAGTTCGTAGTGTGTCTGTATGTGAGAGTGTCTGTCAGAGTAAATGAGAGAGTGTATGCGAGATTGTATCTGAGAGTGTAAGTGAGAGTGTATGTGTGAGTGTATCTGCTACTTTATATGATCCAAAAGTACCTGCGTTACATCATATGTAGGGTCATCGTTCGGTCAGCTGATAATTCATTTTACGATGAAAATAACGGTAATTAAAAAAAATAAATAAAACATAGTACCTATCTGCTTTATATTTAGTTCAGTTATTATAAAACGTTTCATGATCTAATTTGAAATATTTTTTTTTAATACTAGCGGTTTATTGTTCGGTGTGTAGGTAATTTTGTATTTTTTTCTGTCGAGAAAATTTTATGGAATCATGTTTTAGTCAAACATAGTACTCAACTAATCCTCAACTTTACCTTATATTCATTTCAATATTAATGCTACAGTATTTTCGATATAACGGAGGATCATGCTCAATTTGTGGTATTGTAGACTCTTAAAACTTTAATGTTCCGTGCGCACTTTAACGACGGCAATAAATCTCTGGACAAGCCTCAGCTATTCGGTGCAGTCGTTAATTCATTAATTTTAGTATTTCATTCACTACAATGTTGGTAATGTGTGGCCATCTTTAATTTAAACCTTGTTATTACAGTGGAATAGCGACACCCTGCTTCGGTGCACTGACGTACATGTCAAATCATCGAGACTTCTGTGCTATATCTAAGTTAAATATGATTGCCTCGTCGGTCGCAAGTGCTACTGCTGAGCATGAGGGTCCTGGGTTCGATTCCCAGCTTGGGCAAAGTGTTATTGGGTTTTTCTGTCTGGAATTTCTCAGTAGCTGCCCGGATTCTGTATTAGTGCCCGGTTGATGGCAATAGGCTCACCCCCTATTACATAGGACTTAAACATAACTGGCGAAATGTGGTGAAAAAAAACCCTTTGGGGAAACAAGGCGTGATGTTATGTATGTATGTATGTATGTATGTATGTATGTATGTATGTATGTATGTATGTATGTATGTATGTATGTATGTCTGTATGTATGTAAATATGAATGTAAATATAGACATAAACTTTTCGAAATAAATGCTTTAAGTGATCGTGACTGCGTTAAAATTCATTGTGTTAACACAAAAAACGACTTTGTTTTCGAACAAAATAACTTGTAGATGATGTTCTTAATTTAATGTGTCAAAGAATCTATCCGTACTTACATAATATACGGATAGATTTAGTTATCTTGTTCGTCTAGTGGTTGCAAGTGCAACTGATTTGGTTGAGGTTCAGACACGGGTATTCTCGGGTCGGTCAAGTGTTAACGTGGTTTTCCGATGGGTACTCCTCGGTAGCAGCCCAGAATCTAAATTTGTACCCAGTATATGGCAATAGGATAGCAATTACATGAGACCTACTATAGTTGGCAAATCCCGCGTTAATAGATACGCCTCTGCCAACCTCTTCGTGAAAAAAGATACTATAATAATATATAAAGATACTATATTTTTATAACAATTTTTAATTCATTGAAACTTTATTTTCTTGTCATTGTTACATCGCTGGTTTCTAGGGTAACTAACAAGATTCAATAAACGAGAAATTGTTCATTTGTTTTCATTAGGGCCTCAGGTCAATGACTGCAGCTTTTTATTGCTGTTAGTTTTGATTTTATCAAGATTTTTTTTAAAACTAATTGTACGTAAGTAGTATAGAATTAAGTACAGACTAAGTACAGCCAGAGCGTAATTTGCGTACTTATAAGTAAGAACTGAATTTGAGTCGATTAATTTTGCGACAAGCGTGTGTTGTCGTACGTAGATAGATATTTTACGGTTTACAGAAATATTTGGATGAAACCGAATTCAATATAAACGTAATTTATAGTGACTTGCAATGTTAAGGCTCGTGGAGACTGGGGCAATATCGCGGGCGCGACAGGCCTGCCTGTCGCGCCCACGATATCGCGCTGGTCTGCACGAGTCTTTATCCGTAGACCATAATACATATTTGCCCGTCTACTTAGTATGTACAATTCCATCGCCACCGTTATTTCTGCTGACTTCGTTAAGTGTATCTGCCACTTTCTAAGCATCGGCACTTTATTATCCATGAACTCACGTCGCACATTCTTCCCAGAATAAGTACCTACTTATCTATTTCTTGGTAAATATAAATTGCAAGTTTAAAGCTTCTATAGATATAAACTAGCTGGGTCCCGCGACGTTGTTTACGCATGGGGCTGAGTTTTGAAACATCCTTTTATTACCATGAAAGTCTAAAATCCTATAGGAACATATCTTCTATTTTCATGTTTCGATCTTCTATGGCTTATGCGGACGATATTATCAAACGGCTGTCACGAAACCAGTTCATTTATTGGCGAAGATGCCAAAAAAGTTTGCACATTGTCTACACGAGTCAATAATATTTTGTTACATTGACCCACTCAAGAGTCTTGACGTCACATTACCGTTAAAGAACACATCAAATTGGCTCACTGACCACTCATTGACTGTTGAAGGTCAAATCAAGTGGCTGTGGACGCAGTTCAATTATTTGTTGACCTGAGTATATCGAGATTCGATGCCCAAAGTAGGACACGACTGATGGCCTAATTTATTTGATGCATCGGCAGTTTGGTTTGGCGGCAGAGTGGTGGGTCAATGTTAGGTCGGGAAGATGGTAGAAGTATCCAGATTATTCCTGACCTTCAGGAAATGTTCTTTCTCTTTCTCCGTGGCTGTTCAACTTGTACATGGATAGTTTTCTGATAGATTTGAAAGAGGGTGAGTGCGGATCGAGAATTAATGAGTTGCCTGTCAAATGCCTTCTTTATGCAGATGATCAAATTCTACTTGCATCGTCAGCAGAACAGCTGTAAGACATGGTGACTGGCATGGATGTAGCATATAAGATGAAAGGGATGAATATAAATGTGAATAAGACGAAGGTCATGGGTGTTTGAAAGAGAAGAGGATATATCGGTGATGTGAAAATAAATGATAAGAGAGTGGAGAAGGCAAGTGAGTTTGTATATTTGGGGAGTCTGCTTACGAGGGATGGAAAGATTGATGAAGATGTGGAAAGTAGAGTAAATAAGGTAAATAAAGTGAATGGTGCTATACATGCGATTGTCACCAACCAGTGGATGCCCAAAGGGGCTCGACTGGCTGTTCATAGTAGTGTGCTGGTGCCTGCACTTACGTAAGGAAGCGAATGTTGGGATTGTTAAAAGAAGCATGAAAGTAGAGTAAATGCTGTGGAAATGCGTTCCTTGCGAAGCATGTGTGGTGTGACTATAAATTATAGGCTGACAAATGATGTGATAAGATAACGGTGCGGTTTAAAAGAAGATGTAGTGACAAAAATTGAAAAGTATGCTTAGATGGTTTGGTCATGTTGAGAGGATGAATGAAAGGCGACTAACAAAAGGTATTTACGAGTCAGATGTGAGTGGAAACGCTGGGAGGGGACGCCCCTGGAAGAGATATAGTTACCTCATTGGGGATGTTCTTCAGAAAGGTCAGGTGCGTAGTACTCGCAACCGGCGTGAGTGTATGACCTATGAACGTAAACAAAACAAAAGGAGTATGTAAGGTGCCTAGCAGGTGGCGTTCTATAGTTTCTGCCTACCCTCTTGGGAAGAAGGCGTGAGTTTATGTATGTATGTATGTATGTATGTATGTATGTATGTATGTATTCTCTCTCTCTCTTTTTGCACGGCTTGATAATGAAGGGAGTTTATCATTCCTCATGTCAGCACAAGCCACTTGCTCAAATCGAGAGTTAAACAGCCGAAAAAGGTATTTTTTTGCAGGAGGAGAATCCCTTCCAAAAACATACGTTTGAGAAAAAAAATCTTATTTTATCGCAATTGTTGGTAGCTATTAAAAGTTATTTTATTTCGTTTCAGGTTTACTGTTTTCATCATCGTGATATCATCATACCCGATCAGCAATGGACAAACAGGTGAGACAAAATGTAAATGCATAGATCACAAAAAATGTTAGTATAATATTATTTTGTGATTTTTAAGCAATTTGTGGTTTAATTTAAGCAAAAAGGGTCTTGAAATTTGAAGTTCCTTTTTGCTTAAATGAAACCATAGCGATGTATTTATATAAACTTACTGATTTTAGAAGGAAGAAAGGACCAATTTAGTAATCTATTTTCTTCTCCCGAAACAATTCATTGATAGTTTACATCCCATAAAGGCTACATTAAAAAACACTTTACATTGACAGAATTGACCAAATTGGTCTGAACCAATTCTGTCAATACCAAATGGTTACCAATTCACATTTTGATGTACTGATTTCAGATAATTTATGACTAGGTCCGTACGTATATAATGATCATACAAACATTCATGAAAAGCATATCAATTTCAGCTAAGAAGCAGTATTTGGATAGCTTGGAAGCCCAACATTTTAGCCAAAATTGAGTTACGAGTATGTGAATATTGGATTTTTAAGAGTCTACAATACCACAAATTCAGCATGATCCTCCGTTATGTCGAAAATACTGTAGCATTCATGTTGAAATAAATATATGCTTAAGTTGAGGATTAATGTTAAGTAAGTACTATGTTCGATGAAAAGACGATTCTATAAAAAAATCTCTACAAAAGAAAAAATACGAATTTATCTCCAAACCGAATAATAAACGGCGAGTAAAAAATATTTCAAATTAGATCATGAAACTTTGTATGGTAACTGAACTAAATATAAAGCAGATATGTACATACATGTACATATGTTTTTTTACATACATACATACATAAACTCACGCCTTCTTTCCATGGGGGTAGGCAGAAACTATAGAACGCCACCTACTACGCTCCTTACATACTCCTTTTGCTTCGTTTACGTTCATACATCTGATCATACACGCACGCCGGTTGCGGCGGTACCTACCTGACCTTTTTGAAGAACATCATTAATGAAGTCACTATATGTCTTTCTGGGGCGTCCCCTCCCGGAATTTCCACTCACATCTGCCTTGTAAATACCTTTTGTTAGTCACCTTTCATTCATCCTCTCAACATGGCCAAACCATCTAAGCATACTCAATTCGATTTTTGTCACTACATCTTCCTTTAAATCGCACCGATACCTTATCACATCATTTTTCAGCATATCATTTATAGTCACACCACACACGCTTCTCAAAGAACGCATTTCCACAGCATTTACTTTACTTTCGTGCTTTTTTTGCCACACCCAACATTCATTTCCATACATGTTTTTTTTAATTACCATTATTTTACCTTAAAAAAAACACATTAGCTATCGGCGCTTAGGAACCTTCTTCCTACCGCTCTGTCTCGCGTAACAGCGAGCGAAATAAGAATCCATTATAAATGCCTTATCGCACAAAACTCAATTTTGGCCAAAATAGTAGTTGGATCAGTTGGCTTCCAAGCTATCTATTTATTTGTTTTGGTTTAAAAGGGTCGGATTACTAAATACTAAGTACACTGTACAGTCCCCGTTATTAGTATTGAGTAAACAGACCCGTTGGACCCCGGGTGAGCTAGGTACATTAGAAAATTAACAAATAAAAAATGATTTATTGTTTTTAAAAGGAAATGCCTTAACAACTAGTGATTGGAACCTCATTTAAGCAAATAAGCCTGTGTTAGGAGACTCAAAGGTTTTGCTTACTTACTTATTTCCACCGACAATCAACTTTGCACCTTCTGTTTGAAGAGTAGATATGTTGGGTACAGGTGTAGTTTCAGACACAAGATACATTTCAGCCTGTCTCTAGATTCTAGAGAATAGGGGTAGGGCAGGTGGCTTGCCATTTTAGAGTCTAGAATGGCAAGACACCTGCCATACCACAGGTATTAGAGATATACCACAGGCTTAGGCAGCCTAGGCAGGCAGCTGTGACCATTTTTGGTCACTTACAACATCGGGTTGGCCGCTCGCATGTGCGCACCGCATAACACAAAAATACAGGGTGCCGATTTAGTCACCTGGATCCGTGATAGGGGTTATTATTCTACCCGTGATACTAAACAATTTTAGCTATGAAATTCATATCCGATCAGTGAAAAAAAAAATCTAATTATTATACTTACAATAGTTGACGTACTATTTCGATGCATGTATGAAAGTATTTATGTAGCTTTGGTAAGAGGGGCTTGTGGGTGAAGCCGCACTGTTCAATGGAATGTAAAGCAAAAAAAAAGGTTTGCCGCGGTTGGGTCGTGGATGGGTGATCATCCATTACATACCGAGACTCCTCCGTGCCTCGGAAAGCACGTTAAGCCGTTAGTCCCGGCTGTCATTGGTTGATCTTTGACAGTCGTTACGGGTAGTCAGTCGCCCAAAAGTCTGACAACCAGTCTCACCAAGGGGTGCTCAGTAACTGGGTTGTGGAGGTCAGATAGACGTCGCTCCATGTAAAATACTGGTATTCAGTTGCATCCAGTTAGACTGCACGCCACCACAATTCAGTTACCCAGTAACTGGTTTGTGGAGGTCAGATAGGAAGTCGCTTTATGTAAAATAGGTAGTAGTAGTATTCAGTTGCATCGAGTTAGACTGAAAGCTGACCCCAACATAGTTGGGAAAACGCTAGGCAAATTTATTTTGTATGAAAAGTTTTAATTTTTACTTAGTTTTAAGTATTGGATATGGATTTCTTAGACAGTTGAGATGGATGTAGGTGACTAAATCACCACCCCGTATACAATTTCAGATATCAGCTCAACAGAGCTTCCCATGGCGGACATGGCAGCCCCCTGTTCCTCCCACATGCCAGGGAATGTGGACTTCCAGACAGTAGACCTGATAGCCGTGTACAAGATGGACCAGCCTGGCACTAAGGGCATCACCCTGGTGCAGGGGTCGCAGGATCTGCAGAGGGCTTTTAGGATTGGGATCGATGTCAATTTGACTTTGCCTTTGCAGTAAGTATGATATAATAGTGCTTTTAAAAAAATATAATAAAACTATACAAGGTGGTTTTTTTCGATGGGCCAGTAAGGACAGCTACCTTCGGTTGAAGGTACAGGAAAAGTTCTTAGGAGACTATCTTCTGAACATTTTCTTTAACTTATGTTGGTCTTTTTTTTTTTTGGATGGGAAATCATCAAATAACTTCTCCCGCTCTGCGTGGAGGGTGTGTCAGACTCTTACTTACCCACCCGTATTCCTTCCTGTTGCCTGTGTTGCCAGGGGCGTCGGTGACCCATTAGTACCTTCCCGCGACCCCAGCAGGCATCGGCCCTAGTGGACCCCTACATTTGTGCTGATGACATCTCTTTGAGGCGCGCGTGGAATACAACGGGCCGTCGACCCGGGCCTGTTTCTTACATCTTCTGAGCTACCCATTGCTCACCGTCCGCAAGCCCGCGCCTACGGTGGCCGGAAATCCGCCCGGGATTCCCGACGCCCAGGGCGTCTCCTGCGGTGGCTAGGGGCGAGAGGGCGCGAAATTTGCCTTTCCCTCAACCGTCCCGCCTCCTCCTTCGCGAGCATTACTGCTTCGCAGAAGGAGGTGACGGCTGCCCATGTCCTCTCGCTCCGTACCATGGCCTGAACCAGGGCCGGACGCGAGAAATCACTGCCGCCGATCGCCTCGTTTCATACTTTCATTTCGTTTTCATACTTATAAAGAACTGCATCGGTTGTCATCATATTTAAAACTTCCGAAAATAAAGTTATTTTTCACTTTGTTCCCCACACAAATTCGTATACCACTACTTGCTATGTAAACAGTGAAAAGAACTCATCACTCATCATCAACATACACACAGTGGACTAAAAATGTATTACTGAAGCTAACGCAAAAACCCCTCATCAGAACTTGACCGATAACCTCAGGAGTATAGGAGTAAAGGTTTCAAACAAAAAACAAATTTTCAAAATTGGTCCAAAATTTAGCAGCACATCAAGTTACCACAAACTGTCAGATTTTCTCATTGGATTTTGAACGTAGCCATCAACATTTTAAGGTATAAAATCATTTGGAGAAATTTGACAGTTCAGATAACCTGATGTGCTGGCATACATAAAAAATACATACAGATAAACACAGAACCTGCTCCTTTTTTGAAGTCCTTTAATAAAATAAAACGTTTGAACTGACGTTTTTCTAGCTGACTGTATTTTTCCAAAATCTGTGAAAGTAGTTAGTAATTACTCAAACAGTTAAGTACAGTCTCCTAAGAACGTTTTCTTATATTATCTACAATGCTTAAGGTATTTGCTCTTACTGCCCCGTCTCAAAAATCCACCTTAGGTATATATTTTTTTAACCTTCGGAAGAAATCTTAGTTTGAAGCTACCTTAACTCTGACTTTAATTTTGAGCCCTGCCATCTCGTAAAGAAAACTCGGGGGTACAAAAAATTGAGTGGTTTTATGAAACCACGATGCAAGTGAAACTTTAGTGAAGCTGATGTGAGCCTTGGCCGCCGCCATATTGACCTTGGCTGCTCTGCCGAGCGCCTTTCACTTTACCCCTACTCCGCGGCCGGCTGTAATGCGACATGCGATAGATGGCCGAAAAAAATTGAAGCGATGTAATAAAAGATTCACTTTAAAAATTGTTAAAGTCACGAAGTAGATACACAATTTGTAACTGAATTAATGTACATTATGAAAGTAGTATGTTCAGGATTGTTAACTGAGAATTTCTGACATATTTAATATAGGTGAATTTTTTTCTCAAAAATAATTAATAGTATGTAAATTAGAGTCACAATTCTGCTGTACAGTCGAATCAAATCAAAATGGACGACGTACATAATATAACAGACCATTATAAGTGTGAGAATGTGAGCCTTATGAGGATGCGTAGATTTGTATGTGACCACAATTGTCTCCCACAATCAGTATAACACATTTAATAAATAAACAATATTTTATACATAATAGTAAAAAATCAGTGTATGTAGGTATTATAATTATAATATTCTAATTGGGGTATTTGGTGGAGTGCGTTAATTCCGGAACATGTTGTATTTACTTCGTGACTATAATTTTCTTTTTTAAATCTTCGAGTTTTTTAGTCTACCTCTTTATTTATTTCGTTTTGTGACTCAAATCACTTGCTTATGAAGTCGTTGCAACAGCCTTCAGTTCTAACATCAAATGAATGTCTTCTTCTACCCCTAGATACGTATTCCCCACGGGCCTACCCCCCCACTTCACGGTAGTGGGTACATTCAACGCCCGTGGTCAGCGGCGGCCGTGGAGCCTGATCCGCGCGCGCTCCCCCTCCAGCCTGCAGTTCTCACTCACCATGCTGCCTGTCAGCAAGAAGATCGCTGTGTTCATCGGAGGGTCCAGGGTCATGTTTACCAGCTGGGAGGTAACTGAAACTGCTTATAAAGGATGTTTTTTTTAAAGGCGGAGAATTTTAAATTGAAATATAACACGTAACACAAACAAACACTTCAGTTTTATTTATTTGTGTAGATTTATTTATTTATAGTTTAACACCCAATAAAAGTACAGAGCCAGATCAATATTTTATTCAAATATCATTTCAAATTTTTCTGTTGCTGTGCCCGACAGGGTCCATAATTGTTACAAAAAATGTCTACTTACCACCTAAGCATATACATTGTGGAATGCAATAAATGATTGAGTATTGAGTATTGAGTATTTCTATATTGAGCATACGAAACCCTTGTTTCATTTGCGTTGACCAGAATTTGGTCACATTTAATTTCTGTAGTTCCATTGTTTACTTGATTTTCTTTCGGGTGGTACGCAAGCATTGCATTTTGCCGTACTAAAGCGAATAAAGAATCAATAAAGAAATAAAATCCTCTTCCTTTTTTGAAGTCAGTTAAAAATGTTATTGTAGTGACAAACCATGATCTCTCTCCTTAAACATATATTTTTTTTTCTTTATTCTTTGCAATTGCTTTTGTTGTTAACACTTGTTTCATGATTATTATTGAATATATTGTATGGATAATTTGAATAGGCTAATTATTTTCCAGGCGACTAACAACTTAAAGGGCGACTAACTATTTGCATTTTAAGTATAAAATAAATTGGGTTAGGTTAGGTTAGAACAGTGATATTGTCTCTCCTTTCCCCCTAATCTATCCAAAGGTTGTCTTTAAAAGATCGCTTTTAGCGATAAGACCGCCCAGTGTGTCACCGTATGTAAAATATCTTCATTTATATCTGTAATTTTAGTGGTGTACATAATAAAGAGTATTCTATTCTATTCTATTCATGATTACGTTTGCAGATATTCTCTCCCGGCTGGCACAAGATACACGCATCGATTTCCAACAACACCGTGCATATTGCTGTCGACTGCGTAGAAGTAAGAAAATGTACTATTTTACTATTCTAAGGCATTTCATCAACATTTCAGCCTAAAACGATGAAAATATCAAAAACAAAACAAAATTACTCTTAACACTTTTTGGGACACTGAACGAGACACAATAGAAGTTTTATTGTTATGAGCTATGGGCGTTTCGTCATCATTTCAGCCGAAAGACATATGTAGGTCATATTCAGACTGCTGGACTTAGGCATCCCCCAAGTATCGCTATTTCGACCGGTTCTGTGCTTTCCGCATCCACCGGATTTCTGCGGCCTCCACAAGGTCATCATACTCTGGGCACGCCACGATTGCGGCGATAAGTCCCCTCTTTGAGGAGTGGCTAGAGAGGCGCCACGGCGTCCTCACCTTCCGCCTGACGCAGGTCCTCACCTGTGTCGGATAAGGCGGGAGGAAACGTCCGGGTGTCACCACTGTGTGGATCGCCCGGAGGACACGGTGGAGCATACGGTGGAGGTCTGCCCGGCTTGGGCAGAGCACCGCCGTGTCCTCGTGGAGGTGATCGGCGGCAGAGACCTCTCGCGTCCGGCCCTGGTTCAGGCCATGGTACGGAGCGAGAGGGCATGGGCAGCCGTCACCTCCTTCTGCGAAGCAGTAATGCTCGCGAAGGAGGAGGCGGGACGGTTGAGGGAAAGGCAAGTTTTCCCAGCATTATGCTGAGATAGGAGCCTTTTGGCCTCGTACAGGACTTTTTGTTTTATTTTCATTTTACTTTGTTTTTGTTTATGTTTCTATGAGTGTTTTTTAGTTTAATTTGTGATCTCCTGTGCGAGTCCCAATAAATACTTTTTCTTTCTTTCTTTCTTTTACCGGAAAGTGTTAAGACAACTGTCCCACCACCGATTTTCTCGCTCAAAAAACGTACAAAACATTGTAAATCCCGTGTAAGTAAAATAAATACTAATATTAATAGTTGATCGCTGACCGTTCACACCGTCGGCGAGTACTCGTTTGTCGCATCGACATAAGAGCTATCAAAGGAACTCGCTCAGCGACTCTCGCATGGCGGGCAAAACACTCCCTGCCTGAGACACTTAGGCAGTCGTCCCCCCGCCGGCGATTATCGAGTAGCGAGTACAGCTAGCAACTGAAAACGAGTTGGTGAGCAGCGAGTGTGTAGTTCCGATAGTTTTGACACTGGGCTATCAGCGAGTGTCCGAGTGCGACGGGTGATTACTCGCACCACTCGCTCGACCGCTGGTTTGTCTCTCGGCGTGAGTTCTGATCGCCAAGCGAGCATCGCTGAGCAAGTATCGCTAAGCGAGTATTATCTTTGATAGCTTTTGTCACTCAGCGACAAACTAGCGGAGCAAGTACTCGCTGGCGGTGTGACCAGTCAGCGATCAAGTATTAATATATGCACCTCTTTTGTTTAAACGGAATATATATATATTGTAAGTTTCTTGAGCGAGAAAAATAGCCGATTGTTAGTCGCTTCCTCGGCGGCGGTGGGACAACTGCCTAACGCTGCGCTGGTACAAACGCTTACCAGCTGGCATCGCTCGTCGCCGTCACGCATTCGCTGCTGGTTGCTCGTTATCCAACTCGTTTTTAGTTGCTAACTCACTTCTCGTTAATCACCGACTGTGGGACAGGGGCTTTACACTTACGTTTACAGTCCAAATGTTTTAGGTTTCTTTCCCAACAGTAGTCAAATAAAAAAATATATAATTGGATTTCAGTTGATGCCCGAGAAGATCAGTGTCCGCGACTTCGCCAACGCTACCTCTGTCACCATCGTGTCGAATGACGACGGGACCTCCGCACCTGTAAGTTGAATCATCAATTTCACCAATGAAACTGAACTCTATAAGCACATTTAAACTAGGTTCAAGAGCTGTCAGTCAAAATCAATATATTTTATTTCACACTAGATGCGCCCCACAGTTTCACCCGCACAAGTTTTGACTCCGTGGGTATATCGGAATAAAAAGTATCCTATGTGTTATTCCTGGTTATAAACTATCTGTGTGCCAAATTGCATCCAAATCCGTTCTGTACTTTTTGCGTGAAAGAGTAACAAACACCCATCCATCCATCCATCCTTACAAACTTTCGCATTTATAATACTAGATGCGCTCCGCGGTTTCAACCACATAAGTTTTGACCCCGTGGGTATATCGGGATAAAAAGTATCCTATGTGTTATTCCTGGTTATAAACTATCTGTGTGCCAAATTGCATCCAAATCCGTTCAGTACTTTTTGCGTGAAAGAGTAACAAACATCCATCCATCCATCCATCCTTACAAACTTTCGCATTTATAATTCTATTCTATTCTATTTTTCTCTATGGCAATGGTGCCGATGTCGACAATTCTGCCAATGTCAATGTGTTGAGAAAACGTGCAGATAAAAAAAAAAAAAAAAAATAAGGAATATCTATTAATTTGTTGATAAAATAATTAATTATTGGATTTAGTGTGAGACTTGTTGACGAGTATTAGTACACTGAAACAAACAGATAAAAATATTGTTAGTAATATTATATATGAAATTATAAATGAACACAAACTACACAAAAATCATCATAATTTGAGGTCATTGACGCGGATAAAAAACATCAAAGCCCCGAAGAGCTTTGGGGAAGAGTATGTTAGTAGGGATGGAAAATTAGTTGGGACAGGGATATTTAATTTAGGGAGATGACTATACAAGTCATGGGCTGGGTTATTATTGGAGCAGTTAAAAAATATGTGCTCCAATGTACCTTCATCCAACCCACATTCGCAGAGCGATGTGTCTCTGACCCGGATCTTGTGAAGGAAAACCGGAGAACAACAATGGCCTATACGGAGACGGCAAATAATCGATAACACTTTCTTGGATATTTTTTTGTAGGGGTAAAACCAAGGCTTGGGTGTAACCTTAGGCTGAATTGCGTGATAAAAGGCACCTTTCCGTTTACTTGAATTTTGCCACTGCACCTGCCATGAGGTTAGCAAGCTCTTTTTTGGAAGATTCAGCAAATCGTAGCCTTGGCATTGAAAATGTTTAAGGTCAACGGCTTGGGACGTAACTGCATCCTTAGCAAGAGCGTCAACATATTCGTTTCCTCTTATGCCGCAATGACTCGGAATCCAAACCAAGTGTACGGTTTTGTGATTCTTGGCACAAGAGAAAAGAGACTTTTTGATTTGAAGCAGAATTGGACTATGCAATTTACTCTTGAAAGGATTCTGCTCCAAGGCTTGCAAGCAACTAAGCGAATCCGTAAAGATGACACCAGATCTTATGCTATGAGCCTCTATAAATAGACACGCCTCTAATATGGCCACACACTCACCTGTAAACACTGATGATTGTACAGGGCATTTGAATTTTAAAACGATTTTGGAGTTTTGGTAGTATACCGCAGCACCAGTACAACTTAAATCTGATAATTTGGAGGCGTCTGTGAAAAATCTTTCGAAATTGAACCATCGCTCACCAACCGCCGCATTGAAAATAGAGTTAGCCGATGGAGACTTTTTCGATATGCCAATATTGAAGAAAATATCCGGTTTAAAACATATAATTTCATAGTCAAAACTGAAAATAGGAAGTTTCGGAAATTGAATAATGGGGGAATTTAAATTTTGATAACAACGAAAGGCTTTTAAAAACAAAGGGACTTCTTTATGGTTCCAATAATTGTAACTTCGGCATACAACATCCAAGTCGTTTACTTTCCGAACAAGAGGGTGGGAGGATTTGGTAATGACTCTAGTCCAAAATCTTGATGCTAGATACTGTCTTCGTAAGGCCAGCGGCGTTTCTGCGCACTCCACCTGCAATGCGTTAATTGGTGAGGACTTCATACAACCCGATATGATCCGTAGGCACTTAGCCTGAATTCTGTCCAACCTTGTCAAAGCACCTTTGTTGCAGGGAATTAAAAGAAAAGATCCGTAGTCCAGAACACTCCGAATTAAGGCATTGTATACAAGTTTCATAGTGTAAGGATGTGCACCCCACCAGACACCGGCGAGAACTTTTAATACGGGAATAGTTCGTTCGCATCTATTCACTAAATAATTTAGGTGATGTAAACCAGTCAATTTGGAATCTAAATAAACGCCTAAAAATTTTACTTTTGAAGAAACCGGTATACAATGCCCTTGGATGCCCACAGAAATTTGTGGGATCAGCCTTCTGCGGGAAAACACAACTACAGCACTTTTAGGGGCAGACAAACTTAGACCGTGGGATTTTAGCCATTGGTTTAGAGAGGCCAGGGATACGCGGAGCGATGATGCAGCGTCGCTAACTGAGTTGTTTATCACATATAAGGCTAAGTCATCAGCATACTGGAGAATTTGACAATCGTTATTGATGCATGAACCGATATCAGCTGTATACAAATTGTATAGTAAGGGACTAAGAACAGAGCCTTGTGGTAGGCCCTTCCATGACATCCTGACGTCAAATTCCTCACCTGGAACTCTCAAAACCAAAGACCGAGACATAAGCAAACTACAAATGCACTGAACCATTCTATCCGGTATTCTCAGCTGTTGCAATTTTTGCCTGAGAATGGGAAGAAGGACATTGTCATAAGCAGAGGAAATGTCTAAAAAGGCAGCGACTACGGATTCATTTCTCGAAAACGCTGAGCGTATATCTGCAACCAAAACCCCAACACTATCCATGGTACTGAGTCCCTTTCTAAAGCCAAATTGTGACCCAGGAAGTAGATCTCTGGATTCTACTATAAATTCTAGTCGGATCTTTACTAAGTGTTCTAATAATTTTGCAAGAACTGATGACAAAGCGATTGGTCGGAAGCTGTTTGGGTCATCAGCGTGTTTGCCAGGTTTTAAAATAGGTATGATAATTTGAGTTTTCCACTGATCGGGTACCCAGCCATGTGTGTAAGAAAAATTTAAAATATCTAAAAAATATTTTTTTGCTCTATGACCTGCGTGTGACATAAAGGAATAGACAATACCGTCTACACCGGGGGCAGAGTCATGAACATGGTTTAAAACAGAGTTAAGCTCCTGAATAGAAAATGGTGCATCCAAAGGATCCTCTGAAGAAATGAGAGACGGCTGATTATGTTCTGCTTCCGATGGAACATACGGAGGAGCCAGTTTATCAAAGAACTGCTCAGCAGTCTCTCGAGGGATGGGAGAAGAAATTGCAGGGGAACATCCAGATCTAAAACGATTAATCTTCTTCCATACAACCGATAAAGGGGTGGAGGGGGACAGAGAGCCGCAAAAGTCAGCCCAACCAGCACGTTTCTTCCTTCGCAGCAATCTTTTAGATTTGGCGAGGATCCTATTAAAAGCTATTAGGTTATCGCTAACCATCGCTCCATTATACACCATTTCAGCATCATCCCTTTCCCTTATGGCTATTGTGCATTCCTGATCCCACCATGGAGGGGGAGGAATCCGCCCACGTGCTGAGTTTTTAATAGGGAAGCATGAGTCTGCACTAGCTGTTATGGCAGAAATGAGGTTATTATAACAGTCTGCCACATGAAGGGGACCAAGAGGATTAAAATCATGGGACATTAAATTTGGAAGTGAATCAATTTTGTCCTCCAATAATGAGGAATATCTTGACCGATCAGGATTAGACAAATTATACCTCATGAGTGGAGGGCTCGATTTTTCCAGGAAAGTTTTATCAGCCAAAGATATGATGATTGGATAGTGGTCACTGCCATGTGACAAACTGGTACACTCCCAATGACACGACGCTGCGATATCCAGTGTGCAAAAGGTGAGATCAACACAACTCTTATGCTGACCAGGAAGAGACCTACGGGTTGGGCAACCATTGTTTAAAATACACAGGTTAAGATCATCCAAGACTTCTACTAAACCTTCCCCAAAAGAGTCACAACGTTCAGAGCCCCACCTAAAGTGATGGCAGTTGAAGTCCCCCATAACAAGTACAGGGCCTACTATGTTTTCCAATGTACATTTTAAAATCGGAAGGAAACTTTGATGAGGGTGAGCAATATAAACAGATAAGAGGGTTATACCCTCTACCCTACCAGCCACAATGCTAATATCATCACCAAGTGAAGGCAAAGATACAGACACAAGTGGAACACGATTGTTCACGCAGAGAGCCGACCCGCCATAGCCATCAGATCGGTCGCATCTGAGAATATTAAAGGAAGGTAAGCGGAAACTAAGACTCGGAACTAGCCAAGTCTCAGCAAGGGAACAAGCTAAAGGTTTGTATTTGTTCAGAAGGAATGTGAGCTCATGCTTCTTATGGCACACGCTCCTCACATTCGATTGAAGGAACACAAACCGAGCCATTATTATGGGATGAGAGTGAATTAATAAGTGAAGAAGCAACGTTGGACGGTAATTGAATTTTATTGGGTTTTTAAAGACATTAAAGTTAACAGGAGTTTACTAAGTAGTTCAATTATTGAAGACATGTTTTCAGGAGATTCTGTTAGTTGATTATTGAGGGCACAGCCATTAGACTGAGAAGATTGGGGAGTGCTAATCAGCTGCTGATGAGCTGTTTTATTATAAGAGGGAGAAAGGGGAGCATGGGTTTTTGGCTTAAGAAATACAGTTTTGCGATATGACTGAGTCTGTAATTTAGCAGTGTCTGCATAGCTGCAGGTAGAAGTGGGAACAGTTTTACTTGCTTCTGAATATGAAATTACTTTCTCAGCCATAATTGTTTTAATTGTCCTCTGCCTACTGTACTCCGGACAGGCCCTGCTATTAGCAAAGTGGCTTCCAGAGCACAACACGCAGAAGGCTTCACTCTCAGCAATGCTACAACCATCACCGGGGTGATCATTGCCACATTTGCTGCAACGGGGTTTGGAACGACAAAGAGATTCTACGTGACCAAATCGGCAACACTTGCGGCATTGAATGGTGGGGTAAACATACTGTTCTACAGTTAATGCTGTGTAAAAACAGAAAATTCGTTTCGGTAAAACTTGGCCATCAAATGTGATGACATAAGTTTCAGTGGGCCTGTATTCAGTTAAACCGTCTTTGTTAACCTTTCTGTTCAATCGCCTTACTTTTAGTATTGGGCCACAGCCTACTGGAACTTTTAAAAATGACAGAACTTCCTCTTCTGAGAACTCAGTAGGAATGCCACTTACAACACCCATACGGGTTATATTAAAAGACGGAATTACAGCCTCATATAAATAAGTCCCTAAAATGTTATTAGAAATAAAGGCGTTTGCATCCTGAGGGGATGCAAACTCAACTGAAACGCGGTTTCTACCTACTCGCTTCACTGAAGAAATATTAGAAATATTTTGGTTTGCCAAAAAGCGTCCGAATGAAATTGGATGTAGGGTAGTTGGAGAATTTGTTTGGGCTTCCTGACGGGAAACATGAACGATAAAAGGTCCTTTATCTGTTACTGAGTACCTAACACGACCTATATGGGTTCTCGGTTGTTTTGTTGGACGATTGGATACATCTTCGTTACCGGGACGTTTACGGATGTTAGACTGAGGTGAGAGGATTTGGGACTCCAGATTACAGACCACATCTGCAAACTGGCTTAATGGGTTGGGTGTGGGGCTTTGGTTAAACTGGGAAAAACCGGTTAAGGGGGTTGTAGGGGTATCATCAGGGGGGTCAGGGGGTTTATTCTTATCCATATTCATATTGAATATGGATAATGATGACCAATATCAGAATATAAACAAACACAAAACAAACCTGGTAGCAGATAACAACGGTACAGCACAAAGACAAACACAATAACAAGTCACAGTAAACACAATATCACCGAAAAACAAAAAATTCTAAACACACGTGTTACCCAAAAGCACACTGTGGCGAGAATCCGCATTTATAATATTAGTAGGATTAGTAGGATAAACTTCAACAACGTGAGTAACGCAATTGACGTGGGTGAACTGTCAAAATGAAACCGATTGCGATCAATTGTAATGTTATGTGTGTTATTTGCCTCTCTGCTCCAGTTCATTTGCACGGATTTGCGTAAATGCGGGTAATATTATGTCATATCAGGGGCATCGGCCGGATGTCGCTACCCGGGTATTACCTGCTTTGGTTGATGTCTGAAGATTTGTTACCGATGTATTCATTTGATACCTTTCATATTTTATTTATTTTGTCCTTTTTGTGGGATATTTAATTGTTTAACTGTGTACCTGTATTCAATTGGTTTTAGTTTAAATTTCAGGGTGTAAATTAGTATCTTTCTGGTTCGTTCGTCGTCATAAATCTATCTAAATCTTTCTTACGACGTTTGTTTCAGCTTTGTGACAACTTTTCTTTTTTCTGTGCAGATGTTGAGAAGATCATTATTATTAAACTATATTCTATCTGCGACTACATCCGAGTAAAATTTGTTGTTTTGACATAAAATAATATATGTTTTTGTCATTTTGCTCGGTTGTAGCGTGATGTTAAATACCTTCCTCAAGAATATTGTGCTATCAAATCCAAATGGTAGTTCCAAAGATTAGCACTTTCAAATAAACAAACTTTCAGCTGTATTATTATTAGTATAGATGTTAAATTGTATTTTTAATAAGATGTAGATAAAGGAAGTGTGCTTTATTATTTACAGATAGATCTCCAATGGCTGTCGCTGAGTTGCGACCGGTACAACTTGAGTCGAGATAGCTGCGAAGAAATCGTAAGCTGTAACATTATACAGGACATTTTGATATACACACATACATAAACTAACGTTTTCTTCCCATGGGGGTAGGCAGAAACTATAGAACGCCACCCGCTACGCTAACTGATAGTTGAACTCTAAAAAAAATAACTGAACTCTTTCTTGATAGTTAAAAAAAAAAATAGTTTTTTATTTCACAGAATCTGGAAATGGATTTATCCACTTGTTTCCCAAATTATACACATACATAAACTCACGCCTTCTTCCCATGGGGGTAGGCAGAAACTATGGGATGCCACCTGCTACACTCCTTACATACTCCTTATGCTTCGTTTACGTTCATACATCTGGTCACACACACACGCCGGTTGCGAGTACTACGCACCTGACCTTTCTGAAGAACATCTCCAATGAGGTCACTATGTCTTCCTGGGGCATCCCCTCCCGGCGATCCAATCACTTCTGCCTTGTAAATCCTTTTGTTAGTCGCCTTTCATTCATCCTCTCAAAATGACCAAAGCATACTATTTTCAATTTTTGTCACTACATCTTCTTTCTTTATTACCTACATTCTGAGATCTTTTGTACAAATAACTGAATTTTAGTACAATCCGACTTAGACTATGAAGATAATCTGAAACTCTAAGCAATCCAAACTAAAGTTATGATTTTGTACATTTCAGAATACATCTGAATATTTAGTGTCAACATCCGCGCCAACGGTAAGTGCTTCTGAAAATACGTATTTTAAAATTAAATTCATACATGAATTCACGGCTTCTTTCCATAGGGTAGGCAGAAACTATAGAACGCCACCTGCTACGATCCTAAAATGAATACTTAATTGTTACATACTGGAGCAGTGCAGGGAGCAGTGGTGGCCCAGTGGAAACGACCGAGACTTACAAGTTGTAGATCGTAGGTTCGAACCCAAGCAGGCGCTTTACTTTGTGTAAATAATTTGATCAGCACTGCCCCTCTAAACGGCGAAGGAAAACATCGTGATGAAACCGGCATGTTCTAGAACCAAAAATTCAAAGACATGTGACATCTACCAACCCGCACTGGGTCCGCGTGGTGGATTACGGCCCACTCCCTCTCTAAGGGAGGAGGCCAGTGTCCCAGCAGTGGGAACATTATAGGCTGATTATGATAACATACTCCTAAATTTAAATATAGTTTGAAAATCCTTGGTTTTGTGTATTAATGGAGATGGTTTCATTGATTATCAGTTTCCATATAAATGACTAGATGCGCCCCGCGGTTTCACCCGCATAAGTTTTGACCCCGTGGGTATATATCGGGATAAAACGTATCCTATGTGTTATTCCTGGTTATAAACTATCTGTGTGCCAAATTTCATCCAAATCCGTTCAGTTTGCGTGAAAGAGTAACAAACATCCATCCATCCATTCTTACAAACTTTCGCATTTATAATATTAGTAGGAAGTAGGATTAAGTGTAGACATAATTGTGTGGCGTGTATGTTTGTCTTTTTGTTTGCAGTACGATGTGGACCCGTCGTTATTAGCCGATCCGTTGGAGGGTGTCTGCAACACTACATGTCCGGCAGTGAGTTCTTACACAATCTGATAGAGTATCTGCTAACCATTTCTTTGTCAGTCTTTTTCTTTCCTACATTATTCATATATATATTAATAACATACATTTTTCACTTATCATGCTCTAAAAGTTCATATTTATGTTGTGCGTAGGCGATATAAAGTTGCGTTTTATGCTCTAGTGCATAATGTTTTTTCTAAGACTAAGATAATCAGGCCCAACAGCCACACGCACAATAAAACGTCGCAGAATAAAGTCGTTATTTTATTTAATTTGCTTTAATTTATATCACTTCCATGTTTTCTATCGTTAATTTTATAAAACCAGATAAAATAGTTGTCATTTATTATTGAAAAACGCAAACATTCGTTTTTGTGACTAGGCTATGAGTTCCCAAGTTTCGACTTGGGTACTTCATACTACTGACACATGTTGAAAATTTAAAAAAAACTTTTATAAAGTTTCGGGAATTAGCTATTCTCTTCTTCAATTTTGCAACATTTTTGAACAGTGAAAAGTGATTAAACTAAAACATGGAATACTGTTATATACTTTATGCCTGTTTTATTTTCTCGCAATCGAATTGAAAACCAGATAGTGTATAATTCGGGCATAAACGAGCCATTTTACCCTTCGACTTAATAAACGTCTCGGGATGAAATGTCTTCTTTTATGCACTAGTTGTATAATCTACTATTTTTTGCAATAAAGGGAGTAAAACAATTCACCAGAGTTATTTCCATAATATTTTTTAATTATATTTCAGGGTCCCGAAGGACCACGTGGTCCTAAAGGTGATCAAGGACTGAGA
Organism: Atethmia centrago; assembly: GCA_905333075.3. Classification (NCBI taxonomy): domain Eukaryota; kingdom Metazoa; phylum Arthropoda; class Insecta; order Lepidoptera; family Noctuidae; genus Atethmia; species Atethmia centrago. Next base: position 19,933,458 of record HG995385.1, read on the forward strand.
GGATTTACCGGTTTACCGGTAAGGAATATTTATATAACACGGTTATTAAAGCTCTACCTTGTTGAAGACAATATTTTATTACCACTATCTACATTTATTTTCATAGCGTTATGTCCTACGGTATTCTGCTGTGGGGCAAAGCCGCTGACATTCAAAATATATTAATTGTACTTCAAAAACGAGCTGTTCGAGCAATTTACCAGCTAGGTGCCAGAGTTTCTCTGAGAGATTTTTTTAAAGATATTGGTATTCTCACGGTGGCATCACAATTCATCTTCGCCAACATCTTATATATTAGGCAAAAAATACACTTATACATTAAAAACAGTGATATTCACAATATTAACACCAGAAATAAGGACAAATTACGTGCTCCATTTCACCGGCTTCACAAGGTTCATAACTCGTTTGTTGGGCTTGGTATTACTTTTTATAACAAGTTACCCTCTTCTTTGCTAGATTTGCCTTATAATGCGTTTAAAACTAAAGTAAAATCCAAACTTTGTTCAAGGGCATACTATTCTATCAACGACTACTTAAATGATAAGAATTGTTGGTCGCTGTGATTAACTCAAGACAATGTTTATGTTCTTTCTCCAGAATTAGCCTACCTAGTGACAGGTTATATGAGTTCATATAATTGTTTATTTTATTTGACTGTATAAGTCAATTTATTTTAAATTTTATTTTCGTTTATTATTGACATAATCTTCTCATTACAATGTTTTTTGTTGAGTTGTATTGCAATATGTGGTTAGCTAGCGACCTCGATAACTGATTATATTATTCTTACAACCGGCAGCAAGTTCGTCATGCTCCCTTAGTTGTCACTGCTTTTTTTTTTTTTTTTTTTTTTTTTTTTTTTTTTTATTTTTTTTTTTTTAGGGTGGGAAATCATCAAATAACTTCTCCCGCTCTGGGCGGAGCGGGAGGGTGTGTCAGACTCTTACTGACTAAAACCCACCCGTATTCCTTCCTGTTGCCTGTGTTGCGGGGGCCTCGGTGACCCATAAGTACCTTCCCGCGACCCCGGCAGGCATCGGCCCTGGTGGACCCCTACTTTTTGCTGACGACATCTCTTTGAGGCGCGCGTGGAATACGACGCGCCGTCGACCCGGGCCTGGTCCTTACCGGACGGTGAGCTACCCATTGCTCACCGTCCGCAAGCCCGCGCCTACGGTGGCCGGAAATCCGCCCGGGATTCCCGACGCCCTGGGCGTCTCCTGCGGCGGCTAGGGGCGAGAGGGCGCGAAACATGCCTTTCCCTCAACCGTCCCGCCTCCTCCTTCGCGAGCATTACTGCTTCGCAGAAGGAGGTGACGGCTGCCCATGCCCTCTCGCTCCGTACCATGGCCTGAACCAGGGCCGGACGCGAGAGGTCTCTGCCGCCGATCGCCTCCACGAGGACACGGCGGTGCTCTGCCCAAGCCGGGCAGACCTCCACCGTATGCTCCACCGTGTCCTCCGGGCGATCCACACAGTGGTGACACCCGGACGTTTCCTCCCGCCTTATCCGACACAGGAACCTCCCGAAGCTGCCGTGTCCGGTGAGGACCTGCGTCAGGCGGAAGGTGAGGACGCCGTGGCGCCTCTCCAGCCACTCCTCAAAGAGGGGACTTATCGCCGCAATCGTGGCGTGCCCAGCACTAGGTTGCGACAACCGTACTTTCCATGACGCCATGAGATCCCGCCGGAGCTCCGTCCGCTGTGCCGCGATTTCTCGCGGCAGCGGACTTACGCCCCGGCGTTTCGCCTCCTCGCGCCACTCCCATACGTGCGCGAGGACTTTTGCCTCCAGATCCCATGGCGGCAATCCGGCAAGGAGGCTCGCTGCCTCACAGGAGACTGTGCGGTATCCTCGGACCATCCGGATGGCCATGACCCTTTGGGCCGCGCTCAACCGGCGGGCTGGCCGCAGCGCCAGAGAGCGCGCCCATACAGGAGCCCCGTAGAGGGCCATGGACCGCACGACCCCCGCGTAGAGCCTCCGGCAGGAGGCGCTTGGACCCCCTAGATTGGGCAGGAGCCGCTTCAATGCAGCGCCCGCCCGCTCCAGTTTGGGAGCCAAACGTCGGAAATGCTCCACGAAGTTCCACCGGCTGTCGAGGACGAGTCCCAGGTACTTCATCGTCGACTCGACGCCGATAGCAACCCCTCCTACCGTTATTTGGGACCCCAACGGTGGCGCGTTCCGAGGACCATGAAAACACATTGCCTCGGACTTGTGCAGGGCCACCTCGAGTCCCAATTGCCGGATCCTTTCGACGATTGTCGCAACCCCGCGTGCCGCTAATTCGGCCGCCGCCTGGTGCGACCTCCCCTGCGCCAGGACCAACGTATCGTCAGCGTAGCACACTACGCTGACGCCGCTAGGGAGGTCGGCGCGCAGCACCCAGTCGTATCCGATGTCCCACAGATGCGGCCCCAGGACCGATCCCTGTGGGACACCGCACGACATCTCTTGCCGGTTCCACACTCCCTGGTGACCGGGGTAGATGACGGCCCTGTCCGTCAAATAGGCCTCGACCACACGACAGAGGTAGGTCGGCATCCGGTGATACCGGAGTGCCTCCCTGATGCAACTCCAGGGCAGGGTATTGAAGGCATTGGCGATGTCTAGAGACACCGCCAAGACGACCCCACCCTGGGCAACAGCATTCCCCGTCGTCAGGGCTCGCACACGCATGATGGCGTCCACCGTAGAGCGCCCTCTGCGGAAACCAAACTGGCTCTCCGCCAAATCCGGCCCCACCTGCACCAGCTGGCCGACGAGGCGGTCTGCAATGACTCTTTCAAAGAGCTTGCCCACCTCGTCGAGCAGCACGATGGGCCGATAAGCGGACGGAGAGTCCGCAGGGCGCCCTGCCTTCTTTATGAGGACCAGTTTCCCCGTCTTCCAGCGAAGCGGGAACTGGCCCCTCTCCATGCATGCGCTTAGGAGCCCCCTAAGTCGAGGCCCGAGAGCCTTCAAGGCCAGGACCCAGGCCTTCCCAGGTAAGCCGTCGGGTCCTGGGGCGGTATTTTTGGCATTAAGCCTGCGTACCGCCGCTCTCATTTCTACCTCAGTCACCTCCGGAGCATCGTCGTCGTCGGCGGTGTGGTCCGCATCGGGCACCGCAGTAGGCGGAGCCATAGGCGGGGAGGTGTGTTCCCCTCGGGAAGGGAACAGAGCGCTCACCACGTCCTCCACAAGCTGGGGCCGGAGACTCTGCGTCAGCGGGGGAGCCCATGGGCGGAGTTTATCCCGCACCACTTTGTACGGGCGTCCCCACGGGTCCCTGTCCAGAGTCCCCAGCGACTCCTCGCGGGCCAACCCCCTGGCCCGCAGGATCTCCGCTTGGAGGGCGGTCTTCGCCGCTCTGTACCCCTCGTACAGCTCCGCCTGAATGGCTTCCGTATCCGGAGGTTTGATACGGAGCCTGCGGTGCCTGGTGTACCGGCGTCGCGCAGCCACGCACGCAGTGCGCAGAGCCGTCAGCTCCTGCGACCACCAGTACACCTGGCGCGAAGCAGTTGTCACTGCTTGCGGTAGCGTCGGGGGTCGGGTTACCTCCTTCCCTCTAATATGACGAGGGGGGTAATGGCTGATTTTTGCGTTATGCTCGTGAACGGGTGCTGCTTGTGGTGACTGGTCGTCTTGCTGACCATTGTTTTGTTTTGTTATTAGTAATTAATTGTTTATTTATTTTACTTTGATGGTCCTAGTTCATCATTTGTGACTGTTACAGCTATAGCTATATGTAAGCGGGCACGCCTTTTATGCTTGGAGGCTTTTATTTGGGCATTAAGTTCTGTTTACGTTTTTATCTCTGCTTGAGAATTAATAGTTTTCGGTGTTTTCCTTTTCTTTTTTTTTGTTGGTATAGTGGTGTGCTAGCTGACATATGGCTAATAATTTAATGTTTTATGTTGCACGTAATGTAAATTGTTTTGCATACTGTTGTATAGAATCCATTTTTTTCCCCCTCTAACTGAACAGACAGCTGTGCTGCTGGGGAGTTTGTTGACCACTTCTTCTTCCCAGCTAAAGCACTAGGAAGTGGTGAAGGGTGGGCGTTTTGGGGGACTGTCTTATGTAATTTTGACGTTCGAAAAGTGCTGATTCTCAGCCTAGTTTGAATAAATGACTTTTGATTTTGATTTTACAATTTTTTTACCATTTCTTTGTTGTTAGGCATCATTATTTAATTTGTGGCTAACCATAGAAATCGTTCCTTTTTAGGGAGTACGAGGTACGAAGGGGGACGTGGGTATATCAGGTCCCCCTGGTTTCGCAGGGGACAAGGGAGAGCCGGGACCCCCGGGGGCCATCGTCAATGTATGTATTCACTTAATATTACTGAATACCACTACACTTTTTAATGGCAACTGGCTTCATCTTTCCAAATGACCGACTCCTTTGATTAATTTTAATTTTTTGACTGTTTTTTTAATTTATTTTTTATGCGGAAGCTTTTAACGTGCTTGTCTTTCAACATCGTTCTCACATGTATAATTTCAACATGAATGATGTAAAACATTTTTTGTAAAAAAAAATATAACGATAGTTTGATCTAAAAGAGTGCCCGTGGAGTTCCTTCCCCGTTCTTCTCCATACGAACCTACTACGCTTTGGAATGGGCAACTAGCTTCATGTTTTTGACTGGCCACTCAACCATTTACAGGCACTTTTGCATCGCCAAACTCTTTTGGCGATGCAAAAGTGCCTGTAAATGGTTTACAATAACATGCTTTGCAAGCGGGACCACTGCTTTTTATTTTATTCAAATGATTTGAATAATTCTTATTGTATTTAAAGGCATCTGGTCCAGGGTACGTTGGACCCCCCGGTGAACGGGGCCGACGCGGACCGAAGGGAGAAAAAGGGGACGTAGGACAAAAAGGTATGCATCAATTTAAAAATGTAAAGCCATATTAATCATCATTCATCATTTCAGCCGAAAGACGTCCACTACTGGACATAGGCCTCCCCCAAACACCGCCACTTCGACCGGTTTTGTGCTTCCCGCATGCAACGGATATCCGCGGCGTTTACAAGGTCATCGGTTCCGGGGATTACCATGCACCCCTTGCCTACCGTAGCCAAGGTTAGGCGGGCCGCCGCGTACCTGGGGCGCATTTTCTTAGAGCTTGTCATTTTCAGGGGGGGGGGGGGGGGGGGGAGGTTGCCTTTTTTTTGGGTGGGAAATTATCAAATAACTTACGACTCTTACTGACTAAAACCATTATTATTAGTATTCCTTCCGTTGCCTGTGTTGCCAGGGGCCTCGGCAACCCTTTCGAACTTCCACGCGACCCCGGCAGGCATCGGCCCTAGTGGACCCAACACTTGTGCTGACGACATCTCTTTGAGGCGCGCGTGGAACACGTAGCGCCCTCGGCCCGCCTGGTCCTTACCGGACGGCGAGCTACCCATTGCTTACCGTCCGCAGGGAGGTTGCCATAATCGCCACGCTTGGCAGGCGGGTTGGCGATCGCAGTATGGTGTTAAAATACATAGAGAACGCTGCTGCCCATTCTCTAGTAAGTCCCTTAGTCGTCTTTTACGACACCTACGGGAAGAAATAGGATGGTACTATTCTTTACGTCCGGCACCACACGCACATAAGCCATATTAATAGTCGAACTTAATTAAAGTATTTTTTTGTAATTTTGTTATTCATGTGATCAAGGAGAAGACGGCTTGACTGGCTTCGCAGGACCTCCGGGAGTTAATGGAACAAATGTGAGTTGGTTACTAATAAGTAAAAAATATTTAACCGATTCTCTAAAACCTTTTTGCGCTTCTAATAATGTAGAGTTTTTAAAATAATTGAGCCTCTTTTTAAGTTTTTGGCCTTTTTTCACAGTTGGTCGCAGTAACTAAGCTAGCGTACCCCGATCAAACGGGTTGGGTTAGGTTAGAACTTTGCGTCCAGGGTACAGGGGCGACGGACTCGTTGATATCCGGCGCCCCACACAGCAGGCCCCGATGTGGGGGCACGTAGTGCTCCATGCGGACGTCGCGGGGGGAGGCGCACACCTCACCCCCCGCGGGCCTGAGGTGCCGCACCAGCCGGGGATCGCGGAAGTCGCACTAGATCCCTTGATCACCGGTGCAAGTGTGGGAGGGGAACATCGGGGTGGTTTTTAGTCAGTAAGCGTCTGACAAACCTCTCCGCCCAGGGTGGAGGACATCCATGAGGATTTTCCACCCCGGAACAAAAAAAAAAAAGTTAGAACTGTGTCCAAACGCTACATCCACGTTGGTCGCAGTTAATTGGCTATTTAGTATATTTAGGACCCAAAATAGGAATTATATGAGAGAAAAAGAGGCGCAATCATTATATTATAGTGTTCAATAATATTTTTAGGAGCGCAAAATGGGAATCATTAGAGGTTCGATTAAATACATGCCTAATTAAATTGATATAGCTAAAACTGCGGATTACTTTTTACAGAGTAGTGTAACTGTCTCGTTGATCTAGTGATAGCTATTGCTGAGCGTGACGTCTTGGGTTCGATTCTCGGGTCGGGCAAAGTGTTATTGGGTTTTTCCATCTGAAATATCTCAATAGCAGTCCGGAGTCTGGATTTGTGCCCGGTTGATAGCAATAGGCTCGCCCCTATTACATGGGACTTAAACATAACTGAGGAATACGGGAGTGATGTTATAATCACCTGCAAATATTAAAGGAGTAATTGGTCACGTCATAAAACAATTTTCCCTACGCCAAGTTATGTTTGAGTCTCAGATTAAAAGTCGATGGGTGGCGTGAGACACACATAAAATGAAAATTGATCGCAATGGGTTTCATTTTGACAGTTCACCCACGTCTATTGCGATATTACGTTGTTGAGCAGGCGAATTTTTCTAACCTATGAAGCAATGGTTAAACAATATCCTCAAGAGGCTGACAACATCTTAACCGCGGTCTCTTTCAGATTGCATAGAAAAGAAAGAGAAGCGCGATGACACAACGCTTGTAATTTATTGCAACATATGAAGCAAATACTTTACAAGCAAGCAATTTACTCAAAATTGAGTTGAGTAATCGAAAATAAAAATCAACTCGAAAATAAAATTCAAATAAGACGTTGTTAATAATTAAATACGTAACGTACTCGTATGTTGATATTTAATGCAGATATTTTGGATTAGAACTCAAGGTTTTTTTTTCAAAACGTGTGTCGGTAACAACCAAGTTCTGGGAAATATGTTCAAAATTGACATATATTTTTTGCTACCACAAACTATAGAGATTTGGCAATTTTTTTTTCTTAAGAGAAGCCTATTTTGGTCAATTGGGTCTTATCAGCGCCTTAAAAACTCTCGTATCGTGATCCAAACTGTGTTACGCAATTAGGGTACCGGTTGGAAAGAAATTCAAGGCCAAGTGCGTGTCGGACCATACACAACGAAGGGTTCCGTAGTTGGGGTTACTTGGATGAATTAATCCCAAAAACAAACTTAACATTGTAGTTAAAAGCATGTTCTCCCATACATCGATATATTTACGTCACGGTCAATTCTCCATCTGTAAATTTAAGTTGGTCGACTATTACTCATTAACTTGGAAAGCTTACTTAGCTGTGATAGTTTTTCTTTTAATTTCATTATAATGTACTACTGCCTTGATTTTTTTCACTCAAGTCTAACAAAAATCTGCACTTTAAAGTTTAATATGACGCAAACGGATCCTTAAATCGAAAAATGGCCTATCCGACGATACCCTACACCATGGGATAGACGAGAAAAAAAAAATATCCCCACAATACGTGCAAGGGAGGTTAGGTGTAGGTATACATATTAATCACGCCGAAAACGTGCTAAAATAGAAATCTTGAGATTTTTTTCCAAATAACAGCTTTCTAGCACTAAGCGTCTCTGAGCTACAGCGGGGGCAGACAGACAGACAGACAGATGGACATGGCGAAACTATAAGGGTTCCTTGTTTACTACGGAACCCTAAAAATGAAAAAATATACTTATAATATCTATCTATACTTTGTTAAACACACAGACACACAATACATACCATAGCAAAAGTGTCGTAACGGTCAAAATGTTACGGTTTTGTCGGTCTGCAAGTGTGCAGAGTACATGCGATAAGGAACTTCGTAAAAAATCCCCTTTGAAACCCATATTCCTTTTCCAAAGCGGATTTTCATATCCATTATTTTAAAAATACGTTACTCCGTAGGTATTTTATTATGTTTTGTTGATTCTATCCTCAGGGTTTTCCTGGACCACCAGGGCCCGTGGGACCCCCCGGCGATCGCGGTTTTCCCGGGCCCCCGGGACCTGCCAGCAACATCAATGCCTCCCTAATACATGGTAAGGTCGCTTATTCAGGGTCGGGTAATCGCCGTTGATCTTGGTCATACAAATGTCCGTCGCGCTCACGCCGCGCCGCCGCCGTCGCGGTCGTCCGGTTTTACAGGGAATATTTATTTTTAGTCACGAAAATAGGAATTTTTGAAAAAATAAACACAAATAGAATTATACATAATAAAATACGTATACGTATAGTTCATACAACAAAAAAAACATGAAAATATCATAAGTAGTTTCAAAGTAATATCGTTATTTATGCTTTGGGTAAACATTATTTCCTGAATTTACTTAAAGTATTTTACTACAATACTTAAACATTCACATAAAGAAATCATCTGTATGCGTTCTAGTTTAACATACATTTTTTGCATAACTTACTTCCATTATATGAAGGTGTAATAACAGATTTAAAAGTTACTAAAATCATAACAGTATGCCTTAAATTACGCATCGTAATTTATTTTCTATTGGGGTAAAATCGGTGTGATTTTTAACAGACTCCCAGAATAGAAGGTTCTAAATTCATCGACTGTTTTTAAATGTATGTTCAGGGATAATTTCTTACCACGTGGATTGATTTCGATGTTGCTTAATTATCTGAAAATGGAATACCCATTTTCCGAGTTTTTTTAATGAGGTGTCGTTTTGCATCCTCGTCAAATTCAAGGAGGTGTAACTATGCTAATGATTCTCGACACGAATCCATAATAAAATAAGTACGCCTCTTTTTTTTCTAATTTTCGGAAATCGGCATGTGTGGGTCACGCATATTAAAACGCAGCCCGTGTGATACTGCACTGTAACTGCCCTTTTACACACACATTACCGCATGCGGAACGGGGAGATTCTGTTCTGTGAAAGTGGTGTATTCTAAAATACTGTCAAACTTAAGTAACTAAAAAAACAAGTATGTATTAATTATTGAGCAGGTATCGTAATTTTATTTGATTATAATATAAGTCTTTCATAGCAGCCTCCTGAAATTTGACGAGGATGCTCATGTTATTGACAAGTGACGATAGCGCAATACTTATTTGTTAAGGCGATACCAAAATAAATTGGGGGCTTTTTTGTAACCATTTATTTCACTATACCTTGTTCGATCTCCTCTCACAGAGAGGAGGCCTGTGCCCCGCAGTGGGAACATTATGTTCGATAATTAATTGAAGTATGTCATATTGTCGCTATTTCTTTAAGTATGTTTTTCTTTTTTGTATATTGGTACCTTGTTTTTATATATATTCCTGTAATCTGTTATCCATTCATTGTGCTATTGTGTGTTGTGCTATGTCTATTGTGTGCACTGAATAAATGTTTTATCTCTATCTATCTACTATTACAGCATCTATGGATTTAATTTTTGGATATATATACAATATGTAACAAAAACACTGTTGTTCCTTCTACCTACGTTTTAAGAATCGGTTTACTAAGCGATAAAGCAAGTCATTTATAAAAAAACAGTACAATAAAAAAAAAATATTAATATTTGTAATGTTTAATCGATTTGCTACCTTTGCAATTCAGCATGAAGCGATGACGCGAAACCAGAAGTAGATAGAACGTTCCCGCCCTCTCTTTGATCGGTGCCGCCGATTATCTACCTGTTTTTCTACACAAGTACGTGACCTTGTCAGCTGTTGTTTATCAGTATCACTTTAACGAATTAATCTTTGAAAATCTTGGTTTACACAGTATTTTTAAGCACAATTGATAATTGTTAAAACTATATTTAACACTTCACTACGTTAAAAAAAAAAACAAATTCGCCGCGTCTGTCACATAAAACCTGATGTACCTATTTACATTTTAATGCATTAATTTATTATGATATCTACTTGACAGCCACGGAGTTGCTGTTCGATATGACCACCTTGTACCTCTACACTTCTTGGCTCATAGTCGGAGGGAAGTAGTGATTGGACGCGACAATTATAGTGAAATGGGGGCTGGCCATCTTCTTTGAGTACTCTCCTAACGCGCATATGGTTTACTCCAAGTGCGTGTCCCACTGAGCGTGTACTTCGCGTTGGATCGTGCTCAAACAAGTCCAAGATTTCTGTCTCGAGTCCTCGGTCTGCCTGCGTCAGCTCAGCTCGATGTCAGGTCTCGCCCGTGCACATTGACGATATTGTACGTACGTATGTGCAAACGTTGGAATGCCATCGCCGACGGTAATGGTCGCAAAACGTTCTTGGTAGAGTCTGCGTGCTTCTGCATAATTGCAGTCACATTTCCGAAGACACATCAACATATTAAAATATTCTACGTTAGAATAAGACATTGTCAACGTTTACGTAAACAAAACACAATTCACTCACTACGTAGGTCGACAATAACATCCATTCGAAAGCAAGCTGCGCGGGAGACTGACTAAGTGATTCGCAGGGAGACGGGTGGCGGGGCGGCGGGGTAGGTAGGCACGTGGTACCGACCCGCCGACATGCGCGGTGGGTCTTTTTGGCGGCGTCTTTTGTCGCATTCAAAGAAAGCCGCCGAACTAGTAGGCTACTTAGCGAAATAAAGATGTACTTGTAAAATCAGATACTCTAAACATTTTTTTGAATGTGTCGATTTTAATAGTTATTTGATTTTGACCTCTCGACTAGCCAATGCTTATTTTTTTTTAATTATAATTTCATCAATGTTCTGCTTATAGGTAAATGTATACGTTCCTAAAAGGAACAATAGGGTTTTTGTTACATATTGTATGTACATGTGTATTTAATATTTGATTAATACTCTTACTGAAGGAAAACGCAATTAGGTTCAATTTCCTTGATAGAATTTAAATCCGAAAAGACCTCTACTTTTTATATTTTTTACTGTAATTCTAAAATCCTAAGTAACTGCATTCAAAATGTGCGTACTAAGTAACTCTGTCTGAAAATATTTTTGAAATATTGCTTAATGTTTTATTAAACAATTTTTATTTGGTGTGGCGCTCTCACGTTGTTTTATTTTGGTCATTATTATTATTATTGTTACGCTCTCTTTTTTCACATGTATTCTAAAGTCCTCTAATGTTTATGAAGGTGCTAAAGGCGAGAGGGGTGCTCCGGGGCGGGACGGCAGACCTGGTGACATAGGCCTCCGTGGATCACCCGGACGCGACGGTGCTGTGGTAATGTAACATGTTAAATTATAATTCACTTTAATAAGACATCTGCTTAATAGGTCGATAGTACTCACGAATACCAATTACGAGAAAATATTGAAATCAAAACAGTTTTACCAAATAAAATGCAATACATACAAAGTCAAAACGCTGTAAAACCGCTATTTCAGCAAAAATATTCAGTGGCGTGCAATGGTTCTCCACAGAGGGTAGGCCACGCATACTGACACCAAAAAAAAAAAAAAACTAATTCGCGCAACATCACAGCGTCGCTCTACATATGATGACCCTCAAAGTAGTCATTACTGATTTGTAATATTAAAAAAAAAAACATTGATAATAATCCTGTAAAAGCAAAAGTTATAAATACAAGAACTCACCACATTATTCTGTGATAGGTCATGCTTTTTTGCTGAGGAATGAAAATTTTGCACATCAATATATCCCTCACTCCACTTACTGAAAGTATTAAACAAATGCACGAAAAACAAAATAATTTATTTGTGTGTATACAGCCACACAGCCAGTTATATGTTGCATAATTTTGTGGATTGAAATTACGAGTACGAGATGAATTATCATATTTTTGGATTAATTCTCGTAATTCGGGCACAGGGCATTCGGGCCTTTAGACACAACTTGAATCTTATAATTAAACGATAATTGGGAAAAATTACTGCTTTTAACTTCTATCAAACACACATTATCGGCACAAACTTCACAACAGAACACCATTCTTAGGTAATTAAACAAATAATAAACACAACAAATAATATTTACACTACTGTACGTTTCAAAATGAATTACTTATAACTTAATAAAATATAAAAAAGCAAAACATTCAAGATCGGATATAAATTGCTTGTCACATGAAGCAACATGGCTTCTCTAAGAAAAATATAATTTCTAATTTGTCGATAAAAAACACTACCAATTAAAATTGCATCATTGTCATACCTTGTTCTTCTACAAAAGGGATTAGCAAAATTTTGCCGGATAATACAGTCCAGAGTTGCCGATACTTATTTTCCTAACTCCCCAAAAATCAAAGCGAAATTTCCCAAATACGAGGAGAAAAATAAAAAATTATGAAGTTTTAAATTATTTTTATAGGGGTTTTGCCCTTTAAAAATAATAATAAATAAATAAATTAGATAGCATTAAAATTAAAAATAAAATAAAATAACGGTTCTTTAGATACATACAAATACACACTTGAGTATTAATACGCCTGCCAAACGCCTGCCAAACGGCCTTGCCTTAACATGCCTGCTGCAGCAATGCAGCATGTAGGGGCAGTCCAGCCTGTCAGCAATCATCACTAGGATTGCTATAACAGGAGTTTTTTTTTTAATATTTTGTATTATTGTATTACATATTTAAAATATATGCATTTGGCGATGTTGGTAGGGTAGGCTAGGCCTAATTGCCTCTTTGGACGGCAGGCCCCTGATTATTAATATGTAGATCGACAGTAATAGTAAAAGTGGATATAGGACAAAGTTATGAAATATCGGATCAGAATACCTATTCTGTAAGAACCTAGATGAAGTGAGTCAATCCCTAGTATCCTTTTAGATTGCCTTAACTCAAACACTAAACTATTACTTTTTTTTTAGGAAAACGTATACTTTTACAATGTTTGTAAATATGTTAGCACCACACACACTATCTATATCACATAATTTATATGTAATTGCTTCATTTTTAATTATTTTTACCTACAGTGGTATGGTAATATTGTAAAACATTTTTAAAAGAGTAAGGTGGAGATTCTTGACGTACGAAATTACCTTTTGTAAGGGGCGACTGGAATCAATTCTGGAATCTAGAATATTTTTTAATTTGTCTACATTATTTTGCAGGGTCAACCAGGGCCACAAGGCTTTGCAGGAATGCAAGGCATACCCGGCAACATGGGTCGACCGGGTCTGCCAGGTCCAGAGGGAAAGAGAGGGTTCGACGGAATAACGGTAATTATCTTACATGATTAGCTGTGAGGTGACGAAATACTTTAACACTCCGTTTTTATTTATGGTGTGAAAAATCACTGTTGTTCAATACTCAATTCTTTATTGCATTCCATAATGTGTACATATAATAGTTGGTATGTTAAAACATCGAATCAATTATGGACCCTGTCGGGCACAGCACAGTTAATTTTTAATAGGAGAGAGGATAAAGGCGCTTTTTGTCAAGAACAACCAAAAAAAAAAAATACATTAAAATAGTACCTATAATTTGCTTTTATGGTATTTATATTTTTTTTTTGTTTACGGGTTGCATGGAACGGTACCTACACGAGTTAACAACATTTAAAACTTGTTTTCGTGAAAAAAGTGTTGATAAATGATTTTATTTCTGTAACTTGGTTTGTACACTTTTACACGTCAAACATATTTTTTTTAAACTAGATGAGCTCGGCGTTTCCTATCTGACTACTCTGAGAAGAAAGGCCGAAACAAACTCAGAAGTCACAGTCTATTTTAAAGTCCAGACATAATCTTGGTCAGATCATGTGAAGACCATGTAGATTGGTGCCTTGAATGGTATTTTTAATGAAATAACCACACAGATTGAGTGGACCACTCCGTCAATTTAGTGCACGCATTTGTCAGTAGTTGTGCAGTTCAACTCAGAACTTAAGGAACTCAACGATTCAACGAACAATACCAAAGAAAGGACATTTGGGTAGGCTGCAAAAAAAGACAAACTGACAGACCATGTTAAAAACTAACTTTGAACAATGACCCACATAGGCTTCACATGTACAATAATTAAAATAATATAATACTTCACAGAGTAAATATTCATTGCAATAAATAAAATATATATAATATATATAATAGTCATTGCATAAATAAAATTCATCAATGTCAATGTGTGTATAACAATCCGGACATAATCGCGGTCAGATCATTTGAGGACCATATAGGTCCGAAATGGTCTTTGAGGAAAAATTCAGTCAATATCTTCAATATCTCCGTGACCAGATGGCACCGAGGTATGGTCTAGTACCTAAAAACATATTATCATCAATGACAGGGGAGTATAAGTGACCACCGCTTTCATCGGGTTCCCCCGTTTTCAGGTGTCTTTTTAAACCCGTTATGTTTTTGAGCAGTGCTGGCCCAGTGATAACGGCCGCGACTTACGAGTTGAACGTCGTAGGTTCGAACCCAGGCAGGCGCCTTTACTTTGAGTAAATTATTTCACTACCACTGCTCTCAAAACGGTGAAGGAAAACATCGTGAGGAAACCGGCATGTCCTAGAACCAAAAAATCGAAGACATGTGACATCTACCAACCCGCACTGGGCCCGCGTGGTGAACTACGACCCACTCCCTCTCAATGAGAGGAGGCCGGTGTCCCAGCAGTGGGAACATTATTGGTTGATTATGAGTTTTTGTCAAAATTCTTAAACAATTTTTTTCAATTATTGTCATACAAAATGTAGTAAACACTTATGTACACAAAGTATAATAAACTCTTACGACATTTCGATTTCCCCAGGGTCCTGCAGGCCCAACGGGACTACCCGGCCTCCCAGGTCGGCCAGGCTCAGCAGCTGAATCTTCACCGCACATCTCCATGCCAGGACCACCGGGGCCTCAGGGACCCATGGGACAGGTAATCATAAGAACGTTATCTAATCTACTTCCTACTTAATAAAAATCTTAAGTTCATTCAATCACTGACAGACAACGCACAGTCAAAACCAACGAGTTTAGAAGCATAAAATGTTGCATATTAATTTCATATAGTATCGTATATGACG
This sequence comes from Atethmia centrago, assembly GCA_905333075.3. Classification (NCBI taxonomy): domain Eukaryota; kingdom Metazoa; phylum Arthropoda; class Insecta; order Lepidoptera; family Noctuidae; genus Atethmia; species Atethmia centrago. Next base: position 19,948,671 of record HG995385.1, read on the forward strand.
GAGAAGGTACGTCTCTCTCGTTATCATCAGCCATATTTTATCTACTGTGGGCGTACAATGGGAAGTGTTGGTTATTGCACAATAGAAAAACCTTTTGCAGTTTAAATCAAATTATAATTTACGATCAAATAATCACACTAGCTATTCACACACTGTGGGTACACGACACAACTATAAGAAACGCGCGACATTTTCTAAACGTGTTCACTCCTTGACCGCCTCCGTCACAGACTGCCCTTAACTCGGGTCAAGCGTTATGTTGTAGACTCTGTCGAGCGCCGCTTGGTGGCGCTGGCGTCCCGATTAGTCAAACGAGTGACTAACGTATTTCCGAGATATGTATGTATGTATCGTTAATTAGTTATGTAGCAACAACTATTATTAATTATTTTCTAGTTGTAGTTTTATTATTATTAAATGTTTATTTCTAGTTTCTACCTATAAGTATAACCAAAATTGTTGCTATGGAACTCAGTTGTCTTTCGCTCCTGGGGTGGGCGCTAATAACTGCGACACAGTTACTAAACTAACGCAGTATTTACGTACACATAATTGTAATGTTTTTGTTCCAATAAAATATTTGTATTTTTAAATATTTATTTTAATAATAGATAATAGATAATAATGAATAATAGATTATAAATTTAACGAAGTTCATAATTATACGGTGACATATCGTCGGTGATATTCTGAAACCGCGGAACTAACAGTGTTTAAAACCGCGTATTTACAAAAGTAGCAAAATCGAGATTTCGGATTTTCTAATTCATTAATATATATTTTACATGACTAATGCCTACAATATTAAGAAGAATTTATCAATATAAAAGTTTAAACAATAGAAAGTCCAGTGGTTTAGTAAATATTACGTTTTTCCTCGTTCCTGTAAAATTCACTGCACCTACCTTACGCGGTTTTAAACACTGTTAGTTCCGCGGTTTCAGAATATCACCGACGATATACATATAATTACAGATTAAACATTGTGTAACGGTAGTCGCACCAGGCATGAAAAGTGTGAAGTAATGGAGGCAGGATGAAGGATTGCCCTAAAAATCACAAGGGCAGCTCCCAAAATACGAACCTCCGACCATGGAAGTAATATGCATAGGCATGAATTGCCAAATCGGTCATCATTTTGCAAAGTCCTGTAAAGTGTAGCCGGATTCCTTACTGACTACTGAAGGCCACGTCCTCACCAAAAGCGATGGTCGCGCGAGTACGTGATCGTTGGTTGCGCGACATCATCGTGCAAGTACGCGATCGTCGCGCTCTTTTATATGAATATGACAAAGTTGCGCGATCAATGAAATCGTGTTTGTACGTTAAAACTCGTACAAACGATCCCTGCGATCGCTTTTGGTGAGGACGCGGGGTAAAGATGCTTGCTGTATACATAAGAATAAGAGAATTAATGTATTATTTCTTTTAAGCCACTTATTTTAGAAGTGAATATTCATAATTAATAAAAATCGTTTCCAGAAAGGTGGAGCAGGTTTCCCAGGACTACCTGGCATGCGCGGCATGGACGGACTCCCGGGCACTCCCGGAGACAGAGGATTACCGGGATTGCCTGGACTACCGGCACATGCCAGCTATGTGCAAGAGGTAAGCAGTCAAATAGCTTCCACGAGTGGCGAGTCGTTTAATTACGTCTGGCGCATCTCCGATAGTCCATCCCGCTACCAACTTACTGACTGGCTAGCTAAGATGCAAAGGCAGTCTTCTCTCATTCTCAAATGTAATCAAAGATGGTTCGTTTATAACTTTTGTTAATTATTTTAAACGAAATTTTTGTTTATCTTATTTTTACAGGCACCTTCAATCTCTGAAGCTGAAATAAGAAACATTTGTGAAGATATCATTAAAGGTTTGTATCTATTCATTTTAAATTATCAGGGCTTAAATAAAAAATCTCACGAATTCTCACGAGTACGAAAAAATCTAGTGTCTGATTATTTAATTTCATTGTCATGCATCAGTTCAAAGTCCCGACTTCATCAAAAATCAGTACCTAGTATTTGTTATATATAAGTTATTAAACAATATTTTTTCCCCAGTTCGACTAGGAGAGCTGGCTCTAAATCAAATAGTGCAGACAAATGCTATCGTAGGCAAGCGAGGACACCCGGGAAGACCGGGACCTCCAGGACCACCAGGTAACAAACATATGCCATACAAAATTTCATTACGTCCTAATTAAAAGGTATTTTTTTACCAGAGATAAGGCTAAAATTACTCATGTAAGGACCTAAACCCAAATGAAATATTTCATCTGCCTGTAATGACACTGACAACAATTTTACCAGAGATAAGGCTAAAATGACTCATGTAAGGACCCAAATGAAATATTGCATGTGCCTGTAATGACACCGAGAGCAAAACCTAAAAGCTGCTTAGCGGCAGTACTTCCCCTGACGAGCTCCTTCAAAAAGACATCGAATACAAAAGTATCAAAGTCGAGGTCTATTTTATGTTGATACGTTACACCATAAATTGGCAAGAAAATATTTAAAAAAAAAACAAAAAACCCGACTGCAAAAACATATAACTGAAAAAAGGAAAACAAGCATTATGTATAATCTTTAGAATTTTATATAACCTAAATATTATACACTGTAACTGCCTTTTTACGCACACACTACCGCATACGCAAATGGGTGATTCTGTTCTGTGAAAGTGGTGTATTCTAAAATACTGTCAAACTTAAATTACTAAAAAAACAAGTATGTATTAATTATTGAGCAGGTATCGTAATTTTATTTGATTGTACATGTCTTTCATAGCAGCCTCCTGAAATTTGTCGAGGATGCAAAACGACACCTTGTATAGCCTATGTCACTCACCTCAAAATCCATCAAGCCGTTTAGGCTACAGAGCGAGCCAAAGAAATAGACAGACATACATACATACTCATACGTAACTAATATTTTGTAACCATTTAATATACAGGAGTGTCCATGAAGTTTCTTGCCCGTTCTTCTCCATACGAACCTACAACGCTTTGGAATAGCTTCATCTTTCTGATTGGCCGACTTCTTTGACAATTCATAAGCGCCTGTAAATAGTTTAGTTGAAATTAAATAGCTATGAGAAATAATTGTATACAGTCATTATGTTTAACAATTCATCAAAAGCAAAAATGCTTTGTGCAGTCGATAAATTTGATGATCTTTGAAAACATATTGAAATCAACTGCACAATGTTCTAGTTTATTTAAAAAACTTGCTGCTGACTGTTTTTACATACATACACACATACATAAACTCACGCTTTTTTCGTAGGTAGAAAGTATTACATACTCCTTTTTCTACTGTTTTTAACTCAATCTAATATCTTCATCTCCAGGAATTCAAGGTGACTCTGGCGAGCCAGGCCTGCGAGGCTATCCTGGGGAGACAGGGGATACAGGCAAGCCTGGCAGTCCCGGCCCTGCAGGGGTAAAGGGGGACAAGGGCGACAGGGGACCTGAAGGCGTTGGCGTGCAGGGGCCCGAGGGACCCAGGGGACAAATAGGTAATGTAGTTGACAAGATGAAAGGCTTTTGAAAGCCTTTTAATTTTTTTGTCTTCCATCATCATCTGCCTAGCCTTTTCCCAACTATGTTGGGGTCGGCTTCCAGTCTTACCGGATACAGCTGAATACCAGTATTTTACATGGAGCGACTGCCTATCTGACCTCCACAACTCAGTTACTGGGTAACACGATACCCCTTAGTAAGACAGGTTGTCAGACTTTCGAGCTTCTGACGACCCGTAATGACTGTCAAAGATCTACAAATGACAGCCGGGACCGACGGCTTAACGTGCTTTCCGAGTCACGGAGGGGTCTTGGTATGTAAAGATGGTCACCCATCCACGGACCAACCGCGGCAAGCGTAGCTTAACCTGATCGATCGACCCGTGCGGCTGTTATTACTTAGCCACAAGCCCCACAATTTTTTTGTCTTCCATTTATAATAATTATGTTTGGTTAAACATGATTATAAAAAAACACAAAAAACATAAAATCACGGCTACAATCCCCGAAGGGTTAGACAGAGGTGTATTTATAGTACACCCACATTTCGCCAGTTATGTTTAAGTCTCATATAACTGGTGGCGAGCCTATTGCCAGCAACTAGGCAAATCCGGTCTCCGGGCTTTTATTTTTTGGGTGGGAAATTATCAAGTAACATCTCCCGCTCTGGATGGAGCGGGAGGGTGTGTCAGATTCTTACTGACTAAAACCCACCCGTCTTCCTTCCGTTGCCTGTGTTGCGGGGGCCTCGATAACCCTTTAGTACCTTCCCGCGACCCCGGCAGGCATCGGCCCTAGTGGACCCCTACACTTGTGCTGACGACATCTCGTTGAGGCGCGCGTGGAATACAACGCGCCGTCGACCCGGGCCTGGTCCTTACCGGACGGTGAGCTACCTATTGCTCACCATCCACAAGCCCGCGCCTTCGGTGGCCGGAAATTCGCCCGGGATTCCCGACGCCCAGGGCGTCTCCTGCGGCGGCTAGGGGCGAGAGGGCGCGAAATTTGTCTTTCCCTCAACCGTCCCGCCTCCTTCTTCGCGATCATTACTGCTTCGCAGAAGGAGGTGACGGCTGCCCCAGTCTCCGGGCTGCTACTGAGAAATGCTATATGTAATTAATGTTATTAATGAACAAAAAGTTCGCCTACTGACACTAAATTGTTAGTGCCAAGACAGTGCTCTCGAAGTTCCTGCACTCTTTAGGTGTTATCGCGCCATTACAGCTGTAGCTTTATGTAAGCGGGCACGCCCTTCATGCTTTTATGTAGGTATTACCTATGTTCTGTTTACGTTTTTATGACGTAATAAAAAAAAATAAAAAATAAATAAATAGCGGTAGGTAGCTAACGAGTATAAGACTTGGAAGCAGTTTTCCTGATCAAGGAAGTTATAGATTAGGAAATTAGGCTTTAGGTGATCAATTTTTGTATCAATTCAGTAATGCTTAATCTGAATTGAAACAGTATATTAAGGCGCTGACAAGAGGCAAAAGACCAAAATAAGCTTGTCTTAAGAAAAAAATTGCCAAATCTGTATAGTTTGTGGTAGCGAAGAACTTGGTTGTTACCAAAACACGATTTGAAAAAAATCTCGATACATACTAACGTTAAACTAACCTCATCTTGAGATTCAAAACAAAATATCTGTATTAGATATCAACATACGTTACGTATTTAATTAATAACAAGGACGTCTTATTTGAATTCAGAACTTGGTTGTTTTTCATTTTCGATTACTCAACTCAATTTTGAGTAAATAGATGATAATTGCTTCATATTTTGCAATAAATTACATGCCTTATGTCATCGCGCTTCTCTTTCTTTTCTATGCAGTGTGACAGTGACCGCGGTTTAGGTGTTGTCAGCGTCTTAAAATAAATAAATATTACTTCCCGCTTTAAGAAGAAAAACTCACGTTGAGTCTGGATTTATTCCAGAGTCAATAACACCAGACAATTTGTAAATACTTTTAAAGGGTGTAAAAATACCCATAACGAAACCAAGAGTATCTTGTTCTTCCCGTTATTATGATATTTTTTTGTAATGGTCTTCGTGGGTTCGAACCCAGGCAGGCGCTTTACTTTGTGTAAATAATTTCATCACCACTGCTCTCAAAACGGTGAAGGAAAACAGGAAACCGGCATGTCATAGAACTAAAAATTCGAAGACATGTGACATATACCAACCCGCACTGGGCCCGCGTGGTGGATTACGGCCCACTCCCTCTCTAAGGGAGGAGGCCTGTCTCCCACCAGTGGTAACATTATAGGCTGACTATGATGATACCTGGGAACCTTGTGGTTATAGAGATATTGAAGGTTGTTTTTACGAAATCGAGTTTTAAATTTTATAAGTATAATTTAACTTTAAATATTCCCATGATCCCTGTACTGTTGCTTACATCCATAAGCACAAGGCACAATGTTCTGCGTGCGTACACTGCGTACTATCGTAAATAGCGAATTTTAACACCAAAAAAGTCGTTACCCAGCAATTATTTTTGCACAAAGTTACTTCGTGTGATGTACAGAATGCGTAGAGGCCTAATATATATGCATTTAATTAATTGCTGTTTTCAGGTCCAATGGGACCATCGGGTCATCCAGGCAGAACCGGGGACAGAGGAAACTCAGGGCGAGAAGGTAAAATAAATCACACAAATGCACGTTAATGTGAGAAGACAGAGTGATAGGATTAACTTAATTCACTGTATAGAACTGTACTAAATTTTCTATGTAAATGTTAGGCTCGAAGGCCGAAAACTTTCATTGAGCAAAAAAACCGGCCATAGCGCGTTCTGACATTTTCAAAACAGCCAAAACGCGTTCTGAGCCTTTTTGATGCACGCCCTCGAAAACCATGAAAATTATACCCATGACGAAGACTGCAACTTTTTGCTAACGCCATCTTGAGTTTTAATTTAGATTTCGTACGTTAATATGTTTGTAATAGTCCGAATTACGTTTTTGTGGAAACAAAAATTGGAAAAAATGCCCGGAAAATTGGAAAACTCGGGCAAAACTGAAAGTACAAAAATCCCATAGAAAAACTATGGGATTTTTGTATGATCATATTGAAATAACAGGACAACATCTGTCAATTCAGCTATCATATGTTAATAAATAATAATAATAATTTAGATCAAGGCCCTCAAAATCAATGTTTCAAAATCCCATCATATAAATTGTTCAATATTTTCGTTTTCAGGACCAATAGGCCCTCGTGGACACCCAGGGTTGCGAGGGACTTGTGAGTGCCCACTGACGTATTACGCATATTCCCCGCAAGGACTTAGCAAGGGGCCCTGATCAATATACTACTAGAAACACTTGTGTACTTAATAAAACGTTGAAAACTTACTTCTAATTTCTTCATTGATTTTTTTTTAAGTATTGTTGTGTTTCAGGGGAAGAAAGAGATTTTTTATAAAATAAAAATAATTTAATAAAAATATACCGAAACATAAGTGTCACTAAATACAAGAAATTGTCTCCATACTTTATTTTATAAAAACAATGTATGATGGCTATGATTTCTATAGATTTAATTAAATGTAACTCGAAGTACAACCGCCATAACCGTTGATGACGTAATAATATGGCGTCAGTTGTTAGCGGGTTCTATTTCGCGCACAGAGTCGATGTCTGCCTTGCAGAAGAAACATTGCTTGCTGTTTAAAAGATGCTGCATTATACAGGCTCTAGAACAAATAATATCAATTTAACTTTTATAATATAGTCAAACTGTGATAAAAACCGTAAAGGAAGCTGACAGCAGTAACCCAATAGCAACCTTATTGTAACGACAGTAAAGATCACTGTGGTTTTGACTGTAATGCAAAATCAGAGGTAAATCAGGTAAAAACTGTGACAGGACTAAGAATTTAGAGAATTTTGTATCTCAATCATGCAACAAACCTGCAAGAGTGATGTCCACAAGGCATAAAAGCGGTGTCCGCAGGTCTAGCGTAGCAGATGGTGCATAGCAGGTCGGATTGCGCTCCGCTGGAGCCCGGGGACTTAGCCTTCACGATAGTGTCCCGAGCTACGCGTAGTCGATCTGCTAATATCTCTAGAGCTTTTAATTCTTCCATTGTTACGTCCTCTGGATCTGAAATACACAAAAATATTGTGTGTGTGCCAAATCGAATATTTGGACATTCAGCTTCATACCTATTGAAGAAATGAATTGTTCTTTTACTACTTAATTGTTCTTTAACTAATGCGAACTCAAGCCACTTTGAAGGATTTACGTTCAAAGTGGCTTGAGTTTGCATTAGTTCGATTATAATACATCGAAAGAGCCACCTAGTAATTCGGCTATAACGCATCCAGGCACATTCCTCGTCATTTGCCTAGCCTTTTTCCAACTATGATAGGGTCAGTTTCCAGTCTAACTGGGATGCAACTAGATATATTGTACATAGAGCGACTGGTGGTGGAGCAAAGGGTGTCGTGTTAACCATGAACTGGATTGTAGTGGTCTGATAGCAGACCACTACAATCCAGTTCATGGTTAACACGACACCCTTTGGTTAGACCAGCCACATTCCTATAATATGGTCATATAACATTTGTTTATAATAGCAACTTACATTTGTAAAACGAAAAGGTTTTGTGGCTCTTCGACTTGCCGAGCATGAGCTCGAGTCCATCCATTCTGAATAGCGGTTCCGTCACCAAGGCTTTAGTCACTCGGTCTAGATGCTAAAACATAATTAATGTTGAAAGGTTTAAAAAGCCTACGACTTTTTTCGCATGCACTGTTCCGATTATACGGTGAACTTGTATAAGTACAATGCAATGCATCGCAAGAATCGTGGACCTGATCATCATCCTCACGTCCACATACCAATGATTGATTTAGAAGCGGCGAAAAGTTTCGTCCCTTCCAAATTACCACTCTAAATCGCTACTTAGATGACGGCTGTGTTCAGCCGTCTCAATGGTACTGCTAAATAACTTGGATAGCTAATAATCTGAAATACTATCGTGCACTGAGCTCAAGAATGTTTGTTAATTAGTCTTTCTCTGAAGAAGAAGAAGAAGCATCTGCTTTGCAGTAGAACAATTTAGGGACTAGTCTCTTTGGGTCTTTCTTTGATAGTCTGTTTATTATAATTATCCGATAAGGTTGCTCAAGATGATTGGCATAACTAATTTCACTTACTTCAGGAGGTAGCTTAGGCTCCAGCATTCTGATGAGGCACCCAGCAACGGGCGCCAGAGCTACGTAGTAGTGCACCCGGTCCGTGTCCGGTAGACCTCGGGCGACCAGGCGGGCGAAACTGGCGCCCCCACCGCCGCGGATGCAGACCCGGGATACTACTGCCATTAGGATCTAGAATGGAACCCATGTTTATGTTGGTAGTTCAGCATTATTTCAGTATAGGAACAGGTAGACATGAAATGGACAAAGGAAGGCGGTTAAAAGAGCAATGAAAAGTATTTTCCGAAAAACTTACAAGGATAGTGATAAAACAAAAACTTGGAATAGGTACCAGGCTGGTGGAAAGAGTATATTTTATATACTTAGAGATGCTCTTCTCATACTACGGTCTACAAATGAGCTGATGACCTTATGGGGTCAGTAGATATTGCATATCGACATAATTTATGCTTATTTCTAGTGTTGGTGCTGTGGACATCATTTGCTTTTGGTGTTTATGTTTATTATTTTTCCTAAAATATCTAAGGCTCATATTATTTATCTTTGAATCTCACGATACTTACCTGACAAGTCCTGCCAAGCAGTAATTCGTTCTGGTTGTCACAGGCCTCTGGTTTGGTCAGCAACAAGGGGGCCAGGTGTAGCGTCATTTCTAGAGCCCTGGCCAGGCCGTGGTAGAGGTCGAAACACGTCGCGCATAGCTTAATCTGACGCGATTCTAGGTGAGAATCTACGCTGACACGGTCCATCTAGATAGAACAAATATTTCATAAGCACTTTACACATTTTTTTAAAGCCTTTGGTTGAGATGGCGGTTCGAAGTCGACTGTTTTCTTACAGAATACCGGGCAGTAATAGATAGATATAAGTGGAAACCGAGGAGCGAGGAATTGGTCTTCAGTGAAGCACTAAAAAATAAGGCTTTGTCGAGAGCGCATCCCAGCGCGTCAAAAAAGCGCTCTGTTGGATTTTCAACTCTCAGCACTCTGCAGCGCGTTGAAAATCCAGTGCATGATAAAAGATCGTAGCGTTAAAACATCGCCCGTGCGTACGACGGCTTACTATTAACTATATGAGCAACTATTTTGGGGCTGTTACCTCTTGCATCATAGTGATGAACTCTGAGAAGGCCCAGTTGAGCTGACTGAGCAGGGAGTTGAGGTAGGCAGCCGCGTTGGTCGGATGAGCCGCGAGGTATTCCTTTATGCGGCTCTGGATCACTTCCGAGGGGCAGGGACCTTGGGAAAGTAACGACCGCTTTCTTAAACCTATCTTAAAACATAGGTAGTAGCTGAAAGATAAACCTCAAAAATTGCTAAAATGTTAAAGTAACCTGGTTTTGAGACACCTTCATCGATTCAATTAAAAATGTTGATACAATTTGTTAACCATACACATTTCACAAAGCCATTTCACGTGGTGGACCACCGCACAAAATGATTTTCACATGACATATCAAATAGAAACTAAAAACTGCTCTCTCTTAAGATTCTTCAGTGAGAACACTTAAAAAAGGCCCAATGAAATTGATTAGATGAAACCCAAATTGTAAAACTCAGCTTCAGCTTCCAAAATTAGTCTACAGACATACAAGTAGTAGGTATAAATCCACTTATTCTCATGTGGCCTCTAAGTGTTTATATTTATTTATTAACAAATACAATTACTTTCGATATTTTTATCTAAAAGTATATTTGAGTAACTGACCAAAACATTGGCTCATAAGTCCTGCGTCGACTTTGGCCCCGAGGTTGTTGACTGTGGGCTCTCTGTCGCCATACCTGTGTGATAATACATATCATTATCAATATCAGCTATCTGATTGGTTCGATGAGCTCACACCGATAGTAAAAGTGACGCAGAAGGCTAGATTGGTACAGAATCAGTGCTATGGACAAGACATTCAAAAGTTTGGGTAACCTGATATATCTGTTTTAAAGAGTTGCATACATAACGGCCCATTTCTTGTCGAATCGTTAAAATAAAGTAAAGTTTCTAGTATGAGTTATTGTTTACTATTTACACCATTTGAACATCTGAATTTATACTATTATCGGCAACAACAGATTCAATCTAGCTTTCTGCAATGTATTATCTATGTCGTGCGGGACAGTTCAATAGGTTCCATTTGGATATTGCGTCGATAAATCTCAATGATGTAGATGCTGTTTATTTGACTATAGGTCGCTCATGAATTATAGCTACTGGCAGAATTGTTCGTGTGGTGATTTTTGTTCAGGTAGAATTAATATTCGAATATAATATATGATCCGTGGAAAATATTATTTTACACTCCGCTTATACATACTTTATACTTCAATTCACCGCCTCAACTTGTCAAAATTAGTACGTATTGCATTTATATTGCCCAATTGCAAAAAGTGACAATATCGGCACCACCCAAATTAAATTATCCAATTGCGAGCGAATGTGAACCTATATCGAATTGTTCTTACCCTTTCAATTGAATTAAAACAATACGTTTTCTCCTTACAACTTTTTTCTAACAACTCCTGATTCAAGTAACCTTTGGAAGTAAAGTTGTGAGCGTTCATTGTGTTTCGAAAGAGAAACACGTCGCAGTGTTTAACGGACGCTAGTTCAAAGTGTTTTATCAAGAGTTTTGGTTAAGGTTACACTAGTCGGTCATTTTTCCATACAAACGTAGTGTGGTCATTACTCCTCTGTTTGACGATGTAGGTTCAAAACTAAAAATAATATCAATTTGTCTCGTCATTATCTAGCCCTGTATGGAAGCAGAATCGGAAAAAATATATTGGTTTGGAAGTTATGAGCGTCGAAACTTCCATATTTCAACGCTAATTTTAACTCATCTTTGAGCGTAAATAAATACCTTATGTAGTATGAAAATGGCAAAATAAAAACCGTACAGGGATAGATAATTTATTCAAAAGTTCAAATAATTTTATTTTGAGTAGATATAATAAGTAGTTTTTTCATTATATCAATACGCCCAAAGGTCTGTTCATAAAATTTTACACGGTCGTTTTCTTTATAAATCATCGTGCATTTCACTGGAATATACCTCCCCGCGCGGTGTGCGGAGGGGAGGCGCACGCACACACCCGCGCGCCGGTCGGCTTGTGAGTCGGCTATTGCTTACGTCACGCGTGCTGTGATTGTTAAGGCTCCTACATACTGACGCGACTTGTAGCGCGACGCGTCGCGACACAAAGGCACCGCTTGTAGCGCTACACGCGGTGTCTTTGTGTCGCGTCGCGTCGCGCGACAAGTCGCGGCAGTAAGTAGGAGCCTTTACTGACTAGACTACTTGTGTGCTATCTATCGTATCTGTTTACAACATTGACCACTGGCTTGATTTTGGATTCCGATTTTGATACCTTTCACGATTGACTTCGCATGTGTATATTCTTTGAATTTGTCGTGTATCATATTGGCATTGAAATTTGGATTTTGATTTTGATACATCGTACGCTCGTAGGTACCAAACGCGTGACGAATGCGAGTATTCTTGGTACTTCAACACGCGATTATTAAACTCGCGTAGTGACAAAGGTCATTGATTAATGATTTGGTATTGAATTTAGCAATATACTAGCTACAATAGCGCACTTTTTTTTTTTGGTAGGAAATTATCACATAACTTCACTCGCTCTGGGCGGAGCGGGAGGGTGTGTCAGATTCATACTGACTAAAACCCACTCGTATTCCTTCCGTTGCTTGTCTGTTGCCAGAGGCCATGGTATCCCTTTCGGACTTTCCCGCGACCCCGGCAGTCAATTGATTGGTTTACTTGGCGTTTGTATTTGGACTTATTGCGTCAGTGAAGTGATCCTTCAGTAGTGCAAGTACAAGAAACAATGGGTAAGTGGAATGTTTTCTTGACTCTTATTATTATATATCATTATATTTTCTACAATTCACGGGGGTGCTTGATGTACCTAACTTTTTCACTTTTATACATAAATGTGAAAAACTCTTTTTTTAAAACCAACTTCTAAAAACACTAAATAGTACAAAAAAAATTGTCAAGTACAGATTGCAATAAAATAAAAGTTTCAGAAGCCGGCTCCAAGCTATTCTAATGATATGTTATATAAGGTGTTGTGTTATTTGAAGTCGGTTTTTATATAGAATAGAAATCTCAAATAAATCGGTAAAAACATCGACGAATCCATAACCTCCTCCTTTTTTGAAGTCAGCTAAAAAGCAGTTCAAGTTCGGTATAAATGACGTACGGGGTTGTCTGCATCGTGCGTCATTTGGGTTTCTGGCTGTTCAAGGGTGCCTTATTAGTTATTAGACATGCAAAATTGCAAATATGCAGGTGTAGTGGTTTTCAGGGATCCGTAGTAAAAAAGGAACCCTTCTAGTTTCGCCATGTCCGTCTGTCTGTCCCCGCTGTAGCTCAGAGACGCTTAGTACTAGAAAGCTGTAATTTGGCATAGGTATACACATTAATCACGCCGACAAATTAGTAAAATAAAATCTTGAAAATATGTTTTTAGGCCACCTCCCTTGCACGTATGGGATGATATTTTTTTTCTCGTCTATCCCATGGTGTGGGGTATCGTTGGATAGGCCGATCAAAAATATTACGGGTCTGTGAACACCACTTTTCGATTCAAGGAAAAGGCTAATTTTTGTTAGAGTCAAGTCCCCCCCTTGCCAGCTAAATGGTTGTTAATGGAGATGTGAAAAATTTAATGACAGTAGTACATATATTATAATCAAATTAAAAGGAAAACTATCACAGCTAAGTAGGCTTTACAAGTTAACGAGTAATAGTCGACCAACTTAAATTTGCAGTTGGAGAATTGATTGTGGGATATATCGATGTATGGGAGAACATGTTTTGCAACTGCAATGCTAAGTTTGTTTTTGGGATAAATTCAAACCAACTTCTCAACTACGGAACCCTTCATTGTGCGTGGTCCGATACGCACTTGGCCGATTTTTGAATTATGAATGGTCAAAAGAAGCTCGAAATGGTTCGTGTAATTACACACTGCCGGTGTGTCGCCCTTTTCTTTTCCGAATTTAGTTAACATACTTCTGTTTGTCTAGAGCACGCACAGGTTTGATTTTTTACAGAATAATTTTAGTCTCTGTCACAATTTAATTATGTTTGGTTTTTGTGCAACAGAGCCCAATAAGGATTGATGGATGAGTAAGAAGACCAGCATATGGCCAAGTATCGCTCGCAAAAAGAAGTTCAGAGTAAAAGGGAGATTTTCAAATACAAATAAAGGAAATGTTCCTGCTGCACTGACTACGTTCGGATCGTAAATATTCCGGTGGTCAATGTGTTCTACGGTAGTACCTACCGTGACTTTTGTTGATAACTATAACTATACTGCAAGACCGTTATAAAACGCCATTGTAAAGAAACAAATTCTATTATCAATAAAAATATTTTAAAAATAACTGTATGTTTTATTTGATGAACAAGTTTTATAAGAAATAAAGTAGTAACCCTAACGTATTAGCGCTCACATCGAGTCGTGCTGTTGACAAAGCAAAGCTATCTCGACTACCTACATAGGTATGTGTGTAGTTATGTACGTTTCTTTCACAGGGAACGCTTGGTACACACGGCTATATACATCAAGCTATACAGTATAAGCTGATCTCGCATTGTATAGGATTTCCGTACATTGCGAAATCAGCGTAAACTGGAAGTGTATAGCTTGATGTGTAGCCGGGCGTACGTACGTATTATCTATCTATAAGTCAAAGTCAAATTATTTATTTCAAATAGGCACATAAAAGGCACTTTTGAACGTCATAATTTACAAAAAAAATAGAATTGATTCTAGTTGCCCTTCCAAAAGGTAGTTTCGTATGGAGAAGAATGGGCAAGAAACTCCACCATTACGCTTTTAAAATGTTTAACAAAATTTTGTACATTTTAAAATTATACGTGAAGACGATGCACCTAGAATAAAATTACTATACCAAAATACTATAGAAAAATAAAGCAATGACAGATAAATTAATTATGTGATAGGTACATGATGCTCACATATTTACAAACATTGTAAAAGTATACGTTTTGCTAAAAATAATAAATAAAGTAATAGGTCAGTGTGTGAGTTAAAGTAATCACAGAATTTAAATTCAACATTGATTTATTATTTGTATCAAATAATAAATTGTACAATTAAAATAGCAACCAGTTTGACTTTGTCTAGACTCTAGATTGTCCTATGGAGCTGGACCAGCATGTTTCCAAGCATTCTTATCTTGGATATAATCCTCTAATTTGTATTATGTATACTAATAGGTATTATGTATAAAGAGTAAAATTTATTTGTAAGTTTGTATGTATCTCTGGAACTACCAGTCGGATTTGAAGGTTATAGGCTATTTAAAATCACGCTATGACCCTTAGGAGCCGAGCAAAAAGAAAAAAAGTCGGAAAGAAAGATAAGCGAAAACGAAGTAATAGCGCGGGCGGCGGCGGCGGCGGGTGAACAAGAAATTTCACGCGGATGATGTCGCGGGCAGGATCTAGTATTAGAATAAGTTCACTATGCACGTACCTACAAAATTTTCAACTAAGTCGTTTGACCCTACCTAATTGTACCATAAAATATGAGTTGCACAGAGTGACTATCATTTAATTTTGTCATACTTAGGTAGGTTTATGTTTGAATTCAAGCATGTCTGTCATCATCACCGCGCCAAAATATTACGTAGGTACAGAATGTTCGCTCCTTTGATCTTGAAGAAAGCCGCCTAGTTACACGACTGCCCAAAAAAAGGACCAACAATATCTGATTTTAAAAATAATATATTTTTAATTTTATTGTATGCGATGTAGGCGCGTCATCGCCGTCCGACCTTCAATGAAATCGCGCATGTGTGCGTCATTAGCGTTGGTAGACTGTATACGGGAGTGTGTATCCGTGCGCGCACTACCTTCTTACTGCTCATCACAGTGTTCGTCCCTTTCGCACATGATGTTGGATGAAATAGCATGCATTTTGACCACGCCCATCAACAAGTTCGAGCCGGCGACAAGTGTGTTCTTAAAGTGCCATTGTGTTGGGAGCACTTTCCTTTTCTAGAAATAAGGAGGTATATTTTCTTTGCACTGTGAAGTGGAGTTGTGGGCTACTCTTGATAAAATCATTGCTATTCACCGAAAACACCTGTAGACATTTTAAACACCAATGAATTCCCACTATTCAAATATAAATTGCGTATTTTTTTAATTGACAAAGCCTACTACACGATCCACGATTTTCTTAATAATGAGTACCTGCTACAATCTGTCACTAATATTTTTGTAAGATTTGCTTTATAAGTGATAACAAAATTTTTGATACATAATGGATCTGTAATTTACCCAACATCTGTATGTATAACCTATGCCCACACTAAAAAGATTTGATTTAATTTTAAAAGTCGGACCCGATTGCTATAGGTAAATAATGGCCGTCGTTTAGTTAATAATGTTAAAGAAATCACTTAGTTTTACAGATGGCGGGACGAGCTGGACAAAACCTAAACGCAGCGGTCCATGGCCCATATTAGCCCTGAACCAAGATAATCGGAAGTCATGGAGGAACCTTTGCCCACCAGTGGAAAGATTCAGGCTGACAGTAACTAGTAACTTTTACAGAGATCTGATGGTTTAGCTCTACTACCAATATGCAGCCCCACTGGGTTCGTTTGGAACATGTTCCGTGTATGTGTGTGTTCTCACCTGGCAGCTAAATGGGGCCACTGTCGGTGCCGGAACCCGAAGCCCGAGCCGTGCCAGAAACGGACTAGCACCCAATTGGACTGCGCCCACGCACGGTTCTGATACGGACGCACCAGCTCTTCTACCATGGACATCTGTCTGGAGCAAAAGAATTGCCCTGGATGTTAGTGTTATAAACAGCGTATTCTAGGGGTAGGGATCACTCATCAAACAGGTAAAAACAAACTGTATGTAACAGTGCATAAGACGAACTTCTTGTTAAAGCAAATTCTGTTACATACTCGTAGGATGTTCAAAACGTGTATACAATAATTCCTGCATATCTCACGCTTGCTTTCAGTGTTTTCACTATTCCATACAGTTTATTTATCCAGGTTATCTTATGAGAATGATTTCTATTTCCTCAGGCAGTGCTCTATTTGGCACTTGTAAGATTTTGTAAAAGGAGAAATAAGAAAT
The DNA here is from genome assembly GCA_905333075.3 of Atethmia centrago. Lineage (NCBI taxonomy): Eukaryota > Metazoa > Arthropoda > Insecta > Lepidoptera > Noctuidae > Atethmia > Atethmia centrago. The sequence continues at coordinate 19,965,514 of HG995385.1, forward strand.
TAGACCTGGGAAAGGAGAAATAAAAAAAAAATATAGACAATATTTTTATTATGTTGTTCTTCAATTCTAATTTTAAAAAAGTAAATCGTCACGTAAGGAAAAAGCGTTATGCCCGGAATATTCAGTTTCAAGGTCTCAAGTTACAAGTAACAAAACTTTTTTTTCTGTCGTAGTTTCGTAAAATGTAACTGATGTTCAGGAAAATTCAATTATATACTCAACAATCCTCATGCATAAATCACTCCGTCCATTGGTGAAAACTTTATGAAAATCCGTTCGGTAATTTTTGAGTTTATCGCGTTCAGACGGACAGACAGACGCGGCAAGCGGACTTTGTTTTATAATATGTAGTGACACTCACTGTTTTATGGGCACTCTCTCGATAGCCCTCATGGTGGTTGGCTGCGTGGCGAACGACGCCAGAGTCTGGACCAGAGACTCTCTCGTGCTGGCCAGCACTATCCGTTGGTCTGCAAACTCTGCGCACAGGAACGCAGCACAGGACACCACTAGTTCGTCCCATTCTGAGGCAAAATAAGAATTTATTTTGTGTTGGACTTTTTGAAGACGACCTACAAAAAATAGAATAAGTTTGAATGATTTTCGCTAAGCGGATCAGATTAGCGAAAATCGTTCAAAATTATTCTATTTTTTGTAGGTCGTCTTCAAAAAGTCCAGTTTTTGTCGGTTCATACGACGAACTCAATGAACAGCACTGCAAGGTTTTTTTGGCGCATGACCAAAACCGGAACTAACGCCACCATCTTGTTTTGTCAAAACAATTTAGGTATGTGGCAATTTCACATTTTTTTATCAACAAGCCGGAGGGGGCTCAAGGTTAAATAATTTTGGTACCATGTGGTTAAAGGTGGCTAACAAATTAAGTTGCTTATCAAAAGGCTGAGTAACTATAATTTTCTTTCTGTACTAATCTGTCTACTAGCAATGCAATTTATTGTGATTACGGCAAAGTATTTTAAATACTGACATCAAATTGACAACATAATTTAAAATATATGTAGTGATGCGTATCAAGCGACAAAAAATCAAGTTTCTGATGAATCAATGATTGCCTGAGGCCTTTACCCTGTGCAGTGGTACAAGTTAGGCTGGCAGGCTAAAAATAAATAAATGCTAAATTAATATTAAATGGAGGAGGCCTGTGTCCCAGCAGTGGGAATATTAGGCTGATTATACTTATGCTTAATAATTAATAAAAATATTTGAAACTCTCACCTGGTATCTGGTGCACGGGTATGGTGGGATGCATGTAGAGCCTCAGGGTGTTGCACAGCTCCAGCATGGCGTCCACGTGGTACTCCGGAACGAATGCGAACAAAGACTCTGCAAATTCTGTGCCACCTGTACGATCCGTATGAGCCGTAAGGACGGTGTATTTAAGGACGCGACTTCGAGGATAGTCCTGTTAGGTTTTCTAAATTCCTTTTTTGTCTCATCAAAAAATATATGGTATTCAGTTTCAGAAAATCTATTCTAATCTAATTATTTGTTGCTAAATCTTATATTAACTTATATTATTGGTGAGTCGTGCTATCAGATTTACAGATACGGGACCTAATCAGGTTTTCGGAATACTTTGTTTGATCGAGTAAAAACTGGCGAAACTCAAATATCAGACAAATAATGAATACCTCAAATAACTGAAATATCGAAAATAAAGTTAGTAAGTCACCTAGGGACACCTCTTACAAATTAACAAGCAAAATGGGAGTGATTTTACAAACTGAGGCATACAGTTCAAGATGAATCAGAGTCTATATATATAGGAGGCTTGAAGTTTCCGTTCATGTCAATATAGGCATTAATGTTTCTTATTAAAATAATTTACTGTATTCTTTGGAAATACTGTGCCTGTCCATGAATTGATGGCAAAGTGGGTGTTACTATATCACTTACGGTGAGATGCTCCTATTTGTGAATTGGATCCCGTCTGCGGTGTCGTCGCTCTTGAAGGTTGACTCTGAGGACTGAAAAAGGTGAGAGGTGGCAACACTGCACGAAAAATACAACAAACTTTTAAGAAACGTAATTGGAAAAGAATTGAATCCTTAAGGGTTAGTGCAGACAGCAGCAAAATGCACGAGCAAGCTCGAGTATGCCCGAGCATATTTTTGCAGTCCAGTCCATCTATTCTGTAAAAGTGAGCTTGAAGTGAGCTGTCAATGGTGTCAATCCCTAGTATCTAGTGGAATGAGAGCTTACTTCAAGCTCACTTCACCTATGTTTTTACGGTGAGATTTTTAACGTTTTAACGAATGTCTCAGGGAATTATCTTTTGTACTCTATTTGAATCTCTATATTAGTTGTGATATAGTTAATTATTATAATATCAATGAAGAACTACTCGAGCGTTTTGCTGCCGTCTGTCGAACTAATTTTTTTCGTTTAAATATACAATTATTACGCCGAGGGGCTTGTGGCTAAGTAATAACAGCTGCACGGGTCGATCAATCAGGTTAAGCTACGCTTGCCGCGGTTGGTCCGTGGATGGGTGATCTTTACATACCAAGACCCCTCCGTGCCTCGGAAGGCACGTTAAGCCGTTGCACTGTGGAAAATAATGGTCTGTTTCTGATTAAAAATCAATAACTTCTTTATTTCTGAATATTATGTTCTAAAATTTTGCACAAATATAGAATAGTGTATATGGCTTCAAATAGAATGTAATTTATTATGATTAAATTTAAAATATTAAATTAAAAAATAAAACAAATTCAAAATTATAAAAAATCTCCAATGTTTATTTCTTAACAATGAATACTATTATTTTAATGTTTACAAAAACCAAATATCAAAGTACATCAAAATAAAAATCAAATAAAATAACAAAAGCATTTTTTTAAAGATTAAAATCGAACACAGATTAATTAATTAATTGTACTGTTTACTAAATGTTATGTTATTTATACTTGATGAACTTCGGGATCTAAAATTAATTCGTTCACTTTCAAAAGATCTAAGGTGTCTTCATCAAGTTCCTTCACGTTTTTAGTATACGGTTTTCTAATGCTGGTAATGTAAGGATCTGAAGTATAAAGAAGAGTATGAAATACATCTTCGTTTGTAGCGGATCTTGAGCATTTTCTAGCATGATGAAGACGAAATTTTTTATAATCCTTATTGCGAGATTCTTGTGCATCTTCCGAAAGTTGACCAATAGGAAGTACTGCAAAATGCTTTATGACACTTTCTCCATGAATCAAAATTTTGTGAACTGAAGATGGCATGTAATACCATTCATAATTGCTCACATAGATCCTAGCAGTCTCCATAGCATAACTGCCAAATTTTTCAGCATTTATCATTACACCCGATGAAAGAGCTTGCAGAATTATGTAAAGTCGTTTAATCAAATTTATATCCACTCCTGTAATTTCAGCAGAGCAGCTTGCATTGTGAAAAAATCTTCTGGCAGTATTACCGTCATTAGAATTACCACTTACTTGTCTTGGTTGGTCGATGATCAATCCTAGCTCTTCACGGAAACGCCTTTGTACCAGGGTTTTCTTCTCTTGCTTTAGTCGTTTCTTTTCTTCACTTGTGGCTTGTGACCATGTTTGGAAAGACAGATTATAGGAAATATGTAAAATCATTTCCATACAACGAATCCAGGCGTGCAAAGTAGACAGTCCGTATTGATAAGAATCTTCATTTTCAGGCCTAGCTGTCACTTTTGTCAAATCGTTCATTTGGCGTGGAGTAGCTCCACATATTGTACATGTGGAACCCGAAGGCGTATCTGTTAATACCTGAGCTTCTTTACCATCTATCATTGTAAGGAAGAGATCATGCTTCACTTGCACTCCCTCACCTTCTTTGTTAATTAATGATGGACTCAAGGAATTTATTTGACCCTTTATTTCATCCACAACGGCTTTAGTTTTCTCGGGAGTTTCTTTACAAAATTCTATTAATATAGGCCGGCAAAAACGAACAGATGAAGGTACCGGATTTTGCCAGACAACATCACCTGTTAGCTCGTTAATTAACTTAATAGGCACCAAAGAAGTGATAAATAAATTCGAATCAGAAATAAGTTCAGACTCTTCTGGCAGTTTCTGTTTGTACTGGCTTTGACCGGATGAGCCATCACAGCCCCATTTACTATACAGAAGTAAGTTATTCAATCCATTCCTATAGACTGAATCTATTGTCAATATTCTAGCTGCAGTGTGATCTAATAAATCTTGAAGTCTTACTATTTTTGCACTTGTGTCTGTAATTTCTATGGCTGAAGACGGTGGATAGCAAGTAGTTTTAACTTCTTGCACTTTGTAATATGGCGGAAGCACAAAACATTTTCGTTCGTTCGTTAAATTTCTCAAGTACAAATAATGTGCTTTCGTTAAATCCAAGTCAATAAATACGCTCAATGCTTCTTCATCCGTTAACATTTTGGTCTGCCTTGCGTCTTCTATGAGACTCGAAAATAAGGTCTTATTTTCACTGTCAGCAAACCTTAATGTTTCCACAAGTTTAGCTTCTGTTCCTTCTCCTATCGAACGTAACCCTTGAAGATATGCATTATAGACGTGTTCAAATCCATATTCATTAAGTAACATTGTATTTTTTCTTCTTTTACTGGATTCTGACAAGTCTGGATAAGATACGCACGGTCTTCCACGTTTCCCAGAAGAAGTAGATGGTGTGGAGATGGTTGTAACGTCTTCAGAGTCCGGTAAAGTTATTGAATATTCTGATTCCAACCAATTACTGTTCTTCATTAAAAATGTATCCTTGTTCCGTGAAGCTTCGTTCCAGCGTTTATTAAAAGCGGGAATAATATGTCTTTGAAAATCACTGAGGATGAAACATAAGTTGTCTTCAGACACATGATATTTTTCTTGCAAAACTGTTTTAATGCTTCCAACGATTTTCCTCCTTCGATATACGAAAGTATTATTTCACGTTTAGAACACTTGAAAGTAGACATTTTGAAGAGTCAACAAATGTAATTACACTTCTGTTAATTCACCACTATTTTGTTATTTACAATGGAATGAAACCACTGTTTATATACTATTTGAAATATGAGGGTAGTGTGCATTTTGTTGATTAATATTTTCACACGCAACATGAGTGCAAAAAAGATAAATGCCCTAATATCAATGATAAATTACAAAACTTACCGCAAACTATTGATGTAAACAGCAACATTTCAAACCGCAATAGATAGCGAGCGGTTTTCCGTTTTCTGACTCTTATCACATTTTTATTAATTACTCCGAAACCCGCAAATATCCGCAGCTGTTATTATTTGATTATGTTTATGGATAGTTAGGCTACAAATGAACATTAAATGTAAAGCAGGGGTAAACGTGGGTAACTGTCAAAAGTCTCGTTGAACTTTAAAAAAACTTTTTTTTCACCATATTTTATTTTGCAATTATTTTAAGGTGAACCTTAACATAACATTAAATACATATTAGCTGTTTCATATTTCTCAAAAGACGAGGTTTCCAGAAATATATAATACATTATACCTTTTCCTGTAACGTATAACAATAAAATCAATTTAAAAGTGATGAAGTGAACGGGCCTGACATGGACGTCCGTCAAAACTATAAAGTTTGTGGTGTTGTAAAAAAATCATTTCATTTAATATTTATAATTTTTTGATAATATTATAGTCTAGTTTGGTCCTTAAACTATTAAGTAAAATAAAAAAAGCATGCCAGTAGCGACATTGACAAAAACCATTTTTAATCAGCACTTGTTCTACGATTTTCCATAGTGCGTTGGTCCGGCTGTCATTTGTAGATCTTTGACAGTCGTTACGGGTCGTCAGAAGCTCGAAAGTCTGACAACCAGTCTTACCAAGGGGTATCGTGTTAGCCAGTAACTGGGTTGTGGAGGTCAGATAGACAGTCGCTCCATGTAAAATACTGGTATTCAGCTGTATCCGGTAAGACTAGAAGCCGACCGCAACATAGTTGGGAAAAGGCTAGGCAGATAAAATTATTACGCCATGAGTACCTACTGAAGCTCTTGTCACAATGAGGCGAGCGCACGAGAAGCGGGACGCGTCATTTGTTTTAAGACGCTGACAACACCTAAACCGCGGTCACTGTCAGATTGCATAGAAAAGAAAGAGAAGCGCGATGACACAACGCATGTAATTTATTGCAAAATATGAAGCAATTATCTATTTACTCAAAATTGAGTTGAGTAATCGAAAATAAAAAACAACCAAGTTCTGCATTCAAGTAAGACGTTCTTGTTATTAATTAAATACGTAGCGTATGTTGATATTTAATACAGATATTTTGGATTAGAACTCAAGGTAAGAGGTCAGATTAACGTTAGTTTGTATCGAGATTTTTTTTCAAAACGTGTTTTGGGAACAACCAAGTTCTGGGAAATGTGTTCAAAATTAACACATATTTTTTCCGCTACCACAAAATATACAGATTTGCCAATTTTTTTTCTTAAGAGAAGCCTATTTTGGTCAATTGGGTCTTGTCAGCGCCTTAATGATAACGAAGTAACGCGGCTATTCGCGCCAGTTTGAACTCCTCCACTCAAGTTAGTTGATGCAATCGGCGCGCGGCCTTTATCTTGCATCCCGCACGGGATTCGCGTCAGTTTGGCCAGAGCTTAAAAGGAGTACACACCTTTGATCTGAACTGGAAGTATATTCTAACTGCAGCGAGGCGTAGCTGGTACCTCCAAGTATCGAGCTCTTGCCGGGGAGGATCTCTTTGCTTGCCACCTGCGCGTACTGAACATCGTTTTATTAATATCCGTTTACATTTACATAAATTATTCACATTCTTTCGTTGATATAAAAAGCTCTAAGGAGGAATTTTAATATGTTATACAGGGTATTTTTAGGGTTCAATACCTCAAAAGTAAAACACGGAACCCTTATCACGGATTACTTTGTTGTCCGTCTGTCTGTCTGGCTGTCTGTCCATCTGTCTGTCAAGACCCTTTATCTCGGGAACGCGTGAAGGTATCGAGTTCAAATTAAAATTATATACTCAAATCTACAGTCCCTTGAAGTTGTGTAAAAATCAAACTTCTAAGTTAACGTAAAAAAAGATGCCGCCGTTTATGCCTCAAGAAACGGATATTTCGACATTCTCAAGGGAATTGAAATTTATAGGGTACTTTCCGTTGACCTATAACTATGAAATTTGGCAAGTAATATCGTCTTATACTACAAGTACAGGGAAAAATCTGAAAACCTTAAATTTGTAATTAAATCATAAAAAATATAGTCTTTATTGAATACCTAAAAATTCGTATAGAAAGAACCCTCGGTGGGCGATTCGACTCGCACTTGTCCGGTTTTTTTACTGGGATTTTCCATGAACCAAATATCCAACCGATGAGAAAAGTGTACTTGTGTAAAGGATCCATATAACATAACATAACATAACATCTTTTGTCCCGAAGGGTTACGTAGAGTTGTACAACTGTACCTATATAGGTACACCTCTACCACGGAATAGAAAAAACAGTTCCGTGACCTCTACTATACCGTGTACTTAATAGAGTACACCCTACATTTCGCCAGTTACGGTAACATCCCTTGTAATACGGGGCGAGCCACTGAAGGATCCATGAGTTTAATTTGAAGGATAGTAAAATATTTATTCAAAACACTCTGGCTTGTAGCTTATAACAATGTAACCAAGTGATGATGTATTCCGGATTTATGCCGGGGTCGCGTGGAAGTTCGAAAGGGCTACCGAGGCCCCTGGCAACACAGGCAACGGAAGGAATACGGGTGGGTTTTAGTCAGTAAGAGTCTGACACACCCTCCCGCTCCGCCCAGAGCGGAAGAAGTTATTTGATAATATCCTACCCAAAAAAAAAGTGGTGATATATTAAACAAAAATAAATACACCATATCTAAGTTTTACAAAGAGTATGAATATGTAAGTAAGTAAGTAACATTTTATTTGTTAAAACCTGGTGTACATGATACATTGAATGCAAGATAATAAAGAAATACTAAAGAGTTCTAAGATGTTCAGCCGCATATCGTGGCGTACAAATTGGCAGGATCATCAAAATTACATTATGAAATTATGTGGGTACTTATTAAATCATCATTATTCATTAAAGATTAGGTATCATTACAATTCTGCAAGTATATTTTTATATAAAATTAAATGTCAAAGTAGTCATAAATAAATAGAAATATGAATTACTATCATTACAATTTCAATTATGCGTGTGAGTATGTAAGGATCGTAACAGGCAACTATAGTTTCTGCCTAGCACGATGGGAAGAGAGCGTCAGTTTATGTATAGGTACGTATGTATGTATGTATGTATGTATGTATGTATGTATGTATGTATGTATGTATGTATGTATGTATGTATGTTAGTTTTACATCTCAAAGAAATCACCCTGTATAACAGTAACAATAAACTTACTTGGGTATGTGTCGCATATTCAGGGTCTGATGACAGCCTCAAGGAGTGAAGTGTTCCCGAGAAGTGTTTTGCAAGCTCCGTCTGCCTCTGTTTGGTCCAAATAGCACCTATTACCCACGCCATTTGCAATGCACCTGCTTCTAATTTCTCCTGGAAAATACACACACTATGCATTATTTTCTATGTTGAATATTTTAAATCCTCCACAAGGGCGTTTGTCCACCGCAGCCGTCACCGGGAAACGAGATCATTCGAACCAAACCTCCCGCTCTGGGTGGAGCGGGAGGGTGTGTCAGACTCTTACTGACTAAAACCCACCCGTATTCCTTCCGTTGCTTGTGGTGCCAGGGGCCTCGGTAACCCTTTGGGACTTTCACGCAACCCCGGCAGGAGGCAAGCGTAGCTTAAGGCGCTGACAACACCCAATTGACCAAAATAGGCTTAAAAAAAAATATATGTTAATTTTGAACATATTTCGCAGATCTTGGTTGTTACCAAAACACGTTTTGAAAAAGAATCTCGATACAAACTAACGTTAAACTAACCTCTTACCTTGAGTTCTAATCCAAAATATCTGTATTAAATATCAACATACGTTACACATTTAATTAATAACAAGAACGTCTTATTTGAATGCAGAACTTGGTTGTTTTTTATTTTCGATTACTCAACCCAATTTTGAGTAAATTGATAATTGCTTCATATTTTGCAATAAATTACAAGCGTTGTGTCATCGCGCTTCTCTTTCTTTTCTATGAAATCTGACAGTGACCGCGGTTTAGGTGTTGTCAGCGTCTTAACCTTCGCTCGATCCGTGCGGTTGTTATTATTTAGCCTTTTATATTGGGACTAAGTATGTAACGTACCTACGTTACGTTACTTTTAATGCCTACATTCATTATCTGCCCAGCCTTTTCCCAACTATGTTGGGGTCGGCTTCCAGTCTAACCGGATGCAGCCGAATATCAATATTTTACATGGAGCGACCGCCTATCTGACCTCCACAGCCCATTTCCTGGGTAACACGATACCCCTTGGTAAGACTGGTTGTCAGACTTTCGGGCTTCTGACGACCCGTTACAACTGTCATCGATCTACAAATGACAGCTGGGACCGACGGCTTAACGTGCCGCACAGTGGAACGAATGTATGGGAGCGGTTGGACGTAGACATGTCCGAAAAAAAAGAGTAAAATTATGCCAAACTAATGATGCCATCTTATTCGATTACTTAATGCCTTCATAACTTGTGGTGATGAATTTCTTCATAACTCCCATATTTCGGGAGTAATTTGAGAAAATGTGAAATTTTACTATGAAAATGAGTGTATCGAGCTCTCTCCCTCCTGATTCCGGGCTTGTTTCAAGTAGCGGTCTCTAATATCATAATGCTAATACTAAGAGCTATATTTAATACTAAGACACATAGTGCGCCAAATGTGCACTTTCTGGGATAAAGACTGATGTTTATTTTATAACACAATTTTTTTATTTTTTGTTTATTTTGTTGATTAAAACCGTTTTTCTAAAGGTTTACCTTATTACAATAACATTTCTGAGCAGCCAATTAGAGAAGATATAAGCTAATTAGGATATATAATTAGGGACTTAAGGTTTACATATAAAACTGATGCACTAATGATTACTGATAAGAACATTGCTATTATTTAATTACTAAATGGCTCTTAATACACTAATTTAGCATGCATCATTTACTAATTATCACAATAACTAATTACCTTGCAATATTTAACAAAGGATACCTGGGATACCTGGATTTTATATAAATAGGTCACTATTAGTAACTTTAAAATCAGTGTTGATTTACACCTCGTTGTATCCAAGCTAATCTCGCAATGTATTTTCCAAATTTTAATACAAATCTTGATATTCACGTTGCTTTATGCGCACGCGCACATAAAGATTTACGCGACTTTAACTATTTGTTCAGTGTTTTAAAAGATAACAGTTGTGTTCAGTTATGTGAAAGTGCTGAAACAAGTTTAAAAGACTGGTGTCGTCGATTTTGCTACCGCATTTATGCAAAATGGACACAGTCTGGAAGAAGCACAGATAAGTTTCGGAAGAAACATGAGATTTGGCTACAGGCTGCAATTCAATGGCCGGAATTACAGAATGAAAATATGGAACCTTCTACAGAAAATATAAGTGACGTCATCGAGCCCATAATTTCTCCTGCTAAATCTGATGCTTCAACTTGTACACATCCTAGTCCTCGTAAATCTTTTGAGGACCTTAGTAACCGGCAAAAAAGAAGACGCACTGAAGATAGTCTTTCATGCAGCAGTAGCAGCGCTGAAATTATGTTTTCGGCCGAAAGGGCGCTTCAAAAGGCAGGACAAAGCGATACAGCTTATGTTATGAAATACTTGACGGAGAATCCAGAAGAGGCCTCAAAAATCAAAGCCTTCATTGAAGGTAAATCAATTCAGGTACGGGAAATATCCCCTTTGAAGGCATTGGCTCTTTATGTATCGATGAACTTATCGAAATGGCGCTATAACACTCTTCGGGATTTCAACACTCAAGAAGGAGCTCTTCAATACCCGAGTTACTACATGTTGGTTAAAGAAAAAATTAAGTGCTATCCGGCCAAAGAAGATCTCACAGTTACAGAGAGCTCTGCAAAAATCAAATTACAAGCCTTGATGGATTTAACCTCAAGAAGACTTATTAGGTCGTTAGAAACCCCTGTTGATCCCAATCAACAGCTCGTATTGACCAGCAAATGGGGTTTTGACGGATCATCTAGCCAAAGCATTTATCATCAAAGGACGAGTGAAGATGAGCAAATCGATCTTGCTAGTAATTTTATGATTAGTCTTGTACCACTGCGGCTCGTCTCAAAAGGTGTAACAATTTGGGAAAACGAGCGACCATCTTCCACTTCATTTTGCCGGCCAATATTGTTTAAGTTTATAAAGGAAACCAAAGAAAATGTGCAGAGAGAGATGGCTGAAATCGAAGCAGAGATTGAAGCCTTAACTCCATCCACCATCACTGATGGAATTAGTGTCAAACACCAACTGCTGTTGACAATGATTGATGGTAAAATTCATTCCATTATACAGCAGCTTCAGTGTGTGACATATGCAAGGCTTGTCCTAAAGAAATGAATAATTTAGAGTTAATCAAAGATAAACACGCAAACGAGGACATGTATAAATATAGCTTAAGCACCCTTCACGCTTGGATTCGCTCAATGGAATGCTTATTACACATTTCCTACAAATTAGACATAAAATCATGGCAAGTAAGGGGTGATATAGCAAAAAGGCAAGTTGATGACAGGAAGAAAAGAGTTCAAGAGGCTGTAAGAAGAGAAACGGGCTTACTTCTCGATGTTGTGAAACAAGGCAGTGGATCCACCAACAATGGCAACTCGGCAAGGAGATTTTTTGAAAACTACACTAAATCTGCTGAACTGACCGGAATAGATGCTATGCTTTTAAGAAAAATCTGTGTGATCTTGCAGTGTATTTCATCAGGAGAGAAGATCAACGTAACTAAATTCCGAGAGTTCTGCTTTGATACTGCTAAGCTTTACGTGGAGTTATACCCATGGTATTATATGCCTTCTTCACTTCATAAAATTTTAATGCATGGGCCAGACATAGTTCAGAACATGTCAATTGTGCCCATTGGTTTTCTATCCGAAGAGGCATCTGAGGCTAGAAATAAAGATTTTAGAAAATATAGAGAGGGGCATTCTCGAAAGCATAGCAGTATCTCATGCAATGAAGATATTATGCACAATCTTTTACTGTCTTCTGATCCACTTGTTACAAGTATCCGTCCAAAAGGAAATAAGTTTGTAAAAAAATCTTCTTTTAAGGAATTTTATGAGCTTACGGATTCTGAGAAAAGTGATATCGAATTTGTTAACATAAATGATTTAGCGGACATCGATTCTGAATTTGAATTAATTGATGATGATGATGATGACGAAGATAATTAAATGATGTTATTGTTTTAAAATGTGTAACTTAGTAAATTAGAGCTTACATCTTAATTATTTATTGTACTTTTAATGAAACTAGGTAATTTATTATCAACTTACTTAAAAGTCATACTCTCATCAGTTCTTGTGAATATTTTTGTTAATATATATTTCTGTATATATATAATATATTTATAGACCTCTTAATAAGTCTGTCTGCGGTTTAAAGTAAATACAAATGGGGAAAAAACGTTTTTTTTTTTAAATTTTCATTTCCTTTTATCCCAGAAAGTGCACATTTGGCGCACTATGTGTCTTAGTATTAAATATAGCTCTTAGTAATAGCATTACGATATTAGAGACCGCTACTTGAAACAAGCCCGGAATCAGGAGGGAGAGAGCTCGATACACTCATTTTCATAGTAAAATTTCACATTTTCTCAAATTACTCCCGAAATATGGGAGTTATGAAGAAATTCATCAACACAATTTATGAAGGCATTAAGTAATCAAATAAGATGGCATCATTAGTTTGGCATAATTTTACTCTTATTTTTCGGACATGTCTACGTCCAACCGCTCCCATACATTCGTTCCACTGTGTGCCGTGTACGTTTTAATGCCAACATTACGGTACATAATAAGTGACGATACTAACCTCATAAACACATTTGGATCTCTCCAATTCTTTGATCATGGTCTCCATAAGTTGTTTCTTAATATTATCTTGTTCTGTTTGTTTTTCATTAGTACCTGAGGGACAATGTACGTTTCCATTGTAATCTTAGTCTCAATAAAAAAAAAAACTCAAATTTACCTACATTTTTAACAAATTGTCGTTGAAATGAATTTGCGACTCGAATTTAAGGCTCCTACATACTGGCGCGACTTGTCGCGCGACGCGACGCGACACAAAGACACCGCGTGTAGCGCTACAAGCGGTGCCTTTGTGTCGCGACGCGTCGCGCGACAAGTCGCGCCAGTATGTAGGAGCCTTTAAACGATTTTTAAGTACGGGAATTGGTTTTCTGATCAGTTTTCTGAAAATTTTAACATTTTGAATTCCAAGTAGGTTACTTGCTCTATGACATTTTGGGTAGGTATAAAAAGCTTTATGTAGGTTTTGTAGCCCTTGCAAAAGTTTGGGTAGCTCTAAATTTTGGATCAGTTGTGTGTCCAGGCACCCCTAAACCAGGGGCGTGCCGTCCATAGAGGCAATTAGGCCTAGCTTAACCTACGAACAACGCCAAATGCATTTATTTTAACTATGTAATACAAAATATTAAAAAAGAAGTTAAACTCCTGTTATAACACTTATAGCAACTTATCGCAACCGCCTCATATCGAAATCGTAACTCACAGTTCGACGGAGCACACACTATTTATTAGGCAGGCACTCGGCTGGCCTAAATCCCATTCATAAATTTACGCACACTGATGTATATTTTCGTGTGTATGAACGGCACACACTATTGAAATGGTTTAAATTATGGGCGTAACTACAATGACTGGAGCTGGCAATTCCGTGCTGTGATTGGCTGTGTGCAATGTCAAGATTTAATGAATGAAAGTATTGAAGACCTGCAGGGCTAACATGACAAGCGCGAGAACGCTCTCTTTCTCGATTTGTCGAAATTTGTCTACGATTCTGACGTCATCCGAATGCCTAACATGACCGCTAAGCGTGAGTAAACTCGAGAAAGGCACTTTGACAGTTCTTTATCTCGCGACGAGAAACCGATGTAGCAAATTATTAAAAACAAATCATTTTTATTTTAGCAACATCGGCCCATTCGATAAATTTTACGCATGGAATTAGTATGTACTACAATGATTTTACATCCACCTCTATTAATTTATGTTGTAATTTTTTGTGTAACCGACCTTTTTTAATAAAATTTAATATTTTTCTATGGCATGCCGAAATTAAAATACAAAATGACGGAAACGAAAATGAGTGAGCCATTTTTGTTAGGGGAAAAACCTGTGGGTTCGCGTTACCAATATGTTAACCGCGTCACCGACATACTAACCACGTCACCGACATCCTAGCCGCGTCACCGACATATGAACAGCATCCCTTGAATATGCAATCTGCGTCACCAACATGCTAACTGAGTCACCGACATGCTCAATGCGTCATCAATATGCTCAATGCGTCACCAACACGCTAACCGAGTCACCGACATGCTAACCGAGTCACCGACATGCTCAATGCATCACCAACACGCTAACCGAGTCACCGACATGCTAACCGAGTCACCGACATGCTCAATGCGTCATCAATATGCTCAATGCGTCACCAACACGCTAACCGAGTCACTGACAAGCTAGCAGCGTGCCCGACGTGCTGGCAGAGTCAACGACATGCTAGCAGCGTCACCGAAATGCTAGCAGATTTACGAAATGCCAATCGACTTACGCCGTTATAACCGCGTCACCGACATTCTGAAAGCACTTGTTGACATGCAATTTGCGTAACCAACATGCACACCGCGTCACCGACATCCTAATCACGTCACCGACATGCAGACTGCGGCACCAACATGCTACCCAAGTGACCGACATGCTAATGTAACGTGTGCATCAGACTGGCGTCGCAGAGCGGCCTGTGTACGTACATGTATACGCATATATATACTTATATATGTTATTCCAAAGTTTTAAGTTTTCATTTCTGTCACCAGTCCCCATGAATGCCATATTTTTTTGTATTATAATTTTGTCTACTCTTCTCGTCGTCAAAATCGAGGACGACTAAATGACAGCAGAATCGAAGATTATCTCGTGTTGAATTGTCAAAACGAGATAACTTAGGTGCCATGTTAGGGTTTGTCGAGAAAATATCGAGTTTGACAGAACGAGTCGAGTGTTTTGTATGGCAGCGCTGTCAGAAAACGAGAAAATTGACAGAAATAGACAAAAATTGTCATGTTAGCCCTGCTGGGTTCCCAATTTTTGGAGAATTCCCCGAATTGCGGGAATTTGAGAATCAGACTACACACAGACACGATAGTTTCCTTAATGACTACTAGAGACAATTAAAAAAACAGGGTAGTATTGTCGAATTTTAACCTTCCAAAAAATTTATAAATTGTAAGGAATAGCAAAAGCCCTATAAAAATAATTAAAAACTTCATATTTTTTTATTTTTCTCCTCATATTTAGGAAATTTTGCTTTGATTTGGGGAGTAAGGAAAATAAGGTTTGGCAGCCCTGGACTGTATTATCCGGCAAAATTTGGTAGTCCCTTTTGTGGAAGAACACGGTATGACAATGATATATTTTTAATTAGTAGTGTTTTTCTTAGGGAAGCCATTTTGTTTCATGTGACAGTGACACGCAATTTATATCCGATCTTGAATGTTTTGCTTTTTTATATCTTATTAAGTTATAGGTAATTCGTTTTAAAACGTAAAGTAGTATAAATATTATTTGTTGTGTTTATTATTTATTTATTTACCTAAGAATGGTGTTCTGTTGTGAAGTTTGTGCCGATAAAGTGTGTTTGTTTGAAGTTAAAAACAGTAAGTTTTCGCAACTATCGTTTAATGATAAGATTCAAGTTGTGGCTAAAGGTAGATGTGTGCCCGTAGTTTTTTTTTTTGGTGTCTGTATGCGTGACCTACCCTCTGTGGAGAACCACTGCACGCCACTGCCCTAAACACACAACCGATGTAAAATCTCAAGTTTTCGTCCTAGAGTCATTTCTTATTCGGTCCGTGATCTTGGGTTAATGACACAAAAATAATGTTTCTTTTTCATTTATTATTCCTTGTCTGAGTTTTACTACAAAAATAAATTTATTGTTTGGTTCCTACAATGGTGTTAAAAGGATACTACAATTGCGTAACACACAATGGCAATACCATCCATTTTGACTTTCCGACAGCATTCATCGCGCTGTTTACGTCGTTGAGCGGACGAATTTTTCAACCATAAGAAGTAATGGATTATCAATTTCCTTCAAAATCCCTTGGGAGTAATTGGAAGTGTTTTACGCAATCAGGGTGCAGGTCTAGATAAAAAGTCATTCTAATAAATGAGAAACAAGATAGTCTTAACCAACCATCTGCAGCCTGCAACTCAGTGGTGACGGTGTATATTCGATACTCAATATCGTGGAGACAGTCTGCCATGTCCAACTGATTGTCCCTCAGCTCACATAACTGAAAAGAAAATTACATTCAAAGGAATAGAATTAAAAAGTTGCTGGCAGCTACCATCTTAACATAAAATCATGTCAGACTTTTCGCGAGGTAGCAGGAGAGAATTTAAAGAGAGAGAGAGAGAGAGAGAAAAGAGCGAGAAGAGAGAGAAGAGAGTGAGAGGAGATAGAGAGAGAAGGGAGAGAAACGAGAGAGAAGACAGAGAGGGAGAGAGAGATAGAAGACAGAGAGTGAGAGAGAGAACTATAATAAAAAAAAATCTGTAAAGTCGGTTTACGGACGAAAATTTCACATGATAACGAGAGAGAGATGCATCACAAGTCGAACGCTTAGGCCGATCGTGCCTCTCTGTCGCTAGTTCCACGCTCTCGCTTGCACGCTCGGCTCAGGCGGAACGTTACACTTTTTCATGCGTGCAGCCGGCGTTCATCGATTTATAAGACGTTATCACGTCAAAAAGACGAACAAGCAACTGAAAAGTTTTTCAAGCTAGATTAGTGATCGCTGTTTATTTTTATTGGCTGGCGGATTGCTGCCTAGTTACTCTTGACACGTTACTTATGTGACTTTTACGATTCATCTGCGAATAGGAAATCAAAGCACTAGGAAGTGGTGAAGGGCGGGCGTTTTGTGGGACAGTCATGTAATTTTGACGTTTAAAAAGTGACGATTTTCAGTTCATTTGAATAAATGAATTTTAATTTAGATTTTGGAAGCATTACTAATGGTCGCAAGTAATACTCTATCTTGGGTTTGATTCCTAAGTCGGGCAAATTGTTAATGGATTATTATATCAGGAATTTCTCAGTAAAAGCCCGGAGTCTGGATTTGATCCCGCTTGGTGGAAATAGGCTCGCCCCCTATTACATGGGACTTAAACATTAGGGCCTGTGTACACCACGTTTTTTAAACGCGCGTCGATGGCGCGCTTTTAACCTACTTAAAGTCTACAGGCTGCGTCTGACTCGCATGCGTCAACGGCGCGTTTAGAAAACGTGGTGTGCATAGGCTCTAACTGGCGAAATGTGGGTGTACTATACACCTCTGACTTACCCTTCGAGGAATACAGGCGTTTATTTATTTATTTAAATGCCTTAAAACTATCATTACATGTCGTAACCTAATGCGATAGCCGAGTCACACACACAAAATTAAAATTAAAGCACAGAATACATGTCAATATCATAAAGATTGTATATATTATTGTTTAGATTATCATAAAGTTTGCGGGGCAAGATTTGATGTGGGCCAGGTACATTTCGCGAGGCCCTCTGGTGGCGCGAGAAGACGTATTTTATAAAAAAAAAACATTGAAAAATTAAAAAGAGAATAATTAAAGAAACAGAAATTTCCCGTTTTTAGCCTTAACGAACTCTTTAATAATTGTATATTGATTCAACCTAGGTGCTAAGTCTTACTAACTTAGATATATCTGCGAAGTCTCTCTTGAGTCATTGTATTTCATAAATATTTTTTTATTAATTTTAGTTTTGATTGCTTTCAGCGGAGGCTGTAGTTACCGTTATTGTTAACAAAATTCGAACGACAGTGTAAATATTTTGGTTTATTTATTTTATGTTAATTTCTTTTATGTATTGGAGCAGCTGTTTCACATCTTTTGAAGTTGGGTAAAATTGGGATCAGTTTGTAATTCTTTACATAATTCGTAAGGTTGGGAGTCACTGGTCTCACCCACTCGCAGGTCTATGTAGATCTTGACAGTTTTTTAGTATTTGCTCTTTAGGAATATTTTTAATTTAAAAGCCTCGAACTTCGAGGCTTTTAAGTAATGCATAAGCCTTCGAGGCGCGCGGCCCCTCGGACCGCGAGGCCGTGGGCGGTGGCCGGCATCGCCCACGCCTTACGCCGCCTCTGATTGTTTGTAACATATTGTAAACAATAGTACTTTTGCGAATTCATCCCAGTGACACGTAAATATATCAATTTCGACCTGAATATAAGTGAAGCTATGTTATGTTATGATCTCTGTAACTAATAAAACCGGTTATTCGTGTTGAGCAAAATGTATTGATGCATAAGTTATGACTGTGTATGATTTAGGTATATTGCATTTCTTGCAGTCGAGACATGAAAACGAAGTTTAGTATCAATAGTCATGCTACTTTGGTTGTAAAAATATACATTCGTCAATTTAATGGACTGGAAGGAATAGTAGTAGCAGACTGAGGATTTTTATGTTAAATTACTGTATCTGTCATAACATAACGTAACAAAACATCACGCCGGTATTCCTCTAAAGGTTTGGCAGAGGTGTATATAGTACACCCACATTTCGCCAGTTATGTTTAAGTCCCATGTAATAGGGGGCGAGCCTATTGCCATCAACCGGGCACAAATCCAGATTCCGGGCTGCTACTGAGAAATTCCAGATGGAAAAATCCATAACACATTTGCCCGACCGGGGAATTGAACCTCGGACCTCATGCTCAGCAGTAGCGCTTGCGACCACTAGACCAACGAGGCAGACCATGTGTGTTAATCTATTTATATATAGGGTCAAACAAATTAGCTGGCGAAATTCGGCAGGCGTCATAAGTAACGATCATCATCTGCCTTTTCTCAACTATGTTGGGGTCGGCTTCAGTCTTAACGGATACAACTGAATACCAGTATTTTACATAGAGCGACTGCCTATCTGACCTCCACAACCCAGTTACTGGGCAACACGATACCCCTTGGTAAGACTAGTTGTCAGATTTTCGAGCTTCTGACGACCCGTAACGACTATCAAAGATCTACAAATGACAGCCGGGACCAACGGCTTAACGTGCTTTCCAAGGCATGGAGGGGTCTTAGTATGTAAAGATGGTCACCCATCCACGGACCAACCGCGGCAAGCGTAGCTTAACCTGATCGATCGACGTCATAAGTAAGATTTGATGATTTTTTTTGGGTACCGCTGCGACGGCTGGTAGTGTTGTTACTTGAAGTATGAGTTGAGAAAATCTGTTTTATTTTTATTTTATCAGGTTTATTTATCGAAAGCCATCACGTCTGTGAAGTTTATACTAAAAATATTGAATTTTTAACTGATATTCCAAGTAACTATACTAGCAGCCACAGATCATAAAAAAAAAAATCATCATCATCATCATTCTCCTACTCTTATCCCAATTTATTTGTGGTCGGCGCAACATGTCCCTTTCTTCTATACTTCTCTATTAGTTGTCATCTCGGTAGTCACCCCCTTTCCAGCCATATCATCTTTCACACATTCCATCCATCGTTTCATTGGTCTTCCCCTACTCTTATAGCCATCGACATTCATACTCAAGACTTTCCTCTCGACATTTTCGTCATTCCTCCGCATCACATGCCCATACCATGACAACCGATTTCCGCCGATTTATTTATTTATTATTTTTAGGAAAACGTATATGTCGGCGTCGCATTGTAAACAACACGTGCATCGGGCCATGCGGTAGCGCGCTACGTGATTCTCTCACCTCCTCGCTGCGGGGCGGAGTTAGCGCATGCTACGTCGTAGCGCACTACGTCGTAGCACACTGCGTCATTACCCCAACTCCAATTCTAGTGTATAAAAGAGTCCGCACAGCGGCAAAATGGCATTCTGACTTCAGGCGTGGCCCGGTGCACAGGTTGTATTACCCTTACTTATTGTTACTCTGCCTTTCTGTACTTTGTTGCTATTTTGTCTGAACTAAGGTATTACTGGTGTCAAAGCTAATATTATAAGATATTAAGTTAATTAAGTCATAAGACGCTTTTCATATAAAGAAACTGATTATGTGTGGTTTCCTGTAAAATTAATCAATTAAATAAGTTATAATAAATTCTAATTTATTACAGTATTGAAAGAACCACTTTTATTTTACAATATGTCTGATCTCGTGCCGTCATCAGAAGTGGGACGAGACCCACTCCCACCTTTATCTGGGACTGCCGGCAATTTAATACAGGAACAAATATCATTTTTTTCAGCTAGAATGGAATCAATAAAAAAAAATTGTAGATAGTATGACACCTTGCCACATGACACCCAGTATGCAGTCGATGTTGGTTCCTTTTGACCCTGATGCACCTGAAACCGACATTATCAACTGGTGTGCGTTAAGTGAGATCGTAAGTAAGAAGTAAGAACCCAGAAGGTGTAGACATTATTTTAGCCCTCATTCACTCTCTAAAGGGCCGCGCCGCCATATGTCTTACAAAAATTAAGCCAGATAATATTTCATGGGTTTCTATTAAGGAAATGCTGGTTCGGAGCCTGTTTTAAATTCTTTGATCCTTCTTTATCCATTGAACTCCACACTGATGCAAGCGGTGAAGGATATGGGGCTGTACAAATAAAAAAAAATCTACCTCATATTGTCGCTTATTTTAGTCGCAAAACCACAAGTGCAGAAAGTAGTTATCATTCGTATGAATTGGAAACATTAGCCGTAGTTAAATCTGTGAAACATTTTCGACATTACCTGTATGGGCGTAAATTTACGGTTTTTACTGACTGTAACGCCTTAAAAGCCTCTCATTCCAAAAAGGGCCTTACGCCTAGAGTACATAGGTGGTGGGCAATTTCGCAGTCATATGACTTTGATATCATCTATAAAGAGGAAAAAAAATATGGCACATGCAGACTTCCTTACACGTAATCATCCTGACGCATCTTTTACTCGTAAACCAGCTAAAATTGTAAATTCTCTCTAAATCTCAACTAGAGATGAGTTAGTTATCCGTGGAACAACAACGTGATTCTGTAATATGACATTATTTTCAAGTTCCGTTCAAGGGACTTGCCGTCTAAAATATCACCACACACATACTATGTTAGGGAGGGCATACTTTACCGTAAAAGCGAACGTAATAAAAGCACTAAATGGTTACCAATATTGCCACACTCTTTAACCTGGTCAATGATTAATCATGTACACTGCGAAATAAAATATCTTGGTTATGAAAAAACGCTCGATTTACTTAAGTTATGATTGAGCTGCACGATTACTGACAAATGCGTGCACTGACTGGATAGGTCCACTCAATCTGTTTGGTTCTTTCCTCAAAAGGCCATTTCAGACACCAATCTACATGGTCTTCACATGACCTGACCATGATTATGTCTGGACTTTAAAAGAGACTGTGACCTCTGAGTTTGTTTCGGCCTTTCTTCTCAGAGTAGTCAGATAGGAAACGCCGAGCTCATTTAGTTTTTTTTTTTTTAATATGACTGACGTGTAAAAGTGTTTGTACGAACTTACTTACAGAAAATACAAATAATTTCATCATCATTTCACTGGTTCCAAAATATGCTTGTGAAAAAATTTGTAGATTCGTGCGTCCTTTGTAAGGCTTCTAAAGGTTTGTCGGATGCCTAGCAGGTCGGTCTTCATCCAATCCCTAAATCAGCCGTTCCGTAGCATACAATTCATTTAGATTTAACTGGCAAACTCAGCGGAAAAAGCGAGCGTAAGGAGTATTGTTCCGTGATTATGGATGGTTTTACAAGATTCGTTTTGTTAGAGCATACCCTAAATGCGTCCGATAAAAATGCAATGAACTTATTTGGCGCTCCTAAAAGAATAGTTGCAGATCGTGGTAGATCATATGATAATACTGAATTTAAGAATTATTTTAAAGACAATCGTATTGATTTACACTTAATAGCCACTGGTTCTAGTAGGGCCAATGGTCAGGTCGAGCGTGTCATGAGGACCTTGTAAAATATGCTCACTATAGCTCAGAGTCGGTTAGCTTGTGGCAAGATCATGTAGGCGATATCCAATTAGCTCTCAATAGTACTCCTTGTCAAGTAACAGGGTTCACGCTCTTGGAATTAATGTTTGGTATTAAGGGTAGTTCATTAGGGATATCAAGAGTATCTACTAATCATCCTGATGAGGATATGTTAAACCTCGAAACCATTCGATCCGATGCTTCTACTAGTGTAAAAAAGCTGGCCCAATATGACACAGGTCGATTTAACAGGGGTAAAGCTACAGTAAAATCTTTCTCAGTAGGTGACTTTGTCTTCGTTAAATGCGAAGGAAGCCACCAAACGAAACTAGACCGTAAATACAAAGGCCCCTTTAAAGTAATCTCTATTCTAATTTTGGAAAATGATAGGTACGAATTAAAACACATTAATGGAAACAATAATTTACAAATACTCTCACGAAAACTTGCGAGAAGTACCCCGTGGTCAGTCATTCTTTTCTGAAATCGCAGAAAATTATGATGAGGATGACGTGTCGGCGAATGATAACAACAGTTTCTTGTTCATGAGACTAGGCAACAGATTAACAATGATGATATTCAGTCTGTCAATAGTGATACCATGTCTGCCAATAGTGATACCATGTCTGTTTAAAGTGACACTAAATCTACCAGTTCTCATAATAATGCAAATTGTAGAAACCCTGGTTTACGTAGAATCTATTGGCCCTGAATCAATTACCATTGTAACATAAGCATTTGTACATCAACCGAAGTATTGAGCTATTTGTTAAGCTAAAGGAACAATACTTGTTCGGCCTAGCTAGATCCGGTCCAGTTTAACTGTAGGGACACACCTGAAGGGCAAAACAATTGCCGGACCAGGGGGCTGATCTTGTAGGGTCAGAAGTTGACCGGACCAAGAAACAAGTCTTGTAGAGTCATAGCTGACTGGACCAAGTGGTTAATATCTGAAGGGTCTATGTAGACCGGACCAGAAGTAACAGCAGGATGACCAAACGGTACTTAATCATTTATTTTTCGTGTTTTAGATGTAACATTGTAAGCTGAGCGTACGAGGACGTCCGCACGTCAGCATGGCCGTGTCGGCGTCGCATTGTAAACAACACGTGCATCGGGCCATGCGGTAGCGCGCTACGTGATTCTCTCACCTCCTCGCTGCGGGGCGGAGTTAGCGCATGCTACGTCGTAGCGCACTACGTCGTAGCACACTGCGTCATTACCCCAACTCCAATTCTAATGTATAAAAGAGTCCGCACAGCGGCAAAATGGCGAATCCCCCCACCCGATCCGAGCTGGTGTTCCACAAGGCTCCGTGCTCTCCCCCTCCCTCTTCTCGCTCTACACAAGCGACATACCCAGACACAACAAGTGTCAGTTGGCCCTATTCGCTGACGACACAGCAATTTACCACTCAAGTCGCAGCACTGAGTGCATCCATACTCACCTCCAATCAACAGCCAGCGCCCTAGAGCAATGGTTCAAGAAATGGAGGATTGAACTAAATCCATCTAAAAGTGCAGCTGTACTGTTTGTCAAACAAGGCAAACAGAAAAACCGCCACTTACGCACCCTTACCCGACCCATCACTATGTCAGGCCAACAGATCCCCTGGGACCTAAAGGCCAAATATCTAGGGGTAACTCTCGACCACTACCTCCGCTTCAACGAGCATATAAAGACAGTACGTAACCGTGCTGCCTTTGCGCTCGGTCGCCTTCACTTTCTTATAAATGCACGTAGCAAACTAGCCCTTAAATCTAAGGTACGAATTTACACCACGTGTATTCGACCCATTATGACATATGCGGGCGTCGTGTTCGCACACGTCAAGCCATCCCTATTAAAAAAAAATGCAAGTCCTCCAAAACCGTTTCATGCGTAGAGCCACGGACAGCCCCTGGTTCGTACGCAATGATCAACTACATGTCGATCTAAAATTGCCCACCATCCGGCAATTTCTCAAAAAATCAAGCAAACGCTTTTTCGATTCTGCTACCACGCACACTAACCCACTAGTGGCAGCAGCTGCCAGTTACACTCCCTCACGCATATCACGCACACGACGTCCAAAACACGCACTAACCGACATGGATGACGACATCACTCTCTACCAAGAGAGTATGAAGTTAGCCAATCAGAAACAAAAACACACCACACCGACCTCCCGTACTCGACGGCGAGTACCTCTGCGAGCTAGACTAAAAAGAGTTATAAGTCACTCCCCCCGACCCTTGAACCCGCCCGCCCGCGCGGAGCAAGTTAATCCAAATAATTTCCCTAATAATAATAACATAACACGACAAGTCCCCGCTTGCTCAGTAACCGGTAGCGCCCTAAGCCGAGGTTCGAATCCCACTATGGGATGCCCTTAGCTGTGCTGCCTAATTTTAAGTTATATAGGTGAGAGGCCCTTCTGGCCCCACCGACACCCGGTAAAGCAGTCGAGGTCCCCCGCGGGACCACTGCATAAAAGCCCGTATCAAAAAAAAAAAAAAAAGCAAAATGGCATTCTGACTTCAGGCGTGGCCCGGTGCACAGGTTGTATTACCCTTACTTATTGTTACTCTGCCTTTCTGTACTTTGTTGCTATTTTGTCTGAACTAAGGTATTACTGGTGTCAAAGCTAATATTATAAGATATTAAGTTAATTAAGTCATAAGACGCTTTTCATTTAAAGAAACTGATTATGTGTGGTTTCCTGTAAAATTAATCAATTAAATAAGTTATAATAAATTCTAATTTATTACAGTATTGAAAGAACCACTTTTATTTTACAATATGTCTGATCTCGTGCCGTCATATACTTTTACAATGTTTGTAAATATGTGAGCATCATGTACCTATCACATAATTCATTTATCTGTCATTGCTTTATTTTTCATTCTTTTTTTACCTATTTTGGTATAGTAATTTTATTCTAGGTGCATCGTCTTCACATATAATTTTAATTTTCAATTTCAATTATTTATTGCATTCCATATGTATTACACAGATGATACAAAAGTAAAAGATCAATATGGACCCTGTCGGGCACAGCAACATTTAGGAGAGAGGGAGAGGGCTAAGTCGCAATTCAAGAAATTCAATATTATTATAAATTATTATATGTGTTTAATTGGTTGTATGATTATGTATTTAGGTTTGTGTGTATAGGTATAGTATAATATAATAGTTACTTTTAATTTATGTATTGCATAAGAATGATGTAGGTAATTATTATAAAATTCTTAAGAGGTATTTTTATTATTATTAAATTATGTTATTATTTATGTATTCATATTTTCTTATTTATATTTGATTTTCTATATTCCATATTATATTATTTTATTTTGCAATCGATTTATCATCTAAAAACTCCTTAACTGAATAGTACGATTTGGATTCCAGAAATTGTTTCAATTTATTAATAAAAATATTTGTTTTGTTTACTTCTCTAATGTCATTTGGCAATTTATTATAGATTTTTATGGACATAACTAAAGGGCTGGTTGAGTGCATTTTGAGTCGGGATTGAGGTATGTTTATTTTGTTTTTGTTGTGTCGGAAAGTATATCTTGTTTGTGTTTCTTCGCAAGTGGTGTAAAAATCTGGGTGTTTCCTGACAAATTTACATAATTTTAAGATACATAAGCAGGGAAGTGTGAGTAATTTGTGTTTTTGGAAGTGTGGTTTGCAGCTATCTGTTTGTTCTATGTTAGTTATTATTCGAATTAACTTCTTTTGTAAAATAAATATGGTTTGTGAATCCGTACTGTTACCCCACAGCATGACCCCATAGCTGAGTCATGCCTGGGCATAAGCATAGTAAGTGACAAGTGCAGTTTGAAGGTCGGTAGTTTTTTTAATTTCGCGTAGGGCATATGAAAATTTTGATAGCTTTGCTCTTATTTTCTGTATATGGGATTTCCAATTTATGTGGGTATCTATAGACAAACCTAGGAGAGTAAATTCCTTTACTTGTTCCAGTTTTGCATTATTAAAAATGAAATTTAGTTTTAGTGGCGATTTTTGATGGGGATGAAAAGTAATTAATTTTGTTTTGGTGAAGTTAATTTCTAGATTATGGTTATCCATCCAGTTTACAGTTGTTGAAAGAAGGGACTTTAATTTGGCGTTTATATTGACATCGTTCTGGCATGAGGTAAGCAGAGAGATATCGTCCGCAAATAGGACACATGGTCCGTTTATAATTTTAGGAAGGTCATTTATGTAGATAAGAAACAAAAGGCAGCCTATAACACTCCCTTGGGGAATTGACGCGTTAACTGTTTTACTGTCGGATCTAATTTTAATTATTTCATTTGTGTTGTTGTCGAAATTTCAACTTCTACTAGTTGTACCCTATCCTTTAGGTATGATGCAAACCATTCATGAGCTTTTCCTCGTATTCCTATCCCATGTAACTTGTCTAATAGTATTTGGAATTGCACCTTATCATAGGCTTTGGTCATATCGAGCAGCATACCTATGGCGTAGTTTTTATTATTAATAATAGTTAGAGCCTCTTGTACGTATTTGTAGACTGCTAGCGTTGTAGACGTGTTTTTACGGAAACCGTTTTGGCAGTCGTCAAGTATTTTATATTTTTCACAAAAAGAGTATACGCGGTCACACATAGCTTTTTCAAAGATTTTAGACGCAGTTGGTAACAGCGCGATTGGGCGATAGTTATTAGGGTCAGTTTTTGAATTTTTCTTATGTATGGGTTTTATTAGTGCGTTTTTAAGTAGACTGGGAAAGGTTCCCTCTTCAAACGATTGGTTAATTAATTTATAAAATGGTAGGGTTAGTTCGTCTGCACATTGCTTAAGTAGAAATGGAGGAAGTTCGTCTACTCCATAGCTCTTTTTATTTTTTAAATTTTGTATTATTTTATTTACTTCATATGGATCGACAGGGCTGAGAAACATGGTGTTTTCTGCGGGGCACATCACAGGGGCTCCTTTTGCTGGTGAGGTTTTTTCCCCAATAGAAGCAAAGAAGTCATTAAAAATATTTGCTATTTGCTTAGGTTCCGTTATTAAGTTATCATTTTTACGTAATTTTATGTTAATTTTTTCATTTTTTATAAGTTTATTTGTTCTTTCGTTTATTATATTCCACATAGTTTTTACTTTATTTGTTGACTTTTTTATCTTATTTATATATTGTAGTTTTTTTGCTGTCATTACAGATTGCTTTAGGGTTTTTTCGTATGTTTTATAATATTTTGATAATATGGGATTGTTTGTTTTAATGGTAAGTATTTTAAGTAGTCTTTTGTTTTTGCAAGATAGTTTTATACCCTTAGTTAGCCAGTACTTCTTATATATCGTCTTTGTTTTAATTTTCTGCATCGGAATACAGAAATTTAAAATTTTATTTAATATATTATTAAACGCAATGTAGTTTTCATCTATATTTTTATTTGATTGTATTATTTCATTCCAATTTTGATTTTTTTATTCAGATTTAAAGTGTTCTACATTTTGGGGACTATATAATCTTTTCTTCGCGAACAAATTTGTTTTTTTATTGCTATCGCTAAATATTTTCATGTGAAAGATGGTTGCACAGTGGTCTGAGAAACCTAATTCTTCTACGGTGTAATAAGTATGTCCATACTTAAAATTTGTAAAAATTAAGTCTAAGCATGTTGAGGTAGTTTGTGAGATACGTGTGGGGACTTTGATGTGTTGCGTAAATTTATATTCCAACATTAGATCTAAGAACAAGTTAGTTTTTAAACAGCTATCTAAGATATTTATATTTAAATCTCCTCCTAATATCACGTTATATCTTAAATATTTATTATTAATATAATACATCATTTCTTTTAATTGACGAATAAATACTTCTTCCTCTCTTCTATTCCAATAAATTGTAACTATAAGTACATTCTCATTAGGTAATTCTATTGCACATAATTCTATACAATACTCAACAGACATATTACTAATATCACAAATTTCTTTGTACTCGAAATGGTTTTGTATCAAGATACAGACGCCACCGCCTCCCCGAGTACGGCGACAGTAAGATGCTGCAATTTTGTAGCCGCTAAACTGTAAGTTACTCAATTTTTCTGGTGATAGCCAAGTCTCACATAGGCATATAGCGCTATACATTGTTTTTTCATGGATGAAGGCTTCAAGTAGATGTTGTTTGTTATAAATGCTTTGTATGTTTTGATATAAAATTTTAAACTGTTGTTCTGTGGTTTCTAAAATGAAAAAAAATTCTTTTTAAAATGTATATATACAAAATTTTGTAAAACATTTTAAAAGAGTAACGGTGGAGTTTCTTGCCCATTCTTCTCCAAACGAATCTACCTTTTGGAAGGGGCAACTAGAATCAATTCAATTTTTTTTTGTTAATTTTGACGTTCAAAAGTGCCTTTTATGTGCCTATTTGAAATAAATAATTTGACTTTAATTTGACTTTGACCGCACAACTTTTCAGTCACCGGTGCCACTTTCAGACTTCCTCTTATGTACTCATTTCTTATTCTATCCATTCGTGTCGCAAAATACATCGCTCTTAACATTCTCATCTCAGATGTGTCTATAATGCATTCATATGTCACTTAGATACATCACAGAAATCTCGATGTTTTGACATGTCGCCACATCAGCCCTTGCGTGACGTACGTGAACGCTAGTAAAAAATAAGAGAATTCGGTGGCCGGCGAAGTGATGCCGAAAGGTAAAATGGTAAAATGTTGATGCATTTTATTGCGGGGCACGCAAATCAGCCCCATGTATGTTCCGCGATTATTAGTAGTTTAGAAGACTTTTGTGGCTATTAAGCTTGATCAGTAATTTTGATTTGTCTACTCAATTTCAGTCATGTTCCATAAGGCACAGGTAAGCCACAATTTTGAAGGTGATACTTGATATTATGGTGATGAATTATAACAAAAAAAAAAACATCCACAAACGTTCAATAGAAAGAGAAAAAAAAAATCAAAACCGATTTCAGGTGAAAATCATAAAAAAAATCTAACTCCTAAACTACTAACAATCGAGGAACATACATACATAGGGGTGATTTGGATGACCCGCAATAAAAGGCATCAGAATTTTACCTTTAGACGTAACTTCTCCAGTTATCCAGTATAAGTCCGGCCATTAGCCATACACAATTGAACTTTACACAAAGCACGACGTAGGTATTCTCGTATAAGTTGCCGTCACGAAAAGAGCAACAATAAGTCAATACCACCATACCTTCTCTGCGTGTTTGATAGCAGATCCGTGGTACAAGGCGAGGAGTCCATCCACAAGTCGAAGATACGCAGATCTGATGTCTATGGACCCCGCGCCCGGCATCATGGACCTGGTGCCTTTGAGAGCCAGCGCCGTTTCTCCTGTAGTCCTGGATGTGGAGAACACAAGGATTGAGAAAAGACAAACAGGACAAACTATCTCCTTTCTTTTTTGTTTGTCCACCGCACCTTCAACGGGACGTTAACGAGAACGGGTTGGCGGCGCACTGTGGATAGACAAAAGGTTCTAGAAGTGTCAGTTGTTTCTTGAAATGGCTTCTAATAGTCAATATCATGATTACATAAATATCATAGGATACAATCTGGTAGACAAATTGGCAACTTATTTTTTGTTTGCAAAAAAATGTATAGAGCTGGTATAAAAAACACTTATATTTCCGAAATATCAAGAATAACAAAAATATCCTTTGACACAGTTATATAACTATTTATTTATGACTTTTTGAGATACTTTTTAGAACTAGATAACTTGCGGTTTTGTTTTAAAAAAAACCTTAGCCTTTTCTTTTTAGGGTTCCGTAGTAAACAAGAAACCTTTATAGTTTCGCCATGTCCGTCTGTCTGTATGTCTGTCTGTCCCCGCTGTAGCTCAGAGACGGTTAGTACTAAAAAGCTGTAATTTGGCGTAGCTATACATATTTATCACGCCGACAAAGTGCTAAAATAACTTCTTGAAAAACATTTTTTATGGGTACCTCCCTTGCACGTAATGAGGGGATGATATTTTTTTTCTCGTCTATCTCATGGCGTGGAGTATCTTTAGATAGGCCGTTTAAAAATGTTGCGGGTCTGTGAACACCGCTTTTCGAGTCACGGTTTCGTTTGCGTAATATTAAGCATTAAAGTGCTAATTTTTGATAGAGACTCCCTGCCAGCTAAATGGTTGTTTATGGAGATGTAAAAAAATTCATGGCAGTAGTACGTAATACGTAATAGTACGTAATGAAATTAAAAGGAAAGCTATCACAGCTAAGTGGACTTTACAAGTTAACAAATAATAGTCGACCAACATAAATTTGCAGTTGGAGAATTGCCTGTGCCATATATCGATGTATGGGGAGAACATGTTTTTCAACTACAATGCATTGTTACAATGTTTGTTTTTGGGATAAATTCATCCCAACTTCCCAACTACGGAAACCTTCATTGTGCGTGGTCCGACACGCACTTGGCCGGTTTTTTAAACTAATATTATGTTACAGGTAGAAATAGACACGTTATGTGATGTGTCTAGATAACTTAAAAATGAAATTTAAAAGATATATAATGTTAGTGTTAATTCCGCTCGAAAACTTAAAAATACCACAATTAACAAATGTACAAAAAATTGTCTTTAAAGTGAAATCCGACGGTGAAGTGAATATGGAAAATTAGATTTAGGAAGTTCGGATTTATTTTTATTGTAGTTTTTGTAATCTCTGTTTATAATATGTATATAAAGTTAATTAATTTTATTGTATTTATCAGAATTTAGATTTTAGAGAAGAAGAAGAAGACACAATGAGAAGTCTATACAATGACCCTGAACTTGCTAATTTTCTGGGAACATTTAAACATCTTTATTTTATTTTACTTCAAAGACAAAATTGTACATTTGTTATTTGTTGTGTTTTTAAGTTTTCGAGCGGAATGAACACTAAAATTTATCTTTTAAATTTAATTTTTAAGTTAACTAGACGCATCACATAACGTGTCTATAGCATACGTAGTACCTATAGCATATTCGTTTTTTAAAACTCTCTCTTATCAAGAATATCTATCCCAAAACAAAGTTAACATTGCAGTTGAAAAACATGTTCTCCCATACATTCTAACTGCAAATGTAAGTTTGTATGCACAATGTGAGAGATTTACCATGTTATTTTAACACCATAGAATATGTTTTCCTGTAATCTATAAGTAAAGAACTATTTTCGGTATTTTTTTCAAAAATTTTGTTTCAGTAACTTCGGAGACAAAAACCTACACTTTAAAATTGAAGTAGGTACTTATGACTACTAGAGGCTTTTTTCGATTCACAGTGCGGCGCCGAAGTAGCGAGTACTACTATGGCCGAATAATCTAGTTTCTCGTTGACGTTCCGTTCACGGTGCGGTGGAAAAACCGTGTAAGTAAATCATTATAATCGACAGTGCTACGCCGTAGCGAGCGTAGCGGTGGCTACGTTGTAGCCGCTGTGCGTAGCAATTTATGTAACCATTTTGTGTAGCCTTCAAAGCACTTTTTTTCGTTATATCATTTTGTTAGAGAGATCAGGACGATACTCTTTAAAAATTATACTTTAGCATGCTAGAAATACATTGCAGTTACGAAGGTAAGATCTTATAGCCTGAACGTCAATGAATTCTGCCTGCAAGCGAGCGTGCAAATTATTATGTAAACCTACTTTATTATAAAAACACACTTTCACTGCCTAGTGCTCAAACGACACTTTACTTTATGTCCTACTTAAGTCTCCCTCGCTATGATACATCTTAAAATAACAGACGGAACAAGGCTTAACAGCGCCTTAACATTTAAATTGCGCTTGTGAATTAAGCCGTTCGTATGAGTATTTAACTGTTGTTATAGTGAAATTAATGAGACTGCTCTGCATTAAATTCAAACTTCGCTCAGTCGTAGAAGCGAAGAAGATCTACAGGTATGCATCAAGTATCAGAAAGGCTCGTAAACAGTAAATTTCGTAATGTGTTGACCCCATTATCAGCTGTAGCATCGTGAAACCAGAGTTTAAAACATTACCTATATTTTATTTCGCCTGTGACATGTGAATTACTCATCTAAGACCTGACATCACACAAATCCTGCTTCGCGTAAGCAAAGTTATCCGCGTGACTAGAGTACATACAACATCCCGACATCAACAGTCGGGCTGTAGCTCACCAGACGCAACACCCGAATGGTCGGATCCTCCATTTTCTATGGAGGATGAGGAACTTTACACCCTGTTCCAAATATCTATATAGCTCCTCCGAAAAGAGAACACGGTGTAAAATCCACACACGTATACGAATACGTTTGCGGATTTTCCCATTGCAGGGCAATTGCCTTCAGAATCTCCTTCCTTTCTCTTTATCTAGGGCTATTTTGGACCACTCTTTATCGAAAAAATCCAGCTCAACCCATCATAAGGATGAAATCCAGGCAAATAATAATAATACGTCTGTGAAGTTACGCCTTCGACCTTGTTTGTTGATTTCAGACTGGAAACATTACGAAAACAAACTAAACTCAATGTATTTATTGCTTCCACATACGACACGAACTTAGGTAGGTTTACAGCAAAAGTGTAAGAGAGGACTCTAGAGGGCTAAATCTACTAACTAAAATTAAAGATACTGCATTAGAAAACTAAAATGGAGGTGGGCAGGTCATATGATGAGGAGTAACAAAGATAAATGGGCTAAGGACGTAACCGAATGGTGTTCAAGACAAAATAAAAGAAAGAAAGGTAGGCAACGTCTTATGGTCGATTCCTATAATTTACGGACCGTTATTGGTTAAAATTAAGACTTGTATCTTTACCAATAATGAAGCTTCTCATGGACCTCATAGCTTTACATAGTAGACCCTCCCTTAAGGAAGTAGCTATCACAGGTAAAATTTGCTATTATATTTAAGGGGACTACAGGAGCTTAACGCAAGTTTTATAATGCCTAAAAGTATATACTTTTAGGCATTATAAAACCACTGCAGTAAACATCATCAGCAAAATATGTAATATTCTTCAGGATATGTGCTAGGTAGATAATGTGTTGAAAACATAATACAACTAATTTGATACGATAGAAAAAAGTCACGAAGATACCTTAAATTTCTTTTAACGATTAAAAACCATACTAATATACATGCAATCATTCAGATTTTTTGCCAGATTATGCTTATGAGAAGCAACATATTAGCATATTAGTGTTTTATTTTTCTCTATCCAATCAATAGATTTTTGTAAATAAATTATTTCTTCATATATTGCAATAAATTACCAACGTTGTGTCATCGCGCTTCTCTATCTTTTCAATGCAGTCTGACAGTGACCGCGCTTTAGTCGTTCTCAGCCTCTTTTTTTTTTTTAGGTGGGAAATTATCAAATAACTACTCTCGCTCTGTGCCGAGCGGGAGGGTGTGTCAGACTCTTACTGACTAAAACCCACCCGTGTAACTTCCGTTACCTGTGTTGCCAGGGACCTCGGTATCCCTTTTGGACTTTCCCGCGACCCCGGCAGGTTGTCAGCCTCTAAAGTTTAATTACCTAGTTACTTCATACTTTAGTTGACTTTCATTCATGTTTTGTAACATAGTTGAATAAAGTAACATCGTTCCTGTCGCTTTCTGGAAGTTATAGCTTGAGTGTGGCGGCCATCTACATCGCCACATGCGAACTACGTATCACACTGACGTCACGCAAAATCCTGCATCGCGCAAACAGAGTTTACCGCGTAACTAGCATATACAGGGTGACATTGAAAACATGCGACAAATCGAAATGGGAGATTGTACTCATCATTATGAACAACTTTTATTAAGGGACCAAAGCTACAATCCCAAAAAAAAAAAACTGCTGTCCCCTACATTTATGTTCGCAATACCTCATCAAAATGTAGGAAAAGCAGATTTTTTTTTTGGGATTACAGCTTTGGTCCCTTAGTAAAAGTTGTTAATAATGATGTATACAATGTCCCATTTCAGTTTGTCGCAAGTTTTCAATTTCAACCTGTATACAACATCCCGACATCAACCGTCGGGCAGTTGCTCACCAGACACGACACCCGTCTGGTCGGAGGATCCTCCCTTTTCTATGGAGGATGAGTGATCTTTACACCCTGTTCCTCATGCCTCTATATGAGCATGGAATAAGAAAGTACTTTTTAGCTTGGAATTAGTGTACTCATGCAATGAGTACTACATAGATTGTAAGTAGAAGGGGTTGAATTTCAACCAGTAATTAGCCATTAGTGATGAATAATTATGTGAATTAATATTTAAGTATTTAGCTTTTTAGGGTCCCGTAGTAAACAAGGAACCCTTATAATTTCGCCATGTCCGTCTGTCTATCTGTCTGTCTGTCTGTCCCCACTGTAGCTCAGAGACGCTTAGTACTAGAAAGCTGCAATTTGACATAGGTATACATAGGTCCCTTGCACGTAATGTGGGGATGATATTTTTTTTTCTCGTCAACCCTATGGTATGGAGTATCGTTGGATAGGCCATTCAAACACATTGCGGGTCTGTGAACACCACTTTTCGATTCAAGGATCCACTTGCGTAATATTAAGCAATTAAAGTGCAAATTTTTGTTAGAGTCAAGTGTCCTCCCGCCAGCTAAATGGTTGTTTATGGAGATGTGAAAAAAATCATGGCAGTAGTACATATAATGAAATTAAAAGAAAAACTATCACAGCTAAGTAGGCTTTACAAGTTAACGAGTTATAGTCGACCAACATAAATTTGCATTTGGAGAATTGACCGTGGCATATATCGATGTATGAGAGAACAGGTTTTTCAACTACAATGTTAAGTTTGTTTTTGGGATATATCTATCTCAAGTTCCCAACTACGGAACCCTTCATTGTGCGTCGTCTGACACGCACTTGGCCGGTTTTTAAATTTTGAGGTTAATTAGTTAAGTACCAAGGTGAGATGTCAGATGTTACCCATCTTATGGGACTACTGTTTGGCTTGCTCGTTTTTAATTATTATTATTTACTTCAAATAACTAGATTAAACTTTGTAAAAGAGTTTACCTGTTAGGCACGGGCGGCATGGGTGGATGCATGAACCTGGCCATCGAGGATATGACCTGCGGCAAGGTCGCCAGTCCCGGCGAGCCAGCCGCCATATCACTCACACCTGGCAAGTTCCAAGTGTCACTGACTGTGGCTTGAAAGAGTATTAGAGGATGTTAACATTTCGGCTCAAAGATGGCCGCTGCTGTACAGTCTATCCGCTTAATCTATGGATTCCTAGAAATGCGGTGGGCGCCACATAACGGCCGCAGAGACAGTTGTCATGATGGCAGCAGCTTTTGAATTTACAGTGCCAAAAACGCTCTCTAGGAAAACACACCAAATTACTGCCACAAATAACGTTTCAGTGACCACATTCGCCGGTAAATTGCAGACGCTATGTAGCGGCCACCTCTTTTCTCTATAGATTCTCTTCTCTTCTAGGAAACAGTAGCTTTAAATAGTGCAGCGCTATAGATACATGAAGCAGATTTTAGATGATTAACTATTTGTTAATTTTGTCTTTTTTCTTTTCATTACATCTTTCACTCGAAGTGAAACGTCTAAACACAACATTAATAAAAAAAAAAAAAACATTAGTGAACCGATCGAACAATGTTTGATTTCGGCACTCGGTATTTTTCACTCGCTTCCGAATGATCGCAATAGAAATGAAAGGAGCAGATGAAGGTAAGGTACGAATTCTTATGAAATTTTGTTGGTGAAGTGTGAACGTGGAATGAAACAA
This sequence comes from Atethmia centrago, assembly GCA_905333075.3. Taxonomy (NCBI): domain Eukaryota; kingdom Metazoa; phylum Arthropoda; class Insecta; order Lepidoptera; family Noctuidae; genus Atethmia; species Atethmia centrago. Next base: position 20,001,508 of record HG995385.1, read on the forward strand.
AATTGCACATTCATTCTAGTGAAGCGTCTAGTATCGGCTTAACGAACATCCTGTAATGTTCATACGTGAGAAATATTGTTATTTAATATCGGTGCATCACATTTCAGCGGATAGACTATACTTTAATTCTGGAATGGCTTCTGAAATCACAGGAGCTATGCTTCAACTCTCATCCTTATTTTTAGTTGCTTGATAACGTCTTACAATTTCGGTTTTACGCGAAGTTAGGGGGGCCGTATGGGGAGATGTTCGAGGGAAGTCACACGATGCGATGCGGCGCCTGAACGGTGCCGCTGCGTTGTCTTACATATAAATTATAGTGGTATGTTACACTCTGCGTTACGACGTCACGCAGTATCGCATCGCAGCTTGCTTCTATTTAACTCTAGATTCCATGCGCCGCCGCCGCTGCAGCGACGCCGCACCGCCCGTGTGGCACCCAATGAGGCGAAATCATTGTGGTACGGCGCCGCAGTACGCTGCAACGCATCCTGTAGCCTGGCTCATACAAGAGAAGGCGCTGTTCGTTCTGGATAGGACAATGATTCGGTACTTTCCTATGTACAGCCCAAGTGAGAGACACATCTGCGAAAAGTGCGTCGCTTAATTCGGCTTAGAAGTGTACGCTTCGACGTATGAGTTGCTATGATAATGTGTCATTGGTTAATTAAAAAGTATAGTGTAAGGAACCGTGGGTTTTCAGTCGGATGGGGTCCGCCATAGCCCTCCGTTCTCCCCAGACGGAGCATATGCATGAGGATTTCCCCACTGACAAAAAAAACCGTAAGCAAGCCGAATTTTCGTCGCATAATTTCGGCAGGCGTGTCGCTTCACTTTATTTAAATCTGAGATCCTGAACAATATCGTGCGTCGGGTGACCAACCGCGCGGCGAGTTGTGATGGACAGACCGCGACAGTCGCGCGCGAACCAAGCGAGCCTGCTCGTCCAGTCTGGGCACGCCTTTATGTATAAATAAACAAATTGCAGAAATTCTATAGAGAAAAGCTTGAAAAATACAAGGGTTCTTTGTGTAAGCATAAACATTAACTCGTTACTTTCATTGTAGGCTATGTGTAAATAAAAACAAATCAGGTTTCTGAAAGTCTATAAAATAAACTCAGGTAATATTATGGGTTTTAAATAACAGAGCCAATAAAATATGTTATCTACAGATATTCCAAGAAAAGGACGCGCTTCGGCAATGATCATCTATTATATTCAGAAATATGAACGCACGATTATGAGATCTTATACAGGGTGGCCAAAAAGTCGTGGATCAAACGCAACTAGCGGTTAGATGGGGGGTCATCAGCTCCAAAAATTGTTCTATAGGAGGTCCTTAAGGTGAACTCCTGCAGAGTTATAATTTATTTTGTTTTTATGAGAAAATTGACTTTTTTTACTAATTCTTATTAAAATATCTTTTTTGTCAATTTTTGCGTTGGATCCACGACTTTTTGGCCACCCTGTATAGAGCTATTACAAACATGGATAAACTTATATTTTGTATTATCCTGGTTACAAATTGTGAGATTAACAACTCTATGCAATTCCAAAAAAAAAATACAAAGATTTTGAGTGACATAGGACAAGGTGCGACCAGAGTATGTAACACGACAGAGAGAAAGCTTCATACGAACGCGCAATGATAGGTACACTTCGACGCAGCGTGCCAGTACAAAACTTAGAAGCTTTGCCTCTGTGGGGATCGATTGAAAGATTACCAAAGCGCATACCTTTTCTGGTTTACCTGTACAGTCACGAGCATAAATATGAACAGCTTAGCAATAATATCTGATTGCATGATTCATCCATTAATTTTGGTGTTCCTTCAATGTCACATGATTGTGCTGCCACTTGAATTTGCCTTCCACAAATTACCACATATATTTGCCGTCATATATTATTGGATGAACCATGCACTCAGGTATTATCGCCGAGTTGTTCATGGTAATATATTTATGCTAGGGACTGTACTTGAGTATTGAAAGTTTTACTGATCTGAATATCAACAGATAAGGCTTTCAGAAAGGTTTTTGTTCTAATAAAGTGCTTTATCTATGCATTTTACAGCTGGTATTAAGGCGACACTATAAAGTATGCAAATTATATGAAAAATATAAGAACAGTATATTATTAATACCTGTGTCAACTCCTCCCGCGCGATTATAGTTCGGCTCGAAACTTTGTATGAAAGGGTTATCTTCTCCCAATACACCGACAAGGTCTTGTCTGTGGGCAACATTGTAATACTAATATTGATTTAAATTACTGTCTCGTGGTCGCAAGCGCGACTGCTCAGGTCCTAGGTGCGATTCCCAAGTTGGGCAAATTGTTATTGGGTATTTCCATTAGAAATTTCTTAGTAACAGCCCGGAGTTTGGAAGTTGGCGGTGTGATGCCACCGTGCTTCGGGAAGCATGTGAAGCCGTTGTACCTGCGCCTGATCTTTCTCCGGTCGTGTCGTGACATGTGCACCTGTGTCTGCGCAAACACTTGTGCACTATAATATCTCCCGCGCCGAATGCTGCTCTCCGTTGAGATTGTACGCCATAACCGAAATTCGGTCTGGAGAATGATTATTATTAACCTGTTAAGCCCCGCGCGACACCGATTGGGATACAAACAATAGAAAATCAATTGTGTCTCATTAGCTGTCCTTGACCTATTAATACTAATTAACTAAACGGTCTTGTTGCTCTAGTGGTTGCAAGCGGTACTACTGAGGTCTTGGGTTAATTTCAAGGTCGGGCGTTTTTGAGTTTTTTCGACTTGAAATTCTCAGTAACTGCCCGGATTCTGGATTTGTGCCCGGTTGGTGGCTATAGACTCGCTCCCTATTGTATGGGACTTAAACATAACTGGTGTAATGGGGGTGTACTATCTGAAATAAAAGATTTCTATTCTATAAGTTAACAACCTAACCCTCGGGAAACAGAGGCGTGATGTTATATTATATCATTTATTCAAGGAGTGTTTACGGTCCATACGAGAGACCGTAACCTATGAAGTTTCAAATACTGTTGGCAATGCAACCGCTAACGATTATCAATCCACTAGCCCAAAGCAAAACATGATATTTACGTGGATAGATAGATCCTATATTATACAGTTAGGGTAATGAATTGTGAAGTAAATTGTGAAGTAAATTGTGAAGTAAATTGTGAAGTAAATTGTGAAGTAAATTGTGAAGTAAATTGTGAAGTAAATTGTGAAGTAAATTGTGAAGTAAATTGTGAAGTAAATTGTGAAGTAAATTTTCTGCCAACTTTAATTGTCCTTATATTTTAATTACAACTGCCATTTTTCGTGAAATGATTTTGTATGAAATGACTTTATCACGGCAAATGACGTTATTTGCTGGAGGCTTCGCCGCGAGAGAGCGCTGAGTTTTGTCATTAATTGTCAAAATTATCTTTAACCTTTCGTATGCCGGAACGTACATCTACGCTCAAAATAAGTTGATGTTAGTCTGCCGGAGCGTATATCTACGCGTAATTACGTGACATTGAAAAATGTATTAATAATAACAATAATAACAATGACGGCCGCACGGGTAGCATTTACCGCGGCACCCAGCGCTTTCGTTGCGCATTGTCATCCGGCATTTGAAAGGTTAATGAAAAGCGACCAATCGGCAACAATACTAAAACCTTAGCGCCATCTCGCAGCAAAGTTTTTAACAATGGACTCCATTAACAGTTGAATAAACCATTGAGATAATGTCAATGTAATAAACAAACACTTAGCGTCAGCTACGCGTAACTAATTTGACAGTTTTCTTCCCTTTTGACGTAGTGTGTTAATTTGGTAAACAAAGAGAGAGGGAAAGATCAACGGGACACAACTTTGTACCTACTTTAGAACGGCACAAATGGCGTAAGTTTTGAAGCCTTTATCCTTAATTTTACTGTTTTAGATTCTAATATAATAAATCGACAAAAATGGTGATACTCCAAACAAACTTTCATCCCCTTTAGATTAGGGAATGAATTTTCAAAAATCCTTCCCTACTGTTCGATTTTAACGAACTCTTGTGCAAAGTTTCATACAGTTCGTCTAGACCCACCGCGGCAGCGGTCTGTCAGTGAGTGAGTGAATGAATGAATTCATTTAAGAATTGTCTTATTGTAATTTAAGGCATCTGTCCTACCGCCGACGAGGAAGCAACTAGCTATCATCGATTTACTTGCTCAAGAAACGTACAAAAGATTGTAAGTCCCGTGTATGTATGTAAAAGAGATATTAATAGTTGACCACCGACTGTTCACACGACGAGTACTCGTTTGTCGCAGTTACAAGAGCAATTTATGAGTACTCGCTCAGAGACAATCACTTGGTGGGTAGAACACTCAGTGAGAGACTCTAGCTTGCTAAATACGCATACCAGCAAGTAATCGCTCGTCACCGTCGCTGCCTTTCTGCTCGTTGCTCGCCAACAGGTGTTTAGTTGCTACCTCTACGCGCTTCTCGTTAATCGCCGGCGGTGTGACACGTGCCTTACCCTGGTAAGAGTTTTACCTCAATGTTCTGACGAGGAACGGCAGTACTCCACCAAGGCGGTCTACGTTGTAGAAATCCAGTTCTCCGTCGATATACGTTCGAGCTGGCAAGTGGGGAGTTGTGCCGTAACTGCAAAAAGAAAGTTAGTATCATTATGATCTAAAGGATTAAAAGGCGAAAAATGACAATTTCTTGACATAGATAGCGACAATTTCCAGTAAATTATATGACATACGTATACATATTCAGCTTATAATGTTCCCACTGCTGGGACACAGGCCTCCTCTCTGTGAGAGGGAGTGAGCCGTAATCCAACACACGGGCCCAGTACGGGTTGGTAGATGTCACATGTCTTCGAATTTTTGATTCTAGGACATGCCGGTTTCCTCACGATGTTTTCCTTCACCGTTTTTGATAGCAGTGGGGATGTAATTATTTACACAAAGTAAAGCGCCTGTCTGGTTTCGAAACTACGACCTACAACTCGTAAGTCGCAGCCGTTACCACTGGGCCGCCACTGCTCTCCGACAGCAAGGTTTAATTGTAATTTTTCGAGTCGAATTACCTTGACGTGACCTTATTTAAAGCCTATTGTCGGTCTTTTTATACGTGCAGCCTATGGGTCAACTATGTATGTGCAGCGAGTATACAGTGCCATACAATGCGTTTAGGGTGCTGCTGGGGGTGCCGCGGTTTTGCAGCGATTGTACGATGTTCGCGCAGGCGCAAACCGATGAATTTTATGCTATTATTAGGAAGCGGAGTGCCTCGCTACTAAGTCGCTTCCGACGCAGCACTAACACTATCCTGAGCTTATTGTCTGAGCGGTGAGACTCGGTGGTATTGGGGAGGTGGGTGCACCTGCATGCCAGTTCGTCACCATTTATTAAGTGATTATTGTTTTATCATTATAATTAAATGTAATCGGATACATTTTACCCATATAAGTATAATTATACTTTAACTTAAATTAATTTATAATGCAGTGGATTTAATGTGTAATGTTTTAATGTATCGTTATATATATTTCTATGTAACTTATACTTTAATTTAATTTAATTAACAACTTGCGTAATTTGTTAAAGTTGTATACGGACTTTTTTTAAATCTATAATTAATACCCTTTTACCGCACTTAACTTCTCTATCGACTCTAGGTTTTTGCCTAAACATCTTTGGACAATCTCCTATAAAATGGAAAATTACAAAAATTAACTAACATATCTAACGATGTCAACTACACCATTTATACGTATAATAAAATTGACGATAAAATAAGTAATACATCCTGTACTTGTAATTTTATTGTCAAATAATTGAGACCACAAACCTATATCACCTTTTCTGTTTTGAAATTGTAAACACTTTTATTTCACAATCAAAATACAGCATGTATCTTATTTTAAGGGTCAACACATCAAACCACAGAGCACAAACATAGCTTACGTAGTAACTATTATAAATATAATCTGTGACACAGCTGTCCCATAGCTTGCCGACCGACAAGGACCACGCCCGCGTCGACGGCGCGTTGTGTTTCACGCGCGCTTCAAAGAGATGTCAGCTCAAGTGTAGGGGTCCACTAGGTCCAATGCCTGCCGGGGTCGCGGTAAAGTCCGAAAGGGTTACCGAGGCCCCTGGCAACACAGGCAACGGAAGGAACACGGGTGGGTTTTAGTCAGTAAGAGTCTGACACACCCTCCCGCTCCGATTATCAAACAACTTCTCCCGCTCTGGGTAGAGCGGGAGAAGTTATTTGATAATTTCCCAAACAAAAAAAAAGCTGTCCTAAACAAAACTTTTTTATCTGCTGGGCCCAAATGTATGGGAATTTCGCGACTATTATTCGCGACTACTGTTGGTCCCATGGAGAAATTTGTTCAGTTTGATGGTCTTCACCACACCATAAAATATGAACATATCTTTCTGATATTTATTGCTACGCTGTCGAAAGAAGATTTTGAAAAAAAAAAAATTCGGTCGTCAGAAGCCCGAAAGTCTGAAAACCAGTCCTACCAAAGGGTATCGTGTTACCCAGTAACTGGGTTGTGGAGGTCAGATAGGCAGTCGCTCCATGTAAAATACTGGTATTCAGCTGCGTCCGGTTAGACTGGAAGCCGACCCCAACATAGTTGGGGAAAAGCTAGGCAGATGATGATGATATGCAAACATAAAATGATATGCAAACAAAAAACTGTCTCAAGTTGCAAACAAAATGTTTAATAAAACATGTAATAGAAAACGTTTCATGAATGCGACATTATTGTTGGCTCGTTGTACGGCGGCGACGGCGACGTGTGAATTTCTATCTAAAGATAAGAGCTAAAGTTATCGGACGTGCTTTGTTATTCGACGGTGCAGTTTTATTTAAATACAGGTTTATTTTAAATTGGCTTGATTTTTTATGGAAGGTCAAAGACGGCTGTTAGTGTTGTTACATGAGCAGTGATAGGAATAGGTAGTGCCTATTTGCCTAAACTTCGAAGAACAGAGACAAGAAACGGAGACTTTCTTAGGACTAACTTTTTTTCCGAGACATCTGTCCCGAAATTTCGAGACAACACAAAAATACATTTAAAAAAAATGTTATTTGGAATAAGTAATTCGTCTATATTTACCTAAAGTTTGCGACTAGATATATCATAATAAATAACATACACAGTCGTTACAACCATACAATTTTCTGAATTTTTTTTGGAGAACATTTTGTAAATGACTTGTTGATCGTAATACACAATGAATCACAATGTTTGAATAAGAAGCCGTACACGTTTCGAAGTAAATATCTTCTTTCTAGCTCACTCTCGGCTACGTTTAATGAGATTTCTAAAGTTCAAGTGTAAAAAAGGCATTATATGTAACACATAATATGATTTAAAAGAGTGTCCATGGAGTTTCTTGCACGTTCTTCTCCATAGAGACCTACTCTTTGAAACGTGCAATTTAGCTTCACTTTTCTTGGACTGACCGACATTTGACTATTCAAAAGTGCCCGTAAATGGTCTATTTGAAATAAATGCTTTGATTTTGATTTTATCGGTATTTAAAATAAATAAATAATTCATTTATTTGCCAGAATGTAGGTATACAAAGTGGTATGATCTTAATATTAATGAGGTCCCTTTACATTCTACCGTTATACATGATGTGCAAATATTTAGTTACAAATGAAAATACAAATACCTTTTTTTCTTTCATCTTAATGAAATATATTTCTAAAGTATATTTAAAAATGTGCATGATATTAAAATAATTGCATAATAATGGTATCACATTATCACATTTTACGGCAGCGCGTTTCGTTATCTATTCTTAGAAATTACAAAAGGTAACCGCCATGGTCGCATACCTGTGCGGCGCGGGGAGGGTCTACATACCCCCTCCCCCCCTACTCCTTACCGCCCCGCGTGCGCGCAGGTTACCTTCACTTCAATCCTGTACTTCGGTTTGTTAAGTGCGCATCTTCCTGTATTGTTTTTGTGAATATTGTTTTTCACCCTCGCTCGTTTTTTGGTTCATTGGATCTTCTTAATACGACTACTTTGGCTTGAATTTATGGATTACGATTTGCTGCAATAACATTGTTCCTGTCTGTCTACATCAAATAATACGGTAAGTCAACATTTATTACTTTTTAATGTTTTGGCTAAAGTTATTTATCTTATTTCTTGTAGGGAAACAAACAGTAAGTTAGATATAAAGAAGAACATTAATGTATATATTATTTTATCTTAAACTAGCAATTTGACAGTCTAGATTGATATGCAATTGTATGAACTTGATATTTTTTAGTGGAGTTTTTAAGATAATTATTGTGTATAAAACGTAGTTAAAGAAAAAAAACACGCATTTAACTTTTGGTTCAAATATAAAAGTGAACTTCAATACTACCAAGCATAGTAATGTTATATCTTTGGTGTCATAAAGAATTGCTAAGGTGGACGAATTCTATCAAAATATATTATTTTCTGGCCGGTTCTTTTAATATTTGAACCAAAAAGGAATATGTCTTTTGCGCATTGACTAAAATGCGAAAAAAAAATTTCAATAACAATGATGTTACGCGTGTTCATATTATCTAACCGTTTTTCTTTAGAGCGTAAAATGAAAGAATAAAATCTTTAAATCGATACAATCGATGCACCTAGCTGGAATGCGCGCACCTCTCCCGCTTTCCTTTCCACCTCCCTGTATCTATAAAGGTTCGTTATTCCTTTTGAGGCATGGAAAACTTAAAATTTTATTTTATTTTAGGTACTTGCCATCGTACATCTTTTTGGAGACCAGTAAGATTGGAGATGGCGAACAAGCCTAAGAAAGCAACAGTACAAAGTTGGATTGGACTTCATCCTGAATGATATTACGACCCGGCCAGTAATTTGATTTACTGTTCTAAGTGTGAGAGCAGTATAACAGCTAAACTTAGTAGTGTCCAGAGGCATGTTAAATGTTCGAAACACAAAGGGGCAAGTAAAAAACCAAATGAAGAATTTTATTTGGACCTAGTACAATTTCTCATATTATGTAATATACCTTGGATTCAAGTAAACAACCCCCCCGCTTTCAAAAAATTCTTCCATAAATATATTTGCTGCAATTGTACAAATCGACAAAAGCTTCCTGAGCAATCATTGCTGAGAAAAGTTTATTTAGATAAGATTTTTAAAACTAATATTGACTCGATTTATGAACAAATTGCAAATCAAAAGCTGTGGGTATCTTTAGACGAGACAACTGATTTTTTAGGCAGATACATGGTACATTTACTTGTAAAACCTTTAAATGCGATCACACAAAAACCATTTTTAGTTGCTTGCAAAGTACTAGAAATTGTTAATGGGAGCACAATTGCCCAATTTGTAATAGACTGCTTTGAAAATATGTGGTGCGATTTGTATGAATCCAAAGTAGGAGACGTTGCTGTATTATGCACTGATAGTGTAGCATATATGCTAAAAGCGGGACGTGTGCTGAAAAATTATTTGCCCAACATGATACACGTCACTTGCTTAGCACATGCACTGAATCTCGTGGCAGAAAAAATACGATACGAATACTCAGATGTAGATGAATTAATTTCAAACGTAAAAAAAATATTTTTAAAATCACCTAATAGAGTGCGCTTGTTAAAAAATACCTTTCCCCACATGCCGCTTCCTCCAGAACCCGTTATTACAAGATGGGGTACTTGGTTGGAGGCAGTGTCATATTATGCAAAATATTATGATCAAATTAAAACAATTGTAAATCTTTTAAGAAGTTCCGACGCGCTATCTATTAGGTGTGCCAAAAATGTTTTTCAAAAGGAAAACTTGAAATCGGACTTGGACTACATTGAGGAATATTTTAAAGATATACAAATTGGATTAAAGAAATTACAAAAATCGAATTTAACTCTAACAGAATCCTTTGAAATATTTGATCACGTGAGAACTGTGCTTAGCTGGTGTTTATCTGAGCTTATAAAAAATAAACTCGTAAATGTCATGGACAGAAATCCCGGTTTAGATAAAATTAGAGACATATGTGAAGCGATAACAGCAGGAAAGGATGAGCGATAATACTATATGTACGCGCCTTTAACCTCAGTTGATGTTGAAAGGTCATTTTCAACTTATAAATGGATTCTTAACATAAAAAGAAATCGCCTGACAGTTGAAAATATAGAAAAAATTATGATTGTGTATTTTAACTTAGATGACTCATCTGACAAAGAAAATTTCGGTTCTGATACTGAACTTGACGAATCGAATCACGATGATTAAATTAAAATCGTTCTTTATTTTTTATGGTATTTGTAACACAAATAAAGATTTTCAAATTCTTAGCAATTTTTGATGCATCAAGTTCTTTATCAAAACCGAACAGTTAGTAGTTCAGTATTAAAACTGATTGTCCTAAATGCTTCAAATATTAATTTGTAAACTTCAAAGGTTAATTTGTACTTTGATTTGAGTAAAAATTGCATCCCTCAACGTCAGTAAAATAAATATGACATAGATATTTAAAGATAGATAAACATAAATTTGTTTCTTAAATCTTTCCTTCTGTACATTTTGTTTCATGGTTTCCAATTACGTCATATTTTAAAATAATATAAATATACATATATTTGTTACAACAATATTCTATGTGTTTTATTTTTCCTTTAGAGCCCATTAATTATTTAATGAACCTAGAGCGATATCGACCGGCGATTTTTGAGCATATTTTCTTTCGTTTTTTTTTGCATAGAAATCTCCAAAAATCGCCAGACAATATCGGTGGTGTGAAAGGACCCTTACGTTTTTTTTTTTAACTAGTTCATGCCCGCGGCTTTTCCCGCGTGTACTATTGTTTTTGTATCCCATGGGAACTATACTTTTTTTTTAATAGGAAGTAGCATATGTGCTATTCCACACCTTAATCTATATCACTACCAAAATCAGCATTTTCAGTGGCATTGAGTAATGGACATCCATACAAACTATCACATTTATAGACAAACTTTAGATAAATATAGACGAATTACTTATTCCAAATAACACATTTTTTTAAATGTATTTAAGTGTTGTCTCGAAATTTCGAGACAGATGTGCCGGAAATAATTTAGTCCTAAGGAAGTCTCCGTTTCTTGTCTCTGTTCTTCGAAGTTTAGGCTAATAGGCACTACCTATTCCTATCACTGTACATGAGTTGAAAAAACTGTTTCTTATGTATTATCGTGTTTATCTAAAAAAAAATCTAATATATTTATTCAATCAATCAACTCAGCCTATAACAGTCCACTGCTGGACATAGGCCTCTCCCAAGCTGCACCACAACACCCTGTCCTCCGCCTTCCTCATCCAGTTTGTCCCAGCCACCTTTTTAAGGTCGTCGGTCCATCTAGCTGGGGGGCGTCCCACACTACGCTTGCCGATACGCGGTCTCCACTCTAGGACTTGTCTGCTCCACCGGCCATCGGTCCTTCGACAAATATGGTCAGCCCACTGCCATTTCAGCTTGCTTACTCTGCAGGCTATGTCGGTAACTCCGGTTCTCTTCCGGATAACTTTATTTCTGATCTTATCCTTCAAAGAAACTTCAAGCATAGCCCGCTCCATGGCGCGCTGAGCGACCTTGAATTTGTGGACCAGCCCGACTGTCAGTGTCCACGTTTCGGCACCGTATGTCATAACGGGCAAGACGCACTGGTTAAAGACCTTAGTCTTCAAAACCTGCGGGATTGGCGACGAGAAGACTTGACGAATTTTTCCAAACGCTGCCCAACCCAATCGGATCCTCGTGTCGGCTTCTTTCTCAAAGTTGTGTCTACCGAGCTGGATAACTTGTCCTAGGTAGACGTACTCCTTCACAACTTCGAGAAGCGACCCTTCGATATGGATTGGACTCGGCAAGACGTGCGAATTGTACATGACTTTCGTCTTGTCCAAATTCATGCCGAGGCCAACCCGCCGAGAGGCTCCATTTAGGCTGTGCAGCATCTGGTCTAACTGTTCCAGTGTCTCTGCCATTATGACGATGTCATCGGCAAAAGGAAGATGTGAGGTGTACTCGCCGTTATTGTGTATATATATTTATTATCATGTATAAATACCGATACCCATCGTGTCTGCAGAGTTTAGCTAATTTAAAATAACCCTGTATATTGTAAAATTATTAATATTGAATGCCTCTGTTTTCTTAGTGGGTGTGTAGATAAATTGAATTTAGTGTTAGTCTTTTCTATTTCCTCTCGAAACATAGTGTTAAAATGTTTTGGGCATTTTCGTTTAGGGGCATTATTCGGGGTGCAATATTCCTAAAAAGTAATTTATGAGCGAAAATAGAGCGAGTGCGAAAAAAAGAACTCTTTATTTATTTTTTCTTTATCTTTATAACAATATGCAGATTGTTTTTGTCGATTTGTTGTGAACAACGGACAATAAATCCCTTGTTGTCCAAAACGTTGTATTATTACCCACTCTTGAGGAATTAAAAATACTAAGGGTTGATACCCTTAGTATTTTGAATTCCTCAAGAGTGGGTTCTTAAGTCAATAGTTACGACCGATAACTAAACTGAAACTATAAATTTAACTAAAAATTAAATAAAACAGCCGGTCTAACTCTGTAAAAACCTCACCGTGAAAACTGAGGTGAAGTGAGCTGTCATTCCACCTGATATTAGGAATTGACACTATTGACGGTTCACTTCAAAGAGTAAATAATAAAATAAAATAAATATCTTAATTGCAGACCACATGATCCATAAAAAAAACAAAACAAAAAAAATACAATCAAATAGCATACAAACATAAACTTACGCCTTTATTAACATTTACGCGGCTATTTCCAACCACGTTTTGTAGGTCTTGGTAACATACATCCCATCAGCAAGGACCTTAAGGCACTGACAAGACGCAAATGACCAAAATAGGCTTCTCTTAAGAAAACAATTGCCATATCTGTATAGTTTGTGGTAGTGGAAAAATATATGTTAATTTTGAAAATATTTCCCAAAACTTGGATGTTAGCAACCACGTTTTGAAAAAAAATCTCGATACAAATTAACATTAAACTAGCCTCTTACCTTGAGTTCTAATCCAAAATATCTGTATTAGATATAAACATAAGTTACGTATTTAATTAATAACAGGAACGTCTTATATTTGAATGCAGAACTTGGTTGTTTTTTATTTTCGATTACTCAACTCAATTTTGAGTAAATAGATAATTGCTTCATATTTTGCAATAAACTACAAGCTTTGTGTCATAGCGCTTCTCTTTCTTTTCTATGCAATCTGACAGTGACCGCAATTTAAGTGTTGTCAGCGTCTTAACTATACTGTTTCTACAGGTACCAACTCAGGAGATGAATGATGCAATTCTGCTTCTCTGAATGGCATTGCACGCGTTCAGCCTCGCTTCCGCGAATATTCCAGACGCACCGCATTAGGTATCTGTAAGTGGGGAAGTCCGAAAGGGATACCGTGGCCTCTGGCAACACACAGGCAACGGAAGGAACACGGGTGGGTTTCGCCCTCCCGCTGCGAAAGCGTAGAAAGAAAAAGGTGTCTGTAGATGTTATTGTACTGAACACGTATCCAAGACTTCTTTGTTTACTCAGTGCAGAAGCTGACACGTACATAAACTTTGACAGTACGTTCTGAATACGTGCACTTTAGAATAGGTGTGTTAATGTCTTTGGTTCACTTCAAGCTCACTTCACATAAGTTTTCTAGTTGAGATTTTTACAGGATAGCATTACAGGACTTAAATGGGGCAGACGACAGAGTTGTTCACGCGTGTTGTCCACGTAATAGTTGAAAAAAACATAGACATGGGCGCGAGAAGACGTAGAAAGTAAAAGACCATTCACTTGTGACTGGTACACAGTGCTAAATGAAACCTGTATGTAATACTCACGAGATTCCGATGGGGTTTTCGTTCCAGAGCTTCAGTACAGCGGAGAGCAACCTGGCGTGGCAGCACCATGAAATAGCCGGGGAGGTTCGCGAAATGTTGAACAGCCTCTGAAATATGGCCTCCTGACACTTTTTTATCGCGCAATTCTCCTGATAAACCGAGAAGTAAGAACAACTTGGTTTTAATGGATTAGTTCGCCACGTTTTTTATGTCATTCTCTAGAGATGTTTTAGGGTCTGGTAAGGCTTTCAGACTGTGCAAGTGATAACCGGAAAAAAAATGTGCATTTACTCTTAATAAAAATTATTTACGAGTACCTACCATTTTTCATAAGTTCGTGTATTTACTATTAAGATTAACTTGTATTTCTCATGTTAAGGCGCTGACAAGACCCAATTGACGAAAATAGGCTTCTCTTAAGAAAAAAAATTCCAAATCTGTATAGTTTGTGGTAGCGGAAAAAATATATGTTAATTTTGAACATATTTCCCGGAACTTGGTTGTTACCAAAACACGTTTTGAAAACAAAATCTCGATACATACAAACGTTAAGCTAACCTCTTACTTTGAGTTCTAATCCAAAATATCTGTATCAAATATGAACATACGTTACGTATTTAATTAATAACAAAAACGTCTTATTTGAATACAGAACTTGGTTGTTTTTTATTTTCGATTACTCAACTCAATTTTAAATAAATAGATAATTACTTCATATTTTGCAATAAATTACAAGCGTTGTGTCATCGCGCTTCTCTTTCTTTTCTATGCAATCTGACAGGGACCGCGGTTTAGGTGTTGTCAGCGTCTTAAGTGAATTGTATTCACTTATTTATACTTACTTGTAAATTGTTAAAATGAACCGTTTTTTTATTTGACAGCTGTCGAAACTACAAAACACTTTCGTCCGTTATCATACAGAGGTTAAGCAAGAACGCGTGACGCAAACGTAATGCAAATTCAAACGTTTTCTTAATCTAAAACACAACTATCCTTTAATAGCATAAGCAAAATCAGCATACGCGCCCTCGCCCACGGCGACTTTTTGTAGCGATGCTGTCGCGTGTTTCGTAAACGCTCGACAGCATCACTACTAACACATGTGTTAGAAACTCTTTCTTTGATACGTAGTCGGATTTCCGGAATCAATTACTCATTTTTAGATATTTAACTCGATTAATCATAGACATTCATTATAAGTGTAAATTATTATCTGTATTTAAATTTAATAGCAATATTTAAATACTGTATCATTAATAACAAAATTAAGTGTCATCGCACGCACTACTTCCGGTCGCACCATCACGTTTTATTATAAATGTCAACCTTGGCTGTTTCCGGTAAAAGATAACATAGGGTGGGAAGTAGTGCGCACGATCGTTAGTCAGTCGATATCGAACAGTTGAGGTGTAAACAAGTGTGAAGTGATTTTATAAAAAAAACTTAATTAATAAATATTGTGAGTGATATTCTGACAAATTGTTTTAATTTCCCTGGACTTTAATACGTGTTAGTCGCATTTGCAACGCGCTACAGAAGCAATGCCAACGCGCTACTAATGCATCAGCATCGCGACTGTATCTATGAAACGCGCGACCGTGTCGGACGACATCGGGGAGAGAACGGAGGAAGGGTGGCGCGTGAGTGGAGAACCGAGTATCAGTGATGTCCACAAAGCAATCTCTCTTTATTAAATGGGTGCATCCAATTTTGACGCTGCTTTCGTTGCCTACGCTTCGGCTGCTTACGTAAAAGGCAACATTAGTCCCTTGTCTTTGGTGCTGCCATAGACAACGTGACTAATGTTGCCTCAACGGAGTCCATCTTGCAACTGTAGCGATCCCAGGTATTTTGTGCCGTTACTGAATCGCGTTTGCATCGCGACTGAATCTGGGCCCGTGGGCGAGGGCACACAGCTAGCGACCGCTTCGCGACTGTATCGATGTGGACGTTCGACAGCATCGCTACTGCATCGCTACAAAAAGTCGCCGTGGGCGAAGGCCTACAATGTTCCTATTGCTGGGACGCAAGCCTCCTCTCTGTGAGAGCCTGTGTCCCAATTGTAACCAAAATATTGAACTATAATATTTTAGTTAAAATTTTTGCGACAAGCACAATTGGTATGCACCAAGCACCCATAGATATGAATAAACTCTTAAAACTAAGTAAATATTATGTGCGTAACGAGTATTTTAGACTTTAAAATTGATCCAATTTACATTACTTTTACTCCGCGCGCTCGTGCTAGGCTCAGTTAACAAAGAGTCCATATTTACCATGTCCAGTATGCAGTTATCCATGATGTATCTTCTGAACTTCTCTATAAATATCTTCCGTGTTGAGGGTACCATATTTGTGCCGTCTGTGTTGTCCAGAAGTAGTAGAAGGAACTCGAGCTGTTGGGAAAAATGTATAGTATTTAAAACGATGACTCCATAACTCCAAAATGCCTATGGCATTAATTAAATCCGAATAAATCACTTTAAATTATGAATAAAATAAAATAATAAATTTGTTTATAGGTATAATAATTTATATTTTTTATCATGTATTTGATTATAAATAATATACTTGTTTTATTAGACTGAGAAATTATTTATTTTAATTCACTGTAAATTTGTGTGCTTAGAGTATTAAATAAATAATAAATAAATATTTCCTTATAAATTGATTTTTGTCATTTTTATTACGAGTAACCCATTAAGTTAAGCTGTAAAACTTTAATCAAAGTGGTTTCTCCCGATCCCGACCTTACGATAAAGGACAGATTTTAGCAAAATAATACAGTGACTCTAAGCAAACATGAACACTGTTGCCCATACGGAAGCCATATAACATTCTATAGTTTTCCACCCTTGAAAGAATCCCATAAATCTCTTTAATAATATTCTAGAAGAAAGAAAAATGGGGACTTTTCTTGCCAAATTGGTTTGAATATGTCGACATAATGCCGTCGCCAGTTCCGTGAGCAACAGTCCACTCTAAAGACTCGATCAGGGTAGGAAGATTGCGCGGATGCTAAAGCGGGCGCGAAGTATCAAACATAATTTATTATGAAATCTTATTATGAATTTTCTAATGGTTGCTATATCGAGGTGCCTAGCGCGACGGGACTGAGCGACCGATACTTCAATACTCAATCTTAGATAGTGTATTTAACCAGCCACTTAACTACTATTACTACTATGACTATTTACTTCTACGTAGAGCAGTGGTGGCCCAGTGGTTACGATTTGTAAATCGTAGGTTCGAATCCAGACAGGCGCTTTACTCTGTGTAAATTATTTCATCACCACTGCTCTCAAAACGGTGAAGGAAAACATCGTGAGGAAACTCGCTTGTCCTAGAACCAAAAAATCGAAGACATGTGACATCAGCCAACCCGCACTGGGCCCACGTGGTGGATTACGGCCCACTCTCTCTCAGAGAGGAGGTCTGTGTCCCAGCAGTGGGAACATTGGCTGATTATGTAATAGGAATCTTCTCAATAAATTTTGGTTGCAATCGATATTTGTCACTTTAGTTTGTGTTCCGAAAACATGATCATTATTTGAGATTCTGATTTCGAATATATAGTTCTTTCATAGTTATTTTACCTCTGAGTTTGCATCACTGTCAAAATCAAAGTGATCTTTATTCGCGTTGCTATAATATTGCGTTTTGATTGCTGTCAGAGGTAAAAGTATGCAAAGGCTGTAGCTACGAGCGACCGTCTATTCTTTTATTATACTTTCGCGATGCACTATGGCCACCTAACCGCACCCGCTACCGCACCCGCTAGCGCCTCCATCACCGCGCGTTCACCCTGAACGAGGCCCAAGGTAAAGGAAGTTAGCGGTGCAATATCTACTTCCGCCAGCTATTTTGCATAACCGCGGTCACACTGGGAGTGCTGCCAAAAAACGAAGTTTCCCCGTGACCTTTATGCTTCAGGCCTTGCTCTGGGTCGAGGGTTTGGCACGTGCCTACACGCTTAAGTCTGGTTATTTATTGGCAGCTGTTAAACATTTTTATAGTCGATGAAAGTTGCAAAATTGATATTATTTTAGAGACAATGATGCTCATGAGTTTTTGATTTCGTTTGTATATAAATTATGTGAAATAGCTGTATACATATATTCTTAATAAAAAAAAAGGTTATCTGACGATAGTGACAATTGCTTACAAAGAGGTTTAACAGTAGTTTTACCTTATTTACTGATCAAAATCATGGCGAGGCTGTACAACAAATGTTTACAATGAATACGGGGCTTTACGGAAACCAGGAGTCACTTTCGCATTAAAAGTAAGCATTTTACAACAAACATCGGTTTTGTATTGTGTATTATGTATTGTCAGTACGCTGTCTTATTTTAAACGGTAGTACAACTAGTACAGGACACAGGAAAACTTATCCACTAAAGTTAAGTATTGTATTGTATTGCATAGTTTTAGCTTATCCATAACTGCTAGAAAAATATCTGTAACACTATTTTTAAGAATGAATTATTCATATTCTTAATAATGGATGTTTATCAGTCTATTACTTAGCACTACGAATTGGTGAACCATTTGAGATGCCAAAACATGAAATAGTTTCTCAAAATATTTATCTCTGACAATGTACTGTCCGAAGTTTTGGACTTCATTTAACTAAGTAATCATCTGGACTTGTTCCAAGGTGTGGGCGCACTTATTTTATTACATTTCTGTTTATATAATGTCTCTTCTTATTTAACGATGTATAGGAAATATATTGTAAGGACTCTTCGCAACTGCACTTTTATTTCTAGTATATTTAAGGGCCATAAAGTTATAGAGGAATAAGGAACAGAGTGTAATGTTCACTCATCCTACATAGTAAAGGGAGGATCTTCTGACCAGACGCATGTTGACTCTGGTGAGCAACTGCCCGATGAATGATGTCGGGACGTTGTATATATGCTATAGGCGCGCGGTAAACTCTGCTTGCGCGATGCAGGATTTCGCGTGACGTCAGTTCGCATGTGGTGATGTAGATGGCCGCCACACATTGTTGCGATCGGGATCCTGAGATTTTGCCCAAACTACAAAATTTCATTATTGCAATATTTGTAATGATTTTAGTACGCACATTTTCATTTGGTCAATTTTTTACTCGGCAGAATTTGGTAATATTCAACCGAGTAAGGATAATGTCATTAAGGCATTTGGTCTTTAATAAAATGATTTATTACAGCAAACAATCTTTAGACGATAAATATTTAGTCAAATGATTTGTTATGACAAAAAACAGCTAGGTTAGGTTAGAACTGTGACCACACAACGACCAGAAACGGTACTCCCTTTTTAGGGTTCCGTAGTAAACAAGGAAACCCTTATAGTTTCGCCATGCCTGTCTGTCTGTCTGTCTGTCTGTGCCAGCTGAAGCTCAGAGACGCCTAATACTAGAAAGCTGTAATTTGGCGTTTATGAAATATTAAGCATTAAAGTGCTAATTTTTGTTAGAGTCAAGTGTTCCGCTCCCGCCAGCTTAATGGTTGTTTATGGAGTTAAAAAAAATCATAGCAGTAGCACATATAATGAAATTAAAAGGAAAACTATCACAGCTAAGTGGGCTTTACAAATTAACGAGTAATAGTCGACCAACTTAAATTTGCAGTTGAAGAATTGACCGTGGCATATATCGATGAATGGGAGAACATGTTTTTCAACTACTATGTTAAGGTTGTTTTTGGAATAAATTCATTCCAACTTCCCAACTACGGAACCCTTCATTGTGCGTGGTCCAACACGCACTTTATCGGTTTTTCTCCTAAAATTGTTTGTCCGAAAATCATTATCCTTAACACGTTTGCTATAAACTTCATTAACCATAATGTTCAAAAATTAGAAATTTTGTTTTACATAATTATCTGTAAGTAAGTACTTCTAAAACTTTTCGGTCGTAATATCAAGAAATAATAAAAATACTGTAATAATTGAAACATATTTTTAATTTACAGTATATTTTGTGCGTGAGTCAATGACAAAAGATTTGCATATTTATGTCAACTGATATAAAGATGCAAATCTTTTGTCATTGACTAAGCAATTGACTGAATAGAAATGGTAAATTGAAAACTAACGATACTAATATGAATATTTGGGTTATTTTATATTGCGTAAAATATGTTATACCAAATGAAATATGATATTGACTACATAACCATTGGTTAAATTACTAGTTGGTAAGCAAGTTATTGTTTCAACGTTCACTTGCCAAACATTAGGTTTGCGTTACAATTGTTTGTTAAGAGTTTATTTGCTAAGTAATAATTTGGCAAATTAAATTATGCGGAAAATTGTTTGGGAAGTGATCATTTGTAAATTTTGTTTTGATGAAACATTGGTAACCCGATGCGATCACTAGTTCACACGGGTTTTTTTCTATCAAAATCTATGCACAGTTTTTGTCAACAAACTTCCATAATGATATTATACAACACTGATGAACATAGATTTTTACGGAGAAAAACATTGTGTAAACATTTTCTCAAATGTGCCATTTTCCCGCATTATTTAACTGCATCCGGTTACACTGTTATCCTTAATCATACATTTTAAATTATAAAACACTAGGTTACGCCCGCAGGTTCACCCGCGTTCTCGTCGGAAATTATCCCACAGGAACGCACTACCGGGATAAAGAGTATCCATGGTCTACCCATGTGCCATTTCTTTCTATCAATTTCCTTTAAATCGGTTCAGCCGTTTTAGTGTGAAAGTGTAACAAACAAACTTACTTTTGCATTTATAATATTAGTTAGGATTCAGTGTTTCTGTCTGTCCACCTGTTAGGCGCTTATAACTTGAACTCTGTCTACTATGTCGGAAAATATCCCACGGGAACATACTACCGGGATTAAAAGCATATTATTATGTTTTAATTCATGTTATAAATTATCTGTTTTCATATAATTCTATTGGTTTACGCGGCGCACACCAGTAAAGCTCCCGGTCGGCATGATTTTTTTCCGACATCAATCATAGTAATATTTCAGCCAATTTACACAAAACATTAATGAATTATGCACGTAAGGGTCAGGTAATCGCCGTTGACCTTGGCCATACAAATACGGGTCGCGCTCACGCCACGCCGCCGCGCTGCTCGGTTTCATAGGGAATATTTATTTTTAAAATTGAATATTTGAAAAAAAAATAGGGGGCTTGTGGCTAAGTAATAACAGCCGCACCGGTCGATCGATCAGGTTAAGCTACGCTTACCGTGGTTGGTCCGGAGATGGGTGACCATCTGTAAAGATGGTCACCCATTACATACCAAGACCCCTCCGTGCCTCGGAAAGCACGTTAAGCCGTTGGTCCCGGCTGTCATTTGTAAATCTTTGACAGTCGTTACGGGTCGTCAGAAGCTCGAAAGTCTGACAATCAGTTTTACCAAGGGGTATCGTGTTACCCAGTAACTGGGTTGTGGAGGTCAGATAGGCAGTCGCTCCATGTAAAATACTGGTATTCAGCTGTATCCGGTAAGACTGGAAGCCGACCCCAACATAGTTGGGAAAAGGCTGGGCAGATGGTGAATATTTGAAAAAAAATCACAGATAGAATAACAGCTAATAAAATAGTCTGTTCATACAAAAAAAGTCATGAAAATAACAGAACTAGTTTGAAAGTACGGCGCGTTGTGTTCCACGCGCGCCTCAAAAAGATGTCAGCACAAGTGTAGGGGTCCACTAGGGCCGATGCCTGCGGGGTCGCGGGAAAGTCCGAAAGGGATACTGAGGCCCCTGGCAACACAGGCAACGGAAGGAACTCGGGTGGGTTTTAGTCAGTAAGAGTCTGTCACACCCTCCCGCTCCGCCCAGAGCGGGAGAAGTTATTTGATAATTTCCCACAAAAAAAAAGTAGTTTGAAAGTAATATCGTAAATCGAAAGTAATATGCTTCCTGAATTTATTTCATAAAGTATTTTACTACAATACTTAAATATTCACATATAGAATTTATGTGTATGCGTTCTAGTTTAACATATATTTTTTACATAACTTACTTGCTTTATATGAAGGTGTAATAACAGTATTAAAAGTCACTAAAATCATATATCTGCGCCTTAAACCTTCTTCATGAATCACTCCGTCCATTGGTGAAAACCGTATGAAAATACGTTCGGTAGTTGTTGAGTTTGATGCGATCAGACAGACAGACGCGGCGGGTGGACTTAGTTTTATGATATGTAGTGATGTTCCCTGGGTATTTCTCCGTATTTGACCGTATTGATGAAATCCGTATGTTTTGTTAGGTATAACACAGTGGACAGTAGACTGCTTTTTAAATGCTCACCTGTACTTGTTCTAAGGGTGCAACGGCTTTCGTGATTTTACTGCAATCCTCCCGGTACTGCGCCTCGACCACGGCATCGTCTTGCGCTGACGCCATCAATTTCGATATCTTGTCTGAAATTATCAGAACTTGCCTGATCACTTGTAGAAAAAAAAAATGGAAAAAGAAAGAAAAATGTTTATACTGCACAAACAAAACAAAATTAAAAATATTACATAAAATAAACACATAAAAAGTAGCCAAAAGCCTCGTATTTAAGCCATAAAAGTTTGACAACCTTGTCCATTGCTTGATGTCAGGACCACAGACAATTTGCAATTGCGTTATATTTACTCTGTGTTGCGACACTGGCAAATGACAACATACAACCAATCAAAACAAAAACAAAATGCGGATTACAGAGTGGGAAAATTAACTACTTTGTGACAAACAAGAACAATTAAACAGTGCGTCGCATCTGTGTAGGAATGTGTTATGTGTTCCTAGTTATGAAATGACAAGCTATATGGGATTTTCCATCGGCAAAAATGACGAGCTTCCATACGAACTTTCATCTCATATTTAAAAATGAATTCGCCCCGTAAAGGGGACGAGCTTCCATACGAACTTTCATCTCATATTTAAAAATGAATTCGCCCCGTAAAGGGGTTACGGGGTGAATTTTGAAAAATCCTTTCCTAGGGTTTTCCTTACTTTTGCTTTACAATGTCATCGGGCAGTGACAACCTTGTAAAGAAAAAAATATTAATATAAATATTGATATATATATAAACAGGGTGAATTTTTGAGATGGGGCAGTAAGAACAGGTACCTTAACTGTTGTCGCTACAAGAAAACAGTCTTAGGAGAGTGTCCTTAACTTTTTGAGACATTTTCGGGACTGCCGACAGAAGTAAAACTTAATACTATAAAATTACAGTGATTTATTTTTTAATTTTGAAATTAATTGTCTTAAAAAAAAATAATTATATCATTTGGAAATTAAAATTATTTATTCAAAAATATTTATATATAGGTATGCTTTCACGGCTGTCCAAGCGCAACACGTCATACTCATAGCTACAGATATACTGTTAATATTAGCATGTCGGTGACGCGAACCTATTTTTTCCCCTACCAAAAAGCGCTATACGCGCCTAAAGAAGTTTACACTTCAAAAATTAAACGTATACAATAATACAAGCAATAATTGCAAAAATGACTCGACAGTCCTCTGAGTACTGCTTTTTAATATTCTGGTCGTATCTACAGGTTCCCACGTTTTAAGGAAAATGGTTTGCTGCTAAAACTGCACTTAATTTACACTGTTTTCCATTGACATTAAAAAACTATTTCTTGATTTTAAAATTGAGAGTCCTCTGCCGTAGTCGGGATTTACCATAATAACATTCACAGAGAAAAATGGTTGCACTGTATGTAAATTTTCTGCTTAATCCGGAATTCACCCTCAAGCCACTTTTACACGCCAATGTTTCAGTCAATATTTAAAAATCATCCTAAATTATTGCCCACCTAACACCACAAATCACGTTTAGCGCTAAACAACTTTTAATTTCGACCAGTTTCTGACAATACGTGAAAGATGAAAGAGACTGAAATTCTGTCTCTTTCATCTTTAAAGTATTGCCAGGGTGAGTAGAACACAGCGAAGATGGTAAGGGTGTACGCACGTCAGACTTTTTATAGAGCTTATTTATCGGGCCGATTCAAGTTCTATACGAGCGATTTTTTGTAGAACTTGTGCGTTTACCGTATGAAATTCTGTGTTTTATTTTCGCCAACGAAATAATCGGAAACAGATTGTCTGACGTGGATTGTCTTAGTCGAAAAAGTAACACCTTTTCATGTCACACACCTTTTCTTTTCGTTTCACGTTTTTGTGACATCAAATACATTCAATATACCACGTCCTAATAAGTTTCACTCAAAAAATTACGCTCAGGTGGAGGTGGGCGGGTTACGCGGGGCCCGTAGAAATTGCTACTCTTGCTACGTGGTTAATTCGGCACTGGACAGAATGATGTTTTAAATAAATGTTTAGTGCTAAAGGTGTTTAGTGACTTGTGGTGCAAGTGGGCATGGGTGGTTTATAGCAATACAACCTTAAATAATATTTCTGAATAAATAAAATAATACCTGTGTTTGTAGGCGCGAAAGGTGAACTCTTAAAGGTCCCCTTCTCAGCCATTTCTGTAAATAAATAATATTTGTGTTACCCTATCTATTCTGCGAATTGCGTTTACTGACTATTTAGAGTTATGTGTGTTTTTGGAAGTTTGATTCTTATAAGTTATAACCAGAGATCGGATATTCGGATGCATATTTATTCACCTGAAGTTGAGATGTTGGCTAATATGGAATGCGCTTTTGTTTCGAAAAAATGCGGCGGTTCTGGGATCGACAAATTTAGGTTTCTAATTATAGAATTGGATGTATATTTAAATAATCAGCCTATAATGTCCCCACTGCTGGGACGCAGGCCTCCTCTCTGTGAGAGGGAGTGGGCCGTAATCCACCACGCAGGCTCAGTGGTGCGGGTTGGTAGATGTCACATATCTTCGAATTTTTGGTTCTAGGAACATGCGTTTCCTCACGATGTTCCAGTGGTGATGAAATATATTTAAACAAAGTAAAGCGCCTCTGTCCGAACCTACGCCCTACAACTCGTAAGTCGCGGCCGTTGTATACTTATTTACTTTCAAATGTTGGCTTATATGGAATGCACGTTTGTATCGATCGTAAAAATCCCGCGATTCCAGAATGGAATATGGAAGCGATTTCTAAAAATATTTATTTCAAATAATAATCGCTTCCATACTATACACCCGACTCTTGCATTGCCAGTGTTACTGACATACAGGGATAAAAAAAAATAAGAAGCCGCTTCCATACTTTAATAGTTAAAAATAAACTTTAGGTAATTATGCATCCGAATATCCGATCTCTAGTTATAACACACGAATTACTGGATGTAATAAAATTATGCTTGTTTGTGTGGTCACTCTACTTACACGTTGTGACCACACTTTTGGGTCCACGTTTGGGACACAAAGATCCCCAAGACAAGAAGCCCCAGAGGTCGATCGAAGGTTAAACTATGGTTTAACGAGTTTATTTAAACAAGTTGAAGGAGTTCTTTTTCAAACAACTGGAATCATACTATGATGTGTTCACACTGGACACATATGCATAATCAGCCTATAATGTTCCCACTGGGACACAGGCCTCCTCTCTGTGAGAGGGAGTGGGCCATAATCCATCACGCGGGCCCAGTGCGGGTTGGTGGATATCATCTGTCTTATTTTTTTTTGTTCTAGGACATTCCTTGGTTCCGTTTTACATTGTATAGGCTTAGGCTTATACAGAGAAGCCACGAGCATGAATCACCTCGAGTGCCTCGGGGTGGAAATTAAATTAACTACTAGCTGCGCCTCACGGTTTCACCCGCATAAGTTTCAATCCTGGGAATATCGGGATAAAAAGAATCATATGTCCTAATGGATTATATGATACATATGATATTTGACATATGATTCTTTTTATGTCATGGTCTATGTACCAAATTTAATCTAAATCAGTTCATCCGTTTTAGCGTGAAAGCGTAACAAACAAACAAACTCACTTTCGCATTTACGAAGTTAGGATTAGGATAAGTTCCGGTTTCCTCACGATGTCATCCTTCACCGAAGTCAGTGACGCCCAAAATAAACTCGGTAAGTACATATAAATTGAAAAATCCAGATTCGTACTAGCCCGGACTTGAACCCACAATGTCGTGCAAGAGTGGCGGGCCCGAAACCACAGGGCCATCAATACACTTAGATCACTTAAATGAGTTTAGCTACACTATGTACCTTCACACATTACGATACTCGCAAGAGACGATACTTATTCATAATATTAATTAGTCGCATACTTGTTCGCTACTCGAGTTCTTACATTACGCTACTGAAAACAGAAAACTTCATCATTTGCGCTTGGACGTTTTTACATAAGTATGTCGAATGATTTCTCCTCCAAACTTTGTCAGTCGTAAGTTTTTTAGTCGTAACTAGCTAAGTGTGCAAATCACCATACAAATCTATTTGAGATACTCCTCGGCGACTCATATTGGAGACTCACGTAGATACTAGTCGTCTGTAAGTATCGTAATGTGTGAATTTTACTTTTTATTTATTCATTTCGGACAACAATATAGTCCAATTTGTTAGTAAAATACCTTATCACTAGTGTTAGTAGTACACAAACAAGGATAAGCATAGCAAGAAGAAGAATAGTAGGTGACTGCGGCAGGATGTGTAGAGAACGAAGAACGATAAAGCAAGGAATAAGCTACCTGACCATTCTCCCCACATAATGCCTCAGAAAAGGAATTAAGGGAGTAACCCGCGTTCTACGCATCGGTGATGCAACTTTTTTGCGATCACTGCATGGAAACCGTCAGTTCGGTTCTGAGCAAAACATCTCCGATGCGCTACAGGGACGGGGCAGTTTCAACAGCATCCTAAAAACATTGTTGTAGTAGTTGAATGGCCTAACTCTCATCATCTCAGTGTTGTTACCAGCTATCCTAGGGTCTGTCTCTCCTTGCACAGCAGTAGGTCGCTGCCACCACGGCTTCCTAATCACTGTCCGCAGCACTATGTCGTCTGGACACTTGATGTTCAGGAAGTTGTCGAACCTGAAGGTAGAATTGCAGATAAAAAGAGTTTAATCAAAAGGTACAGTTAGTTACTGGCAGTTAATAATGTCATATCGAGTTTTGTGCTAGTTACAGTCACAAGCATATATTTATATATTACTATGAACAGCTCGGGAATAATATCTGATTTCATGATTCATCCATTAATAGCGGCCAACCCTTCAAACTTTTCATACATACGCTGGTATGTGATTTTGGCGTTGTAACACATCTTTCTTTATTTATTTTTGAACTAATAGGTATATGTTGTGCACTATATCTAGGAACAAATGAAAGCAAAAAAAAAATAGATAATCAAACCCAGTATAAGTTTGCAAAAAAAATACCAGAACTTTGGCCGTTCATAATGTACTCATAAATTGTAAAAGTAGCCCCTAGCCACCGCAGGAGACGCCCTGGGCGTCGGGAATCCCAGGCGGATTTCCGGTCACCGTAGGCGCAGGCTTGCGGACGGTGAGCAATGGGTAACTAGCCATCCGATAAGGACCAGGCTCGGGTCGATGCGACGACGCACAGTGGATCGTCCCCATACAAGAGGTCGGACATAGAATTAAAAATTGAAAAAGTATTTAATTGAAAAAAATGAAATATACAGTTGCATTACTCTATTATGGAACTACAAAAAATGTTACTACAATTTTTTTATTTGACCAGTACTTTATGAGCAATTCGATGAAAACTGTTATTTTTCTATGGAAATGGTCACAAAAATGTCTGTATCTCATGATTCCCTCCTTGTTTCGATTTGCGGTTTTCACTACTGTTATTAACCCATTTTATGCCACATTTTCTTCAAGGACACATGGTGCCCCCAGCGACCCCCTTCCGAGATATTTTGCTTTTAGTAACTATACTTTTTATTGTATAACTGATGAAATGGAGGTACATTAAGTATATTCATTACTGAGAATAAGTCATCCCTAAGTAGTTCCTTAAATAACAGGTGCATTTGCGATTACTTTAATGACTTATGAACGCTTCTGTTGCCATACAACAAAAGCGTTAATGAGTCCTTAAGTAAAGATTACCAGTACTTGCTTAATCTAATTAGTTATTGTAATTACTATGTTAACAGCCCTTAATCTCTGCATTGTGATTGCCTAATGTCATCATTAGCTTATCAAATTCATTGCTAGTTGCCTACTTGCTGCCCTATATATTTGAGTGTGTTTAGCAAATGTAATTCAGTTGTAATTATAACTTCTATCAAGTGTTGTCATTATGGCTTTCCGTGGGTTTTCTACTTATCTAGATCTTTACGTTGCTCTTCGTAATCATAAAGATCTTCGTGACTATGACAATTTATTTAACACATTGAAGTCGAGTACTAACGTCCAGTTAAGTGAAAGTGATGTGACGGATCTCAAGAACTGGTGTCGACGATTTTGCTATAGGGTTTACACCAAATGGGTGCAATCAAGAAGGACAGTCGACAGGTTCATTAACAAGAACGGAGAGTGGTTAAATTCCGATATCGTTTGGCCAGATTGCTTTAAAGAAAATGTTGTTGACACTGAAGAAGCAAATGAAAATGAGGCAGAAGAGGTAGTCAGTCCATCAAAATCAGATGCATCAACTTCAACATATACATCTCCTCGCAAACGCTTTGAAGATTTATCGACTAGACACAAAAGAAGACGTGTTAATGAAAATGTTGCTAGTTGCAGTCGTCCGGATGAGCTTTTGCATACTGTTGAAAGTATACTTAACTCTGCCGGAAAAAATGATATGGCCAGAATAATGAAAAATTTGCTGGAAAATCCTGAACACGTCGCAACAGTTTTAAATGTCCTGGAAACTAAGCAGAATCCTTCGCTTCGTGAAGTTCCTACTCACAAAGCACTTGCTCTTTACGTTTACTTGCAGTTATCCAAGTGGCGTTACATCACACTTTGGGACTTTAGTTTAAAAGAAGGTCATGCGAAATACCCAAGCTACTACTTGTTGGTTAAAGAAAAGCTTAAATGCTACCCGGCAAAAGAAGACATAACTGTGACTGAAACTTCCGCAAAGATACGGATCCAAGCCCTCCTTGATCTCACAGTTAGGAGGCTGATCGATTCACTTGAATCAAATTTTGCTGCTGGTGAACCACTTGTGCTTCACAGTAAATGGGGTTTTGATGGAGCTTCAAGTCAAAGCATTTACCATCAAACGACAACAACAAGTGAACAAGACTTATCCAGTGTATTTATGGCAAGTCTTGTACCGCTTAAGTTAGTGACTTCTAGTGGAAGTATAGTGTGGCAGAATGATCGGCCATCGTCAACCACATATTGTCGCCCGATTTCATTTACATTTATGAAAGAAACGGAAGCGAATGTTAAGGCTGAAATGGAAATATTTGAGACCGAGATTCGTGAACTGAACCCGACTGATTGCGGCAATGCTACTGTTACTCACAATCTATGGCTAACCATGATTGATGGTAAGGTACATTCAATCATATCTGGTACATCGGCAGCAGTGTGTGATTTGTGCAAAGCTCGCCCAAGCGAAATGAATAACTTGGAAGAAGTGAGAGCTAAACCCGTGAATACAGATTTATACAAGCATGGATTTAGTTCATTGCATGCTTGGATTCGGTCTATGGAGTGTTTATTACACATTGCTTACAGAATGGACATAAAATCATGGCAAGCAAAAGGTGACGAAAATAAAAAAAAAGTTAAAGATAAGAAAGAAGCCATTCAAGAAGCTTTCCGAAGAAGCACAGGCTTACTTCTAGACGTTGTTAAGCAGGGTAGTGGCAATACAAACACTGGAAATGCTGCAAGAAGGTTTTTTGCAAACCCTGAAACGACTGCGGAAATTACTAAATTAGACGTTAATTTAATTAGAAGACTCGCCGTTATTTTGCAATGCATTTCCTCAGGCGAAAAAATTCAAGTCCAAAAATTTTAATTATATTGTGATGAAACAGCAAATTTATTCGTGGAATTATATCCATGGTATAACATGCCAGCAAGTTTACACAAATTGCTGATTCATGGATCACAGATAGTGGACCACTTATCAGTAGTACCTATAGGTTTTTTGTCTGAAGAAGCATCTGAAGAAGCATCTGAAGCAAGAAACAAGGATTTTCGTAAATTTAGAGAATATCTTACACGAAAGCATAGTAGCATCGCCACTAATGAAGACATTCTTCATAATCTGCTATTATCTTCCGATCCTGTTCTCACCAGGTTACGACCGAAGATGACAAATAAAGCCAAAAAGTCTTCATTTAGTGAACTAGACGATTTACTCATAGTTGATCAGAGTGAATTGGAGTTCATTGACGTTTCAACTGATACACTTGCTGCATGTAGTGACGTTGAAGAAGATGATGACGATAATAATGATCATGATGTCGTTATTGATGAAGATGAAGAAAATATAGTTTAAGTCTTATAGTACCTAATATTATTATTAACAAGCAGTTTCTTTGTTAATTTCTTGTTTTTGTGTATTTTTTTTTATTCTGTTCTTTTTTTGTTTTGTGTTATGCCACCCATCGGCCAATAAATGTTTTTTTTTCTTTCTTTTCTATTGTTGTTAGTAACTAAATGGTCGTGTTAATTAATTAATTTCCTATTATAATTTAGTTCTTAGTAGTTGTTTAATTTTTTAGTTTGTTTTAGGGTACATAGTTGTTTTATTTTTAAATTATTTTTACAGTGTTATATTATTTAAATAAAAAATATTTTTATACCTACATATTTTCTTATTGATCATAAAACTCTATTTCTTTTCGATGTGTTATTGTAAATTCGACTCAGTCATTACTAAGCTAAAGATGACATTATCCAATCACAATGCAGAGATTAAGGGCTGTTAACATAGTAATTACAATAACTAATTAGATTAAGCAAGTACTGGTAATCTTTACTTAAGGACTCATTAACGCTTTTGTTGTATGGCAACAGAAGCGTTCATAAGTCATTAAAGTAGTCGCAAATGCACCTGTTATTTAAGGAACTACTTAGGGATGACTTATTCTCAGTAATGAATATACTTAATGTACCTCCATTTCATCAGTTATACAATAAAAAGTATAGTTACTAAAAGCAAAATATCTCGGAAGGGGGTCGCTGGGGGCACCATATATCCTTGAAGAAAATGTGGCATAAAATGGGTAAATAACAGTAGTGAAAACCGCAAATCGAAACAAGGAGGGAATCATGAGATACAGACATTTTTGTGACCATTTCCATAGAAAAATAACAGTTTTCATCGAATTGCTCATAAAGTACTGGTCAAATAAAAAAATTGTAGTAACATTTTTTGTAGTTCCATAATAGAGTAATGCAACTGTATATTTCATTTTTTTCAATTAAATACTTTTTCAATTTTTAATTCTATGTCCGACCTCTTGTATGGGGACGATCCACTGTGCGACGGCGCGTTGTGTTCCACGCGCGCCTCAAAGATATGTCATCAGCACAAGTGTCCACTAGGGCCGATGCCTGCCGGGGTCGCGGGAAAGTCCGAAAGGGATACCGAGGCCCCTGGCAAAACAGGCAATGGAAGGAACACGTGTTTAAGTCAGTGAGAGTCTGACACACCCTCCCGCTCCGCCCAGAGCGGGAGAAGTTATTTGATAATTTCCCAGCCAAAAAATATAAATTGTAAAAGTAAAGAAAACATCTTCATAGAAACCTTGCACATGTAACGGAGATTCTAAATGACAAACATTTATTTCACAAACTTGTAAGGTTTACTCAAAAATATATATTTCCTGGAACAAGTTTTGTTAAATCCGCACACAATTTATCGTTCTCGCTTGGTTGTTGGTAGTTCTCACTTTGGCCGGATGGAACAACAAGCTTTTCGACCATGTTCGCGTTGACGAAAGACGGATCGGGACGGACCCTCTTAATACCTGTCGTCAAGATTACGGTAAAGATAATTGTGACTATTTGTGGAGGCATATATAAGTGGCAGCACAAATATGTGACGTCGGCGACTGGCGGGCGATTTAATAATCCTGTTTTTTTTATGAATGGCATCTCGTAGTTGACCTTGAGAGGTCGTGACTACTTAGCCGGACTAGCCAGGGACGAATTTCTTACATTACTAAGCGACTGCACGCTAAGGGTACCTCGGCATAGGGCGTCGCTGGGGGGGGGGGGGGGGGGGGGAGGCAGCAAGGTGGATAATTATTATTATCTGGAAAATTTAAAGTTACAGGCTCAGCTACGGCGCGGACTGGCACTTCGTCAAGTCGAGTGTGTCATTTGAGCAAGCGTCGTGAGCTTTTAAATCGTCAGCGAGTGAGTCTAGCATTAGAAAAAGTATTGGTGAAAGAAGAACGTCGTCTCTGTCACACATAAAGCCGTATAATAGGATCTTTTGGCGCGTGGCCAAAATCTAGGAATTAACAGCGTCCTTATGTTTTTAGGGTTCCGTACCTCAAAAGGTAAGAAGAGAACCCTTATAAGATCACTTCGTTGTCCGTCGTCCGCGTTCTACAAGGTGAAATTAATATCAAATACGTAGGTCTACGGACCCTCGGAGTTCTAAAAAATAAAGCTTCTAAGTCAATGCAATAAAAAAGTATGCCCATTTATACGACCATAGTTTGATACTCGCAAATAAATCAAATCCAATAGGGTTCTTCCCGTTGACCTAGAATCATGAAATTTGGCAAGAAGCAAGGTCTTAGTTCCGTATTACAGAACGTCACTCAATTCTCAAGCATTACTTAAAACTAGTTTTAACCAATCAAATGGCTTGAATCTAGTTTTAAGAAGTGCTTGAGTATTGAGTGACGTACTATAATACGGGCCTTACAACACAAGTTAAGTAAAAACTCCAAAAATCGTTTATTTGTAGATTTGTCACACAAAAAAAAATGCGATTACCAACTTGCAATTAGAGAATTAACCGTGACGTATATCGATGTATGGCAGAACATTTTTTTCAAATACTACGGACCCCTCCATTGTGCGTGGTCCAACACGCACTTGGCTGGTTTTTCAATACATTTCACAGAACAATTTGACAAATTTTTACCAACAACGCCCTCCTGTCAACGTCATTCGAGGGCCAAAACACCAGAAATACCAGCGCTACGACACTTATTTTTAAATGTCGCAGCATTATGCTGAGATAGGAGCCTTTTGGCTTCGTACAGGACTTTTTAATTTTATTTTCATTTTACTTTGTTTTTGTTTTTTTATGTTTCTATGAGTGTTTTTTTATTTAATTTGTGATCTCCTGAGCGAGTCCGAATAAATACTTTTTGTCTCTTTCTTTCTGACAAAACATCCTCGTAGCTCGTACGGTTTGTGATAGTGTCTTTTAAACCAGCAGGCTTAGCTTAGTCACTCTCTATTTCTTCAAAGAATAGACACGGCTCTTTCTATACAAAGTGACATTTCGTTTCTCAGTTTTTGACATCCCACCGTAGAAATCTTTCTACATAAACAAGGATCTAGACAAAGATCGTTAGAAACGAAAGACAACATGACAGATTGTAGAAGGATTTCTACGGTGAGATGTCAAAAACTGAGAAACGAAATGTCACTTTGTATAGAAAGAGCCGTGTCTATTCTTTGAAGAAATAGAGAGTGTCATGCTAAGCCTGCTGGACGAGGAAAAGGATGAAAAAGATTGTTTTATGTCACAGTATTGTACTGACGTGATTTTATTGAAGAACACGTATTTGACAAGATGGTGCCTGGTCTCCCGGTGTTGCATCAATCCACATAACACGTATACACCTTCGATTTGCTGGTTGAAGTACATATCCTGTAAAAATATCAACTTATTTCAGCATAATTATTATGACTTAGAATTGCACATTTTTTATCTGCAAGATTGGCAGCAAAATCAAAATCAACATCAAAATCAAAAAGTCATTTATTCAAACTAGGCTGAGAATCAGCACTTTTCGAACGTCAAAATTACATAAGACAGTCCCCCAAAACGCCCACCCTTCACCACTTCCTAGTGCTTTAGCTGGGAAGAAGAAGTGGTCAAAAAACTCCCCAGCAGCACAGCTGTCTGTTCAGTTAGAGGGGAAAAAAATGGATTCTATACAACAGTATGCAAAACAATTTACATTACGTGCAACATAAAACATTAAATTATTAGCCATATGTCAGCTAGCACACCACTATACCAACAAAAAAAAAAGAAAAGGAAAACACCGAAAACTATTAATTCTCAAGCAGAGATAAAAACGTAAACAGAACTTAATGCCCAAATAAAAGCCTCCAAGCATAAAAGGCGTGCCCGCTTACATATAGCTATAGCTGTAACAGTCACAAATGATGAACTAGGACCATCAAAGTAAAATAAATAAACAATTAATTACTAATAACAAAACAAAACAATGGTCAGCAAGATGACCAGTCACCACAAGCAGCACCCGTTCACGAGCATAACGCAAAAATCAGCCATTACCCCCCTCGCCATATTAGAGGGAAGGAGGTAACCCGACCCCCGACGCTACCGCAAGCAGTGACAACTAAGGGAACTAAGCAAAGCCGACTGCTCAGAGTACGTTGAAAAATATAAAAAGTATCGTCACTAGGATTTTAAACATACCACTTTCAACAGTTCGAGTTACTTTAAAAATACGAGTAAGTAAGGTTACAAATAAATCATCCTTTTTCAGAATAATAGAGACGGTTAAAAGAAATGGCTTTTTAAGAGTAAGCTACTCGTACATCTATCTAAGTGAACAAAATAAGAATATTAATTTTATTTTACTCACTTAGGGCCGATTCACACCGGAACAGCAGCGGCCGGCAGCGACGCGACGCGGGCAATACCTCTGACAAGACGCGCATGGCTCCGAGGCTGCCAGCGTCGCCGCGAGCGGCCTCGCGGCACTGTGGGCGGCCGGACGACCTTTTCGAGCTTTTCATGCGATAGTGGTATTTTAATTATGTAGATAAAGTTTAAAATTATTTCACATTGAAAGTACTCGCCGCGCCGCGTGCTGCCAGCTGCTGCTTTCCCGGTGTGAATCGTCCCTTAGATGTCATATTCAGCAATAGTAATGCGTCTGATACATCTTTTAATGAAGCCGTTAGATCTAAAAGCATTAATGTCAATCATATTCGTTTTAGGTGTAAAAAGAGCTTTGGGAACTTTCCGAATACATTTTAACCCTTAAAATTGTTACAACACCTAATTCAGTGTTATTATTGCAATTCATATTCCATATTTTTATTTTCATTTAGTAATTTGACAGCTATTTGCGACGTTGCCAAATTTCGAATGCATCCTCTTAAAAATAAGTTACCGTACCTGTGACACTAAGTCAAAGAGTAAACATTCCCGGACCACACAATGTTCTAAGACATCACACAGCGCCGACTCGTCTAGGAAAGTCCATAGTAAGTCCAGCATGGTGCAGAGACGAGGCGAATGTTGCACCAGGAGCTTGCCTGCGAGACCCACCTAAAGACAAAAGAATACTTGAATTCTGCTCAATACTTTATTTGCATTCCACACTGTGTACTTAGTTGGTAATTTATTAAGGTGGTACTTATTATATGTGATCATTATGGACCCTGTCGGGCACAGCAAAATAGTAGGAGAGAGGAAGCGTTGAAAAACTTAGCTTATCAGTATTCTGAACTAAAGCTAATATTATTATATTAAGGTTTTTAAACGTATAATGGTGCCGATTCCCTTGTTCACAAACTAAACTAAATTTAAGTTCAGTGCATCTTTTTCTTTCTATTTCATTAAGAAAAGGACAGAAGATACATTTTAGTTTAGTCCTGTCAAATTAATCAGCGCTTGACGTAAATTGACGTAATTTTAGTAGGCAAGTTTTTAATCACGTCTAAACTTGTATGGAGTAGTGACAGGCGCTGATTAATTTGACAGGACTAAACTAAAATTTATCTTCTGTCCTTTTCTTAATGAAATAGAAAGAAAAAGATGCACTGAACCTAAATTTAGTTAAGTTTGTGAACAAGGGAATCGGCACCATAGTCTACTTAACTAATACTTATTAGGTTAGTACTTATATTTTGTAGTTTACATATTCGTTTATACTATAACTAGCTTTTTCCCGCGTCTTCGCCCGCGTGGATGTCGGAAAATATCCCACGGGAACGTACTACCGAGATTAAAAGGAAACGAAAGCGATCGCACACCTCATAGCCGAGCGCTGCGCCCGCGGCGGGCGCAGCGCTCGGCTATGAGGTGTGCGTCAACTATAATTATTTTATTACGCGTAATTTTGAATTTGTGATATCTTTTAAGGTATTCATATAAATGATATCATGTACAGGCATATTTTAATCTTAATTAAGTACCCAATTTAAATAACATATTTATTGGAT
Source organism: Atethmia centrago (assembly GCA_905333075.3). Classification (NCBI taxonomy): domain Eukaryota; kingdom Metazoa; phylum Arthropoda; class Insecta; order Lepidoptera; family Noctuidae; genus Atethmia; species Atethmia centrago. The sequence continues at coordinate 20,037,695 of HG995385.1, forward strand.
AAGGATGAATATAATACCGGTTAAAATAGCTTCGGAAATAACAATGAAGATTTTATGAAATTCTGAAAGATAAAAATGGCTACTGTGGGTAATCCTTAGAAGATAGACATATGTGTATGCTGATTTTTTTGTTGAACTTTTTAAGATGTACAATCCTGCAAAACATATTTTTTATAAATCTCGTATGGTTTACGCAGCCCACGCCAGTAAAGCCCCCAGTCCGCATGATTTTTTCTGACATCATCAACAACAATTGCATTTTTCAGCCAATTTACACAAAATCTTAATTATATACATAAACCTTCCTCATGAATCACTCCGTCCATTGATGAAAACCGTTTGAAAATCCGTTCAGTACCTAGTATTTGAGTTTATCGCGTTCAGACAGACAGACAGACAGACAGGTGTGGCGAGGTACTTTGTTTTATAATATGTAATGATAGCATTTTTTCCTTCGATCAATAATAGCACTAGATACAGGATTAGGAACAAAAATACGTCGCTAAAGTGGCCACGTTTACGCATACATAAACATTTACATTTCTTACTACGAATTAAAGAAAAAAGTTTTATAATATTAGCAACTTCAGTTCATTATAAACCTTAACACTCAAGCATAAAGTTTAATTATGATTCCAAAATATTTATATTAAAGTCCTTCTGTCATCGGAGAAAGGTAAAAGCAATAAATTTTAAATGTCGAATTTTTAAATAAAAAGTAATTTTTATAATAAGTACAAAAATATTTATTCTAAAATGAAACTTAAAACAATTAAGTAAGGTTAAAAACATTTTGTTAACAATTTCGTGCTTACTCTATTTTGAAACTAGACGTAATTCTTGGTATTACATTACAATGCTCAGAACACAGTAAGAATTGAAAGACGTAGAGTAGCAGAATAATAATATATTTTTTTAGGCAAAGGTTCGTTTTAGCAAATATTTTTGACCGATTTAAAAAAGTAGTAGGACTAAATTAGTACAATAGTTATTTTATTAAGACATTGCTATTAATTGTCTGTGGGTTGGCTCATTGTAATCAACCCGTATAAAAAAATGAGTACGTCTACTTATGTACGCGAGTTTTACGTTATCACACTAATATTATAAAGGTGAAAGTTTTTGAGGGTGTGTGTGTCTGTGTCTCTCTTTGTGTGTTTGTATGTTTGTTAATTCTTAACGCTCAAACGGCTGAACCGAATTGGATGAAATTTTCAATGAAGATAACTTATACCCGGGATTAACACATAGGCTACTTTTTATGCTGGTTTACGCGGGTGAAACCGCAGGGCGGAGTTAGTAAAAAATAATTGTATTATTAAATTATTTATTTATTTATTTAAATAAAACTGCGTGCGTGCAAGGTGGATGCTATAAATAATGCATCTGGACAATCGTAATTGGTTTCTTTAAAACGCATCGCATCCCCCGATGCGATGCGTAAATTCAAACCTTCTTAATACAAGTACAATTCAGTACAATTAATAAATCACAAATCAATTTTTATTAACGATTCAACATTGAAGAAATTTTTCCATTCTGCGTACCTGAATTAATTTCCTTTAAATAAGTTGAGTTTGTTATACAATTGTCGTTTTGATTTGTTTTTGATATCTCCCGTTTCTTTTATACATATGTAATGTAACCTTACGTCAATACATTTTTCAACTACTGATTTGAGCAAAGTAATTGCGTGATTGTGTTCATCTCCTCCAGGAAACACATTCTTGTTAATATATAATTTCAAAACTGTTGTACATATAAAGTTGCTATCATACCTTTTTTGTAAAGATTTACCCCCACTCACGCGAATACAATTTCGGATCATGCTTTCAGTTTTCATGCAAATATTAAATACATCGGTAGAGGCATAGAATACCCCCCCCCCATGTGTGTGTGTACACAGGTCACACTTTAGTTTTTTACCAATTTACTGACAACAAATCCCGAAATATATCCTACTATTTGCGGCATAACACTAGAAGATGGACTTTCATCCAATGTAGAAGAAAGATTATTGCAATTTGTTTGATATATTTGAAAACTTTGCTGTACGTATCTGTTATTTAAAATCTCTGTTTCACTTGAGTTTCTCTCTTCACTTACATCAAGGCGATATCTTATCGAGGTGTTATTAATCTTATCGAGAGATGGAGCTCCAGATAGGATTGGTATATTGTCAAGTGGAAGACAATTGCCTGTAAATTTTTAACTCAGTTCCAAACGAGACAAAAGTTTTTTAAAGCTTGCTTTGAATTGTCGGCTGTTCGGGTTATTATTACGCCCACCTTGACTTCTAATAGCGCCAAAAAACAACTCAACATGGTCCTGACTGAATTTGTAGGCTAATAAAAATGAAAGGATGTCAGTTTCAACTAAAGGTTATAATTAGTATGTCAAGCTACTGATGCACGTCAGAAGCCCCAGCAAACCAGTATTATTTTGTGTCTTAATTAAAGGTACTAATTTATTCCAGAACACTGTTCTTGATTCATTGCCTATTTTAACAGTTTTTTTTTTGTATTGAACTTTAATGGACAACGATAATAAATATTCTTTTGCTTTTGACAAAAACGACAATATTTAGGAATTGCTGTTTGAACCAATCGACGTCGGTTAGTATTTCCGGATATATCCGATTTATCAAAGTGATCCGAACATATAACCGAATTCTTAGCTGGCTTATAAAAGTCATCTCTTCTTTCTCTGGCGACAATCGAGGTCCATTCTGCACACGTAAATGGATTGCTAGGAAAGCTAAAATAAAAAAGGAAAGCTAAGTATCTAATGAGAGTCCAACAAACAGACCCAAAAGTAGCATCAACCAATTTTAACCAAACAGTTTTCAAGTTCTGGTAACAAATTAAAAAAAAATATTACAATAGAAATCTACTCCATGCTCATACTGTTCTGTTGAACAAAAGTTTGTGCGTATGTTGGCGAGCCTTGGTCAACATTTGTAGCGGTGGTTTAAAATCGGTAATTTTGTTAAAAATTTGATAATGGCGCCGATTCCCTTGTTCACAAACTAAACTAAATTTAAGTTCAGTGCATCTTTTTCTTTCTATTTAATTAAGAAAAGGACAGAAGATCAATTTTAGTTTAGTCCTGTCAAATTAATCAGCGCTTGACGTAAATTGACGTAATTTTAGTAGGCAAGTTTTTAATCACGTCTAAACGTGTATGGAGTAGTGACAGGCACTGATTCATTTGACAGGACTAAACTAAAATTTATCTTCTGTCCTTTTCTTAATGAAATAGAAAGAAAAAGATGGACGGAACTTAAATTTAGTTTAGTTTGTGAACAAGGGAATCGGCGCCATTATTTTGTTAGTTTAAAGCTTAAAATATAACTTATTCTTCATGTACTTACTGAAAGTAAGATATTCCGGCCGCTATATTGCTTTTTGGGGATTATTTTTGCAACTTTTAAATACACACTGCGGCATTGTGAGACGTATTTACATTGGCTGTGTTTCAAGCAAACTAAACAAAATAAAAGCTCACGTCTCAAGTGCGCTTATATTTACCGAGACGTATTTTTTTCGCCGACCCGATATCTATATTGATCGAAGATTTTTTTATTTTTTTAAAAGGAAAAAGAAAATGAATCGGTTTGATTTGCTAAACCTATAAACGCATTTGTCTTTTGTATGACCTTTATATGAAACTTTCTATACTTCTTTTAAATAGTTTCTGACTAGTATATAGGGTGGAATTTTTAGACGGGGCAGTAAGGGCAACTATCTTAACCGTTGTAGCTACGGGAAAACCATCCTTAACTTTTTTTAAACATTTAGATCTGCATTCACAGATTTTGAAAAAAAATGTACAGTCAGCAAGAAAATGGGCAGTTTTCACAAAAAACTTTTTTTGGTGCTAATCGATCCTGTTTCTTACAGGGATCAAAAAACTCTTTTAGACCAACAGAGGTTTGAGTAGGTACTAGAAAAGACAGAAATCGCAAAAAACTTTTTCCATACATTTCGTAGTAAATATTGGAAAACTTAGGTATTAAAAAACAGCACTACAACACATCAAAGTTTGCAGCAGAAAAATACGCTACCGGTGTTACTGTCAAAACTTCACATTGGGCGAACATGTAGCGACGTGCACCTGACCCGGTAAAACAGGTCCGCAAGTACGCGTCCTCCTCGTATGGGAGTGGCGCGAGGAGGCGAAACGCCGGGGCGTAAGTCCGCTGCCGCGAGAAATCGCGGCACAGCGGACGGAGCTCCGGCGGGATCTCATGGCGACATGGAGAGTACGGTTATTGCAACCCAGTGCTGGGCACGCCACGATTGCGGCGATAAGTCCCCTCTTTGAGGAGTGGCTAGAGAGGCGCCACGGCGTCCTTCCTGGCGCCTCACCTTCCGCCTGACGCAGGTCCTCACCGGACACGACAGTTTCGGGAGGTTCCTGTGTCGGATAAGGCGGGAGGAAACGTCCGGGTGTCACCACTGTGTGGATCGCCCGGAGGACACGGTGGAGCATACGGTGGAGGTCTGCCCGGCTTTGGCAGAGCACCGCCGTGTCCTCGTGGAGGCGATCGTCGGCAGAGATCTCTCGCGTCCGGCCCTGGTTCAGGCCATGGTACGGAGCGAGAGGGCATGGGCAGCCGACACCTCCTTCTGCGAAGCAGTAATGCTCGCGAAGGAGGAGGCGGGACGGTTGAGGGAAAGGCATGTTTCGCGCCCTCTCGCCCCTAGCCGCCGCAGGAGACGCCCTGGGCGTCGGGAATCCCGGGTGGATTTCCGGCCACCGTAGGCGCGGGCTTGCAGACGGTGAGCAATGGGTAGCTCACCGTCCGGTAAGGACCAGGCCCGGGTCGACGGCGCGTCGTATTCCACGCGCGCCTCAAAGAGATGTCAGCACTAATGTAGGGGTCCACTAGGGCCGATGCCTGCCGGGGTCGCGGCCCCTGGCAACACAGGCAACAGGAAGGAATACGGGTGGGTTTTAGTCAGTAAGAGTCTGACACACCCTCCCGCTCTGCCCAGAGCGGGAGAAGTTTCCTTTTCGTCCTATATCGCTATCTATTAGTTACCGAGGGAACTACGACGTTCGGTTGTGTGGTTGCGACACAGCGGGCAGTTTAAACATTTTCTCGATTTGGGCCAAAGTTATGCCCTAGAGTCAAAGTAACCCGCCATGACGGTAGTACGTTTGTTTGCAAAGTATGAAAATGACCCGAAGGAATCCTCAAGACATTTATCCTTTTTGGTATTGTTGTAGATGAATACACTCGATACTACCTACGATAATTTTTACGGATTTTTTCAACAATTGGTATCATTATGCACGCGCACAAAAAAGCAGAATGACAACTGTCGTGCACACCAGCATACCAAAGTTGCCCTTTTAAGACTCCTATATACTGGCGCGACTTGTCGCGCTACGCGTCGCGACACAAAGGCACCGCTTGTAGCGCTACACGCGGTGTCTTTGTGTCGCGTCGCGTCGCGCCAGTATGTAGGAGCCTTTAGTTCTTTTGCAGCGTGACACTCTATTTAGACATAAATATTCAAAGCCTACTACATACACATTATATTATAACACCCTTTCCTTTCCCATTCGATTTCCTGGGGAAATCTGACCGCATATAAATGATATATTCAGTTGATGTAATTAACGGGCCGGCCTTCACCCAAATACATGATACTACCTATTCTGAATAAAACAGATGCTGTACCAGCACAACAAAGATCCTATACGTATTTTTGCACTGGCTGATGATAGCCAGTTCTTTGGATGCCATAGAAACGAAAAAATAATTTTGACAGCTCATGAATTTTAGTAATAATATTATATAATATCGAAATTAATAAAAATACTTTCATTTACTTAGCAGTTGCGAGCGTTTTGCCTAATATAAATAAGCCAATTATCTAATTTAATAACAGAACAACGGTGTATTATCCTCTAAGGGCCAATTCACACCGGAACGGTAGAAGCCGGCAGAGATGCGACGCGGGCAGACGCGGGCAGCCGCGGGCAGTACCGCTGACAAGATGCGTATGGTCGCGCGACCTTTTCCAGCTTTTCAAGCGATAGAGGTCTTTTAATGAAGTTTAAAATTATTTTTCACTGAAGGTGCTCACCGCGACGCTGCCGGCCGCTGCTTTCCCGATGTGAATCGACCCTAAAGGTTAAAATTGTTTCTAAATCAGTCCCTTTGAGCACCGCTGACCTTTCGGATTGGGCTAAAAATATTCTAGGATTCAGGCCAGCTTCGGAACATAACTTTTGATTTAAAATTAACCAGTCTGCTTGCTAGGGTGTTTCGTGGAAACACATAAGATAGATAGATAGAACATTTATTCAGTGCACACAAAATACATAGCCCAATACACAATAGCATAATTAATAGATAAAAAAATACAAGAATCTATATAAAAACAAGGGGCCATTATACAAAAAAAAAGGAAAACAGAGAGTCAAACGAGCGAAATGGCATTAGTTTGGTCTCTATACTTTTGATTATTAATATGTCTTAATAGTGTCACGTTGCTAAAAAACTAAAACAAACATGCCAACTTTGGCAGCGGTTATTCTGCTTTTCTGTGTGCATGCATCACTATGCAACAATTGGTATGACTATACCAATTGTTGCAAAAGTCTCATTAAAATAGGGAGAAATTGATCGTAGTGTCGAGTGTATTCATCTACAAAAATATGCTCAAGACAACAATATTATTTTAATCGGGATAAAATAATAACAATAAATAAATTTCTTGAGGGTCGGAGCTCAGAAGTTTTTGGAAAATTAGCATCGTTAAAAAATGTAAGATTTTAAAATGATAACCCATATTGATTTAACCTCTTCAAAAAGCTACATGTCCTCCATAATCTTCGATAATCAGTAAGTACTGGATGTTTTGATTTCATAAACTGGTAACACACATGTCAACCACAAAATGGCGAAAAGAAAAATTATTATTAATAATAATTATTATTATTGGTTCTGTCTCCAGAAATTAACGATTAATGAACATTATTAAGTTGATGACGTTTAACTGTTAAGAAAATGTTTTTCAATAACGTTCGTATTAGATTAGATTATGCTACATATGTGTAAGTGTTGATTTTCATACCTACTTAAGATAGAAATTGTAAATTAATTAGCCTGAATTTTTTTATACGAAAGTCGTTAAAACCTTTTAAGTAACCAATATTCTGATAAGTTTTGAAAGTTTGTAAACAGTTTTTGAGATATTTACATATTGAAAATCTTTTTTAAAGTATTTTAATGTTGATTTCATATCGTATTTTAAACTTTATCTTACACTAAACGTCTCCTGGATATCCAATCTTACCGCCCCTGAGGGTTTCTTTACCCACTGATAGCTGCAAGTGCGATTATTCACCGATAAAATTCATGGGATTAAAGTAAACCTTTTCTAAGAACAACTTTGACCCAAACATTATTTTTTAAACATATTCACGCTTATCATATTTCTAAAATACACTTCTTATCTTGTTGATAACATCCTTGAGCTTGTATTTAATATATAAGAACACATACAAAACAAACTACAAATCAAATTCGGAAATTATTTAAAAATATTGCTAATGTAACCCGCCTCTACGGTACATACTCGTAGTTAAATTTTTGGAAACTTTTCTGCCAATTTTGACGAAACTTGGGATCGTTAAAAAGAAAGAAAAGATTTAGCCTCTTCAAAACGACTAGTAAGTATGTATTACATAGTAGGCCACATTTTTATATGGGAGTTTTGATTTCATAAACTGGCAACACACACATCAACCAAAAAATGGCAAAAACAACAATTATTATTTTTGAAATATTAGATTAAATTATTTTTCTCTTATTTTGGAAATTATACGAAATAATGTTACTTACCTACCGATGATAGCTGACTTTTTTTCGTTGTTTTAGATCGACCTTTGTAATTTCTATACACACTTGAAACAAACCGTCATTGTAAATAATATAATTTTTGCTGATCATCTAGAGCGTATTCCAGTGACAGCGCGACTGACACTGAAAGCGGGGAAGGGATTTCGCGGCCAACAGTTGGACGCAAGTGTTTTCGACGTATTCACAGGGCTGACTGTTTATCTAGACATATTTATATCTTTGGCAGTAGGTTAGCCTTGAAGAAAATTTCACACAAAGAAATTGAGAGCAAGAAATAGAGAATTCAGATACTACTGGGTTCGAGCCTTTTGACGTTAATTGACCCAATTACGAATTTATTCCGGGTCAAGGATTTTCTAAGGCCCACTTGTACGTTCACGGGTTATACTAAATAACTTGCAGTTAACAGCAAACTCAGGGTTAATCAAATAATTAATATTGCGCCACCAAGAGTTAAAGGTAAACCTAGAGTTACAATTTTAAATATTTTACCCACCGATTTGGTAGAGTTAAGTCGCTTAACTCTGGGTTAGTGTTAGTATTGTCAAAATAAATTGACGTTATGAGTTAGGTACCGTTGATTACATGATTACTCCTATTTAAAAGTCTCGTAAAGGAACATTACTTGTCGTTGTGATCTTGTTCTCGTAACTGTAATTATCTATAGTCTTCATTTATTTTCGTTGCTGAAATGTATTGTATTTAATAATTGAATATGAATGAAACGAATATATATGTATGTATGTATGTATGTATGGAATTGTGTATGTTGTTATTTAGGATAATTATCTGTGTATCAATCCTAGTATATTGTATCTTTTTTTTGCACTAACGACAGCCTCACTTTATGTCCAGGCAAATCATTGTCCATTCCATGGTTGACTGAACGTATGGGAGTGGCGCGAGGAGGCGAAACGCCGGGGCGTAAGTCCGCTGCCGCGAGAAATCGCGGCACAGCGGACGGAGCTCCGGCGGGATCTCATGGCGTCATGGAAAGTACGGTTGTCGCAACCCAGTGCTGGGCACGCCACGATTTCGGCGATAAGTCCCCTCTTTGAGGAGTGGCTGGAGAGGCGCCACGGCGTCCTCACCTTCCGCCTGACGCAGGTCCTCACCGGACACGGCAGCTTCGGGAGGTTCCTGTGTCGGATAAGGCGGGAGGAAACGTCCGGGTGTCACCACTGTGTGGATCGCCCGGAGGACACGGTGGAGCATACGGTGGAGGTCTGCCCGGCTTGGGCAGAGCACCGCCGTGTCCTCGTGGAGGCGATCGGCGGCAGAGACCTCTCGCGTCCGGCCCTGGTTCAGGCCATGGTACGGAGCGAGAGGGCATGGGCAGCCGTCACCTCCTTCTGCGAAGCAGTAATGCTCGCGAAGGAGGAGGCGGGACGGTTGAGGGAAAGGCAAGTTTCGCGCCCTCTCGCCCCTAGCCGCCGCAGGAGACGCCCAGGGCGTCGGGAATTCCGGGCGGATTTCCGGCCACCGTAGGCGCGGGCTTGCGGACGGTGAGCAATGGGTAGCTCACCGTCCGGTAAGGACCAGGCCCGGGTCGACGGCGCGTCGTATTCCACGCGCGCCTCAAAGAGATGTCGTCAGCACAAAGTAGGGGTACACTAGGGCCGATGCCTGCCGGGGTCGCGGGAAGGTACTTATGGGTCACCGAGGCCCCCGCAACACAGGCAACAGGAAGGAATACGGGTGGGTTTTAGTCAGTAAGAATCTGACACACCCTCCCGCTCCGCCCAGAGCGGGAGAAGTTATTTGATGATTTCCCACCCAAAAAAAAAAAAAAATGGTTGACTGAAAGAGATCGCAGAAAGCGATAAAGCCGCATTGTATATTTTGTAGTGTTAGATTTATTTTTTGTTATGTCATTTTGTGGTATACAATAAAGTAGGTATATATAAATAAATAAATAACAAATTTTGTATTTTATATTGTCTGACGTTGTAGTAACTGAAAATTCGGTACTATATCAGCAGAACTCAAAAAAATATATAAAAAACTTAAAACATATTTTTCCTTATCTGACGTTTTCGCCAATCAATAAACTAAGGAACCAACATACCATTCGATTAAAATGAAATGTCATATTATAGAATTCAAAGACAAGAAAGTATTGCGTATCGTAATGTAGTGTAAAAGAGATGCGTATACTATATCCGTTCATTGTTCGTTCATTCGTTTTTAGTCGGATTACACATCTGGGAACAGACATTGCAATATTCTATTTTATGTTTCGTCTATGGAACTGCAATGTTCCCAACTTAAAAAAACACTAATGTTAGGTTAACCAACCCGGTGTTACTTTTAGTATGCGAGTTTACAAACTCTGCATTTATTGAATTAGACCAACTAAATACAAGTAGGCCTTAAATAACTTAATCATTCAGCCCGATTCTGAAACCAAACTCCAGTCCTCAGAATCTGCAAAACCTATGTGGAAATATCAAACCGTTTCAAACAATTATTACTCAATTGATTTGTTTTTACTTTCAGACGAGTTTCGTAGACCTTAACCAATGACTGAATTCAAATTAATTTTTAATCGGCGTACAAATTTTCGGATAAACACATATTTAACCACTTATACAATATGTAAAAACAATCATGAAATGATCAATCATGAATCAATAAAATCAATCCGAAAAGGGTACGTAGTTACTGCATTAACATTACCAAAAAGTTATAAAATTTCTTTCTCTTTCTTCTTCTCTTCTTAGCCAAAAACCCACGCATGCCCCTCAAGTTAAAGGCGAAAATGTACAAGTCCGTGATAAGGCTTGTTGTACTGTATGGATCTGAATTCTGGGCCGTGAAGAAGACGGATGTAAAAGTGACGAAATAGTGCATGCAGCGGAGATGAGAACGTTGATATAGCTGTGTGAAGTGACGAAAATGGATACAGTGAGAAATGGATTTATAAGGGGAAGGTTGAAAGTGGCGCCAGTGATAGAAAAATTGAAAGAAAATTGTTTAGCCTGGTATAGAAATGTGACGAGAAGGGAGGAAACGCATGCGACTAAAATAGTGATGAATATAAATGTTGATGGATGGAGAGGGAGAAGGCCAAAGAAAAGATGAATGGATTGTGTGAGTAATGATGTGCAAGAGAAGGGAGTGAATTATAGCGTGACCGTTGACAGAATGAATAGAGAAAAAACGTGTTGCGTCGACCCCAAGTAATATGGGACAAGGGCGGGAAGATGATGCTCATTAAATAAAAAAGCTATTGCTGTTTAAAATACACGTTTTTAGTACTTAAACATAGCAATGACACTTAGGACGAAACTTACGACACCCACTTTGTATATTTGAAGGTCTAATAATACCAAGTTTATCGTACATCGCTAGCATTTGGAACATTGAATATATTTATTAATTGGATCTCCAACAAGTACAAGTGTGCGCTCCCAATTGTAGGAGACCACATCATTTACATATAAACTAGGTACAGTAAGTTTGACAAGGTAAAAATATTAAAATAAATCAAAATACTAAACACGAAAATATAAAGGAAAGTGAATTACATAACCATTTAATAATAATAATACAAACGGATAAGAAAAAAAGAATAACCATACACTTGGATACAATGATTTTTATGTCTTTCTTTTTGATTTTTATATTATCAAACAGCCGTTGAAAAAGGGTTACGTAATGTAAAAAGTTTCATCATCATTATCATTTCAGCCGAAAGACGTCCACTGATAGACATAGGCCTCCCCCAAGCACCGCCACTTCGACCGGTTCTGTGCTTCCCGCACCAGCGGATTCCTGCGGCTTTCACAAGGTATATAAATAGTTTACTAACAAAATTCTCATCTCTGCTTTTCATATAGAAGTCTGCGGCGAGTAGATCGGTGTGTGAGCTCCTGTTCTTCAAGCCGAGCAGACCTCGTAGTCGTGGCAGCAGTTCTGACACCACCACATACGAGAGACGAAGAACGCTTCCCAGTTCTACCACTACCAGCCGGGATAGAGACATTAAGAAAGCCTGGAAAGGATGGATACAATGAGGTGATCAAGGAGTAAAGCCATTCAAATAAGAGGTGTCTTCTCGTAAAAATAAAAAAAAACGAGAATAATAACAATGAAATAAGAAAAAGTGAAAGATTTGTTTTGGTAGATAGTAGTAGTTTCATGGCCTACCCTAGCTTAGCCTTCGCGTAAAAGCACTGTTTTAGTTAATTTTACCATTTGATTGAGAGGGTGCATTCAGAAATTTGACAACGTCGCAAATAGCTGTCAAATATTTCAACGTTTTGGTTAATTTTTTAACATCACTAAATACAATTATGTAAATAATTAAATCACAATGGGTGCCTGAATATGGACGGCGCCACCAAGGCCGGCCCAAAAAGAGCTAGTTGTCAAATATTTCGCTGTTTAGATAAATTTTTCAATATTACTATTTCATTATTGCAATTTATAATCAATATTTTTTATTGCGCTACAAAACTATGTTTCATAATTTCACACGAAATATAAACATAACATACACAAAAACATTTTCATAAATGAATCAAAACAGCGAAATATTTGACAGCTATATGCGTCGTTGCAAAGTTAAGAATGCACTTTCTTATGTAATATACTCGAGCTCAAGCTTCCAAATTGGTGCGAAACCACTAAGCAGTAACTTATTGTTTAAATGAAAGAATATTCAAAAAGCTTTTCAGTCTTATTTTCTAGGCAATAGGATACCTTTTTGGACATCTTCTTGACCTCTGTGCTCTGGGAATCTACGATGGCGTGTGGGGAAGGCCGTGGACTATACACAGACCCTGAGCTGTGGATCCGCAACGCCACCTCCTCCTCGATTACTTTCGATGTCTCTGACTTCGCCTGGTTGAGAAAGTTATGAGGTAGACTCCCTTAGTGTTTGCTATTTTTGATCACACATGCTTTATTCCACTTTCCCTTTTCTTAAACAGAGTGTAAAAAGACCCACCATATCGTTATCTACGCATTCTGTACATCAAACTTGTTACAACAACAATGTTACTTCATTGAGCAAAAATTGTTGCTGGGACGACCTTTATTTGTAAAAAAAACGATCTTTACAGCCACGTGCAATGAAACGCACGCAAGATATTGCTTATGCATGCAACGCCACAGGAGTTATGGGGGTATTTAAAGTTATAACATTTAAAACTTGCTTTTGTGAAAAAGGTTAAAAAAAAATTGGCCTTTGTAACTTTGTCCTCTAGTATCTCCAAAACCAAAAGGTTCCCAGGTATGATCTGAATGACCGGGGAGTATGAGTGACTCTCGGCTTCGTTAAGCGTCTTTTCACACTTATTATTATTCACATAACCTAATATACATAAATGATTGACGATCAGTATGATGATATGCCTTAATTATATTTTATGATGCCCAATTCAGTAGTGGCTTGAAAAGCCACTAGTGAATTGGGCAGTGTACCTTCACCTCATTAAGCTGCTCTTGATATACCTTGCTGCTCTTAGCAGTTAGTGAAGTCTTAATGTCCGAAGACCGAACCAGTTCATCAAGCAGCGCCTCCAGAGACTTGAACAGCAACACAGCGCGCACGCACTCTCGGTTGGGAGGCGCTTGCAGAGCTGCGTATCCTTCCACTGGGAAACTGTGATTAATGGTCATTAATTTTGCATGTATCTTTCTAAAGGAGTTTTAAAATATATTGTAATATGTTTTATGGATATTTATTTGCATTCAAATGGTACAATAACGGTCTTAATAACATAATTATGATTTCAATTATGTAGAATCAATATTATCACCAGAGTAAAACAATCATTATTACAACATGTTCACAACACTATTGCAAAAGAAAATATTGTAACAAAACCTCGCAAAAACAGATTTCTGCGAGGGTTCGTCACAAAATTTCCTTTCACCGTAAGTTATAGTGGTGTGTTAGAATAATTAAAGAAAGGGAGAGATCTAAAAGATCACTGAACAAGTCATATTCCTGCATGAGGCGGTTTATTTATTTTCATGCAGGAATAAAAAATACAGGTTATATTTTTATAGTCCCGTGTTGAGTACCAGTTTGAATCGTTAAGATGATCCTTAAGACGCTGACAACATCTAAACCGCGGTCACTGTCAGACTGCATAGAAAAGAAAGAGAATCGCGATGACACAACGCTTGTAATTTATTGCAAAATATGAAGCAAATATCTATTTACTCAAAATTTAGTTGAATAATCGAAAATAAAAAACAACCAAGTTCTGCATTCAAATAAGACGTTCTTGTTATTAATTAAATACGTAACGTACGTTGATATTTATTACAGATATTTTGGATTGGAACTCAAGGTAAGAGGTTAGTTTAACGTTAGTTTGTATCGAGATTTTTATTCAAAACGTGTTTTGGTAACAACCAAGTTCTGGGAAATATGTTCAAAATTAACTTATATTTTTTCCGCTACTACAAACTATACAGATTCGCCAAAACTTTTTTCTTAAGACTAGCCTATTTTGGTCGTTTGCCTCTTGTCAGCGCCAGTTTCTATGATCAATCTTTTACGGTTCAAGCAGTACGGTTGTGGAATGCCTTGCCCGTGTCGATAAGGCGTGCTCAAACTCTGTCCATTTTTAAAATTATGGTAAAAAAACACTATCTCTCCTTAAACATATTTTTTATATTTTTTATTTTTTTTTATTTTTCTCTGTTCTTTGCACCTGTTTTGATTCTTAGCGCTAGTTTTATGATTAATTATTATTGAATATATTATATAGATAATTTTAATATATTTTATGTATGTATGTATTTGTTGTATATATGTGAATGGTACACGTCAGACTACCTGCAGTATTGTCTCTCCTATCCCCCTTAATCCATCCAAAGGTTGTCTTTAAAAGATCGCTTTTAGCGATAAGACCGCCCATTGTGTCACCCTATGTAAAATTTCTACATTTATAGCTGTAATTTTTATGGTGTACATAATAAAGAGTATTCTATCTATCTTAATACGAGGCATGCCGCCGGGTTTTAAACTGGTAATCTGATGTTGGGGTAATACTGGCTACTGATATACAACGAGCGTACTTGTGAATTTTAGGCATCTGTCCCATCACCGACGAGGAAGCGACTATAACGATTTTCTCACTCAAGAAACGTACGAAAGATTCTAGGTCTCGGTAAAAGAGATATTAATAGTTGATCGCTGACTGTTCATACTGTGGCGTGTACCTACTCGTTTGTCGCAGCGACAGGAGCTATCATAGATAATACTCGCTCAGCGATACTTGCTCAGTGGTGCTCGCTTGGCGATCAGAACTCACGCCGACCGACCAACCAGCCAGCGGTCGAGCGAGTGGTGCGATTCCGTCGCACTCAGATACCCGCTGATAGCTTAGCGATAAAACTATCGAAACTACACACTTGCTGCTCGTTGCTCGCCAACTCGTTTTTAGTCGCTAGCGATTAACGAGAAGTGAGTAGTCACTTCTCGTTAATCGCCAGCGGTAGGACAGTGTCTTATCAAAACTTTTACAAAAAAATACACTACAATGTGTAACATAGCTTTAGTTTCAGAAGTCGGTGACTTTGGTTGTTTTCCCACCGACTTCTGAAACTCAACTTGAGTTTCAGAAGTCGGTGGGAAAACAACCAGTCTGTTAAAGTGTCAGAAAGAGTCTGTCAAAATCAAAATTTACGCGTTGTTGGTAGGGTTTTTTGGAAGACCGCGATTTTTTTATAAAAAACGGTTTTGTGTTTAATTTTTTTGGTGTTATATTTCACACAAATTCTTGCTATGTATTTATTTAACATAGGAAGTTGTGCTATTGGTCAAGTCAACAAGTCTGTTAAAAATGCAGTTATAGGTATATATAATAACTAATACTGTTCCAAAAAAACAGATAGATAGGGAATCATTTAAATGTTTATTAATAAGGAAAATCATTAAAGCACTCTTCCCATCTCCTACTTATTTAAAATTGTGCTGGTCTATAATTGTTTCTATTTATTCATGCTTACCACCTATAACTGTACCTACATTATGGATTTCAATAAAGATTAATTGATTTATTATTACTTTTACCGGGTGAAGGTAGATGTGAGTGGAGACGCAGTGACGGAGCGCCTTAGGAGGACATAGTGACCTAATTGGTGATGTTCTTAAAAAAAGATCAGGTGCGTAGTACTTGCGACCGGCGAGCGTGTGGCGTAGACCAGAAGTATGAACGTAAACGAAGCAAAAGGAGCGTAGCAGGTGGTGTTCTATAGTTTTTGCCTACCCCCATGGGAAGAAGGCGTGAGATTAGTATTTATGTATGTACCGGGTATTGATAAGGTGATAAGTAGCAACGATGGACGTCTATGTCAAAGGACTGGCTGAAGAGAAGCTATACTCACACAAACGGCACATGTCCAAAGTTGGCATACAGGTGTTCCTGCATCGCCAGCGACACTGCAGGGAAGTATGCGAGACCAGCTCCGTGGGTCACCTTGTCAAACGCCAGACCCATTGATACACCGTTCCTGTTGTGGTAAGAAAGCTTTGATTGTGAGTGACAACTATTATAGACTTATGATCAGAAGGTTGAAAGAATATGTTGCCAGAAATTATCCTTGACAGAGCTTTTGCCCTTGGCTTTGCCGAAGGTCGGAAATTATCCCACGGGAACGCCAAATTTCATTCATCCAACTGCGTTCAGGTGTGAAAACGTATCAGACAAACAGACAGACAGACAGAATTACTTCCACATTTTATAATATTGGCATGGATATGGAAGAATACATTAAGCAGTTAGATTTCTTTGAGAAAATCAGCTTTTGGTTGGCATCGGTGTCAATATCCAACAACACAGCTTGCGTCACGATTGTGCATTGTCTCAATTTGGTAAAGTCGAGTACTGCTCTGCAACGCTGTACACATTTCAACATTAACGTATCGTGCGTCTAATGTGCTTACTGAACTGCTTGAGTAATGTCTGTATGCTGTTATAACTTATTTATAATGGTGTGGCGGCATCTACGTCGCTACATACGAACTACGCATCGCTAAATCCTGCATCGCGCAAGCAGAGTTTAACCGCGCGACGTCCCGACATCAATCGTTAGGCAGTAGCCCACCAGACACAACACCCGTCTGGTCGGAGATTTCTCTTTTTTCTATGGAGGACGAGTGAACTTTTACACCCTGTTCCTCATACCTTTATAATGGCAGATGTCATCTTGAAATAATATTCTTAGTGCCCCTTACTTCTGCCGGGGTCGCGTGGAAGTTTGAAAGGGATACCGAGGCCCCTGGTAACACAGCCAACGAGAGGAAAACGGGTGGTTTTAGTCAGTAAAAGCCTGACACACCCTCCCGCTCCGCCCAGAGCGGGAGAAGTTATCTGATAACTTCGCACCCAAAAAAAAAGTGATACCTACTTGATGAATAAACAGCGCTTGCCTATCCAAGACAAGTCCCAAACAAAGCTCCTGAACTTCATAAAACCAATATGAATCTCATTGATACCATGTCGTTTCCTTTCGTTGCTATAGTCGTTGAACTCCTTATAATCTGAGTTGAGCTACACGATTACTGTCAAATACTTGCACTGACTGGACAGGTCTACTCAAATCTGTGTGATTCTTTCCTCAAAAGACCATCAGACATACGAGTAAATCTATTTGGTCCTCACAAGATTATGTCTGGACTTTAAAAGAGACTTTGATCCCTGAGTTTCGCCATTTCTTCTCAGGGGTAGTCAGATAAGAAATGTCGACTTCATCTACCTTATTATTATTTATTTTTTAATATGACGTAAAAAAGAGATTCCGATATCCTATTTACAGATTAAACAATTTCATTTTATTTTGTAACTATTTCATTTTTATTAAATACAAAAGCTATTCCGAACTACAAGTCCTGACATTTACAAGACATTGGATCGTTAATAAGTCAGTACCAACCTTATTAATATTTATATCTATTCCATGCCCTTGTATTCGAGTTGGTAAAAATAGATCAAATCGATTCTGATATTCGAGATTGCATCGTTGCGTTGGAGCAAACATGAATTTCCTGGTTGATTTATCCTCTTATTGAGTGAATGAGTGAGTGAATGATTTACTGTAGGAAATTGTCATAACAGGTAGAACGTGCAGATTTTAAGCATCTGATTGCTTTGGACTTTCGATTCCCGGGTCGGGTAAAGTGTTATTAGGATTTTTCATCTGGAATAGCTCAGTAGCATCCCGGAGTCTGGATTTGTGCCCTGTTGATGGCAATAGGCTCGCTCCCTATTACTTGGATCTTCAACATAACTGGTGAAATGTGGTTGTGAGATACAGCATAATCAACCTATAATGTTCCCACTGCTGGGACACAGGCTACCTCTCTTCAAGAGGGAGTGGTCTGTAATCTACCACGCGGGCCCAGTGCGGGTTGGTAGATGTCACATGTTTACGAGTTTTTGGTTCTAAGATATCCTCAGTTTCCTCGGGATGTTTTCCTTCACCGTTTTGAGAGCAGTGGCGTCGATCGATCAGGTTAAGCTACGCTTACCGCGGTTGGTCCGTGGATGGGTGACCATCTTTACATACCAAGACCCCTCCGTGCCTCGAAAAGCACATTAAGCCGTTGGTCCCGGCAGTCATTTGTAGATCTTTGACAATCGTTACGGGTAGTCAGAAGCCCGAAAGTCTGATAACCAGTCTTACCAATAGGTATTGCGTTACCCAGTAACTGGGTTGTGGAGGTCAGATAGGCAGTCGCTCCATGTAAAATACTGGTATTCAGCTGCATCCGGTTAGACTGGAAGCCGACCCCAACATAGTTGGAAAAAGGCAGGCCAGATGATTTGAGAGTGTGGCGGCATCTACATCGCCACATGCGAACTAAGCAGCTCACTGACGTCACGCAAAATCCTGCATCGCGCAAGCAGAGTTTACCGCGCAACTAGCATATACTCGTACACAACATCCCGACATCAACCGTCGGGCAGTTGCCCACCAGACACGACACCCGTCTGGTCGGAGGATCCTCCATTTCTATGGAGGATGAGTGAACTTTACACCCTGTTCCTCATGCTTCTATAAGAGTAGTGATGATGAAATTATTTACCCACTACCTACAACTCGTAAGTTGGGGCCACCACAGACTGGGGCTACCACTGGGCCACCACTGCTCGACAGCCATAGGTACACCTCTACTTCACCTTTCGGGGAATACAGGCGGACGTTTTGTTATGTTACGATTGCTTTGACGATGGTTTTTGAGTTCTATGCTTTGGAAGGAAGTTAGACTGTTGTTTAATATGATTTGGTCCATGTGTGATTTATTCTAGACATCTATGTTCTATGTTAGAGACTTTGGTTTCCGCACTTAGTCCACCTGAAGTGGACCATTGTGCTTGGGCCGTGGCGGCCACTCAGTGGTTATTCCAACCAGCCCACCTCCCTCTACAAGTTGTTCGCGTCTCCTGGTCTGTTTATAACGTCTGTGAAGGATCTGGGTGCCCCGAGTTCTAGATAATTATATTTCTATTATTCTAAACATTTAGATACTTAGTTTTTAAACTCATATTCAATGTATCTGTTGACAAATCTGACTCTATGTTTGTAATTGTAAAAACACTGACTAGTCTCTAGAGACGTGTTAAGGCTTCTGCAGACTGGGGCGATATCGCGAGCGCGACGGGCAGCAATATACCTATCGCGTCTGCGATATCGCCCCAGTCTGCAGAAGCCTTTTCACAACTTGTGTCAAGCACGTCTACTTGAATCATCAATGATATACAATCGAATAAGAAATAATGTGACCAAACTCTACGTGTGTTCTGAGAAACGTGATACGTGTAGCCCGCGAAGATATTCGGCCACCGTAGGGATTACCGGTCACCGCGCATCGAAGGCGCGGGCTTGCGAACAGTGAGCAATGGGCAGTTCGCCGTCCGATAAGGACCAGGCCCGGGTCGACGGCGCGTTGTGTTCCTCGCGCGCCTCAAAGATATGCAAAGATGCAGCACAAGTGTAGGGGTCCACTAGGGCCGATGCCTGCCGGGGTCGCGGGAAAGTCCGAAAGGGATCAATCAATCAATTTATTTGTGAAACACCTACGTAAACACCTATGTTTCACAAATAAATTGATTGATTGATACCGAGGCCACTGGCAACACAGGCAATGGAAGGAACACCGGTGGGTTTTAGTCACTAAGAGTCTGACACACCCTCCCAACTCCACACAGAGCGGGAGATGTTATTTGATAATTTCTCACAAAAAAGAAAAAAAACATAGCCCGCGAAACTATTTTTTTTTTCGTTTATTGTTATTAGCGGGTCTGTATTAGGTTGTATTTTGATCCAAATATGATTCTCGGCAATATCTAATATTTATTTATATATGTCGGAAATACGTTAGTCACTCGTTTGACTAATCGGGACGCCAGCGCCACCAAGCGGCGCTCGACAGTGTCTACAACATAACGCTCGACCGCAGCTCGCGCAGTTACGTTCAGTCTGTCGTGGGCGGTCAAGGAGTGAACACGTTTAGAAACTGTCCCGCGTTCAGTATAGATGTGTCGTGTACCTACAGTGTGTGAATAGCTAGTGTGATTATTTTATCGTAAATTATAATTTGATTTAAACTGCAAACGGTTTTTCTATTGTGCAATAACCAATACTTCCCATTGTACGCCCACAGTAGTTAAAATATGGCTGATGATAACGAGAGAGACGTACCTTCTCCGTCATATAATTATAATCATAAAAATCATCAATACAACTCTCTAAGTTCATATTACGTACCCTATTAATAATAATAATAACCCCACCGCCGTATCTCTACGTTGACGTCGTGGTGGGGCTTGCGCGCTCCGAACTCTAGGTCTGTGCCAGTAGAGTTTACTTTGCCGGAACGGGTCTAGGGTAAGGAGCCAAACCAAGAGAGATACAAAAACCAGCAGGGCAGCATGTGGCGAGCTGTTGGGCAGTAGCGACCCCACGGACCCTATCTCTCGGGAGAAATCTTGTTCCTCACCTCTGGCTTGCCTTTATTGGCCGGCTGGAGTGAACACTGACGAGGAATATAGCTCCCACCTCTTTCTTGCCTTTATTGGCCGGCTTGAGTGGCGATTCACAAGAGCAAACGTGCTCGGAGGAAGGAAGTATTCCAATAAGATGCTGGTAGGGATCTTGACCGTACTTCCGGGATTGTCCTGATAGCCGTGGAATATCTCACCACTCCTCAAGCACCTCAGGAAATGTTGCCCCCTTGTCGCTACGTCACTATGTGCTAGCGACCGTTTTTCACCGGGGCCCATTATTGAGTGTGCAAGTCACCCCCTGCTATTTTATCCGTGTATTCCATAACATTGATCAGACAGGGGACATAGTCCTTCCATAGTTTTAGGTTACCAATTCACTATAGCCGCCCAAACCCATAGCCCAAAATGTTTTGCTTCCATGTTCTGCAATAGTCCAGCACCAACCGGGGGTTGTCCTTGGATGCACTTGCATACAGGGATAATCGTCGATTGGTGCCTCATTTTATTCAAAACGTCTAATGGGCCTCTGCGAGTTGGCTTCAACCCCTCGTACGCCTTTCAAAGGTCCGGGACCAGGGTCCCAAGATATATAAACCC
This sequence comes from Atethmia centrago, assembly GCA_905333075.3. Taxonomy (NCBI): domain Eukaryota; kingdom Metazoa; phylum Arthropoda; class Insecta; order Lepidoptera; family Noctuidae; genus Atethmia; species Atethmia centrago. The sequence goes on from HG995385.1 coordinate 20,059,148, forward strand.
ATAATATAGAATAATAATAAAAATATTTATTTCATAAAAACAAGAACACATTGCACAGTATACATTGCAGATTATACATTTTAATATATTTGTTACACTTTAAGCACAATTATATAGATTATTTCATGAAATCATGACATTTGAGGCCAGTTCTAATTTAAGTAGCTGTATTGTTATGCTGATTCTAATGATTATAATTCTGTAGAGCCATATTTGTTACGGTCGCGAATCATATTTTAATAAACTTACAACCTGACACTGACCTGCTAATTGTAAAAACGTAAGAAAATTTGAATTTCGTGGGCTACCTTAAGGCATCCCCCTTAAATCAAACGTTTTTGTTGTTTGTAACGTTATACAAAACGATGTTCGAAATATGTTAAGGCTTTAGAGTCTCACCTATAATACTCCAAAGTTCCTTTATCCAGGTCGATGCAGGAGCCGATAACGTCACCAGGTAGCCAGGCCTGGCCGTACGGCGAGGTGGCCACGTTCCACTTCCTCACTCGGCCACCATCATAAGCATAGGAATGGGCTGTGTCTCCCACTCCTGTATCCATGGAGAACACGCAAGAAGACGTGCACCAGCCGATCTGTTGGAGTCAGATTAGATTTCTTTTTAAATCGCACCACCGTACGTCACGGCAAGTCTGTACCCGTGTTATTAAATGTTTAAAAATAATAATAATTAAATTAAAAATAATGTTCAATGTGTAATATAATATAGTAAAAATTCAACAAATAGAAGTTAAAAGTGAAAACGAAGCAATAAAAAGAAACAAAAAAGTAAAACATAGTGTAAAAATCAAACAAAGAAAATGACCTTTGGACTTCATTAAGACATTTGATTTCGGAACTTGTTTAACGAACTTTTTAATCTATAGCGTAATTTGAACTTCGTTATCATCGTTCAAATGGCTCGATGCGCTAAGTGTCGACCTGAGTGACCGCCCCGCATGAGCAGTACCAGGTTCGAGCTCCGCCATCTGAGATCCTCTCTTTGTGATTTGAATTTACATAAAAATCATAATAATGGATTTTATTTACATCACATACCGTAAAACTAACAAAGCCGTTTCTTTGAATAATTCTTCGAGCTCAATGTTTGATACTACTGGAATGAGTTTACCTGAGAACACTATGAATAAAGACGAGAATTACATCAAACAAATAAATCAGTTAAAAATGGAATTTCCATCCGTACACCAAGAAGTAGAAAATTTGCTAGAGGAAAATCAACAGCTAAAATCAGAATTAGAGCACAACAAAACAGTTACAGAAAACTACAAAACTACAAAAGTCAGGTTTACTCCTACGCCATCATCCGTACGTTTAAGTAGCAAGAAAAACCGACAGAAACGGAAACTCGAACAACTAACTTCTGTTATGAATCAGATTAGAACGAGTTCTCCTACAAATAGTGATGCTGAAATAAATTTTAAACTTGAAAATAACAACAAAAAATCACGAAGGAGTGTCGCTAAAACAGAAACAACGTAAAATAAAATATGTCTAATAAGCACCAATAACAAAAACAGTATTTTATCGATTGCTGAAGCGACAATCAAGGACGAATTTTAATTATGCCATTACTTATCTCCCCATGCAGGTAACAAACAACTATTTACAGGAATAAACGAAAAATTATCCACTTTCACAAAACAAGATTATTGTATCATACTTATGGGTAAAGAAGACTTTATAGTGACAAAAAATGACCAGACCGATTCGACCAGATTATTTTTATTCATGCGTCACTGCGAAATATAACACATACAAATGTAATCATCTGTTTGCCTATCTATAAATGTAAAGATTACGTAAACATGCATAACTGGAGGGTTGAAAACTTCAACAACCTTCTATACTTGGACATAATAATACATGAGTATGCTTATCTTTTAGATTCTAATAAAAATATATACTATGACTATTCACTATGTAACACAAAGACTGGAATAATTAATGGCAAAGGCATTCGCACCATCTTTAGAGACCTAAACGACTATGTTAAGGACTTACAAGAGTAAAACAATAACGAATTGCAGACCAACCTAGCAGAACCAAGTTTTTTTCTTGAATAATAAGAAATTAATAATATTGCATCAGAATATTGCAGGATTGATTAACAAATTATACATGCTTACAATCTGCTTAGAAGAACTTATAGATAGGGAATAAAAAGTTGATATATTGTGCCTAACGGAGCATTTTATGTCAGAGGCCGAAGAAACCCAACTAGTGATCCCAAACAACAGTTTAGCTTCATGTTTTAGCAGAATAAAAGTAAATGAGGTGGTCCGTGGATTTTAGTCAGAAATGGAAATTTTTGGAAAAAAGTACCTGAGGTTACGAAATTGTCAACAGTTAATACATTTGGATGTTGTATAATAGAACTGACAAAGTATACATCATAATTGTCTGTATTTATCGTGTATCAAAAGCTTCAATTGAATTGGCAATTATTTTTAATAAATGTATTGACTGTGTACTAAACATACAATGAAAAGGGTAATTCCAGACCTAATGAAGGGTAGTAAAATAATACCTTTGTTTAAATCGGGCATCACATCAGACCCCACAAACTTTAGACCAATTTCTGTGCTTCCTACCTTTAGTAAAATATTTGAAAAATTGATGCTAGGTCAATTGCAAAGACATTTTAATAAACATAAATTATTAAACAATAAACAATTCGGTTTCACAAAGTGTCGATCGATTACAGACGCTGGTGTGGAACTTCTTGCACATATGTTTAAGGCTTGGGAGAGGTCACATGATGCCCTGGGTATTTTTTGTGACTTATCTAAGGCTTTCGATTGTGTTTCTCATGATACATTGGTCAGGAAATTGCATCACTATGGTGTTAGAAATACTGCCTTGGAACTTCTTATTTATTATTTGGATAATAGGATCCAAAGAGTGGACGTTAACGGTAAGCGATCGCCGGATTCTATTGTCACTATGGGAGTTCCGCAGGGCTCAATTCTTGGCCCTTTTTTATTTCTCGTATATATTAATGACCTACCTTGCCTTATAGAGAACAGTCATGAAATAGTGTTATTTGCAGATGACACATCACCTTTATTTAAGCTTAAACAATAACAGACAGTTACTGAAGATGTAAATAATGCTCTCTCTAAAATAGTACATTGGTTTAGTGTTAATAATTTACTTTTAAACGAGAAAAAGACCAAATGTATTAGATTTCTGATACCTAACGTTAAGCAGGTAAAAACCAATGTACTAGTAAATGGGGCGGAGTTGGATCTTATGGACACCACTGTGTTCTTAGGTATTACTTTGGACTCAAAGCTACAGTGGGGCCCACATATAACCAAATTGTCGAAGCGGCTAAGCTCTGCAGCCTGTACTCGGTGTATAAAATCCGTCATTTGACTGATGTAGAAACAGCTCAATTAGTATATTTTAGTTATTTCCATAGTGTAATGTCGTACGGCATTTTGCTGTGGGGAAATACAGCCAACAATCAGGCTATATTTGTGCGCAGAAACGAGCCATTCGAGCAATTTATAACCTAAGTTGTAGGCGTTCACTGAGGGATACATTTAAGGATATAAACATAATGACAGTCGCATCTCAATATGTATATGAGAACCTGATTTATGTCAAAAAGAATCTATATTCTAAACACAGCGACATTTATGAATGTCGCTGTGTTTAGAATATAGGTTAATATCCTTTTTATTCCATGCTATCAATATTATTCCATGCTAGCCAGGCATAAATACTAGAAACAAAGACTTACATATTGTGCCCAAGACTAGGCTCCAAAAAATTAGTAATTCATTTAATTGCCAAAGTATACGCCTTTACAACAAACTCCCAAGCCATGTTAAAGAACTGAGCCTCAATAAATTTAAATCATTTGTTAAACAGAAACTCTGTCAAAAAGGTTTCTATAAAGTTAAATATTACTTGGACGACAAAGAGGCTTGGGATTAATTAAGCTACTCCAATGTACCCCCAGGCAACAAACTAATTTTATACTAAGTGTGACATTGATGATTTTTTTACATACATATACAATGACATTAATATTTAGTTTTTGAAGTATTATATTTTTTTTTAATTATTGTGAATGTGAAGACTATGTGGATTATTATTTTTATTATTTCTCTCAGTTAGTTTTCGTCTTGGTCTGGCAGTTCAAAACATTTAAGCGGCCTACCCAAATGTCCTTTCTTTAGTATTGTTCGTCGAATCGTTGAGCTCCTTAAGATCTGAGTTGAGCTGCACGATTACTGACAAAAGCGTGCACTGACTGGATAGGTCCACTCAATCTGTGTGGTTCTTTTCTCAAAAGACCATTTCAGATACCAATCTACATGGTCTTCACATGATCTGACCAAGATTATGTCTGGACTTTAAAAGAGACTGTGACCTCTGAGTTTGTTTCGGCCTTTCTTCTCATAGTAGTCAGATAGGAAACGCCGAGCTCATCTAGTTTTTTTCTAAATATGATTGACGTGTAAAACTGTTTGTACAAACCTACTCACAGAAAATAAAATCATTTCATCATTTCATTTCATTTCATTACAAAGGACAACGAACATAATGGTACCAAAAATTCTCATGAATCAAGACAAAAATTTTATAGTAATTATTTTCATAATTTTTTACGTCATTACGCGTCGGAGATTTGATTTTTGAACTGGGACTTTAATTTAAATTTAAAAAGTACGGCTAATGTTGTACTACCTAGGTATACATGACGTTCTGTCTCAATGCATAACAAAACCTTGAATTTTCAAAGTATCATGATCGCGTAAGACAAATATGCATTGCCATTACACTACATTAATTAAAAATAAGATTATAATTTTTTTCATCTACGGTCGTTTACAGCCAATCATAGAGATGTAGAATGCAATAGAATCGATGTTTGATGAATCGACTACCCAGTCATTTCCTAACGTTTCTTTTGTTAATTAAGTAACTATATCGTTTGCTTGATAAACGATTCACAAATTATATTCATAGCTTTGCTTTCTTTTATGTTGAATAACAGTAACAATTAAGTAAAATCAGTACACCGATTCGATTTATTATTTCTAATTGACACTAAATCAATTTTATTTATTTATTTATTTAAACTTCTCGCCCACAATTAAGTACAAAGGTGGACTTAATGCCTTAGGCATTCTCTACCAGTCAACCAAGGTTGGTGAAGAGATAAGATGGCAGGTGCTCTGAGAGGAAATAAAAATAACGAAAAATATTAATGATAACATAATAGATTATAAATAGAACAAGTACAGAAATACATAAATAGGTTACAAGCATAAAATACAAATACATACATATTTACTACAGTTTTCTTACCACATTCCATCCATCCATCCATCCTCATAACATACATACATGCATACATACATAACATATATACATAACATACATACATAACATACTGTAGAATTATTAATTCTACAATATTTTTTTTGCTATTGATCCTTTTTATAATCATTTCATGTTCAACGTTATTCGCTAGTTCGGATCTTTCTCATCATTTAAGTTTGTTAATTTAGCACCGGTTCGTATTACTAAGACAAAAGAAAGCATTAAAGCGTTTAAAAATGTATTCAGTTATTTAGGCATCCCTTCTCGACTCATAACGGACTGGGGCACGAGTTTTACTAGTAAAAAAAATAATTCATTTGTAAAATCTTTAAGGATTAAACACATTTTAAATTCTGTGGCCACGCCTCGTGCAAACAGTCAAGTAGAAAGGTACAACCGCACGATCCTGTCAGCATTGAGTACAATGACCCATGGTAAAAATTCCAATACGTGGGACGAGTATGTGCAAGACATACAATTAGGTATTAATACTTCTGTGCATAGTATAACAAAGAAAACTCCAACTGAATTACTATTGTGAGAAGGGTTACCAACCCTTCTCTGGGTATATTAAAACAAGTGATAGAGGAAGTAGGTAGCGGCGAAGTTAGGGACGAAGCCGGAAAATCTATAACTACACATCAAGAAATAAGTAAGGAAAAAGTTGATGAAAATAGGAAACAAAGTACAAAATATAAAATAGGAGACTTAGTGAGAATAATTTGGGCTGTTACGTCGGGAACAGGACAATCAAATAAACTAGAGAGTAAATGTCAGGGTCCGTATAGAATTAAAAAAATTTTGCCGAATGACCGATTTGTTGTCGAAGACACCCCACTTATGCGAAAAGGTAGACGCTTTGAGAGCGTAGTGTCAATAGATAAAATATTTCCGTGGCTTAGTTACAATGCTCCCAGTTGTAGTTCCAGTAGTGACAGCGAGGATTTGTAAGATTTGTAGCTTCACCATACTTGTTCTAGGCTAGGCTCTTTTCTTTTGTAAATGATGTTGTGCTATAAGAATAATGATCATGATTTAGGTAGTCAAGATTGGTTTTGTCAAATGTTGGTTATTTAGTATCCTATCAGCTTATCAGTTGGAGCACATGAGTGCCGCCTGAAATTGTTAAACAGTCAGGGACAGGATATTTGGAATGAAATGTATAGAGTAGGATATAAGCAGCACAGTTTTGTTGCTATGATAATGATTATGATAAGAAATAAATTGTATAATTTTTAATCCGTACTGATGATACACATTGTTTATGTATTAATGATAGAATATTAATATGTCGAATAATTTTATCATAAGAAACTTTGAATTTGAAAAGTTCATATAGTTAGTATTATAGTTAATAAACGAAGGGACTCGTTTCTTCTAGATGGCCAAATGTAAACTTTTGAGGCTATAGCAGACTTGTATACCACACATGGTGTACCACAGGGAAGCGTCCTTGGGCCTTTGTTATTTTTAATTTACATTAACGACCTCCCACGCCAAATCCGCCATCCCATGGTACTGGTTGCCGACGATGGTACAGCACTCTTAAACTGCGTTAATAATGAAAACTATGAAAACGATATAAACTACGCCATTAAAATTATAATAAATTTGCTAAATAGTAACAACTTACAAATAAACATACAAAAAACAAAGATAATGCATTTTTCCAAAGACTTCGGATTTAAATAATAATAGTAATAATAATAAAGAAATAACTAAATAATAAATAACAAATAACCCCACCGCCGTATCTCTACGTTGACGTCGTGGTGGGGCTTGCGCGCTCCAAACTCCAGGTCTGTGCCGGTAGAGTTTACTTTGCCGGAACAGGTCTTGGATAAGCCAAACTAAGAGAGATACAGAAACCCGCAGGGCAGCATATGGCGAGCTGTTGGGCAGTAGCGACCCCACGGACCCTATCTCCTGGGAGAAGTCTTGTTCCTCATCTCTGGCTTGCCTTTATTGGCCGGCTAGAGTAAACACTGACGAGGAACAGGCGCTCCCACCTCATTCTTGCCTTTATTGGCCGGCTCGAGTGTTGATTTGCAAGAGCAAACGTGCTCGGATGAAGGAAGTATTCCAGTAAGATGCTGGTAGGGATCTTAACCGTACTTCCGGGATTGTCCTGATAGCCGTGGAATACCTCTCCACTCCTCAAGCACCTCAGGAAGTGTCGCCCCCCTTGTCACTACGTCACTATTAGTCTAATAATAATTATTATGTGGAATGTGAACTCGGCTGTCATTGTGCCGATTGTCGTAACGGCCAATGGCCTGATGGCCGAAAGCCTCAACGAACATCTCTCGAAGCTCTCGTTAGGCGGTTGGATCAAGGGCCTGATTCAGAAGGCAGTATTCCTCGATACGGCTCGCATTGTGAGGAGGTTCCTGTCTTTGGAGCCCTAACCACCGGTAACTTGGACCCTGCTCCCGATACCGGCGGACCACTATTTTATATATTTTTAAATGTTTTTTTATATTTTTTCTAAGAAATATTTAAAAATGTATTTTATAAGGCAAAAAGTTTGATAAACGAAATTATAATAGTCAAAATGTGGACAGAGTAGATGTTACAAAATTTCTAGGAATATTAATTGTCAGTCAACTGACATGGAAGGCACAGGCAAAAGCAATCTGTAAAAAACTTAGCGTACTTACTTATATGCACTTAAAACCTTAAAAAAAAGTTAATATCAAAACAGTATTACTAGCATATCATAATCTGTCGTTTCAATTTTGAGGTTTGGTTACGTTGGGTTAACGTTTCAATATTGGGGAACTTGTACCGAAAAAGAGAGTATTTTTAAGGCCCAAAAACGCTGCCTATATTTGGTTTGAAAGTTACTGACAGCTATGTTCCAATTTTTAAAGTCATAATTTATTGACATTTCCGTCCCTTTACATTTTAGAAATTGCTCTTTTTGTCAAATGTAATCGACATCTATTTTTAATTTTATCAGAATGCAGATACCGAGATATTACTTTGCGATCTCAATACCAAAAATTGTTACGCACAGGTGGATATAGAACTGCTTTGTTGAGGAAAAGTGTTTTTGGTATGGCACCGGCAATTTTTAACCACATTCCTAATTCCATAAAAGAGGAACCAGTAACAACTTTCAAGAAGAAACTAACTGCATTTCTATTAAATAAATGTTACAGTAGTACCGGAGTACCGTATCGGCTTTTCTAGCTGATTTTTAGTTGTGTATGTTTGATGATGAACTGCCTCAATGTTTGCATACCAAAATGGTAGAATGTACAAGGATTCTTTAATATTGTTGTAACCACCTTATTTGAGACATAGACATTAAATCGTCCTCACATTTAGTTATAAATTCAACATTATTTATACTAATCTTTATGTATCAATATAATTTAAAAGAGTATCCATGGAGTTTCTTGCCCGTTCTTCTCCATAGGTACCTACTACGCTTTGAAATGGGCTACTAGCTTCATATTTTTAACTGACCGACTCCTTGACAATTCAAAAGTGCCTGTAAATGGTTTAATTGAAATAAACGCTTTGAGTTTGAGTTTCAGTTTATTGTAAATACCTACATTCTGAGCAAATAAATCAATATTTTACTATATTATATTCTATTCTATTCTATTGCAATTAGGCAAACACCGCTGCGGTTTGCAATTGCGGTTGCTTTCAGAATTGTACTTTTAATATTCACACGTAACTATATTCTGACCTGCATAATTCCCTTAGTACCGAGCTGCACCTCGTACATCCACTTGTTTCCGAACACGCACGCCGTGGCCCTGATGGTGGCGAAGCTGGAGAGACCCTGCACACTCACTCTCTCGTCTCCCACCAGTACTAAGCGGCCTGTACCTGTAGACATATGACTAAAAGACTAAAAGGCACACAATATAAAAAAAGGTAGATAAAAAATAAAAATTAAAAAAAAAACATATATAAAAAATCAAATAAAAAGTGTAAACCACGATATAAAAATTAGCAGGAAAGTGTGCCTCACGGCTGCGCCAAAAAGGCCCAGTTCAGCAAAAAATGCCAGACAACCAAAGAATGAAATATGAGAATGTTTCTTTGCCAAGTTAAACCCTGAAGTATGTCGGAAGCTTCTTAGGGAAAACGGTGGATTATGTCAGACTGTCAAATCTAGGTACCTATGTCAGGAACTACCCTGTTAAATCAAGGTATGTCAGGCACTTACTGACTTTGGACTTTATTGTAGTAGTCATAAGCAATACTGCTGAGCATGGACGCCTGGTTTGGGCAAAGTGTAATTCGGTTTTTCACTATGAAATTTCTCTGAAGTGGCAATCGGTGCTCGGTTAATGGTAATAGACTCTCTCTCTATATTACATGGGGTTTTTTATATGCTGGCGAAATGTGCGCTTACTATACGTACGCCACTGACAACCCTTTGGGTAATACGGGCGTGCTGCAAGAATGTGGTAAAAAAAAAACGAGCGAGCCTTACAGTAGCTGCATATGATGTGCAACATCTGACATCTCACCTTGGTAATAAGCAACTGAGCAGCGACAGAAGTTAACCTCAAAATAAAAAAAAAGCTAAATTCCGAAATATTTATGTGAATAATTATTCATTACTAGTAGTCGCCCATTGGTCGAAATTCGACCCACTCTATTTACAATCTATATAGTGCTTACTAATTCCAAAAGTACCTGCACTCATTCCATGCTATTATAAACATAACATCACGCCTTGCTTCCTCGAAGGGTTGGGCAGAGGTGTACTTGTAGTACATCCACATTTCGCCAGTTATGTTTAAGTCCCATGTAATAGGGGGCGAGCCTGTTGCCATCCAACGGGCACAAATCTAGACTCCGGGCTGCTACTGAGAAATTCCAGATAGAAAAACCCAATAACACTTTGCTCGACCCGGGAATGAGTTCGCTCAGGACCTCATGCTCAGCAGTAGCGCTTGCGACCACTCACTAGACCAACGAGGCAGTCGGCCATTATAAAGTACTTACTCATAGGGAATATGCAAGTAATTCAAAATTTATCCATTACTTAAATATACACTGTGTAGGAGTCAAGAAACAAATTCCTTTTCTTTTTACATTTTTTAATGCATTACTTATTTTACAGTTCATTAATTTATGTTGCGTTTATTTTTGGTGGAACGGAACTCAAACTCAAAACGCGACGTCTTCGACAATGCTGGAAGTGACAAAAGAAACTATTTAAAAAAAATCTATTCTTCGCAAAGTGCTTGAAATCTCACTAAGGTAAGTAAGTACGATTTCTGCTTGAATAAAGCACAACATATAATTTAATTTATATGATTTGGGGCTACAAACAGATGTAAACAAAGAAGTTTTGTGGCAAATAACGTCAAGCAGAAACGGTCGTACTGTAGTAGAAAATTGTTGGAGTTTCATAATTTTTTTGAGCAACAAGCAGTAGTTGAATTTAACTTTTAATACTTTTCTTGGGTTTATATTCCTGTCTATTATTGATATAGTGAAAAAATAATTACATGCATATTCTCTATTCCATGCTATTAAAAAGTACTAACTTATTCCATGCTCAAGCTGGCACTTCCTGTCTACACATTTCCGTCCCTTTTCACGAAATCCTTCCCACAGAAAGCGAGAGGAAAGATGTTACACATTAAAAAAGATTTATAAGAATTGGCAACGAATTTGTGGAATTTATGCTGCGTTTTGGCCCTCTATTGTCAAACGAAAATCTATATTTTAAACTGTAAAGCCCCGCGGGACACCGATTCGGAGTCAAACAATAGAAAATCAATTGTGTCTCATTAGCTGTCCTTGGCCAATTAAGGCTAAAATAACATCTAAAATGGTGAAATAAGACGCCAAGCGTAAACCTTTTCACTGCAATTTGTCTGGCAAGCGCGGTACAGTGTTAATTACGATAATTATTCTATGCCCGCTCAGTGACAGCAGAGGGCTGTGACGTAATAGATGTTAACGTGCTTTTGATGTCGCTTCTAAGCAGAGCATCGAGTTTGAACGAAGAATATTTTGTGTAAACGAGACTCTGTTACTAAATATAAAGACTATACTGAGATCGTTTTGCTTTCTAATAGAAACTATTTTTAAATTAAATGAAATTGTATGACGCCAGTTCTCTTGTAAATCAACGTCATGCTCCCTGGCGGAACCACCTGTGCTTTAACAAGTATAAGTTACATTAAAAAGTCTATGAAATGTCTATAAAATTCTAGTCCTATAAAAAAAATCTATATCTCTAGTTTCGACGTAAACTTTTATTTAGTAATTATTTGGTACTATATGTTTGCTTATACTAGGTATAGTAATAGTTGGTTTCACTATAAATAAAAGTTTACGTCAAAACTAGAGATATAAACTTTTTGTAATAGGACTAGAACTTTATAACATTCCAGACTTTTTTATGTAACTTATACTTGTTAAAGCAAAGGTGGATCCGCCATCCGGGAGCTTTGACGTATAACTCAAACAAATAATAGAAGATAATTAAGTCACTTGTACCGCAATGCCGCTTATACGGGGTCAAATAAAATTAGTTAGAGAAACTCCGCAGAAGAGATGGGTATCGATATCTAAACAGGAAAAACAAAAAAACAAATGTGTTGAAGATATATTTTTTTAGGTTAACGACTGTAGGTAGTGTAGATTCTTGAAATATCCGTTTAAAAATCGTTGTTTTTGTGTAAACTTCACAGACGTAAAAGGTATTAATATCTTAACATAATAACCAAAAACAAAAACAAATTTTCTCAATTACTCATACTTAATGTATGAGGCCACTGTAGGCGTGGGCTTGCGAACGGTGAGCATTGGGTAGCTTGCCGTCCGATAAGGACCAGGTCGACGACGCGTTGTGTTCCACGCGCGCCTCAAAGAGATGTCAGCACAAGTGTAGGGGTACGCTAGGGGCAATGTCTGCCGGGGTCATGGGAAAGTCCGAAAGGGATACCGTGGCCTCTGGGAACCCAGGCAATGTAAGGGACATGGGTGGGTTTTAGTCAGTAAGAGTCTGACACGCCCTTCCGGTCCGCCCTGAGCGGGAGAAGTTATTTGATAATTTCCTACCCAAAAAAAAATAGGGGCTGTTGAACCCAAACAAAATAATTATGATTTTTTTTTCCTTTTCACAATAAAAGGAAAAAAAAATCATAATTATTTTGTTTGGGTTCAACAGCCCCTATTTTTATTGTGTTTAGAGATATGCTTTCACGTCAGTCGGAGCTTGCTAATTTAATTTGACCCTTTAGTTATTGCAATTGTCTTTTATATGACCATTGGAATAAGGTTTATGTTACAATCAAACTTTCGTAAAATGCACTAAATATACCTAGAAAGAACTCAATTCTCAATATTAACTAACCTGTAGATGCGTCGAATACAACGATCTTCGGTCCTACTCTCCCGAATCTGTCATCACTAGTTTCTGTTATCTGAAATTACAAACATTAATAACCGAGTCACGTCAGCCACATTCACAGTGACGGCTGGGTACAGTCTCCACACGGTGGGTGCCTGAGGATGGACGGCGCCACCGAGGCAGGCCCAGGAAGCGGTGGCGGCCGACCTAGACGTTTACCGTAATGGTTGGATCGAGGTGGCTCTGGAAAAAGATGCCTGGAAGTATTTGGGGGAGGATTTTGCATAGCAGTCAGAAAGTGGAGGCTAACTAAAAAAACCGGCCAAGTGCGTGTCAGACCACGCATAATGCTAATAACCTAAAAAAAGAAAAGTAAACCAAGATTGTCTACTGCCCGTTTTGACTAAGTGTTAATTTATAGTGAAAAGTTATTTTAAAATATATGTACAACTTTTTCTACAGTAAGGGTGTCAGCGTCGTCGATCAACAGGATCATCATCTGTGTATTAGCCTTTTTCCAATAATGTTGGGCTGTATTTACCAGTATTTTTTGTGGAACGACTGCCTATTTGACCTGCGCAACCCAGTTACTGGGTAACAGAACACGATACACCTTGGTACGACTTGGAGGATTGAATCTTCAAGTAACAACTGTCGATCGACGTCTTTTTTTTTGTTGATCACCGATTAAATTAATTAAAATAATCATCATAAAACGGCGGAGAACGAATATTCGAAGAAATTACCAGATAATTTCATAGATACTTAGTTTAATTTGTCGCGTGATAATTAGTTTACCTAATTTTATGCATTACTAGCTGCGCCCCGCGGTTTCACCCGCATAAGTTGATCCCGTGGAAATATCGGGATAAAAATAACCTATGTCCCTAATCCAGGCCATGGTCTACCCATGTGCCAAATTTCATCCAAATTCGTTCAGCTGTTTGAGCGTGTAAGCGTAACAAACAAACTCACTTTCGTATTTATAATATTAATATACAACAGGGTGGATTTTTGAGACGGGGCAGGTACCTTAATCGTTGTAGCTACAGGAAACCATCTTAGGAGACTGTCCTTAACTTTTTGAGAATTTTTGTCTCCATTCACAGATTTTGAAAAAATTGTACAATCAGCAAGAAAATGGGTAGGTAGTTATCAGAAAACCTTTTTTGGTGTCAATCGATCCTGTTTCTTATAAGAATCAAAAGACTCTATTGGACCGACCGAGGTTTGAGCACAAAAAAAAGTCAGAAATCGCAAAAACTTTTCTCATACTTTTGGTAGGAAAGAAAATCCAACATACTTTTTTATGATGGACACTTAGCCGAAAAGAAACAAAAAAATTCTTCCTAAGACCGTTTTATTGCAGCGACAACGGTTTAGGTGCTTGTCCTTACTGCCACATCTCAAAAATCCATCCTGTATACATAATTACATATACAGAGTGGATTTTTGAGACGGGGCAGTAAAAACAGCTACCTTAACCATTGCACGTTGTAGCTACAGGAAAATGGTCTTAGGAGACCGTCCTTAACTTTTTGAGACATTTAGATTTACATTACAGATTTTGGAAATATTGTAGTCAGCAAGAAAATGGACTGTTTTTACAAAAACTTTTTTTGGTGCCAATAGATGCTGTTTTCTACAGGGATTAAAAAACTCTATTAGAACAACAGAGGTTTGAGTACTAGAAAAGGCAGAAATTGCAAAAAACTACTATTCCCATACATTTTGTAGGAAATGAGACTCCAACTTACTGTTGTACGATGGATAGACTGGCCGAATAAACAAAAAAAGATGAACTTCAAATTTCGAATGAATACGCGTTATAATTTAATTTGGTTGAGAACAATATTTACATAGTTTGTTACTTTTAAAAAAACTTTTCCCATACACAATTTTTTGCGATTTTTTCTTTTGTATAATTGACCCTAACGATCGATGCAATAAAAGTACAGGGTATAATTTTTGAAGATTTTAGCCGGTTCGATTCCCGGGTGTGGGAGAAGAGAATTTTTGAAAATCTTTGAATGCAGTTTGCTTTCTATTCAAAAATAAAGGAATGTTTCCTTTGAGTAAAATTTTCTATCTGCAGTATTAAGAGTACTTTCCCTCCGGGTGGCATTACAAAATTCCACCCTGTTTAAATAATATTTATACTCGTATATATTGTTATGAAGGATAACTATCCTTCATAACAATATATATAAATATTTTTAAGTTAGTCATTAAAAAATCACTCATCCTACTAATATTATGAATGTCAAAGTTTGTATGTTTGTTACTCAATCACGCAAAAGCGGCTGAACGGATTTGGATAATACTTTTAATTCCGGTTGCAGATTTCCGTGTGATTTTTTCCGACATCCACGTGGGCGAAGTCACTGGCAAAAGCAGATCTCTTATAAAATGAACGACGTTTACAATAGATATTAAGAAGTTACTTATATTCTTACTTCTGGAACAGGCGCGGTGTGTTTCTTGGCCTTCGTCTTGGTGTTCATCACCTTGGCATCCAACATCTTGGGCAGATTCTCACGGATGTGAGTCACGTATTTACTTCTTCTGGAAAAGTCGTGCTTTACAAGTCATCGTACTTCTACCCTTCGAGCGTCTATAACCCAACGTTGGTCCTTAAGGATCCACGCCATTTCTGATTGTTGTTAAAGTCGTTTACTTTATTGTAGCCATATTTTCATCCGTAGACTAGTTAAGAATGGCAATTTATCCAACATTTTAGCAATACATAATAAATTTAAAAGGAGTGCGTATATTTTAGGAGGTAATCAGGTGCATAAAACTGGACAACTTTCCCCAAGGAACATAGATCGAAATCTTAAAATTGAAAATCGTTTTTCATACAAAGTGACTGCTCACGTGACTAGTTTGTATGAGAAGTTGAATTTAATTTTTAGATTTCGACCTATGTTCCTTGGGGAAAGTTGTTCAGTTTTATGCACCTGATTACCTCCTAAAATATCTCCACTCCTGTAAAACTTATCCTGTATAACGTTAATTTTTGTTCGATTCCAATGCGTCCTACCAACCAATAAACAAAGGCTACTCGGCCGCTGTTTCCACTGAGAGCGGAGACGACTAAAATTATATAGAGGTAAAATTTGTTTGTATGTAGGGGTAATCGCTGGAATTACCAGTCGGATAAGAAAAAATATTTTTTCATTTTATAGCCCAATTCTCGGAGAAGACTATTTAACATCACGCTGCGATTCTTAGGAGCTGAGCAAAAAGAAAAAAAAGTCAGAAAGAACGTCAAGCGATAACGAAGTAATAGCGCGGGCGGGCGATGCAATGCGACGCAGTGGGTCGCGGGAACAAGAAAATTCATGCGGACGAAGTCATGAGTAGAAGCTGGTCACAGATAAGTTATGATTCGCAATGTTCTTGTTGATTGGTCAGGTGGCTGGTGTTGTTCGATTTTACCCCCAACCAGCACCACAGTTATCCACCCCATGACAAAAACTTGCAAGATGAGAATGCTCAATATTTTCCTAATGCTGGGAATAGAATCTCTTGGCTTGTGTCAATCATTTTGTCAGTGTCAGCCTCATCCAAGTTCTACTTACTATAAAAATGTCATTAGGAAAACCGTGTTTTTAAAGTCATTTTTTGACTTCAATCCGCTGCCGCCGTGGCCACAGTTCCGGTAACTTGTAGGCCAGGGCCTCGCCCTTAATTACAAAATTCCTCTATGTTCACTATGTGATATTTCTACGCAGTTATGTCAAAGTGACAGCTGTCAACTGACTATTTTGCTTCTTTACAAAATTGATGTTTGTATTTCCCAAGTACCCAAAAGCCTAAAGAGAAATTGCTATTGCTACTGACAGTCGGATTCAGCCCGATTCATAAATGTACCAACACGTAGCGTGGCAGACACGGTGACAAGGCACCGAGTGGCCGGTGGGGAATTCCGTAACACACAATCAGTAGCAATGGGTTTCATTTTAACAGTTCAGCAACATTAATTGCGTTATATACGTCGTTGAGCAGACAAATGTTTTCGAACATATGAAGCATTGGATTAGCAATATACTTCAAAATCATTCAGATTATGGTTAATAGTAACACAATAAGGGGGCAGGGCCTGAGTCTTTCATGATTGTGTTGGTAAAGTTTTTAAGCTATTATAATATTTTTGTTGAGACTAGAGATAAACCCGCATTGGGGCCGCGTGGTGGTTTATGGCCCACACCCTTACACAGAGAGGAGGCCTGCATCTTGCATGGGAATGTTACAGGCTGATTATGCTTATGTTAAGGCTAGATTCCAATAACAATACTAGCAAGAAAGGCCATCACAACAACCGCAATCACTATGTATGTTTAATATTAAACAATTAATTGTATGTACAGTAAAATAAAAATACTAACTGATTATGTCTGTCCGTATTGTCTTTTATCACCATTTCATTCCCAAATACCCTTCGGATCGTGTCGTGAACCTCTCCCTTCTCTGCCGACCCGCTGCAGACCCCAAACATGGATCTTAGAACATTCATCATGGGGAGAGGTCGGTGCTTCTTGGGAGTCCTTTGGTCAGCAATTTTGACTTGGTGCGTTGGCACCTGCAATGGAGTTTCCCAGATTGCTGATGCTTTATGCTGATGATTTTGGCACAAGGTCCACACTGTTCGTTCTCCCTTGCTAGATGCGAGGTTGCGAGGCGATTTTAACTTTGTCTCTTTGAGGGTTATATTGGGAGTTTGTACGATATTTGCCAGTTAGCTCAGACCGTGAATGTCTTCTAGAAAATACTCCTAACTAACTATGTGCGGTCTCTGCATTAAAAAGAAATTAATTAAGATTTTGCTCAAGTTATAGCCAGAAGTCCAGAAGGTAACAATATTTCACAACACAAAAATAAAGTTTCAAATAAACGCTATTGCCTACAAAAACAAGAAGGATTTTAATAAATTCTAAGTATAATTTAAGATAGTATCTCAAAATCATATGGTAGGTAACTGTCAAAAACTTTACGTCAATTTGATGGAAATGTAATCCCTGGCGTTTCTAAATTTGCCAAAGATGGTAAACAACAATGGCCGCTTCAAATTTAGTATTTTTTTATTTTGGTTTAGTGATGTGTATGTATGAATTTTAAGTTCAGGGGTAATCGATTTTACAATTATAATTAAATTATTTCCACGCATAGAGTAAAAAAATATATATAAAAAAATAGCTTTCATTTTAACTTAGCACTTTAATGCTTATAATAATAAATAAATAAATTCTTTATTGGCATAAACAATAAAGAATTTATTTATTTATTTAACTTTAAAGCTTAATATTACGCAAACGGATTCCTGAATCGAAAAATGGTTTTCACAGACCCGCGATATTTTTGACCGGCCTAACCAAAGATATACACCGTGGGAAAGACTTACACGTAAAATGAGGATGATATTTTTTTAACCTACAATTTTTTGTTCATCCTTTTACATCCATTACCATTTTGTCGGCGTGATTAACATGTATACCCATGCCAAATTACATCTTTGTGGTACTAAGAGTCTCTGAGGTAAGCCGGGGGACATACAGACAGACAGACATGGCGAAACTATAAGGGTTCCTTGTTGATTAGGAACCCTAAAAATGGACTCCAAATTAGTAGATTTATTGATAATATATATTATATGCAAAAAAATATTATATGAAAAGAAAATTGCAATTTTTTTACGCCAAAGGCTTCTTTTCCGCCCTTCTAGTTTACCCTATTTTTCCCAGAATCTAATAGCCGGTGTATCCGTTATACATCTACGAGTTCTACGAAATTATTATTTTTTCTTTAAATGTGTATTAAATACTCTTTGTAATATTGTCGATAACTATTATATCACATCACTTACTTCAATGACAAAAATAAACGACGAGTCAAAAACGATGTCAGTCGTTTGACGTTTTGTATGAATTCAAAAATCGGCCCAGATTTTCGCTATTTTTGATGAATACATAATATAATTAATACTTTTCTGGTGATCTACAGAATGAAAAAGTGATTGTGATAAATATGTGTGTGCTTATTAGGCGCGTTATTGATCAGTGACGCGCAGATAACGCGTTCTATTCCTAGGAAAGTTCAATATTATCGCTTTTGGTTCCTGGTACCTCTTGTATAAGTAGGAACACGGTAGGAACGGTGAGCATAAAGGGTGGTTTGAAAACTAAAAGCTATGAATGCATAAATTAATGAAATGCACCGATCCCAGCGTGTTAAACCATACTCGATTGCTCGAATGAACCCAAGGAATCACATTAGTCCCTGAAGCCTCATGTTTCATTGGACTGCAGAGACCATTGCATATCAAAGAGTAGACCAGGGGGCGCGGTAATGGTCAGTAAGACCATTGACAGGTGGTTTGAAAGCTAAATGTTAGAGTAAATACACTTTTGTTAGGATTTCTTCCATGGCATTAGTATGTACTGTATAGCTTTTCGTTACTTTATATTACTATAATAATCTATATATTTGTATATTATACATTAAAGTTGCTTTTCGTGTTTGGCTGTGTGAACGGGAGGCAAAAATCTAGTATCGTTTGGCAGGAGAAGGGGGGTGGGAGTGGGGGGGAGGTTGGGGGGTGGTGCACCTTGCTCCCTGGCACTACTCCCATGAAAAGGTAACGCACCGTTCTTGAGAAAAATAAATTATTGTAACCTAACCTCAAAACACTTAAGTCGTAACAATTTAATTAAATTCAATTAAAAGGCGTAGTATGAATAGGGTTTAATAAAAAATTACCTCGAAGGGGATAGCGGGGTCAGGTTTGCTCGCTCCGCTTGCTCACTAGACCCCGCAATCCCCTTCGAACCTAACCTGTCCGAATCGGGGTGCCCCAAGTCCCGAGCTCGCTTCGCTCGCTCTTACATCCTAAGTTCTCCTAGTAACAGTAGTAACATTGCCTTTTGTACACATATACGATCAGTGGAAGTACAAAAACAGAGAAAAAATTCACGCAACTCGAGGAGAAACGGAACGATCGAAAACAAATGACAGTGACACATGACGCAAATGGCATACCTGTTTTATTGTTTACGTTCCGTGTTATCGAATTTGCCCGACATTTTATACCATGGACTGACTACAAATACTGATACTGGATACTGGATACTGACTACAGGTACTGGGGCAGATTTGGTTGTTAATCGCCCATTTTAAACGTTTCGTTTTCGCTTCTTATCGGATTTGACGTTAGAAACATTTTTTATTAATTTCTCGAAAAATTTGCATTACCTTTTATAATAAGAGTGGTAGCGTTATAATCGGGGACCCAAACCCTACCAACTTTAGCCCCTTTTACCCCCCAACTCCTGCCAAACGATACTAGATCCAACCCCACATGTCTTCGATATTTTTGGTTCTAGGACATGTCGGCTTCCTCACGATGTTTTCCTTCACCGTTGCCATTGCCAAACTTACATATATACGAGTACTTAGATATAATACAGATATCTCGGCGTGAAAACTGCTCGGCAATAATATCTGATTGCATGATTCATTTATTAATATATGAAGCCAAATACAAGGTGTTGTTTTGGACCTGCAAAACATTTTAGGAAGTAATTATGTTAGTGATTCTCGACCCGAATCAACAAAAAAAAAAGAAATTAAAAAAAAAAAATAAAAAGAAAAGATTAAATTTAAAAATCTAAAATAAAAAGTATTATTGATTATTGACTTGGTATCGTATTGTTATACGATTATTTACGAGTTTCATAACAACCTCCTGAAATGTTTTGCAGGTTCAAAACAACATCTGATAAATCGTGGAAGGCATTTACAAGAGGCAGCACAAATAATGTGACATCGCAGGAACACCACACCTATCCAGCGCTACAGGCGACGCCAAAATATAGTATGCTGCATCAGCTTCAAAATATTTGTAAATGCAATATCAACGGACAAGTCTTGCTTCATAAATATCTGCCTACTCAGTTAAATTCAAAAGGATGTGATACGACGTTGTAATCGAAAACCTCTGACGTCACTTTGGCACCATAAAAACCTGAAAGTAGAATGTTTGGAGATTTTTCTATATCGCAAAAATATGTGACATCTCACTGGAAGCATAAATATCTGACAGTCATTTTTGAAAGTAGAAATGACAACAATAAGCGTTTTGTTTTCTTTTCGGCAACTTACTCGATGTCGACTATTCTGTCTCTTGCATGTATACCCAGTGAACGGAAAAAACATGGAAGCATTACTTCAAGGGAACTAAGCGCGCATCCTGACACAAAATCCCAAACAAACTCACACATCGAAAACCCGTCGCTGATTTGCAAAACTACACAAACAATATTGTTACTACTCTGGATGCACAGTTAAAAATTAACCATATGGGGATGGTGTTACGTGACAATTTACTTTTCTACCTGACAATAATGACAAATTTTATTATGACAAAGCTATTATAGGTAAGTCATAAAATTTATTTTTATAAAAGAAACTTTTATGTACCTACAATAGCTTAGTATATTTTGAATAATGCCGTCCCCATAGAAAAAAAAGGTTATGTCTAATAAAATTTGTCATTATTGTCAGGTAGAAAAGTAAATTGTTTGGTTGGCATAACATCATCCCCATAGACTTCGTGTCATAATTCAACCGACTTAATTTTTAATAGAAATATAATAAATAGCGATGTACTTACACGTGAAAACTAATTCCATCATTCTTTTTATGCAAATGTGATTTATTTACACACCACTTCACTGCACAAGAAGGCATTTTTAAATATTTAACACGCAAAAACCGGTAAATACGAGGGTCATTCAATAAATACTTAGCCTACAAAAAGTAAACGAAAATTTTGGAAAAGTGGCAATTTATTTTTCAACAAAGTCTCCTTTTAGTTCGATACACTTAACCCAGCGATGCTCCAACTTTTTTAACCCGTCCGAAAAATAGTTTTTGTCAAACTCTGCAAAATAGGCCTCCGTGGCGGCGATGACCTCCTCATTCGATCCATATCTATTCCCGGCGAGTGATTTTTTCAGATTAGGAAACAGAAAGAAGTCACAAGGGGCCAAATCTGGAGAATACGGTGGATGGGGCAACAATTCGTAGCGTAATTCGACCAATTTGGCCATGGCAACGGCAGACGTGTGAACCGGTGCGTTGTCGTGGTGAAACAGCACTTTTTTCTTCGCCAGATGGGGTCGTTTTTTCATTAATTCGGCGTCGAATCGGCCCAATAAATCGGCATAGTAAAGCCCTGTAATTGTTTTACCCTTCTCGAGGTAATCGATGTAGATCACACCTTGTGAATCCCAGAAAACGGTGGCCATTACTTTTCCGGCCGATTTTACAGTTTTCGCCTTCTTTGGAGCACGTTCCCCGGTCTGGATCCATTGTTTTGATTGCTCCTTGGCCCTGGTGTGTACCAGTGGATCCAGGTTTCATCGACGGTCACAAAACGACGCAAAAACTCCGCTGGATTCCGCTTAAACAGCGCCAAACACGTCTCCGATGTGGTCTCACGGTTGCGCTTGTTTTCTGGTGTGAGTAAACGCGGCACCCATCGCGCCGACAGCTTTCTCATGCCGAGTCCCTCGTGAAGAATATGATGCACTGTTCCTTCTGAAATGCCTACAGTCTCAGCTAGCTCCCGAACCTTCAATCGGCGATGGATTTTTTAAATGTTTTCCTCCGTAGCAGCTGTTTTCGGTGCACCTGGACGTGGTTCATCAAAAACCGACGTACGGCCACGTGCAAACTCGTTGAACCAATTCTTGACGGTGGCCATCGATGGAGAAGAGTCACCGTACACAGCATCCAAGCGCTCTTTGATTTCGATGCGCGTTTTCCCTTCCAAAAATAGGAATCGAATCACCGAACGATATTGCTCTTTTTCCATTTTTGTAAAACCGATCGACACGTTCGCTTCCATAAGTTGTCAAATTAAAACAAATGAAGGGATTGGAATGAAAATTTGAAAAAAGAATTAAAAAAGAATGTGCTACACTGTGGTAAAACTCTTTTGAAACTACAGCGCCCTCTGGCGATGAGGATAGGTACTTATTGAATGCACCTCGTAACAGTCGACCACCGCTGTTGCCTGCTGCGGACGAACCATAGACTAATATATTGAGAGGACGAACTAAAAGCGTGAGCGGCGCAATCGGTAAGCTCCGCCCACCGCGGCGCAATCTGCTTTGGGTCATTTTTTAAAGCTAGGAATGTTTCCATGTTTTTTTCCGTTCACTGTGTATACCTATGCTTTCCAAAAAAAAAAAAATCACATATATTTGCCGTCATATATTAATGGAAACATCATGCAATCAGATATTATTGCCGAGCTGTTCATAGTAATATATTTTTGCTCGGGACTGTAGATTACACGTATTCAAATAATAATTCGTTTTAAATCTCTTCGATAATCGCCAATTCAAACAATCGGATACCAGTTACAAATAAACATTTCTCTCACCGGATGGGCTATAAATTTTAATGGCCTGTGAATCGTCGGGGACGGGCCTAAATCGAGGCCACAGGATAGATCGGTACAGAAGGCCGGCTACATACAATGGGCGAAACTATAGTGCGTTCATTATAACTTGACGCGTAATGCGGTAGCGCTGAATTTTGCAGTCTTATTATATATATCAATACTAATTGAGTTCAAAATGGTAACTGATAGAACAGAACTAGCAATCACATGACTGCAAAATTCAGTGCTACCAATTGCGTCATGCGTCAAGTTATAGTGAACGCACATTACACTTACGCGAAGCTACGAACACATAGACGCGAACGTATGATGATCTATATCTATAACAGGGGGTAACCATCACCTCTTATAGCAGTATTATTTCAATATTACTTCAGCGTGAGAAAGAGATGGAGTTATAAGTCCTGTATAGCTCCATCACTTTCCCACTGTGAAGTAATATTATAATAATACTGCTTTAAGAGGTGATGTTTACCCCCCAGAACTATACAGCGTGCAGCGTGTAAAAATACCCATAGCTGCTATCTACGCATTCTGTGCATCAAACTAAGTAACATTGAGGAAAAAATATTAAGTACTGGAAAAATACTTTTATTTTCGGTGTGAAAAATCGCTGGTAACGCACGCAAAACCTTGTTTTTTGGGTGCATGCAACGGTACAGGAGCTGTGGTGGTATTTAAAGTTGTAATAAAACATTTAAAACTTGTATTCGTTGGAAATTTTACCTTCACTCCGTAACCAGAAGTTTTCCATTACAATAAAAACCGGTCAAGTGCGTGTCGAGCCACGCACAATGAAGGGTTCCGTAGTTGGGATGCATTCATCCGAAGAACAAACTTAACATTGTAGTTTAAAACCATGTTCTTCCATACAATTCTATTGTAAATGTAAGTTTGTGCGTATAATATTGAGATATTTTGTTATTTAGAATATTGTTATGTTAAGGCCATAAACTGCTTATAGGGTTTCCTGTAATTAATATGTATAGAACTA
This sequence comes from Atethmia centrago, assembly GCA_905333075.3. Classification (NCBI taxonomy): domain Eukaryota; kingdom Metazoa; phylum Arthropoda; class Insecta; order Lepidoptera; family Noctuidae; genus Atethmia; species Atethmia centrago. Next base: position 20,083,316 of record HG995385.1, read on the forward strand.
TTTTCAGTACATAACATCATAATCAGCCTATAATGTTCACACTGCTGGGACACAGACCTCCTCTCTGTGAGAGGGGGAGTGGGCCGTTATCCACAACGCGGGCCCAGTGCGGGTTAGTAGATGTCACATGTCTTCGAATTTTTGGGTCTAGGACATGCCGGTTTCCTCACCATATTTTCCTTCACCGTTTTGAGAGCAGTGGTGATGAAATAATTTACACAAAAGTAAAGCGCCTGTCTGGGTTCGAACTTACGACCTACAACTCGTAAGTCGCAACCGTTACCACTGGGCCACCACTACTCTCATCATTGCCACTGCTCTCATAAGGTGGGTAAATTTTTATTTTTTTTCTTAAATTACTTAAAAACTATTTATTATAAAATTATAAATATATATATTTGAAACTCTCCCAGTAAGCCCTTTAATTTGATATATCATATGTACAGTTGCCAATTTTTTTTTATTAACTCCCAAAAGTTACTCCTATATTCAAAATTTATTTATTTTCGTTACACGGCCGTGTTTGGGTCACAGAAATTCGTATGTGTACCAAATTTCAACTCCATCGGTTCAGTAGATTTGAAGCAAATTGGCTGTGACAGACAGACAGACAGACACGAGTGATCCTATAAGGGTTCAGTTTTTCCTTTTGAGGTACGGAACTCTAAAAAATTAAATGTCGTTCGCGAGTGCGCTTGAACTCACTGTACTATATGAAGCGTGTGTGCGTGAATTAAGAGCTGACCTTCTGTTTCTATAAACTTTTTTGGGACCAGGACCTTCCATTGGTCCTTTCATTATTTTATACCGAACCCGTCGTGTTATTTATTGTTTCTCCGGGTTCCATGTAAAGGTATATTTTCTATTTATATGCGCATATAAACCGCTGTTTGATAGTTTTCTTACTAGAAAATTATTGGGGTTTTCATAAATAAGCAATAAGGTAATGTGTTTGTTTTCCATAGGTAAGAATAAACCAGTTGGAGGGAACGAGGGGTGTGGCCAAGACAGCTAAATCAAGAGTGGGGATAGTTCGCGGTAACTGCAGACGGCGAGGAGCACCCGCTCCAAACACGCTCTCTTTTGGATCGACAGCGGACGGCGATGGACGTCTCTCCAACTCAGTATTGCGTTTTCTCGGTGCCAAGTGATTAGCCAATTAATTAATCGCTCGTTAATTTTATTAGTTTGCTAGGTTTTTCTTCTGACCACGGCTACACTGTTGCGATAACGTGAACTATATTTCACGCAATCTCTGTTGTACAGCAAGACGTCGACTGGTGTGCGAGAGAAAGCGCGCGAAGAGAAGATAGGGTGATAGATAATAGTAATTTTCTTTTTGTTTGTTTGCTTAGCTGGCACAGTCCACACGGCCGGACGCAGCACGCGGCGCATCGCCATGTCTTTTACAGCAACTATGCGTCGTACTGACTGACTTGTTAAAATTTACACGGTTCTCTTAAAGGCTCTTCCCCACAGGCGCGTTGTTATCAGTCGATAATATCGGATGCGTTATTGCGATAATGCGTCCCGATTCCTGCATGCCTTTGCCGTTTCATGCATGTACCAAGGGTGTTGCGCACTTAACCACGGAGTTTTACTTCGTCGTCCTACATAACAAAAATAGATAGGCATTTAGATATGAGTGTGAGCTCCTATAAGTGGTTGTATTGAAAACTATCATGGTTATCTTGAAATTTTGAAAAGGAATTACAAGTTTGTATATAATATAAGAATCTCCGGAAGCGAAAAAACGTAGTGTAAAGGCTAATCTTTCTGTCTCTGATACTGCTTTCAGAAACGTGTATTTTGCTTCCCCACTAATGGGCCAATTAAACTAATGAGTCGATCAAAATCTGTCGACGATATTCGTACAAAGTTTCTGTACTTACCAGTAAACTCTTGATTTTTGAGAATGTGCGTTAAATTCGCACCATCTGCTTCGTTTCTTCTGTAGTACAAATTGGACATCCAAATACAATCCAAGGTTTGATTTTGAGCATTACGTTATAATACTGGCTCACTAACTGACGAGCATTCGCTTGTAATGTAACAATTCAAGATTCAATTTTGAGCTTGAGATTCGCTTGTAATGTAACAATTCAAGATTCAATTTTGAGCTTGAGATTCGCTTGTAATGTAACAATTCAAGATTCAATGCTGGTCCCGCTCCACAACCACAACCAATTGAATAATTAACATTTGAAAATACTGTTGGAGCAGCTGAACATTGTAAGACTATCTTTGCATTGTATAAATTCAACCTACGTTGTATTGTATAATTGCATTGCACAGGTGTGAGTACTATGTATAATAGAGCTACCATTTGCCGGTTATGTAATTGACTTGAATGGGTCCTGGCGGCTGAGAGTATGTCATGCTCACTCAGATGTCTCGCTGATGGTGGCGCGTGTGTTGGATCATTTAGCTCCCTTCAAAATGGTTGAGCTGAATGGTGCTAATCCATGCGTCATGCTCGTGAACGGGCGCCGTTAGTTGGGACTGGTCACCTCTTAGCGTCCTCGGCTTATTTGTAATTATTTTATTTAGAAATTGTTTTGTTTCTCTTTTTACTATGGGCGCGTTTTTTTATTTTACATCGTCCTCACATTTAGTTATAATTTCAACATTATTTTTGTACTAATCTTTATGTATCAATTTAATTTAAAAGAGTGTCCATGGAGTTTCTTGCCCGTTCTTCTCCATAGGTACCTACTACGCTTTGGAATGGGCAACTAGCTTCATATTTCTAACTGACCGACTCCTTGACAATTCAAAAGTGCCTGTAAATGGTTTAATTGAAATAAATGCTTTGAGTTTGAGCATTACGTTACAATACTGCCTCATTGACTGACTAGCATTCGCTTGTAATGTAACAATCCAAGATTCGATTTTGAGCATTATGTTATAATACTACCTCCATGACTGACGAGCATTCGCTTGTATTGTAACAATCCAAAATTCGATTTTGAGCATTACGTTACAATACTGCCTCATTGACTGACGAGCATTCGCTTGTAATATAACAATCCAAGATTCGATTTTGAGCATTATGTTATAATACTGCCTCCCTGACTGACGAGCATTCGCTTGTAATGTAACAATTCCAGATTCGATTTTGAGCATTACGTTACAATACTACCTCATTGACTGACGACCATTCGCTTGTAATGTAACAATCCAAGATTCGATTTTGAGCATTACGTTACAATTAGTGACCGACCGAAGTTTCGTTTTCGGCAATTTTCGGCCAAAAAATCATGATGAATGTAATCATTAATACACCTGTTAGATTTGTTGTCTATGAACAAATCTCTAACTTAGAGATTGTTTTCGCGGCATCACTGCGGATCCACCTTAAACGGACGCGATTTAGTTTTAAAGTTGTGAAGCGCGGTTATGTTGTATTTTTTCTTTAAGCGCATAAGTTAATGGGTTTGAACATTTTTCACTCAAATTGACAAAGGGTTGGGAAATATGTGATTATTGATTTTTCTCAGAATTATCGTGTTTTATTTCTTATTGACTATATTTGCTTTTTCTCTCCCTGGGTGTAAAAAAAAAACAAACAAGATTTCAGTGTACAGTGGAAATATTATTTTTTTTAAATGTCGAAGTTATTTTCGTTTTCGTTTTCGGCCGAAAATAAGACTAAAGCCGCTTGTTATTTCGTTTTCGGCTGAAGATCCATTTTCAGTCGGACATTGGTTACAATACAGGTAGTATTGTAACTGACTACTAACAAATAACTAACACTGACTGACGAGCATTTGCTTGTAGTGTAACAATCCAAGGTTCGATAAGATTCGCATTCATGTTACAAATTCTATCACGGTATCTCTCACAGTAGTGTGTACTGTGAATGATCCCGGTGAATATAATGTTACAAATTGTATCGTTACAGGTTACTGCGCACTTTAATGCTCGGTTCTCCTCACTGACTGAAGTAATGCTCGAATTTGAACTGCAGGCCTAGACAAAATACATCCGTACGTTTTTCCGCACACGCTACAGACTAAACGTAAGCGTTAAATGGTAGACAAATTAGCAAGACGCTAATTCCGCAGCGTGGGAAAGAAAAATAATAGATTCTCTATGGAAGTTAGTGTAAGAACGAAAAGAAAAAAACCCAAACGTCAATGTCAAAGTGGTGTTAAACGTCAAATTCGTATAATACTGGCAGAATTCAAAACTGTTTAATTTCAAAGTAATTTGATATCTTTTCTTGATGAACTTTTTAATAATGTCTGATCCATCAGACATTATTAAAAAGTTCTTCATGAAAATATATCAAATACCTTTTACATTTTAAAGCTTGAGATGGAATTTAGACTACGTTCGAGCCCTGAATAATTTACAAAATTAGAATATGGACATAAGTTAATTATTGTATTTTTTGTACCTACCTTAACTTCCAGTGAAATTTTCCTAGTTCCTTTTAGAAAAGTTAGGCGCCTTAGATGGCTACAGAGATTCCAAAATGTTCATTTATCCAGCCAAATCTAAAACGAAATAAACTCCAATTCCGACATTTCGGCGATAACCTCTACACTACCTATGTTGATGTAGTGTTATTCGACGCCTAATCCACGTTTTCTCATTATTTGCCATCCATAACATGCATTTAAATAGAAACTAAACACTTTTTTTAAAATTAAACACTCCACAACATCTTAACGGCAGGGTCCGAGCCTCCGCTAGTCTATCAATTTGTATGAGAGACGCCACGCAACGTTGCGTTGACGGTAGCGTTTCGTTAAAAGTCTTTGTCAACGAACTTAGCGTGACATTACGTATCCTTTCTACAGCAATACGAGTATATGTTGAAAAATATCAATTGTGACAAAACAACAATGACAACTTTGATTTATGATTTGTCTGAGGTTTTATGCGGAGTTGGTAAGTGGACAGACAACTTTGACACTATCTTCCGGCACTTGAGGAAAATAGACTACTCTACATCAAATCAATATGGTAGGTATTTCGTCCCATAAGTATACAGTCGGTAAAAAAGTAATGTTACACAATTTGCATAGGTAGTACTATAGGGAATAAACAGTCTCACTTGTACCAAATTAGTTGAACTATAGAGAACGAAATTTCCCACTGGTACCACCGACCGGTGGTTCAGTTCGGTTTCCACTAGGCGAACAATGGATGTCATTTCCATACATTTTGTCGTTAGCGTCTGGCGTTTAAAGCTACAGTAAAGTTTTTTGTCTAGTCCAGCAGGCTAAGTATGACGCTCTTTATTTCTACTCTACTATAGAATATAAATCGCTTGTCTACATTTCTCGGTAGAAAACTGTCAACTGTCTGTTTGTCTATTCTTCCGTCGACAACACGCTTCTCTATGGTTCTCGTGCTAAGCCTGATGCTGTTACATTACAGGCGAGTGCTACGTGATCGCGAGCTCTTTGCGAGAAATTTGTTTTTTGTGTCTGGTGACACTCTAATCACATTATCCATGGCTCTGTAATAGTACATTATGATTTAGGTGCGGTAAGTTCAATTATTAAAGCGCACGTATGTCATACGATGTTTTATAACATATTTGCGAGGAAATAAATAAAACTCGGACTTTCTTAAACGAATAAATCTTTAATCACTTGTTAAAGCAGTTATAAAAAAATTAACAATTTGTAAAATTGATTATTACGTTGCCAGTTGGCATTTTCAATGTTGTCAAGTTATTATTATTAGTTAAAGTTTCACCAGTCTCTCTCTCACTCTCTTGAGTGAAAGTAGGAGAAACGAGACCACAGAGTTCTGCAGTCGGTGGCGGCGACGTAGGCGGCTGCGGCGGCGGCGACGATGGTGGAATGTACGTGTGTATGCTCGTAGATGGTCGAGAGTCAACACTTGGCCCCAAATTTATATTCCTTGTAATGCGGGAGCTAATCTCTTCTTTATTTCTCATCGAGTCATCTATGTAGCATAGTAATAAGTTCGCACAGTGTGAATCGGCGAGCAATGTAGCCGAGGACCTTCTGAAACTGTGCCCTGTGTATTCATGTCGATCATCTAAATTTAAGAAAGTGGCAATTTGTTTCGGCATTGCTCCAAATTTATTTATGCCAATGGGTTGGCTAGTGCATTTTCCATTTTGGTAATTTTGAAAAAATCTGTTAGACATCGCTTTTGTTGAATGAAGCGCTTCGTATTTCTTCACTATGTCGTGAAAACGCCCCTGTATTGTGAACGATCTTGGAATTTTATTTTTTGTGTTTTTGACCTGGACTAGAAGAACCCGCCCATGGTTCTCGACATCATTAGTTGTGATGTTTGCCAACTCTTGACGTCTACATGCACCATTTATACCGAATATTAATACAACCTGAAAAGGGATGAAAACAGCGTACAAAACACCTATATTGTAAAGAAATACGAAAGTGAAAGAAGTTAATAACAATAATTTAGTTTCAACTGACCTTTGTTGCCAAATATCGACAATCCGGAGCTTCTATTAGGAACTACTTGACATTGTCAGCCAAAAATACTTTCGACTTTTTACTCACATGGCCACTTGAGCGTCTTTTTAAAAATGCCAGCAAGTTGGAGTATGACTTGATATCAATACCATGTTTTGTTTTAACAGTGCTTTTTAGCATTGAATAGTAGCACCACAATGAGCTTGACTTATATTTTTGAAAAAGTTCCATGAAATAGGATATAACACACTTTCTGAAAATCTTTGCTTGTTTTCCATAAGATCAAATTTTGACACGCTTGTAAGTATTTATCGGTCGATTTTTCGAGCAAGAGGCTTAGAGTAGCCGTTTTCGCTGCCTCTGAGACTTCTGGCGGTGTCAAATTAATAAATTCATTATTACTTGACGACATTTTCAAATAAAAACAATACAGCGAAAAGAAAAAGCGCGCGGAATAATTTTGACTTGTTCACAAATTAGCGATCAGCGCTTTTTTTAATGCACAAAACAGGCAGTATTACTAATAAAGTAAATTAATATTTTGGTTTTTGTTACAGATAAATGGTTATAATTTATTGTCAAAATTAATTTATTAGGTAAGGAATTACATGTTTATTTATTATATTTTATCTCCCAAAGTTAATTTTATTCTTAAAGTGTTGACCACTTTTCTGACATAAAAACTCTTTGCTAAGATTTAAAAAAAGTACCGTCCGTTTTAGACGGTACATCTTGATAAACCTTGCGTTTTACATTACAATAACGCAAAAGTACGTAATGAGATACAATACGATATTGAAATTGGTTAAATAAGACCCTTTACGAGCAAATGTGTTATAAAATCAGTTACGGTCAAAACCGCCTCGATTACACACAAAAAGCCAGATATAATAAAAAGTGAGATTCAAAACCTACACTATCCAGTTGCTAAAATGCAAAACCGCCTTTTCGACCAATCACCGAACAGCAGCCATGATGGCCGTCCTAGTGTTTTTATGCTTATTACGTGCAAAACCGCCTCTGCTCCTATGAATGAAGTCCAAAACCGCCTCTATCCAGGGTTGACGTGCAAAATCACCTCTATCCACTTTTCAATTGAATTTTATGCCTAAGATACTCATTTTATTGTTATTATGAGCTGGCAATACTATATTTATTTATAAACCTAGAAGATATCTCCTAAAACTTGAAGATATATTAAGCCACGGAATGGTTTTTAACGGCTGTGAACATTTTCAGAAACTGGATAGAGGTGGATTTGCATCTATACCCCTCAATACAAAATACAAGAAACGTAGTCTTGTGCGAAATCTATTATTATTTAACATAGGCCACAGTTAGAACAACAAAAAGCAACCCAACTTCCAAATAAACGTTTTTCAATAAACAATAAACATTCTTCCGTGTTCTAATAGCCTGCTGGCCTGTAAATTTTAATGGCCTGTGAAAGAGCCGCGTGGCCTGCCGGGCTTATGGGACGGAATCAAAGTCACAACTCACGCTATTATTTCAAGCTATTTATTTAGGAGCTCGGTTATTTGTCGTGATGGTTTTGCGATAGACCCTTGTTGAAGATATATTGTTTTATTTTATTAGATTGGATGATTCTGTTGCCTGTTTGATATGGAGAGACTTCTCCAGATTGCCAGTGCATACAGTATTATTATGCCAAATTATCTTTGTATGGTTGAAATAAGATTAAACTGGCCACAATCGAACGCTTGATTTTAAGTTGTAACTATCTTTCGATATACCTACCTGCAACAATGCGTAGGTATACAACATTCGAGGAAAAATTGATATATCATAGAAAGAAGAAATAAAATACGTTTATTTGCGGTAGACATGACGTAAATATAGAACACAAACGCAAAAAAAAAACAAGTTGGAGGAAAATACGTTATACAGCAGCATTATGCGAGACAGAGCCCCACCGCTGGCTTTCAGCGACAGCCGTTGACATCATGAGAGAGACCATACCCTTTAATTCAGATTGGGAGAATATTAGTATTACATACTCCCGACCGTGTTCGGTCACTGTCTATGTCACCATAACACGTAAATATTTTTTTCCTGCCATCGATTGTGATCGATGTATCCTGCCTAAAAATGTTATTTTTTCCTCGGTTTCACAAAAACACATTTTTTCAGCAGTCTGAACTTGAAACTGTTACTTAAAGTAAACAGTGTAAATTCTTCTTATGAGAGATGTTTTTGGCCCATAGGATCGTGTAAACGTGTTCGCTGTGTTTCTTCAAAACAATTATTTCTATGAACAATTGCCTAACAGTAGGGACTTGGCAGTACTGATAAAGTGTTCTTGTCGGGAACAATATCGGTTTGAAATTGCTCACTTTCTGTATCGCTTGTTGAGCAACTTCTAAGCTCTTGATCACCATCAAGATGGATGGAGCTCCTAACACCACCGTTTTAGGAGCTCTACCCCAGGATAATATGCAGTATGAAATGATGGACTGGCTCAAAGCAAGGTAAATATTTCTTAATAGAGTCGCATCTGTGACGGGCCTAAGATTTTTTAAGTCGTAGATAAGTTTACGTACCCTAGAAGACAACAGCTTAATACGAGTATGCTCTTTAATGTGGCTTCCCTGGTACACCAGAAACGGCATAACTATGGAAATATCTATTAACTGCTCCCAAATTACGATGTTTATTATTATTATTTTTTAGACATACATTTTTGACATTATATACCTACAATTTATATTTCAGACTTAATATTATTAATATTATTTTACATGGATTCTTGTGTACGTTGTGAATGTGAGAACGTTGTAGGCTTAATAGACTAGATCTTTTTTTCTTTAGACCGTTTCCTTTTCTCTTTTTTTTTTGTTAAGTACTTTTCGACAGGCCTACACTGTTCTCCCATACCTAATTTGTGTAATTTGAAAACATTGTAAAAGCCAATTATTTTTAAAAGAGTAACCGTGGAGTTTCTTGCCGGCTCTTCTCCATAGGAAACGACCAATTGGAACCGTGTACCTAGCTTCTGACGTTTCATAAGTGCCTATGTAGGTTTATGTGAAATAAAAATATTTTGATTTTGATTTGATTTGATTTTGATTTAAAGTTAAAATTGCACTTAACTGTAATACCCAGGTATTTCATTTTATCAAAGCACTCTAGCAGTTTGCAACTACAGTTTGCTTTGGAGACACATTTGTGTGGAATATGTGGTGCTCTTTATTGATTCCAGTTTTTTGGCGGATAGAAAACGCTAGGTATTTTGTTTTTTTTTCAAGGTTAAGGGTTAGGATATTGCTATATAACTACTCTTGAACCATGTCGAAATCAACTTGGGCAGCATGGAAGACCTCATTCCAATTATCAGCAGAGAAGAGAAGAGCAATATCATCTGCATATGATAATATTAGTAGGATGCCGTATAATAATGCAGGATTACCTCTTCAGAATTAACATAAAGAGTAGATGATTTAAACAATGGAGGACTAGAAGCCATAAGAAATTATTGTTGGTCGTGTTTCACGGGTCGAAGGACAGTTGGTTGTTGTGCGCATATTAGGTGTTAGTTTGGTTTTTAGGGTGGGCTACTCACCAAGGTGTGCTTTATTGCTTGATACAATTATAATTGATGACGATAAATACAAAGGTACATGATAAATAAAAATACTATATTTGTTGTTTCTATTTTTACACTATACAGCCGCTGTCACTAATATTATTGCTACAGATAGATCACTGATTCGTTGTTCTATACTTACTTACATGCATCTATTATAATTGTGTCACAAATAATGTATAATTATCTAATGTTCATTATTGTAATTACTTCTGTATAACTTATATATTACTGTTACACAAAGAGTACAATTAATATACTTACAGTTACACTGAAAGTAATTACATACACACATACATAAAAACCAGATGAACGAACGAACGAACGTGTATGAACGTAAACGAAGCAAAAGGAGTATGTAAGGAGCGTAGCAGGTGGCGTTCTATAGTTTCTGTCTACCCCCATGGAAAGAAGGCGTGAGTTTATGTATGTTATGTACTGAAATTAATTATTAAGTTCTTTTTCGCAAATAAATAAGACGCACAAAACACTATTTTTCTATTGACTCCTCGTTTGTGTAGTCACTTAAAATTATCTTTTTTTTTGTGTAAACTACACAGATGTAATGGTTGACGATGTCGATTTCTTAACACGATATAACACAAGAAAAAAGATTTTGTCAACTTAAATTACAAGTAACAACGCCAACAGAGGTCGTTAACTCCCAAAAAAAAAACAACCAGCGAATCTTTTTATTTTGATTTAATCGTGTTTAGATATCGACACGTCTGCAGAGCTTCGCCACCTCATTTAATTTGACTCTGTATTGTGTTAGAGGAGGACTGTCGTAAGTACCGTGATACAGTTTTGACTATCAGGATGACAGTGAGAATTTACTGCGACCTAAATAACAAATTCAGTGTAGGTACAGTCAGCGTCAATAATATCGGGACGAACAGACTGTTCAAAATGATCTAAACAACTATGAAAATTAAATATTAACTCAAGAACTGTTTCAAAATGAAGAAAGTACACGACAAGTCTCATTCTGGCAAGAATTTTATCAAATCGAGATACATGGTTTAATTTTCTTAGTTGTTGAGATAATTTTGAACAGTCGGTTCGTCCCGATATTTTTGACGCTGACTACTGACGCTGACGTATAAGTGTTTTTTTAATATATTACTTTGATATTGAAAAAATGAGAAATATATCAACAAGTTACATAATTCAGTCTATTGCAAAAGTATCTGATGAAAATGTATACCTACTAATGAATCAGATACCGTAAAACGGGGTCAATAAAAACGCAGGGGTGAATAGACACAAAACCAAAAATGTTTTTCTACAGAAAATAGCCAAACATTTTGGAAGAAAAAAGTTCTGAAATGTATTTTTTTTTTAAACTGTAGTATTTTTTTTTTTGAAATAGCAACACTGAATTGAAGTAAGGTTTGGCCAACATAATAAAAAAAGATCTTGAAGTTAGCTCCTTGAACGTAGGTTGAACGAGGTCCTATTTATTTTACTGTTTTCAATGTGAAAGAAAGTGTTTTGTGCTATCACAACTTGATAATATATTCGTTGGTTTCTTGTGACCTAGATTAATAAAAGGTAAGTGCAATTGTGATGGTAAATTTGGAAATATTTGTAAAATTGTAAACCAAGTCATTTTTATTTTTGATTGGGGTTAATAGACACGGGGAAGGGGCGAATAGATACGTAGTATGGGGTGAATAGATACGTATTATGGGTTCAATAGACATGTGAAAGGGTTCAATAGAAACGAGTAAGGGGTGATTAGAAAGATGTGTGTTAGGGCTGCTACCTATTGAAATAATTTTGTTTTTGTTAGAAAATTTTAGAATTGTTTGGAGTTTTATGATTTGAAGACGATATTGATGATCTAAAAGCATTGTTTAAAGATTTAGGTCTAGGTCCCTGTCATATTATTATGTACCTAGGTCAATGTTCGAGATAGTAGGTATTATTAAATTTCAAACTTCAAAATCATGATTATATTCCAATTTTACGTACCTACAGTGTTACTAATTAGGTGGGTCGGTGGGTGGTTAGGTGGGTGGGTGGGATATTAAATATATTCATCGCCTACATATTTTTTTTTTTGTTATAGGTACTTACAATTCATTATGCCGCGTATATACAAACCTGATCCTAGGGGGAAAACGTATAGAAAGTACGATGAAAACATTATAAATGAAGCTGTTGCCGCATATGCGAATGGCAAGTTCTCTTTAAAGGAGATAGCTGAGAAATATGATATCGATAAATCTGTACTTTATAGACACAGTGTCAAAACTATGAAAAAACAAGGAGGGCAAACTATTTTAACAAACGAAACTGAAGAGTGGATGATAAAGTATATTAATATATGTGCGGAATGGGGATGCCCTTTAGATGCATTGGATTTGAGGTATATTGTTAAGGCTTATCTTGACCAAGTAGGCCGGACAGTGCTAAAATTTAAAAATAATTTACCGGGACCCGATTTCGTCGCGGGTTTTCTAAAACGTCATAAAAACCAAATTTCCCAAAGATACAGTCAAAACATTAAGAAAAAAAGGGCAGAAGTTTCACCAAATACGATCAAAGAGTATTTCAAGGAGTTAGGAGAGTCATTGACAGGCATAAATCCGAGCAATATAATAAACTACGATGAAACGAATTTGACCGACGACCCAGGACGCAAAAAAATCATAACTAAACGAGGATCGAAGTATCCAGAGAGGGTAATGAATAGTTCAAAGTCTTCAACTTCATTGATGATAGCCGCTACAGCCGACGGCGTTTTACTGCCACCGTATGTGGTGTACAAGGCTCTGAATTTGTATGATACATGGACTCGAAACGGACCACCAGGAGCAAGATATAATCGCACGCAATCCGGTTGGTTTGATGCAACTATATTTGAAGATTGGATTAAGACGATCATTATACCTCATTTCAAAGATAAAGTTGGAGAAAAAGTCCTAATAGGCGATAACCTATCATCGCATTTATCTATGGAGACAATAAAACTGTGCCACGAGCAAAATATATCGTTCGTTTTTTTACCGGCGAATAGCACACATCTGACGCAGCCTCTCGATGTGGCTTTCTTCAGACCTATGAAGATAGCATGGCGAAACGTAGTATTAAAATGGAAAAAAACCGACGGAAAAAACCAAGCGACGATTCCAAAGGGATGTTTCCCAAAACTTTTATGTAAGTTAATGAAAGAGCTTAGTGACAACAGTAAGACTAATATAATGGCAGGATTCAAGAAAACAGGAATATATCCGATTAATGAAGAAGAGGTTTTAAGCAGACTACCTGAAGTGCAAAACAATGAAAATAAATCTATAATAGAAAAATCCGTTCTAGATCTTCTAAAGGAGATGAGATATGGAACCATGAACATAACCGAACCAAAAAGGAAAAAGAAATTGGAAATAATACCTGGACGAAGCGTTGGTACTGAGAGTGAAGACTACATAGAAACAGAAGAAGAGGAAAGCCAACAGATAACAAAAAAGAGAAGACTACTGTCATCCAAAATAACACAAAACAACAAAGAAAATACTACAACGAATACTTACGATGGCAAAGAAAAGAATAAATATAAGGGAAAAGGTATAGGGAAAAAAACTAAAACACAAGATCAGAATATTGCTGAAAAGGAAAATATACAGAAAAACGATCAAGACACTGAAAAAATATTACTTAACACAATAAATGACTTTGATTTTATAGCAAACAATTCCATAGAAAGAATGCCTATTGTATTTGAAGACATGTTAGTATGTGGAAATGAAATTGTTATAAATAACATACAAACAAACGAGTTGCAGAATAATACCGGAATTGAAAGGATTGCTTTAAATGACATACAAATAAACGAGATGCAGAATGATACCGAAGAAGAAATGATTACTATAAATGACGTACAACTAAACGAGATGCAGTATAATACCGAAGAAGAAATGATTACTCTAAATGACATACAACTAAACGAGATGCAGAATGATACCGAAGAACAAATGATTGCTATAAATGACATACAACTAAACGAGATGCAGAATGATACCGGAGTAGAAATGACTTATAAACAAAATAATGCAACCGAAAAAAATAAAAGAAAACTGAAAATTATATCGAATGAAAAGGTATCAGATATTACTAAGATGAAAAAAGTTTCTTTGAATAAGTGCAAAAAAATAAGTAAAAATTCGCGTCTTAAAATTTTAAAAGATAAAATTGATAACATAAGTCGTCCTGGTCCAAGCGGTTTACAAACTCGGCGAACATCGTATTACAAAAGCGATAATGATATTCTGAAAGATTTAATGGACAGCGATGATGAATAATATAACTTTTTATCTAATAAATTATATCAATTTATCTGACTGATAACCGACTAACTTTTACGGACAGTTTTAGATAGTTGAGTTATTATAACTCAGTTACACTTTTTAACAATAGCACAGATATAGGCAGACGCTTAGCCACTACCTATCTAAAACTGTCCGTAAAAGTAAATCGGTTATCGCGAAGACCTATTCCTATCACTGGTTATTACCTAGTCTTAAATGTTGATTTTCAAAAAGTTTATTACTTTAAATGTTAACTACGTACCTACCTAATAATGAGACTGTTTCTTAGAATTATAACTTGTTTTTTGTGTAATTAATAAACGATGCAACTGATTGATCTCGTATCTGATAAGAATAAATGATTAAAAAAATCTCATTTTTTACTTAAATGTTTCATTTGGTTAGGTACCTAACGTTTAATACTTAAATACCTTCTTTACATAGGTACTTACGTTACCAACTTAGATAGGTGTCTTTGGAAACTTAAGCTTTGGAATTTGCCAACCCTAGCATTTTTTTCTATTCACCTCATATTTCGTGTCTATTGAACCCATGTGCGGGTGCAATAGAAACGACATATATTTTTGATTTTGTGCTGTAATTAAAGCATAAATATCAATTTATATGACTGAAAACTGTTAAAAAAGCTAAGAGACATAGTGTAAGCATAATATAATGTTTTCTTGACTATTCAAAACATATAAAAATTAATTCAAAGTTCAAAACTGTGTCTATTCACCCCGTTTTACGGTAGCGGACCAGTGGAGGTATTTCTAGTGCCACTTACAAATATGAACTTGCAATTGCTACCTCTAGAGGGCACCATTGCACTAGAAATCAAAAAGGTTAATTGTAATAAAAAGGTCTTAATCATTTTGATAATAAAAGCAATTTTATGAGGCCGTACTATCGCATTGGGTAATGAAACCTGTAACTATAGTTAAAAGGGGGATAAATAAATAACGTAAACTTCTGTTTACGTTATTTATTTACACGCACGCAAGCACGAAGTTTATGCCTCTTCTGTCATCTATGGTTATAAAAAAAATAATGTCTATGCTTAGGTGACTGTTAATGAGAAATCCGATCTATTGATAATATATATTATTTTAGTGATAGCCGTTCGTTAGGAATAATCTGTAATAATGCATTCGTCAGTGAATCAGTGTTGAGCTATTATGTAGTATTTGCAGGAACAAAGGCGTTCATTAATTCACTAAAAACCACGGACAAGAAAAATTTCTGTTCCGTGCTAAAAACGAATAACTTCGCAAGCAATAGTAAATTGGAACGTTGCAAGCACTTTACATTCACAAAAAAAATGTGTTCTGATTACACTAGTTTACAAAAAACTTTTTGTCTGTTGCCGCGAATTTTGTGGTTGATAATATTCACTTTTTTTTTTTTTGAGGGTGGGAAATCATCAAATATCTTCTCCTGCTCTGGGCGGAGCGGGAGGGTGTGTCAGACTCTTACTGACTAAAACCCACCCGTATTCCTTCCTGTTGCCTGTGTTGCCAGGGGACTCGGTGACCCATAAGTACCTTCCCGCGACCCCGGCAGGCATCGGCCCTAGTGGACCCCTATATGTGTGCTGACATCTCTTTGAGGCGCGCGTGGAATACGACGCGCCGTCGCCCCGGGCCTGGTCCTTGCCGGACGGTGAGCTACCCATTGCTCACCGTTCGCAAGCCCGCGCCTACGGTGGCCGGAAATCCGCCTGGGATTCCCGACGCCCAGGGCGTCTCCTGCGGCGGCTAGGGGCGAGAGGGCGCGAAACATGCCTTTCCCTCAACCGTCCCGCCTCGTCCTTCGCGAGCATTACTGCTTCGCAGAAGGAGGTGACGGCTGCCCATGCCCTCTCGCTCCGTACCATGGCCTGAACCAGGGCCGGACGCGAGATTCACTTATGACTTGTTTTTGTCAAATCTACCCTCTATTTTTTTTTAACAGCTCGAGTTACTTTTTTTTTAATTTTATCATTGTTGCGTAAATGTTCATCGATACCAGATGTATTTTACTGTGTTAAAATTAGTATCTGTAGATTTTGCGTCATGAGTAGTTCAAGGAGACGTTGTTTAAACAATCCAGATTATTTTAGCTATACTATGTGGAGAATATGTGTTTAAAGATTGTGGAAAAGTTATATCAGAGTTGGTGAAAAATACCTATTTTGGGTATTTTGGGTATGCTCTTGGATAAAAATGAGAAGTCTTGGGCTCACACCGACAATTTGGCGAGAACCACAAAATCATCTCGAAGACTGTTATTTTTGTAGCGTTAACGTAAACGGTTTAAACACTAAAAAATGATCTAAATGGCATCAAAAATGAAGGATTTTTACAGATCAGGGTATAAACCCAATGTAAAAAATACACAATATTTTTAGTGATAATTACTTAATGTAACGTTACAAGTATATTGTAAAGCAGTTCAATATCACAATAACAAATATGTTTCAAATTCTTATATCCAATGTTTAACCTTTTGGTATTATTTTAACCTATAATTATTATAGTAACAAGGATGAAATAAAGCTCTAGTATTATTAGAAAACGCCGAAAACTGATGCCGCGGCATTTGACAGTTTGCTTTATTTACCTAGTGTCAAAGTGGCGCCATCTTCTGTCTTAGCTTTGCATTATAATCCCTATTGAGTGTTTTGATTTGATTATTTGAATACCTAAACTCAATATTTTAATTTAAAATCATCATAGAGATGTTTTTCATTTGACCATTGAGGTTAATTTTGTAGCTTAATTTTCGTCTATGATTTTTCAATTACAATTTCATATTCGTTATTCAAACAC
This sequence comes from Atethmia centrago, assembly GCA_905333075.3. NCBI lineage: Eukaryota > Metazoa > Arthropoda > Insecta > Lepidoptera > Noctuidae > Atethmia > Atethmia centrago. Next base: position 20,100,474 of record HG995385.1, read on the forward strand.
GTTCATCTGTATTTAAGTTTCAACTTTATATGTCACCACTTTTTCCTATAATTATTTTAAAGGAAAAAGTGGTGATATCTTAAGTTGAAAACTAAATATAGATGAACGTGTTACTTATCCCCTAAACCCCCTACTACTTTATTTTTTTTTAAGGAAAACGGGTAAGTTCTTTTACAAAGTTTGTAAATATGTGAACATCATGTATCTCTCACAGTATTTATTTATCTGTTATTGCTTCATTTTTACTTCTTTTTACCTATTTTAGTATAGTAATTGTACGTATTCTAAATGCATCGTATTCACGTATACTCGTTATTATATAATCAATGTATTGTAACATATTTTTAAAACAGTAACGGTGGTGTTTCTTGCCCATTCTTCTCCATACGAAATTACCTTTTGGGAGGGGCAACTAGAATCAATTCTATTTTTTTGTAAATTTTGACGTTCAAAAGTGCCCTTTATGTGCCTATTTGAAATAAATAATTTGACTTTCACTTTGACTTTGACTTTACTATAATGAGTGATTATTTAACCAAGACAGGGTTTGTTTACACTTTCTTCACATACTTTTAGAACAGACAATAGTATTAAGTGCATGTAAAACCCCCATATTCCCCTGTACAAGATAGAACACGGTGACGTCAGCACGCAGTAAACATGTTAGGCGAGCAATAAAGCGTACTGTACCGGCAGCGTAGCAATATTGCCGAGCGTCTGTTCACTGTATGAGTACAGAGGTCAAGGTCACTGGGACTGTTTGTCTGTTTCGGTGTAGGTAACTGGGTATTAGTTAGGTTAAGGTGAGGTATTGAACAATGCGGGTTGTTATAGAAGTCAGTGGGATTATTGCGTAATACACTTACAGTAGCAATGTGTTTCATTTTGACAGTTCAACAACATTCATTGCGTTATTTACGTTGTTGAACAGTCTTTTTCGAACATAATATGAAGCAAAGGTGTTATACTTCAAACTAATTCAGATTGTAATTGCTAGTGTGTTACGCAATTAGGGTGCGTCACATATGTTACCTCCACCATTTTAAAAAGAAAGAAGAAAGCAAGAAAGGAATATACGTTTATTAGAATTACAGCAAAAAAAAAATATAAAAAAAAACATAAAACAATGATTATAATGCCAAAAGGGGCCTCAGAATTATGTCAGATGACAACACAAGGTGTAACACCTTTTTTTTTTTTTGGTTGGGATATCATCAAATAACTTCTCCCGCATGTGCCGCGTATTCCTTCCGTTACCTGTGTTGCTAGGGGCCTCGGTAACCCTTTGGTACCTTCCCGCGACCCCAGCAGGCATCGGCACTAGTGGACCCCTACGCTTGTGCTGACGACATATCTTTGAGGCGCGCGTGGAATACAACGTGCCGTCGACCCGGGCCTGGTCCTTACCAGACGGTGAGCTACCCATTGCTCACCGTCCGCAAGCCCGCGCCTACGGTGGCCGGAAATCCGCCCGGAATTCCCGACGCCCAGGGTGTCTCCTGCGGCGGCTAGGGGCGAGAGGGCGCAAAATTTGCCGTTCCCTTAACCGTCCTGTCTCCTCCTTCGCAAGCATTACTGCTTCGCAGAAGGAGGTGACGGCTGCCCATGCCCTCTCGCTCCGTAACATGGCCTGAACCAGGGCCGGACGCGAGAGATCTCTGCCACCGATCGCCTCCACGAGGACATGGCGGTGCTCTGCCCAAGCCGGGCAGACCTCCACCGTATGCTCCACCGTGTACTCCGGGCGATCCACACAGTGGGGACACCCGGGCGTTTCCTCCTGCCGTATCCAACACAGGAACCTCCCGAAGCTGCCGTGTCCGGTGAGGACCTGCATCAGGCGGAAGGTGAGGACGCCGTGGCGCCTCTCTAGTCACTCTAGAAGGAGTGCAAGCCTGTATTTCTTAAGGATCAGTACAATATCACCGCAAGAAAAAAAATTAATGGGGCTAAATTTTTTTTGTTTTTCTAATGGACAAGTTTAAAAATGTTAAGTTATGTGAATGACGTAATAATTACCCGGTTAAATTTCGGTCGGGCTTGAAAGTACAAACACGGTTATAACCTCTCAAAGATAATATATGTGAAAGTAAATTCGTTTCTGCTTACACTTTGTTTTGGAAAACGTGCTGCCCACGTAAACCCTCGAACCTAACCGTAATACCCTCAGTATTAACAGGGAGGTCTATTCGAAGTCTAGAACCAGCAATTTCTCAGTAAATTACCTCCGAATCGAACAATCAACCCCGCGCTATTGTCTCTGCGGAACTACAGAGCAATTTGATACCATTGTTCGGTTGGCTCAGACTGGCTTATTAGCTCCTACTGTCAACTGTTATTATTGGAAGGCTTTAATTTAGCAGCCACCTTGATCAACTAAGCGTCAGGGTTTTTGTGCTTTTGGCGGGAAATAGGAGATTGTATAAAATATCGAGGTCTTACAAAATCCAATGATTGTACATTTTGGTCCATGTCTCATTTAGAAACAAAGAATACTAAAGAACTCGTTCCTTAAATTGCACGTTCACCAAGTCCCCACAAAATACAAAAAATACTAAAATTATGTCCTGACTTTTTCTTTTATTTACTTTTTCATTTCTTATCGGCATGACCTAATAGAGAATAATCAGTGGTTAAATGATGCCAGGCAGCCAGGTTAGTAGCGTGGCTAACTTTCCAAGGTGTCTGTGATGTCGGACCAACGTTTAGTATTGTCACTTGTGCTGTTTTATTGCATCTCTTTGATTGACTGAATAACAACCACAAACTGTGCACCTACTCGTACATACAAATTGCTTTGGTATGTGGAGATCAACTACGGACTGCTGTTTACGTTTTTATCTCTGCTTAAGAATTAATAGTTTTCGGTGTTTTCCTTTTCTTTTTCTTTTTTGGTATAGTGGTGTGCTAGCTGACATATGGCTAATAATTTAATGTTTTATGTTGCACGTAATGTAAATTGTTTTGCATACTGTTGTATAGAATCCATTTTTTTTCCCTCTAACTGAACAGACAGCTGTGCTGCTGGGGAGTTTGTTGACCACTTCTTCTTCCCAGCTAAAGCACTAGGAAGTGGTGAAGGGTGGGCGTTTTGGGGGACTGTCTTATGTAATTTTGACGTTCGAAAAGTGCTGATTCTCAGCCTAGTTTGAATAAATGACTTTTGATTTTGATTTTGGACACTATGGTAGCAGGAGGAACCGTAGAGTTTTATTCGCTAGGTAGTCCGAAATAACACTCCATTCTCCCCAGAAGGAGATTTTTTTTTTCTCTTTATTTATTTTGGGGTTTTTATCTAAACAGATATGTCAACCCCATCGTGCCTTTTACAATTGTCACATTAACACTTATAATTAACACATAAATAACTATTCTAAACAGTTAAAGAATATATGAAAAACTTTATGGTAAACATAGAAATCACCGATGAAGGACTGTTATTAAATGACAAAACTTTTTGGCACCTTCTGAAGTTGGTTGGGATAAAATTGATTGTATTAATCCTAAGTTAAGCCTATTCAAGTTTAATTATTTCAAAAGTGGTTCCCTCTCGCGCCTGTTGCGGACACAATCCATCAGGAAATGCTGCACGTCCTCCGTCTGATTACATTCTATGCAATTCGGTGAATCAGATTTTTTCATAAGGAATGCAAACTTTGCTGATGGGTAGTGTCCAGAGCGAAGTCTTAAATTTAATTTAACATAATTCCTACTAAGTTGATCGACATCGAACCAAGGCACACGAAGAGGCTCGCCTTGTATGCTCCTATACCATATACCTTTTTGTTGACTGATGCTATCAAAGTGTTGTTTCCAGGATTTATAATATATGACTATATGTATTCCCAATAATCAGGTAAGTAGTCAATTGCTGTACCCTCTACTGCTGCTAATTTAGACAATCGGTCAGCCTCCTCATTACCACTTAGTCCAATGTGAGCTGGAACCCATTTCAACTTCAACGGAGAAGTTCCATGAGAATTTTCCCACTGAAACATGGATGCGTAAGTAGGTCAAAATGATGAGCACTTGTAGGGTTTTTATGGCATATTTTCATTGACTGAATAACAACCACAAACTGAGCACCTACAAATTGCTTCCACCGCCTACAAACAGTGCAAAACATTCTGCAGAACAAAGTTGGCAGAACTCGCGACGCTACAGGCAAATTGTCAAGAGATTCAGTTCCATACTGCTGTCGTTTGTGTTCTGCGAAATTAATTTTGAAATGAAGTTTGTTGTTGATGATACAGCTATTGCTTTCACATACACATACACAAACTCACGGCTTCTTCCCATGGGGGTAGGCAGAATTTACAGAACGCCACCTGCTACAATCCTTACATACTCCTTTTGATTTGTTTAAGTTGATACATCTGGTCATACACGGACGCCGGTTGCGAGTACTACGCACCTGACCTTTCTGCAGAACATCATTAACAAGGTATAGGTATGTCTTTTTAGGACGTCCCCTTCCGGCGTTTCCACTCACACCTCCCTTTAAATACCTTTTGTATGATCTCAACATGAGAAATTCATAAGTATCACTCCTCGATAGAGACCTTTTAGTTTAACACGGAATCATTGGCGCATAGCCAGTGATGTGAAATACGTAAACACTAAAATTCTGTGAATGTGCTGTCACTTTCTAGAAATAAGGGAACACTTGAATTGGAAAATGTGAAAACTCTCGATACACTCTGCTTACCTCTTCTGGCAATACGGGCGTGATATTATGTTAAATGGTAAATTCACAAAAAAAAAGGTAAAATAATTAAAGACTCCTAGAAGGAAGGCATTAAAGTCCCCAAAGGAACCAAAAGTTTTATATGGCCGGTCTGGCCATAAGAAACTTTAGGTTTGTTTATTAATAATAATTGGCATTTGAAAGCCGATATCAGACGCTTCATTTTTTGTTAATTTTTGCCTTTCATTTGGCATTTTTCACTCGTTGTTTAGACGTTTAACACGACTGAACACAAAATGAATCAAAAGTGAAGAATTATTTCTTTAGTGAACCGATCGATCCAACGATTTTAGATTACGGCACTCGTTTACCGATGTTCGAAAAATGAAATGAAAGGAGCAGATCACCGAACGTTCATTTAACGTGGAATGAAACCAAATTGAACCTTAATTCGGGTGAAGCCTCTGATTTCGGCTGTTATACAGATTTTACCATTTACCCTCTTTCTCATTTAAAACTGCGATCTGTGTTGACACTTAGAACAGGGTAAAAAAACCTTAGTTTTTCTCAACAGCAGCAATTTTATCAGGCTTTGCTGTTTCTGTAGCGATAGTTGCCTGAACTTCATATCAAGGTCAACCAGATTTTGGCCTAGGTTTTATTATATTATACCTCGCTACCTTGTTGTTCTAGAGGTCAAAACTGCTAATCGCGCGCGTCCTGGGTTCCCGGGCAGGTCGAGTGTTATTGGTTTTTTTTTCATTTGGTTTTCTCAGTAGCATCCCGGTGTCTGTATTTTTGCCTGGTTGATGGCAATAGACTCGCTTCCTATTACATGAGACTTAAATATACCGGCGAAATGTGAGTGTGCTATAGATACACTTCTGCCTAACCCTCTGGGGAAAACAGGCGTAATGTTATGTAATGTATTATAATAATGGTACTGTTCATGACACACTTCTAAAATATCTACATGTTTGGACGGAAATTCTATGGTGGAATATCAATGATTACGTTCACATCACTGGCTATGCGCCAAAGATTCCGTGTTGAAACTAAAAAGTCTTTATCGAGGACTATTTGCAAAACATAAGTATTTTTTAAGGAAATTTCAAAGTTATATTCTTAACTCTGAGGCAGTCCTTGAGTCCTATCCAAATCTCCTCAGGCCGCGGAAAGTGTTACTGGTTTGTTTTATAAGGAAATTTTCAGAAGCAACCTGAAGTCGGATTGATTTTTACCTGGTTAGTACGAGTATCAATAGGCTCGCTCCCTAACAAAATGAAGATGTACTATGTGACATGATACGCCTTTTCAGTACGAATATTTCTGTATTTATAGTAACTTGCTATAGCATATACAAAGTTGATACGACAGAGAGGCTTTCCTTTAAACAGCATAAACTAGGTACCATTTTCAAGCTCTGTACCAAAAATCAATTAAATAGGAGCAGTAGTTTAGTCGCAAATGATTTTTTAAGTTTTTGCCCCGTTTGAACACGATGTATCTTTTCTAACAGCTGATTATGTCTATACGCATAGGTCATGCACCTTAAAACGATTTTGAGTATACCTACGATGCGTTGTTGCCGCTCTGACGCAAGTCACAAGTACAACCAAATATTTTCGCTAAAAAATGGCAATGCAAACAAGGAAGCAAAATAAGTACACACACGTGCACTTTCACTGCGACAGTGACAATCATAGGAAAACATCCCGCGCGTAAAAGAAATAGAAATAGGTCACTGTTTTGCGTCTTAGATCCTAGCGATCGGTAAGTGGGGCGCCTAAAAAACTTGTTTTTCAATTCGCCGGCGCTTGATGACGGAACCTCTTGCGCTGATTTTGTTTTGTCGAACTCGCGCGCTGACAATTGTAATTTTGTTTTTGTGATAGGACACTAAATAAGTTTAAGACAGACAGTACTTCTTTTTTTATTGTGATAGGACACGTAACTTGGAATTATTATTATTTAGTGTTAGGTAATGTTTTTTTTTTGTGATTTTTTTGTTAAACTTTGGTTGTGTGTGTGTAATTAAAGTGTTCCACAATGCCTCGTGTAACTTACACGGCGTCAGAATACACAGACATGATTTTAATTTACGGCGAATGCCGTGGAAACGCAGCTGAAGCTCTGCGATCATACCGAGAGAGGTATGGTGACAGACGCAATTGCCCTAGAAACGCCCGCACCATACAATTAGCAGTACAAAGAATACGGGACAATAAAAGTATAGTGCCACAACAAGAGGGAGTGCCACCGCGGCAAATACCTGCTGCTTGGGAAGAACGAATTTTAGACCATTTTTCCCGCAATCCGACAACGAGTCTCCACCGAGCGGCCCGGCAGTTTAGGGTTTGTCATAGAACCATCCACAAGGTTCTAAAACGTAACAAACGCAAACCTTATAAATATCGGAAGGTGCAAGCTTTGTTATCGAGAGACTTGCCGGTCAGGAACAGTTACTGCCAATGGTTTCTAAATAAAACAACCGAAGACGGTGATTTTTTATCCAATTTAATATGGACCGATGAAAGTACTTTTACTCGGAACGGCATCTGGAATCGGCAAAACCTCCGATACTGGAGTTCGGAAAATCCACACGTGTTTCGAGAATCTGAAGATTTTCTCTCAATGTGTGGGCTGGTATCCGTAATAATAATATTATCGGACCAGTTTTTATTGACGGCACCCTTACAGCGGCGAAATTTTTACAACTGTTAAGTGGTCCTGTGGCCGAGTATACTGACCAACTGCCTTTAGCAGTTCATCGCAAGTTGTGGTACCAGCTGGACGGAGCGCCTCCACATTCTGTGATGGCTTCCAGGAAGCGGCTCACAGAAATGTTTGGGCAGCAATGGATCGGTCGATTCGGACCTGTTCGGTGGCCACCACGATCTCCAGACCTCACTCCCATGGATTTCTTTTTGTGGGGGTACATTAAGGGTGAAGTGTATGTCTCAGAGGTAAATACAATTGATGAACTAAAAAATAGGATTATTTTAGCATTTCATAAATTAAAGTGCTTAGCGATGGACAGTGATTTAATTAGAAAAATAAATAACAATATTCTCCGTCGGTATAATTTGTGCATTAATGTTAATGGAGGACACATCGAGAATTTAAAAATTTAAGTGTTTTTGTTGTTGTGCGCGTATTTCAAAAACTAACATAAAAGCCAGCGCTCGCGGAGGCGTAGGGCGCCGCCGCGTGCCGGCCGACCGCTTTGACACGAGAGAACACACGCCGCGCCGCGCTCGCGCGCGTGCGACGTTGCCAATTTGTTACCTAGGTATCTAAAGTCAGTTAAATTTATTTATAAAGGGTGTTTGCGTTTTACTTCGATTTGTAAGCTATTTAGTTTGTTTGAAAAAAAAAATCCTCATTTTTGGTGCTTCTTATTTTTGTACCGTATTGAATGAATACTAAGCACGAATAGTATACGTAGTGTAATTTAATGCCCCTCTCTCATATCAACTCTGTATAGCAATATTTAACGAACTGGTTAATTATATACTTAATAAAATATCAGTATAGACTTTAGACTTCTTGAAGACCACCTTTAGGTGTTCAAAAACCAGTACTTTTACGGTAACTGTCAAATGAGATACTTTTAAAGTTCATGACTACCCTGATACAAAGATCATTTGAGGCAAATCACATACCTTCGATTTTATATTTATTTATTTAAAGTCAGTACAAATCTTATATTAACAATATAGGACGCAATAAAAAAAAAAATTGGTGTTGGTGTTCAAAAATATGTCCTTCCAGTCGGAGCGATGATGAGGAATCAGCCCCCAGACAATTTTTTTGAAGCTTTTTCATTCTGAAAAACAAAGAAAAAATTTTTTTCACAAACAAAGAATTTTGAAAAATTCGAACATTCAAAAGAAAAATATAATGACAGGACCGAACTCGCAAATAAGGTTGACAATGTGATGGTAACATAGAGTATATATACTAAAAAAATATATTGTAGGATTAGTAATTCTACAATATGTAGCCTAACCCTTCAGCAGACGTGCAGTTATATATATTTCTCAAGGACGGTTGGGCAGAATGTGATCTATTGACTTTGTGCCCGGTTTACTATACATATAGATACCTCTGCCCACACCCTTTAGTGAATACAAGCATGAAGTTATATTCTCAAGAATAGCCCTTCTCCATTTAAATTGGAACGGACGTGAATAGCCACGAGTATTCTTCATAACAGTCGGACACAAACCAGACGGACTTACTGAAGTTCCTGAAATCATTAATACTTGCTGTATGTGTGTATGGAAGTTATTATGTAAACTACCTGTCACTGCCAAATTATCAGGAAACATCGAAATAGAATTGTTTTGTTACTGTTCTCGGTAGAATTCATCGTGTAACTATTATTTTCAAGGTATCTGGACGCAACCTCGGTTCCCCGTGAGTGAATGTCGTAAAAGCTTGAATATGGCAACATTTATTTTAGTTATTAGAAGCTTGTATTGATTCTGGCTCTCTATTTCCAGGGATAATTTTGCCGCTCTCAGTTCGAACGGGAAAATCCTTTGGCATGGCTAAATACACACCAACTACTCGCGCTGTCGATGCGCGAATACGCGGTGAAAACGCAAATATTGTTGATTCTCCAAGGCAGAAAACGCGCCGTCGCGTTGACTTTAGTCGACGCGAGTTACATGCAGCGCGCGTATAAAAAGCGTGGTGGTTAGGTGGATCATAGTTTCTATGGTGACCTGAAAGAAGAATGGCCATTTTTCACCTGACTATGTATAGAAATGAAATAAATCTTAAAATTCAGCTAATTCAATTGTATATTAATTACGCTTATCACAATGTTAAAAGAAACGCAGGCATAAAATATTTTTTTAATTTTTCTTATTGCTTACTCTACGTTAAGGGTAAACTTTTACCATGTTTTGAGCGCATCTCAATTACCCTGAACGCATCTCAACTACCCATTTTTTACGACGTTCCATTTTACACACTGTTACTTGACTTTTTTCTACTCTATTTCTGAGTTTTATACATTATTTTACATTTTATTTAATCAGTAAGTACTTTTTTATTCGTCTGTGTATAATAAAGTATTAATTAAAAACAACAAAATAATTAAATAAGTTAATCATGCAGTATGTATTTGTGTTCGCACGAGTGAAACAGATTTTATTTTATCTTTGACAGTTCTGTGATTGGCATCGGCGCAGTCCTTCGTTTTTGCGCTTGCGTCTCGTTGTGTACTGTGCCATTTTGTGTATGTTACTACTTTTTACCGCCCCTGGACCTCGATGTCTTCCTCATCTGACGAATAATGTGTCTGGCAGAGCTGGTATAGTCGAATATTGTTGTAATTGTTTGGTCGGTCGACGGACCATAGGATGTTGCGCTCACGTTATGACATTAGCGTGGTACCTTGGATGGGCTAGGTATCAAAAAATATCTCTGCTCCAGCAGAATTTCCGGATGACGTAGCTATAAGAGATTATGATGAAAATGATGATAATTAATAAACCATTTCACTTTAACATAGTGTTTTATTTGTTTTTCCCGTTTTGTTCATCAGGTAGGTAGGTAAGTATGTACCGCGGCCAATAAAATGTGTTGGGTAGATAAGTGATCACTTTTGACAATACAAGAACTAAGTTAGACTTTCTTTAAGTATATAAACTATGTCAACTATCGTTTTTTACTAAAAATGTAGTTAGTAACTGTTAAGTAGGTACTTATGTGTTGGTTTCAAGGAATTCACAAAGTAAAAAAGACGTTTTACCATAGCTAGATAAGTGTTCTTATTTTAGACTAAACTTCGAGCTTTAATAATTCGTTCTAGCACATTATTTCTGTATTATCTATTTGGTAACGGAAAATCCTAACCTAAAAAGAGTAAAAAGTAACATTAATATTTTTTGGTCTTCGTAGCGTTTAAATCGTAAAAATGACTATAAGACATTATTGTCTAAACTTATAGGTAGTCTTTCTACTATACGTCATAACTATACATTAACTTTCATTATCAGGTTTTTAAATGTATGGGAAGTGGGCATTGTTCTTTTAAAACATGTTTAGGTACACAGTAGGTACGCACATACAAATATAAACTCACGCCTTCATCCCATGGGGGTAGGCAGAATCTACAGAACGCCACCTGCTACGATCCTTACTTGCTCGTTTTGCTTCGTTTACGTTTATACATCTGGTCATACACGCACGCTGGTTGCGAAAACTACGCACCTACCTCCTACCTGGGCAGGTAGGTTTTCATTCAAAATCTTTATCCTAAAATTGTCGATATACAACATTAGTTTTTGTTTACCCTAAACCCGAAAAGGGGTCATTGCACTCATCATTTTGAATATTTTCTATGGGACCAACCTTCAAATCGCGAAAAAAAAATCTGCTGTTCCATACATTTGTGTTCACTTAAATCGACAAAATGTATGGAACAGCTGATTTTTTTTCGCGATTTCAAGGTTAGTCCCATAGAAAAAGTTGTTCAAAATTATGAGTACAATGACCCCTTTTCGGGTTTACGGTAAACAAAAACTTGTGTTTTATAGAGACCGCCATGTTTGTTTATCTGTCGCATTATTTCCAAGGCAACTTCAACCTAATTTGACATTCCCAAAACAAGTCGTAACATTAACGGCCAGTCGCCGGTCGTTCGGGTAAGCACTACAATCCAAATATAATCGAGTCGAACAAATCGATTCATGCGTCGGACTCGCTTTAATCGATGTTTACTCGCCAAACTCGTGTTTATTTCCTTTGGGGAGTTGTGTACCTACGATGTGGAATGTCGGGAGTTTGGTTTGCGCTTCGTACAGTTTCGATTGCAGTTTGGTTTGCGAAAAGGTTTTATTTACATTGTATTTTAACGTTTGGCTAGCATTGTTACTATAAGTAAACAAGTTCATACTGCGAATCGATCTTTGCATCTAAGGCACCTATTCCAATGCTGGCCGACGAGGAAGCAACTAAAGTAGAATTATTAATTCATTCAGGTCTCTTGCCAGCATCAATGTGCCTGCTCTTCTTGAGCCGACTGGCATTGTCAGAGATGATGGTAAAAGACCTGATGGTGTGTCTTTGGTTCCGTGGAGTTTGGGACGGATGCTCGTGTGGGACGCTACCTGTGTAGACACACTGGCACTGTCCCACCTCCAACGGACTATTTCTAAAGCGGGTGCAGCGGCAGAAAATGCCGAAAATCTGAAAGTTATTAAATATAGGCCTTGGTAGAGAGTACAACTTTGTGCCCTTTGGCGTCGAGACCCTCGGTCCGTGGGGTCTCAGTGCGCATAAGTTATTTGCGGAAATCGCGAAACGTCTAGTTGATGTAACTGGTGACCGAAAAGCTGGTGGCTTTCTCGCGCAACGCATCAGCATTGCAATTCAGCGAGGAAATGCCGCCAGCATCCTCGGTACAATGCCCCGAGGGCCTTTTATAGGCTTAGCTTAGTTTTAATTTAATTTAGTTAATAATCACCTTGTAATTTGGTTATGTAAATAAATATATTCAGGTTAATTTATTGGAGTAATCTGACATGTGCTAGCTCTCACTTTGTGTAATAAAATGGTCATATTTATTATATTTATTGGATTCTAGACTTTTCACTTAGGTATTATTATAAATATTTATTTTATACATTGATTAAAATAAACGATGACCGTTACAATAAATATGGTCTATAAATAAATAAATATGGTGGCGGTCGTCACTCCAGTATCTTTCGGCCCATCGATCATCTGTTCTACGAGCAATGTGCCCTGCCCATTGCCACTTAATTTTGGCAATTTTTGGTTACTTTGGTTCTTCTGCGGACCTCTTCATTTCTGATTCGATCACGTAGGGGAATTCCATGCAGCCCTCTCCATTGCCATTTCGGTGACTTTTAGCCTTCTAATAAGGCCTATTGTGAGCGAACACGTTTCAGTGCTCTAGGTCATCCACTGGCAACATGCACTGGTCAAAGACTTTCGTCTGGAGATAGTGCGGTATGTGGAACAATATACTTATATTATAATGTATTGGTCAAAGAAGGCCTTTTGTCGTACAAAATAACGTTTATCACACACACATATACCCATATGACACATGGTAGGCTGTTCATTACAAATGTATGGTTGATAAATTAATCTTATAAGGGTGACTGTGATCTCAGGATAACGCTTGATCTTGATGATCTTGTTGCCTGTGTGTTTATACACGATTATAGGAATGGCGGAACGAATTATCTGGTTATCCTAGCCTCTTTTATTAAAACTTCTTTTTTTCCCTTGAACTCCAGCTGTATCTGTACATTGTGCGTACCGCTAAGATATAAGAGTTATTTTGAGCGATGGCCGTTTTGTGTGGATGTGACGCATATTTTCCCCATCTTGGTGTCATCATCTTGTCTGTGTTCTTTCTTTGCATTATCAAATTCAAAATTCAAAATTATATATTTTGGGACACCTAGATCCAAAGGTTAGTATACAAAAACTTAGATACTATTGTTCAAGACTCATTAATCATCATGTACTTCTAATTCTGTACACAAATGCCCCTGTGCTGAGACACCCCGCCCCGTCAAGATAACCAATTAGGGGATACCTCCCAAAAATATCACCAGACGAACGAAATGCCTCAACACAGGTGCACGCACATCCGCACATCTTCAGCTGTAGTTTTCAGGATATTGTGACTCCCCGCACCCTCCATATAAGTAAAACTTTTTTCGATATGTTTAGCGCAAATACCCTTTTTTTTTCATTGAAGTTCTTTGTCGGAGTCTGTTTCCCGAACGAATAACTTAATCTGCAAGCATCGTTTAATCACTTCTGAAAAATATCATAACCAGCCTATAATGTTCCCACGACTGGGAAACAGGCTTACTCTCTGTGAGAGGAAGTAGGCCATGATCTACCACGACCCAGTGCGTGTTGGTGGATGTCACATGTCTTCGAATGTTTAGTTCTTGGACATACCGGTTTCTCACGATGTTTTCCTTCACTGTTTTGGGAGCAGTGAGCTTGAAATAAATTACACAAAGTAAAGTGCTTACCTGAATTCGAATCCACGACATACGACATGTAAGTTGTGGCCGTAACAACGGGGCCACCACTGCTAGAAAATAGAGACTGGTCCAATTATTTGCGTATATTCCTCTTTGTAAAGTTCTCGAAAGAGTTTCACAAAGAGATACCGATCTATAGCTGTGGATGATGACAAGAGCACGACGAATATTGTCGTTGATGCTGGCGTACCGTGCTATCCGGCCTGCGCTTTTACTGCAGGATAGGCCATGGTGTCCAAGGCAGTCGACACCTTCACCGCATTGGCAGCGATACGGAACCACACAAGGAGTGCCCAGACATAAAGAAGTAGCGAGCCTGTTGGTGGTGTCACTATATATAGAAAATCAAAATAAAAAAAATCTAATATTATCTATTCAAACTAGGCTGAGAATCAGCACTTTTAGAATGTCAAAATTACATTAGACAGTCCCCCAAAAACGCCCGCCCTTTACCACTTCATAGTGGTATAACTGGGAAGAAGAAGTGGTGCAACAAACTCCCCAGCAGCACAGCTGTCTGCTCATATATACCCTTGACAATTTAAAAGTGCCAGTATTTGGTTCATTTGAAATTAATGCTTTGAGTTTGATAGTTCGAGCCTACACGAAAATAATGACCTGTATTATCGGCTTTAACCCTTACCTAATACAAACGTGACAATTATTATCTGTCTTTGTAAGGCACTCATTTGCTTTTTCCTAATTTCTTTATTTTTTTAGGGCCTCCGTTAATACAACAATGAACCCAGCCACAATAGCCTTTTCGTTTTAAAAAAATAGCTCGTGGACCAATCACCGATAGTTTATAGTAATAATAAATTGTGCCAATAAAACCACGTCTTTCCTGTAAACACGTTTATTGTCGCCTTGTCTGGTGGACTAGAAATTATTGCTACTGTTGGATTTCCTTACTAGTGATGTGGCTAAGTTTTCCTGAAAGTCGAATAGTATTGGTATTGGTATCGGATTTTGTTTGATGATGGTGACTTGTGCTTGTAAAGCTAGTGTTCTTTGTAGATCTATTCATCTTGACCTTTTGATGGATTGATTTCTGCAAAATGGTCATCACAGCACCATTTTCAGTACGAAAAAAGACATAGTTAACCTATTAACCGCCACGTCTAAAAAGCAAAAACGTGCCCTCGGCGCCCAGCTACGAATTATTCCCTAAAATCTGTCATGTAGTCGTGACCGTGGCGTGCCGGGCACATTTTGGTCTGTCATGTATACAAGACTGTGGCGGTCAAAGGGTTAAAAAAATATAGGCTGTCATGGGGACTGCCGACAGAAGCGAAAACTTAAACCTTTGGAATAAATGATACAGGGTCAAATAAAATTAGGTAGCAGAACTACGCAAACGTTATCGATATCTAAACACGGAAAAATAAAATAAAAATGAATTTGATATTTTTTTTGGGGTCAACGACAGCTGTTCTCGTTTTTGTTTGAAGCATGAGTTCAGAAAATCTGTTTTCTTTTGTTTTATCATGTTTATACGTAGATTTATTTATTCATTCACTCACTCCAAACATACAAATATCCTTACAGGCTAGACCCAATGCGATATTGTAGTACACTTAAAAATTAAATAGTTCCACTGCTTGTACCATAGCAAATTCTATAGGTAGCTATTCTTACAAATTCACCCAAAGCGCAACAGAATATGTCGACGTCATCAGCAATGAGGTTCGGAGCGCGGATATCGATATCCATCACGTCTGTGAAGTATACACAAAAAAAAAACAGTTTTAAAGTGATTTTTCAAGTGACTAAACTAACTAGGGTTGATGACCCAAAAAAAACTCATCAATTATTTTTTTTTTGTGTGCTCAGATATCGATGCCCATCACGTTTGCAGAGTTTCGCTAATTAATTTAATGTGACCCTGTATATAAGGTGTATCTATTCATACACGAAATATTTTAAGAGATAGACCTACAGCTGGTACAGAAACTATAGACACGAAAAAAAAAAATTTTATCTAACTATATTAATTAAAAAATTAAATAATTAAATATTACTTGACACAATAAATACTGGCTCCTTCTTATTTTTAACATCCATTACGCTAGTTTCTACGTACTATTTACTGTCATTGAAGCGGGCGGCGACATTTCGGCGCGCGGTTTTTATTAATGATCAAAGAGTAGAAGCGAGCTCCGAGTGCGCCAGGCGCGCGGGCGCCTCCCTTCCCTGCCCGCACCTCTCAGTCCCACATAATCCGCGAGCCGTACCGCACGCAATAGTGTTCTGTGCACCGCACGCGCCACAGTTAACACGCGTCACTACAGGTAGGTATACCAACCAGGAGTACCAGAACATGACCGTTTGGCGCCTTCTGCGGAGTGAGGGGAAGCACCCGTTCCACTTCACGACGGTGCAAGAATTAAAGATGATGGACTTAACTTCACGCGTGGAATTTTGCCGTTGGTTACTTCAAGACCCGACGCGGCGCATCCTGTAGACGGACGAATCCACCTTTACGCATGTTGGGTTGTTTAACATCCACAACGCGCACTGTTGGGCATCAGAAAATCCACGTGTTGTTAGGCCGGATCATTTCCAGACCCGGTTCAGTGTTAATGTGTGATGGCTAGTGATAGAAACATTATTAAAAGTGCAAGGACACATAATAACCGGGTGTCACCACTGTGTGGATCGCCCGGAGGACACGGTGGAGCATACGGTGGAGGTCTGCCCGGCTTGGGCAGAGCACCGCCGTGTCCTCGTGGGGGCGATCGGCGGCAGAGACCTCTCGCGTCCGGCCCTGGTTCAGGCCATGGTACGGAGCGAGAGGGCATGGGCAGCCGTCACCTCCTTCTGCGAAGCAGTAATGCTCGCGAAGGAGGAGGCGGGACGGTTGAGGGAAAGGCACGTTTCGCGCCCTCTCGCCCCTAGCCGCCGCAGGAGACGCCCTGGGCGTCGGGAGTCTCGGGCGAATTTCCAGCCACCGTAGGCGCGGGCTTGCGGACGGTGAGCAATGGGTAGCTCACCGTCCGGTAAGGACCAGGCCTGGGTCGACGGCGCGTCGTATTCCACGCGCGCCTCAAAGAGATGTCGTCAGCACAAAGTAGGGGTCCACTAGGGCCGATGCCTGCCGGGGTCGCGGGAAGGTACTTATGGGTCACCGAGGCCCCCGCAACACAGGCAACAGGAAGGAATACGGGTGGGTTTTAGTCAGTAAGAGTCTGACACACCCTCCCGCTCCACCCAGAGCGGGAGAAGTTATTTGATGATTTCCCACCCTCAAAAAAAAAAAAGGACACATAATAAAACGTGCAGCCGTCTGCGTCCAATAACAGGGCGAATTTGTACAACAATTAGTGTAAATAATAACTATGTAGGTATTAGGTATGTACACTTTAAATTATTGTAAATAAGTTGATTCTAATTTTTAAACACGCCAAATAATTAATACAGTAATTCGTAAAAGGCACCTGCGTACCTTATTCAGTGGGATAACTGAATTTCATTTAGAATCGACATGTTTCCAACTAACTACATACGTCGACAAACAACAATAATAATAAAGTAGAATAATAAGTATTATTCATCATTTATTATTGATAGCGTTACCTAATGGTAAGTAGGTACCTACCTAAACAAATTATTATATCAATAATTTGCCAGTCCAAAGCCTGATGAAGTGTGATAGGGAATTAGAATCAATAGATAATAGATCAATAGAACAATATTTATCCCGTTTATCACTCGACCACTGCGAGGCGAGAAACAGCGTGTACGCAAAAGTAGGTATGTCCACGTCGGCCGATCTATGGTACGATTTTTGATCAAATAAATCCACGCCACGCACTTAGATCTCTTAAGAGCGGGCTTTACGCCGTTGACCTTGCTCGAGTGGGCGTTACCGATGAAAATGCGCCGCGCAGTCCCCGCAAGCCACTGACAATAATTACGCGGTGCGCGAACGATTTGCTCGCATCGCACCGAGCGGAGTGGCATACGTACCTACCTATGCGCACGGCCGCGGTATTGGCAAGTAAAGCAGTATTACGTCTTTATAAAAAAAAAACGGCTGTCTGTGCTATCGTAGCTCCCGAACGAATGAACCGATTTTGATTTAGTTTTGTTTGAAAGGTGACGTAGTCTAGAGTATTCTTAGCTTTATTTAATGAAAATCGTTTCATACAAATAACTTGTATGAAGTGAGATTTTTTATGAATAAACTAAAGAAAAATAAAAATAATTTTAAACAATACAGACATTTATTATCAATAAGTCACCAATCATGTTTCACCATGAGTGAAGATTATTTTCATCATACCTACTCATAAAGGGTTTTGTTGATCCCGCATAATAGGGGGAAAAGTTGGGCTTTTTTCGCCCATGGGCGGAAAATGTAACATTATCACCCGTAATGTAATCGACGCATTTTATTATTCGTCTAGCATTACTTCACGCTAAAGGAGGTCTTTGATTGGTCTACAAAAATCTAGTAGGCTACGATTATTGTTTTCTTTCATTTTGACTTTAGCGTGAGGTTTCGTTAAATAGGTTTTAGTTTTGCCATAAAGCCACAATATTGAATTTCATTATTCTAATAAAATCTAGTAGGCTGTTTTTTTTTGCATTTTAATTTTGACGTAAGGTTTCGTTAAATAGTTTTTAGTTTTGCCATAAATTCATAACGTTGAATTTGATGATTGGTTGCAATTGACGGTAGCTAAATAGATGACGCACAAAAAAAAATATTTGTCTGACCCACAATCGGCGCCATGATTGTGGCATTGTTGTGTTTGCATAAAATGTTTGATTGAATATTTTTATTTCCTCGTATGTGTAACAAAAAGCACTATGTGATACGCGACTCCAAAAATATGTATTCCCACGTGTGGTTAACAGCCCACGCCTACGGCTCGGGCCATAAATGCACAATCGTGAATAATGAACATACCATTGGCCTCTGGTGAGACAATGTACTATTAAATGAGGACACCAACGAACAATCTTGTCAACGAGAAATAAAGCGAGTATTTTAAAATTCAAAGAAATTCAACTAAAACACATTCGCTTTGGTTCTGGTTCACAATATTGTTCGTTGTTGGTGACGTTTACATAAGAATACCATTGCTGGGCTTTGCTTACCATTGCTGGGAAGGGGGGTTTGAAAATGACTGAAACGCAGATTACGTAATACACGAATGACCCCTTTCCCCTAAACTACCCCATGCAAAATTTCATCCAAATCGGCCGAGTTGTTTGGCCGTGAAAACCACACAAACAAATAAACAGAATTTTACATTTATAATTATGGGGACTCCTTTTTACACGACTGCCCAAAAAAGGAGTGTTATAATTTCAGGGTTCATGTATGTTTGTGAGTTTCTTTATTCAACCATAACTTTTAAATGGTTTAACCGATATCAAAGTATGTGGTAGAAGTATCGTTAGAAGCGTTGCGGTATCCTGGGTAACACAGGTTATACTTATACTATCATCGCCTTGAGCTTGCTTAGTACATAACAAAAATATAAAATAGTAGTATTCAATATGTATTCGTTCACTATTAACATAACAAAAGAAATTAAATAAATATAACAGTAGGTACTCCTAAATATCCCATAAAAAAACGTATACAAAATAATATTGTTTTATCACAAAACGTTATAAAATAAAAAACATAATTACAAAAATTGAACTAAAAGATTAAAAACAAGCTAAATGATTTTGAACTGAATATCAATCTGTTCATTGCAGTCGCGGGTTCCTTGGAACAGTTCTTTACAGGTCCCCCGACTTCGCTGAAAGGTCATTTCAAAATCATTTAGCTTGCTTTTAATCTTTTAGTTAAATTTATGTAATTAACTTTTGACAAAGCAGGTGTGTTTTTTATTTTTTTTAATTATTTATTTAAAGTCGTTAAAGTACTTTATCTGTCCCCACTTCCACCCTCTAAACCACCTATGCTAAATTTTATTGAAATCAGCTAATAATAATGAGTTGTACGTTTAGTGTATGTAAAAGTAATGATACTCTTGTTTTTTTGAGTTGGTTAAAGTACCCTGTCGTTCTCCAAAACTAAAACCTATTTATCGAAACCAACCAACAAGACAAAAACAAAATGAAAGAAAAAAAAAACGGAGCCTACTAGATTTTTGTAGACCAATAAAATTCAACATTGTGGCTTTGCAAATCTAGGTAAAACCTATTTACAGAAACCTTACGTCAAAAACAAAATAAAAGAAAACATAAATCGTAGCCTACTAGATTTTTGTAAACCAATCAAAGGCCTCCTTTAGCGTGAAGTATTGTTAGACGACCAACAAAAAACGTCGATTACATTACCTCCCAAAGGCGGTAATGTAACATTTCCGCGAAAAATACCAACTTTTCCCCTATTATGCGGGATCAAAATAACCCTTTAGGTGTGACGAAAATAATTTTACCTGGCTCCCTTTTTATATAATTGATGTGCATTTTGTTGTACATTGGGTTCACTGGGTGATGATAACATTTTATTGTCAGTGGAACTGAAAATAAAAAAATAAACTGAAAAAATGCCTTCTTGTATGAAGACGTAATACTGCTTTACTTATAAATACTGTGACATTTCTATGTTGTGGCATGCCACGATACGGCGGCACTGCGTGCCATCGGTCTAATTAATTTAATTAATTTACCTACCTATTTCCAATCTTAATTATAAGTACGTAAATTTTTGACACTAGCCGCATAGAATGTGGAAAATTCAAATTGCGATTGTTTGAGTGTTTCAAATTTGCCAATGTAATGTCGTACGTGTCTAATAGTACCAAGCTAGCTTGTTACTGCGCCGCTGAATCATAAGTTCATAACGCCGCCCGGTCGTTTGGAATCTATACTTTGTTGCCATTATACACGTATGAATTTACGTTGGCAAATTCGAATCCAAAGCACTTAGTTTCGCATTCTGGCGAAGAAAGGTACCTAGGTAAGCATAAGCAGCGGGAAGGAAGGTACCTACTTAGGTGCGCATACTGTTTACACGCACCTACCTATATTTTTATCAAAAAATTTGATTGATTGTTACTAATAAAATGTTAGATAGGTACTCAACTTACTATTTCATTCTTTGTATTCTCCTCTTGTATTTTATTTTCTAATTATGCTTATTGCGTCATTTTTTGTCACCTATATTGATTTTATAAATAAACTTATACCTAATAAATAACTCAAATAATCTCTGTGTATTTATTACCTACTACTAACTAACTTTATACTAAAAACTACTCTAATATTTGCACACACAAACTAACAAACCTAATTATTTTGTTGATTTGAATAGTTTGTTTACAATATTTTCTAATGGTTATGTCACACGAAAAAATGCGGGAAAATGTAGTACAGGTCCGTTTAGCACTGCGTCTCGTCCCGCACTGATTTATTAGTCGACAGAGGGGACGCTCACGCGATTAAGTGTCGATTTATGTTAAAAATAATGACTATAAGTAAATAAAAAAGTTATTTAAAAAAATAAGCCGAAGATTCCCTTGGTATTGTATTGTGTAATATCATGATGACTATAAAAAAACGTAGCGATTAATAGTTTAGAAGAAAAACGGTTTTATATTTCTAAAACAGGGGTTACTTTGCATGTATATTACTGACATTTAAAATTATTTTTAATATTTTTTAAAGTGAAGGGGACATGCTTTGTATTGAGTAGATAACATATATATTTTTTAAGACCATTTCGATACAGGTTATGGAGAAAAAAGGTTTTAATCTTCTTCAGTTCCAGCCCAATTCACGTCCATCACTGCCTTAATGTTCACGTCTGTACGAGGGAGGTAGGCAACTAACAATCAGCTGACGGATACAACTCGACGCACTCGTAACGTCACAGAGGTCATTAACTTATGCCAATTCGAGTTGCACCTATCAGCTGTTTATTAGTATTTACCTAGTTTACCGATGTGTAGGTACTGTAGATTAGGATTAAAATTTGTTTTAATCACCTAGGTTCCTTTTCGTAAAACTTTAAGAAGGGAATTTAATAATGTAGATACCTACTTAGGTTTAGGTTTCGTATTTAAAATTCACATTTATTATTTTTGTAAGCGTTAAGCTATTAAAATAAGACTTTATCAAGTTATGAAGTCTACCTACGTTGGTTTAATTTTAATATCACCACGCCTGCGTTCCCTGTAGAGATGGCAGAGATGTATTTTCATACGTCTGCTACAGTTCACCAGTGATATTGTTAGGTCCCATGTAAAAGGTGAGGGCAGGTGTTTGCGTTCGGCAGCACAAAGACTGTGGAGTGCGGTAACTGTCAGGACGCGAAATAACTACTGCTTGCGCGGTCGCGCGGAGACATGAATGCGAACACAACCTCACCAACACGCTGCTCGGCACAGAATAGCCGAGAGTCCGAGACCGGCCGAGACGCCTCGCTCGAAGCGGTGCGGGCGCCGCGCGCCGCGCGCCTTCCTCGCCGCGTCGGGCGGGTCATTCATATAATGGGGTACAGTACAGTAAAGGTTTTAAGGCTCCTACATACTGGCGCGACTTGTCGCGAGACGCGACGCGACACAAAGACACCGCGTGTAGCGCTACAAGCGGTGCCTTTGTGTCGCGACGCGACAAGTCGCGCCAGTATGTAGGAGCCTTAAAACCACGCCTTAACTTTATGCAAAATGTCTCGAGCAGTTTTAAAATTATATTAATTACGTAAAATAAAAAAAACATACATCCCATACATTTGGTTCGATTTGGTGTTGAAGTTTAAATGGGACAGTTGTTTTTTTTTTCGATTACGATATTAATCCCATGGATGAAGTTGTTAATTTTGATAGTCTGTACAACACTTCTATATAACCACACCTTTCTGATGTTGCTTTCGTATCTTTTACGAATGGAAATATATTTGATAAAAAACAATATCATTTGTGCAATATAGTGTAAAAGATAACACAGTGTGTAAAAGCAATCAAGTATATAAAGCCAATCATTTGTTAACTGATAACATCAATGTGGTCACTCGTTCGCCTGTCATCGGCAGTTATAATGACTATTGCCGCCATTCCCCCTATTGCGTCATCTGACAGCGATGTTTCAGATTGATATGAGTTCTCTAGATCACTGGACGAAAGGGGAATTAGATTTTGACCTTATCTTTAAGTTGAGACAAATATTAAACTATCTTGGTTTATTTATCTTGGACATCATTGGTATCGGAAAAGGAAAACATCGTGAACCTGGACTAATAATAAATGTAAGTCAGAAATCGACAAATAGCATTGTGCAAGCGTATCTCTTCTCTGTATGAGAAGAGGCTTTTTTTTTTTTGGTTGGGAAGTCATCATATAACTTCTCCCGCTCTGGGCGGAGCGGGAGGGTGTGTCAGACTCTTACTGACTAAAACCCACCCGTATTCCTTCCATTGCCTGTGTTGCCAGGGGCCTCGGTGACCCTTTAGTACCTTCCCGCGACCCCGGCAGGCATCGGCCCTAGTGGACCCTACATCTGTGCTGACGACATCTCTTTGAGGCGCGCGTGGAATACAACGCGCCGTCGACCCGGGCCTGGTCCTTACCGGACGGTGAACTACCCATTGCTCACCGTCCGCAAGCCCACGCCTACGGTGGCCGGAAATCCATGAGAAGAGGCTGGTATTAAAATTTCAGCCGGATTAACTGCTTAATTTTAAAACTCACCCTGATACGGCTTCCTAATTTAAATAGGAACTTGAGAATTTGGGGGCCAATGATTAGAATTCATTAAGTTTTCATTATGGCTTATTCAGTACCCAACAAAATTTCCTTGAATTGGCCGAGGTTAATTGGTTCCCGAGAATACTGAAAGTCCTACGTATCATTGCCAGAATTGTAGATTGCGGCAAGTCGTGTTATTCTACAATTCTAAAAAGCAATTAATCTAATCATCTTTACATATCAAGACCCGCTCCTGTCTCGGAAAGCACGCCGTTAGGTTGCGGCTGTCATTCGTGGATCTCTGACAGTTGTTACGGGTAGTCAGAAGCCCGAAAGTCTGAAAACCAGTCTTACCAAGGGGTATCGTATTATCCAGTAACTGGGTTGTGAAGGTTAGATAGAGTCTGTCAAGCGAGTTGTGTCCCATGAAAAAGGCGTTAAATTCAAACATCTTAAAGGGGTCAACACTGATATAGTACGCTGAAAACTGGTTTGATACTTGAATTTTTGTAGAAAAAAAAATCTTTGGGTTAAATTAAGAAACTGCAATTCAATGTAGGAATTTATTAATCACAATTCAGAACTAAAATCAGAATCTAGAAATTCAATGCCTTCATAAGAGAAATCACTGTCAGTATCATCATTGAGCACAATGATGATACTGACAGTGAAATGATGAAGGGTTCCAACTCCGTTTCGGTTATCCTGTCCTTTACTTTATATTGTAAGTTGATGATGAAGATGAAGATGTTTTTATTCAATAGATGAGTATTTAAATTTTAAACAGACGTGATGTACTAGGTATATACATTTACGAAAACTTATTTAAATCATAATATTATTAAAATTATTTATAGAATCTAATCAATAAATTGATGAACTGTCTTGACCGTGATATATAATCTAATAAACTAACTTAATAATTTTTATAATTGAATGTGCCTAATTAATATTCTATTAAATTTTATTATGATAGTGATGAGTATGACTAATGACATTGATATAATTTCATGCATGTACTAGAAATATTTGTACAACTGATAAGTCGAATATAGTGAGACTAAAATTATTTTACCATGTTATTATGTAAGTACCTATATTCTGGCAAATAAATAAATTTCATTTCATTTCATTTCATTGGTTTTCTACATTAATAGTGTGATCTGTGCAATTTTTCCAATCATTGGCTGTGATACTATTAAAACATTCTTTTATAAGGTTCTCCATTTCTTTACCTGGAATTTCTAAGTTTTTGCTGGCTATTTTAGCCAAACTCCAAATGAGTTCAATTGCGTTAGGTCACAATGATACGGCGGAAGTGTTAAAACCTCATGGCCGTGCTCTTTCAAACATTCTTCAGCTTCATACATTGGAGTTATTTTATTTTCATTGACAAGGCACATAAGCTCAGCCTTTGTAAAGTATTGTTCACAATTAATTTCGTTTTCAGTTAGCCATTTCTGAATGTCAGCCTTTAAATCATTCATAGTTGGTGGCTTATTTATTTGTATTACATGATAGCTAGCGTTGTCTATAATTATGACACTGGGCTGAGTTAAATTGGGTAATCATTTTTCACGTCACCATTTCATAAAATTATTTCTGTTTATATCATCATGATAATCTGCCATTTTTTTTTGTATTTAATACTAATATTTTGTATTTAAACTAATATTTGTATTTAATAATAATTGGGGGCATATTTTTGTTCATACTGGATCTGAAAAGGGTTTTCCTTTTTCAGATTTAGTATGAACTAAATTATGCCTTTTGCCTGACGATATTTTATCACTTACTCCGCTTGTGGATGGCCCTTGCCTTTGATTGATTGATGATTTTTTTACTTTGTAATTTTGGTGGAATTGATGAAAAACGGAAACAAGGAAAATAAATAGTTTTCCTAGATGAAACCTACTTTCATCAAGGTAAACTATTAATTTTCCTTGTTTCCGCTTTTCATATTTTTTTCTGAGATGCCTATGTCGCCATGCAGATAGTTCATACTTTTCAATAAGAACAGATCTCTCGTTTTTATTTTTTTTAAGTCAAATCCATTTTTGAGCAATAATTGTCTCAATGTTTCATGACATCCAGTAAATCCAATTGATTCTCTTAAATCTGCAAGCAAGATTTGTAGAGTTAGAACTTGCTTTTTTACACAGTGAAATTATTCATTTCATTGCGTATTGCTGACAAATCAGAATCATTTAGGTTGGCTTACAAACTTGAATCGATTTATCGTGAGTATCGAGTACCGAGTTGTATGGTAACATTCACTAGTTACGTCGCGATGACAAATAGCAAAACGGGCCCTTTAGTTTTTGACAACTTTTAATCAACGAAATTGGCGAATTAAATAATCTGACCGGACTCGAATTTTTCGAGACTGATTCCATGAAAGTTATGTCACATCACTATCTCATCTATTTATTCAGCCGGACCTGCGACTTCGATCTGACCAATACGGCACAAATACTCAGTATTGTGACAAATATGGACTTCATACGAAAGTTTCATAAATTTTCATGAGTCTCTGAACTGAACTGAATCTGAGAACTACGTTACCAAAGTGACCATAAAGTCGAGAATCGATCATTTGTTTACGTGGGCCTAATGTTGTTTTCTTAGTAATTTAAGATGTTTGTTTTTAAGTCGACGACATCTTTTCGTAGCTTTTATGATGATTGTTTTTCGTATGACGGCCAAGATATATTGCAATTCTATTATTGAATCGATTGGTTCTATATTACTAGATTCCCTCGTTGGTCCAGTGGTCGCAAGAGCTAATGCTGAGTATGAGGTACTAGGGTTGGGAAGAGTGCTATTGAGGGTTTACTTCTGCAATTTCTCAGGGTCAGCCCGGGGTCTCTCGGAGGCAATAGTTGGGTTGGGGCTCAAATATAACTGGCGAAATGTGGGTGTACTAAAGGTACAACTCTGCTCAACTCTTCGAGAATACAGGCGTTGTGTTTGGTTCTACAATAAAATGAAAATATTCTTCGTAATCATTTTAAGAGCCCATGACGAATAATTTTACCAATGTCGATGGAGACGAATAATTTTACCAATGTCGATTGGAGAAAATTAAAGACGCGTATAAAATTGTTAACGTCTTTGAAATGCTTAATTTTATTTAATTAATTCTTCATGAATGTGATAGATAGGCGCGTTGTCTGTTCACTGCTGGATTTAAAAAGTCAAAGCCAAATCGTTTATTTCAATTCGACCATTAAAACGCACTTTTGAATGTCAAAATTGACAAGAGAGAAAGAAGAATTAAATCTGTGGTCACTTCCAAAAGGTTGTTTCGTATGGAAAAGAATAGACTCTGATTATTAACTCTGACAGTGCAGCAAGTGGCGCCGTCTGGTTAAGTTGCTGGAATCACCGAAAATGTCGGATAATAGTCATTCTAGCAGAGCGTCGCATTGATGGTTGCGTGGCGGCTGTCACCTGATGACAGAGATGATGTCAGGGGAGCCACTGTCGTACCACGTCCACGACGAACTACTACATTCCGGCACAATTCTGATGATATTCTGCTGCTGCTGACCATTAATACGATGACCACGTCTGGTACAGCTCTATACGTTAACTCTATAAAAAACTTTTTACAAGAGAAAATAACCAACTTCCAAAAAAACCCTACAAAGTGAACATTTCGGAAGTCGGTGTCTTTGGATCTGTATTTTAGTTTTTTGCCACCGACTTCCGAAATTAAAGTTATATTTCAATTTGTAGTGTTTTTTTTGGAAGTCGGATGGTTTTTTTTTTGGAAAAAGTTTTATATGTTTCATTTTTTTGTGGGTCAGTTTGTAATTTATCTAAGTTATAATAGCCTTACGTGAACTGCTCATCACCTTTTACAAAATATTGCTTTTCTTGATGCAGGGACGTTAATTGTTGAGGAGTTCTCCTGGTAAGAACCAGGAGAACTGCCACTCACCATATGCATTGTGTAGAGCATAAATGGCTTAGTAACCATATTAAAGTACCTAATCGAATCGCAACTCGTTAAATACTTCTTATTGAGTAGTTCTGGTGGCCATCTGTGGTCTTCATCATCAATTCCACTCCACCAAATGGTGCTTTTCGAGAGCAAATGCACAAGGCTATAGGTGTGCCTTTAAAATTTGAGGATTTCCCTCGATTTCCATGGGATCATCAGATTATGACTTGGTGACAATGGGACTACCTCGGAAGCATACCCTTTAAAACAAAAAAAAAAAAAATTTTTAAATCGGTGCACAATTGACGGAGAAATCGGCGAACAAACATAAAAAAAATATATAAATCTGTCGAATTTGTCCTTCTCCTTTTTGAAGTCGGTTAACAACACATGGTACATTCATTATCATATTAGTCAAAACAAAACACATCAATTGCTGAACTTTCTTCGTTGTACAGCGACCAATTATAATTATGACTCCGGGAGCAATGCTCATGTTTTTCAGACATAGTTCACAAATTTCATTTGTTTTCCAACACTGCAAACATTTAACTTTTGCATTTGAAATTCTTGCACAAACACTCACCCAGTGCTATACAGTTGGAGCATCAGTGGAGAAAGTTGGAACTAGTTAAAACAAAGATTTCAATTAACTAGAGGCAAGTTGTGCGGAGTTGGGGCGTAATGTTGTTAGCTAGGGATCTCCTAACATCAGCACGTGAGGATGCAGCTTCAGAAGCATTTGGTAATTTGATTATCTGTGATTGGTTGAATGTTAACGTCTAAGCTACACTAGATTACAAGTCACAGAGAAATTTCCTACTTGTGTTGGGAACATGTTTTTGAAAGCCTATGATCTATTCCTGATGTTTTTCGTACAAGGAACTCTTCTAGTGATTGCCAGAATGGACAGTCAAGGGTACAATTGCTCCTGCCGGGGTCGCGGGAAGGTACTTATGGGTCACCGAGGCCCCTGGCAACACAGGCAACAGGAAGGAATACGGGTGGGTTTTAGTCAGTAAGAGTCTGACACACCCTCCCGCTCCGCCCAGAGCGGGAGAAGTTATTTGATGATTTCCCACCCAAAAAAAAAAGGGTACAATTGCTACTAACATCATTTTGGCAAAACGGTCGGAAATGGCATCGAATTGAAAATAGTCAGCAAACCCGTGGGATTAATGAAAGCCTCGATAAATTACCTAGCCAACAAACAGTAAGGGCTGGGGAAGGCGGTATGACCAGAATTTTCTTAAAAAACATGCTAAGTAATTTATGTTTAAACACTTAAGCATAATCAGCCTATAACGTTCCCACTGCTGGGACACAGGCCTCCTCTTTGTGAGAGAGAGTTGGCTGTAATCCACCACGCGGACCCAGTGCGGATTGGTAGATGTCACATGTCTTTGAATTTAAGGTTTTAAGACATGCCGGTTTTCTCACGATGTTTTCCTTCACCGTTTTGAGCAGTGGTAATGAAATAAATTACACAAAGTGAAGGGTAATGGCCTCGAGGTCGTAGGTTTGAACCCAGACAGTCGCTTTACTTACGAACCAAAAATTCGAAGACATGTGACATCTACCAACCCTCACTGGGCCCGCGTGGTGGATTACGGCCCACTCCTTCTCACAGAGAGCAGGCCTTAGTCCCAGCAGTAGGAACGTTATAGGCTGATTATGTATACAAAAGTCTGTTCAATTCTAACACAAAGTTCTTTTATGCAATAAAACTCATCTGCAACTATCCTCCGTCGCTATGGACGCTGGAACTAGTTAACTAACAAAGATTTCAATTACGCCGTAGTCACAAGTTGCCGGCAGTCTAACGTAACGTTGTTAGTGTAGTTCTAGTTAAATGTTAGCTTCGGAACTGAGTGGAAGTGCTTGGTATATACTTGTGTCACTAGATAGGCGTGAAAGTGGAGTATCATGGATGAATGAGAGAGTTGAAACACAGGATATATAACATCACATCTGTAATCTCCGAAAGGATAGGCGTGTGCCTATAGTACACCCACATTTCACCAATTATGTTTAAAGTCTCATGTAATAGGAGGCGACCCTATTGCCATCAATCGGGAACAATAAAATAATAAATTCCTGATGGAAAAACCCAATAGCCACTTTGCACAATCTGGGAATCGAACGCAGGACCTTATTCTAAGCAGTATCGTCATATGACGTCATATTCCAAAACATTTAGTTAGGTTGTCTAGAAAAGATTTTTGGCTAAGATAAGACGGTATTGACAGATTGGCAAGAAGGATGAGTCAAGAATGTAAGTGAAGCCAGTCGAATGAAGTTCTGCTCGCCCAATAATAACATACCATAACATCGCTATTAGACGCTAGTTTCCTGGAAGGATTAGGCAGAAGTGCACCTATAGTATCCCACAGTTCGCCAGCTATGTTTGTGTGCTGCTTTTAAAAATCGTTTTAGAAGATAATCTCAAGATACCCATGGCCAACCTAATTCAAGCCGTATAAATAGTCAGCCCCGCTATTACTTTGCTGACTGGTTTATATTTTGCTGACAGCATAAACTATAGTTCGTGGTGAAGAGGAAAAAGCAACAAAAATATTGTCCAGTGTTCGAATACCCAGTGTCGTACGTGAAAAATGATATGGCTAGAAGGGTAACGAAGACTTATAAGGGGGAACATAGAGATAAGGCAGGGCAAAAGGTTGATGAAGATGTTTACAGCGTCCAAGATAATGATTAAATACCGCCTCAAGATTCTACTCCACACGTAAATAAAAGTGTAGGTGAATTATTAGACGCCATTTTCCGATTCAACCCTAAACCACTGCCAGTAGCGGTGAACTGGCGAGTCAAAAGTAATTACTGTAAAACGTTCCTGTGGTTCTGCGGTCCGTGATTGGTGACCCATGCCGCGCCGGCAAATTAACTTGTAGTTCAGATCAAAATCTCTCGTCTTTTACTAAAATACACAATTTACTTTAATTACTCTGCTGTGTTTGTTTTAATTGAATCATTTGTTGAGTGCGGTCATTCAGTATTTATTTATTTATTTTATTTTTAGGAAAAGTCACAGCTAAACAGATACCGTAAGTAATAGTTTATACAAAATATGGCCAATCACAAGTTTCCATATATTTATAGTACACAAGTCATATGAACAAAACAGAAAATTGACTATTTACGCTCGAAGAAGCCATTAGATAAATTGTTCTTGAATTTAGCAACACTAGAATTGAAAATGCCGATATCAACTTCCTGGCTGGTTGCATTGTACATACGACTCGCTCTCACCATGTACGAGTTAGTAACATTCTATGCGACACAAAGTCAAAAGCTTTCGACATGTCGAAGAAAATAACAGATATCCGGTTTCCTGTGTCTACTTCATCAATAATACTTTTTACAAGATTGAAGCATGCAAGAGTGGTTGATTTCCTTTTTTGAAACCCGTATTGTTCTTTCTTAAGAATCTGATGTTTTCCAATAAATTCTAAGAGACGGTGTGGCAAAGCTATCATTGATATGAGACTAATAGGTCTAAAATTATCTGCTTTCGAGCAATCACCTTTTTATGAAGGGGCTCAACAACCACAACCTTATCCGTTGAAGTCCGTCTGTACGTAGTGGCTAACACTGTATAATAAACAGTCAGAAGGCACTCGCAGTCCGATTTTGTGTTTATTCCTTGGTAGCTGGGTCACGATGACTGACGGTGAGAAAATTATTGTTGAAAGACTCTTAAAATTGTATATATTGTATTGTATTGTTGTATTTTATTTTATTACATTATTGTATTGTATTGTATTGCTGTATTGTATTGTTGTGTTGTATTGTTTTTATATTGTTGATTTATTTATGTGGTGTACAATATAGTATATAGAAATAAATAAATATAATTGTCTGTTGAAGGTACCTTCACTATACTTACTTGTTCGAAACTAGTTGTATGTAGGATAGATCGATACTAAATATGGCGCCTTTTATAGTCTCACTTGCCTTTTGTTAGTGTACTGTCTCGTTAGTCTAGTGGTTGCAAGCGCTACTGCTGAGCATGAGGTCCTGGATTCGATTCCCAGGTTGGGTAAAGTGTTATTGGGTTTTTCTATCTGGAACTTCTCAGTAGCAGCCCGGAGTCTGGATTTGTGCCCGTTGGATGGCAATAGGCTTGCCCCCTATTACATGGGACTTAAACATAACTGGCAAAATGTGGTTGTACTACAGGTACACATCTGCCCAACCCAAATGAAACCTCTAAGGGAAATAAGACGTGTAATCAGTACATTGTATTATTTGTCGATGATACCACTGTTTTAACCAAAGAAGCTACTTTTGACCAGGCGATAAACGTCACCAATGAAGCTCTAAAGGGTATACATGACTGGTTAATTGTAAATAATTTAGAAATAAATACCGATAAACTAAATTCATGAGATACCTGACATATAACAAAAGAAATAAAAAAGACACAATAGACTTGCCAATAAAATATAACAATAACATCATTGAAGAAGTAAATGAAATAAAATGTATAGGAATAAATATTGATAATAGGGTCTTACACCCATTTTTGAGAAGTGTCTTAATTAAATTCCATAGTGCTAATATGCCCCAAAAAAAAATATCACAAAATTTTTATTCAATCAATAAGTGCCATAAAAATGCATTTAAATTTTACATTTTCAAATTTCGCGCGTAGTTTGACGAAAACGCTGGACACAGTGGACGCTATGTTGCTCTGTGGTCATGACGTCACTTGGCTATGTAAACAAAAGCGCTGGTCTATTATCTAACTATCAGTTGACAGTTGACATGTTTTAGTTTACACAGCGGTATGACGTAATAACATGGCGGCTACTATTTCATGGTGTTTTTTAACAGATTAGAAAAACTGAAGACGTTGAATTGAATTTAAAAATTTATTTTGTTATTTTATGAACTAAAAGTAACATTTTCCGACTCCTTTTTCCCTAAACTATCTCAATAATATATTTATAGATTTTTTCTCGTATAAAGTAAAATACCCTATTTTTGCAACTGGAAATCTCATGTAGATCTTGTTTGTAAAAAAATCCACAAATTCGTTTACGCACTTCGTAAAATAAAAAAAAAATACTAATAAAGAAACAGCATTAATGGTATACCACACTCATGTATGTTCAGTATTGAGGTATGGGATTATCATATGGGGAAACTCCACAGACGCCGAGAGCTTTTATAGCCCAGAAAAAATACATAAGGTCAATTTATAGTCTCAAGTGGACTGATTCGTGCCGATCAATTTTCAGTGATACACGTCTATTTACACTTCCATCCCTATACGTTTCTGAAATGTGTAAATTCGTTAGAATTCTAATAATACCTATTAATATACTATTAATACCTATCACTCTTTGAACAGGATGATAAGGCACAATTTAAAAGATAAAAAAAAATAGTACAAACACCTCTGGTAGTGCCTCGAAGCAGATTAAAGTTATGTTACAGAAACTGCTACACCATGGCGGTGAAAATTTATAATAAATTACCAGAAAAAATAAATAACTTTGAATTTAACAGAACTTTAAACAATTGGCTTTGTGACAGATGTTTTTATTCAATAGATGATTATTAAAATTTTAAACAGACGTGATGTAAGTACTATATAAAATTACGAAAACTTATTTAAATCATAATAATACATTATTTATAAAATCTAATCAATAAATTGATGAACTGTCTTGACTGTGAGATATAATCTAATAAACTAACTTAATATTTTAACTAACTTAATAAAATTAATATTTTGTGCCTAATTAATATTTTATTAAATTTTATTATGATTGTGATGTTTATGATATATGACATAGATCATGCATGTAGATATAGACAACTAGAAATATTTGCACGACTGATAAGTCGAATATAGTGAGACTAAACTTATTTTACCATGTTAATATTTTTACATGAAATTTATTTATTTATTTGCCAGAATATAGGTACATATTACCTATATTCTGGCAAATAAATAAATAAATTTCATTTCATTTCGTGATGCTGTGTTATGTCATAGTTACACAGACTAGCATTATTTCTTAATTTATGACTCTCTTCATCATTTTCATAATCGCTCGTGTCACTCTATTATCTTATCTTACAACACCTTCTGTAAAGAATGTGACCTGCATAATTATTCACAACCATTCGATAAGCATCCGAATCGAAAATGACACATTTTCGGTTACCTGATTTGCCAAGTGCCCGACGGCAAATAGCGGTTGGAAGAATAGAGGTCGTCTATTTAGTTTGGTGTGCGTTACGATTGCTCCAAGTTATCCAAACAGAAAAACCTTTCGCCAAAAAATTGTCGAATTTGTCAAAATCGAAGGGAACAAACCAAAAATTTCTTAAAGTAGAAATAAAGAAGTTATAAGGGGTTTAAGTTGGTCGCGCGTTGGCTTTTAAAAATAAAAAGGTGGATCACTACATACATAAAAATAAGAAGATTTTAATTTTTCTTTTCTAAGAGAATTCACAGATTTACTTACCCAATGGGTAAGTAAATCTATGAATTCTCTTGGGTTGACATAGTCTCCAGTTAGAGGTATTCCCAAATCAAATCGACATTATCATTACCCTGAATAATCGAATATTGTATGAGATAACATCATTTATGAGATTACACGATTACAAATGGATGTTCACACCGAAATCCTAGCAATTATAGATAGTGAGATATGGTGCCGCTTCCCTTGTTCACAAACTAAATTAAATTTAAGTTCAGTGCATCTTTTTCTTTTATTTCATTAAGAAAAGGACAGAAGATATATATATTTTTTTAATGTATTTATTGTATATGTAACTGGTACACCACTGACTACCTGCAGTATTGTCCCTCCTCCCCCCTTTAATCCATCCAAAGGTTGTCTGTAAAAGATCGCTTTTAGCCGCCCATTGTGTCAACCCTTGTAAAATTTCAACATTTGTATCTGTAATTTTTATGGTGTACATAATAAAGAGTATTCTATTCTATTCTATTCTATTTAGTTTAGTCCTGTCAAATTAATCAGCTTGACGTAAATTGACTTAATTTTAGTTGGCAAGTTTTTAATCACGTCTAAACTTGTATGGAGTGGCAGGCGCTGATTAATTTGACAGAATCGTATTACCCATTAACTGGGTTGTGTAGGTCAGATAGGCAGTAGCTCCATGTAAAATACATATTCAGCTGCATCCGATTGGACTGGAAGCCGACCCCAACGTAGTTGGGAAAAGGCTAGGCAGATGATGGTGGAATATATTCCAATACGGATTTAAAGCTTTGCACATATGGATTCAATGTTGAAGAATAGTGATTAGGGGACCATTTAAATGCGTAAAGTTTTGGTTCCTAATATTTGCCTGTTCTTGATAGTCAGACACAAAATATATCTGAAGAATTTTATATTGATTTAGGGAATTAAGTCTTTCTGGGGCTTGTAGCTAAGTAATAGTAATAAATTGCCGCGGTTGGTCCGTGAATGGGTGACCATCTTTACATACCAAGACCCCTCCGTGCCTCGGAAAGCACGTTAAGCCGTTGGTCCCGGCTGTCATTTGTAGATCTTTGACAGTCGTTACGGGTCTTCAGAAGCTCGAAAGTCTGACAACCAGTCTTACCAAGGGGTATCGTTTTACCAAGTAACTGGGTTGTGGAGGTCAGATAGGCAGTCGCTCCATGTAAAATACTGGTATTCAGCTGTATCCGGTAAGACTGGTAGCCGACCCCAATATAGTTGGGAAAAGGCTAGGCAGATGAGGGAATTAAGTCTTTCAAACCAGCCACATTCGCAACTCTTGCAGAACAATTTGTATAGTGTCTGCATAATATTTATGTAATAAAAACACAAGACGTTGTATGTAAACTGTCTTTCAAGATGTTTTTCTAGCGACAGACATCAGATGTGACTGGATCAAAGAGCTCTATTTATAGAGACGACACGATTCACAGATGTCGTATCTCGTAGGGCGTCGATCGATGCAATCAATCTAATAAGATTGATTGCATCGATCGATGTCCTGGATCTGCCCTGAAGCTTTGAGGAATGTAGGTAAAAATAAATATCAATATGTCTTAGGTGTTGATTCTCAGTAAAAAATAAGGATGGAGTCGCACTACGGCCGCTACGCGTAAAGTACGTTTATGGCCCTATTGTATTTGGAAGATGCATTTTTTTGAGATCAATCGCATTACGGCCGTTTACCTTCCTATTTTACGATTGGTCGCTCTACCTCTGTCAGTCCAGTACAGTCAAAACGCAAAGTATTAATTGAAAATAATATTACTTAAGAATACCATAATTACGTTTAAAAATATTAAATGCCAGTATTATGAGTGTCTTTAGGACTAAACGCAAACCACATACAGTATAGATGACGAGTAGGATGTGTCGGTGTTTCTTTCACTTGTGCTTTAATGGATAACGCACGAGTGAAAGATACACCAATAGTGTGATCTTTGTCATTTATACTCGCAATAATATAGGCAATAAATACAATACAGTGTGTCCCTGGATAAAGTGCTCAAACGAAAATGGTTGAAACTAGACCATAATTAATCGACAAAAAAAAATTAGAAAAAACATCTTTAAAAAATCGTAATAATTATTATCGATTTTCGTCGCCTGTATTGAAAATGTAATAACTTTTTATTAGTTGATGGAATTTCGTTAAAATAAACACAATAATGTTGGCTGATAATTGATGCTGCATACTAAATATTAAGGAACCCCTTAAAATACAGCCATCAAGTAAAAAAATACGTTTCTTTGATTTTTTTGAAATTATTGCTGAAGTTTTAAAAAAAAATCGATTTAAAAAAAAAATAACAACTTTTTTGGCGATGAATAATGGTCTAGTTTCACCCATTTTCGTTTGTGCACTTTATCCAGGGACACACTGTATTGTCAACATTATTGCGTGTGCGTCGGCGACACTATGTACATATTTCCTGATAAGTTCACCTATTACCATACTTCACAAAATGTTAATTTGATCTGTGTGATTCTTTTCTCATCACAGGTACTTCTAACGTTGAGTGTACTTAGGTAGAACGGCAGCAATGCGACTGACCCGAGAAAAAAAAATAGTTGTCTTTAAAGTCGGTTTACGGACGATAATTCTACGTTATAACGAGAGAGAGATGCGTCACAAGCCGAACGCTTAGGCCGATCGTGTCTCTCTATCGTTAGTTCCGCGCTCTCGCTTGCACGCTCGGCTCAGGTGGAACGTGACAATGAGTCATGCTTTTTCGTGCATACAGCCGGCGTTCATCGATTTATAAGACGTTATTACGTCAAAAAATCCTTCAAGAATACAATGGGGTCTTAGACGGGCGTTACGCGTAGAGAACGACTCCGTCAAAATAAGCTAGTTTATTTATTTTTGGAGGTATCGTGTTGCCCAGTTACTGGGTTGTGGATGCATTCGCTCCTTGTATATTTACTGGTATTCAGTTGCATTCGGTTAGACTGGAGGGTGACCCTAACTTATGTAGTTTGGGATGAACGGTGATGACGATGTCTATGGTATTCCTTTTTGCGCTATTTACGACATGTCCAGCGACTGCCTTGAAAAGTCAGCTAGGTCAGATGATCCAAGTAGTGTCGCGAAATTTGGAAGAAGATAAAGCAAATTGCAATAGTTCTGATATTTATTGTTAATCTGTTGATTAATCGAGAGAGCATTTCAGTATAGTATTTTTACAAAGACTGTGTAACCAAGTGTACAAAGACTGTGTATGTGTGCGTGAATATGAGTAGCGTCAGCACATAACACACAAACGCACACACACACTTTCGATTTCGCCATTGTCTCGGATGAGACCGAGAGCACTTGTTAACCACAAGTAAAGCGCGCGTCGCTTCGTGAGATAAGAATATTGTACTTATCTATACTACATATAACATAGACCAAGAAAATAACTACATTGACCTAACAAATATATTTCACTAATGAAAATTTAATAAAGTAAAACATTACTTTTAATAAAATAAGTATGATTGTATATTTACATACCACTTGTATAAAGCTTTAATATTGTAACTTAACGGACAATCAATAATTGTTACTAAAAAGGGACCAAACGCGAACTTATGAACGAATATCTAGCGCTTAATGTTCTATAAACAAACTTGCATTTCGAATTCACTTCTAATTTCTAAAACCACTAATTGACTTAACTTTATTTTTGAAATTGGAGAACTTTGACGCCGTCTTTTTTTTGTAGTAAGTATAGCCAACGATCCTATCCGCATGTAGTCAAAGTCACGGTTAATTTTATTATTTGAATAATGTTCTTACGTCCAAATGAGTTTGATGCGTTACAATTAATCAATTAAACAACTATTTAATTCAAATTTATTTATGAGCCATGTTATTTAAAGGATAAAGCATTTTAAAGCTCCATTACTGGTTTACCGTAATGATTTGAACAACACTATTGCGGGGCGTAACATAGCTCACTTCACGTGTAACAAAATAATCGCGAGCCAATCCCAATTTCAATCCAATGTTGACAATATTGTTTTCAAGAGTACCGAATCACGTGACTGCAAAATTAGGATTGGAATCGTATTGATTTTTTATTAATTAATTAGGTATATTTGTTTTTTTATGTACAAATCAATATTAATTAATTCAATAAATAGAAACATATTGGCTTTAGATTGGAATTAAAATTAGTTTGAAGAGTAAGGCCCCGGTTTTAGTAGAGCGTCACCTCTGTCACACATATACAAGTGTGTAAATTTTTGAGTATAATTCCATTTGCATTCCCCGTACTGGTTTTCGTATAACTAATCTAACTCAGAACCTTTTCTTTGTTTTGACAATTTCAATTAATTGAAAAGGCTGAAGGATCAATAAAATGTTACCAGTAATGGGTACATGTAACTGTATCAAATATAAACGAAATAGAGACTTATTGAGAGGATGAAGAAATCTAATCATGATTTTACGAAGCACTCCTAATTCACTTACGGACAAAATCAATTTCAGATAATACACCAATCAAATAAAATGATTCAGCGGTTTGGGGTTAGGCCATTTATTTATCAAAGAAAATATTATTATATAAATGCCACAAATCCGTATTGGGCTCGTTGTGGATTACGGCCCAATCACTCTCACAGATAGGAGAACTGTGGCCCAGCATTGGGAACATCTGATTATGCTATACTATGAACAGCCTCAGATCTGGATTTTTTTCGAGGCGGGGCAAAAACTGCCATCTGCCGCCTCCACCAATCCTTCACGCCGGTAACACACCTCCGCTGCGAAACCATAGCAGCGAAACCGCATGTTCCGCTACTCGAATCCAATGCGAGTAGCGGAACACGACGCGAGCCAGTTGAATTGAACTACTGCGGTTTCGCTGCTATGGTTTCGCAGCGGAGGTGTGCTACTGGCACTAACCTTTATGTTTCTCTATGGAGCCTTACTTTGTTTAAATATAGGTACATGGACTGTATGTAGGATATTTATTTTAATTAGTCATAATGAAATAAGTCGTAAGATTCTAGCATAATATAATTACAATTTTACTCTTCGAGCCTTTTATGTTCTTCGAACCATAAATAATCTGATGTGCGGTCCGATATTCGATTGCCTTATGCAGAAAAGCTAAATTAACACCATCTAGAATGTAAGAGCTAGCGAAGCGAACGCGAAAATTTATGCACTCTGCCTCAGATTTGTTATAGACTGTAAGAGCGAGCGAAGCGAACGCGAAAGTTTAAGCACTCTGCCTCAGATTTTCCTTTTGACGATTATAGAATTTGGTTTCAACAGTTTTGAAAGTTTTAAGAATTATGAGTTACTAGGCTACAAAAGCGAGCGAAGTGAGCTCGAAAAATTTGGCAACAACATTTATTTTGTTAGACAAAGTTTATCGATCGATAATGCGCCAATTCAACAGGGACGCCGAAACTGTGGTATAAGTTTAAGAAAGTTGTGTCGCCTTTGCACTTACGGCATCGAAAAAGTCAGGACGCGCAGCGCCCCCACTACGCGAAGTAAACTTAAAAAATAAAAGATTTTCCTTAAATTTTAGATCGCCTCTGTGATAAAAAAAATTAAGGAAAATCCTTTATTTTCTCTTCGAGTTCCTGGCAGAGTTCAATGGCGCCCGCTCGCTCCGTTTGACGACCTATGCTGTAGGCATCTAATCTAATCAGTGATTTTCTCAGTGCGCCACGCGCAGAGAAAGATTATAAGTGCGCTGAGTGGTGCACTTGTCTGCACGCTTGAATTTGCCGCCCCCTGAAGTTTGCGCCCAAAGTCAAAGTCAAATTATTTATTTCAAATAGGCACATAAAATACACTTTTGAACGTCAACATCTACAAAAAAATAGAATTGATTCTAGTTGCCCCTTCCAAAAGGTAGTTTCGTAAGGAAAAGAATGGGCAAGAAACTCCACCGTTCCTATTCTTTTAAAATGTTTTACAAAATATTGTATAGGTACATTATAAAATTATATGTATGTGAAGATGATGCACCATATGATAGAATAAAACTACTATACCAAAATAGGTAAAAAAATTATTAAAAATGAAGTAATGACAGATAAATTAATTATGTGATAATTACATGATGCTCACATATTTACAAACATTGTAAAGTATATGTTGTACACATATACTTTTACAATGTCAATAAATATGTGAGCATAATATATATAAATATATATATCCTAAAAATAATAAATAAAGTAATAGGTCAGTGTGTGAGCTAAAGTAAACACAGAATTTAAATTCATTTGACGTTGATTTATTATTTGTATCAAATAATAAATTGTACAATTAAAATAGCAACCAGTTTGATTTTGTCTAGACCCTAGATTGTGCTATAGAGCTGGACGAGCATGTTTCCAAGCATTCTTATCTTGAATATAATCCTCTAATTTGTAATATGCTTGTTTACAAAGTGTACTTTTAATATGAGTTTTAAATTTTCTTTCATTTAATTGCAATATATCATCACAAGGTATTATGTTGTAACATTTAACACAGTACCCCATAAAAGATGTATGTACTTTAGATCATTTGAAAAATGGTTGATCTATTTTATCTTTATGTCTAGTATTAAAATTATGTCTATCACTTATTTAATTAAAAGGATGTCTTTTTTTCTTACATTCATAATATTTTCATAAATGAATTCGCAAGGTACCGTCATAATATTAATCTTCTTAAATTGTTCCCTAAGAGATTCACGGCGACGTAGATTATAAATGACTCTGACAGCTCTCTTTTGCAAAATAAAGATGGATTCAATGTCAGCAGCCCGACCCCACAGTAAAATGCCATACGACATAATGCTGTGGAAGTAGCTAAAATAGACCAAACGCGCGATTACTACATCTGTCAACTGTCTTATCTTTCTAACAGCATAAGCGGCCGAGCTTAGCCGCCCCGCAAGAGATGTTATATGTGGTCCCCATTGTAGTTTCTCGTCTAGAGTGATTCCTAGGAAAACCGTTTGATAAATAAATTCCAGTTTTTTCTGCATTCTATATGAGATCACATTCGCTACTTCCAACATTAGGTAATTTAAATCTAATGCATTTGTTTTTTTTTCATTTAGTGCCAAATTATTTACCGTAAACCTTGAACCTGAAGAATAGAGTTATTCACGTCGTGAAGATTTTGTGATCGTCGGTCTATTTTAGAGAACAAGATGTGTCATCTGTAAATAACACCATCTTCGGTTGATTTTGAAGTAATTGGGGTAAATCATTCATGTAAACTAAAAAGAGGAATGGACCCAATATCGAACCTTGAGGAGCGCCCATTGCCATTTTAGACCCAAGAGTTTACGCCGTTTACTTGAACTTTAAGCTTTTTGTCTTTTAGGTACGATCTTAGTAAATGCACGGGGCATAAGCCCCGTTTTGCCCCCTAGATCCGGGGCTCTATGAATGCCTCGTTGATCTATTGGTCACAAGCGTTACCTACTTCAGAGTGACAAAAAAACTGCCCTATCCG
Organism: Atethmia centrago; assembly: GCA_905333075.3. Classification (NCBI taxonomy): domain Eukaryota; kingdom Metazoa; phylum Arthropoda; class Insecta; order Lepidoptera; family Noctuidae; genus Atethmia; species Atethmia centrago. Next base: position 20,141,799 of record HG995385.1, read on the forward strand.
GGAATGGAACTCATCCAAGTTCCATTCCCGGATAGGGCATTTTTTTTTTTTGAGCTTGTCAGTACAACATTCTCAATAATTGCCCGAAAGTCTGGATTTGTACCGTACTGATTAATGGCGATAGATTCCCTCCCTTTGAGGTATGTGTGACAGCAATAAAATGTATTTAACAGTTCTGCCCGCCCCTTTGGGAAATACAGGCGTGATGTTATTTATGTAATATTGTTTTACTGACTGTCATTTGTATGGCCTGGGGTTAAGGCTCTTGCAGACCAGCGCGAGATCGCGGGCGCGTCAGGTAGTATTATGCCTGTCACACCCGCGATATCACGCCAGTCTGCATGAGCCTTTACTGTGATCGATATTTGGTCAAACGGCTGTTACCTAACCAATTTTCATGGTTTAATATTGTAGAAGCTTTCTTGGAAGCGGTAGGACTAAAATAGATTCAGTTGGCTTTAAGTCTTGCTTTACTTTAAGCAGTACTGAATGTTGTTAATGGTGCCGATTCCCTTGTTCACTAACTAAACTAAATTTAAGTTCAGTGCATCCTTTTCTTTCTATTTCATTAAGAAAAGGACAAAAGATCAATTTTAGCTTAGTCCTGTCAAATTAATCAGCGCTTGACGTAAATTGACGTAATATTAGTAGGCAAGTTTTTAATCACGTCTAAACTTGTATGGAGTAGTGACAGGCGGTGATTAATTTGACAGGACTAAACTAAAATTTATCTTCTGTCCTCGTCTTAATGAAATAGAAAGAAAAAGATGCACTGAATTTAAATTTAGTTTAGTTTGTGAACAAGGGAATCGGCGCCAATATTTGGTACAATAAAACTAATAAAATCTGTTGTATAAATCCGAGACACACATCATCTGCCTAGCCTTTTCCCAACTACATTGGGGTCGGCTTCCAGTCTAACCGGATGTACCTGAAACCAGTATTTTACAGACCAGTTACTGGGTAATACGATACCCCTTGGTAAGACTGGTTGTCAGACTTTCGGGCTTCTGACGACCCGTAACGACTCAAAGATCTACGAATGACAGCCGGGACCAACGGCTTAGCGTGCTTTCTAAGGCTCTGAGGGGTCTTGGTATATAAAGATGGTCACCCGTCTACGGACCAACCGCGGCAAGCGTAGCTTAACCTGATCGATTGACCCGTGCGGCTGTTATTACTTAGCCACAAGCCCCTCCTGTATAAATCCAAGACACTCTCCAGAATTGGACAGACTGATTAGCATTAATTAGAAGAAGACACACCATGTCATACCTAATAATAGGTCTGCCAGGGTCGCGTGGAAGTTCGAAAAGGTTACCGAAGTCCCTGGCAACACAGGCAACAGAAGGAATACGGGTGGGTTTTAGTCAGTAAGAGTCTGACACACCCTCCCGCTCCGGCCAGAGCAGGAGAAGTTATTTGATAATTTCCCACACATAAAAAAAAAAGCCTAATAGGTATCTTGAAAGAAAATAAGATTTTTTCAAGGTCTCATTAGACCATAGACCTACATATACTGAAGCATTTCGTAATAAAATAAAACAAATACTCGTATGACGTAACTATGTTTGTAGGTGCCGTATAGGACGGAATCTAATCACATCAGAATTCGTCAAAGGTCTCCAAGTCTAAGAATCTCGTACAATTTTGAAGTCACAAGGACAAAAGTTTCCTGCCCCAAATGTACCGAAACTGACCGTCTTTATATAAACCCGTCCTAATGAGGGTAATTTGGAAATAGGAGCAATTTAATTCGTATAAGAAACAGATTGTCCCTTCTAAATTGCCTTTCATTTTGTATTTAGAGGAATTTAATCATCTGCTGGCTGAGTGGACTTGAGATCTCCAATCTTTTTGCCTCAATGACTATGGGCAACTTTCTGGCTTCTAAACCGGTTCCTTATGAGCAAGGTATAGACCTAGCAATAAAATTAGGGGCAATTAATTAATTTAACCATTTATATAAATAGACAAGAATAAAATAACATACTCGTAAAAGTACGTTCAAAGGCGATGCTTATTTCTAAAGAAATCTCTTTCAGCACGCTTGACATAAGAAAGTATATTAAAGAGACGTAGATAAAAAACACAAGGAAGAAAGACGAGAATATACAATACATAAAATAAAAAAAATATAAATTTAAAAAATGCTCTAAGAATATACATACAACAAAACTTTAATAGAATATATATATAATATATATTACAACTAAGTAAGTATGTAAAAGATTGTGAAAATATAAACCTACAAAACAGACTGGATTTAATAAGTTAACCAAAGCCATAATACGTTAAAAGCTTCACCGTACACTAATTAATAAATTAACGACTAAAATTCAGTTTTCCTATATAAGCCGTACAGTTTTCAAACTTTGTTTTGGCCATAATATAATGGGCCCGTACAGGCGCTTGCTCGTATGTGTTAATAAAACCCGTTAAGCCAGCCAGCCAGCCGTTAAGCCAGTTTAGTTGTCTATCTCGACACGTTGCCCTGCAATGCGTCACGGCAAGTCGATCTCATCGGTTAAGTGTAGGCCCTAAATTCATCAATAAATTTTAAAGCATTTTGAGAAAAAGAATTCCGATCATAGGTATCAATTTCAGTTACGAGTATGTCGGTTAAATAGCTTTTGCATTTATGGCAAGTTTAACGGAAACTGGGTAGGATTTTCTTTGATAGTTTGGGTTATATAATATCAAGATGCCTACAGTTTTGCTCAATTTTTCATCATATATAGATATCCTGCTTAACAATGGCTCAAGCCCGAAATTATTATCTATCTTCACCTGGATTGGCAAACGGATTGATAATCACATTATATTGCTATTGGCTAAGCTGGTAAGAGAAAATCGATGCTATCTATCCTTTTGAACACTACTTTTACCCCGATGAAATGAAATTATTTATTCAGTAAATAGGATATCGGAATCACTTTTTCCCTCTTTAAGGAGTGGCTAAAGAGGCGCCATGGCGTACTCACCCTATGTCTACCGCAGGTCCTCACCGGACACGGCTGCTTCGGGAGGTTCCTGTTCCGGATAAGGCGGGAGGAAACACCCGGGTGTCACCATTGTGTGGATCGCCCGGAGGAAACAGTGGAGCATACGGTCTGCCCGGCTTGGGCGGGGCACCGCCATGTCCTCGTCGAGGCGATCGGCGGCGGTGATCTCTCGCATCCGGCCCTGGTCCAGGCCATGGTACGGAGCGGAGAGCATTGGAAGACGTCACCTCCTTTTGCGAAGCTGTAACGCTCGTGAAGGAGGATACGGAACGGGTGAGGGAGAGGCAAACTTGGCGCCCTCACGCCCCTAGTCACCGCAGGAGACGCCCTAGGCGTTGGGAATCCGAAGGCGATTTCTGGCCGCCATAGGTGCGGGTTTGCGGAGGGTAAACAATGGGTAGCTCGCCGTCCGATAAGGAGCAGGGCGCGGGTTGGCAGCGCGTTGTGTACCACGCGCGCCTCAAAGAGATGTCAGCACAACTGACGGGGTCCGCTAGGGCCGATGCCTGCCGGGTTCGCGGGAAAGTCCGAAAGGGATACCGTGGCCTCTGGCAACACACATGCAACGGAAGGATCACGGGTGGGTTTCAGTTGGTAAGAGTCTGCGAATGCCCTCCCGCGCCGCCCAGAGCGAGAGAAGTTATTTGATAATTTGATTAATTTGATGTGTTGTGCAATTGACTTACCGATTCTGCTGACGCAAAATTATATCATGTGTTTAACTAGATTTTAAGTGCAAGAAACTATTTTACGCAAGCTAAGAACTTACCTTTATAACCCTTTTTGTTGTTTTTATGTTTAAGGTAAATAGTAGTTTTTTAAGTAAACTAAGTATAAAATATTGAATTAATTACATTTTGTCACTATTTCAAGTCTTGTTATGTTAAATATTGTTAACAATTGTATCGTCCTATAATTACCATAAAGTAAGAGCTCATGCCGCCTGTGATACAGGTTTATCCTAGTACAGGCACCTAACATCATAAAACCTTTGTTAATTATTTCGAATATTTTGTGTTAATATTTTACAAATTGTAATACTGAATAAATATTTATTATTATTATTATTAATTCACCACCCAAAAAAAAAGGGATCCACACGGAACCAAGGCAGTGAAAGTGAATATAACCAAACTCACTTTTAACTTGAGATCTGTTCGAAGAATCATACAATAACGGTATATGGATAGAGTCTGCGGATAAAACCTCGTTCCATTGATTCACGTCAGACCCAAGTTCGACCCAACGCGTTACGAACAGCAGTCAAGACATTAACTACACAGGGAGCGATATAAATGTTAAGGACAGCGATAAGTTAAAAGTTTACTGCGTGTTTAACGCTGCCAGTGAATTTTATGAAGCTGGGAAGTGACACTATACTAAATGTACTTATGGCTGTGCCAACAGCCTGTAGATCTCTTTTATATAAAAAAAAAGATCATTTATATTTCCTTAAGACTAAAAGATTCATCAGCATAATCAGTCTATAAGTTCCCACTGCTGGGACACAGGCCTCCTCTCTGTGAGAGGAGGTAGGCCGTAATCCAGCACACGGGCCCAGTGTGGGTTGGTAGATGTCAAGTCTTTGAATTATTGGTTCTAGGACATGCCGGTTTCCTCACAATGTTTTCCTTCACCGTTTTGAGAGCAGTAGTGATAAAGTAGTTTTATACAAACTAAAATGCCTGTAAGGGTTCGAACCTACGACTTACAACTCGTAAGTCGTGGTTACCCGTTACCACTCCATCACTGCTCTTAAAGATTCATCACTTCTTATTATTTTCATAACACACATAACATAACAGCATAGCGTAGCATAGCAAATATAAATGTATAGCATTTTTTGCGTTATATTTAATATTTTAGTTTAAGACGTCATAAAATTTAATGAATCTTCTCTTCTTGTTCTCACACACTATTGGACTGCTGGAAAAAAAATCTTAAGAGATAAGAAGTAACTTTGTACTAAAATTATATTTATGTCGTATCCCGATGTATTTTCCTGTGTATACATCTATACGAGTACTATGTATACTAATAATATTATAAAGAGAAAAGATTAGATTTTTGTTTGTTGGTTTGTAACGGATAAACTCAAAAACTACTCAACTGATTTTAAAAACTTTTTCACTTATAGAAAGCTACATTATCAGCAAGTAATATGGGCTGTATTTTATTTGAGAAAATATTGGAGATCCTTCCGAAAGTTACAATAATGTATCCCAAGGTATCAAAAAATTTCCTATAAAAGTAATTATTTGTCGTGCGCTGCGAAATCTATTGATGATACATAAAATACTCATCATTAACCACAAAAAAGTCCGCAAGATATATGTCTGACTATTAGAGATAAGTCAATAATCGTTTTTATACAAATTGGTCAATCAAAACGTGGGTAAAATCGAAAGATGATGCGCGATGATCTCTGAAATCGCCCGTCGGATTTGAAAAAATATTTTTCATTTTATAGCCCAATTTGTGAAAACGGTTAAAAGCTATTTAACATCACGCTACGACGTTTGGGAGCCGAAAAGATAAAAGTTAGAAAGAACGATAAGCGAAAAATAGCGCGGGCGGGTGACATAATAACGAGTATTCTATCTTTCTATCTTTTTTTTTTTTTTTTTGGGTGGGAAATCATCAAATAACTTCTCCCGCTCTGGGTGGAGCGGGAGGGTGTGTCAGACTCTTACTGACTAAAACCCACCCGTATTCCTTCTTGTTGCCTGTGTTGCGGGGGCCTCGGTGACCCATAAGTACCTTCCCGCGACCCCAGCAGGCATCGGCCCTAGTGGACCCCTACTATGTGCTGACGACATGTCTTTGAGGCGCGCGTGGAATACAACGCGCCGTCGACCCGGGCCTGGTCCTTACCGGACGGTGAGCTACCCATTGCTCACCGTCCGCAAGCCCGCGCCTACGGTGGCCGGAAATCCGCCCGGGATTCCCGACGCCCTGGGCGTCTCCTGCGGCGGCTAGGGGCGAGAGGGCGCGAAACTTGCCTTTCCCTCAACCGTCCCGCCTCCTCCTTCGCGAGCATTACTGCTTCGCAGAAGGAGGTGACGGCTGCCCATGCCCTCTCGCTCCGTACCATGGCCTGAACCAGGGCCGGACGCGAGAGGTCTCTGCCGCCGATCGCCTCCAAGAGGACACGGCGGTGCTCTGCCCAAGCCGGGCAGACCTCCACCGTATGCTCCACCGTGTCCTCCGGGCGATCCACACAGTGGTGACACCCGGACGTTTCCTCCCGCCTTATCCGACACAGGAACCTCCCGAAGCTGCCGTGTCCGGTGAGGACCTGCGTCAGGCGGAAGGTGAGGACGCCGTGGCGCCTCTCCAGCCACTCCTCAAAGAGGGGACTTATCGCCGCAATCGTGGCGTGCCCAGCACTGGGTTGCGACAACCGTACTTTCCATGACGCCATGAGATCCCGCCGGAGCTCCGTCCGCTGTGCCGCGATTTCTCGCGGCAGCGGACTTACGCCCCGGCGTTTCGCCTCTTCGCGCCACTCCCATACGTGCGCGAGGGCTTTTGCCTCCAGATCCCATGGCGGCAATCCGGCAAGGAGGCTCGCTGCCTCACAGGAGACCGTGCGGTATCCCCGAACCATCCGGATGGCCATGACCCTTTGGGCCGCGCTCAATCGGCGGGCTGGCCGCAGCGCCAGAGAGCGCGCCCATACAGGAGCCCCGTAGAGGGCCATGGACCGCACGACCCCCGCGTAGAGCCTCCGGCAGGAGGCGTTTGGACCCCCTAGATTGGGCAGGAGCCGCTTCAATGCAGCGCCCGCCCGCTCCAGTTTGGGAGCCAAACGTCGGAAATGCTCCACGAAGTTCCACCGGCTGTCGAGGACGAGTCCCAGGTACTTCATCGTCGACTCGACGCCGATAGAAACCCCTCCTACCGTTATTTGGGACCCCAACGGTGGCGCGTTCCGAGGACCATGAAAACACATGGCCTCGGACTTGTGCAGGGCCACCTCGAGTCCCAATTGCCGGATCCTTTCGACGATTGTCGCAACCCCGCGTGCCGCTAATTCGGCCGCCGCCTGGTGCGACCTCCCCTGCGCCAGGACCAACGTGTCGTCAGCGTAGCACACTACGCTGACGCCGCTAGGGAGGTCGGCGCGCAGCACCCAGTCGTATCCGATGTCCCACAGATGCGGCCCCAGGACCGATCCCTGTGGGACACCGCACGAGATCTTTCTATCTAAGGCTGAGGTATACATATAGTACACCCACAGTTTGCCTGTTATTTTTAAGGCCCATGTAATAGGGGGCGAGTCTGTTGCCATCATCGTAAAATGGGGGGAAATGGTCAATTTACATCTTTTATTTTTAATAACTTTAAACTAATTATTAAAGATATAAAAAAAAAAGAATTCCTCTATAATAGACACATGAGTGATCTTATAAGGGAACATCGAACACGGAACATTTGGTTCGTATGTGTGGACGTAAATTAGCAAAGTGAATATGAACATACGTCGTCCACACAGAACAACGAAATTGGATCGTCACGAACATTTTTGACGACCATGATGTTTGATTTTCGTTAGTGGTACGCACATGCTAACAAAATGTCCGATATTCGTGTTGTTCACCATGTTCTTGTTCATTCGAGCGTACATGCCTTAAGGGTTCAGTTTTTTCCTTTTGAGGTACGGAACCCAAAAAATACCTCGATATAAGATTAGCCTAGTGTAATTAGTAAGGTTAGTAGCAGAGCTAAGGTTCATTAGAAAACCAGCGTCAGACAGCATCTGTCTGGCATTAATGCTGAAATGAACCTTTTGGCGCAGACGTGAGGCACGCTCTATTGTTGTTAAAACATTATTTTCACTTTTTATTCTGTTATTTGTCTTTTGTATTTCACGAACTGTATCCAAATAAACTTTATTCTTTCTTCCTTTCATAGTTGATTGCTTAGCTAGGACATAATCATGCAGGTAAAGGGACCTATCGTCACTCGTGGAGGCTATTTCTATGCAAAACTCTTAGATTTATCTGGCATAGACTCACGACGTGCCTGGCTAAAGTACCCGATCTCGTAGACTGCTTTAGCAAAGACTCATAAAAAGGGCCATTTTTGCTTTAATATATTTCACGATAGTGTTTTGTTATAATAATATCCTTATAAAATAATCGTTTTCACTTCAGTAGCTCAAACATGTAGGTTTTACTGCCTGAAATCAGTGAGCAAAATGCTGTTTTCAGTGAGTTAATCATACAATTCGAAACATTCACACTCTATCTTTTTCGCGCCATTAGAAAGAGAGAGAGACAAAGACCAGCCCTTTCGAAGTTCCGATTTTGAATTAGACCTCAAAGACAAACACGTTCGGAATTTCGTACTAACTAAAGAGATGTTGCAAAAAGATAATTATGTCTATTAATGTAATTTATTGAATTTTTAACTTACTGTTGTGTTTAAACGAAAATAAGTATTTACTGCAAATAAAAATGATATTTAACCTGTAAACATTTATTTCTAGTTTCAATAATGTTACGTAATATATTTTCCATGGCTGGCGTAAAGAGTTGAATAAGTTAAAAAATATTAAAATAATCATAAAATATGAGTGAAACTAGCGACGAGAACAGTATTTTAACACCGGAAGAGTTAAAACAACAAGTTATTAATGCAGAATTAAGTTTCCTACCTGAGAAGTCTCGCGAGAAATATCTGAAAGCATACCATGTCTTCAATGAATGGAGACTTACAAAGGGCGCAAGCAGTTTTTCGGAGACGGTGTTGCTATCTTATTTTTTAGATTTATCACAGACGAGGCGATCATCAACAATGTGGAGTATTTACTCAATGTTGAAAGCTACTTTAAAAACAAAACATAAAGTGCATATTGAAGCATACGCAAAACTCGTATCTTTTCTAAAAAAGAATGTCATTTGGGCATAAGGCTAAAAGTTCAAAATTTTCACGGCCCTTAACGTAGAAAAATTTCTTAATGAAGCTCCGGACGGCAATTTTCTTGCCGTTATGTCTGGCTTAGCAATACTGATAAAATATTTATTACTACATGTAAAAGATGCTGTAAATGTTAAATTATGCATATTAATTATGTAATATTTTCATTACAGGTTGTACTGAGCGTGTCGCAATATCGAGCGAACAGCTAACAGTTAATAATATCAAAAAGCAATCTGATAAATTACTGTTGGTAAAATTGAAAAATACGAAGACGAACATTGACAGATCTTTTGTCGTACGCGAAGAATATGTAACTATTGTAGAAAAATACAAAAATTTACGTCCAGCCAATATAAAACCGACCGATTTTTCATACAATACCATACTAATAAATGCTCAAGACAGCCTATGGGAGTTAATAAAATAGGTGCTATAGCACATAGAAAGTGGCAATTTCTCGCGGTACACCGCGAGAAATTGCTACTTTCTTAAAACTGGAAGAGCCTCAGCTATACACGGGTCACTGCTTTCGGAGAACTTCGGCAACGCTCTTGGCTGATTCCGGAGCCGATCTCACCACTTTAAAACGTCACGGCGGGTGGAAGTCAAATACGGTTGCAGAACGCTATATTGAAGACTCAATAGAAAATAAGTCGAAAATCTGTAAGCGTATAGTGGAAACAATAAGTCTGAATTCGACCTCGGATCCTTGGTCTCACCCACGCCCATCCACTTCCAACGACGCACAGTGTACTTATACAGAAAGCCGATCAGAGTCACCAACGTTCACCGTTGTTCCTTCTCAATCCGCTACCGAAACAGAAACCTTAACCCCAGATAATCAAACTCAACTCAATGCAACTATAACGTTGCCAAATAAAACTGTTACTTTTAATTTGCAGAATTGCAGTAATTTATTTTTAGCTTTTAAAATGTTCCATTTTATTGAATTGGTACCTCTACCTACAATGTTAATTATTTTGTTCCACAATAAATAGTTATTTCAATCTATTCCTGTTTATTATTTTATCTCCTAAAGTGTTCTCGCTGCTGAAGTGAAACGTTATGTGTGTTACACGAGAGCAAAGTTTTTTGCATCTCGTGCCTTTGAATCCTGAGTGTGGGGGAGGAGAAAATCAGCAGTCGCACCAAAAAATGACTTTGCTCTCTTGTTGCACAAATAACTATTATTTCAGGCAATTAAGGCCCATAAAAATACAATACATAATTATATAAGTATAAAAACAATAACTATAAACTAATACATATTTTATGCTTATTGACTACTTCATTGGTCGCAAGCGCTACTGCAGAGCATGAGGTCCTGGGTTCGATTTCCGGGTCGGGCAAAGTGTTATTGGGTTTTTCTATCTGGAATTCCTCAGTAGCAGCCTGGATTCTGGATTTGTGCCTGGTTGATGGCAATAGGCTCGCATAACTGGCGAAATGTGGGTGTACTACAGGTACACCTCTGCCCAACCCTTCGGGGAAACAAGGCGTGATATGGCGGGATATGTTATGTGTTATTTTATACAAAAACTTAAAAACTACTGCTCACGAAGTGACGGCGTCGTGTTACGCTGCATGATGTGTCGCATAGCCGACCGCGGAAACGCTGATACAGCACACTCTTCGGCCAAAACTCTTCCTTGAGGAAGGTCACCAAATGATGAGTCGGAATACGCACCACGAACGACTTGAAATTGGTCTTATGGCCCACCTCCAACTTTTCCACCCTCAAAGGCCAGTTGGTCTTCACCCGTATGTACTCTACGATGTCCTTAGTCTTGGTAGAGTGGTGCAAACGGGACACTTACAGCTGCGTCGCCGGTACTGCAAGACGTAGCAGCATGTTAGACCTGCCCGCGCTGTCCCACACTGGTTGCGATAACCTGCAGCATAAATTTTTTTTTTACCCGACTGCCTCAGGAGGGTAATGTTTTTCGAGAGTATGTATGTATGTATGTATGTATGTATGTATGTATGTATATATATATGTATGTATGTATGTATGTATGTCTATTTCTTTGGCACGCTCTGTAGCCTAAATGGCTTGATGGATTTTAACATATGAGGTGTCCTTAGATTTGTCTTAATTGTGGGACTGACATAGGCTATATAATATTTAGAAATTGCATCTGCAAATACAAAAAAAATGAGGGTAAGTTAGTCATTTTCAAATATATATGTTAATAAAACTAAAAAGCTTGAAATAAAATAAATTATTTATAAAACAAAACACCCGACTGCAAAAACACATAACTGAAAAGGGAAAAACAAGCATTATAATCTATATAATTTTGGTCTTGCAGGCGGGGACAGTCGAATAACCTGAAATATGGTGTAACTTTTGATTGTCCCCGCCTGCAAGACCAAAATTATATAGATTATAATGCTTGTTTTTCCCTTTTCAGTTATGTGTTTTTGCAGTCGGGTGTTTTGTTTTTTAAATAATTTATTTTATTTTAATTCACAACGTTAAAACAGAACATTTTAATAATCCCATACAGAGCCCAAGATTCCAGACAACGCTTTAGGACAGACATTGCGCCTTTACGTCGAAATGATTCTGCGAATTATTTCAATAGACAACTCCCTCACAATAAATACTAAACAACCAACCAAATTCAGAAGCACATCGTAATAAACGAACATAACAAAAGAAAAATTACTTCTCAAATGAGTAGGTTGTTCACAGAATCACCTCGAGCTTACCACGAAGTTGGGGATTTAAGAAGGTGGTTTCTCGTATTGATGTGGAGGGCAGGCGCGACTTTTCAATTCAGCTGGGTGCGTTGTTCAGAGCAGCCCCGCCCACCGTCGCAACCCCTGAATTCATTCATTCCTCAATAGAGGCTCGCCCGCATTGGGTGTCCGTGACGATAAGTACGCGCGAGTTTACGTGGAAAAATATAAACAATTGTTGATCGCCAATTCGCCATTTCGAGGTTCATCCTAATTTAAGGTAAGTGCTGTGTGGTTTTTCGATCACGTTAAGTTATTGTTTTGATTTTAAAAACGGTTGACATTGTGGATTTATTGTCGTGAACGCGTGTCTGTGAAAACAGGTTGGATATTACTGTGTCTTTTGAGTCTATTTCGGAATTTTCCGACGTGTTTTGGCTGTGACAAAATTGTTGAGTGAGAATGTATCCGCTGTTTTGTACCCAGACGTTGCTGACAGTTAATATCGAAAATGAAAAAATATGGGTGTGATGTTTTTCAATATATTAGGGACCTATCTCTTTGTTTATCTTTTGATTGGAGAGGTTTCGGTCGAATACTGAGGCGATTATACGCAATAATATTAACACTCCCGCAAAATAATGAATTAAGCACGAATGTTCGTCGATTTACTAGGTACTAAAATAAAATAATTTTTCATCCAAAATATTTTTATTTTTATAAGCTCCTGCCTGCGGCCGGCTAAAATAAAAGTAGCCTATCTGCAAGTGATGGTCCCGTCAAAATCAGTCCAGCCGTTTCAGAGATTAGCCGGAACAAACAGACTGACAGACAGACAAAATTTAAACATAATGTTTTTTGTTATAAGTATTGTATATACTTTCATATGCATTTAGTAAAAAAAATTACATTAAAAACAGACACTTCAATTTTATTTATTTGTATAGATTAAGAACCCTCTGTTGCTTCTTTTCTAACATAATATTTTATTGATAGTACCGACTCACAAGACAAGAACTTTATTTATTTTTATACTAGCTGCAGCCCGCGGTTTCACCCGCATAGTTCTCGATACTGTGGGAATATCGGAATAAAAAGGATCCTTTGTCCTAACCCAGGCCTTGGTCTACCCATGTACCAAAATTTAATCAAAATCAGTTCAGCCGTTTTAGAGTGAAAGCGTAACAAACAAACAAACAAAGAAACAGACAAACTCACTTTCGCATTTATATAATATACTAGTTACTTTTTAATAATAATATTGATTTTCTTCAGCTTTTTGTCAACTACCAATGCCTACTTATGTTATTATTAAGGCGCTGACAAGACCCAATTGACCAAAATAGGCTTCTCTTAAGAAAAAAAATTGCCAAATCTGTATAGCTTGTGGTAGCGGAAAAAATATATGTTAATTTTGAACATAATTATTTCCCAGAACTTGGTTGTTACCAAAACACGTTTTGAAAAAAAATCTCGATACAAACTAACGTTAAACTAAGCTCTTACCTTGAGTTCTAATCCAAAATATCTGCATTAAATATGAGCATACGTTACGTTGCGAGCAGAGGTGGCCCAGTGGTAACGGCCGCGACTTACGAGTTGTAGGTCGTAGGTTCGAACCCAGACAGGCGCTTTACTTTGTGTAAATTATTTCATCACCACTGCTCTCAAAACGGTGAAGGAAAACATCGTGAGGAAACCGACATGTCCTAGAACCAAAAATTCGAAGACATGTGACATCTACCAATCCGCACTGGGCCCGCGTGGTGGATTACGGCCCACTCCCTCTCACAGAGAGGAGGCCTGTGTCCCAGCAGTGGGAACAATATAGGCTGATTATGTATACGTTACGTATTTAATTAATAACAAGAACGTCTTATTTGAATGCAGAACTTGGTGGTTTTTTATTTTCGAGTACTCAACTCAATTTTGAGTAAATAGAGAATTGCTTCATATTTTGCAATAAATTACAAGCGTTATGTCATCGCGCTTCTCTTTCTTTTCTATGCAATCTGACAGTGACCGCGGTTTAGGTGTTGTCAGCGTCTTAAGTGAATACTTGTCTACTTTTCTAAAACGTCGCGTGATAATCGACTCTACTTATTTGTGTCGAAAGCGTTCGTCTGTCCTTTAAAGATTAATGAGAAATAGAATTCGTCAGCGTCACGGTGTCACGGCTGTCGTCGGCCGCACACGCTCTTGACGTAAAGGTCGATACTTCATTTTTGAGAACATTGCTTTCACGATTATTACTTTGAAAATTCTTGCCAAGGGGTATCGTGTATCTCAGTAACTGGGTTGTGAAGGTCAGAAGGCAGTCGCTACATGTGAAATGGTATTCAGTTGAATCCGGTTAGGCTAGAAGCCGACGCCAAAGTTGGGAAAATTTTGGGCAGATGATGATGATGACTTTGGGAAGGTTATAACATCTTATGTTATATATAATATGTTTAAAATTACGCCAACATAGGGAATGTTGGCGTAATTTGTAGTGAAGGGTGTATCACTTTTCCTTGAATTTGTATGTATGTACCGGCTGATTTTTTTTATCGTCTCGGGTGCGTGTGATTTGAATTTCGATATTTTTTCATCGATTTATTCTTTTTTTTTCTGTTTTTATTGTTTTAGTATGAAAAGTTTACTTCAAATGGGTTAGTATTTATTGACAAATCAATTTCTTAACAGGTTGAAGAAAAAAAATTGACTATGCCATAGGCTTCTACTCCGTTCACCTACTTACTATACCCTATGTTTATCGAGACGATAAAAAAAATCAGCCGGTATATATATGTATAGTGTAGGTATATATTGTAGTAAATATGTATGTATTTGTATTTTATGCTTGTAACCTATTTATGTATTTCTGTACTTATTCTATTCATAATCTATTATGTTATCTTTAATATTTTTCGTTATTTTTATTTCCTCTCAGAGCACCTGCCATCTTATCTCTTCACTACCCTTGGTTGACTGGTAGAGAATGCCTAAGGCATTAAGTCCGCCTTTGTACTTAATTGTGTGCGAGAAGTTTAAATAAATAAATAAGGGTTATGCAGAGCTGTACACACGACTATACATCAAGCTATACATTTCCAGTTTACGCTGACCTCGTATTGTACGGAAATGCTATACAATGCGAGATCAGCTTATACTGGATGTGTATAGTTTGATATGTAGCCGTGTGTACCTGTAGTACACCCACATTTCGCCAGTTAGCTCTTAGTCCCATGTAATAGGGGTCGAGCCTATTGCCATTAACCAGGCACAAATCCAGACTCCGGTCTGCTACTGAGAAATTCCAGGTGAAAAACTCAATAACAGCCCGACCCGGGAATCGAACCCAGAACCTCATATTCAGCAGTAGCGCTTGCAACCATTAGACAAAAGAGGCAGTCATAAAGAAGAAGAAGGTATACTCTTTCGGTACCTATTTAAATTCAACGTGAATCAAACTCAAACTCCTTTGAGTTTGAGTTTGATTCATTTATTTTAAATAAAACCAATTACAGGCACTTTTGGTTTTGGATTGTCAAGGGGTCAAGAAGAAACCATAGTAATAAGGTGAAGTCGGTCAAGACTTTAACGACCTTCCATCGTGCACATTGTGGCTGGCACAACTCCTACTTTCTGGGACCAAAGGATGGCTAACCTCACCCACACGTTGTATGCTGCATTAGTGAGATAGGTCATCATAATTCCCATTGCTGGGACGCTCTTTGAGAGGGAGTGGGCTGCAATCTACCACGCGGGTCCAGCGCGGGTTGGTAGATGTCACATGTCTTCAGATTTTTGGTTCTAGAACATGCCGCTTTCCTCACGATGGTTTCCTTCACCGTTTTGAGAGCAGTGGTGATGAAATTACTTACCTATATATAAAGTAAAGCGCCTGTCTGGGTTCCAACTCACGAACTGCTCGTAAGTTGGGGGCTGTTAGCACTGGGTCACCACTGCTCTCAACTGAGATAAGTACTAAACTAGAACCTCATCGTTGTCATCTGTGTACCTACCTAAAGTCTGTAGAGTAAAAACTGACAGCTTTATTTTTGTTTACAGACATAATTAAGACATTAATGTTTAACTTATAACTATTGCTTATAACGATAAACGAGCGTGGTTGAACGCTAGTCGTCACGACCGCTGACACCCTTGACGGTTATTATAACACTTGTAACTTCACAGAAAATCAATGGCATAATAGCACAGAGAGGAATCAAGCACTGTTAAGGCGCTGACAAGACCCAATTGACCAATATAGGCTTCTCTTAAGAAAAAGAATTGCCAAATCTACATAGTTTGTGATAGCGGAAAAATTATATGTTAATTTTGAACATATTTTCCAGAACTTGGTTGTTACCAAAACACGTTTTGAAAAAAAATCTCGATACAAACTAACGTTAAACTAACGTCTTACTTTGTGTTCTAATCCAAAATATCTGAATTAAATATCAACATACGTTACGTATTTCATTAATAACAAGTACGTCTTATTTTAATGCAAAACTTGGTTGTTTTTTATTTTCGGTTAGTGAACTTAATTTTGAGTAAATAGATAATTGCTTCAAATTTTGCAATAAATTACAAGCGTTTTGTCATCGCGCTTCTCTTTCTTTTCTATCGCAATCTGACAGTGACCGCGGTTTAGGTGTTGTCAGCGTCTTAACAATGCCGCTTCTAGCAGCTTTTTTTTACAATATTTATTATTATAGCTGTGTCTTAGAATTTTAAGAAATTACGCAACATGGGAATGGTCGATTTTATGTCTAGATGGATGGATTGCATCATTAGAATTCTGTCATTTAAATAAATGACAGAATAAAAGTACACGCAGCAGTACAAAGTAGTGTACACTTTTATGTTATGAGTTTAAATAAAGTCATAACATAAAGCTTAACATGACGCCTTGTTTCCCCGAAGGGTTGGGCAGAGGTGTACCTATAGTACACCCACATTTTGCCAGTTATGTTTAAGTCCCATGTACTCGTAATAGGGGTCGAGCCTATTGCCATCAACCGGGCACAAATCCAGACTCCGGGCTGCTACTGAGAAATTATTAAAATTTATAATAACTCATCTATACTAATATTATAAAGAGGGAAAATTTGTGAGATTGTAATTTTGTGCAATTTTCGGAACTGCTAATCCAATTCCGAAAATTCTTACACTAATGGGAAGATACAGTATTGCCGAGTGTCATGATATATTTTATGTTCAAACAAGAAAATTCCACGGAGACGAAGTAGCGGGCAGAAGCTAGCTGCAAAAAAATGGGTAAAAAAAATAGTTAGAAAAATAGTTTAAAATAATAGTTTAAAAAAAAATAGTTCAAAAATATAGTTAAAAAAATGGTTAATCAAAATGGATCCGTGACTGCAAACCCTAAAACTAACTCGAAATAATAAACAAAATATAATAGTTTACCATAAATAAGACGCGAATAACTTTACTGCCGAAGTCGATACTTAAAGTCGATATCGACATTGAATGCCTTACTTTATCGATACCCTATTTGTACCCTTTTGAGTATATTACGGCTCATACATCGAACTTATGATCCGTATAGAAAAAAAGGGTTAAATGTTAACGAATGATACTTGAAGGTTACGGTTTAATAAAATTACAATATGTTCCTTCGTACATAATTTTGGAGTTAAACTACGGTTACTGTGTAGTTACATTGTACATTAAAGAATAAGAACGGATTTTATTTTTTTCTATTAAATAAGTAGGTACAGTCACGAGCATAAATATTATTACTATGAACAGCTCGGCAATAATATCTGATTGCATGATTCATCCATTAAAATATCTATCGTCAAGATGGCGCCAAATATATGTGATCTTTTGTGGAACCAGTAACAAGAGTTAGAACAAATATGTGACATCGAAGGATCGCGAAATCTAGTTGACGAGACATGTGACGCCAAAATATAGGATGCTGCATCGACTTCAAAGCAAGTGTCACCTCTTGGAATGCAATAATATTGGACATTTATATAAATTTAGAAGAATGTGGTACGTTATCAAAAATATCTGACATATTTATGCTCGTGACTACAGTCAATACCATGCCCGTTTAATAATTTGACATTGACGGCGCATTATGTCGTAGTTCAAGTTAACACTTGAAACGTACCTGCGAATTGTTATATGAGGCAGAATTATGTATGATTTGGCATTGACATTTTTTAAAAGTGCTCATCTGGTTTTGGACTCTAGCGAAGAAAGTTAAATAAGCGTTGAGCCAGTGAGCCTGGGTTTTCTTTAAAATCTTCCTATTTCAGCCGACCACTTCACCTAAGTTTTCACAGTCAGATTTCAACAGAATTGACCGACTGAAATAGGATTAATATTAAGATTTTAAAGAAAACCCAGGCTCGCTAGCTTATAGACCAGCCGAATAGATTGGGAGAACTCTGTGTCAGTGCGTCAGATCGCCAATGATTTTCGATACATACTTAGATCATTATACGATCACTTATCTGGGTAGATATTGTGTTACCCAATAACCGGGTTGTGAGGTCAGATAGGCAGTCGTTCCATGATAAGTACTGGTATTCAGCTGCATCCGGGTAGACAGGAAGCCGACCCCAGTCAGGGTAGATATCGTGTTACTCAGTAACTGGGTTGTGAGGTCAGACAGGCAGTCGGTACTTGAAAAACATACTGGTATTCAGCTACATCTGGTAAGAATCAACATAGTTGGGAAAATCACTCAACAAGTACACTGCTCATGTCAATAAAACTATATAATAAATTACCAGAAAAAAATAAAGAAGAACAAAAATGTCTTCATTCATCATTTCAGCCGAAAGACGTCCAGTGCTGGACATAGGCCTCCCCCAAGCACCGCCACTTCGACCGGTTTTGTGCTTCCCGCATCCAGCGGATTCCTGAGGCCTTCACAAGGTCATCGGTCCATCCTTTAGGTTGCCTTCCAACGCTACGTCTTCCGGTACGCGGTCGCCACTCCAGAACCTTTCAGCCCCATCGGCCATCTGTTCTGCGAGCAATGTGCCTTGCAGTGGGCAGGGCATTGCTCGCAAAACACTTAAGTTTAGCAATTCTTCGGGCTATATCGGTAATCTTGGTTCGCCTGCGGATATCTTCATTTCTGATTCGATCACGTAAGGAAACTCCAAGCATAGCCCTCTGCATCGCCCTTTGAGTGACTTTTAGCCTTTTAATAAGGCCCATTGTGAGCGACCACATTTCAGTGCCATAGGTCATCACTGGTAACACGCACTGGTCAAAGACTTTCGTCTTGAGACACTGCGGTATGTGGGACGAGAAGATATTACGTAGCTTCCCGAACTCTGCCTAGCCGAGTCAACCGAACAAAAATGTAATAAAAAAATAAAAACAATTTCTGTTATCTAAATGCTTCTACACTATCAATGAATATTTAAATGTCAATTTTTAAATTACATGTTTTATAAAATATACAATAAATAGTATAACAACTATATATACTATTTATTAGTCAAATAAAAAGCCCTCTTCCTCTCTCCTACTTTTGCTGTGGCCGACAGGGTCCACAATAATAATAGTTTTGTAAAACCTACCACCTAAGTTCACATGTGGACGCAATAAATATATTGAGTATTGAGTACATACTGAAAAGGCAGATGATGACTAACGTTTATAAGATTTCTGCTTTCACTATGTAAGTTTCTACCTGTAAAGAAATAAATAGAATATTTAGCAAGCTCTCCAGGCCATAGTCATAACACTAACTGTACAGAGCTACCTTTAGTGTTTCGTTTTCCGCAGTCATGCATATTTGAATCAACTGCGTGTCGATTGCCAGCGAGCACCACAGAGCACGGAATTTTGGCACCGGCAGAGATTAGCGACGGCAGAATTATAATTACCAAGTGTTTATGTTTGTTTTTGTATTCTTATTTGTCTAGTACGTTAGTCTAGGTAAAAGACTCTTTTCCCTTTTTGGGGTTCCGTAATCAACAAGGAACTTTTATAGTTTCACCATGTCCGTCTGTCTGTCTGTCCGCGGCTTAGCTAAGGGACTTTTTAGTACTAGAAAGCTGTAATTCGGCATGGGTATACATATTAATCACGCTGACAAAGTGGTAAAATATAATGTCTAAATCTTGAATATTTTTTTTGTCGGATAAGTAGGTACCTCCCTTGCACGTGAAGTGGGGATGATATTTTTTTTTCTCATCTATCCCATGGTTTCTGTTGGATAGGCCATTCAAAAATATAGAGGGGCTATTTTAGAAAGCCATTATTCGATTCAAGGATCCGTTTGCGTAATATTAAGCTTTAAAGTGCTAATTTCTGTTAGAGTCAACTGTCCCCCCGTGCTAGGCAAATGTTTGTCAATAAAAACATTTGCCTAGCAGGGGGGGAAACTTGACCAAATATATACATATATAGGGAATATGTGGCAAAAATCAAGGCAGTACTTATATAACGAAGTTATAAGGAAAATTATCACAGCGGGGTAAGCTTTACAAGTTAACGAGTAATATTAGACAACTTACGTTTGCAGTTAGTACTTTGCAACCACAATGTTAAGTTTGTTCTTGGGATAAATTCATCCCAACTACGGAACCCTTCGTTGTGCGCCGTCGGACATGCACTTGGCCGGTTTTTATTTAAGTCTTTAATATTCGTGCCGCGCAAATTATGTTGAGCGAAATTACGTCTGCCGACAGTTTCTATCCGCACGGGATTCAAACGTTATGGAGTAAAAATTATGAAAAAGAAAGCTGAAAGACATTAATAAAAAGTGAATTAATTTATGTATTTTATTCCGAAGTGAACCGTTTCAATATAAAATGACACGAAAATGGTAAAAATAATTCACCAGTCAACAAAGTTAGATTTTAGCATTCGGCATCGTTTACTCCCGCTCTAAATGATCGAAAAATTAAGGGTTGGGTAATCGCCGTTGACCTTGGCCATAAAAACGCGCGTCGCGCACACGCCGCGCCGACGACGTTCGGTTTCATAGGGAATATTTATTTTTAGTAACGAAAATATGAATATTTTAACAAAATCACAGATAGAATTATAGATAATAAAAGAGATAGACTTTTCTTTTTTTCTCTTCACAAACAAAAAATAACATGAAAATATCTTAAGTAGTTTGAAAGTAATATCGTTTTGTATGCTTTGGGTATATAGACATTACTTCCCGAATTTATTTCATAAAGTATTTTAATACAATACTTAAATATCCACATATAGAATTGATGTGTATGCGTTTTAGTTTAACATACCTACATTATTTACGTACATGCAATATATGAAGGCGTAATAACATTTAAAAATTCACTAAAATCATATATCTGCTCATTAAAATGAAATGCAAGTAGGTGAACGTTCATTTCTTTGTAATTTTATGTGTCGGGTGAACATGGAATGACACATAAATGAACTGGCACTCGAGTGAACATTCACTCGAGTGAAGCGTCTGAGCAATTAAAATGCCATATCTAGTAGAAACCGGGCCGCCTTGTCGTCTCTATGTTCTGTGACGGCTGTGACCAGTACTAAGAGCGACGCACCCGACGATATTGTAGGACTATTGCGTGAGGACGGGCTGTGTCCTTCAAAGGGGTCCTTTTACGTACTTCGTAGTGCTCAGTACTCAATAATTAAGGCGCTGACATGAGGCAAAGGCTAAAGTAGGCTTGTCTTAAGAAAAAAAAAATGGTCATATCTGTATAGTTTGTGGTAGCGGAAAAAATATTTATTAATTTTGAACATATTTCTCAGAACTTGGTTGTTACCAACACAAGTTTGGAAAAAAAAACTCGATACAAATTAATGGTAAATTAACCTTTTGCCTTGAGTTTTCATCGTCCTCACATTTAGTTATAAATTATTTATACTAATCTTTATGAAACAATATAATTTAAAAGTGTGTCCATGGAGTTTCTTGCCCGTTCTTCTCCATAGGTACCTACTACGCTTTGGAATGGGCAAATAGCTTCATATTTCTAACTGACCGACTCCTTGACAAATCAAAAGTGCCTGTAAATGGTTTAATTGAAATAAAGGCTTTGAGTTTGAGTTTGAGAAATTTGCGTTTTGTTGACCTTACACAATTTGGTTTGGAGCTCATGGGAAAGATTTTGTCATTATTTTCATATTGCTTTAATATGGAGCCGCTGTGAATAAAATTATGGAGCGCCTGGGAATAAGCCGTCAAAATGGCAACAAAAACATAAAATGTTAGTGAGTTCGTAAAACATTGCACCTACATACATTATATATTAGTATTGTAATTATTATTATATAAAATTTTATTACCTATATATAAAAAAAGTTTTATATTATACTTTCTAGTAATAGCTGACCTCTTATTGTACGGAAATCCTATATAATGCCAGATCAGCTTATACTGGAAATGTATAGCGTGGTATGTAGCCGTGTGTAACTATACCAAAGTCAAAACGGGCAGCAATCGCATTTAGGATGCAGCAAGGAGTGTGCTTTAAATTTCGATTGGTGCTATAGGAGTCAATTAATCAATCTGTATTTAAGATCGGATTGTCTCCTAGAGCACCTGCAAATCGGAATAACGCTCCAGTTTTTTGAAACACAATTATGTAGCGCAATAATCTAATTCTGTTTCTGACTGTGCCTAACCTACAATTCCTGCATCTCTCATTACAAGCAAAAATAAGATTTGGAAAATTCGTAAGTGCACGCCTCGCAGACAGAAATATATTGACGATAAATAGGGGAAAAAAAATAGGAAAATTCATAGATTTTTGTTAACATCTTTTGAACGGTTACGAGTTTGATAACAAAAACAATAGGGCTCATCTTAAAGATGAAATAAATCATAGAGCAGAAGATTAGCATTATTAGAAACCAGCGCTTAGTAACCCGATAGGTGGACATAAGCATAATGCTGCCGCATAAGGGGACTACAGGACCTAAACGCAACTTTCATTATAAGTTTTATAATGCCTTAAAGTGATCCACTGCAGTAAACAAAATCCGAAAAAATATATGATATTTTTTAAGGATATATGCTAGATAGATAGTGTGTTGAAAACATAATATAACTAATTTGATACGATAGAAAAAAATCACGAAAATACCTCTAAAAATTTCTTTTAACGATTAAAAACCATACTAATATACATGCAATCATTCTGATTTTTGTCAGATTATTCTACAAGCAAAATATTAGCATAATAGTGTTTTATTTTTTTTATACAATCTATAGCTTTTTTGTAAATCGATAATTGCTTCATATTTTGCAATAAATTACCAGCGTTGTGTCATCGCGCTTCTCTTTCTTTTCTATGCAGTCCGACAGTGACCGCGCTTTAGGTGTGTCAGCCTCTTAAACCTTTTGCTTCCAGTATTATAGTTTCTTAGGGTTTTGTACCTCAAAAGGAAAAAAAAACGGAAACCTTATAGGATCACTCGTGTGTCTGTCTGTCAGCCTGTCATAGCCAATTTGCTCCGAATCTACAGGACCGATTAAGTTGCAACTTGGTACACATATGAGTTTTTGTGGCCCTAACAAGGACGTGTAATGTAAATAAATGAATTTTGAATATGAGGGTCACTTTTGGGGGCGAACTGCACCGTGTTACATATCAAATGAAAGGGATTGTTGTGAGGGTCTCAAATATATATTTTAAAATACACAGTTTTAAAGTTATTTAAGAAAATTGTTCGATTATTTTTCTATGTACCACTACTACTAGCTGTAATACTGAAGACAATAAACGTTTTTCATTCTATTTAAATTAATCCATTGCATGGGACGACGTGAATCGTGACGACAAACAGACACACTTTCTAACGGAAAGCACTACATATAATTTGGTAAATATTTTTTTGTTATATATATCAAGGTATATCTAACTAAAAATATATTAATCTTATAATGTCAAGTCTCTAGTTTTTAAAACTTCCCCGCTTATACGAATTCCATGTATAATTGAGGGTATAGAAACGATTTTATGTTGGAATATTTCGAGGGTAGCGCACTCTCATATGCTGAAGCGTTGTGAGGCGTGCAATACTCCAACCATTATACAGGTTGCATCATTGTTGCATTGCATACCAAGACCCCTCCGTGCCTCGGAAAGCACGTTAAGCCGTTGGTCCCGGCTGTCATTTGTAGATCTTTGACAGTCGTTACGGGTCGTCAGAAGCTCGAAAGTCTGGCAATCAGTCTTACCAAGGGGTATCGTGTTACCCAGACAGCTGGGTTGTGGTGGTCAGATAGGGAGTCGCTCCATGTAAAATACTGGGATTTAGCTATATCCGGTAAGACTGGAAGCCGATCTGGGAAAAGGCTAGGCAAAATGATATACAGGTTGCATTTAACACTTATTATTATATACACCTCATCGCTATACACCTCATCGCTCCTATCCAAACGTCCTTCAAAAAATAAACAAATGAATAAAACAAATGAAGTACTTATAATTCGTCAGTGCCGCCACATCCCAGAGGTTTGCAGAGTCCCAGTTTGTTCAGCTAATGACTTCTTTTGTGACGACTTCGAACGCAGGTATTCAGACTTCGGCGGGGCGCCTGAGGCTCTTACTGCGGGTCGACGTCGAACCGTAGTTTAAATTTGTGATTCTGGGAGTTTTGAGGATTCTAATTTACTGAAAGAATGATATTTTTTTATTTTAGTTTCGTTGTTACATATTCTTTACAAAAAAGGTGTAATTTTTCCATTAGTATTTCACAGGATAATAAAAAAAATCAAATATTTGCGAAAATCTTAAGATTTATGCAAAAGACCGGATTATTAAATATTGAAACTAAGAAAGATTTTCGTAATAATATGGGCTAAAATAAATTGGGTTTTTGCGATCCTGATAGATTTTCGCAAAACCCAGCATAGTTTTAGTTTAAACGCGAACAACGACGATGTTTATGAACGCTGATTGGCTGATATAAACGTTTTGCACTGACGGATGCGCTGATCGGTTAACAGCTATATTCAAGCCGTGCATGTTCTGACCAACAGGAATAAAGATGTTATAAATTGACTCTGTGATTCGCTGACAAAACAAACTGTTTTCTTTTTTGCAATATTAAGTTTGAAGATCTTATAACGGCTTAATACTAAGGTATAATTACGAACCCTGTAGGTTACAGCAAAAATTATAAAAAGTATTTTTTTTAAATAAAAATAAAATTAGGAAACAATTCTTTAACCGATTTCCAAAAGAAGGAGGTCCTCAATTCGGATGTTAATATTGTTTTTATGTATGTTCGCCGATTTCTCCGACAATTTGTTAGCCGATTTTAAAAATTCTTTTTTTGTTTGAAATGGTATGCTCAAGAGGTAGTCCCATTGTCACCAAAACAATCTGATAAGGGGATCCCATGGAAATCGAGGGAAATCCTCAAAGGCGAACGGCAGGCTTATATGGGACTTTCGTACAGCTAATAAAATTTCGTGTTTTGGGAATTTTTTTGTTTTAATTTGTAGTTAATACGACAGACAAGCCTCTTTTAAATTCTTGGATTTTTAGAACTTGGGACGTAAAAGTTATAACCAGTTTTATTTTTTAAGGTTAAGTACTAGTGTACCAATGTAGATTGTTACTTATAGGCACATAAACATTGTTTCGGTAATAAAGTACATGTTCTAGATTGCTTGGCGCTATTTTTGTAGTGTTTTACTTACTATCAAATAGGTAAATTGAGATGAGGATCGTACCTTCTCAGCGGAGTGCATTAGGAGATACCTACATACATATGTCCAGCAATTAATTGATTGCAACAGTTTGATAATGATGAAGTTCTGATGGGGTTTTGAGTGTAGGTAAATAAAACAATACAGTTAATAGTTTTTTTTAAGTACATTTATTTTATATATAATTAATTAATTCGTAAATTACTTCATCTAAGAAGGGGGCAGGTCGGGTAATACCCATGGCGAGCATAGCTTAAATACCAACATAACTGCGTTTAGTTTACGACTAAATTACGTGTAGTTATTAAAATCTTTTTTTGAATATTTTTAACTAATCCGAACTTCTATAAATAGTACACTTACATGAAAATAAATGGCTTAGTTGCCTTAATATGTGGTACAAATTGTATAACAAAACAACAAAAAAGTAAGCTGTACGAAATCTGCCGTTCACCTTTAAAGGCACACCTATAGTGATTTGGGTATTTGTTATAGTAACTTGTGCATTTGGTCTCGGAAAGCAACATTTGGTGAACTGGAACTGATTATGAAGAGTACAGATGGCTACCGGAACTACTAATAAGTATTTAAGGAGTTGCGATTCGATTAGGTATTTTAATATGGTTGCGAAGCTATTTATGCTCGTCACAATGCACATGGTGAGTGGCAGTTACTAGAACTCCTCAATAATTAACGACCCTGCATCGCGAAAAGAAATATTTTGTAAAAAGTGATGAGCAGTTAACAAATCTAATCGTAACTTAGAAATATTACAAATGACCCACTAAAAAGTAAAAAATTAAGTCGGTTGTTGTTTTTTTGTAAAAAGATTTTTATTTATTTATTTTTTTATTGAGAAGTGACATGTCTGTCCTAACATGAAGTTGAGTAGTAGCACCTATTGCGTTTACCAAACATTGTCATTCGAAAAATCCCATAATAAACTATGTCTACCCGTTACTACGATATTTCGGATAAAACCTTCAAGGTTTCGCTAAAAAGTAGATACGTGTTTTGTGTCCCGTAACTAGTTTATTAAATTATGTCTTTAGGTATGCTTAGCACTAAACTAAAGTTAGGTAGTAAATAACAGATCTCTATAACATAATCAGCCTATAACGTTCCCACAGCTGGGACACAGGCCTCCTCTCTGTGAAAGGGTGTGGGCTGAAATCTACCACGCGGGTCCAGTTAGTAGATGTCATATGTCTTCTGGCATGTCGTATGGCATTTTACTGTGGGGTCGGGCTGCTGATATTGAATCCATCTTTATTTTGCAAAAGGGAGATGTCAGAGCCATTTATAATCTACGTCGCCGTGAATCTCTTGGGGAACAATTTAAGAAGATTAATATTATGACGGTACCTTGCGAATTCATTTATGAAAATATTATGTATGTAAGAAAAAAACGACATGTTTTTAATAAAATAAGTGATAGGACATAATTTTAATACTAGAAATAAAGATAAAATAGATCAACCATTTTTCAAATTATCTAAAGTACATACATCTTTTATACATAGTGTACTGTGAAAATGTTACAACATAATACCTTGTGATATATTGCGATATATTAAATGAAAGAAAATTTAAAACTCATATTAAAAGTACACTTTGTAAACAAGCATATTACAAATTAGATGATTATATTCAAGATAAGAATGCTTGGAAACATGCTCGTCCAGCTCTATAGCACAATCTAGGGTCTAGACAAAATCAAACTGGTTGCTATTTTAATTGTACAATTTATTATTTGATACAAATAATAAATGTAATAATAATAATAATAATTGATGTAACTGGTGACCGAAAAGCTGGCGGCTTTCTCGCGCAACGCATCAGCATTGCAATTCAGCGAGGAAATGCCGCCAGCATCCTCGGTACAATGCCCCGAGGGCCTTTTTTAAGCTTAACTTAGTTTTAATTTAATTTAGTTAATGTTAATAATCATCTTGTAATTTGGTTATGTAAATAAATGATTCTTTATTTAAAAAAAAAAAAAAATAATAAATCAATGTTGAATTTACATTCTGTGATTACTTTATCTCACACACACACCTATTACTTTTTTTTTTAGTAAAACGTACACTTTTACAATGTTTGTAGATATGTGAGCATCATGTATCTATCACATAATTAATTTATCTGTCATTGCTTCATTTTTATTTTATTTTTTTACCTATTTTGGTATAGTAATTTTATTCTAGGTGCGTCGTCGTCTTCACATATAATGATATAATTACGAGTAATATACCTATACAAAATTTTGTAAATCATTTTAAAAGAGTAACGGTGGAGTTTCTTGCCCATTCTTCTCCATACGAAACTACCTTTTGGAAGGGGCAACTGGAATCAATTCTGTTTTTTTTTTAATTTTGACGTTCAAAAGTGCCTTTTCAGTGCCTATTTGAAATAAATAATTTGACTTTGACTTTGAATTTTGGGTCTAGGACATGCCGGTTTCCTCACAATGTTTTTCTTCACCGTTTTGAGAGCAGTGGCGACGACCTACAACTCGTAAGTTGGAGCCTTTACCACCACTGCTCCTGAAAATGATCTTAATTAGGTTTCAAACAGCCATTCCTCAGCTTTTAACAATGGGCTTTTTAAACAACCACAGTAAGCACTGACCGAATAATAAAAATACAGATAAATCTAAACGAGGCCCATCTCATCTTCTTATTCCTCGCTCAGCTTGCCGCAATACCTCGCCAGGCTTGCCGCGGTACCTCGCCAGGCTTGCCGTAGTACCTCACCCGTACAACACAGCCGGCGGCACTGTACATTTTTATCATTATTAACATAATATCCCGAGAACGAAAGAAAAAAGTATGTTTATTTAGTATTTTATGAAAATGAGCTGTACGACAAAGTGCTTTTAGCTAGATTAGGTGTATTTTATACTTAATGTGTTGTGATTAAATACGGAATGAGTACTACGGGTTAATATTGCTGAAAGTGAAGGGGACCTATTAATTTCGCAGTACCTACATTACTGTAATAGGCTTTTTTCCCAACTGCAAAGAAAGATTATTTACCTACTAGCTGAGCCAACAGACGTTGTCCGACAAAATTTCAATATGTTCATACAAAAATTCCATAGAAAAAGACGTTCAGCTTTAAATTTTCGAAGAAACTCCTTCACTTTGTATGTCCATCAAAACCTAATTCGGACTATAACGAACAATAGCCGAATTGGTCCAGCCGTACTTAAGTGATGTGCTTACCAACGAACATCATTTAATTTGTATTTACATTTTTTTTTAAAAGGACGTGGGTACATCCAATTAAAACTCTTCTTACTTAAGCTCTACGGTGCTACTTACTAAAACCCTTCTGACATAAACTCTACGGTGCTACTTACTAAAAACCTTCTGACTTAAACTCTACGGTGCTACTTATTAAAACCCTTCTGACTTGAACTCTACGGTGCTCCTTATTCTTTGTCAACCTAAGATATTGCTTGCTAGTAGTTTGCATGCCCCGTAGTGGTAGACCCACTGGCTGTGACCTTAGGCCTTAGAAGGCCTGCGAAGGCAAAGGTCCTTATCTCGAGAGATTTTTCAGAAGTTTTCTGTAGACGCCATGAATGCTCTTGGGATAAGATACAAAGACGAAACTTAGCGTAAACTTACACTTCAATCTGTCAAAATTAGTGCGTTTTTGACGTGATTTTGATTTTGCCTTTGGTCCCTGGCCCTGACATCAAGCAATGGACAAGATTGACAAACGTTTATTACTTGAGTACGAGGCTTTTGACTTCTTCGTGTGTGTATTTTATGTAATTTTTCTGTAATGTGCGTTTTGTTGGTGCAGAAAAAACAATGTTTTTCTTATTTTTTTCTTTAGATCAAAGCCTAAGTTTTAAATAGTCAGTTTTCGATCTCAGTCTGGGATATCATCTATGATGTTCTTTATGAATGCTTCGCGTCAACTATACCAACCATGAATGACCAATCAGCACCCCGATTGCGTGACACACTTTCGGTCACAATTCCGTGGATTTTGAAGGATACCGCTGATAAATTCCTTCATATGTTTGAAAAATTCATCTGATTGATAACATAAATCACACAATGAATGTTCTTAAATTGACAAGATAAAAGGCTTTGCTATTTTTAGTGCGTTACGCTATTACCCTGCAGGAAGCTACTCAGTAACCCTGACATTATCTCCAAGTGCGTGGTACATAGAGATTCGAACCAAGGTTTTAATTTTATCCGCCCTTAACAATAAACTTGGCTCAAGCATGCCTAGTTTGCATGTCAAGGGTGCGTGTCTCTAGAACCCTGGCCGTCACCACTTGTTATATTTGCGTTTTTCATGACGTTTGACCTCCCGGAAACCTGATTTACGATTTAGTTAATATAATTGTTTTGTAATCTTAGATTACGGACAAAAAGATTGTTTGTTTGAACGACTGAGAAGTTGTGAAATTATTATATTTTAATTTGTTGTATAAAAAACAATTTACTTCGATTGCCTTACTCGACTGTCTAATTTAGTGTTATGTAGTTAATCTCTGTAGCAGTGGTGGCCCAGTGGTAACGGCCGGCATGTCCTAGAACCAAAAATTCGAAGACATGTGACATCTACCAACCCGCACTGGGCCCGCGTGGTGGATTAAGGCCCACTCCCTCTCACAGAGAGGAGGCCTGTTTCTCAGCAATGTGACCATTATAGGCTGATTATGTATTTATGTTATGTAATGTCCCTAAATATTACGGTATAACCACATTTTGCTGAACAAAATATGTAACTTGAAATACTGAATTCATGATAAAGGATTCGTGAACATTTTACTATTTATGTGTCAACAATACTGGTTCAATTAGATAGGCCTCTGTTCAACAGTGGGCTGATATTTAAGCTTACGAGTCTGGATACATAATTACAATTTATTACGTCAATTAAGATCTGTGACCTCATTGGTGATGTTCTTCAGAAAGGTCAGGTGCGTAGTACTCGCAACCGGCGTGCGTGTATGACCAGATGTATGAACGTAAACGAAGCAAAAAGAGATCAGCAGGTGGCGTTCTGTGGTTTCTGCCTACTCACATGAGAAGAAGCGTAGAGTCATCTCAATTAGAAAGAAGAAGAAAGAAAGAAAAATATTTTATTTGGAACACGCACAAGAAATACAAAAAGTAAAAAAAAGAAGCATTTAAAACTAACAAAATTTACATATTTGTTCGATTAAAACCAAAAACAACATAGAAAATAAATAAAAACGACTTTTGCGGCGCCAAAAAGTCTCCTATCTCAGCATAATGCTGCAATATTTAAAAAAAAATAAATACCGCAGCGCTGGTATTCTGATAGGGCCCAATTATGTACCTCTTTTCCTTGAATTTGTATGTATATATATAACGTATGTATAGGATATATTGTAGTAAATATGTATGTATTTGTATTATAAGTCTGTAACCTATTTATGTACTTCTGTACCTATTCTATTTATAATCTATTATGTTATCTTTTAATATTTTTAATTATTTAATAATAATTTCTCCTGCTTCTCTCCTGCCATCTTATTTCTTCACCACCTTTGGTTGACTGGTATAGAATGCCTAAGGCATAAAGTCCGCCGTTGTACCTAATTGTGTGCGAGAACTTTAAATAAATAAGAAGGCATGAGTTTATGTATTTATGTCGTGTTACGTGATATTTGTAATAAGGATTGGCACTAAATCCAGCTGTACTGCGTATAATTAATGACATGTGTGTGGTGTGGTTAGCTTTGTCGGTCGCGAAAAAGCCTTCACTAATCCAATTTACCTACTCGGTTTTGAGTAAATGTGGTCAACGTAACGGTATGTAGTTATAATATTCATGTTAAATCCCTATTCCAAATACTTAAAAAACCGGTCAAGTGCGCGTCGGACCAGGCACAGTTAAGGGTTCCGCAGTAGTTGCGATGAATTTATCACAAAAACAAAGTTAACATTGTAGTTGAAAAACAAGTTCTCCCATACATCGATATACGTCACGGTCAATTCTGCATCTGCAAATGTGAGTTGGTCGACTATTACTTTTTACGTCCAAAGCGTAACAAACAAACAAACTCGCTTTCGCATTTATAATATTATGGTAGCTGCGCACCGTGGTTTCACTCGCGTAAGTCTCGATCCCTCGAGAAGATCGGGGTAAAAAGTATTGTAACTATGTTGTAATCCAGATCATGGCCTATCCATGTGCCAAATTTCATTCAAATCCGCTCAGCCGTTTTAGCGTAAAACCGTAACAAACAAACAAACTTTCGCATTTATAATATTATACAGGTTGAAATTGAAAACTTGCGACAAACTGAAATGGGACATTGTATACATCATTATTAACAACTTTTACTAAGGGACCAAAGCTGTAATCCCAAAAAAAAAATCTGCTTTTCCTACATTTTGATGAGGTATTGCGAACATAAATGTAGGGGACAGCAGTTTTTTTTTTGGGATTGTAGCTTTGGTCCCTTAGTAAAAGTTGTTCATAATGATGAGTACAATCTCCCATTTCGATTTGTCGCATGTGTTCAATGTCACCCTGTATATTATAATATTACATACTAGATATGGGTCGATCGATCAGGTTAAGCTACGCTTGCTGCGGTTGGTCCGTGTATGGGTGACCATCTTTACATACCGAGACCCCTCCGTGCCTCGGTAAGCACGTTAAGTTGTCCCGGCTGTCATTTGTCGATCTTTGACAGTCGTTACGGGTCGTCAGAAGCCCGAAAGTCTGACAACCAGTCTTACCAAGCGGTATCGTGTTACCCAGTAACTGGGTTGTGGAGGTCAGATAGGCAGTCGCTCCTTGTAAAATACTGGTATTCAGCTGTGTCCGGTAAGACTGGAAGTCAACCCCAACATATGTAGTTGGGAAAAGGCTAGGCAGATGATGATGCTAGCTGCGTCCTGCGGTTTCACTGGCATACATTTCGATCCCGTGGAAATATCGGGATAAAAAGTATTCTATGTCTTAATCCAGGTTATGGTCTACCCATGTGCCTTTCATTCAAATTCATTCAGCCATTTTAGCGTAAAGTGTAACAAACAAATAAACAAACAAACTCACTTTCGCATTTATAATATTACTTTGCATAGGATTTGGATAGTTAGGGTTATACAAATAAAACTTCCGGAATAAATTCTCTAAATTATAGTAAAAACTGAATGAAAATCCGTAGCGTAAAGAAGATCAACGCGGTCACACAGACAGACAGGAACATTGAATTTTATAATATGTATAGATATAAATGGAGTACAAGGGATGGCAAGATTGATAAAGATATGGAAAGGAGAGTAGATGCGGGAAATAAAGTGAATGGTGCTATACTTACAATCGTGACCAACCCGTCGATGCCCAAAGAGGCTCGACTGGCTGTTCATAATGCTGCCTACGCTTATGTATTTAAGTGAATGTTGGGTGTGGCAAAAGTAACATGAAAGTTGAGTTAATGCTGTGGAAATGCGTTCCTTGCGAAGCATGTGTGGTGTGACTATAAATGATAGGCTGAAAAATGATGTGATAAAGCAACGGTGCAGTTTAAAGGAAGATAGATATAGTGACAAAAATTGAAAAGAGTATGCTTAGGTGGTTTAGATCATGTGAAGACCTGCACGACTAATAAAGATCTGCTACGGCATCAAATATGATAACAACTTAAATTTCAATACAGTCGCACCGTAAATCATTTTTAAATTGTCTTCAAATGATTAAATCTGGGATTTTTCATAAAAATCTAAATAACTCAAAAACTATTGAACTTCGGTAGAACATTTTTGGTTATGTAATTTGATGCATTTTAACCTTACTAGCCCTGTATATTTTATACACGTAAACCTTCTGGAATAAATTCTCAACACCAAATGATGGTGGAAACCACATCAAAATCCGTTTCGTGGTTTATGAGAAAATAGACAGACACCCGTTCCTTGCAAAGCATGTGTGGTGTGACTATAAATGATAGGCTGAAAAATTATATGATAAGGCAACGATGCGGTTTAAAGGAAGATGTAGTGACAAAAACTGAAAAGAGTATGCTTAGACGGTTTGGTCATGTTGAGAGGATGAATGAAAGGCGACTAACAAAAGGTATTTCAAGGCAGATGTGAGTGGAAATGCCGGGAGGGGACGCCCCGGGAAGACATAATTATAATAGTGACCTCATTGGTGATGTTCTTCAAAAAGGTCAGGTGCGTAGAAGTCGCAACGTGTATGACCAGATGTATGAACGTAAACGAAGCAAAAGGAGTATGTAAGAAGGTAGCAGGTGGCGTTCTATAGTTTCTGCCTACCCCCATGGGAAAAAGGCATGAGTTTATGGATGTATGTATGTATTTATTTATGTATATACAACGTGTAATTTTAATAACGCACAACCTCTTATTAAGTCATTGTAATCATCGTTATTAAGGGGATTACAGGAGTTAAACGCAAATATTATAAGATGCCTAAAAGTTTATGATCCACTGCAGTAAACAATATCAGAAAAAATATGTGATATTCTTCAGGATATATGCTAGGTAGATAGTGTGTTGAAAACATAATACAACTAATTTGTTACGATATAAAAATCACGAAGATACCTCAAAAAAATTCTTCTAACGATTAAAAACCATACTAATAGATATAAATGCAATCATTCTGATTTTTTTTCAGATTCTTCTACAAGCAGCATATTAGCATTATAGTATTTTACTTTTGTATCCAATCAATAGATGTTTGAGTATATAATTGCTTCATATTTTGCAATAAATTACAAGCGTTGTGTCATCGCGCTTCTCTTTCTTTTCTAAGCAGTCCGACAGTGACCGCGCTTAGTTGTAGTCAGCCTCTTGACAACTTTTATTATGGAACCAAACCTAAAATCGCGAAAAAAAAATCAGATTCCCTGCATTTATGTTCTCATAACTCGGCAAAATGTAGGGAAAAGCTGATTTTTTTTTCGTGATTTCAGGTTTGGTTCCATAGTAAAAGTTGTTAATAACGATGAGTACAATGACCCCTTAAAATGTTGTGCTTTATTTATGTTACATCTTGTATACATTGAAATAAATATAATAAACTAATCATAACTGTATTACGATTGTTTGTTGTGGGGTGACACGAATGGATCGAATAAGAAATTAGTACTTAAGAGGAAGTCTGAAAGTGGCACCGGTGAAAAGTGGTGCGGAAATCGGTTGTCATGGTATAAGCATGTGATGCGGAGGAATGAGGAAAATGTCGTGAGGAAAGTCTTAAGTATGAATGTCGATGGCTATAAGAGTAGGGGAAGACCAAAGAAACGATGGATGGACTGTGTAAAAGATGATATGGCTAGAAAGGGGGTGACTACCGAGATGACAACTAATAGAGAATAGTATGGAAGAAAGGGACATGTTGCGCCGACCACAAATAAATTGGTATATGGGCAGGAGAATTATGATAATGTTATGAGTTTGGTCAATCATAAGTAAATATAACAACTAACAACTTGAGATTTGAAGTAGATTTGTGAAGCAGAATATACAAGGTTTTCATAAACCAGGATACCTATTCTTTACAATAAAAAAACTCATACACACACCCGATGAAAAACAAAAGACACGCCTGACTGCGCTTTTAATACCCGCACGTACAAACTACGCTCATTGCGCATTCCATGTACAGTACAACTAATCATACAGACAGCTAACTTGTAACTACGGGTACTTTTTAACAATATAATTTTTTGAAAATAGAATAGAATACTCTTTATTATGTACACCAATAAAATTACGGATATAATTGTAGTTTTTTCGCTAAAAGCGATCTTTTAAAGACAACCTTTGGATGGATTAGGGGGGAAAGGAGAGACAATACTGCAGGCAGTCTGTGGTGTACCATTTACATATTATATAAATTAAATACATACATACAAAAAACATTAAAATTATATATATAAACTATATTCAATAATAATCATGCCACCAGTGTTAGGAACAAAAACAAGTCCACAAAATATCAATTTTAATTATGTATTTACAGCATTATTCTCGAAAATAAGCTGTGATTGATAGCTTATTTTCCGATGGCTGCACTACGGAGGAGCTTGTGGCTAAGTAATAACAGCTGCACGGGGCGATCCTTCAGGTGAAGCTACGCTTACCGAGATTATTCAGTGGATGGGTGACCATCTTTACATACCGACACTCCTCCGTGCAGCGGAAAGCACGTTAACCCGTTGGTCCCGGCTGTCATTCGTGG
The DNA here is from genome assembly GCA_905333075.3 of Atethmia centrago. Classification (NCBI taxonomy): domain Eukaryota; kingdom Metazoa; phylum Arthropoda; class Insecta; order Lepidoptera; family Noctuidae; genus Atethmia; species Atethmia centrago. Next base: position 20,177,298 of record HG995385.1, read on the forward strand.
ATTTCTGACAGTCATTACGTGTCGTCAGAAGCCCGAAAGTCTGAGAACCGGTCTTACCAAAGGGTATCTTATTAAGGCTCTTGCAGACTGGCGCGGTATCGTGGGCGTGACAGGTATATTGCTGCCTGTTGCACCCGCGATATCACGCTGGTGTTCACTTAGCGAGTCTTTATCGAGTAACTGGGTTGTGGCGATCAGATAGGCAGTCGCTCCATGTAAAATACTGGTTTTCAGCTGCATCCGGTTAGACTGGAAGCCAACCCCAACAACGTTGGGAAAAGACTAGGCAGATTGATTGATTAATTGAGTGTGCACTACGGGATAATGTTAACTATAAGTTCATATTAAGGCGCTGACAAGACCCAATTGACCAAAATAGGCTTTTCTTAAGAAAAAAAATTGCCAAATCTGTATAGTTTGTGGTAGCGGAAAAAATATAATAAAGTCAAAGTCAAAGTCAAAACGTTTATTGCGAACTAAGTGTACAATGTTGGTGTTATGTTAAGATAGTCCTTATGACTTAGCAGCCTTTTACAAGTTTGCAATTATCATTCGCCTGCCCTTATAATCCTAAATAAGCATGCATTACACAATATTATTACTTAATTGTTTTCTTTTATATTAGTATAATTAGATAGAAAAATTATAGTTAGGAATGTCAAAATTAAATATCAATAATAATTAATATAATACAAGTAATCAGCAATATTAATGTCATAATTTATAGGAAGTACAAATTAAAATTATAACATTACATTATTTGAAGTTAAATAGGATAGACTACATCTTATTGTTTGTATAGGACAGATCGCCACTTTTGTATCATGAGGTCCATGAGAGAAATTCGTTACTTTAAGCTGGACTCTTTTACTGAGTAGAAACATTTTTGGATTAGGTATAGTTTTAGCCTTTTTTGGAATATTGTTACTGATAATATGTTAATTTTGAACATATTTCCCAAAACTTGGTTGTTACCAAAACACGCTTTAAAAACAAAATCTTGATGCAAACTGACGTTAAACTAACCTCTTACTTTGAGTTCTAATCCAAAATATCTGCATCAAATATCAACATTTATACGTTACGTATTTAATTAATAACAAGAACGTCTTATTTGAATGCAGAACTTGGTTGTTTTTTATTTTCGATTACTAAACTCAATTTTGATTAAATAGATAATTACTTCATATTTTGCAATAAATTACAAGCGTTGTGTCATCGCGCTTCTCTTTCTTTTCTATGGAATTTAACAGTGACCGCGGTTTAGGTGTTGTCAGCGTCTTAAGTAATAAGTTAATTGTTATTGTATCTCTCTTTGGTAATATTTGTATATAAATATTACAAATTAAAGTAACTTAGTTCTTGAGTTATTTAGATTGTTATGAAAAATCCCAAATTAAAACATTTGAAGACAATTTAAAAATTATTTACGGTGCGACTGTATTGAAATTTAAATAATTATCATATTTGATGCCGTAGCAGATCTTTATTAGCCGTGCAGGTCTTCACATGATCTGACCAAGATTAATTCTGGACTTTAAAATAGACTGTGACCTCTGAGTTTGCTTCGGCCTTTCTTCTCAGAGTAGTCAGATAGGAAACGCCGACCTCATCTAGTTTAAAAAAAAATTATTGACGTGTAAAAGTGTTTTGTACAAACCTACTTACAGAAATAAAATCATTTAATTTAATTTATTATTAATTAAAAGTAAAAAAATGACTAAAAGGACAAGGGAGGCAAGGCATACGTCGAGTTACCAATAACCCTGCAGATATTAATCGGTCAAGGACAGCTAATGAGACACAATTGATTTTCCATTGTTTGGCCTCGATCGCTTCACTTACATAAATAATTAAATCTCGATCTTTATCAAGTCACAAACACCGTGTAAAGCAGAGGCAGGTCACTAGTTCTAGGATCTGGAGGCAAAAGCCCTCGCGCACGTATGGGAGTGGCGCGAGGAGGCGAAACGCCGGGGCGTAAGTCCGCTGCCGCGAGAAATCGCGGCACAGCGGATGGAGCTCCGGCGGGATCTCATGGCGTCATGGAAAGTACGGTTGTCGCAACCCAGTGCTGGGCACGCCACGATTGCGGCGATAAGTCCCTTCTTTGAGGAGTGGCTGGAGAGGCGCCACGGCGTCCTCACCTTCCGCCTGACGCAGGTCCTCACCGGACACGGCAGCTTCGGGAGGTTCCTGTGTCGGATAAGGCGGGAGGAAACGTCCGGGTGTCACCACTGTGTGGATCGCCCGGAGGACACGGTGGAGCATACGGTGGAGGTCTGCCCGACTTGGGCAGAGCACCGCCGTGTCCTCTTGGAGGCGATCGGCGGCAGAGACCTCTCGCGTCCGGCCCTGGTTCAGGCCATGGTACGGAGCGAGAGGGCATGGGCAGCCGTCACCTCCTTCTGCGAAGCAGTAATGCTCGCGAAGGAGGAGGCGGGACGGTTGAGGGAAAGGCAAGTTTCGCGCCCTCTCGCCCCTAGCCGCCGCAGGAGACGCCCAGGGCGTCGGGAATCCCGGGCGGATTTCCGGCCACCGTAGGCGCGGGCTTGCGGACGGTGAGCAATGGGTAGCTCACCGTCCGGTAAGGACCAGGCCCGGGTCGACGGCGCGTTGTATTCCACGCGCGCCTCAAAGAGATGTCGTCAGCACATAGTAGGGGTCCACTAGGGCCGATGCCTGCTGGGGTCGCGGGAAGGTACTTATGGGTCACCGAGGCCCCCGCAACACAGGCAACAAGAAGGAATACGGGTGGGTTTTAGTCAGTAAGAGTCTGACACACCCTCCCGCTCCACCCAGAGCGGGAGACATCAAAAAAAAAAAAAAAAGTATGTCATAAACTTAAGAAGTTATTACGCACACAATAAAAATTAATCATCATCTCATTGTACGCTGCAGCGGTTGACGTCATTAATCACGTCAACGCCGGCTGTCGCTGAAAACCGGCGCTGTGGCTCTGTCTCGCAAAGGGTCGCAGCATTATGCTGAGCGATGGCTGTTTTGCATGGATGTGACGCATATTCTACCCAACTTCTTTTTTGTATTTGTGTTCTTTTTTGCGTCATGTTTACTGCAAATGTTTTATTCTTTATTTTTTACTTTTTTCTAATATTGGTAGTGTAGTGGAAAAATGATTATTTTTGCCTGTATACCAAATAGCTTGTTAGACTATACTGGTGTACATTGAGGATAAATTAACGAAAATGGACATAAAATGTGGTTTCGAATTAAGTTCTTTGCATTTTTCGCTGTCGCATTAAGGGGACTACAGGACCTAAACGCAATTTTTATAAGTTTTATAATGCATTAAAGTATATGATCCAATGCAGTAAACAAAATCAGAAAAATATATGATATTCATAAAACATGTGCTAGGTAGACAGTGTGTTGAAAACATAATATAACTAATTTGATACGATAGAAAAAAATCACGAAGATACCTCTAAAAATTTATTTTAACGAATAAAAACCATACTAATATACATGCAATCATTCTGATTTTTTGTCAGATTATTCTACAAGCAACATATTAGCATAATAGTGTTTTATTTTTTTTATACAATCTATAGCTTTTTTGTAAATCGATAATTGCTTCATATTTTTCAATAAATTACCAGCGTTGTGTCATCGCGCTTCTCTTTCTTTTCTATGCAGTCCGACAGTGACCGCGCTTTAGGTATTATCGGCCTCTGAAGTAGGATAATAAATGCCGGGTTCCGCTATTTGAGCTCGTGTTTTATTGTATGAGCTTTGATTATTTATATGTCTAGATAAAGTGTCGCGCTGCAAAAGAACTAAAACAAACAGGCCAACTTTGTTATGCTGGTGTGCGTGACAGTTAAAGTCGAATTATTAATTCACTGGAGTAATCTGACATGAGCTAGCTGTCACTTTGTGTAATAAAATGGCCATATTTATTGCAATAGTGATCGTTTATTTTAATCGATTTATACACGGTGTCGTTTTGCATCCTCGTCAAATTTCAGGAGACTGCTATGAAAGACATATATACTCAAATAAAATATGATACCTGCTCAATAATTAATACATACTTGATTTTTTAGTTATTTAAGTTTGACAGTATTTTAGAATACACCACTTTCACAAAACAGAATCACCCCGTTCCGTATGCGGTAGTGTGTGTGTAGAAGGGCAGTTACAGTGCGGTATCATACGGGCCAAGTTTTAACATGCGTGTCCCACACATGCCGAATTCCGAAAATTATTAATAATAATAATAACCTATTTACTTATTTTGTTATTGATTCTTGTCGAGAATCATTAGCATAGTTACCTCCTTGAATTCGACGAGGATGCAAAGCGACACCTTGTATTGTGTAAAATAAATGTATAATAATAAGTGTAAAAGTCTAGAATACAATAAATACAGTAAATATGACCATTTTATTATACAAAGTGACAGCTAGCACATGTCAGTTTATTCCCGAGAATTAGTAATTCGACCTTACGTGTTACACTCGCCACGTCATTGTGCTGTGATTGTGTTATCCTAGTGTGCGTGCATTTTGCGGCCAACAGTTGGACGCAATTTTTTTCGACCAGTTCACTGTTTTGACTGTCTATCTAGACATACTCTTTGTTTATGAGGGTTAATCTTAAGCCTATGGAGCCACAGGTTGATTATATCTTACAATATACAGTAGGCCGTAGGTACGTTAGTGTTTTTTTTTTTTTTTTTGGGTGGGAAATCATCAAATAACTTCTCCCGCTCCCCGGCAGGCATCGGCCCTAGTGGACCCCTACTTTGTGCTGACGACATCTCTTTGAGGCGCGCGTGGAATACGACGCGCCGTCGACCCGGGCCTGGTCCTTACCGGACGGTGAGCTACCCATTGCTCACCGTCCGCAAGCCCGCGCCTACGGTGGCCGGAAATCCGCCCGGGATTCCCGACGCCCTGGGCGTCTCCTGCGGCGGCTAGGGGCGAGAGGGCGCGAAACTTGCCTTTCCCTCAACCATCCCGCCTCCTCCTTCGCGAGCATTACTGCTTCGCAGAAGGAGGTGACGGCTGCCCATGCCCTCTCGCTCCGTACCATGGCCTGAACCAGGGCCGGACGCGAGAGGTCTCTGCCGCCGATCGCCTCCACGAGGACACGGCGGTGCTCTGCCCAAGCCGGGCAGACCTCCACCGTATGCTCCACCGTGTCCTCCGGGCGATCCACACAGTGGTGACACCCGGACGTTTCCTCCCGCCTTATCCGACACAGGAACCTCCCGAAGCTGCCGTGTCCGGTGAGGACCTGCGTCAGGCGGAAGGTGAGGACGCCGTGGCGCCTTTCCAGCCACTCCTCAAAGAGGGGACTTATCGCCGAGATCGTGGCGTGCCCAGCACTGGGTTGCGACAACCGTACTTTCCATGACGCCATGAGATCCCGCCGGAGCTCCGTCCGCTGTGCCACGAATTCTCGCGGCAGCGGACTTACGCCCCGGCGTTTCGCCTCCTCGCGCCACTCCCATACGTGCGCGAGGACTTTTGCCTCCAGATCCCATGGCGGCAATCCGGCAAGGAGGCTCGCTGCCTCACAGGAGACCGTGCGGTATCCTCGGACCATCCGGATGGCCATGACCCTTTGGGCCGCGCTCAACCGGCGGGCTGGCCGCAGCGCCAGAGAGCGCGCCCATACAGGAGCCCCGTAGAGGGCCATGGACCGCACGACCCCCGCGTAGAGCCTTTGGACCGGCAGGAGGCGTTTGGACCCCCTAGATTGGGCAGGAGCCGCTTCAATGCAGCGCCCGCCCGCTCCAGTTTGGGAGCCAAACGTCGGAAATGCTCCACGAAGTTCCACCGGCTGTCGAGGACGAGTCCCAGGTACTTCATCGTCGGACTGGTACGTTAGTGTTAAAACTTTGACTTTAAGCTGGCGTAGCGTAGGTAGTAATAGGGTAATAATAATAATAGTTTATTTGTACACAAAACCAAATAGTACAAGGTGGAGTCTTATGATTAGGTTGTACAACATTGACACAGTTTAAAGTCGAAACATCTGACTCCTAAACTAGGCAAGAAGCCTGTATCTTAGAAGCCGAAGTTCCCCAAGATTTCAGTGACATACACAAATTAAACATAGATCGTCGTACAAGTACTACTACTATAAAAGTTAACCCAACAAACTAACTTAACAATCTAAAACATTAAAAAAGGGTATTTTACTATAAACGAGAAAAAATCTATAAATATATTATTGAGATAGTTTAGGCAAAAAGGAGTCGGAAAATGTTAGTTTTAGTTCATAAAATAACAAAATAAATCTTAAAATTCAATTCAACGTTTTCAGTTTTTCTAATCTGTTAAAAAACACCATGAAATAGTAGCCGCCATGTTATTACGTCATACGGCTGTGTAAACTAAAACGATTCAACTGTCAACTGAAAGTTAGATCAGCGTATTTGTTTACATAGCCAAGTGACGTCATGACCACAGAGCAACATGGCATCCACTGCGTCCAGCGTTTTCGTCAAACTACGCGTGAAATTTGAATGTGTAAAATTTTAATGCATTTTTATGGTGTGTGATTTTTTTTGGGGCATATTAGTACTATAGAATTTAATCAAGACACTTTTCAAAAATGGGTGTAAGACCCTATTTTAGAGAAAGAATAAGAAGCCAGCTTGTACTGGTTTTGTTACCACTGAAGTGCTCCCTACTGTACATATTTCTACATTGGAAAACCTTGTTGCCGAACGTAAAAGCACATTTTCTGTGTCATAAATTGGAAGTTATTTATTCAATTCCTACAATTCTTCTACAACATCATCTGCTTAGCCTTTTCCCAACTATATTTGGGTCGGCTTCCAGTCTAACCAGATGCAGCTGATTACCAGTATTTTACACGGAGCGACTGCCTATCTGACCTCCACAACCCAGTTACTGGGTAACACGATACCCCTTGGTAAGACTGGTTGTCAGACTTTCGGGCTTCTGACTACCCGTAACGACTGTCAAAGATCTACAAATGACAGCTGGGACCAACGGCTTAACGTGCTTTCCCAGGCACGGAGGGGTCACAATAGGGTCTTACACCCATTTTTGAAAAGTGTCTTGATTAAATTCTATAGTACTAATATGCCCCAAAAAAATCACACACCATAAAAATGCATTTAAATTTTACATTTTCAAATTCCGCGCGTAGTTTGATGAAAACGTTGGACGCCATGTTGCTCACCATCACCATCACTTGGCTATGTAAACAAATGCGCTGATATAACTATCAGTTGACAGTTGACACGTTTTAGTTTACATAGCGGTATGACGTAATAACATGGCGGCTACTATTTCTTGGTGTTTTTTGACAGATTAGAAAAACTGAAAACGTTGAATTGAATTTTAAAATTTATTTTGTTATTTTATGAGCTAAAAGTAACATTTTCCGACTGCTTGTTGCCTAAATTATCTCAATAATCTATTTATAGATTTTTTCTCGTATATAGTAAAATACCCTATTCTTCTACAGTAGGTACCCAATAAAATTCTTAACTGCCCAAGTGACTTTAACAGGGAAAGACTGTCTCAATGCAATTCGAATCGTGAACTATAACTTCAGCTACAGTTTTAAAGTTGGAATTTTTCAAACGTAAAATAAAATTGCCCTTGGAGACCTACAACTGAATAATAACTCGCTTGCAGGCTCGTGGTTAAGTAACAGACGCACGGGTCGATCAAAGCTATGCTTGCCGAGGTCGGTCCGTGGATGGGTGGCACTCATTACATATCGAGATCCTGGACGGTTTAACATGCTTTCCGAGGCATTGAGCTCGGAAAGCACGTTAAATCGTTGGTCCAGGCTGTCATTTGAAGATCTTTAACAGTCAGGTGAAGGGCGTTTTTGGGGGACTGTCTTATGGGTAACGAGCCGGTCATCAACAAATCGGTTGACCACGGTACGCACTTTGGTGTAACAAAGCCTGCGTACGTGCCGCCGCCACCGCAGCCGCACGTCGACAGAGAACAGTATTTAAGTAATTTTGACGTTCGAAAAGTGCTAATTCTCAGCCTAGTTTGAATAAATTAATGACTTTTGATTTTGATTTTAGTCATTATGTGTAGTCAGAAGTCCGTAAGTCTGACAACCAGTCTTACTTACCAAGGGGTATTAGTTGTCATCTCCGCAGTCACCCCCTTTCTAGCCATATCATCCTTCACACAGTCCATCCATCGTTTCTTTGGTCTTCCCCTACTCTTATAGCCATCGACATTCCTACTCAAGACTTTGCTCACGACATTTTCCTCATTACAACCGATATTCGCACAACTTTTCAGTCACCGGTGCCACTTTCAGACTTTCTCATATCTACTTATTTCTTATTCTATCCATTCGTGTCACACCACACATCCCTCTTAGCATTCTCATCTCAACTGCATGCAATTGCCTTTCATTCATCCCTTTTGTGGCCATACAAGACAGCAGTTCTTACAATTGCTTTATATATCTTCCCCTTAAGTTTAAGCTTGATTCTTGTTTAAGAGATAAGGAAGCTGATCCCAACATGGGAAAAGGCTAGGCAGATGATGATGTTTCATTTTTATGTTTCAATTTCTTTAAATTTTTCTAGGTTTGTGTTTAGTCTGCTTGTGCGAGTCCTAGTAAATACTTTTTCTTTCTTTCTTTTCTAAGCAAATATTTATTATAAGAAAAACTACATAAACAACCGTAATTTAAGAAAGTTATTCAAGTTCCTTTAATACTTGAGCACGAAAGTTAGCCGGCCATGTTGTCGTCCAATCGATATCGGCGATAAATAAATAATTTTCTACTTCACGCCCACCACTAGAAAAATCCTTTTGATGAATTCTATTTTTAGTTATGTCATACTGAATTTTACGGGTGATACACAGTTATTTACAGACAGGCGGTTATTAATGAAAAGTCTCCGGCTGTGTGTAGGCGGCTTGCCTAAATTATTATCGTAATTAATTTTCGTACCTTTATTGTTTACATTTAAAACGCTAATTTGACAGTTGTCAATCACATTTATCGTCTTCTACTTCGTCATCATCTGCATTATCTGCCTAACCTTTTCCCAACTGTATTGGGGTCGGCAGTATTTTAGATGGAGCGACTGCCTATCTGAACTCCACAACCCAGTTACTATGTAATACCTTACGCCTTGGTAAGACTGGTTGTCAGACTATCGAGCTTTTCTGACAACCCGTGACGACTGTCAAAGATCCACGAATGACAGCCGGGTCCAAATCCTTCGTCTTTAATATAATATTATCCTTCTTTGTAATTTTTCACGTTGTTTAGAGTTTTCGGATCATTATAGGTATGTATTTTATTTCAATAACGACACCGCGTTCACAACAGCGTTTTTCTAATAATGTATAGGTACCTACATATCGCATGCTTAATAGAATACTGACCTATTAGAACTTGAGTCAAAGTTAGGATTTCTGCAATTTTTTTTGCACAGATTTAATTAATGGTTTTTGAAAAGTAGGTATTATATTTAACTGTAGGTAAATTACATATTTATTAATAAGCTGACTATACCCCACCCCAATCACAAAACATTTAACGGCGATTTCCAGAAATGTACATTTTTGAGTTAAGCCAGTATTCTGTTAAGCATGCGATATCATATAAATCATATTGTCTATCCTTGACATTATTGAATTTTGACTTACATAAATAATCTCTTTTACAACTATTGTTCAATTTATTTAAATTATTTGTAATTCTAATTCTAATGATTAATAATCTAATTTTAATGTAATGATGTCCCATAATTTTACAAACCATATTTGTACGGAAGAATATTAGGATCCTAATACATACATAAGATTTTTTTCGAAACAACTGTTTGGATACTACGAACAGAGAAAGTTCATAAAAGTTAGAAAATATTTACCAGCTTTGTACAATATTCTGACAAATAAGTGCATTCTATTCTATTCAGTTTTATTTAGATCAAGTAAATTCATCCAGTGAGGCTTATAAGGCAACGTATGCCCGTTTTAATTAACACTAGTTAGCACCTAAACGTAAAGCCGAAATATGATTGTACGTTGAAATCTAACAATTGGCTTTTGTTCAGCATCACATTTAGGTGTTGCCTAGTGTTAGTGAAAATGGGTCTTACTTTACCCGTAGGAATGCATAGTGCCTATAGAGTACCTATTATCGTAAAAACTAAACTCTTAATTATGTCCCAAGAAAGAAATCGAAAGATCTGTCAAACTGCCCCAAACATTAGCCTCATCTTTAAGAGAGTGTAGCTTTAATTTAAAACGAATTAATCCGGTTTACTAATAAAACGTAGGGTACAACGGTAAAGTAATAATATATGTCTATAAATAATATAATATGTCTTCTTACAATTTCTAAATTATACTTTTCTTATTATAAATGTTCTTATACATAGGACAGCAAATAATAAGACTGCGTACACTCTAGCTTTGTTTAGAAACTTTTTGGTGCTTAGGTACTATCTAAAAAAAACTTCAGAGGCAAATAATGCGAATTTGAGCCAGTCGATTTTATAAAATTTGCCCTTTTATTTTTAAATTGTGCCAAGTGATTTTTACTGTTTATCCTTTGCCTTGATTCCCGATAAGGTTCCAGCTTATTATGTACGCATCTGCAGTCAACCAAGTTATATTGTTGAGTTTCGCACAAATGGTGTAAGTTATTCACTTATTCTTCCAATTTAGTATGTAAAGTACATAAGTACTCTTATTTGCTATCTTAGCGGAGTTTTTAGCGTTTTTAATCAATCTGCCTAGCCTTTTCCCGACTATGTTGGGGTCGGCTATCAGTCTAACAAGATGTAGCTGAATACCAGTATTTTACATGGAGCGAATGCCTATCTGACCCTCACAACCCAGTAACTGGGTAATACGATACCCCTTGGTAAGACTGGTTGTCAGATTTTCAGGCTTCTGACAACCCCTAACGACTGTCAAAGATCCACGAACGACAACCGGGCCCAACCACTTAACGGGCTTTCCGAGGCACGGAGGGGTCGCGGTATGTAAAGATGGATCACCCATCCTGGATTGATCGACCGTGATTGTTACTTAGCCACGAGCTCCTCTTCTCGAGTTTTAGCCTTTTCTCTGGTGTAATACCCTATTTTATTTGTCATAGGTGTAGAACCAGTTGAAAAGGGCCGCTTCCGGCTTTTTCCAGGTACCGGACTATTCACCAGGCTTGCGTGCTTTGGTGTGCTTTTAGCAGCCGCATAGAATTGTGGCGGCATCTACATCGCCACACGCGAAGTACGCAACACACTGACACGCACAATACCATTGCAGTCGAGGGGCGGTTCCATGGAACAGTTCTTTACAGGACTCCCGACTTTGCTGAAAATATTGGTGTTCAGTTCAAAATCGTTTAGCTTGTTTTTAAGTTTTTAGTTCAATTTTTGTAATTTACTTTTTGACAAGGCAGGCGTGTTTTAATTATTTAATTTTTTAATGATATTCAATGGCTTATTATATTATTTGGTGTGGTCCTTCTTTATTAATAATAAATTATTATACGTATTTTATTTGGCAAAAACGGAATTGACAGATCAAATTAACAGTAATGTAACTCCAAACTTGAAGAAATCCGTACAGATGGTTGACTAATAAAACGTAAGGTACGAGTAAAACGCTAAAGTAAAGTATCTTCTGAGTAATAATTCTTCCCACAAGATAAATCAAAACTCCGTCTAAGTCGGTACCCCCAAGAAAGTGATTTATAGGCGAATTTTCATTTAAACTTTTAAAGTATGAAAAACTTTTGAAAGTCCTGCTAAGAGCTCCATTTGGGATTATTTAGTTTCATTCTTAACGGTTAACGCTTTAAAAAGGTAGACAGGTTAAAAGTCCGTTCTAAGTATACCTAGCTCCCGGGTCGATGGCGCGTTGTGTTCCACGCGCGCCTCAAAGAGATGTCAGCACACGTGTAGGGGTCCACTAGGGCCGATGCCTGCCGGGGTCGCGGGAAAGTCCGAAAGGGTTCACGAGGTCCCTGGCAACACAGGCGACGGAAGGAACACGGGTGGGTTTTAGTCAGTGAGGGTCTGACACACCCTCCACCCAGAGCGGGAGAAGTAATTTGATAATTTTCCAACCAAAAAAAAAATATCTAGCTACATACAAGGTGTTGTTTTGGACCTGCAAAACATTTTAGGCGGTAATTATGTTAGTGATTCTCGACCCGAATAAACAAAAAAAAAAAAAAAAATTGAAAAAAAAAAATAAAAAATAAAAGATAAAATTTAAAAATCTAAAATAAAAAGTATTATTGATTATTGACTTGGTATCGTATTGTTATACGATTATTTACGAGTTTCATAACAACCTCCTGAAATGTTTTGCAGGTTCAAAACAACACCTTGTATATATCATACTCATACTCATTTCTTTACGAATAATAATAATAATTCATTTATTTCAGACATAGTCCATACATTATATAAAAATAAAATCATAAAAAACACATTACCTACATTAAAATAACCAACAATAATAAAATTAAATTTCAAAATTACACAAACACAATATAATCATAAACCATAGGTATGTCAAATAATATGAGGAGAGCCGCTAACATGCAGCCGCATCCAACTCTGTATCAGAAACAGGTCCTACCGCTCGCACAACACCCTCAGGAGACTGTTCGATCTGCTTCGTAGGTGACTTAAAAGTGAAGCGCTCTGCTTCAATATGATCGCGAAAAAATCATGGGCCCGCACTACAGCAAACATAGTCGAATCACTACAAAACCGCGGGAGCCGCCCTAACAGTATCCTGAAAGCATTGTGGTACTGCACTCGCAGTAAAGTTGTACGTAAACGTACCTAGATTCGGTAAGTTAGTAAGGTTGGTAGCGAAAATGGAGATGTCCACTCAAATCGGTGTGATTCTTTCTTAAAAATACCATTTCAGATTAGTGTCTGAAATGGTCTTTCATCATGCAATGAGATGAATGAGATAATCTGACCAAGATTATGTCTGGTCTTTAATATAGACTTTTACCCCTGAGTTTGTTTCGCCATTTATGATAGGAAATGTCGACTCCATCTAGTTTTTTTTTTAAGACCGGTAAAAGTGATGCCGATATCCTATTTACAGAATAAACTATTTTATTGCATTACTCGTATATTTCACTGCCTATATATATATATATATATATCAGCAGTCCTCATGACTGCCATCTTTTCTTTAAGGCAGATATATATCTATCAGCAGTCCTCATGACTGCCATCTTTTCTTAGCTTGCGAGAACGCTTTATGACCTTAGTAATAATGCGTAGTCAATTATAAATAATCTTTATAATTAAATATTTTGGACGCATTTCGCGCAGGCAGTGAAATATACGAGTAATGCAATAAAAAAGTTTATTCTGTAAATAGGATATCGGCATCACTTTTACATATAAATATATATATACACACATATATATATATAAATATATATGCGTGTACATGCAGTGGCGTAGCTAGCATAGGTGGCACACGGTGCGGATATTGTAGGTGTCACCCCAAAAATCAATCAAAACTGTTAAAATAAAAAATAAAAGTACTTAATAATATTTTATGTTTTACTAAAATATTACAAATTATTTTTTATACTTATGCAACGACGTGTGAAACAAATTTAGGTAGTAAAAAAATAAAAATTCTTCCTTTTAGCTTGAATACTTGCAAACTCCGAAATCACGTCATCAAATATTTTATTTTGTGTTAAAATGCCAATTTGTTGTGATGAATGATTGTTTAATCTGGTTTCAGTCATTGCAAGTACTCGTAATTTTTGATTAATTTTATTTTGCTGAAACTCCTCTCACATGAAGCAACTGATACGCATATTGTTATAAATACATTTAGTGCGACCATTAGATTCGGAAGAGATTCTGTAAAATCCCATTCCACAATGAATTTCAAATAGTCCAGAGTCACCCAATTAGAAACAGTAACATTGGCCGCTTTTAAATGTCTTCTCAGTCTTGGTATCTCTAAGAGGAGTTCTGTTTCTGATACCACATCGTAAAGGTTAGTAAATTTTGATACAGCAAAAGATATGCTCTGAGCTTCATCCATTTGAGCATTTTTGGTTTTTTTTCTGCTGCAACCCGCTTTTTCTTTTCGAAGTATGAACTTCCCGAAGCATATTTTACGTTCTGGGCATTCTAAATTCTCCTTTTTTTTCTTAACAACATGACTTCATCCTAACGTTACTTTTTTTTTTGGTGGGAAATCATCAAATAATTTCCCCCCATTTGGGCGGAGCGGGAGGGTGTGTTAGACTCTTGCTGACTAAAACCCACCGGTATTCCTTCCATTGCCTGTGTTGCCAGGGGCTTCGGTAACCCTTTCGAACTCTCACGCGACCCCGGCAGTTATCGGCCCTAGTGGACCGCTACACTTGTGCTGACATCTCTTTGAGGCGCGCGTGGAATAAAACGCGTCGTCAATCCGGGCCTGGTCCATTGCTCACCGTCCGCAAGCCCGCGCCTACGGTGCCGGAAATCCGCCCTTGATTCCCGATGCCCAGGGCGTCTCCTGCGGCAGCTAGGGGCGAGAGGGCGCGATTTTATTTGCCTTTCCTTCAACCGTCCCGCCTCCTCCTTTGCGAGCATTATTGCTTCGCAGAAGGAGGTGACGGCTACCCATGCCCTCTCGCTCCATACCATGGCCTGTACCAGGCCCGGACGCGAGAGATCTCTGCCGCCGATCGCCTCCACGAGGACACTGCGGTGCTCTCTCTCTCTCCAAGCCGGGCAGACCTTTACCGTATGCTCCACCGTGTCCTCCGGGCGATCCACATAGTGGTGACACCCGGGCGTTTCCTCCCGCCTTATCCGACACCGGAAACTCCCGAAGCTGCCATGTCCCGGTAGGACCTGCGTCAGGCGGAAGGTGAGGACGCCGTGGTGCCTCTGAAGCCAATCCTCAAAGTGGGGACTTACCGCTGCAATTATGGCGTGCCCGGCACTGGGTTGCGAAAATCGCACTCTCCATGTCGCCATGAGATCCCGCCGGAGCTCTGTCTGCTGTGCCGCGATTTGTCGCGGCAGTGGAGTTACGCCCCGGCGCTTCGCCTCCTCGCGCCACTCTCATACGTGCACGAGGACTTCAGATCCTCCAGATCCCATGGCGGCAATCCGGCAAGGAGGCCATGACCCTTTGGGCCACGCTCAACCGGAGGACTGGCCGCAGCACCAGGAAACGCGCCCACACAGGATCCCCGTAAAGGGTAATTGACCGCACGACTCCCGCGTAGTGCCTCCGGCAAGAGGCGTTTGGGCCCCCTAGATTGGGTAGAAGCCGTTTCAAGGCAGCCCCGGCCTGCTCCAGTTTGGGAGCCAGACGTCGGAAATGCTCCACAAAGTTCCACCGGCTGTCGAGGACGAGTCCCAGGAACTTCATCGTCGACTCGATGCCGATGTAAACCCCTCCTACCATTATTTGGGATCCCGACGGTGGCGCGTTCCGAGGACCATGAAAACACATGGCCTTGGACTTGTGCAGGGCCACCTCGAGTCCCAATTGCCGGATCCTTTCGACGATTGTCACAAACCCGCATGCCGCTACTTCGGCCGCCGCCTGGTGCGACCTCCCTTGCGCCAGGACCAACGTGTCGTCAGCTTATCACACTACGCTGATGCTGCTAGGGAGGTCGGCGCGCAGCACCCAGTCGTATACGATGTCCCACAGATGCGGCCCCATGACCGATTACTGTGGGACACCACACGACATCTCTTGCCAGTTCCACACTCCCTGGTGACTGGGGTAGATGACGGCTCTGTCCGTCAGATAGGTCTCGACCACACGACAGAGATAGGTCGGCATCCGGTGGTACCGAAGTGCCTCCCTGATGCAACTCCAGGGCAGGGTATTGAAGGCATTGGCGATGTCTAGAGACACCACCAAGACGACCCCACCCTGGGCAACAGCATTCCCCGCCGTGAGGGCCCGCACGGGCATGATGGTGTCCACCGTAGAGCGCACCCTGCGGAAACCAAACTGGCTCTCCGCCAAATCCGGCCCCACCCACACAAGCTGCCCAACGAGGCAGTCTGCAATGACTCTTTCAAAGAGCTTGCCCATCCCGTCGAGCAGCACGATGGGCCGATAAGCGGACGGAGAGTCCGCAGGGCGCCCTGCCTTCTTTATGAGGACCAGTTTCCCCGTCATCCAACGAAGCGGAAACTGGCCTCTCTCCAAACATGCGCTTAGGGGCCCCATAGTTGAGGCACGAGAGCCTATTATTAGCGGTATTTTTGGCATTCACCCTGCGTACCGCCACTCTCATTTCTACCTTGGTCACCTCTGGAGCATCGTCGTCATCGTCATCGGCGGTGTGGTTCCCTCTCGAAGGGAACAGAGTGCTCACCACATCCTCAACAAGCTGGGGCCGGAGACTCTCCGTCAGCGGGGGAGCCCATGGGCAGATCTTATCCCGTACCACTTTGTACGGGCGTCTCCACGGGTCCCTGTTCAAAGTCTCCAGCGACTCCTCGCGGACCAGTTCCCTGGCCCGCAGGATCTCCGCTTGGAGGGCGGTCTTTGCCACTCTGTACCCCTCGTACAGCTCCGCCTGAATGGCTTCCGTATCAGGAGGTCGAACACGGAGCATATTAACTCCTTTAGAATGCTTTTATAATAAGAATTGTTGTTTATAATAACTTAACGCCCACAGGTGACGAGCAATTGCTATTTTCAGGGAATCCCCTGACTAGCGAGTAGTGATAGTTTTCAGCGAAATTCGAATACAAAAACAACTTTGGGGGAATCCCCGATCGACCGACAGTGTGTACATTGAAAAATAGTAGTTATCAATTTATAGCTTTGTGACACCTATTGAACTCACCGTGAAACCAAATAAAAACCGTTACAATGGTCCAATGAAAAAAAACTTACGAGGCACCTACATATATTATTGTTACATATATTATTTTATTAGTGGCGGTTATGCAAACTTTACGAATTTTTATAGGTGGCACTACTGATGTTCACGGTCGGGTGTCACCCCTAAATGGGTGACAACCGGTGCGGGCCGCCGCCGCCGCCCCCCTCCCTAGCTACGCCACTGTGTACATGTACACAGGCTGCTGCGCGTCTTTAGTCTGGCACAAATTGTCTCATTCGATCGAATCGAACCCATAAGTTTTTCCCCTAACAAAAATCGCTCAACGCACCTAAAGAAGTTTTCACTTAAAAAAAAACAATACTAGATATTCACTCGCCATGAATCTATGTCTCTTGTTTTAACTCTCTATGGAACAACCATTATTCTTCATTACTCGTCTCAACACATAAATTGATGGCTATTAAAAATAAACCTAGCTATTAAATACGTTCCAACTTTGAACTATAATGTGCGGCAATGTACGGCAATTATTTTGTCAATAAAGTTTGTATTGATGTCGCGCGTAACATGTGTTTTTACCCTACAATTTTCATTTCTCTAAAGAAGTTTTCACTTAAAACAAAACAATTAACTAGATATTCACTCGCCATGAATCTATATCTCTTGTTTTAACTCTCTATGGAACAACCATTATTTTTCATTACTCGTCTCAACACATAAATTGATGGTTATTAAAAATAAACCTAGCTATTAAATACGCTCCGACTTTGAACTATAATGTGCGGTACTGTAAGGCAATTATTTTGTCAATAAAGTTTATATTGATGTCGCGCGTAACATGTGTTTTTACCCTACAATTTTTATTTCTGTCCTTCAAGTGAAATTAATAAAGTTACGATTCTATCATGATTTTAAATAAACTTAAACAATATTTTACTGTGATTTAGTGAACAATATTATTTTAAGTTATTTCATTGGGTACTTAATTTGTTATTATTTCTATCTCAATTATAATTATAATTAGTCGAGGGGCTCACGGGTTAAGCAACGCTTGCTACGGTTGGTTCGTGGATGGGTGACCATCCATTACTGCTGAATGAAATGGTCGCAACATGTGACAATGATTAATCGATTGAGGGACACTGAACTGAACTACTGAACCGAAAAAATATCACCGTCCGCGTCCATTTAAAAACTGTTTGTACCTTCTTAGATCTCTAATGTGTCAGTTTGGCAGGTTAATAAAAGGGAACTAATTTATTGAGCTGTTATTTAAATATTCGAGATGTTATTATGATCAGTTGAAAAACATATTGAGCAGTTATTTAATTTAATGGCGGTTGATTAAATATTGCGACAGTAAAACATGGACAGTAATAAAAAATCAACTAGTCGGTTATTTTATCATACAATGTCAATTCTAAAAATAATTGAGCAGTCCATTAACTGAATGAGCGGTAAAAATGATGGAATGAGCGGCTCGATAAATAGTTCGGCAGATCATAGCGAGCGGTGACACCCAAACTCAAATTAGAGCTTATTAGCGCGAGTGGCGGAAGGTTAGGTTAGGTTAGAACAGTGACCATTAACGCGCCAGATCCCCTCTATTACTATAATTCAGGGTAATTTCGAACTGGCGTTTACCACCTCATTGTTTATAGAATTGCTTAGAATGATATTTCTTACCGACAAATTCCGATTTATTACTGCCCACCCGTAACCGCTCGTTGAATATTTTTTACCGCCCATTTAATTATTTCTTGCTCAATTATATATTCACTGATCCATTTCATTATTTTTTATTACTCATTTTTGTTTACCTTACTGCTTAGTTTTAACTGCTGAACTAGTTATTAAACGTGCCATTTATAATTTTTAACTTACCAAAACCGCTATTTACAACAGCCTATTTAAATCAGTGCCTTTATAAAATATATGTACAAGTGTTTGACCCAAAATAAATGATTTATTATTTGTATTTATTTATTACATATGTAATAGGTCCTTCCGTGCGTCGAAAAGTACACTAAGCTGTTGGTCCCGGCTGCCATTCATAGATTTTTGACAGTCGTTACGGGTCGTCAGAAGCCCAAAAGTTTGACAAACAGTCCTATCAAGGGGTATTGTGCTACCCAGTAACTGGGTTGTGGAGGTCAGATAAACTCCAGCTGCAACCGGTTAGACTGGAAGCCGACCCCAACGTAGAACGGGAAAAGGCTTGGCAGATTGATTGAACCAAGTTAAAGTACAGCTAGTTATATCCTATCCAATAGCTCAAATTAAAGTATAGCTAGTTATATCCTATCCAATAGCTCAAATTAAAGTATAGCTAGTTATATCCTATCCAATAGCTCAAATTAAAGTATAGCTAGTTATATCCTATCCAACAGCTCAAATCAATTTATGATTACAAAATCATTGATTGAAATGTTTATTTTTTCTTTTTGTTAGTAAAATTTCATTCATCTCTCAAATACATTGAAACCCACAGTTTTGTATAAACTAAAAGCACTTTTTTAAATTTTGTAAATGTGAGTACCATGGAACCGTTTATTATTTTTATCATGATCAGAGATCGGATATTACCTAAAGTTAATTTTTAGCTATGAAAGTATGGAAGCGGCTTCTTAAAAATCTTTTTTTTTTAACAGAGGCCACGAACAACGGGAATGCATAACTAGTCCGGTGTATAGTATGGAAGCGACTTCTAAAATAAATATTTATTAAAAAAAAAACCCGGGATTATTGGATTGCATGTTTATTTAAAATTAATGTTTCTACCTACTTTACATCATAATATTAAGTAGGTACATATGCATCCAATTACACATGTAGTCAGAAAAAAACATAAAATTTGTCGATTCGGGAATGGCGGGCGGGATTTTTACGATCGATATAAAAGTGCATTCCATATAAGCTAACATTTGAAAGTAAGTTAATATACATTCGATTCTATAATCAGAAACCTAAATTTATATTCCCAGAGCCCACAGTGGAACGAATGTAAGGGAGCGGTTGGACGTAGACATGTCCGAAAAATAAGAGTAAAATTATGACAAACTAATGATGCCATCTTATTCGATTACTTAATGCCTTCATAAATTGTGGTGATGAATTTCTTCATAACTCCCATATTTCGGGAGTAATTTGAGAAAATGTGAAATTTTACTATGAAAATGAGTGTATCGAGCTCTCTCCCTCCTGATTCCGGGCTTGTTTCAAGTAGCGGTCTCTAATATCGTAATGCTATTACTAAGAGCTATATTTAATACTAAGACACATAGTGCGCCAAATGTGCACTTTCTGGGATAAAAGGAAATGAAAATTTAAAAAAAAAAACGTTTTTTCCCCATTTGTATTTACTTTAAACCGCAGACAGACTTATTAAGAGGTCTATAAATATATTATATATATACAGAAATATATATTAACAAAAATATTCACAAGAACTGATGAGAGTATGACTTTTAAGTAAGTTGATAATAAATTACCTAGTTTCATTAAAAGTACAATAAATAATTAAGATGTAAGCTCTAATTTACTAAGTTACACATTTTAAAACAATAACATCATTTAATTATCTTCGTCATCATCATCATCATCAATTAATTCAAATTCAGAATCGATGTCCGCTAAATCATTTATGTTAACAAATTCGATATCACTTTTCTCAGAATCCGTAAGCTCATAAAATTCCTTAAAAGAAGATTTTTTTACAAACTTATTTCCTTTTGGACGGATACTTGTAACAAGTGGATCAGAAGACAGTAAAAGATTGTGCATAATATCTTCATTGCATGAGATACTGCTATGCTTTCGAGAATGCCCCTCTCTATATTTTCTAAAATCTTTATTTCTAGCCTCAGATGCCTCTTCGGATAGAAAACCAATGGGCACAATTGACATGTTCTGAACTATGTCTGGCCCATGCATTAAAATTTTATGAAGTGAAGAAGGCATATAATACCATGGGTATAACTCCACGTAAAGCTTAGCAGTATCAAAGCAGAACTCTCGGAATTTAGTTACGTTGATCTTCTCTCCTGATGAAATACACTGCAAGATCACACAGATTTTTCTTAAAAGCATAGCATCTATTCCGGTCAGTTCAGCAGATTTAGTGTAGTTTTCAAAAAATCTCCTTGCCGAGTTGCCATTGTTGGTGGATCCACTGCCTTGTTTCACAACATCGAGAAGTAAGCCCGTTTCTCTTCTTACAGCCTCTTGAACTCTTTTCTTCCTGTCATCAACTTGCCTTTTTGCTATATCACCCCTTACTTGCCATGATTTTATGTCTAATTTGTAGGAAATGTGTAATAAGCATTCCATTGAGCGAATCCAAGCGTGAAGGGTGCTTAAGCTATATTAATAAGATAAACACGCAAACGAGGACATGTATATCCTCGTTTGCGTGTTTATCTTTGATTAACTCTAAATTATTCATTTCTTTAGGACAAGCCTTGCATATGTCACACACTGAAGCTGCTGTATTGGATATAATGGAATGAATTTTACCATCAATCATTGTCAACAGCAGTTGGTGTTTGACACTAATTCCATCAGTGATGGTGGATGGAGTTAAGGCTTCAATCTCTGCTTCGATTTCAGCCATCTCTCTCTGCACATTTTCTTTGGTTTCCTTTATAAACTTAAACAATATTGGCCGGCAAAATGAAGTGGAAGATGGTCGCTCGTTTTCCCAAATTGTTACACCTTTTGAGACGAGCCGCAGTGGTACAAGACTAATCATAAAATTACTAGCAAGATCGATTTGCTCATCTTCACTCGTCCTTTGATGATAAATGCTTTGGCTAGATGATCCGTCAAAACCCCATTTGCTGGTCAATACGAGCTGTTGATTGGGATCAACAGGGGTTTCTAACGACCTAATAAGTCTTCTTGAGGTTAAATCCATCAAGGCTTGTAATTTGATTTTTGCAGAGCTCTCTGTAACTGTGAGATCTTCTTTGGCCGGATAGCACTTAATTTTTTCTTTAACCAACATGTAGTAACTCGGGTATTGAAGAGCTCCTTCTTGAGTGTTGAAATCCCGAAGAGTGTTATAGCGCCATTTCGATAAGTTCATCGATACATAAAGAGCCAATGCCTTCAAAGGGGATATTTCCCGTACCTGAATTGATTTACCTTCAATGAAGGCTTTGATTTTTGAGGCCTCTTCTGGATTCTCCGTCAAGTATTTCATAACATAAGCTGTATCGCTTTGTCCTGCCTTTTGAAGCGCCCTTTCGGCCGAAAACATAATTTCAGCGCTGCTACTGCTGCATGAAAGACTATCTTCAGTGCGTCTTCTTTTTTGCCGGTTACTAAGGTCCTCAAAAGATTTACGAGGACTAGGATGTGTACAAGTTGAAGCATCAGATTTAGCAGGAGAAATTATGGGCTCGATGACGTCACTTATATTTTCTGTAGAAGGTTCCATATTTTCATTCTGTAATTCCGGCCATTGAATTGCAGCCTGTAGCCAAATCTCATGTTTCTTCCGAAACTTATCTGTGCTTCTTCCAGACTGTGTCCATTTTGCATAAATGCGGTAGCAAAATCGACGACACCAGTCTTTTAAACTTGTTTCAGCACTTTCACATAACTGAACACAACTGTTATCTTTTAAAACACTGAACAAATAGTTAAAGTCGCGTAAATCTTTATGTGCGCGTGCGCATAAAGCAACGTGAATATCAAGATTTGTATTAAAATTTGGAAAATACATTGCGAGATTAGCTTGGATACAACGAGGTGTAAATCAACACTGATTTTAAAGTTACTAATAGTGACCTATTTATATAAAATCCAGGTATCCCAGGTATCCTTTGTTAAATATTGCAAGGTAATTAGTTATTGTGATAATTAGTAAATGATGCATGCTAAATTAGTGTATTAAGAGCCATTTAGTAATTAAATAATAGCAATGTTCTTATCAGTAATCATTAGTGCATCAGTTTTATATGTAAACCTTAAGTCCCTAATTATATCCCCAGGACCCGACGGCTTACCTGGCAAGGCCTGGGTCCTGGCCTTGGAGGCTCTCGGGTCTCGACTTAGGGGGCTCCTAAGCGCATGCATGGAGAGGGGCCAGTTCCCGCTTCGCTGGAAGACGGGGAAACTGGTCCTCATAAAGAAGGCAGGGCGCCCTGCGGACTCTCCGTCCGCTTATCGGCCCATCGTGCTGCTCGACGAGGTGGGCAAGCTCTTTGAAAGAGTCATTGCAGACCGCCTCGTCAGCCAGCTGGTGCGGGTGGGGCCGGATTTGGCGGAGAGCCAGTTTGGTTTCCGCAGAGGGCGCTCTACGGTGGACGCCATCATGCGTGTGCGAGCCCTTACGACGGGGAATGCTGTTGCCCAGGGTGGGGTCGTCTTGGCGGTGTCTCTAGACATTGCCAATGCCTTCAATACCCTGCCCTGGAGTTGCATCAGGGAGGCACTCCGGTATCACCGGATGCCGACCTACCTCTGTCGTGTGGTCGAGGCCTATTTGACGGACAGGGCCGTCATCTACCCCGGTCACCAGGGAGTGTGGAACCGGCAAGAGATGTCGTGCGGTGTCCCACAGGGATCGGTCCTGGGGCCGCATCTGTGGGACATCGGATACGACTGGGTGCTGCGCGCCGACCTCCCTAGCGGCGTCAGCGTAGTGTGCTACGCTGACGACACGTTGGTCCTGGCGCAGGGGAGGTCGCACCAGGCGGCGGCCGAATTAGCGGCACGCGGGGTTGCGACAATCGTCGAAAGGATCCGGCAATTGGGACTCGAGGTGGCCCTGCACAAGTCCGAGGCCATGTGTTTTCATGGTCCTCGGAACGCGCCACCGTTGGGGTCCCAAATAACGGTAGGAGGGGTTTCTATCGGCGTCGAGTCGACGATGAAGTACCTGGGACTCGTTCTCGACAGCCGGTGGAACTTCGTGGAGCATTTCCGACGTTTGGCTCCCAAACTGGAGCGGGCGGGCGCTGCATTGAAGCGGCTCCTGCCCAATCTAGGGGGTCCAAACGCCTCCTGCCGGAGGCTCTACGCGGGAGTCGTGCGGTCCATGGCCCTCTACGGGGCTCCTGTATGGGCGCGCTCTCTGGCACTGCGGCCAGCCCGCCGGTTGAGCGCGGCCCAAAGGGTCATGGCCATCCGGATGGTCCGGGGATACCGCACGGTCTCCTGTGAGGCAGCGAGCCTCCTTGCCGGATTGCCGCCATGGGATCTGGAGGCAAAAGCCCTCGCGCACGTATGGGAGTGGCGCGAGGAGGCGAAACGCCGGGGCGTAAGTCCGCTGCCGCGAGAAATCGCGGCACAGCGGACGGAGCTCCGGCGGGATCTCATGGCGTCATGGAAAGTACGGTTGTCGCAACCCAGTGCTGGGCACGCCACAATTGCGGCGATAAGTCCCCTCTTTGAGGAGTGGCTGGAGAGGCGCCACGGCGTCCTCACCTTCCGCCTGACGCAGGTCCTCACCGGACACGGCAGTTTCGGGAGGTTCCTGTGTCGGATAAGGCGGGAGGAAACGTCCGGGTGTCACCACTGTGTGGATCGCCCGGAGGACACGGTGGAGCATACGGTGGAGATCTGCCCGGCTTGGGCAGAGCACCGCCGTGTCCTCGTGGAGGCGATCGGCGGCAGAGACCTCTCGCGTCCGGCCCTGGTTCAGGCCATGGTACGGAGCGAGAGGGCATGGGCAGCCGTCACCTCCTTCTGCGAAGCAGTAATGCTCGCGAAGGAGGAGGCGGGACGGTTGAGGGAAAGGCACGTTTCGCGCCCTCTCGCCCCTAGCCGCCGCAGGAGACGCCCAGGGCGTCGGGAATCCCGGGCGGATTTCCAGCCACCGTAGGCGCGGGCTTGCGGACGGTGAGCAATGGGTAGCTCACCGTCCGGTAAGGACCAGGCCCGGGTCGACGGCGCGTCGTATTCCACGCGCGCCTCAAAGAGATGTCGTCAGCACAAAGTAGGGGTCCACTAGGGCCGATGCCTGCCGGGGTCGCGGGAAGGTACTTATGGGTCACCGAGGCCCCCGCAACACAGGCAACAGGAAGGAATACGGGTGGGTTTTAGTCAGTAAGAGTCTGACACACCCTCCCGCTCCGCCCAGAGCGGGAGAAGTTATTTGATGATTTCCCACCCTCAAAAAAAAAAAAAAAAAAGTCCCTAATTATATATCCTAATTAGCTTATATCTTCTCTAATTGGCTGCTCAGAAATGTTATTGTAATAAGGTAAACCTTTAGAAAAACGGTTTTAATCAACAAAATAAACAAAAAATAAAAAAATTGTGTTATAAAATAAACATCACTCTTTATCCCAGAAAGTGCACATTTGGCGCACTATGTGTCTTAGTATTAAATATAGCTCTTAGTATTAGCATTATGATATTAGAGACCGCTACTTGAAACAAGCCCGGAATCAGGAGGGAGAGAGCTCGATACACTCATTTTCATAGTAAAATTTCACATTTTCTCAAATTACTCCCGAAATATGGGAGTTATGAAGAAATTCATCACCACAAGTTATGAAGGCATTAAGTAATCGAATAAGATGGCATCATTAGTTTGGCATAATTTTACTCTTTTTTTTCGGACATGTCTACGTCCAACCGCTCCCATACATTCGTTCCACTGTGGAGCCGCGGGATTTTGTGATACAAAAGCGCATTCCATATTAGCCAACATATCAACTTTAGGTCGATCTCTAATCATGATGAAGGTTTTTTTATTTTTTATTTATTTACTTAGGTATTTAAACTTTTTACACACAAAAAAGGTACAAAGGCGGACTTAATACCTTAGTCATTCTCTACCAGTCAACCAAGGGTGGTGAAGAGTTTTGATGGCAGGTGCTCTGTTTGAAAGGAACAATGGGAATTTTTTATTAAAATTATATCATAATGAATTATAAATAAAATAGGTACACAAGTACATACATAAATACACAAGTACATGCCCGGCTTGGGCAGAGCACCGCCGTGTCCTAGTGGAGGTGATCGGCGGCAGAGATCACTCCCGTCCAGCCCTGGTTCTGGCCATGGTTCGCGCCCTCTCGCCCCTAGCCGCCGCAGGAGACGCCCTGGGCGTCGGGAATCCCGGGCGGATTTCTGGCCACCGTAGGCGCGGGCTTGCGGACGGCGAGCAATGGGTAGCTCACCGTCCGGTAAGGACCAGGACTGGGTAGATGGCGCGTTGTATTCCACGCGCGCGTTTGACTTGAAAGCGCATGGCGGTTGAGAGTATGTCATGCTCTTTTAAACGACTCTCTGATTGTGGCGCGTGTATTCGGTTACTCGGGTGCCTACAGAATGATTCAGCTGGATGGAGCTGATCCACGCGTCATGCTCGAGAATTGGCGCCGTCAATTGAAACTGGTCAACTCTTAACTGCCAGGCCTTATTTTTAATCTTATTATTTTGAATTATTTTTTTTATACATTGTTCTCACATTGTATATAGATCACAACTAGAATAATGTACCCAGGATTTTGTTATATCTTGATTTAAAAGGGTGTCCTAGGAGTGTGATGCCCGTTGTTCTCCATAGAGATCTACGTTTTGGAATGGGCAACTAGCTTCAGCTTGCTGACTAACTGACCGACTCCTTGACCGTTAAAAAGTGCTTGTAAATGGTTTTGTGGTGGCATCGACATCACCTCATGCGAACTACGCGACACACTGACGTCACGCAAAATCCTGCATCGCGCAAGCAAAGTTTACTACGCAACTTGCATATATACAACGTCCAGACATCAACCGTCGGGCAGTAGCCCACCAGACACGACACACGTCTGCTCAGATGATCTTCCCTTTTCTATGGAATATGAGTGAACTTTACACCCTGTTCCTCATACCTCCATTTGTTGCTGCATGAAAAGTACAGTTGCCACTGTTGACTGTATTATACATATTGATGGTACTAAAAATAGAGTATGTCGCGCAAGTAGAGTTTAGGCATCAACCATCCGGCAGTTGCCCACCAGACACGACACCCGTCTGGTCGGAGGATCCTCCTTTTTCTATGGAGGATGAGTGAACTTTACACCGTGTCCCTCATGCCTCTATAGTTTATTTGAAATAAATGCTTTGAGTTTCAGTTTGAGTCTAAACTAAGAAAGTATATACGAAGTGAAATAGTCGCATTGGTACTAGCCCAGATTTAAACCCACAACCTTAACCACTGGGCCATCACGACATAACTATGTATTTTTAAAACTATTTTATTTCAAAACTCTTTCGTTCGACCACTAGGAATAAAATCCAACAGCCAGTCCCAAGTCCATTGTCTCCAAGGCCCTCAATAACTATTTCCTTCAACTCTTAAACTTTTCTGATCACTGTAACAATGGAACCTTAATCCTGAAACTTTTTTATTTTAGGCGATTCATTTTAAGCACACAACTTATTTAGGTCCGGGATTTTTGCTGCCTTTTATTAAGAGATTTTTTTAAAGGATTTACTATGGGTAGCTGTGGTCTTACAAGAGATCTTTTTTACTCCGTTGAAGTAAAACAATGTCTTGTAAGAGCCGTCTAGAGCATTTTAAGTGTTCTCACACTGCTTTAAAATGTAATGTGTGTATGTCTTAAGTATACCTAGAATGAAGATACAATGTACATGAAGATACAAAGTAACTACAACTTGATGAAATTATTTTTTATATAATTGTACATATAATTGTTATTATTTTAAGTTTGTTAGTTTTTAAATGATGTAGATATTTTCAAAATAAATCCAAGTAAAAAAAAAAATAACTTGATTAAAAAATAACATTTGATTTTTTAACATCATAGCCCGCTTTCACTAACACTGAGCGACACTTAAATGAGTGCCTAAATAAAAGTCCGCTGTTGGATTTCAACTTTCCCCGCGCTGAGCTGAGCGTGGAAAATCTAACAGCGCGCTTTTATTTATGCATTCATTTAGGAATCGCTCCATGTAAAATACTGGTATTCAGCTGTATCCGGTAAGGCTGGAAGCCGACCCCAACATAGTTGGGAAAAGGCTAGGCAGATGATGATACATTTAGGAGTCGCCTAGTATCACTGTTAAATATCGTTTATAAAATTAAAATTAATCATAGACATCACATCTCACGGATTACCTAAACCATAGATGATGTGGTAATGGAGGTTAAGACAACAACTTATTCCTGTTTTTTATTCATTAACTCTTAACTGTGAGAATTTATATATTTTTACAATTATACAGGGTTAAATTAAATTAGTTAGCGAAACTCCGCAGACGTGATGGGAATCGATATCTAAACACGATCAAACAAAAAATAAATAATTTTTTGTGTAAACTTCACAGACGTGATGGGAATCGATATCTAAACATGTTCAAATAAAAAATAAATAAGTTTTTGTGTAAACTTCACAGACGTGATGGGAATCGATATCTAAACACGATCAAACAAATTGGGCAGGTGGCCACCTTGCTTGCCCGTACACTGGTCACTTGAAAGTCTATATTTTGGATTTAATCGGACGCGGGTTATTATTTTTAATTTTGAAAACGTAGCACAGTATATCCCCAAGGATTACGGGATAACGTAATAAAGTTTGCGGTTTTGCGGACGCGATGAACTGAGATTGAAAAAACGTGGTTTGCGGTGAGACGAAATGCTTCCGTTCGGCGCCGGTGCACTATGACGTCTGACAGCCATCATTAGCTGTCACTAGCCGCGGCTGCAATATAAGCCTAAGACAGACTACAGACACCTTATAAACCGTCCACAATCAAAAAAATGTAAGGGGCAATAACTTGCCACACCATACTCCCCGCCTTGAAAGGTCCCGAGCTTTCAAAGATGATAATCTATACGCTGAAAAGCTGGTGCGGTTGGGAGGA
This sequence comes from Atethmia centrago, assembly GCA_905333075.3. Taxonomy (NCBI): domain Eukaryota; kingdom Metazoa; phylum Arthropoda; class Insecta; order Lepidoptera; family Noctuidae; genus Atethmia; species Atethmia centrago. The sequence goes on from HG995385.1 coordinate 20,205,957, forward strand.
TGAGATGATGTTTATATATCTGGCAGTCTGAAAGCATCAAGAGAATCCCAAGCAGCAGTTCAAAACACCATTACTAGGCGTTCGAAATTAATTATCAGATTCCAAAGAATGAAATTGCAGTTTGATTAAATTAAGACAAAGTTGAATTACCAAGCTAAATTATAACTATGTAATGGCGTACCATTGAGAAAATATACTATTGTAAATATAATTTACAATAGTATATTTTCTATAAATTAAACTACGAAATAATATAGTTCTATTGGGTTGGCAAAGGATATAACTTGGTGACAGGACGTTTATATGTACCTGACGCGGTTTTTACTGAAGCTACTCGAATTACACCATCCGATCCCGGAAAAACTTCCACTATGATGCCCAATGGCCAACTCAATGGTGGTACGTTATCTTGACCCAAGAGAACTACAGTACCGATCTCTATAGGGCGATCGGGAGTGCACCATTTCTGGCGAACTTGCAACGTGTGCAAGTACTCAACTCGCCATTTGTTCCAGTAGGATAACACAAGCTGATCCAAAAGCCTTTTGCGGTTTGTTAAATTTATGTTTTCTTCTGTCAATTCAGAAGAAGGCAAATGCTTAAGTGGACTGGACTTTAGAAAATGCGCAGGCGTGAGCACGTCCGGATGCGGGTCTGATGAGAGAACACTAAGCGGTCGAGAATTTAAAAGGCACTCGATTTGTACCAGTACGGTAGAGAGTTCCTCGTAAGTGAGAAGCTGCTTTCCTATGACTCTATACAAGTGAGTTTTAACACTCTTAATGTTCGACTCCCAAATACCTCCGAAGTGCGCAGCTCGCGGCGGTATTCTTGTCCACTCAATGCGAGATTTTAGAAGCTCATTTTTAATATCTGTTTGAACAGACGAGTTCAATAAGAAATAATAAATATCATCAAGTTGCGCCTTAGCGCCAACAAAATTGGTACCATTGTCTGAGTACATGACAGACACTGGACCGTGGCGAGAAATAAATCTTTTAAATGCGGATAAGAAAGCCTCGGATGTGAGGTCCGATACGAGTTCGATATGTATGGCTTTAGTTACCATACATATGAACAAACATATATAAAGTTTTTGCGAACGTTGACCTCTACGGCGAATAGGTGTGTAAGCAAGCGGCCCGGCGAAATCTACTCCAGTGTGCACAAAGGCTTTAGTATCACGGACACGGTATCCAGGAAGTTCAGCCATTTTGGGTGTTAGATGCGTAGGATTTAGACGGAAACAAGTGTTGCATTTCCGACAGCGGGAACGTATACGTAATAATCCGGGGCCCGTGTGGCAGTACGCCTGCTTTAATTAAATTTAAATCGTTAGAAAAATGCGTATTTTGAACTATTCGAATAATGAAATTTTCGGCGGTTTGTATATTTTTAACAGAGCTATGACTAAGTAGTCTGTTCGTAAATTTAAGAACGTACATAAATACACGTAACAATTTATTCCATGAACAAACACGGTCAGCTATTGTATCTAAAATACGCGGTTCAGTATTTGATGTTTCTACAAGAAAAACCTTTGATTTAAACTCTGGCAATGTTTCACATTCAGTAGGAGAGAATTTTAAAGGCCACTCGCTAATGGGTCGATGGAGCCAAGTAGGACCGTTCCACCATAACGAGTGTTCAATTAAATCAGATGGCAGCATGCCGCGGGACAGACAATCGCTAGGATTCTCCTTTCCGGACACGTGATTAAAACTAGCGGCAGGCAGGTTTTCCTGTATTTTAGCAATGCGATTACTGACAAAAATAGACCATCTATGGGGAGATGAGTGGATCCACGAAAGAGCTATGGTGGAGTCCGAGAAAGCGTAGACACCTGCAATAGGTACACGAGCGGAAAGTTTATCTTTGACCACGCGAACAAGCTTAGACAGAAGTAAAGCGGCGACAAGTTCTAATCGAGCTAGCGTTGTTATTTTAGCGGGGGAAACTTTGGACTTTGCACATAAAAGCCGAACGCTGATATTGCCTTTAGAGTCAGTTATGTGTAAATAAATACAACAACCATAACCACTAAAGCTGGCGTCGCAAAAGGCTACGATATTCACTACAGCTTCTCTAAAGACGCCAATGTGGCGAGGAACCTTTAGAGAAGAGAGTGAGGGGAAATCGCGCAAAAAAACGGAAAACCGATTGGTGATGGAGTCCGGAGGAACCTCATCCCAACCTATTTTAGCTAACCAAAGTTCCATAATTAGGATTTTCGCGTACAACACGACGGGTGCTACGAGGCCAAGTACGTCGAACAAGCGGGCAACTAGCGATAGAATCGCACGCTTAGTGCATTTATCATCTACAGCGACTGTTGTCAAAGAAAAAGCATCAGCGGGTTCCCAGGTTAATCCAAGGATTTTGAAATTATGTTTATCATTATCCATGCCAGAAAAATTAACTGGTAAGCGGTGAGACTCTGGGAGAATCTCCAACAAAGCGGGTGAGTTAGTAGCCCATTTGACCAGGTCAAAGGATCCTAACTTAAATAACTCAATTAAATCGCGGGATAATTGTATAGCAATCTGTTCATCAGGAACAGAATAGACATAATCGTCCATAAAAAACTGAGTTTCTACTAATTTAGAAGCCTCAGGATAGCGGTCGCCATGCTCACACGCTAAATTGCGTATTGTGCGCATCGCTAAATAAGGACTAGGCTTTAATCCAAAGGGAACGCGGTTAAAGTGAAAAGTACGTATAGGTTCATTTTTGTTGAATCGATATAAAATTCGTAAATATTTGCGGTGGTGCTCATTTACACCGATCCGTAGGAACATTTGTTTTATATCCGCAGTCATTGCGACTCCCTGTCGCGAAAATCGAGTAATAATAAAAACAAGTCGGCCTGTAAATTAGGTCCGACATGCAGAATGTCATTGAGTGACAACCCCGAGTGTGTTTTGGCACTAGCGTCCAAAACCACTCGAATGCTGTCTTTGTCCGGTCTAATAACGGCGTGATGCGGTATGTAGTAACCCTCTTCTGTTAATTCAGAGTCGGGTACCTCCGATAAATACCCCTGAGTTATATAATCGGTGATAGTTTTATTGTAATCCTCGCGTAGGGTTGGCACGCACGTGAATTTACGCTCGAGCGCAAGTAGCCACCGATGAGCAACACCGCGTGAATTGCCTAATTCGGAGGGATTGCGCGCGAAAGGTAAATCGACAAAATATCTACCGTCTTTAAATAAAACTGAAGAATTAAAATTATTTTCACACTCTAATTCGTCCGGACTAATAAAACGCTGAGATGGAATTTCCTCTAGCTCAAAAAACTTCTGCAAACTTGACTCGAAGTCAACGCTAGCAAGCGCGGTAAACGAAGATGTCATGTGTGTTACGTCACTACTATGACAATCAATATCACCCATCAGTACATATCCGAAACTAGTCAGTCTAGCTGGGGGTGCGCGGGTGCCTGAGTCAACCCTATCACCTAAATAAATAAAAGGGAACAGCTGTGCTCCAAGCACAACATCGATTCCACCAGGTACATTCCAGGTTGAGTCAGCAAGCGGTAAATTATTTAAATATGACATATCGTCATTTAATCTGACAAAACTAGCGGGAAGTCTATCTGTAATGCAATCAACAACTAATGCGTGTATATAATACTTATTGTGAGGATTAATCCGAGATTCTATATTGAGATAAATAAAGCCGTGTACAGGTCGTGAGGTCATACCAACACCTTGTAAAGACGAATTGCGTAATTTAATTATGGGTAAGTTCAAACGTTTACAACAGTCCACAGTAATTAAATTATTTTGCGATCCATTGTCTATTAAACACCTGACAACAAGCTTATCTCGGCCGCTGCTATCATATACGTATATTTGCGCGGTAGCTAACAAAATAGTTGTCTCTGTCGGTAAACATATTTTAGCGGTGGCACTGAGCGAAACAGAGGGGGCAGGCTCGCGCGGTGAATCATCTTTTACTTCGGAAAAATGTAACAAGGAATGATGTGTTTTTTTACATATTTTACAAACGCTCCGTGACTTGCATTTAATCAAAGAGTGCGATATACTTAAACAATTAACACAGCCGCGTTTCTTTTTAATAAATTCGAAACGAGCTTGCGGTGAATTTATATTTTTAAATTGTGAACAATTGAACAGTCGATGATCGACGTCATCGTTATCATATAGCGGGCAACGGTTATTCGGAACTGGTTTGCATGACACGAACGACTTGGCGGTACTTTGCGTATTATTTATTCGATTGTGAGCTAAACTAGACTTAGCACGTGGTTCCGTCTGTGGATTATTAGCGTGTGAGCGCTGGAGTACCTTAACATGGTCTTGCAAAAATGATATAAACTCCGTATAGGAAGGTAATTCTTTCCCACTGACACGGCTTTCAAATTGTTGAAAAGTTTGTGCGTCAACCTTTCTTAAACCACAGTGTAATATCACAAAATCTAATAAGTCTGAAATGTCTAACTGCTTCAATGCAGCGACAGACGCTGAATATCGTTCTACAAATGCATTCAGACTAGCAGCATTGCCGGCGCATCCTTTAATGTCCAGTATATTATTGAGATAATGAATACCTAAACTAGGTTTATCTTGATACCTTTTGACAAGACTGTTCCACATAACACTGTATGTATCTCCTGTGGGAACAATGCCTGCAGTTAGTTTTAAGGCATCATGAGTTAATTTACTTATTAAATACTGCACACGCTGCGAATCCGTCAGATCAGTATTTAAATGAACATTAGTACGGAACATTTCATAAAACATGGGCCAATTTTCAGTTCTACCGTCGAACGATGGTAACTCGATTGGTGGTAACTTTATGCTTCTACCTCCCTTCTGATCTGATGTTAATGTTTTGCCACTTGAAAGAATGAGATTACGTTTGTATTTAATAGTTGAATATAAGTCTTCAATAGAACTTAGACTCCCATAGTCGGGTGGGGTTTCATCAATTTCAAACTGCAACTCATTGATCTGGTCAATTATTGTTTCAAACTTGCTGCAAGATTCACCAATAGATTCAGACTGCGCTAGGAATAACTCGTTCGAGCGTGAATCATAATTAGATATACTTTTGGAAGAATTATACAAGCGATTAACTCGCTCAAAAATTACTTCTTTTTTAGCAATAAGCTGAGCTAATTTAGTTTCTTGTTTTTGAGTTGCCATTATAAGGCACTATCTAATATTAATTGCTGTAAATTATCGTAAGTACTTGCAATGACTTGTACTTGTTTAACTGATACCTATCCGGCTCGAAGGACCATAAGTATGGAGGGACAGGCGTATAAAATAGCCGTGTATCCTTGCGGGTCGAGGACGACAGAAAAATTATTATCTGGAATGCATAATAATTCAATTTGCCTTTTTTTTTTTAGCAATCTTTCAAAGAGGAATTGGTGACGGTCAGGTGGCGTTTGTAGCCTAACTCCAGCAAATAATGCAAAAGCGGTACCTGTGCTTCTCCTGGCGAAAGTCTTGAAGAATCCTTCTGGGCAGGTGGCCACCTTGCTTGCCCGTACACTGGTCACTTGAAAGTCTATATTTTGGATTTAATCGGACGCGGGTTATTATTTTTAATTTTGAAAACGTAGCACAGTATATCCCCAAGGATTACTGGATAACGTAATAAAGTTTTGCGGGTTTGCGGGCGCGATGAACTGAGATTGAAAAAACGTGGTTTGCGGTGAGACGAAATGCTTCCGTTCGGCGCCGGTGCACTATGACGTCTGGCAGCCATCATTAGCTGTCACTAGCCGCTAATTCAATTTGACCCTGTATATGTTTATATATTTTAGCATTATGTATTTATTTGAGTTAAAGTATTTTTTTTTGCATTTTAAGTGTAGGTATATTTAATATTTTAGTTTAAGACGTCACAAAATCACATTCTTCTCTTCTTATTCTCACACTCTATTGTCTACATTTCTTTTGCATTTCACCTTACGCAGATCTGCTGGAAGAAATTTCTTAAAAAATTCACTTAAGTAGGTACCTTTGTACTCAAAATTATAATTATGTCGTATCCCCTATATATTTTACTATGTGTGCATAAATAATAAAATAAATAAATAATGTTAGACGAGAGTTACCACAGTCATCTCCAAATTCACATATACAGGGTAAAATTGAATTCATGGGCATCCTCTTAAGGGGTCATTGTACTCATCATTATGAACAATTTTTAGAGCCTGTCCAGATGAGGCGATCTGCCTGCGAGTCCACTCGCGCGCTTCAATTTATATTGCGTCCAGATACCGCATTTTTCTACGCTAGGAGGGATTCCCTGCCAGTTATAATCACGGACTCAGATACAGACACTTTTTGCAACGTCGTCAATAAAAAGCTGCGTAACGTACCCATTTCGAACCAAAAAATACGTCCACTCGCCACGGACTCGCGCGTAGTACTGGACGCAGCAATGGCGCCCGAGTATCTCAACTCGCGCGGCGCTCGCGCGTAAAACGAGTGAGTCGAGAGTCCCGCTCATTGCAACCGTTTTACGCGCGAGTGAGGAAAAGCGTGGATGCATCTGGACGGAATATATGTAGCTCCAGTATCTCGGGAACGCGCGAGTGGACTCGCGCGCAGATCACCTCATCTGGATAGGCTGTAACTAAGGGACTAAACAAGATATCACGGGAAAAAAAAAAAAACTGCTGTTCCCTACATTTTGACGAGTTAAGCGAACATACATGTAGGGAACATCAGATTTTTTTTTCGCGACTTCAGGCTTAGTCCCATAGTAAAAGTTGTTAATAATGGTGAGTACAATTACCCCTTAAGAGGGTGCCCATGAATTCAATTTCACCCTGTATAGTCGGGATAACCTTCCATGACGCATACTACAGCTGATTTACAATTCTGTTTACCTAGTTATTAATAGGTATTAAGAAGTTACACGAGGTCAAGTAGTCCTAGATACAGACGATTTATTCCGATGTTTGTGACTAGAAGGCTAGGTTTATGTGTTTGTTTGTCTGTGCTTTTATAACTCGTAAACATGCCAGCTGATTTTGATTCGATTATGATTTTCATGCGAATTTATTTAATGTTGTTGTTGTTGATGTTTGCTGGTAACTATCGGAGTAATGCGGATGGAAGAACCAGCCGATCTATTATTAAAAAAAACCGACCAAGTGCGTGTCGTACCACGCACAATGAAGGGTTCCGCAGTTAGAATGAATTTATCCCAAACACAAACTTAATATTGTAGTTGAAAAACATGTTCTTCCAAACATCTATATACGTCACGGTTAATTCTCCAACTGCTTTAAGTTTGTTGTCTATTACTCGTTAACTTGTAAAGCCTACTTAGAAGTTTTTCTTTTAACTTCGTTGTATATACTATTGCCGTAAATATTGCCCCCCCCCCCGCCTGTTGTTTTTGGAAATGTAAAAATATTCACTTGACTCTAACAAAAACTAGCATTTTAAAGCTTAATATTTCCCAAACGGATCCCTGAATCGAAAAATAGTTTAAATTCTTTTGTTCAAGAGCTACTACTCGTGTGTTTGGGTTATAGTTTATTATCTACCGTCCTCCACAAAATTGCGACCTTCTACCGAAAGTAACAAAAATTCAAGTTTTATTAAAATTCTAGGTACCTCTAAACATATATTTTTTATCGCATGCACGTGCCTACAATATCTTAAATCGAAAAGTAAGGGGCCCCACCCTAATTAAGATTGCGCTATATGGTTGGATCTGCTCGTGCACTCAAAAGAAGAATTATTTTCACGTAATAACATTAACGACCCAGCTTCAATCTTTTTGCGTGAGCAAGACTTGCCAATGCGCAATACTGATCCTACATGGTGCTATGAAAATTGAAATTAAAATTAGAATTTAATTAAAATTATTACGTAAATTAAAACTAACTCGCTCAAAACTTTGTTCAATCTGAAGGGTTAGTTAGTATTAAATTAAAACTCGCTCAAAATTTTGTTCAATCTAAAGGGTTAGTATTAAATTAAAACTCGCTCAAAATTTGGTTCAATCATACGGGTTAGTATTAAATTAGAACTCGCTCAAAATTTTGTTCAATCATGGGCTAGTATTAAAAACATTGCGCAATTCATGATATTGCGCTTTAATATTGTAGATTTAAGAGCCACCTAACATCCTTATAAATACTTACAGTCTTACATACATTTAAAGCTTATATTCTTGAAATTTCGCGTGTCTTAATCTTGGTGGAAGATCGCTGCCTCACGGTGAACGGCGGATCTTTTGTGTTTGAGCCCACTTAAGGCTGAGGCGCCCTTGTTAGGCAGTTTCATACAACGGGGAATACGCATGATCATGCTAGCTTACTTCTTGAGAGTGATGGCTTTATGTGTATTGATTTGTGAAGTTAAGGAACTTTGTTCAGGTTTTGTGAAAATAAATAAAACATTCCTCTCGTAGCAAGGAATTTATAGGCTGATTAAGTATGGATATCAGCTATATAATATATTACAAATTAAAGTCCCTTTTCGTGTCTATCTCACAGAGATAGACCTTGTTGTTCTTCTAAATTGCACTACGGATTTTGATCCGTTTTGCACCATCATTTATGCAATTTCCGGAAGGTTTCTATTTAAAATACGTTTATATTAAACTGTGCAAAGCAGGGGCGGGTTAATAAAATATTGTTGGATCAGATCGGTAAAATGGATCGGATCGATAAAATATTGTTGGATCGGGTCGATTAAATATTGTTGGATCGGAAAGTTCGGCCAATCTTCTTTTTAGCTATGGTAATTGAAATTTATTTTGAAAAATCAAATATTATATTTAGCCCAAAATTCAGCGACGGAACTCCGTTCGCTGACGCAGTCATAAGATCCTTGTTTATACAGGTGACAAGTGGCGCTAGATGGGAGGTGAGCCAATAGCTCACCTGGTGTTTAAGGGATCGCGGCGCGCGATAACTGCCATTTCCGTCTGTATGAAAAATGTTGACCCATCATTCCCTCAAAATAGTCATAAGTATTTAATGTGCTTAGATTACCTACCAAGTCTTCCCCTACATAGTTGTAGAAATAACAAGTGGGTAGCTGATTCTCGGTGGGTAGAGAGCAGAGGTAGCTCAGTGGTAACGGCCGCGTCTTACGACTGGTAGGTCATAAGTTCGAACCCGGACAGGCGCTTTACTTTGTGTAAATTATTTTATCACCACTGCTCTCAAAACGGTGAAGGAAAACATCGTGAGGAAACGGGCATGTCCTAGAACCAAAAAATCGAAGACATGTGACATCTATCTACCAACCCGCACTGGGCCCGCGTGGTGGATTACGGCTCACTCCCTCTCACAGAGAGGAGGCCTGTGTCCTAGCAGTGGGAACATTATAGGCTGATTCTCTTCATTGGGCATCTATCTCTATTTGCAATCTCAATTTACCTACAGACAGGAAAGTTATTAAATTCTAAACTTAATGTACTCCGATTCCCATTTAGCCCATTAAAAGTTTTCCAAACATAATTGGATTCCACTCCTTTCATGAAGACCGTTTCATGTGAAGTTCCATTTTACGTCAAAGGTAACTTTAACAACCTGTGGTAGGAAACGGAAGTTACGTCGTACTCTTGTCATGTGAGATGCGCCATTTTGTTTCTTTGATCTACGTCAATGGCGAATACGCTTTATAAATTCGAAGTACATATTGATTCCATGAAATACGATAACTTGATCCTTTATGCTCGCTGTTCGTCAAGTTTATCGCTTACTAAGTACATGAATAATTTGGTATTTAATTTTAATCAATCAATCAACTCAGCCTATCGCAGTCCACTGCTGGACAAAGGCCTCTCCCAGGCTGCGACACAACACCCTGTCTTCCACCTTCCGCATCCAGTCTGACCCAGCCACCTGTTTGGACATGCATTAAATTAGAGCTTAAATCAGAAATGAAATACGATGAAAGACGACCTTAAAAAGTTGGCTGGGATGGACTGGATGTGGAAGGCGGAGGACAAGGTATTGTGTGTTGTGTCCCACAAGGTGGACCGATGACCTTGTGAAGGCCGCAGGAATCCGCTGGATCCGGGAAGCACAGAACTTAAGGTTAAGGTCTTAAGGTCGTCGGTCCATTTAGCTGGGGCGCCCCCCAGCGTAGTGTGGGACGCCTCCCACACCACGCTTATATAATTATAATAATACAACAAATATCTGTAATAATGATAATATAATATTATAGATATAATAGATAATATCAATTGTTCGTTAGTCATCGTACCTTTAAGCTATTTGCTTTGTTGAATGTGCACTAAAATTGCCGTTCTTATATTATGGCATGATTGACTGCTTAGCTAATAGCTCCTTAAAGGTATAGCGGGTTGATAATCATTAAAGGTCATAGCACCAATTTCAAATCGCAAAGGGATCGTCACCGTATCGCCTTTCGCCTCGCCGTCAAACAGGCGTCAACCTAACGTAAGCACGTTACCAAAGCGGATCATCAGCTCCGATAATTATGTTGATTTGGCTACGGCTAAGCGACAACGCCGCACTTACGGCTCGCCAAGCGCTGGTTGACCTGGCTGGCACCAGTGAAGTGTAGTACATGATTGTGTCTCGGTTCACAATACATAAGCTCGGGTACGGAGAGACGTAAGCGCGGGGACGACGAGCCGTAAGCGCGGGAACTGCAAGTTGACCACGCACCGCACCGCGGTTCGTGAGCTTGTCCTGAGGCGAGGCGATTAGGGTACGATTCGGATTAGTGAGCGTTGCAGTAGGGAGTTTCATACAAAGAATACTGAATGGCTTGAGTTGATACGGTGACGATCCCTTTAAGATTTGATATGTGTACTATTTCCTTTAAACGGTTATGTATGTAAATATCTGCTGTATCCTTTCCCTATTCAGCCCAGTGAAGTAAATAATTCGACTGTTGTCATACACCGGTACCCAGATTGGATTCTCTCTCATTTTAGTCTCATTTCCTACGAAATGTATGGGAAGATTTTTTGCGATTTCTGACTTTTCTAGTACTCAAGCGTCAGTTGGTCCAGTAGAGTGATCCCTATAAGAAACAGGATCGATTGGCATCAAAAAAAGTTTTTGTGAAAATTGCCCATTTTCTTGTTAACCCTTTGACCGCCACGTCAAAAATGGAAAAACGTGCCCTCGGCGCCAAGCTACGAATTATTCCTTATAAATTTGTCATGTAGTCGTGACCGTGGCGTGCTGGGCACATTTTGGTTTGTCATCATTGTCTGTGGCGGTTAAAAGGTTAAGAACAGTCTCCAAAGACCGTTTTCTTGTAGCGATAACGGTAAACGTTATTGCCCCATCTCACAAATCCACCCTGTACCTATATGTCAAGATTTTATGATTTGATGGTAGTTATTTAAAAGGTTAAATCTGTAACTATCTGCAACATTCTATTCTTTTGGCTCGTCATTTTACAATTTGCGGTAAACTATAGAAGAATACGAACACATTGCCATATTACTCATTCCCCAAAGCAAATAGCGTCATAATTTATAACCTACAGACTGGCCAGGCTTAGAGGAAATATCTATGTAAAATCTTTCTGCTAGTCTTAAGATGATCCTGGACAGACATCCAGCATCATGTAAATACTACCGATAAGATTGAAATTGATTTTGATTTTTATTTGTGCCTAGACCAGCATCACATTCAGACAAACAGACAAAAATTCTAAAAACTATATTTTCGGCATTAGAATCGTTCCCAGACCTCGTACACATACGTTACAAAACATATTCAATGTACAGTTTTGACTTCGCTACGTTTTTATTATATGATGTATTATAAATTAATTGAGGTAATTTCATTCTCGTTCCATTTTTTGAAACCTGTCAAGTTACTCTGGACGCAGGTACCTAATGATGAGGCGCCCGCGGACAAGGAGCCATTGTTCTCTAGTGACGATTTGATGATTAAGTGTGACAGCCGAAATCATATATATTTGAAAGAGAATTAGCCGCTAGTTAGTAGTTAGTTTATTATGGCACATTAGGGTACAATAGCCGAAGCAGTAATGCTTGCGAAGGAGGATTCGGAACGGGTGAGGCAGAGGCAAAGTTCGTGCCCTAACGCCCTTAGCCGGCGCAGGAGATGCCCCGGCCGACGCGAATCCCAGGCCGATTCATGCATATGTGTATTTTGGGCTTGTGGCTAAGTAATAACAGCCGCACGGGTCGATCGATCGGTTAAGCTACGCTTGCCGCGGTTGGTCCATGGATGGGTGACCATCTTTACATACCAAGACCCCTCCGTGCCTCGCAAAGCACGTTGAGCCGTTGGTCCCGGTTGTTATTTGTAGATCTTTACAGTAGTTACGGGTCTTTACAGTAGTCAGAAGCCTGAAAGTCTGACAACCAGTCTTACCAAGGGGTATCGTGTTACCCAGTAACTGGGTTGTGGAGGTCAGATAGGCAGTCGCTTCATGTAAAATACTGGTATTCAGCTGCATCCGGTTAGTCTGGAAGCCGATCCCAACGTAGTTGGGAAAAGGCTAGGCAGATGATGATATGTGTGTATTTTATATATTTTGTTTTTGTAATGTGCGTTTTGGTTGTGCAGAACAAACAAGTATTGTTTTCTTTTTTGTTTTTCTTCTTTCCTAAACTTTATCTATTTAGTATGAATCTAACCGACGAGTGAGAGAGAACCTGCTTATCTCGATTGCTCGTAATAAACTAGGTTTTAGCTCATAATTTAGTATGATATCACATTTATGAATTACCTACAATGAAGTAGGTATGATTAAATACATTACAGCGTAAATTCGAGCCCAATTTCGGTAACATAGTAATATCGTATGCGTGTGATTAGGCCGCAGGGATCAACTATTCATGATGTTTGAATCAGATTTCAGCCTGTCGGTACACATATTGTATTGTTTAATACCTTGTTTGGACATGCATTAAATTAGAACTTAAATCAGAAATGAAAGACAATGAAAGACGACCTTAAAAAGTTGGCTGGGATGGACTGGATGTGGAAGGCGGAGGACAGGGTGTTGTGTGTTGTGTCCCACAAGGTGGACCGATGACCTTGTGAAGGCCGCAGGAATCCGCTGGATCCGGCAAGCACAGAACCGGTCGAAGTGGCGATGCTTGGGGAGGCCTTTGTCCAGCAGTGGACGTCTAACGGCTGAAATGACGATGATGATAATGATGTAAATGGTATTCCACAAACTACCTGCAGTATTGTCTCTCTTTCACTCTTTAAATCCATTCAAATGTCGTTTTTAATAGATCGCGTTCATCAATAAGTTTGCCCATTGTGTCACCCTACGTAAAATGTCTACATTTATACATATCTGTTATTCGTATTGTGTACATGGCTTAATAGAGAGTATTCAATTCTATACAAAAAAAACAAAATCGGTTCATGCGTATGGGAGCTACGATGCCACAGACAGAGACACACACACAGAAGACACGTTATACTTATAACACCCCGTCGTTTTTGCGTCGGGGGTTAAAAATGGGACTCTCGACTCAAAAAGGTTTCTTACTCGTATTGTCATCCCAAACGTGTATTTTGTAAAACAAAACTTATACGTACGAGTATTAAGGAAATATTTGTCGGAAATACGTTAATCACTAGTTTGACTAATCGGGACGCCAACGCCACCAAGCGGCGCTCGACAGAGTCTACAACATAACGCTCGGCCGGTGTTAAGGCCAGTTTGTCGGAGGCGGTCAAGGAGTGAACACGTTTAGAAACTGTCACGCGTTCCGTATAGTTATATCGTGTACCTACAGTGTGTAAATATTTGATCGTAAATTATAATTTGATTTAAACTGCAAATAGTTTTTCTATTGTGCAATAACCAACACTTCCCTTTGTACGCCCACAGTAGTTTAAATATGGCTGATGATAACGAGAGAGACGTACCTTCTCCATCATATTCAATATCAAAATTTTGTGTTTCGTAACTTCATATAAGTGTAATAAGTGATAATAATGATTAGAAAACAGAGTATGGTATGGAGCTGAGGGGACAACAGCCGCGACTTACGAGTTGTATGTCATAGATTCGAACCAAGACGGGCGCTTTACTTTGTGTAAAGTATTTCATCACCACTGCTTTCAAAACGGTGAAGGAAAACATCGTGACGAAACCGACATGTCCTAGAATCAAAGATTCGAAGTCACTGACCAACCCGCATTGGGCCCGCGTGGTGGATTACAGCCCAATCCCTCTCACCGAGAGGAGGTCTGTGTCCCAGCAGTGGGAACATTATAGGCTGATTATGCTATGCTTGATGATGGTATGATATTGTTTGAAGTTATACGAAGAACAATATGACATTTCAGGCCAGTTTTCCCCGAAGGGTTTGGCAGAGTACATCTAGTTCTTTCTTCAGCTATGTTCAAGTCCCATGTAACAGTGGGCGAGTCTATTATAATAAATAAATAATAATAAAATGTTTATTTGGACACTTAGAAAAACATAAATAAGTACACAAGTATTAAAGAAATGTTGTACAATAGAGTCACTTAAAGGGCGAACTGCTGTCTCCTAAACTAGGCCAAAAGCCTCTGTTTTAGGAGCAATATTAAAAATTGTTATCTGTATAAAAATAAAAATGCTTTGTTCATAAGACCGGTCAAGCGTGTTCGATAAATATCTATGAACGAACCAATATATTGAAGAGTTTCACATTTCGTTCAAAATGATTTTGTAAAAATATGCCTGTAAAAATTATCAAAATATTTTTCTTTTAGCGATGGAAAATTCTCATGTCGTATTAAAAATATTAGGCGGTTGGTGCCGACAGTGACTGCCCAGCGGGGTTATTGCGTATCACACTCTCAGAAGCAATGAGTTTCATTTTGACAGTTCACCAACATACATTGCATTATTTACGTTGTTGAGCAGACACATTTGTCGAACATATGAAGCAATGGATTAGCAATATATTTCAAAATCATTCAGATTGTGATTGGTACTGTGTTACGTAGTTAGGATGCAGAATGCATCCAACCAAAGCTGTACCGACTGATGTCTGATGATGACTGTGGAAGATGTAGTTCAATGAAAGATATCTTTGGAATTAAAATAATAACACTGGACAACAAACACACAACTGGTTTATTTTTATACCTTGGCAAGAGATTAGTTAAAATGTGTGTGTGAAAAGAATTAAAACATCCATTTCCGTTGGAAAATATGTTTATTTAAAAAAAACACATAACTTAGTTTGGAAGATAATTTTTAAAAGTTATTCTGAAGATTTTTTAGTTCATTTTGCTTATCTCTTATAACTATACAATGGATGATCTCGTTTTAAATTCCTACAAAAATCTGCAAGCATTCTTGATGACCATTTTCCTTAGTATTTTTTTTCCATCGCCATGATTTCTTGATGAAATCGTTCCCCGTGTTCGTCGCTTACCGCAACTAAGTTGTCGGGGAAAAGTCTAGATGGGAATGAAGGAAATGAATCTTCAAGGACAAATTACATCCTAAGGCTTTATAATCCTGTAGTGGTTTAGAAACCATGTCTTTATAGTTTGCAGACATTCTATTTCCCAAAAAATGTTTGCCACTTATGCATTAATTATTTTTCTCCGTGTACTGAAATGTGAGGGTAATTACTAATTACTATACAGTGTAATTAGTCGCCTCCTTCTGCGAAGCAACAAAAATAACACTGGTATTTGTAATTACACGATGTAATTACAAATACCAGTGTTATTTTTGTTGTTATGGCCAATTATTATATTTTATTTCGATATACTGTCAAAAATTTTGACAAATTTATAGTTTGACATTTGTTTAGATTTCGATGTAAAAGAGTTTTTTAAATTATTTTTCTATTCATACTTATACATGAGAAAAATCGAAAATATATAATTGGATTAACGGCAAAAAGTCCTGTTGACCAGTGTAATTATTCATGGGATCCTTTTACTCTTTTAAATCTAGACATTCCTTTGTCAGATCTTCTAGCTGAGTCCTATTTGTTTTTATATTCTTAATCCGAAATAGTGCATGTCTTGAAAATAAAATACATCCCATATTACTCACTGATAATGGAGCTTTCTATCCACTTGCGCGTCCAAACCGCGCGCCGTTCGCCACCCGCTGCGTCCAGCTAAATCAGAGACTAATTTTACATTTCAAATGATAGTTGTTCGTTTTTTCAATTTGGAGTTTGACATTTGCATGTGTCAATTTAGTCTCCGAGATTAAAAAATAGACAGTCATTTCCAACATAAAGCGTAATAACTAGAAAACTACTGCAGCAATACCTTAATAAAAAATTATGTATATAGCTGAAACTATACAGAATCAAAATAGCTGTTAAAACTAAATTACAACTTCATAGTCCAAAGTACTGTAAAAAAAATGTTAAACTTAAGAATATGTGTTAAATTTCCGTAAAATATTTGTTCTTGCTGAACTTTTGTACAATATTTTGTAGTTTCTGTCAATAAAACCTATTTATTATTAAACTAGACTATCTAAGCTTTTTTTTGATACCCATATGGGACATATGGGTATCAAAAAAAGCTTGGAAAACAGAGTAGCACAATGAACCAAAACAAACACCCCATTCCCTCACCAATTTGATACCGCCTGCGATGTCCAAATTATGGCAAGATGGCCGACATAAGCTTATAATATGCGTTTTTGATAAGGACACGTTTGATGTGGGTTTTGGACTTTCCATCGCTAAGTTCTGTAACCGATTTTGGCAACTTGTTATTAGTTTTCACGAATAGGATTTATTTTATTCTAAATGATTATTTTATGATTATATTTGAAAGGCAATCATTGCATACAATGATTGCCTTTACATATAAATAATGTTTATAATACTTGCCTCTACATACTGGAATTGAAGGCACCATTAATTTAGCATTGTGTGTATTAATAATAGGTCTTATAAGTGAATTTATGCCATGAAATTATAACAATATCGCGGAAGTTGCATGGAAGCACCAAGTAGGCTAGTACCTAGTGTTTAATGTGTTGTCATTCAAAGAGGTTGCGTTGAGAGTAATGAGTGTTTTCTGGTAGTACTGAGACGTCAGGTCAGGACCTGTCAAAAGTGTCAAAGCGCCTATATTTTCTTTAGTCGTGACTGAATGATGAACGAATGAATGAAACAAACGATGAACGTCATCATATATTTTATAATTCATTGTCGAAACGGAAGACCTTTTGATAAAATGGCGCCAAATGGAGAGGGGTGGCGCGAATTTTCATGATCACCCTCATTAAAGCAATATTATTTTACGGTACGAAATAAGGTTCCATTATTATTATTTTAAATGTATTGTAGACTAGCTTTTGCGCGGTTTCGCTCGCGTGCATTTTGGAAAATATCCCACGGGAACGTGCAACCAGGATTAAAAGTATCTCTGTGTCAATCCAGATTATCTGTGTACCAGATTTCATCCAAATCTGCTCAGCATGTTTGCTCCAATCCGGAACATCATCCAGACAAAGAGACAAAAATGTAAAACCTATATTTTCGGCATCAGATTTGTTCCCACACTTCGTGGTAATTACTTTTTTTTTAATATTCAAGGTTTCTACAATTTTAACGTCATTATTATTTTATTATACAGAAAAAAAAATAACCAGTGCGCAAATTTTGACAAATAAAACTTAAGCAAGTTTTATTAAAAATATATGTTTTATTTTGATAGGTCTTAGTAAAAAAAAAATAAAGTTATCGTTAACAAAAGATGTTTACTTTGAAATTTTTATGGTGACTTACCGGCCGGCCTGGGTACCTAAACAGCTGTGCGCTCGCTCAATTTCCGATTAGTAGGTTTTTTAGGTATTTTATTAGGATTTCAAGCCGGGAAAAAAATTGTGTTGAATAAATAATGAAAATGTGTTCCATTACTGATACTGAGCCACCAAAAAAATAAATACACACTGGTAATTTTTATTTCTTGTATTAAACGTGCTTAAAATATAGAATAAGACGTCCCCTGCAATGTGTTAACTGACGTATAACAAAAATCATACTTATGAACCTAATCATTATCCTGCTGGGGAGTTTGTTCCGCCACTTCTTCTTCCCAGCTAAAGCACTAGGAAGTGGTGAAGGGCGGGCATTTTTGGGGGACTGTCTTATGTAACTTTGACGTTCGAAGTGCTGATTCTCAGCCTAGTTTGAATAAATGACTTTTGATTTTGATTTTGATTAAGTAGCTTTTTGCAATACCCAGACAATGAAACGCTAGCTTCTAACCTAGTCGCCTTAATTAAGAAATCAATACAGTGAAAACATTGACTAGCCGACAAACGATAAAATTAATATACTTTGAGCTTCTAATTTTGGCCTGAAGCAAAATTCAGCTAAGTCAAGTAGAATTACATAACAAAATTAACGTTTGGAAAGGCAACAGTAATTTTCATTTAATTAAGTCTTTCGCTTAAGATAATTCTGCAAGATTGCCGAGTACCGTTAAGATCTCGGCAAGATTGTCGAGTACTTATCGTTAGAGCGTTTGTCCACCGTAGCCGTCACCGGGACGTCACCGAGAACGAGATGACGGCGCCAATGTAGCGATGCATACATTTACTGTGGCCGCATGTCCACCGCATGTCACCTGAGCGCCGTCATCCCGGCCGCTTAAGTTTTGTGTAGTTCAGCGCGACATTGTGACGGGCTGATGTAATACAGAACACGTTTGATTTTGTCTACACACTGAAGGTTGTCCGGCTATTGTTTTGTCTATCATAACATACTGAACCGCCGAGTACGGTAGCGGTGGACATACGATCACTGTCATACGGACGTCATATTCGGTTCAAATAATCTCGTTTCTCGGTGACGTCCTGGTGACGCCTGCTGTGGACAAACGCCTTTAAGATGGTAAGATTGCCGAGTACGCGTAATCCCGGGAAGACTGCAATTCGTAAAGAAAGCACGTTCCGTTAATGCTCCACGATTAAATGAAATGGTGCGTTGTATTCAATGAAGTGGCTTGCTATATTCAACGACTTTGCTTTTGAAATGATTTTATAAAGCCTGTGAAAACAGAAATAATTGTCTGTTGACAGTATTATGAAAGATGATATGGTTAGGAAGGGAGTGATTACCGAGGTGACGACTAACAGATAAGTATGGAAGAACAAGACATGTTGCGCCCCCAAATAAATAAATAAATAGTTCATCGTCACTATCATTCTCCTGCCCTTATCCCAATAAGGGCAGGAGAATTATCAATTGTCATTTGCCTAGCCTTTTCTCAACTATATTGGCTTAATGATGGGGGACAGATGTAGCTGAACACCAGTTTTTTATATGGAGCGACTGCCTGACAGCCCAGTTACTAGGTAATACGATACAGCTCTGTAAAATGGTTGTTGACAACTCAATATGGGCACACATCATCATCATCATTATTCTCCTGCCCTGATCCCAATTTATTTGTGGTCGGCGCAACATGTCCTTTTCTTCCATACATCTCTATTAGTTGTCATCTCGGTAGTCACCCCCTTTCTAGGCATATCATCTTTCATACAGTCCATCCATCGTTTCTTTGGTCTTCCCCTACTGTTATAGCCATCGACATTCATACTTAAGACTTTCCTCACGACGTTTTTCTCATTCCTCTGCATCACATGCCCATTCCATAACGATTTCCGTACAACTTTTCAGTCACCGGTGCCACTTTCAGACTCACTCACTTTCTTATGTGCTCATTTCTTATTATTTCCATTTGCATGCAATTGCCTTTCATTCATCCCTTTTGTGGCTCGACATTCTGATCCATACAAGACAGCAGATCTAAACATTGTTTTAAATATATTCCCCTTAAGTTTACGGGGAATGCGGAAATCGCAGATTTTTCCCGCGACCTGCTGCCATTTCATCCATCTAGTGTTAACCCTATGCTTAACCGTCCGATCTACTTCGCCATCACTTTGCACGAGTGAACCGAGATATCGAAAGTCAGATCAGACTGGGAGAAGTGCGCCATCAAGCGCTATAGCTCCAGAACTGGAGAGACCGCCGAAACCGCATAACATAATAATATTCTCCTCTCCAGCTTCTGTTGCCATTTCTCCAATCTACTCTGGATCTCAGTTCCATCCATAGCATGCACCAGGGTGCCTTTTCCTGTATGTCCGACGTCAGAGCATCCATAATTAACAGGAAGAGGACTTAAAGCCGACCCTTTGTGTAAATCTACAGCCACACTGAACCCGTCGGTATTGCCGGCAGCTGACCGGCCGCACGTACAAGATTGGCTGTACATAATACGAATTAACTCCACATACTTCCCGGGCAAACCTTTCTCTTTTAAGGCCCACCAGAACACATTCCGAGGTACCCTATCATACGCTTTCTCCAGATCAATGAACACCATGTGCAAGATCTTGAGTGCACGTCTGAACTTCTCGCACAGTTGGCGGAGTGCAAAAGTGGCGTCCACTGTTCCTCGACCTGGCATAAACCCAAACTGGTTCGGGGTAATCTCACTCTCCTCTCGCACTACGTTTCTCTATTATTTACTATATGGGCACACAATAATCGTGAATATTGCCTTCATCATGAGCCTTCAGCAGTCCACTGCTGGAAATAGACCTCTCCAATTGCACGCCATTCAGCACGATTCTCGGCAACTCTCATAGATCGTCGCTCTACCTAGCCTGAGGGCGTCTTACCTTACGTTTTTCGATTAGTGGTCTCTACACAAGAACACGTCTACCCCAACAGTCATCGGTTCTGCGGCTAATATTGTCTAGTTTCACTTAAACTTGAGCCGTTTCAGCTATACTTATAAGGACACCCCTGTAAATTGTCACTTTTTCTTAATCACCGCTTATGACGTTAACGGGTGACCTGTGGGACTAGCCCCACAGGTCACCCGTTAACGTCATAAGCGGTGATTACTGCTGTTTATAGAAGCAAATGCGCGGAGCTCCTAAACGTAAATTCGAACGATTTTAAAGTTGAAAATACTCGTTTCACACATTTATTCATGTGTACTTATTGTGCTTGTCGCAAACATTTTAACTGAGATGGAGGATAGTTGCACTGTTATTCAAAATTCGTTTGAATTTACGTTATATTTAATTCGCGAGTTCGTGGTATAGAGTAGACTCATCTCAACATGTCCCTTGACTTTGTATATATGGACATATATTTATAATATAGTTATATGTTATAGATATAAATATGCATATTTATGTATTTGTGTACCTATTTATTTATAATTAATTATGATATATTTTTAATAAAGAACTCTCATTGTTCCTCTCAAACAGAGCACCTGCCATCAAATCGTTTCACCAACCTTGGTTGACTGGTAGAGAATGCCTAAGGCTTTAAGTCCGCCTGTGTACCTTTTTTGTGTGTAAAAGTTTAAATAAATAAATATATATGTAGGTTTCTGGTAACATATATTAAAGAAAAGTTGTATAATTATGATGATGGGTTTATACATATTTTCACGCCAGAAGTGTACCGACAGTACACCCACATGTTGCCAGTTATGTTTGGTGACCAGCCACTTCACCAAACATTAATTCAAAATTTTTTACTTGAAAAGCAACGATTGGCAAAACATTATTTGTCATTTCATCATTCTCCAACAACAAGTTTACCAAACATTTCACTTAGCAAAATAATTATCCGATAAACTTTTATTTAATAACGTATTATTTGACAAACAATCCATTAATTTTTAGTTTTATTCCATAAATAACGTTTGCAATAAAGACATTACACAAAAAAGAGAAAATAAATGAATTTTGTTTTCTATAAGCACAAACCCCCCAAACAAACACCCTGACAGACACCCTAACCCTAGACGGTCGATGTCAGGGGCACCCCAAGGTTCAGTTAGTTAGGTTCCTTTAAACCCTGCAGATAGAAATAGGAGCCCCGCTGCGCGGGGCTCCGTTAACCTGCTGACGGAAACGCTAACCCTACACGGTCGACATCACGGGGAGTTAGGTTCGGTTAGGTTTCTTTAAACCCTGCAGACAGAAATATAAATGAGAAATGAAAAATGTATAAATGATTAAATATCATCTGATGTATTTGTAAAAAGAATAGTTTGCCAAAGTTTAGTGTTTATAAAATAATACATTTGCGGAATAAGTTGTTTTCGAAATAAATAGTATACGAAACGTTGGTTGTAAAATGAAAATTTGTCAATTAAGTTTTGGTGAAAATTTAGTGAACCGTTAAGTTTAAGTCACACGTAATAGGGGCGAGCCTATTGCCCGGCACAAATCCAGACTACGGGCTGCTACTGGAAAAGCCCAATAATACTTTGCCGGACCTGGTAATCGAATCCAGGACCTCATGTTTAGCAGTAGCACAAGTGATCGTAAGACCAACGAGGCAGTCAAAGGGTGTCATGATGTGTTTATAACTCATACAACTTTGTTAAAGGGTGCCGTCTCTTTTAGAGTTCACTTGGCTACACTGTACAGCTTACAAATATTTGTTCCGCCTCCCCACTTCATGTTCAGGCGTGTGATTTATATTTGCAGTGGTTTTGGCGGCAGGGAGTGCAAACGTGAGTCAAGTACTTACTAAATAAATAGTGAGTTAGTTACATAGTAACTGTGTATAGGCTCGCGTTTGATAGGGTAGTGATGTCATTGATTATTAGTTTCGAGTGTCAAATTGTGCCAAATAAAAACAATAGTTTTAAAGTAGATATGTATTCATCGTTGCAGTTATTTTGGAATCAATTTAGACAATTTTATTTTTATGTAGGTTTTATTTTTTTTGTCATGATTTGCCAGTGCCGCCAAACTTTCGGGACTTAATTTCTCATGAAATCGAGATTTTAAAAGACATTGAATCTAAGAGCAAAATACGAGTAATAAGAAGCTACCATACTATTAGGTACCTACTATGTACGCAGGTTCTATATATCGAATCTCCATAGAGAAAAGCTACCTTTTTAAGCCCGTCAATTGATGCTTACAAAGTAAAAGCCAAAGTCTTTCAAAGAGAAACCACCACCAAAGACTTTGATGGGAATCAAAGACAGATCTTTACCGAACAAAAAGCGATAATAGCCTTAAATCGAAAATCTATAAAGAGAAAAGACTCGTGCATTTTATTTCGAAAGTTCAAAGGAAAATATCAACATAAAATCCTCGAGGGATCAAATGCGGGATCAGTGCGGGTTCTTCTCAAATCTCATAAAATTCAATTGTTTAACTGTCAAGATCTCGGCCTCTGATTTGGGTTGAGAGGATGAACGGATAACCCGGGGGTGCGAGTAATCCCGGCTATCCGGCACTTTTGCCCACTTCACAAAATAACCCAATGGAATTTGGGGATCAGTGGATAATTTGGGAATTATGGTTTGTTAAACTTAGTGTTTTTTTTTTGGAACGAAGTTTCTTTATCGCACGTTATTATACTTTGCACACTTTGCGAACGAGAACTAGACCGAAAAAAGTGTAACATTTTATCTATCATTTTGTTTAGTCACGAAACTTTTTTTTTTCATTTATACTCACGAATTTTATTTAATTTCCTGTTATTGAATATATTATTTGTCGGATCTTTCATGAGTATGCACTTAAAATGAGGCCAAGTGCCTTTGTTTAACATAGTGCGGACTCTAGGATTGCGTATGATGCCAATAGGGACGGATGAAGCGACAGTGATCGTTGAGACGTGGTCGCGACACATACTGGCCTAGGAACTGCTCAGTGTTTCCTTTTAAGTTCAGAGTATTACTTAAGTACTGTAGTGTTAGTAATTTTCAAAATCAAAACTCATTTATTCAAGTTAGGCTGAAAATCAGCACTTTTTGAACGTCAAAATTACATAAGACAGTCCCCCAAAAAACGCCCGCCCTGCACCACTTCCTAGTGCTTTAGCTGGGAAGAAGAAGTGGCGCAACAAACTCCTCAGCAGCACAGCTCAGTTAAAAATGATAAAACAAAAAAAAATATTAATTTGATGATGAGTAACAACACCAAATCTTTTTATTTACTATTTAAATCGCCATGTACTCCCATGCCGATTTCGACTATGACTATTGCTGCTTTTGACGGCTGTATTCCCATGCTGATTTCGGCTACGGTGACTATTGCTGCTTTTGACGGCTGTATTCCTATGCCGATTTCGGCTAAGTTTACTATTTTTGCTTTTGACGGCTGTATTCCTATGCCGATTTCGGCTAAGTTTACTATTTTTGCTTTTGACGGCTGTATTCCTATGCCGATTTCGGCTAAGTTTACTATTTTTGCTTTTGACGGCTGTATTCCTATGCCGATTTCAGCTAAGTTTACTATTTCTGCTTTTGACGGCTGTATTCCTGTGCCGATTTCGGCTAAGGTTACTATTTTTGCTTTTGACGGCTGTATTCCTATGCTGATTTCAGCTAAGGTTACTATTTCTGCTTTTGACGGCTGTATTCCTATGCCGATTTCAGCTAAGGTTACTATTTCTGCTTTTGACGACTGTATTCCTATGCCGATTTCGGCTAAGGTTACTATTTTTACTTTTGACGTCTGTATTCCTATGCCGATTTCGGCTAAGGTTACTATATTTGCTTTTGACGGCTGTATTCCTATGCCGATTTCAGCTAAGGTTACTATTTCTGCTTTTGACGGCTGTGGGTTACGAGTTATTTGATACATAAATTTTACAGCGTAAGGAACTCCGTTCCAACTGGGTGTCCCACGACACCTGTTGACTATTTCTCAACGAGTTAAAAAAAAAAAAAGAGTTTTTTTGGGGCTCATCAACCGCCGCTTGTGTAGTCACTAGAAATATGAGTTAAAAAGCTGGTTTTTTTATGTAACCTCCGCAGACGTGATGGGTATCGATGAATAACACGATAAAATAAAAATAAACAGATTTTCTCAACTCATTCTTCTAGTAAAAATAATACTAGGGGTTGTAGACCCCAAAAAACATCATGATAACTTTTTAATTTTTATTGTTTGTATAAGCGATATTTATCCATATTATCTGCGGAGTTTCGTTAGCTAATTTAGTTTGACCCTGCATATCTCATTCACTGGCACGAGACCTACATAATATTGTACGCTTCTTGAGCGAGAAAATATTCAATAGTAACTTCGAAAGGCACCTGGCCTTCCACCGACGAGGACGGCTGATTATTTTTGTATATATTTTGTATATAACAAAATATATACAAAAATGATCAGCCGTCCCCATGGACGTCGGCAAGTTTATTTTGGGGTGCATCTTCAGCTCCACGAAGCGAGCTCGGATATGTTAAGGTTATCGTTTGTCCATTCATACAAGGGGTAACTTTACTTTGTCGACATGTGCAGGAAAGCTTATGTTATTTGCATCCGCCTCGAATGGCATGGGTTTTATTTTGTCCATTCATACAAAAAGAGGACTAACTGTGTAGACTTATGCAAGCTTAAGAAAATAACGCTTTGAATGTGGTTGAGCTGTCAAAATTCATTGCTACTGATTATGTGTTATGCTATTACCCCGTCATCATTGTTCATTTACACACAATCCTAATGATAAGTTAACTGACTGACATCGTCATTCTTTTGCTTTGTTTGTCTTTTGTTTTCTGATAAAATAATTTCTATTTCCACACATAACCTATTGTAACGTAATTCTATCTGTCTTTCAATTGCATTTTTCGTAGCACATTCACGATCGACGTAAAACCTTTAGTAAGTTCAATGTAAAGAGTTACATTGGTCAAAGAGTTATCTCGGTAAGGTAAGGTATAAATTAGAATGATTGCCTAGAGTTTTATGAAACTCACGGCAATCATTCTAATGTATAAGTACTTTATAACAATGAGATAAGATTTAAATTGCAATGACTTATTAATGATTTTACGTTATTCAAATTTAACCGAGAATGCAGATATATGATTTTAATTACTTTTAAATTTGTTATTACGCCTTCATATAATGCAAATAAGTTATGCAAAAAATGTATG
This sequence comes from Atethmia centrago, assembly GCA_905333075.3. Classification (NCBI taxonomy): domain Eukaryota; kingdom Metazoa; phylum Arthropoda; class Insecta; order Lepidoptera; family Noctuidae; genus Atethmia; species Atethmia centrago. The sequence continues at coordinate 20,231,835 of HG995385.1, forward strand.
TTAAACTAGAACGCATACACATCAATTCTTTAAGTGAATATTTAAGTATTGTAGTAAAATACTTTATGAAATAAATTCAGGAAGTAATGTCTACTCAAAGCATAAAAAAAACGATATTACTTTCAAACTACTTAAGATATTTTCATGTTTTTTTTTTTTGTGTATGAACAGACTATTTTATTACCTATAATTCGATCTGTGATTTTTGTCAAATATTCATATTTTCGTTAGTAAAAAATAATATTTCCTATGAAACCGAACGGCGGCGTGGCGTGAGAGCGACTCGTATTTGTATGGCCAAGGTCTACGGCGATTACCCGACCTGTTCAACCAGCGAACAAGCAGTAGCACTACAGCGTCAGTGTTAAGAGCGACATACATTCGTTCTAAGCGCCGCCAACACCGGCGCACCGTCAGCGCTAAGAAGCGACCTACTGAGATCTTCGCTTCACCGGCTCGATACACACACAGCACACATGTAAATAGGTATCACAATGTGTACTCGTATTTACCGCAAGATTTGTATATAATTAAGTTAATTATCGTAATAAATTAGTCATCAAGGTGGAGTCGAGTATGATCTCCTATAACTCCTCTCACTGTGGCCAAGACACCTTTAGCCATCATCGGTCCTATGTGTCTGTGGGATTGGCAGTGAGAAAACTATACATTGCACGACGTAAACAAACCCTTATTCCTACCCAAATTCAGTCTGCTACCGTAGGTCTCCTTGTAACAGTCTTCCCGCACGTAAAACCAACGTCAACTGTCAACTGATAGATAACAGATCAGCGCATTTGTTTACATAGCCAAGTGACGTAATGACCACAGAGCAACATGGCATCCACTGCGTCCAGCGTTTTCGTCAAACTACGCGCGAAATTTGAAAATGTAAAATTTAAATGCATTTTTATGGCACTTATCGATTGAATAAAAATTTTGTAATTTTTTTTTGGGGCATATTAGCACTATAGAATTTAATTAAGACAATTTTCAAAAATGGGTGTAAGACCCTATTGTCTTGAACATAGTCATAATGTGCACATTTGGAATAACGACCATACTAACCTGTAAGTCCCGGTGCGTACACGACCCTTAACTCGAACACGACAGTACGTGATTTTCCTTTCATCCATGAAAAGGAAAACATGTTATCTAGCTAGAGTTTAGTATCATTATATTTGTTATAACACAGCCTGTTTGTAATGAAGTCTGTTTGACACCGGTTATATTCTAGTTTTCAGTAACCCCAACAAGCACTTGACGATTTTACCCTAAAATTGAGGCAGAAGCGTCATATTTCACATGTTATACTGAGTGGATATAACCGGTTATACCCGAGTCTAGGCAACTATCCGGATTACCCAGCTCGTCTGTTACGGTTAATGGCGCTTAAGCCTTAATTTATTAAGGATTAGTGCGGTTACACTGATTATGTTACACGAGAGGAATTGGGCTCGAAATTAATAAAGGAATATTCATGAAGAAATAACGAGGTTGAAGGAAATTGTTGTAAATACAGAGTAGATTACTTTAAATAATTACATACATAAAGATTATATCACGCCTTGTTTCCCCGAAGCTAAGCTAGGCAATGTGTACCCACATTTCGCCAATTATGTTAAGTCCCATGTAAGAGGGGGCGAGTTTATTGCCATCAACGGAGCACAAATCCAGACGTCGGGCTACTGAGAAATTCCGAATAGGAAAACCCAATAACATCCTGGGAATTGAACCCAGGATCTCATGCTTAGCAGTAGCGCTTACAACCACTAAACTAACGAGGCAGTCAAATAGTTTAAATAGCAAAGTGTGAATGAGATTAAGTAAATAACATTCAATTTTATTTTGAAAAATTGAGGTGATGTATTTTGACCTACCTATACATTAAGAATATCGACGGTTAAAAGGTAATAAGCGACAATTTGGTCTAAAATGAGTTATGAATGCCACCCTACTGAATCTCTATTTATAAGTAGGAGCATTCATAACTCATTTTCGGCCAAAATGTCGCTTACAACCTTTTAACCGTCGATATGGATTAAGATCAAAACCGCCGCAATAGAACTTACGCGTTTATTCTTCGGGGGCGGCGTTATTATTGGACGAAATCCTGTCCTCCGTAGAAACAATGGTGCATAATTCTATATATAATTGTGTATCTATTAAGCAGCAGGTTTTTCCATAAAACTCTAAGTCACACTTACCAACCGACTGCAAAAAAATCTTCAATATTTTGGAGATTTTTCGCATTTTTAATACCTAACCTGTCGATAACAATCTGCCTTTTCCTAACTATGTTGGGGTCGGCTTTCAGATTAAAAAAAAATAATCTATCTTTATTTTACATCCGATTATACCAACATTACGAAAAGAAAAAAAAAATACGCTACAAAATATACAACTGGCGGCCTCATCACTTACTGCGATCTCTTCTAGGCAATCTTGGACATTGATTTTCTGGAAATACAATGGGGTTGTCGTTGGTCCAAATAAAAAGTATTTAAGTATAACTGGATGCAGCTGAATACCTGTATTTTTCATGGAGCGACTGCCTATCTGACCTCCACAACCCAGTAACTGGGTAATACGATACCCCTTGGTAAGACTGGTTGTCGGACTTTTGGGCTTCTGACTGCCCGTAACGACTGTTAAAGTTCTACGAATGACAGCCGGGACCAATGGCTTAACGTGCTTTCCGAGCACATTTCTGAGGCACGAAGGGGTCTCCATGTGTAATGGATGGTCACCGATCCACAAACCGACCGCGGCAAGCGTAGCCTAACCTTCGATAGACCCGTGCGCCTGTTATCATTTACCCATGAGCCCCTCAAACCGAAGCGAAGTCTTTGCAAACTAGAGCAATCAATTTCTCCTACGTATGCGCGTGTATGTAACTGACAGCATTATTAATTGTAAAATGCTATTGTTCCGTGAATGACTTTCCTAATAACACCGACTTATGTGTCGCCAGCAAATCACTTTTCCACAAACTGTCAAATTTCTCCAAATGATTGTAAACTTTAAAATGTTGATGGTTTAGTTTAAAATAGAATGAGAAAATTTAACAGTTTGCGGTAACTTGATGTGTTGGCGACTGTACTCAATGATTTAATGTAATTTAATTTTGACAAACTTAATTATGACATTGTTTCGTTTTATTTAATTTCAATTGTATTGTAGATATAAATTAATGTTTTGTTATATGAATTTACCATGCCGACTACTGTTCAACTGTAATGCCGCAAAAATAATTTAAGGCTGCACGAGCCTTTAACCATGTCATCATTGCATTTAATGTTATATTAATTCACTCATGTTATAATAATGGTGCATGCCTCATATTTTAACTGTAACATCTTATTTACTGTACGTAATTACAATCTATGCAAATAAATGTTTACTTTAATTTACTTTATGTACATTCTCACCATTCATTTTTATTTAAGTTAAAATTTTAAGTTCACACAGAGACAGAGAAGGGTTGGGTAATCGCCATTGATCTTGGTCATACAAATGTGCGTCGGCGCGTTCACGCCACGCGGCCGTTCAGTTTCATAGGGAATATTTATTTTTACTAAAGAGAATATTAAAAAATAACAGATACAATTGTATATAATAAAAAGTCTAATCGTACAAAAAAAAATAAAATATCTTAAGTAGTTTGAAATTTTATATTCTTTCATTACTTCCTGAATTTATTTCATAAAGTATTTTATCGCAATATTTAAATATTCACTTAAATAATTGACGTGTATGCGTTCTAGTTTAACATATTTTTTTTGTATAACTTACTTGCGTTATATGAAGGCGTAATAATAGATTTAAATGCCTCTAAAATCATATATCTGCGCCTTAAGCGTCATTATTACAGTAGTCCAGACATCGCCTATCGAAACCCCGCCTACAATGGACGCGACGAATGCAAATGACATGAACTTAAGCAGATGGCAAGTGGCGCCAAAAAGCCAAATGCGAAAAAACATACTCGTAGAGCGGTAAAAAGCTTTCTTAAGGTCGGGTAAACGTTGACCTTGTCTATACAAATGCGCGTCGCGTTCACAACAATAGTTTAACAATAACAATAGTTTTGACACAAATTTATCAAGAACTTTCTTTTGACTCTCCTCTAAACTCGTGAAATTCCATATCAGACCTTATGCGTCTCAGGTAGAGATTTAATTGTCAAACACAATTTAAACTAAAATTAAACTGACTTAATATTTCATTCTACCCCGATTGAAATGTGACGCCTGTTTCAGATAGCGACATGTTTTATGTCCTCGACCTTGCAGCTGTTGTTTCAGAATTTTGATAAACAGACCGACAGACCTTTGGGACTAGCCCGAACGGGAGGAGTAACGTAGGTACCGTAAATTCCTACGATTTTAAAATTGAAAATACTCATTCTCACAATATATTGACTTAGTTTTAAGAGCCTGACAACAGCTAAAGCGCGGTCACTGTCGGACTGCATAGAAAAGAAAGAGAAGCGCGACACAAAGCTGGTCATTTATTGTAAAATATGAATCAATTATAGTGTTGTGTGCAAAATCAATAATATCCAATCCTATTGATTCGATAAAAAAATTAAAACACTATTATGCTAATATGTAGTTTGTAGAATAATCTGACAAAAAATCAGAATGATTGCATGTATATTAGTATCCTGGCGAATATCATATATTTGTTTGATTTTGTTTACTGCAGCGGATCATATACTTTTAGGCATTATAAAATTTTCAATATTTGCGTTTAAGTCCTGTAGTTCCCTTAAGTAAAACTCCTACTAGGTACAACCCTGATTACATGAGGAAAAAATAGCCCTCCGTATTCCATAGACAATCATTGTTATTCATCTATCGATTCCATTTGAGAAGACACAAACAAAACGTCACGTACTTACTCCTCGCCGCTAAGGGCCAATTCACACGATGCGTTGCGACGGCGGTGTCTCTGCGGTGTCCTACATATAATTAATATCTATGGTATACCACACGGTGGCACACATTCACACAGGAGGGGCTTTGGCTAAATAATAACAGCCACACAGGTCTATCGATCAGGTTAAGCTACGCTTGCTGCGGTTGGTTCGTGGATGGGTGACCATCTTTACATACCCTCCGTGCCTTAGAAAGCACGTTAACCTGTTGGTCCCAGCTGTTATTCGTGGATCTTTGACAGTCGCTAGGGTCATCAGAAGCCCGATAGTCTGACAACCAGTCTTACCAAGGGGTATCGTGTTACCCAGTTACTGGGTTGTGGCGGTCAGATAGGCAGTCGCTCCATGTAAAATACTGGTATTCAGCTCAGAAAAAGGCTAGGCAGATAATGAAGCCACACGGTGCGTTCCTGCGTCGCATCGCAAGTACACCGAGCTTGCAAACCGCGAGACGTGGTGGGGAGGACGCGTTGCGACGCCAGAGTGGCACCGCTTAGTTATTTGTGCGGTAGAAGAAAGGGCGAATTCTTTGCGGTGCGGCGTAATGACGTTGCGGCACCGCAACGCTCGTGTGACGTGTGCGGTGAAATCTTTGCGGTGGGGCACCGCAAAGCATCGTGTGAATAGGCTCAAAATATAAGCAAATCAATTACATAATTATGTGGCTGTACTAGTCGACAACTGGGTTATCCGGCTCGATATCTACGTCCGGTACATCCGGGCCTATTGTCTGCTGGCAGGGTGTGATAGCTGATAAGATTCACATTAGCGATAGTACCTATAGTAATCTCAAGTTACTATACATGGAAATATCGCAGTGTATATCCCACTACCGGCAGTGGTTTATCGTGACATTTGACTTGAAATGTCAATCAAAGTCAAAGTTAAGGGTCGTGCAGACAGGCACGACGCGACACCGGTAGAACAATTTCTGGGAAGTTTTCATTGAAATTGTTCCACTAGAGTCGCGTTGTGCCTGGGGACTAGTCCCTAAGTCCATCAACGAAGATATAGGCCCGTCTGAAAGTAGTTGATACGTCAAAACAAGTGACAAATTCAATTTTTCGAACGTGCACAAACACATTGCGGGTAGGGACACTGTCAAATCGTGTTGTCATTCATTCTCAGTTCGGGCTCCGAAGTAATCTTATGTCCGTAGGTGATACGGAGGAGGAGACGCCCGTAACTTCGGCCGTTACTACGGATTTAGTGCTTAGGGAGTAGGACCCCTGTCGCTCCTTAAGTCATTTATTATATATCTTCTATCTATTATATTCTATATTTATCTATCTATATTAAAGAAAAGAAAAAAAGAAAGCTATTTATTTGGGACACGCCCGGGAAATACAACAATAAAAAAGGATATAAAACTAATAAAATCATGAAAAAAATAACATAATAGTGAAAACAAAATCAAAAAGAAGACCTCTGCGAGGCCAAAAAGGCCCCTATCTCAGCATGATGCAGCGATATTTAATAAAAAAACAAATACCGCAGCGCTGGTATTTTGATAGGGCCCGCTGTGATGCCACGGACACACCTACACCTACGGGCACAAAATAAATCCCAATGGAGGATGCAAAAACAATAATAAATAAAATAAACAATAAATTATAATAAAAAAAAAAATCAATTGAAAACCGTAATTCGTACAATAACTCATTACATAATCAGCCTATAATGTTCCCACTGCTGGGACACAGGCCTCCTCTCTGTGAGAGGAAGTGGGCCGTAATCCACCACGCGGGCCCAGTGCGGGTTGGTAGAAGTCACATGTCTTTGAATTTTTGGTTCTAGAACATGACGGTTTCCTCACGATCCTTCACCGTTTTAAGAGCAGTGGTGATGAAATAATTTACACAAAGTAAAGCGCCTGCCTGTGTTCGAACCTACGACCTACAACACGTAAGTCGCGGACGTTACCACTGGGTCACCACTGCTCTCAATAACTCATTAAATGTTACGGTTGACCCACACCCGACGCTACATCAACGCTACATCTACGCTACATCTATACCTATACGCTATATCTATATTTATATTCTATCTATAATATCTTCTATACATACAGAGCGGCGATTTAGTCACCTGCATCCTTTAAGGGGGTGATTCTATTCGTCATACTAAACACCTTTCGCTATGAAAATCATATCCGAATCGTATATAAAATATAAATACATTAATCGAAATAGTCTGTCTACTGTTGTATATGAATTTGTTGTTTTTTCTCGAATAGGGTATTTTACTATATACGAGAAAAAATCTATAAATATATTATTGAGATAGTTTAGGCAAAAAGGAGTCGGAAAATGCTAGTTTTAGTTCATAAAATAACAAAATAAATTTGAAAATTCAATTCAACGTTTTCAGTTTATCTAATCTGTTAAAAAAACACCATGAAATAGTAGCCGCCATGTTATTACTTCATACGGCTATGTTAACAAAAACGTGTCAATTATTATACAAAGATCAGCGCATTTGTTTTCATAGCCCAGTGACGTCATGACCACAGAGCAACATGGCGTCCACTGCGTCCAGCGTTTTCGTCAACCTACGCGCGAAATTTGAAAATGTAAAATTTTAAATGCATTTTTATGGCACTTATCGATTGAATAAAAATTTTGTGATTATTTTTTTGGGCATATTAGCACTATAGAATTTAATTATGACACTTTTCAAAAATGGGTTTAAGACCCTATTGGATATGATATTTGTAGCGAAGGTTGTTTAGAATGACGAGTAAAATCACCCCCTTCACAGGTCCGTACAGACAGTGGCAGGGACATGTCATTCGAGCCGTGGATAATTAATTAATTAATTTAGTGTTTATTTCGGCCAAAAAAACAGTGTTGGTAACAAAAAAAAAAAAATGTTTTGCTGGTTTTGGGAACCGGGTCGACATGTGTAAATCTACTCAGTGTCTACTAACAAATGGATTTTCAAATTTGGATTTAGATGAAATTTGGCACATAGGTAGTTTATAACCTGGAATAATTCATAGGGTAGGTTTTAATCCCGGTAGTACGTTCCCGTGGGATATTGTCCAACATCCACGCGGTCGAGGCCGCGGGCAAAAGTTAGTATCATTTATTTCAATGAGGGTTTTCTGGCAGCACTGAGACGTCAGGTCAGGACCTGTCAAAAGTGTAAAAGCGCCTATATTTTCTTTGGTCGTGACTGAATGATGAACGAATGAATGAAACGAATGATGAACGCCTTCATATATTTTATATCCATTGAATGGAAGACCTCTTGTCAAAGTGGCGCCATCTAGTGGCGTGAATCTTCATTAGGCACATCAAGAGCACTTTTGAATGTCACAATTTGCAAGAAAATATTATTGATTCTAGTTGCTCTTTCCAAAAGGTAGTTTCGTATGGAGAATGAATAGTTAGCTAAATTATGTCTCAAAATGCAGTAGGTATGGCAATTTAGGAAAATATATCCGCCGTCTTCACAAAAACTTGAGTGTTGACCCACTGTTGGGAATATTAAAATCAAAATATTTTATATACATGGCACTTATGAAACGTCGTTTCCTATGGAGAAGGGCCGGCAAGAAACTCCACGGTTACTCTTTCAAAAATAATTGGCTTTTATAATATTTTCAAAGTCTTAATAGTTATGGGAGGACAGTGTAGGCCTGTCAACAAGTACCAGGTACTTAACAAACAATAAATGGTATACAAATCTGCAGTCTATTAAGCATACAACGTTCTCACATTCACCAAATATAAAATAGTATATAATATTCGCATTCGTTTTCATTGCATATACATTTATTTATGTATATATTATTAAGGATATGTATAATATTATATATCTGTATATCTATTCTAGTATATTGTATACTTATTATTTGCACCAACGACGGCCCCATTTTATGTCCAGGCAAATCACTGTCCATTCCATGGTTGCTTGGAAGAGATCGCAGCGATAAGGCCGCCCATGGTGTATTTTTTAGTGTTTGATTTATTTTTTGTTCTGTATTTTTAGGTGTACATACAATGACTATATAAATAAATAAATAAAAATGGTACGTAACAGCTTCCATTGACCACAATTGAATTCACACGTTTAGCCTAATACAAATACAGACCATTTTGCCTAACAATGGAAAATTACTAAATGTTTGCTGACTGTAAACGCTACTACCTAAATTATGAAAGGATTTGCGGTTCGAAGGCAAAGACACATAATTATATCGACGTTTAGTTCATAATAGGCATTAAGAATTAGGGGTTTTCTGAAATGGCGTTCACTAGGTGGCAGCACTGAGATGTCAGGTCCGGGTACCTGTCAAAAGTTTATATAATCGTGACTGAATGATGAACGAATGAATGAAAAGAATGATGAACGTCATCACACATTTTATATTCATCGTCGGAATGGTTGGGGATTACTAATGAAAACTTAACTTACTACTAAACTTACTCTGTATATTCCATTGCTGTAGGTAATTGAATAAAAGTAAACAAATCGTAAAAAGGTATTTTATAGATTACACTTTCTTGTTTAAAAAAACATTGTAACTTATAACCGAATAAAATTTATTTTTGTTTTTTACGATAGTTTCCTCTTTTATTATTATATGTTAAACTTTATCATTTATTCTTAAACTAATCTTCGTACATGTAACTGCTTGAGCATAATTTTTCTATTAGATTTATAATATTACTATAATATTTTGTAATCTGTCTATTGTAAAGAATCCAAAAAGACAGGTTCTGTCAACGAATTATAAAGTTGCTAAATTGAAGAGTACAACTGTGACTCAGTGTGGCAACTGAAGTGACAGGTATTACGTTTAGTCGGTTACTTGACAGCTTTCTCGTGACGTGTTTTTTTTTTTGTTTACATTTCTATAACTACCTAAAACAACGGAGTATAGAAGCGTTTGCACAATGTGCGATGGTTTCCTCAAGGCTCGTGCAGATTAGCGCAATATCGCGGGCGCGACAGGCAGCAAAATACCTATCGCGCCCGCAAAAACGCCTCAGTCTGCACGGTCGTGTGGTGGCCACCACATAGCGTCCGCAATTTACCGTCGAATGGAGTCACTGAAACGTTATTAATGAAAGTAAGTTGGGGTGATTCCCTAGAGAGCGTTTTTTGACATCGTAAAGTCAAACCCTGGTGCCATAATTTTCAAGACGGCCGTCACAGCGGCCTTAAATTAATAATGAAGTCTTCTTGCGTAACTTCTGCCTACGCCCGTGGGAAAAGGCTTCAAGTTTATGTTTCTAAAGCCCTTGAAATTCCAATTATCTTGTAAAGACCCTCTTGTTACAAAACAAACAGCTGACGACGTTTATTTTTTCATTTCCAGAGAGAACGCAGTACAAACGTTGTTTACGTGGCATTATTAACAATTCTCTGACAAAATGGAGAGCGTAATACTATTCAAAACACGCAACAAAATAGACACCTCGCAGCAAAACGATATCTCTTCACTGAATTTCATCAACAACTACAACGCAAAAATGAACCTTTTTCGGAAAGATCAAAGTTCAAATTACAACGCTCAAAAGATCTATTTACATTTGATTTTCAGTACTCGTTTCGCCACAGGCACCAAGGGAAAATTTTAATAATAACAACAGTGTTGCTCGACAATAAAGATTGTTATTGCTTGTTCGCGAAGTTAGTTGTTTATGTAATGGCGAATATGTTAGATGTTAGTAAATAAATATTTTTACCCGACTATGACGAGTGCTGAAAGGAGGGTGATGTCTTTACCTTCGTCAGTTTCTTACTGTTTCCAGATATTGATTAGGAGATAGTTTGTAAAAGCAGTTTTGAATAGAAACTGTAAATGAGCATGTTTCAGGATTGATTTCATAAAACTAAGAAATATACTAAACTGAAATTACGATGCTTTATAAAACAAAAACCTCATAATAATTTATACATACATAACATAACATAATCAGCCTATAATGTTCCCACTGCTGGGACACAGGTCTCCTCTGTGTGAGAGGGAGTGGGCCGTAATCCACCACGCGGGCCCAGTGCGGGTTGGTAGATGTCAGGTTCTAGGACATGCCGGTTTCCTCACGATGTTTTCCTTCACCGTTTTGGTGATGAAATAATTTACACAAAGTAAAGCGCCTGTCTTGGTTCGAACCTACGACCTACAAGTCGTGGCCGTTACCACTAGGCCACCACTGTTCTCTATATATTTGTACACACATACATAAACTCACACCGAGTACCCTTGGGGGTAGGTAGAAACTACATAATGCCACCTGCTGCGATCCTTACATACTCCTTTTGTTTCGTTTACGTTCATACATACATACATCTGGTCATACACGCTGGTTGCGAGTATTAGGCTAAGTTCACATGACCGCGCGAAGCCGCGCGGCACCGCGCGGTTGGAGTGTTCACATGACGCATATGTACGCGCGGCCCGGCGCGGCAGTCTGGCGTAAACATTGCTTGACAATGGACGTGGAGGAGGCAATTTGCTTATGAATTTTATACCGAAGGCTGAATCGTCGCAGAAGAAGATAAAGACGATACTGGGTGCATCCTATTTTAAGTTAAAGTCTTTCTTCAAGCATGTTTGTCACTTTATCATATTTGTCTTTTTCTGATATTGTTTACTGCAGTGGATCATATACTTTTAGGCATTATAAAACTTGCATTTAGCTTCTGTAGTCTCCTTAATTTCACACTACTTCAACAAGGTACAGTCAGGGAAATTAATTGATTATCAGGATACTACGACAATTTAATGTGTCATAGCCATTTCATAATAATTGAAAGCAGTTGTAATTTGAATAAACAGATAATTTAAGTTGTAGGTAGTAAGGAACAATCTCATGTTGGAATGCATACAAAATAAATTCATAAGGGATACCACGGCCACAGCTGCTGGCTGTGCCGCACAGGAGGACTAACTTGCTTCTAAAACCGCCAGTTACTTGCATCTTGCGTACACTCAATGAATTCGCCGAAAGGATTGACATTTTTTCATGTTCTTTGAATGAATTCGTAAAAATAACTACATACTATTTGTTTTACAATTTGTAAAATAAGTATACGCTAAGTACCACCCTATCGCTTTGTGAGATCCTGTATCTATATACAATTTATATATAATTTATGTATTTATTTAACACAACACTTCTATAAGTGTTGTGTTAAATAAATACATAAATTTGCCTGACTTTACACAGAAAATAAGACTATCAAAAAATCCTATAATAGTAATACATAATATAGTACCTACCTATCTTTTGCACTTTCTTACTTACAATCGAAAACAAAGAAGCAAGTGGTTTTCTCTTTCCTTTTCCTGCGGTTTTACCGGTTTCCTTCGAGACAACCGTAAACCTCACTTGTAACATCGCTCAGCACGCGACCATTTGTTTCATCCACAATGCAGGGTGTTTGTGCTTTGATAATAAGAACGAAGAAACGGATGTACTAAATAAAATGTGGAGAAGAGAATACGACAATAAATGAAAACACTGACAATACTAGACAAGTATATATTTTGAAACTATCAAATAACCCCTAACATCGTAATTAGAAAAGTGATTTTTCAAACAATCTAAATAGTATTGAAGAGCCGACCATGAATTTTGCCAATCTTTGACTATTTATAGTGACTAAAGTATTGGATTTATTTAATTGAATTTTTGTATGCAGACTGGGATCGTCATTTACATACGCAGTTCAATTTCTCCGTCTCCATCTTATACAATATTGTATTTAGATAATCTGTTATATTAAGAATCTCATATTTTGAGAATCTGTTATTCTGAGATCGAGCCAAAACGAAGACAACGAGATAAAAAGAAATAAAGAAACATATTTTATACACGCACAAGAAATACAAAAAGTAAAAAAGGACCATTTAAATGTAACAAAATTTACATCTTTGTTCGATTGAACAAAATACAAAGAAAATAAACGAAAACCAAGTAAAATAATAAAATAAATAGATACCTTGTTCAGCGCTTAGAAAGACACCTATGTAGTTAGCTATAATAAATTTATTCAAAGATTTGACGCATGTGTTGGAATTGAAATTGAGACGTGGAGGTCAGATAGGCAGTCGTTTTATGTAAAACTCAAAGCAATCCCGCGAGTAGCAGAGAATATATGCCTACATTTTTTCCGTCGTAGTTTCGTATCAGCATCAAAATCAAAATGTAACTGATGTTGTAGGTACTGATCCTACATTTTTTTTTTGTGGATGGGAAATCATCAAATAACTTCTCCCGCTCTGGGCGGAGCGGGAGGGTGTGTCAGATTCTTACTGACTAAAACTCACCCGTATTCCTTCCGTTGCCTGTGTTGCGGGGGCCTCGGTGACCCATAAGTACCTTCCCACGACCCCGGCAGGCGTCGGCCCTAGTGGACCCCTACATTTGTGCTGTCGACATCTCTTTGAGGCGCGTCCTTACCGGACAGTGAACTACCCATTGCTCACTGTCCGCAAGCCCGCGCCTACGGAGGCCGGAAATCCGCCTGGGATTCCCGACGCCCAGGGCGTCTCCTGCGGTGGCTAGGGGCGAGAGGGCGCGAAACATGCCTTTCCCTCAAACGTCCCGCCTCCTCCTTCGCGAGCATTACTGCTTCGCAGAAGGAGGTGACGGCTGCCCATGCCCTCTCGCTCCGTACGATGGCCTGAACCAGGGCCGGACGCGAGAGACCTCTGCCGCCGATCGCCTCCACGAGGACACGGCGGTGCTCTGCCCAAGCCGGGCAGACCTCCACCGTATGCTCCACCGTGTCCTCCGGGCGATCCACACAGTGGTGACACCCGGGCGTTTCCTCCCGCCTTATCCGACACAGGAACCCCCTGAAGCTGCCGTGTCCGGTGAGGACCTGCGTCAGGCGGAAGGTGAGGACGCCGTGCCGCCTCTCTGGCCACTCCTCAAAGAGGGGACTTATTGCCGCAATCGTGGCGTGCCCAGCACTGGGTTGCGACAACCGTACTCTCCATGTCGCCATGATATCCCGCCGGAGCTCCGTCCGCTGTGCTGCGATTTCTCGCGGCAGCGGAGTTACGCCCCGGCGTTTCGCCTCCTCGCGCCACTTTCATACATATGTTCATCCTACTTGGAGTATTTTGCATCGTCATGTTTCAGCCAATTTACACAAAACTTTAATGAATTGTACACACGGAGTGGTGGAGTGATTCATTAGGAAGTTTTGGGTGTACTTAAACGTTCATAATGAATCACTCCGTCGATCCGAAAATCACTTTGGTAGTTTTTGAGTTTATCGAGTTCAGACAGACAGACGCGGCGGGCGGATTTTGTTTTATAATATGTAGTGATAGTGATTCTGGTATTCAGCTGCATCTGGTCAGACTGGAAGCCAACCCCAACATAATTGGTAAAAGACTAGGCATATGCGATGAGATGATGATATTTTGGAATTGCCTGGTTAGTTCTAATTTCTAACGGAGATTTTATGATCAAGTTCTTTTAACTTAACAGACAGCTGTACTGCTGGGGAGTTTTCTGCGCCTATTTTTCCCAACTAGAGCACTAGGAAGTGGTGAAGGGCGGGCGTTTTGTCTTATGTAATTTTCACTTTCAAAAAGACGTGCTGATTATCAACCTAGTTTGAATAAATGACTTTTGATTTTGATTTTAGTCTTTATCTAGACATGCGGTAGCGTGTCAAGCCAAGTTCAAGTAACAGAACTGGCGAGCAGCACCGTGTGTAATATTACACGAACCATTTGGAGCCACTTTTGACCCCCTCATAACTCAAAAACTATTTCACATAAACGTGTCAAATTTGGCTCATATATTGAGACTTACAAGATACATAATGTGCTTTAAATTTCATAAACATATTTCAAACGGTTATTTAGATATTAACGTCAAAAAATCGTAATTTTTATCACTGACTGACCTATAGATCAAAACTTTAACCCAGTTCCAGATGACCTAGAAAGTTCAAATTTGGCATGCAGATAGGTAATTAGGTGAATACAAAGGAATAAATCAGAAACTGGTATTTTTTTATAATTTTATTATAATTTTTCACTTCATTGATTCTATTAAGAACACTTAACTTATACTTAGTGCCTGTAACTGTAATAATGTAAGAATCAGCAATCAGCAATCAAAACTTACGACAGCCGGTCTTTATGTGGATTAAGGCCTTCACGTGAATATATAACGAGTTGAATACCACCCTTAATTTTTTTAATATTTCCGTTTTAGTACTTATAACTAAGAGTATAATCGACTTTCGTATTTATTACGTTATTAACTGGGATTTAGTATTAATTATTGTTTCAATATTTAGCGCACATCAATAGTGTACATTTACACACAGTAATTTAACTTATAAATAATTATGAAATAATATAGGCATTTCGGTACACGGCGCGCGGTGTGACGCCGGAGTAGCGGGGTGGGAGAGCGGTGCTATAAAACCTTGACGAGAACGAGTCCGAGCGAGTGGCAGCCGCGTTCATAAGCGCGAGCGCCACGCCACCGTCTTGCTGTCCGGTTGTCTCTCGCGTTGGACTCTCCAGAGTTAAAACCTTAGATGGAGTACATCTTATCAATTTAGATCCAAGTCAAGTCAAGGCACAAGAGATCTTTATTGTATAGTACTTAGGATAATATATTGTAGCCTAAGGTCTGACTTGGCTAGTTTTCATATACGAATTATATTACAGCCTTCGCAAGTTCTAAACCTGTCAGTTTTTTTTTTTATTATTCCGAAAATTTGGTGCTGGTGTTGTGGTGTTGCTGGTAGAAACTAGCCATCGAACATAATAATTCGTATATTTGAACTAGCCAAGTCAGACCTTAAGCTACAATATATTATCCTAAGTTATAAGAAGAAATTATTTTTTATGTTGTTATAAATAAATTTCAGGACTGACCATTGAACTTGGCACCCATTTAGATCTCACTTCTTTTGTCGTTGAAATCAACAACCGAGGCATATATCATAATATTGAACTTGGCTCTCATTTCACATTTATGTTTTTGATGGGATTTAGTATTCGAGATCTATTTACCTGCCATGAACAGCAGTTTAGCTGGAACGTTTTGTCTTATCTAATTTTCGGGTTCAAAAAGACGTGCTGATTCTCAGCCTAGTTTGAATAAATGACTTTTGATTTTGATTTCAGTCATCAGCTTATTCGAGACCTATCTACTTACCAACAGCAGTTTGCCTAGAACAGAATTGCATATTAAACATAAACGTGTCTCAAATGTACACTTTAGAAGTAAAATATTCTGAATTGCTTGCAGCTGGACTGCGCGCCTGATGTTTTTGCTACTGACCTGACGGCAATAAAAAGCGTCTGTTTTTCTCACGATAAAGGCCAGACATTTTTTATACAAAATGAATCAAACATGCAACAGTTTTTTAAAAGAGAAACACTGCAATGCAGAGGTCAGAGAATTTAGTTGTAATGGGCATATGTTTATATACTTAGCCTGTAAATCATCCCACAATAGGGCCAAGGTCTCTTCCCATACAGCGAAGGAAAGAGTATTATTCCTCATGCTTGTTTATTGCTCAACTGTGCGATAGCTAAGACAGGGTTCTGTTTTTCATTCAGACGAACATAATATTACAAGAGACAGAGAGTGTTATATCTCACTCATGTAACGAAATGTGCGTAAAGTAACGCGTCCTTGCACACTCAATTCTCTACTTGTCCAACTATATATCGAATCACCGCCTAAGAAAAAAGGGTATCAAAATAATAGCTTGAGGAGACGAGTACAAAAAATATGTAACTCACTAAAAGGTTTAATATAAAAATAAATTGAAAAAATCAAGAAACCTAACTAAAAATAATAAACAGGATAACTTTTAAAGCAGCTGCTGGTGTGGCTGACTACTTGAACAGGATTTTGAGTTTTATTAAGTTAATAATTCAGATATTTTTTTACCTTTGTCAAGACAAGACTTAAACAGTTAAGATTGATATGTATCCTTGCGGATTATGAATTATAAAAACAAACATTTTACAAAAAAAAAACACTACAAAGTGCCCAAGTCGCTATAGGTGTGCCTATAAAGACTGAGGATTTCCCTCGATTTCCATGGGATCTCCTCATCAGATTATGACTTGGTTACAATGGGACCACCATGGGAGTATATATATACCCTTTAAAAAAAAAAATAATTTTCAAAATCGGTCCACAATTGACGGAGAAATCGGTGAACATACATAAAAAAAAAAATACATAAACATCCGAATTGAGAACCTCCTCCTTTATGGAAGTTGGTTAAATATACTTGGTACTGGTCATGTTTGAAACCACAACCTCATTTATGCCAATTTAATAATACTCGTATATCAGTAAATTCAATACACGCAATTCCCCCGTAGGCCGTAATCCGACCCCATCTAACAATAGTTCAGTACCTCCCGCCAATATTCCAGCCATCAATATTTATCTACCCGCGAAAACAAACAGAATCCGTTTAGTCAAGAGATATTATCTTTATTACACTGGCTCCACACGTTGGTCTCAACGTGGTCCCAACACCAGTCGTACGAGTGTGGGGAAAAAATGGGCAAAGTTTAGGCCAATATTATTTTCTATATTAAGGCGCTGACAAGACCCAATTGACCAAAATAGGCTTCTCTTACGAAAAAAAATTGCCAAATCTGTATAGTTTGTGGTAGAGGAAAAAATATATGTTAATTTTGAACATATTTGCTAGAACTTGGTTGTTACCAAAACACGTTTTGAAAAAAAAATCTCGATACAAACTAACGTTAAACTAACCTCTTACCTTGAGTTCTAATCCAAAATATCTGCATTAAATATCAACATAAGTTACGTATTTAATTAATATCAAGAACGTCTTATTTGAATGCAGAACTTGGTTGTTTTATATTTTCGATTACTCAACTCAATTTTGAGTAAATAGATAATTGCTTCATATTTTGCAATAAATTACAAGCTTTGTGTCATCGCGCTTCTCTTTCTTTTCTTTGCAATCTGACAGTGACCGCGGTTTAGGTGTTGTCAGCGTCTTAACACGTTGGACGAGTGGCGTTTGGGCCAATGTTGGGACAAACATGTGGAGCGCGTGTTACAACAAATGTATGGCTTTCTTGGTAGTATTGAGTATTTCGAAGCTATTGAAATATATTGCGATTGTATATTTGGTGTTCAGGATATATAAGGGATCGTTTTTATACGACTGAAAAAAGGAGTGTTATGTGTTCAGGGTTCATGTATGTTTGTGAGTTTCTTTATTCCACCATAACTTCTAAACGGCTTAACCGATTATAAAATAAATAATTTAAATAAATAAAAAACATACCTGCCTTGTCAAAAAGTTTATTACAAAAATTGAACTAAAAATTAAAAACAAGCTAAATTATTTTGAACTGAATACCAATCTGTTCATTGTAGTCGGGGGACGGTTACTTGGAACAGTTCTTGACAGATCCCGACTTTGCTGAAAACATTGGTTCAAATTGGTTCAGTTCAAAATCATATAGCTTGTTTTTATTTTTTTAGTACAGTTTTTGTAATTAACTTTTTGATAAGGCAGGCGTGTTTTTTTTTTTCTCTCTTCTTACTTAATTTAGAGTTTGGTTTGTATTCGTGGAATTCAATGGAGAAAATAGGATCTATTACTTTGTTCATCCTTATTTCGGAGTTTGCTGGGCTGTCTTCTGTGACTTATAGTTACACAATTCCGGGATTCGAATCAAAAAAATTATCATCCCCACATTACGTTACGTGAATGAGAGGTACCATAAAAAAAAACAAGATTTTATTTTCGCACTTTGTCGATGTGATTAATATGTATATCTAATTACCTACGCCAAATTACAGCTTTCTAGTACTAAGCGTTTCTGAGCTACAGCGGGGACAGACAGACAGACGAACATGGCGAAACTATAAGGGTTTCTTGTTTACTACGGAACACTAAAAACGTTTCAGTGACGTCATTCGACGGTAACTTGCAGACGCTTCCTGGCGGCCACCGGTCTACTAGGAATCCGCAGCTTTATTTACTAACGTCTATTTATGAAAATTGCGAAACAACGGCTTTAACGCTGTCGACGACTTTAAACATGTTACTATCTGAAACAGGACTTATATTTCAAACCACCCCTTAAATAAATCATCCATTACATACGACATGTCAATGAATACACATTTACATAACCTTTGAATAGCAGTAACTCCGAGAAAACGATCGCTCCAATAGCAGTCGTTTAGTTCAGTTTACCGATGAGTTGAACGCTTCCAATGACTTCCGCGGAATTGATCGTTACGAGGATTTAATGTTATGCTTTATGTGCTTGAATTGAAGTTAATTGATTGTGAATATTTTGAGAATAGCTTAAGGTATGCGATCAAATTATCTGGTTTAAGCTAGGGTTTCCTAAGACTGTGCCGTTAGTTGCCGCCACAAAGCGTCCGCAATTTACCGTCAAATGACGTCACTGAAACGTTATTTGAGGCGTCTAATTTAAAAACTCGTTAAAACGATTTTTCCTTGAAATCGCCCTTTTTCTCTCTTTTGAAAGTTTTCTCAATTCTTTACTAAGTGTAAAACTATTTCCGAGTATATCCCTCTATAACAGTAGGTACTAAATTAAGCCTCCGTCCTTAAGCTTGGTAACAATATCCACAGAAATGGCATGGGTAAAATTAAAATTCCTCTACAACGCTTGGTGTATAAGTTGAAGCGGTTTTTTTGACTTCGAAGGACCAATACGCGGGGATGTAATTTTTTTTTTTTTTTTGTTGGTTGGAAGATTGGACGACACACAGAATTGAGCAAAAGGGAATGTGAGATTATGAGTAAGAAAGAGGGATGGATGGACTTACTTGAGAACCTTCTGGACGAAGCACGTTGACTCAAGGGGCGGCCTTAGCAGACGTCCCACGTGTTCACGACTTTCTTCCTTTCACTGTGATGCACTATCACTTGAGTTTTAAATGTTACACTTGTGTCGGCCAACACTTATACATAGCGAGAGTTTAGAGTTTTGATATTATAGTAGCGGATTATTTGCGGAGCGGCGCGGTACATGAGCGGTGGCAGTACAACACACACTCTGACCCATGCGACAGTGTTTTTTTTTTTCAAACCACAGTGGATATATATGCGGTGATTGGCTTTCGCCGCGGAGGAAGAGCCTCTGATTCGGCGTGCGACGAGCGTGCCTCTCGTTCTGTTGTATGGGAATTGGGAAGGAAGGAAATATAGCTCAAAACTGCGGTCGGAAATATTATAATTTAACTTATTTCTAAAACTTGCGCGAGCAACGCTTTCTTTTGCACCAAGTGACCTTACGAATGTTATTGTGGACCAATGGCGACTTGTGTAGTTGTGTTGTGCAGGAAGAAGTGCGATTAAATTACTCATCAATAACTCAATTTACAAAAAAATCGTTTGAGCTGGTTTTGAAATTAGACTCCTTTGTATGTTTGAGGAGATAAACTAAATGCATAATACAAACAGTAACAAAGGTATATTTATAAGTATTAACTGATTCCAAATTACACTGCAAAGATCCTAAGCGAAATCCCTAATAGCGTCGTATATTATAAGTCGATAATGCGGTTTCGCTAACGAAGTCAACACAATCAACATATAATACGAGTATACGTTGCTTAGCCAGTATCCGATAAGATACGGGGGCGGGGAGGTGACCGACCTGAGTTGAAGCGGAGTAGTGCATCCAAACCGTACCGAACGCTGACTGTTTGAACTCTTTTTTTATTTTTTTTTAATGGCATCTCGTAGTTGACCTTGAGAGGTCGTGACTACTTAACTGGACTATCCTGTGGCTGGCTTAAGCTAACTCAAAGCCTCCAGTCGGGGACGAATTTATTATAGGTATTTTTTAAGGTACGAACCTCGGCTTAGGGCGTCGCTGGGGGGAGGACAGTAAGGTGGGAGAGGCTGGATCATAACTGGATACTTATTATTACCAGGAGAATTTAAAGCTACGGGCTCAGCTACGGCGCGGGCTGGCACTTCGTCGAGCATGTGTCGGAGGGGACGGTTACGTCGAGGTCTTCGCGAGGGACCTCGGCGGTGAGGTCGGAATGTCGTTTTGTGTTTGTGCACTGTACTCGTGGCCCTACTGCTTTCCTGGAGGAGGGTAATGGGGTCATCGGAGTCGGTGAGAAGAACTGCTTGAACTAGCTGGTGCTCGAGCTTTTAAAGGCGTCGAGGGACTCGGCAGTGTGTGCGGCAGGGTGGAGAGGACGCGCATTGTTGCTCAGCCCGTGCCGGAGTCTTATCGATGCGACGCTGATGTTGTGGAGTTATACCCTCATTTCTGAAAGTAAGTTGGTGTGTTTCCCCAGATACTGTTTTTTGATACACACTGTGTTGAAAAATAACCAAACCAAACCAAACAACTTTAACCAAATAACTTTTTTTATACCTTAAGCTATTCTCCCCTCTTCAGGGATTCGATCATGGCTTCTAAAACTTGCGGATGTGAAAAATTGGATGTTTGTGAGTGCGGATATCAAACGCGCTCTAACGGTTCAATGGATTTGGATGTTTGCCACAATATTTTTTATGAAGTAGTGAAAAGAAATAATTTTTGGCCTTGACAGTTTATTTTTATTCTTCTAGTGAAGAGAACATTTATGACAACTTAAGGCGCTGACAAGACACAATTGTCCAAAATAGGCTTCTCTTAAGAAAAAAAATTGCCTAAACTGTATAGTTTGTGGTAGCGGAAAAAATATATGTTAATTTTGAACATATTTCCCAGAACTTGGTTGTTACTAAAACACGTTTTGAAAAACAATCTCTATACAAACTAACATTAAACTAACCTCTTACCTTGAGTTCTAATCCAAAATATCTGCATTAAATATCAACATACGTTACGTATTTAATTATTAACAAGAACGTCTTATACAGGGTGTCCAAGAACCTGGCGTCCAACTGGATTCCCACGATGCCCCAAGTTCTAACAGTACTCAGAAAAATATTTTAAAAAATCCACCCCATGTACTTACAGAATTATACTGATTTCAAAAAAAAAAGGGGAAATGAGCACCCTGTGACATACTTTTGAATGCTGTGACTGCTAATGCTGATAATTTCGATATTTCTTGGAGGTTTTGTAATCTAGGGTATTGCTGTGTCTAAATAGAATGTAAAAATAAAGTACTTATTGTACCATTTTAAAATAAAATATTATTTTAACTAAAGGTGATATGGAAAACTATTGAATTTCGCAACTTTGACCGACTGTAGTGTAAAAAAAATGTACCAAAATAGTATGGCAAGTGACGTCAAATTTTGACGCGTTTATTCCTCTTTTTAAAAAGGTATAATACTTACACATTAATTTGAAAAAAAAAATTTTTGATAATATTTTTACTCAACAACCCAATTTTTACGATGTCTTACAGAATTCTTAGAAAGAAAAATTTACGACGAATTGAATCTAACCTCTAAAGAATTACTATTGTATGCTCATAAAAATAACAACAGGCCTCTCAAAAAACAGGTTAGACCGTAAGGGACGGTATGTGCATGCATCTCACCATAGTGATTCGTTATTACAACAGGAGGGAGCAAGACAGAAACTATCTTTGCGATTTGCTGGTTCTTCTTTATGGTACCCCATTATTCAGGTAAGAGTGAGGGAGAAAAAGGTTAGAGGTGCGAGTGAGATAGATAGTGACGCTATCTGGGATCGTGCTATTTAGGATAACAGTACGGTCAGTACGCGTCACTGCCTCCTGCCGTTACTACGCACCTCTCTCTTATTGTTACCATTGATCACGTACTACGATTTAAAGCTTTGTTTATTGGACTCGATTACTCTTTGTGCTCTGGACTTTGAAACGAACTCTTTACGACGACCTTTGCCTGTGTTTGGACAGTTTGTGTTTTGTGTGTGCTACCATGGCGACCTACACTCCGCAAGAATACGCAAATATGCACTACATTTATGGAGAATGTAGAGGTACTGGACGAGCTGCAGCGAGACTTTACAGAGAAAGGTATCCGAGGGCTACGCGATATCCCGACCATCGAGTTTTCATTAATGTGCACAGATCACTATGTGACGGGCGGTTCCCCAATCAAGTAGCTGGTGAAGGACGACCCGTAAATGACTTCATACGCGATGAAGTTTTAGAGGCGGTGTCGGCAAATCCAAGCATCTCTGTGCGAGGAATAGAAGCTGATACGGGGATACCGAAGAGCACAGCACACAGTATTCTCCAAAAAGAAGAATATCATCCGTACCACGTACAGCGAGTGCAAAGTCTTTTACCTCGAGACTATCCGAGCCGAGTCGCGTTTTGTGAAACAATCCTGCAAAAACATCGAGAAGACGAAAACTTTATCGACAAAATTTTGTGGTCAGATGAATCAACATTTAAGAAGGATGGCTACATGAACCTACACAACTTGCACGAGTGGCATGTGGAA
Organism: Atethmia centrago; assembly: GCA_905333075.3. Lineage (NCBI taxonomy): Eukaryota > Metazoa > Arthropoda > Insecta > Lepidoptera > Noctuidae > Atethmia > Atethmia centrago. The sequence goes on from HG995385.1 coordinate 20,255,182, forward strand.
AATCCGCACTTGATGCGAGAAGATAGATCCCAGTACCGGTTCAAAGTGAACATGTGGACCGGTATTCTCTGTGGGAATATTATTGGTCCATTTGAGATGCCCGAGAATTTGACTGGCGAATCATATTTAAATTTTCTTCAAAATGATTTGCCAAACTTACTAGAAGAGACCCCACCAGATATGTGGTTCCAACACGACGGCTGTCCAGCACATTTTCGCGTATCCGTTAGAGAGTTTTTGGACGAGCAATACCCGAACAGGTGGATTGGGCGATCAGGAACAATCCCGTGGCCAGCCCGCTCACCTGACTTAAATCCGCTGGATTTTTTTTTCTGGGGAACTATGAAGGAGCTCGTTTATGCGAAGCCCATTAATGACATCGCTGACCTTCGTGAGAAGATAACACAAGCAGTGCAGGTGATACGTCAAAAAAGTTACTCGCGAAACATAAAGCGGTCCTTTTTAAGGAGAGTGAGAGCTTGTATTGCCGCGGGTGGTCAACATTTTGAACATTTATTGTAATAAAATATCTTTAAACTAACATTCTTTGCTTTTATTCTACTGGGAACCCATCTACCTGTGTGTATTTCCTTCTTGCTCACTCTTGGAACCGAAGTAAATAATAGTAGTAACATAACAGTTTCTAAGATAAGAAAGGGTCCGACAGTTACCGTTAGTAGGTAGGCACTTCGTAAAAATTGGGTTGTTGAGTAAAAATATTATCAAAATTTTTTTTTTCAAATTAATGTGTAAGTATTATACCTTTTTAAAAAGAGGAATAAACGCGTCAAAATTTGACGTCACTTGCCATACTATTTTGGTACATTTTTTTTACACTACAGTCGGTCAAAGTTGCGAAATTCAATAGTTTTCCATATCACCTTTAGTTAAAATAATATTTTATTTTAAAATGGTACAATAAGTACATTATTTTTACATTCTATTTAGACACAGCAATACCCTAGATTACAAAACCTCCAAGAAATATCGAAATTATCAGCATTAGCAGTCACAGCATTCAAAAGTATGTCACAGGGTGCTCATTTCCTCTTTTTTTTTTGAAATCAGTATAATTCTGTAAGTACATGGGGTGGATTTTTTAAAATATTTTTCTGAGTACTGTTAGAACTTGGGGCATCGTGGGAATCCAGTTGGACGCCAGGTTCTTGGACACCCTGTATGAATGCAGAACTTGGTTGTTTTTATTTTCGATTACTCAACTCAATTTTGAGTAAATAGATAATTGCTTCATATTTTGCAATAAATTACAAGCGTTGTGTCATGGCGCTTCTCTCTCTTTTCTATGCAATCTGACAGTGATCGCGGTTTAGGTGTTGTCAGCGTCTTAAATAAAGATATTTGACTAGGTGTACTATATACAGTAAATATTGTAACAGTAGCTGACACAAAAGTTGTCCTGTCTAAACAATAGCCATACAAAAATGCTATAGAAAAATGTACTTTCAGTTTTTCTCGAAGCTTCCAAATATCCGGCAACTTTTCTATTGTTTATTTCCCTAAACATCTTATTCGGAATATTACGAAAAAAAAAGCACCAAATCGGTCCAGCCGTTATCAAGTGCTTACCAACAACAGCATTTTATTTATAATTAAGTACCTATTTAAAAAAGTCGAATAGTAGGTCTATCAGTAGGTAGGTTTAGGTAGATAAGAATCTACAACATGAAGAATTACAAAAATAAGGTGCTATCATATTAAAGTCAGGAAAACTAATTATTAACCCAATTGACACCCTACGTCAATTTGCCGTACAGGCAACCGAAGGATTACGGGTGGATTTTAGTCAGTAAGAGTCTGACACACCCTCCCGCCCAGAGCGGGAGAAGTTATTTGATAAAATCACAACTAAAAAAAAAAAAACAAAAAAAAAACATCGCCTTTTCATTCAACTGTCAAAGAATGATAGTTGTATATTTGAATATATGGACAACTTAATTTAGTAGTAAATTTACTTAACAATTAATTTAGGCACTTGACTAGAACTACTCCCACTGCGTTCATTTCCATCTTAACTCGATTTTCGTAACGAACGAAATCGAATGTCAGTCGTTGAGACAGACTGCCACTGATGTGAATGCTTTATTTATGGTAAAACCTCTTCTAGCTAGAAAAACTCATCATTATTTAAATGGGGATGATTACCACAAACACATTTACACATTTTTTTGTCTGTCTGGTAGATTATTAAAAAAATATCGCACTCGTATTTTTTCTTTTTTTACGTAATCAAAAGATTACGGCGATATACATAACACACGGACATAATCAGCCAATAATGTTCCCACTGCTGGGACACGCGGTGCGGGTTGGAAGATGTCACATGTCTTCGAATATTTGGTTCTAGGACATGCCGGTTTCCTCACGATGTTTTCCTTCACCGTTTTGAGAGCAGTGGTGATGTAATAATTTACAGAAAGTAAAGCGCCTGTCTGGGTTCGAACCTACGACATACAACTCGTAAGTCGTGGCCGTCAGCACTGGGCCACCACCACTGCTGGCACGGCAATACATTAAATTAAAATGTGGCATGATGCCTTGCTAGATTTTATACTGAATTGTGACGTAGCGATCCCCCACTTCCCAACTTTAATACGTTTTATCTAAGTATTTTTTTTATTTCAAAGAAATACGTGTCTAATTCTTTTTTATTATCTGACTGATGGACTAAATAGAATTTCTTTTTTTTATCATCATCCGTATTATTTAGCTACAGAATCATTTTTGTTCAGCTTTGCAGTTATTTTGCATATTGTGTTGAAAAAGACAGTCGGACGTTCAATGATGTCCCTTGACCAAACTTAAATAACTGTGGAATGTTTTGTTTGTCAATTACAATGGGTATCGTGTTACCCAGTAACTGGTTTGTGGAGGTCAGATAGGCAGTCGCTCCATGTAAAATGCCAATGTATTCAGCTGTATCCTGTTAAATTGGAAGTCAACTCGAAAGTAGTTGGGAGCAGGCTAAGCTGATTGATTCTTTTGTTTGTCAATTAAAGACTTAAAAAGTGGCCTCTAAATACTAATTTTGAATAGTGCTTCAATCCCTATTCATAAAAAGCTTTAAGGCGCTGACAAGACCCAATTGACCAAAATAGGCTTCACTTAAGAAAAAGGTTTGAAAAATCTGTATCGTTTGTGGTAGCGAAAAAAATATATGTTAATTTTGAACATATTTCCCAGAACCTCGTTGTTACCAAAACACGTTTTAAAAACAAAATCTCGATACAAACTAACGTTAAACTAACCTCTTACTTTGAGTTCTAATCCAAAATATCTGTATCAAATATCAACATACGTTACGTATTTAATTAATAACAAGAACGTCTTATTTGAATGCAGAACTTGGTTGTTTTTTATTTTCGGTTAATCAACTCAATTTTGAGTAAATAGATAATTACTTCATATTTTGCTATAAATTGCAAGCGTTGTGTCATCGCGCTTCTCTTTCTTTTCTATGGAATTTAACAGTGAACGCGGTTTAGGTGTTGTCAGCGTCTTAATTACTTAACAATGTCTACGTAACCTCGTAGTTTTAATGTCAATAAAATAACAAGGCAATATAAAATAACATTTCGTCAATTATTTTTAAATCCCATGTAATAAGGGGCCGAGCCAATTGCTATCAAGCGAGCACAAATCCAGACTCCGGGCTACTACTGAGAAATTCCAGATAGGAAACCCCAATAACACTTTGCCCGACCCGGGAATCGAACCCAGGACTTCATGCTCAGCAGTAGCGCTTACAACCACTAGACCAACAAGGCAGTCACAAGCAGGCACAAGGCAATATAATACATTATAATAGTACGTTCACTATAACATGACGTGTGACGCGCTTGCTAGCACTGAATTTTATTCGTATTAAAAGAGTTAAAAATGGCGACTGACGGACAGAGCCACCAATCACATGACTGCAAACTTCAGAGCCACCAATCACATGACTGCACACTTCAAAGCCATCAATCACGTCACGCGTCAAGTTATAGTGAACGCACAGTACTTTTTAACTTATAACTAGATCTTGCCTGTAGCTGCACTCACTTCTAGGGACACAAATACCCGTAAAAAATAGCCAAGTTCGTTCATCCAAGTCATCAGAATTCTACCTATGGGCCAAACGTCATCAAAATCAGTACAACCAGTTTTATCAGTAGCTTTAGTAGTTTTAGCAGTAGGATAAAGTTAATCGTGACTAAAGTAGGCATGATAAAGTTAATATCACATGGACCATTAATTAACAGGCACAAGACATACGTAGTTATGTTTAATAGTGTACAATAAATGATTAAATAACATACATCCTTCCATACATCCTATTACGTGGATCTTAAACATAACTGGCGAAATGTGGGTGTACTACAGGTACACCTCTGCCCAACCCTTCGGGGAAACATGGCGTGATCTTATTTAAAATAAAAGTAACAGTCTTAAATAATAAGAATATGTATTCATGATAAATAAATAAGCCAAGAACATCCAAGAGAGACACAAACGTATTGTAAATCCTCAGTACGCAGCGAGAATAAAATGATTGTATTGGGGCTACGGCGTAGCCGTCACGTTGATGTTACCGCTACGCGGGCTACGTTCTCGTAGCATACATAAATAATCTGCTACGCGTCGACTCGTCAAGTCACCAAATTGTTTTCTCTTTATAAATTATATCAAGTTAAGGGGCAGATATATGACTTTAGTGACTTTTAAATCTGTTTTTAAATTTGTTTTAAGCTATGCAAGAACTCTATGGTAAACTAGAACGCACATACATCAATTCTATATGTTAATATTTAAGTATTTTAGTAAAATACTTTATGAAATAAATTCAAGAAGTAATGCCTGCATAAAAAAACGATATTACTTCCAAAATACTTAAGATATTTTCATGATTTTTTGTATGAAAGGTTATTTTATTAGCTACAATTCTAACAGTGATTTTTCTTAAATATTGAAATTTTGTTACTAAAAAGAAATATTCCCTGTGAAATTGAATGACAGCGCGGCGTGAACGCGACGCGCATTTGTACGGCCAAGGTCATCAGCGATTACCCGACCCTTAAAGTTAACTTACATATATTATAAACAGGTAATTTGTGAGTTTGTATGTATGGGTAATCTACGGAAGTATTGATTTGATTCCGAAAAATATTTCACTAATAGGAAGCTACAGTATTGCTTAGTGTCATAGGATATATTTAAGTTACGAGTATATCAAGAAATTTCACTTGGATGAAGTCGTGGGCAGAAGCAAGTCACCTTATTATTTCAGTGTTGTCCCACTGCTGGGCAAAAGTTGTTTTCTAGTCTAACATAACAAATTGCAAAAATATGCTGACGATTCTGGACCGGGATATTACCCAATTTTTTAAGTGAAAAGTTCTCTAGCCGTGTTGAGCGATTTTTTGGTAGGGGAAAAATTTATGGGTTTGCGTCACCGACTTGCTAACCGCGACATTCTAATGTGACGTGTTGCGCCAGAGTGGTGACACGCAACGGCCTGTGTACGTGTGTACGCAAATATGTATATATATGTTATTCCAAAGTTTTAACTTTTCACTTTTGTGGTCAGTCTGTGACAATGACTGCCTATTTTTTTATTAAACCCACATACACATATGTAGTTTTCAGTCAAGTAGTATTTTTTTCTGTAAAATCTAAATCAAAAGTCATTTATTCAAAATAGGCTGAGAATCAGCATTTTTCGAACGTTATCATCATTCTCCTGCCCTTATCCCAATATACTTGAAGTCGGCGCAACATGTCCCTTTCTTCCATACTTCTCTATTAGGTGTCATCTCGGTAGTCACCATATCATCTTTCTACTTTTTCTTTCTACCCATATTATCTTTCACACAGTCCATCCATAGTGAATTTAATCTTCAACAAACACCCCAACAGTAGTATTTGTCAGTAAGTTTAATATGTTTTTGGAACGAACTTCCCGTACGCTTGGCGAATGAGAACCAGACCAAAAAACAAGAAACCCGACTGCAAAAACACATAACTGAAAAAGGAAAAACAAGCATTATAATCTATAGAATTTTGGTATCGCAGGCGGGGACAATCAAAAGTTACACCATATTTCAGGTTATTCGACTGTCCCCGCCTGCAAGACCAAAATTATCACCCCATATGTGGACACCTCATATGTTAAAATCCATCAAGCCGTTTAGGCTACAGAGCGTGCCAAAGAAATAGACATACATACATACTCTCGAAAAACATTACCCTCCTGAGGAAAAAGTGTAGCATTTGACAAGACACTTTTGGTACGTAGCAAAACTGCAAAAATTAAAGGAACTTACAGTAGCAATGGGTTTCATTTTGACAGTTCACAAACCTTCATTGCGTTATTTACGTTGTTGAGCAGACACATTTTTGGAACATATGAAGCAATGGATTAGAAATAACCTTCAAATCATTCAGATTGTGGTTGATAGTTTGTCACGCAATTAAGGCGCTGGTGTCTCCCGACACCTGCCGACTGTTTTTATAAAGAAGGCATTTTCACTTTATCGTATTCTGAAACGTGAGAAATTCTCAATAAAGCCAAATAACTTTTCGATGTTACACTCTAGAGTCTATAAAAAGTTAAGCAAACAACTCAGATACATCTAGTGCTGTCTGTTGGCTATTGAGGCATCCGCCTTTCAGTTAATGCCTCGTTTGAACAGGCCGGCTATAAGCTTTATTAGAGACTAGCAGAGTAGAAGAAAAGTATTGTATTTTTAAGTAAGATTTAAGTTACATTACCTAAACTTAAATACTTTAGTGAAATATTGTGTAAGTTATTTTTATGTAATGTTATTCTTAATAAATACATACAGGCTGTAAAAATATCCATCGCGAAGCCGTCATCTACGCATTCTGCACATCAATCTGAGTACTTTTTCCAAAATAATTGCTGGGAAACGATTTTTATATTTGGTGTCAATTCCGCTGGATGCGGGAAGTACAAAACCGGTCGAAGTGGCGGTGCTTGGGGGAGGCCTATGTCCAGCAGTGGACGTCTTTCGGCTGAAATGATGATTATGATTCGCTGTTTACGGTAGTGTGCAATGTAATGTACGCAAAACAACCTGCGTATGGATAAATGCAGCAGTACAGAGATCGTGGAAGTATTTAAAGTTAAGTTATAACATTCAAAACTTGTTTTCGTAAAAAAAAACGTCCAGAAAGTTGGTCTTTCCAACATCTTCGTAACTTAAAACTCGACTACTTAAATAAGGTAATGCATAATCATTGCATACATAATCATAATCAGCCTATAATGTTCCCACTGCTGGAACACAGGCCACCTCTCTGCGAGAGGGAGTGGGCCGTAATCTACCACGCGGGCCCAGTGCGGGTTGGTAGATGTCACATGTCTTCGAATTTTTGGTTCTAGGACATGCCGGTTTCCTCACGATGTTATCCTTCACCGTTTTTGAGAACGTTTTTGAGTTTTTTAAACATTGCATAATCAGCCTATAATTTTCCCACTGCTGGGTCACAGGCCTGCTCTCGGTGAGAGGGAGGGGGCCGTAATCCACGCGGGCCCAGTGCGGGTTGGTAGTTGTCACATGTCTTCGAACATGCCAGTTTCCTCACGAAGTTTTTCTTCACCGTTTTGAGAGCAGTGGTGATAAAATAATTTACACAAAGTAAAGCGCCTGTCTGGGTTCGAACCTACGACCTTCAGCTTGTAAGTCGTAGGTTCGAACTTTACCACTGGGCCACCACTGCTCTATAATAACTCAATAGATGTTGTTGAACTGTCAAAATGAAAGATATTGTCACCGTAAGTGTGTTGCAAAATTACCCCGCTGTTTTATAAACTCATCGTCTTTGAGCGACGAAGGTAAGTTAATATCCGAGTTTGAACGAAGCACAAGTCAATGTTCACAGCAAATTGATTTAATAGCGCTGAAGGTTGCGAAGCGAAGCTTGTTTGTAATCTTGGCTTTCAATGTTTCAGTAAACTGTTGAGCTATTCCGTTTCACCCATTATCAAGCTTCCCTTCTGTATTAGCAGGGTTTTAGTTGACGTGTGAATCTTAACTAATGTTTAAAGACTTTGCATGATCAGTACGTTTTTCAAATTGGCTCTATCTCTTTTTGTTTCGGGGTGGAATATCCTCATGGAAGTCTTCCGCCCTGGGGCAGGCGGAGGGGTCTGTCAGACTCTTACTGACTAAAAACCACCCCGGTATTCCCCTCCCACACTTGCACCGGGGATCATGGGATCTAGTGCGACTTCTGCGATCCCCGGCTGGTGCCAGCGCGCCATTGCGGGCCACCTCAGGCTCGCGGGGGGGAATGTGGTGTAAAACTCCCACCGCAAAGTCTAATAGGGGCGCACTATGCGCTGCCACCTCGGGTCCTGCTATGTGGGGAGTGACGGATGTCACCGCCCCTGGACCCGTTTAGGGAGGCTGGAAGAGGTCGTTATAATATATGGCACCTACGATACCTACCTAACCAGTAGTATTTTTTTATTACAAGTTATAATGATATGAGTCGTCGAACTTAGAATGTAGGCCTATATGTAGTACTCGTATATAATAAAATCTATTGGCCTAGTTTGGGAAATTAATTGTTTATCAAGTTCCGTTTCGTTATGCGGCTTCCAAAGTGTGGAATAACCTGCTACCACCTAGGTATTCGAGCAATCAACACGATCAACACATTTAGAAGACGCCTACGGCAGTACCTCATCGATGCGCAACGGAAGCTATAAATCAATTTGAATCTTTCATTGATATGAAACATACGCTTCTAAAGTGGTTGCCCATACGCCAGCGCAGAGAGCAAATGGCACGGACCACCTTGTTTTCATTTCTTGACTCTCCCTCTTCCCCTTGTTACCTAGCCCCCACTTTCAATACATTTGCGACAGCCACAGTAGAAATCTACGTTCATCACACAATCGTCTTCTTCAATCTCCCACTCCTTCTTCGTTCAGTCTATCTCTCTGTGGTATGCGCTCCCCCAGGAAATCAGGATGGCAACCAACCGATTATCCTTTAAAGTTAAAGTTCGCGAGCATATTCGCAAGAAGCTGGCAGTATCATCACAACGGTAATGTTTTCCTTTTGTTTGTCTTATCTGTTTAGTATATTCATGTATTTATGCGTATTTATTTGGTCTTATATTTTATAATTAGGTATATATATTATATGTAAAGTATTTAATAGGTATATGTATGTATATCCTAATATGTATTAAAATAAATATTTATTCCACAATTTTCGTCATTGCACCTACCACTGTTTGTCTCTGCAACACCCAAAGGTTGACTGGTAGAAAATGGCTATAGCATTAAGTCCGCCTGTACATTTGTGTGCTTAAAGCATTTAATTAATAAATAAATGTGAATTGTAATACAATCTATTATTATTTATCGACGACAGTCCATTGTTTCTTTTGCAACCATACCATTTCTTTTCTTAAACACGATTATATAATTATTTATATTTTTTTTGAAACAAATATCTAATTAATTTTATTATTATTTGCTACTCATATCCATCTTTTTTTATTTAAAATTTTACACACACTATAAAACTGATTTACATCCGTATGACGTCCTCATAACATATGGTCAAGTTGAAAACCAGCGTCAGGCACTAGGTGTCTGGCATTTATACTAAACTGGGAGCTATTTGAAGTATTTTCTGTGTTTTTGTGAATATTGTTAAAGATAATAAATTTATTTGACCCAGGAAAAAGAAAATAAATTAAGTATTTTTTTTTATCAAATTGACTAACAAAAAAAATTGCGCCTGTATTCGAATCACAACTGCTATTATTTGTTAGTTGTATGAAATAGCTATAACACAGAAAAAAAAGAAAGAAAGAATACAAAAAAAGAACATTTTGGGAGAAAATATGCGTACCATCCACGCAAAACGGCCATCGCTCAGCGTAATGCTAGGACCCTATGAGACAGAGCCCCAGCGCTGGTGGTTTAACAAACGAAACAGAGCAAATTAACGTAGTGTGTAGCTATGGTAATTTTTGTATAGTATAGTAGTAATGGCAAATTGGGCTGGCCTTCACATGTACTGTGTGGTATTCTGACATACATATTTATATACACAAATTTCAGGTAAAACAACAAGATAAGAATCTATAATCTAACCAAATTCCCCTGATATATCTCTTTGTTTAAGTCCGACTTCAAACAATATTCTCATATATTTGTTCTTTATTTTCCCACCCATATATTACACTGTAAGACTGGGAATGGCGACGCAGGCACAAATTATGACTAATGTTGGAGACGACATTTATTCCGGAACGAAAAAGCTTTTGCGGATTCAGCTGAGAATTTCGGTCCAATTTTTCTTTGTATTCCGTCCTTTGTCTTAGAGAATACTTTTGCGCTCATCTGCGGATAGAGAAAGTAATCAATTAGGTGGTATATTGGCTAGATATGCGAGCATTAAGCTGGTATGTATCTACTATGAACAATTCATATACAGATAAAATAATTAAGAATAAAACAGATAGGTAGATCAAACACGTTTTGAGGCACTGGATTTATATGACTGGGAGAATGGCTGGCTGGCAGAAAATATACAGCCTAAAAAAACAATTATATGGTTAAAAAAAACATAAGGATAGTTATGTTCTCTAAATGCGGTTTATAGTGTAAAAAGAGGGGCTTGTGGCTAAGTAATAACAGCCGCACGGGTCAATCGATCAGGTTAAGCTACGCTTGCCGCGGTTGGTCCGTGGATGGGTGACCATCTTTACATACCAAGACCCCCTCCGTGCCTCGGAAAGCACGTTAAGCTGTTGGTCCCGGCTGTCATTTGTAGATCTTTGACAGTCGTTACGGGTCGTCAGAAGCTCGAAAGTCTGACAACCAGTCTTACCAAGGGGTATCGTGTTACCCAGTAACTGGGTTGTGGAGGTCACATAGGCAGTCGCTCCATGTAAAATACTGGTATTCAGCTGTATCCGGTAAGACTGGAAGCCAACCCTAACATAGTTGGGAAAAGGCTAGGCAGATGAGTGTAAAAAGAATTGAAACTCGACCTACGTCACGACAAATAACGGGAAGACGAATCTTTTTAATGAATGGAGTTGCGCGGATAACAGCTAGTTTAAGAATGTGTTTATAACGTTCATGTTTTTTAATTGACGAGACTAAACATAAAATAATAAAAATACAAGTCTATTATTCCCACAAGAGAAAATTAATATTTGTTCATCCATGTTACATTACGATACTAAACAATTTGAATAAATAATATACTTACCGTTCCCTAAAATTACACCACTTTTATCCTCCCAAGCTTCTATAAACAAAGCGAGTGCCGTCAACCGGAAAATCGCTAGAATAAAATAAAAGAAAATAATTACCGTGGCGTCGGCCTGTCATACTAGGTCACCCCACAGAGCCGAGAGAAAAGTAATTAGTTCACATCACGCAAATAATTTGTGGTTGGCAATGATTCCTGATTTATTTCGTATTGTATTTAATTAATATTGCATTGAGGAGGTTGAAAATATAAAATACAAATTGCAACGCTTTGTAAATAACGTTTGGTTAATTTATTATAAAACCAATATTCATTAATTTTATTTATTTACATACTCGTAGCGTAAGTAAACTGTAAAACCATGTTCAATTGCTAGGTTGAAACATTGCAATACAATGAGATTTGTATCAATTTGTTATCAAAGTTTTATATATTTCATTAAGAAACTAATATGTATATTTAAATTTATTAATTTATACAGATTCAGATTTAGATTCATTTATTTGCAAACCATGTGTAGATAATTAACATGGTATGATGCTTATTATAGATGTTACAAGGTATTTTTTCGCTCAACATGTTTGATCATGGCTGGAGTACAAATTAGGTCGAAAGACAATAAGATACAAAAGCAAGCTCGTAACATGAAAATAGGCTACCAACGGTTGCAGTGCAGAAGAGTAGAGATAGGTCTTTTAAAATGAGGTTCGTGCGAGGCACTCTTTTTACAAAGTGTGCTAGCACACTGTGCTACCTGGAATGAGGCGAGGCCGTGGTGACCTGTGAGCACGTGCTGTGAGTGTGTCATTGAGTCGCGAGACTTGCCGCGCGAGTAGCTAGTGCGGTATGTACTGACGAAAACGCGGCACGGCACACATAAGCAGTAGAGCAGGCACACGCGGAACATGCGACTAATCGGTTAAGCACGTCACACAGCTCGTACGAGTGATGACGAGGGAAAGAGAAATGAGAATCGTTACAAATATTCTGTGTATATAATCTGTGCCCCGTGGTGTGTGCTAGCACATCAAAAAGTAGAGTGAGTGACTCTTTTTATCCAAGTGAGTACCTACAACTAGCACATGTGCTGAGTTATCCAACACTACAGAAGAGTTACTACCTAAAGCTACGGGTTCCTAGAAGAGTGGTGGTCGCCACACAGCGTTTGCTTTCTTATAGAGCGTTATTGAATGAGAATAGTTACAAATGATCTCTGTATCTAATCCGTGCCCTTTGGTGTGCTAGCACATCAAAACAAAAAGAGTGAGTGGACTCTTTTTATCCAAGTGAGTACCTACAACTGTGCTAGCACATGTGCTGACTTATCCAACACTATATAATAGTACCTAGAAGAGTGGTGGCCGCCACACAGCGTCTGCTTTCCTAGAGAGCTGTTGACTAATTAAGTTCAAAGTTTAAGTTGTCAGAGATCTTTTTGCTTGAGACACTTACCAGAGATCATACGTATCATAAAATTATGTGCAATTATGCTAATGAAATCAAATGAGAGTTTAGTGTATTTGCTCTCTGATTTGCCAAGTAACAATTAATTATACGTCAATTAGTACCTAAACATTACGCTGTCTCGTTATTAAAAAAAACAGCTAAGTGCGTGTTGAACCTCGCTCAATGAAGGGTTTCGTAGTTGAGATGAATTTATCCCAAGAACAAACATAACATTGTAGTTAAAAACGTGTTCCCATACTGCAAATTTGAGTGATTCATTACGTTATTTTACGACCATAGACTTCTTATAGACAGTACACAAAACAAAAAACAAAAAATAAATAAAACAACAAATTGTTGTTATTTTATTTACACCCATCATAATCAGCCTATAATGTTCCCACTGCTGGGAAACAGGCCTCCTCTCTGTGAGAGGGAGTGGGCCGTAATCCACCACGCGGGCCCAGTGCGTGTTGGTAGATGTCACATGTCTTCGACCTTTCCTTCACCGTTTTGAGAGCATGGTGATGAAATAATTTACACAAAGTAAAGCGCCCGTTTGGGTTCGAACCTACGACCTACAACTCGTAAGTCGCGGCCGTTACCACTGGGCCACCACTACTGCCCACGTTATTTTATTTATTTTTTGTTTTTTTGTTGTTTGTTAAAAATGTGATTTAAGTTTCAATAAACATAAAACACAAAACAATATTACAGAAAATAGTTCTGTACTTATGTACAAAACTATTTTCTGTATATTTTTTCAAAATGTTGGGCTAAGCAGTTTCGGAGATAAGGGTCTAAGGGGATGGTAAATTTTCATCTATTTACTTAACTTTAATACTTTATTTTAAAATTGTAAAAAAAATTAAATCTTCAAAATAAGTCCTTTCATTTGATATGTGACATATCAAATTAATGTCGGCTTGCATTTTTAAATTTTCTAATTTCCCCCCCGAAAGTGAACCTCAAATTCAAAATTCGTTTATTTACGTTACACGTTCGTCTTTGGGTCACAGAAATTCATATGTGTACTAAATTTTATCTTAATCGGTCCAGTAGATTCAGAGCAAATCTGCTGTGACAGACGGACAGACAGACAGACACAAGAGTGGTCCTATATGGGTTTAGTTTTTCCTTTTGAGGAAAAACGGAACCCTAAAACAATGACATTAGGGGCGCCAAACTTTTTGCTTACTCTATTTTGTACCTTTGGGAAATCAAAATATAATGTGTTTTTCATTGTGCAGTACCTATCATAAAAGTAAAATAACATTTGAAGTGGGAAATTATTCATAACAATATTCTCCTTCAACTTACTGTTCTTTTATTCAGAAACAAAAAGAAATAAATTCTTCAATTAAAAGTTACCACGTAATACACTAAAAGCCGATTGATTGCCGGAATCTATAGTAATATTATAAAGAGAAAAGATTCGGTTTTTGTTTGTGTGTTTGTTTGTTTTTATTGGATAAACTCGAAAACGACTTAACTGATTTTAAATATTATTTCACCTATATATCTTTCAGCTATATTATCAGCGATTAATATGAACTGTATTTTTTTTTTAAGTAATATATATATACGAAAATTGCAATAATATAACTCAACGTATAAAAATTTGCCTATAAAAGTCATTATTTGGCGTGCGCTGCGAAAACTATTGATGATACATAAGAATAATGTACTACATGTTTATAGTACTCATTTTTGCCCATAAAATACCTTTCGAGGTTATTTGGCCATTATAGTTAAGTCACAATAACCGTTTTTTGTTTAAATCCGTCAATCAAAACACGGAGTAATCGAAAGATGATGACATTCATATCATGACATTAATCCTCATTCAACTAAATGATTTTTGATCAAGGTTGATTATGTACATGTAAATTCCTCTTTAAATTATACAAATCGGATATTTTGTTTAGAAGTTACGACGGGTATAAAAATGCTAAAAGTAAGAAAAATAACGCTGGAGGGACAGGCGTGTAAATAGCCGTGTATCCTTGCGGGTCGAGGACGACAGAAAAATTATTATCTGGAATGCATAATAATTCAATTTGCCTTTTTTTTGAGCAAAATTTCAAAGAGGAATTGGTGACGGTCAGGTGGCGTTTGTAGCCTAACTCCAGCAAATAATGCAAAAGCGGTACCTGTGCTTCTCCTGGCGAAAGTCTTGAAGAATCCTTCTGGGCAGGTGGCCACCTTGCTTGCCCGTACACTGGTCACTTGAAAGTCTATATTTTGGATTTAATCGGACGCGGGTTATTATTTTTAATTTTGAAAACTTAACACAGTATATCCCCAAGGATTACGGGATAACGTAATAAAGTTTGCGGTTTTGCGGGCGCGATGAATTGAGATTGAAAAAACGTGGTTTGCGGTGAGACGAAATGCTTCCGTTCGGCGGCGGTGCACTATGACGTCTGACAGCCATCATTAGCTGTCACTAGCCGCAGGATTCTCTAAATGCCGCGACACACACAATATCCACGGCTGCAATATAAGCCTAAGACAGACTACAGACACCTTATAAACCGTCCACAATCAAAAAAATGTAAGGGGCAATAACTTGCCACACCAAACGCGGTGTGAGCTAACAGCCCTATACTTAGTCTATTAGTTACCTACACATTTATATTTTTTGTATACAAATAATTGAATAGTAGTTTGTATAAATAATTTTGTCATAATATAATAAATAAAAGGATCGCAATCATTAGTTTTCGGAAACTATCTTTTAAGCGGGACGGTGAAACTGTTGAACTTTGTAGACGAAGATAAGAAATCCATGCAGACGAACTCGCGGGCGAATTGCTAGTCACCAATAAATATCTTGGGACATAATAATCTCAAGCTTGGAAAATTGTGAATAACTTATTGAATAGGACAGCTACACAGGCCTTGCTGCCTAATATTTATCGTGACTCTGACGATTCCAATTCTATTAGCATGAATAAAGAGGGGCTTGTGGCTAAGTAATAACAGCCACACGGAACGATCGATCTTTACATACCAAGACCCCTCCGTGCCTTGGAAAGCACGTTAAGGGTCGGGTAATCGCCGTTGACCTTGGCCATACATATGTGCGTCGCGCCCACGCTGCGCCGCCGTTCGGTTTCATAGGGAATATTTATTTTTAGTAACGAAAATATGAACATTTGAAAAAATCACAGATATAATTATAATTATTATTATAATAAAATAAATAGTCTGTTCATCCGAAAAAAAAACATAAATATATCATAAGTAGTAAAAGTAAATGAAATTCACAAGTCTGTAAATAATGTCTATTTAACTGTTCCAATCATGTACCTGGCGTTTCTTACAATAGCTATCAGAACACAAGTTATTGCCACGGCGCGGGGCAAACGACTGGCCGCCAAACTGTGTGCGCGGGAACATTGCATTTTGCATTGCTAGCATTATTGATGCCTGTAGTCCCTTAACAGGATTCAAACTACTTGTAGGGACTGTCCCTACAAGTAGTTTGAAAGCGCTTGCATTATATGAAGGCGTAATAACAGATTTAAGAGTCACTAAACTCATATATCAGCGCCTTAAGCGTTGGTCCCGGCTGTTTTACGCTTCAGGAACGTATTAGTGAACATCCGAAGTATCCCAACTAATATTATAAATGCGAAAGTGAGTTTGTTTGTTTGTTACGTTTTTACGCCAAAACGGCTGAACGGATTTGGATGAAACTGAGCGCACGGGTAGACCATGACCTGGATTAGGACATAGAATACTTTTTATCCAGGGAGTACGTCGCTGTGGGATAATTTCTGACCTACACGCGAGCGAAGCCACGGGCCAAAACTAATAATTTAATATTATGAAACCACGTTTCTCTAATTACGTACTTGTCTACTACCGTTGTTCTTAGTTAACATCCACAGAAGTAGAGAAACGTAAATGAAGGCTCCTCCTCCCTTAAGTTCGGTATAGAACAGTTCCCCACCACATTGACACGATACTCGAAGAAAACCAGTTGCTGTCGAGGATTATCATCGTCATCTTTTTCATTAGGTCATTCCACATTTGGCTAGCCCGTCTTTCCATTTTTTCATGTGTCAATTAATTCATGTTCGAAAAGTGCTCACCTTTACATCATCATTCACAGGCCGACTTCACCCATTCACACAGGGCTCTCTTTTTCTTGTGCCAATCCCCACGCTCCGGTGCCAGCTTCATCGAGGTTCTACCAGCGATCGTAACAATGTCGTCCACCCGTCGCCGGATGAACGACGCTTCGTCTTCCAGTCCTTACACGCTACTCGGTTACTGCCTTACATCTCCTACCATAACTGCGCCTTGTCAGATAACCCTGCCCAACTCCATTTGAGTTCCTTTACATAAACTACGCATATTGTATGTATAAAACGTGAATATACGATGTAAACAAATAAAATATAAGTTTTCTGCGTGACCAGAATCTGTCTTCAAAGGGATCCCAGGGCTGAAACGAAGCTCTTATAAATTAAAATTTATTGCCCACTTAAAGGGATATGGACGCTAAAGTTTTTTTATGCAAAGATTCGTAAAACCCTGCCTTTTTGGGGTTCCGTGATTAAGGGTTAGCTAAATATTATTTTGAGAGCGATTATAATCTCAGCGGAGACCAGCCTTCGGCGCGGGAGTTATTGTAAAGGCTGCTACATACTGGCGCGACTTGTCGCGCGACGCGACGAGACACAAAGACACCGCGTGTAGCGCTACAAGCGGTGCCTTTGTGTCGCGACGCGTCGCGCGACAAGTCGCGCCAGTATGTAGGAGCCTTAAGTGTGTGCGCAGACACAGGTGCAATCTCTCTTCTCTCACTATTATAGTCCGATGGGACGGTAATCCGACACAATCGGAGAGAGATCAGGCGCAGGACCAACGGCTTAACGTGCTTTCTGAGGTACAGGGTATCACACTGCCACCGTCCAAACTCCAGGCTGTTACTAAGAAATTCCTAATGGAAAATCAAAATCAAGTCATTTATTCAAAATAGGCTGAGAATCAGCACTTTTCGAACGTCAAAATTACATAAGACAGGCCCCCAAAAAACGCCCGCCCTTCACCACTTCCTAGTGCTTTAGCTGGGAAGAAGAAGTAGCGCAATAAACTCCCCAGCAACACACCCGTCTGTTTAGTTATATACACTTGATTCTATACAAATCGTATGCAAAGTAATTAACACTAAGAAACACAAGACATTAACTTAAATTACTTGCCCTAAGTTAGCTAGCACATGGCAATATACCAACAAAACAATGAAAACTGTACTCAAGCAAATTACAACATAAAAACGTAAACACAACTTAATACCTAAATAAAAGCCTCCAGGCATAAAGGTCGTGCCCGCTTACATAAGGCTATAGCTGTTACTCGAAGTGAGAAATGATAAACTAGCACCATCGAAGTAAAATAAATAAACAGTTAATTACTAATAAGAATAATAAAACCATGGTCAGCGAGACGACCGGTCACCACAACCATCACCCGTTCACGAGCATAACGCAAAGATTAGCCATCTACAAAAACAGTTCGCCCAACCCGGGAATTGAACCCAGGACTCCACGCTGACCACGAGACCAACGGGTAGCAATTATGTATATGACGTAGTTAAGTATACTTAATCGTAAGATAATCCTAATGGTCGAAGCAACGAGAGCACGCGACAAGTCGCCCATGCGATGGACCAGCCAGATTAAATCCGCAGTGAGCGGCCCATTACACGAATGCACACATGTTACAGCCGACAGCGAAGGATGGCGTCGCATCGTGACGAAAATCACAGCTGGTCGAAATCTCACTGCAACGTGATGACTTCGACCGCTCTGTTTAGTTGCATCGACAAAAACGAAGAAGATAATCCACTTTTTGCAGTAGGAAACTCCGTATTGAACTTTTAAACTATCAAATACAATATAGCCCGTAGTTTCTAAAACCACTTAGGTATATTTGCCTGAATTTTGTCACATAATCTGCTTATAATGTCGAAACGTTTCATCGTTCCGTGGGGATAATAACATAATCGCTCCGTTTGATAGGATTATATTGCGATTGTTCACATACGGATTTACCTTCGTAAGTGGATACTGCTGTTCATTCTCCAGATGTAATCTGAGCTCGTACGCCTACATTCCGAAAAAAGAAAATAATTGAGATTTTTTAATGGAAAATTCGTAACAAAATTTAATTAGCGTACGGTTGTCATCCGTTGAAATGTAGGATTTACAATTTACTGACAATTTCTTTTTTCAATATATGCGGGTTTATTTATAATAATATTAGAGTGATATATTGTGTTTACCGACGTGTAAACGTTTACGATGCTATGAAATGTAACTTTGGAGATGAGAAGCATAGCTTTTTCAGGAAGCGTTCCACATAAAACTTATTCTTGTCCCATGAGTATGACGACGGGCGTCGACGTCGTATCCAAGGGTACGACGGCGCGTTGTATTCCACGCGCGCCTCAAAGAGATTTCGTCAGCACAAGTGTAGGGGTCCACTAGGGCTGATGCCTGCCGGGGTCGCGGGAAGGTACTAAAGGGTTACCGAGGCCCCTGGCAACAGAGGCAACGGAAGGAATAGGGGTGGGCTTTAGTCAGTAAGAGTCTGACACCGCCCCCCGCTTCGCCCAGAGCGGGAGAAGTTATTTGATGATTTCCCACACAATAAAAAAGGGTATGGAACAACGTGCACAACTTGACGTTATTTACACTGATTATAGTAAATGCTTTGATCGTATTGACCACGCACTGCTCATGGAGATGATATTGAAGGCCGCAATACATGGAGATTTGTATCGTTGGCTCTCCTCCTATATTGAAAACAGAACGCAGGCTGTGGTACTTCAGGTGTACACATCCGGATGGTTTTCCGTCCCCTCGAGAGTTCCTCAGGGTTCTGTTTTAGGGTCCCTATTATTTACTCTCTTTATTGCTGACGTGAAGCATTGTTTTAAAACCTGTTATATTTTACTTTATGCTGACGATATGAAGATTCATAAAACTATCCGAAAAATATCTGATACGCACCTGTTACAAGCTGATTTGAATAGATTTGAAGAATTCTGTACACGTATCAGACTTGAATTGAATGTTTCAAAATGTTTTCACATGATTTTTACGCGCCAGAAGTCGATAGTTGATTCCACATACAAACTGTACAATATCAATATAGGCAAAGTCAATAGTATTAGGAATCTTGGGGTTATACAAGACAGCAAGCTACTCTTTGATCAGCATATTGATGGCATAGTAAATAAAGCGTCGAGAGCACTTGGTTTCATAATGAGAACCTCAGCATGTTTCCGATCACTAAAACCGATCAGTCTTCGTTCGTACGCAGCCACCTTGAATATGCATCACAAGTCGACGAGTGTACGAGATCTTCAAGTCTCGTGTTGAGGGCATTCAGAGAAAATTTCTGAAACAAGAAAATACAGGGCCAGACAAGTATCTGTTGATTACACTCACCGATGTAGAAGGTACCATTTTCTACCGCTTGACCGTAGACGTCATATTAAAGATATATGTTACTTGTTTAATATCGCAAATGGTTCAATTAACTGTCCTGAACTTGTTTAAAAATTAACGATACGCATTAATCAGATGGGGCTGCGACAGCGACCACTTCCACCTCATGCGAACACTAATTACAGGCGTAATGCATACTTTATTAGAGCCATTCGTAGTTTTAACGAGATTTATTGTGAGCAACCTTTTCTGCACTAATGCAAGCACAATAAGGAAGCTTTTGGCAAAGCTATTTTTTGTACAAGAGACACCTGCCTGCACATGATCCGTTTATTGTCCGGATAGGCTTAAAATTTGGACAAATTAGCTTAAGTTAAGTTAGTTAAATAGATAAGATTTAGATACTTAGACTATAAGGGAGTACCTATTTATTTTGTATTTATCTGTGGGGGCTTGTAATTAGCAACTTAGTTATACATTGCTGTTATTATAAAGTTATTAGTCTGTAAGCCTTCCGAAAATAAAGAAAATAAAATAAAGTAAAAATAAAATAAATTATGAAGAGATGAGTTTGTTTGTAGTGGGTAGTCTTCGGAACTATTGATCCGATCCCAAAAATTCGTTCACTAATGGGAAGCTACAGCATTGTCGAATCATCATCATCTGCCTAGCCTTTTCCCAACTATGTTGGGGTCGGCTTCCAGTCTTACTGGATACAGCTGAATACCAGGATTTCACATGGAGCGACTGCCTATCTGACCTCCACAACCCAGTTACTGGGTAACACGATACCCCGTGGTAAGACTAGTTGTCAAACTTTCGAGCTTCTGACGACTCGTAACGACTGTCAAAGATCTACAAATGACAGCTGGGACCAACGGCTTAACGTGTTTTTTTTGAGGCACGGAGGGGTCTTGGTATGTAAAGATGGTCACCCATCCACGGACCAACCGCGGCAAGCGTAGCTTAACCTGATCGATCGACCCGTGCGGCTGTTATTACTTAGCCACAAGCCCCTCTAATCTATTGTCGAGTGTCATAGGATATTTTGTCATGGTTAAAAAAGAATTTTCACGCGGATGAAATCGCGGGCGATACGATACTAAAAAAAGGCGCACCGTAGGCAGTCAGTCAGCTCCGATACCACCTTGCCAACTGCCAAATACTGTACTATGGGAAAATCTGGTTCGTGTCGATACGAGAAAAAAAATAATATCCAAATTAAAGCTTTTGCGGATATATTACACAATAAAACCTATATATATATATATACATATATATCCAGTGTTAGATAAGAGTTTAGATATCGTATTTTGGAGTAAAACTTTCAATCGTCAGCATTACGAAATTTGGAATTCAGCCAATACTTAAACAAAACCAATGTTGAACTAACTGTCTATAGAGGCATGAGGAACAGGGTGTAAAGTTCACTCGTCCTCCATAGAAAAGGGAGGTTCTTCCGACCAGATGGGTGTCGTATCCGGTGGGCAACTGCCCGGTTGATATCGGGATGTTGTATATATGCTAGTTGCGCGGTAAACTCTGCTTGCGCGATGCAGGATTTTGCGTGACGTCAGTGTTTTGCGTAGTTCGCATATGGCAATGTCTTATATAAACGTTCCTTTGACAAACAAACAGATCTCACTCCTATGTAAATGTTCCTTCAATGGTATGAAACATTTGGAAAGTTTTTGTAAATGATGGAGTATTAGGAGCGAGGTACGGAACCCTTATCACTCGTTCGATCACGCTTGACAGTTTATCGTTCTTTGGTGTGCGTTCGGTTTTATTTGAATGTCAATGTGTGCGTGTGTAGTTATTCACATACATGAACTCACCCCTTCTTCCCATGAGGGTAGGCAGACCCGGGCTTACATACTCCTTTTGCTTTGTTTACGTGCGTACCTACATAACTGGCGAGATGGGGGGGGGGGGGGGGACTACAGGTACACTTCTGCCCAACCCTTCGGGGAAACAAGGCATGGTTTTATGTGTACGTTCATACATCTGGTCATACTACTCCACCACGCGGGCCCAGTGCGGGTTGGTAGATATCACATGTCTTCGAGTTTTCTGGTTCTAGGACATGTCCGTTTCCTCACGATGATTTTTTACACCGTTTTGAGAGCAGTAGTGATGAAATAATTTACACAAAGTAAAGTCCTGTCGCCTGTCGGTTCGAACCTACGACCTACAACTCGTAAGTGGCGACATTTATCACTAGGCCACCAACTGCTCTAATATATCCTATGACACTCGGCAATGCCCGTTAGTGGAAGGGTAAAAGCACACCGACATAGAAGATAATCTGGCTAACAAGATACAGGCTCTATGTTCTATGTTAGAGGGTTTGGTTTCCGCACCCATTGTGCGTACCAAGATACAGGTTATTTTTACCTAGTTTGGGAGACAGCTGTCTGTCTGTCGTTTAGTTCATAATATGCATTACCTTGCATTTATGTACCTATTATGTACCACATTTTTTTTTTGGGTGAGTAATCATCAAATATCTTCTACCGCTCTGGGCGGAGCGGGAGGGTGTGTCAGCCTCTTACTGACTAAAACCCACCCGTGTTCCTTCCGTTGCCAGTGTTGCCAGGGGCCTCGGTAACCCTATCGGACTTTCCCGCAACCCCGGTAGGCATCGGCCCTAGTGGCCCCTACACTTGTGCTGACATCTCGTTGAGGCGGGCGTGGAACATAACGCGCTTTCGACCCGGGCCTAGTCCTTATCGGACGGCGAGCTACCCATTGCTGAAGCCCGCGCCTACGGTGGCCGGAAATCCGCCTGGGATTCTCGACGCCCAGGGCGTCTCCTGCGGCGGCTAAGGGCCAGAGGTCGCGAACTTTGCCTTTCCCTCAACCGTCCCACCGCCTCCTTCGCGAGTATTACTACTTCGCAGAAGCAATTATGTACCCCTAGTCTTTGTATTTTGTACGAATAAATTATTATTACTATTATTTATTTTTATGTGCTTACATATCTCTGGACCGGGCCTTTGAAAGGCGTACGAGGGGCCGAAGCCAGCTCGCAGAGGCCCTTTAGACAATTGTAATAGAATGAAGTACCAACCGACGATTATTCCTGTTTGCTCTATGCAAGTGCACCCAAGGATAACCCCCGGTTGATACAGGATTATTGCAGACCATGGAAACATTATTACTTATTATATTTTTATTATATTGTGGCGGCATCTACATCGCTACATGCGAACTAAGCAGCACACTGACGTCACACAAAATCCTGCATCGCGCAAGCAGAGTTTACCGCGCAACTCGTATATATATAACATCCCGATATCAACTGTCGGGCAGTTGCCCACCAGACACGACACCCGTCTGGTCGGAGGATCCTCCCTTTTCTATGGAGGATGAGTGAACTTTACACCCTGTTCCTCATGCCTCTATAATATTATTATTTTTTTTTAATTGTTTCAGTCAATGGTTCCGAAGATTAAACCCTACATACAAACTCACAAATTTTGCATCTTTATAATATTACTAACTTTTGCCCCCGTTCCTACTGCGTCGCATCGTATCGCCTGCCCGCACTATTATGTCCATGTTTTCCAGTGAAAACAAGGCTCAGTAGCCTTCGTTCTGACTTTTTCTTCTTTTTGCTCTGCTTTTGTGGGTCGTTGCGTGACGTTATTTTATAATCACACATACTTAAGGCACTGACAAGAAACAAATGATCAAAGTAGGCTTGTCTTAAGAAAATTAAATAACCTACAAACTTCCCCAAGAATTGAGCTATCAAATGCAAATAGAATTTTTCCAATCCGTAGTTTAGTTGGGAGTTTTAGTGATTAGTGCGTTCAAACAAACAAACAAACAAACTCTTCAGCTTTATTATTAGTATATCCATATATACGTATAGATAGTATAGATAACTATGAGTTCCCCGGGAGGCATAAAGTACCTCATACAGTCGGAGCATTCATGCGTTACATTGGAGATCCTTAAGTCCCTTTTGATAAACGTCTGAAGTAGGCCAGTGGTTTCAATAAATAGTCTGAAAGCCGTCTTCCCGAGACGCAGAGTATCGATGAGGATACAAAATCAAAGCATTTATTTCAGTTCAACCATTAGCGGAGTTTAATTTTCTTGAAGACTGTTAAGTTGATTGTCAACCGTAGATTCCTTTAGGCACCTGTCTTACCGCCAACGAGGTAGCGACTAGATAGCAACGATTTTCCCGCTCAACAAACGTACAAAAGATTGTAAGGCGCATGTCATCATCATCATATCAGCCGAAAGACGTCCACTGCTGGACATAGGCCTCCCCCAAGCACCGCCACTTCGACCAGTTCTGTGCTTCCCGCATTAAGCGGATTCCTGCGGCCTTCACAAGGTCACAGGTCCAGTCGCATGTAAGTAAAAGACATACATAATTACATATTAACAGTTGATCGCTGAGTATTCGCCGCTAAGCACGCATTTTTGTCGCAGCGATAAGAACTATCAAAGAGAGTACTCGCATGGCGACGCTTGCTTGGCGGACAGAACACTCGCCGAGAGCCTCACGCTTGGTACATACGCATACCAGTGAGTAATTGCTCGTCGTCTTGCGTACTCGCCAGCCCCGGATCTGGAGGGAGGGCGAGCAAACCAGGGCCAGTGCCCCGGGCAGCAACTTCAGAGGGCGGCAAATTCAAGCGTGGCCAGACTACTCTCTTGGTACATTTGCGTACCAGCGATTAATCGCTCGTCACCGTCGTCGCGTACTCGCTGCTCCCCAACTCGTTTTTAGTTGCTAGCACTATTCGTTTCTCGTTAATTGCCGGCGGTGAGACAGGTGCTTTACGGAAAACCAGGCAAGAAACAACGGGAAATCAATCGATTGGAAAATTTTCCACAGAAGAAATAAGATTCTAACTAACATTCGCTTTTGAGTACCGTCTTTATTTAATCTGGCAACAATAAAACAAATACGATTTCGAACAAAGCATAAAATATTGTAACGTAAGGGAAAACACAATATGAGAGCAAAACGCGAACCAATAAAAATGTTATTGCCAAAATTCGCCAGTTGCCATAACGATGGCCACCTGCTGCCAATAATGCTGGCTGGCAAATTTTTAGCAAATGTGGTCGAGGTTACGTAGGTTATATTGGAGCGACGTAAAAACGATTGCTGCATTCGTGATGGTATGAGTCGTGCGAGAAAACTTTATAAAGAAGTTAGGGGAATATTTATTTGATCCTCTATAAGCTTATTGACCTACTAATGATGGACACTTTTTAGAGTTCCGTAGTAAACAAGAAACCCTTACAAGTAGTTTCGCTATGTCCGTCTGTGTGTCTGTATGTCTGTCCCCGGGTTAGCTCAGAGACTCTTAGTATTATAATGCTGTAATTTGGCATGGGTATCCATATTAATCACGCCGACAAAGTGATAAAATCTTGGAAAAAAGTTTTTGTTAGGTTCCTTGCCCGTAAAGTGAGGATGATATTTTTTTTCTCGTCTAACCCATGGTGTGGGGTATAGTTGTATAGGCCGTTGAAAAATATTGCGGTTATGCGAAAACAATTTTTCGATTTAGGGATTCGTTTGCGAAATATTAAGGTTTAAAGTGCAAATTTTTGTTAGATTCAAGTGTCTCCCTCTGCCAGCTAAATGGTTGTTTTTGGATATGTGAAAAAAATCACGACAGTAGTATATATAAAAAAGTTAAAAGGAAAACTATCACAGCTAACTAGGCTTTACAAGTTAACGAGTAATAGTCGACCAACTTACATTTGCATTTGGAATGTATGGGAGAAAATGTTTTTGAACGTGTTAAGTTTGTTCTTGGGATAAATTTATCCCAACTACGGAACCCTTCATTGTGGGGACATGCGCTTCGTTGCCTGATATTTACTTCTATTCTAAATTCTATGTCTCGTATTCATGCCATCAACTTAAACTCGCGGAGATTGCATTCTAATAAAATGTCAAGTCACAGCCGCTACAGTCTACCGCTACAGTAGGTCGGTGGAGGCATAGAGAATCTTAAATTACATAGGGCAACTTAGGATTGTACCGGGTAGGTACAGTCCTGAACTTAACACTCTCTGAATATTTATTTTTGTATTTATCCGAGTACCATGCGTCATGCTCGTGAACGGGCGCCGTCAGTTGGAACTGGTAACCTCTTAGCTTCCTCAGCTTATTTATAATTATTTTATTTAGAAATTGTTTTTGTTTATTTTGCTACTATGGACGCGTTTTTTATTTTACATTGTCCTCACATTTAGTTATAATTTCAACATTATTTTTGTACTAATCTTTATGTATCAATATAATTTAAAAGAGTGTCCATGGAGTTTCTTGCCCGTTCTTCTCCATAGGTACCTACTACGCTTTGGAATGGGCAACTAGCTTCATATTTCTAACTGACCGACTCCTTGACAATTCAAAAGTGCCTGTAAATGGTTTAATTGAAATAAATGCTTTGAGTTTGAGTTTGAGTTTACCGAATAAGATAATATGTACATTTTAAAATAATAATAATATGTACACATATACAAGGTGTTTTTTTTTATATCCCATAACTCTAGGGTATGAATGAGACCATATCAAAGAATCAAATGGCATATTAATTATTTTTCATTTATTTTTTTTTTGTTTTTATTTTTTTACATAATAATTCGACAAGGTCACGATTACTAATAATAATGTATAAATAATATTAATAAATAAATAAACGTTATTTTATTTATATATTTTATTAATGTAAAACACTCTTCCGTGAAATATGACACGTCGCAATTTTTAGCATTAAACATGAATGATTGCTTTGAATGAAAATTAATTGCTCGTATTTATCAATGAAACTTATATACCGACACACATCAAGAGACTAGTGTTAGTATTATTATATCTTCAAAACTATACAATTTTGGACCACATATTCTAGGATTTTTTGTATTATTTTTCATAGAATATAAGCCCAGCGTTATGGGATATAAAAAAAAACAAGTTGTATATAAATGAGGGGAAATAATAATAGCTGGGGGCATGAAACACATTATCCACATCGCCGTCAATGGAAAAACTACCCAAAAGGCTGGCAGCATTGATTTGGGATTGAGTTTTGGCTTAAAAATAGGCCAGCCTTCTAGTTACGTGAAAAATCGATCAACCGCTCAGCAATGTCTTGAAATACTCGATGAGCAGTCGGACCTCTCGGCCTTTTGACAACTATGTATACTACCTAGGTTGATGGAAGCATAGAAATTCTTAGATAACTTATGATAACCTAACGTTGTATTGTACCTACCTGTAGTCCTGATAGGTAGAACTCAACACAATTTAATTAAAAATCGTGCTTATAGCCAACAACTTTATGTAGATACGGCCACTTTATCTTTGTTTTCTAACCTTTTTTTTTGTTCCTGAGTGGAAAATCCTCATGGATGTCCTTCGCCCTGGGGAGGGCGGAGGGGTCTGTCAGACTCTTACTGACTAAAACCACCCCGGTGTTCCCTTCCCACACCTGCACCGGGGATCATAGGATCTAGTGCGACTACCACGATCTCCGGCTGGTGCCGGCCCGCTTTTTCCACCTCATTTGTTTTCTAACCTAACCTAACCAATTTAACCCCCGACCGGGTAGCTCTAGCTTAATGACTGCGACCGATTCCGCTCACACGTGGTTGGTCACAGTTCCGACCTAACGTAACCCGTTTGGTCAGGGTGCCTAGTTTAGTGACTGCGACCAATTCCGCTCGAGCATGATTGGTCACAGTTCCGACCTAACGTAATCCGTTTGGTCAGGGTGGCCTAGATCAGTGACCGTGGCCCATTCCGCTCGCACGTGGTTGGTCACAGTTCCGACCTAACGTAACCCGTTTGGTCGGGGGGCCCTAGTTTAGTGACTGCAATCAATTCCGCTCGCGTGTGGTTGGTCACAGTTCCGACCTAACGTAATTCGTTTGGTCAGGGTGGCCTAGATTAGTGACTGCGACCCATCCCGCTCGCACGTGGTTGGTCACAGTTCCGACCTAACGTAACCCGTTTGGTCAGGATGGCCTAGATTAGTGACTGCGACCCATTCCGCTCGCACGTGGTTGGTCACAGTTCCGACCTAACGTAACCCGTTTGGTCTGGGGGCCTAGTTTAGTGACTGCGACCAATTCCGCTCGCGCGTGGTTGGTCACAGTTCCAACCTAACGTAACCCGTATGGTCAGGGGTAACCTAGCTTAGTTACTGCGACCAACTGCGAAAAAAGGCTAGAAAGTTAAAAAGAGGCTCAGTTATTGAAAAAGTGTCCATCACCACCACATCAGTAACATTTACTAAAAAGAGACGGAAAGATATAGTTTGCCCTCAAAAAAGTACAAAACATGCTTTCACAGCCAAATTTTATATGTACCTCGGTCCACTACTCTATAACAGGCTAAATGAAAAAGGAAACATCTACTCCGTAAATCATAGGAACTGCAAGAAAATCCTTAAGGAAACTCTTCAAACTATGTCCTATGACGATACAGAGAAGTTATTACTAGTGCTAAAGTAAAATATTGTTTGTATTATTGTTATTTCTTTTTTTAATTAGTTAGGTTAAGATACTATAATTTTTAGACACCATTTTACATTTATGTACCAATAATATTAATATGATGTGTGATTATTTATTCAATTAATGTTACCTCCAATCGCCTGAAACACAGGAATTCCTAGTTCAGGCACAAATCATGGGTGAACTTGACATAGATTTAAGAAAAACTGTTATTTAACGCTGTACCTTATATTTTTGAATATATTTTTATTATTATTATTTATTTGTTTTTTTTCCAAAATAGGACTCAATGCGCAATGGTACGCACAAACAGGAAATTGATATACGAAGACATGGTTAAAATGTATTTCATCTTTTGGCGTCAGTATTTCTCTTTATTTTTTTAAATTTTTTTATGAGAGATGGATGTGTATAAATGTAGGAATGGAACGTTGATGAATGCATAACTGTGTGATAGAGCTGAATGCTTATGTGTAAGGGAGACAGATGACGTATACCAAAGATTTATGCTTGAGATGACGTGGAAGATATTTAAAAAGGTAGAATGGCAGTGGTTTTTGATAAACGGAGAAAAAACTTAATTTAGATTTTTTTACTTAGGATGTTATTGAGAAAAGTCCAAACTCAAAGCTCAGACCAAATAAAAAACAAAGAAAGCGCGGTCAACAGTGACGTGAGGCCGTTTTCGTAAACATGTGTGCACTTAGTGAGGTGTAGTTTGGTTGAAATGGGTTATAAATGTGTGCGTGTGAGCGTGTATGCACAGAGCGAGGTGTAGTTTTGGCATGGCTTCACTGTATTGTACGCAGCACTATGTTTTGGTTTTTTATTTGGTCTGAAACTCAAGGTTTGACAACGTGCAATGGTGGGTGGCCATATTCGCAACACCACACTGCGCTCCAAAACACAAGTTGACGACGTTGCTCAAAAAGTCGCTAAGCTGAAGTGGGACTGGAATGTCCACGTCTGCCGTATGCCCAATGAGCTGTAGGACAAAATAACCACTATGTGGAGCCCTGATAGAGCCAGAAGGCGGCAGACCCCGTAGCGGTCCACTTTAGCCCTGGATCGAAAGAGCTTAGCTTTTCTATTAGTTTATTTACAATAATAACGAGTTTATGATATTTCTTTTACTTTTCGTCTGACCCCAGCCCCTATTCCCACATAAATAATAATAAAGACGCCGATAATCCGTTCACTTATTGGCCTATTCTCTTGGGTATCTTACTGGCAACAGATATCTTCAACCTTTTCACAAAAAAGAAAATAGTATCGTGATACCTTTATTCGCATAATGTCAGATTCTCAAAATATTAGATTCACAAAATATTGTATTCTCAATAGAGTCAATCACTCAAAATAAATAAATAAATAAAATCATTTAATTCGGACAACTAAAAGATCCATAAAATGTTAGTAACAGGTTTGTACTTAAAATACTATTGTTAGTAACTTAAAATAAAGACGAATTAGTGAGAAGACTACCCAACAACTAGACACAACGAGAAATGGGAAAACTATGGTATCAGTCTTCGTACAAATTGTCTTATAATGGCGGAAGAAGTATCAAAAGCCAAGACTTTGTTTTGCCTTTTTTATTTTACAAAATTTACACACAAAAAAAAAATCTTACCTATTTTAATAGTCCCACTTAAGTTACACCTAGTTTACAATTAATAAGCTTTAAAGTCAGAGTTGAAATATTTATTTTCAAGGAGATATGACAGAGATAGGTAGCAGACCAGCAATATCATTTTGTGCACTCAATACTCAATTCTTTATTGTATCTCAGATGTGTCCCCTATGTTGATGGTTATAACAAAGTCAAAGATCATTAGGGACCCCGTTGGATACAGCAAAATTAGGATAAACGAAGAGGGTTGAGTAGCAATTGAAGCAATTAAATATTATTATAAATGATTACAGCTTAACAGCATAACATTACGCCTTGTTTCCCGGAAGGGTTGGGCAGAGGTGTACCTGTGGTACACCCACATTTCGCCAGTTATGTTTAAGTCCCATGTAATAGGGGGCGAGCCTATTGCCATCAACCGGGCACAAATCCAGACCTCGGACTGCGTAAATTATTAGATGTTAAATCTCAAATCCGCATACTCTACAACCTAATTCAGCACTGACGTTCTCATGTCTCTAATACTGACGCAACCCACTCAAAATATCTGTATGCATCGCGGTATCCTTCAAAAGACCTTGTTCAGAACTATATCTGCAACGTAGTTACCATTGCAGGGGTTGCAAACTTCTGGATTATTTTGCGAAAAGCATTTTATTTTGCAAGTTCGTGTTTTGAATTTTCTCAATAGCAATAGGTTTGGATTTCTAAGGTCGTGGTAATAGGTTCGATACAACTGCCACAAAACTGGCGAAATGTAGGGTGTGTAGTTATCTAATGAGGTCCTTGGTTTAAAGTGTTATTGGGTTTTCTATTAGGAATTTGTCAGTAGCAGCTTGGACAATAGCCTCGCTCCTTATTACATGGGACTTAAACGTAACTGGTGAAATGTGGGTGTACTTAGGCACACCTCTGCCTAACCCTTCCGGGAAACAGGTGTGATGTTATTTTGTGTAATAGGTTGGCCGCCTATTAGAGTATGTCGGGGTAATATCGGCGCTGGGATAAAACCGTACGAATCAAATTCTCGGCTAATTTGACAATATTTTTTGCTAAATGCTAATCCCATTAACGCCGATCGTCGGGGCACAATAAAATTGCGCAGAACACAATTTCATTCGTTCGGTCTTATCCCAACAAGAAAGTTGCCCCAACATACGACTTTGACCAACAAGCACATAGTACCAGGCGTGATGTTATGTTATGTTGTAGGTTGGCCGCCTTAATTGGTCAAGGACAGCTAATGAGACAATTGATTTTCTATTGTTTGACTCCGAATCGGTGTCACGCGGGGCTTAACAGGTTAATAGGCGGCCAATCTATTACATAACATCACGCCTGTGAGCATGTTGCATGTTGCCTGTGAGTATATTGGGGTAATATTGGCGCTGGGATAAAACGGTACGAATCAAATTCCCGGCTAATTTGACAATATTTTTTAATGCTGATACAATTTACGCCGATCGTCGGGACATAATAAAATGGCGCAGAACACAATTTCATCATTTCGGTCTTATCCCTGCAAGAAAGTTGCCCCAACAAACTTTAACAAAACTGGATTTTCAATTTTTAGGGTTCCGAACCTTAAAGGAAAATACGGAACTCTATATTCTTATATCACTGGTGTGTCTGTCCGTCAGTCACAGCCGATTTGTTCCGAATCTACTGGACTAAGTTGAAATTTGGTACACATATAAATTACTGTGACCCAAACACGGACATGTATTGTAAATAAATTAATTTTTATTATGAGGGTCACTTTTGGGGTGCAAAATAGAAAATAAAAAATAAAAGTTTTGCAAATTGTAACGTGTGACATATCATAATTATGAAAACGGTTATTGTGAGGGTCTCAAATATATATATCACAAAACATCTCTGAACATCAGGACGGCGACCAGTAAGGCACGTGAACATATTGGTAAGAAGTTGGCAGAAACATCCCAGCGCTGATATTTTGCTGGATTCGTTTTCTCCTCTACCCACCCCATTACCGATCGTTATTTCTCCTGGCAAAGTTTATTCTGTTTATATGTATGTATCTACGTATTTATTAATGTATTGTATAGTTATTTTCGTGTTATCTATCCCTTAAGTTGCACCTGCCATGTGTCTTCTCTGCATCACCCTAAGGTTGACTTGTAGAAAATGCCTCAGCCATTAAGTCCGCCTTTGCACGGTATAATTTTTTTTTTACTTGTGCATAAAGTTTTAATAAATAAATATATTTTAAATAAATAGTTTTAAAGTTATTTTATTATTATTAAAATAATGACCCTAAAAAAAATCAGAAACAGTTATTTAAGAAACTAGATGAAAATTGACCTGTAATTATTGTAATTGATACAGAAAATGGTTCTTTATTTATAGATTACAGGAAAACCTAAAAGAAATAATCTCCCAATATTGTGCGACAAAACTTACATTTGTTGTTGGATTGTATGGGGGAACATGCTTTTCAACTACAATGTTAAGTTTGTTTTTGGGATAAATTCATCCTAACTACGGAACTCTTCATTGCGCGTGGTGCGACACATACTTGACCGGTTCTTTTTGTATTTTACGTTTTACAAGCTGCTAAATAAATGTTATTCTTTCTTTAAACATGAGTGTGTTTTGTCGATCGGGTATTGATCGGGAGTCGACAGTTGACATATTATACGTTGTCGATCCCCTGTCAATCTTTGTTAGCCGTTTTCCTAAAGGTCGAATTAATTTTAAATGGAGATAAATTATGTAGGATTGGGAGCTTTTAACATGTTGAAATAAATGGAGTTGCAGAGGTCAATTTGAAATAAATGTAGTTGTGGAAGGTCAATATGGAAATACAGCTTACATTTTCTAAAAATATGAGACAATCTTAAGAGAAATTGTTTTTCACTTCAATAACAACATTTTATCTGTACCTTATTTTGCTTATATTTACATACATTCGTGACTCTTGCGAACAAAGAGGCAATATCTTTGGTCTAGTGCTCGCAAGCGCAACTGAGGTATGAGGTCCTGGGTTCTATTCCTAAGTCGGGCAGTGTTATTAGGTTTTTTCCAACGGTAAATTATCAGTAATAGCCCGGAGTTTTGATTTGTGCCCGGTTGATGGCAAGAGGCTCGCTCCCTATTACATGGGACCGGCGAAATGTGGGTGTACTACAGGTACAACTCTGCCTAAGCCTGCAGGGATAACAGGTGTGAGGTTATGTCATGTTCATAACTAACCAATTTTTCTTTTTGTTTCAGATGAAATGAAAAGATCGTGTAAACAAAAATTGTGTTAATCAATCTAAATATACATATTATATACCTAGTAAAAAAAATATTAAAAACATATTTTTAATAAACACATTGACAATAAACCAGGCCAAATCAAAGATCAAGTAGATTCTACTTAAAAAAAAAAAATCATATTTCCTTTTAAATTTAAAATTCGAATTAGTGATTGACGTCAAGTTATATTTTTATCGATAATTCTGATTTTAGATTTGAAGTGATATTTCAAACTATTTTTCTAAAATGAGTATCGATTCGAATTCGTCTGCCAAAAGGCTTAATTTAGAGAGGGCCACTAATTTTATGAGGCAGTTCCGTGATCCTGACTCTCGTGAGTTGAAGAAACTATCAGCGAACCAGTTCATGGAAGTTTGGAGCCATTATGACAGGGACGGTAAGTTTTCCTTATGAATTTAGATTTTTTACTATATTTAAAATAGGGAAGGGGCTCGTGGCTAATAATAACAGCCGCACGGGTTGATCGAAGGTTATGCTACTCTTGCCGAGGTCGGTTCGTGGGTGGGAGGTCATCCATTACATATCGAGACCCCTCCGGGACTCGGAGAGCACGTTAAATTATTGTTCCGGCTGTCATTTATAGATTTTTGTAATTTTTTTTTCCTTACGGGTAGTTAGAAGCCCAAAATTCTGGCAACCAGTCTTAGTAAGGGGTGTCGTATTACCTCTGGGTAATACTATACGCTTTAGTAAGACTGGTACTGGGACTAGACTGGATTGTGGAGGTGAGAACTCCGCCCCTAAGAAGGCCCACTGAGTGAAGGGCTCCATGTAAAATACTGGTATTACTGACTGCATCCAGTTAGTCTGGAAGCCGATCCCAACATAGTTGGAAAAAGGCTAGGCAGATGAGATGACAGGTAAAGGCAAATGTTTTATTAAGCCGAACAGGCTGCGTGTGTCAAACATTTTGACGGTTAAGCAGAGATTTTTTTCGTGACATCACTCTTAAGGCGCTGACAAGACGCAAATGACCAAAATAGGCTTGTCTTAAGAAAAAAAATTACCAAATCTGTATAGTTTGTGGTAGCGGAAAAAATATATGTTAATTTTGAACATATTTCCCAGAATTTGGTTGTCACCAAAACATGTTTTGAAAAAAACATCTCGATACAAACTAACGTTCAACTAACCTCTTACCATGAGTTCTAATCCAAAATATCTGTGTTAAATATCAACATACGTTACGTATTTAATTTATAACAAGAACGTCTTATTTGAATGCAGAACTTGGTTGTTTTTTATTTTCGATTACTCAACTCAATTTTGAGTAAATACATAATTGCTTCATATTTTGCAATAAATTACAAGCGTTGTGTCATCACGCTTCTCTTTCTTTTCTATGCAATCTGACAGTGACCGCGGTTTAGGTGTTGTCAGCGTCTTAAGTTATAAAGCATTTTTGCTACTGTAAAAAGGTTTTTTTTTGGACATACCTAATACCTAACTAATAATGTTAGTTATTTCATAAAACGGCCACGTGCACACACGGCTACATGTCTCAATAATAATTGTGATTTTGATTTTTTTTTTCTTGCTACGTGGTACCCGGGGGCCCCCATAAACTACAGGACGTCACCTAGAACTACCATTTGTACATACCTTTTTCTTCGTTTACGTTCATAGAAAGAAAGAAAAAACTTATTTATTGTGCACAAACAAAACGCACATTACAAAAAAAAAAAGAATACATAAAATATACACATACAAAGTAGCTAAAAGCCTCGTATTCAAGCAATAAAAGCCATTGCTTGATGTCAGGGCCAGGGACCAAATACAATTTACATTGTGTAATATTTTTCTCTCTGACAACAAACAAACAATCAAAACAAAAACAAAATGCTGATTGCAGAGTGTAAAAATAACTACTTTTGTAACAAACAATAAACAAAAATCATACATCATACATCTGGTCATACACGCACACCGGTTACAAGTACTACACACCTGACCTTTCTGAAGAACATCACCATTAGGACCTCATTTTGTATTCTTAGAATGAATGGATGAAAGTAGGTACAGAAACAAAAAGAGGAAGGTATGTCAGGAAAAACAAAAATTCACATGTCGAATTGTTAACTAAACTCGAATTATTAATTCACTGGATGAAATGGTCATATTTATTGTAATGATGATCTAAAATCATTACAATAATTTATTTATTGTATCGTAAAAGCCTAGAATACAATAAATAAAATAAATATGACCATTTTATTACACAAAGTGACAGCTAGCACATGTCAGTTTACTCCAGTGAATTAATAATTAGACTTTACCTAGGTACATCCTTATCCTAATAAAATTGCGTGATGGCATTTACATGCTTAACTATATTAATAATACCAGCCTATAATTATTGTACGAATGTAGGGCAAAAGCTTCTTCTCGTACAGAAAAAGTAAGACCATTGAATACCACGCTTGTTGAGGGCAGATGGGCGATTTCAGACTTATATTTATAGTACTGCGTCCAGGTTTCTTCACGATGTTTTTCCCCTCACCATTTCGCCCGATGTCAGAGTTGTACAAGATAAAGTTAGAAATTAGGCATATGAATTGAAAAAGCCACTTTGATACTTGCCCGGATTTGAACCCACATCGAGCATGAGAGGCGTAACCTCTGGATAATTACGACATTTTGTTATATACCTGATAAAAATCTATATAACAGTGGGCTACAATAGGCTGAGTATTATAGATAAGAGTTCTGGGCATAGCTCACAAAATAAGCAAGCTGTAGTGGCAATAGGCCGGCCATATTAGTGCTCATATACACGCGTCGACGCGCGACGCCAGCCGCCGAAGCGTCGACGCTACAGTTGGACGCGTCGGTGGCTGCCGTCGACGCGTCTACGGCTGCTGACGGCCAGTGTCGACGGCTTCAGTTTCTTCTGCCGTTGGCAACGTGCCGCTCGTGTATATGAGCACTTAGCCGTAGAAGTGATGACCGTTGGGGTATGTATTCTTGAGTGGAGACTGCGAATAGCCAAACGCAAAGTAGGATGCCCTTAGGCTAGGTGGAGTGACGATCTTCGCAGAGCGGCTGGTAGCAGCCGGATGAGAGTTGCTGAGAATCGAGCTGAATAGCGTGCAATTGGAGAGACCTATGTCCAATTCTGGACTACTAATACTGTAGAGAAAATGAAGCTAAGTCTAAAAATTAACTAACTTATGACTTCGCTGGAGCGAGTGTTTTAAAAGTAACAGCCAAGAAATTTATATCTAGACGAGATGCAGTATCCAATCGTGTTCTTATTATCAGATAATATTATAATGCACGTTGGTAGAATTTTTAGGGGTCCGTACCTGTAGCGTAAAAACGTTACCCTGTAAATACACCTACGCTGCCGCCGCTACGCCGCCGCGCCGCGGTCTGTCTGTCCTTCCGTCAGCTTTATTTTTTTGTCGTAATTGGTATAGCCAGTTGTAAAATTTGAGAGAACGTGTTCCTATGACTTCTATTGGTAATGGCAAATAATAAAAATAACGAATACTATGATTTTGGCGGTTCAGAACCCTTAGTGCGTAACTCATAGTAGGCTGGTTTTTAGGGTTCCGTAGTAAACTAGGAACCCTTATAGTTTCGCCATGTTCATCTGTCTGTCTGTTTGTCTGTCTGCCCCCAACTGTAGCTCAGAGACGCTTAGTACTAGAAAGCTGTAAACCATTACCTGTCTTGCCAGGGGTCTCGGTCCCGCGACCCCGGCAGGCATCGGCCCTAGTGGCCCCTACACTTGTGCTGACATCTCTTTGAGGCGCGCGTAGAACACAACGCACCATCGGCCCGGGCTTGGTCCTTATGCTGAGCTATCCATTGCTCACCGTCCGTAAGCTCGCGCCTACGGTGCGTGGCCGGAAATCCGCCTGGGATTCCCGAAGATTACCTCCATACATACAAACTCAAAACTCAAATCTTTAGATTTTTTATTTGTATAGACTGATTATCGTACAGACGTGGAATTAGCGAGGACCGTTGCACATTTTATTTAATACATTTCAATTGTAGAAGTTCTATATTTAAAATTATTATTTTAACGGCTTCCGAGCTTAGTGTTGCCAAGTTTTACAGTTTAGTTAGGAACATTAACGCCATTACGTCATAACATTATCAATTGTAACTAGAAAATTATTAGTGCTGTTGAATGTTTTAGGTATTATATGGATGTTTTAAAATACTTAACATAAAAATAGAGTAATTAATTAAACCCATACTAAAGCACTGTGTTCTAACCATGCATAATGTGTAGTTTTAGCCTTTGTCTGTAAATATAATAATAATTTTCGTCATAAGGAAGGAAGACAAATTCGGTAGCTTGTAGGTTTAAATTCATTCAATTTATCAGTCTTAATTATTTTGAAATAGCAAATAGTATCTAAAACGAAGAGCTTAATCCAATCCTTAGGAACGTTTATAAAGTTATTTTGCACACCCACCGACAAACAGACCTTGAGTTTATATTGTATTTATTATTGAATCCTTGAAAATAAAGTTCTTGGCGAGAGAAAACACATTTAGCAAAGGAGACAATTTAAGATGACATTTAGGTAAGTATATGAGAAAAGTTTGATGTGAAAATACTAATTTCATGGTTGGATCATAAAACTGTTACCTACACTGTTGTAGGTAACAGTTTTATGATCCAACCATGAAATTAGTATGTACGTATTACATTGCACCAACCCGCACTGGGCCCGCGTGGTGGATTACGGCCCATCCCCTTTCACAGAGAGGAGGCCTGTGTCCCAGCAGTAGAAACATTATAGACTAATTATGTATTTATGGCATCCATCCAAGGAATTATTATGTACAGTCGCCAGCATATCAAGTACCACAAACTGTCAATTTTTTTCATTCGATTTTGTACTTAACCATCAACATTTTAAGGTTTAAAACCATTAAGCGACTGTACTATTATATCCAAGTCACAAATCAAAAATTATCTGAAACATTTTTCGCGATTATCACTTTGCAGTCTTAATTTAGAAATAATTTACACTTTATTCAAAACAGTAAACATTATTTGGATTTCTATAGCAATAAACAAAAACCAGCCGTGGCGCTGCATAATCAACCTATACCTAATGTTTTTTTTTTTTGGATTGGAAATCATCAAGGCCTCCTCTCTTGCGTCGGGAATCCCGGGCAGATTTCCGGCCACCGTAGGCGCGGGCTTGCGGACGGTGAGCAATAGAGAGATGTCGTCAGCAAAAATGTAGGGGTCCACTAAGGCCGATGCCTGCCGGGGTCCGTAAGAGTCTGACACACCCTCCCGCTCTGCCCAGAGCGGGAGAAGTTATTTGATGATTTCCCATCCAAAAAAAAAGGCCTCCTCTCTTCGAAAGGGAGTGGGCTGTAATCTACCACGCGAGCCCAGTGCGGGTTGGTAGACGTCACAAGTCTTTAAACTTTTGGCCAGTTTCCTTGCGATGTTTCTTCACCATTTTGTGAGCAGTGGTGATGGAATAATTTACACAAAGTAAAGCGCCTGCCTGGGTACCACTCATATCATTACCAACGACGTACAACTTGTAAGAGCCGTTACCACTAGGTCAGCACTGCTCAACTGGATCAACACTGCGCTGGCCTAGTCATTATTTGCCTTGCGTTTATTCAACCGTGTCGGGGTCGAATTTGAGCACCGAATTTGAGCAGTGGTGGCCCAGTGGTAACGGCCGCAACTTACGAGTTGTAGGTCGTAAGTTCGAACCCGGACAGGCGCTTTACATTGTGTAAATTATTTCATCACCACTGCTCTCAAAACGGTGAAGGAAAACATCGTGAGGAAACCGGCATGTCCTAGAACCAAAAATTCGAAGACATGTGACATCTACCAACCCGCACTGGGCCCGCGTGGTGGATTACGGCCCACTCCCTCTCACAGAGAGGAGGCCTGTGTCCCAGCAGTGGGAACATTATAGACTGGTTATGTGTGGGGTCGAATTTCAGTCTAACCGGATTATATTCTATGAAAATATTGGTATTCAGATGCTGAATAGGTACCAATATTTTACATGGAGCGACTGTCTATTTGACCTCTACAACTCAGTTACCTACATGGCAACACGATACCCTATAAAATATACCACGATAAGATGATTTTGTGATTGAAAAGGTTGTCTTTAAAATACAACTTTTAGCGATAAGACCGCCCATTGTGTCACCCTATGTAAAATTTCTACATTTATAGCTGTAATTTTTATGGTGTAAAGAGTATTCTATTTTATTCAATTGTCAAATGATTGTCAAACTTTTGAGCTTCTGACTAGTTACTCAGAACCTCGGAAGTCTTACAACGAGTTTCCTCTAGGACTATCATGTTACTCAGTAACTGGGCTGAGGAGGTCAGATAGGCACTCCCTCCATGCAAAATATTGGTATTCTGCTGCCGATTCCCGTTAGACGGGAACACGTAACGATTGTCACATCGTGAATGATCTACGACGCCAGTGGTGAGTTCAATCATTTACTGTGGAATAATAATAATAATAAATAAATCAATTCTGTACTGAGAGTAACCATGACACTCATACAGTGTTAGTGACAATAAAATAAACTTACAATTATGTTAGTAATACAATTACACAAGCAGATACAACAAAATACAAAATAATCATTGCTTCAGCATTACATAATCAGCCTATAATGTTCCCATTGCTGGGACACAGGCCTCCTCTCTGTGAGAGGGAGTGGGCCGTAATCCACCACGCGGGCCCAGTGCGGGTTGGTAGATGTCACGTGTCTTCGAATTTCTGGTAATTCAGGTGGTGGTTGTGGTTGCAGCATTCCAACTGAGATACTGGAGCAGCGACTCACAATGCAGCAGTCCAGCTTGTCAGCAACAATTCCCAGGATGCTATTAGAACTGGCTAGCACCCTGCGCATCAAGGACGCACATTTTTTACGCTTTAATGCATAAAAGCAATCAACAGGCGTAATATCTAACCATTTCGGAATATGTAATCCCCAGTCACTTCTTTTAATACTCACAGGGCCAGACGGGCTGACTACGTGAGCGAATAAATTCACTCCAATACATGTCACGTCGATATTTACGGCTGTCGAACATTTTTGAGTATTTCTTTATAATGTTGCGGGTAACTTTTTGGTCCGTATGGCTTATTTCAAGAAAAAGGGACGAAAATGTCTTACTTTCTTGGAATGGATAAGAATAAGGCTTTTTTTTTGTATGGGAAATCATCAAATAACTTCTCCCGCTCTGGGCGGAGCAGGAGGGTGTGTCAGACTCTTACTGACTAAAACCCACCCGTATTCCTTCCGTTGCTTGTGTTGCAGGGGCCTCGGTGACCCATTAGTACCTTCCCGCGACCCCGGCAGGCATCGGCCCTAGTGGACCCCTACATTGTGCTGACGACATCTCTTTGAGGCGCGCGTGGAATACGACGCGCCGTCGACCTGGGCCTGGTCCTTACCGGACGGTGAGCTACCCATTGCTCACCGTCCGCAAGCCCACGCCTACGGTGGCCGTAAATCCGCCCGGGATTCCCGACGCCCAGGGCGTCTCCTGCGGCGGCTAGGGGCGAGAGGGCGCGAAATTTGCCTTTCTCTCAACCGTCCCGCCTCCTCCTTCGCGAGCATTACTGCTTCGCAGGAGGAGGTGA
This sequence comes from Atethmia centrago, assembly GCA_905333075.3. Taxonomy (NCBI): domain Eukaryota; kingdom Metazoa; phylum Arthropoda; class Insecta; order Lepidoptera; family Noctuidae; genus Atethmia; species Atethmia centrago. The sequence continues at coordinate 20,296,415 of HG995385.1, forward strand.
TGGCTGCCCATGCCCTCTCGCTCCGTACCATGGCCTGAACCAGGGAATCAAAGGGTTTGCTGTGAGGTCTGCTGACGACATCTCTTTGAGGCGCGCGTGGAATACGACGCGCCGTCGACCCGGGCCTGGTCCTTACCGGACGGTGAGCTACCCATTGCTCACCGTCCACAAGCTCGCGCCTACGGTGGCCGGAAATCCACCCGGGATTCCCGACGCCCTGGGCGTCTCCTGCGGCAGCTAGGGGCGAGAGTGCCTTTCCCCGTATTCCTTCCTGTTGCCTGTGTTGCGGGGGCCTCGGTGACCCATAAGTACCTTCCCGCGACCCCGGCAGGAAATTCGACCCCCTGTATTTACAATCTATATAGTACTTACTAATTCCATGCTATTAAATAGTATTTATTGCATGATCAAGCAAGCTGTCACTTCCTGTCTACACACATCCGTCCCTTTTCAAGAAATTACTTTGCACGAAAGCAAACCTACCTACCTAAGTAGGTAGGTTTGCTTTCTTGTAGAACATCCATAAAAAAATCTCCTCCTTACAGTTTAAGTAGGATTCCTAAACCATTGAATTGCATTCCTTTCAACACTATGTCATAGTCGAATCGTCGCTGCGTCGTCACCGCCCCGTTATTAATCAAAATCAACGCCAGACTCCAAACTGTCCCGGCGACCGACGCCAACACCTCAAATTGATGTCCAAGTTACACTTCGGAAGATTTTCGAGGAGATATGAAAGATAGACAGATTCTGATAGCCGTAAATGGGTAGTGTGGAAAATAACACAGATTAGTATAATATTCATATAATACGAGCACATACATTGCATGTTATCAAAACACATAAATAATTCCATTTCAAATCATATTCAGCACATTTTTTTTTTTGTGTTTATGTAATTCTTTCTTTTAAATATTTGGATTTATTTTATTCATATTACAATCTCACTGTGTGCTGCACCGGTCGACGTCTTAACGTCAACGCCGGCTATCGCTGAAAACCAGCGCTGGGGCTCTGTCTCGCATAGGGTCGCAGCATTATGCTGAGCGTTGGCCGTTTTGCGTGGACGTAACGCAAATTCTCCCCCAAATTGTTTCTTTTTTGTATTTGTGTTCCTTCTTTGTGTCATGTTTACCGCAAATAAACGTATTTTCTTTCTTTTCTTTCTTAATCATTTTCTTTTTATTTAATTACTTAGCTGCCACAATCCAACTAATTTAGGAATTCCAAAATGTTTAGGACTGATGCACACGTTGATACTTGTTATCCCTTTTCACAGACTGTGAATACTTATAGAAAGCTGTTGACTCGTTGAGAGCTGCACGCAGACTGGGGCTTGAGCTCGTGGTCGTCTCTACGTCCGCGGTGGGGGCGCGAGGAATCAGTATTGGGGCTTTATGGCCAATTTGTGGGGACCCGTCATTGGGTTTCCCTCCCTCTCCTGTAGGAGGGGGTGGGAGTGCTCAATCGCACACCTAGTGACTGAGGGGTTTACCTCCCCTCAGCGGTTCTGAAGTGTGTTACTGGAGTGTGCCTGTAGGAGCGCCTGAAGTTGCTGGGTGAGATCCCTAGTTCCCTAGGGAAGGCCCGGCAAGATCCGATCTAGCAGCGAGGTTGTCGGTTTTTGTTAGCGCTCACCTACAGTGGAAGCTTTGGTGGGGCTCGATCAACTCGTGAAACGCCTTTTGCTAAATGCTCGTTTGCTGTTCGGCCCGCCGTCGGACGTGACGTCATGAATCCTTTTTCAATTAAATAAAATGCTTAGATAACAGTAGTTACATATATTGTTCGATGGAATACCGTAACTGACATTACTACATATTATCATACGGTATGTATTTATCGAACCTCAAAGAATTCCCTTTTTACTTTCCTAAAAATATTATTGAAGATAATAATTATAATAAATGCGCCTCTTTTTTTGAACCTCTAATAATTCCTATTTTGCAGTCCTAAAAATACCAAATAGCTAAGTAACTGTAACCAACGGTTGTTGTTCGCGGTTATTTCAAAGTTCTAACCCATTTGGTAGGTGCCCTAGCTTAGACAGCGACCAATTCGATCCACGCGACTTACTTACTGGTTAGGTTGGGATAGAGCTGTGACCAAATATTCATTGGGTCGTGGTATCCTAACTTAGTTACTGCGACAAACTGTGAGAAAAAAACTGAATTTTAAAGAGTGACTTATTTTTCTTATATAATTGCATCATTGGAAGCACAAAAAGTTTTAAAAGATTCATTAATTTAAAAGAGTGTACTCTTTAGATGTTGGATAAGTTTTGAGAGGATCACTTAATTATTTCTCTTATTGTAGTGGGCGGGAAAAAACAGGCAGTCAGGCAGTGATAGGTCGCCTTTCAATTATCGAGATAGTTAATTTTACGTCAAAAAAATTAAATTTCCAGGATATAGTATGATTTTTTTTAACCTCCAGCCCGCACTAGGTGATCCACCAACCGGCACTGAGCCCGCGTGGTGTGCCACAGACCGGCGCGACGCGACTCTAAAGCTGGGGATTCACGGTCAGTCCATTTGGATTAAATCAAAGTCAGTAGTTTAGGCCACTCACGGCTTCAGTCCGAATAATTTTCATTTATCGATCGACAGGGACGCATACAGACGTATGGTAAAGTAGTATAAAATGGATTCAAACTCCGAAGAAGAATTTTTCCTTTTTGTGGTTGCTATTTGTTACCATATATTAAGGGTCGGGTAATCGATGTTGACCTTGGCCATACAAATTATGCGCGCCGTGAGTTCGGCGCGCATAATTTGTATGGCCAAGGCTGCGCCGACGTTCAGTTTCACAGGGAATATTTATTTTTAGTAAAGAAAATATAAATATTTGAACAAAATCACACATAGAATTATAGATAATAAAATAGTCTGTTTATACAAAAAAAAAAAGATGAAAATATCTTATGTAGTTTGAAAGTAATATAGTTTTTTATTCTTTGAAAAAAACATTACTTCCTGAATTTATTTTATAAAGTATTTTACTACAATACTTTAATATTCACATAAAGAATTGATGTGTGTGCTATTTAGTTTAACATACATTAGCATAACTTACCTACTTGCATTATATGAAGGCGTAATAAAAGATTTAAACGTCATTAAAATCATATATCTGCGTCTTAGAAAAACAAAATGGTCTAAGAAGTGCTTGAAAAAACAAGAGATGAATGAATTAATATTTTACTGTGCTCCTTACTAAAAGCATTTCTTAAACAGTTCGTCCTTTTTGAGAAAGTATTTAAATTAGCGTTTTCATATTTTCTCTTCATAATTGTTCCAAGGCATTTGTTCTCTTATGTTTATAATTATATACTCTAATTCCTTGTCCTTTTTAATAACTGCGATGGTATTCTCGTGCCCGGGCCTTTTTATATCTGTTTCACTGCACGGCTTTGATCATACTGAATGCAAAATGGATGTGCGTTTGCGCACTTTTGGGCCGCGGTGTGTGATACCACGGCCCACGGATTTTACACTCACAGACCAATGGCGCGACGCCAAATGGCGCGGGCGTGAGGCTGTGGATTACGGCGCGCACGGAAAATCCGTGATTTGACGTTCCGCCACAATTTGGATTGAAGAATCGACACTCACAATCAAATTTTGGATGTACTTCACCCCATTTGGTGCGGTGGACTGACCGTGAATGCCCAGCTTAATAGAACAATTTCTATGAAAACTTCTTGAAAATTGTTCAACCAGAATTGCGTCGCAACGCTTTTTTGAAAAGAAATAAAGGAAATTGTTTATTCTGCACAAACAAAGCGGACATCACAAAAGGGACATAAAATACACCCATACATAGTTGCCTAAAGCCTCGTATTCAACAAAAAAAAGTTTAAAGGTGAAACTTGCTTCAAGCGTTAACAAGAACATGATCAATAACTCCATTTCGTAATTTTAAGGCATCACTGGTGGATGAGAAGCAATATTAAAATATCTTTAATAAACATCACGATTTGCACAATAAGAATGAAGATCCTTGTTTTTACGTCCCCAGTATAGTCATAGCTTTACTTCAGCTACTCTAAAACATAATTTATATCCTCTCGGATACCTGGATAGTGTCCCGGGGCAATATATACGTATATGCCAATGAAAGAATTCCGTGATAGAAAAGTGTGTCGTGAATAATACAGACATTCGTACCAAACTTTTGTGGAAACTTTCTTTATGTTTCTTATATGATTCTGTGAGCTGGAAAGAGGTCATGTTCCAAGGAGACTTATAGGTACATAAAGCTCGGCATAAATACAAACATATACGAGTATGTGTTCATGTAAAGTAAAGTTTAATTATTTATGTGTGTAGTAGAGACATGGGTTGGTTTTTCTACACTTAAATTTGTATTGAGTCAACTAGAGTAAATAGGTAGCAGTAGCGAAACTACAACATCCATTAGAGGGCAGCCAAAGAAAAAAAAAAAAACTCAAGATAACATCAAAATTTATTACTTCAAAAATTCATTCCTTTACTTTTCTTATTTTGACGCCATCTATGGTAAAGTAGTGAAACCATAGAGACGCCATCACTACACGAAATTACTTTTACTTCTGTAAAACCTTGTTTATTTAAACTATATTATCAATTAAATAAAATTATCAATTAATTAACAACTGAAAACCAGTCTATCTATACAAGATGTCGTTTTGCATCCTCGTCAAATTTCAGGAGGCTGCTATGAAATACATATATAATCAAATAAAATTATGATACCTGCTCAATAATTAATCCATACTTGTTTAGTTATTTAAGTTTGACAGTATACTAGAATACACCGCTATCACAGAACAGAAACACCCCGTTGCGTATGCTGTAGTATGTGTGAAATGGGCAGTTACAGTGCGGTATCACACGGGGTTTCCCCACACATGCCAATTTCCGAAAACCAGAAAAAAAGAGACCTACTTATTTTATTATTGATTCGTGTCGAGAATCATTAGCATAGTTACCTGGTTGAATTTGACGAGGATGCAAAACGACACTTTGTATAATAAAAATGAAATGTTGTTCATTGGTAAGCGCATCACTTCAGAACGGCTGGGCCGATTTGACAAAATTGTTTTAAAATGAAAGATGAAAACGTTTATTTGTCCCAGATCCGTTTCATTAATTATAAACGAGATATCCCCAGTAAGTAATTGAGAATACTTGTGTTGGGGATAAAAAAAAAATATTGTAATAGTCCGAATCAGGTTCATACGGAAAGAACAAGTTGTAAAATTGCTAGGAAATAGTTCTATGAGTTATTAAAATTGGCACACAAAAAATGATTCTAAAATTATATTATAACGAAATGCGAAGGAAGAGCTGAAAACAAAATACACGTGAATTTATCCGTCAAGAAATCAACACAAGAAATCTACGAAATGGAACATGACTACATTCTATCTAGCTCTCTATTCATCATTCATGACAACGTCTAAAACTACTTCAAAGTTCAAACACTCGCGGGAAGGTACTTATGGGTCACCGAGGCCCCCGCAACACAGGCAACAGGAAGGAATACGGGTGAGTTTTAGTCAGTAAGAGTCTGACACACCCTCCCGCTCCGCCCAGAGCGGGAGAAGTTATTTGATGATTTCCCACTCAAACTCACGCTAGTCAAAATATCACTGTATGGCACAAATCACGCAAAAACAAATTCCAGCTGTAATAGGTACCTACTATGGATTTTTAAATTATGTTGAGAATCTAACTAACTAATCAAATGCAAAATAAAACAAAATAAAAGTTAATTTATTTGGCAACAAGTCGACATAATAAAATATTGGTAAATCTACGAAATTCAAATATATCATTCTATCTCGATCTCGCCTACGCATTTATGTATTTCTGTCCCGTTACAAAACGCTCGAGAACGGCTTACCTCGCACCGTGACGAGTGGTGTTTCGGTACCCCTGACTGGCTTCGAAGGGTGCCCGAAGTAGCATGGTCTGAACTACGAATAATACTGTATTCTAAATACCACGTCCGGCATAATGGCGCTAGTGTCGTCAGAATTCTTAGTTGACACAAACAAAAAACTGCGTTCGTGATTTACGAGTATGATATACTGTAGGTTGTAAGCGTATCTGTAATGTCTTTTATCTTATGATGTATTAAATACTTGTAATGTGACTAGGAATGTACTATATTATTTAGTAATAGTAAACTCAAGTAGAGTCGTTGTTCCGAAGCCGGTAGGAATGACGTTGTATGAAGCCGTCGCCCCTGGTAGGTAGGTACCTACTGTTTAATTACTCCAAAGCTTGAATTCAATTTGATCTTGGAAGGCTCTAATAGACGAAGGTAAACAATTTATTTATTGTACAATGTAAGAGTTACAATGGCTAGGCTAAACTTAAGGGTACTCCTGAGTGTAATGAGTGACCCTGTTAGGGCTCAGCAAGTATAGTACGCGTCAAACTTAATGGCGGGTCTGAAGTGCGCTACTCGCTGCGCAGTACCGCACCCCTCACCCCCGCTGACACGTGAATTTGTTACTGCGCACCAAGTCGCCTCATGTTCCGAGCCGCCATAAAGGTGGAATCGGACTGTAGTGACATTTAACTACAACAAGAACAACTGTAGCAATTACTACTTATAAAGAAATAATCACAAGCATAGTTTTTATTCAAAGAGATTTAAAAAAAACTGGCCAAGTGCGTGTTGGAATACGAACAATGAAAGGTTAAAGCCTACTTAGCTGTGATAGTTTTCCTTTTAAATACTTGTTTGTTAATTTTTTCACATACACACACTTGACTCTAACAAAAATTAGCACTTTTAAGCTTAATATTACGCAAACGATACCCCACATCATGAGATAGACGAGAAAAAAAATATCATCCCCACATTACGTGCAAGGGAACACCCAAAAAAAATTTTTTTAGATTTTGTTTTAGCACTTTGTTAGCATAATTATACCTATGCCGAATTACAGCTTTCCAGTACTAAGCGTCTCTGGGTTACAGCGGGGACAGACAGTCAGACAGACAGACAGACGCACAGACAGACAGTCAGACAGTCAGACTGATGGACATGGCGTAACTAGTATAAGGGTTCCTTGTTTACTACGGAACCCTAAAAAAACGATTTCTGGTGCTACCAAATTGTTACTTAATTATGAAACGCTTAATCCAGCACCCAAAAATCTTAAAACTTAGAAACTTAGAGTAGGAGCATACCTACCTTCAAAATTAAATCGGCGTAGACTTCGCTACAGTTGTGTCACTATTTTTATGTTGTTACACGTGCCTATCATAGAACTGCCCCTAGTTTAGGCAGAAAATCAATAGGTGCTCAATCCAAAGTTAATAATAGCCCGACAAACAAGCCAGTAACAGAACATAATTGTTCCCATTTCGGTTGAAATAACAAAACGTTTCAATTGAAACTTTCGAGTTTGGGCTTTCTAAGTTTCTTATTTCTTTAAGTGTAGACTGCTGTAGACGATTGAATATTCAAATTGTTAACAAGATCAAGAGAGGACAAGGACCTACTTATTTTAATTCTGATGTTATTAAATTCTCTAGAAATGAATAAGAATAGAAATTAAAAGGATTAGAAGATTCATGCCGCAGAGAGATATCTCCTTTGATGTTTCGTGGTCGGTCTCTGAGTATTGGATATATTCGTATGAATTTATGGTGGTAGGTTTAAAATACTCTGTCTCGCCGTCCGCCGATGTGCGCTGGCCTTTACTCTCATAGGTCGATGAGACGGCAATCCTATATGACCGGAGTGAGATAAGGCGGTAGACACGCGGCGACACGTGCGCACTGAGGCACGTGGGCTTCACACCACCAACTTCCAAACTTCAGGCTATTACTGAGAAATTTCTAATGGAATATCCAATAAAATTTGTCCAACCTGGCAAACGAACCCAGGACCCCACGCTCAGCAGTCGCGCATGCAACCACGAGACAGGGCAGTCAAGTTATCCGATTATTGAAAATTCAGCACTGAAAGACAAAAACATGCCCCCACCAACACACATAAAAAAAACAGAGTACGCAACCACCGAACCAGACCAAGGGAAATGAAGGAAAACTTTTTAGAATGATTCTATAGCATAGAACTATATACCAAATATTTAAAACGTTAGATTTGCCGTTACCGAACTAGGCGCGAGAAAGTGTACTACTGAGAAGAGTGAGCTCACAAAATAATAACAGACGCGTCGTGACGTCGACGTGTTAGACGCGTCAAAACGAAACAGAACGCGACCATCTTTTCACGCGGTAGGGTGAATCTACGATTGAAATCTTCGGTATAAATTAAGTAGCGGGCTTTGCATGAGTGCCGTGAGATTTCTGTCTTTACCATACCTATCTTATTTTTAATATAAATTTATTTGGTATACACGTAAAAACATTCCGGACAAAAATCGATAAAAAGATTTTTGCTGTAGTATGTTGTTTTTAACAAACGAGTAGGTAGCGAAAATTTTGGCTGTGTTTCTATTGGTCCACATAATCAATATAAAGTCAAAGAACACCTGAAGGAATAAGTGCGGAAACCAAACCTTCTATTATAACATAATATAACGTAAGTCAAAGAACAAGGAAAAACAAGAACAAAGGCGTTAGCCCCACCCCGACCAATGACCTATCTCACTCTGTCAATATCGGAAATGTGCGAGAGACATACTCAGTAGGTACTCGTTTGTTAAAAAAACAAACTATAGTTCATTTTATATTCTCCTAGCTTAACCCCGCGGTTTCACCCGCATAAGTGTCGATCCTGTAAGAATATCGAGATAAAAAGTATCCTATGTCCTAATCCAGCTCATGTTCTACCCTGCTGCCAAATTTCATCAAAATCCGTTCAGCCGTTTTAGCGTGAAAGCGTAACAAACAAACAAGTCACTTTCGCATTTATAATATTAGTTAGAATAGCTAGGATGACAATTAGGATGACCTTATCACTCTCAAAGACGTAGACCGAACGTCATTTTATGAGTTGACAAGATCCGTTGAATATTCACAAATTAAAATTCCCTGGCGGAGGGAACGTCAAGCGGGACACATCATTCACCATGACGCGGACGGGCGATTTAAAAAATAATTTAATCCATTAAAATATCATTTTTTTTTAATGGCCTCTTTTAGGAAACTCGTTGCACGATTCAAGGGAAATAATTATGCGAATAACCTCTTTGCGTTTATTAATAAATTAAAATTCTCGAGCACAAAAAATATTTTTTGGGATAAGCACGCAGCACAATGGGACTAAACTGTAAACGATTAATCCCTATAGGTGTCGCCTCACTATTTTTCTTTGACAAGAACGCTTTTGATTTGATAGATATTTTCCCGCGGATTTCAGTTTGATTTGTGTCGAAATCGCGAAAATTTGATTTGTGTCGTAATTATTTACTTTGTGGTCGAAGTGTCAACAGTCTTTTTAAAAAAAACAGATATGGCATACTGGTACCTACAGGTGCAGTCGATATCCGTGGGTGCAGTCAATTATTCTTATAAATCGAGTGTTATAGTTACTGATGTGCAATTATTTTCTGATTTTTAAATTATTATTAATTATTTTTAATAAAGATAACATAACGTAACATCACGCTGTACCTGTATTCGCTGATGGGTTAAGCACAGGTGTCCCTATAATTCACCCACATTTCGCCAGTTATATTTAAGTCCCATGTTATTGGGGGCGAGCCTATTGGCATCAACCGAGCACAAATCTAGACTCCGGGTTGCTACAAAAAATAACTGATTTCAGTTAAATTGGTTAAGTACGCTTTCATAAATATGTATCACAAAAAACCTGTTCTTTGTTAATTATTCACACGGCCCGCTCTTGTCAAAAATAAACCACAGTGTTGTGACACGGCTCTCGCGTCCCACTGTCTTACCACTTACCTTACCGCTAGGGGCTGAGTGGGGGACACTTCAATTTAGTTGGCCTACACGGAGCCACTTAACCCTTCGAGTTGTAGTAATTATGTTATCGCACTAAAAGCTGGGTTAAGTATTGTGATGTCTTTAGTAAAGCGGCACAGCTTTACTAAAGACATACCTAACAGTACTTGGTACTTGGTAAGGTGCAATTTTAAAGTTTCTTGTGATTTTATAGGTGATTTTTGTTTTTTCTGCTTAGTTAAGTACCTATGATAACTGAGTAAAAATGGACGGAGGGTAATCTTTAAATGATGTATATTACTACGAGCATAAGGCGCGTGTGTGCGGGCAACTGGCGGCTTCGTCGCGTACGAAGTGAAATCGGTTCATATCGGCTCAGCCAGCCTTGCTCAACGAAGCCGCCAGTTGTCCAGACACACGCGTCTTGCTTGTAGTAGTGTACCTACCATAGCGCGTTAGCATGAAGTTTTCCCCTCTGTCCGTTTATCATGTGCTATGACTACAACCTACCTTACCGCACGGGGGCTGAGTACACTTCAATTTAGTCCGCCTACACGACTGCACTTTTAACCCACCATGTTGTTGTAATTGTGTTAGCCCAGCCATTACAATGATATTTCGGTGATTAGAGCTGTTTTTTGTTTAAGTTGATAAATATGTAGGTGTCACAGGTCACACCTGTCTTTTTTTTTGGAATATTGTAAAGGCTTGCATTGGTTTATCTTGCCAGTTACTTTAAGGCTCGGGGGCTAATTGGGGGCACATTCATTTAGCCCGCTTACACAACTGCACTTTAAGCCATCATGTTGTTGTTATTAAGGCGCTGGCAAGACTCAATTGACCAAAATAGGCATCTCTTAAGAAATAAAATTGCCAAATCTGTATAAATTGTGGTAGCGAAAAAAAAAATATGTTAATTTTGAACATATTTCCCAGAACTTGGTTGTTACCTAAACACGTTTTAAAAAAAAGTTCGATACAAACTAATGTTAAACTCAAAATCAAAATCAAAATATTTTTATTTCACATAAACCTACATGGGCACTTATGAAACGTCAGAAGCTAGGTGCACGGTTCCAATTGGTCGTTTCCTATGGAGAAGAGCCGGCAAGAAACTCCACGGTTACTCTTTTAAAAATAATTGGCTTTTACAATGTTTTCAAATTACACAAATTAGGTATGGGAGAACAGTGTAGGCCTGTCGAGAAGTACTTAACAAAAAAAAGAGAAAAGGAAACGGTCTAAAGAAAAAAAGATCTAGTCTATTAAGCCTACAACGTTCTCACATTCACAACGTACACAAGAATCCATGTAAAATAATATTAATAATATTAAGTCTGAAATATAAATTGTAGGTATATAATGTCAAATAGTGAAAATATAATGTCAAAAATGTATGTCTAAAAAATAATAATAATAAACATCGTAATTTGGGAGCAGTTAATAGATATTTCCATAGTTATGCCGTTTCTGATGTACCAGGGAAGCCACATGTGCGGAAGGAATTATTGCCAAACTTCCTTGTCTTCAACGTAGTCTTTAATCTTGTAATATGCGTTTTTGATAAGGACACGTTTAATGTGGGTTTTGAACTTTCCATCGCTAAGTTCTGTAACTGACTTTGGCAACTTGTTATAAAAGCGGATACTGTTGATAACAAATGATTTGCTTGTTTTTGTTAATCTAAATTTGGGTATCACAATTTCATGTTTACTACGTGTATTTATATTATGGAAATCACTTCTTGTTTTGAAAAGACATAAGTTCTTGCGAACATACAAAATACTTTCTAAGATATAAAGAGAAGGCAGAGTTAGTACATTAATTTCTTTGAATTTGTTTCTAAGGGACTCACGAGGACCCATTCTATATACTGCGCGGATTGCCCTCTTTTGTAAGATAAAAATTGAATCTACATCAGCTGCCGATCCCCACAGCAGAACGCCATATGACATAATACTGTGGAAATAAGCAAAGTATACTAACCTAGCTGTGGCTATAGGTATCAGTCAACTGTCTAATTTTTCTTACTGCATATGCAGCTGAACTTAATCTACCTGAAAGAGCTCTAATGTGGGATCCCCATTGCAATTTTGAATCTAAAGTCATTCCTAGAAATATAGTTTCTGTAATAGCATCTAGTCTCTTGCCATCAAGTTTTAAATTTAAAGCCACTTGGGGTACATTTGGTAGTGAGAACTTTATACATTTTGTTTTGTTCGCATTAAGTAAGAGATTATTAGCTGCGAACCATTTCGAAAGAATATCCAGACTATCATTGACGTGTAAGACATCCGGATTTTTTCTATCTATTTTAAAAATGAGAGAAGTATCATCAGCGAATAGAATTATATCCGATAAGTTTGCCATCATGTAAGGAAGATCATTAATATAAACTAGAAATAGGAAAGGGCCAAGAATTGAACCTTGGGGCACGCCCATCTTTACTAGAGACCCCGAAGACGTCACCCCGTTAACGTTTACTTTTTGCTGCCTGTTTGATAGATAGGACAGAACAAGGTCAGCAGCTTGTCCACGAATTCCGTAGTGGTGTAATTTACAGGTCAGTGTATTGTGGTCAACGCAGTCAAACGCTTTTGACAGGTCACAGAAAATGCCAATGGCATCCTGGGATTTCTCCCAGGATTCCAAAATGTGACTGATGAGTTTTACTCCTGCGTCAGTCGTCGACCTACCTTTCGTGAAACCAAACTGGCGACTATGTAAAATCCCATTAGAATTGAAATGTGACAGCATCTGGTCTAGCATGATTTTTTCATATATTTTACTCAATGCTGGTAGCACAGATATAGGTCTATAATTAGAGGGATCACTCTTACTACCCGATTTGAAAATTGGTACTACTTTACTATGTTTCATTAAATCAGGAAACGTACCGCTGTCTAAACATTGATTAAATATGCCTGTTAGGACAGGGGCTATTGTGTCAATGATATCTCCAAGAACCTTAACGGAAATCCCCCATAAGTCTTCAGTTTTCTTTATGTTAAGACTTTTAAATGCCCTCTTAATAGTGACAATAGAAATGGGCTTGAATTCAAAACTTGGAATGTCCTTAGAGAAGTGTTGTTTGAGAAGAGATTCAGCTAAAATAGGTGATGAGGGAAGAGATTTCGTAACCTCTATTGGGATTTCGGTAAAGAAATTTTCTAGTGTCTCAGCAACTTTTAATTTATCTGTAATGGTTTCATTATTAATTTTTAAAGACAATTCATTTTGATCTTGCTGTTTTGTGTTTCCAGTTTCTTTGTTGATTACCTGCCACACAGCTTTTATTTTATTGTTCGACATACTAATTTTGTTACTTATTAATTTAGATTTAGCTTGAGCGCAGACTCTTTTGAATATCTTAGAATAATTTCTGACATAATTATGAAGGGCTTGATCAGAAGTCAATGATTTCTCGTAGTACAAATTATATAAAATATCTCTGCTTTTTCTAATGCCAGCAGTGGCCCATTCATTAAATTTTGGTTTAGTATTGATTGCGACTTTTTTCACAGGAAAGGCTTTATTGAATTCTTGGCAAACTGAAGAAAATAATGTACCATAGTTTATATTGGGGTCTTGTGAATCAAAACTAGCTGTTGAAAGATTACTAAGAACATTATTATTAAACATTTTCAATTTATTTTTAGTGAGGTGTCTTAACTGAATGGTTTTATCTATGTGTAACTTTTTATCTAGGTCAAATGATACAAGTTGACCAGTATGGTCAGACCTGACGCCACTAATTAAGGAAGAGTCTTTTATTTTACAATTAGTATATACATTGTCTATGCACGAAGCTGAGGTTGCTGTTATTCTAGTTGCTTCTTTAAATATACACTTTAAATTGAATGATTTAAACAATGATATAAGCTTACTTTTATCCACTGAATTAACTAATAGATCAATATTTAGGTCACCACAAACAAAAACGAACTTGTTATCTTTAAAAAGTTTGCCTAGTATTTCTTCCATAATTATTAAAAATGATGACAAGTTTGATGCCGGTGGTCTATAAACACATAAGAAAGTATGGCCTTCAACCTCCGCACATGCTACCTCACATAAGCGATCAACAGAGCAAGCAGTGATATCCTTCCTTTCCTTATGTCTGAAAATACTTTTACATAATATCAAGGTACCACCCCCTATTGAGGACCTGTTGTACGCACTGGCAACTGAAAAATTATTTACATTAAACAACATCCTATCCGGTCTTAACCAGGTTTCACAAAAACATAAGATATCCATATGATATTTATCTATTAACAATTCCACGTCTAGAATTTTGCCAGAGAAACGATTTATATTTTGGTGATACAGTAAAATATTCTTGTTATGCTTCTCTTTTGTCGAGTCTAAAAGTTTAAAGAATCTATCACAGTATCATAAGAAGTACTAGATAATACTGTTTCGTCACTTAACCTAGTCTCAGTTAAATTATTAATAACTGCGTGTATACTGTAAGCTAACAAAGTAGCCAATACATGTTGACTTTTCTTGGGAAGAAACATATGTTCCCGAGTTAAAACAAAATCTCTAACAAAATTGTTAGTATCAAAATACAATAAACGGTCACTATGACGACATGTCAAAATATGCATTAAGTTGTTTAAACTATAAATGTAATTGTTTTCTTCATCATGCAAATTATCTGAATACGGCAATGCACATAATATTAATTAACCTAATTTTAATTTAAGTAGGGTATCGACACCATTAACTATGTCCCTTTTATTTAAACTCAGACTATTTCCAATTAGAAGAATGACAGTAGTCTGCTCATTCATTTGTGTGTGTTTTATTTTATAAACAAGCTCATTAAAATGCAGGTTATGGTAACAACAGTTAACTATAGTATGTTTAGAGCGATTATTTAACAATGATCCAAAACCTGAACCTATTCTATCTGAATAGACCAAAACATTACTTTGAGTGGGGTTGACGGTTTCTAATGTAAACTAACCTCTTACCTTGAGTTCTAATCCAAAATATCTGCATTAAATATCAACATACGTTACGTATTTAATTAATAACAAGAACTTCTTCAAGAACATACCCCTTGGGGCAGTCGGGTAAAAGAAACGGCTGTCTGTGATATCGTAGCTCTCGAACGAATGAACCGATTTTGATTTAGTTTTTGTGTTTGAAAGGTGACGTAGTCCAGAGTATTCTTAGCTTTATTTAATGAAAATCGTTTCATACAAATAACTTGTATGAAGTGAGAATTCTTATGAATAAAGTAAAGGAAAAAAAATACACAATAGAGAGACATTTATTATCAATAACACAATAGAGGCATTTATTATCACCAATCATGTTCCAACATGAGAGTGAGAATATTTTCATCACACCTACTCGTAAGGGGTTTGATCCCGCATATTAGGGTATTTTACTATTTACGAGAAAAAAAAGTCGGAAAATGTTAGTTTTAGTTCATAAAATAACAAAATAAATTTTAAAATTCAATTCAACGTTTTCAGTTTTTCTAACCTTTTAAAAAACACCATGAAATAGTAGCCGCCATGTTATTACGTCATACGGCTATGTTAACAAAAATGTGTCAATTATCATACAAAGATCAGCGCATTTGTTTTCATAGTACAGTGACGTCATGACCGCATGCAACCATGAGCAACATGGCGTCCACTGCGTCCAACTTTTTCGTCAACCTACGCGTGAAATTTGAAAATGTAAAATTTTAAATGCATTTTATGGCACTTATGGATTGAATAAAAAATGTGTGATTTTTTTGGGCATATTAGCACTATAGAATTTAATTAAGATACTTTTCAAAAATGTGTGTAAGACCCTATTGTGGGACATGTAGGTGAAATGAAACGAAATGAAATGAAATGAAATTGTTTATTCTGTAAATAGGATATGAGAATCACTTTTACACGTCATATTAAAAAATAAGCTAGATGGATTCGACATTTCCTATCTGACTACCCCTGAGAAGAAATGGCGAAACAAACTCAAGGGTCAAAGTCTCTTTTAAAGTCCAGACATAATCTTGGTCAGATCATGTGAGGACCATGTAGATCTATGTCTGAAATGGTCTTTTGAGGAAAGAACCACACAAATTTGAGTGGACCTGTCGAGTCAGTGCAAGCATTTGTCAGTAATCGTGTAGCTCAACTCAAAACTTAAGGAGCTCAATGACTCGACGAACAATACCAAGGAAAGGACAATTGGGTTGGCCGCATAAAGAACTCAAAATGCCAGACCATCATTAAAACTAAGAGAAAAAAAAACAAGAAATAAATAAAAATGACCCACATTCACAATAATTAAAGTAATATAATACTTTTCAAGGTACATAACTATTCACTTAATTTTGCTTATAATATTCATCATAATTTAAATATCAAATTTTATGGTTTTAGCACAAAGCTTATCAGAGCGAGCAGCTCAATCCCAAGCTTTTTTGTCTTCTAAATAATCTGAAATTTTATAGTACCCTTTTTTACAAAGTTTGGTTTTAATACAGCTTTTAAATCGTTTAATGGGTAAATTTCGAATAGCAATAGGAAGTTTGTTGTAAAAGCGTATACATTGACCCATGAACGAGTTGCCTACTCTGTGGAGGCGAGTGTGAAGTACAGCAAGATTATGTTTATTCCTGGTATTTAAACTGTGGATATCGGACACTTTCTTAAAATTTGATATATTTTTGTGTACATACATAAGATTATCAAATATATATTGAGAGGCTGCAGTCAGAATATCTATTTCTTTGAATTTTTCTCGGAGGGAATCTCTTGGACCTAGGTTGTAAATGGCTCGAACAGCCCTTTTTTGTAAAACAAAGACGGTATTAATGTCCGCACAGGTTCCCCAGTCATTTTCGCCCATGGGCGGAAAATGTAACATTACCACCCATGGGATGTAATGTAATCAACGCATTTGCTTGGTCGTCTAACATTACTTCACGCTAAAGGAAGCCTACAAAAATCTAGTAGGCTACGATTTTTTTAATTCTTATATTTGATTTTAGCGTGCGGTTTTGGTAAATAGGTTTTAGTTTTGCCATAAAACCACAATGATGAAGTTCATTAGTCTAAAAAAATCTAGTAAGCTACATTTTTTTTAATTTTGATTTTGACGTAACGTTTCGGTAAATAGGTTTTAGTTTTGCCATATAGTCACAACGTGAAATGTGTTTATTGGTCCCAACTGACAGTAGCTAAATAGATGAAGCGCAAAAAAACTTATTTGTGTGACCCACAATCGGCGCCATGATTGTTTCTTGTTGTATGCATGAAATGTTTGATTGAATATTTTTGTTTCCTCGTATGTGTAAAGAAAAGCACTATGTGATAATCGATCCCGAAAATATGTAGTATACCGCTCCCTGGTGTGGTTTACAACCCTCGCCTACGGCTTGGGCCGTAAATGCACAATCGTGAATACACCTTTGACCTCTTGTAAAACAATGTACTATTAAATGAGGACACCAACGAACAGTATTGTGAACCAGAAATAAAGCGAGTATGTTAAAAATCAAAGACAAAATCAAATTGAAAAAAAAATCGTAGCATACTAGATTTTTGTAAAAGTAATGTTAGACGACCAATCAAATACGTCGATTACCTTACCTCCCATGGGCGATAATGTAAAATTTTCGCCCTTGGGCGAAAAATCCTACTTTTGCCCCTATTATGGGGGATCAAAATAACCCTATACGAGTAGGTGTAACGAAAATAATTTTACCTGTCTCCTTCGTCATATAATTGTTTTGGATTGCTGCACATTGGGTTCATTGGGTGATGATAACATTTTATATCCAGTGGAACTGAAAAAAAAAAAATGCCGTTTTATATGAAGACGTAATACTGCTTTACTTATGTTTACTGTGACAGCTCTATGTTGTGGCATGCAACGATACAGCGGCACTGCGTGCCATTACCTAATTAATTTACTATTTTACCTATCTATATCAAATCTAATTATAAGTACGTAGATAAATGTGTAATTAATATTAAAAAAAAAATTAACAATTTATTTTTTATTGTCACTAAAATGTCAGCACAATGTATTATCTTAAGAAATAAATGACTTATGACTAGAGATCGGATATTCGGATGCATATTCACCTAAAGTAGAGATGTTGGCTAATATGGAATGCGCTTTTGTATCGCAAAATCCCGCGGCTCTGGGAATACAAATTTAGGTTTCTGATTATAGAATCGAATGTATATTAACTTACTTTCAAATGTTAGCTTATAAGGAATGCACTTTTGTATCGATCGTAAAAATCCCGCCCGCCATTCCCGAATCGACAAATTTTGTTTTTTTCTGACTACATATGTAATTGGATGCATATGTACCTACCTAATATTATGATCTAAAGTAGGTAAAAACATTAATTTTAAATAAACATGCAATCCAACAATCCCGGGTTTTTTTTTAATAAATGTTTTTATAGAAGTCGCTTCCCTACTATACACCGGACTAGTTATGCATTCCCGTTGTTCGTGGCCTGTTTAATAAAAAAAAGATTTTTAAGAAGCCGCTCCCATACTAAATTACTTTAGGTAAATATGCATCCGAATATCCGATCTCTGCTTATGACTTAGATTTTTGAAACTAGCCGCATAGAATTTGGTTTCTAATTTGCCAACGTAAATTCGTACGTGTCTAATAGTACTTAACAAACTATAGATTTGCTGCATGAATCTATAGCTTATTACTGCGCCGCTGAGTTGTAATGCCGCCCGGTCGTTTGGAATCTATACCTTGTTGCCACTATACACGTACGAATTTACGTTGGCAAATTCGAAACGAAAGCACTTAGTTTCGCGTTCTGGCGAAGAAAGGTACCTAGGTATGCATACGCAGCTGGTAGGTAGGTACCTACTTAGGTACGCATATTGTTTACACGTACCTACCTATATTTTTTTCAAAACGCTTGATTGATTGTTCAT
Source organism: Atethmia centrago (assembly GCA_905333075.3). Lineage (NCBI taxonomy): Eukaryota > Metazoa > Arthropoda > Insecta > Lepidoptera > Noctuidae > Atethmia > Atethmia centrago. Next base: position 20,315,235 of record HG995385.1, read on the forward strand.
CAACGCTTGATTGATTGTTGATCAATCAACTTACCATTTCATTCTTTGTATTCTCCTCTTGTATTTTATGTTCAAATTTCGCTTAAATAGCGTCTTTTTTGTATACCCACCCATGTTGATTTTATAAATAAACATACCTACGTTGATAACACAAATATTCCCTATGTATTATTACTACTAACTAACTTCATAGTAAAAACTACTATAATATTTACACACACATAACTATTGAAATCAACAAAATAAGTAGGTTACCTACATACTTATTTTGTTGATTTTAATAGTTTGTTTACAATATCTTCTAATGGTTATATCACCAACAAAAAATGCGGGAAAAAGTGGTACAGGTCCGCTTAGCACTGCGTCTCGTCTCGCACTTTTTTAAGCGACAGAGGGCTTGCTCACGCGATTCAGGGTCGATTTATGTTAAAAATAATGACAGAATTAACCAGTAAAGTTATTTAAAAAAATAAGCCGAAGATTCCCTAGGCATTGTGTTGTGTAATATCATGATGACTGTAAAACAACCTAGCGATTAATAGTTTAGAAGAAAAAAGGTTTTATATTTCTAAAACAGTGGTTACTTTGCCTGTATATTAATGATATTTAAAATAGATTTTTATTTTTTTTAAAGTGAAGGGTACATGTTTTGTATTGTGTAGATTAGCATATATTTTTTTTAAGATTATTTTGGTACGGGTTATGGAGAAAAACGGTTTTAATCTTCTTCAGTTCCGCACAATTCACATATAGCACGGCCTTAATCGACAAGATAACAAACGAGACCTGTGTTCGCATATGCAATACTTACTTACAAGAGAACGAACAACCAAACGTCAGATTGAAGTGTCGGAGTGAATGACAGATGAGTCAATACACCATCTAAATCACGCAAACAAACACATTGAATTATAATGTAAATATAATATTAAATGATGATCAATCTTACTAAAGAAATACAAATAGTTCTTTAACACACAAAAATTGATAATACTATAGCATAAGCATAATCAGCCTATAATGTTCCCGTTGCTGGGTCACAGGCCTCCTCTCTGCGAGAGGGAGTAGGCTATAATCCAGCTCGTCTTCGAATTTTTGGTTTCACGATGTTTTCCTTCACCGTTTTGAGAGTAGTGGTGATAAAAAAAAAATAATTAACACAAATTAAAGTGCCTGTTTGGTTTCGAACCTACGACCTACAACTCATAAGTCGCAGCGATTTTTACTGGGCCACCACAACTCTACCCAACACTATAGTACCTAATGATTTAAGAAAAGTATTTAAAGTATATAACTCGATCTTAGATTGTCGTTACAGGTAACCAGAAGCTCAAAACTCAGACTTCTAGTCATGCCGAGGGTGTCGAAATTACACAGTTACCTACTGGGTTATAGAGGTCAGATAGGCTGTCACTCCATTTTTTTTTTGTGAGTGGCATCTCTTAGTTGACCTTGAGAGATCGTCACTACCCAACTGGACTATCCTGTGGCTGCCTTAAGCGGACTCAAAGCCTCCAGCCAGGGGCGAAATTCTTGTATTACTAAGCGACTGCACGCTAAGGGCACCCCCTGTGGGGTACGGACCTTGGCTTAGGGCGTCGCTGGGGGGAGGACAGCAAGGTGGGACAGGCTGGATCTGAACAGTCACTTCATGTAAAATTCTGGTATTTAGCTGCAACCGGACTACAAGCTGACCCTGACATAATACAATTGCAAAAGGTTGGGCAGATGATGATATTATGAGTGGATTTAATTAAGTATTCAGAAAAAAAAATAACCAGTGCGCAAATTTTGACAAATTGAACTTAGGCGACTTTTATTTAACACATATATTTTTTTAATTTGATTAGGATTTCAAGTTGGAAAAAAAAAGTTTTGAACAAGTCAGAGAGATGTGTTCTATTATTGATGCAGAAACACCAAACAAAATTTGCACACAGGGTAAAAAAAAATCCGGTATGTATAAGCAGATAATAAAGTTAACACTGTGTTTCTTTAACCCTCTTGTTTTTTTTTTTGGATGGAAAATCATCAAATACCTTCTCCCACTCTGGGCGGAGCGGGAGGGTGTGTCAGACTCTTACTGACTAAAACCCACCCGTATTCCTTCCTGTTGCCTGTGTTGCCAGGGGTCTCGGTGACCCATTGGTACCTTCTCGCGACCCCGGCAGGCATCGGCCCTAGTGGACCCCTACATTTGTGCTGACGACATCTCTTTGAGGCGCGCATGGAATACGACGCGACGTCGACCCAGGCCTGGTCCGGACGGTGAGCTACCCATTGCTCACCGTCCGCATCTCATTAGAAAATTACCTTTCGGCCCAGTGCGGTTAGTGGAGGTCCCATGTCTTTGAATTTTTGGTTCTAGGACATGCCGGTTTCCTCACGATGTTTTCCGTCACCATTTTGAGAGCAGTGGTGATGAAATAATTTACACAGCCTGTCAGAGTTCGAACCTACGACCTACAACTCGTAAGTCACGGCCGATACCACTGGGCTCCACTGCTCTCAATAAGAAAATACCAGTCTATTATTTTCCCACTACTGGGCAAAGGCCTCTGCTTATATAGAAAAGATATGAGCATTGATAACCACGCTTGCTTAGGACGAGTCGGTGATTTCAGACTTCCGGGTTCCCTCACGATGTTTACAGATGTTAGTTATGTCCAGGATAAACTCAGAAAGTATAATTATAAGTATTGAAAAAGTCACTTTGGTACTTTTTCTGATTTGAACCAGGGTCTAGTTCATATTCAATTCAATAAATTATAATTCTTAAATTCAATTCAGCATTGCAATTCAGCGAGGAAATGCCGCCAGCATCCTCGGTACAATGCCCCGAGGGCCTTTTTTAGGCTTAACTTAGTTTTAATTTAATTTAGTTAATGTTAATAAATTCATTTGAATTCTGTATTAATAAAACAGTATATAATATAACCTTCGAACTACTTAACTAATAATACAATTTATTAGTTACCACATTAAACAGCCAGTGTTTCTTCCTCGTAACGGCATCGGCAGCGACTTACAAGTTGAAGGTCGTGGGTTCGAACCCAGACAGGCGCTTTACGTTGTGTAAATTATTTCATCACCACTGCTCTCAAAACGGTGAAGGAAAACATCGTGAGGAAACCGGTATGCCCTAGAACCAAAAATTCGAAGACATGTGACATCTACCAACCCGCACTGGGCCCGCGTGGTGGATTACGGCCCACTCCCTCTCGCAGAGAGGAGGCCTGTGTCCCAGCAGTGGGATCATTATAGGCTGATAATGTATAGGATATTTTATGTTGAAATAAGCTAGTAATACTACTAGTAGACTAGTAATAACTAGCTAGTAGTACTACTGTTTGCTACCCATAACGCCATCTAGCGACACCATGTGCAGTTGCACGTGCGCACCAATTGATAGGCAACGGTGGCGCCATCTCATTGATTGGCGCGAGAACTAATATCGCGCGACGCGCGCGGAACTAAATCCGTCATCTTGTTTTTACAATTTTTAGGACAATGGTGCCAATTCCCTTGTTCACAAACTAAACTAAAAAGTTCAGTGCATCTTTTTCTTTCTATTTCATTAAGAAAAGGACAGAAGACAAATTTTTGTTTAGTCCTGTCAGATTAATCCGCGCTTGACGTAAATTGACATAATTTTAGTAGGCAAGTTTTTAATCACGTCTAAACTTGTATGGAGTAGTGACAGGCGCTGATTAATTTGACAGGACTAAACTAAAATTTATCTTCTGTCCTCATCTTAAGCTGCCAAGTACCTTACGTATCATTTGTTAGCGTATTGACGGTTGCGATGCTTTTTAAATTACCTAGGATTTTCGGTTGCTCTGTCGCTTTGCTAAAGTTTCATCAGTTCAGCTAACGTATAATTCTAGCACGACTCCAACAGTTTTTTTTTTCTGAATCGTATAACCTTTGTCACATCCCTACATAGTTGGAACGACGACGCAGAGACTGGGGAACGTTGACAAGACTGGGCGACGGCGGGCACCTGCTTCGGTGATAAAATTGTATCACAGCTGCCGTTGACATTGCTTTTTTTTTTTTGGGTGTGAAATCATCAAATAACTTCATATTCCTTCCTGTTGCCTGTGTTGCGGGGGCCTCGGTGACCCATAAGTACCTTCCCGCGACTCCGGCAGGAAACACTGGGGTCGGATCGCTTCGAGACATCGCCAAACGGTTGGTAGAGTGTTCACGTGAACAGAGGGGTGGCCTTTTTTTAGCCCAAAGAATCAGCATTGCCAACGTGGCAATGCTGCCAGCCTTTTGGGCACTTTTCCCATTGACAGCGATGCGGACGAATTTTTTGATGCCCAATGAGCTCTTCCGCCTTTATGTTATTTTTATTATATACTTGTACATCTTGTAGGTATTTTTAAGAGTATATGTTAACAAAGTTGACCCAATAGTTTTAAACAAAAATTAGCATTTTAATGTTTAATATTACACAAACGGTTCTTTGAATCAAAAAGTGGTGTTCACAGACCCGCAACTCGTCTTTCGCACACCATGGGATAGACGAGAAAAAAATATCATCCCCACATTACGTGTAAGGAAGTTGAAAAAATGTTTTTCAAGATTTTATTTCAGTACTTTATCGACGTTATTAATATGTATACCTGTGCAAAATTACAGCTTTCTAATACTAAGCGTCTCTGAGCTACAGCGGAGACAGACAGACACACGTACACGGTGAAACTAAAAGGGTTTCTTGTTTACTACGGAACGCTAAAAAATACTGTTAAGTACCAATTAGAACTTAGGAACGAGTTACTAATTCAATTTACAATTAATTTGTAAAATAATTAGTAACTAGTTCCTAAGTGCTAATAAAATAATGATGCATTACAACATTTTCATTTAATTTTAAAAGTAACCAACAAGTGCACTATGAATTATTTAGTTATATTTTCGTGTGTTTTGGTACTGGGTCTAACGTTTGGCAACCCAAAAGTAGAACCAGTGTTGAAAATGGAATCATTACCAAAGGAATCTGGAGGAAGTGTGACTACTACTTTGTCGACTACGCTTCCCGCGGGTTTAAGATCTGCATTCATGGGATCTGAGTGTGCTTCGGGTTTAACCAGATTAAACGGAATATGTATTGGTATTGATTATTAAATTTTATTGTTTATATTTTTGCTGTGTTTTATTTTGTCACCCCCGAATTAGCCTGGATTAGTACCTACATGATAGATCGTAGAAATATTTTTGGTTATTGCAAAACTTTCTGAAATAATCGTTCTAACCGCTCTACTTGAAAAATGCTTTTAAGTGATATAACCCTGTAGGGTTATATCACGTAAAAGCATTTTTTGAGAGAAGAGTCTTTTGTGAGAAACAGAGACTCCCAGACGATTACGTAGTCATCTCAAATTCTATTAACGTAGCTCTTATCTTATGCACAAACAAATAAAATTGATTCGGAGAACTTAGTTTACTTAGCATTCATTTCCACAAGGTCCATCGTTTTTGGAAAAGAAAGTAGCTCGATGAAGTCCTATAAATTCAAGACCTATGTGTAGGAATAGGTATCGTATGGGCATGTGATGAGGAGGGAGGAAACGCATGTAACTAAAAGAGTAATTAATATAAAATGTTAATGGATGGAGAGGCAGAGTAAGGCAAAAGAAAAGATGGATGGATTGTGTGAGGAATGATATGAAAGAGAAGGGAGAGAATGATAGCGTGACGGTTGTCAGGTGAGAATGGAAGTACAGAACGTGCACCGACCCTAATTAACATGGGACAAAGGACGATGATGATGTCGATGATGGTGTGGAGGTATGATAATACTACCCTTTTAATTGTGATAACGATTAGTTTAGCTTATCTCGTGCGTAGGTCGATAAATTATAACTTATCGCACGGGATAGAGGATGCAAGTTAAAAAAACATAAAACAGTAGTAGCAATGGACAAGACTGTCCAACTATTATGGCTTGAATACGAGGCTTTTGGCTACTTTACATGTGTGTTTTTTTATGTTATTTTGTGTAATGTGCGTTTTATTTGTGCAGAATAAACAATTATTCATTCTTTTTTCTTTCTAGCAACTTAGTCGGTTACTAGTTTATTTTACCCATAATCAAACAAACAAGACAATAATAGAAGAATAAGGACAACAAGAAAAAATACACGACAAGAACAAAACAAACTTATTTAATAATCAATTGCAACACAAATCCCGTTGAATCTCGCTGAACCCGAAGCACAGTCAGATCCCACGAATGCTGAAAATGCTTCCATTGGAGGCGTTGTAGTCGACAAAGCAGTAGTCACCCTTCCTCCAGGTTTCTTTGGTCGTGATTCCATGTCCAACACTGGTGCTACTTTTGTGTAGCCAAACGTTTGACCCAACGCCAGAACACACAAAAATAGAACCAAATATTTCATAGTGGCTATTGCACTCTCAGGTTAAATACAAAATGAATTGAAAATGTTGTTGTGCATCATTATGTTATCACTACTTAGGAACCAGTTACATACTTATAAATATGAGAATATTATACAAATTAATTGTAAAAATTATTAGTTTCTCGTTCTTAGGTAATTACACTTAAGACGCTGACAACAGATAAACCGCGGTCACTGTCAGACTGTATAGAAAAGAAAGAGAAGCGCGATGACACAACGTTTGTAATTTATTGCAAAATATGAAGCAGTATCTATTTACTCAAAATTGAGTTGAGTAACCGAAAAACAAATCTGCATTCAAATAAGACGTTCTTATTATTAATTAAATACGTAACGTACGTTGATATTTAATACAGATATTTTGGATTAGAACTCAAGGTAAAAGGTTAGTTTGCCGTTAATTTGTATAGAGTTTTTTTTTCTAAAAATGTTTTTGGGAACAACCAAGTTCTGAGAAATATGTTCAAAATTAACAATATTTTTTCCGCTTATACAAACTATACAGATATGCCATTTTTTTTTCTTAAGACAAGCCTACTTTGGTCATTTGCTTCTCGTCGGCGCCTTAACAGTAATTATTGTGACGGTTTGTGGACAGCCTTGTTGGTCTTGTGGTCGCAAGCGCTACTGCTGGGCATGAGGTCCTGGGTTCGATTTCCAGATCGGGCAAAGTGTTATTGGGGTTTTCCATCAGGAATTTGTCGGTTAGCCTATTGCCATCGGTTGATGGCAATAGGCCCCTATCACATGGGACTTAAACGTAACTGGTGAAATGTGGGTGCACTATAGGCACACCTCTGCCTAACCCTTTGGGGAATACAGGCTTAATGTAATTATTTTCTGTATGGCCAATACGCCATGATCAACTGTGGCTAGTATGATAAGTGCCTAAAAAAACGGACATCACTTTTTATTCTAATAATCAAAAGTATAAACGTCGTAAAAGAAAAACGGAATACGTCTTCATTATCTCTATCTCGTCTTCGTTATGAAGAATGGGGCCGCCGTGACGCGGAGCAATCAACAACAGCCAACCGTCGCGCTCTCTACCACCGAGGCCGATTTCATGACTTCCTGCAGGCTTAGCATGACGCTTTATATTTCTTTGAAAAATAGACACGGCTCTTTCTATACAAAGTGACATTTGTTTCTCCATTTTTGACATCTCACCGTAGAAATCATTTTACAATCTGTCATTTTGTCTTCCGTTTCTAACGATCTTTGTCTAGGTCCTTTTTTACGTAGAAGGATTTCTACGGTGGGATGTCAAAAAGGAGAAACGAAATGTCACTGTATAGAAAGAGCCGGGTCTTTTCTTCGAAGAAATAGAAAGCGTCATGCTAAGCCTGCTGTTGTGCTGCCAAGGAAGTTCTTTGTGTTCGACAGCTGATGCTCGACTTGAACAATTTTAAACAGTATTGCATCACTCTTAATATTGATTACCAAAGTTATACCCATGCCTAAATAAAAAAAATATCATCATAAGAGATGCACTTTGATGTCAGAAGTAATTTTATAAGAGAGAAATATGTAGAAAAACGAATTTACTTTGTTTGTGCTGGCCAGCAATTGGCTGACATTTTTCTTCCTGTTTCCTGTGTTGCCAGGGGCCTCGGTGACCCATAAGTACCTTCCCGCGACCCCGGCAGTGTCAATATATCTATGAAAACATCATACGTAAGAAAAAATTACATCTTTTTAGTAAAAGAGGTGAAAGACATAATTATAGTACCTACTAGAAATAGGCACCTATTAGCTCAACCAGGTTTCAGCCTGGCTAAAGTAGACTCATCTTTCATGGGGTACTGTTTAAAATGTTAAAATAAAATTCCACCCCACATACTTTAACTGAATGAGATGAATTCAAATCTTGTATAAAACGTACACTATGCAGGCAGGCATATTATAAGCAGGGGGATTACATCGCTGATAAAAATGCTTGGCTCAATGCTGGTCCACAACCACAACCAATTGAATAATTAACATTTGAAAATACTGTTGGAGCAGCTGAACATTGTAAGACTATCTTTGCATTGTATAAATTCAATCTACTTTGTATTATATAATTGCATTGCACAGGTGTGAGTACTATGTATAATAGAGCTACCATTTACCGGTTAATATGTCATTGACTTGAATGGGCCCTGGCGGCTTAGAGTATGTCATGCTCACTCAGATGTCTCGCTGATGATGGCGCATGTGTTGGATCATTTAGCTCCCTTCAAAATGGTTGAGCTGAATGGTGCTGATCCATGCGTCATGCTCGTGAACGGGCGCCGTCAATTGGGACTGGTCACCTCTAAGCTTCCTCGGCTTATTTGTAATAATTTAATTTTGAAATTGTTTTTTTTTTTTGTTTATTTTGCTACTATGGACGCTTTTTTGTTTTACATCGTCCTCACATTTAGTTATAAATTCAACATTATTTATAGATAGATAGATAGATAGATAGAATACTCTTTGTTATGTACACCATAAAAATTACTCAAAACGGTGAAGGAAAACATCGTGAGGAAACCGGCATGTCCTAGAACCAAAAATTCGAAGACATGTGACATCTACCAACCCGCACTGGGCCCGCGTGGTGGATTATGGTCCACTCCCTCTCACACAGAGGAGGCCTGTGTCCCAGCAGTGGGAACATTATAGGCTGATTATGTAAAAATTACAGGTATAAATGTAGAAATTTTACATAGGGTGACACAATGGGTGGTCTTATCGCTAAAAGCGATCTTTTAAAGACAACCTTTGGATGGATTAGGGGGGAAAGGAGAGACAATACTGCAGGTAGTCTGTGGTCCATTCACATATATACAATAAATACATACATACATAAAACATATTAAAATTAGCAATATAATATATTCATTAATAATTAATCATAAAACTAGCGCTTAGAACCAAAACAGGTGCAAAGAACAAAGAAAATAAAAAATATGTTTAAGGAGAGAGATAGTGTTTTTTTACCATAATTATACTAATCTTTATGTAACAATATTATTTAAAAGAGTGTCCATGAAGTTTCTTGCCCGTTCTTCTCCATAGGTACCTACTACGCTTTGGAATGGGCAACTAGCTTCATTTTTCTAACTGACCGACTCCTTGACAATTCAAAATGTAAATGGTTTAATTGAAATAAATTCTTTTGAGTTTGAGTTTGAGATTGAGTTTGAAACTTGTCTTGGTTATCATGGAATCGTCATTATTATTGTGTGAAACGTCTTCTCAGTATGTACTCGTACCATTTTTCGTGCCAGTACTTGAGAAAACCGGTACCTACTCCAGGATTTTACTTGAAAATAATCGATCATTACATGTCGTTATGACATGTAATGTACATGATCATTACAAATCGTTACATGTGCCCTCACTCGGAACGGCGAACCGGCTTTCTTAAGTAAAGAAAATAAACTAAATAATAATAATAATTGTTTATTTAGCAAAAGTAATACACAGACACAGATTCAACACAGTGGTAGACACATACAATAATCATGAATGGCTATTTATACATAAGTGTAGGGTTACAAAAGTATTAAATGTATTAGACAAAAAATTAAACCCTGCCTCTCAAACTAGGAGACCTGTATCTTGAGAGACAGTGTTCGGCAAAACGTAAGTAAAATTTTATTGTACCTTAAAGAGTGAAACGGTGTCAATTTACCATTACATATAGTGAATAGAACATCATGTGATGCGTGAGTGTGTGATGTGTATACTAAGATTACATGCAGTTGTAAGAGAAAAAAAAAATATTAAAAATATTAAAAATATTATTATAATAATATAAAAAGACATTTCAGTGGCGTGTGTCAGCGTGTGGTGTGTGTCAGTGTGTGTGTGTGTGTGTGTGTGTGTGTGTGTGTGTGTGTGTGTGTGTGTGCGCGCGTGTGTGTGTGTGTGTGCGTGTGTGTGAGGGTGTATGTGTGTGCGAGCGAGAGGGTGTGTGATCGTGTGAATGTACATATATGTGTTGTAATTTTTTTTATCTAGCAATAATTATGTCAAGCGACGTAAGTCAGTAGTGATTCTGTTTTACTATAATCCTGCTGTAAAAGCCAGGCCGTAGTTTTAGATTTAACTATAAACTTATTAAGATTTATTATGTCCAGTTCTTTCTGTATTTTTTTGTAAATGTGAGTGCTTAGTACATAATACTGGTTTCTTGCACATGAGGTTTTGTGTTGAACGCCTGAAGGCACATATGTTCTTTTGCTTGGATCAGACGGAGGCAAGCCGCCATGTGCCCTAAGAACAGATTTGAGAACATAGAGCTGCCGAACCGTTAGAACTTTACAGTCAGCGTATAACTGTGCTGTAGGGTGTCTGTAGTGCTTCCTTGTCATCACTTTAAGCACCGCCCTTTGAGCCCTTTCTGCTCTCAGCAAGTATGGTTTGGCTGCTCCACCCCATGCAGTTATACAATATCCAATAATCGATTGGCATAAGCTGTAGTACACCATTTTGAGAATATCGATAGTGGCAGATTCCCGGAGAGATTTAAATATATGTATAAGACGAAGTGTTTGAGTTGTTAGTGTATTGATTTGTTTGTCCCATCTCAAGCTATCGTCCATATGCACACCCAGGTATTTGACACTATTGGTTTTAACAATTGTAGGGCATGTGCATGACGCCTGCAGATGCTGACACGAGTGAGCCGTTATATTATAATCTGATGTGGGTTTGGAGTTACTTCGGATTGCAAACGGTGTACAGAAGGTTTTCTTAAGATTTAGTGTCAGCAAGTTCAGATCAAACCAGGTCATTATTGAGGACAGCGCAGATTCTGCCTTTATTTTAACATCCTCCCATGTAGGGCCGTGAACAAGAATCGCGGTGTCATCAGCATATGCGTAGATTTTACAAGCGGGTAGCGACATTCTACAAAGGTCATCTATATAAATTTGAAAAAGTGTGGGGCCTAATATGCTTCCCTGTGGAACGCCATATGACACAAATTCTTCGTCACTGTAGCTCGATTCAATCTTAACTCGCTGCCTACGATTTCTCAGGTAATCTCTGAAGATCTCTAGAGCTATGCCACGTACACCCAAGGATTCTAACTTAGATATTAGTAAGGGAACAGAAACTGTGTCGAAAGCCTTGGATAAGTCCAGAAATATACCAAGGCACCTTGCTTTGCTGTCCAACTTCATGGCAATTGCTTGCGTTAAATCCAATACAGCGTCTTCAGTGGAAACTCCAGATCGGAAACCGTACTGGTTGTCTGCGATACTTCTGTACTTGTGAAGAAAGCTTCTAAGGTTTTTGTTTAGAATCTTTTAGTATTTTAGATAGCCACGACAAGACAGATATAGGTCTATAATTACCAACACAGCTTCTGTTACCTCCCTTATAAATTGGGTGAACTATGGCCTTCTTCAAAGCATCTGGAGAGACTTCTGTCTGTATACACAGATTGTAAATATATGTTATTAGCGGTACCAATATAAATAATTTTTGAACTAGTTAATTAGATCATACCGAGTGATCCAAACGTTTGCCCTCTGCGTCAGGTCAAACTATCTATCTAGGTGACGTGCTAAGCGACCTTTGACCTAGAAGGCGAATCAAATGACAGCTGATGTTATTGGTCACAACTATGCTAATTTTAGTTTGGTGACTGATCATGTTGTTTTCAAGCCGGTTTATAACAAGATCCATAGCATTTCTTGGGTTATATAAATATATCTATTTGTAGTAAAAAAATATGCATAATACAATCTAACACGGTCATAGTATGTATGGCAAAAATACCAGCAAAAATCAGATAAAAATGATAGTATTAATTAACTTGACAATCATCAGGCAATCACGTGCAGTACGGTATGTGGTTAGTGACGACACAATCCGCATAATTACCGCAACTCCTGGGGCACGGGTCATTGCACCAATTGTTGAAGCACGCCAAGCCTGGATTGCACTCAGAGTTCATGGTACACTCCGGTCTGCATGTAGGCGGAGAGCTAATGTAATCCGGAAGACAAGTGCAGTAAGCGCTGCCATTGATCTCTTGGCATTTGGAATTCGGACCACAGGGTATTGGTATGCACGGATTTACTTCCGGTTGTTGCGTCGGAATTGATAGTGGTACTGAAAAATATTGAAAATTTAGTAAAAAGAATATAAAGTTGATAAGTGTGAAATTATTTGGAATGTAATGAGTACTTACTGGGTACACAATCAGTAAATGGATCACCGGTGAATTGCTCCTCACATGAGCATATAGGGTTGTGAGCAATTACTTTGCACTTTGTATTTCTAGCACATTGGTAAACGCATGGGTCTACACATTTGCGGTTTATGCAAGCTTTGTCACTAGCGCATTCACTGTTTATTGTACATTCCGGTCGACAGTTGGGTGGAAAGCCCATAAAACCTTTCTGGCAACTACATATTGCCACCAACGACTCTGACACAGAGCGCATTCGCACGGTATGCACTCTGCAGTGACTGAAATGACCGCACGGTGACGGCGAGCAAGGAGTCAGCTCTGCAAAAAATGTAAAATAGTCAAGGGGTGTCGTGGGACACCGGTTGGAACGAAGTTTCTTTCACTGTGTATTATACAGGGTGGAAATTTGTAATGCCACCTGGAGGGAAAGTACTCTTAATACTGCAGATAGAAAATTTTACTCAAAGGAAACATTCCTTTATTTTTGAATAGAAAGCAAACTGCATTCAAAGATTTTCGAAAATTCTCTTCTCCCACACCCGGGAATCGAACCGGCTAAAATCTGAAAAAAATATACCCTGTACTTTTATTGCATCGATCGTTAGGGTCAATTATAAGGATGAAATCTCTCTAACAAACATGATAAATTAAATGAAAGGAAAACCAGGAAATCTGAAGTTACAAATTCAATGAGTCAAGTTAAAGCTCTTTAACTAACATCCATCTTTTGTAATGCAGACTCCTTTGCGACATACTCGTAGCTGCGTGTATGAGGTAATTTAAATATGGAATGTTAGATTAAAATTTGAAAATTAGATTGTCATAGTTGTTATTCACATTTGATTGTTTTTACAACTCATTTCACATTTTGTCTCACGGTGAAAATGGCTTATCAAGAACAGTTTGATGGAATTAACAGATTTAATGGAAGCTTATTTTTTAAATAACGAAAACGTGAATTTAGCTCTGCGGTGGTATGGAGAGAGATATCAAGACCGACTGGCACCAACTCGGTTCGTATTGAAAAGAATGGTAGAAAATTTAAAGAATACGGGTGGTTTCAAGAAGAGACGGCAAACTATTCAGCAAAACTATTTCGATTTTGAACTAGATGTTTTAATATACTTTGAATCATTTCCAAAGGCTTCAAGTAGAGATGCTGCCGATGAATTAGGAACAACCCACACTCGCGTACTTAAAGTGCTGAAAAAGTATAAGTATAAATGCTATCGTGAAGGTCGGTTGGTGCAAAAATTGCATATTGGGGATCGTGACAGACGATTACAATTTTGTGAAAACATGCTTGGAGAAATTGACCGAAACCCTAATTTTTTGAGTAACATTGTATGGTCTGACGAAACCAACTTCAGCAATAATGGCATGTACAATCGCCGCAATAACCATTATTGGTCTCGAGTGAATCCTGTTCGTGTTCATGAAACTAACAATCAAGTAAGATTTTCTTTCAACGTTTGGTGCGGAATTATGAGAAATAATGTAGTGTTAGTCCACGTGTACAAAGGTCATTTAAACACTGTCAAGTATATTGAAATACTGGATCTCTTAAGAAACGAGTTAAATGGTTTCCCCGAGGAAGAGGGAAACCAAATAATTCTACAGCAAGATGGTGCTCCAGCACATAACAGCAGAATTACTACTGCCTACATTAATAACCATTTTAATACCTGGATTGGTACAAACGGCACAATCAGATGGCCTGCGAGATCGCCAGATCTCACCCCATTAGATTTTTTTTTGTGGGGATATGTAAAAAATCAAATTTACATGAAATCTTATGCGAATGACAACGAGTTGAGAGTTGAAGTTCAGAATACGATTTATAATATTCACCACAGCACTTTATTAAAGGTACTAGAAATGAATTCGTTAAAAGAATAAATTTGTGTATCCAAGAGAATGGAGCCCATTTCGAGCAACTAATTAGTTAGTTTACCATTTTTTGTAAATAATTAAATTAATTTAAGATTTCCTGGTTTTCCTTTCATTTAATTTATGTTTGTTAGAGAGATTTCATCCCTATAATTGACCCTAACGATCGATGCAATAAAAGTACAGGGTATATTTTTTTCAGATTTTAGCCGGTTCGATTCCCGGGTGTGGGAGAAGAGAATTTTCGAAAATCTTTGAATGCAGTTTGCTTTCTATTCAAAAATAAAGGAATGTTTCCTTTGAGTAAAACTTTCTATCTGCAGTATTAAGAGTACTTTCCCTCCAGGTGGCATTACAAAATTCCACCCTGTATATTAAATAACAGGCATTATCAAATAAGTTACATAACATACATAATCAGCCTATAATGTTCCCACTGCTGGGACACAGGCCTCCTCTCTGTGAGAGGAAGTAAGCCGTAATCCACCACGCGGGCCCAGTGCGAAAAGAAATTATGTTACAGCGTTGAAAATAAAAAAATACAAAGTTTTATCCACACCACGTTGACAAGTTGACAGTATTGCCTCGTTAACTGGCAATGCTTTCTTTGGCCGAAAAATAAGCTAGTCAAGATTAGATAGATTTCGACTTATTTTCCTTGGGGAAAGTTGTTCAGTTTTATGCACCTGAATACCTCCTAAAATATCCGCACTCCTTTTAAACTTATCCTGTATAGATACATCTATGCCTACGTATTTCTGTTACGAGTAGATATTTTAGTTCCATGGCTTGTCGTGGCGCTGATCGTATTCCTATTCTGTCAGACGCTGGGTTGCCAGTCTATCTCATTTATTTATATTAGTCTACTCACGAGTGGTTTGCATCCTACCTACAAAACCGAGGATAATTTGTAGAAATTGAACATTGGGATCATGACACAGGAGAATTCAGCCTAATACGATCAACCCTTGCCTTTGCATTCAAAATTCTATTCTGCAAGGTAGTGTTCTCGGTTTGCTATTTTTAATTTACATTAACGACCTCCCTTTTAACTATGACGGAGTCGTCCGTACCGTTAGCCGATGATATTTCATTAATTACTTCCTGTAATGACTCTCAACACCTACATAGAATCTAAATATTATAATGTTAAATATACAAAGTTGAAAGAAACTACAGATTTAAAAACAGCCCTATCCACTTACTATGCTTATGCATACGCAAGGCTTAAGTATGGTATTCTTTAGGGAAATAATTTAGATAGCAATGACTTATTTATCCTACAGGTAAAATGTATTAGGATAATGGTTTATATTGACGTAAGTTGTAGACCGCATTTTAGGAAACTAGTAATTCTAACTTTGACATCAATTTATATTCTAGAAATCTGTAAATTTGTTAGACACTGGTGCCGATTCCCTTGTTCACAAACTAAACTAAATTTAAGTTCAGTGCATCCTTTTCTTTCTATTTCATTAAGAAAAGGACAGAAGATCAATTTTAGTTTAGTCCTGTCAAATTAATCAGCGCTTGACGTAAATTGAAGTAATTTTAGTAGGCAAGTTTTTAATCACGTCTAAACTTGTATAGAGTAGTGACAGGCGCTGATTAATTTGACAGGACTAAACTAAAATTTATCTTCTGTCCTTTTCTTAATGAAATAGAAAGAAAAAGATGCACTGAACTTAAATTTAGTTTAGTTTGTGAACAAGGGAATCGGCGCCAATATCCAAACTTCTACCTTAAAATTACAGACCAAACTCGCCGATATGCACCGCGTTCACGATTTGAAAACACGCTCGTTATATCACAATATACGCTAAAATTACACAGCACGAGTCCTCATGTAACATCAATTAAAATATAATAAAATACCTAACGACATAAAAATGGAACAAAATGATAAAATATTTATTAAACGGCTCAGAAAACTACTGGTCGATAAATGCTAATATACAATGAATGATTGTTTTAATGATGAAATCAAAATGGAATTACTTTCACCATTTATTATTTTTTAGACATAACCATATACTTAATAATTTAATTATTTCTATTTGACTTTTTGTTTTATTTGATTTCTATTGTTTGATTTGAATTTTTAATACTATTTTAATCTGTGATATTATTTTTTTTTTTAATGAACTTAATTTGAATGAAGCCAATTATTGTTTATTATTTACTTCAAATAAATTTATTTTCTATTGGTATAATTTGTAATAAAATAAATAATAAATAAAATAAAATTTGTTTATTTAAGACTAGGTAATGTCCATATTTTGTTAGTAACAAATTAATTATCTTAAGACTAAGTTAGTAGCAGTTATGTAGGTAGTCCAGATGAGTATGGGTTTAAAATAACTTGACCGAAAGTTAATTAAATTGAAATAGATAAGATTAAGTAATGCAAATAAATAATAAATTTAATTTAATTGCAACTACTGTAAGGGTACGGTAAACGCGTTCCTAAATGGAGACTGCGAATCGGCAAATGTAAGGTATCTCTCAGACTAGGTGGAGTGACGATATTCGCTCGGTGGCTGGTAGCAGCTGGATGATCGTCGCCGAGAATAAATAGCGTGTCATTGGAGAGGCCTATGTTCAGCAGTGGACTGCTACAGAATGATGATGATGATGATGATAAATGATTTTAAACATTAATAATAATTTATAAGATACAAATCGCCAACGTCACCCAAAAAACAACCAAGCTCAAGTGAGACTGGGCCAGACACGTTTTTCATATGTCGAATGCTTCGTTGGCTAAGATCACTTCAACATGGGCCCCTGGAAATGTCCAATGGCATCGAGGCAGACCCAGCGACAAGCTCGATGCCTATAGGCGGGATTGATCCGTGTTGGCACAGGATCGGGTTAAGTGGAAAAAGGAAAGGGAAGCCTTTGCTCTACAGCGAGACAAGACAGGCGGTTTAATTTTGTTCAAATTAATATTGCCAGGATATTTTAGCTTACGGCACACATATGAAATATTCTCAATCTGTCAACTCATTCCAATTTATAGTTATCAACAAATATTTTAATCGAAAGATCCATACCGCGTCAAAAGATTTGTTTTCTGTTTCATTTTGACACCTCTGACACACACAATGTCCCAGAGACTTGACTTGATTATCATGGAAATGACATTATTATTGTGTGAGGTCAGTTTTCTCAGAATGGACCATTTTTCGTGCCACTCGGTACGATGAGGGCACTTGTGACGATTTAAATCTGTGGTAGTCAATTAAAGTTTATGATTGATTATTTTTAAGTGAAATCCTTGAGTAGGTACCGGCTTACTCAAGTAAAGAAAAGAAACTAAAAGATTTTTGAACTACCTATTTAATTAGATTATACCGAGTGATCCAGGCGTTTGCCCTCTACGTCAGGTCAAACTATCAGTCAAGGTAATGTGCTAAGTGACCTTTAACCTACAAGTTGAATCAAATGATCTAACAGGTGATGTTATTGGTCACGATCAAAACATGTTATTTCAAGCCGGTTTATAACAAGATTCATAGCATTGCTTGTTTTTAATATAAATATCTGTATTTATAGTAAAAAATATGCATTATACACGGCCATGATATTTATCTACATACATACATACATATGTAAACTCACGCCTTCTTCCCATGGGGGTAGGCAGAAACTACAGTTTCTGCCTACCCCCATGGGAAAAACGCAACCTGCTACGGTCCTTTCATACTCCTTTTGCTTTGTTCACGTTCATACATCTGGTCATACACGCATGCCGGTTGCGAGTACTATGCACTTGACCTTTTTGAAGAACATCACCAGTGGGGTCACTATACATATGTCTTTCTGGGGCGTCGGGGTCCCGACATTTCCACTCACATCTGCCTTGTGTTAGTCGCCTTTCATTCATCCTCTCAACATGACAAAACCATCCAAGCATACTCTTTTCAATTTTTGTCACTACATCTTTCTTTAAACGTTGATGTGATAAGGCACCGTTGCCTTATCACATAATTTTTCAGCATCATTTATAGTCACACCACACATGCTTTTCAAGAAACGCATTTCCACAGCATTTACTCTACTTTCATGCTTCTTTTGCCACACCCAACATTCACTTCCATATATTTATCTAAATGTATAAAAATACTTTTAAGGCAAAAATACCAGCACAAATCAGATAAAAATTATAACTATAATATTTAGTTACCTTTGATTTCACAGCCGAGTAACGGATCGCCGCTGAAACCAGGCAAGCACGAGCAGTACGGGACGTGGTTGATGACGTTACAAGGCGTACCTTTGCCGCAATACCCAAGGCACGGGTCCAAGCAGCGGTTGTGGATACACGCCATGACCGCGTTGCACTCAGAGCTGTTAGTACACTGTGGCATGCCTTTCGGCGTAGGTTCAACGTAATTCGGAAGACAAATACAGCGTACGTTGCCATTGAACTCTTGGCACCAAGGCCAAAAATTTGTATGACACAGTTTTGTATGTAGTGTGTTCGGATCTGCTTCTGGTAGTTCAGAAGATGTTGGCACTGAAACATATTGAATATTTAGTCAAAGAAATATAGAGTTTTTGACAAGTGTGAACTTATTTGGAATGTAATGAGTACTTAATGGGTACATAATTGATCACCAGTGTATCGATCCTGACATGAACATATAGGTTTGTGAACAATTACTCTGCAGGTTGTATTTCTAGCGTACCTATTTGTCTTCACATTTTCAGTTTAAGCAAGCTTTGTCACTAGCGCATTCGTTGTTTATTGTACATTCCAAACGACAGTTGGATGGTGTCCCCATAAAATATATCTGGCAACTATGTATTGCTAGTTTGCTTCTTTTTAATTTTCATATATTTTGTTTGAAACTCCGCATTTTCGCATTTATAATATTGGTTCAATTGAATAATTTTAATAAGAAGAAGTTAAAAACTTGTAAGAAACTTACAAACTGTACTTCTTTATAATATTATTAAAGATTTATACTAATATTATAAAGGGTAAATAATAAATAATAATTATTATTATAGATTTATGCTAATATTATAAGTTTGTAAGTTTGAATGTATGAGGTTATCTCCGCAACTTCTAATCCGTTTTCAAAATTTTTTTTACTAATACAAAGCTACACTAGTGCCGAGTGTCATAGGATATTTTATGATATAGTTGGCTTCCTCGCGAATGAAGTCGCGGGCCGAAACTAGTTGCTAAATAATGAGCTTGTGTGTTTGTGTTTAAATCCCGTTTCTTTAATAACATCATAACATTACGCCTGTTTTTCGGCGAACGGTTAGGCAGAGGTATACTTACATAGAGCACCCACATTTCGCCAGTTATGTTTAAGTCCCATGTAATAGGGGCCGATGGTCATCAACCGGGCATTAATCTAGATTCCGGGTTGCTACTGAGAAATTCCTGATCTAAAAACGCTTTGGCCGATCTGGGAATAGAACCCAGGACAGCAGGAGCGCTTGCGACCACTAGACCAACGAGGCAGTCCGTTCCTTTCCTTTATTAGAAAATGCCTTAGTATTTAATAAATGAAATGAAATGAAATTGTTTATTCTGTAAATAGGATAACAGAATCACTTTTACACGTCATATTAAAAAAAAAATAAGCTAGATGGAGTCGACATTTCCTACCCTGAGAAGAAATGGCGAAACAAACTCAAGGGTCAAAGTATGAGACTTTTTTTTTAACAAATTTTATTGTTGAAAAGCGGCTAATAAATTTTTGTGATTATTAAATCTTTATTGGTTTTAAGCCTGTCAAGTTGGTATGTTTCGGATTTCCGGCCACCGTAGGCGCGGGCTTTTGCACGTTGAGCAATGGGTAGGTTGCCGTCCGATAAGGACCAGGCCCGGGTCGACGGCGCGTTGTGTTTCACGCGCGCCTCAAAGAGATGTCAGCACAAGTGTAGTGGTCCACTAGGGCCGATGCCTGCCGGGGTCGCGGGAAGGTACTAAAGGGTTACTGAGGCCCATGGCAACACAGGCAACGGAAGGAATATGGGTGGGTTTTAGTCAGTAAGAGTCTGACACACCCTCCCGCTCCGCCCAGAGCGGGAGAAGTTACTTGATGATTTCACAACCAAAAAAAAAAAAAATGGGTCAAAGTCTCTTTTAATACTAATATTTAATTCCTAAATCCTAGTATCACCCACCGTCTTTTTCTCGTGCTGTCTGTTGGAAAGCAATTATTCTCTGATTGTAGTATAGTTACTGAACATGAAAATCGGAACTGATCTTTACTAATTAACTTAAGGGTTGGGTAAGCGGGGCGCAGCTAGTTAGCTGACTAAGATTAATAATAATAATAATAAATTTATTTGCCATAAAAATACAAATGGGAACCTTGGTGATTCACTATGAAATACTGTACATTGTATACATACATTTAGTTCTATGTTAATATCTGTACTCAAGAATTATAACCCTGCCTCTTAAACTACATAGGTAAACTTGTATCTTAAGAGACAGATTATGTCTGGACTTTAAAAGAGACTGTGACCTCTGAGTTTGTTTCGGCCTTTCTACTCAGAGGAGTCAGATAGGAAACGCCTACCTCATCTAGTTTGACAAAATATGATTGACATTTAAGTGTTAATAAAACCTTACTTACAGGAATAAAATCATTTATCATTATTATTAATCGCCGTTGACCTTGGCCATGCGCGTTGCGCACGTTGTTAATATGGCTGATGAATCACTGCCGGTCCGAACTCGTACCTAATTAATTTGTAAAGGCCACTTAGCTGTGATAGTTTTCCTTTTAAATTCATTATATGTACTACTGCCATGGTTTTTTTCACATCTCCATAAACAACCATTTCGCTGATCATCCCCACATTACGTGCAAGCGAGGTACCAAGATTTTATTTTACCACTTAATAAAGGCGTAATTAATATATGTATACCTATGCCAAATTACAGCTTTCTAGTACGAAGCGTCTCTGAGCTACACCACTGTATGTACACCAATGTCCCCACGGACAGACAGACAGACAGACAGGCGGACATGGCGAAAATATAAGGGTTCCTTGTTTACTACGGAACCCTAAAAATGGTAACATGTTACTATTTTTCGCGCATGTTCGGAGAGCCTATGTTCAAAGCGGCCATTATTCATCGGCCGTATCGTAAACCGCGTTCAAGAGCTACCAGTGTCATCATAGTTGTGAAATATTGACATTGACGGTGTTTGAACGTGAAATTCGTCCTTAGACAGAAAGTATTTTTTCTTTTTCTTTGTTTTAGGTAATGGCTATATCGAGGGAACAGAGCTGGATGGATTTCTCAAGGAGTTCGTATCCAGTGCCAACTTCACCGATATTAGCCCTGATGTGAGTACCTAGATCTAAGCTTTTCGTATTAGTAACTAGTGACCCACGTACGGTTTTTACGACAAAACATCGCGATATCTCTGTTTATGTATTTTACTCTTAAACCGTCTGGAATAAATTATCTGATTGATCGTGAAAACTGCATCAAAATCTGTTGCGATAGCTTAGAAGAATAACGCGGTCACACAAACAGACACGAAAAGTGACTTCGATTTACATAATTATGTAAATTGACGATTTTATTAAGGACGATTTTTTCGACTTATTATAATTATGTGGCTCATCTTCGCGTTATAAAATTGATCATAATTATCTTGATTTATGATTGCGTCGAACAATCGATGATCGTAATATTTTTTTTTTATTACGTTTAGGAAGAAGAAAAACTTATATTCGGCGAACGATTCGAGCTTGGAAGATTATGGAGATCTTTTACATAACACAATATTTTACTATTTTTAGACTCACCTCGAGGCAATTCGTCTGTTTCTTTTTCATCACTAGTTACAATTGCTTCGTCTTTCGGAAACATGACTTGAATACCATGGCGTTCCTTGTTCTCTTCTTCTTTTTCTTCAACATCTGGTTCTTTCACTTCAGTTACATTCTCTTTCACAGTCGGATCGACATCTATTACTTTTCGATCACCATGACTTAGCGCAGTTGAATAAACGAAGTTTGACGTTATCGTCAAAAATATTATGAAAGAAAATAAATTGAGCTTCATGACTGTTTCACTCAAGATTATCTCCTTGAATGACTGTAATTCTAAATAGGTGTGACTTTTAAAGTCTGCACTTTAAAAGGTTGCGCTTTTAAATGGCACATTACCTGTTTAGAATTTAAATGTTATTTATTAACTAGCGCGACTTCATCCGGGTAGATTTCGTACTTTCCTTTAAAATACCTATAGAGGCATGAGGAACAGGGTGTAAAGTTCACTCATCCTCCATAGAAAAGGGAGGATCCTCCGACCAGACGGGTGTCGTGTCTGGTGGGCAACTGCCCGACGGTTGATGTCGGGATGTTGTATATATGCTAGTTGCGCGGTAAACTCTGCTTGCGCGATGCAGGATTTTGCGTGACGTCAGTGTGATGCGTAGTTCGTATGTGGCGCTGTAGATGCCGCCACATCACTCCCCTCCGGAGACCGAAGGTCGATAGTGGGCTGAGTCGTGTATCTTGCGATGCTTGCCAGTGCCAGGTGGGGTTCCAGTGGTTCGGAACCGGTTGTTGCATAGTTCGCGGTGGGTCGGAACTGTCTGCGGTGATGCCCCAGTGTGTCGGGGTGGCGCTACGTTATGCTCCAGTGAGTCGGATGTGGTACAGCGCCGGCTGACTGCTGGCGTCGACCAGGAGAGCGTTGAAGAGCTCTGCTTGTTGACCGGCCGAAAGTGCAGTGTGCTGTGCCAAGGTTGCTGATGAGGCTTAGGGTGATGACCAGGTATGCGCGGTCGCTGCATGCTGGTGGTCAGGATACCCGTTGAAGCCGTGGGTGCTGGCTGGCTGTGTGACTCGCCGCTCGAGAGCTTGAGGAAGTGATGATTATGACGTCACGCTGATGTAGTTGCACGAAGGCTGCGCTGACGTATCACGTCGGGGTCACCAGTATAGAGGCATGAGGAACAGGGTGTAAAGTTCACTCATCCTCCATAGAAAAGGGAGGATCCTCCGACCAGACGGGTGTCGTGTCTGGTGGGCAACTGCCCGACGGTTGATGTCGGGATGTTGTATATATGCTAGTTGCGCGGTAAACTCTGCTTGCGCGATGCAGGATTTTGCGTGACGTCAGTGTGATGCGTAGTTCGTATGTAGCGCTGTAGATGCCGCCACATACCCCTTCCAACCCTTTTAAGAGGTAGTTGTAGGAAATTAATAAATTAATTTTTATAATTTATTTAGATAAATAAGTATTCGGGCCAGCTTTTAAGTTTATAGATCAACGGAATAAGATTTTAGGGGTGCGTGTTGTAAATTGAAAGGCGAATAACGATCTGTGTCCTTTTATTAGACAACGCTACTTATATACAGTACTCAGTGAGAGAAATCAATATAAAAGGGGTACATTAATAAACTTAGGAATAACACAATTTGTTAATGTCGTTAGAATGTGCCGTGCTCCCTTCGACGCGCGAGCGCGATGATATAGTCGGCCAGTCCGCATTCCTTTAGCCTTGGCTAGCTTAGAGTGCGCGGGCGCGCGGTGGCGAACGGCTGTATGCACTCCTCTGAGTATACGTAAGTATGAGATGCTACAAGATGATTCATGTAAACTTATTTCAGCTCTACAGTATTCTGTTCCATCCTACAACCCCCTTTCTTCCCCCTTCTTATCTTAAAGAACGTTAAAAGTTCCTTCATGACACACACAATAGATACCTGAGGTCATCGGAAGACTAAAGACTAGAGACGCCGAGGCATTCCACCAGCTTTTGTGACAAATCTTTTACAGCTCAAGGAGTACAGTTATGGAATGCCTTGCCCGTGTCCATAAGGCGTGCTTAATCTTGGTCCACTTTTAAAATTCAGGTAAAAAAACACTTCCTCTCTCCTTAAACATCATCATTACTTCTTGATTATGTATAATATATATTATGTAGATAAGTATATGCTATGTATGTATGTATGTATGTATTTATTGTATATGCAACTGGTACACCACTGACTACCTGCATTATTGTCTCTCCTTCCCCCTTCAATCAATCCAAAGGTTGTCTGTAAAGGATCGCTTTTAGCGATAAGACCGCCCATTGTGTCACCCCTTGTAAAATTTTAACATTTGTATCTGTAATTTTTATGGTGTTCATATTATAGAGTATTCTATTCTATTCGTGCCTCGGAAAGCACGTTAAGTCATTAGTCCCGGCTGTCATTCGTGGATCTTTGACAGTCGTCTCCTTGATAAGATTGGTTGTCAGACTTTCGGGCTTCTGACGACCCGTAAGGACGACGTAACGCGATAGTTACCCAGTAACTGGGTTGTGGAGGTCAGATAGGCAGTCGCTCCATGTAAAATACTGGTATTCAGCTGCATCCGATTAGACTGGAAGCCGACCCCAAAGTAGTTGGAAAAAGGCTAGGCAGATGATGATGATTCTATTCTATTCTGTGTCCTCACGTTTCAGCACGATAGGCCTAGTTCTAAAAAGAAGCTAATACAAGATTCAAACATTATTTATACCTATTTTCGAGTTCATGAAGCATCAAGTATAATCCACCCTTTAAATCTTTATTACCACTTTCCACCCTATTATACATTTTTTAAACCCAGTGCGGGTTAGTGGATGTCACATGTCTTCGAATTTTTGATTCTAGGACATGCCGGTTTCCTCACGATGTTTTCCTTCACCGTTTTGATAGTAGTGGTGATAAAATAGCTTACACAAAGTAAAGCACCTGTCAGGGTTCGAACATACGACCTACAACATCTCGTAAGTCGCGGCCGTTACCACTGGGCTCCACTGCTCTAAAATAAATATGCATATATAGATAATCAGGTTGTACAAGAACAGATTGGATGATGGCCCAAAGTTGGTTTACAAATGAGACGTCCAAACTTATGCAATGCAATATGAAATGTAACACAATAACTAAACGAATTTGAATCAATGTGTGTTGTTTTTCATGTTACTTTTCACCAATCTGTACTAGGCCTAAGGGTCGTGGCGTGATGTTTAATAGCCTATTATAACCTATCAAATGCAAAAATATTTTTTCTAATCCGCTTAGTAGTTGCAGAGATTAGCGCGTTCAAACAAACAAACTCTACGGCTTTTTATATTATATCGATGATGAAGTATGAGTATTAAGTATAGATATATATGTATTTATATATATATATTTAGTATACTTACGTATATATTAGTATAGAATATGGATTGAGTATTGATTGTATCGACCACACTACAATAACAGTAACCTGAAAACGACGTGCATCTAATGACCTTTATAGAAAAAAAAGAAGATTTATGGAGATTGATTGATTAAAAATTAATAATAAAACCATTACAGATAAGTTAAAAGTTGCTGAGACACTAGAAAATTTCTTTACCAACATCCCAATAGAGGTTACGAAATGTCTCCCCTCATCACCTATATTGGCTGAATCTCTTCTCAAAAAACACTTCTCTAAGGACATTCCAAGTTTTGAATTCAAGCCCATTTCTATTGTCACAATTAAGAAGGCATTCAAAAGTCTTAAGATAAGGAAAACTGAAGACTTATGGGGGATT
This sequence comes from Atethmia centrago, assembly GCA_905333075.3. NCBI lineage: Eukaryota > Metazoa > Arthropoda > Insecta > Lepidoptera > Noctuidae > Atethmia > Atethmia centrago. The sequence continues at coordinate 20,341,298 of HG995385.1, forward strand.
TCTGTTAAGGTTCTTGGAGATATCATTGGCACAATAGCCCCTGTCCTAACAGGCATATTTAATCAATGTTTAGACAGCGGTACGTTTCCTGATTTAATGAAACATAGTAAAGTAGTACCAATTTTCAAATCGGGTAGTAAGAGTGATCCCTCTAATTATATACCTATATCTGTGCTATTAGCATTGAAAAAATATATGAAAAAATCATGCTAGACCAGATGCTGTCACATTTCAATTTTAATGGAATTTTACATTGTCGCCAGTTTGGTTTCACGAAAGGTAGGTCGACGACTGATACAGGAGTAAAACTCATCAGTCACATTTTGGAATCCTGGGAGAAATCCCAGGATGCCATTGGCATTCTGTGACCTCTCAAAAGCGTTTGACTGCGTTGACCACAATCACTGACCTGTAAATTACACCACTACAGAATTCGTGGACAAGCTGCTGTTCTTGTTCTATCCTATCTATCAAACAGGCAGCAACAAGTAGACGTTAACGGGGCGACTTCCTCGGGGTCTCTAGTAAAGATGGGCGTGCCCCAAGGTTCAATTCTTGGCTCTTTCCTATTTCTAGTTTATATTAATGATATTCCTTACATGATGGCAAACTTATCGGATATAGTTCTATTCGCTAACGACACTTCCCTTATTTTTAAAATAGATAGACAAGATCCGGCTGTCTTATACGTCAACGATAGTCTGGATGTTCTTTCGAAATGGTTCGCAGCTAATAATCTCTTACTTAATGCGACCAAAACTAAATGCCTTAAGTTCTCACTACCCCAAGTGGCTCTAAATTTAAAACTTGATGGCAAGAGACTAGATGCTATTACGGAAACTATATTTCTAGGAATTACTCTAGATTCAAAATGGCAATGGGGAGCCCCCATTAGAGCTCTTTCAGGTAGATTAAGTTCAGCTGCATATGCAGTAAGAAAAATTAGACAGTTGACTGATATAGCCACAGCTAGGTTAGTATAATTTGCTTCTTTCCAGAGTATTATCTCTTATGGCGTTCTGCTGTGGGGATCGGCAGCTGATGTAGATTAAATTTTTATTTTACCAAAGAGAGCAATCCGCGCAGTCTATAGAATGGGTCCTCGTGAGTCCCTTAGAAACAAATTCAAAGAAATTAATGTACTAACTCTGCCTTCTCTTTATATCTTAGAAAGTATTTTGTATGATCGCAAAAACTTATGTCTTTTCAAAACAAGAAGTGATTTCCATAATATCCTATTACAAAAAATGTTACTCAATTAAGACGCGCAAAATCACGGAGAGACGTAGTAAACATGAAATTGTGATACCCAAATTTAGATTAACAAAAACATCAAATCATTTGGTATCAACAGTATCCGCTTTTATAACAAGTTGCCAAAGTTGCCACAGAACTTCAAAAGAAGTTCAAAACCCACATCAAACGTGTCATAATCAAAAACGCATAGGTATTATAAGATTAAAGACTACGTTGAAGACAAGGAAGTTTGGCAATAATTCCTTCCGCACATGTGGCTTCCCTAGTACATCAGAAACGGCATAACTATGTAAATGTCTATTAACTGCTCCCAAATTACGATGTTTATTATTATAATTTTTTAGACATACATTTTTGACATTATATTTTCATTATTTGACAGTATGTACCTACAATTTTGATTTCAGATTTGTTGTAATGGCAAACATGTCATTTTGGTTTAAATAGGTTTTTATTTTTATTATTTTAATATTATTTTACATGGATTCTTGTTTACGTTGTGAATGTGAGAACGTTGTAGTCTTAATAGACTAGATCTTTTGTAGACCTTTTACTTTTCTTTTTTTTTGTTACGTACTTCTCGACAGGCCTACACTGTCCTCCCATATCTATTAATACTGTAATTTGAGAACATTGTAAAAGCCAATTATCTTTAAAAGAGTAACCGTGGAGTTTCTGGAGACCAATTGGAACCGTGCACCTAGCTTCTGACGTTTCATAAGTGCCCATGTACATAGGTTTATGTGAAATAAAAATATTTTGATTGATTGATTGATCTAAACATTGATAAATTGCATATATGAATGAATTTATGAATGAATAATGAATAAATAAATGAAATGGACCGACCCCAGTGTGGTTTAACCAGACTGAATCGATCGATTAGGTACTCGAATGAACCCAAAGATTCGCACTAGCCCCTGGAGCCTTATGTGTCATGAGACTAGAGAGACCATTGAATATCAAAGAGTAGACCGGGGTGCGCGATAATGGTAGGGAAGACGTGCCTTTAGGACATGGAAGGATTTTATTAGTGTCGTACCGAATATGCATCCTAGAGTAGGCAATGGAAGAGTGGAGAGATGGGTGACATTTATCTACGGATGGGCATATTTTAATGACGTCGCCGCCAGGTTGGTTCAGCTCCAGCTACACCGTATCTTGAATGGTGAATCTTTTGGCGTGGTTAAATTGCTTTTCCGACGCTTTTCTATGTATCTGCTTTGCTGTGCTACACGATGCTGTTTCCAAAGACTTCGTCTGAGGTCTCGTTACTATCCGTTTCAGGATTTTTGAAACAAAGTCCTTTAATGCGGCTTGCGGTAGGAGTTGACTGGTAGAAATCGGCACCTAATGAAACGCGTGGAATCTCGATAACCCGAACATCGCGAAGTTGCAATCCTTAGTGAGACGAAAAAAATGCATAGACTTCGCATGTAGCTAAATATAATGACATCTTAGGTACCCGTAATTCACCGAACCCAAAAGGAATGTTCTTTGTTATATCCTCACGACTCTTTTTTGCGGTGGGTAAGTACTACGGATTACCTGCACTTGAAGCTTGTCTATGACAAAGGCTAAAAAAGAACGCACTTTCACAAAAAACAAACGTTTTTGGGACACTATAACAATGCACTACACTGCACATAATATATAATTATATAGTAATAATATTATTATATAATTGTCCACACTTATTATAGGTTAAAGTTAGTACACTATTTATTTAGCACATATAACTAATTAAACTAGTAGAGAAAAAAATACCTAATGGCTTAAAATGACAAAGGGTTATCAGAAGAAAATCACTGAAAGATAATGGAAAGACCTCACCAGGTTAGCTTGCACGGGGGTCACGCTATCTCTCTCGATCCCTGGCCGATCCCTCGCAGTGTCAAAATTATTTTTGTAATGTTGTGTAGTAAACACACGAAAAAAATATGACAGTAGAAGTTCGACCGGTTCACCGCAGCGCACGTGCGATTCTCTGGCGGAAAGTATAAACCGGTAAGGACAAAATAAACTAGTGACAAAATTACAGACATAACGATCTTTACTGGCTGCTAAACGCCAATAATCCTACCCAGGCCACCCTGGCAAGGCGTGTGCCTGCAGAGAGTAGCAAATCCCTGAAAGATATGGAAAGATCTCACCAAATTATCCTGCACAGGCCAAGACATGTCGCACCGGAGCACCTCTGTACCGCTTCTATCAAAACATTGACAAGTTTCAAATATGAACATTATTTCTAGTAAATATATAAATAGCTAACTTTGTTGACCACAGTAAAGTCAAAGTGTGATCTGTGAATCACGCCCGAAATTCTAAAAATAACTACGTATCTCATCGTTTTTCTCAGATTCAAGTAAATATTGAGTGCCCACTTAGTTTTTCGGAAACATCGCCAAGCGGTTGGTCGACTCTTCATGTGACCTTGGCGCAAAGAATCAGCATTGCCATACAACGTGGCAATGCTGTCAGCCTTTTGCGCACTTGTCCTGTCGACAGTGATGCGGACAACTTTTTTGATGCCCTCTGATTCTTTCGCCTCCCTTTTTATATACTTGTACTTATTATTATTTATTAGTAGTTATTTACAAATGAACCCAAGCAAGCAAAACCACTTAAAAGTTCCACAGTGGGCCTTGAAAAATATTGAAGTTCAAGGTAAAATATTATTTTTATTTTTTACACTAGCAATGAAGGGACGGGCGAAAAACCGTACGATGAAGGGACGGGCTTCTTCGCACGGTTTTTACGGCTAAACAAGTCATTAAGATTTTTGTATTATGTGTAATTTTAATAATAATATGTTACACGACTGAACTGATTGTAGATTTATTGACCATTTTCTATCTGTTTAAGGACCGGATACTTGTTGAGAGGCCTACATCTGTCCTTCCATACCTGTTAACACTATTATTTGGATATATAATATCAAAATACCATTTCAAACACCAGGCTACATGGTCTTCACATGGTCTGACCAGGATTATGTCTGGACTTTAAAAGAGACTGTGACCTCTGAGTTTGTTTCGGCCTTTCTTCTCAGAGTATTCAGATAGGAAAAAATATGTTTGACGTGTAAAAGTGTTTGTGCAAACCTACTTACAGAAATAAAATCATTTATCATTTTATCATTAATATTGTAGTGACTAAGTAATAACCGTGAAGTTTTTTGCCGGCTCTTCTCCAGATGAAACGACCAATGGGAACCGTGAACCTTGCTTGTGACGTTACTTATGGGCTTATGTGAAATAAAATATTTTGTTCCGTTTTAGTGTGCCGTACCCAAAGGTTCCAAATGGAGCCCTAATTCTGTCACACCGGTTTTACAGCCAAACGGTTAGAGATACAGTCTTCAAATTTTCATAGAAGATATAAGCATCTTATTAACCCAAAGCCATACAAATTATCAAAAAATTTTTTTTAAGTGGGGTTCCCATACAGATAAAGGGAGTGCGAAAAAAAATGTGACCTACTCCATCGAGTGAGATATTGTTGTTTAGTACTTTGAGTAAATAAATACTGTATTTTTGTTTTAAAAACCCACCAAAGCTTATGGGAAAGAAGAGAGGGCGCTGCAGTGCGTAAACATTAGCTCTGTGTATTTTTTACCCTTAAAAATAGATACATTGCTTTTATCATAAAGCAAAAAGTAAATAAACGTGGAATATTAAGAAGCCAACAGTGACAGGAGTTATAGATTATTAAAATTTAACAAGAAAAGTGAAGAAATATTCACATTAAAAACTGTGTCAACGTTAACGAACCAAATTCAAATTCGCACTACGTATGTTACTGGGAAAATTAGTTATAGTGAAAATAAAACCTGTTGAATTTAAAAAATTAAAAGAGTATGCTCAGATGGTTTTGGTTATGATGAAAGGATGAATGAAAAGCGACTAAAAAAAGGTATTTTACAAGGCAGATGTGAGTGAACACGTTGGGAATGTTCTTCAAAAAGGTCAGGCGCGTAGTACTCGCAACGAGCGTGCGTGTATGACCAGGAACGTAAATGAAGCTTAAGACGCTGACAACACCTAAACCGCGGTCACAAAATTGAGTTGAGTAATCGAAAATAAAAAACAACCAAGTTCTGCATTCAAATAAGACATTCTTGTTATTAATTAAATACGTAACGTATGTTGATATTTGATACAGATATTTTGGATTAGAAATCAAAGTAAGAGGTTAGTTTAACGGTTTGTATCGAGATTTTGTTTTTAAAACGTGTTTTGGTAACAACCAGGTTCTGGGAAATATGTTCAAAATTAACATATATTTTTTCCGCTACCACAAACTATACAGATTTGACAATTTTTTTTCTTAAGCAAAGCCTATTTTGTTAAATTGGGTCTTGTCAGCGCCTTAAGGTTACACTAGTCGGTCATTTTTCCATACAAACGTAGTGTGGTCATTACTCCTCTGTTTGACGATGTAGATTCAAAACTAAAAATAATATCAATTTGTCTCGTCATTATCTAGCCCTGTATGGAAGCAGAATTGGAAAAAAATATTGGTTTGGAAGTTATGAGCGTCGAAACTTCCATATTTCAACGCTAATTTTAACTCATCTTTGAGCGTAAATAAATAACTTATGTAGTACGAAAATGGCAAAATAAAAACCATACAGGAGTAGATAATTTATTCAAAAGTTCAAATAATTTTATTTTGAGTAGATATAATAAGTAGTTTTTTCATTATATCAATACGCCCAAAGGTCTGTTCATAAAATTTTACACGGTCGTTTTCGTTATAAATCATCGTGCATTTCACTGGAATATACCTCCCCGCGCGGTGTGCGGAGGGGAGGCGCACGCACACACCCGCGCGCCGGTTGGCTTGTGAGTCGGCTATTGCTTACGTCACGCGTGTTGTGATTGTTACTGACTAGACTACTTGTGTGCTATCTATCGTATCTGTTTACAACATTGACCACTGGCTTGATTTTGGATTCCGATTTTGATACCTTTCACGATTGACTTCGCATGTGTATATTCTTTGAATTTGTCGTGTATCATATTGACATTGAAATTTGGATTTTGATTTTGATACATCGTACGCTCGTAGGTACCAAACGCGTGACGAATGCGAGTATTCTTGGTACTTCAACACGCGATTATTAAACTCGCGTAGTGACAAAGGTCATTGATTAATGATTTGGTATTGAATTTAGCAATATACTAGCTACAATAGCGCACTTTTTTTTTGGGTAGGAAATTATCACATAACTTCACTCGCTCTGGGCGGAGCGGGAGGGTGTGTCAGATTCATACTGACTAAAACCCACTCGTATTCCTTCCGTTGCTTGTGTGTTGCCAGAGGCCATGGTATCCCTTTCGGACTTTCCCGCGACCCCGGCAGTCAATTGATTGATTTACTTGGCGTTTGTATTTGGACTTATTGCGTCAGTGAAGTGATCCTTCAGTAGTGCAAGTACAAGAAACAATGGGTAAGTGGAATGTTTTCTTGACTCTTATTATTATATATCATTATATTTTCTACAATTCACGGGGGTGCTTGATGTACCTAACTTTTTAACTTAATAGGTACCTAATAAAAACCCACCAAAAACATAAATGTGAAAAACAATTTTTTTAAAACCAACTTCTAAAAACACTAAATAGTACAAAAAAAATTGTCAAGTACAGATTGCAATAAAATAAAAGTTTCAGAAGCCGGCTCCAAGCTATTCTAATGATATGTTATATAATGTGTTGTGTTATTTGAAGTCGGTTTTTATATAGAATAGAAATCTCAAATAAATCGGTAAAAACATCGACGAATCCATAACCTCCTCCTTTTTTGAAGTCAGCTAAAAAGCAGTTCAAGTTCGGTATAAATGACGTACGGGGTTGTCTGTTGTCTGCATCGTGCGTCATTTGGGTTTCTGGCTGTTCAAGGGTGCCTTATTAGTTATTAGACATGCAAAATTGCAAAAATGCAGGTGTAGTGGTTTTCAGGGTTCCGTAGTAAACAAGGAACCCTTATAGTTTCGCCATGTCCGTCTGTCTGTCCCCGCTGTAGCTCAGAGACGCTTAGTACTAGAAAGCTGTAATTTGGCATAGGTATACACATTAATCACGTATGTAAGGAATATGTAAGGAGTGTATTAGGGGCGCTCTATAGTTTCTGCCTACCCCCATGGGAAGGTGAATATATATTATGTTTATGTTATGTGAATTGAAAAGTAAATAAATGGCAAAACTTTCCGATAAAGTGAGAAACAGATATTGAAATATTGAAAAACAATAGAAAGTGCAAAGCATTCTGAAATCCTGACAGCTTCATCTAGCGTCAAATTGTCGTCTGTTAGGTATTCTTGTCAAGATAAATATGATATACAATGTGCGAGCAAGACAATTTATCTCTTCAAGAGCATGGCGCCAGAGCATAAAAAATCATGGCAATTTCAGGCATGCCGCTGCAAGGCTCCGAAATCCGGCAATATTGACACTCCGATTCGAGCTCAAGATTACAAAATAACTAATCAGTCAAATTCCCCCCTAGAAAATACTACCAACAATAATATTCCCATCAGAAAGAAGGCTACAAACAAAAATGATAGTACAATATCAGAAGACTCGTGCTTTCTGGGTGATACTATCCACCAAGAAGATACTGATATTAATATAAACGAGAGTATACCAGCGACCGTTTCACTAGAAAATTTGAGAGACAGTATAATACAGCTTTTACTCGTAAAACAAAATAATAAAACAAGAACAAACAGATAGCTGCAAACCACACTTCCGAAAACACAAATCACTCACACTACCCTGCTTATATATCTTAGAATTATGTAAATTTGTCAGAAAACACCCAGATTTTTACACCACTCACGAAGATATTTGGGAATGTACTCTGTGCTATTGCTAATACTTTATTTGTTTTATTACTACTTATTAGACAAAGTTTTCGCTGCTTACATGCTGATGAAAGTGGTTCTAACAAGGTACTGGTAACGCCATCTATTTGATGAGATTCCTCTTCAAGTTCCTTGTAAGTATGAGTGTTATTACAGATATTCGGTAGACCCTGTCGTGTTGATATGTTGGTCACAGTGGTGCCATCTCTTATCTCTTCACTAGTATCATTGAGTCCAAGATCAGTGCAACTATTGTTGATTCCCTCATTAAAAGATTGATCAAGGTTTCTTGAGATCCTGTTCCTTCTTCTGCTGTCATTTTTCTTGCTATTAATTCCCCTTGTTTTTGTTTCTGAGCATATTTTCTGTAAATTTCTTGATTTATTCCTTTCTTTATTCAGAGCCATTTTTAGAGATAAGTTCTCTGTGTTAAGCTTCTCTATTTCCGTGTGTGCACTACCTAACTCACTTTTAAGCTGGTTTAATTTTCCTTTTAAATCTTCTATGTCACTGTAATAATATGCAGTGGAGAAGTCCGGTAAACTATTTCTCCTAGTCATTTCCGAATTTGTTGACTCGAAGGAAATATCGAACGAGTTATTTGCAGTTGTAGTTTTATTTCGACGAATTGTTACATTATCTTCTTCCGTTGTGAATAATAGAAATAAATGCAAATTATTTATTTTCTTGTATCGTCTACGATATTTTATGACAGCTCTCTCTATTGTTATCGTGTGGAAGCAATTTGACAGATCGATATCTGGAATGTCTTTTAGTTGCTCCACGCGCCACTACACTTTATTGTCGCTGCTTTCGTGAAGTACACTTTTTAAATCTTGATGGAAAAAAAAACGGTCACATAAATGATACTTGTTTTTAAGATTTGTATTCACGCATCGTTTTTATGAAGTTTTGATATTGTTCTTCTCTGATTTATGTACACTTTGTTTTTTAAAGTTAGTTTGATCACTATTAAGATATTTCTTGCATTTTTAAAACTGTTTGTTTTGCACTGTCACTGGGCCTGGGACTTCGAGGATTTTCGTAGAATCCTCTTCATTGTTTCCGTGGATAACACTTGATGTGGTATTATAACTGACTATCTTCACTTTGATGCACAAATCGATACTTTTAACTTATATTATAAATTAAAAACAATATTATTTAAATATCTGACAGGAACTCAGTGTTATGTTGACGGCAGCCGAAAGTCCGAAAGGGATACCTGACAAAACAGGCAACGGAAGGAACACGGGGGGGTTTTAGTCAGTAAGAGTCTGACACACCCTCCCGCTCCGCCCAGAGCGGGTGAAGTTATTTGATAATAGATTTTCTATATTCCATATTATATTATATATATTTCATAATGTTTGGTGTAAGAGAGAGAATAATCAAATATAAATATGAAATTATGAATACAAAAATAAAAACATAATTTAATAATAATGAAAATACTTTTAAGAATTTAATAATAATTACCTACATTCTTCTTATGCAATACATAAAATGAAAATAACACAAACTTAATAATACTTATACATAATTATACACCCAATTAAACACATCTCTTCCTCTCTCCTAATTTTGCTGTGCCCTCGTCGTCTTTGCTTGCATTAAGGTGCGCACGGACAACTTACATAGTGAATGACTCCAATGATTCCAAAATACTTTAAGCATATGTACCCAACTCGTTTATCTAAGAAGAAGACACTTGTTGTTCCAAAGGTAACTAACTACTTTGGTAAGCGCACAAGAAGGTACATAGTACCAACGTTAGCGAATGAGCTACCCCCCAAACTTATATCGCATGTCAAGTCTAAGGATCAACTTAAAAGAGTTCTACAAAAACATTATCTCTCATTGTGTCCATAGAAAATCGTGTATTCCCGTTCGTCCCATCGACTTCGTCCCCCTCGTGGGACCAACGGGAATTCCTTATATTTTTTCCCGATCGTCCCACTAATTTTGTTGATGGGACGAACGGGAATAATTTATAAATTATTTTTTTAGTCCTATTGGTCCCACCAAATAATTTCAGACTGGTTGTTTTAATGGTAGAAAAAAAAAACAAATTTTGGCCATGTGGTAACGGCCGCGACTTACGAGCTGTAGGTCGTAGGTTCGAACCCCGATAGGCGCTTTACTTTGTGTAAATTATTTCATCACTGCTCTCAAAACGGCGAAGGAAAACATCGCGAGGAAACCGGCATGTCCTAGAACTAAAAATTCGAAGACATGTGACATCTACCAACCCGCACCGGGCCCGCGTGGTGGATTACGGCCCACTCCCTCTCACAGAGAGGAGGCCTGTGTCCCAGCAGTGGGAACATTATAGGCTGATTATGTAATCAGTTATTTATCAAGGAATAAAAATCACACCTAAAATCACAGAATCAACTTTACGTACCTAGGTATCAAAATACACATACATCAAAACAACATTAAATTCTCCATAAAACTAAAAATTATGATTGAAAAATCAGTCGGCTTCTTCAAACAGCTTCGTTTTATAAAAATAAACCGTCCTAATTGTTACAAAGTCACACTTGCTTAAGTAGGTTAAGTGATCGGTACAGTGAAATTGACGTTAATTTTGCACATAAATAGCAACAATAAACTATAACAAAATCAAAATAAAAATACCCAAAATATCACAAAATCAAGATGAACATAAAACATCGTAAAGAGTAACAATAATAAAAAATTTACATGTATTTAAGAAAGTAGTTGAGACCAAAAAATAAGGCTTAAATAATTATTGCATACAAAGCCCTAAGAGATTAAATCAACGTACAACAATCGAGCACTTTGCCTATGATTAATATTTACGTAAGTTTTTCTAGAAAATGTCCTACGGTTATTTCTGAATTAAGAAGTTGCATTTGGCAATTCTTAACATATTGGTCTGTCAAGATTGAATGTAACTTACGCCGTTTTGAACTATGTTTTGTTTTCATGCTGTATAAGTTGGAGTCTTGATGTAACACCGTAAGCAATTTTAAAATATTTGGCTTTTTTTGCCTATGTTATTGGTTGGGTGTCGTTTACTAAAACTGCACCACACTTTTACGAAATTCGGTTGAAGCCACTGCGATATCATGTATTGCCGAAATTATTCACTTTGGCTATCATCGGGGCTTTCGCCAGCGACATAAAACCAGCCTTCAAAAATACGGTCCTCGGGTAATAATGGAAGCACCGCGCTTAGGGCTACTTGACGTTTTAAAACTTTATTTTTGTTAGATTTAATTCACGGCTTTTCCTCCAAACAGCGTTATTTAAAATTGTACGCATAACAGACATAGTTGCTTCTTCAAAATCACCGGTAAATGCTGTAGGATTCCAATCGTTGATTGTTTCTTTTTTACGGTTTGACATTAAAGCGTACAATAATGGCGACATCGCTGTGCTTTGATCATCATTTCCTAAATCACCATGAACCGTGTAAAGTTGAATGAACGGAGATGGACAACTCGTAAAGCACGCAGAAGCACAATTCCACATTTTCTTTGTATATATTGTAAACAGCTTCCTCTACTACAAGAGGGACCAAGATGCACTTCTTGTGACATTATTGAGCCCTAAAAAACAGAAGTCAATAATTATACACTTAGTAATATAATTTAAAATTATATTCAATAATATGTGTATAATAAAATAGAATACAAACATAATACCGACATAATTACGAGTAGCATAAATTAATAAGACGTGAGACCAAATAGTATTAATTAAGTAGGCTATCTAATGATATTTATTAAAAAAATGTACTTACACCAGTAGTTTTCCACAGAATTCGTGTAAAATATATATTATTACATTCACACCCGTGCAGCCGACCGGTCTAATTTAAGGATACTAAAGGGAGAGAATGTCAGGTAAACCAACAGGGTTTACGCAAATAACACAATGTTATCGGCACTCTTTTGTTAACTAGCGGCATCACCAACGCATCCCACCAAAGCCATGTAATATCACGACAAATTTGAAAGTAAACTACGAAACAACGATTAAACATTTTACGTACAAAATGATGTAGTGGGACGAATGGCACTAATCTAAGAACATATTCCCATTCGTCCCTCTAAAATCCCCAATGGGACGATCGGGAACAAATTTAATATTATTTTTGTAAATCCCGTTCGTCCCACGACGGGGACGAAAGTCGGTGGGACGAACGGGAATACACGAAACATTTTACGTACAAAATGATTTAGTGGGACGAATGGCACTAATCTAAGAACATATTCCCATTCGTCCCTCTAAAATCCCCAATGGGACGATCGGGAACAAATTTAATATTATTTTTGTAAATACCGTTCGTCCCACGACGGGGACGAAAGTCGGTGGAACGAACGGGAATACACGTAGAAAATGTTTTCATTTTTTGTTTAAAATGTGAGATTTTTGATCTGAACTGTAGGTATTTATTTCATATTTTACTTAGCACAATTAAGTTATAACATATTTAATTTTGAAAATTTGTAATCTATTGGTAGACGAGAACTACTGCAGACAAACTGTTTTGCAGTTTGGCAGACTTTATGAATGTTATTGTTAGTACAAATTTTGAATATTTTAACACATTGAATGCCGACTACGGATATATCCGTATATGGTTTCTATGCAGGACGCCGACTACGGATAGATACGTAGGACTTCTATACGAGTTTCAATAGAATCTACAGTAGCTGGCCTCACCAATAAGGTATTTTTATATAGGATGGCATCTCAAATAAAACAAGCTTTAATAAAAGAGTAACTTTATTGACTATAACTAAGAAGAAAACACAAAAATTCAAAATCTTTTTGGACATTTTTAGACCTAATAGTAATAGTTTTTTTTTTGTAATTTAGAACCTCTTTTGTTCTGAAAATCAAAGAAAGACTTGGCATTTGCTGATTATTGGCGCAAACACTAAAATAAAATAAAAAAACTTAAAACTTACATAATTATTTTTCCGAACAAAACGAAATCAGTCTTACATTTTGGTAACTCAGAAATATTTATCATAATCGTAACTTCTAATCAGCCTTTTATAATACTCGTAAGATATATTTAGGGACTCTAATACATAAAAAAGAACTAATAAAATCAGGCTACATACATCTAGGATCTGTGTGATATATTTTGAAGCATTCGAGAATGCATAAGGCCGGCTTTTCGGGGCATACAGGGCAAAAGTAACAGCTCTCTTTTTTTTTGTTTAGTGCAAACTCTGCATGGTTTACCAGGGATCTTTTTTTCGGTGGGAGGTATCTTTTCCAAGTAGTGGAAATTATCTGGAGAAGCTCTAGACATCTGATTTGCTGGATGGATTGATTGTGATGACATGGACGTCCGTGATGTAGAAGTTTCTGTATCAATATTCGACATTCCAAACAGATGCGTAACAAATTCTTCACGAAATTTTAGCAGCCTGATCTTGGAAGTTCGATCTTGTTTTCGAAGAAGCCTGTGCGCATTTTGCACGTAAACGTCAAATATATGCAGAGCCAACTTTTTATGCCATCGCAATGTTTTTCTCAGGCAAGAATAATAGGAGATCATTTGGTCACCTCGGTCGACTCCAGACATGCCTAAATTATAATCAGCAACTATGTTTGGCTTATCTGAAATTCTCCCATTCTGGTTCTTTACTTTTACCATTTCCAGCTTGTGTTTGTTTGAAATAACCAAAACATCTCGCTTGTCATCTGCCAGTGCTTCGACCATTGATTCATTGGCACTAGAGCTTGACGAAGAGGTAGACAAATTGCTATGTTCTTCACGTCCTGGGCAAAATTCTTCGCCGGAACCAAAAGAAAAATCACCGTTGTCAGAATCTGAATCTGATATTATATGCAAAATTTGCTCATCACGTACAGGACGTCGTCGCCGTTGAGAATTACGAGACATTTTGACCGGCGAGAACGCGCATGCAATGCGCGGTCTTCCCTCGATCGCTTGCACAGTAATAAAAGCTATGATAGCGGCGCGTGACTCGCGGGGACGAGGGGTCTTGGAAGGGTGCGGGTGGGTAAGTACCAAGGATGCCGAATCTACGTAATTATACGTATACGTACTTATACGTATACCGGCACCCGGGCTGCTTTTTTTTTCGCTGATGCCATATACGTATATATCCGTAAATAGACAAATGTATGGTGGCAACCAACTTTGGCCGTGTTGCCAGTTTCGGCATTCAATGGGTTAATTTAGCAATTTAGCATTTTCAAGATTTTAATTTAGCACTTTGTCGGCGTGATTAATATGTATACCTATGCCAAATTACAGCTTTCTAGTATTAAGCATCTCTGAGCTACAGCGGGGACAGACAGACGGACATGGCGAAACTATAAGGATTCCTTGTTTACTACGGAACCCTAAAAACCGGCCAAGTGCGTGTCATACAATGAGATTTTCGTAGTTGAGATGAATTTATGTTAAGGCGCTGACAAGACCCAATTGACCAAAATAGGCTTCTCTTAAGAAAGAAAATTGCCAAATCTGTGGTTGCCAAATTTGTGGTAGCGGAAAAAATATATATATAGTGACCGCGGTTTTGGTGTTGTCAGCGTCTTAAGACGCTGACATCACCTAAACCGCGGTCACTGTCAGACTGTATAGAAAAGAAAGAGAAGCGCGATGACACAACGCTTGTAATTTATTGCAATATATAAAGCAATAAGTATCTATTTATTCAAAATTGAGTTGAGTAATCGAAAATAAAAGCAACCAAGTTCTGCATACAAATAAGACGTTCTTGTTATTAATTTTAAATACGTAACGTATGTTGATATTTAATACAGATATTTTGAATTGGAACTCAAGGTAAGAAGCCGTCACCTCCTTTTGCGAAGCATTAATGCTCGTGAAGGAGGAGGCGGAACGGGTGAGGGAGAGGCAAAGTTCGCGCCCTCACGCCCCTAGTCGCCGCAGCAGACGCCCCGAGACGTCGGGAATCGCAGGACAAGTGTAAGGGTCCGCTAGAGTCGATGCTGTTTAGAAAATCTATTTTAGTTTTACTATCTAGCTCATTATCAGCTTTTGCCCGCGGCTTTGCGCGCGTGGTTGTCGGAAAATATCCCACGGGAACGCACTACCGGGATTAAAAGTAGTAAAGTGTCAATCCACAAAAAAAAATGTGTAGGTAACCAATAGACTAAGCGTAGCATTTTTCTTACTTTTAGCATTTTCATAGCCATCATAACTTCTAAGCGACAGGTCCGATTAAAAAGTAATTTAAAGAGGAATTTACATGTACATAAATGAGCTGATTTATGTAATTTACATGGTGACCGAAAAGCTGGCGGCTTTCTCGCGCAACGCATCAGCATTGCAATTCAGCGAGGAAATGCCGCCAGCATCCTCGGTACAATGCCCCGAGGGCCTTTTTTAAGCTTAACTTAGTTTTAATTTAATTTAGTTAATGTTAATAATCAATGAGCTTGATTATGAAATGACCTATTTATTTACGATTCATATCATGTACGAAACGACACGAATGTCACCATCTTTCCATTCTACCCGTGTTTTGATTGACTAATTTGAACAAAAAAGGGTTTATTGCGACTTAAGACGCTGGCAACACCTAAACCGCGGTCACTGTCAGATTGCATAGAAAAGATAGAGAAGCGCGACGACAAAACGCTTGTAATTTATTGCAAAATATAAAGTAATTATCTATTTACTCAAAATTGAGTTGAGTAATTGAAAATAAAAAACAACCAAGTCTGCATTAGAATAAGACGTACTTGTTATTAATTAAATACGTAATTTATGTTGATATTTAATACAGATATTTTGGATTAGAACTCAAGGTAAGAGGTTAGTTTAACGTTAGTTTGTATCGAGATTTTTTTTTCAAAACGTGTTTTGGTGACAACCAAGTTCTGGGAAATATGTTCAAAATTAACATATATTTTTTCCGCTACCACAAACTATACAGATTTGGCAATTTTCTTTCTTAATAGAAGCCTATTTTGGTCAATTGGGTCTTGTCAGCGCCTTAACTATAATAGTTTGACATATAGCCTCGCGGACATTTTTATGGGTACTTTAAAAATGTAGTACATTATTTTGTCTATCATAAATAGTTTTGGCAGCTCACGCAAAATATATTACTTTTCTCGGCAAATTTCTGATATTATTTTTTTTTTATAACTAAGTATTTTTACAGTATTGCAATCTTCCTAGGGATTACTAATTTATTTAAAAAATAAAATACCTCATGTTATTCGCTGATAATGTAGGTATATGTGAATTTTCAAGTATTTTTTGAGTTTATCCATTACAAACAAACATGGGTACATCAAAAACAAAACTTTTCTTTATATAATATTAGTTTAGACCAAACAAATAAAACTATAAAATATTCAATATTTCGCAGTATTGACACTCGTGTTCCGAGGCATTATTGAAGTCACCTTAAATGCCGACTAAATTCTGTATCCTAGAAAATATACTCAGTCATAAATCAAACCCAAAATCAAAGCATCAAATTAAACCATTTATAGTCACTTTTGAACTGTCAAGTAGTCGGTCAGTCAGAAATATGAAGCTGGTTGCCTATTTCAAAGCATAGTTGGTACCTATGGATAAGAACAGGGAAGAAACTTCATGGACAATCCTTAAAAGTATATTGATACAAAATATTTGTTACATCATTCATGTTGGATGTATAATTATATGTAAGAATGTAGGATGTAAAACATGGACATTAAAAGCGAATCTGTAGTTGAAGCCAGATCTGAGCTGACAAAAAGAAAGGTAGATATTATTCATTTCAGAGGTTTTGGATATTTGGCCTATCCTTTAACATAAAATAGGAAAAAAATTGATCCTAAGTGTAACAACTATATAATTATTTGTGGGTTACTGTGAAGAAAGTAAAGGTTATAGGCTAAAAAATCCGGAATGTCCTACTACTTGTATAAAGGCCAGAGATGTCTCGTTTTTTGAAGATACATTTTTTTCAAAAACCAAACATGAGAATAATATCGTCGGTGATATTCTGAAACCGCGGAACTAACAGTGTTTAAAACCGCGTAAGGTAGGTGTAGTGAATTTCACAGGAACGAGGAAAAACGTAATATTTACTAAACCACTTGACTTTCTATTGTTTAAACTTTTAAATTGATAAATTCTTCTTAATATTGTAGGCATTACGTCTTATGTAAAATATATATTAATGAATTAGAAAATCCGAAATCTCAATTTTGCTACTTTTGTAATTACGCGGTTTTAAACACTGTTAGTTCCGCGGTTTCAGAATATCACCGGACGATATGTCAAATGAATTCATCATCACTGATAGTCTAGTAAATCAGCTACAAAACTCCGAAACTGAAACAGCTGATGGAAATGAGTCGGTTCCTGAATTAACTGGTGATATTCAAAACAAGCCAAATAAGCGAAGGCAAGAAATAATAATTACATGTTTTGATAGGCAAGAATCTTCGACATCTAGTTCAGATGAATGTTCGGATGTTACTTACACTCCAGGATCATCAACACTAGAATATGAGGACACTGATTCTTCAAACTTTGAGAGCATGGATGAATCTGAAGAAAATGCTAATGTGGCAGTTTCAGTGCAATAAAGATGAACCCATGACAGTCCAAGAGGCATTGAGCGGTACAGATGCAGCTAAATGGCAAGCTGAAATGCAAGATGAGTACAACTCATTTGAGAAAAATAATTGTTGGACATTAATTGATTTAAAAGAGGGGCAAAAACCTGTGAAATCCATATGGGTGTTTAAAATTAAACGAGGATTGAAAAGAAGAAGTCTAAGGTACAAAGCTCGTTTAGTTGCCAAAGGATTCACACAGAAACATGGGATTAATTACCAGGAAACTTTTGCTCCGGTGGTTCGTTATTCTACTATCAGAATTTTATTTGCTATAGCTGCAGTGAATGATTTAGATATTGATCAGATGTATTGACATTTTGAATGAAGCCTTTTTGAATGGAGATCTTTGTGAAGATGTTGTAATGGAACAGCCGGAAGGCTTCCTTCAAAAAGAAACACAAGAGAAGTTTTATAAACTAAGTAAATCCATCCATGTGTGTTTATACGTGTGTTTATGAGTGTGTGAATGTATATTTTGTGTGTATGTGTGTGTGTAAGAGTGGGTGCGTGTGTGAGTGGGCGTGTGTATGTGTGAATGAGTGTGGAGGTGTATTGGAGTGTGTGTGTGCGTGTGTTGGAGTGTGTGTGTGCGCGTGTGTGCGTGTGTGTGTGTGTGTGTGTGTGTGTGCATGTGTTGGAGTGTATGTGCGCGTGTGTGCGTGTGTTTGTTGGTGTGTGTGTCTGTGTGTGTGTGTGTCAGTATGCATGACGTTAAACCCAAAGTTGCCAAAATGTCTTCCACGGCATCATAAGTAAGTGTGAAGAGCCATTCAGTCAATGTCTTCTTACACTCGTACAGCTGCATAGGGTAAATGTTAAGTATGCGATTTACTTTATTATAGACGCGTAGGGCTTGAGAGAGAGGCGTTAGAGCAAAAATTGAACGTGCTGAGTATGCAGGGGCTACTATATCATACCGTCTTTTTTTAAGTTTGGCATGGCTAAAGGGTAGAATTTTGTGATATCTTTGTACCATGTATAGTATGTGGAGTTTTCTAACGGAGAACAGCTTAGACTTGCTTATAGAGTTTCAGTAGGGAACCTGTAGGGCTTACAGTACATGACCTTAATAAGGATCTCTGTGCCCTCTCTAGATATATAAAATACGACTTAGCTGCTCCACCCCATACCGAGATACAATTTATGATTACAGATTGGGCCAGTGCGATGTAGATTTTATTCTGTAGTTCTGCATTCATTACATGTCTCAAAGATTTGAAAACCCATATGAGTTTTCTTATACCTCGCTATAGTTAGTTCGAGGTGTGGGTACCAGCTTAACCTTTGATCTACTACAATACCTAGATAATTGACGGAATTTACCTTATGGCAACTACAGGTAGATTGGGTTGGGGTACGACAAAAATGTATTCTAATGTTAAAGTCAGGCGCAGGCTGAGATTTTGCGTGTTAAGTGAAGCAGACGTAGTTGGTTTTTTGGGTATTTAGCGTAAGTAGATTCTCACGTAGCCAATCACCAACTCTAGCCAGTCCCCTCTCAGCCTCCAGCCTAACTTTGTCCCAGGTCTTAGCAGAGAAGATAATAGTGGTGTCATCCGCGTAGAACAGTATCCTCGCACCGTTGATAATAAGGTTACAGAGTTCATTAATATAAATCAAAAAGAGCTTAGGTTCAGTACATGAATTCTTAGGAATGAGAGTTAAGAGAGAAAAAGGAGAAAATTACGCTTGATCAATCTAACTATATAACCAATGTTCTGAATAGATTCAAGATGGAAGATTGCAAGATGACTACGACACCAATGGAAGTTGGAATCAAGCTTACTAAAGGTAATTCAGAAAGCTGTGGATATTGTAATCTGATTGGGTGCCTAATGTATATCGCTGTTTGCACTCGTCCAGACATCGCACATGCGGTAAGTTTTTTGAGTCAATTAACAAAGGTAGTTCTGATGTCTATTGGAAGGCTGTAAAGCGAATATTAAGATATTTAAAAGATACGATGAATTATAGTTTAGTTTATGAGAAAACTTCTGCTGTGGAGGTATGCGGATACGCTGACGCCGATTTGGGATCGTGTCCAATGGGTAAGTCTTATACCGGATTTTTATTTAAAATAGGTAATTCTGTTGTCAGCTGGGATAGTTGTAAACGAAAAACCGTTGCACTGTCCAGCACAGAGGCAGAATAAATGGCACTTTCTGATGCATGCAAAGAAGGTCTGTTCATAAGGAGCTTATTAAAATAATGTTTGAATTCAGATTGTGAAATAAGCCTATTTAATGATAACCAATCCGCACAGCGGTTATGTGAAAATTATTGTTTCTAAATTGATATCAGACATCACTTTATACGAGATATACATAGTAGTAAAGAATTGAATAAAGATGAAATATCTTCCTACAAATAAAATGATTGCTGAAATGCTTACAAAACCTTTGACACGAGAAAAGTATGTAAAGTTTTTGTGTCAATTCAATTTGGGTACTTAGTAATGATTATTTACATAAAATGTAACGTTTTAGTTTAAGGGAGTGTGTTGGAATTACATGGATCATTCCTTATAAACGTAAATTTTATATAATTATTAGGTCTTTGACTGTGAAATTGGAGATTTGTATGAAAATTTAAAAATATCAACATTTTGGTAATTTTTTTTATTTCAGCTAATCAAAGTACTGTCCCAAATTATCTATATAATTTTGCCATTTTGATGGCAGTTTGTTTATCCCTTTACTGTAGAAGCCTGCCGGATGGGAGGCGATGAAGCCAGCGAAAGCGTTTAGTTCTGCCATTCGGGTGTTGATTTCTTTCCCACTTAAAAAATTGTCTAAATTTGAAAAAAGTAGAAATCTGTTGGGGCTAGGTCCGGTGAGTACGGTGGGTGACGGAGAGCTTCCAGCTGTAACTCTTGTAGCTTTGCGATGGCTTGTCGTGAAGTGTGAGCTCGCACGTTGTCGTGGAGAAGCAATGGGGAAGAGCGATTGACCAATCTTGGTTGTTGAATTGCGAGCTTCTCCATCATTGTTTGCAATTCTTGGCAATAGACATCTGCAGTCACTGTTGTGCCACTCGGTAAGAAGCTGTGATGTACAAGTCTGGTCTGGTTTCTGGTCCACCAGACAGTCACCATCATTTTCCTATGAGTAATCTTTTTTTAGCGAACTGATCTGCCCACTGAGACGAAAGTTTACGGTTGTCGTACAGGATCCACTTTTCATCGCAGGACGCGTAAGTCTCGCTGTTGAACGTTTAGTTCGTGTGGCACCCACTTATCTAGCTTTTTTATCTTCCCGATTTGACGCAAGTATTTCAAAGTTGTTTTGACACTAACTCGAAGGCCCATAGCAAGCTCAGCCGTAGAATGAGTTGTTGACAATAGTCACCAGCCGACCGCGAGGCTCCTTCTTCAATTAAAAATTTCCAGATTTAAAACGATTGAACCAATAATGGACCGTGTTTATGCAAGCAGTGTTAGGCCCGTACACGTCGTTAATGTTTCTTGTTGTTTGCGCAGCGGTATTTGCACGTAGGAACTCATATTCGAAAATTGTACGAATTTTCAGTTTATCCATGGCGCCTAAACTACCACAATTTCACAAAAACAAAAAACTATTTAAAAATAAATGACTGAATTTGAAATTAAATTAACACGGTCGAATAAAATTTATTTGAATTTCGAATTGCGCGCCAATTCACAGATAATTTATATAGAAACTCCGATTACATTGGTAAAGACCTATTATATCTATTTGATATCTGTCCTTGTAAACATATAGAATAAGTGTACAACGAAATGTCACTTTGTATTGAAAAAGCTGTGTCTATTCTTCGTAGACCAGTGCAGTGGTGGCCCAGTGGTAACGGCCGCGACTTACGAGTTGTAGATCGTAGGTTCGAACCCAGACAGGCGCTTTACTTTGTGTAAATGATTTCATCACCACTGCTCTCACAACGGCCCACTCCCTCTCACCGAGAGGAGACCTGTGTCCCAGCAGTGGGAACATTATAGGCTGATTATGTATGTTCGTATGTATTCTTCGTAGAAATAGAAAGCGGCATGCTAAGCCTGCAGGTGTTTTGTGAGAGAAAGTATGCCTGGGAGTGGACTCCCTGGCATACTTTCTCTTCGTTCGATGTAGGTTTTAAACTTACATCGAAGTCGCTAGTTTAAGCCACTTGGAATACGCGTCTGAAATATGGAACCCATGTTACCACAAATATATTAAAAGGTTCATAAGGTATCTAACTTATCATCAAAAAGTACCGTATCATTCGAAAAACTACCATAACCTATGTAATTTATATATGTACGAGTATATGTATATTACCTTTACTCAACCGCCGCGCCGGGAGATTTCTGACTGTGTGTGTTTGTTGAAAATCTTTAACAATACTTTATACTGTTCCGATATTTTGACAACATTTTATTTCAACATTCCCATGAAGTCTAAGCGATACAATCACAACAGAATTTGTACACTGTGCACGCAAGCAGAAATTTTAACAACAAGCTTTGTAAACAGTACAATATAGATCCGTTCCAAGCTAGTGTGTCATCAGCCAAGTAACTTTTTCAAGTAGTTCATTTTGTTATGAATTATGATGGTTGTTATGCAGTGTTAGCAACATAGTAGGTAATTATGCTGTAGTATATAGTAACTTGGTGTGAAAGTCCTTAGAATTTATTTTTTCTCTGTATTTTATAAGTATTTTATAGACCTGTAATTAGCTTTCAGATTATTGTACTGCCGTTGATCTGTTTGTTTTAGCTGTAAGTCTCCCATGTTATTTAAATAAATAAATTAAGTTAAATACAACATAATTATTGTCAACGTAATAATTGTTTCTATATTAATTAATGCAATAAGTGTTTACCGTTTTAATTAACTATAGGTATTTATATTAATAAATAAATAAATAAATAGCACTATAATTTAATCTGCAAACCCTACTTTCTTAAAAGAAAGTTCCGTGTATGTTCGTAAAGATTAAACGGTCTTATTTATAAACGCCAATAGTTATTAATTTCATTATAGTTTTATTTATTTTTTATCTACAAAATCATTGACTGAAGTTTATTTTTATAGCTATGTTATTGATCGATTATAGAACACAAGCTGTAGCCTGCGACTTCATCTGCGTGTATTTTTTAATCTCGGACCGTTCCTATTTATCCTCTACGATGACTTACCGAAAGTAGTCAATGAATCGACTTGCCTACTCTTTGCTGATGACCTGAAGCTGATTCATTTAGTGAAGTATGTACATTATTTACAGTAAAGAAAATACCTAAAATATAATGGAATTATTCGCAACCGTAACTTTGCCCGTGCGCACCTCAATGCAAGCAAACACGACAAGGGACCCAACCATCACCTCTTATAGCAGTATTATTTCAATATTACTTCAGCATGAGAAAGATATGGAGCTATAAGTCTTGTATAGCTCCATCACTTTCCCACTGTGAAGTAATATTATAATAATACTGCTATACGAGGTGATGGTTACCCCCTAGCAGGTCTGGTGCAATTATCCAACACAAAATAACATCATCTTCTGTACATTATTAAAATTAATGTCGTGTTTCGTGTCTATCTGTGTGGTGACCTTGTTGTTCTTCTAAACTGCGCAATGGATTTTGTGCGATTTTTACCACCATTTAGTGTATTATTCTAGAAAGGTTTGGGTACTATATACATTAATACTAAACCTACTTATTGTTAGCCTAATATTATTTAGTCGAGTTATTTCTCATGTCGGTGTCATTTATAATCGATTATTTACATTGCATTTTAATATCTGTATTTAACACGTTCACTGTCCCCATACAAAATTTTTCAATAACCCCATTTGTCCAAATCTATTTTTGTAATATTCTGTCTCAAATCGATACTGTTGACAAGTCCTGACAAATAGAGCAACTTACACACAAGTCCATGAAGTTAGAGCTCATAGAAAGAGACAGGGGCGAGTGTACCGTTTACGGTTCACGGACGTGATGGGTCCACGCGGCGTGTATTGTATTCGGTACACTGGACAGCTAACGTGTTAATTGACATGTTGTGACAGTTTTCATTATATTTATGACAACTGTCTATTTGCTTTTTGAGTACGGCACTTGATAATCAGCGGTCGAACTGAACGCATTAAATCCAGATATTTCTACGCAATCTGTGTTTTTTCGAGCTAACCTACACTGTACCTTCATTATAATTAAGAAATCACCACGTTTTGCCAAGCTGTAAAAAAAACGAGCGAAGCAGAAACGGGTCGCTAGTCTCAATAAAAGATAATATTTTACCTCGAACTTGAATATTTTCCAAGTCTTAAGGACTTTTGCACTATAAAGTGGTATTGCTTCATTTGTAAATAAACTACTTGGATTTAGAAAACCAGCTAAGTACGTGTCGGACCACGCACAATGAAGGGTTAATAAACTTAACGATGTAGTTGACAAACATGTTCCCCATACATTCCAACTGCAAATGTAAGTTTGTACGCACAATATTGAGTTATTTACCATGTTACTTTAAGACCATAGACTTCTTATAGGCTTTCCTGTAATATATAATTATGTATAGGACCATTCTCTGTAATTAAAAAAAAAAGGCTCAGCAGTTGCGGAGATAAGGCGGGAACGGTATATTTTCTTTAATAAATTTAAAACGAACTATTTTAAAATTATAAAAATATGTATTGACAACTTGAGCGACTTCAAAACTTTTGCATAAGATTTATATTTGGCTTGCGCAAATATGATCACATCTCCAAATTTCGTACAAAGCTCAAGTGGCTTCCCATACGTCTTCGCCGGAATTCTCATATCTTGTTTCAGCTCTACAGTATTCTGTTCAATCCTAAAACCCCCTCTTATCTTAAGGGACGTTTCAAGTTCCTAAATGACACACATAATAGATACCTGAGGTCATCGGAAAACTTGAGACTAGAGATGCCGATGCATTCCACCAGTTTCTATGATAAATCTTTTACGGTTCAAGCAGTACGGCTGTGGAATGCCTTGCCCGTGTCGATAAGGCGTGCTCAATCTCTGTCCATTTTTTAAATTATGGTAAAAAACACTATCTCTCTCCTTAAACATATTTTTTAATTTTTCTCTGTTCTTTGCACCTGTTTTGATTCTTAGCGCTAGTTTTATGATTAATTATTATTGAATATATTATATAGATAATTTTAATATATTTTATATATGTATGTATTTGTTGTGTATATGTGAATGGTACACCACAGACTACCTGCAGTATTGTCTCTCCTATCCCCCCTAATCCATCCAAAGGTTGTCTTTAAAAGATCGCTTTTAGCGATAAGACCACCCATTGTGTCACCCTATGTAAAATTTCTACATTTATAGCTGTAATTTTTATGGTGTACATAATAAAGAGTATTCTATCTATCTATCTATCTATCTATCTATGTATTTGAAATCCTCATAACAAGTCCTTTAATTTGATATGGCACACAGTATAGTTTGCAAACCTTTATTTTTTCTAATTCTTAACTAAAATCTAATTCTTTTATTCTGACGACACGGTTGGCGTAATGGCTGAGCGGTCGACTGCTACGCAGCGTGTCGCGGGTTCGATCCCCGCACGGAACAAGTATTTGTATGATCTGCAAGTAATTGTCTACCTGGGTTCGAACCCACGACCTACAAATCGTAAGTCAGGGTTACCACTGTTTTCAAACTAATGTGCGATAGTAACTGTCCGTCTGTTACCTCTTTACAGCTATAAGGCTCCTACATACTGGCGCTACTTGTCGCGCGACGCGACGCGACACAAATACACCGCGTGTAGCGCTACAAGCGGTGCCTTTGTGTCGCGACGCGTCGCGCGGCATGTCGCACCAGTATGTAGAAGCCTTAACGGTAGAGCGGATTTGAATGAAATTTGGCACACGGATAGAACATGTCCTGCGAAAGGACAAAGGATACTTTTCACCCCGAAAGTACATTCCTGTGGGATAAATTTCGAACTCCACGTCTGTGAATCCGCGGGCAAAACTAGTGAAGATAAAAATTCGAAACAGGGGTTCTATTCCCTAAGCACTAAATCCGCAGTTTCGGTCGAAGTTACGGGCGATTCCTACTCCGTATCACCTACGGACATAATATTACTTCGGAGCCCGAACTGAGAATGAATGACATCACGATTTGACAGTTGTCCCTACTCGCAATGTGTTTGTGCACGTTCGAAAAATTGAATTTGTCACTTGTTTTGACGTATCAACTACTTTCAGACGGGCCTATATCTTCGTTGATGGACTTAGAGAGTAGTCCCCCAGATTGATATGATTACGGCAGATATTTGTATCAGTTCGTCGCTGTCATTCCAAAATGTCGTATGTTTTAGAAGCATGTTTTCAGGAGGAGGAAAAAAGTTATTTATTCTATTAAAATTAACAGAGATTTAATATGCTGCACGAAATTAGTTTTCATTTTTTAAATTCTTTTTTATATTTGTTTTATTTATAGAGTAAAAAAATAGGAAATGTGGTTTTTGTAACTTTACGCCCTTTTGACAATTTTTTTTTTGAGTAAAATAAAACATACGACATTGATTGCATTTACGTCCTTTTGACTATTAATTTTATAACATGCGATAATTATATTTCTTGAAACAATCAAAATGAAAACACAAATTTTTGAAACAGTAGAGCTTTATTCTCATTTCATTTTTATTTTTTATTTAAAGAACATAACAACTCAATCAAAAAAAATATTTTTTTAAGTAACAAACTTGAACCAAAGACACATTAACTTCTTTTATAATTTTCTCAAACAAGAATATTTTTCAGTAAAAACTTGTATTTTTTTTGTAACACCGTTGATAAGTAATAGTTTGGTAATTATTATCAATATAGTTAAAATCAGAAAAACAATTTCTAACCTTTCCTAATAAAATTAATCGTCTGTAAATTAACTTAAACTACTCAGTTTACTTAATCAGTCTCATTAGAGTAACAGTAATACTATCTTATTACAGAGAAAAACTGGTCCTGAGCCTAATATCAAATATTAACTAAAAACGACTTGTAGGTAGGCATTCAATTACATAAAATTTTTAGCATCTTATTTAAAAGGCTACTGAAATATGTATTATTTAACTTATAAATATCGTTATTGATTTGTTTTTTTAATGTGAATCATAATAAGAGTGATAATTTTCATGCAGTAAAACTTTAAGGTCTTGCAGGTCCTGATATTTTCTTAAATTTATATTTATTTTCGTTTCGTACAGGGCAGGAAGTTCAATGCTGCGGTTTAATGATTTAGCTCTTCTAGGTAATAGGGTCCATTCATCGTCATACATAATTTTATATTGAATGGTACCATCGGGATTATATTTTATACAGCGAATATCAGTAACGACGTTATCACCAGTTCTATTACCTGGTCTAATACTTTTATAATATTTTATTTTAGAATAATCCTTAAAAAAATCGTATTTAAGACTGTGAACTTCGTATGGCATCGGACTCTTTCTAGCTGATTCTATAAAACTAACGTATTCTGCAGGTATGTAAACATTTTTCTTTTTTATTTTTCTTTCAATTACACTGTGCTCTGAATCAACTTCCATAAAAGTATGTCCGTGTTCTAAATATTTTTGTTCAATAATAATATTGAGGTCTACAGCACATTTTAAAATTGCATTTGCAACAACTTGGTTTCGGTTTTGATATCCACAGCCGTCAGACCACAGCACAATTTTTGTTAATGGTGTTTCTGATCGTTCATATTCAGTTTTAATTAATTCTACATAAAGAGAAGCAAAAACTTCTGCATCTAATCCTCCATTTACTTCGTCCCATAAAAAGCATCTACCGTTTCGTGTAACAAGATCAAATGAAGTAAAGTTATGAAGTTTTAATTTCATCTTGTAGTATGCCAGAGACACATTAAGTTTTGGAGCCAACAAAATAGCCTGGACATCAACACAATACACCTTCATTGAGCTATCTATTTCTGCGAGTCTTTTATCTGCTGACTTTTCCTCTCTTCCCAAGTCTTTTCTTAAAATGTGAACATCATATTCATCCTTTTCTACTCTTGATTCTTTGAAGGCAAAGCAGGTATCGCATTGGTCTTTTCTGTTTTGGAAGAGCGTGATATTCTGTTTCTTAAGTTCTTGAACAAAATGGGTCCAGGAGTATGGTTTAATGTTTTCTTTTATAGCCACTTCTTGATAGAAACTATGTAAATCTTTCAATGAATCCCAGTTTGGTTCTAGGTAAATTTTAGTAGAGCCAGCACGGCTATAATGGGATTCCATTTTTGGTAACAAATTGAGAAAATGTAGAAGATGACTATCTCGTTCAGTATGCAGCCATGATGGACGGGGTATTGATGAGCTCGGAATACCATTTTGATTGTTTAAAGACCACTGTCTCACACTTTTCTCACCCAAATCAAGAGTATTTAAGAACATTATTTTACAGACGCGGAACCGTTCTTCATTCAGACGCAAATGATAGTGTAGAGTAATAGACCTTCTAGAATCTTGAACGCATGGTCTTCTAGATGTTGGTAATATTTTAGTCACAAGACTAGCAACATATACTTTTCTTTGATCCCAGTTAAGTTGCCCCCAAAATTTATCATGTATTTCCTTCCTTTTTCCCTCGGTCAGTTTTCGACATGCAGTTTTCGTAGAACTGCAACTGCAGGGATTTTTTATTGTTCTTGCTGGCCTTTCATTTGTTTGAGTCCACTTACCTTCAACCTTCTTTAAACCTTTGTAACCCTTACCTTGCAGTCTTAGTATTTTTTGCTTATTTCTATCCCATAGTGGCTCTCTTCGAATATCACGCCTCTTTTTCGCCAGTGGAGTGCTTTCTGATTCTGATGAGATGTCTTGATCATCTTCATTAGGTTCATAGGAAGGGTCCTGATCATCATCACTGCAAAGATCCTGTAAGGAATTGTCAACCAAAATAGAAGGACTAGAGCAAAATTCACGAGTATCTGATTCGGCAGTTAACTACGTAACCATATGCAGTATAGTATAGGCTTTTTTGATTCTACGGAGTAACAAAAACCCACAAAAATACAAAGCAGTAGCGCACTCAATTTATGTTATAACACACTTATTATTTCGCTTTTGATTGCTAAAATAAACAATAAACATCTTACCTTTATGTAAATAGGTTTGAACAAGTTTTGCTCCTATAAATTCACTCCACTAGACTAGTTAGTAAAGTTTTTAACACTTTTACAAAACGTCAAAATGTCACAAAAAGGCGCGAATTGTGTCTATGACAGTCAATGACAATCAAAAACTCTTATGTCAAACATAAGGCATTTTGATAATTCAATTTTTATATATGACTTTTTGCCGTTGACGTAAAGTCTATAATCACCAAACATTTAACATAAGCCATTTTGACAGCTGAAAGATTACGTTCCAAAATACGCATATGGCTTAAAAAAAAAAATTCAAATTTTGAACATACGACTTTTTGACATGACAGCGACGAGTTGTTTTATCCCTATACGTCTTGATAAGATAATAACAGCACCACGGATCGATCTTAATGATTTAGTTATCTTGCCGAGGCCGATTCGTGAATGGGTGACTATCCGTTACATACCGAGATCTCTCCATGCCTACGAAAGCACGTTAAACCGTTGATCCCAGCCACCGGTCCCAGCTGTCATTCGTAGATCTTTGACAGTCGTTGTGGGTAGTCAGAAGCCCGAAAGTCTGAAGACTTTCGGGCTTCTGACTACCCGTAACGGCTTAACGTGCTTTCCAAGGCTCGGAGGAGTCGCAGTATGTAATGGAAGGTCACCCATCCACGGACTGATGTTGGCAAGCCCAACTTAACCTTCGATCGACCCGTGCGGCCGTCATTATTGTTACTTAGCTACGAGCACCTCAATAACTCCACAATTATAGGTGTGTGGGTGTTTGGTTCTATGTCAAAAGTAACAGGTTTCTATTAGCTCAAATACAACTTGTCTTTATGGTTTAGATACTATCACTTTTCAGGGTTCCGTAGCCAAATTGGCAAAACAGGATTATAATTTCGTCATGTCCGTCTATCCATCCGTCCGGATGATATACAGCCGTTTTACTCGGAGTCTTTTTGTACTATATCTATGAAAGTTGGTAACAAGGTGTGTTCTGTGCAGAGACTGTGGTGTAGTGAAAATAAGAAAAAATCTTTGAAAAAAGCAGTGCACATAAGCGCGTGGGATATCGTTGGATCCCTTAATTAAAAAGATTATGATGTTTGTATGTAAATAGGAATATTTTCGGTTACAACCGCGGTCATAACTTTACTTTTCATTGCTTTTTCGAGAAGTACTTGAATTACAAACTTATTTTTGCGGTCAACAAAATCAAAACGTTACGCGTAAATATTCATCCTAACTACGGTATAGTTGCCGGCATTTAACTTGAGCTCTCGGCGGAGTGGTGGGGGTTAGTGTGCGCGTCGTATTATCTCAGAAGTAAGGTCCTAAATCGCTTAAAGTAATTAAGGATCAGAGCTCAAGATAAATGCCGGCAGTTATACTCTTCACTGTGCGTTGTCCGATTCACACTTGGCCCATTTTCAGGGTTCCGTAGTCAACAAGGACCATGTGTGTTCTAGTTTCGCCATGTCCTTCTGTCTGTCTGCATGTATGTCCGCGGCTTAGCTCAGAGACTCTCAGTAGTAGAAAGTTGTAATTTAGCATGGATATTCATATTAATAACGCCGACACAAACCCTTAAAAAAAATGCTATCTCCCTTACAGGTAAAGTGGGGATGATATATTTTTTTTCTTGTCTGTCCCATGATGTGGGTTATCGTTGGATAGGCCGTTCAGAAATATTGCGGCTCTGTGAAAACTACTTTTTCGCGTAATACTAAGCTTTAAAATGCATTTTTTTGTTAGAGTCAAGTATCCCCCCCTGCCAACTATGTAAATGGTTGTTATTGGATATGTGAAAAAAATCATGGCAGTAGTACATTGTATATCACAAAATTAAAATGAAAACTATCACAGCTAAGTAGGCTTTACAAGTTAACGAGTAATAGTCGACCAACTTACATTTTCAGTTGGAGAATTGACCGTGATGTACATATATCGATGTATGGGAGAAGATGTTTGTTTTTTAGCTACAATGTTAAGTATGTTTTTTGAACAAATTCATCCCAACTACGGAACCCCTCATTGTGCGGGGGCCGACACGCACTTGGCCGGTTTTTTTTTTAAATATATAGCTGTAAAATCCTAGTTTTTAAGAGAAAATTAATTTCATTCGTAGATTTATCATCTTTAGAAACAGTCATGAGGCTGTGTTTGTTATTTGTTTTAATATTGGCTCTAAAAATTGTGACGGCGTTACGCTTTGCCTACCCAACTGCACGAAGTTACGATGACTGGGACTGCGAGTTATTCGACATTGTTGAAAATAAATTTATTGGAAACCCATTGCGGAATCACCATATCAAAACAATTATTAATGAAGTGAAAAAGCCAGGAGATATGGAGGAATCAGGCGAAGAAAATGATATTCAAGTCAAGTATCCGATAGATAAAGTGATTGTGCCTAGTGACGAAGTTAATACATACCACGAGCCTGGAAATGCCTTAAAAATTGAAAATTGTTTAGATAAACATCGAGTTGGTGATAGCTGTGCAGATGAACATTAAGATGAAAAAGAAGTGAGAGAGAAAGAGAGAAGAATTTTGAAGAAAGAAGATAGAGATATTGATAAAATAAATCGAATGTTTTATTTACCTCTTTTCTTTCTTAGCAATATTTCAAAGTAATGTAATCTATTATCGACTAATGTGTGTGTTAGAAAAGTAAGTAGATACCTATTTAAAATGACTGACAGAATACACAAAAGTGCATGTTTGTATTTACATATTTAATCATAACTGAGTTGACAGGATAATATAATTATTTAAATATCGTATTATTTTATGACCAGCTCAGTAACAACATAAATATACATTTTTAACGAGTTTGAAGTTAAAAATAGAATCATTCGTTCGATCTTTCACCTGTTGAGCTTGCTGTTAAACTAGTACCATTAGCTGTCATCCGAGAAGTTGATACAGTTTTCACAGCTGCCGAGCAATGTATGGCGCTTTCAGACACATCTAGTTGTTGACTGTTTATGTGACTAGCAGTAGCTATAACCTTATTACCATCTTTTATTCTACAAACTTTTGAATCAAAAGATACTGTAAACCTTTCTTTGTCATAGCGCTTACCGACAATAGGTTTGCAGCCAGGTTAGGCACATAATACATACCGCTCATGGTCTTTTATTAACAGTCTCGCAACTTACACACATCATAAAAGTCTAAGTGTACGGGCAGCAGCTCCGCACACTGAGATGTAGGAAGTAGGTGGATGAATCACTCGGGATGTGTACAGGAAATAGAATCACTGTTTTGTGTCCGATAATGATTGACCATTTATTTAATAAAACAACAAATTATGTAATGCCAAAAGTAGGTGGCTTGTGGCGGGCGTAATAGCTTAGTCAGCGAATGTACATAAATCGGTGAATTAGCAACTGCTTGATCAGGTAAAAACTAAAACAATAAATATCATGTGGCGATGCTCGTACATCCTGCCGACTATAAAAGTACAAATGTCCAGTAAAATGCATTATCCAAGGGTAAGTAAAATATGTAAAGAAAGTTATTGGAAGGTTCTATGTCCGTCGCTAACTGTCATTGGCGACGTTTCGCGATCCACCTTGCTGCTGTTAGGAAGATGTCTGGTGACCTCTTCTAGATCCGGGGTGTCTGCCTTTGCTTGTCCTTCCGTAGGGAGATGCCGTTCAGTAGGACTTGGGGCCATCTCAATCTCTTCCTTGTGCGCCTGCGTTCCTGTTCTGTTTCCTTGAGGTGTACGGAGACAGCGTGCTTTAATTTGGACGCATACCCATATGCTGAATATTGTTGCACAGGTTATCATACAGCCGTACAGGACGTAGTGATGTTGCTCCGCCTCCACGGAATTAACCATTTGTATGTCCTGTTGTTCTTTAACCAGCTCAATTTTTCTCTTAAGACTCTTTAGTTGTTCTTCATGTGTTTCAAGTTCCATATTTGTTATATTTGTAATTTGACTATTGCTTGTTAATAGTTCGTTTAGATTTATCTCTGGTACGTAGATCTCTTGCTCATTTCCTAATTCCATGGTGCTTTGCATTTTGTAATGTGCATGAATCAGATGTTTATCGCCGCGCATCATGCAACCGGTAGCTAAGGTGATGATGCCTGTATTTTGTAGTGTCTGTGACGTAATTCCCGCAGGACAGAAAATGCGCATAGTGCATTCCTCGCAACACGTAAACAACCACGCTCCCTTACTGTGCAGTTTTTTCCAGTCATTGCTGCAATTCGATACCTTAGTGCGGCAGGTTGTTCCTCCTCGATTGTTTATTATGCCTGCTTCGCACATTGTTGTGGCTGTTTTTATACTGTATATAGGTAGGTCAAGGTTGCATAGCAACAGCTGATTTGTGTTTACTTGTTCGCACGATGAAAGATGTTGTTGATCCAGTGGTATCATCATGTCTAGCTTCAAGTTAACGGCTATGTATTTGGTTGTTGGTATTATGTTAATCATGGAGGTTCCCTTTATGTTGCGGATTGGGATGACTTCGGTTAGTTCGTACTGTTCGTCTGCTACTAACGGGATTTTTACTTCGAATATGATGAAGTCTTCGGTTAGTTTTCCTTGCACACTTGCTAGTTTATACATTTCCCGGGTACACTTGAGCTTGTTTGAGCAAGGGAGAGATAATCCTTTTGGGACTTGTCCTGATATGATGTTCAACTGTTTTTCGAATGCATCGGGTTTCAACAGGTGAGTGTCGACCTTGCCGTGACGAAGATCTGTAACTAGGCTGATCAACATGTCTTGTATTCTCCGCAAGTTTGTTACCATCATGTTTGCGGCAAGTGCAGTAGCAGTAAGGAACGTTGCTTGGTCTTGTTCGGTTTTCAGTTGTTGGAGCGAGTCTCTGAGACTTTTGTTGATGACAATGAGCTGCCGGTTCATTACTTGCTCGTTCCTCTTCAGAAGGTTATATTCCCCTTCGATTATTGAAGTCTGTTGTTTGGTCAGATTGTACAAGTGGTCTTCATTGCTGTGCAGTAGTTTGATGTCGTTGTTGTATTTTTCGGCGAATTTGTCATCAAGTACTCCAAATAGAGAGTTGGCAATGTTCCCAATTCCGTTTATGAGACCTCGCTTGCTACGTATTCCGTGGTCGGATTGTAGTACTTCGTTGTAGTGTTTGAGCTCGTTTAGTTCGTGCTCGAGTTGTGTGGATATAGTCAAGTACGCTATATTTCGTTGACAAAGTCCGTGTAATTGCTGGACGTATTGTTCAACGGCAGAAGTACTTTTCCAGTAAGTTGACATGTTGTAGTCTCCATTCGTCTTGTATTATCTGTAAGTCTGCGGCTTTGTCAAAGTATACAAGGCGGGTCGGGTCTAGAGTTGTTACATTGACGAGTTGTTGCATGGACGGTGTCACACACGTAACCATCAGTACTAGTAACGTGCTTAGGTACTGGAGGACGTTACAGCTGGAAACACCCTTCTGTGCCCGTCTAGGGCTCACCCGACGTTGAGATGTTGATGACGTCGCCTCTGGTTGTGTTGGTTTGTTTTCTTTGTTGTTCCCGGTTTCAATTGGTAATCGGGACAATTTCGTTACGGGTCTCTTCATTATGTTGGATTTAGTTTTGAGCGTGACGACTCGTACCAAGTTATCCGGTCCAGGATGCGTCTCTATAACTCGCCCTAATAACCATCGGGCTGGGGCTATTTGTTCTTCCTTTACAAGGACGACGTCATTCACGGCAATGTTGCGTGTTGGAGTTTGCCATTTCCCTCGTAATTGTAATGTTTGTAGGTAATCTTTGGACCATTTCTTCCAAAATTCCTTGTACATGTTTTCTGTCAGGCGCCATCGTAAAGTTAACTGGCTGTTGTCACTCTCTGACGTCATCGGAGGTGCCAGAACCGGT
The DNA here is from genome assembly GCA_905333075.3 of Atethmia centrago. Taxonomy (NCBI): domain Eukaryota; kingdom Metazoa; phylum Arthropoda; class Insecta; order Lepidoptera; family Noctuidae; genus Atethmia; species Atethmia centrago. Next base: position 20,376,028 of record HG995385.1, read on the forward strand.
CCACCGACTAAAAAGTGGCCTGGTGTCAAGTAATCGATGTCGTCGAGGTCGTTTGTTAGGGCGACAAGTGGCTTTGAGTTGAGGCAGGCTTCAATTTGTACTAGCAAAGTAGTAAACACTTCGTACGTAAGCCTTTGTTCCCCAAGGACGCGTTTTAGGTGGTGTTTCATACTCTTGACTGCAGCTTCCCATAGTCCTCCCGCTGTGGGCCAAGATGGTGCGTTAAAGTGCCATTCCATACCTTTTTCGGAAGTGTTGTTGATGAGGTCGTCGTTAACTAGAAGCTGCAGTGCCTCCTGGCGTTCTTTGGCTAGAGCTCTTGCTGCTCCGACAAAGTTCGTTCCGTTGTCACTGTAGATATGTTTTGGTGTTCCTCGTCGTGCGCATAGCCGCTTCAGTGTTGCGAGGAATGTTATCGTGCTGAGATCTGACACCAGCTCCAGGTGGATGGCTTTTGTGCATAAACAAATGAAAATCGCGATGTAGGCTTTAACTGTTTTAATGCCGCGACCTTTGTTAGCCTTTATTTCAACGTGTCCCGTGAAATCCACGCCCGTGTGTGTGAATGGCCTTGAAGGTGTAACTCGAGGCGTTGGTAAGTGTGCCATTTGTTGATTGCTGCGTTGCGTTTTGTAGCGGTGGCAGGTGACACATTTGTTGAGTTGCTTCTTGATTGGTTTCATGCCGCCAAGTATCCAATATTTGTTACGAAGGTTTCCCAAAGTAAGCCTGGCACCGCCGTGGAGAGTATTCTTGTGGGCTTGGTCAATCAGGAGGTCTGATAACTTGTGTTTGTTTGGTAAAATTATTGGATGTTTTTGGGAGTCGTTTAACTTAGCATGTTCAAGTCTTCCTCCCACTCGAAGAATACCTTGTGCGTCTAGCATTGGGCTTAAACTCAACAGTTTGCTTGTAGCCCGTACCTTGTTATGTTTGTGTAGGTGTGCTATTTCATCGCCAAATGTATTGTTCTGTGTAGTTTTCACAAGCAGGTGCTGAGTCTGCACAATGTCTTCCGTAGTTAAGTGTGACCTGTGTATGGCTCTTGTTGCGTCACGCGAGTTGTTTATGAATCGTCTGATCCAGCTGATGACTCGGGTTGCATAAGTCATCGTGCTGTATTTTTGCAGTAGTTGCTCGATGAGTGGCGCGTCTATTGTTTGTATTGCGCAGGTTTGACCTCGTTTATTTTTCTCTTCGTTCGTTGTAAAAATACCTTGTTTGGGTATGTTGTTGTTTTGAAGCCAGGTTGGGCCTTTCCACCACAGTTCGTGAGCTATCAAGGCTGATGGTGAGATTCCTCTGCTTGCGCAGTCCGCAGGATTGTCTTCGGACTTGACATGGGCCCAGGAGTTGGGTGGTGTTGTTTGGATAATTTTTGTGACTCTGTTGGCTACGAAACTCTTCCAACGGCTCACATCACCATGTAGCCAGCCAAGCACCACCATGGAGTCCGTCCAGCAATGTATGGTGTGGATCTGTGAGTTGATGGAGTTTTTTACTTTTTCGATCAGTCGGGCTAGTAGTACTGCACCACATAACTCCAGTCGTGGCAGAGAAATAGGCTTTTTCTGTGGGGCTAATTTTGTTTTAGCTGCTACTAGCCTTATCATCTGTTTACCTTCTTTATCAGTGGTCTTGCAATATATGACACATGCATAGGCTCGTTCTGATGAATCACAGTAGCCATGAAGTTCGAAGGGTTGCTGGGTGTCGCCGATCCAGCGTGGTATGGTTATGTCGTGTATGTGTGCGAGCTGATTGCGGAATTGCTCCCATTCTTGCTGTATCTTTAGTGGGAGTTTCTCATCCCAGCTCGTTGTAGTTGACCAAGCCTGTTGAAAAATTAGCTTGGCTTTCACTGTTACCGGTGATAGCCAACCAAGTGGGTCATACAGTTTTGATATATCCGACAGTAGTGTGCGTTTTGTGTCGACATCACGTTTGTTGCAGAGTGGTATTTGTTTGTAGGTAAACTGATCCGTGCGCGGGTTCCAAGTGATGCCTAGCGTTTTGTTGGTGTCTGCATCCTTGAAGTCGAACATTTTTTGGCTTATCAATTCATCGGATAAGCCTTCAAGTAGGCGCGTTTCGTTGCTAGCCCACTTTCGTAAGTTGAATCCACCGCCCTTCAGCATTGTTATAAGTTGACTTCGAGCTTTCTGTGCTGTTATGAAGTCGTGACTCCCGCCTATTAAGTCGTCCATGTATAGCTGATTGGACAGAATAGCCGCCGCCAAGGGGTACTGTGCGCCGTCATCCTTTACCAGTTGCCTTATGGTGCGCATTGCCAGGAAGGGAGCGGACTTGGTACCATATGTTACTGTAGTCAGTTGTAACTCTTGTAACGGCTCTGTGACTGAATCCCTCCACACTATTTTTTGTAAGTGTTGGTCTTTTTCCTGAATACGTATTTGTCGGTAGAATTTCTCAATGTCCGCTGTGTACACGTATTCAAATGCCCTCCATCGTAGAATAATAGCTTGTAAGTCTTGTTGTAAGTTAGGCCCGCATTCCATCAGTTGGTTTAAACTGTGTCCCGAGCTAGTGGTTGCTGATGCATTGAAAACCACTCGGAGTTTGGTTGTCGTTGAATCGGGTCTCATTACTCCATGATGGGGTAGGAAACAGCTTGGCGTGTCCGGCTCTGTGCACCTTTTCATATGTCCTAGAGCTTTGTATTCGCCGATGAAAGCCTTGTAGCTTGAAGCGAGGGTTTCGTCTCTTGTCAAACGTTTTTCCAATTGCTTGAATTGCGCGACTGCTTGTGGCTTTGATCGTCCTAAGTATTGCTCGAAATTGGTCTTCATGGGGATTCTCACTTCATACCGCCCATCTTCTTGTCTTTTTGTTGTATCAGCGTACAGCCTCTCGCAGTATTCCTCATCGACAGTCGTAGACTGGTCGTCTGATATTATCTCTTCCATTTCCCAGAAACGAGAGATATCGCTAGTGTCCACCACGACATGACAGTTGAAAGTATTCGTATTTCCAACTAATACCCAGCCGAGCTTTGTTTGTTGTGCTATTGGTGCGTATATGTTTCCTCGAGTAATGTTGCTCATGACTATGTCGCCATATACCCCAGCATCAAGTAGAATGTCAATCGGCCTTGATAAGTTGAATTGTGGGTCGGCCAGGTTAATGTTTTCTATGTGAGGCCAATCTTGTTTTTCGAAGGAGTAGTTAGGCAGGTTGTTGAGTAGTTTAGCCATTACTAATGCCGGCGTTGAAAACTCGTAATCTCCGTAAAGGGACTTACAGTCCAACTGAACGGTCCCGTTGCTCTGGCTGGCAAATGCTCCGATCCCTGACACAGTTGAGTTGTGGTTGCGTCGCGGAAGCCCAAGTCGTTGCACAGCCGATTCTGTTATAAGGTTCAGTTGGGAGCCTTGGTCTAGAAGGCATCTAAGTACGATGTAAGTTCCATCTGCAGCCTTTACTTTAAGTTGTACTGTAGCCAGTAAAACTTCGTTAAAATTTCCTGACACGTGATTGGTCTTTCGCTGCATGTTGTTGTTTGTCACGCCTTCGGCCATTTGGCTTGACGACAGTGTCGCTGACGTAGTATCGCGGACTAGGTCATGTAGCGTGGTGTGATGTGCGCCGTTACACACTTTGCATCTTTTCTGCGAGTTGCATTTCTTTCCGTTGTGCGGATACATGCAGTTTTTGCAAATGTTCAATTGCTCAATTGTCCTAATTTTTACGGCTGGCGTCATTTCTTGAAACTCTTTACAGTAGAGCAAGATGTGGCTTGTTTTGCAAACTGGACAATTTCTGTCGGAGCTTGTATGGTTTGCTTTGGGGTAGCGTCTGTATCTGTTGTACGCATCCCTTGGTACTGTTGTCATCGAGGCCCCTTTATTTGGGGTGACGTCGGCATCTGTTTGTTTGTCGGGTTTACTTGTTGATTTTTTAGCTCGTCCGATCTCGATAGGACTCCAGTGTTCTTGTTCTCTTCTTCTGGGCGGCTCGCGAGTTCCGCAGTGCTTGTTGACCATGTTTGCAGCTTATGTTGTATGTTTGAGTAGTTCGACTTGACCCTGTCGTATACTTTTGTGGTGTAGTATATGTCGGTCTGGTCTATGGCGCCCTGTAGCACGCCATGATTCATTTCGAATTCGTTCCAGTGCGCCTGGAGGGTATCCAGTCTGCCCCGGATGTATGTGGCGGTTTTGCGGTCAGAGCCATCTTTTCCGAAGTTGACACCAATTTTTCGGATGCCCTCTGCGATGATTTCCTGCCGCTTGAGAAGTTCTTGTTGCCTGGCGTCCATAATTGTTGCACGAGTGTGTATGCGTGTAGTGGATGGACGTTAGCTCTGTTGACTTCACTGTTGTATTGTTGTATGTAGTTCCCGAACCACCAAATGTTGATGTTTCCCACGGCGATCGCAGGGTCCGAAGGAATCTCTCCGTACGATATTGTGCGCCTTCTCAATCTGACTGGGGCGATCCGCTTGTGGAAGACCAGTCAAACCGATTCGCTATCGTAAGTAGAAACACTTCGTACCTGTGCGACTTGCAGGACTGTTTGCTCTAGTAGTGGCGATCCGGCTCGAAGGACCATAAATGTACGGGCAGCAGCTCCGCACACTGAGATGTAGGAAGTAGGTGGATGAATCACTCGGGATGTGTACAGGAAATAAAATCACTGTTTTGGGTCCGATAATGATTGACCATTTATTTAATAAAACAACAAATTATATAATGCCAAAAGTAGGTGGCTTGTGGCGGGCGTAATAGCTTAGTCAGCGAATGTACATAAATCGGTGAATTAGCAACTGCTTGATCAGGTAAAAACTAAAACAATAAATATCATGTGGCGATGCTCGTACACTAAGCAACACGCGTCATTTACAGAAACTGCATGTTTTATTAATTGATACTTCAATCTTTTTGTTCTCGGAAACATTATACTAGCTGATTTTAAAATATAAACTTTGCGATTGTGTTTTGTTTTCAGTAAAATAAAAGCTAATATTTTTTTTCTGGTTTAATGTTTTTTCGTTGCTTGATACATTCGGTATTTATCTCACTTTTATCATTTTGAGATATACAGTTTTTGAAAAAATTGAGTTGTGAATCATTTTTTATGTCATGGAGTGACGCCATTTGACTGCTGATTAAATGCAGAGAGCTTTAGGAATGCTACAAGCGGAAAGAAATCAGTCCCAGGTATCTCGGCATTTTGGTGTCAATAGGAGCGTGATTTGCCGTCTTTAGCAGCGTTACATGAATACAGGGGATCCTGCTGAGCAGCACCCAGGACGTGGAAGGAGTACAACTGCTCGACAGGACCGATACATACAACTGACTGCAAGACGCCAGCCGATGTTAACCGCCCGAGAGATAGGTTTAAAGCTACAATTTTTAAGCGGTGTAGTTGTTAGCTACCAAACCGTGAGAAATAGGCTGCATGAAAGCGGCCTACAAGCACGACGCTCAATTAGGTGCTCTCCTATACGCCACGGAAATCGCGCCCGTCGAAACTAATGGTCAAGGGAACATTCGACATGGACCCAGTAGCTATGTGATAAAATTTTATTTTGCGATGTGTCGCGGTTTGGATTTAGACCTGATACGAGAAAGGTAAGAGTGTATCGTCGTCCCGGAAATGCTGAATGCTGTCTTACAGTGGCTCCACAATGATGGTATGGGTATTATGAAAAACAGACGAACTGAGCTCGTTTCTGTAGATGGCAATATGAACGCTGAAAGTTACGTTAAAAACCCTCGAGCCCTCGTAAGTCCTCGGGCCTTATGTTCACCCATTTGCACAAAGTCCTGGCTCAGATTTCACGCTGATGCATGACAATGCGCGTTCGCACACAGCTCGGAGGACCAGAGAGTACTTGGCAATGGACAACACCCGGGTATTGCCGTGGTCTGCATAATCGCCAGACCTCAATCCCATCGAGCATGCATGGGACATGCTCCAGAGACATGTTCTAGAGAACCTGGACGGAGTGTCGACAACCCAACAACTGAAAGACTTGTTAAAATTCAATGAAAAATCGTTGCCGACAAGTTTTAAACAACAGGTGGTCACGCTTCGGGAGGTTCCTGTGTGCTTCGCGAGGTTCCTGTGCAGTTCGGGAGGTACCAGTGTGCTTCGGGAGGTTCCTGTGTGCTTCGGGAGGTCACTGTGTGCTTCGGGAGGTTCCTGTGTGTTTCGGGAGGTTCCTGTGTACGATAAGGAAGGAGGAAACGCCCGGGTGTCACCACTGTGGAGCATACTGAGAAGGTCTGCCCGGCTTAGGCAGAGCACCGCCGTATCCTCGTGGAGGCCGATCGGCGGCAGAGATCTCTCGCGTCCGACCCTGGTTCAGGCCATGGTACGGAGCGAGAGGGCATGGGCAGCCGTCACCTCCTTCTGCGAAGCAGTAATGTTCGCGAAGGAGGAGGCGGGACGGTTGAGAGAAAGGCAAATTACGCGCCCTCTCGCCCCTAGCTGCCGCAGGAGACGCCCTGGGCATCGGGAATCCCGGGCGGACTTCCGACCACCGTAGGCGCGGGCTTGCGGACGGTGAGCAATGGTTAGCTCACCGCCCGGTAAGGACCAGGCCCGGGTCGACGGCGCGTTGTGTTCCACGCGCACCTCAAAGAGATGTCGTCAGCACAAGTGTAGGGGTCCACTAGGGCCGATGCCTGCCGCGGTCGCGGGAAGGTACAAATGGGTTACCGAGGCAACACAGGCAACGGAAGGGACACGGGTGGGTTTTAGTCAGTAAGAGTCTGACACAACCTCCCTCTCCGCCCAGAGTGGGAGAAGTTATTTGATAATTTCCCAAACAAAAAAAAAAAGAGGCGGTCACACTTAGTATTGAATTACCAAATAATTAAAAAAATGTTGTTATTTAATTTTGTAAAACATGAAAAGTTTAATTTTATTTTATACTACGTATGTTACGGTACACATATTGTTAATTATTGTGATTAAATGAACAATTGAATGAAGGATTTAGTTGCTTTAGTCACTAATGCATCAAAAAAATGCTTAGTTATTATTTATAAAAGAAATATAAATATATTACAATAGTAAAAATCGTTCAAAAGTTCAAAACCGTACATGTTGCTTAGACTTTTTTAATGCGTGTAACTTGAACACTTCCTAAATCGACGGCTGATAGTTTTTCACCATTGGCTACGTTCACTACTGGGCTTCGTGCTTACATAATCACCATTAAATGCCCTACTCCTACTATTGCACATGTGATTTGTAGCACCTTCTTTAACTATGACCAAGGAGAGCGCTGTCAACAACGCCTCATCTGATACTCTTTTTTTTTGCTTTTATTAAATTTTTGTGGGCTCTTTTTCATAATATATCCTGATTTCTTACATTTGAAGCATTTATAAGTTTCTTGGCTATTAAAGCTGTTGCTTGGTTACCACTGTCAGTTCGTTGTTGGTATTCCAGCAACAACTTCGACTTCACAGTCTCATTGGAGAGTTTCATATTACCTATTATTTTCAATCTAATCACAATTTAGGAACATTATAGTTCTCTTACAATGATTTGATTTAGTTTTACTAGCATTCCAATGTGTTTTCAATTTTTTAAATTCTATTTTTGGAAGAAATATTTCTTGTGTAAATCCACCAGTGTACAATAAAGTATATATTTATACTTTATACCTATTGTTTTAACGACTATTATCGTATAAATAGTTAACAGTTAAAAGTAACTGTTTACTTTTGATTTGACGTTACGAGTAGTTAAGCTAAAATAAATCTTATTTACATTAGTACACAACTCAAATTTTGTTGTAGAAGGTTGAACAAAAACGAATAAACCGAGAAAAACTATTTTTTGGCTCCGTTCAGGTCACTGTAGGTCAACTAGTTCAAACGTTAGTTTTTTGTTTTAATATTTAAATCAGTTGACGTCAGAGTAACAGATCACGGCGGGAAATTTGTTGAAAAACTGATTTTTTTTACCTGTTTCTTATAACTGTTTCTCGTTTCTGAAAAACAGTTTCGTTTCTTTTCACGAAAAACCTGGAACGACCTAGCACTAACTCGTCATGAATCCTTATTGCCATAATTACTTATGACAAACTTTGCGTTTGTAACGGCCCTAGTATATACATATAGTGGAAATAAGGCTCTGCTCGGACGTCTGTCAGCCACTTTAGGTTAGGTTAGGTTAGGATATTCTGCAAATACTGTATAGCAGCGGGCCTATGAACAGTTGTATGCAGTTTTATTTATGTAGTATGGGAACTAATTCACATCCCTGAAGACGCTATAGCCCTCTTCCAGGAAGCAGTATGACTAGTGTTAGAAGTACGAAGCCCGTCACGACATCCCTGTTCATATTTCCCCACCAGACCAAATAAAAAACCAAGATATAGCGCTGCAAACGATACAGTGAAGCCATGCCAAGACATTTGATGATTTCCCATCCAAAAAAAAAAAAGAAGGTGCCCTTAGCGTCTAGTCACTAACCTTGTCTATAACTTTTTGTCGTTCGTTTGGAGGCCTTCATTTATTAGTCACAGGAAAATCAAAAAAGACATCATCAAAAAAAAACAACTTAATAAATCAAAACAATTTAATCAACATTTTTAACACAGATACCATTAATTCGAGTATAACCTTCAGTACACGTTTCCGCAGCTAATATGGCAAATCCAGAAATTGTTGTTGGAGTTTTTCCACTGTTAGTCCGTTTTGGTTTGGGGGCTTTCACCCTCTGCCTGTGTCTGTCTTTTCGTTGTTCCCCACCAGGGGCGCCAATGACAAGATTCCAGAACAAACATACTACCAAAATTATGTATAAGTACTTCATGTCGACTGGTGACGGCACTAGTTCAACCTGTAATGGATTTTTTATTGGAAACCTTTGCTTTTTATAGATGTACCTATACCTAAACATATCATAAACAATAACAAGTTGTTGTTATGAATCAAACCCTGATTTCCTCCTTATAAAACGATTTAAAAAAATTTAAGAGTTACAAAAAAACTCTTAGGTCTTAGGAAACTGTCCTTGTTTTTTGAGAAGCTTTGATACCCATTCATAGATTTAAAAAAAAAATCAGCAAGAAAATGGGCCATTTTAACAAAAACTTGATTGATTTGACAAATTTGAACTACTTTGCAATCACTAGGGGTGTTTTTCCTATGACGGGTAATAATCTAGCTTCCGCCTTCCCATCAGTGAAAGAATTTGTGTAATCGGATCAGCACTCCAATTGCGTACCGCACTTTCAGTTACAATTCGACGTATTCTGAAGGAAATTGTGCGGAAATTAGTGGGGTTTGGAATAAAAACGCAGCGGGCACTAGTTACGTGTATGAGTTTTTTATTGGAACCATGACAGTTAAGAATTTGTATGACACTTAACAAAAGGTATTGGTATTGGTAGTGGTATTGGTCATTGCTAACACAATTGCGCAGGCGCTCCAACATACCCCCGGGCGTTGAAAGTCGTGCTTTCAACCAGACTCCGATTCTGAAATTACGGGTAGTGGGCATATCCTGTTGAAGGCCCTCCTGATGATTCCATTTGAGGTACGAATATCCGCTACACGGGCTATTCCGTCAGAACCTGGGTGGATAGCAACAATTCTTCAAGTCTCCACTTCAGGGGTGGGAGATTGTCTTCTTTGACAACCACCAAGGAATCCTTCTTCAAGCCATCCTGACATGAACGCCACTTCGTCCGCTGCTGCAACTCCGCAACATACTCTTTACTCCATCTAGTCCAGAAGTGCTGGCGCAGCTGCTCAATGCGTTGATAACGACTGAGATGAGTTGTAGATTGCTCCGCGTAACTTTTCTGCGGCAACGAAGTGAGTGGCCGACCGACGAGAAAGTGACCTGACGTCAGTGGAGTGCAATCGGCAGGGTCTGAGGACAGCGGCGTTAGTGGGCGTGAATTTAATATTACCTCAATTTGGGCTAAAGTGGTGTTAAGCTCCTCGAAAGTTAACTTACAATGTCCCAACACTCGCTGTAAGTGATATTTTGCGGATGTGACACCCGCCTCCCAGAGACCGCCAAAATGTGGAGTATACGCGGGAATGAAGTGGAAGTTAATTCCATCATTAGCAATGCTTCCGCTCAAAGACTCGGAATTAGTTTTTAAGAACTTTGATAGCTCGTTATACGCACCAACAAATGAAGTACCGTTATCGGAATATATGTGGATGGGCTTGCCCCTTCGCGAAATAAACCTATATAACGCTAATAAATAACTATGACTAGTCAAGTCACCCACAAGCTCCCAATGCACAGCCTTTGTGGTGAAACAGATAAAAATTGCAATATACACCTTGACGAGTCTACATCGAGATAATAGGACCTGCATAATCAACGCCAGTGCTTTCGAACGGGACCCCGTTCGAAAGCACTGGCGTTGATTCTCGTGGAAGTGGCGTTGATTCTCCTGGAAGAAGACGCTGTCGCGGCAGGTTGCCCATTAATGGAGTAACCACCTTACCCTGCATACGTCGGCATAGAACGCATCTATGGTAGCAGGCTTTAGCTAAATTTCGACCTCCTATAGGCCAATAGGATTCTCTAATCGATGCTAATAATAGCTGAGGGCCCGCGTGCATTAACCTTTTGTGTTCAAAATCAAATAATAATTAAGTTAAAATATGAGTGGACTGTAAAATTATAGGGTGCCGTTTATTATAAGTAAAATCAGAATTATCGAGACGTCCTCCGACACGCATTAGATTGTTTTCATCTAAATACACATTGAATTTTAATAGGACGCTCTTCTTTGGTAAACTTTGTTTATTTAAAAGTAATTTATGTTCGGGAAATGATTCTTGTTGACTTTGATAAATTAATATATTTAACGCTTTTCCTAATTCTTCATTAGATAAAAATGTACTAGCGGGCGATTGGCGTTTACATAATTTGATGAATCGCAACACGAAAGCCATGGAACGTAAAAGTCTTAAATACTTAGAAAAACGTTTAAAATCCATAACTAATGCCTTATCGCTAGTGTCTAGAACAACACTTAATGATACATCAGGTCGAGTTTCAGGGAGTGAGCCTAATTCTATACATTTAAATTGCGAAGGCCAACTACATGAGTCTTGTTGGAGAAAGTCAGGACCAGACCACCACATGTCTAAACCCTGCAGATGACAAATATCTACGCCGCTCGATATTAGGTCTGCTGGGTTCTTATCGGTTGGGACGTGCCTCCAGGTACAGTGACTTGCCTGATCTAAGATTTCAGCGACGCGATTGCGTACAAATGGCTGAAGTCTTGAAGGTAGTATCTGTAGCCATCCCAGCACGATGGTCGAGTCAGTCCAACAAAACACTCGACAAAACTTAAGCCGAAGGGAGTTCAACACCTTCTCATACAGACGAGCTCCCACGACCGCGCCACACAACTCCAACCTGGGAATTGTGGTAGGTTTAATTGGCGCCACTCGACTTTTGGACATAAGTAACCGAACAATGCATTCACCTTCGTCATTGATACTGTGTACATAAACGCACGCATCATATGCGCGCTCAGACGCGTCCGTGAATATATGGAGTTCCAACTCCCGGTATGAGTGACACACAACAATTCGAGGAATACGAACTTCATTTAAAAGAGACAGAGATTTAATAATAGTCTGCCATTGTAAATTGATTTCAGTAGGCAGTGGCTCATCCCAAGACAATTTATCTAACCACTTTCTTTGCAGTAACATTTTCAAAGTGATTACAAATGGAGACAAAAGCCCCAAAGGATCGAATATCCTTGCAATCACAGAAAGTAAATCACGTTTACTGTTACTATTACACGATATAGTTGAGCCTATTGGAAAGACGAGTTCATCTGAACTAGCATACCAACCTAGTCCGAGCAGCTTGTCAGGTTCATTAGTACCTATATTTAAATCAAGCAAAGACTTAGCCACTTCAGATAATAATTGAGGTTCGTTCGACTTCCACATACGCAATGACATGCAAGCCGATTCAAGTACATTCGTTATCTCCTGGCGAATGAATTTGACTTCATCCAAATCATCACCGCCACACAGTAAGTCATCAGCGTAAAATTCGTGTTTAATGATGTCAGCAACCTTCGGATTTTTACAATCAAGTCCTAATTGATGAAGGCACCTAAAAGCTAAAAATGGCGCACTAGCCGTGCCGTAGGTAACGGTGTTTAATTTATAAAACTTAACGGGGTCGGACACCTTACCACGCCACAATATTTGTTGTAGATATCTGTCAGACGGATGGACGACTATTTGTCTATACATCTTCTCGACGTCCGCTGACAAAACATACTTGTGCTGTCTGAAACGGAGAAGAATCGACAACAGATCATCCTGAACGGTAGCGCCGATCATCTGTAAATCGTTGAACGAAACGCCAGATGAAGATGGACAACTTGCATTGAACACCACTCGAAGTATCGTAGTGGTGCTACTTTCACTTAATACGCCGTGATGCGGGATAAAATAACCAGACGAGTCCAAATCGAATTGTTTGCATTCAGTCATATGGCCTAGTGACTCGTACTCAGACATGAAATCGTAATACATTTTACAAAAATCAGATTTAGGTTTTAATCTACGTTCTAAAGACTGTAAACAATGAGCAGCTTTATTGATAGAATCTCCCAAAATAGACGGGTTTTGTTTGAGGGGAATAGGAACACAGAAACGAGCGTCGGCCAATCGGGTCGTATTTTTTATAAAGTGCTCCTCACATAATTTCTCTTCCGGTGAATAATGAGAAGACTTCTCATTCTTCCTCCTCAAGCTGCCAGAAACGAGTTAAATCATTTCGAATTTTATCGAAACCATCTTCGGAAGAACAATTATTGGTTTTGGCAAAATTGCACCGAATGTTACTAGATACCAATGCAACGTAATTACGACTAATCGGACCGGAGACAATCCAGCCTAACCTGGTTTCACACAAAATATGCTTATCATTGCCTAACTTTATTCTTTGTGAACCTAACAAGTCCCAGAAGACATCAGCACCGATTAAAATATCGACATCAGCGGGCTTGTAAAAAGTAGGGTCTGCTAAACAGATATCAGAGGGAAGGTTTAGTGAAGAAATATTTACCTCACTGCATGGGACATCACTAGTTATTAATGGTAAAACGTAACAAAAAAGTTCAGTACTAAAACTATTGTGTAATGACGTCACGTTAATGCGACACGTTTTACCTACGTGAGAAATCACGTTATTGATGCCAAATATCAATCTATCTACCTGCCTAGTCTCTAAATTTAACTGTCGGCATAGTCTTTCCGTCACGAAGCACGATGTACTACCGCTGTCAAGAACTGCACAAACAACATGTTCTCGATCATTACGATCATGTAATTTAATTAAAGCGGTTGACAATAACACATCATGACTCACACTTCTGTGTCCAGATGTAACGTTAGCTGACAACGCAACATTATTTGTCTCAGTTACCGAAGACGCCGAAGTCGACTGTGGTGACAAGTTATCAGACGAGTTGCGATTCACATTATTATTACTCGTACTATGTACAATAGGTTTAAAATCAGCGATATGAATTAAGGTATTATGTCTTCGTTTACAAATCTTACAACCTGGCCTTTTACAATGGTTCGCGAAATGACCCGAACGAAAGCAATTATAACAAACCTTGAAACTTGGCAGTATTTTAATACGTGCTTCATTACTTAGTGCGAGAAACTGCGCACACTCACCTAAATTATGGTCACCCTTGCATTTGGGACAGACTTTTGTACCTGACTCTGAGTAAGAATTAACACCACTCTGAACGGTAACCATAGACTTCAGCTTAGCCCCTGATTTATTACTGGGTTGTGGCTGATTATTACGAGACAACTCTAAAGTTTCAACTAGCTCGGCGCGCTCACGTATGAATTTAAGGAATGCATCGAAAGTAATCTTGCTGTCTTTGTCTACGCGACCTTTGCACTCCTCCCACTCACGAAACGTTCTGCTGTCTAACTTGCGAGTAAAAATGTAAATTAAAAGGGTATCCCAATACTTAACGGGCTCCCCTAATGTGTCTAATGCTCGTAAGTGCTTGTTTATTTGGTCAACTAAATACTTTAGATTTACAGAGGATTCCTTTGTAATAGTCTCCATGTTAAAAATGGCTGAAACATGATTGTGGATTAGTAATCTCTTATTATCAAATCGTTCGCATAGTACGTTCCATGCCACAGAGTAATTATTAGCAGAAAACTCGATCGACTGAATCACCACGGCAGCAGCACCCTCCAGAGACGTTCGTAGGTAGTGGAATTTGTTGATTTCGTCTATAGCATCATTGCTATGAATGAGACTCGTAAAAGTGTCGTGAAACTCCAACCAGTTATTGTTAGATCCACTAAACTTTGGTAATTGAATTGTGGGTAACTTAACTGGCTTATAACTACTGTCACAATTACTTTTATTGCTACAAACAGATGCATTATCTTTATTATTATAATTGTTTAAATATTCCTGAGCCTTAGACAGTGATTTAAAATACAGCGACTCAAAATCGGAACGCTCAGAAAACTGTGCCTTGATATCATCCACAATACATTCCATACGCAACTGTACCTCATCATATTGTTGGTCTAACAATTCCATCTTGCCTATGCGCAGCTGTAATTCCGTTATATCGGAGCTAGACAATGTTTTTACATCGAGTGTGTCTAAATAATTGACAAAGAAGGTTAATCGGCCTTTAAAGCTACCTCGCTTCCTTATTAACTCCTTTTCCTCGGCCATTTCTGGGAGCGGGTGTAAATCTGGAATTTATACAATATGTGTGTAAACACACAATAATAACTAAGTAGATAACTTACTGTATATATACCTTTACTGATGATAACTATAATAATTTGAATGATTCAATGACCATTGACAATAACTAAGAGTATGTACCTATCAAAATTTAAACAACTCGTTTAATTCCTATACAAACTCAAATGACTTTCAAACTTTAATGAAGGTCAACACAATAACTTAATAACACGGTAATTTAACTGTAATAACAGTAAACAATTATCAATATCAAACACTCTTAAAATTATGTCGTTACTAAATAGAAATACGTACCTACCTATACCTATGCATAAATATATAAATCCTTAAAGTGACCTGTGGCAACAACAGTTACATTTAAATAATGTAAAAAACAACTACACAAGAACAATGTTTGAAATTAGCATTACTATATTTTAATAAATATGTTTTCCAACTTAATTATAAAACATTGTTGCTACTGAGTGCCATGTATCCCAATGCAAACGGTCTGGTACAATCTCGAACAACTAATTAGGTACACATAAAAATCGGTAATAAATAGGACTAACCTTATAACACCTTAATTGGCGTTATATACTACCTGGGCCTCAAGTCTGCTATTACAATAGTGTCAGAATGGTATATCATTGATTTTATATTGTTGATTTTGACAAATTTCTGTAATCTACTAACATAATGGTATCATTAATGAGGATCAGAACAGACCATTCTGACACTATTGTAATAGCAGACTTGAGGCCCTCATCGAGTGTTGGGTGACGATATTATACAATAATTGGCCGTAACACCGTTTAATATCCACATGCCACACTAACTTCAAAGTAAACCTCTTCCGGTTTGGTTTTACGATAAATCCACTATTTATTTCTTGTTCTTCCAAATATAAGTATTTATATGAAGTAGCAGATTCACACTATTTTATTCAATCCCGCTCGAAGGACCAATATGTGCGGAAATTAGCGGGGTTTAGAATAAAAATGCAGCGGGCACTAGTTACGTGTATGAGTTTTTTATTAGAATTATGACAGTTAAGAATTTGTATGACACTTAACAAAAGGTGTTAGTTTAGCATGGATAAATTGGTCATTGCTAACACAATTGCGCAGGCGCTCCAACAGAAATTGTTAATCCATTGCTTCATATGTTAGAAAAATTCATTTGCTCGACTTCGTAAATAACTAATTGTAATAATTTTTTTTTAATTGTTATAATGAGACGCATTGTCATCGGAAGTGTGTTACGCTATCATCTCGTTGATTTGATATCAAGTATGACGAATTGTTTTAAATCAGCTCGTACAAAATATCTGAAGTAAATAATCGACTGATTACTTACTTTAGATAATGTGTACGAGCTGATTTCAATCAATTTTGTCAAAACACGACTGTGCATTGACAAATTAAAAAACAGTTAAAACATAAATAGTATAATCTAAACTAATCTTAAATGATATCACTATTCTAATGGATTTCCGACATATCAGCGATAAAGTTGTTATTATGTAGGTATTTTGCTTGAACGTAGATTTTGTTTTTCAACACTTATACCCGGAATCGACTAATACTTCATACCCAAAAAAAAAAGGATTGTTTCTAACCGACTGGTATGACCGTACGTTGCTTTTTTTTCATGTTTGTTACCTCAGAACTCCGTCGTTTATAAACCGATTTGGAAAAGATTGGTCCCATTTTTATCAAAATCGAGTTCTGATCATGGGATCCATGAGGAATTGAGGGTACTCCTGAAATATTATAGGCATACATACAGTGATTTTTATATTTTCATCAACAAGTCAATCATTTGCATTCAGAAAGTATAATTTGGTAATGTGGAACTGGTGAAGAAGACCACAGATGACCACCGGAACTCCTCAGTGATACGTATTTCACGGGTGGCGTAAAGATATCTCGATTAATATAGTTAAGCGACTATAACGAAGCAAATTTAAATAAATGGTTCTGATCAAAATGGTGCCATCAAATTTATCTGATGATGAAGCCCGGTAGCAGCCGGTTCGAGCATAACTTATTTGTTTATAAACCGATTCTTATAATTCTTTCATTTGGTAGAGGAAGCTTGCGCGATGGTCCCACATAAATTTTATTAACTTTGCTTGGGTAGTTTTTGAGTTGGCTTCAATAATACGTTCGGTGTATGTTGATGATGTTAAAACTTCCAGTCACTGCTGTTTAAATAGCAAAATTTGGTATACGAATTGGTTTGGGGTAGGTACCACAACTAAAAAGTATAAAATAAAAGCTTGTTTACAAAAAAAAAAAACAACCGACTTCCTAAAAATACACTAAAAACTGAAAAATAACTTTAATTTCGGAAGTTAGTGGCAAAAAAACGAAAATACAGTACCAAAGACATCGACTTCTGAAATTAAACTTATTTTTCACCTTTTAGTGTATTTTTGGAAGTCGGTTGTTTTTTTTTTTTTTGTAAAAAGCTTTTATTCTAAATATTGATTTAAAACGTACCCTTTTTTTTTTGGCTGGGCTTTTATCAAATACCTTCTCCCGCTCTGGGCGGAACTAATAATAACTTTAATTTCGGAAGTTGGTGGCAAAAAAACGAAAATACAGCACCTAAGACATCGAATTCCGAAATTAAACTTATTTTCCACCTTTTCGTGTATTTTTGGAAGTCGGTTGTTTTTTTTTTGTAAAAAAGCTTTTATTCTAAATATTGATTTAAAACGTACCCTTTTATTTGGCTCGGCATTTATCAAATAACTTCTCCTGCTCTGGGCGGAGTGGGAGGGTGTGTCAGACTCCTACTGACTAAAACCCACCCGTATTCCGTTGCCTGTGTTGCCAGGGCCTCGGTTTCCTTTTCGGACTTTTCCGTGACCCCGGCAGGCATCGGCCCTGGTGGACCCCTACACTTGTGCTCTTGTGCTGACGTCTCTTTGAGGCGTGCGTGGAACACAACGCACCGTCGACCCGGGCCTGGTCCTTATTGGGCGGCGAGCTACCCTAACCCCTACTTCAGGGGACTGCAGACACTTGCACCAAACCATGCAAGTAGCTTGCACGTCATTGTGCCGTAACAAGCTGTACAAGTTACTGACGTGTACCTATCCTTTTTTTTCCGTTCCAAGGTGGACAATCCTCTTGGATGTTCTCCGCCCTGGTGCCGGCGTAGGAGCTGTCCGACTCTTACTGACTAAAAACCACCCCGTTGTTCCCTTCATACACTTGGACCGGGGATCATGGGATCTTGTGCGAATTCCACGATCCCCACCTTAGACCCGCGGGGGGGAGTGAGGTGTCAGTGGACAGTGGACGCAGTGGTGGCACAGAGTGTCCGGCGGTAGCCCCTTTCATTCATTCTGAGTTAGTTACTTTTTATCATTCATGCTCTCTCTGCCTAGCCTTTTTCCAACTTAGTTGGAGTCGGCTTCCAGTCTTACCAGATACAGCTGAATACCAGTATTCTACATGGAGCGACTGCCTATCTGGCCTCCACAACCCAGTTACTGGGTAACACGATTCCCCTCGGTAGCCCTGGTGGCTGAGAGTATGTCATGCTCACTTAGATGTCTTGCTGATGTTGGCGGTGTTGTTGGATCATTTAGCTCCCTTCAAAATAGTTGAGCTAAATGGTGCTGATCCATGCGTCATTTTCGTGAACGGGTGCCGTCAGTTTGGACTGGTCATCTCTTAGCTGCCACGGCTTAATTTAATATTTTTGTTTGTTTGTTTTGCTGTACTATGGACGCAATCTTTTACATTCGTCTTCACATTTAGTTATAAACTCAACATTATTTGTACTAATCTTTTTGTAACAATATAATTTAAAAGAGTGTACATGGAGTTTCTTGCCCGTTCTTCTCCACAGGTACCTACTACGCTTTGGAATGGGCAACTAGCTTCTTATTTCTAACTGATCGACTCCTTGACAATTGACAAAAGTGCCTGTAAATGGTTTAATTGAAATAAATGCTTTGAGTTTGAGTTTAAGACTGGTTGTCAGACTTTTGGTCTTCTGAGTACCTGTAACGACTCACGGTATTCATGTCGCATGATTCATTGTATGGTGGCTTATCATTATTTGTTTCTTTTGTTAGTTTTAAATTCTCCTTTTTGTACTTTTTGTGCGCGTCCCAAATAAAATATGTTTCTTCTTCTTCCTTTTTTCTGTATTAGTATTTGTACAAAAATAAAACCTAAGATGGTAGCTGGAACCAATGAATTAGACTATCGTGGTTCCGGGATGTCCCCACAATAATTAATTAGTCACCTACAGACGTCAATTTCGATTAAAATGCGGATATCGCAAATAAAACTATAATCTTACTAAGTAGGTTCCTAATCTAAGAACAATATGTCTGTACCTATTGTTACCTTAGTAAGATTGTAGTTTTAAATGTGATATCCGCATTTCAAAAATGAGATAAGATCCCTAAATACACAAATAGAGGATTTGAAGCAATCTCTTAGGACTACACCAAAACCAGAACAGATTTTTATAGCCAATACCAGTACAACAAACCCAATTGCCTCAGAACTAAAAAAAAACACATATTCGGAAAGCAATATGGAGTTTTGGTGCGCAACAATGCGTCGGTCTGGCAGCTGCCCTTATAAATTCAAGAAAGACTACACAGTATGAAAAGTATGGAGTCCTCGCCCATACGATGCCAAATGCACAGAGCGACACAATAACAAAAAGCTGTACCAACATAGACCTACAACCAGGTGACAAAATTGTAATATCTTTAGGTGAAAATGACTATAACATGGGACATGTAATGTATCAGTTACAAATTATATTACAGACATTTTCTAAGAACAGCATAATAATATTAAACGTTTTAAAAAGTAACCATTTAGATGTCGACAAATTGAATTATCGCTTCAAAAATATTTGTAAACATTACAAAAATTGTCACTTCATGAATTCCGAACACCACAACGTATCTGACATCTGCAAATCAATAAATTACATAATAGATTGTGAATATTATAACCACAAATGGTCTGTTGTATGACCTTAATTGTTTCGACAGTTTCTTTAGTGAGCATCCATGTTTCAGTACCGTAAGACGAGAGTCACTTATATTCCCCGTGATTGTAATTTTTTTGTACTGAACCATACCTGGGAACCTTTTGGTTACGGAGATATAAAGGCTTTCGAAGTTTTTCTTTTCGGAAATAAATAAAAATCGCAAGGTGCGGGGTTGAGGCTATAGGGCGGTTGACCCAGTAATTCCACGTCTGATGTCGCCAAGTAGTCGAAAGTTTGCTTGGCGGTGTGCGACGAGGTGTTGTCGTGGTGAAGGAGGATCTGCGAGGTCGTTTCTCCCGAACTTTTTCCAAGACAAGTGGCAAACAATTGTTAATGTATCACTCTGCAGTAACTGCTTTTCGATCCTCTAAATAATTGTTGCGTAATGACTTGTCCTTCCGAAGAACGAGGCCACCATCCTTTTTCCCACGCTTCGACCTCTTTTCACTTTAGTTGGCAACTCCTGGGAAGGAAACACCCAGACAGCAGACTGTCTCTTAGTTTCAGGATTATAACAATAAATCCAGCTTTCGTCACCCGTAAGTATGTCGAACACGGCATTTGAGTCACCTCTGTTAAATCTTTGAAACTTTTCACGACACCAATCAACACGACGGAGTTCTTGGGCCTCTGTCAAAATACGAGGTATCCACCGGACACAAAGCTTCCTGACCGCTAAATGTTCATGGAGGATTTTGTGCGCTTGACTCATACCGATGCCTAAGTTTGTCCGAATCTGCTGATAAGTCACTCTTTTGTCAGTCTCTATCATACGCCGCACAACACTGATGTTATCTTCAGTCGTCGCCGTAGAAGGCCGTCCCTCACGCAGATCATCGGTGAGATTAGTGCGACCACGGTTAAACTCATTAAACTAGTTGTAAACAGTGGCACGAGTTGGGGCTTCATCGTGAAGGGCCAATCGAAGTCTATCATAACTTTCTTGTTGACTTAAATGACATCGAAAGTCATAAAAAATGATTGTACGAAATATTTTACGCGTTAAATTCACGCTGACGTGACATAGACAATTTTCAATTTGCCGCCAAATCGTAAACAAATGACAAATGAATAAAATACATATACAATAATATTGGCAGAGTTTCATTTTCAAAATTTGAACTGTTTTTTTTTTCATGTGGCCAGTTCTAAAAGCTTTCAGTGTCGCCCTTGTATTACCGATTGTGATAAACTATGATTAGTTATCATCAGGGGATCCGGAATCAAGTGGCAATGTGAGTATAATAATGCAAAATCATTGTTTCTCAAACTTCTCTCAATCTGATGAAGATGTGAAACATTAAGTTTCAAAAAATTTTATGCATTTTACTTTTTTAATTTTATCTCAACGGGGAAGCTTCACTTCACCTAATGGTAAGTGATGATAAGACCGTAGGTGAAAGCGAGTTTCACCCAGAATCCTCAACCACAGAGGCGCTAAAGTTATATTTTCAAGGATCGGGTGTCCCAACAAGACACGTATGTTTTTACAGTTGTCACGAGATTTAAGAATATGGAGAAGTATTCAAACCAACAACGTTTAATTATTGTAAAAACACATTATCAAAGTGATGAAATTTTTACGAAAACAGTTCGCCAATTATCTCAACTTTTCGGTCGCAATAAAGCGCCAAATGATTCGAATGAAACAGTTGAACATCTTAGAGTTCGGAAATACGGCGCGTTATTGGTGAAATACAGCCACGTTTATGCGAAATCGTTATTCAAAATTTCAACAAAAGAATAACCCTGTGGTAGAGGTTTTGTGGTAGCCTTCTGGCTGATGTTGTGTTTCACGTTTAATCGGAACTATTTTTAACCGACTTCAAAATGGAGGAGGTTATCAATTCAACATGTTTAATACATTTTTTTTAAGTGCGCCGATTTCTCCGTCAATTGAGGACCCATTTTAAAAATTTTTTTTTTGTTTGAAAGGGTGTGCTCCCCAGGTGGTCCCATTGTCATCAAGTCATAGTCTGATGAGGGGATCCCAGGGGAATCAAGGGAAATCTTCAAATTTTAAAAGCACTTCTATAGCGATTTAGGTATTTTTATAGTAGGTAACTTGTGCATTTGCTCTCGGAAAGCACCATTTGGTGGAGTGGAATTGATGATGAAGACCACAGATGGCCACCGGAACTACTTATTAAGAAGTTTTTAACGAGTTGCGATTCGATTAGGCACTTTAATATGGTTGCTATGCCAGTTATGCTCTTCACAATGCATACGGCAAGCAGAGTGCGCAGTGCGCGTGAGTGGCAGTTCTCCTGGTTCGTACCAGTAGAACTCCTCAATAATTAACGTCCCTGCATCAAGAAAAGCAATATTTTGTAAAAGGTGATGAGCAGTTGACATTATAAAACTTTTTACAAAAAAACACTATAAAAGACACACTAGAAGAGTTGATACCTTAAATATCAATAGTAGCGTTTCCTATAAGTTGTCCCAACAAGAGCGCCGCATTTACTTAAAAGAAAAGTTTACTCTATAGGAAATGCTTCTCTTGGTATTTAAGGTATCAACTTTTCTCCCAGTGACCGTCTTTAATTTCCAATTAATAGTAGGTACGCGTATGTCCACGTCATTATTTATATCATATAGTAGGTATATTATATGATCCCGACTAATTTAATTAGCAACATCGTGTGAGAACAAGTTGCTTTGATAATAATTTACTATCATATCATAAGGTAGGTACGTCCACGTCTCATATGACTTAAAGAATAACATATAAAGTGCCCTTTCAATCGAAAATCATACTGAAAGTACCCATAACTTTCCTTTTCACTAAGAAATCATCAGAACCATTATATTTCTCAAGCTTTCATTAAACAATACATTTTCTGAAAAACTAGTGAGAACCAGTTTGTCGAACATTCGATAGAACGTTCTCACGCTCAATTATATCTCTAAGAAGAAGAAAACAAACTCAAAATAAATTATCATCATCATTTATTACAATAAGAATTTCCAATATTTCTAGCTGATAAAATTACCACAGGTACGAAATACACATGTTGCAAAAAAATATTGTCGTAATAATTATACATGGTATCGTTCAGACCTTCAGACCCAATCAGTGTAGTGTCCCCAGAGTTGAATGCTTGTGAAAAGTCCCTCTCCAGGCGCTGATGTGACCCTGATAGTTATGTGTGTAGTGCCAAGTGCTCCAATGTGTGTGTGCCCGGGCACGGGCGGGGACCTGTTCATCAGGATACCGGTTATTCTGGTGGTAGAATTGCCACGGTAAAATATATCTTCACGCTGCACTGTGTACGGGATACCTGGCAAGTTGCAGTCGTGTCTGGAAAGAGCAAAATTTGTTAAGAACCTACATAAACTCACGCCTTCTTCACATGGGGACAGGCAGAAACTACAGAACGCCACCTGCTACGATCCTTACATACTCCTTTGTCTTCGTTTAAAAAACCATACATTAAAAACAATATTGTTGTGTAATAAACGAACAAAGATGTTTCGTTTAATGTTAAGCAAATACCTGTGAAGAGATACTGAACTTTACTTCGCGGATCTCGGATAAATAAAACACCGGATACCATGACAGTATATATTTGTATTAGTTCTTGACGTGACCTCAATACTCAAACTCAAAAAAAAGCAATGGGTAGTCGCTACGTCCCCGTCAGGGGGTGCGGCAGGCGGGTTATGGGCATGGCCCTTAAGATCCCGCGGTATAATACGGTGCCCGTCAATACGGGCACGTTCGTTGGGGGGCCATATAGGCCTGGCCTGGGGCAGGTGCGGCAGTAGCGCAACTTGCCTGTGTGTGGATGCATTGGTATTCAGCAGGAGCGCCACGGCACTGTTTCACAGTACCGCTTTCTTCACGCCACCCCGGTGGTCTGTCTCCGCCAGGTGAGACCTCCGGTTCCCCGGAGGAGGCCCGGCGGGAGACGATCAGCGACAGAGGTGCCGACTTAAGGCGCTCCCCGCTGAGAATGTAGACCCCCGTCTGCAGATGCTTCCAGGTCGAGCCGGTCACACTCCAGACTAAGGGGCCGTTATGTGTGTGAGCGGCATTACTTGTGTTACACCGTTCGTGTCAGCGATTGAATAGCGAGCCCGCGCCGCAAATTCAACGCGTGAGTTTATGCGCTTGTGGAGTTGCGTGTGTATGGGGTTCGGTGCGCGTCATGCCTAATATTAACTTAGCACACGACGCACGCCGAGTGCATGTGATGAGTGTGGAGTATTATTGTGTGAGTAAGCCGCGTGTTAGTGAGGGTGGCTTACTCAGGCGTCAGTCCGGTGGATTGGGGTCGTCAGCATCCGCCAAAAGGTCGCGGGGTAGGCGCCTCCTGTCAGGTGGGCGCGCATGCCAGGGCGCTATGTGCTTGACGTGGGGCCAAGCAGATGCGTCGGCACGCGCGAACATGTTTGACGCGAGGCGCCTGCAGTGGTCGTCCAGACTCTTGATCCTAAGATCCCGCTGGATTACGCTGTTCCTCACATAGCGAGGGGCAGCGGTGATTTTCCGCAGTGTTAGACTCTGCTGCGCGTGGAGAAGCTTCTTGTTGGACTCGCTAGTGAGGGCGAGCCAAGCTGGGGTGGCGTACGTGAGCAGCGGGCGAATGTACGTCTTGTACACACTCAGCTTGGTACGCAGTGGGAGGCGGGATGAGAGCACCGGGTGGAGCAGTGCGCGGGCTGTTCTGCCCTTCGCGGCGACCTTACGGACGTGACTTCCCATGGTGAGCCAACGATCTATGGTGACATCTAGGTACTTGACTTGTGGTGAACATGCGATGTCGACTTCTTGCAGCTGTAAGGGTGGTGGAAGGTTGGCGCTTCCAGCGAGCAGCGCCTGTGTCTTACTCACGCTAACCGACAATCGCCATTTCGACAGCCAGTCGGGAAGCAAATCTAGAACGCGCTGCAATTTGACGGCCGCGTGTCTTGGCCTGATAGAGGACGAGATGTACGCGGCGTCGTCAGCGTACAGCGCGAGCGTGGTGTCCTGCGTCGTGGGGATGTCGTCGGTATAACATGAGTAGCACAGCGGCGAGACACAGCTGCCCTGCGGTACCCCTGCTGCTATCTGACGCGCGCTTCACAGCGCACCGTTGGTGGTCCGACACGCAGTTGGCCGGTTTTTTTAAATATAGTTAATACTGATAGCCCGGACAGTCCCCGCAACTCTTAGATTTCTCACTAAGCTTTTTTTTTTTTTTGAAGGTGGGAAATCATCAAATAACTTTTCCCGCTCTGGGCGGAGCGGGAGGGTGTGTCAGACTCTTACTGACTAAAACCCACCCGTATTCCTTCCTGTTGCCTGTGTTGCGGGGGCCTCGGTGACCCATAAGTACCTTCCCGCGACCCCGGCAGGCATCGGCCCTAGTGGACCCCTACTATATGTACTAACGACATCTCTTTGAGGCGCGCGTGGAATACAACGCGCCGTCGACCCGGGCCTGGTCCTTACCGGACGGTGAGCTACCCATTGCTCACCGTCCGCAAGCCCGCGCCTACGGTGGCCGGAAATCCTTCTCACTAAGCCTAGGAGGGCAACGGGAACTTGGTTATTAGATAAATTCCGGTTTGCTCCCTTACCAATGTAAGTGCAGATTTTCCGTCCTCATGTCTATGGTCGATGAGGAGGCAAAAAAAGATAATAAACGCCATGACATGATGCGTTAACAGTCGGTATGACTGTATATGAACAAAGGGACTAGCCGGAATTTGAATGTCCTTAGTCCCATAGCCCCCCCCTGGCCTAGAAGGGATTCTCAGAGATACGTTTCTGACAATATTCCTTAGGGTGAAATTTTCAAGGGGGCCAACTGGAATAACCTGTTTTACGTTGGTACTTACTGGTGGAACATAATATCTCCTACTCTGACATCTCCATTTTGGTACATATCGATATCTTCACGGTACACGAAGCCTTCTTCTTGATACAGAGCGGCTTCATTTGGGATGGAGGCCGCGTCATTGCAGACAGTAAGTGCTGCTAGCACCGCGATGAGGAGGAGACACTTCATCTGAAACGATACAACTTTGACGATAAACGACGGCTCGAGTGACGCAGTTGCTGGTCGATTATCTACGGTCAGATTCGCTCATGAAACGAATAAAATTCATATTGTGTCTAAACACAATTTTCAATATGCAACATTGACAATAAACGACGGGTCGAGTGACGCAGTTGCTGGGCGATTATCTACGGTCAGATACACTCATGAAATGAATTAAATTCATATTGTGTCAAAACACAATTTTCAATATGCAACCCGGTGTACGTAAATGCAATCAATAGCTATGTAGGTATATTGTAATCACATTTTTTTTTTTTACTGCAGTGGGTACAATTTTTTTTCTCGAGAACACGTGAGCACAACAAAGTTAAATATACTTAATAAAAAAAAAACTTTATTACAAAAAGAAACAACCGACTTTGAAAAAACACCATAACGTTTTGCGGTGTCTTTGGTTTTTAAACGACTCCTTAAAAAACGAGGTTCTCAATTCATCTGTTTGTTTTTTTTATTTTTTATATTGGCTTTTATATAAAAAAAAAAATGTTTAGTTTCGCGGTTTTGATATTAATCCATATTCGTAATGTCAAAATACAACAGCTCAATTATTTCCAGATTTTTATAAGAAGTATTTACGAACTTACGAAAAGTTATTTTTCTTTATTTAAAACCAAAATTAAAAAATCTGCAATTTAAATATGCGTATCATAATTAAAACCTTACATTGCGTAAAGTATATTACCACACTTATCAGGTGCAACTGAGATATTACTTTAACGGCGTTGTCCATTGCGCGTTTGTTCTGGTGCAGACAGAGAGGTTTTTATACTACAATTCCGCAACGTGCAATCTGTTGTGAAAAAGTTATATTCCTACCGATATCATCATCATCATCATAAAATACATAAGTATTTCTGTAATTTTTATTTTTAATCAATAACTCAAAAACGGTACCTGTTTAACACTTAATATTAATTAGACTATCTACAAAAACAATCTTTTAAACGACATAAAAAACAAACTTCTATTCGGATTAGTCATAAAGTTATGGATCAGTTTAGGTTTTTTTTATTTTTCCTGCAAAATAGAGTTTTTACACTTGCGCGTTTATTCTGCGGGGGCGCCGATTTCATAATTTTAATACAAAGTCAAAAGCACTCACTTTTTCAATCCTTCCTTTTTTCTGTAAAGGATAGTAGCGATTACCTTACAGTCGAGTATTATTATAATTTCATATAGCATCTGAATTTATATATATCAATGTGTGATAAGATAATAATACCACCGGCTAATTACAAGTTTGGTAATGAATTTACGATAATCTCCACTGACCTTGTATACACATTCGCTAGCATCTGAATTTATATATCAATGTGTGATAAGATAATATTACCACCGGCTAATTACAATTTTGGTAATGAATTTACGATAATCTCCACTGACCTTGTATACACATTCGCACCTTTGGGAACAAAGCGTCACTTCTGCAAGTTTTTGCAAAATGACTTAAATAATTCAGAAAAAACCGCGATAATCGACTTTATATACACAGCAAAAACGGTGACAATCGCATGAATAACATCGTTTTGAGGGAGGGATGGGATGTCCCATAACATTATTTCGCGTGATTGGTCCATTTGCTTGAAACGTAACGTCTCATCCTGTCAGTTGTGTTTTGTCAGCCGAAGTGTGACCTAGCGCATCTGTGACGGAGAGGCACCACGGTAAGTAACGATTATTTGTTTACATATTTCTTGCAATAATAATGTTACTTCTGGTTAAGAATCACGTTTTGTTACCAAATCTTGGTATTTGTTTGCTGTAAACATAACGTCAGTTCTCTTTATAAATGATATTATAGCATAAAACTTTTTTTTTAACACAAAACGTTACTTCTTCTTTTATTTTTGGATCTAAAAGTATTGCAATGGCTTAATGACAATCAAATAACAGATAATTTCGAAGAAACTACAGAACAGGTCAAAAAAGAACTGATAATGTTGAAGGAACTACAGAACAGGTTAAAGAAAGAACAGATAGTGTTGAAGAAACTATAGGCGGGGTCAAAGAAATAATAGATAATGTTAAAGAAATAATTAATTATGTCAAAGAGGGAAATTCAACACGAGAAAAATCGCAGTCAGGACAGAGTATGCTTCTAATTTTTGTGTTAAGTATTATCATATTATTTTGTTTAAAGCTGTTTATAATTATACCCTATATTTTTACAGATAACACAGAAACCAGTTCCGAAAGTAATGGATCTGATTTTTCTGGAACAGATAGGGATACCTAGAGATAAAGATTTCGTACCCTATAAACATCTTAAAATGAAACTAATTCCATCATCAAGCTCTTCTACGTCATCACGCTCAAGTTCGCGAGTACGACATCTTCAAGCTCAGATTCAGAATCAACCAAATCGACAAACTTACCTGAAAGACCAAACCAAACAAATACACAGTTGCTTGATGCCCAGGAACCATCTCCGATCGTGCAACAAATCGCCACTCAAGACTCGAACAATGAATTAAATACGGAGATGAGATCTCAGTTTGAATGTGAATTTGAAAATACACCTGTTGCGACTAAAGCCCGAAATCCTGCTGCCTGGAAGCAAATAAACGTAAAAATCTTAAGAATACTGGCCAAGAACATACTAATCTTTAGGAAAAGTTATTCCAGCCAAAAAAATGGGACCGCCTAGTACTGAAAAATGTTTATTTAGCTGTTCGAAAAGAATTTCTATTGAAGATCGACAAAAACTTTTCGCAGGATATAGGGAACTAGGCTGTCTGACGAGGCAGCGAGATTATATTGATTCGTGTATTACCACTCTCGCATCTGACTACCGACGACTAAAAACCAACCTTAAATTTGCAAAAAAACCTAATAGCTGTTTTCATTCTATAAATGGTGATAAGGTTCGTGTGTTTAAAACGTTTTTGGCCATTACTCCTAGATGTTTACGCCACATCATTGACAAAAGAAGAAGCAGAGCATTTGTTACTGATTTTCTTTATAATATTTTTACCAAAGTTGTATTTCCTAATTGGATATTAAAGTCCAATACAATGCTGTGAAAAATGTGATTTAGTACCTATAAGAAATTTAATAATATAATGTGTTTAAAGATGTTTAAGTATTAGTTGACAGTGGCGCCGATTCCTTTGTTCACAAACTAAACTAAATTTAAGTTCAGTGCATCTTTGTCTTTCTATTTCATTAAGAAAAGGACAGAAGATACATTTTAGTTCAGTCCTGTCAAATTAATCAGCGCTTGACGTAAATTGACGTATTTTTAGTAGGCAAGTTTTTAATCACGTCTAAACTTGTATAGAGTAGTGACAGGCGCTGATTAATTTGACAGGACTAAACTAAAATTTATCTTCTGTCCTTTTCTTATTGAAATAGAAAGAAAAAGATGCACTGAACTTAAATTTAGTTTAGATTGTGAACAAGGGAATCGGCACCACTGACTGTTAAATCCTATCCTACTATCCTACTAATATTATAAATGCGAAAGTTTGTAAGTATGGATGGATGGATGTTTGTTACTCTGTCACGCAAAAAGTACTTAACGGATTTGGATGAAATTTGGCACACAGATAGTTTATAACCAGGAATAACACATAGCACTTTTTATCCCGATATAACCACGGGGTAACTCTCGTATTGTCATTACTTACCTATTAAGACTGATGATTGATTTTAGTTAAAGATTACATTGAAATGTGGGACTTGCCTAATTTTGTTCAGATTGTACATGACATGCACCTAAGACATATCTTTTAGAGATTGTTTTGATAATTTAATTAAATATTAAGTACAACTTTAACTTTGATACAGATTTTAGATACTAAAACAGCATGCTACTGTTATGTATCTATACTTTAACGATTATATTTTTGTTAAATATTCAGTTTATACTAAGGTTTTATTAGTTATACAGTAACTTGAAAGCCATTTTCTGTAATTTCTTTCTTTAAGATGATGGCAAAAGACCTGATGGTGTGTCTTTGGTCCCGTGGAGTTTGGGACGGATGCTTGTGTGGGACGCTACCTGTGTAGACACACTGGCACCGTCCCACCTCCAACGGACTACTTCTAAAGCGGGTGCAGCGGCAGAAAATGCCGAAAATCTGAAAGTTATTAAATATGGAGGCCTTGGCAGAGAGTACAACTTTGTGCCCTTTGGCGTCGAGACCCTCGGTCCGTGGGGTCCCAGTGCGCATAAGTTATTTGCGGAAATCGCGAAACGTCTAGTTGATGTAACTGGTGACCGAAAAGCTGGCGGCTTTCTCGCGCAACGCATCAGCATTGCAATTCAGCGAGGAAATGCCGCCAGCATCCTCGGTACAATGCCCCGAGGGCCTTTTTTAAGCTTAACTTAGTTTTAATTTAATTTAGTTAATGTTAATAATCATCTTGTAATTTGGTTATGTAAATAAATGAGATTTCTTTCGAAATGTATATTATATATTTGTTTTTCATTTTAATGATATTATTTTGTTTGAATTTCAAATAAAAAAACTTGATAATAACACATATTTAATTTAATAATCCTCCATTTTATTAATAAATATAGTATTTTACCGATTCTTCTTCTTTTCCTCCAGTATTGTGCTTTTTTGTATTGGTTTCCAATCAAATACAACTTTACTTAACCATCCTTAAACATGAAAAATACGTACTTTGATGATTTTATTGCTTTTTAAATATTTATTATATAATTATATTTTTATTTTTAAAATCACTTCTGCAATATAACAGTAAGGGATTTGTAATAAAAAGTCACTTTTGGGAGCCTTCCCTCAGTTTATGGCTTGTTTCTCAGAAACCCCTTCTTATATTAAAAAATAAAATAGTCACCCTTGTTCGTGAAGAACTAATCAATTTAAGACTGTGAGAATCGCCATAAATGATTCTAAAACAGTACAGAGTTATTAAAAAAATACGTCAAAAATATATTAAAATGCTCTTCCTGTAAAGTTGGAAAACATGCAGAATTGACCCTTTGTCATGTCTTTGGTCATTTCTCTTTGTCAAGGATCATGTAGTGCACAAATTCTATACTTTACAGTGATCTACTAATTGACAATCAAACTGGACTTGAGGAACGTTCTGTAATACGAACGAATAAGTTTAAAAAAAAATAAAAAATATTTTGCTCTCTCAAAATCCAAAAAATAATAATTACTTTTATAAAAGTATTAATTATCAAACATAAAAATCTTTTTTTTTCTTAAAAACCTAACCGTAAACGTCCGCGCCACAACATGTAAGTCAGCATAAAATGCAATAGCTTTACATTTTGTGTTCATAAACTCCTGTACACAGATTATACGTAATATTACAAGTTTATAATATTTTTTTATAAATTGTTAATCAAGTTGCAACGAT
Source organism: Atethmia centrago (assembly GCA_905333075.3). Taxonomy (NCBI): domain Eukaryota; kingdom Metazoa; phylum Arthropoda; class Insecta; order Lepidoptera; family Noctuidae; genus Atethmia; species Atethmia centrago. Next base: position 20,407,206 of record HG995385.1, read on the forward strand.
ATTGTGGACAAAATACATATAATTGGTGTTTTACAATACTTTGACTATAGCATATTTTAAAAATGAACTATTGTAATGCAATTTATGGAAAAAATGAGTAACGATGTTATTGTATGGAGGTGTCAATGTACGCATGAGCCTGCCAATCCACACTGTACAATACGGCCGATGAATAATGGCCGCTCGGAACATAGGTTCTCCGAACTTTCACGCATATTCACTCACTCACCTCATGTCACCATTTAATAAATCAGCCTGTGTTGTCCCACTGCAGGGCAAAAAAAGGAAAATGAGGTCCCCTTTCCTTTTTCACTCCACAAGATCTTGCGACAATCTGAACCAATCCCGCCATTAGGTTCCTAAAAATGTTTATTGCGCAGCCTTCTGCGCTAAGTTCGGACCGGCCATAGTTCATCAGCCGTATTGTACACACGGCTACATATCAAGCTATAAAATTCCAGTTTAAGCTGATCTCGCATTATATAGGATTTCCGTACAATGAGAGGTCAGCATAAACTGGTAAAATGTAGCTTGATAAGTAGCCGTGTGTACCACGTAAGTGGTAATAACTTTGATCTTGAGCTTTCCTAGCGCAGCGTACTACGCTAAGGAAGCTCAAGGTCAAAGTGAGTTTTAATAGAATAAGAGTCCAGTTTATACCGGTTTCGTTACCACTGACGTGCATCCTACTGTACAAGTTATTATTGAAATAACTCAAAACCTGAAAATGGGTTTTCGTACTCACCATTATGAACAAATTTTACTATGGAACCAATCCTGAAATCGCGAAACAAATCAGCTGTTCCATACATTTTGTCGAGTTACGTTAGCTTATATGTATGGAACAGCTATATTATAGCTAGGCTTTTTAAGAGAGAAGTAATTTGATGATTTCCCACCCCAAAAAAAAATGTGTCAGACTCTTACTGACTAAAACCCACCCGTATTCCTTCCTGTTGCCTGTGTTGCCAGGGGCCTCGGTGACCCATAAGTACCTTCCCGCGACCAGGGTGGCTAGTCCTCGCCTCGGCTTTTCAGTCTGTATATAAAGCGGTTGATCGTTGAGCTCAGCAGCAGCTATAAGAGTTGTCACGTGGATGGCGTATGCGTCAATAATCTAAGTTATGCTGACGACATGGTGTTGCTGAGCCCTTCGATTAACGCAATGGTGAGTCTGCTTACGATATGTGAAAGGCAAGCGGAGGCCCATGGGCTCAGATACAATGTTAAGAAAAGTGAGGTACTAGTGTTTAAAGCCGGTACTAAAATCTACCCCATTTGCATTGTGCCACAGTTGAAACTTTGTGGAAGTCCTTTAAAACAAGTCACTAAGTTTAAGTATCTGGGCCACTAGGTCTCCGAAGATCTAAAAGGCAACCTGGATATATGCAATATGTTAGCTCGCAGATTTGCGAAATGCACGACTACGGTTAAGGCTACGCTATTTACAGCGTACTGCCATTCGTTGTATACATGCAGTATGTGGGTTAACTACACGCAGAGGGCATATAGCGCCCTGCGTGTACAGTACAATAATGCATTCAGGGTGCTGATGGGCTTGCCGCGCTACTGCAGTGCTTCGGGCATGTTTGCGGAGGCGGGAATAGATAGGGATTTCCTGCACTCATGCGTAAGCGCTGCGCATCCATCATGCGCCGGATTCGCGCCAGCTCCAACAGCATTCTGAATGTTATAGCGGACAGGTGGGACAGCCCGATGCTGGGACATTGGATACGCCTACATGCTACTGTGTGAATGTATTGTAAGTGTGTAATAAACTTATAATTATCTTCTGGTAGAATTTAAGTTGTTTGTATACTAACCCAAATGGACTAATGGTCTGAATTAAACGTTTTTATTTTTTCTTTATTTAATTTCATTTCATTTCGCATTCAAATCACAAAATAAAATTTACATGCATTTTAATATTTAAAAAAAATATATTAAAAATAAATAATAAAATAATAATATATAAATAAAAAAATATTAAAATAGGTAAGTATTATACAACCTTCCGGAATAAATTCTCTTAGTGATGGAAAAACCACATTAAAATCCATTGTGTAATTTAAAAGAACTAAGGGAACACACACACTGACACGAAAAGTGACTTTTATATATTTATTGTTAATAAAAGACGGCGGCGCGCAGCGCTTGAGTCGTTGCCAACGGTACAGAATGTTGCCACTTTAAATATTATATTTACATAAACATTTAGAATTAAGTATTGTGTTTATTTTATTTCTTATTTTGTTATTTCTAACTCATTAAATGCTGCAACGGTTGACGTCATCAGGTCAACGCCGGCTGTCGCTGAAAACCAGCGCTGGGGCTCTGTCCCGCATAGGGTCGCTTCGTTATGCTGAGCGATGGCAGTTTTGTGTGAATGTGACGCATATATTGCCCACTTGTTATTTCGTGTTTGTTTTCTTTTTTTTTGCGTTATGTTTATTTCTAATAAACGTATTTTCTTTCTTTTTTTCTTTCTAGGTAAGTATTCGATTAAGAACATTTTCTGATAACATGTAACAGACAAACAAAGATTTGACAAGACTGCTAATTTGCAACTCAATCTGCCTAGCCATTTCCCAACTATGTTGGGTTCGGCTTCCAGTCTAGCCCGATGCAGCTGAATACCAGTATTTTACATGAGCACATGAGCCTATCTGGCCTCCACAACCCAGTAACTGGGTAACATGATACGCCTTAGCAAGCCAGGTTGTCAGACTAAATAGAATAATTTGCAATAATGTAGGTACTTTTAAACATTGTTGTGAGTTTTTTTCTTTTACATAAGTCGTATATTATGTGTTTTTTAAGCTTCAATAGGTATAACGTACACTATTTAAATTAATATTGACAATGTAGTGAAAATGTAAATATTTTTGCCTGTATACCAAACAGTTTTTTCGACTTTACATTATTTGGTGACGAATCTGTCAATAGATTAGAATAGAATATTTTTATTTGCATTAAAACATAGTACAAAATTGGTACTACTTTACTATGCTTCATATGGTTAAATGTGAAACATAGTAAAATCGAAACAATTTTCAAATCAGATAGTAAGATGATCTCTCTAACCCTGCCTGTGAGAGGGAGTGGGCGGTAATCCACCACGCGGGCCCAGTGCGGGTTGGTAGATGTCACATGTCTTCGAATTTTTGTTTCTAGGACATGCCCGTTTTCTCATGATGTTTTCCTTCACCGTTTTGAGAGTAGTGCTCATTCTTAAATTTTCAAACCAGATGTTAAGAATGATATCTCTAATAATATAGATCTATATCTGTGCATTGAGTAAAATCTATGAAAAAATCATGCAGGACCAGATGTTGTCACATTTTAAATCAATCGGGATTTTACATAGTTTGGTTGTGCGTGCTGTGTTAAAACTTAACCGCAGGCCACGCTAGAGCTACTGTGGTGAGCGGGGGCGACCTGCGGGGGCGGGAGGAGTAAAGACGCTGCGTCTTGCTTGCCGCTGTAGTGTGCCCCGTCAGGGTATATAATGTTCTGTGAGTGTGCCACGTTGAAGCGGCCGCGTGACACGTGGTTTTATCTACGACTCGACCGGTGATCTACGACTCAAGCTATTGACATACGAAATAAATTTAATGATTACTTTAATAATGAATTAATATAAATACCTTGAGTTCCTGGGAATTTTTGTCTTTATTCATCCCATTTTTTTTTTATTACATATTTTATTCTTATATTGATCATCCTTACTGCAACAGATTGCTGGCCGAGACATTATTTCACTAATAAACTCCTCCGTACTTATGTTTTGCATCGCGGATAATTCAACAAAATTTAATAAATACGCAGGACGCGCGAACTCGTACTATTCCCTCCGCTGCCCGCGGTCGCCCGACGCGCACGCCAGTCGCAGCAACATGGCGCCCCCCTTAAACCAACTGAAAGATGTATTCCATATTTTAAAAAATTTAACCTTAAACCAACTGAAAGCTGTATTCTATATTTCAAAAAATAAAAAATATTTTGAGATCTAAACGACGCAACAGGGAGATATGCGCTAAGCCACACAGCACTGCTCTTTATACGAAATGTTTTTTTAGGAATGGCACCTAAGATCTATAATAAGATCTCTAGACAAATTAAAGAAATAAACAACATACACGATTTTAAAAAGGCTTTACTGAAAATATTATACGAGAAAACATATTATACAGTGAACGAATACCTAACTTACACATTATAACTACCTTTTTGTTTTTTAAATTATAATTTATTGATTTGACATTTAATACTAGAATTTATTATTATTATATTTCATTGAAATGTTTCATTCTAACGACAATTTGGATTAGAACTATTTAATAATGTGTGATCATTGTGTGATAATTGTTTGATAATTTATTATAATCAGCATGTTTGTACCAAAATAATATTTGTACGCCGATGACGGCTAGACATAGCGTTTTTTAATACCTAATTACAACATCTGCACCTAACCTACCTATGTTAACCCAACAAATAAAAAATATTTGTATTTGTATATGTATTTGTATTTTGGTTTCACGACTGGTAGGTCGCCGACTGACGCGGGCGTAAAACTCATGTCACATTTTAGAATTCTGGCATAATTCCCAGGATGCAATTGACATTTTCTATGACCACTCAAAAGCGTTGCGGTGCGACTGCGGCACCACTACGGGATTTGAACAACCTGCTGCTCTTGTTCTTTCCTATCTATCATACGGGCAGAAAAAAGTAAACGTAAACGGGGTGACGTCCTCGGGGTCTCTAGTTTAAATGGGCATACCTCAAGGTTCAACTCTTGGCCCCTTCCTATTTCTAGTTTATATCAATGACCTTCCTTACCTGATGGCTTACTTATCGGATATAAGTCTATTCGCTGATGACACAGATGTCTTATATGTCAACGATAGGCTGGTTGGCTGAGAACTGTGAACAAGCGCGCGCGAGCCGAGCGAGCGAAGCAAGCGGTGCCGCGGGAGCAGCTGGCGAACGCGTCTTCCGAGTTGTTCGCAGTTATTCGGATATTTAGTATTACGGCAAGGTGCGTTCGTGGCATTCAAATTTGATACCAGTTCACAATTTGTCAGTTGGCCATGGATAGATTATAAGCTATCGAATAATAATGCGTTCAGTTGTAAAGTAAGTTGTATAGTGCAGTTCACAATTTCTCACTAGATAGATTATAAACTAACGATTTTCTTAAACATACGGTGACATATATTTACAATTCTAATTTCAACTCTTTATTAGTAGCTTTGTGGACAGGATATTAATTCAGTTTTGTTACAGTTGTAATGGCAATCATGTTATTTGGTTTAAATAGGTTTTTATTTTTATTATTTTATTTATATTTTACATAGATTATTTCATATTTTGTGTATGTGAGAACGTTCTAGGCCTCCGGCTCTTCTTCATAGGAAACGACTAATTGGAAACGTGCACTGAGCATCTGACGCTTCATGAGTGCTTATTTAGGTTTATGTGAAATAAAATACCTAAGATATATCTTTTTTGTTTTGGTTTTGGTAGGATTATGATCTAAAATGTTGCGTCATAGACTGGCATACAAACATTTTAAAGTAATGACATCGAGGCCTCGGAAAGTACATTCATCAGTTGGTCCCGGCTGTCCATTACACACAAATAAAACTAACAACTTCAGTTGAAAAAATATTTATTTGTTGTAATAGTTTTCCATAGTGTTATTATGTTCAGAGCCAGTCAGTGTAGCGACCGAAGAATCTAACTGTGCAGCGAAGTCCCACTCCTGGTGCTGTTGTTATCCCGACAACCCCGTAAGTCCAATAATTTCCAACGAATGTGTGTCCAGGAACACTTGGGGGATTGGATACCACGATACGGTTTATCTGGGTGGTGGAATTGCCACGGTACACAACATCCCGTTGCTGTAGTGTGTACGGGATAGCAGGCAGGTTGAAGGATTCTCTGAAAAGATGAATATGTTTATTATTACTCGCTATGATATCTCATTGAGATAATATATGTATATCGTGGGACCTCGACGCGCAAACTATTACCATGAATTGAACACATGATTCTAGACCCCTCAGAGTAGAAAATTTTCTTCTTTTTTTTACATTGGGTAAGCAATGGCCATCATCATACCTGGGCCTCAAGTCTGCTATTACAATAGTGTCAGAATGGTCTATCATTGATTTTATAATTGTTGATTTTGACAAGTTTGGTAATATACTAATATAATGGCGACATTAATGAGGATCGGAACAGACCATTCTGACACTATTGTAATAGCAGACTTGAGGCCCTGATGGTAAGTGATGATAAGGCCGAAGGTGAAAGTGAGCTTCACCTAGAATCCTCAACCACAGAGTAACTGGCTTAAGATAGCTAGTTCCTCATAACTGTAGAAACACAACAAAAGCTGTTAACATTGTTGTTATGGCGGCAGACTTAGATAATAGTATACAACACTGGTACTTACAACAATAACAATGGTGGTGTAGTATTAGTGACGATAGTAATTAGTTTATTCATATAAAAGTGGAACCAATGGAACAACAGATTTTTTTTAATAACTGACGTTAAATTTCCATACTGGTCTAGAATCGTGTAATCTAGTTCTTTCTAACGCATCCCAGGACCCCCTGATTGCCATCCAATAACATAAAAAGGTACATACTCGTGAAACAGGATCAGGTCACCATCTTTAAATAGTCTGGCAGTAGCTCCTTCTAGATTGTAATCTTTTTGGTACACTTGGCCACTTTCTTGCAACACAACGACATCTTCTTGGTATGGAGCGACTTCGTTTGGGATGGAAGCCGCGTCATTGCAGACTGTTAGTGCTGCTAGCACCGCGATGAGGATAAGGCTCTTCATCTGAAAGCATAGAACATCGATAATAGACGACGGTTCAAGTGACGCAGTTGCTTAGCGATCGCTTGAAATCATATTCGATATTTCTTTCACTTTCCCCTGTCAACCGTCACGCTGTCATTCACTCCCTTTTTAACCGACTTCAAAAAAGGAGGAGGTTCTCGATTCGACTGTGGGCTTGTGGCTAAGTAATAACAGCCGCACGGGTCGATCGATCAGGTTAAGCTACGCTTGCCGGCTTGGTCCGTGGATGGGTGACCATCTTTACATACCAAGACCCCTCTATGCCTCGGAAAGCACGTTAAGCCATTGGTCCTGGCTGTCATTCGTGGATCTTTGACAGTCGTTACGGGTCGTCAGAAGCCCGAAAGTCTGACAACCAGTCTTACCTAGGGGTATCGTATTACCCAGTAACTGGGTTGTGGAGGTCAGATAGGCAGTTGCTCCATGTAAAATACTGGTACTCAGCTGCATCCGGTAAGACTGGAAGCCGACCCCAACATAGTTGGGAAAAGGCAGATGATGATGATGTTCTCGATTCGACTGTTTTTTTTTATGTTTGTTACCTCAGAACTTTCGACTGGGTCAACCGATTTTGATGATTCTTTTTTTATTTGAAATCTGGTGCTTCCCGTGTGGTCCCATTTCAATTTCAAACATTTGGGCAAATTCTGACAATGGCATCCATGAGAAAACCATAGAAGTCTTAAATTTGCAACATGAAGCAAGCGTTCTAATTGCATTACTTAAGGTGTATTGTTCTCCTGCAGGCTTATGCAGCATGACGCTTTCTATTTCTTCGAAGAATAGACACGGCTCTTACTATACAAAGTGACATTTCGTTTCTCCTTTTTTGACATCCCACTGTAGAAATCCTTCTACATAAAAAAGGACCTAGACAAAGATCGTTAGAAACGAAAGACAAAATAACAAATTGTAGAAGGATTTCTACGGTAAGTCAATGATGTAATGTCAAAAATGGAGAAACGAAATGTCACTTAGTATAGAAAGAGCCGATTCTATTCTTCGAAGAAATAGAGAGTGTCATGCTAAGCCTGCTGGTAAGAACCAGGAGAACTGCCACTCACCATATGCATTGTGAAGAGCATAAATGGCTTAGTAACCATATTAAAGTACCTAATCGAATCGCAACTCGTTAAATACATCTTATTAAGTACCTAGTTCCAGTGGCCATCTGTAATCTTCATCATCAATTCCAATCCAGCAAATGGTGCTTTCCGAGAGCAAATGCACAAGTTACTATAAATAATTACTATACATAATTAACGTCCCTGCGTCAAGAAAAGCAATATTTTGTAAAATGTGATGAGCAGTGGACATTAGGCTATTGTAACTTAGATAAATTACAAACTGACCCACTAAAAAGTGAAAAATAAAAAACTTTTTACAAAAAAAAAAAAAAATGACTTCCAAAAAAACACTACAAAGTGAAAAATAACTTTAATTTCGGATGTCAGTGGCACAAAAACTAATCTACAGATCCAAAGACTTCCGAAATTAAAGGTTTTTATCATTCACTTCATTCCTCACACAATCCATCCATCTTTTCTTTAGCTTTCCTCTTGCTCTCCATCCTCAACATATATATATATATATCAATCGATTGATGTATGACTATTCATGGTGATGTCATCCAATGACCCGATGAACGACGTGTTGCACCTTTAGGTTTAATTTTAAACGAAAAACAATGACATTTTGAGTAAACCATTAAAAATAAAAAAATTGTGCCTACTTCTTAAAAATAAAAATACTTGAATTATTTATCAAATTTTCGGAATATGTATTTTAATTTTCTTACAATACTAATGATGTTAAAAAAGAAAGTATCGAGAATGTCACCTCCAAGATATACAAGATATACGTTCATTAATAGGTAATGTCCAAAAAGAGTTAACATTTATTCAAGTTTTTAGATTTTTTTACTTTGAAAAAAAACGTATAAACCTTTTAAAAAACCCTTAAAAGTGAACAAAAAACGAAACAATAATAGGTACCTTAAACTATAAAACACTTACGTACAATTTGTAGCTTAGTCCAGTAAAAGATCACAGTAGCTAGCTCCTTAGAGTACAGAGTGATAATAAAAAAAACATTAGCTGTGCAATGAGTATTTATTACTCGGATTTATGATAAGATAGTACTACCAAAATGCGGATGTTGAGTCATGGTCCGCTTACACGGGGACCTAATATTGCGCAATTCTTAGCAACTTCTGAGAGCAGTGGCTAGTGGTAACGGCCCCGACTTACGTGCGGGTTTCATTCCAGGCAGGCATTATACTTCGTGTAATTTATTTATCACCACTGCTCTCAAAACGGTAAATGTAAACATCATGAGGAAACTGGCATGTCCTAGAACCAACATTTTGAAGACATGTGACGTGTTCTAGAACCAACATTTTGAAGACATGTAGGCGCGTTCCCTGGCGCTGCGGCCAGCCCGCCAGTTGAGCGCGGCCCAAAGGGTCATGGCTATCTGGCTGTTCCGGGGATACCGCACGGTCTCCGGTGAGGCGGGAATCAGCGCCTCCTTGCCGGATTGCCGCCATGGGATCTGGAGGCAAAGTCCTCGCGCACATATGGGAGTGGCGCAGGCAAAACGTCGGGGCGTAACTCCGCTGCCGCGAGCAATCGCGGCACAGCGTAAAGAGCTCCGGAGGGATCTCATGGCGTCATGGTGAGTGCGATTGTCACAACCCAGTGCTGGGCACTTCAAACACGCGGCGATAAGTTCCCTTTTTGAGGAGTGGATAGAGAGACGCCACGGCGTCCTCACCTTCCGCCTGACGCAGGTCCTCACGGGACACGGCAGCTTCGGGAGGTTCCTGTGTCGGATAAGACGGGAGGCAACGCCCGGGTGTCACCACTCTGTGGATCGCCCGGTGAACATGGTGGAGCATACGGTGGAGGTCTACCTGGCTTGGGCAGAGCACCGCAGGGTCCTCATGGAGGCGATCGGCGGCAGAGATCTCTCGCGTCCGACCCTGGCTCAGGCCATGGTACCGAGCGAGAGGGCATGAGCAACTTTCACCTCCTTCTACGAAGCAGTAATGCTCGCGAAGGAGGAGGCGGGACGGTTGAGGGAAAGGAAAATCCCTCAAAAGTCTAGTGGCTAGGCGCTGCAGCTCAAAAGTATCTGCGTTTGAATCCTGGGTCGGTCTATGATAAATGTTATTGGGTTTTTTGTTATTTGGTTAGGCAGTGTGACACCCAAGTGCCTCGGAAAATATGTGAAGTTAGTCTTGCACCTGATCTCTCCCCGGTCGTGTCGGATGGCTGTGCCATCGGACTATGAGGGTTAGGGAAGAGGGAGTGTATACATTTCCTGCGTACGAGGCTAGTCTCCGTTGAGATTGTCAGCCGTGGAAAAAAATCGGTCAGATGGATATTTTAAGTCAAAATCAAAACGTTTATATCAAACTAAGTGTATAAATATTGGTACTCGTATAATATGTTGTGATCTTCCACGTTTTCGGCTCACAATGTTGCAACACTGAAACTTGTGGGTGGAGAAGTTTGAAGCGCGCCATAACACATAACGTTCGTGATGCGTGTTCCGACCCATCATTTGGTGACCATCCTCAAAGAAGAGTTTTGGCCGAAAGGTGTACTGTATCGGCGTTTCCGCGATCGGCTACGCCATATATCAGTGTGTACAGTAATTTTTAAGTTTGTTGTATAAAATATGTATTAGTTTATAGTTATTGTTTTTATATAATTATGTATTGTGTTTTTATGGGCCTTAGTTGCCTGAAATAAAGGATATTATTATTATTAGTGAGTGACGTCAAACTTAATGTTTTTTTTTTCTTTTTTTCAGGTAAGTCTCGTCTCAACAACTTCCACTATGGCTAAAGATAAGTATTGTAAAGATTGTAACAATTGTTAACAATAAATTGATAACAACCTGGAAAGTCACGTCATCCGAGCTTCGATTTTTTCGGCGGGAAGCCGTCAGCTATCCAGGTGACGGCGCCCGTCGTGATATTAAAAATGACTTTTTATAGGAATAATAATTATCGTAGGGTATACCTAAATATCAAATACAAGTTAACTTCTCTAGTAGTAGCTTAGAGCTGCATGATCCCTTACAGTACCTAAGTTTATTATTTATTATTTAGTTTATTATATTTAAGTGACATTACTTATACAAATAATAATAAGGTACGATGATAATGGATGTACAGACTTTACGATCAATGGCACTGTATGCGAAACTTTTTTCGTTTGTCTTATTTCATTAGTCGAATTCTTATGAAGTAAATATCCTTACTTAATTTGGATTAAACATTCATATCAATTTAATAATGATTAAATTGCAAAGGAATTTAAGAACTTGCTTGCCTCTTTCGGAAATTAGAAACAACAAAAATACGTAAAGTACCACCAAATATTTATATATATTTTGCCAAATGGCAAGACATATTTAATTAACACCTAGTGGGTTTATATGAGAATTGAAATTGTTTAAATATACTGTATCATAAGTTAAAAAACTAATTGTGGATAAGCCGCGTATTCATTGAAATAAAGTGGAAAAACAGTTGTACAACATTGTTGCCCGAAACGCTAACGTTGCTAGCAACAATGTTAATCAACTCTTGTATATCATTAACTAGCGACCCGCCTGAGGGGGTCTACTCCGGCATGGGATCTGAAGGCAAAAATACTCGTGCACGTATGGAAGTGGCGCGAGGAGGTGAAACGCCGGGGCGTAACTCCGCTGCCGCATGAAATCACGGCACAGCAGACAAAGTTCCGGCGGGATCTCATGGCAACATGGAGAGTGCGATTGTCGCAACCCATTGCTGGGCACGGCACAATTGCGGCGATAAGTCCCCTCTAAAATCAAATCAAATCATTTATTTGCATAATACATGTTTATATCCTCTATGAGGAGTGGCTAGAGAGGTGCCACGGCATCCTCACCTTCCGCCTGACGCAGGTCCTCACTGGACACGGCAGCTTCGGGAGGTTCTTTTGTCGGATAAGGCGGGCAGCAAGGGCATGGGCAGCCATCACCTCCTTCTGCGAAGCAGTAATGCTCGCGAAGGAGGAGGCGGGACGGTTGAGGGAAAGGCAAATTTCGCGGCCCCTCGGCCCTAGCCGCCGCAGGAGACGTCCTGGGTGGCGGGAATCGCAGGCGGATTTCCGGCCACCGTAGCGCGGTTGCGGGCTTGCGGACGGTGAGCAATGGGTAGCTCACCGTCCGGTAAAAACCAGGCCCGGGTCGAAAGCGCATTGTGTTCCACGCGCACCTCAAAGCGATTTCGTCAGCACAAATGTAGGGGCCATTAGAGCCGATGCCTGCCGGGGTCACGGGAAATTCCAAAAGAGTTACCGAGGCCCCTGGCAACAGAGGCAACGGAAGGGACACGGGTGGGTTTTAGTCAGTAAGAGTCTAACACAATTTCGACCCGAATGCCGCGCGCGTTTCGCCTCAATTTGACCAGAGCTTGATTTTGACGTACTTTTTTTCTGATGAAGATCAGAAAAAAACTACGTTGGACCGTTGAATGTTGGCTGGACCTCTACGAGGGCGAAACCCCATGTAGAAGCTAGTAGGTACATTATAATACGTTGATGCTGATTTCTGTGTCTAAAAATACACAGAAATCGACATCAATGTAATCAGTGATTATTAATATCATTGCGAGGAAATCTAATTGATTTATCATATCTTTTTCCGCCTTATTAGCAATTAGTCCGATTATATTAATGATAATTCGACATCAAATTTACCTCAAGCAATTGTAAAGTGCCAAAGACGAGAAGAGTGGCGCAACTAACTGCGCATCTAGGGGTCCTACTCCCTAAGCACTGAATCCGTAGTTTCGGTTGAAGTTACGGGCGTTTTTTTCTCCGTACCACCTACGGATATAAGAGAGCCCGAACTCAGAATGAATGACTACACGTTTTGACAGCTGTCCCTACTTGCAATGTGTTTGTGCCTGTTCGAAAATTGAATTTGTCACTTGTTTTGAAGGATCAACTACTTTCAGACGGGCCCGTACCTTCGTTGACAGACTTGGAGAGTAGTCCCACTGCAGCGTACAATACGGCCGATGAATCATGGCCTGTCTGAATATAGGCTTTCCGAACTTTCACGAATGTTCTCCCGCTCACACTCGCCTCATGTCATCATAATTATGGTTCTTAAAACTGTTTTTTGCTCAGCTTTCTGTGCAGAGTTCGGATCGGCCATGATTCATCGGCTGCAGCGTAACAACGAATTTAAAAAATTAAAAACAGATCATGTATTTATTCATGAAGTGTAAAAGAGGTCCAATCAGCTGCCTGTTGAATCATAAAGATGCAGCCTATCTGACCAACACAATCCAGTTACTGAGTTACATGATACCCCTTGGTAAGAACGGTTGAAAGACTCGTGTTTCTGTCTACCCGTAACAACTTACACAGATCTACAAAGAACGGAGGGGTCTAATTTGTCTCTTATTTTAGACAGCCTCATAGTTCACGTTTAATATCTTTAGGATAGGTACTTGCCTCCCACATTAGATGACGGTACAACTCTTGATAATAATTTGCGACAGAATTGCAACACGAATCAAAAAAGTCATTCCAAAAACCGGTCTTTACCCAGTAACTAGGTTGAGGAGGTTAAATAAGCAGTCGCTCCATGTAAAATACTGGTATTCAGCTGCGACCTGTGAGACTGGAAGCCGAACCCAATATTGTCGAGACAAGGCTAGGCAGATTATTTTGATTTTGATTAATCGCTGGATATAGATATAATTATCAATTTTGGAAATACCCCGAATCATAATCTATTCACATATGGACTGTCCACTTATTTATAACTTGTTTACAGTTTTTTTTTTTTTAATCAGCATATGTTTATTAATAATTGATTTCCGATTACGTTTTATGGACATTACGTATCTGCGATAAAGCTAAACTGATCGATTTAATTGCAAATGAATGAAACAGATAAATAAACGTTGCTCTTAGCCTTATTTTATTCCTGCCGGGGTCGCGGGAATGTACTAAAGGGTCATCGAGGCCCCTGGCAATACAGGCAACAGGAAGAAATGCGGGTGGGTTTTAGTCAGTAAGAGTCTGACACACCCTCCCGCTCTGTGCAGAGCGGGTGAAGTTATTTGATGATTGCCCACCCAAAAAAAAAAGCCTTATTTTATTGGGTTTTCCATCTGGAATTTCTTAGTAGCAAGCCCGAGTCTGGAATTGTGCCAGTAACATGGGACTTAAACATAATTGACGAAATGTGGGTGCACTATACCTAGTCGGGCCATAAGTTCTGTTACAAAAGAAAATGCATTTATTTTTTATAAACCGCTAACTCCCCATTGACACCGAATAGGAGTCGCACTCCTCCAACCGTCAGTCCCCACTGACTCCGAATAGGAGTTTTGGGCCACGCGGTTTGCAACTCTATTATAACGTACAATAAGGTGCTCATCCGCGGAAGAGGTCGGGGCGGGGCGAGGATCGACGTCATCTGACAGCGGCGGGCAAGCGGTGAAGGAATGTAATCTTAATAAAACTTGTAAGTACATATTTATTGAAGTCTCAGTAAAAAATAAAATATAATTATATATGAAATGGCCACCTTTGGCTTTGATATAGGCCTTTAATCTGTCTGGTAACGAATCTATGCAATTACGCACTGTTTCCATGGGAAATTTAGCCACTGCTTGCTCCAGAGATTTCTTTAGAGACACAATGTCAGCGTGTCGTTTAGAGCAAGCCGTATCCTCTAAAACTGACTATAATTTGTAGTCTAAGCGGTTCAGATTTGGGCTAGACGAGGGCCAGTCTTCAACTCTTATAAAGTCCGGATCGTCTGGAGCCAGGTTTGGGTAGTTCGTGCCTTGTGCCTAGGTGCAGAGCCTGCTGGAAAGCCCACGGCACATTTTTTTAAAGTGTATTGCTGAGAGCTTTCACAACACGATCCAGGATGTTCTCTTGATACACTTTGGCTGAAGTCTTCACTTCTTTTTCACAAAAATGAAGCTTCACAGAAAGAAAGAAAGAAAATACGTTTATTTGCGGTAAACATGACGCAAAGAAGGAACACAAATACAAAAAAGAAACAATTTGGGGGAGAATATGCGTCACATCGCTGCCCAGCGCTGATTTTCAGCGATAGCCGGCGTTGACGTGATGACGTCGACCGGTGCAGCACACAGTGAGATTGTAATATGAATAACACAAATTCAAGTATTTAAAAGAAAGAATAACATAAATACAAATATTTAAAATGGCAACATTACGTACCGACGAGAACGACGTACGCGCCGCCGGCATAAATTAATCTGTGCGCGCAGCTGTCAGAAATCTATTTGTTTGACGTTTTGACATGCAGGTGTTACATAATTGCTACATAATTCTAATTATCTAACATTGATGGCGCATTACATACAATTGATATGATGGAAAAACAAAAGATGTATTGGCTCATGACTCCTTGATAAAACATCCCCCACCAAACCATTACCAAACAACAAACCAACGCAGAATGATGACCACGTTGTACGTTTGCGACCACTTGGGCACCTTCTTTACAACTGGGAGCGTACACTTTGTCATTTCGTTTGTTGCAGTGCTCTTCAATCGTGAATTTTTTAACATCAGCAGAGAGGATATTTCTGTGCGTTTCACCTACGTATTGGGACAGAAAGCGTTTGGAACGATCCACTCTCTTTAACTGTAGGGCTGTTTATGGCATGTCCTGTATATCGACGATAAGCTCCGAGCTTCAGGTCTTGTTTTATTATACGCTACAGAGTCCTAGCGGAAATCTTCATTTCTCTCGATAAGTTTTTTGTTTCCTAATGGGGTTTTGGCGAATTCTGGCTTTAACAGCATTAACTGCCTTAGTAATTCTAACAGCACGCGGTCGTCCCGATCTTTTATGGTCTTCAACAGAGGAAGTGTTGGTACATCCGTCGATAGTACCATATGCGAACATACGGCTGATATCAGTGTCTTGAATATGACCAACGGCTCCATACCCAATTTGTACAAGGCAATCCTATTTTTTTCAGCAACTCATTCCATATGGAAGAAGAAAAAACAATATTATTTCACATAAACCTACATGAAACGTCAGAAGCTTGGTGCATGGTTCCTATGGAGAAGAGCCGGCAAGAAACTCCACTGTATCAATTTGATAACAAACACGAAAAAAATATGTGAAATCAAAACAAGTTTTTAACATAATAAACGCGTTCCAAGTTCAAAATAATTAAAGAGTTTAAATAAAAAAGTTTTTATACAACAGAACGGAACATTATTTATGGCCAGACTAGTTAGATATACCTCTGCCCAACTTTCTTCGCGGGACAAGGCGTGATGATATTTTATGAACCTTAATCCCCGAAGGGCTAAGCAGAGGTGTATAGTACCTACCTACACCCACATTTCGCCAGTTATGTTTAAATCCCATGTAATAGGGAACAACCAGGATGGCAACCAACCGATTATCCTTTAAAGTTAAAGTCCGCGAGCACATTCGTAAGAAGCTGGCAGTATCATCACAACGGTAATGTTTTCCTATTGTTTGTCTTATCTGTTTAGTATATTCGTGTATTTATTTGGTCTTATATTTATGTATAATTAGGTATATGTATAATAAATAATGTTTTTAATAGGTATATATATGTATATACTTATATTTTAATAAATATTTATTCCACAGTTTTCGTTATTGCACCTACCGCTGTCTGTCTCTGCATCACCCAAAGGTAGAATGGTAGAAAATGCCTATGGCATTAAGTCCGCCTCTGTACATTTGTGTGCGTAAAGTGTTAAATAAATAAATAAATAAATAGGGGGCGAGCCTATTGCCATCAACCGGGCACAAGTCTAGACTCTAGGCTGCTACTGACAAATGCTGCTAGTGCTGCTACTGCTGTTTTATAATTGAACAGGAAATTTTTGAAATTGAAATTGAACATAGCATCACGCCATGTTTCCCCGAAGGGTTGGGCAGAGGTGTACCTATAGTAAACCCGAACCCAAATTTCGCCAGCTATGTTTAAGTCCCATGTAATAGGGGGCGAGCCTATTGCCATCAACCGGGCACTAATCCAGACTCCGAGCTGCTACTGAGAAATTCAAAATAGAAAAACCCAATAACACTTTGCCCGACCTGGGAATCGAACCCAGGCATGCACAGCAGTCCTGCCGGGGTCGCGGGAATGTACTTATGGGTCACCGAGGCCCCCGCAACACAGGCAACAGGAAGGAATACGGGTGGGTTTTAGTCAGTAAGAGTCTGACACACCCTCCCGCTCCGCCCAGAGCGGGAGAAGTTAGAGTCGTCTAGTTGCAAATCCCTCTAAAACGATTCTATAAAAAAAAATCAGAAAAGAAAAAAAACGTTAGAAATAAAAACAACTTTTCTTTATTAGACGATTTTTATTTACTTCTATGGCAACAAAAGATACCTTTTAAAAAAATGAAAAAAAAACTGCAATACTACCAAAAACTAGCTAAAAACAGGTTTTAATTTTAAATATGGCGGATTTTGAAACTAATTAAGTGTTATTGGGGCATTTGCAACTAAGATCTGTGAAATAGCGGGATTTGAAACTAACGTCATTCTATGATGATGGTCAGCACAGAAAGCAAAGATCACCGATGTTTCAGGTCAGGACAGAAAGCAAAGATCACCGATGTTTCAAACATCGGTGATCTTTGCTTTCTGTGGAATTACCTGATTTGCTGGAATAACAACTGGAGTCAACATAGTGATGCTTTTATTTTTCTTGGTTTTATAAAACAATTTTTATAAAACATTTGATTGTTTTTCAATTTTTTGAGCTGACCCAGAACTTTGTACCACTTGACGTACCTACCCTACCATCGATTTTATACAAATAGGTATAATCACACACAACACATTCGTATAAAATCGGCACACTGCTAAGGAATAATGTAAAGAACAATGTTTTATTTTAGGTAAATTTATATACGAGTATGTTACTGAGTTTAGCACGAAAAAAATTAAATTTGAATTTTTAACCCAAAGCATGTTGAATACTTTCTTGGTCCCGTTTTGCATAACAACTTTTGAAAATGGCAGTTGACTGTTTAGTAGAACAAACAAACCAACCTTTTTTCACGCAATACTTCACGTTTCCACTTCGACTTATCGACTAATCTCTAGCGTGCTTTACCGGGCTCCGATTTTTTTATAAACTGTTGCAATTCCTCCATTTTTTCCGCACAAAAACAATAAAAAACCACAGCAACAACACCCGCAGGTAACGGAATCGCCCATACTAATTTACTGTGTCACGTGACCAAATATTGGGCTGCCATTGGTTGGATTTGTTATGGAGGAATTTGAAACACACATACTTTGTTTTAGAGCACTTTGCACCGAACACTGTTATTATAATGTATTTTACAACCGCTTATAGCGGGATTTGATAGGAAACAAATTCACGAATTCGTGCTACTTTATGAGTACTTTCACATGTCATACTTGGCTAAAATTTTAAATAAAAGCGTTTTAGCGGGCTTTGAAACTAGACGACTCTTTGATGATTTCCCATCGAAAAAAAAAAAAAAAAAAAAAGGCATGCTCTCAGCAGTAGCGCTTGCGACCACTAGACCAACAAGGCAAATTAAAATTGTTTTATTGAAATAATTGATTTACATAAATATTTACAAAATAGGGCCTTAAACTAGAGGTTGGTATATCATATTTCGATTCTACCTGAAGTAGGATTAAACCTGTATCTCAAGTATGTATCTCCTGTATATCAAGACCCAATTGACCAAAATAGGCTTCTCTTAAGAAAAAAAATTAATGAATCTGTATAGTTTGTGGTAGCGGAAAAAAAATATGTTAATTTTGAACATATTTCCCAGAACTTGGTTGTTACCAAAACACGTTTTGAAAAAGAATTCTCGATACAAACTGACGTTAAACTAACCTCTTACTTTGAGTTCTAATCCAAAATATCTGTATTAAATATCAACATACGGTACGAATTTAATTAATAACAAGAACGTCTTATTTCAATGGAGAACTTGGTTGTTTTTTATTTTCGATTACTCAACTCAATTTTGAGTAAATAGATAATTACTTCATATTTTGCAATAAATCACAAGCGTTGTGTCATCGCGCTTCTCCTTCTTTTCTATGCAATCTGACAGTGACCACGGTTTAGGTGTTGTCAGCGTCTTAATGAAACTACATTCCAATAGCCCCTACGTAATGTTCATAAAAAATATTTAATAAACTACCAGAAGCATTAAAAGATGAGATCAGCGATACGACTTTTATGATTAAACTCAAGCAAATATTAATTGAAAAAGCATACTACACAAAAAACGACTTATTATATTATTATTACTTATTTATACATACATGACAAAAAAAAATGACTTAATACAAACAGACACCATTCACCATTCACCAGTCATAGATTCATCCATAGATACATAGATAAATATAATATGATATAATATGGTTAATTGACCTGACCAAATAATTAAGTTGTACAACAACCTATAACTGATCTCAACAAAATATTTTTTTAATGTTAATAGTGTATTTAAAATATTAAAAATTATTGATTGTTAATTTCTTTCTTAATTTAATTTTTAATTTAATAATTATTATAATTTTAATTTTTTGCTGTGCTCGACAGGGTCTGTAATTGTACCTTAGCTCTAAGCCTTTGTAACACCTTTAAAACATTATGAAATGCAATTAAAGATATGACTATGAATATGAATATGAATCACTCCGACAAAGTGGTACAATCTTGAAAATATATTTTTTAGGCCCTTGCACGTAATGTGGGGATGATTGAGATTTTTTTCTCATCTATCCCATAGTGTGGGATAGGTAGTGTATCGTTGGATAGGCCGTTCAAAAATATTGCGGGTCTGTCAACATCATTTTTCGATTCAAGGATGCTTTTGCGTAATATTAAGCTTTAAAACGCAATTTATTGTTAGAGTCGCCCCCCCCCCCCCCCCAAAGCTGCAAAGCAATGGTTATATATGGAGATGTGAAAAAATTCATGGCAGTAGTACATATAATGATTTTAAAAGGAAAACTATCACAGCTAAGTAGGCTTTACAAATTAACGAGTAAGTAATTGACCGTGGCGTATATCGATGTATCGAGCATGTTTTTCAACTACAATGTTAAGGTTGTTTTCGGGATAAATTCATCTCAACTTCCAACTACGGAACACTTCATTGTGCGTGGTCCGACACGCACTAGGCCGGTTTTTTCGAATGATGTAACACAGTCGGCGATTCTTTATTCACATTACAATCTCTCCTATCTTAACTATAAATTAATAATATTAATAATTTAATCATCCTAACTAATATTATAAATGTTAAAGTGAGTTTGTTACGCTTTCACGATAAAACAGCTGAACGGATTTGGATGAAATTCTGCACATGGGTAGACCATAAGCTGGGTTAGGACATATGATATTTTTTATTCTGGTAGTACGTTTCCGTGGGAAAAGCTAGTAGCTAATAAGTAATTTAAATAGGCATGAATTTAACGCGGCGAAAAACTAGTCTGATTTAGGGGAAAATAATTAAAATGGGTAGCAAAAATAATAGGTTGGCAGCTACAGTGAAGTAGCATTTAGCAGCTTAATAATCAATTATTAGCTTTGTTTTAATTTAAACTAGCATCGGATTTTTGTTTTGGTAACTGAGAGAGTCACCAACAACCGAGGAGATCTGACGCTCGGCGGCTGCTACCGCGGCACGCTCGCTTCGCTCGCTCGCCTTCGCGCGTTAGTGGTCACTATTCTAACCTAACCTAACCTAACCTAACCTAACCTAACCCAAATGATTTTATACTTAAAATGATACTTCACTGTAGCTGGCAACCTATTAATTTTGCTCCCCATTTTATTTTTTAGTAGCAAATAGTTAGTCGCACTTTAAGTTGTTAGTCTCCTGGAAAATAATTAGCCATTTAATAATGACTAAAACTGCTACATAATCAGCCTATAATTTACCCACTGCTGGGACACAGGCCTTCTCTCTGTGAGAACCGTAATCCACCACGCGGGCCCAATGCAGGTTGGTAGATGTCACATGTCTTCGGATTTTTGGTTCTAGGACATGCCGGTTTCCTCACGATGTTTTCCTTCACCGTTTAGAGTGCAGTGGTGATGAAATAATGTACACAAAGTAAAGCGCCTGTCAGGGTTCGAACCTACGACCTACAACTCGTAAGTCGCGGCCGCTACCACTGGGCCACCACTGCTCTCCGTGCCACTTAAACTGCTAATTAACTATAAAATTAAGATCTCGTCCAATAACGTCTTTCTTATTCACTATGTTAACGGGTTGTTTAGTATTCAACACTCGCACTGCAGTTAAAATTCACTCATCTTCACATTTGCTATCATCAATATTTAAGGTACTTCCATTGCGTGGTTGATAACAGTTTCCATTCGCTGTCTAATGCAATCCGATACAACGGTATGCGGGGCAAAGTTATGTTCATAAGGTCGCCTCAAATTGGATCGGCAGCTATATTTGTGACCTCACGGGCACCAGTTTTAGTTTTAGCTGGTTTAGTGATCTATCATTGTATTTATAATAATAATAATAATTCTTAATTCGCAGACCTGGAAGTCCATAGTAGTGACATGAAATATACTTATTTAACTATTATTAGTAATACATACAAACAAACAATGAACAAAAACATAATAAAATAAAACAAGATGCCCGTATAGCTACTTAAAGCCGACCTGTGTGCAGTCTCACCCACCGGCCAAGCATCGGGCAGTCCCACCGGTCACTAAATGCCCTCAACATGCTGTGGGAGCTAAAACATGTTCTTTGCCGGAGAGAAGCGCATCGCTTCCGAATAATGGCGTAAAAATCATCTATCCTCGCATCGGTAAACATACCCGAAGCGCTACAAAACCACGGCAGCCCCACAAGCATTCTGAAGGCATTATTATATTGTACACGCAGAACGCTGTATGCCTTCCGCGTATACTTGACCCAGAGCCTATTGTCAGACTTTCTACACCTGCAGCCTCTGGGCAATACAATAGCGAGCCTATTGTCAGACTTTCTACACCTGTAGCCTCTGGGTCAAATATACGCAGAAGGCATACAGCGTCTGCCTGCAGAAAAAGCGTCATTTTAACCCCACAAGTACACCGTGCTACCGTATTACCTAGAAATGCTAGATTATAGTGGAAATGAACATAGTGAGATCTTGGTTGGAAATTGACTACATTCTGGTATAGGTGACTAAGGGTTTGTTGAAGATAGTGTTGCCCAAATGCAAGAACAAGACGAGACTTAGCCAGTCTTGGTCTTGGTCTTGCGCCAATACACCTGGTCTTGGTCTTGGTCTTGGTCTTGCGCTCCCAGTCTTGGTCTTGGTCTTGGTCTTGCAGCAAGAGTCTTGCAAGTCTTGCAATTACCTATTAGTCTATTACTATTTATTAAAGTTTACTTTAAATCTTAGAAAAACGTATTAGAATTGGAACATTGTGAGCTTGAATTAACATAGCCATAGTAAAGATCAAGCAGATTAATAAATAACTGAAGATTTGATAAGAAATTCGAAAAATCAACTGACCTATATGTCGTTTTCCATGGAAGTAACTGTTTCTTAATAAACATTTATGATTTATAAGCTTACATTTGCTAAAACATGTAAAAAAACAAATTAATTACAATAACTTGACTGTATTTTAAAGAACAATACTTATCTGTCTAGAAAGAGATTGAACCCTCAACTTATAAGAAATTTAATAAAAGAGTTTTACGATTTATCATTTATTTGAATAAAAAATAAAATACAACACAAATCAACAGCTTTATCATTAGGTTATGATACTTTATATCAATTTTTTTGACCAAGAATTAATACAAAGTAACCATCTGGCTGACTCATCACTTAACCTATTTCTATGTTTTCTAATTACTAATGATGCTTTAGAAAATAACCTCTCAGCAGGTACTGAAGTTGCAGGTATTGAGAGAAAATCACGGGCCATTTTCGATAAAATCGGATACTCCGTCTCATGCGTCCTCCACCAATCTAAAATGTCTTCCGAGCTGGCAGTTCTTGGTTTTCTCAGGTACTCCTCCAACTCGTCTATCACTAAGCCTTGAAGACAAGATCCAGATGACGTCGAGGGACATTCATAGAGTTTATCAAAGTCTATTACGTCTTCATCTTCATCACATACTTTATTTTCTTTTTCTGGTAATTCCAGAGATTTGTTCAGTGAGTGTAGACTTTTATATTCTTCATAAAGTTCATTGAACTTGCGCAGACTTTCTGTTTTAAGTTGCTTCCCCCACATTGTCAGGTCAAAAGTCTGAGCCTTATGCCTTGGGTCTAAAATTAAAGAAGTACAATAAATCCAGTTGCTCTTCTTGTAATGTTTAAGCATTTTGTCTCGAGCTGCTTGGAAAGCTAGAATGAGCCTTTCATCCACTTCAGATCGATTAGGTTTCTCATCTAACTGTTTTACCATAGATTCAATTTTATCTAGCAAGAGATTGAATGATACAATGACTAGCGGTAATGTAACATATTTGTCTCCACCAAGTTTTGTACTTAAAAGTTTAAAGTTTATTAGAAATTTATGTAATTTTTCGAGTACCTGCCATTCATTAGCTGTGATTTGAAAATCATTTAATTCGGTGACAGAACTGCACAATATGTCAATGCCCGCTCTCACTTTTAAACCAAATCCAATCATATCATGTGTGGAATTCCATCTCGTTGGACAGTCAAGAATGGCATTTAGATTTGATGGCACGCCAGCTGCTTCACAAGCAGACTGAAACTTCTTCTTCACTATCTCACTTCTTTTTATTTTACTGGAAATACTGCGTAACTTTGTTACAGATGTACGCGAGTCAGCAATATTTGGTGCAGATTCTTCATCTTCCTCATCCTCAGTTTCGTCTGCATAGTCTTCGTACTGCTGATCTTGCGCGTTAGTGTCAGACTCACAGTGTAATGCTAAGGTCTTTAATAAATCTTGTACACCAAGGTTTAAAATGTGAGCAAAGCACCGGAAATGTTGATTGTCTGAATCAAAGTGTGGCGGCAGCTGTTTGCCCAGTTCATACATAAATTTGGTATTTGCAGTTGCGTTGTCGACCGTGATACCTTGTATTTTATCAATTATGCCATATTCCAATTAACCCCGTAGTAACTCCTACCAGCAATTGACGTCCACCCATCAATGGTAAAAGACATTTTAGATGATAATTGTTGAAGTCGTTCCTTGAGATTCAATTGGAGCTCTTCAAATCGCTCTTTGACTTTCCTTCTAAGTGTAGACCTTTTAGGAAACACCATATTAGGGCAAATACGTCGAAAATATACTTGTGTAGCTTCGTCATCGAAAAATGAGAAGGGAAGATATTTTTTCACCACCCAATCAACTGTAGCTGTCGTGATGTTGTCACTGCTGTTTTCCGACTGAAACAAAACAATAAATCTTGTGTTATTATTTAAAACATACTAGGTTTGAGCGTATAAGAGGAGGTTTGTTGTTGTTAAATCGAGAAAATCGTTAAATTGATATTTGTTATATTAAGGTTGCACTGTACTGTAATTTACCAAAATAAAGTACTTAGTTGTTACTGGCCGATTAAATGAAAATATGGGTGTTTATAAAAAATATTTAAGACGATTATTACATACTTAATATGTCGCACCCCTAGATGAAAACACCACTAACTCAAAAATACTTACGTAAGTTAATGGCGTTTTTGAAAGTATCGCATGAATAGCTACGCGGAGTTAAAATTCTTTTAACTGTTAAAAAAATATTCTTACCTGTCCACTTCTTCCAGCGGTTACTAAAAAGCTTGTGATATCTCCACTTAATTTTGGTTTAACAGGAAGAAATATTTCTGATTCCTTTTTGTGGAAAGATATTAGATGTTTCCTTAAGCCTGAAGTGTTTCTGTTTTTCATTTTTATTTCAATCTTTTTATGTTGGCACAATTTACAGAAGGCAGTTTGGGATGCATGAATTATTTCGAAAAACTCCTCAAATTTGCTTTTGGGTCTTTTAGATCTGTGACTCAAACTCTCGTTACTCGGACTAGAATAATTTGAATCTTCGTCACTCATATTAAATTGTACACGTGATACGTTTTTAGAAAACAACGAGAATTAGTAAAAACAATTATTAAGTTAGACTCGAAGCACAGCTCAATTGGAAATTACTGGAATTAAAATAATTCCTTTATTTATAGTACGTTTCCTTGCTTTCTACCGCGCCGCCTCGCCACGTGCCGGCTCTATGAAAAGGATGCCGCCGCAAATCAAACAATGCCGCGTGCGGCGTACAAACACACACTAAATATTACCTACTTGTACAGACGCGACGCGTGAATAAAATAGAATTAGTGCCAATCACTATTCTTTACATATAAGTGAATGTTTTGGCGTACATCTATACTAATATTATAAAGCTGAAGAGTTCGTTTGTATGTTTGATGACAGAAGTTTTAAAATAAATAAATAAGTCCTGAACGTCACTATACCTCCAAAGTTACTATTCCTCGTGGACGAAGTCGCGGGCACAGCTAGTAAATACTTACTCTCATCATCTCTCTCAGAGATATTCGGGCTGGTAAGTAATACAAAACTCTTATCGCAGGCTTTTTATTTTATTAGTAGGTAAGTACCTACGCTTTTTATATTATTTTATTAGTTTTGTAGAATTTTTTTACACGTTTCAAGTATATTTAAAAGTGGCTACAATATTTATTAAACGGGTGATATTTGAACACTTTTTTGCTATTTTTTCTTGTAAAAACTTAAGAAATATAATTACTAAATGTACAATAATAGTACCTAAGTAATTAGTTTAAAACCATATAAGTAATCAATATTATAATATATACTTACTAGAATGAATTAATATGACATCTACTACCTATCCTTACCATTTTATCCTAATCATAATACTACTTGCGTGATCAGTATAATGTATTCATTTTCATTCTAAGCACTCTGAAACTTATTTATTCTTTGGAACACCTGTAGGTACTCTTAAAAAAATTCGAAATTATTTTGCATGAGTATACCTACGCCCTATGGCGGCAATCAAATAGTGTCACAAATGTTATGATTTCGGCGTGGCGGCAACGATTGTTTTAGATTTCAAAAGAAGCCGCCGGCGCGTGTATCATAACCATGTACTTCCGAAAAGCGGCAAATTTCTTTGAGAAGTAAGTACAAAACCTTTGATGCCGCATTATCAAAGTGCCGATGGTTAAAACATAACTATGCATGCACTCAGTTTGATTTTAATAGATATTTTTTTATTCGCTATGTTTATGGTATTAGTCGTAATGCGCATAGGTCCAGTTTTTCATATTCTTTGATACAGTTTTCTGCGTCTCATAGAATTCCTAAGCGTACCTACCTATACACCGAACTGTTACACCTAACTACTCAGTGAAATAGCGCTAAGTCCTAGCTGCAAGACGCAAGAGTCTTGCAGGCTATGTCTTGTTCTTGCTCAAGTCTTGCACGGTCAGTCTTGGTCTTGGTCTTGCTAAAAATACGCGGTCTTGTTCTTGGTCTTGGTCTTGCAAAAACGCAAGAACAAGACCAAGACTGCAAGACCAAGACTGAATTTGGGCAACACTAGTTGAAGAGGATGACCATCAGCGTTCTCCTTTCTGCTGGTAAATACAAAGTGTATTTTTATGCGGGAATCGCTCTTTTTATTGAAAACATTTTGGCTTACTCGGTCTAGTGGTCGCAAGCGCTACTGGTGAACATGAGGTCCCAGGATCGCTTCCCAGGTCGGGCAGTGTTATTGGGTTTTTCCACTAGGAATTTCTCAGTAGCAGCCCGGAGTCTGAATTTGTGCCCGGTTGATGGCAATAGGCTCGCCCCCGATTACATGGAACTTAAACATAACTGGTGAAATGCGGGTGTACTATAGGAGCACCTTTGCCTAACCCCTCGGGGATTACTTGCGTGATGTTATGTTATTTTGGCATACTTAATTTTTTGGTCAGTCAGTCAAATGTCATTTTCAACATTACGTTCACATCGAACTTTCAATAAGCCATCAGTAGGTCTATAAGGCTCTATCCTGAAGATATAGGCAGAGGTTGAGATTCGGTAACTGCTCACATAATTTATTAATATGACAATGACATGAATATTTGTTTTATTTATTAATTACTAGATGCGCCCCTCGGTTTCACCCGCATAAGTTTTGACCCCGTGGGTATATCGGGACTAAAAGTATCCTATGTGTTATTCCTGGCTATAAACTATCTGTGTGCCAAATTTCATCCAAATCTGTTCTGTACTTTTTGCGTGAAAGTGTAACAAACATCCATCCATACATTCTTACAAACTTTCGCATTTATAATATTAAGTAGGATTAGTAGGATATTGTTTTAATTATTGTGAATGTGAAGACTATGTGGGCCATTGTTCTCTTTCTCAGTTAGTTTTGATCATTGTCGGGCAGTTTGAGTAATTTATGTGGCCTACCCAAATGTCCTGTCTTTGGTATTGTTTGTTGAATCGTTGAGCTCCTTAAGTTCTGAGTTGAGCTGCACGATCACTGACAAATGCGTGCACTGACTGGACAGGTCCACTCAATCTGTGTGGTTTTTTCAGACATCAATCTACACGGTCTTCACATGATCTGACCACGATTATGTCTAGCAGCAAGTACGCGACGGCAACGAGCGATTACTCGCTGGTATTCGTCTGTACCAAGCGTGAGTCGCTCAGCGAGTGTTATGTCCACTTGAGAGTACGTTGTACTGTACGTTGAGTTGATAATACTCTTGTCGGTGCGACAAACGAGTAGGTACTCACCGGGCGGCGGCGGCGGTGTGAAAAATCATCGACAACTACTTATGTATCTTTTTTACTTTTTGTGCGTTTCTTGGGCGAGAAAATCAATGATAGCTCTATTCGCTTTTTCATCGCCAGTGCACAGTGGTTCCGCGCCCTAAGAGAGGCGGTCATAGGGTTTCACGACGGTAATGACTGTCGTTATCAATACTAAATATTATCAGTATGCTTTTTTGTAATACTTCATGTTATAATAGAATGAAAAAACCGAATTAATGTTAAAAAACTTATTTTATTAGAATAAATAATGCATTTATGATACTTGACGAAATACTTACTAAAATACAATAAAGGAATTGGAACTTAATAACTAATAAACTTAAATATATACATTTTTATAATACAAATAAAGTAAATACCAAATTATTACCTAACTACAAATACAGAAATGGACAAAAAATATATTATTTACATGTTAATAGTTACATAATAGGAGCTGTATCTAAAATAATGTAAATCTAGTGTTTATTATATAACTATATACATTTTATTCTATACCGACAACAAATTCAACACCTCTTTAGATAGAATAGACTTCTTCTTCCGTGATAACCTTCTCAAACCAGAAATATAAGGATCCGAATTAAGAAGAAGTCTATGTATCAAGTCGGTGTTTGTGACAACCCGGAACATTTTCCTCGTGTTGTCACGCCTAAACTGTTTAACTAACTATTGCAAGATTCGGCGGCCTCTTCCGAAAGCTCACCTATTGACAATAATGCGTGGTCAATTACTTCCGAACCATGAATGAGGACCTTATGTACAGACGAGGGCAGGTTGTACCATGACAACAAGCTTACGTGCTGTGTCTAGAGCATACTCTTTAAAAGCCACGTTATTAATTTTGTATCCCGACGAAAGACACTGCAGCAGATTATGACATCTGTCAATAAGGTCTTTGTCTAATCCAGTAATTTCCGCTGAAATAGCTGAATTAGAAAAAAACCTTCTGGCAGTGTTTCCATCGTTGGATGTGCCACTTCCTCCACTTCGCGGTTTGTCGACTATTAGACCAAGTTGTTGCCTAAACTGTTGCTGGACATGTTGTTTTTTCTGTGCAAGAAGAGCTTTATCGTCTGAAGAACGCACCTGCCATTTTTTGAAATCTAATCTATAGGTAACGTGAATAAAATATTCAAAGAATCGGATATGCGAGTGAAGAGGAGATAGTCCAAATTGATATTTACTACTGTCTACAGTTTTGCTACATGATTTATCTATATCATTCATGTCTTTTGGAGTTAAACCACAAATATAGCACCTACTACAAGATGTATCACTCAGAGCACTGCACACTTTACCATCAATCATGGTTAATTGTAAAGAATGCCGCACCTTTATTTCACATCCATTGTGAGTGAAAGATGATGGCTGTAAACTGTCAATTTTAGTCTTGAAATAAGCTTCTTCTTGTACGGAAAGGTCTTTCGATTCTTTGGCAAATTGGAATCGAATAGGCCTACAATACCTGGTGGAGGAAGGGCGCGGGTTTTTCCAAACTATTTGGTCTGGGTCGGAAGTATTTGACTTACAAACTAATTGGAGAGGACAATATGAAGTAAGAAACATACTGCCATCATCCTCGATACCAGAATCACCAAAACACTGTTTATATTCGCTGTGCCCCGTACTCCCATCGAAACCCCATTTTCCAATTAAAACAAATTCTTTATTAAGGTCAATATTAGGTATTTAAAACGTGTTTTTGGGATTCTAGTATTCGCCATGCAGTATGGTCTAACAATGATTGTAATTCTACTTCAGCCGATGATTCCGTGATAAACTCTTGCGATGGATAACACCGCTTCTTAGCTTCCAACACTTTTGGATAAGATGGTAATGCATTCGGTGATTTTGCATTAATGAACTCTTTCATCATAAGATACTGATGTTTAGTCAGTTTAGTCTCAGTTATGAGAGACAAGACTTCATCAGTGTTGAAATTTAAAGAAGCGTAAGCGGCGTCAGATCGACCTGAATCATCCAACAAATAATTGATTGCGGAACTGTCTACTTTACTTAACTCTGCAACCCTGCGGCGTTTTGATCTCTTGCTACACTCTTCGAAGTCCTTCCTGTGCTGATGCTGTTGAGTGCTCGTCGAAGCCTCTGCTGCTGGCCGTTGAGTGTCGTGGCTCCCTGCTGCTGCACAATTTGACAGAACGAAAACTTCAATTTCGTTCAGCCAGTCTCCGTACTTAGATACCATGCGAGATTGATTGCGAGAGACTTGCTTCCAAATAGCTACAAATCTAGTACAAAGATTAGCAACTCTTTTTTCTAAGTCATCAGCAACCAAATTCTCAACGTCAGGCAGTAACTGTATCAGGGCTTGAAAAACTCGACGCCACCGTTGCAGTTCGGAATTGTTGTCCTTCATAGACAGCCAAGTATCTAATACAAGCATTCTTTTAAAAGAACACTCAATCCTAGTACCTAAAAAAAAACAACAAACAGTTAAATGCGGATCAAAAACAATACATATTTCGTAGCAAGTGCTACGCGCCCAGCCGCTCGGCGTAGACCCTGGCTGCACGTTACAGATGCAGCATGCCGCAAGTACTTTTTTTAAATTCTAGTAGTAGAGATTTTAAGCGACGAGATTTTAAGTAAAAGCTTCAATATAAAAAATACAGAAATAAATACGCAAGAAATGCTGCGGCGTAGCACTCTATTTAAAAAAATGGTGTATTAAAAATGAAAAATATTAAAGTAAATTAATAATACATACCTGTAACTTGAATGTCCATTGCAAAATAACAGGTCACAAACAAGTTCGATCTTGAAAACACGCGTCGCGTCTTAGGGTAATTAGCGCTTGGTGATAACACGGTTGATGACTAATTACATGTGTTTGCTTCCGATGCCAAAAAAGGAATGTTGCGAACAATAGATTGCAAAACCTTTTATACCCTCAGGTAGTATGACAACTAGTGGGTAACTGAACCAGATATAATGGCTTAGCTCAGTCATTGCCATTGGAAGCCTATGACCTACTAACGGGACCACAGTGCAGTGGGACCATTTGCCACAGTTAGGGGAGAAATTTTAAAAAGGTGTCTGGGTCTGGTGGGTGGTGGTGTCTTAAAAAGGTGGCTGGGACAGACTGGATGCGGAAGGCGGTGGACAGGGTGTTGTGGCGCAGCCTGGGAGAGGCTTACGTCCAGTGGACTGTTGTAGGCTGAGTTGATTGATTTATTGATTGATTGATTGAGGGGAGAAATTTTCTAAAATTCTTCTATGGTACTCTCCTTTGTATTTGTACACGAGGAACTCAATCTGCCTAGCCTTGCCCAACTATGTTGAGGTTGGCTTCCAGTCTAACCAGATGCAGCTGAATACCTGTATTATACATGGAGCGACTGCCTATCTGACCTTCACAACCCAGCAACTGACTTTTGCGCTTCTGGCTAGCCTTAGGGACTGTCAAAGATCTACGAATGACAGCTGGGACCAACAGAATAAAGTGCATCCCGAGGAGGGGTCTCGGTATGTAGTGGATGGTCACTCATCCACGAACAGACCGCAGCAAGCGTAGCTTAACCTTCGATCGACCTGTGCGGCTGTTATCATTTAGCCATGAGCCCCTCCAGAATCGTCTATTCAGTATATATAGCAGTAGAGGTAACATGTCGTTTTTGCATGCTTGTCTCTGAACATCTTAATTTCTGCATAGTTTTAAACAAACGGTTTCGGATGTTTTGAAAGAAACCAGTGCTATCTTTTATTCATGTGTCATTGCATATTAAGACGCTGACAACACCTAAAGCGTGGTCACTGTCAGATTGCATAGAAAAGAAAGAGAAGCGCAATGACACAACGCTTGTAATTTATTGCAAAATATGAAGCAATTATTTAATTACTCAAAATTGAGTTGATTAAGTTAGTTAGTTAGTTTGTATCGAGATTTTTTTTCAAAACGTGTTTTGGTAACAACCAAGTTCTGGGAAATATGTGTGTTCAAAATTAACATATCTTTTTACCGCTACCACAAACTATACAGATTTGCCATTTTTTTTTTTAAGAGAAGTCTATTTTGGTCAATTGGGTCTTGTCAGCGCCTTAAAGCGTTTGAGTCTGCGGTTTGAACTTCTTCTAGCTGGCAAGTTGTAGGCCAGCTAGAAGAAGTTCAACTTCTTACATAATCAGCCTATAATGTTCCCATTGCTGGGTCACAGGCCTCCTCTTTGTGAGAGGGAGTGGGCCGTAATCCACCACCCAAGCCCAGTGCCAGTTAGTAGATGTCACATGACGTCGAATATTTGGTTCTACGACATGCCGGTTTCCTCACGATGTTTTCCTTCACCGTTTTGAAAGCAGTGGTGATGTAATAATTTACACAAAGTAAAGCGCCTGTTTGGATTCGAACCTACGACATACAACTTGTAAGTCTCGGCCGTTACCACTGGGCCACCACTGCTCTCTGTATTCTCTTCATCTTTTCTGAATTTATAAATTGAATATGCTTTCAGTTTTAGATTGAAAAAATCAGTTGCTTACAATTGGCAGCTAAATGATGTCACATTTTTTTGGACCCTTACAATGTAAAAGTGTATCAGATCTATACAGTGTATCCAGTATATAATAAATAACCTTGAAATAGCATATACGTAAAAGAACTTATGGCTATTATTAAAAATATACAAAAAACAAAAATATCCCAATATACCTAGATTTTTTTGAAAAATATACTAACTTTTTTTTTACCTTATTTTACATTCTTCTTCACCACGACCACAATAGAATGAATTCGATCAGTTATTTATTTTGATAATATTTTTCGTTGACAGAGAGGCCGTAAATAATGTGACTAGAAGTTACACACAATTTTTTTATGTGTTATCATAGGTACTACTTGGTATATTATTTTTTTTTGTATTTTTTTTTAGGACGGCCATATGGTTTATTGTATGCCATTGCTTTACCGGACACCCTGTATATGTATATATCCTATCATTTACTGGATTCTACAATGCTGTTACCTAATATTTCTTCGAATATGGTATGTATTTGAACTTTTTTGGCTCGCCCAATGGTAATTTCATCCTTTTCCCGGGTGCAATACCCTTTCTTATTTGTCTTAGGTATAAGACCAGCTGTAAAGGCTGCTTCTGACCTGTCTTACTGGGGTACTAGTGTACCCACCAGGCGCTTCGTTTTACCAGCCGCATTACTTGAAGTTCGATACCGATAAGTACGTTTCGGTGTGTTGCCTGTGATGCTATCCAGGCGGGCTTCGTCTGAGAGTCCAGTTTGCTGTACGTCGTTTGACCTACGGTCGGTCGAGGCACAGGATGCAGTCCATCAGGAGTGGCTTATTCTAGACAATTATATTTGTTTATTTTATTTAGAGTACTTCTAAAAGTACTTCGTAGAGATTATATTTTACCATAAGATGTTTTTAAAATAAGAGTGCTTTATTAGATAATATTCACGTGTTTTTTACGTATTTAGTGGTAGCGAACCGTAAACCGATTGCAATCGATTCTCTGGATCCTAAATCAAACGCGAAGGTCACTAATATTTCCGATGTGATGTTCCTTAAGTTTTCTCGTAATCCCACTTCTTTTTAGGCCAAATTACCCACTTTTTTATCTTTTTAATCGACTGCCGCGGAAGGGAGTATTTGTATTTTTTTACTTAAGTTTTTTTTTTTTATACTTTGTTTGTTTGATATTTTTTATTCTACTAAATTAATATACGTGGTAAAGTGGTAAAGTCTCCTTTTTTTCGCTACAATATGTATAAACATAATCAAAGCAAACCTACCTCATTGAAAAAGTGTGTGTTCAGGTTGTTATCTTGGCTCATTTAGGGATAATTGTTTCTCATGTCTAACTTTATTCATCCATAATTAGGTAAAGCAAAAGAAAAAGACAAAATACTTAAAATTATTTTATTGGAATCAGAACTTATATTAATCAAATAAACTTTTTTCAAACAAAACCCTTTTAAAAATTACCCCAAATGCTAAATTTATTTTAAAAAAATCCATTCATCGTAAAAGTTGTCCATATCTTGTCGTAAAAGTTGTCCATTTATCTTTTAAATTTTTAACGGCCGTAGATTCGGACCAAATAGTAGTATCCGAAGCCTCTAGCTGTTGTCAGTCTGATGGTCGTTTGGTTAAATCCAACGCCTCCTGCCCTGAGGGAGGGCTGTCCCCACTGGGTGCCTCCCACCTCTACCGCCTCGAGGTAAGTGATACGCACGTTGTTAGCTCCTCGGTAAGTGATGTCCTGGTACTGTACTGCGTTTGCAATAGCGTTCTTTGAGTAGTAGGCACTGAAACAATATTAAAGTGAGATAGTATATTTGTGAGACTCATTATTTTTACTTATAACACGTTGAACGCTTTCAATTCGAAGGGAATCATGAGTAGTAAAAGTACGTTTCCATAATAGCGGAGACGTGTAGGAACCGACCAAATACAGACAAGACGAGAGACGTGATGTCGATTTCAACCTGTGTTGGTCGATCCCTGCTCATGTCCAATCCCTTCGCCTTTGCATCGTAGTTCGTATTTTGTCGCACAAATTACGTGTATAAATCAAAGATGACCGGACGGTGAGCTACCTATTGCTCACCGTCCGCAAGCCCGCGCCTACGGTGGCCGGAAATCCGCCGGGGATCCCGACGCCCAGGGCGTCTCCTGCGGCGGCTAGGGGCGAGAGTGCGCGACATTTGCCTTTCCCTCAACCGTCCCGCCTCCTCCTTCGCGAGCATTACTACTTCGCAGAAGGAGGTGACAGCTGCCCATGTCCTCTCGCTCCGGACCATTGACTGAACCAGGAAAGATGAGGGCTTGAGTACTAGACTCCCAATATCGTTCAGAAAACATTAGTCTTTCGATCAAAATATACATAAGAAGTCTCATGTTCATCGAATAGAAAGTTACCCGTTCCGTTCTTTTCAGGAGACACCTGCTAACTGGTTGATCTTTTACCACAGTGTTCCAAAATTCTTTTGTCATGTCGAGCAAAGAAGAATGCTTAGTTTGTATACAGGTACACACCTGTGAAGCAGTCTATCTCCTGGCATGTAAGTTCCTTGGTACATGTTAGTCCTGGCAGCAGCATTTTTGACTGCAGCCGTGTCGATGCAGGCGACCAGTGCTGCGAGCACAGCGATGAGGATCAGGCAAGTTTTCATCTGAAATGGCACATTGTTATTAATTTAAAAATTGCTCAAACGGCGTACAAAAACGTGTCCTATACAGATTAAACACCCATAACTAATAAAATAAAGTACTTACATTTTCAGTTTTTTAATTAGGTAGTCCCGTAAAACAGTAGCTATCTCCTCAGAGTAGATTGTGAATATAAGTCACTACCCGCAGGAGATAGTATATATAGTATCAGACACCAAATGATAACATAGATAATATTAAGTGTTTATCAATGACTAATTATTTATTAACAAAAACCGGCCAAGTGCGTGTCGGACCACAATGAAAGGTTCCGTAGTTGGGACGAATTTATTCCAAAAACAAAATTAGCATTGTAGTTGAAAAACCTGTTCTCCCATACATCGATATATGCCACGGTCAATTCTCCAACTGCAAATTTAAGTTCGACTATAACTCGTTAACTTGTAAAGCCTACTTAGCCGTGATAGTTTTCCTTTTAATTTCATTATATGTACTACTGCCATGGATTTTTTCAAATCTCCATAAACAACCATTTAGCTGGCTCTAACAAAAATTAGCATGCTTAATATTACGCAAGTGAATCCTTGAATCGAAAAAAGGTATTTACAGACCTGCAATATTTTTGAACGGCCTATCCAGTGGTACGCCATAACCCACGCCATGGGGTAGACGAGAAAAAAAAAATATCATCCCCACATTACGTGCAATCCCAGTACGCAAAAAATAAATATTTTCAAGGTTTTATTTTAGCACTTTTCGACGTGATTAATATGCCAAATTACAGCTGTCTAGTACTAAGCGTCTCTGAGCTACAGTGGGGTTAGACAGACAGACAGACATGGTGAAACTATAAGGGTTCCTTGTTTATTCCGGAACCCTAAAAAAAGAGCAAGTTGTACCGCCGCTCCATAAAAACAACTTGTTATCTTAATACAGTCGGCTTTGTTACAAAAGCTTTGTTAATTAGGAGAAACCTTAAGGAAAATGATGAAGGAAAAGACTTATTTCTTGGGGACCCCTAATGAATACCTACGCTTCGGCTGAAAAGTATAGAGGGTTATGCTGAACTACTCCCGAGTGTCGACTGACTGCTGCTGGTAACAATGTTCCTAACATCATGCGGATAAGCGTGGGATAGGTTCACCCACAATGGTCCACCTGAAGGACTAAGTGCGGAAACCAAACCCTCTAACATAGAACATAGAAGCGTGGGATATACTGCCACCCGTTCCACGC
Source organism: Atethmia centrago (assembly GCA_905333075.3). Taxonomy (NCBI): domain Eukaryota; kingdom Metazoa; phylum Arthropoda; class Insecta; order Lepidoptera; family Noctuidae; genus Atethmia; species Atethmia centrago. The sequence continues at coordinate 20,443,357 of HG995385.1, forward strand.
CACTGACAGGTATCCATTATGTCAGCCTGTCATTATGCCAGCAGCCCTCATCATCGTGACTTCACTTGTACTGCGACCGCACATTCTTAAAGGGGGGTGCACGCCACCACCCTGGGCCTAAGTCTCATCAAGTGGTGAACTACCCCAAGTTCACCGACGCAAGTGTGTGAAATAGATTATAAGCAGACTAAGTTTAAAACTATGCTTGTTACACGACTGCCAAAAAAAGGAGTGTTATGTTTTCAGGGTTCATGTATGTTTGTGAGTTTCTTTATTCCACTATAACTTCTAAACGGCTAAACCAATATCAATGTATGTGGTATCATTAGAAGCGTTGTATTACCCCAGGTAACATAGGCTGGTGAACATTTAAACAATTTAATGGGGGAGCCATAGTTCCTGAAAAAAAACTTTTTATTTTCATAAATAAAATACTACTTAAACTATGATCGTCGACAGCTTGCTTCGTACATAACAAAAATATATAACAGTAGTATGCATTCGTTGACTAATAACATAACAAAAGAAATTAAATGAATATAACAGTAGGTACTATTCAATATCCTATAGAAAAAACTATAAAAAAAATATAGTTTTTTCACTGAACGGTATAAAATAAAAAATAACACATTTAAAAAATTAAAAAGCACATTTATTCCTTGCAGTCGGGGGACGGTTCCTTGGAACAGTTCTTTACAGGTCGGGGCGACTTCGCTGAAAATATTGGTATTCAGTTCAAAATCATTTAGTTTGTTTTTAATTTTTTAGTTCAATTTTTGTAACTAACTTTTTGACAAGGCAGACGTCATCATCTGCCTTTTCCCAACTATGTTGAGGTCGGCTTCCAGTCTTACCGGATACAGCTGAATACCAGTATTTTACATGAAGCGACTGCCTATCTGACCTCCACAACCCAGTTACTAGGTAACACAATACCCCTTGGTAAGACTGGTTGTCAGACTTTCGAGCTTCTGACGCCCCATAACGACTGTCAAAGATCTACAAATGACAGCCGGGACCAACGGCTTAACGTGCTTTCCGAGGCACGGAGGGGTCTTGGTATGTAAAGATGGTCACCAACCGCGGCAAGCGTAGCTTAACCTGATCGATCGACCCGTGCGGCTGTTTTTACTTAGCCACGAGCCCCACGACAAGGCAGGCGTGTTTTTAATTATTATTTTTTTGTTCTATTCTATTAAATGCCTAGTTTTTTGTTTCGGGAAATACAGGTGTGATGTTGTGGTATGGTTCAATTTATCGATGCAAAACTCTACTTACACTGATTCCATAATGGCGGCTATTGGTTTTTAATGTTAACTTTTTAAACCGGATTTAATTTAACATGATCGACGGATTATCAGTTTTTGAAATAACTGAAAGTATCAGAATAAAAGCAACTCCAGAGAGTAGTTGGTCGTTTTCAGCAACTTGCGATCTGAGTATATCCGAAAATGGCACGCCTCCTTTGAATAATGTGCGGTCGCAGGTCAGGTGAAGACATGGTGATGGGTCCCGCGGACATTAAGACTAGCATGGATGTGGGGGTGGTAGGGCAAATAAAATTCAACATTCAATTTTAAATTGTATATAAAAAAAAACAATTATTCTTAAAACAAAAACAAATAAAGCTTTCTACTCGCTCCTGTTTGGATACTTAAAAAAATATAAAGATTCCGACTAAATGATTCCATACATGGATACCAGTCTGAGGTCCTGGTACTGTGTGGGGTTTAGTAAGCACCAAGATGGTTTTATTTTATGTAAAGGTCATTCCTTTTACTTAGTTTTTTCGAACATCCTCGATAACCGTGTTAAAAGACCCATCACTAAATAAAGGCTTCACTCGAGTTTGTATGTTGTCGTGCGTGTATAAACTCAAAATTGTACATACATACATAATCTAATCAGCCTATAATGTTCCTACTAATGGGACACACACCTGCTCTCTTCGAAAGGCAGTGGGCTATATAATTATAATCCATCACGCCAGCCCAGTGCGGCTTGGTAGATTATGTCTTCGAATTTTTGATTCAATGACTTGCCGGTTTATTCACGATTTTCCTTCACCGATTTGAATGCAGTGGTGATGAAATTATTAACACAAAGCAAAGAGACTGCCAGGGTTCGAACCCACGACCTACATCTCGTAAGTCAGAGCCGTTGGCACGGCCGTTGATAGCAGTAAGATATTGTGCATAATTTAAAGACGATCAATCACGATCATTGGTGCTTAATTTTTTACCCTAATTTAATTAGGTATATATTCGAATTTTACTTCATTTTAACTTTACATCTAAGCAAATACTTGCATATTATAAAGGCTCTTGCAAACTGGCGCGACTTGTCGGTAGAACAATTTCAATTGTTTTCATAGAATTTGTTCTACTGGTGTCGTATCGCGCGCCACTCTGCACGAGCTTTAACTAATGTTATAAATGCGAAAGTGCGTTTGTTTGTTACGCTTTCATGCTAAAATGGCTGAACGGATTTGGATAAAATTTGGCACATAGGTAGACCATGACCTGGATTACGATATAGGATACTTGTTATCTCGATATTCTCACGGGATCGAGACTCATACTGGTGAAACCACGGGGCGTATTTAGTAAGAGATAGTTTGAATGTCGATAGTCTTTCCACACAGCAAGAACCGTTTTTAATATGTGTCTAAATAGTTTTACCTATACATAAGAAATTTGTAAAATGTGTGCTTCCCACCCCGTAAAGTTAATCACATGCTCCTGCTTGCTTAATTTCATGCGTGACACAACAAGTTGATCTGATGTTAGTTATCATAATTATATTAGCATGTGTTGATTTATTTGATTTAACTGGTGACCGAAAAGCTGGCGGCTTTCTCGCGCAACGCATCAGCATTGCAATTCAGCGAGGAAATGCCGCCAGCATCCTCGGTACAGTGCCTCGCGGGCCTTTTTTAGGTTTAACTAAGTTTTAATTTAATTTAGTTAATGTTAATAATCATCTTGTAATTTGGTTATGTAAATAAATATATTATTTGCATGTGATTACATGTCAATATAATTAACTCCACTGCTTATATTGATAGAACTGACCTAGGTCATCATACATGCATACATAAACTCGTGCTTTTTTCCCATGGGGTAGGCATCAGTTATAAAACTCCGTTTGCTACGATCCTTACATAATCATGTTCCTTTTTCTTGTACTTCATCAATATTAATTCGGTCGGAAGACTGCTCGACATAGGATTAATTGACGTGTTGAAGGTTGCGGGAACCCGCTGGATGCAAACAAAGCACGGCAGGACCGATTGATGTAACGACGCTTTTACTTGGTACTTCTTGATTAATACTTCTTTTAAAAGAGTAACCGTGGAGTTCCTTGCCGGCTCTTCTCCATAGGAAACGACCAAATATAGGAACCGTGCACCTAGCTTTTGACGTTTCATAAGTGCCCATGTAGGTTTATGTGAAATAAAATATACTGTTTTTTTTTTGGGGAGGCCTTACTTCCCAATTTGGATGAAGGATTTTTTTGAACAATAGGTCACTAATATGATGATTTTACTTTAGCAACAACATTTTTTTTTAGCAGTGAAGCGTAATAATTTTTATTATGTAACTCAGCGGGGCACTCAATTTTTCACACGCTTTTTCTTCTTAAAGAAAAAATACACTGGTTGTTCGAAGTGAAATAGTTTAGATATAGAATCATTTTATTACACTCATCATGTACTTTCTCAATAAATGTTCTATATCACTTATGATGTCAACAAACAACAATGTATGTTTATGATGTTTTGCAGTACGATGTCTTCTGTATTATGGATGGCAGCATGTGGCGTTCTGTGAAATTCAGTTACAGACCTACGTTTGTGGGAAAAGGCGTAAGGTCATTTCTTAATTTAGGGATTGATTTTCACACTCTAAGCCTCATTTAGGAAAAGCAAAAGAAAGAAAACTAAATAAATTAATAAAATATTTTATTGTAATCATAATAAGTTTAAAAAATAAATAGATATTTATTGTAATCTCCCTCTGCAAATCCCCCCGTTGCAAATATTTATCCCCGTCGTAAAAAAAATCCAATCGCCGCAAAAGATGTCCATTTGTCATCAAAGCTGTCCATTTATCTTTTAAATGTTTAGCGGCCGTAGATTCGGACCAAGTAGTAGTATCCAAAGCCTCTGGCTGTTGTCAGCCTGATGGTTGCTTGGTTAAATCCAACACCTCCTGCCCTGAGGGAGGGCTGTCCCCACTGGGTGCCTCCGACCTCGACTGCCTCCAGGTACGTGATACGCACGTTGTTGGCTCCTCGGTAAGTGATGTCCTGGTACTGTACTGCATTCGCAATTGCGTTCCTGGAGTAGTAGGCACTGAAACGATATCAAAGTGATGTAAAATACAGACGAGACGCGAGACTTGATGTGGATTTCAACCAATGTGATTGATCGATTTCTGCACGTGTCCGCTCCGCTCGTGTTCGCTTTACTGGAAACGCAGGGTGCGTTTACTTTGCTCGAGTTCGTATCTTGTCGCACAAATCAAAGACCCTACTAAAAATCGCCAAATTGACTATTAAGATTTCTAAGACCTTAATTTTATCGTACTGCCAAATGTCAGCCAGAAAATATTTATCTTTCGATAAAAATATAACTAAAGAACTCCAATGTTCAACACTGCTAACATGTCAGCAATCGAATAGAAAGTTACCGGTTCCTTTCTTTTAAGACGCTGACAACACCTAAACCGCGGTCACTGTTAAATTCCATAGAAAAGAAAGAGAAGCGCGATGACACAACGCTTGCAATTTATAGCAAAATATGAAGTAATTATCTATTTACTCAAAATTGAGTTGAGTAATCGAAAATAAAAAACAACCAAGTTCTGCATTTAAATAAGACGTTCTTGTTATTAATTAAATACGTAACGTATGTTGACATTTGATACAGATATTTTGGATTAGAACTCAAAGTAAGAGGTTAGTTTAACGTTAGTTTGTATCGAGATTTTGTCTTCAAAACGTGTTTTGGTAACAACCAGGTTCTGGGAAATATGTTCAAAATTAACATATATTTTTTTCGCTACCACAAACTATACAGATTTGGCATTTTTTTTCTTAAGTGAAGCCTATTTTGGTCAATTGGGTCTTGTCAGCGCCTTAAGGAGACACCTGCTAACTGGCTGATCTGTTACCACAGTATGCCAGTATTCTCGTGTCCGGCGAAGAAGAAGACTTATTTCTGATATAGCTACACACCTGTGAAGCAGTCTATCTCCTGGCCTGTAAGTTCCTTGGTACATGTTAGCCCTGGAGGCGACATTTTTGACTGCAGCCGCGTCGTTGCAGGTGAGAAGTGCTGCGAGCACAGCGATGAGGACCAGGCAAGTCTTCATCTGAAATGTCACATCGTTACCAATTTATTGATGATTTGAATGGTGGAAAAAAGTGTCTAGCAGTATTGAACATTAAAATAACACAGTATAATATAAAATTGATTGGAAAGCAAAAAAGTACATTGGAAGAACAATAAGTACTTACATTTTTAGTTTTTAATTAGGTAGTCCCGTAAGATACTAAAGTAGCTATCTCCTCAGAGCAGAGTGTGAATATAAGTAACTACCCACAGGAGATAGTATATATAGTATACAGATACCTTAGATAAGATAATATTATTATTAAGTGCTTATCAATTACTAATTCATTAGATTCACAACAAGCGGTAAGTAATACCGCCGTTCCATAAAAGTAACCTGTTATCGTAATGCAATCGGCTTTGTGACAAAAGCTTTGTTAATGAGGAGAAACCTTATCATTAGTTTTGGTCATTGTTTTTGTTTTTATTTTCTTAGTTTTAAGTCTGGCAGTTTGAGTACTTTATGCGGCCTACCCAAATGTCTTTTCTTTGGTATTATTCGTCAAATCATTCAGCTCCTTCAGTTTTGAGTTGAATCGCATGATAACTTACAAATACATGCGCTGACCAGACAGGTCCACTCAAATTTGTGTGGTCCCTCAAAAGACCATTTCAGAGACCAATCTTCATGGTTTTCACATGATCTGATCATGGTCTTTAAAACAGACTGACCTCTCGAGTTTGTTTCGGCCTTTCTTCTCAGAGTAGTCCGATAGGAAATGCCGACCTCATCTAGATTTAAAAAATATGATTGACGTGTAAAAGTGTTTCTACAAACAAACTTACAGAAATAAAATCATTTATAATTATTAGGTAATTAAATAATAATATTGTTTTTTTTATTACCACTTTCATTCGTTTTTACAGGTGGGGACAATACAATAATGTAGTCCCAATTTAATTTAATTTAAGTACAGACAAGTCATACAGAGGACAATTTGTTAAGTGTCACCTTCTGGAATTCCGCCAAATAGCAAGTAAAAATAACCAATCGCAGAGATACGCTGTTGAGTGTCTTTAAAGCCCGCCCCAACGGTGCAAACTTTAACAAGTTTGTACGGGCCACCAGGACTTTAAACAGCCTGTCTCTCGGCCCTTATCGCAGCCTACTGTTTGGAACGAGCAACCCCAAAGATTCTAGTATTTGCGGATTATTCAAAATGCTACGAAAAACCATAAAATATAATTAACCACTGCGAAATTTCGCCTTACCTCCAACTTATAGTAAGCAACCATCCCTATTACAAAGATGGTTGGATACATAAGTGACTATAATGGGTAGACGCCAAATTGCTTCGTTTAAAGGAACCGCGTAAGTTAATTTTGCACTTTTCTACCATAAGACAATACTTCGTTTCAAATGAATTCCAGGTGATAGCACTCGTTTCCAGATTAGTTGTAACTAAAGCATTTTAGAGCGACTTCACAGCTGCTGTACTGTATTCTAAAAAGTAAAAAACTGATCCTGTTTCGTCGTCACTGATCATCATCATCAGCCTAGCTTTCTTATAAGCTATGTTCGGGTCGCCTTCCGATCTAACTGGATACAGCTGCAACTGAATACTAGTCTTATGGATGGAGCGAGTTCCTATCTGATCTCCACAACCCAGTTGCTGGGTATGATTGATTATGATGATGATGTGTGGGATTCTCCATGGTAAGACTGGTTATATGATTGAACGATCCTATCTCGTCTTTATATCTAATATGGTCTTTTTAAAGCAGTGGTGGCCCAGTGGTAACGGCTGCGGCTTACGAGTTGTAGGTCGTAGGTTCGAACCCAGAGAGGCGCTTTACTTTGTGTAAATTATTTCATCACCACAGCTCTCAAAACAGTGAAGGCAAACATCGTGTGGAAACCGGCATGCCCTAGAACCGAAAATCTGAACCAACCCGCACTGGGCCCGCGTGGTGGTTTACGGCCCACTCCCTCTCACCGAGAGGAGACCCGTGTCCCAGCAGTGGGGACATTATAGGCTAATTATGCTATGCTTCTGAGTTCCTATAAGACCTCCACAATCCAGTTACTGGCTAACACGATTCTCCTAGGTAAGACTGGTTGTCAGATTGACCGATCCTATCTCGTATTCATGTCTAATATGGTTTGAGTGTGTGTTTATTATGAGATGAATGAACATAAACGAAGCCAACTGTGTATGTAGACATCGTACATCGTCAAGTTCTGCACTGTAGGTATACCTCGTTTGTAGGAAAAAGCACAAGTTCATGTCCCAATTTAAGGGATACATGTTTCACACTTTATAACTCATTTAGGAAAACCAAAAGAAACATAAATAAATTTAAAAATAAATTTATTCTAATCAGATTTTTTTAAATAAAGTAATACTTTCTGTTGTAAAACCTCCCCTGCAAAACCCCATGCAAATATTAAACCCCGTCACAAAAAAAGTCGCAAAAAAATCTATTTGCCGTAAGAGTTGTCCATTCGTCGTAAAAGTTGTCCATTTATGTAATTGCTTATCGGCCCCAGATTTCGACCATATAGTAGTATCCGTAGCCCCTGGCGGAGGTCAGCCTGATGGTCACGTTGTTCCAGCCGACGCCTCCAGCCCTGAGAGAGGGCATTCCCCACTGGGTACCTCCCACCTCTGTCGCCGCGATGTAAGAAATGCGGACGTTGTTGGCTCCTCTGTAGGTGATGTCCTGGTACTGTACTGCATTTACAATTGGTGACTTGTAGTAGTAATTCCTGAAAAAACAAAGTTTTTTAATTATAGCTTTATGAGACCGTAGTTATTTCCTAATTTCGTCGAATACACTCGACTTGTGATCTCGTCCCGAGATGAACCCATATGTAGGTGCGAGAAACCGTAAACAACACTGAAATCGTACTGTAGTTTCGTCCACCCACTTAGGAAGAAGGCGTGAGTTTATGTATGTATCATAAAAATATTAAGTAATAAAATATCATCATCATCTGCCTAGCCTTATCCCAATTATGTTTTGGTCAGCTTCCAGTCTAACCACCTATTTTACATGGAGCGTCCGCCTATCTGACTCCCACAAACCGAGTTACTGGGTAATACGATACCCCTTGGTAAGACTGGTTGTCAGACTTTCGGGCTTCTGACGACCCGTAACGACTGTCAAAGATCTACAAATAACAGCCGGGACCAACGGCTTAACGTGCTTTCTGAGGCACGGAGGGGTCATAGTATGTAAAGATGGACATGGATCCACGGACCAACCGCGGCAACCGTAACTTAACCGGATCAATTGACCCGTGCAGCTGTTATTACTTAGCCACAAGCCCCTCTATCAAGTAAGAAATATCAAGGAAAAAATTACAATCAATTTAAATCGTTGGAAAAACCCGTATAACAGCTTATCAGCTTAAACGATTATTTCGTTTCAATCGACTCAATGATACGCCATTAACATATCTAACGATGATACAGTGATATGTCCGAAAGACATGTATTATGTCCTATCGCATCGGTCAATATACCCGCTAAGTCACCAGATGGATATCTACATGCTTACTAATCACAATAATATGACTCATTAGTAAAATTAAGCCAACGCAACGGGATAATTTCGTAATACATTCACAATCCCGAATGCCTTTTATTTTGACAGTTCAAAATAATTATAAAAATAAATGAATAAAAAATAAATTTAAATATTATTATTTATAATTTATTTATTTATTTACTGCCTCGTTGGGCTCAGCTTGAGGTCCTGAGTTCGATCCCCGGGTCAGGCAAAGTGTTATTGGTTTTTCTATCTGGAATTTCTCAGTAGCAGCCCGGAGTCTGGATTTGTGCCCGCTTGGTGGCAATAGGCTCGCCCCCTATTACATGGGACTTACGAGTACACATAATTGGCGAAATGTGGGTGTACTACAGGTACATCTCTGCCCATCCCTTCGGGGATCAAGGCATGATGTTATGTATGTATTTATTTATTTTTATAATATTTTTAATTTATAATATTTTATTTTTTTAAATATTTTTAAAATTTTTTTTAAACATTGAATAATTGAATAGGAATTTATGTCAATAGAAAGTTTGTTACGCAAATCGAGCGCAGGAATATAGATAAACCAGGGAAAACTGCGCAAAATTATACAAGTAGGCTTGCGTATCTGGCAGGCTTTTGTGTCATACCGATGTTTTCACCAATCAGAATTTGTTTGGGCACAATGGCGTGTTAGTTTTTTGCAAGTTACTTGTTTACTTTTGTGCAGGTTATTGGCATACTTTTGTGCAGGTTATTGGCATACGTTTGTGCATGTTATTGGCATACTTTTGTGCAGGTTATTGGCATACGTTTGTGCATGTTATTGGCATACTTTTGTGCAGGTTATTGGCATACTTTTGTGCAGGTTATTGGCATACGTTTGTGCATGTTATTGGCATACTTTTGTGCAGGTTATTGGCATACTTTTGTGCAGGTTATTGGCATACTTTTGTGCAGGTTATTGGCATACTTAAGTGCAAGTAACCGGCGTGTGTATTTCTTTATTATCACTTTTACTGTAACATCGAAAAGTATCTGAACGTAAGATAAATGACTAAAATGGCTGTTGAACTTGTTTATAAAATGAGTAAACAGATAATATGTCCTACTAGTCTGATATTAAACATAAACATAATATCACGCCCGTATATCCCAAAGGGTTAGGCAGAGGTGTACCTATAGTACACCCACATTTCACCAGTTATGCTTAAGTCCCATGTAATAGGGGGCGAGTCTATTGCCATCTACAGAGCACAAATCCAGACACCGGGATGCTACTGGTAAATTTCAGATGGAAACATCCAATGACACTTTGCCCGACCCGGGAATTTAACCCAGGACCTCATGCTCAGCAGTAGCACTGGCGACCACTAGACCAAAGAGGCAGTCAATATTATTTGATATTATCTGATAATATTGGCTGATATTATCTTTGATTATATCGATGCATGTCTGATAATATCGATGATGATGTCACTATTCCCGATTGACTCTGACAATATTTTGTTACAATTAAATGCAATTCATTATTGTGTGGTTACAGCTACTGTCCTTTCAAGGGGACCCCATATTATTATGATCTTTTTTTTTTTGGATGGGAAATCATCAAATAACTTCTCCCGCTCTGGGCGGAGCGGGACGGTGTGTCGGACTCTTAGTGACTAAAACCCACCCGTATTCCTTCCTGTTGCCTGTGTTACCAGGGGCCCCGTATGATCTACCAGTACTTTCCTTAAAAAGTCCTTTCTTTCCCAAAAATCTCAATAATTTAAAGGAGCAATGCAAAAGAGCCTTCGCGACGGTACATAACGTTTCTGGCTAAACATAGCACGTTACATTAGAAGAAGACTTAAGCCTGCTTGCAACATAAATCACTAATTCCGTTTATCGCTAAACTAATTTAAAACATAGTACTGTTTCTTTTAATTAACGTCTCACGTCTAGCGTTACATGGAATTTTGTGGTGCAAGCCTTACTTGGCCTTAGTATCAATGTAGGTGTGGTACATACCTGTGAAGTAAATAATCTCCTGGTCTGATACCTCCCTGGTACATGTTAGCTCTGGCGGTGGCATTTTTGACTGCAGCCGCGTCATTGCAGGCGACCAGTGCTGCTAGCACAGCGATGAGGATCAGGCACTTCATCTGTAATTAAAGTAATACCAATTTAGAGATGGCTTGAAAATCGGAAAGTCCATCAGTTTTCTTTTGATGCTTTTTTTGTTGAATGTTACTGTTAGTCTGTATCTTATTTATACCCCATTGCTGGGCAAAAGCGTCTTCCCCCCCCCATGACTTCCAGCTCTTGCGATCCAGGGCTAATGTGGACTGGTCATTGGTCAAATGTTCATGTTTAATCTAATAATTATTTATTTATTTTTTAAACTTTTTGAATACTGCTGTGTCATTCCACCTGATCTAGTTTAAAATTGTATTGACGTGTAGAAGTGTTTGTACGAACCTACTTACAGAATTAAAATCATTTATCATTTACCAAATCGTGGTTTGAATATTTGTAAGTTGATTCTTACTCCACTGTGTTACAAAATGTCAAGTATGAAATTAAATTTCTTCCTTATTAGGTAACACCAATCTTTATAAATACAATAATCGTCAAGCATAACATAATGTTTATTTGTAGAGAAAGTTAAGAAAAACAATAAAAAGATACTTACATTTTCAATATTTCTCTTAGTAAACCTTCACAGTAGCTATCTTCTTAGAGTACAGTGTAGAGCATAATAAGTTAAGTTCTAAAGGAGATAGTATATATAGTTCACAGATACATACCGATAAGATAATACTATCACTGACTCATGAATAACAAGTGGTTGTGTCGCGGTTTCATAGAAATCTTTATCTCAATAGTATCAACATCTTTGTTAATTGTAGGATAACTTAATATGAGGAAAATAATTATACTTGCAAATTAATGTTGAATCACTTCATCATAAATATGTGCGTTACAGGGCCAAAATATAAAAAAACAAATGTCATTTGTTCAAACTAGGCTGAGAATCAGCACTTTTTGATCGCCAAAATGACATAAGACAGTCCTCCAAAACACCCACCATTCACCACTTCCTAGTGCTTTAGCTGCGAAGAAGTGGCGCAACAAACGCCCCATCTGCACAGTTGTCTCCTCGCGCACCTAAGGGAGTGGTGCGAGGAGGCGAAACGCCGGGGCGTAACTCCGCTGCCGCGAGAAATCGCGGCACAGCGGATGGAGCTCCGGCGGAATCTCATGGCGACATGGAGAGTGCGGTTGTCGCAACCCAATGCTGGGCACGCCACAATTGCGGCGACAAGTCTCCTCTTTAAGAAATGGCTAGAGAGGCACCACGGCATCCTCACCTTCCGCCTGACGCAGGTACTTACCGGACACGGCAGCTTCGGGAGGTTCCTGTGTCGGATAAGGCTGGAGGAAACGCCCGGGTGTCAGTGTGGATCACCCGGAGGACAAAGTGGAGCATACGGTGGAGGTCTGCCCGGCTTGCATATGGGCAGAGCACCACTGTGTCCTCGTGGAGGCGATCGGCGGCAGAGATCTCTCGCGTCCGGCCCTGGTTCAGACCATGGTACGGAGCGAGAGGGCATGGGCAGCCGTCACCTCCTTCTGCGAAGCAGTAATGCTCGCGAAGGAGGAGGCGGGACGGTTGAGGGAAAGGCAAATTACGCGCCCTCTTGCCCCTAGCCGCCGCAGGAGATGCCCTGGGCGTCGGGAATCCCGGCCGGATTTCCGGCCACCGTAGGCGCGGGCTTGCGGACGGTGAGCAATGGGCAGCTCACCATCCGGTAAAGACCAGGCCCGGTTCGACGGCGCGTTGTATTCCACGCGCGCCTCAAAGAGATGTCGTCAGCACATGTGTAGGGGTCCACTAGGGCCGATCCCTGCCGGGATCGCGGGAAGGTACTAAAGGGTTACCGAGGCCCCTAGCAACACAGGCAACGGAAGGAATACGGGTGGGTTTTAGTCAGTAAGAGTCTGACACACAAAAAAAAACCACAGTTGTCTGTTCAGTTAGAAGAACTTGATTCTATACAACAGTCATCATCTGCCTAACCTTTTCCCAACTACGTTGGGGTCGGCTTCCAGTCTAACCGGATGCAGCTGAATACCAGTATTGTACACGGAGCAACTGCCTATCTGACCTCCACAGCCCAATTACTGGGTAATACGATACCCCTTGGTAAGACTGGTTGTCATACTTTCGGGCTTCCAATGACCCGTAATGACTGTCAAAGATCCACGGATGACAGCTGAGACCAACGGCTTAACGAGCTTTCCGAGGCACGGAAAGATCTTGGTATGTAAAGATGGTCACCTATCTACGGACCAAGCGCGGCAAGCGTAGCTTAACCTGATCGATTGACCCATACGGCTATTATTATTTAGCCACAAGCCTCTCTATACAACAGTATGCAAAGTAAATAACATTACGGAACACAAAACATTAGATTAAATTTTTTGGCATATGTCAATTAGCACACGCCAATATACCAACAAAAACATTGAAAACTGTTCAATCAAAAATAAAAACGTAAACAGAACTGATGATGAATACCTACCGAGTACTCAAACTCAAAGTATTTATTTAAGTTAAAACCAATAACAGGCACTTTCGAAGAGAGTCTTCCTCTCGAAGAGAGAAGTCCTGTGTCCCAGCAGTGGAAGCATTTTGGGCTGATTATATATGTTATGTAGGCACTTTTGAACTATCAAGGAGTGTCAGTCACTCAGAAAGATGCAGCTAATTGCCCATTTCAAAGCGTAGGTTCCTATAGAGAAGAGAGGCCAAGAAACTCTATGGTCACTCGTTAAACGTGTTATTTACCTAGTTCTTTAACAATAACACTACTTTCGCATACATCCGATTCAAAATCAAGAAATTATGGTCCGAAATGCCCTTGATACTTTTTTTAAGGGTTGACTAGTAGAAAATGCCTATAGCTTTATGTCTGCCTCTGATCATTTGTGTGCTTGAAGTATAAATAAATAACTACTTTGTGTGGTTGCACACTACATTCGAATTCTATCCGTCCGAATTTAGAATATTTTGTGACGTTTCGGACAGTTATTTCGTCGGAATCGGATCAGATACACTGCGCAAGCAGTATCTGGTTGAGATGGAAGTGAGCTGGCCAAATCATTCGAATACATGCGGACAAAATTAGGCCAGTCCTTCTGTTGTTTCTTTCTTAGTGCACAAAAAATGCCCCGTTGAGTGGTCTCGCATATCACAATTTATTGATTGTCATATTCTTTCTTACAAGTCAATGAATTCATGTCGTCTTTAGAAGTGGTAAAAGTACTGCCTGAAGGATGCTGATTAATTCAGTCAGCGATATTTTTTCTTTTACATTATTTTTCGTCTCCGATTTTAAATTTTTAACGGAAATCTTCCATAGTGGGTACATACTAAGTAAATCTAATATTTCAATCTAAATCTCAAATTTATAAATCTAATATTTTAAGACCTACCAAAAAAGCTTATACGTGGTATTCTCATAATAATCCTATACTAATCCTAACCCTACAAGGTGTCGTTTTGCATCCTCGTCAAATTCAGGGAGGTAACTATGCTAATGATTCTCGACAAGAATCAATAAAAAAATAAGTAGGTCAATGTTTTTTTCTAGTTTTTGAAAATTGGCATGTGTGAGACACGCATGTTGAAACGCGGTCCGTGTGATACCGCACTGTAACTGCCTTTTTACACACACACTACCGCATCCGCAACGGGGTGATTCTGTTCTCTGAAAGTGTTGTATTCTAAAATACTTTCAAACTTAAGTAACTAAAAAACAAGTAGGTATATATTAATTATTGAGTACGTATCGTAATTTTATTTGATTATGTACGTCTTTCATAGCAGCCTCCTGAAATTTGATGAGGATGCAAAACGACACCTTGTATATAGTAATATTATAAATGCGAAAGTGAATTTGTTTGTTTGTTTCTTACGCCTTCACGCTAAAACGGCTGAACCTATATTATATTGTAGTCTGTGGGCTGAACGGATTTGGACAAAATTTGGCACATAGGCTGTTTTTCATTCTGGATCGCAGATAAAGTCGCGGGCAACAGCTAATATGCCATCTGGTGTTCCTACAAAGGTGTAATATTTGTCAGTCGTTGGCCTGCTGCCAGCGTTGGTCGCCAAAGTTTGCAATTTAACTTTATTGTTACGATAACCATCGCTGATATTTACCGAGCTTTTTATTACGTAATTCGAACGTAAATTATTGTTATTATTTTTGTTAGAGTCAAGTGAAAAAAATCATGGACGAAGTACGGTGGGCTGCATCAATTGGGTACCCCAGTTGTATTAAAATTTGTAATACTACCCAGTAGTAGGTATTAATTTTTTTGATGAATAAAATTGATGCAGCTCACTGTACGAGTACATATAACGAAATTTAAAGGAAAACTATCACAGCTAAGTAGGCGTTACAAGTTAACGAGTAGTCCAAAGTAGTAGTACCAAATTACCTTTGCAGTTGGAGAATTGACCGTGACGTATATTGATGGATTGGAGAACATGTTTTTCAACTACGATGTTAGCACGTTTGCTAGCAGTACGTCGTTAGGCGGGAAATTAAAATAGTGCGTTATGACACTACGTCGAGTGACGTGCACGTCTGTCAACGTAGTGGGCAAGCGATTTGGGCAAGCAAACACATGCCTAATATAACACAACGTCGAGAACCGTTCACGTCCATCGACGTTGTATCAAATTTCGGCAGGCAAACATATGGCCAACATGACACTACGTTATGAAACGTTTGTCATTTAGTATGGAAAATTCTACTGTCGTAATGAGGTGTCAGGGTAAGTGCTCACTGTCAGCGAACGTGTTAAGTTTGTTTTTGGGATAAATTCATCCCAACTACGGAACCCTTCATTGTGCGGGGTCCGACACGTACTTGTCCGGTTTTTTTATTTAGTAGTTTGATGACGTCATGCTCGTCATGATGCATGCATTTGGACCTAGACCAACGAGGCTCCCAGTCTTTATTTCTGTACCTATTAGTAAACTATTTTTGTTAATTCTTTATTTACGAGCTGTGCCTAAGGGATAGCCCATCGGCAAGAAAGATGAACTTCCATACAAACGTCCCCTAACTAACCCCTTTAGGAGATGATTTTTCATAAATCCTTCCGAACTCAAACTCAAAGCATTTATTTCAAATAAACCAATTACAGGCACTTTTGTATTGTATTGTCGAGGGGTCGGTCAGTCAGAAAGATGAAGCTGGTTGCCCATTCCAAAGTAGGGCTTTGCATTCCTAGGTGGTACCTATGGAGAAGAACGGGAAATAATCTCCACGGACACTCGTTTAAATCAACATAATTATGGTTACAAAATATTGTTTACATCATTTATTTTGAAAATATAGGTACATGTAAAAATGATGCAAAACGTCAAAAGCGTCCGTATTAAAAATTTAATAAAACAAAAAAAAAACAATTCAAACCACCTGTACCTGTGTGTGTGTACCTGTTAAGCCCCCGCGCGACACCGATCCGGTGTAAAACAATAGAAAATCAATTGTGTCTCATTAGCTGTCCTTGACCGACTAAATTAAAAAGGACACTAAGGAACACGGCTTGGTGTTCCTTAGTGCTCACCTACGTTGCTGCTATCCGCGCTTTAAGCTGTGCGTTGTCGTCAGTGAATTTAAGATGTTCTATTTTTTGTTTGGTTAAGGCCTTGGTGGGTATGAATCCGGGCAAGTACCAATGAGACATTTTTAATTCATATGTAGTTTTTGAGTTTATCTTGGACATGACTGACATCGGTGACAGTCGTTACGGGTCGTCAGAAGCTCGAAAGTCTGACAACCAGTCTTACCAAGGGGTATGGGTGTTACCCAGTAACTGGGTTGTGGAGGTCAGATAGGCAGTCGCTCCATGTAAAATACTGGTATTCAGCTGTATCCGGTAAGACTGGAAGCCGACCCCAACATAGTTGGGAAAAGGCTAGGCAGATGATGATGACTGACATCGGTGAAGGAAAAATATCGTGAAGAAACCTGGACTTTTTTGTAAGTCTGTTAATATAAGTCGTTAATAAACCCGTCTTCAGCAAGCATGGTGATCAATACTCATGGCTTCTCTGTTTGAGAAGAGGCCTTTGCTCAGCATTGGAACACCATACCAGGCCCGTATTATTTACTTATTATTATTTTCAAGTAGAAGATTCACGGTGGATTTGAACTTGTGGTCACTTGTAACTAATGTATCATTAAAATCGGCATTAATTCTCGAGTGGCAGTACTTAAAATAACAATGCATTGTTGAACACTATCATAAATACACCGTGTAATAATTTCACCGCGTGACCGAATGCTTTGTAAAATTGACTTAGCTAAGCTGACGATTAGGTGGTTAATACCACTGCATCGAAAATTACCCTATGATTTATTCCGAGACTGACGACTGACGACAATTGACGTGACGTGCTGCACCGAGGCTATGGATGCCTGGAGACTCGCTTCCCCGAATTCAGATCCACCCGACAATTCATCTTCCTAAAGACGGTGGGATGAGCCGCTCTGCACACTAGTACTGCGGAGCGTGCGTGCCTGCTGGCTGTGGGTAAGTCGGGTCTTTAGCTAGATACACTACCTTCGTCGAACACTTTAATCGACGACACTACTTTCTGCTAGGAGCTGTTGTTCTCCTCATAACTGTAAGGCGAAATTGTCAACAGCCTCGGACACCACGGCCTGGCTTGCAGGCGAAGTGCGGGTTACTTAGCGCGGCACGCGAATATTAATGACATCATCCGACAAGCTCTTGTTACCATCGGCAAGACCGGACGTCTTTATTTCCATGGAAGGTGTGTCCCCGCAACGCGTGTGGG
Source organism: Atethmia centrago (assembly GCA_905333075.3). Taxonomy (NCBI): domain Eukaryota; kingdom Metazoa; phylum Arthropoda; class Insecta; order Lepidoptera; family Noctuidae; genus Atethmia; species Atethmia centrago. Next base: position 20,461,107 of record HG995385.1, read on the forward strand.
GCGCAAAGGTGTCGTCTTGCGCCATCACATCTTCCTGGCTCCGCGTGCAGTGGGTCTGCTGCTGTGGCTGCGGAAATACTCAAGCGCGAGCCCTTTGGTTTTGAAAGCCTCGGGTCGTGGGGTCATGGTGCGGGTGCTCATGGTTTGTTCAACCAAATGTCAAAACCGCTGGTTGACACTTCCCGTGATCCATGGGCTGGCTTTTACTTTGGCAGGAGGAAAAGCATTGCCATACAACGTAGTAATGTCAGAGCAGTGGTGGCCCAGTGGTAACGGCCGCAACTTACGAGTCATAATTTGTAGGTGCGAACCCAGACTGGCAAGCGCCTGTGTGTGTGTGTGTTACACAAAACAAAGCTGCTTTGTGTAAATTATTTCATCACCACTGCTCTCAAAACGATGAAAGAAAACATCGGGAGGAAACCAGCATGACCTAGAACCAAAAATTCGGAGACATGTGACATCTACCAACCCGCACTGGGCCCGCGTGGTGGATTACGGCTCACTCCCTCTCAAAGAGAGGAGGCCTGTGTCCCAGCAGTGGGAACATTATAGGCTGATTATGTGGTAACGTCGCCAGTCTCTTGGGTACATTACCAGTCGACAGTGATGCGGGGGATTTTTCTGACGCCATATTTTAGTTTGCTAATAGGTTTAGTTAGGTTTATTATATATTTATTTTAGTAATCTGTTAGTTAATTTGGTGTAAACGATGATGTAAAACACAGTTTTATTAACGTTTAAAAATGCTTATTTCAGGAACTGTTAATGCTATTGACTTGAAATTTTTCAACCTGTATTGCCCCACTGCTGGGCAAAGGTCTCCCCGATAGCTTACCATTGTTTTTTGTTGACTTCTTTGAGCAATCTCACGTAAATGCATCTAGGTCGTCACGCCAGCGTTTCCTAGGCCCTGCCGGGGCCGCGTGGAAGTTCGAAAGGGTTACCGAGGCCCCTGGCGGAAGGAATACGGGTGGGTTTTAGTCAGTAAGAGTCAGTCACCCTCCCGCTCCAACCAGAGCGAGAAAAGGTTTTTGATAATTTCCCACCCAAAAAAAAAAAGGCGACGGCGTCCACATAATCAGTCTATAATGTTGCCACTGCTGGAACACAGGCCTCCTCTCTGTGAGAGGGAGTGGGCCGTAATCCACCACGCGGGCCCAGTGCGGGTTGGTAGATGTCACATGTCTCCGAATTTTTGGTTCCTGGACATGCCGGTTTCCTCACGATGTTTTCCTTCATCGTTTTGAGGGCAGTGGTGATGAAATAATTTACACAAAGTAAAGCGCCTGCCTGGGTTCGAACCTACGAACCTACTCGTAAGTCGCGGCCGTTACCACTGGGCCACCACTGCTCTTACGACGTCCGTCTTACCTGAAATACTTACCTAGTTTTAAACAAAGCCAAACATGGTAATATATTTGGACAATAAGTTCTTCAAAATTTCTACTTCAAAAAAAGGTTTAAATTAGGGATGAAAGGTTTTTTGGGAACGGCCTAAATCTACACGGAAGAAAGTGCTTACTAGCACTTTTCAAGCGACTTCTTACTATATCCCAACATATTTCGTATTATGTTTCATATTTCGTTTTTGTCATCTGTTTCGGGTGACCACTGAAAAACAGCGCTGTGCTTTAGGGATGAAAGGTTCTTTGGGAACGGCCTAAATCTACACGGAAGAAAGTGCTTACTAGCACTTTTCAAGCGACTTCTTCCTATATCCCAACATATTTCGTAATATATGTTTCATATTTCGTTTTTGTCATCTGTTTCGGGTGACCACTGAAAAACAGCGCTGTGCTTTAGGGATGAAAGGTTCTTTGGGAACGGCCTAAATCTACACGGAAGAAAGTGCTTACTAGCACTTTTCAAGCGACTTCTTACAATATCCCAACATATTTCGTAATATGTTTCATATTTCGTTTTTGTCATCTGTTTCGGGTGACCACTGAAAAACAGCGCTATGCTGTGGGTCCCCCATAGCACAACATCATGCTGAGTGGATGGATGCTTGTCACAGTCATGACGTACAGCTGCCGACTATTTGTGTTTTGTGATTATATGTAGATCTATTTTGTTTTATTTTTCTGTTTACCTACTCTAGATCTTTTTGTATGCATGTGTTTCTGGGACAAAAAAAGCCTATTTTTCTTTCTTTATATTTTCCTTCGAATGACAATCTCCAATCAGTTATACACAATAAAAGAAGGTCGTAATTAATCGCTACTACATTTTATCAGATTAAAATAGATTAAAGCCCATTCACTAACTACTTAAGATTAAGAGTTGATCTTTTAATCTTAAGTAAAGTGAATCATGAAAATCATCCGATTATTTTCACATTATTATGAACATAATAAAGACTTTGTCATCGTATTTTTATCGCACGATGTAATCATTTTTTGTTTAAATGGATCCCATCAAAAACATAAATGTGAAATGAGAGCCAAGTTCAATATTATTATATATGCCTTGGTTGTTGACTTCAACGACAAAAGCAGTGAGATCTAAATGGATGCCAAGTTCAATGGTCAGTCCTGAAATTTATTTATAACAACATAAAATATCATTTCTTCTTATAACTTAGGATAATATATTGTAGCCTAAGGTCTGACATGACTAGTTTACGCTAGTTTTAGCTCATATACGAATTATTATGTTCGATGGCTAGTTTCTACCAGCAAGCCAAATTTTCGGAATAATAAAATAAGAACCGACAAGTAACAGGTTTAGAACTTGCGAAGGCTATAGTATAATTTGTATATGAAAACTAGCCAAATCAGACCTTAGGCTACAATATATTATCCTAAGTTATAAGAAGAAATGATATTTTATGTTGTATTCCGTTACACTAAATGTTATCTTATAACGTTCCAAATTTGTAACGATATTAAAACCTAAAAATATAAATAACGTTACAAAAAAAAAAGTTATAGAATTTAGTTCTCGTAGAACAATATTTTACGTAACGTTATAGGTATCAGTAACATTATGCTTATCCGCTTGTAATAACGTTACGTACAGGTGAAACGTTACAGATTAATTTGTAACGTTATTCTTAAAAACTTTTCCCGCTGACCACCGCGCCGCTCCGTCGCATCGTTGCCCGATTGCCCCGGCACACGCCACCGCCTGTATTCGTTCGAAAGCGCGCATCTTTTCCAAACAGTGTTGTGCGTTGTGAATGAATAGTGATTATCTGCCTACTTTTATATATTTATGTGTCAACTTAAACTTTTTTTTTGTTTACGTAGCATCGGTACATTCTATTATTATAATGGGTAAGTACCTATCATTTTAATTATTTTATAATGGATACAATTGTTAATGCTATCTCATTGATCCTGTGGTCTACAAAAGTACAAATATTGAAAAGTTTAACGTACAGTTTTTTTTTATCTCACACAAAGCAACGCGCGCTTTACTTGTTAGAGATGCGCCGAGTAGGTACTCATTTATTACTAGGTATTCGGTATATCGGCCAAATAACTCGGTTGGACTGCCGAGGTACTCGTAAAGAACTCATTAATTTATAATCTGACCTCTTTTGATTTTTCTCCTTCTATTTCGTCATAAAATCTCCAAATCTTAGACATTTTAGTTGCGAACGTACTGCCTCGGTGGCGCAGCGACCCACGATGCGACCTGCTGTGCAGCAATGCTATGCTAATATTAGTAATGATTTTATAATTATGCAAACATACGTAGATAGGTTACCTACCCAAAATTCGATCTTCAAAAACGGCACAATATTAGATGGTACGTGGAGGTAGAAGGATGGCATGTCATTAATTATCGGGAGAAAAAAAGAGACAATAAGAAATAGTAGAAACTTGGCTAACTAGCCAAGTTTTTTACCTCTTTTTACTTATAATATCATTGTTGGTAGGTCTCGGGTTCGATTCCCGGGTCGGTCCAAAAAACTGTACCTGAGATTTTCTGTCAAGAAATTCTCAGTGATTGCCCAGTGTAGTACGGATGTGTAGTTAGGGTCATAATATTTTTCATTATGTACAAGTGACAGTGACGATGATAGTAAATTCCAAGAGAATAGTCATCTATTTTTTACGGAGGTCCATAAAAAATAATGAGTTTGGGAGCAACGTGTATAGCGACAACAATGGTAACTATTTAAATTTATTTAAAGAACCACTTGTAGTATTATTTTGTGATATCAACCAAGTGATCTATAGTATCTATGTACTTAATAGATAGCCTGATATTACGGAATCACACATAGGTGCCTCTTATCCGTTTATAACCGAAACGAAAGGATTATGTATAAATTGTATTTCTTTCAGGCATAAAACATTATTTTGATGAAACATATGACATGTCACAATCTTTATTGCTGCCAACTAGTTCTTTAAATAAACGAAAACATTTACAAGAAAGCGATGACCAAGAGAAGGGCAAAATGGATAATTGACGGTAATAAATAGAAAATACCAGAAAAATGCGAAAAGAATACGCAAAATTTATTTGAGAAAGTGAACGAAAAACACAGCGCCAGTTAAATAAGATTAGAAAATAACTCTTTCAACTCTCTCAACAACTTTGAAGTTCAATGCATTCATTGCACTTTCGATAAAGAATTAGACAAACTATTAATATTAATATTATTAATTATTATTTTGGTAATTTACTTATCGGACAGCTACAATTTTCACCTCCATGTATGAGATCTAACGCTTACATCAATATTTTTAAATATGTTGATAACACTAAAACATCAGCATGTAGACAAACCCTCAGACTAAGAAATAATGTTCCACTTTTAAAATGCACATAAAAGTGTGGTAAATTTTAGTAAGTCAATTCGGAAATACATTCTTATATGCTGTTCTTCAAATATGCTGTGAGTAAAACAGTTTGTACCGTATACTGATAAGAAAATGATCTATAAGGTTTTGAATAATAAATTTAGCACAAACGTGTTTATTCGAAACAAATTTGAAGAACAACATTGTTGTATTGAAGTGCGAAAGATTATATATTATAATACCCGTATGATACTGATACTGATATTTCAGCCTGAGATCTTTAAAGAGCCTTTTGGCCTCGAAAATATCATTATTTTTTAGTTTTTTATTTCCTGTCCTAATAAATACTTTTTCTTTCTTTACTTTTTATTTCTGACATTACACACAAATAAATAGGATCAACACAAAAAATAAATACTAACATAAAGCTATCGTTAAAGTCACCGCAAATTAATAGTTGTTTGCGCTTCAAAGTCTCGTATCGCAGATGGAAACTGTTGAAATAACGTAACATGTTCCGCCAATATATCGGGTAACCATGCTACTTATGACGCGTACTTTAAAAAAAAAAACAACTTGTCCCAGGAATTTGTATAAATAAAATTCCTGTGACAAGTTGTTTTGGCGTGAAATATATTGTGGAGCTACTGAGAGTTATTAAAAAGATTTTTTGTCATATCATAGTAATTTTTTGGTAAGGGATTCTTACAAGTCACACCATTACATTTAGATACAAGTCAATACAAGAAAAAAACATATGTCAATAACTAAAAATAATATAAAAAAACAAAAGTCATTGTTTAAACATCTATCTATTTAGCCCATTAAGGTCCCACTGCTGGGCAAAGGCTCCCCTTGCCTTTTGTTTAAATTACATACGTCAAAATAATAATCAAATAGAAAATAATAATATGAACACCTACAATTAGGTATCATACCAAAACTTATTCATACAAATTCGTCAAATAAATAGAACGCTTGCTCGACAAGCCAGTATAGTATTTTTATCTACAAAGCGACGCGCGCTTGACTTGTGGTTTCACCAAATGTACAAACACGCTGTTAATGAGTATATGTAAGCGCAGGAGCTTTCGGTATCGTTCGAGATGTGAATGGCGACGTCGGAAGGGTATTTGTGCGTCACGTGCTGACGCTACTCATCTTCTCGCATTGAGGGCGTGTTTGTACACTTTGTTACCACGGGTAAAGCGCGCGTCGCTTCGTGAGATAAAAATACTATACTTACGTTAAGAAAATTCTGCCACCTACCTATCTAAGTAAAGCAGACATATAAAATAAGCTCTTATGTCATAGTCCATGTTATAAATCATCTGGTTTCCCTACAAAGGTGTGTGTTTTGTCAGTCGTTGGCCTGCTGCCAGCGTTGTTTGCCACAGTTTTAAACTTGATTGCGAGGAGAAGTATCGCTGTTTTGTACGAACTTTTTATAACGTAATGTATATTGTTATTGGTACGGAAGACAAATTGCACTAAGTGTGGGTAGTTTTAGAAAAAAAAATTGCTCTTAGAGTCCTAATTTTTGTTTCAACACAGCATCCTTTATTTACATCTTCGGAATAAACGTCTTTTCGCAGATCAGACACAATCTTTTGACTCTGTCTATTAGGCGATCATAGCATGATCGCCTAATCTTTTCACACAGTTGTTTCGTATGATAGATTCAAACCCATGAATTGGTCAATAATATTTCTAAGCCTTGATTTTTGATCATTAGTAATAATAATAATAATAAAGCCATTTTATTTCCTATTATTTTACAGTTTGAGATTGTGTTTGCGATAAGTGAGTTTGCGATAAGTGTGTTTAACGAAAAAAGATTATAAGTTTTAAGTAAACAAATTAAATTATTTCCTTTACATTTCTTGGGTAATAGGAACCCCCCTAGAGGTGAAGGCCAAATCTTTGCCGAACTTTTGGAAGACCAAAGATTGTCATTTTGCCCGGTCTTTAGCTATAAGATGCCATTTTTGTCCCACAATTTTTTTGATGTCGTCATCCCATCGCGCGTATGGTCTACCTTTTTTAGCGATTGCCCTGTGGGCCTATCCATGTTGTAACCGTTTTGGTCCATGTCTTTGAGACGCGCCACGTGACCAGTCCATTTAATTTTTTTGTGATTTAGATCATTTATCGTTTTTGTCTTAGCTCTTATTTTTGTTTGTCTTATCTTCTGTATTTTTTTAACATTTACCATACTGTGTTCCATTCCTCTTTGGCATGTAATTATTTTATTTCTTATTTTATTTGTGAATTTCCATGTTTGAGATGCGTATGTCAAACAAGGGATAAGACATGAGTCCATTACTTTCTGTTTTAGCTTTAAGGGCATGGCGCTTTTAAATATTTCTTTACAACTCCAGTAATTGTTCCAGATATTCTTGACTCGCCTCTCAACTTCTAGTTCATTTCTATTTTTGTTAAACCCAATCTGTTTTCCTAAATAAATATATTGATCGTTAGTAAATAATATTAATTAAGTTAGACGTTCCTTTTTCGACAAACCTGAATGTGTGTGTAGTGATTTGACATTTTTTTAATGTAATAAGTACCTGATTAATTTAATTAGCAATATCGTGACAGAGCCAGTTGCTCTGATTTGGCTGCGATTATTCTTGAACGTGCAATGACTTCGTATGTAAGTGGCGGACGTAAGAACTTTGATACAAGGTCATGGAGACCAAATAGTCTCCATGTAAAATTAATGCCAAACACAGAAGACACCATGTAGACACAATCCGGTCACAAGTTAGTGCGATTATAATGCAATTCATGTGCAAATTAAATCCAAATCCGTTCAGCCATTTAGGCGTAAAAAGGTAACAGATAGACAGAGTTACTTTTGTTTTATAATATTAGTAAGTAATGAACGTTGTTTGTGCAGCATCTAAAGCTCCATTTACACAGTGCAAGTTTATTGCCTGTGGCATACCATACACTTGAAGCAACAATGACTGGCACCGTCTAAATAACACGAATTGTACAATTGTTGCAAGATACGGGCAAGTTAGTTGCCGTTCAAAACTGGTAAACAGCACGTATAATAAAATTTCACAATAAAACCTCAAACCTCAAAACCTCAAATAAAACCTCACTTAATTGTACAAGTACGAACGAATGACACAAGTTGAAAATCTTAAGAAGACTTTCAAATCAAAAATAAAAAATAAAAATCGTTTATTTTCAGGCGTCGAAGGCCCATAGCATGTTAGTATTACCAAACAAAAGACTTAAAATAAAATTTAAATGAAATATTTGGCATCGCTAATACGGAAATACTTGAATCAATTGTACAAGGACGTGGAATTCTGTGTCAACGAGGCAAAACTTGCATGCAATAATTAATCGCCTTGCAATAACATTGCTTTGGCTTTGCTAAGTCGCATGCAATTTTATTGAACGGCAAAACTTGCATTCAATTATTGTATTTTATGGGAATGGCACGCGTGTAAACACTTGCATACAATTCTTGAATGAAAATAATTCAACGTGCTTTATGGCATGCGATTATTGCTCTTGCGCGTTCCAGAAACTTGCACAAAAACTTTCCTTCATAATATCTGTCCACTGTCTCTACGTGAATTTAATCCGCACCTTATCCATTATCATCCATGATGGGTAATAAATTGAAAACTAATCTGTTATTCAGACAACACAATGAATGTATAATGTAATGGCACCGATTTGGAATAACAAATGCCAGGTCCAAGTCGTACTTTCGGAATTGGAATTCCGTACATAAATTAAGTATGGAATCATTTATTTACATAATCAAATTACAAGATGGTTATTAACATTAACTAAATTAAATTAAACTACGTTAAACCTCAAAAAGGCCCTCTAGGCATTGTGCCGAGGATGCTGGCGGCATTTCCTCGCTGAATTGCAATGACGATGCGTTGCGCGAGAAAGCCGCCAGCTTTTCGGTCACCAGTTACATCAACTAGACGTTTCGCGATTTCCGCAAATAACTTTTGCGCACTGGGACCCCACGGTCCGAGGGTTTCGACGCCAAAGGCACAAAGTTGTACTATCTGCCAAGGCCTCTATATTTAATAATTTTCAGATTTTCGGCATTTTCTGCCGCTGCACCCGCTTTAGAAGTAGTCCATTGGAGGTGGAACGGTGCCAGTATGTCTACACAGGTAGCGTCCCACACAAGCATAATGCTTAATATGTGCAGCTGACCACCTCAAGGTGCACATATTCCTCGCGCACGTATGGGAGTGGCGTGAGGAGGCGAAACGCCGGGGCGTAACTCCGCTGTCGCGCGAAATCGCGACACAGCGGACGGAGCTCCGGCGGGATCTGATGGCGATATGGAGAGTACGGTTGTCGCAACCCAGTGCTGGGCACGCCACGATTGCGGCGATAAGTCTTTGAGGAGTGGCTAGAGAGGCGCCACGGCGTCCTCACCTTCGGCCTGACGTAGGTCCTCACCGGACACGACAGCTTCGGGAGGTTCCTGTGTCGGATAAGGCGGAAGGAAACGCCCGGGTGTCACCAATGTGTGGATCGCCCGGAGGACACGGTGGAGCATACGGTGGAGGTCTGCCCGGCTTCGGCAAAGCACCGCCGTGTCCTCGTGGAGGCGATCGGTGGCAAAGACCTCTCACGTTTGGCCCTGGTTCAGGCCATGGTACGGAGCGAGAGGGCATGGGCAGCCATCACCTCCTTCTGCGAAGCAGTAATGCTCGCAAAGGAGGAGGCGGGACGGTCGAGAGAAAGGCAAATTTCGCGCCCTCTCGCCACGCCAAAATCACGGGTAGTCAGAAGCCCGAAAGTCTGACAACCAGTCTTACCAAGGGTTATCGTGTTACCCAGTAACTGGGTTCTGGAGGTCAGATAGGCAGTCGAGCCATGTAAAATACTGGTAATCAGTTGCATCCGGTTTGTCTGGAAGGCGACCCCAACATGTTGGGAAAAGGCTAGGCAGATGACATGATGACCTGAGCTCTAGAGACGTCTAGAGCTTGCTTAGTACATAACATAAATATATAATGGGCAAGAACTAAATCGCCTCAGAGATCTTAATCACAATTAAAAAACCAAACTAATAATAGTTTCGCGTTATTATTTGCGCGATATCGATTTCCTAAAAAATAAAAGTTATCTTTCGTGGCACTTTTGCAAAAATATCGTTTTATCACTAAAAAGGTATGAAATACAAAAAAAAAGATAATAATATAATAATTAAAAACACGCCTGCCTTGTCAAAAAGTGAATTACAAAAATTAAACTAAAAAATAATAAAAAAAAAACGTAATAAAGGTAATAAACGGACAGACATACTCCAGTGTACGCGTGCTTTCTCGACTTATCCAGGGCTTTAATCTGGTTTCCTACGATATTCTATGGAAGCAGTTGGAGGACATACGTTTCTCCACTGAATTTATTAACCTGTTTAAAAGTTGGTATGGAGGCCAGATGAATATCGTAAAATGCACCCATTTAACAGACATACAAATAAAAAATGTCAATAGAACTAAATACATAAAAAAGACTCCAGGCGTAAGGGGCGTGCCCGGTTATATATGCAATGCTGGATATGTTCATATTGTAGACAGAGTTATAAACATAATTGACGAAATGCGTGTGCGTGTACTCTAGGTACAACTCAATAAACTCAATAAATTAAAAATCAACTCAATAAATTACCTAAAGAAATAAGGGCAATGAATACGGCCCTTTTTAAGAAAAGTCTAAAAAAAAATCTGGTTAATAAATGCTACTATAACTTGAATGACTTCCTCAATGATAATTTTGCCAAATTATAGACCTCACAGTGACATCAAGTAAAATCAATTATTCAATGAATTATGCATGTATTTCTTAATAACTAATTTTGACATTGACATTGAAATAATCTAAATATTTTTATTATTTAATAAATAATTTATTCTCCACTATGACTTTAACTTATTATAACTATATCGTGCTTATTTCATCTAATTTGATTTATTCCAATGTCTATTTTGATTAACTGATGAATAACTATGACTGTATAAATTTTTGCATGCCTTACGGTAGAATCACTTGAAACATGTAATTCTTATAACACCATTGTAACAGTGTATTCAGCAAAAATAAATGATTTGATTTGATTTTGATTTGATTTGAACTCTGCCTAACCCTTTAGGGATTACAGGCGTGTTATGTATGTTTTTATGCAGTAATATATCGCGATTTTTTTAAGATAAGAATATCGAAACAAAACACGCTTGAAGTTAAGCCTTATTATGTATCTTTTCCATCATCTAGAATACCCATTTTTTTATGAATAGGACCGTTTTTATAAATATACTAGCTGCTGTCCGCGGCTTCGCCCACGTGGCTTTTTCTACTACTTTTTTCTTTACACTTCAATTTTATTTATTTGTATATACAGAGATGGTGCCTCGGAAATCACGTTAAGCCGTCCCGGCTGCCATTTGTAGATCTTTGACAGTCGTTACGGGTCGTCAGAAGCTCGAAAGTCTGACAACCAGTCTTACCAAGGGGTATCGTGTTACCCAGTTACTGGGTCGTGGAGGTCAGATAGGCAGTTGCTCCATGTAAAATACGGGTATTCAGCTGTACCCGATAAGACTGGAGGCCGACCCCAACATAGTTGGGAAAAGGCTAGGCAGATGATGATGATGTATATACAGAGAGGTCCAAACAGTGACGTCATAAAAGAAAATCTACCCTGCATCTAATAGATAACACCACTATTTACACTAGATACTAAATTAAATGACTACTTATATAATAAATACTCAATATACAAAAAAAAAAGCAAAAACAAAAGGAACGCTTATCCCGGGACTCACTAGGCTAGTTTTGAAGCTAGGATAGTAAGCTTGTGTTAGTAAGCTAGGAAGCTAGTAACCCTGGCTTCGTGTGTACAGAACTAGCTTCATTTCTAGGCTAGTAAGCTAGCGTCTCAAGCCAGGACAGTTTAATAAGATGGGGTTCTATTTTTGATCTACTAGCGCCCCCCACTACCGATTTTACTATCCATCCTGGCTTGTGAACTAGCTGATGTATGTATGTATGTATGTATGTATGTATGTGTAAACAGTACTAGCTTTTGACAAGCCAGGACAGCAAGTCTGGGTAGAATACAAATGTTCTAGCTTGTTATCCTAGCGTTGACTAACTAGCCTCGTGACCTGGGCATTAGGCGTCGTAGAGCCTAATGCCCAGTTCTCGAATCCTCAGAAAGCCCAGGAGACTGGCAGCATAAATTTGTTTTAAAATTAAAATCTTTGTTGTGTATCAACCAGTTTCGGTAGACGATTGACCTTTAAATTAAACCAGAAAATACCTAAATACCTGTATTTAAATTCGGTCTGAGAGTGTGTGCATTTTTTTTTGTATGGTGTGTGTGTCTCTCTTGGAACCATATGGGTTGGAGTGCCGGGTCAGTCAGGGAGTCTTGAGCTCCCCGGCACTTTTTAACTTATATGTTAATGCGCTTATTGTTACTCTCAGCAGTTATCATGTCGGGTGTCATATTGATAGAGTATGCCTGAATAATATCAGCTGTGCTGATGACATGGTGCTGCTGAGCGCATCAGTTTGTGGCATTAGAACATTGTTGCAGATTTGTGAGGTCACGGTCTGAAACACAATGTGACGAAAAGTCAGTTTATGGTGTTTGAGGCCGACTCTAAATGTCCTATAATAGTACCACCCATCAAACTGTACAGGGCTCCCTTGGTAAATGTGGACCACTTTAAATACCTAGGACATTTAGTTACTGACGGTCTCAGAGACGATACTGATATCAAGAGGGAGCGGAAGGCGTTGTTAATTAGAGCTAATATGATAGCCCGTAGGTTTGCAACTGATAAGGATAAGGCTGTTAGGATTATAAGGGCAGGCGAATGATAATTGCAAACTTGTAAAAGGCTGCTTAGTCATAAGGACTATCTTAACATAACACCAACATTGTACACTTAGTTCGCAATAAACGTTTTGACTTTGACTTTGCATGCTGTTCCAAGTCGGTCAAGCAAACACTTTTTAGAGTTTATTGTACACGTGCAGCCTGTGGATGACACAAATCACACCCAAAAAGCATACGAAGCCCTTCGCGTTTAATAAAACAACGCCTTCAGAGCGCTAATGGGACTGCCGCGACCCTGTAGTGCCTCGGTAATGTTTGCCGAAGATAGCGTCGGCTGTTTCTATGCAACGATGTGTAAGCGGAGCGCGTCTCTGGTGCGCGAGGTGGGCCCATCAGCGTGCTTGTGATGATAGCTGACAGGCTCTACTGTCCATACATACGACGCTGCAATGACTTGCACATCACCTACAGTCATCGGCCATTAATGTAAGTGTAAGTACGGTGGTTTTTGTTTTGTATTGTATTGTAATGTTAATGTATTGTTTCTTGTATGTGTAAAGTATTGAATATTGTCTATGAGTCATTGTAACTTGAATTAATAAAATAATAATAATAGTGTACAGTGCGCAAACACAGGTGCACTCTCTGTTCCTCCTCTGTCATAGTCTGATGGGACGGTAATCCGACACAACCGGAGAGAGATTAGGCTCAGGACCCATCGGCTTTACGTGCTTTCCGAGGCATGGGTATATTAGGAAAACGTTCACTCATCCATGGACTGACCTTGGCAAGCTTGCAAATTTATCGATCCTCGCGGCCATAAACTGAATTACATAGTATTATAATCATAGAGCACGGAAATCCCTCCTTTACTGCTACCACAATTATATAGACGCTGCTAGTGGTTCTGTAACTAACAGTTGGGACATCAATGTTAAAGCTCTGGCCAAACTGAAGCGAACCCCGCGCGGGATGCGGGATGACATTCGCTTGCGCCGATTGTGTCAACTAACCTGTATGGAGAATATAATAAAATAGAATACTCTTTAATATCATCATCTGCCTGAAGCCTTTTCCCAACTATGTTGGGGTCGGCTTCCAGTCTTACCGGATACAGCTGAATACCAGTATTTTACATAAAGCGACTGCCTATCTGACCTCCACAACCCAGCTACTGGGCAACACGATATTCCTTGGTAAGACTGGTTGTCAAACTTTCGAGCTTCTGACGACCCGTAACGACTGTCAAAGATCTACAAATGACAGCCGGGACCAACGGCTTAACGTGCTTTCCGAGGCACGAAGGGGTCTTGGTATGTAAAGATGGTCACCCATCCACGGACCAACTGCGGCAAGCATAGCTTAACCTGATCGATCGACCCGTGCGGCTGTTATTACTTAGCCACAAGCCCCCCTTGTTCAAATATTCATATTTATTGTAATAAGGTGTAGGGTACCTTTGTCAATTTAAGCGTATTATTATTGAACAAACGTAGAATCAACATAAAGTATGTTTGTTTAAAATATGTCTACATGTACTTGAATAATTCTTTGGATGATCAGCGGCAGAATACTCTTTAATATATACACCATAAAAATGACAGATATAAATGTTGAAATTTTACAAGAGGTGACACAATGGGCGGTCTCATCGCTAAAAGCGATCTTTCACAGACAACCTTTGGATGGATTAATGGGAGAAAGAGAGACAATACTGCAAGTAGTCAGTGGTGTACTATTTATTTATACAATAAATAAATAAATACATACATACATAACGCATATACTTATCCACATAAATATATACCTATATATAAAAAGAAAAACTGACTGACTGACATATCAACGCACAGCCGAAACTACCGGGACTAGGATCGTGAAATTTTGCAATTAGCTTCCTTTCAGCACCAAGAAGGGGTTTTTGGAAATTCGACCTTTATGGGGGTAAAAAGGGGGGAATGTTTTTTGTGTCTTATTCCTTGAGTTAATAAACTTGAAACTTGGCACGAATGTTTATCGAAGTAAATTATAAAGTTTCTCTAAAACTTTATAATTTATATATAACTTTTTAAATAAATAATGAGAAAACGGGGATGGGGGGCTGACAAAATTTGTAAGACAAGTTTTTGTGTGACAAGATTTTTTACGCGACGTGCGTCCGATTAACTCGAAACTCAGTCATCTCATTCTCCTGCCCTTATCCCAATTTATTTGTGGTCGGCGCAACATGTCCCTTTCTTCTATACTTCTCTATTAGTCGTCATCTCGGTAGTCAACCCCTTTTTAGCCATATCATCTTTCACATAGTCTATCCATCGTTTCTTTGGTCTTTCCCTACCCTTATAGCCATCGATAACCATACTCAAGACTTTTCTCACGACATTTTCCTCATTCCTCCGCGTCAAATACCAATACCATGACAACCGATTTCCGCACGACTTTGCAGTCACCGGTTCCACTTTCAGACTTCTTCTTATATACTCATTTCTTATTCTATCCATTCGTACATACTCATTCATGCATTTTTGTGGACCAACATTCTGATCCATACAAGACAGCAGGTCTTACTATTCTTTTATATATCTTCCCCTTAAGTTTAAGGGGAATGTGGAAGTCGCAGATTGTTCCCGTGACCTGCTTCCATTTCATCCATCCAGTGTTAACCATCACTGTTGTCTATGCTTAACCGTCCGATCTACTTCGCCATCACTTTGCACGAGAGAACCGAGATACCGAAAGTCAGAACACACTGAGAGAAGCGTGCCATCAAGCGCTTATGGCTCCAGAACTAGAGAGACCGCCGAAACCGCAGAACTTATATTCAGTTTTGGTTCTGCTGATTTTCAAGCCAACATTCTCCAGCTTCTGTTGCCATTTCTCCAATCTGCTCTGGATATCAGGTCTATCTTCACCGACAAGAACAATGTCATCGGCGAACAGCATGCACCAGGGTGCCTCTTCCTGTATGTCCGACGTCAGAGCACCCATAATTAACAGGAAGAGGTAAGGATATAACGCCGACCCTTGGTGTAAGCCTACAGCCGCACTGAACCCATCGATATTGCCAGCAGTCAACCGGACGTAGCTACAAGATTGGCTGTACTATCGGCCAAACTTCCGTATGCTCACTTCTAAGGCGATAGTCGTATAGCACGGCTCATGACTCGATCGCCCGATGCAATCATTTTGACCAATGGGATGCAAGAAGCGTGTTTTAGTCGTGTTCATATTAATGTAATTATGTATAGAAGTGTGACACTCACACTCACTCGCGCGTGCTATGCTCACTTGTTTGAGAGATCATTTTTTAATGGGACCAGTGAACGATCTTTATGAATTATTATTGTTGACAAGAAGTAA
Source organism: Atethmia centrago (assembly GCA_905333075.3). Lineage (NCBI taxonomy): Eukaryota > Metazoa > Arthropoda > Insecta > Lepidoptera > Noctuidae > Atethmia > Atethmia centrago. The sequence continues at coordinate 20,477,082 of HG995385.1, forward strand.
TTTCGTTTCTTTCGTTTGGTTTGAAAATGTATTGCTACATTTAATAATAAAAATTTTCCACAAAAAAAAAATAACTTGGAATAAGGAATGTCAAACAACAAATAGTGTCTATTCACTTTAATATTTACTTTTCTCTGAGTCTCCGACACATGGCTATTCTCTGTCGGGTCTATAAATTTACTTATTTATTAACACGTTTACTGCCTCCCCAATTTTCACGATGTCCTATGCGATGCCGCCAGACAAATCGCAGCGAACGCGCTAGGCGCATAAAGATATAAAATGTTTATATTGTCATTTTTTATGTTTTATAAGTGTGAGAAGGGGGGGGGGGGGGGGGTTGGAAAGTAAATAACTACATTACAATGAGTTTAATCTTCTCATCAATTATACATCGATATACGTCACGGTCAATTCTCCTACGGCAAACGTAAGTTGGTCGACTATTACTCGTCGTTCTCTACCAGACAACCAAGGGTGGTGAAAAGATAAGATGGCAGGTGCTCTGAGAGGAAATAATAATAATGAAAAATGTTCAAAGATAACATAAATTATAAATGCAATAGGTACAGAAGAACATGAATGGGTTACAAACTTATAAAACAAATACATACATATTTACTACAATATATACATACATTATATATAAATACTCGTACACACATATAAATATATATATATACAAAAAAATGAACAATTATGGAACCAAATTACAAGATGATTATTAACATTAACTAAATTAAATTAAAACTAAGTTAGGCTTAAAAAAGGCCCTCGGGGCATTGTACCGAGGATGCTGGCGGCATTTCCTCGCTGAATTGCAATGCTGATGCGTTGCGCGAGAAAGCCGCCAGCTTTTCGGTCACCAGTTACATCAACTAGACGTTTCGCGATTTCCGCAAATAACTTATGCGCACTGGGACCCCACGGACCGAGGGTCTCGACGCCAAAGGGCACAAAGTTGTACTCTCTGCCAAGGCCTCCATATTTAATAACTTTCAGATTTTCGGCATTTTCTGCCGCTGCACCCGCTTTAGAAGTAGTCCGTTGGAGGTGGGACGGTGCCAGTGTGTCTACACAGGTAGCGTCCCACACAAGCATCCGTCCCAAACTCCACGGGACCAAAGACACACCATCAGGTCTTTTGCCATCATCTCTGACAATGCCAGTCGGCTCAAGAAGAGCAGGCACATTGATGCTGGCAAGAGACCGGCGGATTATGTCATTAAGTGTTGCATGTCTTGAAAAGCGGCCTGCACTTTTTTGACAACAAAGTCCGTGGTGACCCAGTCGGTCCACGTCCGTGCCACAAGGGCATGTGTGTGGAGTGCATACCGTGACCCCAAGCCGCAGACCAGTCGCCAGACGAAGCGAGGTCGGATCCAGGAAGGTACCGGTATATGGAGAAGGATGGGCATGTAGCCAATGACCGGCCTCTCTGGTTCCGACCGCCAAAAGTCTTGCGCGATCCGGACCTGAACTGCGGCTCAGAATCGATTTGTATGTTAAATCGCAATAAATATCGTCCCAGCTCCTCTGAGATTTTAGGTTGTCTGGAAATTCTTTACCCGGGCAAGCAATTTGAAAAGCATTCTTGGCATCCTCCAAGCCCGCAGTCTCATAGTTTGTGGGCAAAGCCCTTAGGACATTACCTATGAGACGTGACGTGCTATGGGTGGACGACAAAAAGGCTGGGGAAGCAACACTCGAAATTTTGCGGATTCCTAAACCGCCAAACCGAATAGGGAGGGATGCTTGTAACCAAGATGGTTCATTGAGCTGAATATTTAAAATCGTTTCTAAACTAGTTTTGACTAAATCGTCTATTGGTGAAAGCAAATTTGGATGTTTCCAAAAAGGGCTACAGCGAAGCACATAAGTAAATTTAGGGACAAAAAGGTATTGTATATATACATACATACAATTATACATACAACTTCTTCTTGACTTACGAGTTGTAGGTCGTAGGTTCGAACCCGGACAGGCGCTTTACTTTGTGTAAATTATTTAATCACCACTGCTCTCAAAATGGTGAAGGAAAACATCGTGAGGAAACCGGCATGTCCTAGAACCAAAAATTTGAAGACATGTGACATCTACTAACCTGCACTGGGCCGGCGTGGTGGATAACGGCCCACTCCCTCTCACAGAGAGGAGGGCTGTATCCCAGCAGTGGGTACATTATAGGCTGATGATGATGATACATACAACTTCGAGGAAAAGAGATACATAATTGAGATGACTCTACGCTATTTGTTTTGAAAATAACTCTGCAATTTCCGCTTAAATGCATATCGACTGGTGGCCGTCCTGATATCAAGAGAAAGCGCATTCCAGAGAAGAATGGATTGAATATGAAAGAAAGAATGAACAAATTCAGAAGTATGAGGAGGACAGAGTAGGAGAAGATTGTTGGACGAACGCAGACTTGTAGCGTGTGAAGAATTTAGATATTGGAAGTGAGACATAAGAAGGAGGAGTGCGAGAGTTGAGAAGGGAGAAAAGAGTGGTCAAAGCGCGCAAGCTTCTTCTTTGACGAATGGACATCCATTTGAGCTCAGACCTGTAGCTCGACAGATGGTCATATTTTCTTAGATTGAATATGAACCGAATACCATTGTTGAGTAGTCTGTCGAGCTTATCCAGCAAAACCACGTGCAAGTAGCACACGTCACAATAGTTGATGATAGGGAAAATCAATCAAAGTCTGCACAAGCATAGTCTTCTTCTTAGTGGGAAAAAAGCTTCTTAGACGGTACAGAGATCGCAGAGTACCGTACAATACAGGCCACGGAAGGAACACGGGTAGATTTTAGTCAGTAAGAGTCTGACACACCCTCCCGCTCCGCCCAGAGCGGGAAAAGTTATTTGATAATTGCCCACCAAAAAAAGGGGTAATAGGTATGACGGTACAATTTATAATAAGAGAAGGAAGAGAGCTAAGTTTTCCTATTAATTTCGTTATATAATATACTTTTTTTACATATTTTTTTCACATAATCCAAAAACAACCATTTATCTGGCAGGGGGAGGGAGACATTTTAATTACAAAAATTAACACTTTAAAGTTTAATATTACGCATACGGATCCCTGAATTGAAACATTGTTACAAACCAGCAATATCTTTGAACGGCCTATCCAACGATGCCCCACACTATTGGATAGACGAGAAAGAACATTCCCACTTTACGTGCAAGGGACGTAACCTAAAAAAACTCTTTCTTTTTCAAGTTTTTATTTTAGCACTTTATTGGCGTGATTAATATGTATACCCATGCCAAGTTGCAGCTTTCTAGTACTAAGAGTCTGTGAGCTACGCCGAGGACAGATGGACAGATAGACACGGCTTATTGACTACGGAACCCTAAAAAGAAGCAAGTCAAGTAGTTTTTAACTCCCGACGCAAAAACGACGGGGTGTTATAAGTTTGACGTATCTGTCTGGGTGTGTGTGTGGCATCGTAGCTCCCGAATGCATGGACCGATTTTGATTTGTTTTGTTTTTGTTTGAAAGTTGACTTAATCGAGAGTGTTCTTAGCTATGGTTCAAGAAAATCAGTTCAGTCGTTTGAAGATTATCAGGTCTTTTCTAGTTGATATTTAACTCGCTCACCAACTTACAGCGCAGGTATCGTGTTTGGGCTCATTGTACTGGTCTCAATAAATAGGTTATAGCTAGATGGTGACCAGGGTCTGATGATGGAGATGGAAAGAGAAATGAGGGTAAATTAGTAAGTACCTTCACTTTGGAAAAATATCTACAGGGGCGCAGATTTCGGTGAGGTACGTATCTATGGCAGCGTGTCCGACCTACTAGTAATATATAAAGTCTAAAAAGTAGGTAATAAAAATTAAATTAAAAATAAAAAAAAACCCCCGACACTAACAAAAACTTCTAAAAAATAACAAAATAATACGTATTGGGCCCTTTCAGTTTAATATAAATTTAGGTAATATTTTGAGCCCAGCGTCGTCTATAGTCGGGGGACGGCTAAAGAAAACGTCAAACAGACGAGGCTTGGTATAAGCCTCGTCTGTTTGACTTTTTCTTAGCAATAATAAATGTATGCTATTGTAGAAAGAATAGCCGCTGTTAACTTCCTATTTTCATAAGCCGTCCCCCGACTCGACGACGCTTGGCTCAAAATATTACCTAAATTTATATTAAACTGAAAGGGCCCAATACGTATTATTTTGTTATTTTTTAGATGTTTTTGTTAGTGTCGGGGGTTTATTAAATTTTTAATTTAATTTTTTGTTAGAAATTGATAACATTTGGTATCTTTTTTTGCTCTGTTTTGATTGAAATAGCAAAATTACAGTAGGATTTGAACCAGTACTTGGCGCAGTTTATACAAAGTTACCAGAGTTTTTTGTTTATTGCTGTCGCAACTTTTGCAACTGCACCAAAATATCGAAGTACCATTGTTATTCAGTGGTAACGTCAGAACATCCGGTTAAACAATAGGACGGCATAATAGAAGGGCCATAAAATACGGTTGCCAAAAATTACGAAATATTTCTTCAAGACACTTGTTTGTAAAGTGACTCTTACGGCAATGCATTTAGGTTCATAATTCAGCTTATTATACAGTAGTGTTTTTACTTTACTCACTGGAACGTCCGGGCTACCATGGTATCGTTCAAATCGATTTCGTGCCGTAGTCGCACTGTAAAGCTTCCAAATAATTTTACCAGATGACTCTGTATTAAATTCCACGTCTTTACGTATGCAACACTCGGTGTCAAACCACAGAAATTAAAAAAAAAAAGTTGGCCGTCATTCAGTTGGTTGTCATTGAAATAATGTAAAAATGCTACTTTTTATTTTTTTAACTTATTTAATTACAATATAGTTAATAATCCAATGTATACGTGTTATATAGCATAAGAATCCTCATTAATCAAGGTTTACGAATATCTATATGTATCAAAGGTTGTGAATCAGTTTTGTTGTGATCAAATCGTCAGGAAAAATTAGGCCCACGGCGACACGCTGCGCGTCGGCATTTTCGTATTAATTACGTAAGTTTTACTAAATAATGTAATAGACTAGTGCTTGTAATATGGACATATGTTCATTATCATTATTTAAACACGCTCAGACCGTTAAAATACTACAAAAATAGTTATGATTAACCTGATTTACTTCGTCCCGCCGGACATTTTTTTATCAAACTGGTGAGGGAATGGGGGTTTGTTTTGGTTTACTGTGCTACTCTGAACAAACCAAGTAAGGACATATTGGTATAAAAAAAAAGCTTAGACAGACTAGTTTAATTATAAATAGGTTTTATTGACACAAACTAAAAAATATTGAACAAAAATTCCGCAAGAACAATTATTTCACGGAAATTTCAACACTCGTTCTGAAGTTTAACATTTTTTTTACAGTACTTTGGACTATGAAGTTGTAATTTAGTTTTAAGACCTCTTGATTCTTTATAGTTTCAGCTATACATTTTTTTTTTTAAATGAAGGTATAGCTGCAGTAGTTTTTTAGATAATACGCTTGTGGCGGCATCTACAGCGCCACATACGAACTACGCATCACACTGACGTCACGCAAAATCCTGCATCGCGCAAGCAGAGTTTACCGCGCAACTAGCATATATACAACATCCCGACATCAACCGTCGGGCAGTTGCCCACCAGACACGACACCCGTCTGGTCGGAGGATCCTCCCTTTTCTATGGAGGATGAGTGAACTTTACACCCTGTTCCTCATGCCTCCATACTGGTGACCCCGAATATGAACGTCAGCGCAGCCTTCGTGCAACTACTTCAGCGTGACGTCATCATCTACACTTCCTCAAGCTCTCGAGCGGCGAGTCACACAGCCAGCCAGCACCCACGGCTTCAACGGGTATCCTGACCACCAGCATGCAGCGACCGCGCATACCTGGTCATCACCCTAAGCCTCATCAGCAACCTTGGCACAGCACACTGCACTTTCGGCCGGTCAACAAGCAGAGCTCTTCAACGCTCTCCTGGTCGACGCCAGCAGTCAGCCTTCAACCCGGCGCTGTACCACGTCCGACTCACTGGAGCATAACGCAGCGCCACCCCGACTCACTGGGGCATCACCGCAGACAGTTCCGACCCACCGCGAACTATGCGACAAACCGGTTCCGACCCACTGGAACCCCATCTGGCACTGGCAAGCATCGCAAGATACACGACTCAGCCCACTATCGACCTCCGGTCTCCGGAGGGGAGTGATGTGGCGGCATCTACAGCGCCACATACGAACTACGCATCACACTGACGTCACGCAAAATCCTGCATCGTGCAAGCAGAGTTTACCGCGCAACTAGCATATATACAACATCCCGACATCAACCGTCGGGCAGTTGCCCACCAGACACGACACCCGTCTGGTCGGAGGATCCTCCCTTTTCTATGGAGGATGAGTGAACTTTACACCCTGTTCCTCATGCCTCCATACGCTTTATGTTGGAAATGACCGACGCGGACTTTTCTAGCGGTAGCAGCAGGTTTTTTTTTTTTTGGTGTGGGAAATCATCAAATAACTTCTCCCGCTCTGGGCGGAGCGGGAGGGTGTGTCAGACTCTTATTGACTAAAACCCACCCGTATTCCTTCCTGTTGCCTGTGTTGCGAGGGCCTCGGTGACCCATAAGTACCTTCCCGCGACCCCGGCAGGCATCGGCCCTAGTGGACCCCTACACACATGTGCTGACGATATCTCTTTGAGGCGCACGTGGAATACAACGCGCCGTCGACCCGGGCCCGGTCCTTACCGGTCGGTGAGCTACCCATTGCTCACCGTCCGCAAGCCCGCGCTTACGGTGGCCGGAAATCCGCCCGGGATTCCCGACGCCCGGGGCGTCTCCTGCGGCGGCTAGGGGCGAGAGGGCGCGAAATTTGCCTTTCCCTCAACCGTCCCGCCTCCTCCTTCGCGAGCATTACTACTTCGCAGAAGGAGGTGACGGCTGTCCATGCCCTCTCGCGTCCGGCCCTGGTTCAGGCCATGACCTGAACCAGGGCCGGACGCGAGAGGTCTCTGCCACCGATCGCTTCCACAAGGACACGGCGGTGCTCTGCCCAAGCCGGGCAGACCTCCACCTTATGCTCCACCGTATCCTCCGGGCGATCCACACAGTGGTGACACCCGGGCGTTTCCACCCGCCTTATCCGACAAAGGAACCTCCCGAAGCTGCCGTGTCTGGTGAGGACCTGCGTCAGGCGGAAGGTGAGGACGCCGTGGCGCCTCTCTAGCCACTCCTCACAGAGGGGCTTATCGCCGCAATTGTGGCGTGCCCGTACCAGCAGGCTTAGCATGACATTCTCTATTTCTTCGAAGTATAGACACGGCTCTTTCCATACAAAGTGACACTTCTTTTCTCCTTTTTTTGACATCCCACCGAAGAAATCCTTCTACATAAAAAAGGACCTAGACAATGATCGTTAGAAACGAAAGACAAAATAACAGATTGTAGGAGGATTTCTACGGTGAGATGTCAAAAACTGAGAAACCAAATGTCACTTTGTATAGAAAGAGCCGTGTCTATTCTTCGAAGAAATAGAGTGTCATGCGAATAATGCTGGCGCGCAATTTGGTCGCGCAAGTTATTTTTTTTTCAATCTCCGCTAAGAGGTTTTATGTCTAAAACATTGAATATTTTTGTGAATAAATAAATTATTTTAGCTTACATGTGATACATCAATCTTCAAAATGGTCAGTCATCATTTCATCAAATTATATATTTTTCACTACATATTAACCTTAATTTGCGTATTCATAACATTATTTTGTATTTATTATATTTTTATATAGGTTGTTTAGTGGTTTAGCCATAGTGCCTTTCGCATCGCTAGCGCGGCGCGCGGAAGAAACAAAACCACGTCGCCATTTTCTATAAATACTTGTTAACGTTTTCGTTGCGTGCTTAATTATTATCAAGAATGTTGACTTCAAGTAGGAAAGACCAAAGGAATTATGCCTAAGAAGTTCAAAAACCGCCCTTATGCACAAGAGCATACTTTGCATGGCTCCAAAAATTTTTAATAAGCTACCAAATGACATAAAACATTTAAACTTGACACAATTTAAACGTAACTCGTAAATACATTTTTAGTAGAAAAATGCTATTATACCATTGACGAATTCCTAGTTGACAAAATTTCATGTGACTGACATTTTATGTTTTTATATTTTTTCATGTAATGTTTAACTTCATTTTTAATATTGTAATTTTACAATGCATGCCTTAATGGATAGATTTTTGAGGTACTATAAGATATTTTTAAGACCCTGTTTTATCACCAAAAATCGCATTAATAAAAACTTTGACCTTGACTTTGAAAAAAAAAATAAGAGCGAAGAACAACACGTAGATTTGACCCTCCCGGAAATCCGGAAATACTAATCGAGGCACGAAACGCGAGTGACAGCCTGTTGCCTAACTAAAAACAATACGAGTCTGTTTTTTTCCTCTCAAGTTGAAAACCGTCGTATAAAACGCGGGTGTATTGATCATTACACACTCTCCGGCTCTCCACACAGCTCCCTTATCGAATCGAATAATACCGGCTCGAGTTTAGTGTGACCAACATAGCACACTTGTATCATAATGTATTATTATGTCTGTCGTTATTTTTTTGTTATACGCCCTATAATCACACAAATGCATATTGTCTCTAATAAGACGAAACCAGGAAGGTGTGTGGTCTTTCATGATCAGCTAGGTATTTTTAGAGTTCATCCATTACAAAAAAACATACAACAAAAACAAAACTTTTCTTTATATAATATTAGTTTAGACCAAAACATACACTAAAACTTTCATAAAATTTATATTTCGCCGAATTGACACTCGTGTCCCGAGCGTTATTGAAGTCACCTTAAATGCGACTAAGGGCTCCCACACAAAACTGCGAATTCGCATCGCATCGCAAAAATCTGCGACCTCGATGTCATTTTATTATGAAAAAGTGACATCGAGCTCGCAGATTTTTGCGATGCGATGCGAATTCGCAGTTTTGTGTGGGAGCCCTAAGTTCGGTATCCTAGATTTATATACTCATTCATAAACAGTGATAGGAATAGGTAGTGCCTATTTGCCTAAACTTCGAAGAACATAGACAAGAAACGGAGACTTCCTTAGGACTAACTTTTTTTCCGAGACATCTGTCCCGAAATTTCGAGACAACACATAAATACATTTAAAAAAAATGTTATTTGGAATAAGTAATTCGTCTATATTTACCTAAAGTTTGCGACTAGATATATCATAATAAATAACATACATAGTCGTTACAACCATAAAATTTTCTGAATTTTTTTTTGGAGAACATTTTGTAAATGACTTGTTGATCGTAATACACAATGAATCACAATGTTTGAATAAGAAGCCGTACACGTTTCGAAGTAAATATCTTCTTTCTAGCTCACTCTCGGCTACGTTTAATGAGATTTCTAAAGTTCAAGTGTAAACACGGCATTATATGTAACACATAATATGATTTAAAAGAGTGTCCATGGAGTTTCTTGCACGTTCTTCTCCATAGAGACCTACTCTTTGGAACGTGCAATTTAGCTTCACTTTTCTTGGACTGACCGACATTTGACTATTCAAAAGTGCCCGTAAATGGTCTATTTGAAATAAATGCTTTGATTTTGATTTTATCGGTATTTAAAATAAATAAATAATTCATTTATTTGCCAGAATGTAGGTATACAAAGTGGTATGATCTTAATATTAATGAGGTCCCTTTACATTCTACCGTTATACATGATGTGCAAATATTTAGTTACAAATGAAAATACAAATACCTTTTTTTCTTTCATCTTAATGAAATATATTTCTAAAGTATATTTAAAAATGTGCATGATATTAAAATAATTGCATAATAATGGTATCACATTATCACATTTTACGGCAGCGCGTTTCGTTATCTATTCTTAGAAATTACAAAAGGTAACCGCCATGGTCGCATACCTGTGCGGCGCGGGGAGGGTCTACATACCCCCTCCCCCCTACTCCTTACCACCCCGCGTGCGTGCAGGTTACCTTCACTTCAATCCTGTACTTCGGTTTGTTAAGTGCGCATCTTCCTGTATTGTTTTTGTGAATATTTTTTTTCACCCTCGCTCGTTTTTTGGTTCATTGGATCTTCTTAATACGACTACTTTGGCTTGAATTTATGGATTACGATTTGCTGCAATAACATTGTTCCTGTCTGTCTACATCAAATAATACGGTAAGTCAACATTTATTACTTTTTAATGTTTTGGCTAAAGTTATTTATTTTATTTCTTGTAGGGAAACAAACAGTAAGTTAGATATAAAGAAGAACATTAATGTATATATTATTTTATCTTAAACTAGCAATTTGACAGTCTAGATTGATATGCAATTGTATGAACTTGATATTTTTTAGTGGAGTTTTTAAGATAATTATTGTGTATGAAACGTAGTTAAAGAAAAAAAACATACGCATTTAACTTTTGGTTCAAATATAAAAGTGAACTTCAATACTACCAAGCATAGTAATGTTATATCTTTGGTGTCATAAAGAATTGCTAAGGTGGACGAATTCTATCAAAATATATTATTTTTCTGGCCGGTTCTTTTAATATTTGAACCAAAAAGGAATATGTCTTTTGCGCATTGACTAAAATGCGAAAAAAAAATTTCAATAACAATGATGTTACGCGTATTCATATTATCTAACCGTTTTTCTTTATTAGAGCGTAAAATGAAAGAATAAAATCTTTAAATCGATACAATCGCTGCACCTAGCTGGAATGCGCGCACCTCTCCCGCTTTCCTTTCCACCTCCCTGTATCTATAAAGGTTCGTTATTCCTTTTGAGGCATGGAAAACTTAAAATTTTATTTTATTTTAGGTACTTGCCATCGTACATCTTTTTGGAGACTAGTAAGATTGGAGATGGCGAACAAGCCTAAGAAAGCAACAGTACAAAGTTGGATTGGACTTCATCCTGAATTATATTACGACCCGGCCAGTAATTTGATTTAATGTTCTAAGTGCGAGAGCAGTATAACAGCTAAACTTAGTAGTGTCAAGAGGCACGTTAAAGGTCCGAAACACAAAGGGACAAGTAAAAAACCAAATGAAGAATTTTATTTGGACCTAGTACAATTTCTCGTATTATGTAATATACCTTGGATTCAAGTAAACAACCCCGCTTTCAAAAAATTCTTCCATAAATATATTTGCTGCAATTGTACAAATCGACAAAAGCTTCCTGAGCAATCATTGCTGGGAAAAGTTTATTTAGATAAGATTTTTAAAACTAAAATTGACTCGATTTATGAACAAATTGCAAATCAAAAGCTGTGGGTATCTTTAGACGAGACAACTGATTTTTTAGGCAGATACATGGTACATTTACTTGTAAAACCTTTAAATGCGATCACGCAAAAACCATTTTTAGTTGCTTGCAAAGTACTAGAAATTGTTAATGGGAGCACAATTGCCCAATTTGTAATAGACTGCTTTGAAAATATGTGGTGCGATTTGTATGAATCAAAAGTAGGAGACGTTGCTGTATTATGCACTGATAGTGTAGCATATATGCTAAAAGCGGGACGTGTGCTGAAAACTTATTTGCCCAACATGATACACGTCACTTGCTTAGCACATGCACTGAATCTCGTGGCAGAAAAAATACGATACGAATACTCAGATGTAGATGAATTAATTTCAAACGTAAAAATAATATTTTTAAAATCACCTAATAGAGTGCGCTTGTTAAAAAACACCTTTCCCCACATGCCGCTTCCTCCAGAACCCGTTATTACAAGATGGGGTACTTGGTTGGAGGCAGTGTCATATTATGCAAAATATTATGATCAAATTAAAACAATTGTAAATCTTTTAAGAAGTTCCGACGCGCTATCTATTAGGTATGCCAAAAATGTTCTTCAAAAGGAAAACTTGAAATCGGACTTGGACTACATTGAGGAATATTTTAAAGATATACAAATTGGATTAAAGAAATTACAAAAATCGAATTTAACTCTAACGGAATCCTTTGAAATATTTGATCACGTGAGAACTGTGCTTAGCTGGTGTTCATCTGAGCTTATAAAAAATAAACTCGTAAATGTCATGGACAGAAATCCCGGTTTAGATAAAATTAGAGACATATGTGAAGCGATAACAGCAGGAAAGGATGAGCGATCATACTATATGTACGCGCCTTTAACCTCAGTTGATGTTGAAAGGTCATTTTCATAAAAAGAAATCGCCTGACAGTTGAAAATATAGAAAAAATTATGATTGTGTATTTTAACTTAGATGACTCATCTGACAAAGAAAATTTCGGTTCTGATACTGAACTTGACGAATCGAATCACGATGATTAAATTAAAACCGTTCTTTATTTTTTATGGTATTTGTAACACAAATAAAGATTTTCAAATTCTTAGCAATTTTTGATGCATCAAGTTCTTTATCAAAACCGAACAGTTAGTAGTTCAGTATTAAAACTGATTGTCCTAAATGCTTCAAATATTAATTTGTAAACTTCAAAGGTTAATTTGTACTTTGATTTGAGTAAAAATTGCATCCCTCAACGTCAGTAAAATAAATATGACATAGATATTTAAAGATAGATAAACATAAATTTGTTTTTTAAATCTTTCCTTCTGTACATTTTGTTTCATGGTTTCCAATTACGTCATATTTTAAAATAATATAAATATACATATATTTGTTACAACAATATTCTATGTGTTTTATTTTTCCTTTAGAGCCCATTAATTATTTAATGAACCTAGAGCGATATCGACCGGCGATTTTTGAGCATTTTTTCTTTCGTTTTTTTTTTTGCATAGAAATCTCCAAAAATCGCCAGACAATATCGGCGGTGTGAAAGGACCCTTACGTTTTTTTTTTTTTAACTAGTTAATGCCCGCGGCTTTTCCCGCGTGTACTATTGTTTTTGTATCCCATGGGAACCATACTTTTTTTTAATAGGAAGTAGCATATGTGCTATTCCACACCTTAATTAATCTATATCACTACCAAAATCAGCATTTTCAGTGGCATTGAGTAATGGACATCCATACAAACTATCACATTTATAGACAAACTTTAGATAAATATAGACGAATTACTTATTCCAAATAACACATTTTTTTAAATGTATTTAAGTGTTGTCTCGAAATTTCGAGACAGATGTGCCGGAAATAATTTAGTCCTAAGGAAGTCTCCGTTTCTTGTCTCTGTTCTTCGAAGTTTAGGCTAATAGGCACTACCTATTCCTATCACTGTTCATAAATCAAACCCAAAACAAAGCATATATTTGAATTAAACCCTTTATAGTCACTTTTAAATTGTCAAGTAGTCGGTCAGTCAGAAATATGAAACTAGTTGCCCCATTCCAAACCTACCCATGGAGAAGGGCGGGCAAGAAACTTCATGAACACTCCTTTAAAGTATATTGACACACATATATTGATACAAATATTTGTTACATCATTCATGTTGGAATTATGCTTGAGGGGCTTGTGGCTAAGTGATAACAGCCGCACGGGTCGATCGATCAGGTTAAGCTACGGTTGCCGCAGTTGGTCCGTCGATGGGTGACCATCTTTACATACCAGGACCCCTCCGTGCCTCGAATCGGAAAGCACGTTAAACCGTTGGTCCTGGCTGTCATTTGTAGATCTTTGACAGTCGTTACGGGTCGTCAGAAGCTCGAAAGTCTGACAACCAGTTCTACCAAGGGGTATCGTGTTACCCAGTAACTGGGTTGTGGAGGTCAGATAGGCAGTCATTCCATGTAAAATACTGGTATTCAGCTGTATCCGGTAAGACTGGAAGCCGACCCCAACATAGTTGGGAAAAGGCTAGGCAGATGATGATTCATGTTGGATTTATAATTACGAGTATATGTGAGAATGATGTAAAACAAGACGTGTACGTTAAAAGCGAATCTGTAGTTGAAGCCAGATCTGAGCTGACAACTGAGAGCATAAACAATACAATAGGGTATTTTACTATATACGAGAAAAAATCTATAAATAGATTATTGAGATATTTTAGGCAAAAAGGAGTCGGAAAATGTTACTGTTAGTTCATAAAATAACAAAATAAATTTTAAAATTCAATTAAATGTTTTCAGTTTTCCTAATCTGTTAAAAAACACCATGAAATAGTAGCCGCCATGTTATTACGTCACACCGCTGTGTAAACTGAAACGTGTCAACTGTCAACTGATAGTTCGATAATAGATCAGCGCATTTGTTTACATAGCCAAGTGACGTCATAACCACAGAGCAACATGGCGTCCACTGTGTCTAGCGTTTACGTCAAACTACGCGCGAAATTTGAAAATGTAAAATTTAAATGCATTTTATGGCACGTAAGTATCGATTGAATAAAAATTTTGTGATTTTTTTTTGGGGCATATTAGCACTATATAATTGAATTAAGACACTTTTCAAAAATGGGTGTAAGACCCTATTGTTATTCTTTGTGACATTCAATAGGGCCAGTGCAGTGACAAGTGAGTTGCAACTGCGAGGGTGGGTTTCTATTTGATCATACGTCTTTTGTTTCGAACGCAGGATATATAGTCCGCCCGCACGTGGCAGACTGAGTTAGCTTGGCTTTTGTCTACCTGCCCGTCTAGAATTTGCGCGCGAACTGTAATTAACTGCTGGCTCATGGGAGAAACGTATTAATCTTGTCTTGTCTTGTCGTAATAGGATCACACACATAGACAAGAATGTCGCATCTAGTCTCTCCTTTAATCTTTGGTGGAGATGCAAACTACATTCGTTCAACTTTGGTATTTTTATGTAGTTCTAAGATATTTCGCACGAAAACATGATAAATGATTTTATTTCTGTAAGTAGGTTTTTACAAACACGTTTATACGTCAAAACATATTTTTTTAAACTAGATGAGACCGGCGTTTCCTATCTGACTACTCTGAGAAGAAAGGCCGAAACAAACTCAGAGGTCGCAGTCTCTTTTAAAGTCCAGACATAATCTTGGTCAGATCATGTGAAGACCATGTCGATTGGTGTCTGAAATGGTCTTTTCATGAAAGAACCACACAGATTGAGTGGACCTGTCCAGTCAGTGCACGCATTTGTCAGTCGTTGTGCAGCTCAATGCGATAACATAGTTCCGAAGTGGTCAACCTTGGAGATGAGTATAAAAGGTTATTTTAATTCCTGGTTGAATATTATTGTTCAAGTATACTTAGCCAGTGGCCGCAGTATTTCAACCGGTACTATTATTATCTTTTACAATATTAAATATTACTTGGACGTTATAAAGGCTTGGGATTAATTAGGCTACTCCTAAACGGATACGTAGGAGTAGCTTAATTTATCCCAAGCAATAATCTATTTTATACCAAGTCATCATCCCTAGCCTTTTCCCAACTATGTTGGGGTCGGCTTCGGGTCTAACCAGATGCAGCGGAATATCAGTATTTAACATGGAGCGCCCGCCTATCTGACCTCCATAACCCAGTTACTGGGTAATATGACACTCCTTGGTAAGACTGACTGTCTGAGTTTCGGGCTTCTGACAACCCGTAACGACTGTCAAAGATCCACGAATGACGCCATAACCAACGTCTTAACGTGCTTCCCGAGGCACGGAGGGGTCTATGTAAAGATGTTCATCCATTCACGGACCAACCGCGGCAAGCGTAGCTTTACCTAATCGATCGACCCTTGCGTCTGTTATTACTTATATTTTTTATTTTTATGTATGGCATCTCGTAGTTGACCTTGAGAGGGCGTGACTACTTAACCGGACTATCCTGTGGCTGCCTTAAGCGGACTCAGAGCCAGGGGCGAATTTCTAACGTTACTAAGCGACTGCACGCTAAGGGCACCCCCTGTGCGGTACGAACCTCGGCTTAGGGCGTCGCGGGAAGGTACTAAAGGGTTCCCGAGGCCCCTGGCAAGACAGGCAACAGAAGGAATACGGGTTGGTTTTAGTCGTAAGAGTCTGGACACACCCTCCTGCTCCGCCCAGAGCGGGAGAAGTTACATGATGATTTCCCAGCCAAAAAAAAAGGGCGTCGCTGGGGGAGGACAGAAAGGTGGGACAGTCTGGATCAAAACTGGATAATATTATTATCTGGGGAATTTAAAGCTACGGGCTCAGCTACGGCGCGGGGTGGCACTTCGTCGAGCAAGGGTCGGGGTGTTATTACTTAGCCACAAGCCCGTATTTTATACTAAGGTTAATTATACTGTAATTTATTTACGCGGTGACACAACTTATGATATTTTTGATGACATTTAAAGAGAATGTGACTGTGAATGAGAGTAAGCTAGATATAACAGTTTTGAGTATGTTTTATGTGGCCTACACAAATGACGTGTGACGGGTCGTTGAGCTCCCTATAAAATAGGGTTGAGCTACACGTTTATTGATGCATGCATCACTTCTGTCGAGACAGGTCAAAGCTGCAGGGGTTTTTTCTTCAAAAGGTCCTTCCAGACGTGGCCCTGTATTTTTAGACTCATATTAACACATTCGTGTGCTATTTTATTATGACTAGCATTTCTTGTAAGGGATTAGTCAGCTAGGAAATGCCGGCGCCATCTAGTTGTAAGGTATTAATAAAAAAATTGACGCGTAAAAGTATCTTAAAAGATGTAAATAAAATTTTTAAAACAATTTTTTCGGTATTAGGATCAGTTATCATCGGTCCCACACCTCGAGCAATGACTTTTTTAAAATATTTAATGTACAGTTTTGACTTCACTACAATTTTATTATAATGTATAGGTAGATAATACTAAAACCGTGACTAAACGCACCAAAAATAGCTGCTTTAATGTTTACAACAAGGATCTATCAACGAATGATTCTACTTTTAACTTCAAACTCGTTAAAAATGTATATACTAAGCTGGTCATAAAATAATACGATATTTCAATAATTATATTATCCTGTCAACTCAGTTATGATTAATTATGTAAATACATACATGCACTTTTGTGTATTCTGTCAGTCATTTTAAATAGGTATCTACTTACTTTTCGAACACAGCACATGGTCGATAATAGATTACATTACTTTGAAATTGATAAGAAAGAAAAAAGGTAAATAAAACATTCGAAGCCTTCTAAAATATTTTATCAAGCACGGTCACATTTTATTTTATCAATATCTCTATCTTCTTTCTTCAAAATTCTTCTCGCTTTCTATCTCTGTTTTTTTATCTTTATGTTCTTCTGAACAGATTCCACCAACTCGATATGAATTACCTGGACAATCAGGAAGATTAAAGCCATTTCCAGGTCCGTCGTCACTACGCACAATCGCTTTACCTATCGCATACTTGACTTGAATATCATTTTCTTCGTCTGATTCCTCCATATCTCCTGGCTTCTTCACTTCAGTAATATTTGTTTTGTCATGGTGATTCGGCAATGGATTTCCAATAAATTTATCTTCAACAATGTCGACGAACTCGCAGACCCACTCATCGTAACTTAGTGCTAGTGCAGTTGGGTAGGCAAAGTGTGACGCCGTCACAATTTTTAGAGCCAATATTAAAACAAATAAAAAACACAGCCTCATGACTGTTTCTAAAGAAGATGTATACACGAATGAAATTAATTTTACCCTTAAAACTAGGATTTTGTTCTCGTATTTTACTGCTCTATGTTAAAAAACCGGCCAAGTGCGTGTCGGCCCCCGCACAATGGAGGGCTCCGTAGTTGGGATGAATTTGTTCCAAAAACATACTTAACATTGTAACTGAAAAACAAACATCACGGTCAATTCTCCAACTGAAAATGTAAGTTGGTCGACTATTACTCGTTAACATGCCTACATAAGCCTACATAACTGTGATAGTTTTCATTTTAATTTTGTTATATATACTACTGCCATGAATTTTTTCACATACCCAATAACAGCCATTTACATAGTTAGCAGGGGGGGGATACTTGACTCTTTTGCACTTTAAAGCTTAATATTACCTACGCAAACGGAACCCAAAAATAGTTTTCACAGACGCGCAATATTTTTGAAAGGCCTATCTAACGATAACCCACATTATGGGACAGTCGAGAAAAAATATATCATTCCCACTTTACGTGTAAGGGAGATACCAAACATTTCTTTTAAGATTTTGTTTTACCAATGTCTCGGCGTGATTAATATGAATATCCATGCTAAATTACAGCGTTTTACTATTAAGAGTCTCTGAGCTAAGTCGCGGACATACATGCAGACAGACAGAAGGACATGGCGAAACTAGAAGGGTTCCTTGGTGACTACGGAACCCTAAAAATGAGCCAACTGCGAATCGGACAATCACACACTCACAATGAAGAGTACCGTAGTTAGGATGAATACTTACGCGTAACGTTTTGATTTTGTTGACCGCAAAAATAAGTTTGTAATTCAAGTATGTCTCGAAAAAACAATGAAAAATAAAGTTAGTAAACGAAAAATATTCTATTCATATTTACATAAAAAACATCACAATCTTTTTAATTATAGGATCCAACGATATCCCACACGCTTAAGTAGGTACACTGTTTTTTTTTCACAGATTTTTTTTATTCCTCGGTTACATGTATGGGAAGAGTATTTAATTTATTTTCACTACACCACAGGCGCTGCACAGAACACAAGGTGTGTTCCAACTTTCATCGTTAGAGTACAACATGACGAAATTATAATCCTTTTTTGCCAATTTAACTGCGGAACCCTAAAAATTGAAGGCAAACAAGACAAAATTGAAGAGAGACAAGTGGTATTTCAGCTAATATAACCTGTTACTTTTGACATATAACCAAACACCACATACCTATTGTGTAGGTATTGAGGAGCTCGTAGCTAAGTAACAATAATAACAGCCGCACGGGTCGTTCGAAGGTTAAGTTGGGCTTGCCGACATCAGTCCGTGGATGGGTGACCTTCCATTACATACTGCGACTCCTCCTCAAGCCCGAAAGTCTGAAGACTTTCGGGCTTCTGACTACCCATAACGACTGTCAAAGTTCTACGAATGACAGCTGGGACCGGTAGCTGGGATCAACGGTTTAACTTGCCTTCGTAGGCATGGAGAGATCTCGGTGTGTAACGGATGGTCATCATCCACGGGCTGGCCTCGGCAAGGTCGCTTAATCATTAAGATCGATCCGTGGTGCTGTTATTATGTAGCCACAAGCCCTTCAATATATTTGAATACTTCTCATGACGTATACGGACAAACCAACTGATACAAATATCTGCCGTAATCATATCAACCTGGGGGACTACTCTCTAATGTAAGAAAGTAGTTGATCCGTCAAAACAAGTGACAAATTAAAATTTTCGAATAGGCGAAAACACATTGCGAGTAGAACCAACTGTCAATTCGTGTCGTCGTTCATTCTGAGTTTGGGCTCCGAAGTAGTCTTATATCCGTAGGTGATACAGAGTAGGAAACGCCCGTAACTTCGACCGAAACTACGGATTTAGTGCTTAGGGAGTAGACCCCTGTTTCGAATTTTAATCTCCACTAGTTTTGCCCGCGGCTTCACAGACGTGGAATTCGATATTTATCTCACGGGAATGTACTTTCGGGGTGAAAAAAAAAACCGGTTTATGAAGATTGCGGGTAAAATTCGCAGATTCGCTTTTCATAGCTCCGTTAAATGTTCATACAAATATGAACCCTATTTTTAGACTTTAGGGTTCATATTAGTATGCAATGCTTGCTTACATTCGCTTGTCTATACAAATATGAACATTATTTAATAACGTCGCCAAGCTCGAGAATCGAAAAGAATCGCTAAGTTTCCTTGCTACAATAAAGTCAAAGTGTGATAAGATAAGTTCTAAAAATAACTCCTTATATGTAGGTAATTTTGTCGGCGTTTTATAGGATTTCGCACCTCAAAAGGAAAAAAAACCAGCCAAGTGCGTGTTGGACCACGCACAATGAAGGGTTCCAAAGTTGGGATGAATTTATCTCAAAACAAACTAAAAATTGTAGTTGAAAAACATGTTCTTCCCTACTACCGATGTATGTCACGCTCAATTCTCCAATAGCAAATGTTAGTTGGTCAACTATTACTCGTTAACTTGTAAAGCCTAGTTATTTGTGATAATTTGTCTTTTAATTTCGTTATATATACTATTTCCATGAAAAAAAACAACCATTTTGCTGGCAGGGGCAAATTTGCACTTTACAGCTTAATATTACGCAAACGGATGCTTGACGGAAAATGGTTTTCACAAGCCGGCAATATTTTTAAACGGCCTATCAAACGATACCCCACACCAAGAGATAGAAAAAAGATATCATCCTTATTTTACGTCTAAGGGAGGTACCCTTTTTTTACCCAGACAGACGGACACACCGACCTGACGAAATTATACGGGATCGTTGTTGACTACTTTCCTTTTTGACCTGTATAAGATCACTCTGTCCGTCTGTAACAGCCAAGCGAGTTGCTCCGAATATACTGGACCGATTAAGTTAAAATTCGGTACACATGAATTTCTGAGTCCTAAACACGCACGTGTAACGTAAATAAATTTATTTAAGTATGGGGTTCACTTTTGGGGGAAAAATTAGAAAAAATAAAGGTTTGCAAACTATACTGTGTGCCATATCAAATTAAAGGACTTATGAGGATTTCAAATGTATATTTTTATAATTTTAAAATAATTCGTTTTAAAGTTATTAAAGAAAATTGACCCTTCCGTCTTTATCTCCGTAACTGCTGGGCCTCATTTTTTTTTAAGTGCGGAGAGTAGTCCTATATATATCATTACAGGAAAGCCTATAAGAAGTCTATGGTCTTAAAGTAATATGGTAAATACATTTGCAGTTGGTATATATGGGGAACATGGTTTTCAACTACAACGTTAAGTTTATTAACCCTTCATTGTGCGTGTTCGGACACGCACTTGGTCGGTTTTCTAAATTCAAGTAGTTTATTTCCAAATGAAGCAAATCAAGCAATACCACTTTATTGTGCCAAAGTAGTAAGCCTTGGAAAATATTCAAGTTCGAGGTAAAATATTATCTTTTATTTAGACTAGCAACCCGTTTCTGCTTCGCTCATTTTTTTTACGGCTTGGCGAACGTGGTGATTTCTTAATTATAAGTAGGTTTAGTATTCATCATTCATCATTTCAGCCGAAAGACGTCCACTGCTGGACATAGGCCTCCCCCAAGCCCGCCACTTCGACCGGTTTTGTGCTTCCTGCATCCAGCGGATTCCTGCGGCCTTCACAAGGTCATCGGTCCACCTTGTAGGAGGCCTTCTAACGCTACGTCTTCCGGTACGCGGTCGCCATTCCAGAACCTTTCGGCCCCATCGGCCATCTGTTCTGCGAGCAATGTGCCCTGCCCACTGCCACTTAAGTTTGGCAATTCTTCGGGCTTTGTCGGTGACCTTGGTTCGAGCGAGGCAGGTTATTTAGTTCCTAGTTCCTCGGTCTTCTGTATAACCTGCCGCAGCGTATGTATGTAGTCTACAGTGCTAAAGCCTTTACGGAATCCGGCTTGTTCGGGAGGCTGGAAGTCGTCAAACCTGCGCGCGAGACGGTTCGTGATGACTCTTGTAAACAGCTTGTAGACATGGCTCAGAAGTGAGATGGGCCTATAATTCTTAAGGAGGGTATTGTCGCCCTTCTTAAAGAACAGTATCATCATACCTCTGTTCCATGCGTGTGGCGTTTTGCCCTCGAGTATGACGGAACCAAACAGCTTCTGGAGGGCCTTGAGAACGGGTTTTCCACCGGCCCTCAGAAGTTCAGCCGTAATTCCGTCATCACCCGGCGCCTTGTTGTTTTTGAGCTGCTTCAGAGCCATCCTAATCTCGTGCAAGCTGACGTCCGGGATATCTTCGGTGTAGTGTCGGGTCAGTCTAGCTCTTGGGTCGTTTGCCAGATTCATACCAGGGCTTCCTGTTGACGTGTATAACTGTCCATAGAAACTCTTGATCTCTCTCAACAGCTCATGTTTGGCGGATACGATCCTGCCATCATTGGTCTTCAGTTTCACAAGCTGGCTCTGCCCAATAGACAGACCTCTTGTTACCTTACCTTGGAGCCTTTATTCCGCTCTATCGCGTCCTTAATGCGCTCTGTATTAATGTATATTCTTTCTCTCACAGAACACCAATAATTGTAGTCCAGTAGTCCAGTTAATCAAGTTTGCATTTTATTAGTCACTTCTGTGGTCATTTCTGTAGACACTTCATACGCTTCCAACATTTCTGTGGACACTTTAGCACTTGGGTGGCTACTCATAATTAATAGAATACAAAATAAAAACATAGTAGAATAAAAGAGAATAGAATACTCTTTATTATGTACACCCTAAAAAATACAGATTTTAATGTAGATATTTCATATAGGGTGACACAATGGGTGGTCTTATTGCTAAAAGCGGTATTTTAAAGGAAACCTTTGGATGGATTATGGGGAAAGGAGAGACAATACTGCAGGTACTCTGTGGTGTACCATTTAAATGTATACAGTAAATTCATACATACATAAAATATACATACATAAATTCATACATACATATAATATACTTATCTATATAAAATATTATATTTGTTCTTCATTTTTACTCTTTTCCTTGTAAGTTCAAAGTGATATTGATAACGTTATACCAACTTCTTTTATGGGTTTTAGGTTTATTTTAACCTAGACATAAGTTAAATGTAATAATACTTGCTGCGCCCTAACAGGGTCATGTACTCATACGTTTTAGCCTGTAACTGAGTGTACACTATTCAAATAAATAAATGAATAAATAAATAGATAAATAAATAAATACAAAAATACATAAGTAAATAAATAAATTTGTACGTTCTTGTTTGTTTGGCTATTAGATAGACTTCTGACCTGTTTTGTGTAATTTTCACTCTAAGGCCGTGTCCTATTTAAAAGCGATCGTCGCGTGAATACACGATCGTCGCACTCAAGTCACTTTTTGCTCAATGAACCTGAATTGTCTCGCCGACAGAGGGCGTTATTCGGTTTTCCGAACAAAGAGTCGAAATTATAAATTTTAAGTTTGTTAATTAATAATAATAATAACAAATCTTTTTTTCCAGTTTACAATTTTAGTTTTACCACTATTCACAATGTAGGATTATAGACAGAAAATATAGAAAAAAATATTTTATACACAACTAAAATAAACTAATTAAGAGAAATACATTTAAAAAGTGTGTGTTATGTGTGTGGTGTGTGTGTATGTGTGTATGTGTTAGTTTGTATGTGTTCTGTTGTGTAGTGTTATGTAATGTGTTGTGTTGTGTTGTGTTGGGGATGTGTTCCAGGATGTGTCGGACGGCGTACTGTTTGGATGAAAGGCGGTATGGGTTAAGTTTACTCGGTGAGATTTTCAACCTCGTCATAGCTATCATTTACAGAACTTACCTTTACAATCAAATTTATTGAATGTGTAGATGTTACATCGTTTGTTCACAAAGTTATATATACGACTACCAAGTATTCACAAAATGACGTTCTGCAAGTTTCGTTCAGAGCTTCTCTATGGGATACACGTTTGCGGTCCTACGTTTTGCCAGGCGATTGAGATCCAACTATAAAGAAGTATGTCTGTGCAACGTACAGTTTATCACAAAGAGCTGGCTCACAGTCAAAACCTTACAAGTCCGCGCCTACGGTGGCCGGAAATCCGCCTGCGATTCTCGACGCCCAGGGCGTCTCCTGTGGCAGCTAGGGGCGAGAGGGCGTGAAATTTGTCTTTCCCGCAACCGTCCCGCCTCCTGCTTCGCGAGCATTACTGCTCCGCAGAAACCTCCTGTTTTATCCGACACAGGAACCTCCCGAAGCTGCCGTGTCCGGTGAGGAAGTGCGTCAGTTGGAAGGTGAGGACACCGTCGCGCCTCTCTAGCCACTCCTAAAAGAGGGGAGTAATTAATTAATTTATTTATTTATTTAATTTTAAAGAAAGCTTACAGACTAATAACAATACTTGAATATCGTGCATAGGTTTCGACATTTGCTAATTACAAGCTTCCACATATATATATCTACTTAGTTACGCGTTATTTGCGTTGACCAGTTACAGCGAATTGACTAAATAAACAGATTACAATGTAAACATAAAGGTGTGTCGAGACAATATAATAGGTATGTCAAGTCGTGCAATATCAAAATCGGAATTAAAAGTTATCTATGGTTGTAACCAAAATACTCCTTGTTTAAAATCTTTCTAATATTATGTACGCTGGTGCAAATAAATCAATTTCCAGGTGTGATGGTAAACTATTGAAAGCTATAACACTGCGTATGCAGAAGGCGTTGTGCCTGTACTTGGTCGATGTGAATGGTACATGGAGTAGCGGCCGTTTTCTTAGGTTATTTAGATTAGTACGAAGAAGTATTTTGCTTAGTAGTTCGGGACAAACGACGGAGCCGTTTGTGATGTTCACTAAAAAAAGATATCACTAATGTTACGTCTCAGTTCCAACGGTAAGAAATTATATCGCTTACAACGGTGTTCATAGTCGACTGATAATTGCCTAGCCTTGAAGTCCAAGTACCGCAAAAAATTCCTTTGAACAGACTCAATACGAGATTTGTAGATCTCATATTGAGGGTTCCATACTTGAGAGACGTACTCAAGGTGGCTACGCACTAGAGAACAGTAAAGAACTTTTAATGGTTTTAGGGAACGAAAGCTAGAACAAGCTCTAATAATGAAGCCCAAGGCAATCTCAAGGTAATCGCCACAATTGTGGAGTACCCAGCACTGGGTTGCGACAATCGCACTCTCCTTGTTGCCATGAGATCCCGCCCGAGCTCTGACCGCTGTGCCGTGATTTCTCGGGGTAGCGGAGCTACGCCCCGGCGTTTCGCCTCGTCGCGCCACTCCCATACGTGCGCGTGGACTTTTGCCTCCAGATCCCATGGTGGCAATCTAGCAAGGAGCCTTGCCGCCTCACCGAAGAAGGTATTACGTTTAGTCGGTTACTTGACAGCTCTCTCGTCACGTGTTTTTTGTTAACCTTTATTTAACTAAACTAACGGAGTATAGATAAAAAGAATCGTATGTTCTAACCTAGGTAATTATCTACCTGTGTGGCCATCGAAAACCGTTCAGCCGTTAAGGCCTCAAAAGGTGTTTATAATAATATTACGCTCAGCATGTTCAGCAGTCGCACTTCCCGTTTGATAAAATATGAAATAAAACCACAATAAAATAAAAATAAAAAATAACCTCACACACTGAACCTACTCTAGCACCATTTTCTGGTCAGGGCTTCACATCAAGGACCGATTCCAAGGGTTTCACTGGATTTTGCAAGTCTGATTCATTTGTAACTTCATTACCCAGGGAAGGCTCTGGATTATTCAAGTCAGTTAATTCATACACTTCCAACTTTTCTATGGTCACTTCACCTTTATTATTTGTAAATAATGCAACACAAAATAATATCATAATATCAAAATAATATCGCTCCTTCACTTTGACTGTTCCCTTTTAAGTTCAGAGTGTACGGGTACTGATGGTTCCCAACTCCTTATACCAGTATATTTGTTGATTCATCTTGAATAATAACATGTGTACGTAAATAATTACGACTCTTGACTGAGTGCCCTAGTCCTGACTTTGCTTCGCTCGCTCTTGCATTCTAAGTTCTCCTAGTAACAGCAGTAGCATTGTCTTTTAAACAAATTTACGATCAGTGCTACACTAACTTTCTTCGGAGAGGTTTTGGCAGAAAATCGGTGTCCAGTGTACAAACGTAAGTCAATCGTGAAGGCAAACAATTCAAGTCCAGAGAATAAGCCAAAGTCGTCGAAGAAAGCCACAACAAAAACACCACGAAACACAAAGAACACATTCACGCAACTCGAGGAGCACATGACGCAAAAGGCATACCTGTTTTTTTGTACGTTGCGTGATATCGATTTTGCTCGACATTTTACACCACGGACTGACTACAGATACTGATACTGGATACTGGATACCGATACCAGTATCGGTATCCATAATACCAATACTGGATATTGATACTGGATACTGATACTGGATACTGATACTGGATACTGATACTGGATACTGATACTGGATACTGATACTGGATACTGATACTGGATACCGATACTGGATACTGGTTACCGATACTGGATACTGATACTGGATACTGATACTGGATATTGATACTGGATACTGATACTGGATACTGATACTGGATACCGATACTGGATACCGATACTGGATACCGATACTGGATATTGATACTGGATACTGATACTGGATACCGATACTGGATACAGATACTGGATACCGATACTGGATACCGATACTGGATACTGACACTGGATACTGATACTGGATACGGATACTGGATACTGATACTCGATGAATCCAGAAGACACCACGGACTGACTACAGATACTGATACTGGATACTGGATACCGATACCAGTATCGGTATCCATAATACCAATACTGGATATTGATACTGAATACTGATACTGGATACTGATACTGGATACTGATACTGGATACTGATACTGGATACTGATACTGGATACTGATACTGGATACCGATACTGGATACTGGTTACCGATACTGGATACTGATACTAGATACTGATACTGGATACTGATACTGGATACTGATACTGGATACTGATACTGGATACTGATACTGGATACCGATACTCGATACTGGTTACCGATACTGGATACTGATACTGGATATTGATACTGGATACTGATACTGGATACTGATACTGATACTGATACTGGATACTGATACCGGATACCGATACTGGATACTGATACTGGATACTGATACTGGATACTGATACTGGACACTGATACTGGATACTGATACTGGATACTGATACTGGATACTGATACTGGACACTGATACTGGATACTGATACTGGATACTGATACTGGATACTGATACTGGATACTGATACTGGATACTGATACTGGATACTGATACTGGATACTGATACTGGAAACTGATACTGGATACTAACGACAGATACTGGAACAGATTTAGTTGTCAATCACCCATTTTAACGTTTTGTTTTCGCTTCTTAGCTGATTTGAGGTTTGAAACGTTTTTTATTAATTTCTCGAAAAATATGCATTACCTTTTAATAAAAGTGGTAGCGTTATAATCGGGAACCCAACGCTACTAACTTTAGCCCCTTTTACCCCCCAACTCTTGCCAAACGATACTAGATCCAACTCGCTCCCACAATTACCTACTTACTCACTAACAATTTCTTGTCGCTTTCTTATAAGTTATAAACATGATTATTATTCGCAGCGCCCGTGCTCGCCTTGAAGAGTTCAAACTCAATCAGGCTTTGAGCAAATTAAAGGCGTCAAAGGAGTCCTGTCACCAACTTAATAAGGAAATAGATGACAATAAAAGGGTGCTCTTTGATGCCCCTAAAAAGAATAGGAAGTTAAAATTGAAATGGCACAGATATATAGGTATTCAATTCACTGATGTCATAGAAGAATGAGACAGGCTTCAACTTGTTGTGGACGGGTTCAGCCATAGAGTATAAACAAGGTTTTAGTCACAAATATTTACTTCGTCAACAGATACATGAGGCTCAAAGTCAAATTAAACAACTTGAGAGTACAAATCATAACATCACCGCCTCGCTGAATTAAAGTCTGTTCAATGAATTGATGCCAATTGCCCCATCAGTAGTTTCTGCCATAAAACCCTCTTACACAATAGATTTAACCAGTGATGATGATTCAAAGTCATGTAATTCAGTGAGGGTAGTCACCGGTAGAAATACATTTAAAAAATATATTAAAATTAATAAATATATTGTAAAAACACAAAAAATGGTTAAAAGACAAAGGTTCTTTATAAAAAATGTTAAATTTAATAGAGAAATGTTAAATTTACTTAACAATTAGATATGTATTTTTTTATTTGCAGCTTTTGAGAAAATTACTAGGAAATACAACATTGACACACAGGACTTGCAATCTCGACCATCTACAAGAGAAACTTAGTTCAATGACCAATAAATATAATTCCTCAGATGATCTTCTTCTTTTTCTGAATATGTGTTGGCAATGAATGAGCTGGTAAACTAACAAACAAGCAACTGTGAGCATTGTCAATCACCATCCAATGTACCTACGCCAGATCATTCATTGTCAACATGCCAACCACCAAACACCTTACCGCAGCGTTGTGTTGATTTGACAATTCCCTCTACTTATAATTCCAATAATCAATGTAAACAAATTGTAAATACTGATATTGTATTATTTTGTGATGAGATCGGGTAGGACTTATTCATTTGTAACTCATTGTTCTTTTCGGTGAAGATGGACCTGAGATCCAGAACAGATTGGAGAAATGGCAACCGAAGCTGGAGAATGGTTTACTTGAAAATCAGCAGAACCAAAACTGAATATATGTTCTGCGATGTCGGCGGTCTCTCCAGTTCTGGAGCCATAGCACTGGGGCACTTCTCCCAGTCTGTTCTAACTTTCGGTATCTCGGTTCCCTCGCGCAAAGCGATGGCAAAGTAGATCGGACGGTTAAGCATAGAATTAATACTGGATGGATGAAATGGCAGCATGTCACGGGAACAATCTGCGACTTCCACATTCCCCTTAAACTTAAGGGGAAGATATATAAAACAATAGTAAGACCTGCTGTCTTGTATGGATCAAAATGTTGGGCCACGAAATGCATAAATGAGTATGTACCTACATAAGAAGAAGTCTGAAAGTGGCGCCGGCGGTGACTGAAAAGTTGTGCGGAATGTTGTCATGGTATGGGCACGTGATGCGGAGGAATGAAGAAAATGTCGTGAGGAAAGTCTTGAGTATGAATATCGACGATGGTTATAAGAGTAGGGGAAGACTAAAGAAACGATGGATGGACTGTGTGAAGGATGATATGGCTAGAAAAAGGGTAACTACCGAGATGACAATATAATAGATAAGTATGGAAGAAAGGGACATGTTGCGCCGACCCCAAATAAATTGGGATAAGGGCAGGAGAATGACGATGATCGGGAAGGACTTAGGCCACTTGTTGACAGATAATTACCCGGAACACTCAATAATAAATTACTGTATGCCTGGCTGTATATTATTTGATATTATGACAAAAATCATTAAATGTAACTTTAAACAGGAAACAACATTATTAATATTTATGGGAAATGTGAACAAAGGAGAAATGCTCCAATATCATAGAACATTGTGCGACATTAGTTTAACAAAAAAAAAAAATTGTTTACATTGTCGAGTAACAGTTTGCTACAGGAAGAAAGTAAAATAAGATTTGATATTAACATGACATGGAGTTATTGACTATACTATACTACAATTTGACCTATAATGATAATCTATTCCATTTAATTGATATTAAAACAATTATGTTGGTAATAATTTGTATTTGACTAAAGATAGATACTCGTATCACATTGTTATGTACTATCTTTCTAAATATCAAAAAAGATAACTATGTCGCTATCATATTTTTTTTCTATTTCAGCCAAAGTTTTGGCTAAACAACTAGTAATGTGATTAAAATGACATGGAATATCATTAATAGCGAAACGGAAACGTCATGCAACTGAAGTAGTGACTACAGCCTTGCTATTGATTACAAAATAGTTAAATCAGATTCTCAAGTCGCCATGGCCTTTGATAATTTCTTTGCAGACATTCCCGTATCAACTACAAAATCTCAAAACATCAAATAAAATTACTAACTAAAGATTATATATTATATATATAATCTTTAGTTTTAATTTTTATATTATATATATATTATAAATTAAAATTATTATGTACAATATATAACGTTAATAAATTATTATTGTTAATTATTTGGCCAAATAACCAACCAGCCCTCTGGTCACGTGAGGTATCGACCAGTATCCATGAAGTAAAACGGCTTTCTTTCTCCAGGTCCCAAGCTATCATCTGACAAACATATTAGTTACTAGTAGTGTGGTTAATGTGTGTAAAGGTATAGACAGGCAGAGTTACTTTTGCATTTTGAATATTAGCATAGATATTTTCATCGGGGACGATTAAGTCAGCTCCAAGGTTTACTGTGAACCAAATATATAAAATATAATAAATCCTTTCATATGCTTATATCACATGTCATGTCCACTGACCCCATTTCAAAACCCAGTACGGAATTGTAGAAATTTTCTTTCATAGTAAGTCTCATCAGTCGGATAGGAAATGTCGACTCCATCTAACTTTTTTTTTTAATATGACGTGTAAAAGTGATTCTCATATCCTATTTACAGAATAAACAATTTCATTTCATACAATGGTGAAAACACCTGCAATCAAATCTTAGCAATAATAGAGATTTGAATACCGCTAATACTATAAAGTGCAGCACATGCTAAATATCTAAAAATCAATAAAAATGTAGTGAGTTTTGCATTTCTGAGTGACTTCGCCTTTCTTGGACTATGGATCTTCTATACAGTAAACTGTAATGCGAAGATTATTAGTGTGAGTTATTAGTAGCCCAGGTGAACCTGGGCTACTAATAACTCTTAATAACAATACCTATAACTCACATCTCGGACCACTATGATTTTGCCTGGTTTCCAACGAAGATCCAAATTTCTATGAACTGGGGCATAGCAAATGAATCACTTGGGATCAGTCGTTAGATTTAGTTGGAATTCAAGCTGCTGGAAGACAGTGGATTACTCCGCGATCGACAGGTTTGAATTTATCTTTTAAAGTCATCTTCCAAGGACTTTAAAACATCCGGTGCTATATCCCTTCACAAAGTTTTATGACGAACAAAAATATACAGGGCTATGATAAACTAATAGCTTCATAATACTTTTTGTTATATTTGTGTTCATTTCTGGGCCAAACTTGTATGTATACGTTACTCCAGCAGGAAAGTGGCTCCTAGAGTGATATGAGTGGAACGTATAATTAGTGCGTAGGTAATCTGCTATAAATGTGCACCGCATAAAAAATTTGGGCGCTTTGTCGTTTTGGAAAAAAAAGGGAACCACGATATCTGCTGGAGTAAAGGCTCCTACATACTGGCGCGACGCGACACAAAGACACCGCGTGTAGCGCTACAAGCGGTGCCTTTGTGTCACGACGCGTCGCGCGACAAGTCGCGCCAGTATGTAGGAGCCTTAACGTTGTTCCAGCAGGAAAATATTAAACGAATGATTGGAGAGAGAAATATTGTGCATGGGCAGAGAGCTGATATTTCTGCAAAAATGTGTGCCGAACATATAATTTTTGCGTCTTCAGGTTTTCGAGATATTGCATTTCCTGCTGGAGTAACATTTTGCAGAATCGTGTATCTCTAAAACTATTGTATGTGCGCCTGTAGAATAAAAATGGACTAGTAGCTCTTTATTTGTACGTATTTGTGACATAATTACATTTAAGAAAATATTTATCATATTCAAGTAATCGCGCTTTTTTGAAAACCCGAAAAAATATCGCAGCGCCTAAAAACGTATAAGCTCGCTGAAAACTGTATTCGGTCCTCCTTGACGCTTATAATAAACATAAAAAGTTTCAAAAGTGTACATGCATGCGTTATTGGATAATATTACTAAAATTCAAAACGACGCGCGACGGCGTCATAACTTTGACGGAAAAATACAAGAAACCGGCTCAACCCAAGATTTGTAGTTGTAAACCAAAAATTTGTGAGTTTAGTTAAAAATATATAGTGACAATATTCAGCTTGAAATGTTTCCCATTAAGTAGATATAAACAAAAACAAAACAGGTAAACAACGGCTGGTTATCCGGCCAAATTCGATTGACTACAAAAAAGCGACGGATTCGTACATATCGCAACCACTTTCCCGCTGGAGGAACGTACACAACTTGTATGGGACCGCTATCGATCTCCTTTGTATGGGACCACCGCGCAAGCTTCTTTTACCAAATTAAAAAGAATTTTCCGGTACATAATTCACGAAAATATCGATGAACATACATAGAAAAATACGTGCAGACGAACATATAACCTCCTCCTTTTTGAAGTCTGTTCAAAAGGTGTGTACAAAGGTGATGCTTATTTTTTTAAGAAATGTCTTCTAGCATACCATCAATAGGAAAGTAGATAAAAAGAGATGTAAACACGGTGTGTAAGAGTAGAAGAGAAAATAAAGTACATAAAATCAAAAAACTTTTAGGCTTTTAGAATTTAGGGCTATCTAATCTAAAAAATTGTCTGGTCTATTAAGACAAAAGGATCTTCTTTATTTTTTATCCTCTCTCCCAGCAGCATAAGTACAGTTCAGAACAGCAAAACTTAAGTTTTTTCGTATATCTGAAGAAAGGGTTGCAATTACGAACTATTTTAAAGTAGTTTTGGAAAATAGAATATAAAAAACATAGGTATTTAATTGAAACTTAGCTCTTTACTCGACGATTAAGAAAAACAAACCATATTTTAAATACATTCGTGATATAACCTGAACTGAAAAATGTGAAATGACAAGCAATAAAAACAGCCTTCGAATAAAAATAAGGAATTAAGTACAAAAAGACTTTCTTATTAAACATTTAAACAATACATACAATGCACATCTATGTTAGTAACAAAACCTTAGTTTATCTAAACTTTGGTGGTTGGTTGTTGGGGGTTGGTGGAATGTGCCCAACACCTATTTTTGAGCACCTTATCTGGCATAGACTTGAATTCTATAGTGGTATCCGCTGCCTCTAGCTGATCGTATCTTAATTGTGACAGAGTAGCTTCCAATTCCTCCAATCAAGATAGATGGGGTTGCGTTCTGTGACAGTCCCACATGGTTCACCCGAATCGCACTCAAGCGCCGGTTCGAACTGACTGTTATAACACTCTCAAGATACAGATTCGCGACACCGTTCGTGCTGATTTCGTTACTGTGAACAAAAGACATGGCCACGGTTAAGAAAAATGTAGTTTATTTCTAATTGTTGCCATATATTGAACAATATCTCCCGAGCCGACAATGTTGATGAGGCATCCAAATCTGTGACTACTATTCTCGGCTCAGCTTTAAGATCCCCGCGACTTATATTATGGCGTGTTTACGGCGGCGGGCGGTAACGGAATTTGTCAGTTGCATTCGGTTTAACTGCCGCGCCCACCGCGCCGCCCCGACGCTATCCGACCAACGGCAAGTTTCCATAAGTCGGTTATGACCGATTACGGTTTTTTTTTGTTCGGTGTCTCGCAGGTCATCCCAGGAGGTTGTCGTCTCCTTAACCGGACATTCCTGTGGGTGCCTCAGAAAATGAAGACCTCCAGGTCGGGCATAAACTTAGACTTAGGGCATCGCTGGGGGAGGATAGCAAGGGACAGGGTGGATCGGATTAATGACCGAATACGGCCAACTGTAACAACTTTTACTTTTAGGTCGGGCACCGCAAACAGGCTGCGATCGAATACGGCCAACCGAATTACAGTTTACATTAGTGCATGACCGAAAACGGTTGCAATCCAGTACGGCCAAACCGACCCAATGTAAACGCGCCATCATACTGTGAACCCCATTCGATTGCTAGATGTGATTATAGTAAGAATGTTATTTACCAATTAACGTTGCCATTATTAATTGTTGATTCACATTATAACTTTGATTTATGTTCTGATTGCGGTTACTTACTTGGATACCAATACATCTCCAAAAGCGATGTATCCCAAGTTTAGATCACGCCGAATGGCTACTGCAGTCTGCGCCGGCACGTCAGCCTCGTCAGTCAACTCAGCCACGTCAGTTAATTTATTCACGGTAGTCACAACCACTTCTGGCATGTCGTTAACGTCCACATCTTCGCCGTCATCCCCCTCAGGTACCTTTACCACGGAGGGCACTACATTGCTGACTACTGCAGCTGATGCTGCCACTGCTAACAACACGACGAGGAATAGGCTCTTCATCTGGAATTATTTCATACCTTTTGTCAAATACCAAATTTATTATCACCACACTATTCAAGGAGAATAAATTACCGTCTGCTTAAGCCTTCGAGAATACAGGCGTGATTGTATTTTTTTTTTTAATCTAAGAATTCTTCTTGCGTTTCCACAAACACCAAAATTTTAATTATTTGGCATATTTTGTTTTAGAAGTATGTAATTAGTGCCTTTATTCTTCCACAACAAGCCAAAGGTTGTAGTTCTCCTTATTATTAACTGCGTTAAAGCTAAATTGTGAAGTTCCAGAGTACAAGCACCAGCACCTAGATACACAAGCAAGCACCTAGATGATTGTCTAGTCCATTCCTGGATCAAAATTGTTCAAAATAAAATAACTTACCTTTTAAATTTTTGCTTCGACTTGATTGACGAAATACTGAAGATAACTCGTTTGATGACAGAGTGTGAGTATAAGTTGTATTCTGTAGGAGCCAGTATTTATAGTTAAATTAGAAATCTAACGCATAAGATAAGATTATAATATCTGATCTACATTTCGGCTAATTACATCCACATGATATGAAAACTAATCAGTGACGTAGTCAACAAAAAGTTAGATGACACCGATTGAATTATAAAGATACTATCTCTTTGTCGTACGATAACATCAATAAATAACAGTTTTAAAGGAAGATCAATCAAAAATAATCAACTGCCTCGTTGGTCTAGTGGTTGCAAGCGCTACTGCTGAGCATGAGGTCCTGGGTTCGATTCCCGGGTCGGGCAAAGTGTTATTGGGTTTTTCTATCTGGAATTTCTCAGTAGCAGCCCGGAGTCTGGATTTGTGCCCGGTTGATGGCAATAGGCTCGCCCCCTATTACATGGGACTTAAACATAACTGGCGAAATGTGGATGTACTACAGGTACACCTCTGCCCAACCCTTCGGGGAAACAAGGCGTGATGTTATGTTTATGTTTTTTTTTTTTATGTTTCAATCAAAAATAAGTCAAACGGGACCCTTGGTACTTTGGTGCCAAATGATTACTTATAATATTATAGCCATGGGTATCGTAATTTTCGACTAAATCTAGTATAGAAGTCCGAACAGCCAGCGCATTTCGTAACGCTACGCACTATACGGCGAGCTACGGTGTAGTGAACTCCATGTCATTTAAATGATACCATCAATAGGAAAGTAAAAAAAAGAGCCACCACCACCCACAGTAAATAAAACACCGTGTGTAAAAGTAAAAGAGAAAATAAAGTACATACAATAAAAAAAAAATACTTTTAGGCTTTTGGACTTTAGGGCTAACTAATCTAAAAAACATATCTGATCCATCAGGACTAAAGGACTTTCTTGTTTTTTTATCCTGTCTGCTAGCAGCAGAAGTACAGCAAAACTTATTTTTTTTCATATATCTGAAGAAAGGATTGCAATTACGAACTATTTTAAAGAAGTTTTGGAAAATAAAAGATTAAAAAAACATGGGTATTTAATTGAAACTTAGCTCTCTATTATTAGACGATAAAAAAAAAATCCAAACTTCAAATCCATTTGTGAATTAACCTTAACTGAAAAAATCTGAAATGACAAGAAATTAAAACAGCCCTCGAATTAAAATAATGAATTAAGTGCAATTTAATACTTGAGACTTTATTATTAAACATTAAAACAATACACACGCACATGTATGTACGAGTATGTAACTAACAAAACCTTAGTTTAACTAAACTTTGGTGGTTGGTTGTCTGTGGTTGGTGGAATGTGCCTATTTTTGAGCACCTTATCTGACATAGACTTGAATTCTATAGTGGAATCCGCTGCCTCTAGCTGATTGTATCCTAATTGTGGCAGAGTAGCTTCCAATTCCTCCACTCACGATATACGGGTTTGCGTTCTGTGACAGCCCCACGCGGTTCACCCGGATCGCACTCAAGCGCCGGTTCGAGCTGACTGTTACAACACTATCCTGATATTGATTCTCGACACCGTTCACGCTGGCTTCGCTACTGTGAACAAAACACATGGCCATGGTTAAGAAAATGTAGTTTATCTCTAATTGTTGCCATGTATGGAACAATATTTCCCGAGCCGACAATGTTGATAAGGCATCTAATTCTGCAAATCCCTACTATTCTCGGCTAAGCTTTAAGATCCCCGTGATCTTATGGCGCATTTACATTAGGTGGTAAACCGAATTTGTCGGTTACATTCAGTTTAACCGCCGCGCCCGCCGCCCCGGCGCTATCTGCCCAACGGCAAGTTCCAATAAGTCCCAAAAGTACCCATTGCGGTTTTTTTTGTTTGGTGTCCCGCACGTCATCCTAGGAGGTTGTCGTCTCCTTAACCGGACTTTCCCATGGGTGCCTCAATAAATTAAGGCCTCCAGCTCACTCTTAGGCTTAGAGCATCGCTGGGGGAAGATAGCAAGGGACAGGTTGGTTCG
Organism: Atethmia centrago; assembly: GCA_905333075.3. Taxonomy (NCBI): domain Eukaryota; kingdom Metazoa; phylum Arthropoda; class Insecta; order Lepidoptera; family Noctuidae; genus Atethmia; species Atethmia centrago. The sequence continues at coordinate 20,513,401 of HG995385.1, forward strand.
GATTAATGAGCGAATACGGCCAACTACGAGTATAACAACTTTTACTTTTAGGTCGGTCACCGCAAACAGGCTGCGATCGAATACGGCCAACGGAATTATAGATTACCTTAGTGGGTGACTGAAAACGGTTGCTGTCGAGTAGTTACGGACCAACCGACCCAATGTAAACGCGCCATTATACTGTGAACCCCATTCGATTGCTAGATGTGATTATAATTACAATGGTCTTTACCATTTAACGTTGGCGTTATTTGTTGATTCACATTACAATTTTAGTTTATATTCTGTTTGTGGTTACTTACTTGGATACCAATGCATCTCCATCAGCGATGTATCCCCAGCTCTGATTACGTCGAGTGGCTACTGCATTCTGCGCCAGCACGTCTTCCTCGTCAATCAGCTCAGCCACGTCAGTCAATTTATTCACGGTAGTCACAACCGCTTCTGGCATGTCGTTCACGTCCACGTTAGTCACTTCATCTCCGTCAGCCCCCTCAAGCGCCTTCACCACGGAAGGCACTACATTGCTGACTACTGTAGCTGATGCTGCCGCTGCTAACAACACGACGAGGAATAGGCTCTTCATCTGGAATTATTTCATACCTTTTGTCAAATACAAAATTTATTATCACCACATTATTCAAGGATAATAAGTAACCCTACATTACATAACATTTAAAAAAAATTGTACGAATTAATCTTTCGGAAAGTTACATCTAAATTTTAATTATTTGGCATATTTTGTTTTAGAAGTATATAATTGGTGCCTTTATTCTTCTACAGCAAGCCAAAGGTTGTAGTTACCCTTATTATTAACTGCGTTAAAGCCAAATTTTGAAGGTCTAGAGTTTGTACTCTCGACCTTCACAATTTGGCTTGTGCACAAGCACCTAGATGATTGTCTAGTCCATTCCTCCTCCACCAGTCAAAATTGTTCAAATTAAAGTGACTTACCTTTTCAATTTTTACTTCGACTTGATCAACGAAATTCTATTTTGTAAAGTAAGTTGTATTCTGAAGGAGCCAGTATTTATAGTAAAATTAGAAATCTAACGCATAAGATAAGATTATATCTGATCTAAATTTCGGCTAATTATATCCCCATGATAATAATATGACAACTAATCAGTAACGTAGACATCAACAAGTTAGATGACAGCGATTGAATTATAAAGATACGATACCATCAATAAATAACAGTTTTATAGAAAGATCAATAAAAAATAAGTCCAATGGGACCCCAATACCTTGGTCCAAATGATACTTATAATATTATAGCCACAGGTATCGTAATTTTCGACTAAATCTAGTATACGTACTAGATTTCTGAAGTCCGAACAGCTAGCAGCGCATTTCGTAACGCTACGAGCTACGCGGCGACCTACGGTGTAGTGAACTCCATGTCTTTTAAATGACCTACCTAAAATAAAATAATTGACTCGAAGTGCGTTCTATTCGCAGACGACCTATCGGTAGTGTTTAGAAGTACTGAGAACACCGAAACTTTAACCAACAATTTTATAAGTATTTTCTATGTTGGTCAGTTTCGGTGTTCTCAGTACTTCTAGTAATAAAAAAATATCAGCTGTTCCCTACATTTACGTTCGCTTAACTCGTCAAAATGAAGGGAACAGCTGACTTTTTTTTTCGCGATTTCAGGTTGAGACCCATAGTAAAAGTTGTTCATAATGATGAGTACAATGACTCCTTAAGAGGATACAATTTCACCATGTATAGTAGTACGTGCCTAGAAGTCGTTATGCTTCGTCGTTATATTAAGCGCACAAACTTACATGTTCAGTTGAAATGTATGGGAAAATATGTTTTTCAACTACAATGTTAAGTTTGTTCTTGTGATAAATTATTTCATCTATGATAACTTGGCTTACTTTTAATCATGGAAAATGGAACATGAACTTCACGAATGCATTTTGTGTGCCTTTGTTTTTTGGCTCAAGGACGGTAGTTTCAAGGTGCCATACACTAGGTAGAATTTACGGAAAATGGAAAAGTAGTGACTGTGGGTCGAGTCTTTAGTCGTAGTCAGACCCAGGTGGTTCATTTGTGTCATCATATTTTCTGTCTTCCAAAAGGTAGTTTCATATGGAGAAATATGGGTAATAAACTCCACCGCTACTCTTTTAAAATGTTTTACAATATTTTGTATACATTAATTTTATATGAAGACGATGCACCAAGAAACTCAAAGTGACATTTCGTTTCTCCATTTTTGACATCTCACCGTAGAAATCCTTCTAAAATCTGTCATTTTGTTTTTCGTTTCTAACGATCTTTGTCTAGGTCCTTTTTTATGTAGAAGGATTTCACGGTGGGATGTCAAAAAAGGAGAAACGAAATGTCACTTTGTATAGAAAGAGCCTTGTTTATTCTTCGAAGAAATACAAAGCGTCATGCTAAGCCTGCAGCTCGCACTATAACTTCGTTTTTGTTATGCGTTCTTTCTGACCTTTTTTCCATACACATTAAAAATAAAATAAAATCTTCTGGAAATAAAATTAAAACAACTTGGAATATTATTCGTTCTGAAATGGGAAGAACGACAGTACGGAATCGTGACTTCTATCTAAAAATCGATGACGTAGATATTAGGGTAGACGTGGAGGTGGCAACGGAGTTTGAAAACTTCTTCACTAATGTTCCCTTTTTAACTACCAAAACTCTGTCATCGTAGTCCTCCACTTCTGCTTACTCATTACTAAAATAATGTGTACCAGAATGTGATAAACACTTTAAATTCACAGTTGTTAGCCCTAAAGACATTTTGGAATCTTTTAAAGAACTTGATATAAAAAAAACTGCTGATCTTTGGGGATTATCAGTACATACAATGTCTTCAATAATTGATGTTATATCACCCTTTTTAGCAATTGTTTTTAACTCTTGTATTGCATCTGGTATATTTCCTGATCAGATGAAACTTAGCAAAGTGATTCCATTGTTCAAATCTGGCAGCACAACTGATCCCACGAATTTTCGGCCTATTTCGATATTACCTACATTGAGCAAAATGTTAGAAAAAATAATTTTAAAACAAATGTTAGGACATTTCAATTCATATAATTTATTTCATCTGAAACAGTTTGGTTTTACGAAGGGTCGTTCAACTACAGACGCGGGCGTGGAATTGCTGAAGAGTATTTTCGAGGCTTGGGAGGAGTCGCAGGATGCTCTTGGCATTTTCTGCGACTTGTCTAAGGCCTTCGATTGCGTCCATCATGATACACTCATCAGGAAACTGCACCACTATGGTATGAGAGACAGGGCTCTCGACCTTCTGACTTCCTATCTGAAAATAGAATTCAGAGGGTTGATATAAATGGCAAGAGATCTGCAGGATCTGCGGTCACTGTGGGCGTTCCTCAGGGTGCAATTCTAGGTCCATTCTTGTTTCTAATTTATATAAATGACTTACCTTATCACATAAGGGATAATCACAAGATTGTATTGTTCGCAGATGACACTTCCCTCATTTTTAAAATCAAACGACTGCTGGTCAACTTTGAACATGTTAACGATGCACTCTCTAAAGTTGTCCATTGGTTTAATGTAAATAATCTTCTCCTGAACGAAAAAAAGACTAAACTCATTAAATTTTCAACGCCAAATGTCAGGCAGCTAACTACCAATGTTCAACTTAATGGAATAGAGTTGGACCCTGTTGAGTCGACAGTTTTTCTTGGAATAACTATTGACGCTAAATTACAATGGCACCCACACATAGAAAAATTGTCAGGAAGGATAAGTTCGGCCGCCTATGCTGTTAAAAAAATTGACAGATAACCGATGTAGATACGACCAGAATGGTTTATTTTAGTTATTTTCATAGTCTTATGTCATATGGGATTCTTCTCTGGGGAACCTGTGCGGATATTAATACCGTCTTTTTTTTACAAAAAAGGGCTGATAGAGCCATTTACAACCTAGGTCCAAGAGATACCCTTCGAGAAAAATTCAAAGAAATAGATATTCTGACTGCTGATATTGAGAGGCTACCCTCTCAAGATATATTTGATAATCTTATGTATGTACAAGAAAGTGTCCGATATCCACAGTTTAAATACCAGGAATAAACATAATCTTGCAGTACTTCACACTCGCCAGGCCCACAGAGTAGGCAACTCGTTCATGGGTCAATGTATACGCTTTTACAACAAACTTCCTATTGCTATTCGAAATTTACCCATTAAACGATTTAAAAGCTGTATTAAACCCAAACTTTGTAACAAAGGGTACTATAAAATTTCTGATTATTTAGAAGACAAAAAGCTTGGGATTGAGCTGCTCGCTCTGATAAGCCTTGTGCTAAAACCATAAAACTTGACCTTTTAATTATGCAAAATCATTCTTATATACAACTAACTATATACAGGTTGGAATTTTGTAATGCCACCTGGAGGGAAAGTACTCTTAATACTGCAGAGAGAAAATTTTACTCAAAGGAAACATTCCTTTATTTTTGAATAGAAAGCAAACTGCGTTCAAAGATTTTCGAAAATTCTCTTCTCCCACACCAGGGAATCGAACCGGCTAAAATCTGAAAAAAATATACCCTGTACTTTTATTGCATCGATCGTTAGGGTCAATTATAAGGATGAAATCTCTGTAACAAACATGATAAATTAAATGAAAGGAAATATTTAAGGAAAGATACAAAGATTTAAAAACAATGACCCACGCCGCAGCTAGCAATAAAACACCTGGGTGCAATAAAATGTGTCTTTTACAATTTTTGTATTTATTTATCAGTTCGCTACCATCGCTCGTTGTGAACACATCCAGTGATCTAGTGTCAAACGAAACGAGCTTTCTTTAGAAAAACGTGTGCAGATACAGCTTCTGCATGAGCAAGGGAAATCACAAGTAGAGATTTCCAAAACTGTGAAATGTTCGCGCCGATCCGTGCAATATGCTATTAAGCGATTCTTTGCTACCGGATCACATCAAAATAGACCGAGAACCGGGCGCAAACGCATCACCACCGACCATCAGGATCGTCAGTTATTGAGAGAGTCGTTAAGAAATAGGAAAAAAACATCTTCAGAGCTCGCTGCTGAGTTGTCAGAACAAATTAAGAAATCAATTTCTGCTCGAACTACTCGTAGACTTCAGGAAGCTGGTCTGAAAGGCTGTAAAGCTAGAAAGAAGCCATGGTTCTCCGACAACAACCAAAAAGCTCGGTATAAATGGGCCTTAAAACACCGATCTTTCATTGCTGTAGAGTGGTCAAATGTTGTGTGGTCAGACGAATTAAACTTTGAGGTGAATTAGTCAATTTAATGCCCTAATAAAATTATATAAAATGGTTTAAAAACCAAACGCATAGATGAAGTTACTTTTTTTTTCCGGGACTCAATATTTTTCTCTTTATTGCAGATTTTTGGTACACCTGGTGTGTCGTTTGTGCGTCGCCGGGTGGGCGAAGAATTTAAGCCAGTGTGTGATCCCAACCGTAAAACACGGCGGCGGCAGCATAATGGTCTGGGGTTGCATGACCGATTCTGGAGTTGGCGAATTGTTCGTGTGTGAGGGCCGCATGGACTCTACTAAGTACATAAATGTACTAGAAATTGCGTTGCTGCCTTCATTCACGAAACTTTTTGGCGACACGAACATGGATGGTGTTAAATTCTGGAATTTAACACCATCCATGTTGTGTTTGTGGCATGGCGCGATAACGCGCCTATCCTGCTGGCAGGATAACGCGCCATGCCGCAAATCTGCCCGCAATATGACATGGTTTTGGGAAAATAACACAGAGCTTCTTGGCTGGCCTGCTCAGTCGCCAGATCTGAACCCCATAGAACATTTATGGGGTTTATTAAAGCGTAGAGTTAGGCGCCATACAATTAACAATAGAGAAGATTTGAAACGCTACCTGCGCCTAGAATGGAACGCGATTACTTCTGAAGACTGTAAAAATATTTTACTATTTATTAATTGAAAATTAATATTTTGTGGGTCCCCTCTGGGCCTTAATTACGGCAGAAATTCTTTTTGGTAAAGAGCTATTACCAAAAAGAATTTCTGCCATAATTAAGGCCCAGAGGGGACCCACAAAATATTAATTTTCAATTAATAAATAGTAAAATAAACCTATATAAAACGTTTTGTTATTTATATATAAATAATATTTCTATTTGATACTCCTCATAAAACTGAAAGATGTCATGGGTGCTCAATACTTTTGACCAAGGCTGTACATATTGACATTGATGAATATTATAAACAAAATTAAGTGAATATTTATGTACCTTGAAAAGTATTATATTACTTTAATTATTGTGAATGTCAGCACTATGTGGGTCATTTTCATTTATTTCATGCTGTTTTTTTTTTTCTCTTAGTTTTAATGATGGTCTGGCATTTTGAGTACTTTATGCGGCCAACCCAAATGTCCTTTCCTTGGTATTCTTCGTCGAGTCGTTGAGCCCCTTAAGTTTTGAGTTGAGCTACACGATTATTGACAAATGCTTGCACTGACTGGACAGGTCGACTCAAATTTGTGTGGTTCTTTCCTCAAAAAACCATTTCAGACATGGATCTACATGGTCCTCACATGATCTGACCAAGATTATGTCTGGACTTTAAAAGAGACTTTGACACTTGAGTTTGTTTCGCCATTTCTTCTCAGGAGTAGTCAGATAGGAAATGTCGACCACATCTAGCTTATTTTTTAATTTTTTTTTTTTTAATGTGAAGTGTAAAAGTGATTCTCATATCCTATTTACAGAATAAACAATTTCATTTCATTTCATTTCATTTTTTTTTGGTCGGCTCCTAAGAGTCGTATCGTGATGTTAAGAATTGGACTATCATATGCAATAGTAGATTATACAACAAGTGAAAAAAAGGAAATTTAATTCGAGGGATATTTGTTTTACAAAAAGGGCAGTTCGTTCAATTTATAAATTAACTCCCAGACACTCCCTCAGGTCACGGGAAGGTACTAAAAGGTTACCGAGTCCCATGGCAATACAGGCAACGGAAGGAATACGGGTGGGTTTTAATCAGTTTCAGTTCAATTATTTGATGATTTCCCACCCAAAAAAAAAATGTTAATACTAGGAACAAATAAAAATTTGTTATTCCTACAACCAGGCTCAAAAAAATAGGCAGCTCTTTTAGATGCCAATGTATACGTTTTATATAATAAACTTCCTAGCCACATTAAAGAACTAAGCCTTAATAAATTCAAATGTTTTATAAAACAGAAACTGTGGCAGAAAGCATTTCATACTGTTAAAGATTATGTTGAGGACAAAAAGGCTTGGGATTGAGTTGCTCCAATAAATTTACAGTAAATGTTGATTTTTACTCTCTTATTTTGCCGAGTGTTTCCGAAAAAAAATGCGTGTGTCAGATTATGAGTAAGAGGACTGTATGTATAGGTAATGATACCCACATAATTAGGAAGTTGAGTGTCAGAATGGTTACTACTTATTTACTGTATATGAAATATCTACGAATATAGTGTGTAGGGAAAGGATTTCATGAAGAAAAGCACATAAAGACAAGACAAAATTAGTATACATTATTTTATCACATTATTGTCTTGGACTATTTCTCAAAGCCATGGATATTTATCAATGGAATGAAACAGAACACGAATATTCTTAATTCGATTTAACACATAAGGCATATTTTAACACATATAGGAAAACATAGTTAACAGCAACATTCAAGAATATAATGAATTAACTTACATGAACCTTATAGGTAGTCCATTTTTCACAACAGTTGTATCAAGAGTCTCTGGATGATATTTGGCCAGAGCTTCCGCGTTACAGCGTACCAGCTCTCTTGGGCTTACCGGCCAGAGTTTCCACTTTACAGTATATAGTATACTCCTAGTGGCGGTGAATCTCCTTAGCAGCTTAATATTACGACAGACACCCGAAGGTCTTTACCGTTCGACAGCTAGCGTAAAGGATTCCCCCCAAAAACTGCCCAAGCCCTTTTTATAGTCTTTACCAATTTCGAACCTTTCCCGCCGTTTTCGACCAATCACAGAGCGTCATACAGTTTTGGATGGATATCTATTAATAAAAATATAGCTGTTAATAAACAAAACTTATGTAGTGAGACTACTTTAAAACTTAATGAGATAGTTAAGCAATATAGCTAGTGCTTATTTATAATGTTTTAATTGAGATCCGATAAGATATTAGTATCCACCAATGACGGAGCGCCATACAGTTTTTGCTAATATCTATTAACATAGCTATTAATTAATAAAACTTATGTGGTGAGATTACTTTAAAACTTAATGAGACAGTTTAGCAATATAGCTAGTGTTTATTTATAATGTATAAGTAACATATATTAAGATATTATTATCCACCAATCACAGAGCGTCATACAGTTTTGGATGGATAATTTCTTATATAAGTGATAATAAACAGATCTTATACAGTGGAACTGTTTTAAAACTTTAAAAGATAATTTAGGAATTTATTAAGTGTTTACTTGATACCTTATTGTAAAGTTGATAAAATATCAACTTCACTTGAAAGGTCTGAGAATCTTAAGAAACAACTTGGTACATAGAAATTGCAATGTAAAATCTAAATAATAATAATCTTACTATTGATTATTGTGTTATCAATTTGTAATGTTAAAATTAATAAACATTCGTTTTGAGTAGGTAAAACCGCAAATCATGACTTTCGTTCGGAATCCAGTCTTCTAAGTCGCAATATATTTATTGTGACTTTAAAAGAATTGACTGTTAACATAAATTATCTGTTTGTTAAATATGAATTCAGAAAGTGATGATTACATTTGTATTAAATTAAAACTCTTGTTTCTCAAAACATTAATTTGCACTAAGAATAGAATGAATAAATAATGTTGGAATGAAACGTAACCTTATGTCAACGTAATCTGTCTTATGACAGCTGACGTTGTCAAGTTGCTATTTACTAAGTTCTTTCTGTTATTGTTTTACAACATCATTAAACACCAGTTGTTTTCCTATAAATATGTACAATCTAACACGTGCACTGACTGGACAGGTCCACTCAAATCTGTGTGGTTCTTTCCTGAAAAGACCATTTCGGACATCAACCTACATAGGTTGATGTCCAAAATGGTCTTTTGGTCTTGGTCCTCCAATGATCTGACCAAGATTATGTCCGGATTGTTATATACACATTGACATTGATGAATTTTATTTATGCAAGGACATGAATATTTACTCTGTGAAGTATTATATTATTTTAATAAGTAATTGTCAATGTGACGACTATGTAGATCATTGTTTAATTTTGTGTTATTCTCAGTTAGTTTGGTCTGACAGTATGAGTATTTTTTTTTGCGGCCTAGCCAAATATCCTTTCTTTTCTATTGTTCGTTGAATCGTTGAGCTTCTTAAGATGCTGACAACATGTAAACCGCGGTCTCTGTTAGACTGCATAGAAAAGAAAGAGAAGCGCGATGACATAACGCTTGTAGTTTATTGCAAAATATGAAGCAATTATCTATTTACTCAAAATTGAGTTGAGTAATCGAAAATAAAAAACAATCAAGTTCTGCATTCAAATAAGACGGTCTTGTTATTCATTAAATACTTAACGTATGTTGATATTAAATACAGATATTTTAGTTTGAAACTCAAGGTAAGAGGTTGCGATCGGTGGCAGAGACCTCTCGCGTCCGACCCTGGTTCAGGCCATGGTACGGAGCGAGAGGGAATGGGCAGCCGTCACCTCCTTCTGCGAAGCAGAATTGCTCGCGAAGGAGGAGGCGGGATGGTTGAGGGAAAGGCAAGTTTCGCGCCCTCTCGCCCCTAGCCGCCGCAGGAGACGCCCAGGGCGTCGGGAATCCCGGGTGGATTTCCGGCCACCGTAGGCGCGGGCTTGCGGACGGTGAGCAATGGGTAGCTCACCGTATAAAATTAAATATTAACAATTTGATAATAAATAATTCATCACTGGATGCAGTTTGGCATTCGAAATTTAATGATATAGTTTTAATTATAATTATAATTGTTTATAAAGAGATAAAATGCTTTTAAAGATAATTATGAGGTGTTTTTGAAGATTTTTTAGATGTATCAAAGTATGTTTAATTGTGTTTTGAGTTACATCACTGTACGCAAAAAGGACTTGAAAATATCCTATATTTTTTATCCCAAAATTATTTGTGATTTAAGAGATACACTGCTTTAAAAAACACCTTTTTGACCGTTTTCAAGAAATCTCCGCCTTAAGTTTTGAGTTGAGCTGCACAACTTCTGACAAATGCGTGCACTGACTGGACAGGTCCACTCAATCTGTGTAGTTCTTTCATCAAAATACCATTTCAGACACCAATCTACATGGTCTAACATGATCTGACCAAGATTATGTCTGGACTTTAAAAGAGACTGTGACCTCTGAGTTTGTTTCGGCCTTTCTTCTCAGAGTAGTCAAATAGAAAAAGCCGACCTCATCTAGTTTTAAAAAATATGATTGACGTGTAAAAGTGTTTCTACCTACAAACCTACTTACAGAAATCAAATCATTTATCAATTATCATTCACGAGTTGTGTACTCTACGTTATACCCTTTTTTTTCTGGGTTGGAAATCATCAAATAACTTCTCCCGCTCTGGTCGGAGTGGGAGGGTGTGTCAGGCTCTTACTGACTAAAACCCACCCGTGTTCCTTCCGTTGCCTGTGTTGCCAGGGACTTCGGTAACCCTTTCGAACTTTCCCGCGACACGTTTTACCCTTTACTGCGTGAAAATAACAATTTATGTTTATCACATTTTATTATTATAATCGGTAATAAGAGAACAAAGGATTAAATATAATAAACATTAAAAAGGTCCATTAGGGCCCGGGGTACTTTCAGCATGTTTTATTTATTTATTGTACACTAGCTTTTGTGGGGTGGGGTTTTTTTTCTTACATAAGAACCTTCTTTTGACAATAACAACAACACCAAAAAAATAATTTGCGAAATCGCTCCAGTCATTCACGCGTGACGCCGTGACCAAGAGAAATAGGGATCGTATAATTCGTGCTTATTCTAAATTCAATTTTTTTGTATTCCCTTCGTGACTAAAAGAGAGCTATATTCACTGTTATCGATGCATCAAATGCCCTTTTTCGAGCGGCATTGATAAAATAAAGTTTTTTTCAAATCCGAATGATGGTTTCATTAGTGCGTTCAAACAAACAAACTTCGGCTTTATTACAGTGACTATAACATAGTAGTATATATTTACGATATAAAGCGCTTTACGTATTCTGCAGCGATGATAATAGATGAAGTTCGTGCTTCATCTATTATCATCGCTGCAGAATACGTATAGCATAGAAGCCACATATGGCTCATTCGTGACTTATTGACAAGACACCATCACATATTACGAACTAGCTTCTGCCCGCGACTTCGTCTGCGTGGACTTCAGAATTGGGTTCATATCATTTACCGGGAAAAATTATGTTAAGTGTTAATTCAGGCTATATACCAGTTATGAAGGTTAATTTATAGATCGTAAGTTCTAACCCAGGCAGGCGCTTTACTTTGTTTAAATTATTTTATCATCACTGCTCTCAAAAACGGTGAAGGAAAACATCGTGAGGAAGCCGGCATGTCTTAGGACCAAAAATTTTGAAGGCATTTGACATATACCAACCCGCACTGGGCCTGCGTGGTGGATTACGAGCTACTCCCTCTCACAGAGAGGAGGCCTGTGTCCCAGCAGTTAGAACACTATAGGGTGATTATGTTAATTTCGCGCCCTCTCGCTCCTACCCGCCGCAGGAGACGCCCTGGGCGTCGGGAATCCCGGGTGGATTTCAGGCCACCGTAGGCGCGGGCTTGCGGACGGTGAGCAATGGGTAGCTCGCCGTCCGATAAGGACCAGGCCCGTGTCGACGGCGTGTTGTGTTCCACGTGCGCCTCAAAGAGATGTCAGCACAAGTGTAGGGGTCCACTAGGTCCGATACCTGCCGGGGTCGCGTGGAAGTTCAAAAGGGTTACCGAGGCCCCTGGCAACACAGGCAACGGAAGGAATACGGGTGGGTTTTAATCAGTAAGAGTCACACCCTCCCGCTCCGCCCAGAGCGGGAGAAGTTATTTGATAATTTCCAACCCAAAAAAAGGGTGATTACTACACATACAGTGGTGGTGGGGTGAGTATATACATACATACATAACAATGTATGTATGTATATACTATCTGTGTGCAAATTTTATCCAAATCTACTCAAATGTTTTTGCGTGATTGAGTAATAAACATCCAAACATACAAAATTACACATTTATGAAATTATTAGCTGCGCCCCGCGGTTTCACCCGCATAAGCCTCGATCCCGTGGGAATGTCGGGATAAAAATAATCCTATGATCCAGGTCCTGCTGGTCTATTCTGTTTATATCTCACCGTGAAACCTTAGGTGCAGTGAGCGTGAAGTGAACTGTAATTCGACCTTGTGCTAGGTATGACACTATTGACAGCTCACTTCACCTACGTTTTCACGGTGATATTTTTTACAGAATAGCTCTGATGGTCTACCCCTGCCAAATTTCATCATCCGCTCAGTCGTTTTAGCGTGAACACGTAACAAGCAAACAAACAATTTCACTTCCGCATGTATAATATTAGTTAGGATTAATAATAGTTAGGATCAATATAATGGATGGATATAATGGATTAATATAATGGAACATTGTAGAACACAATGGAAATAAAATAGAGGAAATGTTTCACTTTTAATCATGTTTTCGTAGATATTTATCTAGGAATGTAATCGGTTATAATTGCCTCTAAATCTCTCCTAATTATTTACAATTATTGACATTATCACCACATTTGGCTTGGCAAACAGATAGGGGACTGATATTACAAGATTCAAATCTTGCAACGCCCGTCTCCTTGCTTATGGGTTGTTTCACGTAGACGCCTCACAAAAATTAAGATTTCCAATACATGTCTGTAGGTAGACTTGCTAGTTGTACACTGCACGCGTGTCAACTAATCAGGGATCACTAATGTTTTCGAGCCCAACTCCCGGTACATATCGCTGCAGATTTGTCTTCGAAAAGAAAATAATACTTGTTTCTGCTGTTTCTTTATTTGTGAGCGCATAATTCAACAAGTGACTATTTCACTCGCACCGATCGGTACCGATTTGTCTTTACCGGGAACCCGCTTCTTTATCACCCGAAGTCAAGCGAAAAGGCTGCTGTGCCTAGGGTTGCCAACCCTACCATATAATATACGAGGGCGACACTGAAAGTTTTTAGAACTGGCCACTTTGTAAACGAAATAATAAAAAAAAAACAGTTCAAATTTTGAAAATGGAACTCTTTGCCAATATTATTGTGTATGTGTTGTACTAATTTGTCATTTGTTTATGATTTGGCGGCAAATCAAAAATTGTCTGTGTCACATCAGCATGAATTTAACCCCAGAAAATTTTCGTACAATGATTTTTTATAGCTTTCGATGTCATTTAAGTCAACAAGAAAGTTATGATAGACTTCGATTGGACTTTCAGGATCAAGCCCCATCTCGTGCCACTGTTTAAAACTGGTTTAATGAGTTTGAACGTGGTCGCACTAATCTCACCGATGATCTGCGTGAGGGACAGCCTTCTACGGCGACGACTGAAGATAACATCAGTGTTGTGCGGCGCATGATAGATACTGACAAAAGAGTGACTTATCAGCAGATTTGGACAAGCTTAGGCATCGGTATGAGTCAAGTGCATAAAATCCTCCATGAACATTTAGCGGTCAGGAAGCTTTGTGCCCGGTGGATACCTCATAATTTGACAGAGGCGAAGGTGACTCAAATGCTGTGTTCGACATACTTACGGGTGACGAAAGCTGGATTTATTGTTAAGATTCTGAAACTAAGAGACAGTCTGCTGTCTGGGTGTTTCCTTCCGAGGAGTTGCCAACTAAAGATATAATAAAACTCATAAATAAAACTAATAAAACTCATCAGCATGAATTTAACCCCAGAAAATTTTCGTACAATGATTTTTTATAGCTTTCGATGTCATTTAAGTCAACAAGAAAGTTATGATAGACTTCGATTGGACTTTCAGGATCAAGCCCCATCTCGTGCCACTGTTTACAACTGGTTTAATGAGTTTGAACGTGGTCGCACTAATCTCACCGATGATCTGCGTGAGGGACAGCCTTCTACGGCGACGACTGAAGATAACATCAGTGTTGTGCGGCGCATGATAGATACTGACAAAAGAGTGACTTATCAGCAGATTTGGACAAGCTTAGGCATCGGTATGAGTCAAGTGCATAAAATCCTCCATGAACATTTAGCGGTCAGGAAGCTTTGTGCCCGGTGGATACCTCATAATTTGACAGAGGCGAAGGTGACTCAAATGCTGTGTTCGACATACTTACGGGTGACGAAAGCTGGATTTATTGTTAAGATTCTGAAACTAAGAGACAGTCTGCTGTCTGGGTGTTTCCTTCCGAGGAGTTGCCAACTAAAGATATAATATAGACTTGCTAGTTTGATCAGTTTTTGATTTTCTAAGAACTTTCAGTATCATTCTTGTAGTATACTGCTATATAATATTAGAGGCCTTTTGTTTTTTGGGTGGGATATTATCAAATAACTTCTCCCGCTCTGGGCGGAGCGGGAGGGTGTGTCACCCTTTTTTTTTTTGGGTGGGAAATCATCAAATTACTTCTCCCGCTCTGGGCGGAGCGGGAGGGTGTGTCAGACTCTTACTGACTAAAACCCACCCGTATTCCTTTCGTTGCCTGTGTTGCCAGGGGCCTCGGTAACCAGGGGGCATTGGTACCTTCCCGCGACCCCAGCAGGCATCGGCCCTAGTGGACCCTTACGCTTGTGCTGACGACATCTCTTTAAGGCGCGCGTGGAATACAACGCGCCGTCGAGCCGGGCCTGGTCCTTACCAGGCGGTGAGCTACCCATTGCTCACCGTCCGCAAGTCCGCGCCCACGGTGGCCGGAAATCCGCCCGGGATTCCCGACGCCCAGAGCGTCTCCTGCGGCGACTAGGGGCAAGTGGGCGCGAAATTTGCCTTTCCCTCAACCGTCCCGCCTCCTCCGTCGCAAGCATTACTGCTTCGCAGAAGGCGGTGACGGCTGTCCATGCCCTCTCGCTCCGTACCATGGCCTCAACCAGGGTCGGACGCGAGAGATCACTGCCGCCGGACGCGAGAAATCTCTGCCGCCGGACGCGAGAGATCTCTGCCGCCGATCGCCTTCACGAGCACGGCGGTGCTCTGCCCAAGCCGGACAGACCTCCACCGTATGCTCCACCGTGTCCTCAGGGCGATCCACAGCGATCTCAAATGTGATTAATCCTGTAATCGCAGATTCTAACGTTTGTTGACAAGCCATACGTGGTTCAATAAATCATTATCTAACATAAAAGCCTGCAGTTGTTCGCAATACTGTTCGTTTGTCGGTTACTTACAACGTCGACAGAATACACAAAAGTACGGCCTATCTATTAAATACTTATAGTTTCTTACTATATTATATAATAAGTGTGATAATAGCTATAAATAAATATCACGCGACAAACAATTGACAAAATACGATAATAGCATTCAGCATGATACAATTTTCCACATAAACTATTTAAGACGCTGACAACACCTAAACCGCGGTCACTGTCAGATTGCATAGAAAATAAAGAGAAGCGCTATGACACAACGCTTGTAATTTATTGCAAAATATGAAGCAATTATCTATTAACTCAAAATTGAGTTGAGTAATCGAAAATAAAAGACAACAAAGTTCTGCAATTAATTAAGACGTTCTTGTTATTAATTAAATACGTAACGTATGTTGATATTTAATGAAGATATTTTGGATTAGAACTCAAGGTAAGAGATTAGTTTAACGTTATTTTGTATCGATATTTTTTTACAAAACGTGTTTTGGTAACAACCAAGTTCTGGGAAGTATGTTCAAAATTAATATATATTTTTTCCGCTACCACAAACTATACAGATTCGGCAATTTATTTTTCTTAAGAGAAGCCTATTTTGGTCAATTGGGTCATGTCAGCGCCTTAAGCCGTAATCTATCTAATTTTGCGGTCGCTATGAGAATTTGATGATAAAAATCCTAATTTTTACGTAGTGTGGTGTAATTAAAATGAAAAACGCTGTACGTGAATTGGAAAACATAATATCATTTAAAAATAGACAAAGCGATCAAAAATGGTATACCAGATGCTGTTATGAATAAGGGTTTTAGGTGGCTTAACAGGTTAAAATCAATATTATAAATGAACACATTGCGATTTGCTCGTTGTACAACTGAAGTGAAAACAACATTGTTCAGAGTATATTGTGCATCTTTCTACACGAGCAGCCTGTGGGTTTCATACACGCGTAGACATTACAACGCCTTGCGTGTGCAATATAATAATGCTTTCAGGGTGCTGATGAGGCTGCCCCGATCCTGCAGCGCATCAGGGATGTTCGCCGAGTCGCATGTAGACTGTTTCTATTCTACTATGCGAAAACGGTGTACATCCCTGGTGCGCAGGGTTCGGGCTAGCTCCAGCAGCATCCTGAGGACATTCGCGCAGAGGTTCGATTGCCAGTACCTAAACCATTGCTGTATGGTTCACATACTGAGCAATCGAAGTCTGTAATATGTCTATGGTGTGGTATTTATAATTGTGTTTTTTATTTTATTTTTTTTATTTATTTATTTTTTCTTATTTTTTTTGTACCTACCTATGATCCTTTTGTTGGTCGAAATAAACGATTTTTATTTGTTTTTATTAATAATTTGATAACAAGTAATTTTAGAGTAATAGTAAAGTTGCCAGCTGAGAGAAAGGAAATAGATCAGCGTCCCTTTTCCTAATTGATTCTCGAAAGACAACGAGAGGTTTATTTTGGAACATTATTTTAACCCATTTAATAATTATGATGTAGCGTCATATATATCTAGGACCAGCCCTAGAATTAAATATTAAATTAGCTGTGAGTATTAATTTACTGATTTTGTGGCGGCATCTACAGCGCCACATACGAACTACGCATCACACTGACGTCACGCAAAAATCCTGCATCGCGCAAGCAGAGTTTACCGCGCAACTAGCATATATACAACATCCCGACATCAACCGTCGGGCAGTTGCCCACCAGACACGACACCCGTCTGGTCGGAGGATCCTCCCTTTTCTATGGAGGATGAGTGAACTTTACACCCTGTTCCTCATGCCTCTATAATTTAAAATACATATTGTCACATAAGAAATGTGGTGGTTTTCATAACCTCAAGATATTTCAACATGACTGCCTATTTGTCGGCAGGGTTTTTATATTTTTATTTTATTGTTAATTACTTCTCTTATCATGAAGTATAAGTATTAAAGAAGATCTTCTCAATGTAATAAGCGGTAGATGCCTATTCTTCTTTACACACATGGCATAAAGTATTGGTGATTCACCTCTGGAAGGCATTTGGTTCCGTATACAACCTAACCGGCTTTGGCGTTGAACCTCCACTTATCACACAGAAGCGATACTGCATGTGGATGGCAAATCTCTGAAGATTTATGTAAACGGGTAACGGTACAACTTTGTGCCCTTTGGCGTCGAGACCCTCGGTCTGTCGGGTACCAGTGCGCATAAGTTATTTGCGGAAATTACGAAACGTTTAGTTGATGTGGTGTGTATGTTAACTGGTGACCGAAAAGCTGGCGGCTTTCTCGCGCAATGCATCAGCATTGCAATTCAGCGAGGAAATGCCGCCAGCATCCTCGGTACAATGCCCCGAGGGCCTTTTTTAGGCTTAACTTAGTTTTAATTTAATATAGTTAATGTTAATAATCATTTTGTAATTTGGTTATGTAAATAAAACAACGGGTAATGTCAACCCGAACTTAAGTAAGCAGAGCAGTGGTGGGTTATTTTGTGTAAATTATTACATCACCACTGCTCTCAAAACGGTGAAGGAAAACATCGTGAGGAAACCGGCATGTCCTAGAACCAAAAATTCGAAGACATGTGACATCTACTAACCCGCACTGAGCCCGCATGGTGGATTACAGCCCACTCCCTCTCACAGAGAAAAGGCCTGTGTCCCAGCAGTGGGAACATTATAGGCTGATTATATAAGCAGCTACCCTGTGTTAGTTGGTGGTTCAATCCCGACAAAAGTCAGGCTGTTCTCTTCACCAAACAGCGTAGAAACCTCATCGCCCCCCGACCGCTCACCATGTTCGGCAAGCCTATCCCTTGGGAGAAGCGAGCCAAATACCTAGTCGTGACCCTTGACCACCATCTCTCGTTCTCAGAGCACATCAAGCAGGTGCGTTCGCGTGCCGCTTTCGCTCTCGGTAGACTTCACTCCCTCCTAAATGCGCGCAGCAAATTGTCCCTTAAGGGCAAATTGCGTATTTACACAGCGTGCATCCGTCCCATCATGACTTATGCCTGTGCAGTCTTCGCACATGCTAAACCCCACCACATCCACAGAATGCAGTCCCTCCAAAACCGCTTCCTCCGAAAGGCAACGGGAGCCCCCTGGTTCGTCCGAAACGAGATCCTCCATCTCGATCTTAGAATCCCCACCATCAAGCAGTTCATGAAGCGCATCACGAAGCGCTTCTTCGACTCCGCCACCACCCACCGCAACCCTCTGGTTGTGCAGGCCGCCAGTTATAGGCCCTCCACCATTAGCTCTATTCGCCGTCCAAGGCATACCCTCTCCGACCCCGATGACCCCATTACCCTCCTCCAGGAAAGCAATAGGGCAACGAGTACAGTGCACAAATCACACCGACCTACGTTCCGACCTCGCCGCCGAGGTCCCTCGCGTAAACCCCGACGTAATTGTCCCCCCCGACCCTTGCTCGACGAAGTGCCAGCCCGCGCCGCAGCTGAGCCTGTAGCTTTAAATTCCCCGATTAATAATAATAATATTAACCAGATCCAGCCTGTCCCATCTTGCTGTCCTCCCCCCAGCGACGCCCTAAGCCGAGGTCCGTACCCCACAGGGGGTGCCCTTAGCGTGCAGTCGCTTAGTACTATAAGAAATTCGCCCCTGGCTGGAGGCTTTGAGTTCGCTTAAGGCAGCCACAGGAAAGTCCGGTTAAGTAGTCACGACCTCTCAAGATCAACTACGAGATGCAAAAAAAAAAAAAAAGTTAGTTGGTGAGTAGTGAGAAACCATTGCTACAACTTGTAAGTACCTATCTACAAATAAATAAGCACTTACTTATTACTTTTAGAACAATCTTTGCCAGTTTAAGTCAATGAAACCACAACACTTTTTGTTTAGATCACCTGACTAATGCCACTCACAAAATAAATACTTAAACAAAACTCGTTAGCAACTTTAACGTACAAATTTAACGCACAATTTAAAAAGTTCATGGTGATTTTAGTAGTATTTTAGTCTCCCGCAATATTCCTTTCCATAGACTAAAAATTATTACATTACAATAACATAAGTAGACCAAAGCACAAACGTTATTTAGCCAGTATTAATTCCAACAAAGCGCGAAATTCATATTTCAAAATATGAATTTCTGAATATAATTCGAAATCTAGACAGAACTGGGCGACGCGGTCGGGCGTTCTAAGTTTAAAATTGCTTCCCATTCAGGCTCGCTGAACAATGGCCGTTGCAACGTAATCGGAAACCACGGAAGTAAAACCTACATTTATATAACAGAGATCCAGAACTTTGTGTTAGACTTTTACCCTGTTAGTCTTTTGTACTGTGTTAGGGTTGTTTCCGTCGTATTTCACATTCAATAGTTGGCGATATTTTATTACCGGGCTGTTGAGAAAGTTCTGTGAATAAGTTTTCATGAAACTGGAAATACTGGATTTCAACTATAAAGGCAGACCTGTGACGTTATTTAAAAAAAACAATGATTTTCTACGTTAAAATATACCTAGCGATTAAGAATATTTACTATTTATTTTTGAATCACTGTCCATTCCATGGTTGTCTGGAAGAGATCGCAGAAAGCGATAAGTCCGCCCATTGTATATTTTGTATTGTTTGATTTATTTTTTGGTATGTATTTTTGTGGTGTACAATAAAGTATATATAAATAAATAATAAATAAAATTTTATATTTTTTATTTATTGTATTATTTTACAAACAAACAGTATAATAAACTCTTTTCCGTTTGGAAAAGAGTTTATTCGCAATGTCACACTTGCATTTGCAACTCAAGAGAAAACTCTCTTGAGTTAAATTTTAGACACAGTGCAAGTGTGACATTGCGATTACCAAACGGTCCAATTAGTTCTTAAACAATGAAGTTCCTAGTAACATAATTAAAAACTATTTTCTTTTCTTTCGTAGGCGGTGTCGGATGAAATGCTGGTCGAGCTGAAGGCATGCTTCATGGAGGCTTATGACGACAATCAGGATGGCAAGATTGACATACGAGAGGTAATCATATAACATCATTAGATTTTTAGAAACTAATATAGGCCTAAACTTCGATTACGAATACTAATACATAAAACTAAATTCAGGATTAGAGCCTAAAAACGGCCCGAAAAATATGGCTACGGTCAGTTACGGTGACTGCACTTGATCTAGACTCCCCATGACTGCACTCGATCTAGATTGTACTACCACGCAGGGAGCCAACATTACAAAAAAAAAAACGAGTACCGGGGACTATGGTCCTTTCATGGTTATTTTACCTCTGATTTTGCATCACTGTCAATCGCATGACAGTGATCTTTATTTTCTTTACTATAAGGTTGCTGGCATGCTGTCAGAGGTTAATGGTGCCGATTCCCTTGTTCACATAATAAACTAAATTTAAGTTCAGTGCATCTTTTTCTTTCTATTTCATTAAGAAAAGGACAGAAGATACATTTTAGTTTAGTCCTGACAAATGAATCAGCACCTGTCACTACTCTATACAAGTTTAGACGTGATTAAAAACTTGCCTACTAAAATTACGTCAATTTACGTCAAGCGCTGATTAATTTGACAGGACTAAACTAAAATGTATCTTCTGTCCTTTTCTTAATGAAATGGAAAGAAAAAGTTGCACTGAACTTAAATTTAGTTTAGTTTGTGAACAAGGGAATCGGCGCCAATAACTGTGAAAGGAGTCTACCCCTGCATGGAGACAGTATACCTACAAATAAGTATAAACAGTGCGTTCATTATAAGTTATAACTTGACGCGTGACGCGATTGGTAGCACTGAATTTTGCAGTCATGTGATTGGTATTACTGTTCTGTCAGTTGCCTTTATGAACTCTATTAATATTGAAACTAAGACTTCAAACTTCAGTGCAACTATAATAATAGTTTTTCCAACAGACAAGTAATCGATCCTACCTACTTGATAAGCGTTCTATTATAAAAAAAACCGGCCAAATGCAAGTCGGACTCGCGGACGAAGGGTTCCGTACCATTATTTATAAAAAAAAATCATGTCTGTTGTATGGGAGCCCCCTTAAATATTTATTTTATTCTGTTTTTTTAGTATTTTTTGTAATAGCGGCAACAGAAATACATCATCTGTGAAAATTTCAACTGTCTAACTATCACGGTTCATGGGATTCAGCCTAGTGGCAGAGGGACAGTGGGGTCTTAGTAATAGAGTCCCGTTTTACCCTTTGGGTACGGAACCTAAAAATAGCTGTCTCTAACAAATGCTTCACAGATGAACTTAATTTTATGAGGGGAAGATACCGTTACAGATCACCTATTTTATTATTATCAGTTGTTAGTTTAAATAATCTATAACACGGTTCTTGATTTAATTTTATTGTTTCTAAGGCTACGACTACATTGTCGCGGTAAAGCGAACTACACTTCGCGCGCTCTGTCTCGCACACCGTTCGACGTCACGCTGTTGAATAGAGTGCGCGCGAAGTATACAGGGTGAAATTGAAAACATGCGACAAATTGAGATAGGAGACTATATTTATCATTATGAACAACTTTTACTATGAGACCAAACCCGAAATCGCGAAAAAAATATCAGCTGTTCCCTACATTTATGTTCGCATTACACATCAAAATGTATGGAACAGCAGATTTTTTTTCGCGAAAACAGCTTTGGTCCCTTAGTAAAAGTTGTTCATAATGACGAGTACAATCTCCCATTTCTGTTTGTCGCATGTTTTCAATTTCAATCTGTATTTCGCTTTATAGCGACAATGTACAGTAGCATTAAGATTATAGAGTTGAAAAAGAGTGTGCGTGCTTATGATCATACGATAGAAGTGAAAACTTATGACAGGAACCGAGTATACGCGATTCAAGAATAGAATAGAATAGAATACTCTTTATTATGTACACCATAAAAATTACAGATAGAAATGTTGAAATTTTACAAGGGGTGACACAATGGGCGGTCTTATCGCTAAAAGCGATCTTTTACAGACAACCTTTGGATGGATTAAAGGGGGGAGGAGAGACAATACTGCAGGTAGTCAGTGGTGTACCAGTTACATATACAATAAATACATAAAGCATATACTATACATAACATATATTATACATATATATAGGTATATGCCATAAACATGAAACAAGATCAAGAACTATAATAAGTAATGATGATGTTTAAGAAGAGAGAAAGTGGTTATTTACCTGAATTTTAAAAGTGGACAAAGTTTGAGCACGCCTTATCGACACGGGCAAGGCATTCCATAACCGTGCTGCTTGAACTGTAAAAGATTTGTAATAAAAGCTGGTGGAATGCATAGGCATCTCTAGTCTTCAACGACAAGTATACGCGATTCAACGACAAGTATACGCGATTCAGCGGCACCGACCCGAGCGTGACGGTTCAGTCTTGTTCACATTTAGAAAGAGCGCAAAGTGTGCCTGAAGAAGTGTAAGATATCCTGAAAGTCATTTTCTTCTGTTAGTCTCATAAGTTAACTTTGCAAATGTATGTAATTCTTACACAATGTTGTGCTACCATCCAAGATTGTACCTGAAAATAGTATCTAGGTATGTATGTTTAATGTAGATAAAGCCCGGGCCAAACTGAAACGAGTGGGCGAGCGGGACGCGACTGCGCGCGTCGATTGTATTTTAATGATTGAAGTCACGCGACTTTACGCGCCAGTTTGAACAGCTACAAGTTGGTTGACACTATCGGCGCGTGCGAATTTCATCCCCCTCGCTCGCTTCAGTTTGGCCAGAGCTTATATTATAATTATTTTTGTACTTAAGTACATGACATGTAAGTGTTTGTAATTTTTTTTATATATTTACACATACTTTTACACGTCAAGTGTACGAGAAATATTACTACTCTGTAGTTTACACACATTACTAAATTTCATATAAGTTTTTTTTTTGTAACTCATTTTTATAACTCAGTTTGTGTTTCAATTGATTCCTTGTTTGTCAATACAATATATTTTAGCATCTCTATCTATTGTTTCAGTTGGCACAGCTGCTTCCCATGGAGGAGAACTTCCTTCTACTCTTCAGGTTCGACAATCCTTTGGAGTCCAGTGTGGAGTTTATGAAGGTAAGTCCAGTGCAGCCCAGGCGGTTTGTTCTGTAAAATGAAAACTTAATAGTTCTTTTTTCTCATGAAGCGACCCGCGCTTTAGCTGTGGTAACAAATATGTATTTACATAATTATAAATCATTAGAATCATTCATTATATGTCTATTATTTAGATTTGTTCCATAAGACCATTTTTTTTTTATAGAAAAGTTCTTATGGAACAAATCAAACTTAGAGATAATTAATGATTTTAATGATTATAATTTTGTAAATACACATTATCGATGGGTAAATACGATAAAGCAAAAGTAAACAGATTTTCTCAACTCATACTTCAAGTATAATATAATTGGCCCCTGGCAACACAAGCAACGGAAGGAATACGGGTTTGTTTTTAGTCAGTAAGAGTCTGACATACCCTCCCGCTCCGCCCAGAGCGGGAGAAGTTATTTGATGATTTTAACTTAAGGGGCTAGAACACCCCCGAAAACTATTAAAACGACAGCCCAGCTGATGAAAGCTTTGAAAATTTTCGCTGCCGCCATTTTGGTTTTTAATTTTGACCTCACTTTCGGCTTTAGCATCCTCGAAAACCATGAAACCGACACTCATGATGATTTTTTTTTAAATTTTCGCCGCAGCCATCTTGGCTTCTTGGCATCTTGGCCTTTAGATTTTGACCTCGCTATCGACCTTTCAAGAACCTTTCAAAAACATTTTTTTTTTTTAATTTGGATTTACTACCTGTAAATCCAAATATAAAAAAAAAATGTTTTTACCTCTTAAATAAAAAAACGGCAAATAAAAAAAACCTCTATGGTGTGATATTAACGACAGGAGCCTCACACGCAAGCGCGTCGTAATCTAATCACGTCACCCGATTCCTGTCTGCCGGGGTCGCGGGAAGGTATGAAAGGGTTACCGAGCCCCTGGCAACACAGGCAACGGAAGGAACACGGGTGGGTTTTAGTCAGTAAGAGTCTGACAAACCCTCCCGCTCCGCCCAGAGCTGAGAAGTTTTGCAACCTTCCTACGAAAAAATCAGTTGTTCCACACTTATGTTCACCTAAATAGAAAACATCAACGGAACAGTTTTTTTTACACAATTTCAGTGTTGGGCCTCATGGTATAAGTTGGTCATAATGGTCTTAGGCAACCTTCGAATGTAAAAAAAATCAGTTGTTCCACATTTATGTTCACGTAAATCGTCAATATGTATGGAACTGATTTTTCCACAATTTCAGTGTTTGGCCCCACGGTAAAAGTTGGTCATAATATAGTATTATGCAACCTTCGAACGAGAAAAATCAGTTATTCCTCATTTATATTCATATATAAATCGTCAAAATGTATGGAACTGATTTTTCCACAATTTCAGTGTTTGGCCCCATCGTAAAAGTTGGTCATAATATAGTATTATGCAACCTTCGAACGAGAAAAATCAGTTATTCCTCATTTATATTCATATATAAATCGTCAAAATGTATGGAACTGATTTTTCCACAATTTCAGTGTTTGGCCCCATCGTAAAAGTTGGTCATAATGGTCTTATGCAACTATCGAACGAAAAAAATCAGTTGTTCCACATTTATGTTCACATAAATCGATAAAATGTATGGAACTGATTTTTTTCACATATTCAATGATAAAAGTCCTTCATAATGGTGAGTACGTATAATGATCCGTTTTCAAGTTTAATAAAACAAACCTAAGTTTAGACAGTGATCTGCCCTAATAAATGGCACATGTTATAATATGTTTAGTGGTTGCAGTTCACTTTAAGAGCACAAAAAGGACTGCTACAGAGCATAGGCCTCTCCCAACCTGCGCAGCGACGACCCTGTCCTCCGTCTTCCGCATCCAGTCTGTCCCAGCCACCTTTTTAAGGTTATCGGTCCATCTAGCTGGAGGCACTACGCTTGCCGATACGCGGTCTCCACTCAAGGACTCTTTTGCTCCACTGCACCATACATTTTTACTCCAAACATAGCCAGATTTCAGCTTGCTTACTTTGCAACCTACGACGGTAACTCCAGTTCTTTTCCGAGTAATTTAATTTCGGATGAAATCACCATTAAATGATGCAGTAGCTTATTTCATAAACTTGACCTTTATTTCTGTTTACAACACTTAGGGCTATGTGGTTGGTTGGTACATAATCTTTTATGTAACGAAAACAGCTGTTCTTCTCAATCTTCTCACGTTGTCGTTCAACTCTCAACGCCTATCGACTAGAGTTTTTGACTTAAACTTTGCTCTCGTCAATTTTTGCGACGCTGTTGTGACTTGTGATGTTTGTTTTTCAGATTTGGCGAGAATACGACACTGATGGCAGCGGTTACATAGAGGCCGATGAACTGAAGGTAAATTTTAATAAAGACGCTTTTTGACTGGGCGGCAAAAATTTAAACTACTCGTCGTGATGTACCATAGAAAATTAAAGGTTTTTTTGTGTCATTTATCCCCTTCATTTAATGTTCACACGGTACAGTTTGCAAAACTTTCTTGTTCTAATTTAACCCCCAAAAGTGACCCCCATATTCAAAATTCATTTATATACGTTACATGTCCATGTTTGGGTCACAGAAATGCATATGTATACCAAATTTCAACTTAATCGGTCCAGTAGATTCGGAGCAAATCAGCTGTGACAGAGGAACAGACACATAGACAAACACGAGTAATCCTGTAAGGGTTCCGTTTTTATCTTTTGAGGTACGGAACCCATAAAATAAACTAGATGGAGTCAAAATGTCCTATCTGACTACCCCTGAGTCGAAATGGCAAAACAAACTCTTGGTGTGTGGATATTTCGGACACTGACATATGCCCATATGTAACTGTCCAAAGTACACCTGCACTTCTGAGGACCTAAAAATGCCAATGATGCTTCGATTGGCGTGGCCACCTACTGGGTCCAACGCATCTAACATAATAAAATATTTTTACTTTTACCATTGACTCGAAAAGAAGAAGAAAGATTGAGCTGAAGTGGCAATGAGCCGGCCATATTAGCCGTAGAAGCGGTGACGGTTGGGGGCAGACGTGTTCTTGAATAGTGACAGCGATTCGGTAAACGTAAGGTAGGACGCCATGGACCATCTTCGCAGGGTGGCTGGTAATGCCTGCCGGGTCGCGTGAAAGTCCAAAAGGGTTACCGAGGCCCCTGGCAACACAGGCAACGGAAGGAATATGGGTGGGTTTTAGTCAGTAAGAGTCTGACACACCCTCCCGCTCCGCTCAGAGCGGGAGAAGTTATTTGATAAATACCAACCCAAAAAAAAAAAGGATGGCTGGTAGCAGCTGGATGACAGTTGCCGAGAATCGAGCTGAATGGCGGGCAATTGGAGAGGCCTATGTCCAGCAGTGGAGTGCTGTAGGCTGGTGATGATGACGATTAAGATTAACAAAAAGTGATAATCGACTTTTGTTGCTGACTGCAAGAGAAACTAAATCGTTTTGTGGTTTACTTTGGCCTGTAGCAAAAATGCTGTAGCTGGTTAAATTTACAACAAAACAAATAGTCTGGTCTGAAATTAGTCTGGGACTTCATGTGTAAATATTGTGGTAATGTTAGTACTAGATAGCTGTTTTAATTTCATTTTGAGTCTGTGTGAGAATTGGCCTTGGCGGCGGAGAATTGTAGTTTAAAATGTTGTTTTCTTTCTCGTGATTTGGTTTATTACAACTGTAAAAATATTGCCAGGCTTTTTAACAATACATCTAATTGTCGGAAATACGTTAGTCACTCGTTTGACTAATCGGGACGCCAGCGCCACCAAGCGGCGCTCGACAGAGTTTACAACATAACGCTTGACCGGAGTTAAGTTCAGTATTGTCGGAGGTGGTCAAGGAGTCAATACGTTTAGAAACTGTCGCGCGTTCCGTATAGTTGTGATTATTTGATCGTAAATTATAATTTGATTTAAACTGCAAACGGTTTTTCTATTGTGCAATAACCAACACTTCCCATTGTACGCCCACAGTATTTAAAATATGGCTGGTGATAACGAGAGAGACGTAACTTCTCCGTCATATTCATATCATCTCGCCTGTATTCCCCGAAGGGTTAGGCAGAGTTGCAATTATAGTACGCCTTCTGCCATCAACCAGATCCAGACTCCGGGTACAAGCGAGAAATTCCAGATGGAAAAACCCATAACACTACGCCCGACCCGGGCTGGGAAACGAACCCAGGACCTCGTGCTCAGCAGTAGCCCTTGCGACCACTAGATCAACGAGGCAGTCCACCAACAACCAATGAACTTTTATCGTTACTTTTGAAACTAGTTAGCTAAATAATTCACGACATATTTTCTTTTTCCAGAATTTCCTCCGAGATCTTCTGAAGGAAGCAAAGAAGATAAACGACGTGTCAGAAGATAAACTCATCGAATACACCGACACAATGGTATCTTATATAAAATAATTTTTACTACAATTTTCACCACATAGAAAGCAGGTGAAAACAATCCTAAAGTAATACTTCTTTGTATATTTATAATAGTAAATGTGTATGTATGTGTATTATAAGTTTATAACCTAATATGTACTTGTAGACCTATTTTATTTAATATGATATAAATTTAATAAAGAATACTCATTGTCCCTATCAAACAGAGCACCTGCCATGACATCTCTTCACCTCCCTTGGTTGACTGATGAGATACAAAATGGTAGAGAATGCCTAATGCCTTAGGCATTCTCTACCATTTTGTATCTTTTTTTGTGTGAAAAGTTTAAATAAATAATAAATAAATAACTCCTTTCATGAAAGCCTATTTTACAAGTACAACAGAGCGACAAGATCACTGTATCTAGAGCATTGCGCTTTAATTTCAGTCTATGGTACATTTTCGACTCCTTTAATGGTCCGATTTAGCTAAAAGGTTACTAGACGGGGTACACAATAAACTTTCTGTAGACCTAATTTCCGTCTAACTGCCCCACCTGTTCCACCGCCAGCAATTAACGAGAAGCGAGTAGAGCTTGCAACTCAAAACGAGTTAGCGAGCAACGAGCAAGTGCGAGACAACGAAGAGCGTGACTCTCTCAGCGAGTGTTCTGCCCGCAAAGCGAGCGGCACTAAGCGAATACTCTCTTAGATATAGCTCTTGGCGCTGCGACATACGAGTACTCGCCAGCGATCAACTATTAATATATGTATCTCTTTTTCTTACATGGGACCTTCAATCTTTAGTACGTTTCTTGAGCAAGAAAATTGTTGATCGTTAGTTGTTTCCTTGTTGGCGGTGTGACAAGTGCCTAAAGAGGTTTAAAAGTGAGATATACATACATAAACTCACGCCTTCTTCCCATGGGGGTAGGCAGAAACTATAGAACGCCACCTGCTACGATCCTTACATACTCCTTTTGCTTCGTTTACGTTCATACGTCTGGTCATACACGTACACCGGTTGCGAGTACTACGCATCTGACCTTTGAAGAACATCACCAAAGAGGCCACTATATGTCTTTCTGGGGCGTCCCCTCCCGGCGTTATAGTTTGATCTATACCGCTGTACCGTACCTTAAGAATGCGCGGGAGCCGGGGGGCAGGACGACGTGAGCGTTGATGAATGAGCGGCCTACACTGCCCCCTGTCTCGCCACACCAATGCGCACGCGGAACAGCGGTATCGGTCAAACTATAGTAAAAGATGTAACTGAAAATTGCTTATTAGCAATACTGATGACAATGAACGGGTTATTTTTAGTAATCCCAATCATAATCAATGCTGTGGAAGAACCTGAGACAACCTCAATAACAATTAAATTATTGTTTCATCTTCATACATACAGTTCTATTGTATAGAAGTTATCATTGTTTGCTACAAAGGTATTAATGAAACGCTGCGATGATTCGCTTTACCACACTGGGTGCGTGTAATGGATTATGGCGTATTACCATTCACAGAGATGAAGTCCGAGTCCCAGAATTGGGAACATTGTCCAAAAGTCTCCGTACTCAGTGTGCGGAACTCCACAGTATGCTCATAATACAAGATAGATCTATTTAGAATCAAGAACTACTTTAGATAACTCTAACTAATTTTAAACGTTGTTTTTATTTATTTTAATTTACAGCTCCAAGTATTTGACTCCAATAAGGATGGCAGGCTACAATTATCAGAAATGGCCAAGTGAGTATAATCCTTTTATACGACCTTTGTTTTAAAATTTCGAAAAAAGAACAATAATGTTCTAAATTCGACACTTTTATGTTTTGTTTTGTTATGTTATGTTGAAAGTAATTTCAGGTAAAGTATTAAAAATGTATCCTTTTTTCCTACGATAAAAAATCAATGAAATAGATAATTTAATCATTATTATGTATCTAACCAGGAAATAATCAAGATCATGCTGCAGGTGAATAAAAATTACGGATGTAATCGCGTCTTATCTAAACAGATTCAAAAGTAATCAATATATTAATCTGGCAATAAAAATAGGATCAATTTATTGATAAGATAAAGAATGCCGACTGACATCCTATAATTAGGAGAGTACCTGAGGGCAACTACAGAACGCTATTTGCTACGCTCCTTACATACTTTTTTTGCTTCGTTTACGTGCACACATCTGGTCACACACGCACTCCGGTTGCGAGTACTATGCACCTGACCTTTCTGAAAAACATCATCAATAAGGTCACTAAGTATAAGTATAATTATGTCCTTCTATGGCGTCACCTCGCGGCGTGTCTACTCACATCATCATCTAGCCTTTCCCCAGCTATGTTGGTGCCAATATAAGATAATAATGCCAGTCTCACCTGCCACTCTGACCTCCACAACCCAGTTACACGTGTAGTGGCGTTTCCACTCACTTCTGCCTAGTAAATATCTTTTGTTAGTCACCTTTCATTCATCCTCTCGACATGACCAAAACATTTAAGCATACACTTTTATATGATCTACCTAGTCTTTCCAGAAAAACATAGAATTACCATCACACAAAATTACTCGGTTCATCAGACAAGGTCAATAAGACCGAAGCAAAGGTTATTTCAGGCCCGTTCTAAATTCGGAATCCGATCATTGGATAATCTCGTGATTTGTGGCCGACCAGACCCGTCCAAAAACTTTAAAATGAATTTAATTAACTGAAGCTTTGCATCCCGAACAGATTAAACGGTAAAACCGGTATTGATCCCAAATTCTGAACTGTCGACATGTCCAGAAATAAATTCGGCATAATATGGGTAGTAAAGTACAGTCCCGAGCACAAGTACCTTACAGCTATGCAAAATTCAAAAGCGTTTTTCTCGTGAAATAAAAATTAAAACTTCGAGAAAAGACCTATTTCATAAAAATATGGTTTTGATAACACTATGTTCGTAACACCGTCAAATATTTATTAAACTTTGAATGGAGAAAATCGCTTTTGAATCATATGTAAGTGTAAGGTATTCATGCTCATGACTGTACTTGCTACCCACACGTACTCCGGGCTTACAAACGTCGAATCGTTTGCAAGTTTTAATTAAATATAAGTAACCTTAAAATTACTTATAATATGATTTGTATAAGGCAATAATTAGAGTGACTCTATTACTCGCCAGTTTTCTTCGAAGGATAGGCAGAGGTATATTTATGTTTAGTTCATAGTACACCCACGTTTCACCAGTTATGTATAGGCCCAACTCAATCCAATTGGGGTCAAGATTATAACCATCCTCACTCATTCAGACTGGGCTGCTAAGGGTGCTAGACACTTGTTCCGGTCGGCATGATCGTCGATAAGATTGTGAGAACCGTTACTTTATAATCTACCAGTATTATTTCCGTTAGATTATAAACTGTTGAAAAATTGTGAACTGGGTGAAATGGGTTAGGTTAGGTTAGAACTGTGACCAACCGCGCGTGAACCGAGTGAGCGAAGCGAGCCGAGTGAACGTAGCGAGCGGTGCCGCGCCAGCGGCTGGCGAGCGATACTTCCAAGTTGCTCGCAACTAGGTAGGCTATTTAGTATTAGCGCAAGGTGCGTTACGTCGCAAGCAAGTTTGATACCAGTTCAAGATTTGTCCGTTTCCCATGGATAGATAGATTATAATCTATCGAAACGCAATGCGTTAAATTGATAATGATTTGTTGCAGTTCACAATTTTTTGACAGTTTATAATCTAATGGAAATAATACCGATAGATTATAAACGGCATGTATTTAACGCGGTGACAAAATAATCTGTATTTTGGATTAAAAAATAATTAAAGTCAGTAGCAAAAATTGTAAGTTGGCAGCTACAGCGAAGGATGATTTTGAGTAGAAAAAAGCGGCTTAGTAATCAATTATTAGCTTTGTTTTAATTTAAACTGGCATCGAGTTTTGGTAACTGAGAGTCACCAACGGCCGCTGCCGCGGCTAGCTCGCTTTGCTCGCTCGCCTTCGCGCGTTATGGTCACTGTACTAACCTAACCTAACCCAAATGATTAAATAACAGTAGATGGTATCATACCAATCACAAACAATTTGTTTTATATTATTAGTATTATACTGTATGGGTAGTTATTATATTGATTGTGAGATCTAAATAAAAAAATTACATAACTTTTGTTGGTTTAGATTTCAAAATAATATTTAATCGCTGCCTAGTTATTTTTTTAGTAGCAAATAGTTAGTCGCCTGGAAAATAATTAGCCATTATAAACTAACGAAGTTCATAATTATACGGTGACATTATATAATTGTTCGGGAATAAGCCGGCTTATTTCGAATTGTGTCGAGCCAACCCGAACGTGATTCAGCAAGGGCAGATGCTAAACGGAGTTTGCCGATCGGCACGAGCCGAATTAAACCATAATTATGTATGGTAATTGCTTTAAGTCGGCTCTGTTGTTCAACAAATATTGCCGAATGTGCCGACTTGAACGAGTGTTAGCACCACTTACTGAGACATTGAATGTAGGAACTTAAATATGTACTACCATACTTTACTGCAATTTATATATTTTGTCAAGTAAATATAAAACATATGACTATCTATGTACATTATAACAGTCATATTCAAAGAGAAAAGCCTCTTTTGTGTCATGCAGCTCTAAACGTAGATAATGGAAGGCTCCCGAGCTTTAAGTATTGTACTTAAGCCGCACCGAACTTGACCACCCGTATAAGTACTTCTATTTATGGATTAGCAACTCCTTTTAAGGACCTTTTTGTGAAAAACATAATATTATAATGGAGTCTAAAGTACCTAATTCTTTATGGTTCTATGCATTTGTAATGTTGTATGATAAAAAAGTATTTTTTTTTAGTACTGATATACGAATGCTTATCAAGTAATTAAAATATCGCATTAATATCTTATCGTAATAAAGTGTAAAGCCAAAGTCAAAAAGTTATAAAGATTAGAAGAAAAAATCAAATTCAAATTCAGTATCTAAATAAATATATGAGATAGGTTAGACGTCTCTACTCTATCTGCGATATTTATTTGGAAAATAATTGTTTGGATGAACAAACAGCTTTTATTTCATAAACTTGTCAATTCCCGAATTTCAATTTTCCGGGATTTTTTTCTTTTCATTCAAAAACCTAATTCAGACTATAACGGACATGTACAAAAATTGCCAAATCGGTCCAGCCGTGACGGTCAAGTGATGCGCTTACCAAAGAATAGCATTTCGTTTTTATTTATATAGATAGAGATATATATATATAGTTACACATAATATAGTTCACACAGTTACTAATATTACGATCACATGTTGCAGACTGCTGCCCGTAAAAGAGAACTTCCTCTGTCGACAAGTCTTCAAGGTGAGTGACGTTTCATTTCCCTCCATTGTTCATTCAGACGCCATGTTGCCGATCATTGATGAAACCATAGAGTAAATAGAAAATAGAGCTGGGGAATGAAAAGGGGTATTACTTTTTCATGAAGCTTTTTTAAGTTAAATTATGTAAAAATATTCATTGCATTTGTACCTAATTGAATAATATTATTTTTCAGTTTATCTCATTTTTCATGCTTATGCCAAACATAATGAAAAGAGTACAACAAAAGTTTTGGAACGAAGTTCCTTATCGGGCGTTGCGAAAGGGGGCTAGACGGAAAAAATTAAAACCAAAAGTTGTAACGACACTTTTTGCTATAGTTGCTATAGTTGTAAGCCGTGCGGCGTGCGCGAGTTTCTCTGTCTCTCTCTCTCTCTCTCTCATAGAAAGCAAGCCAGTTATTTTCGTTGCGTTCGCATTGAACAGTGTTGTGTCGCGACGATTATTTTTGTTGAGTGTATACGGGTTTGTACATAATAAATAATACAATTTCGAACTTCGTTCCATCCGGGTGTCCCTTGACACCTCTCAAGTTTTTTTTTTAATCTCACGGATACAACACCTTTAGATTTTTCTACCCGACCGTGGTAGAAGGAAGGTTACCTACTAAAGTCGAATTATTCATTCACTGGAGTAATTTGACATGTGTTAGCAAAGTGACATCTGTGCGTGATAAAATGGTCATATTTATTGTAAAGGTGATCGCTTAATTTAATCGATTTATCTAAGTGGAAAATAGTGTGAAAAATAATCTGAAAAGTTGTGCGGAAATCGGTTGTCATGGTATGGGCATGTGATGCGGAAGAACGAAGAAAATATCGTGAGGAAAGTCTTGGGTATGAATGTCGATGGCTATAAGAGTAGAGGAAGACCAAAGAAACGATGGATGGACTGTGTGAAAGATGATATGGCTAGAAAGGGGTTGACTACCGAGATGACCACTAATAGAGAAGTATGGAAGAAAGCGACATGTTGCGCCGACCCCAAATAAATTGGGATAAGGGCAGGAGAATGATGATCTAAGTGTAAAATAATAAATGTAAAAGTCTAGAATACAATCAATATGGCCATTTTATTACACAAAGTGACAGTTAGCACATGTCAGATTACTCCAGTGGATTAATAATTTCGAGTTTAAGTGCGAATTTCACTAATAAAACTGAATGCGATCAGCACATCTAAACCAAGTTCAGGAACTGTCAGTGTCAATATTCCAAAGAAAATAATGACACTGACCGCACCTAAACGTGGTTTATATGCTGATCCCGTTCAGGTTTAATTGGTGAAATTCGACCTTAAGTAGTTTAACCTGTATACATTTACTAAAAAAAAATGAATTTCCATACAAAATCTAATAGTGTTGAATACTAACTACTTTGCACACATAATAGTTATATTTATTTTTCAGCATTTGTTCGATAGAATTTAATTAGATAGTCACATTATCATAGTTTTATGCACTCATTTCCTTTCTATTTAGTTTTGCTTATAATAAAAAAAAATACCATAAGACACCTAAAATAATATAATTGCAATTTTCCAGACGTGGTACATTTTCATGAAGCTCATTATATACACACACCTACATTATAATTACAAGTACATCTATAGACTACAAATAATAACTTTCTGACACGTAGACATGTAATTAATCAGATAAGATAATATCTTAAATTAATTAATTCTCTAACTATACAATGTTTTAGAGAATATGTCTACTTATGTAAGGCCAGTTAAAAGTTAAGATCTACTTTCCACTTTTTTCTCTAAACTTATCAGATACAGAAGCTCATGTACGAGTTTTCAAACCATTTACTTAGATTTTCTGAAAATAAACGTTCATAATTGGAACATCTAACTTCAAAACAATTTTGAAAAAAGAATATTGAATTTTCAACGAGTATTCCTACCCACGTGTCTGTAATAAAGATTAAATGTAAAATGTTAAGCAATTTAAATGAGCACGTTTCTATGATTGGTTTGCCTGTCTGTCTGTCTGTCTATCCTAACACTAACGCTTATGTCTGCACTCTGCACTCCTAGGAGGGCATAGAGGTGAGTAATCACGCTGCATTTACACGTTGGCCCACACTGGCTCCCAATGGCTGCCATTGTTTCTTATGCACCTATTTGAATGATTTTCTCATAAATATTGAATGAACATCAATCTGGACCAGAGGGCATTATTTCATAGTTTTTTGCGGCTATGGTGGTTGGTCAACGTTTTAATGCGACGTCACTTGTAATTCTTAATAGTTACACAAAACGAATTGTGAATAACAAAATTGTCTGCTTTCATAAATTAGTTTATCTTAAACTCAATTTTTTTTATTATGAACTTTTATATGTAGCTATTTAGTATTGTTGAACTGCGAAATGCTTTAGAACTTATATGTTAATTAAAGTTTAATTATTTTGTTTTGCTTTGATTTTATTTCTATACAAATAATATAATATTGTGTGTATAATTTTATAGCACTGTGTGACTTAAACCCGCACTTCAGTTACACCTCTTCGTTACTTAAGTTATCAGATATTTACACCATGCGAAAATTAAATTACTAATTTCACAGATGCATAATAAAAACAAGGTAATGTATTGCTTTCTTAGCTCTTCGTAAGCGTTTGGTTTATGTTACCTTGCTCGTACTTTTTTTTAAAGCTAAGGTCCTACGATTTGAAGTTTCTTAGATGAATTATTAAGTAGATAGGACTTATGGTATAATCATGTAGGTATCATTAAGGTGCCTACATATTTGTTAGATTTTGACGATCGTCGTTGTCGCTTGATAGGTATGCTGTGTTTTGACGATCTTATTGATTAACTCTATTTTATAGATCGTTATTATCGCTTGTTACTAATCGATAAATAATAAGGTTATAAAATAGACATTGCTTGTTGATTTATCGATCAACAAAAACTATCCACTGAGGCGATCGATACAAACGTGTGTAGTGTTTAAAATTAGTTTTTAGAACATGAAATCTTACAAAACTAACAGCGCTAAACGCTACAACGGTGTCGATCGTCTGTTGCTTACAGATTTACTTGATTATGTTTGATCATACATGTCAATAGTCAATAATTGAGTAAATCTACAGGCACCTTAAGTACCTAAATTGCTGTAAGAGTCTTGTTTTTTTTAATATCTTTAAGTTGACGTAGTTGTCGATTTGTCGTAGATGGCGGGTTTATGTCACACGAGCGATAAAACAGTATAAGATACTTGTGACATAAGTAAGTCTATTAATACATGGCGTTTAGCACCCTCATTCCGCTTGGGCACTAACTTCACGCCATGCAATAATGGACTACTTAAGTCACACGTATCGTAATGTAGGTACTATTTTCCAATACAGCGGGTAATCTTTTTCTAGTATAAAAAAAATGTTAAAAAAAATGTTGGCGCCCAACATGGGACTAGTCTGAAGTTAATTTTAATATGGTTTGACACTAATACAATTTTTTTTTAATGCTATCAGGGAGCAACAAAACTTACGAAGGATGATATTGAAAGGGTCTTCTCATTATACGACAGGGTAAGATGTTTTATTATTATTTTGTAAGGGTATTTTTGGGACGATATCCAAGTAATCAAATCAATGTTCAGTGTGGTGTCGGACGTAAAGAATAGCACCATCCCATTTCTTCCCATGGGTGTCGTAAAAGGCGACTAAGGGACTTACTAGAGAATGGGCAGCAGCGCATCTCTATGCATTTAACACCATACTGCGATCGCCAACCCGCCTGCCAAGCGTGGCGATTATGGCAAACCCCCTTAATATTGGGGGAGGCCTATGTCCAGCAGTGGACGTCTAACGGCTGGAATGATGATGATGAAGTAATCAAAAAAAGTTAAAAAAAAAAACAAGTAAGTATTAAATAAAATTAGGTGTTTAAAAAAACACTAACTTTTCGTACACTTAAAAAAGGGATATATTTAACTTATTTATTTATTTATATATACTTAATTGCACACCACAAAAATATATAACAAAAAATAAATCAAACACTACAAAATATACAATGGGTAGCCTTATCGCTTTCTGCGATCTCTTCCAGGCAACCATGGAATGGACAGTGATTTGCCTGGAAATTCTTTAAAAACGTTCTAATGATGAACACTTTTTTTTAATAATTGAGCCTCTTTATAACTTTTCTTACAGTTGATACTATATAGTCCTAAGCTAGGGTACCCCGACCAAACGGATTAGGTAAGGTTAGAACTGTGACCAAATACGTGCGAGTCGCGGTTCACAAAAAGAGGCGCAATCATAATATTAGAATGTTCAATAATATTATTAGGAACGCAAAATTGTAATTAGAGGTTCAATAAAATATGTACATGCCCTTAAAAAATCACGATTCCCGTCTACATTTTTTACAGTAGAACTTGAAGAAAGTCGTATTTTTAACTCGGAAGTCAGCACAAGAAAGTCCTTTAAAAGAAACTAATCCAATTTAAGTTATCTTACGAATCCATTCAAACTGTTCCAGGATAACAATGGCTCCATCGAGAACGAGGAACTCCGTGGATTTCTCAAGGATTTATTAGAATTAGTTAAAAAGGTTGGTGTTTT
Organism: Atethmia centrago; assembly: GCA_905333075.3. NCBI lineage: Eukaryota > Metazoa > Arthropoda > Insecta > Lepidoptera > Noctuidae > Atethmia > Atethmia centrago. Next base: position 20,551,213 of record HG995385.1, read on the forward strand.
TATTACAAACTTTTTATTCTAGCTTTTGATTTGTAAAATGGAATTAGTTTTAAACTTTCGAATCGAAGGATAGAATAACAAGTTTTAAACATTCGAATTTAAGAATAGAATAACAGGAAAACAACGTTACGCCTGTATTCCCCGAAGGGATAGGCAGATGACACCCACATTTTGGCCAGTTATGTATAAATCCAATGTAATAGGGGCCAACCTACAATTTTGATATCAAACTATTTATTAGTGGCTTTTATGGACATGATACTAATTAAAACTTGTTACAGTTGTAATGGCAAACATGTAATTTGGTTTAAATAGGTTTTTATTATTTTATTAATATTTTACATAGATTCTTTTATATTTTGTGAATGTGTGAACGTTGTAGGTTTAATAGACTAGATTTGTTGTTCATTTTTTTTTTAAGTACCTGGTACTTGTTGACAGGTCTACACTGTCCTCCCATACCTATTAATACTGTAATTTGAAAACATTGTAAAAGCCAATTATTTTTAAAAGAGTACCGTAACGGTGGAGTTTCTTGCCGGCTCTTCTCCATAGGAAACGACCAATAGGAACCATGTAACTAGCTTCTGACGTTTCATATGTGACCATGTAGGTTTATATGAAATAAAATATTTTGATTTTGAGCCTGTTAGCACCAACTGGGCACAAATCCAGACTCCGGGCTGCTACTGAGAAATAACAGATGGAAAACCCAATAACACTTTGGCCGACCCAGGAATCGAACCTAGGACCTCAGGCTCAGAAGTAGCGCTAGACCAACGAGGCAGAAAAAACTTTTATGTAAATCGCTACCGGACTTGGGACTATGAAAGCTTCTAGTTAACAACATAATGATCCTTGTGGATTTTCATAAATTTTTTAGATACTTAAACATAAAATAACATCACGCCTTGTTTCCCCGAAGGGTTGGGCAGAGCCCAACCTACCTGTAGTACACCCACATTTCGCCAGTTATGTTTAAATCCCATGTAATAGGGGGCGAGCCTATTTCCATCAACAGGACACAAATCCAGACTCCGGGCTGCTACTGAGAAATTCCAGATAGAAAAACCCAATAGCACTTTATTTACGTAAAGGCCTTAAAGTAAAAATGAGAAAATCTGTGGCAAACCTACTTCCATCATTCTCTCCTTCGAGGCTTTCTCTCCATTTTTCTATGTTTACTAATATTATTAAGAGAAATGATTTGATTTTTGTTCGTTTGTTTGCAATGGATAAACTCAAAAACTACTTAACTGATTTTAAAAATTCTTTCACATAGAGGTGAAAGAATTTTTCTTAAATAGCTTTCTATAAAGCTACATATATTATCAGCGAGTAACATTGTATTGTATTAATTTTCTTCTTCTTTATTATCTTCTTGTAGTATTGTATTTTCTAAAAAAAAAGAGATCCCCACGAAAATTCTAATAATGTAACCTGAGGTATCAAAAGTTTTACTATACATGTCATTATTTGGCGTGTCCTGCGAAAATTATTGATGATACATAAAATATGTACTACACGTTTATAGTACTCATCATTACCCAAAAAAAAAACTATGAGGTTATATGTCTAAGTTACAATATTTAAGAGTCAATAACCGTTTTTTGGGGTGGAAAGGGGAGTACACAACAACCGGACTCCCCAAATGTCAACCTCACCTGCACGCGGTACACCCTGCCACTGACGGACGAGGCGCTGACGACCGGCGGATGGCGGTATAACCATCCAAGAAGCCAATCTAAATTCTCCAGAGCGATGACAGGCAGCAGCGTCATCGGTGCGAAAGGATTGGCACTGCGGTCACCAACCCGCTTGCCCAGCGTGGTGACTATGGGCATTGAAAACCTCCCAACAATGAATACAGTGCCAAAACAACGGCCCCCAGTTCCCGGTGGTCCCGCTATTCCTGGTCAAGGTAGCGGTCACGGTAACGGCGGGACGGGGGGTGCGAAGAATCCCCGGGCTACGCTAGGCTACCAACGACGACTACATCTGGCGACGTACAATGGACGTTCGATGAGGCTGGACCATTACCTTGCCGAATTCGAGGTAGAGTTAGGTCGGATTAACTGGCATATACTGGGGTTGTCTGAAGTCCGAAGACAGGGGGAGGACACGATAACCCTGGAGTCAGGTCACCTATTCTACTTCCGCGAAGTTGATCAGCTCTCCCAAGGCGGTGTCGGCTTCCTTGTCAACAAGGATCTCACAAGCAGCGTTGTGGAAATCAGTAGTGTGTCGACACGGGTAGCGTACCTTGTACTGAAACTCACTGACAGATACTTCCTGAAGGTGATACAGGTATATGCGCCGACTTCGACATGCTCTGACGAGACAGCTGAGGCCATGTACGAGGAAATTGCCAAGGCAATGCACAGTACGACAAACGCCCACTACAACGTTGTTATGGGTGACTTCAATGCAAAAATGCGGCGAAACGAAAGTTGGACCGTTCGGTTTTGGGCGCAGGAATCACAGGGGGCCAACTTTTTAGAGTCTCAGGGAGCCTTCTTGATGAATTCGTTCTTCGAGAAGAAGCCCCAAAGGAAGTGGACCTGGCAGAGCCTCGATAACTTGACAAGGAACGAGATAGACTTCATTATGACGAATAAGAGGCACATATTTAGAGATGTCTCCGTGATCAGCAGGTTTAATACCGGAAGCAATCACAGGCTTGTCCGAGGCACTCTAAATATCAATTTTCTAGCCGAGAGAATCCGCATGATGAGGCCTACTCTCCGACCTACGCAGCTTCAAGCCACTCTAGGATCCGAGAAGTTCCTACTGGAGCTGCAAAATCGATTCGCCCTACTGGAAACCACAGGCACTATTGATGAGAAGGCCGACGAGGTGGTCAAAGCACTACGCGTCGTGTCCCGCAGACTTTCCCGTCACAACGTATAAGTAAAGTGTCCAAACTTTCCTCGGAGACTCTCGGACTTATGACGGAAAGACGAGAGTTACCATCCACGCCGCCATCTTCGTCAGATAAGAGGGCCTTAAACCTAAAAATTAGAAAGCTGACACGTCGCGACCTTCGGTGCTAGAGCACGGAAGAAGTGTTATCACACTCGTGACATTATGGTCACGATTGAGCAGAACCGAGGGTCGAAAGTGTTCGCTCAGCAATTAGGGAGGTCCCATCTGACGAAACTGAAAACTGCGGATGGTAGGATCGTGACTTCGAAGTCCGAGATAATCGAGGAAGTCGAGGATTTCTACGGGCTCTTGTACTCAACGCGGATGGCGAAACCAGCGGGGCATAGTGAAGATGACCATCGAGCCGAATTAACACGCCACTACACGGAAGACATCCCGGATGTCGACCAGTGCGAGATTAGGCGGGCTCCAGTCCTGAAAGAGCTAGCGAGTCTCTTCAACTCCGTCATCCAAGAAGGCACAACGCCGGAGGCGTGGAGCAGAGGTGCGGTGGTTCTGTTCTTCAAAAAAGGCGACAAAACTTTGCTGAAGAACTATAGACCCATCTCACTTCTGAGCCGCGTTTATAAGCTATTTTCGAGGGTCGTCACGAACCATCTCGCCAGGAGACTTGACGAGTTCCAGCCACCAGAACAAGCCGGTTTTTGAAAAGGCTACAGTACCGTGGACCACATCTATACTGTTCGGCAGATTGTACAGAAGACCGAAGAGTACAACCAGCCGCTGTGTATGGCATTTGTGGACTACGAAAAAGCCTTCGATCCCGTCGAAATATGGGCAGTTCTGGCCTCTCTGCAACGATGTCGAATTTACTGGCGTTATATCGAAGTGTTGAGGTGTTTGTATGACGCTGCAACGATGACTGTCCAAATCCAGGATGAAAAAACCAGCCCTATACAGCTGCTCAGGGGGGTGAGACAAGGGTATGTGATATCCCCGAAACTTTTCACCAATGCGTTGGAGGACGTGTTTAAGACGCTGGACTGGACTGGACAGGGTATCAATGTAAACGGCGAGTACATCTCACACCTTCGTTTTGCCGATGACATCGTCATAATGGCAGAGACGCTGAAACAGTTAGACCAGATGCTGCACAGCCTAAATGGAGCCTCTCGGCGGGTTGGCCTCGGCATGAATTTGGACAAGACGAAAGTCATGTACAATTCGCACGTCTTGCCGAGTCCAATCCACATCGAAGGGTCACTTTTCGAAGTTGTGAAGGAGTACGTCTACCTAGGACAAGTTATACAGCTTGGTAGACACAACTTTGAGAAAGAAGCCGACAGGAGGATCCGATTGGGTTGGGCAGCGTTTGGAAAACTTCGTCAAGTCTTCTCGTCGCCAATACCGCAGTGTTTGAAGACTAAGGTCTTCAACGAGTGCGTCCTGCCCGTTATTACATACGGTGCCGAAACATGGACACTGACAGTCGGGCTGATCCACAAATTAAAGGTCACTCAGCGCGCCATGGAGCGGGCTATGATCGGAGTTTCTTTGATCAGACATGAAGTTATCTGGAAGAGAACCGGAGTTACCGACATAGCCTGCAGAGTCAGCAAGCTGAAGTGGCAGTGGGCTGGCCATGTGTGTCGAATGACCGATGGCCGGTGGAGCAGACGAGTCCTGGAGTGGAGACCGCGTATCGGCAAGCGTACTGTGGGACGCCCCCCAGCTAGATGGACCGACGACCTTAAAAAGGTAGACTGGATGCGGAAGGCGGAGGACAGGGTGTTGTAGCGCAGCCTGGGAGAGGCCTATGTCCAGCAGTGGACTGCTATAGGCTGAGTTGATTTGATTTGAACCGTTTTTTGTTCAAATTAATCAATCAAAGCACGGGTAAAATCGAAAGATAATGACATTCATGTCATGATATTAATTCTTATTGAACTAAATAGTTTCATAATCAAGGTTGATTATGTACATGTAAATTCATCTTTAAATTGTTCGAATCAGACCTTTCGTTTAGAAGTTACGACGGATATAAAAATGCTAAAAGTAAGAAAAATGTGAGGTGTGAGCGAACAGCCCTACGCTTAGTCTATTAGTTACCTACACATTAATTTGTTTGTGGATTAACACATAGAATTTACTACTTTTAATCCCGGTAGTACGTGCACGTTTTCCGACAAACACGCAGGTAAAGCCACGGGCAAAAGCTAATGGATAATAATTCGCAGATTTTCTCTATGCACTACTCAATTTAAATAGCCCTTTTTAAGGCATGCTACACAGCACTGTACTCGGGAGCCCTGTGGTTCACATATTATACCCAAGACTTACAATGTTCTGCTCAATAACGCATTCGGGGTATTGTTGCGACTGCCGCGCTTCTGTAGTGCCTTGGCAATGTTTGCAAACGCACGCACTGGCCAGTTTGATGCACTGTGGCGAAAGAAATCAGCGCTACTTCGCAGGCATTCGAAGACATGTGACATCTACCAAACCGGTCTGGGCCCCCGTGGTGCATTACTGGTGGCTCCGAGTCACAGAGAGGAGGCCTGTGTCTCAGCAGTGGGAACATTATAAGCTGATTATGCACGTCACAGGCTGCGTGACAGTCTGCGTGACGCTATTCTGTAATCGATATCCGTCTGGACAGACAGCCCGCTAATGTGGGCGCGTACAAACTGGAGCGGATCTGTTTTAGTTGTAATATTATGGACCAAATTGTGGTCTACATAAGTAAAGTTTATTATTATAATATTTACAAAATATAAAGCATCTAAACCATATTTTTCAGGATTACGACGCTCAAGACCTACTAGAGTTCGAAGAAACGATTCTCCAAGGCGTCGAATACAGCAGCGAAGGCAAGATAAGCAGAAAACAACTGACGATGATACTCCTAGCCCTCGCTAAGCACCACCAAGAAGAAGAACCAGCTACTCCATAATTGTTTCCGAACGCAACCGTCACTCCGTCCCAATATCCGAACGAATTTCTAGCGTCACGACTTTTTGACACATTCGACGCCATCTTGGCATTCGAAATTTGACTTTCAGGTATGGTTCCTGGTTTAATTTCGAACTTTTTATAAATTACTATCTTTCTATTGGAGTCCTAGTCCTATAGTTGAAGTTGTTAATATTACGATGTTGTCAAAAAAACAGAGCAAAACTATAGCTTGTATTATTAAATAATAGTCGTAAAACGTACCATAATTTAAGGAAATAATACAAGAGTGCAGTAAATAAATATCAGCCTATTAATCTCCCTCTGCAGGGTAAATGTCTCTTCTCAGCATTGATCACCGCGCTTGCTCAAGACGGATTGGCTATTTCAGACTATGTGAACTTATAAGTCCTTGTTTCTTCACGACGTCTTTCCTCCACTTATGTCAGTAATGTCCAAGATAAACTCAGAGAATCGAAAAAGTCATATTGGTAAAGGCCCGGATTTAAACCCACCACTAAGCCATCACAACCTGAGTGCGCAATCATTTCTTTAAAATCTCTCCCACATTGATAAGATAACATAACATTTTCAAGCAATTCATCTTGTTCATAGAATTATAACCACGTCCATATTCAGTGGTTTGAATAATCGACTCTGACTGAGCAGTCCATAACGGATTCGGACGTTTGTAGTAAGTTCATGTCAATCAATGGAAATGAATGGTACTTTCGATCGATTAGGTTTGCGAGATGAATTGAATAATGCTTACTGCCTGGTTTTACTAGTGGGGCTCGAGGCTAAATGATAACAGCCACACGGATCGATCGAAGGTTAAGCTACACTTGCCGCGGTCAGTTCGTGGATGAATGACTATCCATTACATAACGAGACTCCTGCGTGCCTCGAAAAACACGCCAAGCCGTTGGTTCTGGCTGGCATTCGTTGATCTTTGACAGTCGTTACAGGTATTCAGAAGCCCAAAATTCTGACAACCAGTCTTACCCAGGGGTATCGTGTTACCCAGCGACTGTGTTGAGGAGGTCCAATAGACAGTCACTCTATATAAAATACTGGTATTCAGCCGCCATCCGGTTACACTGGAAGCCGACTTCAACATGGCATATTTTCGTTCGATTAGGGTTGAAGGATGAATTGAATAATTCTGGCTGGTTTTGCTCCTATAGATTTTTTCTGTAAGAAAGTGATTTTTTATATATATATACGATTTTTTTATATATGATTTTTTTTTTATAAAGATATTTTTTTTTTTTTGAGAACAATATATGGCGTTGAATGTGTCGAAACAATTTTTAAGGGCTGGGATAAATAGTTGTAATATTATAGTGTATGTATTGGGTCGACTACATTTTGTTTCTAATATGAAATAGTTAATATAGTTTCGAAAGATTGTGGCTTACACACATGTTCGGGTCGGCATGATATGGCACAGGCCGGGCGGCAAAATCGAATGTGTACAGAATGGATTTTTGAGGCGGGGCTAAATGATCCCTCATAAAAAAGTAAAATAATTGCAGTCTCATTTCTTACGAAACATATGGGAATAGTTTTATTTTTATTTCTGACTTTTATAGTACTTAAACCTTAGTTGGTCCCAGAGAGTTTTTTAATCCTTATAAGAAACAGGACCGATTGGCAACAAAACAAAAACGTGAAAATTGACCATTCTCTTGATGTCTTTACTATTTTTTTTTTCAAATATGTGAGACTGTGGGACGATCTTAAGAGACTGTCTTTAACTTTTTAAAACAATAAAGTAAAAACAAATAAGGACAGTCTCTTAAGACCTGTAGCTACAACGGTATTTTTTTTTTTGGGTGGGAAATTATCAAATAACTTCTCTCGCTCTGGGGAGGCAGTGGCGGTACCTTCATATAAGCCCAAAAGCCCGGCGGCATGCCTTACTAAAATGCTCGATAGAGAATTTATTGTACCTAACCAGTAGTTTATGAGAAAATTGCGATGATACATACGTAGATACGTAGGTACCTACATACTCAGTCGAAAACTGAACTTTCTTTTTTTGAAATCGGTTAAAATTTTATTGGGCTTGCGTTATTTTGAAACCCTAGGCACGCCACTGTGGGGAGGGTGTGTCAGACTTTTATTGACTAAAACCCACACGTATTCCATCCGCTGCCTGTGTTGCCAGGGGCCTCGGTAACCCTTTTGAACTGCCACGCGACCCCGGCAACCTTTACAAACGGTAACGGTCTGCCTTTACTGCCTGCCCATCTGAAAAATCCATCCTGTATTTTGCCACCCGGCTGTGTCTATATCGTGCCGAATCATGCCGACCCGAACAAGAGTGTAGCGTGCCCATATTATTTGAAATCAAGTACACCTAATTTAGTCCAAAATGAAGCACAAACTAGTGATAAAGATAATCAGATAGAACTTTCAATAATTATAACTGGAAAAATTCTATTTTATTCGATTACGAAGACGTGTCTACAAGGAACGAGACCACAATCTCTTAACATTATTAGTACCTATTATAAAACACATAACTCACAATTTGTTAACACAAAAACGTATTTTTTAAACTAAAAGACTTTTGTATTTATTTTTAATATCGTATTACGGAAATATTATACGGTTCACCTTTCAATTTGAATGAATCAATCAAATTTCGTATCTATCGCGAGCAGTGGTGGCCCAGTCGAAACGACCGCGACTTACGAGTTATAGGTCGCAGGTTTGAACCTAGCCAGGCACTTTACTTTGTGTAAATTATTTCATCACCACTGCTCTTAAAACGGTGAAGGAAAACATCGTGAGGAAACGCGCATGTCCTAGAACCAAAAAAAAATCAATAATCGAAGACATGTGACATCTACCAACCCGCACTGGGCCCACGTGATGTATTACGGCCCACTCCCTCACACAGAGAGGAGGCCTGTGCCCCAGCAGTGGGAACATTAAATCAAGTTGAATCTCTTAAACAAAAATGTGAATAATTCAATATCGGCCGCACCCTTAATTGCGCCTTTTCTAAGTGAGTGGTTGAACCGTATAATAATGTTATCACAAAACTAAGTATTCGGTGTAATATACACGGTGTACAAAGACCCATCTCAAAACCGTCATCTAAGCATTCTGTACATGAATCGAAGTAAATTTGTGCGAAAATTAATTTTATTATACCTTTTGCTGTGCCGTACAGGGTCCGTAATTGTACCTTTTTTTTGGATGGGAAATTATCAAATAACTTGGGTGTGTAAGACTCTTACTGACTAAAACCCACCCGTGTTCCTACCGTTGCCTGTCAAACTCCAAACTAAAAGCATTTAGTTCAATTAAATTATTTACAGGCACTTTTGAATTGTCAAGGAGTTGGTCAGTTAGAAATATGAAGCAAGTTGTCCATTCCAAAGCGTAGTAGGTACCTATGGAGAAAAACGGGCAAGAAACTCCATGGACACTCTTTTAAATTATATTGTTACATAAAGATAATTATAAATAATGTTGAATTTATAATTAAATGTGAGGACGATGTAAAAAAAAAAATGCGTCCATAGTAGCAAAATAAAAAAAAACAAAACAATTTCAAAATAAAATAATTAAAAATAAGCCGAGGCAGCTAAGAGGTGACCAGTCCCAACTGACGGCGCCCGTTCACGAACATGACGAATGGATCAGCACCATTCAGCTCAACCATTTTGAAGGGAGCTAAATGATCCAACACACGCGCCACCATCAGCGAGACATCTGAGTGAGCATGACATACTCTCAGCCGCCAGGGCGATTCAAGTCAATGAGATATATTAACCGGTAAATGGGAGCTCTATTATACACAGTACTCACACCTGTGCAATGCAATTATATAATACAAAGTAGGTTGAATTTATACAATGCAAAGATAGTCTTACAATGTTCAGCAGCTCCAACAGTATTTTCAAATGTTAAATAGTAATGTGTTGCCAGGGGCCTCGGTATCCCTTTCGGACTTTCCCACGACCCTGGCAGGCATCGGCCCTAGTGGACCCCTACACTTGTGCTGCCATCTCTTTGAGGAGCGCGTGGGGAACACAGCGCGCCGTCAACGCGGGCCTGGTCCTTATCGAACGGCGAGCTAACGTAATTGTACGTTAGCTTTAAGCCATTGATTGTGACACCTCTAAACATTATGCGATGAATATTAATATAAATGAATGTGTGAACATGAAAATAATTGCTGGAATACAACTTTTATTTTTGGTGTGAAAACGCTGTTTATAAGGGCAGTGCGCAATGTAACGCACGCAGAACATTGTGCTAATGAGTGCATGCAACGGTACAGGGATCGTGGGAGTGTTTAAAGTTAATTCATAACTTTTAAAACTTGTTTTCGTAAAGAAAAATGCAAAAAAAGTTGGAACTTTGGCCTTCATTATCTCCCTAACCGGACGGTTCCCGGGTTTAATCTAATACAAAAAAAAAATGACAAGAAGAATAAGACTTAGTGACTCGGTTTCGTTGAGCGTCTTCATACACCCGTTGTATGGCAACACTGCAATTCGACTAAACTATTCGGCTCGACTATTTATCGTCTCTCTAATTAGGAGCTTAAAAAATAATTTACTTGTATTTTTCTTATTTTCAAAAGCTAGGTTTTGCATTGACATTCAAACGAAGAAACGTAAAATAGAGTGCAAATATTAATTATATAGAATATTAGATACACGATCATCTACAAAGCCAAATCTTATGCCAAATATTTAAACCTAGGTATTTGACCGACTCTTGGTTTAAACGAAAATAAGATATACTTACCCCTTTAAGGGTAGAAGTATTTTAAAATTGGAATAAAATAGAGGTGAAACTTTAAAATCGGTTGAAAACTTTCGTCGATTCAACTTTACGTCATTTAAAAACTCGTCTTGCAAGTCAATTTTTACAAGATTAGGCATCCTCTCATCTCTAGGCTAAAAAGCTAAAACTAATCATTTATTAGATATGGTCAGCGTTTCTCACCTTTTATTAAATATTTAGAAATGTATACCTTGCTCTGTTATTAAAAAAAAAACATTCTCTTTTCATTTTTATCAAGAGATCGTTTGATACTATTTTCATAAATCATTTATAATGAAGGATGTAGGTAAACGTTACATCGTGTCTTAAGTTTCTGATACGTACATATCATTCCAAATCACTTGGCATTGGTACACTGTTTTGAATAATTCCTGTTCGATTGTGAATGTTATTTGTCCAAAAAGCAGTAATTTTACTGTAATTATGTACAGAGCATAGTACTAAAAATGCGAACTACGATGTAGCCGACTTCGAGCTACGCCGTAGCTCGTAGTCTGCTACATCGTAGCGTCATACTTGCGTAGGCCTACGGGACAAAGTTATTTTCATAATACATTTTTTTATAATAAAAATAACGTTGTTTTGTTAGTAGACGTTGTTAGTAGATTTTCGGGATATAAATATCCCGAAAATAAAACATACCAGTATCAACAATTCTAAATAAACAACGTTCATTGAGCAAATCTATTTGACACACATTCGCTTATTGTAAGCTTGGAACTCTTTTAAATGTTAGTCTCCCAACTGTATTCTAGTAACAAAATCTACCTTTTTCTCCTTTCACATTCTATTTTAGACCTTACCCAATAAGTTTTATACTTAGGAGGAAACGCAGTCACGAGGTCGTTGGCGTTCATTCGTTACATACGTATTAATCAAGTTTTTTTTCGAAATGTTTATATAATTACGCCAAAGAACAAAACGAAGGGACATGGTAGTGGTAGATATACATTATATCGTAAAAAAAAACATTTGGCCTAGTATCATTAACCAGGAAGAAATCAGAGAAATACGTATGGAATAAACGTTTTCGAACACGTGGCCGCGTTCCCTCATAAAAAGATGGCGATAATATTATCCCTTTATTCTACGGTAGGCACATAAAGTAATTAAGTCTAAAGGCGCCTACACACTATTTGTATTCGCCACTTTGCCGTGTGGCTTTCAGCCCTATTAACGTCTTTATTACCATCATCTTATGCCATGTTGGGTAGATGGTGAAGTTAAAGAGGTTGTGAGGAACAAGAAAGAGGCCTAGCTTAATATGTTAGCCTGTAAGGCCCAAAATAGGATGAATCAGGCAACGAATGTGTCAGACGATGTGGAAAAAGTGAAAAGGAAGTACACGGAAATGAAAACGAAAGTGAAAGATTGTAATTAATAAGAAAGATGAAAAGGAAGAAAAGTATAACAGGAAGGTCTCTGATAACTTCAGTGCCAATGTTAAGCTGTTCTGGAAACAAGTAAAATTGGCTCGCCAAGTGACAGGAACATCTATTAAGAATGTGATAAGAGCAGAAGATGGATGTTTACTAAGCGAAGAATGTAAGATCTTGGAACGTTGGAAAATATACTTTGAAAGTTTATTGAGTTGTCAGGATGGTGTGCAAGGAGTGTGTAACTGAGCTAAAGCCAGTTTTGAAGACCGAAGCTCAGATTCAGATGAGGGGAATGTAATAGAAATAGCGTTGAAAGGGTTGAGAATTGGGAAAGCTGCAGGGTATGACAGAGTGTCTGCTGAAATGCTGAAGGGCAGTGACGTGGTGGTACCAAGCCTATTGTGCCGGATCTTTGATATATGTTGGAGATGTGCTCGTGTGCCAGATGACTGGTGCCAGGCTGTAATCGTACCACACGGAAAAATAGGATGTCTTAAATTAAGACAATATCCTTTTAGTCAAAACAAATATTGATTCATATATGGGGAAAACAATATATTCTTGAATGAAATAAAATTTTGTCTTAGTTTTATTGTCTTCTTCGAAGACATTATACTTAAATGAAGAATTATTAAGTTTAATATTAAGAATATTATTTCTCTTTTAGAATATTTTCTTCAATTAAGATTATTATAGTCTTGAATCAAAAATATTTGCTTAAGTCAAGAATAAAAACCAAGTATTTATTATTCTTAATTTAAGTAAATAGGTTTTCTTGGACTGAGTACATTTACTTACGTTAAGAAAATATTTACTTGATTGAAACAATGTTTCTGAGAATATTGATATTCTTCGCTGAAGAGATCCTTTTTTCCGTGCACTATATAAGAGAAAAGGCTCTCAGCAGGAGTGTAAAAAGTACCGCGGCATTAGTTTTTTGAGTGTTGTCGGTAAACTGTATGCTGTATGCGAAGGTAATAAAGAAAAAAATGGAATGTGCAGGCAGGGTTTAGAGAAAAAATCGGCTGTATGGATCAGATCTTCTCCTTAAGGTGCATAGCCGAAAAACATCTGGCAAAGCATACAAAATTTTACTGTGCTTTTGTTGACTTGGAGAAGGCCTGTGACAGTGTGTGGAGAGACGAACTGTGGTCGATACTATTCGTGTACGATGTGGACTGGCATTTGGTATGGGCACTGAAAATGGTTAAATGTTAGACAGAGTTGTGTAGCGTCACCGTGGCAGTTCGGCTTGTACATGGATAGTTGTCTGATAGATTTAAAAAATTACGGATTGAGCATGAATGAGTTGCCTGACAAATGCCTTCTCTACGCAGATTATCAAGGCCTATTTGCTTCGTCAGCAGAACAGTTGCAAGACATGGTGACTGTGATGGATGAAGCATATAAGAGGAAAGGGATGATTCGAAATATGAATAAGATGAAGGTCATGGTGTTTGAAAGAGAAGAGGATGTGTCGGTGTGTGATGAGAAAATAAATGATTAAGAGTTTGGAGTAAGTATTTGAGTTTATATATGTTTGCGGAGTCGGTTTACAAGGGATGGAAAGATTGATGAAGATGTGGAAAGGAGAGCGGTAAATGCGGTAAATAAAGTGAACGGTGCAAATAGATGGTACATTCGATTGTGACCAACAAGTTGAAGCCCAGAAAAGTACGACTGGCTGTTCACAATGGTGGGCTGGTGCCGATGCTTATGTATGTATGTAAGTGAATGTTGGGTGTGGCAAAAGAAGCGTGAAAGTAAAAGAAATGCTGTGGAAATTCGTTCCTTGCGAAACATGTCTGGCGTGACTATGAATGATAGGCTAAAAAGTGATGTGATAAGGCAACGGTGCAGTTTAAAATAAGATGTAGTGACAAAAATGGAAAAGAATATGCTTAGATGGTTTGGTCATGTTGAGAGGATGAATGAAAGGAGACTGACAAAAGATACTTACAAAGCAGAGGTTAGTGGAAACGCCGGGAGGGGACGTCCTAGGACGACATATATTTAGTAACCTAATTGGTGATGTTCTTCAGAAAGATCAGGTGCGTAGTACTTGCAACCGGCGTGCGTGTATGACCAGATGTATGAACTTGGGCGAAGCAAAAGTAGTACGTAAGGAGTGAGCAGGTGGCTTTCTATAGTTTCTGCCTACCCCCATGGGAAGAAGGCGTGAGTTTATGTGTATGTATGCCATGCTATCCTTAATGAAAATAATACATCCCATGCCATGCCGATTTTGGCTACGGTGACTGTTTGTGTTTCTTACGACTCTAGGTTATGAGCTCTGGTGTGGCTTATGTAACCCATCTTGGTATTTAAGATACTTGCGCAGTGCGACGGCTCGGTGCTGAGGCTAGCTTAGATTACCTACCGTTGGGCAAGTCGCCGCCAAGCATGATGGCACGTCCAGACGCTGTGCCGCGGACATAGTGTGTAGGAAGGAGCCTTAGGCAATAATTACGCAGAAATTCCAAAGGTTCGTAAATCGTATCTGATACAAAAATAAAGAAAAACGTTTATTTGCAGTAAACATGACGCAAAGAAGGAACACAGAACAAGTTGGGGGAAAATATGCGTTACATCCACGCAAAACGGCCATCGCTTAGTATACTGCTTCGACCTTCCCCTCTCCTACTTTTGCTGTGGCCGACAGGGTCCACAGTGATCATATTTTTGTAAAACCTAAAACCTATATTTACATGTGGAAGCAATAAATATATTGAGTATTGAGTACCCTATGCGAGACAGAACCCCAGCGCTGGTTTAGGCGTTGACGTGATGACGTCGACCAGTGCAGTATACAATGAGATTATAAATAAGAAATTAAAAATAAAACAAATACAAACTACTTAATTCTACATGTTTATGTAAATATATAATATTTAAAATGGCAACATTCCGTTCCGCCGGCTTAGAGTAATTTGGCGTAATCTGTATATAACCGAGGGCTTAAAGAACAAGAGAAACTTATAACTTTTATGTGTACCTAGGTCAAATATCTCTTACGGTCTACATTTTTTTAAAGCATACACATAAAGATCACAGATGAAAATGTTCTACAAAACACAATGACGATACCTGATTTAAATTTTAATGGAAATCCAGCTCAAATATTTTTACAGACACAAAATCAAATTGTGGCCTAATATTAAGAGAATTGTATTTTTCCCTTTATCTCTATAGTCTTTACCTAATCTATATTAACCTTGTCATTTCTTCCATCCATTGTACAAAACAAAATAAAAGTACTACACTATGAACTTTAAAAAAATGTCTGCAAATCATTACATTAATCGGTGTAGCTTTAAAATATCCCCTTAGATTTTTCTCTAAATTTCTTCGCTTGATGATCCTTGTAGATAGGCAGTTAATAATAAAATGTGATAATAAAAAAACAACAATTATACATGTCGGTGTAACATTTGCTTTTTTATTCAGCTAAAGACTTATAACACAATAACCAAAACCTGGCAACATTAAAAAAAGTTTTCAGCAATTTTTTAATAACAACTTTTTTTAATGCAATTTTTGTGCTATCGTATTTTATAATCGAAATATGTCACATGAGTTGAATATTTTTATTGTATTTTTTGTAAACTAATAAGTAGGTATATGTAATAAAAGAAATGTAACATAACTTGATGTTTCACAGAAGTATTGTTTTGTAACGGATAATAATGTGGTGTTAATTAGTTTTTCGTATAAAAAGGACTTGATAACTAGGAAGATAAAAAATAAAACTTGCATCTCCTTGAGATGTGATGACAAATGAGCCATCGTTGGACACCTGGCAGATGAGAAATATATGAAAATATGCATGAAAGGATGGTTTATTAAAGGAAATAGATATGTCATAATAAAAAAAACTATAGCGTTATCAAAAACAAATTATTCTTTTAGAATATTATACGAGTATTCTTTATTTAAATTTCGTTTGGATGTTGGCTGACGGTTGTTGGCTGTTGGGTGCGTCGCTACGCACATAACAGCTGGTCTGACCCGCCACATTAGATGTATCACATCAAAAAGTAGGTATCAAGTTCCGTTTTAAAATTTTTCTAGTCCGAGCTTAAATCGATGTTAAATATAAATTAGTATAACGTAGTAATTGTTGAAATACCCTGATTGTGTGTAGCGGCCTTCTGTGTATTATTTAAAAAAGTAATTAAATCTATGTATGGTGAGCAAAAGAGATAAGTAGGCTATCATATGGTAGATAAAGGTAACTAAAGACTTGCTTTACCCTGGTGTAAAAAATACATTTTTTTTTTGGAAATGTAAAGTGTGTTCGACAGGATTTGGTATTTTTGTTCATGCGTAACTCAACGTACGAGTACCTGTGGACAAAAATAGAAAATTCTTTCGAAAGAAAGATTTGGTTTTCTAAGAAAGCGGTGAACGGCTACACAAAAACGACAGAGCGTTTTTGACATTAAGGTGTAAAAAAAAACTATGTTTTTACCTACTGGTGAAAATGACAGATTTTCATGAAGGCCGATAAAGACGGAACTGCTTTCTTAAAAAAAACAACGCTGTACAATAATAAAAGCACTTGCCTGTACAGTGCATACTTATGCTCATTGATTAGGTACTTGCATGCTTAACTCTTTTGCCGTTTGTACTTACGTATATTTCTTATTAACAAAACATAAATATGTGTTGTGATGGTATAACGTCTAGCTTTAAATATCTACCAATTATTACCAATGAGTTCTTTATCTTACGCACAATGAAACATCGCTCAAGAATTCCCTACTTTTTGGCGCCAAAATAAAAAATCATGGACAAAATGGTTTTTACATGTTAATTTTAGAAAAGTACTAACATTTTCTATATCCTTGTTAATTTTCTTGATGTCTTGTTGTAGCTTAAATTAATATTATTTTATATTTCATTGTACTAATTCCTACCACTTTTCTAGTCAAAACAAAGCAATGCTAGGTACACACGCAGTGACTTTAGTCGCCGGCGGCAACGCTAGCGACAAATCGACTGTCCAAATCTCTGTGTGGATGTAAGACTTCAAAATCGCCAAATCTCTGTGTGGATATAAGACTTCAAAATCGCCACAAAGTCGCTGCGTGTGTATCTAGCATAACATTATAATCAAGGTTTTCAAAATGGTTAAGGCAGCTATAGACCACGAAATAAAAATTTTCTTCCGTTTTTTTTTGCAATTTGCAGGTCAGTGTCAAGTTGTATTTTGATCAAAATATGATTTGCGACTTTATCAGACATGTACCTATATATAATTATAATCATTAGAATCAATCTAAGTTATGTAGATTTGTTCCATTGAATTACTTTTTCATGAAATAATGTCATTTTGTTTTTATTTTTGTTATTTTTTTTTTTTGATGGGTAATCGTCAAATAATTTCTCCCGTTCTGGGCGGAGCGGGAGGGTGTGTCAGACTCTTACTGACTAAAACCTACCCGTATTCCTTCCTGTTGCCTGTGTTGCCAGGGGCCTCGGTGACCCTTTAGTACCTTCCCGCGACCCCGGCAGGCATCGTCCCTAGTGGACCCCTACATTTGTGCTGACGACATCTCTTTGAGGCGCGCGTGGAATACAACGCGCCGTCGACCCGGGATGAAATAATGACATTGGGGAACAAATCTTACTTAGAGAGATGTAGGTATTAAGGATTTTAATGATTATAATTCTGTAAATACATATCTGTTATAGTCGCGAATCATATTTTGATCAAGATACAACCCGACACTGACCTGCAAATTGCAAAAAACGGAAGAAAATTTTAATTTCGCTGCCTACCACTGCGGTTCCACCTTTAAGAAACTCATACAAGCAGTGGTCGTGTTAATACATTTTTTGGACTACGGTTTGGACCATTTACAGAAGAAATCTATCAAAAAGTCCATCGAAAAATATTTACCAAGTTAATTATTATTGAACTTTAAAACTGAACAGAGAACTTAATCATGGACTACTGCTTTGAGGTCCATTAGCCATGTCACTTGACAGTATTTTCATTCCGCACTTTGTTTGAAACGTAAATACAGATATAAAATGAAAGTAGGTACCTAAGTGGATGATACAAAACCCTACCTTAATTTTTTCGCCTGGCACTAAGTGTTAAATGTAAGGTTGGAATACGATGATGTTTGTTATAAAATGTTTATATTTGTAAACTTGCTGTTTAATTTTGTCATCCCCAGTCATCCCATTCAGCCCCTAAGTCACAGGCCACCAAAGAACATTAATAGCAGGTACCTATTGAATGACTTAGGTCTTACAAATCAAGGCATCCGGAATTAACACTGAAGAAGCCTGAAGCATGTAGCATGGCGCGTGCCACCGCATTTAATAAAGAAATTGTCAGCTCTCTCTTTGATAACCTGAAACATGTCATGGATCTTCATCCTTATTTTGGTAACGGTTGTAGAATCTACAACATAGACGAAACTGCCACAAAAACCGTTCAAAAGCCGCAAAAGTTATATTTTTAAGATAACTAGCGGTGAACGAGGTACATTAGTAACAACATGTGCAATTGTATGCTTTAGGACAAGCGTTGCCTCCAGCTCTTGTTTTCCCTAGGAAACTTTATGATGAAGTGCGCTCCACCAAGATCTCTTGGACTTGCAGTTACCCGGGTGGATAAATGCAGAGCTGTTTGTGAAAGTTATGGAGCATTTTATTAAACACACGTCCGTGAGCCCAGAAAACCCTGATCTAATTATAATGGATAACCACGAATCCCACCTCAGTATAAAATTATTTACTCCGTAAATTACACCAAATATGAAACAGACACTATTAATTATTATATTTAATTGTTGTATTTGTGGTGTTTCATCGTCTATACCACGGTGGACACAATTCCTAAAACATTTCCTATTTTTTAAAACAGGAAGCAATTAGCGGATCTCGTTACGGTAAAGGTAGCCAGTACCTAAGAAAACATGTAACATATAACAATTCGTAGTTATCGGCAAGGTACTTATTTATACTGTCGGAATCATTAAGTAGTTCAAAAGTAGTATCCCTGAAGAGTCCCGAAATTTGCTTCCTGGAGATTCGTGGAGACTTGTGTTATTATTCAGGTAATATACTCCTCAAAGAGATAGTCAAAAACCCTTCCCAGTCAAAAACTTACTCCTCTAGGAGTTGATCAAAAACAATGGTACATACGAATATAGGTATAATAGCCGTATATAAGAGGCAGGTAGCTGTCTTGAAGATATCTGGAATCTTTAAGTGCAGGACGTCAGCGCCGCATTGACAAACTTAACCTCACACCGGGATAAGCCTGGATAGGCATTACACACTCCCTACACACCCTTCGCGTCCAGAGATCGCGCCCGTCCGGCACAAAAAGAATAACCCATATAGTCTTCACATTCACAATAATTAAAAAATATAATACATTAAAAAGTAGCATGCCTGATGCAATATATTTCCTTTAGGTACTACTATTACTAATATTGCAAAATACTTGTACCTACTTAACTTTAATAATGGTTGCTTTGTTTTCAATAGTGGGAAAACATGTTTACTTTAAGTCCACCCTCGAAGGCTTCCAGAAAAAGATTAGATTCAAGCAAACTTTTGTTTTGATGTGCCATGGCAACACTAACACGATGGATGCATCCATCGTGCTAGTGTTGCCAATATAAGAGTTTTGATTTTCCTTTCTTTTTATTACCTACTGAGGTTATGTATCTATATAACATTATAACTATCTCAAATTTTAGCTTCCCTGCTGATGAAGAAAGAAAAACGGAGTGTACAAAAATAATACAAAGAGCACGGCTGGAAAAGTTATGGAAACCTTCAAGCGAAGCGTAGTTTGCTCGATGCATTATGAGGAGAAATGTATACAATATATGGAATTGACTCATTAGTAGCTTTTATTTGGTATCAATATTGTTGTAATTTAATAAAAAAAACTTCCCCTCCCTTTTTTCTGAATTTACAGAAGCAATATATAAATATTATATAGCCCGTCACTCCCACAATTAAGACGAATCAATAAATAAAGACACCTCTTATGTTAAAATCTATCAAGCCGTTTAGGCTACAGAGCTTGCCAATGAAATAGACATACATACATACTCTCGAAAAACATTACCCTCCTTCTGGGGCAGTCGGGAAATAAATGCCTATAGTTTGTGTCTTCATAAAAACTGTTCCTCACACACCATATTCCTAGACATCACCTTAACTATTGTTGTTAAATCATTATTTTTACTCTTTTATTCTGATAGTTGTATTTTGTGTTTCACGAACTGTGTCCAAATAAAAGTTATTCTTTCTTTCTTTGTTTCTTTGTCTAAGAAGAGAGACCTAAGGCCTCTTATAACTCTGCCGGCCAACCCTATTGCATTAGTTGTGACCGGGTATTTAAAACTAAATTAGGCCTGGCGAGTCATATTTGGGCACATGATACTGGAAAACAATTATTTCAAAGCGTCGAAAACGCTAAGGGATACTCTATATTCATAGGTACTGTAGTGTGCGGGACGTGCTACATTAATAAATAATATTCCTTTTTTTTGATAAATATTAATGTATTTATCTTTTAAAATTCAATACATTTTCGTTTGTAAGTTAATTAAAGTCTATCTCTGTGAAAATCCATCATTTTAAATGTATATTCCGATTTAAATAGTTATTCTTATTAAGTTGCCAGTGTCAACTAGCGGCTAGTATGATGCATTATCTTAGAACCTTTACACCGATTTAAATATTTATTTTTATTAAGTTGCCAGTGTCAACTAGCGGCTAGTATGATGTATTATCATAGAACCTCTACACAGATTTAAATATTTATTTTTATTAAGTTGCCAGTGTCAACTAGCGGCTAGTATGATGTATTATCATAGAACCTTTACACCGATTTAAATATTTATTTTTATTAAGTTGCCAGTGTCAACTAGCGGCTAGTATGATGTATTATCATAGAACCTCTACACCGATTTAAATATTTATTTTTATTAAGTTGCCAGTGTCAACTAGCGGCTAGTATGATGTATTATCATAGAACCTTTACACCGATTTAAATATTTATTTTTATTAAGTTGCCAGTGTCAACTAGCGGCTAGTATGATGTATTATCATAGAACCTCTACACCGATTTAGATATTTTTTTTATTAAGTTGCCAGTTTTGACTAGCGGCTAGGATGATACATTATCATAGAACCTCTACACCGATTTAGATATTTTTTATTAAGTTGCCAGTTTCAACTAGCGGCTAGGATGATGCATTATCATAGAACCTCTACACCGATTTAGATATTTATTTTTATTAAGTTGCAAGTGTCAACTAGCGGCTAGTATGATGTATTATCATAGAAACTTTACACCGATTTAAATATTTATTTTTATTAAGTTGCCAGTGTCAACTAGCGGCTAGTATGATGTATTATCATAAAACCTCTACAGCGATTTAGATATTTATTTTTATTAAGTTGCCAGTGTCAACTAGCAGCTAGAATGATGTATTATCATAGAACCTCTACACAGATTTAAATATTTATTTTTATTAAGTTGCCAGTGTCAACTAGCGGCTAGTATGATGTATTATCATAGAACCTCTACACCGATTTAGATATTTATTTTTATTAAGTTGCCAGTGTCAACTAGCGGCTAGTATGATGTATTATCATAGAACCTTTACACTGATTTAAATATTTATTTTTATTAAGTTGCCAGTGTCAACTAGCGGCTAGTATGATGTATTATCATAGAACCTCTACACCGATTTAAATATTTATTTTTATTAAGTTGCCAGTGTCAACTAGCGGCTAGTATGATGTATTATCATAGAAACTTTACACCGATTTAAATATTTATTTTTATTAAGTTGCCAGTGTCAACTAGCGGCTAGTATGATGTATTATCATAGAACCTCTACACCGATTTAGATATTTTTTTTATTAAGTTGCCAGTTTCAACTAGCGGCTAGGATGATGCATTATCATAGAACCTCTACACCGATTTAGATATTTATATTTATTAAGTTGCCAGTGTCAACTAGCGGCTAGGATGATGCATTATCATAGAACCTCTACAGTACACATACACAGTAAACAAAAAAGTAACCATTCTGACACTCAATCAAAGCTTGCAGTTAAGTGAATATTAATACTAAAGTTTTACATTACGAAACTAGTTGCGCAAACTTAGTTATTCAGTGACAGTTTTACGTGTAAATAATGGTGCTGACCTTCTTCTTACACATTATACAGTTATTATTAACGTCACGTTTTTTTTTCTTATTTTGTCTGCGTCGTCTTGTGCATACCTAACTAACTGGTTCTGAATGATATAGTTTATCAAAAGATACCTGTTTAAATGCCATTTCCTCCTACGTTTTTTGAACACTTAAATGGCAACCAGCTTTTTTTGTAATTTTCCAGTGCAAAACCGCTTAATCATGCGACCAGCATAAACATAATAGGTAATAGGTATAATATGCCTCCAGTATGCCCGGCTTGCGCAGAGCAGCAGCGGCGGTGATCTCTCGCGTCCGGCCGTGGTCCAGATCAAGGTACGGAGCGAGGGGGCATGGGAAGCCGTCACCTCCTTTTGCGAAGCAATAATCCTCGCGAAGGAGGAGATGGAACGGGTGAGGAAGAGGCAAGAGACGCCCTGCGCGCCGGGAATTCCAGGCGGATTCTCGGACACCGTATTCGCGGGCTTGCGGACGGTGAGCAATGGGTAGCTCGCCGTCCGATAAGGATCAGGCCCGGGTCGACGGCACGTTGTGTTCCATGCGCGCCTCAAAGAGATGTTAGCACAAGTGTCCGCTAGGGCCGGGGTCGCGGGAAAGTCCGAAAGGGATACCGTGGCCTCTGGCAACACCGGTAATGGTAAGAACTCGGGTGGATTTTAGTCAGTGAGAGTCTGACGCACCCTCCCGCTCCACCCAGAGCGGCAGAAGTTATTTGATAATTTCCCAAACAAAAAAAAATAAATGTATAATATGCTATATTTGCCATTATAGAATCCATTTGGATACGACTGGGTGTTGCGCGCTGACCTTCCTAGCGGCGTCAGCGTAGTGTGTTACGCTGACGACACGTTGGTCCTGGCGCAGGGGAGGTCGCACCAGGCGGCGGCCGAAGTAGCGGCACGCGGGGTTGCGACAATCGTCGAAAGGATCCGGCAACTGGGACTCGAGGTGGCCCTGCACAAGTCCGAGGCCATGTGTTTTCATGGTCCTCGGAATGCGCCACCTTTGGGGTCCCAAATAATGATAGGAGGGGTTTCCATCGGCGTCGAGTCGACGATGAAGTACCTGGGACTCGTCCTCGACAGCCGGTGGAACTTCGTGGAGCATTTCCGAAGTTTGGCTCCCAAACTGGAGCGGGCAGGCGCTGCATTGAAGCGGCTCTTGCCCAATCTAGGAGGTCCAAACGCCTCCTGCCGGAGGCTCTACGCAGGGGTCGTGCGGTCCATGGCCCTCTACGGGGCTCCTGTATGGGCGCGCTCTCTGGCGCTGCGGCCAGCCCGCCGGTTGAGCGCGGCCCAAAGGGTCATGGCCATCCGGATGGTCCGGGGATACCGCACGGTCTCCTGTGAGGCAGCGAGCCTCCTTGCCGGATTGCCGCCATGGGATCTGGAGGCAAAAGTCCTCGCGCACGTATGGGAGTGGCGCGAGGAGGCGAAACGCCGGGGCGTAAGCCCGCTGCCGCGAGAAATCGCGACACAGCGGACGGAGCTCCAGCGGGATCTCATGGCGTCATGGAAAGTACGGTTATCGCAACGCAGTGCTGGGCACACCACGATTGCGGCGATAAGTCCCCTTTTTGAGGAGTGGCTAGAGAGGCGCCATGGCGACCTCACCTTCCACCTGACGCAGGTCCCCACCGGACACGGCAGTTTCAAGAGGTTCCTGTGTCGTATACTGTGTGGATCGCCTGGAGGACACGGTGGAGCATACGGTAGAGGTCTGCCCGGCTTGGGCAGAGCACCGCCGTGTCCTTGTGGAGGCGATCGGCGGCAGAGATCTCTCGCGTCCGTTCCTGGTTCAGGCCATGGTACGGAGTGAGAGGGCATGGGCAGCCGTCACCTCCTTCTGCGAAGCAGTAATGCTTGCGAAGGTGGAGGCGGGACGGTTGACGGAAAGGCATGTTTCGCGCCCTCTCGCCCTTAGCCGCCGCAGGAGACGCCCTGGGCGTCGGGAATCCCGGGCGGATTTCCGGCGACCGTAGGTGCGGGCTTGCGGACGGTAAGCAATGGGTAGCTCACCGTCCGGTAAGGACCAGGCCCGGGTTGACGCGCGCCTCAAAGAGATGTCAACACAAATGTAGAGGTCCACTAGGGCCGATGCCTGCCGGGGTCGCGGGAAGGTACTTATGGGTCACTGAGACCCCTGGCAACACAGGCAATAGGAAGGAGTACGGGTGAGTTTTAGTCAGTAAGAGTCTGACACACCCTCCCGCTCCGCCCAGAGCGAGAGAAGTTATTTGATGATTTCCCACCCCAAAAAAAAAAAAGACTGACAACAAACCATAACTGCAGTAAAAGAGTAGCTTGAGTAGTAGTAGCTTTTCTAATTAGTGTACAAACGTGTAAAAACTTGGACATATCTATAATATATCCAGAAGAGGTAAATGATACAAATATTTTGATAAAAAAATGTATTCAAAATAAATCTTAAAACACAAAACAGATTGACTGGATAAAACCACTGACATTAGAAAATACTGAAGCTCTCCTACAAAACATAACTTAATATAAGTACGCGACCCGCTCACACACACTGAGACTCTCATACCATACCTACACGCACATTCACACACACATACTCATACAACCACACATCTACAACACTCATGTATACTCAACAACACATGCACACGCTCACATACTTTCACATAATTATATTTTGTGTTACTACACACTACACCCATGTACTGTTTTTATTGTGTTTTAAGTAAGTACCTACTGGTGTGAAGGAGCGGAGTCCTCTAATACAGGCATTACTTGCTTAAAAGAGGACTCCAAACCCATTATTGTTCATGTTTGACTATTGACACAATAAACGTTTATTATTATTATTATTATTATTAAAAAAATATTATAATCACAACCAAGTATAATTACGAGTATGGTACCACATTATGTTGAGATCAAAATCATAGATTAATATTTAATTACTTGTATCGACGAGGACTTATAACTATCACCAGTTACACTGAACTAATAAAATCTAGTAACAATATAATTATAAAGTCTCAAAATCTAGGAATATTAATAACAAATAGGTATCAACTTCAACCAAACTTCTTTCCATATTTCGAACATTTAAGGTATCTTAATCACAGCTTAATAATTATTCATGTCTATGGTTTAAGGAGATCAGTCAGTACCTAATTGTAAGGTTTTATTAATATTACTGAAACTACACCGTTTAAAATCTACTGATCAAATCGATCTACGGTTTAAAAATTTGGTACTGGCCATACTGACGGCGGAAATGCGTATTTGAATAAAATCGGGAGATTAAATTCATTGCACTGGGCACACTAGTGGCGACGGTTGCGGTGACTTGGCAGAGATCGGATACTTTTTGATGGGAGTTGGCAGCGAGCGTTCGTGGTATTGTTGTATTGTGGTGATTGACTTTAAGGAATAAGTTTGATGTTAATAAGTTTTGAGAATAATAATAAATAAGTTTTGAAGGTTAACTGTGGTTATTTCTGAGATATCTTATATCTCAGAAGTGGGATCAGATCATTTCAGAAGATGAACGGAGGAAATGGAACTCATCGGAGCTTGGATACTCCTCGGAGTGAACGCTCGCGGTCCATGCACAGCCAGTTGGCGCACGCCTGAGAAGCTGCACCCATAGCCGCAGCAGTAGTCGGCGCCTGCAGGAATGTGAACAAGCTTTTTTGCGGGAGCAGGAACGGTTTCGCCGGATGGAGATCGATCTACAAAAGGAACGCGATATCGAGCAACGGCGACGGAGTGAATGATGGGACTCGCCTGAAGTTAGGACGAGTTGCGAGTGCAGTCGCAGAGGGTTGCCGGGTAGTCGCAACAGACAAGATCGAGGTGCTACGAGCAAGGATCATCACACCAAAAGGTCATGTAATCCCACCTTTTCTTTTAGAGATTTAGTACAAATAATGCAACCTATTAAAGATTTGCCATCAAAGCCACAAAACCAGAGCACTGTATCTAGACATAGAACCTTGGATCATAAAAATATGATACCCGAGTTTAATACTACAGAAAAAAAATTAACGGATAGATATATGGCTCAAAAAAAGTCAACGAATGTGCAACGGTTTATGGCTGGGATGAGAAGACTGTGGTTCATTTTGCTATGCTTTTGTGTAGACTGACTGGTTTAGGCAAGACTTGGTATGAAAGTCTCAACACGATATTGTTTACTTGGGCAGAGTGGCAGGTAAAATTAACCGATGTTTTCCCCTCTGAACAAAATTACGGTAAAATTTTAGAAGACATATAGAAGCGAAAGAGTAGGCCTAACGAATCAATGGAGTTATATTTCTAAGAAAAGCTAGCGCTACTAAATCAATGTGAAATAACGGATAAGCGGGCCGAACAGCTTCTGAAATTCCTATTAAGCAATAATAAGAAGAGTTAAATCCGAACTTGTATTGTTACAATTGTAAGTAGAAAGGACATCCGTACTTAGGTGCCCGAAACCTTTGATTAAGTGTAGTCATTGTAACAGGGTGGGCCGTAAACCTGAGATCTGTAGATACAAACAAGATGCAGGGCCAACGAAGGCTGACCCAGTGGCAAAAACCATGCGCATCTCCAGTTCTTGCCCAAGTGGAAAATTTATGAAAACGATGAATTTTAATGGTTTTCTACTGGAAGCATTCATTGACCTTGGCAGTGACGTCACGCTTATAAGACAATCAGATTTTTCAAACCTTGGACTTGGTCATGACCACACTCCATCGATAATGAAGGGTTTTGGCAACAGCCTCGTGCAATCCATGGGTTCTTCAAAGCTGAAATCTTTTATCATCGATGGTGTGTTTGCTACTATTTTGTGTAGGATTGTAGACGTTGCTGGAGAAACCGATGCTTGTTGGTCAGAGTTACTCGGAGCAGCCACACATTGTTGTTTATAAAGACGCGAACAAACTACAGTTTTTGCACATCGGAGTCGAGTTAGCAGATCTATATGAGCATGGAGAACGCTTAGAAAGGGTAAGGGTAATAGGTTATAGTTGTATTTATGTTACTGCGAGTATAGGTAAGGGCTAAAATAGAGACTTTGTTTACTGGTAACTAAGAATTAGTATCTAACACTACGCTGTGTTAGATACTAGAATTGTAGGGAAGCCAAACAAATAATTCTTTGTTTGTGGGGGTGTTTACGAGGTAAAGCGTGGTTCACTATTTATTATAGCGACGCCATGTTCGGTACCGTGTGGGTTTCAAGACAGTTTTGTGTTTGCTTGAGCGGAAAGGGTGTAATTAGTAAACAGTCTTGAGAACACTGAATCCCCAGATTTGGACCAGCAGGCCGGAGTGTCTTCGGCAAAACGGTTTAGTGAGAGTCAAATACGCGTGGGCGTTGCTGTATCAGATAGTAATAGGGCCAAGCTCATAGAACTCCTTCGACGTCACGACGAGTGTTTTGCTTACGATTTAGTTGATTTAGGCTAGACTAATGTTTCCGCAATGAAAATCGAATTCAGTAGTCAACGGCCGGTAGTTTATAGACCCTACCGTCTGTCTTAATATGAACGCGACAGGGTTTGAGGAATGGTAGATGAAATGTTACGGGCTGGGATCATTGAAATGAAATGATTTTATTTTCTGTAAGTAGGTTTATACAAACACTTTTACACGTCAATCATACTTAGAAAAAAACTAGATGAGCTCGGCGTTTCCTATCTGACTACTCTGAGAAGAAAGGCCGAAACAAACTCAGAGGTCACAGTCTCTTTTAAAGTCCAGACATAATCTTGGTCAGATCATGTGAAGGCCATGTAGATTGGAGTCTGAAATGGTCTTTTGAGGAAAAAACCACACTGATTGAGTGGACCTATCCAGTCAGTGCACGCATTTGTCAGTAATCGTGCAGCTCAACTCAGAACTTAAGGAGCTCAACGAGCTCAACATTCGGGAATCATTGTCGAACAATGCTGGTCCAATCATTCTCGTGCAAAAAAAAAGGGGCGGTGTCCGTCTATGCGTTGATTACCGATTACTTAATTCAGTCACTGTAAAAGAGAGATATCCCATACTTGTCATAGAGGATGAGATAGCAAGGTTGTCTGGACAGGCATGATTTGTTATTATCAGGAGCCTATAACTGAAGACAGCAAGCATTAAACAGCGTTTGTCACACCGGACGGCTATTACGAGCACAATCGTATGCCATTTGGCCTGGCAAGTGCACCTGCTGTATTTCTGGGTATGATGAACCATGTCCTTGGTTCAGCTCAGTTTGACAAGGCCACCGTATACATCGATAATGTATTAATTTTTGGTAGGAATCCGACTGAATGCTTAAATCGATTAGAAAAAGTGCTTGTTTTATTAATTAAGGCAAATAAGTTAAATTTATCTAAGTGTAGTTTTCTACAAAACACGATAAATTACTTTAGGTTTTGAAATCAGTTCAGTAGGTGTGCGGCCAGGAAATGCAAAAATCCAGAATGTAGACGATTTTCCCCGTCTGGACAATGTGCACGGGGTGCGATATTTCTAGGGCTTGTTAGCTATTTTAGAAAGTTTATACAAGGGTTTGTACAGCTAGCTCATCCTATCACTAAATGCAGTATAGGAATGGTCGAACGATCAACAAGTAGCGTTCCATGTTCTAAAGGCCAAGCTTATGGATAGACCCATACTTGCTATTTACGACCTCTTATCTGAGACCGAACTTCACACAGACGCTAGTAGAATAGGTATTGGCCGTATTCTCTTGCAGCGTGCTCAGGGGAGTGTGGGTTCTTTTCATTTTGTGGGTACTTATTATAGTTGTCAGACGACGCCCAAAGAGACTTCACTCCTATGAGTTGGAGACACTAGCCGTTATCTGCGCTCTTAAAAAGCTTAGGGTATATCTTTTAGGATTCAGAACCATTCAAAATTGTGACCGAATTGTTAGTAATCGAGGTTCCTATTTCACTTCCCACGCATATAGATGGTTTTTTATCGACCGCGGAATAAAGCATGTACTAAATGCAGTTGCACGCCCAAGGGCCAACGATCAAGTCGAACGTTACAACAAGACCGTCGACGGCACGGAACCTTGGGGCACATGAAAAAGACTGGGATAACAAATTAGGCAGAATTCAATGGGGCTTAAATAATACGGTACAAAAGACGACAGGTAGGGCGGGTACTAAAGTTATGTTTGCGACGGCAATGAATAGTGACTTTAACGCAGCATTGAATGACATAACTAAAACAATGCGTGAGGTCACCTTGCAATCTATTCGCGATGAAGTTAAAAGCAGAATTGATAAAACACAGGTAGCACAAAAACGATATTGCAGCCAAGGAAGACGACCTGCGCGTATTAACAAAAACGGTGACATAGTTAAAATTACCAAAGTTGCATTTCAAAACGACAGCAAGAGTACAAAACTCATGCCCTCGTATGAAGGTCCTTTTAGAATAGTAAAGATAATAGTATCGATCGGTATAAAGTGGCACCAAGTGCGGGGTTGAGGGAATGTGGAAAAAGCGAAAGACTACCATTGCCGCTGACCGGATGCGACCTTGGTTCCATGTTGATTCTTTGAAAGTCGATAGTAAAACTGATAATGATGTCAACAATGATGTAATTGACGAGGATAATATGTCAGAATGATAATTTGATTAAATATTAAATGACAAAATATGTAAGTAAATGGTAACGCTAGCTCAAACTATTCGTTGTATATTGATAAAATTATTAACTTTTTAAGTGTTTATTTACATGTTGTTGTTTTCCTTTTTCAGGTCAGGCACAAGAAATCGCGGAAAGGTTTTGCGTCTTGACATGAAAAAAGCAATACTCATGGCTGATCTGTTAAACCGTAACGTCCTAAGAAACGGATTGGTTTACAGATTTATGGTTAAATGTTGGTTGGATAAATGGATAGAAAATTGGTTACAAGGATAATTGGTTACAAGGATAATTGTTTACAAGGATAATGTTACAAGGATACTTGGTTAAAAACGATAATGAATTGTATGGATACTTGGTTAAGGATAATAAAGTATGAAGATAATTTGTTCGAAAGATAATTATTTGTTAGAAATAATTTTTTGGGATAGATTTGTGTTCGTAAACAGATATTTCAACCAATTCTTTAATTTTTTTTTATTTACTAGTTATTGTAATTCTTTCAAAGTGTGCCGAGTGTATGAGGACATTCACGTCGTCAGGATGGTCGAGTGTAAGGTTTTATTAATATTACTGAAACTACACCGTTTAAAATCTACTAATCAAATCGATCTACGGTTTAAAAATTTGGTACTGGCCATACTGACGGCGGAAATGCGTATTTAAATAAAATCGGGAGATTAAATTCATTGCACTGGGCACACTGATGGCGACGGTTGCGGTGACTTGGCAGAGATTGGATACTTTTTGATGGAAGTTGGCAGCGAGCGGTCGTGGTATTGTTGTATTGTGGTGATTGACTTCAAGGAATAAGTTTGATGTTAATAAGTTTTGAGAATAATAAATAAGTTTTGAAGGTTAACTGTGGTTATTTCTGAGATATCTTATATAATGTAATTATTCGCACGTACTTAACATTAAAAAAACTATTAATAAGACTTCTTAAATACGAGTATAACAAAACAATTTAAATATTTAAAAAGTAACTATCAGGCCTCTTCGATATTTGTTTCATTATTACTATTTACGGGCAAATTCAGCCAAAATTCCTTCCTTGTATCGGGCATTAGATTTAAAAGCTTATCAAGTATGGCTGATTTAGTTTTCGCCTTTATACCCCTAGGGGCGTGTTTTTGTGTAGCCTCAGGCAAACTTTGAGTTTTCATAAATTTTATCTGAAGAAAATCTAGAATTTGGTTCTCATTTTCATCGTGGCTTGTTTTATCTAACGTGTATGTGCCCCTTTTTGCTACAACAACCACGATATCTTTTAAATAAACTCTTGGACTAATTTTACGTACTTTGTAAATTGAAGAAAGATCAGTATAAGAATAAAAATCGGATACTTCCATGATTTTAACGTCAACAGGTTTTTGAGCTTGTTTTACAGCATCAATAAAATCGTTAAAGTCGTAAACTGTGATGAAAACTGTCCGCAGACATAAATGTATGCCTGGTTCGAAAAATTTAAGGATTATTGCCTGTGCGGAAATCAAATTGCTGTTAATTATGTTAACTAAGAAAAACAATCGCCCAATTTTTGTTTTGGGCTGAACAATTATCCATCCACAAAATAACGTTATCTTTGTCGCGTTTGTTAACTAAAAATGCCCTAAAGGTTGATATGATGTATTCTTGATAACGTCCAGACGTGCTTTCATTCCAGATTGCTGCAAAAGGAATCGAGTCTTTTTTGAATGTTCCTAATGTAACGTGTAGTGGACTGTATGATGAATAAAAGAGTTGTTTCCAATTCTTCTTGTTTATTTTCAGAGTTCTTGATTATTCGGGAGCTGGAGACCGACTGTGTCCCAGCCTTACAATGGCCCGTCTTATATATAGCTCTCCCTATGTTCCGGGAGCGAGTGGACCGAGTCACACAACTTACATTTATTATTTCCAAGTGACTCTTACATGGTCCTGACAGCTTAAATCACACTTACTTTTATAAATTATGCTAATCCGGTTACAAATCACTAAATTAACTTATTCTAAACTCTAACTACAGTCTGTTGAAGACTTCGTAGCGAGGGCTCGTTTTTCGTAGTCCCGCCGCTACTTGTGCCCTAGTGCACAGATAGGGTCTTATCCTAAACTATCTTATCCTAATTCTCACTTCTTATATCTATGTGGAGGGTCAAAAGACACACAACACTGTCTCTCCACCTTGTATGCTTGGCGTTAATTATAGTCACAAACACACAACACTGTTTTCACACTTTGCACGCTCGGCGTTCGTTACAGTTCTCCCCCCGGCGCAGCTTGCGTAGCCTCTTCCCTTTTCATTACGACGACGAGCTTGCTCACGGGGCGTCGGAAGGTGCCGGTTCTGGTGCGCACCTCGACGACCCTGATGCCACCGTCTGGTCCTTGATGCGTGCGCTCGACGACCCCCATCGGCCAGGTGTTTCGGGGCAGCGTGTTGTCGACCACGAGGACCACGTTGCCGGCCTGCACCGGTCGTACCTCGTTCTGTGGCTCGCCGCGAGGCACCAATGTGGGCAGGTACTCGCGTAGCCAGCGTCGCCAGAAATGGTCAGCGAGCGCCTGACTAGCTCGCCAGGTCCTTCTGTCGGCCTCGTTGCAGGGTCCCGTTGCTGGCAGCCCGTTCGATGATCCCAACAGGAAGTGGTTGGGGGTTAGAGCTTCGGGGTCGCTGGGGTTTACGCTGACGTGGGTCAGCGGTCTCGCGTTGTTGGAGAACTCAACCTCGGTGAGTAGTGTACTCAAGACTTCCTCTGCCGGCGCCTTCTCTCGCAGGGTGATGTTCAGTGCCGCCTTTACAGAGCGCACCATCCACTCCCACGCGCCGCCTTGGTTGGGCGCACCGGGAGGGATGAAGCGCCACTCCATTCGGTGTAACAGTCCTTCGTCTTGTAGGGCGGGCATCCACTTAGTGTACGCGTTGCGGAGCTCTTGGTCTGCCCCGCGAAAGTTGGTCGCGTTGTCGGAGTACATTAGCCTTGGCCAGCCTCTGCGCGCAGCCATTCGTCTCAGCGCCATGATTGCTGAGTCGGTAGACAGCGATGCGACGAGCTCGATGTGCACAGCGCGGCAAGTGAGGCACGTGAAGAGCGCGCCCCACCTCTTCTCTCGGCGACGCCCCACCTTGACCATTATCGGCCCGAAGTAGTCCACCCCGCAGTTGGTGAACGGGCGGTGGAACGGGTCGAGACGGGCGTGTGGCAGGTCCCCTGTAGCCGGTGTTTGCGGCGTCGCTCGCCGCCTCTTGCAGAAGGTGCAATTCTTTTCTGCGGCGCGTACCGTGGGTCGCAAATGAACGACCCAGTACCGCTGTCGCAGGTCGTTGGTTACGCGTTCCCTATTCGCGTGGCCCGCGGCGCAGTGCTCCCGTAGTACAAGGAGCTTGGTGAGCTGGTGTCGGCCATCCAGGATGATTGGCCGCTTGGTCTCGGTCGGTGCTGATGAGGCCTCGATCCGGCCCCGCACCCTCAGGACGTCGTCTTCCAGTACTGGATCCAGTCGGTACAGCCGACTCGCCCTTGTTAGCGGGCGGCCGGACCGGATCCTCTTCAGGTCCTCTCCAAAGCTGTCTTCTTGGGCTCGGCGGATCAGCTCAGTCTCGGCGCGTTGGATGTGGCGATGTTCCAGTGTCGTTGCTCTTCGACGGCAGATGTCAATAAAGGCGATTACCCGAGCGGTAGTCCTCACCAGGACTTCGTACTTCAAAAAGCGGGCTGGTTCTGGCAACCAGCTGTCTTGCTCCGTCTTCTCGGTGATGTGAAGGACTTTCTCATCTTCTGGTTCACCTGTCGGCGTCGTGGGCCACTGCTCTTCTGGCAGGAGCAGGAATTCTGGCCCCTGGAACTATCGATCCCCTTCATTGATGGGCGTGTCACGGAGTCGGGTAGCGTCGTCGGCCACGTTGCATGTGGTGGGCAGCCAACGCCACTCTTCCTTCCGTGTCAACTCCGCGATTTCTCCAAATCGGTGCGCGACGAACGGCGTGTAACGTCGCGTGTCGTGATGGATCCAATGGACTACGGTTGATGAATCGGTCCAGTAAATCGTTCGGCCGATGTCAATCCGATGTTCCTTCCTTATTGTATCAGCGAGCCTGGCTCCGATGACCGCAGCTTGCAATTCTAGGCGCGGTATGGTCTGGGCCCGACGAGGTGCCACCTTAGCCTTGGCGGCCACCAGCACGATGTTTACGCTCCCGTCGGCGTTCTTCACTCTCCAGTAGGCCACGGTCGCGTAGGCCTGCTCACTGGCGTCACACAGGACGTGTAGGTCGATGCGCTCGTACTTCTGTGCCAGGTAGCATCTTGGTAGTCGGAGCCGGATGAGCTCGGAGAGGCGCGCGAGCCAGGACGCAAAGGGCTCATTCTCTTCAGTCGGTATCTGTTCGTCCCACGTTATCTGGAGGCGCCACAAACTCTGCAGTATTATCTTCGATCGTATGGTGTAGTGGCTCAGAAGTCCAAGTGGGTCGTAGATGGACATCACGGCGCTGAGGGCTTCCCGCTTCGTCGGCGCCCGTGTTCCTGTTCGCACCTCAGCTGGAACTCGGTTCATTGAAGTGTTGAATCCCAGCTCATCTCGTTCTGCGTTCCAATATAGCCCTAGGATTTTACTCTCTGGCTATTCTCCCCCCAGTTGTGTGGGGGCGGTAGCGTGTAGTTCTGGAGGTACGTCGCGCAGTACTGTCTTGTTGCTGGAGCTCCAACCTCGCAGCGTGAATCCCGCGTGCGCGTGTACCACCCTTGTTTCTTCGACCGCCCTCCACGCTTCTTCGGGGTCCTCGTAGCTGGCCACCAGGTCATCCATGTAATGGCTCTTCTTGATGGCTTCTAGCGCGCGTGGGTACTCCTGCCCGTATGTGTCCGCATTGTGGTTGCGGATATAGTGGGCCATGTACGGGAAGCTCGCGGCGCCGAAGATCATGCTGGTCATCTTGTATTTCTTCGGAGGCCCTTCTCGTTCGTCACCTCTCCACAGGAACTGTTGCGCTGGTTGATCTTCCGGCCTTATCCTGATTCTCAGGAACATCTCCTGGACGTCCGCTGTGATCGCCACCGCTTTCTCTCGGAATCGGAAGAGGATTCCTGGCAGCGACAACAGTAGGTCGGGTCCTTCCAGCAGTTCGTCGTTCAGGCACACGCCGTTGCTCTTGGCTGCTGCGTCGAACACCAGCCTGTGCTTTCCGGGTTTGTTTGGGTTTCGCACGGCGAAGTGTGGTAAGTACCAGCTGATGGCGCTTGTTTCCTCTGACCCGTCGCATGGCGTCGCGTATCCTTTATCCAAGAGGTTACTGATCTGCTTGGAGTATTCGACCGCAAACTCTGGATCCGCGTCCATCCTCTGTTCGATCTTCTTCAGCCGGCGGAACGCCTGACTGTAACTTGACGGCATGGTGACGTCATCTCGTCGCCATGGTAATCCTACTTCTTACCCGGTGTCGATCTTCTTTACAGTCTTTCTGACGATGTCGATGGCCCGTTGATCCGTATCCCTTACTCTCGGTTTTCCTTGTATGCCGAGCGCGTCGATCTTGAAGTGACCTTCGACTAAGTCATGGAGCTCTTGGTTGCTCGTGCCCATCATTCGGTCGGGCTCATAGACGTGCAGCACGTTTCCTTGTTGGTGAATGGCGCTGCGTGGTGCGGTTCCATGCACCACCCATACTAACTGTGTTCTTGATGCGGCCGGTTGATCAGGGCCGCCGACTCGTAGCTCACGGGACACTATACACTCCCAGTGGTCTGTCCCCACTGGGAGCCCGGGGCGTGCTCGTTCGTAGCACACCTCTTCTGGAGACAGGTCCCTCAGGTGCTCGTAGTCCAGCAGGGTGTCAGGGATGGACTGCTGGTGCAGCTGAAGCTTCTTCACGGTTCTTGCTTTGATCTTGTGGTTCTTGTCGTCCTTCAGTCCCCTGACGTGGATGTTCACCAGCTGACTCTCCGTCTCCTGTTGCGACATGTTGACTCCGTTCAGGTGAAGAAGTTGTGATGGTCCTTCTGCTCCGATGCTCTCCGCCAGTTCCTTATCCACGAGGGTGATTGTGGCTCCTTCATCTAGGAGGGCGTACGTCCTTGCCTCCCCCCGTGGTCCGGACACGACGATAGGGCACGTCTTCAGCAGGACTGTACGTGGTCCGGCAGTTGGTCGTGTTGCTACGGACAGGACCGCTTCTTCTTTCGGTGGTTCAGCTGGCTTCGGGTTTTCCTTCTTGGTTTCCCTTGCTTGATGAAGGGTTGCATGATGCGGGCGGTGACACTGGTTCACGCCGCACGGCTTCGCTTTGCAGTTTATATGTCTGTGTCGCTTCTGGGCACATTTGAAGCATATTCCGTTGGCCTTGACAAAGGTCCATCGCTCATCCGTATTGAGTGCCTTGTATTTGGGGCACTGCGTCAGGACGTGAGCTTGTTCACATTTGGGGCACTTGTCCTTTTCTTCTTCCGTTGCCCCGGACGTGGCGAAGACGCTCGCCTTCTTCTTTAGCGTCACGGTAGGTCGAGTCTCCTTTCTCTGACTCGCGGCGCTTGTAGATGGTGTGTACGTGTAGCGTAGCGCTCTGTCCGCTTCTCGCATCAAGAAACGGGACATGATGACGATCTCCGGGTCCGTAGTGCCTTCATGGGCGTAGGCGTAGTCGCACCAGCGGGAGCGGAGATGCGGGCTGAGCTTGTCCAACACTTCTCGCGTCATCAAGGGGTTGAAGAGGTAGCCCCTTCGGTCAATTGTCTTCAGCACGCAGATGATGTTTTGCAACTAGATCGCGAAACTGTTCAGTTCAGCTGCTGATGTACCCGGTTTTGGCAGCTTCTTGAGGTTTTCCAGTGCTTTGTCGATTATCACTTCAGGTCTTCCAAAGCACTGCTCCAGGGTCTTCATGATGACGTCCGGATCGGTGGCCGTATGCAGAAGGGCGGCCACGGCGTCTCTCGCTTCCCCTTTGAGGCAGCTCCTCAGCCTCTGGATGTTTTCTGCTGCCGATATCTGGTACATGCTGGTCGTGTCTCGAACTGCTGCTTTGAACGGTAACCACTCGTTGGCCGATCCGGAGAAAACAGGTTGGTCCGTGTGTCGGGGCCTGGGTCTGGCCATTTTCTCCAATGTGGCCGCCAGGTGCTCGATGCTGTTCCTGTTCCTCGTCGGAGTCGGTGATCTTGCTCGTGGAACTTCAAACCGTATTTGCTTCGGTTCTTCTGTTGTTCCCTCCTCCCCCCGTGGGCCCAGGGGGTTCGTCCTCAGCCATTCGTCCACCTTCTGATGTGGTTCTTTATGAGGAGGACTGATTTCTTCATGTACGCTATCTTCATCGTTGATCGCGGACACTTCGGCGGCCAGTCGCTTCTTGATTAGGTCCGCTTCCAGGTCCAACTCCTTTCTTCTGATGGCTGCTAGCTTCTCTGCTGCATCCAGTTCTGCCATCCGTAGTCGCGTTGTTACACTGGTCGTAGATCGTTGTGATCTAACCGATCTGGTTGGCAATACCGGTCTTCTTCGAATGGTTGCTGTTTGGAGTCTGGAAGGTCCCGCTGTGCTGGTGTCCGCTACCTTGGAGAATGGTGATGCTGGCGGGTCCAGTGAGAGCCTTCTTCTGCGCTCTTGTTCGATGCGCTCCGCTTCCTTGCGTTGCGCCTCCTGTACCTGGGCGCGTCGCTGCTCTTCCATATCCGCTGCATCCCCTTGGCTTCTTGTTACCACCATTTCGGATCTCGAACTTTGCGTTTTTCCAACTTGGTTTTTTCGTGTGACGGTTCTTCGGCACGGCGCTAGTAGGTCGTGTCGTCACGTCGGTACGGGTGACGGTTCTTCGGCACGACACTCGTTCAGTAGGTCGTGACGTCACGTCGGTACGCAGACTGTACTTCAACACGACGCTCGTTCAGTAGGTCGCGTTGTCAAGTCGGCACGGGTGACGGTTCTTCGGCACGGCGCTTGTTCAGTAGGTCGTGTCGTCACGTCGATGCGCAGACTGTACTTCAACGCGACGCTCGTTTGGTAGGTCGTGTCGTCAAGTCGACACGCAGACTGTACTTCAACATGACGCTCGTTCAGCAGGACACGTTGTCAAGTCGATGCGCGGACTGTACTTCAACACGACGCTCGTTCAGCAGGACGCGTTGTCAAGTCGATGCGCGGACTGCAGTCGGCTTCCGTTCTTCGCTCTGGCTGCGGGTTCTTCTTTCTGCTTTATCGGCGCTCGGAGGACCAAAACTGTAGTGGACTGTATGATGAATAAAAGAGTTGTTTCCAATTCTTCTTGTTTATTTTCAGAGTTCTTGATTGTTCGGGAGCTGGAGACCGACTGTGTCCCAGCCTTACAATGGCCCGTCTTATATATAGCTCTCCCTATGTTCCGGGAGCGAGTGGACCGAGTCACACAACTTACATTTATTATTTCCAAGTGACTCTTACATGGTCCTGACAGCTTAAATCACACTTACTTTTATAAATTATGCTAATCCGGTTACAAATCACAAAATTAACTTATTCTAAACTCTAACTACAGTCTGTTGAAGACTTCGTAGCGAGGGCTCGTTTTTCGTAGTCCCGCCGCTACTTGTGCCCTAGTGCACAGATAGGGTCTTATCCTAAACTATCTTATACTAATTCTCACTTCTTATATCTATGTGGAGGGTCAAAAGACACACAACACTGTCTCTCCACCTTGTATGCTTGGCGTTAATTATAGTCACAAACACACACCACTGTTTTCACACTTTGCACGCTCGGCGTTCGTTACAGTAACGAAACTTTCGTTATATGCTATTACGAGTGGACAATAATTGCACACTTAAATTGTTCCATACGTGGTAACATAATAACTTTCTGTAGATCAACAGAATAATATATTGTATTTAAGTTATGTTCACTATTTTTTACATCTTTTTTTATAAGCTTTACTAGCCTGTACATATTTTGTTTTATGACTTTTATATTTAAAACAGATGGTGCAAGTAGTTTTTTCATCATTTACAACGCCACCTAAAGAGTGTTGTTTGTGGTGGGCACAAACTTCACATTCCTCGTTTCCCAAATGCGCAAAAGAGATATTCATGTCCTTTCGTACAACCTCGATAAGATTCATAAGACACTTTCATGTTAGGATATTTTTTACAAAAAATTTCGTATATGTTACAAACTGTTACATCATTTGGCAAGTAAAGACGAAGTGGTGCATGCAGGTCTGTAATGAGATATTACAGGATTGTACGATTTGATGTCATCTTTTATAATTTCAGTATATATTTTATTCTTCATTTCATAAAGACCTCTTTTATCTTTCTGTTCATTAGTTAGCCATTTTAACGCTGTTAGTAATCTTCTGTCATTTTTCACGTGATAGCCCAACGTCGTAAGAAAAAATGTTTTGCAAATTTCAATTTTTTCAGTTCCTAATTGAAAAAAATATGAGTACGATACGTTACGTTTGGTGAGCTTATTATTCTTGATTAACATTTTTGTATTCGCAACAGTTTTCGTCTCGACTTGACTCTTCATAAACAAACCCCTAGCCTCCCAGCTTAGAGAAACATATTCTTCGTTTATTAATTTCCGTTGATGTTCAGTGATTTTCACTGTACATATTTTCATGCACGTTTCCGGACATGGCTCTTTCAAAAAAAGTTTTTCGATATTAAATTTACGTTTTATTTTCTTTTCTTTTCTAGAGAAACAAAGGCAATCCCCGAAAAAAGAAGATTCCAAGAGACGGTAGACCGTCTCTTGGAATCTTCTTCTTTTTCGGGGATTGCCTTTTTTAGTCAATAGATATTCACCTGTGCTTATTATAATTTCTGTGGCTGATGTATGATGTTTTAGGCAATCATTGTAAGTACATTCACTATCAAAATGAGGGAAACAAAGAAAACAAAGGCATTTTCCACAAGTGGAGAAAACTTCTTCCTTGCAATCTGCATATTTACAGTGAAAAACGCAGTTAGTTGCTTCGTTATTTTCAGTTTTTTTTTGGATCACGTTCAAGTTGTTTTCTTTATCATGGTTTACTGGTGCAGACAATGTTTTAATCTTATGCTTTTTCTTATGATATTCAGTTACACCGTAAGATTGATGATTTATACAGTTATTGAAAGGTGTTTGGCTCTCATAATGGTTCATGCAAAGAAAACAGAAACATTGTTCATAGCAAGCAAATACATTTGAATAACAGCCTACGAAATCACAATGCTGAAAAGATTGTTGAGGTGTTGAGTGATATAAGTTGTGTCCTTTCTGATGTTGTCTAGAAATTTTGCCTGCTCGGTGAAAATACACATTCATCAACGACGATGCTTGGCGACTGACGGGGACGGCATGCGAATGGGATGCGGCGCGTGCGTTTCGTCGAATGAATCAAACAGCCGCCCGCACCCTCTCGACCCCCGTTAACTCCCAGTTTACTAACTGAAGACCAACTTTACTGCGGTCGTTCTTCGTACTTTGACATGTATAAAATTTGTCTTGTGCTGAATAATAACGCAGTAAGAAACATTACTGCTAATATCCTATGCATTTTAGAAAAATCTATAAGGTACGGATTCTAAATAGTAGCGCAGTAATAAAGCATACTGCATTTTTAGTTGGTATCTCATAATAGGCTCTTTACATACAAATATTAAGGATAAACGCAGTAACACATCTTACTGCATTTCAAATAAGTAGTGTCTCTTGTTTCAATTGAAATGGAGCGCTAAGAAAAGTGCAGTATACAATGTTACTGCATTTTTAAGTAGTATCCTTTAATTATTCACTAAACATTATTAACAAATTATACCAGCAGCAAGTGTTCCTTACTGCGCTTCTCACTAGTGAAATAAATTATGTTCAAAAAAATACTGGAAGGCAAAGAGCAGTAATGTGTCTTACTGCAGTTGTGCTTAGTAATTTACTTCTCAGCAAGAAACATACTGCGGTTTGGCTTACTAAAAGTCTCACTTCCGGGACAGCTATCAAAATAAGGATTTAATCACTATACAGAACTTATTACGAGGATCCCGAATCTATGAATTACTCAATTTTCCAAAAATCCTTTCTTACTGCGTTTCTAATTAGCACGGCAGTATACTTCTAGTGACATCAACTTTTGCACTGCGCACAGTATATTTTTTATTTCAATTGACCATCAGATGAAGGTTAACAGTGTAAATACTTCTCTATAAATTCAAAATATAACACAATTTGTGTGTTTATCTGCAAGAAACGTTACCTTGGAAAATATATTAGCATCATCAAATAGATGTGATGCCGCGTGGCGTCACATCTATTTCAACATCAATATTGCATCAAAGCATATTATTATTTGCAAAAATAATCAAATGAAAGTCCGTTAACTCTAGGGAACAATTTTTTTTTGACTTGAAAGTATTCAAAAGTTTTTTTTTTTTTTAAAGAGTCCTTTTAACATTGTTCCATTATATTGATTAATTAATTAATACACTCTTTTTAACTACTTGAAAAAGGAAAAAACCATAAAATGAGAGAATACTTGTAAAAACGACAAAGTTGAACATTATCAACCCATCAGTGATCCTAACTTATAATATTATAAATGCGAAAGTGAGTTTGTTTGTTTATTACGCTTTCACGCTAAAACGGCTGAACGGATTTGGATGAAATTTGACAGATGGGTAGCCTGAAACCTGGAGCAGGACAGGCTACTTTTTTATCCTGAATCGTAGATTAAGTTGCGGGCAACAGTGAGTTTCCAATAAACGACCATTCCCATTCCTACTCGTAGCTGATGTGCTACGTGCTACGGTTCGGCTACGGCGTAGCCGCGATGTAGCACCACGGTTTACAAATTAACTTGTCACGGCTGTAACCACTGTCACCTTTGTAAATGTTACTAAGTATCCCGACATTTTATCAAGAGAAAATATTATACTTTCAGTCTAGTTGAATTGTTAAAATTTTATCTGAATGACAGTATTTTACAAGTAGATCAACTAAAATTTTTGAGTTCTGGCTCCAAAACCCGAAAGTTGTCAGAGATTAAAAAACGGATACCACTGGGTACACAACAAACAGCCTTTTTTATTAGTCTTGAAATATTTCTAATCAATTCAGACAGCCTGAATATGGAGGTAAAAGCTAACTCCAATTAGTAACTAGAAACCTGTGCTAAAACTCATATTAAACGGAATAAGCCATTCAAATTTTCATTCAATAGGATTACAGTATTTTGTATTTACCATTTTCATGGAACCGTTTAAGTATTACAGAATTCTGGGAACCCCTCAGATTAAATATTCGACTGCACTGCACAATTCCATTCAGGTGTAATACTCTTAAATATAAACATGACTATTGAAAAGCTTTTAAGGTAAATGATTGTGTAGGTTAAGCGTGTCTACAAAATGCTTCACATCAACACAGCCCATTTGTTCTGTAATTGTGTTAAAGAAATTTTGGTATTATAATATTTTAATTATTGTGAATGTGAGGACTGCACACACCCAAAAGCTTCTTTGGCACAACCCCGTACAAGTGTTGGCATGATTTTGTAATTTGTAATCACGTGTAGGTAAAATATATTTGAAGCAGTAAGGCGAAGTGGGTTTATTATACTTAAACTTATTATGATTAACGAACTATCGGCAAAACTTAAGCATGCTCGGTTTAGATTTTTTTTTCTGTGGCAAGTGCAGCTACTGACAGACCACACCCCTTCCTGGTTTCGCCCAATTAGAGACAATATGCTTTTGTGTAAGCACAGGGCGTGTATCAAAAAATAACAAACACAAAAATATCTTGTCATTTTTTCGCGATCGTATTTTAAGGCCCTTCTATTTAAGGCGTCGTCGTATTGTTTAACCGAATTTTCAGA
Organism: Atethmia centrago; assembly: GCA_905333075.3. NCBI lineage: Eukaryota > Metazoa > Arthropoda > Insecta > Lepidoptera > Noctuidae > Atethmia > Atethmia centrago. The sequence goes on from HG995385.1 coordinate 20,593,866, forward strand.
CTTTCCCACTTTATAACAATGGTACTTAGATAATGACTAGAGATGCGCCGAATATTCGTTTTATATTCGGTTATTCGGCGTATTCGGCCGAGTCATTCGGTTGAAATGCTGAATTTATTCGGTTTAATTGATCATTGTAAATCAGCCTTTAGGGTAAAATAAATTAAAGGAAACCCATATTCTAACAATCATATTTATTAGAAATCGTTTATTGTAAGGTAATCGAATTCAACCTAGCATTAATAGTTGCATAAAATCAAGTATCTTAAAAGAACAGTAATTTTTATTGCAATAACTTCACTAGCAAATTACAATTATATTGTAATAGAAAAGGTTTACTATGCGTAATGAATGAACTATGTTGTTTTCACCACTATGGCACTAATAAATTTAAAAATAGATAAATCAAGAATATTTTTAAATAAAATTTAATATTTATAATCAAGCAGCGGTAGATTATGATGCAAGAAGACCAAGCTTTCAGCTCTATCTGGCAAAAGCCTATTTCTTTTCTCCTCATGCACATTTGCTGCCTCAGAACAAAACGTTCACTATAATATTATAGCGAACGTTTTTAAACTAAAAACGAAATGAATACCAGGTGCACTCGAGAATATTCTGGCTAGATTGGCTAGATGTGCATATTTAGTTTTATGTTTCGCCCACCAATCATAAGGGCTATTGGTTCTAGGCAGCAGACTTTCCTGTATGTAACTGTCAACTTCGACAGCAATTGGACTAGAGTTTTCACTCTGTACGGGTTTGCTTGATGTGAGTTATTTGTAGCAATCCCAAAAAGCGACGTGGGTTTCTTCGAGGTGACATCTTGTAAAGGTCTCGCTGCTGGGTTATTAATATCTAACTCGGTGTCACTTGAACTTTCATTATACTCACTTCTTCTAATAGCTTCTAGAAGAACCATTTTTTCTGACGATTTTGCATTCCAATAATATCGCCAAGCAATAACTTTTATATTCTTCTACTCGTAGTCCTCTAAAACGGCATTCAACTTCATCTTGCAGCTTCCTTGCACCATCCATTATGTTTTGACATAAATGTAAGATTTCAGGCTTGTTTAGGTATTTTTTCAGTGTTACTATGAAGAATCACTTCAGAAATGGAAGAGAAAGTGGAACTTGTATTTTTTGTAATTTCTTCAAATGGTTTCAGCAATATAAGGCATTCTAAGGCAAAACTATGGAACGGGGAACCGAATTTCGGTATTCGGTTATTCGGTGAAACCACTATTCGGCGCATCTCTAATAATGACCTTATTTTTATTGCAGTTGCAAAAGTTGCGACAGAAATAAACAAAAAGCTCTGAAAACATTATTATGAACTGCACGAAGTATTGGTTTAAATACTACTGTAATTGTGCTATTTCAATTAAAACATACATAAATAAAAGAAAATGGTACCAAATGTTGTCAATTTCTAACAAAATTACGTATTTTTTACGGATCTTTTTACCTCAAAAGAAAAAAACGGAAACTTTCACGCGTGTGTCAGTCTATCTGTCCATTTGTGACAGTTGATTTGTTCCAAATCTACTAGACCGCTTAAGTTGAGATTTGGTACATATAATTATGTATTTCTGTGACTCAAGGACGGACGTCTAACGTAAATAAATGAATTTTAAATATACGGGTCACTTATGGGGGCAAATTATAAAATAAAAAAATATAAAGTTTTACACACTGTACCGTGTGACTCATCAAATAAAAGGGCTTGTTAAAAGGGCCAAAATATTTTTTGTTTATAGTTTTTAAAATAAATAGTTTTCAAGCTATTTAAGAAAATAGATAAAAAATTACAAGGCATGGTATTTTTTTTTTCCCCATGGTACATTTATGGTAAACCTCTCAATATTGTGCGTACAAACTTACATTTGTAGTTATGAGAGAACATGTTTTTCAACTACAATGTTAAGTTTATTCGTGGGATAAATAATTTTAGGATAAAAAACATGGTAGATAACTTATTCATTGTACGGAACCCTCACCACGCGAGTTCAACTGCACTTGTTCGGTTTTTTGACATATTCCTAAGTTTTATATGTTTAACTTTGAAATGTAGCCATTTACTTTTAAATAGCACTAATAAAACAAGTAACAAGTCTCCCCTCTCACGCCGATAAAACTAACAGAAATGAATTATTAGGGTCGCTTGGTAGCATAATGAAACAATATTTTAGTGACCATATTTTAGTATAATCGTCATAAATCATAGAACAAATTCGTAAAGCAGTTCCAATTTCTGCATAATTATAACAATTAGAGTTCTGTATGAATTTTATTTTTCGACGATAGTAGGTATTAACAATTTAGATTTTGTTTGTTTTCGATTTTTCATTTGAAGGAAAAAGAGTTTCTCAGATATAAATTTTAAAAATACTCATAAAATACAACTTTCCATGCATAAAAAGATTTTTCTTTTTATTATAATAAAAAACTTCTTATTTTGAAAAATAAAATTTTAAACATAACAAATCTTAATTTTTTAGGTTACCTTTTGAGAAACACATTTTCAAGTTTATTATTTTTCACTTTTTAGTGGGTCAGTTTGTAATTTATCTAAGTTACAATAGCCTAATGTCAACTGCTCATCACCTTTTACAAAATATTGCTTTTCTTGATGCAGGGACGTTAATTGCTGAGAGTTCTCCTGGTCAGAACCAAGAGAACTATAACTCACCATTTGCATTGTGAAGAGCATATTCCACTCCACTGAATGGTGCTTTTCGATAGCAAATGCACAAGTTACTATAAAAAATACCTAAATCGCTATAGGTGTGCCTTTAAAATTTAAGGAATTTCCTCGATTTCCATGGGATCCCTTCATCAGATTATGACTTGGTGACAATGGGACCACCTCGGGAGTTTAACCTTTCAAATAAAAACATATTTTTTTAAATCAGTCCACAATTGACGGAGAAATCGGCGAACAAACATAAAAAAAGCATATATAGGTACGGTCGAATTGAAAAACCTCCTCCTTTTTTGAAGACTGTTAAAAATTAAATAATCTTGTGATTCTTTAATCGCGACAATAATAGTAAAAGAAAATGGTTAGTTTTGAAGCATAAACGAAAAAGTAAATGGGATCAAAAACTACGTTTCAATGAAATCAATAACTTTGTGAAAAATAACCATATTTATTTGGTCAGATTAACATTGCATCATTCTACCTCACCGGACATCCTACCAGGACCTGGGGGGTAACCATCACCTCTTATAGCAGTATTATTATAATATTACTTCACAGTGGGAAAGTGACGGAGCTATACAGGACTTATAGCTCTATCTCTTTCTCACGCTAAAGTAATATTGAAATAATACTGCTATAATAATATAAGAGGTGATGGTTACCCCCCTGAAAGTACGCTCATTATCTTAATGAGTGGTTTTTCAGTTGTTATATATTTATTTCTTGTTTTCTATTATTATAATATTACTTCACAGTGGGAAAGTGACGGAGCTATACAGGACTTATAGCTCCATCTCTTTCTCACGCTAAAGTAATATTGAAATAATACTGCTATAATAATATAAGAGGTGATGGTTACCCCCCTGAATGTACGCTCATTATCTTAATGAGTGGTTTTTCAATTGTTATATATTTATTTCTTGTTTCCTCTTGCGGCAAACTAACATAAGCCCAGATGCCAGGTGGTGGGGTATAGAAATGTAAAGAAACAACAAATTATCTTAAACACAGTATAATTATAAAATTAAATCTTCACAATATAACACACGGTAGCCGATACAGGTCTACCGTCTTATTAATAACTACTGTTAAAACCTACTATTGCTAGCCAGCTAATATTTCAGTAGATAAAGCTACGGTCGTGGGGAGTTGGAGATAAACCCAGTACTGTTCCGTTCAGATAGTTCAAATTGAATATTATATATATTTAAATATTATGGTTTAACCTTCCAGTTATTATGAATATTATTTACTTAATAGATGGGCGCCAGGGACTTTGAGAGTCCCGGATCCCGGAGCCGACGTAGGTGTCCAATATACTTCTGGATGAACGTATAATGTCGAACCCAAGATCCTCAATTTAAATTTGGTTGAAGACCAGTTTCCACTATTGAAAACCAGACTATGGTAGACGATCGGTTCCTACGGAAACCGTATTTTAAAGTAAGAAATATGTTAAGGTATTAAAAAAAAAACCGTCCCGCCTGCGCTATCGCTAGACGGACTCTGCCAGCCGCACAGTCGTCTCCACAAGAGGCTTCGAATTGACTCGAGGAACGGGTCTCGCGTCCAGGCCCCAGACTCTCCTCTAGATTCTGGCGGCGAGACGAATTTCTCGAGGTGCCTCTCCTGGAATTGACAATACGGGGACCTAATAATATAAGGGAAACTAATGTACCTTCCTGGAGGTGACTGAGCTTGGGAATCTAAAAGGCTAACACATTAGCTGGTTAACACGGCCTTGTTTCAAATACAACATAAGGAGTTACGACTTCTGTTTGCCTGATCCTTAGTGGTGGGATAATAGGAATGAGGATTACCCATGTGGCATCCATCAACTCCACAACAAGGACTCGTTGCGTTCCCCTGAACAAGATTTTAATACCATTGTTAACACTGAGGAATTTCCTATGGCATATCTATGTCAAATAGTCAGCGGGTGAAATACTCACGCTTGGCCTATGGAGAAAGCACTTGACTGTAAGCTCTTCGACTGGCTGGACAGGGGTCTGCGTATGCGCAATTTGGAATCCTGTAATAAATATCCATGGATCACGAGAATCTCCTTTTAACAACCAGGGAAGGGCTCACAGACCACTTCTAAGCACTATTACCACAAAATCCTTACCTATTAAAACATGGAATTAGTTTTCAAGTATCACTCAAGCGTGTTCAGGGGCAAATAGACGCCCCCACTCTTTAATAATCCTGTCATGGATAACAAACCGGAATTAGACGGAGTGTCTCAAAAATCTCCCCAATTTCAGGTAAAAACTATTTCATTTCCGCTTTCGGTTATTTAGTTTATTATTCATTTTTACTGAAAGCTGAAAATTATTAAGGATTGCTCCATACGATATTAATTCGATGGTTGGCAATCTATATGATCAAATATAGATTAAACTACAACTGTGAATCAGCGACCACCAGAGGTCGCCTCTAATTGTCAGAAACTGACTTTCGACTAGATGACAGTTGGAATGTAAACATTATATTTATTGTTCTAATTAATTGTGATAACCTGTATAACAGGCTTTAGAAAAGTGATTTAATGTTAGAAAGTGTTAACTAAATAGTCTAGTGACGAAATACAGTTGAAAGAATGAATCCTTATATCAAGTGCAGGCCAAAGTCACTTGTACAAACTATAATGAAATATATTACTCAGAAACCTCATATTGTCCCACTAATGTTTTCAGGTAAATGCTACTTAACGTATTAGTAATGCAGCTGTGTAATACCAACCCTTGGTAGGTATACAAATTTACAACGTAACAGTACCTCCCCAACCACTAAAGATTTGACCCTCTAGGGCAAATCTCGACGCTGGCGTCAAAGCAGACTCCAAAGAGCTAAGCACGCCTACAACAATCTACAACGTTCATGCTTGAAAACAGGAACAGAGAAAGAAAAGAAAAAAAATATATGGAAGCCTGTGTACGATTTCTTTTATTATACAATATTCTCATAGCTGATGTAAACATAAATGATACTATAAAGGTAGATAAGGTAAACAATACAGAATTCTTGTTACATTTCAAATATAGAGTAACAGACCGCTCTATTATGCGACATTGTAGTAGGCTTTGGTTGTCGGGTCTACAATTCCGCCCGTGTTTTATGGCTTATTTTTAATTATCCATGTAACCTTTATTAAATATACTAATTTGGGTTTTCATTTTAACAACTACGACCTAAAAGCGGTCTGGTCATAGTTCAAGTATAGAGTAACAATCCGCTCTATTAGGCGACATTGTAGATGGCTTTGGTTAACGAGTCTACAATTCCGCCCGTGTTTTATGGCTTATTTATAGTTATCCATGAGACCTGTGTAATATATACTCTTTCTCCTGGAGTGAGTCTAATCCATTTACAAACGTTTAAAAGACAAGCTCCAAAGAGAGTAAAAATATAAGTCTCACCTACTATATTTATGTAGGAGGGACCACCCTACTCCTTCGTACACCACCTATCACAATGAGTTAACTTCCCATATTAATGCAGAGCTGCTACACAAATAATACATCAAAAGAAATTAAATGCTTCAAAATAAGGAAAATTGGCTAACCGTCCTCCATCAAATTAGTGTTGCCCAAATTCAGTCTTGGTCTTGCAGTCTTGGTCTTGTTCTTGCGTTTTTGCAAGACCAAGACCAAGAACAAGACCGCGTATTTTTAGCAAGACCAAGACCAAGACTGACCGTGCAAGACTTGAGCAAGAACAAGACATAGCCTGCAAGACTCTTGCGTCTTGCAGCTAGGACTTAGCGCTATTTCACTGAGTAGTTAGGTGTAACAGTTCGGTGTATAGGTAGGTACGCTTAGGAATTCTATGAGACGCAAAAAACTGTATCAAAGAATATGAAAAACTGGACCTATGCGCATTACGACTAATACCATAAACATAGCGAATAAAAAAATATCTATTAAAATCAAACTGAGTGCATGCATAGTTATGTTTTAACCATCGGCACTTTTATAATGCGGCATCAAAGGTTTTGTACTTACTTCTCAAAAAAATTTGCCGCTTTTCGGAAGTACATGGTTATGATACACGCGCCGGCGGCTTCTTTTGAAATCTAAAACAATCGTTGCCGCCACGCCGAAATCATAACATTTGTGACACTATTTGATTGCCGCCATAGGGCGTAGGTATACTCATGCAAAATAATTTCGAATTTTTTTAAGAGTACCTACAGGTGTTCCAAAGAATAAATAAGTTTCAGAGTGCTTAGAATGAAAATGAATACATTATACTGATCACGCAAGTAGTATTATGATTAGGATAAAATGGTAAGGATAGGTAGTAGATGTCATATTAATTCATTCTAGTAAGTATATATTATAATATTGATTACTTATATGGTTTTAAACTAATTACTTAGGTACTATTATTGTACATTTAGTAATTATATTTCTTAAGTTTTTACAAGAAAAAATAGCAAAAAAGTGTTCAAATATCACCCGTTTAATAAATATTGTAGCCACTTTTAAATATACTTGAAACGTGTAAAAAAATTCTACAAAACTAATAAAATAATATAAAAAGCGTAGGTACTTACCTACTAATAAAATAAAAAGCCTGCGATAAGAGTTTTGTATTACTTACCAGCCCGAATATCTCTGAGAGAGATGATGAGAGTAAGTATTTACTAGCTGTGCCCGCGACTTCGTCCACGAGGAATAGTAACTTTGGAGGTATAGTGACGTTCAGGACTTATTTATTTATTTTAAAACTTCTGTCATCAAACATACAAACGAACTCTTCATTAGTATAGATGTACGCCAAAACATTCACTTATATGTAAAGAATAGTGATTGGCACTAATTCTATTTTATTCACGCGTCGCGTCTGTACAAGTAGGTAATATTTAGTGTGTGTTTGTACGCCGCACGCGGCATTGTTTGATTTGCGGCGGCATCCTTTTCATAGAGCCGGCACGTGGCGAGGCGGCGCGGTAGAAAGCAAGGAAACGTACTATAAATAAAGGAATTATTTTAATTCCAGTCATTTCCAATTGAGCTGTGCTTCGAGTCTAACTTAATAATTGTTTTTACTAATTCTCGTTGTTTTCTAAAAACGTATCACGTGTACAATTTAATATGAGTGACGAAGATTCAAATTATTCTAGTCCGAGTAACGAGAGTTTGAGTCACAGATCTAAAAGACCCAAAAGCAAATTTGAGGAGTTTTTCGAAATAATTCATGCATCCCAAACTGCCTTCTGTAAATTGTGCCAACATAAAAAGATTGAAATAAAAATGAAAAACAGAAACACTTCAGGCTTAAGGAAACATCTAATATCTTTCCACAAAAAGGAATCAGAAATATTTCTTCCTGTTAAACCAAAATTAAGTGGAGATATCACAAGCTTTTTAGTAACCGCTGGAAGAAGTGGACAGGTAAGAATATTTTTTTAACAGTTAAAAGAATTTTAACTCCGCGTAGCTATTCATGCGATACTTTCAAAAACGCCATTAACTTACGTAAGTATTTTTGAGTTAGTGGTGTTTTCATCTAGGGGTGCGACATATTAAGTATGTAATTATCGTCTTAAATATTTTTTATAAACACCCATATTTTCATTTAATCGGCCAGTAACAACTAAGTACTTTATTTTGGTAAATTACAGTACAGTGCAACCTTAATATAACAAATATCAATTTAACGATTTTCTCGATTTAACAACAACAAACCTCCTCTTATACGCTCAAACCTAGTATGTTTTAAATAATAACACAAGATTTATTGTTTTGTTTCAGTCGGAAAACAGCAGTGACAACATCACGACAGCTACAGTTGATTGGGTGGTGAAAAAATATCTTCCCTTCTCATTTTTCGATGACGAAGCTACACAAGTATATTTTCGACGTATTTGCCCTAATATGGTGTTTCCTAAAAGGTCTACACTTAGAAGGAAAGTCAAAGAGCGATTTGAAGAGCTCCAATTGAATCTCAAGGAACGACTTCAACAATTATCATCTAAAATGTCTTTTACCATTGATGGGTGGACGTCAATTGCTGGTAGGAGTTACTACGGGGTTACTATTCATTATATAGACAACGAATGGAAGTATCAATCTGTAGTTCTTGATTTTATACCATCACGCGGTCGACATACTGGGGAAGATATTGCAACGATTTTCCATGAATGTTTATTGGAATATGGCATAATTGATAAAATACAAGGTATCACGGTCGACAACGCAACTGCAAATACCAAATTTATGTATGAACTGGGCAAACAGCTGCCGCCACACTTTGATTCAGACAATCAACATTTCCGGTGCTTTGCTCACATTTTAAACCTTGGTGTACAAGATTTATTAAAGACCTTAGCATTACACTGTGAGTCTGACACTAACGCGCAAGATCAGCAGTACGAAGACTATGCAGACGAAACTGAGGATGAGGAAGATGAAGAATCTGCACCAAATATTGCTGACTCGCGTACATCTGTAACAAAGTTACGCAGTATTTCCAGTAAAATAAAAAGAAGTGAGATAGTGAAGAAGAAGTTTCAGTCTGCTTGTGAAGCAGCTGGCGTGCCATCAAATCTAAATGCCATTCTTGACTGTCCAACGAGATGGAATTCCACACATGATATGATTGGATTTGGTTTAAAAGTGAGAGCGGGCATTGACATATTGTGCAGTTCTGTCACCGAATTAAATGATTTTAAAATCACAGCTAATGAATGGCAGGTACTCGAAAAATTACATAAATTTCTAATAAACTTTAAACTTTTAAGTACAGAACTTGGTGGAGACAAATATGTTACATTACCGCTAGTCATTGTATCATTCAATCTCTTGCTAGATAAAATTGAATCCATGGTAAAACAGTTAGATGAGAAACCTAATCGATCTGAAGTGGATGAAAGGCTCATTCTAGCTTTCCAAGCAGCTCGAGACAAAATGCTTAAACATTACAAGAAGAGCAACTGGATTTATTGTACTTCTTTAATTTTAGACCCAAGGCATAAGGCTCAGACTTTTGACCTGACAATGTGGGGGAAGCAACTTAAAACAGAAAGTCTGCGCAAGTTCAATGAACTTTATGAAGAATATAAAAGTCTACACTCACTGAACAAATCTCTGGAATTACCAGAAAAAGAAAATAAAGTATGTGATGAAGATGAAGACGTAATAGACTTTGATAAACTCTATGAATGTCCCTCGACGTCATCTGGATCTTGTCTTCAAGGCTTAGTGATAGACGAGTTGGAGGAGTACCTGAGAAAACCAAGAACTGCCAGCTCGGAAGACATTTTAGATTGGTGGAGGACGCATGAGACGGAGTATCCGATTTTATCGAAAATGGCCCGTGATTTTCTCTCAATACCTGCAACTTCAGTACCTGCTGAGAGGTTATTTTCTAAAGCATCATTAGTAATTAGAAAACATAGAAATAGGTTAAGTGATGAGTCAGCCAGATGGTTACTTTGTATTAATTCTTGGTCAAAAAAATTGATATAAAGTATCATAACCTAATGATAAAGCTGTTGATTTGTGTTGTATTTTATTTTTTATTCAAATAAATGATAAATCGTAAAACTCTTTTATTAAATTTCTTATAAGTTGAGGGTTCAATCTCTTTCTAGACAGATAAGTATTGTTCTTTAAAATACAGTCAAGTTATTGTAATTAATTTGTTTTTTTACATGTTTTAGCAAATGTAAGCTTATAAATCATAAATGTTTATTAAGAAACAGTTACTTCCATGGAAAACGACATATAGGTCAGTTGATTTTTCGAATTTCTTATCAAATCTTCAGTTATTTATTAATCTGCTTGATCTTTACTATGGCTATGTTAATTCAAGCTCACAATGTTCCAATTCTAATACGTTTTTCTAAGATTTAAAGTAAACTTTAATAAATAGTAATAGACTAATAGGTAATTGCAAGACTTGCAAGACTCTTGCTGCAAGACCAAGACCAAGACCAAGACTGGGAGCGCAAGACCAAGACCAAGACCAAGACCAGGTGTATTGGCGCAAGACCAAGACCAAGACTGGCTAAGTCTCGTCTTGTTCTTGCATTTGGGCAACACTACATCAAATGCATGAGACGGTTATTCGGCCCCTGTAAAAACCATCAATGCAGCCTACACGCCCGCCATTATGGCCTCCCATCTCAGGACTATCATGATGCTGCCTTACCAGCAGTCCGGAGGTCTATACACTCTACAGGGGTCAATCCTGCAACAACCACAGACTACAAACAACGTTTAAACAATCGCCTTCTCTACTCCTAAATATAGCTCACAAATGTGAACCTACTGTATTCTAGCACCGTGCATATACAGCCACCAATGCTAAAATAAAAACCAGCAACCACAAGGCATATACAGCCCTCAATGGTCACTGCGACCAACGAATTTAAATTTATTTTAAATTAAAATAAAATATTAAAAAAAAATAATCCTTGCTACATGGTGATTTAAAATCCTTGATATGCCATGTGCCAAGGTTTTTACCGGAACTACAGCCTTCCAATTCATACACTAAGGGTGAAAGGTTTTTCCTAATTATACATCTTTCGTATTTAGGTGCTAATTTGGCCATAAAAAATTTGGAAGCGTCACTCTGGGGATATGTTTTCTTCCACACAGTGTCGCCTACCGCAAACTCCGCGAGCCTCCTATTACTATTATAATAACGAGCACTACGTTCATGTGATTTGATGAGCGCGTCCTTTACTTTATTAAAGATACTATCCAATGCCCCTAGCTGATTTGCATATGAACTGCGGGAAGCGCAGGTTAGAGTGAGCTGTCCAACGGTATCATTGCCGAAGACATCACCACAACTAGTTAATGCCTCTCTGCCATGTACTAGGAAGAACGGTGTAAAACGAGTAACTACATTTGTGGAGGTGTTCATAGCGAATTGGATCTTTGAGCTGTTCACATCCCAGGATCGATAATCATCCTCCACGAGAATTTATAGCGCGGTTATTATGGTACGGTTATAGCGTTCTACGGTGTTCACGCTTGGGCAATAACGAGGTGTGAAGTGGATTTGAGGTATTTTGTACCTCTCCAATAGTGAACGAAACTCATTACCCGTGAATTGCCTCCCGTTGTCTGCTATCACCGTACGGGGTATACCGTGTACGAGGAAAACGCCGTCTTCTAGTTTCTGTGCTATAGCCTTACCAACAGCTCTACGTAAAGGAAACAGTAAACAGTACTTCGTAAAACAGCACACGACAACTAAGAGATATGTGAATCCCGCTTTAGACCGTGGCAACGGACCTACCAAGTCAATGCTTATGGTTTCAAATGATTTGGAACACTCTTTCGCATCACCTAAGAGACCGGGAGGAGGTAATTGTGAGTGTTTATATGCGGCGCACGTATTGCATTTACCAACGTAGCTAATCACATCCTTATACATATTAGGTCAGTAGTATCGGAGTGCAAGTCCTTTAAAGGTTTTATCACGCCAAAATGTGGTGATAATTCGACACTATGGTGACTCTTCAATACTTCTTGACGATTGCCCTCCGGTACTACCTGCTTCCAATCATAGTCACTAGCCACCCCGAATTATTTTTTTGAATAATGGTATAGTTTATCCTCCTTAATAATAAAGTTAGGGCACAATCTGGGCATACTGATACATTTATCCCACAACCCTTTAAACCAAGGGTCAGTGTCAGGCACTTTAATTTCCAACACCGGAACGCTACGAGATAAGGCATCTGGAACCACATTTTTCCTGCCCTTGCGGTGTTCAATGGTAAAGTTATAAGGTGATAACCGACAACCCCAACGGGCTAATTGACCAGAGGGATTGGTTAAATTAAAGAACCATTTTAAACTCAAATGGTCGGTTATCACTTTAAACGCAGGACCGCCTTCCACATATGGACGATAGTGTTCCACGGCGAAGACTACAGGTAGAGCCTCACGCTCCGTTGCTGAATAATTGCGTACTGCCTGATTAAGCGAACCTCCCCATTTATAACCTGAGTCAGAGTGCCCGCTATCCCAAAACTGGATGCGTCACAATAAATCTCAAAAGTTTGAGAGAAATCTGGACAAGCCAATACTGGAGCAGACACCAATGCGTCTTTCAAGGTTAAGAACGCGGCTTCTGTCTCAGACGTCCACTCAAAAGGCGGCGCTTTTTTGCTTGTACTTGTTAGTGCGTTTAAAGGGACCGCTGTCGAGCTAAAGTTTTTAATAAAACGTCTATAGTATGAGGCCGTTCCAAGCAACATTTTCTCTCCCTTACGAGCTTTAGGGGTTGTAATGTCGACAATTGACCGAACTTTCGACGGATCAGTGTGTCATGCTCGTCCATTTTGTAACCCAGATATTTTAGTTCTCGTCGAAATAAACAGGACTGAGGTAAATTAATTGTCAAATTAGCCTGCCTTAATTTGTCTAAAACTCGTTGAAGAAGTGAAATGTGCTCCTCGAAGGTTGATGAGCAAATAATGATGTCATCTAAATATACGAACGGTGGTTCGGGTACCGGTAGAACTTCACTATGAGGGATCGGTCTTTTAGCTGATGGCAGGTCAGGATACTTAATTTTACTTTTTGTTTTAGTTGTATCAGTAAGACAAGAATAACAATCATATGAGTGGTTCGTTGTTTCCGTCCAAATCATAGGGATTGCAAAAGGCATAGATCGAAATCTTTTCGCCCATCCAGTGAGAAGACCCACACATGTATCACAACAGATGTGTGGAACCCACGCTTTGTCTTGTTGTCCGATGGCAAAGCCAAAATACTGTTCATTATAACTTAGTTACTAATGGTGTCAAATTCCTTCGCTGTATTTTAAAAGTAATGTCTCCACAAATGTAACAAAACTTGTCAGGATCATTTTTACACTTTCTTGACATTATTTAAAAATCACTTAACTCTAAAAACAGAACTAGACACTACGCTCTTCAAGTAAACAAATTCTCTGAATGCGAAAGTCAAACAAAAACAGTTAATTTTTAATTTTGTGAGTAGTAGCTGTAACACGAAAACTAGACCTGATGGAATCAAAATAATAAAATGAGGGTAGGTAGGTAATTTAAAATTAGCAAGTACCTTTCTTGTTACAAAATTTTGTTGACCAGTGAAATCATCTCATAAATAAGTGAGCATAGCACGCAACTAGTGTATGTCACACATATATACATCATTATATTAATACGAACACAAATAAAATACGCTTAGTGCATCCTATTGGTCAAAACGCATGCATTTGTCGATCGAGTCGTGAGCCGTGCTATTCGATTATTGCCTTAAAGGTGAGCATGCGGAAGTTTGGGCAATAGTACATACTCGTAGTATAGAATTATCATTCTATATTAAACTTTTTGGTACCATTCCTCTTTCGTTTAAAAAAGTAAACCTTTCTTTAGGTCGGTACTGGCATTATGGTTTACTTTTTCATTTTCACACGCGATTCCATATTCCTTCTCCAACAAAAAGGTCATGTATTTCTTTTGAACCCGTACGCCAAATTATTGTATCAAGCAAACTATACGAGTACAATCACTGTACAATGTATTTACCATTTAATACTGGGGTCCTGCTCGTTGATGTGTGGATCTGATTAGCGGTTGAAAACTATTTTCGGTATGTATTTTTTCTTAGGTTCACCAGAACAACGCGATGACACAAAAACAGACACGAAAAGCTACTTTATTTAACATTATATATGTAAGGTTGTGCGTGTAACTGCCACTTGTGGTTGCTCCACTAAAGTATTCTCTAAAGTATCAGCTCCACTAAAGTATCAGTGCATAAACTTACAAAAAGAGCTATTGAAAGTGTAAACGTGTTAGATCAACTGTCATAAACTTGTGACAATTATTTTGTGTTTCAGTGCATAGTTTTAGAAATATAGTCCAAATATAACTTTGAAAATAATCCAGCCTACCGTCACTTGTTTAATATCTGTGCGTTGTGATTTAGCGCCTAAGCGGGTATTATACGGACCTTACGACGTTATTCTCGCGAGCTCGCCGACTCTGTAGGCCGCGGGGCCTTTATTAGTGTGCACTTTTTTACACAGAACAACAGATTAAATAACATTTTTGTTCCTAACTGGTGGGAGTGCCTTTATTTCTGAGCTGATTTTGTGTACTGGCTGAATTAAGTGGGGATGATTACATACACATATACAATAAATTGATTTAAAATATGACGACTCCAACGCAATCCTGGGGTTGTTGTACCAAAGATCATTTTTATTTGGAGGACAGCAAAGCATATATAAATTGCATGAAATGCAAAAGATCTTTTCATTTCGTCTGTCTATCTATCCCGGAAATTTCTTCTGAGGCGGAAGATTACTGCAAGTGGAATTGTTCAGGCTGCACGACTATCATTGCAAACGCTTCTAAGACCGCTACTCCGAACCGGAATGTCTCCACTACAAGAGGAAGCAAAAGGCCTGCATTGAACTCGCCACCTCAGGCTGCAGCTATTACTACTGAGGATGTGCGTACCATAGTTCAAGAGGTTGTTAAAACTGAGTTCACGTCCATGCTTCAACAACTCAACAGCACCATACTAAGCGTTGTTAACAGGGAACTTGCACCTATTAAAAATGAAATCAGTGAGTTAACGGCATCATTATCCTTTCACACGAATGAATTCGAAGAGTACCTACCAAACAGAACATAAATTACTAGGTAAGACGGTGAAGGACTGAACTGAACAAAATGCTAGTCTAAAACTATTAATGACGGACCAAAGTCTACGCATAAACTACTTGGAACAACAGACTCGTTCAAACAACCTCGAAATTCAGTGCCTGCCCGAAAACAAGCAGGAGAACCTCTACACTATCGTTAAGCAGCTGGGATCTGTGGTGGGATGCAGCCTGAGTGACAATGACATTCTTCATAGTACCCGTGTTGCCAAGCAGCAAGCCGCTAATACCCGTCCCCGATCCATCGTCGTCCAGCTCGCCTCCCCAAAAATTCGTGATACCCTCCTGGCGTCAGTTATAAATCATAACAAGGATAAGAAGATTAACTCAGAGAAACTCAATACTGCAGATCTGGGTATTGCTGGCGATAAAAGGCCGGTGTTCGTGCTTGAACATCTATCACCTGCTAATAAAGCGCTGCATGCAGCCACCAGACAAAAGGCAAAGGACAAGGGATATACATTTGTCTGGGTGAGAAACAGCAGGATCTTTGTTAGGAAAAGTACCGACGCCGAACATATTTTGATAAAGAATTTAGATTCCTTAAATAGGTTAGTTTAGTTTTAAAAAGAGGTTCCTTTCCTTTCTTATATATTAAATGCACGCTCCTGTGAAATTTATAATGTCCATAATTCGATAAGTTAAATGTATTCTATCAGAACTGCAGAGGCCTGCGAACAAAAACGCATACGATTTTCCGCAATGTTAGTATTAATAATTATGATGTTATAATTTTTTCGGAGACCTGGCTTAACAATTCTATCCGGAGCAGTGAGCTATTCGATGACAGATATACGGTCCATAGGAGAGATAGAGAAACTAGTCAACTAGCTGGTAAAGAGGGTGGAGGAGTTTTAATAGCTGCCAAAAAGAAATTCAATCCTCAACGTGCTGCACATTTTGAGAGTGGATGTGAAGATCTCTGGGTTACGTTAGACCTTCCTCCCAATAAATGTTTTCATCGAATAGCTCTCTGCGCTGTGTACTTGCCGCCGCCAGTACGCCTCTCTCACTTGGAATTTTTTTTAGATAATTGTAACACTGTTTTCGAACAACTTAATGAATCATGTCAATCATAGGTGACTTTAATTTAGGGTGCATAGATTGGAATTTTGACAGTAATTTGAATAAAAGCCTCAAATTGCCTAATACCGTTGAAGCTTTGTTGGATTTCACTTATGTTAATAAGCTCAAACAAATTAATAATGTATATAATGCCTCCTCTCGCATACTAGATCTTGTGTTAACTGATCATCCACTGTGTGATATAAGCCATAGTATTGACTCCTTGTGTATTATCGATCAGTATCATCCACCCTTAGATATAAATATTTGTCTTAAAAAAGAAGCCAAACTTCCATGTAATATTACAAATGAGCTACGTAACTTCCGTAAAACAGGCTATATGCCGATTAAAAAATACCTAAAATAACAGAACTGGGAAGAATTATTTGAGGGACAATATGACGTTAATGATATGGTACAGGTTTTTTATGACATCATCAATGGTGCTATCCAAAGATTTATTCCTATTAAAATACCCAAAAATAGTAAGTATCCCCCGTGGTTTAACAAAACTCTAATTAAGATGTTAAACACAAAAAATAAGATTAGGAAACGATACAATATTTACCAAAACCAGTTGGACAAGGTTGAGTTAAAAATAATTAGTAAACGCTGTGATGCACTTGCTACGATTTGCTATAATAATTATTTAAAGAATCTTGAACACACTCTTACCAATAACCCTAAATCATTTTGGACCTATGTTAAAACTAAACGAGGTGGATCCAGCTCGTATCCTTTGTCTATGACGGATGGTACAGCTTCATCATCAGATGGCACTGAGATATGTGAGTTCTTTGCTTCTTACTTTTCTACTGTATACAGCCCAGCTAAAAACGATTACAGTACCGATAAAACAACAAATGTTTATAATATTCAAGAAAGTAGTATATCTTTAAACAGCCCAGTTATTGACAATGAAACCTTATACAAAAAGATGAAAAGTTTAGCCTGCAACTAAGGTGCTGGTCCAGATGACATACCACCAATATTCATAGATAAGTGCGCGAATGAGCTGGTCACGCCTTTGCTGCTTATTTGTAATAAATCTTTGTCTAGTGGAGTCTTTCCTTCAAAATGGAAGGAAGCAAAGGTCGTCCCCATCCATAAATCCGACAATGAGGACTTAGTATCGAACTATAGACCCATTTCAATTTTATCCATCCTAGGTAAAATCTTTGAGTCTATGATCTGCCCTCACATTCAAAATCATCTTAAGATCTACTTAAGTGAGGGACAACATGGCTTCGTGGAGTCTCGATCCACAAATACCAATCTGACTCTTTTTACTGAGATATTGACGACAGCAATAGATTCTGGCCATCAAGCTAATGTCATATACACAGATTTCAGCAAAGCGTTCGATCGGGTCTCGCATCAAATTCTCATTGACAAATTAAGAACTTATGGTATAGCCGGATCTTTACTCTCATGGTTGAGTTCGTATCTTGAGAACAGAACTTTCTTTGTAGTACTCAATGGCTTTCGATCAACCGTCAGACACTTATCCTCAGGCGTGCCACAGGGTTCTCATTTGGGGCCAGTTTTATTTAACTTTTTTATTAATGATATTCCGAACTGCTTTCGCCACTGTAATTTTTTTATGTTTGCCGATGACTTAAAATTCGTCAAAATAGTTAAATCTAAGCATGACGCCTCTGAATTACAAAGTGATTTGGATGAATTGGTGATATGGTGCCAAATAAACCAGATGCTCCTAAATCCTAGCAAGTGCTATCATATAAAATTTACTAGGAAACATCATCTCATCGACCAGGATTATTATATTGATGGAGATAAAATAAAGGAATTGGACACAATAAGAGACCTAGGTGTTATATTTGATCAGAAATTAACATTTATCCCTCACATAGATAATATAGTGAAAAAGTCTTCCAAAATGCTGGGTTTTGTTATCAGAAACACAAAACAATTTAAAAACTGTAGAACAAAAATTATTCTTTATAATTGTTTGTGTCGAAGCATGTTAGAGTATTGTAGCGTGGTCTGGCGGCCACACTATGCTACTCACTCATTGCGTCTTGAGCGAGTACAAAAACGTTTTCTGGGGCACCTGGCCTATGCTAGCGGTATATCCAAGAAAATACGTTCATATAGTGATAGGCTCAAACATTTTAAAATGGTTTCTCTTGACAAACGTCGACGACTGAATGACGCGATGTTCATGTGCAAAGTTATGGCACATAAAATTGACTGTACGCAAATATTAAATAATTTTAACTTCCGCGCCCCCTCCAGAATTCCTCGCAATCCTATAACGCCACTCTGCCCTCCGCAGAGAAGAACAGTTCTGGGTGCTAATTCTCCCTACGCGAGGTTTTGCAGGGCTGTGAACGATTGCAGTGATCGAATCGACCTCTATTTTGACAGTTTAGGCAAATTGAAAGCCAGCTTTTATAAGTGTCTCCTAGAACATTGAGTTTCTCGGCCCTGCGTTATCTCGCTGGGTGGGTGAATTTAGATTACTCAATACTTATTTTTTGTATTACCTAGTTTTGTTACCTTAGTTTTTTTTAATTTTGTTTTAATTAGTTTGTTTCAATTTTGTTTTAACTTAATTTAAGTTATTTATTAGGTTCTATTCAGTGCAACTTTATAATATAGTCTTTTGTTTCTATTTCATTTTTGTAAGTTACAACAACGTTTTGTGTGCATGCAGAGTTTACCTATAAGTGATTGTTACACTTTATTCTGATTTGATGCTTCTGCTTAATTTGCTTATACCAGTGTATACAATTGTTGGTGAACCAAATAAATAAATAAATTATTTATAAATAGATAATTCATACAGCCAGCCAGCATTTTCCAGGTAAAACTGAATGAATACCCATTTTGCGAAGCTTCAGTTTACATACCGACATAATTATGAAATTCAATGACATGTCCGGCGAGGGTGATAATTGCTTGCGCGTAAACATGGTAACATTATTGCCGGCTGATTCAATGGACATTTCCAGTAACAACCCTGTGGAAATAAACATTTGTGAGGATGAATACTTATGTGACCTTATAACGAATAGAGTAGGTACTCTATTCGCAAGGTATTAATTTCTTAGGTAAGTACAATATCAATGTATTGCTTCAATTAAGTACCCAATGTGTAATAATGTATGTAAGTAGCTACACATTACATAATGAAACAAAAACTTTAGACAACTAAATGAATTCTTGTCGATGTATATGTTACCGTATGATTATGAACATCATTAGTTTATAATCTATCTAGCGAGATTATAAACTTTTGAAAAATTGTGAACTCTTACAGCCTTACCAATAAAAATATTTGTAACACTTGTTTAACAACTGTATACTTATTCATTGTGTAAGCTACACACTCCCTTTACCAATAATGGGTGTGTAAGCATATTATAGTTATAAATTCGTTATAACAAAAGTCACTGGCAACATTCTTCGGAAACGTTTTGAAACTAGATTACCAAATCGTAGAGACATTTAGAAAACCTTGTAAACAGCTTAAAAAATGTTTATGTTTAATAAATAATACAAATTGTGCCCAAAATTTTGTTTCGAAATGTATTTAAAAATAATTGAATGTTCTTTTACGGTAAAATGAAAGAAAGACATACTTTATAAGTTCGTCATTGAGTTTAAGAACGCACCTTTCAAATGTAACTAGTGTCCCAACTAAAGGCGAACGGCAGGCTTGTATGGGGCTTTCGTACAGCTAATAAAATTTCGTGTTTTGGGATAATTTTTGTTTTAATTGGTAGTCAATACGATAGACAAGCCTTTTTTAAATTCTTGGATTTTTAGAACTTGGGACGTAAAAGTTATAACCAGTTTTATTTTTTAAGGTTAAGTACTAGTGTACCAATGTAGATTGTTACTTATAGGCACATAAACATTGTTTCGGTAATAAAGTATATGTTCTAGATTGCTTGTCACTATTTTTGTAGTGTTTTACTTACTATCAAGTAGGTAAATTGAGATGAGGATCGTACCTACTCAGCGGAGTGCATTAGGAGATACCTATGTCCAGCAGCTGACTGCAACAGTTTGATAATGATGAAGTCCTGATGGGGTTTTGAGTGTAGGTAAATAAAACGATACAGTAAATAGTGTTTTTTAAGCACATTTATTTTATTTATAATTAATTAATTCGTAAATTACTTCATCTAAGAGGGGGGCTGGTCGGGTTATACCCTCATGGCAAGTGTACGAGCATCGTCACATGATAACAATTGTTTTAGTTTTTACCTGAACAAGTAGTTGCTAATTCACTGATTTATGTACATTCGCTGACTAGGCGATTACTCCCGCCACAAGTCACCTACTTTAGGTATTATTTATATTTTAATGTTTTACCAATTAAACAGTCAATCATTAACGGACACAAAACAGTGACTTTATTTCCTGTACACATCCCGTGTGATTTGTCCACCTACATACTACACATCTCAGTGTGCGGAGCATAGCTTAAATACCAACATAACTGCGTTTAGTTTACGACTAAATTACGTGTAGTTATTAAAATCTTTTTTTAAATATTATTAATTAATCCGAACTTCTAAAAATAGTACACTTACATGAAAATAAATGGCTTAGTTGCCTTTATATGTGGTACAAATTCTATAACAAAACAACAAAAAAAGTAAGCGGTACGAAGTCTGCCGTTCACTTTTGTATCTTTAAATAATTTGGTTTGTAAATAATGGCAAATAATAACATAAATAGTGACCAGTTGAAGGCAAAAAGCAAAAGTATAGACAATCATAACTTTTTGAATAGCTGACGATAAGACAAGGATATTTTCCTAGTAATTTGTACATCAAGCGTAGTCATTTTTTTTCTGTAGATAATATTCTTTATAATGAATTACAAAAAATAAAACTTTAGGCATTTTTGAACTTTTAATTACATATTACATAACAAAGATCTGCAGCTAATATAATAACTTACAGTACAGTCAGATTTAATCTCGGAATTTTCATAAGAAACTAAAAATCGAACTAACCAAAAACTCTGAACTTCGGTAGGACATTTGGTGGTTTAATTTATTGCATTTTAACCCTACTATGACGTCCTGAGAGCCACTCGTCGGTATAGATTCATAACGGACTGTTTTCTAAGTCCATGAGTGTCTGCTGCGTCATCTGGAACTTCTTGTCTAGCCCACGTTCTAAGAGCAGCACAAACTTGAAGTTCTACAGCCAGCCCACCACTACGAACTAATAGTTCGATATCACTTCTAACTAACTCAACTATTTCACGTACATATATTTTACTGAATCTATATTTCATTCGAAAGTATGTGTCTTGTAAAGTAAAAGGATCGAAACAATTTTAGTAACATTTTCTTTGTGCTTCTTCACGGTCTATTTCATCAAAAACATCGATATAATGCTAATAACCCATCATTGAGATTTGCCAGATGTCCGGTTACTACGTTTACGCGCTCACTAAATAAGGGTTGAGGACAGAATAACAGTTGTTTAACGTCTCATACAGTAAAAACTCCCGCTTAAACAGATGTACTGAGCTGTCAAATATCTTTTATTGGTAGAGTAAGCATTATAACTCTGGTATACGTCGTGTGTAAATCTTTATTTGTAAGGCTGTTACAATATAACCCATTCATTTTCGGTGGTTTATAATTTATCAATATCAAATCGTCAAATTGTGAACGAACCTCTTATCGCCAGCAGTGGGCTGACTGAATGTCGGGAGTAGACCAAGGTAGAGATTAGTATTATTCACAGCCCGACTTCACCGACTGCTGGTCTTATCCTTTCCTTTGCTCAGTCTTCAGTCTCCTGTGCGAGTCTCATCTACACGTTCTACCCGCGACAACAATACTGTCTTCCGCCATGCGTCTGCCTATTTCGCCGCTGGATATTTCTATTCTTTTACGCCTGTTCGAAATCCACCATTGTGAGCCCAGTGATTGGTAGACGTCACGTATCTTCGAACTTTTAATACTATTGAAGTTAGACATGATAAGTTTCCCTACAATGTTTGCTTCACCGTTTTAAAAACAGTGATAATGAAATTGTACAAATAAATGTGCGGGCCTCTCTGGGTTCAAATTCCAACCCACGGAAAATTTATTTTAAATGGCTAAAATGCCAACGAATTCACATAATAAAATCTCGGAACGATGCGACGTACCAAGCTCCACAAATTAGGTAGAGACTTACTTAAAACAATTAGCCAGCGACACACGGTTAAAACTCAATTATGTCTTAATGAATGCCAATTTCCTGACTCCTCCACCTCATGGAATTCAGAAATAATGGCATTCTACATAATGAAATAACTATGTACCACGATTCTATTTTAGAAACGACGGTATCGTTTCGATTTCAATATCAAGTTCCATTGTGCGTTTTGTAAGAAAATTAACAGTTTGATGAAAAGTTGGATAAGAGATATATAGCGCATACATTGTATTCATTACTCTACGAATCCCTACTGAGTTCATGTGAATACATTAACAAAAGACTAACTTGCTTAGTCAGAGAAATAACTGGCTCTGTGGAATTTGATTCTGAACTCCAGTGCATGCGAGATGAGTGAGGTAAGTCTACTGCATGGAATTATTATTTACTATATTATCATGTTTAGTTTACTAATTTAGTTTTTTGACTGGTTTACCATACAACACATAACATAACGTCATGCCTTGTTTCCCCGAAGGGTTGGGCAGGGGTGTACCAACGAGGCAGTCAGTTTGCCATACAAAATATTTCAAAAACACACAATAGTTTGTCACATATTCTAAAGGCGAGAGTTCCTCACACTTTGTGTGTAGATTGGCCCCCTGCGGGGTAACCATCACCTCTTATAGCAGTATTATTATAATATTACTTCCCAGTGGGAAAGTGTTGGAGCTGTACAGGACTCATAGCTCCATCTCTTTCTCACGCTGAAGTAATATTGAAATAATACTGCCATAAGAGGTGATGGTTACCCCCTTGACATAAGTGTCAACGGAAGTTGACTAAGTATTGATTTCTCTACAGTTTTTGGTTGGAGGTTTTATCCTCCTTCTACGAGTATACTACCTACGATTCTAAGTGTAACACAATTCTTGAGAAAAGGCCACTTTTTGTACAGAGAAGAAACGGTTTCATTCGCCGTATGGCGCCGTATGTTCAGACCATAAAATCCAGGACTTCTAATGATCCTTTAGGTACCTATCGTAAATCAGTAGTGTCCGTAATCATGTGAAGATTAGCTGTGAAAGATCATTGTGACATAGCAAAAGTCCCATTTCCATGGGTGACGGGATATATTAAAATGGAGGGCATCGAAAAGTTTTCGAATTCGCCATCAGTCTAGGATATTTTTGGAACCATTTAATATTTATTTTGTAATCTATTATCGCGTTTTGAAATCCACGCCATCTATATTAGGGCTTACCTACCCGGTTGTCCATACCAACCGACGACGGTTCAAAGGATTACGCCTACAATAACTAAAACATGACTTAAATCTTCTGCAAAAACATGTTTATTCATAATAATTTTCCGGAATATAAGTAGGATAATAATTTGTAATCTACGTGAAACGAAAATATGATTCATTAGACTCTTTTTCTAGGCAGATTTTTCCAGAAATCACGCCTTAATATTTTAGTTTGGAAAAATACGCTGTGATACGGATTTGGCCATTTAGGTTAGCTAGAAAAGCTGGGTAGGGCGAACTATTAAAAAAATATCTAGATCATCAATTGCTGCTATTCGGATGCAATACGCATTCGATAGTTTTTACTATTATGCACGATACGTCATCGATTTTGTAGTTACTGGACGTAACATACGATACGCGTCTGTGTACCTGTGGCGTCATGTTTTGTGGCAACATGCAGTGCGTACTACTTGGTCTTTGATGCAGTGTATTGACACAAATTCTTTTTGATGTCCACTTTATATTGCTACAAGTATGTACGTGCCACCAAAAGTGTCCAATTGTAAAGTACCTACTTAAATAGTTGCAAATCTAGTTCTATATAGATCTAGTTCTTGTTTTTAGGATTCCGTAGTAAACAAGGAACCCTTATAAATGATAAAATGATTTGATTTCTGTAAGTAGTTCTGTACTAACACTTTTACACGTCAATCATATTTTTAAAACTAGATGAGGTCGGCGTTTTTTATATGACTACTCTGAGAAGAAAGGCCGAAACATACTCAGAGGTCACAGTCCCTTTTACAGTCCAGACATAATCTTGGTCAGATCATGTGAAGACCATGTCGATTGGTGTCTGAAATGGTCTTTGATGAAAGAACCACACAGATTGAGTGGACCTGTCCAGTCAGTGCACACATTTGTTAGTAGTTGTGCAGCTCAACTCAGAACTTAAGGAGCTCCACGATTCAACGAACAATACTAAAGAAAGGACATTTGGCTAGGCCGCAAAAAATACTCAAACTGCCAGACCATGTTAAAAACTAACTGAGAATAAAACAAAATCGAACAATGACCCACATCGTTTTCACATTTACAATAATATAATACTTCACAGAGTTATTGCATAAATAAAATTCATCAATGTCAATGTGTATATCCGGACATAATCTTGGTCAGATCATTTGAGGACTATGTAGGTTGGTGTCCGAAATGGTCTTTTGAGGAAAGGACCACACAGATTTGAGTGGACCTGTCCAGTCTAGTTTCGCCATGTCCTCGCTGTAGTTCAGAGACGCTTAGTACTATAAAGCTGTTATTTGGCATAGGTATTAATATTAATCACGTTTAATCATGCATATTAATCACGCCGACAAAGTGCTAAAATAAAATCTTGAAAAACATTTTTTTTAGGCACCTTCCTTGTACCTACTACTGTGGGGATTATTTTTTTTTTCGCGACTATCCCATGGTGTAGAGTATCGTTGGATTGGCCATTAAAAAATATTGTGGGTCTGTGAACACTATTTCCCGATTCAATGATCCGTTTGCGGAATATTTAGCTTTAAAGTCCTAATTTTGGTTCGAGTCCAGTGTCTACCCCTGCCAGCTAAATGGCTGTTAATGGAGATGTGAAAAAAAATCAAATCCCAACTACGGAACCCTTCATTATGCGTGGTCCGACACACACTTGGCCGGTTTTATTTTATCACGACACACATTTTATTTTGAATATTTTTTATAGGCTCACGTTTGTCCCTAATCTCACCTAATGTTCAGTTCAGCGGTGACGATGATACGGTATATTATAGTGTAGATACGCTTGTCAATGTCACTCGGTAAGCGAGCAGGATCGGATCCCCTAGGTGACGATGAGAAGACTTACCAAGGGGCCTCGGTCCGCTCATAGAGTGACCCCAGAGAAGACAGTGGCACAGTGGTTACGTGCTGCCGTGCACAGCGAGACTCTGGGTAGACCCCTCTCCTCTCCCAAGGTATGTGGTCTTTCAGGCACAGGGGGTTGTTCTGGAGTTGTTCAAAATTGAAAAGACTATTACAATTTCAGCCCATGTATCACACTACCATTTCGATTGATGCCCCACGCTGCCATGGGCGCAGCAGTCGTGTCCTCCCAAAGTGGGCGGAAACACTCTCAATATTGCGGGTGCAGCGGCGGAAAATGCCGAAAATCTGAAACTTATAAAATATAGAGGCCTTGGCAGAGAGTACAACTTTGTGCCCTTTGGCGTCGAGACCCTCGGTCCATGGGGTCCCAGTATGCATAAGTTATTTGCGGAAATCGCGAAACGTCTAGATGTAAGTGGTGACCGAAAAGCTGGCGGCTGTCTCGCGCAACGAATCAGCATTGCAATTCAGCGAGGAAATGCCGCCAGTATCCTCGGTACAATGCCCCGAGGGCCTTTTTTAGGCTTAACTTAGTTAAAAATTTAATTTGGTTAATGTTAATAATCAGCTTGTAATTTGGTTATGTAAATGAATAATTAAGTATTTCCTATTAAAAAAAAAAATCAAACAACATGTTTTCATAAAGAAATGTGTGTACAATAATCTTGTTACTATATAATTTCTAAAAATAATTCAGAAACTTATATTATTAATATGTATTATACTGATTTAGTTCTTGGATCAAAATATAACATTGCGTTATTGACCATTGAAACCTAATCGGCGCCATTTATCTACAATATTGGGAGACGCCAGATCATAAACAGAACTTACTATGTGAAATGTGGAGTTGTTAATATTATTTTAACCCAAAATTCATTCAATGTTCTTTTAATTTGAAATATAGTTTTAACGATAACATCAGAATTAATTTAATAATTAATCTTAAAATAATAAATGATAAGGATAATAAATGATAAATGATTTTATTTCTGTAAATAGGTTTTTACAAACACTTTTACACGTCAAACATTTTTTTTTAAACTAGATGAGGTCGGCGTTTTCTATCTGACTACTCTGAGAAGAAAGGCCGAAACAAACTCAGAGGTCACAGTCTCTTTTAAAGTCCAGACATAATCTTGGTCAGATCATATGAAGACCATGTCGATTGGTGTCTGAAATGATCTTTTGATGAAAGAACCACACAGATTGAGTGGACCTGTCCAGTCAGTGCACGCATTTGTCAGTCGTTGTGCAGCTCAACTCATAACTAAAGGAACTCAACGATTCAACGAACAATACCAAAGAAAGGACATTTGGCTAGGCCGCAAAAAATACTCAAAACTGCCAGACCATGTTAAAAACTAACTGAGAATAAAACAAAATTAAACAATGATCCAAATAGTCTTCACATTTACAATAATTAAAACAATATAAGGTACACAGAGTAAATATTCATGTCCTTGCATAAATAAAATTCATCAATATCAATGTGTATATCCGGACATAATCTTGGTCAGATCATTTGGGGACCATGTAGGTTGGTGTCCGAAATGGTCTTTTGAGGAAAACCAGGTGTTTCTAATTCACAAAGAAGCCAATAGATGGCGCCGATCTCTTACAGCATTCAATAGGCTACTAACACGTTGTATTGATCCCGCAGATGGCGTAACCCTGTAGATTATAATAAATTGGAATAATTCGTTCTTTACAAATAAGCTCTTGCGGCGAGATGGCAATGGTGGTTGGTGGTTGGTGGTTAGTAGTTTGTAGATGGTGGCATAGGGGTTGGTGGTATGGCATACAGGGCAAGAACAAGCCTTAATAAACCAGTGGGCAGTTGCGTAACACAACTATAAGGTCGGTAATGCCTTTAAAAAAATTCACAGTTATTTACGTTGCTGAGCAGACGAATTTTCCAAACATAATGAGTTAACAACAATACCTTATTACTAATTCAATTTATCTGCTCATACACATAAACACATACACTCTCTCACACACACAGACACAAACACATAACACGATACACTATCAATCACATACTCACATAAACTAACGCAAATTTAAAATTTATAGCGTATTTTACTTAATAATCAGCAACCCTATGTACAAACAGTATTGTGTACCTCTTGCTGCGACTGAACACTGTCTCCCAAGATACAGGCTCCTGGCCTAGTTTGGGATTCAGTATCAGTACACATATATTGTTTCAAACATCCTAAGACTGTTCATACTTAAGTACCATTTTTGTAATTTTAGTGTCAATAAACAATTTTTATTTTTATTTATTTATTTATTGAATTAGGAATTTCGTTTAAAGTCCTCCGGATCGTGATTGAAAGTTAAACAATTGGGTTGCTGACTTTGGCAGTTTTAATCTTTAAGTACAAGTCCAGATTTGAAGCCTTAATTTTTTTTTACTAGCATGACATGTGAGATCTTTTTTTCCTAACTATAGTAAAATAATCTGCTTTCCTCACATCCCTTACAAAAGCAGATAAAGTACAAAGATACAGAAATAACTGCAAATTGAAAGAAAATAAACTCATTGCCGAAGTTAGTTGAATTTATTGCAAGTTTAGGTGTCCATAAATTTTCATGGTTCTTCGTTATCCGCACCCCTTTTTACTTTTCTGTGGTTCAGTACCAACCGAGTTTCACTACTTTGTTATAGACTTAGTAGGGTTGGCAATAGATAGTAATTTATACTAATATTATAAAGAGGTAAAATTTGTTTTTTTGTAAGTTTGTATGTATGGGGTAATCTCTGGAACTACTGTCGGATTTGAAAAAATCTTTTTGCATATGATAGCTCATTTCTTGAGGAAAGTTATAGGCTATTTAACAACATGCTACGACCCTTAGGAGCCGAGCAAAAAGTCAGAAAGAACGCTAAGCGAAAACGAAGTAAAAGCGCGGGCGGGCGATGCAATGCGGCGCAGTGGATTGGGGGAATAAGAAATTTTACGCGGACGAAGTCGCGGGTAGAAGCTAGCATTCAATAAAGGAAATGTTCAGCATGTACCTACAGTTCAGCATATACATGTGATTGCTATGCTTCCAATTGTCAAAGAGCTCACAGAGCACGGGAAGACGTTCGGCGGCCGCTGCTAGGGGTGACATTGTCAACACTTTCGGTATTAATAAAATGCTTGGAAACGTTGAAACGTTTACTCGTGTTACAAATGACGTAGGTATAGAGTAAAAGTGTAAAAAAAAAAACTCAAAAAAAAAGAACAACCGACTTCGCTAAAATTATTTTTCACTGTTTAGTGTTTCAGTTTGTAATTTGTCTAAGCTACAATAGCCTAATATAGTTTTTATGCAACAGTTAATGTTGAATAAAAACGGTAGTTATTATATGAATATTTACTATATTATTACGCTTTTTATTGCAACAATATTCCCGCATATCGAAAAGTAGCACTACATCAGTGGCGTGCAGTGGTTCTCCACAGAGGCCATGCATACTGACAACAAAAAAAAAAACTAATTCGCGCAACATCACAGCGCGGCTCTACATATGATGACCCTCAAAGTAGTCACTATTGATTTATAATATTTGAAAAAACAAAAAACCATTGAAAATAATCCAGTAAAAACAATAGTTAAATGCAAGAACACACCACATTATTCAAGGTTTAAAACACGATTTTCTAACGATGCAAACAGAAAAAAGATTCGGCCACCTCAAACATCATAAACAAGTGGGTGGGTGATAATTACAGAACACGTCACTTGCAAGATATCCGAAGTCATGAATTATCATATTTTTGGATTAATTCTCGTAATTCGGGCACTCATCTACCTTTAGACACAACTTGAATCTTATCATTAAACGACAAGTGCGACTAACCTAACCTAAGCAACACATTATCGGCGCAAACTTCACAACAGTACACCATTCTTAGGTAAATAGACAAATAATAACACAACACATAATATTTAAACTACTTTACGTTTCAAAACGAATTACTTATAACTTAATAAGATTTAGAAAAGCAAAACATTCAAGTTCGGATATAATTTGCGTGTCACATGAAACAAGATGGCTTGTCGATAAAAAAATACTACCAATTAAAATTGTAACACTGTCATACCGTGTTCTTCCACAAAAGGGACTACCATATTTTGCCGGATAACACACTGGACTGTGTTGCCGAAACTTATTTTCCTAACTCCCCAAAAACCAAGCGAAATTTCCCAAATATGAGAAGAAAAATAAAAAGTTTTTAATTATTTTTATAGGGCTTTTGCTATTTCTTACAATTTATAATTTTTTGGAAGGTATAAATTCAACAATACTCAATACCACCCTGTTTTTTTAATTGTCATCAAATTGGGAACCCTTCAATATTTTTCATTAATTAAATCTTGACTTTACACACAGCCAATGGGGACGAAGCTCCTGCCGCAGGAGCTACGCCCCTAATTTAAACCATTTCACTATTGTGTGCCGTTCATACACACGAAAATATACACGAGTGTGCGTAAATTTATGAACGGAATGTAGGCCAAACGAATGCTTGCCTGGTAAATCGCGCATACCTACCTACGTGTAACGTAAGCTCCGTCGAACTGTGAGTCACGTGGCATCTGCGACAAGTTGCTATAAGAGTTTTAACAGGAGTTTATCTTTTTTTATATTTTGAATTATTGTATTACATAGTTAAAATAAATGCATTTGGCGTTGTTGGTAGGGTAGGCTAGGCCTAATTGCCTCTATGGACGGCACGCCTCTGCACTACATACTTGATATCGTTATCAGAATCGGACAAATAGCACGTGTGTCTGAGTGCCGAGTGGCATGATCACAGCGGAATAAATTGAAACTACCACATAATATTAAATACCGGAGTAATTACATACAAGCAAAATTAAATATAATTATCAAAGATATAAATATTTATAGATAGACAGTCAAAGCTGAGAACTAGTCGAAACAAATTGCTTCCAACTGTTGGCCGCAAAATGCACGCACATGGCACTAGAATCAACACAATGACAGCACAATGACGTGGTGCTAGCGTAAGACGTAGCTGTCACGCACAACGGCCTATCAAAGTTGGGCTGTTTGTTTTAGTTCTTTTAAATTCTAGACGTATACATAATCAAAGATTATTGTTCATTGTCAACTAATGCAATACGCGTACACTGTGAAAAACGCAGTTCAGTCAACTCACGCCTACAATTTTAGAGGGTGTAACTAGCGTTCCAAATTGTTTTTCGAGTTTCCGGTCTTGTAGAGGTGTGCTTCAGACTTGCGTATATTTTGATAACAAACTCCTATATTTTTTTTGTCTATGTATTTTTTGTGTTTGTTTGAATTCGTAAGGAATGACCGTTGGCATCAAGCAATAAATAAATTATGTATTATGTAAATAAATCGTTTAATAATCTAATTCTGCCGTAATAGCTGCTCTCACCTTTTACAAAATATTGCTTTTTCCAGCTCCACTTCAATCATATTAAAGTACTTACCTAATCGAATCGCAACCCGTGAAATACTTATTATTAAGTAGTTCCGGTGGCCATCTGTGATTTTCATCATCAGTTCCACTTCACCAAATGGTGCTTTCCAAGAGCACAAGCACGAGTTGCTATACAAAAACTCCAATCACTATAGGTGTGCCCCTAAAATTTGAGGATTTCCACTGACTACCACAAGATCCCCTCATCATATTCTGACTTGTTGACAATGGAACCATCTCGAGAGCATACCCTTTCAACAAAAAAATATTTCCAAATCGGTGCACAATTGACGGAGAAATCGGCGAACATATGTACATAAAAAAACATCTCCTCCTTTTTGGAAGTCGGTTAATTTCAAACTGACGGCCTTGAATATAGCGGTCAGTGACAGATTTTATTTGTACTATCCTCTCTAGACGCAACCAGCGCATCGATTCTGTGCTCTGTGAACAAGCTGGAAGTAGACAGCGTGGCAGTTACACCCAAAACAAGTTTTTCACAAGTTCCTTTACAAAAATGAGTAAATTAGGAATTTTGCTGAAATCATCAAAATCAATATTTTCTAAAGTATCCACCGTCTGGTTCGTTCGTTAGTCTTCGTTCACGATGTAAAAGCGAACGGTCGAGTGTTCTGGAATTTTATGACGTAATAAAATTCAAAGCCCACATTATGGTATCGTCGTGCCTACAATCTCACATTTTTGTAACGGCGGAGGTGGAAGAATATTTCGAATATCCATACAAAATAATTGTAGAGAAATTATTCTGTTTGAAATGCTACCGTATTTGGATTCGTTCATGAATTTGATGAGGAATTTTCAATGAAACATTGCATTGTAAATGATAAATGATAAATGATTTATTTTCTGTAAGTAGGTTTGTACAAACACTTTTACACGTCAATCATATTTTTTAAATAAAGCTAGATGAGGTCGGCGTTTCCTATCTGACTACTCGAACGATTCGACGAACAATACCAAAGAAAGAACATTTGGGTAGGCCGCATAAATTACTCAAACTGCCAGACCATGATTAATATTAAATGAGAAAAAAAAAAAAAAAACAATAATGACCCACATAGGCTTCACATTCACAATAATTGAAGCGTAGCGTAGCTACTGCTTCAATACCTATATTATTTATATATATATATAAGGTATATTCAGTAAATTAAGCCAGTATTGTAACTATCATAATGTAAGTAAGTAAGTATTCACACTAAATCTATACAACATCATATTTATACGCTATACGTACTTAATTCTAATGTATATAAAGCTAAAAACTTAATTATAACCTAATATTATATAACTTTCTATATATCATAAATTAAAATTTAAGACATCAGTACAAACTGATTATTTTGTTATTAGATATTTTTATCTAGTCTTGTGGAATGCGAACCGGTTACCGGAGCGGACGCCACGCCTTGTCTATCTATCTCTTTCAAACTCGCGGCGCTCGCTCGCAGGCACAAGTCGAGAACCGTCTCTGATCGTATGCGCATGTCGATCTCGCTTGTACCCGGTAACGCTAGTGCATATAAACCCTTATCTAGTGCTTATAAAGACTTGTACCTAGACGTGCTATATAGTGCTGAACTATTGACTGTGCCTATCGCTTGTTTTCTGTGTTTCTCATTTCGCCTTCTATCGTGTTATCTATGTCTGTGAAACTTCGAACAATATATTTCTTCTTTTCTGTAAGCTGTTGTGTTTGCTCATTTACTGCAACCCTGTACCGCTTCATTGGTGACCCCGACGAACACGAAAAATGACGACCGAGCCGAAAGACATACAAAATGGCGGCGACAACGCGCCACCTAGCACATCGCATGACATCCAGAGAGTTGGCATACGAGTACCTCCTTTTTACCCGGAGAAACCGGCCTTGTGGTTTTATCAGCTGGAAAGCCAAT
Source organism: Atethmia centrago (assembly GCA_905333075.3). Classification (NCBI taxonomy): domain Eukaryota; kingdom Metazoa; phylum Arthropoda; class Insecta; order Lepidoptera; family Noctuidae; genus Atethmia; species Atethmia centrago. The sequence continues at coordinate 20,627,002 of HG995385.1, forward strand.
TTTTTCTGGCCAACATAACTGCTGATACCACCAAATTCCATCATGCTATGGGGCAGTTGGATCCCATTTACGCATCGGAGGTGGAGGACATCATAGCTGGCCCCCCAGCACCAAATAAGTACGAGCGACTTAAGTCGGAACTCATACGGCGACTCTATGCGTCCAAGGAGAAAAAGATCCTGCAGCTGGTCACGCGTGAGGAACTGGGCGACCGAAAGCCCTCCCAATTCTTGCGCCATATCCAGCATCTTGCAGGACCAGATGTCCCGGAGGACTTTCTGCGAACCATGTGGTCCAGCCGCCTGCCGAATAATATCCAGACCATTGTAGCCTTGCAGTCGAGGGCGACGCTGGACGAGGTCGCAGAGCTGGCTGACCGCATCCATGACATCGCAGCCCCCAGCCCGCACGTAGTGGCAGCCACAACATCAGGTGCTTCCCCAGAGTTAAGCTGTCAAGTAGCGGAACTCACACGCCAGGTGCAGAAGCTGACGACTAAGTTAGACAGGATGTCACGGCCGAAGTCACGGAGATTCAGATCTGAAAGTCGGGATCGCAGTTACTCCCGTTCGAGCCGCTCCCAGTCCAACTACCGAAAATACCCACTGTGTTGGTACCACGCAAAGTTCGGTGAGAAGGCAAGCAACTGTACAAAACCGTGCGATTATAGGCCTAAGGGAAAAGAATAGGGCAGTCCGTGATGGCGACCGACGCCTGCCCAAATTCTGGTCGCTTGTTTATAACCGACCAGCGGACAAAAGTGCAGTTTTTAATAGATACAGGCAGTGATACTTGTGTTTACCCTCGAACATTAGCGAAAGGTAAACAAAGCCAAACGAACTATCAACTGTTTGCCGCTAATGGGTCAGTAATAAATACATAAGGATATGCTCATTTAGTTCTTAATATAAACTTACGCCGCGACTTCGCTTGGCGATTTATTATAGCAGACGTAACGCGGGCCATAATAGGTGTAGATTTTTTATCTTATTATAATTTAATTGTTGATGTACGTAATAAATGTTTAATAGACAGTAATACTATGCTCACCACCGCGGCTTCGGTCGCGAGTTTTTCTGACGATGTATCTTCGGTGAAGGTAACGCTGGGTGACAAAAATGATTCTGTGTACCATGCTATACTAGCAAAGTACCCTGACATCACTCGACCCTCAGGTATGCACTGTACACCAAAACATAACATAATGCACCACATACGAACTACACCAGGACCACCAGTATCTAGTACACCACGCAGGTTAGCGCCAGATAGGTTAAAAGTTGCTAAAGCAGAATTTGAAGCCATGTTACAGATAGGTACATGCCGGCCATCAGAATCGCCATGGGCTTCTCCGCTTCATCTCGCACTTAAGCGGGACAACAGCTGGCGCCCGTGTGGTGATTTCCGGATGCTTAACGCCAGAACGGTCCCAGACAGGTACCCCATACGTCATATCCAGGACTTTTCCCACAACCTTGCAGGATGCACCGTCTTCTCGACAATAGACCTGGTTAAGGCGTATAACCAAATTCGTGTCAATCCCAGTGACATCGAAAAGACCGCCATAACAACACCGTTCGGCTTATACGAATTTCCATTCATGACGTTTGGACTTCGTAATGCCGGACAGACGTTTCAACGATTCGTTGATGAAATGCTGCGCGGCCTAGATTTTGCCTACCCGTACGTCGACGACATTTTGGTCTTCTCAAAAGACCAGGCAGCCCACATAGACCACCTGCACCAAATTTTCACCAGATTAGCGGAGTATGGCATGGTCATTAATACAGCAAAGTGCGTGTTTGGAGCTTCGGAGGTTACATTCCTGGGTTAAAGCATTTCGTTAAATGGCACCAAGCCCTTGCCAGACAAAGTACTGGCTATCAACAACTTCCCAGTCCCAAAAACGGTAAGAGAGCTGCGCAGGTTCCTCGGAATGATTAATTTTTACCGTAGGTTCATTCCTGATGCTGCCACATTCCAGACACCGTTGAACGCTCTTTTGACAGGTTCTGTGAAGGGTTCCCATCCCGTAAATTTCACGTCACGAGAACAGGAAGCCTTTGAGGCGTGCAAACGGGGTCTGTCTCAAGCTGCCATGCTCGCTCACCCCGACTGCGAATCAAAACTTGCTTTGGTTACAGACGCTTCGGACGTAGCTATGGGTGGCGTGCTCCAGCAGTTAAAGGACAACACGTGGCAACCTCTAGCGTTTTTCTCACGAAAGCTGACTCCCTCGCAGACCAAATATTCCCCATATGATCGCGAACTCTTGGCGATCTATGAGGCGGTCAAGCACTTCCGTCATATGATCGAGGCGCGTGACTTTGTGATATATACCGATCACAAGCCATTCGCACACACATTCGCATTTCATACCAGGAAAGAGAATTGCTCCCCCAGGCAGTTTCGCCACTTAGATTATATTTCACAGTTTTGTACAGACATTCGGCATATTTCAGGGAAGGATAATGTGGTAGCTGATACTTTATCTCGTATCGATGAGATCGTTTTACCTCTCGATCAGCAAAAGCTAGCTACCGCACAAAACACCGACCCTGAACTGAAACAACTGTTGAATGGCAATAACTCTCTACACTTGGAGAAGGTTAAACTACCTGGCACACACTTAGAGCTGTTTTGTGATGTAAGTGGTACTACGCCTCGACCATATGTGACGAAGGAATTACGTCGACAGGTTTTTGAGAGCCTTCACTCTCTCAGCCATCCCGGTGCCAACGCCAGTATCCGACTAATCACTGACCGCTATGTATGGCCTAGCATCAGGAAGGATTGTAGGGAATGGGCGCGTACTTGCCTAGCATGCCAACGGGCAAAGGTTCATAGACATGTATCAGCACCGTTGGGCACGTACAAGCTTCCTCGCGCTAGGTTCAGGGACCTACATATTGACCTCGTCGGACCCCTACCACTATCGCAGGGATACCGGTATTGCCTCACAGCAATCGATCGTTTTACTCGATGGCCTGAGGCAATACCCTTACAGGATATTACAGCCGAGACGGTAGCAAAAACCCTCCTTAGCGGGTGGATATCCCGTTTCGGCTGCCCAGCGAACGTCGTTACCGACCGTGGGGGGCAATTTCAATCGGCCTTGTTTTGCCACTTATCGCAAATAGCTGGTTTTCAACATAAAAGGACGACGGCCTATCATCCAGCCTCTAATGGGCTTGTGGAGAGGTTTCATCGGCAGCTTAAAGCCGCCATAACCTGTCACGCTGATAGCAGCTGGGTTGAGTCCCTTCCCCTAGTACTGTTAGGTGTACGTAGTACCTACAAAGAGGACATTAAGTCAACGCCAGCTGAACTGGTGTATGGTGAATCGCTACGATTACCAGGAGACCTCCTCAGCCCAGAGGACCAAGGAGACCCTGACGTCACCAGTTACATTGCGCGCATACGGAGCTTCGCAAATAACTTGCAACCTACTCCAGCATCACGTCATGGTGGACGTCGCTCACCCTTTGTTTATAAGGATTTGGCCACATCTACACACGTTTTCCTTCGTGATGACACTGTGGCCGGATCATTGAAGCCTGCTTATACTGGCCCATATGAGGTTATACAACGAGGGGATAAATCATTCAAAGTAATGGTGAAAGGTAAGATGGTCACCGTATCGATCGACAGAATAAAACCTGCCTACATACTGCGTGATCCTGACACCACAACACACTCAAGACAACCCCCTCTACCTCATACTTCTACTCACACGCACGCCCCAATCACTAACTCACCCCAAAATTACACTCACACTCCCACTCAGAATACAAGTGACGAAGACTTGCCTGACGCCGGAGAGAGCACGGTCAGAACAACTCGTTCGGGTCGCAGAGTGAGGTTCCCAGACTATTATCGCCCGTAGGACGGTCTCTGGAGGGGGGGGTGTAGCGTAGCTACTCCTTCAATACCTATATTATTTATATATATATATAAGGTATATTCAGTAAATTAAGCCAGTATTGTAACTATCATAATGTAAGTAAGTAAGTATTCACACTAAATCTATACAACATCATATTTATACGCTATACGTACTTAATTCTAATGTATATAAAGCTAAAAACTTAATTATAACCTAATATTATATAACTTTCTATATATCATAAATTAAAATTTAAGACATCAGTACAAACTGATTATTTTGTTATTAGATATTTTTATCTAGTCTTGTGGAATGCGAACCGGTTACCGGAGCGGACGCCACGCCTTGTCTATCTATCTCTTTCAAACTCGCGGCGCTCGCTCGCAGGCACAAGTCGAGAACCTTCTCTGATCGTATGCGCATGTCGATCTCGCTTGTACCCGGTAACGCTAGTGCATATGAACCCTTATCTAGTGTTTATAAAGACTTGTACCTAGACGTGCTATATAGTGCTGAACTATTGACTGTGCCTATTGCTTGTTTTCTGTGTTTCTCATTTCGCCTTCTATCGTGTTATCTATGTCTGTGAAACTTCGAACAATATATTTCTTCTTTTCTGTAAGCTGTTGTGTTTGCTCATTTACTGCAACCCTGTACCGCTTCACTCTGTGTTTTTAACTAGCTTCTGCCCGCGGCTTCGTTCACGTGGAAGTCGTAAGACATCACAATATACTAAAATAACAGCCACATTTTCATAAAAATCTGCATCTTTGGTCTAGTGGTCACTAATTTACTGTTGAGCCACCAAAGTACACATTATGGTAAAGCAATAAAGATATTGAGTATTGAGTATTGAGCATGAGGACCTGGGTTCGATTGTGAAATCAGGCAGTGTTATTTATTTATGTATTTATTTTATTTAACCATTTATGTACACACATATAAAAACAGAAAAGAAGAACAGAACAGAAAAATACGTACAAATGTGATGCTTATTTCTAAAGAAATCTCTTCCAGCATACCTGCGATAGGAAAGTAGACAAAGAGATGTAGACACCGTGTGTAAGAGTAGAAGAGAAAATAGAATACATAAAATCGAAACAATTTACAAAAAAAATAATATGGGAATATACTAACATACATACATGTTATTGGGTTTTTCATCTGAAATTTCTCAGTAACTGTCCGAAGTCTGGATTTATGCCCGGTTAAAGGCGATAGGCTCGCCCCCTATCACACAGGACCTAAACAACTGGGGAAATTTGGGTGTACAGATGGCTACATAGCATACAAGCTATACATTTCCAGTATGAGCTGATCTTGTATTCTATAGGATTTCCATACAATGACAGATTAGCTTATACTGGAAATGTATAGCTTGATATGTACCCGTGTGTACTATAGGTGCACCTCTGCCTAACCAGGGGCAGGCGTGATGTTGTGTTATTTTTAGGGTTCCGTACCACAAAAGGAAAAACGGAACCCTTATAGGATCACTCGTGTGTCTGTCTGTGTGTTCCTCTGTCACAGTTGATTTGCTCCGAATCTACTGGACCGATTAAGTTGAAATTTAGTACACATATGAATTTATGTGACTCGAACACGGACGTGTAACGTAAATAAATTATTTTTGAATATGAGGGTCACTTTTGGGGGGCAAATTAGAAAACAAAAAAAAAGTAAACAAGAAACAACACTGCACCGTGTGACATATCAAATGAAAGGGCTTGTTGTGAGGGTCTCAAAAAAATATGTACATTTTTTATAATTTTACAATAAATAGTTTTTAAATTTGTTAAGAAAATAGATGGAAACTGAACACCCCTCCCCCCTGATCTCCGAAACTCTTGACGAACAATGAAATGATCGTTTAGGGATTCCATTATTTCCTTTTGGTGTACGTAACCCTAAAAAGTTAGTGTCTCATTTCCCACAAAATGTATGGGAAAAGTTTTTTGCGATTTCTGACCCTCCTAGTAATGAAAATTCAGTTGGTTTAATAGTTTATTGATCCTCATAAGAAACAGGCTCCAAACATTAAAAAAAACGTGTGCGGTCGGGGACGAAGTTCTAAACCAAGTTAAGGAATGAAGTTCTAAACGGTTATGAAAAAAACCGGCCAAGTGCATGTCGGACAACGCACAATGAAGGGTTCCGTGGTTGGGATGAATTTATCCCAAGAACAAACTTAACATTGCAGTTGAAAAGCAGTTCTCCCATACAAAATATAAATTGTACGCTCAATATTTAGAGATTTACCATTTTATTTTGAGACTATAGACTTCTCATAGGGTTTCGTGCAATCTGTATAGATTGCACGAAAACCTATGAGAAGAAAATTGTTCAAATCGTCAAATCGTTCGTTCGTTCGTTACAGAGAATCGTTCTATACTTATGCTTAGAACGATTCCCTATATTCTTTTCAAAATATTAGGCCCAGTAGTTTCGGAGATAAGGGTCTAAGGGAATAGTCAATTTCCATCTATTTTCTTATTACAATATCATCTTTTTTCTTTCTTATTACAATATTTGAGACCCTCACAGTAAGCCCTTTCATTTGATATGTCACACGATACAGCTTGCATATTTTGTTTCTTATTTGCCGCCCGAATTAAAAATTAATTTATCGCCCGTGTTTGGTCACAGAAATTCAACTGACTCGGTCCATTAGATGCAAAACAAATTGGCTATGATAGACAGACAGACACGATTGATCCTATAAGGGTTCCTTTTTTTCAATCGGCCGTACGGAACCCTAAAAAGGCCTGCCATGTGATATTACCAATAATTAATTTTCATCAACAAATGCTGTGTAATATTGATACAACAAGACTCAGATCTCTAATCCATCTGCCAATTGTATAGATTATGTCCTTATAGCCACAATCCATCCACATAATTTCAAAACACACAAAATGGGCCCATATGCAACAATATAGAAACAGCTGCCAAGAGTAAACCAACAAAACGCACCCTTGACATTTGCAGGACCCAACCATCCAATGAAGACCCATAATAATTTATGCGGGTACCCATTAAGAAGCAATTTAGTGGTACGTGGGTAGCAGGGCGGTCCGACTTAAAGTGGACGGTAAGTGGCACTGCCGTTTGCTAATTCGATTGTGGCCTGGACGCTTCGGAGTCATGTTTGCCTGGTACATTTAGTTAATAACTGAACTAATATTATGGAGTGGTATCTTGGGGAGCTGTTTATTTGAGTCTATGAATACTCAACTCGTTCCTTTATAAGTGCTCGAAGGATCCTTTGGCACTCGATGACGGGTGTGTAACGTTTGATCATATGACCTCATTTCATTCAATATACTTTTTTTTAATGTAATGATGAAATGATATTGAATTATTGATATAATTTCATTTTACCTAATTTTATAAGGTATAATCAACATTTTCTATAATGCACATTTGAATTCCGCGGCAGCGGCCGCCGAGCGCCAGATCCCCTCTATTGTTGGTGAATTATTTGGATTAGACGAGGTTATAATATGAATAAGCATTATTCATTACAGAATGTTGGTTGAAAATTAGTAAATACGAAAATTAGGTCAACTGAACGTTATATCTATGTGTAAAAAGAGCATTATACAAATTGAAAATTATATAAAATTAACGTTATTTCACCTGATATTATACATACTATCTGTTTTTTTTTTGGGGTGTGTAATTATGCCATCTCAAACTCAAAGTATTTATTTCAATTAAACCAAGTACAGGCACTTTTGAATTGTCAAGGGGTCGGTCGGTCACTAAGAAGCTAGTTGCCCATTCCAAAGCGTAGTAGGTACCTATGGAGAAGAACGGGCAAGAAACTCCTAAGACATTCTTTTAAATCAACGTATTATATGGTTACAAAATATTGTTTACCTCCTCTACAACCCAGTTACTGGGTAATACGACACTCCTTGGTAAGATTGGTTGTCAGACTTTCGGGCTTCTGACTTCCCTAACGACTGTCAAAGATCTACAAAAGACAGCCGGGACCAATGGCTTAACGTGTTTTCCGAGGCACGGAGGAGTCTCAGTATTCGGTCTTGAAAATCGACCCGTGCAGCTGTTCTTATTTACCCACGAGCCCATCATAATGTTTAAGGACATTGTATTAAAAAAACAAGAAAGCGGCGTAATTATATAATAAATGTTTTTAGACAAGTGCCAAAAAAATCTTTGTAGATACAGCTATAACTTCGTATTACACAATGACATGACATGAATGACATGACATGAATGACATTACATGAATGACATGACATGAATGACATGACATGAATGACATGACATGAATGATATGATATGAATTACATGACATGAATGACATTACATGAATGACATGACATGAATAACATGACATGAATGACATGACATGAATGATATGATAGGGATGACATGACACATTATAAAAATAACCCTTTGCCAAATAGTAGGTACCGTAAAACGGGGTGAATAGAGACAAACCTATGAAATGTATTTTAACGTTGAAATAATATAGTTTGTTTCCAGAAAGGACTCTTATGTACCGTATAATAATTAACGACTAACTCCCTGTTGGCAGCAAACTGTATTATTTCAACGTTAAAATCCATTTAAAGTTTCGTCCCGATTCTCCCCTGCATCTCTATTCACCCCGTTTTACGCTTCTTAAGATTTGCCATTGCCGTTGTTCAAAAGGGTATTGTTCATACTGTTATTAGAAAAATATATTAGTGTTCCAGAATACTTAAAATATAAGTCATTAATAATATAATAAAGTAATAAAACAAAATTTTTAAAAACCAAGAACCCGACTGTTAAAACACATAACTGAAAAGAGAAAAACAAGCATTATAATCTATAGAATTTTGGTATCGCCGGGGACAAACCAATAACCTGAAATATAGTGTAACTTTTGTTTGTCCCTGGCGATACCAAAATTCTATAGATTATAAAGGCTCCTACATACTGGCGCGACTTGTCGCGCGACCCGACGCAACACAAAGACACCGCGTGTAGCGCTACAAGCGGTGCCTTTGTGTCGCGACGCGTCGCGCGACAAGTCGCGCCAGTATGTAGGAGCCTTGATGCTTGTTTTTCTCTTTTCAGTTATGTGTTTTAGCAGTCGGGTTTTTTGTTTTTTAAATAATTTGTTTTATTTCAAACTTTTTAGTTGTATTAATATATATAATGAAATTGACTCATTACTAGCTATTATTTGATATAAATATTATTGTAATTTATTAAAAAAAAAACCTCTATCTCCCTTTTTTGTATTTGCAGATGTAATACATAAATATGATATAGCCTATGTCACTCCCACATTTAAGACGAATCTAACGACACCTCTTATGTTAAAATACATCAAGCCTTTTAGGCTACAGAGCGTGCCAAAGAAATAGACATACATACATACTCTCGAAAATATTACCCTCCTTCTGGGGCAGTCGGGTAAAAATAGCATCCACCACAGACAATCAGTATATAATCATTATTATTACTACAATACAATCTGTATTAATTCATTATTATAGATTAATTATTATTCTCTAATACATAATTATTAATAAGTTAGTAATATGCTTTGTTTTTGTATAGAAATATTTGTATGTCATACTATGGCAGGGTATCCTGGAACCAATATTGTAACATCTATTTTACCATATCTTTTTTTTTTGGGTGGGAAATCATCAAATAACTTCTCCCGCTCTGGGCGGAGCGGGAGGATGTGTCAGACTCTTACTGACTAAAACCCACCCGTATTCCTTCAGTTGCCTGTGTTGCCAGGAGCCTCGGTAACCCTTTAGTACCTTCCCGCGACCCCGGCCGGCATTGGCCCTATTGCACCCCTAAACTTGTGCTGATGACATCTCTTTGAGGTGCGCGTGGAATACAACGCGATCGACCCGGGTCTGGTCCTTACCGGACGGCGAGCTGCCTATTGCTCACCGTCCGCAAGCCCGCGCCTACGGTGCACAGTGGTCCCGTTAGTAGGTCATAGGCTTTCAATGGCAATGACTGAGCTAAGCCATTATATCTGGTTCAGTTACCCACTAGTTGTCATACTACCTGAGGGTATAAAAGGTTTTGCAATCTATTGTTCGCAACATTCCTTTTTTGGCATCGGAAGTAAACACATGTAATTAGTCATCAACCGTGTTATCACCAAGCGCTAATTACCCTAAGACGCGACGCGTGTTTTCAAGATCGAACTTGTTTGTGACCTGTTATTTTGCAATGGACATTCAAGTTACAGGTATGTATTATTAATTTACTTTACTATTTTGCATTTTTAATACACCATTTTTTTTTTTTAAATAGAGTGCTACGCCGCAGCATTTCTTGCGTATTTATTTCTGTATTTTTTTTATATTGAAGCTTTTACTTATGTTTGTATCTATCTGGCTGAACGAAATTGAAGTTTGCGTTCTGTCAAATTGTGCAGCAGCAGGGAGCCACGACACTCAACGGCCAGCCTGCAGCAGAGGCTTCGACGAGCACTCAACAGCATCAGCACAGGAAGCACTTCGAAGAGTGTAGCAAGAGATCAAAACGCCGCAGGCTTGCAGAGTTAAGTAAAGTAGACAGTTCCGCGATCAATTATTTGTTGGATGATTCAAGTCGATCTGACGCCGCTTACGCTTCTTTAAATTTCAACACTGATGAAGTCTTGTCTCTCATAACTGAGACTAAACTGACTAAACATCAGTATCGTATGATGAAAGAGTTCATTAATGCAAAATCACCGAATGCATTACCATCTTATCCAAAAGTGTTGGAAGCTAAGAAGCGGTGTTATCCATCGCAAGAGTTTATCTCGGAATCATCGGCTGAAGTAGAATTACAATCATTGTTAGACCATACTGCATGCCGGATACTAGAATCCCAAAAACACGTTTTAAATAATATTGACCTTAATAAAGAATTTGTTTTAATTGGAAAATGGGGTTTCGATGGGAGTACGGGGCACAGCGAATATAAACAGTGTTTTGGTGATTCTGGTATCGAGGATGATGGCAGTATGTTTCTTACTTCATATTGTCCTCTCCAATTAGTTTGTAAGTCAAATACTTCCGACCCAGACCAAATAGTTTGGAGAAACCCGCGCCCTTCCTCCACCAGGTATTGTAGGTCTATTCGATTCCAATTTGCCAAAGAATCGAAAGACCTTTCCGTGCAAGAAGAAGCTTATTTTAAGACTAAAATTGACAGTTTACAGCCATCATCTTTCACTCACAATGGATGTGAAATAAAGGTGCGGCATGCTTTACAATTAACCATGGTTGATGGTAAAGTGTGCAGTGCTCTGAGTGATACATCTTGTAGTAGGTGCTATATTTGTGGTTTAACTCCAAAAGACATGAATGATATAGATAAATCATGTAGCAAAACTGTAGACAGTAGTAAATATCAATTTGGACTATCTCCTCTTCACTCGCATATCCGATTCTTTGAATATTTTATTCACGTTACCTATAGATTTTTTTTTTTTTTTTTCTGGAAATAACATTTATTTACATAACCAAATTACAAGATGATTATTAACATTAACTAAATTAAATTAAAACTAAGTTAAGCTTAAAAAAGGCCCTCGGGGCATTGTACCGAGGATGCTGGCGGCATTTCCTCGCTGAATTGCAATGCTGATGCGTTGCGCGAGAAAGCCGCCAGCTTTTCGGTCACCAGTTACATCAACTAGACGTTTCGCGATTTCCGCAAATAACTTATGCGCACTGGGACCCCACGGACCGAGGGTCTCGACGCCAAAGGGCACAAAGTTGTACTCTCTGCCAAGGCCTCCATATTTAATAACTTTCAGATTTTCGGCATTTTCTGCCGCTGCACCCGCTTTAGAAGTAGTCCGTTGGAGGTGGGACGGTGCCAGTGTGTCTACACAGGTGACGTCCCACACAAGCATCCGTCCCAAACTCCACGGGACCAAAGACACACCATCAGGTCTTTTGCCATCATCTCTGACAATGCCAGTCGGCTCAAGAAGAGCAGGCACATTGATGCTGGCAAGAGACCGGCGGATTATGTCATTAAGTGTTGCATGTCTTGAAAAGCGGCCTGCACTTTTTTGACAACAAAGTCCGTGGTGACCCAGTCGGTCCACGTCCGTGCCACAAGGGCATGTGTGTGGAGTGCATACCGTGACCCCAAGCCGCAGACCAGTCGCCAGACGAAGCGAGGTCGGATCCAGGAAGGTACCGGTATATGGAGAAGGATGGGCATGTAGCCAATGACCGGCCTCTCTGGTTCCGACCGCCAAAAGTCTTGCGCGATCCGGACCTGAACTGCGGCTCAGAATCGATTCGTATGTTAAATCGCAATAAATATCGTCCCAGCTCCTCTGATATTTTAGGTTGTCTGGAAATTCTTTACCCGGGCAAGCAATTTGAAAAGCATTCTTGGCATCCTCCAAGCCCGCAGTCTCATAGTTTGTGGGCAAAGCCCTTAGGACATTACCTACGAGACGTGACGTGCTATGGGTGGACGACAAAAAGGCTGGGGAAGCAACACTCGAAATTTTGCGGATTCCTAAACCGCCAAACCGAATAGGGAGGATTAGATTAGATTTACTATTACCTATAGATTAGATTTCAAAAAATGGCAGGCGCGTTCTTCAGACGATAAAGCTCTTCTTGCACAGAAAAAACAACATGTCTAGCAACAGTTTAGGCAACGACTTGGTCTAATAGTCGACAAACCGCGAAGTGGAGGAAGTGGCACATCCAACGATGGAAACACTGCCAGAAGGTTTTTTTCTAATTCAGCTATTTCAGCGGAAATTACTGGATTAGACAAAGACCTTATTGACAGATGTCATAATCTGCTGCAGTGTCTTTCGTCGGGATACAAAATTAATAACGTAACTTTTAAAGAGTATGCTCTAGACACAGCACGTAAGCTTGTTGCTACCTATCCATGGTACAACCTGCCCTCGTCTGTACATAAGGTCCTCATTCATGGTTCGGAAGTAATTGACCACGCATTATTGTCAATAGGTGAGCTTTCGGAAGAGGCCGCCGAATCATGCAATAAGTTAGTTAAACAGTTTAGGCGTGACAACACGAGGAAAATGTCCCGGGTTGTCACAAACACCGACTTGATACATAGACTTCTTCTTAATTCGGATCCTTATATTTCTGGTTTGAGAAGGTTACCACGGAAGAAGAAGTCTATTCTATCTAAAGAGGTGTTGAATTTGTTGTCGGTATAGAATAAAATGTATATAGTTATATAATAAACACTAGATTTACATTATTTTAGATACAGCTCCTATTATGTAACTATTAACATGTAAATAATATATTTTTTGTCCATTTCTGTATTTGTAGTTAGGTGATAATTAGGTATTTACTTTATTTTTATCATAAAAATGTATATATTTAAGTTTATTAGTTATTAAGTTCCAATTCCTTTATTGTATTTTAGTAAGTATTTAGTCAAGTACAATAAATGCATTATTTATAAAATAAGTTTTTTAACATTAATTCGGTTTTTCATTTTATTATTACATGAAGTATTACAAAAAAGCATAATGATAATATTTAGTATGGATATCGACAGTCATTATCTTCGCGAAACCCTATGACCGCCTCTCTTAGGGTGCGGAAACACTGTGCGGTGGCCGGAAATCCGACCGGGATTCCCGACGCCCAGGGCGTCTCCTGCTGCTAGGGGCGAGAGGGCGCGAAATTTGCCTTTCCCTCAACCGTCTCGCCTCATCATTGTCTCGTCTTCGCGAGCATTACTGCTTCGCAGAAGGATTGTACGATATCTTAACAAATAAACATTTTTGATGTGGTTTGATTAATGAAAACCTAAATCAGCCTTTCAGAATCCACGTCAATGGATATAGGCTAAGTCTATAGACAAATGCAGACCAGTGAATCCATTATACTGAACCTTTTTTAGTTCCATTCACAAACCAGGTTTAATAAAGTTTGTCTTTGCTAAGCCGAGCACCGCCAACATAGTCTAATCCTAGACATGAAAGTAGGCTGGTCTTAAAATCGGCGCTAAATTGTATTTTTGTTTACCAAAATAAACATGAATGTCATCTAATGATATTGTATCCAGACCTAGCCGCAAAGTTCACATGCTTCGTGAATATAAACGAAATAATAAACTATTTTCCAGTATTTTGCATGGCGACCAAAATGTATAAACTACCACATTGTTTCAAAACTCTTAACTTGATTACATTTAAATGTATATTATTCAAGTATACCTTTAACTCGACTAATGATTTTATGAATGAAAAGTTGACTTAAATATTAGGAAATAAATATATCTATTTCTTATTATCTCTAACTTAATTTTATATTTTTGTCATTTTCATACCTAAAATTTGACTAATTTGCAATTTGAATGTTATCCTAATTTATTTAATTCATCATTAGCTCAGCCTTTTCCCAACTATGTTTTTTTTTTTTTTTGAGGGTGGGAAATCATCAAATAACTTCTCCCGCTCTGGGCGGAGCGGGAGGGTGTGTCAGACTCTTACTGACTAAAACCCACCCGTATTCCTTCCTGTTGCCTGTGTTGCGGGGGCCTCGGTGACCCATAAGTACCTTCCCGCGACCCCGGCAGGCATCGGCCCTAGTGGACCCCTACTTTGTGCTGACGACATCTCTTTGAGGCGCGCGTGGAATACGACGCGCCATCGACCCGGGCCTGGTCCTTACCGGACGGTGAGCTACCCTTCCCAACTATGTTGGGGTCGGCTCCAAGTCTTACCGGATACAGCTGAATACCAGTATTTTACATGGTGCGACTGCCTATCTGACCTCCACAACCCAGTTACTGGGTAACACGTTACCCCTTGGTAAGACTGGTTGTCAGTCTTTCGAGCTTCTGACGACCCGTAACGACTGTCAAAGATCTACAAATGACAGCCGGGACCAACAGCTTAACGTGCTTTCCGAGGCACGGAGGGGTCTTGGTATGTCAAGATGGTCACCCATCCACGGACCAACCGCGGCAAGCGTAGGTTAACTTGATCGATCGACCCGTGCGGCTGTTATTACTTAGCCACAGGCCCCTCAATCCTAATTTATTTAATTCAATGTTATATATGTAAAGAACTAACCAAAACCTTGAAAATTAATTTGTGTCCGGAAACGACAAAATATTTTGAACTTTTAAAACTATATAAAAACTCTGTAACAACATTTTGACAAATACATGCACTGTTATTATTACTAATCCTACCAGAATTATATTCGCTGATTCACTGAATTATATCATCTGAATGTTTGTGGTTCTAACAACTTTTCTTATTTTTAGTAGAACCCACACAATGAATTCAGAGGGCTTAGACTGACGGTGAGCAATGGGTAGCTCATCGTCCGGTAAGGACCAGGCTCGGGTCGACGGCGCGTTGTATTCCACGCGCGCCTCAAAGAGATGTCGTCAGCACAAGTGTAGGGGTCCACTAGGGCCGATGCCTGCCGGGGCACTAAAGGGTTACCGAGGCCCCTGGCAACACAGGCAACGGAAGGAATACGGGTGGGTTTTAGTAAGTAAGAGTATGACAAAGACAAAGACAAAGACATTTATTCGTCAGATATGGTAGGTACAAGTTGGTTATTAATGTTATGCTCAGGACACATCCGCCGCTAAAAGCGGCATACGAATATCTAGCGTACAATGGGTATAAAACCTATATACACCTATAAAATTTATAAACTACTTTTACTCTAATAATCAATACAAAACACTTACACTATAGACATAAAGATACATTTATACTCTACTATACAAAACAAACAAGAAACAAGAAAAAAAAAACAATAGGCAGGTATAAAATCAATTACAACAACATTTGTATTAACTAATTATATCTAATTTGTAATTACCCTTAAATTCAAACAGTTCTTTCACAGTGTAAAAATTATTTTGGAGAAGCCATGTTTTTAGACAGTTTTTACACAGCCACCCTCTCCGCCTAGAGCGGGAGAAATTATTTGATGATTTCCCACCCAAAAAAAAAGAGGGCTTAGACTTAGTGACATTCTATCAGCGATATCTAACGATGTTATAAGAGTAAAAAAATGTGTTTGATTGTTTTAAGCTACCGAAAAGCTTAATATATTAATCCTGTTGAAAGCCGATGTAGAAATACAAAACGCTTTAAAACTATTGCCATTGATCTAGGCTTTCTGGAGTTTATGCATGTGCCTGGATGAGCTCCAACACATACCTAACTATTTCTGCAGCGAAGCAGCGTTCTTGTGTTCCTGTCTGAAAGGTGTATTAATTTAGGCCACAGATCAAGGAGATTTCTCAGCGGCCACTGCTAGAGGCCACATTGTCCACACTTTCCATACAAACCAAAAGTGTCACCGTTTCCTCGTACTACGATACAAGTGACCTAAAGAAACTGACGGCTTTGAACTGTGCTGCTGACAGAAGCTGTGTGCTCAACGTACTTTTGGGGCCGCGTGCCATCTCTAAACGCTGCTAGCACGACGATTCCGTGCTCTATGGTATGAGCACATGAGACAGTTTTGCTTTGTCTCTGAGATAGCAGCCTCTAGATGTCTATCGGTGGCGGTGCTTATATACCATCCCTCTTTAATATAAAACTGACAATATATTTGTCAAAAATTATATAGTTTCCACGACAGGCGCTGTGTAATAAAGCAGAAAACTTACATAATTGTCGGATAGTTGGATTGTCACCTAATACCTGTCACCTGTTGGTTTTATTACATATGTTATGCTCCATGTTGCCTGCCTGCTTTTTAGGCTCCCAATAACTTAAAACCGACATGACTCTCCAATTTGACTTCCATCCATCTTCCGACCTCGTATACAACACACTCTAAAACTAATACCAAACCAATGACTTTCAAGTTTCTATCCTTACCAAAGACGTATCAAACTAATATTTAATGATACCACTAAGTGACCAAACTGTGGCAAGTAAGCAATGGCTTCAACTAAACTTTATGGTTGGTTTACATTATTCCAGTCACTACATCTAGTCCAGTCCAGGACTGTATTATAAGGCCCTGGACTGGACTAGATGTCACTTTCTATACTATTCTAGTTATTTAAAAGCTGTCGAGTAGTAACATTTAAGTAATAGTGATTCCAAAATGGAAGTGCAATAAACTGCACTGGAATGCCACTGTATTGGCTGTCTACAGACAAATCTAGTCGCGTTGGAAAGGGGTCTAGACGCTATCATGAGGGTCCAGACAATTTGACATTTAGTCAGTTTCATTATTGTTACCAGGGCTAACAATGATGGAACTGACAAAAATGTATTTACATATGCTACTGAAAAGCTTATGTTAATCCTGTTGAAAGTTGTTGTAGAAATACGAAACGCTTTGAAAGTGATTTGCCCCTGGATTGAAAAGAGACCACCATTTTTGTTATTGGACTGGGTATCTGACTGGATTCAGTGCACGGTACCGGAATCATAACGCTATTCCGAGTATTCCAGTTGCGATCTAACACTGGATGAGATTACTGGACTGGAATGCTACTGGCATAATGGAAACGGCCACTAACTTTGGACCGTAAATGAATGTCCCCTGTTCATGTAACGCGCCTCTATTGTAACTTAGCGTGAACTGACAAAGTAATAAATGTTGTGTCATTGTTAGGTTGGTTATAAAGTTAGCAGCAGTTGTGAGCAACTTAAATGTTACTTAGAATGCGGGATGGACTGTGAAAAATATATATTTAGTTGTTTGTTTGCTCGCTATTTTCAGTATCATAGCTTCAAAGTCAAAGTTAAAATTATTTATTTGATATAAATTTATCACATACTCGTATAAAGCAAATAAATAATTTTGACTTTGACGACGTTTTGTACAATACTGATGGTACAAAATTTGTCAGTGCAATGACACATTTTGCAACAACATTGGCAAAGTGCTAAAGCAATGCACAAACAGCTTGAATAAGATTTTTTGTCTCCAAGATCCTCTAGGTATTTATTATTTTGTAGTCGTCCATTTGCCAGTATATCACAAATAAAAGTAGAAAACAATAAGGACAGAGTAGACGGACAGACGACATACTATGAATGGATCTGAAACGACCGTATTCCAAAAATATAGCAATATCTTTCTCCTGAAACCACACAAAGAGATATCTCAATGAAGAAAGTGGCCAAGTGTGAGTCGGACTCTCACACGAAAGGTATACCACCGTACAATATTTAACACATATTTTTTATCTCCCTAATTAAAAAATATACACGTTCTTAAAGATCGCCGGTGGTGATGGAATTACGGACGAACTCCTAAAGGCTGGCGGAAGCTGTCCAGAAGCTGTTTGATTTCGTCATACTCGAGGGCAAAACGTATGGAACAGAGGTGTGGTGATACTTTTCTTTAAGAAGGACGACAATGCTCTTTTTAAGAATTATACGTCCATCTCACTACTGAACCATGTCTACAAGCTGTTTTCAAGAGTCATCATGAACCTTTTCGCGCCCAGGTTTGACGACTTCCAGCCTCCCGAAGAAACCAGATTCAGTAAAGACTGCTGTGGCAGGTTATACAGAAGACCGAAGAGTATAACCTGCCTCTGTGCTTAGCGCTTGTGGTCTACGACAAGGCCTTCGATTAGATCGAGACATAGGCTGTACTGCAGTCTCTTCATCGGTGCCAAATCGATTATTGGTACGGTACATCGAGGTGCTGAAGTGTTTGTACAAAAACGCTACTATGTCAGTCCGACTCCGGGTGCAGACCTCGAAACCTATTCTGCAGCGAGGTATGAGACAGGGAGGCGTTATCTCATCGAAACTGTTGGTCCGGTACAACGGTGGTACGTTGTACTGGACGATGTCTTTAAGGTTGGACTGGAAAGGACAAGGCAACAACATCAATGGTTAGTACATCACTCACCTTTACTTTGCCGACCATATAGTAGTCATGGCTGAGGCTATGGCTCAGTACAATGTTCGATGACCTCAATAGAGCTTCCGAAAGAATAGGTTATAAAATGAATATTAACAAGACAGAGACCATGTCAAACGCCCATGTAATACCCACTCTCTTGAAAATCGGAGACGCTACACTCGAAGTCCGTTTCTATACTCGTCCACGGTATGTTCACCTGAAGACGCTATACTCGTCCACAGTATGTTCACCTGTGACAAACTGTCTAGCTTCGGGAAACCGGTCAATTGTGGAATCCAACTCGGCTGGGCAGCGTTCGGGGAGCTACGCAATATTTTCACGTCCCTCATACCGCAGTGTCTCTAGACGAAAGTCTTTGACCAGTGCGTGTTGCCGGTGATGACCTATTGCACTGAAATGTGGTTGCTCACAATGGGTCTTATTAGAAGGCTAATAGTCACCCAAAGGGCATCCCATTCTCTACGTGATCGAATCAGAAATGAAAAGATCCACAGGAAACCAGGGTAACCGATGTAGCCCTAAGAATTGCCAAACTTAACAGGCAGTGGGCAGGGCACATTGCTCGCAGAACAGATGGCTGATGAGGCCGAAAGGTTCTGGAGTGGCGACCGCGTCCCGGAAGACGTAGCGTTGGAAGGCCTCCCACAAGTTGGACCAATGCAAACCGTGTGAAGGCCGCAGAAATCCAGTGGATGCGGGAAGCACAGAACCTGTCGAAGTGGCGGTGCTTGGGGAGGCCTATGTCCAGCAGTGGAGGTCTTCCGGCTGAAATGATAACACTTTTCTTGTATGGGGACCAGGTTCCCCTTTAATTTTAAACATTATTTTATTGTTTGTTGTTATGGCGGCACTGTGATAATTTCGAGTGTGTACTTATTACCGTTCAAAAGATACAACCCTGTGACAGATGGACGGGTGGACGGTAGAGCCTTATTAATAGGGGACCGTTGGCACTCATTGCGTACGGAACCCTAAAAATCGTCACTAAAACCTGATATTCTTACATCAAACCGTCGCGTCTGATCTTCGTCTAGACTTGCGAGACAACTATTAGTCTAGACAGAAATAGTTCTTTTCTCTGGAAATAGTCAAAGCGAGCGGATTGGTACCTACGTTATGACACGTTTATGAAGTACAGTCGAACAAGTTATTTGTTATACAGGTAATAATATTCATATTTTCACTACACTTTTGACGACACGGTTGGCGTAATGGCTGAGCAATCGACTGCTGCGCAGCGTGTCGCGGGTTCGATCCCCATACAGAACAAATATTTGTATGATCTGCAAGTAATTGTTCCGGGTCTGGGTGTTTGCGTTTGTGAGTTCTCTATGTTTGTGAACGCACCCACGATACAGGAAGAAATTCCTAGTGTTGTAGGACAACGTTCTAAAAAAAAACCCTGCTAATATTTGTTTTAATTGTAGTAATCGTAATCATAAATCTTTATTTATCTCAACATCATGATAAAATTATTACAGGTTTACAAAATGCACAATCTTAAATAGAGAAAGGTATCTGAGGTATGAGAGTCCTGAGTAAAGATCACCAAATAGGACATGTTACAAAATGGTTAGAGTCAAGATATTGTAAAATATAAGCCTGACATCGCAATACGTATAAGCAGAATCTACAAAATAAAAAGAAAAATTTAAAAGAATTACATAATTATTCTTTTTGTTAATTATAAAACTGGGGAAAATTGGAAACTATATTGACTGATACCTAATTTGACTGAGTTACGTAACTTTCAGTTTGAAAGCAGTACTTACAGTTACTACTAGCTTACAAAATTCAAAACACATGTATGTACATAAAATAAACATCAGTTTCATTCAGAACATAAAAAATAGAACATAGTAGTAGTATTGTATGAAACTGTTACCTATCAGAGTTTATTAAATTAAAATTAAAATTCATTTATTTTCAGACAACAGGTATCCATATTGTGTTAGTATTAAAAAAACAACTTATATTCTAGTGTCAGTAGTGGTACTGATATAAAATAAAATAATGCACATGCCACGCAGAGGACGACCAGACAAGAAACATGTTTCCTACCTGAGCAACCTCCGCCTAAATGTTTGATATTCGGAATATAGTTCTCCGCCACAGCTCTCATGATACGGTCCGACTACCTCGCACTCTGCTCATCAGCGACGCGGTTTTTTGCGAATTATGGCTTGAAAGTCATCTGTGTGGGTCTCAGCAAACATTTCCGAGGCGCTGCAGAAACGGGGCAGTCGCAACGACATCCTGAAAGCATTATTATATAGTACGCGCAGGGCATCCAGCGATATCTTGGTGTGGTTGACCCACAGATTGCTCGTGTAAAAGCAGTAAGTCTTGAAAAAGATAATTTTTGGTAGGTCAGAGCACCGAGCAAATCTACGGCTTTTTTTTTTGGATGGGAAATCATCAAATAACTTCTCCCGCTCTGAGCGGAGCGGGAGGGTGTGTCAGACTCTTACTGACTAAAACCTACCCGTATTCCTTCCTGTTGCCTGTGTTGCCAGGGGCCTCGGTGACCTTTCAGTACCTTCCCGCGAAATCTACGGGCTACCATGTTACCTCAGACCGCCAAAGCCCTACGCTCCCTCTCAATGTCTATATCATCCCTAAAGATAAAACACAATAATGAGTTTATAAACAGAGCTGTAGGCGAGGACTGTAATAGCATCACCTAGTTATGGATTATTAAAACACGAGTGTGAGTTTATAAATAGAGCTACAGGCAAGAATTACAATCTAGCTACGTGCAGTGTCATAGACTACTTTATCAACACTCATGCAATTTTATCAAAAACACAATTGACAATGTCGTAAATATGGCGGCCGTACCCCCACAGATAACACTTAAAACATTCGAAACTGTACATAAATAGAAAAAAAAAGTTATTTTGTTAGGGCCAAAAAAAAAGCATTGTTTTGTTAGAGCAAATGTGTTTTAATAAAGGTTTTTATTTTCAGGTGGATAAAGTCAGTCAGATAAAAAAACTTTTTATGTTGTCATAATTAAGAGAGTTGAGTAAGGGTCGATTCAAAGCAGGAAAGCAGAGGCCAGCAGCGGCGCGGCGAACACTTTCAGTGTGAAATAATTTTAAACTTTATCTACATAATTAACAGCATCGCTTGAAAAGCTCTATGCCGCCCGCGGTGCCGCGAGGCCATGTGCGTGTTGTTAGCGATACTGCCCGAGCGGCGTCGCTTCCGGCCGCTGTAGGCCGCTTCTGAACGCTTCCGGCCGCTGCCAGCCGCTGCTGCCGGCTTCTGGCGTTCCGATGTGAATCGGCCCTTAAAGACATTGACCACTAGGTACATTGTGTAAAAGTAGCTGCAAGTTAATTACCTGTATACCAAATAGTTCGTTCGACTTTAGCTACGAGTTTGAGCAAGATTTAGATTTCATTATTTTCGTTACTAAAGCTTTAGTAATAGTGTTCGTTTTTCTAGTTTAATTATAATGGATTTCTCAGAAGCCATTCGGAGACTGGATTGAAAATCAGTCTCACTAAGGGGTATCATTTTATATAGTAATTGGGTTGTGGAGGTCAGATGGGTACAGATAGTCGCTCCATTTCAAATATTGGTTTTCAACTGCATCCGGTGAGACTAGAAGCCGACCCTAACATAGTTGGGAAAAGGCTAAGGCTAAAGGCTGTGTCCGGTAAGAGCGTTTTCGCACTGGGGCTTGTATAGTTATAGCAGCCACCCGGGTCGATCGATCAGGTTAATCTACATTACCACGATTGATCTGTGGATGGGTGACGATCTTTACATATCAAGTCCCTTCCATGCCTCGGAAAGCACACTAAGCCGTTGGTCCCGGCTGTCTTTCGTGGATCTTTGACAGTCGTCACGGGTAGTCAGAATCCCGAAAGTCTGACATCCAGTCTTACCAAGGGGTATCGTATTACCCAGTAACTGAGTTGTGAAGTTTAGATAGGGAGTCGCTCCATTTAAAATACAGGTATTCAGCTGCATCGGGTAAGCTAGACAGATGATGAAGAGTGTTTTCGCACATCCAATCCGAATCCGTATCCAAGAGTTCAAACCGAATTGGGAATTTTCTAAATTCAGTCGGACAGAATCGAGATCTATAATATATACGCAACTAACGCAACCTTCATACAAATAGTACCATGGCTACTTCAGACCGACATTTCACGGATTCGAATCGGAAGCAGTGAAGGACTCGTCTTAGGCTCGTCTCCTATTACAAGGGACTAAAGAGTCCATAATACCTCAAATTGCTTAGTATATCGGAAATTCTGCAGCATTAATTTAAAAAATAAATATATTTTAAAGTTAAGGATTAATGTTGAGTACTTACTACGAGTATGTTTGACAATAAAAATTCGATTCCAAAAAATTTTCTCGACAGAAAAAAATACAAATGTGCGTGTCATGTATCCATGGTCCTGAAAAATGAAGTTGCAAAGAAATTCGTGCTGGATATACTAATTGTTTAAACTTGTTCCACAACAACTCGATTAACAGTAAATATGATGTTACTTCCAAACCGAACAATAAACCGCTAGTAATAAAAAATACTTCAAATTAGATCATAAAACTTTGCATAATAACTAAACTAAATATAAAGCATATATTCTTATTATTACCATTATTTTCACCGTAAAAAGAAATTACTTAATCTATCGGCACCTTGGAGCCTTCTCCCTACCAACCGCCCTATCTTGCTTGCTCACCTGACCGCGAGTAGTAGTGAGCGAGCCAGATAAAGAGTGAGGTGCGCTGAGGTATTATGGACTCTTAAACGTAACTGGCGAAATGTGGGTGGACTTCACACTACAGCCCTCCCCTGCAAATGCTGCTGCGCCCTCACGCAGGAGGCGCCTTGGGCGTCGGGAATCCCAGGCCGACTGCCGGCCACCATAGGCGCGGGCTTGCGGACGGTGAAGAAAGAAAGAAAGAAAGAATAATATATTTATTTGTCACAGAAACACGTGCACATAAAAGGGTAATTCTTATAAATAATAAAACTAAACAGACTTACACAGAGAGACACAGAACATATACAAATAGTCAGCAACTGCACGCCGTGACTGTGACAAGTAGGCTTCCACTCAGCATGATGCTGTGCTATGGGGGACCCACAGCAAAGCGCTGATTTTCAGTGGTCACCCGAAAACGACGTACGGAAATCAAGTCAGGTTATGAGATTTTTACATACATATTAGAAAAAACAGGTAATAAAGTATAACAAAATAAACAATACTTAGAAAATAATATAACCATTATGATCGATAAATACTATACAATAACAACACAAACAATAAAATAACATAAAAAAGTAAATATTTAAGTAGGCATCATCACCATGCATAAACAATTCCTACCCATAGTACCTACACAATAATTTGCAGTGATTTGTCTCGCTCCCACTCTCACCTTCTCGTCATATTATCTATGTTCGCGTCGCCTGCGCGGCTGCGCTGCTGTGAGCAATGGGTAGCTCGCCGTCCGATAAAGACCAGGCCCGGGTCGACGGCACGAAGTGTTCCACGCGCGCCTCAAAGACAACTGACCATGCTATTAAACGGGGTCCATGCTATTAAAAAGTACTTACTTATTCCATTGTCAAGCTGTGTCACGGGAAGGTACTAAAGGGTTACCAAGGCCCCTGGCAACACAGGCAACGGAAGGAATACGGGTGGGTTACAGTCAGTAAGAGTCTGACACACCCTCCCGTTCCGCCCAGAGCGGCAGAAGTTACTTGATGATTTCCAACCCAAAAAAAAAAAAAAAACCATGCAAGACAAAAAATTGCATTCCAATCAACTTGTTTTGTTTATTGCTGAATATGAAAAGCATTTAGTAGCTATGTTTTTTGACGGCCTAACGTGACTTGGCTGAGCACAAGAAATGAAAAGCCACATTATGAAAATAATTAGAGAACTAATAAGGCTATATTTGGTTAAAAAATATTTCTAAAATATGCGAAAGTATTTTCACAAGTTATGTAAAGCTAAAATTACTTTACGAAATTAGTGACATAAACAACATACAATTAATTATAAGGCTACTTTTTCGTTGGTGACAGTCCCTTGGTTCATGAAAAAGTGGCTCTATAACACTTTTTCGTACTTTTGTATAAGTGTGCGAGCCGCGGTAGCGTCAGTCACTAGCCCACGTGAACCATGGGACTGTCAGCAACAAAACCGTGACCTTATAATTTTAAGTTATTTCATGTCTTTAATTTCGTAACGTAATGTTGTCTTTATGTAGGTAAGTACAGACAGGGAAATGAATTGTTTATCAAATTGACACACTACGTAAATTTGCCGTGTTAAAGCAATTTCATACAACTTTCAAAGAACGAAAATTTGAATATGCGGGGAATGTAAGTTAGCAGTCAATTTGATTGACACACTACGTAAGTTTGCCGTGTTATAATTTCATACAACTTTCAAAGAATGACAGTTGTGATTTAAGTTAGCATCAATTTGATAAACAATTAATTTAGGTACCTGACTTTACCCACCTAACCAATTGTAATATCTTTATAAAATCTAGTTCAGTTTACAGGAACCTTTTTCAGCGTAGGTATTACAAAACCAGTGGCACAGAACAGCGATTAGATTTACGACTGACCACTTGAGAACAGAACTACCCTCGTTATTTATACCCTTTTTAATGTCCCGAAGTACTATCAATTGTAAGATTATCAAAGCAATTGAAGTCAGATCTCGTAATATTGTTTAAAATCGTCACAAATAAAAGTTCTCAACAAATAATTTAGGGTCGATTCATACTAGCGTAGAGTTGAAGCGCAGCGTAGCGTCAATCTGAAAGATAACAAAGCAAATTCAACCTTATGTTTACGACGTAATGCACATAATATTTGTATCGAGATAAAAAAGATGCACCCATTCTACAGAATACATGCGTCTGCAAGCGATCGACGCTGCTATGCGATATGTGCATTAAGGCTCCCGCAGACAGGCGCGACGCGACTCTAGTAGAACAATTTTTATGAAAACTTTATGGAAATTGTTCTACCAGAATTGAATCGCACCGTCACGTCGCGTCTGTCTGCCTTTTCATTGAATCAACCCTTAAGCTGTTACTTTTCTTGTTGAATTATTTTATTTAAATTACTTTCAGCTGGTCGTTTCAATTTTGCAGATAACTTTGTTATTTTTATCAAAGGAATGACTTTGACATTTTAACAAATTAAAGACGCTGTCAAAACGTCAAAATTACTCCTTTGATAAAAGTGTTTTGGAGAAAAATATTGTGGCTAAAGCGATTAAAGTAAGTGAGGCCAGAAGGACTAAATACAAACCGGCCAAGTGCGTGTCGGACCACGCACACTGAAGAGTTCCGTAGCTGGGAATTTGGTATAAATTTATCCCAAAAACAACCTTAACATTGTAGTTGAAAAATATGTTCTCTCATACATCGATATATGTATTCTACAATTAATTGTCCAACTGCAAATTTAAGATGGTCGACTATTACTCGTTAACATGTAAAGGCCAGTTAAACTATCATAAAAAAATTCATGGCAGTAGTACATAATTATTATGTATGCCAGCCATGCCATGAATTTTTTTACATCTCCATAAATAACCATTTAGCTGGCAGGGGAGGGGGACACTTGACTCTAACAAAAATTAGCACTTTAATGCTTAATATTACGCAAGCGGATCCTTGAATCGAAAAGTGGTTTTCACAGACCCGCAATATTTTTGAACGGCCTATCCAACGATATACCACTCTCTGGGGTAGACGAGAAAAAAGAATCATCCCCACATAACGTGCAAGGGAGGTAGGTACCCAAAATTTTTTTTTTAAGATATCATTTTAGCACTTAGTTGGTGTGATTAATATGTATAACTATGCCAAATTACAACTTTCTAGTACTAAGCGTCTCTGAGCTACAGCGGGGACAGACAGACAGACGGACATGGCGAAACTATAAGGGTTCCATGTTTACTACGGAACCCTACAAAGAACGAGTACTTAGAAGTACATAATTGTATAATTCTGTACCTATACCTAGGTACCATTGCGGACACTGGTGGTTGAGCACTTTTCACCCTAATGCCCTAAGCAATAAGGTTGAAAAGTGGTCATCCACCAGTACACATTAAATCGCACTCCCCCACTGCACCGTGAGTTTGGATATATTTTTCACGTTTTAGTTGTAATGCTTAAACAAATTCGTATACCGCTATTTGCTATGTAGTGTAGGCAACACTGAAAGGAAGTTTTTTAACATGATCAACTAACACAAGTGGAATTAAATGCATATTATTGAAATACATTTACGGAAAAACTACATTTAGTGTCAAACTCAAACTCAAAGCATTTATTTCAATTTAACCAGTTACAGGCACTTTTGAATTGTCAAGGAGTCGGTCAGCTACAAATATGAAGCTAGTTGCCCATTCAAAAGCGTAGTAGGTACCTATGGAGAAGAACGGGCAAGAAACTCCATGGACACTCTTTTAAATAATATTGATACTTAAAGATTAGTACAAAAATAATGTTGAAATTATAACTAAATGTGAGGAAAATGTCTTTAGTGAACCTGGTGTCAGAGTTTTTATGCCGACTATGGGCCTCAGTTGGCTTCACATGCCGTCGAAAAATATCTCTCGGCATGCCGGTTTCCCCACGATGTTTTCCTTCACCGTTTTTTAAGCAACTGATATTGATATAATACGCACATGAAACCGAAAAGTCAGAAGTGTGTGCATTGAGTTCGAACTCGACACTTGGCTGTTCGACTATCACTGCTGACCCTGGAAAAAGACAAGAGGATGACGATAGTATAGGAGCAATTAAACACGATACAAATTAATTCACAAGTTATTTACAAGGCAGCTGTGAGTGGAAACGCCAGAATGGGACGTCCTAGAAGAACATAATATTGCAGTAGTCACTTTATGGGTGATATTCTCCAGAAAGGTCAGGTGTGTCGTACTCGCAACCGGCGTGCGTAAATGACCAGCCCCCTAATTGCTATCAATCACAATCTGAATGATTTTTAAGTAAGAAGTTGAGTGATTTTGAAGTAGTAAGTAGTTGCTAATCCATTCCTTCATACATATGTTTGAAAAATGTGCCTGCTCAGCAACGTAAATAAAACAATGAATGTTGTTGAACTGTCAAAAAATGAAACGCATTACTACTGATAGTGTGTTCCGAAATTATGGGGCAGATAAATGACGAAGCAAAAGGAGTATGTAAGGATAGTAGCAGGTGACGTTCTGTAGTTTCTGCCTACCCCCATGGGAAGAAGGCATGAGTTTATGTATGTGTATATTAATTCAAAAAGTGTGTTCGTTCTTGAAATGACAGTTAGATTATCTACATATAATTTAACTGTCATATACATATTTTCGAGCCGTTTGGGGTTGAAATCCTCGGGCCGTGGGGTCCGAGTGCTCACGGCCTTTTAATGGAAATCTCCAAACGGCTGGTTGACACTTCCCGTGACCCAAACGCGGCTTTTACCTTGGCCAGAGGCTAAGCATTTCCATACAATGTGGCAATGCCGCCAGTCTCTTGGGTACATTACCAGTCGACAGCGATGTGGATGA
Source organism: Atethmia centrago (assembly GCA_905333075.3). Lineage (NCBI taxonomy): Eukaryota > Metazoa > Arthropoda > Insecta > Lepidoptera > Noctuidae > Atethmia > Atethmia centrago. The sequence continues at coordinate 20,655,345 of HG995385.1, forward strand.
ATTTTTCGACGCCCTATTTTAGTTTGTGTATAATTTTAGTTATTTTTATGGTAAATTTGACCAAGATTAAGAGGAAGCTTGACTACACAATACACATTTATTTATAAATGTAAAAAAAAATGTTACATTACTAATATTTACGACAATATAAATAATGTATGGTCCTTTATTTTCCTTATTTTGGTCCTTTTAGGACCTATTTTATTTGTGGACCTAGTGGACCACAAATAGCTGAGCATGGCGACAGCCCAGTATGTGACCATGACCCAACTATCGTACTTAATATGACATTATTATGTCCGACATAAATAAAGGAATATTGTCCTTTAGTGGAGCTTACAAGGAATGATAACAAAATCAATATAACCTTTACGATTTTATTACTGGATACTGTAGTGTGGGGGACGTGCTACACTAAATAAATAATATTCCTTTTTTTACTGTTTATATATTTATATTTTATAATACAATACACATTCGTTTGTGAGTTTATGCAAGACTGTCTCTATGAGAATTCATCCTTTTTAATCTTTATTCCGATTTTAAATATGTATTTATATTAAGTTGCCAGTGTCAAATAGCGGCATGCATTATCATAGAACCTCTACAGTACCTATCTAGCTCTGTATAGTGCACGACACTAATCCTAACTAATATTATACATAACATCACGGCTTATTTCCCCGAAGGGTTGGGCAGAGGAGTACCTGAAGTACACCTACATTTCGCCAGTTATGTTTAAGTCCTGTGTAATAGGGTGCGAGCCAATTGCCATCAACAGGACACAAATCCAGACTCCGGGCTGCTACTGAGAAATTCCAGATAGAATATCCCAATAAACCTTTGCACAGAAACTCATGATCAGCAGTAACGCTTGCGACCACTAGACCAACGAGGCAGTTACAACTCTATTAGTATTGAAACTAAGACTGCAAAGTTCAGTGCTACCAATCGCGCACGCGTCAAGTTAGTATGAACGCAACGACTTAAAAATAACTGGCGAAATGTGGGTGTACTACACCCACATTTTGCCAGTTATGTTTAAGTTCCATGTAATAGGGGGCGAGCTTATTGTCGTAACTGAAACTGCTGAAACTGAATAAAAATAGTTTAAAGGACATGACATATTGTTTTATTTTTGCAATTGTTTTATTCTATAGTTTACAAATAAAAAAGTTTTACGAGTCTAAAAGGTCAGGAAACTTAGAAATATAAAGATAAGTTTTCATTAAATAACTCTGTTTTTCGATAAGAGATGGCGCTAGGCATTGTGGTTATCGAGTATAAGAATGATTTTCTATTATTCAACACACCATTGAGGCGCTAGGTTTTTTTTTGCACCATGAAGGGGGCAAACGAGTATGCAGGTCGTTAAGGCTTATATTATTTGTGAAGGGATGAGGATTACACTGAATAATTAATCTATTATTTGAATGAATAAATTGTTTTTAATATTCATAAACAAAAAAAAAAAGATGTAGGAAAGACGGACAATATACACAAAGTACAATTAGATGGTCTATCACTAACAAGTGGTCTCGGGTTTGAAGTGCGGGGAACTTATAACTAATTACAATAAATTCATAAAAGTAGCAAAAAAACGTTAAACGTTAAATTGAAAATATTTGGTCAGAAAACAAGCACACAGTAACTGACACAAGTCCATATTATGTTAGAAGGTAGATACTTCTAGCTATGTTAGTAAAATTTAAAATAATTATTATTTAACATGTTTGTGTTTGTTTTGTCCCAAACTTCTGCGGAGTTTCGCCAGCTAATTTAATTTGACCCTGTAGTTTTAAAATAGTTTTTTGAAAAAGTGTGGAGAAACGTCTTTGTTTCGCCGGAGGTTAATAAAATATCTACTGAAGACCGCTAGGACTGCAATAGTGAGATTTTGGTTGTTGAAAGTAGAACATATTTCACTAGTGGTAGAATAATAAGTAGGTAATAAGTAGGTATCACCTTTGTACGTATTTTTCTGTTCTGTTCTTCTTTTCTGTTTTTATATGCTGTGTACATAAATGGTAAAATAAATAGGTCTAGGGAGTTTTCGACGGAAATAAATAGACTGTCGGAAACAGAAAGCTAAATAAAAAATAAAAAACCGGACAAGTGCGAGCCGGACTCACCCACGGAGGGTTCCTTACAAATTTGTCTGTATATATAATAAATAGTTCAGAAATCGAGTTCCGCAGTTTTTTTTGAGCTTTATACGAAATTCAGTTTCCAAAACCTACAATATTACTTACATTATTGTTATACTAATAGTTCATTCCCTAAATTAGTTAGGTAACCTAATCATAGTTTTTTTTTTTAAATTAGATTTATAAGTGGTGACTGAAAAAATAATGGTATTTTAAATAAGTACCTACGGAACCCCAAAATCATCAAAAACTGAAAAAGTTGGACTGACCTTTTCAAAATTACTCCGTTGGAGTCGGATTTCCATTGTTTCAGCGTAAAGCTGCTTAAATATCAAAGGCACATAACTACACATATTATCAAGCTTGTATTCTCCGAATGGGTAGGCAGAGGTATACGATAGATACATCGAAATTTCGACAGTTATCTTTAGATCCCATGTAACAGAGGGTGGGTCATCAAATGGGGACAAATCTAGGCTGCTTCTTAGAAATTCCTAACGGAATAAAAACATTAATATCTTGGCATCAAACCCACAACCCCAAGTTCCGCAGTCGCGCTAGACCACTAGACCAGGCGAGGCAGTTTACAAAACACACAAATGTTCAACACAAAACTATAACAGAGTTACTTTAAGCCATAAGCAACCACGTCAGGCACAGACACAGATGTTAATTCACAAAAATACCAAAATTAAGTTAAGTATACCAAAGAGACCGTAAAACCTTTACGGTATCTTTGGGACCTATACTTAACTCAATTTTGGTATTTTAGTGAATTGGATCCTTTTCGTGTAACTACGTCCAATTGTGGTATGATCTTTACATTTTTTGGGCCGGTAATGTACAGTTGCTAGCACATGAAGTTACCACAAACTGTCAAATTTTTCCGAAAATTTGACAGTTTGTGGTAACTTGATATGCTGGCGACTGACTTGTGTTAATTACTATGCAAACCAAGCTGTCAAAAACCAAGCACACTCAAGTTTTACTCAATTGCAGCTCAAGTCTTACAGACCAATAAAATGAGCGAAGTCTTAAGGCTTTAGTTCCTCAAAGGCTTCTCAAGGGGCGAACTTGCAAAGAGAATTGTTTAATACGGTATAACCACTAAGGAAATTGCAGGCAATTACCTTAAAATTTTAACTTGTAAGGAAGGTAGGTACACTTACAACTAGGTAAATTTTTTGTTAAGTTATTTTTTGTTATTCAGAGAAAAACGGACTTAGATTTCAAGAGAATGGTCAATTCCAAGTGAAAAATTCTCGTACTTAATAAACGTTCAAATTCAAATCGCAGCCTCTTCTCAGCAGCGGCAATCAATATCAAAAACTTGTCAAAAATGTAGGAAAATTAGAGGTTATTTTGAGTGAATCTTCTACTTCGATCCCTTTTACCAGTGGGTACAAAAACAAAGGTGGCACACAAAATGACACAAATAAAATTGAAGTGTCTGTTTGTAATGTCAAAATAATAGCTTTTTACTACATGCATAATAATATGAAAGTATCAACGGTACAAAAAAAATTTACGTGATACGAGTAAGGAGAGAGAGATGCGTCACAAGCCGAACGCTTAGGCCGATCGTGCCTCTCTATCGCTAGTTCCGCACTCTCGCTTGCACGCTCGGGTCAGGCGGAACATGACAATAGTCATGCTTTTTCAATCGTCCGTTGGTTTATAAGACGTTCCCACGTCAAAGAAAAAAATATTTAGTCTATACAAATAAATAAAATTGAGGTGTTTGTTTGTAATGTCAAAATAACAGCTTTTTAGTAATTGCATAATAATATCTATGCTGTGGAAATGCGTTCCTTGTGTAGCTTGTGTGCTGTGACTATAAATTATAGGCTGAAAAATGATGTGATAAGGTAACGGTGCAGTTTAAAAGAAGATGTAGTGACAGACATTGAAAAGAGTATGATTAGATGGTTTGGTCATGTTGAGAGGATGAATGAAAGGAGACTGACAAAAGGTATTTACAAGGCAGATGTGAGTGGAAACGCCGGGAGGGGATGCCCCAGGAAGACATAAAGTGAGCTCATTGGTAGGATTCAAAAAGGTCAGTTGCGTAGTACCCGCAACTGGCGTGCGTGTATGACCAGATGTATGAACGTAAACGAAGCAAAAGGACTATGTAAGGAACGTAGCAGATGGCGTTCTATAGTTTCTGCCTACCCCCATGGGAAGAAGACGTGAGTTTATGTATGTATAATAATATGAAAGTTTATACGGTACTTATAAAAAAGAACAATTTTTAAATATTTGGTCTGTCTGTATCTGTTTGTTCCGGCTAATCTCCGAAACGGTTGGACTGATTTTGAAAGAACGTTTCACTGGCAGATAGCTGATGGTATAAGGATACTCCTTATACCATCAGCTATCTGCCAGTGAAACTTAGACCAGTTTTATTTTTGAAAAATCCACGCGGGTGAAGCCAATGGAAGTAGCTAATATTTTTCTTTCTTTTCTTTCTTTCTAATGAACAGTCTGTCTGTGTGACCGCTTAGTTTAAACTACACAATGTATTATGATGCGTTTTACACCACCATTTAGAAAATGTATTCCGGAAAATAGATAAAAAAAAAAAGTTTGTTGACACAAAATACCTTTGTATACAATACCAAAACATACACAGAGGGACTTGTGGCCAAGTAATAACAGCCGCACGGGTCGATCGACCAGGTTAAGCTACGCTGGCCGCGGTTAGTCCGTGGATGGTTGACCATCTTTACACACCAAGACCTCTCCTTGCCTCGGAAAGCACGTTAAGCCGTTGGTCCCGGCTGTCATTTGTAGATATTTGACAGTAGTTACCGGTCGTCAGAAGCCAACCAGTCTTACCAAGGGGTATCGTGTTACCCAGTAACTGGGTTGTGGAGGTCAGATAGGCAGTCGCTCCATGTAAAGTACTGGTATTCAGCTGCATCCGGTGAGACGGGAAGCCGACCCCGACATAGTTGGGAAGAAGCTAGGCAGATGATGACCAATAGGTACTGTTCTCATAGGTATATTGGATTTTGGGAAAAGGCTGCACAAATTGTAAAAAACCCTGCCTCCTAAACTAGGGGGACCCTGTGACCTAGGAGTCAGTGTTTCACTGTAACTTCGTGTACAAAAGAAACATTTATTTATTTATATATCGACGCTTGAAAGGCAAAATTTACTAAGCGACTTATGGCAAATTTGACTTTACATTATTAAAGTCAATTTTAGGAAAAAAAATAATATAAATTCTTGTAATCATCCTACAGGCGTAAATTTTATTATCGTTTTGGAAATCTTATTTAACTAATCATCTGAATAAGAATATAAATGATTTTTTTCTGAAAAATTGATTTTAATAATTTAAAGTCAAATTTGCCCTATTTCGCTTAGTAAATTTTGCCTTTCAAGCGTCGATTTGTATAAACCCCTAATGATGAATTTAAATTCTGTGATTACTTTAACTCACACACTGACCTATTACTTTACTATTTTTAGGAAAACGTATACTTTTACAATGTTTGTAAATATGTGAGCATCATGTACCTATCACATTATTAATTTGTCGGTCATTGCTTTATTTTTCATTCTTCTTTTACCTATTTTGGTTTAGTAATTTTATTCTAGGTGCATTGTCTTCACATATAATTTTAAAATATACGTATACAAAATTTTATAAAACATTTTAAAAGAGTAACGGTGGAGTTTCTTGCCCATTCTTCTCCATACGAAACTACCTTTTGGAAGGGGCAACCAGTATCAATTCTTTTTTTTTTTTTTGTAAATTTTGACGTTCAAAAGTGCCTTTTATGTACCTATTTGAAATAAATAATTTGACTTTGACTTAATTTAACTATGAATCTGAATGTGTGAGTATGTGTGTCTGTGTGAGTGGGATGGGTTGTGGTGTGGTGTGGTGTACGAGAGGAGAGAGGGTGTTATGTGGGGGTGTGTGTAGTCGTGTAAGGTGTAAAATAATAATTATTATCACGTGCCTAGATTATTTTAGAAATAAGGTCTTCGGTACACGAATAGTCCTGATTACACAGCCAGTTTTGTAATTTGGTTTGACTTCATGTTTGTTTAAATTACTTATTTGGATATGTTTGTTGACCCTTCTGTAAATGAGTGAGCTTATTACATAAAGCTGGCGGCTTGCGAGAGCTGTTTTGTGAGAGGCAGATGGGCATGCAGATTTGCTTTACGAGTGGATGGATCTAACAGAGGAACCTGACTATGCTTCCTGAAGGTGGCATTGAGCACAGAGCTGCTGGACTGTAAGTACCCTGCATTTCGCGTACAATTTACTTGTGGGAAACCTATACGGCTTGCCGAGCACAGCCATCTGGGTGCGTTCCAATCCCAGCAATTTAGTCTTAGCGGTGTCAGCCCAAAGCGGAATGCAATAACTGATGACTGACTGGTAAAGCGTAAGATACACTATTTTTAACGTTTTGATGTCAGCGCAATGCCTTAGAGACTTAAAGATATAAATAAGTTTCCAGACCCTTGACATACGATATTTAAACAATCTGTCGGAATAACAAAAACTTGAACATCAAGTTTTTGTCATCAAGCCCCTGCTTCGCACTGGTTCCATGAAACCAGTGCGAAGCAGGGGCGGGTCACTAGTCTAAACTAATATTGTAAGGTGACGAGTTATGGATTTTTGTATGTTTGTTTTTTTACGCTTTCAAGTTAAAACGGCTGAACAGATTGAGTTGAAATTTGGCACACGAGTAGACTTATGACCTAGATTAGGACATATAATACTTTTTATTCCGATATTCTGACGGGATCGAGACTTATATGGCTGAAACCACGGGGTGCAGTTAGTGATAACATAAAAATTATGACTTTGACGCGCGATTGTGCGTAATTTGTTTGTATTTACTTACCATCCCTTTCTGTACCTGCCTACCTGATTCCAGCACTGCACTACAAAAGCCTGTAATTATATTGACTTATGTTGTTTCTTGACTACGACTGTTATTTTATTTATTTTATTATTAACATGCACAACATGACCACAGTATAAATATGGACGGTACAGAAACTACGTAGTTAAACGTCCGAAACCGCACACTCGCGATCACTGACGACACAGACGCGCTCATTGACGAGACCCCAAACCGAAGCAGTTGTCGCGGTGCCAGTCGTTGGTGCCCGTGTTGAAACGAGCGGTCACCGCGATCTTTTTAAAATGGAGCGTAGGTAATAATTTCAACATTTAGATGTAGTTTCCATACTGTCCATATTTATATTGTGACATTAAAGACCCAGATCCAAGCTATTGCATGGTGGGAATCCCGGGCGGATTTCCGGCCACCATAGGCGCGGGCTTGCGGACGGTGAGCAATGGGTAGCTCACCGTCCGGTAAGGACCAGGCCCGGGTCGACGGCGCGTTGTATTCCACGCGCGCCTCAAAGAGATGTCGTCATCACAAAGGTAGGGGTCCACTAGGGCCGATGCCTGCCGGGGTCGCAGGAAGGTACTTATGGGTCACCGAGGCCCCCGCAACACAGGCAACGGAAGGAATACGGGTGGGTTTTAGTCAGTAAGAGTCTGACACACCCTCCCGCTCCGCCCAGAGCGGGAGAAGTTATTTGATGATTTCCCACCTAATAAAAAAAGCTATTGCATGGTTCAATTTCAATAAAAACAGATATATTCACAATAAAAAATAAAATATTTTATTTCCAAGTATACTTATGGTTCCTCCTGGAAGCCTCGATCGTGCAGGCCTGGGTGTCACCACCGGACAGGCCTGCCGACATCAACGACTAGGCGGAGTGGTTCCGGGAGGCCATGTCCGACATATGAGACGTGGCAATGCCCCGGGTCCAGCCTGGACATGCCTCGCGCCAGGTGTACTGGTGGTCGCAGGAGCTGACGGCTATGCGCACTGCGTGCGTGGCTGCGCGACGCCGGTACACCAGGCACCGCAGGCTCCGTATCAAACCTCCGGATACGGAAGCCATTCAGGCGGAGCTGTACGAGGGGTACAGAGCGGCGAAGACCGCCCTCCAAGCGGAGATCCTGCGGGCCAGGGGGTTGGCCCGCGAGGAGTCGCTGGGGACTCTGGACAGGGACCTGTGGGGACGCCCGTACAAAGTGGTGCGGGATAAACTCCGCCCATGGGCTCCCCCGCTGACGCAGAGTCTCCGGCCCCAGCTTGTGGAGGACGTGGTGAGCGCTCTGTTCCCTTCCCGAGGGGAACACACCTCCCCGCCTATGGCTCCGCCTACTGCGGTGCCCGATGCGGACCACACCGCCAGCGACGACGACGACGACGATGCTCCGGAGGTGACCGAGGTAGAAATAAGAGCGGTGGTACGCAGGCTTAATGCCAAAAATACCGCCCCAAGACCCGACGGCTTACCTAGGAAGACCTGGGTCCTGGCCTTGGAGGCTCTCGGGCCTCGACTTAGGGAGCTCCTAAGCGCATGCATGGAGAGGGGCCAGTTCCCGCTTCGCTGGAAGACGGGGAAACTGGTCCTCATAAAGAAGGCAGGGCGCCCTGCGGACTCTCCGTCCGCTTATCGGCCCATCGTGCTGCTTGACGAGGTGGGCAAGCTCTTTGAAAGAGTCATTGCAGACCGCCTCGTCGGCCAGCTGGTGCAGGTGGGGCCGGATTTGGCGGAGAGCCAGTTTGGTTTCCGCAGAGGGCGCTCTACGGTGGACGCCATCATGCGTGTGCGAGCCCTGACGACGGGGAATGCTGTTGCCCAGGGTGGGGTCGTCTTGGCGGTGTCTCTAGACATCGCCAATGCCTTCAATACCCTGCCCTGGAGTTGCATCAGGGAGGCACTCCAGTATCACCGGATGCCGACCTACCTCTGTCGTGTGGTCGAGGCCTATTTGACGGACAGGGCCGTCATCTACCCCGGTCACCAGGGAGTGTGGAACCGGCAAGAGATGTCGTGCGGTGTCCCACAGGGATCGGTCCTGGGGCCGCATCTGTGGGACATCGGATACGACTGGGTGCTGCGCGCCGACCTCCCTAGCGGCGTCAGCGTAGTGTGCTACGCTGACGACACGTTGGTCCTGGCACAGGGGAGGTCGCACCAGGCGGCGGCCGAATTAGCGGCACGCGGGGTTGCGACAATCGTCGAAAGGATCCGGCAATTGGGACTCGAGGTGGCCCTGCACAAGTCCGAGGCCATGTGTTTTCATGGTCCTCGGAACGCGCCACCGTTGGGGTCCCAAATAACGGTAGGAGGGGTTTCTATCGGCGTCGAGTCGACGATGAAGTACCTGGGACTCGTCCTCGACAGCCGGTGGAACTTCGTGGAACATTTCCGACGTTTGGCTCCCAAACTGGAGCGGGCGGGCGCTGCATTGAAGCGTCTCCTGCCCAATCTAGGGGGTCCAAACGCCTCCTGCCGGAGGCTCTGCGCGGTGGTCGTGCGGTCCATGGCCCTCTACGGGGCTCCTGTATGGGTGCGCTCTCTGGCGCTGCGGCCAGCCCGCCGGTTGAGCGTGGCCCAAAGGTCATGGCCATCCGGATAGTCCGGGGATACCGCACGGTCTCCTGTGAGGCAGTGAGCCTCCTTGCCGGATTGCCGCCATGGGATCTGGAGGCAAAAGTCCTCGCGCACGTGTGGGAGTGGCGCGAGGAGGCGAAACGCCGGGGCGTTAGTCCGCTGCGGCGAGAAATCGCGGCACAGCGGACGGAGCTCCGGCGGGATCTCATGGCGTCATGGAAAGTATGGTTGTCGCAACCCAGTGCTGGGCACGCCACGATTGCGGCGATAAGTCCCCTCTTTGAGGAGTGGGTGGAGAGGCGCCACGGCGTCCTCACCTTCCGCCTGACGCAGGTCCTCACCGGACACGGCAGCTTCGGGAGGTTCCTGTGTCGGATAAGGCGGGAGGAAACGTCCGGGTGTCACCACTGTGTGGATCGCCCGGAGGACACGGTGGAGCATACGGTGGAGGTCTGCCCGGCTTGGGCAGAGCACCGCCGTGTCCTCGTGGAGGCGATCGGCGGCAGAGACCTCTCGCGTCCGGCCCTGGTTCAGGCCATGGTACGGAGCGAGAGGGCATGGGCAGCCGTCACCTCCTTCTGCGAAGCAGTAATGCTCGCTAAGGAGGAGGCGGGACGGTTGAGGTAAAGGCAAGTTTCGCGCCCTCTCGCCCCTAGCCGCCGCAGGAGACGCCCAGGGCGTCGGGAATCCCGGGCGGATTTCCGGCCACCGTAGGCGCGGGCTTGCGGACGGTGAGCAATGGGTAGCTCACCGTCCGGTAAGGACCAGGCCCGGGTCGACGGCGCGTCGTATTCCACGCGCGCCTCAAAGAGATGTCGTCAGCACATACAGTAGGGGTCCACTAGGGCCGATGCCTGCTGGGGTCGCGGGAAGGTACTTATGGGTCACCGAGGCCCCCGCAACACAGGCAACAGGAAGGAATACGGGTGGGTTTTAGTCAGTAAGAGTCTGACACACCCTCCCGCTCCGCCCAGAGCGGGAGAAGTTATATGATGATTTCCCACGATCAAAAAAAAAAAAAAAAGTATATTTATGGTACATTGAGATCTTGAATTAAACATCGATACACATATACTACTATTGCTGGTGTAGCAAAAATTAAATAAGCTAAGTGCATGTAAATTATAGACATTACAATAAGAGTTAAATAAAAGAAAAAAAAATATGAAATTGTTTATGAATTTATATTTTTAGTTTGATACAATAATATTGATTTAGATTAATTGAATAGGATTATTTGTAATGTCAAAATATTAATTATTAATTTATTATGCCAAAAAAAATAAAAATTAAATACTATTAAAATGACAAAAAAAATGTATGTCAAAAATATAAGTTCTAGTGTCAAAATATTTAATTATAATGTCAAATACTAATAGCATAGAATATCACAAATGTCTAAAAGCCAAGTAAACATTTTACATTTGAATTTATTAATTGGTAACATTCTCAAGCCAGGTGGTAATTTATTATACATTTTTACTGTCATACAACTGGCATTTCTGCTGTATAGTTGCAATCTCTGAGGAAGTACTAGCAATTTCCCGGCATTTTTTTTTTATTCAGTCTTTGGGAGACTTGTTCATTCAATAGGAATATGGGTATTTTTTTACAAATAAACAAACCTCAAAAATATACAGGCACAGGAGTGGGAGAATGTTTAATTCTTTAATTGATGGCCTGCAATAGTCTAAATATTCTCTAATATATTAATAGACTCTGATAATTTTTTTTTGTACTTTGAACGCTGTCCACATCCACTGAATTACCCCATATCACTAAGCCGTAACGCAATACTGATAAAACATACCCATGATAAGCATTTAGGACAGTTTGTTTACTGGACACCGGTCTTAACTTGCGAAGAGCATAAGTATACAAATTTATCAAGCTTGTTGCATACTCTTTCTACATGTTCCTTCCAGTTGAGTTTATTGTCTATTATTATACCTAAAAATAAAGCCGATGATCCTGGTTGCAAAATTGTATTATCATGTCGAATTGTTGTTGTTGTTACCGACATGTTGCATGTCTGATATTGAACAATATTGGTTTTATTAATATTAAAAAAGAATAACTATATGAAATAATACTCATAAATAAGTAAAGAAAAAATAAAAGAAAGAAAATATGCTTATTTGCGGTAAACATGACGCAAAGAAGGAACACAAATACAAAAAAGAAACAATTTGGGGGAAAAATGCGTCACGTCCGCGCAAACCGGCCATCGCTCAGTATAATGCTGCGACCCTATGCGAGACAGAGCCCCAGCGCTGGTTTACAGCAACTAACAAAACAAGTCAGCATTTACCTAGCCTTTTCCAAAGTACGTTGAGGTTGGCTTCCAGTCTAACCGGATACAGCTGAACCGGTAAGTCCCCGTTGTCTCCGAATAGGAGTCGCACTCCCGAACCCTTCAGTCCCCACTGACACCGAATAGGAGTCAGGGGCCACGCGGTTTGCAACTCTATTATAACGCAATAAGGTGCTCATCCGCGGAACGAGTTCTGAGCGCGAGGGATCTTGACTTCATCCGACAGCGGCGCGCAAGCGGTGAATACCAGTATTTTACATGGAGCGACTGCCTATCTGACCTCCACAACCCAGTTACTGGGTAACACGACACCACTTGGTAAGACTGGTTATCAGACTTTCGGGCCTCTTCTGGCTTCCCGTAACGACTGTCAAAGATATACAAATAACACTCGGGACCAACGACTTAACGTGCTTTCCGAGGCACGGAGTAAAGATGGTCACTCATCTACGGCCCAACCACACAGCAAGCGTAGCTTAACCTGACCCGTGCGCTATTGTTACTTGGCCACAAGCCCTCTTAGCCCAATAACTAACAAAACAAGTAAAATTAAAAATAACATAATATTGTCACACAAAAAATAAAAAAAAACTCATCTGTCGTCCATCAACTCACAGAATCATGAACATGAACGACATATGTCTATCCGTCTCGCGGCAAAAAAAATACACTCCTGTGTTGATGCCAGTAGAGCATACAGCTTTTCGAGCGACCGAACCAATGGCGAGTTAAAATGCGAAACTGTGCGTGCTGACGGAATGGCCAACAATCCGCCACTGTTCCACTGTTTGCCAGTAGCTCTACCATGAGTTTACAAAGTCAAAACTCGCTAGCGTCTATATAATATCATAAAATATTGTACAGCGCCCCTAGCGGTCACAGAAAGAATTAAAATTTGTACCATGAGCACTATAGATTTCGATGGGTAAGAAACTTAATGTAATCTATTCGATAGTCAATAACGTTTTTCAGCTGTCACCATAGAAAACGGAACTATGCTCTTCGATCAATAATTTATTGATGTGATGTGAGTCACTAATTTGACAGAAGCTATCGGAAGATACGCTTGCGATAGTAGTTACGTAGCTCACTAGCATGAAGCAAAAGTCCTCGCACACGTATTGTTAATCCGCTGCCGCGAGAAATCACGGCACAGCGGACAAAGCTCCGGCGGGTTCTCATGGCGACATAGAGAGTGCGATTGTCGTCGCCTCCAATTGCTGGGCACGCCACAATTGCGGAGATGAGTCCCCTTTTTCAGGAGTGTGCTAGAGAGGCGCCATGGCGTCCTCACCTTCCGCCTGACGCAGGTCCTCACCGGACATGGCAACTTCGGGAGGTTCCTATGTAGGATAAGGCGGGAGGAAACGCCCAGATGTCACCACTGTGTGGATCGCCCGGAGGACACGGTGAAGCATACGGTGGAGGTCTGCCCAGCTTGGGCAGAGCACCACCGTGTCCTCGTGGAGGCAATCGGCGGCGGAGATCTCTCGCGTCCGGACCTGGTTCAGACCATGGTACGGAGCAAGAGGGCATGGGCAGCCGTCACCTCCTTCTGCGAAGCAGTAATGCTCGCGAAGGTGGAGGCGGGACGGTTGAGGGAAAGGAAAATTTCGCGCCCTCTAACCCCTAGCCGCCGTAGGAGACGCCCTGGGCGTCGGGAATCCCAGGCGGATTTCCGGCCACCCCGTAGGCGCGGGCTTGCGGAAGGTGAGCAATAGGTAGCTCGCTGTCCGATAAGGACCATGCAAGGGTCGACGGCGCGTTGTGTTCCACGCGCGCCTCAAAGAGATGTCGTTAACACGGTTGCGGACCACCCAAGGTAAACAAAATTACAAATTGAATCGATGATAGTGACATGTTATAAGGAATAAATATTCAACAACCACTAAATACCATAAGTAGTCCACCAACCGCCAACCTTTTTATTTAGTCGGATTATTTCGTGATATTCACTGTCATAAATAATGAGTTTAAGAGCCGTTCTCTCTTCTTGTTACTGAGAAAGAAAGAAACAAAACATAAGGAGTGAAGTTAGCTACATGACACGATCTATCGAGCTTACCTTAGCATCTGTGTATGACTCCGTAAAACTCATGGTGCAAGCGTTATCGAAATCTATTTGATCCACGTTAATACGCTGGCGAGTAATTTTTCTATAACAACCCATGGTAGACGTACAGTTCATGCCTTCATCTATGCAGCCTATCGACACAATATCTCTAACGGAATTCGAAGAAATAATCGAATTAATTTAATTTACCCGGAACCGGCGCTGTTTAACTTTTTAATTGATAATATTTTGTCAACGGAGAGTGAGCTTCGGGGCAAACTAATTATGTCTTTGATGTGGTTTTGATGTAAGTATTTTTTATGAATTATTAGTAAAAAAAGTTGAAATGCAACATTTTTTTTTGTTGAAGAATTGTTATTAGCACAGGACATTTATATTTTAAGTTACCTACTGATTTTATTTGATGAAATGAAATGAAATGATTGAAATGAAATGATTTTATTTTCTGTAAGTGGGTTTGTACAAACTTTTGCACGTCAATCATATTTAGAAAAAAAACTAGATGAGCTCGGCGTTTCCTATCTGACTACTCTGAGAAGAAAGGCCGAAAAAAACTCAGAGGTCACGGTCTCTTTTAAAGTCCAGACATAATCTTGGTCAGATCATGTGAAGACCATGTAGATTGGTGTCTGAAATGGTCTTTTGAGGAAAGAACCACACAGATTGAGTGGACCTATCCAGTCAGTGCACGTATTTGTCAGTAATCGTGCAGCTTAACTAGCAGTAGAACTTAAGGAGCTCAACGATTCGACGAACAATACCAAAGAAAGGACATTTGGGTAGGCCGCTTAAATGACTCAAACTGCCAGACCAAGATTAAAACTAACTGAGAGAAAAAATAAAAACAATAATCCACATAGTCTTCACATTCACAATAATTTAAAAAAAATATAATACTTCAAAAACTAAATATTAATGTCATTGTATATATAAAAAAATCATCAATGTCACATAAAAAAAAAAAAAAAATAGATGTAGTATCAAGTTAGTTGTTGCCTGGGGGTACATTGGAGTAGCTTAATTGATCCCAAGCCTTTTTGTCGTCCAAGTAATCTTTAACTATATAGAAACCTTTTTGACAGAGTTTCTGTTTAATAAATGATTTAAATTTATTGAGGTTCAGTTCTTAACCATGGCTTGGGAGTTTGTTTTAAAAACGTATACTTTGGCACTTAAATGAATTACTAACTTTTTGGAGCCTAGACTTGGGCGCAATAAGTAACTCTTTGTTTCTAGTATTTATGCAATGAATGTCGCTGTGTTTAGAATATAGATTAATATTCTTTTTGACATAAATCAGGTTCTCATATACATATTGAGATGCGACTGTCATTATGTTTATATTCTCAAATGTATCCCTCAGTGAATGCCTACAACTTAGGTTATAAATTGCTTGAATGGCTCGTTTCTGCAGCACAAATATAGCCTGAATGTCGGCTGCATTTCCCCACAGCAAAATGCCGTACGAAATTACACTATGGAAATAACTAAAATATACTAATCGAGCTGTTTCTACATCAGTCAAATGACGGATTTTATACACCGCGTAGGCTGCAGAGCTTAGCCGCTTCGACAACTTGGTTATTATGTGGGCCCCACTGTAGCTTCGACTCCATAGAACACAGTGGTGTCCACAAGATCCAACTCCGCCCCATTTACTAGTACATTGGTTTTTACCTGCTTAACGCTTAACGTTATTTGTCTGCAAATCTTCTATACTATAAATATATATTAATCTATAATAATAATAATAATAATAATAATAACTGCCCGACCCAGTTCTCGACAATGGAAATATCACTTTGTACTGAGATCGATCCATCATCACCAGTGATAGGAATAGGTAGTGCCTATTTGCCTAAACTTCGAAGAACAGAGACAAGAAACGGAGACTTCCTTAGGACTAACTTTTTTTCCGAGACATCTGTCCCGAAATTTCGAGACAACACATAAATACATTTAAAAAAAATGTTATTTGGAATAAGTAATTCGTCTATATTTACCTAAAGTTTGCGACTAGATATATCATTATAAATAACATACACAGTCGTTACAACCATAAAATTTTCTGAATTTTTTTTTGGAGAACATTTTGTAAATGACTTGTTGATCGTAATACACAATGAATCACAATGTTTGAATAAGAAGCCGTACACGTTTCGAAGTAAATATCTTCGTTCTAGCTCAATCTCGGCTACGTTTAATGAGATTTCTAAAGTTCAAGTGTAAAAAAGGCATTATATGTAACACATAATATGATTTAAAAGAGTGTCCATGGAGTTTCTTGCACGTTCTTCTCCATAGAGACCTACTCTTTGGAACGTGCAATTTAGCTTCACTTTTCTTGGACTGACCGACATTTGACTATTCAAAAGTGCCCGTAAATGGTCTATTTGAAATAAATGCTTTGATTTTGATTTTATCGGTATTTAAAATAAATAAATAATTAATTTATTTGCCAGAATGTAGGTATACAAAGTGGTATGATCTTAATATCCCTCCCCCCTACTCCTTACCGCCCCGCGTGCGCGCAGGTTACCTTCACTTCAATCCTGTACTTCGGTTTGTTAAGTGCGCATCTTCCTGTATTGTTTTTGTGAATATTGTTTTTCACCCTCGCTCGTTTTTTGGTTCATTGGATCTTCTTAATACGACTACTTTGGCTTGAATTTATGGATTACGATTTGCTGCAATAACATTGTTCCTGTCTGTCTACATCAAATAATACGGTAAGTCAACATTTATTACTTTTTGATGTTTTGACTAAAGTTATTTATTTTATTTCTTGTAGGGAAACAAACAGTAAGTTAGATATAAAGAAGAACATTAATGTATATATTATTTTATCTTAAACTAGCAATTTGACAGTCTAGATTGATATGCAATTGTATGAACTTGATATTTTTTAGTGGAGTTTTTAAGATAATTATTGTGTATGAAACGTAGTTAAAGAAAAAAAACATACGCATTTAACTTTTGGTTCAAATATAAAAGTGAACTTCAATACTACCAAGCATAGTAATGATATATCTTTGGTGTCATAAAGAATTGCTAAGGTGGACGAATTCTATCAAAATATATTATTTTTCTGGCCGGTTCTTTTAATATTTGAACCAAAAAGGAATATGTCTTTTGCGCATTGACTAAAAAGCGAAAAAAAAATTTCAATAACAATGATGTTACGCGTGTTCATATTATCTAACCGTTTTTCTTTATTAGAGCGTAAACTGAAATAATAAAATCTTTAAATCGATACAATCGATGCACCTAGCTGGAATGCGTGCACCTCTCCCGCTTTCCTTTCCACCTCCCTGTATCTATAAAGGTTCGTTATTCCTTTTGAGGCATGGAAAACTTAAAATTTTATTTTATTTTAGGTACTTGCCATCGTACATCTTTTTGGAAACCAGTAAGATTGGAGATGGCGAACAAGCCTAAGAAAGCAACAGTACAAAGTTGGATTGGACTTCATCCTGAATTATATTACGACCCGAATTTATGAACAAATTGCAAATCAAAAGCTGTGGGTATCTTTAGACGAGACAACTGATTTTTTAGGCAGATACATGGTACATTTACTTGTAAAACCTTTAAATGCGATCACACAAAAACCATTTTTAGTTGCTTGCAAAGTACTAGAAATTGTTAATGGGAGCACAATTGCCCAATTTGTAATAGACTGCTTTGAAAATATGTGGTGCGATTTGTATGAATCCAAAGTAGGAGACGTTGCTGTATTATGCACTGATAGTGTAGCATATATGCTAAAAGCGGGACGTGTGCTGAAAAATTATTTGCCCAACATGATACACGTCACTTGCTTAGCACATGCACTGAATCTCGTGGCAGAAAAAATACGATACGAATACTCAGATGTAGATGAATTAATTTCAAACGTAAAAAAAATATTTTTAAAATCACCTAATAGAGTGCGCTTGTTAAAAAATACCTTTCCCCACATGCCGCTTCCTCCAGAACCCGTTATTACAAGATGGGGTACTTGGTTGGAGGCAGTGTCATATTATGCAAAATATTATGATCAAATTAAAACAATTGTAAATCTTTTAAGAAGTTCCGACGCGCTATCTATTAGGTGTGCCAAAAATGTTCTTCAAAAGGAAAACTTGAAATCGGACTTAGACTACATTGAGGAATATTTTAAAGATATACAAATTGGATTAAAGAAATTACAAAAATCGAATTTAACTATAACGGAATCCTTTGAAATATTTGATCACGTGAGAACTGTGCTTAGCTGGTGTTCATCTGAGCTTATAAAAAATAAACTCGTAAATGTCATGGACAGAAATCCCGGTTTAGATAAAATTAGAGACATATGTGAAGCGATAACAGCAGGAAAGGATGAGCGATCATACTATATGTACGCGCCTTTAACCTCAGTTGATGTTGAAAGGTCATTTTCAACTTATAAATGGATTCTTAACATAAAAAGAAATCGCCTGACAGTTGAAAATATAGAAAAAATTATGATTGTGTATTTTAACTTAGATGACTCATCTGACAAAGAAAATTTCGGTTCTGTTACTGAACTTGACGAATCGAATCACGATGATTAAATTAAAATCGTTCTTTATTTTTTATGGTATTTGTAACACAAATAAAGATTTTCAAATTCTTAGCAATTTTTGATGCATCAAGTTCTTTATCAAAACCGTACAGTTAGTAGCTCAGTATTAAAACTGATTGTCCTAAATGCTTCAAATATTAATTTGTAAACTTCAAAGGTTAATTTGTACTTTGATTTGAGTAAAAATTGCATCCCTCAACGTCAGTAAAATAAATATGACATAGATATTTAAAGATAGATAAACATACATTTGTTTCTTAAATCTTTCCTTCTGTACATTTTGTTTCATGGTTTCCAATTACGTCATATTTTAAAATAATATAAATATACATATATTTGTTACAACAATATTCTATGTGTTTTATTTTTCCTTTAGAGCCCATTAATTATTTAATGAACCTAGGACGATATCGACCGGCGATTTTTGAGCATTTTTTCTTTCGTTTTTTTTTTGCATAGAAATTTCCAAAAATCGCCAGACAATATCGGTGGTGTGAAAGGACCCTTACGTTTTTTTTTTTTAACTAGTTAATGCCCGCGGCTTTTCCCGCGTGTACTATTGTTTTTGTATCCCATGGGAACTATACTTTTTTTTTAATAGGAAGTAGCATATGTGCTATTCCACACCTTAATCTATATCACTACCAAAATCAGCATTTTCAGTGGCATTGAGTAATGGACATCCATACAAACTATCACATTTATAGACAAACTTTAGATAAATATAAACGAATTACTTATTCCAAATAACACATTTTTTTAAATGTATTTAAGTGTTGTCTCGAAATTTCGAGACAGATGTGCCGGAAATAATTTAGTCTTACGGAAGTCTCCGTTTCTTGTCTCTGTTCTTCGAAGTTTAGGCTAATAGGCACTACCTATTCCTATCACTGATCATCACTGACAGGACTATTGTTGCCAATAAGCCTGGCATAGTGGTGGTGGATCAAACAGAGCGGCGCGCAATGATTGTTGACATAACAGTCCCTCATGACGGGAATCTCGTGAAAGCCGAGAAAGATAAACAGATCAAGTATCTTGACTTGGCTCGCGAGGTTGTCGACATGTGGGATGTGGATTCAGCAATCATTGTGCCGATAGTCGTATCAGCCAATGGCTTAATTGCCAAGAGCCTCGACCAACACCTAAGGAGGCTCACGTTGGACGGCTGGATTAAGGGCTTTATTCAGAAAGCGGTACTTCTGGACACGGCCCGCATTGTTAGGAGGTTCCTCTCTCTGGAGCCCTGACCGCCGGTAGCTTGGACCCTGTTCCCGATACCGGTGGGCCACCATTTTTTTATATTTTTAAATGTTTTTATATATTTTTGTATATTCTAATATTTAAAAATATAATTATATTGTGTAAATAATGAAATAAAAGATAATAATAATAATAATAATAATGCTGAAGAGTTGGTTTGCTTTTGTTTGTTTGAACGCCAAAGCTCTGGAACTACCAATTGGATTTGAAAAAAATATTTTTAATTTTGATAGCCCAACTCTTGACGATGGTTATAAGACTATTTAACATTACGCTACGACCCTTAGGAGCCGAGCAAAAATAAAAAAGTCAGAAAGAACGCTAAGCGAAAACGAAGTAATAGCTGAAGGAGATGCGATGCATCACGGTGGTCGGGTGAAAATACACAACTAAAGTTCGTTTTTTAATCCCAGATAGAAATTTGACATTTCAAATCACCGTTTTTTGTTTTTTTCAATTTGGAGTTTGGCATTTGCACCTGTCAAATTACATTACAATTTATCTGGGATTAAAAAACGAACTTTATACAGGATGTCGTGATTTCTTGGCGCAATTATGCCAAAAGATGGAATTAGTTTAGTTGACCGTAGGCAAGTAGGCGTAGCCATTAAACCTTTAAGGCTCGTGCAGAGTAGCGCAATTCCGCGGTCGCGAAAGGCAGCAATATTCCTGTCGCGCCCTCGATATCGCCGCAGTCTGCAAGAGCGTTTACAAAATCACAGCACCCAATCAGCACCCTAATTGCGTCACACTATCCATCACAATCTGAATAATTTTGAAGTATTTGCTAATCCATTGCTTCATATTGTTCGAAAAAGATGTCTGCTCATCAATGTAAATAACGCAATTAATGTTGTTGAAATTTAAAAATTAAAACCATTGTTACTGATAGCGTGCTACGCAATTTCCCCGCAGGTTAAATACGATACATCCATACCAAATACAGCTTCCCATTACAACGTCAAAAAAAGTTCATCTAAATCCCACATGTCATGTATGCTAAATCTCGTTGGCACAAAGCCTGAATGCCCGTCACATACGATTTAGCGGCTAGAATAATTATATACGCCGACTTTTCAAACTGTTGGCTTAAACCGGAAAAAGGATTTTAGCGGGTCCATTCTTTGCCAGAATATGGACTTTATACGAGTTCGTGGGATGGGTACCTAATGTAGCGTGTCACGTCACTAGGGGAGAAATTATGCAGTGTCATTGTGGAGCTTTGATTGGAATTACGTATATTCAAGCCAACGATACGAGATAAATATATTAAATTGCAACAAATACAAATATCAACTTTAAACTCAAGTAATCTAAGTTGATTTTTGAATGAAAAACTATTGCTAAACGTTTTAAAATAATTTTAGATGCAATGGAAACTGAACCATATGCGAATAAGTTAAAGTTTTTAATTACAAAACATGAAATTTATCTCGTCTTTTTGGCTTTAGTAGTGGTATTTTTGAATGAGCTTGTCCGGGGGTGGACCTCTTTGTACTAATTTGAGGGGTATGGAGTGCAATTAAAGGTACCATCGGACATTTCAGCTTTGTCTCTGGAGTGCATGTACAACACACATGCGATGTTTCTGGTGGCGGTGACCACTTCTCATCACCTTTTAAATCAAACCGAAAGGAGGCAATAAGAAAATGTTTAAATTTTTGAAATGATAACTTAAGGCGCGTTAAGCAATTTTTAGTTGAGCAAAAACTTATGGGTTCGCGTCACCGAAATGCTAACCGTTAATGTGACGTGTTTCGACGGACTGGCGACGTGCAGCGGCCTGTGTACATGTATACGCATATACTTATCATCATCATCATCATCATCATTCCAGCCGAAAGACGTCCACTGCTGGACATAGGCCTCCCCCAATATTGGGGGGGTTTGCCATAATCGCCACGCTTGGCAGGCGGGTTGGCGATCGCAGTATGGTGTTAAAATGTATAGAGAACGCTGCTGCCCATTCTCTAGTAAGTCCCTTAGTCGCCTTTTACGACACTCATGGGAAGAAATGGGATGGTGCTATTCTTTACGTCCGACACCACACGGAACTTATACAATATGTTATTCCAAAGTTTTACTGCCTATTTTTTCATAGTTTTCTCGTAGATTAAATAGCATCTGTCGTAAAAATGTGACAATGTATCGTTTTTAAGGTTCCGTAGTAAACAAGGAACCTTATAGTTTCATCTTGTCCGTCTGTCTGTCTGTCCCCGCTGTAGCTCATAGACGCTTATTACTAGAAAGCTGTAATCTGGCATAGGTATACATATTAATCACGCCGACAAAGTGCTACAATAAAATCAATAATAAAAAAAAATTGTACGTATTTTAAGTACCTCCCTTGCTCGTAATGTGGGGATGATATTTTTTTCTCGTCTATCCCGTGTTGTGAGGTATCGTTGGATAGGCCGTTTAAAAATATTGTGGGCTTGTGAACACCAATTATCGATTCAAGAATCCGTTTGCATAATATTAAGCATTAAAGTACAAATTTTTGTTAAAGTCGAATGTCCCCCAGCCAGGAAGAGCCAGGTGCCAGCTACATGGTTTTTTATGGAAATGTGAAAAAAATCATAGCAGTAGTACAAATAATAAAATTAAAAGAAAAACTATCACAGCTAAGTGGGCTTTACAAGTTAACGTTTACCCACTTGGGTCAGCAACGTGGATCTAGACAACAACATTATTTCAACTATTGATGGTGTTGACCAAGCCAAAAAAGATTACAATAGTTGTCAATTAAAAGCTCTTTGTAATACATATCTACAAATAAATTATACAGGTCAATATACAATTTACACTGATGCGTCAATTACTAATAATGAAATTGGTGTTGCATTTTTTGATTCATTTACAAATGCCTCGATGAAATTTAAAGTTGATTCTATGATCTCAATAATGCACGCTGAATTTATAGCAATTTTAGAGGCAATATCCTATATTGACTCAATTGCATGTTATGAGTTTTTAATTTATCTGATTGTCGCAGTGCTTTACAGTTACTGAGTCGATGCACCCTAACCAAATGGGGCATTCCCATTGCCTATGCTGTATTGGATTTAATATGTAAACTTAAAAATAAGAATAAAAATATTGTAATACAATAGGTGCCTTCTCATATTGGCATTGAAGGTAATGAGATTGTCGACCAGTTCGCTAAAGAGGCACCAGCAGACGGTGAAAAGTATTCCTGTATCCCGTATTATACCGAACTTCACTCTAAATTAAAACACTTCTGTTATGATAGCTGGCAAGAATACTTCAATGAAAGGAGCCGCAGTAAAGGTATATGGTATGCCACTATACAAGCGAACGTTTTTAAAAGTACGTGGAGAGTGTGTCCGGAACGAACCAGAAAGACGAGATGTGCAGGCGCGTACGCACGTACGAACACGAACATAGCGAACACAAACACCAGACCCGAACATTTGGTTCGTACGTATGGACGGCATATTCGAACACGAACGCAAACATAGTTCGAGTCGAGTTCGCGAACAACAGTCGTGAACTCTATCTTAGTAGCCATGACGGCGCCGTTGGAAGTGGTCGATTGTGAAGTAGCGGAGAATTTTTTGATGTTCGCAGTGATTCACGAAATGTTGTTTCCTAAAGCGGATCCTAGATGGTGGGAATCAGTATTGTACAAAAAACGAAATGAAAATACATTACTTTTAGACTTAAAATCACAAGAAATAAGTGGACACTACAAAACTCTGCTAAAAATGTCAAGTACAGATTTTGAATGTCTATTAAACCTAGTTGGGCCAAGAATCGTTAAAAAGAATACGATAATGAGAGAATCCATATCTGTGCAAAATCGTTTGGCAGTGACCTTGCGCTTTCTGAATAGTGGTGATTCGTATACTAGTTTGCAATATTTATTTAAAATATCGAAACAAGCACTCAGTTCCATTATTCCGGAGGTGTGTGAAGCACTGGTAGCAGAATTGAAAAGCAACATAAAGGTAATCAAACATTTATTTCTATCACTTAGAGTAATTTAAGAATTCTTAAACGAGAAACTTATAATGGGAATAAATCATCAAACGAATCATTAGTATCAGTATCACTGTTGATATTTTGAATACTTGAAACACTATCCTCGTCGGAACGTTGTTGGGGTGAATAATTTGAACTACCAACTCGTGTCGAAACTTCAGTCTGTACTTCACTTATTCGATTTTGTTCTTCAGTAGCGTGTGAATCGGTTACGTTATCGGTTACGTTCCTTGAGTTATATCCATAACTACGACCATAATTATTATTATAATATTCGTAATATCCACTGTCCGCTTTACGAAATAAATCAAAAATTTCGTACTGAAGCATATTTTGGGTATTTTTTGAGTATTTTTCTAACTTCGATGCGATAAATTTGCAAAAATGTTGTACTTCAGGGTCACCACTTCGCTCCTCCATATTTTTTTCAGATGATTTTTTTAATACACCCAACGCTTGTTTTAATAAACCCAGACGTGGAGATTCCTTCTTGGTTCGTTTAGCAGATGTCTCGCCTTGATCAGACAATTCCAATTGTTGCGATTCCTCGTTTTCCTGTAAAAATGTAATAAGTATGATTTTTTCCAGATACCATCAACCCAAAGCGAGTGGCTGAAAATATCGGAAGAATTTGAACAATCATTGAATTTTCCTCATTGTGTTGGATCACTGGATGGGAAACATGTATTGGAATCGCCTATTAATTCTGGATCTGATTTCTATAACTATAAAGGAACGTACAGTAGTGTATTAATGGCCGTCGTAGATGCAAGTAAAAGATTTATATTTGTTGATGTGGGATGTCAAGGGAGAATATCAGATGCAGGAGTATTCAGAGACTGCAAAATAAACTCTATGATGGAAGAAGGTACTTTGAATTTACCTTCACCGATACCATTGCCAGGCAGAAGAGTCAATTTGCCATATTTATTTGTAGGTGACAAAGCCTTTCCATTAAAAGAAAATTTAATGACGCCATACGTTGGTACACATCCCAAAAAAGAATCACATACAAAAAAGAATTTACAACTATCGTTTAAGCCGGGCTCGTATTACTGTCGAACATACATTTGGTATTATGGCATCTGTTTTTAGAGTTTTGAAGAAACCAATGCTGTTGCAGCCACACAAAGCGCAAATAGTTTTGATGGCCATTGCACATTTGCATAATTTTTTGAGAGAAAAATCTGAATTGTATCATACATTACGTCCGAACGAGACCGAAGAGTATACTCGTTCCTGGTTGCCACTTCGCCCTATGGCAACAAGAATTAATATTACAACACCCAAAGAAATAAGACATGAACTCTCCGATTACTTTATGAAAGAAGGCAAACTTCAGTGGCAAAATAAATACTGTTAATTTTACTTACAAAATCGAACTGTGTGCATTGCGCAGAATCTCGCCGATTTCGTGGTTTATCACGATCCATCAAAAAAGACATTGCTTCATAAGCATACCATTTACTTTTATAAACTTCAGATGCTCCTTTAAAAAAGAAAAATCAAAAATGAGTGTATTAATTACCTACTACTAATAGTAACATTATAATATAACTACCTACTTATGTGATAACTAATAAGTACAAAAAAAAATTACCTTTTCCAGTACCTTTGCCTTTCTTGGTTTTATTTTTCTCCCTTCTAAAAGCGCTGAGAAGTGAGGTCATTTTATGTTTGCAACTTTCCACATTTGTGTTCAAACATTTTGCTATTTCTGACCAGGCATCATTTTTCAAGTCATTTTTATAATAATTTATATCAGTCGGATCCCATAATATTGGCTTTTGTTTATAACAATCTATAAACAAAATTGTGTTCTCCACGTTCCACTGAAAATTTTCTTCGTCGGCCATGACTGGGAAACTTAGGGATGTTTTTAATAATAAACATAGCACGAGAATAACCTTGACGGCTACTCGTCGAGAACTGAGGTACGGGTAGGACCTCTGCCGCCCGCCCGCACCCCGCCCAGATCTAGGTATACGAACAGTTTTGTTGCGTAACATTTATTAAAGCTCTTCGAACACCGTCCATACAGAACACACTACAAGGATCGCCGCGAACATGTTTGACAAACAGAGTGTTCGATGTTCGATAGTGGTACGCACGTGCGAACCAAGTTGTTGCGTATCATGTAACGCAACAAATTTGTTCGTACGTGCGTACGCGCCTTGCTAATAGTATTCAATCATATGTGCGAAACTGGAGTCTGCAACAGCGTCCTTGCTGCTCCTGCTTCGGAAGCAGGATGCTGTACAGGCTCGTAAACATTGGGATTAATCGTAGAGGTAGATAGTGTAAGATAATTTTTAGTTGTGTAGGTATGTAAAGTCGATTTGTAACGATGAGGGTGGCATAATCTGTCTAGATTAAAACCCTCTTTAAATAAAAAAGAAAAGTTAACGAGTCATAGTCGACCAACTTAAATTTGCAGTTGACCGTGACGAATATCGATGTATGGGAGAACATGTTTTTCAACTACAATGTTTGGTTTGTTTTTGGGATAAATTCATCCCAACTTCCCAACTACGGAACACTTCATTGTGCGTGGTCCGACACGCTCTTGGTCGGTTTTTTTTTTAACAAATATTTCGCATAGTCAGTTAGGTTTATTGACTAGGGCCTAGATGGGCCACCATCAAGCATGATTGCCAACCAATAACTCAAAGACTCTTCGTTCACTTAAAGTAAAAATATAAGAATCATCTAATATTAACAGAACCTTATCTGACACGGATTTGTATTATTAAAACAAAGCAAGTGAAAGTGTTGGTAATGTATTTATCTTGTGGCAGACCATTCAGTCCAGGGTGAGTGCTGAGATTTACGGGCAGGCAAAAAGGTCAACAAGTTTCTATTGTACAGACAATAGATAATATTGTTTTTAATATATTTTGTATGACATCTAGTAGTTAACCATGAGAGGTCGTGACTACTTAACCGGACTACTTAAGCTATCCTAACTAAACTAAAGACTTCCCTAACTAAATATAAGTCCTTGTGTCTTGAGACTCTATTGAAACAGATGCCAGCTGAAGGCTGATGACCAATTGATACGCAACACACGATTATTTACTTGACTATTTATTTGAAAACTGGTGATACACGAACGACATTTTTTTTTTCTTTTTTTTATGTATGGCATCTCGTTGACCTTGAGAGGTTATGACTTCTTAACCGGATTATCCTGTGGCTGCCTTAAGCGAACTCAAAGCCTCCAGCCAGGGGTGAATTTCGTATATTACTAAGCGACTGCACGCTAAGGGCACCCCCTGTGGGGTACGAACTTCGGCTTAGAGTGTCGCTGGGGGAGGACAGCAAGGTGGGACAGGCTGGATCAGAACTGGATAATTATTATTATCAGAGGAATTTAAAGCTATGGGGTCAGCTACGGCGCGGGCTGGACTTTCGTCGAGCAAGGGTCGCGGGGGACGATTGTCTGCTGTGCGGTGCTGCCTTATATACTTAAGGTGGATCGGCAGTGGTAGCCCTTTAAGGCGCTGATAAGACCCAATTGACAAAAATAGGCTTCGCTTAAGAAAAAAAATTGCCAAATCTGTATAGTTTGTGGTAGTGGAAAAAATATATGTTATTTTGAACATATTTCCCAGAATCTGGTTGTTACCAAAACACGTTTTGAAAACAAAATTTCCCTTTCGAGGTCGGAACTAGTCAGCAAAACCTCTGAAAACATCTCACAAAAGCTGTGATATTAAAACAGAGAATTTGTCCGAATGACTTATTAATGATCTGTCTAGGAAAGAAAAGTACTCGTAACAAAGTAAACTTATCTAAATATTTTCTTTTCTTCTCCAAGTAGGTTTGCTGTGTTCCGGTTCGAATTATTTATGGGCGCATGAGATATCAAACATGGAGGAGACAATATGTCCGGCCCAATCTTTCGACCAAGCTTTCGACCAAATAACTTTGAACTTTGAGAGCAGTAGTGGTAGTGACCGAGTGGTAACGGCCGCGACTTCGCGGTTCGAAACCAGACAGGCACTTTACTTTTTGTAAATGATTGTATCATCACTGCTCTCAAACGGTGAAGGAAAAGAGCATGAGGAATCGGGCATGTCTTAGAACCAAAAATTCGAAGACATGTGACATCTACCAAACCGCACCGGGCCCACATGGTGGATTCCGACCCACTCCCTCTCACAGAGAGGAGGACTGTGCCCCAGCAGTGGGAATACTATAGGCTGATTATGCTAAGCAAACATCTGTATTTCAATGATAAATTCATATCAATGATTTAGTCGAAAACAAAATTTTAACAAAGTATTTGCGTAAGTTAAAATTTAGAATTGATTGGATAAAGCCACCGAATCACAATAATACAAATATAAATAAAATATACATTTGAAAATATAGTAGAATTTGTTTATTTTAATGTAAAGATAACGGCCAAACAAGTCTGCTTAGTGAATCTTTCTCCAATCAACGTTGTACGCAGCGCTACAGTCTAGCAGCATGTCGATTCTGTAAAAATCTCACCGTGAAAACTCGCGTGGAGTGAGCTGTCAGTGTCATCCCACTGATGCTAGGGGGTTACATTTACAATCATAATCTCGATTATGATTGTAAATGTAATCCTTGGTCCATTCCTAGTATCAGATGGGATGACACTGACAGTTCAGTCCACGCTCACTTCACTTAAGTTTTCACGGTGAGAAGGTTACAGAATAGCGCTGCAGGTCTACTCTTAATATTATTTCAATATTTCATTCTTCCAGCAATATAAAAGTATTCAAACTGATCACAAAGGTATGGCAGCTCCATGGAACCCCATGCAACACTTAACATATGTACCAACACAGCTCGAGTCGTACATGACATTTCATTCAGTTCAGTTGACAAACTTTGACCACCAAAAAAATTATGAGTACGAACGCATTCTTACCCGTGTGTCGCTAACGCAACGTAAACTTTGAATTTACCATTTTATCATCGGCTTCAGTACAACCCATTAGCACTCTTATTCTCATTAATATTTCAGAGCAAACGTTTTTCAATTAAGACCTTCACGCTAACATAACATTTATTTTATCCAAAAGAAAAACCTTATATTTTGTGTCTAAAGGCGAAAAGAAAATGTGCTGCTTTTAGCATTCATTATTTACGACGCATATGACAGACGTGTTATTGTAAAGTTGCGTATAAATATAGCATGCAAGTCAAGAAACGTGACACCTCCAGGAATTTGTCAAGATCCCTGATTCAAAAATCAGCAAATTCGTTCTACCCTGACGTTGATCTGGTAATTTGATCAATTCACAATACATGTTCTGTCATGTATTGTGAATTGATCAAATTACCAGAAAACCGACGCCTGAGGCCCCGGGATCATAGGCGTTAATGCGTTTATCCTTCCGGTAGACAACAGCTTCGGGAGGTTCCTGTGTCGGATAAAGCGGGAGGAAACGCCTGGGTGTCACCACTATGTGGATCGCCCGGAGGACACGGTGGAGCATACGGTGGAGGTCTGCCAGGCTTGGGTATAGCACCGCCGTGTCCTTGTGAAGGCGATCGGGGGCAGAGATCTCTCGCGTCCGGCCCTGGTCCAGGTCATGGTACGAATCGAAAGGGCATGGGCAGCCTCCTTCTGCGAAGGAGTAATGCTCGCGAAGGAGGAGGCGGGACGGTTGAGGGAAAGGCAAATTGCGCGCCCTCTCGCACCTAGCCGCCGCAGGACACGCCCTGGGCGTAGGGAATCCCGGGCGGATTTCCGGTCACCGTAGGCGCGGTCTTGCAGACGGTGAGCAATGGGTAGCTCACCGTCCGGTAAGGACCAGGCCTGGGTCGACGGCGCGTTGTATTCCACGCGCGCCTCAAAGAGATGTCGTCAGCACAAGTGTAGGGATACACTAGGGCCGATGCCTGCTGGGGTCGCGGGAGGTACTAGAGGGTTACCGAGGCCCCTGGCAACACAGACAACGGAAGGAATACGGGTGGGTTTTAGTCAGTAAGAGTCTCACACACCCTCCCGCTCCGCCCAGAGCGGGAGAAGTTATTTGATGATTTCCCACCCAAAAAAAAAAGACAACCAATATAACGCTGCTAAAATGCCATTCAAAAACTGAAGTCTGTATAATTTGGGGCCCAAATCAGCATTACAAGAGCTGTATAGCGTTTAATAATACCTAGTTAGAAACTTCTTATAAAGCTTTGAGTATGCGTGAAATCTGTTATCCATACATTATAAAGCTATTTTGTGCTACTTGGGGTGGGGCTTTTATGAATTTTCTCGTAATAAACGTCACGTAACAAAGTAATGAAGAACGTGGTTATTGTTACAGATTCTATTGATTTCGTTAGACTTCGTGATCATAATACTCCTGATAAAAAAAAAACTTAATTATATATTTTGTACCTGCTTTTGGTCGTGCCTTCGCCCGCGTGGTGGTCAGAAATTATCTCTCGGAAACTACCGGGATAAAAGTATTGTATATCTTATCCCAGGTTACGTATTCTGCATTTCATCTAAATCCGTTCAGTCGTTAAGTCATGAAAAGGTTGCAGACGGACAATAAATGGAAATAAGAAAGACTAAATCTTACCTAGTGATACTTACGACTATATTTCAAATCCCTTAAATCTCTTTAAAAGTACATATACTTACAAAAATTTCAACATTAATTTGAATTTTAAAATCACCTTGTTAACAACCCCTTAGGGGATGATTTTACAAAAACATTGAATCACGTACTTACTTTTAATTTTTTACCATAAGCATAAATGAATAAATAAATAAATAATAATAATAATAACATTTTCCGATAAGTGGTTTAGGCGTGAAAAGGTAACATACAGACAGACGAGTTGCATTGGTATTTATAATAGTACTAGCTTTTTCCCGCGAATTCACCCGCGTGGTGGTCTGAAATTATTTTTCGGGAACGTTCTACCGGGATGAAAGTATCCCATGTCCTAGTAAGTATCCTGTCAAGTCATGGTCTATACATGGGCCAAATTTTATCCAAAAAGTTCAGCCGTATTAGCGTGAAAGAGTAATAAACAAACAAACACACTCACTTTCGCATTTATAATATTACTAGCTGTGCCCTACGGTTTCACCCGCATAAGTCTCGATCCTATAAGAATATCGAGATGAAAAAATGCTATGTCCCAATACAGGTCATGGTAAATCCATGTGACAAATTTTATCAAAATCCGTTTAGCCGTTTTAGCGTAAAAGCGTAACATACAAACAAGTTCACTTGCGCATTAACATTTGTAATATTAGTTTGGATAGTAATGGATGGATGGGTTACATAATCAGACTATAATGTACCCACTGCTGAGACACAGGTCTGCTCTCTGTGAGAGGGAGAGGGCCGTAATCCACCACACGGGCCCAGTGCGGGTTGGTATATGTCACATGTCTTCGAATTTTTGGTTCTAGGACATGTCAGTTTCTTCACGATGTTTTCCTGAGAGAGGAGGCCTGTGTCCCGGCCATATAGAAGCATGGCAGAATATAGAGGCATGAGGAACAGGGTGTAAAATTCACTCATCCTCCATAGAAAATGGAGGATCCTCCAACCAGACGGGTGTCGTGTCTGGTGGGCAAATGCCCGACGGTTGATGTCGGGATGTTGTATACTTAAGCTAGTTCCGCGGTAAGCTCTGCTTGCGCGATGCAGGATTTTGCGTGACGTCAGTTTGTTGCGTAGTTTGCATGTGGCGATGTAGATGCCGCCACAGGAACATTATAGGCTAATTATGTAATCCAATTGGTCTGTTGTTTTGAGTGCGGTTTGTCGATTTCCGGTAATCAGCGGGGTCCTAATTTCGTAACACTCTTACAGTAACAGCAACACTCATTGTATAATTTACGTTGTTGAGCAGACATTTTTTTTTCGAATATCAATATTCGAAAAAAAAAATGCCTGCTCAACAACTCTGGATCTCAGCAATGGATTAGCATTATCCTTCTAAATGGTTAGATTTGTAAGACATAAGTTTGTAATAACAATTTACCTATACATGCTATTCATAAAGTCACGCCATCTTCCCATGGGAGTAGGCAGAAACTATAGAACGCCACCTGCTACGCTCCCTACATACTCGTTTTACGTTCATGCATCTGGTCATACACGCACGTCGGTTGCGAGCACTACGCACCTGACCTTTCTGAAGAACATCACCAATGAGGTCACTATATTCGGTCTTAAATTTACCTATACGTTTGTCGCAGCCAACTAGCTTAATTAGCCGTTTAGTTAACAGCCTAATCGTTAGAAGTAGTGCTGCCGGCCGCTGCTGCGGCACCGCTCGCATCGCTTGCTCGGCTCGTGCACAATCACAGTTCTAACCTAACCTAACCCGTTTGATCGGGGTGCCCTGGCTTGGTTACTGCTACCACTTAGGCTCGTGCTTGGTTGGTCACAGTTCTAGGAGCCGGCATTCAATGAACGGCGTCCTAGGCGTCCAATTAGCTGGTTAATGTAACCAGATGGCTGCGACATATTCATCATAATTATGTGACGCCATACGTTTTTATGAGAAAATAATAAGTACATGGTACAAAGGCAGGAAAATAAATTATAATTTACCCTAAAATGTTTATTATATATACATATATTTTTGGTTTGTCCTCATTTCAAATAACAATGTTTTGGCGACGACATTTTCTTAGAATGTTATAATCTGAAAAACGTGCCAAAGAAATAAATGAAACGAAAATAAATTACAATTTTGCTTTTATTTCTATTTCCTGTTCCTCGCGAATTGTGAAGCTCAGATTTCAGAGCCTTTGTAAGTATCTTTTATATTCGAGCTATTAAAAAGCTGCACGAAGGGTTTCGTACCACCACATCATCTGCCTAGCCTTTTCCCAACTACGTTGGGATCGGCTTCCAGTCTAACCGGATGCAGCTGAATACCAGTATTTTACATGGAGCGACTGCCTATCTGACCTCCACAACCCAGTTACTGGGTAACACGATACCCCTTCGTAAGACTGGTTGTCAGATTTTCGGGCTTCTGACGACCCGTAACGACTGTAAAGATCTACAAATAACAGCCGGGTCCAACGGCTTAACGTGTTTTCCAAGGCACGGAGGGGTCTTGGTGTGTAAAGATGGTCACCCATCCACAGATCAACTGCGGCAAGCGTAGCTTAACCTGCTCGGTCGATCCGTGCGGCTGTTATTACTTAGCCACAAGCCCCACATTAACTACAGGTTAGGTTTTCGTACCACCACGCACCGTGCAATTTTTAATACTACATATTTCTTTAACAGTCCCCTTTAATTTTATTTTATTTTTATTATTTGTTGTTACAGCGTTCATAGTAGTACTCGTACATACTCTATGAAAATTTCAAGTTTCACACAGCCCTGTGACAGACGGACGGACGGATGGAAGGACAGAGAAGCCTAAGTAGGTTTATTTATTTATTTATTTCATCATCATCATCTGCCTAGCCTTTTCCCAACTACGTTGGGGTCGGCTTCGAGTCTAACCGGATGCAGCTGAATACCAGTATTTTACATGGAGCGACTGCCTATCTGACCTCCACAACCCAGTTACTGGGCAACACGATACCCCTTGGTAAGACTGGTTGAATTATTGAATTATTTAATTATTTATTTATTAATCACAAATTCCACAGCTCTTAAAATACTTTAACACACGTATTGTACTACAATTACAGCCAGTTACGGATTTACAATTTACTTTCTTTAAAAAACTTAGAAAATCCAAATTTTTTTTAGGGTAAGCAAAATGTTCAACTCTTAGGTACATAAAAATATAATAAAATCGTAGCGAAGTCAAAACTGTACACTGAATATTTTTTTCCGTATCCGGAATCAACGAAAATACTTTTAGTTTAGATTTAGAGCATCGACACGGGTAGTCTTTAGGTCATTGTCTCAATCGAAAGGTCCCGGATCCAGTTAAAGATTAAATGAATGATGTACGAGTAGGTACTGTGGCATCCGAATCGGTACACTTTCAAAACAAAATCCCGTGCTCACGACGTCTACATCTGTTTACCGTCCCTTTTCGCGTCGACCCATAAAACATCATTTATTTTGTTTAAATAAATTTCTCAGGCTGACCACAGATGTCTGACCACCCTTTGCCCGTATTTTTTACCGTCTTCTTTTTTTAATTTACAAAAACAAGGGGCTCATCAAAAATCTGATGTGGCGATCCTATTGGTCGATGAGCGTAGGTAAGCGTTATTATAGCGGCCGAGCGCTGCAAGCAAGAATAGTCATTACGGTGGTCCGACTTCGATCCCTGCGATAGTACCTACTTTTTTAACCCTACGCTGTCCTGCTATTCAAAAGCTCAATGGGAATAAAGAAAGGCCCATTGATGTTATTTTCTGCTAAGGCTTATAATACTGGGCCTGTTGGAAGGAAAACGAGCTCAAGGCAGAGCACCTGAAAGCTGGTCAGACACGATCACGAAGGTTGTTGGAGGTAGCATTTACCGAGCGGTCCATACTGCAGAAGACCGCATAGCTTGGAGACACGTCGCATGTGGTCGCGATACAAGCAGAGGGAACGACGAAGTAGAGAAGATTTTGTTCCAGTGCTGGGAAGGGGAAGACCTGGAAGAGATTCGCACAGACTAGGGAAGCACGGCAAAGAAGGGCTATACTCGGCAGATGGTGAAACAAGGCTGCTAATGATGAGAACGATGTCGCACTGCTGAGCAAAAGTCCTACCCCAGGCTGTGCCACAACACCCTGTCCAGTCTGTCCCAGCCACGTTTTTAAAATCGTTGGTCCATGTAGCTGGGGGGCGTCTTACACTACGCTTGACGCCCCACTACGTGGTCTCCAATCCAGGACTCGTCTGCTCCACCGGCCATCAG
This sequence comes from Atethmia centrago, assembly GCA_905333075.3. Lineage (NCBI taxonomy): Eukaryota > Metazoa > Arthropoda > Insecta > Lepidoptera > Noctuidae > Atethmia > Atethmia centrago. Next base: position 20,690,045 of record HG995385.1, read on the forward strand.
TCCTTCGACAAACATGGCCAGCCCACTGCCACTTCAGCTTGCTTATACTCCGGTTCTCTTCCGGATAACTTCATTTCTGATCTTATCTTTCAAAGAAACTCCGAGCATAGTCCGCTCCATGGCGCACTGAGCGACCTTGAATTTGTGGACTAGCCCAACTGTCAGTGTCCACGTTTTGGCACCGTATGTCATAATGTGCATGGCGCACTGGTAGAAGACCTTAGTCTTCAAACACTGCGGGATTTGCGACGAGAAATGTATGTGTTTATTTCTGGATAATATTTACATAATTAAAACAACACACGGCTCTACCCTACAGCACTGAATATTCCATTTTTTACGTATTTATATTTTTATTTAATTGTAAGAGAATTCTTAAGAAGGCTCTACAAAGTAGTATCATACGAAGATACAGAGAATTTATTAACTGTGTTAAAGTAAATATGTATACTCACCTACGATAAGTAATTATCAAATTTAGAAACTAAGAGATACGCTATTCAACAAAATCATAATTTAGTGTTATTTTAGTGTCTACTGTCAACTTTTAGATTATTTATTAATTTTATAGACTATTTCAAGCACTGTTCGCCTGAAACACAGGATTACCTAGTTCAGGCACGTAAGTCTTAGGAACAGAATTTATATTTAAGCAAAACTGTACTAATTTTTATGCCTTATATTTTTTTTGAATAAATATTATTATTTTAATTCAAAAGGTAACAGGCTTGCCAACGTGCGATGGAGCGCAGTATTCTAGGCGTCAAATTAACAGACAAAATTCACAACACCACATTACTCTCCAAAACACAGAATGCTGACGTTGCTCAAAAAGCTGCATAGTCGAAGTGGGACTGAGTTGGCCACGTCTGTCGCATGCCCAATGAGCTGTGGGCCAAAATGGTCGTGGCAGACTCCGTAGAAGATGGCGGGACGAGCTGGGCAAAACAAACGACCAGTGGTCCACATTAGCTCTGGCTTAAGCACTGGAATTCATGGGAGCAGCGCAGCGGGATGACACAGGCTAACAGTAACAGTAAAAGCTTACAGTCTTAAAACAATAATAATAATATTTACGAATATATAAAATAGGCAGGAGAAAGAATCATAGGGCATCAAAAACTTCTTTCGCATCGATGTCGTCAGGAAAAGTACCCAAAAGGTTGGCAGCATTGTCACGTTGTATGGCAACGAAATATGTACGAGTATATGTTAATATATATATGTTTGGCCAAGAAATAGGCCAGCTTCTGGTCACGCTAAGAGTCGACCAACCTCTTGGCTATGTCTCGACAAAGTAACTGGACCCCATGTCCCTAGGGAGGTTTTAACGCCAAACGGCTCGACCATATAAGTCCCAATAATATTAGAGTATTTGCTCCATTTGAGGTTTTCCACACCTGCAGCAGCCGCTCCAGCACAGCTCCCCCATGGTAGGAAGATGGGATGGCGCAAAGGTGTCGTCACATGTTTTATCCACACCGAAGGCTGACCTAACTTCCAAGGCATTATGGTCATTCCGTCAATTAGTTAATTGATTATTTATTTACATATGCCACGTCAATTTCATTTCATATTCACTGCTAACAATGAATCCTACTAGGACTTCATAAGTTTCACACCACTAGCAAATGTTTGCATACTCCGTACATACCCACATGTTCAGTATAGACAAGGGACAGTTTCCAGTAAATTGCGAACGTAAGTATTATTAGTTGCGCATAGTTCTGTTGTGTGTGAGTTGTCGTTGCTTCTACGACAGGGCAGAACCATAGATTATGGAAACCGTATAGGGGTGGCTTTTCAAGATTTCCCCACGAAAACAAAAAAAAATAAGGTAGAACTGCTATAGTAATTGGCCACGCTATAGTAACTGGTCACTTATATATAACACAAAGAGGTAGAAACAAGGTAATGCAAGCAAGCTCATGAATAAAAAGGACAATAAATAAATAATTTATAAAATTAGAAGACACACCTGCCTTGCCCAGTCGGGGGACCTGTAAAGAACTGTTCCAAGGTACCATCCCCCGACTGCAATGAACATATTGGTATTCAGTTCAAAATCGATTAACTTGTTTTTATTTTTTTTCTTAAATTTTTGTAATTCACACACACACACAAGGCAGGCGTTTTTTTATTTTTTTTTTTAATTATTTATTTTTTATTTTATACCTTTTAGTGACAAAACAATATTTTTTTAAATAAGTTTTTCTATGGGATATTCAACAGTAGTGTTATATTTACTCATTTATTTTATTGTGTTGTTACTGAACGAATGCTTATTGAATATATTTTTTATGCCACTGTTACTACTGTTATATATTTGTATGTACTAAGCAAGCTCTAGACAATGATAGTTTATGTAGTAAACTTTTATGAAAAAAAAAGCTTTTTTTTTCATGAACCATGGCACCACCATTATATTATCGGTTAAGCCGTTTAGAAGTTATGGTGGAATAAAGAAACTCACAAACATACATGAACCCTGAAAAAATAACACTCTCATAATAACTTTTTTTGGGCAGTGGTGTAAAAAATATTCCTGTATCTATTGTATTTTCGTTTTAGTTCACGTTACTTTGTTCGTACCTCTTTGGTATGAGTGGTCAGTTAGTACAGCGTGGCCAATTACTATACACGTAGCAATCACCCTACGTTCTTTGGTGCTCGCGCCGATAAAATTAACTGGAAATAATTGATAGATTAATTGGTGGTGGATCGTCAGTCAAACTATGTAATGTAGTACAACTATGTAATTGATGAATAAGCCACGGGGTGGTAGCGTAGAATAGCGCCACGCGATAGACAATTCTATCATCGATCTAGACCAGGGATCCCCAAACTATTTTGGACAAGTGACCCCTTTTCCAAAATTAACTTTTACCTCAGACCCTCATGGCCAAATTACCTACTTTTAAGATCAATCCCATTATTCATAATGGTCCACTAACTTAAAACAGCTGCTACAGAGTGTTATTTTTCATTCTGACTTAGGTCAATAGAAGACAGAGTGAGAATTAGCAATGCTTTAAGTTAGCAGACTATTATGAATAAGGGGGCCTATCTTTAGTTTTTTCCTATTGATAAAAAATACCTAGGTACTAATGTACCAATTGGAAAACTTTGCACTTGGTTAAGTGAGTAAAGTTGACTTCATTTTCTCATCAAAATTTAACAAAATAAAAAACATACAATTCAGTAAATATCAAGTTTAATGTATAATGATTATTACAAATTAGGTACTTAAAGAATCTTAAGTAGGTAGGAAATTATATTTAAAAAGTATTAATTCGCAAAGAGTAATAAAACATTCAGTGTGATGGATGAACCTGGTGACTATCTACCAATCTAGCTACATCCGGTTCAATATTGGTGAGTTGCAGCCTTAAATCTCCACGTTCGTTGATTTTCAAGCGGTTTCTTTATTTCGTCAAAATGTTTGTTACCACACTGAAGCTTTTTCAACTAGGTATGATGATGGAAAAGCGACAAGGTATTTTTCAGCAATGTTCCACAATGTAGGATACTGTGTTTCGATGTTGCGTTGCAAACAGAACTTCTGATAGCCTTGCTTGAACTTCTGCTTAAGCTCTTCGTCTGTGCTGATGGTAATCAACTCTTCTTGCATTATCACATTGGCTTCTTCTATGGCTGTGGTATTTATTGTACGGATTTATTATCCATTGAGGAATTTGTAAATTTAAAAGCTCCTCAAACCTCTCCGTAAAATCCTTGTGTAATGCGTCCAAGTGAGTGACATATATTAAAATGTCATCATCTCGAAGCATTTCTGGTAATTTTGACAAATGCAGAAACTTCGAATATTCTTTTCTGCCAAAATTTTGTTTGTAAAGGATTAGTTTACCCACGAAGGCCGATATTATTGATTTTGTTTTAATCAAGTTAAGATCGTCACCCTGCAGCTGCAAATTAACTTTTTGAACATTCCAAAGATATCAGTCAAGTAATAAATATCTGTTACAATTGTTCAGATTTTCTTTCAAATTCGGATCTTTTTCTTGTAAAAACTTCAACACAGATTCAAAAATTGCTGAAAATCTTTCTAAGCAAGAGCCTCTTGATAGCCAGCGAACTTCAGTGTGCAGAAGTAATCGAGTAAAGACTTCGTCGTTTTCCTCACATAGCTGAGCAAATAACCGAGAGTTCAAAGAATTGCTTCGAATCTTGTTGATAGCATTTATTACATATTGTAAAGACTTATGCAATCTAGGACTCAGCTTTTTTGCTACTAAATGCTGCCTGTGAATCACGCAGTGAATGACCAGTACATCAGGCAGTTGTCGCTTTAAGTGAGCTATAAAACCACGATGACGACCAACCATAGACGGTGCACCATCAGTCGCAACAGAAACAATGTTCTACCATGGAATAGCTTTGTCAGTAAAAAAATGTTCCACGGCCTGAAAAATCGATTCTCCTCTGGTATCAGTCTCTAAATATGTAGCAAAAAGCAGTTCTTGGCACATATTTTCATCTTTGATATATCGAACATATCCTAACAACAGAGCTTCATTGCCGGGTAATGTAGACTCGTCCAACTGGAGAGAGAATCTGTTGGTCTGTAAGAACTTGCATAAAATGTTTTCCACATCGCGTCCCATCTCGTCTATGCGTCTCTGAACAGTGTTATTGCTCAAAGGTATTCTCTTTAAAATATCATGTGCGGGTTTGTGCAATACATTGTTAAGGACCTCCGCAATGGCTGGTAAGATAAGCTGCTCTCCAATTGTGTGGGGTTTCCCCGACTTCGCTATTAGTAAAGATATATTATAGACGCTCGTAAACCATCATCGTCTTTAATTGATGATGAAGCTAACATCGATCCTATGGATGGCCTTTTGTCTAGTTTTTCTTTAAGTGCTTGAAAAAATGACAAGGGCTTACTTTTTTGTCAGCATGTACTCTTAATAAGTGGTCATCCATTTTTGAAGGTTTCATGGCATCGTTACTGAATACTTTTTCACATATGAGACACACCGGCAAGTGGTGACTTAATGAAGATGCAATAAATCCGAACTTCAAGTAGTCCAAACTGTATTGCCTGCATTTTTTTTTCGTGTCCGCCATCATAAAACTCTCAGTAATCCTGCAAAAAAAAAAATAAGAAACTACCTAAATAAAAAACCACAATGTATGCCCCACTGTATGGCAATGTTGATGCGCTGTGCCGAATAAAAACTGTTTGGTACTTACCCTGTTAATTTTTCATAAACTGCAGATTTTGTATGGTTACGCTATTAACTCTCGTAGGGAGCTCAGCATTTTGTAAATTCTTTTTCAGTCACTTTACTTCATTTATTAGCTACCTATGTAATAACTTTGTCATCTCTTGAAATAAATGAGTACTTATATGAGTTATTGTCGTTCAAGCTCCAACGAATTTCAAAACGTAAATGAACATTCAACCTAAGTGCAAGCTCGTTAAATAATAAAATATCAGGAACATGTTTGGACTTGCAACTTGATCATGAATTCGTTCGTGTTAAATCGCGTAAGCGTCAAATAGAGAGCAAGTCAAAACGCTCCTGAAAGACGTACGCTCGGACTCATTATCTTGCACAAACTTGTCCACACTGACTTGCCAAGTTTTTCATCTTGTACGAACTTGAGACTTTACATTACTACAACAATGCTATTTCCTACAAAAATATTAATTATTCTTAGTACACGTAACACAACATAAACAATACAGTACCTAGGTAGGTACTGTATTGTTTATGTTGTGTTACGTGTATTTTTTTAAGAATAATTAATTTAAGAATAATTAATATTTTTGTAGGAAATAGCATTGTTGTAGTAATGTAAAGTCACAAGTTCTTATTTAAAACTTTCAAGATAGGTAGGTACCTATCTTGAAAGTTTTAAATAAGAACTTGTGTTAATTTAATAGGGGTCGATTTTTAGACCTCGTCGTCCCCCAAAATCAGTTTTTGTTTATGTCGACCGATACCGATACCGATACCGACCCCCTTTTTTTTTTGAGGGTGGGAAATCATCAAATAACTTCTCCCGCTCTGGGCGGAGCGGGAGGGTGTGTCAGACTCTTACTGACTAAAACCCACCCGTATTCCTTCCTGTTGCCTGTGTTGCGGGGGCCTCGGTGACCCATAAGTACCTTCCCGCGACCCCGGCAGGCATCGGCCCTAGTGGACCCCTACTTTTGTGCTGACGACATCTATTTGAGGCGCGCGTGGAATACAACGCGCTGTCGAACCGGGCCTGGTCCTTACCGGACGGTGAGCTACCCATTGCTCACCGTCCGCAAGTCCGCGCCTACGGTGGCCGGAAATCCGCCCGGTATTCCCGACGCCCAGGGCGTCTCCTGCGGCGGCTAGAGGCGAGAGGGCGCGAAACATGCCTTTCCCTCAACCGTCCCGCCTCCTCCTTCGCGAGCATTACTGCTTCGCAGAAGGAGGTGACGGCTGCCCATGCCCTCTCGCTCCATACCATGGCCGGACGCGAGAGAAGACTAGTGCCTGACGCTGGTTTTCAACTGGACCTTATGTCATGAGGACGTCTTACGGTAAATCAGTTTTATAGTGTGTGTAAATATTTAAATAAAAATAGATAGATATGTGTAGCAAATAATAATAAAATAGCATAAATAATTGTTTGAAAAAAATATTCTAGATAATTATATAGTGGTGTTTAAGAAGAGAAATGGTATGGTTGCACAAGAAACAATGGACTATCGTCGTATAACTACATATATCATAATTCATATCAATGAAATATTCAAATTGATCATATCTATGCGCAACGGGAGTTGCGCATCCACGAGGTACTGCCGTAGGCCGCATAGGCGTCTTCTAAATGTGTCGATCGTGTTAATTGCTCGCGTAGGTGGTGGCAGGTTATTCTACACTTTGGAAGCCGCATAACAGAAGCTACCTCTAAAAGTAGCTGTTCTATGTGACCAGTGGCGTGCCTAGGGTTTCAAAATAACGCAAGCCCAATAAAATTTTAACCGATTTCAAAAAAAGAAAGTTCAGTTTTCGACTGAGTATGTAGGTACCTACGTATCTACGTATGTATCATCGCAATTTTCTCATAAACTACTGGTTAGGTACAATAAATTCTCTATCTATAATAGGCTTATATGAAGGTACCGCCACTGTATGTGACTGGATCGAAAGTTGCTGCGAGCATTGCCTTCTCCCATATTCTCGTCTACTCGCTATCCAACTCAACTTTTCGTACAGGTAGTCCGGTTTCTGGTATTTAACTACACCGAACAGCAGGCACACAAACCATTATTTATAAACAATGCTTAAATTTAAGCAATGATTAGCAACTGTTTAACCATACTTTTTTGACGTTTAAACGTCTCTTAACTTTAATCAACGATTATAAATAAACCCCACAAAGTGTACATTACTTGCATTATATGAAGGCGTAATCTGTTATTACGCCTATATATATATAATACAAGTATATTGCAAACAAAAATAGAACGCATACACATCGATTCTATACATATATGAATATTTAAGTATTGTAGTAAAATACTTTTATGAAATAAATTCAGGAAGTAAGGCCTATCCAAAGCCTAAAACACGATATTACTTTCAAACTACTTAAGATATTTTTAAGTTTTTTTTTTTTGTATGAAAAGACTATTTTATTATCTATAATTCTAACTGTAATTTTTTTTTCAAATATTCATATTTTCGTTACTTAAAATAAATATTCTCTATGAAACAGAACGGCGGCACGGCGTGAGCGCTACACGCAATTGTAAGGCCAAGATCAACGGCGATTACCCGACCCTTAAAGGTGAATTTCATCGGCAAAATTCATGCTTAATAATGTGTACTGGTAAACTGTTCCTTGACGAAGATTTGTTTCATTCAGACTATCGATCGATGTCGATCGTGTGCTTGTGAACACGCAAAAAAATAGGGTTGTCAATTATTTTATCGATGAGCGAACGCATATGATGCAATCTCAAATGTGTTACACGAACGCTCTTATCCGCTATCTTTCGCCTCTAAATTGGAGGTAATTAGGAATGCAACCTATTTAATCGAACCTCTAATAATAATTACCGAACATATAATAGGTTCTAAAAATACTTTTTGACTTTTGGTCAAAAACGTGTTTTATGACTCAAAAGTATGTAAAAACCAGGAATTATGGCTACTTTTGTAAAAAAAAAATAAGCTAAAAAAGACATGGCTAAATAGAAGTAATAGCTAAGTAATTGCGATCAACGTGGATGTAAAAACAATATTTGAAGCCCAAGAAGCCCAAAAAGTATTTAGCGGTTCAATAATTTTAGAAAGCGTGAACATTAGAAAGTCAACAAGTTTTTAGAGATACAGTTTTTTAATATTTTCCTTTAGAGATGCATTCAGTGTTCCCTTTCTATACACTCATAGTCTATGGTACAACTAGACAAGTAAACAGGAGTATATAATATTATCAGTTAAGTTTGAAACTAACTACATAAGTTCATTGTTTGTGTAAAGGTTATTGGATGCCAGTTGTTTGGTTTGTCTTTAGTTATTGGGGCTTCTCATAAAGTTGCAACGAGTACATTAAGGAAATATTATATAATTCATAATATAAGATCAATTGTATTCAGACTAGACAGAGAACCAGCAGTTTTTAATGTCAAAAGTTACAAAAGTTCTAGTTACCAAAACGAAAACGGAGTAAAGTGTCGCAACAAAATTTATAGAATTTAAAATATTAAGTATTTATTTTAAATTTTGGCTTTTTGTTGGATTTCTCGCGCAACGCATCAGCATTGCAATTCAGCGAGGAAATGCCGCCAGCATCCTCGGTACAATGCCCCGAGGGCCTTTTTTAAGCTTAACTTAGTTTTAATTTAATTTAGTTAATGTTAATAATCATCTTGTAATTTGGTTATGTAAATAAATATATTTATTTTATATTAATGAAAACGCTAAATACTTTCAACCACTCTCCACTCATTATTAGAACCAAACATGGCTCCGAGCTCTGTCTCATAATCTTTCTATCTGCACGCGACCGAGGAAGAAGTCTCCAACATAATACACAACTTCAAAATATATAGCTCTCCAGGGCCAGACCATCTAACCGTTCTATTACTCATAAATTGTCGAGAAAGTCGAAACAAACCATTTACGCACAACTTTAAGTTTAGAATCAGGTGTCTTTCTCGATTCCTGGAAATTGCTGCAGTATCCCTAGTATCTACAAAAGTGGTCTCAAAGATATGCCAGAAAACTATAGGCCTATCGCCCTGTTGAGCTTAGTCAATAAAATTTTGAAAGAAATAGTAAACAAGAGACTGGTGAACTTTGTAGAGAAAGTCTTATCAAACCACTTACGCAACATTTTAAGTTTAGTTTAAGTTTAGAATCAGGTGTCTTTCCCGATTCCTGGAAATTGCTGCAGCATCCCCAGTATCTACAAAAGTAGTCCCAAAGATATGCCAGAAAACTATAGGCCTATCGCCCTGTTAAGCTTAGCCACTAAAATTTTAAAAGAAATAGTAAACAAGAGACTGGTGAACTTTGTAGAGAAAGTCTAATCAAACCACTTACACACCATTTTAAGTTTAATTTAAGTTCAGAATCAGGTGTCTTTCCCGATTCCTGGAAATTGCTGCAGTATCCCCAGTATCTACAAAAGTAGTCCCAAAGATATGCCAGAAAACTAAAGGCCTATCGCCCTGTTGAGCTTAGCCACTAAAATTTTAAAAGAAATAGTAAACAAGAGACTGGTGAGCTTTGTAGAGAAAGTCTAATCAAACCACTTACACACCATTTTAAGTTTAATTTAAGTTCAGAATCAGGTGTCTTTCTCGATTCCTGGAAATTGCTGCAGTATCCCCAGTATCTAAAAAGGTGGTTCCAAAGATATACCAGAAAACTAAAGGCCTATCGCCCTGTTGAGCTTAGTCACTAAAATTTTAAAAGAAATAGTAAACAAGAGACTGATGAACTTTGTAGAGAAAGTCTAATCAAACCACTTACGCACCATTTTAAGTTTAATTTATGTTTAGAATCAGGTGTCTTTCCCGATTCCTGGAAATTGCTGCAGTATCCCCAGTATCTACAAAAGTAGTCCCAAAGATATGCCAGAAAACTATAGGCCTATCGCCCTGTTGAGCTTAGCCATTAAAATTTTAAAAGAAATAGTAAAAAAGAGACTGGTGAACTTTGTAGAGAAAGTCTAATCAAACCACTTACACACCATTTTAAGTTTAATTTAAGTTCAGAATCAGGTGTCTTTCTCGATTCCTGGAAATTTCTGCAGCATCCCTAGTATTTACAAAGGTGGTTCCAAAGATATGCCAGAAAACTAAAGGCCTATCGCCCTGTTGAGCTTAGTCACTAAAATTTTAAAAGAAATAGTAAACAAGAGACTGGTGAACTTTGTAGAGAAACACAACGAGCTAAGTCAGACAGACGGACATGTCGAAACTATAAGGGTTCCTTGCTGACTACGGAACCCTAAAAACCAGGCATCGGTCTCATAAACAGACCCTGCGTTCCATCCTCAAGAAGAGTTTTTCTTTTTATCATGTTTACCCGAATAATCAACCGATTATTTTACTGTTTTTTATTTAGCATTATTATAGCAATTAAGACAACAATATTTATTTACTACGCTTATGTTACAAACAAAATGAAAAAAAAAAATCAATTGAAGAATGTGTATTTTGAGATTATAGCTTAAGTGTCGGGTAATCGCCGTTGACTTTGGCTATACAAATTCGGGTCACGCTCACGCTGCGCCACCGGTCGGTTTCATAGGGAATATATATTTTAACGGAAATATGAATATTTGAAAAAATGACGGATAGAAAATTAGATAAGAAAATAGTCTGTTCATACAAAAAACACCATTGAAATATCTTAAGTAGTTTGAAAGTAATATCGTGTTTTATGCTTTGGTTAGACATTACTTCCTGAATTTATTTCAATGTATTTTACTGCAATACTAAAATATTCACATATATAATTGTTGTGTATGTGTTCTAGTTTAACATACATTTTTTGCATAGCTTACTTGCATTATTATGAAGGCGTAATAACAGATTTAAAAGTCACTAAAATGATATATCTGCGCCTTAAGTGTTCGTTTTTTGACGTAAAGAAGTTTAAAACTTAACCTCAATCTTACAATCGTAAACTAACTTATGACTATTATAGCCAGACCATTCCCTGTAAACAATTATATATATATTTTTAATTCATACTTGTGTTGACCTCCATTTTTATTAATACTTAGAAAACGTCGACGCATGGAGCCCACAATATTTGCACATGTAATATAATTATGTGCCCACGTAAGCTATCTTAAAACTGCATGCAATGGGACTTGAGCAGAACATATTTCGTTTCGTGCTTCCCATCTTTGCACCATTAAACCCCATATATTATATTTCAATGGGGTTAAATCAGGGATCATGCTGGCCAGGGAATAACTTTAATATCCGAATACTGACTAAACTATTCACGAACAATACTGGCATGGTGTATCTGACGATGATTAATCTGCCTAGCCTTTTCCCAACTATGTTGGGGTCAGCTTCCAGTCTAACCGGAAACAGCGACTGCCTATCTAACCTCCACGACCCAGTAACTGGGTAATACGATACCCCTTGGTAAGACTGCTTGTCATACTTTCTGTAAGTATGACAAGCGTTTAATGACTTTCAAAGATCCACGAATGACAGCCGGGACCAATGGCTTAACGTGCTTTCCGAAGCACGAAGGAGTCTCGGTATGTAAAGATGATCACCCATCCACGGTTCAACCTCGGCAAGCGTAGCGCTTAGCCTGATGGATCTACCCGTGCGGCTGTATTACTTAGCCACGAGCTCCTCCGTGTCATCATCATCAATCATTGTGCGTATCGGACAATGATCTTGAAGTAAGTTTAATTGTAATGTTTATGTGCGTGATGTTTACCACATTACGCACATTACGTCGTTCAAAACTTCGTTGTAATTGGAGCTGTTGGCACGCGTGTGGCGGCATCTACATCGCCACATGCGAACTACGCATCACACTGACGTTACGCAAAATCATGCATCGCGCAAGCAGAGTTTACCGCGCAACTAGCATATATACAACATCCCGACCTCAACCGTCGGGCAGTTGCCCACGAGACACGACACCCGTCTGGTCGGAAGATCCTCTCTATAATATGGAGGATGAGTGAACTTTACACCCTGTTCCTCAGGCCTCTATAAGCGCATGTATAAATTCCAACTCACCCGGCTCTTGGGTACCACCCCCACATATTCACACTTATTCCGTATTAGGAATAATGTTGTTATCAGACCAACGTGTATTGTATTTACGCCATAAAAGAAGTCTTCCTTTCTGGCAAGATTTGAAAGTCTTTTCATCAGAAAATATTGTGGTCTCCCAGTTAAAATCTAAGGATTCCCGAGCAAAACGTAATCGTTCCTCTTTATTTCTTTGCGTCAAAAACAGCTTTTGTGCTGGTTTTCGGTGATGCGAACCTTCTGCATGGAGTGCGCGGCCAACAGTATACAATGACGTATCAGATTGTTTTCTTCTTCCTCAAATAAATCTCTTCACCCAACGACTCACAGTATATCTCTAGAACAAAAATAACACATTAGGTATATAATAATAATAATAATAATAATAATAATAATAATAAAAACTAGCAACACTCACGTCAACAGAACGTCAAAAATTTGTTTTCACAATTTCCATATTTTTATTAATTTTAGACGCAGTTTTTTTGTTTGAGAAACCCAAAACAAGCCTGAAACTCATGATCGCAATATAATAAAAAATACAACAACAACAACAACAGCAAAATCAATGAAATTTATTACAATAATACCGAATCAGAGGACGGTGACATCTGTCATGTCATCTCCGACAAAACAAAAATTATGAAGAAGAAAATCAAATTTAAAATATGTTGACGAGATCTGCTGCACGAGCACGCCCACCACCTCCGGACTCTTCGCTCAGCTCCGCCTCGCCACCGCCGGTACCCAGCCCCACTGTGAGTGCTGTGACGACACCGGCCGCGGTAGTTGCGTCGAGCTCGAGCGACGAGTATTTTTCCCCGCCGACGTCGCCAACACCTGTACGTCGGCAGGGGAGAGGCCGGCCACCGAAGAGCTTGGGACTTAGGGGCCAACTGGCCCCAAGCCGGGTCCCCGCTGCCGGTGGTTGTGTGCAGCGCATGAGATGGACTCAGTCTATGAACGAGAACGTCATGCGCGCATATTACGGGTCTACAGAGGGGGGAACCAACCTCACTGCGTACCGTGTTAGGATGCTGTCTCTGTTCCAGAAACTAGAGCCAACCGTCAACGTCTCAGCCCAACGACTATCGGATCAGGTGCGAGTCATCCAACGCAATCACAGGTTGGACGATGCCGCACTTGATAGGCTGCGCTCAGAGGTACTGAGCAATCATATCGTCTCAACTCCGGCACAAACTGCGACACATGCACCAATCATTAATGCAATCCCGCCGCGGTCCAATCACGATGTTGAAGAGGAGGATGATAGGGTTGCCACAGTAAGTAGCCAGTGCAACGTCCGATTGAGAAGCGCACTGGAAGATGCGTTTCGCGAGTATAGGTCCACTCTGACCGAACTTAGACCCCGACTACCACGCCTACCCATGCACAAGAAAAATAGGGCGCTGGTATGTACCTTGGACTCGCTGCTTAAGGATTTCTTCGAGAGCAGCGAGGATCTCGTTGATACACACTCGATCCTATATTGCGCGGCTGTTGCGGCATGTCGTTTAGCGAACGTTAAGTTCCCAAACTGTGACGGAGCTACGCGACCAAAACCAGCCGTACCAGCCTGGCAATGCAGGATCGAGCGTCGTATTGATGGGGCCAGGGTACTCATAGGCAAACTATACTGCTTCAGGGAGGGAAATACACGACCACGAGTGATGCGCTTTGTAAGGCGGGCATTCTCGGGGACTGGAATCAGCCCTCGAGAATACATGTCTCGTGTCACGGAGCGCATCGACTTCCTGAAGCAGAAAGTTTGTGCATGGGCGAGCCGTATTCGGCGGTATAAGCGGCGGGTTGATCGATACACGCAAAATCGCATGTTCCAGAGCGATGAGAGGTGGGTATATAGAGCTTGGGAGCGACCGGAACAAAACGAGACCGACGTGTGCCGCCCCGATGATGCCACCACGACTGCGTTCTGGCGCAGCATCTGGTCGGTACCTGTCTGCCATGCTGAGGCTGACTGGATGCGGGATGTCGAGCGAGTGTGTGAAACTATACCAGAAATGGATGTAGTCATTATCACGCCATCAGATATAGCTAGAGCGGTCCGTCCGTTACCGAATTGGAAATCACCAGGACCGGACGGACTGCACAACTTTTGGCTGAAATGGCTAACTAGTTCACACACTTGCCTGGCATCTCAGTTCCAGTCATCCTTAGAGTCTGGGTCGCTACCACAGTTTCTGACGACAGGCATTACCCACCTGCTCCATAAGTCAGGTAGTCCCGCGGAACCCAAGAATTATAGACCGATCACGTGTTTATCGACGGTCTATAAACTTCTTACATCCATTTTGAGAGCGAAAATTAACACACACATTGACAGTAATTCGATTATGTCAGCCTCTCAAAATGGATGTAGGAACGGGTCCCGTGGCACTAAGGAGCTACTTCTCATCGACATGGCCATTAGCCAACAGGTTCGTCGATTCCGCAAGGATCTGTCGACTTGCTGGATAGATTATAAGAAGGCCTACGACTCGGTGCCACATACATGGCTCATGAGGGTGCTGGAGTTCTACAAAATAGATACAACTCTACGCACCTTCCTTGAATCGTGTATGGGTTAATGGAGGACAGTCCTTCGCTATCCAGGGTGTCGACAGATCCAGGGGAATGATGAGCCTGTATGGATTAAACGGGGAATATTTCAGGGTGACAGTTTAAGTCCACTTTGGTTCTGCTTAGCCCTGAATCCTCTAAGCACGCTGCTGGAGGATTCAGGTCTAGGCTATCGGTTGAGGAGAGGTGGTCAGGTCATATCTCACCTCCTCTACATGGATGACTTGAAAATCTTTGCCCCCAACAAATTGCAACTGATGGAGCTACTGAAGGTAACTGAAACTTTCAGTAGCGCCATCAGAATGGAGTTTGGTGTGGACAAATGTGCAGTCATGCATGTAAAGCGAGGGGAGATAATGGAATCCGAGGGAATTCAACTTTCGGATTCCATACACCTTAGATCCCTCTCCTCACCCGAAAGCTATAAGTATTTGGGTATGTCGGAAGCGTTAGGCATCAACGTTACTGACATGAAGCAATCATTGAAGGAGCGCTTTTTTGGCCGTCTGAAGAAGGTATTGATTAGTCCTCTTTCAGGCGGAAACAAGGTGCGTGCCTTCAACGGTTGGGTCATGCCGGTTTTGATGTACTCTTTCGGCATACTCAAATGGACTCAGACCGAACTCGACGCCCTGGATAGGAGGGTCCGTACACTGTTGACCGCAAACCGGATGCATCACCCACGATCATCGGTGATGAGACTGTACATCCCGCGGAAGTGCGGGGGTCGAGGCTTTTTAAATGCGAAGACCCTCCACAACCGCGAGATATGCAGTCTCAGGGAATATTTTTTGAAAACCGAAGTGGGTATGCACCGTGATGTGGTCGCAGTGGACAAAGGGCTCACCCCACTTTCCATGGCTAAAGAGAACTGGTGCAAACCTGTAATACTTACAACGGATGACCGCAAGGAGATATGGCAAAACAAGGAGCTACACGGGCGCTTCTATCGGGCTCTTCATGAGCCCGATGTAGATTTTTTAGCGTCCGTATCCTGGCTACGCTTTGGGGACCTTTTCGGGGAAACTGAAGGTTTCGTCTGTGCAATTATGGACGAAGTTATCTTGACGAATAACTACCGGAGACATATTATGAAGGACGGGACGGTTGACGTGTGTCGGGCATGCCACCGTCCGGGTGAGTCTATCAGACATATTATCTCTGGTTGTTCTCGTCTGGCTAACGGCGAGTACTTGCACAGACATAACCAAGTGGCTAGGATTATTCACCAGCAACTTGCTTTGAAATATAAACTTGTGAACTCTGAGGTACCGTATTACAAGTATGCGCCCGACCCAGTTCTCGAAAATGACCATGTCACGTTGTACTGGGATCGGTCTATCATTACTGACAGGACTATTGTCGCCAATAAGCCTGATATAGTGGTGATAGATCGATTAGCGCGCCGCGCAATGATAGTCGATGTTACCATTCCACATGACGAAAACCTCGTGAAAGCTGAGAAAGAGAAGCAAATAAAATATCTCGACTTAGCACACGAGGTTGTTGACATGTGGAATGTTGACTCGGCTGTCATTGTGCCGATTGTCGTTACGGCCAATGGCCTGATGGCTGAAAGCCTCAACCATCATCTCTCGAGGCTCTCGTTAGGCGGCTGGATCAAGGGCCTGATTCAGAAGGCAGTACTCCTCGATACGGCCCGCATTGTGAGGAGGTTCCTGTCTCTGGAGTCCTAACCACCGGTAGCTTGGACTCTGCTCCCGACACCGGCGGACCACTATTTTTTATATTTTTAAATGTTTTTTTTTTATACCTTTTTTCAAGAAATATTTAAAAATATATTTTATATGTAAAAAAATAAATAAACGACATAATAATAATTTCCTAGAAGCCGACGTGGGGATGCATCGAGATGTGGTCGCGGTGGACAAGGGCCTCACCCCACTCTCCTTGGCTAAAGAGAACTGGCGCAAGCTTGTAGTGCTTGACACTAACGATCGCAGGGAGGTATGGCAGAGTAAGGAGCTTCACGGACGCTTTTTCCGGGCCCTACATGAACCCGATGTAGATTTCCAAGCGTCCGTAGCCTGGCTACGTTTTGGTGACCTCTTTGGGGAAACCGAAGGTTTTGTCTGTGCAATTATGGACGAAGTTATCATGACGAAGAATTACCGGAGATTTATTGTGAAGGACGGCACGGTTGACATGTGTCGGGCATGCCACCGTCCGGGAGAATCAATCCGACACATTATCTCCGGGTGTTCTCGTCTAGCTAACGAAGAGTATTTGCATAGACACAACCTTGTAGCCAGGATTATCCATCAGCAACTTGCTCTGAAATACAGCCTTGTAGAATCTGAAATGCCGTACTACAGGTATGTGCCCGACCCAGTTCTCGACAATGGAAATATCACATTGTACTGGGACCGATCCATCATCACTGACAGGACTATTGTTACCAATAAGCCTGATATAGTGGTGGTGGATCGAACAGAGCGGCGCGCAATGATTGTTGACATAACAGTCCCTCATGACGGGAATCTCGTGAAAGCCGAGAAAGATAAACAGATCAAGTATCTTGACTTGGCTCGCGAGGTTGTCGACATGTGGGATGTGGATTCAGCAATCATTGTGCCGATAGTCGTATCAGCCAATGGCTTAATTGCCAAGAGCCTCGTCCAACACCTAAAGAGGCTCACGTTGGACGGCTGGATTAAGGGCTTGATTCAGAAAGCGGTACTTCTGGACACGGCTCGCATTGTCAGGAGGTTCCTCTCTCTGGAGCCCTGACCGCCGGTAGCTTGGACCCTGTTCCCGATACCGGTGGGCTACCATTTTTTTTTTATATTTTTAAATGTTTTTATATATTTTTTATATTCTAATATTTAAAAATAAAATTAAAATGTGTAAATAATGAAATAAAAGATAATAATAATAATAATAATAATAATACACACTTACAAGTAGCAGTTTAAGAAGAAAATCATTTACTGTTCACAACCATCGTCAGATAATATTTAAAAATAACTTACACATGAGCCCGCACGTATTTCATTGGAAATTTGAAGTACATTAATTCCATTTCTATGCCAGGCGTCAATGTTTGCCGTGGTATCAATACTTATATTTGCTTGCATTTTGGATAAAGATATTCAAACAATACGCCACTAATAGCAATAACACAAACACTCATAATTATGTTCACTAATCAACAACGTCATACTATTTTATTTAATCCAGCATATTAGCATATAATCTTTTACAGTTCAAGCAGTACGATTGTGGAATGCCTTGCCCGTGTCGACAAGGCGTCCATCTCTGTCCATTTTTTTAATTATGGTGAAAAAACACTATCTCTCCTTAGACATATTTTTTGGGTCTCCCTTGTTTCATCGAAAAGAAATTGCCAAATTATCACTTCCCAAACAATTTTCCGCATAATTTCGTTTGCCAAATGATTACTTAGCAAATAATCTCTTTACAAATAACTGTAACGCAAACCTAATGTTTGGCAAGTGAACGTTTAAAAAATAACTTGTTTACCGACTAGTACTTTTACCAATTTTTATGTAGTCAAATATTTCAGTTGGAATTCATTTATTATTACATTTATTCATTTTTCGCAAAATAAAATTTCTACCTCGTCTAACTAGTTCGGTTCTTTTTTCTATATTTATAATCTATTCGTTTCTGGCACTCGCCGGCCGCTCCCGCGGCACCGCTCGCTTCGCTCGCTCGGCTCGTGCGTAGGAGGTATTTTAAATTATTTTATTAATGTAATCTATTGGCATGCCACCATAATTGTAATTGCTTGTTTATGTCAATTTTGTACGCCATATATTGGCAAAACATAGTGCACATATTTTAGACAAAAAGTATACTATCTGTGACCATATCTATTTTTAACAAAATTGATTGATTGATTGATTGATTTATTACTATGTTATCCATACACAATAACAATGAGTATCATTCGTAAGCACCAAAACGATCACACCAACCAATCTCGACTGATCACTATTTTCCGCTGGGTAGTGGAAGTGGTTAACGACAGGTTCAAGCGCCATTTTAAGCGGTTACGCTGAAGATATTTCAACCATGCGTTGCCACCTGTGTTTTCCAATTTTAGAATCGCTGCCGCTATCACAAACCACTTTCATACACCCATCGAAGATAATCAATACGCCGAAGCGTTCATCAACGAAATATGGCAGAAGTTACATGCACCTAATATTATATACGAATACGTGAAAGGGAAACGTTTAAACAGTAGAAAAGCTGATTTTACAAGATAAGAAGCAAATGATTGGATTTTCCGAGATTCGGTAAAGAACAAATCATTTTATTTACTTTGGGAACTTATTAATCGAAGTTAAGGTAAAAGTCATGCTGCAGTGAAGATTTACAAAATGGTGTAGTGTGTGTGTAGTGAATAGTTGATTTCAATGTATGTTGTAGCTATGTATATTGTGAAAAATCCCAAATTACCCTAGGCTGAAAAAAAAATCGTTTTTCCTAATTCTGTTTATATGACTGTTTAGGTCGGTTCCGGGGCCACATTTACGATAACCAGATGTGGCTGTAAAAGGCGGCAATTGTGCGTTGTTATTCCATGATTCTTAGAATTTGTAGAAAGTGCCCGAGTGTTTCCCATAAAATATAAATGTAATTTATTTCTAAGAGGTTTCACAATTACAAAGAAATAGGATATTTTGTTATTAATTACGGTAACATTTCTAGCTGTCAGACCATAAAATTGAGATTTAATGTATTTGTAAGAGCCTCATATCGTGAGACAATGTTAAAATAAGAATTTAGAATAAGATATTTTGTTATTAATTAAGACATGACAGACAGTCACAATATGTAGCCAATCCTATATTATAATCATGTGAATCCTAAAATAAAGGAGAGTATTATTTGAGCAGTCGTCACTATCATTTCTCTCCACAAATACCTCCGATCTTACAATGGAATGTATACAATAGAAATATACCGAGAAGCTGCACTGGAGGATATATTATACTGGATTTTGGCATTGGTGAGGATGCTCGTCTCTTACGTGGTCGCATTCAGTCGCAACACACAAGATTATTATTTCACCACAATAATTATTACTTAAACATATTGCACCTGCATGACCGTACTGTACTGACGACGTACTGTACCTGCGCGCACCTGCGCGCATATTGTGTCAATCGTTTGGTATCATGGGTACGCTAGGCATGCCTTGTAGGATGTAATAAAACGATTTGCCTTGAGAATCAGTAAGTTTAGTAGAATCAGTTTTAAGTAATGTAGACAAATTATCGATTACAAAAGTTTGAAAATCTCTCGATATGTCTCGAGAATCGGTTTTTAAAACAACCGATTTTTTCCATCACTACACAACGTATTTTTATAGCTGTCAAATCGGCCTTCTTAGATTGTCGCGAGCTTAGAAGTAACAATTGTGTACCGCGCACCGCGATATTTCTGATTGACTCATGATATGATGACATGTTCTCCTGTAACCTTAGTTGTTAACGTTATTATGCATGCTGTGGTCTCCTATAAGTGAAGGAGTACACCTACTTAATACCTGATGTTGCCCTTTATTTATATGTCATGTATTGTGTACACCTTTTGTTGGAGATCCTAAATCAATAAATAAATAAAATAAATAAATGAAAGAGTGCGATATACGGGTGTATGTGTTTGAAATATCTTAATAGAAAAAGATCCTAAGTACGACTGGTTTTGATACTCTATAATGTGAGATTGCTACTTGGACTTCTGACCGAGACTGTACACACAAACAATACTCTCAAAAAACATTACCCTCCTGGGGCAGTCTTGTAAAAAGCACACCTACACCGTGCGGACAAAAATGTTATAAATGTTCTAATGATATCCAAGATGGTGGCGTATTAAGGCGTTAAATAGAAAATATAATAAAAGAAGTAATAGCTAAGTAAATAATATTGTGTGTAATGAGAAAATTCCATTAGCTCCTACGGAGTGCAGTGGTTAAGAACGCTGAAGGTCAAGGCTTGACCTTTCTTTCATGGTCCTGTAAATGGTTTTAATCAGATTATTTGGTACAAGATGGTGTATTATTTAATGAAAATAATGGGGAAATATAGCTACTGTAACTGCGAATATGTGGTGTAGTGAAAGTGGTACTACCTAATTATCTAATAAATCTCCATACGGCTGCTGGCTTTTACCTTGGCCATTGCCATACAACGTGGTGATGCCGCCAGTCTCTTGGGTACATTACCAGTCGAAAGCGATGAGTATGAATTTTTCGACGCCCTTTTTTAGTTTGTGTATAGTTTTAGTTAAGTTATTTTTATTAATTAATCAGGTATATTAGTTTTTTATGTACATATTATTTTAATTCTATCTTACAAAATAATAAATAGATAAAAAATATAAATAAAATATCTACTATCGCCGATTGATCGACACTTCACGTGACCAGAGGGCTGGCTCGTTCTTTGGCCAAAGAATTAGCATTGCCATTCAACGTGGCAATGCTGCCAGTCTTCTGGGCACGTTTCCGGATGACAGCGATGCGGACGAATACTTTGACGCCTAAGTGTCCTTTTATTTTTTGTATTAATATGTATATATAGTTAGTAATTTAATTTAGTGTAAATAGTTAGTAGCATCAATATTGTATAGTTACTTTTTTTTCTTAAAATTAAATATCTACTTGATATTGTAGTTCTAGCAGAGTAAAGAAAAAAGCCTCTTCCACGGATAAATTGACGAAATTTGGCATGACTTCCTTCTATAGTCCAAGAGAATTGTCGAATTGTCCATTCATGTATATTTTTTAGTTAATTACTAAGTTATGAGATGACTGTATCTCTCTTTGTTTTGTTTTGTTTTATACAAATAATATTTACATGGTTAGTGATACTAAGAAAATGCTGTATTTATCTCTAATTGTTGCTACATTTAGTTAGGTATTTATCTTATGTTGTTTCCTGTAATTTCTGTATTGTATACGAACGTTGGTAAGTCTAAATGAATTAATAAATAAATAAATCTACATTGGACTCTAATAAACGATAACGCACCAGTGTGGGCCAGATATGAAGATTTTTTAGAAAAAAATTCTTGGAAGTTTTGCCATAAAATTACCTAAAAGGTCATTTTATGGTCATGCTGTGTACTGAAACAGAATTCTAGGGATATTGAACAGTTGAAATGTTGAAATTTCAGTAGGTACAGATGTAACGTATGTCCCTCACTAGGTACAGTCGCCAGCATCAAATTACCACAAACTGTCAAATTTTCTCAATCATTTTGAACGTCTTAACCATAAACATTTTAAGGTTTAAAATCATTTGGAGAAATTTGACAGTTTCGTATAACCCGATGTGCTGTTGACTGTACCTACACCAATTCCTCTCGTGGAATGACATTATCTATGTTGTTAAACCTTTTATCCAACTAAAAGATAAACAAAGCCATAAGTCGGTCTCATTTTCAATGAAACAAATACAGGCATGCAAGAGGCATTGTCATCAGTCTTGAAAACCATAACAGTAAACAGATTAACGGCTCTAAGGACCAAAATGACAAAGAAACTAGACAGTCTTACAAGAGCGACTTATGAATGACCTACGATCGTTTAGACAAAGGAGCACCAAAACGTTCACTTCAGTACCAAGAGTAACTAAAGCTCCAAGGTCACGCCTACAGAACAATTAATTCCACACGCAAATACAACATGACAGCAGTTTTCATCCTTTCTTGTGTGCCTTCAAAAACCACACTACTCACACAACCTCTTTGTAATCATTCAAATTAATTGTCTCTACAAATGGCAGTGATCCTCGCTTTGTATACCCTCTTTCTTTGCGTTAATCATAATTTATGAACAGAAGGGATGACGGAGGTATTTTTCTTTTAGTGGATGTTAAATTTTAACGCGTTTTTGGTCCTTTGGTACGCAGATATTGTCGCAGGAATTTTAAGTAGACAGTTTCATTACTATTTTTACATGTACCTAATGATGCTTAACAGACTGACGGTACATTAATATAGCTATTGTCGCCTGGAATTTGACCTTTACGATTACTTTTCTAACCTTACATACATACATATATAAGCTCACGCCTTCGTCCCATGTGGGTAGGCAGAAATAACAGAACGATCCTTACAAGTATGTAAGGATTGTTCTGTTATTAATAACATGGAATATTGTTGGAATATTTATATATAACCGTTATTTGTATATTAACGGTTATATATAAATATTCCAGTTTTGAGATCATCATCAAAAACATTCCAAAATGTTCTCACTGCTGGGACACAGGCCTCCTTTCGGTAAGAGGGAGTGGGCCGTAATCCTCCATGTGGATCCAAGGCGGTTTTGAAAGATGTCACATGTCATGAGTTTTTAGGTAAATGAGAAATTTTCAGATTAAATTGATTAGATGTATTCTGTTAACTGCTAAGTTATTGCCAATGCAACTCTTCCGATTGTTGATATACCTAGTGTGAGTGCAGTTGCATCCCATTTACATAATGTCTTGATCATATTCAATTGTATGGAAGGCGGTTGCTGCACCACCAATATCTCCATCATCAGCCTATAGCAGTCCACTGCTGCACATAGGCCTCTCCTATTGGACGCGATTCAACTCGGTTTGAAATATTCCGGCAGTTCTCATCCAGCTCTACCAAGCCCGAGGGCATCCTACCTTACGTTTCTCGATTCACGGTTTCCACTCAAGAACACGTCTATCCAACGGTCATCAGTTCTACGGCTAATATGGCTGACTTGCCACTTTAACTTGCTTATTCTGTGAGCTATGTCGGCCACTTTGGCTCTCTGCTGAATCACCTCATCATCATTCTCCTGCCCTTATCCCAATTTATTTGGGGTCGGCGCAACATGTCGCTTTCTTCCATACTTTTCTATTAGTTGTCATCTCGGTAGTCACCCCCTTTCTAGCCATATCATCTTTCACACAGTCCGTCCATCGTTTCTTTGGTCTTCCTCTACTCTTATAGCCATCGACATTCATACTCAAGACTTTCCTCACGACATTTTCCTCATTCCTCCGCATCACATGCCCATACCATGACAACCGATTTCGGCACAACTTTTCAGTCACCGGTGCCACTTTCAGACTTCCTCTTATGTACTCATTTCTTATTCTATCCATTCGTGTTACACCACACATCGCTCTTAGCATTCTCATCTCAGCTGCATGCAATTTCCAATTTTCATCCCTTTTGTGGCCCAACATTCTGATCCATACAAGATAGCAGGTCTTACCATTGTTTTATATATCTTCCCCTTAAGTTTAAGGGGAATGCGGAGTCGCAGATTGTTCCCGTGACCTGCTGCCATTTCATCCATCCAGTGTTAACTCTATGCTTAACCGTCCGATCTACTTCGCCATCGCTTTGCACGAGTGAACCGAGATACCGAAAGTCAGAACAGACTGGGAGAAGTGCGCCATCAAGCGCTATGCCGAATCACCTCAGTGTACATATATATGTATTGTGTCACCTCATTGCGGATTCGATCCCTCAGAGAGACTCCAATCATCAATACCTCGACCATACATTAATTCTGTCTTCTCTCAAGGTTCGAAATTCAAAGCTCAATCTTTTTTTAGTCCCGATTATTGCGCCCATGCATGTTACTTTCCCTTGCCTTTAACGACAAGAGTAATTAAAAGTACCCGACACTGCCCGCATTAACCCGATACCGAGGTATTTTGACTAATTACAGCCTTTCTGTTTGATTCTCTGTTCTTAGGGCCAATTTCACCAAACTATTCATAATCGGACATTAGTAAATCAGTCGTTAAAATAAACATCGACATTGGTGCCGATTCCCTTGTTCACAAACTAAACTAAATTTAAGTTCAGTGTATCTTTTACTTTCTATTTCATTAAGAAAATGACAGAAGATAAATTTTAGTTTAGGTCTGTCAAATTAATCAGCGCTTGACGTTAATCGACGTAGTTTTAGTAGGCAAGTTTTTAATCACGTCTAAACATGTATGGAGTAGTGACAGGCGCTGGTTAATTTGACAGGATCATATTTTTTTTAAGTTTTGCGAACTGTACCATGTGACATATTAAATGAAAGAACTTGTTGTGAAGGTCTTAAATATATTTTTTAAATAATTTTAAACTGAATAGTTTTAAAGCTATTTAAGAAAATAGACGAATAAACAGGGTCAAATTAAATTAATTAGCGCATGTCGACAGACGTGATGGGTTTCGATATCAAAATACATCACTCAACTCATAACAACTCATAATATCACGCCTTGTTTCCCCGACAGGTTGGGCAGAGGTGTACTTATAGATGATTATGTCTGGAGTTTAAAAGGGACTGTGACCTCTGAGTTGGTTTCAGCCTTTCTTCTCAGAGTAGTCAGATAGGAAGCGCTGACCTCATCTTGTTTTTTTTTTTTTAACATGTTTGACGTGTACAAACCTACTTACAGAAATAAAAATAATTTAATTTCAGATAGTATACTCACATTTCGCCAGTTATGTTTAAGTCCCATGTAATAGGGGGCGAGCCTATACCCATCAGCCGGGCACAAACCCAGACTCCGGGCTGCTACTGAGAAATTCCAGATAGGAAAATACAGTAACACTTAGCCCGACCTGGGAATCGAACCCAGGACCTCATGCTCAGCAGTAGCGCTTGCGACCACTAGACCAATGAAGCAGCAGGGAATTTCGAAAAATAAAATAAAATATGATTCGATAATTTAGTTTTGGGGTCAACGAGCGCTGGTTTTTTAGTTACTTGAAAAATGAGTTGAGAAAATCTTTTTTTTTTGTGTTATTAAGTTTCGACATCGATACCCATAATGTCTGCGGAGTTTCGGTAACTAATTTAAGAAGTTATTTTGCTCATTAAAATGTGTTTTAGAGTCTAAAAAGTTGTGTAAATTTGAACTCTAAATAACTTAAAGAATAACCTGGGTTGTGGAGTTCAGATAGGCAGTCACTCCATGTAAAATACTGGTATTCAACTGCATCAGAATACCACCGCTGAGAGATTTATTTTCTTAAATATCGCAGCATTATGCTGATCTATCGGAGAGCAGTGGTGGCCCAATGGTAACGGCCGTGACTTACGAGTTGTAGATCGTATGTTCAAACCCAGACAGGCGCTTTACTACATGTAAATTATTTCATCGCCACTGCTCTCAAAACGGTGCAGAGCATGTCCTAGAACCAGAAATTCAAAGACATGTGACATCTACCAACCCGCACTGGGCCCGCGTGGTGGATTACGGCCTCTCACAGTGAGGAGGCCTGTGCCCCAGTAGTGGGAACATTATAGGCTGATTATGTTATGCTGATAATGCATATGCATAATGCTGCGATATTTAAAAAATACAAAATATTTTTTTAATTTGTATTTTGTTTAATCGAAGAAATATGTATGTCGGAAATATGTTAGTCACTCGTTTGACTAATCGGGATGCCAGCGCCACCAAGCGACGCTGGACAGAGTCTACAACATAACGCTTGACCGGGGTTAAGGGCAGTATTGTCGGAGGCGGTCAAGGAGTGAATACGTTTAGAAACTGACGCGCGTTCCGTATAGTTGTGTCGAGAACCGACAGTGTGTGGATAGCTAATGTGATTATTTGATCGTAAATTATGATTTGATTTAAACTGCAAACGGTTTTTCTATTGTGCAATAACCAACACTTCCCATTGTACGCCCACAGCGGTTAAAATATGGCTGATGATAACGAGCAAGACGTACCTTCTCCGTCATGTAAATATTGTTAGTTTTAAATGCTCCATTTTGTATTTCTTGTGCTTGTCCTAAATATATTTTTTTCCTTTATCCTTCTTTCATCCGGTTACAGTGGAAGCCGACTCCAACAGAGTTGGGAAAAGGCTAGGCAGATTGATTTAATTGAGTGTTTGCAACAATCTTATACGTACGAGTTAAAAAGAATTAGACCGAGTCTGGATTTGTGCTTGGTTGATGGCAATAGGCTCGCCCCCTATTACATGGGACTTTTTAACTGGCGAAATGTGGGTGTACTACAGTTACACCTGTACACCTGTGCCCTTCAGGCAAAACAGGCGTATATGTCTTAGAGAATTAACTAAATTAAATTAAAACTAAGTTAAACCTAAAAAAGGCACTCGGGGCACTGTACCGAGAATGCTGGCGGCATTTCCTCGCTGAATTGCAATGCCGATACGTTGCGCGAGAAAGCCGCCAGCTTTTCGGTCACCAGTTACATCAACTAGACGTTTCAATAATAGATAATAGAGAATAGATCTAAAATACGAAATTAATAGTTAATCAGTTAAATTATTTTTAAATGTCACCAAGCGCCCAAAAATCGATCCTGTGAATTATACGAATCCAAAACTTAATACAAGGAAAACAACCGACTTCGTTTTTTTCCCACCGACCTCCGAGATCAAAGTTATTTTTCACTTCTTAGTGTTTCTTTTGGAAGTCTTTTGTTTTGTTTTTGGTTTTTGTAAAAAAACATATATTTCACTTTTTAGTTTTGGTAGCTACCCCACGCAAATTAGATCTATGGCAGGCCATGTAGATTACAGTGACAGCAAGTTATTATAACATCATTAACATAGAATAAGTGGGAAAAATACGTATTATTGAAGCTAACTTAAAAACTACACAAGCAAAGTTAATAAAATTTATATGGGACGACCGCGCAAGCTTTTTCTACCAAATTACAAACTAATTTCCAAAATCGGTCCACAACTGACGAAGATATCGATGAGCATATATTTTAAAATAATATATACCGACGTATATAACACATATAACCTCCTTCTTTTTTGAAGTCGGTTAAAAATACAATATATGAAACGCTACGCAAATATAAGTTCATTTAATTTTCAACCGCAAGGCGAAAATACATTATGTAGGTATAATTCAAAATACCAAAAGGGTTTAATTAGTATTCTCAGAAGTTTAACATAACCAAGTAAAACTAATTAATTAGATCGAAAATCATAGTTGTTTGTACAAATGTAAAAGTTCATTATGAATTTCAGTGGAAAATTCAAAGTTGGAAACATGATTCTATAAATACTTAGGTAAATGTGCAAGTATTTTTTGCGAACATACTAATCTTTGAGTATTATTAAGGTATATGTAGGGTTGCCCTGATTTACTCCGTTAGATTCAGGCATCACGTGGGCAGAAGATGGGTTTCGTGCAATGAAAACACACTAGGGACGATACACAGCGTTTATTAAAATTACAAATTAAAACAATAACTACAAATTAGGCAACTACAATTAACACAATAACTGAGCACAACCAATCGAGTACAGTTCCGCGACGTCTTGACTCCGATGCGATCAGACACTGAATATCCTCTTCGCCGTGTGCATAAAAAATCACGACTCTATAGAAGCGCGCTGTAGGTGTGGGTAGATCACGCACGCTACTTGGCGCGCTTTTTTTTATGGCAAATTATCAATTAACTTCTCCCGCTCTGGGCGGGGTGGGAGGGTGCGTTAAACTCTTATTGATTAAAACCCACCCGTGTTTCTTCCGTTGCCTGTGTTGCCAGGGGCCTCGGTAACCTTTTCCTACCGGCCCTAGTGGACCTCTACACTTGTGCTGACATCTCTTTGAGGCGCGCGTGGAACACAGCGCGCCGTCGACCCGGGCCCGGTCCTTATCTGATGGCGAATTACCCATTGCTCACCACCATCTGCAAGTCCGCGCCTACGGTAGTCGGAAAGGATGCGATTCTCGACGCCCAGGGCGTCTCCTGCCGTGGCTAGGCACGAGAGGGCGCGAAATTTTCCTTTCCCTCAACCATCTCGCCTCCTCCTTCGCGAGCATTACTGCTTCGCAGAAGGAGGTGACGGCTGCCCATGCCCTCCCGCTCCGTATCGTGGCCTGGACCAGGGCCGGACGCGAGGGATCTCCGCCGCCGATCGCCTACACGAGGACACGGTGGTGCTCTGCCCAAGCTGGACAGACCTCCACAGTATGTTCCACCGTGTCCTCCGGGCGATCCACACATTGGTAACACCCGGGCGTTTCCTCCCGCCTTATCCGACACAGGAACCTCCCGCTGCCGTGTCCGGTGAGGACCTGCGTCAGGCGGAAGGTGAGGACGCCGTGGCGCGCTTGCGATTCGTTTCGTGTCCGTACTAATGACCGGATTTGACATATATTATATATTAAATTAAAATGAGCTTATATTTTCCACAGTTCAATATTATTGAATATAATATTTAATTTATTATAATATTTACAATCTGGTGTGGCAAGTTATTGCCCCTTACATTTTTTTTGATTGTGGATGGTTTATAAGGTGTCTGTAGTCTGTCTTAGGCTTGTATTGCAGCCGCGGATATTGTGTGTCGCGGGATTTAGAGAATCCTGCGGCTAGTGACAGCTAATGATGGCTGTCAGACGTCATAGTGCACCGGCGCCGAACGGAAGCATTTCCTCTCACCGCAAACCAAGTTTTTTCAATCTCAGTTCATCGCGCCCGCAAAACCGCAAACTTTATTACGTTATCCCGTAATCCTTGGGGATATACTGTGTTAAGTTTTCAAAATTAAAAATAATAACCCGCGTCCGATTAAATCCAAATTATAGACTTTCAAGTGACCAGTGTACGGGCAAGCAAGGTGGCCACCTGCCCAGAAGGATTCTTCAAGACTTTCGCCAGGGGAAGCACAGGTACCGCTTTTGCATTATTTGCTGGAGTTAGGCTACAGATGCCACCTGACCGTCACCAATTCCTCTTTGAAAGTTTGCTCAAAAAAAAGGCAAATTGAATTATTATGCATTCCAGATAATAGTTTTTCTGTCGTCCTCGACCCGCAAGGATACACGGCTATTTATACGCCTGTCCCTCCACAATCAATGCATGAATAGTTTCCATTTGATTTCTGATATATAAACCGGCACCATCATATGTAGCACCCTTTTAATCACGATCCGAGGGTTTTGGCGTCGGGAATCCCGGGCGGATTTCCGGCCACCGTAGGCGCGGGCTTGCGGACGGTGAGCAATGCGTAGCTCACCATCCGGTAAGGTCACCAGGCCCGGGTTGACAGCACGTTGTATTCCACGCGCGCCTCAAAGAGATGTCGTCAGCACATATAGTAGGGGTCCACTAGAGCCGATGCCTGCCGGGGTCGCGGGAAGGTACTTATGGGTCACCGAGGCCCCCGCAACACAGGCAACAGGAAGGAATACGGGTGGGTTTTAGTCAGTAAGAGTTTGACACACCCTCCCGCTCCGCCCAGAGCGGGAGAAGTTATTTGATGATTTCCCACCCTCAAAAAAAAAAAAGTCTCATAGTTTATGGGCAAAGCCCTTAGGACATTACCTATGAGACGTGACGTGCTATGGGTGGACGACAAAAAGGCTGGGGAAGCAACACTCGAAATTTTGCGGATTCCTAAACCGCCAAACCGAATAGGGAGGGATGCTTGTAACCAAGATGGTTCATTGAGCTGAATATTTAAAATCATTTCTAAACTAGTTTTGACTAAATCGTCTATTGGTGAAATCAAATTTGGATGTTTCCAAAAAGGGCTACAGCGAAGCACATAAGTAAATTTAGGGACAAAAAGGCAAAACTTTAGAATTATAAGAGCATAATGAGGACTGATTTCGAGTAAACAATTTACGTGACTTTGAAATTTAGAAATAAAAAAAAGACAAATATTGATTCATATCCTTATATGAATCAATATTTGTCTTTTTTTTATTTGAATTCAAGAATATATTGTTTTCCCCTTGGAAAACAATATATTCTTGAATGAAGTAAAATTTTGTCTTAGTTTTATTGTCTTCTTCGAAGACATTATACTTAAATGAGGAATTATTAAGTTTAATTCTAAGAATATTATTTCTAAAACTAGATAAAAACTAGAAATTTTCTTCAATTAAGATTATTATAGTCTTGAATCAAAAATATTTGCTTAAGTCAAGAATAAAAACCAAGTATTTATTATTCTTAATTTGTGTTAACAGGTTTTCTTGGACTGAGTACATTTACTTACGTTACGAAAATATTTACTTGGATTGAAACAATTTTTCTGAGAATATTAATATTCTTCGCTAAAGAGATCCTTTTTTTCCGTTCATCCACATTCATACGTAATAATTCAGGTACATACTCGTACGTAATAACAGTTTAGTTTTTATTTATTTATTTACATAACCAAATTACAAGATGATTATTTATTTATTTACATTAACTAAATTAAATTAAAACTGAGTTAAACCTAAAAAAGGCCCTCGGGGCATTGTACCAAGGATGCTGGCGGCATTTTCTCGCTGAATTGCAATGCTGCGTTGCGCGAGAAAGCAGCCAGTTTTTCGGTCACCAGTTATATCAACTAGACGTTTCAAGTTTTACTACGACTTTTTGTGCCTAAAAGTACCAAAGTCTGAAAAGACCAAAAATATATATGTAAGTTAAGTGGGTTTATAACTAGTACGTATTTTAATTTGAATATTTTATCTGTGGGCTGCGATTATTACCCTATGTCTTCGAAAAACAACAGAAATGAGCGTGTACAAAATGGGAACACCTCTATCTACCCCATTCTTGAATACAGGCGCGGTGTTATGTGTTATGTCTATAAAATCTCTCACATAACACGATCATATTCGTATTGTATCCAACAGAGCATAAATTACCCCTTCATAAAACTCTCTGTCCAATAATGCGTATATTTCAAGTCGCAGCTGTATCCAGATTAATGCCAAGGACGCCGCCATGACATTTTGCAGTGTCAAGGAAGCATGCTCCGTAACCCGGTCCAGATAGCTTCGGGAATTATCGACGGTATTCGGGACTTGTCGGCTTTTCGTAGAAATTGGTGCGAGTGAATGCGGCACGGTGCCTCGTTTGCATTGCGGTGAAAATGAAAACGATGTTTGACAAATTGGAATTTCTTTTGATGAATGTTTTTATTAATTTATATTTTGTTTTTATATTGAAAGGTGAAATAAATTAGGAAATCGAGCGTGCTATGTTTTAATGAGACTTATTATTTGTGACTTTATGATTGGTTTGCAAATCGTTCGTTGAATTGTTAATTTTACAAAATTATTCAGTAAAAAAAAAAAATTTTCCAAAAAGGTACCTATCAATAGCGATTTTTATTTATATAATATAATGATTAACTGTCTCTAAAATAAAATCTATGTGAACCTCGGATGTTATTAATCCATGAAATAGCTTATCTCGTTACGTTATGGAAACTTTATTTATAATAACCGTTAACGGTCGATAAATAGGAACCCGGCTATTCATTATCCCGTACAATAGAGACAGCCCTCACCAATATTCATAACAAAGCGAGCCTGAGTTCATTATTCTCACCACAAATATGATTGGTGTAAACCACAGAACTAAGATAAGATAAAAACTTTTTACAAAAAAACAACTGACTTCCAAAAAAACATTACAAAGTGAAAAATTTCGGAATTCGCTGTCTTTGGATCTGTATTTTAGTTTTTTGCCATCGACTTCCTTACTTAATTAGTTATTTTTCACTTTGTAGTGTTATTTTGGAAGTCGGTGGTTTTTTTTTTGTAAAAAGTATTTTATTTTTCACTTTTTTGTGGGTCAGTTTATAATTTATCTAAGTTACAATACCGTAATTTCAACTCCTCATCACCTTTTACAAAAGATTGCTTATATTGATACAGGGACGTTCATTGTTGAGGAGTTCTCCTGGTAAGAACCTGGAGAACTGCCACTCACCATATGCATTATGAAGAGCATAAATGGCTTAGCAATCATAATAAAGTTCCTAATCGAATCGCAACTCGTTAAATACGTCTTATTAAGTAGTTCCGGTGGCCATCTGTGGTCTTCATCATCAATTCTACTCCACCAAATGGTGCATTCCGAGAGAAAATGCACAAGTTACTATAAAAAATACCTAAATCGCTATAGGTGTGCCTTTAAAATTTGAGGATTTCCCTCGAGTTACTTGGGATCCCCTCATCAGCCTCATACCATTTCAAACAAAAAAGCATTTTTTAAATCAGTCCACAATTGACGCGGAAATCGTCGAACATACATAAAAAAAATACATAAAAACATGTCGAATTGATAACCTCCTCCTTTTTGAAGTCGGTTAATAAAGGTGACAACAGTCACTAATACAAGACAATGCAATGACATGAATATTTATTCTGTGAAGTATTAAAGTGAAACTTTTATTCCATCGCTTTAAATGCTATTCGTCCATCTATCGCATGTCGCATTACAGTCAGCCACGGAGTAGGGGTAAAGTGAAAGGCGCTCGGCAGATCAGCCAAGACCAATATGGCGGTGCCCATGGCTCGCATCAGCTAACCGTTACATTTATATTCTCACTCATTCGTGCAAGTGCTCCGCGGTATTTGTGTGTTTTGACCAGTGTATTGATGTAAATGTTGTTGTTCACTTGATCGTGATGGACAACGATACAGCTAGTGAATCAAATAAACCGGTCAACGAGGGTAAAACCAAGAATAGTGCGATAATATCCGACGTAAAATGTTTCGCTTTTATTTTTCTCCGTTTTTAAAATGGCCTGGCAGTTTTAGTACGAGTATTTTTTGCGGCCTACCCAAAATAAATGTCCTTTCTTAGGTACTGTTCGTTAAATCATTGAGCTCCTTTAGTCCTGAGTTCAGCTGCATGTCTACTGACAAATCAGTAAAACCAAATGTCAAATGTAGTTCTTTCATCAAAAGACCATTTCGGACACCAATCTACTTGGTCTTCACATGATCTGACCAAGATTATGTCTGGACTTTAACAGAGACTGTGACCTCTGAGTTTGTTTCAGCCTTTCTTCTCAGAGCAGTCAGATAAGAAACGCCAACCTCATGCAGTTTTAAAAAATATGATTGACGTGTAAGAGTTTTGTACAAAATCTACAATTTGGCAACTTGATTTTGACATTTTATAATATTTAAATTTAATTAATCATAATTTTATTTTGGGTTTTATCTGTTTTTAAAGTAGTCTCATTTAAATGTATTTTTGTAAAAATATGGACTAAAATAATATCTGAAATAAATAAATACATTAAATTAATTATAAAGAAATAAAATAATTAATTTTAGGTGGGGGCAAAAGTAATGGCATATGTGAATGTGTCATATTTTTTGCAAATGGCGTCATAATCACATTGTGATTTGACACTTGTGTCGTAGACAGAAAGAGAATTAGTCGACAATGCAATGAATCGATACACACAGCTTAGACAACGACAGCATTTTTGAAACACCAACTCGGGCCCTGTGATCTCCTGTTTGGGAGATTTGAAACGGCAAAATAGCCAGACTTGGGGCTTTTTGAAATCTCGCATTTACCACAACGAACTATAACCTTGCAAGTCCTTAAAATTATCGCACGGTCTCCTGTGAGGCAGCGAGCCTCCTTGCCGGATTGCCGCCATGGGATCTGGAGGCAAAAGTATGGGAGTGGCGCGAGGAAGCGAAATGCCGGGACGTAACTCCGCTGCCGCGAGAAATCGTGGCACAGCGGACGGAGCTCCGGCGGAATCTCATGGCGACATGGAGAGTACGGATGTCGCAACCCAGTGCTAGGCACGCAATCATTACGGCGATAAGTCCCCTCTTTGAGGAGTGGCTAGAGAGGCGCCACGGCGTCCTCACCTTCCGCCTGACGCAGGTCCTCACCGGACACGGCAGCTTCGG
Organism: Atethmia centrago; assembly: GCA_905333075.3. Lineage (NCBI taxonomy): Eukaryota > Metazoa > Arthropoda > Insecta > Lepidoptera > Noctuidae > Atethmia > Atethmia centrago. The sequence continues at coordinate 20,724,544 of HG995385.1, forward strand.
GAGGTTCCTGTGTCGGATAAGGCGGGAGGAAACGCCCGGTTGTCACCACTGTGTGGATCGCCCGGAGGACACGGTGAAGCATACGGTGGAGATATGCCCGGCTTGGGCGGAGCACCACCGTGTCCTCGTAGAGGCGATCGGCGGCAGAGACCTCTCGCGTCCGGCCCTGGTTCAGGCAGCCGTCACCTCCTTTTGCGAATCAGTAATGTTCGCGAAGGAAGAGGCGGGATAGTTGAGGGAAAGGCAAATTTCGCGCCTTCTCGCCCCTAGCCGCCGCAGGAGTCACCCTGGGCGTCGGGTATCCCGGGCGGATTTCTGGCCACCGTAGGCGTGGGCTTGTGGACGGTGAGCAATGGGTAGCTCACCGTCCGGTAAGGACCAGGCCCGGGACGACGGCGTTGCATTCCACGCGTGCCTCAAATAAATGTCGTCAGCACAAGTGTACGGGTCCACTAGGGCCGATGCCTGCCGGGGTTGCCTGAAGGTACTAAAGGGTTACCGAGGCCCCTGACAACACTGGCAACGGAAGGCATACGGGTGGGTTTTAGTAAGTACGAGTCTGACACACCCTCCCGCTCCGCCCAGAGCAGGAGAAGTTATTTGATGATTTCCCACCCAAAAAAAAAAAAAAGTCTTTAAAACCAACATTGAAGAAGAAATCAGCAATTTAGGGCAGATGTTTTGCGCGCAACAATATTCAAAATGCGCAAATGCGCATCAACCTAGGGGGTAGTCATCTGACCGACATAATTTATTCGACTTAATTTCATAAATTGTTCACCTTTACCTACTTAATTTCATAAAAGAAAAAAAATGAGCTCTAATGGGCTCTTCCATTAGAGCCCTTTTTTTCTTTTCCAACAAAATGGCAGCCAATTCACATTTATGACATTACTTTTGCCCCACCTTGTACTTATAAGATAGTCCTTATACTCGTAAGCCACCGTCATCTCATATTTACATTACAAAAAGCTTACAAATACTAGTGGATGCGCGAATAAGCGATTTCGATAGATTTTGCAGTTGGTGTTATAAAACAACAATGAATGGCGTACAATTACTGTTTGGAGAGAAATTAGGCGAAAACCAACAGTTTGTTCAAAGGACAGCGTGCACAATACCTTACTTGATGTGTTGGTGGTGGTGGAGCGACGATACGTACGCAAATTCACGAATCTTTCTTGTTTTCTTCGAATTTCAGCGCATGAGTTGCGCTCGACGCGGTTCGAACACACACACAAATCGCCATTTTTTTTTTCTTCTCCCGCCATATGATGTGACACGATTTCGCGGGATGGAGGCACTTGGTGTACCCATCTGGCTCATACGCGAACGAAAGGCAATGTGCAGGATAGAATAGGAGATAGGAAGTTGCAATGCCAACTATATCTATTAATTCGTTTGCTAACATGAAAGGCAATGACAATTAGTACTATAATTCTAAAAAATGCAAGGTGGGTTATATCGTAACCCGATATGACCTGGAAAAAATACTGTACCTATTACTATGCATATGTTATGAGGAAAACACAGGGAAAGAGGCAGTCGATTTTGACAATCCATACAAATTAAAACTCGTAATTAATCCCTCTACCCTTGCCCCAATTTATTGGAGGTGGTCGCAGTATTTTTCGTACCTTTCATTCAATATTAGCTCACTCTCTCTCACAGAGAGGCGGCTTGTGTCCCAGCAATGGGAATATTACAAGCGTAATCCTAATATTTACTTTCATTTTTGACCATATCATCTTTCACACAAACTATTTATTTATTTAATACTTTAAGCACACAAATGTACGCAGGCGAACTTAACCATAGGCGTTTTCTACCAGTCAACCTTTGGGTGATGCAGAGACAAACAATGGTAGATGCAATAACGAAAGTTGTGGAATAAATATTTATTTAAAGATTCTCGTATATACATACCTAATTATACATAAATATAAGACCAAATAAATACACATAAATACACGAATATAGTAATTCAGATAAGACAAACAAGGGAAAATCATTACCATCATGATGATACTGCCAGCTTCTTACGTATGTGCTCGCGAACTTTTTAAAGGATAATCGGTTGGTTGTGTCATGATTTCCAAATATGAATAAAAATTGTATTGAAATATTAAGTATAAAATTAAAAGTAGGTGATTTGCTTCAAATGATTTTTGTATCAGGCAAGTCATGAAGTTTTACTGGTTTTTTTAACACAGCCCCATGGAAAACATGATATATTTGGTGTGCCGCGTAGTTAGTTCTCTTCGAGCCTCGGAATCTAAAGGTTGTCTTCAAGAAGTCTAAAGTCTATACTGATATTATATTGAGTACCTAATTAAATAGTTTGTTAAATATTATATACCAAGTTTGTATGTGTGCAAAAATATAAATACATAAATATTTGTACTGATACGGCGTTATCATTTCAATTGCCATCCTGATTTCCTGGGGGAGCGCATTCCACAGAGAGATAGACTGAATGAAGAAGGAAGAGTGAATGAAGTCAGTGCGGTGGGACATTGAAGAAGACGAATCGTGTGATTAACGTAGATTTCTACTGTGAACGGCGCAAATCCATCGGCCATCCATCCGTCCATCCATCTTTTCTTCGAAAACAAATAAAATCTATGTCCATCGACTATATCTACCTTATCTATCGTTTTAGAACTCTATGGTAAACACTGAATACAATACGGTACGAATTCATCAAAGCAAAGCGGAAACCAATTACAATAGTGTTGCATTTAGCTCGGTACCAAAATTCTGGGAATAGTGACGTGAAATATTGGAAAATTGAGGGACAGCTACCTACCATTCGGGGAAAACGGAAGCTTACTCTACCTATATATAACATAACATCACATCACGCCTGTTTCCCCTCATCAGCAGCAGATCAGCAGGTCTATAAAATAAATAAATAATAAAAAAACGTTTACTGAGTTACATTTAGGTATCTACATATGCCTTACAATTAAAAATAATTACAATAATATTTATTTATTATTTATTTATTTAACAGTTTATGTACACACATATTGTACGTATTTTTCTGTTCCTTTCTTCTTGTCTGTTTATATGTGTGTACATAAACTGTTAAATACATAAATAAAATAAAAAAAAATCAAGCTTTTTTTACCACTTAGTCCCCGTGCGTTGGCATGGGTATAAATATTAATCATGCCGACTAAGTGGAGAGATACTTGGTACTAGAAAGCTGTAAGTCGTTACAGCTTTGTAGTACTAAATATCGCTGAACTAAGCCACGGATAGACAGACAGACGGACATGACGAAACTCATCAGATATGTTTGCAGACGCTCAAGTGGATGGCTTTCAAGCTTAAGTTTTAAGTACATTTCAAAAGAATAGCGTCTCTGAAGCGCCGCATACGGGGCAGCTCCCTGCTGCTTATTGTAGGGAGAATGGATATGGATGTGTGGCGGCATCTACAGCGCCACATACGAACTACGCATCACACTGACGTCACGCAAAATCCTGCATCGCGCAAGCAGAGTTTACCGCGCAACTAGCATATATACAACATCCCGACATCCCGACATCCCGACCGTCGGGCAGTTGCCCACCAGACACGACACCCGTCTGGTCGGAGGATCCTCCCATTTCTATGGAGGTTGAGTGAACTTTACACCCTGTTCCTCATGCCTCTATACTGGTGACCCCGAATATGAACGTCAGCGCAGCCTTCGTGCAACTACTGCAGCGTGACGTCATCATCAACACTTCCTCAAGCTCTCGAGCGGCGAGTCACACAGCCAGCCAGCACCTACGGCTTCAATGGGTATCCTGACCACCAGCATGCAGCGACCGCGCATACCTGGTCATCACCCTAAGCCTCATCAGCAACCTTGGCACAGCACACTGCACTTTCGGCCGGTCAACAAGCAGAGCTCTTCAACGCTCTCCTGGTCGACGCCAGCAGTCAGCCCTCAACACCCTGTTCCTCATGCCTCTATAGATGGGTTGGACTAAATGTACGGGTAGTGCGGTCCTGATCCAATGTTTTCGTTGTTGTGTGTCTTTTTCTTGTATTCTTATAATATTATTAAAAAAAAACATGGTACGGATGATTAGTATAACTATTAACGATTGTAATTTCTCAGAAACAAATTAATCGAATTGAAACTACGTTGACTACGGACCCCTAAAAATGTGGCTGTAATTTTAGTATATTATTGTGTATCTTACGACTTCCACGCGAACGAACCCGAGGGAAGAAGCTTGTTCATTTCATAAAAGGTAAACTACATATTAGAACGTGAATACACATTTGAAATGGAATTCCAATTTCCTGCATAAAACAACATTGTGTTTCAACACCCATATTTGTAAATCAAATACGCTTTATATTAATCCTAAATTCAGTAAAGGCCCAGCTTTATGGGATTATAACAAAATGATGAATAAGCAAATGGGATTATAACAACATTATGAATAAGCAAAAGGATCGAGTCACTTGTCGTACATTGATTCATACAGGGCGTCCCACGACTTTGCCGCATGAAGGGAAAGTACCTTAAATACTGTAGATAGAAAAAATACCGGATGAAGACTTAATTTTCTAAATTTTGAAAACAATACGAACTGCATTCAAAGAATTTCAAATAATCACCTGTCTGAACCGGGAATCAACCCCGCAAAATGTGAAAAAACCTGTAATTTTACTTACTGTACCGATCGAAAGGCATGCCAGGAATTAAATAGTTCTAAAACTGACAACTTTTACGGCCAGGGTAATAATATTTTTTTCATAATCAATGTTTATTTTATGTTTAATTTTTAACTTTATATATATATAATAGATTTTTGATTTTTTCATAATCATAAGTCTATTTTATCTTTCAAGTTTAACTTTATTTAACTTTTATTATTGTTTGTTATAGCGGCAATGGAAATAATAATTTCAACTGTCTAGCTATTACGGATCTTGAGATACAGCACGCTGACAGACAGATAGATGGACAGCGGAGGCTTAGTAATAGGGTTCCATTTGGCACCTTTCGGGCACGGAACCCTAAAAAGAAAGAGTTTAACAAAATTTAAAGCACTTTTACGACTTCAGTAAGTAGCCATCGGAAATCCGTAAAAATAGTCTTATTTTATAATAGCAAAAAGGTGACAGTAAAAATATTCATCTCAGCACCCGGAGTACAATGCCGTTATAAGGGACGTCGTGTTCCATGTAGGATTGCCGATATACGTAATCATTGCTTTGGTTCATGTTGGCCTGTATTGGCGAAGGGGGTTCGTTCATTGATATATTGTTTTCTAGGAGGAATCTAGAATTTCTAAGCCCGCCAACTTTGAAAGCAGAATCGAGGTTTTTTGAAATGAAAACCTTGCGCTCTTTCTGAACAATGAACGACGCTGAACCGTCACGTTCGGGTCGCAGACGCTGAATCGGGTATACTCGGCTCCAGTTGGTCGGTGACGATGAATCGGGTATACTCGGCTCCAGTCGGTCGGTGACGGTAAACCGGGTGTACTCGGCTCCAGTCGGTCGGTGACGATGAATTGGGTATACTAGGCTCCAGTCGGTCGGTGGCGCTGAATCGCGTATACCTACTCGGCGTTGAATCGCGTATACTCGGCTCAAGTCTTAAGTTTTTCAAGACTCGGCATATTATGTAGGTAGGTAACTATGTATACCGACTAGAGATCCGATACTTTTCACCAGTTTCAATGATAAATCTTTTACAGTTCAAACAGTACGGTTTTGGAATGCCTTCCCCGTGTCGATAAGGCGTGCTCAATCTTTGTATATTTATTTAAATTATGGTAGAAAACACGATCTCTCTCCTGAACCTGTTAAGCCCCGTGCGACACTGATTCGGAGTCAAACAGCTAATGTCTTATTAGCTGTCCTTGATCAATTAAAAACATTTTTTTTTTGTTCTTTGCACTTGTTTTTGTTCTTAAAACTTGTTTCATGAATATGAAACAAGTAATTAATCATGAAACAAGATATATATATATATATATATATCTTGTTTCATGATTAATTACTTATTATATATGCTTACTATATATATTATGTATGTATTTATTGTATATAACATGTAAATGGTACACCAGTGACTACCTGCAGTATTGTCTCTCCTCTTCCCCCTCAGACCATCCATAGGTTGTCTTTAAAAAGATCGCTTTTAGCGATAACACCGCCCATTGGGTCACCCTATGTAAAATTTCCACATTTACGTGTACTCGTATATCTGTATTTTTTATGATGTACATAATAAAGAGTATTCTATTCTCTTCTAATCTTTGATGTTTCGAATGGTTATTACTTATTAATATGATACAATTTATTTTTATGCTTCCCTTAAGATCTACCAACCGAAAGAAATAGTAGGTGTATAAAACTCATAAAAGAAGGAGGTCCTATATTCATCTGTATGTATTTTTTAAGTGAAAATCTTCTTTAGCCGCGCTAAGCGATTGATGGTAAAGGCAAAACTTATAAGTTGGCGTCGCCGACATGCTAGCCGCGTCACCGACATGCTAATGTGCCGTGTTGTGCCAGACTGGCGACGCGCAGCGGCCGGTGTACATAATATATAGTTTACACAATACGCATACACGTGGGACACTCAGAAAGTTTTGCGAAAATCAAAAAAATGTTCTATAGGTAAAAATTTTTTCATTAAATCTTTTCAAAGTACTCTTCACTAGCCTCTATACAAAGTTTCATTCGTCTGAACCAGTTTTAGAAACACTTTTTCCAGACCGCCGCAGACACCTTCTTTACAGCCTGCTCGAACGCTGACAGCGCATCTTCCGGCGACGAAAATTGTATCCCTTTGTGCAGATTTTTTATTTTCGAGAATAAAAAGAAGTCACACGGTGCTAGGTCAGGGCTGTAAGGAGGGTGACCCAGGAGTTTCACCAGCGTGCTATTCAGGAAGTCCCTCGTTTTGAGCGCGGTGTGCGGAGGCGCGTTGTCGTGGTGGAGCAGTAGTCCGCGGAGCCCTGTGTTAGGTCACTTGTTGCTCACAACAGAGAAAACTTCTGCCAAGCATTTCGTAGCGCCATGCAGCGTTGATGCTTCTTTGGTTCCATAAAGGAATTGACACCAAGTAGCGATCAAAATCTTCCCCCCGTTCCTAGATCGCTTTACTTTGGTGGGCGTAGATTCGTTTTGAATTACCCAAACCGTCGACTGGCTCTTCGTTTCCTGATCGTATTGATAAATCCAATACTCATCACCTGTAATGATGTCGTAAACACGCCGAGATGAGCCTGATTCAAATTTGTTTAACATATCACGGCACCATTTCACCCGGGCCTGCTTCTGAGCATCGGTTAGGTTGTGCGGCACCTTGCGTGAAACTATCCTCCTCATGCGAAGATGCACGTGTAGAATTTCGTGAAGACTCCCAATCCAACCTGCAGTATGTGCTAAATCTCTTAATATGTAACTCATCTATTTGAAGTATGGAGGTTAGAAGGAAACACGTCTGTTCAAGACAAGCGTTTATTACCAACTACTTACATAACAATGTTGCTTACTACTAACTACATTTATACACTTCACCTCCGGGGGTGAAAGAAAAAAAAAAACAATAATCGAAGACAAGCAAAGCAAAGGTACCTTTTCTTAAAGACTTACTTACTAAACAATTTTGTCCTATCTTTATGTATTATATCTACCTTATCATTTTTAATTACCTTTACATTAATTCCTAAATCTTCCAACACTTCAAAAGGTCCATCAAAAACACAGTCTAATTTACGAGCACATTCATTCTTAACTAAAATAAGGTCATTTTTCTTATAAAATACAGGATTACATGATTTATCATATTTGTCTTTTCTTTTTTCCTTACAAACTACCAAATTGTTTCTTGCATCTCTTAAAGCTACTTGCAATTTATATTTTAAATCTAAACAATAATCATCAGTATTATAAAGTGGTTCTACATCCTGTTTTAAACTGTTTGGCAAGCGACATTGTCTTCCAAACACAAGTTCATATGGTGTGTATTTAGTTGGCGTGTTTACACTAGTATTAAAACTAAAACACCAGAATGGTAGCCAATCTGACCACGAATGGTACGCATTATTACAATAAGTTCTTAAAAATGCTCCTAAATGTTTATGGGCTATCTCTAGTGAACCGATTGATTGATGGTGGTATGCAGTGGATGTTAACTTTTCTACTTCTAATAGCCTACATACCTGTCCCATAACTTGAGAAATAAATTCTGTTCCCCTATCCGTAGCTATAGATTTTGGAATACCGTATCGTAAAATAAAATTACTCACGAAAGCTTTGGCTACAGTAACCGTTTCCTTGTTGGGTATCGGATATGCCTCTCTGTATTTTGTCAACTCGCATTGTAGGGTTAATATATAACAATTTCCTGACTCATCTCTGTCCAAAGGGCCAACTAAGTCGAGGAAAACTTTCTCAAAGGCAGCTAATGCTGTAGTAGTTATAGTCATGGGTTGTCTCGTATATTTACTTTGTTTCATTTTCGGACACATCTCACATTTACTTATAAACCTACGAATATCCATATCTAAACCTGGCCAGTAATATTTCCTTTTAATATTACTTGCCATTCTATTCATACCCGCATGACCACTGGTGGGCAATAAATGATAGTTATTCATAATAAATTATTTTTCCTTTTCATCATATATTCTTTCAATTCCTCTCAAAACACATATTCGGGGTCCTGTCCATTCTTTTAAGGATTTAATTTCACTACATAAACCTTTTATAAATTCATTATTGTTATCATCTTTCACTATGCATAGTTCCTTTACGTTTATTCTTTCACAAAACTCTTTTAACTTAGTCGCAAATTCGGCTCGCGAGAAATGCAATCTAAAGTTAAGGTTAATACACAATAACATTTTGCTTAGTATATAAACAAAACAATCCTTTTGTTCCTTTATCATATTTTCTCTTTTATACTTCTTTATAGTTTTTTCTTCTACTAACTTAATTTCAATAGAATCACACGGCTGTCTTAGTAATTCCACGACTCTTGGTTGATCAGGCCAGTTGTCGGTGGTTTTACTAGGCACAGTTTGTTTTTCCTTACGACTCTCTTCCAACCTCCTCTTTTGTCCTCTGGTTGTTACTGCTAAAATTTGCTCTTTCATACCCTTCAATTCACTCGATGTTATGCAGACCCTAGACAATGCATCCGCAATTACATTGTCCTTACCTTTTACATACACTATCTTGAAATCATATTCTTCAAGTATTAACCGGAATTTAATTAGCCTACTAGATGGGTCTTTGATTCCAAATAAGTAAACTAATGGTTTGTGGTCCGTCATAATAGTAAAAGTTCTGCCAAATAAATATGGTCTAAAGTACTTTACTGCCCATACTATTGCTGTTAATTCTTTCTGAATTACTGGATAATTTTTCTCTGCCTTATTTAATGGTCTGCTGGCATAAGCAACAGGTTTCATGTTCTTATTACACAATATAGCTCCTACAGCTAAATCAGACGCGTCTGTCTGTAATATAAATTCATTGGTTTCCGAAAAATCCGGATACTGTAGTATAGGAGGCGTCGTTAATGAGGTTTTTAGAAAATTAAATGCATTTTGACAGTCCAAACTCCAAACAAAAGGTTCATCTTTCTTTAGCAAACGATTTAAAGGCATAGTAATTATTGCAAAGGACGGCACGAATTTTCTGTAATAGTTGCAGAAGGCAACAAACCGTCTCACTTCATCCACGTTTTTAGGTACAGGAAAATTTTCTAAAATCTTAGTTTTATCAGGGTCAGGTGATACACCGTCAGCAGAAACTAAATGACCCAGATATAAAATCTCTTTCTTTAAGAATTGACACTTAGTAGGATTTAACCTTAAATTCACCTTCCTCAGTCTTTCAAAAACAGCAATGAGATTTTGGTTATGAATAGCTAAAGATCTTCCAAAAACGATTAAGTCATCTAAATATATGAAACACTTCTCAAAAGCTAATCCTGACATCGCAATTGACATGACTCTACTGAAAGCGCTACAAGAAGTCTTAAGACCCATCGGTAATCGTTTTAATTGGTAATGTCCTGTACTAGTCGAAAATGCAGTATATTTTCGGCTTTCAGGTGCCAGTTTCACTTGATAATATCCTTGTTGAAGGTCTAAATGCGTAAAATAGATTGAGCCAGACAAGGAATCTAAAATATCAGTAATGTTAGGTAAAGGAAAGAAGAATGACCATTTTTCACCTGACCATGTATAGAAATGAAATAAATCTTAAAATTCAGCTAACTTAATTGTATATTAATTACGCTTATCACAATGTTAAAAGAAACGCAGGAAAAAAATATTTTTTACTTTTTCTTAATGCTTACTCTACGTCAGGGGTAACCTTTTACCATGTTTTGAACGCGTCTCAATTACCGTGAACGCATCTCAACTGTCCATTTTTTACGACGTTCCATTTTACACACTGCTACTTGACTTTTTTCAACTCTATTTCTGAGTTTTATACATCATCTTACATTTTATTTAATCAGTAAGTACTTTTTTATTCGTCTGTGTATAATAAAGATTAATTAAGAACAACAATATAATTAAATAAATTAATCATGCATTATGTATTTGTGTTCGCACGAGTGAATCAATCGGATTTTTTTTGACATTTGGCAGTTCTGTGGTTGTTTGGTCGGTCGACGGACCATAGGATGTTGCGCTCATGTCATGACATTAGTGTGGTACCTTGGATAGGCTAGGTATCAAGAAAATATCTCTGCTCCAGCAGAATTTCTGGATGACGTAGTTATAAGAGATTTAGATGAAAATGATGATAATTAATAAACCATTTCACTTTAACATACTGTTTTATTTGTTTTTCCCGTTTTGTTCATCAGGTAGGTTACCTATGTATGTAAGTATGTATGCCAATGAAATGTGTTGGGTAGATAAGTGATCACTTTTGACAATACAAGAACTAAGTTAGACTTTCTTTAAGTATATAAACTATCTCAACTATCATTTTTTTGTAAAAAATGTAGTTAATAACTGTTAAGTTGGTACATAATGTGTTGGTTTCAAGGAATTCACAAAGTAAAAAAGACGTTTTACCATAGCTAGATAAGTGATCTTATTTTAGACTAAACTTCGAGTTTTAATAATTAATTCTAGCACATTTATTTCTGTATTATCTATTTGGTAACGGCAAATCCTAACCTAAAAAGTAACATTAATATTTTTTGGTCTTCGTAGCGTTTAAATCGTAAAAATGACTTTATGACATTATTGTTTAAACTTATAGGTAGTCTTTCTACTATACCTCATAACTATACATTAACTTTCATTATCAGGTTTTTAAATGTATGGGAAGTGGGCATTGTTCTTTGTCATTTACAATATTTTCATTTAGTTTTCGGAAATCTATTACTAAACGCCACTTTTGAGAACCTTCTGATTTTTTTGGGACTAACAGGATCGGACTAGACCATTCACTAGATGATTCTTCAATAATATCATCCTTAAGCATATTATTTATTTGTTTATTTACTTCCGGCTTCAAGGCTTGTGGTAACCTATATGGTTTGGTATAAATAGGATTAATGTTACTTTTTAATGTTATAGATTGTTCGCAAATGTTTGTAGTTTCTAACTTATCACCGGGTAAAAAGAAAATATCAGAATATTTAGTACAAATTTTCTCAATGGATTCCTTTTCTTCTCTGTTTAAATGTTCTAACTCTAATAAGGGTAATAATGTATTAGCTCTTTTTAAACTACTTTTATGTTTGCTAAATTCAAAAATATGGTAGTTCTCTAAAGACTCTACGTTTAATTCTAAATTTTTTAAACTTACTTCTTCATCTCGAGTATTTAAAATTTTGATAGGGACTCTTTTATTTTTGGGTCTAACTATAGTACCTGCCAGGAAAACATCCTTTTCTAACTGTCTAGCGCTAACAAAACAATCACCTTTCATTTCCGTGTTTAAATAAATGTAATGAACGGTTTCACTCCGAGGTGGAATCAGGAGTGAGTTACTGTAATCTGGTTTGTCATATATTGGTAGATTACAATACTTTTCTCCTATCTGTAGCGTTAGCAAATTTTTATCTAAATCAATATTTGCTTTATACCTACTCATGAAGTCTAATCCTAATATACCATCAACGATGATCGGTAATGTTTTAAAAATATGAAACTTATTTTGAAACGTATCTGTTTTAGAAGCATATAAATTGAGCATTACATAACCATAGGAGTAAATCTTACCTCCAATTCCATTAACCACTAAATTATCGGGAAACACCCGTGTTGTCCTTGGGAGTTCTTCTTCCTTAATAACTGAAATCGATGCGCCCGTATCTAGTAATAGTATAAGCTTTTTACCGTTGATATAAAAATTAACATATTTAAATTTACCACTACAATTATAAACAAAATTATTAATCACGAAAAAACTGATTGCCTATCTTATCAGGGTCCTGTTCCAAACTATTTGTAGTACGTGGCTGAGTATTGGCATTTTGTGCTGGTACCGACACTTTGTAAAAGCCTTGACCACCACGCCTATTATAGTAATAACCCTGTTTGTTATACTGGCCCCTGCCGCGAGGAGCGTATCGAAAAGGTCTGGAGTAGCCTTGATATACAGCGTGGCGAATAAGCTATCACATTAATTCAAACCACGTATTCTACATTACGTATTTTAAGCATACATAAATAAAATAATTTAAAATAATTTCCAAAGTTTGGAAATTTCTTAGATCATTGGGGGTCGGTAAAACCCGACAAGAGACAATCACAAAAGATATAGATATTAATGCAATGAACAGTCATTTTACTGCTTCGTCCAATTTTGATAGGACAATAAAATTGAATACACTGAATTATCTTTCTTCACTTCCGACTCCCAGTTATTCTCCTTTTGTTTTTGGTCAGTTCTCCGCATGTGATGTTAAGAAGAGCATACTATCGATTACTTCCAATGCAGTAGGAAGTGACTGTATCAGCCGTAATATGTTAGTCCCTGTGCTGGACGTTATCCTTCCCGTCATTTGTCACATCCTCAATTTTTCTGCATCAAGTGGTGTCTTTCCATGCTCATGGAAAGATGCTCAAATAATTCCTTTACCTAAAAAGTCGAATCCCACATCCTTTTCTGAATACCGTCCAATATCCGTTTTACCATTCCTATCCAAAGTCCTTGAACGTTTAATTCACAACCAAATAAGCACTTTCCTCTCTAAAAATAATCTCCTCAACCCCTTCCAGACTGGCTTCCGTCCTGGTCATAGCACAACTACAGCGCTTCTGAACATTACGGATGATATAAGGTCTGCCATGGAAAGCGGTAATCTAACGGTCTTAGCTTTGCTAGATTTCAGTAATGCTTTTAATACTGTTGATTTTGATGTTTTGCTTGGCATCCTATGCTCCCTTAACATATCTCCATCGGTAATTGACTGGTTTCGTACTTACTTGTTCGGTCGCCGGCAACGTATTTGCATTGGAGAGACCTTGTCTTCCTGGAGTAATACTTCTGCCGGTGTACCTCAGGGTGGCGTTCTATCCCCTTTACTTTTCGCAATTTTTATTAACTCTATCTCTGACGAACTCATTTCTTTCTACCATCTTTATGCAGATGATTTACAAATTTACTCGCGAGCTCCTTTGGGAAATCTGTCCGAGGCTATCTTTACGTTTAATCGTGACTTGGCCCGTATATGCGAATGGAGCAAGAGATATGGACTTATGGTCAACCCCATAAAGACGCAGGTTATGGTGGTGGGCAGTTCTAGGATGATCTCAAGGATCGACTGGATGACTCTTCCCCAAGTTTCTTTTGACAACTCAGTTGTTCCCTTCAGTGAGAAAGTTAAAAACTTAGGAATATTGATTGATAAGAACTTCTCTTGGACTGCCCAGCTACAGGAAGTTAGCCGCAAGCTATATGCATCCGCTGCAGCTTTGAAGAGATTGCGTAATTTTCTACCGACTGCCACCAAGATTGCGCTTGCACAAACGCTTCTTCTACCCATCCTTGACTATGCTGATACCAGCTATCTTGACCTTACCCAAGACCAACTTGATAAACTTGAGCGGCTTCAAAATTTTTGTATAAGGTTCATATTCGGTTTGCGTAAATTTGAGCATGTTTCCGAATTTCGTGTGAAGCTCAAGTGGCTACCAATTCGCCTTCGCCGGAATGCTCATATTCTTTCCCTTTTGTATAATGTCCTCTTTTCCCCTTCCACCCCTCTCTATCTCAAGGAACGTTTCCAGTTTCTTGGCGACTCCCACACGAAATTTTTAAGGTCATCAGATAACTTGAAGCTTAAAATGCCTATGCATTCCACAACGTTAATATATATATATATATATATATATATATATATATATATATATATATATATATATATATATATCTGTGTATCAATTTATATATATATATATATATATATATATCTGTGTATCAATTTTAGTATATTGTATTTATTTATTTTTTACACCAACGACAGCCCCACTTTATGTCCAGGCAAATCACTGTCCATCCTATGGTTGCCTGGAAGAGATCGCAGAAAGCGATAAGGCCGCCCATTGTATATTTTGTAGTGTTTGATTTATTTTTTGTCATGTATTTTTTGTGGTGTACAATAAAGTATATATAAATAAATAAATAAAATAATTAATAAAAGTTAACATTCTACCCGTGAGACCTTTTTTTCCCTTTTAGTATTTAACAACATCATGTATTGCATAAAGAAAATCACCTGACCAATACTAGTAGGTCAAAGACCCGTGGCCGGCGTAGATAGTTCAATCAAACGATGTAAGACGATGCCATTCCGAATTACTTGGAATTACTAACAATTACAAAAGACGTAAACAAATCAAGCGAAAAATGTCCTTACGGCTAATAGTTTAAGGCGTTCGCTATGCGCAAAATTAAAAAATAAAGGACCTCAGCGGGGAATAAAAAGCATCTGCGATAAATGTTCTTACTGCTAACGGTCTACGGCATAAATCTCTACGCGCGAAATGGACGGGGAACCCCGGTGTGTGTCGTCAAATTTCGTATTTTTTCGGCGGGCGCGGGGCGGCGTGTGCGATTGTTTGTGTTTTGTGTGTGTGTGACTCACTCCAGTGCCCGCGCCGTTGTCCTTGAGGATAGTTCGTTCACGACAGCAGTTGCCTATTTGCATTTTTTTGGTGTTTGTATTGAGGACGTTTTGTTAAGATTCTTGTTTTATTTGTAATAGAAATAGGATAGGTACGTTATTATTAGTTGTAGATTAGTTAAGTGTTGTGACAGTTCGTGCGGTTCCTATTTTTGTGATAGGACACGTAATTACAATAGTAAAATTAGTTGTAGGTAACTTTTTGAAAGTGGTGTGACAGTTTATGCGAATTCAGACGCTTTTATTGTTCCTTTTTGTGTTGTGTTCTCAAGATGCCTCGTGTCAATTTCACGTCATCGGAGTACACCGATATGATATTGATTTATGGAGAATGTTATCAAAACGCAGCGCTGGCGTTACGAACATACCGAGAGAGGTATAATACCACACGTGTATGTCCTTCAGATTTACGGATTTTTACACGGGCAGTCCAAAGATTACGTGATAACCAATCTTTGGTTCCACATCAGGTTGAAATTCCTCTGCGAGTAACCGTGGGTCGGGAAGAGCAAATCCTTAATTATTTCGCTCGTAATCCAACTGCAAGTCTTCGTAGAGCAGCTCGCCTATTTCGAGTACACCACAGGACTGTACACAACATTTTAAAAAGAGATAAGCAACAGCCATTCAAATACCAAAAGGTGCAGGCTTTATTAGGAAGAGATAAGCCAGTCCGGGAAGCCTACTGCCAGTGGCTACTGAGCAAAATAGAAAATGACTCTAACTTTTTGTACAACATAATGTGGACAGACGAGAGTACATTCACGCGCAACGGGATATGGAATCGACAGAAGCTACGATACTGGAGTCGAGAAAATCCGCACCTGATCCGAGAGTCCGCACACCAATACCGATTTGCCGTGAATGTTTGGGCTGCAATACACGGAGACCACATAATCGGTCCGGTGTTTATCAATGGCAACCTCAATGGGCCTAAGTTTGTGGAACTACTTGACGGCACAGTGTCGGAGTACATTGATGAACTACCGTTGGGTGGCAATGGCCAGGTATGGTACCAGCTTGACGGAGCACCTGCTCATTCAGTATAGTGGCTGCCAGGCAGCGCCTCACTGAAATGTTCGGAGAGCAGTGGATTGGCCGATACGGACCTACTCGGTGGCCAGCACGGTCACCGGACCTAACACCAC
This sequence comes from Atethmia centrago, assembly GCA_905333075.3. Classification (NCBI taxonomy): domain Eukaryota; kingdom Metazoa; phylum Arthropoda; class Insecta; order Lepidoptera; family Noctuidae; genus Atethmia; species Atethmia centrago. The sequence goes on from HG995385.1 coordinate 20,740,834, forward strand.
TGGATTTTTTTTTATGGGGACATGTAAAAAATGAAGTGTACGCTACTGAAGTGACGACAGTGGAAGATTTAACAATAAGAATAATTCAGGCTTTCCACAACTTAAATAATTTAGCCGCGAATGGTGATCTATTAAGAAATGTCCGTAATAATATCATACGACGGTGTCGATTATGCATTCGGGTGCGCGGCGGACATTTCGAAAATTTTAAAATTTAAATTGCATAAAGTGAACTAAGTGGAGGTTTTAAAACTTAATTTGTGATTACTTGGTAACAATACCATAAAGTTTGTGTTGCATTGTTGATATCAACTATTACCAACGCCCCGCGCGTGAGCGCAAGTACCTACCCTCCGCTAGTCTCACTGTCGTTTGGCGTGTGCGCCGCCCGCCGCCAAGCCGCCCGCGCCGCGCGCCGCGGCGTTGCCGCTTTTACAGGTCAGTAAACTAATAGTATCAAGGGTGGATTATTTATTGCCAATTTTTACGCTATTTAGTTTGTTAGAAAAATTCAGTTTTCTATTTTTAGGTCTATTTTGGTTTTTATTATTTTAACAGACTGATAACAACTTGTAATAACCGCTGTACTATTTAATGTGATAACCTAATCGCCACGCTGTATATTCGGTTGATTACCATAATTATTAAAATTATTGTGCAAATTGCCTCTGTTATTAATTATTATTGTAGAAATTTTGACGACCACGTCTATTTTGCCCTCTAAACTTTGGAAAACGATTAATGTGCCTACCTCGAAAGGTTGAGGTCATCTCCATAACCTCAGCAGGCCTGGAAGAAGACGCAGATGGCGGGGACTCGTCCTTGGCTGCCTGGATTGCGTCCTTCAGCAATGTGTAGTTGCGTGCGGCGATGATCGTGCCCAATCTTTCACTCTTAAGACCATCTGTAAACTTTTTCACGACCATTTTTTCATTAATTGGCTTAAGAATAGCGCATGTAGCAGTGTCGCCCTCAGCCTGAGAAATATTCAAATCTGTTAGTAATCTTTCAAGTTCTGATCCGTATTCCTCAATAGTCCTTTATCCTTGGTTTAGTGATTGAATTTGATTTTGAACAGCTGTGAATGACTTTTATGTTAACAGTTTATTCCTAAAATCCTTAATCATGTCACTAATTATTGAGTAAGTGTCTGCTACTCGTAACTTGGCATTTTCAGATAACCTACCCTTTAGTATAAACTTAATTAATAACTGTTGACCTACTTCATTAAGCATACCCGCATACATTTCCACCGCATCAATCAATCGTTTCGTTGTATTTTCCTTATCATCTAAAATAGGTATCAACATACAAGCAGTTTTCATATCAAATTCCATCGTTACTAATTTTAATTCTACGCTAGGCAAAGTACACAATTTAAATATTTCAGAAAATAAACCACAAATCTTTTTGTACGTAGCATTAATTAACTCTATTTCCGATTCCTTTGTTATATTACTTAAAGTAGAAAATAACGTCTTACTTTTGTTTAACAATATCTCGGCTTCTTGCAACTTATCTGACGAAACTGAACCTTTATATCTACTCTGGCCTTTTTTTATAAGATATTTCCGTACTTCTAATAAACCTTCATATAATTCAATTAAATCGTCAGCCATAATACACACAAAACATTATAATATCTGTAATCAAAATTAGCACCATAATATCATATTTCATTCATTACAATGTTATTTATTCTAACTTAAGACGCTGACAACACCTAAACCGCGGTCACTGTCAAATTCCATAGAAAAGAAAGAGAAGCGCGATGACACAACGCTTGTAATTTATTGCAAAATATGAAGTAATTATCTATTTACTCAAAACTGAGTTGAGTAATCGAAAATAAAAAACAACCAAGTTCTGCATTCAAATAAGACGTTCATGTTATTAATTAAATACGTAAGGTATGTTGATATTTGATACAGATATTTTGGATTAGAACTCAAGGTAAGAGGTTAGTTTAACGTTAGTTTGTATCGAGATTTTGTTTTCAAAACGTGTTTTGGTAACAACCAAGTTCTGGGAAATATGTTCAAAATTAATATATATTTTTTCCGTTACCACAAACTATACAGATTTGGCAATTTTTTTTCTTAAGCGAAGCCCATTTTGGTCAATTGGGTCTTGTCAGCGCCTTAAGGCACTTTCATTCAATGCGCAGATATAAAAATGCTGAGTCGGAATTCTACGTGCTGCGGTACTGCGATTCGCAATCTATTTATAGAACTTAAAATTTACTACATACTTTTAAAACTAAGATTATCAATTAACTTACGCGTAATACACTTGAACGCACCTCTTTTTTTTTTTTATAACCGCACGACACTTTTTTTTTTTTTAACTCACTTTTCAACACTTATGTAGGTACTCACGCATCTTCTCTCGAATTGAATTGACTGCTATCAAACATCTTCACCATGAGCGTGGTCTCTCCTTCCAGATAAACGATGCCGCATTCTTCTCATAAATGCAGAATCCACTTGCTGGTCTATCCACTTTTTATGCCCTTTTATCACTTTCTTGTAAATTAATGCAAGTACCACAATAGCCATCAGCACGAGGAACGTAGTAATCAGAATGTTATTAAACTTAATATGGTACTCTTGTTCAAAATCACTCGCACTGTTATTGCCTCCCGAAGCGTTTTGGGCGATGACAACTTCCTTTTCTTCAATTTTGGAGTAACTTTTCCCCATTTTGCTTTCTTTTAACGTCTTGTATGACACAGCTACAGTCAATCACACTCGTGTCCATATTATTCACATCGTAAAACATTATAACTTTGTGCACCGAGGCACACAGGAATCCGCCTTGTTTGCACTTTGCGCCCGCTATCCGATAGCTCGCAAGCTCAGTTCCCGGAACGCGTATGGCAGGGTCGCCATGAAGTATGGAGGTTAGAAGGAAACACGTCTGTTCAAGACAAGCGTTTATTACCAACTACTTACATAACAATGTTGCTTACTACTAACTACATTTATACACTTCATATTGTCATACATTAAATTTTTCACTGCTAGCACGTTTTCTTCCGTAACAGCCGTCAAAGGGCGACCACTTGTTTCTTCAGCCCCCAAAGTTAGTCGACCGGTTTGAATTCACTATACCAACGATACACGGTTGCCTCAGAAGGACCTTCATCCATGAATGCCATTTGAAGTCTATCATACGATTCGTCCGGTTTCAGGCGACACTGGAAATCGTAAAAAATCATACCGTGAAAATGTTCCCGGCGTAGATTCATTTTTTTAATGAGACACAATAATTTAAATTTGCTCGCAAATAATGTGGAGGGAAATTTTGAAATTGGAACGTACCTATTTTTACTTACAAATAGTCATATTTTCAAAATAGATTATAACTGGCCAGTCTCTCACACATAAAAACTTTTTTCGCATTACTTTCTGAGTGGCCTGGTATACAGGCAATAAAATAACCAGTGCGCTAAGCCCATGGAAGTATGAAGGAAAAATTGGAATTACTCTTCAGGTCACGACCTAAACTTAAAAATGTCTAGTTCGAACCTGATAAAATTGGCAATCAGTAAAAGCTCCCGCAAACAGGCGCAACGCGACACTAGTAGCACAATTTCTATGAAAACTTCATTGAAAGTGTCGCGCTGCCTGTCGCACCCGCAATATCGCGCCTGTCTGCACGAGCCTTAAGCCGCGTAAGTACCTACATACCTACGCCGGAAAATTGAGCGAGCGCACAGCTGTTTAGGTACCTTCGCACGTCCCGCTACACCGCGCACCCGCGCGATCTTTAATGGATTTCGTATGATTCGGTGACCGCTTTCACAGCTCAATGTGATTAATTTAATATTTCTTGCGCAGCAGCTTTTTTGTATAAATTGAGTAATCTCTCTCTAAGTCTGGCTTAGTGGGAACACGTTTAATGTATTTTTGATACATTTAATAACCGTTCAACAACCAGAGGTTTAAAAAACATTTTTTTTAAAAACAAAAACCCAACTGCAAAAAATACGAAGTGAAAAAATAGAAACAAGATGAAAAGAAAAACGAGTGAGGCGTTCGTTACGTCGTAGATGCTTTCGACTGCATTTATTTATTTTTGGTAGATACTTATAGGATAGGTACTCGTTTTTCTTTTATTTATTTTTTTGCAGTCGGGTTATTTTTAGTAATTTGTTTTATTTTAAGCTTTTTAGTGTTCATGAACATTTTTTTCAGTTTAGTATTTGTAAGATTTGATTTGATTTTGATTTTGATTTTTTAAGTAAATAAGCTATACGGTAAAGTAAGGTACCTATCCAGGTCTTAAAAAATAATACTTTTTTGTAGTTTGTGTCAAAATAGTAGCATAAAAGTATTATAATATATATATTTGGAATTTGCTATTACTATAATTTGCTATTATTATACTAGCTTTTATTTGATACCCATATTATTAAAATAAAATTTATTTTTTAATATCTCCTCAATGTTTGGATTCACAGGTGTCATATTAAAATGTTATACCCTAAGTATCCCGCAATTAAAACAAATCTAACGATACCTTATATGTTAAAATCCATCAAGCCATTTAGGCTACAGAGCATGCCCTAGAAAAAAACATAGGTACATACATACATACACTTCAAAACTTATGTTTTCGAGTGTATGTATGTATGTATGTTTTATGTGTCCTTCCTTCTGGGGCAGTCGGGTAAAAATACCTATGACCAATGCGAAATCCAGTCATACTGGACATCTAACATTTTACTTAAGATTTTCTTGAATATTTTGTAGGCTGACTTAGAAGTGCTTATAAGATACCGTACCTATATTTATTTGACGTTTTAACTGTTTCTAAATTACCCTAGGCCGATAAAATGTTCGTTTGTCCTTATTTTATTCATATTAGTGCTAAGGTCGGTTTCCCCGCTAGGGGAACAGACCCCACCCCATGGGGCCCTGTGGAGGTTGTCTCTAGACTGGACACTCTCCCGCCAACAGATATTAAATGAATTCCAAATATGAAAAATCCAACGCCTTGTCCCGATAATAGGAAAATAAGAGAGGAAAGGATTGAAAAAAATTGTAAATAAGATTTAGGAATGCATAGTTATGAAATTGGATGTAGATTTAGAAAGCTAACAAATAATAGAGGGATGTAAAGTATATTATTACATAAATTTGTGAGTAACTCTTACGCTAGCATAACAGGTATTTGGTTCGTCATTACTCACAAGATAATACACATCTGCACTCGGAGTATTCCTCTCAACACTTCGATAAAGTGACGCAAGCGGCTTTTCAGCAGCATTGCGTCGGCATCATTCTCTTTTGGAGACATAGTCCCTAGCAGTTCTTTCAAAGTGATAAACGTGACAAAGCGGCTTTCGCGCTGTGCGAACGGTCCTTGTCTAACAGCGGGGCGGCTAGTTCCAGCAGCATTGCGTCGGCATCATGCTCTTGAGGAGACATGGTCCCTATCAGTGCTTGGACTGGATATCAGATATACATATATCCACACGGTCACCCAAACCCCTGAAAGTTCACCCTTTGCACAACAAGCATATCTGCACGACACGTGTTCATGTCAGTCTAACCAAATTATTTCTCTGTCTGAGGTAAACGAATACAACATTCAAAGATGACTTGATAATAAGAGTTGAGAATCGAAACTCAAAAATTCATAATCAATACAGTTTTTTTGATAATCTTTCCTAAATGCCCTATAGCAAGAGGTCGGAAGCAAAGAATACAAAGTTCAAGAATTAGGTACTAGATAATAGTGTAGAGAAAAAAAATTCAAGAATCATTCATTAATAGAGTTGTGGATCAACTCTATTAAGGGTCTATAGACAACCCCAAGCGCCCACCCTTCACCACTTCCTAGTGTTTGGGTTGGAGAGAAGAAGTGTCGCAACAAAATCTGTTTAGTTACAAGAACTTTAATTACACTATCAGCCTAGGATAGTTATTATAATGAAAAACTCACCCAGTCGCTCCAAAAAACACAAACACTAGTATGGTTGTGTGTTTTTTGGTGCGACTGAGTGAGCATTAGGTACTAAATTAGTCTAATCTGGGCTTGAACCCAACTGAATTAACTTAATAACTAATACTTGCTATCGACAGCCCACTTGGAAATGGCCCTTGGCATTCACCAAGACTCCTAACTTAACTAGTCAAGACTAGAACGTCCGTATCCTCAAGCAGCTCAACACCGATTGCCCTGACGGCATCCGTTTGCATCTTCTAAATTCTTAAAACACATCACGTTCAGCCCATCTTCCCACAATTTCGCAGAATGGGTTTATGGCTGTTTTTGAACTACTTCCCAATTTTTTTAAGGGCTTTTGGTCGTCTGGGGTTTTGTCCAAGCTCAACCCATGGTATCCAGATGTTGGCCCTGATATTGTGCTCCGTGATTAGGAATCGTATACTTTACTCGTATCTCTATAATTTGTTGAATTATTGCATTCGACGTGTCCGTTATTATTTGTCTCAAGTTTGTTTCCCATTAAAAAGAGAATTTATGGATTTCGTAATGGACCGAACCATGGGCCAAAATAAATATTATATTTTGTTATCAAATAGGAGTAGTTGACAGACAGTTACGACGAAAAGCAGTAACTTTTGCCTTTCATGGCCGTAAAGTATTAAAGAATAAAACAAGGCAAACCAAAAAATATACTGGAAGTTCTCTTTTGCCTGTATTTGCACAGGCACTCATAGAATTGAGAGAAATTGTGTTTTATAACAATAATGGCCAATAGTAATCCAATCCTCCCAATAAAAAAAAATATATTTAAAAAAAAGAACTCAGCTATTCAAAAAACAATCGAACGCAAAAATATTTCAATAGCCGCGCTACCGTTGACAATTTTCATAGCGATTTTCATCATTTATTTTTCAGCCAATTATTTCGTGGAAAAAGAGAATTCGTACATAATAGGACTACCAACAATATGATAAAAAATGGCCCTATTGTGTTAATAATAGAGTTTCGAAAACAAAAAAGGTATGATTAATTAAATACTCAGTGTCCTTTTTGCCTTCAGGCAAAAAGGTCACTGAGTAGTTATATGTCAAAAGCTAAGTATTCATACTTAGCTTTTGACAAATAAAAAAGTCAACTGGATATGATAGGTATTTATGAACAGCTAAACTAACTTTATGAAGTAAAACTTGATCTTATATAATTTAACTGCTTTTTTGAGTCTCCAGTTACGATCACGGTAATCGAAAAACATTTTAATTTCATGCTGTATATAATTATTATTAAAAAGAGGTAAAATTTGTGAGTTTTTATGTAAGGGGTAAATAATCTGGGGAAGCTACATTATTGCTGTGTCATCGGATTTATATTAAATAATAAAACAAGAAATTACTTATACTGCATTCTATCATGTGTATTATCCAGTATGAGGAAAGTTTTGAGTGAATGTAGATGACTATAAGAGTAGAATAAACAATTTTGTCTATGGTTTTCCATATAAAAACTCATTAAGTACCTACTCAGTAACCACATAGCGTTAAGAATCTCCCTTTAGGGCCGATTCACACCGGAACGGCAGAAGCCGACAGCGGCCAGTGGCAACGCGACGCGGGCAGCCGCGGGCAGTACTGCTGAGAAGACGCGCATGGCTGCGAGACCAATCGCGGAGACGCGAGCGGCCACGTGGCACCGCGGGCAGCCGCGCGTCCTTTTCGAGCTTTTGAAGCGATACTGGTCTTTTAATTATGTAGATAAAGTTTAAAATTATTTGACAGTGAAAGTGCTCGCCACGCCGCTGACAGCCGCTGCTTTCCCGTGTGAATCGGCCCTTAAGATTCGTTATCTCTAACCTAAAGTCACATTTTACCTCAAGTTAAAAAAGTTACTTTTAATCCAAAATGGAAGTAAAACACAGTTTTAATTACTTTAAAAACATACCTATTAAGCGTTAAATTCAACATTAAAAGGGTTTTGTGAACGTGTGCCGTGAAAATTTAATTTATAATCATTTGAAAGCGGCGCCTGTTATGCCGTAACGTGTTTTAATTACTTTTCATCTACATATATTTTATTGGTTTTAAATACCTAAGTCGCTGTAGTTTGTGTTTTTAATGTAAATGATAACCACTCACTTGTCCAAGGAGACTACAGTCGCCAAAAAACTTCTTGCCTAAATTGTCCATGGGGTGTACAGTCACCGAACGACATCGAATGATTTATTTTCTTTAAGTAGGTTTGTACAAACACTTTTACACGTCAATCATATTTTTAAAATAAAGCTAGATGAGGTCGGCCTTTCCTATCTGACTACTCTGAGAAGAAAGGCCGAAACAAACTCCCTCTGAGTTTGTTTCGGCCTATCACAGTCTCCTTTAAATTCCAGACATAATCTTGGTCAGATCATGTGAAGGCCATGTAGATTGGTGTCTGAAATGGTCCTTTTGAGGAAAGAACCACACAGATTGAGTGGGCATGTCCAGTCAGTGCACACATTTGTCAGTAATCGTGCAGCTCAACTCAGAACTTAAGGAGCTCAACGATGCGACGAACAATACCAAAGAAAGAACATTTGGGTACGCAGCATAAATTACTCAAACTGCCAGACTCTAATTAATACTAAATGAGAAAAAAAAAACAACAATGACCCACATAGATGCATGAACCTATATTTTGTTAGTTAATATTTATCTTTCTTTTACCTTAGGTTAAGTAATATCGAAGATAGGTTCCTTTGTTATGTGAATGGTCAATACAAAAGGTTTTTGACCTTTTAAAACAAGGTGGGTGAATAAAGGAGGAATGACGTGGGAAGGCAACGGTGCGGTTTAGAAGGTACCAAACATGTTTTTTATAAAGTATGCTTAGATGGTTTGGTAATGTTGAGAGGATGAGTGAAAGGCGACTAAGAAAAGGTAAACAAAAAAGGTAGACAAAGCAGATGTAAGTGGAGGGGATGCCCCTAGAAGGGTATAATTATAGTGACCTTATTGGTGATGTTCTTCAGAAAGGTCAGGGGCGTAGTACTCGCAACGGGCGTGCGTATATGACCAGCATGTCGATTCTGTGAAAACCTCACCGTGAAAACTCGCGTGGAGTGAGCTGTCAGTGTCATCCCACTGATGCTAGGGAGTGACCAAGCATTACATTTACAATCATAATCGAGATTTTAATAATACTTTTATGGTAATTCTATTGATCATTTTATATTATTTCAAAACTAGTATTTAAGTGTTGAAACGTTACTATTTAGGTTTTTTTGTAAATAAAATAGTAAATCAGAAATTCAGGCAGAAACTCAATTTTGTTGTTATATTTCAAAAGGTTTGGCAATTTTCCGCCGCCATCTTGCTTTTTAGATTTAACATCACTATCGGCTTTAACACCCCCCAAAACCATGAAAACGACACCCATGATGAAAAATGTTAACATTTTCGCAGCCGCCATCTTGCTTTTTAGATCTAACCTCACTATTGGCTTTAACACCCCCGAAAACCATGAAAACAACACCCATGATGTAAAATCTGTACATTCTCGCAGCCGCCATCTTGCTTTTTAATTTTGAGCTCACTATCGGATTTAACACCCCCGAAAACCATATAAAGGCTTAAATATAAAGACGCATCGCGCCTTTCTGCGGGAGCCTTAAAGCTGCAGCAACTACAAACATGAAAACGATACCCATGATGAACAATCTCAATATTTTCACAGCCGCCATCTTGCTTTTTAGATTTGACCTCAATATCGGCTTTAACACCCTCGAAAACCATGAAAACGACACCCATGATGAAAAATCTGAACATTTTCGCTGCCGCCATCTTGCTTTTTAATTTTGACCCCATTATCGGCTTTAGCACCACCGAAAACCATGAAAACGATACCCATGATGAAAAATCTAAATATTTTCACAGCCGCCATCTTGCTTTTTAGATTTGACCTCAGAATCGGCTGTAACACCCCCGAAAACCATGAAAACGACACCCATGATGAAAAATGTTTGTAGCCGCCATTTTGGATTTTGATATAAAGGTGGTAAATCCAAATTTTTGTTTGTCGCGCATTTAAAAATAAAAAACGGCAAATTAAAAAAAAAATACTCAACTTGGCCTCACGCGTAAGCGCGGCGTGATCTTATCACTTCACCCGATTCTCGTAACCATAGTAACCACCCGCGCCGAAGTGAATCGGCTAGGTGAAGTGAGTCGGTAAGCGCGACGCGCGAGTGTCGTGATCTTATCACTTCACTCGATTCTCGTTGCCATAGCAACACCACTTCACTTGGGCTGATTGAAGTGAGCTTAGCCGCCCGTCGGCCGGTGCGCGCACTGCGCGAGTGTCAGTTGAACTGTTGAATTTTGTTATAGTATTGATGACGGTGATTTTATGAATATTATTTTATTATTGGCAACGCGAAAATAAAATATTCGAAATGTACTTATTAAATAACCTGCACGTTTTTTATTCAAATGGGTTATGTACACTAGGGTGGAACACTTTAATATGAAAATTTTTTTTTTTTCGAATTTCGAATTGGAATACCAGATAAAAGTTGCTTTATGTAATTGTAAATAACACCCCTTAATTTGGAAGTTCTAGCTCAACAGCTTGAGCTCCCGCCATAGACTTGAAATTTCTTTTTTTATATTTTTATAGACGTTTTGTATAGTAGACCTTAAAAACAAAATAATAGGTAAAATATAATATGTTATACATGTAAATGTTAAAATAAAAGTGTATTTTAATTAATAGAAACATTTATTTAAAAAGTAACTACAGGTTCAGAAAGTTATGTCGGTATGAATTACATCATTTTTTATAGCAAAAATCCTTTTTCGTCTCAAACTTTGGCATGAGCTTTCGAGATGCTAATTTAGACTTTATAAATCCCTCTCTTCTTGTCTTGTCGCATACACTTAGAGCTGCTTCTGTCACAACTTTTACTGATCTTTCTACAGCCTGAGTGTGGCAAGGCAGTCTCATGAACTCCAAAACAGAATTTTCTCCATTTTCAATTAGATCTTGTAATTGCTCATCGGACATATTCATGAGTATTGGGGGTTCGTATATATTTTGTTGCCAGTCAATCAAGTCTATGTAAGAACTTGCATTTAAGTTCACTTTTGGCACCTCAAACATGCGTGAAACAGATTTTTTATTCACTTGACGAGCCTTTAAAATGCGTCTTGCAGCGAGTTCTCTAATATGCTTACGTGAATCTGTTATCATACTCAACAACAAGTTTTCTGGATGAGCAAAGTAACTGTTTCTAATTAAAACAGGGTCCACTATCGCTAACAACTCGTTGGATAAATATCTAGTGCTGTTGATGAGCTTCCATAAATGTTTTGAACCATCTTTGCAGGATGAATGTGTTTTGATGCCAAACCAGACAGGAGCGTATGTTTTTACGACAAACGTTGCTAAAGTCACAAGATTTTGCTGTGGATTTTCAGAAGAAATATACAAACGCAGTATGCGATTAGCTCTTGTCAACCAGCGGGCATGGGATAGCTTACCTGGGCTTCTGTGTAATAAATCAGGAGGGCAGGATCCATTTATGACAGCAGTAGTAATTTCTTGTAAATATTTCTGGTCTGTACTGAGGTCTATTGATATTTGTGGAGGTAGTTCACCTTCTATCTTCTCAAAGTGGCCCAACGGGAGCGTCTCGCATGTCTCTAATGCTTTACCTATTTGACCTACAAATGATTTAGGTCCTGCAGTAGGACCATCCAAATAGGTAAACAAATGCCTTAATGGCAACTCATTTGCGTGTAAGAGGCAAATTATCCATTGCAATGGTCGAGATAGTCTATTTTCCAAAAGACGAATCACGCCTCCCACTTTCCCTGTATTTGTGTTTGTTCCATCACAGCCAACAGCCATTAAACTCTCTGGAGGTATCTTTTCAGTCATCAAAAAGCTGTGGATAGCTCTTTCAATATTTCTTGCACTACCCGATGTTGGAACCACATACCCAACATAAACAGAACCTGGTTCTTTTATAATCGAAATATATTCCTCTTGTACAATCACTCTAAACCTCTTCGATCCTTTTAAAACAGTTTTAGCCGTCTTGTCTTTCCTTCCATCGAAATATAATGCAGGAATTTCTGTTACTCTTTCTTCTGTTAAAATTTGCTTGCGTACTTTCTGTCTTATTCTTCTTAGTTTCATCCTATCCACGACGTTAGTTGTCTGCGTCTCAGAGTCGGCATCAGAAGCAGAATACAGAACAGATGATACGATAGCCGCCGCAGCTCGGTCTGAGACTCCGTATCTATCGCATACAGTCGTCAAACTATGAAGACTGGCATCCGTGAGCTTTATAGGCTTTTGATCCACTGTGTCAGCAGTGTCAAAACCATCTGCGGCTGACGAACAAGATGGAAGGTCGACGTTAGAACTAACTTCAGATTTATTTAGCCGATATGAAGTAGAGGGAATTTCTTTAATTCGTGTATTTGAATTATGTCTGATTTCTTGTTTTAGAGCACGTAATCTTCTATTCTTCAATTTTTTACTCTGCATAACATCCATTCTTCCTAAAGCCATTAGTCTGTTAGTGCATTGGTCTTCTAAAAATATTTGTTCCTCTTTTGGCACTTTTTTTTCTCTCAAGCAAGAACAGTTTACAAATTCTTTACATTTACATGCAGCTATGTCAAAAAGCTTTCTACTCTGTCTTCTGAACTCTTCTAACTTTTCTTCTTTAAGTTTCTTCAAAGACTTTTTCAAATTATAACATTTTGAGTGATAACTTTTTAGTAACTGTAAGACTCGTTTGTGTGTGACAATTGGAATAGAAGATTTTATCCACAATTCTTCAATTTTCGTTGCAATTATTTCGGCAATTTGCAAAAACGTAGGTTCTTTTATTGTGTTATTCCTTACTTTTAAGTCTTGTCGAACCCATTCATAGAATTTCATCACATTTTCATACGTAGGTAGGATATTTTCTTTCAACTCTGCACTTTCACCAAATATCGGACATTTTAACTTTTGTCTCGTAGAAGTCATGTTAGTACACTTATAAAACGTAAATCAACAAGTACTCGTGAAAATAGTTGACGCGCGATCTTCCACCTTGAGACAACTATCGACACTAGTTGAAACAAAACACTGCAATTCGTAGATCGGCGCGTGCCGCCCCCCCGCTTCGTCCCACACTTTTCTCCTTAAAGTATATTAAAATAATGAAATATTTGATTGCAAAAGCTAGTTAACTATAATTGAACATGTTTTTGAATAAATGAAACCTATTTTTATTAATTCTGTACTATTTTGTAGGCTGCGCAAATAGCCCCCTAAATTGCCGTTTTTGTAAATGTACGATGTCCTGGCGGGGGCTTTTACCGTTGTCTAAAAATATTTATATTTTTAATGGAGGTATTTGATGGCAATTGGCAACTTAATACAACTATTCCAAATAAATATGATAAAAAAAAAAAAAACGTTCCACCCTAATGTACACAGACTCCAACATCGTTTAATTAGGTTTCCACATAGTTTGTGAGGGGATAAATTCTATGGACCGTCAGCCAGGCACACTTTTAGCACTCGATCACTTGACACACTCGGTTATTTCTTCTTATTGAATAGATTTGGGTTAATAACAACGCTGAATAACGTCGCTCAGTCTGTACTCGACTCAATCCACTATCGCTTCTTCAAAACACATCGCGGTTGGGTTATGAGATTGCGTTTATTATTTAATCAGTTAACTGATTATGATCAATAGAATTACCATAAATATATTAAAAAATCTCGATTATGATTGTAAATGTAATCCTTGGTTCATCCCTAGTAACAGGTGGGATGACACTGACAGTTCACTCCACGGCCACTTCACTTAAGTTTTCACGGTGAGAAAGTTACAGAATAGCACTGCAGATGTATGAACGTAAACGAAGCAGAAGTCTGTAATTCTAATGTGTAATGTGTGTGTGTGTAATTTTGAAATTAATTTCATGTTGTTGATTATTTTAATATAATGTGTTTTTTTTTTAATTTTCTTTTTTAATATTGTATGGACTATATCTGATATAAATTAATTATTATATTGTTATTATAAAATCAGATCGTAGCAAGTTCTGTAGTTTCTGCTCGCCCCCATGGGAAGAAGGCATGAGTTTCTGTATGTACATATCGACGGTTAAAAGGACGGGTAAAAAAAGAGATTAAGTAGGATGGCATTCATAACTCATTTTCGACCAAAATGTCGCTTATGCCGTATTACCTTTTAACCGTCGATATGTACTATGTATAGATGAATAAAAATTGACAAAATTATTATAAAATATTATTAAAGTAGCTAGACATTCCTGTTTCTGGAATTTCCCTCAAAAGGCAACAACTTCGTTTGGATAAACAAATCTTTTGAATTTTAAAATCTTGAATTAATTTGTTCGTAATATTTCTCTCTTCAAAATAATTAATTTATCGTTTCAAAAGCATTGACATTTAATAAAAATACAAGAAACAAGACACTCGCCTCATTATTTTTAATAAAGGTTTGGGGTTCCTTTGTTACGTGGAACCCTTTTCAAATTTCATGTTATGTACCGTCCATTTTTATTTACATACGGCTGAAGGTTTTTTCCTAAAAACATTAGTTTTTTTTTTATATCATGATTACTTAGACTAATCTGAATTTCCACAATTTACGTGTTAACGATTTTTAATTTACTGATTTTTAATTTACTGGAGTAAAATTACATTTATTTGGTGTCGACATAAAAATAACTTAGTAAATAATCTGGTTACCTAGTGACCCTCACCAAGGACCACTGAATCATTCTCTACAGGAGGATCTTCACCGTTATTGTGTTGTCTCTGTAATATCAATTACTTACAGCTTTATTAAAAAAAAAAAAACTGCCAAATGCGTGTCGAACCGCGCACAATGCAGAGTTCCGTAGTTGGGATGAAATTATCTCAAGAACAAACTTAACATTGCTGAAAAACATGTTCTCCCATATATTCCAACTGCAAATGTAAATTGGTCGACTTCGTCGGTTATTCGTTAACTTGTAAAGCCTACTTAGCTGTGAAAGTTTTTCTTTTAACTTCGATAAAGAGTACCACAAACACAGTATAATAAATATTTTATTTTATATGTTATTTCACACATCCATTTTTTTATTTTATTTTATTTTTTATATATATCAGTATATATCCGTATATAAAGTACCGACATCACGGATATATATATATTCTGATAAGAATTCCAGTGCTGCGACACTTATTTTTAAGTGACTCAGCATTATGCTGAGATAGGAGGCCTTGTGACCTCGTACAGGGCTTTTTATTTTAAGTTTACTTTGTTTTTGTTTTTTGTTTTGTTTCCGATTGTTTTTTAGTTTATTTTGTGATCTCCTGTGCGAGTCCCAAAAATACTTTTTCTTTTCTTTTTATATATCCTATTGCCGTGATCGTTTCGCATATCCAGAAACAACCATTTAGCTGGAACTTGAATCTAACTAATTTTCACTTTAAACCTTAATATTTCGAAAACGAATTCCTGAATCGAAAAACGGTTTCCACACACTACCGATATTTTTGATCAACCTTTCCAAAATCACCCCACACAATGAGATACACGAGAAAAAATAATTCATCCCCACTTTACGTGTAGGAGATGTACCCTAAAAGAAATTATATTTTAAGATTTTATTTTATAACTTTGTCGGCGTGATTAATAGACAAGGTGTTGTTTTGAACCTGCAAAACATTTCAGGAGGTTGTTATGAAATACGTAAATAATCGTATAACAATACGATACCAAGTCAATAATCAATAATACTTTTTATTTTAGATTTTTGAATTTTATCTTTTCTTTTTATTAAATTTTTTTTTTGTTTGTTTAATTTTTTTTTTTTTTTTTTGTTGATTCGGGTCGAGAATCACTAACATAATTACCTCCTAAAATGGTTTGTAGGTCCAAAACAACACCTTGTATATACCATGCCAAACTACAGCTTTCCTGTGATAAGAGTCTCTGAGCTAAGCCGTGGACAGACAGACGGACATGGTGAAACTATAAGGGTTCCTTGTTGACTACGGAACCCTAAAAACGTTGATCGAATTTTGGTCTATAAAATAAAAAAATCAGAGTTTAAGTACCTATTCTTAGGCAAATTTTGCCTAGTTAGTCTACTGGTCACAAGCGCTACTGCTGAGCATGAAGTCTTGGGTTCAATTCCAAACTCGGACAAAGTGTTATTGGGTTTTTCCATCTGGAATTTCTCAGTTGCAGCCCATGAGAGTCTGGATTTACGTGTAATATAGGTACATCTCTGCCCAACCCTTGGGGAATACTGGCGTGATATTAATTGGTCAAGGACAGCTAATGAGACACAATTGATTTTCTATTGGTTGACTCCGAATCGGTGTCGCGCGGGGCTTCACAGGATGATACATGTTAAAAAATTACAAGATGATAAATTAAAGACAAATTATTAACAGCTAAAGCCCAGAAATTCATCCAAGTAATCGCCTGGCATTTTCGTTTGCTCCAAATTTTTTATAACGCAAGCTATTTAAAATATGTAAATTTTTACATCAAGGCTGTTTAGTAGATATTAAATTAGATTAATATTCAATCAGAACTCAACTAAAGTTTAATTAGAAAAACAGTCTAGGGTTGGCGCTCACAGCAAACAAGAAATATTTGAAAGAGAAAACTTTTAAAAATCAAAAATTATATGTATGTATATGATATTAGTTCTGTAAGTATGTTTGTACAAACGCTTTTACACGTCAATCATATGAGTGACGTGTAAAAAAAAAACACGTGTTTAGTTTTTAAAATATTTTAAAAACTAAATGATCGGCGTTTTCTATCTGACTACTCTGAGAACAAAGGCTGAAACGAACTCAGAAGTTACAGTCACTTAATTTAAGGTCCAGACATAATATTGGTCAGATCATGTGAAGACCATGTAGATTGGTGTCTGAAATGGTCTTTTGCGGAAAAGTGGAGTGGACCTGTCCAGTCAGTGCACGCTTTTGCCAGTAGGTAACCGTGCAGCTTATCTGAGAACTTAGGGAGCCTAACGATTGGGCACGCCACAATTGCGGCGATAAGTCTCGTCTTTGAGGAGTGGCTACAGAGGTGCCACGGCGTCCTCACCTTCCGTCTGACTCACCGGACACGGCTGCTTCAGGAGGTTCCTGTTCCGGATAAGGCGGGAGGTAACGTCCGGGTGTCACCATTGTGTGGATCGCCCGGAGGACACGGTGGAGCATACAGTGGGGGTCTGCCCGGCTCGGGCGGGGCACCGCCGGTTCCTCGTGGAGGCGATCGACGGCGGTGATCTCTCGCGTCCGCTACTGGTTCAGGCCATGATACGGAGCGAGAGGGCATGGGAAGCCGTCACCTCCTTTTGCGAAGCAGTAATGCTCGCGACGGAGGAGGCGGAACGGGCGAGGGAGAGGCAAATTTCGCGCCCTCACGCCCCTAGCCACCGCAGGAGACGCCCTGGGCGTCGGAAATCCCAAGCTGATTCCCGGCCACCGTAGGCGCGGGCTTGAGGACGGTGAGCAATGTGTAGCTTGCCGTCCGATAAGGACCAGGCAATGGTCGACGGTGCATTGTGTTCCTCGCGCGTGTCATACATATAGTGTTCTATCCACTTATCCACTTATCTGACACGCGCCTCATGGAGATGTCAGCACAAGTGTAGGGGTCCGCTAGGGCCGATGCCTGCCGAGGTCGCGGGTAAGTTTGAAAGGGATAGCGTGGCCTCTGGCAACACACAGGCATAAGGAACATAGGTGGGCTTTAGTCAGTAAGAATCTGACACCTTCCCGCTCCTCCCAGAACGGGAGAAGTTATTTGATAACTTCCCACGCGAGCTCAACGATTCAACGAACATTACCAAAGAAAGGACATTTAGTCCGCATAAATTACTCAAACTACCAGATCATAATTAAAACTAACTGAAAAAAAAACAATGACCCACATATTCTTCACAATAATTAAAATAATATAATACTTTACAAATTCACGTCGTTATGTATCATCAATGTCAATGTGTATATAAAAATCTGGAAATAATCTTATTCAGATCTTTTAAGGTTCTCTTAAATGTTATTTTGAGGAAAGAGCCATACAGATTTGAGGGGACCTGTCCAGTCAGTGCATTCTTTTGTCAGTAATCGTGTAGCTCGACACAGAACTTAAGGATTGACATTATTTTCAATCTGTTTCCTGTAACGTGTCAACTCATCATCTGCCTAGCCTTTTCCCAATTATGTTGGGGTCGTCTTCTAACCAGAATTCTGCAACTGAATATTTGTATTTTACATGGAGCTACTGCCTCCACAACCCAGTTTACTGGATAATACGGTACCCTTTGATAAGACTGGTTGTCAGACTTTCTGGCTTCTGACTACCCGTAACGACTGTCAAATATCTATGAATGACAGCCAGGACGCCTTAACATGCTTTCCGAGGCACCGAAAATCTTTGTTGTACAAACACCTAAACCCGGAACAACATAATATGTTCAGTCAACCACACATTAATGGTAAAACTTGACATTGACAGCGCCTTTATGTCGTAGCAGTAAGAGCTGTTTTCGTTGTGCAAGTGTTGACTGTAGGTCATACAAAATCTTAGGGCATAAACACATGATGTATTTATACTATTATCTACGTATCTAAACTAATAATATAGCTAAAGAGTTTTTTTTTGTTGGTTTGTTTGTTTAAACGCGCTAATCTCTGTATAACGCGCTGCAAATGCAACTCCCCTGTGATTAAAGTTTTGCTGAGCAGAAAACGAGCCGTTGACGCAGGTTGCACGGAACGCGTGTATATGTCTCGTGCCCATATAGTCGTCAATGAATCGAATCCTGGAAAACTGATGTCTCAGACATTGCATCGTGGCGTCACCGTCGTGTTAAGAATTTATACATTAGTTTCTTAGATATAAAATTACATAGACGTGAAGATAGTTTAGTAAGTAACTCTAAACTGAACAGCGCTAAACATGCACTAAACTGAAGACCTTGTTAGAAGCGTTACTACGTTAAGTTAATGATGCAAGCCGTAGGAAAACTGACATCATATATCATCCTTGTGCTTTATAGTTTCCTAGCAATCCTCCCTTGCTTCGTACGGACATTTAACACATACTCGTACATACCTATACTCAAGATATCTTCTCATAGAAAAGGCAGAAACACCACGTCACCTGCTACGATCCTTACATACTCCTTTTGCTTCGTTCACGTTCATACGAGCATGCCGGCTGCGAGCACTACGCTTTGAAGTTTATTTGGGTTACCCTTCCAACGTCGTCAACCACTCTGATAAGGAGGAGACAGAGATGTCCTTGTTAGACAGATGTAAACGCGCACATTATTAACGTAAAGATGCAGAACATCGTCAGAAAGGGGATGATTTCAGAGGCGACGCTTAATAAAGATGCACGAATGAAGGCACCAGCAGGCTTAGCATGACGCTTTCTAATTCTACGAAGAATGGACACAGCTTTTTCTATACAAAGTGAAATTTCGTTTCTCTATGTTTGATATCGCGCCGTAGAAATCCTTCCACAATCTGTCATTTTGTCTTTAGTTTCTAACGTTCTTTGTCTAGGTCCTTTTTTATGTAGAAGTATTTCTACGGTGCGGTGTCAAAATGGAGTAATGAAATGTCACTTTGTGTAGAAAGAGCTGTGTCTATTCTTCGTAGAAATAGTATGCGCCATGCTAAGCCTGCTACTGCGACGATGTATTATATTGGGATAAGGGTCGGGTTGATCTGAGCAAAAATCTGAGCAAAAGCCGCACATCATCATCTGCCTAGCCTTTTCCCAACTATGTTGTGGTCGGCCTCCAGTCTGACCGAATGCAGCTGAATACTAGTATTTTACATAGAGCGACTGCCTATCAGGTCACACGAAACCCCTTGGTTTGCCACTGAATTTTCAGGCTTCTGACTACCCGTGGCAACAAATGACAGCCGGGACCATCAGCTTAACGTGCTTTCCGAAGCACGGAGGGGTCTCGGTATGTAATGGATGTTCACCCATCCATAGACCAGCCTCGGCAAGCATTGCTTAACCTTGAAGATATACCCGTACGGCTGTTATTATTTATCCACAAAAAAAGCCGCACATAGGTAGTTATAATTAAATCCAAAAAAATATATTGATGGATGAAATTACTAGCGGATTTATTATCCGCTAATAATGTTGTTTGTCTGGCATAGAAATATTATTCAAGATCGCCTTTAGTCCCCAAATGCTGGTTGATTTTCGTGTTTATGCAAACAATTTTGTGTTGGCTCGTTAGCTACCCATAAATATTTTTATTTCGTCTTACAACCTTAATTTATGAATAACATTGAACTTTCAACACCACGTTAACATTAAGGTTAGGTAGGTATATTCTTCTGTTGAAAATGTGGATGGTCAGAAATCTTTTATATGAAAAATTCTCAGTAATAAGCAATCGAAATTCTTTCAGTGTATTGATAAATACTTTAATAAGTTTTATATGAAAGTTAATTTATTTCTTAATTGCCTGTTTTGGGAAAATCTGCTGAACTTTATGATTATAATTTATATGTTCAATTTCTTGAGCTGCTTCAAAGTGATTGGTTGGTAACAAGTTAAATTAATGAGTCTTTTGATTTGAGGGTAAATAAATATTTTGGAAACAGTCATAGTTTATATGGCTTGGCATTTTGCTTTAGTGCTAGATGCCTGGCAGCTGGGATTGGGCGGGTTACATCAGCCGCATGCACGCTGACCGCTGGGAAAAATGTCCACACAATGGGTGCCTGAAGGACGGTGGCGCGATGACCCGGACACGTACCACGAGGACTGGTTTGAGGTGGCACGGGAAACGAGTTCCTGGACTTGGGAGAGGCCTTTGCCCAGTAGTGGGACACCATAGAATATGAAAAAAAAACTGCCAGTCATAGGACTACACGTCAAAAGTGAAAACTTCTTAGCTTCACAAACTTGTAAACATCTCTATACACGAGTATATATCTGAGGGTGACGGTCACGCGAGTTCAGTGTATTTTTCTCATTCCAAAAGTGCCCAACGCGCGTAAACTTTTCACTTAAAAAAAAATAAAAAATTTTAAGCTTCAGCGTTGAATACCGTACAGTAAAAATGTAGATAATGTTTGAACATGTGAGATTGGTGTTTGCAAACAGTCCCTACGCTCGTTGGTATGGGAAAACCAGTGGAAGGCAAATGTTTGGCTATGAAAAACATTGCAGTTTATCCTGGCTCTATGGCAGTGGCAAAAGTTTACTATTGGGACTATTTATTAAAGGGTGACAATAGTCAAAACATAACAACTTATACTGCCAGATGTTCTACACGAGCGGCCTGTGGCAAACTTTACACAAAAAGCCTACAATGCCTTGCGCGTCCAGTATGTTCAGGGTTGTGTTCAGGGCTCTGTTTCGGCTCCCTCGATATTGCAGTGCATGTTTACTGACGCCAGCGTAGATCACTTCTATGCAATTATGCGTAAAAGATATGCGTCGGTGGTGCGACGAGTACAAGGGGAGCCCAAATAGCGTCCTAAGGATGATTGGCGAAAGAACTGATACTGTTCTGCTCAGTAAGTTCACTGAACTCCATGTGTTGCGAGACCGATGAGTCTAATGTGCAGGGGTAGACGGTGTGTCTAATTTTATTTTGCTTTTTAATTAATTACATTAGTTATAAGCAAAATTCTTGTTACTAACCATTTTTTTTTTTGGGTAGGAGATTATCAAATAACTTCTCCCGCTCTGGGCGGAGCGGGAGGGTGTTTCAGAGTCTTACTGATTAAAACCCTCCCGTGTTCCTTCCATTGTCTGTGTTTCCAGGGGCCTCAGTAGCCCTTTCGAACTTTCCCGCGATCCGCCAGGTTACTGACAACCTTGCCTTGCCTATGGATTTTTTTTTAAATATATACATTTTTTTTTGTTATTTAAGTACTCTTTACACACAGCGGCATTGTTTTAAATTATAGAAATCATGAACTAAATACTATGAACACGATATACCTTAATTAACATTGTTTTATGACATTTATCATTAACGGGTAACCCGACGGGCCAAAGGGTTTGTGGCTAAATAACACCAGCCGCACGAGTCCATCGAAGGTTAAGCTACGCTTGTCAAGGTGCAGCTCCATGACACTTAGGGCGATCCAGGTGCTCTCAGGGCACGGCTGCTTCGGGAAGTTCCTGTGTCGCATAGGCAGTGAGCCAGACGCTCGGTGTCATCACTGCGTCCACTGTCGGGAGGACATGGCGTGGCATATGCTTGCAGAGTATGCAGCTTGGGAGGAGCCTCGCCGTACCCTCGTCTTGATGTGAGAAGTTATTTATCGCTGCAGGCTGTGATTCGTTTTATGGTCGGCGGCGCATCGTCGTGGGGCTCTGTGATCTCCTTTTGTGAAAATGTCATGTCGTAGCGGAAATTAAGAGAGAGATTTCAAGTGCTCTGCCGGCCCACAGCAGGCGCACCAGGCGTCGGTAGAAGGCAGATAACGCCCTCTTCCGGCCCCCCTAAATGGGTCCAGGAGCGACAGACTCTGGCACGTCCGCCACCCCCAGTCATATAAAACGGGATATTATAAATTGCATATCAAATAAATAATCGCCTATCAATACATACTCATCATTTATATTCTTATTTACATCTAATAACTTACTTCACTACAAATAAACTAAATGTTTAACAAAACTCAAACTGCAGATAATTCGAAATTATACATCAATATAACATTACTTTTTTCCTCATAATGCAATACAGTTAAATTTATTTTTGTACAAAAATACTACATACATAGCATAAATACTGACTGCACAGCAAATTTTCCATATCTGCAGTTTGAGTTTTGTTAAACATTTAGTTTATTTGTAGTGAAGTAAGTTATTAGATGTAAATAAGAATATAAATGATGAGTATGTATTGATAGGCGATTATTTATTTGATATGCAATTTATAATATCCCCTTAATAATCAGTTGTTGGGTTAGGTTAGGTTAGAACAGTGACCATTAACGCGCGAAGGCGAGCGAGCGAAGCGAGCGTGTCGCGGCAGTGACCGCCGAGCGCCAGATGCCCTCTATTACCAAAACAAAAATTCGATGTCAGTTTAAATTAAAACAAAGCTAACAACTGATTATTAGGCTGCTACATTTTACTTATATGTACGTTATGGGGACAACGGGAAATAAATTTAATCACGTCCCGCGGTCCCCGTAACGACTGTGACTAATAAAATGCTGTTTTATTTAGAAAAACTGCTGTACATAATATAATAATAGAAGCTATATTTAAAAGAAAAAGAGTTAACATGTATAATGTGCATTAAGATTATTAGCTGTGCATTGATAAAAAAGCTTTTGCTTTAGGAAAAATCGCTGTACGCTGCAAAAATAAATTGTAGTGTGTTTAGTGATATTTTGAATTGAATATTTTGCTGTGCAATCAGTAATTTTGATGGGAATTCGGAATCTTATTGCATAGAAAAAGGATATTTTTTGATTTGCGTTTAAATACTACCCATATAAAACCCGTCATATACGAGTAATATATCGAGAACGTCCGTGCCTCGGAAAGCACGGTAAACTTGATCCCGGCTGACATTCGTAGATCTTTGACAGTCAATACCGTCAAAAGCCCAAAAGTTTGACAACCAGTTTTACCAAGAGGTATCGTGTGACCCAGTTACTGGGTTGTGGAAGACAGATAGGCAGTCGCTTCATGTAAAATACTGGTATTTACATAGTTGGGAAAAGGCTAGGCAGATTGAAACGAGTAACCCGACGCCAACCGATTTGCTTCTAAAAATTTAAATATTCTAACAATGTCCTTCGTTCTTAAGTCTTGATGATGCTTGAAGGCCACAAAGTAGCAACTGTATTTAAAATTTTACAGTATGATATTTTGCACGAAGTATGCATCGTCTTCATGTAATGCATTAACAAAACCAGATAATGAAGGCTGCAAATACACTAGCATAAAGTCAAAGCATTTTTTAATTAATCCATTTACTGGAACATTGTTTTCGAGGCTAAATTATTAATTTTGATTCCTTGTTCCAGTCAATCTGCCTAGCCTTGTCCCAACTATGTTGGAGTGGGCTTCCAGTCTAATCACAGTAACAGCTGAATACCAGTATTTTACATGGAATTACTGCCTATCTAACCCCACAACCAAGTTACTGGGTAATAGGATAACACTTTGGTAAGACTTTTGGGCAACTGACATCCCATAACAACTGTCAAAGATCTACAAATGACAGCCGAGATCAACGATTTAACGTGCTTTATGATTCACGGAGGGGTCTTGGTATGTAATAGATGGTCACCCATACAAGAACCGACCGCGGAAAGCGTAGTTTAATCAACCTTCGAGCGACCCGGGTGGCTGTTATTATTTAGCCATGAGCCCCTCTCCCATGGCTTAACCTTAATAATCCCATCTTAAACATGGCATGGCTTAACTAAAGACTGTTCTCCGCCTCATATTTTTACTCTATGTCCGACGCGACGTAAACTGACACGGGGTCGTCGTGGAAATAAACGTAATTTTTATGAATCCCTTTAATCTGATACGCTCTGTGAAGTAGGCTGCACGTATCATTTGAAAATGATGTCAATGGTTTATAGGGATCTGCTATTAAAATGCTTGATCTTTATTCATCAGATACTTTTCTAGAGTGTAGCCACCACGTTTTGACAAGTTCTGATTTCAAGAAACATTGAAAACAACAGCTCTCAAAAGAACTTTTATCACAGCACGTTCGAAGTATCAACAGGACAACCATCGCCACACGCCGCCGCCAGTCTTCGTCCCAATCTTCTGCTGCGCGCGCGAGCACTCCACTACACATCCTCACTGGACACTGCCGCCTCGATGAATGCCGGTACTATTCATGGGGATGTCGCTGCGCCCCCGCAAGGGGGCGCGGCAGCGGAACCGGAGCGTCGCTCCCTGGCCGCGGAGGGTATACGGTGGCCCGTAAATACGGACCCCTCATTTTGTGCGCCTATGCGGCGATTTAAAAACTTCGGACGCGTTTTACCGCGTCCGTGTAACTGGTTGCTATGAGTAAATCTGTAGGCACGCCACGACGCTAGTACATTAGCGCCGCTTTCTTCACGACTCCACGGCGGTCAGTCCCCGCCAGGTGAGACCCCCGGTTACCCGGGGGAGGCCCAACGAAGACGACCAGCGACTGTGGAGCCGACTCGACGTTCCTACAGACTAGGTGTATAGTCCCCGCCCGCCCCGCTCTCAGATCTAGCCGATTACGGTCCGGACTAAGGGACGGATGTGTATGTGTGAACGGCATTGTGTTGTGTGTAACACCGTTCAGTGTCTACATGCGTCGCAGCCCGCACCGCGCCCGCATGTGTGAGTTGACTGCTTGTCTAGTAGTGGGTGTCTGGTTTAATTACGTGACGCGCCTATATTAACTTAGCACGCGCCACGCAATAGATGTGTGTCATCTGTAGAGTTCTATTGAGTCGAGTAAGCCGCGTGTAACCTGGATGCGACTTACTCGAGGCGTCCAGTCCGGTGATGGGGTCACTCGTCCGCTACCAGGTCGCGGGGCAGGGGTCTCGCGTCAGGGGGTCGCGTATGCCAGGGCGCTATCTGCTTGACATGGGGCCAAGCAGACACGTCGGCACGCGCGTACATCCCCTTCGCGAGGCGCCGCACAAACTCATCCAGGCTCTCGATCCCGAGGTCCCGCTGGATGACATCATTCCTCACGAAGCGAGGAGCGTCAACTATGGTCCGCAGCGCAATACTCTGTTGCGCGCGGAGCAACTTCCGGCTCGACTCGCTCGTGAGGGCGAACCAAGCGGGAGCGGCGTACGTCAAGATTGGGCGCACGTACAGTTTGTACACGCCCAGCTTGACGCGCGCCGGGATGCGGGACGAGAGCACAGGTTTGAGCAGGTTGCGGGCGACCCGGCCCTGCGCGGCGACCTTGCGGACATGTGGCCCCATAGTGAGCCGACGGTCGATGGTGACCCCCAGGTATTTGACCCGGGGCGACCAATCGATATCGGCTCCTTGTAGATTCAAGGGTGGCGGGAGGCGCGCTGATCCTGTGACCATCGCCTGCGTCTTACCCACGTTCACCGACAGCCGCCACTTCGACAGCCACTCGGGTAGGAGCTCTAGCGCGCGCTGCATCTTGACCGCCGCGTACTTCGCATTAAGCGATGTAGTAATGTACGCGGCGTCGTCGGCATACAGCGCGAGCATCGCGTCGGAAGTGGTGGGGATGTCGTCGGTGTAACATGAGTAACACGTCGGCGACACACAGCTGCCCTGCGGCACGCCCGCCAACACTGGGCGCGCGCTAGACAGCGCGCCGTCGACCACCACCCTAAAGGTCCTATTTGAAAGAAAACTGGAGACCACCTTAATAACGCGACGGGGCGCGTCTGAGGTGGCCATCTTGTATATGAGGCCGTCGTGCCACACACGGTCGAAGGCCTTCTCCATGTCGAGGAATACTGCCACCGAGTATTCCTTCTTGTTGAGCGCGGCTGCGAGGTGGTGCAGTACCCTCGACAGCTGGAGCGTCGTGCTATGCTCCGCCCTGAACCCAAACTGCTCAGGGCGCGGGGCGACATGTGGTTGGAGATGTCGCAGCAGGAGTGCTTCAAACACCTTGGAGACAGTCGGCAGTAGCGTAATGGGCCGATAGCTCTCCGGCTTCAGGATGTTTTTCCCCGCCTTGGGCAGCATGATGACGCGCCCTTCCTTCCACGAGGCCGGAAAGGCCCCCGTGCGCAGTATCGCCGTATACAGGCGCGCCAGTGCCGCTACCATTCGGAACGGCAAGTGGCGCAGCACTGCGTTGGTGATACCGTCAGCACCGGGGGCCTTCCTCGGTTTCGTTCTCAGGATGGCGCGTCTGACTGCGCCCGGCGAGAAAAAGATAGGATCCTCATCGGGAGCTATCGGCGTGCCGAAATAGTCCCCGAGGTGTCTCTCGACTGCTGCGACATGTTCGGTGTCGTCGGTCGGGTTAGGGCGGAACTGACGCTCCAGGTGTTCGGCGAAGACCTCCGCCCGGTCCTCCGCTATATACTTAAGCGCCCCGTCGCTGTTTAATAAAGGGCGCACCGGAGCTGGGGTATTTGAGAGCTGCCTACAAAGTTTGTGTATCGACGGCCAGCTATCTCTAGCGGCGTCGATACGGTCCTCCCAGCCCGCGGAGGTGAGCGCCTGCAACTCGGCCTTCACCCTCTCCGCGAGACGATTTAATTCCCTCTTTATGGTAGGGCATCTTAGTTGCTGCCACTGCTTGCGAAGGCGCCTCTTCGCGGCGATCATCGCATGTAGATGCGCCGGCAGGGGCGGCAATAACACTCTCCCCTGCGGCTGCGTCGTAGTCGCCGCTTGCAAGGCGCTTTGTATGCAAGCAGTGACGTCACAGGCCATCTGGTCCACGTCCGCGGAGGTAACAATAGGCCGAGTGGGCGTGGTGGTCTCCAGCTCTTCCTCAAACCTTGTCCAATCCGTGACATGACGTGGCGCTATGGGCTTCAATCGGGTCGGCACACCCGATAGGACGACGAGTACCGGTTGATGGTCCGACTGTAACTCGTCGTCTATCACTTCTTGTGTGATCTGGCAGTGTAGCCCTCGGTGGACTACGATGTCCAGCACATCGGGAATATGGTGGGACACGTCCGGGTAATGTGTCGGCATCTCCGGACCGGACACCGTATAGCCGAAGGCTTCCGCGTCCGCGAAGAGCCGTCTCCCCTCGGTGTTCGTAGCTAAACTGTTCCACGCTGGGTGCTTACTGTTGAAGTCACCGGCGAGGATGGTCGCCTGCTGTCCGTCGCCTATAAGCGCCCTCAGCTCCCGTAGGTCGATATGAGCCACGGGCGGCTTATAAGCGGCATACACGTTTATATCCTCGCCGGCTATATGTAGCTGTACACCCAGCGCGTAAAAAGTGTTGAGTGTCGACGAGGGGAGCTCTTGATGGACGACTCTTCGCCTCACAATGACCGCCAGACCACGGTAGCGGATGTTGTGGGCCGACCTTTCATCCTTCCTATAAACGAGGTAACCTGGGAACCTAACCCTATCTTCGGGTCCCAGGAGCGTCTCGCTTATGAGCGCCACGTCTATGTCTTGTTCCCTCAGGAGATGGCGGAGGGGGGCGACCTTTCCCTTGAGGCCGCGGGCATTCCAATGTATCACCCTTAACGACCTAGCCATGGTACAATGTTAGTAACGCGGCCAGGCCGTCAAGGATGATAGTCTCCACGTCTTGACCCTGCCTGATGGCCTTTATCAGGTCCATCAAAAGCTTGATCGCGCAGGCTGTGAAATCTTTTTTCGTGCTAATTGTTGTTGCAGGCGTACCGGCGCTAGAGGCGCCACTGTACGTCAGCGGCGTTTTGATTGGCCGCTTAGATTTTTGTTCTGCGACTTGCCGCTGAGGTACAGTGGCGCTAGTCGCAGCGGTGGCGTCGCCCCGCGGATGACGGGCGAACTTTTTATTTTGCGAAGTTAGCCGCTGCGCTATGCCGGCGCCTGCGGACACTTCTTGTCCTCCATGGGTCACAGCCCGCGCCTGCTCTGTGGCAGGGTCGGCCTCGGGACCCTCTTCCTGGGTCGTCGCGGGGGTTTTGGGTTTCCTACCCTTACCCTTCCCCCCGCGTTTGTGCTTCCTCCGCCCCGAGGAGGCGGCAAGGGGGATTGTCCTTTGTGAGGGCCCATTGGCCGCCGCCATTAGCGTCGTGCCCTGGGCCTCTGGCTCCACATTCTGTGGCCGTTCTGCGGCCGTGTGTGGCCGGCGTGTGGCCGTAGTGGCGACGGTCCCCGCCCGCCTATTTTTAATTTCGGCTTGGAAGACGGGGCACTTTATATTACACGCGGGGTGCGGGCCACCACAGTTTATGCAGGTGGCCGGCTCCTCGCGTGGGCGCGGGCAGTCGCGCGCCGCGTGTTCGCCTCCGCATCTCACGCAGGCGAGCGGGCGGTGACACTGGTGCGAGCTGTGTCTAAATCGCTGGCACCGGTGGCACTGGGCGGGCCCTTTTTTACCCCTCCATGCCTCTATCTTGACACCACGCATAAACATGAATACTGTGGTGTCATAGATAGCCCGGACGTCTGGGGTCTTCTTTAGGATGGCGTGAAACACGCAGCCGGGTCTTCCCTGTGCGCCCTTAATATGGCGCACATACTCCGGCTGGTATCCCAGCGCCCGGAGTTCCTCCTCGATCTCCTGGGGTTCCGTGTCAGCCGGTAGTCCCCTTATGGCGATCTTCAAACTTCTTTCCGCTGGCAGCGAATAGGCGAACCACGAGACGCCGCTGTCCTTCTCCAGGCCAGTCAGGTAGCGCTGGACCAACCTGTACTCGTCCTCGGTGTCAGGCGTGAAGCGGACTCCACGCCCGTAGGGACGAGCGTTTGGAGGCCGGCCCAGCTTGGCGCTGATGGCCCGGAAGTGGGCGGCCCAGTTGGGCAGCCTTTCCACTACCAGCGGTGGGTATCTTAGTTTTTTCCCCTTTTTTTTGTCGCTCGCTGTCGGCGCCGTGGGGGCGCCGGGGGCGGCGGCAACGGGGGGGGCAGTAGATGCCATAAGGGGAGCAGGGGGTGTGGTACTTACCCCTGTGGGTGACTTCGGCGGTGACTGGCGCACCGCGTCGGAGAAGGTGGGCGATGTCGGCGCACCTCGACCCCGCGACGCGCTTACGCGCTGTGGTCGCGGCGGGTCGAGGCAGTACCTCTTCGGCTCCTCCGACACGGCGTCGCCGGAGCTTCTTCTCCGCCGCTGGGGTCTGGCCTCGAGAGTAAACTCATAATCGAAGCCCAGCGGCGGTATTGGTGACGCCGGCGACATGGGCGCGACGTCGTCATTTCCTCCCACGTAGGGCCGCTGGCCGGATCGCGGGGTCGTGTCCGAGGACACGTCGCCGCGACCGGAGGCGGCCGAGCCCGCAGACGCCAGCGACACGCTCGACCCCACACGGGAGGAGCATGCCGACAGCATCGCGGGTGAGTCGTACGCGGAGGTGCGGGGGGGCGCCGGCGAGGCGGGCACCCCTGACATCATTTGAACCGGCCGAGAAGATGGGCCGGCACTAGCTGGCCGCTCCTGCTCAGCCATTACCGGTCCCGCCAGCGAGCGGCTGGGGCCGGCGCTGGCGAGGCTTGGAGCTGGCACAGCTTGCGTCTTCTTATGTTGCGTCTGGGCCTCCGCAGCCCCGGAGGGCGCGGGTGGCGACGCAAACCGCGGCGGAGGCGCGGTGGTGCGGGTGGGGGGCGCGCGAGGGCGCGCGGAAGGCGCGGTCGGGCGCGCCGGTGGTGCGGCGACATGCCGCGCCCGCGGCGCCTCAGCGCGCGCAGTGGGCGCAGCTGAGCGCGCGGGCGCGGGTACATGCGCCGGCGTCGCCGGGGCACGCGCCAGCGGCGCGCGGCCCGGTGGATTTCCGATTTGTTCCGGTACCTGAATTGGTACCGGACGGAACGCTGCGGGGCGGATAGACACCGCGTGCTGCCGGCTCGACGAAGGCGCCGGCGCAACGCGCGCAGGCGCCGGTGTCGTCGGTGGGCCGGCAGCTACCGCGGTACCCGTTCCCCCTCCTCTTCTTTCTTCTTTTGGCTTCCTGGTGGACGGAGGCCTGGCCGGCGGTGCACCGGACGACCCGGACGACGCGTCACCAATGTTAGGGAGCGACGTCGCCCGGTCCAGCGCCGGACGGTCCTCCGGCGACCCGGCATCGCGGCCCAGGGAGCCGCGCTTGCCGGGTTTCGGCATGATACGGGGCGTGGCCTCCGCGACCGCTACGGTGGGGCTCCACCGGGCGGCACGGCAGGCTCCCCCTGTGTCCGCACAGGTACTTTTTCGGTATCCTGTGCCCACACAGAGGAAACTAAAAACTTTATGGCGGTCCGCGCGGGTTAAAAACAGTACTAGTTTTACTAGGATAATGCTCCTTAGGCCACGAGCTAATCCGATGAATGCCGGTGCACAGCGTCACCTATATTTATAACCGCGGTATCCAGCACGGCGATGTGCGCGAGCGCGCGCCTCCAGCGACACCACGCGGAGCAAATGGACAACAGTGTGCTGTGTTCTGATTGGTCAAAATTGTAAATATTCGTTAGTAGGACTACGTAGCTTTTAATTGTAAATAGTATAGAGGTATGCAAATTTTAAAGTAAAGGTGTTTGAAGCACTCCTGCTGCGACATCTCCAGCCGCACGTCGCCCCACGCCCAGAGCAGTTTGGGTTCAGGGCGGAGCACAGCACAAGGCTCCAGCTGTCGAGGGTACTGCACCACGTCGCAGCCGCGCTTAACAAGAAGGAATACTCGGTGGCAGTATTTCTCGACATGGAGAAGGCCTTCGTGTGCCACTGTGTGTGGCACCACGGCCTCATATATAAGATGGCCACATCGGACGCGCCCCGTCGCGTTATAATTAAAATTATTTTGTGTATTCTATTTATGGGCCCTAGTTGCCTGATAATAAAATGATTATTATTATTATCTTTTACTTCATTATTTACACATTATAATTTTATTTTTAAATATTAGGATATAAAAAATGTATAAAAACATTTAAAAATATAAAAAAATGGTAGCCCACCGGTATCGGGAACAGGGTCCAAGCTACCGGTAGTCAGGGCTCCAGAGAGAGGAACCTCCTGACAATGCGAGCCGTGTCCAGAAGTACCGCTTTCTGAATCAAGCCCTTAATCCAGCCGTCCAACGTGAGCCTCTTTAGGTGTTGGTCGAGGCTCTTGGCAATTAAGCCATTGACTGATACGACTATCGGCACAATGATTGCTGAATCCACATCCCACATGTCGACAACCTCGCGAGCCAAGTCAAGATACTTGATCTGTTTATCTTTCTCGGCTTTCACGAGATTCCCGTCATGAGGGACTGTTACGTCAACAATCATTGCGCGCCGCTCTGTTCGATCCACCACCACTATATCAGGCTTATTGGCAACAATAGTCCTGTGAGTGATGATGGATCGGTCCCAGTACAATGTGATATTTCCATTGTCGAGAACTGGGTCGGGCACATACCTGTAGTACGGCACTTCAGATTCTACAAGGCTGTATTTCAGAGCAAGTTGCTGATGGATAATCCTGGCTA
Source organism: Atethmia centrago (assembly GCA_905333075.3). NCBI lineage: Eukaryota > Metazoa > Arthropoda > Insecta > Lepidoptera > Noctuidae > Atethmia > Atethmia centrago. The sequence goes on from HG995385.1 coordinate 20,772,925, forward strand.
CAAGGTTGTGTCTATGCAAATACTCTTCGTTAGCTAGACGAGAACACCCGGAGATAATGTGTCGGATTGATTCTCCCGGACGGTGGCATGCCCGACACACGTCAACCGTGCCGTCCTTCACAATAAATCTCCGGTAATTGTTCGTCATGATAACTTCGTCCATAATTGCACAGACAAAACCTTCGGTTTCCCCAAAGAGGTCACCAAAACGTAGCCAGGCTACGGACGCTTGGAAATCTACATCGGGTTCATGTAGGGCCCGGAAAAAGCGTCCGTGAAGCTCCTTACTCTGCCATACCTCCCTGCGATCGTTGGTGTCTTGTTGGTGACTCTTTAGCCAAGGAGAGTGGGGTGAGGCCCTTGTCCACCGCAACCACATCTCGATGCATCTCCACGTCGGCTTCTAGGAAATATTCCCTGAGACTGCATACCTCGCGATTGTGGAGGGTCTTAGCGTTTAAAAAGCCTCGACCTCCACACTTTTGCGGGATATACAGTCTCATTACCGACGACCGTGGGTGATGCATTCGATATGCAGTCAGCAGCGTACGGACCCTCCTATCCAGGGCGTCGAGTTCAGTCTGAGTCCATTTGAGTCTGCCGAAAGAGTACATTAAAACGGGCATGACCCAACCGTTGAAGGCGCGCACCATATTTCCGCCTGATAGAAGACTATTAAATACTTTCTTCAGGTGGCCAAAAAAGCGCTCTTTCAACTATTGCTTCATGTCAGTAAAATTGATGCCCAACGCTTCCGACATACCCAAATACTTGTAGATTTCGGATGCGGAGAGGGTTCTAAGGTTTATGGAATCCGAGAGTTGGGTTCCCACGGATTCCACAATCTTCCCTCGCTTTACATGCATGACCGCACATTTATCCACTCCAAATTCCATCCTGATGGCGCTACTGAAACTTTCAGTTATTTTCAGTAGCTCCATCAGTTGCAAATTATTGGAGGCAAAGAGTTTTAGGTCATCCATGTAGAGGAGGTGAGATATAACCTGACCACCTCTCCTCATACGATAGCCTAGACCTGAATCCTCTAGCAGTGTGCTTAGAGGATTCAAGGCTAAGCAAAACCAAAGCGGACTCAAACTATCGCCCTGAAATATGCCCCGCTCGATCCTTATCGGTTCGCTATTCCTCTGGATATTTCGACATCCTGGATAGCGAAGGACCGTCCTCCATTGCCCCATACACGACATCAGGAAGGTGCGCAGAGTTGCATCTATTTTATACAACTCCAGCACCCTCATGAGCCATGTATGTGGCACCGAGTCATAGGCCTTCTTATAATCTATCCAACATGTCGACAGATCCTTTCGGGAACGACGAACCTGTTGGCTAATGGTCATATCAATGAGGAGTAACTCCTTAGTACCGCGGGATCCGTTCCTACATCCATTTTGAGAGGCAGACATGATGGAGTTGGTGTCTATATGTTATTATTATTATTATTATATAATAAAGGTGATCTTCTCTCCAATAGGACCTTTAGCGTGGTGGTCGACGGCGCGCTGTCTAGTGCGCGCCCAGTGCTGGCTGGCGTGCGGCAGGGCAGCTGTGTGTCGCCGATGTGTTACTCATGTTACACCGACGACATCCCCACCACTTCCGACGCAATGCTCGCGCTGCATGCCGACGACGCCGTGTACATTACTACATGGCTTAATGCGAAGTACGCGGCGGTCAAGATGCAGCGCGCGCTCGAGCTCCTTCCCGAGTGGCTGTCGAAGTGGCGACTGTCGGTGAACGTGGGTAAGACGCAGGCGATGGTCACGGGATCAGCGCGCCTCCTGCCACCCTTGAATCTACAAGGAGTCGACATCGATTGGTAGCCCCGGGTCAAATACCTGGGTGTCACCAGCGACCGTCGGCTCACTAAGGGGTCCGCAATGTCATGTCATGTAATGTCCGCAAGGTCGCCGCGCTGGGTAGGGTCGCCCGTAACCTGCTCAAACCTGTGCTCTCGTCCCGCATCCCGGCGCGCGTCAACCTGGGCGTGTACAAACTGTAAGTGCACCCAATCTTGACGTACGCTGCCCCCGCTTAGTTCGCCCTCACGAGCGAGTCGAGCCGGAAGTTGCTCCGCGCGCAACAGAGCTTTGCGCTGCGGACCATAGTTGACGCTCCTCGCTTCGTAAGGAACGATATCATCCAGCGGGACCTCGGGATCGAGAGCCTGGATGAGTTTGTGCGGCGACTCGCGAAGGGGATGTACGCGCGTGCCGACGCGACTGCTTGGCCCCATGTCAAGCAGATAGTGCCCTGGCATACGCGACCCCCTGACGTGAGACCCCTGCCCCGTGACCTGGTAGCGAACGACTGACCCCATACACCGGACCGGAGTAAGTCGCACCCAGGTTACATGCGGCTTACTCGATTCAATAGAACTCTACAGATAACATACATCTATTGCGTGGCGTGTGCTAAGTTAATATAGGCGCGTCACGTAATTAAACCAGACATCCATTACTAAACATGCATTCAACTCACAGGTGCGGGCGCGGCGCGGGCTACGACGCATGTAGACACTGAACGGTGTTACACACAACACAATGCCGTTCACACATACACGACAGTGCCTTAGTCCGGACCGTAATCGGCTAGATCTGAGAGCGCGGCGGGCGGGGACTATACACCTATTCTGTAGGAACGTCGAGTCGGCTCCACTGTCACTGGTCGTCTTCATTAGGCCTCCCCCGGGTATCCGGGGGTCTCACCTTGCGGGGTCTGACCGCCGTGGAGTCGTGAAGAAAGCGACGCTAATGTACTAGCGTCGTGGCGGGCCTACAGATTTACACATAGCAATCAGATACACGGACGCGTTAAAACGCGTTTTTAAACAGACACGCTCTCATTAGTGGCACCAGTCTTATTCAAAATCAAAATCAAAATCAAAATATTTTTATTTCACATAAACCTACATGGGCACTTATGAAACGTCAGAAGCTAGGTGCACGGTTCCAATTGGTTGTTTCCTATGGAGAAGAGCCGGCAAGAAACTCCACGGTTACTCTTTTAAAAATAATTGGCTTTTACAATGTTTTCAAATTACACAAATTAAGTACCTATGGGAGAACAGTGTAGGCCTGCCGAAAAGTACTTAACAAAAAAAAAAGAGAAAAGGAAACGGTCTAAATAAAAAAAGATCTAGTCTATTAAGCCTACAACGTTCTCACATTCACAACGTACACAAGAATCCATGTAAAATAATATTAAGTCTGAAATATAAATTGTAGGTATATAATGTCAAATAGTGAAAATATAATGTCAAAAATGTATGTCTAAAAAATAATAATAATAAACATCGTAATTTGGGAGCAGTTAATAGATATTTCCATAGTTATGCCGTTTCTGGTGTACCAGGGAAGCCACATGTGCAGAAGGAATTATTGCCAAACTTCCTTGTCTTCAACGTAGTCTTTAATCTTGTAATATGCGTTTTTGATAAGGACACGTTTGATGTGGGTTTTAAACTTTCCATCGCTAAGTTCTGTAACTGACTTTGGCAACTTGTTATAAAAGCGGATACTGTTAATAACAAATGATTTGCTTGTTTTTGTTAATCTAAATTTGGGTATCACAATTTCATGTTTACTACGTGTATTTATATTATGTTTATATTATTGCGACAGAGGTTCCACCCCATTGTAGTAAGACGGAGAACGCTCCATTGGGACCAGCTGCCTTAAAAGGATGGAAGCTCCGGATGGCCCATTGGAGTTTCTACAACGTGATCACCCTGCGTGCGTAATGCCAATCGTTGCCTGATGGCGTTTGAATTACATCTTGCCAGTCGATTACCTGCGTGAAGACACATCCAGGGAAGTGAGTCTCTATAAGGACGCGTCTCGTTTCTTCTGGCGAGGAAGTGAGTGTGTTATCAGGTTTGCGGAGGGTACCACTACCCTCACTGCCCAGGAGATTTCTGTTGCGCCAGTACCTTCCTTACCCTGTTAGCTTGCTGGCAAGATTCAATGCTACCACAGAATTAGCGCCATCCCGCAGTACTCCTGAATCTAATGCATTTTTTGTAACTGGATTTGGCTGCGTAGTAATTATCCCAGGCCTCATCCGCACATGTGTTCATGGCTCTTTTCAGAGCTGCCCTTACCTTACCTTACCTTGCCGCGCTTGCGCTCTAGATCAGCGCCCCACCATGGTTGTTTGCCCGGTGTGCTGCGTGGGGTGGTCTCTGGGCAGGCAGTTTGGTAACTATCCATCATTGTTTTGGTAAGATAGCTTACTTGTACCTCAATCTGTGTCGTGTCCGCAAACGTCGCCGGATCGCCTATTGTCGCAAACTTGGATCCAAGGTTGCGTGTGTAGGTGGCACGATCCGTGTTTCGCGGATTGCGCCGTGGTGGTGTTGGAGAAACATAGACCTGGATGTCGAAGCGGATCCACCTGTGATCAGAGCAGGAGGCATCGTTGGAGACCTGCCACCCAGCAGTGATTTCCGCCGCGCCCTCTGTTGCCAGAGTGAGATCTATGATTGTTCGGCTTCGCCTGGTTACGAATGTTGTTTCGGAGCCAGTGTTTAGAAGCCGGTGACAGGAGTATGTCGTTCAGCTCCTCACCCGGTGGAGGGTCGGCGCCCTTGGAGGTGGCGGCACAGTCGGCCAACCCTGCTGCGGCAGGTTCAGCCGCGGATGCGTCCGGTTTGTTTAGTGGGGGAGTGGTCTGCCCTGCTGGTGTTTGGGGCAGCTGCTTCGGCGCCTCGCCGATGGTCCCAGTGGCAGCATCCCATCCCTGAGGGACGTCAGTGAACCTGCCGTTCCGACCCTGGAACTTCACGTATACCGTCCCCAATCCAATTAAGAGACGGCGTCCGGCTTCCATCAGGATCGGGATTTGGGCCACAGGGACACCGACCACCACAAACCATGCTGCGGCCTGTTTGTCGGCATGCAGAAGTAGCCACCTCTTTATGTCGACCCAGGGGTTCTGGTAACTGAGAGCGCGCCCAATATTGGTCGGCTCTCCAAAGACTCCCTGCTCGTCTGGGATCACGACGCCACATCGTGCTCGCTTCAGGATTTCCGACTGGCTCTTGACAACTAGCGGTATGCTAGATGGGAGAGACAAGTCGGAGACTGCTTTCCTTAGCCAGGCTAAGGTGTGGTCGTTACCGCACCACAGTTTAAGTACACCTCCGGCGAACAGCGGTTTGGCGTTGAAGGTCGGTCCTGGAGTGTCTTGCTTGGGGGAGCAGGCCTCAAGAATGATCTGCTTCTGGACAGCAGCGAGTACCTGGTCCGATACGTCCTTGCTGAGGATTCCCGTGCGGTCGCAGGTGATCGCGACGTCCAGGGTTGAGCTGGCAGCTTGAGCGTAGCTTCGCTGATCGACCCTTTTAGATTGGTCAAGACGCGACCGCTTATGCTCGCCCTGAAGTGTCAAAGACTCGTTGAGAGCTCGCTTGGCCGCGGCCTGATCCTTCCAATCGGATCGCTGTTAATTTTTATTGCTAGCAGCCGGAACACTGCTTTGCGGTTGACTGGGCGCTGGTCGGCTTAGGCCCGCCTCTGTCTGTTACCTCTTACCAGCGGAGAAGCTCAGTTGGCCGCTCGTTGGTTTGAACGTACTAGCGGCAGTGACCTGTTTGTTGCGGAAGCCCTTACCTGGCCTCCAGCGGACTTGGCGTCGCTCCTTCCTCGTCACAAACGCAAGGGCAAGCCCTTGCGTTTCTGCACTTGCCAGGCATGCGAAAACGCATCCTGTGTGCAGCTGGCCGTCTCCGTTTGACCAGTGACGGCCATCTGGTGGGAGGAGTCTAGAGGAGCCTCAGGAGGAGGAGGGTGTTTGGCTGGACCCCTGGTGCTAGTGTTACCCAGCACCGGGATCGTCGCCTTGGTATGGGAAGGGTCGGTACTGGTCCCAATCAGCGCCGACGTCCTTTGTGTGTTTTGGGACTTTTTTGTTTTGGTCTTAGCTGTGGTTCTCGCCACAGCCAGACCTACGCCCGCGCTGGTACCCGCAGCGTTAGCTGCAAGGCCACCAGGGGCGAAGGAAGTGCTAGCACCTCCCTTGGGAGTCTCATTGGCTTTCGCCTCCACTCCTGTGTTTATTTTTTTAACTGGCCTATTCTGATCCATGTTAAATTGGTTTTGGATTCATCTCTCTGGCTCCCACCCTCCATGGAGCCCGCACCTGGGAACATCTCACTATGAAAAAGCTCGAACGTTATGACTACCAGAGAGATATAGGGGCGCAAGGCTGGCTTACAGTGCGACATCGGGTGCTCGATCGGGTTGGCGTAGGGGGTCGAAAGGCCCACCCCCAACGAACTGATCAACCCTCACTTACACCGTCAGCATGACCTTTACCTACCGCTTCGGCCGTCCGAGGACGACTTCAGCGGACCTCACACACCTCGCCTGTGGCCCTCTGACGGGACACAATGACCATTTCCCTACCCCTGGCTATTGGGTAGGGCCACCGTTTCGCTTGAAGTTCGGACCAAAGAGGGCGTGTTGCCTTACGGGCACATTACCGCCAGATCCGCTCGGCTCAGGTCCTAGCGCATGTGACTTCTTACTCCTACTCGCCATCAGATGAATTTAGTGACAGTCGAGCCCGCAACCACCCAATCAAAAAGGGGTCACGGTTCGGAGTGGAAATTGGACAGGTGAAGGAATGGAAATAAGGATGTGGGTAGGATGGGGTAAGGAGGGATTGAGAGATTTAGGGCAGGAGGGTGAAAGACGGGAGAGAATGGGATTGGGGGGATTGGGGAGAGGAAGTGATGACGCCTGGTGGTTTTTGCTACGTCTATTTCTTATGGAACTAGACCAAGAAACGGGGTGGCAACCTCGGGAAGGTGTAACCGCCAGACTTGCCTTGAGGATCTACACGACTGTAGCGCTCTCCCTCAAGACCCCGCCACCCCACCACCTCAGAAGGAGGCGGCAGGATAGGCCTGTATCTATACTACCAAGCAAAGCAAAGCATGTCGTTGTGCAACCGCAAATGCATAAATCCAGACCCCCCTTCCCGAATGATGTAAAGGTATCATCAATTATTCATTCACCTACGACACTCCTCCAAAACAGCCTGGACAGGCGGATATTATACCCTTTTTATCTACTCTACAGGGTCAAATGAAATTAGTTAGCGAATCTCCGCAGATGTGATGGGTATCGTAGTATTATTTTTTGGGTTATCATGTGTTAGTATATGTGTGTGTGTTATGAGTGTGTTTCATAGGAACTACAAGAAAATCCTTAAGGAAACTCTTCAAACTATGTCCTATGAAGATACAGAGAAGTTCTTACTAGTGCTAAAGTAAAATATTGTTTGTATTATTGTTATTTTTTTAATTGGTAAGTTAAGTTAAGATACTATAATTTTAGACACCATTTTACATTTATGTACCAATAAGATTAATATGATTGAATTGATTATTTAATCAATTAATGTTACCTCCAATCGCCTGAAACACAGGATTACCTAGTTCAGGCACAAATCATGGGTGAACTTGACATAGATTTAAGAAAAACGGTTACTTAACGTTAAACCTTATATTTATTAATATATATATATTTCTTTTATTTAATATCGATACCCATCATGACTGCGTAGTTCTGTTAGCTAATTTAATTTGACCCTGTATACATCTACTCTTTACTTTATTATATATAGATCTAACTGCAACTTTTTATTAGTGGCTTTTGTGGACATGATATCCATTTAAATTTGTTACAATTGTAATAGCAATCATGTCACTTGGTTTAAATAGCCTTTTTAGGGTCCGTAGTCAACAAGAAACCCTTATAGTTTCGCCATGTCCATCTGTCTGTCTGTTTGTGCGCAGCTTAACTCGGAGACCATTACTACTAGAAAGCTATAATTTGGAATCGGTATAAAAAAAGTTTCCTCTTACACGTAAAGTGGGGATGATATTTTTTTGTTCGTCTATCCCGTGGTTTGGGGTAACGATGGATAGACCGGTATGCTCCACCGTGTCCTCCGGGCGATCCACACAGTGGTGACACCCGGACGTTTCCTCCCGCCTTATCCGACACAGGAACCTCCCGAAGCTGCCGTGTCCGGTGAGGACCTGCGTCAGGCGGAAGGTGAGGACGCCGTGGCGCCTCTCTAGCCACTCCTCAAAGACGGGACTTATCTCCGCAATTGTGGCATGCCCAGCACTGGGTTGCGACAAACGTACTCGCTATGACGCCATGAGATCCCGCCGGAGCTCCGTCCGCTGTGCCGCGATTTTGTCGCGGCAGCGGACTTACGCCCCGGCATTTCGCCTCCTCGCGCCACTCCCATACGTGCGCGAGGACTTTTGCCTCCAGATCCCAAGGCGGCAATCCGGCAAGGAGGCTCGCTGTCTCACAGAAGACCGTGCGGTATCCTCGGACCATCCCTAGTACTTCATTCAGCTGAGAAGAAGTAGCGCACCAAACTCCCCAGCAGCACAGTTTTTTTTTGTTCAGTTAGATAAACTTGATTCTAAGCAATCGTATGAAAAGCAATTATCATAACGAAACACAAAATATTTATTATTTGCCATATGTCAGGTAGCACATGCCAATATACCAACAATCCAACGAAGTGACACCCTATGTCAATTTGCCGTGTTATAGCCCTTTTATACAACTATCAAAGAATGACAGTTCGGATTTGAATTAACGGACAATTTAATTTGGTTGTCAATGTGGTAAGCAATCAATTGACGCCTCGTTGGTCTAGAGGTCGCAAGATCAACTGCTGAGTATGAGGTCTTGGGTTTGATTCCCAGGTCGGGCAAAGTATTATTGGGTTTATCTTTTTAGAATTGTTCAGTATCAACCCGCAGTCAGATGTGTGCCCGGTTGAATCAACCGTCATGTGATATATGTCAAATCATGTAATAAGGGGCGAGCCTATTGTCATCAGATGCCAATAGGCTCGGCGGAGGGGACTGTCTGAATCTTGCTGACTTAAACCCAACCCGGTTTTTTCCTCCCACACTGGCACTGGGGATCATGGGATCTAGTTCGACTTCCGCGATCCCTGGCTGGTGGCGGCCCGTCATTGCGGGCCACCTCAGGCCCGCGGGGGGAATGTGGTGTAAAACTAGGGGCGCGCGTGGAACACTACGCACCACCACCTCGGGTCCTGTTGTGTGGGGGGCGACGGATGTCATGTTAAGTTCCTGACTTAGCATAAGTAAAGATACATTCAAAGATAAGTTGGAACAATAACTACTGAATGGAAAGAAACTTTACCTATAATTACACTACTCGTAATTTATGTTTCAGTGAATTCATCTTCTAAACTCCGGCCGATGAGAGAGTGCGTTCCTGACATCTGTCAGCTGAGTACAAAAAAAAAACGTGTTTCACTCGGTGACCAGAATATAAAATAAATTAAGAACCCAGTGTTTACACGGTACAATAAAACAGGAACAAAATATCCTAAAACAGAATCCCTAGCAGCACTTAATTCTCAAACACTTGGTAATTATAACAATTACTTAATTTACGTTTTCGCAAACAGTTTCATTTCTGAGGAGTGAAACTGCCATGTTGTGATGAAGTTCAATGGACTTTATGCGGTTACATAGTGATGGGACACGCCGGGAATGGTGTTTTAAAAAGGTCAGTGGCAAAAAAAGAAATGAATTCGAGAAAACCGGTTTTCTGTAAAAATTCAAAGCTTATTTTAAACGAATTAATAAAATTCCATTGTGATTAAATATTACGTTAGGCACATTAGTTGGTAGAGTCCTTAAGGCGCTGACAAGACCCAATTGACAAAAATCGGCATCTCTTAAGAAAAAAAATTGCCAAATCTGTATAGTTTGTGGTAGCGGAAAATATATATGTTATATTTGAACATATTTCCCAGAACTTGGTTGTTACCAAAACACGTTTTAAAAACAAAATCTCAATACAAACTAACGTCAAACTAACCTCTTACTTTGAGTTCTAATCCAAAATATCTGTATTAAATATCAATATACGTTACATATTTAATTAATAACAAGAACGTCTTATTTGAATGCAGAACTTGGTTGTTTTTTATTTTCGATTACTCAACTCAATTTTGAGTAAATAGATAATTACTTCATATTTTGCAATAAGTTACAAGCGTTGTGTCATCGCTCTTCTCTTTCTTTTCTATGCAATCTGACAGGGACCGCGGTTTAGGTGTTGCCAGCGTCTTAAGTAAAATATCCAAATGTCCTACCCCCGACGAGCAGGCGACTAGCTATCAACAATTTTCTTGGTCAAGAAACGTACAAGAAATGTGAAATCCATCAATCCAAGTAAAAGAGAAGAAAGAGACATATTAATAGTTGATCGCTGACATTTCTCGCAGTCGCAGCATTATGTTGAGCGTTGCTCGTTTTGCGTGCATGCGACGCATATGGAGAATATGCGTCGCATGCACCCAAATTATTTCTTTTTTGTATTTGTTTTCCTTCTTTGCGTCATGTTTACCGCAATTAAACTTATTTTCTTTCATTTCTTTCTTCAGCGACAAGAGCTATCAAAGAGAATACTCGTTCAGCGACGGTCGCTTGGCAGGCAGAACACTCGCTGAGAGCTTCACGCTTGGTACATACCATATCAGCCTGTATGTAATTTTTAAAATTAAAAAAAATCAAAAATCATTTATTTCAATCCATTTATGATCATAATTTCTTATGTTGTTTGTACATTTAAATAAAATCTAAATTTTAAAACACAATAAATATATATAAAAATAATTAATTAAATAATACTTAAAAAATCAAAAAATAATTATTATATTAAAATCATAAAATAAAAATAGAATCTCTCGTCGCTGTCACGCACTCGCTGCTTGTCGCTCGCTAACTCGATTTTAGTTGCAATCCCTACTCTTTTCTCGTTAATCGCCGGCGTTGCGACAGCCTTTTGTTTGTAATATTGAACGTTCAGAAAGTAGGTACTTGTATAATTTATTCGTCGCCAGAAAACCAAATAACTAAGTTATACTGACCCATAAAAAAGAACTAAAACGAAACTCTGGCAGCGGATTCAATTTGCAATGGCGACGTATTTTACAAAAAAAAAAACCTTATCACTTCGCTTGTAACGTTTATCCATTCAACGCCTAGCCTTAAAATACACTAGGGTTGAAGTCTGCGGGGTATTTTTCATATTAAGGAACGTTCGCAGTCTAATAAATCTCAGTCAGAATGTGCGTTTTTATAATTTCTTACGTGACGATATTACCGTGGACGTCTACGTCCACGTACGGATAACGCAGTAATCAGAATCAGAATTTATTTATTTGGAGGGAAGGGAAGGGAAGTAAAATGTATGGATAAGACGCTTTTAAATTTCCGTCCACGATAACGTTATAATGTCCATTTATTTCCACAAATTTTATGAAAGTCTACGCTAATAATAATTATAGTCACGTAAGAAATTATAAAAGCAAAAAATGTGTAAAAAAAGCGTTTACCTCCATTTTTGACATTTGATCGTCACTGAATGGGATTACGACTAGATTTTGAACGCTTTAATTACGTGAAATTAGCCTTCTGGCGTCAGCGTAAACGCCACAGTATTTGTGACTGCAGAACATTTATTAAAACGAAATCACCTCAGTACCTCTGCTTCCATAGCAACCATCTAAACGCGGCGTGTGGCAAGACGCTGTATTCGGCATATGACGTATTATTGGAGATAAGCTTTAATTCCGCGGCTTCGCCCGCATGGATGTTGAAAATTATCCCACGGCAACGTAACTACCGGGATAAAACGTGTCGTATGTCCTAACACAGATCATGGTCTACCTGCGTGGCAAATCGTATTCAAATCCGTTCAGCCGTTAAAGCGTGAAAAGGCAAAGGAAAAATAGGCAGGTGGACTGACAGACCGAGAGACAGATAGACAGAGAGATAGACAGATAGAGACAGACAGACAGACAAAGAGACAGACAGACAGAGATACAGACAGCCAAAGACATAGATAGACAGACAGACAAACACAGATACAGAGTTATTTTCGCATTTATGTATTGTATGTTTTATATTAAGTATTGATTTCTGGGGTATCTCAGTCCTTATTCAAATGGATGCTGCTACTAATGAGATACTGGTCTGGCTTTGCGAAGGACCTCAAGACTTTAGTTCTACTACATTGTTTGAAGCCGCAATCCCTTTATCGGCTGTCGACGTTTAAGTTACTGCGGTTTTGAGTGTCATCCTGATATCATTGAACATTTAGTTGGAACAATAAGTTAGTTAGACCGTCCTGTTGCATACAATTTCAGATGTTTACAATTAGTTCTGTTGGAATTCGTTGAATAAGTGTTCAGTCATTGGTTGTGGTCAATATTTTTCGAGTTGTCTAAGTTCGAACGAACTATTCAAATAAGGTACGAACTTGACCCAAATATGTCAATGTTAGTTTTTCTGTAAATTTTGACGTTTATTTGAAATAGACTTTGACTTTGAAAGATACAGGAAACATAAAATATGGATTGCTAAGTTGTTGCTAATTCCAAACGAAAATATAGAGTTTTCTAGAACAACACATAATTTTCTGCGGCCCTATAAATTAGATTATTATATAATCCCCGAATTAAAACATTTTTTTTTATTTAATTTTTTAAGTTTTTTTCTGTCTTTTGCATGTCATTTGCCTACCTATCATTAAGACTGTTACTATGTATTATGTAAATATTATGAATTTACTTAATAAAATAAAATTTATTTAATTCATAAAATGAATCGCATCACTGGTGGCACGCCAATTACTCCAACGTTAACACTGACACTCGGCGCTCGCTGGACCGCTAGACTTTTTAACCCGAGTCGGTGGGCTTTTAGGTGAAGTCCCAAACATTTATGGTGGCACATTTACAAGAATTAGTCCCGGTGATTAAGGGATTAGGGTTATTGTTCCTTAAAATGTCGTGAAGTATGACACAAGATTTGAGTCAGCATCTTTCTGTGCATTCATCACACATCTCCGTGTGTGGTGATTTTATTAATATTGTAAGCAGTAGACTTCTACGAAGCATAGTGCAGAGTATGATTTCAACAAAGCAAATTGATGACCCCAAAGTATATTTCCTTACTATTTTTAAATTACAAAATCAAATCCCAAAAATAGAACCATACGATGCAAAAGATGAAGCTGAAGAAAGAAAGAAAGAAAGAAATTTGTTTTATTTGCGGTAAACATGACGTAAAGAAGGAACACAAATACAAAAAAGAAACAATTTAGGATAAAATATGCGTGATGACGTCGACTGGTGCAGAACACAGTGAGGCTACAGTTTCGACATAGATAGCGGTCAATATTGCTTGACAAGCACGTGATTTTGAGGGACCCCATTAGGACTGACCGAATTCGGTCGTAAAGCGATCGCTATCTATGTCCCAGGTAACAATCTGTATGTACAGGGTGGCAGAGACATCTATGCGCAAATTGTAACCATGAATTCAGCACATTATTCTAGACCCCTAGTGTATAAATTATTCGACGGTTATCAAAAAAAAAAAACTAGCTGTTTCACAGAAAAGTGAATATGCATGGAGTAATTTTCCAGAATCCCTTTTCTTCCCTTAACTCATGTATTTCTTTGATAGTAGTCAAATACCCTTAGTTGACTACTATCAAAGAAATACATGAGTTAATACTAAAATGTTACTAAAAGAGATGGTCTATGAAAAAATAAATAAAATCAGTGGAAAAGTGGAGAAGTTATACGCTTTTGAAATTATTCTTCTTCTATCCTTGTCACACAAAACGATCATTATACTGACGCGAAGTTGCTATGGCTCTCCTGTATCGTGACGTCAGATGCTAGTAGTGCTGTTTCTGTCTAGCGCTTTAAAACGCAAACAAGTTCGCCATTTTATTTTATATGAAGCCCGGCGCGTATAAGATCAATTGTGTCTCATTAGCTCCTTAGTCCTTGACCGATTAAGCAATTGTTTTTTTTACTGTGGCCTAACTTATTTCTAGGTTTCAAAAAATCAAATAAAAAAATAACAGTCAAATACCATATTCAGAAGGTTCAGAATCATGTACTAAATCGATGATAACAGGTTGCGCGTCGATTCCCTACCACCCTATATAGTTACTCACGCAGCCACTACTCATACAGTCATTATAAATACTCATAGGTAAATGATATTATTTCTGTAAATAGGTCAATCATATTTTAAAAACTAGATGAGGTCGGCGTTTCCTATCTGACTACTCTGAGAAGAAAGGCCGAAACAAATTCAGACGTCACAGTCTCTTTTAAAGTCCGGACATAATCTTGGTCAGATCATGTGAAGAACATGTAGATTGGTGTCTGAAATGGTCTTTTGATTAAAGAACCGCATAGATTGAGTGGACCTGTTCAATCAGGGCACGCATTTGTCAGTAATCGTGCAGCTCAACGGGTATTGGTAGGTATTGTCCGTCTAATCGTTGAGGTCCTTAAGTTCTGAAACTTAAGGAGCTCAACGATTCGACGAACAATACCAAAGAAAGAACATTTGGGTAGGCCGCACAAATTACTCAAACTGCCAGACCATGATTAAAACTAAATGATAAAAAAAAACAATGACCCACATAGTCTTCAATTCACAATTATAATACTTCACAAAGTAAATATCCAGATCATTGTAAAATAATTTATAACAAATAAATAAGACCGTAAGTTGTCTGTCAGTCTATAGAACCCAATTTGTTCACGTAACCCGTTAAAATACGGTATAAAAGTGCGACAGTAAAATATAATTGAGTCTTGTTCAGAGAACAAGTCTTGTAATGTTATATGGAAGCGACATTGTTTACGAGAGACAATAAACTTTATCATTTAGTACGTTGGCCAGCCTGTTGATTTAGACTAGGATTTTCACTTTAGTTTTTTTATGAAGTCCATCGTGTCTTATGAGTCATGAGGTCGATTCCAAGGTCGGGCAAAGTGTTTTCCATCAGTAATTTCTCAGTAGCAGTAGAGTTTGGGTTTGTGCCTGGTTGATGGCAATAGGCTCGCCTCCTATCACAATTAGAGACTGCTTTACTATTCATTTTTGACGTTTAATCGTTGCTTAACTTTGGCAACGTTATTGAATAAAGAGAGAAATTCATTTATTCATGTGTAGGTGCCACTAGTCCGCGCACATCCGTAGCCAGTTGCACAGTATGCTACGGCGTAGCTCGCTTCGTAGCAATGCACAATGGTACGAATGCTTTGTCTCGGTTACGAAATTTTTATTGATTGATAAATTTTATTCTCAGCAGTTACAGAATACTTTCAACTTATGGAACAGTCTTCGTAGAGTAGTCATTAATGTAAATCGTACTACATTTTAATCGGAAACAAGATAATAAAGCTTCGAAAAGACGCGAGCAAACCCAAGAAAAGTCTGGAGTATAATTTGAACTATAATTACATTTCTCCAAAACAAAAGGGTCCTAACATGTACATAACAAGTTTTCGCTACGTATCGCGTTACTGATGACTGATGTATATTAATTATAATTATACTGACTGGAGCTTGCTCTAATTAAATAATAATTACGATACTATACCCTCTGGCAGTTACGTACGTGAAAGAAAATGATTATATGTACAGTCGCGGTCTAAAAATGTTTATCACTTTTAAAATTAGATTCATTAACACACCGTGTGAAATTCTAAAATTATATATCTAGGTACTTATTACTTTTCAATAGTTATGAGGCATCTATTCTTACAAAAAGAGTATTACTGACTTTTTGATGATGAAACTCATTTCTGACATTTATCAAAATTGATGTAAAATAATTAATTATAAAAAAATTTGGTTTATTGAAATAAAATAGCAAGTTTAACCCTGCAACAAAGGGCTGAAATATTATTTCTCCATTAAGATGGCTTGAGTATTAGTTCTATATTACGAGAACTCAATACATCTCGATTTACCATGATATTTTGGATTCGGCGTCATGGCGAAGAAGGGCAAATAACTAATCATAGAAGCAATTTAGGACGACGCATGGCCGATACCAACCACCGCGCAAATGACTGATATGGTTCGATATTACGAAGACCATGGCTTCACACAACCAGTAAGTTTGCTGCATTGTATGATGCGAGTCCTCACTCTTTACTTTTTCACTTCAAAAAAGAAATATGAAAGAAAATTTGCGGTAAACATGACGCAAAGAAAGAACACAACCACGAAAACATTATGCTGCTAAAGTGGAACTCAAACCTCACCACAAAACTGCCCGACTTTTGCGCGACAATATCTTGATTTTGATTGATCGATTTTTGACGAAAAAAGTTTTTAAATCGAGTCAAATCGGAAGATTTACTTTATGGCGATAAATAATCGATCCAACATAACACCCATGCGTGATGTATGTTGTTTGTTCATAACCGTGCGAAGTGTTCTTTCGGCTATATTAAGTGTATTTAACAGAATAAGTTTGCATACGCTCTTTTCTGTGCCTTGATGTGTAATGTAGTATGCGGTGTTAGGGTATCTAGGTTCTTTTTTTTCACCATCAACTTTGATTCGTCGATACATAATTTTCAATGGCTTAACATGCTCTCATAAAATCCCTTTGTAAATTATCCAATTCCCAATAGTGTTTAAAAATAGTCTCTCTTAAATATTTTTTTTTGAACATTTAAGCCTACATTTTTCAGTACACGTAGGCCCCATAGACTTTCCACTTACAGTTGTTCCACTCCTTGATACACATTCTTGTCCAGATTTTTTTTGCCTTTCCAGAAGGTTCTCGCCATACGAGTATTTATAGATCTTGCGAAAACATTTCACACTGTCAGTGGAGACGGGAATGGTGTCAATGCAAAACCAAACTTTGCTTGAAGCTTGAAAGTTTGATTTTGCATCGGCCACGGCACGATTTTGCATCGGCCCCGCACGGTATTGCGTCGGCCCGCACGGTTTTGCATCGGCCCCGGCACGGTTTTGCATCGGCCACAGCACGGTTTTGTATTGGCCCCGAACGGTTTTGCATCGGCCCCGGCACGGTTTTGCATCGGCCCCGGCACGGTTTTGCATCGACCTCGGCACATAAATCCACCGTCAGCCGGAGATCGTCTTCTGTACTGTACAGCAGGCTTAGCACGAGCACTGTTTTGTCTACGGAAGAATAGACAAAAATGACGTTCCGTGTAGAAAGTAGGACGGAAGCAAAATCGAAAGAGTCAACTGCACTTTTTACGAAATTCACTCTTTTACGAAATTAGGGTGAATTTCGTAAAAGAGTGAATTTCGTAAAAAGTAGTCTTAACATAATTTGACTCAGAATTCTTTGTTTTGTCATACGATTTTTTTTTCCCTTTGATTCTCAATATTTACTGATATTAAGTCACGTATATAAAGACAACTACAAACATTTTTAAATACGAATTAAATACAAAGTGTTGAAATACCGTATTTTGGAACTTTTTGTTCTATAGTTATATAGTTCTAATATAATAGTAATATTGGCCTTCACCAATTCCTTGCTAATGCCCTATTAACAAAATTATGTAAAATAGGAGAAGATAGCCTTGTTCTTCTATTAATTACCATTGTTTTGCGTTCAAAACGCTCTCCTGTAAAATCATGATTTTGTAGATAACTGTATACACCTTGTGGCCGTCGAATAGAAAAAAGCAAATTGTCTTCACTACCGTAGACAACTGTCAATTGTCAGTGTGATTTTGATAATTTGGTATAGAAACTTTCTTCTGAAATAGTCTAAATAAAAAAGGACCTAGACAAAGATCGTTAGAAACGAAAGACAAAATGACAGATTGCAGAAAGGATTTCTACAGTGCGATGTCAAAAATGGAGAAACGAAATTGTCACTTTGTATACAAAGTATACTCTATTCTTCGAAGAAATAGACAACGTCATGCTAAGCCTGCAGGTGACGATGGTTACTCAACCATCTCCACCTGTCAACCATCGTCACCACCTGTCTACCATCGTCACCACCTGTCAACCATCGTCACCTGTGAACCATCGTCACCTGTCAACCATCGTCACCTGTCAACCATCGTTACCTGTCTGTATCTCTCAAAAATTGTCTGGGATATTTTATTATCTTTCATGCAGGGAGAACTATAATTAAGGCTCCATGGACCGTTTATCATATTGTTTTTAATTATGTCGTATAAAATAGGATCTTCATTTGATTTGGTATCTGAGCACTTATAAGTTCATCCACCATGTTAGGCGAAATGCGGTTAACCATCCACAACAATATGTGTATGTGAGGCAGACCCCGTTTCTGCCGTTCGGTAAAGAACATGACGTCTTGTGTCCGCTCCTGCATATAGCGTGACCCCCAGTAAAATAAACTTTCACCCAGCTGATCAGCATCAACGTCCTGTCTCCCTATCGCATCTTGCAAGTGTATGTATATAACTGTCCGCTCTAAGCTGCGCCTGATTGTTCCTAATATAACTCAACCTTTCCGTCTCGATTTTCGCAAATATGTCGACTAAAAACTGGCTAAACAGCAAACGAAAATATAGTAGATGATTCTCCTTTTCTAATCATTATACGGTAAGAATAAAAACTTGCATCGGATACCATTTTTTATGTGGCTGTTTGGTCTTAGGATCGTACTGGGGTATAGAAATGGAGTATCCATCCTCGCCGTAGCAAAACAAAAGTAGATACTGTAATGCATCGTATGAGCGATGGATTTCACTTATTTGATGCAATGTGTTATCACGGCTCTCAAGTACAATATCGCGCTTAGAAAATTGCTGTCCAACAATAACTACAGCAATTTCATTTGACGTAGGTCGATTATACCGTCCACTGTGGCCATTTGTAGGCTTTCTTTCAGCATTTATAACAACTTTGTATTTGGCGTAGCAGATACTTTGTCCAGGGCTAGCTTTAACTCTCTTAAATCTCTCTCTTACATAATGAGTCTGTAGTATTTCTTGTAATTGCCTTACCAAGCCAGATTTTACTTAAAGAAAGTTATTGCATCTTAATTGAACTTCTCTATCGTCCTCATCAACAAAATATCTGTAAGAACTGTGGTTCATTCTGGGGTGGCGGAAGCAAACTTCCAACCAAAGGCACCACTACGGTCGTCCCGATCTCTTTTGCAAACCTCGATGGGATGAATTCACGGAGATGCTTTTGCCTGGGCAAAAAAGTTATGATAGCTAGGGTTTTTCACCCCAGAGTTAAGAAAAGCACTTCTAACCAATGGCACTTCTAACCAATGGAAAAATATTTGGAAAGGTACGTTGTTTCATGTTCTCTACCGAAAGGCAGAAAAAGCGATTATCCATCCACAACAATGTGTATGTGAGACAGACCCGTCTCACATACACATTGTTGTGGATGGATAACCGCATTTCGCCTGATATGGTGGATGAACTTCTGAGATACCAAATACAAATGAAAATCCTATTTTATACGACATAATTAATGACGGCTGACGGTGGCTTTACAAAGTCCTGACGATGGCTTTACACTCGTTCCGTGGCCGATGCAGTATTCATAGCGTATTTTATAAAGACGTTATAATATTACATCAAATACAGTCATACACTAGATTGTCACAAAATTAGCACTAATATGATTTTTCAAAGTTTTGTCCCACGAATTTTCCACAGTAATAGTGCCGCTCTGTTACTATAGAAAAATCAATGAAGAAATACAGATTTCGCTACATGCAAAGCTCTGTCAGTTGCAGTGCAGTGTCCATTATTATTCATTTTTATTGTTATTCAAGTGAAGTAATATGTTTATTTAAGTGTGTTTTAGTTTTTAGTTTAGTTTTTGGTTCGTGTATTATGGATCTCTGGTCTGAAAATAAAGATTTATTATTATTATTATTTCGTTTATCAAACTTTTTGTCTTATAAAATACATTTTTAAATATTTCTTAGAAAAAATATAAAAAAAACATTTCAAAATATATAAAATAGTGGTCCGCCGGTATCGGGAGCAGGGTCCAAGTTACCGGTGGTTAGGGCTCCAGAGACAGGAACCTCCTCACAATGCGAACCGTATCGAGGAGTACTGCCTTCTGAATCAGGCCCTTGACACAACCGCCTAACGAGAGCTTCGAGAGATGTTCGTTGAGGCTTTCGGCCATCAGGCCATTGGCCGTTACGACAATCAGCACAATGACAGCCGAGTTCACATTCCACATGTCAACAACCTCGTGTGCTAAGTCAAGATATTTTATTTGTTTTTCTTTCTCAGCTTTCACGAGGTTTTCGTCATGTGGAATGGTAACACCGACTATCATTGCGCGGCGCGCTAATCGGTCTATCACCACTATATCAGGCTTATTGGCGACAATAGTCCTGTCAGTAATGATAGACCGATCCCAGTACAACGTGACATGGTCATTTTCGAGAACTGGGTTGGGAACATACTTGTAATACGGTACCTCACAAGTTTATATTTCAAAGCAAGTTGCTGGTGAATAATCCTAGCTACTTGGTTATGTCTGTGCAAGTACTCGCCGTTAGCCAAACGAGAACCACCAGAGATAATATGTCTGACAGACTCACCTGGACGGTGGCATGCCCGACACACGTCAACCGTCCCGTCCTTCATAATATGTCTTTATTATTATTATTATTATGAACGCGTCCGCAAGGGCGGGGGAATTACACCGCAATCGTCTTAGGGACTTGGCAGATGCAAAAATTTTGCGACTTACGTCCTGCAGCTTGGGACCCCAAGAAAGACGTTTGTTGATCCAAATCCCAAGGTTCTTGACTTTTTCGCTTACCGGAATATCAATTCCGTTAAATTTTACCTGGGGAAGCTGCGACCACTTTATCTTGGAGATCATTCTTGAGCTGCCAACAACAATGACTTGAGTCTTCGACGAGTTAACCTGCAACCCATGTGCCTCACTCCACTCGCAAATTGAAACCATATCCTTGTTGATTATATCAATAGCATCAACCAAATCTGAATATGCAGCTTGCGGCATCCGGTGGTACCGGAGTGCCTCCCTGATGCAACCCGCCAAGACGACCCCACCCTGGGCAACAGCATTCCCCGTCGTGCGGGCTCGCACGCGCGTGATGGCGTCCACCGTAGAGCGCCCCCTGCTGAAACCAAACTGGCTCTCCGCCAAATCCGGCCCCACCCGCACTAGCTGGCAACGAAATATGAGATATGAATCAAAACATGACGTGAGAAAGTCAAGAACCTTGGGATTTGGATCGATAAACATCTTTCTTGGGGTCCCCAGCTGCAGGAGTAAGTAAGTCGCAAATTTTTTTTTTTATTGTTTATTTTTGAGAAGTTTATAAGGTTTATGGAAAATTTGATTATAGAACCAATAAAGCTTATAAACAAAAAATACTTTTAATTAAAACGAATTTATCTTTCCTAATTTATCTTTCCCCAAGGTACGGTACTAGGCCCAATATTATTCCTTTTGTATATAAATGATATCATAAAAATAAGCAATCATAAATGCATATTATTCGCTGACGATATATCCATAATTGTGACATCTGGAAAAACAAAATACCGTTATAGATCACGAGACTGACATTAATAATACTATTGACATACTACTACACTGGCTTTTTTTTTTTTTTTTTTGAGGTTGGGAAATCATCAAATAACTTCTCCGCGCCGTCGACCCGGGCCTGGTCCTTACCGGACGGTGAGCTACCCATTGCTCATCGTCCGCAAGCCCGCGCCTACGGTGGCCGGAAATCCGCCCGGGATTCCCGACGCCCTGGGCGTCTCCTACGGCGGCTAGGGGCAAGAGGGCGCGAAACTTGCCTTTCCCTCAACCGTCCCGCCTCCTCCTTCGCGAGCATTACTGCTTCGCAGAAGGAGGTGACGGCTGCCCATGCCCTCTCGCTCCGTACCATGGCCTGAACCAGGGCCGGACACGAGAGGTCTCTGCCGCCGATCGCCTCCACGAGGACACGGCGGTGCTCTGCCCAAGCCGGGCAGACCTCCACCGTATGCTCCACCGTGTCCTCCGGGCGATCCACACAGTGGTGACACCCGGACGTTTCCTCCCGCCTTATCCGACACAGGAACCTCCCGAAACTGCCGTGTCCGGTGAGGATCTGCGTCAGGCGGAAGCTGAGGACGCCTTGGCTCTTCTCTAGCCACTCGTCAAAGAGGGGACTTATCGCCGCAATCGTGGCGTGCCCAGTACTGGGTTGCGATAACCGTACTTTCCATGACGCCATGAGATCCCGCCGGAACTCCGTCCGCTGTGCCGCGATTTCTCGCGGCAGCGGACTTACGCCCCGGCGTTTCGCCTCCTCGCGCCACTCCCATACGTGCGCGAGGACTTTTGCCTCCAGGTCCCATGGCGACAATCCGGCAAGGAGGCTCGCTGCCTCACAGGAGACCGTGCGGTATCGCCGGACCATCCGGATGGCCATGACCCTTTGGGCCGCGCTCAACCGGCGGGCTGGCCGCAGCGCCAGAGAGCGCACCCATACAGGAGCCCCGTAGAGGGCCATGGACCGCACGACCCCTGCGTAGAGCCTCCGGCAGGAGGCGTTTGGACCCCCTAGATTGGGCAGGAGCCGCTTCAATGCAGCGCCCGCCCGCTCCAGTTTGGGTACTACACTGGCTTGACATACACCATTTGAAAATAAATTTAGACAAATCTGTATACATACAATTTAATCAGTGTAACAATAATAAAAATGACATCAAACTTAATATAAATATAATTAAACAAATACCACATACTAAGTTTTTAGGAGTAATAATTGATCAAGATATAAACTGGAAGGAACACGTAAATAACGTCAGTGGTAGAATTAATCAATTCGTATACGCCTTGAAACAAGTCAAAAATGTAACAAACATTAAAACTGCTATTATCTTACCATGCATATGTTGAATCGGTACGCTACGCTATGGTCTTATAATGTGGGGAAATAGCATTGATCTAAATAGAGCGTTCATCGCTCAAAAGAAGTGCCTAAGATCAATTTATGAACTTCAGCCGAATGATACATAAGAGCCAATATTTAAAAAACTTGGTTTGTTACCGCTTCCATTTCTGTATATTTACGAAATATGTGTGTTTGTGACCAAGAATAAACAATTATTCAAGACAGCAAGCGATATATGTCCTCGAAGCAGACGTTATCCTCATGGACTGGTGTTAAATGACTTACCAAAGCTAACCAAATGTAATAAAAGCTGTCTAGCAATGTGTGTGCGTATTTATTTTAAAATACCGAATAATCTCAAACTATTTAATGCAAGATTATTTAAAAAAAAATATACATACAAATGGCTAAATGAATGTAGCTTATACAGTTTGAAAGAATTCATGGATAAAAAATATTGACATTATATTTTAACATTAATGTACTTACTTAATTGTAATTACCCTGTAACATTAATTTTTGCATGCTATGTTTTACCTTAGCAAAAACATGTTTGTGCCACTCTGACCTATGCTTAACACCATTGTATACCATGTTTTACGCAAATAAATTATTGTATTATTATTATTTCGTTTATTTATTTTTTACTTATAAAAAATATATTTTTAAATATTTGTTGAAAAAGGTATAAAAACATTTAAAAATATAAAAATAGTGGTCCGCCGGGGTCGGGAGCAGGGTCCAAGCTACCGGTGGTTAGGGCTCCAGAGACAGGAACCTCCTCACAATGCGGGCCGTATCGAAGAGTACTGCCTACTCCAGCCTTCTGAATCAGGCCCTTGATCCAGCCGCCTAACGAGAGCCTCGAGAGATGATGGTTGAGGCTTTCAGCCATCATAATGGGCAAAATGACAGCCGAGTTAACATTCCACATGTCAACAACCTCGTGTGCTAAGTCGAGATATTTTATTTGCTTCTCTTTCTCAGCTTTGACGAGGGTTTCGTCATGTGGAATGGTAACATCGACTATCATTGCGCGGCGCGCTTATCGATCTTTCCGTATCAGTCCTGTCAGTAATGATAGACCGATCCTAGTACAACGTGACATGATCATTTTCGAGAACTAGGTCGGGCACATACTTGTAATACGGTACCTCAGAGTTCACAACTTTATATTTCATATTTCAAAGCCAGTTGCTGGTGAATAATCCTAGCCACTTGGTTATGTCTGTGCAAGTACTCGCCGTTAGCCAGACGAGAACAACCAGAGATAATATGTCTGATAGACTCACCCGGACGGTGGCATGCCCGACACACGTCAACCGTCCCGTCCTTCATAATATGTCTCCGGTAGTTATTCGTCAAGATAACTTCGTCCATAATTGCACAGACAAAACCTTCAGTTTCCACGAAAAGGTCCCCAAAACGTAGCCAGGATACGGACGCTAAGAAATCTACATCGGGCTCATGAAGAGCTCGATAGAAGCGCCCGTGTAGCTCCTTGTTTTGCCATATCTCCTTGCGGTCATCCCTGGTAAGTATTACAAGTTTGCACCAGTTATCTTTAGCTATGGAAAGTGGGGTGAGCCCCTTGTCCACTGCGACCACATCATGGTGCATACCTACTTCGGCTTTCAAAAATATTCCCTGAGACTGCATATCTCGCGGTTGTGAAGGGTCTTCGCATTCAAAATGCCTCGACCCCCGCACTTCCGCGGGATGTACAGTCTCATCACCGATGATCGTGGGTGATGCATCCGGTTTGCGGTTAACAGTATACGGACCCTCCTATCCAGGGCGTCGAGTTCGGTCTGAGTCCATTTGAGTATGCCGAAAAAGTACATCAAAATCGGCATGACCCAACCGTTGAAGGCGCGCACCTTGTTTCCGCCTGAAAGAGGACTAAGCAATACCTTCTTCAGGCGGAAAATAAAGCGCTCCTTCAACGATTGCTTCATGTCAGTAACGTTGATGCCTAACGCTTCCGACATACCCAAATACTTATAGCTTTCGGGTGAGGAGAGGGATCTAAGGTGTATGGTATCCGAAAGTTGAATTCCCTCGGATTTCATTATCTCCCCTCTTATTATTATTATCGATTTCGATCCCTAGCTTTATTGGGAGCACTATCAAAAAAACTCAAAGCTTGGGTTTCTCCTGGAAGTATACTTTAGAAATCATTCTGTATCAGGAACTATCTTCGTTTAATGAAAAGTGAATAAATAATATTATTAACAATGTCTATTCTGAATTTTGTATTTCAGTAGGCTTTGTTGAGGAAGCTCTTTGTATAATAAAACGTAACAGTAAAATGTACTTGTTCATTTAATTTCTTACATGTTTCGTTCACACGTGGATATCAAAAAGTTTTAAACGTGGATGAACATTGAGTAGCGTAATATTCTTTGACTTTATTGACTAAGGCCCATTTGTACGACAACTAGTGGGCGTTTTGGGACTGTATTATGTAATTTTGACGTTTCTTGTTTTTGTATCAAACTCCATCAAGTGAATGCCAAGTGTTACGATTAATAAAATAATATTCAGAGTTTATTAAATTATAATCGAATTAAATAAACTACCAAAATTTTTAACATAATTCGAAATACGCGTAATCTATTAATTCAAATCATAAAATATGTTTTTAGCAAATAAATAATACTTTCGTATCGTAGTAGTTATTTTGTACTTTTTACTTGAAGCAAGTTGTCAAGCAGTCAATGGTATACCATCTGTCATTAGTGCCGGTCGTTTTTGTTAATAAATTTAACAACTTACAACCTAGTGCTTCTCCGAATCTCCGCAATTCATCAAGTTGAGGGGGCTCCTCGGGTTTACGTCGAGTATTTTCATCAACCTATAGTGTTTCTCCGTGATTTCGTTGAGTTGAGCCCTGCTCCTCCGATTACCGTTGAGTGTTTTCACTAGTATCCGTAGTTGTAGTTCTTTGAGACAGAGATTCTAAAGACTTTAAAGTGCTCCTGAGTGACTTTACCATCTCTAGTAAACGTTGTTGTGTTCCTCAGTGTGCGGAAATTAAAGGTACCGTAACCAGACGGTTACGTACCGGACACCAAAATAGTACATATTGTAGAATTATCATTCTACAACACTTTTGGTATTTATCCTCCATGATGAGTTCTCACATTCAACTTCATTTTATTAACCTCATTATAATATGGAAATCACTTCTTATTTAAAAGACCTAAGTTGTTGCGAACATACAAAATACTTTCTAAGATATAAAGAGAAGGCAGAGTTAGTACATAGAACCTATGGCTAAAATATGCATAAATCAACAACTAAGGATAACATTTCCAAGTTATTTATAGTAATTAACAAACAATAACAGAACAAACAAGCCTCTCTTCTTAAATCAATGAAGTAATACGGGGTATTCAGACGTGACAGGCAATGACGTTGAAGCAGAGGGCGGAGAGATGCGAGTCATTACGTGGATTGGTATTGGCAAGCATCCCAACAACAACGGGGGCACGCTAGTACTAACTGCATTGGCAACGATATACAGCGTACGATAGACGACCCCTCGGCCAGGGACGAGCACATTAATGCCACATTACCCCACTACGTGTGGAGGTGGCTTGCAGTCACCGCTACTTCATTCCGTCCCGGTTAACGGTGCCCAAACAAGCGTAGCAGACATTACGCCTCTCCTTATTAAGGCCCGCCTATATGACCATCTGCGCTCAAGTAGCTGTAGCTTCCCGACGGGCACCGAGTGGGGAATGCCTTTCCAAGGCTCCGCCCCGTGACTAGTGCGTCTTAGCGACGAGGTGGATGATGAGTGGCAGGTGGCTCTCGTGAACTCACGATACCTAGATGAAGTGATGCACTCGCAGCAGCGCGCAGTGCCCACGGATAACGGAGAGGTTTGGTCGATAGATGACGAAAGTGTGGGAGTTATAGTTCTCGACCACGCAGCAGGGAACTCCCAGCTTGTGTAGGCGCTCCAGATAGTCATGGCGACACCTTATCCGCTACTGGATGTTGACGAGCTCTACAATATAACGGGGCCCGGGACCCAGTAGATATACGATTAACAGCTATGCGGTGCAATGAGTGTGCCGTCACCATGGAGAACTGCATACGTAATTTCCTGCTGGTATACAACGGGAAGGCGGGCAACATCGACATATGCGGGGTCGATATACCGATGGAGGTTTTAGATAGACATATGAAATGAAATGAAATTGTTTATTCTGTAAATAGGATATGAGAATCACTTTTACACGTCATCTTAAAAAATAAGCTAGATGGAGTCGACATTTCCTATCTGACTACCCCTGAGAAGAAATGGCGAAACAAACTCAAGGGTCAAAGTCTCTTTTAAAGTCCAGACATAATCTTGGTCAGATCATGTGAGGACCATGTAGATCTATGTCTGAAATGGCCTTTTGAGGAAAGAACCACACAAATTTGAGTGGACCTGTCCAGTCAGTGCAAGCATTTGTCAGTAATCGTGTAGCTAAACTCAAAACTTAAGGAGCTCAACGACTCGACGAACAATACCAAGGAAAGGACAATTGGGTTGGCCGCATAAAGAACTCAAAATGCCAGACCATCATTAAAACTAAGAGAAAAAAAAAAACAACAAGAAATAAATAAAAATGACCCACATAGTGCTCACATGCACAATAATTTAAGTAATATAATACTTTTCAAGGTACATAAATATTCACTTAATTTTGCTTATAATATTCATCAATGTCATAGGAATGTGGAACCCATAGTGCCACAGGTGGCGACGAAAAGGGGGGCCCCTTTTCGTCGCTGTCTTGCAGGCAATCATGGTTAGCCCATGCGAAGCTCATGTCATGCCAAAATGAACCTGGTCGCATAACAGTCAACTTATGGGGGTGGACGAGCCACAACGACGTTGGAGAACTGACGTCGGAGAACTGACCTCGGTTGTGGAAAAAGATGTGGCTTTGTGTAGCGAAATATCGGTACACAAAGCCACATCTTTATATTATATTTATAAATTTACCTTTTAAAAGGCTGTTCTGTCCAACAATTCTTGCTATAATCTAAATACTGTTTCCTTGCTTCAAACATGAAATCATATTGTTGTCTCTCACTTTCTTACATATGTTTGAACACCACAGCTGAAAAGCAAAACCACAATGAAGTGTTTCTAACACTGAAAAGTGTATTTTATATTATTAATTTTCTCTTGTTGTAAAATCTTAGAATATTTTTATCCTTTGACATATTTCATCATAAATTGTCATCTGTCAGGTTTTTCTTTCTCTATGCATAGCTGCCATGGGCTGGCATAGGCTATGTACTCCGTTTTTATTGATCCAAGCAGGCATTCAAACAAATATTTTGAATAATGCTTAACAGAAACTTCTAGAACTTTTGCCAGAATCTATACAAGCGCTCATCGGACCTGACAAAGGTTCAGTTCTGGGCAGTCTTGTAGTCCTGTTCAGTCTTGTCAGTCCTGTTCAGTCTTGTGGAGATTGTCTCAGTTTTTCTCAGTCTTGTGCAGTCTACTTCAGTCTAAAACCATTCTATATAACATAACATAAACATAGCATCACGCCTTGTTTTCCTGAAGGGTTGGGTAGAGGTGTATACCTATAGTACACCCACTTTACATTCTATATACTAATAGCTTATTATTGTAAAGTGTGCAAATATAATCATATAAAGAACTCGTGTGTGATTTGTGATTCACTCTCCATGACCCCAGCCCTTTCACTTACGCCTTTGGGAGGTCCCTAATGCTGACCGGCTGCGCGGCTTGTAACGCCATAGCCGAACACTCCTGTGTCTTATGGGAGGTCTAGACACTCCGACGATCACAAAATCATGATAACGTGAATAACTCTATTCTTCAGGTCCAAGATTGGTTTACGGTAAATAATTTGGTACTAAATGAAAAAAAAACCAAATGCATTAGATTTAAATGACCTAATGTTAGAAGTAGCGAATGTGATCTCATATTGAATGGAGAAAAACTTGAATTTATTAATCAACGGTTTTTCTAGGAATCACTCTAGACGAGAAATTACAATGGGATCCACATATAACATCTCTTGCGGGGCGTCTAAGCTCGGCTGCTTATGCTATTAGAAAGATAAGACAGTTGACAGATGTAGAAACCGCGCGTTTGGTCTTTTTTAGCTACTTCCACAGCATTATGTCGTACGGCACGTATTGTGGGGTCGGGCTGCTGATATTGATTCCATCTTTATTTTGCAAAAGCGTCAGAGCGATTTATAATCTACGTCGCCGTGAATCTCTTGGGGAACAATTTAAGAAGATTAATATTATGACGGTACCTTGCCAAATCATTTATGAAAATATTATGTATGTATGTAAGAAAAAATCTACATCTTTTTAATAAAATAAGTGATAGACATAATTTTAATACTAGAAATAAAGATAAAATAGATCAACCATTTTTCAGATTATCTAAAGTACATACATCTTATAAGGGGTACTTTGGTGTCAAATGTTACAACAAAATACCTTGTGATATACTACAATTAAATTAAAGAAAATTTAAAACTCATGTTAAAAGTACACTTTGTAAACAAGCATATTACAAATTAGAGGATTATATCCAAGATAAGAATGCTTGGAAACAAGCTGGTCCAGCTCCATAAGACAATCTAGAGTCTAGACAAATTCAAACTGGTTGCTATTTTGATTGTACAATTTATTATTTGATACAAATAATAAATCAATGTTGAATTTAAATTCTGTGATTACTTTAACTCACATACTGACCTATTACTTTATTTATTGTTATTAGGAAAACGTATACTTTTACAATGTTTGTAAATACGTGAGCATTATGTACCTATCACATAATTAATTTATCTGTCATTGCTTTATTTTTCATTGTTTTTTTACTTATTTTGGTATAGTAATTTTATTCTAGGTGCATCGTCTTCACATATAATTTTATAATGTACATATACTGTACTCGTACAACATTTTGTAAAACATTTTAAAAGAGTAACGGTGGAGTTTCTTGCCCATTCTTCTCCATACGAAGCTACGAAGGGGCAACTAGAATCAATGCTATTTTTTTTTTGTAAATTTTGACGTTCAAAAGTGCCTTTTATGTGCCTATTTGAAATAAATAATTTGATTTTGACTTCGTCCCGTGGACTGTGAGGTCCTGTAGGGCGCCTCCGCTGTCAGTCATATCGGCGGGATTTAGACAACGTCATCTTCTTACAAGTCCACTCCAGGACGGAGACCCCTTCTATTACTAGGGCAATCTATCAACGTGGCGTTAGGCACTAACACAATTCTCTTGCTAGTGTGAAACAACTCACATCAATTACACACCAACATACCACCAAACTACCATAAAACAAAACCTCTTGGTTAACAAGGGACGTTTTACTCCTTGGGACAGAGTTACCGACCGACTGCGGGTGCGAGATCCACTACGGCATGTGAAATACCAGCATCATCTTCGTGCTCCGCGTCGTCTGCCAGCCCTGTCCCACTGCTGCCTGCCGATCCTGTCCAGCTGTTAGACGATTCTGTATACTGCCGTCAAAGCGTCCCGTACACTCGAACTGGAAGCCTGGAACTCTCCAGCCTTTTTTAATATCTAGTATTACTCTAATTTTTTTTTATGGTGACTTACGGCTGGCCCTCCGGCCAATAGTAACGTTACACGGTGTCGTTAGAAAATAGGGCTACTGCGAATTATGTGTCGCTTTTAGAAGATGTGATACTGCCTACTGTGCGTGTTGTGTATCCTGCAGCAGAATCCCCACAATTTAATTACGTTCCGGATAATGCACCGATACACACGGCTCGGTCTATTATTGCGTGGTTCAACGTGCATCATGAAATTCGTCGCATTCAATAGCCTACTCGTTCAACAGATATGAACCCAATGGAAATCTGTGGGCATAATGGTTCATCGCTGAGATAGCCAGAAACCCTGAAGGTCGTACATCACATTGGGCACGGGTATGGGATGATATCAGAGGGACTGATTTATACATGCCTCTTGTTGCATATATGCAAGCAGGACTACGTGCCACGCTAAAATAATCTTGTAGGGATATATGTATGGTATAAGTATGATCATCCAGGTAGTATCGTTGTTCCAATGGTAATAAGCCCGACTGCTGTACGTGGAATCTTGGGTTTTAGGAGTTAGGTAGGTACTTAGAAGCAGCCTTTTTTTTGGGTGGGATTTTGTCGAATAACTTCTCCTGCTCTGGGCGGAGCGGGAGGGTTTGTCAGACTCTTACTGACTAAAACCCACCCGTGTTCCTTCCGTTGCCTGTGTTGCCAGAGGCCACGGTATCCTTTTCGGACTTTCTCGCGACTCCGGCAGGCATCGGCCCTAGCGGAAAGGGGTCCGCTAGGGCCGATGCCTGCTGACATCTCTTTAAGGCACGCGTGGAACACATAACGCCGTCGTTGTTGACCCGGGCCTTATCGGACGGTGAGTTACCCTTTGCTCACCGTCCGCAAGTCCACGCCTGCGGTGGCTGGGAAACGGCCTGGGATTTCCGACGCCCAGGGTGTCTCCTGCGGCGGCTGGTGCAGGGGCATTTGGGAGTTAGGTACTCAGAAGCAGCCTGGAGACTAGATTTATGCCCCAAATAAACTTGGCCCCTTTTACATGGGACATAATTAGCAAAATCAGGGTGGAACGCAGCTTACCCATTCGGGGAATACAGGCGTTATATTTTGTATAAATAAACAAATATAATACTTTGTACAAAATAAATCCTCGAGAGTTTATAATGATTTTGGTTCTGTCTGTTTTTCAGAATACATTTATTTTAGATAACCATCAAGGAATACACCGTCAAAGTTTGCTCCAACCTGGTTCTCTCTTTACCTGACCCTGGCACCTCAATTAAATAATAATTACGACGAGATCCTTTACAACTGTTCGAGTTACGTTTGGGCATGTGAGAAACATAAGCTACATTTGTATAGACAAGTGTGATTTTCTATCGGAACGTAAAATATCAGTAGGGTAATGACGTCACATCTAGAGTTATAATAATAATAAATTTATTTATTTAAAAAAAAAAGATACAGACTTAATTAACTTGGAGGACTTTACAAGGAGGTATTATTTCTAGCTAGTTGTAGGAGGTAAATACCTCTGTAAACAATAATTGGTGAGCCCTGCCTCTTAAACTAGGGTTACGTGTATCTTAAGAGACAATGGTGCCGATTCCCTTGTTCACAAACTAAACTAAATTTAAGTTCAGTGCATCTTTTTCTTTCTTTTTCATTAAGAAGAGGACAGAAGATAAATTAATATTTTAGTACTGTCAAATTAATCAGCGCCTGTCAGTACTCCATACAAGTTTAGACGTGATTAAAAACTTGCCTACTAAAATTATGTCAATTTACGTCAAGCGCTGATTAATTTGACAGGACTAAACTAAAATTTATCTTCCGTACTTTTCATAGAAAGAAAAAGATGCACTGAACTTAAATTTAGTTTAGTTTGTGAACAAGGGAATCGGCACCAGTGTTCAGCTAAGAAGTTAATATGTTAATAATAGACCTATCTTGTTAGGATTTCTAAGGCTGCCCATTGGAGCGAAGTGGGTCGAATAATTGTAAACATTAACCAATAGCCCTTAACTCACATGAAACGTGCGGAGGGTAATTGCGTTAAACACATAAAGCGGCAAACAATCGTAATGCCTCTCATAACGATACCCATTGCTTCATAGGTTTGAAAAATTCGTCTGCTCAACCACGTAAATAACGCAGTGAACGTGGCTGAACTATCAATGTTTTGTTATATAATTTAATTTAAATTTAATTTAAATATTATAAATTGTGCGTGTCGGACCACGCACAATGAAGGGTTCCATAGTTGGTATTACTTGGGATGAATTTATTCCAAAAACAAACTTAACATTGTAGTTGAAAAACGTGTTCTCCCATACTCGATATACGTCACGATCAATCGACCGCAAAGTAGAAGGGAAAGACTCCATAGTCTCCTGGGCCCAGGTGTTAACTCAATTAAACTAGCCTTATTAATAAGAGGACATAATAACAAGGCCTCACTGAAAGTTTGGTGAAATTTGGCTATCCAGGAATCAAGTTATATGAAGTATAATAAAATTGAGGTTGATATATTTATAGTAAAAATTCGCTTGATAGGCTAAAATCTCGACTTGAATAGGTACTTACAGGCTGAGATGCACGCCACTGACGAATAATTGATAAATCGCCTCAACGTCCAAGTCTCTTCTGCCAATAAGAGTTACTGCGACCAGTCGCAATGGTACAATTCACACAGCGATCCATGTCGTCAATATCCGATCGATGGCATAATCAGTTGTCCAAACTAGAGAGTCAGGTAATTCAAAGTAGCAAGATCCGTCGAATAGTCCTTTATAATATGCAAAGCCGAGGTCGTGGAGTTATACAACAAAACATGGAAAATACGTGCGTACACAGAATGAAAGAAAACAAACGCTTACCGATTATTTTTGCCTGTCTTCTGTCAGTCGGTGACTAGTATTGCCAACTGAAGAAAAATAAAAGGAACTCGATTCGCTATAAATCGATTCCACGAAAAGATTGATACGGACTTGTCACTCGATTTTCATACATATTCTGAGATTTTACCGATTATTGACATCGATTACTAAGAATTCAGGCATCTATTTAATCGATTATTTAGTTTCATAACTTAATTTAACTTTTCTCGCTTCCTAGATAGAAACATGGTACTGTATTTTGTGATTTCTGTTAGAAAAATATAACGGTTTTTTTAATACATTTCAACTAGTGGCTAGTGGTAGCTGGGCCCAGAATTTTCCATCTCCTTTAAGTTGGTCGACTATTATTCGTTAACTTGTAAATCCTACTTAGCTGTGATACTTTTCCTTTTAATTTCATTATATGCACTACTGCCATGATTTTTTTCACATCTCCATAAACAACCACTTTGCTAACTGACAGGGGGGGACACTTGACTCTAAGAAAAATTGACACTTTAAAGCTTAATATTACGCAAACGATTCCTTGAATTGAAAAATGGTGTTCACGGATCCGCAATATTTTTCAACGGCCTATCCAACGATATTCCACATCTGATGATATTCCTTTTTACATTTATCCCATGGGATAGATGATAACAACTAATATCATCCCCACATATCTAACGTGTAAGGGAGGTAACATAAAAAAAAATTCAAGACTTTATTTAGGCGGCGTGATTAAAATGTTATACCTATGCTAAATTACAGCTTTCCAGTACTAAGCGTCTCTGAGCTACAGCGGGGACAGACAGACGGACATGGCGAGACTATAAGGGTTCCTGTTTACTACGGAACTCTAAAAAGGCATTGCGATCGATTGCCATTGTATATGTATAACGCAATTATTCTATCTGTGAATAAGTATTGTAGTAAAATACTGTCTAGTTGATGTAACTGGTGACCGAAAAGCTGGCGGCTTTCTCGCGCAACGCATCAGCATTGCAATTCAGCGAGGAAATGCCGCCAGCATCCTCGGTACAATGCCCCGAGGGCCTTTTTTAAGCCTAACTTAGTTTTAATTTAATTTAGTTAATGATAATAATCATCTTGTAATTTGGTTATGTAAATAAATGATATTACTATAAATACTGTAAGAAATAAATTCAGGAAGTAATGGTGCCGATTCCCTTGTGCACACACTAAACTAAATTTAAGTTCAGTGCATCTTTTTCTTTCTATTTCAGTAGAAAAGGACAGAAGATAAATTTTAGTTTAGTCCTGTCAAGTTAATCAGCGCTTGACGTAAATTGACGTAATTTTAGTAGGCAAGTTTTTAATTACGTCTAAACTTGTATGGAGTAGTGACAGGCGCTGATTAATTTGACAGGACTAAACTAAAATTTATCTTCTTTCCTTTTCTTAATGAAATACAAAGAAAAAGATGCACTGAGCTTAAATTTAGTTTAATTTGTGAACAAGGGAATCGGCACCAATGTCTACCCAAAGCATAAAAAAACAATATTACTTTCAAACTACTTAATATATTTTCATATATTTTTTTGTATGAACAGACTATTTTATTATCTATAATTCCATCAATGTTATTTTTTTTCAAATATTCATGTTTTCATTACTAAAAATAAATATTCCCTAGGAAATCGGCCGGGCGGGGCGGCGCACGGGAACGCAACGCGTATTTGTATGGCCAAGGTTGACGACGATTACCCGATCCGTAAATGGATTGGCACCCGTATTCGGTGTTTTCAAAATCATGCTGATCTTGCTATTGCAATTGAGGCGACCTAAGAAGAGCGTAGGTACCAAGCACACATCGGCTTCGAAAATACAAATATTATTATTTACGTAGCGATAGTGTCGTCCAAAAAGGCTCTAAACTGTCAGTTTTGCCTTACCCCTTCAATCTTCCACTCCCAACAACTGGCAATTTAATACCACATCTCATCAACATTTCTTGGCAAGTAAATTACAGTTTACATTCGCTAAAAACCCTATATTTAAGGGTAAGTATCCTCTCCAGGGTAATTTATTGCTAATTGTCGCAGTCACGTAAGGGGAAGCATAAAGAGAAATATACCACACATTTCGTGTCGCTTTTTATTGTTTTTTTCGCTGTTTATCGGGGACTATTTTATTTATGGGGCTGTTAAAAGTATCCGAATTGACGTTAACTTGTTGATAATTTATAAAAATGGTCCCTATTGAACAAATATAGGGCGTGTAGGGGTGATAAAGTAATGTAAAGGTCTACAAAATTTGTAAACCATTCTATTTAGCATTTCTATTGCAACCTAGAGGTGCTCGTGGTTAAGTAATGACAGCCACACGGGTCGATCCATCAGGTTAAGCTACGCTTGTCGGGGTTGGTCCGTGGATAGGTGCCCATCTTTATATACCGAGAGACCCTTAAACCCGGAAAGCACGTTAAAGCTCTTGGTCCCGGCTGTCATTCGTGGATCTTTGACAGTCGTTAGGGGTCGTCAGAAGCCTGAAAGTATGATAAGCTGTCTTACAAAGGGTTATCGTATTTCCCAGTAGGTAACTGGGTTGTGGGGGTCAGATAAGCAGTCGCTCCATGTAAAATACTGGTATTGTTGATTATTGATTTCTATTACAAACTACTTACTGCTAGATATAACGGGTGTTAATGTACCCTTAATGAAGCCGAGAGTCAATTGTTCTCCCCTTTATTGTGACCAGGTTTTTGTACTTTGACCATACCTGGAAACCTTCTGGTTACGGTGACATTGAAGGTCAAAGTTTCAATTTATTTTACGTTTTTTTACGAAGACAAATATTTTTAAATGTTATAACGTAACTTTAAAAACCCTAGTCTAACGATCACTGTACCGTTGCATGCACCCAAAAGCACAATTTTTCTCAAGCGATAAGTATTGCGCACTACCGTTAACAGCGAATTTTTACATGAAAAATATAAGTCGTTGCCAGCAATTATTTTTGCACAAAGTTACCTATTTTGATGTACAGAATGCGTAGATCAGAGATTCAGAGACCCCTTTTCCAAAATGAACTGATACCTCAGACCCCCATAACCAAAACTTTTCATCTTGTACGAACTTGTGCACGCTTATCGACTTGTTGAGTTTTTAAAAGTACAACAATGACACTTCCTACAAAAATATCAGTCATTCTTATACCAAGTTGGTACACGTAACACAACTTATACAATATCTTGAAACTTTCAAATAAGAACTTGTGTTAATTTATAGGGGTCAAAATCAGTGTTCGTTTATGTCGACCCCTGGGAAACCGATTTCGACCCCAAGAGGTCGATACCGACCACTTTGGGAATCCCTGGCTGGCGTAGATGATGAGTTAAGGTTCTTTTTACATCCTGTATGTATAGGTTGCTTTCAAGTTCGGTGACACTAACTAGTTAGCTAGTTACAGACTTATTCATAAACCTTACTTAACTTTGAAACAGTACTTTAAGCTGTGATTAGAGCTGCCATGGGATCTGGAGGCAAAAGTCCTCGCGCACGTATGGGAGTGGCGCGAGGAGGCGAAACGCCGGGGCGTAAGTCCGCTGCCGCAAGAAATCGTGGCACAGCGGACGGAGCTCCGGCGGGATCTCATGGCGTCATGGAAAGTACGGTTGTCGCAACCCAGTGCTGGGCACGCCACGATTGCGGCGATAAGTCCCCTCTTTGAGGAGTGGCTAGAGAGGCGCCACGGCGTCCTCACCTTCCGCCTGACGCAGGTCCTCACCGGACACGGCAGTTTCGGGAGGTTCCTGTGTCGGATAAGGCCACCACTGTGTGGATCGCCCGGAGGACACGGTGGAGCATACGGTGGAGGTCTGACCAGCTTGGGCAGAGCACCGCCGTGTCCTCGTGGAGGCGATCGGTGGCAGAGACCTCTCGCGTCCGGCCCTGGTTCAGGCCATGGTACGGAGCGAGAGGGCATGGGCAGCCGTCACCTCCTTCTGCGAAGCAGTAATGCTCGCGAAGGAGGAGGCGGGACGGTTGAGGGAAAGACAAGGGGTTGGATCTAGTATCGTTTGGCAGGAGTTGGGGGTTACAAGGGGCTAAAGTTGGTAGGGTTTGGGTCCCCGATTATAACGTTACCACTCTTATTAAAAGGTAATGTATATTTTTCGAGAAATTATTAAAAAATGTTTCTAACCTCAAATCCGATAAGAAGCGAAAAACGAAACGTTTAAAATGGGCGATTGACAACCAAATCTGTCCCAGCATCTGTAGTCAGTATCCAGTATCCAGTATCAGTATTTGTAGTCAGTCCATGGTATAAAATGTCGGGCAAATTCGATAACACGGAACGTAAACAATAAAACAGGTATGCCATTTGCGTCATGTGTCACTGTCATTTGTTTTCGATCGTTCCGTTTCTCCTCGAGTTGTGTGAATTTTTTCCCTGTGTTTGTACTTCCACTGATCGTATATGTGTACAAAAGGCAATGTTACTACTGTTACTAGGAGAACTTAGGATGCAAGAGCGAGCGAAGCGAGCTCGGGACTTGGGGCACCCCGACTCGGACAGGTTAGGTTCGAAGGGGATGGCGGGGTCTAGTGAGCGAGCCGCTCGCACACTAGACCCCGCCATCCCCTTCGAGGTTATTTTTTTTTAAACCCTAGAGGCCCGCTTCGCGGGCCTCTAGGGCTATAAAACAGCAATTATGCTACTAAAAATTGATTGTACGTATTGTAAACAGTTTTTTATGCCTACTGTAAAATATGATAAATTGACATTGTTTGTTTTTCCAAACAACCCCTCAATCACGGGAAAGTTTGAAAGGGTTACCGAGACCCCTGGCAACACAGGCAACGGAAGGAACACGGGTTGGTTTTAGTCAGTAAGAGTCTGACACACCCTCCCGCTCCGCCCAGAGCGGGTGAAGTTATTTGATAATATACCAACCAAAAAAAAAAACACAACCCCTCAATTGTCTTTCACTTCGGTTTTGACAATGCATCAAGAAAATGCATCCATGGTCGTGATTAATTTCTTTAAGCCGTTCTGCGAATATACATAGGTATCCACCTTTCTTAGCCAAATAATTGTATATGTTTTTTTATTTAAACCAAAACAAACAGACATGATAACAAACCTTTTTGAAACAAAATGTAACAGGCAGTATCAGTTGCGTTGCTAATTGGATCACGTTCATACGTATTTGGACCTGTCGAACAACATGTTTCCAATTCGTACGTTTCTGTTTTTCGAACACAGAGCACGGAGACGCCTCGGCGGCCGTTGATAGAGGCGGCATTGTCAACACTGTACATATAGCATTTGCCCGCGGCATCTCACCCGCGTGGATATCGGATAATATCCCACGGGTACGCACTACCAGGATACCAGGATTAAAAGACAATCTACAAAAAATAAAATGTGTAGGTAACTAATAGACTAAGCTGTTCGCTCACACCGCGGCATTTTTATACCCGTCGTAACTTCTAAACAAAAGGTCCAATTCGAATAATTTAAAAAGGAATTTACAGGTAAATCAATCTTGATTATGAAACTATTTTATTGGATAAGGATTAATATTACGATATGAATGTCATCGTCTTTCGATTTTACCCGTGTTATAATTGGCGAATTTGAACAAAAAACGGTTATTGTGACTTAAATATAATAGTGAGACATTAAGCCTTGCGGACTTTTTTGTGGGTAATGATGAATACTATAAACATGGCGTACATTATTTTATGGGTCATTAATAGTTTTTGCAGCGCACGCAAAACAATAATTTTTATAGGCAAATTTTTGATTACATTTTTGTAATTTCCGTATGGATCTATAATTAAAAAAAAATACAGCCCATGTTACTCGCTGATAATGTAGCTTTCTATAGGTGGTAGAATTTTTTTAAATTAGTTAAGTAGATTTTGAGTTTATCCAACAGACAAACAAACATTTCTCATTATAATATTAATATACATAGATAGAAACTGACGGCTTTGAATGGAGGTCACGACAGAAGTTGTGCGGTTTTATTGAAACTGCCGTTGTTAGTTGCTGCCGGTGATTCCGTGCTCTACGTTCGAACATGTTCGAAATGAAAAGCTGCCAAAATATTGTTAAAGGCTATCGTAACGTGAGGTCTGAATGGAAAATAGAGTCAGGGTATTGTTATTTGCCAATTATTATTCAACCAGAAAATCTTCAAATTCTTCGAGAATTTCTACACTTAAAAGAAAAACCGGCCTAGTGCGTGTGTCCGACACGCACTAGGCTGGTTGTTTTTTAACGCACAATGAAGGTGTAGCTGCAGGTCAAGTCATACATCCGTCCGCTGCCGCTGCCAACCGTGTACTGGCGCCCCGCGCGACGAGAGGGGATATTTATACGCGGCGCAGTTTGGAGCGCGCGAGGGAAGCGATCTACAACTGCGACCCGCGCGCCACCACACGTATTATTTAACAACTACATTTTGTAAATACATCTTAGGAAACTCCACTACTTGTGCCCATGTATTTTTCTATAAGACCTGTACATATCTCTGTGTAAGATCCTAGTCTTGATTATACCTAAATTCGTAACTACATCTGGAGTATCATTTACACTACCTAAGCGCTACAGTGGTGACCCCGACGTGATAGTGATTTTGTGAAGACCTCCAGATCAAGTATTCACCATGCCTAACGAAAAAGAACCAGAACTATCAGGTGTGTCGACGTCGCTGCGCATTCCACCCATCTGGCGTGACAGAATACGCTTGTGGTTTGCGCAATTCGAAGCCATCATGTCTCCGCAAAAGAAGGGTGATCAAGCCATGTACGAGCTCGTTATCGGACACCTTGAGAGGCAAGACCTGGATGAAATATCGGACATCATTCTCCATCCACCAGACAACCAAAGGTATACCGCACTGAAGAGTCGGTTGCTCCAAGTGTATGAAGAATCTGAACAGCGTCAAGTACAAAGATTGTTGTCCGAGATGGAACTCGGCGACATGAAGCCTTCGCAGCTGCTACGTCGAATGAAGAGCCTCGCCGCAGACAACATCTCCGACTCAGCGCTGCGAATCATGTGGACCAACCATTTGCCGCAATCCGTTCGAGCAGTCCTCGCTGTCAGCGATAATATCGCTAAGAAATCGGACATCCACGAGCTGGCAGTGATGGCTGACAAGATTCTTGAGCAGACGCAACCATACGGCACTGTCGCGGCAGTTAGCTCCACTCCCACCACCTCGCATGCATCTACGTCACTGGAAGAGAAGATCGACGCTCTCACACGAGAGATTGCTGAGTTGAAGGCAAAACAATCGCAACAATACAGCTATAGACGCAGATCGTTTAACAGGCGACACTCGCGATCGCGTTCGTCGAGCCGGACCAGCCACGATCGCGCGCGAAACGACCAATCAGCGATCTGTTTTTATCATCGCAAGTTTGGCAAAGAGGCGAGAAGGTGCACGCGGCCGTGCAGCTACGAAGACAGCAGCGCCCGCTCGGGAAACTAACACCTGCGTTGGCCGAGGCGGGAACCGGCGCAAACAACTCATCTTACCGCCTATTTATAACAGACAAAAACTCAAGTTTATCTTTCTTGATTGATACTGGCGCCAACGTATCCGTGATACCGAAGAGAAAAGGCGGTAACGCAACACCAACCGATTTCTGTTTATATGCCGCGAATAACACTGTGTTTCCAACGTACGGTGAGAAGACACTACAACTGGATCTCAACCTACGTAGACCTTACACGTGGAAGTTCATCATCGCCGCAGTCAGCAAGCCCATCATTGGCGCCGATTTTTTAACGCATCATCAACTTCTTGTCGACGTAGCCGGCCGATGTCTCGTCGACAAAGTTACCAATCTCACCACCAGAGCACCAGTCATCTACTCCGCCGAGCCTACTGTGAGAAGTATCGATGTTGATCAGCCTTATCACCGGCTACTCAGCAAGTACCCCGACATCCTTCGACCGTCATGTATGAAAGAGACTCCAAAGCACCGTGTGGAACACCACATTGAAACTACCGGCCCACCAGTGTACAGCAAGACCAGACCATTACCACCACATCGATACCTGCCCGTGAAGAAGGAGTTCGAGACGATGATGCAGCAAGGAATATGTCGTCCCAGCAAAAGTCCATGGTCCAGCCCGTTACACGTCGTACCAAAGAGAAACGGTGACATTCGCGTATGTGGCGACTACCGCAGACTCAATGACGTCACCAAACCGGACCGCTATCCAGTACCACGACTCAAGGACTTCACGTACCTACTTCACGGCAAGAAGATATTTACTACGCTTGACCTGAATCGTGCGTACCAACAGCTGCCTGTATATGAACCGGACATCGAGAAGACCGCCATCACCACTCCATTCGGTTTATTCGAATTCCCTCGAATGTGTCCAGGTCTCAGGAACGCCGGACAGACATTCCAACGGTTCATCAATGAAGTACTCATCGGGTTAGATTACGCATTCCCATTCATTGATGACGTCATCGTCGCATCAGACAATGAAGCATGCCACATCGAAGACTTACAAAAGGTGCTACGTAGATTAGACGACTATGGAATAACAATAAATCCATCGAAATGCGTCTTCAGCAAAGAAAATGTCAAGTTCCTGGGCTACGATGTGTCAAGTAAAGGAATCAAGCCACCACAAGAAAAGGTCACTGCAATCACTGCCTACCCCCAACCAGTGACAATTCATGACTTACGTCGATTCATCGGAATGGTAAACTTTTATCGCGACAGCATTCCAAATGCCGCACACATACAAGCACCACTCAACGCGTTCTTGCACAATTCAAAGAAACGTGACAAAACCAAAATAGAGTGGAACACAGAAGCTTCACAAGCATTCGAGTTGTGCAAAGCCGGCATACAAAACGCAGCTTTGCTCGCTCATCCATCCCCATCACCGAACGACGCCATCTCCCTAATGTGTGACGCATCGAATACTTGCGCAGGAGCCGTACAACAACAACTTGTAAACAAGAAATGGATACCACTGGGCTATTTCTCAAAAAAGTTCTCCGACACACAACAGCGATACAGTACATTCGACAGAGAATTACTATCCATCTACATGGCGATCAAACACTTTAGGAAAATGTTCGAAGGAAGAGAACTCATTGTTTACACCGACCATAAGCCGCTGACCTACGCCATTCGCAAGCCGCCGTCAGACAACGACACACAAAGACGCACTCGACAATTGTTATTCATCAGCGAGTTCACTACGGACATTCGTCATGTGAGTGGAGTAAACAATGTTGTCGCCGACGCACTCTCACGCATCGAAACCGTTGACCTACCATCGCCAATTAATTACGATGACGTATCTCAAGCACAAGAAAGAGACAGCGATATACCCAACTTATTGAAGCAAACAAATATTC
Source organism: Atethmia centrago (assembly GCA_905333075.3). Taxonomy (NCBI): domain Eukaryota; kingdom Metazoa; phylum Arthropoda; class Insecta; order Lepidoptera; family Noctuidae; genus Atethmia; species Atethmia centrago. The sequence continues at coordinate 20,815,584 of HG995385.1, forward strand.
AACTCAAGCAAATCGTCATGCCCGCTTCAAACAAGCCAATATTCTGCGAAACGTCTACGTCACACGTTCGACCGTACCTACCAACTGACTTTCGTCGCATCGCTTTCAACGCCGTGCACAATCCAAGTCATTCCGGGTTACGAACTACACGCAAGCTCATGCAACAACGCTATTTCTGGCCCGCAATGAACACCGACATTGGCAATTGGGCGAAAACGTGCATATCTTGCCAACGCTCGAAAGTTCAACGTCACAGCCACAGTGAAGTGGCAGCGTTTCCACCAAGCAAACGATTCCAACACGTACACATAGACATCGTTGGTCCACTACCCACTTCATCGTCTGGGCATCGCTACCTGTTGACAATGATCGACCGCTGCACACGATGGCCCGAAGCAGTACCTTTACGGGAAATCACTGCCGATATCGTCGCCAAAAAACTATATGAAACGTGGATATCTCGCTACGGGTGCCCTGCAAGAATAACGACAGACCAAGGACGACAGTTCGAAAGCTGTCTATTCAGAGACCTCGCACAACTGCTGGGAATCGAACGAACCCGTACCACTGCCTACCATCCGCATTGTCGAACGCTGGCACCGAACGCTAAAGACCGCACTTATGACTCGCCTACAAAATAGCAACAAATGGATCGCCGAGCTATCTACAGTGCTAATGGGATTACGAGCCGCCGTGCGTACAGACACCGACACCAGCGCCGCGCAGCTCACCTACGGCCAAGCATTGCGACTGCCTGGGGATTTCATAGCACCATCACCAGCAGCGAAGTTAATGGATCACAACTTCGTCGATCAATTACATGACGTCATCACGAAGTTAACACCAACATACAAATCGCATTCAAACAAGCGATGTATGTTCGTGCACAATGATCTACAAACATGTAGCCACGTGTTGCTACGCGACGACACCGTCCGCAAACCGCTACAACAGCCATACAAAGGTCCGTACAAGGTCATCGAGCGCAACGAGAAGTTTTTCACTATCCAACTACCAGGAAGATCTAGCACAATATCGATCGATAGACTCAAACCGGCATACACTATCAGCACTGAAGAACACGACCACACGAGTAGTGAGACGCCCCAGTCAGCTGCAGCTACCAGCGAAGATAACACCAGCCTACTCCCGGCCAACACCAACGAGCGCCGCACCAGATCAGGGCGATTAGTAAAGATGCCTGTACGTTTTCACTAGGGGGGGGAGTACTGTAGCTGCAGGTCAAGTCATACATCCGTCCGCTGCCGCTGCCAACCGTGTACTGGCGCCCCACATTGGGAAGTCGCTACGCCCCCGTCAGGGGGCGCGGCTAGCGGAACCGGGGCGTCGCCCCTCGGCCGCGGGAGCAATTCGTTGGCCCGTAACTACGGGCCCCTCATTGTGGTTGTCATATAATATGACGCCTAGTTGATTGGGCGCGTTATTTGCTGTAACGCGCCCATGTGAGTGATTGCTATTTTGTTACTGTAGGCGCATCACGACGCTAATACTGTTAGCGCCGCTTTCTTCACGACACCCCGGCGGTCAACCCCCGCCAGGTGAGACCCCCGGTTACCCGGGGGAGGCCCAGTGAAGGCGACCAGCGACGTAGGTGCCGACTCGACGCTCCTACAGTATAGGTGTTTAGTTCCCGCCCGCCCCGCTTTCAGATCAAGCCGATTACGGTCCGGGCTAAGGAACTGTCGTGTGTGTGTGGGCGGCATTGTAATTGCGTAACACCGCCCAGTGTCTACACATATCGCTTAGCCCGCGCTACGCGTATGTGTGTGAGTTAGATGTCTGTTTAGTGATGAATGTCTGTGTTAATTGCGTGACGCGCCTATATTAACTTAGCACACGCCACGCAATAGATGTATGTTATCTGTAGAGTGCTATTGAAACGAGTAAGCCGCGTGTAACCTGGATGCAGCTTACTCGTGGCGTCCAGTCCGGTGCGATGGGGTCAGTCGTCCGCTACCAGGTCGCGGGGCAGGGGTCTCGCGTCAGGGGGGCGCGTATGCCATGGCGCTATCTGCTTGATATGAGGCCAAGCAGACGCGTCGGCACGCGCGAACATCCCTTTCGCGAGACGCCGCACATACTCATCCAGGCTCTCAATCCCGAGGTCCCTCTGGATGATGTCGTTCCTCACGAAGTGAGGGGCGGCAACTATGGTCCGCAGCGCCAGACTCTGTTGCGCGCGGAGCAGCCTGCGGTTCGTCTCACTCGTGAGGGCGAACCATGCCGGGGCGGCGTACGTCAGAATGGGGCGTATGTACAGCTTGTACACGCCCAACTTGACGCGCGCCGGTATGCGGGATGAGAGCACCGGCCTGAGTAGGTTGCGGGCTACCCTACCTTGTGCGGCGACCTTGCGGACGTGTGTCCCCATCGAGAGCCGACGGTCGATAGTGACTCCCAGGTACTTTACCCGGGGCGACCATTCGACGTCGGCTCCTTGAAGCTTCAAGGGTGGTGGGAGGGGCGCGGATCCAGTGACCAGCGCCTGCGTCTTACCCACGTTAACCGACAGCCGCCACTTTGACAGCCACTCGGGAAGTAGGTCGAGGGCGCGCTGCATCTTGACGGCCGCGTACTTTGCGTTCAGCGAGGTGGTAATGTACGCGGCGTCGTCAGCATACAGCGCGAGCGTCGAGTCTGTCGTGGTGGGGATGTCGTCGGTGTAACGTGAGTAGCACGCCGGCGATATGCAGCTGCCCTGCGGCACGCCGGCCAGCACCGGGCGGGCGCTAGATAGCGCCCCATCGACCACCACCCTAAATGTCCTGTGGGAAAGAAAAGTAGAGACCACTTGTACAACGCGACGGGGCGCATCGGACGTGGCCAATTTATAAATTAGGCCCTCGTGCCATACACGGTCGAAGGCCTTCTCCATGTCGAGGAATACTGCCACCGAGTACTCCTTCTTATTCAGCGCGGCTGTGAGGTGGTGCAGTACCCTCGACAGCTGGAGCGTCGTGCTGTGCTCCGCCCGGAACCCAAACTGTTCAGGACGCGGCGCTATGTGGGGCTGGAGATGTCGCAGCAGGAGTGCTTCGAACACCTTGGAGACTGTCGGCAGCAGCGTGATCGGCCGATAGCTCTCCGGCTTCAGGATGTTCTTCCCTGCCTTGGGCAGCATTATGACGCGCCCTTCCTTCCACGAAGCGGGGAAGGCCCCCGTGCGCAGTATCGCCGTATACAGGCGCGCCAGCGCCGCGACCATACGGTGCGGCAAGTGGCGCAGCGCTGCGTTGGTGATACCGTCAGCACCGGGGGCCTTCCTAGGCTTCGTTCTTAGGATGGCGCGTCTGACTGCGCCAGGCGAGAAGAAGATCGGGTCCTCATCGGGAGCTATCGGCGTTGCAAAATAGTCCCCTAGGTGTTGCTCGACTGCTGCGACATGTTCGGTGTCAACAGTCGGGTTGGGGCGGAACTGACGCTCCAGGTGTTCGGCGAAGACCTCCGCCCGGTCCTCCGCTACAAACTTAAGCGCCCCGTCGCTGTTGAGTATAGGGCGCACCGGGGCTGGGGTATTCGTCAATTGGTGGCACAGCTTGTGAATCGACGGCCAACTGTCCGTAGTGGCGTCGATTCGGTCCTCCCAGCCCGCGGCGGTGTGCGCCTGTAGTTCGGCCTTCACCTTCTCCGCGAGACGGTTGAGCTGCGTCTTTAGTGTAGGGCATCTCAGCTGTTGCCACTGCTTGCGTAGGCGCCTCTTCGCGGCGATCATTGCACTGATGCGGGCCGGCAGGGGCGGCAATAGCCCTCTCCCCTGCGGCTGCATGATGCTAGTCGCCGCTTCCAGGGCGCTTTGGATGCAAGCAGTGACGTCATTCGCCGTCTGGTCAACGTCCGCGGCGGTGGCAATAGGCCGAGTCGGCGCGGTGGTCTCTACTTTTTCCCGGAAGGAGTCCCAGTCCGTGGATCGACGTGGCGCTAGGGGCTTCAGTCGGGTCGGCATACCCGATAGGACGACGAGTACAGGTTGGTGGTCCGACTGTAACTCGTCGTCTATAACTTGCTGTGTAGTCTGGCAGTGTAGCCCTCGGTGGACTACGATGTCCAGCACATCCGGCATGTACCGGGTGGCCTCAGGGTAGTGGGTAGGCGTCTCCGGGCCGGACACCGTATAGACTGGCGCCCCGCGCGACGAGAGGGGATATTTATACGCGGCGCAGTTTGGAGCGCGCGAGGGAAGCGATCTACAACTGCGACCCGCGCGCCACCACACGTATTATTTAACAACTACATTTTGTAAATACATCTTAGGAAACTCCACTACTTGTGCCCATGTATTTTTCTATAAGACCTGTACATATCTCTGTGTAAGATCCATTCCGCGCTCGACACCCGCCGTGAACGGACGTGCTGCCGCTCCCGCTCGCTGCACTCGATCACTGCGCTCTCGAATTCTGGATCTCGTTACGCTGCCGTAACTCTCAGTAGTCGCCGACTACTACCGATCCACGGTCGATTAATTTTATTAATCGGCCGTATTGATCTCAAAAAGTGCCTTTTTCAAGGCAGGTATTTCTTTAACAGAAAAAGTGTCAGAGTAGCTCATAGGCCCCCTCTGGGCTAAATCCACTGTTTCGTGGTCCTCGGTGGATACCTGACGGTGCCAACGAAACCGAGTGGGGTGTTGTTGTCCCAATACACCCGCCGAACCCCTTCAGGGCTAGGCAGTTAATTGGAAGGGTCCCAGAGCTAACCGGCCTTGGGGGATCTCCTAGTCGGCTCTGGTGCACTGAATTCCTTTTCAGCTACTCACCTAGCGTCTTTAGGGTGTGTCTACACCCTTCGCGCTAGACTGGTTCAGGGCCCCTTTGCACATTAAGACTGGCAAAGGGTTACAAGCTTAGGGCTCACAATTAGGTACTCACCTCCCTGTCTGCACCCGACAGGGAGGGCGACTCATCCCCGGGCCTATCCACCCGGGGAGTTAGGTTTAGGGCCGTTAGGTCTATGTTAGGAGGAATTTAGATTCCAAGATTTCGCCCCCGTAATCCCCCCCCCTCCCCCATCATGGAGGACGCCTTAATTCTGGCGTTCTTCAAAGAGGTCCTTTTCAAGGACCCAGACTTCCTCGCCAGATATGGCGCTAGGTTTGCGGCTCTTAGCCAGCCGCTATCAACCGACTCCATCGCTCTGACCCCCGCATCGACCGCGACCGTGACCCCTCCTAGCCCCTCAGTGTCCATGGACATCGAGGAGCCCTTGTCGCAAGACAAGAGGTGCCCGACCCCTTTCTCCTACTCTGACGTAGAGTCAGTCGACTTTTCTTCTGCCCACTCTACTCCCTCTTCCGAGGACGACGGCTTCGTGGCCGTCTCCGGAAAGGGGAAAAAGAGGAAACAGAGGAAGGCAACGTCCTCGCAGGCGACTAAAATAGCCGCCACGGAGGTTCTCTCTGCCCCCACTCCCCCTATACCTGTATCTGTGGCGCCCTCCGCTACTATCCCCACCCCGACCGCTTCGTCCGCTAAGGACACTCCGGCCACTCCGGCCCCTAAAAAGACCCCCCCTCCCCCTCCTGTAATCTTGTAGGACAAAACAAGATGGTTGGACGTATCAAAATGGTGCGTCGAACAAAAAATCGGCTTCTCTAAAGCCACCGCGACCCAACAGGGAATTAAGATTACAGTCCCTACGTCCCGCGATTATAGGGACCTAACCAGAGTCCTCCGGGCGAGAGGTGTGTCATACCACACCTACTCGCTCCCCGAGGAACGACAGATCCGCGTGGTGATCCGTAGGATCCCGAAAGAAATCCCCACAGCCGACATCAAGGCCGACCTTGAGTCTCAAGGCGTCCCCGTGGATGAGGTGCACCGCATGCACCGCGCCAGGGGGGGCTCGGCTTACGACATGATCCTTGTCGTATGCCCCCCGTTCGAAGGGCATCACCCTATCCACAAAGTTTCCTCTATTTGCCATCTCACGGGCCTCGTCATCGAGAAGCCCCGGAAGAGCGGCGTCGTCGGGCAATGTCACCGTTGCCAGTTATACGGGCATGCGCAGAAGAACTGCCATGCGACTCCCAGGTGCGTCAAGTGCCTGGGGGAGCATGGCACTTCGGACTGCCCCCGCCCTAAAGACCGGTCTCTGTGCACCGAGCCGCCCAGCTGCGTACTGTGCGGTGAGGCTGGACACCCGGCAAACTACCGGGGCTGTCGTATGGCCCCCAAGACGTCCTCATCAAAACTGGTGAAACGTGCAGACGCCCGCCAGCAGAGAGAGTGCCCATCATATGGGTTCTTCCCCCCCCCATCACAGACATTCCCTCAACTCCCCCTGAGGTTAAGCCCGCAAAGGCCTAGCCCATGGAATGCGATGAACCATCAGCAGGCGTTCCCTGCTATGGTTCAGCCCAGACCCACCCCGCCTCCCATCAGACCGCTGATGGACCCCCGCATCCGCGTTTCCGCGCCTATTCAACCCGCGAAACCCGCCCCCGCTCCCATGGCCGCTGCCGCAACCGCTGCGCCACGGCCCGTCGCCGCTTCAACCACCCCGGTGGTCGGCCCGTCCATCCCAATTGATCCATTCAGTGTGATCTCTGGGACTTTTTCGTTATTTTTCACACCCCGCGCGCGCAAAATGGCCAACGAGCTCGTTGCCGCCCGTAATTCCTGCGATCTCGCTCAGATACAGCGTATCTTCCACGCGTATCCAGAGATTACGCAAGCCCTGGAGAACTTCGCGAAACCCAAATAATGGATTTACATCCAAAAGCACGTACCAAACCCCGATCCCTAAAGTTAGGTTTCTTCAATGCCAATGGCATGATTAACCAGCGAGATGAAATCGCTGCTTTCCTCCGCGACCACCAAATTGATATTCTCCTATTACAGGAAACATTCTTAAAGCCCAGCCGTCGAAACCCGTCAATTGCCAACTATCGTATAGTTCGCAATGACAGGACTAGATGTCACAGGGGCGGCACCCTAATTTATTTCAGATCAACCCTCCACTGCATCCCAATGGACCCGCCCCCTCTCTCGCGTTTAGAAGTGTCCATATGCAAGCTAGGCATGACTGGCCATCAACCGATCACCATTGTATCGGCCTATGTTCCCCCCGGTTCCTCATCGGAGTTAGCCCTTCCCCCCCTCTCTGACGACCTTTCCATCCTACTTGGCCTGAGTGACTCCGTTATCATAGCGGGCGATCTCAACGCCAAACATCATGCTTGGAACAGCACCAGGATCTCCACCAGAGGCAGACACCTGTTTGACCTATGTCCCATCCTCAACTTCGACATCATCGCCCCGATGACTCCCACTCACTTTCCCCACGACCCTAACCAAACCCCCGACGTACTTGACATAGCGCTTCTGAAGAGTATCAACCTACGGTTGGACTCTATAGAGGCGCTTGACGAACTCTCCTCTGACCACCGTCCAGTTGTTGTAAAGCTGGCACCACGCCTAGGTCTCCATGACCCTGATAGACCCCCTCTCACCAAGTTAGTTACAGACTGGAGGAAAGTAAGCGACTGCCTGAAATCCACCACGTTAGGTCCCCGACTAGACTCCATTCCCGACCACTTCGACTCTATCGCTGACACGACAGCCGCGATTGACTCATTCACAGTGCACGTACAATCAGTCCTGAACGACTGTTCAAGGGAGGTTCCGGCGATGGACGACCATCGCTGGAAGCTCCCGGACGATGTACGCGAACTGTTGAATGAGAAGAACGCGGCTGTCCGTGCGTACAGTAACTTTCCCAACCACGCGAACAAAGCCCATATGCGCTATTTACAGAGATCTGTAAAGACACGCCTATCGGAGCTGCGTGACGCTGGATGGGACAAGATGCTGAGCGAGCTAGAGCCCACTCACCGAGCGTTCTGGGACCTTCAGAGGAAACTCAAATCCGACGAAGTCGTCTCAATGCCCCCCCTGGTGCGCCCCGACAAGACCATCGCTTTCGATGACGTCGACAAGGCAGAATGCCTAGCCGATAGTCTTGAGGCTCAATGCTCACCTAGCTCTCAACCAGTAGACCAAGCTCACCTGTCCCAGGTCGACGCGGAAGTCGAACGTAGAGCCTCCCTCCCGCCCGTTGAAGACCCTGACTATCCTCTGCCTCCCGTCACTCCAGACGAAGTGCATGATATCATCAAGGGTCTAAAACCTCGCAAAGCCCCCGGCTCAGACGGAATCACCAATAGGGTGCTCCAACTGTTCCCCGCTCACCTCATAATGCTCATGGCCACCATCTTCAATGGAGCCCTGAGCAATAACATCTTCCCACAAGAGTGGAAGAAGGCCACCGTCATCGGCATACCGAAGCCCGGTAAGCCGAAAACGGAGCCCACCAGCTACCGGCCCATCAGTCTGCTCAATGTCTTCGGCAAAATCTATGAGAGGCTTATCTTAAAGCGCCTCAGAGATTTTGCGGAAACAAAGGGCCTCATCCCCGACCAGCAGTTCGGCTTTAGAGCCCAACATTCTTGCGTCCAACAGGTCCACCGCATCGTTGAACACATAAGCCACGGCTTTCAACGTGGTCTTACGACCGGTGCTGTATTCTTCGATATAGCGAAAGCGTTCGACAAGGTCTGGCACAACGGCTTATTATATAAGCTCTACAAACTCGGTGTGCCCGATCGTCTCGTGCTCATCTTACGAGACTTCTTGTCGAACCGCACCTTCCGCTATCGCATCGAAGGAGCGCTATCCTCCCCTCACCCTATCCGTGCAGGCGTCCCTCAGGGCTCTGTACTATCCCCTCTCATTTTCACTCTCTTCACCAGCGACATCCCGAAAAGTAGAAAGGCGCAGTTGGCTCTGTTCGCAGACGACACGGCCATCTACTACACCGGGTTAGTCCACGACCACATATCTCGCACTCTCCAGACCGAGGTCAACAAGCTTGGCGCTTGGTTTAGAAAGTGGAGAATCGAGGTCAATCCCGACAAAAGTCAGGCTGTTCTCTTCACCAAACAGCGTAAAAACCTCATCGCCCCCCGACCGCTCACCATGTTCGGCAAGCCTATCCCTTGGGAGAAGCGAGCCAAATACCTAGGCGTGACCCTTGACCACCATCTCTCGTTCTCAGAGCACATCAAGCAGGTGCGTTCGCGTGCCGCTTTTGCTCTCGGTAGACTTCACTCCGTCCTAAATGCGCGCAGCAAATTGTCCCTTAAGGGCAAATTGCGTATTTACACAGCGTGCATCCGTCCCATCATGACTTATGCCTGTGCAGTCTTCGCACACGCTAAACCCCACCACATCCACAGGATGCAGTCCCTCCAAAACCGTTTCCTCCGAAAGGCAACGGGAGCCCCCTGGTTCGTCCGAAACGAGATCCTCCATCTCGATCTTAGAATCCCCACCATCAAGCAGTTCATGAAGCGCATCACGAAGCGCTTCTTCGACTCCGCCACCACCCACCGCAACCCTCTGGTTGTGCAGGCCGCCAGTTATAGGCCCTCCACCATTAGCTCTATTCGCCGTCCAAGGCATACCCTCTCCGACCCCGATGACCCCATTACCCTCCTCCAGGAAAGCAATAGGGCAACGAGTACAGTGCACAAAACACACCGACCTACGTTCCGACCTCGCCGCCGAGGTCCCTCGCGTAAACCCCGACGTAATTGTCCCCCCCGACCCTTGCTCGAAGAAGTGCCAGCCCGCGCCGCAGCTGAGCCTGTAGCTTTAAATTCCCCGATTAATAATAATATTAACCAGATCCAGCCTGTCCCATCTTGCTGTCCTCCCCCCAGCGACGCCCTAAGCCGAGGTCCGTACCCCACAGGGGGTGCCCTTAGCGTGCAGTCGCTTAGTACTATAAGTAATTCGCCCCTGGCTGGAGGCTTTGAGTTCGCTTAAGGCAGCCACAGGAAAGTCCGGTTAAGTAGTCACGACCTCACGACCAAGGTCAACTACGAGATGCCATACAAAAAAAAAAAAAAAAAAAAAAAAAAAAAAAAAAAAAAAAAAAAAAAAAAAAAAAAAAAAAAATGTGTAAGATCCTAGTCTTGATTATACCTAAATTCGTAACTACATCTGGAGTATCATTTACACTACCTAAGCGCTACAAAGGGTTCCATGGTTGGGAAGTCGGTATGAATTTATCCCAAAAACAAGCTAAACATTGTAGTTGAAAAACATGTTCTCCCTTACATCGATCTAAGCCACGGTCAATTCTCCAACTGCTTTAAGTTGGTCGTATTACTCGTTACCTTGTAAACCCCACTTAGCTGTGATAATTTTCCTTTTAATTTCATTACTACTGCCATGATTTTTTTGACATCTCCATAAACCACCATTTAGCTGGCAAGGGGGCACACTTGACTCTAACAAAAATTAGCACTTTAATGCTTAATATTACGCAAATGGATCCTTAAAACGAAAAGTGATGTTCACAGACCCACAATATTTTTGAAAGGCCTATCCAACGATATCCACACCATGGGATAGACAAGAAAAAAAAAATATCAGCCCCACATTACGTGTAAGCAATGTACTATAAAAAAAATGTTTTTACTTCGACGGCGTGATTAATATGTATGCCAAATTACAGCTTTCTAGTACTAAGCGTCTCATAACTATAGCGGGAACAGACAGACAGACAGACGGAGATGGCGAAACTATAAGGGTTCCTGGTTTACTACGAAACACAAGTGTAGGGGTCCACTAGGGCCGATGCCTGCCGAGGTCGCGGGAAAGTCCGAAAGGGGTACCGAGGCCCTTGGCAACATAGGCAACGGAAGGAACACGGGTGTGTTTAAGTCAGTAAGACTCTGAGACACCCTTCCGCTCCGCCCAGAGCGGGAGAATTTATATGATAATTTCCCATCAAAAAAAAAAAAAAGTTTGCTACGCAATTACCCCGCTGGAAGGGGTGTGGTGTCAATAGCTGCGGTTGGCACAAAAATATTATTTAAACTGATCATGCCTCAGTTTTGCCGATAGTACATAGTTTCCCCTTTACGCCGTCAGTCTAATCCGACGGGTGTTCGCGACTGAACGGGATAAAACTGTGCGTTGTTACTAAGCGGCTTTGGGGTCAAATTATTTAGCTTTGTGCGGACGACAAGTGACAAGACGGTGTTAAACTTACTTCCCAGCTTTTATTTACAATACCTATCAATATTGTAGTGGTAAGTACTAGCGGGGTAATTGCGTGACACATCAATGACAACTGATGGCAACTTCTTTAATTTTAACATTTCAGCCATGATCATTGCGTTATTTACATTGTTGAGCAGACGAATTTATTAAACCTACGAAGCAATGGATTAGAAATATTCTATCTTTTATTCTTTTGTTCTATCCAAGCTGAACTACGCTGACACTGTGTATGGGGCGTGCATTCTCGGTAGAAGCGAAAAACTGATCTAGCGGGTGCAGAATGCTTGCGCAAGATTCTGACACAATGTCCCTCTTCTGTCTATTTCTGTATCTATCCGTGACATCACAGCGGGTCCTATAAGAATACCAGCGCTGCGACGCTTTTTTTTAATAAGTGTTGCAGCATTATGCTGAGATAGGAGCCTTTTGGCCTCGTACAGGACTTTTTGTTTTTATTTTAATTTCACTTAGTGTGTTTTAAAAAGTATTTATTTACATAACCAAATTACAAGATGATTATTAACATTAACTAAATTAAATTAAAACTAAGTTAAGCCTAAAAAAGGCCCTCGGGGCATTGTACCGAGGATGCTGGCAGCATGTCCTCGCTGAATTGCAATGCTGATGCGTTGCGCGAGAAAGCCGCCAGCTTTTTGGTCACCAGTTACATCAACTAGACGTTTCGCGATTTCCGCAAATAACTTATGCGCGCTGGGGCCCACGGACCGAGGGTCTCGACGCCAAAGGGCTCAAAGTTATACTCTCTGCCAAGGCCTCCATATTTAATAACTTTCAGATTTTCGGCATTTTCTGCCGCTGCACCCGCTTTAGAAGTAGTTCGTTGAAGGTGGGACGGTGCCAGTGTGTCTACACAGGTATCGTCCTACACAAGCATCCGTCCCAAACTCCTCGGAACCAAAGACAGGTCTTTTGCCACGGCTCGGCTCAAGAAGAGCAGACATATTGATGCTGGCAAGAGACCGGCAGATTATATCATTAAGTGTCGCATGTCTTTTTTTTTTTTTGGGTAGGAAATCATCAAATAACTTCTCCCGCTCTGGGCGGAGCGGGAGGGTGTGTCAGACTCTTACTGACTAAAACCCACCCGTATTCCTTCCTGTTGCCTGTGTTGCGGGGGCCTCGGTGACCCATAAGTACCTTCCCGCGACCCCGGCAGGCATCGGCCCTAGTGGACCCCTACTTTGTGCTGACGACATCTCTTTGAGGCGCGCGTGGAATACGACGCGCCGTCGACCCGGGCCTGGTCCTTACCGGACGGTGAGCTACCCATTGCTCACCGTTCGCAAGCCCGCGCCTACGGTGGCCGGAAATCCGCCCGGGATTCCCGACGCCCTGGGCGTCTCCTGCGGCGGCTAGGGGCGAGAGGGCGCGAAACTTGCCTTTCCCTCAACCGTCCCGCCTCCTCCTTCGCGAGCATTACTGCTTCGCAGAAGGAGGTGACGGCTGCCCATGCCCTCTCGCTCCGTACCATGGCCTGAACCAGGGCCGGACGCGAGAGGTCTCTGCCGCCGATCGCCTCCACGAGGACACGGCGGTGCTCTCCCAAGCCGGGCAGACCTCCACCATATGCTCCACCGTGTCCTCCGGGCGATCCACACAGTGGTGACACCCGGACGTTTCCTCCCGCCTTATCCGACACAGGAACCTCCCGAAGCTGCCGTGTCCGGTGAGGACCTGCGTCAGGCGGAAGGTGAGGACGCCGTGGCGCCTCTCCAGCCACTCCTCAAAGAGGGGACTTATCGCCGCAATCGTGGCGTGCCCAGCACTGGGTTGCGACAACCGTACTTTCCATGACGCCATGAGATCCCGCCGGAGCTCCGTCCGCTGTGCCACGATTTCTCGCGGCAACGGACTTACGCCCCGGCGTTTCGCCTCCTCGCGCCACTCCCATACGTGCGCGAGGACTTTTGCCTCCAGATCCCATGGCGGCAATCCGGCAAGGAGGCTCGCCGCCTCACAGGAGACCGTGCGGTATCCCCGGACCATCCGGATGGCCATGACCCTTTGGGCCGCGCTCAACCGGCGGGCTGGCCGCAGCGCCAGAGAGCGCGCCCATACAGGTGCCCCGTAGAGGGCCATGGACCGCACGACCCCCGCGTAGAGCCTCCGGCAGGAGGCGTTTGGACCCCCTAGATTGGGCAGGAGCCGCTTCAATGCAGCGCCCGCCAGCTCCAGTTTGGGAGCCAAACGTCGGAAATGCTCCACGAAGTTCCACCGGCTGTCGAGGACGAGTCCCAGGTACTTCATCGTCGACTCGACGCCGATAGAAACCCCTCCTACCGTTATTTGGGACCCCAATGGTGGCGCGTTCCGAGGACCATGAAAACACATGGCCTCGGACTTGTGCAGGGCCACCTCGAGTCCCAATTGCCGAATCCTTTCGACGATTGTCGCAACCCCGCGTGCCGCTAATTCGGCCGCCGCCTGGTGCGACCTCCCCTGCGCCAGGACCAACGTGTCGTCAGCGTAGCACACTACGCTGACGCTGCTAGGGAGGTCGGCGCGCAGCACCCAGTCGTATCCGATGTCCCACAGATGCGGCCCCAGGACCGATCCCTGTGGGACACCGCACGACATCTCTTGCCGGTTCCACACTCCCTGGTGACCGGGGTAGATGACGGCCCTGTCCGTCAAATAGGCCTCGACCACACGACAGAGGTAGGTCGGCATCCGGTGATACCGGAGTGCCTCCCTGATGCAACTCCAGGGCAGGGTAAGTGTCGCATGTCTTGAAAAGCGGCCTGCTCTTTTTTTACAACAAAGTCCGTGATGACCCAGTCGGTCCACGTCCGTCCTACAAGGGCATGTGTATGGAGTGCATACCGTGACCCCAAGCCGCAGACCAGTCGCCAGACGAAGCGAGGTCGGATCCAGGAAGGTACCGGTATATGGAGAAGGATGGGCATGTAGCAAATAACTGGCGTCCCTGGCTCCGACCGCCAAAAGTCTTGTGCGATCCAGACCTGAACTGCGGCTCAGAATCGATTTGTATGTTAAATCGCAATTTTATTTTAATTTTACTTTGTTTTTTTTTTATGTAACTATCAGGGTTTTTAGTTTCATTTGTGATCTCCTATGAATGTCCCAATAAATACTTTTTCTTTCAAATATCCTTCAAAACTCTCGGATTGTGATTGAAACTGCATTATGCAGATAGGGTGCTGCTTAGCTAGGAGAAAACGGATAAGTTTGATGTCAAAAAATTATCTACAGTCCTTAAGTTAATGACTTACTTCTGACATAAGCTATAAGGTAACGAGAATAGAGGTCACTGTGATGTAAAATTGGAGGTAAAAAGACAGTAAAGGTTTTTGGTTACAGATCATTGACCTTTCCCTAATATCTCTCCATAGGAACCGATACAATAAACTATGTATAATTTTAGGGTTCCGTACCTCAAAAAGAAAAACGGAACCATTATAGGATCGCTCGTGTGTCTGTCTATCTGTTTGTCCATTTGTCACAACCGATTTGCTCCGTATATCTACGGGACCGATTAAGTTGAAATTTGATACACATATGAATTTCTGACCCAAACACGGACATGTAACGTAAACAAATGAATTTTGAATATGAGGGTCACTTTTGGGGCGCAAATTACAAAATTAATCAATAAAAAAATTGCAAACTTTTCCGTGTGTGTGGGTGTCAAATATTGTATTTTTATTTCAAAATAAATAGTTTTCAAGTTATTTAAGAAAATATGTGAAAATGGACCATTCCCCCCTTATCTCTGAAACTACTGGGCCAATTTTTTTTTAAAGAAATACGGAACATAGTATTTCCGTATAGATTACAGGAAAACCTATAAGAAGTCTATTGTATTTTAATAATATATTTATTTACCACATTGAAAGATGTTTATTAACATTAACTAAATTAAATTAAAACTAAGTTAAGCCTAAAAAAGGCCCTCGGAGCATTGTACCGAGGATGCTGGCGGCATTTCCTCGCTGAATTGCAATGCTGATGCGTTGCGCGAGAAAGCCGCCAGCTTTTCGGTCACCAGTTACATCAACTAGACGTTTCGTGATTTCCGCAAATAACTTATGCGCACTGGGACCCCACGGACCGTGGGTCTCGACGCCAAAGGGCACAAAGTTGTACTCTCTGCCAAGGCCTCCATATTTAACAACTTTCAGATTTACGGCATTTTCTGCCGCTGCACCCGCTTAAGAAGCAGTCCGTTGGAGGTGGGATGGTGCCAGTGTGTCTACACGGGTAGCGTCCCACACAAGCATCCGTCCCAAACTCCACGGGACCAAAGACATCAGGTCTTTTGCCATCATCTCTGACAATGCCAGTCGGCTCAAGAAGAGCAGGCACATTGATGCTGGCAAGAGACCGGCGGATTATGTCATTAAGTGTCGCATGTCTTGAAAAGCGGCCTGCACTCTTTTGACAACAAAATCCGTGGTGACCCAGTCGGTCCACGTCCGTGCCACAAGGGCAGGTGTGTGAAGTGCATACCATGACCCCAAGCAGACCAGTCGCTAGACGAAGCGAGGTCGGATCCAGGAAGGTACCGGTATATGGAGAAGGATGGGCATGTAGCCAATGACCGGCCTCTCTGGCTCCGATCGCCAAAAGTCTTGCGCGATCAGGACCTGAACTGCGGCTCAGAATCGATTTGTATGTTAAATCGCAATAAATATCGTCCCAGCTCCTTTGAGATTTTAGGTTGTCTGGAAATTCTTTATCCGGGCAAGCAATTTGAAAAGCATTCTTGGCATCCTCCAAGCCCGCAGTCTCATAGTTTGTGGGCAAAGCCCTTAAGACATTACCTATGAGACGTGACATGCTATGGGTGGACGACAAAAAGGCTGGGGAAGCAACACTCGAAATTTTGCGGATTCCTAAACCGCCAAACCGAATAGGGAGGGATGCTTGTAACCAAGATGGTTCATTGAGCTGAATAATTAAAATCATTTCTAAACTAGTTTTGACTAAATCGTCTATTGGTGAAACCAAATTTGGATGTTTCCAAAAAGGGCTACAGCGAAGCACATAAGTAAATTTAGGGACAAAAAGGCAAAACTGTAGAATTATATGAGCATAATGAGGACTGATTTCGAGTAAACAATTTGCGTGACTTTGGAATTTAGAAGTAGTGTTAGTAATATAATCAGGAAAAGATTCTTCAAAGATAGGAGAACCCAGGAGGCAAAGTGACTTTCTGTCTACTATTTTGATATTTGGTGCCAGAAAAATGAATTTGGATTTGAAATTATCCAAACCGTAAGAAGATTTTTGAATAAAGACACATTTGCTAAAATTTAATTCTAAACCAATATTTTCGAAATTTGATTTAATATCTGATAGGTCAGATAACACAGTGTCCACATCGCCTCCCACGGTTCTGTCATCCAAATACCAAACGTTAAATTTCGATTTTAAATTGCTGGCCCGAGGGGATCGCCCTGCTGACAGCCGACCTCCGAAGAAAGTTCATGGGAACGGTAAATCAATTTTGAAGGTTCTGCGTAGCAGGTAAGCAGGTATTGATACAGTTCCGGAATTTTGTTCTTAGCTTCTGTCAGCATGGCATCCCTGTTTACTGAATTGAAAACATTTTTGACGTCAATTTTGACTACAATTTCGCAATTATCATACGAAAGGTAGGTTCTTAAGGCATGGACGACTGCCTCACACCTACCTTTCGTGCCAAATCCTAATTGTATAGGTTCGAAAACAGACTGTAATTTAGATTTGATATGTCTCACCGCAATTTTGGATGCCAAACGTCTTAAAGTTGACCCCCCACAGCAATGGGTCTCACCCCTCCGTCCTTTTTAGTTAAGGCGATCAAATTAGCACCAAATAAAAGTGAGGCAATAATCAGCGTTGATTTTGCCTGAAAACATAAAATTTATTAATTTTGTAATAGAGCAAATAAGCTGCTCACCTGCATCACCCACAGAATAAGAAGTTAAATCTTTTAAATGTTGGGGTGAGATTCCGTCTAGGCCGGCCGCTGAACCGGTTTTAAAAGAAATGATTGCGTCAATAACGTCTTTGCCTTCAATTTCGAGTCAGGCCTGGTCTGCTGTAGGAAAATTGTTTCGAATGCAAAGCCGAAAGGGTATCAGGAGTATCAGGCGACAACACGTCGTTAGTAAAAAGAAGACGTGCGGCGCCTTTGAGATCCCCGTCGGCAATTTTGCCTTCAATTAATTTAATTCTAGATAATATTCCCTCTTGGGAGAATCAAAAGGTAAAGACGTATTTGTCAAACAGTTATTTTTGATTTTCTGGGTTGGAGAAATAGCCTAATTGTTTTTGACGTGCAAAGTAGTATAGGAAAAAAGGAAGAGATTATGCCAGTCTACAATTTGGTTGCGCTCCACACATTTTTTAATCACATCTATTGTATTAAAATAACTTGGTAAATCTCTCAATATTGTGCGTACAATCTTACATTTGCAAATGGATTGTATGGGAGAACATGTTTTTCAACTACAATGTTAAGTTTGTTCTTTGGATAAATTATCTTGAATGAATGATATATTTATTTGCAAGAATATAGGTAGCTAACATAAGATCTAGATTATCTCGGGATACAAAACATCGTAGATAACATATTCATTGTACGGAACCCTTACGACGTGAGTTCAAATCGCACTTTTCCGGTTTTTTCGTTATTGGAGCATGTTGCAGATCACGATAGATATTTATTCAGGAAACGGACTTTATTTCAGCTTTTGAAATAAAGTATAGGGTATGTGACTTCTTTTTAAATTTGATTTTCGAAACCTAGAAATAATAAAGCCACAGTAAAAAAAAAATGTTTAAATATCTAAAAAAAAATGCGAATTTGTTCGCATTTTAAGGTCTATGCTAGACAGAAACAGCACTACTAGCATCTGACGTCACCACACAGGAGAGCCATAGTTACGTAGTAACTATATCTAATCTGTGGGCATAGCAACTTCGCGCCATTCAGTACAATGATCGTTTTGTGTGACAATGATAGAAGAATAATTTCAAAAGCGTATATACTACTTCTCAATTTTTTCACCGATTTCATTTGTGTTTTTCACAATACGTCTCTTTTAGTAACATATTTAAAATAAGTATTAATTCATGTTTTTCTTTGATAGTAGTCAAATCATCATCATCATCATTTCAGCCGAAAGACGTCCACTGCTGGACATAGGCCGCCCCCAAGCACCGCCACTTCGACCGGTTTTGTGCTTCCCGCATCCAGCGGATTCCTGCGGCCTTCACAAGGTCCACCTTGTAGGAGGCCTTCCAACGCTACGTCTTCCGGTACGCGGTCGCCACTCCAGAACCTTCCGGCCCCATCGGACACTTTTCTGCGAACAATGTGCCCTGCCCACTGCCACTTAAGTTTGGCAATTCTTTGGGCTATGTCGGTAACCTTGAGTCGCCTGCGGATCTCTTCATTTCTGATTCGATTCTCTTCTCTACATTGCCCTTTGAGTGACTTTTAGCCTTTTGATAAGGCCCATTGTAAGCGACCACGTTTCAGTGCCATAGGTCATCACTGGAAACACGCACTGGTCAAAGATTTTCGTCTCGAGACACTGCTGTATGTGGGACGAGAAGATATTGCGTAGCTTCCCGAACGCTGCCCAGAAATTGGACCTACCTAACTAGGTAGGTAGGTAGGCAAATACCCTACCCTAATCCCCTAACACCCTAAACCCTATACCCTAAATGGGTATAATACCCAAGAATAGAATAGAATAGAATAGAATACTCTTTAATATGTATACCATAAAAATTACAGGTATAAATGTAGAAATTTTAGATAGGGTGACACAATGGGCGGTCTTATCGCTAAAAGCGATCTTTTAAAGACAACCTTTGGATGAATTAGGGGGTAAAGGAGAGACTGAAAAACTGAAACTGAAAACTGCAGGTAGTCTGTGGTGTACCATTCATATATATACAATAAATAAATAAATACATACATACATACATAAAACATATTAAAATTATTCAATAATAATCATAAAACTAGCGCTAAGAACCAAAACAGGTGCAAAGAACAAAGAAAATTAAAAAAATACGTTTTAGGAGAGAGATAGTGTCTAAATGGGTAATGGGTATACCCTATTCTAGAAAGTTTAGGTGGTTATTAATTCTGGGAATCCTTTCACGCTTTTCTTTCAATAAAAAAACCTAATTCAGACGCACACTCTAAAACAAAAAATACCCAAATCGGTCCAGCCAGCATTTCATTTTTATTTATTTCTGAATGGAATATTATTTATTGTTGCTACAGGTATTTACAAATAATGTTGGTTAAGATTAAGAACCATGTCTCTGCAGCATACCCCTTGGGTGTACAACTGTACAATAAAAAGAAAATAAAAATAATAATCTAACATGGATAAATAAGCCCACGTTCGTAAATATATCGCGCACTGAATTTTCAACTCTCGGTGTTATGCCGAGCATTGAGAATCCAACAGAGTGCAACCCAGCGCGTCGAAAACACACGCTGTTTGAATTTCAAAAATCACTGCGCGAAAAATCACCTGCGTGAACCTGGGTTAAAATTAAACTACATATATATTTTGAATTTTAGTAAGATGTTAATATAAGGTAAAATATGTTGTTTATGCTTTTCTTTATCACTCAAAAATATAAAAACTTTTGAAACAAATGAATCTCTGTAACACACGGAAAATCTAAATTAACCAGAGAAACTCTCGTGTATTGACATAAAAAGCAGGAATTCGTGAAACAATTGAATTCGTGGTGGGCGGCCGGTACTAGTGTGAACATCAAAGGAATGCGCCCGCATCGCGACATAGCTATGCTTTGCGGCGAACTTTGTAATGACATCATGACCGACGAGTGTACCGCAAGGATTGACCGAGTTTCGCGGGAAGGTACTTATGGGTCACCGAGGCCCCCGCAACACAGGCAACGGAAGGAATACGGGTGGGTTTTAGTCAGTAAGAGTCTGACACACCCTCCCGCTCCGCCCAGGCGGGAGAAGTTATTTGATAATATCCCACCCAAAAAAAAAGGTCTCCACCCCTTCGGAAGCAGTTACATTTATTTAGGATTATGAAACCAATCCTTAGTTAATTGAAAACTATGAAGGAATATTCCAGGAAGGACATATTGTCTCAAACAACCAAAGCCACAATGATTGGAAGGAAAGACGTTGATACCACTTACCTAAGATGGATTCAACCAATTAGGATATTCACAGAAACCAATGCGATCCGATGTGGTTCTAATTGGTTAGATATAATGTTTCAAATACTAAAGCTGACTCTAAACTTTAGAAGGTAGTATTGCGGTTTAAGCTAAACTAAGTATGCTTGAACTGAACTGTTGCATTTTAGAGTGCCTTGAAACAAGAGTTCTAACATTTTCTGACTGGTAATAAATCTGTAAATGTCCTGAAAAGGCATTAAATAATGTCTTTTCTGAAGACTATTTCAAAATTCGAACAGTATCTCAAATTGTTTGTGATCGTTTTGTGTATTTATGAGAAAATGGTAAAAATGGCAATAAAACGGATTTCTGTCTTTCGGTGGTCATGTTTGAATCGTGAGTTATGATCAAACTCAAACTCAAAGCATTTATTTCAATTAAACCATTTACAGGCACTTTTAAACCGTCAAGAAGTCGGTCAGTTGGAATTATGTAGCTAGTCGTCCATTCAAAAGCGTAGTAGGTACCTATGGAGAAGAACGGGGAAGAAACTTCACGGACACTCTTTTAAATTAAAATGTTACAAAAATATTGCTACATCTTTAATGTTGAATTTATAACTAAATGTGAGCACGATGTAAAGAAACGCGTCCATAGTACAGCAAATAAAAACAAACAAAAAAATAAAACAATCCAAAAATAAAATAATTAAATTATGCCGTGGCAGTTAAGAGATGACCAGTCCCAACTGACAGCGCCCGCTCACGAACATGACGCATGGATCAGCACCATTTGGCTCAACTATTTTGAAGGGATCTAAATGATCCAACACACGCGCCACCATCAGCGAGACATCTGAGTGAACATGACATACTCTCAGCAGCCAGGGCACATTCAAGTCAATAAAATATATAAATATCCCGGAAAATGGTAGCTCTATTGTACATAATACTCACACCTGTGTTATGCAATTATATTATATCCAAAGGAAATTGAGTTTATACAATGCAAAGATAGTCTTACAATCTTCAGCAGCTCCAACAATATTTTCAAATGTACAGTTAGTTGTGGTTGTGGAGCAGGACCAGCATTGAGTCAAGCATTTTCACCAGCGAAATAATCCGATGTCACTTATAATGAGCCTGCCTGCATAGTGTGCGTTTTACACAAGATTTGAATTTCGTCTCATTCAGTTGAAGTATGTAGGGTGGAATTTTATTGTAATACTTTATATAGTACCCCATGAAAGATGAGTCTACTTTAGCCAGTCTGAAACCTGGTTGAGCTAATAGGTCCCTATTTCTAGTACTATAATTATGTCTTTCACATCTTTTACTAAAAGCATGTAAGTCAAGGTACCGTCATGATGTTAATTTCCTTAAAATAAAACTTTTTACAAAAAAAAAAAAACAACCGACTTCCAAAAAAACACTACAAAGTGAAAAATAACTTTAATTTCGGAAGTCGGTGTCTTTGGATCTGTATTTTAGTTTTTTGCCACCGACTTCCGAAATTAAAGTTATTTTTCACTTTGTAGTGTTTTTTTGGAAGTCGGTTGTTTTTTTTTTTGTAAACAGTTTTATTTTAAGGATATTAACATCATGACGGTACCTTGACAAAAGTTTAAAAAAATAAAAATGTTTACTTATAAGATAAAAATACTTTTTTTGTAAAAAGTATTTTTAATTTTTAGATTTTAGTGGGTCAGTTTGAAAGTTATCTAAGTTACAATAGCCTAATGTCAACAGCTCATCACCTTTTACAAAATATTGCTTTTCTTGATGCAGGGACATTAATTGTTGAGGAGTTCTCCTGGTAAGAACCAGGAGAACTGCCACTCACCAAATGCATTGTGAAGAGCATACATGGCTTAGCAACCATATTAAAGTACACAAGTAAATACTTCTTATTAAGTAGTTCCAGTGGCCATCTGTGCTCTTTATCATAAATTCCATTCCACTAAATGGTGCTTTCCGAGAGCAAATGCACAAGTTACTATAAAAAATACCTAAATCGTTATAGAGGTGCCTTTAAAATTTGAGGATTTCCCTCGATTTCCATAGGATCAGGATAATGAGGGGATCATTAGATTATGACTTGGTGACAATGGGACAACCTCGAAAGCATACCCTTTCAAATAAAAAAATAAAGAACTTTTAAAATCGATCCACAATTCACGGAGAAATCGGCGAACATACATAAAAAAAAAACACTTCGAATTGATAACCTCTTCCTTTTTTAAGTCGGTTAAAAATCCCTTATAGAATCGCGCTTGCGGAGATTATAATGGCTCTGATGGTTCTTTTCTGCATAATAAAAATAGACTCGAAGTCTGCAGCCCGTTCTCAAAGCAAAATACCGTAAGACATGATAATATGAAAGTACCTAAAATAGACTAGCCTCGCGGTATCTACATCAGTAAATTGAAGGATTTTTCTGCATAAGCTGCTGAACTTACCCGTCTTGCAAGACATGTTAAATGAGGACCCCATTTATTTATTTATTTATTTAAACTTCTCGCACACAATTAAGTACAAAGGCGGACTTAATGCCTTAGGCATTCTCTACCAGTCAACCAAGGGTGGTGAAGAGATAAGATGGCAGGTGCTCTGAGAGGAAATAAATAACGAAAAATATTAAAGATAACATAATAGATTATAAATAGAATAAGTACAGAAATACATAAATAGGTTACAAGCATAAAATACAAATACATACATATTTACTACAATATATACCTACATTATACATATATATATACATACAAATTCAAGGAAAAGAGATACATAATTGAGATGACTCTACGCTATTTGTTTTGAAAATAACTCTGCAATTTCCTGATATCAAGAGGAAGCGCATTCCAAAGAAGAATGGACTGAATATGAAAGGAAGAATGAACAAAGTCAGAAGTATGAGAAGGACAGAGTAGAAGAAGATTGTTGGAAGAACGCAGACTTTTAGCGTGCGAAGTACATAGATATTGGAAGTGAGACATAAGATAAGAAGGAGGGGTGGGAGAGTTGTCAAAATCAAAATCAAAAGTCATTTATTCAAACTAGGCTGAGAATCAGCACTTTTCGAACGTCAAAATTACATAAGACAGTCCCCCAAAACACCCACCCTTCACCACTTCCTAGTGCTTTAGCTGGGAAGAAGAAGTGGTCAACAAACTCCCCAGCAGCACAGCTGTCTGTTCAGTTAGAGGGAAAAAAAAAATGGATTCTATACAACAGTATGCAAAACAATTTACATTACGTGCAACATAAAACATTAAATTATTAGCCATATGTCAGCTAGCACACCACTATACCAACAAAAAAAAAGAAAAGCAAAACACCGAAAACTATTAATTCTCAAGCAGAGATAAAAACGTAAACAGAACTTAATGCCCAAATAAAAGCCTCCAAGCATAAAAGGCGTGCCCGCTTACATATAGCTATAGCTGCAACAGCCTGTGAAGGGAGAAAAGAGTGGTCAAAGCGCGCAAGCTTCTTCTTTGGCGAATAGACATCCATTTGAGCTCAGACCTGTAGCTCGACACATGGTCATATTTCCTTAGGTTGAATATGAACCGGATACCATTGTTGAGTAGTCTGTCGAGCTTATCCAGCAGAACCGCGTTCAAGTCAAAGTAGCACACGTCACCATAGTCGATTATAGGGAAAATCAAAGTCTGCACAAGCATAGTCTTCGTCTTAGCGGGCAAAAAGTTCCTTAGACGATACAGGGATCGCAGAGTACCGTTGACCTTTTGACTAACACTATACCTGGCGTTGCCAGCCCAGCGTTGAGTCAAGATAGAAACCGAGATCTTTAACCGTAGGGGTAATGGGTATGACGGTACCATTAAAAATAAGAGAAGGAAGAGAGCTAAGTGCCACCCTACCCATCATGCGCGAGCATCCAATTACAATGGCCTGGCACTTTGAGGGGTTTACTGACACCCCAAAACTATCAGACCATTTTTTGATAGCGTCTAAGTCTCGGTTTACATCTGCTATAGCGTCCGATAAACCTTCTACCCGCTCAGCTGTATACAACTGAAGATCATCAGCATAAAGATGATACGAACATCGAAGACGGTGAGTAATAAAATTAATGAAGATGGAGAATAACAGTGGGGAAAGAATACCGCCTTGTGGAACACCAGCATTCAGGACGCGCCAACTCGAAGAGCTCTCATCAACGCGAACCGACTGCTGACGACCCCGAAGATAAGAAGAGAACCATTCCAGGGCCTCGGGTGAAACCATAAGATGAGAGAGGATAGTAAGGAGAATATCATGACTGACGGCATTAAAGGCATTGGAGAAGTCAATTAATACCAAAACGGTAACCTTGGTATCCTCCATCGCTTCTCTAATGTCACCAGTCACTTTAAGAAGAGCGGAGGCTGTACTGTGCCCAGGCCTGAATCCAGACTGAAAAGAGCTAACAAGGTTGTTCTGGTGAACAAACCCCGTAAACTGCTTGTGTACGCAGGCCTCAAGCACTTTAGACAGGAATGGGAGAATGGAAATACGTCGAAAGTGGCTGGGTAGGGAGGGACTTGGGATTTTAGGGAGTGGGCGGATATAGGCCATACGCCACAGGGATGGGAATTGTCCGGAATCAAGAGAAAAGTTGATGATGTGGGTAATCGGAGGGAGAAGGATATCGAGGATCCAAACGACCATACTACGGCTGATGCCGTCATAGCCCACAGCCTTGGATTTTATGGAAAGGATGATCTTTTTAATTTCTTCCAAGGTGACCGGAGTGAAGTGAAATGGTTCTATTATGGGACTAGCTAAGCCAGTAATGAAATCGACCGTCTGGGACATCACTTGGGAATCCAAATGACAGGAGGTTGTGAAGTGACGGTTGATATCATCAAGGCCAATCGTATTAGGAAAATCCACATGACGTGGTCTACTGATACCAAGAGTACCAAGGAACTTCCAGATATCAGCAGGTGAAGAAGAAGATATGTTTTCGAGAATATGGCGGCGTTTAGCGTTGCGTATCATCTGATTACACCGATTTCTAGCAGCTTTGAGAAAGTTGCGATTTTCTTCATTGCGATCGTTTTTAAATTTACGAAAGGCTCGATCCCTACGCCTCATCGCCATTCGAACCCCTGTCGTTATCCAAGGAGCAGGAGGACGCCGAAGTTTGATATTCTTAACAGGAGCGTGTTTGTCCTACCATCGAACATGATCCCAGGAAAGCGGCTTTATCGACGAGCGCTAGTTTCTCTTGATTCGATACATCCTAACTAATATTATAACTGAGAATTGAGATAATTTGGCACTTGGGTAGACCATGACCTGGATTGGAACATACGATACTTTTTAGGTAGGATACTTATAGTTTCGCCATGTCTGTCTGTCTGTCTGTCTGATCCCACTGTAGCTCAGAGACGCTTAGTACTAGAAAGCTGTAATTTGGCATAGGTATACATATTAATCACGCCAACAAAGTGCTAAAATAAAATCTTGAAAAAAAATTTTTTTGGCGTACCCTTGCATGTAATGTGGGGATGATATTTTTTTTCTCGTCTACCCCATGGTGTGGGGTACTGTTGGATAGGCCGTTAAAATGTTGCAGGTCTGTGAGCACCACTTTTCAATTCAAGGATCCACTTGCGTAATATTAAGCATTAAAGTGCTAATTTTTGTTAGAGTCAAGTGTCCCCCCCCTGCCAGCTAAATGGTTGTTTATGGAGATGTGAAAAAAAATCATGGCAATAGTACATAAATGAAATTAAAGGAAAACTATCTCGGCTAAGTAGGCTTTACAAGTTCACGAGTTATAGTCGGTCGACCAACTTAATTTTGCAGTTGGAGAATTGACCGTGCCATATATCGATGTATGGGAGAACAGGTGTGTTTTTGGAATAAATTCGTCCCAAGTAATCCCAACTACGGAACCCTTCATTGTGCGTGGTCCGACAATTCTGGGAATCCTTTCACGCTTTTCTTTCAATAAAAAAAACCTAATTCAGACGAACACTCTAAAACAAAAAAAAAAAAAAATACCCAAAACGGTCCAGCCAGCTTTTCATTTTTATTTATTTCTGAATAGAATATTATTTATTGTTGCTACAGGTATTTACAAATAAAGTTGGTTAAGATTAAGAACCGTGTCTCTGCAGCATACCCCTTGGGTGTACAACTGTACAATAAAAAGAAAATAAAAATAATAATCTAACATGGATAAACAAGCCCACGTTCGTAAATATATCGAGCACTGAATTTTCAACTCTCGGTGTTACGCCGAGCATTGAGAATCCAACAGAGTGCATCCCAGCGCGTCGAAAACACCTGCGTGAACCTGGGTTAAAACTAAACTATATATTTTGAATTTTAATAAGATGTTAATATAAGGTAAAATATAATATAGTTTTTATGCTTTTGTTTATCACTCGAAAGTATAAAAACTTCCGAAACAAATGTATCTCGTTTAACACTATTATACAGAAAATCTAAATTAACCAAAGAAACTCTCGTGTATTGACATAAAAAGCAGGAATTCGTGAAACAAGTGAAGTCGTGAAACAAGTGAATTCGGGGTGGGCGGCCGGTACTAGTGTGAACATCAAAGGAATGCGCCCGCATCGCGACATAGCTATGCTTTGCGACGAACTTTGTAATGACGTCATGACCGACGAGTGTACCGCAAGGATTGACCGAGTTATAATGTTAGAGAGATTTTGTTTAAAAAATAATCTTACTGTTCACATAGCCAGTTATTTTGCTGTACTACGAGCTGATATAAATAATTTTATTTTTGTAAGTAGGTGTGTAAAACACTCGTCAAACATATTTTTTTAAACTAGATGAGGTCGGCGTTTCCTATCTGACTACTCTGAGAAGAAAGGCCGAAACAAACTCAGAGGACACAGTCTCTTTTAAAGTCCAGACATAATCTTGGTCAGATGAAGAGTTCCACTAAATCTGTGTGGTTTTCCCTCAAAATACCATTTCAGACACCATTATACATGGTCTTTACATGATCTGACCAAGATTATGTCTGGACTTTAAAAGAGACTGTGACCTCTGAGTTTGTTTCTTCTCAGAGTAGTCAGGTAAGAAACGCCGACCTCATCTAGTTTAAAAAAATATGTTTGACGTGTAAAAGTGTTTGTAAAAACCTACTTACAGAAATAAAATCATTTATCATTTAACTGTCCAGCCAGTGCACGCATTAGTCAGTATTTGTGCAGCTCAACTCAGAACTTAAGGAGCTCAACGATTCAACGAACAATACCAAAGAAAGGACATTTGGCTTAAAATATTTAAGATTCACAGATATACCCTTTCCGAAAATAGTTTCAACAATTTATACTTAAGATTCTTTCTTTAATAGAATTTTCCTGGGTTATTTCCAAGAAAGAACTCGTTTAGGCAATCTTGAACTTGTAAGAAACAAAAAAAAACGATATAAAAATTATAGTAGTTTTGATTAATACTAATTAAGAATTAAGATTGCTGTAAGAGAGATATACGAATGTAAATTAAATATATTATGTAGAGTGTGAGAAGATCGATGTAAAGCAATCTTCTGCTAAATATAGGCCTCTTAAATTTCACGCCATTTAGCTTAACTCAGTGGAATTAATCTAAATGGCGTGAAATTTAAGAGGTCCGCGTAATGGATGGATGAGACCGAGTGCACTCTCATCCATCCATTACGCGGACATAATAACTATTGATTTTGGAATAAAATATGAAACCCAACCGGTCATATAAAAAAACAATCTCAATATAATATTACACACCCACAGATAGTGAACAGGGCTATTGACATTTATCGGAACAATATAATAGATAAAGACTCTAATAAAACGAAAGATATTGGATATTGTCAACCGTTATCATTTGCGTAAAAACTGATATTACTTTTATCTAGGGCGGCTGAATTTCGCAACTTTTGTGATTGATTTCTAAGCGCCTAGATTTGTGTGTAAACTAACGGTGTTGAATTTAAACCTTCATCCGTGAAATGATTCCAAGCGGTATATTCTGTATAAATCTCACCTTAAAGAAGTAAGTTCAAAAACTAAAACCAGACTATTGAAAAATCACGCTCTAAAAGTATGAAACAAGAAAATATTCTCATCTGAAATTGTTATGTACAAACTATTTAATACTTATTGTCTATTAAATAAACAATTTACAGGTAATACATTTGAATACATAACATGTATGTATGTTAAAAAATGTTAATCAGCCTATAATGTTCCCACTGCGGGACACAGGCCTCCTCTCCGTGAGAGGGAGTGGGGCCGTACTCCACCACGCGGGCCCAGTGCGTGTTGGTAGATGTCACATGTCTTCGAATTTTTGGTTCCTGGACATGCCGGTTTCCTCACGATGTTTTCCTTCACCGTTTTGAGAGCAGTGGTGATATAATAATTTACACAAAGTAAAGCGCCTGTCTGGGTTCGAACCTACGACATACAACTCGTAAGTCACTGCCGTTGTCACTGGGCCACCACTGATCTCATACATTTGAATAACATAACATAACATCACGCCTTGTTTCCCCGAAGGGTTGGGCAGAGGTGTACCTATAGTACACCCACATTTCACCAATTATGTTCAAGTCCCATGTAATAGAGGGCGAGCCTATTGCCATCATATTAAATTTTCAACGCCAAATGTCATGCAGCAATGGAATAGAGTTGGACCCTGTTGAGTCGACAGTTTTTCTTGGAATAACTATTGACGCTAAATTACAATGGCGCCCACACATAGAAAAATTGTCAGGAAGGCTAAGTTCGGCCGCCTATGCTGTTAAAAAAATTCGACAGATAACCGATGTAGATACGGCCAGAATTGTTTATTTTAGTTATTTTCATAGTCTTATGTCCTATGGGATTCTTCTCTGGGGAACCTGTGCGGACATTAATACCGTCTTTGTTTTACAAAAAAGGGCTGTTCGAGCCATTTACAACCTAGGTCCAAGAGATTCCCTTCGAGAAAAATTCAAAGAAATAGATATTCTGACTGTAGCCTCTCAATATATATTTGATAATCTTATGTATGTACACAAAAATATATCAAATTTTAAGAAAATGTCCGATATCCACAGTTTAAATACCAGGAATAAACATAATCTTGCTGTACTACACACTCGCCTCCACAGAGTAGGCAACTCGTTCATGGGTCAATGTATACGCTTTTACAACAAACTTCCTATTGCTATTCGAAATTTACCATTAAACGATTTAAAAGCTGTATTAAAACCAAACTTTGTAAAAAGGGGTACTATAAAATTTCAGATTATTTAGAAGACAAAAAAGCTTGGGATTGAGCTGCTCGCTCTGATAAGCTTTGTGCTAAAACCATTAAATTTGATATTTAAATTATGCAAAATCATCATTATGTACAACTATATGTACATATTGACATTGATGAATATTATAAGCAAAATTAAGTGAATATTTATGTATGTACCTTGAAAAGTATTATATTACTTTAATTATTGTGAATGTGAGCACTATGTGGGTCATCTTTATTTATTTCGTTGTTTTTTTTTTTTTTTTCTCTTAGTTTTAATTATGGTCTGGCATTTTGAGTTCTTTATGCGGCCAAACCAATTGTCCTTTCCTTGGTATTGTTCGTCGAGTCGTTGAGCTCCTTAAGTTTTGAGTTGAGCTACACGATTACTGACAAATGCTTGCACTGACTGGACAGGTCCACTCAAATTTGTGTGGTTCTTTCCTCAAAAGACAATTTCAGACATAGATCTACATGGTCCTCACATGATCTGACCAAGATTATGTCTGGACTTTAAAAGAGACTTTGACCCTTGAGTTTGTTTCGCCATTTCTTCTCAGGGGTAGTCAGATAGGAAATGTCGACTCCATCTAGCTTATTTTTTAATATGACGTGTAAAAGTGATTCTCATATCCTATTTACAGAATAAACAATTTCATTTCATTTCATTTCATTTCATTTCATTTCATTTCATTTCAACCGGGCACAAATCCAGACTCCGGGCTGCTACTGAGAAATTCCAGATAGAAAAAGCCAATAACACTTTGTCCAACCCGGGAATCGAACCCAGGACTGACAGGCTGAGCATGAGGCTCAGCTAGTGCTTGCAACCGCTAAATCAACAAAGCAGTTAGTTAGTAAGCGATCAAAGGCTTTAGGGCAAAGTGAATACGACCACGGCTCCCAATCATTGGGTGCATACAAGCAAAGCTGCGAGTTACAGCTAACAATATACAGGCTGGTCCAAATAGTGACGTAAAAAAAAAGCACAGCTTGTTTCCAGCAGACGATCAAGACGCTTCCAACGGTACCTCATTTGTCAAATTATTGTAAGTAGTTTAGAAATTATGAGGGAACAGGTGAACATACATACATACGTACCCACATACATACATACATACATACATACATACATACCGGTTAAAATCATAACCGTCCTTTTTACTTCAACGGAGTCGGGAAAAAAATTAGGCGAAGTGTGCTTAAAATGTGTTGCCGTCCACCTGATGTTAGGGATTCACACTGTTGACAGGTTACTTCACCTAAGTTTTCACGTGAGATATTTATAGAATAACATTACTGAACCTATAATCCAGTAATTTAAAACATAGGTTGCAAAAAATCAGTACAGTGCATTTTTTTTTGTTTGCAAGCTGCAAACTTGGTGTTACAGTATTGGTGTGTACACCAATACTGTAAAACCAAGTTTGCAGCTTCGAAAGACCTCTGTTAACTGCGTGGCTCGAAAAACCCCCAAAATTCTCGGTCATTTTACAGAATTGTAATGGTACGCCTCGGGAGGCAGCCAATATTTTGAACTTTTTGAAATTTTAGACCCTTATCTCCGAAACTACTGAAGTTTTGGAGATAAGGGTCAATTTTGGTCAATTTTCATGTATTTTCTTAAATAACTTGAAAACTATTTATTTTAAAATTATAAAAAAAATATTTGGGTTTCAAATATATTTTTTTCAATAATTTTAGGAGCAGTGGTGGCCCAGTAGTAACGACCGCGGCTTACGGGTTGTAGGTCGTAGGTTAGAACCCAGACAGGCGCTTTACTTTGTGTAAATTATTTCATCACCACTGCTCTCAAAAACGGTGAAGGAAAACATCGTGAGGAAAGCGGCATGTTCTAAAACCAAAAATTCGAAGACATGTGGATTACGGCCCACTCCCTGTCACAGAAAGGAGGCCTGTGTCCCAGCAGTGGGAACATTATAGGCTTATAATTTTAAGTTTACACAACAGAAATTAGTTATTTTTTAAATTTTATTTAGAGCCCAAAATTAAAAAAAAAATTCAGAAAATAGTTCTTAATATCAGGAAAACCTATAAGAAGTCTATCTTGGGAAACAGATGAAAATTGACCGTTCCCCCCTTATCTCCGAAACTACTGACCCTAAAATGAAAAACAACAACTATTTTCTGCATTTTTTTTATTGTTAGGCTCAATAGTTTCGGAGATGAGGGGAGAATGGTAAAAATTCATTTTTTCTTAAATAGCTGTAAAACTACTTATTTTAAAACTATTAAATCAAAATGAGACCTCGCAACAAGCCCTTTCATTTGATTTGTCTGTCACACGGTACAGTTTGCAAACCATTTATTTTTAATTTTCTAATTTTCCCCCAAAGGTGTACCTCATATTCAAAATTCATTTATTTACGATACACGTCCGTGTTTGGGTCGCTGAAATTCATGTTTACCAAATTTCAACTTTCAACAACCGATGACCTTGTGGTCGAAGTGGCGGTGCTTGCACGCACACTAGGCGTGGCCTATGTCCAGCAGTGGACGTCTTTCGGCTGAAATGATAATGATGATGATGAAATTTCAACTTAATCGGTCCAGTAGATTCGGAGCAAATCGGCTGTGACAGACTGATAGACAGACAGACAGACACACGAGTGATTCTATAAGGGTACCGTTTTTTTCCTTTTGAGGTACATACAGTACATACCCTAAACAAATAATGGCTTCGGATTTGTGAACAGCAAAGCCAAAATAAAGTCATATTTTATCCTAGTAAGAAAACTACATTAAAAGCTGCATAGCTGCTGCGTGTTACGATTCAGAACAATTTAGTTGGGAGTTTAGTTGAAGGGAAACTAAAAACTAAAGTATATCACCGACCCGGCCTTGAACTGGTTAAGTGACGGATATAAATGACTACAATAGCTCTCACGTTGGAGGGCAACCATACTTTGTTTGGTTGATGTTTATATCGTCCCCGTAGAGCGAAAAGTCATAAAGTCGATAATGACCAAAATGAGATACGAAGCCTAAAAAAAAAAAATAAAAAGAAACGTAACTTTCATTTGACATTAGATATTTCTGAATGTATGATTTTATCTCGTTGTTTTTTGATTCAGGCTTATGTTTTAAAGATAATAAGGGAAAACGAAAGTAATTAATTATTACCCTTGAAACATTTAGTTTCGAAGTAAGTTAGTGATTTTTCGATCTGAGTTAGTGATGTTTCGCCCATCTTTAAACTAATTTGATAGAATCGAATTGATTTAGTTATCTTTTAACTTCTTTCTGAGAGATCATAATAATCTAAAAATAATGACTTAGTATTTTATCGCTCCTAGTAGTCAAAAGTATAGATAAGAAAATCATTAAAATATAACTAAGTTTACAGTATTGTCTTGCTGATTTTAGGTAGTCATAAAATAATTAAGTAACTTAATTAGGAATTTATTCCCCAAACTTTAAGCTTCAACGTGTCAACGTGATGTGTTTTCGCACTAGCTACAACGAAAACTATATTACTTATTGAAATTATATTAATAAATTAAATTTTCAGAAAAATACGGTGAAACCATTTTGACCATTTTTGGACTTAGTGACGGGGACGATATATACTTACAACGGTATTTTGCGCATTAACAACATATAGTAGAAGGGTGTAGTCATATTTAAAGGTGTGGTATAGACCATCGAACTGAACAATTTTCTTTGGGGACAAACAACTTAATCGCGAAAAAATATTCAGTCGTCCCATACATTTTGGGCGAGTAGGTATTGCAGTTTTGTAAATATATGAGCACCATCACATAAATAATGAATCTGCCATTGCTTCATGAGCACCATGTATCTATCACGTTCAGAAACTCAACTGCGTTTCTGTTAATAAAGTGTTTGATTGTATTACAAAAGCTTGTTTTATAAAGCAAGTAGCTGCGTAATGCTTTACAAAATATTACATTACCTGTAAATAAAGAAACAACATTCAAAGCTTTTAGTTTCACGAATACCGTCTCCCTTTTCTCCTTCAAGTATTGTATTTCTCACAATAGTTTTTATAACAATTATAACCTCCAAATCACAATGACATGCACAACATGACAACCCACTGTCATCCCTCATCATGTCAGTCAGTCATTCATTCCTACATTCATGCAATCTATCTTATCGGTCATTCTATTAATCACTCGCGCTTGAATGAGCGCGAGTAAAGTCAAATGAAAGAAATGATAGGTATGTAAGTAGGTAATCATTTCCTTACAATGATACAATTAAAATAGCAACCAGTTTGATTGAGTTTGATATATTTGCAGATGTCATATCGGTACTCATGACACATATTTAGAAAATGCCTAGTAAAAGTCACGGTAAGCATAAACTCATGGAAAAGAGACCACCTTGAGTAACACGTTAAATTAAGTAGGTACCTAACCAGCCAGTACTAACCTTGCTGACTGGCTAATCATTTTACCAATTCATGAGCGTTGACAAAAACAAACAGGAGATTTCTAATTACAATATAATCTTACAGGATTATAATATTTAATAATAAATTCCTAAAACATTCCTTATCATTTAATTTAAAGTTAAAATCTCAGCGTTCGCGTATTTACTGACGTCATCAAAGAAATATTAAAGCCAAAGTCAAACATAGGACAAAATCGAAACGTTAACACAAAGGGTAGTGTAAACAAGAGAAGGAATTGTTACTGACGCTTGTATTTGATCGGGACTTAGTATAACTTGTAATTCTTGAACAATCGTAAGGAGAAATTGACTTTTTGCTAAAGCTTTGTAAGAAATACTTCTGTAACAAAATACTCCCCAAATCTTTTGTATTGTTTGACCAGTATTACTTAAGTCAGTAAGAAAAACTGTAGCAACCCGTTCAATGTCGGCCAGCTTTGATTACCAGACGGTGTTTTGTTTTTCTTCAGGGGGCTTGTAGGGGCTTGTGGCTAAGTAATAACAGCCGCACGGGTCGATCGATCAGGTTAAGCTACGCTTGCCGTGTCCTTCGGTTGGTCCGTGGATGGGTGACCATCTTTACATACCAAGACACCTCCGTGCCTCGGAAAGCACGTTAAGCCGTTGGTTCCAGCTGTCATTTCTAGACAGTCGTTACGGGTCGTCAGAAGCTCGAAAGTCTGACAACCAGTCTTACCAAGGGGTATCGTGTTACCCAATAACTGGGTTGTGGAGGTCAGATAGGCAGTCGCTCCATGTAAAATACCGGTATTCAGCTGTATCCGGACTGGAAGCCGACCAACATAGTTGGGAAAAGGCTAGGCAGATGATGTTTTTCTTCATATAATCAATAATATGGTTGGAGTTTTCCTACGTGATCGAATCAGAAATGAAGAGATCCGCAGGCAAACCAAGGTAACCGACATAGCCCGAATAATTGCCGAACTTAAGTGGCAGTGGGCAGGGCACATTGCTCGCAGAACAGATGGCCGATGGGGCCGAAAGGTTCTGGAGTGGCGACCGCATACCGGAAGACGTAGAGTCGGAAGGCTTCCGACAAGGTGGGCCGATGACCGCAGGAATCCGCTGGATGCGGGAAACAAAAAAACCGGTCAAAATGGCCATGCTTGGGGGAGGCCTATGTCCAGTAGTGACGCCAGACGAGCAGACATCTTTCAGCTGACAAGATGATGATGATGAATCAATAATAGTAAGAACTTTCTCTAGCTCTAAAGATTTGGCAGCCCCGGATCTAAAATTATTACGAGGCGAGTCAAAAACTGCTCCCTGCCACCCACCGCCAAACCTTTATGCTTCTTTATGAAGCCTTATATTTTTAAATATACGTGAACATGTCTGACGCTCTGGGCGGAGCGGTAGGGTGTGTCAGACTATTACTGACTAAAACCCATCCATGTCCCTCTCGTTGCCTGTGTTGCTAGGGGCCTCGGTAACCATTTTGTACCTTCCCGCGACCCCGGCAGGAGCGCAAGTGCCCACTAGGGCCGATGCCCTAGTGGACACTTGTGCTGAAATTTCTTTGAGGCGCGCGTGGAATACAACGCGCCGTCGACCCGGGCCTGGTCCTTATCGGACGACGAGCTACCCATTGCTCACCGTCCGCAAGCCGCCTACAGTGGCCGGAAATCCGCCCGGGATTCCCGACGCCCTGGGCGTCTCTTGCGGTGGCTAGGGGCGAGAGGGCGCGAAATTTGCCTTTTCCTCAACCGTCCTGCCTCCTCCTTCGTGAGCATTACTGCTGCGCAGAAGGAGGTGACGGCTGCCCATGCCCTCTCGATCCGTACCAAGGCCTGAATCAGGGCCGGACGCGATAGATCTCTGCCACCGATTACCTTCGAGGACACTGCGGTGCTCTGCCTAAGCCGGGCAGACCTCCACCGTATGCTCCATCGTGTCCTTCGGGCGATCCACACAGTCGTGACACCCGGGCGTTTCCTCACGCCTTATCCAACACAGAAACCTCCCGAAGCTGCCGTGACCCGTGAGGACCTGTGTCACGCGGAAGGTGAGGACGCCATGGCACCTCTCTAGCCAGTCCTCAAAGAGGGGACTTATCGCCGCGATTGTGGCGTGCCCAGCACTGAGTTGCGACAATCGCACTCTCCATGTTGCCATGAGGGATCTCATTCGGATTCAGCCGGAGCTCTGTCCACTGTGCCACGATTTCTCGTGGCAGCAAAGTTACGCCCCGGCGGCGTTTCGCCTCCTTGCGCCACTCTCATACGTGCGTGAGGACTTTCGCCTCCAGATCCCATGGCAGCAATCCAGCAAGGGGGCTCGCCACCTCACTGGAGACCGCGCAGTATCCCCGGACCAGCCGGATGGCCATGACCCTTTGGGCCGTGCTCAACCAGCGGGCTGGCCGCAGCGCCAGGGAACACAGCGTAGCACACTACGCTGATGCCGCTAGGGAGGTCGGTGCGCAGCACCCAGTCGTATCCGATGTCCCACAGATGTGGCCCCAGAACCGATCCCTGTGGGACACTGTACGACATCTCTTGCCGGCCCACTCCCTGGTGACTGGGGTAGATGGCAGCCCTGTCCGTCAGATAGGCCTCAACCACACAACAAAGGTAGGTCGGCATCCAGTGGTACCGGAGTGCCTCCCTGATGTAACTCCAGGGCAGGGTATTGAAGGCATTGGCGATGTCTAGACACATCGCCAGGACAACCCCACCCTGGGCAACAGCATTCCCCGTCGTGAGGGCCCGCACGCGCATGATGGCGTCCACCGTAGAGCGCTCCCTGCGAAAACCAAACTGCTCTCCGCCAAATCCGGCCCCACCCGCACCAGCTGGCCGACAAGGTGGTCTACAATGACTCCTTCAAAGAGCTTGCCCACCTCGTCTTGCAGCACGATGGGCCGATAAGCGGACGGAGAGTCCGCAGGGCGCCCCGGCTTCTTTATGAGGACCAGTTTCCCCGTCTTCCAACGAAGCGGGAACTGGCCCCTCTCCAAGCATGCGCTTAAGAGCCCCCAAGTTGAGGCCCGAGAGCCTCCAAGGCCAGGACCTACGCTTTCCCAGGTAAGCCGTCGGGTCCAGGGGTGGTATTTTTGGCAGCTTGCGTATTGCCACTCTTATCTCTACCTTGGTCACCTCCGGAGCATCGTTGTCGTCAGTGGTGTGGTCCGCATCGGGCACCGCCATAGGCGGAGCCATGGTCGGGGCGGTGAATTCCCCTGACGAAGGGAGCAGAGTGCTCACCACGTCCTCCAAAAGCTGGGGCCGGAGACTCTGCGTCAGCGGGGGTATCCCCCGATGACGCATGGGCGGAGTTTATCCCGTACTACTTTGTACGGGCGTCCCCACGGGTCCCTGTTGAGAATTCCCAGCGACTCCTCGCGTGCTTGTCCCCTAGCCCGCAGGATCTCCGCGTTGAGGGCGGTCTTCGCCACTCTGTACCCCTCGTACAACTCCGTCGTATAATAATACGAAGCCTGCAGTGCCTGGTGTACCGGCATCATGCAGCAATGCATGCTGTGCGCAGAGCTGTCAGCTCAACTGCGACCACCAGTACACCTGGCGCGAGGAAGTTACGAGGGCGGGTCAATAAGTCCGTGACTTTTTGAATTTCTGACCTCTTTACTGAAACAGCAACACTGCTCCTGTCAACAGGCATCTGTCAGTTGACTCCTGTCAAAATTTAAACTTGCTGCGTCAGTTAGTTTGTGTTTGATAGCTATTTTTATCAGACTACTCACTAATTTGAGGAGAAAATGGAAAAAAGTGAATTTCGTGTGCTTATTAAGCATTATTTCTTGCGAAAAAAAACCATTACCGAGACGAAGGCTAAGCTTGATAAATACTATGGGGACTCTGCACCATCGATTTCAATGGTAAAAAAGTGGTTTACTGAATTTCGTTGTGGCCGTACAAGCACTGAAGATGCCGAACGTCCTGGACGCCCAGTTGAGGTCTCTACACCCGAAACAATCGAAAAAATTCACGATATGGTGTTGGCCGACCGAAGATTGAAAGTGCGAGAGATTGTGGAAGCCGTAGGGATCTCGCATGGCTCAGTGGTTTCAATTTTGAATGATCACTTGGGCATGAGAAAGCTTTCCGCAAGATGGGTGCCGCGTTTGCTCACAGTCGACCACAAACGCAATCGTGTAACAACTTCACAGGAAGGTTTGGCGTTATTTAATCGCAATATGGAGGAGTTTTTGCGCCGTTTTGTAACCGTGGACGAAACATGGATCCATCACAACACACCAGAGACCAAACAACAGTCAAAACAGTGGGTTTCTAAGGGTGAATCGGCGCCGAAGAAGGCCAAGGTGGGTTTGTCAGCCAATAAAGTTATGGCGACTGTTTTTTGGGATGCACGCGGGATAATCCACATTGACTACCTTCAAAAGGGAAGAACAATCAATGGGGAATATTATGCCAATTTATTGGACCGATTCAATGACGATTTGAAAAAAAACCGACCTCATTTGGCCAAGAAAAAAGTTCTTTTCCACCACGACAATGCAAGGGTGCACACATGTGCAGTTGCCATGGCAAAAATCCATGAATTGGGCTATGAATTGCTCCCTCATCCGCCCTATTCTCCAGATTTGGCTCCGAGCGACTACTTCTTGTTCCCAAATCTGAAGAAATGGCTTGGTGGAAAAAGATTTGACTCCAATGATGAAGTCATCTCGCAAACAAAGGCCTATTTTGAGGACCTCGACAAATCATTTTTTTTGGAAGGGATAAAAAAATTGGAGAAGCTTTGGACAAAGTGTATAGAGCTCAAGGGAGACTACGTTGAAAAATAAAATTATTTTTTTATCAAAAAATCTGTGTTTTATTCCAAAAGTCACGGACTTATTGACCCGCCCTCGTATTTGAGCCTTGGCAAACTACTTGGAATGTTTTTGGTGACATTAACATTTCTTATTACTGATGATCTATCACATCTTTTACTACTTTTAAACTTTTTAACACCAACTCAAGCTTTTTATCACCTCTACCTGCTACCAAGTCAATCGGTCAGCAAGACTATTTGTTTTGTTGTGGAAAATCCTCATGGATGTCCTCCGCCCTGGGGCAGGCGGAGGGGTCTGTCAGACTCTTACTGACTAAAAACCACCCCGATGTTCCCCTCCCACACAAGCACCGGGATCTAGTGCGACTTCCGCCACCCCCGGCTGGTGCCGGCCCGCCGCTGCGGGCCACCTCAGGCCCACGGGGGGGAATGAGGTGTAAAGCTCCCCCCACTACGTTCAATAGGGGCGCGCGTGGAAGTGCGTCAGCAAGACTACCACGGCTCAAGTGGTTTCGGAAATCAACTTGTACAAAGAAAGTTATAAGAAAACAACGTACGTACTTCCCTAAATAAACAACAGTGGTGACCAAGACCTTGATATCAATTAAGAATAATTAAAGAATATTAATCGTCATTTAGTCTCCCGTGACGTAGTCTACGACCTTGTTCCTCAAGTGCCATGTTTTTGTAAGACTTAGGTACCTTAGCTTGTACAGACGATTTCTTGATACGCTTTATAATACAAATATGAGACGTATTTACTAGAACAGGTATGCGCACTAGGTTTTTTTTTCTGGATTCAGCGGCACCTAGTACGAAACGCAAATTCTATCAAAGCGAGAATTATATCAAAAGTGTTTATTTGTACCATTTATGATGTTAATAGCGCATTACAACATATAAAATTATAATTATATCAACATCATACAATTTAAGCTTTACTTATAAACTATCCTGATTTAACATTTCCATTGAGTCCATATTTAATTATTTGGTAAATTATTTGGTAATAACTATAGTTCACAGCGTGGCTATCAAATATCAAGTATCCGCATATTTTAGTCTATTCATATTAAGCAAAAATAATCTAAATTTTGGGAACGAAACATAGCAAGTTCAAGATGCATTCATTCATTTAAAATTAATGAATGAATGCATCTTAACAGTTAATCTTGAACTTGCTAAGTTGTTTTGTTCCCAAAATCATAGTTGTGTGTATAAAAGGTAAAGATAAAAAGTAATGGAAAGCTATAAGATTCATATTACAGAAAATAATTTATTCAGACAACCATTAATCCATTACATCATTAATATTTATATTGTTATTATTAACTTAATAACTATGTTAGCCTCTATGCCTCGCAATCAATACACGATGGGAATACAAATAATATAACAGAACAAATAAACAGAAACTCTGTCAAAAATGTTTCTTTGAAGTTAAATATTACTTGGACGACAAAAAGGATTAATAATAATAATAATAATAATAATAATAATTTATTTGTCAGAATATTGTTTTACAAGGTGTTACAAATTATAATATGATGTCCATAATATTCTGCTGTTTCCAGCGTACAAATATTGAAAATAATTTAAATGATAAGGATTAGAAAACAATGTCAAAATTAAACATTAACAAATAAACAAATGTCAAGAAAAAGGGAAAAAATAATTACCGTTACATGCACGCTCAGGAGTTATTAGTAATCATAATGTCAAGAATGAAATACAATAATAAAAATAATAAAAAAAAGATATACAATGTCAAATAAATAATAAAATTCTATTCAATTCGCACAAATCTAATTTAAATTTAGAATCAAATCTTTCATTTAAAAACTCAGTCGTTGAGTAGTAACACTTTTGTAATAGGAAGTTAAATAATTTCTTTTTAAATGTCATAAAGTTAAGAATCTTAAATGCATTGGGTAATTTATTATATATTTTAATTGCCATGCAGTAAACATTATTGGAAAATAGTTGAATTCTTTGTTGAGGTGCACAAATTTTATAAATATTTCTGCTTTTTCTTACAAAAACATCATTATATACTTGAAATAAAGCTATGTTCTTACGTACAAAGATACACAGTTCAAATATATATAAAGATGGGAGTGGCAATATTTTGAGCTTTTTAAAGATTGGGACACAGCTTTGTAATGGATGTGCTTTAGTCATTGAACGAATACATTTTTTTTGGGCTCGGAACGCTTTAATAGTATCAACAGAATTTCCCCATATAATTATGCCGTATCG
Organism: Atethmia centrago; assembly: GCA_905333075.3. Taxonomy (NCBI): domain Eukaryota; kingdom Metazoa; phylum Arthropoda; class Insecta; order Lepidoptera; family Noctuidae; genus Atethmia; species Atethmia centrago. The sequence goes on from HG995385.1 coordinate 20,856,580, forward strand.
AAGAATTGATGCTACGTAACCATGATACGCATTAAGTTAATTAAGCTACTCCAATGCAACAAACTATTTTATACTAAGTGTTTTATTTACATAACCACATTACAAGATGATTATTAACATTAACTAAATTAAATTAAAACTAAGTTAAACCTAAAAAAGGCCCTCGGGGCATTGTACTGAGGATGCTGGCGGCATTTCCTCGCTGAATTGCAATGTTGATGCGTTGCGCGAGAAAGCCGCCAGCTTTTCGGTCACCAGTTAAATCAACTAGACGTTTCGCGATTTCCGCAAATAACTTATGCGCACTGGGACCCCACGGACCGAGGGTCTGGACGCCAAAGGGCACAAAGTTGGACTCTCTGCCAAGGCCTCCATTTTTAATAACTTTCAGATTTTCGGCATTTTCTGCCGCTGCACCCGCTTTAGAAGTAGTCCGTTGGAGGTGGGACGGTGCCAGTGTGTCTACACAGGTAGCGTCCCACACAAGCATCCGTCCCAAACTCCACGGGACCAAAGACACACCATCAGGTCTTTTGCCATCATCTCTGACAATGCCAGTCGGCTCATGAAGAGCAGGCACATTGATGCTGGCAAGAGACCGGTTGATTATGTCATTAAGTGCGCATGTCTTGAAAAGCGGCCTGCACTTTTTTGACAACAAAGTCCGTGGTGACCCAGTCGGTCCACTTCCGTGCCTCAAGGGCATGTGTATGGAGTGCATACCGTGACCCCAAGCCGCAGACCAGTCGCTAGACGAAGCGAGGTCGGATCTAGGAAGGTACCGGTATATGGAGAAGGATGGGCATGTAGCCAATGACCGGCCTCTCTGGCTCCAACCGCCAAAAGTCTTGCGCGTTCCGGACCTGAACTGCGACTCAGAATCGATTTGTATGTTAAATCGCAATAAATATCGTCCCAGCTCCTTTGAGATTTTAGGTTGTCTGGAAATTCTTTACCCGGGCAAGCAATTTGAAAAGCATTCTTGGCATCCTCCAAGCCCGCAGTCTCATAGTTTGTGGGCAAAGCTCTTAGGACATTACCTATGAGACGTGACGTGCTATGGGTGGACGACAAAAAGGCTGGGGAAGCAACACTCGAAATTTTGCGGAATGTTTTAGAATGAATTTTGATAATTTTTATTTTTATTGATTTACGCGACATATGTATATGTGAGGACTATGTACGGCTGTATATTTTTTTCTCAGTTAGTTTTAATTATAATCTGGCTGTTTGAATACTTTATACGGCCTACCCAAATGTCCTTTCTTTGGTATTGTTCGTCAAATCATTCGTGAGCTCCTTAAATTCTGAGTTGAGCTGCACGATTACTGACAAAAGTATGCACTGACTGGACATGTCCACTCAATCTGTATGGTTCCACACCAATCAACATGGTTTTCACATGATCTGAACAAGATTAAGTCTGGACTTTAAAAGAGACTGTGACCTGTGAGTTTGTTTCGGCCTTTCTTCTCAGAGTAGTTAGATAGAAAACGCCGACCTCACCTACTTTATAAAAATATGATTGACGTCTAAAATAAAATCATTTACTCGTATCATTTTATAACTATACGATATAGGTACGAAAGAAAAAACCATACGTCCCACCGTACGCGTTCATTATTTATTTGAGTAAATACTTCATTCGTACTCGGAACAGGTAATTGATACCTACTAGATGGACCTGGTACGAGTATCCTATAGGCTCCCACAGACAGGCGCGATGCGACAGCGTGACAAGACACTAGTAGCACAATTTCTATAAAAACGTTATGGAACGAGTCGCGCTGCGCGTCAAGCTGCCTGTCACGCCCGCGATATCGCGCGCGACCTTCACGAGCCCTAAAGGTCACGATTACTTCGCGCGTTCGTGTTAGGCCCACAGGTCCCCACGTTGAACAGTCGTGCTTGCATACTATTATGCCAAAAGCTTGTTATGCTACGCACATTAGCTATAAGTAGGTATATATAGGCTTACATTTTCTACGCTCGTATAGATACCGGCATTGAAAGTGTCACCCCATTTCATCCGTCTTGTCACATATAACGCCTCAAGGATAATATCGAGGGGCTGAGCAATAGAACATGAGAGGATAACGTCAAAAGCACCCCGTCGCAATCGAACATGACATGAACATCTGATCAAAAATATTGCGTTCGCTCTTAAGGCGCTTTCCCTAGCGAACTATCTTGAGTGTTCGGTCCTCTATCCCTATTATATATAAAAAAAGAAAAGCGATCTTTTGAAATAAAATAAAACGTGAATTATTTAGATTTTTAGATAATCTATCCATTAGGTCCTCATATTAATAGAACGTCACCTTTAGCAAAAGATGCATGCAATCAATAATTTCAATTTTACAAGGAGATTTTAAATGTATAAACACATAGTTACATACATAAAATCAGTCCTTCTTCCCATGGGGGTAGGCAGAAACTAGAACTAGAACGCCACCTGCTACGCTCCTTACATACTCCTTTTGCTTCCTTTACGTTCATACATCTAGTCATACACGCACGCCGGTTGCGAGTACTACGCACCTGAACTTTTTAAAGAACATCACCAATGAGGTCACTATATGTCTTTCTGGGGCGTCCCCTCCCAGTGTTTCCACTCACAGCGGCCTTGTATTCATCCTCTCAACATTTAAACCGCACCGTTGCCTCATCACATCATTTTCAGCCTATCATTTATAGTCACACTACACATGCTTCTCAAGGAACGCATTTCCACAGCATTTACTCTACTTTCATGCATCTTTTGCCACACTCAACATTCACTTCCATACATAAGCATAGGCACCAGCACACTATTATGAACAGCCAGTCGAGCATTTTTAGGCATCGACTGGTTGGTCACCATCGCATATATAGCCCCATTTACTTTATTTCCCGCATTTACTCTTCTTTCCACATCTTCATCAATCTTTTCATCCCTTGTAAACAGACTCCGCAAATATAAAAATTCACATACTTGCTCTGCACTCTTATCATTTATTTTTACATCACACACTTCACATAATTATAACATATAAAACCAAATACTAAAGAACGTGCAATGTAATGATAGGATATCGAACATTAATATTATAATATTTGCTTTTAGATGTAATTTATGTCTCTAAATTAATGAGTTAATTAATAGCCTCTAAATAACGAAGAAGAACGCACTATCGCAAGGTTTTTTTCGGAGTTGCGCCTTAAATTGTAAGAATAAGTGTTTATGTTACATTTTGATTGTATTGGGTGGCAAACGAGCAGGCAGTTGTATGAGTGGCCATGTACTCCATGTAGTTACTGCCGCCTGTCATCTGCAAAGCCAAAAAAAACAGGTGTGACGAAGCAGACCTGTCTCAAGTATCTAGTCATCCCACCCAAACTCTTCAAATTGGAATGGTGGTAGTACTTTCACAGACGGATTCAAGACTGTGGTTTCATTTTAACCGAGGGCGTAATAAACCCTAAAAGACCTTAAAAAAAGAACAATGTTGTGCCATCAGTTCCAAATGTTACCAGGCCCGGATCGACGGCACGTTGAGTTCCACGCGCGCCTCAAAGAGATGTCAGCACAAGTGTAGCGCTGGTCCGGTAGGGTCGCGGGAAAGTCCGAATGGGTTACTGAGGCCCCTGGTAACACAGGCAACGGAAGGAACACGGGTGGGTTTTAGTCAGTAAGAGTCTGACACACCCTCCTGCTCCGCCCAGAGCGGGAGAAGTTATTTGATAATTTCCCAACCCAGAAAAAAAAATCTTTTCCAAATGTTATACGTCCTAGTGCCAAAATCATCAAAGACCACGAAATTAAATATTTTCAGCGTCAACAACAATGGCTAAAAATAACGAGATTTGTGCCCCGCTGCGATTTATGTTTTGTACAAAAAACTAAGCGAGACGGAAAATAAAATGAACGACCATTGCGACAGAAAGTCGCGACGTTATCGCTCGCCGAAATTCTGATTTTGTAGCTACAATACTGTCCTGTTAAGCGTATAAGTCCTATCTGCCAAATGTATTTTTTACAGGAAAGGCAAAACCGTGTTTTGTTGAATGCCGACTATTTATGTTTTTGTGAAAGTGTTTAAAAGTATATGATTGTTTAGATAAAGAAACTGTTTTAGGAAAATAGAAAATTGTTAGATATGACTTTAGTCCTTTGTAACAGGGTGCTAAACAGCAGATAGGACAAATTAGAAACATGAGTTTGATTAAGTAAATACACAGATAGGACGTTTTGTTTTGTAGATACCTCAATAGTGTTGTCAGGGTGCCAAATAAGCAAAAAAGTAAAAACACCTAAAAAGTCACATAAAACCTTTATGCTTAGCAAGACAGAATAGCTTTCAAGTAACCGATAGCATTTCAGTAGGCCGCACTTCTTTTGTTTTTACACAACTTACACACTCAGCGAGGCGGGATTGTGGGTTCTAATCCGGGCAAGTACCAATGTGACTTTTCAATTCATATGTACTTTCTGAGTTTATCTTGGTTAATGACATCGGTGAAAGACAACCATTATGAGGATGGACTCTCAAAAATCAATAAAATCAAAATCACAAGTCAAATTGGGCTGAGAATCAGCACTTTTCGAACGTCAAAATTATATAAGACAGTCCCCCAAAACGCCCACCCTTTACCACTTCCTAGTGCTTTAGCTGGGAACAAGAAGTGGCGCAACAAACTCCCCAGCAGCACAGCTATCTGTTCAATTATAAAAAAATAATTCTATACAATTGTATGCAAAAATAATTTACCCATCGCTAAAACATTAAATTATTAGGCATATGCATTGAAAACTATACTCAAGCAGAAATTTAATAAAAATGGAAACAGAAATTAATACATAAATAAAAGTCTCCAGGCATAAATGGCGTGCCCGCTTACATATAGCTATAGCTGTAATATAATAAAATGTTAGTACAATACTATTGTTAGTAACTTAAACTAAAGACGAATTAATGAGAAGACTACCTAATAACTAGACACAACGAGAAATAGAAACTATGGTATAAGTCTTTGCACAAATTGCCTTATGATGGCGGAGGAAGCATCTGTCGCCAAAGCCTTCAGAATGCCATTGTGGTTGCCTTTTATTCTGCTCAGGAGTGAGGCCGTTTTTTTGCGGATAATGGCATGAATTTTGCCAGCTAGACTACCACGAACATTTCTGAAGCACTACAGAAACGAGGCAGTCACAACAGCATCCTATAAACATTAATGTATTGGACGTTTAGGACATCCAGCGACTTTTTGATATGGTTGACCCAAAGGTTACCGGTGTAAAAACTCTGACAATAAGCTTCAACAATCATCAATGCTCGTGCCTTCTCTGTACCGAGAAGAAGTATCAAGAAGAGACCTTTGCCCTTGTGGGGCACCGGCATGATATTTACAGGTAGGCACTTTTAGAGGTGGCTTCCGCTATGCGGCTTCCAAAGTATGCAATAAGCTGCCACCACCTATTCGAGCAATTAACACGATCGACACATTTAGAAGACGCCTACGGCAGTGCCCCATGGATGCGCAACGGAAGCCTAAACTTGATCAATTTGAATGTTTCATTGATACAAATTATGATATAATTATCTATTATTTATCGACGATAGTCCATTGTTCCTTGTGCAACAATACCATTTCTCTTCTGAAAAATCACCATATTATTATCTATAATTATTTTTTAAACAAATATCTAAGAGATTTTATTGTTATTTGCTACACATATCTATCTATTTTTTATTTAATTATTTACACACTATAAAAAACTGATTTACATCCGTAAGACGTCCTCGTAACATAAGGTCCAGTTGAAAACCAGCGTCAGGCACCAGTTGTCTGGAATTTATACTGAACTGGGCCTATTTGGCGCAGCCGTGAGGCACACAACACTGTTTTAAGTATTTTCTGTTTTTTGTTTTTGTATGAATATTGTGTGCCTTAGCCTGAGTCAAATAAGTTTATTTTCTTTTGTTTTATTCGTGTGTTGACAGAAAATGCAAAGAGAGGTGATGGAACGAGGACAACGTACAAGGACGTGGCACAGACGCTTATCCAATGCTCGTCCACTGCATGCATATTACATGTTAATTAATGGCGCAATAAAAACAGCAAACGGGACGTAAATGAATCTATAGACACCATGTGTCTATAGATGAGACACAGGGACAATTTTGCTATAGTATTTTGACGTATATCATTTTTCAGTACCGCTTGGTGAAACCTATATGAATGCCTAAACAAAAGGTTCAGGTCAATATTACTATCGCGGGCCAATACGAGTATTACTGTCGGACCACCCCGTAAAGACTATTCCTAATTGCAGCCCTCGCTCGCTATAGTAACGCTTACCTACGCGCATCAACCAATAGCATCGCCGCATCAGATTTATGCTGAACCCATTGTTTTACAAATTTAAAAAGACTACATACCATCATACATACCATCTGTGGCGTAATTCTGTAGAAGTTGCTAAGTCAATTATTGACATTGTAGCACCTACTTTATCTCTTATCTTTAATAATTGCATTAACTGTGGGGATTTTCCTGACCTTATGAAAAAAAGTAAAATAATACCTTTGTTTAAATCAGGTAGTACATCAGACCCCATGAAATTTATTTTTTGCCAGAATATAGGTACTTACATAATAACATGGTAAAATAATTTTAGTCTCACTATATTCGACTTATCAGTCGTGCAAATATTGCACAATAAACAGTTCGGTTTTACAAGGGGTCGTTTGACTACTGATGTTGAACTTTTAGGACATATTTATAATGCATGGGAAGACAAACGCGATGCCTTGGGCATCTTTTGTGATTTGTCCAAGGCATTCGATTGCGTTCTCCCTGAAACGTTAATCAGGAAACTCCGCTACTACGGGATCCGGAACACCGCTCTGGATCTTCTTACTTCATACTTGAGTAATAGGATTTAGAGCGTTGACGTTAATGGGAAAAGATCTCCCGGATCTATAGTAACAATGGGAGTCCCACAGGGCTCAATTCCTTTCTTGTTTCTTATTTACATTAATGATTTGCCGTACCTCATAAAGGATAATCATGATTTAGTGTTGTTTGCGGATGACAATTCACTTTTGTTTAAACTTAAACGTCAGCAGCTGGTTACTGACGACGTAAATAGTGCGATGTCAAAAGTAGTTCACTAGTTCAATGTTAATAATTTACTTCTTAATGAAAAAAAAAACCAAATGCATTAAGTTTACGCTACCTCACGTTAAGCAGGTGAAAACTAATGTGTTGATAAAGGGCGAAGAATTGAGTCCTGAAGATAGCAGAGTATTCTTGGGCTTAACTTTGGATGCTAAGCTTCAGTGGGGTTCACATATAGATACATTTTCGAAAAAGCTATGCTCCGCAGCATACTCTGTTAGGAAAATTCGTAATGTAACTGATATACCTATTTTCATGGTGTAATTTCGTACGGTATTCTGTTGTGGGGAAATGCCGCTGACATTCAGACTATCTTTGTTTTGCAGAAAAGAGCTGTTCGGTCAATTTATAAATTAAGTCCGAGACACTCTCTCAGAGAGAAATTTATGTAATGACTGTGCCCTCTCAGTATATTTTTGAAAATCTTTTATATGCCCATATAAATATAAAATTGTTTAAAAAATACAGTGATATCCATAATATAAATACTAAGAACAAACACAAATTTGTTGTACCTACAACAAGGCTCAAGAAAATAGTTGGTTCATTCAGATGTCAATGTATACGTTTTTATAATAAACTTCCAAGCCACGTTCAAGATTTAAGCCAAATAATTTATTAAAAGTAAGTTGTGCCAGAAAGCCTTTTATACCGTTAAAGATTATATTGAGGACAAAAAGGCTTAGGATTGAGCTGCTCCAATTATTGCATACTGAAACTTTTATTTTATTTTTATACACTTTTGTCATTTAATGATTATTCAAAACACAATGACATATTTACTTTGTGAAGTTCAATATATTGTGTGGAATTAATATTTACTTGTAAAGTATTATTGTTGTTTCAATTATTGTGAATGTGAAGCCTATGTGGGTCATTGTTGTTTTTTTTTTCTCATTTAGTATTAATCTTGGTCTGGCAGTTTGAGTAATTTATGCGGCCTACCCAAATGTTCTTTCTTTGGTATTGTTCGTCGAATCGTTGAGCTCCTTAAGTTCTGATTTGAGCTACACGATTACTGACAAATGCGTGCACTGACTGGACAGGTCCACTCAATCTGTGTGGTTCTTTCTTCAAAAGGACCATTTCAGACACCAATCTACATGGCCTTCACATGATCTGACCAAGATTATGTCTGGACTTTAAAGGAGACTAGGACCTCTGAGTTTGTTTCGGCCTTTCTTCTTAGAGTAGTCAGATAGTAAACGCCGACGTCGTCTAGCTTTATTTTAAAAATATCATTGACGTGTAAAAGTGTTTGTACAAACCTACTTACAGAAAATAAATCATTTATCATAAAAAGAACGGATAAAGGGTCATCTGTGATCATGATCATTGTAACAGAGCCCGAGTTTATTTAAACAAAAGAAATTATTTTTTATTGGTCGATGAAAAAGGGGCGGGAAACAGATGTGGTCATCTTGTGCACGGGATTTTGTTTTCAAAGTGTTATAGTACATACTAATTCTATGGCTTAGGCTATTCATTTCGGTGCCATCTAGTTTTAGTGAAAACAGGGGTTTATCGATGCTTATCAGAAATAAGTAAGCTGAATTAAAGTCTCATGTACAAACGGCTATACATCAAGCTATACATTTCCAGTATGAGCTGATCTCGCATTGTATAGGATTTCCATACAATGCGAGGTCAGCGTAAACTGGAGATTTATAGGTTGATGTGTAGCTGTGTACCTATTATACGCCATATCTTCCAACCCGTACTGGGTTTTTTTTATTTAACTCAAAAAAAAATATATTAAATCTGTCAAAAAATTATAAAAATATCAGAATCGTTCAAAAAATAAAATGTCAAAATCAAATAGATTACTACGTACTAGTGTAGTGACCTAAAAAGAGTATAAGGGCATTTGTCCACCGCACTGTCAACGGAACGTCAAAAAAGAGACGACGCCGACGGCGCCACTACCGAAGTAGCGATAAATAGACTTACTATGGCCGCTTGTCCACCGCACACCACCACCGGGACGTCAGGTTCGGTTCGAATAATCTCGTATCTCCTTTTTTTTTTGGGTGGTAAATTATCATATATCTTCTCCCGCTGTAGGCGGAGCGGGAGCGGGTATGTCAGACTCTTACTGACTAAAACCCACCCGTATTCCTTCCATTGGCTATATTGCCAGGGGCCTCAGTAATCCTTTCGAACTTCCACGCGACCCCGGCAGGCATCGACCCTAGTGGACCCCTACACTTGTGCTGACATCTCTTTGAGGCCCGCGTGGAATACAACACGCCGTCGACCCGAGCCTGTTCCTTATCGGACGGTGAGCTCACCGTCCGGAAGCTCGCGCCTACGGTGGCCGGGAATATACCCGAGATTCCCGAAGCCCAGATCTCGTTTCTCCTTGACGTCCCGTTGACGTTGTGCAGTGGGCAGACAGTCTTATGGTAGAACTTCCTTAAGCCACAAACGAGTTTTTTTCATAAAATAATGCAGATATTCGGCTGCCCCTGCAAAGAATGCAGGTAGTCGTTTGGTCATGTCGTAGTAGATTATGCGATAAAACGATATGCAGTAAAAAGTGTCCCTTACTAGGTTTTGAAATGGGGCAGCCGTATAATATAATATATATACAATATGTAACAAAAACCCTGTTGTTCCTTCTACCTAAGTTTTAATAATCTGTTTACTAAGCGATAAAGCAACTCATTTATAAAAAAAACTGTTCAATAAAAAAATTAATATAAATATTTAATTATTAATATTTGTAATGTTTAATCGATTTGTTACCTCTGCAATTCTGCATGAAGCGATAACGCGAAACCAGAAGTAGATAGAAAGTTCCCGCTCTCTGTTTGATCGGCGCCGCCGTGCCGCGGATTATCTACCTATTTATCTACACAAGTTCGTGACCTTGTCAGCTGTTGTTTATCAGTATCACTTTAACGAATTAATCTTTGAAAATCTGGGTTTACACAGCATTTTTAAGCACAATTGATAATTATTAAAACTACATTTAACACTTCACTACGTTAAAAAAACAAATTCGCCACGTCTGTCACATAAAACCTGATGTACCTACATACACGTACCTACCTACCACCACTACCTACTACCACCTATGTACATTTTAATGCATTAATTTATTATGATATTTACTTGACGGCCACGGAGTTGCTGTTCGATATGACCACCTTGTACCTCTACACTTCTTGGCTCATAGTCGGAGGGAAGTAGTGATTGGACACGACAATAGTGAAATGGGTGCTGGCCATCTTCTTTGAGTACTCTCTTAACGCGCATATGATTTACTCCGAGTTCGTGTCCCACTGAGCGTGTACTTCGCGTTGGATCGTGCTCAAACAAGTCCAAGACTTCTGTCTCGAGTCCTCGGTCTGCCTGCGTCAGCTCGATGTCAGGTCTCGCCCGTGCACATTGACGGTATTGTACGTACGTATGTGCAAACGTTGGAATGCCATCGCCGACGGTAATGATCGCAAAACGTTCTTGGTAGAGTCTGCGTGCTTCTGCATAATTGCAGTCACATTTCCGAAGACACATCAACATATTAAAATATTCTACGTTAGAATAAGACATTGTTAACGTTTACGTAAACAAAACACAATTCACTCACTACGTAGGTCAACAATAACATCCATTCTGAAGTAAGGTGCGCGGGAGACTAAAGGAAGTTATTCGCAGGGAGACGGGTAGCGCGGCGGCGGGGTAGGTAGGCACGTGGTACCGACCCGCCGACGTGCACGGCGGGACTTTTTGGCGGCACCTTTTGTCGCATTCAAAGAAAGCCGCCGGTAAAATGTAAATAAAGATGTACTTGTAAAATCAGATACTGTAAACATTTTTTTTAATGTGTCGATTTTAATAGTTATTTGATTTTGACCTCTCGACTAGCCAATGCTTAATTTTTTTTAATTATAATTTCATCAATGTTCTGCTTATAGGTAAATGTATACGTTCCTAAAAGGAACAACAGGGTTTTTGTTACATATTGTTTAAACAATATAATATATATACAACATACTTTGAATTTGTATAGTTTTTATTCTACTTTGGCCGAGTTGCACTGTGCTGGACTATTAACCTGATATTACTTGACCTAGTTTCCGCAAGCAATGAACTTAGAAAAGAAAACTAATCCAATAGAAAATCTCGAGAAGAAAAATGAGGTTTCAACTATTTTTAAAGAACAAAGAGGGTCTAATGGAAACATGTCAAAATCAGGAAGAGTTTGTTACTGCGTGCCAAATTTCGTTCGTTATCCGTTCAACCATTATATATATAAACAAACAGCATCACAATACAACTTCCACTTTCGCATTTACAATATTAGTATGGATTTCTCGACTTAAAAACCAGGCATCAATAAGTACCTAAAGATAAAAACTGTCAATAACAATGGCCCCCATAATTTCTCTAGGGAAAACCAGATAAATCACTTAAATCGGCCTTGAAGAATCTCGCGTTCGAGAGAAAATAAATGAACGAAAGTTAAAAGTCAATACTTGAAGAAAATATTTGTTTTGCTGCCAACGGCTCGGGAAACTGCTCAGAGGTATGAAACTCGTGGGAAATAAGAAGGTCCCAATCCAGGATATCCATTTCACATTACCTAAATACATATGCTGTTAGTTTTCTTTTTTTTTTCTTTGTTATATTTATGCTACTACGGCCAGACCCTTACAGGCTATACATAATTATGAGAAGCGCCTTGGCTTCATTCGTTCCCGCGAGAAATACTATTTAGATTGTGCTTTATTATCTTCCTTTTCACTAAATTTCATGTTTCCAAATCTATATTTATTAGCAAACCAACGTCAAACAGCATCTGTCTGTCATTAATGCCAAAAAGATTAATTTCAATAATATTGTTAAAACATTATTTTCAGTTTTTTATTCTGTTATTTGTTTCACGAACTGTGTCCAAATAAACGTTATTCTTTTTTCTTTTTAGGGTTACGTAGTAAACAAGGAACCCTTATAGTTTCGCCATATCCGTCTGTCCGTCTGTGTGTCTGTCTGTCTGAACCCACTGTAGCTCAGAGACGCTTAGTACTTGAAAGCTGTAATTTGGCATAGGTATACATATTAATCACGCCGATAAAGTGCTAAAATAAAATCTTGAAAAATCATCTTTTTAGCATACCTCCCTTGCACGTAACGTGGGGATGATATTATTTTTTCTCGTCTACACCATGGTGTGGGATATCGTTGGATAGGCCGTTCAAAAATATTGCAAGTCTGTGAACACCACTTTTCGATTCAGTGGATCCTTCCACTTGCGTAATATTAAGCAATAAAGTATAAATTTTTGTTAGAGTCAAGTGTCCCCCCACCCAGCCAGCCCCCCCTGCCAGCTAAATGGTTGTTTATGGAGATGTGAAAAAATTCATGGCAGTAGTACATATAATGATATTAAAAGGAAAACTATCACGGCTAAGTAGGCTTTACCAGTTAAAGAGGTACAGTCGACCAACTTAAATTTGCAGTTGGAGAATTAACCGTGGCATACATTGATGTATGGGAGAACAGGTTTTTCAACTGCAATGTTAAGTTTGTTTTTGGAATATTTTTGTCCCAAGTAATCCCAACTACGGAACCCTTCATTGTGCGTGGTCCGACACCCACTTGGCCGGCTTTTTTTCTTTTTATGACAAAATGTTTTTTGCACATTTATGCTGATATCAGACGCTTCACTCAAGTGAATGTTCATTTTTAGGGTTTCGTACCTCAAAAGGAAAAAACGGAACCCGTATAGGATCACTCATGTGTCTGTCTGACTATCTGTCCGTCTGTCAGTCGATTTGCTCCAAATCTACTGAACTGATTAAGTTGAATTTTGGTACACATATGAATTGGACTTAGGTAATGACTTTTGAATATTCCTCATATTCAAAAATAACATTTTGGAGTGCAAATTAGAATTAAAAAAAAAGGTTTGCACAAACTGAACCGTAATATATCAAATGGAAGCGTTGGTTGTAATGATTAATTTTTTTTTAAATTATTTTGAAATAAATACTTTTAAAGTTATTTAAGAAAATTGATGAAAATTAACCTTATCCCCAAAAAGATAGACGCCTACTGCGGAACTATTTGGAAGAAATACAAATAAATTGTTCTTTACTTACAGATTATAGAAAAACCTATAAGAATTCTATGGTCTTAAAATAGCATGGTGAATCTCTCTAAATTGTGTGTACAAATTTACATTTGCAGTTGGAATGTAAGAGGGAACATGTTTTGCAACTACAATGTTAGGTTTGTTCTTGGGATAAGTTCATTCCACCTACGCAACCCTTCATTGTGCGTGGTCCGACATGCACTTGGCCGTTTTTGTTTCTTTTCACGCTCACAAGTCACCGACAAAATGATAATAGAAATGGACTGCTCATTTAATTCAAATTTTAGTTCATTCGGTAGGCGAGTGACAGTTGCCGAGTGCCGAAAATGACTCTCGTTGGATTGGTTCACTTATGAATTAACTTTCACTTTTGATTCATTTTGTGTTCAGACGTTTCATTTCGAATGAAAGACAAAAATTTACAAAAAGTGAAGCGTCTGATATCTGCTTTACGGCATTACAGGCATAAAAAAATGTTCGTTTTTTACGTTTTATTTAAAAAAATATTAGGTACTCATATTTTTATGATCACTGTCATCCATTATTTTACGCTTAAGGCGAATGCGTCAGTAGGCGCGGGCTTGCGGACGGTGAGCAATGGGTAGCTGACCATCCGGTAAGAACCAGGCCCGGATCGACGGCGCGTTGTATTCCACGCGTGCCTCAAAGAGATGTCATCAGCACAAGTATTGGGGTCCACTAGGGCCGATACCTGCAGGGGTCGCGGGAAGGTACAAAGGGGTTACCGAGGCCCCTGGTAACACAGGCAACGGAAGGAATACGGGTGGGTTTTAGTCAGTAAGAATCTGACACATCCTCCCGCTCCGCCCAGAGTGGAAAAATTTATTTGACGATAACCCAACCAAAAAAAAAAGGGTAGGCCCGCGAAATTCTTTTTATTTTTTTGCATTTGCAGGTCAGTATTAGGTTAAGTTGTGATCTAAATATGATTCGCGGCCGTATCAAATATTTATTTACATAATTATAATCATAAAAATCATCAATACAACTCTCTAAGTTTATATTACCCTGTTGAATGACTATTTTATGAAATTATCATTTGAGGACAATTCTAACATGAGTTGTATTGGTGATTCTAATGATTTTATTTTTGTAAAGCCATATTGGTTACGGTCGCCAATCATATTTTAATCAACAGACAACCTGTCGCTAACCTTCACATTGCAAAATATGTCATATTTTCGCGGGCTACCTTAGCGCATCCCCTTAAAAGCTTTCAAAAATATGGCCAAAATACATTGAGACATTAATTAAATCTGGCACAACTTAAATTGATAGATCGTTATATCATCAGCTTATATAGTAGCAATATAGTAGCGTTATATAGTAGCAATTCCCTATGAAAATACACAATATACTATTAACTAAAGTTTTTTCCACCAAAGTGATTGATGGTTATGTCAACGGAACTATGGGAGTGACTCGCGAAAAATACTGGAGGCTTCTGTGACTATTAATTACTGATCCTTCTTGGCATTCACGCTGTTGGAGTTCGCGGGTCAACTTAAATTAATTAACGTTCTTGGGGGTTTACCGACCATTACTTAATGGACTGTCTTCACGTTACAGCTGCTGGAATTTGCAGATCAGCTTGTACTGGTTTGTTAGCAGTTTCGACCTTGATCTTTTGCTGGAACAGGGAAATAGGACGCAGTATAAATAGAGAGATTCCGGGGTCACGGTTCGGAGGTCAATGACTTCGCTTAGCTGGTACAGGGAGGGATGCAGATGCTAGTATCTATTACTAAGCGATATTTACTTTTTTAGATGTTTTCAAGAGTTCTTGCTTGTGTTTGTATAGGTAGTTATGTTTTTAGGGGAAATCGGAGCGTAACAAAAATTTCTGAAAAGTCGAGTTTAAACGTTCTCATTGTGCTGAAGTTTTGTGGAAATCACGCGAAACACCTTATAAATGCTACTGACTCCTCATTTACCGCTCTCCTAATGAGCTCGTATTATTAAATGTATTTACTAGCGACCCGGCCCTGCTTCGAACGGTTTCCACTTTTTTTTCTTTATTTCTTTTTTCTTTAGCAATGGACAAGATTGTCAACATTTTTATTGCTCGAATACGAGGCTTTTGGCGAATAAACATTTTTTCTTACTTTCTTTTATTATAATGAAACTAACAAATAAACCATCCGGAATAAATTATCTAAATGTTAGTGGAAACCGCATCAAAGTCCGTTGCGTAGTTTACAAGAACAATACGGTCACACACACAGACACGAAAAGCGACTATAATTTGAAATATCTACAGAAGATACTCGATTATCTTCTTAGAGACTAGACCCAGAATACGCGTGACGATAATTGATAAAAATCTGGTGACTGCCAGCATACGTATTTCAATGTTACGTTGATGAAGTACGTTGAAACATCTAACTAAGCAATAACAATGAATACTGTATGTCAATTTCTTTTCTATAAACCTGTTAAACTGTTTTGTTGACCTTTTTTTTTTGGATGGGAAATCAGCCCTAGTGGACCCCTACACTTGTGCTGACGACATCTCTTTGAGGCGCACGTGGAATACAACGCGCTGTCGACCCGGGCCTGGTCCTTACTGGACGGTGAGTTACCCATCGCTCACCGTCCGCAAGCCCGCGCCTATGGTGGCCGGAAATCCGCCCGGGATTCCCGACGTCCAGGGCGTCTCCTGCTGCGGCTAGGGGCGAGAGGGCGCCAAATTTGCCTTTCCCTCAAACGTCCCGCCTCCTCCTTCGCGAGCATTACTGCTTCGCTGAAGGAGGCGACGGCTGCCCATGCCCTCTCGCTCCGTACCATGGCCTGAACTAGGGCCAGATGCGAGAGATCTTTGCCGCCGATCGCCTCCACGAGTACACGGTGGTGCTCTGCCCAAGCCGGGCAGACCTCCACCGTATGCTCCACCGTGTCCTCCGGACGATCCACACAGTGGTGACACCACTGTGTGGGCGTTTCCTCCCGCCTCATCCGACACAGGAACCTCCCGAAGCTGCCGTGTCCGGTGAGGACCTGCGTCAGGCGGAAGGTGAGGACGCCGTGGCGCCTCCCTAGCCACTTCTTAACGAGGGGTCTTATCGCCGCAATTGTGGCGTGCCCAGCATTGGGTTGCGACAACCGTACTCTCCATGTCGCCATGAGATCCCGCCAGAGCTCTCTCCGCTGTGCGACGATTTCTCGCGGCAGCGGACTTACGCCCCGGCGCGCGGCGTTTCGCCTCCTCGCGCCACTCCCATACGTGTGCGAAGAGTTTTGTTGACCTAGCGCAAAGTTAAGGTTACCCAAATATATTTGAAATATTTTTTTATTTGTGTAATTCAACATTCCTCATTAAAAATATAAATCACAGAACTCACGCAATATGAAACCTTCTATCTTCCGTAAAGACAGAACAAATGAGAGTGGTCATAGATGTTTTTAACGAGACAGTTTTGTTGTATTGTGGGACATAATTAAAGAGCCGGATTCAGAAAGACAAAGGAGCCATTGAAGACGAGACTATTCATTAAAAACCTCTTTTGTTTTGAAGGTGACGCGCCACGCCAAGCCGTAGTGACGTCAGGTGCGATTCTTGATAATGCACGTTGCAATTTCATTTGTGTAAGTAGGTTTTTTTATTACTTTGTGCTATTTGTGGTTTTTAACTGCACATATTGATAATATTTTATACTATCTGTGTTGATACGATGAGATTTAATTGTTGCCTGGATCTTGCAAGGCTGTCGCGTCAAGCCGTCGCAACATCAGGTGCGGCTCTAAATAATGCACCCTGTGATTTCATTTGGTACCAGCTGACTCGACAGACATTGTCCTGTCCAAATTTCAATAATTCATACAAAAATCACATAGAAAAAGGACGTTCAGTGTAACGGTACGATAGGCCAGCGGGCCAGTCGTAAGTTACACTTAAAATTAAAAATGAATAACAATAATTATAAAAAAGTAAGTATAAGTAAGAGTTCCAGGCTTCAAAACGTCGTAGCTCGGGGCGCTTGGAAACAGGATCGGCAGGCAGTAGTGGAACAGAATCGGCAGGCAGTAGACAGTCCAAGACGGACTGAAATCTTGTCAGGTTTGATGACCGTTTTTATAGATTCTGGCAGCAGTTCTAGAAGTTTCTGTTAAGCAATCCAAACATTATTCAAATTATTTGTTTGATTGTCTGTCAGAATCAATAAAAACGGCATACAATGAAAACCTAGCTTAACTAAACGTAATTTGCCTTATCATGGTAGCTTTATAGAACAAAGAAATAAATCTGACAGATGACAATTTATATTACCTATTAGTTTTATCTTGTTGTAAAAATCTTAGAATATTGAGTGCAAAAACAGTTAAATGTGACTAAAGTTTTACTTTTCAGTGGTATTGTTAAAAAATATGTATAAAAATGAGAGGCATAACAATATGATTTCATATTTGAAACAAGAAAACAGAGTATAGAGATATAACAAGTATTGTTGGACACAGCAGGCCATTAAATGGTAGACGGATACGCTTTCATACATTCTTGGGCCTGGGTGTAAAAAGATGAAATTGTCAATTAATAGCATATTAACAAAGCATCACTGAAAATTCGGCGAATTTTGGTAATCTGAGAGCAGAGTTATAGGAGGTTTTCTAAAAGTGAGGTTATGCAATAAATTGGCAACAACCTATACTAAATAGCTGATTTTTGAAGAGCGATTGCTATCTTATTATATTAGACTTTTGTTTACTATAGGTATTGATTGTATTGTATTGAGTGGGGGACATTAGGAAACTCACAAATAATTAGGTGATCCCCTTTCTCCTAATTATTTGTGAGTTTCCTGATAACATGATGTTTAAAATAAAATAAAAAACTTTATGAATAATATTTATCTTTTATTCATCTTCAATTATAATTAAAATATCTTCTAAGAATTGTGCAGGTGGTACTATATAATTACTTTTATTATATATATAATTACTTGGTGTTCAATTGTTGAAACTCATTCACATTAATCGATTATAGTAATCGATATTCCCTTCTATTCGTGACATAAACTTATTTTTAAGATTTCTCATCTTCAAGATTGTGAATTAGGCTATTCTTTTGTATTTTGAAATAGAAAAATATGACGCTTTTTTAAACCATATCTCAACTTATTACAATCTGGCTCAGAAATCCCCGTCTCTTTTATAAATATAATAAAAGATGTGGCTTTGTGTAGCAAAATACCACATCAGCTTTTCCCGAATTTGAAATTTTTTCTGCTAACTTCTTTAAATTTTATTTCCATAAAAACGGACCATTCCGGATTATTACGAATATTTAAAGCAAAAAAAACTACAAAGTGAAAAATAACTTTTGTTCCGGAAGTTCGGTCTTTGGATCTGTTATTCAGTTTTTTGCCACCGACTCACAGTGGAACGAATGTATGGGAGCGGTTGGACGTAGACATGTCCGAAAAAAAAGAGTAAAATTATGCCAAACTAATGATGCGATCTTATTCGATTACTTAATGCCTTCATAACTTGTGGTGATGAATTTCTTCATAACTCCCATATTTCGGGAGTAATTTGAGAAAATGTGAAATTTTACTATGAAAATGAGTGTATCGAGCTCTCTCCCTCCTGATTCCGGGCTTGTTTCAAGTAGCGGTCTCTAATATCATAATGCTAATACTAAGAGCTATATTTAATACTAAGATACATAGTGCGCCAAATGTGCACTTTCTGGGATAAAGAGTGATGTTTATTTTATAACACAATTTTTTTATTTTTTGTTTATTTTGTTGATTAAAACCGTTTTTCTAAAGGTTTACCTTATTACAATAACATTTCTGAGCAGCCAATTAGAGAAGATATAAGCTAATTAGGATATATAATTAGGGACTTAAGGTTTACATATAAAACTGATGCACTAATGATTACTGATAAGAACATTGCTATTATTTAATTACTAAATGGCTCTTAATACACTAATTTAGCATGCATCATTTACTAATTATCACAATAACTAATTACCTTGCAATATTTAACAAAGGATACCTGGGATACCTGGATTTTATATAAATAGGTCACTATTAGTAACTTTAAAATCAGTGTTGATTTACACCTCGTTGTATCCAAGCTAATCTCGCAATGTATTTTCCAAATTTTAATACAAATCTTGATATTCACGTTGCTTTATGCGCACGCGCACATAAAGATTTACGCGACTTTAACTATTTGTTCAGTGTTTTAAAAGATAACAGTTGTGTTCAGTTATGTGAAAGTGCTGAAACAAGTTTAAAAGACTGGTGTCGTCGATTTTGCTACCGCATTTATGCAAAATGGACACAGTCTGGAAGAAGCACAGATAAGTTTCGGAAGAAACATGAGATTTGGCTACAGGCTGCAATTCAATGGCCGGAATTACAGAATGAAAATATGGAACCTTCTACAGAAAATATAAGTGACGTCATCGAGCCCATAATTTCTCCTGCTAAATCTGATGCTTCAACTTGTACACATCCTAGTCCTCGTAAATCTTTTGAGGACCTTAGTAACCGGCAAAAAAGAAGACGCACTGAAGATAGTCTTTCATGCAGCAGTAGCAGCGCTGAAATTATGTTTTCGGCCGAAAGGGCGCTTCAAAAGGCAGGACAAAGCGATACAGCTTATGTTATGAAATACTTGACGGAGAATCCAGAAGAGGCCTCAAAAATCAAAGCCTTCATTGAAGGTAAATCAATTCAGGTACGGGAAATATCCCCTTTGATGGCATTGGCTCTTTATGTATCGATGAACTTATCGAAATGGCGCTATAACACTCTTCGGGATTTCAACACTCAAGAAGGAGCTCTTCAATACCCGAGTTACTACATGTTGGTTAAAGAAAAAATTAAGTGCTATCCGGCCAAAGAAGATCTCACAGTTACAGAGAGCTCTGCAAAAATCAAATTACAAGCCTTGATGGATTTAACCTCAAGAAGACTTATTAGGTCGTTAGAAACCCCTGTTGATCCCAATCAACAGCTCGTATTGACCAGCAAATGGGGTTTTGACGGATCATCTAGCCAAAGCATTTATCATCAAAGGACGAGTGAAGATGAGCAAATCGATCTTGCTAGTAATTTTATGATTAGTCTTGTACCACTGCGGCTCGTCTCAAAAGGTGTAACAATTTGGGAAAACGAGCGACCATCTTCCACTTCATTTTGCCGGCCAATATTGTTTAAGTTTATAAAGGAAACCAAAGAAAATGTGCAGAGAGAGATGGCTGAAATCGAAGCAGAGATTGAAGCCTTAACTCCATCCACCATCACTGATGGAATTAGTGTCAAACACCAACTGCTGTTGACAATGATTGATGGTAAAATTCATTCCATTATATCCAATACAGCAGCTTCAGTGTGTGACATATGCAAGGCTTGTCCTAAAGAAATGAATAATTTAGAGTTAATCAAAGATAAACACGCAAACGAGGACATGTATAAATATAGCTTAAGCACCCTTCACGCTTGGATTCGCTCAATGGAATGCTTATTACACATTTCCTACAAATTAGACATAAAATCATGGCAAGTAAGGGGTGATATAGCAAAAAGGCAAGTTGATGACAGGAAGAAAAGAGTTCAAGAGGCTGTAAGAAGAGAAACGGGCTTACTTCTCGATGTTGTGAAACAAGGCAGTGGATCCACCAACAATGGCAACTCGGCAAGGAGATTTTTTGAAAACTACACTAAATCTGCTGAACTGACCGGAATAGATGCTATGCTTTTAAGAAAAATCTGTGTGATCTTGCAGTGTATTTCATCAGGAGAGAAGATCAACGTAACTAAATTCCGAGAGTTCTGCTTTGATACTGCTAAGCTTTACGTGGAGTTATACCCATGGTATTATATGCCTTCTTCACTTCATAAAATTTTAATGCATGGGCCAGACATAGTTCAGAACATGTCAATTGTGCCCATTGGTTTTCTATCCGAAGAGGCATCTGAGGCTAGAAATAAAGATTTTAGAAAATATAGAGAGGGGCATTCTCGAAAGCATAGCAGTATCTCATGCAATGAAGATATTATGCACAATCTTTTACTGTCTTCTGATCCACTTGTTACAAGTATCCGTCCAAAAGGAAATAAGTTTGTAAAAAAATCTTCTTTTAAGGAATTTTATGAGCTTACGGATTCTGAGAAAAGTGATATCGAATTTGTTAACATAAATGATTTAGCGGACATCGATTCTGAATTTGAATTAATTGATGATGATGATGATGACGAAGATAATTAAATGATGTTATTGTTTTAAAATGTGTAACTTAGTAAATTAGAGCTTACATCTTAATTATTTATTGTACTTTTAATGAAACTAGGTAATTTATTATCAACTTACTTAAAAGTCATACTCTCATCAGTTCTTGTGAATATTTTTGTTAATATATATTTCTGTATATATATAATATATTTATAGACCTCTTAATAAGTCTGTCTGCGGTTTAAAGTAAATACAAATGGGGAAAAAACGTTTTTTTTTTTAAATTTTCATTTCCTTTTATCCCAGAAAGTGCACATTTGGCGCACTATGTGTCTTAGTATTAAATATAGCTCTTAGTAATAGCATTACGATATTAGAGACCGCTACTTGAAACAAGCCCGGAATCAGGAGGGAGAGAGCTCGATACACTCATTTTCATAGTAAAATTTCACATTTTCTCAAATT
Organism: Atethmia centrago; assembly: GCA_905333075.3. NCBI lineage: Eukaryota > Metazoa > Arthropoda > Insecta > Lepidoptera > Noctuidae > Atethmia > Atethmia centrago. The sequence goes on from HG995385.1 coordinate 20,878,517, forward strand.
ACTCCCGAAATATGGGAGTTATGAAGAAATTCATCACCACAATTTATGAAGGCATTAAGTAATCGAATAAGATGGCATCATTAGTTTGGCATAATTTTACTCTTATTTTTCGGACATGTCTACGTCCAACCGCTCCCATACATTCGTTCCACTGTGCGACTTCCGAAGTTAAAGTTATTTCTCACTTTGTAGTATTTTATTTGGAAGTGTAATTTATCTAAGTTACAATAGCCTAATGTCAACTGCTCATCAACTAAAATATTGCTTTTCCCAATGAAGGGACGTTACTTGTTGAGGAGTCCTTCTTGTAAGAACGAGTCCAAGAGAACTGGAGCTGATGGTGAAGTCACCATCAGCTCAACTTCACCATATGCATGTTTATTTATTTCCGGCGGCTATCAGATGGCCACCATGGAAAGCACCAAATGGTGTTTTCCAAGAGCGGATGCTGGAGTTACTATAAAACAATCCCAAATCGTTATACGTGTGCCTGGAAAATTTGAGGATTTCCCTCGATTTCCATGGGATCCCCTCATTAGATTTTATGTTGGTGAGACCCTTTCAAACAAAAAAAAAATTCATAATCGGTCCACAATTGTCGAAGATGTCGATGAACATACAAAAAAAAAACATACAGACAAACATACAATCTCCTCCTTTTTGAAAGTCGGTAAAAATAGCCAAATCGCTCCAACCGTTCTCAAGTGAAGGCTCGCGCAGACTGGGGCGAGATCACAGGTGCGACAGGCAAATTGCTGCCTGTCGCGCCCGCGATATCGCGTTAGTCTGCACGAGCCTTGATGCGCTTACCAACGAATAGCCTTTCATTTTTATTTCTATAGAGTTGTATTTTTTTTAAACGTGCCATTGGGAGATCTGTATTTGTATGTATGTAGGTACTGTATTTAATGCCTTTTGCAAATCTATATAAATACAACAAAGTCGGGTTAGTTACACTATTTATAACTCAAGAACGGCTGGACCGATTTTGATGATCTTTGATTTTATGGATTAATTTCCACCCCGAATAGCAGATTAATTATTAAAACTTCGGAAAAAATAACAAAAAAAAATCAGAAGAAAATTAATTTTCTCATATATTTTGGGTGGAGCTGCTTTTTCGATAATATCTCGAGAGCGGATTGACTGATTTTGATGTTGTTTTCTGTTCGTCTCGGCCTCTAGAAGTTTCCTCGCGCATGGGAAAGTAAGAGAATCACAAAAAATAAAACTCGTTTACAACACAATCTCTGATACATGGCAGAAACAAAACACTGACAAAAATGAACATGGCGTTGTATGCTGGTTCCGGTAATGCCAGTAGATGGCATTGTGTGCATTATCCTTTGACCGTTGTTTGACCGACCTTTGATTCAGTTGCGCGGTCCTTTCATTGCGCCACGATTTTTCAGCATTTTTCACAAATTTCCATTTAGTTTTCATTCGTTATTGCCGATTAAATTAATTCTCTACAAACGATTTTTTCTGAAATTCATCGCCAAAAAGTGGTTTGATAGAGGTGAGCTCAGTTTGAAGAAGTGCACTTTGTGAAAGGTTATGTCGTTTGTCATTGCGCGCACATCGGAAATTAATCCAATTGGTAATTTTGGACTGTGTGTTTGATATTCCAGGCAATACGTTAGTAATTCAATTTGAATTCACTGCCCATTTCATTTGTGGAATTCCATTTTTAACCGACTTCAAAAAGGAGGAGGTTCTATGTTCGTCAGTAAACTCGAAATATTAATTCACTCGAGTAATCTAACATGTGCTAGCAGTTACTTTGTGTAATAAAATGGTCATAATTATGGTATTCTACATTTTTACACTTTTTATTACACATATATAAAACGATTAAACTATACGATCACCATTACAATAAATATGACCATTTTATTACACAAAGTGACAGTTAGCTCATGTCAGATTACTCCAGTGAATTAATAATTTTACTAGGTTTTTTCTATTGCATGATCGAGTTTTTCTTCAATTGTGGACCGATTTTAGTTTTTTTTTTGCATTTGGTAGAGGAAGCTGGCAGTATCATCACAACGGTAATGTTTTCCCATTGTTTGTCTTACTGTTTAGTATATTCGTGTATTTATTTGGTCTTATATTTATGTATAATTAGGTATATCTATTATATATAATGTTTTTAATAGGTATATGTATGTATATACTTATATTTGAATAAATATTTATTTCACAGTTTTCGTTATTGCACCTACCGCTGTCTGTCTCTGCATCACCCAAAGGTTGACTGGTAGAAAATGCCTATGGCATTAAGTCCTCCTCTGTAAATTTGTGTGCGTAAAGTATTAAATAAATAAATAAATAATAAACTTGCGGCATGATCCCATAAAATTTTATTAACTTTGCTTGGGTAGTTTCGGAGTTAGCTTCAATAATAAGTATTTTTCCCACTTGGTCTATGTGGATGTCTTAATAAGTTCCTGACACTGTTATTTACACAGCCGGTAATTCGACTTTGTGTGGGGTAGGTACACAACAAAAAAGTATAAAATAAAAAACTTAAAAACAAAAAAAATACAGCCGATTTCGAAGAAAAACACCAAAACTGACCAAGTGAAAAATCACAACAAAACTGTAATGCAATTAGACTTCAAAATAGTGTGAATCAGTCTACTGCAGATAAACAAGAAATCGCTGGAGATACCAGCCGATATGCCATTAGAGGTTCAACGAATTCAATTTCCGATTCAAGACAATCAACAAATCACAAGGCCAATCCTTGAGTGTTTGTGGCCTGAACCTAGAAAATATGTAGTATGTTCACGTGTATGCAAACCACCCACTTTGTTCGTTTTCGCATCTGACAAAAAAAACGAAAAATGTCGTATATAACATGGTGCTTCAATTAAGGGAATCGACCCGAGTGCAACCCATCCAGAGAGTAGTGTAGCAATGTTACACGAGTTATTTTGATTCGCTTTAATAAAGCAAATGCGTTACTACCACGTGAATTAGACTCATTTCAATGTAATTAAAATAATTACATGTTTTTCACTTTGATTTTTGTACATTTATTGAACTTAATTCAGTTTGTGTAGTAATTTTATCTTAATAAAAGACTAAATTGCATTCTGCTTATATGTTAACAAAACATTTATTGATTCCGAGGCGGTACGAAGTTCGCCGGGTTAGCTAGTCTATAATAATTATCATACTGCGTTTTCACTTGTACCACGTATAATTTATTTATTTGATATATTTTATATGATTTCTATAAATTTATGTTTGGCAATGGGTGTTACTTACAAAAAATAAATACATTTATTATTATTATAGTCCGATCACGGACGATCGTTTTTGAAGTCTACAACTGAACTTATGATTAATGATCAGCGTTCGATGCTCTCATTATGAGCAGAGGCCTGAAACCTGAGACAGTCAATTAGGTTAGTTCTATATGGAAGGTATTTGTCTAGGCATCCGTTGTAGTATTCTCAACTACCCGCAAGAAACCTGAGAACTCTGGATTAATTACTAACCTTTACTAACCCACATGACAAATTTTCCTCATTAGACTTAATTAGTGTTTCCAAAAAATACGCGGAACCAAAGTACAATACCTAATTAGTTACCGTGGCAGGATATTAAAACAAAAGAACAAAGATTATCTTTGTTCTTTGTATTGTTCTTTTTTTATTTTTAGGTTAGTTACGAAGTGGATACAGAAGAAAGGCAAACACAGGCAAACACAAATAAAAAATAAAAACCATGAAAAGAAATTGAAACAATATTTTTCTTACATACATACATAAACTCACGCCTTCTTCCCATTGGGGTAGGCAGAAACTATAGAACGGCACCTGCTACGCTCCTTACATACTCCTTTTGCTTCGTTTACGTTCATACTTCATACTAGGTTGCGAGTACTACGCACCTGACCTTTTTGAAGACCATCAACAATGAAGTCACTATATGTCTTTATGGGGCGTCCCGTCCCAGCGTTTCCACTCACATCTGCCTAGTAAATACCTTTTTTAAGTCGCCTTTCATTCATCCTCTTAACATGACCAAACAATCTTAGCATACATAATCAGCCTATAATGTTCCTACTGCGGGGACACAGGCCTCTTCTCTGTGAGAGGAGTGGGCCGTAATCCACCATGCGGGCCCAGTGCGGGTTGGAAAATGTCACATGTGTTCGAATTTTTGGTTCTAGGACATGCCGGTTTCCTCACGATGTTTTCCTTCACCGTTTTGAGAGCCGTGGTGATGAAATTATTTACACAAAGTAAAGCGCTTGTCCGGGTTCGAACCTACGCACAAATCGTAAGTCGCGGCCGTTACCACTGGGCCACCACTGCTCTGTAAGCATAATCTTTTAAATTTTTGTGATTACATCTTCTTTTAAACCGCACCGTTGCCTTATGACATCATTTTTCAGCCTATCATTTATAGTCACACCACACATGCTTTGCAAGTAACGCATTTCCAAAGCATTTACTCTACTTACATGCTTCTTTTGCCACACCCATCATTCATTTTCATACATAAGCTTAGGCACCAGCCTATTTTTCTTGTTTGGTCTAAATATATCTTCTACTTACCTACTTAATTCATCTATGCTATAATATCTACTTCGTACAAAGTATTAATTATTCACATTCATTCTTTTAATTTCTGCTGCTGCCTTACTTCCATACAGCTTATAAATGACAATTGTACAGATATATCTCAGACCAAATAAAGTCGCGGGAAGGTACTTATGGGTCACCGAGGCCCCCGCAACACAGGCAACAGGAAGGAATACGGGTGGGTTTTAGTCAGTAAGAGTCTGACACACCCTCCCGCTCCGCCCAGAGCGGGAGAAGTTATTAGATGATTTCCCAACCTCAAAAAAAAAAAAGACCAAATAAAAAACCAAGACATAGCGCTGCGAACAATACAGTGAAGCCATTCCAAAAGTACACCTCGCTCTGTGCGCACATGCTCACATGCAATCATTTACAGCCCATTAACAACTAAACTACACCTCATCGGAACTTTCACTAAGTGCACACATATTTATGAAACCGGCCTCACCTCACTGTTGACAGCGCTGTCTTTGTTTTAAGGTTTCCATACCTCAAAAGGAGAAAACGGAACCCTTATAGGATCACTTTGTTGTCCTTCTGTCTGTCTGTCAATACCCTATAACTCGGGAAAGCGTTGAGATATCGAGTTGAAATTAAACCATGTACTCGTCTTGAAGCTGTGAAAAAAGCAAAATTAAAGTTAACGTAAAAAAAAAAATATACGTTTATGTCCCAAAAAATGTATATTTCGACACTCTCAAGGAAATCAAAAGCTTACTTTTTTTGTTGTTTAGTTAAAGAATTTGTACCACATATTAAGGCAACTAAGCCATTTATTTTCATGTAAGTGTACTATTTTTAGAAGTTCGGATTAATTAGTAATATTTAAAAAAAGATTTTAATAACTACACGTAATTTAGTCGTAAACTAAACGCAGTTATGTTGGTATTTAAGCTATGCTCGCCATGAGGGTATTACTCGACCTGCCCCCATCTTAGATGAAGTAATTTACGAATTAATTAATTGTAAATAAAATAAATGTACTTAAAAAAAAACTATTAACTGTATTGTTTTATTTACCTACACTTAAAACCCCATTGGGACTTCATCATTATCAAACTGTTGCAGTCAGCTGCTGGACATAGGTATCTCCTAATGCACTCCGCTGAGTAGGTACGATCCTCATCTCAAATTACCAACTTGATAGTAAGGAAAACACTACAAAAATAACGACAAGCAATGTAGAACATGTACTTTATTACCGAAACAATGTTTATGTGCCTATAAGTAACAATCTACATTGATACACTAGTACTTAACCTTAAAAAACAAAACACAAATAAAACACTAACAATAATAACTTTTAAGTCCCAAGTTCTAAAAATCCAAGAATTTAAAAATGGCTTGTCTATCGTATTAACTACCAATTAAAATAAAAAATATCCCAAAACATGAAATTTTATTAGCTGTACGAAAGTCCCATACAAGCCTGCCATTCGCCTTTATAAGGTACTTTCTATTGACCTAGAACTATGAAATTTGACAAGTAATATCGTCTTAGACATGTTCGTACACGTTCATGTTTGAACGCGTAAGCTGTTAAGATCGACACATGCATGGCCAGGCACGTAATTTAAGATTCCGTGTATCCTTGCACGGTAACATGCTTAAATAATATTGCACGACAGTGCACAGTGTCACAGAGGAGTTACACATAGTAACATGAACGAGGTAGATAGTTAACACGTTTATTCGGTGCAAAGAAAAACATAAAACGTATTGCGGTATTATTCCTGCTATTAAATACTTTTTGCGCGCAAAGCAGTGATATACTTCTTGCGCGCTAAATGGTCAACTTAGATTTATTAATAATTTTTCAAAGGATCAAATAGCCTTCCAAATAACCTTGCCAAAAAAATGAGAGCAGCTCGTCATTCGTTCGATATCACTTAATAATAAAAAGTTAAAACTAACGAGTACAGTGAAAATGTATTGCTAGCAAAAACCAGCGGAACAGTAATTCTCAATATGTTTTATCCTGTGAACTGAAGCAATGCAATGAAGCCTTTATGAATAATAATTATTTTCCCGTCTCTGGTGTTGTTTTTCCTCATACTCGGGATTTTTTCTTTTATGGTTTACAATTCCGTTCATCGGTTCGGTATTCCTTTTTTATTTAATTTCCGCCTTGTTTCCGGGTCTAAGAAAAACCCCTTTTATTTGTCTTAGGTACAAGACCAGTCAGAAGGCCAAATTAGTCGCCCCAACTACCGGCTACAGCAGGCTTAGCACGAGCACCGTTTTGTCTACGGAAGAATAGACAAAAATGACGTTCCGTGTAGAAAGTACAACGACAGCAAAGTAGAAAGAGTCAACTGCACTTTTTACGAAATTCACACTCTTTTACATAATTCGACTCAGAATTCTTTGTTTTGTCATGCGATTCTTTTTCTGTTTCATTCTTATTTTTTACTGATATTAAGTCACGTATATAAAGACAACTACATATTTTGTTTTTGGATCAAAAAAATATTATAGTAATATTGGCCTTCACCGTTTTCTTGGTAATGCCCTATTAGCTAAGTGATGTATAATAGGAGAAGATAGCCTTTTTCTTCTATTAATTATCACAGTTTTGCGTTCAAAACAGAACATGCATGAACAGTTCACCTCCTAGCGACTTTAAGGTTTTATTTATTAATGGTAATCTGTGATCCGCGCTGTGGGCTACATAATTACGTAAGTTATTTATGTTTTACTGTTTGTTATATTGCATAATGTAGCTGTTTGTTGTGCCTACTTAATAAAAATAAATAAATAAAACGCTCTACTGTAAAATCATGATTTTGTACGGCCACAAGGTATATACGGTTACGTACGTGGCCAGCGAGTAGAAAAACGCAAATTATCTTCACTATCACTGTCTTAGACAACTGTCAGTTGTCAGTGTGATTTTGACAGTTTAGGATAGAAACTTTCTTCTGAAATTAATAGTCTACCTAAAAAAGGACCTAGACAAAGATCGCCAGAAACAAAAGACAAAAAACAGATTGCAGAAGGATTTACACGGTGCGGGGTCAAAAATGGAGAAAATAAATGTCACTTTGTATAGGAAGAGCTATGTCTATTCTTCGAAGAAATAGAAAGCGCCATGCTAAGCCTGCTGGTATACCGACCAGGCCTCTTAGGCCACCGACAATCGGTGGATCCAGGTGGCGCTACAACGTGCCGACCACCACAGTCCAGGCCTGGAGTACTACTTCGATAGAAACTTTTTTTTTATGAATGGCATCTCGTAGTTGACCTTGAAAGGTCGTGACTACTTAACCGGAATATCCTGTGGCTGCCTTAAGCGGACTCAAAGCCTCCAGCCAGGGGCGAATTTCCTACATTACAAAGCGACTGCACGCTAAGGGCACCTCCTGTGGGGTGCGGACCTCGGCTTAGTGCGTCGCTGGGGGGAGGACAGGCTGGATCTGATCAGAATTATTATTAAGCGGGGAATTTAAAGCTACGGGCTCAGCTGCGGCGCGGGCTGGCACTTTGTTGAGTAAGGGTCGGGGGGGACAATTACGTCGGGGTGAGCATTGAGCCTCAAGACTATCGGCTAGGCATTCCGCCTTGTCGACGTCAACAAAAGCGACGGTCTTGTCGGGGCGCACCAGGAGAGGCATAGAGACGACTTCTTCGGATTTGAGTTTCCTCTGAAGATCCCAGAAAGCTAAGTGGGTGGGCTCTAGCTCGCTCAGCATCTTGTCCCAGCCGGCGTTACGCAACTCCGATAGGCGTGTCTTTACAGGTCTCTGTAAATAGCGCATATGAGCATTGTTCGCGTGGCAGGGAAAGTTACTGTACGCACGGACAGCCGCGTTCTTCATATTCAACAGTTCGCGCACATGGACCGGAAGCTTCCAGCGATGGTCGTCCATCGCCAGAACCTCCCTTGAACAGTCGTTCAGGACTGATTGTACGTGTACCGTGAATGAGTCGATCGCGGCTGTCGTGTCAGCGATAGAGTTGAAGTGGTCGGGAATGGAGTCTAGTCGGGGGTCTAACGTGGTGGATTTCAGGCAGTTGCTTACTTTTCTCCAATCTGTAAATAACTTGGTGAGGGGGGATCTGTCAGGGTCGTGGAGACCTAGGCGGGGGCCAGCTTTACGACAGCTGGACGGTGGTAGGAGGAGAGTTCGTCATGCGCTTCTATAGAATCCAACCGTAGGTTGATACTCTTAAGAAGTGCTATGTCAAGTACGTCAGGGGTTTTGTTAGGGTCGTGGGGAAAGTGAGTGGGAGTCATCGGGGGAAAGACGTCGAAATTTAGAATAGGACATAGGTCAAACAGGTGTTTGCCTCTGGTGGAGATCCTGGTGCTGTTCCAGGCAGGATGTTTGGCGTTGAGATTGCCCACTATGATAACAGAGTCACTAAGGCCAAGTAGAACGGAAAGGTCGTCAGAGAGGCGGGGTAGGGCTTTTTTTTTTTGGGTGGGAAATCATCAAATAACTTCTCCCGCTCTGGACGGAGCGGGAGGGTGTGTTAGACTCTTACTGACTAAAACCCACCCGTATTCCTTCCGTTGCCTATGTTGCGGGGGCCTCGGTGACCCATAAGTACCTTCCCGCGACCCCGGCAGGCATCCGCCCTAGTGGACCCGTACACTTGTGCTGACGATATCTCTTTGAGGCGCGCGTGGAACACAACGCGCCGTCGACCTGGGCCTGGTCCTTACCGGACGGTGAGCTACCCATTGCTCACTGTCCGCAAGCCCGCGCCTACGGTGGCCTGAAATCCGCCCGGGATTCTCGACGCCCAGGGCGTCTCCTGTGGGCGGGGTAGGGCTAAATCTGATGTGGAAACGGTGATCGATTGGTGGCCCGTCATGCCTAACTTACAAATGGACACTTCTAAACGTGAGAGAGGGGGCGGGTCCATTGGGATGCAGTGCAGGGACGTTCTATAATAAATTAGGGTGCCGCCCTTGTGACATCTAGTCTTGTCATTGCGAACTATGCGATAGTTAGCAATTGACGGGTTTCGAAGGCTGGGCTTTAAAAAGGTTTCCTGTAAGAGGAGAATGTCTATTTGATGGTCGCGGAGGAACGCAGCGATTTCATCGCGTTGTCCTTGAATGCCATTGGCATTAAAGAAACCTAACTTTAGGCATCGGGGTTTGGTTTTCGCTTGGACTCGTATATATGGATATATAAACCCCAGTAATGGTACTGGGGTTTTGCGAAGTTCTCGAGGCTTGCATAATCTCGGGATACGCATGGAATATTCTCTGGATCTGAGCGAGATCGCAGGAATTACGGGTGGCAACGAGTTCGTTGGCCATTTTACGCGCGCTGGGCGTTAAAATGTTGAGAAGGTCCCAGAGATCACGCTGACCGGATCTACTGGGACAGACGGACCGACCACTGGAGTGGTTGAAGCAGCGACGGGCCATGTCGCAGCGGCTGCAGCAATGGCCATGGGAGCGGGTGCGGGTTTCGTGGGTTGGTCGGGTACGGGAGCGGGGACGCGGGTGCGGGGATCCATCAGCGCTCTGACGGGAGGTGGAGTGGGTCTCGGCTGAACCATCGCAGGGAAGGCCTGCTGATGGTTCAGGTAATTCCAGGGGCTAGGCCTTTGCGGGCTTAGCCTCTGGGGGAGTTGAGAGAGTCTGTGACGGGGGGAAGAACCCATATGTAGGGCACTCTCGCTGCTGGCGGGCGTCTGCACGCTTCACCAGCTTCGAGGAAGTTGATTTTGGGGCCATGCGACAGCCACGGTAATTGGCTGGGTGTCCAGCCTCACCACACAGCACGCAGCTGGGCGGCTCGGTGCGCAGAGTCCTATCCTTGGGGCGGGGGCAGTCAGACGTGCCATGTTCACCCAGGCACTTGACGCATCTGAGTTTCGCATGGCAGTTCTTCTGCGCAAGCCCGTAGAGTTGGCAGCGGTGGCACTGACCAACGACGCCGCTCTTCCTGGGCTTCTCAATGACGAGGCCCGTGAGACGGCAGATGTTCGAAACTTTAAATATAGGGTGATGTCCTTCAGTCGGGCGCATACGACAAGAACCATGTAGTACGCTTGTCCACCCTTGGCGCGGTGCATGCGGTGGACTTCGTCTACCGGGACGCCTTGAGATTCAAGGTCGGCCTTTATGTCCGCAGAGGGGATTTCCCTAGGGATTCTGCGGATCACCACGCGGGCTTGTCGTTCCTCAGGGAGTGAGTAGGTGTGGAATGATACACCTCTCACTCGGAGAACACGAGTTAATTCTATATAAAGCTGCTTTTTAGGTCGACGCACCATCTAGATACGTCCAACCATTTGGACTTGTCCTGTAAGAACACAGGAGGGGGTGGGGGGACCTTTTTTGAGGCCGGAGTGGCCTGAATATCCTTGGCGGATGAAATCGGGGTGGGGTTAATAACAGGGGGCGCCGCGGGGGCTGAGGGAGTGGGGGTAGCTAGAACCTCCGTGGCAGTGATTTTAGTTGCCTGCGAGGAGGTCGCCTTCCTCTGCTTGCTTGGACTCGACGTCTGAGTAGGAGAACGGGGTCGGGCATCGTTTGTCTTGAGACAACGGTTCCTCAGTCTCCATAGACACTGAGGGACTAGGAACGGTCGCGGTCAAGGTCACGGAGGCCAGGGCATCGCTAAAGTCAGGGATGGAGTCGGTAGAAGGCGGCTGCTGGAGAGCAGCAAACTTGGCGCCATACCTGGCGATGAAATCGGGGTCCTTGAAGAGGACCTCTTTGAAGAACGCCACTATAAGGGCGTCCTCCATGACGGGGGAAAGCGGGGGTTTAATGGGGCGAAATTTTGGAATTTTCTATTCCTCCTACTAATGACCTAACGGCCCTAAACCTGACTCCCCGGGTGGATAGGCCCGGGGATGAGTCGCCCTCCCTGTCGGGTGCAGATAGGGAGGTGTGTACCTAATTGTGAGCCCTAAGCTTGTAACCCTTTGCAGTCTTAATGTGCAAAGGGGCCCTGAACCAGTCTAGCGCGAAGGGTGTAGACACACCTTAAAGATACTAGGTGAGTAGCTGTAGAAAGAATACAGTGCACCAGAGCCGACTAGGAGATCCCCAAAGTCCGGTTAACTCTGGGACCCTTCCAATTAATTGCCTAGCCCTGAAGGGGTTCGGCGGGTGTATTGGGACAACACCCCACTCGGTTTCGTTGGCACTGTAAGGTATCCACCGAGGATCATGAAACAGTAGTTTTAGCCCAGAGGGGGCCTATGAAACTACTCAGACAACAGATCCGTCAGAGAAATATTTTGCCTTGAAAAAGGCACTTTTTGTGATCAATTACGGCCAATTAATAAAAATTAATCGACCGTGGATCGGTAGTAGTCGGCGAGCACTGGAGGTTACGGCAGCGTAACAGTATCCGGTTTCGGCGGGAGCAGTAAGCGAGTGCAGCGTGCGGGAGCGGCAGCACGCCGGTTCACGGCGGGAGGCGAGCACGGAATGGGGAACTTTTTTTGCTAAGCATACACTTAAATGTCAGTCATCATATCATTGTTTTAAATTTTTATTTAATATTTTAACTAAGTACTTATATATTTATTTACATAACCAAATTACAAGATGATTATTAACATTAAATAAATTAAATTAAATTATTTTAACTTAATTCTGCATAAATTATTTTAAAATACTTGACGTTCTGAAAAACGTAAATCTATTCCTTATCTTTTAGGCTAACTACGTGAAGAGCGCATCTAAACAGCGATTTTCATCGAACCGAGGACTTCCCGAAGCATATTTACTCAGAAATGTACGTTTAAACCCATAAGATTTTCTTCTTTTAAATCATCGACTCCGACTCTTTGTACTTTGTATTACAATATTTTTTTTATTTTTTGTTTTAGTCCATAGTGTATTTTTTTTAATCATCAAAATAAATTATACGTCCATTTGTGGTGAAAATTGTTTGATTTTATGTCGATTGTATGTCGGTTTTGCGTCGGGGTTTGAACCCCTGGTGCACCGGCCTACGTAGCCACTACGATGTGGCAATCCACAATGTGTGTGTGTGTGTGTGTGTGTGTGTGTGTGATGTGATGTGTGTGTGTGTGTGTGTGTGTGTGTGTGAGTGTGTGTGTGAGTGTGTGCGTGTATTAATTTACCTGAAAAGCACATAAAGAATGCTGTTATTTTCTGGGCAAATAAAAAAGGAGAATATTTAACTGATCCTCTAAAACTTGTCCTTGAAACTGATAAAAAGTTCATCATTAGAAGGTGTCATTAACATTCTAAAACGGACACTTTTTTAAATAACTGAACCTCTAAAAAGTTGTTGCGCTTCTAACGATGCACGCTTCTTATACTAATTGAGCCTTTTTTAGAACTGTGATCAACCGCGCGCGAGCCAAGCGAGCGAACCGAGCGGTGCCGCGGCAGCGGCCGGCGAATGCTATATCCAAGTTGGTCTCAGTTACTTCGCTATTTAGTATTTTTAGCACCCAAAATTTGAGGTTCACAAAAAGAGGCACAATCATTATATTAGAATGTTCTATAATATTTTTAGGAGTGCAAAATGGGAATTATTAGGTAGAGGTTCGATTAAATACATGCCATAAAATAACCCTTTGTTCGCTAAAGGGAAATTCTCATGGGCAATATCTTATAATGGCAAATCTAATACAGCAACCTACAAAAGTTTTAGGTACACTATGTTTTCCTACCAAAAAGCCGTTCGTTTCCGTATGAGTCGCGTAAAACAAAAAGTATAAACCTTGCGGTTAAGACGCTGACAACACCTAAACCGCGGTCACTGTCAGATTGCATAGAAAAGAGAGAGTGAAAAAGCGTTGTGTCATCACGCTTGTAATTTATTGCAAAATATAATGCAATTATCTTTTTACTCAAAATTGAGTTGGGTAATCGAAAATAAAAACAACCAAGTTCTGCAATCAAATAAGACGTTCTTGTTGTTAATTAAATATGTAACGTATGTTGATATTTAATAGAGATATTTTGGATTAGAACTCAAGGTAAGAGGTTAGTTTAACGTTAGTTTGTATCAAGATCTTTTTTCAAAACGTGTTTTGGTAACAACGAAGTTCTGGGAAATATGTTCAAAATTAACTTATTTTTTTCCGCTACCACAAACTATACAGATTTGGCAATTTATTTCCTCAAGAGAAGCCAATTTTGGTCAATTGGGTCTTGTCAGCGCCTTAAGAGAACTGTTAAGACGAAACCTCCTTCAAATCTAAAGAGTTTGATTTTCACTGGCCACTTCATGCATTATTATTATCATATATAAATCTGCTACGAAACGTCTATAAAAATTTTTTTTTCGGATCAGCAGTCGGTCCGGTCGAAAAATAGACTTATATAGGTAAACGAACAGGCAGCACTCTAGCTACTCAAGCGGTAACAAGTAACAACAACATATTTTAGCCGACTTATTGGTATAAGTCGTCTATACAAAAGTAATGACTACTGCAATATGAATGTCAATCAGTTATATAATGAAACGTAGCTTTATGCACCAACGCCATGCATCAACAACCGACATACACACATATACTCACGCCTTCTTCCCAAGGTGGTAGGCAGAATATACAGAACGCCACCTGCTACGATCCTTACATAATCCTTTTGCTTCGTTTACGTTCTCAATCGCACGCCGGTTGCGAATACTACGCAACTGACCTTTCTTAAGAACATCACCAATAAGGTGATGGTGACCCTAGAATCACTATATGTGATTCTAGGGTGTCCCCTCCCGGCGTTTTCACTTACATCTGCCTTGTAAATACCTTTTGTTAGTCACCTTTCATTCATCCTCTCAGCATGACTAAGCCATTTAAGCATACTCTATTCATTTTTTTTTATTAAATCTTCTTGCCTTATCACATCATTCCTCACCAACATATTTCTACAATTTATTATCTCTGAAATTGTACCACCGTGTACTTACCTAGTACCTACCGTTACCGTTATCGTACCGTACTTTTATTACAAAACCACCCATCGGATATCTAATCCATATACAGCAGCGAGATTAAGATCTGTTCGAACAAGATCGTTATTACGTATCGAATAGAAACGGCTTTGGGTTGTGATCGGAATGTTGATGCTATTGCGAAGGCTTTACCTTTCCTTAGTTATTCTATTTTCGTGTATGTGTTTCGGGTATCAAGTATTATTGGGGTGTGTAGTAGATTTTATGGAAACACGACCCACTTCTGCTTCGCAAGGCTTTTACAACTGGACAAAACATCAAGATTTCTTTATTATTTGTTATTTCTTTCTTTTTATTTCCATGGAAGGTGGGTAGGCTTTTAGTATGGGATGCAACATGCGTCGATACTCTTGCGTCATCCCATCTTCCTGGCACTGCGTACTGGCGCTGCTGCTGCGGCAGAAGCTCAAGCGGCGTAAGTATAATAACCTTGTTGGTCATTATATTTTCGAACTGCTTGGAGTTAAAGCCCTCAGGCCGTGGGGTCCGAGTGCTCATGGCCTTTTTAAGGAAATCTCTAAACGGCTGGTTGACACCTCCCGTGACCCAAGGGCTGGTTTTTACCTTGGCCAGAGGTTAAGCATTGCCATACAACGTGGCAATTTCGACAGTCTCTTGGGTACATTATCAGTCAGATGTGGATGAATTTTTCAACGCCATACTTTAATTTGTGAATTGTTTTAGTTAAGTTAGGATATAATTTTGTTATTTTTATTAATTAATTAGGAATTATATGTTAGTTTTATAACGATGTATAGTTGCGAAACTACACATTAACGTTTCGGAATAAATTCTCTTAATGATATTGAAACCCACATCAAAATCCGTTGCGTATAGAATTGAAGATCAACGTGGTCACACAAACAGGCACAAAAAGCAACTTTATTTTTAACCGACTTCATAAAATAATTATGTCACTAGCGACCTACCCCACGACCACCACTGATGTTTTTTTCAACTTGACAAAACATCAAGATTTCTTTATTATATCATAATCAGTCGACAATTTTCCCACTGCTGAGACACAGGCCTATTCTCTTCGAGAGAGCGTGGGCTGTAATCAACCACGCAGGCCCAGTTGGTAGATGTCACATATCTTCAAAGTTTTGGTTCTAAGACATGCCGCTTGCCTCACGACGTTGTTCTTTACCGTTATGAGAGCAGTGGTGATGAAATTTTTCGCCTGCCTAGGTTCGAACCCATGACCTACATTTCCTAAGTCCATTACCCCAGTGGTAATGGCCTCCACTGCTCTTTATTATATGAATGTTTAATAATAACGTATTTTACACATAAATCTGCAATGGAGAGGGTAGCCCTCTCCATTGCAGATTTATGGAGTTTCCCAACGTGGTCGAGTCAGAAATGGAGAGGTCCGCAGGCGAACCAAGGTAACTGACATAGCCCGAAGAATTGCCAAACTAAAGAGGTAGTGGACAGGGCACATTGCTCGCGGAACAGATGGCCGATGGGGCCGAATGGTTCTGGAGTGTATTTACAAGGCAGATGTGAGTGGAAACGACAGGAGGGGATGCCCTAGAAGGAGATTATAGTGACTTTATTGGTGAAGTTCTTGAGAAAGTTCAGGTGCGTAGTACTGGCAACCGGCGTGCGTGTATGACCAGATGTTTGAACGTATACGAAGCAAAAGGAGTATGTAAGGAGCGTAGCAGGTGGCGTTCAATAGTTTCTGCCTACCCCCATGGGAAGAAGGCGTGAGTTTATGGATGTATGTTTTATAAAAAAAAAAACATAGCATGACGCCTGTATTCCCCGAAGAGTTAGGAAGAGGTGTACCTATAGTACACCCACATTTCGCCAATTATGTTTACGTCCCATGTAAAGCCTAATGCCATTAACCGGGCACAAATTCAAACATCGGACTGTTACTGAGAAATTCCATATGGAAAACCCAATGCCTTTATTTTTGGTTGGGAAATCATCAAATAACTTCTCCCGCTCTGGGCGGAGCGGGAGGGTGTGTCAGACTATTACTGACTAATACCCACCCGTATTCCTTCCTGTTGCCTGTGTTGCCAGGGACCTCGGTGACCCATTAGTACCTTCCTGCGACTCCGGCAGAATAACACTGCCTGAGACAGCAATCGAACCCAGGATCTCATGCTCAATAGTAGTGCTTGCGACCACTAGACCAACGAGGCAGTTTTTTTGTAAAAATGTGGCTGTTATTTTAGTATATTATGGTGTCTTACGACTTCCATGTGAAGGAAGTCGCGGGCAGAAGGTTGTAACTGATATTATAAAGAGAAATGATTTGATCTTTTGTATGTTTGTTTGCCTTTACCTTTGTTTGTACCTTTTTACGCTAAAACGGCTGTACGGATTTGGATCAAAACTGGTACATGATAAGACAATGACCTAGGTTAGGATATAGGATACTTTATCTCGATATTCTCACTGTGGACCAAGACCAGTGGCGTGCCTAGGGTTTCAAAATAACGCAAGCCCAAAAAAATTTTAACCGATTTCAAAAAAAGAAAGTTCAGTTTTCGACTGAGTATGTAGGTACCTACGTATCTACGTATGTATCATCGCAATTTTCTCATAAACTACTGGTTAGGTACAATAAATTCTCTATCGAGCATTTTAGTAAGGCACCGCCACTGACCAAGACTATGCGGGTAAAACCGCGGAGCGCAGCTAGTGTTTTCTATAATGGCACAGGCTAGCCTTTACCATCGTATTAGTAGTTCAGCAGCTTCAATAGCATCAGGATTGTGCTGGAATATAGCAGTTCGACGTGGACGTGGCACGACAGCGGCCATAATCTGTCATCAAAAGGGCTGTCTTTTGGCCTCCTCGCCATAGGTGAGTATATGTTCCTTGGCCGCCACGCAACCATCCATGCGACGCTCTGCTAGAGTGACTGTCACCCGCCAGTGTCATTCTTATGATTATCCTACCTTTTCGGTGATTCCGGTAACTTACTCCGTCATAAGAAAAAATGAGGTGACATTTATAATTTTGAAGTTCGTCGAGAATTTATGTCGAAATCAACTTAATTGTACTTTTATGTCCAATAAATCATTTATTTATGTATCTACCTAAGATCATTCAAAAATGCTCTTACCAAGGCCACGTTGCCTTTTAGTCTGTGCTGAATAAATTAATTTTCTTTTCTTTCTTCTTTCTTTCACGTTTAAATTTTAAAGATAATTTTCATCACTGCTTTACTTTATTTTCTAAAGCACACTTCACACGCAAGGATAGCTCTTTGCGTCTAATATAAGAGAAAGGGGCACGTTTAGAGCAATCGGTCGGAAAATTAGTGCACCAAATGAAAGGCTTTTCTTGCAGAAAATGCTTTATCTAGCTGTATTTCTAAGATATGTTGCTTTGAAAAGGTGCAAGGTTTTACATTATTTAATGTTTTACGGGTTCATTCGTATATTGCCAATTTCTAAGCAGTCTGAGTGAGACTGCTCAGAAATCGGATATAAACAAAAGAACACCTATAAATCTGATGCTCTTGTATTTGGACCAAAGTAAAAAGTAGTTTTAGATAATCATAAAAAGCATAGAAATCATTTTGAAAAAGATGAAGGTGTATGCTTATGACCATACGATAGAAGTGAAAACTTACGATTGGAGCCGAGTATACGCGATTCAGCGACGAGTATACTCAATTCAGCGCCAAGTATAATATGTGATTGAGCGCTGAGTTTACGCAATTTAGCGCCGAGTATACGTGATTCAGCGCCGAGTTTACGCGAAACAGCGCCAAGTATACGTGATTCAGCGCTGAATACATGTACACGTGACGACACCGACTGACTGGAGCCGAGTATACCTTCTTCTGCGTCACCGATCCGAGCGTGACGGTTTTTTTCATTTCGTTATCGTTTCGTATCGACGAGTTTCGTTCATTATTCAGAAAGAGCGCAAAGTTTGCCTAAAAAAGTCATTACTTAAAAAAAGTGGTGGTAAATAGGGCCAAACACACTGCTGGATAGAGGATGCAACCACCACATTCGAGGAATGGACGCCGCGTTAGGCTAGCTTCAACACCCAAACATCGATTCCGACGATTCCTGCACCCCATACATTTACCGCTACCTTCCCCAGCAAATTTCATACGATTTCCAACAGGGTAAGTGCTTAACTCATTAACAATTGCGATGCCTTTTATTCTGGCAATTCGGAAAATTCATTGCGTCATCAAGTAGAAACGAATTTTTGAAACATGTCATGTGATTAGGAATTTCCTTAAAAATCCTTCGGATTGTGAAAAGAAATTGTGAAAGTGTGTTATGCAATTCGGGTGCAAGTTGCCTATTCAAATCGCATCATTTCCAGTATTAAGGCGCTGACAAGACCCAATTGACCAACAAAGGCTTCTCTTAAGAAACAAAATTGCCAAATCTGTATAGTTTGTGGTAGCGGAAAAAATATATGTTAATTTTGAACATATTTCCCAGAACTTGGTTGTTACCAAAACACGTTTTAAAAAAAAATCTCGATATAAACGAACGTTAAACTGACCTCTTACCTTGAGTTTTAATCCAAAATATCTGTATTAAATATCAACATACGTTACGTATTTAATGCAGATTTATTGAATGCAGAACTTGATTGTTTTTTTATTTTCGATTACTCAACTCAATTTTGAGTAAATAGTTAATTGCTTCATATTTTTCAATAAATTACAAGCGTTGTGTCAACGCGCTTCTCTTTCTTTTCTATGCAATCTGACAGTGACCGCGGTTTAGGTGTTGTCAGCGTCTTAACCTTAAATAGCCGCAGGGACAACCCTGTTCAATAGGTATAGTACAACTTTCTACGTCTGTCCTTATGAGGAATAGTCATAAAAATGTCTTCTGACGTCACAGCAGAAATAAGACCCATAACGAAGCCATTATTTTCTATAATGGTCTCAATTACGAGCAGTCCCACTGCGCTATAATATCATCAAAAACATATAACGTTTTATGGGACATCTGCGGGGGATGTCTTTGACATTTATAAGTAAACAACCAATTGAGTTATTGGTATAATTGACACCACAGTACTGGTCATCAACTTGCTATGAATAGTCGACCAACAGTGGTAACAGTTTGACCTTGAGCTGGCCTAGCCTTGCACAGTGGTAACAATTTGACCTTAATATGGCTTAGTCTAGCGCAGTGGTAATACTTTGACCTTGAGCTGGCTTAGTCTAGCGCAGTGGTAACACTTTGACCTTGAGCTGGCTTAGTCTAGCGCAGTGGTAACACTTTGACCTTGAGCTGTCCTAGCGTAGTACGGAGTTTCAATACAATACGTGGCAAGTTTAAACTGGTTTTCTTATCATTCACGTACTGTCCCTGAAATGACTGTATTAATGAAACGCATGTTATGTGTTGCAGCTTGCAGTTAAGAGCGGCCAACCCACGCAACTTTTCATACAAACGTTCGTGATTATTTTCTTCATTTTGGGATATGACGAGAGTAGCAAGTCTTGAAGACGTAGGTCGGTATATCAAGTTACTTGAAGATGGTGTAATTTATCAACTCAGCCTATAACAGTCCACTGTTGGACATATACCTCTCCCAGGCTACGCCACAACAACCTGTCCTCCGCCTTCTGCATCCAGTCTGTCCCAGCCACTTTTTTAAGGTCGTTGGTCCATCTAGCTGGAAGCATCGCACACTGCGGTTACCGATACGCCGTCTCAACTCCAGGAAAATGATGTAAGGTAAACAAATAAATAAATAATACAAAAAATCCAATTTATCATATTTTATTTTGCAACTATTACATAATCACATAAATAGTTTAAAGATCACCAAAAACATCGAACAAACATATAAAAAGTAGTCTACATGAACTACACGGATTTATATGATTTATTTGTTAAACGCAACAACTTGTATTTATTTAGTTTACAGAAGAAACGTTCAGACTTTGAGAATATTTATACAAAATACGTGGGTAGCTGATGATGTTAGTGATAAAAATATTGTTAGATGTTGTATAGAAAAAATAGTAAGACAACTTTGTTCAGTTTTCAAAATATAGTAAACAATCGGTAGCATCGTTTCTCAGGCAACTTTCTGTTACTGAAATCTACACACACATCAACTTGTTTTTCCAAATTAAAAGTTCATTACAACTATGAAAGAGCTTCAACCCTTTTACTACAAACTTTACAAAGAAAACCACAGCTCAGTTTCCTTAATTTTTTTTTTACTATAAAGTTTACAAAGAAAACCACAGCCGTTTTTTTATAAAGTTTTTTTTTTTAAGTTGTCCTGCTGTTTTCTCTACACTGTGACTAAAAAGTCGGGGACAGGTGGCAGGTATCCATTAAGGAAGTTACAAGTTGACTGTATCCCTGTATAATGCAGCAGTTAGCAGTTTATATCACTAAGATAATCAGTCACAGACGCCAGGAAATACAGAAAAGTCACTTAGTGTAAATTCATTTAATACATTTAAGTAAATTTGTGCATTTTGATAGATTTTGAACCCCTCTTTACGAATGGTAACGGAAACTATACCGTTACTGAACTTTTGATTAATTTCTGGAAACATTTGGTGACCTTTGGGAATAAAAATTCTGGTTTCTCGTGGGTAAATGTACTTCAGTAGGAAATGTCAAGCATATAACCACCCCTCAATAGGTTGTAGTTGACCGAATCCAGAATCCAAATTATCCTAGTCATGGCAATATTACGACATGTTCACGAAAAGAGGGGTTCTTAGATGTCTTAATGAAAAAATGCACAATGACACATTTATCACAATAAGAAACATACGTGCACAGAACACACGCTCCAACTACTATAGGTACTTTTAAAGCTCGATCTCCCTTCGAGGGAACGTTGGGGTTTGTGCGAATTTTGATGAAAATATTGTACTGGTTCACTGTTGACTTTTTTACACTATGTGCAACTTTTATCATATTTTCATGGGTACTTATTATTGTACATTGTGCCATTTGAAGATTTGACATAGAACGTGGGTTCGAACCCAGTCAGTCGCGTTGGTTTGTGTAGTTTATTTCATAACCACTGCTCTCAAAACGGTGAAGGAAAACATCGTGAGGAAGCATGTCCTAGAACTAAAAATTTGAAGACATGTGACATCTACCAACGTGCACTCGGCCCGTGGTGGATAACTGCCTACTCCCTCTCAAAGAGAGGAGTCCAGTGTCAGTGGGAACATTATAGGCTGATTCTATAGAACTTAAGATTGAGTAGAAAGTACAATTAGAAAACATCGAGGACACACTACATAATCATATTATAATGTTCTCACTGCTGAGACACAGGCCTGTTCTCGGTGAGAGGGAGTGGGCCATAATCCACCACGTGGGCCTAGTTCGGGTTGATAGATGTCACATGTCTTCGAATTTTTAGTTCTAGGACATGCTGGTAATTTTAACTAACCAAATCGCAAAAAAAAAAAAACTTTGGAAAACGAAAATTTGAATTTCGCAGGCTACCTTATAGCATCCTCCTTAAAGGCTGATATCGCCCCAGTCTGCACGAGCCGTTAAGTATACCAGCAGTGAGCAAGTGTGGCGATAAATATCCTGCTATTAATGCCATTCTAGGAAATTAGAGAAGACACTTCCAGAAGCTATACAGAGGAGGAGATTATACAGGGTGAAATGTAGAAAACTGGCCAAGTGCGTGTCGGACCACGCACAGTGGTTTCCGTAGCTGGGAAGTTGGTACGAATTTATCCCAAAACCAAACTTAACATTATAGTTGAAAAAGATGTTCTCTCATACATCGATATATGCCATGATCAATTCTCCAATTGCAAATTTAAGTTGGTCGACTATTACTCGTTAACTTGTAAAGCCCACTTAGCACTGATAGTTTTCCTTTTAATTTCATTATATGTACTACTGCCATGAATTTTTCACATCTCCATAAACAACCATTTAGTTGGCAGGGGTGGGGGACACTTGAATCTAACTAAAATTAGCACTTTAATGCTTAATATTACGCAAGCGAATCCTTGAATTCTTCCTTCTCAAAACGGTGAAGGAAAACATCGTGAGGAAACCGGCATGTCCTAGAACCAAAAATTCGAAGACATGTGACATCTACCAACCCGCACTGGGCCCGCGTGGTGGATTACGGCCCACTCCCTCTCTCAGAGAGGAGGCCTGTGTCCCAGCAGTGGGAACATTATAGGCTGATTATGTATGTATGTATGAATCCTTGAATTGAAAAGACAGACACACACACACACACACACACACACAGACCCGCAATATTTTTGAACGGCCTATCCAACGATACCCCGCACCATGGGGTAGACGGGGAAAAAATATCATCCCCAGATTAGGTGCAAGGGAGCCTCCCTTGCACGTAATCTGGGGATGATATTTTTTTAATGATACTTTACCCAAAAAAAAATATTTTCAAGATTTTATTTTAGCACTCTGTCGGCGTGATTAATATGTATAACTATGCTAAATTACAGCATCTAGCACTAAGCGTCTCTGAGCTACAGCGGAGACAGACAGACAGACAGACGGACATGGCGAAACTATAAGGGTTCCTTGTTTACTACGGAACCCTAAAAAATAATGTTCCTTTAAATGGAATAAAATAAAGAGCAAAGAAAATATTAATGGATGTTAGGATTTCCTGGTATCGTTTCCAACGTATTTTTAAATAATTTAACGTTGCTTTTAATCCAAAAAAAACGTTTACTTTTACACATCCATGCATTTAAGAGGATAAAAGAGATTAATGTGAAAGGATTTTTATTCAGAAGAATCCGATTCCCATAATGGCGGTTCAGACAGAACGAAAAGGAATACAAAACAAAAATAGCCACAGAAACGCGAACGTAGAATTAAAGGATGCACAAAAGTTAATTAAAAATCTCGTAGAAATAGAACCATACATTATTTAGCTTCTTCTTAGGGCCGATTCACACCGGAACGGCAGCGGCCAGTAGCGGCCGGCAGCGGCTGGAAGCGGCCGGCAGCGACGCGACGCTGGCAGTACCGCTGACAAGACGCGTATGATGGCCACAAGGCTGCTCGCGGCATCGCGGGCGGCCGCAAGACCTTTTCGAGCTTTTCAAGCGATAGTGGTCTTCTAATTATGTAGATAAAGTTTATAATTATTTCACACTGAAAATGCTCGCCGCGCCGCTGCCGGCCGCTGCTTTCCCGGTGTGAATCGGCGCGTACTTTACAATTCATTCGCACTAGACAAAGAACAAGAAGATAAACATAAGTAACCACATTTACTCATTCACTGCTCCACAAACAACGGTCTGTTTCGTTCATTCATAAACATCGCTTTTTCATCTCTTTTACATTCACTTGTTGTTTGCTTTCGTTGTCATTTCATTCAAAAGTATTTTAAATGAAATCTTTTACATAGCAGGTAGTCATCATGAAATTTAATTATTTTGTTATATGTTTCATGCATGTTTTATTATGCCTTTAGTGTGAAAAGGAAAGCATACCTTTTCATAGACATTGAATGATTTCGGGCTGATTTTTCAACCATCACATAACTTTTGTCTGAGGTTTTTATATTGCAGTTTGAAAGCTTTTTATATTAAATTTAGTATTTTTGAAGCTATTGCCTGAAAAAATATAGGAGACGCCGCAAAATGTAAAAAAATACAGTAGGTATGTTTAAAAAACATTTTTATTGTTTAAATGCATATTTTTTGCTACTATGAACCTTTATTAACTGGTTTTTTTTTATAATATATCATAACCTCTCTAAATTTAATTTACAAAATCTCATTAATTCAGATTTCATAAGATTAGTTAGAATAATAGTATATTCTAAAATAAAATGTATCTAACTAAAGAAATCTGACGATTGAAAAATCAGCCCTTAGATAAGTAGTCCTTTATTCTACTCGAATTTCAAAACACCCAAAAAGTTCAAATTACGCGCACTATTTTCGATTCCCGATTCTCCAGGCCCGAAGTCTGTTTACTGAGTAATTAAAAAAATCTCAGTTCCAACGAAGAATTCACAAATTGTGTTTCCTACCTTCTACGAGCATTTATCTCTAATTACGTTCGGTGCGGGTTTCAAGAAGACTTAATTTCCTTCCGTGTTTAATATTTCACTGTTTCTCTTCATGCGAAATTTGAGCATTGATTAAAAACACTTCTGCCAAGAGCTTCTGTTTTCTCGAGCATTCTCGTCGTTTTCTACATTAGTTAGTGACCTACTTATTAGATGAAGTATGTGATGGGCTTGTTTAATTAGGTTTTATTTCGGGGTTTAATTATTGGAACATCTTTGGCTTAGCAGGAGTCGCGTCATGTGAAATTAAATAGTGGCCAGAGGAAAGAAATATCTTGAAAAATCTGGGTGTGGATGTGTTGTGGACACGGCCGTGTGTTTTACGTGAATACGTGTACGTAACGGGTAAAATTATGTTTTATGTTTGTAACGAATTCTTTGATCCTTTAGCTATCTAGTGGTGTAATTAAATTTTGGATGTAGATTATAGATATGTAGCTGCAACAACAAACTGTATCCCCCGATTTTGTTATCATCAGTTTTCTGATTGCCTCTCATTATGGAAGCAAATTTAAAGACGTGTTCACGTCAACATTGCTTGTTAGGACTTAAAACAAAGTACATATTTTGTTGTTCATTTTTATACAAGTGACTAGATCAAAACAAAATTGTAAAGTTGTTCATCATCACCACGGTTGGCAAAAGAAATTGGTTGACAATGGAAATATTTTTATCATACGCCCCTGTTCCATCACCGACGGAGAAACGACTAGCTATCAACGATGTTCTCGCTCAAGAAACGTACAGAAGATTGTAGGTCCCGTGTAGTACAAGAGATACATATCACAAAACGCTGATCGTTGATCGCTGAATGTTCACCCCGCCGCGTGCCAGAGAGTTCTCGTTTGTTACACCGACAAGAGCTATCAAAGCGACGCTTCGCTTGGCGGGCAGTACACTCACTGAATGACTCACGCTTGCTACATATGCATACCAACAAGTAATCTCTCGTCACCGTCGCGCACTCGCTGTTTGTTGCTCGTCAACTCATTTTTAGTATTATTTTAGCTAGCTCTACTCGCTTCTCGTTAATCTTTGGCGGTGGGATAGGTGCAATAGCTACATTTATAATAGGTTCAAATTAAACATGAAAGTTCTTTGCTCCTGTTAAAAGAAATTGCATTATTTTCAGTAAAAATTTGCACAAACTCCAAAACCATTTGTTTCCTATCTAAATACTTAGAAACTCTCTCGGAGACAATATTTTTTAAACTAAAAGATAGGTAGTTTAAAATAAGTTCTATGTACTAACAATTATATAGGTAAAGAAATAAGAATCTAAAGGTCTAAACCATAGACTAGTTACATAGAATACACCTTTTTTGTTTTACAAAAAGTATTAGAAGTCATTTTTATTTTGAGCCAATGAAAATGTTGTCACACATATACCAATAAAACTTTAAAAAATACAAAGCGTATTTGATAACTTTTTAAACGTATATAAACCGTCACACTACCGGGTTAGCGTCAGCCATTTTGGACCCTTACGAAACAAAAACATGTCACCTCAGTACTATGCTAGGAAAACGGAAAAAGCTATTTTTGTTTCTCATCTGTGACGTTACAAGACTTTAAATGGGGATATACAAAGCCGAAAAAGGGGTTGAAAACGAATGAATGACATACAGAAAGTTTCCTCGAAAATCCTTCAGACTTTGGCCCGCTTTCTAGAAGAATAAGTGTGATGTTCCACCGCAGCCGTCACCGGGACATCACCGAGAATGAGATGACGGCGCCGAAGTAGCGATACATACATTTACTATGGCCGTGTTTCCACCGCACGTCCGTCACCCGAGCGCCGTGATCCCGGCCCAAGGCTGTGACGGGCCGATGTGCCGGCAATACAAAACACGTTTGATCTTGTCCACACACTGCCGTCATACCGGCGCGTCGCCGTTCGCCCGGATTTTGTTTTGTCTACCATAACATACAGAACAACGCAGTTCAGTCGTGGTGGATAAAGGATCGCCGTCACCGGGACGTCACGTTCGGTTCGAATACTCTCGTGTCTCGGTGACGTTCCGGTGACGGCAGCGGTGAATAAACGCCCTAAAGCATGAATTTTGATTTAAACTGGTAGGATAGCAACGCGTCTGCGATGGCTCTGGTATTGCCGATATATTTGAGTCAAGATTCCTGCCTAAACATCATTTTCAAATACGATCTTATTTCTTAAATTTACAACTCTTACATAAGATAAATTATATCCACATATTGATGAAATAGCTTAATTAAGCATAAAGTACCGACAAACAAGGCGACCGCTGCGCAATTTGTTGATATTGACTCAGCGGGACGTAAATGGTGCATTCACCACGCCCGCTGATGTATTGATCATGGCAATGTGAAGCTATAAAAGGTGTTTGCCATGATATCCGTGAAGATAGAAAGACCCCTGTTGTTAACCTTCGAAAAATAAATACTTTTCAAAAAACATAAAAGTCCATAGATTGTTTATTTTGTATGGGAATAGTGGTAAAGCTTTTCATTGGCCCAATTAAAAAAATGTAAAAAACAACTCTCGTCATTTTAAAAGTCGTAGAAAGTTTCGTATAGAAAAATATAATTAGTATTCTAATAGTAACATGTAGCTTTACTTATTAACTTACGCTATGTATAGACAATCGCATGAATTTTTATTTTATGAATATTATTAATACTGATTTTTCCACAGTATAAAAAGGAGCAGAAGAACCAACCCGTCTTTTGATATTTTTTCGATCATTTTCTTTTACTGTGGACACGCCACAGCATCACATTTGCATGCAGTTGACAGGGGAAACAGTGTGATTTCCAGGATATACAGCTATCTCTGAAGTATATTTTGCAAAACATGTAGTGGAATTTCTGAACCTCTTTATACTGTATACCCCGCACGCAAAGTAACACAAAACATACATACATATACATTGAAATATAGCTCTCGCCACAGGAAATTGCTCGCGGGGTATCTTAAAACTAAAGCTAGCCTCGGATATTATTCAAATAATATTAGATGCTTTAGAGCTTAGAGGAATTGCCAAGGTAACGACAAACTGTGTGCATTGTAAAAAAATTGTAAACTAGTAAAAAATACTTTTTATAACACAAAAGTAGCAAAGTCCTAGCCATTAAAAAAACCTCTCGCGGCAACTACAATTTTTTCCATCTGATCTAGTCTAAAGTTTGTTTTGATTCAAATTAAATTGAAATGGGAAATATTTAGCTGGTCCTCTAAAAGCTGATTGACCTTCTAATGATGGACTCTATTTTAAATTAATGAAGGTCTTAAAACATTTTGCGTTTAATAACCTTTTTTTTATAACAATTGAGCCTTTTCTAGCTTGCTGGCCTTTTCTCATAGTTGATCGCAGGGTTAGGTTAGGTTGGAACTGTGTCTAACCGTGCGCGAGCCGAGCGAGCGAAGCGAGGGGTGCCGCAGAAGCGGCACGCGAACGCTAAATCTAGTTTGGTCGCAGTTACTTGGCCATTAGTATTTTTAAGGACCCCAAAATAGGATTCTTTTGAGGTTCACAGAAAGAGGCGCAAACATTATATTAGAGAGTCGCGCTCACGCTGTCCCGTGGTATATTCCACAGGAAACGTACATTTATTCGGAATACAAAGTATCATATATAACGGAAAAAATAATGTAGCTTTCTATAAACTACAAGATTATTGATATCTGATCTTTATTTCCAGAGAATACCTTTTACAAATAAACATAAATTCTCTTCCCTTCATCTAAGAGTCTCATTTTCCGGTAGGTAACAAAAAAAGATCATAGTTTAAATTCACGTTAGCCTGGCCGCTCCTCAACAAGACTTAGGTTCTATAATATATAACTCATGTTTCAAGTAAGAGTTCATCCAATTAATCATGGTTAGCCATCACTTCCAGGTATTAGTTACTAATAGCAGTCACAAATGACGACCACTAATAAGTGAACGATGGAGCTGTCACTGTGGATGTTTTACAAGGCGAGGCTTGGCTTCAGTCTATTGATAACTACAGTCCGGCCGTTGAGAGAATGCGTTCTTGACGCCTGTCAGCTTCATACTAACGAATATGTTGTGTTTTGCGAATTTGATCCTTATAGTTACTAGAAATTGTCCAAGTGACAGGTCTCAGGAACGCATTATCTCGACGGCCGGACTGTAGTGACCCCGGGGCTTTGCACGGTTTCTACAACTTGACAAAACGTCAGGATTTATTTATTTTATGTTGGTTTAATATTAATGTAATATACACATAAACCTTCCGAAATAAATTCTCTAAATAATGGCGTAAACCATATCAAAATCTGTTGCTTAGTTTAGAAGAACAACGCGATGACAGAGACAGACACGAAAAGCGAGTTTATTTTATAATATGTATGGAACTATATTTTCTTTGACGAATACTTGATAATATCTTATATAGGTCATCTTTACAAGAAAGTATCAAAAGATAATTTTAATATTGTTAAAAAAAATTCAGTATCAATAAATCAAAATTGAAATATCTTATTCTTCTATTCGTGTCGATGATACCCTTTTTTTTTGTTTTTATATTGTTTGAGCCCAGTAGGTGCCTATGTTGCGGTATCCTTCTGTCATCCGAGGTACAGGTGAACGGGCAATTAGTGCCCGCCAGCAAGAGGGGCACGGTCTGATCAGAAGCACCGCACTTGCACTGGGTGTTGGATGGGTCAGTAATCCCCCACTTCGACAAATTGTGTCTGCAGATACCTACTTGAGTACCCAATCGATTGAGAGCTTTCCATATATATTTAATAGCATAGGTACCTGCTTAAGTAAATGCATTAATTGTGAAATTATTTTTGACATTTGATCTATAATATATATGCATACATATTAAAAGTGTACGAGGACACAAAGACATCATTCAGAGTAAGTAAGCTAAAAACCTCTCAAGATAAAATAAATACGATACGAAAGATACTATAAATATATATAATAATATATACACAAAATATACCAACCAACAGAATGTATACTTTATCCACCACTGTGCCCACTTAGCTCAAAGAAGTACCGAAGTAAAACATCACATCAGACACACTCGACGCCATTCTACTCATCTGATACCTCAAACAAACTAAGTAATTGCTTGAAACATGAGTCGAGGGTAAACACTAAATATAACAAGTACTCTAATGGAAAATTCTCATTATGCTAACGATATTCTCCATATTTTGATACACGTTTGAACAACATTTAATACTCTATGAAATAATAGAGGGTTTTGAATGTCGAATCAAAATTTAGTTTGGAATTAAGCAATGGATTGTTACTTAAGTCTCCCTTTGCTTTAGTCTCATCTTTTATTAGTCTCGTTTTTGGATAAAAATAGTCTCGTTATTAATCTGCTTTTCTTTTAAAGAATAATTCATATTATTCTCAAGATAGATTTGCTTAATATTCCCAGACGATATCAAGCATTTATCTATTATTCAAATTGAGACCAAAGTTGTGTTTCCCTTGACGAAAGCAAGCCACCGCTATTTCGTTACTAACAATCTAAATATGAAAGGACACTTATCTATCAAATTATGTCCTCATGGGATGCATGACAGATTTCAAGTAAATTATAGACTTTATAATTGCCGAAAAAGATGAAGGAATAAACGTAGATGATCAACATATGCTAAAGATATGAATTCCAATGATATTATTAAACATCCAAAATTGTTATAACTACATACTTAACCTTAGTTTAACATTAATAACTGTAAGAAGGGTTACAAAACCCTTCTTCAAATTATTTAGATATAGTTTATACATACAGTATGGCTGCTGAAAGCCGAAATTGTCTTTGACAATTAATAAGAGTTACCAATAATTAGGATGATGTTGACGTATGCCAAACGTTAGCAGCCACTTAAGTTCGATCATTAATTCTAGGAGTTATTTCAAGTGATTCAATAATGAATTTTCTTATGATAAATTCTCAGAATTTATTGGCGCGTTCTTTTATAGAAATAATGATCCAATTAGAAAAACAGATGATC
Organism: Atethmia centrago; assembly: GCA_905333075.3. Lineage (NCBI taxonomy): Eukaryota > Metazoa > Arthropoda > Insecta > Lepidoptera > Noctuidae > Atethmia > Atethmia centrago. Next base: position 20,909,059 of record HG995385.1, read on the forward strand.
GAAATATAACAAAAGAAGATCACTATTATCTAATTTTGTATCAAATACAAAATTATGAACGAGGAGCAGGTGTGTTAAAAAAAAAAATGACATGAATAAAACAAAATAACAGCATTATAATCTCGGACAAAGAAAGGCGGGCAAAAATATATCAAGTTACGAAATAAAGACCAAACCTTGTTATAAGAATTAATGGATGGAATACAATAAATCAGAAGGCTGATTTATATGAGTTTCTCGAATGTCTTGTGTATGGGAATATTGATGTCCAATCTTGATATTATGAAGCCTTTGTTAGAAAAACGCCCGTTCAAGGTCGATATTTTATTATATTCAATCGACCTTGAACAGGCATTATTCTTACTAAATATGAATATTTTTTTGCGAAAATCAACGCTCTTTTCAAGAGCCCTCGTGTTCGAGCTACTTTACCTCGAATATTTTTCATAAATTATTTATTCCCCGTGATATACTTTTGACGTAAACGATTGGGAAAAAACCAGCTTCTTTCATGGTACAATAGCGGATTTCTGAAAGTTATATGTAATTATGATGAGTAAAGAATTCTGGATGATGTTTAGAAAATTGAAAAGGGACGAAATCAAAGGAATGAAGTGAAAGAATTTCGTAAATTCTGAAGTAAATGGAGACGGATTCAAAATCGAAATACTTTAATATGATATGAAAATTCCAGTAACAAAGCAGGTAAGTTTACTTATAGCACTTATCGTATACTCAACAAAATTAACCTTAACATTATATCCAGTCAAACATCGATTAAAAAAACAATCAAGATATTAAAATTAAAAGGAAGAATCCTCTATACATTAACAATAAGAAAGACATCTCTAGATATTCATAAGTTACCAGGAGCTCAGCAGTTTACAGGACGTGTAAATTCTCGCAAGACTTTGATTTAGAAATGTCATTGATACATATCTTCTGGAGTAGCTCCCGAGCGATGCTTAGCGATATGTGCGTACGAGAGCTCGCGAGTTTAGGCTGCTTCGCTTCCTATAACAAAACAATTCATCTAAAACATCGTTCAATATACAAAAACGGTTTTGAGCAAAAATATTTTCTTTCAATTTGGAGGATTCCTCTGTTTGATTTCAAAATTGCATCCCATCTTTATATTATCATCTCTATTACCTTTACTTTGGCAATAATTACACAAATATTCAGACAGGTTACATGCGAAATTATTTTTGTCCTTATCTTATAAGGAACATTTTGTATCTTTTCACTTAGCTTTAGAAAAAATCTCATTATTTTTCCTTACACAGTCTTGTTATAAAGAAGATGAAAGATGACATATATGTCAGCACTTGAAGTTGCAATTGCTAAGGTATCACTAATAGGTACCTCGATTTGCTATTCAAGATCTGAATTATTCGTTTCTTCATAGTCAATTTCTGTGTTCTTGTATTTAAATTGAATAATTATACCATTTCTTTCGCACAATATTTTATTGAGTGACATAAAATCAATATCAGAAACTAGACGGAGAACCATTAATATTTTGTCTAGTAAATATTCCAACACTTTCTTGACAGCACAGTAGGAAAACACATCATGGAATATACATAGCCTCAATCTATATTATTATTATTGTAAGCCTTGACAAAACTTATGTCGTCGTCTCTTCAAATCCCTCCCTAGTTCTATGACACTATTTAGAAATAGTGCAAATCACCAACAAACGATCTGTTAGCGGATGAATGCAGGTAGATTTTATTGCACGTCAGAAGTACTGTGACAGGGATTTATGAAATTCTTGTTAATTTTTATATGTTCTAGCTTAACTTTGTAATTTTCTATTTTCTCTTTTGTTTTTTTTAATTATTGGAATCGGTTTTAAACGTTTTAATTAAAGATAATAAATAATAATATCACAGTCATATTATTGTATGTTACAGTTTCTACAAGGTGTCGTTTTGCATCCTCGTCAAATTTCAGGAGGCTGCTATGAAAGACATATATAATCAAATCAAATTACGATACCTGCTCAATAATGAATACATACTTGTTTTTTTTGTTATTTAAGTTTGACAGTGTTTTAGAATACACCACTTTCACAGAACAGAATCACGCCGTTGCATATGCGGTAGTGTGTGTATAAGCAGGCAGTTATAGTGCGGTATCCCACGGGACGTGATTTAACATGCGTGTGTATGTCCCACACATGACGATTTCCGAAAATTAGAAAAAAACTGACCTACTTATTTTATTATTGTTTCGTGTCGAGAATCATTAGCATAGTTACCTACTTGAATTTGACGAGAATGCAAAACGATACCTTGTATTATCAGCCTAGAGGCAATTGCTTCCGATGTAAAATCCTTCAAATTTCTCTAACATTTCCAAGATATCAATTAATAACGTACCTGCTTCCCAACTTTCTTGGCATGCTTCTTGTCTCTGCTCTCCTTCAGTCGGATCTGCTTGAGGATGCCCACCAGCAGCTCGTCCACATTGTGCTGGATTCCTGATGACGTCTCTATGAACTTGCAGTCTCTTGATGTGGCTAGGCTTTTGCCCTCTGTACAGAAAACTAATTATCACCATCTATATTCATTAGTACTACTAAGCATGAGGTCGTAGGTTCGATTTCCAGGTCGGGCAAAGTGTTATTAGATATTCCCATTTGGAATTTAAAAGAGTAACGGTGGAGTTTCTTACTCATTCTTCTCCATACGAAACTACCTTTTAGAAGGGGCGACTAGAATTAATTCTATTTTTTTGTACATTTTGACGTTCTAAAGTACCTTTTTGTGCTTATTTGAAATAAATAATTTGACTTTGACTTTGACAGTAGTAACCCGGAGTCTGGATTTGTACCCGGTTTATGGCTCACCCCGTATTACATGGGACTTCCACATAACTGGCGGAATGTCTTATAATTACACCTCTACCTTTAGCGGATTACAGTTGTGTTATGTTATATTCATTTTTGATGTATAACATCTTTCCTCTCGCTTTCCGTGGGAGTGAAAGGGACGGAAGTGTGTAACAGAAAGTGACAGCTTGAGCATGGAATAAGTAAGTACTTCCTAATAGCATGAAATTAATTTACTCATGGTATTAGTAAGTACGATAGATTGTAAGTAGAAGGTGTCCAATTTCGATTCGACCAGTGGGCGACCACTAGTGAATGATTATAAGAATAAATATTTAAGTATTTAGCATTTTTAAATTTTGAGTTTAATTTCTGTCGCTGCTCAGTTGCTTATTACCAAGGTGAGATGTCAGATGTTACACATCATATGCGACTACTGTCTCCCTCGTTTTTTTTTTCTTCTACTTATGTCTATCTTAAATTTTAAATTATGTAGATGTAACGTTATATACGGACTTATACATAAAATAGTCAACCAATTCTAACTGCCGTCAATAGGGTATTTTACTTTATACGAGAAAAAATCTATAAATATACTATTGAGATAGTTTATGCAAAAAGGAGTCGGAAAATGTTAGTTTTAGTTCATAAAATAACAAAATAAATTTTAAAATTCAATTCAATGTTTTCAGTTTTTCTAATCTGTTAAAAAACACCATGAAATAGTAGCCGCCATGTTATTACCTCATACAGCTATGTTAACAAAAACGTGTCAATTATCATACAAAGATCAGCGCATTTGTTTTCATAGCCCAGTGACGTCATGACCACAAGCAACATGGCGTCCACTGCGTCCAGCGTTTTCGTCAACCTACGCGCGAAATTAGAAAATGTAAAATTTTAAATGCATTTTTATGGCACTTATCGATTGAATAAAAATTTTGTGATTTTTTTTGGGGCACATTAGCTCTATAGAATTTAATTAAGACACTTTTCAAAAATGGGTGTAAGACCCTATTACAACACCAAGGTCCTTTTAGATTTGCTTGCTTTGGTCAGTAAATGTATCAGGAGTTTAAAACAGCAGAGCGTAGGTACTCTATTGAGATAACGTAACGCCTGTATTCTACAAAAGGTTAGGCAGAGGTGTACCTACAGTGCAGCCACATTTTGCCAGCTATGTTTTTATGTTATGCTTTGTTGTGTACTCCATTGAATTACTGATTAAGCAGACCTACGTGGGACACAATGGCTTTATAATTGTTTCTATAAATAAATAAACAAACACACAAATGATTTATTAATTAGTAATTCAATTACTCCACTGAATTATTCAAATGATCTCGCTTCCAGTCATCATCTGTTTAGCCTTTCCCCAGCTACTTTGGGTTCAGCTTCCAGTCTAACCGGATGCAGCTGAATACCAGTATTTTACAAAGAGCGACTGCCTATCTGACCTCCACAACCCAGTTACTGGGTAACACGATACCCCTTGGTAAGACTGTTTGTCATAAATTCGGGCTTCTGACGACCCGTAACAACTGTCAATGATCTACAAATAACAGCCGGGACGAACGCCTTTCCGAGGCACGGAGGGATCTTGGTATGTAAAGGTCCCATCCACGGGCCAGCCGCGACAAGCGTAGCTTAATCAGATCCATCGACGGCTGTTATTACTTAGCCACAAGTCCCTCTTAAATGATCTTGCTCCCAGTATCAAACCAAATAATTATTGATGAAGCTATATTTGTTTCTTTAAATATATGTTTTACGAACTAGTAATTCCTGGGAGTCATATTTGCAACCTAAAAGATGACTCCCAGGAATATATAACGAAGGTCTATTCAAACCCTTGTTTCTAATTGATGTTATTTACACTTAGGTAAACCAATATCCTGCCGGGGTCGCGGGAAGGTCCGAAAGGGATACCCGTGGGCCCTGGCAATACAGGCAACGGAAGGAACACGGGTGGGTTTTAGTCAGTAAGAGTCTGACCCACCCTCCACTCCACCTAGAGCGGGAGAAGTTATTTTATGATAATTTCCCACAAAAAAAAAAAAGGTAAACCAATATCAACTTTACTAAAGCATAAATAAAGTTTATTTCAGCGTTTTAAAATCAACTTAATGAACGCTTTCGTTCAATTTGAAATTTTCAAATTGAACGAATATATAGTGCATGTGTATAGTGCGTGCACCTACTATTGAAAAACTCATCATTTTTTTAAAGTGGTAACGCAAACTGAACATTATGCGCTTTTAGTTATTTTTCCAAAAACTCGTTTATGTTTACATTAATGAAAACTAAATAGCGAACGCAGATTAGATAAAACATCAGGGTTCTTTCTCCTTGTTCACTTACCATTAGTAGACACCTGTCTCGCTCTGGCCAGGTCAGCCTTATTCCCGACCAGCACCACGGTCCTCTCCACCGTGAACTGTTCCCTGGCGAGGTATGCCAGGAGTTCAGCTGAGCGGGTGAACGAACTTTTGGCCACCACTGAGTAGACTACGACGCAGGCGTGAGGCTCGTACGTTGAGAGGCAGTTCTCGACCTGCGGAGGAAAAAGGACGGAGTTAACTATGAGAAGCAAGCAGAGTTTGTCTTGATTTTCTCAGGTCCCTGACCTGAAAATCAAGACAAACTCTACTTGCGCGATGCAGGATTTTGCGTGATGTCAATGTAATGCATAGTTCGCATATGGCAATGTAGTTTCCGCCACAGAGACAAAGGTATATCTGAAATGTACGTGTCCTTCGAGTTTTAGCAATAAGCAAAAAAAGAATCGCTTAGCTTAGCATATGATAGACCGTCCACCAGTTTCGACATTAAAAAACGAAAAAAGAATATGTAACCCAAGAAGGAGTAAGTTCATAAAACTGTTTTAAAACGTGGACATTATGGCAATTATTCTGATCTTGTATTGCCACAATACACGAGAATAGAAGCCGCTGTGAATAGATCAACTATAAGTTAGCAAGAGTTGGTAAAGTTGTAACTACTGAAGTGTCGACACCCGTGTAGAGTTTCTTAAAGGCTCGTGCAGACTGGCACAATATCGCGGGTGGCAGGCAGCGCGACACTGTCCATGATGTTTTCATAGAAAAAGGGTTATAGTGTCGCGTCGCGCCTGTCTGCCTTAATGCTACTTTTGGAACGGCTGTCAATAGAAACTCTTCTCTCTGAATTCTAATTCAGAGAGAAGGGTTCTTATTGATTGTGTATTGGGTTGTGTTTAATATAATGTAGCCAATGAGGACTCGGTTCGCTGAAGTAACTTATGAAGCCCGACGCGTACCCCATGTGGTGCCAAACAATGAAAGATCAATTAATTGTGTCTCATTAGCTATCCTCGACTGATTAAACGAATGTAAAATATTGAACAACATACCGACATCTCAGCGCTAGGATGATCAATGAAAATCATTTCGGACTCCTCGCCATCCAGTAACACGGACACTGACTTCTCACCAAATTCATCATCTGAAACAATGTTATAGTTTAATACCAAGGAAATAACACTTTTATTCAACGATAAAAATTTGTAAACTAGGTGTTAACACAAATTATTATCTAAACACACTTGGGATAATGTATGGAGTGTATGATTATTTCGATTTTAAATAAAACTTAAGGCCTGTTCCCGGGTAGACACCAAAAAATGAGTATATTTAATAACCGGATCGGATTTATTAGAGTCGCCAGCACATCAAGTTACTACAAACTGTCAAACTCCAAAGGATTCATCATCTGCCCAGCCTTTTCCCAACCATGTTGGGGTCAGCTTCCAGCCTTACCGGATACAGCTGAATACCAGTATTTTACATGGAGCGACTGCCTATCTGACCTCCACAACCCAGTTACTGGATAACACGAAACCCCTTGGTAAGACTGGTTGTCAGACTTTCGAGCTTCTGACGACCCGTAACGACTGTCAAAGATCTATAAATGACAGCCGGGACCAACGGCTTAACGTGCTTTCCGAGGTGCGGAGGGGTCTTGGTATGTAAAGATGGTCACCCATCCACGGACCAACCGCGGCAAGCGTAGCTTAACCTGATCGATCGACCCGTGCGGCTGTTATTACTTAGCCACAAGCCCCTCAAAATGATCCTGAAAATCATGATTTCTCTAAATGATTATAAACCTTAAAATGTTGATGGGTCAGTTCAAAATCGAATGAGAAAATTTTAGTTTGTGGTAAATTAATTTGCTGACGATTGTACCAATTCGGAGATGGTTAAAAATACCATACAAATTACTGCCCATTTGTTTAAAAAATACACAATTTATGATTCACTAACTACTTTGCCAGATAACTGTGTGTATGAAGGTATAAGCTTTTTGCCATGAAACAAACAAATGAACTAAAAATACTACTTGAAGAAATAACATGAATAGTTTTCTAAAGCTCAAGAACCTTCTGAAAAACAAGTTTAGTAACTCACTGTTTTACCGAGCGAATTCTTTGAAGATCGAAGCAACAGCTAATCACGCTGTACAAAACTCAATGTGAAAACTTAGATGAAGTGAGCTTGAAGTAAGCTGTCATTCCACCTGATGCTAGTCTAGATATTGACGGGTCACTTTAAGCTCACTTCAACTTAGTTTTCATGGTCAATTTTTTACAGAATAACACTACAGATTGCATACAAATAAAGCAAGCAGCCATGCTATAGTTGCCCCCATAGCGCACGGAGATGCGTCGGCAGCCGCTGCTAGAGGCAGCAAGCGTATTGATCAATTCGCACTAATTTAGTCGAAGGCGAATCGACACTTTCAAATAATATTATTTTTTCTGTAGGCGATTCGCATGTCGTTAATTGATTAGTGGGCAAATCGACAACTCCAGAAATACGTATTAGGCAATTGGGACACAGAATATTTTCTTTTATATTTACTCATAAACATTTGCTGAATAAAATATAAACTTGTACAAGTAATTCTCAAATGTAGTTCTAGAGAATTCTAGTTCTACATTTGAGAATTACCTACTTTTGTACTAGTGTACATTTTTCATAACTTTATTGCATAAAATTCAAAATGTGCCAATTTTGTGATACCTATTTCTGGAGTTGTCGATGCGCACATGAATAAATGAACTTGTGTCGATTCGCCCGTATCGGGCGAGTATATTCGTGTGAATCAACCAATAAGCCAGGCAGCATTCTCAACACTTCCATTCAAGCCAAGCATGTAACTGTTTACCCACACTAAGACACAAATGACGTATATAAACTGATGGCTTTGAAAGCGTGATAGAAGGTGTGAACCTTCAACGCCAAGAATTTTATAAGTACTGCCTTCTCTAGACGTGGTGACGCGGCTTTCCATGCTCTGCGGTAGCCCCATAATATCGTCACAAATGTGCTGCGGAAATAGCATACAACATAATTTCATTCGACCACAATGTTAATAAAAGCAGCCAGTCTTAAATCCAAGCACGCTGCATTTTTTTTTAATAAGTTTCTACGACTTTTTAAATAATGGTGAGTTCAAATTCGGAACTATGTTGACACCAAAATGACTGTCAGTACGTCCTTCAAAACTAACACAAACGCATAAAAACGAAACGGTTTGGCTCTCAAAACGGTGAAGGAAAACATCGTGAGCAAACCGGCATGTCCTAGAACCAAAAATTCAAAGACATGTGACATCTATCAACCCGCACTGGGCCCGCGTGCTGGATTACGGCCCACTCCCTCTGACAAAGAGGAGGCCTGTGTCCCAGCAGTGGGAACATTATAGGCTGATTATGTAAACGTCTCATAACCAAAATGGTGTACTGAACTTTAATCTTCTCTAAGTAGTCAACTTTTACTTCAAAAAGAAAATCACAGTTCTCAAATTAGATTTATCAAAAACTTTGATTCAATTGGATACGACATCCGCGGGCTATGTGGCAGACTTGCAAACTTATTTGACAGATATTAATATCTTTCTCTTTCTTGTTTTTTGTGGTAAGTTTATTTTTAATTAGTACTAGCTGCGCCCCGCAGTTTCACCCGCATAGGTTTCAATCCCTTGGGAATATCGGGGTGAAAAGGAATTCTATGCCCTAATCCAGGACACGGTCTATCCATGTGCCAAATTTCATCAAAATCCGTTCAGCCGTTTTAGCGTGAAAGCGTAACAAACAAACAAACTCACTTTCGCATTTATAATATCAGGTCGGATTAGTATATTCAATGCTTTATGTCTTACCAAGGGGTATCGTGTTCCCCAGTAACTGGGTTGTGGAGGTCAGATAGGCAGTCGCTCCATGTAAGATACTGGTATTCAGCTGCGTCCGATGAGACTGGAAGCCGACTCCAACATAGGAAAAGGCTAAACAGGTGATATTCATTCATACTTTATGTAATCTGTGGCGGTCAAGTGTGGAATTGCTCCTAAATTGATACCCATCAACGTTATGGGGTTACTTACACCTCTGCCTTTTTTTTTTTTTGGATGGGAAATCATCAAATAACTTCTCCCACTCTGGGCGGAGCGGGAGGGTGTGTCAGACTCTTACTGACTAAAACCCACCCGTGTTCCTTCCTGTTGCCTGTGTTGCCAGGTGCCTCGGTGACCCATTAGTACCTTCCCGCGACCCCGGCAGTACACCTCTGCCTAACCCTTCGTATTTATTTTATTATTATTTTATTTTTATTTTATAAAATATAATTGTTATTTTATTTATTTATTAAAACTTTATGCACAAGTAAAAAAACAAAATACCGTACAAAGGCGGACTTAATGCCTGGGGCATTTTCTACCAGTCAACCTTGGGGTGATGCAGAGAAGACACATGGCAGGTGCAACTTAAGGGATAGATAACACGAAAATAACTGTACAATACAAGAATAGATACGTAAATACATAAATATAAACAGAATAAACTTTGTCAGGAGAAATAACGATCGGTAGTGGGGAAATAACGATCAGTAGAGGAGAAAACTAATCCAGCAAAATATCAGCGCTGGAATGTTTCTGCCAACTTCTTACTCTTCTGGTCGCCATTATGTTTTGTTACCGTTGAAGAATTATCAAGTTCAATTTCAAACCAGCACCCTAATTTCGTAACACAGTTTGTATCACGATGCGAGAGTTTTGAAGGATATTGCTAATCTATTGCTTCTTAGGTTTGAAAAATTCGTCTGCTCAACAATGTAACTAACTTAATGGACGTTGGTGAACTGTCAAAATTAAACCAATTTCGATCAATTAACATTTAACGTGTGTTACGCAATTGCCCCGCTGATCATCATTCTTCTACCCTTATCCAAATTTATTTGGGGTGGAAGCAACATGACTTTTTCTTCCATACTCCTCTATTATTTGTCATCTCAGTAGTTACCCCCTTTTCTGACCTGATACAGAACGTGAATCGAACGCAGTAGGCAATCCTACTGCGTTCGATTTGAAACTGGATATAGTTAGGTTTTAAGAACGAAGTTCTATAACGCGGTTTGCAGTAGGAGTCGACTGGTAGAAATCGTTCCGTAATGGTGGGGCTACATTGTCGCGATATCGCGAACTCCAGTTCGTGTGCGCTCTCTCGCACACCGGTAGACGTCTCGCTACACAACAAGAGCGCGCGCGTGAAGCCGTAGCATTAGCAAAAATGTTATGCCCCCCTCCATGCAACTTTCTCTCTCTCTCTGTATACCAGTATATTATTATGCGAGGCAAAAGAAACTTCGAAAAAGAAAGCCAGTTTCAAAGTCTCATGTATCAAGAAGTGTCAAAAGTTTTTTGTTTTAAATCATAAGTACATGAAAAGGAACTTCTATTCTATTCTAGTTTTCTCTACGGCTGCTGATGTCGACAATTCTGCCAATGTCAGGAACTTCATTCCTGACGGGGGTCCCCCAACCGCGCCGTTTTTTTTAATTTATTTTTCAACAATTTGGGTGTTGTTTAACTTAGGAAACCAATAACAACCACTGCTGTAGTTACGGCGTTTCAATTGGTTCTTAAAATAAAGTCATTAAATAAAAGCCTTTACCTGTTAATTTTTATATTGTGAATGGAATAGAGCTATTTCAGTTTGACTTTATAACCAAAATGGTGTGTAACACAGAATTAACACATATCAAACGACATATAAACGACACGCTTTTAATTTTGACAATTCAACAACATTAATTGGTTTATCTTTTAGAGAGCCGTGGTGGCACCGCAGTAACCGCCGCGACTTACGAGATGTAGGTCGTAGGTCCGAACCCAGACAGGCGCTTTACTTTGTGTAAATTATTTCAACACTATTGCTCTCAAAACGGTGAAGAAAAAAAAACATCGTGAGTAAAAGCATGTTCTAGAACCACAAATTCGAAAACATGTGACATCTAACAACCCACACTGAGCCCGCGTGGTGGACTACGGCCCACTCCCTCACACAGAGGGAAGGCCTGTGTCCCAGCAGTGGGAACATTATAGTCTGATTATGCATTGTTTTATATAAGTTGTCAAGCAGACGAACTTTTCAAACATATGAAGCAATGGATTTTTTGCGGAGTTTCCTTCAAAAACCTTCAGATTGTGATTAGAAGTGCGTTAATGGTTATATAGAGGCATGAGGAACAGGGTGTAAAGTTCACTCCTCCTCCATAAAAAAGGGAGGATCCTCCGACCAGACGGGTGTCGTGTGGGCAGTTGCCCGATGGTTAATGTCGGGATGTTGTATATATGCTAGTTGCACGGTAAACTCTGCTTGCGCGATGCAGGATTTTGCGTGACGTCAGTGTGTTGCGTAGTTCGCATGTGGCGATGTAGATGCCGCCACAGTTATGTGTGATTCCGATATCCTATTTACAGAATAAACAATTTCATTTCGTAACGCAATTGAGGTTCTGGTTTGTCTTCAATATTGTGATGGCCCTGTAACATGTTTTTTCGATAACGCATTATAACTATTAACTATAATATAGTTAATAGTTATAATGATCCATTTAACGAACTACTAAAGTGGTAATTTTAGAGGTCGAGGGGCCGAGAGTGGACTGAACGATCATTAGCAAATCATATCTCACATTAAAATTAAAATTACGCATTAAGGCAAGGGAAATATTAAACTGAAAACTTATTAACCGTCTAATGTTGGCCTTTTTTTTTAATAATTGAGCCTCTTTTTGACTTTCTAGTTTTTCCTCACATTTGGTCGCAGTAACTTGGCTTTTGGTACCTACTTTTAATAATATTGGGATTATTTGAGGTTCACAAAAAAAGCGCAACCATTACATTAGAATGTACAATAATATTTTTAAGAAAGCAAAATGGGAATTATTAGAGGTTCAATTAAATAACTGCCTTTCAAGTAAGTAGTGATTTCTTTATTTAGATACATAACCTATGTAATAAGTATACAGCAACATTTTTACCCAACTGCGGTGAAGCCAAAAAAGGAGGGTTATGTGTTTGATCAGTATGTATGTATGTATGTATGTATGTATGTCCGTCCCTATGTTTCCTGTAACCTCTAAACGGCTGAAACGATATTGATGAACGATATGTTGTAAGATTCGTCTTGTCTCTCATCTTCTAGTGTCATTGGGTATATTAAAATTATAAAAATCAGAATGGCGGATTTATGGCGCCAAAAAGTATGTTTAAAAAAAATCTCCCATACCTATCGAGTGTGGTATCGAAATGAAGATGAAGGGTTTTAAAAGCTGATTACAAAAATGTGTTATGTGATATTGAACTACTTTACAATATACTTTTAACGTTACATTCAAGTAACAAGTACAGCACTAAAAATATTGCGTTTTTACTTTAGGTTTATACTCTGACCTGTAAAAAAGTCCTTCTTTTTTCTACCCTTCAGTTCTAAAATGATCAGAACACAACATTTAACGGTTGTGACTGTAAAGTGCTTGAAACGTTGCAATTTACTATTGCTTGCGATGTTATTCGTTTTTAGTGAATTCATGAACGCCTTCGTTCCTGCAAATACTATCTGGCACAGCACCGATACACTCCACACACACAGTTCCCTATGTACAGTCCACGTCCAGAAGTTCACTTACACCGCAATGACCATTATCGCCTGCGCTATACGGGCAACAAGATGCCAATGTGTAGTGTTGTCAAACGTTCTTATAGAAGAAGGTCATAAGTACAACTAATATTGCTATGCCATAGTTTTGTGAGATTGCTAGTCGACTTCTGACTGTTACTGTACATACATGTGAAATTGTATTGAATAAATAAAAATAATAATTTTATTGTGATTTAATGATATATTTATTTGCAAGAATATCTAAGGTAGCTGACATAAGTTCTTAGGATCTGTGTTTCGCTATATTCGGCATTCCAGCCGTGCAAATATTTAGATTTTACATCTTGGTTATATGTATAGCATGCAGTACACATTTAGTAATTATTAGCAATAACATAAAAATACTAATATTAATTTCATAATGTAAGTTTAGATCACAATTCAATTAGTAAAATTCAAATTAAATACAATTCTATTGATATAAAATAATAATGAATATTAAAAAAAAAACAAGATGGCTGCGTTAGTTCAGATATTGGCCACGTGCCAAATGATCCTTTTACAACTATAGTTAAATTACGGGAAAATATGCTGTAAATATATGTCAACAAGATTGATAACAGCCGGCATTTAATTATGATATACACAAACTGCGTATGAAGGACTCTGTATTTCAATTTGACAAACAAGACTCTGCGTAAGCACAGAATTTGGCACCACAATTTATATTCCTAGTTAATTATTGTCATTGCTTTTAAGAAATACAGGTTGTTTCTTATTTTTACCGACTACAAAAAATGGAGGAGGTTTCTCAATTCGACCGTACTTAAATATATTTTTTTTATGTGTGTACGCCGATTTCTCCATTATTGTGGACCGATTTTAAAAAATTTTTTTTTGTTTGAAAGGGTATGCTCCCCAGGTGGTCCCATTGTCACCAAGTCATAATCTGATGAAGGGATCCTATGGACATCCAGGAAAATCCTCAAATTTTAAAGGCACATCTATATAGCGATTTAGGTATTTTTTTATAGTAACTTGTGCATTTGCTCTCGGAAAGCATCATTTGGTAAAGTGGAATTGATGATGAAGATCACAAATGGCCACCGGAACAACTTAATAAAATGTACCTATTTAACAAGTTGCGATTCAATTAGGTACTTTAATATGATTGCTAAGCCATTTATGCTTTTCATATGGTGAGTGGCAGTTCTCCTGGTTCTTATCAGGAGAACTCCTCAACAATTAACGTCCCTGCACCAAGAAAAGCAATATTTTGTAAAAAGGTCATGAGCAGTTGACATTAGGGTATTGTAACTTAGATAAATTACAAACTGACCCGCTAAAAAGTGTCAAAAAAAGTTAGTGGCAAAAAACTAAAATACAAATCCAAAGACACCGACTTCCGAAATTAATGTTATTTTTCACTTTGTAGTGTTTTTTTGGAAGTCGGTTGTTTTTTTTTTTTGTAAAAAGATTTAATTTTTTAAATATGTTGTCTGCTATCATAACTCAACATAACATCACACCTGTAATCCTTGCAGCTATAGGCAGAGGTGTACCTACAGTTCGCCACCACCCACATTTCGCCACTAATGTTTAAGTCCCATGTAATAGGGGGCAAGACCATCAACCGGTCACTAATCCAGGCTCCGGGTTGCTACTGCAATATCATCTACATTTTTTTCTTGATTAAACCTATATTTATCTTGTGAAATTTAAGCCAAGTCAAACCAATGCATTGGGTACCTGCCAAGCTTTATTAAATAAGAGAAGAAGTAAAAATCGGCACAATGCGTGTTGGAACACGCGCAATGAAGGTTTCCGAAGTTGGGATGAATTTATCCCAAAATCAAATTCAACATTGCAATCGAAAAACATGTTCTTCTATACATCGATATACGTCACGGTCAATTCTCTAACTGCTAATGTAAGTTGGTCAACTATTACTCTTTAACTTGTAAAGCCTGCCTACTTAGCTGTTTTTACCCGACTGCCTCAGGAGGGTAATGTTTTTCGATAGTATGTATGTATGTATGTCTATTTCTTTGGCACGCTCTGTAGCCTAAACGGCTTGATGGATTTTAACATATGAGGTGTCTTTCGATTCGTCTTAATTGTGGGAGTGACATAGGCTATATAATATTTATAAACTGCATCTGCAAATACAAAAAAAAAGAAGGGGAAGTTTTTTTTTTAAATTAATTGCCACAATATTGGTACCAAATAAAAACTAGTAATGTTGTAGTAGTAATTTTCAAATATATATATTAATAAAACTAAAAAGCTTGAAATAAAATAAATTATTGAAAAAACAAAAAACCCGACTGCAAAAACACATACCTGAAAATGAAAAAACAAGCATTATAATCTATATATTTTTGGTCTTGCAGGCGGGGACAATCGAATAACCTGAAATATGGTGTAACTTTTGGTTGTCCCCGCCTGCAAGACCAAAAATATATAGATTATAATGCTTGCTTTTCCCTTTTCAGTTACGTGTTTTTGCAGTCGGGTTTTTTGTTTTTTCAATAATTATTTTTTTTTAATATTTTTTCAAGATTTTATTATACCATTTTGTCGACGTGATTAATATGTATACTCATGCCAAATTACAGCTTCCTAGTGCCAAGAGTCTCTAAGCTATTCTAAGACATACGGGCGGACATGGCGAAACTATAAGAGTTCCTTGTTTACTACGGAACCCTAAAAAAAGGTTGAGAAAATTAAAAATATGGAGACATTATGATACCATCCGAACTTGGCACTGAACTCCCTGTATAGTTTATTGTTTCAGAAGCAATAGAACGTAACAATAGGCTATTTTAAATTATTCAAAACATATGGCGTTTGCAATTAACTGTGACATTTATAGATTAATGTTTCAACGTTAAAGTGTACTCTCACTTTAAATACGCGATATCCGAATAGAACGGTATTTTCCATGGTCATAATGTTAGTAAAATAATATTCAACAAGTACTTTAGGCAGCTGTCCCTCCGCCGGCGAGGAAGCGACTAACTATCGGTTATTTTCTCGCTCTAGAAATGTACAATAGATATATATATTCCGTGTGAACAAAAGAGATGCATATATTAATAGTTGATCGCTGACTGTTCACACTGCCAATGAGTACTCACTCCACCAGTTGGCCGCTGAGCGACAAGATTAATGAAAAAAGAAAAAACATTTATTTCAGGTCCTTGACCCATAATAAATACAAAAACTCACAATTTTGTCAATTTTATAAGTGTCACTCTTTGTGCAATTAAATAAGTGATAAAAAGTTGAGTGATTCATAAATAAATTAAGTTAATTAAATGACGTAAAAATATATCAAAGATTGTCACTCTCTGTGCAATTAAATTAATGATAAAAAGTTGAGTGATTCATAAATAAATAAAGTAAATTAAATGACGAAAAAATATATCAAAGATTATACTCGCTTAGCGATACCTGCTCAGCGATTCTCGCTTGGCGATCAGAAATCACGTCGATAGAGCAACCAGCGGCCGACCGAGTGGTGCGAGTAATCGCCCGTTGCACTCGGACACTCGCTGATAGCTCAGCGACAAAACTATCGGAACTACAGACTCGCTGCTCGCTGCTCGCCAACTCCTTATCATTTGCTAGCTCTACTCGCTACTCGGCGGTGGAACAAATGCTTGTAGTGACCGATAGGACATAGGACTCATAAAAATCATTAAATAATGAAATACACTCGTATTTACATTACTACCTACGCTTTTGGCATGACATAGTGGACACCAATATCTAACATCTGAATTCAGAAAAGAGATGAAATAAGAGATGTACTATCGCGGGTGTGCATATCGGCCCACTTTGAAAACAAAATCCCGTGCTCACGATGACCAACATACGAGTAGGTGAAGTGAACTGTCAATCCACCTAATGCTAGGGATTGACACTATTGACAGCTCACTTTAAGCTCACTTCATCTACGTTATCATGGTGAGATTTTTACAGAATAGATGCGCTGTTTACCGCCCGCCCCTATTTGCGTCGACCAATGAAAATAATTTCATTGTTTTAATAAACTCAGGCTCTGTTACAATGTGATCACAGATTTCTTACTTTTCTTTACCCGTTCTTTTTATGGTCTTTTTTTTTTCATTTAAAAAAAGGAGCTCAGCTAAAATGTGATGCCGCGATGCTATTGGTTGATGAGCGTATATAGGTAAGCGTTACTATAGGGGCCGAGCCTTGCAAGCAGGAATAGTATTTACGGTAGTAACGATGGTACGATTAGCACACCCGCTAACATACCACGTATCGTTAAACAAGGTGTATGTGTGAATTAACGCATGCTGTAAAAGTAGTTTGTTCAAAATAGTTTACTGAATCGATTTCTGTAATTTTTTATCCCATAAATATAATGAAAACTACGTAAATTACAGCCACACTACCGCTGTACAGTCAAAACAAATCTAAATGCACGAAGAACCTACTCGTACTACGCTAGACCCCCATAGGTACTACGTGTGCGACTGTATGCGTGCGTAGATTTGTGTAATGTGACCACAGTTTTCTCCCACAATCAGTCATCATCTGCCTGCCTTTTCTGAACTATGTTAGGGTCGGCTTCCAGTCTTGTCGGATACAGCTGAATACCAGTATTTTACATGGAGCGACTGCCTATCTGACTTCCACAACCCAGTTACTGGGTAACACGATATCCCTTGGTAAAACTGGTTGTCAGACTTTCGGGCTTCTGACGACCCGTAACGACTGTCAAAGATCTACAAATGACAGCCGGGACCAACGGCTTAACGTGCTTTCCGAGGCACGAAGGGGTCTTGGTATGTAAAGATGGTCACCCATCCACGGACCAACCGCGGCAAGGGTAGCTTAACCTGATCGATCGACCCGTGCGGCTGCTATTACTTAGCCACAAGCCCCTTCCACAGTCAGTATAACAAATTTAATTAATAAACAATGTTTTATACATAATAGGAAAAGTTTTGTGTATGTATTATGATTATAACATAAGAGGTATTCTAATTGGAGTGTTTGGTGGTGCGAGTTAATTCCGGGACATGTTATATATCTTGCAATCAAGCTTTATGTAAACAGCAACAAAACTTGCTTATATAAAATTAACTACATGTGGCATAAAACGTGTGTGTTATAATATAATAAATTGTCGATTTCGGACCAAGAAATCTATACATACTTAAATTACATGTATACATGTTTTTATGTATATACCTCGAGATCACACATCGAGATCCTCGGTCCGTGGGGTCCCGGTGCGCATAAGTTATTTGCGGAAATCGCGAAACGACTAGTTGATGTAACTGGTGACCGAAAAGCTGGCGGCTTTTGTCGCGCAACGCATCAGCATTGCAATTCAGCGAGGAAATGCCACCAGCATCCTCGGTACCATTGTACCGAGGATGCTGGTGGCATTTCCTCGCTGAATAAAACTAAGTTAAGTTTTATTTTAATTTAGTTAATGTTAATAATCATCTTGTAATTTGGTTATGTAAATAAATATACCTACACACATAATATAAGGTACTTACTTGTGAGAACTGTCTTAAATCTAAAGTTGTTTAGTAAAATGTACTAGGACCACAGAAACAATAGGGAATTAGTGACAAAGTTCATTGTAACAGTCTAAATGATAAATTATTTTATTTCTGTAAGTAGGTTTGTACAAACACTTTTACATGTCAATCATATTTTTTTTAAACTAGATGAGGTCAGCGTTTCAGACTAGTCTGAGAATAAAGGCCGAAACAGATTCAGAGATCACAGTCTCTTTTAAAGTCCAGACATAATCTTGGTCAGATCATGTGAAGACTTGAGAGAGATTGGTGTCTGAAATGATCTTTTGATGAAAGAACCACACAGATTGAGTGGACCAGTCCAGTCAGTGCACACATTTGTCAGTAGTCGTGCAGCTCAATGAATCGTAGAGCTCTTTAAGTTCTGAACTTAAAGAGCTCTACGATTCAACGAACAATACCAAAGAAAGGATATATTAAAAGGGTAGTGGCGTGCAGTGGACCACTATCAGACTATTAAGTATATCAGACTATTAAGTGATAAGTGATATGATAAATGATGAGTGTATGATAAATTATTTAATGATTAATCACTCAGGCCCCAGCCTTGGGGCCATTGCTCTCCAAACAAAACAAAACGAAAATATATTAAAAATAAGTCGTGAAAACACACCAAAAAAATGCCATATTATAAGTTAAAAAGTTTTTTATTTAAACTAAGGATAGATATACACAACACAAAAACGCTGATAGCGGGGTGTAAAGGCAAGATTACACTATTATAAGGGGACGCACACTTACCACGTTTAGCTTCACCAGATGCAAGCAGCAAAAAGAAGTTATGTTATTTACAGAAGAGCTAACAGCCACGCTTGTGCTTATTTGAAGATGAGAGCAGATTTTTGTAACGAGATAAATATTATTGATAAGTTATAAAAACGGCACGGCACGGCAGGATCCTTCGGCAGTACTACATTTAATCGAATACTAACGGCAACGATGTTGCGGTGTCCTTAGGTATGCCGGCGACGTCCTCATGGCCTCATCATTGAAATTTCAATTTTGATTATCATACTATTAAGTTATATTTATATTCGTTGCTTAAAAATCCCTTGCCGTGACGTGCCATCAGTGGGCGCAGACTTCTAGATTTCTATTTATTGACCTAGTATTATTTTTGAGGTTTTTTTGTGAAACCATGCCAATTTTTCTTTTACGTGAACCTTTATTTGTGAGTAAATCCTCATAGATACCCTACGTCTGGGGAAAAATGAGGGTTGTTATGAGGGATCCTATAATGATTGACTTTGCGCACGCAGGATGATCACGTTGGAGAAACTCCAATGCCATCCGGAGTTTCTATCCTATTAAGGTAGCTGATCTCCGGATTCATCAAGGAGTGTTCCCCAGCTTACTTTAGTGGGGTGGAACCTCGCAATAAAGTGCCTTTAATGAGAGCGTGCCTGGCCTTTATCCTAAAGGATGGAGGGAAGTGAAAGTAATATTCATCCCAACGCCAGGTAAGAATGACTATACAAACGCCAAATCCCACCAACCATCAGCAGCCTGACCTCCTTTATACTAAAGACTCTGGAAAGGCTGTATGATAGGGAGCTGAGGGACGGCGCACAGAAAACCATACCGCTACACGGTGACCAACACGCATACAGCTCTTCATCAGAAGGGCACCTGCCTGGGCACTTCCATAGACATCTAAGAAGCCTTTGATAAAACAAACTTCTCCAGCATCAGCAGCGCCCTCTCCAGACATGGAATAGAACTGGTACTAATGGACTGGATTACAAACATGTTAAGCAAACGAGGGGTTCGCCTTGAACATGAGCAGTAGTTGGCCATGATAGCCTGAGGGTGCCCCCATGGAGGCTGAAGGAGGAGTGCTGTCCCCCCTTCTATGGATCTGGTGATTAATGACCTCATCACCAAACTCAACGCTAACCACTATTACACAATAGGTTAAGCAGACGAGGTCGCAATCCTTGTCTCGGGGAAGTTGACGGGAACCATCGACGTCTGGTTGGCTGACTGGCTGTCAGCCAACCAGACGGCTCCCTGTTATTTAGGGCGACGCAAGTGCTTTCGGGGCACGGTTACTTCGGGAAGTAACTGCGAAGCATAGGCAGGGAGCCAGATGCTCACTGTCATCACTGCGTTCACTGTCGGGAGGACACTGCGTGGCATACGCTTGCAGAGTGTGCAGCTTGGGAGGGGCCGCGCCATGCCCTTCCTTCAGAAGTGAGAAGCGACCTATCACTGCCGGGTATGACTCGTTCTATGGTCGGTGGCGCAGTGTCGCGGGACGCGGTGATCTCTTTCTGTGAAAATTTGATGTCGCAGAAGGAGGCAGTAGAAAGGGAGAAGATTTCGAGTGCTCTCCCGGCCCGCAGCAGGCGCAACGAGCGTTGGCAGAGGGCAGTTCAAAAAAACTAAACAATACCTGCGTACAGTTACAACAGCTATAACTGACTATGGGTTATTAAATAAACACCTACTCTTTGTCATAGGAGTCACAGACAGTCTGCTGTGCAGGCCCTGCATAGAGGATGACGAGACGGCAGCGCATTTGCTCCTTAACTGGGCCCAGTGGTCGCTACATACAGGGCAAAGTACTTCGGTAACCCAGATATCCTCCATTGTCAGTAACACCAAGGCAGTTCTCACCTTCCTTGAGGAGCTGGGGTGGATTGAATAATCGATATTCCCACCCGTACGCAAAATACGGGCATTAACGTGGACTTGCGGACACCAGCCCTTATTACCTATTACCTATGACTGACTCGTTCCGACTAAAACCCCACGGTTCCAACTTCTACCGAGAGTAGGCGGAAACCTTTGTACATAATATGTATGTACAGGTATGTATGTTTATAACTGTTAATTTATAACGGCACATAGTTTTGGGC
Source organism: Atethmia centrago (assembly GCA_905333075.3). Taxonomy (NCBI): domain Eukaryota; kingdom Metazoa; phylum Arthropoda; class Insecta; order Lepidoptera; family Noctuidae; genus Atethmia; species Atethmia centrago. Next base: position 20,930,332 of record HG995385.1, read on the forward strand.
CGAAAAATCTATCTAAAAAATTAAAAAAACAAATGTTGTGCGCTGGTAAGCGTATCACTTGAGAACGGCTGGACTGATTTGGCAATTTTTTGTATTAAGTAAAATTGGAAAAAATGCGCGTAAAATCGGGAAATTCGGGAAAAACTAAGTGCTTTTTTCAATGGGATTTAAATTTAACCATATTATAACTTTGTCAGGACAACGTCTCATCATATTATCCCCGCATTACCTGCAAGGGAGGTTCCGTAATTTTTTTTTTCGAAATTCTATTTTACCTCTTGTCGACGTGATTAATATGTATACCCATGCCAAATTACAGCTTTCTATAACTAAGCGTCTCTGAGCTTAAGGTGGGACAGACAGACAGACGGACATGGTGAAACTATAAGGGTTCCTTGTTTACTACGGAACACACTTGTGCACTATAATATCTCACGCGCCGAAGGCTGGTCTCCGCTGAGATTGGTCGCCATGGCTGAAATTTGGTCTGAAGGACTATAATAGATTTAAGGAAATTGATTTTGCAATACAGACTAACTATTTTGCAATACAGACTATTTTGCAATACAGACTAACTATTTTGCAATACAGACTAACTATTTTGCAATACAGGCTAACTATTTTGCAATACAGGCTAACTATTTTGCAATACAGACTAACTATTTTGCAATACAGGCTAACTATTTTGCAATACAGACTAACTATTTTGCAATACAGGCTAACTATTTTGCAATACAGACTAACTATTTTGCAATACAGGCCAACTATTTTGCTATACAGACTAACTATTTTGCAATACAGACTAACTATTCTGTCTCATCATCTGCCTGCTTTTCCCAACAACGTTGGGGTCGGCTTCCAGTCTAACCGAATGCAGCTGCCTATCTGACCTCCACAACCTAGTTACTGGGTAACACGATACCCCTTGGTAAGGCTTGTGATCAGAATTTCGGGCTTCTGACGACCCGTAACGACTGTAAAGATCCACGAATGACAGCTGGGGCCAACGGCTTAACGTGCTTTCCGAGGCACGGAAGGGTCTTGGTATGTAAAGATGGTCACCCATCCATGGACCAACCGCGGCAAGCGTAGCTTAACCTGATCGATTGACCCGTGCGGCTGTTTTTATTGAGCCACAAGCCCCTCTAACTATTTTGTCTACTACATTTCAAAGATCGAATAAAGAGTCCAATCAAATAAACTCTCATGTTATTTAAAAGGTGATGTGCCAATATTCCCAAACAATCTATCTAAATAACCTGTATAAAAAGCCTTGCTTGGTAATGACAAAATTTATTAGAATTTGATTTCATTGGCCATTCCATTAGACGTTCGGTTCTCCGAATCTAATTACACTTTTCAAATACAAGCAAGCAAATTAATGTGTCTGTCTGAGATAGAAAATCGAACCTATTTGTTAAGGTTTTAATAATAGGTACTATTTAAATGGGGGCAAAGGCTCGTGCAGACTAGCACGTTATCGCGGGCGCGACAGGCAGCAATACGCCTGTCGTGCCCGCGATATCGCCTAAGCCTGCACGAGCCTTTAGATTATTTTAAGAGATTTTTTTCTGAATATAGGTGACTTTTCTCCCTCTGCGTGTCACATAGGTAATGGCTACGTATTGATATCTGTAATACTATCTAATCCCGATCAGAAACGTACATGTTTAAAAAGGCCAAGTTCGCCGATAAAAGAATTGAGATCCAGGTGGGTGCCAAGTTCTACGGAGGTGAAACCAAGTTTATTAGGTTACCTGCTCCTGAATCCAACTTAGCAAATTGACAAATTTTCCACAGTTCCCAATAAATAATTGACTTTGAAAACTAGGCAAGTTGCATTCTTTCTTTCACAACAACAGTTCTTCATCTTCTTCGTTCTCTTGATATCATCATCTGCCTAGCCTTTTCCCAACTATGTTGGGACCAGTTTCCAGTCTAACCGGATGCAGCTAAATACCATTATTTTTCATGGAGCGTCTGCCTTTCTGGCCTCCACAATCCAGTTACTGGGTAACATTATACCCATTGGTGCGACTAGTTGTCAGACTTTCGGACTTCTGATTACCCGTAACGACTGGCAAAATTAGGGCTTGTTTTATAGTTGATATAAGAACTTTAAAACTTACATTTATGACAATTTATATATTAGGTGATTCGTATGACTTAATAGGCACGCAAATTTGCAACTCTATAGTTTTAATTTGTATATAAGGGGTAGTCGAAAGTATCTCGAAATGGTTCGTGTACGATTACACACGAGTGCTTCCCCATGTTCTTCTCTGACTGAACTTGGCCTGATACACTGCAGTTTATCTAGATACCACGTGCGTTGCCATCCTAGAAACTAAGCTGAAATGCCTAGACGAAGACTGCAAAAAGGTGATCGAGTCGAGTACAAAACGCTTCCCATATTTTAAGCTTTTTTTTTTTCATTCTAATTGAACACCCTTTTTTGCATAAATATAATATTATGCTGTAGAAACAAAGTAGGTACATCATTATTCAATCAACGTAAACAAACGAATAATAGACAGATAGTAATTAGCGAGACGTTTAGAATTTCGTTAATTAGTATCGCTTATTCTCTGTTCTATCATTGTTTAATTACCTGATCTCAATTTGTATTAACAAGGTACAATTTCAGCAAGAACTAACTGAATAAAGCATTAATCTTGATTCTTTACTTCAGGTATTTAAATAATAATTTATAATCAAATCTGCTCTCATCTACATCACACTAAGTGAAGCTTACATATAACCAGCCCGCTAAATAAATAATAATTATTGAATATAAATAATTAATATACACTTTTTTTTATAAAACCTATGTCATGGTAAATTGTGAACAATAATAGTTTTTTTCTGAACTATTACTTGATCCTATTTCGTTAAAGACGACTACTATTGGTAAAGTGTTGATACGAATCTCAAATTAAATAAAAATAAGCTAATCACACACTTTAATTTTTTTTGTTGGGTGGGAAATCATCAAATAACTTCTCCCGCTCTGGGCGGAGCGGGAGGGCGTGTCAGACTCTTACTGACTAAAACCCACCCGTGTTCCTTCCGTTGCTTGTGTTGCCAGGGGCCTCGGTAACCCTTTTGGACGTTCCCGCGACCCCGGCAGGCATCGGCTCTAGTGGCGCTCTCTTTGAGGCGCGCATGGAACACAACGCGCCGTCGACCCGGGCCTGGCCATATCGGACGGCGAGCTACCCAGGGTAAGGTGATCACACACTTGCTATTTCGATATTGAATAAAGTTTCATTCCGATAAAAAAATATTTAGCTAAATAGTGTTTGTTACTGTACCACAATTGCGTCACACAATTTTTATCGCAATGCAAAGGATTTTCAAGAAAAATCGTAATCCATATGTTTGAAAAATTCGTAAAGTAAATAACGCAAAGAAATTGTTTGAATTGTTAAAAGGAATAGCATTGGGATTGTGTTTTACGCAATGGGGTATTTGACTGTTCTTTTTAAATTTGATTTTTCGAAACCAAGGAAAAAATTAAAACACAGTAAAAAAAAACTGTTTAAATATCTAAAAAATGGCGAAGTTGTTTGCGTTTTAAAGTTTATGCTAGATAGAAACAGCACTACCAGCATCTGACGTCACAACACAGGGGAGCCATAGCAACTTCGCGCCATTCAGTACTTACAATGATCGTTTTGTGTGACAAGGACAAGAATAATTTCAAAAGCATATAACTTCTCAATTTTTCCACTGGTTTTATTTGTTTTTTCACAAAACGTCTCTTTTTAGTAACATATTTAAAATAAGTATTAATTCATGATTTCTTTAATAGTAGTCAAACACCCTATTATATAACCCCGCTGGTTTAGGTTTTAATAAGAAAAACAATAGTTATTATGATGCTTTTCAGACAAGAAAGAAAGGCTGATTTACGCGAGAAACACCGACGTTATTTCTTATCCAAGCAGAGAATAAGTGCTTTCAACATAATTAACTGAATGCCCGGTGAGTCGGTATTCCTTCCATTGAAAATCAACGTCTAGCACGTTTCAATGTCTAAGAAATGCTGCTAATTAGCAAAGAGCATTTAGAACGAAAAAGAAAGAAAGAAATAGTAATTGTTTAATCTGCACAAACAAAACGCACATTACAAAAAAAGATAACATAAAATAAACACATAAAAAGTAGCCAAAAGCCTCGTATTTAAGCAATAAAAATTTGAAAATCTTGTCCAATGCTTGATGTCAGGGCCAGGGACCACAGACAATTTACATTGCGTAATATTTGCTCTGTGTTGCGACACTAGCAAATGACAACATACAAACAAACAAAAACAAAATGCCGATTGCAGAGTGGGAAAATTAAGTACTTTCGTAACAAACAACAATTTAAACATTTGAGTTCCGTACTTATCAACTCGTTGCAATTTATGGTATTTATCAGTGGCATGAGTTTGGTTAGGGGAATACCTGGATGAGACTCGCATAGACCAGGGAAGCATGGCATAAAAGGGAGTTGGCCTAAACTCAGCTATGGATGGAACAAGGCTGTCGATAATGAAAGAGCAGCAGAAATTATAATATTTTTTTATATTAATTGCTTCGCTCGGTAGGCTTTTTTTTAATAAAAGTAGCCTAGGTTACTCCTTATAATATGAACTATCTGCCAGTGAAAGCCCCGTTAAATCGGTCCAGCCGTTTTGGAGATTAGCCGGAACAAACGGACCGACAGAATGACAACATAAAAAAATAAATGTTGTTGGTTGTAAGTACCGTATATACTTTCATAAGCATTAAATAAAAAGCTCTCGTTTTGACATTACAAACGGACACTTCAATTTTATTTATATTTGTTGAAGTCGATAGTATAGAATACTTTAAATACATAAACTCATGATTTCTTCCCATGGGCCATGGGGGTTGGCAAAAACTACAGAACGCGACCTAGTACGATCCTTACATACTTCTTTTGAGAATACTTACCTACGTGGAATAATATTCTTAACAGCCTGTATAAACATACATCGTTCTCCCGTACATCGATATATGCCATAATAAATTCTCCAACTGCAAATTTAAGTTGGTCGACTACAACTCGTTAACTTGTAAAGTCTACTTAGCTGTGATAGTTTTCCTATTAATTTAATTTATGTACTACTGCCATGATTTTTTTCATATCTCCATAAACAACCATTTAGCTGGCAGGAGGGGGACACACTTGACTCTAACAAATATAGCACTTTAATGCTTAATATTACGCAAGCGGATCCTTAAATCAAAAAGTGGTGGCCAGAAACCCGCAATATTTTTGAACGGCCTATCTAACGATACCCCACACCATGTCCGGGTGTCACCACTGTGTGGATCGCCCGGAGGACACGGTGGAGCATACGGTGGAGGTCTGCCCGGCTTGGGCAGAGCACCGCCGTGTCCTCGTGGAGGCGATCGGCGGCAGAGACCTCTCGCGTCCGGCTCTGGTTCAGGCCATGGTACGGAGCGAGAGGGCATGGGCAGCCGTCACCTCCTTCTGCGAAGCAGTAATGCTCGCAAAGGAGGAGGCGGGACGGTTGAGGGAAAGGCAAGTCTCGCGCCCTCTCGCCCCTAGCCGCCGCAGGAGACGCCCAGGGCGTCGGGAATCCCGGGCGGATTTCCGGCCACCGTAGGCGCGGGCTTGCGGACGGTGAGCAATGGGTAGCTCACCGTCCGGTAAGGACCAGGCCCGGGTCGACGGCGCGTCGTATTCCACGCGCGCCTCAAAGAGATGTCGTCAGCACAAAAGTAGGGGTCCACTAGGGCCGATGCCTGCCGGGGTCGCGGGAAGGTACTTATGGGTCACCGAGGCCCCCGCAACACAGGCAACAGGAAGGAATACGGGTGGGTTTTAGTCAGTAAGAGTCTGACACACCCTCCCGCTCCGCCCAGAGCGGGAGAAGTTATTTGATGATTTCCCACCCTAAAAAAAAAAAAAAAAACCCCACACCATGGGGTAGACGAGAAAAAAAAATCATACCCACATTACGTGCAAGAGGTACCCTAAAAAAAAATATTTTTCAAGATTTTATTTCAGCACTGTGTCAGCCTAATTAATAGGTATAACCATGCTTAATTAAAGCTGTTTTCTAGTACTAAGCGTCTCTGAGCTACAGTGGGGTCACATAGACGGACAGACAGACAAACAGACAGACGGACATGGCGAAACTATAAGGGTTTACTACGGAACCCTAAAAAGTGGGAAATAGGTCACGTTGGAAAAATATTCTTGACCACGCTAAGGCCCTCCCGCTGCTATAAAGCCTCAAATGATGATGAAGAATCAAGCAAGTCTGTACGCACCCTTAGAAAAATGTACAGTGTAATTTACTAAATATAAAACGACAATTTTGTGGATCCATTTATATAAAAAGGTCACAAACGATTCTTTTGGAAATGGATAAAGAAATAAGTAATAGATTTAAAAGTTTTTTCCAAAGTGGCTGATTTGGGTCGCAGTTGACTTAATTTACGGGAGAGTTTGCTTCGCACGGTTGTTGTGACTTGACAAAAAATGAAGATTGATATAGATATGTAAGTTTAACATTAATGTAATAAACACATAACCCTTTCGGAATAAATTCTCTAAATGATGGTGGAAGGGGTCCACTAGGGCCGATGCCTGCCGGGGTCGCGGGAAGGTACTAAAGGGTTTCCGAGGCCCCTGGCCACACAGGCAACAGAAGGAATACGGGTCGGTTTCAGTCAGTAAGACTCTGACACACCCTCCCGCTCCGCCCAGAGCGGGAGAAGTTATTTAATAATTTCAGACCCAAAAAAAAAAGGTTGGTGGAAAGCGGATCAAAATTCGTTGCGTAGTTTAGAAGAACAATGCGGTCATACAGATAGACATGAAAAGTGACCTTAATTTATAGTACTGAAGAAGAAATAAACTTAATGTGGGCAATGATTAGCAATTGAAATAATAAATTAGCGAGGGCCATTAAAATATACTCATTACAATCATTTAATACAATTTTGTTCCATAAGAACTTTATAAAGAGATTTATTTATTTATTTATTTACAAACACACATATAAAAACAGAAAAGAGCAACAGATTAGAAAAAATACGTAAAAAGGTGATGCTTATTATTAAAGAAATCTCTTCCAGCATACCTGCTATATGAAAGTACACAAAGAGATGTAGACACCGTGTGTAAGAGTAGAAGAGAAAATAGTTTACATAAAATCGAAACAATTTACAAAACAATAATATGGGAATATACTAACATACATAGAGGATACATACTTCTAAAATAAATATCACCAGAATATAAAAAAATACAGTGTAATTTTAAATAACATACGCAACTATGACGAAGTGGAAAGAGAGTGTTCTTTCACTCTTCTTTTTAAATACTGCAATCGTTCTTAAGGAACAAATCTAACTAAGAGAGATGTACTCGTATTAATGATTCTAATAATTATAATTTTGTAAATACAGGGGTATTTGCTATGGTCGCGAATCATATTTTGGGTTCTCTGCCCTTTTGCCAAAATTGTTTGCCAGATTTTCACTTGCCAACTAACGTTTCGCAGAATTTTATTTCGCCGAATAATCATTTGCCAACAACTTATCATATAATTTTGTTTTGTTTCCCAACCTCACAGTTGCCAACTGTACGTTAGGTCTGCTTTTCATAATGACACTTTTTAAAATGCCAACTTTCATGAAGCAGAATGTTTAATGTGACCTAACCTAACTTAACTGTTTCCTTTTACAAAAGCGATTCGCTTCTGGCACATTGCCGGCCGCTGCCGCGGCACGCTTGCTTCGCTCGCTCGGCTCGTGCGTTGTTTGTCATACTCTAACTTAACCTAACCTATCGTAACCTATGTGTGGCCTAGTAAAACGTTTGACAAATGATAAATGTCCCAAACGTTTTGTGTCATTATAATAATCAGCTTACCAATAATTCTACCAAATGAAACGTTGTCATACAAAAATTTGCTAGTAGTTAGTTGTCAAAGTGAAACATCGGTGAAACGTTGGTTGGCAAATAATAATCTGCCAAACAATTTTCGGCGATAAGGCATGATACCCATATTTTGATTAAGATACAACCTGCCACTGATCTGCAAATTGCAATAAAACATAAGAAAATTTGAATTTCGCGGGCTACCACTGCGGATCCATCTTAAACCTTAGTATCGATTTTGATTCACAAGGAATAATCGATAAATTTCACTAATCGAGAAGTTTTGTTTGGATTAACGCCAAGATTATGATAATCTTGGCTTTAATCAAAACAAAGTTGAAATAATGCCGCAGTTTATCTTTATTACGTAAAACATGCATTTTGAAAATATGTATCTCACCAAAAACATTTCCATGTAAAATGTTGCCAAGACGAGACCACATGGCTCGCACTGTCAAAAAGTTATCAAATCTCATGTAGAGCCAAGCTTCTAACCCTATACACCCTAACTCCACAAGCCTTAACTTCACAAAATCTACACCTTAGCCAAAATATGTGGCTTGGACATGTCGCTACATTCACAAGGGCGTAAGATGAAACATTTATTCACTGTTCATTACTTTCTGTTATCTAATAGTTCTTGTAGTAACGAAACGGCCAAGCGCCATAATTTGACTAGGTACCTACTGCTTCTAAGTGCAGGATATTGTATGTAGAGACTTGTCTTCGACAGTAGCGACTGTCCAGGGCGTGCCAAACATGTCAGATCTTCGATACACACATGAAGGCTCTCTACTTGCACTCCATACATAAAACCATTACACAACCAAAGCCATTCAAAAATATTTCGCAAATAACATCAAAAAAACTACAATGTTATTAATGTAACCTCACTTTTACTATACTTCATATAACTTCAAATTTCACCAAATTTACAGTGAGGTCTTGTTATTATAATATATTCTTTTAAAAATAAAGCTAGATTGATTGAGTTAACACCTGGGCCCAAGAACGTATGGAGTCTTTCCCTTCCCCTTTACGGAAGTCTTATCCGAACTTCCATCCCCTAGTTTATGGGGCTGGGAGTAAAACTTTTAGAATTTTTCGTTGTCTGTATACTAATACCAGCTTACATACCAAATTTCAGCTTTCTAGGACTTCGGGAATTACCCTAAGAATTTTGATGATCATCAGTGAGTGAGTCAGTTACGAAATCGGGGTTTTTAGATATCAATAAAATCTAACGTTTAAGAGCTATGCAATTGAAACTTTATATGTTTAATAAGTTTACTATTGACATCGTACCCTGAGAATTTTGTTTATCTGGTATAATCCAAACCCAAGTTATGAGGGTTCAAAAAAACGACAAAGATCTTCGAGAAAAGGTAGGTAGTGCCATTGCGCTTCACTTGGCTTCTTCAGAGGGTATGTTAGATAAACAATAACTTATTTTTATAAAAAAATATGATAGAACATGAAAGCAATGGAGTCTCTTGATCTTTTCTGAGACGCTGGTTATTAAATATTCCTCCTTCTTCCTATATTATATTGTTGTTTGTTACTCCACCACTATTTTACTATACCTATCAATTGCATTAAAGCTCCACTGATTTGAATCTCACGCGGGATATGGGACGCGACTGGGCGCGTCGTTTGTTTTAAGGGTCGAGTAATCGCCGTTGACCTTGGCCATACAAATGTGGATCGCTCTCACGCCGCCGCCGCCGTTCGGTTTCATAGGGAATACTCGTATTTATTTTGACTAACGAATATTTGAAAAAAACACAGATAGAATTATACGTATAATAGATAATAAAATAGCCTGTTCATACAAAAAAAAAACATGACAATATCGTAAATAGTTTGAAAATAACATAACATCGCGCCTTGTTTCCCCGAAGGGATGGGCAGAGGTGTACCTGTAGTACACCCACATTTCGCCAGTTATGTTTAAGTTCCATAGAATAGAGGGCAAGCCTATTGCCATCAACCGGGCATAAATCCAGACTCCGGGCTGCTACTACTGAGAAATTCCTAATGGAAAACCCAATAACACTTTGCCCGACCTGGGAATCCAACCCAGGACCTCATGCTCAGCAGTAGCGCTTGCGACAACTAGACCAACGATGCAATTCATAAAAAAAAAAAACATCAAAATATCGTAAGTAGTTTGAAAGTATGTAATATCGGTTTATTTGCTTTGGGTAAACATTACTTACTGAATTTATTTCATAAAGTATCTATTTTACTGCAATACTTAAATATTCACATATAGAATTGATGTGTATGCGTTCTACTTTAACGTACATTTTTGCATAACTTACTTGCATTATGCGAAGGCGTAACAAACGGATTTAAAAGTCACTAAAATCATATATCTGCGACTTAATGTCACGCAATTTATTTCATAAAGTATTTTACTACAATACTTAAATATTCACATATAGAATTGATGTGTATGCGTTCTAGTTTAACATAGGTATATTTTTGCATAACTTACTTGCATTATCTGAAGGCGTAATAACAGATTTAAAAGTCACTAAAATCATGTATCTGCGCCTTAATGTCACGTAACTATTCACCTCAGATTGAACAGCTCCGTACAAGTTACTTCACACGATGGGCACGAGCGAATTTCGTCCTACATCTCGCGCTGGTTTCACCTCAGTTTGGTCAAAGCTTCAACGTTATTAAAACTAGTAGTTTTGCGAACAGTAGACCTTGCGATTAACTAATAGGTTTTAATTGAGAGAGGTAACGCTGCAGCCTAGTTTTGTGATGAGAAGGTGGTCCCAAGGTGCTCAATCAATCTCTACCTAGTAGTTTAATGTACGATTCCACTGGTAGAAATCTAAAAGTGAGCAATTTACTGCATTTTGAGGAGCTTTTCTGCTCAACACGAAAAAGATCCTCATTAAAGCTTTTGCCCCTTTTTGGAGGAAGTACCCCTCCAATCAAAAATCCCCGAAAAGAAATTCTATAAAGTCGCACAAGCTGTACTTATACCAAGTTTTTCCAGATCGGTTGTAAAATAAGACCTAGGAGGAGTACCAACTAACTGACAGAAGAAAATAAAGAAAAGATTATGATCACGTCTCCGAATTTCGTACAAAGCCCAAATGGCTTCCGATACGTCTTCGCCGGCATTCTCATATCTTGTTTCAGCTCTACAGTATTCTGTTCAATCCTACAACCCCCTCTTATCTTAAGGAACGTTTCAAGTTCCTAAATGACACACATAATAGATACCTGAGGTCTGAGGTCATCGGAAAACTTGAGACTAGAGATGCCGATGCATTCCACCAGTTTCTATGATAAATCTTTTACGGTTCAAGCAGTACGGTTATGGAATGCCTTGCCCGTGTCGATAAGGCGTGCTCAATCTCTGTCCACTTTTAAACTTATGGTAAAAAACACTATCTCTTTTCTTAAACATATTTTTTATTTTTTTTGTTCTTTGTACCTGTTTTGGTTCTTAGCGCTAGTTTTATGATTATTATTGAATATATTATATAGATAATTTTAACATGTTTTATATACGTATGTATTTATTGTATATATGTGAATGGTACACCACAGACTACCTGCAGTTTTTCTCTCCTTTCCCCCCTAATTCATCCAAAGGTTGTCTTTAAAAGATCGCTTTTAGCAATTAGACCGCCCATTGTGTCACCCTATGTAAAATTTCTACATTTATACCTATAATTTTTATGGTGTACATAATAAAGAGTATTCTATTCTATTCTTGGTTATTACCCATTTAGGGTATAGGGTTTAGGGTATAGGGTTTAGAGTATAGGGTTTAGGTTTAGTTTAGGGACTACCTGCAGTATTGTCTCTCCTTTCCCCCCTAATCCATTCAAAGTTTGTCTTTAAAAGATCGCGTTTAGTGATATGACCCCTATCTATCTATGACCTATGTAAAATTTCAACATTTATATCTTTAATTTTTATGGTGTACATAATAAAGAGTATTCTATTCTATTCTTGGTTATTACCCATTTAGGGTATAGGGTTTAGGGTATAGGGTTTAGAGTATAGGGTTTAGGTTTAGTTTAGGGACTACCTGCAGTATTGTCTCTCCTTTCCCCCCTAATCCATTCAAAGTTTGTCTTTAAAAGATCGCGTTTAGTGATATGACCCCTATCTATCTATGACCTATGTAAAATTTCAACATTTATATCTTTAATTTTTATGGTGTACATAATAAAGAGTATTCTATTCTATTCTTGGTTATTACCCATTTAGGGTATAGGGTTTAGGGTATAGGGTTTAGAGTATAGGGTTTAGGTTTAGTTTAGGGACTACCTGCAGTATTGTCTCTCCTTTCCCCCCTAATCCATTCAAAGTTTGTCTTTAAAAGATCGCGTTTAGTGATATGACCCCTATCTATCTATGACCTATGTAAAATTTCAACATTTATATCTTTAATTTTTATGGTGTACATAATAAAGAGTATTCTATTCTATTCTTGGTTATTACCCATTTAGGGTATAGGGTTTAGGGTATAGGGTTTAGGTTTAGTTTAGGGACTACCTGCAGTATTGTCTCTCCTTTCCCCCCTAATCCATTCAAAGTTTGTCTTTAAAAGATCGCGTTTAGTGATATGACCCCTATCTATCTATGACCTATGTAAAATTTCAACATTTATATCTTTAATTTTTATGGTGTACATAATAAAGAGTATTCTATTCTTGGTTATTACCCATTTAGGGTATAGGGTTTAGGGTATAGGGTTTAGAGTATAGGGTTTAGGTTTAGTTTAGGGACTACCTGCAGTATTGTCTCTCCTTTCCCCCCTAATCCATTCAAAGTTTGTCTTTAAAAGATCGCTTTTAGTGATATGACCCCTATCTATTTATGACCTATGTAAAATTTCAACATTTATATCTTTAATTCTTATGGTGTACATAATAAAGAGTATTCTATTCTTTTAGAATAGAATCTAAAAGAAGAAAACAAATTTTGCCAGACCTGAACAATAAGCCTCAATCTATCGCGTATAAACAACCGAACTATGAAAGGAATTAATCACATAAGTGATTATAGTCATTATTAGCTATATGCTCCTGTTACCTTGTACCTACGCAAATTGCAGGTCTTGAACTAACAAATACGGGGTAATCACTCAATTAGCCGAAGCGCGCCGATGGTAACCGAAGATGACCGATGGTAGGTATGTCGGGTCATTACGGAACACGGAAAGTCGAGTATGTCTTTAGGGTTCTAAGATAATGATGTGATTATACTAAAGCCAACGAGAGGAGATTTAAAATGTCATGCTTTGGGATTAAAAACGTTAACTTAATTGCGTATGGTTTAGATTCCATTGCAACTAAAATTATTTTATGGCGTTTAGCGATAGTTTTTCATTCAAAAATCAACTTAGACTACTTAGTTTAAAGTTGATATTTGTACATGTTGCAATTTTATGTATTTATCTCGTATCGTTGGCCTGAGTATCGGTATATAAGGTTATCACGGGAATCTATACCTACTTAAGGGGGATGCACTGCGGACGGTGAGCATTGGGTAGCTCACCGTCCGGTAAGGACCATGCCCGGGTCGACGGCGCGACCACGCGCGCCTCAAAGAGATGTCGTCAGCACAAATGTAAGGGTCCACTAGGGCCAATGCCTGCCGGGGTGGCGGAAAGGTACTAAAGGGTCACCGAAGCCCCTGGCAACACAGGCAACGGAAGTAATACCGATGGGTTTTAGTCAGTAAGAGTCTGACACACCCTCCCGCTCCGCCCAGAGCGGGAGAAGTAATTTGATGATTTCCCACCCAAAAAAAAAGGGGGATGCACTGCAGCCACTAGCCATAATTCTAATTGTCTTACTATTTTTCAAGGCAGGTCAGTTTCAGGTTGCATGTTAATCGAAATATGTTTAACGAACGTAACAAATATGTTGTTCCAGAATTATAATCTTTACATTCATCAATACAACTCTTTAAGTTAGAATTGGTCTCATATGGCATGTTTATGGAGGTTCAGAAAAGGGGAGACTTTCATGCCATCATGAGAAACAGAGCGGCCTCCATATTGCAACGTATCCGTGCAAGCTCCAACAGCATTCTGAAAGCACCGGCAGCGGACCGATTAGACGGTTCTTTTCTTAGACACTAGATCGCACCCCATGTGTCAATTTGAGTTCGTTTGTTGTAGTTTACTACTATAGTTCTTAAGTACTTAGGTACTAACACAAATATGCATGTTCTGTAATGAATAGTCTAAAATAAAGTAATTATTTAGACCTATCAACATATATGTCATGATTTCAACTACCAATGATTTTAATGATACACAATTCTGTAAAGACATACTTTTTACGGTCGCGAATCATATTGCAATCAACATAAGATAATATTGATACAGACCTCAAAATTGCAAAAAATGTTAAGGTGTCAATTACTTGCTGAATAGATATTTTGGCACTCATATTATTAGTATAGATAAATTACCTATTGGAAAACATCGGGCTACTTATAAAAGAAATAAGTATACTTATTTCTTTTATAAGTAGCCCGATATAGGTACTGTGGCCAACACAAGTGTGTACACGTAATAAATTCACACTTTCTCTCTCTCTGTCTCTTTCTTTCCTCCGTTCCAAAAATAATCTTAATGTCATAAAAAACCAACGGCGCACTTGCACGCGCAGCATGGCTACAGAAGAAACGAAACACAAAATGACAGAATGTAAAAAGATTTCACCGCCGCGATGTCAAAAAGAAGAAAAGAAATGTCACTTTGTATAATAATACCTATATACAGTCTATTCTTCGTAGAGATAGAAGTTTTGTGGTCATGCTACGTATGCTGGAGGATATGGTTAGTGATCACCCCTACGGACGTAATACCTAGACCAGATGTTAATAGCAAATGCGTTGCTATCTCAGAGGCATCCGCTGAAAATTCTCCAAACATCTCTCACGCCAGTCTCAACTTATAAAATACTTTAATGTGACATCCAAGATCGTCTACCCAACACTTTATCGAAAACATCCCAAGAAAACCTACCAAAACATGAACGACCGTCCTAAAGAAACAGTATTCCGACCGCACTTAACCCAAAAACCTTACGAACCAAACATAGGTACTGCCAACATCATAAATTTTTCAACGGAAAACGGCTTAATGGTGGTACTTCGCCAAAACCACTTACGAAACACTTATAGTTGATAAAAAGGAGATAAAATCGGTTATTTGGCCTATTTAGAACCTCTCACGGCTTCTGTGTAGTGAAAAAGCTGTGATAACTTATAAGTAAGGTCTGAAAGTGTTGATTATTTATGTCTGTTTTCATTAAGTAGTGAAAGGAAAACTAAAATGGCCGGCGGGGACTATCGATTTGATGGATTAGATTAGGCTCTGTTTGTTGAGTGTTCAAGTAGTTAATGATAATAATGAATGAAACTGCTTGTGGTTTCCAGTCAATTCGCTCTAAAATTTTGTTTGAAAAGGGAGTTTGCGATGAGATTATGGACAACATCTACAGTTTCTTGAAACTATCTGTGAAGGGTATTATCCAAAATCTTATTTTTTGTTACTGAAAATTTTACTAAATATCAATACTATTAAGAAGAGCGAAAGAACACTATCTTTCCACTTTGCCATAGTTGCATATTATGTATTTATTATTTTATACTATTAATTATAAGTATATACATAAGTATTTTAGTGATATTTATTTTAGACGTATGTATTTATGTAAGTATATTCTCTTATTGTATAATTAAATTAGTGAATAGTTTTATTTTGTTTTTATGTATTTTGTTTTCTCTTTTACCTTACACACGTTGTCTACATCTCTATGTCTACTGTCCTATCGCAGGGATGCTGGAAGATATTTCTTTAGAAATAAGCATCACCTTTGTACGTATTTTTCTGTTCCTTTCTTCTTGTCTGTTTATATGTGTGTACATAAACTGTTAAATAAATACTATTAGTCTTTGCTAAATATTTAGTCATAAATCAACAAATTTTATTGTAACGGTCTACAAAACATCATATAACCTGAAACACCATTTACTATTCAAAAAAAGACTAACAACATGAAATCTCGTATTATTTGTTATTAAAATGTTTTAGATCATAATAATTCCACAATAACTACAATAGTCACGGATATGACGCGTCGCACGTCATGTCTATTGTGCGCGTCATGTTTCTGACAGCTGTCACCGACACCCCAACGCTATAATCACGACACACTATTAAGGATATTAAGGACAGCGCTGTGTTTGCTTTATATTTCGTGGATTTTCCATAATAAGTAGAATTTCTAGGATGCTAATGTAACGGCTGGTCATTTAATTATTATTGTATTAATTCAATACAGGTAACAATAACAATAATAGTCGCGAATATGACGCACCCCACGCCACAACATGGCGCGCCCTGTGCATCTGACAGCTGTCAATGGGTGCCAGTCCATTACGTCACTCTAATGACAACACACTAATAAGGCCAACGCTGATTTTGTCGTCCTTGTTTTTTATTTCATGTTATTGAGCTAGTTTTTTTAGACTGTATTATAGAAAGACAATTAATAATTAATTTTGTTTAAAAAAACAGTAAAAATACAGGCTCAAATTTTAAAATAAGGTTTTAACGGATAAGGTAAAAAACCTTACTGAAATCGGTATCGTTCAGTAATAATAATACGATTTACAAAACTCATTGTAAAGAATAATGTTTTAGTACTAATTTGATTGGGTGGCATTAGAAATACGACTACTACTTAGGTAACCTAACAGCATCATAATAACCAGTTTTCTTCGTGAAACTTAGAAATTTATTAACGCTAAAAGACGTACAGTAAAATGATATTATTCATAAAACTAAGTTCTGTCTAATCATTTTTTACCGTTATTATATTTTGTTGTTAGTTTCTCTTTTCTTTTTTTTTTAATTGAGTGTAAGTGGCTAAAAGTAATTAAACGAACAATTTCTACTAATATTTATACAAAACACTATTGTCCAAGTAATCAATCTTTAAAGTTACAGAAACGAAACAGAAAAGTAATACCTAGATATATAGAAACTAAAATACTAATGCTTTAAAAAGAAAAGAAGTAGATAAATATTTTAAATGTATTACAAACCATTTTTATTTTTGCTACTGTCCCTCTTATCTAAAACAAAATATCAGTTAGTTAACTATTTCATTCTTTATAGAATTTATAGTAAAAATATTTTATTAAATCGAATAGGATACTAGGAATTTGAAATTATCATGCTAAAAATGCTGGCTCATGCTACGGAGTTTGGAAAGTCGCACATGCTACTTTTATTTTCAAAGCGAATCCTAGTTTCCATGCTGGCTTAATAATTTAATATAATTTAGGATTAAAAACTGATAATGTTATTTTTTATTTTTAAATTTATTGGACTGGTATAGTGTAACAAGGATAAAAAATAAAACAAACAAAAAAACTCGAGAAATTCTGAAAATGTAATTCTCAAACTAATTTCTGGGACAAACAAAATAAAAAGATAATGGATGATTTCAAAAGTTTGGGGAAACATCTAAAAAATATGATGTACCAGGGCTGCATAAACTGGAGGAACTGTATCTTACAACATAAAACCAGGAGGAAAAGTTCTACGGAATGAGTGGCTCACCTAAACTGGCGTCGTATGTATTCATGTATTCTGACGTCATAAATTGTGACACTAGAGCTGTCTTTCCCACGCCGGCGTCACCAAGTAACACCACTCTGTATTTTGGTATCTGTAACAAAAAATATGTTAAAATAGATGCATTAGTGGAGTGAATAATTTAGGACACTTTAGGAAGAAAATTTGGGCTCGGGTACGTAAATACATTACAAAAATAGACATATTTGAGGACAAATTCTCCATGTTCTCTCTGTAATCTCCTGCCTGTCAAATAGTATCCTCTCCATTCATGGGAGAAACATGTTATAATTTCTCCCTTTTTCAGTCACTTCCTGATGTACAAAGAGCGTTCCAGATGGACCATTCTCGCAAATGTTATGATTACAGTTTTATAATGGTAATTTTTGGTCCTGTGTTTTCGTACGATGAATGATCTAAAATATAGAGTCGATAGTCACATGGCATTGAAAACGCGAGATCGTATCTTTAGATGAGGACACATTCTTAGGGATTGAGAGTTCTCGACAGTAGTTGTTATATTAGCGAGTACTCGTACTATTAGATTAGGCGTTTCTTATCTATAAATAACTTATTTTAAACAAATGGTAATCAACTTTAAGATACATCTGAAGATATTACCAAAACTAAATGGGTGTGTGTGTGTTGTGAAGAGCACTGACCAAAATTGAAAAGAGTATGCTTAGATGGTTTGTTCTTGTTGAGATGATGAATGAAAGGCGACTAACAAAAGGTACTTACAAGGCAGATGTGAGTGGAAACGCCCTAGATGAACATATAAGTACCTTATTGGCGATTTTCTTCAGAAAGGTCAGGCGTGAAGGACTCGGAACTGGTATGCGTGTATGACCAGATGTATGAACATAAATAAAGCAAAAGAAGTATGTAAAGATCGTAGCAGGTGGCGTTCTATAGGTTTTGCCTACCATGGGAAGAAGGCGCGTGTACGAGCTACGCTGTAAATTGACCTTTGTGATAGTTTGCACGTCATACTCAATAATGCACATAGATAGATAGATAGATAGATAGACAGATAACACATTTATTCAGTGCACACAAAAGACATAGCACAACACGCAATAGCACAATTCATGGATAACAAATTACAGGAATATACATATAAAAACAAGGTGCCAATATACAAAAAAAAAGAAAATATGCTTAAAGAAATAGAGTGACATTATGAAATACTTCAATTAATTATCGAACAAGGTGCGGTGCGCGTCTCAAGGTTGCACCAAATGGGAGTCCAGCTCAGCATGTGTCAGGCAAATATATCTGACGCTGATATTCTGCTGGATCCCTGCAGTGACATACGGACGTCGAGCAGACGAGTAAAAGATAAATCGGTGTTGTGACAAAGTGTTATGCGTAGAGTGAAATTGTGTAAGTATACCCGCAACTTAAAATTATGTATTCTACAGTAACGTTTTGTATTTGGAAACTTTCTTGTTCAACATCGATATTGTTTAGCTGTGCATTTCTCTCACATAGCATTTAAGTGTATAACTGTATTATTATATTCAGTAGCAATAAATCCATCAAGGGAATCATTCGTCTACTCATTTACATAACATAACATAACATACCTAACAAGTACATAACATGTTCACCCCAACATAGCGTTTATATATGTATGTATCAATATTATCCTACGGTTACTAAAGGCCGACGCAGATTTAGGCGGGCTGCACTGTATTGCAAAAAATCCCCTACATCATTTTCGTAAATTTTGTGATTCATACAGAATGTACGAAAATGATGTAAGGGAATTTTTTTCGCTCATTAAAGATGGGCCGCACCGCACTTTTTGGTATCAAATTGTGATACGTTGCGGCCCGATGCGGCTGTTATGTGCGCTTAGCTTTAAAGTGGGCTGAAGGATTATTGCGACTTTTGAGAATTTAAAAGAAAATTTTTCAAGTTACACTTAGGGGAGGAGAAGTTACGTGAATTGACGGTTTTCTGGTAGAGGGTAATTATATGCAGAGTTATATTGGTTCTGTTGTTAATGTTTTGTGAGTTTTTCCATCAGGACTATTTCTTTTTTAAAGTTTATTAGCAGAGCTTTTTTGGCGTCGCACAAGTCGTTTTGTATTTATTTTCTTTGTTGCTTTTTGTTTTTAATCGAACAAATATGTACATTTTGTTAGTTTTAAATGCTCCTTTTTTTACTTTTTGTACGAGTATATCTTGTGCGTGTCCCAAATAAAATATTTTTCTTTTCCTTCTTTTTTCTTTCTTTCAGATTAACTTATATTTAAATTACTCATTAGCTAATAGGCCAGATTATAATGTGAATAAAGTATGACCACCTTTTTTTTTTTGGTTATAAGTCATCAAATAACTTCTCCAAACAGAGAGATTCCATCGAATGCATTGTTTGATAAATCAACAAACAACGAATAGCGTTTTTATCAAATATGATGGGAGTTACGTATATTGGGTTTATCTATCAGAAATTTCTGTGTAATAATCCAGAGTCTGGATTTGTGCCCGGTTGATGGCAATACGCTCGCCCCCTATTACATGGGACTTAAAGATAACTGGCGAAATGTGGGTGTACTATCGGTACGAGTATATCTTTGCCTAACAGAGTCTGACACACCCTCCCGCTCCACCCAGAGGTGGAGCGGGAGGTTGTGTCAGACTCTTATTGACTAAAACCCACCCGTATTCCTTCCGTTGTCTGTGTTGCCAAGGGCCTCGGTGACCCTTTAGTACCTTCCCGCAACCCCGGCAGGCATCGGCCCTAGTGGACCCCTACACTTGTGCTGACAACATCTCTTTGAGGCGCGCGTGGAATACAACGCGCCGTCGACCCGGGCCTGGTCCTTACCGGACGGTGAGCTACCCATTGCTCACCGTCCGCAAGCCCGCGTCTCCTGCGGCGGCTAGGGGCGAGAGGGCGCGAAATTTGCCTTTTCCTCAACCGTCCCGCCTCCTCCTTCGCGAGCATTACTGCTTCGCAGAAGGAGGTGACAGCTGCCCATGTCCTCTCGCTCCATACCATGGCCTGAACCAGGGCCGGACGCGAGAGATCTCTGCCGCCGATCGCCTCCACGAGGACACGGCGGTGCTCTGCCCAAGCCGGGCAGACCTCCACCGTATGCTCCACCGTGTCCTCCGGGCGATCCACACAGTGGTAGCTCCCGAAGCTGTCGTGTCCGATAAGGACCTGCGTCAGGCGGAAGATGAGGATGCCGTGGCGCCTCTTTAGCCACTCCTCAAAAGGGGACTTATCGCCACAATTGTGGCGTGCCCAGCACTGGGTTGCGACAACCGTAGTCTCCATGGGGTACACCTCTGCCTTAGCCTTCAAGAAATTCAAGCGTAATGTTATGTTACGAGTATGTATGTTAATCGGTTCTTGCAACTTGGGAGAAGCTTATGTCCAGCAGTGGACTATGGTAATTCGTATGATAATGAAAGTTACACCTACACTAGGACTTTTAATTAGCTGCAGCAAAATTACACTTCTTACCGTCAGTACATTAAAAAATGTTATAAGTTATTGACGAAATGACAGTAAGAAGTGTCATTTTATTGCCGCTAATTAAAAATCCCAGTTAAGGTCAAACTTTTATTGCTTGAATACGAGGCTTTTGGTTACTTAGTACTCGTATGTGTGTATTTAATTTGTTTTAATGTAACAAGCGTTTTGTTTGTGCAAAAAAAAACAAGTATTCTTCGTTTCTTTCCTTTTTATGTAGACCCCTCATTTGAAATACAACAAAACTAGACCTGCAATTTTAACTCCGTACCAGCATAAAACAATAAATGCTACTCAATAATTTTTCCCACCAACACAAACATCACGCCTTTAATCCTCGAACGGTTAGGCAAAGATATACTCGTAGCGATAGTACACCCACATTTCGCCAGTTATCTTTAAGTCCCATGTAATAGGGGGCGAGCGTATTGCCATCAACCGGGCACAAATCCAGACTCTGGGTTATTACACAGAAATTTCTGATAGAAAAACCCAATATAACTCCCATCAAATTTGATAAAAACGCTATTCGTTGTTTGTTGATTTATCAAACAATGCGTTTGATGGAATCTCTCTGTTTGATATTGTTAAACAATCGAACCAATTTCAATTAATTAAACCACCAATTTAATAATGAAATTGTTGCGTCTATACCTCCATAACTAGCCGTAATATAGCCATTATTGTAGCAGCGAAAGAAAAATAGAGCTAGACAGGACAAAGATCATTTTGTTTGGTACCTTTTTTTTGGTTGGGTAATTATCAAATAACTTCTCCCGCTCTGGGTGGAGCGAGAGGGTGTATCAGACTCTTACTGACTAAAACCCACCCGTGTTCCTTCCGTTGCCGGTGTTGCCAGGGGCCTCGGTAATCCTTTCGTACTTGCCCGCGATCCCGGCTTGTTTGGTACCTGCACCCTACTTGCGTAAAACTGTTTTCAATCACAATCCGAGGGTTTAAAGGAAATTCCTAATCCATTGCCTCATAAGTTTGAAAAAGGCGTTCGCTGAATAATGTAAATAACGCAATCAGCGTGTTTTTACTATCAAAATGAAAAAAATTGCGATTGATTGTCAGTTTATGTGTGTTACATAATTACGCCGTAGGTACTTGTTGATAGGTCTAGACTGTCCTCTCATACCTATTAACAGTCTAATTTGAAAACATTTTAAAAACCATATTTTAAAGCTTTTATTTCCGGCCACACAACAACGGTTGTTCAAATACAGAGCGTTTTTTGACACCTTTATGTTAAATACTGGTGAAAATGACAGACTTTCATGACGGCCGTTACAATATGACGAAACCGCTCTTTTAGAAAACCGTAACTTGCTGAAGTTTCTTGTCGACTCTTCTCCATAGGAAACGACCAATTGGAATCGTGCGTCGAGTTTCTGACGTTTCTTAGGCAAAGAGAATAGCACTATCTCTTTGCAACCAAATCTGACAGACTGACATACAACATAAGTAATACAGTTTATGCACTTAAGACATGTGCAGAAATTGTGCTAGGCATAATATCAAGAACATCGCAAAGCAGGGGATTTTCTAATGATCTTGAATAATACATTTTATTTTCACTCGTTTAGAGTGCATAATTGTGTGATCATCGATCGTACCAGGATGGTTGAGAAGCCGTTTGATGTCTTCGTCGATGTTCATCTTACAACTTTGAGAGCGTTGAAGTGCACTAAGAAATGGTTTTTCAAATCTCCACCCGCAAGTGGAGACGGGTTTGAAGTTTGAATGCGATATAAATTGCCAGCAAAGGCTAGAGTGATACAAAGACATGTTGGCGCCTGAATAACATTGACAGGGGGCGTTATTGATACAAATTTGTGAAATTATAACAGAAATTGTATTAACAAAAAAGTTGTGTACAAAAAAAAAACAACAAAAAACCGGACAAGTGCGAGTTGTACTCGCGTGGTGAGGGTATACAATGAATATGTTATCTACCATGTTTTTTATCCGAAGAACAAACTTAACATTGTACTCGTAGTTGATAATATGTTCTCCTATAATATTTTAACCGCAAATGTAAGTTTGCACGCCAATTATTGAGAGATTTACCATGTTATTTTAACACCATAGACAGAAGCCTATGGTGGTAATAACAAATATACTGAAAATACAGAAAACAGTTCTTTACTTATAGATTACAGGAAAACCTATAAGAATATATATATCTGTATTGTTTTTCAAAATTTGAGGCTCAGTAGTTTCGGAGATACGAGGGTGACACTGAAAGTTTTTAGAAAATCAAAAACTGAACAAACTAGCGAATTATTAGTTTTATTATATTTTTTCAAAATAGTGTGTAGTAGAAAAGCACTTTACCCACTCGTCCTTAGGGGTCTCTTCGACGGCATTTTGAAACCATAATACCATTTCTTAGGACAGGTGTCAAAATCAAAAATCAAAATCAAAAGTCATTTATTCAAACTAGGCTGAAAATCAGCACTTTTCGAACGTCAAAGTTACATAAGACAGTCCCCCAAAAATGCCCGCCCTTCACCACTTCCTAGTGCTTTAGCTGGGAAGAAGAAGTGGTGGAACAAACACCCCAGCAGCACATCTGTCTGTTTAGTTATATAAACTTGATTCTATACAAATCGTATGCAAAGTTATTAACATTACGAAATACAAAACATTAGATTAAATTACATACTTGCCATATGTTAGCTAGCATACGCCAGTATACCAACAAAACAATGAACAAACTGTACTCAAGCAGATAAAAATTACAACATAAAAAAAGGTAAATAGAACTTAATACCTAAATATTTAAGCCTCCAGGCATAAAGGGCGTACCCGCTTACATAAGGCTATACCTGTAACTCGAAGTAAGAAATGATAATCTAGCACCATCGAAGTAAAATAAGTAAACAATTACTAATAAAAATTAAAACCATGATCAGCATGACGACAAGTCACCACAAGCAACACCCGTTCACGAACATAATGCAAAG
Organism: Atethmia centrago; assembly: GCA_905333075.3. Lineage (NCBI taxonomy): Eukaryota > Metazoa > Arthropoda > Insecta > Lepidoptera > Noctuidae > Atethmia > Atethmia centrago. Next base: position 20,954,375 of record HG995385.1, read on the forward strand.
ATCAGCCAAGTGTGATCTACAACAGTGTGATCTACAAAGCTCATTTTACCTACAACAATTTATTTCATTTCTCTGACACGTTTTTGACTATCCGGCTCGAAGGACCATTTATGTCGGATTCGTCAAAGTTAACATCATTTGCTTCATATAGTATAGATATTTGTATATAGTATGTGAAGCAGCATACTATGCATATTTAACTCACAAGAATAATAAGTACCTACTTAGGAATGCTTGGGAACATTAATTAACGAACTGTGTTCTATGCTAAATACATAAGTAATGCTACTTTAATGAGTATTCAACCTATTCACTGACACAAATATTTTCTCGAACTCTACCTACTCTTTTAAATAATTAAATGTATTCGTCGCAAAATAACTTACCTTCAAAATGTTTGATGTACCTTCTTATGTGAAATCTGAATAGATAATTATGCCGTGATGTGTACACCGCATATTATTAACTCATTAAGAAGTCAACTGGATCAAATCATAACATCTTATTGCATGCTTCGTTGATCAAAGTATAAACTTGTAATTTAGTTAAATAATAATATAAATTCAGCGTCATTTTTTTATTATTGACAGCCTTGTTTCACTCATAGCTCACTGAAGTCCTCCTACATTTAGTACCGTAATTCCTATTACCATAATAAGAATTATAATTCTGACGGTTATATCCCATTACAAAACATTCTCAAAAACCGCTACTCTAAAAATCAATCAAGCGAGCCCGAAATAGGTAATCGTCACATTTTTTTCCTTTTCCTATCTGTAATGTTATGTTTTTCTTTAGACTTTTAAAAAGCGGCCAAATGCAAGTCGGACACGGACACGAAGGGTTCCGAACCACAGTACAATATTTAACGCTACATATTTTTTCAAAACACTTAAAAAAAAAACCGGCAAGTGCGAGTTGAACTCGCGTGGTGAGGGTTCCTTACAATGAATATGTTATCTACTCGTACGGAATGGTCGATTTCCATCTATTTTCTTAAATATTATTAAAAATATTTTTTTTAATTAAGACCTCCTCACGTGAGCAAGCCCTTTGATTCGAAATATCACGCGGTAATTATTAAAAAACTTTAATACATTTTAAATAAATGAATTTTTAATATAAAGGCACAAGTGCCCCTTATATTAAAAATTCATTTTAAATAAATGAATTTTTAATATAAGGGCACTTTTCCCAAAAGTGAATACTCAAAGTTCATATATTTACGTTACACGTCCATGTTTGGGTCACAGATATTCAAATGTATACCAAATTTCAACTTAACCTGTCCAGTAGATTCGGAGCAAATCGGCTGTGACAGACGGGCAGACAGACAGGCAGACAGATGAGTGATCCTATAAGGGTCTCGATTTTTTCTTTTGATGTACGGAACACTAAAAAACTTCCCGTCATTGTTGTTTACATAGCAAGCGTACACAAATTTGTGTAAAGTAGTTTTTTATTTCCCAATTTTTGTTGTCGTACCTACCCCACACAAATTCTTATTTGGTATCCAAACAAGAATGACAGGAAGTGTTTTAAAGTTTGGTCTACAATTTTATTTATATATATATAAAATAATACATAAAGACGAACATAGAACCTCCTCCTTTTCTAAGTCGGCTAAAAACAAGATGGCGACGTTAGCTCCGATTTTGGCCATATGCCAACATAACTTTGTAGCGTTGTAGATATATATGATCATGGTATGACAATAATTTGACAGGGTGTTATGACGTAACTAAACTACAGGTTATTGTCAATTCAAGACAAGATAATATGACACGCGATTCTAGCCTACATAACGAATGAATTTGTGGATTGCGAAATTCAAACTAGAATTTACTAAAAATACATAAAAACCAAAGAGAGATTTTTATTAAATCACAAAGCTGAGGTAAAAACAATTTTCTTTTTTTCCATAATAATTCTCTCCAGATTTCTAAACAGAAGAATAAATAGGGAGTTTGCTTCAATATAAATTTAAATTAGCTTCTTCGCTGACATGGAAATATGCGTCAAATAAGTTTGGTACAAAAAGCTAGGGATTAAGATTGAAATTCGCTTGACAAGTGTTCACGGCATGTATATTGGATTTACGTCGTGTTCGTATAAGGAATTATGGTGTTATATTGTTTGATGTGGTTATTAGATTTCATATATTTCATGAAATTGTAGGAATATTTGTTTTCTTCATAAACGGTGAATATTTTAACTAGCTTTGATTTGCTATATTATTTTTGTTACAGAAATTCGTTTCTATAAATTATTCTTGGTCAATCAGACATATTTTCTGTAATGTTCTTTTTTTGCTTGATTTTGCGACTGTTTAGAAAAAAAATCATAATTTTTGATTTGTAACATCTTTCCTCTCGCTTTCTGTGGTAGTGATTTAGTGAAAAGGGACGGAAGTATGTAACAGGATGTGACCGCTTGAGCATGGAATAAGTACGTACTGTTTAATTACATGGAACTAGAGAACTTACTTAACTACCAGTGGGCGACCACTAGTAATGAATAATTATTCGAATAAATATTTCAGTATTTAGCTTTTTTAAGTTTTAAGGTTAATTTCTGTCGCTGCTCTATTGCTTATTACCAAGATGAGATGTCAGATGTTACACATCATATGCCCCTACTGTAGTCTCGCTCATTATAGGGTTCCATACCCAAAGGGTAAAATGGGACCCTATTACTAAGGCTCCGCTGTTCGTCTGTCACCAGGCTGTATCTCATGAACCGTGATAGTTAGACAGTTAAAATGTTCACAAATTATGTATTTCTGTTGCTGCTATAACAACAAATACTAAAAAACTGAATAAAATAACTATTTAAGGGGCTCCCATACAACAGACATCCTTTTGCTTCGTTTATATACGTTCATACATCTGGTCATACACGCACGCCCGTTGCGTGTACTACGCACCTGACCTTTCTGAAGAACATCACCAATAAGGGCACTCCTCACTTGATAGTCCGTGCTACCCTGATGGGTAGCACGGACATCGACACAGAAGCTGTTACCATGGGTTCATGGAACCGGTCAAAATGTATGGAACAGCATTTTTTTTTGTCCGGTATCATGTTCTGAATCCATGGCAACAGGTTGCACGTCTATGGCCCTGCCACTCTGTGTGTCCTCCTAGGGCGTCCCCACCCGGCGTTTCCACTCACATCTGCCTTGTAAACATTTACTACCAAACATACGTAAACAAGTTAATTCTATTTAAACCCATAAAAGAGCTACTGTTACAAAACCTATTTCATTGCTACGCAAACGCTACGCTTCGTAGCACCGCGCTACGTAGACGAACGCTACGAGTCTGTGCTACGCACGTCACTGCTACGTCAATAAGTCCTGACTGATGTATATTTACTTGTCTAAGATCTTGAAAAAAGTAATATACAGGGTGAAAATAAATTAGTTAGCGAAACTCCGCAGCCGTGATGGTTAACATGACAGTAGTATAATAATAATAATATTTTATTGACATAAAAGTATGTTATTTATTTATTTAGTTATTTAAACTTCTCGCACACAATTAAGTACAAAGGTGGACTTAATGCCTTAGGCATTCTCTACCAGTCAACCAAGGGTGGTAAAGAGATAAGATGGCAGGTGCTCTGAGAGCAAATAAAAATAACGATAAATATTAAAAGATAACATAATAGATTATAAATTAAATAGATAATAAAATATAATAATAAACAAAAAAAATATAAAAAAATAAATGTAATAAAAATATAAATATAATATAATTAGATTATATATATTTTTTTTATAGTTTAGTATAGTTACAGAAATACATAAATAGGTTACACACTTATAATACAAATACATACATATTTACTACAATATATACCTACATTATACTTGGCTTGAGAGGGGCTTGTGGCTAAGTAATAACAGCCGCACGGGTCGATCGATAAGGTTAAACTACGCTTGCCGAGGTTGGTCCGTGGATGGGTGACCATCTTTACATACCAAGACCTCTCCGTGCCTCGGAAAGCACGTTAAGCCGTTGGTCCCGGCTGTCATTTGTAGATCTTTGACAGTCGTTACGGGTAGTCAGAAGCCCGAAAGTCTGATAACCAGTCTTACCAAGGGGTATCGTGTTACCCAGTAACTTGGTTGTGGAGGTCAGATAGGCAGTCGCTCCATGTAAAATACTGGTATTCAGCTGCATCCGGTTAGACTGGAAGCCGACCCCAACATAGTTGGGAAAAGGCTAGTCAGATGATGATATACCTACATTATACATATATATACAGGGTGGAATTTTGTAATGCCACCTGGAGGGAAAGTACTCTTAATACTGCAGATAGAAAATTTTACTCAAAGGAAACATTCCTTTATTTTTGAATATTTAATTGTCATAGTTGTAAAAACAATCAAATGTGAATAACAACTATGACAATCTAATTTTCAAATTTTAATCTAACATTCCATATTTAAATTACCTCATACACGCAGCTACGAGTATGTCGCAAAGGAGTCTGCATTACAAAAGATGGATGTTAGTTAAAGAGCTTTAACTTGACTCATTGAATTTGTAACTTCAGATTTCCTAGTTTTCCTTTCATTTAATTTATCATGTTTGCTAGAGAGATTTCATCCTTATAATTGACCCTAACGATCGATGCAATAAAAGTACAGGGTATATTTTTTTCAGATTTTAGCCGGTTCGATTCCCGGGTGTGGGAGAAGAGGATTTTCGAAAATCTTTGAATGCAGTTTGCTTTCTATTCAAAAATAAAGGAATGTTTCCTTTGAGTAAAATTTTCTATCTGCAGTATTAAGAGTACTTTCCCTCCAGGTGGCATTACAAAATTCCACCCTGTATACATACAAATTCAAGGAAAAGAGATACATAATTGAGATGACTCTACGCTATTTGTTTTGAAAATAACTCTGCAATTTCCGCTTAAACATTTGCTTATGTTACATTTATACGAGTATATAGAGTAATTTTACACAGATATTATGCAATAAGATTTAAACAATTTTAAATGATACAAATACCTGCTTGGGGCGTATGTGTGAGGGTGGGTGTGTATCCATGTGTGTGTTTGTGTGAGCGTGTGTGAGTGTGTGTGTGTGTGTGAGAGAGGATACGTGAGCGTACGTGTGAATGTATTATTTATATATTTATCGTGCATTTTTATAATGGGACCTGGCAATTGCAGGGTTTATGCATTTGCAGTATGGTATGGTATAGCTCGAAAACTAATTTTCATACTGTGTTTGTTTACCAAATAAGACACGTAAGGAAAATTACAATACAAGCGTTGCCTAGAAACTATAAATCTCACCGGGTCCATTTCATCCTCATCAGGAGTGTCGAGGCTCGCGGAGTCCACGGGCCGGTAGCCGGAGCAGCAGGAGCCATCGAACGGAGACCTGTCTGATGCTCTGTGGACAAGAAATATCAAAGTTAATTCCTCTTTATTTGAGGTGAAGGTTTCGCAGGAACATTAAGTCATGGCTGAGAACATTTTGAGAGTGATATCTACAACAAGTGCTGCTAAATCCGTTAACTAGTGTTCACTATAATGTTCGGCATACTTCTGTTTTCTATTTCCTGTAAAGAATAGTCAACATTCCTTAACCATGTGAATATAGGGATTTTAATAAGAGCAACCACGCCAACCATGTCTAATTCATATTCATTTATTTGAGTTCGACAAGGTAAAACAAGATGTTAACAAAAGACTTACAGCTAAAAGCCATTGTAACCCTGTCAGGGCAAAGCAATAATTAATGTTAGATACATAACAATTACTTAAAGTTATAAATCTATGTCGTGAAAAAATTATAATTAAAATTTATAAAAATTAAAATAAAATTATACATGAAAACTGAACTGAACTGTTATTGTTATTGACTTTTTATGCGAATGTAATTATGAGTAATTATAATTTTATTTCGTTGTAGGCCCTGTCAGGGCACAGAAAAAATAATGTTAGATATATAACTATTACTTAAAGTTATAAATATATGTCGTGAAAGCTAAAAATTAAAATAAAATTATACATAAAAACTGAACCGAAATGTTATTTTTATTGACTTTTTATGCGAATGTATGTAATGTATAATTCGCATAAAAGTCAATAACAAATAATTCTATTATTGGTACGTAAATAGCTATTTTCTTAAAATACTACTATTACGTTAAGATAAAGTTGGTCTAGTCGTCGTAAGCGCTACTGCTGAGCATGAGGTCCTGGGTTCGATTTGCGGGTCGGGCAAAGTGTTATCGGGTTTTTCTATTTGGAATTTCTCAGTAGCTGCCCGGGGTCTGGATTTGCGCCCGATTGATGGCAATAGGCTCGCCCCCTATTACATGGGACTTAAACATAACTGACGAAATGTGGGTGTACTACAGGTACACCTCTGCCCAAACCTTCGGGGAAATAAGGTGTGATGTTATGTTATGTGTTATGTGTGATAAAGTTATATTTGTCCTCATTTTGTGTATTGTTTATTTGTTTAGTTGTTTTGTTGTATTAGTTGTATTTGTATTTGTCTGTTAATGTGTTTGATAAGCGTAACAATAATGGCAACTACCCTGCTGATTGTAATTGTAGCTGCCGTTGCCATTATTACATAACTATGAACATTTAAATGACAATTGTATATCATTCCCATGTTTTGTTCCAATTGTATCCATTGGCAATATTTTCAGTAATTTCTCGAAGCATCTTCCACCTACACATAGTAGATGACATAGAAACATATTCATGAACTTTCAAACCCAGTGAACCGCGTACAGATAAACGAGCCTCGAAGAACGCATCCGCTTGACGCAAACAATAAACCAGTCTTTAAATTGCTTTTAATATGAGTGAGAATGTAATAAAGAACGAATTAAATGGCCTTTATCATTGCCTCATTGGTCAAAAAGATTGAGGTTAAATAAAAACCCGAAATGGTTCCACCATCTGCTTGAGGCCAGATAATTTATTACTGTTTTCCTACCCGCCCCGTCCTTGTTTCGGAAAACACGTTACGTGGCCAAGTCCGTTGGCTTTCGGACTATAAGACTAATAACTAAGGTAGACAGTTGAACTGTAGGGGTCGCGGGAAAGCTGCCGGGGTCACGGGAAAGTTTACGGGGTCACAGGAAAGTCCGAAAGGGATACCGTGGCGTCTGAAAACGCACAGGCAACGAAAGGAACACGGGTAAGTTTTAGCCAGTAAGAGTCTGACACGCCCTCCCGCTCCAGAGCGGGAGAAGTTATTTGATAATTACAGAAACAAAAAAAAAAAACGGTAGACAGTTTAATAACTGATATCCTTACATGATATAAAACAAAGTCCCCCGCCGCGTCTGTCTGTCTGTCTCTCTGAATGCGATAAACTCAAAAACTACTGAACGGATTTTCAAACAGTTTTTACCAACGGAAGGAGTGATTTATGAGAAAATTTATGTGTATAATTCATAAAGATTTTGTGTAAATTGCCTGAAACATAACGAGTATATGGGGAGCAGTGGTGGCATTCCGGTTACGGCCGCGACTTACGAGTCGTAGATTCGAACCCAGACAGGCGCTTTACTTTGTGTAAATTATTTCATCATTACTGCTCTCAAAACGGTGAAGGAAAACATCGTGAGGATACCAGCATGTTCTAGAACCAAAAATTCGAAGACATGTGACATCTACCAATCCGCACTGGGCCCGCGTGGTGGATTACGACCCACTCCCTCTCACCGAGAGGAGGCCTGTATCCCAGCAGTGGGAACATTATAATAATAATAATATATTTTACCTTCAATTACATTCATTTTGTAACAATACAATATGATCACTTAAGCCTAATATAATAAGTTTAACAAGACATATGTGTTTAAACTAGATAATTTAATATCTGTATCTCAGACAACAGAGCTCTTCCTTAATAATATTACATTTAAAAGCTAACAAGTACTAAATGCGGCTCTAACATCATACAAAATAATGCAAAAAAATAAAAACAAAAGTGATTTATAAAAAGAGGGTGATATAATGGCCTCCTTTTGTGTAAAATGTAGATGACTCAGTGTGTGTGAGAGGGAAGGTGAGTGCGCAGTTTTAATCTAGTGTGGTACATTTAGGAGGTTTTCGGTTTCGTCGTAGGTCAGTTTATGGATTACGTGGTTGGTGGCTGATTATGACGATTATTGTTTAAAATGTCGGAAAAAATCATGCCGACTGAGAGCTTTACTGGCGAGGGCCGCGTGAACCGTACGAGGTACATAAAATCATTTAAATCCATAAAATGTATCAATGACAGAATGCTCCTAGTCATCCCAACTTCCAATAAAATCAGCCTGTTGAATTTCCCTAATGGAATAGCTTTAATAATATTTTCAGCGTTTGCTTGTATCGCAAAAGTATGCAGCCACGACTACATAAAATTTATGTTCTACAGGATTGTACATCTAAAAACTTCGACAAAAAAGTCCACATAGATGTCTATCTTCTAAGGATGACCCACAGTAGGTACCCATTTTTATCTTTGGGAGTTTGATAAAAATGTCATTGTTATATCCGGAGCTATTGTAACCGGTACTATATTAATTCTTGTTCAATAAAATATGTTATTTAAACTGGGCATTTGATTTAGATTAAAATATTCCTTTACATCATATAATTTGAATTAATGCTTTAAAAGATATCACAGATTCAAAATTACGCGTAACAAAATAATTATAACTGACGCGGCGGGCGCAGCGCTCGGCTATGAGGTAAGCGATCGCTTTCGTTTCCTTTTAATCCCGGTAGTACGTTCCCGTGGGATACTTTCCGTAATAGTTATTATTATAAGTAATCATGTAGTTGCTTGTATGTTCTCATTTTCCAGTGTCGCAACAGAGAGCAAATACTACGCAATGTAAATTGTCTGTGGTCCCTGGACCTGACATCAAGCAATGGACAAGATTGTCAGGGTTTTGGCTACTTTTTATGTGTTTATTTTATGTAATCATTCTTGTAATGTGCGTTTTGTTTGTGCAGAATAAGCATTTTTTCTTTCTTTCTTTATTTTAATTTGTTATTATTTCATCGCTCTTTTGTATATTGTGCTAGATTAACTAGAGACTAATTGTTTTATCAAATACGTATTAGGTTAGGAGCTCTTCAGAACCATCTCTTTCTAATTCCCTTTTCTATAAGTCAAAGTCAGAGAAATTGGACTACCAAATTAAATTGTCCGTATATAGTGTGTCCACTATAACTTGACGCGTATCGCTATTGGTAGCACTGAATTTTGTTAGTTTTAATAGAGTTCAAAATGGCGACTGACGAATAGAACCAATCATATGACTGCAAAATGCAATGCTACCAATCACGTCACGCGTCAAGTATTTAAATTACAACTTTACTGTCATTCTTTGACAGTTACATAAAAATGGCTATGACACGGCAAATGAACAAATTGATAAACAATTAATTTTCCTGACTATATATACATTAGGGCACTATTTTTAGGGTTCCTTAGTAATTTAGCATGGATATACTCGTACATATTTATCACGCTAACAAAGTGGCAAAAGAAAATCTTAAAACATTTTTTTTTGGGTACTTTTTTCCTCTTCTGTCCTATTATGTGAGGTGTCGTTGGAAAGGTCGTTCAAAAATATTGCGAGTGTGTAAAAAAAACATTTTTCGATTCAGGAATCCGTTAGCGAAATATTAAGTTTTAAAGTGCTAATTTTTGTGAGAGTTAAGTGTCCCTACACCCCGCCAGTCAAATGGTTGTTTTGGATATGTGAAAAAATTTCCGGCAAGGTGTTGTTTTGGACCTGCAAAACATTTTAGGAGGTAATTATGTTAGTGATTCTCGACCCGAATCAACAAAAAAAAAATATTAAAAAAAATTAAAAAAAAAATAAAAAAAAGTAATAAAAAAATAAAATAAAAAGAAAAGATAAAATTTAAAAATCTCAAATAAAAAGTATTATTGATTATTGACTTGGTATCGTATTGTTATACGATTATTTACGAGTTTCATAACAACCTCCTGAAATGTTTTGCAGGTTCAAAACAACAGCTTGTATAACGAAGATAAAAGGTAAACTCTTATTATTTATGTCTGTATCTATCCGTGACATCACAGTGGGCCCTATCAGAATACCAGCGCTGTGACACTTATTTCTTAAGTACTGCAGCATTATGCTGAGATGGGAGCCTTTTGGCCTCGTACAGGACTTTTTGTTTTTATTTTAATTTTACTTTTTGTTTTTTTTTTTATATATTTCTATGAGTGTTTTTTTTTTTTTTTTTTTAGTTTAAAGTGTGATCTCCTGTGCGAGTCCCAATAAATACTTTTTCTTTCTTTCTTTCTTTCACAGCTAAGTAGGCTTTACACTTGTACATTTCCACTACAATGTTAAGATTGTTCTTGGGATAAATTCGTCTCAACTACGGAACCCTTCACTGTGAGTAGTCCGACACGCACTTTGCATGGTACTTTTTTATTTATTTATAAAAAATCTGTATTAACAATAATATACATAAAGTATGCCAAACTGCATAACAGTTCGTCACAGTTGTTCTCGTGTAACAATAGATACATTTATTTTTTTAATAATGTGCTCATAAAATAAAATAACCTAATTAGGCTCAGTAAACTAAAACAAATATGCCAACAGACGAAATCAAAAATCTCTCATTTTACAAATAAACATTTTTGCAAAACATCATTTAAATCCATAAAATGATTCAATGACAGAATTTTCCTAGTCATCTCAACTTCCAACCAAATCAGCCTGTTGAATTTTCCTAATGGAATAGCTTTAACAACACTTTAAGCATTTGCTTATAGTGTTGTCGCAAAAGTATGCAGCCACGGCTCGTCGTTTATTTAATACTTAACATTCTTCCGAAGTTTTGTCGAGTTCAGATATATGTGTGAATTCATACAAGCATGGACTAGATTGTGTTATATGTAAGAATAATCATATCTTTTAGGGTTCCGTAGTAAATAGGGAAGCCTTATAGTTTCGCCATGTCCGTCTGTTTGTCTGTCTGTCCCCACTGTAGCTCAGAGACGCTTAGTACTATAATTTGGCATATTTTTTTTAGCACTTTGTCGGCATGATTAATATGTATACCACATATTAATCATGGCGACAAAGTGCTAAAATTAAATCTAGAAAAAAAATAGGGTACTTCCCTTGCACTTAATGCGGGAATAATATTTTTATTTCTCGTCTATCCCATGATGAATTTTGCGGGTCTGTGAACACCACATTTCGATTAAAGGATCCGTTTGCGTAATATTAAGCTTTAAAGTGTTAATTTTGGTTAAGGTCGAGCCCCCCCCCCTGCCAGCTAAATGGTTGTTTATGGAGATGTAAAAAATGTCATGGCAGTAGTACATACACCTGCCGGGGTCGCGGGAAGGTACTTATGGGTCACCGATGCCCCCGCAACACAGGCAACAGGAAGGAATACGGGTGGGTTTTAGTCAGTAAGAGTCTGACACACCCTCCCGCTCCGCCCAGAGCGGGAGAAGTTATTTGATGATTTCCCACTCTCAAAAAAAAAAAAAAAGTAGTACATACAATTAAATTAAAAGGAAAACTATCACAGCTAAGTAGGCTTTACAAGCTAACGTCGACCAATTTAAATTTGAAGTTGGAGAATTGACCGTGACGTATATCGATGTATGGGGAGATCATGTTTTTCAACTATAATGTTAAATTTGTTTTTGGAATAAATTCATCCCAAATAATGCCAACTACGGAAACCTTCATTGTGCGTGGTCCAACATGGCCGGTTTTTTATTTTTATTTTCTATTTTGAGCTTAAAATAATTTTTATTGCTGGGATTTGGTTTGTTAACTGAGAGGACCTACTAGACCACTTTTTTTTTTTTTTATCGCTGAGAAATGCTTTACGCATCCCCGCTCGTGGGGGACGAGTCGGGGTATGTGGGACTCCTGTCGATGATGACAGTATACTCACTAAAACTCAGCGGTGTTCCCACATCGCCGTGATGGGGGGGGGGGGGACATGGGAAACCGGCTCAGCCTTTACATCCACAACCCTCCCGGCGCATGCCCGCCTAGCTGGCCGGCCCCTCAGCTCAACCACGCTAGCCTACATGAAGGTTTATTTAAGTCACAAACTCCTTTCACTGAAATTAAATTCTCTAATCAGTAGTTTTTGTCGAAAAGGTAATTGTTGATTACTTCCTGTATAGGCACCTGGCTATAGCTTCTATACTTATACTTTTAAATAAAAAAGTTTATACTTTTAAAATTACAAAGAGTTTTTACAAAATTCTTCCTCTTATCTTCATCTGCCTAGCCTTTTCCCAACCATGTTGGAGTCAGCTTCCAGTCTAACCGAATGCAGCTGAATACCACTATTTTGCATGGAGCGACTGTCTATCTGACCTCCACAACCCAGTTACTGGGTAACACGATACCCCTTGCTATGTAAGACTGGTTGTCAGACTTTCGGACTTCTGACGACCCGTAACAACTGACAAATGACTGCTGGGACCAACGGCTTAACGTGCTTTCCGAGGCACAGGGGGTCTTGGTATGTAAAGATGGTCACCCATCCCCGGACCAACCGCGGAAAGCGTAGCTTAACCTGATCGACCGACCCGTGCCGCTGGTATTACTTGGCCACAAGCCCTCAAAAAAATTCTTCCTCATATATGCTGCAATATTCCCGAGTGGCATAGGATACTTTTATGCCAGAAAAATCACGATTCCTGTAGAAACGTCCATACAATTGAAACCGCGGGACGCACTAATATAAGCTATCGTATCCTTTTAGAGATAAAACAGTCCTCCAAGTTCAAATAGGTGTTCTGAAACAATATTTTGAGAAACATGAATAATTCTGAAGATAACCAGACTCGATATGTTTCATTTTGTTTGTGTTGTTTCGTTTGTTTTCCTATTTACGAGTATGAGCGATATCCGCTGAAATTGTTATGAGTTCAACCCCTAGGGGTTGAACATGAAATCATTTAGGGGTTCAACATGGTCGGGGTAAAGATTACGGTGGTTGAACATGGAATAAACCGTGGATATTATTAAAATATGAAATATAGTAGTTCTCCTGGAAGAGCTAGTAGTCCATGAAGCTGATGAAGTCTGACTTACCTTTATCCCTGAAGCGCAAACTCATCAACATGTGCATTTTGCCCATCCTAATCACGGTGCTCAATCAGGTTCCTGACCGAGTTTCAAAGTCCAAACTCAATGTTTGCCAAGAGCGATGGAGCGTAGCGTATTGGGTTAAGCTACGCACTTAATACGTACGTATACACTCGGCGTCACAAAAATCGCACCTCTTCGAAAATCAGTTTCAAGCATGTCCCGCCAGCAACGAATACATTAAACCCAATTAATATTGGTATCAATTGAAAGTATGTTTAACAACCTTTAAATTAACAATAGTTAGAATTCCTAAACACAACAGATCTCATTAGCACGTAACTTTAAAAAAAATGTTGTCAAAATACGCATTACAACGGCCACTAATTGCACCTCCCTACAAGGGTATAAAACGGGCGACCCAGGTTAAATGTGGGTACCGACCTACGTTCCGACCTCGCCGCTGAGGTCCCTCGCGTAAACCCCGACGTAATTGTCCCCCCCGACCCTTGCTCGACGAAGCGCCAGCCCGCGCCGCAGCTGAGCCTGTATAGCCACAGGGGGTGCCTCTGGCTGGAGGCTTTGAGTTGAAAAAATGTGGGTCATTCGCTATTCAACCACTGAAGTGAACACACGTGAACAGTTACAGCAAGATACCACTGCAGATGAAGCCGCTCAAGTCATAGCACTACTGCAATCAGGGATGCGGCAATGTGATGTTGCTCGGCAACTGAACTTGACTCGTTTTTCCGTTCGACGAGTGTTCCAACGCTTCCAAGAGACTGGTGGCTATATCCGAAGACGTGGATCTGGAAGACAACGGTACACATCTGAAAGAGACGATCGCTTCATTGTTTCGACGTCTTTACGTAATCGGTTCTCCAATGCTGTTGAGCTGCAACAACAACTGTGATCAACTCGCAGAACTTCTGTAAGCGTCTCCACAGTTAGAAGAAGAATGCGGGAGAAGAAAATTGCAGTTCACAGGGCTGCTACAGGGCCAAAATTGACTGCACAGCATAGGAGAGACCGGTTGCAATTTACCCGTGACCATGTGGATTGGACAATAGACCAATGGAGTGCTGTGCTCTTCTCGGATGAGACGAGGGTGTGTCTTTTCTGCAACGACAGGCGTCGAAGAGTGTACAGGAGGCAAGGGGAACGATTCGTACAAGCCTGTATTCAAGAGACAGTGGAATACGGGGGTGGTTCGTGCCTGTTCTGGGGCGGCATGTCAATCGACGGCAAAACGAACCTCGTGTGTATTTCTCGGACTAGAAGTGCTCGCGGGCAAGGGTCGCTGACTGCTGCTCGGTACATAACAGAGATCTTAGAGGAGCAGGTTGTCCCTTATGCTGGTTTTGTTGGCAGTGGGTTCACGTTAATGCACGATAACGCCCGCTGTCACACCGCTTTAATTGTAAGAGACTACCTGCAAGAAGTTGGGATCCCTGTTATGCACTGGCCGGCGCGAAGTCCAAAATCAAAATCAAAATCAAAAGTCATTTATTCAAACTAGGCTGAGAATCAGCACTTTTCGAACGTCAAAACCAGAAAAGTAAAGTCCAGACCTGAACCCTATTGAGCACCTTTGGGATGAACTGTAACGGCGATTACGGGCACGTGATCCTGCCCCTACCACTCTACAAGATCTCCAAGATGCCGTCGTTGCAGAATGGAACAACATTCCTCAAGAGACTGTTGTCACATTAATTAGGTCCATGAGAGAACGCATGGAAGCAGTCATCAGGGCTAGGACCAGTTACTGATAAAATAAAATTTAACTTTTTAATCATTTGCATTAGCTTGCTTTTTTTATTCCCTGGTAAACAAAAAAACAAATCTATTGATTTATTCCGAAATTTAAATAAATTGCCTTTCCAATGACACCTTATGGTCATATGTCTATCATTGATTAATAGGGTTAAAATGACTTTGAAAGGAATTCTTATAGAGGTGCGATTTTTGTGACGCCGAGTGTATACATAACATAATCAGCCTATAATGTTCCTACTGCTGGGACACAGGCAGACAGGTCTCTATGAGAGGGAGAGTGGGCCGTAATCCACCGCGCGGGCCCAGAGCGGGTTAGTAGATGTCACATGTCTGCGAATTGTTGGTTCTAGGACATGCCAGTTTCCTCACCATGATTTCTTTCACCGTTCTGAGAGCAGTGGTGATTAAATAATTTACACAAAGTAAAGCGCCTGTCTGGGTTCGAACCTACAATCTAGAACTCTTAGTCGCGGCTGTTACCACTGAGCCACCACTGCTCACCGTAATACGTATATACGTTTACGTAATATCACGATAGGCTC
Organism: Atethmia centrago; assembly: GCA_905333075.3. Taxonomy (NCBI): domain Eukaryota; kingdom Metazoa; phylum Arthropoda; class Insecta; order Lepidoptera; family Noctuidae; genus Atethmia; species Atethmia centrago. The sequence continues at coordinate 20,969,796 of HG995385.1, forward strand.
CAAAACGGAAATCGCCGAAGTGGGCAACAAGTCTGCTAAGCTGAAGTGGAAATTAGCGGGCCCCGTATGTAGGAAGCATCGGGGCCGATGGGCCAGAGTCGTTACGCAGTGGGAGCCAAAAGACGGATGTAGTCACCGTGGCAGGCTTATGGAAACACTGGCGTGATGACTTAGAGGCAATTATGGGATATTGGCCGGAGAAGACAACACACATGGAAGAGTGGAAAACTGTGGGAGAGACCTTTGCTCAGCGGTGGGACAAACCAGTTTGAAAAAAAAGAAGTAGTTCTTGATGTCACTTATTGACCATAGGTTTTTGCCACAGGGTTCACGGGATTTCCCTTTTATTTTGGCGTTTGATAATAGGGTCACACGTTTTAAGTGGTGTCTGTTGTATTTCCCTGACTTGACTGTACTTGCTATTGCCCGCGACTTCGTCTACAATCCAGGATGGAAAGTAGCCTATGTCCTTTTCCAGGTCATGGTCTATCCATGTGCCAAATTTCATTCAAATCCGTTCAGTCATTTTGGCGTGAAAACGTATGAAGCAAACAAACATATTTTAATTAAAATAGGTAGCTAGCCTATTGCCATTTTTTGGGCGTAAACAAATGCCGATTGAAAAAAGGAAATAACACTTTTATCTAAGAATATATTTTAGATTCTTATATTGACGCAAGAAACAACATCACGCGTAGTAGTTTTTGTATGGGGTCCAGGAAATGGTTCTTTTGAATATACAAGCTTTTATGGAATGCGTAAGTAGAAAAATTGTGATTATATCTGTATTCAGAACAAAACATTACGCCTGTATTCCCCAAAGGGTTGGGCAGAGGTGTATCTTTAGCACACCCACATTTCGCCGGTACTGTTTAAGTCCCATGTAATAGGGGGCGAGCCTATGCCATCAACCGGGAACAAATTCAGACTCCGGGCTACTACTGAGAAACTCCAGATGGAAAAACGTAGTAACACTTTGCCCGACCCGGGAATTGAACCCAGGCCTCGTTGCTCAGCAGTAGCACTTGCGACCACTTGAACGAGGAGGCAATCGGTTCGTTGATTGTGAAGCAGCCTTTAAGTCACAATAAAAATAATTTATCTGTCTCTGAAATATCAATTCAAGAAATACAAACAACATGTACATTTAGTCACATTCATACATACATAAATAAATATAATTTGATATTATGTTTAATTTACCTGACCAAATAATTATTATTTACCACAAACTATGGCAACACAGGCAACGGAAGGAATACGGGTGGGTTTTAGTCAGTAAGAGTCTGACACACCCTCCGAAGTTATTTGATCATATACCACCCAAAAAAAAAAAGAGGCGTGGCTTATTTCTTGGCGAAAGAATCAGCATTGCCATGCAACGTCCCAATGCTGCCAGCCTTTTGAGCATTTTACCTGCTGACAGCGATGCGGACGAATTTTTGATTGTTTGACCCTTCTGACGTTGACGTTTCTGTCCCTGCCTTTTTAGAGTTCCGTACCTCAAAAGGAAAACACGGAATCCTTATAGGATCACTCGCGTGTCTGTCTGTCTGGCTGGCTGTCTGTCTGTATGTCCGTCTATCACAGTCGGTTTGCTCTAAATCTACTAGACCGATTAAGTTGAAATTTGGTACACCTATTAATTTCTGTGACCCAAAAACGGGCGTGTAACGTAAATATATCAACTTTGAATATAGGGTTCATTTTTGGGAATCTAATTTAGCTTATAAAAAGTTTTGGACACTGTACCGTGTGACATATCAAATGAAACAACTTCTTGTGAGGGTCTCATACATACGATTGTTTATAAAACAATATATATTTGAGATTATTAAATATTAAATAAATTATAAATTTAAAATAAACAGTTTTAATGTATTTAAGAAAATAGATGAAAATTTACCATCCCCTCCTTGTTTCCGAAATTACTGAGCCAATTTTTTTTTAACACAGAAATTAGTTCTTTGCTTATTGATTAGAGGAAATAAGAAGTCCATAGTTTTAAAATAACATGGTGTATCTCTCAATATTGTGTGCAAAACCTACATTGGAGAACATGTTTTTCAACTACAATGTTTGTTCTTGAGATAAAAACATGGTAGATAACATATTCATGGTACGGAATCCACACCACGCGAGTTCAACTCGTATTTCGCCCAGTTTTTTTTTATATGCACTAGAATTTGACCAAGACTTTGAGATGAATTCTCTATGACACACAACCGTAGCTCGTATCAATAAGCCAGGCTGTCACACTTACACGTATTAGTCCATATCTTGAAAACTAGCGAATCGATTTTGATGAAATGTGTACTGTTCCCTAAGTTGAAGTAAATGTAAGCCAAAACAAAAGTCACAATCTGATTTACAATTTCGGAGAAATGCGTGGACTTACATACATAGATACATACACCTATAAAATGTTGTAATTATATTTGTATGTAAGCCCTAATAGATTTTTATTTTCATTTACAACTCAGCCGTCCATTGCTGGACATAGACCTCTCCCAGGCTGCGCCACAACACCCTGTCCTCCGCCTTCCACATCGTAATAGATTATCATATATGAATATATTGCAGTTCCAGTAATATTACATACATACTCGTACGTATTGAATTGATAACCTCCTTTTTTTGAAGTCAAAATCAAAATCAAAATCAAAATATTTTTATTTCACATAAACCTACATGGGCACTTATGAAACGTCAGAAGCTAGGTGCACGGTTCCAATTGGTTGTTTCCTATGGAGAAGAGCCGGCAAGAAACTCCACGGTTACTCTTTTAAAAATAATTGGCTTTTACAATGTTTTCAAATTACACAAATTAAGTATGGGAGAACAGTGTAGGCCTGTCGAAAAGTACTTAACAAAAAAAAAAGAGAAAAGGAAACGGTCTAAAGAAAAAAAGATCTAGTCTATTAAGCCTACAACGTTCTCACATTCACAACGTCCGTAACAAGTTTATTTAGTGAAAAAAATGTGACATAGTGAAAACTATGTGAATGGCCTTACAAAAAGTGCTAATTCATTGTGACTGGTTGTAACAGTTCGAAGAAAGTGCGTGTTATAAAGGATTATCGTGGTCATGAACTCTGCGTAACCGCGATAATAGCGTGCAACAAGAGCCGGTGCGTAAATACAAACAAGTTTAAATTTTTTATCAAACGCACATTCGTGACGTCATTGGTGCGTTTGTGGAGGTCAAAAGATATCGCTACAAACTGAAATAAACATTAGATTAAAAAACACGGATTCGAAATAAATAATGGATTCTTGCAATAAAAACATCACGCAAAGGCGTAAACAGCCTAAATGTATAAACAGGCAGATGTTGATAAGTCCTGGTGCGTAGGGTGTGGGGCAGCTCCAATAACGTCCTGGCGATGATCGCGGACCGGATGGACTGCTCATACATACGGCACTGCTGTGATAGGCATGTTACCGTCAGCAGGGCCGGTAGGATATTAAGTCTTAGTTTGTTTTATTCTTATTTTTATTATCCTTTATATTATGTTTTCTATATTTGTGTGTACTCCACATATGAGACACGGTTGCTCGAAATAAATTTAATTTATTTTTATAACCATGTCATCAAGCATATACCTTTCAGACACCGCACAGAGGTTGCCAGATCTGTCGAAAAAGTTGCTTAACCATGAAGTCGAAGAGTTGAGAAGTAGAATAATGAAACTAAGAATAGATTTAGAAAGAACCCAGGAGGAACGACGTGGATAATTTAAACACGGAAAACTATTCACTCCAACACATAATTACTTCTCAACAAAATAAAATAGATAAATATAAATTAGTAAGTATGGATTCTTGCAGATTAATAACGATTATTAAAACGCAATAAATCTACGTAGTCGAAGCGTAAGTCTGGTTAAAATTAAAGTCACAGTGAATTGAACATCAACTTTGAGAACAATATCGAGACTCCGATTAGCTACGTGTAACAGAATACGAGGACTTCTACTACAAACATACAGCTAAATGATATAACTATCAGTAAAAGTCCTCCAGTAAACAAACATATCTCAGGGAAAAATAAATAATGAATGTGAAGTGAACCCACAACACATTGTAAATACAACTAATAGTTACAGAAACAGGGTTCCAATATTCTCTGACGAATTTAGACATATGAGAAATACCCTACAAAATTTGATTGGAACAAACTTCATCATGTCATCTTATAAACTACTGGTATCGTCACTAGAACTATGTAAGACTTTAAGAAGTTTGATGTTGTCGTAATTATGTGTGGTAATAATGATAGGGACCCATTAAGAATGCAATCAATTCTAAATTTTTACCTGGATAAACTTGTGTTACTTTTATACGAATGTGTTACTTAGAGAGGTAAGTTCTTAAGTGAGCTTAAACTATGTATGTAAGATATTCCATTATAATTTATCTGTTTCCAGTTTAATCACAGTGTATTTGTTAACTTATGTAGATTATAAAGTTCCATACGCCTCATTTTTTTGGTATTATGCAGGCTTGTGTTTTTTTTTTGTTTGTTTGGGATATTATCAAATAACTTATCCCGCGGGAGGGTGTGTCAGACTCTTACTGACTAAAACCCACCCGTGTTCCTTCCGTTGCCTGTGTTGCCAGGGGTCTCGGTAACATAAAAAATAGTTTTAAAAAATTCAATTTGTACTTGACCCTAAGGCGCCATGTCCATGGACGAGAGAATCGCGGCGATAGTCACGCTGCGCTTTTAAATTATCGCCGCGACGATACGCCGTTTTGAGATTGATTCATAGAGTTTATATTGAATTTGATGTCACGGCGAGACTATCGCCGCGGTTCTCTCGTCCGTGGAGATTGCGCGTAAACCCACCAACCCGATTAACGTCACAACGTGCATAGACAACATAATCACAAATAATCATAAATACAAAGCAGAATATTTGGGATCTAGGTTTGTCCGACCATGCGTGCAAAGTATTACTTTGAAAGATACCGTGTAACTCATAAGTTTTTCGAAAATATTTAAAAAGGTCATGTATGCTAGAATAAAATGTTTTTTGAAAGTAAATAATTTTTGAGTGTTAATCAATGTGGATTCCAAAAGAATAAAACTTAACCTTTTGCAATATATAAATTGTTCAATACCTTTTGGGAAAAGACCAACGATAAAAAGCAATGTGCTGCTCTTTTAATTGATATGTCAAAAGCATTTGACTGTGTCAAATATGACATTTTGTTTGATAAATGAAGGTGCAGGCCACTGTTATTAAGGAATATAATGAACGTACAAAAATGTTGGAGGTAGTGAATCTGAATTTTAATCTATATTACTAGGCGTACCACAATGCAGTATTTTAGGGCCCCCATTATTCCTATTGTATATAAACATGCTTCCAAACAAAATTAACCAACTTTGCGTAATGTATGCTGATGATGCAACTATATTTATCTCAAATGCATATTCTAATGATTTTAATTATGAAACTGAAATAAACACCACACTAACAACACTAACTGATTGGTTGCAGTCACTCAATTTAAAAGTTAACAATTTAAAAACAAAATAATTAAATTTTGAAGTCACAAAAGTAAACCTGCTAAACTGAATGCAACCTTGACTGATATTGAAGAAGTAAAAGTTACGAATTTCTTAAGAGTTACAATAGATCAACACTTAAACTGGAAGGCACTTTTTAAAAAGAATTAATATAAAAATATTCAGTGCTTGCTACACATTGTCAATCCTGGCGGAAACTACAAATACAAATGTTACTAGAAATGCTTATTTTGGAAATGTGAGTTAATAAACTTGAAACTTGGCAAGAATGTTTATCTAAGTAAATTATAATTTTTGTTGTCGCTCCTCCGAGCTAGCTAAGCTGTTTTCGAAGGGGATGGTGGAGTCTTTGTTTACCAAGTCCTGAACTCGCTTCGCTCTCTCATGCATCCTAAGTTCTCATTGCCTTTTTATTTAGTCTAGATGTGTCAGGGCTTGACTTAGGGCACCCCGGCTCGGGCAGATTAGGTTCGAAGGGAAATCCGGGGTCTAGTGAGCGACCGAACAAGCCCTCGTCATCCCCTTCGTGTTAAGTTCCTTTTAACCTTCCATACCGAAAAAGGAACCCCCGAAGTGGGGCTCCGTCGACTATGCATTACTACATTTTTTTTATTTTTTTTTTTGTCCAAGATGTTAGCATATTTTGGTTTGACCTTGACTTTTGCCGAGTTGACCTTGACTTTGAAGATATAATGAACCTAATTGCTTGGAAATAAATTTAGACCCATCACGTGATCTTCCTCCCCCTTATTTCTCCCACTATCCCACCAATCCCAAAATAAACTTTCGGTGATTTTGTTTTCGGCGCCTATAGTTTTGCGCACTTTGGGGTTTTCAAATAAACACTAAAACGGGTATATAGAAAAGCAACGAGTGTTAAAGTGTAGTGATTTTGATATTCTCCTTTTGTAAATGAAGAAACGCACACACGCGAAGCCGTGGGAAAAAGCTAGTTTATTAATAATGAATAGGTAACTAAACAATACAAAAATACCACTAAATAACTACCCAAACCTGTTTGAACAGGTTACCAATTACCGATACACAATTCTCATACATTCAACACAAAGCATATACACCGAATCCCCAAACAGTTAGAATAACATTCCTTTTATAATATCAGATACAGGCACAAAACTGTAGAAATGTGTTAGACAATGAATCTAATTCAATTAGGGACGCTTAATGCGTGTTCAGGTTAGTTAAAACGTGTTTCAACTAATTGCGACGTGCGGGTAGCGTGGTATAAAGACTATATTTAAATATACCGGTAGGTTCGTATGTCGTACCTACAAGTGTAGGTACGACATACGAACCTACCGAGCCTGCTTTTGCCCGAGAATTTACCGGTGTAAAATTAATTTTAAGCTTTTCTTTAACTATATTATGTATCCCTGCCTCGGAAAGCACGTTAAGTCGTTGGTCCCGGCTGTCTTTCGTAGATCTTTGACAGTCGTTACGGGTCGTCAGAAGCCCGAAAGTCTGACAACCAGTCTTACCAAGGGGTATCGTATTACCCAGTAACTGGGTTGTGGAGGTCAGATAGGCAGTCGCTCCATGTATAATACTGGTATTCAGCTGCATCCGGTTAGTCTGAAAGTCGACCCCAACGTAGTAGGGAAAAGGCTAGGCAGTTGATGATGATGTATAGCTATACTGACTGAGCTATATGACTTTTGCCCGCGGCTTCGACCTCGTAGCATATAATCAGCCTATAATGTTGCCACTGCTGGGACACTGCCTAGCGAAGAGAGGACTCTTCGCTAGGCAGTGGGCTATAATCCACCACGCGGGTTGTTAGATGTCACATGTCTTCGAATTGTTGGTTCTAGGACATGCTGGTTTCCTCCCGATGTTTTCCTTCACCGTTTTGAGAGCAGTGGTGATGAAATAATTTACACAAAGAATAGCGCCTGCTTGGGTTTGAACGCACGACCTACAACTCGTAAGTTAGGGCCGTTACCGCTGGGCCACTGCACACCGGCCGCGTGTAGGTCGGCCATCCAACGGGAACGTACTACCGAGATAAAAACATCCTAACCCAGACAGGTAATCGGCGTAACACACTTCAGTAGCAATGAGTTTCGTTTTGACAGTTACAGGAACAAATAGTTTTCTGACAGCTGCGCGCACAGATTAATTTAGGCCGGCGGCGCGTACGTCGTTACGGAATGTTGCCATTTTCATTACTTGTATTTATGTTATTCTTTCTTTTAAATACTTGAAATTATGTTATTCATATTGCAATCTCACTGTGTGCTGCACCAGTCGACGTCGTCACGTCAACGCCGGCTATCGCTGGAAATCAGCGCTGGGGCTCTGTCTCGCATAGGGTCGCAGCATTATGCTGAGCGTTGGCCGCTTTGCGTGGATGTGACGCATATTCTCCCCCAAATTGTTTCTTTTTTGTATTTGTGTTCCTTCTTTGCGTCATGTTTACCGCAAATAAACGTATTTTCTTTCTTTCTTTCAGTTCAACAACATTTATTGCGTTATTTACGTTGTTGAGTAGACAAAGTTTTAGAAAATATGACGCAATGGATTAGCAATATGCTTCAAAATCATTCAGATTGTGATTGACAGTGTGTTACGCAAAGGTTGCATGTCATGGTCTATCCTTGGTATATTGGGATTTATTTTGTGTCCGTAGGTGTGTCCGTGGCATCACAGCGGGCCCTATCAGAATACCAGCGCTGCGGTATTTATTTTTTTATTAAATATCGCAACATCATGCTGAGATAGGAGCCTTTTTGGCCTCGCACAGGTCTTCTATTTTGTTTTTGTTTTCACTATTATGTTACTTTTTAATGTTTCATGATTTTGTTAGTTTTATGTCCTTTTTTACTATTGTATTTCCTGTACGTGTCCCAAATAAATATTTTTCTTTCTTTCTTTCTTTATTTCTATCCATACGTGCGCCAAATTTCCTCCATGTTTAGCCGAAAAGGCGTGAAAAGGTAACATACAGACAGACGGAGATACTAATAACACGGAGATACTGATAATATGAGTATGGTTTGCTGTGCGTGGTAGTAAGGGGTAAAATTAAAGTATCCCTCGTGTCAGTTGTCTATTCGTAAATATAACTTTACTGGATTAAAGAATAAAAAGCGCTCGGGCTCTGTGTCGCATAGGGTCACAGTATTATGCTGAACAATGGCCGTTCTGCGTGGATGTGACGCATATTTTCCCCCAACTTTTTCTTTTTGATTACATAACATCTTTCCTCTAGCTTTCTGTGGGAGTGATTTTGGTGAAAGAGGGACGGAAGTGTGTAACAGGAAGTGACAGCTTGAGCATGGAATAAGTAAGTACTTTTGAATAGCACGGAATTTTTAGGTACTATATAAATTGTAAGTAGAGGGGGTCGAATTTCAACCAGTGGGCGACCATAGTAATGAGTGATTATTCGAATAAATATTTTAGTACTTAGCTTTTTCAGAAGAAATGAAATTATTTTTATTTCTGTAAGTAGGTTTGTACAAACACTTTTAAACGTCAAACATATTAAAAAATAACTATATGAGGTCCGCGTTTCCTATCTGACTACTCTAAGAAAAAATACCGAAACACAGTCTCTTTTAAAGTCCAGACATAATCTTGGTCAGATCATGTGAAGACCATGTAGGTTGGTGTCTGAAATGGTCTTTTGAGGAAAAAACCACACAGATTTGAGTGGCCTATCCAGCCAGTGCACGTATTTGTCAGATATCGTGCAGCTCAACTCAGAACTTAAGGAGCTCAATGATTCGACGAACAATACCAAGGCAAGGACATTTGGGTAGGCCGCATAAATTACTCAAACTGCCAGACCACGATTAAAAACTAACTGAGAGAAAAATAAAAACAATGGCTCACATAGTCTTCACATTTACAATCATTAAAAAAATATCATACTTTAAAAAATAAATATTTATGTCATTGTATATATTAAAAAAAACATCAGTGTCAATGAGTATATAAGAGTCCAAAAATAAATAATCTTGGTCAGATCATTTGAAGACCATGTAAATTGGTGTCTGAAATGGTTTTTTAAGGAAATAATTTATTTATTTATTTATTATTATTATTACCACTTACATTTGTTTTTACAGGAACCCAATACAACAATGTAGTCCCAACTTTAATTAATTTAAAATAGACACTGAGTAAAGACAAGTCATACAGAGGACAATATATTAAGTGTCACCCTCTGGAACTCCGCCAAACAGCAAGTAAAGATATCCAATCGCAGAGAGACGCTATTGAGTATCTTTATCGCCCGCCCCACGGGTGCAAACTTAATAAGTTTGTACGGGCCACCGGGACTTTAAACAGCCTCTCTCTCGGCCCTTGCCTTGGGAATTGTACTGATTTGAGTGGACCTGTCCAGTCAAATTCAAACTCTGAGGTTAATTTCTGTCGCTGCTCAGTTGCTTATTACTATGGTGAGATGTCAGATGTTACACATCATATGCGACTACTGTAAGCCTCGTTTGTGTTTATGTTCTTTCTTTGCGTCATGTTAACCGCAAATAAACGTATTATCTTTCTTTTTTTCTTTTTCTTATTTAATAATAATACTCTTTTAATTTATAAATCAATTAATAATTAATTTAAAAATAATAATAATAATAAAATAATAATAATAATAATCAAATAATAATAATAATAATAAAATAATAATAATAATAATACAAAAATAATAATAATTAATTATTTTTTTTTAGTATTGAATATATTATATATATAATTTTAATATATTTTTGGTGTATGTATGTATTTATTGTATATATGCAAATGGTATACCACAGACTACCTGCAGTATTGTCTCTCCTTTCCCCCCTAATCCATCCAAAGGTTGTCTTTAAAAGATCGCTTTTAGCGATAAGACCGCCCATTGTGTCACCCTATGTAAAATTTCTACATTTATAGCTGTAATTTTTATGGTGTACATAATAAAGAGTATTATATCTATCTATCTATCTATCTAAATAATATCTTAATGACTACCAACTTGAATATCATTTATTTACATAACCAAATTACAAGATGATTATTAACATTAACTAAATTAAATTAAAACTAAGTTAGGCTTAAAAAAGGCCCTCGGGGCATTGTACCGAGGATGCTGGCGGCATTTCCTCGCTGAATTGCAATGCTGATGCGTTGCGCGAGAAAGCCGCCAGCTTTTCGGTCACCAGTTACATCAACTAGACGTTTCGCGATTTCCGCAAATAACTTATGCGCACTGGGACCCCACGGACCGAGGGTCTCGACGCCAAAGGGCACAAAGTTGTACTTGAATTAATTAATTTTACTTGAATTAAGTAAAATTACCAAGACATTGAAACTTATTTTTGGGCGCACTGTCCACCTGTGGGGAATATATTCTGTTATGTGTCCTTTGGGGAATATATTCTGTTATGATGTTATGTTATGTAATGAGAAACTTCTATCCTGAAGTTTACAAATTGTAATTTCAATGGTACAGTAAGTAACGACAAACTGTCAAATTTTCTCTTTCGATTTTGAATTAAACCATCAACATTTTAAGGTTTAAAATCATTTGGAGAAATTTGACAGTTTGTGGTAACTTGATGTGCTGGCGACTGTACAGTAAATATATAAACTCACACCTTTCTCCCATGGGGTAGGCAGAAACTACAGAACGCCACCTACTACGATCCTAATAGAGAGTAGGTATTCAATTTAGACAGTTTCAATCAACGCCTTCAGAAAATACAACCTTGACTTCATACAAGTCACGGGTCGATGAACCATGAAAGGCGACAGTCAAAGTAAAACTCTGTATTTAAGGTGGATGACTCCGTGAAACTTGTAGGAGACACCTATATAATTAGGGTTCCGTACGCAAAGGGTGCTAAGGAACCCTATTATTAAACCTACGCAGTCCATATGTCTATTTTCAGTGTTCCGTACCAAATCTGAAAAATAGGAACAATTATGGAATCACTTCGGAGTTTGTCCGCCTATCTGTCACTTGCGACTTTCTCCCAAACCACAGCCCCGGACTTCTAAACCGAGCCACCGTGCTTTTTATGGTTCTGTACCCAAAGGGTAAAACGGGACCCTATTTCTAAGACTCCGCTGTCCGTCTGTCTGTCTGTCCGTCTGTCACCAGGCTGTATCTCATAAACAGTTGAAATTTCACAGATGATGTATTTCTGTTGCCGCTATAACAAACAAATACTAAAAAATAGAATAAAATAAATATTGAAGGGGACTCCCATACAACAGACATGATCTTTTTGCCGTTTTTATAGATAATGGTTCAGAACCCTTCGTGCGCGAGTCAAACTCGCACTTGGCCGGTTTTTTTATATGTATATGCCTAAAACATAAAAATATTGATAAGACAGAAAAAAAGTTTGTGTGTCGTTTGGAAGCTGACATACTGGCCATCATTTCGGTATCACCATTGTTCCAAATTTGAATTCACTATATTGAAAAAGAAAAGATAGAGTGTGGTCGTTTTTACAGAAGCAACAAACTTTGATTAGAGCATATTTATATGAATAGTCGTTTCGTTAATTGTTTTGTTTTGTATAAAAAGAGTATTAAAAATGTTATTCCTTATTTTTTTATCCATTCTGACGTTCAAATTATTGATTTGAAGTACCCGCGCAAGCCGTGGCATTTCTTCAGTCTGGGCTTAGTCACCGAAATGTAAGTGTACAACTTCATGTACATAAGTCGTTCTGCTGTTTACAGAATTTACCATCGATACCTGAAGACTGGCGGATTCGTGCGTCGTCCAAGAGGACCACGAATCTGTGTAACTACGCCATAACAAGGTCGCTTTATCTTTACCACCAGACTGTGTAATCGTCACCTGACCTCAGTAGAGGTCTAAGAACAGCTTCGGGACTTTCATGGACTGACTGTTTGCACTCAAACTGTTACAAGGAGACTTGAAGAACGTGGCCTGAAACCTCATAAGCCAGCCAATGTTCCCAAACTGACACGAGCTCACAGAATGGCGTGCCTACAGTTTGCACGCGAACATTTGCATTGGACTCAACGTCAATGGAGTCAGGTTCTTTTTACAGATGAAACTAAGATTATGATGTACGGTAATGACGGACGTTGGAAAGTCCACCGAAGTCAGGGAATGCATTTTCAACAATATTGCATTGAAGAGAAGGTGGGTTATCCCAGTGGGTCATGGACAGTCTAGGGCGGAATTTCCACCGAAGGGAAACTGACCTTGAGATTCTGACGGGATCATAGTTGCCACCGTTAAATAGCGATCGATACATTTGTCAATACCGACAATATGATGAGTTTGTGGGCCGGGATTTCATTTTTATTCATGACTTAGAATAGAATAGAATAGATGTTTATTTCTTTACTTAAATAACATTTCACTTATAAAATTTAATTTTACAAGAGCGTTGTGTGTGCTTTACTTTGGCGCACTTTGTCCGGGGAGGGATCTTTTGCAACCTTTTTTGAATTATATAAAACAAGCGTGAGTAATTTGAATTTAGGATCCCATCAGGTCTAGACCTGAAATAACTTATAATATAGGACTGACTTTACGAGTCAAAGCCTATGCTGACGGGGGGGGGGGGCGTTCTCTTGTGGAGCGGTTTCTACCTCTCCGATTTATTTATATATTCAATTTCACCTATTCTGTTTGTGAAAAGGGATGGATTGAATTGTCCATATCTCGTATACGCGGGACCGGGCTCGTCGAGGCCGCTGATCGTCAATGAGGAGAGTTTTTCGATCATATCATGGTGGAGATCGTGTGCTCTGAGGTGCCATGGGTTGATACATACAAAGCATATAACATAACATAATAATAATATATACATAACCATACCAAGCATTTCCCAGAGCGTTTTTTCATGACTTGCTGCGCCCCGCGGTTTCACCCACATAAGTCTCGATTCCGTGGGAATATCGTGATTTATGGTCTACCTATGTGCTAAATTTGATCTAAATCCGTTTAGCCGTTTTAGCGTGAAAGCGTCACAAACAAATAAAGAAAGTTGTTTGAGAATACCTGCATAGCGTTAGTATCACAGTAAAGGAACATCCAGCAACAAGCCATGGTTTGAACCCAATAGAGCACTTATGGGATGAACTGAAGAGGCGTGTTTGAACAAACCAACTCAAGAAACTTTGCAGAAGCTGAAAACTACCATCTTGGAAGCATAGGAGAATATTCCAAAGCACGTCAAAGTGGCATTAACTAATTCCATGCCGAAAATGCTCTTGCAGGTTACACAAGTTGCTGAATAAACGTTTTCTCTGTGTAAACCATTGTTTTCTTAGAAAATCCACACAAATGTTGCCCCTGAGAAAGGCGAAAAGACGACTACAATAAAACTGTTTATTTTTTTAGTATTCTGATTTCAAATTTGGAACAATGACAAACGGATATGATAGTGGGAGAACCTTAATGTTTTGTCGTGCCGACAAAAGGTGCTTTCCCGTTTTCCGAAAAAGTGACATGGACGCGACGTTCACTTTTATATATGACGCGTGGTTACACTACCGCGACTCGCACTTGGCTAGTTTTTAGGGTTCCTTAGTAAACAAGGAAGCAGGTATGCCTCAGGGTGGCGTTCTCTCTTCTCTTCTTTTTTCTATTTTCATTAACTCTGTCACCAGAGTCACCTGTTCCTACTTCCATCTCTATGCCGACGATCTGCAGCTCTAGCATAATTTCTTAAGGGAAGATGCGGTAGCCGCCGTGTCTGCCATGAACAAGGACCTGGATTCGATTAGCGAGTGGTCGCGGTCCTTTGGACTGCAAATCAACCCTACGAAATCCCAAGCAATTTTTATTGGTGGCAGGTATATGCGGAACTGTATCCACTCTGTTTGAATGGAGTTCAGATTGAATACGCAAATACGGTTAAAAACCTGGGGGTGATCATGGATTCCTACTTATCGTGGACTGCCCATGTTGCTCAAGTCAGTCGCAAAGTGCACTACTCATTCCATTTGTTGAAATGTCTCCAGAGCTTCTTGCCCTTGAACACCAAAATCTCCCTTGCTCAAACTGTCATTCAGCCTATTATAGATTACGTCGATGCCTGTTATTTGGATGCCACCGAGGAGCTTTTAAACAAACTTGAGCGTTTGCAAAATATCTGTATTCGTTTTGTTTTTAACCTTAAAAAGTATGATCACGTTTCTAATTGTCGCAAGATACTTAAGTGGCTCCCTATTCGACTTCGCAGGAACTCTCGGATATTGTCTCTGCTATTTAACCTCCTTCACAATTCTAAAAAGCCATCCTATTTGCGGGAGCGTTTTTCCTCCGCTCGTCCTTCAGTTGCGCCTTGCAGGTCGCATCTTAGAAACCTTCTTAAGTCCCCTCCCCACTCCACCGATTTCTACTCCTACTCCTTCACTGTTCACGCGGTCCGGTTGTCGAATTCACTTCCGCCGGACATTAGTAACTGCCAAACTGTTGCAGTATTTAAAAGAAGAGTGAAAAAACACTACCTTTTCACTTCGACATAGTTGCGTATGTATTTATTGCTTTAAATTACGCTGTAATTTTTTTTTTATATTCTAGTGATATTTATTTTAGATGGATGTATGTATGTACTAAGTATGTATGTATGTTAGTATATATTTATATATATATTTATTTGTAAATTGTTTTGATTTTATGTATTCTATTTTCTCTTCTACTCTTACACACGGTATCTACATCTCTTTATCTACCTTCCTATCGCAGGTATGCTGGAAGAGATATCTTTAGAAATAAGCATCACCTTTGGACGTATTTTTCTATTCTGTTCTTCTTTTCTGTTTTTATATGTTTATACATAAATGGTTAAATAAATAAATAAATAAATAAATAAATAAATAAGGAACCCTTATAGTTTCGCCATGACCATCTGTCTGTCCCCGCTGTAGCTCACAGACGCTTAGTACTAGAAAGCTGTAATTTGGCATAGGTATACATATTAATCACGCCAACAAAGTGCTCCCTTGCAGTTAATGTGGGGATGATATTTTTTTTTCGTCGGATATCGGATCGTTGGATAGGCCGTTCAAAAATATTGTGGGTCTGTGAACACCACCTTTCGATTCAAAGATCCGCTTACGTAATATTAAGCATTAAAGTGCAAATTTTTTTTTAGAGTGTGGGTGACACTGCCAGCTAAATGGTTGATTATGAAGATGTGAAAAAATTCATGCAGTAGTACGAGTACATATAATTAAAAGGAAAACTATCACAGCTGAGTGGGTTTTACAAGTTAACAAGTAATAGTCGACCAACTTAAATTTGCAGTTGGAGAATTGACCGTGGCATATATCGACGTATGGGAGAACATGTTTATCACTTACAATGTTTGTTTTTTTTTAGGATAAATTCATACCAACTTCCCAACTACAGAACCCTTCATTGTGCATAGTCCGACACGCACTTGGCCGGTAATTATTTCATAAATGGGGACCCTCTATGAATAAGTGCCTTACTATAGTTTATACACGATCGATCACCTTCACAGTTATTAGCATTAGCAATCGCGACATTTAGAAGGTAAATTAACTGACCTGGTTTTCGTGACACCTTTTAGGCAAGTCGTTTGTTACTGCTTATCTTTTAGGTGCCATGAATTAGTTTTGTAGGTTGGGCTTCTTTGATGTGAACGTTTTTAGCCAACCCATTAACTGGGCTGGGTAAAAAACGCCATGTAGACTGGAAGCCGATTCCAATATAGGCTAGGCAGATAATGACGATGAATGTGGGCACTTTTTTTTTGGGTGGGAAATTATCAAATAACTTGTCCCGCTCTGGGCGGAGCGGGAGGGTGTGTCAGAATCTTGCTGACTAAAACCCACCCGTGTCCCTTCTGTTGCCGGTGTTGCCAGGGGCTTCGGTAACCCTTTTGTACCTTCTCGCGACATCAGTCCTAGTCATCAGGCATCGGTCCTAATGGACCCCTACACTTGTGCTGACGACATCTCTTTGAGGCACGCGTGGAACACAACGCGCCGTCGACCCGGGCCTGGTCCTTACCGGACGGTGAGCTACCCATTGCTCACCATCCGCACGCCCGTGCCTACGGTGGCCGGAAATCCGCCCGGGAATCCCGACGCCCTAGGTGTCTCCTGCAGCGGAAGGGGCGAGAGGGCGCGAAATTTGCCTTTCCCTCAACCGTCCCGCTTCCTCCTTCGCGAGCATTACTGCTTGGCAGAAGGAGGTGACGGCTGCCCATGCCCTCTCGCTCCGTACCATGGCCTGAATAAGGGCTGGACGCGAGAGATCTCTGCCGCCGATAAATACGGGCACTGGTAAAAATTGGCCTCCAAGTGAAGGAAACAGAAATGATCACCTCACTTGGCAGACGTTTGGTGGTCGCTGTTTATGGTATTAGGCGACTATGGCACACTGCACATCAACCGTTCTGGTCTTTGCTATCCCCTAGGTCCATCATAAAATGACAAAAGTGGTTATGCTTTTCCATTAACCACATAGGATAAATACTGATTTGAAAGAGTGTCCATAGAGTTTCTTGTCCGTTCTTCTACATAGGATCCTACAGCAATTAGCAATTAGCTTCATCTTTCTGACTGAATGACTCCTTGACAATTCAAAAGTGTCTGTAATTGGCTAAATTGAAATAAATGCTTTGAGTTTGATAGGTATGTCTGTGGATCTACATCGCCACAAGAAAACTACACAACACACTGACGTCTCGTCAAATCCTGCATCGCGCAAGCAGAGTTTACCGCGCGACTAGCATATGTACAACGTCCCGATATCAATCGTCGGACGGTAGCCCCAGGCAACACCCGTCTGGTCGGAGGATCCTCTTTATAGAGGATGAGTGAACTTTACACCCTGTTCTTCATGCCTCTATATGTCCATTAAATTTCTAAAAGATAGAACAGTGAGAAACTCAACACAAAACTGCCTATTTAGGAATGTTCAAATTATATTCCTAATATCTACTTCCACACAAAAGGACATTAAAACGCAAGCCGTCGGGTCATTTAAAAATAGGCTGATAAAACAGGGAGACTGTGTTTAAAAAAGGCTTGAAGTCAGGCATACCTAAATAATTAATTAATAAGGCATTCATGCGGAACCACGGAATCGGTTTTATTTTTAACTGACACGGTTTAGAATTCCACTTAAAAAGAAGACTTTTAAACGTGTATTCATGTTGTTTTTCAGATCACTGACTTTCCGTGGATTTTTGACATACCTACGACGAAAAACGATGAGTTAACTGAGTAGGTAAAAAGTTCAGATTTTTAGACGGCTGACCAATAGCCAGGTGGGTGGACGACCTACAGAAGATTGCGGGGAAGACCTGGATGAGACTCGCAGACCAGGGAAGCATGGTACAAAAGAGAGGAGGCCAATACTCAGCTATGGGTGGAACAAGGTTGCCAAGCCAAGGTTGCAAAGTATTATATTACTATAATTATTGTGAATGTCAGGACTATGTATATTTCTTTTTGCTTTTTCAGTTAGTTTTAATTATGGTCTAGCAGTTTGAGTACTTTATGCGGCCTACCCAAAAGCCCTTTGTATTGTTCGTCGAGCTCCTTAAGTTCTGAGTTGAGCTACACGATTACTGACAAATGCTTGCACTGTCCGGACAGGTCCATTCAAATCTGTGTGGTTCTATCCTCAAAAGACCATTTCAGACACTAATCTACATGGTACTCATATGACCTGACCAAGGTTATGTCTGGACTTTAAAAGAGAGTCTCTTTTTCTGAGAAGAAATGGCAAAACAAACTCAGGAGTTAGTTAGATAGGAAATTTCGACTCCATCTAAGATTTTTTTTTTTGGTATGGCGTGTAAAAGTGATTCCGATACCCTATTTATAGAATAAACAATTTTTTTTTTTTTGAAAAAACTTTGCCCCACACTAGGAATTTCTGTATCCTGTATCGTGGGTGCATTTACAAAAATAGAAACTCACAAACGCAAACACCCAGACCCGGAACAATTACTTGCAGATCATACGAATATTTGTTCCGTGCGGGGATCGAACCCGCGACACGCTGCGTAGCAGTCGATCGCTCAGCCATTACGCCAACCGTGTCGTCAAATTTTATTTTAAGGCCGTGTCTCCTGCTAGCTATAACTTGGAAGTCTTCAAGTTTCGATTGAATAATAAATTAACATTTTATTTCTCTTCCACAAACGCACCTTAAAAATAGTATTATATTATAAATATTATCTATACAAACAATAAACAAAATTGAAGTGTCTACTTGTAACGTCAAAATAACAGCTTTTCACTAAATGCATATGAAAGTATATACGGTACTTACAACAATTTATTTCTATTTTTATTTTTGTATGTCGTTCTGTCTGTTTGTTCCGACTCTCCGAAACGGCTGTACCGATTTTGGCGAGGCTTTTACTGGCAGATAGCTGATGTTATTAGGCTACTTTGATTTTAGAAAAAAGCCGTACGGGCAAATCCGCGGGCAGCAGCAAGTAGTTAGTATATTATCAGATGAGATAGTTGTCAAAAACTGCCCTTCACATATATGCCTACATATAGAAAAATATGAAATATAGTCGAAGTTTTATATAAATAGATAATCCTTATTATCCCATATATGTCGTTACCCCTCACCATTGAACTGCTGCGTAATTGGGTAGAGCGTAGACTATCCTGCAATGGGTTTGATTTTTGACATACGACGAAAAACGATGAGTTAACTGAGTAGGTAAAAAGTTCAGATTTTTAGACGGCTGACCAATAGCCAGGTGGGTGGACGACCTACAGAAGATTGCGGGGAAGACCTGGATGAGACTTGCAGACCAGGGAAGCATGGTACAAAAGAGAGGAGGCCAATACTCAGCTATGGGTGGAACAAGGTTGCCAAGCCAAGGTTGCAAAGTATTATATTACTATAATTATTGTGAATGTCAGGACTATGTATATTTCTTTTTGCTTTTTCAGTTAGTTTTAATTATGGTCTAGCAGTTTGAGTACTTTATGCGGCCTACCCAAAAGCCCTTTGTATTGTCCGTCGAGCTCCTTAAGTTCTGAGTTGAGCTACACGATTACTGACAAATGCTTGCACTGTCCGGACAGGTCCATTCAAATCTGTGTGGTTCTATCCTCAAAAGACCATTTCAGACACTAATCTACATGGTACTCATATGACCTGACCAAGGTTATGTCTGGACTTTAAAAGAGAGTCTCTTTTTCTGAGAAGAAATGGCAAAACAAACTCAGGAGTTAGTTAGATAGGAAATTTCGACTCCATCTAAGATTTTTTTTTTTGGTATGGCGTGTAAAAGTGATTCCGATACCCTATTTATAGAATAAACAATTTTTTTTTTTTTTTGAAAAAACGTTGCCCCACACTAGGAATTTCTGTATCCTGTATCGTGGGTGCATTTACAAACATAGAAACTCACAAACGCAAACACCCAGACCCGGAACAATTACTTGCAGATCATACGAATATTTGTTCCGTGCGGGGATCGAACCCGCGACACGCTGCGTAGCAGTCGATCGCTCAGCCATTACGCCAACCGTGTCGTCAAATTTTATTTTAAGGCCGTGTCTCCTGCTAGCTATAACTTGGAAGTCTTCAAGTTTCGATTGAATAATAAATTAACATTTTATTTCTCTTCCACAAACGCACCTTAAAAATAGTATTATATTATAAATATTATCTATACAAACAATAAACAAAATTGAAGTGTCTACTTGTAACGTCAAAATAACAGCTTTTCACTAAATGCATATGAAAGTATATACGGTACTTACAACAATTTATTTCTATTTTTATTTTTGTATGTCGTTCTGTCTGTTTGTTCCGACTCTCCGAAACGGCTGTACCGATTTTGGCGAGGCTTTTACTGGCAGATAGCTGATGTTATTAGGCTACTTTGATTTTAGAAAAAAGCCGTACGGGCAAATCCGCGGGCAGCAGCAAGTAGTTAGTATATTATCAGATGAGATAGTTGTCAAAAACTGCCCTTCACATATATGCCTACATATAGAAAAATATGAAATATAGTCGAAGTTTTATATAAATAGATAATCCTTATTATCCCATATCGTCGCTTAAGTTCTAACACCGCGGAAGTCATTTTTTTGACAAAATACGTATTGTATGTCATTCGATAGAGAATCGCTAAATAAAACGGATTTTTTGCTCTCCTGAAAAGTTGCGTATTTTGACTTCCGCGGTGTTAGAACTTAAGCGACGATATATGTCGTTACCCCTCACCATTGAACTGCGGCGTAATTGGGTAGAGCGCAGACTATCAGTAGCAATGGGTTTGATTTTGACAGTTCGACAACATTAATTGCGTTATTTACGTTGACAGTTCGACAACATTAATTGCGTTATTTACAGACAATTTTTTCAAACATATGAAGCAATGGATTATTCAGCTGTATTTGATTAGACTGGAAGCCGACCCCAACATAGTTGGGAAAAGGCTAGGCATGATAATGAAGCAACGAATTAGCAAATTACTTCAAAATCATTCATATTGTGATTGATAGCGTATTATGCAATTAGGATATCGTTATTAAAGAAGAATGACCATTTTTCACTGACTATGAAATAAAATAAATCTTAAAATTCAGCTAATTAAATTGTATATTAATTACGCTTATCACAATGTTAAAAGAAACGCAGGAAAAAAATATTTTTAATTTTTTCATAATGCTTACTCTACGTCAAGGGTAACCTTTTACCATGTTTTGAACGCATCTCAATTACCCTGAACGCATCTCAACTACCCATTTTTTCCGACGTTCCATTTTAAATACTGTTACTTGACTTTTTTCAACTCTATTTCTGAGTTTTATACATTTTACATTTTATTTAATCAGTAAGTACTTTTTTATTCGTTTGTGTTTAATAAAGAATAATTAAGAACAATAAAATAATTAAATAAATTAATCATGCAGTATGTATTTGTGTTCGCATGAGTGAAACGGTTTTTTTTTTTTGACATTAGACATTTCTGCGATTGTTTGGTCGGTCGACCGACCATAGGATGTTGCGCTTACGTCATGAAATTAGTTTAGTACCTTTTGATGGGCTAAGTATCAAGAAAATATCTCTGCTCCAGCACAATTTCTGGATGACGTAGTTATAAGAGATTTAGAGGAAAATTATGATAATTACCCATTTCACTTTAACATAGTGTTTCATTTGTTTTTCCCGTTTTGTTCGTCAGGTAGGTACCTATGTATGTAAGCATGTACCGCGGCCAATGAAATGTGTTGGCTACCCAACATATTTCATAAAAGTGAATACTTATCTAAATAAGTAATCACTTTTGACAATACAAGAACTAAGTGAGTGTTTCTTTATGTATATAAACTATCTCAATTATCCTTTTTTACTAAAATGTAGTTAATAACTGTTAAGTAGGTACTTATGTGTTGGTTTCAAGGAATTCACAAAGTAAAAAAGACATTTTACCATAGCTAGATAAGTGTTCTTATTTTAGACTAAACCTCGAGCTTTAATAATTAGTTCTAGCACATTTATTTCTGTATTATCTATTTGGTGATTGCAAATCCTAACCTAAAAAGAGTAAAAAGTAACATTAATATTTTTTGGTCTTCGTAGCGTTTAAATCGTAAAAATGACTATAAGACATTATTGTCTAAGCTTATAGGTAGTCTTTCTACTATACCTCATAACTATACATTAACTTTCACTATCAGGTTTTTAAATGTATGGGAAGTGGGCATTGTTCTTTGACAAATATGTAGCCTGGAACCTGGAGAAATACATAGGCTACTATTTGTCCTGGATATTAGTACACGCAGATGAAGTCGCGGGTAATAGCTAATAAAAAATATAAATAAAAAGTAGGTTTTATAGACCGTAAATAAATAACTAACAAAATCATCCGATTACGTATCTCCTAAGCAGTCTATTTTCAATAAACCCCATTTATATCAGATTAAATCTAGCTAATGAAAGGGAGAAACTGCTAAAGAAAAACAGATTTTCTAGCAAGAGTTAATGAAATCTGAAATCGATTGTCTGAGTTGATTGAGTACCTTCAAGATTAGTTTTCTTAAGAAGGTTTTATAGAAAATGCGAAAATATTTATTTTGTCAATTAAAGCATTTCTTTATTTAGTCATTTGATAATGGATTTCTCTTGGACTTTGGGTAAACAAAACTATTTGTATTGCTATTTATTTTATATTATACATAACATAATAAGCCTATAATGTTCCCACTGCTGGGACACAGGCCTCTCTGTGAGAGGGATTGGGCCGTGATCCACCACGCGGGCCCAGTGCGGGTTGGTAGATGTCACATGTCTTCGATTTTTTTCTAGTTCTAGGACATGCCGGTTTCCTCACGATATTTTCGTTCACCTTTTTGAGAGCAGTGGTGGTGAAATAATTTACACAAAGTAAAGCGCCTGTCTGGGTTTGAACCTACAACTCGTAAGTCGCGGCCGTTACAACTAGGCCACTGCTCTCTTATTATTAGTAGCATTTCAGCCTATAGCGCCATGTCACATTACATACAGTACACAGTTCATTTAGGTACTAAAGTATCTCTACATTTTTAAACATTAACAAATAAAAAAGTAATAAATATTGTGGTATTATTTTATTAACAATATGCAGTTGCTATTTACTTGCCATCAAGAAACTATATTTAATTGTACTCAATCTTTCTTGTTACACACAAGTGTAAAAAATGTACTTACTGTTATAAATTATTTACGATTACCTACCGTTCTACATAAGTTCGTGTATTTACTATTAAGATTAACTTTGTTTTTCACTCATGTTAGTTGATTGTATTTTTTGTGAGGAATAAATGTAATATCTTAAACTGCATGTCACACGATGTTATTGACCAAGTTCTGGATTATCACTAGGAATTCTTAGTGTCAAAATATCAACCTGCAGGGCTTGATAGCCCTACAGGTTGATATTTTGACACACGCGATAATTACTCACTCTCGCGTCGAAGAGATGATTATGCCTAATTGTGTCACTTTTCTCGTTTCCTGACAGCACTGTTATACAAAATACTCGACTCGTTCTGTGAAACTTGTTGTTTTCCCGACAAACTCTAACATGGCACCAAAATTATCTCGAATTTTGACCATTCAACACGAGATAATCTCCGATTCTTCTGTCATTATATTATATTAGTCGTCCTCGATTTTGACGACGAGAAGAGTAGATAAAATTATGACACAATTTTTTATTTCCAAAATAACATGGCGGTGTAATAATTGTACTGATTTTAGTCATAATTTTATTATACAATATATAAATAATGAAAATATTTAGTTTTATTAAATTGCTATTAATCCGTGATTAGAACGTAGTTCCTTTCGGCGGCCGCGAGTGAAACTAGCGGAGTGGAGCACTATTACGTAGATGAGCATTACTTTTAGTAACAACCAGTCACTTTCCCAATTATGGTGATTAACGAAATCTATATATATATATATATATATATATATATATATATATATATATATATATATATATATATATATATATATATATATATATGGCTATATTTGGCAGTGTGTATATTTCGTTCCACAGTACTTTTATACCAGATAAGCTCTAGACGTGAAGACCTGTAATTGGCTGTCAGATTATCAAACTGTTATTTATCACCATTGTATTTAGCTATAAGTCTTCCAAAGTCCTTAAATAAATAAATAAATAATTGCTAAAATTCCCAGTTAATTTCCCAAGGGTGGTGATTAACAACGTTTGGTGTTTTATGGTTATAATAGCGAAATCAACTCCAACTGCATATTTATCTGAACGCCAGTCCTTTTGATAAGTGTGGTGATTAACAAAATATGCAATGTGATGGTTTGTATGGTGCTTGTTACAATATCAACTTTCACTTTGTCAAATTGTGATCGTCAGCCCATTTGTGGTGATTATCTAGTGAGGAGGGTTGGATAAGTGAACTTTATACCCTCACTACCTTTATCTTTATGTGCCACTAATTTTAATTTCCGTGTATTGATTTTAATTTTGAATGATATTTACGCAAAACTGTCTTGTTACGGCGCGAGACACTGCTACATTAAAACCATAATCAACCGGATTACTCAAGGCATCCGTACTAACCGGATCCACAAAGAAATTATCTTAAAGTGCACACGCCACAGGCGACATCTTTTTTTTTTTTTTGTTTTTTACAAACTTATGTACATTATTTTACTTGCCAGCAGCTTGTGAGCAGCGTTTGTTATTATACAAAATTATTATTCTTATAAAAACTAACCTTAACTACCAACTATGTACTATTTCGCTCAAGGATCAGTCACACCGGCACGAATAGATTGCGGATGAGCCGCAGACACTGATATATTCTAAGTATGTGTACTTAGAACCAAGCCACGGCTCCACACCAAGCCACACATTCCCAGCACAAGCTAATCTCGCATTGTATAGGATTTCCGTACAATGACCTCTCAGCCCATACTAGAGACGCAAAGCTCCATTCGTAGGCGCGCGCGCCTATCCGTCTGGAGGTGTTTGTGTCCTATCTAGTACCATATCCATGATTTTTTCAAATAAAGGTCCGAATCCAACATCGAAAAGTCGCACAATCTATTGAATTTGGTTTGGTTCATACGAGTACAAGCAATAACACTTTAAACCGGCAGCTACGGATACAAATATTATTATTTGTATCTCTAATGCATAGTACATCTCTAATATTTAAAAATCCCACGTGTCACGGTGTTTGTGGTTGCATTCCTCCGAAACGGCTCGACCGATTTTTATGTTTTTTATGTATATTTGGTAGGAATAGGTCGTAAAGTATATTTCGTCCCGATATTCCCACGGGATCGAGACTTACGCGGGTGAAACCGTGGGCGCAGCTAGTATAAAATAGTAATTACGCACTAGCGCCTTTCTACCTGTGTTGTGTTCTACCATTTCTACCGTACAATCTTGAGTCTTGAGGTACCACTCTATTTCACCTCATTTTTTATTCCATTAGTGTTTGTAACTTACAAGTGGAAAACTTTACAATCGTGTTTTGAAAATTGAAAGGTTACAGACGGCTATTAACATGTCAGCCAGTTACATTAAGTTTAATACGCGCGTTCGTTCGGAATTAAGTGTCTAAACACAATATGCCGAAGTTACGCGACCGAAGTTCAGCACAATTACGCCTGCAATGCTATTTTAATTACTGACGACACACTATGCCGAAATTACGTCGCGTCCTAGCGTACAGCCTGACTTCGGTCAGGCGTAAGTTCAGCGGCAACTTATTCTGTGAGCACACATTATACGCCACCGAAGTTCGGTTCGGTTCGACCGAAGTTCGAGCGCTCGAGACACTGAATACACACACAAAATTGCGGAACTGAATTTCTGCCGCGTAAGTTCGGCACTTATGGTGTGTCATATTAGCCGAATACGTCGGAACGTATAATCAGCCGCCGAACTTCGGTCGCGTAACTTTGGCATAGTGTGTTTAGACACTAACGGTGTTATTACAAAACAAGGAATTCTTTTGACATGGTTTAAACCATCGAGCCAGTTTTTATAATAAGAACGTTACTATGATTGAAATGCAGTTCTTTATACAAAACTGACTACTTAGTCCGGTACTAAGTTGACAATTTTGCATTCAGAACTTTAACGTAGTCGGAATATAGTCCCAAATTCAAAAATGGCTCAAAGGTTTAAACCTGGGTCTGAAGATAAACCTTGTTTTGTAATAAGATGGCACGAGTGAAATTTCAAGGACGCGTCACATTTAGTTACTTAAGAGATGAAATATATAACTCTGTGTATCACTCACACTAAATCTGTCTTGTTATTTATTTTTTAAGAAGTTTCTATCACGTGTACGGTGCTGGACGCGCAATTTTTTTAAGCACAAAGGTTATTTTTACGAAATAATTTGACGTAAAATGTACCATCATCGGCCTAGCCTTTTCCCAACTATGTTGTGGTCGGCTTCCAGTCTATCCGGATGCAGCTGAATATCAGTATTTTACATGGAGCTACTGCCTATTTGACCTCCACAACCCATTTACTGAGTCACACGATACCCCTTGGTTGTCAGACTTTCGGGCTTCTGACGACCCGTAACAACTGTCAAAGATCTACAAATGACAGCCGGGACCAACGGCTTAACGTGCCTTCCGAGGCACGGAGGGGTCTTGGTATGTAAAGATGGTCACCCATCCACGGACCAACCACGGCAAGCGATGTAAAATGTACCAGAATACATTTATAAAATCGTCGAAACATTCTCCGAGCTACCGCGACCTTCTAACGAAGTTCAATAAGAAAGTCAGCGCGCACTTCAAAATAATTACTTCCGTAATTATAATAATGAGCAACTCAGGTGAATGGTCTGCCGGGGTCGCGGAAAGTCCGAAAAGGATACGGTGGGCCCTGGTAACACAGGCAACGGAAGGAACACGGATGGGTTTTAGTCAGTAAGAGTCTGACACACCCTCCCGTTCCGTCCAGAGTGGGAGAAGTTATTTGATAATTTCCCACCCAAAAAAAAATAGGTGAATGGTGGTTATGTTATGTTATCTGAAATAAAATATTTGAATTTGAATAAACCTACATTTCTAGTAAACAATTAATTAGACATTAGCATTAATTTACGGGGTATCAAATGCGTGGGATGAAGAGGCAAGAATGTAGTAGTCAGTTAGCGAGTGGGACATTTTTTAAGCAGGACTCGTTTTTTATTCACATAATAAAAAACAAGAGGTAATTGATATTTTGTCCAAAGTTAAGCCAGGCTTGACGAGGTCGGTCCATGGGTGGGAGATCATTCATAGTATAGTCGCCCTGTGCATCGGAAAGCTCGTTAAACCTTTGGTCCCGGCTGTCATTCGTAGATCTTTGACAGTCGTTAAGGGCAGTCAGAAGCCCTAAAGCCTGACAGCCAGTCCATGCATCGTGGTATCGTGTTACCCAGTCACTGGGTTGTGAAGGTCAAATAGGCAGTCCATGCAAAATACTGGAATTCAGTTGGATGGAGTTAGACTGGCAGAATGAAAGATGATGCATTGATTATTCTTAACCCTGGTCATCACACATACTGCCACATATAGCCACTGCTGGGACACAGGCTTCCTCTCTGTGAGAGGGAGTGGGTGGTAATCCACCACGCGGGCCCAGTGCGGGTTGGTAGATGTCACATGTATTTGAATTTTTGGTTCTAAGACAAGCCGGTTTCCTCACAATGTTTTCCGTCACCATGTTTTAGAGAGGTGGTGATGAAATAATTTACACAAAATAAAGCGCCTGTCAAGGTTCAAACCTACGATCTACAACTCATAAGTCAGGTCTGTTACCACTGGACCATCACTGCTCACACCCTGATCATCATCGCTGAGTATAAAGAAAATAGTGAAATAGTGAAAAACCTGTGATCTACAACGCCACATGCGAACGCATGCGCATACGCATCACGCTGACGTCACGCAAAATCCTGCATCGCGCAAGCATCGTTTACCGCCCGATTAGCATATGTATACACAACGTCCCGACATCAATCGTCGGGCAGAAGTCCACCAGACACAACACCCGTCTGGTCGGAGAATCCTCGCTTTTCTATGGATGATGAGTGAACTTTATACCCTCACCACCTTTAATTCCTCATAATCAATACAGCCGAAAGACGTTTCGGCTCCATGCATCCGGCAAGCAATGTGTCCTTCTCACATTCAATTAATGATCTCACTATTTGCTAAAATATATATATAATTCACCAATCCTTTGCTCTTTGTCAGTTAATTTGGTACTATACGAGTAATTTGCCTGTTTTAACAAATTATGTCGGTTGATTACAAACAGCAGTACGTACGTAATACAAGTAACTAATTACATAATGAACAAACACCTACACACACATAAGATCAAACGGTTACATTAGATCCATAAACAGTTATTTCCTACCACAGAGCGAAGCGAGTAATGACTACGCTTAGCTCCCACTAATACCTCAGACAAGTGTCAAAGAAAGACATAAATTGTTTAAGTGCAAAAGTGAGATGAAGCTATAAGGACGTATAGCGCCATCACTTGTTCGCAATTCAAGTCAATAATGACCGGTTGAGCGAAGAACGACCGGCCTTACGTACACTCTTACTGAATGAATGGATCCATTTTGGATTTCGAACTTCTGGTGTATTGTGCAAATTTTATTTGGGAATAGGGTATTTTACTATATACGAGAAAAAATCCATAAATATGTTATTGAGATAGTAAAAGGAGTCGGAAAATGTTAGTTTTAGTTCATAAAATAACAAAATAAATTTTAAAATTCAATTTAACGTTTTCAGTTTTTCTAATCTGTTAAAAACACCATGAAATAGTAGCCGCCATGTCATACGGCTGTGTAAACTAAAACGTGTCAACTGTCAACTGATAGTTAGATAATAGATCGGCGAATTTGTTAGCATAGCCAAGTGACGTCATAACCACAGAGCAACATAACATCCACTGCGTCCAGCGTTTTCGTCAAACTACGCGCGAAATTTGAAAATGTAAAATTTAAATGCATTTTTATGGCACTTATCGATTGAATAAAAATGTTGTGATTTATTTTGGGGCATATTAGCACTATAGAATTGAATTAAGACACTTTTCAAAAATGGGTGTAATCCCCTATTATGGCCAGGTATGAATTGTTTTATAGGAAATAGGAATTTGAAGGTGGTGAACCAATTTGCTAGACCCGAATTGGGTCGGGGCGTATGTTTACTGTACACAGCCACTGTAGAACGATATAATTAGACAGTATTTTGTTGGGGAAACATACGGTTCCAAATAGGAGCTATACTGGTTTGTAGAACTAGATTTTAAATGTTTCTGTTCTACAAGAGGAGGTGCAAAATGAATGAAAACGGAATTCTGACCGTTCCTTAACCAATCTATACAAATAAATAAAATAGAAGTGACTGTTTTTAATGTCTTTTCACTAAATCCATATCAATTATACACGCTATATTTTTTTGTGTTTCTGTCTTCTGTCTGTTCCGGCTAATCTCCGAAACAGCTGGACAGATTTGACGATAGCTGATGTTATAAGGAGTAACTTAGCAAAACGTTTTATTTAAAATAGGTATTTTTTTATGAAATATTATTAATATTTGTCCTATTTCCACAATAATCAGATTTACTTATATGATCTTATTAGTGTACCAACATAAGTGGTTCAGACCCCTGACATGATAAATAAATATTTCATATTCCCGTTTAACACCCACGCGCCACGGTTAAGGTGGGCGGATTATTTTTATACGAAGACCGCATATAAAAGTATATTATCTACTATAAAATAAAAAACCGGCCAATGCGTGTCGAACCACGCGCACTGAAGGATTCCGTAGTTGGGATAACTTTATCACAACATCAAACATAATATTGTAGTTGAGAGAAAGACATACATTCCAACTGCAATTTAAGACCATAGAGTTCTTATAGGTTTTCCTGTAGTCATACCAGCGCTGGGGCTCGGTCTCGCATAGGGTCGCAGCATTATGCTGAGCGTTGGCCGTTTTGCGTGGATGTGAAGCATATTCTCCACCAAATTGTTTCTTTTTTGTATTTGTGTTCCTTCTTTGCGTCATGTTTACCGCAAATAAAGGTATTTTCTTTTTTTTTTTCTTTATTTTATAAGTAAAGACTATTTTCTGTATGTTTTCAAAATTTTATGCTTAAAAGTTTCGGAGATAAGGAGGGGAAATGGTCAACTTTCATACATTTTCTTGAATAACTTTTGAACTGTTTATTTTAAAATTATTAAAAATATACATTTTTACGACCCTCACAACATGCCCTTGATATGTCACACGGTACAGTTTGATAAACTTTTTTATTTTATTTTTTAATTTGTCCTCCATGTTCAAAATTCATTTATTTACGTTACACATTCGTGTTTGGGTCACAGAAATTCATATGTGTAGCTACCAAATTCCAACTTAATCGATCCAATAGATTCGGAGCAAATCGGCTGTGACAGATGGACAGAGACACTATAGATCCTAAGTAAAGGGTTCCGTTTTTCCATATGGACATACGGAACCCTAAAAATATTATCTACTAAACAATAAAAAGCAGTGTGAACAGGGAAATTTTCTATTTTTAGTGGTAAAAACTAGTGGTAGAACTGTACGGACACAGGCCACAAGGCGTATCATAGCACGTGACGTTCATTTCTGCATACCTCCATGATGCAGAGGCGAGTTTATGTAAATGCATGATGGTCAGTATTTACTCCGTTAGATTTGGAAATCATGTGGGCAGAAGATGGGTTTCGTGCAATGAAACCTCCCTGGATGCGATACACAGCGCTTATTAAAATCACAAATTAAAACACACACACTCAGAAGTAATCAGCCTATAATGTTCCCACTGCTGGGACACAGGCCTCCTCTCTGTGAGAGGGACGTAATCCACCACGCGGGCCCAGTGCGGGTTGGTAGATGTCACACGTCTTCGAATTTTTGGTTCTAGGACATGCCGGTTTCCTCACGATTAATACAATAACTACAGATTAGGCACAATTAACAGAATAACTGAGCACAACGAATCGAGTACAGTTCCGTGACGTCTTGACTCCGATGCGATCAGTCACTGAATATCCTCCTCGCCGAGGGTACGTCAACATCACGACTCTGTAGAAGCGCGCTTGCGATTCGTTTCGTGTCCGTACTAAAGACCGGATCCGACATATGAATGCGCGCTATAATAAAACTGTAGTGATTGAGTGTTCCCTTGTATGGTCGAAGGATTTGTTTTCGTTGTATCGAAATAAAACAAACAATTGAAAGAGATACGCTACGTTTCGGAGATAAATCAATCAATCATCTATAAAGCAGGGATGCACAGACTTATAAAGAATAGGGGCCACTCGGACACATTATGAGTCAAAAGCGAGCTGCCAGGGCTGCCTTTGACTCATAATGTGTCCGAGTGTAATGTGTGGAAATAGACATAATGTGTCGAAATGAGTCCGAAGAAAAATAACTAGGTAAACGTTTAAAAAAAATAATTAGGTAATTAAACTTGACTTTTTTTTAAACTTGCAATATTTAGTTTGATGCATGGCATTCATTGCATGCCGTGACAATTTATTTGCGTGGCACGCCCCGAACTCACCCAAGTACTACCCGAATAGTTCCGATCGCAAGCTCGCGTCACATGCACGCATAATGTAGGTAATTATATTATATACAACATTGTCAACATTTATTTTATAATTTTCTTTTATCCTCTGCATTTTGACGTGATAACGTCTTATAAATCGATGAACGCCGGCGGCACGCACGAAAAAGCATGACTTATTGTCACGTTCCGCCTGAGCCGAGCGTGCAAGCGAGAGCGCGGAACTAGCGATAAAGAGGCACGATCGGCTTAAGCGTTCGGCTTGTGACGCATCTCTCTCTCGTTATCACGTAAAATTATCTTCCGCAAACCGACTTTACAGACAACCAATTCTTTTTAATTTGTCGGTGGGCCGCAAGCGTACAGACAGCGGGCCGCGGTTTGTGCATCGCTGATCTGAACAGACCGTAAAGGCTCTTACAGACTGGGGCGATATCGCGGGCGCGACAGGAATATTGCTGCCTGTCACGCCCGCAATATCGCCTCAGATTGCAGGAGCCTTAAGACTGATACATGTTTTTATATCTACTGGCAGACAAAACAATCTTGCCGAGAACGGTAGCCGGTAGCGCCTCGTATCTCTCCGGGCACATAAAAATGAATCGAGCTTCAATTACATTAACCTTTATGTTTGGTTTATTTGTGCATTCGAGCTTCGTTGTTAATCTATGACTTACTTAATATATGTTACGTATTAACCAAGTCTATTAGTAAGCTAAGTTATAATTGTACACTAATGAAGTACATTATTACTCGTCATAGTATAAGACGCTTAGCTCAGTGACCGCGCGTGAATCAGTGAGGGGTGCGAACGAGTAAGTAGGTCGCGGGCAGGGGTGCCAAGTTTAGAAAAAAAAATTATGCTATTGATCAAACAAGTTTTACAACTGTGTAATACATTATTTATTAATTTTGAGTTAGCTTCAATATTTATTTTTCGTTTAAGTATTTTTTTTTCAATTGTTGTTTGTAAAACACACAACTAAAAAGTCATCATCCACCTAGCTTTTTCCCAACTATGTTGGAGTCAGCTTCCAGTCTTACCGGATACAGCTGAATACCAGTATTTTACATGGAGCGACTGCCTATCTGACCTTCACAACCCAGTTACTGGGGAACACAACACCCCTTGGTAAGACTGGTTGTCAGACTTTCGAGCTTCTGACGACCCGTAACGACTGTCAAAGATCCACGAACGACAGCTGGGACCAACGGCTTAACGTGCTTTCCGAGGCACGGAAGGATCTTGGTATGTAAAGATGGCCACCCATCCACGGACCAACCGCAGCAAGCGTAGCTTAACGGGCTTGTAAAAAATAAAAAAAAAACATTTATATAAAAAAACAACGACTCTTAAGTAATTATTCACTTTTTTGGAAGTTGTTTTTTCTCACTTTGTAGTATCTTCTGTTTAAGTTGGGTCAACAGTGCCAACCCTGCCTCGGTCACGCAACACGGTAATCAGTTACAAATCTCTTTTAATCTGATTAGACGCCGTCCGTCTGTTCTTTATGTGACTACTGCATTGTCTTTGGTTTGCCTCATCATGGCGTGATGTTGTACACTATCTCTCTTAGTGGACATTATTAGCCATATAGTGTACCTTCTTGGAAAATGTAGCTTCATGGGCACTATAGATCTTTCAATCGAAGATTAAGTGGATGGTTCTTGAAATGGAGTCATTTTAAAGTAGTTATACATACATAATAAGCCTATAACGTTCCCACTGTTGGGACACAGGGCTCGTCTCTGTGAGAGGGAGTGGGCCGTAATCCACGACGCGGGCCCAGTGCGGGTTGGTAGATGTCACATGCCTTTAAATTTTTTTCTGGGACATGCTGGTTTCGTCACGATGTTTTCCTTCACCGTTTTGAGAGCAGTGGTGATGAAATAATTTACACAAAGTAAAGCGCCTGTCTGGGTTCGAACCTACGACGTACAACTCGTAAGTCGCGGCCATTAGCACTTGGCCACCTCTGCTCTCAGTCTCAGTTATACATACTCAATCAGAATGCCACTGCAAGGTAAGATTATCTTCTTTAACAGAGAAGTATCGACCTTTGATCATTGTAATTTCCGACCATTGAATACAGATTGTGCCCGGTTGATGGCAACAGGCTCCCTCTGTTACATACAAACTTAAAAATAAATGTGGCTGTACTACAGATGCACCTCAGCCTAACCCTTCTGGGCACGCCACGATTGCGGCGATAAGTCCCCTCTTTGAGGAGTGGCTAGAGAGGCGCCACGGCGTCCTCACTTTCCGCTTGACGCAGGTCCTCACTGGACACGGCAGCTTCGGGAGGTTCCTGTGTCAGATAAGGCGGGAGGAAACGCCCGGGTGTCACCACTGTGTGGATCGCCCGGAGGACACGGTGGAGCATCTGGTGGAGGTCTGCCGGGCAGAGCACTGCCGTGTCCTCGTGGAGGCGATCGGCGGCAGAGATCTCTCGCGTCCGGCCCTGGTTCAGGCCATGGTACGGAGCGAGAGGGCATGGGCAGCCATCACCTCCTTCTGCGAAGCAGTAATGCTCGCAAAGGAGGAGGCGGGACGGTTGAGGGAAAGGCAAATTTCGCGCCCTCTCGCCCCTAGCCACCGCAGGAGACGCCCTGGGCGTCGGGAATCCCGGGCGGATTTCCAGTAAGAGTCTGACACACCCTCCCACTCCACCCAGAGCGGGAGAAGTTATTTGATGATTTCCCATCCAAAAGAAAAAAAAAGCCTAATCCTTCGGGGAATACAGAGGTAATATTATGTTCTCCTGTCGGGATCGCGTGGAAGTTCAAAAGGGTTACCGAGGCCCCCGCAACACAGGCAACGGATGGAATACGGGTGGGTCAATAAGAGTCTGACACACCCTCCCCGCTCCGCCCAGAGCGGAGAAGTTATTTGATAATTGCACACCCAAAAAAAAAAAAAATGTATGTTCTGAATAAAGATTTAATGACAATATTTCTACATAAGCATTTCATGAGAGCTTTAATCTTCATAAAAACCTAACCTAACGTGGACCCCATACATAAACTACAGGGCTATCTCTCTGTATAAATGTTTCCATGATTATACATTAAAGGACCTATGATATCCGTATAAGTATTTTATGTGATAAAAATCCCCTCGGAATCCTAAGTTATTACAAAAGAAATATATTTACTTAAAACGCGGCGTAATCCGTGAAATTAGTGTCATTACTATGAATGTTTTCCTTCACCGGAAGCAAGTCATGATAGTTTCAGACACGCGACCGCACGATTGCCGACTGTGTTGTCTAATACCGTATATTAAGTACTTCGGTTCGAATGATCAATCTTCAAGGTTTTGCAAGTTTGCATATACAGCGCGTATGTGTGGTCATATTTAAGGGTGTGGTACCGACTATCAAACTGAACAAATTTCTCCAACGGACCGACATCAAATGGGACAGTTGCTAATTTTTTTGTGATAACGGGTGTGTTTATGCGTATTTAAGGATCGCGAAATGTCACACATTTACTCGCTGACTAAACAGATAATAGTAGATTGTACAACTAGTGCATAAAATAAGCCATTTTACCCAGAGACGTTTATATCCACCCGAGCCGCTGGCAAGGGTGGATAGTTAAGTCGAGGGGTAAAATGGCTCGTTTATGCCCAAGTTATACACTCCGCTTTTCACTTCGCGAGAAAATGAAAGAGACATAAAGTGTATAACACTACTCGATTGTTTTAGTTTATTCACTTTCGACTGTTCAAAAATGTTACAAAATTGAAGAAGAGAATAGGTAATTCCCGCCACGAAACTTTTTATAAGTTTTTTTTTTTTCAACATTGTGTCGCCTTGGGTACTGCACACTGCCAAGTCATAAAAAGGTTTCTTTGCATTTCTATGTAATAAATGACAGCCATTTTATCTGGTTTGATTAAATTTACTACAGAAAACATGGAAAACATTTGCTTTAACTTATATCACAGTTAAAGCAAATTAAATAAAATAACGTCTTTATTTTGCGACGTTTTATTGTGCGTGTGGCTGTTGGGCCTGATTATCTTAGTCTTAGAAAAAAAGTTACTTTATGCACTAGAGCATAAAAAGCGATTTTGTGTGTACTTTTAGAGCATAAGAAGTGAAAATAATATCATTGCAGTCGGGAGACCTCTGAGATTAAAAAGTATTCCACAGACGGTCCCCCGACAGCAAAGACGATTTTATTTATCTGAGTGTATTACGTAGTGAGCGAGTAAATAAGTGACCTTTCGCTTTGTATATGCAGATTAATACAACTTGTTTTTTACTTTTTAGTTCTTTTTTGGCAGGGCAGTCGTGTTTTTTTATTACTTAATTTTCTATAAGGACTCTTTTCTCGCATTGTTAGGGTTCCGCAATAGACAAATACAAAGCAATTTAATCTGTTTACCTTTTAAATTTAAAAAATAACTCTAAAGTGCATTAATTTCAACAATATTACACAATAACTGCTGATGTTATTTTGCCGTTATTTTTCTAATTCTGAATGGAGTATAGTCATCTTGACAAATGACTAGCGAAACAGAATCTACCTAGAAATTCCGAGAGACAAAATCTCGATGAACGGTTGACCGACATAATACAAGTTACCTACTCGTACTGTTACAACCTTACAGATTCAGAGTAGCATTCGTTCTCAGGGTACAAATAAACTAAGAAATGATTAGTCCAGTTTACTACAGTTTTTAGGGTTCCGTAATAAACAAGGAACCCTTACAGTTTCGCCATATCCGTCTCTCTGTCTGACCTCACTGTAGCTCAGAGACGCTTAGTACTAGAAAGCTGTAATTTGGCATAGGTATACATATTAATCACGCTGACAAAGCGTTTTTTTTTACCGGAAGGTATCCCTTGCACGTAATGTGGGGATGATATTTTTTTTCTCGTCTACTCCATGGTGTAGGGTATCGCTGGATAAGCCGTTCATTATAAAAATATTGCAGGTCTGTGAACACCACTTTTCGATTCAAGGATCCACTTGCGTGTGCCCCCCCCCCCCCCCCTCCCCCTACCAGCTAATAGTTAACGAGTTATAGTCGACCAATATAAATTTGTAGTTGGAGAATTGTCTGTGGCATATATCGATGTATGGGACCACAGGTTTTTCAACTACAATGTTTAGTTTGTATTTGGAATAAATTCGTCCTAAGTTATCCCAACTACGGAACCCTTCATTGTGCGTGGTCCGACACGCACTTTGCCGGTTTTTTTATTTAAAGTGTCCGAATTTTCGAACTTTTCTTTACACTTAAATTTGTCGTTAAATATTCTCATTTATATAATAATAGTCTTATTTATATATTTGGCTCACCAACAATTGAATACACTGATACAAAGACTTAACACACATACATACATAAACTCACACCTACTTCCCATGGGGGTAGGCAGAAACTAAAACTAGAAACTACAACCACGCCACCTGCTACGCTCCTTACATACTCCTTTTGCTTAGTTTACGTTCATACATCTGGTCATACACGCACGCCGGTTGCGAGTACTACGCACCTGACCTTTTTGAAGAACATCATTAACGAGGTCACTATATGTCTTTCTGGGGCGTCCCCTCCCGGCATTTCCACTCACATCTGCCTTGTAAATACCTTTTGTTAGTCACCTTTCATTCATCCTCTCAACATGACCAAACCATCTAAGCATACTCTTTTCAATTTTTGTCACTACATCTTCCTTTAAAGCGCACCGTTGCCTTATCACATCATTTTCCAGCCTATCATTTATAGTCATACCATACATGGTTCTCAAGGAACGCATTTCCTCAGCATTTACTCTACTTTCATGCTTCTTTTGCCACACCCAACATTCACTTCCATACATAAGTGTAGGCACCAGCACACCATTAAGAAACAGCCAGTTGAGCCTCTTTGGGCATCGACTGTTTCCTGTATTTACTCTCCTTTCCACATCTTTATCAATCTTTCCATCCCCCATTCTGCTGACGATGCAAGTATTACTTGATCATCTGCGTAAAGACATTTGACAGGCAACTCATTCATTCTCAATCCGCACTCATCCTCTTTCAAATCTATCAGACAACTATCCATGTACAAATTAAACAGCCATGGTGACGCTACACAACCCTGTCTAACACCCCTTGAGATGCAGAACCAGTCTTTGTATGCCCCATTTATCCTAACAAAAGCACTTTATAAAAGCATCTTTATACAAGGATTCCATCCTTGTATAAAGATTTCAGTGCCCGTACCAAGCGCCAGTCCATACCATACATGGATAGTGTCGACAACAGTTTTTCTCTCCACACACTGTCATATGCCTTCTCCAAGTCAACGAAAGTACAGTAGATTTTCTTGTGCTTTGCCAGATGTTTTTCGGCTATGCACCTTAAGGAAAAAAATCTGACCTATACAGCTCATTCCCTCTCTAAACCCTGCTTGCACATCCCATGTTTTCTCATCGATCACTCTTATCACTCTCTTTATTAAAACCTTCGCATACAGTTTGCCAACAACACTCAAAAGACTAATGCCTTGGTAATTTTTACACTCCTGCTGAGAGTCTTTTCCCTTATATAGTGATACAATTACAGCCTTGCACCAGTCATCATCAACACATATTAAATATCCGTCACAACAGGCTTGCTACCACCCCGTCACCGCCCTTCAGCATTTCAGCAGATACTCTGTCATACCCTGCAGCTTTCCC
Source organism: Atethmia centrago (assembly GCA_905333075.3). Lineage (NCBI taxonomy): Eukaryota > Metazoa > Arthropoda > Insecta > Lepidoptera > Noctuidae > Atethmia > Atethmia centrago. The sequence continues at coordinate 21,008,129 of HG995385.1, forward strand.
ACTTTCATCCCTTTCAACGCTCTTACAATCTCATCTACTTCTATTTCATTCCCTTCACCTGCATCTGAGCGTGAGTCTTCTAAACTGGCTTCTGCCCAATTAACCACTCCTTGCACACTATCCTGACAACTAAATACACTTTCAAAGTATCCCTTCCAGCGTTCCAAGATCTTACATTCTTCGCCTAGTTAACATCCATCTTCAGCTCTTATTACATTCGCACTCGATGTTCCTGCTACTCCGCGAGCCAATCTTACCTGTTTCCAGAACAGCTTAACATTGGCCCTGAAGTTATCAGAGAACTTCCTGTTATACTTTTCTTCCTTTTCATCCGTCTTCATTTTTACAATCTCTTTTACTTTTGTTTTCATTTCGGTGTATTCCTTCTGCACTCTTTCCAGGCCTCTTTCTTCTTCCTCACAATCTCTTTTACTTCACCATCTACAAGAATCATTTGTTCTACTACCTACCACATTTCCTCTGCGCTAGACCACATACTTTTGTGGCTACCTGCACCATACTATTTTTCACTAAATTCCATACTTCTTCTAGACTGTAATGATTCGTATCACCACATATTTTATCCGTCTTCGCTTTTATTTCCCTCTTATATACCTCTTTTACTTTCAATTCTTGCAGTCTTTCCACTTTTATTCTCTCTAGAGCAGTCACAGGAACTCGAACACGGTGACGCCAATCCCTGAACAGACCATCCATCCGACACATAACCAAATAATAATCAGTCCCTACATTAACACCCCGATATGCTCTAGTATCTGTTACTTTACTCTTTAATCCACAATCACAAAGTCAATCATGCTTCTACAGTCTTGCCTTTCCCACGTATACCTGTGAACCCTTCTATGACTAAACATAGTGTTCATAACACACCAATTCTTCTCTACACATATCCCTAGTAAATTCATCCCGTTCTCATTCACTCTATCATCCCTGATTACACCTAATACTTTTTCGTACCCATGCCTCTTCACACCAACCCAACCATTAAAGTCTCCAAGCATAACAATCTTCTTTTCTCATTTGACCTACATCCATTCACTAAATCCCTTATACTGCCCTTAAATTCCTGTCTCTCCGGAGGTGAGCTTCCTGTATCAGGGTGCATACAGGCACAACATAAATATAGGGTTTAAGCCCACCTTGGTTCTTACCCAAAGAATCCTGGGACTCACACAAACATAATCTTTCACACATTTCATCATCCGCTCGGAGAGGACAACTCCCACATCCTGACACCAGACCTGACCGGACCAGGATAGCGGTCAAAGAGCCGTGTTTGGATAAGTCTACTCCCTTTCTTTTCGTCTCATTCACACATAACACATTTATTCTTTTATCTTTCACCATCTCACACACCTCATCCATTTATCCATTATCTTTTATACCTCCCTGCACATTCAGCGTAGCTAAGCTACATTCCGCAGCTCGCTTTTCGCCCTGTGAGAACAACTGACGTGATGTGTGGCGAGCATCACCACCGCCTCCGAGTTGTTTATTATTTTGATTCCTCATTTAGTTCCCATGAAAAGCAGAGGAAACATCTGTCAACACTCTACAGAGCCCCGCGTGTTGAGGTAAGGCTTGTCAGTGCCTGGGGGCGCCCAATCTCAGACAACATGCACGCTCGCGACTAGGCTCCCCCCTAGCCATGCAGCTCTCGGCACGGCAACCTTAGCTTGGGTGTAAACAATTGAATACACCGATACAAAGATTTAAGATCCAATAGACAAATTGACTAGTGTACTAATTTCTTACTGGTAAGCACATAATGCATTAATTATTTGTCGATTGCTATTGAGTGCCTACTTAAAATTATTAATAATAATTATAATTATGTTGTAAACCAAATTCTAAATTAAAATCATAATTAAAATCACATATTAATTATAGAGAGGTGTATTGAGGTCTTACTTGCTATTAGTAGAATTAACCGAGGTATTGGAGCGACTCCGGCGGTTGCAGATGGAGTCGCCACAGTTGACCACGCCGCCCTTGGTGGTGATGCTGAATGTCCGCAGACGGTACAGATCATCTGACGCCCGAGGGTTGTACGGCTTCTCTGGTAATGAGCAGACGCGGGGTCGGGAGTGTTCTACCACTGTGAAAGAAGGAGATTAATGAGTTAAAAGTCAATAGGTATATGAAGAGTGACTATGATAGAAACTGTGTCTCGATACGTAATATGGACTTATAGTCTCAATATTTTTTGCAAATTACCTACATTAAGTAAAAATATTTAAAAAGAAATGCCTCCGTAGCTCTCATCTTTAACATAATTTATTTAACTATTACATTGATCAGTTATTGACTAACATTATTGTACCTACTTCTAACTCCAAACATACCGTTCCGATACTCGTTCTAAGGAACTTTGCTGTGTATGCAACCAGTGTTTCTTATTATAAGTGAATAATCGTATTCTGTTTTTGAAAAATAAATGTCTTAAACCAACCATATAAGAGTGTACCTCGGAAGGTGGATCAACAGAATCAGGACTACGAAAGACCTCAATCAATACTCATTGATTCTATTACTCGTGAGATGACATACTAAAGAGTGTTCTATTCTTCTATTCTATTCAATCTTAGTTTTATTTAAAAGTCTTATACAATGAATTTATATACATAACCAAATGACAAGATGATTATTAACATTAACTAAATTAAATTAAAACTAAGTTAAGCCTAAAAAAGGCCCTCGGGGCATTGTACCGAGGATGCTGGTGGCATTTCCTCGCTGAATTGCAATGCTGATGCGTTGCGCGAGAAAGCCGCCAGCATTTCGGTCACCAGTTACATCAACTAGACGTTTCGCGATTTCCGCAAATAACTTATGCGCACTGGGACCCCACGGATCGAGGGTCTCGACGCCAAAGGGCACAAAGTTGTACTCTCTGCCAAGGCCTCCATATTTAATAACATTCAGATTTTCGGCATTTTCTGCCGCTGCACCCGCTTTAGAAGTAGTCCGTTGGAGGTGGGACGGTGCCAGTGTGTCTACACACACATAAGCATCCGTCCCAAACTCCACGGAACCAAATACACACCATCAGGTATTTTGCCATCATCTCTGACAATGCCAGTCGGCTCGAGAAAAGCAGGTACATTGATATTTAAAAGTAATTTCAACATCAAAATCAATTTGTCTAACCTTTAGCCAACTATATGTTCGGAGGTAGATTGCGTGGATGTGACGCATATTTCCCCCCAAATTGTTATTTCGTATTTGTGTTTTGTTTTGTGCGTTATGTTTACAGCCAAAAAAAAAATTCTTTCTTTTCTTTCTTCTTTCAGGTCGGCTTCCAGTCTAGCCGGACGCAGCTGAATACCAGTATTTTACATGGAGCGACTGCCCATCTGGCCTCCACAACCCAGGGGGTAACACGATACCCTTTCGTAAGACTGGTTGTCAGACTTTCTGGCTTTTGGCTACCCGTCACGACTGTCAAAGATCTACAAATGACAGTCGGGACCAACGGCTTAACGTGCTTTCCAAGGCATGGAGGAGTTTTTTTATGTAAAGATGGTCACCCGTCTACGGACCTACCCCGGCAACCTTAGCTTAACCTGATGGATCGACCCGTGCGGCTGTTATTACTTAACAACGAGCTCCTCCTGACTGTACTTAGGGTATTTAAGTTTTGTAGTTTATTGCTAAAGGCATATATGCTAATGCCCGTCCGTACACCTTATACTTCCATGATCGATTAACTACACACACGTTGTAATAGGACGGCCTATCCTAATTGGACTAAACAGCAATATAATTAAGACACTAAAACGCTGGATAGAATTATCAAAATGTTAATAACGATCGACCCGTGCGGCTGTTATTACTTCGCCACGAGCCCCTCAAATGTCATTTCATGAACCTGTCAAAATAAAAAATAGAAGATTATTAGTAATAATAATAATACATTATTTATTGGCATAAACAATTTTACACAAAAGTAGTGAGGCCCTGACTCCAACGCTAGGTATAGTACCTGTGTTAAAGGGGTCAGTGTCTTCTCCCAATTACATTAATCGAATTTTATGCAATAAAAAATCATCTGGATCACAAAAAAAAAAATACAAAACAAAAGAATAAAGGCTTCTACATACTGGCGCGACTTGTCGCGCGACGCGATTCTGCGACATTATATCCGTAGAACAATCTCTATGAAAACGCGCGCGCCACTACACACAGGGGCGACCTGTCGCGCCGCGACACAGAAATTATGCCTATTTTATGGCGTCGCGCTAGCTACGCGTTTGTCGCGGCGTTTTCGCGTCGCGGCCGCTACAGTCGCGTAGCGGGCGCGACGCGACAACGCCGCGACAAGACAAGATAGTATAAATACCGGTGCAATCCAAGCTGGCCTCAGTAGTAGGCGTTCTTCGTCAGTGGATGAAGGCAGGTCTGTGCGTGTTTGCCGAGTGAGGTTAGGTTCGATTTCCCGGTCGGTCGACATAACCCAACAAATCTTGCGGTGCGTTTACAAACACAAATCTTCATATTATGAAGATTTGTGTTTGTAAACGCACCGTCCACGATTCAAAAGAAATCCAGGCAACTTTTATAAAAGATAAAAAGTTACCTAAAGGTTTGTTTTTACAATATACAAAAAATAGGTACTTATCTATGTAGTACGTAATTGTTTTTTTTTTTTAATAATGTTTACCCGCTCCTGAATCGTAGACGATGCGATTACAAACACACATCTTCACATTCACAAACGGCCAGACCCAGCACAACTATCTGTAGGTCATAAAAATATTTGTTCCGTGCGGGAATCGAACCCGTGAATCGTAGTGTAGCAGCCAAGCGTTTAGAAAGTAAGTAATAAAAAAATATAAGTATGTTCGGTAAGTACCTACCTGTACATATAACTACAAGATACAAAACTGTAATTTACTTATCCGACTCTAGTGCTACCTACATAGGCTCATAATTTTTATGTAGGTGACATAAAAGTTATGAACCTACCTTGGTACCTAGTTTAGCTAAATCATTATAATGTGTCTTCCAGAAGACGTCGATTACACAGTACTGGGGGGTAACCATCACCTCATATAGCAGTATTATTTCAATATTACTTCAGCGTGAGAAAAGGATTGAGCTATAAGTCCTGTATAGCTCCATCACTTTCGCACTGTGAAGTAATATTATAATATAATAATACTGCTGTAAGAGGTGATGCTTACCCCCCAGAAGACGATGGTGATAAAGAGAATATTCCGGTAAATTCGTGAGTATCTTCTACCTACCTAAACCATGTAACTGATCTGTTATTTACACACGGCTACATAATTATCAAGCTATATTTTTCAGTATAAGCTGATCTCACATAGCTTGATATGTAGCCACGCGTACCTGCACCAAATTTGTATTTCCATAATAAACGTAGGTAAGTTATTTATTGTTATTCATGCGGCAAGTCTGCGTTTATGGACGATTTCTTCTTTTTTATATATTTTTAGGGTTCCATATCCAAATGATAAATAAAAATATGTAAGGTCTAGGTAGGTATTATTAACTTGCCACGTGTGATTGTTACAGGACCCAAATACATTCAAAAGATGTAGAAATAAATTCGGACAAATTAAATCTTCATAATTATAATACAACATTTGTAAGTATCATACGTGTTTGATCATCACGGAATTAGCTGTTCCCCCATGGCACTACCGCTTTATACTAATGCGTAACGGTACTATCACGAAATTGGCTAGTTCACGATAAAACTTCATAATGTTAGACTTTTTAGGGTTCCGTATTATTTATTAATGTTGTCAAAGTTATGCTTGTTTTTATTAATAATAGGTACTATTGATTTTATTAGAAATTAGTTCACTACTACTGTTGCCAGCGACTTCGTCTGCGATCCAGGATGAAAAGTAGCCTATGTCCTTTTCCAGGTCAAGGTCTACCCCTGTGCAAATTTCATCCAAATCCGTTCAGCCGTTTTAGCGTGAAAGCGTAACAAACAAACAAACTCACTTTCGCATTTATAATATTAGTTAGGAAGTTAGGATTATAATTTCTTACTTCATATACCAAAACTACCTTTTTTTCAGATATTCACACAACCCTCCGCAGTATGAAACATCAGATGATGATAGTAATTGGTAATTGCTAGATTTCTATATAAGAAGGTTGTATGAAGTATGTATGCAGTTTTACAAGAATTCATCAAATATTTTTATTCTGGTCATTTCAGGTACGAAGTGAGTTTTAATAATCCTGTAGAAGGGAAAAGCTGTTTTTGTATAGAAGGACGAAGAATAATTGACACTGAATATTTTTATAGAAGATTTCAAGAAATATGCAATCATAATAAGGCATTCGGATATAAATTGAGCAACGTTCACTTTGCATCAGAAAAAACAGGAGAAAAGGCCTTGTGGTCTTTTCATAGATAAGAAGTTGCCTTTTCTAGGTGCAACTCCAGACGGAATAGTGGGAGAAGACACAATGATTGAAATCAAGTGTCCAATTACAGCATTTAAAACCTCTTTGGACGAAGCTATAGATAAGAAAAAAGTGAAGTTTTGGAAGAAAACTAAAAACGGACTTGTCATAAATAAAAAATATACTTAGTTTATACAGGTGCAGGGACAATTACATATCACCGGTAGGCAAAAATGTATTTTCGGAGTATGGTCTGGATGCGACAAAGACATCAAAGTTGAAATTATAGAGAGACATGACCATTATTGGGAAGAAATGGAACCAAAATTAGAACATTTTTATATAACATGCATGTTGCCTGAGCTATGCGATCCCAGACATGTTCGAAATAACATGCTAATTAGAGATTTAAGTGAATTAAAATAAATGTTGTATAATTTTGACGATGTTTAATTACTTTCCCTAAACTTATGGTATATACCATACCTACCTACCTACCTACCCTACCCTAGCTACCTATCTACCTACCCTACCCTATCCTACCTATCTACCTACGTACCTACCTACCTATGTACGTACCTATCTGCCTACCTACCCTACCTATGTTATATTTATACAAACCTTGTCCTGAGAATCACTAACACGACAAAAAAATAACTATCCGATTTGGTTCAGTCCTTCGGAAGTTATGCGTGTGCATACCTTTCGGCGATTCATTTTTATATAGGTATGCAGTTGCATAATAAGTAAGAAAGTAGTAATACAAGGCGAAAACTATATTATAGGATTGTAAAATGGCAGTGTAAACTTACTACCAAGCCAAAGTACCTACAGAACCCTCAGCGCAATGGTGACTCGCACTTGACTAGTTTTTTGTAGCAGTAGAATTTATGCAGTGGTTTAGAATCGGTTTGCAAAATTTCGAACATAATTATAGGTATTTATGTATATGTAGGTACTTGCATAGTCCTACTAAAATATAATTACACACGCAAACGACTGTCACATTACATACCTACATACACGGCGAAAACTATAAAACACAAACTTTACTACTAAACCAATGGGCGGAACCCTCAGCGCAAAGTTGGCTCGCACTTGACTACTATTTTGTAGCAGTAGGTAAAATAGTGCGCACGGCTGGCTACACATCATGCTATAACTTTCCAGTATAAGCTGATCTCGCATTGTATAGGCTATCCGTACAAAAACACATAAAAATATATAAATACGGTCGAATTGTAAGACATTCGTGTTTTGAGTCAAAATCCGCGAATAATACTAGGTAAGTACTATAGCCGTGGCAAGTGCGACGCGCGGCGCAGTAGAGCAGCTGGCTTGCGGCAGATTCAAAAAGGTACCTACTCCTTTGAGCATGCCGCGCGCCGCCAAAAACCATGAGTAAGTCATTGCAATGTAACTCTTATGTTATTGTTATAAGGTATAATTTAGGATAATTAACTTTTGCGAGGACTTATATATTGAAATTGAGAAATTATTCATTTATTAGTTAATTTCGTCATACATCCTAATTTATACCTTATCACAATGGGATAAGACTCACATTGCGAAGACTTACAATTTTGCTTATGATTTAATTTACTTTGGAATAAAACCGAGTAAACTCAACTTTTGCAAGAGGGTTTAGTAGAATGCTTCTGAGCATACACTGAAATAGTTTAATTGGTGAAACTTGCTTATGTCAAATTTGAAAACGCAATAGTCAATGAGACCCACTGGAATATAATACAAAAAGTAGTAAATATATATTAGAATGAATAAAACTAACGGATGTAATGTTTAACATAAAAATATATTTCCAATATTAGATCACAAAAATAATAAGATAGGCACACAACACTTGAACACACACATAGGTAGGTAAATTAATCTACTTCATTATGCATAGTATAGAACAAAGTCGCTTAAATTAAAACTTAATTACACACACACCACCATTACATCTACCTAAGTCACTTAGCGCGTCCGAATTCGTCAGTTTCGCCGTTCGCGCTCGTGTGGTCAAGTCTAGGTACAAAAGTTAGGTTGGGTTATGTCGACCGACCGGGAAATCGAACCTAACCTCACTCGGCAAACACGCACAGACCTGCCTTCATCCACTGACGAAGAACGCCTGCTACTGAGGCCAGTTTGGATTGGACCGCTATTTATACTATCTTGTCTTGTCGCGGCGTTGTCGCGTCGCGCCCGCTACGCGACTGTAGCGGCCGCGACGCGACAACGCCGCGACGCCAGCTGCCTGTCGCGCTAGTGTGAAAGGTATGGCGTGGCGATGTCGCGCCAGAATCGCCACGCGACGCGTCGCGCGACAAGTCGCGCCAGTATGTAGAAGCCTTAAAAGGAAAATTGAACATGAAGAAAAAACAAACTTCTTTTTCGTGGAATAATTTGTTAGTGTCTTTGGTGTATTTGGTGAGTAGTGTTTGTGGTGTGTCTGAGTGTGAAATGAAGGTATACGGTGTGTGATATTTATATATGTATTTATAATGTGTGCTTGTGTGGATTGTTATTCTAACATAATACAACCTCTCGCCCGAATTCCTTGAAAGGTAAGATAGGTGTAGTACACCCACATTTCACCAGTTATGTTTGAGTTGAGCCTATTGCCATCAACTGGGCACAAATCCAGACTCCGGCCTACTATTGAGAAATTCCTGGTGGAAAATCGCTCAGGACTTAATAGCAGTAGCGCATGCGACAACTAGACCAATGACGCAGAAACCAAGATTATTCTACTTTACTAGTTAGGTAGCCGGTCTTTTTTTTTTTGAGGGTTATATCATCAAATAACTTCTCCCGCTCTGGGCGGAGCGGGAGGGTGTGTCAGACTCTTACTGACAAAAACCCACCCGTATTCCTTCCATTGCCGGTGTTGCCAGGGGCCTCGGTAAACCTTTAGTACCTTCCCGCGACCCCGGCAGGCATCGGCCCTAGTGGACCCCTACACTTGTGCTGACGAAATCTCTTTGAGGCGCCCGTAGAATACAATGCGCCGTCGACCCGGGTCTGGTCTTTACCGGACGGTGAGCTACCCATTGCTCACCATCCGCAAGCCCACGCCTACGGTGGCCAGAAATCCGCCCGGGATTCCCGACGCCCAGGGCGTCTACTGCGGCGGCTGGGGGCCCATATTCTATAAGTAAAAATAATACAAAATGTCCAAAAGTATGTGATCCAAAAATGCATAGTTTCGAAGATATCATAATACTAACACTAGACTCTCGATGTGTGTCGGTATCTAAGTTTCATTGATAAATAAGAGCAATTAATTTTCATTCAAAGCAATCATTCATATTTAAAGCTAAGAAAATGGGACGTTGTCGTGGTGGTGGACAAGCTAGCTGTTCTTCGTGTTATGTAGGAGGGGCGAGTCGAAGGGATGGATGAAAATAATGAAATGGTATCATCGCCCGTGGAATCGGCTGTGGCTTCTACGTAGCGAGCCCGCCTGTTCAGCTCACTACGACCAGCTGTAACAATTTTGTCGGTAGCAGCCCGCTTGCTCAACTCCTCACCGCCGATGGTTCGCATGCTGTGGCACCTAGCATCGGCTCCAGATGTGCCCCGGCGCTCCCCGGGAAGCGACGGTAAATTATATACTCTTTTAATACTGATCTCCATAAAGGCTCCTACATACTGGCGCGACTTGTCGCGCGACGCGTCGCGACACAAAGGCACCGCTTGTAGCGCTACAAGCGGTGCCTTTGTGTCGCGTCGCGTCGCGCGACAAGTCGCGCCAGTATGTAGGAGCCTTAAAGGGTTACCTTGCCTTGTTAGCCGTGTAAGTTTTTTGTACAGAAGTACAGTACGCGTGTCCGCCCCCCACGTAGCTAGGTATTCAGCTTGGACGTAAGGTTGGATTTTAGGGGGCTTGTTCTCATTATTATTATGTCCTTACATATCTCAGGACTCTAGGGTCCCGGACCTTTGGAAGGCGTACGAGGGGCCGAAGCCAATTCGCAGAGGCCCATTAGATGTTTTAAATGAAAAGAGGCACCATTCGACGATTATCCCTGTATGCAGTATGCAAGTGCATCCAAGGACAACCCCCGGGTTGGTGCTGGACTATTGCAGAACATGGAAACAAAACATATTGGGCTATGGTTTGGGTGGCTATAGTGAATTGGTAACCTAAAACTAAGGAAGGACTACATAGTCCTTCCACCGTGTATTACATAACATTGATTTTATTTATTTATTTATTAACACCAATAAGTACAACATCTTACAGTTTCCCAAGATGATGTTATACATACATATCAAACTATTTTTTCTTTATTTACATAACCAAATTACAAGATGATTATTAACATTAACTAAATTAAATTAAAACTAAGTTAAGCTTAAAATAGGCCCTCGGGGCATTGTACCGAGGATGCTGGCGGCATTTCCTCGCTGAATTGCAATGCTGATGCGTTGCGCGAGAAAGCCGCCAGCTTTTCGGTCACCAGTTACATCAACTAGACGTTTCGCGATTCCCGCAAATAACTTATGCGCACTGGGACCCCACGGACCGAGGGTCTCGACGCCAAAGGGCACAAAGTCGTACTCTCTGCCAAGGCCTCCATATTTAATAACTTTCAGATTTTCGGCATTTTCTGCCGCTGCACCACGCGGTGCCAGTGTGTCTACACAGGTAGCGTCCCACACAAGCATCCGTCCCAAACTCCACGCCTCAAAAATCAAACTATTTATATCTATAAAATACAATTCATAAAATTAACAATAAACATAAAACAAAAAAAAAAAAATTTAATTAAATCTCAAATATTTACGCCTTTTTCAATGCACCTTTGTGCTCCTGATTCAAATTTCGGCAGGCCATCGAAATCATCTTCCGTCGGCAAATTATTAATAATACGTGAGGCCCTTGACAAAGGGGCAAACTTTAATAAATTTGTCCTAGCCCATGGCACCTCTAACAAGGCAAGGCGGCGGCGCGCCCCCACAGACCCGTCCGGGACACGCAGCCGCAGCGCCTCCAGCACTTCTGGGTGGTGCACCAGCCCGCGCAGCACCCTCGCTACGTACTTTTAACTAACGCGACGTCCCTCCTAACAGCCAGCCTAGTGTACCCGACCATGCCCAACACAAACAGACTCGGATACATCAACGGGTAGAATGGGTAAACCCCATATTGTTTTAAATATAAGTACTCGTACCGCGTGAATTTGTTTTGTATTTTTTCAACCATTACACTATATTTGGTTTCATGCGGATTCCATATGGTGGCACTTGTCTCGAGATGACTACGAACTAAAGCATTATAAAGTATTTTTCCACTGCTATACTTTCAAAATCTGTACATTGTCTAAGTATAAAACCCAAATTTCTAAAGGATTTGCTACACAAATCTATAATATGATTGCGAAACGTCAACTCGGGAACCATATGAACCCCAAGGTCACGCATATGCGTGACTCGCGGTATCACTGTGCCGTCCATCTTATACTGATTCTGCAGTGGGCCACGCGCGCGACTGTACGTCATCACGCAACATTTGGTCACATTGAAGACCAGTTTGTTTTCCTGGCTCCACTGCACCACTTTATAGAGATCCCGCTGTAGTCGCTCACAGTCCGAGGCGCTCGCTACCGAGATAAATACTTTAAGATCATCTGCAAATAGCAAACACCTCGCAGTGTTCACGACCCCAGGGAGATCATTAACCATAATTATGAATTCCAATTGACCCAAATTACTGCCTTGGCTTACCCCAGAAAACGTATAAAATGGTTTAGATTTGTGCCCGGCGTATTCAACGTACTGCCGGCGCTCACTAAGGTAACTCGCAAAGAACTTTAGTAAATGTGGTGTAAATCCTAACGCAGAAAATTTTGTTAGTAAAATGTCATTATCTACCATATCAAAAGCCTTCCGAAAGTCAAAGTACGCGACGTCCACCTGCCCTCCTACGTCCACTACTGGCGCCAAATACGACACAAACGACAGCAAGTTACTTACCGTACCCCGGCCGACACGAAAGCCATGTTGAGCATCATGCAGCAATGGGCTCACATGCGTGTAAATATGTTTGTGTAACACTGATTCAAAAACCTTAGCGAACACCGACAGTACGGCCACCGGTCGATAACCACCGACGTCCGACCCTGAACCTCCCTTTGGTACCGGGATAACTCGCGTCATTTTCCATTGATCTGGATAGTGTCCTTCTTGCAAGCACAGATTGTAAATGTGTAGCAGTGGTTTCCAAAAGACTGAGCTACATTCCCTGACAATGAAAGGTGGTATTCCATCCGGACCCACCGACTGTTTGGGCTTGAGCCGCTGGAGTGCTGCGCGCAACTCCTGAGTCACGCGGTCGATGTGCACGCGCGCTGCGCTCGCTCCACCGGCCGCGCGCTCGCCGCGGCTGGGTCTAACGTCGGCCGTGTCTCACTGTACACCGAGTGGAAATAGGAAGCAAAATACTCAGCAGCTTCCTCCTCCCTCAACACTATGCCATCCTTTTTGATTTGGGGCTTATTACGTCTGGATTGCTTTGCTCGAACAAAGCTCCAGAATGATTTGGGATCACCCTTAAAATTAAGTTGTAATTTATTTTGGTAAGCTGTATACGCTGAAGTGATTTTACGTTATGTGTGTTTGATTGAGTGATTTGATGTTATGTAATATACGGATAAAATAGCAGGGGGTGACTTGCACACTCAATAATGGGCCCTCGATAAACGGTCGCTAGCAATAGTGACGTAGCGACAAGGGAGCAACACTTCCTGAGGTGCTTGAGGAGTGGAGAGGTATTCCACGGCTATCAGGACAATCCCGTAAGTACGGTCAAGACCAGCATCTTACTGGAATACTTGCATCCTGCGAGCACGTTTGTTCTTGAGAATCTCCACTCACGCCGGCCAATAAAGGCAAGAAAGAGGCGGGAGCTCTATTCCTCGTCAGTGTTCACTCCAACCGGCTAATAAAGCAAGCCAGAGATGAAGAACAAGACTTCTCCCGGGTCAACAGCTCGCCACATGCTGGTTACTGTATCTTTCTTGGTTTGGCTCCTTACTCTAGACCCGTTTTGGCAAAGTAAACACTACTGGTACGGAACTAGAGTACGGAGCTCACAATTCCCACCACGACGTCAATGTAGAGGTACGGCGGTGGGGTTATTATTCTTATTAGACTGATGGGGCAATTATAAGATCTTTCTTTTTTTCATAATTCTAGTAGATTATGAAAAAGAAAGATCTTATAGTAGGTTGATATTTATAGAAAGATAATAAATTCCTAGATCCGCTAGGAATTTATTCGTACGTGCTAATACAAACACACATAGGGCTAGGGGAGTTGAAACAACTTATATTTGTGGTACAGCAACAACAGTGGTTTTATATTGCCAGTCGTTTTGAATCTCTATAATAATTTATTAATTAAGTATACGTTAATAGAAGTATATAGTTATTTATTTTTATTTTTTTAGGTCTAGTGTTTCTCTTAGGTCAGATTGTTTGGTCATGTTGAGAGGATGAATGAAAGGCGACTAACAAAAGGTATTTACAAGGCAGATGTGACTGGAGACGTCGGGAGGGGACGCCCCAGAAAGACATATAGTGAGCTAGAGTGCGTAGTACTCGCAACCGGCGTGCGTGTATGACCCGATGTATAAACATAAACGAAGAAAAAGAAGTATGTAAGGAGCGTAGCAGATAGCGTTCTATAGTTTCTGCCTACCCCCATGGGAACAAGGCGTGAGTTTATGTATGTTTATTTATTTTCTAAGGCTTTGTCAAAAAGCTTATGAAGTAATTTTAGAATGGATTCACTCTTTTCTAACCAAATTGAATATGATATTCTTGTTTGTGAGTATTCGGCGCCTCTTTGTGAAAGTTATTTTGTTTACACGTATACATTCTCTTTTATCTCGCGTTTTCTATTTATGTACTTTAAGGGATACAATAAATTGTCTTGGTCTAGACACCACGCTGTATCCAGCCTATTGTTTTGACCCTCAAAAGTCATTCAAATCTTAAAAACTTGAAGGTTACATAAAAAAATCCGTACCCTATCGTTTTTACAAATACTCTCTTTAAATAACCACCAACAAATATAAAAAAATAAGAAAAGTTTTCAAAACGATTTTAATTTAACCATTACATAAGATAAGGCCTTAGCGGTTAACCAGTCGGTTACTTTGACAGTTGACGTCACAACGACAACATGCTGTCAAACCATCCTTTTGGTTTCTATTTACAAACTTTAAACAAGTTAACAAAACTTCCAAGAAATCTCTCACTGGATACCTAGTATTTGAAGTTCCCATCACATTTGATATTTGAACCCCGTATAAGTTTTTTAATTTAATTATAACTAAGTTCAGTATGTGTTCATTAGAAAGATGGAAGATACCTATAGTCAACAATATAATAATATATTTAACATATTATTAATATAATATATTATTATTAATATTATCTATACAATTATAAAACATACTATTACATACTTCATACTGTTCGGCACTTGACTACTTAAGGGCTCTCGTAAGGATCGATTCACATCAAGTCGAACTTACTTCATGTCTAAAAAAAAATTACCTCTGAAACAAAATCAAAATCAAAATCAAAAGTCATTTATTCAAACTAGTCGAGGATCAGCACTTTTCGAACGTCAAAATTACATAAGACAGTCCCCCAAAACGCCCAACCTTCGCCACTTCCTAGTGCTTTAGCTGGGAAGAAGAAGTGGCCAACAAACTCCCCAGCAGCACAGCTGTCTGTTCAGTTAGTTAAGTCAAAGTTATTTTTTTCGCGTTGCTACCCTCACGATTGTGAGGCACCACAATTTCTCCAAAATTTACAGCGTAGCATTCACGCTAGGTTTCATAGAACATAAACTTAGGATAGACATCATATCGCGTCTGTGTGGGTCTCCCCTTGAAACGTGGTCGTTTTTCACTTAGCATCTGAAGAAGCAATCAGTGATTTACTACGACCAGATAGCAGACGTAGCTTTGACGTCGCCTATGACGTAGCGACTACGCAATTTGCTTTTATTATATTTTGGGTTTTTATTACTCGTGAAGTCGTGTCTGCAAGGGTTAATAGACTAGCCAGCATTTTTGGTAGTAGAACTAGTTTGCTCTCAGACGGCCGTCGAACGTATAAGGTCTTATTATTAATCTCGTACATAACAGCGCTTAGGTCTAGGTGTCGACCGATGCTACGGTAGCTACGCCGTAGCATTGGCCTACGCCGTAGCTTAAAAATCTTCGACTTAATACAACTGACATACAACGCATAATAGCAACATTAAATTTTTGACAGCACTTATTTTTATAACGTAGGTTAACTAAGGAAGATTTTTTATCATCCTCTAAAGGAGTTAGAGATTTGAAAATTTCTATATGAAGCTCGTCATTTTTGCCGATGAGAATTTCCATCAGGCACACGGCATTTTTGTAATAATTTGATTGTATGTGTTTTACTTTAATGAAAACACAAATTAAAAAATACAGTCGAGATATGTCGTAGGGCAAGTAATTGGAACGAAGTTCTTTTCGCTTTGCGCTGTCACGACACTTTTTTTACGTAACTAAAGTGTCGTGACGGTCAAAATGTAACACTTTTTTCGGTCTAGCTCTCGTTCGCCAAGTATGCGATAAGGAACTTCGTTCCAAAAATCTTCAAAGTAAATACACTGCACAGGCTAAGTAATTTACAAGAAAAACAATAGTAAGTAATCTTAAATCACTACCTACAATCTCAGTGTAGGCGTTCCATCATAATGCTTTATTGATGACTGCCGAAAATAGTCGAATAGCCCCGAATGGCCCCGAAGAGCCCGGAATTTTGTCGGTACTTTCGTCTTTAACGACAGTTATTTATTATGTTGACCGTGATAATAACAAATATGCTTAATGATGAAGAAGGCACGTTATTATATACACTTGTTGAGAAGTTTGATGAATATAAAAGTGGATAAGTGAATAGTAATGTTGGTTGGTTGGTTTATTTGTTTGGATGTTGGTTGGAAGGCCTCCCACGATGTGGACCGATGACCTTGTTTACTCACACGCTGACTTATTATATATACTCGTATTAACTTCCCTAGACTTTTTAAGAAGGCCGTTGGTCACCCAATTGTTAAGAGTGGCGATAGAGACTGTGTCGGAAATGATAGACCAATTTCAGCCCTTACAACTATCTCCAAGGTTTTTGAAAATCACATAAATAAACATCTAACTATTTATCTAACCAAATATAATATTATTTATCAAAACAAATACGGTTTTATTAAGGGTAAGTCAACTGAAGACGCTGTGATAGATTTGACTACAACTACGATTCAATCTTTAGATAATAAGCTAAAAAACATAGGAGTATTTTTGGACCTGTCAAAAGCCTTCGACGCCGTTTCTATTCCCATCCTTCTAAACAAGCTGGAAGCCATAGGTGTAAGGACCATGCGGTCCTAGAAATAGTTCATAGTTAACTCACTGAACGTAGTCAGTATGTGAGGGTTGGAAATTTCACCAGCAATGAAGAATTACTCACATATGGAGACCCACAAGGCAGTGTGCTTGGTCCCACCTTATTTTTGGTGTACATCAACGACCTGTGTCAACTGTACATTAATAACTGCAGAATGATTACATATGCGGATGACACGGCTTTGATTGTGCATGCCAAAGACTAAACTATGCATCTAGCGTATCATAAAACTGAATACAGGAATATCCTGGCTGAATGACAACCTTTTAACGCTTAACGCACTGAAAACTAAATTTATAACTGTTTCTGGTTCTTCCGCGTCCCAACCATCAAACACCTTACACATCATGGAATGCCTTACCCGTGTCGATAAGGCGTGCACAAACTTTGTCCACTTTTAAAATTCAGGTAAAAAAACACTTTCTCTCTCCCTAAATATCATCATTACTTATAGTTATATAGTTCTTGATTTTGTTTCATGTTTATGGCATATATATATATATATATATATATATGTATGTATGTATGTATGATATATGTTATGTATAGTATATGCTTTATGTATTTATTGTATATGTAACTGGTACACCACTGACTACCTGCAGTATTGTCTCTCCTCCCCCTTTAATCCATCCAAAGGTTGTCTGTAAAAGATCGCTTTTAGCGATAAGACCGCCCATTGTGTCACCCCTTGTAAAATTTCAACGTTTGTATCTGTAATTTTTATGGTGTACATAATAAAGAGTATTCTATCTATCTATCTATCATTGCACATACCTGTCGTCACTCTAGTCCAAATTGTGACTGCCTACCTCTCACACGCACAACTTACATGAGGTATCTCTCGACTCACGTTTTAGAAGCATATAGGAAATGTAGTTTCCCGTACAAGGAAACTCTTGCACATTTTCAAAAAACTAAGATCTCCTTACCTAGAGACATTCAAGCTTGTGTGTTATTTCTCCAGTACGATCAATTATTCTAATGTACGTACTGCATGTTTTCTACTAGTATGCTGCGAGTAGAGGGAGCACAAAGACCGGTCCTAAAAGTGCTTTTAAAGAAGCCTATTAGGTTTCCGACTGCAACTATTTACCAACAATGCTCTATACTCACAGTAAGTTAGCTCTATGTGATTCAGACCGTCATACGTAATCATGCTACAATCCCATATAAGCAGAACAACAAGCGCAGGGAGGACATAGTGTGTGAATTACAGTGGCATAGAACTGCTCTCGCCACTAGATTTTTTTTTATATAAATAGCTCTCGTCTCTACAACCGTATTAATAAAATAGCATTCATGCATAAACTACCAAAAAACAAATGCAAAAAGATTGACACAGCCTATTACTAACATTAATTTACCATAGAGACTGAAGATCTTCTCAAAACAATCAAATAGAGACATTTCAAAAACACAGACGCATACATTCCTACATACACTCACACATACATAATCACTCACCCGTGCACTCTCGTGCACGCACACACACAAATATTTCAATGTGAGTAATTGTAGTTTATAGTTTGTTTTTTTATTATTTTAAAATTACTTCTGTGTGATACAACGATTTTTTCATTAGTACAGACACCGACGACACACTTATTTCTGGAATGTTCTATATTTACTTCGAAATTTGTTTTTGTGAAACGTAAATGTGTTTTTTCTGAAATAAGAAAAAAATAAAATAATTATAATTTTATAAAATTAATATATACAAAATTTTGTAAAATATGTTTAAAGAGTAATGGTGAAGTTTCTTGCCCATTCTTTTCCATACGAAACTACGTTTTGGGAGGGGCGACTAGAATCAATTCTATTTTTTTGCTTATTTCAAATAAATTATTAGACTTTGACTTGTGAGGACCGCAGACATCCGCTGGATGCGAGAAGCACACAACCGGTCGAGGTGGCGATGCTTGGTGGAGGCTTATGTCCAGCAGTGAACGTCTTTCAGCTGAAACGAATGTCGGTTTGTAGTTGCCGGCAAAAATAGGTAATGAGTTGCATTTGGAGTCTGCAAAACTAAATAAGCACTCTACAAACACCTTACTATAGTATCAAAAAGTATATTCAGATTTGGAAACTGCTATAACATGGCAGGGAATGAGGATTCACTGGTAGAAAATGCCTGAGGCATTAAGTCCGCATTTGTACGGTATTTTTACTTGTAAATAAAGTTCAATAAATAAATAAATAAATATTCTATTCAAGGTAAAAGTCGCTTATAGGGTGTGCGTCGCAATATGGAGTTTCATATAAAAAATACTTTTTTTTTTGGTGGGATGTTGTCAAATAACTTCTCCCGCTCTGGGCGGAGCGGGAGGTTGTGTCAGACTCTTACTGACTAAAACCCACCCGTGTTCTTTCCGTTGTCTGTGTTGCCAGTGGCCACGGTATACCTTTCGGACTTTCCCGCGACCCCGGCTGGATAGATTTAACACGCAGATATATGATTTTAATAACTTTTAAATCTGTTATTACGCCTTCTTATAATGCAAGTAAGTTATGCAAAAAATGTATTATGTTCTTTATGTGAATATTTAAGTATTGTAGTAAAATACTTTATGAAATAAATTCAGGAAGTAATGAACTACTGAAGATATTTTTTTTATATTGTTTTGTATACATACAAAAAAAAATAACAATATATAATAATAAAAAAAATAGAAATAATAGAAGAATATAAAGAATATTTTTTTTATAAGTATATTCATATTTTCGATACTAATGTCTACCCAAAGCATAAAAAACGATATTACTTTCAAACTACTTAATATATTTTTTTTATTTTGTTTTGTATTCATACAAAAAAGGGTTGCCAACCTGCACCCTACTTGCGTAACACAATTACACTCACTATCCGAGAGTTTTGAAAGAAATTTCAAATCCATTGCTTCATAGGTTTGAAAATTTCGTCAGCTCTACAACGCAATTAACCTGGCTGAACTGTCAAAATGAAGGGTTGTTTCCGTTTAAACAGACTTTCGTTTCGGCAGATTTTTGTTTCGACAGCGTGTTACTTTGTTATCTCCAACGTACAGCTACGTACAAAATAAAATACACAGTTATATTAATAAAGTATATTGATGGTGTGACGTTAGTCAAAACTAAAACGTCAAATTATAAGTTATGCAAACCCAATGACAATGTACCGACGAATACGTTATCTAGCATTTTTAAGCATTCTATTGTACATATATTATAGTAATTAAATTTTCTTTTAAGTCTTGGATTATGCGTTCAATCTTCATGTCCTTTTCATAACAGCTTTATATCTATTTTTGGTCAAATTGTGATACTTACTCGTAGCACTTCTTAGTTTTTTTTTTCTTGGAAAAAGGCTTCTTTTTTGAGAAAAAACTTGAGAGGTGTCAAGGGGCACGCAGATGGAATGAAGTTCCTTTCGATTAATTAGTTAAGAAATTGTAATAAAATTTTATTTTTTTTAAGTTATAATAATATTTTTTATTATTAACAAATATAAGGTAATATAAACTTAATCAGTAGGCTCAATTTTAGTAATAATTGGCCTGTGGAGAGAGAGAGAGAGAGAGAGACAGATAGAGAAACAGGCGCACGCCGCACGGCTTACAACTATAGCAACTATAGCAAAAAGTGTTGTTACAACTTTTGGTCTTAATTTTTTCCGTCTAGCCCCCTTTCGCAAAGCGCGATAAGGAACTTCGTTCAAAAAAAAAAAACGCATGAGAGATGTGTTTTTAGTAAACTGTTATTTACTCGTCGGTGCCAGCCTTCCACATTATTTGTTGTACAAAAATATTATTTGTAACAACTCAATATAAAATTGCTATCGATCACAAGAGCTACCTCTTGTGATCGATAGCAATTTTATATAAAAAAAAGAAAAATATTTTAATCGGGACACGCACAAGAAATACAAAAAGTAAAAAAAAGGAGTATTTAAAACTAAACTTCGAATAAACAAAAAACAACAAAGAAAATCATTAAAAACGACTTGTGCGACGCCAAAAAGGCTCCTATCTCAGCATAATGCTGCGATATTTATTTTATTTATTAAGTATTCTGATAGGGCCCGCTGTGATGCCACAGACACATCTACGGACACATATAAATCCCACGGGGGGAATAAAAATTAAATAAAAAGACAATTTATAATAAATAAAATACAGGTATACATTGAAATCGTAACTATATATGTAGATGCACAGTAAATATTACGATTGACTCCGACGCTCGAACTTCACTTACGTACTCGTATATGCGTTTCGCAACTACCCCGCGGCGTGCGGGTTGACGATGAGCCAATGAGGTGAGGTAATGCCGATGAGGTGAGGTGATGCCGATCTGTTGCTGTGCTTATAATGTGTGCGCGCAACGACGTAAAGTAGGTATTCCTAATGACAAAAACGTTAACATTATCCACGAAATGTTCAACCCTACGACATTCAGGCTATATTTGTGCTGCAGAAACGAGCCATTCGAGCAATTTTTAACCTAAGTTGTAGGCATTCACTGAGGGATACATTTAAGGATATAAACATAATGACAGTCGCATCTCAATATGTATATGAGAACCTGATTTATGTCAAAAATAATATTAACCTATATTCTAGACACAGCGACATTCATAGCATAAATACTAGAAACAAAGACTTACTTATTGTGCCCAAAACTAGGCTCCAAAAAATTTGTAATTCATTTAAGTGCCAAAGTATACGTTTTTACAACAAACTCCCAAGCCATGTCAAAGAACTGAGCCTCAATAAATTTAAATCATTTATTAAACAGAAACTCTGTCAAAAAGGTTTCTATAAAGTTAAAGATTACTTGGACGACAAAAAGGCTTGGGATTAATTAAGCTACTCCAATGTACCCCCAGGCAACAAACTAATTTTATACTAAATCTATTTTTATACTGTGACATTGATGATTTTGTTATATACACTATGACTTTAATATTTACTTTTTTGAAGTATTATATTCTTTTTTAAATTATTGTGAATGTGAAGACTATGTGGATTATTGTTTTTATTATTTCTCTCAGTTAGTTTTCATCTTAGTCTGGCAGTTTGAGTTATTTAAGCGGCCTACTCAAATGTCCTTCCTTTGTCTTCCTTTCCTGTTCGTCGAATCGTTGAGCTCCTTAAGTTCTGAGTTGAGCTGCACGATTACTGACAAATGCGTGCACTGACTGGATAGGTCCACTCAATCTGTGTGGTTTTTTTTCCTCAAAAGACCATTTCAGACACCAATCTACATGGTCTTCACATGATCTGACCAAGATTATGTCTGGACTTTAAAAGAGACTGTGACCTCTGAGTTTGTTTCGGCCTTTCTTCTCAGAGTAGTCAGATAGGCAACACCGAGCTCATCTAGTTTTTTTCTAAATATGATTGACGTGTAAAAGTGTTTGTATAAACCTACTTACAGAAAATAAAATCATTTCATCATCATTTCATTTCCCATCTGCTAAGCGTTGTGATATAGTCGATGGTTCATCGTTGTTATTCCCAATACCATATATAATCCCTTACTAAACAAAGATTTACTGGAATCCCAAACTTCAATAATCCCTCATAATATCAACACAGACCACAAGACAATAATCTTATCAAAGTAACCGATAAAAGCGCGCTGTTGGATTTTCAACGCTCGTTTCAGCACCGAAAGTTGAAAATCGAACAGCGCACATTTATTTATAATCTTAACGAATGGATAAATTAACTCACTATTTATTTAAACCTACATGTTCGTGCCCCGGCGTCGCTCGGGCGAATTGCAGAACTATGAAACTGAATGTCACATTTTTATATTGAGATTTTCATACAAAATGAAAAACAAAATTTCGTAAAAATTATTTCATACAAACCTTTTCCTGACAGTTACGAACAGAAACAAAAATATATCAGCCAAACCACTCGAGCCCATTCTCAAGTGATGATTTTTATACATACGGGAATTGATTTTTATATAAACAGGGTAGCAGGGACATCGATGTGCAACCTGTCAACCATGAATTCAGTACATGATTCTGGAAGGTTTTTGTGTATACAATACAGTAATACAGCAGAATATCAGCGTCAGGTATATTTGCCTGACACATGCTGAGCTGGACTGCCATTTGGTGCAACCTTGAGACGCACACCGCACCTGGTTCGATAATTAATTGAAGTATGTCATAATGTCACTCTATTTCTTTAAGACGCTGACAACACCTAAACCGCGGTCACTGTCAGATTGCATCGAAAAGAAAGACAACCGCGATGACCCAACACTTGTAATTTATTGCAAAATATGAAGTAATTATCTATTTACTCAAAGTTGACTTGAGTAATCGAAAATAAAAAAAAAAACAAGTTCTGCATTCAAATAAGACGTTCTTGTTTATAATTAAATACGTAACGTATGTTGATATTTAATACAGATATTTTGGATTAGAACTCAAGGTAAGAGGTTAGTTTAACGTTAGTTTGTATCGAGATTTTTTTTCAAAACGTGTTTTGGTAACAACCAAGTTCTGGAAAATATGTTCAAAATTAACATATATTTTTTCCGCTACCACAAACTATACAGATTTGGCAATTTTTTTTTCTTAATATAATATATAAATCTTTATATAAATTGGGTCTTGTCAGCGCCTTAAGCATGTTTTTAGATTATTTGTATATTGGCACCTTGTTTTTATATATATTCCTGCAATTTGTTATCTATCCGTGCCTCGGAATGCACGTTAAGCCGTTGGTCCCGGCTGTCATCTGTAGATCTTTGACAGTCGTTACGGGTCGTCAGAAGCTCGAAAGTCTGACAACCAGTCTTACCAAGGGCTATCGTGTTACCCATCAACTGGGTTGTGGAAGTCAGATAGGCTGTCGCTCCATGTAAAATACTGGTATTCAGCCAGTAGTATCCGGTAAGACTGGAAGCCGACCCCAACATAGTTGGGAAAAGGCTAGGCAGAGTCTTTTGTGTGCACTGAATAAATGTTTTATCTATCTATCTACATAAATATTAAACATTCATACCGGTAACTCCCCATTGACACCAAATAGGAGTCTTGGGCCACGCGGATTGCAACTCTATTATAACGCAATAAGGTGCTCATCCGCGGAACGAGGTCGGGGCGGGAGGGATCTTGACTTCATGTGACAGCGGCGCGCAAGCGGTTAAATTATAATAAAGAAATCTCAGTTTTTTGTCGGTCGCTAGTTTAAAAATAAGTGAAAATCGTATTGGTTTTCACTCTAGGAAAACAAACATCTATGTTTTCGTTAGATAAATGAAACTAAATGATGATTGACGTGTACAAGTGTTTGTACAAACCTACTTACAGAAATAAAATCATTTATCATTAGGAAACGCCATATATTTACGACTTGAACCAAAGAAATGTTTTGTCTTTGACCCCGCGTTGAAAGGCTCGTAGGTTATTTAAACAAATAAGCTATTTCATACATTTTGACCGCGTAGGTATTGCACTTTTGTATAAAACAGCAGTTTTTTTTTTATAACCAACGAAAAACGCAGGGTCAAAGTCAAAACATTTCTTTTAAATAGGCACATAACGTGAACGTCAACATTTACAGAAAAATAGGAATAATTCTATTTTCTCTAAAAGGGATAATCTCATATTGAGAAGAATGGGAATGTAACTCCAACGTTAAGGCTTCTACAGACTGGGGCGATCGCGATATCGCTCCAGTCTGCAGAAACCTTTACACGGTCTGCCACCCTATTAAGATACATATATATTTTCTAAAGAAAACTTGAGAATGGTTTTTAATTGTGCAATGCGTATAGAAGATATTTGTTTCAGTTAGAGAAAATAAAGATACCTAGTAAATTGATTTTGACCCAGGTCCACACTAGAAGCACAAAAAAACACAGAGATCTCTGTTTAATCTGTTTTGTAGAAAAGAAACTTACGCTGATTGCTTTGGAAAGAACGATGGGCAACCTACTATAGACCCCGTCGCCATTTTTTTTTATCCAATAGACATATTTTTTGTCTCGTAAGTTTTGTTACGGGCTACAAAATAACAAACCGTTTAAGTCAAGTCGTAAATTTATTTATTCCGAATTATAAGTGATTTTTATTTCTGTAAATAGGTTTGTCCAAACCCTTTTACACGTGAATACAAACAGTTTTACACGTTAATCACAATACAGTTTAATTTATCTAAAGAAAACGTAGATGTTTGTTATCTTAGAGTGAAAACCAATACGATTTTCACTTATTTTTGAACTAGCGACCGACAAAACAGCAACATTTCTTTATTATACAAGGTATCGTTTTGCATCCTCGTCAAATTCTAGGAGGTAACTATGCCGATGATATATGATTCTCGACACAAATCAATATTAAAATAAGTAGGTGTTTTATTTCTAATTCTCGGAAACGGGAGGACATGTGTGGGACACGCATGTTAAAACGCGGCCCGTGTGATACCGCACAGTAACTGCCCTTTTACACACACACTACCGCATACGCAACGGGGTGATTATATTATGTGAAAGTGATGTATTCTAAAATACTGTCAAACTTAAATAACTAAAAAAACAAGTATTACGCAACGGGTTTTCACCCGTTGCGTAATTTTGGAGAACGTCGCGGTCACACAGACAGATACGAAAAGCGACTGTATTTTATATTACGTACTAGCTGACCCGACAGGCTGTTGTACTGTCCAAACATAAATTCATACAAAATTCCCATGATAAATGCACTTTCAGTTTTCAGCGAATTTCCCAATTTTCCCGGCATGTTTACAATTATTTCTTTCCAGAACCTGATTCGGACTATTACGAACATTTTAAAACAAAAATTAGCCATCGGTCCTGCCGTTCTCAAATGGTGTGCTTACCTTCGAACAGCATTTCATTTTTATTATATAGAGAAGATAAAGACGAATCAAACTTATTTTGTATTACAGTAGAACCATTACATTTCCTTCTTTTACTTAAAAGCCCCATACTTTTGATAGTCGTCATAGTGAATGAAATCAGTAAGCCAAGACCTTTTGAATGAGTTATGTCTCAAGTCTGTTGACTTAGAGTGGACGCCATGGCGGCGTCACGTCGCCAGGTCGTTAGTTTCAATTTTGGGGACGCTAGCGCCCATCGTCCTTTAATTTTACGTGCGGCCATCAGCCACTCCATGTAAGTAGTAGTCTAACGCAGCTCAGCTTAGTCTCTGTTGCATACTCTTGTGATAAATGATTTATATTTCTGTAAGTAGGTTTGTACACTTAATCATACGTTAATCATATTTTTAAAACTAGATCAGGTCGGCGTTTCTTATCTGACTACTCTGAGAAGAAAGGTCGAAACAAACTCAGAGGCAAGTCTTTTAAAATCCAGACATAATCTTGGTCTGATCATGTGAAGGCCAAGGTGTGGTGTGTGTAGATTGGTGTCTGAAACGGTTTTTCGAGGAAAGAACCACACACGATAGAATTCTTGTAAATCAAGAGTCGACATGACTTCGCAATACGACTTTGCAATCTCGTCTCGCTGTTTTATATGAACATGACATGCTCGCGCGATTAAAAAAGGCGCGTCTGTACGTTATAATTCATACAAACGATCGCGTCGATCGCGGACTCGCGCGACGATCGCTTTCGGTTAGGACGCGGGGTAATTATTAAAATAATCGATGCGCGCCTTCACGTGAAGTCACGTCCTTACTTCCGGGCGGGTTTCACCTCTGTGTGACCAGTGCTTTGTGATTTGTTCTTCTCTCGTGTTGTCACGAACTACATTGCAATACTCATACCCCGATAAAAGCTAGAATTTACTCACTCAGGAGCTGACTGGGCACGGTTGTTTTGGTGAGTACCTGAACAAGACTGGGCGAGAGGCCACGGCGAATTGCCACCATTGCGGAGGTGATTTAGATTCTGGACAGCACACGCTCGAGGACTGCCCTGCGTGGGCTTCTAAAAGACGGGTCCTGGTCGCCAGGATCGGGCGAGATTTGTCTCTGCCAGCAGTAGTTGGGTCTATGCTGGCGGACTCGGAGAACTGGAGGGAAATGGCCTCTTTCTGTGAGACCGTGATGGTCCAGCAGGAGGCTGCCGAGCGAGATCGTGAGAGGGCTGATCCCGCTCGTAGAAGGTGTCGGAGAGGCAACCGCCTCAACGCCTAACACACCGAAACCCCTTTAAAACAGGCGGGAATTTGGGATCACGGGAGCTAAGAATGGAATGGATGGAATGGAATGGGACTCTGGCTATTCACCACGGTCATCCGGCCAACTATCACATACGGCTCACTAGCCTGGTGGCCCAGGACAGACCTGAGCACAGCCCAAAAAGATCTCGAAAACCTGCAACGGTTTGCTTGTGTAGCAATCACAGGCTGTATGATAACTACGCCCACCGCCGCCCTACAGGCGATGCTTGGATTGCCGCCTCTGCACCTTATCGTGCGAGAGGAGGCGGCCCTGGCGGCCTTTAGGCTTAACATAACAGGAACCCTGAGCAAAGACTCTAGAGTCAAGCACATACGCATAAGGGAGGATGCGATCAAACGAAGACCGATGATGGCATCACCCTGCGACAGAGCCCCAAAACTACACTGTTTCCAAAAGCACTACTATAATACTAAACATAACACTCACAGAAGAACGGTGCGACTATTCAGGCCCGTATGATGTAAGAGTATACACCGATGGATCAAAGACCAACTCCGGAACCGGAGCTGGCGTTTTCTCACACGACCTTAACATAAACATATCCTGCCCGCTGGGAATGTTCAACACCGTCTACCAGGCGGCGTGTGTGGGCATTATACAAGCGGCGTATGTCATAGAAGCCAGGAGAGTCACGGACACTCATGTACGTATACTCTCCGACAGCGCCTCAGTTCTCCAATCCCTAGGGAAGAAACACAGTACTTCGAGATTAACACAAGAATGTCACAATGCGCTAGAACGTATAACGGTATTCAACCGCAACACAGTGCAATGGATGAAGGACACAGCGGATCGCTGGGCAACGACGCAGCTGACGAACTAGCCAGGAGAGCATCCGGCACGTCAGTCTGCGGCCCGGAGCCGATCGTGCCCATCCCCTTCAACCAACTACGCAGGTGGCTACAGGAGCTCACCCACACACAAGCGGAGAGCTGGTGGTCCTCGGCACAGGGGTGCAGATAGTCCAAGGAGGCTATGCCATCCTTGGATAGTAAGTTTACCAGGTGCCTGTTACGCCTGGACAGGACCGGCCTGCGCCTGTTGACGGGGACCATCACGGGCCACTGCTCGCTAAACAAACACTTCCACACAATAGGCATAACGGACAGCCCTCTGTGCAGGGCTTGCATGGAGGCAGAGGAAACCGTTGCGCATGTGCTCTTCGAATGCACAGGCGTCACCCACATTAGAACAGAAACCCTCGGGGCACCCAGATCCTACACAGAAATTCTAAACAGACCAGGAGATGTTATTAACTTCTGGAGGGAGGTGAGCTGGTTGGAATAACTACCAAAAACGGCCGCCATGGCCCACGCATAATGGTCCACCTGAAGGACTAAATGCGGAAACCAAATCCTCTAATATAACATAACATAACATGGAATGGGAATCTGTCCGCCCACTTAGTGACCTCAGGGAAGACGGCGCACAGTGGTCACGTGCTGCCTTGCATATTTGCACAGTTAGATTTCGGGGAGACCCCTTTACAGTCCAGAGATGTGCCCTAACAAGCATTGCATAGAGGGGTTTCGGATCGGTCTTTTGAGAGGTATAGCGGGAATGCCTGCCCAGAGAGCTCGGGATGTTGGTATGGTCGACCTCGTAACTAACCTTAGGGTGAGTCGAATGTCACTTGCTCGTCATAAAACGACAAGTTCTATGTGTCTTTTTGACAGTTTTTTTTTTGTTTAGTTTTAATTTAGGTATTGTTGTCAAAAGTGACAAAACAATTGGGAGATTATACATTAGAGTATATTAGTATGATTTTTTATTCTATTATTAATTTGTATTAAAAAAATATATATTTTATGCACTAGAGCATACAAAGCGATTTTATGTCGCTTACGCACGAACGAGACGAACTTTTAGAGCACGAGAAGTGAAAAAAATATTTCGTATTCTAATTGTTTCCCGTATTCATCGTGTTTTATGTTTTCTCAGACTATTACGTTACTGACTTTAAGCAAAAGGCAGAAATATGCCCGTCGTGCCCTCGATATTGCGCTAGTCTGCACGAGCCTTTATTTCGAATGCTGCCTATACCTGTAAAAGGCCTACCAGCACTTAAATTTCATTATTGTTTTCTATTAATGGTTGAGTTAACTCAACAACAGTATATACCTATATATACTGCTGTCGAGGAGCTCGTGGCTAAGTAATAACAGCCGCACGGGTCGATCCATCAGGTTAAGCTACTCATGCCGGGGTTAGTCCGTGGATGGGTGACCATCTTTACATACCAAGACTCCTCCGTGCGTCTTAAAACACGTGAAGCCGTTGGTCCCGGCTCTCATTCGTGGATCTTCGACAGTCGTTAAGGGTCGTCAAAAGCCCGAAAGTCTGACAACCAGTCTTACCAAGGGGTATCGTATAACCCAAAAGTCTGACAACCAGTCTTACCAAGGGGTATCGTATAACCCAGTTACTGGATGGGTACTTACGCACTCTGGTAAGGAAATGCGCCAGAGATAAACATCTCAAACTATCGTCGGAACAAGGTGAATGCAGGCAGGTCAAGGAAGCACAATTGATGTTCGCCTCACGAAACGGGTTCTCCGACTAACTAAACTACAGCTGCGCACTGTTACAGCAGCTATAACAGGTCACGGCCACGGGTCATTTAACAAACACTTCTTTGTCATAGGAGTCACAGATAGTCCGCTGTGCAGGGCCTGCATGGAGGACGACGAGAGAGCAGCACATGTGCTACTAAACTGCCCGGTGGTCGCCACATACAGGGCAAAGTACTTCGGTAACCCAGGTACCCTCCGTGAGATTGCCAGTAACACCAAGGCGTTGCTGGCCTTCCTTGAGGAGCTGTGGTGGATCGAATAATCGATTTTCCACCCATACGCAAAATCCGCGCATTGACGTGGAGTTGTGGACACCAGCCCGTTTTACCTACAGCCGCGTTTTGCCGTTATAAGTTGGAGGCGCGCCATAACACCAATTTCAAGTCGTTTGTAGTGCGTGTTCCGACTCATCATTTGATGACCTTCCTCAAGGGAGAGTTTTGGCCGAAAGATGTGCTGTATCGGCGTTTCCGCGGTCGGCTACGCGACACCTCGCAGCGTAACACGACGCCGTCACCTTGTGTGCAGTAGTTTTTAAGTTTGTTGTCAAAGTCAAAGTCAAACTCAAATTATTTATTTCAAATAGGCACATAAAAGGCACTTTTGAACGTCAAAATTTACAAAAAAAATAGAATTGATTCTAGTTGCCCCTTCCTAAAGGTACGAGTCGTATGGAGAAGAAAAGGGCAAGAAACTCTACCGTTACTCTTTTAAAAACTTTATAAAAATTTTGTATAGGTACATTTTAAAATTATATGTGAAGACGATGCAGAAAATGTGTATTAGTTTATAGTTATTGTTTTTATACTTATTTATGTATTGTGTTTTTATGGGCCTTAGTTGCCTGAAATAAAGGATATAATTATGTCGTTTATTATACTTTTTGTCTTATAAAATACATTTTTAAATATTTCTAGAAAAAATATTTAAAAAAGCATTTAAAAATATATAAAATAGTGGTCCGCCAATATCGGGAGCAGGGTTCGGGTTAGGGTCAGGGTCCAAGCTATATTATTATTATTATTATTATGTCGTTTATTACACTTTTTGTCTTATAAAATACATTTTTAAATATTTCTTAGAAAAAATATTTAAAAAAAAACATTTAAACATATATAAAATAGTGGTCCGCGGGTATCGGGAGCAGGGTCCAAGCTACCAGTGGTTAGGGTTCCAGAGACAGGAACCTCCTCACAATGCGAGCCGTATCGAGGAGTACTGCCTTCTGAATCAGGCCCTTAATCCAGCCGTCTAACGAGAGCCTCGAGAGATGATGGTTGAGGCTTCTGGCCATCAGGAAATTGGCCGTAACGACAATCGGCACAGTGACAGCCGAGT
Source organism: Atethmia centrago (assembly GCA_905333075.3). Classification (NCBI taxonomy): domain Eukaryota; kingdom Metazoa; phylum Arthropoda; class Insecta; order Lepidoptera; family Noctuidae; genus Atethmia; species Atethmia centrago. The sequence continues at coordinate 21,039,103 of HG995385.1, forward strand.
TCACATTCCACGTGTCAACAACTTCGTATGCTTAGTCGAGATATTTTATTTGTTTCTCTTTCTCAGCTTTCACGAGGTTATCGTCATGTGGAATGGTAATATCGACTATCATTGCGCGGCGCGCTAATCGATCTATCACCACTATATCAGGCTTATTGGCGACAATAGTCCTGTCAGTAATGATAGACCGATCCCAGTACAACGTGACATGGTAATTTTCGAGAACTGGGTCGGGCACATAGGTACTTGTAATACGGTACCTCAGAGTTCACAAGTTTATATTTCAAAGCAAGTTGCTGGTGAATAATCCTAGCTACTTGGTTATGTCTGTGCAAGTACTCGCCGTTAGCCAGACGAGAACAACCAGAGATAATATGTCTGATAGACTCACCCGGACGGTGGCATGCCCGACAAACGTCAACCGTCCCGTCCTTCATAATATGTCTCCGGTAGTTATTCGTCAAGATAACTTCGTCCATAATTGCACAGACAAAACCTTCAGTTTCCCCGAAAAGGTCCCCAAAACGTAGCCAGGATACGGACGCTAAGAAATCTACATCGGGCTCATGAAGCGCCCGTGTAGCTCCTTGCTTTGCCATATCTCCTTGCGATCATCAGTAGTAAGTACTACAGGTTTGCACCAGTTCTCTTTAGCCATGGAAAGTGGGGTGAGCCCCTTGTCCACTGCGACCACATCACGGTGCATACCCACTTCGGTTTTCAAAAAATATTTCCTGAGACTGCATATCTCGCGGTTGTGGAGGGTCTTCGCATTTAAAAAGCCTCGACCCCCGCACTTCCGCGGGATGTACAGTCTCATCACCGATGATCGTGGGTGATGCCTCTGGTTTGCGGTCAACAGTATACGGGCCCTCCTATCCAGGGCGTCTAGTTCGGTCTGAGTCCATTTGAGTATGCCGAAAGAGTACATCAAAACCGGCATAACCCGACCGTTAAAGGCGCGCACCTTGTTTCCGCCTGAAAGAAGACTTCTTCAGGCGGCTAAAAAAGCGCTCCTTCAACAATTGCTTCATGTCAGTAACGTTGATGCCTAACGCTTCCGACATTCCCAAATACTTATAGCTTTCGGGTGAGGAGAGGGATCTAAGGTGTATGGAATCCGAAAGTTGAATTCCCTCGGATTCCATTATCACATGCATGACTGCACATTTGTCCACACCAAACTCCATTCTGATGGCGCTACTGAAAGTTTCAGTTACCTTCAGTAGCTCCATCAGTTGCAATTTGTTGGGGGCAAAGATTTTCAAGTCATCCATGTAGAGGAGGTGAGATATGACCTGACCACCTCTCCTCAACCGATAGCCTAGACCTGAATCCTCCAGCTGCATGCTTAGAGGATTCAGGGCTAAGCAGAACCAAAGTGGACTTAAACTGTCGCCCTGAAATATTCCCCGTTTAATCCATACAGGCTCAGCATTCCCCTGGATCTGTCGACACCCCGGATAGCGAAGGACTGTCCTCCATTGCCCCATACACGATTCAAGGAAGGTGCGTAGAGTCGTATCTATTTTGTACAACTCCAGCACCCTCATGAGCCAGGTATGTGGCACCGAGTCGTAGGCCTTCTTATAATCTATCCAGCAAGTCGACAGTTCTTTGCGGGATCGACGAACCTGTTGGCTAATTACCATGTCGATGAGAAGTAGCTCCTTAGTGCCACGAGACCCGTTCCTACATCCATTTTGAGAGGCAGACATAATGGAATTACTGTCAATGTGTGTGTTAATTTTCGCTCTCAAAATGGATGTAATAAGTTTATAGACCGTCGAAAAACACGTGATCGGCCTATAATTCTTGGGTTCCGTGGGACTACCTGACTTATGGAGCAGGTGGGTAATGCCTGTCGTCATAAACTGCGGTAGCGACCCAGACTCTAAGGATGACTGGAACTGAGATGCCAGGCAAGTGTGTGAACTAGTTAGCCATTTCAGCCAAAAGTTGTGTAGTCCGTCCGGTCCCGGTGATTTCCAATTCGGTAACGGACGGACCGCTATAGCTATTCTGATGGCGTGATAATGACTACTTCCATTTCTGGTATAGTTTCACACACTCGCTCGACATTCCGCATCCAGTCAGCCTCAGCATGGCAGACAGGTACCGACCAGATGCTGCGCCAGAACGCAGTTGTGGTGGCATCATCCGGGCGGCACACGTCTGTCTCGTTTTATTTAGGTCGCTCCCAAGCTCTATATACCCACCTCTCATCGCTCTGGAACATGCGATTTTGCGTGTATCGATCAACCCGCCGCTTATACCGCCGAATACGGCTCACCCATGCACAAGCTTTCTGCTTCAGGGAGTTGATGCGCTCTGTGATATGGGACATGTATTCTCGAAGGCTGATTCCAGTCCCCGAGAATGCCCGCCTTATAAAGCGCATCACACGTGGTCGTGTTTTGCCCTCCCTGAAGCAGTATAGTTTACCGATGAGTACCCTGGCCCCATCAATACGACGCTCAATCCTGCACTGCCAGGCTGGTACGGCTTGCTGGTTCCCTTCGAATACGTTCGGGGGAAAGAGCAGTCGTCGGGCCGGTGCATCCTGGGCACGGCCAATAGTCTCTCCATGTTTCGGAGAGGATATTGACCGTGGCGAATTTCTGCGTGGCGGGGAGCTTCATGCTCGATCGTCGGTCGTCCACTCCCCTCTCTGCTTACAGAGGGCAGGTCGAGTGGGCGAAGAGTGGCAGTGCTTGCTGTGCACTTACCCTGCCAGCGAGCAAGCAGCGGGAGAATGATTCTTCTGTCTGCAACCGTCGAAATCGTAATCCGTAAAGAGACCACAGTCATGTTTTGTGGCTTGGAACGGGACGAGGATCTTGGCTTGATCGCCCGGATCGCGAGGAAGATAACCTCTATAAAAATTCCTCTAATATCAAGTTTTGGTGCGCGGCGAGGATATGAATGGCTGAGGAGTAGTGTCATCTGCAACTTCCGAGTTGTAGGTGGCGCATCAGTCGTTAGCGCACCCCCAGCCAGGGTACCAGTGGACCCCCTGGTTGGGTTATAAATGTACACTTGCCTAGGGACAGGGGGTGAACCTAGGTGTACTTTTTATATCCCCCATACTCGTGGGATTAAGTATGGATAAAAGTAACATCAAAAAACAGACAAAAAGTCAAGTGGAGGGCAGTGATGCAGGGTCGGAGTCCGACGCTGCATCCAGCGCAAAGGGCTCAGGTCAGAGCTCTGTGCAAAAAGAAGTGGTCGGTAGGAACCGTGAGTTCATTAGGACTCCCAAGCGCCCCAACTCGGGGTCGTCCTCCGACGAGTGGGTTTTGAGCCAGAAAGAGCGGCAAAAGATCCACTCCAGTCGGCGGGGGGGGGCCCGAGGAGGGAAAGTCTTGGATAGAGGGCCTCTGCTCGGCTCGCCAACCAGGGAGGTTGGCGAGCCGAGCAGAGTCAGCCCAGCCAAGCCAGCCCAGCGAGCCGAGAAGCGCCACCTCTCAGAGGTCCCAGGTGGTGAACCGGATGCCGCTGGCGGCTCCAATTTAGAGCGTGTCGACGGCTTTGCGGAGGTCGTGGCCAGCGCAATCAAGGCAGTATCCATTAAGAGGCTCAGGGCCTCTAAGGATCAGGCCATAGCCGCGGCCACGGCCTCTATTGTGGCGGCAGCGGAGGCCCTTCACGTCGGGCCTCCCCAGGACAGTATGTCCGAGATGCGGGCGGAGATCGCCCGCTTGACAGCCGCCATGGAGCTTCTCCGAAAGGAGAACGAGAAGCTCCGGGCGGACCTGGCTGGGCTCCGAGGAGACGGCCCCCGGATGGAGCCGCAAGGGGGGCAGCAGCAGGGACAGGGACGGCCCGTGCCTGTAGAGGACCGGGTTCTGACCCTTGTGCGGCAGGAAATGGCTTCCCTGCAGAGCCGTTTCTCCGCCCTGGAGGCCATCGTCCTGCGCCCCCCGTTGGCGGCGAGCCAGCCGCCTTCTGGCCAGCGGAAACCGGCCTCGTATGCAGCCGCCGCAGGTGCCACGGCCAAACGGGGCTCACCGGGGCAGCCAAAGGGTGCGGCTGCTGCGCAGGCGGCGAAGGCTCCAGCACCAGCGGCGAGAGCTCCAGCCCCGACGGCGAGGGCTCCGACCCTGGCGGCCCAGGTGGCAAGACGGCCAGCCCCGCCTCCTAAATCTCTTCCGGCCGATGCCGATTGGCAAGTCGCCGGAGAGAAGAGGAAGGCGGTTAAGGCAAAGAGGGCGGCCAAAAAGAGGGAGAGGCGGCAGCGGCGCAAGGAGCGCACCGCCGCGGCTAGGCTCCGCGCCCCGAATTCCGCAGCTGTAGTGATCACACTACAGCCGGATGCGGAAAAGAAGGGCGTGTCCTATAGGACGGTGATGGCGAAGGTGGGTGAGGCGGTGCGACTGGAGGAGCTCGGCGCAGCAAAAGGCCTCAAAATGAAGGTGACGGTGACTGGGGCCCGAATGGTGGAGGTCCCCGGTAGGGCTAGTGGCCCGGCCGCTGACGGCGTCACTAAATGCGGACGAAGTCCGAGTGTCCAGGCCCACCAAATGCGCTAGCATGCGCATCACGGGCCTGGACGACTCCGCGACTGAAGAGAAGGTGGTCGCCGCAGTGGTTAGGACCGGGGGATGCTCTGCCGAGCAGGTGAAGGCAGGCACCATCCGTCCTGACTCCACGGGGCTGCAAACCGTTATGGTGAGCTGCCCCGTGTCGGCGGCCAGAAAAATAACCAGGGAGGGCCAACGGCTATTGGTGGGCTGGGTTTCCGCGCAGGTGAAACTGCTGGAACCCAGACCTCTGAGGTGCTTCCGCTGCCAGGTGGGCAACCACGTGCAGGCGAATTGCACCTCGGAGGTGGACCGCAGCGGTCTCTGCTACCGCTGTGGTCAGCCCGGGCACAAGGCCGGCTCCTGCAACGCCACGCCGCACTGTGCCGTATGTGCGGCGGCTGGCAAGCCGGCCGAGCACCGGATGGGGGGCAAGGCCTGCGCCCCACCCACCAAAGCCAGGGCCAGAGGCAAGCCCTCCGCCACCGCCGTCACCGCCGCAGCCGCCACCACTGCCACCGCCGCTGCCGCCTCCAACACCGCCGTCGTCGCCGCCGCCACCGTGGCCGCTGCGGCAGGCCCCTCTCAGGGGGCTGGGAAGGAGGCCCAAGAGGGGGCTGACATGGAGTGCCATTAATGGCCCCATTACGCCTCCTCCGAGCGAACATCAACCACTGCGCCGCCGCTCAGGATCTGTTGCTCCAGAGCATGGCGCAGTGGTCGATTAACATCGCCGTGGTCGCTGAGCCGTACTTTGTCCCGCCCAGGGATGACTGGGTGGAGGACCTGAGCGGCTCAGTGACCCTAATTTCGTCGGCCGCCGCCGGTACCCCGTCCCTCGAGGCCGTCAAGAGAGGACGGGGCTGCGTAGCAGCACGGTTCGGGGAGATTGTCGTGGTAGGGGTCTACCTCTCTCCGAACCGAACTCTTGCCGAGCTCCACAACTCCCTTGCGGAGTTGAGAGACGTCGTCGTCGGGTTTGGTTCCCTCCCCGTGTTCGTCCTCGGGGACTTCAATGCCAAGAATCTGGCTTGGGGTTCCCGGTTAACGGACACACGGGGCAGGATGGTGGAGGACTGGGCCCTGGAGACAGGCCTGGTCGTCCTAAACCGGGGTTCTGTCCCCACGTGTGTGCGGATGCGGGGTGAATCAGTGGTGGACATCTCGTTCGCCAGCCCCGCTCTGTCGCCGCGTGTAGTTGACTGGCGTGTCATGGAGGGGGTGGAGACCTATTCCGATCACCGGTATATCCGGTTCGACGTCTCCGCCCAGACCTCGGACGCGCCGGTCCGACGGGCCCCGAGTGGTCCGCGGTGGGCGCTGAAGCAGCTGGACCGGGAGCTCCTCCTGGAAGCCTCGATCGTGCAGGCCTGGGTGTCACCACCGGACAGGCCTGCCGACATCAACGACGAGGCGGAGTGGTTCCGGGAGGCCATGTCCGACATATGTGACGTGGCAATGCCCCGGGTCCAGCCTGGACGTGCCTCGCGCCAGGTGTACTGGTGGTCGCAGGAGCTGACGGCTCTGCGCACTGCGTGCGTGGCTGCGCGACGCCGGTACACCAGGCACCGCAGGCTCCGTATCAAACCTCCGGATACGGAAGCCATTCAGGCGGAGCTATACGAGGGGTACAGAGCAGCGAAGACCGCCCTCCAAGCGGAGATCCTGCGGGCCAGGGGGTTGGCCCGCGAGGAGTCGCTGGGGACTCTAGACAGGGACCCGTGGGGACGCCCGTACAAGGTGGTGCGGGATAAACTCCGCCCATGGGCTCCCCCGCTAACGCAGAGTCTCCGGCCCCAGCTTATGGAGGACGTGGTGAGCGCTCTGTTCCCTTCGCGAGGGGAACACTCCTCCCCGCCTATGGCTCCGCCTACGGCGGTGCCTGATACGGACCACACCGCCGACGACGACGACGATGCTCCGGAGGTGACCGAGGGAGAAATGAGAGCGGCGGTACGCAGGCTTAATGCCAAAAATACCGCCCCAGGACCCGATGGCTTACCTGGGAAGGCCTGGGTCCTGGCCTTGGAGGCTCTCGGGCCTCGACTTAGGGGGCTCCTAAGCGCATGCATGGAGATGGGCCAGTTCCCGCTTCGCTGGAAGACGGGGAAACTGGTCCTCATAAGGAAGGCAGGGCGCCCTGCGGACTCTCCGTCCGCTTATCGGCCCATCGTGCTGCTCGACGAGGTGGGCAAGCTCTTTGAAAGAGTAATTGCAGACCGCCTCGTCGGCCAGCTGGTGCGGGTGGGGCCGGATTTGGCGGAGAGCCAGTTTGGTTTCCGCAGAGGGCGCTCTACGGTGGACGCCATCATGCGTGTGCGAGCCCTGACGACGGGGAATGCTGTTGCCCAGGGTGGGGTCGTCTTGGCGGTGTCCCTAGACATCGCCAATGCCTTCAATACCCTGCCCTGGAGTTGCATCAGGGAGGCACTCCGGTATCACCGGATGCCGACCTACCTCTGTCGTGTGGTCGAGGCCTATTTGACGGACAGGGCCGTCATCTACCCCGGTCATCAGGGAGTGTGGAACCGGCAAGAGATGTCGTGCGGTGTCCCACAGGGATCGGTCCTGGGGCCGCATCTGTGGGACATCGGATACGACTGGGTGCTGCGCGCCGACCTCCCTAGCGGCGTCAGCGTAGTGTGCTACGCTGACGACACGTTGGTCCTGGCGCAGGGGAGGTCGCACCAGGCGGCGGCCGAATTAGTGGCACGCGGGGTTGCGACAATCGTCGAAAGGATCCGGCAATTGGGACTCGAGGTGGCCCTGCACAAGTCCGAGGCCATGTGTTTTCATGGTCCTCGGAACGCGCCACCGTTGGGGTCCCAAATAACGGTAGGAGGGGTTTCTATCGGCGTCGAGTCGACGATGAAGTACCTGGGACTCGTCCTCGACAGCCGGTGGAACTTCGTGGAGCATTTCCGACGTTTGGCTCCCAAACTGGAGCGGGCGGGCGCTGCATTGAAGCGGCTCCTGCCCAATCTAGGGGGTCCAAACGCCTCCTGCCGGAGGCTCTACGCGGGGGTCGTGCGGTCCATGGCCCTCTACGGGGCACCTGTATGGGCGCGCTCTCTGGCGCTGCGGCCAGCCCGCCGGTTGAGTGCGGCCCAAAGGGTCATGGCCATCCGGATGGTCCGAGGATACCGCACGGTCTCCTGTGAAGCAGCGAGCCTCCTTGCCGGATTGCCGCCATGGGATCTGGAGGCAAAAGTCCTCGCGCACGTATGGGAGTGGCGCAAGGAGGCGAAACGCCGGGGCGTAAGTCCGCTGCCGCGAGAAATCGTGGCACAGCGGACGGAGCTCCGGCGGGATCTCATGGCGTCATGGAAAGTACGGTTGTTGCAACCCAGTGCTGGGCACGCCACGATTGCGGCGATAAGTCCCCTCTTTGAGGAGTGGCTGGAGAGGCGCCACGGCGTCCTCACCTTCCGCTTGACGCAGGTCCTCACCGGACACGGCAGCTTCGGGAGGTTTCTGTGTCGGATAAGGCGGGAGGAAACGTCCGGGTGTCACCACTGTGTGGATCGCCTGGAGGACACGGTGGAGCATACGGTGGAGGTCTGCCCGGCTTGGGCAGAGCACCGCCGTGTCCTCGTGGAGGCGATCGGCGGCAGAGACCTCTCGCGTCCGGCCCTGGTTCAGGCCATGGTACGGAGCGAGAGGGCATGGGCAGCCGTCACCTCCTTCTGCGAAGCAGTAATGCTCGCAAAGGAGGAGGCGGGACGGTTGAGGGAAAGGCAAGTTTCGCGCCCTCTCGCCCCTAGCCGCCGCAGGAGACGCCCAGGGCGTCGGGAATCCCGGGCGGATTTCCGGCCACCGTAGGCGCGGGCTTGCGGACGGTGAGCAATGGGTAGCTCACCGTCCGGTAAGGACCAGGCCCGGGTCGACGGCGCGTCGTATTCCACGCGCGCCTCAAAGAGATGTCGTCAGCACAAAAGTAGGGGTCCACTAGGGCCGATGCCTGCCGGGGTCGCGGGAAGGTACTTATGGGTCACCGAGGCCCCCGCAACACAGGCAACAAGAAGGAATACGGGTGGGTTTTAGTCAGTAAGAGTCTGACACACCCTCCCGCTCCGCCCAGAGCGGGAGAAGTTATTTGATGATTTCCCACCCTAAAAAAAAAAAAAAAAAAAAAAAAAAGGCTGGTACGGCTGGTTTTGTCTGCCGTCAAAGTTTGGAAACTTGACATTCGCTAAAGGACATGCCGCAACAGCCGCGCAATACAGGATCGAGTGTGTATCAACGAGATCCTCGCTGCTCTCGAAAAAACCTTAAGCTGCGAGTCCAAGGCACACATCAGTGCCCTATTTTTCTTGTGCATGGGTAGGCGTGGTAGTCGGGGTCTAAGTTTGGTTGGAGTGGACCTATACTCGCGAAACGCATCCTCCAGTGCGCTTCTTCGCTTCTTCGCTTCAATCGGACGTTGCACTGGCTACTTACTGTGGCAGCCCTATCATCCTCTTCGTCAACACCGTGATTGGACCGCGGCGGTATTACATCAATAATTGGGGTATGTACCGCGGTTTGTGCCGGAGTTGAGATGATATGGTTGCTCAGTACCTCTGAACGCAGCCTATAAAGTGCGGCATCGTCCAACCTACGATTGCGTTGGATGACCCGCACCTGATCCGACAATCGTTGGGCCGAGACGTTGACGGCTGGCTCTAGTTCCTGAAACAGAGACAGCATCCTAACACGGTACGCAGTGAGTTAGTTCCCGTAATGTAATATGTTGTAATGCACCACAGTTCACGCTCTCGAGGTGTGAAAGACCATACGGTCTTAGACATGATCTAATTAGTAGTGAAATGAAAAAGCCTCGTCAGTACGAATATATCTGTATTTATATTCTTGCACACATACAAATTTGGTATATAGCAATATTTTACAAACTATTTAGTTAGGTCAATTTAATATCAGTATAGACTTTAGACTTCTTGAAGACAACCTTGAGATTCCGAGGCTCGAAGAGAAGTAACATAGCAACTTTTTTTTTTTTTGATGTGGCATATCTTATTTGACCTTGAGAGGTCGTCACTACTCAACCGGACTATCCTGTGGCTGCCTTAAGCGAACTCAAAGCCTCCAGCCAGGGGCGAATTTCTTACATTACTAAGCGACTGCACGCTAAGGGCACCCCTGTGGGGTACGGACTTCGGCTTAAGGCGTCGCTGGGGTGAGGACAGCAAGGTGGGACAGGCTGGATCTGATCAGAATTATTATTAAGCGGCGAATTTAAAACTACGGGCTCAGCTGCGGCGCGGGCTGGCATTTCGTCGAGCAAGGGTCGGGGGGAACAATTACGTCGGGGATTACGCGAGGGACCTCGGCGGCGAGGTCGGAACGTAGGTCGGTGTGTTTTGTGCACTGTACTCGTGGCCCTACTGCTCTCCTGGAGGAGGGTAATAGGGTCATCGGGTTTGGTGAGCGTATGCCTTGGACGGCGAATAGAGCTAATGGAGGAGGGCCTATAACTGGCGGCCTTCACAACCAGAGGGATGCGGTGGGTGGCGGCAGAGTCGAAGAACCGCTTCGTGATGCGCTCCATGAACTGCTTGATGGTGGGGATTTTAAGATCGAGATGCAGGATCTCGTTTCGGACGAACCAGGGGGATCCCGTTGCCTTTCGGAGGAAACCGTTTTGGAGGCACTGCATCCTGTGGATGTGGTGGGGCCTAGCTTGTGCGAAGACTGCACAGGCATATGTCATAATGGGACGGACGCACGTTGTGTAAATACGCAATTTGCCCTTAAGGGACAATTTGCTGCGTGCATTTAAGACAGAGTGTAATCTACCGAGAGCGAAAGCGGCACGCGAACGCACCCGCTTAATGTGCTCAAAGAAAAAGAGATGATGGTCGAGGGTCACGCCTAGGTATTTGGCTCGCTTCTCCCAAGAGATAGGCTTGCCGAAAATGATGAGCGGTCGGGGTGGGATGAGGTGTTGTCGCGGTTTGGTGAAAAGAACCGCCTGACTTTTGTCGGGATTAACATCGATTCACCACTTTCTAAACCATGCGCCAAGCTTGTTGACTTCGGTCTGGAGAGTGCGAGATATCTGGTCATGGACTAAACCGGTGTAGTAGATGGCCGTGTCGTCTGCGAACAGAGCCAACTGCGCCTTTCTACTTTTGGGGATGTCGCTGGTAAAGAGAGTGAAAATGAGAGGTGCTAGCACAGAGCCCTGAGGGACGCCTGCACGGATAGGATGAGGGGAGGATAGCGCTCCTTCGATGCGATAGCGGAAGGTGCGGTTTCACAAGAAGTCTCGTAATATGAGCACGAGACGATCGGGCACAACTTAGCAACTACGCGGCACGCCAAATACGAGTATATCATGTTTTCCATTCGGTTGTGTTAAAAAAACCAGTAGTTTTACGGCAACTGTCAAATTACATACTATTAAACTTCATGACTTGATACAAAAATCATTTGAAGCAAATCACATACTTTCAATTTTATATTTAGTATTTAAAATCACTACAAATCTTATTAATAATTGGAAATAGTGACAGTAGGTTCAATTCACTTAATAACAAGTCTTGTATGGTAATGACAATGTCTTAGTGGCTTCATTGTAATGGTAATGCGGCTCTAGAATACATGAATGGGTCATTTGCTTTGATAGATTTGCATTGATTGGAGTCATACAACCATACTGATGTTACTCAATAATTAATACACTTACATAAGTTGCATAATCAATCAACCTGCCAAGCGTAGCTTAACCTTGGATCGACCCGTGACGCTGTTATTATTTTGTTACGAGTCTTTATGTAAATTGCACAATGCGTAGGTAATTATAATAATAATATAATAATAATGTTTATTTAAAGAAAACTTAGACATAAATTACAAACTATTTTAACAGGCTAATTTAGGACAGTTTAAGTGGTGCGCTCATCTGTAGCCGAACTAGGCAGAGCCTGTATTTCGGCCTGTATTTCGGTGGCACAATTATGTGGTAACTTAAACTTGTGAAATCAATAAGGACCCTGTCGAGATTAAAATATTATTACACAGCCAGATGGGTCCTATATTATTAATATGTATATTAACCTTTCTTTCCTTTCTTTCTTTAATGTAAGTAGGCTAACATAACATGTAATTTATATTTTAACATCCGACTACAAAAGATTCTCAAAAAAAAAAATACATAATGAGTCTTGATTTTCTCTTAAGAATAATAATTATTATTAGATAGGTACTTATGTTTCCCTTTGATACATTTTGTACCCAAGAAAGATTTCCAAAATAGATTTCGGTATCGTGTTTTCTTTCTTGTCCAGAACACCTACTCTACAACGACACTTAATAGCCATCTTCAGTAGGAATGAAGTTATTTTGATAACCTACATTATCATTACTTTGGTGGGCACGAATACCTCGTATTATTATTAGCCTAAAATATAATACTTCATGGTTTAGGCCTAAACCATGAAGTATTATATTTATGTTTAATATTAAAGTGTTATAATTATAAATAATACCTTGAGTATCAAAACCACAGAGTGTTAGGAAAAAAAAACTAAATCCTAATCATATGCGTAAGTCCGGATTCGGACCTCACATTATCCACGATGTAGTACGTACTTTGTAGAGGTATGAAGTCCGATCCAGTGAAGCAGCTACGGACAATCCCACCTACTGCGTGGTCAGGATGCAGGATGTGGGAGCTGGCACGACCGAAGCATACCGGAATTCGAATGATGGCATAAGAAATTTAGATAAACATAAACATTCGAAAGCCGTTAATACTCGCTTCAGCAAACCTCCCCGAAACGTTAACAAAACCGGGGGAGCCCCGCCAGCATCCTGAGGGCATTGCTATACTGCACACGCAGGGCGTTGTATGATCTTTGCGTATACCTAACCCAGAGACAGCAAGTGTAGAATGACTGTTAGTAAGCTCTAAACAGTGTTATTTTTACCTGCTTGCTACACCGTGTAAATCAGCAGAACAGCATATTAAACTGGACAGCCAACGATCTGAACTCCCAATCAATGTTCAGGTCAACATTCAAGTCATCGGTGATCCATTTAAACTGTGTGATTCTATTTAGAGGAGTATTACAAATTGTGACTTGTGGCACGTTGGAGTAAATGAATAGGAACAAGGTGTAAAGTTCACTCATCCCCCATAGAAAACGAAAGATCCTCCGACCACAGACGGGTATTGTGTCTGGTGGGTAACTGCCCGACAATTGACGTCGTCGGGACGTTATATACGTACATACGTACGGTCGTGGTACTTTGCTTGCGTGATGTAGGATTGTTCATGACGTCAGAGTGATGTGTAGTTCGTATGTGGCGATGTAGATGATGACTTCACATGCCAAAATACATTATGTAGATTAGAAGAGCTAAGCGGTCACACAGACTGACACAAAAAGCCATTTTTTTATAATATGCATAGATAGTGCAATCTCCGGACCGGATTCTTAGCCAATCATTACCACTGATAACCCCAACGAACTGTAAATCAGATTTCACAGACTGCCTTAATAACTGCCTAGTCATAACTCAATGAGAAAGTGAATTTGTTTGTTTGTTACTCTTTCACGCAAAAACGGCTGAACGGTTTTAAATGAAATTTGGCACGTGGGTAGACCATGACCTGGGTTAGGACATAGTATACTTTTTATCTCGGTAGTACGTTCCCGAACAGCAGCAAGTTAATTCAAATCAGAATTATCTTTGTAACGCCTACATTCTCTCCCACGAACGGGTTTAATAGTATTATTTTAATATTATTTAATAAAGTTACTATTAAACCCCTTAATAATTAATTTATTCTAATAATTAATAAATTAAGAACAACAGAATCATTAATTTTCTTTTTTCTCAGAACATCTGACTGAATGTCTGTCTTCATCTCGCTGCTAATCTGTAGGACTGATCTAAGAAAGCTGAGAGGCCTGAGAGGAAGAAATAATTACTTTTCTTTATTAACTTATTGTTAAGATAATGGGTAGCGGAATACTTTTGAAAGGCAATCCGTATTTTTAACCGAACCGTATTTCCAAAAAGGGGGAGATTATATGTTCGTCTATATGTATGTCCGGTTTTTTTTTTATTTTTATAAATGTATTATCACCGTTTTCTCCGCCAATTATGGACCTATTATTAAAATTATTTTTTGTTTGAAAGGGTATGCCAAGGAGGTCAGAATTAGATGAGGGAATCCCATGGAAGTCGAAGAAAATCCTCAAATTTTATAGGCACACCTATAGCGATTTGAGTATTTTTTATAGTAACTCGTGCATATACTCTCGGAAAGCACCATTTGGTGAAGTGGTACTGATCATAAAGACCACAGATGACCACCGGAACTCCTTAATAATAAGTATTCAACGGGTTGCGATTCGATTAGGGACTTTAATATGGTTGCGAAGCAATTTATGCTGGGCACAATGCATATGGTGAGTGGTTGTTCTCCTGGTTCTTACCAGAAGAACTCCTCATCATATAACGTCCCTACATCGGGAAAAGCAATAAGGTGATGAGCAGTTGACATTAGGCTATTTTAACTTAGATACATTACAAACTGACCCACTAACACCTGATAAAAAGCTTAGAAAGTCGGTGGCAAAAAACTATAATACAAATCAAAAGACACCGACTTCCGAAATTAAAGTAATTTTTCACTCTGTAGTGTTTTTTGGAAGTCGATTGTTTTTTTTTTAAGTTTTTTCAAAATATATTCGCATGATAAATTGTTCAATATTCAAGAGTCCTAGAATTGGCCCTTATCATTTTTCAATCGAGTATCTTATCCTTAAAACTATCAATACTTTCGGACTCTGTTGAAACGACAATATAGTTTACTGGGGATCCCCTCCCATAGACATCTACGTTCATATACAGGATCAATTTAAATTACGGTAACGAAATCAAACATGATAAAACAATAAATAAATTTATTTGAGTTTTTTTTTTTGACGGAAGTCATCAACCACAGCACATGATCAACCTATAATGTTCCCACTGCTGTGACACAGGCCTCCTCTCTGTGAAAGGGAGTGGCCCAGCAGTGGTAACGGCCGCGATTACGAGTTGTAGGTCATAGGTTCGAACCCGGATAGGCGCTTTACTTTGTGTAAATTATTTAATCACCACTGCTCTCAAAACGGTGAAGAAAAACATCGTGAGGAAACCGGCATATCCTAGAACCAAAAATTCGAAGACATGTGACATCTACCAACCCGCACTGGGCCCGCGTGGTGTATTACGGCCTACGCCCTCTCACAGAGAGGTCTGTGTACCAGCAGTGAGAACTGCTGCGGCTGATTATGTAGATATCGATACCCATCACGTCTGTGAAGTTTCGCAAACAAATTTAATTAGACTTTATGCTATTACTTTTTGAATAAAAAAAAATAGTCATTTATTCAAACTAGGCTGAAAATAGCACTTTTCGAACGTCAAAGTTACATAAGACAGTCCCCCAAAAATGCCCGCCCTTCACCACTTACTAGTGGCCACTTTAGCTGGGAAGAAGTGGCGGAACAAACTCCCCAGCAGCACATCTGTCTGTTTAGTTATATAAAATTGATTCTATACAAAAATGAAAAAGACACGAATTTTCTGTGGCAATAGTATTAATTATGGTTTATTCCTGAGATACAAAAGTGTATTATATACTTAGCCAGAGACTTGACAATAGTCATAACGACCGCTTCAACATTCTCAAATCAAAAGATTTGGCTAGCAACAATTTACTCAAAAACCGAGCAATCACCTGAATTTTGATAACAAAAGCTCTAATGCGACATTGAATTCATTCGATCAATGCCTTCGGGAAGAATGAATGGCTTGCGACAGGGATCGATCACGACTGAGCCGTCTACGGTGACTAGAGGAAAGAACATTTTATAAGGGGACTATTGTGTTCTGGTTTCTTGAGTTGAAAATCGAAGGCATCAGGGTTTATTTTACAAAAATCTTTTGTTAATTTTAAACTGTTGATGACATAATGTATAGTAACAAATTACGTAATTGTAATGAAGTAAGTGGGAAAAGAGTGGAGATATGTATGTAGAACGCGGAAAAATTTAAATAGTAAAGCCACGAGCTGCAACAAACCCAATTTTTATAGAATATAATAAAACTAAGTAAACTCGAGTGAAACCTATTTTGGTTATATTCACTCAGGAGTGTACTTTTGATAGAATGGATTACAACAAGAATCGAACACGACTGGGTCTTCCTAATCTGCGGCTGATTGTACCTGACGGCGAATGGAGGAAGGAACATTTTATTAGGTAACTATTCTTTAGGTAAGGTTTGTACAGTTTTCATGAGTTAGTTGAAGGCAATAGGGTTGATTTTACTAATAACTTTGGGTAATTTTAAAATATTTAATATCTTAAAATGCGTTCCTTGCGAAGCATGTGTGGTGTGACCATAAATTATAGGCTGATAAATGATGTGATAGCGCAACAGTGCGGCTTAGAAGAAGATGTAGTAACACAAATTGAAAAGAGTATGCTTAGATGGTTTGGTCATGTTGAAAGGATGAATGAAAGGCGACTAACAAAAGGTATTTACAAGGCAGATGTGAGTGGAAACGCCGGGAGGGGACGCCCCAGGAAGTGATGTAGTGACCTCATTGGTCATGTTCTTCAAAACTTCTAAAAGGTCAGGTGCGTAGTACTCGCAACCGGCGTGCGTGTATGACCAGATGTATGAACATAAACGAAGCAAAAGGAGTATATAAGGAGCGTAGCAGGTGGCGTTCTATAGTTTCTGCCTACCCCCATTGGAAGAAGGCGTGAGTTTATGTATAAAATTCGGTAACGTATTGTTTAGTTGTAAAAGTAATCGCGGATACAGGGTAGATAGTTTGTGGGACGCGAATAATAGAGTCTGACTTTGTTTCGGCATTAGTTCTCAGGGATCAGCGCCGGGGCTTTGTCTTGCATACGGTCGTGGCGTTATGCTGAGCGATGTCCGTTTTGCGTGGATGTGACTTCGTGCATCTTTGCGTTCTTTCTTTGCGTCATGTTTACCGCAAAAAACATATTTTCTTTCTTTATCAGTCGGCTAGGAAATTCCGGCGCTATCTAGTTTTAACATATTGACCAAACATTTATGGTCTGGTTGGAGATCTGCTTACAGAACATCATTTCATTTTATTTCATAAGGAGATTTAAGAGGCGAGCTGTATCAAATCCAAATTTTTATTGAATATAATCAAATAAACTCCGGAGTGAATATAACCTAGGTTTTATAGAAAAGAAACTGTTAGACTGGCTTAACGCTAATCTTACCTACATAACATCTAAAGGGTGTCACACACTTGTTCAGGTCGGCACATTCGGTTCGGCAGTATTGGTTAAACAACAAAGCCCACTCGGAGCAATTCCTACTCAAATATTCGGGGGACTGCCTCGTTGGTCTAGTGGTTACAAGTGCTACTGCTGAGTATAAGGCCCTGGGTTCGATTCCGCTTTGCCCGGGTCGGGCAAAGTGTTATTGGGTTTTACTATCTGGGTTTTTCAAGTAGCAGCCCGGAGTCTGTATTTGTGCCCGGATGATGGCAATAGGCTCGCCCCCTATTATATGGGACTTAAACTTAACAGGCGAAATATGGGTGTACTACAGGTACACCTTTGCCCTACCCTTCGGGGAAACAAGGCGTGATGTTATGTTATGTGTGTCATGTTATTCGGCTTTCATTGGGCTAGTGCCAATGGGCAAACTCCGTTCGCCATCTACCATCGCTTAAACATGTTTGGGTCAGCTCGGCACAATTCGAGATAAGCGAAACGGCTTTTTGGCGAACTTAATCTACATATTTGATTTTGCCGCCTGGCCGTACCGAATCATGCCGACCCGAACAAGTGTGTAGCACCACTTAGCGTTAATCTTTTCTATATAAAATCTAACATGAAACTGCTTTCACCTGCAATTTATTTTTATTGTCAATCATCTGTTTCATATTTATCCAGCCAGCCGGTATTTACTTAATATTTTTGCAAAAAGCCGTCTAGACAGTTAAGACTTAACAAATATAAGGTTTCAATAAACGTAAATATACGTCAACAAAGTTGGTTTATTGACAAATAATACTCAGTCATACGTCAAAATAAACATTAAATAAATGAAGATTTTGAAGAAAGCGCGACAGAGTAATAAAAAACCGGCCAAGTGCGTGTCGGACCACTCACAATGAAAGGTTCCGTAGTTAGGATGAATTTATCTCAAAAACAAACTTAGCATTGTAGTTGAAAAACATGTTCTCCCATACATCGATACACGTCACGGTCAATTCTCCAACTGCAAATTTAAGTTAGTCGACTATTACTCGTTAACTTGTAAAACCTACTTGCTTTTAATTTCGTTACATATACTTCTGCCATGAATGTTTACATAAATACAAAAACAACCATTTAGCAAAGTGATAATTTTTGTTAGAATCAAGTGTACACCCCCCGGTGGACACTTGACTCTTACAAAAATTATCACTTTAAAGCTTAATATTACGCAACCGGATCCCTAAATCAAACAAAACAAATTATTTAAAAAACAAAAAACCCCACTGCAAAAACATACCTAACTGAAAAGTCAACTTTAAGACGTTTGTCATCCAAAATTGCGGTGAGACATATCAAATCTAAATTACAGTCTGTTTTCGAACCTATACAATTAGGATTTGGCACGAAAGGTGGGTGTGAGACAGCCGTCCATGCCTTAAGAACCTACCTTTCATATGATGATTGCGAAATTGTAGTCAAAATTGACGTCAAAAATGCTTTCAATTCAGTAAACAGGGATGCCATGCTGACAGAAGTTTAGAACAAAATTCCGGAACTCTATCAATACCTGCTTACCTGCTACGCAGAACCTTCAAAATTAATTTACCGTTCCCATGAACTTTCTTCGGAGGTCGGCTGTCAGCAGGGCGATCCCCTCGGGCCAGCAATTTTTAGCTTGGCTATAAATCCGATTATTCAAAATTTAAAATCGAAATTTAACGTTTGGTATTTGGATGACGGAACCCTGGGAGGTGATGTGGACACAGTGTTATCTGACTTATCAGATATTAAAACAAATTTCGAAAATATTGGTTTAGAATTAAATTTTAGCAAATGTGAACTCTTTATTCAAAAGACTTCTTACGGTTTGGATAATTTAAAATCCAAATTAAATTTTCTGGCACCCAATATCAAAATAGTAGACAGAAAGTCACTTTGCCTCCTGGGTTCTCCCATCTTTGAAGAATCTTTTCCTGATTATATTACTAACACTATTTCTAAATTCCAAAGTCACGCAAATTGTTTACTCGAAATCAGTCCTCATTATGCTCTTATAATTCTAAAGTTTTGCCTTTTTGTCCCTAAATTTACTTATGTGCTTCGCTGTAGCCCTTTTTGGAAACATCCAAATTTGCTTTCACCAATAGACGATTTAGTCAAAACTAGTTTAGAAACGATTTTAAATATTCAGCTCAATGAACCATCTTGGTTACAAGCATCCCTCTCTATTCGGTTTGGCGGTTTAGGAATCCGCAAAATTTCGAGTGTTGCTTCCCCAGCCTTTTTGTCGTCCACCCATAGCACGTCACGTCTCATAGGTAATGTCCTAAGGGCTTTGCCCACAAACTATGAGACTGCGGGCTTGGAGGATGCCAAGAATGCTTTTCAAATTGCTTGCCCGGGTAAATAATTTCCAGACAACCTAAAATCTCAAAGGAGCTGGGACGATATTTATTGCGA
This sequence comes from Atethmia centrago, assembly GCA_905333075.3. Taxonomy (NCBI): domain Eukaryota; kingdom Metazoa; phylum Arthropoda; class Insecta; order Lepidoptera; family Noctuidae; genus Atethmia; species Atethmia centrago. The sequence goes on from HG995385.1 coordinate 21,058,346, forward strand.
TTTAACATACAAATCGATTCTGAGCCGCAGTTCAGGTCCGGATCGCGCAAGACTTTTGGCGGTCGGAACCAGAGAGGCCGGTCATTGGCTACATGCCCATCCTTCTCCATATACCGGTACCTTCCTGGATCCGACCTCGCTTCGTCTGGCGACTGGTCTGCGCCTTGGGGTCACGGTATGCACTCCACAGACATGCCCTTGTGGCACGGACGTGGACCGACTGGGTCACCACGGACTTTGTTGTCAAAAAAGTGCAGGCCGCTTTTCAAGACATGCAACACTTAATGACATAATCCGCCGGTCTCTTGCCAGCATCAATGTGCCTGCTCTTCTTGAGCCGACTGGCATTGTCAGAGATGATGGCAAAAGACCTGATGGTGTGTCTTTAGTCCCGTGGAGTTTGGAACGGATGCTTGTGTGGGACTCTACCTGTGTAGACACACTGGCACCGTCCCACCTCCAATGGACTACTGCTAAAGCGGGTGCAGCGGCAGAAAATGCCGAAAATCTGAAAGTTATTAAATATGGAGGCCTTGGCAGAGAGTACAACTTTGTGCCCTTTGGCGTCGAGACCCTCGGTCCGTGGGGTCCCAGTGCGCATAAGTTATTTGCGGAAATCGCGAAACGTCTAGTTGATGTAACTGGTGACCGAAAAGCTGGCGGCTTTCTCGCGCAACGTATCAGCATTGCAATTCAGCGAGGAAATGCCGCCAGCATCCTCGGTACAATGCCCCGAGGGCCTTTTTTAAGCTTAACTTAGTTTTAATTTAATTTAGTTAATGTTAATAATCATCTTGTAATTTGGTTATGTAAATAAATATAACTGAAAAGAGAAAAACAAGCATTATACTCGTAATGATAGAATTTTGGTATCGCAGACGGGGACAAACAAAAGTTACACTATATTTCAGGTTATTGGTTTATCCCCGCCTGCGATACCAAAATTCTATCATTACGGGTATAATGCTTGTTTTTCTCTTTTCAGTTAGGTATGTTTTTGCAGTCGGGTTTTTTGTTTTTTAAGTAATTTGTTTTATTTCAAGCTTTTTAGTTTTATTCATATATATATGGAATTGACTCATTGAATTGAATTACTAGCTTTTATTTGATATCAATATTGTCGTAATTTATTTAAAAAAATCGTTTCGCTCTCTTTTTTGTTGTATTTGCAGATGCAATATATAAAAATTATATAGCCTATGTCACTCCCACAATGAAGACGAATCTAACGACACCTCTTATGTTAAAATTCATCAAGCCGTTTAGGCTACAAAGCGTGCCAAAGAAATAGACATACATACTTACATACATACATACATACATACATACATACATACATACATACATACATACATACATACTCCCGAAAAACATTACCCTCCTTCTGGGGCAGTCGGGTAAAAATGGTTGGCAAATTACAGCTTTCTAGTAATAAGCGTGTCTGAGCTAAAACGGGGACAGACAGACAAGCTTGGTAGGGTAGCTCGCCATCCGATAAGGACCAGGCCCGGGTCGGCGGGGCGTTGTGTTCCACGCGCGCCTCAAAGAGATGCCTGACACACCCTTCCGCTCCGCCCAGAGCGGAAGAAGTTATTTGATAATAACCTACTCAAAAAAAAAAAGACAGACAGACAGACGGACATGGCAAAACTATAAGGGTTCCTTGTTAACTACGGGACCCTAAAAAGCGATATTGTCTATCATACACTTAATTAGCTTTTTTTGCAAAGCGATTCTTCAATGATAATGTATTAAGTAACATCTGGTTTTAAAGCCCCCTTTATGAATCTTTAGGGTCTAGCAAAAAAGCTCTAATACTCGTATTTATAAGATAACATTAACTATCATCACCCACGTTTCTCCGGGCTAGACAGAGGTGTAGAGTACACCCACATTCCGACACGTGTATTAAGACCCATGGTTCGAGCCTGTTGCTACTAGGCACAGATCCAAACTGTGGGCTTGTACAAATTCATGTGGAAAACTCAAATACATTAGGTACACCCCACCAATATTTTTAACGTAATCAAAACATAACTTTCATTAGAGCAAAACTCTACACCACCTTCATCTCATTCCACAGAAGCGAATAAAAAATACGATACAAGCAAACTAAGTAAAAGTTACACAGGCTCGCAGTCTAACAAGTTAGAGTTAAGTTAAATGATTGGAAAACTTCGGTTTCAAAGTATCACAGCGCTTAACAATTTTAAAGGGTACTTCCAATCAAATTGTGAAGTGGGCTGTAAAGTTATCCACTTAAGTTGTAACATAGCACGGTTATTGTTTAGCTTAGGAAACGTTTTGGTACACGGAAGGTTTGGGGTTGCTACAATGTAATTAAACTGCACTTAAGTTATTTCACTTTTGCTATAATAGTATTTATATAAGTAATAGACTGAATTTATTGAGACTACAACGAGGTCCACAATGTTAATAACAAAATAGCTTAACCTTTAGCCTTTATTATGTTAGTAATTAATAACTAAAATAGGTCAGATCTGGTTTTTAAGCGCTTACACTAGCGGGCTTTCTGCCCGGGCGACTGTGGGTACGCTTTTCCTTATGATTATGATGCCCAATAAACTCGTGGTCATAATCTGCCTAGCATTTTCCAACGCTGTATAAATTATTGGGTTAGGCATAGGTACATTATTAGACGTACAAAACATAGTATGGCATATTTCCACTACACCTACACACTACAAAGATACACCCTACACATACACTTCACACACACACCCTATTTATCTTTTTTTATCTGAAAGAAATCATAAGAGAATTATAAGAAGAAATAATAATTCTCTTTATGAAGAAATAATAATTTCCACCATTAACCGTTAAAATTTTCCATATTATTCCAATTTCATGGCTTTATTGCTACGGAGAATCACTGATTCCTAAGTCACTGTAAGTTACAGTGACTTAGGAATCAGTCACAATCACACCTAGTTTAGTTGTCAGAGTTGTTACGTTGTAATTATGTTTTTTGTTATTTACTTGTTGAATAAATAGAGTAAACCAATTAACTTTATACATATTACCCTATATAATTATTTTTTTCATTAAATTTAAATAGATATACTAATCTTAAAAAATACCTACAAGTATATAATAAAAATAACAAAAAGGCGGAAGAACCCATTGGGCGTCAAAAAATTCGTCCGCATCGCTGTCAATGGGAAAAGTGCCCTAAAGTTGTCAGAGTCATTAAATATTAACCTTTCTATTAAGCTTTTTATGTTTTAGTTATAAGGATATTGTAAGGGCTTTTGGTGAAAATAAATAATTATTTATTTATTTATTGGTAGATTATTAGACGTCCTGTCTAAAGTTTCGTTACTACTCATAACTCACTACTATTTATATCTTTATCTAGAAAATTCATCAATAGTGAGAAACTCATAACATATACGAAGTTTAATTTATTGTCGTATTATTTTTCCACCTTGTATACAGCAAATCGAGTTTTCTGTTTCTTTCACACGAGCACTTTTCCATGGTAAAGTTTTTACAATACGGCAATTGACCATGACTTATATAAATGTATGGAAGACCATGTTTTTCAACTACAATGTTAAGTTTGTTTTTGGGATAAATTCATCCCAACTTCGGAACCCCTGATACCGAGATACCGAGGCCCCTGGCAACACAGGCAACGAAAGGAACACGGGTGGGTTTTAGCCAGTAAGAGTCTGACACACCCTCCCGCTCCGGCCAGATCGGGAGAAGTTATTTGATAATTTCCCACCCAAAAAAAAAATGTTTTTGGGATAAATTCATCCCAACTTCGGAACCCCTGATACCGAGATACCGAGGCCCCTGGCTACACAGGCAACGAAAGGAACACGGGTGGGTTTTAGCCAGTAAGAGTCGTTCAAAATTCAAAATTCAAAATATCTTTATTGTGGGCATATGTTTGTTATAGGTCTTAACAATAAATTTGTGTTACAATATGTCCTGCCTAATAGGCATACAATAATTATCTATTAGCATTAAATTTAAAGTTATTTTACATGTCAAATTTAGTTATTATAAATGTCAAATTATGAAAATACAGTGAAATTATTATATGGTCAACAAAAATAAAAATCAATAAATCAAGAAATCTTGGATTGTGTAATAAGCTTTATCAATTAAAAAGTTTCGTAATTTATTCTTAAATACTGGAAGTTCCTTAGTGCTCAGAATGTCAATAGGTATTTTGTTGTACATTTTTGATGCAATGCCAAAGAAGCTTTTGTTAAATAGAGCCGTTTTATGTGCTACATTAGAAATTTTAAACATATATCTTTTCGATTTGAGCTTATCAAATAGATTTTCATTGGTTTTTATAAATACAGCTACTTCATAAATGTAAATTGCAGGAAATGTCAATATTTTAAATTTTTTGAAATATGGTTCACATGAATCAGGAACACGGATACCAGCAATCGCACGTACACATCGTTTTTGTGCTTTGAACACTAAATCCCTATTAGTGGCATTTCCCCAATATATGACTGCATATCTCAGTGTCGACGAAACATAAGCATGATATGCGGTCAGAAGAACTGATTGATCAACAATTTTAGATAATTTATATAAAGCATATGAGTACTGATTAAGTTTATTGCATATTGTGTCAATGTGTGTTTGCCAAGTCAAATCGTTATCTATCCAAAGCCCCAGAAATTTAACGCAGGTGACTTGTTCAATGTTCGTCCCATTATAATTAATATTGATGTTGTTATGTTTATTGTTACGCCCAAAATTTACTAATTTAGTTTTTTCTAAATTGATAATTAAGTTATTATCCGTCAGCCAGTTAATTATATTGCGAAGAGTGGAATTTATGTCATTTTCAAAAGTATCAGTATTTTGACCTGTAAAGATGGCTGTGCTGTCATCAGCAAAAAGGATCATGGGATGCTGTGAAACTTTAGGTAGATCATTAATGTAAATCAAAAATAGCGGTGGGCCCAACACACTACCTTGCGGCACTCCATAGAGAACTTTTTTGGGCATGGATTTATGTTTTTCTTCGGTATTATTTAAGAGATTAATATTATTTATTTCTACTAGCTGATATCTATCCTTTAGATAAGATTCTAGAAGTTTATGGACGTTACCCCTTATTCCATAACAGTACAATTTATTTAAAAGTGTTCCATGGTGCACATAATCGAACGCTTTTGTCATATCCATAAACATTGCAGAGACAGGAACATGTTTATCAATATTAGTATAAACTGGTTTTAAAAGATCATAAATTGCTAAATTAATTGACTTATTTTTTCTAAAACCTTTTTGTTCTTTAGCAAATAGATTGAACTTCTCTAAGTGAGTATTAATTGCATTATATATAATTTTTTCAAATATTTTTGAAAAAATAGGGATAAGTGCTATTGGTCTGTAACATGCCATGTCTTCCTTGTTATTTTTCATAAAAAGTGGCTTCACTATAGACTTTTTAAGTTTAGTCGGAAACACACCATGTTCAATACATAAGTTAAATATATGACTTAGTACTGGGCTGATAATGGGAGCAACTTCCTTTATTGAGGATGTTGTAATGTCATCATATCCAGCACTTCTAGTATTTTTAAGTGATTTAATTATATTATTAATGTCATAAGGTATTACAGGGTTAAAAAACAAAGAATTATGAGAGCTATTGGGTAATGTCAATTTGTTATTGAAAGATGTCAAATTTATACTAGGCTTATTATTATTGTCCGCAACTGATGCATTATTATTATTGTGTAAATTTATTGGTTTTATTAAGTGAATATAATAATTATTAAATTCTTCAGCAATTGTTCGTGGGTCTGATATTGTATGATTGTTTACTTTTATTTTATTAATATTTTCTTTTGGAAGTTGGCTTTTGTTTGAGTTTATAATTTTCCACGTGGCTCTCGATTTGTTCTCTGCATTGGATATTAGGTAATTATTTTGAGACTTTTGGGTAAGTTTAACTATTTTTTTGAGACGAGAACTATATTGTTTGAGAGCATTTTTCTTGTCTTCACTAGGATTGAGTCTATACTTCCACAGTTGCTTTCTTTTTTGCCGACAACCTTGGCTTATTCCCTTAGATAGCCACTTAGGTTTTTTAATAATTGTGTTTTTATTTTTTATAATTGGAAAACAGAGGTCATAAAATAGTTTATAATGGTCGAAAAATATGTCGTATGCCACTTCTGGATCACTACTTGAATAAACATCATGAAAGCTTAAGCTCATTAAACATTCTTTAAATTTAGTTAGGTTCTCTTTACTAAAGTCTCGCCTTTTTGTGTACCAGAAGTTGACAGTACAAGTTTTTTTAACAGGAAATTTTAATAATTGTGCCGTGTGATCTGACATACCTAAGTCAATGACGTCACATTTGCTACCTCTAATATTATGGAAAATGTTTTCAATGCAAGAGTTACTCGTTGGCCTTGTTGGATTGTGTGTGCCAATTTTCATATCAAAGCTGGAAATAACATATTTAAGTTTCAGAGAAATGGAGGTTCTTTTTAACAAATCAATGTTAAAATCACCGCAAATAATAGTTTTAGTTGATTTTCGATTACGTAATTTGTAGTGGATTGTATGAAGTATGTTAAAAAATGTATTAAGTTCGTTTTGTGTAGATTTTGGAGGTCGGTATATACATATAATTACCACATTATGACCCAGAAGTTCAATGGCGGAACATTCCGCTACATTAGGAACACTAAGGCTAACTAAATCTTGAAGAACTTTATATTTATGGATATTTTTTACTAGTATACACGATCCTCCATTTCTGTTATGTCTATTACAACTTGTCGCTAAAGTGTAATTCGTTATGGTTAGGTACATAAGGTCTGAGTCAATCATATTATGTTCTGTAATACATAAAATATCAACTTCTTTCTCAGATTTTTTTAGGTTTTCAATACTTACACACAATACATCAGATTTGCTTATCAATCCGTTGAGATTTTGATGCATAACAGTTAGATTATTATAAACGAAAAAAATGTTTGTTACAGTCCTGTTTTTTTAAATCAAAACTATGACTATCATTTTCATTCGTGGACGGAACAGACTCAGTCTGTGACAGAGCAACATCATTAAACATATTTATCTCAGTGATGAGCTCCAGAACATCATTAAATGTTGTGTTTATACCGTTGTTATTAATTGCCCCTGACCTCTTACGAAACGAGGTATAATCATAGTTCTGATTCAAGTTAGAGTCAAGTACATATGCATACTCATGCGACATTATATCTAGGCAAAGTAAGTTGTTAAAGATTTCAATTCTACCATTAAACATATTAGTGTAGTAATTAAATTTATACGTGGGTAGACACAAAATAATATTTGTGTTATTTATATCTTTGAGGGTGTTTCTTATATAAGCTATCAATTCAAAGTAATCTTTTGTCCTTTCAAAATCCTCTGGGCCAGTCAGTATGACGCAGTAGTCATTCATAGTATACTGTTGTAATTTAGATTTTAGACCTGTTAACAACCGTTCAACTCCGCAGGTAGGCTTTAAATAATGGCAAATATCGTAATAATTCAAGAATACATCCAAAGCCTTTGTTAGGATCTTATTATTCTTGTCCCCACTTATAATGCATAGTTTATTCTTTCGCTTAATTTCCTGCACATTTTGTTTATTTTCTGGTCGTATATTATGTTCTATTAGCTCTGTTATATTTGGTAACAGAGAAGAATCTAAGTGTTTGGGTATACTTTGTATTGGGTGGCCTGCTAGAATACATTCTGAATCATTTATTGATTCATTTGTACTTGTGATGCCTAAGCCACTGCCATTTCCATTGTTTAGGTTATTTTTCAATGCATAGTCGTTTTCGGTTATCTTAATTGTCTGCGTTTGTTTGGTCTTTGTGAGCTTTTTTGTAATATTTTTAGGTGTTGTTACTTTTACTTTCGCTGGACTATTGGCGATTTTTTTGTATATCTTGTTCTTCTTAGTAAATTCTTCGTTTTGCTCCTTCAAATTATAATTTTCGAGTGATAATGATTCAATCTCCTTGTGCGCGCTATTTAGTTGTGATGTTAAAATGTCTATCTTTTCCTTTAATACCTTTATTTCATTATTATCTTCGTCTTCCGATACTTCTGGTAAACTATTTGTCGTCTGTTCTAAACTTTGTGAAATAATATCACTATCATCATCAATGTTTGGTTCGGACTGCGTGCGAGTGCGCCTGAATGTTATATTACTCAGATAATTCATTTTTATACAAATAAATACTCAAAAATATTTCACAGTCGCAGGATTCGAACGCGACGCCCCGTGTGTAGAAAGCAAGTCCTCTTACCGCTGCGCCAATCGCTCAGGTACAGACTTGACAAAAATTGCGTTTCTGTTGTGATTTCAATGACGTCAGTAAGTTAATTGGTAACTGGTCCAACAGACGTCCCTTTTTACAATACTTTTTTTCTTTGTAATGGAGTTATTAGACTTATTAGTCTTGGCAACTTCGTTTGTAGGACAACTAAACTTGATACAGGAATTGGATGTGAAATGGCGTTGTATTAGCACCACTAATGTCACTAATGAAGTAGTTGAGTCAATTGATTTCCGTAATTCTTCAGCTAAGTCTGTTACTGCAAGGTTCAGCTAATTACCCATAGGTGTCATTGTCAAACACATATAGTCCCATATAAAGTGCTGCCATCTATCTGATAGCTTTGATTTATAACTTATGACTTAGACATTCAGCTATTCGCCACTAGGTGTCCGTAAGGGCGTTTATTGATTTTTGACGAAGAAAGTTCCGCTATCTACTATTGGTTTCGGGAACAATTCTTCGTAACGGTATGCAGTTCAAAATTGTTGATTCTACTATTGCCCACTAGGTTTGTTCTTTTTTGTTATTTCAAAAAAAACAAATTGTTTGTTTTTTATAGCACTTAACTATGGATTTAAGTTATTACTCACAATACATTTTTCTGCTTGTTGATAATGACTGTCTTAAGAAAGGATAGAACAACAGTTATGGTGTTCTATGCAGTTTAACGTCAGTATGATCACAGCACGTATAACTTTTGTCACAGGGTTATTTCGTCTTAGATAACGTTTCTACGCAAACTTTCCTTCACTATAATTGTTATAATTGTTCACGAAATACTTTCACTGCACAGGTTTAATTTTTATGAATTTTTGGAAAATCGACGATTCCGCACGCGTGATTTACGTAATATGGACACGAGCGACTCACGAGCGGTCTGACACACCCTCCCGCTCCGGCCAGACAGGGAGAAGTTATTTGATAATTTCCTACCAAAAAAAAAAGTTTGTTTTTGGGATAAATTCATCCCAACTTCGGAACCCCTGCTATCGAGATACCGAGGCCCCTGACAACACAGGCAACGAAAGGAACACGGGTGGGTTTTAGTCAGTAAGAGTTTGACACACCCTCCCGCTCCGGCCAGACCGGGAGAAGTTATTTGATAATTTCCTACCAAAAAAAAAAGTTTGTTTTTGGGATAAATTCATCCGAACTACGGAACCACGCATAGGTTCCGGACCTATGCGTGGTTCGACACTCACTTGGCCAGTTTTTTTCTGATATTGCTGCAAACACGCTACTTCGTTTTACAAATAAGAAACGAATTCTAAGTTAATCAGTAGTCCTCTTCAGACTGCAAAAGTTAAACTTTAATAAAACTGCATAATTACCATCGTCTTGTATAAACACAACCTGTATATGAAAATTACCTTGCTTACTCGCATGCGTTCGTACGTCGAAGTTAGTTCATCCAGAACTTGGCTAATTTAGATTGCTTGCAGTCAGACGTGTGTGGAATGCTATTTTAGAGCCTTAGTAAGATGTTGGCAACATGATCATCATCATCATCATTTCAGCTGAAAGACGTCCACTGCTAGACATAGGCCTCCCCCAAGCACCGCCACTTCGATCGGTTCTGTGCTTCCCGCATCCAGCGGACTCCTGCGCCCTTCACAAAATCAGGGATGTCTTGGCAGATCTTAGCATGTCTTGGCGGATGTTAGCATGTCTTGGCAGATGTTGGCATGTCTTGAACTATTGTCTTACTCATCATTATAAATGCTTAAGTAACTCTGTCTGTCTGTTACTTTGTCACGCAAAATCCTCGGTTGCACGGGAAGTTGCGGACACTAGCCCATTTACAATGCAATACAAAACCTTTTCACGCCTTAAGGGATTTCAATGTAATGCCAAAGACAAAAAAGGTGCAATTATTTTTTTTTCGCGGCCATTAATTAAACATTATTAATTAGATGATAACAGTAATTAGATGAGGCGAGTTATTGAAATAATAAAAACATTTCTTTGTTTTTACTTATTTATCATCTAAAAGCAGGTTTGTACAGTTAAGAGATTTTTTACATAAAAATTCAAATATATCATCTCGCACCGCATTTGTAGAAAAATCGTTTTTCAATTAATTTTTGTGATAGGTTTTTCCAATACCAACTAAGGTTTCAACGATGGTTGCGATGTAAAACCAAATGCACCACTTCCCATTGTGATTTGGTCATTGTCCTTTGGTGCACAGAGTGATCATGACCTGGGTTAGGAACTTTAATTTTCATCCCGGTAGTACGTTCTTGTGGGATAATTTCCGACAAAAACGCGAGTGAAGCCACGGGAAAAAGGTAGTGTTCTATATATTTTATGATGATATTTGGAACATATTTACGAATCTCCATGGACTTAGATTTCAATGTAGAAGCAGACTTTTTGCATCTGCCCAGCTTTTTCCCAACTATGTTGGGGTCAGCTTCCAGTCTAACCAGATGCAGCTGAATACTGGTATTTTACATGGAGTGACTGCCTATGTTCTATCTATGTTAGAGGGTTTTGGTTTCCGCACTTAGTCCTTCAGGTGGACCACTGTTCGTGGGCCATGGCGGCCGTTCGTGGTTATTCCATCCAGCCCACCTCCCTCCAGAAGTTGATCACATCTCCTGGTCTGTTTAGACCATCTGTGTAGGATCTGGGTGCCCCGAGGGTTTCTGTTCTAATCTGGGTGACGCCTGTGCATTCAAAGAGCACATGCGCACCGGGTTCCTCTGCATCCCTGCAAGCCTTGAACAGAGAGCTATCCGTTATGCCTATTGTGTGGAAGTGTTTGTTTAGCGAACAGTTTCCCGTGATGGTCCCCGTCAACAGGTGCAGGCCGGTCCTGTCCAGGTGTAATAAGCGCCTGGTTAACTTACTATCCAAGGATGGCATAGCCTCCTTGGACGGTCTGCACCCAGGTGCCGAGGACCACTAGTTCTCCGCTGGTGTATGGGTGAGCTCCTGTAGCCATCTGCGTAATTGGTTGAAGGGGATAGGTACGATTGTTTCGGGTCCGCAGACTGACGTGCCGGATCTCCTGGCTAGTTCGTCAGCTGCGTCATTACCTAGTGATCCGCTGTGTCCTTTCATCCATTGTAGTGTCACTGTGTTGCGGTTGAATACCATTATACGTTCTAGGGTATGGTGACATTCTTGTGTTAGTCTCGAAGTACTGTAGTTTTTCCCTAAGGATTGGAGAACTGAGGCGCTGTCGGAGAGTATACGTATATGAGTGACTGCCTATCTGACCTCCACAACCCAGTTACTGGGTAACATGATACCCCTTGGTAAGACTGTTTGTCAGATTTTCGGGCTTCTGACGTCCCGTAACAACTGTCAAAAATCTACAAAACGGCTTAACGTGCTTTCCGAGTCATGGAGGGGTTTTGATTTGATTTTACAAGGTATAGACAGAATATTCTTGGATATTAGATGTGCAATTGAAAAGTTCTCCGGGTCCCAGAATATCTATCAGTCTCGTCAAAATCAATACAAGTCCACAAATAGACATGCCAAGGATGAACTAAAAAGAAATGTTCTTTCCGTGTTTTTCGAAAGACCAATGGCCAATTGAAAGACAAAAATAATATCATAAAATAACATCACGCCTGTAATCCCCAAGAGTAAGGCAGAGGTGTAGGTTAGTTACCGTATACGCAAATTTCACCAGTTACATTTAAGTCCCCATGCGATAGGGGGCGAGCCTTGCCATCAACCGGTCATAAATCCAGACTCCGGGCTGCTACTGAGAAATCCCTGATGGAAAAACCCAATAACACTTTGCCTGACTTGGGACAAAACCTAGGACTTCATGCAAAAATGAATAATTTTTGACTTTTAAAAGAACTAATATTCTAGCACATAATACCACTCAACACGCTCTTACAACCGATTACTGTCTCCCTCAGTATATGATCTTTTTAGTGGCACTTTTATTTCACACCTGATCCTGTAATAACGAGTAATGGCCGCGCTAAGAGACGTCACCTGGGGACGACTTGTTGCTTGTCGTGGCACCAATGCCGTGAAATAAATATGAGAAAACTAGCGCGGGAGGTGTAGGGATTTGAGGCTGTGTGGATTTCAATCTGTGTGTATTTCGCACTGTGTGTAGACTATGTGGGTCATCGTTTAATGACGTTCTTTTTTCACAGTTAGTTTTTAACATGATCTGACAGTTTGAGTATTTTTTGCGGCCTACGCAAATGTCCTTTCTTCTTAAGTTCTAAGTTGAGCTGTACGACTACTGGCAAATGCGTGCACTGACTGGACAGGACCACTCAATCTGTGTGGTTTTATCATCAAAAGGCCATTTCAGACACCATTCTACATGTTATTTACATGATCTGATCAAGATTATGTCTGGACTTTAAAAGACACTGTGACCTCTGAGTTTGTTTCGGCTTTTCTTCTCAGAGTAGTCAGATAGGAGGTTAATGGTTACCAATTCGCCTTCGCCGAAAGCTCATATTCTTTCCCTTTTGTATTCCTCTTTTCCCCTTCTACCCCTCTCTATCTCAAGAAACGTTTCCAGTTTCTTGGCGACTCTCCCACACGAAATTTTTAAGGTCATCAAGTAACGTGAAGCTTAAAATGCCTATGCATTCCACAACTTTCGTCGGCAAAGCCTTTACTGTCCAGGCCGCTCGTATGTGGAATGCATTGCCAGTTCAAATAAAACACGCTCAGTCTTGACTCATATTTAAAAGACTCTTAGAGGAACTTGTCGTTGTGATCTTGTTCTCGTAACTGGAATAGTGTTAATTTATTTTTTTTTTGCTTATACATTTAATATGTATGTATTTATGTATATACTATTTAGGATATGTATATATATCTGTGTATCAATTGTAGTATATTGTATTTATTTTTTGCACCAACGACAGCCCCACTTTATGTCCAGGCAAATCATTGTCCATTCCATGGTTGCCTGGAAGAGATCGCAGAAAGGGATAAGGCATTGTATATTGTGTAGTGTGTGATTTATTTTTTGTTACGTATATTTGTGGTGTACAATAAAGTATATACAGGGCGTCCCACGATATTGCCACATGAAGGGAAGGTACCTTAAATAATGTAGATAGAAAAAAATACTAAATGAAGACTTAATTTTTTTTTAAACATTACGAACTGCATTAAAAGAATTTTTAATAATGACCTGTCCTTTTTTTTTTGGGTGGGAAATCATCAAATAACTTCTCCCGGGTGTGTCAGACTCTTACTGACTAAAACCCACCCGTATTCCTTCTTGTTGCCTGTGTTGCGGGGGCCTCGGTGACCCATAAGAACCTTCCCGCGACCTGTCTGAACCGGGAATCGAAGCCGCTACATGTGAAAACGAAACCTGTTAATTTACTGTACCGATCGAAAGGCTGAATCATACACATTTATTTCTTCTAAATAACATAGCATCTAAAATAATCGGAAGATCATGAAATTTAACATTTATTTAAAGATTGAAAAAATATGATTGACGTATAAAGAGTTTGTACAAACCTACGGACAGAAATAAAATCATGTATCTACCATTTATCATTTATACTGTGTTCTAAAAGATGGTTAGGTGGTTTAAGATAAGTAAATCAGTTAAATTAGTAAAAGGTAGTTGTAGTAATAGTAGGTCTAGTAACCTAGGAATAACTGACACTCATCATAGCATAATCAGCCTGTAATGTACCCACAGCAGGGACACAGGCCTCCACTCTGTGAGAGGGAGTGGGCCGTAATCCACCACGCCTAGTGCGGGCTGATAGATGTCACATGTCTACGAATTTTTGGTTCTAGGGCATATGTTTCCTTCACCGTTTTGAGAGCAGTGAAAGTGAAGCGCCTGTTAGGGTTCAAACCACTGCTTACGTTTTTTTTTTTTGTGTGGGAAATTATCAAATAACTTCTCCCGCTCCGGGCGGAGCGGGAGGGTGTGTCAAACTCTTACTGACTAAAACCCACCCGTGTCTCTTCCGGTGCCTGTGTTGCCAGGTAACCCTTTTGTACCTTCCAACGACTGCTCACGATGCTCACCATAAATTACACTACTTTCAGTTATTAATACTATGATTTAATATCAACATCAAAATGATACGGTTAATAGCTATGGTTGTGACTGGTTCCACAAGCTCAGATGCGAACCAGTGTGAAAAAAAATATATAAAAAAAAATAACGTAAAATCGCTGTGAAAGCGTCGTTGATGGAAAAAAAACAACATCGAAATAGAAAACCTATTCTCTTCTACTCAATAATCCACTACAAATAACACACAAACACACACACACATACACACACACAACACCATCAGACACATCAATAATTCTCATGATTTTAATGTTTGTTAATGTTACCTACCTTATTAAAAAAATGTGCCTTTTATTTTCTTTGACGCTTCATTTTTAATTACGAACGACATACCTAATGCTTTATTTAATGGAGGAACACTGACTCCCAAGTCACAGGTTTAAACCTAGTTGAGCCAGAGGACCTACGTTTAAACAACGCTGTCACTTTTTTTATGGTTCCGTACCTCAAAAGGAAGAAACGGAACCCTTAAAGGATCACTCGTGTGTCTGTCTCTGTCGGTCCGTCCGTCACAGCCGATTTGCTCCGAATCTACTGGACCGATTAAGTTGAAATTTGGTACACATATAAATTTCTGTGATCCAAACACGGACGTGTAACATAAATCAATATTTTTTTTAATATGAAGGTCACTTTTGGGGGGCAAATTAGAAAATTTTGAAATATATTTGCAAACTGTACCGTGTGACATTTTAAATGAAAAGGCTAGTTGTGAGAATCTCATATTATTTTAAAATAAATAGTTTTAATTTAAGAAAATAAATAAAAAATGTCCATTCCCCATACCATTATCTCCGAAACTACTGACCTTAAAATTAAAAAAAAAATACAGAAAATAGTTCTTTACTTAAAGTTTACCGGAAGACCTCTAAGTAGTCTATGGTGTTAAAATAACACGGTAAATCTTTCAATATTGTGCGTACAAACTTACATTTGCAGTCGGA
Source organism: Atethmia centrago (assembly GCA_905333075.3). Lineage (NCBI taxonomy): Eukaryota > Metazoa > Arthropoda > Insecta > Lepidoptera > Noctuidae > Atethmia > Atethmia centrago. The sequence goes on from HG995385.1 coordinate 21,073,687, forward strand.
CTGCTTGGGGCAACATGTTTTAAAACTACAATGTTAAGTTTGTTCTTAGAATAAATTCATCCCAACTACGGAACCCGTTCATTGTGCGTGGTCCGACACGCACTTGGCCAGTTATTTTTTAAGAATTTATTTTTATTATATTATTAAATAAGAAAACTAGTTCCAACTCATGTCTAGATTTGAATCTATTCGCGGTCAACCAAAAGATTTAAATCGTAGATTCTCTTTCACAGATGTGTCGCGTTTCTGTTTCGTTTTGAGACCTCTAACACACACAATGTCTTACAGACTTGTCATGGAATGGCCCTATGTATTAAACCAGGTTATAAAGTTACTGTGTGCCAAACATCCAAATCCGTTCAGCCGTTTTTACGCCAATCCGGAAGTACCTACATAATCCAGGCAAACAGAAACGGACAAAAACTGTAAAAACTATATTTTCGGCATCAGATTTATTCTCACACCTCGGAGAGATTAATTTTTTTAATTTTTATATTCTATTTACTGTTTTAACTTCGTTACTGTTTTATAATATATATGACGGCGGAAGTGTGGGCGTTTTTTTTTTTTTTTTTTTGGGTGGGAAATCATCAATTAACTTCTCCCGTTCTGGGCGGAGCGGGAGGGTGTGTCAGACTCTTACTGACTAAAACCCACCCATATTCCTTCCTGTTGCCTGTGTTGCCAGGGGCCTCGGTGACCCATAAGTACCTTCCCGCGACCCCGGCAGGCATCGGCCCTAGTGGACCCCTACTTTTGTGCTGACGACATCTCTTTGAGGCGCGCGTGGAATACGACGCGCCGTCGACCCGGGCCTGGTCCTTACCGGAAGGTGAGCTACCCATTGCTCACCGTCCGCAAGCCCGCGCCTACGGTGGCCGGAAATCCGCCCGAGATTCCCGACGCCCAGGGCGTCTCCTGCGGCGGCTAGGGGCGAGAGGGCGCGAAACGTGCCTTTCCCTCAACCGTCCCGCCTCCTCCTTCGCGAGCATTACTGCTTTGCAGAAGGAGGTGACGGCTGCCCATACCCTCTCGCTTCGTACCATGGCCTGAACCAGGCCTGGACGCGAGAGGGGCGTAGCGGTGATAGGGTTCACCGTCATCGTTTCTTGGTGCGGGTTCCATGAGGTGGGTAGGTACTCAGGCAAACCAGTAAAACGTAGGTTGGGGTACAAAATCACAGTCACGTCTATTCGACAATTTACAGTGGTTGTCGTAATTGGTGGCAAGGAACAAAAGCTTGTACGGTGAACGTGACAGTTTTGATCGTATGATCTGTATTATATTGCGTCAGGTACAGCAATGCGATTTGACTCTATCTCGCGTTTTTGATCGACTGTCCACGTGTAGGTATGGCGGGAAATTAAAGCGCCACCTCACGGCGTTCACTTTACAAACCGATCAACCACTAAGAATTAAGTTACAGTTTGACCAATATTATGAAATCAACGGGTTATAATATTCTGATAATGTTGTCGTCTTGAAATCGCTTGCGACGACATTTATGTATGTATTGATTGTGTGAGTATGGAATGGATACTTTTTCGCGAGCGTAAAGAAAGAAAAGAAAATAAATTTATTTGACCCAGGTTAAGGCACACAATTTTCATACAAAAACAAAAAACAGAAAGTAGTTAGAACACAGTATTGTGTGCCTCACGGCTGCGCCAAATAGGCCCAGTTCAGCATAAATGCCAGACAACTGGTGCCTGACGCTGGTTTTCAACTGGACCTTATGTTACGAGGACGTCTTACGGATGTAAATCAGTTTTATAGTGGAAATATTTAAATAAAAATAGATAGATATGTGTAGCAAAAAATAATAAAATATCTTGGATAATTGTTTAAAAAAATAATTATAGATAGCGTACTGTGGCAATTCTAGCAATTTAAAATCTACGTTTCCTTGAAAATGTCCAGCGTGCAATGCTAGATGCACCCAATTACGATATGGTTTTAGCTTTAAAACGGAAGGGAACGATCCAAGTAGTAGGACATTTTGCTTGTTGCAGTTAATAATGAGGGAGCCATTTCCTGAAGGTTTTCTATAATGAACATAGAACAGCACGACGGTACAAGGAATACGGTTTTTATTGGTGATGGAGTTCACCTGTAATGATGCCTTAAACATTTAGGGTGAAATTAAATTAGCTAACGAAACTGTACAAACTTGATATATAATACCGATATCCTTATGACAATAAAACCAAAAAAAAAGAAAAAAAAACTGCTTTACTAGTTAGAACAACTGTTTTAGCTAGAAAAGCATTTTCTAGTTAAAACAGTTGTTCTAACTAGTAAAAAAGTTTTTTTTTTTTCAAAATATGAGTTTAGTCTTTTTTTTTTGGTTGCGAATTAATTTTTAAGGGAATCATTTTAAATTGACATGCTCTTTTATAAATATATTTATTTACATAACCAAATTACTCGTACAAGATGATTATTAAACTAAATTAAATTAAAACTAAATTAAGCCTAAAAAGGCCCTCGAGGCATTGTACTGAGGATGCTGGCGGCATTTCATCGCTGAATTGCAATGCTGTGCGTTGCGCGAGAAAGCCGTCAGCTTAAATGAATTTAATAAATACATAAATATTAAACATTATAAATTAATTTAATCTGAAATGTATGTAATGTAATTTTGATAATGATGTATGTATTTAATATTTTGGACCTACGTTGACATTATATTATGTTTTTATTTCTGATAATTAAATATATTGGTAAGTTTTTGTATGTAACTCCTACCTATTTCTATATGAATTAATGATGTAATCAATCAATTTTATTTATTTATTTATGTCGGCATTGTCAATGTTAATGAATGTTGTTATTATTTTATTAAATTTTAAACTTGTATTATTATTTGCACACCATGACAATAATTATGGTAAACATGTTAGCACATTTCCAAGTACTTATAACACCTTGCATTTTTTTTCTTATAATTGTATGTACACATGTGTTTGAGCAAATAAAGTTATCTGAATTAAATATACCTGATCACGGGGTCAATGTCGCCTGGTAATATAGCATAATCAGCATACAATGTTCCCACTGCTGGGACACAAGCCTCCACTCTATGAGAGGGAGCGGGTCGTAATGTACCACGCGGGCCCAGTACGGGTTGGTAGATGTCACATGTCTTCGAATTTTCGGTTTCAGGAAATGCCGGTTTCCTCACGATGTTTACGTTCACCGTTTTGAGAGCAGTGGTGATGAAATTATTTACACAATGTAAAGCGCCTAACAGGGTTCGAAACCAGACCTACAACCTCATAATTCGGAGCCGTTACCACTGGTCCACCATCGCTCTGGTAAGATAGTAACTTGAAATTATGAGGTTAGTTTTATTTTGTGGTAGCGTCATCTGATATAGCCTTATCAACCGGCATGTCCTAGAACCGACATGTCCTAGAATCAAAAATTCGAAGACATGTGACATCTATCAACCCGCACTGGGCCCGCGTGGTTGATTATGGCCTACTCCCTCTCACAGAGAGGAGACCTGTGTCCCAGCAGTGGGAACATTATAGGCTGATTATGCTAGGTAAAACACTGGAGGCCTTTCCTTCACTTTATGATTGACACATTATAAAACTATACTGCACCTAAGTACAAAAATACCTAACCCAGGATTCATTCATAATTCTAAAAATAGATAAACACCTTTTCTTATTACGTCAGTAGCGTGAAACTTTACCGCCGAAATATTACAATTTCCATTTCTCAATTATTTTCCAAAACAACTAAAGTGTAAATGTATCAGTAACAAGATTCCCAGTAAATCTGTAATCCAATTTGAATCGTAAAGCCGATTTGATATTGATTTACATTGAATAATGGTTCCGATTTAAATTAAGTAAGATATTCTTATCAACTCCGATTTGTTTGTACATTTGGTATTTTATCCCAAGTTATGAAAAACGATTATTTCTACCTTCCCTATCTGCCTCGTTGATAGTCTTTCATACATATAATTATACCGCCATGGGATCTGGAGGCAAAAGTCCTCGCGCACGTATGGGAGTGGCGCGAGGAGGCGAAACGCCGCCGCCGGGGCGTAACTCCGCTGCCGTGAAAAATCACGGCACAGCGGACGGACCTCCGGCGGGATCTCATGGTGACATGGAGAGCACGGTTGTCGCAACCCAGTGCTGGGCACGCCACAATTGCGGTGATAAGTCTTTGAGGAGTGGCTAGAGAGAGGTGCCACGGCGTCCTCACCTTCCGACTGACGTAGGTCCTCACCGGACACGGCAGCCTCAGAAGGTTCCTGTGTCGGATAAGGCGGGAGGAAACGCCCGGGTGTCACCACTGCGTGGATCGCCCGGAAGACACCGTGGAGCATACGGTGGAGGTCTGCCCGGCTTGGGCAGAGCACCGCCGTGTCCTCGTGGAGGCAATCGGCGGCAGAGACCTCTCGCGTCCGGCGCTGGTTCAGGTCATGGTACGGAGTGAGAGAGCATGGGCAGCCGTTACCTCCTTCTGCGAAGCAGTAATGCTCGCGAAGGAGGAGGCGGGACGGTTGAGAGAAAGGCAAATTTCGCGCCCTCACGCCCCTAGCCGCCGCAGGAGACGCCCTGGGCGTTGGGAATTCCGGGCGGATTTCCGGCCACCGAAGGCGCGTGCTTGCGGACGGTGAGCAATGGGTAGTTCATCGTCCGGTAAGGACCAGGCCCGGGTCAACGGCGCGTTGTATTCCACGCGCGCCTCAAAGAGATGTCGTCAGCACAAATGTAGGGGTCCACTACGGCCGATGCCTGCCGGGGTCGTGGGAAGGTACTAAAGGGTTACCGAGGACCCTGGCAACACACACAACGGAAGGAATACGGGTGGGGTTTAGTCAGTAAGAGTCTGACAGGGAGAAGTTATATGATGATTTCAAACCAAAAAAAAAAAACATATAATTATGACGGCGCAGGAAGTGGCGCCGTCTCGTTTTGTTATGAAGTTACTGGAATCACTGAAAAGGTCGAATAAAAGTGACACTGGCTGATTACTGTAACTCTAGCAAAGTGTCGCTTCTATAATTGCGTGGCGGCTGTCTTCTGATGACAGAGATGATGTCACGGAAGCCGTTGTCATATCACGTCCACGACAAACTTGTATATTCCACAATCTGATGATATTGAAGCTGCTGTAGCACTTACACGATTACCACTTCTGGTAAAGGCTATCCCACGCCGTTAAATATTCCTAAATTTTCGAAATAGCACTTACCACTGTTTGTCTCTGCGTCACCCAAAGGTTGACTGGTCAAAAATGCCTACCTATATCATTTAGTCCGCCTTTATATATTTTTGTGCTTGAAGTATTAAGTAAATAAACTATCAGAGTGGTCACAAGTCTAACTAATGAGCATACAGAGTGGTCTTGGGTTCGTTGCGCAATCGGGAATAGGACATTTTTAGAAGCAGCCCGGAGTCTGAATTTTGTGCTTGGTTTATAGCAAGAAACATACAGTTTGTCTGCTTCATGATTTATTTATCGGAATAACGTAATACCCTACACCTACCTACAGTTAGATTCAACAGGACCTGCATAACTGCTTAATGATCTATGACAGTTAAATTACGTTTTATCTCTTTTTACCACGTATGAATCACATAGCATTATCTCTATCACTCAATATCGCTTTTAAATGCTACTATAAAATATTATGCAAAAATATTCAAACAAAAACACGAGGAAGAGACGTTTTCTATTTTCATTACGATACATTTTATCCTAAGCGGTTAAAATCTAATACAAAGAAAACGAAACCCACGTTAGGGATAAAAATGAATAATAAATCAGTTTGAACCAATGCGTACCCTCATCAAAGTCATATCGGTCACAGAGCGTTCGTTCATCGATCGATCAAACGCCTAAAGATTAGATAAAAGGTACTTACCAGGTAGCTCCAAAAAGTTTGACGTTCTCCTCTGCCGGCCTCTCATAGTATTCTGAAAGTTCAGCGGCCCAATGTCTTCGACAGAGTCGCAGTTCGACATGGTAGATTCCCTCGACCCTCGTCTGCTTGCCAAGTATGCTAAACCGCCCTTCATGGACCCTCTACGCATCGGAGAACACGGTCTACTGATACTTGTGGATCGTGTGTGAGGAGTATCATCCGTCATGTCTGTCAAATCTGATGTCGATTTTCGACATATCTTCGAGGAAATCGTCGTGCACTCATCGTCCGCATCGTGAAGGATCGCAGATGGTGTTCCCGGCATCGCGTCTGTAGAATCATCAGTGTGACTGGACACTATGCTTGGAGACGTCGCGAGTCGTGGCGAGCTCACTGTGGAAGTAGAACCGTACAGTTTCCTGGTATGCTTAGGGGACACATAACCAGGGTTCGTGTGAATGTGCACAGGGGGCGGTTTTGGCGATCTGGACTTCTCCCGATGACTGTGCTTTAGAGACGTGGTGTATTGCAGGCTGGTTCGGTCCACGCAAGGACTAGATCGCCCTGATGGGGACTTTTGGGGGAAATTGAAGTGCCTTGGAGACATTGGGCTTCTGTGCCCGTGGGCTATTGGAGATTTTGGGGGCTGGTTGTGCTTGTCATAGCTGCAGCCAGACTGGGGCGTGTAGTAGCCTGATGAAGAAGTGCTGGATGCAATGGAAGGGCTTTTCTGGGGGAATACGAAGTGGCGAGGACTTTTGGGGGTGTGTGGCTTGGGAGAAAGGGGCGGATAACCTCCGGGGCTGTTCACTGCCATCTTGGTCACTTGAATTATCACTCGATCACCATTTCACTGATCATCTGGAAAGAAAGAAATGGTAGATATTATTATCAAGCTTCACTGGGTAGCAACGTATTTCTATCGACTATCCAGCTATCACATTATTATTTATTACGAACGTAATATTATTTCGATCTCTTTCGTATGTTACAGTATTAATACAAAAATACGTTACATTATGTACTAGCTACTACCCGTGTCTTCGTTCGCGTGGAAGTGGTAAGACACCATAATATACAAAAAAAAATAACAGCCACATTTTTATAAAACTTCTTCTACGTTTGTAGTTTTGGTCTCAACAGCCAAAATATAAAGAGAGTCAGGGGTGACGCGCGGTGCGGGAGCGTGCGACGCACAGTTGTCCGTGTGAGAAGCAGCTCGCCCTGAGGTCGACACCCGCCTCCTTCAGTAGCAATTTAATATTGCTTGCTAAGTTTTTAATTTTTAGTCACAACACTGATACACTGACTGTAGCATTCCTACAGATTATTCCTCAATTATTATTATTCTCTTAATACGAGTAAGCTCAGCCGAGAGATGAATTCTTATATAAAACCCACTCCAGATGTTGACATATCGTCGACCGTAGGTTCAATTGAGGTAAGGGACAAAATACCCAAAATGAGTTGAGTATACAGTTTTGTTCAGAATTTTTCGCTCTATCGAATGGTGAATATGAAAAAATTCTATCTTAAGAAAAATGTCCCTTACCCTAATGATTTTTGGATCCAAATTTCGAATCGGCCCCATTATAATAATGTATCTGAAAAACTATGCAATATAGGAACTTGAAATGGTGTAATTATCGCCGCCAATCTATTTCAAATAAGGTAAGGGTCTTCCCAATCAACGAATTACCATTACATGGTTTATTTTTGAAGAAACAATAATAAAACTGGCCTTACACTAATGTCTTTGTTATCTCAAAAAATAAATATCATCCATACTTTAAATGGATTGCACGAGTTTTGACATAGTTGTCCCTTACCCCAATTTGCATTGTCATACTTTAAGCAGTGTCAACGTTACACCTATTTGAATCGAATTATATTTAGGTTTGGTGTCCGTTACACCAATTTGCTCGTGAGAAGTAATGAATATTTATCCCTGTTACCTTTATTTACACACATTTCTAACTTCATATCACAAGATACCACGTACTTGCACTATTACCATCCTTTTCTATCTGACAACGTCTTTCTGTGTGCGAAAGAGAGGATGATACCAATGCGAAAGCAGCGCGCGGGCATCAAAAAAGTCGCTATCAGTGGGAGTTCATCTGTCGTTTGGTCGGGATTGTGCACGGTTTTTGACAAAAACAATGTGGTAAAAATGGAAAAACAAAACCATTTAAACCAATTGCTTCGACGCAGACAGAAATTACTGCAATTAGTGAATAAGATAACACAGTAAGTACATACATTTTGTTATACTACAATCATTGTTACATGTTCTAAGCTGTCTGTGTGTTTGCCTATGCCTATTGCTAATTTTGTTCGTTTATTTTAATAGATATCGATTCTTGTATGATAGTAATATAAGAATCATAATATAAAACTATTCAATGTTACCTAATTATTGTCTAATAGTGGACAAAAAATATTTACTAAGTAGGTACTCAAATGCGCTGCCAAATGTTTACATTGATAACACTCTTTACAACTAATATTGTAATATTTCAGATCAAAAGATGAGGATGAGGAGAAAGAAGATGAGACCACACCTGCTAAGGTGAAATCAACACCTCCGATGAATAAAAAGTAAGTTTCGCAAAGTATCTTATTCAAATTTCAAATTACGTTATTTCAAGTTAAACAAATATCAACTTTATTTTAATGGGAACTAAGTTGATTCCAGAGTGACTAGCACTGTTGAAAAAGTTATAAAAATGTTTGAAGTTGTAACGTGAACTGAACTTTATTGTGTAGGGTTTAAAGTTATCTTTCCATAAACTCATATTTGTTTACATTTTTGGCGAATATGTCGCGATTCAAATTTGCCTGTTTGCTTACACGATGTAAAAATAAATTAAACTTTGCGATTATAGGTTCTAGAGAAAACTTGATTGGAACAGTAGTAACGTGTTTTTTTTTTTTTTGAGAATGACGTATCTAAATGATAACTAAAACTTTATGTTTGAAAGCGCTCGCGCGCCCTTACGTCCTCGCTCTACGCCTTGTTCTTTTTCCAAAAAGTTTGCATGTGAGTTATAATTGTTATTAAATTTTCGTTCCTGAATACGAACTAAGTCTGAATGGGGAAGGATATAGGGTAGTTATCAAAAATGATTTTAACTTTTATTGTGTGCTTTGTAGGTCCGAGTCAACAGTAAGCTCTGAATTTTCGGAGAGTATAAATGACACAATTGAGGACAGTGACATTGACAACTCTAGAAATGACGAAACTTTATTATCAGTCAGAGAACGAAAGTAAGTATAATTTAATAAAAAGTAAACATTTAACCTTTGCACTTGTATTTCTCTGTTTGCAACTTGTCTGTTTTTCCTTATATTCTGTACATTAAAGTGTTTACTTACTTAATTTACTTACTAATTTACTTACTTACATTTTCAGCTAATAATATTGATATAACCGTCACTAATACTAGCAATTTTCTAATTTGTTGCTGTATCATTTTCAGGTTATATTTGTTTGGAAAAACCGAATCCAATGCCTTCAACTCATCAAACCAATCTCCTGTCCAAGAAAAAGGCAAAAAAAACATAGTGGTGTATAGCAGTAGTGACACTAGTGATATAATTAACACATCGACAGTTTCTTTGGAATTGACTCATTCATTTTTCAATAATTCGTCGGATACAAGCACAAACTTTCACGTACCTGGACTCGATCAAATAGACAGCTACATTTGTCGTGAACAAACACAAGAGCCATTTAAAAAGCGACCTAAAATAACTATTCTTTCTGATGAGAAAGTAGATATTCTTAACAATAATCTGTATTTATCTAAACAGTCCATACAACCCACCATAACTGTAGATCACTACGAACTAGAAAAAGAGGCTATATATTTCAATTTATGTAATGTTAAAGATGTCAAAACTACTAGCAATCTTCTCTGCAATCCCTCTCATGATTTGAATCTCACTCATGCTAAAACTGAGACTTCGTACTTACCAAACACGTCAGATGTTTCTCAACCAAATAATATAGCTGCTTTGGAAGTATCCAGCGCTACCAACTACGCGGCTGGTACCATCACTATTGATACTTCGTCTTCAAACTTGCAAAAAGATGCAATATGAGACGTATCTGGCACAAAAATTGAATTCAGCACCGCTCCCGGTATAACTTCAGACATTTGCATAGACGCTAATATTTGTAACTTGCAAGATCCAGCCTTGAAGTCTCATAGCTCACAGTCTTTCGCTGATAATACTTTCAGCGAAAATGTCAAGTCAGATGATAGTTCTCACAACAAAACCGAATCTTGGAATCGACCTGGCACTTCTTATGACGTAACTGAAGACTGGAATCAACCTGGCACTTCTTATGACGTAACTGAAGACTGGAATCAACCAGGCACTTCTTGTGTCTATACAGTGGCTGCAGATTTCCTAGGATCTTCGAATCCTGTTAGCAGTCCTGATAAGAACAAATCAAACTCTAAAGTAAAAAAGCGCCACAAGAGAAAATGTAAGAAAGGATTTAAGAGAGCGCGAGAGAAATTTTCCGGAAAATGAAGATTTTTCAGATGGTAGTTCTGACGTGTGGTCATTGAAAGAAAGCGAGGTATCTGATACATCAGGTAAATCACATACAAAGAAAAATAAGCGTAAGAAAAATATAACTAAACAGAAAATAAAACCGATCGAATCAAACGAGCAAGAGAAAACTGTTAAATATAAAAAGGAAAAACTGATTAACAAGCGAAAAATGATGAAAACAAAAAGAGTAAAGGGCGATGCTTACGAAACGTCATCTGGAAAACTCAAAGAAGCTAAAAAACTACAGTCTAATCCCTGTCAACCAGGAAAATGTCCCAGGCAATGTAATGAGCTTTTAGATGAGAGGCGACAAAGAATTTTCGACCACTTTTGGAATTTAGATATTCAGCAAAAAAGAGATTGGTTAGTGCACTGTGCACTAAGAGTACCAATTAAACGGAAAAAGACTGATTCAATTGAAAGTAAAAGACAATGTACATTTGAGTACTATATAAATGAAGGAGAAGGACGGAGACAAATTTGTCAACAATTTTTGCTAAAGACTATAGATATTACACAGCAGTTTTTGTTATATACTGTATAATGCACAAAAAGAGGGTTTATCCCAAAAAGATAAACGAAGTAAACCAATTAATAACATAAAATATGAAGAAGCTACTGTAAATGCGGCAAAGGAGTACATCGAGTCTCTTCCGGTACTACCCTCACATTACTGTAGGCATTCAAGCAATAGGCTGTATTTACCACAAGAATACAAAACGTTGACAAACTTATACCGCCTATACCGAAAATCATGCGAACAGAAAAAGATAAATTACCTGAGCGAACGTGTTTTCATTAATCTGTTCCATAAGGAATACAGCAACATAACTATTCACGTTCCGAAGAAGGATAAGTGCAACATTTGCGCTAAACATGAAAACAATCCAAACGAGGCAGAAAAGGAGAAGGAAAAGATTAAAGATCACATGGAAGAAAAATATGCTACTTATGAAAGATTTACTAGTCATCAAAACTATTCTGTAAACAAGGACACTCTAGTGGCAAGCTTTGATTTACAAAAGATTTTAAATACGCCTCATGGTGACAATATTTTGTTATTCTATAGCAGAAAATACACTGTGTATAACTTTACGATTTATGAAAGCTCTACTCAAAACGGGTTTTGCTATGTTTGGGGTGAATGCGACGGAAAACGAGTGTCAAAAGAGATAGGGTCCTGCCTATTCATGTATCTGAAAGATGTTGATGATAGAGGAATAAGAAAAGTTATCCTGTATTGCGATGCTTGCAGTGGACAAAATCGTAATAGGACAATGCTGGCAATGTTGCATTATTTTTTGTCAATTTCCAAGAATGTCGAAACGATTCAGATTAACTTCTTATTGACCGGTCATAGTTACATGCCAGTTGACAGCATGCACTCTGTTATTGAACGAGAAGTGCGAAAATTGACTGTTTGGAGTTACACGCAATGGCCTAGTTACATGGAATCTGCTAGAAAGAATCCTCGTCCCTACGTCGTAACCGTTATGGAGCACAAGGATTTCATTGACTGGGACCCCGTTACAGAAAAACTGTTTCCACAAAAGACGAAGGACTTGCAAGTTACGAAAATTAGAATAGCTACGTTAAAGAAAAAAGACCTTAAAAACATTTGGACTAAACACTCTATGAAGGAGGAAGCGGTTGTTTATGTCATCAAAATAAATGGAGAATTGGCAGCCAAAAAGATAGGGAGTAATCCAGAACGTAAAACGAAAAGTGGGAAGGGAAAAGGAAAAGGAACGGGAAAGGGTAAGGTTAAGAGTAAAACATCTATTAGTGTGCCGTCACAACTAGCAGACTCGCCTGATATAACAGTGGACAATAATTGCATAGAGCTAAGACCTTTGTATAACACCAGGCTGCCAATATCGTTCGCAAAATACAAAGATTTAAAAAAATTGTGTGTTAATGCTATGCCCAGTAGATTTCATCAAGATTATTTGAAGCTACCATATTGCGCTAAAGTGATTGACAATTTGAATCAAACAGACGAAGAAGATAATGTTGATGAAAAAAGCGTCTAATTCTGAAACGTTTATTGATCTCAATTTTATTAATATATTTTTTTTAATGTTTATAATGATTAAACATTGATCTCATGTTGAAGGCTGATTAAGGGGTAGAAGTAAAATTGTTTATTTTAATTTGATTAACAATGCCTTATAGGCTCTATTATGATTATTTGCAGCTACTCTTTTATTTGAATAAGAAGTCAAAGTAAGTATAGGCAAAATTGTTACCATTTTTTTTTAATAATTTGATTATAATAAACATCTTAAACAAAATAAAAATTGTTTTATTCAAACTAATACAAATTGGCTATTACAATGTACAAACATTGCATGTAAGCGACACACAAAAAGCACACACACGGTTCTAATACATTTTCATGTCTCTTAAATGATTTCTTAAAACGATTTCATAAATTTAAGATATCCGTACGTCAAAAGTGTGTACTTCATTTTTTGTCAAAAATCTCTTTACACTGTATTTTTTTCATAAGTTTTTTCAACAAGTCCATTACACTTTTTTTTCATTAATAGATTGGATCCAACGTAGAGGTCAATTTAATGTAAGGGACGGGACTACAAGATACTTGGTCAGTAAGGGACATTACTAACAAAATACGTTGTTGTAAGGGACATCTATTTTCTTAAATAGCTAACTTATATAAATAAATGTTACACACGTAGATAGAGCACTAAAATACAAGATTATGTGTGAAATCAGACCCGAAAAACGTTAATAACAAAAAAAGTTATGGGCGATTTAGTCAGAAAAAAAACTTTGTCGGCCTCTCCTGAAAAATCGTATTTTGTCCCTTACCTCAATTGAACCTTCGGTCGACGATATATTATGACTCCGTAATCATCTTTAAAGCCCAAGTTGTAAGGTGCCAAAGCACGCAACCCACACAATCTAAGATTCATTGCGTTAGTATGTTGGTGTTTCTTGCAACCTCTGTAGCTTATTTCTTATGTAATTTTATACAAGATGTCATTTTGCATCCTCGTCAAATTCAAGGAGGTAACTATGCTAATGATTCTCAACACGAATCAATAATAAAATAAGTAAGTCTCTTTTTTCTAATTTTCGGAAATCGGCATGTGTGGGACACGCATGTTAAAACGTGGCCCGTGTGATACCGCACTGTAACTGCCTTTTTACACATACATTACCGCATACGCAACGGGGTGATTCTGTTCTGTGAAAGTGGTGTATTCTAAAATACTGTCAAACTTAAATAACTAAAAAACAAGTATGTATTCATTATTGAGCAGGTATCGTAATTTTGTTTGATTATATATGTCTTTCATAGCGGCCTCCTGAAATTTGACGAGGATGCAAAACGACACCTAGTATTTTTCTGTTTGTATAGTTTTGTTACCACTAAATTTTTTACATTCCGTTTTTACCTTATAAAAATATTTCTTTTTATCTTATCACTGAATTTGAGAATTTATTTATTTATTTTAATTGCACTTCAACAACTTACTCACTGAGACATACACAAACAAATAGTTTTAGGAATTATTGTGAATTTGTCACTTACAGAAGTGCACAGCACTAGCACAGAAATGTATAGTACGTACAAGTAGCTGTTACACGTAGTTGAATTACATACATAAAATAAAATAGAATTAAAATGAGTTATGTTCACAAATAATTAGTTGAGATCGCAAGTACAAAATATTAAAAAAAAACAACAAAAAGAAACGGCCGGCAAAGAAGGCTATGGAAGTAAATACAATAATTATTACCAGGCGGCTCGTGACGTACAGACGACTCGAGACTCCGAGCTGGTTAGAAGTAGTAGAATGTTGGTTCACCTGTTATTGGCAACTATATAAGCCCATGGCTGTTACCTACTATACTTATTATTTGATATTTTGTATACAGAAGCTGTTGGAGTACCTATATACATGAATAACAATATATTCCCATAAACAGTCTAAGTGACTGCTAATGAGGAATAACGTGTGTTTATACCATAGATATTTATTTTTATTATAACCTTAGATAACATACGAAATGAGAAGAGGCCAAAACTTAATTATTTTCTGAGTACGTTCCACAAACTATCCCATAATAGTATTACAAAATGTAAAAGACCGGACAAGTTCGATTCGGACTCACCCACCGAGGGTTCGGTACAAATTTGTAGGTATTAAATAAATACTATTTTTTTATGATTTTATTACAAATGTATAGTTTTCAGATTTTTCCCTGTACTTGTAGTATAAGACGATATTACTTGCCAAATTTCATAGTCCTATAAAGCTGCATAAACGCCCGTATCTTTTTTTACGTCAACTTAGAAGTTTGATATTTTCACAGATTCAAGGGACTGTAAACTTGAGTATACGGTTTTAATTTCAACTCGATACCTCCACGCATTCCCGAGAAGACCCTTTATCGTGACAGACAGACGGACAACAAAGTGATCCTGTAAGGGTTCCGTTTTTTCCTTTTGTTGTACGGAACCCTAAAAAAAGAGCTAACATATAAATCAATTGCTGAGAATCGAACTTAGGTTTGCAAAGCAGTTGCCAAGCCGTTGAGCTATGCGCTTTCTTAAAATTAGACAAAAATAACCGTTCTTATATATTTCATGATTGACTGCTTGGCTCCATCAAGGTATAGCGTGAAGGAAATCATTATTAAAAGGTTAAATCTGTAACTATCCGCAATATTCTAACCATTTGGCTCGTCTTTTTACAATTTGCGGTAAACTACAAAAGAGTACGAACATAAAGCAATATTACTTATCCCCCATAGCAAATAGCGTGATAATTTATAGCTTATAAACTAACCAGACTTATAGAAAATATCTATACAAAATTTCAGCAAAATCTATGCGGCAGTATTTGCGTGACGCTGGAATGTACATTCAGAGAAACAGATAAAAATTCTAAATACGAGTATTACATTTTCGGCATTAGAATCGGTCCCAGACCTCGTAGCAATTATTTTTTTTCATAAATTTTCTATGTACAATTTTAACTTCGCTACCATTTTATTATAAGAAAGAGGGGCTTGTGGCCAAGTAATACCAGCCGCACGGATCAGGTTAAGCTACGCTTACCGCGGTTGGTCCGTGTATGGGTACATACCAAGACCCCTCCGTGACTCGGAAAGCACGTTAAGCCGTTGGTCCCGGCTGTCATTTGTAGATCTTTGACAGTTGTTACGGGTCATCAGAAGCCCGAAAGTCTGACAACCAGTCTTACCAAGGGGTATCGTGTTACCCAGTAAAAATGGGTTGTGGAGGTCAGATCGGCAGTCGCTGCATGTAAAATACTGGTATTCAGCTGCATCCGGTTAGACTATACTATTAAATACCATTTTATTATAAGTAAAGATATATGGTTGATTTGGGATGCTGTTACGCAATTTAAAATGTTATTAGCAGTCAGCTGTTGTGCTGAGGTGAAATATGCGTGTTTAGTTATAGGTAATGTTTGGCGGTAAATGTATTCTTATTCATCATTCTCCTGTCCTTATCCCAATTTATTTGTGATCGGCGCAATATGTCGCTTTCTTCCATACTTCTCTATCAGTTGTCATCTCGGTAGTCACCCCCTTTCTAGCCATATCATCTTTCACACAGTCCATCCATGGTTTCTTTGGTCTTCATACTCATGAATTTCCTCACGACATTTTCCTCATTCCTCCGCATGCGCATACCATGACAACCAATTTCGCACATCTTTTCAGTCACCGGTGCCATTTTCAGACTTCCTCTTATGTACTCATTTCTTATTCTATCCATTCGTGTCACACGGTCGCCACACATCCCTTTTAGTATTCTCATCTCAGCTGCATACAATTGCCTTTCAATCATCCCTTTTGTGCCCCAACAGTTTGATCCATAAAAGACAGCAGGTCTTACCATTGTTTTTGTTTGTTTTTGTTATGTATTGTTACTATTAATGGAAAAGTACCTACGAGATAAAATATCAAAATTGTATATTGGAGCTATATCTGCCAACAGACTGTTTTGCAGTTTGGCAGAAGTAATGTTTTGTAAAACTTATGATTTCACCACGAATAAACGCTTTTTCATATGTATAGAAGATAGATTTTGCGATCACGTGAACTACCTTTTGGCTGACCGTGAAACGTGAAAGGTTGAAATAGAATAAGTGTACTTGTTGACAGGCCTACACTGTCCCCCCCGGATATCTATGGTCCTCGCATATCTACCTATAACCACTCATTTGAAAGCATTGTAAAAGCCAAATACTTTTAAAAGAGTACCCGATGAGTTTATTTCCGGCTCTTCTCTATAGGAAATGACCAATTGGAACCATGTACCTAGCTTCTGACGTTTCATAAGTGCCCATGTATGTTTATGTGAAATAAAATATTTTGATGTTAGGTAAAGCATGAAAGATTAATTTCACAAATCGTGACTCTTCCACAAAAATAACCAATATTTTGACGTTTCATAGTTTCATGAGAACTTTAAGCCACACAACTTTCATACCACAATATTTTACGAATTTCCTTGATTTATTTCACCAACGTATACATATCGTGTGGTTTTTTTTTTTTGGGTGGGGTATTATCAAGTAACTTCTCCCGTTCTGGGTGGAGCGGAGGGTATGACAGACTCTTACTGACTAAAACCCATCCATGTTCCTTCTGTTGCCTGTGTTACCAGGGGCCTCGGTAACCCTTTCGGACTTTCCCGCGACCCCGGCAGGGTCATAAAAAAATAATTTTAAAAAGTCCTAACGTGGCTATATTTTCGTGGACGTCCACATACATTTTATGTACGAGGACGTGGACGTCCACGATAATATCGTCACGTTAGAAAGCGCGTATTATGTCCCTGACCATTAACATATCACAGACACCTTACCGAGACAACCCAAATTCGAAGCCAAACGTAAAACATAGCATAAGGAAACCGTAACTGTAGGTCCGTCAATGTAAACAGAACTTGCCTGTCAAACAACGAACCGTATTTAAACTTATCTGGACCGTATCTCCGGGAATAGCGACAAAACTTCCGAAGGGACTCGAAGGATGAAATAAAACTTATTTCAAACACAAAGTTTACAAGATCATTGTTTTGTTTCGTTTCTTGTTATCTTGTTTCTGTTTAAGCTGAGTTATTTGTTTACATTCATTTTGTTAAAAATATGGGGAGAATATTCTTAAGTTTATTCATAGCCTTGTAAAAGTAATGAGTTGAAGTCTCTGAAGTACTAAGGTAACAAAGAAATCTTTATTTATAACGTTTATTTTCTATTGTGGTAAGACTGAAAGCCAGGCTGATATTCAGACACGCATGATTGATACACCTGCACCGGTTTGATAGATTAGGCTTATAAACTTAACTCGATATTTCATTTACCTACAAAAGTAGGTACTTATACTCTTTTTAAAAATCTTATCTTAAGATGTATAATAAAATATTACTGCGAAACTCCCACCCAGAATACTACTCATAACCGTTCAAACAAAAATGCATTGAATACGTCGCTATAAGCCGGATTTACATTAAGAAATTAGTTGCGTAAACTTAGTTATTTATTGATAGTTTCACGTGTAAATAATGATCTACGTGGGACACTCATTAAATTTTGCGAAAAATAAAAAAAAATGTTGTATGGGGAAATATTTTTTTTATTAAATCTTTTCAAAGTACTCTCCAAAAGCCTTTATAGAAAGTTTCATGCGTCTGAACCAGTTTTCGAAACACTTTTCCGTCCTCCTCAGACACCTCGTTTACAGCCTGCTCGAACGCTGACAACGCATCTTCCGGCGACGAAAATTGTATCCCTTTGAGGTTTTTTTTTATTTTCGGGAAGAAGTCAGGGCTGTAAGGAGGGTGACCCAGGAGTTAGACCGGCGTGCTGTCCAGGAAGTCCCTCGTTTGAGCGCAGTGTGCGAAGGTGCGTTGTCGTGGTGGAGCAGTAGCCCGCGGAGCCCTGTGTTTGGTCGCTTGTTGCTCACAACAGAGAAAACTTCTACCAAACGTTTGGTAGTATACCATTCAGTGTTGATGCTTCTTTGGTTCCGTAAAGGAATTGACACGAAGTAGCCAGGCAAATTGAAAACGCTTGTGATCAAAATCTTCTCCCCACTTCTAGGTCGCTTCACTTTGGTAGGCGTTGATTCGTTTTGAAACACCCAAACCGTCGCTGGCGTTTCGTTTCTGGATCGTATTGATAAATCCAAGACTCATCACCTGTAATGATGTCGTAAACACGCCGAGACGAGCCTGGGTTGTTTATCATATCGCGGCACCATTCGACCCGGGCCTGCTTCTGAACATCGGTGAGTTTGTGCGGCACCCAGCGTGAAACTATTCTCCTCACGCGAAGATGCACGTGTAAAGTTTCATGAAGGCTTCCCGATGCAACCTGCAATATGCTAATATATAAATGTGTGTGTGTGGTGTGTCTCTTTATACGTAACTCGCCTATTGTCATGGATTAAATTTTTCACTGCTAGCACGTTTTCTTCCATAACAGCCCTCAAAGGGCGACCACTTCTTTCTTCAACCCCCAAAGTTAGTCGTGCTTGAATTCGTTATACCAACGATACACGGTTGCTTTAGAAGGGCCTTCCATCCATGAATGCCATTTGAAGTCTATCGTACGATTCGTCCGGTTTCAGGTGACACTTGAAATCGTAAAAAATCATAGCACGAAAATGTTCTCGGCGCAGATCCATTTTTTAATGAGACACGATAATTTAAATTAGCTCGTAAACAATGTGGCGGGAAATTTTGAAATTGGAACGTACCTATTTTTACATACAAATAATCATATTTTCAAAAAAGATTATAACTGGCCAGTCTCTCATACATTGTTACGTTGTAAATTTGAGTACCTACCAAGGGTTGGTATTACACAGCTGCATTACTAATAAATAAAGTAGCATTTACCTGAAAACATTAGTGGGACATTATGAGGTTTCTAAGTACTATATTTCATTCTAGTTTGTACAAGTAACTTTGGCCTGCACTTGATATAAGGACTCATTCCTTCAACTGTATTTCATCACTCGACTCTTTAGTTAACGCTTTCTAACATTAAATCAATTTTCTAAACCCTGTTATACAGGTTTTCACTATTAATTAGAACAATAAATGTTTACATTCCAACTGTCATGTAGTCGAACGTCAGTTTCTGACGTTTAGAAATGACATCTGATGGTCGCTGATTCACAGTTGTAGTTTAATCGATATTTGATCGTATTGATTGCAAACCATCGAATTAATATCGTATGGAGCAATCCTTAATAATTTTCAGCTTTCAGTAAAAATTAAAAATAGAGTAAATAACCGAAAGCGGAAATGAAACAGTTTTTTCAATAAAGACTTCTTTCTAGAAACTTCGTTGTCAAATAAATCTATTTTTAATCTGTAAATTATCTTTGACATAATGTAGCCAGGTTGTACGTTGATAATTAGCCCAATTCATATTTCGAAATAATTACCCCGATCAAGACAAGTTTTAGTATTGGGAACTATAAATAAATTGTTTGTTGGTATAGATCAGGAAGATTATTATTATTTCAGAGTTTAAACGTCACGTTGGAATGTTGTTAGTGATTTTCAAGAATTGAGTATCTTGGTGTAGTATTTATCTTATAATCATTTTACCTGAAATAGGGGAGATTTCTGAGATAGTCAGTCTATTTCCGGTTTGTTATCCGTGACAGGATAATTAAAGAGTGGTGGCGTCTATTTGCCCTTGAACACGCTTGAGTGATACTTGAAAACTAATTCAATGTTTTAAAAGGTAAGGATTTTGTGGTAATAGTGCTTAGAAGTGGTCTGTGAGCCCTTCCCTGGTTGTTAAAAGGATATTCTCGTGATCCATGGATATTTATTACAGGATTCCAAATAGCGCATACGCAGACCCCTGTCCAGCCAGTCGAGGATCTTACAGTCAAGTGCTTTCTCCCTAAGTCAACCGTGAGTATTTCACCAGCTGACTATTTGCCATAGATATGCCATAGGAAATTCCTCAGTGTTAACAATGGTATTTAATTCTTCTATAGGTTTTATCTCTAACTCCCCACGACCGTAGCTTTAAATACTGAAATATTAGCTGGCTGGCAATAGTAGGCTTTCACAGTAGTCCTTTTTTTTAAGATGGTAGACCCGTATCGGCTACCGTGTGTTATGTTGTGAAGAATTAACTTTATAATTATACTGTGTTTAAGATAGTTTGTTGTTTCTTTACATTTCTATACCCAACCACCTGGCATCTGGGCTTATGTTAGTTTTTCGCTAGGGGGGACAAAAAAAGGATAATACGAGTATAACAACATAAAAACTTTTTTTCGCAATACTTTCTGAGTGGCCTGGTATTTACACGCGATTCGTTGATGACTAAGTGGGTCATTGTTTTTTTTTATTCTCAGTTAGTTTTAATCATGGTCTGATAGTTTGAGTAATTTTTGCCTACCCAAATTTCCTTTCTTTCGCATTGTTCGTCGCATCGTTGAGCTCCTTAAGTTCTTAGTAGAGCTGCACGATTACTGACAAATGCGTGAAGTGACTGGACAGATCCACTCAAGCTGTGTGTTTCTTTCCTCAAAAAACCATTTCAGACACCAATCTACATGGCCTTCACATGATCTGACCAAGATTATGTCTGGAATTTAAAAGATACTGTGAACTCATGAATTTGTTTCGGCCTTTCTTCTCAAATTAGTCAGATAGGAAATGCTGACCTCATCTAGTTTTAAAAATATGATTTACGTGTAAAAGTGTTCGTACAAACCTACATACAGAAATAAAAATCATTTATCATTTAAGTTTGCGCAACTAGTTTCGTAATGCGGCTTTATATACACGCGACAGAATCAACTCAAGTCTCGAATATAGTTTGTACGAAATCGAATATACAAGGTGTTAACTACCCATCAAGAAGCCGTCATCTACGCATTGTCCACATCAAACTAAGTCATTTTGTACAAAAATAAGTGCTATGACTTTTATTTTTGGTGTGAAAATTGCGTTTTTTTCTGTTTGTTGTGTACGCAGTATAATGCACGTAAATTACTGTGCATAAATGCATGCAACGGTACAGGGATCATGGGAGTATTTTTAGTTCAGTTATAACATCTAACGTGACGTGTTTTCGTAAAAAAACGTCAAAGATAGTTAGAACTTGTCCTTCAACATCTCCGTTACCCAGTCCCAGGTATGGTGCAGTACAAAAAAAAATAGATCAAAATAACCGGAAGAACAAATGACTCTCGGCTTCTTAAAGGGTATTTTTCAATCCATTATTAATACTTTCAGTTATTTTAATAAGTTCCATTTTATAAAAAAAAGCTTTCAAAGAAATACAGAACCATCGAATGACTTCCGTCCAATTTCTATACCTCCCTTCCTATCCAAAGTGCTCGAGGCCTGTGTCCACAAACAATTCTCCAATTTTGTCCACCGTAATTCACTGATTAGTCCTCTTCAATCTGGGTTTAGGCCTGGGCATAGCACTGTTTCCGCCCTCCTTAAAGTAACTGGCGATATAAGGGCAGGACTGGAAGTCACCAAAGTCACTGCTCTTGTGTTGGTTGATTTCTCGAATGCCTTCAACACCGTTAGTCACGACATCCTTTTAGCTATTTTTTCCTATGTTATGGTCTCTTCCGAAGCGCTGGAATGGTTCTCCTCTTACCTTCAGGAACGACAGCAGTCCGTTCATGTTGGGGATACTTCATCAAGCTGGCGTGATTTGGAAGCTGGCGTTCCTCAAGGCGGTATTCTTTCTCCTCTTCTGTTTTCTATTTTTATCAATCTTATAATTTCCGAGCTTCAGTGTTCGTATCATCTGTATGCAGATGACTTGCAGTTGTACTATCAAGGGAGGGTTGATGAAATACCTGACATTATCGACAAGTCAAATAGGGACTTGACAGCCATTAAAACCTGGTCTGATAGATTTGGTGTTGCAGTAAACCCTAATAAGTGTCAGGCGATCATCATTGGGAGTCATCGTAGTATTGGTAGTGTGGATGGTTCAACCTTACCACCTGTTCTCTTCAATGGAACGATTGTTCCGTTTAGTACTGACGTGAAAGACCTAGGCTTGCACATCGACTGTACCCTGAACTGGCGTACTCAAGTCGCTAGGGTGAGCCAGAAGGTTACTGGAACTTTGCAGGCTTTATATCGACTGAAAAATTTATTACCATCAAGTACCAAGACATTGCTTGTGCAGTCCTTAATTTTCCCTATCATCGATTATGGTGATGTGTGCTACTATGACCTGAATGCAGACCTCCTCGACAAGCTAGACCGTCTTCTCAATAACTGCATTCGATTCGTCTTCAATCTGCGTAAATATGATCATGTCTCTGCGCAACGATCGCTCCTAAAGTGGTTGCCCATACGCCAGCGCAGAGAGCAAAGGGCGCTGACCACCTTGTTTTAATTTCTGGACACTCCCACTTCCCCTAGTTATCTCGCCCCCCACTTTCAGTACATTTGCGCGAACCATAGTAAAAATCTACGTTCATCACACAATCGTCTTCTTCAATGTCCCACTCACCGCACTGACTTTATTCACTCTTCCTTCTTCGTTCAGTCTATCTCTCTGTGGAATGCGCTCCCCCAGGAAATCAGGATAGCAACCAACCGATTATCCTTTAAAGTTAAAGTTCGCGAGCACATTCGTAAGAAGCTGGCAGTATCATCACAACGGTTTATAATGTTTTCCCATTGTTTGTCTTATCTGTTTAGTATATTCGTGTATTTATTTGGTCTTATGTATAATTAGGTATATGTATTATATATAATGTTTTTAATAGGTCTATGTATGTATATACTTATATTTTAATAAATATTTATTCCACAGTTTTCGTTATTGCACCTACCACTGTTTGTCTCTGCATCACCCAAAGGTTGACTGGTAGAAAATGCCTATGGCATTAAGTCCGCCTCTGTACATTTGTGTGCGTAAAGTATTACATAAATAAATAAATAAATAACCATACTTATTCTATTACACTTT
This sequence comes from Atethmia centrago, assembly GCA_905333075.3. NCBI lineage: Eukaryota > Metazoa > Arthropoda > Insecta > Lepidoptera > Noctuidae > Atethmia > Atethmia centrago. Next base: position 21,097,153 of record HG995385.1, read on the forward strand.
GTACATCCCAGTAGCATTAGTTTCCTCATCCTGATTAAATAAACGTCAGCTGTCGAGTGTTGCAGCTAATCTATGTGATAATCCCCACACATGCGGCACGACCGGTCGCCCGCACGTCTCGGTCGTTAATGTGATTAATACGGTCACTACCCCCACCACCGCGGTCGTACGAGATAATTATCGTAAATACCCACATAAATGTTTGCTGTATTCGAGTCGGTGAAGAGCCTTGATCTTTGTTTTGTGAATGAGGATGTTGGTACAATTTCTTCAGGTTATCCACTGATCCTTATGCATACAAATGGTTTGAACTACTCTTTCCTAGTAGTAGATAATAATAAGTATATTTATGTCGTGGTCCGGTCGTAGAAATGGCCACTTTGTAATCTGCCTGCGGGGCGAGCAAGGCCTACTTTGACATGGCTCCAGTCATACATTTTATCACAGTTTGGGCGATAAAACCGTTTTGCCTTAAATGCTAGCACGGCAGCGTGAAAGAATTTTTTGATACGTGACATAACTTCTAGACGTTTAGTTGGGACTCACTATGTCTTATTTGCTAATATAGGCGCACCAATTTTGTCACAAATGTCACATTTTGACAGATGACTAAGAAAAAATTATATATACAAGGTATTGTTTTGCATCCTCGTCAAATTTCAGGAGACTGCTATGAAAGAGATATATAATCAAATAAAATTACGATACCTGCTCAATAATTAATACATACTTGATTTTTTAATTATTTAAGCGTGACAGAATATTAGAATACACCACTGTCACAGAACAGAATCACCCCAATTGCGTATGCGGTAGCGTGTGTGTAAAAGGGCAGTTACAGTGCGGTATCACACGGACCGCGTTTTAACATGCGTGTGCCACACATGCCGATTTCCGAAAATTAGAAAATAAAAAGACCTGCTTATTTTATTATTGATTCGTGTCTAGAATAATTAGCATAGTTACCTCCTTCAATTTGACTAGGATGCAAAACGAGAAGAGACGTATAAGAGACGTGAGAAACGAGAAGAGACGTAGAGTCGTATAAGATTTGAAAATGGGAAAAAATATGTTTTCCTGCTAATTACTGCACCAAATCGCAATAAATTATTGTAAATATGTTCTTGCCCGTAAGCAAGAGGCCCAAAGTAGGACAAAATTCCGAAGACACATTCGGGACTCCTAAATAACCCGTTCGAGTTACTGACTAACTCGTACAGTTGACAGACTGGGAGTTTGAACGGATTTTCCTGCCTGAAAAAGCCTATGTTGATTTATTTTATTTGTGTACTGTTATTTTATTTTAGTAACTAATTTTACTACTAGTTCAGTAAGCATCTGCTGCTGTCGAATGTGTTTTTTTTCTTTCATCTGTATGCACGCCTATAATTTATAATTTGTTTTTTGTGTGTTTTCTTTGTATACATTACAAGTAATATCTAATTTCTGTTATAACTTTTAAGCCAAAGTTATATGTATTGTTTAAGCTGTTCGTGTACTTAATGAGTAAATAAATAAATAAAAGTATGCCAACGCGTATCAAACTATGTTTTTTAACTTGAGAGGCAAAAGAAAAACAATATCGATAAAACATTTAAAAAAATGTATTTATAAAAATTAAGAGGAAAGATATGTATAATATGTGTGTGTGTATGGTTGTGTGTATATAAATACCTAATATCATATCTCTATGTACTTTTACCACGTGTACACAAATATTTAAATAAATACAGTAAAATTAAACTTATTTTGTAACTTGTTTGTGAAAAATGGCTCGCGGATTTTTGTAGGAGAGGCATTAACTCGAATCCTTCCTGAAAAAACTTTTTTGAGTACGAGTTTAAAAACTGTCCGAGGGTATAAGGTTGACTACACTTCAGAGGTCAGTAGGCAATTGATACAAAGTGTATATTATTACGGCTGAAATAAATAAAGTTATTAAGTTTCTATATAAGTCCTTGTACAGAAATATGTCAACAATGTATAAAAATACCTATCCGAAAAAGGCTTTCAGTAGATAATTTACATAAAAACCCATTTACTATGTCACACTATGAAGTCAGCAACAAGAAAAGCATGGCGTGCCTCCAGATTATGTCACATGGTTGACCCGTGCTAGCATTTACGACAAATTGTAAGACATAACATAATTTATCATGTCTTGTCACAAACGTCATGGGTATGCTTGCTCGCCCCGCTGGCCATTTCACGATACGCCATGTCACGATTTGACCGTCTAAAATCCACAATATCGTTCAACGCTCAGCGTTCGACGATTTGCCCAGCGATGCCGGGGCATATCGACCCAGACACGCGTAAAAAAATAACCCTATCTTTACTGCCTATCTTTTTAAATAGGAATTATTCGAGTAGGAATAGGTCGAACAGGAATTATTACCCGACTGCGGTAATAATTCCTATTCCTACGAGTATTTTAGGGTCCTAAAAATAGTAAATAGCCAAGTAACTGCGACCAACTTGGATGTAGCGCTCGCCGGCCGCTGCCACAGCACCACTCTCTTCTCTCTCGCTCGGCTCGCGCGCGGTTTTCACCTTTTTTTTTTGGCAACGGGTGGAAATCCTCATAGATGTCCGCCGCTCTGCGTCGGACGGAGGGGTTTGTCAGTCTTCTACTGACTAAAACAGTCCTAAAACAGTCCGTCACACCTGGGGCTACGGGGGCACTTAAGCACTCTGCAACGCAGCCCCCGACTGGTCTTGGCCCGCCTCTGCGGGCTCTGGTCAATTGGGGGAAGTGAGGTGTTTGACTCTCCCGTGACGTCGAAGAGACGTTTTATATGATAAGGAGTAGCGGACCTCCTCGAGTCCGCCGTCCCTGGACCTATTTAGGGGAGCCGGAAAAAGGCGTTATCTGCCCTCTGCCGACACCCGGTGCGCCTGCTGCGGTCCGGGAGGGCACTTGAAATCTCCCTCTCTCTTTCCCTTTCCGCTGCCTCCTTCTGCCACATTACATTTCACAAAAGGAGATCACCGCGTCCTATGACCGAAAAAAAATTTTTGACGTGATAACGTCTTATAAATCGATGAACGCCGGCTGCACGCACGAAAAAGTGTCACGTTCCGCCTGAGCTGAGCGTGCAAGCGAGAGCGTGGAACTAGCGATAGAAAGGGACGATCAGCCTAAGCATTCGGCTTGTGCCGCATCTCTCTCTCGTTATCACGTAAAATTATCGTCCGTAAACCGACTTTACAGACAACCATTTTTTTTTTTTTTTGAGTGCCTATGGGCGGCGCTAATGTTGAATCCAGCCCTGATGCTCAGTACCTCTTCTATCTCTTGTGATTAACCACGGCTTTTACCAATCCAGCTAACATATTGCAGTAAACAACTACGTCGGCCTACCCTAAGTTACGCCACAACACCCGGGTCTCTGTTTTCCGCATCCGTCTGTCTCAAACGTCGGTTATTAACAAGCCTGTCGAAAGCGTCTGCGTAATCAGTCTGCGAAGAGTTAAGCAAACCCTTATGACAACTCATTATAGCAATTATTAAGAAGCCTATGAATCCTGAAGTAAATGTTTAATCAGGAAATTACAAACAAAATATTTTCTTATTCAGACACTTTTATCGTCACAAGTACCTTAGTTGACCAGTGTCAGTGATATTGACATAAACCAAAAAAAAAAAAGTTGAGAAGCCATTTCGACCGTGATTTTTGCGTTAAATGGCCAACTTTGGCGTTATTATTCTGAGAAACTAAAAGACTTCGACAACAATTACTTATTAAGTGGTGCAGAATAGTTATTAGAATAGTTTATAGCGGTCTCCCTTTTCCCAATTTTTTTTCCTATCCAAGTATTTATATAAAGCCAAAATTCCGAAGCAAATTTTTCATAAAAAGCGCGACGGCACTTTTTTGAGCTCGTGGATTGAACTACTGAACATAAGAAAACGAAATGAAATATATATAATAATATCTCTTAAATAGTGGTTAAGTTCATAGTAGCCTCAGAATTTTGAAATATGTATGGAATATTATAAATAAAATCCCGTTAGAAACCATAAAACTACTAAAAACGCTTGGAATCAACTGTATTTTTTTTTCTTACTACATTAATATTACTACGTAAAATGTATACCAGAATAACCGTTAGTTTATAAGAAATTAAACTTAATATAAAAAAGTAACAAGAAACGTATAAAACTTAAAATAAACGTAATTACTACATAACGCCATGCGTCGGCTGCTTAATCTTTCAAAACGAAATTTTGTGATAGGCCTCTTAGGTTAAAATGAGTGTCGCGGGAAGGTACGAAAGGAATACCGAGGCCCCTGGCAACTCAGGCAACGGAAGGAAGATGGGTGGGTTTTAGTCAGTAAGAGTCTGACACACCCTCCCGCTCCTTCCAGAGCGGGAGAAGTTATTTGATAATTTCCCTCCCAAAAAAATTAAGTTACTAACACGTCTTCACAGCGTCACTAAAATGGCAGCCGAAACAGCGCAATGACAACGTTTAGTGACGCATTTCGCATTTATTGCTATCTCTTTTCTTAACGGAGCTATTCGTGCCGGAACAACTTACCCCCGGCTCTCTGAACCCCGGCCTCCCCTAACTGTTTACCAGCAAATTACAGATAAAATATTTCCCTATTCCGACACTTTTACTGTCATAAGTACACGCCCTAGTTGACTAGTATCAGTGATCTTGACATCCGTTTATGTTTACGAGTATGACGGGGGTCATTACTTCACACTAGATTAAACTTGGTATTTATGATGTCTAGTGTCCGACTGTAGTCTCGGTCTCGGCGAAAGGCTCGTCGGAGTTTTGGCTTTTTTTTTATTAGGCCGAAACCGAATAAGTACCTATTGTAGAGGAGAGTAATAATTGCTTGATGGCTGAGTAAATCTAATATTATTTTTTTTTTCTGTTTATTTTGCCCGTAATTAATGGTTTAAATTAATTAATAACTCGTATTCTAACGGCCATACCGTTAGAATACGAGTAGTACCTATTTAGGAACTATTCAAATAGTATATTATGTTAATATGAGATGATATTTTATTAATTAAATTGGCACAGATGAGAAACTATTCTTATTATTCTCTCTTCAATTATTTACACAAACACATGGCCCGATTCCCGTCTCTATGTGAACTAGTTAATAAAATCTATTCAATAACGAATATTTGCAGAATCCTTTGCAAACAGAAAACCCTTCATAATATAATTAAGTAGGTACATTTAGCACGGCAACATACACGAAGTTAGGTTTCGGCCAAAACTAAAATGTTAGAGTCGGCGGGTTTCGGCGTCGGCGTTCGGAATAATATTGACCTTGAGGCAAACACTAGTGAAATTCGCAATCGCACTAAACTAGTGATTTTCATTTCACGCTTCGTCTATAATTTTGGGAAGTCGTAATTTTCTACTTGTCGCACCAGAAATAACCTTTTGCGGATAGATAGTGTGTGATATTTGCTGAATTTGGGTTTGGTTGTGTCATGATTTTTAAATATTAATAGGATTTGTAGTGATTTTAAATACTAAATATAAAATTGAAAGTATGTGATTTGCCACAAATTATTTTTGTATCAGAGTCATGAAGTTTAAAAGGGTCTCGCGTCAGGCCATGGTAAGGAGCGAGAGGGCATGGGCAGCCGTCACCTCCTTCTGCGAAGCAGTAATGCTCGCAAAGGAGGAGGCGGTACGGTTGAGGGAAAGGCAAATTTCGCGCCCTCTCGCCCCCTAGCCGCCGCAGGAGACGCCCTGGGCGTCGGGAATCTCGGGTGGATTTCCGGCCACCGTAGGCGCGGGCTTGCGGACGGTGAGCAATGGGTAGCTCGCTGTCCGATAAGGACTAGGCCCGGGTCGACGGCGCGTTGTATTCCACGCGCGACTCAAAGAGATGTCAGCACAAGTGTAGGGGTCCACTAGGGCCGATGCCTGCTGGGATCGCGTGGAAGTTCGAAAGGGTTACCGAGGCCCCTGGCAACACAGGCAACGGAAGGAATAGGGGTTGGTTTTAGTCAGTAAGAGTCTGACACACCCTCCCGCTCCGCCCAGAGTGGGAGAAGTTAATTGATAATTTTTCACCCAAAAAAAAAAGTTTAAAGGTTTTATTCTAATAACGAGTATTCTATTCTACAGATTTTGACAGTTACCCAAAAATAACTGGTTTTTTAACGGAATGGAAACAAGATGTTTGGGGCGTCACGTAGTTGATAAGTCATTTCTCTTCGAGCCTCGGATAATAAAGGTTGTCTTCAAGAAGTCCAAAGTCTATACTGAGTACCTAATTAAATAGTTCGTTAAATATTGCTATATACCAAGTTTGTATGTGTACAAAATAATCGTACTCAAAAGGCGTTTCATTACAGTTGTAGACATTTGCTACCTACGCAACAAAACGCCTACCGTTTTAACCAAAACACCAACCCACATATATTAGGTACAGTCAGTGACCTGCATAACCCGACCCCTCTTCCCGTCTTCTTCTTTGTAAGTGAGGTCATATTATGCAGAGTACTGACCGTACTATAATAGTATGCACCTCTGATGCCAAACTTGAAGCATAGCTTCAATTTAGGGCCTTTTAGGAGAATATTTATATACGGTAACAAGATTTCAAAAAATAACCAAAGGCACTTAAAGTCTATGATATAAATATGTCTAGATAGACAGTCAAAGCTGTGAACTCGTCGAAAAACATTGCGTCCAACTGTTGACCGCAAAATGGACGCACACTAAAATAACACAATGACGTGCCGCGAGTGTAGGACGTAGCTGTCATGCACACCAGCATAACTTACTAAGTACAGTGCTTCCGGCATGTTCGCTGAGGCGAGAATTGATGGGTTTCACGCCATCATGCGCAAGCGTTGCGCTTCTATTATGCGCAGAGCACGCGTCAGCCCCAACAGCATCCTAAAAACTATAGCTGATAGGTGGGACAGCCCCATACTGGGACATTGGAGACGCCAGTGTGGCGTAGTAATGAAAAGTTTATGTAATTTTTCTGGTAGATGTAAATACTAACACTAGTTTCTGAGTCGTGTGTATACTAACCAAATGGACTATACCAGTGGGTCCGAAACAAAAGATTTTTATTTTTTTTTATTTTTATAACAATGTTGGCTTTTTTGTTTTAGTTCTTTGGCAGCGCGACACTCTATCTAGATATACGTAATTATAAACAAAGCTTAAAGTGTAGGTATTTTTTATGCCAGCTATGTACATCTACGAGACTGTTTTATTTGTTGAAATGAATTTACACCTTCTTACAAAATTTTCCGGCGTAAAAAAACTCCAATGCGTTCTCGATACGAAAATAAATTGTGCAACATAAAACGCAGAACCACTGATGAAAAAGAGCTTTTTTGGAATGGCTTCGAAAATGTATACCCGATACCCGATAGTATGAAAAATATGCCGCTATCAAGATTTAAGAAAGTTCTCACCTCTCTATAAGAATATATTTATTTACATAACCAAATTACAAGATGATTATTAACATATTATACTGTTCAAGATTTTATAAATGATAATTTTTGATATTTTTTTAGTTTATTTTTGGTTTTGTTTTTATTGTTTGTTTTGTTTTGTTTAAATGACTTTTTTAATGACCCTATTTGACATTTTTTTATTCTGTGATTTTTTATGATTCATTTATTTTACGGACCTACCAATGTTTATTGTATACCAATGATTATTATGTACTGGAATTGAAGTGCCATTTGTAATTTAGTTTTATTTTTTTTTGTAAATTTTATAAATTTGTACGCCTTACGGGTGAAACATGTACGTACGATTTATTAAATATTGTACCATCTTGCATGCTTAATTTGCATGTATACGCATGTTTAAACAAATAAATTCATCTTTATCTTTATCTTCTATCTTTATCTTTGTTTTGTTTTTTAAGTATTTTAGTTTTATTAAACTACATTTTAATTAAAATTTGTATGCCTTCGCGGCCAAAACATAGCGCTCAAATATGTTAACCTAAGACCATTAAGTAAATACCTATGTTTAAAAAATAAAGATTCTGATTCTGATTATGACGAATCCCGAGCCTGTCCTACAGGTACTGATTATCGCCATTCAAAAACATATGACGAAAAAATGGTGCAATTATATTTATAACATGGCACGCAATCAATTTAATTTGAAACTAGCTTCTGCCCGCGACTTCGTCCGACTGACCGCCCCCAACCCACCGCTTCACATGGCATCGCCCGCCCGTGCTATTACTTCATTTTCGCGTAGCGTTCTTTCTGATTTTTTCTTTTTGCCCAGTAGTTGTAGCTAGTAGTTCGTAGCGTGATGTTAAATAGCCTGTAACCGTCCTCGAAACTTAGGATATCAAATGAAAACATATTTTTTCATATATATTTTTTTTATATATTTTTTTCTTTGTTATTTTTTTTTTTTTGGTATTTCCAGAGATTAGCGCTTTCAAAACAAAACAACAACCTCTTCTGCTTCATTATACAGGGTTAAATTAAATTAGCTAACAAAACTCCGCAGACTTGATTCGAATCAATATCTAAACAGCATAAAAACTGTTTGATGTTAATTTATTTTGGGGTCTACGACCGCTTGTACTGTTGTTACTTGAAGTATGAGTTGAGAAAATCAGTTTGTTTTTTATTTACATATCGATACTCATCACGTCTGTGAAGTTTACAGAAACAAAAACAGATTTTTGAACTGATATTTCAAGCATATACACTACATCGCGGTCGTTGACTTCAAAATAAATTATCATCAAATCATTTGTTTTTTTGTTTTACCTTGTTTAGATATCGATTCCCACGACGTCTGCTAATTAAAGCTAATTTACTTTGACCCTATATTTCATTACAGATTTAGATAGATACACGAGTTATGACTCACGATAAACCCAAAATTTAAACTCATCCAATCCAGATTTCGTCAAAACTCGTTACATCGGCGGCGGCGCAAACAAAGGACATGAGCCAAAAATGGAACATGCCAGAGGCGGCGTTAAAATCCCCTCGTCGGATTTGTACGGGAATTTCAGGTTCGCTTTTTATAAAAAAAAAACAGCCAACTGCATGTCGGACTACGCACAATGAAGGGTTCCGTAGTTGGGATGAATTTATCCCAAGAATAAACTTAACTTTAACTTAACTTAACTTTAGTTGAAAAATGACATGATCAATTCTTCAACTGCAAAATAACGTTAGTTTGTAATCGATATTTTATTTTTATGTGATAAAACTATCAATTACGAGTATAGATTTTCGGACCTTTCCTTTACTTGTGCTGTGGACCTTGCTTCTTGCCAAATTTGATGATTCTTGGTCAACAGAAGTACCCAGGTTTATGTCACTTTTATGTCAGTATTTTTTTTTATTGCGTTTACATAGAGCTTAATTTTTTTAGAGCTCCGCGGGACCATAGACCTACGTATTTGATATTAATTTCAACTTGATACCTCTACACGTTCCTGAGAAAAAGGGTTTTGACAGACTAGCAGACAGACAGACGCAAGACGAAGTAATCCTATAAGGGTTCCGTTTTTGACTTTTGAGGTACGGACCCCTAAAAAAGACTGTTAGTATAGTTGTTATGGATGCAAATGCAATAGGACAAGCCATCAACCGTGTCAATTCGATGCTTTTCCTGTGTAATGAATCCGCACGGCTGACTGTGTAAATGTCAGATTTTCCATCTCAGTAGTTTTATTTTTCTGCAATATGGGTTCACAGATGCGTAGTATACATGCTGCGTTGTGTACTCCCAGGAAAAAAATACAACTGTTTTCTTATTGTGGCTTAAAAGAGACTTAGGGAAACTAAGTAAAATTATTAGACCTTGTTATTGTTTTTAGGGTTCCGTATCCATCATCATCATCATCATCATCATTTCAGCCGAAAGACGTCCACTGCTGGACATAGGCCTCCCCCAAGCACCGCCATTTCGACCGGTTTTGTGCTTCCCGCATCCAGCTGATTCCTGCGGCCTTCACAAGATCATCGGTCCACCTTGTAGGAGGCCTTCCAACGCTACGTCTTCCGGTACGCGGTCGCCATTCCAGAACCTTTCGGCCCCATCGGCCACCTGTTCTACGAGCAATGTGCCCTGCCCACTGCCACTTAAGTTTGGCAATTCTTTGGGCTATGTCGGTGACCTTGGTTCGCCTGCGGATCTCTTCATTTCTGATTCGATCACGTAGGGAAACTCCAAGCATAGCCCTCTCCATTGCCCTTTGAGTGACTTTTAGCCTTTTAATAAGGCCCGTTGTAAGTGACCACGTTTCAGTGCCATAGGTTTCGTTCCGTATCCAAAAGGTGCTAACGGGACCCTATTACTGAGGCTGTTGTTCATCCATCTCTCTGTCTGTCACATTGCTGTATATTTTGAACCGTAATAGGTAGACACTCGAAATTTTCACAGACTTTTGGACTGTGGTATAGGGTCCCCCCATAGAAGAAACGTGTTTTTTGGCGTTTTTTTTTTTACTATAGTATTTTGAAAAATATGTAGTGTTAAATGTTGTTGTTGTATAGAATCAAGTTTATATAACTAAACAGACAGGTGTGCTGCTGGGGAGTTTGTTCCGCCACTTCTTCTTCCCAGCTAAAGCACTAGGAAGTGGTGAAGGGCGGGCATTTTTGGGAGACTGTCTTATGTAACTATGACGTTCGAAAGGTGCTAATTCTCAGCCTAGTTTGAATAAATGACTTTTGATTTTGGTTTTGTACGGTGGTTCGGAACCCTGCGTGTCCAAATCCGGCTTTCAATTGGTCGCTTTTAAAAAGTCTAAAGAGAAACGTAACATTATTGATAGGCTTAGGAAACATAATGTGACGATTATCTATTTCGGGCTCGCTTGATTGATTTGTAGAGTAGAGGTTTTTGAGAATGTTTTAGGTAATGGGATGTAAACGTCAGAAATATAATTATTATTATGGTAATAGGAATCATGGTACTAAATGTAGGAGGACTTCAGTGAGCTGTGAGTGATTCAAGGCTGTAAATAATAAGAAAATGACGCTGAATTTATATTGCCATTTAAAACTAAATTATAAGTTTATACTTTGATCAGCGAAGCATGCAATAAGATGTTATGATTTAATCCAGTTGACTTCTTAATGAGTTACTCGTAATAACATGCGGTGTACACATCACGGCATAATTATCTATTCAGATTTCACATGAGAAGAAGGTACATCAAACATTTTGTAGGTAAGTTATTTTGCGACGAACACATTTAATTATTTAAAAGAGTAGGTACAGTTCGAGTTCATAGTCGGATTCTACAAATATTTGTGTGAGTGAATAGGTTGAATACTCATTAAAGTAGCATTACCTATGTATTTAGCATAGAACACAGTTCGTTAATTAATGTTCCTGTGGCGGCATCTACAGCGCCACATACAAAACTACGCATCACACTGACGTCACGCAAAATCCTGCATCGCGCAAGCAGAGTTTACCGCGCAACTAGCATATATACAACATCCCGACATCAACCGTCGGGCAGTTGCCCGCCAGACACGACACCCGTCTGGTCGGAGGATCCTCCCTTTTCTATGGAGGATGAGTGAACTTTACACCCTGTTCCTCATGCCTCTATACTGGTGACCCCGAGTATGAACGTCAGCGCAGCCTTCGTGCAACTACATCAGCGTGACGTCATCATCATCACTTCCTCAAGCTCTCGAGCGGCGAGTCACACAGCCAGCCAGCACCCACGGCTTCAACGGGTATCCTGACCACCAGCATGCAGCGACCGCGCATACCTGGTCATCACCCTAAGCCTCATCAGCAACCTTGGCACAGCACACCGCACTTTCGGCCGGTCAACAAGCAGAGCTCTTCAACGCTCTCCTGGTCGACGCCAGCAGTCAGCCCTCAACCCGGCGCTGTACCACGTCCGACTCACTGGAGCATAACGCAGCGCCACCCCGACTCACTGGGGCATCACCGCAGACAGTTCCGACCCACAGCGAACTATGCGACAACCGGTTCCGACCCACTGGAACCCCACCTGGCACTGGCAAGCATCGCAAGATACACGACTCAGCCCACTATCGACCTCCGGTCTCCGGAGGGGAGTGATGTGGCGGCATCTACAGCGCCACATACAAAACTACGCATCACACTGACGTCACGCAAAATCCTGCATCGCGCAAGCAGAGTTTACCGCGCAACTAGCATATATACAACATCCCGACATCAACCGTCGGGCAGTTGCCCACCAGACACGACACCCGTCTGGTCGGAGGATCCTCCCTTTTCTATGGAGGATGAGTGAACTTTGCACCCTGTTCCTCATGCCTCTATACTCCCAAGCATTCCTTAGTAGATACTTATTATTCTTGTAAGATAAATATGTATAGTATGCCGCCTCACATACTATATATAAACATGTATACTATGTGAAGCAAATGACTTTGACGAATTCGACATAAATGGTCCTTCGAGCCGGATAGTCAAAAGCGTGCCAGAGAAATTAAATAGATTGTTGTAGGTAAAATGAGCTTTGTAGGTCACACCTGCCACAGTCAACAGCTCAAAATAAATGCATTAGGGCATTGTGTAATGTAGACAACACTACCATCTGACAACCCTACTTTAAAAGCTTAAAAATTCTGACACTGCCTTCGTTATACATAAATGAACTAAATGTTTTTGTAAATTTGAATCCTAATTATCATAAGACTGCTTTTTAAAGCTAATATAGACAATTACGTGACAAAAAAGATTTGAAATTGATATACCATATGGGAAAACGGTACTGATCAATAAAAGTATTTTTTGTATGGCATCATTGATTTACAAGAAGTTGCCTGAAGATGTCAAAAAGTTGTTGCCTATTCATCAATTGAAGTCGAAGCTGCACAATTTTCTCGTGAATAAATATTCGTGGATAAAAGTAAGGATAGATACATAAAGTAATAGTAATTTATTGACACTGAATAATATGACAATATAAATAGTGTGACATGCTATAATAATTTAATTTGACATCTGTATAACTTTATTTTAATTTGGACCAATATTTTAATTTAATTTACTTGATTGTTAAGTCTATGGCATGTGACGGTGAGCAATGGGTAGCTCACCGTCCGGTAAGGACCAGGCCCGGGTCGACGGCGCGTTGTATTCCACGCGCGCCTCAAAGAGATATCGTCAGCACAAGTGTAGGGGTCCACTAGGGCCGATGCCTGCCGGGGTCGCGTGGCAGTCCAAAAGGGTTACCGAGGCCCCTAGCATCACAGGCAACGGAAGGAATACGGGTGGGTTTAAGTCAGTAAGAGTCTGATCACCCTCCCAGAGCGGGAGAAGTTATTTGAAGATTTCCCACCCGAAAAAAAAATCTATGGCATGTATATAATTTTAAAAGTAAAAATAAAAAATGTCCGATGAATGCATCTCATTTCATTTTTACTTTTATACCTTTGACATTTGTAGTACTCCGAAATTATTTTATTTGAGCTTTTTTTTTGAGTAAGTACATAAAATAATTTTGTAATTTTATATTAATAATTATTTAATTAGAGTAACAAAAATATAAATATTTACACACCTTATTAGGTAATGATACAGAGTACTTTATATTTATTTGTAACACCTGTATTGAGCAAACAAATAATTTTATTTGATTTGAGATGTCTTTTTAAGGAAACTAGATTGATTTATACGAAGGTTAACTTACCCAATGTCTCAACTAAACGATGGAAACTTTAACTTCCCGCTGTTAGCACCAAGTATCGCAACTAGAGCAAGTAAACTGATATCGTTTTAGATACTTACATTTCAGACTTTCATAATGATGGCTAGATTATCTATAACAAACTTGTGGCGTTATTCTGTAAACACGAACTACACTGTACGAAATTCGTAAGGTGTTAAGGTAAAAAAAGAATACAAAAAAAAATACGCTACAATAACTGCGGTCGATGACCCCACAAAAAAAACATCAAATTAATATTTTTTTTTATTTCATCATGTTTTAATATCTATTCACATTGCGTCTGCGGAATTTTGCTAGCCAATTAAAAATAACCCTGTATAGGTAGCCTATGTATGGTAGATACTACAAGAAATGGCTTCAAACCAGAAGTTGTGGGCGTATATTTCACCCACATCTCTCATCGCCTCGAAACATCGCCCACACGCTTTGGAATAAATTACAGCTTGGGGTTGGAAACCAAAGTCTAATAAATAAGTCAATTATTGACTTTCCTCGTGCTTTAGGCTACAGTTTTGTAAAGTTAGGTACACTGCCTATACATATACAAGGGCAAGATAATGTATAGGGACCAACATATCACATAATGAAATTCATCAAAAAATCTCCAAAGGCATTGTGTGTGTTATGTATACAGAGCATTTTTTTACACTGAGACTGTGGCAGCGAGTCTGATGCCGAAAATATAGTTTCAAGAATTTTTGTCCGTTTGTCCACCATGTATGTTCTGGATTGGCACAAAAACGGCTAAACGGATTCAGATTATATTTGGCACACAGACTTATAGTTTATAACCTGGATTAACACATAGAGTGCTTTTAATCCGGTTATTACGTTCCCGTGGGATATTCTCCGACATCCACGCGGACAATTTATTGTATTATAGTTAGATATGATAGTTCGGATGTTATTAAAGGCTTCTTTCTAGACGATAACATAAAGGGATGGGCAGAATCTTATATAAAAGGTAGTTTTTTCTGTACAGCAACGTATTCATGTTATTCCATTTCGAAACTCTGAATGATCTCACAATGCGTTTAGTATCATCACACTAAATTAACCAAAGGAAGTAATTTGCATTTACCTGCATAACGTGACGCTAGTCTAAGCAAACAGACCGCGAGGTAGCTAGCTTTTTAATACACCTTCAGAAGCTTTCATCTAAGCTTGGAGGTCAAAATGTCGTGTTGTATTGATGCTTATCAAAAACAGCAGTAGTACCTACCAATTTCATTGATACATACCTATTATGGCCTTCAAGAAATAGGACTCTCTAAACTGGACCAAATCTGTATCAATTCTTCAATTTTCGACAGTACCTCCAGCCTCTCTGTTTTACCCCTCAAACTCAAGACCGACAAGCCCTTAAAATTACATAGCCCTTTGAGCAAGGTTTAATCATTTCAAAATAAAGGAAGCCATATTCTTTACATCATGAGCCAATACAATACATTTATTATAGAATTTTTATCACCAGCCTGTTTACGGCTGGGGCCTGAAATCACTTACAACCAATAGGAAGATACAAAAAGGAACACTTTGGAAGACAGAAATGAATAGGCGTGTCAACATTGTGGGTTGGTACTGTTAGGTAAGTAAAGTCAGGGAAATTAATTCCGAAGCAAATAGTCATACGTTCAGCAGTGGTCTACTGTAGGCTAGTGATATGGCGCCTTATTCATGAAGTAAACACTCGGTAAGAATTTGTTTATTGAAAAAATCTAAGCATAGGTAATCCGAAAGTTTGTTAGTTTATTTATACCGCTTTTTATGTATAGCTAATTTGAACAGTATTTTTTTCAAAAAGATTAAAACGTTCACACATAAGTTAAAGCGTGCGATTTAAGGCTCCTACATACTGGCGCGACTTGTCGCGCGACACGTCGCGACACAAAGGCACCGCTTGTAGCGCTACGCTAGAAGCCTTTATGCAAGAACTCGTGAAGTTCATAACAACGTATGTTTACTAAGACATTATAAGAAATAAAGCGGCCAAGTGCGTGTTGGACCTCGCACAATGAAGGGTTGCGTGGTTGGGATGAATTTATCCCAAGAACAAATTTAACATTGTTGTTGAAAAACATGTTCCCCTTACATTCCAACTGCAAATATAATTTTCTACGCTCAATATTTTGTGATTCAATGACAAGTCTATGGTCTTAAAAGAACATCGTATCTTTTAAGACCATAGACTTGTTATGCGTTTTATCTTTATGCATAGAACTATTCTCTGTATTTTATTTTTTATTTTTAGGCTCAGCCGTTTCGGAGACAAGGTCTAAATTCATCAATTTTCTTTAATAACTTTAGAACTCATTATTTAAAAAATACAAATAAAAATCCTCATCATTTCATACGAGTAGGTATGTCACACGACATTTAGCAAAACTTTTATTTTTTATTTTGTACGTTTTCCCCCTAAAGTGAACCCCATATTCAAAATTCATATATTTACGATACACGTTCGAGTTTGGCTCACAAAAATTCATACGTGAACCATATTTCAACTTAATCGGTTCACTTCGGAGCAAATCGGCTGCGTCAGACGGACAGACAGTCACACGAGTGATTAGGGTTCCGTTTTTTTCATTTTGAGGTACAGAACCCTAAAAACACACACCCTCTTCAAATACTGGCTAACCTTCTGCACCTCCTTACACTACACCAAAAGGATCAGTTTTGTCTATCCATCGTAAACTGAAGCCACTGAAGGCCGGAGGTTGTCTCATAATTTGTCCTTTGAGCCGCGTCGTTACTTTTCAATGGAGCCACCCACATCAAAGTAATCGGCGTCTATTCAGTTGGCGTGTCGTGACGTAAGCACGTAAGTCAATAAGGATTGATATCATTTTCGTGATGAGGTTAAGTTATCAATGTGTGAAGTTGGAGATATTCGTATTGATATTGTAAGCTTATTAGCTAATATTTCAATCAATTAATTAATATTTTTTGCTGTCCATAATGTACACACACAGATGGTAAGTATTATTAATAAATATAAATAATTATGGACCCTGTCGGGCACAGCAAAATAGAAAATAAGTGGGAGAGAGGAAGAGCGCAATTATGATATCCCATAATACTAAATACAAGCTGTTGTTTTGAACCTGCAAAACATTTCAGGAGGTTGTTATGAAACTCGTAAATAATCGTATAACAATACGATACCAAGTCAATAATCAATAATACTTTTTATTTTAGATTTTTAAATTTTATCTTTTCTTTTAATTTTTTTTTTATATATTTATTAATTTTTTTTTTAATTTTTATATTTTTTTTTTAATTTTCTTTTTTGTTGATTCGGGTCGAGAATCACTAACATAATTACCTCCTAAAATGTTTTGCAGGTCCAAAACAACACCTTGTATTTAAAGTATTTAATGGCGAAAATTCCCTTGTTCACAAACTATACTAAATTTAAGTTCAGTGCATCTTTTTCTTTCTATTTCATTAAGAAAAGGACAGAAGATAAATTTTAGTTCAGTCCTGTCAAATTAATCGTCTTCATTGTAGGAGTGACATTTGCTATATAATATTTATACAGGGTGTAAAAGACACATCACAAAGCCGTCAACTACGCAGACTGTACATCTAACTAAGCAAAAATTATTGTTGGGAACCGATTTATATTTTTAGGTATACAAAAATTGCCATTTTGTATTGCGCGCAATGTAACGCAAACCTAGGCAAACGGACTCAGTGCTGTTGTGTGAGTGAAGCCCCGCCCCTTCACTCTATGCGGTACGCGTCAGTTATTTGATATTCATTGCGTTTTTGTAAGTCAAGTGCGTAATTTGTTAAGAAAAATTGAAAAGTTTGTTTGGAAAAGTATTGTAATAACGCTTGGAATTTGTTATCGTAAAAAAATAAAATGCGACTTTGACCTTCAATATCTCCAGAACCAGTGGATTCCCAGGTATGTTCTAGTAGAAAAAAAATATCCAAATAATGGGTAAAATATTTGGCTTTCAGCTTCGGAATGTGTCTTTTTACACCCGATATATTCCATTTGGAAATACAAAAAGGGAGAGGAAGGTTTTTTTTTTAAATAAATTACAACATTACTGATATCAAATAAAATCTTATATATGTATATATATATATATATATACCGGCTGATTTTTTTACCGTCTCGAAATCATAGGGTCTCTAGTAGGTGAACGGAGTAGAAGCCTATGGCATAGTCAATTTTTTGGTTTTTTTTTCTTCAACCTGTAAAGAAATTGATTTATCAATAAATACTACCCATTTGAAGTAAACTTTTCATACTAAAACAATAAATACAGAAAAAAAAAGAATAAAGGCTCCTACATACTGGCGCGACTTGTCGCGCGACGCGTCGCGACACAAAGGCACCGCTTGTAGCACTACACGCGGTGTCTTTGTGTCGCGTCGCGTCGCGCGACAAGTCGCGCCAGTATGTAGGAGCCTTTCATCGATGAAAAAATATCGAAATTCAAATCATACGCACCCTACTAAATGCGCAGAATTTATCAATGAATTCGTAGATCCGTTCTTTTGCAGCCGATAGGTACTCGCCGCACTTGCCGTCGGCTTCTTTGATATCAGGCGCACGAGCCGCTCGCTCGCACATCCCCGCCCGCCCGCGTCCCGCGATTCAGTCACCTACGATTAGTCACGGCGGCGGCGGCGTGACGTCGCGCTGTTTGTTTCCGCGTATGCACCAATCGTCCGCCCGGTGATAGTTATCGTATGTATCGTATGTACGATTATTCTAATGTAGTACTTCGCAATGGTGCGATTTTATATCCTGTCTGGTGAAAACATAGCCAGTGCGAGGCGAATGCACGCAGAAGAAGAACATCTTCAGCCGCTCCGAAAGAACGGTATCCCTGCTCCTCAAATTCTCAGCACTTCCCTCATATTACGGACGTATCAGTGGTTACTAATCATTTAAATAACCCTCCTTTTTGCTGCGCCGTAGTCGGGTAACAAACGGGTCATCTCGACCTTGGACGGTTTAGTTAGTGATGGCACAGTGATGGGTAATGGCACTCCCTTTTACAAATACATTGAATGATTTGATTACTTGCATAATAAACACCAATGTACCTTACCTAATTTAAAATCGACTTCGCCTAATATTTCATAACCTCACTTAATGTCAATTTCTATGAAATAATAAGTTAGTAGCTAATGATAATCTAACGAATACCTATTGTAAGAAAAAGTGGTTAACTTAAATCCTTCGAAATACCTACAGATGAATGTATTACTAATCATTCTATTTAGTCAGTGATTGTGTAAGAATACTACCTAATCAGGTTTGTTTAAATTTTGCAAAACAGATCAGGCCAACTCACCATGGATAAATACTCGTAATCATTGTCTCTGAAAGGTACCTACCTAAAGACCGCTGTAAACATTTCAGGTAGTGGTAGCGGTTTTTAAGTACAGGTAGGTACCTTTCAGAGACAAAGATTATTTATCCGTGGTGAGTTGGTCTGTTTTGCAAAATTTAAATTAACCTGTTTGGAAACGGCAACACTGTGTGCGTTTCGCTCGCACATTTACTTTCATTCATGCGCGATCGCAGCCTACGCCACGCGCCGTGCCGTTTACTATCTCCTATTTTGGCTATTATTAGTTTTACGCACGGGCTGTAGGATGGATAGTTTTCATGATTTTTTTAGGAAACTCCGAACCTTGTCAATCTCAATGGTACTAAGCAAATATTCTCAGGTATGGCTTCTGTTCCTCTTACGCAACACACCTTAATATTCTCGAGACGGTAAAAAATGTCATCCGTTATATGTCGGAAATACGTTAGTCACTCGTTTGACTAATCGGGACGCTAGTCCCGAATGTCGAATGTCGAGCGCCGCTTGGTGGCGCCAAGCGGTGCTCGACAGAGTCTACAACATAACGCTCGACCCGAGATTTTTCGGAGGCGGTCAAGAAGTGAACACGTTTACAAACTGTCGCGCGTTCCGTATAGTTGTGTCGTGTACCTACAGTGTGTGAATAGCCAGTGTGATTATTTGATCGTAAATTATAATTTGATTTAAACTGCAAACGGTTTTTCTATTGTGCAATAACCAACACTTCCCATTGTACGCCCACAGTAGTTAAAATATGGCTGAGAGAGACGTACCTTCTCCGTCATATATATTAATAAAACTAAACCTGCCTCGTTGGTCTAGTGGTCGCAAGCGATACTGCTGAGCATGAGGTCCTGGGTTCGATTCCCGGGTCGGGCAAAGTGTTATTGAGTTTTTCTATCTGGAATTTCTCAGTAGCAACCCGGAGTCTGGATTTGTGCCCGATTGATGGCAATAGGCTCGCCCCGTAGTACATGGGAATTAAAAACATAACTGGCGAAATGTGGGTGTACTACAGGCACACCTCTGTCCAAGCCTTCGGGGAAACAAGGCGTGATTTTATGTTATGTTTATGTAATAAAACTAAAAAGCTTGAAGTAAAACAAATTATTTGAAAAACAATGCAGGATGGTGTAACTTTTGTTTGCGATACCGAAATTCTATATTTTGAAGTTTTGTAGTTGAAAAAAGCCACGTGCAAGTAGACGTAGACCATAAGTAGTTGACGATATTTTTTAATGTTCAAAATCAAAAGTAGTTTCTTGTAAAACGATAATCAAACGTCAGTCTCTCGTCATTTTTCGGAAAACTTGTTGCGAATATATGTGATTTTCCATGAATACTTAATTTATTTGAAAAATCTCTTTCAGCCACATGCATAACAAAGAATTCCACTTTTCAAATCACGAAAATTTTGTTTAAAATTCTTTTTCCCTTGCTCACAACCAATGAACAAAATTAATCAGAATCAGTCGATTTCGTGCACGGCCCTTTGAATCATGTATGGCTTTGAGTGTAATTACATCGCATACTTTTGGACCAGGCTGTAATTGCCAAATAGAATAGAACAGTATTATAGAGTGGAAGGTCCGTGTGGTGCAGGAAGTAAAAGTAAAGAATAGCACCATCCCATTTCTTCCCATGGGTGTCGTAAAAGGCGACTAAGGGACTTAGGTTCTCTATGCATTTTAACATCGTACTGCGATCGCCAACCCGCCTCCTGGCAAGCGTGGCGTTTACCCCCCCCCCCCCCCTCATTGGGAGAGGCCGAAAGACATTCACTGCTGGACCTATGGACGTCTTTCGGCTGGAATGATGATGGTGATGATAGAGTGAAAAAATATTTTGTCATATAGAGAAGGTACACACACTGGTTCACAATATTTTTCGACGATTTAAACTGAGTATATTGTGTGCGTGTGTGAGAGGATCCGTGGATGGGTGACCATCATTACATACCGAGACTCTTCCGTGCCTCGGAAAGCATGTTAAGCCTTTGGTACCGGCTGTCATTCGTGGCTCATTGACAGTAGTTAGTCAGAAGCCCAAAAAGTCTGACAACCAGTCTTACCAAGGGGTATCGTATTACCCAGTAACTGGGTGGTATAGGTCAGATAGGCAGTCGCTACATTTAAAATACTATTAGCTGCATCCGGTTCGACCAGAACCCGACCCCAACATAGGATTGAGTAAAGGCAAGGCAGATTTATTTGTGTGTGTGTGTGTGTGGGTGGGTGAGGGTGTGTGTGTGTGCGAGTAGGTATACAAGATGCAGTTTTGAACCTGGAAAACATTTCAGGAGGTTGATATGAAACTCGTAAATAATCATGTAACAATAAGATACCAAGTCAATAATCAATAATACTTGTTATTTTAGATTTTTAAATTTTATCTTTTTTATTGTATTTTATTTATTTTTTTTTTACTTTTTTTTTCGCGTTTTAAAAAGTGGAGTTCAAACTTACCGATTTCCGTAAATAAGAATAAAATTAAAAAAAAATACCTGCCCATGTTATTGTTGATTCAGGTCGAGAATCACTAACATAATTACCTCCTAAAATGTTTTGCAGATCCAAACAACCTTGTATTTTGTTTGCTACATAGACTGTGTTGTAATTAATGCTTAAAATTCCAACTAAACTCAAACTCAAACTCAAAGCATTTATTTCAATTAAACCATTTATAGGCACTTTTGAATTGTCAAGGAGTCGGTCAGTTAGAAATATGAAGCTATTTGCCCATTCCAAAGCGTAGTAGGTACCTATGGAGAAGAACGGGCAAGAAACTCCATGGACACTCTTTTAAATTAAATTGATACATAAAGATTAGTACAAAAATAATGTTGAAATTTTAACTAAATGTGAGGACGATGTAAAATAAAAAAAAACGCGCCCATAGTAAAAAGAGAAACAAAAACAATTTCTAAATAAAAAAATTACAAATAAGCCGAGGACGCTAAGAGGTGACCAGTCCCAACTAACGGCGCCCGTTCACGAGCATGACGCATGGATTAGCACCACTCAGCTCAACCATTTTGAAGGTATTACTAAATATGTATTTATGGCCATCGAATTGTCATCAATAACGTAAAAGCTGCGAAAAGAGCCTCGAATTGTAAAAAAATCCTTCCATTTAATATTCCACATTTTAATTACTTATACCTTCATACATTTTACATTCTCTTTGCTGATTTTGTTACATAATCGAATGAGTAATTACTGTCTCTCACGGTGCATGAAAATGGTTAAATATTGAGTCTTTACTGTTTTCATACTAAATAATTCGGGATGTGAAACGATACGAAATCGCTACGAGGCCGATATTCAATAATTATTTTTACGCAAATTTAATTAATTGCTACATGCTTTTATATTTTGCATATTGCACGCTAATAAGTACAGTCGCCAGCACATAGAGTTACAACAAACTGTCAAATTTCTCCAAATTATTTAAAACATTAAAATGTTGATCGTTAAGTACAAAATCGACTGAGAAAATTCGACATTTTGTGGTAACTCGAGGTGTTAGTGACTGTATATTATCGTTCCACTTGCTTTTAATGAACTTTTAAAAAATAACCGTTGTATTTTCCAAACCCCAACATTATCCTGAAAATAATCTACACATACATAGATATATAAACTCACGCCTTCTTCCCATGGGGGTAGGCAGAAACTATAGAAAGCCACCTGCTACGCTCCTTACATACTCCTTTTGCTTCGTTTACGTTCATACATCTGGTCATACACGCACGCCGGTTGCGAGTACTACGCACCTGACCTTTTTGAAGAACATCATTAATGAGGTCACTATATGTCTTTCCTCCCGGCATTTCCACTCACGTCTGCCCTGTAAATACCTTTTGTTAGTCGCCTTTCATTCATCCTTTCAACATGACCAAACCATCTAAGCATACTCTTTTCAATTTTTGTCACTACATCTTCCTTTAAACCGCACCGTTGCCTTATCACATCATTTTTCAGCCTATCACACCACACATGCTTCTCAAAGAACGCATTTCCACAGCATTAACTCCACTTTCATGCTTCTTTTGCCACACCCAACATTTACTTCCATACATAAGCGTAGGCACCAGCACAACATTATAAACAGCCAGTCGAGCCTCTTTGGGCATCGACTGGTTGAAAATAATCTACTGTATTTAAAAGCCATAAAGTAAATTACGTTTATAATTAGGCTATCAAATATGGAAAATCAAATGTGACAGACGGACAGTCGGACACCAAAGTGATTTCACAAGTGCTTACCACACCAAAATATACCTTCCCCAATGTTTTTCTTCATTTTCTTATGTTATGTAATATAAGCCAATGTATCTGAAAGCACGTTAAGGCGTTGGTTGTCGCAACCCAGTGCTGGGCACGCCACGATTGCGGCGATAAGTCCCCTCTTTGAGGAGTGGCTAGAGAGGCGCCACGGCGTCTTCACCTTCCGCCTGACGCAGGTCCTCACCGGACACGGCAGCTTCGGGAAGTTCTTGTGTCGGATAAGGCGGGAGGAAACGCCCGGGTGTCACAACTGTGTGGATCGCGCGGAGGACACGGTGGAGCATACGGTGGAGGTCTGCCCGGCTTGGGCAGAGCACCACGGTGTCCTCGTGGAGGCGATCGGCGGCAGAGATCTCTCGCGTCCGGCCCTGGTTCAAGCCATGGTACGGAGCGAGAGGGCATGGGCTGCCGTCACCTCCTTCTGCGAAGCAGTAATGCTCGTGAAGGAGGAGGCGGGACGGTTGAGGAAAAGGCATGTTTCGCGCCCTCTCGCCCCTAGCCGCCGCAGGAGACGCCCTGGGCGTCGGGAATCCCAGGCAGATTTCCGGCCACCGTAGGCGCGGGCTTGCGGACGGTGAGCAATGGGTAGCTCACCGTCCGGTAAGGACCAGGCCCGGGTCGACGGCGCGTTGTATTCCTCGGGCGCCTCAAAGAGATGTTGTCAGCACAAATGTAGGGGTCCACTAGGGCCGATGCCTGCCGGGGTCGCGGGAAGGTACTTATGGGTCACCGAGGCCCCCGCAACACAGGCAACGGAAGGAATACGGGTGGGTTTTAGTCAGTAAGAGTCTGACACACCCTCCCGCTCCCGCGAAAAGTTATTTGATGATTTCACATCCAAAAAAAAAAAGCCGTTGGTCCCGGCTGTCATTTGTAGATCTTTGACAGTTGTTACGGGTCATCAGAAGCCCGAAAGTCTGACAACCAGTCTTACCAAGGGGTATCGTGTTACCCAGTAAATGGGTTGTGGAGGTCAGATAGGCAGTCGCTCTATGTAAAATACTGATATTCAGCTGCATCCAGTTAGACTGGAAGCTGACCCCAACATAGTTGGGAAAAGGCTAGGCTGATGATGATGTAATATAAGCCACTAGTGAAATTAAAATAAAATATAACAGTTACTTACAACTGTTATATTTTATTTTACACGCGGCTAAATTTAATAAGGTAAACACGGCTACATATCAAATTATACATTGCCAGTATAAACTGACCTTCTCACTGTACGGAAATCTTATACAATGCGAGATCAGCTTATATTGGAAATTTATAGCTTGATACGTAGCCGTGTTTACCTTCTTAATTTTCTACATTTTCCAAAAAATAAATAAGCAAATGCTTACTTTCTTATACAAACATAAAACAAAACATCACGCCTTGTTTCCCCGAAGGGTTGGGCAGAGGTGTACCTGTAGTACACCCACATTTCACCAGTTATGTTTAAGTCTCATGTAATAGGGGGTGAGGCTATTGCCATCAACTGGGCACAAATCCAGACTCCGGGCTGCTACTGAGAAATTCCAGATAGAAAAACCCAATAACACTGCCCGACCCGGGAATCGAACCCTGGACCTCATGCTCAGCAGTAGCGCTTGCTACCACTAAACCAACGAGGCAGTCACTTTCTTAGAAGTATCAGATAATACAACATCAAAATACCTTTGATCACAAATGAATGCAGCCAACAGCCGATATTGTGAATTGGCAGTACTCCGATAGAGTGCTACTTATTGATAGCAAATGAATGAATTGAACGTCAACGAGCAGCAATATCCAGCTGGATTAATGAAATGACATTGCAGAATCGACATTTTGCTACGTGTACAGTCACGAGCACTAATATGTATACACTTAGCAAAATACAAAAGCGATTTTTTCGTGGAATAATGATTGCAACATTGAGTTAAGACCTATTTTTATAATCTGCAGCTAACCTTTATGCCTCTACAAAGATCGCGGGAAGGTACTAATGGGTCACCGAGGCCCCTGGCAACACAGGCAACAAGAAGGAATACGGGTGGGTTTTAGTCAGTAAGAGTCTGACACACCCTCCCGCTCCGCCCAGAGCGGGAGAAGTTATTTGATGATTTCCCATCCAAAAAAAAAAAATGCCTCTACAGAGATGGCTGACAGAGGAGCGCGGGTTTGCGTCCCGCGGCCTGTGCGTCTGTAGCGGCTGTGCGGGTTGCGGGGGGAATAAATAAAAGGAAACGACTATAATTTTAGTTTGACAATAATATATTTTGGATTCAGGTTGAATAATTTGATTACGCTAAAGCTATTTAGAACTGTAATTTTCGGTATTAATGTTTACTATTTAAAGGAAACAAGATTGGGTGAGCATTTATCCATTTTGATAGGCAATAAGAATATTATTACAACACGTACAATTGTTCTGATGAGTGTATATTTATTTTGGAAGTTAAAACGTTGTTCTTTAGGCACCTCGGTATAGAGTGGGATTATTTTGTTTGAAGTTAATATATTTTTCTTGTTACTTAGTCTTAGGGTCTAAACAATATTTTGGTGAGCGTTTAAATTGTACCCTTTCATAATAGCATGGTTTCCAAAATATAATACTTTGTTCGTAACGACATAAAATTACAATCAACACAGTAGGAGAAAATAATTTATAAAAGTTGTTAAGTGTATACATATGAGTGTTTGTGACTGTACCCACTTATTAAAATGTCGATTCCGCATTGAAGGTTTTATTGTCTTTAAGTTAAGGCCTAGCTATATTTTAAGTAGAATGAGTTAATTTTATGTTCGCGATATTGGAACAAATTAAAAGGTTTTAATTAATAATATTAGATATAATCAAAACACAATAGATAACAATAGGTTTTTCATAGGTTTTTGCATAGTTATTTAACGTCTGAGATCCCGGTGTCGCCATCAATACGTCTACCATGAGTTATTATCGAAAAATTACTCGCTACCGTTAAACTTGCTAGCGTATTAACGTGGATCAATTAGATTTCGATAATGCTTACACTATGAGTTTTATGGAGTCGTGCGCAAACGCTAAGGTCAGCTCGATAGATCGTTTCGTGTAGCTACCTTCACTTCTTATGTT
Source organism: Atethmia centrago (assembly GCA_905333075.3). Taxonomy (NCBI): domain Eukaryota; kingdom Metazoa; phylum Arthropoda; class Insecta; order Lepidoptera; family Noctuidae; genus Atethmia; species Atethmia centrago. The sequence goes on from HG995385.1 coordinate 21,123,557, forward strand.
TTGTTTCTTTCTTTCTTTCTCAGTAACAAGAAGAGAGAACGGCTCACAAGCTCTTAAGACAATGAATATCACGAAATAATTCGACTAAATAGAAAGGCTGGCCGGCTAGAGGACTACTTTATATTATTTAGTGGTTGTTGAATTTGTATTCCTTTTAATATGTCACTGTCGTAGATTCAATTTGTAATTTTGGTTACGTTTTTGACTTAAATTTAAAGTGAAATAAGTTTACTACTTTATAATACATAATACAATGAGGACCTGTAAGTCACAATTTAGTATAGTGTAAATGAAAATTATTGATTTAGTTGTAATGAAACTCTTTGTGTTGACTTGAATTCCGAAAGATTAGTCAATAAAAATCACAAATCTTCAAACGCTTCTTTAGAGAGTCTGTAAAGTTGACCACTAACATATTTCATGCTTAATAAGCTCTTCCAGACATTATTTTGGCTTTAATAGACTCAAAAACGTACATAATTTTAATATAAACATATGTTTCACACATCAAAATGCTAGTGAGCTAGGTAACTACTATCGCAAGCGTATTTTTCGATAGCTTCTGTCAAATTAGTGTTAATTTTGTATGGTGACAGCTGAAAAACGTTAGTGACTAGGTTTCTTACCTATCGAAATCTATAGTGCTCATGGTACTAATTTTGATTCTCTCTATGACCGCTATACAATATTTCATACATATCATTTACGGAGACGCTAGCGAGTTTTGGTTGTATAAACTCATGGTAGAGGGCGACACTGGGGCGAGACAAACTTGTATCGGCTTTTTGGCCTTGGTTCTCAATCAACTAGATTTGAGACCCTCAAATCTACTAACCTAATCGATTTAATCTTGACTTAACACTACGTAGGTATAGTTAATCTCAGTCGACATCGCGCATTGTCAACAAATCTATCGGATTTATATCGTGATTCATAACCGAACATACTTCTAAACGCGTCTAAAATGCGAAAGTATGACAAAGAGTAATTACGCAATTTAAATTGTCTTTGGTCCTTGGCCCTGTCATCAAGGAATGGACAAGGTAGTCAAACTTTTATTGCTTGAATATGAGGCTTTTGACTACTCTGTATGTGCATATTTTATGTATATTTTTTTGCAATGTGCGTTTTGTTTGTGCAGAATGAACAAATTTTCTTTCTTTCTTTTTTCTTAAAGTTAATTTATTTGTTTGCTTGTGTTGATCTTCACCTCCACAAATACCACAAATACTTCAAATAATTGGTCGTGATCACACGGTGCAAGTCTGCAAGTATATATCATGTTCACACAATTTTTTTGCAGTATGTGGGTCATTATTGTTTTTTTTTTCTCATTTAGTATTAACACACACACACACCCTTACACACACACACAAACATACAACACCTACACGCACACTCACAACCTTTAAGTATACTCTTTAATTTTATTCTTCTTTTAATTTCTTATTTTGGGTAGCCTAGACTTAATATTCTTTTACATTTTAAAAATATTGTGTTAATTATCACGCTATACAAAATAGGGAGGGGCGGAGTCTTCTACTACAGGCATTATTTGTCTAAAAGAAGATTCCGAACACAACAATTTGTAAGACCAATTATTTGACACAATAAATTTTATTTTTATTTTATTTTTTTATTTATTGATCATGGTCTGGCAGTTTGAGTAATGTATGCGGCCTACCCAAATGTTCTTTCTTTGGTATTGTTCGTCGAATCGTTGAGCTCCTTAAGTTCTGAGTTGAGCTGCACGATTACTGACAAATGCGTGCACTGACTGAACAGGTCCACTCAATCTGTGTGGTTCTTTCCTCAAAAGGACCATTTCAGACACCAATCGACATGGTCTTCACATGATCTGACCAAGATTATGTCTGGACTTTAAAAGAGACTGTGACCTCTGATTTTGTTTCGGCCTTTCTTCTCAGAGTAGTCAGATAGGAAACGCCGACCTCATCTAGTTTAAAAAAATATGTTTGACGTGTAAAAGTGTTTGTAAAAAACTACTTACAGAAATAAAATCATTTATCATTTAATATAACTAATTTGATACGATAGAAATAAATCACGAAGATACCTCTAAAAAATTCTTTTAACGATTAAAAACCATACATGCAATCATTCTGATTTTTGTCAGATTATTCTACAAGCAACATATTAGCATAATAGTGTTTTATTTTTTTATACAATCTATAGCTTTTTTGTAAATCGATAATTGCTTCATATTTTGCAATAAGTTACCAGCGTTGTGTCATCGCGCTTCTCTTTCTTTTCTATGCAGTCCAACAGAGACCGCGCTTTAGGTGTTGTCGGCCTCTTAATGCGACGTGGTCAAAATTGTCTAATTCGTAAACAGTCTGAGTAAGGTTAATACCTAAAGTGCTAATTTCATTAACATAAATAATTAAAGGTAAAAACTAAAACCCAACTACGACAAAAACGCCACCTAAAATTTATTTTTATTTTTTTTTATTTAATTTAATTTAATGGTTTAAACAAGACATCATCAATGACATGGATAGACAAATTAAAAATCCGGAGTCACACGTAATCTGTTCGATTTAAGCCTACCTAATTAAACGATGAACTTTAATTTTAATTTTTATTATTTTGGGGTTTCGAATCATTGAGGGTACACCACTTCGTTGGTTTGAGAAAATTAAAAAGTAAAATTTGGGTTTATGTATATCTTTCAAAGACATGTGACATCTACCAACCCGCACTGGGCCCGCGTGGTGGATTAAGGCCCTCCCCCCCCCCCCTCACAGAGAGGAGGCCTGTGTCCCAATAGTGGGTACATTATAGGCTGATTAAGTATTATGTTATGTAATTATTGTATAATGTATTTTCCAATATATTTTCAGAAAGTACTCCTTAAGACTTTTCATTAGACATCAAACACAACATTTAATAATCCATAAAAATAAAAAAATGGTTTCACTTTACATCTCCTATAAGCCGCCATATTGGATTTTATGTGACGTCATATATAGCCTTTAACCCGCAGAACAACATGACGCTTCCAACGATACATTGTTTATCAAGATACGGCGAGTTGTTTAGGAGTTATGACCGAACATATGAAAATATGTAGGTACATACATACATAGCCTGTTAAAATCATAACCCTCCTTTAGCTTTGCCGTGGGCGGGTAAAAATATAGCGGCATTCCTGGTACCCGACAACCGAGCTTCCCGTCACCCACGTGGTCCTTCAGTCCTTCGCTATAAATAGATATACCGTCGGATTGCGTCCTATCCTTCCCTCGGGCGTCATATAGGAAATGCGCTAAGGGATTACGTCAGGGGAGTTGGAAACATGTCCTTGAACTGCGTTGGAACGAAGGACCAATTGCTTAAAAGGAAGCAGAAGTCAGCTACAACAAGCAAAAAAGTAGATAATAATAATCATTCCCTTAGGTAACCCATAGGCATAATTCTAAATAACCGAAGTGAAGTATTTGGTAGATAATGATGAAAGAAAAAAAAAAAAAAAAAAGAAGCCCTAGGTTTCAGTCTAACAAAATGCGGATGTGTACCGTTTTACATGAAACGACTGCCTGCCATCTGACATCTACATCCCAATCTTTAGATACTTAACACCGTTATAAGAAGGTTAGATGACTTCTCGTAGGTAATCCGGCGTCTAATTGCCCATAAAACTGTCATAAATATTCGTATAACGATCAAGACCGTAAAAAGTCATTATTACGTCACTTGTATTAAATATAATTAAAACGAAATAAAAAGAACAATACCGATTTAAAAATAGCATCCAAAGTTTTGAAAGAGACAGATATTTAGAATAAATTTAGATGTGTCGCATGCAAAAATGTACGTTCCTATAGGTTTTGGTTGCAACCACGCCCTAATAGGTTCGCTTACACGACGAAATAAAAATGTTTTATTAAAAATAAATCAAATGTGGTTATCTGTAGGTGATCCGGTATCCACTTCACGCGGTCACTCGAGGAATGACGCGCGGTCATTCCCTGACGGCTACCTCGAACGGGACCAAAAACGTCTGGCAATATCGGTCTCTCCAATTGGCGGTGAGAACAAAGCCTTGTCTCAATAGAGCTGACGTAGGAAACAATGAATACGAGCTTCCGTAGAGTGAAGAAAAATATCCACAACAATATTTAGAATTATTAAAAGATAAAATATTAGAAACTTAAAATTTTGGCATCAATTGCCAAGGAAAAAATGTCCTGCATCTAGGCGAGAACTTCTGTCAATGTCCAACGACAAGAAAACATTGTACGTCCCATCAAACTGTTACAAACAAAAAAATAAAATTCAAAAGACTGAAAAATTCTGAAGCGATTGTGTCAAAGATGATTTTAAAATAAGGTTGAATGTGAGAACTTAATGGAGAATAAATACCAAAAAATCTTATAGAATGATAATAGTCTACACTCCGTATTAAACACATTCTTCTACTATTGCTAAGAAAACGGTATTGAATACAGATAGTTCACAAAGAAAAAACCAGTCAAACAAATGACTAACGCTTAAAAACGTAAAGAAAACAAGCCAAGATCGAAAAATAAACACTACTATCTATCCAACGTAACCACGACCTCAATTAACTTTTTACAACTATAAACAAAAACAAACGAAGCGTTTATCTACAAAAACTAAAGATACTACTTCCATTTTCAAATAAATCCAGATCAAAAATTGGTTTTAAAAACCTGTCTCTTAAGTAAATATTTTATGCATTTTATCGACGTAAGAGCGTATAGAGTACGCCTCAACAATATGTGTGCAATGCACTTGACTGTGAAAGCGAATGGGGCCTGCTGAAAGGTAATAGAGGTCAGGGCTGCTAGTTGGATTTGTCTATTTTCATTTAAAGCACGATTTTATGAGGCTGCAAATCTTGTGAAAGTTATGGCTGTGTCAAAATTAATTTTAGAATTCTCTACAGTTGGACGACCAGACACAGTTTTCGCAGTGATTTCGCTAAGAGTATCTTTGTACTAAGCGTTTGTCTGGCGTAGGAGACAATGCGTTGACGTCACGTTCTCGCCGCATTAACGCCGCGTAGACGCTGAGTAAACAATTTATGCGTTTTATCGACGTAAGAGCGTAGACAGTACGCCACAGCAATATGTGTGCAATGCTCTTGACTGTGTAAGCGAATGGGGCTCGCTGAAAGGTAAGAGGTCAGAGCTGCTAGTTGGATTTGTCTATTTTCATTTAAAGCACGATTTTATGAGGCTGCAAGTCTTGTGAAAGTTATGGCTGTGTCAAAATTAATTTTAGAATTATCTACAGTTGGACGACCAGACACAGTTTTCGCAGTGATTTCGCTAAGAGTATCTTTGTACTAAGCGTTTGTCTGGCGTAGGAGACAATGCGTTGATGTCACGTTGTCGTCGCGGTTACGCCGCGTAGACGCTGAGTAAACCATTTATGCAATTTATCAATGTAAGAGCGTAGAGAGTACGCCACAGCAATATGTGTGCAATGCTCTTGACTGTGAAAGGGAATGGGGTCGCTGAAAAGTAATAGAGGTCAGGGCTGCTAGCCACATTTGTCTATTTTATTTGAATCTTACTCGTACTTTTATGAGGCTGCAAATCTTGCGAATGTAACGATTGTGTCTAAATTCATACTGGTTATAAAAATCTATTTTTATTGGAAAGAGAAGAGAACGTGAAATTGACGCTGCTGTAATGTTTACTCTGCTCTAGTGTCATTGTATCGAAAATACGTTGCGTTTTCGCGGCGTATACGAAGCGTAGATTTTTGCCCAACGTTTAGCTGGACCAGATGCAAGGTCATAATTCAATGATAGTGCAAGCTTTTCAGGAATATTGCGTTTTTTAAAGATAAGTAGGTACCTTCATATTATCAATAGGAGCTCGCTTCAATATAATTATTGTGTGTTTTGCTCTTGACTGTGAAATCAAATGGCGAACATACATGTGTATGTGCGCCACTACTCACGTCGTCTTCCGATGTGGGAAATTATACCTTACTCCAATATAAATAGACATCATATTTTCATACAAACAACGTCATTTTAGTTTCATAGAATAACTGAATGTCAAAGTTCTTGTTTTTTGTGATTTGGCTTAGATTACATTATTTTATCCTCTGGGGATCAGGCTATTTATACCTTAACCTTTTGCGGACAAGTAATGTCAAAAATATTACAATAAACGTTACGTATTGTTAGCAGGTTATCGGAAAAAGTTATTTTACATAATCAGCCTGCCTCACTGCTGGGACACAGGCCTCCTCTCTGTGAGAGGGAGTGGGCCGTAATCAACCACGCGGGCCCAGTGCGTTTTGTAGATGTCACATGTCTTCGAATTTTTGGTTCTAGGACATGTCGGTTTCCTCACGATGTTTTCCTTCACCGTTTTAAGAGCAGTGGTGATGAAATAATTTACACAACGTAAAGCACCTGCCCGGGTTCGAACCTACGACCTACAACTCGTAATTCACGGCTGTTACCACTGGGCCACTACTGCTCTCATACTTCTAATAATGTATACTTAATTAATAAATTATTATAGAGATTCAAAACGGCTGGCAATATAAAAAACCAAAAGTTATTTTATAGCTTGTATAGTTTTAATTTACATAAACCGGGTTTGGCGTTTATCTGGATTTGATTTCTAATTTAATATAGGTAGTTAACTAAGCATATTACTACCACTAAGCATATGGATTTGTATGACGGCGCAGCAAGAGGCTCCGTCTAGTTTTGTTACGAAGTTACTTGAATCGCTATCGAAAAGGTCGGATAAAAGTGTCACTGGCTGATGACCGTCACTCTAGCAGAGCGTTGCATCGATGGTTGCGTGGCGGCTGTTTCCTGATGACAAAGATGAAGTGTCGTACCACGTCTACGAGGAACTGCTATATCCATCCTGATAATATTGCAGCTGTTGAACCACCAATACGATGACCACTTCTGGTAAAAACTCCAGCACCGTTAAGTACATTCATTAAACTAGCTACTACGCTGCTGTTATATTTAAATTTGCTGAAAAAGTAGATTCAAAGATAAAATTTGATGTTCATCCCAATCTTTTGCATCCTAAGGGTCTTACACCCATTTTTGAAAAGTGTCTTAATGAAATTCTATAGTGCTAATAATTATGCCCCAAAAAAAAATCACAAAAATTTTATTCAATCGATAAGTGCCTTAAAAATGCATTTAAAATACATTTTCAAATTTCGCGCGTAGGTTGACAAAAACGCTGGACGCAGTGGATGCCATGTTGCTCTGTGGTCATGACGTCATTGGGCTATAAAAACAAATGCGCTGATCTTTTGTATGATAACTGACCCGTTTTTGTTTACTAGCCGTATGACGTAATAACATGGTGGCTACTATTTCATGGTGTTTTTTAACAGATTAGAAAAACTGAAAACGTTGTATTGTATTTTAAAATTTATTTTGTTATTTTATGAACTAAAACTAACATTTTCCGACTCCTTTTTGCCTAAACTATATCAATAATATATTTATAGATTTTTTCTCGTATATAGTAAAATACCCTATTGATTCATGTTCTAGTGATTAACATTAATGGAACATGGGCCGCTGCATGTATAACTTATTCGGGCAGGTTACTCAGATGAGCCGCAATGCGTCTGTGGAGCCACATCACAGATGATGCGTCATCTCTTTTCGTGCGGTCTGTGCAACAACACCTGCATTATGGAAGACCTTTGCGAAGTCAACGCTAACGCTGTCGAAGTGGCCGAATTCTAGTCGAAGCTTATTTAAAATATAGGTATAGAATATAAGACGAAGAAGAAGCAAATACATAGTTATCGTTTCAATTTTAAATGTAACCCACTTGAACTTTAAACTAAAAATTATTTCATGCGTGTTTGAACACAAAAATCATACTCAGATACGTTATTTGTCTACAGTCAAGATTCTCCGCAAAAGCTGGTTTATTGTGCTTGCTATTTTTAGTGGCAGCCCTGAGTGAGACATTGGGCATAATGCATCGAACTGTCGCGATTGCCATCTTGCTGTATATGTAAATAGCCTACCAACGCAGAATGTATTTTTACTCGCATAAACTTCAATTTGTTAGCTTCGAAGGCTGGTTTACTTAGATTTTATTGGAAGCTAGTAGGTGAACAACTAAGTATGCGGATTTGATTGGAGACTTGGGGATGATTGGAGTTTATTTTTAGCGGACCAAAGATTGGTATAAAACATTTAGCATCAGAGAACAATAGACCAGTTGCTCTCTACTGGTTTATTGCTCTCTGATGTTGTAGTCGCCCAGTGAATACGGGCGCCGGCAGTTGTTATCGTGGGTTCGAACCCAGACAGGTAATTTACATTGTGTAATTTATTTCATCACCACTGTTCTCAAACATCGTGAGATGAAAGAAAACGTCCAAGTAACGAAAATTTGCAGTCATGACTGTGACATCTATCAATCCGCACTGAGTCCGCGAGTAGACACTCTTTCTCACAGAGCCAGCCTGTGACCTAGCAGTGGGAAGATTATAGGCTGACTATACAATGCCTACATCATACATCATCATCATCTGCCTAACCTTTTCCCAACTATGTTGGGGTCGGCTACCAGTCTTACCAGATACAGCTGAGTACCAGTATTTTACATGGAGCGACTGCCTATTAACCTCCACAACCCAGTTACTGGGTAACACGATACCCCTTGGTAAGACTGTTTGTCAGACTTTCGAGCTTCTGACGTCCCGTAACGACTGTCGAAGATCTACAAATGACAGCCGGGACTAACGGCTTAACGTACTTTCGGAGGCACGAAGGGGTCTTGGTATGGTCACCCATCCACGGACCGCGGCAAGCGTAGCTTAACCTAATCGATCGACCCGTGCGGCTATTATCACTTTGCCACAAGCTACAAGCTACATCATACATACTCGTACACTTGCAAAAAGGGAAATCACACAATGATTTGTTCTTGATTTTCTATACAACCCACAGCCACATACATAATAAGATTACAGAGACAAAGCTTAATATAATCGGCTTCTCGCGGCACGCACGCAAACGCGTTGGCGTGATCTTTAGGAATGCACCAATCACAACTCGATTGCATAAAGGCTCTTCTGTGGAATATCAAGACCTTTATCCCATCCGTAACGAAATGTCACCTGTAATCACATTCCTCACTTCACAAGTTTGACCCAAATACTCGAAATGCCAGACAAATCTGGCTGACGTGTAAATAGCCATATCAAAGATACTCTGGCCCTTTTAAACGTTACAAAATTGCCTGTCAATAGCGTCAACTAGTGGGGCAGAAAGTTGGGGAATACTCTGTCAAGTTGGTGTCTATAAATCACGGGAGAGATGGATAGGTATAACGTTGGCGGAAAGAATTTTGGGTAAAGATGTGGGCACATCGGTAAATAACAATGAAAGATGCAATACTTACACGATTCGAGAGAGAATAATAAAAAAATGTTTGCGAGAATCAAAACCTAGTTGTTTTCAGTTTTTGGAACGAAGTTCCTTATCGCACATTATACGTATACTCTGCACACTTGACGAATGAGAGTTAGATCGAAAAACGTGTAACATTTTGACCGTCACGACACTTTTGCTACAGTACGGGTTTCTTTTTTTTTTCTTTTATTTATTTAGTTATTAATTTATTTCATTCTGGGAATTTCTTTTTTCAATTTAGTTACTCTCAAACGTTGTATTTTTTTAGGGTTCTGTACCCAAAGGATAAAACGGGACCCTATTACTAAGACTCCGCTGTCCGTCTGTCTGTCTGTCCGTCTTTCACCAGGCTGTATCTCATGAACCGTGATAGTTAGACAGTTGAAATTTTCACAGAGGATGTATTTCTGTTGCCGCTATAGCTAAAAAACAGAATAAAATAAATATTAAAGAGGGCTCCTATACAACAGACGTAATTTTTTTTGCCGGTTTTATAGAAACCTTCGTGCACGAGTCCGACTCGGACCTGGGTGATTCTTTTTTTCCATTTAGTTTCTCCCAAACGTTGTAAATGTTTTATTTTGCGTAGTTTCTAAATTCTGATCAATGCCATCGTCATAACATCCTAAATTCTGAGGTAGAGCAAACATATATTGTTATTTCTGTATGTTTATACTAATAACCGTAGTTATCACAATACAGTCAATGAACTACATAATAATTATTATATCCTATTATTATCTCCCTACTATACGCAAGCCCTAACTCTCAGGAGAATTGCGTAAAACAGCACAAACGTAGTGATGGATGTAAATGGACGCGTTTCACTAGCTCGAGACGTACGCAGTTTATTTACGTTCAATACGGTTCGGCTTTGGCAATATTTACGTAGATACGGTTATAGCGAACAACGATTTATTGAGAGTCATATTGTTGATATTTTGAAGTAGATCGATGTGATTTTAAGGGTTTTGTAAGAGAGCAATGTGCAATCCACAGTGTATTACTCTCCGAGATTTTTTAAACGATTGTTTTCAATGATGCTTGGTCTAAGACAGATTGAAAAGGGTCAAATGTTGAATGGAGTTCTCAAATGGAAGAAAAGAGAATCTAATATAATTAAACTAGGCTGTATTGTCCCACTACATGGCAATGTCCTCCCTCCCCCTTTTGCATATAGCCAGCAAATAACAGAACTATAGTTCTGTTATTTGCTAGTGTCGGACAGGGGGCCAACCAACACCTCTTGTAGCAGTATTATTATAATATTACTTCACAGTGGGAAAGTGATGGAGCTGTACATGAATTATAGCTCCATCTCTTTCTCACGCTGAAGTAATATTGAAATAATACTGCTATAAGAGGTGATAGTTGGCCCCCAGTCCTTTCGGTAGGAGTCAAGCTCGTCCATCTTTGCCTTGGCCTGCCGCGATGTCGTCGTGCGATAAGAGTCTATAATACCTCAGGGCCACCTCACTCTAAATCTCGTTCGCAAACTACTGCTCGTGGTCACGCGAGCAAGCGAAACAGGGTGGTTCCAAGGCACCGATAGTTTAGATAATTTGTTTTAACTGTGAAAATAGTGGTAATAAAAAATATTAAAAACAAAGTTTTATGATCTAATGTAAATATTTTTTTTAAATACTAGCGGTTTATGGTTCGTTATCCGGAAGAGAACCGGAATTACCGACATAGCCTGCAGAGTCAGCAAGCTGAAGTAGCAGTGGGCTGGCCATGTTTATCGAAGGACCGATGGCCGGTGGAACAGACGAGTCCTGGATTGGAGACCGCGTACCGGCAAGCGTAGTGTGGGACGCCCCCCAGCTAGATGGACCGACGCCCTTAAAAAGGTGGCTGGGATAGACTGGAAGCGGAAGGCGGAGGACAGGGTGTTGTGGCGCAACCTGGGAGAGGCCTATGTCCAGCAGTGGACTGTTATAGGCTGAGTTGATTCATTGAATGATTGGTTTATTGTTCGGTTTGGAGGTAACTTTGTATTTTTTTTCCGTCGTAAAATTTTATGGAATCGTGTTTTCGTCAATCCTCAACAATACCATAATTATATTTATTTGAAAATGAATGCTGCTTTATTTTCGATATAACGGAGGCTCATGCTAAACAATTTGAGGTATTGAGACTCTTAATTGGGCCCTCATCGGTGGTTCTTTTAATCCATTTATCATCTGACATGTGGCAGACGTGTCCAAATATGTAAAAACAATCATGTTTTTTTAATGTTAAACTGAATTTTGGTTTTGGTCTTTATTTATTTTCGTTATTTGGATTGATCTTTATTCTGCTCCAAATCGCTTTATCTCTCTAGGATTTGGATAAATATCTTAATTGTAAGTTAGCCCCACCTCTGTACATAAATATTCTCATTATATTTTCTTCCATTTTGATCGGCTGCAGCTAATAACCTTCTACCAATTCATCTACTCAAAGCAAAACAAAGCTATTGTTAGCATCAGGTTCATAGGTAGGTCGGCCGATCGCATTTAGATCATTCATTCATCATTCAGTAGTTCAAGGGTCCATTCATGAACTTCTGAAGTTCAAGATCGAGTTGAAGTGGGTCCTTCTCGTAGAGATGGTTCTGTATGTCAACGATCTGAGTAGTACCTATTGTTATTTTAACCTTGGTACACAAATATTATGCTAATAGGGACGATGGCTGGGTAAAAAAAAACAAATTCTATTTAGTCTGTCAGTCAGATAATAAAAAAATATTAGACAGTTATTTTTTGCTTTTTCATATTAATAAGAAAATACTTAGATAAAACGCATTAAAGTTGGAGAGTGGGGAGCTCGCTACGTCACAATTCAGTATAAAGTCTAGCAAGGCGTGACGGCATGACAAATTTTAACTGAATGAATCGCCGTAATCTTTTGATTACGTAAAACAAGAATAAATACGTTCCAATATTTTTGAATAAACTACCCGACCGACGAAAAAAAAAATTATGTCATCGTCCGTATCATACCTATTGGCTAGCATAAATTGTTTGATACCGTGATTTCGAGTGATTATAATCAGCAGTTAAAGAGTAGGGTAGGCAGAGGTTTCTCAGTAGCAATTCGGAGTCTACATTTTATTCTTGGTTAGTGGCAACACTGTGTGAAAGATGATACTAGAAAGGGGGAGACCACCGAGATGACACCTAATAGAGAACTATGGAAGAAAGGGACATGTTGTGCCGACCGCAAATAAATTGGGATAAAGGCAGGAGAATGATGAGCTAGTGAAGCAAGGTATACGGGATTAAAGCCTGATTTACACGGTGCGATTTAATTGACTGTGTGCGGACACATACCATGAGTTCAATAATGCACAATTGAAAAAACAACTAAAGTCAGTTCTAACCTCCAAAGTATACACTATCACAGATTATATAATACTACGATACTATTAATGAATTTCTGGCTGAACTTCTTATTTTGACATAGATTTTATGCATTTTTTTTTTTACAAGATTTATTTATTTGTTTATACACATTTGTACACATGTTTGAGCAAATAAATCTACATAACATAACATAACGCCTTGTTTCCCCGAAGGGTTGGGCAGAAGTGTACTTGTAGTACACCCACATTTCGCCAGTTATGTTTAAGTCTCATGTAATAGGGGGCGAGCCTATTGCCATCAACCGGGCACAATTCCAGACTCCGGGCTGCTACTGAGAAATTCCAGATAGATAAACCCAATAACACTTTGCCACGGTGCAACTTTTATTGTTGCTTCAATTTTATTCTATGCAACAGGCAAGAATGATAAGGGGCTTTAATTAAGCCCCTTATTGTTCAAATCACACACATTTATTGTACGGCTGCGTCCTATTTAAAAGCGATCGTCGCCCGAATACTCGATCGTCGCGTTGTATATGTTACTTTTTGTTCGGTGAACCTGGGCCTCAAGTCTGCTATTATAATACTGTCAGAATGGTCTATTATTGCTTTCAAAATTGTTGATTTTGACAAGTTTGGAAATCAACTAATATAATGGCGTCATAAATAAGGATCAGAATACACCATTCTGACACTATTGTAATACCAGACTTGAGGCCCTGAACGCGTGGTCGCGCCGACAGTGGGCACTTTCCGGTTGTCCGAAAAAAAGTGACAAAATCTTTTTTTTTTTTTATGTATGGCATCTCGTAGTTGACCTTGAGAGGTCGTGACTACTTAACGGGACTTTCCTGTGGCTGCCTTAAGCGGACTCAAAGCCTCCAGCCAGGGGCGAATTTCTTATAATACTAAGCGACTGCACGCTAAGGGCACCCCCTGTGGGGTACGGACCTCGGCTTAGGGCGTCGCTGGGGGGAGGACAGCAAGGTGGGACAGGCTGGATCTGGTTAATATTATTATTATTTATCGGGGAATTTAAAACTACAGGCTCAGCTGCGGCGCGGGCTGGCACTTCGTCGAGCAAGGGTCGGGGGGGACAATTACGTCGGGGTTTACGCGAGGGACCTCGGCGGCGAGGTCGGAACGTAGGTCGGTGTGATTTGTGCTCTGTACTCATTGCCCTACTGCTTTCCTGGAGGAGGGTAATGGGGTCATCGGGGTCGGTGAGCGTGACAAAATCAACGCGACGATCGCTTTTAAATACGACGCGGTGTACGACTCCGCCTTTTCTTTTTTTTTTGGAAGGGAAATCATCAAATAACTTCTCCCGCTCTGGGCGGAGCGGGAGGGTGTGTCAGACTCTTACTGACTAAAACCCACCCGTATTCCTTTCTGTTGCCTGTGTTGCCAGGGGCCTCGGTGACCCTTTAGTACCTTCCCGCGACACAACTCCGCCTACCCCTTCGATTAATACAGGTGTGATGCTACGTATGAGTAGAAATTCTTAAAAACAGGAAAGTTCATTTGTTTGCATACTAAATATTTAACTTAACTTCAGAAAAATTTGCTCTACATACAGTTTGTAAACAACTTTTTCAGACTCACTTTCTAACTGGCAATATCCCGCACAAAAAGAAAAAAGAAATGTGATGTCATTCACTGAAATCTCAAAAAGAAATGCCAACATTTGCTCAATTTGATATTTTTCTTTCTGTTTAACAAAGGCATTATTTTCCTTCCTAAAACGCTGTGAATTAATTTTGTTTGTATAATAAAGTTTGTGAAAGAAATTCTTTCATAACTTCATGTTTGCAGGTGTGTTCAATTTGCTGGTGTTTAATTTTTCTTTTATTGTTCTGAGTTAATAACTGTATTGTTTGTTTTTGTTATTATTATTTTCCTGGTAATTGGAATTGTTTTAGTTTTTCTGTTCAACACACACTTATCATCACGATTGTATACTCCGAAGGGTTAGCCAGAAGTACACCGACATTTTGCATGTTATGTTTAGGTCTTAGAATATAGAAAGAAACAGAAGCCGCGAACACGCCTAATACTAAAGCGTCAAAAACTACTCCAAAATGGAGTAGTTTGACGCGCAGCCAATCATTACTCTGTGAACGTCGTATCGCATAACGTGTTTTACCGGTGTGCAATTTTATTTAATTATGCCGTCTTGTGTCGTTCATACCTGTAAAAATGCAGCGGGGCTAAAAAATAAACAGGATGGGATCACATTTCACGTGTAAATAGCGCATTCAAATATCGTCTTATTTAATTACTGAATAAATTGTTCAGTTTGTAATTGTCATAGAGAATGATGCATCCATCTTGTTAGGGTCGCCAGTATAAGAGTTTTGATTTTCCCTTCTTTTTATTACCTACTGAGGGCATTCGTTGTAGTGTTAAATTAATAATAACTTTAAAAAAAACCGACTTGAAAAAGAAAGGTTATCAATGCAATGTATGTATATATGATTTTGTTAGAATTGCATAACATTTATAATAGGTACTATGTTAGAATATAAGGATTTCTAGTGGGGGGTGCATGAAATTATGTATCTATGTAAAGACCAATTGTGATTTTATTATTTATATTATCTTACTAATACTCTCAACGTTTACCCCAAAACGGGTTCATAATGTCCGAGCTAGCAACATTACGCGGGTGGGAAGTGAGGCGAGCGCGGGACGCTTGTCTTGATTTTGGACACAGCGTGCGGCTTGCAATGACAGTTGAACGCGGATTCTGGTTCTTTCTATATTCTAAAGTTTAGGTGTCATCCCATGTAGTAGGGGGGGGACCCCATTGCCATCAACCAGGCACAAATCCAAACTCCGGGCTGCTACTGAGAAATTCCAGATGACGAAAGCCAATAACACTTTGCCCGATCCGAGAAACGAACCCAGGAACTAATGATCAGCAGTAGCTCTTGCGCCCACTAGACCAACGAGGCATTCGCCGTCGTTTCCGTTCCGGACTAAGAAAATTATTGGGTAAATAAAAAGTAAGTTCATAAACTAAAACCCTACTACTGATGGTATGAAATATTACACGTAATATATTTCTTTTAGTTCATGACATTATGTCCTCTAGAGGGCGCCATATTCGATTTAATGTAACATCACATAGCCTATAATCAGCAGACGATCAAGACGCTTCCAACAATGGTGCCAATTCCCTTGTTCACAAACTAAACTAAATTTAAGTTCAGTGCATCTTTTTCTGTCTATTTCATTAAGATAAGGACAGAAGATAAATTTTAGTTTAGTCCTGTCAAATTAATCAGCACTTGACGTAAATTGACGTAATTTTAGTAGGCAAGTTTTTAATGAACATGTATGGAGTAGTGACAGGCGCTGATTAATTTGACAGGACTAAACTAAAATTTATCTTCTGTCCTCTTCTTAATAAAATACAAAGAAAAAGATGCACTGAACTTAAATTTAGTTTAGTTGTTACAAATGAGGTATTGGTACCGATTCCCTTGTTCGCAAACAAGGGAATCGGTACCAATACCTCATTTGTCAAATTATGATAAAAGTTTAGAAGTGACGAGGGAACAGATGAGCAAACATGCATACATACATACGGCCAAAATCATAACCCTTCTTTTTGCGTCGCCATAGTCGGGTAGTGACTGGTTGTTGTGAACGGTAGTTACTTCTCATCTTGTTCTTCTGCCTGGCGTTACTAGTCACGGCTGTTACCTAGTATTCGTCTTTTAGTCAGGGTCTTTAAACAGACTCTGGACCCAGGTTGGCCGAAGCAAGGACATCCTGTTCAGGTTGAGATTCATAGACGACTCCACCTTGGACTGTAAATGCGGTGCTGTTCCACAAACGAAGTGAGTATCATGTCCTGCGTGTCCTGTCAGCTACACGTCACAGGAATGATGGACGCTAGTGATGGCGCCAAACGCGTAGCCGAATTCAGGGCCGGGACCATTAAGATTGCCATCGACACGATAACAAGAAGAATCAGGGATTGCCTGAAAGGTGGTGCTTAGATTGCTTCATTGAAAAAAACTGTCAGTCGTAAGATTGCACGTCAGAAGTGAAAATTTCTTACCTTCACAAACTTGTAAACGTCTGTATGTCGGAAATACGTTAGTCACTCGTTTGACTAACCGGGACGCCAGCGCCACCAAGCGGCGCTCGACAGAGTCTACAACATAACGCTCGACCCGAGTTAAGGCAGTCTTGTCGGAGGCGGTCAAGGAGTGAACACGTTTAGAAACTGTCGCACGTTCCGTATAGTTGTGTCGTGTACCTACAGTGTGTGAATAGCCAGTATGATTATTTGATCGTAAATTATAATTTAAATTAAACTGCAAAAGGTATTTCTATTGTGCAATAACCAACACTTTCCATTGTACGCCCACAGTAGTTAAAATATGGCTGATGATTACGAGAGAGACGTACCATCTCCGTCATGTATATAAGTATCTCAGCGTGATGGTCACGTGAGATCAGTGCTTTTTCCTCATCCCAAAAATGCCCAACGTGTCTAAAGAAGCTTTCACTTCCTTACGGTAGGAGGTGGCAGACCAACACCCAAATAAGTGGACGACCTACAGAAGATCACGGGAAAGACCTGGATGAGACTCGGACAGACCTGTGTGGCTGGGAAACCAGGGAAGCATGAGACAAAAGACGTGACCTATACTGAGCAGTGCGTGGAACAACTATTTTGACTATTTTGGGCATGAACGAAAACCAACACTAAAGTCGAATTATTAATTCACTAGAGTAATCTGGAACATGCTAACTGTCACATTGTGTAATAAAATGATCATATTTATTGTAATTGGTGATCTTTTAGTTTAATCGATTTATTTAAGTG
Organism: Atethmia centrago; assembly: GCA_905333075.3. NCBI lineage: Eukaryota > Metazoa > Arthropoda > Insecta > Lepidoptera > Noctuidae > Atethmia > Atethmia centrago. Next base: position 21,141,176 of record HG995385.1, read on the forward strand.
TAAAATAGATGAATAATAATAAGTATAAAAGTCTAGAATACAATAAATACAATAAATATGACCATTTGTCAATGACAGCTAGCATATGTCAGATTACTCCGGTGAATGAATAATTCGAATTTAGGTTTAAGTCCGATCTATGCATATTACGTTTAGAAGGATATGGATTTTGGCTTTTTTGATACAGAAATGTTATTATTCGATAAGTGATTTTTTGAATGACCCTATGTGGGACAACTAATAGTTTAATATTATTGACATTATTCGATACTTTTCTGCATAATCTGGACTGTTAAAGTAATTTACTGGTATGTTAATCATTTTGCATAAGCTTATTGTTTGTAAAATTTTGCATGCCAAAACTCAAGCACAATGTACCCGGTTCACTTTATTTTTTATAACACCTATGTATATTGTACAATACCTACATTCTATGCGAATAAATGATTTGATTTGATTAAGTATCTGGTTTATAAACAGATAGAGTAAAAAATATGAAAACTTTTTACAAAAAAAAAACAACCGTATTCCAAAACAAACACTACACAGGGAAAAAATAACTTTAATTTCGGAAGTCGATGGTAAGAAATGAAAATACAGATCTAAAGACACCGACTTCCGAAATTAAAATTAGTTTTCACTTATTTTTTTTTTTTTTTGTAATCTTTGTTTTATTTTTCACTTCTTAGTTGTGGTACCCTACACAAATTCGAATACTACTACCAGGTATGTAAATAACATTGACAGGAAGTTATTATAACATCATGCACGTAGACTAAGTGGAAAAATTACGTTTTTATTAAAGCTAACTCAAAAACTACCCAGGCAAAGTTAAATAGAATTTATATGGGACCATCGCGCAAGCTTCTAGAACCAAATGAAAATTTCCAAAATCGGTCTCAATTGACGAAAATATCTATGAACATACATAAAAAACCGGACAAGTTCAATCGCGAGTCGAACTCGCGTCGGTCGGCAGGGTTCCGTACAATGAATATGTTATCTACCATGTTTTTTATCCCAACAACAAACTTAACATTGTAGTTGAAAAACATGTTCTCCCATACATTCCAACTGCAAATATAAGTTTGTATTTACAATATTGAGAGATTTACCATATTATTTTTACACCATATACTTCTTATAGGTTTTCCTTTAATCTATTTAAATTTTAGGGTCAGTAGTTTCGGAGATAAGGAGGAACGGTCAATTTTCATCAAATTTCTTAACTAACTTTAAAACTAATCATATTAAAATATTTGTTACCCTCACAACAAGCCCTTTCATTTGACACACGGTACAGTTTGCAAAACTTAAAGACTCATTTGACCTCCTAGTGACCCTCATATTCAAAATTCATTTATTTACGTTACACGTCCGCGTTTAGTCTCCAGGAGACGAAACGCGGAGGCGAGCGAGAAAACGAGACGAGCCTTTTGGGTCACAGAAATTTATATGTGTACCATATTTCAACTTAATCGGTCCAGTAGATTCGGAGCAAATCGACTGTGACAGACGCACAGACTGACACACGAGAGATCGTATAAGGGTTCCTTTTTTTCATTTAAGGTATGGAACCCAAAAAAAAAAAAAATACAGACAAACGAACATAGAATCTCCTGCTTTGTTGACACACACACAGGTTAGACTACCGCGTCCGCAATTTCTAGCCATGACCATGATTTCAATGATTTTTCAGCTGCAGCCCGGAGTCTGGATTTGTGCCCGGTTGATGGCAATAGGCTCGCCCTCGTGGGACTTAAACATAACTGGTGAAATGTGGATGGACTGTAAGTACACCTCTGCCAAACCCTGCGAAGAATACAGGCGTGTTATTACAATTATTTGTTCCACTTCTTGGGCTGAAATTATGTTTCCATTTGAATAAATACTGAAAAAATGGCGTCGGCGGGAATGTTCTCGAGGTTATGTCGATCGTTTCATGTGACAGATTCGATTTATTGTGACCCAAAAACTATTACACGTAAATCGAGGTGAAAGGAATTTATTGAACAAAACGTAGACCTTGTTTTCTGAGAATGGATTTTGATGCTATGTCATTATTTTAATGATAAAAGTAGGTACTAACTGTTGCCCGTGACTTCGTCTGCATAGTTCTTTAACGTAGCTTGCGGTAGGAGTTGACTGAAGAAATTGTCACGTAAGGAAAGAGCCGTATGCTCCCTCCATGTGACTATCTGTTATGCTCTCTCTCTCTTTGCTTCTTTCTATTATAATTATAATAGACAGAGAGAAAGAGAAAGTGAGAATTTAATCATTTAATACTAGACTTCCGGTTAGATTGGATGCCGACCCCAACTTAGTTGGGAAAAGGCTAGGCAGATGATGAATACTAGACTTAATGAGAGCCTCTAAAAACGTACACTAGATGGCTCTGTATTAAAAACCCGTCTGTGGGTGGGTAAAACAATCCAGACCCGAGCTAAAAGAAACTTTGAAAAAAAGTCAGTTTTAAGGTCTCAAGTTTCAAGTGTCAAAAGTTTAATGATAAATGATAAATGATTTATTTTCTGTAAGTAGGTTTGTACAAACACTTTTACACGTCAATCATATTTTTAAAATAAAGCTAGATGAGGTCGGCGTTTCCTATCTGACTACTCTGAGAAGAAAGGCCGAAACAAACTCAGAGGTCACAGTCTCTTTTAAAGTCCAGACATAATCTTGGTCAGATCATGTGAAGGCCATGTAGATTGGTGTCTGAAATGGTCCTTTTGAGGAAAGAACCACACAGATTGAGTGGACCTGTCCAGTCAGTGCACGCATTTGTCAGTAATCGTGCAGCTCAACTCAGAACTTAAGGAGCTCAACGATTCGACGAACAATACCAAAGAAAGAACATTTGGGTAGGCCGCATAAATTACTCAAACTGCCAGACCATGGTTAATACTAATGAGAAAAAAAAAATAAAAATAAATAATGACCCACATAGGCTTCACATTCACAATAATTGAAAACAATATAATACTTTACAAGTAAATATTAATTTCCAAACAGTATATTCAACAAAGTAAATATGTCAAAATGGTATACAATAAATAAAATAAAAGTTTCAGTATGCAATAATTGGAGCAGCTTAATCCCAAGCCTTTTTGTCAATATAATCTTTAATAGTATAAAAGGCTTTCTGGCACAACTTACTTTTAATAAATGATTTGAATTTATTAAGGCTTAGATCTTGAACGTGGCTTGGAAGTTTATTATAAAAACGTATACATTGACATCTGAATGAGCCACCTATTTTCTTGAGCCTTGTTGTAGGTACAACAAATTTGTGTTTGTTTCTAGTATTTATATTATGGATATCACTGTATTTTTTAAACAATTTTATATTTTTATGGGCATATAAAAGATTTTCAAAAATATACTGGGAGGGCACAGTCATTACATTAATCTCCTTAAATTTCTCTCTGAGAGAGTGTCTCGGACTTAATCTGTAAATTGACCGAACAGCTCTTTTCTGCAAAACAAAGATAGTCTGATTGTCAGCGGCATTTCCCCACAACAGAATACCGTACGACATTACACTATGAAAATAGCTAAAGTACACTAAACGGGCTGTCTCTACATCAGTTAAATTACGAATTTTTCTAACAGCGTATGCTGCGGAGCTTAGATTTTTCGACAATTTATCTATATGTGGACCCCACTGAAGCTTAGCATCCAAAGTTAAGCCCAAGAATACTGTGCTATCTTCAGGGTTCAATTCTTCGCCCTTTATCAACACATTAGTTTTCACCTGCCTAACGTGAGGTAGCGTAAACTTAATGCATTTGGTTTTTTTTTCATTAAGAAGTAAATTATTAACATTGAACCAGTGAACTACTTTTGAGATCGCACTATTAACATCGTCAGTAACCAGCTGCTGACGTTTAAGTTTAAACAAAAGTGAAGTGTCATCCGCAAACAACACTACATCATGATTATCCTTAATGAGGCATGGCAAATCATTAATGTAAATAAGAAACAAGAAAGGACCAAGAATTGAGCCCTGTGGGACTCCCATTGTTACTATAGATCCGGGAGATCTTTTTCCATTAACGTCAACGCTCTGAATCCTATTACTCAAGTATGAAGTAAGAAGATCCAGAGCGGTGTTCTGGATCCCGTAGGAGTTTCCTGATTAACGTTTCGTGAAGAACGCAATCGAATGCCTTGGACAAATCACAAAAGATGCCCAATGCATCGCGTTTATCTTGCCATGCATTATAAATATGTCCTAAAAGTTCCACACCGGCATCAGTAGTCGAACGACCCCTTGTAAAACCGAACTGTTTATTGTGCAATAATTAATGTTTATTAAAAAATCTTTGTAATTGGACTAAAATTATTTTTTCAAAAATTTTACTAAGTACTGTACAAAAGTACTGAAATAGGTCTATAATTGGTGGGGTCTGATGTACTACCTGATTTAAACAAAGGTATTATTTTACTATTTTTCATAAGGTCAGAAAACTACCCACAGTCAATGCAATTATTAAAGATAAGAGATAAAGTAGGAGCTACAATGTCAATAATTGATTTAGCAACTTCTACAGAATTACCCCACAGATCTGCAGTCTTTTTTACATTTAAAGTGTGAAAGGTTTTAATTATATCTCTACAGGTAATATGTTCAAAATGAAATTCCGAATCGCAAACATTAACATTTTCCTTGAGCAAATACTCAGCAACTGAAGGTGATGAGTTTAGGGACTTAGTAGTTGAAACGGGAATATCTGAAAAGAAATTTTCAAAGGCCGCGGCGACTTGCGAGTCTGATTTTATTATGTTTTCATTAATTGACAGGCTATAGTCAGTATTTTGGTTACTAGACCTTCCCGTTTCACTATTAATAATATTCCAAGTCGTTTTGATTACATTGCTACTATTTTTAATCTTCGAACTCAAATGACGCGACTTGGCTATACAACAAACTTTTTTAAATAATTTTGAATAGTTTCTAACATATAAATTTATGTTTTTGTAATAAATCATACGTGAGACGGGGGTCCACCGACCGCACTCGTTATTTTTTATTTCTAATCATTGTTTTGATGCAATAGTAAAATATACCTCGTGAATAATCAGGACGAAAGGTAGCCTATGTTGGACCCAGGCTACCTCTTTGTATTTCTTTACCAGCGCGAGCGGTTCAGTAGATGTGTGATGAGATAACAAACAAATCGCTGAGTTATGTAAAGTCAGGGAAATAATGTATTAAGCAAATTGACTGCTAACTTAAAATGTCCGTATATTCAAATTACAACCGTAATTCTTTGACAATTCTGTGAAATGGCTATATAACACGGCCAATAATTAACTTAGGGTGTCAATCTGCTTTCGCATTTCTATTAGTGTGATTACGCTCGACGATGTTCTCAATACATTCTTTCTATCGAAGAAAGAATGTACTTTCCAATACCAGCGGGATTTTAAAACCCTGCTGTTATCTTAATTAGAATCTGGTAGCTTAATTGTTAGTCTTAAAGCTTATGCTCTAAGACTAACAACTAAGCTGTGTACTTCTTTAAGTGACAAATTCACCACACTAATAGATATATTTATGTCGCAGCCATCTGGTTAAATTAGCCAGCTAATTGGACACCCAGGCCGTTCATTAAACACCGGCACCGACGCCGCAGCCAACTAGCTTAATTAGCCGTTTAGTTAACAGCCTAACCGTTAGAAGTAGCGTTCGCTCGGCTCGCGCGCGTTTGGTCACAGTTCCAACCTAACCCATTTGATCGGAGTGCCCTGGGTTAGTTACTGCTACCACTTCTGCGCCCGTGGTTAGTCAAAGTTCTAGTTGTCCTTCAGTTATTTAACTGGGTGCCGGCGTTTAATGAACGGCCTAGGCGTCCAATTAGCTGGCTAATTTCACCAGATGGCTGCGACAGAGTTAGGATGTTAACTAAACGGCTAATTAAGCTAGTTTTCTGCGACATGTATAAGTCCTTTTATGTAATATGTTATTAGTGAATAAGTGGTTGGAGTACCTATACAAAAATTAATAAACAACAAAATTCCATTTTCTCTGCTCCCATTACTTCTAAATCCTCTTATTTCAAGTCTCTAAAATTTTCCCCTTTTTCATGTCTGCAACAAGTCTAGCGGACACTATACAACTGAGTTTTCTTTTATTTAAGAACTGCAAAAAGAACTCGGTTTAGAAAGAATTTCTCGCTGCCTTCTAATTTTAATCCTAGTAGTTGTATTTTAAGTTAGACTTCTAAAGTTAGTTTAAATGGCAGGGTTGGTGGAGTTGGACGTATTTTACTGGAAGTTTTAAATGTCACATGTATAAATAGGGGTGGGGTACAATGAATACTGGCCGAAAAAGAACAAAAAGAAATCGAACTAATACGCGTTACAATTATAATAATATTTACTTTGAGAACAGATTTTAGATAGTTTGTTGCTTGTGATTTCTGACATTCTGAGAAAAATGTCCTCAAATAATTTAGAATGTTTAGAAACACTTGTATGGGAAAAGTTTTTTTTTTCTATTTCTGAGAGTTGTAGCGTCCAGTCTATCTATCATAAAAAAGTAAGTTGGCGTCTCATTTCCTGCGAAATGTATGGGAAAAGTTTTTTAGACTTTTCTGGTAGGTACCTACTCAAACGTCAGTTGGTCCGAAAGAATATTTTAAGAAACAAGATCGATTGGCATCAAAATAAGTTTTTTTTAATAAAAATTGCCATTTTCTCGGAAACCGTACATTTTTTCTAAATCTGTGAACGGGGACGATTTTTTTTTAAATATGGTCATTCTTCTAAGATCGTTTTCCTGTAGCTACAACGATTAAGGTATCTGCCCTTACTGCCCCATCTCAAAAATCCAACCTGTATTCGGCGTGTATCAGAAAGGTGTGGTCATATTTAAAGATGTACAAAATCAAAAATCAAAGTATTTTATTTCACATACACCTACATGGGCACTTATGAAACGTTTGAAGCTAGGTGCATGGTACAGACCATCAAACTGGACAACTTTCTCGATGGGACCAACATCGTGTCGAGGTGTCACCTGATACACGCTGTATTTAAGGTAAGGTAAGGTATATAAGGAAACAAAAAAAAAACAAAAGGTTAATAAAAATTATAGGTCCTAAGTAATCCTAATAAAGACGTACCGTAAAACGGGGTGATGCAGGGGTGAAGCGGGACGGAGATTTTAACGTTGAAATAATACAGTTTGCTGCCAACAAGGAAAGTTAGTCGTTAATTATCATACAGTAAACACATTAGAGTCCTTTTTGGCAACAAACTATATTATTTCAACGTTAAAATCCATTTTAAAGTTTCGTCCGGATTCACCCCGCATCCCTATTCACCCCATTTTACGTTAACCCTTGAATTGGTAGATTGAATTGAATTTTGGGTTTCATTAGGTATCATTTTCTCAGATGGAGCTAGATTATGTATTTGTGTGGTTTATAGCATAACCAGCGATGGCGCTTCGCACGGATTTCACTTGACAAAACATCGTGACTTTCTGTATTATATGTAAGTTTAATATTAATGTATTGTACCAATAACCTTCCGAAATAGAAAGATAAATTCTCTTAATGATGGTGACAACCGCATCAAACCAAGGGTGAAATGTTGAATGAAATGGTCGCAATATGTAACACTTTAAGCGGGAACACACTTTATGCCTATGGAGACTTTTATTTAGGTATTAAGTTCTGTTTACGTTTTTATGTTGTAATTTTTATTTCTGCTTGGGTACAGTTTTCATTGTTTATTTTTTACTTTTTAGTGGGTCTGTTTGTAATTTATCTAAGTTACAATAGCCTAATGTCAACAGCTGATTATCTGGTACAAAATATTGCTTTTCTTGATGCAGGGACGTTAATTGTTGAGGAGTTCTCCTGGTAAGAACCAGGAGAACTCCTCAGAACGTAGGAAAACTGCAACTCACCATATGCATTGTGAAGAGCATTAATGGCTTACCAACCATATTAAATTACCTAACTGAATCGCTACTCGTTATTTAAATACTTCTTATTAAGTAGGTCCAGTGGCCATCGGTGGTCTTCATCATCAATTCCACTCCACCAAATGGTGCTTTCCGAGAGCAAATGCACAAGTTACTACAAAAAATACCTAAATCGCTATAGGTGTGCCTTTAAAATTTGTGGATTTCCCGCGATTTCCATGGGATCCCCTCATCAGATTATGACTTGGTGACAATGGGTGGTCCCATTGTCACCAAGTCAAATCAAGTCAAGTCAAATCTTTTTTTGTTTGAAAGGGTACACTCCCGAGGTGGTCCTCGGAAGTGTACCCTTTCAAACAAAAAAAGATTTTCTTAAATCGGTCCACGGAGAAATCGGCGAACATACATAAATAAAATATATATAAACATGTCGAATTGATAACCTCCTCCTTTTGGAAGTCGGTAAAAAAGTAATTGCTACGAGGTCTGGGATCGATTCTAATGCCGAAAATATAGTTTTTAGATTTTTTTTTCTGTTTGTCTGAATGTATGTTCCAGCATCACGCAAATTCTACCAGATAATTATGTTTAAATTTTGCATAGATATTCCCTATAAGTCTGGTCAGTCGGTAGGCTAATTATATGTATAGAAGATTCTAAGTTCCGTATCTTGCCTTGACAAGTTTGATTAGAAGTCAAAAGAAACGAAGGGAAATAAATAAAATTAAAGCCTCAAAGCAACTTCCGATATCAAAAGATAAATTTTAAAGTGAAAACTTCTTTAGTCGCGTTGAGTAATTTTAGGTAGGGGTTAAAACTTATGGGTTCGCATCACCAGCATGGTCGTGTCGCCGACATGCTCTCGTCACCGACATGCTCTCTTCAGCGACATTTTTATGTGACTTGTTGCGCCAGTTTGACAACGCGCTGCGGTCTGTGTACATGTATACGTATATCGTCATTCTCCTGCCCTTATCCCAATTTATTTGTGGTCGGCGCAACATGTTCCTTTCTTCCATACTACTCTATTAGTCATCTCGGTAGTCATCCCCTTTCTAGCCATATCATCTTTCACACAGTCCATACATCGACATTTATACTCAAAATTTTCCTCACGACATTTTCCTCATTCTTCAACATCACATGCCCATACCATGACAACCAATTTCCGCACAACTTTTCAGTCACTCGAGCCACTTTCAGACTTCCTCATAATTCTTTTCCTGATTTCTAATTTTAGACAAATGTATACGCATATAATATGTTATTACATAGATTTAAGTTTTCACTTCTGTCAGCAGTCCCTATGACTTTCTATATTTTTTTTATATTGCCAAGTAGACAGAGTCGATATTATACGTAGGGAAAACAGAAGCATCTATGGATATCGATAACCCCAAAAAACGTTTTAAAACAACATTAATACAATAATGAATGACGGCAAAAAATTGTCACGATGACATTAGTCATGACTATTACTCATTTATTTACGTATTAGATTTCCAGCCAGTGATCTTTGGAATCCCGGGCGGATTTCCGGCCACCGTAGGCGCGGGCTTGCGGACGGTGAGCAATGGTTAGCTCACCGTCCGGTAAAGACCAGGCCCGGGTCGACGGCGCGTTGTATTCCACGCGCGCCTTAAAAAGATGTCGTCAGCACAAATGTAGGGGTCCACTAGGGCCGATGCCTGCCGGAGTCGCGGGAAGGTACTAAAGGGTCACCGAGGCCCCCGCAACACAGGCAACGGAAGGAATACGGGTGGGTTTTAGTCAGTAAGAGTCTGACACACCCTCCCGCTCCGCCCAGAGCGGGAGAAGTTATTTGATAATTTCCCATCCAAAAAAAAAAGCCAATGATCGTTAAAGTGCATAGTTTACAAAGCAAAAAGAAGGTTATGTACACCCATTTTATAAATCCTCTATAAACGTTTCTGAAACAGTTAGCTTATTGCCAACATTAAAACAATCAGTGTCATAGTAACCATAATATCATCCAAACTAGTGTTGTAATGCGGTACTAAATATAATTATGTAACTCCTTTCTAAAAAAATAACATTGTCATGCACGCGTGTTCCACTACCACAGCGACGTAATAAAAAAAAACTTATAGGTTTTCGAATTCACGTCGTATCCCGCCATTTTTGTTCGATATTAGTATTGCATTTTTTTTTTAAATTTATTTATCATTTATACACAAGAAACAGAGGATTACATAATTAGAGAGCAACCAAAAACCACTAAGGTTTAAACTTGTGCTATCATGAGTCTATCTCAACATCATACAATACAATGAAGCATTTTATATGTACGCATTATTTTCAATACAATTAATAACATCTTTACATATTTAATAGTTACAAACATTTTATTACTTTGTTGTTTACAAAAATGAGTGATACAAGCTTTGGTAATACACCACCAGCAGGCTTAGCATGACACTCTCTATTTCTTCGAAGAATAGACACGGCTCTTTCAATACAAAGTGACATTTCGTTTCTCAGTTTTTGACATCTCACCGTAGAAATCTTCCTGAAGAAATAGAGAGTGTCATGCTAAGCCTGCTGATATTTCTAATGCAGCAAAGGACATTTCTAACCAATTATTACCAGAAACTTTCCATGAATTGACATAGTTCTTACAACACTGTATAACACCCTATGGTTTCAGAACCTTTTATAGAGGATTCATATCTTGTGTGTAGATAAAGTCTTGTATGCAACTATACATTATTAGGTATTAAACTACTCATGTGATACTATTATCGCACTCGGCTTCGCCTAATGTGATAAACCCACATTCGTGTTTTAATACCCCTTATTACACAACAGAAGACTAAATAACTATATATAATAAAATTATGTAAAACAAAAACATTTTTAATCTTGTATATGCGGGTCCTAATAAAAGTAATTACAAAGTTACCGCTGAAATATGAGTAAATTATTATATTGTGTTGGATTAAAAAAAAATATAAGCTTGTGATAAAAAGATCACAATTTAACTAAATCTATCACTCCTTGTTATTGTACTTTTACTGTCGAAACAAAAATCTGGCGAAACGAAAATCCGACGAAATAAAAATCTGGCGAAACGAAAATCCGACGAAATAAAAATCTGCCGAAATGAAAATCTGTCTAAACGAAAACAACCTGTTTTTTGTAACCAAAATATTAAACTTATACAAAGTGCAACGAACAAGAAGAAACAACACTTTTAAACGATCTCATTCAACCTTGATGTTTTCTTCCTCTAACGTCACACCCACCCTGTCCCTTCTGCCTCATACTTGTATCTCATCAAAGCCATTAGAGTGTAACTTTTTATGACGTTGATACAGTCCAGAGCAAAAACATGTAGTCACATTGTAAAATTCATTAAAACGAGTTTCTCTGTTCAGTTTCTGTAATGTGATAGAATACACTTCACCAAATTATATGTGCCAAGATTTATGTATTTACTTATAGTTATTTAAAATGGTACAACACCAATTACATTAATTAATAACCAATCTGCCTAGCCTTTTCCCAACTATGTTGGGGTCAGCTTCCAGTCTAACTGGATGTAGCTGAATATTTTACATGAAGCGACTATCTGACCTCCACAACCCAGTAACTGAGTAATACGATACCTCTTGGTAAGACTGGTTATCAGACTTTCGGAAGATCCACGAATGACAGCCGGGACCAATGGCGAGGCACGGAGGAGTCTCGGTATGTAAAGATGGTCATCCGTCCATAGACCAACTCCAGCAAGCGTAGCTTAACCTGATGGATTGACCCGTGCTTTATTGGCTGTTATTACTAAGCCACAAGCTCCTCCTACATTAATTAACATACAAACATAAAAGTTACCTACGTAATGTTACTTATATTATTTAATTAAAACTTATTTATATAGAACTTTTTTGCAAACTTTATCTCACAGAACACCAGACTAGCGTTGAAAAAAGCAGAAAAAAATCCCGTTTCTTTTCAATTCCGTTGTATTTTTCAATGTTTCATTCGAAAGTTTCAAGAAATGCCAGTATATATTTCATGTTTTTTTCCGATAAAACCGAAAAAAAACCGAAGAATATGAAAGAAACGGGAAACTTTTCATGTCTTTTTTTTTCAATACGTACTTACTTACTGACTTCTATGCTTTAACTCTTTCAATAATAATACGTAGTACGTACCTACTAATAAAATGTAGGGTAGAATTAAAAAATATATCAGCGAAGTAGGCGCGCGGTCCCACTGTTGTGCACCTAGTATTCTAGCTGTCAGTTGCATAAATAGTTTTATCAATTTACGTGCTAGTTCCGTTGCAGTTTGTTATCTTAAATATCGTTTTGTATTTCACCTATTAAAATATATTTCAATTTGAAAAAAACTTGTTTTTTTTTTCAAGTTTTCAAAACATCAACCGAAACATTCGTAAGAATCCTGTTTCTTTCCAAAGGATTCCTTCTGTTAATTTTTCTATGTGACATGCGAAAAAAACGGAAAAAAAACAAATTGTTTTTTTCGTGGAAAAAAACAAATTGTTATTTTCGGCATTTTCAACGCTCACCAAACACGCATAATTTTACTCCATTCATCCGATGGAAAGTTCAAGATGCTATGCACAAGATCTTATCGTTTACTTTACGAGGAAATTGTTGTTGAATTTCGAACTTTTACGATAGAACTTTTTACATATGTTTGCTCTTGACCCGTTAACGTTTTATCGTGACCCCCAAGTGTCGTGTTCGAGGACTTTTGTTTGGACTTATACCATCAAATGGTCGTTTCTAGTCTACCTTGTATTTAATCGACAAGATTACAAAAGAATAAGCTAATACTATACATAGAGTACAGGGTTGACTGCCCCGTTGGTCTCGAGATCACAAGCGGGACAAAGTCAAAGTCAAATCATTTATTTAAAATAGGTACATAATGGCACTTTTGAACGTAAAAATTTACAAAAAAAAAACCGGACAAGTGCGATTCGGACTCGTTCACCGAGGGTTCCGTACAAATTTGTAGGTATTAAATAAAGACTAAATTTTTTATGATAGAATTACAAATGTACAGTTTTCAGATTTTTCCCTGTACTTGTAGTATAAGACGATATTACTTGCCAAATTTCGTAGTTCTAGGACAACGGAAAATACCCTATAAATATTGACTCACTTGAGAGTGTCGAAATATACATTTTTGCGGCATAAACAGCCTTAATATTTTTTTTAAGTTAACTTAGAAGTTTGATTTTTTTCACAGCTTCAATGGACTATAGACTTGAGTATATGGTTTTAATTTCAACTCCATACTTCCGCGTGTTCCCGAGATAAAGGGTCTTGACAGAAATATGGATAACAAAGTGATCCTATAAGGATTCGTTTTTTCCTTTCGAGGTACGGTACCCTAAAAATAGAAGTGATTCTAATTGCGACTGCCGAGCGTGAAAGAAACAGAAATAAAAATAGATTTATTTGTCACAAAAACACGTGCATACAAAAAGTTAATATTAAAACTCAAATGAAAAACATAAAACAAAACGGATTTATACTAATATGAACACAGAACATAGGTATTCGGCAGCTGCACGCCGCCGTGACTTGAGAAGAAGGCTTCCACTCAGCATGATGCTGTGCTGTAGAGACGCACAGAACACCGCTAATTTTCAGTGGTCCCCCAAAAACGGCGTACGAACATTATATTAGATTCATATTAGAGATTTTTCCAGATTTTCAGGGTCGATTTCCAGGTCGGGCAGTGTTCTGCCGGGGTCGCAGGAAAGTCCGAAATGGGTACCCTGGCCTCTGGCAACACACAGGCAACGGAAGGAACACGGGTGGGTTTTAGTCAGTAAGCGTCTGGCACACCCTTTCGCTCCGCCTAGAGCGGGAGAAGTTATTTGAACTTTCTCACCCAAAAAAAAAGGTTGGACAGTGTTGTAGGGTTTTCCATTTAAATTTCTCAGTAGTAGCCAGGAGTTAGGAAGTTGGTGATACGCCCGTGCCACGGAAAGCACGTAACACCGTTGCTCCTGTGCCTGAACTCTCCCCAGTCGTGTCGGATTGCTATTCCACCAGACTATGAGAGTATAGGAACAGAGAGCACCTGCGTTTGCGCACTCGATTGTGCACTATAATATCCCCTGCATACCTGGCTAATCTCCGATGAGACTGGCCACTATGACTGAAGACGATATTATTATAATACTTTTATTATTACATTTCGAACACGATTTTTTTTTTACTGGCTGAAACAATATTACGGCCCACCAGCATTCTAACTGCGTAACACACTATCAATCACAATTTGAATGATTTTGAAGTATCTTGCTAATCCATTGCTTCATATGTTCGAAAAAGTTGTCTGCTCAACAACGCAAATAACGCAATGAATGTTGTTGACCTGTCAAAATGAAATCCATTGCTACTGACAGTTACGCAATTACCGAGCTATTAAGTAGTCACGATTGTAGGTTTCATCTTTTACAGATTTCGTGATAAGTACGTTTCGTGCTATAAGTAAGTTATTTTATTATTAATACATCAATAAGATACTAAATCATGGGGGGCTTGTGGCTAAGTAATAACAGCCGCACGGGTCGATCGATTAGGTTAAACTACGCTTGCCGCGGTTGGTCCGTGTATGGGTGACCATCTTTACATACCAAGACCTCTCCGTGCCTCGGAAAGCACGTTAAGCCGTTGGTCCCAGCTGTCATTTGTAGATCTATGACAGTCGTTACGGGTAGTCAGAAGCCCGAAAGTCTGACAACCAGTCTTACCAAGGGGTATCGTGTTACCCAGCAACAGGGTTGTGGAGGTCAGATAGGCAGTCGCTCCATGTAAAATCTGGAACGAATCGACTAGAAGCCGACCCCAACATATATGTAGTTGGGAAACGGCTAGGCAGATGATGATCAACAGACTAAATAATCTGAACTGGCCCTAAAAACATTACGCTTTCCTTCTAGTACTTTAGTTATTTTTCCTTCGATAAAAGCCATTATTAGTCACAGTCCAAAATTAGTCTAAGGTAGGACGCGGTCCATTAATGTATTCCGCCTCACTCTAATAACGCCTATGGCTATCCCCGGGTATCTAGCCGACATTAACAAAGACCGGCTTATTTGCACCCTTTTAGATCACAAGGCTTTTACCTTGTGATATAAAAGCTAATTCTAGGTTAAATTAATATTGAATCAATCAAGTATAGATGAAGTTTCTGAATATAACCGGCATAAAATTGATTACCCGGTGAATGCCTCGAACGAAATTGTAATCGTATTCGAAATACTTATAATTTTAACACACTTAATATTTATATAAGAATCCTAAATTACGAGTATACATATCATCATCATCATTCTCCTGCCCTTATCCTTTATTTGTAGCTGGCGCAACATGTCCCTTTCTCCCATACTTCTCTATTAGTTGTCATCTCGGTATTCACCCCTTTCAAGCCATATCATCTTTCACGCAGTCCATACATCGTTTCTTAGGTATTTTAAGAGAGAAGGCCTGTGTCCCAGAAGTGGGAACATTATAGGCTTTTTTTTTGGGTGGGATATTATCATATAACTTCTCCCGCTCTGGGCTGAGCGGGAGGGTGTGTCCGACTCTTACTGACTAAAACCCACCCGTGTTCCTTCCGTTGCCTGTGTTGCCAGGGGCCTCAGTATCCTTTCCGGACTTTACCATGACCCCGGCAGGCCTCGGCCCTAGTGGACCCCTACACTTGTACTGACATCTCTTTGAGGCGCGCGTAACATTATAGGCTGACTATGCTACGTCGTTTTCGTGCTCCATGAACTCCAAGCTGTCGTCGAGTGCTAAACTTTTATATTAGATACGAGCATGATTTAGTTGTCAATAATTTAGACTTATTGACTCTCTGTTGAGGGCTTTTGATTCTTATTCTATGGATGAAATCAAATCAAATCCAGTCATTTATTCAAACTAGGCTGAAAATCAGGACTCTTCGAACGTCAAAGTTACATAAGACAATCCCCCAAAAATGCCCACCCTTCACCACTTCCTAGTGCTTTAGCTGGTAAGAAGAAGTGACGCAACAAATTCCCCAACAGAATATATGAGAAAGGAATTTGACGTTAGAACTAAGTGAAATAAAGCTGTGAATTCATTATTTGTAGTAATTCTAGATCAAGTAATATTGATGATGTCCGAGTGGTTAAGGCCTTGCCTCGCATGCAAGTCCGGGCAGGTACCAATGTGACTTTTTTCAATTCATATGTACTTTCTGATGTTATCTTGGATATTACTACCATCGGTGTAGGAAAACATCATGTTGAAACCTGGACTTGTAGTTAACTAGGTGTGCCCCAAAAGACAGACAAAAAAAGAAAAGACACATAGAGAGAAAGACATATAGTGACCTCATAATACTATTGTTTGTATGTTTAAAGTTAATCAGACTGTTAATACAAACCATATGTTGCACAGTCCGCAGTAGTATAATCCCTATTTTTATGTTACCCCACAGCTGAACACTGTCTCTTAAGATACAGGTTTATCCTAGTTTGAGAGGCAGGGCTCACAGTATCTGTATACTGACCTCTGCAGCGTAGATAGTATCTTGTTATTGTATACTAATGTAATGTATTCTTTGCGACAATAAACTTATTATTATTATTATTATTTCCTTTATTCCACTTGAAAACATATCATTTACATTTTTAAATATTTTTATAAAAATATAAAAAAAAACATTTAAAAATATAAAAAATAGCAGCCCACCGGTATCGGGAGCAGGGTCCAAGCTACCGGTGGTCAGGGCTCCTGAGAGAGGAACCTCCTGACGATACGCGCCGTGTCCAGAAGTACCGCTCTCTGGATTAAGCCCTTGATCCAGCTGCCTAGCGAGAGCCTCTTCAGGTGTTGGTCGAGGCTCTTGGGTATTATGCCATTAGCCGTCACGACTATCGGCACAATGATTGCTGTATCCACATCCCACATGTCGACAACCTCGTGAGCTAGGTCAAGATACTTAATCTGCTTATCTTTTTCAGCTTTTACGAGGTTCTCGTCATGCGGGACCGATATATCAATAATCATTGTGCGACGCGTTAATCGATCTATCACCACTATGTCTGGCTTATTAGCAACAATAGTCCTGTCAGTGATGATAGATCGATCCCAATACAACGTAATATTGCCATTTTCGAGAACTGGGTCGGGCGCATACCTATAGTACGGTACTTCCGATTCCACAAGACTGTATTTCAGAGCAAGTTGCTGGTGGATAATCTTGGCTACAAGGTTGTGCCTATGCAAGTAGTCTCCGTTAGCCAGACGAGAACAGCCAGAAATAATGTGTCGGATTGATTCCCCCGGACGGTGGCATGCCCGACAGATGTCAACCGTGCCGTCTTTCACAATATATTTCCGGTAGTTGTTCGTCATTATAACTTCATCCATAATCGCAAAGACAAAACCTTCAGTTTCCCCAAAGAGATCACCAAATCGCAACCAGGATACGGACGCTAAGAGGTCTACATCGGGTCCATGTAGGACCCGGTAAAAGCGCCCGTGTAGCTCTTTGCTCTGCCATACCTCCCTGCGGTCATTAGTATCTAATATTATAGGTTTGCACCAGTTCTTCTCAGCCAAGGAGAGCGGGGTGAGGCCCTTATCCACTGAGACCACATCTCGGTGCATCACCACGTCGGTTTCTAGGAAGTATTCCCTGAGACTGCATATCTCACGATTGTGCAGGGTCTTAGCATTTAAAAAGCCTCGACCTTCCGCGGGATATACAGTCTCATCACCGATGACCGTGGATGGTGCATCCGATTTGCGGTCAGCAATGTGCGGACCCTCCTATCCAGGGCGTCAAGTTCCGTCTGAGTCCATTTGAGTATGCCGAAAGAGTACATCAAAACCGGCATGACCCAACCATTGAAGGCACGCACCTTGTTTCCGCCTGATAAAAGACTATTTAATACTTTATTCAGGCGGCCAAAGAAGCGCTCCCACAGCGATTGTTTCATGTCGGCGGCGTTGATGCCTAACGCTTCCGACATACCCAAATATTTGTAAGTTTCGGTTGAAGAGAGGGATCTCAGGTGTATGGAATCCGAAAGTTGGGTTCCCACGGATTCCACAATCCCCCCTCGCTTTACATGCATGACCGCACATTTGTCCACACCAAATTCCATCCTGATGGCGCTACTGAAAGTTTTGGTTACCTTCAGTAGCTCCATCAGTTGCAAATTATTGGGGGCAAAAAGTTTCAAGTCATCCATGTAAAGGAGGTGAGATATAACCTGACCACCTCTCCTCAATCGATAGCCTAGACCTGAATTCTCCAGCAGTGTGCTTAGAGGATTCAAGGCTAGGCAAAACCAAAGTGGACTCAAACTATCGCCCTGAAATATACCTCGCTTGATCCGTATCGGTTCGCTATTCCTCTGGATATATCGACATCCTGGATAGCAAAGGACCGTTCTCCACTGCCCAATACATGACATCAGGAAGGTGCGCAGAGTTACATCTATTTTATATAACTCCAGCACCCTCATGAGCCATGTATGTGGCACCAAATCATAGGCCTTCTTATAATCTATCCAACATGTTGACAGATCCTTTCGGGAACGGCGAACCTGTTGGCTAATGGCAATATCGATGAGAAGCAGCTCCTTAGTACCGCGGGATCCGTTCTTACATCCGTTTTGTGAGGCAGACATGATTAAGTTGGTTTCTATATGTTTGTTAATTTTAGCTCTGAAAATGGATGTGAGAACTTTATAGACCGTCGGTAAACAAGTGATTGGTCTATAATTTTTGGGTTCCGCAGTACTACCTGATTTATGGAGCAGGTGGGTTATTCCGGTCGTTAGGAACAGGGGTAGCGACCCTGACTCTAAGGCTGACTGGAACTGGGATGCCAGGCGGGCGTGCGATCTTTGGAAACACTTTATCCAAAAGTTGTGCAGCCCGTCCGGTCCTGGAGATTTCTAGTTAGGCAACGGACGGACTGCATGAGCTACATCTTGGGGGAGGATGGTAAGTGCCCCCATTTCTGGTATAAGATCGCACGCTCGCTCGATTGTCTTAGTCCAGTCACCTTCGGTGTGATTGACAGGCACCGACCAAATGTTTCGCCAGAAGGAACATATGGCGTCATCATCTGGTAGGCGCGTGTCAGCCACACCTTGGTCCGGTCGCTCCCAAGTCCTATAAACCCACCTTTCATCATTCTGGAATGTGCGATTCTGAGTGTATCGCTCCATTCTCCGCCTGTATCGACGAATACGGTTCGCCCATGCACAGATCTTCTGCTTCAGGAAGTCGATACGCTCTGTGACGCGGGTCAAATAATCTCGAGAACTTAGAATATCAGTATTATTATTATTATTATTTCGTTTATTAAGTTTTTTGCCATATAAAATACATTTTTAAATATTTCTTATAAAAACAAAAAAAAAAAAACATTTAAAAATATATAAAATAGTGGTCCGCCGGTATCGGGAGCAGGGTCCAAGTTACCGGTGGTTAGGGCTCCAGAGACAGGAACCTCCTCACAATGCGAGCCGTATCGAGGAGTACTGCCTTCTGAATCAGGCCCTTGATCCAGCCGCCTAACGAGAGCCTCGAGAGATGATGGTTGAGGCTTTCGGCCATCAGGCCATTGGCCGTAACGACAATCGGCACAATGACAGCCGAGTTCACATTCCACATGTCAACAATCTCGTGTGCTAAGTCGAGATATTTTATTTGTTTCTCTTTCTCAGCTTTCACGAGGCTATCGTCATGTGGAATGGTAACATCGACTATCATTGCGCGGCGCGCTAATCGATCTATCACCACTATATCAGGCTTATTGGCGACAATAGTCCTGTCAGTAATAATAGACCGATCCCAGTACAGCGTGACATGGTCATTTTCGAGAACTGGGTCGGGCACATACTTGTAATACGGTACCTCAGAGTTCACAAGTTTATATTTCAAAGCAAGTTGCTGGTGAATAATCCTAGCCACTTGGTTATGTCTGTGTAAGTACTCGCCGTTAGCCAGACGAGAACAACCAGAGATAATATGTCTGATAGACTCACCCGGACGGTGGCATGCCCGACACACGTCAACCGTCCCGTCCTTCATAATATGTCTCCGGTAGTTATTCGTCAAGATAACTTCGTCCATAATTGCACAGACAAAACCTTCAGTTTCCCCGAAAAGGTCCCCAAAACGTAGCCAGGATACGGACGCTAAGAAATCTACATCGGGCTCATGAAGAGCCCGATAGAAGCGCCCGTGTAGCTCCTTGTTTTGCCATATCTCCTTGCGGTCATCCGTGGTAAGTACTACAGGTTTGCACCAGTTCTCTTTAGCCATGGAAAGTGGGGTGAGCCCCTTGTCCACTGCGACCACATCACGGTGCATACCTACTTCGGCTTTCAAAAAATATTCCCTGAGACTGCATATCTCGCGGTTGTGAAGGGTCTTTGCATTTAAAAAGCCTCGACCCCCGCACTTCCGCGGGATGTACAGTCTCATCACCGATGATCGTGGGTGATGCATCCGGTTTGCGGTCAACAGTGTACGGACCCTCCTATCCAGGGCGTCGAGTTCGGTCTGAGTCCATTTGAGTATGCCGAAAGAGTACATCAAAACCGGCATGACCCAACCGTTGAAGGCGCGCACCTTGTTTCCGCCTGAAAGAAGACTAATCAATACCTTCTTCAGGCGGCCAAAAAAGCGCTCCTTCAACAATTGCTTCATGTCAGTAACGTTGATGCCTAACGCTTCCGACATACCCAAATACTTATAGCTTTCGGGTGAGGAGAGGGATCTAAGGTGTATGGAATCCGAAAGTTGAATTCCCTCGGATTCCATTATCTCCCCTCGCTTCACATGCATGACCGCACATTTGTCCACACCAAACTCCATTCTGATGGCGCCACTGAAAGTTTCAGTTACCTTCAGTAGCTCCATCAGTCGCAATTTGTTGGGGGCAAATATTTTTAAGTCATCCATGTAGAGAAGGTGAGATATGACCTGACCACCTCTCCTCAACCGATAGCCTAGACCTGAATCCTCCAGCAGTGTGCTTAGAGGATTCAGGGCTAAGCAGAACCAAAGTGGACTCAAACTGTCGCCCTGAAATATTCCCCGTTTAATCCATACAGGCTCATCATTCCCCTGGATCCGTCGACACCCCGGATAGCGAAGGACTGTCCTCCATTGCCCCATACATGATTCAAGAAAGGTGCGTAGAGTCGTATCTATTTTGTACAACTCCAGCACCTTCATGAGCCATGTATGTGGCACCGAGTCGTAGGCCTTCTTATAATCTATCCAGCAAGTCGACAGATCCTTGCGGGATCGACGAACCTGTTGGCTAATGGCCATGTCGATGAGAAGTAGCTCCTTAGTGCCACGGGACCCGTTCCTACATCCATTTTGAGAGGCAGACATAATGGAATTACTGTCAATGTGTGTGTTAATTTTCGCTCTCAATATGGATGTAAGAAGTTTATAGACCGTCGACAAACACGTGATCGGTCTATAATTCTTGGGTTCCGCAGGACTACCTGACTTATGGAGCAGGTGGGTAATGCCTGTTGTCAGAAACTGTGGTAGTGACCCAGACTCTAAGGATGACTGGAACTGAGATGCCAGGCAAGTGTGTGAACTAGTTAGCCATTTCAGCCAAAAGTTGTGCAGTCCGTCCGGTCCCGGTGATTTCCAATTCGGTAACGGACGGACCGCTCTAGCTATATCTGATGGCGTGATAACGACTACTTCCATTTCTGGTATAGTTTCACACACTCGCTCGACATCCCGCATCCAGTCAGCCTCAGCATGGCAGACAGGTTCCAACCAGATGCTGCGCCAGAACGCAGTCGTGGTGGCATCATCTGGTCGGCACATGTCTGTCTCGTTTTGTTCAGGTCGCTCCCAAGCTCTATATACCCACCTCTCATCGCTCTGGAACATGCGATTTTGCGTGTATCGATCAACTCGCCGCTTATACCGCCGAATACGGCTCGCCCATGCACAAACTTTCTGCTTCAGGAAGTCGATGCGCTCTGTGACACGGGACATGTATTCTCGAGGGCTGATTCCAGTCCCCGAGAATGCCCGCCTTACAAAGCGCATCACACGTGGTCGTGTATTTCCCTCCCTGAAGCAGTATAGTTTGCTGATGAGTACCCTGGCCCCATCAATACGACGCTCGATCCTGCATTGCCAGGCTGGTACGGCTGGTTTTGGTCGAGTAGCTTCGTCACAGTTTGGGAACTTCACGTTTGCTAAACGACATGCCGCAACAGCCGCGCAATACAGGATCGAGTGTGTATCAACGAGATCCTCGCTGCTCTCGAAGAAATCCTTAAGCAGCGAGTCCAAGGCACATACCAGCGCCCTATTTTTCTTGTGCATGGGTAGGCGTGGTAGTCGGGGTCTAAGTTCGGTCGGAGTGGACCTATACTCGCGAAACGCATCTTCCAGTGCGCTCCTCAATCGGACGTTGCACTGGCTACTTACTGTGGCAACCCTATCATCCTCCTCTTCAACATCGTGATTGGACCGCGGCGGGATAGCATCAATGATTGGCGCATGTGTCGCGGTTTGTGCCGGAGTTGAGACGATATGGTTGCTCAGTACCTCTGAGCGCAGCCTATCAAGTGCGGCATCATCCAACCTGTGATTGCGTTGGATGACCCGCACTTGATCCGATAGTCGTTGGGCCGAGACGTTGACGGTTGGCTCTAGTTCCTGGAACAGAGACAGCATCCTAGCACGGTACGCAGTGAGGTTAATTCCCCCCTCTGTAGACCCGTAATATGCGCGCATGACGTTCTCGTTCATAGACTGAGTCCATCTCATGCGCTGCACACAACCACCGGCAGCGGGGACCCGGCTCGGGGCTAGTTGGCCCCTAAGTCCCAAGCTCTTCGGTGGCCGGCCTCTCCCCTGCCGACGTACAGGTGTTGGCGACGTCGGCGGGGAAAAATACTCGTCGCTCGAGCTCGACGCAACTACCGCGGCCGGTGTCGTCACAGCACTCACGGTGGGGCTGGGTACCGGCGGCGGCGAGGCGGAGCTGAGCGAAGAGTCCGGAGGTGGTGGGCGTGCACGTGCAGCTGATCTTGTCAACATTTCATAATTGTTCTTATATGTAGTTTTGTTCTATCGGAGGTGACATGACAGATGTCACCTCCGGTTCGGCAGTTTTTGATGGAAGTCTCGAATATTGTGGTTCATTTTGCAGTTTATTAAATATGGTGATTGACTTGAATTTATTCTTGATAAACTGTTTTACAATAACAAAAAAAAAAAAACTGTGTCGAAAAAAAATTATTATTGAAAATATATTAGAGAACGTATTTTGTGACGTGTTGACGTTGGTGTTGCCAGCTTATTATTTTATTATTAAGGGGACTACAGGAGCTAAACGCAAATTTTATAAGTTTTATAATGCCTTAAAGTATATGATCCACTGCAGTAAACAAAATCAGAATAATATATGATATTTTTAAGGATATATGCTAGGTAGATAGTGTGTTGAAAACATAATATAACTAATTTGATACGATAGAAAAAAATCACGAAGATACCTGTAAAAAAATATTTTATCGATTAAAAACCATACTAATATACATGCAATCATTCTGATTTTTTGTCAGATTATTCTACAAGCAACATATTAGCATAATAGTGTTTTATTTTTTTTATACAATATATAGCTTTTTTGTAAATCGATAATTGCTTAATATTTTGCAATAAATTACCAGCGTTGTGTCATCGTGCTTCTCTTTCTTTTCTATGCAGTCCGACAGTGACCGCGCTTTATGTGTTGTCGGCCTCTTAATGATGTTTTTCAAAAAGGTCAGGCGCATAGTACTCGCAACCGGCGTGCGTGTGTGACCAGATGTATGAACGTAAACGAAGCAAAAGGAGTATGTAAGGAGCGTAGCAGGTAGCGTTCTATAGTTTCTGCCTACCCCCATGGGAAGAAGGTGTGAGTTTATGTATGTATGTATGTAGGTGTGCCCCACGGCTTCACCCGCATAAACGTCGATTCCGTGGCAATATCGGGGTAAAAAGTATCCTATTAACTTTTGAATTTTAAAATCTTGAATTAATTTGTTCGTAATATTTATCTCTCCTAAATAATTAAGTTTTTATTTCAAAAGCATTGACATTTAAATTAAAATACAAGAAACAAGACACTCGCCTCATTATTTTTAATACTTAAAGGTTCAGGGTTCCTTTGTTAAGTGGAACCCTTTTCCAATTTCATTTTATGAACTGTCCGTCTTTATTTAAATACGGCTGAAGGATTATTCCTAAAAACATTTAAAAAAATAATCCTAACCCAGATCATCGTCAACTTTCATTCGAATCCGTTCAGCTGCTTTAAGGCACGTGCAGACTAGCGTGATATCGCGGGAGCGACAGGCAGCAACATGCCTGTCGCGCCAGCCATACCGCCTCAGTCTGAACGAGTCTTTAGCGTGAAAGCTTAACAAACAACCTCACTTTCGTATTTATAATATAAATTAGGATATAAGTCTAGAATGGCCAACCCGTCTTGAGCAAAATCAAAATATTTTATTTCACACTAGATGCGCTCCGCGGTTTCACCCGCATAAGTTTTGACCCCGTGGGTATATCGGGAGTAAAAGTATCGTATGTATTATTCCTGGTTATAAACTATCTGTGTGCCAAATTTCATCCAAATCCGTTCAGTACTTTTTGCGTGAAAGAGTAACAAACATCTATCCATCCATCCATCCTTACAAACTTTCGCATTTATAATATTAGTAGGATACCTACATGGGCACTTATGAAACGTCAGAAGCTAGGTGCACGGTTCCAATAGGCAAGAAACTCCACGGTTACTCTTTTAAAAATAATTGGTTTTTACAAGTTTTCACAAATTCTCTTTATGAGAAGAGGTCTTTGCCCAGCAGTGGGATGATAATCTGTGTGGTTCTTTCCTCAAAAGACCATTTCGGACACCAACCTACATGGTCCTCAAATGATCTAACCAAGATTATGTCCGGATATACGAGTTGACATTGATGAATTTTATTTATGCAATGACATGAATATTTACTCTGTGTAGTATTATATTGTTTTAATTATGTGAAGACTATGTGGGTCATTGTTTAATTTTGTTTTATTCTCAGTTAGTTTTTAACATGGTCTGACAGTTTTGAGTATTTTTTGCGGCCTAGCCAAATGTCCTTTCATTGGTATTGTTCGTTGAATCGTTGAGCTCCTTTAGTTATGAGTTGAGCTGCACATCTACTGACAAATGCGAGCACTGACTGGACAGGTCCACTCAATCTGAGTGGTTCTTTCATCAAAAGACCATTTCAGACACCAATCGACATGGTCTTCACATGATCTGACCAAGATTATGTCTGGACTTTAAAAGAGACTGTGAACCTCTGAGTTTGTTCCGGCCTTTCTTCTCAGAGTAGTCAGATAGGAAACGCCGACCTCATCTAGTTTAAAAAAATATGACGTGTAAAAGTGCTTGTAAAAACCTACTTACAGAAATAAAATAATTTATCATTTTTCATTTACCATTAATAGGCTGGTATTATTATGTATTGAAACTTCAAATTCTTGCCTTATTTTAAGTTTAGTATACAAGGTCAAATGAAATTAGTCAGCGAAACTCCGCAGACGTGATGGGTATCGATATCTAAACATGATAAAATAAAAAATAAATTAATTTGAATGAGATTTTTTTTTGTATCATCAACCGCAGGTAGCAGTTAGTCAGTCAGTCTAAATATCAGTTTTTATTTTTGCAAACTTTATAAACGTGATGGGATCGAAACCCATCACGTTTACCTAGAATATAAATACCTTACTCATAAGTGGCGTTCTGTAGTTTCTACCCACCCCCATGGGAAGAAGGCGTGAATTTATGTAGGTATGTATGTTTATTTATTTATCTACGCAATACGATAATAGTAATAACCACAAACAATAAGTCACAGTTCTTCAAAGAAAACATACATTTCCAATTACACAGAATGTTTCCAATCTTCCCAAAATTATATTTGTACCTGCTACCATACTAGCGTTTCACGACTCCCAAGGGTCGAGGGTTCGTCCTGTGAGTAGACAGGAACTATGCCAGTTCTCTACCTTGATCGTTGCCATGGCTCCCAGGGGATTTACGGTTGCTCTATCCTTAAGTAAATACGAAAATAGGTACGCTATAGTTAGGATATGAGCGGATGTATAGAGCGCTAAAAAATAATAGAATTAAAGAAAAATTGGTTTTTGATGTGTACCATCTTTCCTCTTGCTGTCTGTGGGAGTGATTTCGTGAAAAGGGACGGAAGTGTGTGACAGGAAGTGACAGCTTGAGCATGAAATAAGTTTGTTTTTAATAGCATGGAATTAGTAAGTACTATATAGATTGTAAGTAGAGGGGGTTGAATTTTGACGACATGCGAAAGGTTAAGGCTTACTTCAAAACGATATCGGTCGATTCATTCTCTTGTGACTGTGACCGAATAAAACGAAGCACTAGCTGAGTTAATTGTAACCTAATAAATGCTTATAGACCGCAATTGGCGTGTGAACTACGAATGAAAGTTAACCTAAGTCTTACATTCAACCTATTGCCATTAGCGGGGCACAAACGCAAACTTCGTACTGCTACTGAGAAATTCCAGATGGAAACCTCAATAACACTTTGCTTGACCCCGGAATCGCACCCAGGACTTCATGCTCAACATGAAGTCAAGTTCATGTTTTTTGAATAAAAATGTGGCTGTTATTTTAGTATATTGTGGTGTCATAAGACTTCCACGCGAACCAATCAAAATACTTAATAAAAATCTTAAATTCATGAAATTTGTTTCTTATAAAGCGAAAGGCACGCGGCGCACGGGTTGATCGATCAGGTTGACCTACGACTGCCGTTGTTGGTCCGAGATGAGTGACCATCTTTACATAGCAGGACCCCTGTGCCTCAAAAAGCACGTTAAGCTGTTGATCCCGGCTGACATTCGTGGATCTTTGTCGTTACGGGTCGTCAGAAGCCTGAAAGTCTGACAACCAGTCTTACCCAATAAATGGATTGTGGAGGTCAGATAGGCAGTCGCTGTAAGTAAAATACTGGTATTCAAGTGCATCCGGTTAGACTAGACGCCGACCCCAACATAGTGGGGAAAAAGGCATGCAGATGATGACGATAAAGCGAAAGTGAGCACTAAGATTTTTGAAAATTCATCCCCTGATGGGGTTAAATATAAAGAAAGAAAGAAAATAAGAAAAAAAAAGAAAGAAAAAATATTTATTTGGGACACGCACAGGAAATACAACAGTAAAAAAAGGACATAAAACTAACAAAAGCATGAAAACATAAAAAAAAATATAATAGTGAAATCAAAACAAAATAGAAGACATGTGCGAGGCCAAAAAGGCTCCTATCTCAGCATGATGCTGCGATATTTATTTAAAAAAAAAAACAAATACCGCAGCGCTGGTATTCTGATAGGGCCCGCTGTAATGCCACGGACACACCTACGGACACAAAATAAGTCCCAATAGAGGATGCGGTAAAACACAATGATAAATAAAATAAATAATAAATTAGAAAAATAAATAAATGTGATGAAACTTTATATGGAACTTCATCATTTTTGCCTATGGGAAATCCCATTGGGCAAACGGCTTGTCTCATTATTAAATAGAAAGAAAGATACAAAGAAAAAGTATTTCATGGGATTCGCACTGGAAATCGCAAATTAAACAAAAAACACTTACAGAAACATAAACAAAAAAAAAACAAAGTAAAGTGAAAATAAAAACAAAAAGTCCTGTACGAGGCCAGAAGGCTCCTATCTCAGCATAATGCTGCGATACTTAAAAAAAGGTGTGGCAGCGCTGGTATTCTGATAGGTAATGTCTTGCAGTTATTGGCAGACCATCCATACATTCTACAGACTGGTTCCAGAGCTTGTCTTATTCATACTTCAAGGAGCTCATTCTAATAATAAGATATGAAAGTTTTTCTACGTACAGCGGACAGGATTCTAATATTCATTATATATAAATACAAATAAATAAAATTGAAGTGTCTGTTTGTAATTTCAAAATAACAGCTTTTACTAAATGCATATAAAATTATACACACCTACAATAATATACACTTTTTTTTTTTGGATGGGAAATAATCAAATAATTTCTCCCGCTCTGGGCGGAGCGGGAGGGTGTGTCAGACTCTTACTGACTAAAACCCACCCGTATTCCTTCCTGTTGCCTGTGTTGCCAGGGGCCTCGGTGACCCTTTAGTACCTTCCTGCGACCCCGGCAGGCATCGGCCTTAGTGGACCTCTACACTTGTGCTGACAACATCTTTTTGAGGCGCGCGTGGAATACAACGCGCCGTTGACCCGGGCCTGGTCCTTACCGAACGGTGAGCTACCCATTGCTCACCGTCCGCAAGCCCGCGCCTACGGTAGCCGGAAATCCGCCCGGGATTCCCGACGCCCAGGGCGTGTCCTGCAGCGGCTAGGGGCAAGAGGGCGCGAAATTTGCCTTTCCCTCAACCGGCCCGTCTCCTCCTTCGCGAGCATTACTGCTTCGCAGAAGGAAGTGACGGCTGCCCATGCCCTCTCGCTCCGTACCATGGCCTGAACCAGGGCCGGACGCGAGAGATCTCTGCCGCCGATCGCCTCCACAAGGACACGGCAGTGCTATGCCCAAGCCGGGCAAACCTCCACCGTATGCTCCACCGTGTCCTCCGGGCGATCCACACAGTGGTGACACCCAGGCGTTTCCTCCCGCCTTATCCGACACAGGAACCTCCCGAAGCTGCCGTGTCCTTTGGTTGTCCTGCGTCAGGCGGAAGGTGAGGACGCCGTGGCGCCTCTCTAGCCACTCCTCAAAGAGGGGACTTATCGCCGCAATCGTGGCGTGCCCAGCACTGGGTTGCGACAACCGTACTCTCCATGTCGCCACGAGAACCCGCCGGAGGTCCATCCACTGTGCCGCGATTTGTCGCGGCAGCGGAGTTACGCCCCGGCGTTTCGCCTCCTCGCGCCACTCCCATACATGCGCGAGGACTTTTGCCTCTAGATCCCATGGCTGCAATCCGACAAGGAGGCTCTGCCTCACAGGAGACCGTGCGGTATCCCCGGACCATCCGGATGGCCCTTTGGGCCGCGCTCAACCGGCGGGCTGGCCGCAGCGCCAGAGAACGCGCCCATACAGGAGCCCCGTAGAGGGCCATGGACCGCACGACCCCCGCGTAGAGCCTCCAGCAGGAGGCGTTTGGACCCGCTAGATTGGGCAGAAGCCGCTTTAATGCAGCGCCTGCTCTCTCCAGTTTGGGAGGCAAACGTCGGAAATGCTCCACGAAGTTCCACCGGCTGTTGAGGACGAGTCCCGGGTACTTCATCGTCGACTCGACGCTGATGGAAACCCCTCCTACCGTTATTTGGGACCCCAACGGTGGCGCGTTCCGAGGATCATGAAAACACATGGCCTCGGACTTGTGCAGGGCCACCTCGAGTCCCAATTGCCGGATCCTTTCGACGATTGTCGCAACCGCGCGTGCCGCTACTTCGGCCGCTGCCTGGTGCGACCTCCCCTGCGCCAGGACCAACGTATCGTCAGCGTAGCACATTACGCTGACGCCGTTAGGGAGGTCGGCGCGCAGCACCCAGTCGTATCCGATGTCCCACAGATGCGGCCCCAGGACCGATGCCTGTGGGACACCGCACGACATCTCTTGCCGGTTCCACACTCCTTGGTGACCGGGGTAGATGACGGCCCTGTCAGTCAGATAGGCCTCGACCACACGACAGAGGTAGGGCGGCATCCGGTGGTACCGGAGTGCCTCCCTGATGCAACTCCAGGGCAGGGTATTAAACGCATTGGCGATGTCTAGAGACACCGCCAAGACGACCCCACCCTGGGCAAATAATATATACTTACGCTTATCATCATAACAATAAAATCAATTATTAAAGTTTTGTCTGTCTGTCTGTTTGTTCCGGCTAACCTCCGAACGGATGGACCGATTTTGACGGGACTTTCACTGGCAGATAGGTGATAGTATAAGGAGTACGTAAGGGTTTTATTTTAGAAAAGCCACGTATGCGAAGCCGCGGGCACCAACTAGTATTAAATATGAAATAGCTATTCATTACATATTGGACATCTATACTAATATTATAAAGAGAGAAAATTTGTTTGTTTCTAAGTTTGTATGTCCCTGGGGTAATCTCTGGAACTAAAACCAGTCGGATTTGAAAAAATATTTTTGCCTTTGATAGCCCAATTCATATAAGCTATTAACATCACGCTATGGCCCTTAGGAGCCGACCAAAAAGAAAACAAGTCAGAACGAACGCTAAGCGAAAACGAAGTAATAGCGCGGTCGGGCGATGCGATGCCACGCAGGCAGTCGGGGGAACAAGAAATTTTACGTGGACGAACTCGCGGGCAGAAGCCAGTATCCAATAAGCAATTTATTACGTCAGGTTCTTAGATACCAAAATAGATAACTGTCGTACGTATGAAGGTCTAAAGGAAATATATATACTGTCGTATAGGTATCTTATATTGGCCAATCACTAAGCCATGTTTGCGAACGGATGAAAAAGGGTCGAGTTACAATTAATTATACTTTTCTACAGAATCTTATGTAGGTAATTCCACCACCAACTCTCCCACCCCTCCTTCTTGCCCGGGTCGACAGCTCGTTGTATTCCAAGCGCGCCTCAAAGAGGTGTCGTCAGCACAAGTGTAGGGGTCCACTAGGGCCGATGAATGCCAGGGTCGCGTGGCAGTCCAAAAGGGTTACCGAGGCCCCTGGCAACACTGGCAATGGAAGGAATACGGTGGGTTTTAGTCAGTCTGACACACCCTCCCGCTCCGACCAGAGCGGGAGAAGTTATTTGATGATTTTCCACCCAAAAAAAAATAAAAAACCCTTCCTTCTCATCTTATGGCTCACTTCCAATATCTATGTTCTTCACATGCTAAGAATCTGCGTTCTTCCAACAAACTTCTCCTACTCTGTCCTTCACATACTTCTGACCTCGTTCATTCTTCCTTTCATATTCAGAGCATTCTTCTCTGGAATGCGCTTTCTCTTGATGGACGGCTACCAGCCGGTATGCATTTAAGCGGTAATTGCAGTTATTTTCAAAACAAATAGCGTAGAGTCATCTCAATTATGCACCTCTTTTCCTTTAATTTGTATGTATATATTTATTATGTAGGTATATATTGTAGTAAATACTTCGGTATGTATTTGTATTATAAGTTTGTAACCTATTTATGTACTCCTGTACCTATTCTATTTATAATCTATTATGTTATCTTTAAAAAAAAATCATTATTATTATTTACTCTCAGAGCTCCTGCCAAGTTATCGCTTCACCACAAAAAAAAAAAAAAGTTATCTCTTCACCACCCTTGGTTGACTGGTAGAGAATGCCTAAGTCATTAAGTCCGCCTTTGTACCTTATTGTGTGCGAGAAGTTTAAATAAATAAATAATTCTAGACATAATGTTTTTCCTAAGAAAAAAACCCATTTGTTTATAATGTTTTAAATATTTCTTCGTTGTTTTCGCAATATAAATAACCTATTTAACAAAAGTTTAGTTTAAAATTTCCACCCGACCCACCAATCTTTCTATAATGTTGTTTTCTTTTAGGTTGTCAGTGTACAAGTACATAAAAAATAAAATGTATAATTTGTAAAAGGGCGGAGACCTGGTGATCTGAAATACAGGCCTAGAGCTTAGTTTAGGCACCAGTCTCCCACAATATTAAAATTTTGTCTGACTCTGATACCATGTAATATGTATTTTGTAATATTGTGGTGAGAAAATAAAAAAATATTATTATTATTATTAATATTAATATTTCTCTGTATCAATCGGAAAAAAAATGCACCGTAAATTTGATCCTCTGCCTAGCATGTAAACTGTTGGATAAGCCGCAGAATATCGAATTAGGTAGTTCTGTGGTTTCAACCTTTCAACTATCGCCAACTGCCTTGGGCCACAGATTAACAAACTGTTAGGTGAACTCTTAATACTTAGGCGGTTGGCAAGTCTACTCGGCTGTGTTTGAACTGTGAGTCAACTATTATCGACTATCATATCACTCACTTTATGAAAATATAAAAAAATGTTTTAAGGCGATATGTACCGATACAATCGGCGAACAAGATACTCACAATAATCTTTCAGTGTATGTACGTAGTAAATTTATTTATTATTTATTAATAGTTTATGATTTCTTTGTTTTTTTTTTCGTGTTGTTAGTGACTAACTTGGTGTTGGTTTTTATGCCGGTCATGGGCCTCTGACTTGGCTTCACATGCCGTCGAGAAATATCGCTAAGACATGCCGGTTTCCTCACGATGTTTTCCTTCACCGTTTTTTTAAGGAAGTGATATGTATCGTATAATAAGAAAACCGCTAAATAATTTACACAAAGTAAAGAGCCTGTCCGGGTAGCGGCCGCAGAACAATGGTGAACCTGTATATTAGGGTGGTCCTTATTCCTAA
Organism: Atethmia centrago; assembly: GCA_905333075.3. NCBI lineage: Eukaryota > Metazoa > Arthropoda > Insecta > Lepidoptera > Noctuidae > Atethmia > Atethmia centrago. The sequence continues at coordinate 21,173,627 of HG995385.1, forward strand.
TTATTTTTTTATTTTTTGTTTCTCGGGGCACCACATAATTTGATTCTATACCATAAGAAACTATTTCAGTATTTTTTTTATTTTTAAATTATATTTAAGGGTTGCTACTAAGGGTTGAGTTTTAAATGAAAACATTAACAAATGTAGAGAGTTTTTATTTCTTTTATTCATAAATCTGAATATAAGAAATACAAAACTATTGTTATTATTATTAATTATTATATGACACATGTAAGTATCATTTAATTTTAAGAAACAAGGGTTGATTTATTAGTATTAGGTTAGATACTTATTCCTATACTCCTTCACCAATAAAAGCAAATACTGTTTTTGTTCTTTATTGGTTGTAATCAATTTATTATATTCATAAATAAACGCAAAAACAATTAGTGAGACGCTTATTAAAGCGGCCATACAATGCTTTTTGTTAAAGTTTGATGACTGGTAGCGACCTCTAAATCGTATCGAACAATTAAAAGAAAAAAATCTCTTCATATTTCGATGTATATAATCGAATGACAAATTGCCGCGATGATATGTCAAAAATTGAAAAATAAGGACCACCCTACTGTTTAAGGAATATCAACTAAACTTTTTTAGGGAGCATATAAATTGCTGATGAACAAGCCTATGCGATGTTCCTGATTAGTGCCATATTACATTACTGCCGCAGCCTGCAAAAGGGGCATTGATAGACGAACGTGAAAATGTAGGCCGAGGCGAAGCTGAGGCACACATCCGTGAGTCCATCAATGCCTGTTTGCGGCCAAGGCTTGTATAGTAATATAGTCTGTAGGTAAGTTTGCTCTACAACAGTCAATTAAGGAACATAATATATCAAAATCGTTTCTACTCCAGAAACGATTTCGACATTATGTTGCTTAGTTATGGATGCCTAATAAAATCTAAGTTTTCGACCGTAGGAGGCGCGAGCCGCTTTCTTGGATTTTAGACGCCTAATTTTTTTTTTTTTTTAGTAAATACTCATCACTGATTCCACGGTCACGAGTAAGACCACCACAGCTGTGCATCGTTCGCATTAAGGTTTGTTCGATAGTCATGTCACTCCAGATCCCTGACCAATTTTTTTTCGAGATGAATAGAGTTGAATGTTTATTTTTCCGTAGCTTGTAACGTTTACCAGTGAGACATACAGAATAAACATATGATATACAAAAAAATGTACGTAATTTTGTCTTCTTTATACTTCTCATAGTCGGCATGGCGTCAACCGTTGAGGCTTTATTAAAAAAAAAAAACAAATTTAACAAATTTTGGTACCTTTAATTCAAGATGGCGACTCGCGTCTCCAAGGTAAAAATTTGGATTTTTATTAGGCATCCATATCTAAGCAACATTATGTCAAAACCGTTTCTACTTCACCTTTTGTAGAGCAAAAGCTTATATATGTCCCCACAGACTAAACTATAGTACTTTTCTCAAATAATACGCGCCAATATGATCATTTGTTTCTTTTTACTTTTAACAGCTCTATTTGCCAGCCAAATCGAAATTTAAATAAAATCTTTGTTATGTTACCTCCTTGCTTGCCATTTTTCGAAGTAAAAAGTTCGTTCCATTATTAAATTACACGACAGATATGTATTTTCATACTAACATTGCCGGCCGCCTGCTCGCATGTATTTGACTAATACCTACAGCATTTTCGATTTATCGCGAAGAAGGTTGTCAAAATAATGCTCGAATTTCAAAGCATATTTAGGAAAAAAAGTATACTCATACCTATATCATTGAACCAGAAATACAAGTTTCAATCAACGTAAGTGTTTTTTTTTTCTAATGTTCTACTGAACAATAACTGACAAGATAGAACCAGGGTTAGTACTTAGTAGATAATCTAATTGCGCTAATGGTTCTAGTAAGCAATTGTCTAGCTAAGTGTCGCTGTCTTTTAACTTCATTAGACAAAGTTTTTGGTCTTAAGTTACAGCTTATGTGATTGATTGAGATAACTTCTTGCCTCTATGTGATCAATTATCTCATGGAAATAGATACTTTAAGATTCAAAGAACACCATTTCAATGGAGGATGAGGAACTTTCCTCCTTGTGCCAGCTCATATCCTGCTAATGTGAATGTGATTGATTATGATAACATCTTGACACCAAGTCGATTATCACATGGAGGCTAGAATCTTAATAATTACTTTAAGGCTCGGGGAAACGCCGTTGATCTTGCCCATACAAATGCGCGTCACGTTCACGCCGCGCCCCGGCGCGCGGCGGTCGGTTTCATAGGGAATATTTATTTTAAATAACGAAAATATTAATATAAATCACAGATATAATTATAGATAATAAAAGAGTCTTTTGATACAAAAAAAAACTCATGAAAATATCTTAAGTAGTTTGAAAGTAATATCGTTTTTTATGCTTTGGGTAGACATTACTTCCTGAATTTATTTCATAAAAGATTTTACTACAATACTTAAATGTTCACTTATAGAATTGATATGTAAGCGTTTAACATACTATACATTTTTTTGCATAACTTACTTGCATTATTTGAAGGTACGCCTTCAAATAATGCATATCTATTTAAAAATTCATAGCCGATTTTAAAGTTACTAAAAACATATATTTGTGCCTTAAGAGACGAAGAATAGGATAGGGTATGTTCTGTAACAAAAATTGTTGAAACAGTTAAAACATGACTGTTTAATTAAAACAAGTTGTAATAGTTAATCCGTATATACAAAGCGAAAGGTCACCCGTTTCATAGGTCTAATTTTAATTAACTGTTTAGTCTGCGAGTAAATGAGTGATATTTCGCTATAGCCAGTGTCACTCGAATGATGTAAGGATTATAACGATACTCCACACATCCAAATCTGTTCAGGCATTTAAAAGTTATAGTGGAACAAAGAAACTCATATAGATACATACATACATGAACCCTGAAAACATTACACTCCTTTTTTGGGCAGTCGTGTGATTAAAAAATAGACAGCTATCTGCGAGAATATACAAGCATGTAGAAGCACATGAGACATTTCGCCTTTTTCTCTGAACTAATCACGCCTACGATGCTTCTGGAGTTTGCAGAAGTTGATAAGCGGCAATGGTCTGCCGGGGTCGCGAGAAGGTACAAAAGGGTTACCGAGGCCCCTGGCAACACAGAACACGTTACGGGTGGGCTTTAGTCAGTAAGAGTCCGACACAACCTCCTATTCCGCCCAGAACGAAACAAAATTAAAAAGGCGGCAATGACCGACCAGCAGGCATGAATATCAGCTGGTCCGATAGCTGGTTTTCCAGCCAACATTAAAATCAAAGACGGTTTTGTATGAAAAACCACGATTAATTAAACATACCTATGGCAAAATGCGGTCCGCTAGCTGTGTATTATACATAGGTGCACCTCTGCTTAACCCTTCGGGAACATACAGGCGTAATGTTATGTTTATCAACGCGTAATATTCTGTATCTTAAGCGTTTTCAAATGAAGTGCAATCACTGGTTAATCTAAATAGTAAAATAATCGTAGATAAATTAAAGAATGACAACATTTTGAATGGACTTTTAATAACTGAAACATTTGTGAAGTTATTCGAAACATTGTTTAACTAATGGAAAATATTATGTCAGAGTACATTAATTATTGTCGTTGACTCGTTATGATTTTAATTTAAATTACCTACCTACTTATTCTTCGTGATTAACGTTTTGAATGTCAAAGATTCCTTCGTAAACAGTGGGTATTTAAAAAACTTTTCGGATGAATTGTAATTAGGTACCGTAAAAAGGGGAGAATAGGCATGCAGGGGTGAATCGGGATGAAACTTTAAAATTTTTTTAACGTTGAAATAATACAGTTTGCTGCCAACAAGGAAAGTTAGTGGTTAATTATTATACAGTAAACACATAAGAGTCCTTTTTGGCAACAAACTATATTATTTCAGCATTAAAATCTATTTTAAAGTTTCGTCCCGATTCACCCCGGCTTCCCTATTCACCCCGTTTTGCGGTATTGTATTAAGGGTTTTCTGTAATGACGTTCACTAGGTGGTAGCACTGAGACGCCAGGTCCCGGCACCTGTCAAAGGTGTCAAAGCACCTATAGTTATAATGTGTGACTTCTTTCCTCTCAGCTTCTGTGGTAATTTCTTGTAAAGAGACGGAAGTGTGTAGACAGGAAGTGACAGCTTGAGCATGAAATAAGTAAGTGCTTTTTAATACAATGGAATTAGTAAGTACTATACATATTGTAAATAGAGGGGGTCTAATTTCGACCAGTGGGCGACCACTAGTAATGAATTTAAACGAATAAATATTTCTGTATTTAGCTTTTTTAAATTCTGAGGTTAATTTCTGTCGCTGCTCAGTTGCTTAATACCAAGGTGAAATGTCAGATGTTACACATCATATGCTACTACTGTAAGGCTCGACAGTTTTTTTTTTGTAGCCGTGAATGAATGATTAACGAATGAATGAAACGAGTGATGACCGTCATCATATATTTTATATTTATTGTTGAAATGCAAGACCTCTTGTCAACGTGGCGCCAATTGGTGGCGTGAATTTTCATGACTGTTTTTCATTCTAATAACCAGCGAATTCTAGTTTAAAAGAATGCCGACCGCAACAATGTTATGCTAATGAATTACTGCCTAATTATTTAATTAAAAGTTTGATAAGATATTGTTACATACTCACGCATAATCAAACGTCTGCGAAACATTCACAGATAGACTATAATATCTGGGTTATAACATAAGATACTTGTTGTACGGGCTATGAGAGTAGGGGAAGACCAAAGAAACGATGGATGAACTGTATGAAAGATAATATGGATAGAAAGGGGGTGACTACCGAGATGGTCGACTGGTCGTCTTGCTGACCATGGTTTTATTATTGTTATTAGTAATAAACTGTTTCTTCATTCTACTTCGATGGTGCTAGTTTATCATTTCTCACTTCAAGTTACAGCTATAGCCTTATGTAACCGGGCACGCCGTTTATGCCTGGAGGCTTTTATTTAGGTATTAAGTTCTGTTTACATTTTTATGTTGTACTGCTTGAATACAGTTTTCTTGTTTTGTTGTTTTATTGGCGTGAATGGCAAGCAATTTATTTTTTTGTGTTTCGTAGTGTTAATTGCTTTGCATACGATTTGTAAAGAATCAAGTTTATCTAACTAAACTGACAGGTGTGCTGCTGGGGAGTTTGTTGCGCCACTTCTTCTAGGAAGTGGTGAAGGGCGGGCGTTTTTAGGGGACTGTCTTATGTAATTTTGACGTTCGAAAAGTGCTAATTCTCAGCCTAGTTTGAATAAATGACTTTTGACTTTGATTTTGATGACAAAGAATAGAGAAGTATGGAAGAAAGGGACATGTTGCGCCGAACCCAAATAAATTGGTATAAGGGCAGGAGAATGATGATGATGACTTTTTGTATGGGCTTATAAAGAAGGTAGACGCACACTGCAGGGAATCTTTCTTGGAGCATTGGTAAGGAGAGTGTCTTAGCAGTGCCAGGTTACAGGAAGAAGAGAATAACTAGGTATATATATAGTCCTCTTCACCGTATCAGGCGACAGGGACCCCGACTATTTCTCTTTTCTTTCGTAAGCCATCTGATGACTAGCAAAACCTGTCCTTGACCGATTAATACTTAAATAATAGGTATTATATTTTAATTTCAAATATGTTTATAAAAAAAACTTGTTTTATAACCTCAATTTCAGCATCCGAAAAAATAAGATTTCTTTTAAATTAGGGTGAAAAATGTAAAATCGATTTCAGGATATGAATAGGTAATTTTAGGTCTACAAAACAAAGTTAAAACCACCGTGACACGCGAATTTTTTTAGGGGCCTAAACCTCCTAACAAAATGGGCATTGTCTTTTGTCTTAAAAACCCGGCCACACCGAGTACAGACGACCTGATCAGCATCGTTGATTGTGACGTATGGTTAAATAATTAATGAATTATTAATGGTTGGAAAAAGTAAAAACTAATTAGGTCCGTCAAACCTCAAGTTGTACCCAGCAGACTAAAACGAAGTTCAAAATAGACAGCCTTATTTTATTCAGACGAGCACATCATTTATTTAGTGGGTATAACGCGAACGCCTTAATTCCGCCCGTATCGCCGAGCGAACTTATCTACTTGCTGATAAAATTATTGATTATTGCCAACGCGTGAAAGCCAACTTTATGTATTTTAGGACGCTTCCAGGGGAGGGGCTCGTGCCTAAATAATAACAGCCGTATGGGTTAATCCTACGCTTGCCGCGGTCGGTACATGGATAGGTGACGGAAAGCACGATAAGCCGTTGGTCTCCGCTGTTATTCGTAGACCTTTGACAGTCGTTACGAGTAGTCAGAAGCCCAATATCCCGACAGCCAGTCTAACCTAGGGGTATCGTGTTACCCAGAACTTAGCTGGGTTGTGGAGACCAGGCAGGGCGTAGGCAGCCATTCAGTCACCGCAGTAAAATACTGATATTCAGCTGCATCCGGTTTGACTACCGACCCCAATATGGTTGAGAAAAGGCTAGGCAGACTGATTGAGGACGCTTCTAGGGCAATTATTAAAAACCGGCCAAGTGCGTGTCGCCCCACGCACAATGAAGGGTTGCATAGTTGGGAAGAATGTATCCCAAAAACAAACTTAACATTGTAGTTAAAAACATGTTCTCCCATACATCGATAATTCGATATACGACACGGTCAATTCTCCAACTGCAAATTTAAGTTGGTCGACTATTACTCGTTAACTTGTAAAGCCTACTTAGCTGTGATTTTTGTGTTGTGAGCTCAGTTTTCCTTTTAATTTCGTTAAATGAACTACAGCCATGATTTTTTTCACATCTCCATAAATAATCATTTAGCTGGTTGAGCACTTCAAAGCTTAATATTACGCAAACGGATCTCTGAATCGAAAAATTGTGTTCATAGACCCGCAATATTTTTGAATGGCCTATCCAACGGTATCCCACACAATGGGATAGACACTTTGACGGCGTGATTAATATGTATACCTATACCAAATTAGAGCTATCTAGTATTAACAGATAGACAGACATACAGACAGACCGACATGGTGAAACTATAAGGGTGCCTTGTATATTACGGAACCCTTAAAACTGTAGAATAGGACTGATCATTTCTTAGTTTATTTGTACCCTGAGAACGAATGCTACTCTGAATCTGTAAAAGATAACTTGTATTATGACGGTCAAGTGTTCGTCGAGATTTTTCTCTCGGAATTGCGAGGTAGATTCTGTCTCGCTAGTCATTTGTTAAGATGACTATACTCCATTCAGCATTAGAAAAATAACGGCAAAAAAACAACAGCAGTTATTGTGTAATATTGTTGAAATTAATGCACTTTAGAGTTCTTTTTTTTAAATGTAAATGGTAAACAGATTAAATTACTTTGTATTTATCGTGAAATAACGGAGTTTATTTAAACGTTTATATTGACATAACGAGAGGTTGGTAATCGTTATTTTTTTAATGTTATAACATAGTTAGTTCTAAATACAATCACATGACGCTTCTAACATAACTTGTTTTGTTAATGTGGTTATTACTAGCACATAACCCGACAGGTTCTATTGACAATTTAATACTTTAACTGCCATGTAGCAGACGAATAGAAAAACTATTGGTAGCACGAGTTACCCCGTTCCCCCGGAGGATTTTTTAACGCGACAATTTTTTAACGTGCACTGGATTTTGCACTCTCGCTCCCGAGCGGAGCGTTGAAAAGCCAACAGCAGGCTTAGCATGACTCTTTCTATTTCTATGAAGAATAGACACAGCTTTCTATACAAAGTGACATTTAGTTTCCCCATTTTTGCTGCATCGCACCGCAGAAATTCTTCTACATAACATAAACGAAAGACAAAATGACAGATTACAATCTGTCATTTTGTCTTTCGTTTCTAACGATCTTTGTCTGGGTCCTTTTTTGCATCGAAAATTGCATCGAAGAAATCCTTCTACAGAAGGATTTCTTCGATGCAATTGGATGGAGAAACGAAATGTCACTTTTTATAGAAAGAGCCTGTGTCTATTCTTCGTAGAAAAAGAGAGCTTCATGCTACGAGTAAGTCTGTAGAGTGCATCCCATCGCGTTAAAAAAATACATTGTTTGATTTTCAACTTACGGCGGTAAGCAGTGGGTTGAAAATCCAGTGCGCAATAAAAATCGCCGCGTTAAAAAATCAGCTGTGGGTACGAGGGCTTATCTCGTAATCTGGCATTCAACATGTTAGACCATTAATCCATTAAGCAAGGCATGGAATGATTATGATTTACGAATAACTATGTTTACTGAATGCCCGCTTGATGAAAGTGATCAGAATCAGCGCTATTGACGATAGGTTTGAGCGAAGTCACAGCATTTCGCTAAGTAAGGACCAGTTCTCGCACAGATGCGACGCACTGTTTAATTGTTCTTGTTATTGTTTGTTACAAAAGTAGTTAATTTTCCCACTCTGCAATCGGCATTTTATTTTTGTTTTGATTGTTTATTTGTTGTCATTTGCCAGTGTCACAACACAGAGAAATGTAAATTGTCTGTGGTCCCTGGCCCTGACATCAAGCAATGTACAAGACTGTCAAACTTTTATGGCTTAAATACGAGGCTTTGGCTACTTTTTATGTGTTTATTTTATGTAACCTTTTTTGTAATGTGCGTTTTGTTTGTGCAGAATATACAATATTTCTTTCTATCATGTCTCAGATTAGAAATCAAATGTCAGCATTTTGTGTTTGATCTACATCTACCAAAATGGCTATCAAAAACTACCAACAATATTAATTAGATTTTAAGTGTTTAATATTAAAGAGCAGTGGTGGCCCAGTGGTAACGGCAGCGACCTACGAGTTGTAGGTCGTAGGTTCAAACCCAGACAAGCGCTTTACTTCGTGCAAATTACTTCATCACCACTGCTCTCAAAACGGCGAGAAAAAACATAGTGAAGAAACCGACATATCCTGGAACCAAAAATTCGAAGACATGTGACATCTACCAACCCGCACTGGGCCCGCGTGGTGGATTACAGCCCACTGCCTCTCACAGAGAGGAGGCCTGTGTCCCAGCAGTGGGAACATTATAAGCTGATTATATATAAGTCAATATAAGTTCCAGAAAACTGAAGAAGGTAATTCTTTAAACGATGATCCGCGAAAGTTTTGACGCTGTTATCTAACTCAAACTGACACAAACAAACTTGATACAAAAGAAAAGCTTTGTTCGAACTCTCAAAGTGTCAAACAAGAACTGGAACATAACTTAGTATTTGTTTGCAACATAAAAAAAAACATAATAAGTATCAATTGATTGCCGCATCGGTCTAGTGGTTGCAAGCGCTACTGCTGAGCATGACGTCCTGGGTTCGATTCCCAGGTCGGGCAAAGTGTTATTGGGTTTTCCATCTAGAATATCACAGTAGCAGCAACCGAGCAGAAATCCAGACTCCAAGTCTGGATTTGTGCCCGGTTGATGGCCATAAGCTCGCCCTCTATACCATGGGACTTAAACATAACTGGCGAAATGTGGGTGTACTATAGGTATACCTCTGCCTGATCCTCGAGAATTAAAGGAAAGGTAATAAACAACTGCGTAGTTTATTTACGTATTCTTTTTGCGTATTCTTTCAGTTAAGTTAGTTCTAGAATTTAATCAAACAAGTTTCTACGTGGAAGTTTGTTTTAAAAAAAAAAAGGAAGAATAAGGATGACTTTGCGCCTTTGAATTAAGGTCGATAATGAGGTCAGCGCAGATATAACCTGCGGGCAATTACGTAACACAGTTACAGTGGCAATGGCTATCATTTTGACAGTTCAACAACGTTCATTGGTTACTTACGATGTTGAGCAGACAAATTTTTCTAACATATGAAGCAATAAGCATATAAGCAAAGCCTTGGCAGAGAGTAAAACTTTGTGCCCTTTGGCGTCGAGACCCTCGGTCCGTGGGGTCTCAGTGCGCATAAGTTATTTGCGGAAATTGCGAAACGTCTAGTTGATATAACTGGTGACCGAAAAGCTGGCGGCTTTCTCGCGCAACGCATCAATCAGCATTGCAATTCAGCGAGGAAATGCCGCCAGCAACCTCAGTACAATGCCCCGAGGGCCTTTTTTAAGCTTAAATTAGTTTTAATTTAATTTAGTTAATGTTAATAATCATCTTGTAATTTGGTTATGTAAATAAAAACATTGTGTTTATGAAGCAATGGATAATCAATATCCTTCAAAATCATTCCGATTGTGATTGATAGCATGTTACGCTATTAGCGTGCATTATAAATTTTTTTTTAGCGATTTTCTTTTGCTCATTCGAAAGAAAATCGCATTTTTAATAGACTTAAAAAACGAAGAAGATTGTGCATTTGTCGAGTAGTAGGGTCCATTTCTCCGTGATTAATAGACCGACTAACGTGATTCTTTTTTCATTGCGTAGAGGAAGCCCGAGCCCGTTTTCGGTTAAACACTCGCGTGCAAAAAAATCGGGCCGCCCTGTGCGCTTCGACTCGAAACTTGTTTATCTCAAAAAGTACTATGATTAAAAAATAACTTTTGATACCGTTTAATAGGTGAAAAGGTTGGGTTTCAATAAATTTATTGCAAATCCAAATTGAAACATACCAACTTTTTTTTTTGGTTGGGAAATTATCAAATAACTTCTCCCGCTCTGGGCGGAGCGGGAGGGTGTGTCAGACTCTTACTGAATAAAACCCACCCATATTCCTTCCGTTGCCTGAATTGATAGGGGGCTCTGTAACCCTTTCGAACTTTCCCGTGACCCCGGCAGGCATCGGCCCTAGTGGACCACTACACTTGTGCTGACATCTCTTTGAGGCGCGCGTGACCGCGTGAACGCGCCGTTGACCCAGGCCTGGTCCTTATCGGACGGCGAGCTACCCATTGCTCAACGTCCCCAAGCCCGCGCCTACGGTGGCCGGAAATCCGATACATACCAACTTGACAGGCTTAAAACCAATAAAGATTTAATAATCACAAAAATTTATTCGCCGTTTTTCAACAATAAAATTTGTTTTCTTGTTAAAAAACTCAAATAAACTTGTTTCAATAACTCGTTTTGCCACCCCTAGCCCTAATTGTATCTTCGACCTTATAAAAGTTAAGATGAATTATTGAGGGATACCGTCCCACTTCTCTATACCCACCTTAAGTTCCTACGGCGAGACGGGTATACCGAAGGTTTCTAGAGAACTGAAACGTTTTTAATTTCAAATCGAAGCGCACTGGGTGGGCGATTTTTTTGCACGCATGAGTATTTTTACTAGGTTTTGAATCCAGATCGTCTATGTTGATAATGTTGTTATCTCCACATAGTAAGTAGGTAGTGTTACATAAATGTGTATGGGGTACCACAACTAACAAGTAAAAAATAAAACCTATATACAAATAAAAATAACCGAGTTAAAAAAAATACGACTACAAAGTGAAAAATAACAATTTTAGTTTCGAACATCAGTGGCAATATAAAAAAGTTTTTTTCGAGCTTTTCCCGAAATCCAGTTTCCAAAACCTACAATTACTTATATTATTGTTACACTAACAGTTCGTCTAAATTAGTTACGTAACCTTAAATATCAAATTTAATCCATATTTGTAAATGGTGACTGAAAAAAGAATGGTACTTTAAATAAAGACTATTTTTTTATATGATTTAAATTTCAAATGTATAGTTTTTAGATTTTTCCCTGTACTTGTAGTATAAGACGATATTACTTGCCAAATGTCATAGTTCTAGGTCAACGGAAAATACCCTATATATTTTGTTTCTTTTGAGAGTGTCGAAATATAGGTTTTTTGCGGCATAAACGGCCGTAACTCAGAAGTTTGATTTTTTCACAGCTTCATGGGACTGCAGACTGTATATGGTTTTATTTGTGTATATAATTTCAACACGACACCTTCACGCGTTTCCGAGATAAAGGGTCTTGACAGACAGACAAAGTGATCCTTTAAGAGTCCCGTTTTTTTCCTTTTGAGGTACGAAACCCTAAACATACCAAAGCCAGTGACTTGCGAGACTAAAATTATTTTTCACTAATAAGTCAAACTAACTAACTAACTTGCTTCAAAAAAAAGATTAGGTAATAACCTAATCTTTTTTTTGAAGCAAGTTGGTTTTTTTTTTATTTTTACGATGTCTTTCTTATCAAAAACACGCTCGTTATCCGTGTTACGGCTACTCTACAAGACTTTACACCAACTACATAAACAAAATATGGGAAGATAGGTACTTATTAAAAGCCTACGAACAAACTAAAAGCTATATTGTTCATAAGCCGTTCGAAAGATGGCGCACGTCTTAAAACAATGTTCAAGTAATCAACAACGCTTTAAACACGAGAGGCGCCGTTCAGGTGGAATAATATTCACTTCGATGTTCTACAACTTGACTAACACCAGTTACTAAGAGAGTCATAGATTTTCTGCTGATACAGAAAATGTCAAAACGAAACAGAAAATTGACCATCTTTTGACGTGGTAAGAATCTAAGGATTTAAATCTTTGGGAAGAGTATATACTGGAGCAAGAACCCAGGCTGATGCAGATTTGGACGGACCGCACAAAAAAATCCTGATACATCACTTTCGTTCTTCTCCATAGGAACCCACTATGCTTTGAAATGGGCAACAAGCTTCATTTTTTTAAATGACCGACTCCTTGACAGTTCAAAATGCCTGTAAATGGTATAATTGAAATAAATGCTTTGAGTTTCGTACATACATACTGTCTCAATATTATAAATGAAAGTAACTCTGTCTGTCTGTTTGGCATTAAAGTGCTATTTTTAGTTAGGTCAAGTGCCCCCCCCCCCCCTGCCAGCTAAATGGTTGTTTATGGAGATGTGAAAAAATTCATGGCAGTAGTACATGTAACGAAATTAAAAGGAAAACTATCTAGGCTTTACAAGTTAACGAGTTATAGTCGACAAACTTAAATTTGCAGTTGGAGAATTGACCGTGGCATATATCGATGTATGTGAGAACATGTTTTTCAACTACTATGTTAAGTATGTTTTTGGGATAAATTCATCCCAACTTCCCAACTACCAGTAGCAGCCCGGAGTCTGGATTTGTGCCCGGTTGATGGCAATAGGCTCGCCCCTTGTTATATGGGACTTAAACATTACTAGCGAAATGTGGGTGTACTGTAGGTACACCTTCGCGGAATACAAGCGTAATGTTACATTATGTTATGAAAGGCGGCGGTGAAACACTTAAAGTTCCTAAATATACAAGAAACAAAAGACAAATTGATGTATCTTATTATAACGGACACGAGAACATGATCCAATTAAATTACCGTTCCAGAATTCGCAAAAATAAAAATATTTCAATAGGTCCTGTGTTGGTTCATTAACGTTATTTTAAACATGATTCAATAATTTGATGCGCAGAATTGCGTACCTGTTTTACGAACGAAGTAAATATTCGAGCTGAGTTTTTAAACATTATGGAAATAGAAAGAAAAGTAAAGAAAAATTGTTTATTCTGCACAAACAAAACGCACATTACTAAAATTAACATAAAATACATACATACAAAGTAGCCAAAAGCCTCGTAATCAAGCCATAGAAGTTTGACAATCCTGTCCATTGCGTAATATTTACTCTGTGTCGCACTGGCAGAAGACAACATACAAACAATCAAAACAAAAACAGAATGCCAATTGCAGAGTGGGGAAATAATTAATTTCATAACAAATAAACAACTATAACTTAGAATATGTAATGCCTTGTTTTTAACCGACTTCAAAGAAGGAGGAGGTTTCTCAATTCGACTTTTTTTTTTTCGAATTTTTTTTTGTTTGTTCGGCGATTTCTCCGTCAATTGTGGACCGATTTCAAAAAATATTTTTTGTTTGAAAGGGTATGCTCCCGAGGTGGTCCCATTGTCAAATCATAATCTGATGAGGGGATCTCATGAAAATCGAGGGAAATCCTCAAATTTTAAAGGCACACCTATAGCGATTTAGGTATTTTTTATATTAACTTGTGCATTTCCTCTCGGAAAGCACCATTTGGTGGAGTGGAATTGATGATGAAGACCACAGTTGGCCACCGGAACTACTTAATAAGAAGTATTTAATTAACGAGTTGCGTTAACGAGTAGGTACTTTAATATGGTTGCTAAGCCATTTATGCTATTCACAATGCATATGGTGAGTGACAATTCTCCTGGTTTTTACCAGGAGAACTCCTCAACAATTGACGACCCTGCATCAAGAAAAGCAATATTTTGTAAAAAGGTGATGTCCAGTTGCCATTAGGCTATTGTAACTTACTCACAATGATCAAAATCATATTCGGTATCAACTTATTAATAAAAAACTTTTTACAAAAAGAAAACAACCGACTTCCAAAAAAAAACACTACAAAGTTAAAAATAACTTTAATTTCGGAAGTCTGTGGCAAAACTAAAATACAATTCCAAAGACACCTACTTCCGAAATGAAAGTTATTTTTCACTTTGTAGTGTTTTTTTTTTGGAAGTCGCTTGTTTTTTTTTTTTTGTAAAAAGTATTTTATTAATAAGTTGATATCGAAAATGATTTTGATCATTGTGAATTGTCTTACAATCCTAGATAGGTATTAGTAGGAGTCCTATTTGGCTAGTCATCTCACGATTGACAATCGCAACGCAACGATTCGTGATCACCATCGTAAGAAATAAGTACCAGAAAGCAAGAACCAAAGTAGTACGTCATCACAGCGTCATCACTTGTTTAAATAACGGTGAAAGAAAACATCCTGAGGAAACCGCCACGTCTTTTTTTTTTGGGTCGGAAATTATCATATAACTTCTCCCGCACTCTGACTAAAACCCACCTGTGTCTCTTCCGTTGCCTGTGTTGCCAGGGGCCTCGGTGACCCTTTTGTACCTTCCCGCGACCCCGGCAGCAAACCGGCACGCCTGAGAGATATTTCTTGAGGGTATGTGAAGCCAAGTGAGAGGCCCATGGGCGGCATAAAATTTCTGACACCAGGTTAGTCACTAACCACGCGAAAAAGTAAGACAACGTCACTAAAATAGTTGTCGAAACATCGCGATGATACAACGTTTAACGACACATTTAACATTTACTGCTAGCTCTTTTCTTAACGAAGCTATTGATGCTGGAACAACTTACCCCCGGCACTTTGCGATGATCAAACTTGAAACCACTCAGAGTTGCAAGCCTTATTATCAAAATTACAAATCTTGATATTACCTTCTCTTTATATCATAGAAAATGCAATGTTTTTAAGATCCAACCCTCACCTCTTTTCTTGCATGGCGGATCGATTTCCGCGTAATCGCCGTGACAATAGTCAGATTTGCCTACAGCAATATAGAACTGCACTTATGCGGAAAAGTGTCTTTTGCATGGCTTCAAAAATTTATAATAAGCTTCCTCAAAGCTCGAAGCAATTACAATAAGTGATGTAGCATTCAAAAATAAAGTCAAAAATATTCTGGCAGATAAATCGTATTATAATTTGAATGAGTTTTTAGATGCGAGAGAATCGGCACCATTATCAATATGATAATGGTGCCGATTCTCTTGCTCACAAACTAAACTAAATTTAAGTTCAGTGCTTCTTTTTCTTTCTATTTCATTAAGTAAAGGACAGAAGATAAATTTTAGTTTAATCCTGTCAAATTAATCAGCGCTTGACGTAAATTGACGTAATTTTAGTAGGCAAGTTTTTAATCACGTCTAAACTTGTATGGAATAGTGACAGGTGCTGATTAATTTGACAGGACTAAACTAAAATTGATCTTCTCTCCTCTTCTTAATGAAATAGAAAGAAAAAGATGCACTGAACTTAACTTTAGTTTAGTTTGTGAACAAGGGAATCGGCACCAATGTCTTACTAATTTATTATTTTCTAATGATCTCTATATTATCATGACATTTTTAAATAATTAGACTCGGAGTGACATTAAAGTTTATTTTATTCATATTTGCATGCCATTGTTTAAGGCGAACGTGATGATCTATTTTTATCTGTACCTACTTTTAACATCTCTTGCATGCTGACAATTTGTATTGTATGTATTGTACTCATGTTTGAGCAAATAAATGATTATCTTATCTTATCTTTGAACCCCAGCTTTTCCTACCCATAATTTTCATGTCCCAAAATATGTATCTTAAAAGCCAATCGGATGCTGTTCACCGTTAGAATCCGATTGGCTGCGACAGAAAGTACGTGAATACTCAGTCTGCATCCGAGTTTCCGACCAGCTGCCGCAAAATCCACCAGCATTAACGAGCACGCGCCCTGTATCATCGAAAATCACTAGGTGCATGTATACACCAAACACTAATATCATCATAATACTACACTTCGTTCCATTTGTAACAAAAATCGCTTAGGGATATAACGCCAAAAATAAATCTCTCCCTCGTAATATTTTAAGCCCAACGCTCAATATACAGGTACAAATAAATATTCTAAATCCGGAAACAAAGATCGATTAAAACGTGTGATACAAAACAGTGTTCAAACAAAATTAGACGCTATAAAAATATACAGCGTGTATCAGAAAGGTGTAATATAATCAGCCGTCCCATACGTTTGTATCGAGTAGGTAATGAAGTTTTGTATGGGACAGTTGATATTTTTTTGGCGATTACGATGTTGGTCTCATGTAGAAAGTTGTTCATTTTGATGGTCTGTACCACACCCTTAAATTCCACCCTTAAATCTGATACATGCTGTATGTGGGTTTAATGTTCCGTGTCCGAATCCCAAGTAAAAAGGCCAACCTACACATACGGGTTAAAAACCGATTAAGGGGTTAACGGCCAAATTCTATCACGTCATCTACGTCCCATCGGACTATGAGAGTGAGGGAAGAGAGAGTGCAACAATGTTAGTCTCATAGAGAAAGTTGTTCAGTTTGATGGTCTGTACCACACCCTTAAATTCCACCCTTAAATCTGATACATGCTGTATGTGGGTTTAATGTTCCGTGCCCGAATCCCAAGTAAAAAAGCCAACCTACACATACGGGTTAAAAACCGATTAAGGGGTTAACGGCAAATTTTTTTTCCATCACGTCATCCACGTCCCATCGGACTATATGAGTGAGGGAAGAGAGAGTGCAGCTGTGTCTGCGCACACACTTGTGCATTATAATATCTCCCGCGCCGAAGGCTGGTGTCCGCTGAGATGTGAGTCACACATTATTTTCACTATTTATTTTGTTATTTGTATTTTGTGTTTTACGATCTGTCCAAACAAACGTTATTCTTTCTTTCTTTCTTATATGTGTCGCCATGGCCGAAATTCAGTCTGGAGGATCATTATTATTATAAGAGACCAAAAATATGGAACGACGACCTTAATGTGCGCTTTTATAATTTCTAATGCGATGATATTATCGTGGACGTCTACGTCACGGCATCACATAAGACGGTTTTTAATTTCTGGCTACGATAACGTTATAAAGTGCACGAATTTTCGTACATTTTACGAACGTGGACTTGGACTTCCACGTCACGGCATCACGATAACACAGGGAAGTAAAATGTATGGAAATGTATGAAGACGCTTTTAAACTTCCCTCCACGACGTGCACGTTATAACGTTATGGAGCATACATTTAACGTGCACGTTATAACGTTATTGAGCATACATTTACTGGACGTTAAATATTCATAGATTATCAATCTTTGCGAGATGCTGATCATCATCTGCCTAGCCTTTTCCCAACTATGTTGGGGTCGGCTTCCAGTCTAACCGGATGCATCTGAATACCAGTATTTTACATGGAGCGACTACCTATCTGACCTCCACAACCCAGTTGCTGGGTAACACGATACCCCTTGGTAAGGCTGGTTTTCAGACTTTCGGGCTTCTGACTATCCGTAACGACTGTCAAAGATCTACAAATGACAGCCGGGACCAACGGCTTAACGTGCTTTCCGAGGCACGGAGAGGTCTTGGTATGTAAAGATGGTCACCCATCCACGGACCAACCGCGGCAAGCGTAGCTTAACCTTATTGATCGACCCGTGCGGCTGTTATTACTCAGCCACAAGCCCCTTTGCGAGTTGCTGATATTACAGTAAAATATGTGAGTTTGTATGTAGGGGGTAATCTTCGGAACTACTGATCCGATAATGAAAATTCTTTCACTAATGTGAAGCTACAATATTGCCGAGTGTCATAGGATTTTTACGTTTAAACAAGAAATTTCACGTGGATGAAGTCACGGGCAGAAGCTAGTATCTTATGATATTGATTCTGCTTATCTTAATATTGATGAATCGTTCTCGGGAAACCAGAAAATATTGAATTTCCAATATTGCCTGGATAAACACACCAGTTATTAAAGCAATTAACCATCTACTCGTATTCAATTTATTATTTTGTAAGACAGAATTAAAATAATATGTACATAAAAAACAAACATACCTAATTAATTAATAAAAATAACTAAAACTATACACAAACCAAAACAGGGCGTTGATAAATTCATCCACATCGCTGTCGACTGGTAATGTACCCAAGAGACTGGTGGCATTGCCACGTTTTAGGGCAATGCAGCCTCTGGCCAAGGTAAAAGCCAGCGCTTGCCGTTTGGAGATTTCCTTAAAAAGGCCATGAGCACTCGCACCCCACGGCCCGAGGGTTTGAACCACAAACGGCTCGAAAATATAATGACCAACAAGGTTATTATACTTACGCCATTTGAGGTTCTCTGCAGCCGTAGCAGCAGTGCCAGCATAGCACGCCGAACCAGGAAGATGGGATGGCGCAAGAGTATCGACACACGTAGCATCCCAAATACAACCATCTACTCGTATTTGTAACCTCAAATCTCACCGTGAAAACTGATGGAAACATAGCATAACATAGGTGTATTAAACTTCACCTAAGTTTAATACACCGTCTGCTTTTGTAGATGTCCAATGAAACATGAGTCTCAAAATTTAGCTCAAGCAACTACATAATTTGATTAAGTAGTCAATTTGATTGTCTGTAGGAACTTGTAGCTATGTCGGGACCCTTCTGAATTAACCCTTTACGGACCCTAGTCGACCTCGTCCTGCCATATCGACCCGGCCATCCGTTGCTAAATAATTTCGCTGTGTAGCTATATGTTATGTGTAAAACACGAATAGGTCAACTTTGATGGATTGTAGAGTAATACGTAGTGCTTTTCGGCTTGGGGTGTCAAACTCTGTTTATTATTTCAGTACTAAAGTTCAGATATTATCCCACAGGAACATACTACCCGTATCATATGTCCTAACCCAGATTGTGATCGAACTGTGTGTCAAACTTTATCGAAATCCGTTCAGCCGTAAATTGGTCAAGGACAGCTAATGAGACACAATTGATTTTCTATTGTTTGACTCCGAATCGGTGTGGCGCGGGGCTTAACAAGTTAAAGTATGAAAAGGTAAGAGACAGACAGAATTTTGAATTAATAATATTAGTATGAATTAGGAGGAAAACATCGTGAGGAACCCGGCATGTCCTAGAATCAAAAAAAAGTCAAGACCGCATCGTAAATTACGGCCCAATCCCTCTCACAGAGAGGAGGGCTGTGTCCCAGCAGTGGGAACATTATAGGCTGATTATGTAGGCCGCTTTTACCATTGAAAAGCTTCACGCTGCAGCAGTGCATCTAGACATATCTTTTCATTTCTTTACGATGCGATGCACCAATAATGTGGCTTCTAATTCTTGCCATTAATACCTAATGACCTGGCGATCACAAGATGCTTGTCAGTAAGTCTCTCTCTAATTATTATTTTTGAATTGAATCGCAAACTCTATTTCGAAAGAACCTTATTCACTTACACTTCTATCCATCATTAACAGGCTTTGTAGAAAATGCGGTTCCTTACCCGTGGTCCCTCCCGTAGTCCCTGGAAGGCACCACGGGTATTTTTTTTACCCGTGGTCCGGCCGAGCAATACAATGCTGCCGAATTAAAATGGTAGTCCCTCCCATAGTCCCTGGAGGGTACCTTATAAAATTTTGATAACGATCAAAACAGATTATATTGACTAACGACGTAATTCAATCTATTATTGTACAATAAATCAGTGGTGAAATTTTATTAAACTATGATAATTTAAAGTATTAGTTATGATGACTGAAGAGATGATACTATAAGGTTTTGGTTTAACAACTTGTTGTCTATGTTACAAATATATTCGTAATTGTTTCATCCTGTTATTCGTTAATTATGAATAATACATTTGACTGCGTTATGACTTGACTTTGGTACAATTTTAATTCAGCAGCATTGTATTATTCGGAGGGACGGTACCTTCCAGGGACTACGGGAGGGACTACCATTTTAATTCGACAGCATTATCTTGCTCGACGGGACTACGAGTAAAACAAATACTCGTGGTGCCTGCCAGGGACTACGGGAGGGAACACGGGTATGGAACGGAAAATGCTTATTATTTAATTTAGATACCAAACAGAAAGATGATTTTGATTTAGGTACAACAAATACTTTTTGTTTTACCCTTCATCATTTTGACTGCACAAGTACCACTCGACTTAATCAAAAGATACAAAGGTAAATCCAAACGAAAGATAACAACTAAGAATACCTGTCCTTATTAGGGAAGCTTTAAGGGCATTCCTGAAGTACCCCGTGCTCTTGAATCGAGCAACTATGGCGCAAACGGCTCTTAACCCTGCGAAGAGCCTTTAATGAGCATTTGTGGGTGTTCGATGGTACTTTGCGGGCAAAGGGCACCTGCAGTGTCAGAGGGCACTTGACCGGATCGTGGGTGGTTGATAAAATGTTTTTTTTTTATTTTGATGTAGTGTTTTGAAGCATAGGATTTCTGCGTAAACTCACGGACAAATTTAGGTTAACCGACAGTTGTCGCGGTTTATGCAAAGATGGGTGATCTTTTTGGGACTACATCCTACTTATGTAGACGTGTAAGCTTAAAAATCCGCCATTTATAAGTTCCCTAGTAAGAACAATATGTATTAAAGAATATCTGAACAATACGTTTAACAGATTTTAAATAACGGAAAATTCAGCATTAGCCTTTCTGTGATACGTAAATGCAAAGTCTGTATTTCTTCGTCAAATATAAATTCAATGCTGCTCTCATACCAGCAGGCTTAGCACGAGCACCGTTTCGTCTACGGAAGAATAAACAAAAATGACGTTCCGTGTAGAAAGTACGACGGCAGCAAAGTAGAAAGAGTCAACTGCACTTTTTACGAAATTCACTCCTTTACGTCGAATTATGACTCTGAATTCTTTGTTTTGTCATACGATTGTTTCTCTCTTTGATTCTCAATTTTTACTGTATTAAGTCACGTATATAAAGAAAAGTACATACATTTTTTTCAGTGTGTCGAAGTACCGTATTTTGGAACAAAAAAATATTGTAGTAATATTTGCCGTCACCATTTCCTTGGTAATTGTCCAATTAACTAAATGATGTAAAATAGGAGAAGATAGCCATATTCTTCAATTAATTATCACAGTTTTTGATTTGATTGATAAATAACCGTATATACTTTGTGGCCGCCGAGTAGAAAAACGCAAATTGTCTTCACTACCTTAGACAACTGTCAGTTGTCAGTGTGATTTTCACAGTTTGGGATAGAAACTTTCTTTTTAAAATATAGTCTACATAAAAAAGGACCTAGACAAAGATCGTTACAAACGAAAGACAAAATGACAGATTGCAGAAGGATTTTTACGGTGCGATGTCAAAAATGGAGAAATGAAATGTCACTTTGTATAGAAAGAGCTATGACTATTCTTCAAAGAAATAGTAATAATATACTTTTGCTATTCAATATGGACGTACCAAAATAGAAAAATAATGTTGTTTAGTTGGAATGAGAAACGGGATCCGGAACACTATTATTTTATTCCATAGGATACTCGTATTATGAAAAATTCTTCAGTGTTTTCCACAGTATTTCTGTTCCAATATTTTACAATGCTGTCAGTCTGTTATTATCGTTATTCTTGTATTTTTCTGTTGTGAGAAATAAGTAAAAACGTTATTCAGTTATTTTGTAAAAAAAAAGGAGTAAAAATTGATCGTATCGATTTATCTGTGCAGTTTGTTTGCGCAATTTTATTGAACGTGTGTATGATAATTATATCATACACACGTTCAATAAAATTGCAGATTATTTCGTTTGCACAGTTGATCGGTGGCAGTTGATGTCATCACGTCAACGCCGGCTATCGCTGAAAACCAGCGCTGGGGCTCGGTCTCGCATAGGGTCGCAGCGTTATGCTGAGCGATGGCTGTTTTGCGTGGATGTGACGTTATTTTTTTGTATTTGTGTTCTTTCTTTGTGTAATGTGTACCGCAAATAAACGTATTTTCTTTCTTTAATTTTTTCTTTTCTTTAGTTGCTTTTCCTATTCGATAAATGGTTGTCGATTGCATTTGCACAGTTTTATCGTAGCGTGTGGATGTCGGCGTCGATCTATCACTATAGTGTTATTTTTTTTAATTAGAGGAGTGACTAAGGCCAGGAGATTAAGAGAAGTCTCTTCGTTCATCCTTTTAAAGTTATGCCAATCTTTTGGCGCGAATTTTAACTCAACATTTAATCAATGTATATGATAGTATGACCTCCGTTTTAGAGGCCAGTCCTTACACCTCATACTGCGTTCCTTTTTTATTTAGGCACATTATGACGCCCAAAAATGCAAGTGCATCTTCATCATCTTCCGTTATTCCCGAAGACATGTTTCACGCGAGCTTTTGTGGAGAACTGACGATCGACACAAATACTGGTGGCATGTGAAGAAAATAGAGCCGTCCGATATAACTGTGCAAACTCAAATCGCTGCGATACATCGTTGCCATGTGTGGCGGGCATTACAAATTTTCTAAGATGAATTACCGCAACTTCCAATTTTCTCTTTACTGGTTCTGACTAACCGTAACCATTGTCAAAGATCCACGAATAACAACCGGGACCAACGGCCTAACGTGTTTTCCGAGGCGTCTCGGTAAGTAAAGATGTCACTCATACACGGACCGACCATTGTCAGCGTAGTTTAACCTGATTGATCGACCTGTGTGGCTTTTATTAAGGTGCATCCACATCAAAGTTACTTTTAGTAGGGCAACATTTTGCAACATGATAACCATTGATAACATTAGGTAACTTTCTATAACTTTTAGTAAATTTACTAAATAACTTTTTGTTGTCCATTGTTGCCCCCTAACAATTGCAAACGTAGCTCTACATAACATAACTTCGGTGTGGTCTTTTACTTACGCGCCTGCTGTATTTAACATTTTGCCTAAACGTTGGAAGGAGCTAAATGTTAAGGCATTCAAGCGTCAACTAAAAAGGTTTCTTTCGCATAAAGTATAGTCTCCAAATTTCCAGCCGAAATTTTTTTATGTTGATTGAATAATTTTATCTTTTTCCTGACACTAATATTATATTAAATTTATATGAATATGGAATTTTGATATTATTTATTTATTTCTTTATTAACAATGGATGACTTACAGCTAAAACAAAAATAATAAAAAATTGTATGTGAGACTGACATCCAATTAAAATCTTTACTTATAAAACAGATTGGAAAGAAAGAGTGTGAACAGCACAATACAGTTACCAAAAAAAAAGAGAAAAAAACTAGTATAACATTCAAGCTTAAACTAAATTCACATTTCATATTCAATACAAGAATATAAACCTGAACATACAAAATCTTAATGAAAAAGTCAAGGCTCAGGCACTTTCTGGCCGAGAACAAAAAAAAATATTTTTATAACATAAAAATAATTTCTAATTTATAAAGTTTCTACATTTTTCTTAGTGTAAATTCTTTTTAATGATATGGAAATATTTGTACGCCGCTATTTACGACTAACCATGATTGGACTCTAAACTATGCAATATCTTGCATGCTCTTGTATGTATACAATGTTTAACCTTTTGACCGCCACAGTCATGTATAGATGACAGCCTAAATTGTGCCCAGCATGCCACGGTCACGACTACATGACAGATTTTAAGGAATAATTCGTAGCTTGGCGACGAGGGCACGTTGTTGCAAAGAGAAAAGTAAAATGTTAAAGACTTTTAAAATAAAAGGAATTGTATGTAATAGAGGGAAAAACATTATAAATTTTCTGTTAGACTTAGGGACTTGGGGACTTGTAAAACTTTACTTTTAAGACTACACCGCAGTATCAAATCCATTCTCAGAAAATAATGTCCATGTTTGTCCAATAAATAATTCCCTTTACCTCGATTTACGTGTAATAGTTTTCCAGACACAATAAATCGAATCTGTCACATGAAACGATCGAAATAACCTCGAGAACATTCCTACCGACGCTATTTTTCCTGTATTTATTCAAATGGAAACAAAATTTCAGACAAAGATGTGTAAGAAATCATTGTCGTGGCCAGGAATTGTGGACGCGGTAGTCCGACTCGTTTAAGTGGGTTCACACTGCGATGTATATCACATGTATAATTTCAAATTGAATGATGTAAACAATATTTTGTAACCATAATACGTTGATTTAAAAGAGTGTCCGTAGAGTTTCTTGCCCGTTCTTCTCCATAGGTACCTACTACGCTTTGGAATGGGCAACTAGCTTAATCTTTCTTAGTGACCGACCGACCCCTTGACAATTCAAAAGTGCCTGTAATTTTTTTTTTTTGCTTCGCACAGTTTGTGCATTTAGCCAATGTCACGTTTAGTTTTATTTAAAGGTAGGGAAACAACATTATTATAAATATTTTAACGGGATTTAGGATAGGACGGAAAAATAGGATCAGTATAATTATAAGTAACAAGGATACCATATGGATAAATGAAAACAAAAAAATTACAACTTGATATTATTTAGAATAATGAATGAGACTATACATTTATATACAAGAGAGCTATTTGTACAAAGTAAGGAAAGTATTGAGGTAGGAAAAGGAGTACGGAGGGATAATGCCTGTAATTGGTTTATTTGAAATAAATGCTTTGAGTTTTGAGGCTTGGACGCAATTTATTTGAATCTGTGGCTAGACAATTAAAATTAACTTGATCACCGCAAGACGTTGGCGAACTGTTTCAATACTCAATACTCATTTATTGCATTCCACAACGTGTACTTAATAAAAAACCGGCCACGTACAATGAAGGGTGCCATAGTTGGAAAGTTGGGATGAATTTATCCCAAAAACAAACTTAACATTGTACTTGAATAACCTGTTCTCCCATATATCGATATATGCCACAATCAATTCTCCAACTGCAAATTTAAGTATGACGACTATTACTCGTTAACTTGTAAAGCCTTCTTAACTGTGATAGTTTTCCTTATATGTACTACTGCCATGATTTTTATCACATCTCCATAAGCAACCATTTAGCTGACAGGGGGGGACACTTGACTCAACAATAATTAGCGTCTCAGAGCTACAGCGGGGACAGACAGACATACAGACGGACACGGCGAAACTATAAGCAAACTACAAGGATACTAAAAAAAACAGACAAGTGCGAGTCGAACTTTAGTGGTGAGGGTTCCGTACAATGAATATGTTATCTACCATGTTTTTTATCCCCAGAACAAACTTAACATTGTAGCTGAAAAACATGTTCTCCCATACATTCCAACTGCAAATGTAAGATGTACGCACAATATTGAGAGATTTACCATGTTATTTTAACACCATAGAGTTCTTACAGATTTTCCTGTAATCTATAAGTAAAAAACTATTTTCTGTACGTATATTACATGGCACAGTTTCTTTACGGTACATCATATAAACCGCGCCGTAGAAAAAACGTGTCTGTCAACAAGCTTCCATAGTGAGCAATGGGTAGCTCATCGTTCGATAAGGACCAGGCCCGGGTCGAAGGCGGACACAAAATAAATAAAAAACAAGGGTGCAGGTATCTGCCGGGGTCGCGGGAAGGTACTAATGGGTCACCGAGGCCCCTGACAACACAGGCAACAGGAAGAAATACGGGTGGGTTTTAGTCAGTAAGAGTCTGACACACCCTCCCGCTCCGCCCAGAGCGGGAGAAGTTATTTGATGATTTCCCATCCAAAAAAAAAAAAGGGTGCAGGTATAACTTTCTTCCTAAGGGCATATAAGCAAATAATTTTAATTGTACTTATAAGTCTTTTTCATTTAAATACACCTGTCGACATTATTTTTACTGAAATACCTGAAAACGGCATGTTTAGTGGTTTGGTTATATTGCGAGGATGAATGAACAGCGACTAACAAAAAGCAGATGTAAGTGAAAACGCCGGGAAAGGTCGGGCACATAGTGACCTTATTGGTGATGTTCTTCAAAAAGGTCAAGTGCGTAGTGCTGGCAACCGGCGTGCGTGTATGACCAGATGATGTATGAACGTAAACAAAGCAAAAGGAGTATGTAAGGATCGTAGCAGGTGGCTTTCTATAGTGTCTACCTACCCCCATGGGAAGAAGGCGTGAGTTTATTTATGTATGTGTAATGTACTGGCAGACTATTTTGGGTCTGCGTCTGTACCAGCCTTAACCATGTTCAAAGGTAATGCCATTTGTTCCATACCGCTACGTAGCTACGCCGAGCATTTGCGGTAGTCATCTGCGTTGCTACGCTGCTACGCGGTATATGATGCTACGAGGTATGCTAGCGGTATCGTGCGGTGGGTATTCATTTTATAGCACGGTGTGGCTTAAACCCGTACATAAGCCACTCTTCTCCGTGACTTAAGTAGTTCACTTTTATACCGTGCGGAAATGAATCTAATAATTTCACAGATGCATAATAAACAACAAGGTAATGCCTTGCATTCTTAGCTCTTCGTTGGCGCTTGGTTTTTGTAAACTTGTTAGTATTTGTTTAGAGCTAGGGTCCTGTGGTAAGTTGCTATAAAACCCCATCCTTTCTGATTTGAAGTACCTCAGATGTAAATTATTAAGTAGATAGGTATGTACTTATGTATAATCAAGTAAGTACTCGTCTCATTAAGGTGTTATACTTGTTCGATTTTTGACGATCGTCATTGTCGCTTGATATGCTGTGTTTTGACGGTCTTATTGATTTACTCAATTTTATCTATCGTTATTTTCGTTTGATTTACTTGATTTTGTATGATCACACATGTCAATCGTCAAAAATTAAGCAAATGTGTAGGCACCATAAGTACCCAAATTGTAGTAAGAGCCTTAAAAATGTATTAATATTGTATAAGTTGACAAAATTGTCGAGTTGTGGTAGATGGCGGGTTTAGGTCCCACGAGCTATAAAATAGTAAGCGATACTCGTGACTTATGTAAGTCTATTAAAGTACGGCGTTTAGCAACCTCGCTACGCTCCGACGCTAACTTCGCGTCGTGCACGAATGGACTACTTAAATCACACGTATCGTAATGTACTATTACATTGTTAGTTCTTATTACGATTTTGTGGTATTTTGTGTAACTGCGCTTTGCAGTTTTGGAGCCGATTTTTTAGTTACGCAGGATAAACTAGCCACCCGCCCTAGCTTCGCACGGTTTTTACGACGTGACCAAACATCGAGATTTCTTTATTATAATACTAGCTGCGCCCCGCGGTTTCACCCGCATAAGTCTCGATCCCGTGGGAATATCGGTAAAAAAAAGTATTCTATATCCCAACCTAGGTCATGGTCTACCCATGTGCGACATTCCATCCAAATCCGTTCAGCCGTTCTAGCGTGAAAGCGTAACAAACAAACAAACAAACAAACACACTTTCGCATTTATGATATGTATTAATTAAAAATATTATAATATGGTAGTTTAATATGAATGTATTAGGTATACACAAAGATCTTCCGGAACAAATCTAGAGGTCAGATAGGCAGTCGCTCCATGTAAAATACTGGTATTCAGCTGTATCCGGTAAGACTGGAAGCCGACCCCAACATAGTTGGGAAAAGGCTAGGCAGATGATGATAAGGATGTTTAATGAAATGAAATTGTTTATTCTGTAAATAGGATATGAGAATCACTTTTACACTTCATATTAAAAAATAAGCTAGATGGAGTCGACATTTCCTATCTGACTACCCCTGAGAAGAAATGGCGAAACAAACTCAAGGGTCAAAGTCTCTTTTAAAGTCCAGACATAATCTTGGTCAGATAGCTGCTTAAAAGCTGCTTTAAATCTATACAAACACGATTTAAATGTTGTTTTGGAGTTGAAAAGGATATAACCGAACTGACAGTTGACTGTCGAGTTCTAGGTTAAAGTTAAATAGGAAAGCTGAGAGTCTGACAGTGATGTGCAGACAACTACGCAGGCATGATGGAACTTCTACAATCTACTTGGTGTATGTAGTAAGGTTGCAAATTGCTTGGCTAGTTTTTGTGGGAACAAAATGCTTGCTTTCTTGACAACATCTTTAATGCGACTAAATTCAATGAACATTGGGTAACATCTTTATAAACACTACTTTTTAATGTGATTTGTTGGAATGCAGGATAAAAAGGAAGGCGGGCACGGCGGCCCACCTGGTAAGTCGTTACTACTGATAAAGATGCCAGTAAAAACGACTCTCAACTTGTAACGTTCGAAAAGTGCTGATTCTCAACCTAGTTTGAATAAATGACTTTCGATTTTGATTTTGAATAATGATGACAAGAGGCACCACAAGTAGCTAGGTACGTTGAGAGACAAAGTTGAAATGTCTCAAATACATACAAAAATATGTAAAATAAACCTGTAATCCATACATATTAACAGATTACCCCTTTGCGTCAAAGCGCTGCTATGAATAATTCCTTTTCAAACCCTATTTTAATTATATGCCGATCGATATTGTAATCAGTATTCGTTAAAGCTAACCTATTTGTCAGTAGAACTGAGATTAACTATCAGAAAACGTATATGAGAAACAAAATATTCAATAAGGTATCGGGCAATTTGAAGTATGACTTCTTAAGGATAATTTGACCTGTATAATTTTATTTCACATATATGTATGTCGGAAATACGTTAGTCACTCGTTTGACTAATCGGGACGCCAGCGCCACCAAGCGGTGCTCGACAGAGTCTACAACATAACGCTTCACCGGAGATAAGCAGAGTTGGTCGGAGGCGGTCAAGAAGTGAACACGTTGTATCGTGTACCTACAGTGTGCTAGTGTGATTGTTTGATCGTAAATTATAATTTGATTTAAACTGCAAACGGTTTTTCTATTGTGCAATAACCAACACTTCTCGTTGTACGCCCACAGTAGTTAAAATATGGCTGATGATAACGAGCGAGACGTACCTTCTCCGTCATATACATACATAAATTGAGGGGCTTATGGCCAAGTAATAATAGCTGCACGGGTCGATCAATCAGGTTAAGCTACGCTATCTTTGGATACCGAGACTCCTTCGTGCCTCGGAAAGCACATTAAGCCGTTGGTCCCGGTCCTGGCTGTCATTCGTGGATATTTGACCGTCGTTACGAGTCGTCAGAAGCCCGAAAGTCTGAAAACCAGTCTTACCAAGGGGTATCATGTTACCCAGTAAATGGGTTGTGGAGGTCAGATAGGCAGTCGCTCCATGTAAAATACTGGTATCAATTGCATCTAGTGAGACTGGAAGTCGACCCCAACATAGTTAGGGCTAGGCAGATGGCTCACTCAGGTGCTGACCGGACACGGTTTTTTTGGTGAGTACCTGAACAAGATTGGGCGAGAGGTCACGATGAATTGCCACCGTTGCGGAGATGACTTAGATTCTGCACAGCACATGCTCGAGGAGTGCCCTGCGTGGGCTTCTGAAAGACGGGTCCTGGTCACCAGGATCGGGCGAGATTTGTCTCTGCCAGCAGTAGTTGGGTCTATGCTGGTGGATTCGGAGAACTGGAGGGAAATGGCCTCTTTCTGTGAGACCGTGATGGTCCAGGAGGAGGATGTCGAGCGAGATCGTGAGAGGGCTGATCCCGCTCGTAGAAGAAGGTATCAGGGATGCAACCGCCTCAACGCCTATCACGCTGAAACCCCGCTTGCAACCTTTAAAGCAGGCGGGAATTTGGGATCACGGTTGCTCAGAATGGGGACTCTGTCCGCCCACTTAGTGACCTCATGGAAGACAGCGCACAGTGGTCACGTGCTGCCTTGCATATTTGCACAGTTAGATTTCGGGGAGCCCCCATACAGTCTCCCCAGAGATGTGCCCTAACAGGCATTTCATAGAGGGGGTTTCGGATCGGTCTTTCGAGAGGTAACGATGCCCCCTTCCATATGCAGATGGTGACCACCGGGGTGGTTTACATAAACTCACGCCTTCGTCCCATGGGGGTAGGCCGAAGCTATAAAACGCCACCTACTACTCGTACGATCCTTACATACTCCTTTGCTTCGTTTACGTTCATACATCTGGTCATACACGCACGCCGGTTGCGAGTACTACGCACCTGACCTCTGAAGAACATCATCATGTGTTATTTAATTTAATTGCTTTTATAAATTGCCAATTTGGACAAACCATGCAAATCGCAAGGAGCAGTTATGTAAAAAATCAAACAAAAAGCAAGAAAAAAATGATTACAAAAAAAAACACAAGACTTAAAAAAAAAATACTACAAAGTGAAAAATAACTTTAATTTCGGAAATCGGTATCTTTGGTCTTTCGATTTGTACGCATAATTTTATTCCATTCATCCAAAAACATATCACTTTCAAGGTAGTGCATTGAGCATCTTCAAAGTACGAGACACCAGGGATTCAGCTCTGGCGACAGTTTTGGATGACGGTTGCGCAAACAGATTGTGTCGGCGGCTCAGACGGTGTCCGATGTATTTATTTGTCGGGCACAAATATTCGGCAGAAAAGGCAATGGAGCTCAGGGCAGTCGATACGTCCCCGTAAGGTCTGACAGGCTAGCGCGAGCTGATCAAGGCCTCCAACGAGTTAAGGCCCAACACCCATAGCTGAAGAGACATTTTAGGAAGGTTTTCTGGACCTTTGCAAGCATCAGTGTTTGGGTTTGTCGCGGGAAGGTACTAATGGGTCACCGAGGCCCCCGCAACACAGGCAACGGAAGGAATACGGGTGGATTTTAGTCAGTAAGAGTCTGACACACCCTCCCGCTCCACCCAGAGCGGGAGAAGTTATTGGATGATTTCCCACCCACAAAAAAAGTGTTTGGGTCTTGGTATAGGGGTGCCGAACACAGGCACTGGACTCGAGGTTGCTTCGAACCCCAGAGGTGTACAAGAGCCTAATAACATTTGGCTTGCGGAAGTCACGAGCGTTTCGCAAAACACATCCCAGGCGCCTGAAAGATTCCTTCGCAAGGATAGACACCAGATAAGAAGGTAGGGTAGGCACTAAAGGGTTACCGAGGCCCCTGGCAACACAGGCAATGTTAGGAATACGGGTGGGTTTTAGTCAGCAAGAGTCTGACACACCCTCCCGCTCCGCCCAGAGCGGGAGAAGTTATTTGATGATTTCATATCCAAAAAAAAAAATAAGGGTAGAGACGTTAACTCTAAAAGTAAGACAGGGTCGAAAATCACTCCCAACCCAAGTCCTTTAAGTAAGTAATGCAAGTAATTACTTCACCACCCAAACTACAGTCATAATGAATTGGTCGCAACCCTCTACCGTACGTCATGACATAGCACTTGTTAACATTGAAACATAGCTTGTTCACAATCCTCCACTCAAAGACGGCATCAATGTCCCTGTGTAGGAGTTTGCAATCTTCGTCTATTCTGATGTGTGCGGCAAGATTTATGTCGTCGACATATAGAAGGCATTTGGTAAATTTAACATTTTCTATAAGATCATTGATCATGATCAGGAACAGAGGCGGCCCAAACACTGATCCCTGACTCACGCCCGAGCGTGTGTTATAAGGCTTGGACTCGCAGCAGCCATGTCTGACAAACTGCTTCCAATCTCGCAGGTAGTCGGAAAAGAAGTGAAGAAGACCGGACGAGAAACCGACGGCCCCCGGCTTTGTAAGAGCACATCGGTGTCAACTCATTTGAATGCTTTCCGGAAACAAAAATACAGTGCCAACCTGCGTCCCGATATCCAAGCCACTGGAAATGTAGTCTACATGAATCGCTAGATTCAAATTTACAGAGCGACCCGGCCGAAAACCATGATGGGCATCAGATAGAAACATATTACGGAGTATATGCTCGAAAACCTTGGCATTAGTTGGCAGAATTGCGATGGGTCTGTCTGTGTTCCTCTACCGATGTTTTGTTACTGGTTTTAGGGATAGGAGTGACTCGCAAAGTTTTCCATTGCTCGGGTATACGCCGAACTGGAGGTCTAGGCTAATGACATGACATAGAGGAGCAGTCACAAGATATCATGACACCCCTTAAGGATAAAGACTGCAATGTTGTTAAGGCCAACCTAGTAAATGCATTCACGTGTATAATAACATCGTAATAATTGTATTACTATGCTAGCCTGGTAACATTATTATCACTTATTCTGGATGTGAGTGGGCGTCTGCCCATCCCACTGTCATACCTTATTATACTTATTGATCTTATAACGCCTACAATAACAGGGTGCCTTTGTGTAAAAATACTTAGACTTAGACTTTTCCATCTGTTTCCCTATTTAAGAGTCTGTTTCACCACCTACGAGTCCACCCCCAATATCCAGTGAACTGAATTAATGAACTGGTCATTCTTAGCTGCCATGGCTTATTAGATTTAATTAAATGTTTGAGTTATTTTTTTTTTTTTCATTTATTACGAACGATTTTAAAGTTCTGCATTATTCTCACATGTATAATTTCAACACGGATAATGTAACCACTATTTTGTAACCATAATTTGATTTATAAGAGTATCAGTGAAGTTTCTTGTCCGTCCTTATCCATAGGTACCTACTACGCTTTGGAATGGGCAACTAACCGGCTTCCAGCCTAACCGGATGCAGCTGATTACCAGTATTTTACATGGAGCGACGGCCTATCTGACCTCTACAACCCAGTGACTGGATATACCAGGTGTCAGACTCTTACTGACTAAAACCCACCCGTATTCCTTCCTGTTGCCTGTGTTGCGGGGGCCTCTGTGACCCATAAGTACCTTCCCGCGACATACCATACCCCTTGGTAAGACTGTTTGTCACAGTTTCGGGCTTCTGGCGACCCGTAACGACTGTCAAATATCCTCGAATGACAGCCGAGACGGCTTCACGTGCTTTCCGAGGCCCGGAGGAGTCTCGGTATCTAAAGATGGTCACTCATCCACGGACCAACCCCAAGTGTAGCTTCACCTGATGGATCGACCCGTGCGGCTGTTATTACTTAGCCACGAGCTCCTCTAAAAATAACTATTAACTATAACCAATTCCATCTAAACGCACGGTATTCTAACAGGCACTATAAATTTATGAGATCGATATTAGCACTATAAATCACAGAAACTATTGGGACGCAACTGGGGAACACAATATATCCAGCTTCCACAATACTGCACGTGCTAACTGACGGCTGGGCGATGTAGAGACGTTTTATTTAAATAAAACATGAGCAACAGCCGCACGGGTCGATTGAAGGTTATTCTATGCTTGCTGAGGTCGATTCGTGGATGAGTGACCATCGATTGCATATCGACACCCTTTCTTGCCTCGGAAAGCACGTTAAGCTGTTGGTCCCGGCTGTCATTTGTAGGTCTTTGACAGTCGTTACGAGTAGTCACAAGCCGAAAAGTCTAACAACCAGTCTTATCGTGTTACCAAGTAAGAGGGTTTTAGAGGTCAGATAGAAAATAGAAATACTTTTACATAAAAATGGACCTAGATAAAGATCGTTAGAAACGAAAGACAAAATGACAGATTGTAGATATAGAAAGCGTCATGCTAAGCCTGATAGACAATCAACTATTTCATTTCAAATCAAATTGTTTATTGCAATCCAAAATGTACAGTTACAGGTGGTAAATATATTTAAAAAATCTATAATAATAACAATTATGGACCCTGTCGGGCACAGCAAATGTTTAAATAAGTAGAGAGAGGAGGAGCGCTTTATTAATTTTCCTTGTTATTAATTATTTTATATCCTATTACCCATGTATTTATATTTCCATTCATTCACTTATTCTATTAATATTTTATATGCAGGCCTATCTATTTATTTATTATTTATTTAATTATATTTAATATTGCTTATTTCTTTACTCGCATTAAAAATTGTTCATTACTATGAATGTAGTATAATTATTAAGTATTATGTTATAATTTATTTTTGTTATTATACTTATTAAAATATATCTGTTATTCATTTTTCTGTATTATTATTATTGAATTTATCCATTAGAATTATTTTATAACCTATTAGCTATGTATTTATATTTCCTTTCATTTACTTATCCTATTAATATTTTACTCGCTTGAAATATGTTCTAAGTATTATAGTATAATTTATTTTTGTTATTTTACTTATTAAAATCTATCTGTTATTCATAGTCATGTATTATTATTATTATTGAATTTATCCGATAGATATTCTTGTACTGTGTAATAGCTTTTTTTTAATTAAGTATTGCTTTAGTTTATTTAAAAATATACTGGTTTTATTTTGTTGTTTATGTCTTCTGGTAATTTATTATATATTTTTATTGACATTGAATATGGACTAGATAAATGTAGTTTAATGCGGGAGGGGGGCAAATTTAGTATATTTTTATGGCGCAACGAATAATTTGTTTGTATGTCTCCCCGTGTGCTGTAAGAATCTGGATATTTACGGACTAGTTTACATAATTCTAAGATATAAATACCGACTAAGGTGAGAATCTTGTGTTTCTGAAAGTAAGGCTTGCAACTATCTGTTGTTCATATTGGTAATTATTCGTATTAGCTTTTTATGGAGGGTAAATAGGGAGAGAGCGTCTGTGCTATTTCCCCACAAGATGATGCCATATTTAAACCAAGCGTAGTGTGTGACTAGTGCGGTTTGTAGGTTTGTAGTCTTTTTTATTTCGCGGAGAGCACATAAAAACTTTGAAATTTTTGATTTTACTGTCTGTATATGTGTTTCATTTCATTCTCATATCATTTAACTTATATCACAAGTAAATGGCAATATGTGAGTGTTCCTTTTACCTCCGTGTACAAGGGGTACACGGAGATAAAAGGAACACTCACATACTTCCGCATACCCCTTTCGGATGTTATGTAATGACGTATCGAATAACATAAACTTTTCCACCATCAAACTCTGCGAACAGGTGACACCATCAACTTAAACTCAGAGTTCTCACACATAGGGGATCGTTTACGATCCGTGTACCACATACGTCACCTTCGTATGTATGACAGTGACGTCACTGCTACCTGTGGCTTTCACAAGGCATGTAAGGGGGAGACGAAGCGGGTAAGTACCGTAGAATAAGAACACTGTATAGAAGCGACATTTATTTACATTTCGAGACTACTCCGTGCTTCAGAAGGCACGTTATGGCGTTGGTCGACGGCTGTCATTCGTAAATATTTGACAGTCGTTACGGGTAGTCAGAAGCCCAAAAGTCTGACAACCAGCCTTACCAAGGGGTATCGTGTTACCCAGTAACTGGGTTGTGGAGGTCAGATAAGCAGTGTAAAATACTAGTATTCAACCGCATCCGGTAACTGGAAGCCGCCCCAACATATTTGGGAAAGGCTAGGCAGATTGCAGATTGATTCGAAATTTATGTTTTTTTTCTTTGTTCATAAATCACCCACAGAGCGCTCCACACAACCACCATGTAATCATTGCGATTAGCTCACGCTTATTTTGACTAAAAATCCGTCGGTCAAACGATCATTCGGGAAGCATTCTTCGGAGTCGGATTTGACAAGTAAACTTCAGGCAAACGTGACGCACTCCTCGGTATTTCACCATGTCTCTGATTTTGACAATTAAACAAATTCATTACGTCATTCTTGCCGTCGAGCAGACGACATTAAAAACAGAAGGCACAGCTGTCCCACCGCCGACGGCTTCACGATTTTATCGCTCAAGAAACGTACAAAAGATTGTAGGTCCCGCGTAAGTAATAGTGAGTAGCCTGCAAAGTAAGCAAGCTGAAGTGGCAGTGGGCTGGCCATGTTTGTCGAAGGACCGATGGCTGGTGGAGCAGGCGAGTCCTGGAGTGGAAACCGCGTATCGGCAAGCGTAGTGTGGGAAGACCCCCAGCTAGATGGACTTAAAATGTAGCTGGGACAGACTGGAAGCGGAAGGCGGAGGACAGGGAGTTGTGGCGCAGCCTGGGAGAGGCCTATGTCCAGCAGTGGACTGTTATAGGCTGAGTAAATAGGGTATTTTACTATATACGAGAAAAAATCTATAAATAGATTATTGAGATAGTTTAGGCAAAAAGGAGTCGGAAACTATTACTTTTAGTTCATAAAATAACAAAATAAATTTTAAAATTCTATTCAACGTTTTCAGTTTTTCTAATCTGTTAAAAAACACCATGAAATGGTAGCCGCCATGTTATTACGTCATACCGCTAAGTACACTAAAACGTGTCAACTGTCAACTGATAGTTAGATAATAGATCAGCGCATTTGTTTACTAGCCAAGTGACGTCATGACCACAGAGCAACATGGCGTCCACTGCGTCCAGAGTTTTCGTCAAACTACGCGCGAAATTTGAAAATGTAAAATTTAAATGCATTTTTATGGCACTTATCGATTGAATAAAAAATTTGTGATTATTTTTGGGGCATATTAGCACTACAGAATTTAATTAAGACACTTTTTAGAAATGGGTGTAAGACCCTATTGAAGTGAGTACTCGATTAAATTGATTATTTGAGCTATCAAAGAGAGTACTTGCTCAGCGACGTTCGGTTTATGGGCAGAACCTTCGCTGAGACTCTCACGCATACTAGCGAGCAATATTGTTTGTCGCAGTCACGCACTCGCTGTTCGCCAACTCGTTTTTAGTCGCTAGCTCTAATCGCGTGTCGTTAATCGCCGGCGGTGGAACAGGCGCCGAAAGAAGCACTGGATTTTGTTATATTAACAAATGAAAATAAAAAAATAAAATTCATTTATTTCAGATACCACATAACCCAAATTTGAGAACATCTTTAAATTATTCAATATAAATACAAAATCACACATAAATAAATAAAAACGAATAAATACAATATATATACCTACAACATCAATACTCAAATTATAATTAATAATAATTCAAATTCATATTCACTCTTAATTAACTAATATTCACACCTACACCTTTTTACATATGTACCAATAAGATTAATATGATAAGTGAATATTGAATCAATTAATGTTACCTTCAATCGCCTGAAACACAGGATTACCTAGTTCAGGCACAAATCATGGGTGAACTTGACATACATTTAAGAAAAACTGTATTTAACGTTATACCTTATATATTTGAACTACTGTAATTAAAAAAAATCTTTGGCATGATCGCATGAAAACAGTCCATGCGCGCCCATGCGAACATATCCGAAGCGCTGCAGTAGCGAGGCAGACCCATCGTCGCTCTGAAAGCGTTGTTAAATTGAATGCGGAAGGCTTTTCTGCAAAAGGAGTGTCATTCTATGTGTACTAAATAATTAGTCGATGTTGTGCGCAAGCCGGGCATTTCATATGCGTTCGGAGGAGTTTCTCTTCTATAAATTCTTATTCTATGTCAAGTACCTACCTACTAAAGAACACGGGAGAAACGTAGGGAGATAATTTACACGTCTTTGAATATTTTGTTCTAGGACATGCCGGTTCCCTCACGATGTTTTCCTTCACCGTTTTGAGAGCAGTGGTGATGAAATAATTTATACAAAGTCAAATTCAAATTATTTATTTCAAATAGGCACATAAAAGTCGAAAAAAAAAAAGAATTAATTCTAGTTGGCCCTTCCAAAAGGTAGTTTCGTATGGAGAAGAATGGGCAAGAAACTCCAGCGTTACTCTTTTAAAATGTTTTACATTGTGAAGACGATGCACCTAGAATAAAATTACTATACCAAAATAGGTAAAAAAAGAATGAAAAATAAAGCAATGACAGATAAGTTAATTATGTGATAGGTACATGATGCTCACATATTTACAAACATTGTAAAAGTATACGTTTTCCTAAAAAAAAAAAAAAAAATAAGTATTAGGTCAGTGTGTTAGATAAAGTAATCACAGAATTTAAATTCAACACTGATTTATTATTTGTATCAATTAAAATAGCAACCAGTTTGATTTTGTCTAGTAAAGCGCCTGTCTGGATTCGAACCTACAATCTACAACTCGTAAGTCGCGGCCGTTACGACTGGGCCACCACTGCTCACAAAATTATATAATTTATCTAAGTACTCGGCAAATTATAATATAGTAACGTAACCTTAGTGAAGTTTAATCATTAATCACTATACCACAATGTACAATTCGGCCATATTTTCTTGGAAAATAATTTTCTT
Organism: Atethmia centrago; assembly: GCA_905333075.3. Classification (NCBI taxonomy): domain Eukaryota; kingdom Metazoa; phylum Arthropoda; class Insecta; order Lepidoptera; family Noctuidae; genus Atethmia; species Atethmia centrago. The sequence goes on from HG995385.1 coordinate 21,212,010, forward strand.
TTGCACATAATGCGAGCTGTCATGTAGAGCGTATAACACGAGACATAGAACTAAACTGAGCGAGGTGTGACCTGCAGGTATACCAAGTAGATATTGATGTTGTTCTCTTCGTCTCGTCTATTGTAAGTATGCAGGGTCAAATAGAATTACCTAGGGAAACTCCGCAGACGTGATGGAAATATCTAAACATGATAATACAAAAAAATAAATAAATTTGATAATGTTAATTAATTTAGTAACAACTCTACCAGCGGTCATTGACCCCAAAAAAATGTCAAATCATTTTTATAACATATTAAATAAATAAACACACACACACACACACACACACACACACACACACACACACACACACACACACACGCACTTTATTAATAATTAAAACAGTAGCACGAACACGCAAAAAACGTTTTTTTAGGTTATGAAATAATGAAATTGTCAGCTGAGTGCTATCTTCTGAGATGCAGGCCTTGCCTAGTTCGGAAGATAGAGTTACCACCACAAATACTGCTGAATTACTATTGTATAAAACAGTAGTATACTTACCTAGTATCTAGTGTTAAGTACTTTTAATGTTAAATCCTTGTTGCTATGCTGGTGAGAAATAAACATTTTTTTTTTATTTTTTTTTTTTGTCGTGTTTAGATAACGAACCCATCACGTCTGCGGAGTTTCACTAGCTAATTTAATTTGACCCTGTATTTAAATGTCTTTGGATAGACCGCACACTTGTTAATTGTCCTTGACCGTTAAATCCCGGATGGAACCAATAAACGGTGATCTACACCAGACCGGGTTGGAACGGGTGCAATATGTTATAGTTTACATTTCGAGACACCATAATGTGTGTCTCGAAATGTAAGCTATAACTTTTATACTTTCTTCCATCCGAGATTTAACGGTCAAGGTCAATTAACAAGTGTATTATTTATCCGCTGTCCACAGGCTCGTGGTTTGCAAACGATAAATTGACACGTAATTTTTTTCGTTGGAACTTTCACAATCACTTAGACGCTCTTTTTTGAGCACAAGTAATTGCTAGAAAAAGAGCGTCTAAAGAATGATCGCAATGGGGATGCTCCTATACATATAAAGCTCCGTTTATGTCATACAGAATTTTGTTTTATTTTTTTTAAATGGCTATCTACCGCCAATTTATTTTCAAATAGCATTCCATATCTAAATAATAAATCAATCTATCAAACTGAAACATCCATATTTTCTTATTGGAAAAAATACAATATAAAAATTTTCATAAAAGTAGAATGAAGGGCCGATCATTCAAACATGGCCGGCTATCTTGCCCTAAGTTCCGTATCGATGACAGGCTATTATTAGAATATGAATAGCAAACAGAAAAGATAAGCATGCAGTAGGTACTTATGCTACGTAAACCTGCCTTTTAACATTATTATGTGAGAACTGGCAACACACGTTTTCAGAAATCTCTCACCATCATCATCTGCCAAACCTTTTCCGAACTAACAGGTAACAGCTTCCAGTCTATACGGATGCAGTTAAATACCAGTATTTTACAAGGAGCGACTGCCTATCTGACCTCCACCACCCAGTTACTGGGTAACACGATACCCAAAGACTGGATACCTGTAACGACACGATCCATATAACGGTCCCCTTACCCTTGAAACTAAAACACAACTACTCTACTTGGTGGAAGAAATAGTTGTGTTGGCAGGCAGTACCTACTTGCTGGGGTCGTCGGAAGGTCCAAAAGGGTTACCGAGGCCCCTGGCGACACAAGCAACAGAAAGGACACGGCAGAGTTTTAGTCTGTAAGAGTCAGACACACCCTCCCGCTCCATCTAGAGCGGGAGAAGTTATTTGATAATTTTTCACACAAAAAAAAGAAGGCTGTACCTACTTCTTTGAAGATGCTTCTTCAGAAAGGGCTTTACTACTAAATCAATCTGACTAGCTTTTTCCCAACTATGTTGAGAACAGCTCACAAGACTAACCAGATGCAGCTGAATACGAGTATTTGACATAGAGTGACTACCTATCTGAACTCCACAACCCATTTACTGGGTCTAACTTTTGGGCATCTGATTGCCCTTAACGACTATCCGACATCTATTAATGAAATCAAAATAAAAAATATATCAAAAGTCGTTTATTCAAACTAGGCTGAAAATCAGCACTTTTCGAACGTCAAAGTTACATAAGACCCCAAAAATGCCCGCCCTTCACCACTTCCTAGTGCTTTAGCTGGGAAGACTAACGTTCCAAGCATGAAGAAGTCTCGATATATAATGGATGGTCACCCATCCACAAACCAACCGCGGCAATCGTAGCTTAACCTTCGATTGACCCGTGCGGCTGTTATCATTTAGCCATGAGCCCCTTCTTTCCTAGTACTATTACGAAATAAGGTAATGGTACTAGTAAAGAAGGGGCTCGTGGCTAATAACTTAAACTTAAAAAAATACCTACAAACTTTATGTTTCATGAATCATTCCACTAAATCAAACTTTCCGACATGCTTTCTTCCGTAAACATTGATTAGGCGAAATACTTTGTAAGCCCACACAATTCCTGCAACTATTTGTAGTAAACTAACTACTTACGTCAAAGTTTACGTCAATTGCAATAAAATCGGTAAATATAGACATTGTGATCCTATTACTGTACGTTTATGAAAGGCTATTAACGAACGATCGAACGGTGAAAACGTGAAGAGTAAACAGCTGACGAATTTGGGTAGCGAAGGGAGACTTAATTACTTTGCGAGTGCGCTGCAAAAATGTGACAGACGTCTACGTGCGTTTGTCATGGTATGGTCATATAATGCAGTTGAGTGAGGATATCATCGTGAGGAAACTTATGAACGTAGGCTATAAAGGTAGGAGAAGACCAAAGATACGACGGATGGACTGTGTGAAAGATGATATGGCTAGAACGGAGGCATACGGAGACTTTTTTTATTTTTTATTAAAAAGTTTGCTCCACAATATTTTTAGATATGGCACAAGCTTTTGATAGGGTTTGGCATGGAGGTTTAATATATAAGCTAAACCCTATGGTGCCCAATGATTTTTCCCATATCTTGTAATCATACATTACAGATAGAATGTTTCGAGTAAGGCACGAGGATGCCTTTTCAGAGTTAAAAAATAATAAAGCTGGCGTGCCACAAGGTAATGTGCCGAGACCAGTCCTCTACCTGTGTACACGTATGATATCCCAGAGCTGGAAAATAATACTATTGAAACCTTTGCGGATGACACTGTCATTTTGGTTACAGAGTCATACGATACGAAAGTAAACGAGAAGGTACAAATCGCTGTAAATTAAGTTCATGACTGGGCACAATAATGGAGATTCAAATTGAATGAATCTAAATCACTTCACATTGATTTCACCGACAGAAATTGTGATTACCACCCAAAATTATACAAACACTAGAACTGAACAGAACTACAGAATAAGGTACTCAGGAGTATTGTTAATGCGCCCTGGTATATAAAAATGAGGACATTCATCGTGATCTAAAAATGGAATCCGTCACCAACATAATCCAAAAATTTGCTGAGACCCATGAACACCGACTCCACCGACATGTGAACACCGAGGCAATTCAGCTGTTTTACCAAACACAAATTTAGTGCGAAGACTAAAACGAACATAGCCTTTTAAGGTAGTGTAGTGTAAAAAAATGTCGATATAATAGTGACTATGACATATATAACACATAAACAAAGTGTTTATATTATTATAACAGACTCTAAGAAAGTGGAACTGACTTGAACAATCAACACTATTCTAAGTTTTAAAATAATCACGTAAAAAATTAAATTAAAATTGTTTATTCGTCTTATAAGCTAGATTGCAATTAATTATTAAGAACCTGGATCTTTTAAATAAAGGATTTCAAAAAACTTACATATGCCAGTTATTTCCGGCAGTATAACGATTTCAAAATCTACCAACATTTTCTCAACTATGTTGGGGTTGGCTTTTTACATCACATATTTCACATTGGAGTGACTGCCTATCTGACCTCTACAACCCAGTGAATGGGTAATACAACACCCCTTGGTAAGACTAGTTGTCAGACTTTCGGGCTTCTGACTACCCGTAACGACTGTGAAATATCTACAAATGACAGCCAGGTTTTCCGAAGCACAGAGGGGTCTCGATATGTAATGCGTGGTCACCCATTCGCGGACTGGCCCTGCAGTCTCGAGATAGATCGATCGCTTTACGACCGAATTAGGACTTTGCGACCGAATTTTGTCGTAAAGCGATCGCTATCTATGTCGAGACTGCAGCCCCTGTCCTCGGCGTAGCGTCAAGCCTTCGATCAACTCGTGCGCCTGTTAATAATTAGCCACGAACCCCCAAACGGTTTAAAAAAGGTGGGCAAAACAACAGACTGTTGAATTTCAGCTTAGTCACTGGTTTGCAGTAATGAAGGCAACAAGAAATTCTAAATTTCGTGTAGACTACAGGTTAAGTACTTGTAAGATTGAGTAGGTAGTCATTTACCCTTTAACATCTGCAAGTTCCCTCAATTTATCGGATCAAAGAATTTTCATTAATCAATGACCCTCACCGCGTGGGTGTCGTTTAAGTAAGGCGAGCATCAGACTATGACAGGAATCCATTGTTTACGGTTTTAGTATAATAATATTTCAGCATCCTTATCCTTTACAAACAGACATAAACTCCAGCCTCTCTCCTCTTCCCATGGGAGTAGGGGTAGGCAGAACCAACAGAACGCCTCCTGCTACGATCCTTACATAGTCTTTTTGCTTCGTTTACGTATATCCTGGGGGGTAACCATCACCTCTTATAGCAGTATTATTATAATATTACTTTACAGTGGGAAAGTGATGGAGCTATACAGTACTTATAGCTCCATCTCTTTCTCACGCTAAAGTAATATTGAAATAATACTGCTATAAGAGGTGATGGTTACCCCCCAGTATACCATTAAAATTAGAGCAAACAATGAAGCCGTTTCACAGAAACCCAGCACGATCAACGGTAACAGAACACGTGTCAAGAGAAAACAAATCTGCTTAGCCTTTTCCCACCTATATTGTAGTCGGCTCCCAGGCTAACTGGATGCAGCTGAATACAAGTATTTTACATGGAGCAACTGCCAATATGATCTCCACAACCCAGGAACTGGGCAACACGATACCCCTTGGTAAGACTGGTTTTCAGATTTTCGGGCCTCTAACGACCCGAAACGACTATCAAAGATCCACGAATAATAACCGGGATGGTTTAACGTGCTTTCCGTGGCACGGAGAGGTTTCGGTTTGTAATGAATGGTCACCCATAGTATTTCTGAAAAGGCGTAGCATTGCTCAAAAGGCGTAGCTTTGCTCATAAGGCGTAGCATTAATCAAAAGGCGGAGCTTTGCTCAAAAGGCGTAGCATTGATTAAAACGCGTAGCATTGCTCAAAAGGCGTAGTATCGTTCCATTAGCCTAGCATTTATAACTGGCTAGTTTATGATCATCCCGTGCTATAACTGCTGTATTGCCGTGATTACTAGATTAATTAAGCTTTTAAAAAAGAGGACATAACAGTGATCCAATTTAGTCCTATTTTTGGTCCTTCTTTGGAAGAAAAGGACCATTTCTTTATAACATCCGAAATTATAAAGAAACTAGAGAAAACTGTTGTCAAAATATAACCAATTTCAACGTATTTAACGCTGTAGAAGATGCATCCAATTTAGTTATAAGCGTTGGAAGTGTAGATAGTCTTTCCACTATGCACATAACTTAGAATGTTAACTTGGTTGCTTACTTGTTTGCTTGCTTATTGCTGACTAGTAAATCTACGCCTCATAAGTTAAATAAAGTAAAATAAACATATTCAAATGCTCATTTTTCAAAATGTATGGCGATTGGCAATTGATCGAGAGCAATTTCAAATGCGAGCGTGGAAAACGAAGTTTTGTCGGAAAGAAGACGACGAAGCTTTCATATCATCAACTATATAAAACATAAATAAACTAAACACACTCCTTTGCCCCACACGGGTAAGCAGAAATGTGTCGGAACACAGAACGCCACCACTACGATCCGAATCTTTTGTTTAATGTAATAGAAGGCTTACTGAAAACAATCCAAGCAAAAAGATACCTGCTGAGGTGGATTAAAGGGGTTAACAATCTATACAAATAAATAAAATTGAAGTGGCTGCTTGTAATGTTCAAATAACAGCTTTTTACTCAATGCATATGAAACTATAAACGGTACATATAACAAACAATTTTTTGTTTTAAATTATCTGTCTGTCTGTTTGTTCCAGCTAATCTTCGAAACGCCTGGACCAATTTTGACGGGACTTTCACAAGCAGATAGCTGATGTTGTTGTTGTTGTTTGTAGGTAATTACTGAATCCCTCGTTGGTCTAGTGGTCGCAAGCGCTACTGCTGAGCATGAGGTCCAGTGTTCGATTCTCGGGTCGGGCAAAGTGTTATTGGGTTTTTCTATCTGGATTTTCTCAGTAGCAGCCCGGAGTCTGGATTAGTGCCCGGTTGATGGCAATAGGCTCGCCCCCTATTACATGGGACTTAAACATAACTGGCGAAATGTGGGTGTACTACAAGTACACCTCTGCCCAACCCTTCACACGTTCAACGGGACACAAATCCAGACTCCGGGCTGCTACTGAGAAATTCCTGATGGTGAAACCTAATAACTCTTCGGCCGACCTGTAGGCTGTACCATAACACTATTTTCACCAAACCCACTAATTACCTACCAAGTCCAAAAAATACCAAACCCTTTTATTGAACAAAGCCTGTCAGAGATTATAAATGATGTTGCCAACAATATAAAACGGCTAATTAGTTACTTAATTAGTAACAGGACGTCGACGGGCACAAAGGGTGCACCTCTAGCCGCCATGATTGTGATTGAATCAGTAATTACTCGTTGAATCGCTATAAATGGAAAATTTTAGAGAAAGGTAATAAAATTAGGGAGGGCGGAAAAGTATCGATATTTTTTACCTGCGATTTTTTATCGATATAAATGATAAATGATTTTATTTCTGTAAGTATATTTGTACAAACACTTTTACACATCAATTATATTTTAAAAACTAGATGAGGTCAACGTTTTCTATGTGAATACTCTGAGAAAAAACTCCTAAACAAACTCAGAGGTCACAGCTCTTTTAAAATACATGACAAACAGACGGACTATGTAGATTAGTGTCTGTAATTGTCTGTTGAGGGAAGCACCACACAGATTTGATTGGACTTGTCCAGTCAGTGCACGCATGTGTCAGTAAACGTCGAACAATACCAAAGAAAGAACATCTAAGAGTAAGTACTCAAAAAGCCAGACCATCATTACAATTAAATGACAAAAAAAAAATGAACAACATTGTCCTCACCACTATACATCTTTGTCTATTTGTATGTATTATCTATATGTATTTTTTAAATTTTGGTCTGTTTGTTTGTTCCGGCTAAGCTCCGAAGCGGCTTACGAGACTTTCACTGGCAGATAGCTGATGTTATAAGAAAGAAAGAAAATAAATGTATTTAGCACAGACTAAAAGGCACAATATAAAGTACAGCAGATACAAAAAATATAAAAATCAAATAAAAAGTGTAAAGTACAATGTAAGAAAGGAGAGACAAGGAGTTACGCTTAGGCTACAATTTACTAACTTAAGCCACGCGGACAAAACCGCGAGCAGCAGCTATTCACAATACATTAAAATAATAAGTACTTAACGAAATTCATAATTGTGATATTCTATTTCCAAATTGCAGTGAGAGCAGTGGTGGCCCAGTGGTAACGGTCGCGACTTACGAGTTTGTAAGCCGTAGGTTCGAACCCAGACAGGCGCTTTACTTTGTGTAAATTATTTCATCACCACTGCTCTCAAAACGGTGAAGGAAAACATCTTGAGGAAACCGGCATGTCCTAGAACCAAAAATTCGAAGACATGTGACATCTACCAACACGCACTGGGCCCGCGTGGTGGATTACGGCCCATTCCCTCTCACAGAGAGGAGGCCTGTGTCCCAGCAGTGGGAACATTATAGGCTGATTATGATTTCCAAATTTGTTAGAATGCTATCCTATCATATCCTAACTAATATTATAAATGCGAAAGTGAGTGTTTGTTACGCTTTCACGCTAAAACGGCTGAACGGATTCGGATGAAATTTAGCACTTGGGTATACCATGATCTGGATGAGGACATAGGATACTTTTAATCCCGATATTCCTGCGGGATCGAGACTTCTGCCGGTAAAACCGCGAGGCGCAGCTAGTCATACATAAATACGAATAGAATAATTATTATTTACGTAAGCACATCCATAGCCCTGATTTTTTTAATCAATATTTATCTTTATAGGAGTTCGTTTAACCCAAAATTAAACTTGATAATGGATTTGGACCACGAGGCCACTTTGTTTAGGTACGACACTATGACTGGGACAAAAGCCTAAACCACATGAATGGAAGACTAAACCAAGAATTTAAAGAATACAATGTTCTTCAATTTAATGTTAATGTGGGAATTAATTTCAGAAGTAATAGAACGAATGGAATGTATGTGAAGGACTGTATGAGTGACAGACCGAAGTCTGAATGGTGTGAGGACGAGACAGGATATAGCACGGTGTCAAAATAGATAAAATTTAAAATGCTTCAAATAAACGTGAGTCTTAGAATAGAAGAGTGATTTTATTGGTACTCGAATCCCAAACACTACTTTAATTAAAATTAAGAACATTCAATTATTTAAACAAATTAGTTTTTCCGGTATTCAAGAAAATGTATTTTTGTATTTATTTAAAGTAAAAAAAAAACAGCTAAATTATATAAACATCGATATTCTAAAAAGATTGACCTCTCTACGCAGAATTAATTTACTTTTCACGGGTGTCAAAACGTCTGTTCTGTACCACTTCGGGTCGATTCGGCGAAGGCCTCTCTTTATCTTAATTACAGATTAAATATTAAAATACACGACCTCTAGAAACCATTGACTATGCGCGTAGACAGAGTATAGCAATAGACAACTAATTGAATAATAGTAATGAGACAAGGACACACTTATTAGATCCAGTAGTAAGAGTAAACGAAACAAAAATATATTTTCTCTAATTCCTTCGCGTATGCAAACTTTTTGTCTGGCACCGTTGCTAACAACTGGCGCCATACAAAACGACGATGGTACGATTCTTTGGGAAGTATTACTTGCCCAATTACATTAGATAGTACTAGTTTTCAAGTTAAAATGTACTCTAAACACTATCGCTATCTCATAAGGTATACGTATACGCTAATGGCTAGTCTATACAATTCTCTATCTATGACTATGGCGCATTATTTCTTGATTTTCTCTGTATTCTATTTATAAAATCTATTAAAGTTTTAAATAGTTTCCAATTACAATACTGATACAAACCTCATTGATTTGCTAACACTATTTCAGCCAAAATGCTTTGGTTCTTATATCAAAAAACAAAAGAGTGTGCTGCTTGGACAAGTGTTTCAGATTGCAATACTTTAAAACGTCGTGAGGAAACCGGCATGTCCTAGAACCACAAATTCGAAGACATGTGTCATCTACCAACACGCACTGGGCCAGCGTGGTGGATTACGGCCTACTCCCTCTCACAGAGAGGAGGTCTGTGTCCCAGCAGTGGGAACATGATAGACTGATTATGTATGATGTAGCAGCCGCACAGTTCAACTGCCGCGGTCTGTTCGTCACCCTTCCGGTGACTATCAATTACATATCGAGACCCCTCCGAGCGTCGGAAAGCACGTTATTCCGACTGTCATCCGTAGATATCTGACGCGTTACGAGTCGTCAGAAGCCCAAAAGCCTAACAACTAGCCTTACCAAGGGTTATCGTGTAAACCAGTAAATGGGTTGTGAAAGTCAGATAGGCAGTCGCTCCATTTAAAATACTGGTATTCAGCTTCACCCGGATAGACTGGAATCCGATCCCAACATAGTTCGGAAAAGGCTACGTAGATTGATTTTATTTAGATATTGACCTTATAAGACTAAATATTACATAATATCACGCCTTGTTTCCCTGAAGGGTTGGGCAGAGGTGTATAGTACACCCACATTTCACCAGTTATGTTTAAGTCTCATGTAATAGGGGCTAGCCTATTGCCATTATATTCTGGGGCAACGCCGCAAATAAAGAATCAGTGTTTAAAGCGCAAAAAAAGATGCGTTCGCGCAATTGCTGGTATCTTTGTTCCTGAATCTTGCAATCCATACTTTAAAGAGTTTAAAATTTTGACCTTTCCATCAGCTTATATCTATGAAGTTACAGTATTTGTTAAAATAAATAAAAATCTATTTGGCGAACTAAAATCAAAAAGGTATACACTTAAAATATCTAGTATACCACATAGAACTGCTCTTCTGGGCAAAAGTTTTTTTGGAATGGCATCTAAAATTTACAATAAAATACCTGTAGACATTTTAAACACCAAGGAACTCCCACTATTCAAATATAAATTGCGACATTTTTTAATTGAAAAAGCCTACTACACGATCCAAGATTTTCTTAATAATTAGTACTTGCTACAATCTGTCACTAATTCTTTTTGTAAGGTTTGCTTTAAAAATGATAACTCATTTTTTTATAATGTATGTTGACATAATTTATTATTGTATGCCTACTAGGCAGGACATAATGGATCTGTAATTTACCTAACAGCTGTATGTATAACCTATGCCCACAATAAAAAGATTTGATTTGATTTGATTCAACAGGGCACAAATCTCAAGACAAGACTCCAGGCTGCTACTGAGAAATTCCAGATAGAAAAACCCAATAACACTTTGTATAAGGTTAAAAGAGGTGCGAAATGCCCTTTTAATCCTCCGCCAACTGCGCAACATAACACAGAATATAGGTACGCTTTTATAGTCCCTATTAGGGTTGCCAACCTTATATATAATAGTTATAGTATCCTGCTGTCGTCATCATCATGTCCACTGGTGGACATAGGCCTCCCTCAAGCACCGCCACTTCGACCGGTTCTCTGCTTCCCGCTTCCAGAGGATTCCTTCGGCCTTCACAAGGTCATCGGTCCACCTTGTAGGACGCCTTCCAACGCTACGTCTTCCGGTACGCGGATCTGGCCTGCGAGCTATGTGCCCTGCCCACTGCCACTTAAGTTTGGCATTTCTTTGGGCTATGTCAATTACCTTGGTTCGTCTGTGAATCCTGCCGGTCTTTAGAAGCCTAAATACTATATTTCTAAAAGAAAAATATAGTAGGCGAAACTAGGTACTATATCAGCGATGATCAGACCGCGGGACGCGGGCCACATGCAGCACACTGTCGGTATGCGTACGGCCCGCCAACAAATTAAAAAAATGCGGAAAATTAAAGTTATAAAATAAATGTTGACAATGTTATATGCCTAATTACCTACATTATGCGTGCAAGTGACGCGAGCTTGCGATCGGAACTATTCGGGATGAGTTCACGTGAAAGGGTGGGGCACGGCGCGTATAAAAAATTGTCACTTACAATATTTAGTTTGATGCATGACATTGCATTGGCATTGCATCAAACTAAATATTGTAAGTTTTACAAAAAACGTACCTAATTCAATTATTTTAAAACGTTTACATAGTTAGGTATTTTTCTCACATTATGAGTCAAAGGCGGACCCCCCAGGCCCTTTGACTCATAATGTGCCCGAGTGGCCCCTAGTCTTTATAAGTCTGTGCATCCCTGTACTATATATTCTTATTTCAATACAAAATGGTGAGATGATCGCAATAGGGCGAGTATTAATCGCATAAAATCTGAATTAATGGTAACCTTGATATTAATAACCTTAAATATTAATATTAAGTAACCTTATACCTGAGACATTAAAAAAACTCTTACTAAAGGTTCATAGTAGCAAAAAATATGCATTTACAAAATAAAAATGTTTTTTAACATACCTACCATCTTTTATATTTTTACAGGCAATTTCTTCGAAAATGTTATTGCTGATATAAAAAAGGTTGGCAGCCCTAGTCGCTTCATTTGTGGTATAATACACGAGTTGCAATTTCAACCGCTAACGGGCTGTAAGTTAAATAGTAACTTTACCCAGTCGTATAAAGTTGCGAGGCACTTGTGGCTCAGTTATAAATGTTTAACGTCGACCACAAATGTCTAGAAAGGTACAAGATCTAGGCTTACTAATAATAAAATAGGTTTTTAGGGTTCCGTACGTCCAAATGAAAAAACGAAACCCTTATAGGATCACTCGTGTGTCTGTCTGTCTGGCCGTCGAGCGTCTGTCACAGCCAATTTGCTCCAAACCTACTGGACCAATTAAGCTGAAATTGCGTACACATACGAGTAATAAGAATTTCTGTGACCCAAACATGGACGTGTAACGTAAATAAGTGAATTTTGGATAAAGTGTCACTTTTGGGGGCAACTTAAAAAATTAAAAATAAAAGTGCTGCAAACTGTACCGTGTGACATATCAAACGAAAGGGCTGCTGTAGCGGTTTCAAATCTATATTGTTTATGATTTTAAAATAAACAGTTATAAAGTTATTTAAGAGAATTGATGACAATTGACCATTCCTCCCTTATCTCCGAAACGACTGACACCATTTTTTTTTAAATACAGAAATTAGTTTTTTGGCCACTAAGAAAGGTACAACAATTAGGCTAACTAAAAATAAAACAGGTTTTTGTGCTACATTTTCTAATTGTGCTTTACAAAAAGCAAATTGATTTTGTATTATGTAAAATTCATAACCTCTAAAATCCTTTAAATATTTAAGACTAAAATTTGTACTCCAATATTAAAGGCTTAATAGAAAGAGATCTATGTAAATGTATCTGGAAAAACTTGCTATACCTTATTTACGAAAAGAAATCATTTTGATTTTAAAATGCGTTTTTCTACCTAGAAGCAAAAATACTGCTTATCCAAAAATGTTAAATTATTTCAGTCCCTTATGTAAAGGGCTAAAGAAAAAAGCGCTATTCTAAAGGGATCAAGTAAGTAGGTTCATCTTTTAGGAAATCTACTTACCTTTAAGTGATATACGGATCCAGGTGAACCAACACAAAAGAAAAGCCTCTGACATGAGTTTAAATTCCCGCGCTTTTCATTTATTTCGAAAAAGGAATATAAGTATTCGAATGGGCTTAAAAACTGAAAGCTTGTGATAGGTGGCAGCACTGTTGTTAGTCCAGAAACCGCCATTGTTGTGTATGTGTGTTGATCACAAAATAAACGAAAACTAGATAAATATGATGCGACTTTGAGTGTAGCATGTGTAAAAGACGAGCTAAGGAAAAGGTAAGCGTTAGACCTCTGGTAAAAAAGCAGCTTTAGTGGAAAGGTCAATAAATTATGGATGTTTTATACATTTATAGGTGAACGTACGTTAAAAAATATATATTATAAACATCTGAATTGATAACCTCGTCCTTTTTGGAAGTCGGTTAAAAAAAAGGTTGGCAAAAGACCATTTCAATGACACGACTTTTCCGGCCTAAACGACCATCTACTTAAAAGACTACCTACCGAAAACAAAACGGCAACTTCCCAGAAGGACCAACTCCCAAAATTTCAATTTTGTTAAAAGATCCTTTTCCCAGAAAGGGTCCTGTTTACCTACTTATGCCATATAATATGGTAAGTTTGCCCACCGTATTTGCCTCGACGAGACATTTTTAAAGGAGCTCTAATACGTTATATTTTCTAACTGAACAGACTGATGTGCTGCTGAGGAGTTTGTTGCGCCACTGCTTCTTCCCAGGTTAAGCACTAGGAAGTGGTGAAGGGCGGGTGTTTTGTGGGCCTGTCTTATGTAATGTGACGTTCGAAAAGTGCCGATTCTCAGCCTAGTTTGAATAAATGATCGTTTCTCAAACATTCATGGAAATATTGTCATTATTTTCGAAAAAAGAACACGCGAAGTATCGAATACACAGACAAAGAAAATCAAATCTATTACTGGAGTTATTAAATATGAAGGCCTTGGCAGAGAGAACAACTTTGTGCCCTTTGGTGTCGAGACCCTCGGTCCGTGGGGTCCCAGTGCGCATAAGTTATTTGCGGAAATCGCGAAACGTCTAGTTGATGTAACTGGTGACCGAAAAGCTGGCGGCTTTCTCGCGCAACGCATCAGCATTACAATTCAGCGAGGAAATGCCCCCAGCATACTCGGTACAATGCCCCGAGGGCCTTTTTTAGACTTAACTTAGTTTTAATTTAATTTAGTTAATGTTAATATTCATCTTGTAATTTGGTTATGTAAATAAATGTTATTATTATTACTGGAGCTTTTTTTTTAATTTGGAACAACACAACGCTCTAGCAATGTTGTATGAAATGGCGTGCTGGGGTTATTAAATACTCTTTGATTGGATCATTCTTGGCAAATTAAATGAAAGTATGTTTTATTTCCCTGTATTCTTTTGAGAAAAGCACTATTAATTCCTAGGCGGATATGGCATTTGCCTGTCTCGTATTAGTGAAGCCTGCAATTGCCTATTTCACGGCCTTTGCAATAATGTACTATTGTGTTTTGATTTTGATAGATTTAGGTATGAACTGGATCGTAATTTGCATTAGGTATTCTATGCGTAGCTGTCAACAATTGTAATTAGCGTAAATCGTAATAGAAAAGTCAATTACCTAAAAAATATACCATCTGGTGAATATAATAAAGAGGATTCTACCATACGGCGGTTTTTATTCAGGGGAGTGCCTATAGATTATTATGCTGGATTTTCGCATTATGCTTTTCAGGTCAATTAAGGATCGAATCTGCAGTTTATTTAGCAAATTAAAATTTTCTTACGTTTTGTACAATTTGCAGGTCAATTTCAGGTTGTATCTTGATCAAAATATGATTCGCGACCATAAAAAATATTTATTTACAAAATTATAATCATTCATACATCTTTCTAAGGTAGATTTGTTTTCTAAGAAATTTTTCATGAGAGATATTTGTTCTTATGGATCCTTTTTCGCCGGGGCGTAAGTCCGTTGCCGCGAGAAATCGCGGCTCAGCGGACGGAGCTCCGGCGGGATCTCATGGCGTCATGGAAAGTACGGTTGTCGCAACCCAGTGCTGGGCACGCCACGATTTCGGCGATAAGTCCCCTCTTTGAGGAGTGGCTGGAGAGGCGCCACGGCGTCCTCACCTTCCGCCTGACGCAGGTCCTCACCGGACACGGCAGCTTCGGGAGGTTCCTGTGTCGGATAAGGCGGGAGGAAACGTCCGGGTGTCACCACTGTGTGGATCGCCCGGAGGACACGGTGGAGCATACGGTGGAGGTCTGCCCGGCTTGGGCAGAGCACCGCCGTGTCCTCGTGGAGGCGATCGGCGGCAGAGACCTCTCGCGTCCGGCCCTGGTTCAGGCCATGGTACGGAGCGAGAGGGCATGGGCAGCCGTCACCTCCTTCTGCGAAGCAGTAATGCTCGCTAAGGAGGAGGCGGGACGGTTGAGGGAAAGGCAAGTTTCGCGCCCTCTCGCCCCTAGCCGCCGCAGGAGACGCCCAGGGCGTCGGGAATCCCGGGCGGATTTCCGGCCACCGTAGGCGCGGGCTTGCGGACGGTGAGCAATGGGTAGCTCACCGTCCGGTAAGGACCAGGCCCGGGTCGACGGCGCGTCGTATTCCACGCGCGCCTCAAAGAGATGTCATCAGCACAAAGTAGGGGTCCACTAGGGCCGATGCCTGCCGGGGTCGCGGGAAGGTACTTATGGGTCACCGAGGCCCCCGCAACACGGGCGACAAGAAGGAATACGGGTGGGTTTTAGTCAGTAAGAGTCTGACACACCCTCCCGCTCCGCCCAGAGCGGGAGAAGTTATTTGATGATTTCCCACCCTCAAAAAAAAAAAAAAAAAAAATGGATCCTTTTTGGCGTAGCACAAGTCGATTTTATTTATTTTCTCTGTTGTTTTTTGTTTTTAATCGAACAAATATGTAAATTTTGTTAGTTTTAAATGCTCCTTTGTTTTACTTTTTGTATTTCTTGTGCGTGACCCAAATAAAATATTTTTCTTTCTTTCTTTCTTTCTTTATGGGACAAATCTAACTAAGAGAGATGTCTTAATGATGCTAATAATTATAATTATACTAGCTGCGTCCCGCGGTTTCACCGGCAAAGTCTCGATCCAAGTATCCTATGTCTTAATTCAGGTCATGGTCTCTCCATGTACCAAATTTCATCCAATTCCGTTCAGCCGTTTTAGTGTGAGAGCGTAACAAACAAACTCACTTTCGCATTTATAATATTAATTAGGAAGTTGGGATATTAATCTGCACGCTGAACAATACAGAAAAAATCTAAAATAAATGTTGAAAAAACCTTGACTTGACCCAAAATTTCCAAAACGCAGTGAGCAGGCGTAAAATGAGAAGAGGGGATTTTCTGCTGTGGCAGTACCCTATAATATTTTGTGAAACTTATTTTAAGTTTTGAATGATATTAAAAAATAATTTATCAAAAAACTTTTATACTACGAAACATTACAAAACTCTTATTAATAACTCTTCAAACGCTCTTAAACCTGTAAGCTTTGCCTAAGTAGGTATCCCAATATATTTTTCCAGTTACAGAATTTATAAACGTTTTTACTTTAGTTCTGAATAATAAATAATGCTAATGCTTTCACCAATAAAGTAATGGAGTGAGACACACATGTTCTGTAGCAAGTTCAGGATCAAATAATTTGTGTCGAAGGACCAAATTAGTAGGACCAGCGTTGGTAATATTGGAAGAACGAAAAAAGTTTTTTTGCCACAGAAACACGTGCATACAAAAAGATCTAGAGTAGGTAAACAGAAAATAAAACAAAATAGATCTACATATAATTACGAGCACAAAACACAAATGAAAAACACGTCATGATTGTGACAAGAAGTCTTCTCATGATGCTGTGCTTAAGGGGACCCACAGCACAGCGCTGATTTTCAGTGGCCACCCGAAAGAGACGTACAGAATCCGAGTCAGGTTAAATCAGTACTTAGAATATAATGCAACTATATTGTATGTATAGAACAGGGTGTAAAGTTCGCTCATCCTCCATAGAAAAAGGAGGATCCTCCGACCAGACGGGTGTCGTGTCTGTTGGGCAACTGCCCGACGGTTGATGTCGGGATGCTGTATATATGCTAGTTGCGCGGTAAACTCTGCTTGCGCGATGCAGGATTTTGCGTGACGTCAGTGTGATGCGTAGTTCGTATGTGGCGACGTAGATGCCGCCGCATTACATTTTAAGTACTGTTTGTTTTATTTTCCAATTCTCCAACAAAAATAAATATTATTAAATAACATAAAAAATTATCCGCTGGCGAGTGCATAAATGATGTAGCCACTTTAAAACATTTTATTACGCGAGAATATTCAATGTTTCAGTGCATAGCACATGTGTGAGCACTATGTTCTTACTATGAAGCTACTATTTACTTGGAACGTCTTTCATTGACTTGGATGTGCCCTGGAGGCTGGGAGTATGGCATGCTCACTCAGATGCCTCGCTAATGGGGGCGTGCGTGTTGGATCATTTAGCTCCCTTCAAAATGGTTGAGCTCAATGATGGTAATCCATGCGTCACGTTCGTGAACGGGCGCCGGAACTTTATTTTTGAATTGTATTTTTTTTTCTTTTTACCCGACTGCCCCAGGAG
Organism: Atethmia centrago; assembly: GCA_905333075.3. NCBI lineage: Eukaryota > Metazoa > Arthropoda > Insecta > Lepidoptera > Noctuidae > Atethmia > Atethmia centrago. Next base: position 21,229,673 of record HG995385.1, read on the forward strand.
GGTAATGTTTTTCGAGAGTATGTATGTATGTATGTATGTATGTCTATTTCTTTGGCACGCACTGTAGCCTAAACGGCTTGATGGATTTTAACATATGAGGTGTCTTTAGATTCGTCTTAATTGTGGGAGTGACATAGGCTGTATAATATCTATAAATTGCATCTGAAAATACAAATAAAAGGAGGGGAAGTTTTTTTTTTTTAATTAATTGCAACAATATTGGTATCAAATAAAAGCTAGTATAGCTAGATAGTAATTTTCAAATATATATATTAATTAAACTAAAAAGCTTAAAATAAAATAAATTATTTAAAAAACAAAAAACCCGACTGCAAAAACACATAACTGAAAAGGGAAAAACAAGCATAATAATCTATATAATTTTGGTCTTGCAGGCGGGGACAGTCGAATAACCTGAAATATGGTGTAACTTTTGAGTGTCGCCTGCGATACCAAAATTCTATAGATTATTATGCTTGTTTTTCCCTTTTCAGTTATGTATTTTTGCAGTCGGGTTCTTTGTTTTTAAATAATTTATTTTATTTATTATTACGGACGCTTTTAACGTTCTGCGTCGTTCTCACAATTATAATTTCAAGATGAATGATGTAACCACGTGTGTGTGTCCGTGGAGTTTCTTGCCCGTTGTTCTCCATAGGTACCTACTACGTTTTGGAATGGGCAACTAGCTTCATCTTTCTGACTGACGACCCCTTGACAACTCAAAAGAGCCTGTAAATGATTTATTCTAACTATCCTAAACCTAACTTATTAGTTAGGATTAAAATAGTAAAAAAAAAAAAATCGAACGTGAGTTTGTTTGTTACGCTTTCACGCGTACGGCTGAACGGATTTGGATGAAATTTAGCACATGGGTAGAACATGACCTGGATTAGAACATAGGATACTTGTTATCCCGATATTCCCCCTGGATCAAGACTTGTGCGAGTGAAACCGCAGGGCGCAGCTAGTTTGAAATAAATGAGTTTGAGTTTGAGTGATCACAATGTGTTGTTATGCTTAATTCCTTTCTGCCTATATTCTTGGCAAAGACCCTTAGGTTTCTTTTTAAATACCAAACGAATCCAGAGTTAGCAAGCTAGAGTATGTTTTTTTTTTTAACATGTTCCCGGCGGCGGCGACTTGAGACACGGGTGAATAAGCCTAGGTCTTCTTCTTTTCTGTTCGAGTCGATGGTAATTTTCAGATTAAGGCTCGTGCAGACAGGCGCAACGTGACTCTGGCGACAATTTCTATAAAAACATAACGGAAATTGTCCTACCGGTGTCGCGTCGCGCCTGTCTGCACGAGCCTTCAGTTGGGCTCAGCAGGTGGCCTCGGTAATAGCAGCGTCAATGGCGTTCCTTAAATCCTGAACGGTGCTGGTCGACGGACACTAGGGGCACTTCAGCAAGTGGGTCATGATCTGCTCAGCATCATAATCACAAAGCCTAGGTACTAGAAATAGAAGGTATAATGCCAATACCAACACGCGTTCAGGAACTTCATATCAAAAACCTTTCATACATCGACAAGACTTGTGAAAACATAGTGTGTCAATATTTGGCTCGTCAAACGGGAACAAATATTGTGAGCCTGCCACCCCGGAACTTCTATTCGATATTACGTTACGAGTAGCTACGTATCTCTGTTGAGAAAAACTCCAATTTTGGAACAAGTCTATAAGCAATTAGAGAGCGGTGGTGGCCCAGTGATAACGGCCCCGAGTTATACGGTCGTGGGTTCGAACCCAGGCAGGTGCTTTACTTTGTTTAGATCACTTTATCACCACTGCTCCCAAAACGGTGAAGGAAACATCGTGAGGGAACCGACATGTCCTAGAATAAAAAATTCGAAGATATGTGACATCTACCAACCCGCACTGGGCCCGCGTGGTGCATTACAGTCTACTCGGGAACTCGAAGAGAGGACGCCTGTGTGTGTCACAACAGTGGGAACTTTATTGGCTATGTATGTTATGTTTAAGCTACGAGTATAAGTTATTTTAAAAACTGAAAACCGATCTCACACGCACAACCAAAAAGTAATGTTTCCAACAGTTTCTAAGGTATTTGAATTGAATTATTTTTACAATTTCAATATAGGTTATAAGCGGCCTGCACTTTTTTGTTGTCAAAAAAGTGCAGGCCGCTTTTCATGACATGCGACACTTAATGACATAATCCGGCGGTCTCTTGCCAGCATCAATGTGCCTGCTCTTCTTGAGCCAACTGGCATTGTCAGAGATGATGGCAAAAGACCTGATGGTGTGTCTTTGGTCCCGTGGAGTTTGGGACGGATGCTTGTGTGGGACGCTACCTGTGTAGACACACTGGCACCGTCCCACCTCCAACGGACTACTTCTAAAGCGGGTGCAGCGGCAGAAAATGCCGAAAATCTGAAAGTTATTAAATAGGGCCTTGGCAGAGAGTACAACTTTGTACCCTTTGGCGTCGAGACCCTCGGTCCGTGGGGTCCCAGTGCGCATAAGTTATTTGCGGAAATCGCGAAACGTCTAGTTGATGTAACTGGTGACCGAAAAGCTGGCGGCTTTCTCGCGCAACGCATCAGCATTGCAATTCAGCGAGGAAATGCCGCCAGCATCCTCGGTACAATGCCCCGAGGGCCTTTTTTAAGCTTAACTTAGTTTTAATTTAATTTAGTTAATGTTAATAATCATCTTGTAATTTGGTTATGTAAATAAATAAATTACATGGTTATAATTATCTTTTCAAAATTGAGTTTCTCTTTTCATTGAACGTTTATAAAATTGGAAAAAAGAACATGTCGATTGCAGCTTTCGAGGGCGAAACGCTGTTAACTTTGCCAAACAATAATAATTACCTGGGAATATTATTTGGATTATAGTGGAAAAGTCTTTCATTTCGTGAACCTCCTTCCCTTTTTGTCGGCTAAAAATAGGTTTGTTCATTAATTGGTCAAGGACAGCTAATGAGACACAACTGATTTTCTATTGTTTGACTCCGAATCGGTCTCGCGCGGGGCTTTTTTTTTTGGATGGGAAATCATCAATAACTTCTCCCGCTCTGGGCGGAGCGGGAGGGTGTGTCAGACTCTTACTGACTAAAACACACCCGTATTCCTTCCTGTTGCCTGTGTTGCCAGGGGCCTCGGTGACCCTTTAGTACCTTCCCGCGACCCCGGCAGGCATCGGCCCTGGCGGACCCCTACACTTGTGCTGACGACATCTCTTTGAGGTGCGCGTGGAATACAACGCGTCGTCGACCCGGGCTTGGTCCTTACCGGTCAGTTAGCTACCCATTGCTCACCGTCCGCAAGCCCGCGCCTACGGTGGCCGGAATTCCGCCCGGGATTCCCGACGCCCAGGGCGTCTCCTGCGGCGGCGAGGGCGCGAGGGGGCGAGAGGGCGCGAAATTTGCCTTTCCCTCAACCGTCCCGCCTCCTCCTTCGCGAGAATTACTGCTTCGCAGAAGGAGGTGGCGGTTGCCCATGCCCTCTCGCTCCGTACCATGGCCTGAACCAGGGCCGGACGCGAGAGGTTTCTGCCGCCGATCGCCTCCACGAGGACACGGTGGTGCTCTGCCCAAGACGGGCAGACCTCCACCGTATGCTCCACCGTGTCCTCCGGGCGATCCACACAGTAGTGACACCCGGGCGTTTCCTCCCGCCTTATCCGACACAGGAACCTCCCGAAGCTGCCGTGTCCTGAGAGGACCTTCGTCACGCGGAAGGTGAGGACACGGTGGTGCCTCTCTAGCCACTCCTCAAAGAGCTCGCGCGGGACTTAACAGGTTAATTGACTATAAATTATGATTCACGCAAAGTCACAACTTACAAATATTAGTTATTCACTACGGATTTTGACTACCCCGTTTGTCTCGTGGTCGCAAGCGCAACTGCTGAGCATGGGGTCCTGGCTTTTCGATTCCCGGGTCAGGCAAAGTATTATTGGGTTTTAAAAGCCCGTAGTTTGGAAGTTGGCGGTGTGATTCCCCGTGCCATGGAAAGCACGATAAGCCATTGAACCTGCACCTGATCTCTCTCTGGTCGTGTCGGATTTCCGTCCCATCAGACTATGAGAGTGAGGGAAGAGAGAGTGCACCTGTGTCTGCGCACACACTGGTGTACTATAATATCTCCCGCGCCGAAGGCTGGTCTCCACAGAGATTGGTCGCTATGGGCGAAATTTGGTCTGGAGGACTATTTATTCACTGCGGGATTCATAGATCATTCAATAAATTGACGCTGAGAACTTCATGTTTTCAGTCAACGACAACAAAAAACTGTAGTAAGGTTCGCATTTACTTGTCTGTTTACTTTCGTCTTTCCATTTTCACAACACTCTAATATATATAGTTGGTTTATCTTTAAAAATAAATATAGAAATAGACTAGCTGTTGTTCGCAACTTAGTCGATGTGTATAATTTCATTATTTTAAAATACAAATAAATACCCAGGTAGCTTATGTCCTTCTCCAGGCCCCAGGCTACCTATCTGTGAAATTTTATAAGGATCGGTGTAGTGGTTTAGGTGTAAAAATGTAACAGACAGACAGAGTTACTTTTGCATCTATTGAAGCATATGTTTGTAATGTCAAAATAACAGCTTTTTACTAAATGCATATGAAAGTATACACGGTACTTTAAAAAAAACAAACAATTTTTTAAATTTTTGTTCGTGTCTCTCTGAAATCTCTAGAATAATCACCGAAACGGCTTGACCGATTTTGATGATACTCTCACTGGCAGATAGCTGATGTTATAAGAAGTAACTTAGGCTACTTTTATTATAAGAAAAGTCACGCGGACAAAACTGCGGGCAGCAGCTAGTTTATAATATGAAAAAAACGGAACTCATTTTGCCACCCTCCTACGATAAAACGGATAAGTGAAAAACGCAGACGTGACAAAATGCAATGGTGTAGAAAGTGTTCAGCACTATTAACCTTATCTATATGCCGCAGCCGAATTGTATAATACGGCGTATTACAAAACGTCGAGCCGAAATACATATATGCGCTTTTTTGATATTACGGCTAATTGACGTTCAGCCAAAATGTATTACGGCTCAATAAATGTACGCTGCATTGTGATAGCGCATTGCGTGACAATGCGACTGATCAACGCTCCGCCATAGTAAAATTCAGCGCGTCGCTTTGTAGTTTTTAGTTCCAAATACAATTTCTGCGACCAATTAGGACGTAGCGCTCGCTCGGCCCGCGTGTGATGGGTCACAGTTCTAACATAACCTAACCCATTTAGTCGAGGTGCCACTAGCGGCGATGGGGCTAAAGGTTGGCCGCCGCCGTTTTGGCGAACGTATCATTACGTCAATCAGCTGTAATAGAAAAAACCAGCCAAGTGCGTGTCGGACCACGCACAATGAAGGGTTCCGTAGTTGGGAAGTTGGGATGAATATATCCCAAAAACAAAATTAATATTGTAGTTGAAAATCATGTTCTCCCATACATCGATATACGCCACGGTCAATTCTTCAACTGTAAATTTAAGTTGGTCGACTACTCAATAACTTGTAAAGCCCCCTTAGCTGTGATAGTTATCCTTTTAATTTCATTATATGTACTACTGCCATGAATTATTTCACATCTCCATAAACAACTTATGTGAGTCATTGTTGTTTTTTTTTCTCATTTAGTATTTTAATCATGGTCTGGCAGTTTGAGTAATTTATGCGGCCTACCCAAATGTTCTTTCTTTGGTATTGTTCGTCGCATCGTTGAGTTCCTTAAGTTCTGAGTTGAGCTGCACGATTACTGAAAAATGCGTGCGCTGACTGGACAGGTCCATTCAATCCTTTGTCCTTTGAATATTTGAACGGCATATCCAACGATACCCCACATTATGGGATAGACGAGAAAAATACCATCCCTACTTTACGTGCAAGGGAGGTACCCTAAAAATGTTTTTTTTTCAAGATTTTATTCTAGCACTTTGTCGGCATTATTAATATGAATACCTATGCCAAATTACAGCTTTATATTACTAAGCGTCTCTGAGCTACACCTGGGACAAACAGACAGATAGACAGACGGACATGGCGATACTATAAGGGTTCCTTGTTTACTACGGAACCCTAAAAAAACCCTTCATGTATTTCGGCTAGACATTCTGTAAAACGCCGTATTATACAATTCGGCTGCGGCATATACATATATCTTTAGGATCACCTGTGGCACTTCCACAAGTGAGAATAAGCTTTATCCTTATCTCGGTATTTGTTTTATTAGAATTTAAAAATTCAAGTAAAGTGCTCCTTTTATGAAGGAACATAAGGTGCATTTTTGTCCCCACGACTTCACAAAACCCATGTGTTATGCTATCGAAACTACTGTAATTATTATTTATTTAACATAACATCATAATAACACTCCTGTATTCCCCGAAAGGTTCGGCAGATTTGTACCTTTAGTACACCCACATTTGGCCCGGGTATGAGCCTATTGCCATCAACCGGGCACAAATCCAGAGTCCGGGCCGCTACTGAGATATTTCAGTTGGAAAAACCCAATAACTCTATTCTAGTGATATTTATTTTAGATGTATATATGTATGTATGTATGTTAGTATATTCCCATATTATTTGTTTTGTAAATTGTTTCGATTTTATGTATTCTATTTTCTCTTCTACTCTTACACACGGTGTCTACATATCTTTATCTACTTTCCTATCGCAGGTATGCTGGAAGAGATTTCTTTAGAAATATTCATCACCTTTGTACGTATTATATTTTTCTGTTCTGTTCTTCTTTTCTATTTTTATATGCGTGTACATAAATGGTTAAATAAATAAATAAACACTGCTGGATCCGGGAATGGAACCCAGGACCTCAGCTCAGCACCGCCGCTTGTGACTGCTAGACCAAAGAGGCATTTACTACATGATTATTAGTTGTTATAATGTTCTAACAAAACAATCACAGTTGACATGTGATTTGATGGAAATTTATTTTTAAAAAAACCTTGTAGGCAATTAGGTTTGAGAGATGACATTAAAATAATGTACTAAAAGTAACTGATACGACCTTTTCATTTAATAGTAGGATGGGCACGACTTGTACTTTACTTTCGAGGAACAAAACGTTATGACACCAAATTAAAAATGGCTAATTATTTTCCAGGCTACTAACAACTTAAAGGGTGACTAACTATTTGCTACTAAAAAATAAAATGGGTAGCAAAAATAATAGGTTGCCACCTACAGTGAAGTAGCATTTTAAGTATAAAATCATTTGGGTTAGGTTAGGTTAGAACAGTGACCACTAATGCGCGAAGGCGAGCGAGCGAAGCGAGCGTGCCGAGGTACCGGCCGCCGAGCGTCAGATCCCCTCGGTTGTGGGTGACTCTCAGTTACCAAAACAAAAACTCGATGCTAGTTTAAAGTAAAACAAAGCAAACAATTGATTATTAAGCTGCTATTTTTACTTAAAATGCTACTTTACTGTAGTGGCAGCTACAGTAAAGTAGCATTTACCTATTATTTTTGCTACCCATTTTAATTATGTTTAAAACCCTAAATCAGATTAGTTTGTCGCCGCGTTAAATGCATGCCATTAAAATTAATATATTATTTTGTAAGGCATAAAATTTAAAAGTTTTGCCAGTAGAAAATAATTTGTTTTTCTTTCATGAATTTTGGTACTTATTTACATTTTTAAACGTTTCACTACCGGAAAACATTACCTACCTATTTACATTATTACAATTTGTTCAGAATTTCTACGAAAAGGCATTCAATTTCCCACCCGATGAAGCATTTATTATCCCTCCCTAAAAATGCTACTGTAGGACCGTTCAGTTGGCACTCGTGTATCAACACACTAATCCATTTTCCCTCGGTTTTATGACTTGTGTTGAACATAAAAAGCTCCATCGATTGATTACTAACGACACAGAAACACTTTTCCTTATGTATGTTTTTCAGAAAAACGTTTTATGCAATAAATCAAATGACTGACTGTAATCAACCAGTGCTTCCTGCCGAAAAGTAGACACTGACAGTGGGACAGGTCCACAAATTCAAGGTCGCTCAGCGCGCTATGGAGCGGGCTATGCTCGGAGTGAATGAAGTTATCCGGAATAGAACCGGAGTTACCGACATAGCTTGCAGAGTAAGCAAGCTGAAGTGGCAGTTACGTCGTTTTCGGGTGACCACTGAAAATCAGCGCTTTGCTGTGGGTCCCCCATAGCACAGCATCATGCTGAGTGGAAGCCTACTTGTCACAGTCACGGCGTGCAGTTGCTGACTATTTGTATATGTTCTGTGTCTCTCTGTGTAAGTCTGTTTAGTTTTATTATTTATAAGAATTACCCTTTTATGTGCACGTGTTTCTGTGACAAATAAATCTATTTTTCTTTCTTTCTTTCTTTCAGTTGGCTGGCTATGTTTGTCGAAGAACCCATGGCCGGTGGAGCAGACGAGTCAGTATCAGTAGCAATGGATATCAATTTGACAGTTCAACGAAATTCATTGCGTTATTTACGATGTTGAGCAGATACATTTTTCGAACATATGAAGCAATGAATTAGCAATATACTTCAAAATCATTCAGATTCTGATTCATAGTGGTATATATATAGTTGGGGTCGGTTTCCAATCTAACCGGATGCAGCTGAATACCAGTATTTTACATGGAGCGACTGCCTATCTGACCTCCACAACCCAGTTACTGGGCAACACCCCTTGGTAAGACTGGTTGTCAGACTTTCGAGCTTCTGACGACCCGTAACGACTGTCCAAGATCTACAAATGACAGCCGGGACCAACGGCTTAACGTGCTTTCCGAGGCACGAAGGGGTCTTGGGATGTATGGTCACCCATCAACGGACCAACCGCGGCAAGCGTGGCTTAACCTGATCGATCGACCCGTGCGGCTGTTATTACTTAGCCACAAGCCCCTCAGCAGATTTCCGATTAATCCAGAGAACTAATAATTCGACTTTAGATACAGGAAATGACAACATTCGATGTCTTTCAGTTTCTTGCCCTTTCTTCTCCATAAGAAACCTACTAGGATTTGGAATGGGCAACTTCAGCTTCATCTTCTGACTGACCGACCCCTTGACAATTCAAAAGTGCCTGTAATTGGTTTAATTTAAATAAATGCTTTGAGTTGGAGTTTGTGTTTTCGAATCTTGTTTGGGTTTTTACAATGTTAATAAATATATTTATATAATTTATAAAACAATAATTATAATTCTTAAATTCAATTCTGTATTAATAAAATAGTATACGTATCCAACAAATAACTTAACTAACAATAAAATTGATCAGTTATCCTTATCATATTAAACAGCCAGTGTTTCTTCCTCCTCTCTCCTACTTGATCTATGCTGTGCCCGACAGAGTCCATAATTGTGACTAACATAATTATTTCCCTACCAACTATATACATTTTGGTACGCAATAAAGAATTGAAAATAGTCTTTTAATCCTCAGATTACTTTTACCTGAAGACTAAATATGGCGGTTTGACATTGTAAAATCAACCGATGATATCAGGAAGGTATCAGGCCATTAAAATATGTCCAATATTGAACAATTATTTATTTATTTACTAGATGCTTCCCACGGCATCACCGTGGCTTTTTCTAAAATAAAAGTAATTTACTACTTATAACATCAGCTATCTGCCAGTGAAAGTCCCGTCAAAATCGGTCCAACCGTTTTAGAGATTTGCCGGAACAAACAGACAGGCAGGCACGTTTTTTTTGGGTTTCTTTTTTGTTCTAAGTACCGTATATACTTTGATTCTGAATTTGGTAAAAAGCTGTTATTTTGACATTACAAACAAACACTAAATATTATTTATTTGTTTAGAAAAATGTTCACCAGCTGTTTCTGGATAATATATTTTAAGTACACTATGTAACACTAGCCGCGGGCTTACACAATCGCTAATTACATGTTAACCTGCATTCTCAGAAATACGACATTATCTTGCTGACTAATTTTATAAAATGTTCTTCTTTTTTTGTTACTAAATAAACCCGAAAAACTGACGTACCATGTTTAAACGGCACACAGTATTTTTGTAAAAAAAACTGTTTTATTTTATATTTGTATTTTATTTTGTGTTTAACGAACTGTGTACCTATATTAAACATTATTATATCTTTCTTTAAAAATAAGTTCAAATAATAACTTCAATTTCTGCCCTCCAGATCATTTCGTTAAGACATAGGTAACTACCTCCTAAAAATTATCGCGAAAATGATTAGGTAAGCAACGAAGGACGAGTGACTAAAAATATGTATATTATGTAGGTACCCAATGAATGTCATCAAACTTTGGCCAAATAAGTAATACAAAATAAATAAGTCGTAAGTTATTTTTTATTTTTTTATTTTATGTTCTTCAAAATCACTACAGACCCCTAAAATTAATAATATAAAAATAAATGGATCAATATCGGCAGATATGCTTGCATCGCTAAAATTAAAAAGTTATCTCGTAATAAATCACAGATTAGAAATATAGAAAAACAATGTCAAAGAATCTGCGTGTTACATACATGTATCGTTTTATCTTAATGTATTGTTTTCAATCATGTTGCCATCCGAAAATCAACAGGTACCTCCACAAAAACACGTAATATAAGAAAAGATAACTTAAAATGCAACTTACCGATAAGAAAATCCAATTAACAGCAATAGAAATTCACAATAAACACAGTTATTTCACAAAATATTTATGTTTAATACACAATACTGTTTTTCGGTGCACACGAGAACACGAGACGTAACCGCTCAGCGCAACGGTCCGGGACCGACTGGAGAGAAAATTGTGTGGACTTGGAGACGAGCTGAGAAAATTATGAAGGAAAGGGGAATCCTTTTGATTTTGATGCTGGCCATTGATAGCCGCCGCGCGTCGTTAGACGTGGTCAGAAGACTAAAATATCAATCTATTAAAATTATTACTTAAGGTTAAAGCTACAATTGTTCCATTTTCAAATTTCATTTATAAAACTGTGAGCTATTTGAATACAACATTTGTTATTTGTAGGGAATTGAGCGCTGTTAATTACAATCGAATGCCAATATTGATGTTGTTTTGTTTATACTGCACTATAGTCCATAGAAATATAACGGAAAAATAACCACAGTTATAGTTATTGTTGAAATGAATACACTTTATAGTTATTTTTTGAATGTAAACAATACATACATAACAAATCGCGCATTGTTTCCCCGAAGGGTTGGGCAGATTTGTATCTGTAGTACACTCACATTTCGCCAGTTATGTTTAAGTCCCATGTAATAGGGGGCGAGCCTATTACAATCAACCGGGCACAAATACAAACTGAGAAATACCAGATAGAAAAACCCAATAATGTAAATAATAAATAGATGATTACTTTGCTTTGTATTTAGCGTGATATAACGAGGTTTAATACGTTTTTTTTCCAATATAAAAGTAGCCAAAGTCTCACTCCTTATAAAATCAGCTTTCTGCCAGTGAAAGTCCGTCAAAATCTGTTCAGCCGTTTCTGAGATTAGCGGGAACAAACAAACAGACAGACAAAAATTTTAGAAATGTTTTTGCCCTAAGTTGCGGTACTTTAGAAGTATTTGTATACGATACTTAAGACAATAAAATAATTTCTTAAGCATTTAGTAAAAAAATGTTATTTTGACATTACAAACAGACACTTCAATTTTATATATTTGTATATTCTGAAATTACAAAATTACAAACAGACACTTCAATATTTTATTTATTTGTATAGATTTTATTTCTTTGTTGAGTGACTTCATGATTAATCTTATGACGATTGTGGCACTTTTCTGTTGACGTCTGAATAGTGATTGTACCTTTCACGGATGATATGAATGAAACGCGACGGTTGACGGGGAGGGGGGAGAATGGAAGGCGGAATCATTTTCATTCGATCTCGTACATGCACACACACAGAAATGTTCAACATAAGTTAATAAGCAGCCTAATTTTAAGTTTATAGTTTTAGTTTTGAATTACTTTTACTGATTATTTTTTTATTTTTTTTTTACGAGTTCACTATGTAGCATGTTCGAAAAATTGTGTTTTTATTGTAACCATATAAGAAAGGAGCTGGTGTCAGTGATACATTTTTTTCTTATTAGTACAGGTACCAACGATACACTCTTTTCTTTAAGGTGAATCCGCAAAAGTCAGTTTCTTACGTTCTTTGCAATTTAGTTATTGGTCAGTGTCAGGTTGTATCTTGATCAAAATATGATTCGCGACCGTAACAAATATGTAATTACAGAATTAGAATTATTAATACATCTCTCTAAGTTAGATTTTTCCATAAGAACTTTTCCATAATTATGAGAGATGTATTAATGATTCTAATGATTATAATTCTGTGTGTTCAGTTGAGTGAAAGTACACTCCTTTGAGTCCTTTTTGATGTTGTGCAAAAAGAGTACCAATCTACTTTCAAGACCAAAACCATTAACATTAATGGCACCTCCGCTGGCTTTAACCAATGGGCTACTCCAGGTATTTATAAAAGTAGAGCGTGACTATACGAGTTATACGCTTTGAAAACATTTAGGTTTGACACTCCTTTCTTAGATTATGTCAAAAATTATTCAAAACTATTTAAAAAGATTTGGGTTTTTGCTAAATCTAAATTTTTAAGCGATACAATTAAAAATTCCAATAATAAAGTAAAAACCACTTGGAAAATTATTAACAATAAAACGGGTAAGTCGGTTAAACAAGAAAACAACTTGAGATTATGGTCGACAGCAAATTAGTTAATAAAGCAGCTGACGTAGCTGAAGCATTCAATAAGTTTTTTGCCAACATACCTATAACTACGACTCGCTCCTTGAATTCGTCCCTGTCTAAAGCTGAAAACCTTTTGCATAGTAGTGTGCCTAAATGTAGTCGCTTATTTAGCTTCGAACATGTAACACCTCGTGATGTAGTTAATATTTTTAACACACTTAAGTCTAAAAACACTGGTGATATCTGGGGTATCTCCATTAAACTATTAAGCAATATAATAGAAATCGTAGCCCCCTATCTAGCTGTTACTTTTAATTACTTGTGTTGATTTGGGCTCTTTTCCTGACCTCATGAAGAGTAGTAAAGTCATACCTTTATTTAAATCAGGTAATAAAAATGACGTTGGCAATTTCAGACCTATTTCTATCTTACCTGCATTTAGCAAAATATTTGGAAAAGTTAATACTCAAGCAATTGCTAAGACATTTTAATTTAAACAGCCTCCTTCATAATGAACAATATGGCTTTACAAAAGGTCGTTCGACTACAGATGCGGGTGTTGCACTGCTGAAACACATATTTGACGCATGGGAGAACTCGCAAAATGCTATTGGAGTTTTCTGTGATCTCTCCAAAGCCTGTGATTGCGTGGACCATGACACGCTTTTGCGTAAACTGTGTCATTATGGTGTCCAAAATGAAGCTCTCAAAGTAATAAATTCTTATTTACATAATAGGTTCCAATGTGTAGATGTGAATGGTGTAAAATCTTCCGGGTTACCAGTTCAGTTAGGTGTACCTCAAGGCTCAATACTGGGTCCATTCTTATTCTTAGTGTATATTAATGACTTACCATTTTATTTAAAGGGTATCTGTGACGTTGTATTGTTTGCAGATGACACCTCACTTCTTTTTAAAGTAAACAGGAATAGACAAGATTTTGATGACGTAAACAGTGCACTCTCAATGGTTACGGATTGGTTTACGACGAATAACCTAGTTCTCAATGCCGAGAAAACGAAATGTATAAAGTTTGCCTTGCCAAATGTTAGAAATCTAGGTCCCAACATCGTCTTAGATAATGGGGTGCTTGAAACTGTAGACTCTGCAGTTTTTCTTGGTATAACAGTAAATGCCAAACTTCAGTGGGGCCCTCATATATCAAGCCTAGCGGGCAGGTTCAGTTCAGCCGCCTACGCCATCAGAAAAGTAAGACAATACACTGACGTTGATACAGCTCGATTAGTTTATTTTAGTTATTTTCATAGCGTTATGTCCTACGGTATTCTGCTGTGGGGCAAAGCCGCTGACATTCAAAATATATTCGTTCTTCAAAAACGAGCTGTTCGAGCTATTTACCAGCTTGGTGCCAGAGTTTCTCTGAGATATTTTTTTAAAGATGTTGGTATTCTCACGGTGGCATCACAATTCATCTTCGCCAACATCTTATATATTAGGCAAAATATACACTTATATACTAAAAATAGTGTTATCAATAGTAAATTATATCACATTTTATTAAATAAGTTGTTAGATTAAATCGGTTTTAATATTAAAAGTATTGTTTTGACTACTGTAGTACCGACTGAGTTCGTAAATGGCACGACTAACGAATCACAGCACACCGCCGTTTGATGGCGGGAATAAAATGGCGGGAAAATGCCACTTGGGTCATCGTGCGAGTCCTGCGATCTCAGTCGTGCCTAAGACGTCGATTTACGAGTACTAATGCTCGAGTTGTGCTTAAAAGGATACCTAGTGTGAATTGATAAGTATATTTCATTCTGTGTGTTGGAGAAATACAATTATATGTGAGTACATGATAAATTGACTATTATTTCAAAAACCTTATTTTTAAATGCTATGGGCCTGAATAACTGTTAATTTCAATATTTAAACTATTAACTAGATACCCTGTTAGAATTCAGAGTTCACATCTCAGAAGTGGGATAAAGATTCCTGTTTTGGCCAGTTAAATATATTTACTAATCTTAATTATCTACCAGCGGGTGTATTGAACTATAGTGAAATTTTATTTGTCCTCATAATATTTTATAAATTTCCTTACAATTATTTTGGTGCAATAAAATTTCGGTGCAATTTTAAATGTATGTTAATTTTTTTCTTTTAATTCTGTGGTAATGAAGCGCTCTAGACGTAATCATAATCACAATACAATTTGTTATCTCGTTAAGGATACGTAAGGATACTGTCCTTGAACCATTTATTGCACATGTAACGAACTTTTACACATTTGATTTCTTTTAATACGTAAAGGTTTCTGTTATTTTGTTTACTTCTGTTACTCAGTTTGATGCTATACAACTGAGTTTTACTAAAGGATGGTAGTCTTAGTATTAACGATAGTTGTTCGACCTTGTGTTTACAATATACTTACTCATTACGCTTATTATGTTACTAACGCTTCAATTGTGCCAATGTTCATTATTTAAGGGTTGACAGATGGCTTACCCATACTTTGTAGGTTTATAAAATCTAATTAAATATTTTAGGTAATTGTAAATACATAACGTACCTATATTATGTTCTATGTTGCCTAACTCCCTTTATTTCAGAACTTGTTTTAAAGAACGAATTCCTTGGGATATAATTAACATTCCAGGGTCTTCTCATGGAGGGAGACAATCGAGAACGCGTTGTCTACACCCCGACGGGCTCACCCAATGCTAACCGGCGGTCATGCAGTCCTGGACGGTGGCAAGCTTGCAGCCGGGACTTGAGTCGGTCACGCAGCCGGCCGAGTGGTCGGCCAACAGGGCGCCTGAGTCACTGCTCACCCGTTCAACTGGTGCGGCCTCGAGGCAAACAGCTGAGTCAACAGCCGTGCAACCCGGTGGCCCACCAGCAAACCGAGCAGACTAGCCGCAGCCCAGATCGCCGAGCATCAAGCCGGTCGGACCGCCGAGCATCGAGCCGGACGGGCCGCCGAGCATCGAGCCGCATGGACCGCCGAGCATCGGGCCACGCGGACCGTCGAGCATCGAGCCACACGGGCCGCCGAGCATCGAGCCGGACGGGCCACCGAGCATCGAGCTGCACGGACCGCCGAGCATCGAGCTGGACGGGCCGCCGAGCATCGAGCCGCACGGACCGCCGAGCATCGAGCTGCACGGACCGCCGAGCATCGAGCCGCACGGACCGCCGAGCATCGAGCCGCACGGACCGCCGAGCATCGAGCCGCACGGACCGCCGAGCATCGAGCCGCACAGACCGCCGAGCATCGAGCTGCACGGACCGCCGAGCATCGAGCCGCACGGACCGCCGAGCATCGAGCCGCACGGACCGCCGAGCATCGAGCCGCACGGACCGCCGAGCATCGAGCCGCACGGACCGCCGAGCATCGAGCCGCACGGACCGCCGAGCATCGAGCCGCACGGACCGCCGAGCATCTAGCCACGCGGACCGCCGAGCATCGAGCCGTGTGAACCGCCGAGCGTTGGGCCGCGCGGACTACCGAGCGTCGAGCCGCGCGGACTACCGAGCATCGAGCCGCACGGGCCACCGAGCCTCGTGCCGCGCTGCATCAGGGCGTCCTTCACCTGGCCGTATAAGCTACCACTCGCCAAGCCGTTGGAGCTATCGTTCGCGTAGCCCAGTAAGGCAGCCGCACGCTAGCGTGGTGAGAGGCGTACCAGCTGGAACTCAAGATAAGACCATGGGTGAGTCAACTTCTCTACAAAGATTACCTACTCTTTCGGATCTTGTTAATGTTTTAAAATCTATGTCTAATAATAGTGTAGATAAATTAGGTTCCTTTAACAACACGATTCCCGAGTTTGACCCAAGTAAACGGGAACAGACAATGACTATGTGGCTTCACAAAGTCAATGAGTGCGCAACAATTTATGCGTGGTCGGAGAAGCAAATAATTCATTTTGCATTACCAAAACTAAAGGGTATAGCCCAAAGGTGGTACGAAGGTCTTCCGTCGGTCCTGTTTACTTGGGCTGAATGGCAGGAAAAACTTTTAGCTGCTTTCCCATCGGAAGAGAATTATGGCCAAATGCTAAGCGATATGCTGGCCAAACGGGCTAGGTTCACGGACTCATTAGAAGAGTATTATTACGACAAAGTGTCCCTTATCAATAGATGTGGTATAACTGGAAAGAGGGCAGTTGAATGCATTTTGCATGGCATCGACGACCGGTCGGTTCGATTAGGGGCTGAGGCAGCTCAGTTTGATGACCCTAACAAGCTACTTTCGTATTTACGTAATGCTCGAAACATAAAATTCAACAACGAGCATAAATTAACTAAAGGTCAACCTCAAAAACACCAAAATAGCTTTAACTCTAGGCCTACTCGTTGTTCGAATTGTAAAAGGGACGGTCATGTTACGTCTCAGAGCACACAACCTGTTAAGAAGTGTAGTCGGTGCAATAGAATAGGTCATGAGGTGGAACATTGTTATGCTAAACTACCAACGACTGAAGAAAAAGGTCATGCGAGTAGAGGATAGGGGTGAAGTAAGCGCGGTTCCGGTATCGGAATCAAACAAAAAAATATTTCAAAACTGCTACTGTTAACGGTTTCTTCACAACTGCGTTCATAGATTTTGGGAGTGAATGCTCAATGATAAGGTTGTCAGTTTTTCGAAATATAGGTTCGAGTTATTGTGTCAATAATCTTCCAGTGTTAAGGGGATTCAGTAATTCGGTTGTCCCTTGCATAGGTACACAACGAGTTCAGATAGTTATTGATCAAGTAGAAGCTGATCTCGTATTGTTGATAGTCGCAGATGACGCGATGCATGTGCCCCTTTTAATAGGTCAAATATTTACGGAGCAGCCACATGTGGTCATTCGTAAAACTAGTGATTCGTTGGAAATTTCTGAACTTGAGCACCAATATGTAGTACCTAACAGCAAAATAAAAGTTTTGGGTCATGCTGTTGTGGACGTGTATACAGATCCACATCCATCAGGGTGACATATTTGTCGATGGAGGTTTGAGATTTCAGAAGGGTATTTGCTATTTAGTAGTCGCAGGATTATTCCAGATGAGAGGAAAATGGGGGCTGTGAAACTGTTCCCAACCCCTCAGAGCCAACATAATGTTCGCCAGTTTCTTGGACTGTCTAGTTTTTTATCCGTAGATTTGTAAAAAAAAAAAATCGGTCATAGCAAAACCTCTAACACAGCTCTTGAAGAAGGACTCCAAATGGTCATGGGGCACGGATCAGGAAACCGCATTCCGTTGTTTACAAAAAGAGCTCGTATAACGTCCCACTTTAGCCCTATACAATCCAAAGGCAGATACCCAGCTTCATACGGACGCTTGTAAGATTGGAGTGGCAGGTATCTTGTTTCGAAAAGATAGGAACGATGTGTTTAAGCCAATCGCGTACTTTAGTAGGAAAACAACGCCCGAGGAACAAAACTACTCGTCATACGACTTATAGACGCTTGCCGTAGTTTCTTCCTTGCAGAAGTTCCGCGCTTATTTAGTAGGTATCCCTTTTACAATTATAGCCGACTGTAACTCTCTCCGTGCAATCTTTCAGAAGAGAGATATGATCCCACGAGTAGCTAGGTGGTGGGAACAGATGCAGGAATATAATTTTTGTCGATGCACTCAGCCGGAACCCTATACAGCAGGCTCATGCTGTTATGGTCGTTAGTGATTGTGATTGGTTAGTTACAGTCCAAGGCGCAGATAGTGAGATTCAAAGGATCGTTGGAATTCTAAAAGATCCTCAGTTTGCTGGCGTAATTGACATTAAATCAAATTTTAAGTTGAAAAATGATAGGCTCTTTAGGGTAACTAGTGAGGGCGACAAGTTGGTCGTGCCGAGAGGGGTAAGATGGCAGATTGTTAAACAAAACCACGACGATATAGGCCACTTTGCACTAGACAAAACTCTGGAACGTATCAAATCGACATATTGGTTTGCAATAATGCGTAACTTTGTAAAGAAATGTCAATTCTTGCCTAGAATGCGCTTATTCAAAAGCTTCTGGCGGAAAAAAACCCGGTACTTTACATCCTATACCAAAGATTAATATCCCCTTCGACACTATCCACGCAGATTATGTTGGTCCCTTTATACGCAGTACGAGAGGAAACATGCACATCCTAGCTCTGATTGATGCATTTACTCGGTGTATTTATTTAAAACCCGTAAGAAACGCAAAGACCTGTAGAAAAGCTTTCCGGGAGTATTTTGTTTTGTTTGATGTTCCAAAAAGGGTCATAACGGATCGTAGAATCTCGTTTACAAGCGACCATTTTAAAAGGTTTGTGATCGAAAAGAACATCAAACATGTGCTGAATGCTGTTTCTACCCCAAGGGCCAAGGCCCAAGGGGTCAGGTAGAACGCTATAATAGGATACTTGTTGAAGCCTTGATTGCAAAGTGTGTTGGTTCTTCTGATAATAAATGGGATGACCTGATGTTCAGTGGGACATGAACAATACGTTCAACAAGGGCATAAATCGAACACCGTCAGAGGCTCTGTTCGGTATAAGACCGTCGGGTCTAAGATAACTGTAGATTTGTATCTGAACTGACAGGCAACCAAGACCTATCACAAATTAGGGAAGAAATCAACTCTCATGTCAGTTCCTATCAAGAGTCTCAATAGAAGGCTTATGATGCAAAGCACTGCCCAGTTCCAAAATATAAAGTAGGTGATCTGGTGAGGTTCGAACGACAAGTCTCAGCTACGAGAAATAGTAAAAACTTATTCCGAAATTTCAGGGTATCGAATAACAAAAATTTATGATTTTGATCGGTACCAAATTGAGGATACTCCCCTCATCCGAAAATCTAACCGGTCTTATTCGACAGTTGTTGCAAGTGATAAAATTAAGGCCTGGTTAAACTTTAATAGACCACATTACGAATCATCTGGCAATGACACCGAATAACTTAATAAATTGTTCTTGCATCAAATGTCAATATTGTTATTTAATGTTGATTGTGTAATTATAAACCTAACTTATTCCAGATTGTATTTTTATACTTCACTAAGAAGGGTCCGATTACGGCGAGGAATAAATAATATAGCACTATATCGGTATAATAGCGTATATTAAATCCCAAGAACACAATAGGTTCACAATAGGCTCACACAAAAAAAATTAAATTCTGACCTCTTATACTTTTCGCGGTAACGAAACCATAGCGCGATCTAATTCGACGTCAACGCCATCTATCGAGCGCGGTGACAACTCTTGACAAAAAATAATATTAGATTACGCTATGATTTCGTTCCAAACCCCAACATACCGCCCACCAAGGACATGTTGACAAAATGTCCTTAATTACCGCCCACCTGCCAAACATGCGGCTTATATCAAGCCTGACCATGACCGGAAACCTTTAAATAAAAGGTTTCGTCCTTGGTAGTAGGTTTTAACACAATATAGGGTTTATAAGAACAAATATTATACCCTTGTTTTTACATTATAATAAACAAAGAAAAATAACAAATAAAACAAAATCTTAAGTACAACAAAAGTTAAACTTAACCTTAACTTAACTGATTACTGGCAAATAGGTAACACACACAATTTAGAGGTAGGTCTCTTAATGACTGAAGCCTGTGTGCGTATGGTTACGACCCGAGTAATTCCGTCAGGACCCGGATGCGTCTGTTCAACCTTACCCAACAACCACTTGCCTGGAGGCAAACCGTCTTCCTTTACTAAAACGACCTCCCCAACTGATGGTTCTGGATTTTTATTCGCCCATTTATGGCGTTGCAGGAATTGATTTAAATAATCCTGCGACCAACGACGCCAAAAACCCTGCATCATCCTCTGATGAAGCTGCCAGCGGTTTAAGGTACTCACATTGGACCTTTCGTAATTTGAATCTGGTACTAAAACGGGTGGTTCTCCGATCAAGAAATGCCCTGGCGTTAAAATGATACACTTATCTTGATCCTCGACATACGATAAAGGCCTGGAGTTGAGGCAAGCCTCAATTTGAGCCAGCACTGTTGCCATCTCTTCGTACGTCAGTGTAGAATTTCCAATAACCCTTTTAAGGTGGTACTTGGTCGATTTTATTCCTGCCTCCCATAGGCCACCAAAATTAGGTGAGTGGGGCGGGATAAAATGCCAATCTGTGCCATTATTAGCGAGGTACTCTGCTAGTTCCGGATTGAGGTTGGACTTCTCTTCGTTAAATAAGTAGAGTAACTCGCGTGACGCTCCCACAAAGTTTGTCCCATTGTCGCTATGTAAGTCACTGCATCGACCACGTCTTGCCATGAACCTTTTGAAAGCTGTCAGGAAGCCTCTAGTACTTAGTTCACTGACCGCCTCTAAGTGTACTGCTCTAGTGACCATGCATATAAACAATGCTATATAGCCTTTATATGACTTATTACCTCGACCTTTCGATACCCGAATGTTAATAGGGCCGGCGTAATCTACTCCACTATATAGAAATGGTTTACTAGGTGTAACACGTGCCGAAGGCAATTGTCCCATTAACTGCGTTCTGACTTTAGACGAATATCGAATGCATTTAATACATCCTTTAACATGTTTTTTAACCAACTGTTTGACACCAATAATCCAATATTTGGAACGCAAGTATGTCACCATGAGTTGCGGACCACCATGCATCGTCTTTTCGTGAGCATCTGCCACTAATAGATCTGTCAGAAAAGACTGCTTTGGTAACAAAATAGGATGAACTCGATTATAACTTAATTGAGCCATCTCAAGTCGCCCTCCAACTCTTATGATCCCTTTTGAATCCACGAAAGCATTTAAAGACCTTAAATTACTGGACTTTTTTCCTACTTTACCACTCTTTAAATCCTCCATTTCCTCGGTAAATTCTTGTTGACATTTTTTGATGCATGTTTCTAGAGCATCTTCAAGTTCTAATTTGGATAAATGTCGTGTATTATGTCTGATTGTTACTGATCTCCTTAAATTTAAAAATCGTCGACAATAAGCAACAACTCTGACTAATCGGGATAATGACGAAAACTTAAACAAACCTTCACATTCCAAAGAAGTCGTGTGAACTTTCACTTCTTCTAAGTGTGTGATAAGGTGTTTGGGCCTTTTGTACTCCACCACCAGCTGTCTTAGATAATCCGGCCCATTCCACCATAAAGCCGTAGATTCAAGATCAGCTGGGGAAACTCCACGAGATGCACAATCTGCGGGGTTATGTTTCGTTGATACGTGAGACCAATATTTCGTATCTAACAGACTTAAAATCTCAGAAACCCGATTTGCGACGAACGTTTTCCAGCGACTTGGGTGTCCGTTGAGCCAAGCTAGCACTACCTCACTATCGGTCCATGCATGCCAATTGGCACGTGGTATGTTCAATACTTCTCCTACTTCCACCATTAATTTAGCAAGGAGAGCAGCACCACAAAGTTCTAATCGTGGAATAGATACTTGTCTAACAGGCGCTACTCTCGTTTTCGACGTGACTAATGAAATGTGAAAATCCCCTTTGTGATCCACTACTCTCAGATATATGACTGCCGAATACGCTAATTTCGAAGCGTCTGAAAACCCGTGCAATTCAGCCTTTAAATTGCTACTTTCCTGTTGCAACCATCGTGGGATTTTAATATTCACCAAATAGGCCAAACTATGGTGGTAAGTAATCCATTCTTGTACTAAGTTTTTTGGAATTTCTTGGTCCCACTCTAATCCCGCTAACCATAATTTCTGAATAAATATTTTGGCTAATACAATGCTTGGTGACAACCAACCCAAAGGGTCAAATAGACGTGATATCTCGGAGATAATTTTTCTTTTTGTTACAGGTGCAGTCAACGGTTGGAGTTCTACAGAATACTGAAAGAAGTCTTTGTTCGAGTTCCAGGTAAGTCCTAAAATCTTCGTTACATCATCTATTTTTATCCTTAATTCTTCCTCTGTAGTTTCCTTCCTATCCCTTATTTTATTTAGTAATTGCTGACTATTACTCCTCCATTTTTGTAATGGAAAACCTCTCTTGTCTAACACTTCGTTTAATTCCGCGTAAATACTAAAACAGCTTTCTATATTTTCAGATCCTGTCATCACGTCGTCCATGTAGAAATCGTTTAGAATAACCTTGGCTATTTCGGGCTGATCTGAGCACTCATCGTACGCCACCTGTTGAAGTGACCGTACTGCCAGATATGGTGCCGACGCCGTGCCGAATGTTACCGTTTCTAATTGATACACTTCTATCTCTTTTTCAGGACTGTCTCTCCAGAGGATCCTTTGTAGTACTGAGTCTTCTTTGTAAACTAACACCTGCCGATACATTTTTACTATGTCAGCTACAAGACATATTCGGTGCGTTCTCCATCGCATAATCGTATGACGAAGTTCCGCCTGCAATGTAGGACCAACTAACACACAGTCATTAAGTGAAGCTCCCTTTGATCCCTTACAGGAGGCGTCAAATACGACGCGAACCTTCGATGTTACCTTATCCTCCCGGATAACAGCATGGTGTGGTAAATAAATAGATTTCGGATTATTTTTGTCATTTTCTAAAACCTTTTCCATGTGATTTAGCTGTAAGTATTCCTGGATGACTTTCGAATAATCTTCCTTGAATTTACTGTTTTTCCTGAATTTATTTTCTAACGACTTTAATCTTTTTTCAGCAATAACCTTCGATTCACCAACCTTGTCGACCGGGTCCCCCTCGCGCAATGGTAGCCTTACTATATACCGGCCACTTTTGTCGCGTTCCGTTGTATCTGCGTATAATTTTTCGCAGTAATTTTCTTCCTCCGTTAGCGTTTTCTTTCTCGATGGTTCTGCCTCTAACTCCCAAAATTTTCGAAGCAACTCATCGGGATCGAGACTTACATGCATCACGGTAATATGTGCGGGATAATTTGAGTGATCCAACTCAAAGGTACCCGACAATATCCACCCTAACGTGGTATTTTGTGCCAAGTAAGTTCCGCTTACGTTTCGTTTGATTCCTTCTTGGATGACTTGGCTGTAAACTTCAGCACCTAACAAAACATCAATTTTATTAGGCCTATCGTATTCTGGATCAGCCAAATCATCATCGGCCAAGTCAACCCATTCTACCCTAGTTACTTTCGTAGCTGGGAGAAGGGCAGTGACCGACTTCAAGACGAAAGCATTGACTGTTATCTTGACCGTGGGATCTATTCTAGATCTCATTTTAAGGGTTACAGTGGACTTCACAGTCGCACTTTTTTCCCCACCTACCCCAATCACTGTTTGTCGCGATGGAGTTTTATTTAAACCTAAATATTGTACCACGGATTCTGTAACGAAAGAACCCTGTGATCCTTGGTCCAGCAAAGCCCTAACTATTCGATACGAGCCGTCCTTAGATTTCGCCTCGATTAAAGCAGTGGTTAATAAGACGGTTTTCCGACCGCCTCCTGTGGATAAACAGGAAACCAGTGGCTTGCTCGACCCCTCCGCTTGCGCGGTACTTTCAACGTTACTAGTTTTATTATCCTCCTTCATCAACGATGAGGTTACCTCGTGAGCCCTATTACTACCTTCGCCCATATCAGACTGAGAGTGTTTTTACAATGTTTAGCAGAGTGATTATTGTATAAGCAAACAAAGCACAAATTATGTTCCTGAGCAAAACTACGCCGAGCGTCATTAGACTCCTTTCCAAACTTAGGACAGGACGTAATTTTATGATCGGCTGACGAGCAAAACGCACATGCAACCGATTTTTTTACTACGTGAAACGACTGAGTCCCTTTTTGGTTTGAATGTCTATCTTTGTTATCGACCTTATCTAAATTTTCTAAACCTCTAAAACGACTATTTAAATATTCCGAAAACTGTTTAAAGGTAGGTAATTCATCACTTGCGTCTGAAGCCGCCTTAAGTTCCCAAGCTTTCCTGGTCTCTTTATCTAACTTTCCACTAATTATGTGTATCACAATCAGATCCCAGGAAGACACATCTACCCCTAAATTACTAATTGACTCTAAACATTCAACAGTAGTCGTAATAAGTCGCTTTATTTCAAATGCCGATTCAAACGATAATGTCTTTTGACTTAACAATCTTTTCATTATACTATTTGCCAGAAACCTTTTATTATTGTACATTTTTTCTAACTTAGACCAAGCAATTTTATAGTTGTCCGATGTAACATTAATATTTCGTAACAACTGTTCAGCTTCCCCTGTTAAATGACCCTTTAAATAAAATAAGCGTTGTGCATCATCCAAAGATTTGTTTTCATGCACCAAACCGACAAATAAATCTTTGAATGTTTGCCACTCCGAATACTTTCCCGAAAAAGAAGGAATTTTTATTTCAGGCAACCTTACTCTACTGAGATTCCCTTCTGTTTTAGAACAAGTATTAGAATCTGTACGCGAATCAGTAAACTTTCTTTCGGATAACATTTCTTTTAAATCACTTTTAAAATCCACATAAAATTCTTCAACTTCATCATAAAGATTATTTTTAAAATAGCTCGAATTAGCCAATTCAGTCTTTTTTATCGTGCTTAATATTTCTTTATGATTAGAAGTAAATGCGTTCCATAGTTGTTCCAAATTTTCAAGTCGTGTCTCTAAATATGAAGTCGTTAAACGCTCTTTAGGAGCTTTTTTAAAATTTGATCTAGCCTTAATCATTTTAGAACTAACATCTTCCTGTATACTACAGAACGACTCCATTTTGCAACAATTATGGCACAACTTTTATCAACACAATCAAAACACAAGTCACAAAAAATAGATTTGTTTTATGTTTAAAGTTATCCAACAAATCCCAAAAATTTTACAAGTGTTTGGAACAACTTTTATTTGGTTCTAAAATCGGGCATGGATTCCCCGTCAGAACCATTTTTCACATAAAACAATAAATTACAAGTCCTAAGCTAATAAACCATTAAAGTTAATGTTAAATTTAAAGTTCAAATTACGCGCACTTTTTGATTGATGTAAACACTAAACTTCCTGATCTAAGTTATAATTCAAATGTACTCACGATTTTTTATTTTCACTCACTGACACTTTATTGCTGTACTGCACCCGAGCCACAGCCGGCACACGTGCTGTACTGCACTACGAGCCGCAAGCGCCGTCTTCACAGCGCGCTGCACTATACAAGTGGCGCCCTCTATTCGACGAAATCCTCCCTCGCGACGATCCTCCGACTGCTGGGTACCAGGTTGGCTGCGTCCACGCTCCACCTGGCTGCTCCCAGCTCCAATCGGTGCCTCCTCCAACTCCTGGACACCTCACCTGGTGCCCGTTGAAGGGGCTGATCTGGTCAGCGATCCACTGCCCAGTAACGACGCGAAGGGTGGTGATACACTACCACCTCTGGAAACCACCACACACACTCCCGACCAATCCGGCTCGAAGGACCATGTATTTTTATACTTCACTAAGAAGGGTCCGATTACGGCGAGGAATAAATAATATAGCACTATATCGGTATAATAGCGTATATTAAATCCCAAGAACACAATAGGTTCACAATAGGCTCACACAAAAAAAATTAAATTCTGACCTCTTATACTTTTCGCGGTAACGAAACCATAGCGCGATCTAATTCGACGTCAACGCCATCTATCGAGCGCGGTGACAACTCTTGACAAAAAATAATATTAGATTACGCTATGATTTCGTTCCAAACCCCAACACAGATTTACCTACAGGTTACATTTTTCAGTATCTGGGCCATGAAATAATGCCCGCTACTGTACAAAAATCCTTTCAGACCCTTAGACCATGAAATAATGTCTACTGAGGTCAAAACCGCCCATGAAATAATGCCGACAAAATGGTCCATGAAATAATGTCCGCATATGTACATCGAGCCATGAAATAATGCCCGTATGTACATTGAGCCATGAAATATCGCTCATTACTAATTATAGTGGGCCATGAAATACTGCCCAAAATTATAATTTGTTATTAAAATAATAATCATTGTTGGGATAATAACTATTGTTTATTAAATCTATAACTTTATTTTCCTTACACTTAATAAAATAGATACAAAGATTATGTGCTGCTGTTAGACTGTAGTATTGTAATGCATTAATTTGTTCAATAATTGTAAGCTATGTTTATGTTCTGTTTGTACTTCTTTACACGAGGACGTATAATTTACCTTGGATGGCCGACTGTTATCAATAGTAAATTATATCGCATTTTATTAAATAAGTTGTTAGATTAAATCGGTTTTAATATTAAAAGTATTGTTTTGACTACTGTAGTACCGACTGAGTTCGTAAATGGCACGACTAACGAATCACAGCACACCGCCGTTTGATGGCGGGAATAAAATGGCGGGAAAATGCCACTTGGGTCATCATGCGAGTCCTGCGATCTCAGTCGTGCCTAAGACGTCGATTTACGAGTACTAATGCTCGAGTTGTGCTTAAAAGGATACCTAGTGTGAATTGATAAGTATATTTCATTCTGTGTGTTGGAGAAATACAATTATATGTGAGTACATGATAAATTGACTATTATTTCAAAAACCTTATTTTTAAATGCTATGGGCCTGAATAACTGTTAATTTCAATATTTAAACTATTAACTAGATACCCTGTTAGAATTCAGAGTTCACAATAGTGATATTCACAATATTAACACCAGAAATAAGGACAAATTACGAGCTCCATTTCACCGGCTTCATAAGGTACATAACTCATTTGTTGGGCTAGGTATAACTTTTTATAACATGCTGCCCTCTGCTTTGCTAGATTTGCCTTTTAATGCGTTTAAAACTAAAGTAAAATCCACCCTTTGTTCAAAGGCATACTATTGTATCAATGACTACTTAAACGATAAGAATAGTTGGTCGCTGTGATTAACTCAAGACAATGTTTATGTTCTTTCTCCAGAATTAGCTTACCTACTGACATATGAGTTCATATAATTGATTATTTTTTTATTTGACTTTATAAGTCAATGTAATTTAATTTAGTTAAATTTTAATTTATTAGTGACAATCTACTCATTACAATGTGTGTTTAATGAGTTGTATTGCAATAAGTGGTTAGCTAGCGTCCTCGACTATTGATTATACTATTCTTGCCTGAGCAACCGGCAGCAAGCTCGTCATGCTCCCTTAGATGTCACTGCCTGCGGTAGCGTCGGGGGTCGGGTTGCCTCCTTCCCTCCAATATGGCGAGGGGGGTGACGGCTGATCTTTGCGTTATGCTCGTGAACGGGTGCTGCTTGTGGTGACTGGTCGTCTTGCTGATCATGGTTTTAATTGTTATTAGTAATTGTTTACTTATTTTACTTCAATGGGGCTAGTTTCATCATTTTTCACTTCGAGCTACAGTAATTGCCTTATGTAAGCGGGCACGCCCTTTATGCCTGGAGGCTTTTATTTAGGTATTAAGTTCTATTTACGTTTTTTTATGTTGTAATTTTTATCTGCTTGAGTACAGTTTGTTCATTGTTTTGTTGGTATACTGGCGCGTGCTAGCTAACGTATGGCAAGTGTGTTATTTAATCCAATGTTTTGTGTTTCGTAATGTTAATTACTTTGCATACGATTTGTATAGAATCAAGTAAACAGACAGACGTGCTGCTGAGGAGTTTGTTCCGCCACTTCTTCTTCCCAGCTAAAGCACTAGAAAGTGGTGAAGGGCGGGCATTTTTGGGGGACTGTCTTATGTAACTTTGACGTTCAAAAAGTGCTGATTTTCTGTCTAGTTTGAATAAATGACTTTTGATTTTTTTTTTTTTGACTCAGGAAAGATTTTAAAAGCAAAATAATACCCCAACTTAATATTCTTCCACATAGTCCTAAATATCAAGCAGTGCGGATTTTAAACAAGTTGCCATCCGACTTAAAAACTATAATTTATAACAGCTTATTTAAGTCAAGACTTAAAGCGTTCCTATCCACGTTTTAAAAATTCCTTATTTTAGTCAATGAGAGACTGGGTAATATTAACATGCATTAAGTAGCTTGTAATGTTATTGATTTTTTTTTTTTGTTATTAATTGATTTATGATGATTTATTGTATTTTGAATGTGTTAGTTTTATAATTTTAATGATTTCAAACACAATGTGAATTGTTCCTGAATAAATAAATTTGAATTTGAATTTTACTTGGAAAATGTTTCTGAAATAAAATTTAAACAATTACAACATAGGACAAGAGCAGACAGTAAGATCTTATGACTTTGGATTTCGATGATAATCTCATGGCTTAAGGGGGAAAAGTGCTAGGTTTTGAAGTAAAGTTTAATAAATGACTTTTGTTTTTTAGTTGACACCTTAAGCTTTTGAGCTGTAGATTATCTACTCAATCTAAAGTTTAGACACAAGGCACAACCTTAATTTAAACAGAGTATCCACTCAGGAGGTACTAGGTAAAAAGTATTTGAAGATTGTATATAAATCAAACTTTAGAGACCTTTTATTCTATTCTGTAAAAATCTCACCGTGAAAACTCAGGTAAATTGAGCTGTCATTTTACTGATGCTAGGAATTGACATTACATATTGTAGCGTGTGTGGAAGGATTTAAAGAAACACTCGCGACTTTTTACACGTACAATTTAGTATATAAAATAAAAAAAAAACAAGAATCCTAAAAAATACAAAATTATGAATGATAGATTAAATATTAAACACTATATGTCTGTACTGTATTAAATGTTTTCTTGACAAAAATAATAAGTTTAACTGACTATCTCGGAGCTCGGCAGAGGAATCAGTTAAAAAAAAAATCACGAAGATACCTCTAAAAATTTCTTTTAACGATTAAAAACCATACTAATATACATGCAATAATTCTGATTTTTTGTCAGATTATTCTACAAGCAACATGATTAGCATAATAGTGTTTTATTTTGTTTATACAATCTATAGCTTTTTGTAAAAAGATAATTGCTTCATATTTTGCAATAAATTACCAAAGTTGTGTCATCGCGCTTCCCTTTCTTTTCTATGCAGTCCGACAGTGACCGAGCTTTAGGTGTTGTCGGCCTCTTAAGGGTCGGGTAAACGCCATTTACCTTGGCCATACAAAACAAATAACCTAATTTTATGTG
The DNA here is from genome assembly GCA_905333075.3 of Atethmia centrago. NCBI lineage: Eukaryota > Metazoa > Arthropoda > Insecta > Lepidoptera > Noctuidae > Atethmia > Atethmia centrago. The sequence goes on from HG995385.1 coordinate 21,259,397, forward strand.
ATCTAATGTTACATTTCATATAAATTTCTTTTGCTCTAATAACATTTAGTATAACGTTAATTTCATATAATTTTCATTTTGTATAAATGCCCTTTTTATATAACGTTCAGTTGACCTAATTTTCATATTTACTCATTTTAGCCAAAATTCTGTAATGAATAAGTAAATATCAGGAAACATCATACTGTTATAACCTCATCTAACCCAAATGAAGAAAGCAAGCGAGCGGTCGGCAGCCGCTGCCGTAGCACGCTCGTTGCGCTCGCTCGCCGTCGCGCACTAATGGTCACTGTTCTAACCTAACCTTTGTTTTTGTTCCGGGGTGGAAAATTCTCATGGATGTCCTTCGCCCTGGGGTAGGCGGAGGGGTCTGTCAGACTCTTACTGACTAAAAACCACCCCGGTGTTCCCCTCCCACACTTGTACCGGGGATCATGGGATCTAATTCGACTTCCGCGATCCCCGGCTAGTGCCGGCCCGCCTCTGCGGGCCATCTCAATTCTGGGGGGGGTGAGGTGTTTAAGCCCTCCCCCCCCCCGCGACGTCTGAAAGGGGCGCGCGTGGAACACTACGAGCCGCCACCTCGGGTCCAGTGTGATGGGGGGCGGCGGACGTCCCCAAGTCCGCCGTCCCTGGACCCATTTAGGGGGGCCGGAGGAGGGCGTTGTCTGCCCTCTGCCGACGCCCGGTGCGCCTGTTGCGGGCCGGGTGAGCGGAAAAGATCTCCCACTCCCGTTCCGCAGCCTCCTTCTGCGACAAGACTGTTTCGCAGAAGGATACCACCGCGTCCCAGGACTCCTCGCTGCCGACCATCGACTCGACCACGGCCGGCAGCGACAGGTCACTGCCCACTCCTGAGATGAGGGCACGGCGTGGCTCCTCCCAAGCGGCACACTCTGCCAGCGTATGCCGCGCCGTGTCCTTCCGACGGACTGTTCCAACCTAACCTTTTTTTTTTTTTTGTTCCTGGGGTGGAAAATCCTCATGGATGTCCTCCGCCCTGGGGTAGGCGAAGGGGTCTGTCAGACTCTTACTGACTAAAATCCACCCCGTTGTTCCCGTCCCACACTTGCACCGGGGATCATGGGATCTAATGCGACTTCCACGATCCCCGGCTAGTGCCGGCCCGCCTCTGCGGGCCACCTCAAGTCTGGGGGGGGTGAGGTGTTTAAACCCCTCCCGCGACGTCTGAAAGGGGCGCGCGTGGAACACTACGCGCCGCCACCTCGGGTCCAGTGTGATGGGGGGCGGCGGACGTCCCCAAGTCCGCCGTCCCTGGACCCATTTAGGGGGCCCGGAAGAGGGCGTTGTCTGCCCTCTGCCGACGCCCAGTGCGCCTGCTGCGGGCCGGGTGAGCGGAAGAGATCTCCCGCTCCCGTTCCGCAGCCTCGTTTTGCGACACGACTGTTTCGCAGAAGGATACCACCGCGTCCCAGGACTCCTCACTGCCGACCATCGCCTCGACCACGGCCGGCAGCGACAGGTCACTGGCCACTCCTGAGATGAGGGCACGGCGTGGCTCCTCCCAAGCGGCACACTCTGCCAGCGTATGCCGCGCCGTGTCCTCCCGACCGTCGATGCAGTGGTGACACCGGGCGTCCGGCTCCCTGTTTATGCGACACAGGTACTTCCCGAAGCAACCATGCCCCGAGAGCACCTGCGTCACCCGAAATGACAGGGAGCCGTGCCTCCTTCCGAGCCAGGGCTCGAGCACTGGCCGGACCGCCTCGATGGTGGTGAGGTAGGGCGTGAAAGCTTGTCCCGCCATTCCGCCACCAGGGCTGCGCGGAGCTGTGACCGACGCAACTCCGTATGTCGCTGCATCAGCCACTCGCCCCGCACCCTCGCTTCCTCGCACCACTGGTACAGTGACGCGAGTACTTTCGTCTCGAGGTCCCAGGGCGGGGATCCGGCCAGTAGGCAAGCCGCCTCGAAGGAGATCGTGCGATATCCCCTGATAACTCTGACGGCCATCGCTCTCTGCGGCTTTCGTTCCAACCTAACCTTTTTTTTTTTTTTTTTTGTTCCCGGTGTGGAAAATCCTCATGGATGTCCTCCGCCCTGGGGTAGGCGGAGGGGTCTGTCAGACTCTTACTGACTAAAAACCACCCCGGTGTTCCCGTCCCACACTTGCACCGGGGATCATGGGATCTAATGCGACTTCCACGATCCCCGGCTAGTGCCGGCCCGCCTCTGTGGGCCACCTCAAGTCTGGGGGGGGTGAGGTGTTTAAACCCCCCCGCGACGTCTGAAAGGGGCGCGCGTGGAACACTACGCACCGCCACCTCGGGTCCAGTGTGATGGGGGGCGGCGGACGTCCCCAAGTCCGCCGTCCCTGGACCCATTTAGGGGGGCCGGAAGAGGGCGTTGTCTGCCGGAAGAGGGCGTTGTCTGTTCCAACCTAACCTAACCTAACCTACATGATTTACCAAACATAAGTAATTAGCACCAACCATAGAATTTTTATATTATACTAACTGAATATTAATTCAAATGTGCATTATAGAAAATGTTTATTAAACCATATAAAATTAGGTCAACTGAAATTATATCAATAATCCATTACATCATTTCATCGTTATACAAAAAAAAAGGATTTTAAATGAAATTATGGGGTGCCTGTAATATTGATAGAGAAAACTGTAAATTTTGGGTATTTCTTTGTGAACTTCTGTCAACAAGGTGTCCCTGTTTACGGAGTTAAAAGCATTTTTTTAGTCCAACATAACAATAAAAAAGTGCAAATACAATTTAGACCAATAACATCTGTTAATATAAATAAATTTAATAGCACTTTAATTTATAAGTGAAGCGATCAGGATCATACAATAAACAATGTTAATATTTTGTAAAAAGACTTTTTTTCGGTAGTCCAGACCGAGTTCAATAATTATTTTAAGAAGAACACTAAAACCCTAGCCCTAGGTTTTCATTTAGTGACTGGGCAACTAAAGGACTCAGGAAAAGTAGGGAAAGACTTTTCGAGCTATATGGCCTTAAGCCTTATATAAACACTGAAACTTTTAATAGGTATGTGGCTACTTACTCTAGAATTTTTAAGAACACTTGTAAGGCAGCTAAAGCCTTGTAAATTAGCAACAAGGTTAAATCAGCAGACAATAAAATAAAGACAGTTTGGAAAATTATCAACAATGAAACGAATAGGAACAAAAAACATGATTCAGATTACACATTGGAGACGTCATGTGGTCTCATTTAAGATAGCAACGAAGTTGCTCAAGAATTTGTATTTTTTTTTTACCAGTATCCCGCTTAAAACTACTGAAACCTTAAATTCCTTGCCCTCGCTCGCTTTTGGTTTCGCGTTTTAGCTTGCACAATTGAATTTAACTTTAAGCATACTAATACCATAAAAGTAATAAGAGCTTTTAAGCAAATCAAGATCAAATTGTCTGAAGATCTTTGGGAAATGTCCATTAAAGTCTGTACAATTTTAGAATTGAGACTATAGCGCCCTACTTAGCCCTAATATTTAAGTGGATCAAGAAGTCTTCGCGGATTTAATTAAATGCAGTAAGGTAATACCACTTTTCAAATCCGGGGACAGTAAATACACCAAATAATTATAGACCCGTATCCGTGTTGCCGGTTTTCAGAAAGGAGTTTGAAAAGGTAATGCTTAAACAAATGCTCAATCGTTTTAACACGAATAAAATCCTTCACGATCAACAGTATGGTTTCACTAAAGGAAGGTGTACGACCGACGCTGGTGTAACCTTATTAAGACATATTTTTAGCACGAGGGAAGAAGCGCAAGATGCCATAGGAATCTTTTGTGACCTCTCCAAGGCATTTGATTACATCGACCACGAAACCTTACTCTTGAAACTTGAGCATTACGGACTTGGAAAACATGCGCTCAGCTTAGTAAAATCTTATTTAAATGATAGACAACAGCAAGTTCAATTAAATGGTATCAATTCACTCGGTTTAAAAGTAAAAATGGGTGTTCCACAAGGCTTGATATTGGGTCCTTTCCTCTTTTTAGTGTAAATTAACGATCTACTCCATTTATCAAATTTGTATTTTTTTTTTACCAGTAACCCGCTTAAAACTACTGAAACCTTAAATTCCTTGCCCTCGCTCGCTTTTGGTTTCGCGTTTTAGCTTGCACAATTGAATTTAACTTTAAGCATACTAATACCATAAAAGTAATAAGAGCTTTTAAGCAAATCAAGATCAAATTGTCTGAAGATCTTTGGGAAATGTCCATTATAGTCTGTTCAATTTTAGAATTGAGACTATAGCGCCCTACTTAGCCCTAATATTTAAGTGGATCAAGAAGTCTTCGCGGATTTAATTAAATGCAGTAAGGTAATACCACTTTTCAAATCCGGGGACAGTAAAGACACCAAATAATTATAGACCCGTATCCGTGTTGCCGGTTTTCAGAAAGGAGTTTGAAAAGGTAATGCTTAAACAAATGCTCAGTCGTTTTAACACGAATAAAATCCTTCACGATCAACAGTATGGTTTCACTAAAGGAAGGTGTACGACCGACGCTGGTGTAACCTTATTAAGACATATTTTTAGCACGAGGAAGAAGCGCAAGATGCCATAGGAATCTTTTGTGACCTCTCCAAGGCATTTGATTACATCGACCACGAAACCTTACTCTTGAAACTTGAGCATTACGGACTTGGAAAACATGCGCTCAGCTTAGTAAAATCTTATTTAAATGATAGACAACAGCAAGTTCAATTAAATGGTATCAATTCACTCGGTTTAAAAGTAAAAATGGGTGTTCCACAAGGCTTGATATTGGGTCCTTTCCTCTTTTTAGTGTAAATTAACGATCTACTCCATTTATCAAATAATCAACCACAAATGATGTTATTTGCTGACGATACTTCTTTAATTTTTAAGGTATATAGACGTGCTACTAATGTTGACAACGTAAATAACGACCTATTGCAGCTTCAGAATTGGTTCACTGCCAATAATTTAGTATCAAATGGGAAAAAAAACTAAGTGCATTAGATTTTCTTTATCAAATGTCAAAAGTAGTGATTATGAGATAGTATTGAATCAAGAGAAACTAGAATTTGTCGATAAAACTGTTTTCCTGTGGATCACGCTCGACTCAAGGCTACAATGGAGTCCTCATTTAACATCTCTTGCAGGACGGCTAAATTCAGCGGCATATGCTATTAGAAAAATCCGTCAATTTACTGATGTAGATACCGCGAGGCTAGTCTATTTTAGTTAGTTTCATAGTATCATGTCTTACGGTATATTACTTTGGGGACGGGCTGCAGACAACGAGTCAATTTTTATTCTGCAGAAAAGAACTATCAGAGCCATATATAATCTCCGCAGGCACGATTCTCTAAGGAACCGGTTTAAGGACATTAACATCATGACGGTACCTTGTCAATATATCTATGAAAACATCATGTACGTAAGAAAAAAATTAGATATTTTTAGTAAAAGAGGTGAAAGACATAACTATAGTACTAGAAATAGGGACCTATTAGCTCAACCAGGTTTCAGACTGGCTAAAGTAGACTCATCTTTCATGGGGTACTGTTTAAAATGTTACAATAAAATTCCACCCCACATACTTCAACTGAATGAGATGAAATTCAAATCTTGTATAAATCGCACACTATGCAGGCAGGCATATTTTAAGTTGGGGGATAAAAATGCTTGGCTCAATGCTGGTCCTGCTCCACAACATTTGAAAATACTGTTGGAGCAGCTGAACATTGTAAGACTATCTATGCATTGTATAAATTCAATCTACTTTCTATTGTATAATTGCATTGCACAGGTGTGAGTACTATGTATACTAGAGATACCATTTACCCGTTAATATGTCATTGACTTGAATGAGCAATGGCGGCTGAGAGTATGTCATGCTCACTCAGATATCTCGCTGATGGTGGCGCGTGTGTTGGATCATTTAGCTTCCTTCAAAATGGTTGAGCTGAATGGTGCTGATCCATGCGTCATGCTCGTGAACGGGCGCCGTCAGTTGAGACTGGTCACCTCTTGGCTTCCTCGGCTTATTTGTAATTATTTTATTCTGAAATTGTTTTTTTTTTTTGTTTATTTTGCTACTATAGACGCGTATTTTTTTTTTACGTCGTCCTCACTTTTATTTATAAATTCAACATTATTTATACTAATCTTTACGTATTAATATAATTTAAAAGTGTCCATGGAGTTTCTTGCCCGTTCTTCTCCATAGGTACCTACTACGCTTTGGAATGGGCAACTAGCTTCATATTTCTAACTGACCGACTCTTTGACAATCAAAAGTGCCTGTAAATGGTTTAATTGAAACAAATCCTTTGAGTTTGAGTTTCTTAATGTCAACCTTAAGGATGACCTCACCTTTACCGCTATTGAGGTAAGTGGATAAAGCGTGTACCGCAGCCTCACAGCCCCCTTTAGACCCGAAGCCCAGCTAGGGGCTGGAATTTGCTGGCCAATTTTTCGCAAAAAACACAGCAAATTTTGGCTGCGATACGACGGTAAGTGGAACCTACGGCAATGGGACGAGTACCGCCATCCTCCTTGCGTAGGGCACATAGATTTGCCCCATACAAGATATCAATGACGGCTTCGTTCACATTGCCGGAGATCATGAGATTAATGAGGGCCGTCAGCTCCTTCAAAAGAGACTCACCAGCCTCCCCGGTGCCTGAACACATTAGGTCCTTCAAATGTTGAGGTGCCAAACCATCGAGGATGCCGTTTAAGAAATGGAACCCTTATAGGATCAGTCGTGTGTCTCTCTGGGTAGAAATATGAATTTCTGTGGCCCAAAACAAGGACGTGTAACGTGAATAAATGATTTTTGAATATGAGGGTCACTTTTGGGGGGCAAATAAGAAACTTAAAAAAAAAGTTTTGCAAACTGTACCGTGTGACATATCATATGAAATGGCTTGTGATAAGAGTCTTAAATATATTTTTTATAATTTTAAAATAAATAGTTCTTTACTTATAGATTACATGAAAACCTATAAGAAGTCGATGGTGTTAAAATGACATGGTAAATCTCTCAATATTATGCGTACCAACTTATATTTGCAGTTGGAATATATTGGAGAACATGTTTTTCAACTACAATGTTAAGTTTGTTCTTGGTATAAAAAACATGGTAGATAACAAATGCATTGTACGGAACCCTCACCACGCGAGTTCAACTCGCACTTGTCCGGTTTTTTCATCATTGACTGCGATGTCTAAGAAGTTGCTGGCATACCGACGCCGCAGATTGCGAGATATCAGCCCAAACATCCGTGAGACAGAAATTCGGTCTCTCTGTACCGTTTTAAGATGGAGCATGATCACTTTTACTTTGGGTGGATGACCTACAAAGGACCGCGGGTAAGACTTGGATGAGACTTGCACATACCAGGGAAGCATGATTCGTAAGGAGGCCTAATAAATACTCAATGGTAGGCGGGACAAGGCTGCCAATGATGACTTTCTAACCTGCGAAAAGGATTAAGGCGCAGATATATGATTTTAGTGGGTGCGTACCATTTGATATAATAACAAAAGTTCTAATGATCACATGCCCTGATTTCATTTAATATACTTTTTTTTTGTATAATGATAAATGATATAATGAATTATTGATATAATTTCATTTGACCTAATTTTAATAAACATTTTCTAGAATGCACTCTCTTCAAAACTGGAGTTGAACTTTTTAATTTTGCAAGGGCTTTGCAAAAGGGTTGAGCAGGTGAATCAGGTGTTAGGGAAGTGGGTATTGTCGGGCATGATGAAGGCACGTTGTGGGGAAAACTAGGAAACGTCCTCTTTGAATGCTTCCGCATTCAAGACGTTTCCTAGTTTTCCGTTCGTAAGACGTTCGTTTGGTTGTTTTTCGATTACTTAACTACATACATAAACTCACGCCTTTTTCCCATGGGGGTCGGCAAAAAGTATAGAGCGCCACCTGCTCAGCGTAGCAGTTGGTGTTCTACAGTTTCTGCCGTAAAGCAAAAGGAGTATGCAAGGTGCGCCACATCTGGTCAATACGCACGCAGGTTGCGAGTACTACGCACCTGACCTTTCTGAAGAACATCACCAATGAGGACACTATAAGTCTTGCTGGGGCGTCCCCTGCCGATTTTTCCACTCACATCTGCCTTGCCTTTTATTAGTCGCCTTTCATTCATCCTCTCTACGTGACCAAACTATCTAAGCATACTCTTTTCAATTTTTGTCACAACATCTTTTAAACCGCACCATTACTCAACTAGTTTTTAAGTAAACAGGTAATTGCTTCATATTTTGCAATAAATTACAATCGTTGAGGCATGGCGCTTCTCTTTCTTTTCTATGCAGACCGACAGTGACCGCGCTGTAGCTGTTTTCAGCGTCTTAATAGATTAATTTAATGTTTACACTGTCTGTGGACTAAGGTGATCAATCTTATTTATCAGTCAATAGTTCCAGCCCGCGACTCCGTCCGCGTGTCTGGTTTTAACATAAAATGTATCCTATGACACTCAGCAATACTGTAGTTTTCCATTAGTGAAACAATTTTTAGAATAGGATCAGTAGTTCCGAAGATTACCCGCGACCTTTGAATATTTATATAGTGCTAGTCTTGTTTTTAGCTAGATATAGTGTCGCACTGCAAAATAACTAATACAAACAGGCCAACTTTGTTATGCTTACACTCGCGCCACGTCATTGTGCTGTCATTGTGTTATTCTAGCGTGCGTGCATTTGCGGCCAACAGTTGGACGCAATTTTTTTCGACGAGTTCACATCTTTGACCGTCTTACTAAACATATTTATATCTTTGCCAGCGACATACAAAGAAACAAACTCACTATCTCTGTATAATATTAGTATACTTAGTACATAGATTCCTACTGTTCTTCTTCGTAATTTTTTTTTATACCTTTTTGTTTATGTATAGTTACAAGGTACAAGTGCCCTCGCAAGTTCCGCCTTAACGATCCTAATTTAAAATATAAAATTTTCTGTTGTTTTTCTCAAACCTAATTTACAAGCTACTTAATGACGGAACGTAATGTTTTTATTTGGCAAACAGCCCCACTACTTGGGTGAATCAATCTTGTTATTATCAGTGCCCGCTAAACTAAGTACTTACCTATCAACTTACATAGCGCCCATGAATGTTTTTATGTGATGAAAACGGGTACTTACGAAATGAAAGAACTACCTACGTAGAAATGAAAGTTATTCGTGTTGGAAACTTTGCAGCATAACATAAAATCATGCCTTTATTTCCCCGAAGAGTTAGGCAGAGATGCACCTATAGTACATCCACATTTCGACAGTTATGTTTAAGTCCTTCGATCGAAGTTTAAGTCCCATCATTCCATAATACCAATGGATTGAAACTGGGGTCCCGAACTTTTGGAAGGCGTACGAGGGGCTGAAGCCAACTCACAGAGGCCCGTGAGACGTTTTTAATAAAATAAAGCACCAACCTACGATTATCCACTATGCAAGTACAAACATTTATTTTTTTTGTTCCGGGGTGGAAAATCCTCATGGATGTCCTCCGCCCTGGGGCAGGCGGAGGGGTCTGTCAGACTCTTACTGACTATAAACCACCCTGGTGTTCCCCTCCCACACTTGCACCGGGGATCATGGGATCTAGTGCGACTTCCGCGATCCCAGGCTGGTGCCGGCCCGCCATTGCGGGCCACCTCAAGCTCGCGGGGGGAGTGAGGTGTAAAGATCCCCCCGCGACGTACAATAGGGGCGCGCGTGGAACACTGTGCGCTGCCAGTTCGGTTCCTGCTTAGTGTGGGGCGACGGATGTCCCCGAGTCCGTTGCCCCTGGATCCATTTAGGGGGGCTGGAAGAGTGCGTTGTCCGCCCTCCGCCGATGCCCGGTGCGCCTGCTGCGGACAGGGTGAGAGGAAGAGATCTCCCGCTCCCTTTCCGCAGCCTCCTTCTGCGACATGACTGTTTCGCAGAAGGATACCACCACGTCCCAGGACTCCTCGCTGCCGACCATGGAGTCGACAACGGCTGGCAGCGACAGCTCACTGCCTACTCCTGAGACGAGGGCACGGCGTGGCTCCTCCCAAGCGGTACACTCTGCCAGCGTATGCCGCGCCGTGTCCTCCCGGCAGTCGACGCAGTGGTGACACCGGGCATCCGGCTCCCTGTATATGCGACACAGATACTTCTCGAAGCAACCATGCCATCAACATCACCCCGCCCTGGGACACTGCTTCCTCCGCCAGGACTCTCAGTCGCGATATTGCGTGGATGGTGGAGCGCCCGTGCCGAAAGCCGGAGTTTCCCTACCTCGTCTAGCAGCACTATGGGCCTGTACGCGGTGATTCCGCAGGGCGCCCCGCCTTCCTGAGCAGGACCAGACGGCCAGATTTCCACAAAGTGGGAAACTGGCCCTGCTCGAGGCACGCTGTGTAGAGTCCTCTCAGTTGGGGCTCTAGCTCCTTCAGGGAGAGGGCTAACACGTGGCCGTGAATTTCGTTGGGCCCCGGAGCCACGTTCTTGGCCCGGAGCTGCATCACGGCCCACCAACAGACGCCCACCGCGGGTGACCTTGTTCACCGCCACCGGGCACCGCACCCAAATCACGCCAAGCCCGGAAGCGTCGGCGCGGATTTCACCCGTCCGCACGCCCTCAGGTGGACATTCACCACAACCTCAGCCGGGGTTCATCCAGTCTGTCGGCGCGCAGCTCAGCGGTCTTCATCGGCCTGGACACCCGAACGTCCTCCGGGTTGAGGACCTTCCTCAGCTTGGCATCTAGGATGTCCGCCTTCTCACTACTAGAGGCACCCGACACCTCGAGCAGCCGCGCCCCTGTAATCGCGGCCTCACTTTGAAGCCGGACGGTGTGCCAAGGTCGCGTAACGGGACTTTGGTCTTTGCATCCATCAGGACCGCCTGGTAGGAGACGCCCCTTGCGACGGCTCCAAGCTGCAGTGAGATTACCACAGCCGCAGATCGTGGAGCTCTCGTCCTAGGCGACCCCTGCGTCCTCCTCGTTGCCGGTGCCGGTGCTCTTACAAGTGCCGGTGCTCTTACAGGTGCTGGTGGCGCCACCTTCTTTAAGGAAGTAAGGCACCAACCGACGATTATTCCTGTACGCATTATGCAAGTGCACCCAAGGACAACCCCCTGTTGGTGTAGTGTAGAGTGGTTGGAATGAAACGCGCTGTACGTGGCGTGTAAACATATTATTTTTAAGAAAAATAGACAAAATGATTTAAAAAAAACAGTTATGGATAACGGTGCTTAGTTGGGTGATAAAAAAACGACCTAAATAGGGTGTTTGCAATCAAACCTCTTAGGTGCGTTCAAGACGCCCATATATTCTAACACTATACAGTTTACGTAATTCACAAAATAATAAAATTTACGGTGAGGTTCCTAATAAGATCGTTGTTGTTTTTCTGCCAAGCAGGTGACTAACGTTATTATTAAAATGTGTAGAGGCAAGTCACATGACAGTCTCAGTATTGAGCACCTGAAACACGCAGGCGTGCATTTGCCTAGGTTACCGGCTATGCTTTTCACGCTCTGTATCAGTCACTCGTACTTGACAACAAACATGATGAAAACAGTGGTGATCCCCATTGTAAAGAACAGAACTGGTGATATCTCTGACCCGTCCCACTACAGACTTATATCGGTTGCCACTGTAATAGCGAAAGTATTGGACAGTTTGCTTGATAAAGAATTAGGTAATGTTTTACAGTTACATGACGCACAGTTTGGGTTTAGGCCCAAGCCTTCCACTGAAAGCGCAATTCTTGGTCTCAAGCAAACTGTCCGATATTACACGGATAGAAATACCTCCATTTATGCCTGCTTCCTTGACCTTTCCAGAGCCAAAACCTTGTGGCCTATGATGTCCTGTGGGAGAGGCTGAGGCAAGCGGGAATATCAATCGAACTCCTGAAGATCTTTAAATATTGGTACACTAATCAGCTTAATTGTGTTCGATGGGGAGGGTCTCTGTGTGTGCGGGGTAAGACAAGGTGGTTTGACCTCGCCAAAGCTCTTCAACCTGTACATAAACGGGCTGATTGCTGGACTCAGCAGTATGCGTGTCGGATGCTGGGTAGACAACGTTTGTGTAAACAACTTAAGTTATGCAGACGACATGGTGCTGCTGGGCCCAACGGCCGGCTCGATCACGGAGCTGTTAGGCGTGTGTGAGCGATATGTCACGAATCATGGGCTTGTTCCATTTCACCGGCTTCACAAGGTTCATAATTCGTTTGTTGGGCTTGGTATTACTTTTTATAACAAGTTACCCTCTTCTTTGCTAGATTTGCCTTTTAATGCGTTTAAAACTAAAGTAAAATCCAAACTTTGTTCAAGGGCATACTATTCTATCAACGACTATTTAAATGATAAGAATTGTTGGTCGCTGTGATTAACTCAAGACAATGTTTATGTTCTTTCTCCAGAATTAGCCTACCTAGTGACAGGTTATATGAGTTCATATAATTGTTTATTTTATTTGACTGTATAAGTCAATTTATTTTAAATTTTATTTTCGTTTATTATTGACATAATCTTCTCATTACAATGTTTTTTGTTGAGTTGTATTGCAATATGTGGTTAGCTAGCGACCTCGATAACTGATTATATTATTCTTACAACCGGCAGCAAGTTCGTCATGCTCCCTTAGTTGTCACTGCTTGCGGTAGCGTCGGGGGTCGGGTTACCTCCTTCCCTCTAATATGGCGAGGGGGGTGATGGCTGATTTTTGCGTTATGCTCGTGAACGGGTGCTGCTTGTGGTGACTGGTCGTCTTGCTGACCTTTGTTTTGTTTTGTTATTAGTAATTAATTGTTTATTTATTTTACTTTGATGGTCCTAGTTCATCATTTGTGACTGTTACAGCTATAGCTATATGTAAGCGGGCACGCCTTTTATGCTTGGAGGCTTTTATTTGGGCATTAAGTTCTGTTTACGTTTTTATCTCTGCTTGAGAATTAATAGTTTTCGGTGTTTTGCTTTTCTTTTTTTTTGTTGGTATAGTGGTGTGCTAGCTGACATATGGCTAATAATTTAATGTTTTATGTTCCACGTAATGTAAATTGTGTTGCATACTGTTGTATAGAATCCATTTTTTTTTCCCTCTAGCTGAACAGACAGCTGTGCTGCTGGGGAGTTTGTTGACCACTTCTTCTTCCCAGCTAAAGCACTAGGAAGTGGTGAAGGGTGGGCGTTTTGGGGGACTGTCTTATGTAATTTTGACGTTCGAAAAGTGCTGATTCTCAGCCTAGTTTGAATAAATGACTTTTGATTTTGATTTTGATTTTGTTTACAATGTAAACAAAAGTGTGTACATGGTCTTTGAGGCCTCCGGTAGACGTGTACTTAACGACCCAGTTTTAATGCTGAACGGGTTGCCACTCAAAAGAGTTGACAAATTTAAATACCGTTATTTGCGGAAATCGCGAAACGTCTAGTTGATGTAACTGGTGACCGAAAAGCTGGCGGCTTTCTCGCGCAACGCATCAGCATTGCAATTCAGCGAGGAAATGCCGCCAGCATCCTCGGTACAATGCCCCGAGGGCCTTTTTTAAGTTTAACTTAGTTTTAATTTAATTTAGTTAATGTATATAATCATCTTGTAATTTGTTTATGTAAATAAATATATTATTTAATACCTGGGACACTAACCGGAAACCTCAAAGACGACTTAGATCGAGAGCGCAGGGCGCTAGCGGTCAGGGCCAACATGCTGATACACAGATTCGCTCGTTGTAGTATTGGGGTAAAGATTACGCTGTTTAAAGCGTATTGCCAATCGTTCTACACGAGCGGCCTGTGGGTAAGGTATACAAAGAGATCGTTAGACTAGAAAGAGATTGTTACTAACAATTGGGCCTTGTTGCCATAAATAAACAAATATTTAATTTAATTTAAAAATTATGACTATTAGCCGAAATAGAAGAATATAAAAAATTTAAAAGGTTATCTGAAATCCGGGCGCAGCAGCAGCAGCAACAGCACCAGCAGCAAGTCAAGACTTGGGCAGGCTGAGATGGGATACGCTGCGAAGTCGCGGGTCACATAATAGCGCTCAGCCTGGGCAGTGGAGATGGGAACCACTGCGTAGTAGAGTCAGCATTAAGCCCTTGATCCATCTGCCTAACGAGAGCCTCTTCAGGTATTGGTCGTGACTCTTGGCTATTATGCCATTGGCCGTCACGACTATCGGCACAATGACTGCTGTATCCACATCCCACATGTCGACAACCTCGCGAGCTAAGTCAATATACTTATTCTGCTTATCTTACTTTTGCGAGTCAGTAGGTACTACATAGATTGTAAATAGAGGGGATCGAATTTCGACCGGTGGGCGACCGCTAGTAATGAATTGGAATACATCAAATGAAATCGTTCATTGCAATCCATAATGTACGAGTACAGTTACAGGTGGTAAATATATTTTTTTTATAAAATAATAGAAACAATTATGGATTGTCGGGCACAGCAAATTTTTAAATAAGTAGAGAGAGGAGGAGCGCTTTATTAATTTTCCTTATTATTAAATTAGAATTATTTTATATCCTATTAGCTATGTATTTATTTACTATTTATTTAATTATATTTAATATTGCGATATTCTTTACTCGCTATAAAAATTGTTCATTATTATTAATATAATATAATGATTAAGTATTATGTTTTAATTTATTGTTGTTATTTTACTTATTAAAATATATCTGTTATTAATTTTTCTGTATTATTATTATTGAATGTATCCATTAGAATTATTTTATATCCTATTATTTATGTATTTATATTTCCATTCATTTAATTATTCTATTAATATTTTACTCGCTTAAAAATTGTTCAGTATTATTAATGTAACACAATTATTAAGTATTATAATATAATTTATTTTTGTTATTTAACTTATTAAAATATATCTGTTATTTATAGCTATGTATTTCCTTTATTCTATTAAATACATATTATTTACATTTTTAAATATTTTTATAAAAATATAAAAAAAACATTTATAAATATAAACATAGAAGCCCACCATGGTATCGGGAACAGGGTCCAAGCTGCCGGTGGTCAGGGCTCCTGAGAGAGGAACCTCCTGACGTTACGCGCCGTGTCCAGAAGTACCGCTCTCTGGGTTAAGCCCCTGATCCAGCTGCCTAACGAGAGCCTCTTCAGGTGTTGGTCGAGACTCTTGGCTATTATGCCATTGGCCGCCACGACTGTCGGCACAATGACTGCTGTATCCACATCCCACATGTCGACAACCTCGCGAGCTAAGTCAATATACTTATTCTGCTTATCTTTTTCAGCTTTTACTAGGTTCTCGTCATGCGGGACCGCTATATCAATTATCATTGTGCGACGCGCTAATCGATCTATCACCACTACGAGTATGTCTGGCTTATTGGCTACAATAGTCCTATGAAAAACACAAATACAAATACAAACAAACAACAATGTACACATATGTACATTTTGTTAGTTTTAAATGCTCCTTTTTTTTTCTTTTTGTATTTTTTGTGCGTGCCCCAAATAAAATATTTTTCTTTCTTTCTTTGAAGTGATGATAGATCGATCCCAATACAATGTAATGTTGCCATTTTCGAAAACTGGGTCGGGCGCATACCTATAGTACGGTACTTCCGAATCCACAAGACTGTATTTCAGAGCAAGTTGCTGGTGGATAATCCTGGTTACAAGGTTGTGCCTATGCAAGTAGTCTCCGTTAGCCAGACGAGAGCAGCCAGAAATAATATGTCAGATTGATTCACCCGGACGGTGGCATGCCCGACAGATGTCAACCGTGCCGTCTTTCACAATATATTTCCGGTAGTTGTTCGTCATCACAACTTCGTCCATAATCGCAAAGACAAAACCTTCGGTTTCCTCAAAGAGATCACCGAAGCGCAACCAGGATACGGACGCTAAGAAGTCTACATCGGGTCCATGTAGGACCCGGTAAAAGCCACCGTGTAGCTCTTTGCTCTGCCATACCTCCCTGCGGTCATTAGTATCTAATACTATAGGTTTGCGCCAGTTCTCCTCAGCCAAGGAGAGCGGGGTGAGGCCCTTATTTAATTACATTCTGTAATTACCTTAACTTACACACTGACCAATTTATTTTTTTTTAGGAACACTAATAGGTAAGTAAGTACTTTTACAAAGTTTGTAAATATGTAAACACCATCTATTTATAACATAATTAATTTACCTGTCATTGCTTCATTTTTAATTTTTCTACCTACTGTGGTATAGTAATTTTATGCTAGATGCATCGTCTTCACATAAAATTATACAAAATATTGTAAAAAAAAAAAGAGTAACGGTAGTTTCTTGCCCATTCCTCTCCATACGAAACTACGTTTTGGAAGGGGCGACTAGAATCTATTGATATATTAAATACTATTGACGTTCAAAAGTGCCCTCTAAGTGCCTTTTGAAATAAATAATTTGTCTTTGACTTTGAATAGGACAGACGTTCGTAGTGACCGGAAAATACAGCGAGTCTTTAAAATTTTAGTTTCAATTGCGGTAAGCACAAATAATACCTACCTCTCACCCATACCGACATGACTGCCTCGTGGCCACTAGCACAAGCGCTACTGCTGAGCATGAGGTCCGGGTCAGGTAAAGTGTTATTGGGTTTTACAATCTGGAATTTCTCAGTAGCAGCCCGGAGTCTGGATTTATGCCCGGTTGATGTCAATAGGCCTGCCCTCTATTACATGGGACTTCATCAAAACTGGCAAAATGTGGGTGAACTATATATATTAGGTGGTGTACCTATAGTTCACCCACATTTCCCAGTTTGGTATTACATGGAATGATGGGACTTAAACATAACTGTTTAAATATCTGCGTAACCCTTCGGAGATTACATACAGGCGCGATGTTAAGTAAGATTTCCTTAAACCGACTTAATGTAATGAGCGTCTAACGTGATATGAAAAGATTTGAGGTGTATATGTACCCACTACCCACAGACATTGCATGAAAATAAATCTTTACGGCCGCCTTGAGAGCCTCTCAACCGTGGTGAAATTAATGAGTAGGTAGGTACCTACTGCTTTCAACGTTGAAAAGGTAAGCTGAAATCCTTATATATTTTTTTTCGAGGGTAGGAATTTAGAGTAAAACTCGTATGAAAAGAGTGAATACGAAGCTGTGTTGATCCTATTTGGATTTACTCAATAGAATGAGTTTTTAAAGTGTAATGGTATGTAACCCACACATTCACACAAACTTGAGAGCTCCAGTGCAGCCCGATTCAAACTTAATGGCGGCTTGGAACACGAGGAGAGTCGCTACGCAGTAACAAATTCACGTGCCAGCGGGGGTGAGGGGTGCGGTACTGCGCAGCGAGTAGCGTATTTCAGAGCCGCCATCAAGTTTGAATCGAGCTGTACCTAATTACCTATGAAGTCGCACGTCTGCCATTTCGAATACTGCAGTAATCGACGACGACAGACTGGACGGTCGCTAGCCGTTGCTCCCGTCATTCGCGTATTTTTTATAATCATTCTATTCTTAGTTATTGTTTATAACTAAACCTTGTTTAATTAATTGTAGTAACTTTATTATTAAATTCATTGTTTAATACTGAATGAACATTTAATTTCATCACTAACCCATGTAAACCACAACCTAAGAAAAGTTATATAAAAGTATTTAACCTTCATATTAAGTCTTATATACGTACAGTAGTGGATGTCGATGGCTATAAGAGTTGGGGAAGACCAAAGAAACGATGGATGGACTGTGTGAAAGATGATATGGCTACAGTTATATAGGTTTAGTAGTGAATGTCGATGGCTATAAGAGTAGGGGAAGACCAAAGAAACGATGGATGGCCTGTGTGAAAGATGATATGGCTAGAGGGGGGTGACTACCGAGATGACGACTACCTAATAGAGAAGTATTGAAGAAAGGCACATGTTGCGCCAACCTCCTACTACCTACTGTATCATTCTCCTGCCCTTTTCCCAATTTATTTGGAAAAAGGGCAGGAGAATGATACAGTACCACCGACCGTAAGGACTATTTCTACTTGCAGCGCCCGGCCGCTATAGTACCTAACGCTTACCTACGTTGATCAACCAAAAGCATCGCAGCATCAGACTTTTGCTCAGCTCCTTGTTTTTGTAAATTAAAAAAAGGCCGAAAAAACGGTTGGTCAGACATCTGTGATCACTGAAGAGCCTGAGAAATTTATTGACCGCCACATCAAACAAGCAAAGACGTGGCCTCGGCACCAAGCTACGAATTATTCCTTAAAATCTGTCATGTAGTCGTGACTGTGGCGTGCTGGGCACATTGTGGTCAGTCATCTAGGTATACATGACTGTAGCGGTTAAAAAGTTAAACAAAATAAATTATTTTTTATTGCTCGACGCAAAAAAAGCAGATTTGGTCATCGTGAGCACGGGGTTTTGTTTGGAAAGTAGTTCGATTTGGACACCCGCAATAGTACTTATGGGGACTTAATGCCACAAGGCATTCTCTACCAGTCCACCTTTGGGGTTAAAAACTAAGCCCGGGTTCGCACGGGTGATTTTTTTACGCGACGATTTTTTTCACGCGCTTTGTTTTCAACCCTCAGCACTAAGCAGAGAAAAATATCACCCGTGCGAACCGGCTAAAAGGCTAACATTGCGATTAGTGTTAAAAAAAAAATGTAAGTAGACTATTAATGCAGTAGGGGAAGCCCGGGCAAGAAGCATAGTGTGGGTAAGAAGAATAACTGATGTTTCTAAAAATATATAATAGATAACGTTATTATACTTTCTCAAGTCATGACACTTGCGACCGGCAACGCAATGACAGTTCAACCAATACAATACGCGAGTGTATTAGTTGTGGAGATAATAATTATTATAGAAATTGTTAAAGTTTAAACAACTTTTAAATAGATTTTTCGGAAGATGATTAAACATAGTACAAATTAAAAGTACAAAGAGTTTCTATTGATTATCAGTTTACGGTTTAATTTACAGTTTTCCTTAACATATGCGTCTTGTCCGGGCTTCCCCTACACGGCCGTTACGCACCTGGGAGGTAACCATCACCTCTTAAAGCAGTATTATTATAATATTACTTCACAGTGGGAGCTATACAAGACTTATAGCTCCATCTCTTTCTCACGCTGAAGTAATATTGAAATAATACTGCTCTAAGAGGTGATGGTTACCCCCCTGTCCCACGATTAACGAGAAACGAGTAGAGTTAGCACCTAAAAAAGCGGCCAAGTTCGAGTCGGACTCGACCATGAAGGGTTCCGTAGCAGCAAGTAACATAATATAAAACTTCTCGTAGTTCGTTGTAACTTTGATCGATGTTTTAATAATAGTGTATTTTTTTATGAAGTTATTGATATGTATCTAAACATTATAATTAGGTACCTAAATTATGGGATTTAAATCTAACTATATGCGAGCCCATTTATGCTTTTTTTTTTTTTTGAGGGTGGGAAATGATCAAATAAATTCTCCCGCTCTGGGCGGAGCGGGAGGGTGTGTCAGACTCTTACTGACTAAAACCCACCCGTATTCCTTCCTGTTGCCTGTGTTGCGGGGGCCTCGGTGACCCATAACTGCCCATAAGTACCTTCCCGCGACCCCGGCAGGCATCGTAGTGGACCCCTACTATATGTGCTGACGACATCTCTTTGAGGCGCGCGTGGAATACAACGCGCCGTCGACCCGGGCCTGGTCCTTACCGGACGGTGAGCTACCCATTGTTCACCGTCCGCAAGCCCGCGCCTACGGTGGCCGGAAATCCGCCCGGGATTCTCGACGCCCTGGGCGTCTCCTGCGGCGGCTAGGGGCGAGAGAGCGCGAAACTTGCATTTCCCTCTACCGTCCCGCCTCCTCCTTCGCAAGCATTACTGCTTCACAGAAGGAGAGCCCATTTATGCTTGAGATAGCTAAACAAGCTATTATATGTTCCAGTTTAACAAGAAATAATATTATCAATTTGCGTGCCTCCTCGCGTAGTTGGACAAGGTGGTAATAACGTCCTGTATCCAGCGTTCTGCATGAATGACAGAATACAATTGTCTTTTAAAAACTCTTCGTTGAAGTCTCCAAAAAGTAATGCTGGCATATTGTGGATGCAAAAAAACATTTTTGTTTATGAACTCCATGAAAGTTTTGTTTGTACATCTGGGCGATTTGTATAATGCAAATATTCTATGATTATTATATTCAAATGATGACGTATTAAAAAAAACTAGTTACTAGATATCGTTCAAACCAATTTCCGGTGGAAGTTTACCTACATGGTAATGTACATCATATATTTTTTTTTAGTTTTATCATTCTCTTATTTGAGCAGTGGTGGCCCAGTGGTAATGGCCGCGACTTTCGAGTTGTAGGTCGTAAGTTCGAACCCAGACAGGCGCTTTACTTTGTGTAAATTATTTCATCACCACTGCTCTCAAAAAGGTGAAGGAAAACTTCGTGAGGAAACCGACATGTCCTAGAACCAAAAAATCGACGACATGTGACATCTACCAACCCGCACTGGGCCCGCGTGGTGGATTACGGCCCACTCTCTCTCACAGAGAGGAGGCCTGTGTCCCAGCAGTGGGAACATTATAGGCTGATTATGTATTCTCTTATTTTAGAAGTTAGAGGGGGGGGGGGGCACACATTTTACCACTTTGGAAGTGTCTCTCGCGCAAACGTTTAGAAAAAAATGATATTAGAAACCTCAATATAATTTTTGAAGACCTATCGTCCATTGATACCCCACACGTATGGATTTGATGAAAGAAAACTTTGAGTTTCATTTCTAAGTACGGGGAACCCCCAAAATTTATTGTTTTTTTTTCTATTTTTGTGTGAAAATATTAATGCGGTTCACAGAATACATCTACTTACCAAGTTTCAACAGCATAGTTCTTATAGTTTCGGAAAAAAGTGGCTGTGACATACGGACGGACAGACAGACAGACAGACAGACATGACGAATCCATAAGGGTTCCGTTTCTTGCCATTTGGCTACGGAACCCTAAAAACGAGTTGGCGAGCAACGAGCGAGTGCGCGATGGCGACGAGCGAATACTCCCGCGCTGTAGCGTATAGAAACCGACATTCCGACCTCGCCGCCGAGGTCCCTCGCGAAGACCCCGACGTAATCGTCCCCCCGACCCTTGCTCGACGAAGTGCCAGCCCGCGCCGTAGCTGTAAATTCCCCTGATAATAATAATTATCCAGTTCTGATTCAGCCTGTCCCACGTTGTTGTCCTCCCCCCAGTGACGCCCTGAGCCGAGGTTCGTACCCCGCACGGGTTGCCCTTAGTAATTAATGTAAGAAATTCACCCCTGGCTGGAGGCTTTAACTTAACTTAAGACAGCCACAGGATAGTCCGGTTACTTAACCGGACTATTCTGTGGCTGCCTTAAGCCAAAGCCCTAAAGGAAGTTTTCGGCGAGTACTCGTTTGTCGCAGCGACAAGAACTATCAAAGAGAGTACTCGCTCAGCGTAGTTTGTTTGGCGGGCAGAACACTCGTTTTTTTTTACTATGGCATCTCGTAGGTGACCTTGAGAGGTCGTGACTACTTAAACGGACTATTCTGTGGCCGCCTTAAGCGAACTGAAAGCCTCCAGCCAGGGGCGAATTTCTTAAATTACTAAGCGACTACCTACACGCTAAGGGCACCCCCTGTGGGGTACGAACCTCGGCTTAGAGTGTCGCTCGGGGGAGGACTTGGAGCAAGGCGGGACACTGGATCAGAACTGGATAATTATTATTATCAGGGGAATTTAAAGCTGCAGGCTCAGCTACGGCGCGGCCTGGCACTTCGTCGAGCAAGGATCGGGGGTAATTTTACTTACGCCTGCCACCTGCAACCTTTTCTACGTTTCTTGAGCAAGAAAACCGTTGATAGCTAGTCACTTCCTCGTCATCGGCGTTTTAGAGAAAAAGTTCAGCTTTGAGAGTCGTCTCTGTCACTGTATCATAATCACTTCTAAGGCTCGATATGTCTTATTCACGCCCAGGTACCGTATGTAAATGGATATGGGTAGGATGTGCTCTTCACCAGAAGACAATAAAATACAAACCTACATATTAATTTCTCTTATAATCCATTCACAATTTTCTTAAAAGTAACTTATTTCTACAGTCATTACATTTTCAGATTAAAATGTACTTAAAAAGTGTGAAAAATGTGATTGCCATGTATGAGCAACTTTTTGTAAGTACAGTCAACGCCAAAAATATGTTGCCTACTACATTAAATAATAACAACACAAACCTTAGATTTAGGAATTATGTTATTTAGGAAATCAAATTATGATAATTCTATCTAGCGTTTTAGTAACTAGTGACTTAATTATACTGACGTTTAGACCAATTAGGATAGGCTTTCCTATTACCACGTGTGTATTTAAACGATAATGGTGCCGATTCCCTTGCTCACAAACTAAACTAAATTTAAGTTCAGTGCATCTTTTTCTTTGTATTTCATTAAGAAGAGGACAGAATATACATTTTAGTATAGTCCTGTCAAATTAATCAGCGCCTGTCATTACTCCATATAAGTTTAGACGTGATTAAAGACTTGCCTACTAAAATTACGTCAACTTACGTCAAGCGGTGATTAATTTGACAGGACTAAACTATAATTTATCTTCTGTCCTTTTCTTAATGAAATATAAAGAAAAAGATGCACTGAACTTCAATTTAGGTTAGTTTGTGAACAAGGGAATCGGCACCAATGGATGTATAAGGTGGATGAGCATTAGCATAGATGCCTTTAGCAATAAACTACAAATCTTAAATACCATAAGTACAGTACGGAGGAGCTCGTGGCTAAGTAATAACAGCCGCACGGGTCGATCCATGAGGTTAATCTACGCTTGCCGCGGTTGATCCGTGCATGAGTGACCATCTTTACATACCGAGACTCCTCCGTGCCTCGGAAAGCACGTTAAGACGCTGACAACACCTAAACCGCGGTCACTCTCAGATTTCATAGAAAAGAAAGAGACGCGCGATGACACTACGCTTGTAATTTATTGCAAAATATGAAGCAATTCTTTATTTACTCAAAATTGAGTTGAGTAATCGAAAATAAAAAACAAGCAAGTTCTGCATCAAAATAAGACGTTCTTGTTATTAATGAAATACGTAACGTATGTTGATATTTAACGCAGATATTTTGGATTAGAACTCAAGGTAAGAGGTTAGTTTAACGTTAGTTTGTATCAAGATTTTCTTTTCAAAACGTGTTTTGGTAACAACCAAGTTCTGGGAAATATGTTCAAAATTAACATATATTTTTTCCGCTACCACAAACTATACAGATTTGGCAATTTTATTTCTTAAGAGAAGCCAATTTTGGTCAATTGGGTCTTGTCAGCGCCTTAAGCCATTGGTCCCGGCTGTCATTCGTGGATCTTTGCCAGTCGTTAGGGCTTTTCAGAAGCCCGAGTCTGACAACCAGTTTTACCAAGGGGTATCGTATTACCCAGTTATTGGGTTGTGGAGGTCAGATAGGCAGTCGCTCCATGTAAACTACTGGTACCTATTCAGCTGTATCCGGTTAGATTGGAAGCCGACCCTAACATACTCGTAGTTGGGAAAAGGCTAGGCAGATTGATTGACCCTAAATACAGTACAGCCGATCAATCATGGCCGGTCTGAACATAGGCACTACAAACTTTCGCGCATGTTCTCTCACTCACACTCGCCTAATGTTACTATTTGGTTCCTAAAAAATGTTATTGCGCAGCCTTCTGCGCAAAGTTCAGACCGGACATGATTCCGGCCGTAATCTTGTGAAAAGTAGAAACTTGTATTGTTCAGTTATTATCATTATTAAAGCAAATATGTCTTGTCTAAACTTATAACTACATCTTTCGTTAATTATTGAGCAAAATTTGCATTTAAATGTGTTTGAAGTCAACGATTTTTTTCATTTTTTTAACGGCTTATCATGTCACAATAATTATTTATTTTTGTAATTTAACGTTCTCACCACCGCAAATCATTTTTCTTTATAAAAAGTTGCTAAAACTTGTCACGTAGCATTTTTTTCACTAGCGACCTAAAGGGACTCAATCCCGCCTCCTAGTAAAATTTTAATTGACATTTAATTTCGCTGAATAACATTTACCTAGAATATTTATTTAGAAAAAGTATACCAAAACATTAATTTACAATTTTCTATGTATATTTCTGTACATGCATTTTATTTATTATCGTCATTTCGATAGACATTGTCCACTTGATTGGCCTCTTACACCATCGGGTTTTTCACCTATTAAATTAAAATCAACATGTAAATGGCACTGACTGTACTTGAATATTTGTAAATCGTATTCACATCACTAGCCGCATTCGCGTCACTATTATGTCAAATAAGTGTCAAATTACACTGGCGGCGTATTTATCGATAAATAATAAAATACAACACGTAAATTGCGCAACACTCTAGGTATGACAACGTGCGCTTTTACAATCATTTCTAACGTGACGATATTATCGTGGACGTCCACGGCATCACGATAACACAGTGAAGTAAAATGTATGGAAATTTATGAAGACGCATTTAAATTTCCGCCCACGATAACGGTATAACGTGCACGTATACAATAATATAGTCACGTTAGAAATTATTTTATTATTTATTTATTAAAACTTTCTGCAAAAGTAAAAAAAAAAAATACCGTACCAAGGCGGACTTAATGCCTGAGACATTTTCTACCAGTCAACCTTAGGGTGATGCAGAGAAGACACATGGCAGGTGCAACTTATGGGATAGATAACTCGAAAATAACTATACAATACAAGAATAGATACGTAGATACATACATATAAATTATCAAAGCGCACAATCCCTTTCATATTGACAATTCAACAATAATTATTGCGTTATTTTTGCTGTCGACCAGACTATTTTTTAAACATAAGACGCAATGGTGCCGATTCCCTTGTTCACAAACTAAACTAAATTTAAGTTCAGTGCATCTTTTTCTTTCTATTTCATTAAGAAAAGGACAGAGGATAAATTTTAGTTTAGTCCTGTCAAATTAATCAGCGCTTGACGTAAATTGACGTAATTTTAGTAGGCAAGTTTTTAATGACGTCTAAACTTGTATGGAGTAGTGACAGGCGCTGATTAATTTGACAGGACTAAACTAAAATTTATCTTCTGTCCTTTTCTTAATGAAATAGAAAGAAAAAGATGCACTGAACTTAAATTTAGTTTAGTTTGTGAACAAGGGAATCGGCGCCATTGTATTTCTTTTTGAAGCTAATCCAATTTACATAATAGACATTACACGTCAAACATTGAGTTTGACGTGTAAAATGTTATTTATAACCAACTTACTAAATAAATACATACACATAGATAAACTCACACCTACTTCCCATGGGGGTAGGCAGAAACTGCAGAACGCCACCTGCTACGACCCTTACACACCATTTTGCTTCGTTTACGTTTTTTTAACTAAACTAGTTGTCGCAGACTTCATATTAAATATGTATGAGATACTCTAGCGCCGTCATTGACCACGTATTATCTACATCTATACAAATAAATATTCATGCAAGCCTAGTACTTTTTGTGCCCAATTTCATAAAAAACCTATTATTATTAGTGGGACAATACTAATGATTGAAATACTATCTTGAATTCATGCATGCCTAATACTTTTTGTTAAGTCACTGCTCGGAACTTGTGCACAACCGTACCGTCTTTTTAGGGTTCCGTACCCAAAGGGTAAAACGTGACCCTATTACTAAGACTCCGCTGTCTGTCTGTCTGTCTGTCTGTACGTCTGTCACCAGACTGCATCTCATGAACCGTGATAGTTAGAAAGTTTACATTTTCACAGATGATGTATTTCTGTTGCCGCTATAACAACAAATACTAAAAAACAGAATAAAATAAATATTTAAGGGGGCTTCCATACAACAGACATGATTTTTTGCCTTTTTTATAGATAATGGTACGGAACCCTTCATGCGCGAGTCCGACTCGCACTTGTCCGGTTTTTTTAATTTAACCTTTTGACCGCCAGTCATGTACAGATGACAAACCAAAATGTGCCCAGCACGCCACGGGCACGACTACATGACAGATTTTAAGGAATAATTCGTAGCTTGGCGCCGTGGGCACGTTTTTGCTTTTTTAACATGGCGTTCAAAGGGTTTATTTATTTCTAATGCAAAATATATAAAATTAGCTTTCTGAACTCATTCTCCGTATAAACTAACTGTGCCAAATGTCATACTCCGCATAATTTTCGTAACAAAGGGTACAAAGTTTATGCTTCACGTATTAATATATAGATAAATATAATTTATCATTTTGTATTTTATCTATCATGTTACGCAATTAAGGTGCAGGGTGTATTATCGCCAAGCCACAATACTTTAAATATTACACTTTATTAGCGCTGTATAACGAACATTTTTGCTTGTTTCGCCGCCAGTATAATTTGACGCTTAGTATAAATCTCATACTCCCGGTATGAGGCCTGGTTTTCGACCGGGCCAGGCTTCTTTGGCGTACTTCTTCTTTCTTGGCTCGCTCGAAGGGCCCGCCTCTTCTGGGGCTAGAAAATTAGAATTGTTGTATTAGTTGTTTTTTTGTGCCGACTGAACATTAAGCGAACTCTGGCCACCGCGTTTTCTCGTTGACCGATTTAGTTGTTTTTTTCAGCCGATTCCGAATACTATTTATTTAGAAAATAGAAAAGAATACTTGTTACAATATAAATTTATTTAGAGACAATTCCGTAATTATTATTATTGAAATGATTTCTAATGATAAAACATTGTCTCTTTATTTGTGTTTTACTTTTACCAAGCAAAAATCAGACACACATACAAAAGAGAAGTATCATATTTTAATTTTATTATATGTTTTTCGCTCTCGACCGAATATAAAAACATCTATTCCGTCTGTCTCTAGTAAATATATAACTTTATAGACTGGTTTACCTGTATGTGGTAGAGGCGGATGTATATTGAGGTGCGGCTCCGGACCTTCCAGTTCCACATCAGGCGCAGGATTCGGTAGCGATAGACCCAGTCTGAAATCACAACCGATAAACTAACATTACACCTATATCCTGGGAGGTTTGGCAGGTGTGTATGACACTCACATTTCGCCAGTTATTTTCAAGACCCAAATAAAATTGTATAAGGGACCAGCCTATTAGGATTAGGTAAGATTGCAATTTCAGAAGGATTAAGTTTAATTTCGGTAGGATTAAGGATAATTTCGGTAGGCTTAAGGATAATTTCAGTAGGATTAAGGATAATTTCGGTAGGATTAAGGATAATTTCAGTAGGATTAAGGATCATTTCAGTCGGATTAAGGATAATTTCAGTAGGATTAAGGATAATTTCAGTAGGATTAAAGATCATTTCCGTAGGATTTAGATAATTTCAGTAGGATTAAAGATTATTTCCGTAGGATTTTGATAATATTAGTAGGATTAAGGATCATTTCCGTAGGACTTGGATAAATTTGGTAGGATTTAGGTGGGCTGAATGATGCTAGGGCAAAATTTTATGTACAAACCTGGCTCCGATTAGACTAAGATGTGAGCTAGGCGCCGGTAGATCTGAGTATAGGTTACTGCCTCTTGATATCTCCTGCAGCCTTAGTGAGTGGTGGTGATTACCTGCACAAGCAAATATTTTTTAAATGTACAATTTATTTTATGAAGCAGTTAACCAAAATTGTGTACATGAACTTCAGAAAGATGTGTCTGTAAAAGTAACCCAAATGTCAAAGTCAAACTCATTTATTTGGTTTAAATGTGGTTATACAAAACTGTAGTAAAAATTGCTGACACATTTCCGCATATTTTGGCATGCAAATATTAATCTCAGTAACATTCTAATTTGCATGCTTGTGTACAGTTGTGCTGTGCCTTTTATCAATGGCTGTCATGGCTATTTTTTAAACATCACTAATTTTCCTTTCATAATTAAGGCTGATTCTTTAAGACATCACAACTCTTTGTCATAGGAGTCACAGACAGTCTGCTGCGCAGGGCTTGCATGTAGGACGACGAGACAGCAGCTCATGAGTTACTAAACTGGTGGTCGGCACATGCAGGTCAAAGTACATCAGTAACCCAGGTACCCTCCGTGAGATTGTCAATAACACCAAGGCTTTGCTGG
This sequence comes from Atethmia centrago, assembly GCA_905333075.3. NCBI lineage: Eukaryota > Metazoa > Arthropoda > Insecta > Lepidoptera > Noctuidae > Atethmia > Atethmia centrago. Next base: position 21,287,542 of record HG995385.1, read on the forward strand.
CCTTATTTGAGGAGCTGGGGTGGACAAATAATCGATTTTCCCACCCGTACCTAAACCTACCTAAAACATCACAATCTATTTTTTTTAAATACTAAAGCCCGAGACCTGAGACTGTTCAGCTTTTTTCTGTGATGCTACTGGTAGTAGAGATGTCCCTATGCTAGGCAGTAGTAATGACCGATTACTAGGTGGGCCAATGGCCATAATTACATTAAAAAGTGCCCATGAATTCTATTCATGTATTCTACTTACTATCATCAGCACTCTGCAACTTCAGTTTCTTTGGCTGAATGTTAGGATTTGGCACTATAGTAGACTTCACCAGGTTCCTGAACCTGCCGATAGTTGGGTCGATATCCTCAGGGTTGATGATGTCCACTTCCTCATTGAACGATACATTACGCTTCATTTTCTTGGCAATACCACCTGTCATCGACGCTGACCGTTTACTGCCAGTTGGAGGCTAAAAAAGCAGGTTTTATGTAAGTAGGTTTTATTGTCAGTTGGTGATAAAACCTTTTTGGTAAAAGAGTATACCTTCATTACGTCACTGCCGTCATCAGTTGATATACCCAACATGGAAATTCTTCTGTTGTGTGCCGTGTTGAATTCTGTTAGATTCTGGAATTTTTCAAACATTACATAAACTATAGTTCTAACTGAATTCCAGAATAGTCATTAGAATTAAATTAACTTCAATTTAATAAACTTAGCTATGGCAGAACAAATTGGATAGATTCAAAGTGGCCAGAGAGTTTGTGATAGGATTTTTTTTTCATTGATTTTTGACTACAAAGCCTGAAAAGCCTCAGCTTTTCACCACCTAACATCAAATATGTTATAAAATTAAAAACAACAGTATCATTGAGCATTTAACAAGCCATAAGTGAAAAAGAAAAGATCTGCTGCAGCAAATTTGCCAAACAAAAAACCCTGTGGCAAACCCTTTGTCTTATTTCTGTTTCTCCAGAAATCAATTAATTACCCTTTTATACTCACATCTAATTCAGTTTGTGTCTCAGGCAGACCCAGTAAAGCACCCTCTTGTTCCGTGTTTGGCAAGTCCTCCATTATGCCTCTAGAATTGCCTGTAGGACGCTCTCTGTATAGAAAATATGAAGTAAAAAAAATGTATAAGGTTTTCTTGGTGGTTAAACCCGTTTGTGAGCAGTGGTGGCCCAGTGGTAATGGCCCCAGCTTACGCGTTGAAGGTCGTGGGTTCGAACACAGGCTTTACTTTGTGTAAATGAATTCATCACCAATGCTCTCAAAACGGTGAAGGAAAACATCGTAACGAAGGCCTGTGTCCCAGCAGTGGGTACATTATAGGCTGATCATGCTATGTAAACCCGTGCATGTATGACAATGTAATCAGGATTGTAGGTCATTAGTCATTTTCAGAAGCTGTAGTGTTCAGATAGGGCATGCAATCTCGTTCGTGCGAGATCTCGTCCGTATTTTACGAAACTTTTATCATAGCACGGCAGTCGGGGACTTGACATGCAAAATCAGGAGTTGTCTGTCAGATGAAACCCTGATATACTGTGTTTTTCGAGAAGCCATTTTCAAAAATAACTTTTTCCATTTAAAACAACAGGACAAAAGGTTCATCTGATTGACTCCTATTTCTTTGATTACTAAAGCAATTCTTATTACTTTTAATTATTTAATTTAAGCATTTTATATTTATTGGGAACTTCAGAAGTTTAAATTCATTTTATTTGTGTCTATTACTTTTTAATTATACTAACTGATAATACTAATTGCTGATAACTTGTTGCTGCGGAAGGCTGATTAACAAGGTCACATAACTAAAGAAATCTTAACAAATATTATATTAATGTGAAAGTGAATTAATTTGTTACATTTTCACACTAAAACGGCTGAACGGATTTGGATGAAATTTGGCACATGGGTAGACCATGACCTGGATTAGGACATAAGATACTTTTTATCTGAACATTCCCACGGGATCCAGACTTATACGGGGCGCAGCTAGTAATATAATAAGATTTTAAGACTGGAATTATAGCCTGATGGTAAAATATATAGTTAGGTGTAGTGTTTTATTTTGAAATAAAACAGATATATGTATATGCCAAATTACATGCATGTTTTATTTTTATCTTACATGTTGATAATCAGTAAATGGAATTAATAGCTATTGCATGTTTTCTGTAAAAATTACCCAATAGAGCTCGCGAGATCTCTGTTAGGCCTAAAATCTCGCGATTGCATGCCCTAGTTGAGATTATAAACTGACTAACTTTTAGCTGTAGCTTCGCCCACGTAGTGGTCAGAAACTATGCCACAGGAGCGTACTACTGGGATAAAAAGTATCCTATGTCTTAAAAAGTATCCAAGTTATAAACTATATGCATGCCAAAATTCATCCAAATCCATTTAGCCATTTTAGCATGATTGACATTCAAACTTTCACATTTATAATATTAGTTGGATGACAAGATTTAAATTATCTTCTTATAACTCTGATCTTGGAAAAGAAAAGATATGAATGTCTTTTTTTGTAGGCAAAGTTTTTCGTTCTAGTCTGCCCATGTTGCCGTAAGTTGGTAAGATTGTTTTCTGTTTAGTAATAGCTAAAACCTCGGTTACTTACTGATACATAGACATACCAGTTTCACATTTCCACGTTACCTTATGATGTAATTTCTTGTAGAGGCTCCAAAGTGGAAATTGGAATCTATGGGCAGCTGCGTCGGCTTGTTTGACTCCAATCGCATTTGTCCGATAAAAGTTCCATGAGCTAGAAAATATGAATTTATAACCACACTTGTGTTTTAATTTCGTCAAAACTGGGTGGTAAATGGTCGTTATGATTCATACTCACTGCTGCCTAAGTCAACCAAGAATGCTCTGTTCAAGTGTTTATGATAAACAAATGCAGCATGCACTCGTGAACAGCTAGCATGGTCGATACAAAAATCATTCATCTGCGGGTTCCGACCAAACAAATAACACTTCTTCTCATCAAGCATTAGTTTCTGTATCAATTTGTCGCCCTTTAAAACGTCCAAGTGAAGCCCAGTAGGTGGTTTTCCAGCCCTAAAAGAAAATTAAAATTTATGACCGGCGAACTAGGTCTTCAACTTGTGCGGATACCACAAGAAAGGAGATATCCCTTACCAATTGGGCACCTCATAGTGATTAGCCATGACTAATATTAAGACCTCAGCTGTAATAAAACAGAAATAATTGGCATTAGGATGTGATATAATATTAATTTCAACACATCGAAAGAACCACAACGCTAAGTTTAATCGTTCGTTGTCAAATTTGACCAAAAATTTGACACATCCAAATCCAATCCAATGACAATACATAGACAAAATGCACAGACTCAACACAGACTACCTGACTGAGTGCGTGAATAAAATAGTAAAATACTTGTCGCGTTCAGTCAGACCACCAACTATGTTCGTAGAAAGTGTACGTTCACACTAAAAAAAGCTGAATTTTAAAGCAATTTATTATTACCATCAGTGACGGTTAACCCATAATCATATTAAGCAATTGCCTAGGGCATGATGTCTGGGGGGACACCAGAAGAAGCACAAAAAAAAAGCCGTCCTTAGGGCATCACGTCTCACTCTCACGTCACCAAAAACCAAACCAAAAAAAAATTCTAGGACTAATTTGAAAATTCGCGCGTTTTAAGTTGACATACAGTCCGACCTAGAGGCATAACCCCGCTCCCACTTGCACACTTGCTGCCCGCTAGTGCATTCGGCAATTCGAATGCACCGGAATTGCGATCAGCCAATCACATACCACCCCTTCCCCGCGGGCCCCCCGCCTGACACCCCCGCAAATCTGTATCAATCAAATGTTTAGTTTTTTGAGTAATTGTGTCGGCCGGCTTCTATGCATACATAATCCAATTAATTTGATAATTAATAAGTAAGTCAATAGTTTCAGTAAACTAAAAATCTACGGTGCTGTCATGCTGTGTGAGTCACACAGCACAAATTAGTGTGAGTGTGTTTGTCGACAATTAATTCAAATTCAATTGAATCAGCTTTCCCTAATGTGGAAACAGCCCTGCGTATATTTTGCTCAGCGGAACATCAATCAATCAATCAATCAATCAACTCAGCCCATAACAGTCCACTGCTGGACATAGGCGTCTCCCAGGCTGCGCCACAACACCCTGTCCTCAGCCTTCCGCATCCAGTCTGTCCCAGCCACCTTTTTAAGGTCGTCGGGCCATCTAGCTGGGGGGCGTCCCACACTACGCTAGCCGATACGCGGTCTCCACTCCAGGCCTCGTCTGCTCCACTGGCCATCGGTCCTTCGACAAATATGGCCAGCCCACTGCCACTTCAGCTTGCTTACTCTGCAGGCTATATCGGTAACTCCGATTCTCTTCCGGATAACTTCATTTCTGATCTTATCCTTCAAAGAAACTCCGAGCATAGCCCGCTCGATGGCGCGCTGAGCGACCTTGAATTTGTGGACCAGCCCGACTGTCAGGGTCCATGTTTCGGCACCGTATGTCATAACGGGCTGGGCGCACTGGTTAAAACCCTTATTCTCCAAACACTACGGGATTGGCGACGAGAAGACTTGACGAAGTTTTCCAAACGCTGCCCAACCCAATCGGATCCTCCTGTCGGCTTCTTTCTCACAGTTGTGTCTATCGAGTTGGATAACTTGTCCTATGTAGACGTACTCCTTCACAACTTCGAGAAGCGACCCTTCAATGCGGATTGGACTCGGCAAGACGTGCGTATTGTACATGACTTTCGTCTTGTCCAAATTCATGTCGAGGCCAACCCGCCGAGAGGCTCCATTTAGGCTGTGCAGCATCTGGTCTAACTGTTCCAGTGTCTCTGCCATTATGACGATGTCATCGGCACAACGAAAGTGTGAGATGTACTCGCTGTTTACGTTGATACCCTGTCCAGTCCAGTCCAGCGTCTTAAAAACGTTCTCCAACGCATTGGTGAAAAGTTTCGGGGATATTACATCCTTTTGTCTCACCCCCCTGAGCAGTTGGATAGGGCTGGTTTTTTTATCCTGGATCTGGACAGTCATCGTTGCAGCGTCATACAAACACCTCAACACTTCGATATAACGCCAGTCAATTCGACACCGTTGCAGAGAGGCCAGAACTGCCCATATTTCGATGGAGTCGAAGGCTTTCTCGTAGTCCACAAATACTATACTCAGCGGCTGGTTGTACTCTTCGGTATTCTGTACAATCTGCCGAACAGTATGGATGTGGTCCACGGTACTGAAGCCTTTTCGAAAACCGGCTTGTTCTGGTGGCTGGAACTCAACTCAAGTCTTCTGGTGAGACGGTTCGTGACAACCCTCGAGAACAGCTTGTAAACGTGGCTCAGAAATGAGATAAATGAGATGGGTCTATAGTTCTTCAGCAAGGTTTTGTCGCCTTTTTTGAAGAACAGAACCACCGCACCTCTGCTCCACGCCTCCGGCGTTGTACCCTCTTGGATGATGGAGTTGAAGAGACTCGCTAGCTCACTCAGGACTGGAGCCCCGCCTCCTTTAAGGAGCTCTGTCGTTATTCCGTCATCACCAGATGTTCTTGTTCTTTAGCTGCTCGAGAGCCGCCCTAATCTCGCACTGGTCGACATCTGGGATGTCTTCCGTGTAGTGGCGCGTTAGTTCGGCGCGATGGTCATCTTCACTATGCCCCGCTGGTTTCACCGTCCGCGTTGAGTACAAGTGCCCGTAGAAATCCTCGACTTCCTCAAGTATCTCGGACTTTGAAGTCACGATCCTACCATCCGCAGTTCTCAGTTTCGTCAGATGGGACCTCCCTAATTCCTGAGCGAATACTTTCGACCCTCCGTTCTGCTCAATCGCGATCACAATGTCACGAGTGTTAGAGCACCGAAGGTCGCGTCGCGTCAGCTTTCTAATTTTTAGGTTTAAGGCCCTCTTATCTGACGATGACGGCGGCGTGGATGGCAACTCTCGTCTTTCTCTCATAAGTCCGAGAGTCTCCGAGGAAAGTTTGGACACCTTACTTTTTCGTTGCGACGGGAAAAGTCTGCGGGACACGACGCGTAGTGCTTTGACCACCTCGTCGGCCTTCTCATCGACAGTGCCTGTGATTTCCAGTAGGACGAATCGATTTTGAAGTTCCAGTTGGAACTTTTCGGATCCTAGAGCGGCTTGAAGCTGCGTAGGTCGGAGAGTAGGCCTCATCATGCGGATTCTCTCAGCACGAAAATTGTATTTAGAGTGGTGCCTCGGACAAGCCTGTGATCGCTTCCGGTATTAAACCTGCTGATCACAGAGACATCTCTAAATATGTGCCTCTTATCCGTCATAATGAAGTCTATCTCGTTCCTTGTCACGTTATCGGGGCTCTGCCAGGTCCACTTCCTTTGGGGTTTCTTCTCGAAGAACGAATTCATCAAGAAGAGCCCCTGAGACTCTAAAAAGTTGAAATTCAAATTCAAATTCAAATGGTTTATTTGCAAAGAAAACATACCAGAATTTGCCCCCTGTGATTCCTGCGCCCCAAAACGAACGGACCAACTTACGTTTCACCGCATTCTTGTACTCCCACTTTGGCATTGTAGTCACCCATAACAACGTTGTAGTGGGCCTTTGTAGTACTATGCATTGCCTTGGCGATGTCCTCGTACATGGCCTCGGCTGTCTCGAGAGTGTCAGAGCATGTCGAAGTCGGCGCATATTCCTGTATCACTTTCAGGTAGTACCTGTCAGTGAGTCTCAGTACGCTACCCTTGTCGACACACTACTGATTTCCACAACGCTGCTTGTGAGTTCCCTGTTAACAAGGAAGCCGACACCGCCTTGGGACAGCTGATCACCTTCGCGAAAGTAGAATAGGTGACCTGACTCCAGGGTTATCGTGTCCTCCCCCTGTCATCGGACTTCAGATAACCCCAGTATATGCCAGTTAATGCGACCTAACTCTACCTCGAGTTCGGCAAGGTGATGGTCCAGCCTCGTTCGTTATATACTAGTGTACCAATGTAGATTGTTACATAAAGGCACTTAAACATTGTTTCGGTAATAAAGTATATGTTCTAGACTGCTTGTCGCTATTATTGTAGTATTTTACTTACTATCAATTATGTAAATTAAGATGAGGATCGTACCTACTCAGCGGAGTGCATTAGGAGATACCTATGTCCAGCAGCTGACTGCAACAGTTTGATAATGATGAAGTCCTGATGGGGTTTTGAGTGTAGGTAAATAAAACAATACAGTTAATAGTTTTTAAAGTACATTTTTTTTTATATTACTTCATCTAAGAAGGGTATTACCCGACCTGCCCGTCGGGTAATACCCTCATGGCGAGCATAGCTCAAATACCAACATAACTGTGTTTACTTTACGACTAAATTACGTGTAGTTATTAAAATATTTTTTTTATATTATTATTAATGCGAACTTCTAAAAATAGTACACTTACATGAAAATAAATAGCTTAGTTGTCTTAATATGTGGTGCAAATTCTATAACAAAACAAAAAAGTAAGCGGTACGAAATCTGCCGTTCACCTTTCAGGATAACCTATAAGAAGTCTATGGTGTTAAAATAACATGGTAAATCTCTCAATATTGTGCGTACAAACTCACATTTGCAGTTGAAATGTACGGGAGAACACGTGTTTCAACTATAATGTTAAGTTTGTTCTTGGGATAAAAGACATGGCAGATAACATATATTGTACGGACCACGCGAGTTGAACTTGCACTTGTCCGGTTTTCGTTTTGTTGAAATGAAATGAAATGATTTATTCTGTAAATAGGATATCAGAATCAAATTTACACGTCCAATTAAAAAAAAACAATTAAAAAATAAGAATGATGTAGTCGACATTTCCTATCTGACTACCCCTGAGAAGAAATGGCGAAACAAACTCAAGGGTCAAAGTCTCTTTTAAATGTCTAGACATAATCTTGGTCAGATCATGTGAGGACCATGTAGATCCATGTCTGAAATGGTCTTTTGAAGAAAGAACCACACAAATTTGATTGGACCTGTCCAGTCAGTGCAAGCATTTGTCAGTAATCGTGTAGCTCAACTCAGAACTTAAGGAGCTCAACGACTCGACGAAAATACCAAGGAAAAGACATTTGGGTAGGCCGCATAAAGTACTCAAAATGCCAGACTATCATTAAAACTGATAGAAAAAAAAACAAAAGGAAATAAATAAAAATGACCCACATTATAAATTTAGCATTTAACTTTAGCTCTCGGCGGAGTGGTGGGGGTTTATATGCTCGTCGTATTGTCTTAGGAGTAAGGTCCAAAATCGCTTAAAGTAATTAAGGATCAGAGCTAAAGATAAATGCCGGCATTTATACACATAGTGCTCTCACATTCACAATAATTAATGTTATTGTGTGATTTTGTAAGCTTTACGTTTTTGGATCCATTTTACAATGAAAAGGTACCTATCTATTCTGCCCTGTGTAGCCTGTCTACGAGACGTAATAAAATGTGTCGTTTTACACCGACACTCAGTGGAGTGTCGGTGTAAAACGACACATTTTATTACGTGGTATAGTGATACCACGAAGATATTTTACATTGCACAACCCATCGAAACTAAAACACGAACACAAAATTCAACGGTCGTAAAAATCCGCACCAAAATAACAATTTCAAAATATTTCCTAACCTATTTCGAAAACACAATTTTCATTTCGTTTTTAGTCAATTGGCGTGTTACTGTTTTTTTACACTGTATTCATGGTCCAGCGTATTATAAACTCGACGCAGTCAATTTTCGCGCACCATTTTTATACCACGTAATAATAGGCGAACGTCCATTGTACGTGGCCAGATGTAGTCGTCGTTGGTAGCCTGCCGTAGCCCGGGGATTCTTCGCACCCCCGTCCCGCCGTAATCGTGACCGCTACCTTGACCAGGAATAGCGGGACCACCGGGAACTGGGGGCCGTTGTTTTGGCACTTTTTTCATAAGGAGGTTTTAATGCCCGTAGTCACCACGCTGGGCAAGCGGGTTGGTGACCGCAGTGCCAATCCTTTCGCAACGATGACGCTGGTGCCCGTCATCGCTCTGAAGAATTTATATTGGCTTGTTGGATGGTTATACCGCCATCGGTCGGTCGCCAGCGCCTCGTCCGTCAGTGGCAGGGTGTACCGCGCGCAGGTGAGGATGACATTTGGGGAGCCCGGTTGTTGTGTGCTCCCACTTACACCCCAGCGGAGCGTTCATTTCAAAATAAAAAATATTAAAAAAATAAAAAAAGACAGATGATACAAGAAAGGCTCGATAATTTATCGATATTATACATTGAGTCCGATGTGTTAAAAACGTTAGACGTTAATACTACCTTGCGTGAATTCAATGCCCGGAAAAGCCGCAAGGCGCATTTCAATAAATAAATAAATTATGCTTTGGTTTTTATTGTTGTCGCACCTACTCCACTTCTAAGGTACGTTACATCTCATCATCTTATTTTACAAAATAGGATACTGTGGGCCCCCCGCCCACAGGCGTGGATTGCTTAGGGCATCAAGTAGTCTTAATCTGTCACTGATTACCATACTAATCCACCACACCTTTCCAACATCTACAACATGTAACAAAAACCCTTTTCGACCCAATATGGTGGTGTTCAGTATCGTACTAAGCGTAGACAGAGAATCAAAGAGTCTATTTACGTTGCAAGAAAAAAAAAAATTGGGATTTTACCTGTAGCCGTAATGTCAACAGTCAACTGTAGAAAACACTTTTATAAGGACTAATACGATATCGTTTAAATTCGGTCCTCATTTATTTGTTTAAGTATTCAACATGACTTATGTTGAATACTTACAATAAATGAGGAGGGTATTTAAAACAAGCCTGAGTTGACAAAACACATAGGCACATTTATGGGGAGTGCCGACAAAAGTGAAAACATAACGCGCCTACAATTTAACTTCACTTCTGCTACGCTATTACAGCATATCGGCGCGAACAATACTATAGTAGTCTTTGGGCGCGAACTTGTCAGTGACGCGAACCCAAAAGTTTTTTCCCTACCAAAAATTGCTCAACGCTCCTAAAGAAGTTTTCACCTCAAAAACACGTTTCATATATGGCCCCCATACAAAAAGAGTTTATCTCGACGTTTTTGTCATTTTTTTTTACTAAAGTATAGGTATGTGATGCAGTGTCAAATATTGTACGATGGTACGAAACCCTACGTGTATGAGTCTGACTTGCACTTGGCCGCTTTATTTTTTATTATTCAAGCTTTTGCCCGCGCTTCGCCCGCGTGGCGGTCGGAAATTCTACCACGGGCATGTAATACCGGGATAAAAAGTACCCTATTAGAATCCTAACACTTCGGGGAATACAGGCGTGATGTTGTTACTCGTAAAATGTAGATAATAATATTCGTTCAAACAGTACCTGCATCGTTTTACTTGGACGGGTGAAGGGAGTAACAAGCAATAATGCTTGCTGCCTTTCATCGTCCTACGCTGCTATGTATTTAATCGATCAAGGACAGCTAATGAGACATAATTTATTTTCCATGTTTTGGGCACCACATGGGGTACTCGCCGGGCTTTAAGATCCCGGTGTCACCCTCTGGCGTCGGAATACCGACGCCCGAGGGCGACACTGGGATCTGTAGTAGTAATCAGCTGATCTATTCTGTAAAAATCTCACCGTGAAACCTCGGGTGCAGTGAGCTTGAAGTGAGTGTCAATATTGTCAATCTCTAGCATCAGGCAGAAAGACAACTCACATCAAGCTCACTTCACCTAAGTTTCCACGGTGAGACTTTTACAGAATAGCACTGCTGCTATTCTAGTGATCTACTATTCTGTAAAAAACCCCGTGAAATCGGAAGTGAAGTGAGCTGCCAATAATGTCAATCCCTAGCCTATGGTGGAATGACAGCTCACTTCACCTTAATTTTCACGGTAAGGTTTTTACAGAATGGTCCGGCTGAAATGCCTTTCAGAAGGCGTGAATTCTAAATTCTCCTTTCGCATTTGTAATTTTACTAGTTTTGGCCCGCAGCTTCACCCGCGTGAATATCGGAAAATATCCCACGGGCACGTACCACCGGGATTAAAAGTAGTAAATCCTAATTGTTAATCCGCTAAAAATAAACTAAAATATGTGCAATATGTACTAAGAAGCAAATTGCAAAGAAATAAGTTAACATAGGTCATATATATCTAAAAGAGGACAGTACTGCAAGACTTAAGATGCCGCATTTCTGGATTTAATTTGATCAATTTGTTTTAAATTTCTCTTAACAATTTAAGTAAAAAAAGAAAACTTTAGTCATTTGGAGCTATTCAATAATAACTCGACACTTCTATGTCATAAAAACATTAGTTATTTGCAACTTGAATGTATGGGACATCCCATGAGTGGAATGGTAGACATTTTGACGAAAATGCCCTGTAGGGTAAACGAAAGCTCGAATAATTCCGAAGAAAGAAAGAATTTACATGTACATAATTAACCTTGATTATGAAACTATTTCGTTTTTTAAGGATTAATATCATGATACGGGTATATAATATATATATATATATACAAGGTTACTGGTAACTCGACGTATTCCTTGCAGGACGTCATAATAGGGTTAAAATGCAACAAATTAGGCCACCAAATGTTCTACCGAAATTCAGTAGTTTTTGAATTAGTTAAGAGTTTTAGTTTTTTAATGAAAAATCCCAGATTAAACCATTTGAAACCAATTTAAAAATGATTTACGGCGCGACTGTACTGAAATTTAAGTTATTATCATAGTTGACGCCGTAGCAGACCTTTGTTAATAATTAAAAGTTCAATAATGCCTAAAACTTTGGCAAATATCACTAATAAAACATTTATTTTTTTGGAATTTTTGCTATTACTTCATAAAAAATGTAGTCTAGTGCAGTAAAAAATACTACACCTGGTGTACAAATTACTAAGAAAATATCCTTGTCTTATCAGCTATCCAAAAAGGTATGAAAGTTAATACAAAATCATGGACTACATTATGAAAATCGTTTTTTATTTAGTACAGGCGTGCGTTTCACAAAAAGGTGATTATTCGAAAAATCAAAAACAAAATCGTGAACATTATTATTCTTTTTAATCAATATTAAAAACTTTAATTACACACATTTCACACGTCTTGTTCGATGTGCTGCCCTCGGTTTCGAATACATGTTCTTATTCGCTTACTTACTTCGGTTTTTGTTATTCTTGAGGTGATTGTTGCCCTCATCTGGTCCGCCACATTTGTAATTCTCTCCCTTAGTTCTTCAATTGAATTTACTGGGGTCACATAAACCAGATCTTTCATATGACCCCAGACGTAAAAGTCTAGCGGCGTCAGATCAGGGCTTCGTGCAGGCCACGGAATCGGCCCACCGCGCCCTATCCATCGGTTTGGATAGTTTTCATCCAGCAATTGTCGAATTGTGATTCGGAAGTGGGCTGGACATCCGTCATGTTGGTAAATCATGTTTGCTCTTCTTTCTTCCGGTACATCCGTGAGCAGTGCTGATAAATGATTTCTGAGGAAATCTTCATAAAGTTCCCCATTTAGTGTTCGGGGTAAAAAATGTGGGCCAATTAATTTGTCGTCAATAATACCCATCCAAACATTAAGCGAGAACCTTCGCTGGGATGCGGTTGGTTTCAGTTTTTTAGGGTTTGCTTCTGCTTTCGGTGCCCAGTAATGTAAGTTGTGGTAATTTGTGATACCATCACGATCAAAACATGACTCATCGGTCCACAGAATGTTTTTTAAAAAGTTTTCGCTGTCGGCGTTGGCACTTAGCATAAAACGACAAAATTCAAGCCGTCTCGGCGGATCTCTTTCTTCTAATGACTGGACCGGTTGGTAATGGTATGGATGTCGGCCTGACAAGTGAACTACAGACCAGACTTTCCACTGCGACATACCAAGCTCACGCGCTACGATGTTTGTCGATGTGTTAGGATCGTCAATAAAACGTTGAAGAATAAGCTCCTCATCCTCAGCCGTGTATCTCCGGGAACGACCAGTGTCAACTTGCCTGCTTCTTTGGACGCTGCCAGTTTCAGATATTCGCCGATAAGTCGATCCGAAGACACTAACGTGGGGGAGTCGGCGGTTGGGAAAGCGAAGATAATATTCTCGCCGAGCCTCAGCAGCGTTACCGTCACAAAGTCCGTAACAGTACATTATGTCAGCGTATTCAGGATTAGAATATGCAGCCACAGTCAGCGCTTATGAAGGCACAGCACAGCACAAGAGCAAGATACGCTGCAACAGTTAGGGAAATAGCCAGTAACAAAACACGAACTTGCGCGACGTAGAGTTGAAACTAACTAACGCTGACGACCAAATTTTGCAAAATCGCACCCCCTGTCATGCCGAGAGAACAATAGCGACCAATCACAAAGCTCCCCGAGTGGTTGGAGTTCAAGCGCAGGTAAAAACTACGAATAATACGAATACGAAACAATAGGTTGACCGTCTCGCAATTTTACCTGCCCCCCATAAAACTCTTCTCTTCCCTGGCACACATGCAAAAGTATTGACAATCATACCTTTCTGAATAACTGATAAGACAAGGATATTTTCCTAGTAATTTGTACACCAGGTGTAGTATTTTTTTTTGCACTAGACTACATTTTTTATGAAGTAATAGCAAAAATTACAAAAAATTTAATGTTTGGTTAGTGATATTTGCCAAAGTTTTAGGCATTATTGAACTTTTAATTATTAACAAAGGTCTGCTACGGCGTCAACTATGATAATAACTTAAATTTCAGTACAGTCGCGCAGTAAATCATTTTTAAATTGGTTTCAAATGATTTAATCTGGGATTTTTCATAAAAAAACTAAAACTCTTAACTAATTCAAAAACTACTGAATTTCGGTAAAACATTTGGTGGCTTAATTTGTTGCATTTTAACCCTACTTCATAGTAGTCCCCGGACTAGACGACGCTTGGCTCAAAATATTACCTAAACTTATATTAAACTGAAAGGGCCCAATACGTATTATTTTGTTACTTTTTAGATGTTTTTGTGTCGGGGGTTTTTAAATTTTAAAGTTAACTTTTATTTCTAATTTTTTCCCTAAAAGTGAAACCCATACTAAAATTAATTTATATACGTTACAAGTGCATGTCTAAGTCTCAGAAATTCATATGTGCAGGTACCGAATTTCAACTTAATCGGTCCAGTATATTTGGAGCAAATCGGCTGTGACAGACAAACAGAGTGATCCTATAGCCTCGATTCCTAGTGGGGACACTAGGAACATTTGTCGAGCGACATGTGTCCCCGGAGACATCGGGCGATGTCGGGCGACGTCGGACGACATCGCCGCGACTTGGGATGGCGATCTGAGATCGATTAATAAAAAAATCGATTTCTTGGACCAAGAAATTCGATTTTTTTAATCGATATCGGATCGATCCAGTGAATCGATATTTCACCCTAGAAAATCAACATTCGATTTTTCTGTTTTGATAAGAACCTGAACCGTTCTATTATTTACAATTATTTGAATGTATTGTTCACTAATTACTCAAAAACTCGCTAGATGGCTGTGTACTTAGTTTCCTTCGTTTATACTACAAATGTATTTTTTTACGTTAACATAGAAAATACAAACTCGAAAAGCAAATCGAAATAAGATCGATTTCTGAAAAAACGGTTTTTTAAACCTCGATTTTTTTGTGAATCGGTTTATTAGATTTCGATTCGAATCGATTTAAGAATCGATATTTTTCGGAAAGAATCGCCATCCCTAGCCGCAACATTGTTGAAACTGTTCCTTGTCGCACAGTCGATGAAGAGTAGTGATAAGCAAGGAACATATCTAGGGAGAAGAATGACAACTACGAACAAATAAAATGGTACGGTTTTTGGCGCCTCCTGGTGGATGCCCCAAAAAACTCGCGAAAGCGGGATATTCAAAATCGCATTTCTTTGAGATACTTGTATATAAGCCTGTCCACGAAAGCAGAACTGGGAAACTGTAACCGATGTTAAATTTTTGTGCAATTGCACAGGTTACAATTTTCCAGCTCCGCTTTGGTGGTCAAGTAGCCTTATTGATGAAATTAACATATAAAGGTAAATACGAGAAAATGTATTCTTGCTTGTAGAAAACTTTGAACAACAAAATCATAAGTTAGTGGTTGATTTTTAAAAGTCAAAGACTACTCAACGTCGTTAATGGTGAGGATAACACTTAACGTTGCAAAAAGAGAATTCACAAGAAATAACATCTAAAGTAATAGGAGAAAATGTATTTTTGCTTGTAGAAAACTTTGAACAACAAAATCATAAGTTAGGTAGTGGTTGATTTGTAAAAGTCAAAGACTACTCAACATCGTTAATGGTGAGGATAACACTTAACTTTGCAAAAAGAGAATTCACAAGAAATAACATCTAAAGTAAATAATTACGTTCCTAGATTATCATGCGCTCACGCCGGCAGACATTTTTCTTGTGAACTGGGGCTGCCAGGTGTATTTAACAAAATCTTACCCACTAAGTTTTATTAAATTAATTTTAGAAAATAAGTAGCCTCCGCGCTCTGCCCGATGTGTTGCAGTAAATTAAATTAATTATTTATTTCTGTATTGGCTTGATTGGATAACTCTTTTGTCTATTTATAAGTACAAACTTAGGCTATACGAGCGTATATCTATTATATTATACATACATTATATTTTTATTTATCCAATTTTAATAATATTAACATTGATAACATTAACCGAAATAATAAATCGGCTAACTTGTTGGTTAACAAAAATGTTGATAAAACTACCAAATGGTAGCTTTTTAACATTTATGAACCTTTTTAGTTTATGTTATGTTGCCATCCTTGAAAACGTCATTATTGAAGACCGAAGTTTTTAGGTCCCACATAATAGAGGAGAACATGGCAACATAGGTCTAGCCCCCGTAGGCATTCCTAAGTTTACCCAATGAGACGACCCCGCCTGGTGATAAGGAACAGTTTCAACAACGTGTACCGAATTTTAACCTAATCGGTCCAGTAGATTGGGAGCAAATCGGCTGTAACAGACGGACAGAGTGATCCTATAAAAGTTAGTAGTCAACAACTAACCCTTATATACCCTACCCTTACCCTTCGTCATGTCGGTGTGTCCGTCTGTCTGTCCCCGGCTTAGTTCAGAGACTCTTAGTACTAGAAAGCTACTAGAAATAAAATATAAAAAATTGGGTACCTTACACGTAAAATAAGTATGATATTTTTTTCTATCCCGGTCTTGGTGTGGGGTGTCGTTGGATAGGCCGTTTAAAAATATTGCCGGTTTGTGAAAACCATTTTCCGATTCAGGGATCCGTTTGCGTAATATAAAGCCTTAAAGTGCAAATTTGCCCCTGCCAGCTAAATGGTTGTTTTTGGATATGTGAGAAAACTCATGGCAATAGTTTATATAACGAAATTAAAAGACAAACTGGCGCCGATTCCCTTGTTCACAAACAAAACTAAACTTAAGTTCAGTGCATCTTTTTCTTTCTATTTCATTAAGAAAAGGACAGAAGATAAATTTTAGTTTAGTCCTGTCAAATTAATCAGCGCCTGTCACTACTCCATACAAGTTTAGACGTGATTAAAAACTTGCCTACTAAAATTACGTCAATTTACGTCAAGCGCTGATTAATTTGACAGGGCTAAACTAAAATTTATCTTCTGTCCTTTTCTTAACGAAATAGAAAGAAAAAGATGCACTGAACTTAAATTTAGTTTAGTTTGTGAACAAGGGAATCGGCACCACTGTCAAACTAACTAGGCTTTACAAGTTAACGAGTGACAGTCGACCAACTTACATTTGCTATTGGAGAATTGAGCGTGACATACATCGATGTATGGAAGAACATGTTTTTCAATTACAATGTTTAGTTTGTTTTTGAGATAAATTCATCCCAACTTTGAAACCCTTCATTGTGCGTGGTCCGACACGCACTTGGCCAGTTTTTTTTTTCCTTTTGTGGTGCGGAATCCTAAAAACGCCGACAAAATTACTTACATATTATATATTCAGACATAATTGTCTTGTAGTTATTTTTAGAACTTATCACACTTTGACCTTATTGTACCAAGGAAACTTAGCGATTCATATGAATGCGAAGTTATTAAATCCTACTAATATTATAAATGCGACAGTTTTTAAGGATGGATGTTTGTTACTCTTTCACGCAAAAAGTACTGAACGGATTTGGATGAAATTGGGCACACAGACAGTTTATAACCAGGAAAAACACAGAGGATACTTTTTATCCCGTTACCTATACCAAAGAGGTCAAATCTTATTTGGGTGAAACCGCGGGGCGCATCTAGTAATGTTCATATTTGTATTGACAAGCGAATGTGAGCAAGCGTTGCATACTAATATGACCTTAAATTCTAAAAAATAGGGTTCATATTTGTATGAAAATTTAACGGAGCTATGAAAAGTTTATGTGCGATCTGTGAATCTTGCCCGTAATCTTCATAAACCGGTTGCCTGTGTTGCCAGGGGCCTCGGTGACCCTTTAGTAGCTTCCCGCGACCCCGGCAGGCATCGGCCCTAGTGGACCCCTACATATGTATGTGCTGACGACATCTCTTTGAGGCGCGCGTGGAATACAACGCGCCGTCGACCCGGGCCTGGTCCTTACCGGGCGGTGAGCTACCCATTGCTCACCGTCCGCAAGCCCGCGCCTACGGTGGCCGGAGGGTCTACTCCCTAAGCACTAAATCCGTAGTTTCGGTCGAAGTTACGGGCGTTTCCTATTCCGTATCACCTACGGATATAAGACTACTTCGGAGCCCAAGCTCAGAATGAACGACGACACGAATTGACGGTTGTCCCTACTCGCAATGTGTGATTGCCTATTCGAAAAAATTAATTTGTGACTTGTTTTGACGAATCAACTACTTTCGAACGGGCCCGTACCTTCGTTGACGGACTTAGAGAGTAGTCCCCCAGGTTGATATGATTACGGCAGATATTACCTAGTTGGTTTGTCCGTTTACGTCATGATAAGTATTCAAATATATTGAAGGGCTTGTGGCTAAATAATAACAGCACCACGGATCGATCTTAATGATTAAGCGACCTTGCCGAGGCCGGTCCGTGGATGTTGACCACCCGTTACATACCGAGATCTCTCCATGCCTACAAAAGCACGTTAAAGGCTCCTACATACTGGCGTGACTTGTCGCCGCGACGCGACGCGACACAAAGACACCGCGTGTAGCGCTACAAGCGGTGCCTTTGTGTCGCGACAAGTCGCGCGCCAGTATGTAGGAGCCTTAAAGCGTTGATCCCAGCCACCGGTCCCAGCTGTCATTCGTAGATCTTTGACAGACGTTATGGGTAGTCAGAAGCCCGACTACCCGTAACGGCGTAACGTGCTTTCCGAGGCTCGGAGGAGTCGCAGTATGTAATGGAAGGTCACCCATCCACGGACTGATGTCGGCAAGCCCAACTTAACCTTCGAACGACCCGTGCGGCTGGTATTATTGTTACCTACTTAGCTACGAGCTCCTCAATAACTCCACAATAGGTCTGTGGGTGTTTGGTTATATGTCAAACGTAACAGGTTCTATTAGCTGAAATATCACTTGTCTTTTTGGTTTGCTATATCTTTTTAGGGTTCTGCAGATAAATTGGCAAAAAAGGATTATAATTTCGTCCTGTCCGTCTATCCATCCGTCCAGATGATATACTTACTTCACTTTTTACTCTGAGACTTCTTGTACTATATCGATGAAAGTTGGAACACACCTTGTGTTCTGTGCAGCGCCTGTGGTGTAGTGAAAATAAATTAAATACTCTTCCCATACATGTAACCGAGGAATAAAAAAATCTGTGAAAAAACCAGTGCACATAAGCGTGTGGGATATCGTTGGATCCCATAATTAAAAAGATTGTGATGTTTTTATGTAAATAGGAATATTTTCGTTTACAACTGCAGTCATAACTTTAATTTTCATTGTTTTTCGAGAAATACTTGAATTACAAATTTATTTTTGCGGTCAACAAAATCAAAACGTTACGCGTAAATATTCATCTTAACTACGGTACTCTTCACTGTGCCTTGTCCGATTCGCACTTGGCCCATTTTTCGGGTTCCGTCGTCAACAAGGAGCCCTTCTAGTTTCGCCATGTCCTTCTGTCTGTCTGTCTGTCTGTCCCTGGTGTAGCTCAGAGACGCTTAGTACTAAATCACACATTCGACACATTGGTAAAATAAAATCTTTAAAAAAAATGTTTGGTATGTCCCTTACACATAGGGTTGCCATCTCTAAAATTTGGCAACCAGGACGAAAAGCGTAAAATCCCCGGATTTTGGAGCTCAGAACCCGGACACGTCAACAGTTTTTTTTTATTTAATTTAGTCAGTATAATAAAAAATTGTTCAAATTGTCATAAATTGTTTATTTCTTTATTTTCAAACAAACTTAACTAAATTAAGTAATCTTTCTTCGTAATATGTGACAAAAACAGAACAATCTTAAAGTAACAACTTACAAGAGACCATTTCAGTATTCAGTGTTACGTTTTTTTACTCTTTTAACACATTAATCTTACACCTTCTTAAAGTTTTCATCAGCAGCCATATTATGAACATAAAAAATCCCTAAGAAACTTAAGCTAAATATAGTCTTCTTAAAAGTTAAGAAAAAATCTCAAGTCGCGCTGCCGCCCAGCGGCGACCAAAAGCCAGAAAATTCAAACCCGGACTACAAATGAAACCCCACCCGGATGCTCCCCGGACGCCCTCTAAACTAGGACAAATCCGGGGAAACCCGGACGGATGGCAACCCTACTTACACGTAAAGTGGGGATGATATATATTTTCTCGTCTGTCCCATGATGTGGGTTATCGTTGGATAGGCCGTTCAAAAATAATGCGAATCTGTGAAAACTATTTTTCGATTCAGGGATCCGTTTGCGTAATATTAAGCTATAAAGTCCCCCCCTGCCAACTATGTAAATGGTTGTTATTGGGTATGTGAAAAAAATCATGGCAGTATAAATATAACAATGTTAAGGCGCTGACAAGACCCAATTGACAAAAATAGGCTTCTCTTAAGAAAAAAAATTGCCAAATCTGTCTAGTTTGTGGTAGCGAAAAAAATATAATGTTCATTTTAAACATACATATTTCCCAGAATTTGGTTGTTACCAAAACACGTTTTGAAAAAAAATCTCGATACAAACTAACGTTAAACTAACTTCTTACCTTGAGTTCTAATCCAAAATATCTCTGTTAAATATCAACATACGTTACGTATTTAAATAATAACAAGAACGTCTTATTTGAATGCAGAACTTGGTTGTTTTTTATTTTCGATTACTCAACCCAATTTTGAGTAAATAGATAATTTCTTCATATTTTGCAATAAATTACAAGCGTTGTGTCATCGCGCTTCTCTTTCTTTTCTATGCAATTCGACAGTGACCGCGGTTTAGGTGTTGTTCAGTGTCTTAAAATGAAAACTATCACAGTTATGTAGGCTTTACAAGTTAACGAGTAATAGTCGACCAACTTACATTTTCAGTTGGAGAATTGACCGTGATGTATATCGATGTATGGGAGAAGATGTTTGTTTGTCAGCTACAGTGTCAAGTATGTTTTTGAAACAAATTCATTCCAACTACGGAACCCTTTATTGTGCGGGGCCGACACGCACTTGG
The DNA here is from genome assembly GCA_905333075.3 of Atethmia centrago. Classification (NCBI taxonomy): domain Eukaryota; kingdom Metazoa; phylum Arthropoda; class Insecta; order Lepidoptera; family Noctuidae; genus Atethmia; species Atethmia centrago. Next base: position 21,308,214 of record HG995385.1, read on the forward strand.
CCGGTTTTTCAAACATAGAGCAGTAAAATAAGAGAACAAAATACAAGTTTTTAGGATAAAATTAATTTCACTCGTGGATACATCTTCTTTAGAAACAGTCATGAGGCTGTGTTTGTTATTTGTTTTAATATTGGCTCTAAAAATTGTGACGGCGTCACACTTTGCCTACCCAACTGCACTAAGTTACGATGACTGGGTCTGCGAGTTCGTCGACATTGTTGAAGATAACTTTATTGGAACCCCATTGCCGAATCACCATGTCAAAACAAATATTACTGAAGCGAAGAAGCCAGGAGATATGGAGGAATCAGACGAAGAAAATGATATACAAGTCAAGTTTCCGAAAGATGAAGTGACTGTTTTTAGTAACGAAGCTGATACATCTGACGCGCCTGGAAATAGCCTTACAGCTGATGATTGTACAGGTAAAAATGTTCGATTTGGTGACTCCTGTGTACAGGTACATGATGAATGATGAAAAAGAAGACAGAGAGCAAGAGAGAAGAATTTTGAAGAAAGAAGATAGAGATATTGATAAAATAAAATGTGACCGTGCTTGATAAAAGATTTTAGATGGTATTGAACGTTTTATTTTCCTCTTTTCTTTCTTATCAATAATTCAAAGTAATGTAATCTATTATCGACTAATGTGCTGTGTTAGTAAAGTAAGTAGATAGACCTATTTAAAATGACTGACAGAATACACAAAAGTGCATGTAGGTATGTAACTGAGTTGACAGGATAATATAATTATTTAAATATCGTATTATTTTATGACCAGCTCAGTAACAACTTAAATATACATTTTTAACGAGTTTGAAGTTAAAAATAGAATCATTCGTTGATAGACCCTCGTTGTAAACAATAATGCAGTTGTTTTTGGTGTGTTTAGTCACGGTTTTAGTATTATCTACCTATACCTACATTATAAATAATAAAATTGTAACGAATTCAACTGTACATTAAATATTTAAAAAAAGTCAATGCTCCAGGTGTGGGACCGATGATAACCAATTCTAATACCGAAAAAATTGTTTAAATTTTTTTATTTAGATCTTTATGACACTTTTACACGTATTTTTTTTATTATTGCCTTAAAACTCGATCCTCGAACTCGATTAAATCCCTTAGAAGAAATGCAAGTCATAATAAAATAGCACACGAATGTGTTAATATGAGTCTAACAATACAGGACCACGTCTGGAAGGACCTTTTGAAGAAAGAGCCACTGCAGCTTTGACCTGTCTCGACAGACGTCATGCATGTATCAGTAAACGTGTAGCTCAACCCTATTTTATAAGGAGCTCGACGACCCGTCACACGTAGCTACGAGATCTGCAGAACATTTGCGTAGGCCACTTAAAACATACTCAAAACCGTTCTATCTAGCTTACATGGTATATCTATTACATTATATCTATCTCATTCGTATCTCATTCACAGTTACATTCTCTTTAAATGTCATTAAAAAATATTATAAGTTGTGTCACCACGTAAATCAATTACAGTACATAAAAAACCCCGACACTAACAAAAACATCTAAAAAGTAACAAAATTATACATGTTGGGCCCTTTCAGTATAATATAAAGGGGGTTTTTTAAATTTTAAATTTAACTTTCATTACCTACTTTTTAAACATTATAAAATCAAAATATTACAAAATCAAAATCGGTCCATGCATTCGGGAGCTACGATGCCCCAGACAGACACACACACACACACACACACAGAGACAGACAGACAGCCAGACACGTCAAACTTGTACTTATATATTTACTATATACTTATATACTTATAATACCCCGTCGCGTCGTTTTTGCGTCGGGGGTTAAAAACAATGAAAAGGTTTTTTAGGGTTCCGAAGTAAACAAGGAATCCTTATAGTTTCACCATGTCCGTCTGTCTGTCTGTCCCTGGTGTAGCTCAGAGACGCTTAATACGAGTACTTAGAAAGCTGTAATTTGGCATAGGTGCCTGTACATATTAATCACACAGAAAAAGTGGTAAAAAAACCCGTGTGTTGTGAAAAAATCATGGCAGTAGTACATATAATGAAATTAAAAGGAAAACTATCACAGCTAAGTAGACTTTACAAGTTAACGAGTAATAATCGACCAACTTAAATTTGCAGTTGGAGAATTGACCGTGACCTATATCGATATGTAGGTATGGGAGAACATGTTTTTCATCTACAACTTTCATTCCATTTTTATTCCCAAGACTATCTCGATTAATAATAACGCATCTTTCAGTGATTGGGCTACCATTGGTATTCATAAAAGTAGAACACTGCTTTATGAGCTGTACAAAGAAAGGACATACATAAACACTGCTGAATTTAATTTATATGTTAGAAACTATTCAAAATTATTTAAAAAAGTTTGTTGTATGGCCAAGTTGCGTCATTTGAGTTCGAAGATTAAAAATAGTAGTAATGTAATCAAAACGACTTGGAAAATGATTGAAACGGGAAGGTCGGGTAGTAACCGAAATACTGACTATAGCCTGTCAATGTCAGCCTGAAGCACAGATCCAACCTAGTTCAGGTAAATTAGCATCTGTGCTCTATTATAATTGTTAAGGTATTTATTGTAAATGTGTCCCTCTTATAAATAATCGATTTATTATTATATTATTATTATAATTAATGACAACATAATAAAATCAGACTTGCGGCCTTTGAAAATTTATTTTCAGATATTCCCGTTTCAACTACTAAATCCCTAAACTCATCACCTTCTGTTGCTGAGTCTTTGCTCAAGGAAAATGTTAATGTTTGCGATTCGGAATTTCATTTTGAAAATATTACCTGTAGATATATAATTAAAACCTTTCACACTTTAAATGTAAAAAAGACTGCAGATCTGTGGGGTAATTCTGTAGAAGTTTCTAAGTCAATTATTGACATTGGAGCTCCTACTTTATCTCTTATCTTTAATAATTGCATTGACTGTGGGGAGTTTCCTGACCTTATGAAAAATAGTAAAATAATACCTTTGTTTAAATCAGGTAGTACATCAGACCCCAAGAATTATGGACCTATTTCAGCACTTAGTAAAATTTTTGAAAAAATAATTTTAGGCCAATTACAAAGATTTTTTGATAAACATAAATTATTGCACAATAAACAGTTCGGTTTTACAAGGGGTCGTTCGACTACTGATGAACTTTTAGGACATATTTATAATGCATGGTAAGATAAACGCGATGCCTTGCCATCTTTTGTGATTTGTCCAAGGCATTCGATTGCGTTCTCAATGAAACGTTAATCAGGAAACTCCGCCACTACGGCATCCGGGATACCGCTCTGGATCTTCTTACTTTATACTTGAGTAATAGGATTCAGAGCGTTGACGTTAATGGGAAAAGATCTCCCGGATCTATAGCAACAATGGGAGTCCCGCATGGCTCAATACTCTGTGAGTTGACTGGTAGAAATCGTTGCGTAAGGAAAAATTGTTATGCTCCGTCCATGCGACTTTTTCTCTCTCTCTGTCTCTTTTTATTATACACCACATATTGTATATAATTGAGAGAGACTGAGAGAGAAAGTGTGATTTAATACGCGTTTATAATACAGAGACATCTAGAATAAGTTTTAGAAGCATAAAGTTACCACACGAGTGTGTAAAAACTAAAAACGCGTATGTGGGTGGGTAAAACCGTTTAATAAGCGAGCTAAAAGAAACTAAAAAAAAGTTAGTTTCAAGATCTCGAGTTTTTAAGTCGGGTCCACTGCATCAGGTTTTCTAACAATACATGTTAGTAAAATATGTTAGCAAAACAGCCAGTCCGCTACGACCTTTGAGTGAACATTGAAAAATGTTTATGTTAGAAAATCGCTTTTCAAAAATGAGGTCCGACGAGGAAGACGTGTCTGCTGGTCTAGCAATAGTAGATTTAGATCTACAAAGAATAAAATAGAAATAGATTTTTGATATCTCCAAAAAGGCATCTTGCTTTTTATGTTTGTTTTTATAATCAATTGATGTAGCGTCCCATAGCACTGGTCTTTCTCGAACTAATTGTATAAAAACCATTTATTTTCTTTATTCCACTCCAACACTACACATAAAACTTTAAAAAATGTCACGAAACGTCTTCGTCTTGAGAGCACTAAACACGAAATGAGTGACTTCTTCTCAAGGAACATATTTACTCTAGGGAGGCTTCTTCTCTAAATGTAGGTATAAATAAATTACTGCCGTGATTTTTTCACATAATTATCCAAAAACAACCATTTAGCGGGCAGGACACACTTTACTCTAACAAAAATTAGGTCTGTAAGTACAGCATAATGTTACAAACGGATTTACGGATCCCTGAATCGAAAAATAGTTTTCAAAGATCCGCAATATTTTTGAACGGCCTATCTAACGATACAACTCACCATGAGACAGACCATAAAAAAAAAAATCATCCCACTTTACGTGCAAGGGAGGTATCATACAAAACATTTTTTCAAGATTTTATTTACTACTTTGTCGGCGTGATTTGATGTATACCCATGCCAAATTACAGCTTTCTAGTACTAAGAGTCTCTGAGCTAAGCCGCGGACACACAGACAGACGGACATGGCAAGGGTTCCTTGTTGACTACGGAACCCTAAAAAGGTCGATCACTGCTTTCATTTTGGTCTAGCAAATGAAAAATCAGAGTTTAAAACTAGATTCTATCACAAAGTGCAAAGTTTGCGCGCTCCGTTGCCGTCACCACATGACCCTGGCAGAATGGCTCAGTTACAATTTTGGCAAAAAAAAAAAACAACCTAACCACAGAACAATAATACTCACTCAGCAACAACTGTCAGTTGTTGTGAATTGAATGGGGCGTCGTGCCGTAAAATTGTAAACAGTGCAATCATTTATAAAGCAATTACTGAAAATCACTACTTTCACGTGATTAGTGTGTCGAAATAAAATGGTTTCTAGCGAGGAAGAGCCGGAAGTGAAAATCGGCGACCCGTTAACATGGGACGTCGATATGGAGATTCAATTGTTTTACGCCATGGCTAACCACAAGCCGGTTGGTATAAACAAACATTTTCACATGGCATGCATTTGGGAGAAGCTTTCCAACTCTATCACTAAAGAGATTTCAACCCAAGATATATGGAAGCACATAGGAAGTTTGTACGATTTAAATATGTTGGAAGAGACGGAGCAAGTACCGTTTCCGAATCATGAAATGCCGTTCAGTTTGCCTGAAAGCGAGTTCGGTTCACTCATGAAACAGAAGTTTAAGGAAGCTATATTAGCGGATGATAGTGAAGGTAATGGTGTTCTAAATTTAAAAAAAAACTTTTGCCACCAACTTTTGCTATTTTCAGTGGCATGGCCTGCAGGGCCATCATATTTACGCTTATAATGCATTAAAATGTTAACATCTAGATGGGAGGAGTCCTTCACCTAAGCCTTCGACACCTAGAAGCAGTTCTAGGGGCACTGCATCTAAAGATAGTACACCCAAAGGTAGAACTTGTCTATTACCAATAGGGAATATGCACGTAATTCAAAACATTCATTATTTAAATATACTCTTTATAGGAGTCCTTTTTTATCTCTATCTATTGGCAAAGTGCTTGAAATCTCACTAAGGTAAGTAAGTGGGATTATAGCTTAAATAGAGAACATTTTTTTTATTATATGAGTTGGGGCTAAAAAACAGATGTTAACAAAGCAGTATCGTGGTAAATAACAGACAAATCACATGATGACTGCGATAGAAATGGATGTTTGAACTGTAGTAGGCAATTTTTATTAAGTATTTTTTCTTTGAGCAACACGCAGTGCCTGGAATGTTGCAGTTGAGTTTAACTTTTAATACTTTTCTTGGGTTTATATTACAGTCTGTCATAGATTTAGTAAAAAAAAATTACATGCATATTGCCTATTGTATTTTTTTTTTATTGTTGTGGTTTGTGGTGTTTGTAGCTAGTGATGTGGTATATTGAAGGACAAATATTTAATTAATACTATTTTGTACTGCATTTTACATTCATTACAATTGAAAATTGAGGTTTCATTGAATAATCATTTTGTTATTTTCTGCAGAAAATTACTTTGAAATGAAGATAAGACTAGGATTGACCTCTCACAATCACTATACTGAGATATCAAAATGCTAAGTCCCTGTAAGCTCTTTATATAAATAATATGCTGTCTCAAGTGGAATTAGTTTAACAACATAAAAAGGTCAGTCCTATTCTTATTTTGTTAGATATTAATTATTGTCATCTTTCACATTAACTGTCTATACAAGGTCAAATTAAATAAGTTAACCAAACTGCAGATGTAATAGGTACCTATCTAAACTCTGTGACAAACAAAACAAAAATATTTGGATTTTTTTGGGGGACACATTTGTGTAAATCTAATTACATCAGAAATATCAATTTAAAAATTCTGTTTTTTTTTTGGGGAAAACTTCACAGACGTAATGGCTATACCCATTACATCTGTGAAGTTTAGTATCTAAACAAGATAACATTTTTAAGGTTCCATGCCCAAAGGGTAAAACGGGACCCTATTACTAAGGACTCCGCTGTCCGTCTGTCACCAGGCTGTATCTCATGAACTGTGATAGTTAGACAGTTGAAATTTTCACAGATGATGTATTTCTGTGGTTGTGGTGTTGTTTCTGTATAACAACAAATACTAAGAAACAGAATAAAATAACAACAGACATGATTTTTTTGGCTTTTTTTTTTGTAGATAATGGTACGGAACCCTTCGTGCGCGAGTCCGACTCGCACTTGGGCGGTTTTTTATTTTATTTAAACGATAACATTATTTTACTTACCACCATGTCTGCAGAGTTTTTGGGGGACATGTTTGTGTAATCCTAATTACATCAGAAATCACAGTTTAAAAATTATGTTTGGTTTTGGCGTAAACTTCACAGACGTAATGGCCCATTACGTCTGTGAAGTTTAGTATCAAAACAAGATAACATAATTTTTTTGTTATCTAGACAAGATAACAAAATGAATACTTATTTTGCTCACCACCATGTCCGCAGAGTTTAGCTAGCTAATTTAATTTGACCCCATATACACATTTAACATGTTAGTTATTTGACCAGGCAGCCGTAAGGACAGTGTGAGCGCACTGGCCACTAAGACCCGCAAAGAGAGCGGCAGTTCCCATGCTTCCACCGACACACCCAGCATCAAGTCTGAAAAAGATTATGGTAAGGAAATAATTGCCTTTGATATAAGTGTTTAAGGTTTATCTTAATTAAACATACGTATAAAGAGTTCTGGCATTACAAATTAGGATTTGTATGCTTAACTAACAATGATGTGGAAAAATAAATTATATGATGCGCCAGTATTTCTTGAATACTCTAAATCATATAAAGAAAGCGAGTTCCCCATAAAATAAAAGAAAAATCACAAAATGTATATTTTATAGTTTTTATTTATGATTTCTAGACCGAAGAAGAGACTCTCGCGACTCCAACGCGTCTGGTCCCCGAGACAGCTCCAGCAGTAGAAAGTCTACATCGCAGAGAGATAAAGTGTCAAAATCGAAAGTTAGCTCGATGGCAGGTAAGGAAGAATTTCAAATGGCTACAGAATAAATTTTTAGAACACTCGAAAACAAATCGAGTTTTTGTACACTTTATACTGGGCGAATTTTTTGTACACTTTGCATCACTAAAACTGAGATCAGTTTTATGATTTTAGCAAACCAAAATAGCATTAGATCTATTAGTACAACTTCAGTAACTATTTCATAACACCATAACATGTTTACTTAATTTTTCCATCGCCTCAATTTTTTTCGTCCATCTATCGCATGTCGCATTACAGCCGGCCGCGGAGTAGTGGTAAAGTGAAAGGCGCTCGGTAGAGCAGCCAAGGCCAACATGGTGGCGCCCATGGCTCGCATCAGCTAACCGTATCGCATTTATATTCTCACTCATTCGTGCAAGTGCTCCACGGTATTTATGTGTTTTGATCAGTATATTCATTTATAGTTGGATATTATGTGAAATGTTGTCTACTATTGATTTCACATTATCATTCCCATTTTCCAATTATTAAGTTAAGATTAAAAACTTGATTTTAATACCCTAAATCGAATAATTTTCCGAAAATTAACGCTGCTTGATGTGTAGCCGTGTGTACACACCAAATAAGGGCATATTTGGTGTGTACACACGGCTACACATCAAGCTCCTCGCATTGTACGGAAATCCTATACAATGCGAGATCAGCTTATACGGGAAATGTATAGCTTGATGTGTAGCCGTGTGTACAACCGGTTCTAATTTCAACATACTGATAATAAACTAATTTTCTACAGCATGGGATTCCCCTTTGATAGACGAAGACGGTGGTTCCCGTCGCGGGCGCCGAAGAGCAAACACATCGACTCCTCCAGCAACTACACCCGCTAAACGTAGGCGCACCTGACAGTCGCACAAACACACATACAACAAGTTCTTCTGACAATCACAACCACGTGCCTGGTGGGGTTCCCACACAGGCCGAGGCAGAAGGACCCATGCTGTCAGCATTTTTTTGTCGTGAACAGTGGTTCTACTTGTGTAAGGACAGTCTTTTTCCAAATAAAATGCATTTGAACTTTAGGTATTGTGGACTTTGTGGTGATTCTTGAATGTTTTACTGTTTGGGATTACTGTATTTGTGTAAGTAATCTGTAATAGTGATAAGGGAATACACAATTTGTAATAATAATCTGAAGTTTTATTTGTAACTTTTGTTTGTTGTTTCTTGTTAATGCACGTATCGCAGTGGGGCTCATATTTTTAAAATAAAGCCAGATGAGGTCGGCGTCTCCCATCCGACCACTCCGAGAAGAAAGGCCGAAACAAACTCAGAGGTCACAGTCTCCTTTAAAGTCCAGTCATAATCTTGGTCTTATCATGCATGAAACATGAAATTTTGAATCTCAAAACTGTTGAAAGTATTAGGATTAATGGTATTGTTTAGTCACAGCGTCAATTGGAATCTGTCAGGTTACGTACGAAAATGAATCTTTCTAAGGAAAATGTTCGTGCAATAATTTTCTACAACTTTAGAAGAGGCCTGACACGGCTTCAGTGTTTGGAAGAGCTAACATCTGTGTTTAGTGATGAAGCCCCATGTCTGCGGACTGTCGAACGCTGGTCTTTAGAATTCCAGCGTGGACATACTAGTGTTAGTGAAAAATCTCGCGAAGGACGCCCAAAATCCGCCTTCACTGAAGATAACATCATTGCTGTGAGACAACTAATTCTCGAAGATCGTCATGTGGCGTATCGAGAGATAGAGGCTCTATTAGGCATCTCAGGGACAACCATTCAGAAGATCTTGCGCTTGGTGTGAGAAAGCTAGTTTGCCGTTGGATACCGCATCTGCTTTCCGACGATCAGAAGGCGGCCCGCGTCAGATGGTGTAAGAAAACTGCAAAGGTTCAACCGAGGAGAGTCAAATCACGTCTACGACATCATCAGTGGTGACGAATCTTGGATCTATGCCTACGATCCTGATTCCAAACAACAATCTACAATCTGGGTCTTTCAAGACGAGCCAAAGCCGACTAAAGTTGTTCGTTCTCGAAGCACTTCAAAGAAGATGCTGGCCACGTTCGTTGGAAAAACCGGCCATGTTGCGACTATTGCACTTGTAGATCGTAGAACGGTTAACGCAGAGTGGTATACCACAGTTTTTTTTACCACAAGTCATCGCCGAACTTCGAAAATCTAACTCAAAGCGACGCATCATCCTGCACCACGACAACGCAAGCTCACACAGCGCTCGTAAAACGATTGAGTATCCTCCATACAGTCCTGACCTAAGTCACTGTCCACTCCTGGATGGAGGATGGTTAACGATTTCTAACGATCTAACGATTTCCCTAACGATTTCTTTACATTTCCTAAAGTTAAGAAAAGTCTTTGTGGTCAAAGGTTCCAGTCCGGTGAAGAAGCAGTCGACGCTTTCAAGTCAGCCATTTTGAACACCCCCACTTTAGAGTGGAATAAATGTTATAATAACTGGTTTGAACGAATGGAAAAGTGTATTAAGCTACGTGGTGAATACTTTGAAAAACAATAAAAAGTACTATAAGGTTCTAGTTGTGTTTTTTTCTTCAAACGACAAAACTTAAAAGGCATGCCTCGTATGTTGTGTGCTGACGGAATGGTCAACAACTTTCTCGTTATTTGGGCAAATGAGGAACAGTCTCGGTGAGCTACTAGTTCCGGGCAATCACACCACGAAGCGCACGGCAAGCGAACATAAGTAAAAAGTAATTATGTACGCCTAACTTCGAGAGAGAGTTGAATTTCAGCATCCCAAGCAAAAATGTTGTGGGATATAGGAATGGATAGGTAGTATCTGTGATGGCTCCGGTTTCCCAGCACCCTAATTGCGAATTTGTCTGCTCAACAACGTAAGTAACGCAATGAATGTTTTTGAACTGTCAAAATGAAACCCATTTCTACTGATAGTGTGTCACGCAATTGCCCCACAGGTTGGCCAAAGTGTAATCGACTTTCGTGGGTAGTGGTGAAGGCTTTTTTTTTTGGTGGGAAATTATCAAATAACTTCTCCCGCTCTGGGCGGAGAGGGAGGGTGTGTCAGACTCTTACTGACTAAAACCCACCCATATTTCATCCGTTGCCTGTGTTGCCAGGGGCTTCGGTAACCCCTTTGAACTTCCACGCGACCCCTACACTTGTGCTGACATCTCTTTGAGGGGCGCGTGGAACACAATGCGCCGTCGACCCGGGCCTGGTCCTTATCGGACGGCGACCTACCCATTGCTCACCTAACGGACTTTTGCCTCCAGATACCATGGCGGCAATCCGGCAAGGAGGCTCGCCGCCTCACGGGAGACCGTGCAGTTTCCCCGACCAGCCGGATGGCCATGACCCTTTGGGCCGCGATCAACCGGCGGGCTGGCCCCTAAAGGGCCACGGACCGCACGACCCCCGCGTAGAGCCTCCGGCAGGCGGCGTTTAAACCCCTTAGATTGGGTAGAAGCCGCTTCAAGGCAGCCCCGGCCTGCTCCAGTTTGGGAGCCAAACGTCGGAAATGCTCCACGAAGTTCCGCCGGCTGTCGAGGACGAGTCCCAGATACTTCATCGTCGGCTCGACGCCGATGTAAACCCCTCCTACCGTTATTTAGGATCCCGACGGTGGCGCGTTCCGAGGAACATGAAAACATGGCCTCGGACTTGTGCAGGGCCACCTCGAGTCCCAAGTGGTGAAGGCTTAACAAGGGCTTATGTTTGTGTTATGAATTCTTTCGATTTTATTGAATTTTACGAGTGTGAACCAAAATCGAGATTATTCTTTGTGTTTGTGTTTTAGCATAAGGTGAACCTGATCCCCCCGATCTCTTTTGTATACACTTCAGTGTTAACGGTTTCTCTCTCCGACGACAATGTGCTAGAAAATGCAATGGACTCCGAATCTGCAATTAGAAAAAGCTTAGCTACTTCTCCCCCGACTATTTTATCAAACGCTGTTATGTTACTTAAAAAAAAATTGGAAGACAATCATACGCACATTAAAGGACAACCCACCCTATGTCGTTCACGTTTCTTTGAAGGATGGCCAGACCCCAGGTACTGTTCTGCACCCGGTTAAATTTTGAATGTTTTTAACAAAAAACAACTACAGCAACATTCTCCTAGGAAGTGTCAAACGTCTAGGAAGGAACCGGGTGTCAGTCGAGTTTAAGTCTCACCAAGATGCAAACAGTTTCATAATTAGCCAAACATTAGTCCAAAACAACTTTGTTGCAACGATTCCTCAATTTAATACTATGCGTTTGGGTCTCGTTAGAGACGTACCAAGTGAATGGACAGAAGATGAGGTAATTGAGAATATCAAGGTTCCTCTTGGATGCGGCCCTGTTATAAAGGCAAGGAGAATGAACCGAAAGGTGACCTCTGGGTGAAGGTGTCTCTGGGTGTCATAGAGTGGAAACCCACTCAAACTGTAGTTCTGACATTTGATGGGCAAGCCCTACTAAGCGGGTTAATTGTTTTTATTCTGCTCTCTCCGTTCAGAGATATGTATATTTACCCGACTATTCAATGTTTTAACTGTTGTCGCTTTGGTCACACGCGTACAGCATGTCGCTCGCAGAACCGCTGTTTTAAATGTGGTCAAGACCACCCAGGTGATGGATGCCAAGTTTCCGCTAACTATGCCATTTGCGTATCTTGTTCTGGCAATAATTATGCCAATAATAAGGCTTGTCCTGAATTGGGTCGGCAGAAGGGCATAAAAGCTTTATGGCCGAGAAATCTGTTTCATATGCGGAAGCAAGTCAGGTATTTCCTCCAGCCTCACGATCATATGCGGAAGTGTCAAAAATATCACAAAAATCGAAACCAACAACCAATTCGCCTCAATACCCTAGTCCAGCTCCCCAAACACCAAAATCATACCGTCAAACGGTCTTTCTTAAACCTGCACGAGCTGAGAATACCGGCTAGTATTATTCAGATCATGTGCACCATTCTTTCAAGCCGCAGCCTACAGCTGAGGATCCCAGGGGAAAACTCTGAGCAGAGGGTAACCTGGCGACGTTTACCTCAGGTATCCGTAATTAGTCCCATACTTTATAATATTTACACTTCAGATAGGTAGGTAGCTAGGTACTTCATGCTAAAATTATGATTGCAAAATCCTTCAATATGATGACGATGCATTATTGGTCTCTGACAGTTCCATAGAGGATGCCGCTCTATCTTTGAATGTCTCTTTATCCTCATTAAACCAATGGCTACTCGATCACGAGATGTCTTTGAGCGCTCCTAACAGTAGGTACAGCATACATTTTTATTCGCAGACGTCGTATCCCCCTGGTAGATATTAACATAGACGGTCAAGTTATCCCGATCAAGAAAAAGGGCAGGTTTCTGGGGGTTACGCTAGACTCCAAAATGTCGGGCGTGGATCACATCAACAATGTTGTCAAAAAAGCCTGAGTAAAATCACCTAATTATCTTTGTTTATCAATAATTATATAAATTAAACACGGGGAGCATAATGACGGCGTAAACCTATATTGTTGTTTATCTTAACTAATATTATAAATGAGAAAGCGAGTTTGTTTATTTATTTGTTACGCGTTCGATAAAACGGCATAGCACTTTCATCAGCAACGGCATTTATTTATTTGTAACATAGACTGTCAATTACACGGTTGTCGCAACCTAGTACGGTTGTCGCAACCTAGTGCTGGGCACGCCACGATTGCGGCGATAAGTCCCCTCTTTGAGGAGTGGCTGGAGAGGCGCCACGGCGTCCTCACCTTCCGCCTGACGCAGGTCCTCACCGGACACGGCAGCTTCGGGAGGTTCCTGTGTCGGATAAGGCGGGAGGAAACGTCCGGGTGTCACCACTGTGTGGATCGCCCGGAGGACACGGTGGAGCATACGGTGGAGGTCTGCCCGGCTTGGGCAGAGCACCGCCGTGTCCTCGTGGAGGCGATCGGCGGCAGAGACCTCTCGCGTCCGGCCCTGGTTCAGGCCATGGTACGGAGCGAGAGGGCATGGGCAACCGCCACCTCCTTCTGCGAAGCAGTAATTCTCGCGAAGGAGGAGGCGGGACGGTTGAGGGAAAGGCAAATTTCGCGCCCTCTCGCCCCCTCGCGCCCTCGCCGCCGCAGGAGACGCCCTGGGCGTCGGGAATCCCGGGCGGAATTCCGGCCACCGTAGGCGCGGGCTTGCGGACGGTGAGCAATGGGTAGCTAACTGACCGGTAAGGACCAAGCCCGGGTCGACGACGCGTTGTATTCCACGCGCACCTCAAAGAGATGTCGTCAGCACAAGTGTAGGGGTCCGCCAGGGCCGATGCCTGCCGGGGTCGCGGGAAGGTACTAAAGGGTCACCGAGGCCCCTGGCAACACAGGCAACAGGAAGGAATACGCGTGGGTTTTAGTCAGTAAGAGTCTGACACACCCTCCCGCTCCGCCCAGAGCGGGAGAAGTTATTTGATGATTTCCCACCCTAAAAAAAAAAAAAAAAAAAAGACTGTCAATTACAATCGGATGTGGAATTATTACAGCAGGATAGTTACCAACCCCCTTTTTCCGTTTTGAGTTCTCTTGAATCTCAATTTACACCAATGAAGCGTCATACCACCATGAAATATAATTACTATAAGGCCAACTATGAAAGTATTAATTTGCGAACTCTTAAATTATGAAACCTTCTCAAATAATCGTAAACGTTTCAAATTGGGTTGTGATGAGTGCATAGATTACTAATATGTAGCAAGCTACGATGAGTGTTTTAAACGGTATATAAACTCGGTCGAAGACAGTATACCTCTCAATGTCAAACACTTCTGGTCATATTATTTCCAACCGCAAAGGTAGGACGGGAATTCCGGCTACTATGCACTTCGTTAATATTCCTTCCAGTAATCCTACTGAAATATGTAATCTTTTTTCAACATTTTTTAAGTCTGTTTATGAGCCCTCAGATTTTGTCCCCGAAAATTGGCAACCACCCGAAAACCACCCGAAAAGCTGATAAATCTATATCCCTCCCTGATATTTATCTTAGCAAGGATGAAGATAAGGATGATGATAGAGCTCGATCTAAAAGCTCTAGACCAAACCAAAGGACCTGGTCCAGATGGACTGGCACCCATCTTCTTTAAAAATACTGCGAATAACATCCACTTGCTACTACATATAATTTATAATAAATGCTTAACCGAAGGATGTTTCCCCAGTGTATGGAAGAGAGCCTTCATCACACCTGTGTATAAGAGTGGCAATAAGACAGGACATTAAACACACAAAACTATCGCCCTATTTCGATACTGTCCACTTTGTCTAAGCTTTTTGAGGGTCTTGTGCATAGCTCGCTATTTCTTTCTCTCCGTAATCTTATCATTCCAGAACAGCACGGTTTCGTTAAATGTTGATCAACCACCACAAATGTTATGATTTTTACAAATTACTTATTTGAGAAGATGGACAATCGCATCCAAATGGATGCTGTGTACACAGATTTTCGAAAGGCTTTTGACAAGGTGGACCATAAATTGCTTTTGGATAAAATTGCTTTCAACGGCATCAGAGGTAGTTTGCTTAGGTGGTGTGCGTCTTATGTAGTTAATAGAACTCATAAAGTTGTTATAAACGGTTACGAGTCAGACTATGTTGTCGTGGAGTCTGGTGTGCCCCAGGGATCTGTGTTGGGCCCACTCCTCTTTATTCTGTTCATTAATGATATTAAATCCTGCTTTATTAACTCGGCCTTCCTAATGTATGCCGATGATATAAAAATTTATAAATCTTGTTTGAATATAGATGACTGCCTACTGCTTCAAGATGATCTCCAAAGACTCTCTCAATATTGCCTAGATAACAAGTTACAACTCAGCATACCTAAATGTAATTCTATATCATCTACCAAAAATAAAAATACAATTCATTTCACATATACCCTGCATGGCATTCCTTTGAAAAAAGTTGAGTCCATACGAGACCTTGGAATATTGCTGGATTCCAAATTACACTTTGATATTCATATCGATAATGTTATCAACAATGCCTTTCGGATGTATGGTTTCGTCATGAGATCTTCCATTAAAACTACTTTCTTATTTTTATACAAGACCCTGATTCGCTCTCAGTTAGAATATGCTGTTCCTATTTGGAGTCCTTTCTATGACAAATACTCATATAGACTTGAAATGGTTAAAAAAATATCCTACGTAACGTGCAGTATAAATATCACTCGAGAATTTCTTATTTAGAACTACTCAAACAGCACAATCTCTTGAGTTTAGAGTCCAGGCGTACGCTCGTCATGGTCATGATGCTGCATGGCATTTGTAATAGTAAGTTCGATTGTAATGAACTTACCAATAAGTTATGTTACGTAGTACCTAGAAGTATTATACGGCGGGAGGTGCGCGTTCCTCGTCTATTTCACACTGAGAAGTGCAAAAACAAACGCCGGTGAGCGGGCACCTCTCCGTCGCCTTGTAGTAGGTAACTTATAACACACAATTTACTGACACCGCTCATTTTTGCGTTTTCTCCTGCACGATTTAAAAAAAAGGGCTACAACTTTACTTACTGATAACCTTTCATAACTTACTTTTTTTTTTTCTTCCTTTCATTAATAATTTAAATATGCGACCGTCCGCCCTTTCCTCTTTTAAGTATTTTTTTTTTTTGTTGAATCCGTGGACAATAGTGTGTGCTATACGTTTATTAAATGAACCTAATTAGCTCCGATATACAAATTGTAACGTGTAACTGTGTTTTGTGTCTGTTTTGGTTGAACGGATTTGGACGAAATTTGGCACAGGGGCAGACCATGACATACTTACTTTCGTATATAATCATACGATACTTTTTATCCTGAAATTTCCCCAGGGGTCGAGACTTATGCGGGTGAAAACGCGGGGCGCAAAGATGCAATAACCGGTATTTGTTTTTATCATCTGTGACCAATGTGATCCTGCTAGGGTTGTACACCGAACATCATTTACAACTTCGGCGACATTTCTTCGGTGTTCAATAAGAAAAACTGTTAATTTGACTAAAATCGACAAACTACAGTATTTAAAATCAGCATGATTATCTTGGTATTTATTTCAGCGTAATAAATCTATTACTAATAAAAATATGATCTCGAGAAAAGAAAATCCGACTTTTCGTTCAGTAAGTTGAAACTCTCCAGTATTCGTCGCCGTACCAAGGACATCTTGAATTTGTCTGTTTGTCATGTCACTCGTGTCAATTGGTTGGTGGTCTTCAGGCAACTTCCGATCTTAGGGGGTCAATTTTTTTTAAATTTTTCTTAAGCCATTTGCAATGGGCTGGCACCCACCACTGACCTCTAAATATATGTATGTATATTAGAGGGTTGGAACGGTCTCGCAATGTTTCCAACTCATCTCTTTCGTGATAGTTTCTAAAAAAAATTTTTTTTTTTTTTTTTTTATTCTTTATTAATAAGGGGTTTTTATCCACACGGATACGTCAACCCCATTGTACCTTATGCTCTATTTACACACAACTATACATATATACTATGAAAAATGAAAAAAGAATCACCGCCTAGACTTCTGAATTAAGCCACAAATTATACGTTTAGTCCTTTCTGATTTAGGGTATGCCAAAATATTTGGAATAAGACCAACATCCCACATATTTAAATTAAACTCCCTAGCCAGAGATTCCCTTTCCTCCTTGTTCTTAGCACATTCCATCAGCAAATGTTGTACATCATCAACTTTGTTGCATGTTTCACAATTAGGCGATGCAGCCTTTCGCATCAAGAACGCAAATTTTGCCGTTGGAAAGTGCCAGAACGAAGCCTTAACGCTAACTTAACATAACTCCTATTTAAACATTTATCATCAAACCAGGGCCCACGAGGAGGCTCGTTTTGGATGACCTTTTGATGGATTGGATGACGTTTTGATACCAAATTCCTTTTTCTTTGGACATTTCATCGAAATATTCTTTCCAATTGTCGAAAGAAACTTTCTTAAACCTTGACGAATATTCCCAGTAATCGGACATATATGGAGTAACATTGCCCGTCTCAACTGCTAGTTTCGACAGTCTATCAGCCTCCTCGTTACCGTGTAACCCTATGTGCGCTGGAACCCATTGCAACATAATCCTAATGTCATCTTTGTTGTAGCAATGAATAAGCTTAAGAATATCATAGGCTATCGATGCGCATCTGCAACCAGAGGTACATCGAGCCACATTCTGTAAAGCGCTCTTGCTATCTGTAAATATAACTACTTTATTTAGATTTTCACTAAGTGAATATGAAACCGCTTGATATACAGGGTGACATTGAAAACATGCGACAAATCGAAATGGGAGATTGTACTCATCATTATGAACAACTTTTACTAAGGGACCAAAGCTACAATCCCAAAAAAAAAAAACTGCTGTCCCCTACATTTATGTTCGCAATACCTCATCAAAATGTAGGAAAAGCAGATTTTTTTTTTTGGGATTACAGCTTTGGTCCCTTAGTAAAAGTTGTTAATAATGATGTATACAATGTCCCATTTCAGTTTGTCGCAAGTTTTCAATTTCAACCTGTATTGCTCCAGAGACATAATACATATATTTTCATTAATTTTATACATAGCCTTATAACCCGTACTTTGGGCGAAAAAAGCAGCACCATACCCATCTTTACTTTTTGATCCATCTGTGAAGATTTTACGCCAATCACTATATTTAGAAGTTAATTCAGAAATGAAATGAAATAAATTTATTTGCTTTGAATGCAGGTATTTACAATTTGGTGTTAGAATATTATTTACAGAGCCTTGTACATTCTGCCTATTAGGCATGCAAATTTTAAACTTAATTTACTTAATCTAGACATTAAAATTAAACATCCGATAATTTACTTAAGCTAAACTAGGTATAGAAGATATAAATTAAGCTATCGCTACACAAGTTAAATTTTATAGTACTCTATTATTTATTATTGACGGATCATTCAGGAAATCATTGATGGAATAATAACACTTGTCCACAAGTAGAGCAGAGATTCTTTTTGAAATTCTTATTGGCTGTGCTTTTATACAGTCAGGTATCTTATTATAAATTTGAGGTGCCATGCCAAAAACACTCTTTTTTAACAGAGCTGTTTTGTAGCCGCCTGTGTATAATAAGTTTTGGTACTGAGTTCTCATAGAAGTAGTGCGGTGTCGAATTTCACAATACATCTTGAAAAGATGAAGATTACCTTTTACGAACATGGCTAACTCTAAAATATACAAACAAGAAAATGTTAATAATTTATGTGTTTTAAAAGCAGGAACACAACTATCGGACTTTAATATTGAACATGGACCTTATACAGCGCTTTTGCGCCTTAAAAATGCCTTCTCTCAGACTACAATTGCCCCAGAATATAATTCCCAATCTTAATTTCGACACAACTAAACCGTGGTATGCAACTAGAACTGTCTTAGTATTAACTTTTTTAGCTAAATTATAAAGAGCATACGCAGATGCACTAAGTTTCTTACATATAACCTCAGCTTGTGCCTTCCACGTTAATTGACTATCCAAAGTTATTCCTAAAAATTTTGCTATGGATACTTGTTCTATATTTTGGCCAACATAGTTTATGTTTAAATTGTTCGTACGAATTCTTTGGTGAAAGTGCATTATGTTTGTCTTAAGGATATTTATTAGTAAATTATTTATATTTAGCCAGTTTATTATTACCTTCAAGGAATTGTTAATATCATAGGCACATTATATAATATATATAATTATTTGTACATTTTATTAAGGCGGTGCTGTCATCTGCGAACAGAACCATCGGGTGGCTGATTTGACGGGGAAGGTCATTTATATATATTAGGAACAATAATGGTCCCAAGACGCTTCCTTGCGGCACACCATAATGAATATATCTGCAAGACGATGCGTGTAAAGTTTCTCTTTTCGATTTGAGACATACTCGAGCTATTTCGGTGTATTGTTTACGTCTAGTTAAATAAGATTTAAAGACGTTACCGCGTATGCCATAGGCATTCAGCTTATCTAATAAAATCGAATGATTCACATAGTCAAAAGCTTTCGACATATCAGTGAATATAGCACAAACGGGGATTTTGTTATCTACATTGACCATTAACATTTTCAGCAATTCAAAAATAGCCATATTTATATTTTTGTTTTTCCTGAAGCCATTTTACTCTTCGGATAATATATTAAACTTTGTCAAAAAATTGTAAATAGATTCATAAAGAATTTTTTCAATTATTTTGGAGAAAACGGGTATTAGCGCGATAGGACGGTAATTTGACATTTCATCTTTATCGTTCCTCTTGTAGAGCGGTTTTATTATCGTTGTTTTTAAGGACTCGGGAAAGACACCTGTTGATATACTAGTATTTATAATGTGTGCTAAGGGGCCTGCTATATAAGGAGACACGTATTTTATTACTTCAGTAGATATACCGTCATAACCAAGACTTTTTTTATTTTTTAGACTTTTAATTACTCTTATGAGGTCTTGAGGCACAACTGGATGCATAAACAAAGAGTGTGGATTATGTTCTATCGGCTTAACACTGGTTGTGTTTTGTTTTGGAATATCTGTTATCTGGTCAATAAAAAAATTATTGAAAGTCTCAGCTATTTCATTCGCATTGGTTATTAATGAATTGTTATTTTTATTTGGAGGATGGTTTCTGTTACTTTTTTATTTTTATTTATAATTTGCCAAGTCGTTTTTGATTTATTTTTAGAATTTTGGATTAGATAATTGTTTTGAGCTTTCCGTGTTAGATTTACTATTTTTTTTAATCTTTTGGTATAGGAATGAAAGTTCTTTTTATTTTCTTCGTTCGGTTTAAAACAGAAACTACTTCATTCACTAAAGCATTGTAATTATAACATTTTTTTGAATACTTACACATTCTAAGTCAGTTTTAATAGTATCTTTAATTTGTAAAGCAGATATTCAAATGTGTAAAGAGAACATTTTAAGACTAACTGAAGTATTAATTTGCAGTTGTCCTAATTCTTTAAAGGTCAGTAGAGGTTTTCTTTTATTTGCCCAATAGCTACTAGTAGTTAGGGAATCTAATTCTGAAATTGTGTTGACCGTTGTATTATTAGACCATGACAATGATTTTAGAATTATCTTGTTTGCGAGATATTCTCTTCTCAAAAATAATGGTGGTATGTGCAGTTCACTCTCCATTACATGGATAGGTGAGCTTCTTATGAAACCTCCTACTATTCTAAGTGCTTGGTTTTGTAATTTGTCTAGTTTGCTCGTATGTGTTTTTGCACTAGAATCATACAAGTAACAGGCATAATCAAGTCGACTTCTTATTAGCGATTTAGATATTCTACGCATATGTATAGTATGCACTCCCCAAGAGCCGGCCAGTACTTTTAATATATTGAGGTACTTTCCACATTTATCAACAATCTCACCAATATGTTTCCGCCAGAGTAAACTTCTATCCAACCAAACTCCTAAATATTTGACACATTCAACCACTGTTAACGGCTGACCATACACTTTTAATGAAGGCAATATTCGCCTTCGGCCCCTACTAAATATACAATAATTAGACTTGGTTGGGGACAAAGTCAATCCAATCTCACTCAGTAATTTAATTATACAGTTTAAGGCATTCTGTAAAAATCGCTCTCATTTGTCTATTTGTTTGTCGCTAAAATATATAACAAAGTCATCTGCGTATTGCGAAACCATAACGGTTTTTATTTGACGACAGATTTTATGCGTGACTAAATTAAATAATAAAGGCGACATTACGGGTCACCTTGTGCCAATCCCCTGTTAGTCCCAATAGAGGTTACGAAATCTCTTCCCTCATCACCTATTTTAGCTGAATCTCTTCTCAAACAACACTTCTCTAAGGACATTCCAAGTTTTGAATTCAAGCCCATTTCTATTGTCACTATTAAGAGGGCATTTAAAAGTCTTAACATAAAGAAAACTGAAGACTTATGGGGGATTTCCGTTAAGGTTCTTGGAGATATCATTGACACAATAGCCCCTGTCCTAACAGGCATATTTAATCAATGTTTAGACAGCGGTACGTTTCCTGATTTAATGAAACATAGTAAAGTAGTACCAATTTTCAAATCGGGTAGTAAGAGTGATCCCTCTAATTATAGACCTATATCTGTGCTACCAGCATTGAGTAAAATATATGAAAAAATCATGCTAGACCAGATGCTGTCACATTTCAATTCTAATGGGATTTTACATAGTCGCCAGTTTGGTTTCACGAAAGGTAGGTCGACGACTGACGCAGGAGTAAAACTCATCAGTCACATTTTGGAATCCTGGGAGAAATCCCAGGATGCCATTGGCATTTTCTGTGACCTCTCAAAAGCGTTTGACTGCGTTGACCACAATACACTGACCTGTAAATTACACCACTACGGAATTCGTGGACAAGCTGCTGATCTTGTTCTGTCCTATCTATCAAACAGGCAGCAAAAAGTAAACGTTAACGGGGCGACGTCCTCGGGGTCTCTAGTAAAGACGGGCGTGCCCCAAGGTTCAATTCTTGGCCCTTTCCTATTTCTAGTTTATATTAATGATCTTCCTTACATGATGGCAAACTTATCGGATATAATTCTATTCGCTGACGATACTTCTCTTATTTTTAAAATAGATAGAAAAAGTCCGGATGTCCTACACGTCAATGATAGTCTGGATATTCTTTCGAAATGGTTCGCAGCTAATAATCTCTTACTTAATGCGAACAAAACAAAATGTATAAAGTTCTCACTACCAAATGTACCCCAAGTGGCTCTAAATTTAAAACTTGATGGCAAGAGACTAGATGCTATTACAGAAACTATATTTCTAGGAATTACTCTAGATTCAAAATTACAATGGGGAGCCCACATTAGAGCTCTTTCAGGTAGATTAAGTTCAGCTGCATATGCAGTAAGAAAAATTAGACAGTTGACTGATATAGCCACAGCTAAGTTAGTATACTTTGCTTATTTCCACAGTATTATGTCTTATGGCGTTCTGCTGTGGGGATCGGCAGCTGATGTAGATTCAATTTTTATCTTACAAAAGAGGGCAATCCGCGCAGTATATAGAATGGGTCCTCGTGAGTCCCTTAGAAACAAATTCAAAGAAATTAATGTACTTACTCTGCCTTCTCTTTATATCTTAGAAAGTATTTTGTATGTTCGCAAGAACTTATGTCTTTTCAAAACAAGAAGTGATTTCCATAATATAAATACACGTAGTAAACATGAAATTGTGATACCCAAATTTAGATTAACAAAAACAAGCAAATCATTTGTTATTAACAGTATCCGCTTTTATAACAAGTTGCCAAAGTCAGTTACAGAACTTAGCGATGGAAAGTTCAAAACCCACATCAAACGTGTCCTTATCAAAAACGCATATTACAAGATTAAAGACTACGTTGAAGACAAGGAAGTTTGGCAATAATTCCTTCTGCACATGTGGCTTCCCTGGTACACCAGAAACGGCATAACTATGGAAATATCTATTAACTGCTCCCAAATTACGATGTTTATTATTATTATTTTTTAGACATACATTTTTGACATTATATTTTCACTATTTGACATTATATACCTACAATTTATATTTCAGACTTAATATTATTTTACATGGATTCTTGTGTACGTTGTGAATGTGAGAACGTTGTAGGCTTAATAGACTAGATCTTTTTTTATTTAGACCGTTTCCTTTTCTCTTTTTTTTTTTGTTAAGTACTTTTCGACAGGCCTACACTGTTCTCCCATAGGTACTTAATTTGTGTAATTTGAAAACATTGTAAAAGCCAATTATTTTTAAAAGAGTAACCGTGGAGTTTCTTGCCGGCTCTTCTCCATAGGAAACAACCAATTGGAACCGTGCACCTAGCTTCTGACGTTTCATAAGTGCCCATGTAGGTTTATGTGAAATAAAAATATTTTGATTTTGATTTTGAGTCAGCCTTGTTTCAGAACCTTCACTATTAAATGATTTAATTTTTAATTTCCTCTCATTCAAAAACGACCAAAGATAACTACAAACTCGAAACCCAACCTGAATTTCATCGAATACTTTTGTAACAGAGTCAATTGAAATATTATTATACGCATTTTCAATATCCAAAAAACATGCAACTGTAGGGATGTTTTTTGTAAATCCAATTTGAATGTAGGAAACTAGTCTAGATAGTGCATCCAAACATGATTGTGCCTTTCGAAATCCTACTGTGTATGGAGACAGGAATTTGTTTTTTTCTGCAAACCACTCTTAACGCTTACAAATCATAAGATGAAAAACTTTACACACACACGACATCAGCGAAATAGGCCTTAATCTCACCATTAACATTATTTGCAGTTTTTGGTATGGGAATAATTTGAATATTACGCCATTGGTGTGGAACAATACCATATTTAAATATATAATTGTATATTTTCAATAGAAGAAACCTTCCTGAGTCCGGCAAATTATATAACATTGAATAAGATAGAGCATCATGCCCCGGAGCCGAATCCTTTTTTTAAGACAACTTTCAAGTTCTTGACGAGTGAATTCGGATTCTAAAATTTCGTTTCGAGACTTAAAGCTTGGAATCAAATTAGGAACATAGTCTGGAGTCAGCGAACGTAGAAGATCAAATTGTTTGTCAATAGGAGGACAACATTTTTGTTGTTTAAAACCTTTCATCCATTTCATACGGCGCCACA
Organism: Atethmia centrago; assembly: GCA_905333075.3. NCBI lineage: Eukaryota > Metazoa > Arthropoda > Insecta > Lepidoptera > Noctuidae > Atethmia > Atethmia centrago. The sequence continues at coordinate 21,332,438 of HG995385.1, forward strand.
TTTCCTTTGCCGACGTAGTTTCATCTATAGAGTCACAAAATGTTTGCCAATCATGGCACCTAGCTTTCTTAATTAATGTTTGAGATTCTAAGGTCATGGATTCTAATTTATTTAAATTATCAGGGGTGGGTTATTACGGAAATTTGACAAGGCCAACCTTCGCTGTGCAACTATTTCAGACAATTTAGGGGACCAGTAACTTATCCGTTTAAATCTTTCATTTGGCTTTAGACTGAATTTATAATAAGGTATATGTTTACTAGCCGCGTATTCAATATAATTTATAAAGGAGTCATACATTTGTTGCACGTTGTCATTAAAAGATGTTTCATTAAACATTTTAATATTATCAGAAATCGTTTGATGATATTCACTCCAATTTGCATTTTTAAATTACGTTTCTTAACAATATGTACATTACAAGTTAAATTAGCTGTAATTTTAATAATTATGTGACCACTTCCCAAATTCTCATTGAACACCTGCCAATCAAATTTTATTGCAACGTCAGAGGAAACAAACATATCTCGTTTATCTGGGGATGTCTGTTGCAAATAACCATTTACCAACTTAACTCGAGTTGCGATGCCAATGTTAAGCGATATAAAATCATTTTCCAGAGATGAATCCATTATTTGAGTACCTCTCACGTCCGATTTGACCGACCAATTAGTATGATGACCGTTGAAGTCCCCAGCTATTAAAGTTTTACTAGAAAAGTGACCAAAAATATCATTCCAATCGGAAGGATGAGTTTGAACAGACGACGGACAATACAGTGATACAATATATTTTAAATCTTTGCAATATAATAATTTAACACACATTAATTCAATACCCACATTACTACTACTAAATGAAACTGGGTGAGACTGAATTGACTTGTGCACCAAGATAGCAACACCGCCATAACAATCATATCTATCATTCATATATACAGGGTTACAGGGAAAGTCGTACTGAATATTAAAGGAGGTTATTATTCAGGTCATTTCTGATGATTTTCATTCTGAAATAAAATGTCCGAAACTTAACCGATAAGGAGATATTAAATTTTAAAGATTACTTTTAAAAATTCTTTATTTTTTGGCTTTTAGTCGTTTTCTTTGGGATTAGAGCTCCTAGAGTCGGTTTTTTTGATGTATCTAGTTAGAAGACATGTCCATTAATAAAAATGATCAATAGAAACTGAACCTACTACTAACAGCTTAAAAAACTGCTCGACAACGGTTAGCATTATGAATTTCCTAATAGAGTGTTCTTAACTTTGATGGGCTTTAAAAAAAAAAAATGTATGGAACTTATTCTGCGAATAACTTTACAAAGTTCTACGTCTCATTAGCTATTCAAAAAGGTATATCATCTACTAGGTTTGTTCATAAAATCTTAAAATAATGTTAATAGAATAGGCCCATCTGGTAGTACAACATAACAGAATTTCGATACAAAAGAATCCGGCTTACTACTGGCACTTTTAAACAATGAAAAAAGGTTTGGGTAGACATTGTTTGTGCCCGGGAGACGTGCGGTGACAGGTATTTATGTCATTTTAAATGTCTGATTTGTCAAATCGTGGATAGTGGTGTTTGTTTAGTCTGCTCATGCGAATCTTCCATGGTAGATGTGTTATCCGTGCCTTCCGATTTTTTTTTTGTAAAAACGCGACTTGGCTTGGATTTTTGGACTGTTTCATCTTCTAACTGTGTGACGTGGCTTGTAACTGGACTTTGATTTGTGTTGTGAACATGGCAACATTTACCAACGAGGAATATGCTGACATCCTAATGTATTATGGATTTTGCGAAGGAGTGTCGTTGCGTGCACGCAATGAATACATGCTAAGGTATCCTACTCGCCGAGTACCTGATATTGGCGTATTTGACAGAGTTTATCGAAGACTACGAGAAACTGGTTCTGTGCTAGTACGTTGGACTGACATGGGACGACCTCGTGTTCTTGATGACGACGACGAAGATAATGAAATACGACGTCTCTTTGAAGCCGACCCAACCACATCAACAAACGTTGTCGCTCGACGGCTTGGTATTTCCCAGTGGAAAGTCTGGTTCGTAATGCACAGTTCTGGGCAATACCCTTACCATTACACGCCAGTGCAAGTAATTGAAGAATGGGATCCATTGAGACGACTAGACTTCTGCAGATTTATGCTCAATGCCGATAATGAAGATCCGGATTTTTTTAAGAAAATCATGTGGACAGATGAGTCGAAATTTGACAAAGACGGCATCACAAACTATCATAACACCCATTATTGGGCTCCCAAAGCGCAAGGTAACCCCAAGAAAAAAAGACCAAAAGGGTCACAAAGGAGATTCAGTCTTAATGTGTGGATGGGTATAATATCAAATAACTTAATAGGGCCATACTTCCTGCCCGATAACTTGAATGGCGAGACATATGAAAACTTTTTGAGGGAGGAGTTACCCTCTTTAATGCAAGACTTGCCTATTGCATTGAGACGAGACATGTTCTTTCAACATGATGGCTGCCCAGCGCACTACAGAAGAAGTGTTCGAGCATGGTTGGACGAGAATTACCCAAACCAATGGATTGGAAGAGGCGGACCCATAGCATGGCCGGCGAGGAGCCCCGATTTAACGCCGATGGATTTTTATGTGTGGGGTCATATGAAAAGCCTAGTATACGACCAAATAACACCGATCGCAAATGTCGATATTCTAAGACAAAAAATTATTGATGCGGCTGAGGAAATGAGGCGGAACCTACGAACTTCTGTCGTGAAAAGTAATTTAAGAAAAAGAATGAGACTTTGTGTAAGAAATAGCGGCGGCCATGTAGAACATGAATTATAAAAATATTGCTAAAATTTTTGTCTTTTTTTACGTATTTTAGCTACTTTTACCTCAAACTAAAAACTTAACAAACAACAACTTAACTGTTATTTGGGCAATGATTTGCCTATTTAATAGCAAGTGTTATACGTTTTTGAATAGCTAAAGAGACGTAGAACTTTATAAAATTATTTGCAGAATAAGTTCCATACAATTTTTTTTATTAAAAGCCTGTTAAAGTTAAGAACATTCTATTAGAAAATTCATAATGCTAACCGTTGTCGAGCAGTTTTTTAAGCTGTTAGTAGTAGGTTCAGTTTCTGTTGATCATTTTTATTAATGGACATGTCCTCTAACTAGATACATCAATAAAACCGACTCTAGGAGCCCTAACCCCAAAGAAAACGACTAAAAGCCAAAAAATAAAGGATTTTTAAAAATAATCTTTAAAATTTAATATCTCCTTAGCGGTTAAGTTTCGGACATTTTATTTCAGAATGAAAATCATCAGAAATGACCTGAATAATAACCTCCTTTAATATTCAGTACGACTTTCCCTGTAACCCTGTATATTAAACCCACTAATATTTACGTTAACCTCACAACCTCACACCAATTTAGGACGCAGACTCTGTAAATTCCACTGAAATATGTTAACCTTTATTACTTCTTCTGTACTATCCATTACTGAGGCAGCTTAAATATCCCAGGACATTTTCTCCAAATATAATACTAATCAGAACTTTCTTAATCTCCTCCCAAATAACTTTTAAAGTGGATAGTATTTTCTCTTCTAAATTAATCTCAGACTTATATATAGTTTTTATTTTTATCCATATGTTTGTCCATTCAAATTTATTTAACAATTGCGCATTTTGCTTAAATTCTTCTTTTTCTTTCTGTGTACTACTTCTATCTTCGCTCGTTTTCTGCTCCTCCAAAACATTACTTTTCTTTTGACCCTTTTGCGTTGTTTTCTTTTTTGTCTTTTGTTTTGTATTCTTAATATATTCTTTTGTACCCAAATTTATATGATTTTCTTCTTCTATTTCTTCCTCATCCTCTTCCATATCCGACATCGGTTGTTGATGCACTTCAGCTCTGGTCAATACCTCACTATAAGCTTCTTTACCAGTGTTGATTGTGGCTGAAAGTTGATTATTATCAACTGGCTGTGAGATATCATCTGTGTTTATATCTACATTCTCCTCCATAAACAGTTGTAGGGCTCTTCGGTATGTAACTTGTTTTTCGCTCATGATAATCCGAATAGTTTTTTCTTTAAGGAATACGGGACAAGTTTTGTCCAGGACAAAGTGATTCCCCTTACAGTTTAAACATTTAAAATCCTTTATGGTGCAGTTTTCGTGTTTATATGGCCAAATTGCCAACAACCCGAACGCTGCGTCACTGGAAACACGTACGGTTCAACTTTGAACCGGCAGTCATAGGCATAAATATATTGTGGTAGCACATTACCCTTAAAGCTCACTCTTACTGATTCACAATCGATCCATTTCCCTTCCAACTGTAAACGTTTTAATCTTTTTACAGCTAACACTTCGACATTCGCTTCTAAAATATCAATAAGCTCTTCCTCACTCAATTCAAGGTCAATGCCTTTCATTATTCCATACGATATTGTCATATCTTGCACTAATTGACATTGTAAGCCACTTTCTTCTTCTTTGAACTTTTTACATTCGACTAATTTTATAGCATCCTCTTTTCTTTGGAATTGAATGAGAACTTTGTACGCGCTTTTATACTTTATCCTTAAGATATCCTTAATATTTTCCAAACGTAATAACTTGGCCATAGCTATTGGTTTAGGCAAATTCTCCACTGAGGTAACACCTACTTCATGAATCGCTATTGTTACAGATGTACTAGCGTCTCCCTTATCTTTTTCTTTGTCCTTATTTACGTCGACTGAGTCACTTCTTATTAAACGTTTGGGTTTTCTTCATAGGACAGTAATAAAACCATCATCACTATAGTCGTCTTCTCGTTCTTTTCTTTTCTATGCTATTCTTAATTCACCCCCTTTTGTCCTTGTTCCAAACTCCCGATTTATCTCTTCCATGTTTCCCATCTCATTTAATTTTTGTTCACATTTCTTTAAAATCTCCAACTCACTCAAATCTTCACCACTTAAATCCTCGTCCATTTTATCAAAATGTGTAAGGTATTCGTAAAAAAAGTGTCGCGCAATACGTGAGACACAAAAACGCGTGCGCACGGCCACACGTCTCGCGCCGAACTCCTATTTCATATGTTATTTCACAGAATCTTACTTTGGTACAATTTTAATTCGGCAGTATTGTATTTTTCGGAGGTACAGTACCTTCCAGGAACTACAGGAGAGACTACCATTTTAATTCGGCAGCATTGTATTTCTCGACGGGACCACGGGTAAAAAAAATACCCATGGTGCCTTCCGGGGACTACGGGACGGACCACGAGTAAGGAACCCTTTAGGTGGGTTTTGAACTTTCCATCGCTAAGTTCTGTAACCGACTTTAGCAATTTGTTATAGTCGTAAAAACCGTGCGAAGCAAGGGCAGGTCGCTAGTTCAAAATAAAACACACAGAACATATACATAATTTTATTAGTCTGACATTAAAATATCTATACAATAAACATTATCAATTTGTTCGCATTCCATTATAGTCCAGCCCATTCATATACGCAATATGAAAAATACTTGTAAAATATTATTAAAATCCATCATGATGTTGGTATATTATATCAGTAGGTATAAAAATATTGCCTAATTGTAGTGTGGTTGAGAACCCTGGTCCCACCGATTATTACTCATTCATGATCTGCAAAAAGAGAAATGACGTAATTATATTATAGGCACGCAAACGCAGATGTTTTTTTAGGTAGGTATTTTTAAGGAGGGCTGGTATAAGCGTGCGTTTCCACTGACGCGGAGCTGGGCGGAGTGGAGAGGAGCGGACCGTGAATTGGCCAATCACAGTGCTCGAAATCTGCGGAGCGGAGATTTCGAGCATAGTGATTGGTAAATTCGTGCACCACTAAGCTCCTCTCCGCCCCGCTCCGCGTCAGTGGAAACCCGGCCTTACTGCCTGTATCACCACCTCTCTATAAGTTCTCCACAAATTCTTACAGTTAAATACGTATTACAACACACAAATAAAATGTTCGTGATAGTGTGAAACACTGAAAATTGAATATCATAATCAGCCTATAAAGTTCCCAGTGGCTGGGACACAGGCCTGTATGCAAGTATTTATTAGTAAAGGTAAACAATGAGAAATCATAATATTATTCATCCTTTAGGCAACGTGACACTGAAAGAGTAGGGTTAGCGAAAAACCCCATGTCCAAATCTCTTATGAAAAAGTTCTCATGCAACAAATCTAACTTAGAGAGATGTGTTAATGATTTTAATTAACACATCTCTCTAAGTCGTCTCTGAGTTGAGCTGCACAATTACTGACAAATGCGTGCACTGACCCAGACAGGTCCACTCAATGAAATGAAATTGAAATGAAATTGTTTATTCTGTAAATAGGAAATGAGAATCACTTTTACACGTCACATTAAAAAATAAGCTAGGTGGAGTCAACATTTCCTATCTGACTACCCCTGAGAAGAAATGGCGAAACAAACTCAAGGGTCAAAGTCTCTTTTAAAGTCCAGACATAATCTTTGTCAGATCATGTGAGGACCATGTAGATCCATGTCTGTCTGAAATGGTCTTTTGAGGAAAGAACCACACAAATTTGAGTGGACATGTCCAGTCAGTGCAAGCATTTGTCAGTAATCGTGTAGCTCAACTCAAAACTTAAGGAGCTCAACGACTCGACGAACAATACCAAGGAAAGGACATTTGGGTTGGCCGTATAAAGTACTCAAAATGCCAGACCATCATTAAAATTAAGAGAAAAAAAACAACAAGAAATAAATAAAAATGACCCACATAGTGCTCACATTCACAATAATTAAAGTAATATAATACTTTTCAAGGTGCATAAATATTCACTTAATTTTATAATATTCATCAATGTCAATATGTATGTATAGTTGTATATAATGATGATTTTGCATAATTAAAATGTCAAATTTTATGGTTTTAACACAAGGCTTAGGCTTTTTGCTTGGCGAGCAGCTCAATCCCAAGCTGTATGGTTCTTTCCTCAAAAGGACCATTTCAGACACCAATCTACATGACCTCCATATGATCTGACCAAGATTATGTCTGGACTTTAAAAGAGACTGTGACCTATGAGCTTGTTTCGGCCTTTTTTCTCAGAGTAGTCAGATAGGAAACGCCGACCTCATCTAGCTTTATTTAAAAAATATGATTGACGTGTAAAAGTGTTTGTATAAACCTACTTACAGAAATAAAAATATTTATCATTTAATGTCTGTCTGTCTCTCTGTTCCCTCTGTAGCTTAGAGACGATTCGTACTAGAAAGCTGTATTTTTTTTTTTAAATCTGCGAATCTGGTTGCGAATCTTATTTTGATCAAGATCCTGACACTGACCTGGGAATTGCAAAAACGTAAGAAAATTCTGATTTCGCGGGCTACCACTGCTAATCCACCTTAAGAGCGTATATTTACCTGTTTTTATTAAGACGCTGATAACAACTAAACCGCGGTCACTGTCAGATTGCATAGAAAAGAAAGAGAAGCGCGATGACACAACGCTTGTAATTTATTGCAAAATATGAAGTATTTATCTATTTACTCAAAATTGAGTTGAGTAATCGAAAATAAAAAACAACCAAGTTCTGCATTCGTTCTTGTTATTAATTAAATACGTAACGTATGTTGATATTTAATACAGATATTTTGGATTAGAACTCAAGGTAAGAGGTTAGTTTGTATCGAGTTTTTTTTTTTTCAAAACGTGTTTTGGTAACAACCAAGTTCTGGGAAATATGTTCAAATTGAACATATATTTTTTCCGCTACCACAAACTATACAGATTTGTCATTTTTTTTTTTCTTAAGAGAAGCCAATTTTGGTCAATTGGGTCTCGTCAGCGCCTTAAGAGCGTATATTTACCTCTTTTTATTAATTTGTTAATATTACTGTATGGAAATATGAAATATCGCTAACTAGTGACTTAAAATATTAATAATGAATTGCAACTAAATTAATCTAAAAGCAACCATTTAGCTGGAAGAGGGGGACACACGAATAACAAAAAATAGCACTTTGAAGCTTAATATTACGCAAACGGAGCCTTGAATCGAAAAATAGTGTTCACGGAGCCGAAATATTTTACGGCCTATCCAACGATACCCCACACCATGGGATAGACGAGAAAAAAATATAATCCCTGTACCTAAATGTACCCTAAAAATATGTTTTTCAAGATTTTATTTTAGCACTTTATCGGCGTAATTAATAAATACCTATGCTAAATTACAGCTTTCTAGTACGAAGTGTCTCTGAGCTACAATGGGAACAGACAGACAGACATGGCGAAACTATAAGGGTTCCTTGTTTACGGAACCCTAAAAAGAAATTTCCAAATACTTTTTTTTACATCTAAAACTAAATATTCGGTGTTACCATATTAATTATTGCATTTGATAATCAATATTTTAGATCACAAATTAGCGATATTTCATATTTCAATACAGTAAAATTGCAAAATTAATCAAAACAGCGAAATATTTGAGAGCTATAACAACCATCAATACTTTTTCTGTAGATTAGACAATATCTCTGTCAAGTACAAGTTGCTGGGTATCTACCTCCTGCTGTACATACCCTACATACCATTACCATTCTTATATCCATATAAATAGAGCATATAATTCAACTCACGGCAGCTGGTGCTAGCTCCCCATGCTGGCAGAAGACGTACTCTTAGTCATCAGTTTGGCGACCATCTCCTGCACGCGTTTCATTTCCTCTAGTTGTGTCGTCAGCTGGTAGAGGCGGTTCTCTCTCTCTAGGACTGTCTTCTCTAGCTGTTTTATTGTCTGTATAAGAAAAATTATATTAACGAAATGTGCAACATCATGTCTGTGTGGGAAAGGGATCCCCCAACATACATGGTCAGCCTATAATAATAATAATATCCTTTATTTCAGGCAACTAATGTTCCCACTGCTGGGACAGAGGCCTCCTCTCTTCGGGAATGGGCTGTAATCTACCACGCGGGCCCAGTACGGGTTGGTAGATGTGGCGTTTTCGAATTGTTTGGTTCTAGGATATGCCGGTTTCCTCACGATGTTTTCCTTCACCGTTTTGAGAGCAGTGGTGATAAAATTATTTTCACAAAGTAAAGCACCTGCCTGGATGTGAACCCACGACCTACAACTCGTAAGTCGAGGCCTTTACCACTGGGCCACAACTGCTCTCTAACATACTCTCTAGCCCCCCTAACATACTAGATACAAATACATGGACTATTTCTAGAGTTAAGTTTAATAGTTATAAGAGAATTTCAATTAGATGGGCATTCTGTATGCAAGTCGATGACGCCAAGATAAATGGCAATTAATAGTTGATAAATTGCTCAGCTGTAGTTTAGTTTTAGTCTCCGACTAACTAAACTACAGCTGCGCACTGTTACAGCAGCTATAACAGGCCACGGGTCATTTAACAAACACCTCTTTGTCATAGGAGTCACAGACAGTCCGCTGTGCAGGGCCTGCATGGAGGACGACGAGACAGCAGCATATATTACTAAACTGGTGGTCACATACAGGGCAAAGTACTTCGGTAACCCAGGTACCCTCCGTGAGATTGTCAGTAACACCAAGGCATTGCTGGCCTTCCTTGAGGAGCTGGGGTGGATCGAATAATCGATATTCCTACCCGTACGCCAAATACGCGCATTAACGTGGACTTGCGGACACCAGCCCGTAATTACCTATTATTATTAGTTGATAAATTCGGCTAAATATTTTCTAATTTCATGTAGGCACGAAGACGGATACGAGACGAATTAACGCAACGAAGATAGTAATTGGGCAACAACCCAAAGTAAAGTTGCTAGTGAAGTAGATGCCTATGATTCTAATTAATTTCGGATATCCGAAAACTGATCATCTCACGTTTCAGTGATTAGGCTGTCTGTGAACTGTAAAATGGTCTGATCTCATGACATTAGACCACTTTTCAGTTCATTAACAGATCAGAGACCAGATCAGGGGCCTATGTAACCTTTTGACCGCCACAGTCATGTATAGATGGTAGTCCAAAATGTGCCTAGCACGCCACGGTCACACTACATGACAGATTTAAGGATTAATTCGTAGCTTGACGCCGAGGACACGTTTTTGCATTTTTGACAACAATAGGTTTAATGAAACCGACAGGCGACATTCCGACAATTTGATAATTTTGTTTTGTAAGTGTCTTTCATAGTATTCTGATTTATTGACCTGTGTCAATATAGTATTATTTTTGCAAACATTTCGCATTGTTTATTATATGAAACCAGCTACTGCCCGCGGCTTCACCCGCGTGGATTTTCCTAATATAAAATTAGCCTTTACTCCCTATAAAATCAGCTATCTGCCAGTGAAAATCCCGTCAAAATCGTTCGAGCCGTTTCTTTCATATACAATTAGTAAAAAGCAGTTATTTTGACATTACAAACAGACACTTCAATTTTAAAAAAGGTATATGTATAGCTGAGTGCAGTGGTGGCGCAGTGGTAACGGTCGTAGGTTCGAACCCCGACTGGCGCTTATTTTTGTGTAAATTATTTCATCATCATTGCTCTCAAAAAGGTGAAGAAAAACATCGTGAGGAAACCGGCATGTCCTAGAACCAAAAATTCGAAGAAATGTGACATCTGCCAACTGGGCCCGCGTGGTGGATTACGCCCCACTCCCTCTCACAGAGAGGAGGCCTGTGTCCCAGCAGTGGGTCATTATAGGCTGATTATGTTATATGCATAACTAGGGCCCACGTTTATAGCAACCGAGAGTAAGTAATAAAGGAAGTTGTTACCGTATCTCTCTGATCAATCTCCCTCCTCAGTGCGGTGTCGTTGGTCGCTGCCTCCTCTAACTTCTTGTCTCGTTGTTTGACTCGCTCTTCAAACTTTATGAGTACGCCCGCTAACTCGCTGTTTTTACTGGTCTGTAAGTAAGAACAAGATGACATTATCCAGGTGTCAGGAAACGGCAACAACAGGGATTCGTGAAAAAAGCCAGAGAAGGCTCTTTCCCAAAAAGTCCATATTTCAATGAAAGAAGATTAACCATACTAAGAATAAACATTAAGTAAATTTACTAATACCCTACAAACAACATTTGAAATGGAACTTAGAAATATGAAATAAACGGCTTTTTTATTTATTTATTTTATTTTTAGTAAGAAGTGATAGTAACTGTATCAGAATAGAAACAACCGCTGAAGGGAATAGAGGTAAAGAAGAAATCGCTCAAAACGGCACAGAAATCTCGAAAAAGTCGAAAAAAGAAGCGTCGGATTAATAACGATTTTTTTTAAGCCGAAATAAAAACCAATGAATACAGCTACTCCATTTTTATAGTAGATTGAAAATACTCTATCCTTTCCATGAATGACACATTTATTTTTTAGAGATAAGAATAGAATAAGAACAAATTTCTTTCGCAAAGATTACATTCTAGTGGATTGAATTCCTAGACCTCACACTAGGATTCCCTGTGTTGTGAGATCCAGGCTCCTTCGTTCCGTTTACAATTTTATCCATAAATTTATTATTTATTTATTTATTATTATTATTACCACTTACATTTGCTTTTACAGGTGGGGAACCCAATACAACAATGTAGTCCCAACTTAATTTAATTTAAAACAGACTCTGAGTAAAGACAAGTTACACAGATGACAAAATGTTAAGTGTCACCCTCTGGAATTCCACCAAACAGCAAGTAAAGATATCCAATCGCAGAGAGATGCTGTTGAGTAATTAAAAATTAAGGTACATTTTCACACTTAAAATAGGTATAAAAAGAGTGTATGTATTAGTGGTGAGATTTGAGTCAGTTGTGTTGGTGTTGTAAGAGAGTGTCTGTATGTTATACGTATGTCAGTGAGTGCACGTATATTTGTGAAATATCAAATGTGTGTACTGTTAGTTTTTACTTAAGCTAAGAGACATTTTATCATGTCGTAGTCCAGTGTAAGAAGCCAGTTTGTTACCGTCTCTCTGCATTTTTTTTGTGTTACATTTAGTATATTGTGTATACCGTATAGATAACTCACCTGCTGTTCTAATTTCTTTTGTATCGCTCTATTGTCAGCTTCGGCCGCTTTCAGACGCTCCTCGAACTCCCTGTCACGAGCTTTCATTTCACTTTCAAAACTCTGAAATGTAAAACAAACAATGTGTAGTCTCTACTAAATGTTCATATTCTGGCAAGAAGGCGGGGAATACGATATTAATCATAAGAATCAGGAACTTTTTTTTTATCCACGAGGAAACTAGGCCTTCATCTCACCCGATGGTAAGTGATGATAAGGCTGAAGGTGGAAGCGAGCTTCACCCGGAATCTTCAACCACAGAGGCGGCTGTCGCTGAATACCAGCGCTGGGACTCTGTCTCGCACACGGTCGCATCATTATGCTGAGCGATGGCCGTTTTGCGTGGATGTGACGCATATTTTTCCCCAGCCTGTTCTTTTTTGTATTTGTGTGTGTTGTCCTTCTTTGCGTCATGTTTACCGCAAATAAATGTAAAAGTATTTTCTTTCTTTTTCTTTTCTAGAGGAACTGGCTATCTTACCTCTAACTGCCAAAACACATCAAATGCTGTTAATATTGTTGTTATGGCGACAGACTTAGGCCCGTATTACAGAACCTCGCTCACAACTCAAACATTATTTAAAACTCGTTTAAAGCCATTTGATTGGTGGAAACAAGTTTTAAGTAATGCTTGAGTTTTTTTTATTATTTATTTATTTATTTAGGGACAAAAAACAGTTACACGTTACAATTTGTATATCGGAGCTAATTAGGTTCCTTTAATAAACGTATAACCCACACTATTGTCCACGGATTCAACATTAAAAAAAAAATACTTAAAAGAGGAAAGGACGGACGGCCGCATATTTAAAATATTAAAAGAAGAAAAGTAAGTTATGAAAGGTTGTCAGTAAGTAAAGCTATAGCCATTTTTTTAAATCGTGCAGGATTAAACGCAAAAATATCGGTATCAGTAAAGTGTGTGTTATAAGTTACTACAAGGCGGCGGAGAGGTGCCCGCTCACCGGCGTTTGTTTTGCACTTCTCAGTGTGAAACAGACGAGGAACGCGCACCTCCCGCCGTATAATACTTCTAGGTACTACGTAACATAAATTATTGAGTAAAGAGTAAGGTTCTGTAATACGGGCCTGAGATAAGATGGTGGTAGCAAGCCAGATAGGTACACATTAGGTATTAGAAATATTCACCTATGAAGAGTAAAAAGAGGTAAAATAAATTCTAAAAAACGAGCGAGCCATATAGTCATCGTATGATGTGTAACATCTGACATCTCACCTTGGTAATAAACAACTGATCAGAGACAGAAATTTACCTCAGAATTAAAAAAGCAAAATACTGTAATATTTATTCGAATAATTAGGTATTCATTACTAGTGGTCGCCCACCGGTCGAAATTCGACCCCCTCTACTTACAATCTATATAGTACTTACCAATTCCATGCTATTAAAAAGAACTTATTCCATGCGGAAGCTGTCACTTCCTGTCTACACACTTCCGTCCCTTTTCATGAAATCATGGTAGTCGGAAATATTGCAATATTTGCAATTTCAATCGTTTTATAACAATCAACTGTTAAAATACATACAGCCATTTGCGCGCGCATTTCTTTGTGCAGGTTTTCTTTCTGATTCTCTTTGTCTAGTTTCTCAGCGGCTAACTTCGCTCGGAAACCTCGGAGCGTTGTTTCTGCATCTTCTAGTTGTTTGTGGAGGTCCTCTATAGTTTTCTTGTGCCTAAAAATATAAAAAAAACAATTTAAGTAAAATTAAAAAAAAAAAGTAAATTGCTAATAATAACTGTATAAAAAAATATTTGAAATCGCAAAAAGTACTGCATCGACCGGGAATCGAACCCGGGCCGCCCGCGTGGCAGGCGAGCATTCTACCACTGAACCATCGATGCTTATACAAGGAAGTTTCAATTTACCGTTCACATTCGACATACGAATGATACTATGATAGCAACCAGTATCAATTGCGGTCATTCGCATATTACGTCATATCGTAAATCAAGCGATTGTACGTACTCGTTATATTAACATAATAATAATTATGTACGCTCGGATGTGTTTATACTAATAAAAGTAGTTACTGATATGATTCATGTCTTTCGATATTATTGCTTTATATTCACGCTTTAATTATCGGAGGATGAGTAGGTTTTGTACTCATTTTACAAATTGTGGTTACTTTTGCAAAATATTTACGCGATTGCTTTTTAATTTCGTTTTTGCCGGGGTTGCCCGACAAAACTTACGAATGTTGATCCGTAAGTTTAAACAATTACAGTGCCCAACAGTGGAATAACATATATACAGGATGGATTTTTGAGATGGGGCAGTAAGGGTAGATACCTTATCCGTTGTCGCTACAAGAAAATGGTCTTAGGAGACTATCCTTAACTTTGTAAAATATTTATGATCTACATTCACAGATTTTGAAAAAATTGTACAGTCATCAAGAAAGCAGGCAGTTTTCACAAATACTTTATTTGATGCCAATCGATCCCGTTTCTTATAAGGATCAAAAAACTATCGGACCAACTGATGTTTGAGTACTAGAAAAGTCAAAAATTGCTAAAAAACTATTCCCATACATTTTGTAGGAAATGTATCCAACTTACTTTTTTACGATTGATAGACTGGCCGAAAATAAACAAAAAACGATGAACTTAAAATTTCGAACGAATATGCGTCATAATTTAATTTGGTTTGTGAACAATATTTTCATAGTTTGTTGCTTTTGAAAAAACTTTTCCCATACAAAGGTTTTTTTGCGATATTTGACTTTCGAAAAAAAAAGAAGAAGGAAAGAAAATAGATTTATTTGTCATAGAGACACGTGCACATAAAAGCTGCGGTAATTCTTATAAATAAAAAAACAAAAACAGATTTACACAGAGAGACACAGAACATATACATATAGTCGGCAACTGCACGCCGTGACTGTGACAAGTAGGCTTCCACTCAGCATGATGCTGTGCTATGGGGGACCCACAGCAAAGCGCTGATTTTCAGTGGTCACCCGAAACAGACGTACGGAAACCAAGTCAGGTTATGAGATTTTAACATGTAAAAACAAAATAAACAGTACTTAGAAAATAATATAACCATTATGATCGATAAATACTATACAATAACAACACAAACAATAAAATAACATAAACAAGTATTGTATTGTTGTTGTAGTATTTTGTACTTTTGTAGCTGACAGGCATTTCTAACCTCAAATAATTTAAAAACATTCAGACTTGTATGGGAAACCATACAAGTCTGAACGTTCTAAATTATTTGAGGTCATTTTCTTCTCGGAAATCACAAACAACCAAACTATCTAGTTCTTAAAGCAAATAAATTTATAACGCGTATTCGTTCGAAGTTTAAATTTTTTGTTATTTTTTTTCGGCTAATCTATCCATCATAAAAAAGTGAGTTTTTTTGCGATTTCTGACTTCTCTAGTACTCAAACCTTTGTTGGTCTAATAGAGTTTTTTGATCTCTGTAAGAAACAGGATCCATTGGCACCAATTTTTTTTTTTTGTGACAACTGCCTATTTTCTTGCTGACTTTACAATTTCTTCAAAATCTGTGAATGCCTCAAAAAGTTTAAGGGAAACGGTCTCCTAGGACCGTTTTCCTGTAGCTAAAACGGTTAAGGTAGCCGCCCTTACGGTCCCGTCTTAAAAATCCACCATGTATATTATGAATAAGTGTTTACCTTTCATTCTGCATCTGTGTGGTGTACAGAACATCTTGTTGCGATGAGTTAGTAGCTTGTAGCATCGCGAGCGCGTGTTGGAGTGAAGCCATGTGTTCACTGGCACCCTGAAATAATGTTACAGATTGCTTCTATTAGTATTATAAAAATAAAACAATACAAAGAGAAACATAACTTTAATTTAGGAAGCCAGTGGCAAAAACCTAAAATGCAGATCCAAAGACACCGACTTCCGAAATTAAAGTTATTTTTGGAAGACGGTTGTTTATTTTTTTTTTTTTAATTGTTTTTTTTTTTTATTTTTTACTTTTTAGTTATGGTACCTACCCCACACTTGCCATATAAACAACAGTGACAGAAGCACAGTTGCCAGCACATCAAGTTACCACAAACTATCAAATTTCTCCAAATGATTTTAAACTTTAAAATGTTGATGTTTAAGTTCGAAATCGAATGAGAAAATATAGTTTAAGTTTGTGGTAACTTGATGTGCTGGCGACTGTACATCATCAAGATACAGTCAAGTTGATTAAATACGTATTATCGAAGCTAACTCAAAAACTACCCAAGCAAAGTTAATAAAATTTATATGGGACTGTGCCCAAATAAAAAAAAAGAGTTTTCAAAATCGATCCACAATAGACGAAAATATAGATAACATAAATAAAATAAAAAAATACATACAGACGAACATATAACCTCCTCCTTTTTGAAGTCGTTTAAAAATATACTAGGTCATCTTCTTGGATTACGATCTTACGATTATGACCTTTATAATTGATACCTACCTACTCATTCGTTTACTATGACATTTTATTTTATTTTAATATATTCTCTAACAATATTGGTGCCGATTCCCTTGTTCACAAACTAAACTAAATTTAAGTTCAGTGCATCTTTTTCTTTCTATTTCATTAAGAAAAGGACAGAAGATAAATTTTAGTTTAGTCCTGTCAAATTAATCAGCGCTTGACGTAAATTGACGTAATTTTAGTAGGCAAGTTTTTAATCACGTCTAAACTTGTATGGAGTAGTGACAGGCGCTGATGAATTTGACAGGACTAAACTAAAATTTATCTTCCGTCCTCTTCTTAGTGAAATAGAAAGAAAAGATGCACTGATCTTAAATTTAGTTAAGTTTGTGAACAAGGGAATCGGCGCCATTGTGACATTTTGTTTGATATAATGTAGTGAGAGGGAGATATCAATGTAACCATATAAACCAGTGTTCTTTTGTAATAAAGGCAGTATTGTATCAGCATTCGTTGTGTCATTTACTCATAATATCCCTCATCCGTACAGTAGGTTTTACCTGAATTAAATTATTTAATTATATTACGGTGGATCTGCAGTGGTAGCCCGCGAAATTCAAATATTCTTAAGTTTTTTTGCAATTTGCAAACTGGCACTGAGGACCCCATTGTAAGAAAAATAAAATAAAACAAATTAAATTCCTGAAAATTGCAAAAAATGTAAGAAAATTTGAATTTCGCGGACTGTCTCTGCGGATCCACCTTAAACTTTGCCACTAATAGGTAAAACGGGCTGGTGTCCGCAACTCCACGTCAATGCGCGTATTTTGCGTACGGAACTTTGCCACTAAAAAACATCAATGATGTTAACTAACAGAAGATGTACAAGATAGTCTGCTAGCACGATAATAATGTTCATCTCATTATCAATCAATTCATACCATCATACCTGTATTCCATGAATAAATTGGCATTTTTGAAGTATTCTTAATTCTTTTTTTGTACACAAATTCAAAAGTAAGTAACCAGTGGGTTTACATTTGCTTACCTGTAAAGCTACGGAGTGTGAGTGCAGCCTCTGTTCTAAACACGTCATCTTGTAACCATACAGCTCCATCACGCTTGAGGTCGCGATGTCCGATATCTGAAAGTAAATGTTTTATTGTTTTGAATAACTCATTTAGAAAGAACACTAAGTATCCACAAGTAGTGCTTTAATAAATTGTGAAATGAAATTGTTTATTCTGTAAATAGGATATGAGAATCACTTTAGCTCCATCACGCTTGAGGTCGCGATGTCCGATATCTGAAAGTAAATGTTTTATTGTTTTGAATAACTCATTTAGAAAGAACACTAAGTATCCACAAGTAGTGCTTTAATAAATTGTGAAATGAAATTGTTTATTCTGTAAATAGGATATGAGAATCACTTTTACAAGTCATATTAAAAAAAAAAATTAAAAAATAAGCTAGATGGAGTCGACATTTCCATCTGACTATCCCTGAGAAGAAATGGCGAAACAAACTCAAGGGTCAAAGTCTTCGCGGGAAGGTACTTATGGGTCACCGAGGCCCCCGCAACACAGGCAACAGGAAGGAATACGGGTGGGTTTTAGTCAGTAAGAGTCTGACACACCCTCCCGCTCCGCCCAGAGCGGGAGAAGTTATTTGATGATTTCCCAACCAAAAAAAAAAAAAAAGGGTCAAAGTCTCTTTTAAAGTCCAGACATAATCTGGGTCAGATCATGTGAGGACCATGTAGATCCATGTCTGAAATGGTCTTTTGAGGAAAGAACCACACAAATTTGAGTGGACCTGTCCAGCCAGTGCAAGCATTTATCAGTAATCGTGTAGCTCAACTCAAAACTTAAGGAGCTCAACGACTCGGTGAACAATACCAAGGAAAGGACATTTGGTTTGGCTGCATAAAGTACTCAAAATGCCAGACCATCATTAAAACTAAGAGAAAAAAAACAACAAGAAATAAATAAAATGACCCACATAGTGCTCACATTCACAATAATTAAAGTAATATAATACTTTTTAAGGTACATAAATATTCACGTAATTTTGTTTATAATATTCATCAATGTCAATATGTATATAAAGTTGTATATAATGATGACTTTGGATAATTAAAATGTCAAGTTTTACGGTTTAGTTACGGAGTAGTTATACCAATGTAAAACTGCGACATCCGTTTATATCCATGTGCGCATCGCGGTTTTACCCGCATAAGTCACAATCCCGCGGGAATATTGGGATAAAAAATATATTATGGTAATCCATGTGCGAAATTTCATCCAAATCC
Organism: Atethmia centrago; assembly: GCA_905333075.3. Taxonomy (NCBI): domain Eukaryota; kingdom Metazoa; phylum Arthropoda; class Insecta; order Lepidoptera; family Noctuidae; genus Atethmia; species Atethmia centrago. Next base: position 21,351,237 of record HG995385.1, read on the forward strand.
GTTCAGTTATTTCAGTATGAAGGAGTAACAAACAAATTAAAAAATCACTTTCTCATTTAAAATATTAGTAAGGATTTATTGGTTCATAAAAAGAAGTCGACTAATTTATTCAAGAAGAAAATAATATAGAAGGTGATTGTGATCACCTTTATTACTTCCGTCTCTAAGCATTCGTTATAAAAGCGGCTTTGACGACCACGTGTGATCAAGTGGACTCATTAACTACTTGTCTGCCACTCGATTCGAAAAAAAAAAAAAGAATATTTGTTTATTCTGTACAAACGAAACGTAAATTACAAAAAAATAAGACATTAAATAGCCGTTTGCTAATAAAAGTTTAAGGTTTGACGATTTTGTCCATTGCTTGATGTCAGGGCAGGTCACGTCCTGCCTCTTCCGTCTCCCTAAACGGGTACCGGGGGCGACAGACTCGGGGACATCCGGCGCCCCCCACACAGCAGGCCCCAGGTGGCGGCGCGTAGTGCAACGCGCGCCCCGCGCGGGCGTCGCGGGGGGAGGCGCGCACCTCATTCCCCTCGCGAGCCCGAGGCGGCCCGCAATAGTGGGCTGGCCACCAGCCGGGTATCGCGGAAGTCGCACTAGATTCCATGATCCCCGGTGTAAATGTGGGAGGAGAACAGCGGGGTTTTTAGTAAGTAAGAGTCTGACAGACCCCTCCGCCAGCTCCAGGGCGGAGGATATCCATGAGGACTAACCACCCCGGGACAAAAAAAAAAGGTCACGCCCGCATTCTCCGCAGAGGAAGGCAGCGGTATATGATAACCGGGTCTTTGGTATATAATATTAAATGATAAATGCTTTTTTAATATTAAATGATAAATGATTTCTGTAAATAGGTTTGTCCAAACAATTTTACACGTCAATCATATTAGAAAGTAAAAAGGTTGAGGTTGATTCTTGACATAATCTTGGTCAGATCATGTGAAGTATGTTTAGTGAATTACCTTCCCGTCCCGCAGCTTGTCGCCGAGCGCGGCCACCAGCGCGTCCACGGCGTGCTCCTGCGCCGGCGCCAGGCGCGCGCCGCACCACGCGCCGTCGGCGCACGCACCGCGCGACTCGCCGCGCGCCGCCTGCGGCACGTCCGACTGACACTCGGATATGCCTTGCAGGGATTCGCCGAATACCTGGAATTCATTATTACAGTAATAAAAATCCAGTATTATTTCTTTTTCCTGCCGGTGTCGCAGTCGAAGTCCAAAAGGGTTTCCGAGGCCCCTGGCAACACAGACAACGGAAGGAACATGGGTAGGTTTTAGTCAGTAAGAGTCTGACACACCCTCCCGCTCCGCCCAGAACGGGAGAAATTATTTGATAATATCCCACCCAAAAAAAAATATATATATAATATTTTAGGAAAATACCTACTGACAAGAGAACAGAAATATGCAAAGTTTGGTGGCTATTCTCAAAGGAATATATATGTACGACAGTCACCACTGGGGGTCAAAAGTCAGTCAGTTTTCAGGCATCATGCATCACAAGCGACCCTGGCCTGCTACCTAAATTATTTACAATTTGTAATGTAACAATTTTTTTCGCATACAACCATATTTGTAGGCCTCTTGGCATAACATAGCGAACTATGAACTTTAATTTAAGAACTACCCCTATGTTACACATATAAAAATGATTGATTGATGCTTTGGTCCCGTTTTTCAAGGCGCATGGAAAAAACATGCCATGAAATAATACAAAATATAGTTTACCTGATTCATCTGGTCAGAAGGGAAGTAATGATGTTTAACTAGCTGCAGTATCTGTCGCCGCCGCGGTCCGTTACTGCTTGTTAGACCAACGCAGAGAAGCTTTCTGACCTGAGATAAAACGACGAAATGTAAAAAAGAAACAATATTTATAGTACAGTAAATAATACTGTAAAATCTGTAAAAATTGATAAGCAACTCCGATTTCAAAAATGTTTGTTTGTGCGTGTTCTTTACACCTTCAGGAACATTCATCACCACTAACATCTGCCCTGTTATGAAAAATTCAAAAATTAGGGTAATTTTCCCACCCCCAAAGCATCCCCAATAGTAAAAGTGACAAAAATATGTAAAAAAAAAAACAAAATTTCACCTATGAAATCGTCTCTCGGGGTTTTTTGGGGTCGCTGATTACGAATCCGAAGTCATATTCGAGTGAGGGTGGTCTCAACCTATTGAAACCACCCTCACTCACATCTCAGAGGCGATTTCCGAGGGAAAGTTTTGTTTTTTTTATCACTTTTACTATTGGAGATGCTTTGAGGGTGGAAAAATTACCCTATTTTTTTAATTTGTCATAGCAAGTCAGATGTTAGTGGTGATGAATGTTCCTGAAGGTCTAAAGAATACGTACAAAAAAAAAATGTTTGGAATCGAAGTTTTGGTCCCTTATGACCAGAGGTCGGAGTAGGTAGATTGATTTAAGGTCGTTGACGTCAAACGTAGAGGATAATATGGATATGCCTCCAAAATACCGGAACTTTATATTTATTGTGATATTTGTTCCGGAATTTTGAAATTAGCACGAATTTGTGTTTAAGGTGAAAAACGTATTAATATTATCAATCTACGCTACCAGTGTTAGCTAATGGTGAAAGAAATCAGTATTTTATTTTATACAAAAATACCTTGGAATAGTTACACCGTATTTTGTCCCTTACTGTTGAATTAGAAATGACGCTTGACAGTATGAGACAAAACTTAGACAGGGCCTTTTGTTTCTTTATCTCATGTTCATCTATGTTCACAACGCATTGACCGCACGCAACGACCAATCAGAAGCAAGTATCCTGTATGACTCATTGGGTGTTTGTTAGAACAATGCGCGCGCGCTTTGTTCCAGGTTAGCCTATCTGTATGTTTTTTATTTTATTTTATTCCATAATTCCAATTCCAGAACTTTTCCGGTACTTCCCGCACATTATGGATAAAATGGCATGTCCATATTATAATATCTTGACGCAAGTATATAAAATCAATCTACCTAATCCGACCTCTGCTTATGACACAATCTACTATTACTGACCTGTGATGTGCCAGCATGCGTGCTATACGTTTTACTGTCCTGGCGATGTGCCAGCAAGCGTGCTATACGTTTTACTGACCTGATGATGTGCTAGCATGCATGCTATACGTTTTATTGACCTGATGATGTGCCAGCATGCGTGCTATACGTTTAACTGACCTAATGATGTGCCAACATGCGTGCTATACGTTTTATTAACCTGATGATGTGCCAGCATGCGTGCTGTAAGTTTTACTGACCTGATGAAGTGCCAGCATGCGTGCTATACGTTTTATTGACCTGTTGATGTGCCAGCATGCGTGCTATACGTTTTACTGACCTGATGATGTGCCAGCAAGCGTGCTAGGGCAGCCTCCCAGGGCCTGTCGAGAGGTGCCAGTGTCAGTGCAGTGCGGCATCCTACTACCACGGCTTGTTGAGATGCTTCAGCGCCTACCTCGCCGTTCTGTAACATACAATCGTTATATGAAATACGGAAAAAAAACTGTGTGGACTATTTTAATATTCTGCTGGACTGCGGGCTCGCGGGAAGGTACCAAAGGGTTACCGAGGCACCTGGCAACACAGGCAACGGAAGGAATACGGGTGAGTTTTAGTCAGTAAGAGTCTGACATACCCTCAGTGGAGTTATTTGATGATATCACACCCAAAAAAAAAAAAAGGGTGGGCTTTGTAGAGGCTGTCGATAGTAAGGTTTGCCTTTTAAAAAATTGCTGATTTTTATATTATTCAGATGAATCTAACATAAGTCATATTAACGAAAGAACACAATACAACTTGGTCAACTCAGTCAATACTCACGTCACAGTCACGGCGTTCCCAAACTAAACAGAAATAATGCGATTTGAACGGGCTCGGAGTGGGTTTCATTTCTATACAAACTATTATGGCTTAGCCAGGCCTTGATAAGCTTTGAGCTGTATTCTTACACTAAAGGCTAAAATAATCTTTCAATCCTTACATATTAAAACAAAGCCCCCGGCCGCGTGTGTCTGTTCGTCTTTCTGAACGCGATAAACTCAAAAACTACTGAACGGATTTTCAAACGGTTTTCACCAATGGACGGAGTGATTCATGAGGAAGGTTTATGTGGATAATTCATTAGGGTTTTGTGTACACACAACACAACATAATCAGCTAATAATGTTCCCACTGCTGGGACACAGGCCTCCTCTCTTCGAGAGGGAGTCATATGCCTACCTTCTAAGGATGACGTAACCATTTTTATCTTTCTAGAAGCTATTTTAACCGGTTTTATATTAATCCTTATTCAATAAAATTTGCTATGTAAATTGGCATTTAAAATATACATTTACATCAAATCATTTAAATAAATGCTTTCTTTAAAAGATATCACAAATTCATAATTACGCGTAAGAAAATTATTATGGCTGACGCAGCGGGCGCAGCGCTCGGCTATGAGGTATGCGAACGCTTTCGTTTTCTTTTAATCCCGGTAGTACGCTCCCGTGGGATATTTTCCGACAGCCACGCGGGCGAAGCCGCGGGAAAAACCTAGTAAAATATAACTACAATTACCTGTGATGTATACTCCAGTACGCTATACAATGTATCTTCGAACGCGTCCGGTGTGACTTCTTGCAATACTCTCTCTTGTGTTTCTACTGACTCGCAGAGAGCACCGACTACTTGCAACTGTAACAAAATATGTTTTTGACGTGAAAACTTCTTTAGCTGCACTTTGCGCTCTGTCTGAACAGTGAACGAAACTGAACCATGACGCGATTCACTGTCGATCGGTGACGCTGAATCGGGTATACTCGGCTCTAGTCGGGCGGTGTCGCTGAATCAGGTATACTCGGCTCCAGTCGGGCGGTGTCGCTGAATCGGGTATACTCGGCTCCAGTCGGTCGGTGAAGCTGAATCGCGTGTACTCGGCACCAGTCGGGCGGTGACTTTGAATCGCGTATACTCGGCTCCAGTTGGGTGGTGACGCTGAATCGGGTATACTCGGCTCCAGTCGGTCGGTGATGCTGAATTGACTTTACTCGGCTCCAGTCGGTCGGTGACGCTGAATCGGGTATACTCGGCTCCAGTCGGTCGGTGACACTGAATCGGGGATACTCGGCTCCAGTCGGTCAGTGATGCTGAATTGAGTTTACTCGGCTCCAGTCGGGCGGTGTCGCTGAATCGGGTATACTCGGCTCCAGTCGGTCGGTGAAGCTGAATCGCGTGTACTCGGCACCAGTCGGGCGGTGACGCTGAATCGCGTATACTCGGCTCCAGTTGGGTGGTGACGCTGAATCGGGTATACTCGGCTCCGTGACGCTGAATGGCGATACTCTGCTCTAGTACTCGTCAGATTTTTGTCCCCCCCCCCCTATCTCCGAAACAGCTGAGCCAAACATTTAGAAAAAATACAGAGAACAGTTATATACTTAGTAACACGAAAACCTAAAAGAAGTCTATGGTCTTAGAATAACATGGTAAATCATTCAATATCGTGCGTACAAACTTACATTTGCAGTTGGAATGTATGGGGGAAGATGTTTTTCAACTACAAGTCTACAATGTTATGTTTGTTCTCGAAATAAATTCATCACAACGACGGAACCCTTCACTGTGCGTGGTCCGACACGCACTAGACCGTTTTTTAAATAAAACATGGCAACACATGACAAGTCAAAACGTAAATGAAATAATATAGGCTTTTAACTCCAAATTTTTAATGAATGAATTCGTTTAAATGCCTTTTATTTATTGCCAATTTCAATTAAATACTGTTATTTCCTTACCCATTGCAAGCCCGCCTTGCCTGGCTCTAATGAAGGTGGAACGAGTAGTCCCGGCAATCCATCGCTTATCACTGATATCAACTCTTGAGGCAGACGCCCCTCATCTGCAACACACAGCATTTTTTTAAAGAATTTCGTAAGATCATGGCGCCAAGTCAAACCAATTTCTTTATACCTAGTATAGACAGTTTAATTTAATTTTATAATAATTTTATTAATTACATAACATCACGCCTTGTTTCCCCGAAGGGTTGGGCAGAGGTGTACTATCGCGGGTGTGCAAATCGGACCACCGCACACTGTAGAATTTTGCTTCAATTGCGGTCACCTATATTCTTTCCTTTCATCCTATAGATCCAGCGAAGAACTAAAACTTCTGGAAAGAAGCAGACTCCAGGCTGCCATTGAGAAATTCCAGATGGAAAAACCCAATAACTCTTTTCCCGACCCGGAAATCGAACCCAGGACCTCATGTTCAGCGACCACTAGACCAACGAGGCAGTTCAGTTTTATCCATATGAAGAGCAGGTTATACGGGTTTTAACCCGGATTTTTACAAAGAAAACAATGTACAGACCAGCAGAACTGTATACATACAGCATCATGTTTTTGTAAGGGTGTTAAAAATCAGTTGCAAATGAAAATCGTTTCGCCTGTACTAAGCATTGCCTTCGATATTTCGATTATGGATAAAGATAAAATTAATAATGTTACCTCTATATTGTGATACAATGGCGGCGAATAGTTCTAGAGACTCCGGCAGACATACTTGACTGGCTTTCATACATAGGCAGACTAAAGCGCTGTGGTGACATCTGAGGGAGTAAAGATCTGGAAGAACATAAATTAAGTGTTGATAAATTATTCACACAAGCACATTGGAACTGTGAAAAAAAACTGATTATCTGTTCAAAAATCGTATCTACAAGATTGACTAAACAAAGCTTAAAACCGGCCAAGTACGTATCGGGCCACGCACAACTACTGATAGTTGGGATGAATTTATCACAAGGGCAAACCTAACATTGTAGTTGAAAAACATGTTCCCCCATACATTCCAACTTCGAATGTATGAAAGTTTGTCCACACAATATTGAGTGGTTGACTGTTATTTTAAGACCATAGACTTCTTATAGGTTTTCCTCTATTATACAACATTATTTTTAGTATATGCGAAACCTGAATATAGTTTGTTCAGAATGAGTAACTGAATCGTTTCCAATAATTTTTACACCATGTTATATTTTGACCTAAAAATATTTAAATAAATTATTTAAAAAAACAAAAACCCGACTGCAAAAACACATAACTGAAAAGGGAAAAACAAGCATTATAATCTATAGAATTATGGTATCGCATGCGGGGACAATCAAAAGTTAAACCATATTTCAGGTTATTCGACTGTCCCTGCCTGCAAGACCAAAATTATATAGATTATAATGCTCGTTTTTCCCTTTTCACTTATGTGTTTTTGCAGTCGGGTTTTTTGTTTTTTTAAATAATTTATTTTATTTCAAGCTTTTTAGTTTTATTAATATATATTTGAAAATTACTCATTACTAGCATTTATTTGATAGCAATATTGTTACAATTAATTTAAAAAAAAACTTCCTCTCATTTTTTTTTGTATTTGCATATGCAATTTATAAATATTATATAGCCTATGTCACTCCACAATTAAGACAAATCTAAAGACATCTTATATGTTAAAATCCATCAAGCCGTTTAGGCTACAGAGCGTGCCAAAGAAATAGACATACATACATACATACATACTCTCGAAAAACATTACCCTCCTGAGGCAGTCGGGTAAAAAGGTTACGAGTTGGTCACCGAGCGGCACTAGATACCTATTCGCAATCATACGCACACAACACAGGTCACGGCAGGTCATAGCGGCGCTAGGCTTGGGCGGGGGTTGTCTCACCCCCGCGCTGCTGTGCGCCCGCGCTTTCCCACCCCTTCAGTCGCCCGGATGCAACAGGTTGACGGGCACGTGTTACGCTCCCGTTGAGTCACATAACGCGATCGCGAGCGCGCGGCCGCCGCAGGCCTTACACTTGTGTTTAGGTTGATCGTGTGATTTTTTTTTTTTGGAGGTTGTTTGGTGATTTATCTTATGTAAAAAGTATCTTATAATAATGGCTTTCTCATACACAAACGTCCAGTACGTACACTAGCGGTTTGTGGTGATTGTATGAAGCATACATAATAATTCACTCATTCCGTTCAAGTGAACGAACATATGTCAACAGTCAGTCTTCATTCGCAATCTGCCAGTGTAACACCTTTAACTATTTCTATTAAAATACAGTCCACTTTAAAGTGTTATTTATGTGGTTTTATTACCAGCGTCCGCCACATAAAAATGGTCCTTCGACGAAAATAGTGTTCGCGGCAGATAATCAACTCTATATGTTGTGTGAGTGTGACTCAATTTTGTCGGCGTGGACTAGCGGAAGCGGTCATCAACAAACCCGCGTTGTCATCAGTTGTCATTCATCGCACCGCTCAACTATCGCGTCGCGTGCGAGGAGTACGGAGTCTAAACACAGCGTGCTCAGCAGACAGCGCGCCTACGCGGACGAGCGAGAAGAGTGTACGCGTGCGAACGAGAACCGCGATCAACTCGGCCGCCGGTTGGTCGGCGACGTCGAGAGTTCCAGAAACTTCTAGCAAACTCCATAGCTGCCGGAAGTTATCCGCCGATTTTCAACATCTTCATCCATTGTCCGACGCCATAATCCGCCATTTTTGTGGTGTTCTATCAAGTGAAGTGAATCACACGTCTCATTTTTTTCCGCATTGTGCAATCATTGCATTCTGTACAACTAAGTAGCATCCATATATGCGCAAAATTGCTATTATTGCAAGTTTTTATAATTTGTGTAGTTACACAAACCTTTTAAGCCATCATGGCAAACAATTTAAAACGCCTAATACTGGCCAGGGGCCAGGCAAAAGGAACGATAACCACATTATGTAAGTTTGTTGAGTCCGAGGATATCGACAAAGCCCCTATAAGGGCGCTTATGGTCAAGAAGGACAGGTTGGTCACCGCCTTTTCAGAATATAGCTCATTTAACATTGATATATCTGTTCTAGATGAAAATAACGATGAAAACTTTGGCCACTATGAATCCATATATTTATGTGCCTTAGCCGCATTCGAAGATGCCATCGAAGAAAAATCTAGCCCAGGTAAATCTCCGAAACCCGGAGCAGAGCGTGACGAGGAAGAAAAAGTCGCTATGAAACGTCTCCCACCTATAAATATTTCCAAGTTTGGAGGTGAGGTAGGTGACTTCCACGACTTCATCAGCCTATTTAAAAGTGTCATCGACAAGAACACTAAACTATCACAATGTGATAAATTCTATTATTTAAAAACCTATTTAAGTGGCGAAGCCGCCGAACTCATTAAACATTTATCGCTAACTGCACATAACTATGCAACCGCACTGCAATTGCTCAGCGAGCGATATGATAATAAAAACAAGGTCGTTAATTATCATGTTAATTCTATATTAGACCTAAAGCCTATTTCTAAGTGCACTGCCTTAGCTTTAAGAGAAATCATTTCTCAAACCAGACAGCATTTAGCTGCCTTAAAAAACATAAATATACCCGTTCAACATTGGGATGCAATTATTGTATGCATTTTGCAACGCAAGCTCGACATACACACATTAAGGTGCTTTCATCTAGAAACAAAATCAGAGGCTGACCCTGACTTAAATTCACTTCTTAAATTTTTAGAACAACGGGCAGCAGCACTTGAAACTGTGGCAGACAGCCAAACATCCTCAAATTGTGCAGTGAACAGCGGCCGCAGGACAGGTTTGGTAGCCACTAAGGAGGTAAACAAAAATACACAAGTATGCAAATTTTGTAAGACTAAAAATCACCAACTATATAAATGTGAAAAATTTAAACTTGCCTCGCTATCTGATCGTTTCGGCTATGTAAAGACCAATGAGTTGTGTACCCTATGCTTAAACAAACACCTGTCAAAGTGTAAATTTGCCTTTAAGTGTTCAATTTGCAAACAAAACCATAATAGTTTACTGCATAAAAATGAGCCTGAACAGGAGTTAAAGCAAGTTTCATTATCTATGAATAAATGTGTTGATGTTTTATTGCCTACTATAAAGGTAAACATAACTGACAAGTTAGGTCAACAATTTCAAGTTAGGGCTCTTTGTGACTCAGGTAGTCAGGTTTCCTTTGTGTTATCAGACCTAACAGAAAAAATTGATTGCAGGTTAGTCAATAACTATACCTATATTAAAGGAATATGTGGTCAATCCAACACAGTTCCTCATACTGCTACTTTTAACATCTCTTCTACTCTCAACACTTACAAGACTCAAATAGTATGCTGTGTAGTGCCAAACATCACTAGTGATTTACCTCAGTGTGAGATAGATACAGATAATTTAAAAATTCCTTCATACGTCAAGTTAGCTGACACAGAATTTTATAAAACTGGAAAAATAAGTATCTTATTAGGTTGTGACGCTTTCTTTAAAATCTTATTGCGTGAACAACTACCTATTATCCCTAAAGGTTTGTATTTACACAACACCCACTTTGGGTATATTGTGGCTGGAAGGGTGAAGACTAGAAGTTACTCTCCGGTAAGTAAGTGTACCAAACACATTTTAAAAAACAGTGAATGTGATAGCACCCAAAATATAGAAAAGACTTTAGAGCAGTTTTGGAAGTGTGAGCAAGTGACAGAAGTTTTCACTGAGTCGGCTTCTGAAGAAGCTCTTGCTGAAAAAATCTTTTCTGAATCTGTAATATTGAAAGACAATAAATTTCAAGTTAACTTACCTTTAAAACAAAATTTTGATCAATTAAACATGGGAGATTCTTTCATAAGAGCTTTACAACGTTTTAACAATTTAGAAAAAAGACTTCACAAAGATGCTGAACTTTTCAGAGGTTATAAAGCGTTCATTGACACTTACATTTCAATGGGTCATGCTAAATACATTGATATTCAAACATATGATTTAAAAGCTGGTCAGGTATACTTTCTACCACACCATCCAGTATTAAACGAAAATAGCAAAACTACAAAACTAAGAGTCGTTTTTGATGGCTCAATGGCTACTAATCAAGGTTTTTCTTTAAATGACATGTCGCTCAATGGGCCTTGCATCCAAAATGAGTTATTTAATATATTGATTCTCTTCAGATTACATAAATATGTGTTATTTTCTGACATTCAAAAAATGTTTAGAGAAGTTAACCTCAACCCAGCACACTGTGCTCTTCAAAATATATTGTGGAGAGATTCACCACAAAAGGAAATACAGTGTGTTCAGTTGCAAACAGTCACCTATGGACTTAAAAGCTCACCATTTTTAGCTACAAGATGTTTAAATGAGTTAGCTTTCAGATTTGCGCATACTTACCCTGAAGGTGCACACATATTATTGAATCAATGCTATGTCGATGATGTTTGTACCGGTAGTAACGACTTACAAAAATTACTTGATATGAAAAACCAATTAATTGCCATTTTAAACCTTGGTGGTTTTAAACTTCATAAATGGAGTTCAAACAGTGAGCATATATTAAGGGACATTCCCTGTGCTTTACAGATTTCAAATGAAATTGATTTATGCAAAAGTGATGATCAATATGTGAAGACCTTGGGTATCAAATATAACACACAAACGGATGTATTGAACATTTCCTGTCCACAAACTGAGTTGTTAGATGTCTACACCAAGCGTCAGACATTAAGTTTCATTAGCAAACTCTTTGATCCACTGGGTCTAGTAGGTCCAATTATTGTACTTGCAAAAATAATCATGCAACAAACATGGTTAGAGAAGGTTTCATGGGACTCACCATTGCCACTGAACTTAAATAAAAAATTTAAATGTTTTGTTGATAATTTATCAAGAACAGGTTGTATTCAAGTAAAAAGAAATATTGACACACAAAACTCAACATGTATTGAACTAATAGGGTTTGCAGATGCCTCTCAGAAGGCTTATGGTTGTTGTGTTTATTTAAGAACCATTAACAGCAATGATCAAGTAAATGTTGAGTTGTTATGCTCAAAATCAAGGGTAAATCCCATAAAATCATTAACCACACCAAGATTAGAGTTGAATAGCGCTTTGATACTAGCAAAACTATCAAAAAAGTTGTATGATCAACTAATTAAAAATAATTTTGCCATTAAGGTACATTTATATGTAGATTCTCAAATTGTTCTTGCTTGGCTTAACACAGAGCCCACAAAATTGTCTGTTTATGTTGCAAACAGAGTCAAAACTATCTGTGATCTCACACAAAATGCCTCATGGTCATATGTCAGTACCGTTGAGAATCCTGCAGACTGTTTGTCTAGGGGTATAGAACCTCACTTACTTAAAAACAACCAGTTATGGTGGCATGGGCCACAATTTTTACATAGTAAGAATTACACACATGAATCTACAAATATCAAAATTCCTAAGGAAATTCCTGAACTTAAGCTTTGTAATATTACATTGACTTCTGAATCAAATAAAGATTTCAGTTTATATTCATATTATTCGGATATTAACAAATTGAAAAGAATTATTGCCTATATTTACAGGTTTTTTAACAATTGCAAAGTAAAGAAAGAAGATAGGGTCTCCGGACATCTAAAAATAAAAGAACTTCAATTTTCACTCAAAAATATAATTAGACAAGATCAAAAACAACATTTAAGTGAGGAAATGAATTGTATCATGTCCAAGAAACCCATTAAATCCAATTTGAAATCCTTAAATCCATTTTTAGATGGAATAGGTATCCTCAGAGTAGGAGGTAGGTTACACAATGCTAACATACCATATGATCAGAAATATCCTATCATATTACCCAAAGAATCATACATTACACGTTCAATAATTAACAATGAACACAAATGTTTGTTACATGCTGGGAAGAAGTTGACCCTAGCCAGTTTATGTCAAAGGTTTTACCTAATTAATGGACTTAGAGAAGTCAAAGGAGTAATTCACAAATGTTTACTGTGTTTCAAGCTAAGAGCCAAGGCATCAGAGCAAATGATGGGATCTCTTCCTTCAGACAGGGTGAACCCCAGCCGACCTTTTGAAAAGGTAGGAATCGATTATGGCGGTCCGTTTTCAATAAAATTACACCGTATTAGGAAACCAGTAATTTTAAAAGCATACATAGCATTATTTGTTTGTTTCACAACAAAGGCCATTCATATTGAGTTGGTATCAAATTTAACAACTGAATGTTTTTTACAGGCATTAAAAAGATTCATTTATCGTCGCAATAAGCCATCTATTATTTATTGTGACAATGGTTCTACCTTCAAGGGTGCCAATAATCAGTTGCATGAGTTATACTCATTACATTTTAATCAGGTACATCAGGAGAAAATTATAAACTCAACTTCAGATCTTGGTATTGAATTCAGTTTTATTCCTTCTTATTCACCAGTATTTGGAGGCCTATGGGAAGCAGGAATTAAGAGTGCTAAATATCACTTAAAAAGAGTTGTAGGCAAACAGATACTAACCTATGAAGAGTTGAATACTGTGATAATTCAAATAGAAGGGTTATTGAACTCCAGGCCTTTACTTTCTTTGCCAAGTATTGACCCAAATGACATGTCTTATTTAACTCCTGCTCATTTTTTGACAGGTGCTTCTATTACATCATTCCCTGAACCTGATGTAACAAATGTGCCCACAAACCGTTTGTCATTTTGGCAGCAATGTACTCACATGGCTCAATCCTTTTGGAAAACTTGGTCAAAACAATATTTGACTCAGTTACAAAATAGGCCAAAATGGCACAATAGTGTACCAAATATTGAAAAAGGGGTATTGGTGCTACTCAGAGTTGATAACACCTCTCCATTAACATGGCCAGTGGCCAGAGTAGAACAGACTTTCCCTGGATCAGATGGCAAGGTCAGGGCATTATCTGTAAGAACTAATAGTGGTAAAATCATGCGTACTAGTGTTATGAAAGTTTGTGTACTTCCTATTTATGAATAAATTATACTTAATAATTTACCTCTGTGTGGCTGCTGGACATGTCATGTGAACTTGTTCATTTACTAGGCTAAATACGTAGGGTATAAATATCGTTAGTTAAGCCAACTTTCTGTTAAAAAAAAATCACTTAAATTAATAATCATAGTTGAACTTAAACATGATGTAAACAGATATAGCATACTCAATAGATTCATAATTATACTTTAAGAAGGTAAAATGTAATATAAATATGTGCACATCTATTTTGTAATAGACACATACCAACCTATTTAAAATGCATAGTACATAGGTACTTAAATGAACGTAACATTAATGTATGTTATGTATGTATAAGTACAATAGGTTTTATAATCACAACAATTTAGTAAGTAGTTTTCCAGTTATTGATTAATTAAATTTACTTTGTTAGATTATTCCTTAGTAATTCTGTACATAACAATTTAAAGGATTTCAAAAGAATTGAAGCATCCAGTAAGTAGGTACCTAAATAGTTAAGCATTTTTGTTTATATTATAAAATAGTAAATAAGTAGTACCCAAGTTTAAACAGTTTATTTATACTTGTGAAAAGGACACAAATGTTCCTATTTGTCTAATATTCAGTAAATTTAAGATTAAGTTACATTTTGGTTTGTATTCAAACTATAGCCTTTTGGTTTCTTTGTCGGCGTTGCCATTTATGTATGAAGCATACATAATAATTCACTCATTCCGTTCAAGTGAACGAACATATGTCAACAGTCAGTCTTCATTCGCAATCTGCCAGTGTAACACCTTTAACTATTTCTATTAAAATACAGTCCACTTTAAAGTGTTATTTATGTGGTTTTATTACCAGCGTCCGCCACAGTGATAATGTATCCCTGGCAGTGCGGTGGTACGAGGAGCAGTTCGGCATCAGTATCGTGGAACACAATGCTTTCCGCCTCCGACAGCTGTTGATAGAGGAGTGAGTCGAATTCCTACCATAGTCCAAGAAGGAATTTTGGACTACATGGCTAACAATCCCGAGAGCAGCACAAGGGCCGGCAGGGTATTTAACGTCAGCCAGACCTATGCATGGCGCCCGTTGCGAGATGATGGACAATGGTGCCGATACCCTTGTTCACAAATTAAACTAAATTTAAGTTCAGTGCATCTTTTTCTTTCTATTTCATTAATAGGACAGAAGATAAGTTTTAGTTTAGTCCTGTCAAATTAATGTGACCGACGAACAGACAGACAGATACACGAGTGATGCTATAAGGGTTCCGTTTTTTTCCTTTTGGGGTACGGAACGCTAACAAGCATATCATTCGCATACGATTAATGTCCACGGTACATCATTGGCCTATCTTATGTGCCAAGTCGATTCAGCGATAGATACAAGTCACACTTATCCAAACTGCCTACCATCGCACAGTTTGGTAAACTCATACAGTGCGTTCATTATAACTTGACGCATGACGCGATTGGTAGCACTGAATTTTGCAGTTAGTTCTGTTCGTCAGTCGCCATTTTGAACTCTATTAAGGCGCTGACAAGACCCAATTGACCAAAATTGACTTCTCTTAAGAAAAAAATTGCCAAATCTGTATAGTTTGTGGTAGCGGAAAAAATATATGTTAATTTTGAACATATTTCCCAGAACTTGGTTGTTACTAAAACACGTTTTAAACAAAAATCTCGATACAAACTAACGTTAAACTAACCTCTTACCTTGAGTTCTAATCCAAAATATATTATATGTATTAAATATCAACATACGTTACATATTTAATTAATAACAAGAATGTCTTATTTGGATGCAGAACTTGGTTGTTTTTTATTTTCGATTACTCCACTCAATTTTGA
Source organism: Atethmia centrago (assembly GCA_905333075.3). NCBI lineage: Eukaryota > Metazoa > Arthropoda > Insecta > Lepidoptera > Noctuidae > Atethmia > Atethmia centrago. Next base: position 21,366,891 of record HG995385.1, read on the forward strand.
GTAAATAGATAATTGCTTCATATTTTGCAATAAATTACAAGCGTTGTGTCATCGCGCTTCTCTTTCTTTTCTATGCAATCTGATAGTGACCGCGGTTTAGGTGTTGTCAGCGTCTTAAAAAGAACAAAATTCAGTACTACCAATCGCGTCACGCGTCAAGTTATAGTGAACGCACTATACATGACAATTTAATGTCATTCAGCACTGTAGGAGTGTGGCTAGTTATTTCAGAAAGAAAGTGTCGAATATTTAGTCCTGGATTCAAAAATGGTAATTGATAAGCAAATACATACCCAAACCGACCAACACAGTGAGAAACTTGAGCACATTACGAAGACAGTTGGTTGCATTCTCCGGTTCACCCATATCGTCGGGCGCCGCCTGACAAAGCTCTTTCACGTCCTGGAATTAGCATTTCATTAAAATATACATTTATAGTAATTTTAGCCTCTCACAACGTGGACTGTTAACCTCTTAAAGGCGCGGAAACCGCTGGAACGGGAAAACGCTGTGGTGATGTGTAAGGGAGGACTATGTCCAGCAGTGGACGTCTTTTGGCTGAATGATTGACGATGATCTTTAGATGAAAACTCTAAAAAAACAGATAATTATGTTTTTTGTTCTTACCTTTAGTGCATCGGTGAGTGCATTAACAAACTGCGGGTAAGCAAGCACATAACTTCTTAAGTTGCTGTCTGAACACAGATCGTTGACAAATGTGTATGCGTGGAGTAATTGGGTCGCATCTCGTTCACTGAAACACATAATAATATCAAATTCAAATCTTTATTGCATACTAGCTGCGCCCCGCGGTTCCACTCGCGTAAGTTTCGATCCCGTGGGTATAGCGAGATAAAAAGTATCCAATGTCCTAATCCAGGTCATGGTCTATCCATGAGCCAAATTTCATTGAAATCCGTTCAGCCGTTTTAGCGTGAAAACGCTCACAAACTTTCGCGTTTATAATATTAGTAGGATCTATTCTATTCTATTCTATTTTTATTAAATGGCAAGCAAAGCCGATGTCGACTATTCTGCCAATGTCTAGAGTGCATTGGAAAAACAAGTGTGCATGAAGTAAAATAAAAAAAAAAAAAACAATAACTGAAGACAAGTAAAATTCTTTGATTGATACAGTTGAACACAATGTAGATCTTGTTGGGTTAGTACGGGACTGAAACAAACAAAAAAAAAAAAAAATATAAAATAGATACATATTATAATTGTTAAAACATAAAATGTACGCATACCACACACACATAATTTACAGTTTTATGTTATTGTGGCGGATGAAAGTCATCAGCGCCACGAGCAGTTCAGGAGAGGAATGTGTTAACAAAGCGGGAAAGTTAGTCGGAAGAGGGATTTTAAATTTAGGAAGACGGCTATAGAGATCTAGAGGTGGAACGTTGTTTGAGCATTCAAAGAAGATGTGATCCAGAGTGCCCTCCTCCAACCCGCACTCGCAGAGGGAGGAGTCCCTAACCCGGATTTTTTCCAAGAACACAGGGGTACAACAAAACCCCAGGCGAATACGACAAAGGACGGATATAACAGTTTTGGAAACTTTTTTGTAGCCGTAGAACCAAGGTTTTGACTTTATGGTTGGTTGAACTGCATAATAAAACCTGCCCTTTATTCTACCAGAGTTATTCCACTGTTCCTGCCATGAAGATTGGAGATTAACTTGTGGAAGGCTTAGCAAGTCATACCCCTGATGAGTATTGTGGGTGAGATCAGCTACTGCTGATGAGCAAGCATCTTTGGCCAGAGCATCAGCGCACTCATTGCCCTTAATGCCACAATGACCAGGTATCCAAACTAACTGAACCTCTTTTTGATTGCTAGTACAAGATAATAGGGATTTTTTAATTTTTAAAACTAGGGAGCTGTGCAATTTACTTTTGAAGGGGTTCTGTACTAGAGCTTGCAAACAGCTAAGAGAATCTGTGAAGATTACGGCTTTGTCAATATTGTGGTGAGACTCTATAAAAAGACAAGCTTCCAATAAAGCCACACACTCGCCCGTGAACACAGAAGACTCTTTAGGACATTTAAATTGCAAAATAATACTGGAGCTTTGGTAGTAAACTGCAGCACCAGTGCTACTGAGGTCATTAAATTTTGAAGCATCTGTAAAAAACCGTTGAAAGCCAATCCATCGTTCTCCCACCACCGCATTGAAAGCCGAATTTGCTGAAGGGGACTTTTTGGAAATACCAATGTCAAAGGAAATTTTTGGAGTGAAACATAATACTTCATAGGAGAAGTTAAAAAGTGGTAATCTGGGAAACTGTTCTATTGGACAAACTAAATTTTGAAATTGACGAAATGCTTTTAAAATTAAGGGTATTTCTTTGTTTTTCCAGAAATTTGAGCTTCTACAAATGGCATCTAGCTCGGTCAGTTTTGCTACAAGAGGATGAGAAGATCTAGATATCAGCCTAGCCACAAAACGTGAGGCCAGATACTGCCGTCTTAGGGACAAGGGAGGTTCAGCACACTCAACCTGCAACGCGTTAATGGGAGAAGACTTCATACAACCAGAGATGATCCGAAGGCATTTTGACTGAACTCTATCCAGGCCAGCCAAAGCACCCTTGTTGCATGGAACTAGATGGAACGTACCATAGTCTAAAACACTACGAATTAAAGCATTATATACCAATTTCATTGTATACGGGTGGGCACCCCACCAAACACCCGCGAGAGCTTTTAAAATTGAAATAACTTTTTCACATTTTTTAATCAATAAATTTACATGTTGTTTGCCATTTAATTTTGAATCTAGAAAGACGCCTAAAAATTTTACTTTATTAAATAACGGGATATTATGACCCAAAATGTCTATTGAGATATGCGGGATCAGTCTTTTGCGAGAGAAAATTACTGCCGAACTTTTTGATGCGGATAACGACAAACCGTGGCTTAAAAGCCACTGATTCAAAGAGTCCAGAGAGAGGCATAGAGATGACGCAGCGTCTACGATGGATAAATCTGTCACATACAAGACTAAGTCATCGGCATACTGGAGGATGTGACAGTTATTATTTAGGCAGGTGCCAATGTCCACTGTATATAAATTATAAAGAAGGGGGCTCAGAACGGAGCCTTGTGGGAGACCCTTCCAAGTCTGTCTTTCATCGAAATCCTCGCCCTGGACCCTCAGAACCAAGGAGCGAGACAAAAGAAGTCCACAGGTGCTTTCGATCATCTTAACCGGGAGACTCAGCTGATGCAGTTTCTGCCTGAGTACGGGAAGAAGAACGTTGTCGTATGCAGAGGAGATATCTAGGAAAGCGGCTACAACGGATTCGTTTCTGGAAAACGCTAAGCGAATATCCGCAATTAAAACACCAACACTATCCATGGTGCCGAGCCCCTTCCTGAAACCAAATTGAAAATTCGGCAGTAAATCTCTCGATTCGACTATCCATTCAAGACGATTTTTAATCAAGTGTTCCATTAGTTTGACTAAGACAGAGGACAAAGCAATTGGTCTAAAGCCATTCGGATCATCTACATGTTTGCCTGGCTACAATAGAGGAATAATTATCTGTAACTTCCACTGATCTGGAACCCAACCATGGCTGTAACAAAAATTAATGATTTCAAGGAAGTAGAATTTAGCTTTGTCTCCAGAATTAACTATAAAAGAATATGGTACACCGTCAATACCAGGGGCTGAGTCCCGGACATGTCTGAGTACCACACTCAGTTCTTCCAAAGTAAATGGCACATCAGAAGGATCCTCCGAAACATTTTGCAAGGGGATATTGGAACATTCAGAAGAAAGAGAAACGTATGGCGGAGCAATTTTGTCAAAAAAAAAGGTCAGCTGTTTCCCTGGTGATTGGTGAAGAGACTGATGAGGAGCACCCGCGTCTAAACCTGTTGATGCTTTTCCAGACCACCGAGACTGGAGTAGAGGGAGATAAGGAGGTACAGAACTTAACCCAACCAGTACGTTTCTTCTTGCGAAGGTGACGTTTAGTTCTGGCATTAAGTCGTAAATATGTTAATAAATTTTCGGTGCTCATATTTGCATTGTAGCACTCCTCGGCCTCATCTCTATCCCTGATTGCAGAAGTGCACTCTGGATCCCACCATGGAGGGGAAGGAATTTTATCACGAGCACTGTTTTTCAGCGGAAAGCAGGAATCCGCGCTGGAGGTGATGGCTGTAACAAATCCCTCATAACAGCCTTTGGCATGGTAGTGACCAGAAGGATCTGATAAACATGAATTTAAATTTGGAAGAGCATCAATTTTATCCTCCAGTAATGATCGAAATTTTGCCCAATCTGGTTTAGACAAGTTATATTTCAGAAGTGGAGGGGAAGTTTTCTCTAAATATGTCTTATTAACCAAAGATATGACAATAGGGTAATGGTCACTACCATGCGACAAGGACGTACATTCCCAATGGGTCGAAGCTGCCAACTCAACCGAACAAAATGTTAAATCAACACAACTTTTTTGTTGACCGGGAGGAGATCTACGTGTTGGGCAACCATTATTGAGAATGCAGAGATCCAAGTCATCCAAGATCTCAACCAAAGCTGCACCAAAGGCATCACAGCGTTCTGACCCCCACCTGTAATGGTGGCAGTTGAAATCACCCATGACCAAAATTGGTCCATGTATATTAGAAAATAGGTTTTTTAAAACAGCAAAAAAATCATGATGAGGGTGAGCAATGTATATTGAGAACACTGTAATACCTTCCACACGTCCCGCTACAATACTCATGTCACCTGTGAGCGAAGGTAAAGGGAAGGGCAAAAGAGGGACCCGATTGTTGACTAGGAGAGCCGATCCTCCATAGCCATCAGATCTGTCACATCTGAGAATGTTAAAGTGTGGCATACGAAAGCTAAGACTTGGGGTGAGCCAAGTCTCAGCTATGGAACAAGCCAGTGGCTTGTATTTATTTAAAAGGGATATGAGGTCGTGCTTTTTATGCCACACGCTCCTCACATTCCACTGAAGGAATACTTGGCGAGACGCCATTTTTAATTTGAAGAAGTAAAGATATAAGTTGATCGGCAACGTTGGACGGTGTTTGGGAATTGGAAGAAGAAGAAGAAATAACAGTAGGTAAAAGTTTTATAAGGAGTTCGATAATAGAACCGGTATTATTTGAAGGGACATTGTTGTACTTAAGAGCGCAGCCATTATGCTGTGAAGGTTGAGGAGAACTAACTATCTGCTGATGAGCAGCTTTGTCATAAGATGGGGAAAGGGGGGTATGGGTCCTGGGTTTAAGTGTCACAGTTTTGCGATATGACTGAGATATTGGAGTCTTGGTGACATTGGCATAGTTACGGGAAGCTGTAGGAATAATTTTGCTAGCCTCAACATAAGGAATGCATTTTTCAGCCATTACAGTTTTAATGGCTTTCTGTCTACCATGCTCGGGGCATGACTTGCTGTTAGCGAAATGATTACCCGAGCAAAGCACACAGAAGGCCTCGCCCTCAGAAATGTTGCAACCATCACCAGGGTGATCGTGGCCACATTTACTGCAGCGTGGTGTTGACCTGCAAACGTTAGCCACATGTCCAAATCTGCAACACTTGCGGCATTGAATTGTCGGGTATATGTACTGCTCAACAGGGAGGGATGTGTAACAGCAGTAGATCCTATTTGGTAGAACTTGTCCGTCAAAAGTCAGAACACATGTTTCAGTGGGTTTCCACTCATTAATCCCGTCTCTTTGAATTTTTCTATTAATACGGCGGACTTTCAGTATTTTCCCACAGCCTGAAGGCACAGTTAAGTATGTAATAGCTTCTTCTTCCGTAATATCTGAGGGAACACCGGTAACAACGCCCATACGTGTGATATTAAATGTAGGGATTGATGCAGTATAACTGTATTTGGATAACAAACTGTTTACTAAGAAGGAGTTAGCATCCTGAGGGGAGGCAAACTCTACAGACACACGGTTTCTACCAACTCTGTTAACACCACCACGAACAATGTTCGCAATGTTGTTGTTCATAAGGAACTTACCAAAATTAACAGGATGTAGGGTGGTACCAGCATTTGGTTGAGTCTCTATACGAGAAACGTGGACAACGTAAGGGGCCTTATCCAAAACGGAGTATTTAATACGTCCGATTTGGCTTTTTTGTTGCTTACTCGGAAGGGAAGGTGTCAAGGTTTCTTCATCACTCGGACGTTTGCGTGAGCTCTGTTGGGATTGTGTAACATCCATCTCTGTAACGCTGCAGACAACATCCGCAAATACAGCTAGAGGATTCGGAGAAAACAGAGTTAAGGAACCTGGAATATCTGGGGGATCAGGGTCAGGGGGTTTATTCTCATCCATCTTGGATGAAACGAGACTTCAAACAAGACAATCACAATACAAACCGTAACAAACACAAGAACAACACACTTAAAAAGAAACAAGTCAATAAGAGTATCAACAATCAATCAAGAAACAGCTAAAAATTCTAAACACACGTGCTATCCAAGGACACCGTGGCGAGAATCCATTAGTAGGATCATTAGATCCTACTAATACACAAACAAACCACACTAACACACACACTTCACACACAATAGGAACCTAGATCTTGTATACACATACAAGATCTTAATAATAGTTAAAACGTTCACATGGGCAAAACAATTTAATAAAATTTGAAAAGTGGCATGCGTGGTACGTACGTCATAATAAAAAAAAAAAAAAAAAAAAAAAATTGGATATATTCAATTATTATTAGAAAAGTAATCAATTTGAATAAATAATATCACATTTTAGTGATATACGACATCACAAATTATACCATTAAAAATTCAATAAATTTTAAGTAAATACATAACATAACAATCATTGGCATCACTCAAAATTCAATTCATTTCAAAATTTATACACAAAAAAATAATAATAAAAAAATATGCCTGAATATAGCCTCAAAAAGATCCACAAGAATAACAAGAATAATTTGATTGACGACAATTTGTATTCAATTATGTGTATTATGTTTTGTGGCTACACATTGATACAACATTATGGAACAAAGATTTTGTCAATGTTTACATCTTTCTGAGGCTAACTGTACAATCAATTTGGTAAGGTGCCTTTAGCATAGTGGATTGATTGAATTACTATTATTTTATGAGTTGGATCACGGCAAATGGGCAACACTAGGATCACTCGAAGACTCTTAGACCTTTTTCTTTTATGGGAACTGGATTGCCAAAAAAATATGAGACTTACGTCGGATAACTGCCAATTTTAAAACACTTGGATTAAACGCGTCATGTGTCCTTATGAAATTGTGGACATTGTAAGGACAGTCAGATTGACTTTTTTTTTTGGGTGGGAAATTATCAAATAACTTCTCGCGCTCTGGGCGGAGCGGAAGGGTGTGCCAGACTCGTACTGACTAAAACCCTGTATTCCTTCCGTTGCCTGTGTTGCCAAGGGCCTCGGTAACCCTTTTGGGCTGCCACGCGGCCCTGGCAGGCATCGGCCCTAGTGGACACCTACACTTGTGCTGACATCTCTTTGAGGCGCACGTGGAACACAACCCGCCGTGAACCCGGACCTGGTCCTTATCGGACGGCGAGCTACCCATTGCTCATCGTCCGCAGGCCCGCACCTACGGTGGCCGGAAATGCGCCCGGGATTCCCGACGCCCAGGGCGCCCGCGGCTAGCGGCGAGAGGGCGCGAAATTTGCCTTCCCCTCAACCGTCCCGCCTCCTCCTTCGCGAGCATTGCTGCTTCGCAAAAGGAGGTGACCGCTGTCCATGCCCTCTCGCTCCGTACCATGGCCTGAACCAGGGCCGGACGCGAGAGATCTCTGCCGCCGATCGCCTCCACGGGGACACGGCGGTGCTCTGCCCAAGCCGGGTAGACCTCCACCGTGTCCTCCGGGCGATACACACAGTGGTGGCGGGCCGTATCCGACACTGGAATCTCCTGAAGGTGCCGTGTCCGGTGAGGACCTGCGTCATGCGGAAGGTGAGGACGCCGTGGCGCCTCTCTAGCCACTCCTGAAAGAGGGGACTTATCGCCGCAATTGTGGCGTGCCCAGCACTGGGTTGCGACAATCGCAAAAACAAATATAGGTACTACAATCCATTTTTATTTTTTTGCTAAGAATGGTGTTTACGTAATTTTGGGACAGCTTTTTACTGTAGATTTTATTGCTTTAGAATAAATAGCGCTAAGATTGGTTATTAAGACATACCTGATTGCCTTACTGAAAGTGCGCATAGTACAACACAGATAACTATGCACGTCAGGTTGTCGGGTTGCTGCCGCGCCTCTTGTCGCTCCAGACAGACATAGAAGCAGTCTGCATACTTCCACACCGCCATATCCACCATCCTAGAATATTTAATCGTTGATTCGTGATATGGTTTGTTTATAAGAAAAGGATAGATAGGATCTGGATCTCTTATCTCTCGCTAGGTGAACGAGGAGGAACGCTGGTAGCAACTGGATAAGACTGGCCGAGAATCGAATTAAATGGCGAGCGATCGGAGAGGCCTATATCGTGCAGAAGACTGCTATAGGCTGATGATAAGATTATTGTCAATGAATAATCTTCGATTAATTTAACTCAGCCTACCGCAGTCTACTGCTGGACGTAGGCCTCTCCCAGGCCGCGCCACAACACCCTGTCCTCCACCTTCCGCATCCAGTCTGACCCAGCCACTTTCTTAAGGTCGTCGGTCCACTTAGATGGGGGACGTCCCACACTACACTTGCCGATACGCGGTCTCCACTCCAGGTCTCGTGTGCTCCATCGGCCATCGGTCCTTCGACAAACATGGCCAGCCCACTGCCACTTCAGTTTGTTTACACTGCAAGCTATGTCGGTAACTCCGGTTCTTTTCCGGACAATTTCATTCCTGATTTTATCTTTCGAAGAGCATAGCCTGCTCTATAGCACGCACATAATTTAACCTAGTGGATGCAAATATCTTTACAATTTATTTTTTCAGTCCAGCATCTTTGTCTTTTAGTTATTCTTCTATTAACTTAACCTATTGGAAACAAATATCTTTACAATTTATTTTTTACAACCCAGCATCTCTGTGCAGCTAAAGAGTTTATTAGCAAGCGGTCCAAAGGTTATTGCAAGCATACTGTGACTCTGGCATTGTCAATACTGAAAACAATTTTTCATGAGCATAAAAATGATCCAATGTCTTACCTTCAAATTAACAAGATGTACAACAAAATCCTTCGTATCAACAGTCCTCATCAGTGCATATATCGCTGGCAGGTTTCCATAGCATATATTGACTAGTACAGTCAGTGATTTGTGACCTATGGCGCGCTGTTGGGGCTCTGCCATTGGCTGTGTGATCCATTCTGTTAGTTGCTTCATTAGGTTGGATAGGTAGGACTCTTGCCAGCTGATTTTGATGCCATAGGATATTTCCTGCAATGAATAATGATATATGAAGAAATGCGTTACTGAACTAAAACTTTGAGTAGTCTTTAGAGGTTTTCCTTTCATAAATCACAGAAAAGGCAGAGGTGTTTTCTATGATAAATGTATTATATACAGTTATAGAAACTATTATTAAGCATCAGTATTAATAATTAAAAAAAAAGTTGGTTGTTTGTAAAGTTGGTTTACTGACAATAATTTTACGTGATAACGAGAGGGAGATGCGTCACAAGCCGAACGCTTAGGCCGATCGTGCCTCTCTATCGCTAGTTCCGCGCTCTCGCTTGTAAGCTCGGCCCAGAACGTGACAACGTGACAATGAGTCATGCTTTTTCGTACGTGCAGCCGGCGTTCATCGATTTATTAGACGTAATCACGTCAAAAAAAAAATAAGTAGTCATGGGGACTGCCGACAAAAGCGAAAACTTAAAACTTTGAACAGCACATGATAGACTCGAATATATACAGTGTATTAGTGTATATATGCGTATACATGTACTCATGCCGCTGCGCGTCGCCAGTATGGCGCAACACGGCTCCTACCGAAATTCGGTCAACGCGGTTAAAGAAGACGTTGGGCACTTTTGGGATGGGGAAAAACCCCTGAACTCGCGTGACCGTCACGCTCAGATACATATACAGATGTTTACAAGTTTTTGAAGATACGAAGTTTTTACTTCTGACGTGCACTCCTACGACTGAGAGTTTTTTTTTAAGTTAATGTGGTAAGCAGTGCATACTATAGACAAAGAGAACTAAGGGATTATTTCAAGCAGTATGGTCATTCACATCAACAAAAAAAAATACTGCAAATAGCCAATATATCGGCCAAACACAAGGAAACCTCACAGGTTGAAATACCATGCAATCTAGGCAATTCTACACCCAGAAAAACAGAAATAAGGTCGCATCCCTCTAGATAAGTTACTGCATCGAAGTAACAGGAGCTCAAAAAAAGCTTGGTTGTGGACTTACTTGCATAACAGAGAGGAGTTTAATTTTCTTGTCATTCGATATTGAGTCAGATAATAGTCGAGCCAGAATCGGCATGAACCTGAAAAAGTTTACAATTTACAAATAAATAATTTAAAATCTGGTATTAAATCAATCATGAAGGAGGCCATTCAAGTATTACGTAAGCACAAAAGGGGGGTCAGGGGTCTTTGCTTTGCTTATGTCATCAAAAATAAGCAAAGCTGCAAAAAAATATGCAAAAAAAAATATGCTAAAAAAATAAGCAAGTCTGGATGGTGATTATGTCATCAATATTTTTTTTTTTTTTCTGATTTTTCTGCTACATTTAGAAGATTCTGTTTTGAACAAATATGACACCCTACTGTCTATGTTCGAAAGCGAAAAGCAAGTTCAGGTATTCCCCAAAATAATTGATATTGCTAACTCGCTCTCACGCGGTGTTTTATGGTTAATTTATAAAGCACCGAAATAGGGAAACTACTTAAATGGGCATTAAATTCTTGTATAGTCTAGAAATTCCTTAATTCTAGACTCATGAATAACAATTAAGAAACCTGAACAGATAAAAAAATATATATACCTATGTTTACGTAAGCATAGGAGAGGGGTTTTTTTTGGGTGGGAACTCATCAAATAACTTCTCCCGCTCTGGGCGGAGCGGGAGGGTGTGTCAGACTCTTACTCTAAAACCCACCCGTATTCCTTCCTGTTGCCTGTGTTGCCAGGGGCCTCGGTGACCCTTTAGTACCTTCCCGCGAGGGAGAGGGGGTTAGAGTTTTGCTTAACAATGCTGACAATGGGAGGAAGGGTTAAAAAAAAAAATAATACAAAAATTCTGCTTACGTAATACTTGAATGGCCCCAAATCAAAATATTTTATTTCACATAAACCTACATGGGCACTTATTATGAAACGTCAGAAGATAGGTGCACGGTTCCAATTGGTTGTTTCATGGAGAAGAGCCGGCAAGAAACTCCACAGTTACTCTTTTAAAAATAATTGGCTTTTACAATGTTTTCAAATTACAGTGTTAATAGGTATGGGAGGACAGTGTAGGCCTGTCAAGAACCAGAACCAGGTACTTGAAAAAATAAAAAACAAATCTAGTCTATCAAGCCCACAACATTCTCACATTCACAAAATATGAAATAATTTATGTAAAATATTAATAAAATAATAAAAACCTATTTAAACCAAATGACATGTTTGCCATTACAACTATAACAAGTCTTGATAAATATCCTGTCCACAAAAGCCACTAATAATAGTTTGATATCAAAATTGTAGGTATATAATCTCAAATAATGAAAATATTATGTCAAGGAAGTATGTATAAAAAAAAGAAAAGAAAATATCAGATAAGTAAGCTTTACAAGTTAACGACTAATAGTCGTCCAACTTAAATTTGCAGATGGAGAACTGACCATGATGACCATAGATGTATGGGCGAATACGTATATGTTTTTCAACTACAATGTCAATGTTAAGTGTGTGTGTTCGTGTGTGTGTGTGTGTGTGTGTATGTGTGTGTATGTGTGTGTATGTGTGTGTATGTGTGTGTATGTGTGTGTATGTATGTGTGTGTATGTGTGTGTATGTGTGTGTATGTGTGTGTATGTGTGTGTATGTGTGTGTATGTGTGTGTGTGTATGTATGTATGTATGTATGTATGTATGTATGTATGTATGTATGTATGTGTGTGTGTGTGTGTGTGTGGCATCGTAGCTCCCAAATGCATGGACCGATTTAGATTTTGTTTTTTTAAAGAGGTTTTCAATATGGTTGTATTTTTTCTTTTTTATGTATTTGTTACCTCAGAACTCCATCGTTTATAAACCGATTTGGATAATTATTTTTTTATTCAAAAGGATATACTTCCAGATTGGTCCCATTTATATCAAAATCAAGTTCTGATGATGGAATTGAGGGAACTCCTCAAATGGAGATGACCACCAGAATTCTCCACTATTTCACTGGTGGTGATAAGATATCTTGGTGAAGAAAGTTAAGCGACTATGCCTAAGCAATAAATAAATGGTTCTGAAAATGGTACTATCAAACTGATCTGATGATGAAGCTAAGTAAGGTAGGCGCCGGAACTCCGTAATAAAACAATGTATCCTAGCCGTGTTTGGGCTTATTGGAATTGTCATGAGATGCACTCTGGCTATAAATGATTTATAACCGACTTAAAAAAAAAGGAGGAGGTTCCCAACTCGTCTATATTATATATATATATTATAATAATTATGTTCGGGTTGCTTATTTGTTTATGAATCGATTTTCATAATTCTTTCATTTGGTAGAGGAAGCTTGCAAGGTGGCACACACACAAAATTTAATAAATTTTCTTGGGTAGTTTATGAGTTAGCTTCAATAATACTTATTTAATTCACTTGGTCTATGTTGATGACGTTATAAAACTTCCTGTTACTGTTGTTTGCATAGCAAGTAGTGTACGAATGGGTGTGTAGTAGTGGTAGGTACCACAACTAAAAAGTGATTAATGATTTTAAACTTTAATAACGGCTGTCAGTCGCAAAAACCGAAAATACAGAACCAAAAACACCAACTTCCGAAATTAAAGTTATTTTTCAGTTTAGTGTTTTGGAAGTGTTATTTTTTTTTTGTAGAATTTTTTTTTATTATTTTGTTTTGCGGCAACTCATGTTTCTTGTCTTCTTTTTATCAATAAATACATACAATTTATAGTTCAAACTCAAACTTAAAGCATTTATTTCAAATAAACCAAATACAGACACTTTTGAATTGTCAAGGGGTCACTCAGTCAGAAAGATGAAGCTGCCCATTCCGAAGCATAGTATGCTCCTATGGAGAAAAACGGACAAGAAGCTCCACGGACGCTCTTTTAAATTAAAATATTGTTACAAAAATATTGGTTACATCATTCATGTTGAAATTATACATGTGAGAACAATGTAGAAAGAAAGACGTGCACGTTAAAAGTGTTCATAATAAGATAAAAACAAAAAACAATTGAAAAATTTAAAAGCCATAGCAGCTAAGAAATGACCCTACTGACGGCGCCCATTCACGAACATGACGTTTTTCTCTCTATTAAACTAAATACCTAACAAAAATAGAAGTTATTTGTTGTTTAGTTTTTAGGACTACTTATGCTTTGTATTACGTACGCTTAGTATGACAAGTTTGTCACTTCTCTTCAATGTGTCCATTATAAGCAGATTTGACTGTATATTATTTCATTTGTTTGTTAAATTTGTGTATTGTTCTTTATTGTTATTCCTTCCTTATTGTAATTATGTCTGTTTTTATTGAAATTTCAACTGTGCAATAACTTGGATTTATATCTGCTGTAAATAATAACAGCCGCATACATTATCCAAAAGTTTAAGCTTCACTTGCCGAGGTTGATTTGTGGATGGGTGATCATCCAGTACATACTGAATATGTCTGTTTTTATTTAAATTGAACTACAATAACCTGTATTTATATCTGCTGTAAATAATAACAGCCGCACAGGTTATCCAAAATATTAAGCTTGACTTGCCACGGTTGGTTTATGGATGGGTGACCATCCAGTACATATCGAGACCCCCTCCATGCCACAGAGAGCATGTTTAGCTGTTGGTCCCGGCTGTGATTCAAAGATCTTTGACAATTGTTACAGGTAGTCAGAGGCCCATGTAAAATACATTCAGCTGCATCTGCTTGGACTGGAAGCTGACCGCAACATAGTTGGGAAAAGGCTACACAGATTGATTTATGTCTGTTGTAATGTTGTGCATGTTTTTCCCAATTACATACATCATTAAAATAGTTATATTCTGTTTGCTCTAGTATTTTATCTATGACAAATTACTGGCCAGGCTTGCAACCTTTGGTTATTAAGAATAAAGAACTTTACTAACTTGTAAGTATGCGTTAAAGCATGCCTAGCACTAGGCTCAATAGCAGCTCTTGCCAGAACGGCCATGCCAGCCCAGTGTGGGCCACGTCCATCACACATCACGCGCCACAGCGAGCTGAAGAACGCGCACACTTCTGAACGACCCGGCGAGAATATTGAGAGGTCGCATGATGAAGCTATTAGCTGAAAAACAAAAGAATTAGGACATCAGCCAGAGCTGTTGGTATGTTTGAAGTTACTAGTTGTTGCCTGCGACTTCGTCTGTGATCCCAGGTCCGACCCAGGTCATGGTCTACTCATATGCCAAATTTTATCTAAGTCCGTTCGGGCGTTTTAGCGTGAAAGCGTATCAAACAAACTTTCGCATTTATAACATTAGTTATTCCTTCGATTCGCAAGTTACGGAAGAATTCTTTAGGATCCTTAGGTTAATTAATTAAACTGCAATTTCAGGCGCCTTTCGTGGGGTTTTGTGTGGTAATTTTACGAGTGTGGAGCAATTTTAAACATAAACAAAGAATAGAACTCACTCCAAGATAACGTGTCATCAAATTCACAGCAGACTCACTGTGTGTTGCTTCGAATTCTCGAGCAGCAGTCACAAATGCTTTCAAGTTGCAGAACTTTCCGCCTTCAGATGGATTACTGAAATTTTCAAACCCGTCGACTTCCATGTCCATACCATACGGGTTTCAGGAAAGTTAAAATAAAAATAGTATTGATGTGAATTACAAAATCTAATTTATACGATGAACAACAATTCACGGCCAAATATATGAAAATATTACTGATAAAACTAATAAAAAAGTTAAAAAACTTATATTTTCACCGCAAAATTCAATTTCAACTGTTTTCTGTGTCAATCCCTGAGAAAGACAGACATCTTGCTTGTTTATTAAATTATGCTTTGTGATTGGTCGGTCAGTCGGTGTCGGAAACCATAAACAAAATTCTATTCTGTTCTTTTCTATTTTTTTCCTATGGCAATGGTGCCGATGTCAACAATTCTGCCAACGTCAATGTGGTAGAGAAAAATAGAATAGACTATATAAAATGTGCGGAGATACAAAAAAAACTAAATCCATTAATTTGTGGAATAATTCATTATTAAATTTACTGTGCTTTGTTGACGAGTATTAGTGCACTGAAACAAAAAGATAAAAATATTGTTAGTTACATATTAATCCTACTTCCTACTAATATTATAAATGCGAAAGTTTGTAAGGATGGATGGATGGATGGATGGATGGATGGATGGCTGTTTGTTACTCTTTCACCCAAAAAGTACTGAACGCATTTGGATGAACTTTTTATTCAGATATACCCACGGGGTCAAAACTTATGGGGGTGAAACCGCGGGGTGCATCTAGTAAGTACATAAATGAACACTAACCACACCAAAATCATCTTTAATATGAGTCAAGTAAGTATAGTCATTGACGCGGATAAAAAACATCAAAGCCCCAAAAAGCTTTGGGATCTTTGGGGAAGAGTATGTTAGTAGGGATGGAAGTTAGTTGGGACAGGGATATTTAATTTAGGGAGACGACTATACAAGTCACGGGCTGGGTTATTATTGGAGCAGTTAAACAATGTGCACCAAAGTACCTTCATCCAACCCACATTCGCAGAGCGATGTCGCTGACCCAAATTTAGTGAAGTAAACCCGAGAACAATGGCCTATATGGGGACAGCAAAGAATCAATATCACTTTCTTGGATATTTTTTTGTAAGGGTAAAACCAAATCTTGGGTGTAAACTTAGGCTGTATTGAGTGATAAGAAGCACCTTTCCGTTTACTTGAATTTTGCCACTGGACCTGCCATGAGCATTAGCAAGCACTTTTTTGGAAGGCTCGGCAAATCGTAACCTTGACATTGAAAATGCTTGAGGTTAACGGGTTGGGACGTAACAGCATCCTTAGCAAGAGCATCAACGTATTCGTTTCCTCATAAGCCACAATGACTTGGAATCCAAAACAAGTATACCGTTTTGTAATTCTTGGCACAAGAGAAAAGAGACTTTCCGATTTGAAGCAGGATTGGACTGTGCCATTTACTCTTGAAAGGATTCAGCTCCAAAGCTTTCAAGCAACTAAGTGAATCCGTAAAGATGACACGTACGACGAAATCGTGTGCTATGGCCACGCACTCAACCGTAAACACTGATGATTGTACAGGGCATTTGAATTTTAAAACGATTTTGGAGTTTTGGTAGTATACCACAGCACCAGTTCAACTTACATGTGATAATTTAGAGGCGTCTGTGAAAAATCTTTCGAAATTGAACCATCGCTCACCAACCGCCGCATTGAAAATAGAGTCCGTCGACGGAGACTTCTTCATTATGCTAATATTGTAGAAAATATCTTGTTTAAAACATATAATTTCATAGTGAAAAGTGAAGTTTTGGGAAATTGAATACTGGGGGAATTTAAATTTCAACAACGAAAGGTTTCAAAATTTTATCGTTTAGTAGGGACGTCTTATGACCACCTGTGTATAGTAGGTTTTTATGAGCTTATTGGGCATCAAAAATTTGTTCACATCTCTCTCAGTGGGAAAAGTGCCTAAAAGGCTGTCAGCGTTGCGACGCTGGATGGCAATGCTGATTCTTTAACCTAAAAATAAGCCAGCCCTCTGGTCACGTGAACAGTCGATCAACCGCTTGGGGATGTCCCGAAATACTCGATGAGCACTCGGACTCAGTGTTGCCAACCCCTACTAAAATTTGGTACTCTTTTTGGACAACATCAAAAAGGTCTCCATAGATTTCATTAGGATTCTCGTGTTCTACTATAGATGGTGTAATTCTATGAGCTATATTATTTTTAAACTTGTTGCAACAAGTTTAAAATAATATACTAGCTGTGTAAGGCCTACATTCTATTTTATGCGGCTTTTTATGTAATGGCACAGGGAAGCTAGCTAATAAATCATAAAGGTCAGACGTTAAAAATCACTTAACAATAATTTATTTTAGGCATCACAATCATTAAATGTATTTTCAAGACAAGTTGACGAAGATGCCGTAATCCTAGTAGGGTCAAAAAACAAGTTAATTTGATTAAAGGACCTAAACAAATTGCGAAGTCTAATACATATTAGAGTAACATCTAAAATATTAATATTAAAATCTCCACATAAAATAAAATTACTAGATTTTAATCTATTGAGTGAATCATTACCCATTTAAAACGAATTAAATCTCCAGAGGGGGTCAATAAACGCAAATTACGACGTATCACTCGAGTTCAACACAAGACAACTCTATAGTGCGCTCGATGGAAAGGTTAATGAAATCTAAACGTTGCTAAAATTTCAACTTGTTTGAAACAAGACCTAAAGATCCACCGCGAATAGCACTTTTTCTTACAAATGCACTTTGTACAGTAAAATGATCATCATTCATAAACAGTTAAACACTTATTAACTTCATGTTCCTTCAACCAGTGTTCAGTTAAACATAACACCTGAACGTCATATTTCTCCATAAATACATTTAACTCTAGCTCTTTGCCGGACAGACCCTGCATATTTCGATGTACAACATTCATAATATGCGGTTTACCCTTTGTCGCACCAAATAGTACTACAAGGCTTATCAAAAGTAGTGTTAGTACCACTACTAACAGTAATCGATGGTACACTACAGGTACATACCAGTGTCACTGTGTATATTGTATGCTAAAAGATTAGCAATATGTCTACTGCAACTAGGTGGCAAATACATTGCATAATTTGTCAGTTTGTAATCACTAATAAATTGATTACAATCATAATGTAAAATAGCGTCACTGTGACGGCAGGTCCTAATAAATAAATGAACATATTTAAATTAAAAATGTGCCTATTTTGCTCATCAGACAAATATTTAGAATAAGACAAGGCACAAAAAATAAATTTACAATTATTTGTCTCATTGATATGTAAGATCAAATGGACACATTCAAATATTCAAATTATATCTTTTTTTCTTACTAAACTATCACCATTTAATAATATAACAGTGGAACTGAGGTTTATTTTTGTTTTTCTAATATTACTAATTAATTGGCTAATACTGGCACCGGGTAAACACACATACAATTATAGATTACATATTGTTGCGAAAACTGATTTTAAACACTACCAAAACCTGACCAAATTTGTCAGAAAGTACATATTATTATGTTGTGTTAATCAAATTATTCATACTATTGTCATCATCATTCATACAGCTACCTGCTGGCTGAGCCACTGAGGGGGTGGGTGTAACAAGTTGAGGCTGGGGCTCCTGGGAGCAGGTACCTACAGCTAAATGAGAGGTTATTTGTCAGAGACTCATACCTCTCAGATAACAGAACGTAAGTAAACCTACTCATCTTTTTCTGTTACAACGGACTGTATGTAAGTATATAATTATGATCCAAACGTTCTAGTAAGACTAGTATCGATACTAGTATAATAACACCTATGTTCCTTGATTGACACAACCCTTTTCTTTTTTTGTATGGCATCTCGTAGTTGACCTTGAGAGGTCGTGACTACTCAACCGGACTATCCTGTGGCTGCCTTAAGCGGACTCGAAGCCTCCAGCCAGGGGCGAATTACTTACATTACTAAGCGACTGCACGCTGAGGGCACCCCCTGTGGGGTACGGACCTCGGCTTAGGGCGTCCCTGGGGGGAGGACAGCACGGTGGGACAAGCTGGATCTGAACAGAATTATTATTAAACGGGGAGTTTAAAGCTTCGGGCTGAGCTGCAGCGCGGGCTGGCACTTCATCCAGCAAGGGTCGGGGGGGGACAATTACGTCGGGGTTTTCGCGAGGGACCTCGGCGGCGAGGTCGGAAGGTCTGTCGGTGTGATTTTAGCACTGTACTTGTGGCCCTACTGCTTTCCTGGATGAGGGTAATGGGGTCATCGGGGTCGGTGAGCGTATGCCTTGGACGGCGAATAGCCGCAGCAGCCTTTACAACCAGAGGGTTGCGGTGGGTGGCGGCAGAGCCAAAGAATCGCTTCGCGATGCGCTTCATGAACTGCTTGATGGTGGGGATTTTAAGATCGAGTTGGAGGATCTCGTTTCGGACGAACCAGGGGGATCCCTTTGCGTTCGGAGGAAACGGTTTTGGAGGCACTGCATCCTGTGGATGTGGTGGGGCCTAGCTTGTGCGAAGACCGCACAGGCATATATCATAATGGGACGGATGCACGCTGTGTAAATACGCAATTTGCACTTAAGGCGGCTTTTGCTGCGTGCATTTAAGACGGAATGTAGTACCGAGAGCGAAAGCGGCACACGAATGCGCCTGCTTAATGTGCTCTGAGAAGGAGAGATGGTGGTCAAGGGTCACGCCTAGATATTTGGCTCGCTTCTCCCAAGGGATAGGCTTGCCCAACATGGTGAGCGGTCGGGGGGGATGAGGTTTTTACGCGGTTTAGTGAAAAGAACCGCCTGACTTTTGTCGGGATAACTTCGATTCTCCACTTTCTAAACCATGCGCCAAGCTTGTTGACTTCGGTCTGCGAAATATCTGGTCATGGACTAAACCCGTGTAGTAGTGGCCGTGTCGTCTGCGAATAGAGCCAACTGCGCCTTTCTACTTTTGGGGATGTCGCTAGTAAAGAGAGTGAAAATGAGAGGGGCTAGCATGGAGCCCTGAGGGACGCCTGCGCGGATAGGATGGGGGGAGGATAGCGCTCCTTCGATGCGATAGCGGAAGGTGCGGTTTGACAAGAAGTCTCGTAAGATGAGCACGAGACGATCGGGCACACCGAGTTTGTAGAGCTTATATAATAAGCCGTTGAGCCAGACCTTGTCGAACGCTTTCGCTATGTCGAAGAATACAGCACCGGTCGTAAGAGCACGTTGAAAGCCATCGCTTATGTGTTTTACAATGCGGTGGACCTGTTGGACGCAAGAGTGCTGGGTTCTAAAACCAAACTGCTGGTCGGGGATGAGGCTCTTTGTTTCAGCAAAACCTCTGAGGCGCTTATAAATAAGCCTCTCATAGACTTTGCCGAAGACATTGAGCAGACTGATGGGCCGGTAGCTGGTGGGCTCCGTTTTTGGCTTACCGGGCTTGGGTATGCCGATGACGGTGGCCTTTTTCCACTCTTGTGGAAAGATGTTATTGCTCAGGGCACCATTGAAGATGGTTGACCATTGAGCCTCAAGACTATCGGCTAGGCATTCCGCCTTGTCGACGTCATCGAAAGCGATGGTCTTTTCGGGGCGCACCAGGGGGGAGGGGGGGGGGGGGGGCATAGAGACGACTTCTTCGGATTTGAGTTTATTTATTTATTTAATACTTTACGCACACAAATGTACAGAGGCGGACTTAATGCCATAGGCATTTTCTACCAGTCAACCTTTGGGTGATGCAGAGACAGACAGCAGTAGGTGCAATAACGAAAACTGTGAAATAAATATTTATTAAAATATAAGTATAAACATACATATACCTATTAAAAACATTATATATAATAGATATACCTAATTATACATAAATATAAGACCAAATAAATACAAGAATATACTAAACAGTAAGACAAACAATGGGAAAACATTACCGTTGTGATGATACTGCCAGCTTCTTACGAATGTGCTCGCGAACTTTAACTTTAAAGGATAATCGGTTGGTTGCCATCCTGATTTCCTGGGGCAGCGCATTCCACAGAGAGATAGACTGAACGAAGAAGGAAGAGTGAATAAAGTCAGTGCGGTGAGTGGGACATTGAAGACGATTATGTGATGAACGTAGATTTTTACTATGGTTCGCGCAAATGTACTGAAAGTGGGGGGCGAGATAACTAGGGGAAGAGGGAGAGTCAAGAAATGAAAACAAGGTGGTCAGCGCCCTTTGCTCTCTGCGCTGGCGTATGGGCAACCACTTTAGAAGCGATCGTTGCACAGAGACATGATCATATTTACGCAGATTGAAAACGAATTTCCAACGAAAACGAGTTTCCTGTGAAGTTCCCAGAAGGCTAAGTGGGTGGGCTCTAACTCGCTCAGCATCTTGTCCCAGCCGGCGTTACGCAGCTCCGATAGGCGTGTCTTTACAGATTTCTGTAAATAGCGCATATGGGCTTTGTCCGCGTGGCAGGGAAAGTTACTGTACGCACGGACAGCCGCGTTCTTCTCATTCAACAGTTCACGCACATCGTCCGGAAGCTTCCAGCGATGGTCGTCCATCGCCGGAACCTCCCTTGAACAATCGTTCACGACTAATTGTACGTGTACCGTGAATGAGTCGATCGCGGCTGTCGTGTCCGCGATAGAGTTGAAATGGTCGAGAATGGAGTCAAGTCGGGGGCCTAACGTGGTGGATTTCAGGCAGTCGCTTACTTTCCTCCAGTCTGTAACTAACTTGGTCTGGAGGGGGTCTGTCAGGGTCATGGAGACCTAGGCGGCCAGCTTTATCACAACTGGGCGATGCACGGTGGTCTGAGGTGAGTTCGTCGTGCACTTCTATAGAATCCAATCGTAGGTTGATACCCTTAACCGATAAAGCCCCAATGGCTCCGAATAGGAGCCCTCGCGGCGCGCGATTTGAAAGTAGTTATCGAATAAAAAAGTTTTTTTTGAGATTGAGAGATGACGTTATTGAGCCACGGGCCTGAGCGGTTAAGAAGCGCTATGTCAAGTACGTCAGGGGTTTTGTTAAGGTCGTGGGGAAAGTGAGTGGGAGTCATCGGGGTGATGACGTCGAAATTTAGGATAGGACATAGGTGAAACAGGTGTTTGCCTCTGGTGGAAATCCTGGTGCTTTTCCAGGCAAGATGTTTGGCGTTGAGATCGCCCGCTATGATAACGGAGTCACTCAGGCCAAGTAGGACGGAAAGGTCGTCAGAGAGGGAGGGTAGGGCTAACTCTGATGTGAAAACGGTGGTGTATAGGCCGATAAAAAGGTGATCGGTTGGTGGCCAGTCATGCCTAGCTTACATAATAGACACTTTTAAACGTGAGAGAGGCGGCGGGTCCATTGGGATGCAGTGCAAGGACGTTATATAATAAATTAGGGTGCCGCCCTTGTGACATCTAGTCCTGTCATTGCGAACTATGCGATAGTGGGCAATTGACGGGTTTCGAAGGCTAGGCTTTAAAAAGGTTTCCTGTAAGCGGAGAATGTCTATTTGATGGTCGCGGAGGAACGCAGCGATTTCATCGCGTTGTCCCTGAATGCCATTGGCATTAAAGAAGCCTAACTTTAGGGATCGGGGTTTAGTTCGCACTTGGACTCGTATATCCATTACTAAGGATTCGCGAAATTCTCGAGGGCTTGCGTAATCTCGGGATACGCATGAAATATCTTCTGGATCTGAGAGATATCGCAGGAATTACGGGCGGCAACGAGTTCGTTGGCCATTTTACGCGCGTGGGGCGTGAAGAAAATTGAAAAGGTCCCAGAGATCACGCTGAACGGATCTACTGGGACAGACGGACCGACCACTGGAGTGGTTGAAGAGGCGACGGGCCGTGTCGCAGCGGCTGCGGCAACAGCCATGGGAGCGGGCGCGGGTTTCGCGGGTTGGACGGGTACGGGCACGGGGACGCCTTGATATCCGCTGAGGGGATTTCTTTTGGGATCCTGCGGATCACCATGCGGGTCTGACGTTCGTCTGGGAGCGAGTAGGTGTGGAATGACACACCTCTCGCTCTGAGGACTCGGGTTAATTCCCTATAATCACGGGAAGTCGGGACAGTGAACACATCCCTAGCAACGACAGCCATTTTATGAGACATTATCGAGTTGCACAGGTACCTTTTTTATGTAGGTATTTCAAGTCCATATTTCCTGCTGTTATTCGGTTAAAATTGCGGGTTTTGTTTGAAGCCCCTAAAAATGTCTACCCCTGAAAATACTCCTTTTAACACTTCTTCCCCCTAAATTTATGGGGAAAACCCCAAAGTTGTCAACACTGCTCGGACTCTCGGACCCCACGTCCCTAGTGTTTCAACCTCAAAAAGCTCAAACACAGATTAGTAATATGTAGCAAGCTAGGCTCAAACACTTAGCTTGCATGTTAAATATGCGCTAGCTTGCTACATTTTAGTAATCTGTGATTTGCGCAGTTTGAGGTTTTCTCGCATTCTTTAACACAAATATTATTTTGAGGTAATCAAGAATATCATCCTTTCTCAAAAGCCGTACGACTTGATGCGTGAACCAAAACAACAGAACCCATTATTCTGTGATAGAACCGTAGACAGCTGTCTACGGATAGAATTTAATAACATAAAAAAACACCTTGACGTCTACAACTGTTGTTGTTTTTTTAACAATTTTTATTTATCAAAGAAGAAAAATCTTCTCCACATTTACTGTATCACATTTATTCTAAACTAACATGGGAGTAGAACTAGAAACCATTTCACCTGGGGATGGTATGTAATTTATCAAGAACGCCGAATAACGCGTAATTTATTAATACACCTATTGTGTAACCTCAAAAGATATATTAAAATCATTTATTTTTAGGTAATACATACCCGAAGCCTGGTCAAACTGTAGTGGTTCACTATACAGGAACGCTACAAGATGGCAAGAAGTTTGATTCTTCGCGGGATCGTGGACAACCATTTAAGTTTACGCTGGGAAGAGGCGACGTTATACAAGGATGGGACCAAGGTATTTGTAGGGTAAGCATACACTTATTAATAAATTAATTGATATCCCTGGTATCAATTACTGTTGTAAAATTCAGAGGCTCATGGCCTATTTTCCCTCTACACGTCATGCACCCAATTCATGTTTTAGTTAGCCTAAACAATCAGATTGCGTTGGGTTTAGAAACGTGCCGCCTTTCTGTAGTCTTCTTCGTCAATATTCGAAATCTGCAATCCTGTCTAGTCATTTTGCTGGCTCCCTATATTAGCTATATTTTTTCCTTACCTACTATTTTAGTACTCTTTAAATGGGAATATTTAGTAATAACAAAGTTATTTCCACTTTCAGATGTCTGTCGGTGAGCGTGCAAGATTAATCTGCTCTCCAGACTTTGCGTATGGATCGAGAGGCCATCCTGGAGTCATACCACCAAATGCAACTTTAATATTTGATGTTGAACTAATACGTGTTGAATAATGTTTACAACCAACAGCTACACATAAGTTTGATAGTCATGTGTTTCATAATATTGTTGAAAGAAATCTCATTAAATGTTTATTATAATTGTTTATAACAGAATTGGGTTTGTGACTTACTTGTGATGTTTTGATTAGATCTTATAATGTACAAATATTCTGCTTATAAGGATTTTTTAAGCGTAGTTTGCTAGACTATTTAAGAATACGCAATTTGGTGATGGAACGAAAGCTAAAGTAGGAGTGGATTAGAAAGACTATGGAAGGGTACTGATATAAACAACGTTGAATCCAGCTCAACTCTGGGGTTCAAACAAAAGAGTCATGAGATGAGGTGGCCCTAGTCATTCATATCTAAGTGGCGATCTATTGTATGCCCAATAATGTGATGACTAGGTATTTGAAACATAAAAAATGCACAAGCACAGATTTGAAAGTCAGATGGCAATTGTTAGAACCTAAATAATATTATTCAA
This sequence comes from Atethmia centrago, assembly GCA_905333075.3. Taxonomy (NCBI): domain Eukaryota; kingdom Metazoa; phylum Arthropoda; class Insecta; order Lepidoptera; family Noctuidae; genus Atethmia; species Atethmia centrago. The sequence continues at coordinate 21,391,730 of HG995385.1, forward strand.
GTGTTATTTGAACAGATTTTTATCGGTATTGTTATTTTCATGGCCTCTGTGAATAAAATCAATTATGGCTTCAATGTGGTCATGCTTTATGTTTGTCACTAAAAAAGGATTGTAATGTAATAAAAATATTGGCCTATTATTGTATGCCAATCTGTAGGGAAAAGGCATCTTCTCATATAGAGAAGAACAAGCATTGACCATTGACCAAGCTTGTCTGCGTACAAAGTGTTTTTAAATACTTAACAAATAATACAATGTATTTTTGTTGTTCCATGTCTAATAATGTTGTATCTGTATTCTGTGCTTATCTCTAAAAAATATTATATTTAATCCTTGATTTTCCAATTAACTTTATGTTTGGCAACTGGCCTATTTTTCAGTATGTATAGATCATATTGTAAATAGTTCTAATGTATTTAAACGCATTATGTGATCACAATGTTTCACTATTAAAGGCTAAAGCAAATTGCAATGCAACACATTACAAAAATTCTCCTTCATTGCATTTATTATGAACCAACGCACACTAGTGGGGCCGCACTGCACTTTTTTGTATGAAAATGTGTTGCAATGCTGCCTGTTCCGGCTGTAATGTGCACTTGACTTAAGAGGCAACACATCTCTGTATACCTCTTTAGGGATTGATGTATTCAATCAATTTTGCATTAAGGGCACTTAAAACACTTGTGACTTTATCATAATATTTCTAATATCTTTTTTTAAAGTATATTGTTTCATGTAAATTTACTTTGAATGAAATGCATTTAACAATATCTAAGCATAAAAATTTAAGTAATTTGCCACCTCTTGTATTGCTAGAATAATAGCCTTCTTGTTATCATGTTAATTTATTAATATTGTATGTAATAAAAGATTTTATTTAACTGGAACATATATTTACTTTTATGACTATGCTGATAGCCAATCTTCTACCACCAACAGAATTATCTAGTAGCCTAGTACAGAAAACAAAAAGACAATAAAATTGCACATTATTTTTTATCACAGGGTTAATAGCTGTTACAAGATAACTATGAGGCAGTACTTGGCTTACAATTTAAAAATAATGGCCAGTATTAGCCACATAAAAAGTAGTACAAAAAATATTTTAAGTTCTTAGCAATATCTTGTGTTCTTTTTTTACTTGTGTTCTTTGGTTAAACATTTCCTAGCATACACATGCATTTAATTTTCCTTAACAAAATAATTTCTATAACAAGTAAAATTAAAGCTAAACAATATACCCTTGACCCTATTATCCTAAGCCTGCCTAAATCCTCAACAAAAACAAATTTTCTATGATTCCTCTGGAAAATAGTTCATCAAAGGGACAACACAATTTTTAGTGAAAGGTGTGCGGCACAATGCACAGCTTTCCAGCGCCCCATAGGAGCAGTTCATACAAAATATATGACCACAGGGTAGGACACAAGGCTGAAGAATCTCTTCTAAGCAGGCCACACAAGATTTCCTACTATCTACCTCATTAGGGATCTCTTTCATTTGATCCATATGGGTTTTTGCTCTGTATAAACTTTGCCCACAAGATACAAATGCATGTAACAGAGTAACTATACCAAGGAGTCTTAAATGTGCATAGTAAGCTGCGGCAGCTGGCCTTACATGGACATAGTCTATTCCAGTTACTGTTTTACCTAACTGCAGTGGTCCTCCATTGATATAAGCTATTCCTCTGTGAATATTTTGAATATGAGGCACAATATTGCTTAAAGTTTTCAGTCCAATTATAAATATGTTTTGTGCTTCTACAGTTAGGGATGGATTTTGTTCAACTCGCTTTTCTATGCATCGGAGCAGGCGTCTAGTGATGTTTTCTCCAAAAGTTGATAGAATGATGCTGAATAATCGGCTGTAGTATGATGGTAACTTATTATAACTTTCGTCAACTTGCACAATACCGGAGTATTCTTCTCCTAGAGTTTGAAGGTCCTTTAGTGTTGTGAAGGATCTGTATATCATAGAAGATAATGGTATTGCTTTGGAGGCGTATCTTGCGGACAGCAACTTAGATAAAGATTCAGCAAGCTGTTTCTCGTAAAGATCGTCTTTCTGCCATGCTCGTAGAACTTCGGCGGGTTGGGCAGTTGGTAAAGCCATGGTTTGAATTAGAAAACACTCGCGATACAGTAAAATGTAATAAATTTGGCCTGGATAAACAATCGAGAATTTCTTGCGATGATAAGCCAATAATGTCAATTTGTTTGTTGTCATTTTTGACATGTAATGTGCCGGTTGTCAATCGTAACTTTTTCTCTAGTCATGGCCTATGGCATTTTAAGTCAATAAGATAGGGATGCAAGAGTGTCAAAAGTATTGATATGTCGGCGCAACATGGAGTGACACAGGACATTATTTAGCTGTCGTATACGTCGGATTAGAGTGACAATTGACAAGCTGTCATTCTGACGGAGCGTCGCATCCAGCTTGCTACATATTAGTAATCTGTGGTCGCATCTGTGGTAGCGAGGCGGTACACGGACTTTACTTTTCACTAGAGATCCATCAGCCAAGGAAAATAATACGCCCCCGAAAACTGGCGAAAGCGGGTTATTCAAAATCGCATTTTTTTGAAATATTTATATATAAGTCTGTCCACGAAAGCAGAACTGGGAAACTGTAACTGATGTTAAATGATTGTGCAATTTCACTGGTTACAATTTTCCAGCTCGGCTTTGGTGGTCAAGCAGCCTTATTGATGAAATTAACATAAAGGTAAATAGGAGAAAATGTATTCTTGCTTGTAGAAAACTTTGAACTGCAAAATCATAAGTTAGTGGTTGATTTGTAAAAGTCAAAGACTACTCAACGTCGTTAATGGTGAGGTTAACACTTAACGTTGCAAAAAGAGAATTCACAAGAAAGAACATCTAAGGTAAATAATTACGTTCCTAGATTAACATGCGCTCACGCCGGCAGACATTTTTCCTGTGAAGTGGGGCTGCCAGGTATATTTAAAAAATCTTACCCACTAAATTTTATTAAATTAATTTTAGAAAATAAGTAGCCTCCGCGCTCTGCCCGATGCGTTGCAGTAAATTAAATTAATTATTTATTTCTTTATTGACTTCATTGGGTAACTCTTTTGTGTATTTATAGTTACAACCTACGCTATATGAGCGTATATCTAATATATTATGCATAAATATTTGTCCAATTTTAATTATATTAACATTGATTAAATTAACCTAATTAATAAATCGGCTAACTTGTTGATTAATAAATAAAACAAAAATGTTGATAAAACTACCAAATGGTAGCTTCTTAACATTTATGAACCCAAAACAAAAAAAGAAGAAACATTCAGCTCCTTGAGGAAATATGTCACATACGGTGTTCCTCAAGGCAGTGTGCTAGGGCGGCCGTTGTTCACTATTTATATCAACGACTTGCCAAAGGCAACGATTCAACCTATGACATTATTTGCTGATGACAGTACAGTTTCCATTGCATGTGCAATTAATAATTATAAATTTGCATAAATAATTCACTGAGATCTATAATTTCTTGGCTTGATAATAATAATTCAAAAATAAATTTAGCAAAAACCAATATAATGCACTTTGGACAAAGATTGCAGTATCCATTAAATGTAAATTTGATTCATGATAATTACACTATAAATGAAGTAACTAATGCCCGCTTTCTCGAATTAATTATAGACAGTACCTAAACTAAATTGGAAAGAGCACATTGACAACTTATGTAAAAAAATCAGTAGCCAATCATATGCTTTGTACCAACTTGCTTCATCCATCAACACTGATGTGTTACTCTCGGCTTATTATGGACTTGTTGAATCTGTCCTCAGATATGGCATTATCTTTTGGGGCAACTCATCAAATAAAGATATGGCATTTATAATGCAAAAGCGATGTCTACGTGCCATGTTCGGTATCCAAAGTACGGAGAGCTGTAATCCACTTTTTACTAAGCATAAAATACTCACACTTCCGTCACTTTATATTTAAATAGCCTTATTTGTCAAAAATAACCCCCATTTGTTTCCTCAAATATCGGACATTATAATACGTAATCGCCGAGATAATAGTGAAATTCGTGTACAGGCAGCTAAGACAGCGCTACTGTATAAAAGCGTTGTATGCAGAGCGCCAATAATTTACAATAATATCCCTAGCTGTATTAAGAAATTAAATACAGACCAGTTTAAGAAAACATTTAAAAAAATACTGACAGAAAAAGCTTATTATAATGTTAATGAATTTTTAAATGATAATTCGCACTGAATATACAGACTGAATCTGTTCTATTTATTTTGAATCGAATGACTACTGACTTAATTTTTTAATTTGCTATTAATGTTAATTGTTGATTTATTTATATTATTATTCTTTGTATCTTAATATTTTTTTATTTTGAAATCTTATTGATTTTCGACCTAATTTGTACACCAGCCATGGTCAAACATGTTGACCCAAAAAGTACTTTGTAACACCTATAATAAGCATCACACCATGTATATTATCTACACATGTTTTGCAAATAAATGAATCTGAAATCTGGAATTTTTAGTTTATGTAACATAACATAAACTAAAAATTTGAAAACGTCATTATTGAAGACCGAAGTTTTTAGGTCTCATATAATAGAGGTGAACATGGCAACATAGGTCTAGCCCCCGTAGGCATTCCTACGTGTACCCAATGAGACAATGAGACGACCCCGCCTGCCGCCAGAGCACCAAGTTCACGACGAATCGAAGTGTTTTGGTTTATCTTATGCGTAATCGGTAGTTGCTAATTTCAGTGGAATATACGACTTTTTGGTTATCTAAGTTAAATTTCGATCAAGCTAACCTTTTTAATACACGTGGATGATGGAACACACTGATATAGGTCATCCTGAGCCTATAGATATAATATATCGTACCAAAAAAAAAAAAAACAATATTTACAAAAATACCTAACATTGATAAAAATAAGGCTACTTTTTTACGGCTCTGAATTCCAGCAGGTCAGTGGGGACCACAGCTAAAGGGCTCACGTCGCACTGCTATGAGAACCCCCATCCTCTCGCTTGTTTGTTGCAACACGGTTACGATCATCTCTAAAAACTAAATATCTGTCATCAATAAACTTGCTATCAGCAGTGCTAGGTGTAAGCCAGGTTTCGGATAGTATGATAACGTCAAAACGAATACGACAAAATATTCATGAACAATGTGTATAATTTGGTTCGAATTCCTCTCCAGTTCTGATAGTACAACGATATAAATAAATAATAAATAAATAAATAATTTATTTAATAAAAACGTTTACAAAAAGATTAGCCAACAGTAGTAAATATTCTATACAATAATAGTGCCTAATAATAAACTAAAACTAAACTATTTTTAATTACAGGTGCAAGTAATGATGGTTTGGAATTAGAATGTTAGGTAGCGACCCGCCCGATTTAATGTTAGGAGATTATTATGGAGCCAATCAGACACAATGTTAAAGCCGTTCTGAGCATGTTCATGGACCTCATCTCTTGATTTAGCTGAGAACAATAAAGCGGTGTCATTCGCATAAGATATTATGATACCATTTTGGAGTGGCAGGCTGCGCAGTTCATTTATATAGATTAAAAATAACGTGGGGCCCAAAATGCTGCCTTGTGGAATTCCAAAACAATTATTTTTAAGTTCAGAACTTGTATAATGACATATTTTTACACATTGATGACGATCGCTGAGATCCGAAAATGGTAGAAGTTGTGCTCCTCTTATTCCAAGTGTTTCAAGCATGTGCAAAAGTAAAGTATAAGAAATAGTGTCGAAGGCCTTGGCAAGGTCTAGAAAAATCCCGATTGCGTGCTTACCGTTATCCTGATTAGTAGTAATATAATTAGTTAATTTGTGTACTGCTTGGCTAGTTGATCTTTTGGGCCTAAATCCAAATTGACTGTCTGCAAGTAGTCTGTTATCTTCCAGATATTTTATCAATCTACTGTTAATGTTTTTTTCTAAAATTTTTGAGAGTCCTGTTAAAACTGAAATGGGTATTTGTATATTACACAGTATTTGTCTCCAGACTTGAATACACCTGTATTCAAGTCTGGAGTAGGAGAGTAACCACAGCTTTTTAAGCAATTTTGGGAATATTCCTTTAGATAAACATAGCTGAAAAATGTGTGTTAGCGGAGGAGTTAAATACCTACTTGCCGTAGGTATTTAAATCTTATAAGTATATTATTAGGTATGTCATCCCACCCAGTAGCACAAACATATTGTAACCCATTTATGAATATCTAATTATTATAATTACACAATAATCAATTATCTACATCATTTAAAAACTAACAAACTTAAAATAATAATAATTATATGTACAATTATATAAAAAAGGAGGGTAAAATATCATAGGGCGTCAAAAAATTCGTCCGCATCGCTGTCAACAGGAAAAGTCGCCCAAAAGGCTGGCAGCATTACCACGTTGTATGGCAATGCTGATTCTTTGACCCAAAAATAGACCAGCCCTCTGGTCACGTGAGGAGTCGACCAACCGCTTGGCGATGTCTCTAAAAACTAAGTGGGCACTCGGACCCCTTGGCCCTAGTGTTTCAACCCCAAAACGGCTCGAACATATAAGACCCAATAAGATTTGAGTACTTGCGCCGTTTGAGGTTTTCCGCACCTGCAGCAGCCGCCCCAGCACAGCCCGCCATGCCAGGAAGATGAGATGGCGCAAGGGTGTCGACACACGTTGCATCCCACACCAAAGGCCTACCTACCTTCCAAGGCATTATGGTCATTCCGTCTGGTCTCTTCCCATCGTCGCGTGCCAAGTTATTTCGGTTTTCGGTTTAGGTTCTAAAACAGCGGGCACCCCGGCGGTGCCAAGAGCGCCACGGATGATGTCGTTGATGCTGGCGTGCCGTGCTATCCGCCCTGCGCTTTTACTGCAGGATAGACCATGGTGTCCGAGGCAGTCGAAACCTTCACCGCATTGGCAGCGATGCGGAGCCACGCAAGGAGCGCCCAGACGCAGGCAAGTAGCGAGCCGGAAGGTGGTGTCACCCAGCATAGTGCCTATGTTGGGTGACGGTAGCGCCTGAAGTCAGAGGCCCGACTCTCACTCACCCACAGCCAGCAGGCGGGCACGCTCAGCAGTATTGGTGGACGTATTAATAAGATTATTCCGTAACAACCTGCAGAGCGGCTCATCCCACTGTCTCTGGGAAGATGGGTTCACGTGCCGATCTGTATCCGGACAAGCCATTATCCAGGCGTTCGCCGCGTCGGTTAAGCACGGCACTTCAGAGTCAACCAGGGAGGGGGCTAAAATTTCCCTGGTTAGCTTTTCAGTGCTGTGGACAGAGGATATTATTATTATTATTATATTATTATTATTATTTATTATTATTATTATTCTTACTACTTCGTTAACGTCGGTATCTAATAAAACAAAAGATTTTATTTTAGGGGATGTCGGAGTCGGGTTTTGAGAAGAACTGGAAGAATTACTGGAATTTAAAGATTTTTCAACCAAGTTTTTACCAACGTTAGCAAAAAAGTTGTTTAATTTGTTCATTGCTTCGGATGGGTTTATCTCTGTTGATAGTAAATCTAGTGGAGGTTCGAGATTTTTATATCTAAATGTATTTGTTTTTATAAATTTCCAAACAAGTTTATTATTTTTTCCCGCCTTCTGTAATTCGTGCTTATCATACTGATTTTTAAGTTTTTTCAAAAGATTATTACAGAAGTTTCGATACCTTTTATATGAAACAGAAAGTATTTCGTTTTCAGGTGCAAGTTTCAATTTTAGGTGAAGTTTGTCTCTATGTCTTATACAACGTACGAGACCGGGTGTGATCCAAGGTTTAATACAACTGTACTTTCTAGGGATTGTCTTAGTGAAAGTGTTTTTCCGTATTGCACATTGTAGCGAATCTATGAAATACTTTAAAGAAATATTTGCATCGTTTGAGTTATAAACAGGGTCAAAATTAATACCGCGTAAGTCATTTTCAAGGTTTGTCATATTGAGTTTTGTGTTTCTACGCATGCAGCTTTTTCTAGGTGTACTTATTTGTAATGTTAGTAAAACAGCTTGATGATCGGTAAGTTAAGAATTAGTAACCAATGTTTTGGATGGATTTTTGATTTTAGAATAATATGGTCTAAGCACGAGCCGCTCTGATGCGTAGTGAGCCGGTAAAAGTCCATGAAATGAGCAAATATTTAAATAATTATGTACATGGGTATCGGTTTCCTGGAAGCAATGTTAATGTTAATATCGCCCAAAAGTTTTATGTTTTTAAAAGATGTTATGTTTTTTAAGTTATTGTCAAGCGAGTCCAAAAATCTGTCCATATTTTGAGAAGGAGGCCTATAAATAGCCATGACTACTGTATCGGGAATAATTTTAATTATCAAGCAATTACTATCTTGGGATACCGGTTCTTCTTTGATTTTTCTTAAATTATTTTTGATATAAACTACTAATCCATCGTTTTGGTTAATGTTTCTGTCTGTTTTGTAAGAATAATAACCGTCAAGAGCGGGTAAGTTTACTATCTGTTTTGACAACCAACATTCTGTTAGGACGATAATATCACAGCTAATGTCAAGATTCTGTAATAACACTTCAAATCCGTTCATGTTTCGATTAATGCTTCGAATGTTCTGTGTGAGTACAGTTAACGTTTTGTCTCCAGAAGGAAGGAGGTGTTTACAGTCCTCAACATTACAGATTTTAGATTCAGACACAGAAAAACTATCTAGATCATAAATTAACTGATTTGTCATGATGGTTACAAACTAAGTGGAAATATAAATAGAGGATAAGTTATCTGTTTATGTGCTTACTAATAAAAATATTCGGTGGCGCTCTTAGGCGCCTTCATAATCTATTGAGTTAATGTAGTTGATTTCTGCGTATTTGCGCGCCGGGCAACTTACATCGCCAGTAGGATGGTCACATTTCCTCTTGAAGCGTTTGCACGTCGCATATTGAGCGGGAAAAGACTTGCTGCTGCATTTCTTGAAGGAATGTCCAATCTCTCCACAGTGGTTACAAGTAGAACTAGTTTCACGGCAAAACTTGGCTGCGTGTCCGAAGTGCTGGCAATTGAAGCCCTGGTGACTATCGTGAAATCTCTCACAGGGCATGATGTCCAGTTAATAAAAATCCGGCTTTGGTTTATCATAATTTTCCTTACGCTAGCGGGTAGTTCCAAAATGTAGTTACAGGTAGAAAGATCTTTCTTACCCGATTTGTGGCTTAATTTGATGCTCTCAAGGAAGTCCTTCCCGAGTAATATTCGGCAACTTGTCTGAAAGGTTTTGGTCGTAAATACAATCAAACACCTCCTTCTCAGTAAGGGCTACGGGGACACCAATAACAGCGACCCTTTTTTTTTTTTTTTGAGGGTGGGAAAACATCAAATAACTTCTCCCGCTCTGGGCGGAGCGGGAGGGTGTGTCAGACTCTTACTGACTAAAACCCACCCGTATTCCTTCCTGTTGCCTGTGTTGCCAGGGGCCTCGGTGACCCATAAGTACCTTTCCGCGACCCCGGCAGGCATCGGCCCTAGTGGACCCCTACTTTTATGCTGACGACATCTCTTCGAGGCGCGTGTGGAATACGACGCGCCGTCGACCCGGGCCTGGTCCTTACCGGACGGTGAGCTACCCATTGCTCACCGTCCGCAAGCCCGCGCCTACGGTGGCTGGAATCCGCCCGAGATTCCCGACGCCCAGGGCGTCTCCTGCGGCGGCTAGGGGCGAGAGGGCGCGAAACGTGCCTTTCCCTCAACCGTCCCGCCTCCTCCTTCGCGAGCATTACTGCTTCGCAGAAGGAGGTGACGGCTGCCCATGCCCTCTCGCTCCGTACCATGGCCTGAACCAGGGCCGGACGCGAGAGGTCTCTGCCGCCGATCGCCTCCACGAGGACACGGCGGTGCTCTGCCCAAGCCGGGCAGACCTCCACCTTATGCTCCACCGTGTCCTCCGGGCGATCCACACAGTGGTGACACCCGGACGTTTCCTCCCGCCTTATCCGACACAACAGCGACCCTAGGGCGGTGTTTAGAAGGTTCTTCTATTGTAAGACCCGATGATACTAATATTTCCGAATTTTTAAGTTTGTCAATATCACCGTAATTTTCGGTGCTAATCAGAACGCCCCCATTTTTCACTTTTTTCAGGCCACGGACATGAAGCTTAAGTTGTTCGGGGGAGATTATCTTTTGAACAAGTGTCTTGGTATCATCACTTGTTTGGGTTTTATCGCTGGGATAGATGGCTACTGATGTCAAATTTGCAGGATGGACAAAGTTATCGGACCCTTTCTTCACCATGCTAGCATAAGAAGTATTGTCCGAGGGATTCAACTTAGTCTCTACGACCTCTTTGAACTGCTGGAGAGAGTTGATAATGTTCTGGTGTTCCTGTAGGTGCTGGATTGTGGTATGGGCCTGAATCGTTTTCGACTTCAATGATTGGTATAAGACGGCCATCTGAGAAGTCCCACTGGAGACCTTCCGGCAAAGATTGGAGACACGAAGCTTTTGGTCCGAGTTCATTTTCCCATCACCGACAATAGTGCAAACTTCGTTCAGAATGAAATCTATAGATCCTAACCATTTCTGGATCTCCGGCGTACTGATGACTTACAAGCGGCAATTCATTCTCCACGGGTGCTGGTGGATTTGGGTTGCTCGGGGGTAATGGTTCAGTAGGCGTCTGTGTCGGACTTCACTGTAGTAATTGGCTACGTACAAACGGGTTCAATCCTGGGTTAGACATGTAGACCAGTAACACTTTATTTATTGTTTATAAAATTATTTAGTTCATCTTACACAAGAAAGTCAGTAAAAACCTACAAGTCACTTGCGACACACTTAACTTTTATACTGACGGTGCAAATAATTATATTTATTTGTCGTAATAGTTTAATTCATTATAATCAATATGAAACACACGTCCGCTTAGTCTCGCGACTCGTAAAGCGAAGACATATACTGTTATTATGCATTATATTAATTAGCTAGACTACAAAACGTGTAAACAAGTTAAATAATAAACGTTTCGGGTACTCCTAGAAAAATTGGAGCCAGTATGCTACGCTGCAATTTGTAAAACACAATTAGGTACTTTGTAACCATGATTCTTATTAACTATCAATATTAAATTATAAGTTACGCTTAAACAAAATCGTTTGAGACTTTTAAACACTTTAAAATAATATAAGACAACACCACTGATATCGTAAGAATAATTATAGTAACTACAAAAAGCGTACAATATTACATATACAGGGTTACAGGGAAAGTCGTACTGAATATTAAAGGAGGTTATTATTCAGGTCATTTCTGATGATTTTCATTCTGAAATAAAATGTCCGAAACTTAACCGCTAAGGAGATATTAAATTTTAAAGATTATTTTTAAAAATCCTTTATTTTTTGGCTTTTAGTCGTTTTCTTTGGGGTTAGGGCTCCTAGAGTCGGTTTTATTGATGTATCTAGTTAGAGGACATGTCCATTAATAAAAATGATCAACAGAAACTGAACCTACTACTAACAGCTTAAAAAACTGCTCGACAACGGTTAGCATTATGAATTTTCTAATAGAATGTTCTTAACTTTAACAGGCTTTTAATAAAAAAAAATGTATGGAACTTATTCTGCAAATAATTTTATAAAGTTCTACGTCTCTTTAGCTATTCAAAAAGGTATAACACTTGCTATTAAATAGGCAAATCATTGCCCAAATAACAGTTAAGTTGGGAGAGGGTACATTTTTAGTTTGAGGTAAAAGTAGCTAAAATACGTAAAAAAAGACAAAAATTTTAGCAATATTTTTATAATTCATGTTCTACATGGCCGCCGCTATTTCTTACACAAAGTCTCATTCTTTTTCTTAAATTACTTTTCACGACAGAAGTTCGTAGGTTCCGCCTCATTTCCTCAGCCGCATCAATCATTTTTGTCTTAGAATATCGACATTTGCGATCGGTGTCATTTGGTCGTATACTAGGCTTTTCATATGACCCCACACATAAAAATCCATCGGCGTTAAATCGGGGCTCCTCGCCGGCCATGCTATGGGTCCGCCTCTTCCAATCCATTGGTTTGGGTAATTCTCGTCCAACCATGCTCGAACACTTCTTCTGTAGTGCGCTGGGCAGCCATCATGTTGCAAGAACATGTCTCGTCTCAATGCAATAGGCAAGTCTTGCATTAAAGAGGGTAACTCCTCCCTCAAAAAGTTTTCATATGTCTCGCCATTCAAGTTATCGGGCAGGAAGTATGGCCCTGTTAAGTTATTTGATATTATACCCATCCACACATTAAGACTGAATCTCCTTTGTGACCCTTTTGGTCTTTTTTTCTTGGGGTTACCTTGCGCTTTGGGAGCCCAATAATGGGTGTTATGATAGTTTGTGATGCCGTCTTTGTCAAATTTCGACTCATCTGTCCACATGATTTTCTTTAAAAAATCCGGATCTTCATTATCGGCATTGAGCATAAATCTGCAGAAGTCTAGTCGTCTCAATGGATCCCCTTCTTCAATTACTTGCACTGGCGTGTAATGGTAAGAGTATTGCCCAGAACTGTGCATTACGAACCAGACTTTCCACTGGGAAATACCAAGCCGTCGAGCGACAACGTTTGTTGATGTGGTTGGGTCGGCTTCAAAGAGACGTCGTATTTCATTATCTTCGTCGTCGTCATCAAGAACACGAGGTCGTCCCATGTCAGTCCGACGTACTAGCACAGAACCAGTTTCTCGTAGTCTTCGATAAACTCTGTCAAATACGCCAATATCAGGTACTCGGCGAGTAGGATACCTTAGCATGTATTCATTGCGTGCACGCAACGACACTCCTTCGCAAAATCCATAACACATTAGGATGTCAGCATATTCCTCGTTGGTAAATGTTGCCATGTTCACAACACAAATCAAAGTCCAGTTACAAGCCACGTCACACAGTTAGAAGATGAAACAGTCCAAAAATCCAAGCCAAGTCGCGTTTTTACAAAAAAAAATCGGAAGGCACGGATAACACATCTACCATGGAAGATTCGCATGAGCAGACTAAACAAACACCACTATCCACGATTTGACAAATCAGACATTTAAAATGACATAAATACCTGTCACCGCACGTCTCCCGGGCACAAACAATGTCTACCCAAACCTTTTTTCATTGTTTAAAAGTGCCAGGTAGTAAGCCGGATTCTTTTGTATCGAAATTCTGTTATGTTGTACTACCAGATGGGCCTATTCTAATAACATTATTTTAAGATTTTATGAACAAACCTAGTAGATGATATACCTTTTTGAATAGCTAAAGAGACGTAGAACTTTGTAAAGTTATTCGCAGAATAAGTTCCATACATTTTTTTTTTTAAAGCCCATCAAAGTTAAGAACACTCTATTAGAAAATTCATAATGCTAACCGTTGACTAGCAGTTTTTTAAGCTGTTAGTAGTAGGTTCAGTTTCTATTGATCATTTTTATTAATGGACATGTCTTCTAACTAGATACATCAAAAAAACCGGCTCTAATCCCAAAGAAAACGACTAAAAGCCAAAAAATAAAGAATTTTTAAAAATAATCTTTAAAATTTAATATCTCCATAACGGTTAAGTTTCGGACATTTTATTTCAGAATGAAAATCATCAGAAATGACCTGAATAATAACCTCCTTTAATATTCAGTACGACTTTCCCTGTAACCCTGTATAATACGGAAAAGTAGGTAATATAAAAAAGTTTGAATTTAGATTCCTTTAATAGGTTAGTTTAGTTTTAAAAAGAGGCTCCTTTCCTTTCTTATCTACAAAATGGACGCTCCTGTGAAATTTATAATGTCCATAATTCGATAAGTTAGATGTATTCTATCAGATCTGCAGAGGCCTGCGAACAAAAACGCATACGATTTTCCGCAATGTTAGTATTAATAATACTAACATTGCGGAAAATCATATGCTTTGTTCGCAGGCATCTGAAAAAATTATAGCATCATAATTATTTATGATGTTATAATTTTTTCGTTAATTATAACATCATAATTATTTATGAGGTTATTTTTTTGGAGCCCTGGCTTAACAATTCTATTCGGAACAGTGAGCTATTCGATGACAGATATACGGTCCATAGGAGAAATAGAGAAACTAGTCAACGAGCTGGTAAAGAGAGTGGGGGAGATCCTAAACGTGCTGCACATTTTGAGAGTGGATGTGAAGATCTCTGGGTTACGTTAGACCTTCCTCCCAATAAATGTTTTCTTCGAATAGCTTTCTGCGCTGTGTACTTGCCGCCGCCAGTACGCCTCTCTCACTTGGAAAATTTCTTAGATAATTGTAACACTATTTTCGAACAACTTAATGAATCATGTACATGTATCATAGGTGACTTTAATTTAGGGTGCATAGACTGGAATCTTGACAGTAATTTGAATAAAAGCCTCAAATTGCCTAATACCGGCTGAATGCTAATGAAGCTTTGTTGGATTTCACTTACGTTAATAAGCTCAATCAAATTAATAATGTATAAAATGCTCTTCTTCACGCATACTAGATCTTGTGTTACTAATCATCCACTCTGTGATGTAAGCCAAAGTATTGAATCCATATGTAATATCGATCAGTATCATCCACCCTTAGATATAAATATTTGTCTTAAAAAAGAAGCCAAACTTCCATATAATAATACAAATGAGCTACGTAACTTCCGTAAAACAGGCTATATACCGATTAAAAAATAACTAAAAGAACAGGACTGGGAGGAATTATTTGAGGGACAATATGACGTTAATGATATGGTACAGGTTTTTTATGACATCATAAATGGTGCTATCCAAAGATTTATTCATATTAAAATACCCAAAAATAGTAAGTATCCCCAGTAGTTTAACAACAGTCTAATTAAGATATTAAACACAAAAAATAAGATTAGGAAACGATACAATACTTACCAAAACCAGTTGGACAAAATTGAGTTAAAAATAATCAGTAAACGCTGTGATGCACTTGCTACGATTTGCTATAATAATTATTTAATGAATCTTGAACACACTTACCAATAACCCTAAATCATTTTGGACCTATGTTAAAACTAAACGAGGCGTATGCAGCTCGTATCCTTTATCTATGGCGGATGGTACAGCTTCATCATCAGATGGCACGGAGATATGTGAGTTTTTTGCTTCTTACTTTTTTTCTGTATACAGCCCAGCTAAAAACGATTACAGTATCGATAAAACAACAAATGTTTATAATATTCAAGAAAGTAGTATATCTTTAAACACCCCAGTTATTGACAATGAAGCCTTATACAAAACATGAAAAGTTTAGACTGCAACAAAGGTGCTTGTCCAGATGACATACAACCAATATTCATAGATACAGTGGCGGTACCTTCATATAAGCCCAAAAGCCTTACTAAAATGCTCGATAGAGAATCAATATCAATCCCGAACTATTTAAAAGTTCGCGCGCTTAATTCTTATCAAAATAACACAAAGTATCTACCTATGCTACACTACTATACATCGCGATTGTTCGCGCGCAGAGTTTCGCATTTGTAGCATCTACATATAGCTATCTCGCTTACACGCACCGGCTTTCGCACTTATAGCGATGTGCCGTATAACGAGTTAGAACTTGTGCATAGAACAAATCGATCACTATGGCAGATTTAAGCAGGGCTTTCGGTATGAAGTTGCACGCGTATGCGTGACCTTGTCAGCTTGCCAACTCTGCAGTGTTGCCGTTTTAGCCACGTTGTGAGATCTTGGAGATTTTTAACGAGTTTGGAAACTTTTTTAACATTTAGCAACAATAAAAACTAGCGACTTTTTAAAATAACGAAATTAAATATTCAAGCAATATCTTAAAAATAAAAAATTTGCGACACCTAGCTAGATTTTTCATATACCTGGTGACTTTTTTTGCCTAAATGACAACACTGAATAGTTCCCGACATCCGAGAGTGCAACTAACTTCAGTTTCATTTGCTTGAGTGGAAAAAGTTTTTGTTGTTAAAGTTTTTTGTGTGTTTTCTTAGATTTCCTCAGTGATACAATTGTTTTGGTGACTTACCTACAACAATGGAGGTAATTGTACCTTGTGAGGATTTAAAATGCGTTCAAGTTTTGATTGGCGAAGATAAGGTAAAATCTTTAAACTTTGCTCAGAAAAAACAGTTAATTTCTTCATTAAAACCGACGCCAGAAAATTGCGATGATACATACGTAGGTACCTACATACTCAGTCGAAAACTGAACTTTCTTTTTTTGAAATATTTTAAAATTTTATTGGGCTTGCGTTATTTTGAAACCCTAGGCACGCCACTGTATAGATAAGTGTGCGAATGAGCTGGTCACGCCTCTGCTGCTTATTTTTAATAAATCTTTGTCTCGTGGAGTCTTTCCTTAAAAATGGAAGGAAGCGAAGGTCGTCCCTATCCATAAATCCGACAATGAGGACTTAGTTTCGAACTATAGACCCATTTCAATTTTATCAATCCTAAGTAAAATCTTTGAGTCTATGATCTGCCCTCACATTCAAAATCATCTTAAGATCTACTTAAGTAAGGGACAACGGCTTCGTGGAGTCTCGATCCACAAATATAAATAATATATCTGACTCTTTTTACTGAGATATTGACGACAGCAATAGATTCTGGCCATCAAGCTAATGTCATATACACAGATTTCAGCAAAGCGTTCGATCGGGTCTCGCGTCAAATTCTCATTGACAAATTAAGAACTTATGGTATCGCCGGATCTTTACTCTCATGGTTGAGTTCGTATTTTGAGAACAGAACTTTCTTTGTAGTAGTCAATGGCTTTCGATCAACCGTCAAACACTTATCCTCAAGCGTGCCGCAGGGTTCTTATTTGGGGCCAGTTTTATTTAACTTTTTTATTAATGATATTTCGAACTGCTTTCGCCACTGTAAATTTTTTATGTTTGCCGATGACTTAAAATTCGTCAAAATAGTTAAATCTAAGCATGACGCCTCTGAATTACAAAGCGATTTGGGTGAATTGGTGATATGGTGTCAAATAAACCAGGTGCTCCTAAGTCCTAGCAAGTGCTATCATATAAAATTTACTAGGAAACATCATCTCATCGACCAGGATTATTATATTGATGGAGATAAAATAAAGGAATTAGACACAATAAGAGACCTAGGTGTTATATTTGATCAGAAATTAACATTTATTCCTCACATAGATAATATAGTGAAAAAGTCTTCCAAAATGCTGGGTTTTGTTATCAGAAACACAAAACAATTTAAAAACTGTAGATAAAAATTATCCCTTCTAATTGTTTGAGTCGAAGCATGTTAGAATATTATAGCGTGGTCTGGTGGCCACACTATGCTACTCACTCATTGCGACTTGAGCAAGTACAAAAACATTTTCTGGGGCACCTGGCCTATGCTAGCGGTTTATCTAAAAAATACGTTCATAGGCTCAAACATTTTAATATGGTTTCTTTTGACAAACGTCGACGACTGAATGACGCGGACTAAATACTCCTGTGACGAAAGTTTGGTGCTGTGATCATCTGACTTAAACATCATACCTAACTGTGTTCGTTTCCTTCTAATAGTTGTTTTCAACAATCAAGAACATACATGAGTAATAACTTACAAATCTATAATTAACTGCTATAAAAAGGAAAACGTGAATTAAAAACTACAAATAAAGCCTAGTGGGCAATAGTGGAGTCAACGATTTGAACTACATACCGTTACGAAGAATTGTTCCCGAAATCGATTGTAGATGGCAGCACGTTCTTCGTCAAAAATCAATAAGCGCTATTACTGACACCTGCCGGTGAATAGCTGAATATCAAAGTCAGCAGCTATAAATCGAAGCTATCAAAGAGATGGCAGCACTTTGAATGGGACTTTGCAGATATCTGGCAGTGGCACTTATCAGTAAATAGCTGAACCTTGAAGCGGCAGACTCGACTAATTTATTAAGGAAATCATTTGAATCAACCGCTTCATTAGTGAGCCCTATGGTGCGATAGCGGTAACACGATTGCATGATAACTCAATCGATACATGCTAATTGTCTCCACACCTAAAAGAAGGCAGCACAGTCATTACCAGTAGTTCCCATCTACGAGTAAACGAGGGCGTTACATACAAGGCATCATGGATCTTGAACAGAACATCACATATCGCACTAGCAAACCCCAACGAGCAAGCTCACTTGACGATCTCTCAAGAAGTGGGTCTGCTCTTTTTGATACCACTATGATGAGCCTCCCGAACACGTCATTTAACGAAAGTCAAACGGTCATTGAATTAAATGAGAAAATAATTGAACGCACAAACCAATTGACGAGTGCTAACCATGAGATTGAGAACCTAAACACTGAGAACTTTCGCTTGAAGTCTGACCTCAACAAGAGCTTGAAAGTTGCCGAAACATACAAAAAACTTAGTTTAACAGATAACACAAATCTAACACCAAATCGGAATAGGAAGAGTAAAGCTGGAAAGTCTACCCCAAGCAAAGAAAACAATTCTTTGCAGAAACTCCACCAGGCGACACAAACCGAGGATGTAATTTCACCTGTCAAAATATCACAACATCACGAATCAGCAGCACAATCTGAAGCAGAATCTCTGCATTGTTTACAGACACAAACGAAAACATCTACCCCCGACATGCAAAATAAAACAAAAACGCCTACCCCCAACAAGCAAAGGAGTATTTAGTCCGCGACATTCAGTCGTCGACGTTTGTCAAAAGAAACCATATTAAAATGTTTGAGCCTATCACTATATGAACGTATTTTTTAGATAAACCGCTAGCATAGGCCAGGTGCCGCAGAAAATGTTTTTGTACTCGCTCAAGTCGCAATGAGTGAGTAACATAGTGTGGCCACCAGACCACGCTATAATATTCTAACATGCTTCGACTCAAACAATTATAAGGGATAATTTTTATTCACAGTTTTTAAATTGTTTTGTGTTTCTGATAACAAAACCCAGCATTTTGGTAGACTTTTTCACTATATTATCTATGTGAGGAATAAATATTAATTTTTGATCAAATATAACACCTAGGTCTCTTATTGTGTCTAATTCCTTTATTTTATCTCTATCAATATAATAGTCCTGGTCGATGAGATGATGTTTCCTAGTAAACTTTATATGATAGCACTTGCTAGGATTTAGGAGCACCTGGTTTAATATGCTTTTTTGATAAGGACACGTTTTGAAAATCTGATATTATGTGAATAAAGGAATCTTGACCCATTTGCAACCGGTGTGGTGGGACCGTGGATGTGGGGGGGAGTAGGTGTTAGCACCTCATCACGGTATTTTGCAACCGTTAAGTTGCCGTGTACACAAACGAGGCTGACCTCGTTTGGGTTGAATTGGGAAGAATTGTTATCATTTTCAACACTGATGTCGAAAATGATATTCTCATTTTCGACATCAGTTTTATTTTATTATTCCAAAAATATAATCATAAACTAAAAGAAACATCAAAACAAGCGAAGCAAACAACTAATAAAAAATGAGGTCAGTTCTCCCGCCTAGGCGTATTCCCAGCCCATACCATGATTGTTCCACCTTGATATGGATTGACTTCCTGGGGATTTCGCAGGCGGGCAAACATTTATTCGTCGTGTATCTGGGTGGAAGCCGAACCGGGATTCATCTGAAAATAACACACTAGAGTCTAGACCATTAACGATCATTCCAAGTCAAATGTTCGTTTGCCCATTCTAATCTTCATCCACGATTGCGTCGTCAAGTCAAGAAGTTCCCTACGAGCATGAAGGTATTCTGATAGTTTGATCGCTAACAAGGACCTGGTGATCCGACTGTAACTTCAAAAGCAATTTGCTTAGCAGTAAAGTTAGGTTGTCTTCTCGCCGTAATTGTAAATATCTGTCTAGCGATTACCCGAATATTTCCAGTGTGCCGCTCAGCACCCTCGCCAGTGTCCCGGTTGCGAGACCACAGTCTTGATATGACTCTTTGACTGGTGCTAATGGCATTAGCAACATTGCACTGACTCACGCCCGCTTCCAGCATGTCTATTGCTATCAACATCTCTTCTATGGTTAAATGTCGGCGTTCCATGATAAAGAGAAAACCACCAATATTAATTAAATTATCAAACGCGCGAACAATTAAAATTTTGGTTTAATAACAGTTTAACTCACAAGGAAGAAAATTTATTGTTGTAAAATTAATTCAATTTTGCCGCCTCCGTGATATTTTTGTAAATTCGAATTTGGAATACAGCAAATAAATGTGCCAAGAACAAATTGACGTTTAAATCTTTTACAAATGGCCAGTACTTCTAAAGAGTTATGCTAATAAACGTGAAATATTAGAGTGTTGTTGTGTATATTATATACATTATTCTTCCGGAATAAATTCTCTAAATGGCGGTGAAAACCATATCAAAATCCGTTGTGCAGTTTAGAAAATCTAATCTGTCACACAGATAAAAACGACAAACACCTTTGTTTTATACTATTTATAGATTATATCTTTATCTATTACTAGATGCGCCCCGCGGTTTCACCCGCATAAGTTTTGACCCCGTGGGTATATCGGGATAAAAAGTATTCTATGTGTTATTCCTGGTTATAAACTATCTGGGTGTCAAATTTCATCCAAATACGTTCAGTACTTTTTGCGTGAAAGAGTAACAAACATCTATCCATCCATCCTTACAAACTTTCGCATTTATAATATTAGTAGGATTATATCCATCGTTCTAATGAAAAACAGTTCTAAACAATTCATACATAAAATCTTCCTATACTGACCTCTACATTCCCTTTGCAAAACACAAGACAAGCAAGTCGCACTTATCGTATCTCAATATGATCCTAAAATCGGCGAAAACAATGTAAACAGGGACGCGAACAAGACTGATGACGTCATTCGTGTTCCAGCGGAATGACCTTGAACTAGGGAGACTAGGCGGTTATGGACGAGTTACACTGCGTCGGGATATTCCGCATGACGCGGGCACAAGATGCTGGATATTAGCTTTTATTTACTTACATTTACATACTACATTCATTTTATTGATTGTAGTTATCTGTTAGAGGTACGAATGCATACGGGTAGGCAACTCGCGAAACTTCTATAGTATTTTGCAAATAGCTTTTTTTTTCACACAAATCGTGACATCCGATTTGTCTCACGTAGTAATCGATCGCCGTCACGTCGTTCGTCATCCGTTGGGACTTTTTACTTCAGGGTATATAAAAAGTTCATTGAGTAAGTACGAAAAAATAACCGTCCAAGTGCGATTCGGACTTGCGCACTTAGGGTTCCGTAGCATTATATATAGGTAAAAACGGCAAAAAAATCACGTCTGTTGTATAAACCTCCCCTTAAATATTTATTCAGTTTTTTAGTATTTGTTGTTATAGCGAACATACAAATAGAACAGAAATAAGTACATCATCTGTGAACATTTCAACTGTATAACTATCACGGTTCAAAGTCAAAGTCAAAGTCAAAGTAAATTATTTATTTCAAATAGGCACACAAAAGGCACTTTTGAACGTCAAAATTAACAAAAAAAAAAATTGATTCTAGGTTCATTAGATACAGCCTGGTGACAGACGGACAGACAGACGAACAGCGGAGTCTTAGTAATAGGGTCCCGTTTTAGCCTTTGTGTACGGAACCCTAAAAGGAACGATTAATAAGTCAAATGTCCGTTTTTTTGCGACTTTTCCGATTTCGTAATGGTGGCCCTACTCGTAGGCGCGTAGATCTTGCGGGCCGTAAGAACCACATGCGGTATGATGGAATTAGATGGATCTAAAGTAAGAACTGACCATGAACTATAGGTAGCCTATTAAGAATTTATATAATATGTACTACAAGCCGTGTGACGGATGGGATGTCCCATTGCCCAAAATGACGAAACATGGGATTTTTTTTCCAAAATTCAAGGCATTAAGACGCTGACAACAGCTAAATCGCGGTCACTGTCAGACTGCATAGAAAAGAATGCCAACCGCGATGACACAATGCTTGTAATTTAATGCAAAATATGAAGCAATTATCTATTGACTCAAAATTGAGTTGAGTAATCGAAAATAAAAAACAACCAAGTTCTGCATTCAAATAAGACGTTCTGGTTATTAATTAAATACGTAACGTACGTAGATTTTTAATACAGATATTTTGGATTGGAACTCAAGGTAAACGATTAGTTTACCGTTAATTTGTAACGAGATATTTTTGAAACCGTGTTTTGGTAATGTATGTGTCCATGGAGTTTCTTGCCCGTGCTCCTCCATAGGTACCTACTACGCTTTGGAATGGGCAATTGGCTTCATATTTCTAACTGACTGACTCCTTGACAGTTCAAAAGTGCCTGTAAATGGTTTAATTGAAATAAATGCTTTGAGTTTGAGTTTACCATCTAAGTTTTGAGAAATATGTGTAAAATTGACATATATTTTTTCCACTACCACAAACTATTTTTTTCTTAAGACAATCCTACTTTGGTCATTTGCCTCTTGTCAACCCCTTAATGCTCACCTTCGTTATACATATACTTTAGGAAATCTTGTGCAACAGTTCACGATTCTAGACTGTGGGCTTTAGGCTGTACGTAATTTGTCAGTGAATTTAAGATTTTTAGTAGAAGAAAACTACAGGGGATCCAGTGGGGACTCCTTGGGTCTCTTTATTATCTTTGTCGCAATAACGCCAGATATTAATACAATTCATACGTAATGTTTATTTACACTACAAATGGAAGGAATTACTTAAGTTAAAAGCTCTTTGAAAGCGTTCGCTAATGTCATTACATTTCAAGGGCATCGCCAGCCGATGGCCCAGAGGGGGGGGGGGGAGAAGGTGATATATGGAGGATGGGAAAAGTATGAATTGTAGGTACAGTTAAGAGTACATGAAGCTGTACACTTGTAGTGCGAGTCTTACCTCTACGGCTATTGTAATAAAGTCCAATGTGTAAAGATCCACGAGCTCTTGACTGTATTATAAATAAAACTAACGATGAAGAAAACCTGTAAACAAAGTTATTATATTTATTAGAAAAACAGAATAAAAAGAATTTGAGACAAAATGCCATCAAATACAAAATATTTTATTTCACATAAACCTACATGGCACTTATGAAACGTCAGAAGCTAGGTGCACGGTCCCAATTGGTCGTTTCCTATGGAGAAGATCCAACAAGAAACTCCAAGGTTACACTTTTAAAAATAATTGGCTTTTACAATGTTTTCAAATTACAGTGGTAATAGGTATGGGAGGCAGTGTAGGCCTGTCTAGACGTACCCCCTAGTTCTCCACTTAATAAAAATAAATGGTCTACAAATCTAGTCTATTAAGCCTACAAAGTTCTCACATTCACAAAATATAAAAAAGTTTGTTTTTTTGTTGTTTTTATGTATTTTGTATTCTCTTCTACTCTTACACACAGTGTCTACATCTCTTTGTCTATTGTCCTATCGCAGGTATGCTGGAAGAGATTTCATTAGAAATAAGCATCACCTTTGTACGTATTTTTCTGTTCCTTTCTTCTTGTCTGTTTATATGTGTGTACATAAACTGTTAAATAAATAAATAAAAGAATCGAGGTATGTAAAATATTAATAAAATAATAAAAATATATATAAATAATAATAAAATCATCAAATGGCATGGTCCATGATGAATACCTAGGGTACCTACCTACAGATACATTTTTGAAAATTACGAGTAAGTACAAGATTTTATTAATGAAGTGGCTGAGCGAGACCCTTTTTAGAAGTTTTCATTTAACCTACCTTGTTAGTGTGTATGGGTCCAATCTTGCAACCTGAATTAAAACCACTTCCACTTATCCTATGGAGTTGAAATTTTACATGTTGGTCCAGTTTCGAAGACAACGCATTTTTATGGTGCATGACTTGATTCTACACCCAGGATTGGCTCCATACGAGAGATCTCCTCAGCGGTCAACAGTACAAGCACGAATTTTTGTACACGCATTCAATTATGATAGCCCGGTTTAAAGCATGGCATAACTTGGATAGTTCAACTCAGCTGGCGTGACACTATGCCTTGTGTAAAGGCGTGTTTGGGCTAGTTGGATTTGTCTTTACAAGTAGCTTTCAAGTGAACAGATATTTAATAAAATTTTAATGCTAAAAAGTACAAAATTAAATTTTAATATTAATCTTTTTAGGGTTCCGTACCCGAAGGGTCCAAACAGAGCCCTATTGCAGTCACTCACTTGTCCATCTGTCCGTCGTCTGTCATACAGGTTTTACAGCCAAACGGTTGGAGTTACAGTCTTCAAATTTTCACAGTATAAGCATCTTGTTAACCCAAAAACATACAAATTGTCAAAATATATTTTTAAATGTTTTTAAGTGGGGCGCCTATTGATACAGCAAAAGGAAGGCGCGAAAAAAAAGGACTCACCTCATCGAGTGGGTACAAATATTGGAAAACAAACGAATGAGAAGCCACTTTGGCAGCTTTTTTTACAAAATTTTATTTGAAGAATTTTTAACTTACCATTGACCTATGAACTTGAAATTTGGTGATAATGTTTATTATTATGTATATTTTATCAAGAAATACCGATATATTGATAAATCTGAATTTTTCTTTGAAATTCCCTCACACGAAAATATCTATAACCAAGCTCCAGAGATTCGTCACAAGAAGTGTTAAAAAGCAAATGAATACTTTTGCCATTCGGACGACTTATATTCAACATTTGGTACGGAACGCTAAATGTGCGTAGTGCGACACGCACTTTAATTTAAAAAAAAATGTTTTTAATTTCGAGTTTTGACGTAAAGGAACCTATGAACGAAAAAAATTGTTTTTTTTTCGGCCAGTATTCATTGTAGCGGTCAGTCTATACAAGGTGTCGATTTGCATCCTCGTCAAATTCAAAGAAATAACTATGCTAATGATTCTCGACACGAATCAATAATAAAATAAGTATTTTTTTTTTTTAAAATTCGGAAATCGGCATGTGTTGGACACGCATGTTAAAACGCGGCACGTGTGATACCGCACTGTAACTGCCCTTTTACACACACACTACCGCATACGCAACGGGGTGATTCTGTTCTGTTAAAGTGGTGTATTCTAAAAAACTGCCAAACTTAATAACTTAAAAACCAAGTATTTATTATTCTTAATTTGAGTAAACAGGTTTTCTTGGACTGAGTACATTTACTTACGTTAAGAAAATATTTACTTGGATTGAAACAATTTTTCTGAGAATATTGATATTCTTCGCGGAAGAGATCCTTTTTTTCCGTGATAGCTTTTTGGACTTAATTAAACCTGTGCGTGCCTATTTAAAAAACAAAGGACTAACGGTCATTCACTCTGACCAATCAAGGAGTTTTAGGACATTCTCTTATTAGCTTAAAACCCAAAATATCTCGACCGATGAGTGTGAAACGACCTGAAAAGGCGAATACTAAGGCCCCGTTCACGGCCTCGAGCAATGCGATTTGCGACTTGACTGGCGATTTTTTTCTTAAGAGAAGCCTATTTTGGTCAATTGGGTCTTGTCAGCGCCTTAAATGGTTTGGTCTTGTTGAGAGGATGAATGTAAGGCGACTAACAGAAGGTATTTACAAGGCAGATGTGAGTGGAAACGCCGGGAAACAAAATCCCAGGAAGACATATTGTGACCTCATGGTGATGTTCTTCAAAAAGGTCAGGTGCGTAGTTGTCGCAACCGGATTAATTTGCCAGGACTAAACTAAAATGTATCTTCTGTCCTTTTCTTAATGAAATAGAAAGAAAAAGATGCACAGAACTTAAATTTACTTTATTATTATTTATTTAATACTTTAAGCACACAAATGTACAGAGGCGGACTTAGTTTAGTTTGTGAACAAGGTAATCGGCACCACTGAATCCTAAACAATAACAAAATGATGAAATATATTAAATATTGGTGGATATGATAAGAAGATTTCTCGTGCCTGAGCAGATTATTTTAGTGTAAATTTGACACGTACTAGACTCAAAGTTCTGAGTATAGAACTTTAAAACATTACAATTTTTAAACATAAGAACTTTTAAATATTCAGTTCTAGTTCGCGCGCTCAATTTTTAAAAGTTTTATTATCCCTAAAGGTTGCAACCGCTTTCCAGGAATACGCTTGAACGATGTGGTTATATGTTAATGCTAAACAAGTGGTGGCGCTAAGCACATCCGTGGTCATGGTACTGACTTAATCAGGAACTGGTTATCTAAACTCAGACGAGCATTCGAAATCTACAGTTTTAAATTTAATTTACTATGAATGATATTAATAATTAAAGTAATTATCTGGATCACAATCCACAAAGCGATGTAGCATAGACTTCACCGGAACTCCACGGATTACTGAAATTCCGGTTGATTGTTCCAGGAATTACGTCTTTTGCAGACGTTTAACAAACTCAAATCAAATGTTAATTGGTAGGTTGAAATAAGGAATAAAAACTAGAAAAAAGAACTGGCTTGATGAACTTCATTCTACAACAAAACATAAGCGATTATGCCACAAGCCACAATTCTGAAGAAAAAATGTGAATGGGTAAAGAAATATGAAAAATTCCATACCAGTTCCTTGAGAGATAATGAGCTAAGTCGATAGAGCAGGCAGACTGCACTTCAAATTGATATACCACATAGAAATTGTGACTAAATTTAATTGATAATAAGAAAGACTGAGCACAATTAAACAATAACAATTTCGGTGTTTTTTTTTGTTTTGGGTGGTAAATCATTAAATAACTTCTCCCGCTCTGAGTGGAGCCGGAGGGTGTGTCAGACTCTTACTGACTAAAAGCCACCCGTATTCCTTCCGTTGCCTGTGTTGCGGGGCCTCGGTGACCCATTAGTACCTTCCCGCGACCCCGGCAGGCATCGGCCCTAGTGGACCCCTACATTGTGCTGACGACATCTCTTTGAGGCGCGCGTGGAATACGACGCGCCGTCGACCCGGTCCTGGTTCTTACCGGACGGTGAGCTACCCATTGCTCACAATAAGCCCCAAAACAATTTTTTTGACAAGCAAAAAAGAATTTTGAAAAATATAGGTACAAACATTCCAAAAAAAAAAGAACATAATGAAAGATCCAAACTTGCGAATAAGGTTGAATATGAGATGATTAGAAAAAGGATCATAGCAATAAAAAAAATTGTAGAATTAATAATTCTACAGTATGTACATACTAGGTACTACTGAGAAAAAAAATAATATTAATGTCAAATATGCCATTTTTATCTTTGAACTATCTCGACAGACAGGGGCCGACACGCTCTTTTGTGTAGGTACATTCACTAACAAAATTATAGCCAATTTTTTTCACATTTCTCTAAACGTGGCGCGCGTCTATTGTAAGATCTTTATTATGACATACGTAGGTATATAATACACATTACTTTTTATGTAATAAATGCTGAAATGAACAATTTTCGTTGATGTGTTATTTTGTAGGGATATTAAAGTGAAACAAGACGTCGTAAAAAGAACATTTTATTTTCGGTTTAGGTATTTTTCGGCCTCGACTTTCTAGTGACGTAAGCGCGATTACTGAGGTCCTGGTTGATCCTGAAAGTATTATTGGGATTTCCCATCAGGAATTGCTCAGCAGCTCTGGATTTGTATCCAGTTAATGGCAAAAGGCTGGCCTATTATGAAATAGCATCAACATCACTTTCGTTTTTGTGAACTTTAAAAAAAAATGAATTTTTTAGGGTTCCGTACCCAAAGGGTATAACGGGACCCTATTACTAAGACTTCGCTGTCCGTCTGTCACCAGGCTGTATCTCAAGAACCGTGATAGTCAGACAGTTCAAAATTTCACAGATGATGTATTTTTGTTGCCATTATAACAACAAATACTAAAAAAAAAAAATATATAAGGGGCTCCCATCCAACAGACATGATTTTTTTGCCGTTTTTATAGATAATGGTTGGGAACCATTCGTGCGCGAGTCCGACTCGCACTTGGCTGTTTTTTTTATTTTTCTTTTCTTGTATAATAAATTAATAACACAAATTATGTTTTATTATTTAATTACGCCTCAATATTCATTCACTTTTGTCTCCCGAACGCTCTCTAAACTCGAGCATCACAGGCAGACCCCTCATAGGTCACATCTGGTTATTCTGAATCTGTCGCGGACACCTACCTACATTATGAACTTGACACCATGACCTTCGTGAGTCGAAGGGAAGGTCAAGGTCAAGCTGTTTAGGGTTAAAAGGGTAATTTTGTAGGCTATGCTTATTACTCAGTTATTATAATACTTTTGTTTGTACCTTGTACCTTTTGCAATGGTGAGGTTGGAAAGTTTTTATGAGGGAAGGGGAAAGATGGCGCGTAGGTAAGTAAATATTTAATAGACTTGAAAGGGGCAAAGTTATTTTTATAACTGGTTTTTTTATACCCTTAGATCTGAGCAACCTAAAAATCAATGTATTTAGGTATATTTCAGTGTAAATAATGCATAACCTAAAATCTAAATGAAAGTACAGAATGTATGTATAGGTGTAGGTAACGACGATTATAATTTTTCGTTTCCTATAGAAGATCCAGCAATAAAGTATAACTGAGAATATAGAATTGATTTTATTTCAGCCTTTCTTCTCAGAGTAGTCAGGTAAGAACCGCCGACTTTATCTAGGCTCGTCGTTTCTCATCTGATTCACTTTTACACAGATATTTTACAAAAAAAAAAAAATTAAAATATGATTATCGTGTGCTACATATCAAGCTACATATAGCATTTCCAGTGTACGCTGACGTCTCATTGTACGGAAATCCTATACAATGCGAGATCAGCTTATACTGGAAAGGTATAGATTGATATGTAGCCGTGTGTACAAGTGTTTGTACAAACCTACTTACAGAAATAAAATCATTTATCATGTATCAATTATTCGTTCAAAAATTCAATTTGAACGAATAGGTTCATAATTATACTTTCTTGCCTGTTACAGGCCTATTAGGTACCTAAATGATAAAATAATTTAATTTCTGTACTTTCATTTAGATTTTAGGTTATGCGTTATTTACCTACTAACACTTTTACACGTCAATCATATTTTTAAAACTAAAGGTCGCCGTTTCCTATCTTGCTACTCTGAGGAAAAAGGCCGAAACAAAACTCAGATGTCAGTCTCTTTTAAAGTCCAGACATAATCTTGGTCAGATTAAGTGAAGACCATGTAGGTTGGCGTCTGAAATGGTCTTTTGATGAAAGAACCACACAGATTAAGTAGATCTGTCCAGTCAGTGCACGCATTTGTTAGGCCAGTAATCGTGCAGCTCGACTCAGAACTTAAGGAGCTCAACGATTCAACGAACAGTACTTAAGAAGGGACTTTTGGGTAGGCCGCAAAAATTAATCAAACTGCCAGACCATGTTAAAATTACACACACACACACATATACATGCAAACCTACTTTACGAACTAAAACATAATTATTAGGTAAGGCATACTTACTAAAGGTTTAAAATTACTGAAACTCCGCGCCAATTATTAAATTTCAACAAACAAACTTCTAGCATAACATAATATCACGCGTTGTTTTCCCGTAGGCTTAGGCAGAGGTGTACCCATAGTAGGTACACCCACATTTCGCCAGCTATGTTTAAGTCCCATGTTATTACATGGGACTTAAACATAGCTGGATGATGGCAATAGGAGACTATTGCCATCAACCGGGCACAAAATTAAATTCAGACTCCGAGCTGTTACTGAGAAATTCATAATGGAAAAACCCAATAATATTAGTTAATAATATTAGTTTTTACATATGATTATTATTTTTTATATATTTTTTTGTTTTTTTTTATTTTGGCAATAGGGTAAACTCGTTAGAGATGGCCATAGTTTTTTTAGGCTTATATAAAACTGAAAATATTGAGATCATGAATAAACTTTTATTTTTAAGAAAATCAACAACAATCAGTCTTTCGAAATTCAGCATGAAAATATGTTTATAATGTAAGGAACAAACATAAAATTTTAATTTAAAATAAAACGTAACTGGCCGTCTCACCCGGGATGAAACGGGAGTGATGGCCTAAGTAGTACGGGTCAGATGGCCGGTACTAGATTTGCCTCTGCCTTTCCCCTTTCCTTTGATTTCTGCTCGCTGGAGCTCCTTTTTCTTTTCTGTCCGCATTTAGAGCACATGTCATCAAAAGGTGTACAATTCTCATGTACCCACAGATTACAGATCAAACGTTGAAGCCAGTCTTCAATGAGATGGGTTTTATAATAATTTTCGCCACATCCAGCACAATTATCAGCTTCATCTTCTGCGTCTTCTTCATCAGATGTATCAAATAATATTGGTTCCTCCTCACTAGTGCTATTTTCGGACCTTCTGTTGATCTGCTTGACAGCTCTTGGTTTTTTTGCTGTGATTTGTTTTTCAGTCTTCCTTCCTTCAATTTTTACTAAAACTATTTTTTTCTGCCTGAGTTTCCGCTTATTTTCCTTCTTAATATTTTCTTCTTAGGGTTTTTCTTAGTATTATGTGATATTCCGATGTCAAGAGCATACCGACTTGCTTGCTACGTTTGCGGGCTTCTATAACTTTTTGTGGAATAGGGGATATATTTTTTTAAATTCTTATCTTTGTTGTTCTTGTATCGTCTCTCAAGGGTTTTTCGAGGTATGTTATAGACAATAGACGCTTTGTAAATAGATATTTCTCCATTTTTTAAACAATTTATAGCGGCTTTCAATGAATCTTCACTCCAGTTCACTCTAGCAGCTACAACTTTTCATTGGTACCGATATGGCATTTATAACAAAAAAAAAACAAGCATTAAATTAGTATAAAAAAACATTGAATAATATGGTCATCTTAGCCTGACTTTATATGGCCAACTCTCCTTTTTGTCCGGGTGAGATGGCCACTTTTTTTAACCTAATAAATAACAAGCACTTTACTATTTTGAGGTTAAAACGAAGAAAAATATACAACAGACACAATAAACCCATAAAAACATAAAGAAGTAATAAAAATATTACTATTTCCGGATGATATACGAATCTAATATAAAATTTCACCACTACTAAATGAAATGAAGGCCAATTTACTTACTTTTTTTATTTATATTGCGCAAAGTTTTGTTCGCATGTTGTTCCGTTGCGGCGCACGAAGCGTACTGATTTAAATACAGCGCCACCTTGTGATAAATGACCAAATTATATTGATTGGCCAACTCTCCCGTACGGCCATCTCTAACGAATTTACCCTATGTGTGTATATTTTGTTCCACAGTACTTTTATACCAGACAAGCTCTAGACGTGAAGAGCTGTAATTGGCTGTCAGATTAATTATCATTGTTTTATTTATCACCATTCTATTTAGCTGTAACCGCGCTCCACCACGTAGCGCGGGGCGGCCATAGCAACAAATCTGCGCACGGGAGCGCGTCCCACGCGCCAATTGTGATTTCTATACAAACTGATACAATGTTAAATCTGCCGCCCCGCACTACGCAACGGAGAGCGGTGCAGTGTGCTGATCGCATAAGTCTTCCAAAGTCATAAATAACCCCGAACCGTGGCCGACCCGGGAATCGAACCCCACGCTCAGCAGTCGCTTTTGTGACCACGAGACCAACGAGGAAGTTTTTTTTAATGAAAATGTTGCTGTTATTTTAGTACATTGTGGTGTCTTGCGACTGCCACGCGACCATAGTCGCAAACTTCTGTCCGCTAGCACCTACTAAAGGTAATTACTGAAACTCGGCGCCATATTCAATTTCAACAAACGAACTCCCACCACACCTACCTCTAATCGTGATAAAATAAAGCGATTCATCTTATTTCCTCTGTGAAAATGATAAATTGCTTCCAGAACATAGGAAATTAAAACCTAACTGGGTCCCCGGACTTAGGAGAACTCATTAGTCATTTGGTACGTCTATTGGACTGGACAGGCAAGTGATTTGTCTAGTTTTTCAGTCTAGAACTGTAAATAGTATTTGTTTTCCTATTTAGGTAGGTAACAAATGGTTTTAGATACCCTACGTAGGTTACTTTGTGCCTCGGAAAGGATCTGCGTCTGATCTCTCTCCGGTCATGTCGGATTGTCGTCTCATCGGACTATGAGAGAGAGAAGAGAGAGTGCACCTGTGTCTGCGCACACACTTGTATAATATCTCCCACGCCGAAAGCTAGTCTCCGTTGAGATTCCGCCTTGGCCGAAATCCGATGTGGAGGATTTTTTTTTTATTATACACTTGTCTGCAAAACTAAGTACACTACACTTTTACTACACTTTTAAATTTTTTTTTTTTCTAAACTGTAGAAGTTAGAGATTTAAAATAAAAACATTGTAGTGACACAAGTACCAAGGAACCACAAACCTTACCAGATACCAAGAACCTTACCAGATACCAAGAACCATACCGTTACGTTATTGACACTCTGACAAGAAACAAGAAACAGACGCGAGAGATCTCTGCTGCTGATCGCCTCCACGAGGACACGCCGGTGCTCTGCCCAAGCTGGGCAGACCTCCACTGTATGCTCCACCGTGTCCTCCGGGCGATCCACACAGTGGTGACACTCGGGCGTTTCCTCCCGTCTTATCCGACACAGGAATCTCCCGAAGCTGTGTCCGGTGAAGACCTGCGTCAGGCGGAAGGTGAGGACGCCGTGGCGCCTCTCTAGCCACTCCTCAAAGAGGGGACTTATCGCCGCAATCGTGGCGTGCCCAGCACTGGGTTGCGACAACCGTAGCACTTTTTAGCTTAATGTCATAAAACTCAATTAACATTTACAAGTATGTTTTACATGTTATTTATTTTTTAATAACTGGTATTGCCTCCTCGGGCTCTGCTTACAGCTTCGAGTCGATTTGGCATACTGAACACGAGGTTTCGGAGCCGATGTTGGGGAATATTCTCCCATTCTTCTATCAGGGCCTGTTTTATTGCCCTGAGGGTGGTTGGTGGTGGTCTGCGGCTTTTGACTAGCCTCCCTAGCTCATCCCAGGCGTGCTCAATCGGATTGAGATCAGGACTTCTTGATGGCCAAGCCATCACGCTGATACTAATCTCCTAAATATACTCTTGCACGACCCGAGCCGTGTGTGGCCGGGCATTATCATGCATCAGCATCGATCCATCACCCATATTTACTAAATACGGCCCTGCATACTAATTGAGAATCTCCTGGGCATATCTTTCCCCAGTCAGAGTGCCATTTTCTATGGCCACTAACTCTGTGCGACCTTCTGAAGATATGCCAGCCCATACATGTACACTGCCTCCACCGTACTGGACTCTTTCTGAGAAGCAGGCTTGAAGGTATCGCTCACCAGGTCGCCTGTAGACACTTCGCCTTCCATCAGAAGTGTAAAGTGAGAATCGAGACTCATCTGTAAACAAAATTCTTGACCATTCTTCTTGATCCCACTGTATGTGTTCACGGGCGTATCGCAGTCTCGCTACTCGATGCTCTCTCTCGAGTTTGGGGCCACTCACTGGTCTTCGGGTTTCAGGTTTGCTTCAGCCAGACTTCTTCTCACTGTACTGTCACTAATGTAGTCCCTTCGGGTCTGAAGAAGCTGTTGCTGGACTTCAACTGCATTTAGGTGGCGATTTCTTAACACAGTGGAAACAATATAAGGGTCTTCTCGGGCACTAGTACACCTGGGTCTGCCATTACCAGGTCTCTTCAAATGGTTTCCAGTCTCTTCTTACCTTCGCTTCACCTTCTGGACCGTTCATAACGTCACACCCACCATTCTTGTAGTACGAAGCATACTGATGCCTAGTTCCAGAGAAGTCATGATTCTAGTACATTCTTCAGGTGAAAGAGGCATGATAAATAAGTTTATGTGCTGTTATTTAACTTAGCTTTTGTAACAAGACTCATCGATCAAGAAAAAAATTGAAACCAAAAATGGAAACAAAAAATGAATGGTAAAATTGTAATTCGAAAATGATTATTTTTGATTTTAAAGTAGTTTTTCGGCCATTTCTTAAAAGAAGGTTACCGACTATGAAGTTTTTATGTACAAAATTAAACTTTTTTTTCCTTTTTGTTTCGAAAGTATATCTTGTGTACTTCAAAAGTTATTGCAATTTTAAAAGTGTGATACTTAGCTTTGCAGGCCAGTGTAGTTTGACCGATACCGCTGTACCGCACCTAAGTATTTGCGCGGCGAGACGAGGGGGGCAGTGTAGGCCGCTCATTTGTCAAGTCTCACGGCGTCCCGCCGCTCATTCATCAAAGCTCACAGCGCTCGTGCCGGGCCCCCGCTCCCGCGGCCTCGCCGCGCATCGCTAAGACGCGGTACAGCGGTATCGGTCGG
The DNA here is from genome assembly GCA_905333075.3 of Atethmia centrago. Classification (NCBI taxonomy): domain Eukaryota; kingdom Metazoa; phylum Arthropoda; class Insecta; order Lepidoptera; family Noctuidae; genus Atethmia; species Atethmia centrago. The sequence goes on from HG995385.1 coordinate 21,426,068, forward strand.
TAAACCGACCGATACCGCTGTATAGTTCTTACTTTTTATTTGGTCTAGTCTAGAAAGATTGTAAGGGTTATTGTACGTGTTTTATTATTTTGTCTGTATACGAATTACATTTTCTCAAGTCAGTGCTATTAGATCTTTGTATTGCTATTCTGTAAAAATCTAATCGTGAACACTTAGGTGAAGTGAGTTGTCAATAGTGTCAATCCCTATAGGTGGAATGACAACTCACTTCACGCTCACTCATAGACATATTAGATTTGAGCGATAGCCTTACAAAAGTGACCACTCTCTAGAAAGAGACAAAGTGACTGTGCGGCCTATTGGCTGTCTCTTTTCTGCAAGCCTGCAAAGGCGCAGTGTCCCAATTTGAATGAATAGGAAATTACAGTGATTAATAATGGTAAGAAAAAGTTATTTCTTTATGTTACTGATTATTATTTCTAGACTTTACTGGCTTAAGTTCAAGACTGAAATATTTCTTTTATATTTTTTCTTCACAAGAGAGATTGTGGCAATTAAAAGGAAGAATAATGAAAAATATATTTTTTGATAATATTAATAATAGAACATTTGTTTTTTTATTATAAGGCGAACTAAGTCTTGATAGTTTTATTTGATTGATTATAATAAATATATCGACCAAACTTTACAGATTATACTGATATTTTTTCAAAGTCAAAGTCAAAGTCAAATTATTTATTTCAAATAGGCACATAAAAGGTACTTTTGAACGTCAAAATACACACAAAAAAAAATTTACTTGAATCTAGTTGCCCCTTCCAAAAGGTAGTTTCGTATGGAGAAGAATGGGCAAGAAACTCCACTGTTACTCTTTTAAAATGTTTTACAAAATTTTGTATAGGTACATTTTAAAATTATATGTGAAGACGATGCACCTAGAATAAAATTACTATACCAAAAAAGGTAAAAATAGAATGAAAAATAAAGCAATGACAGATAAATGAATTATGTGATAGGTACATGATGCTCACATATTTACAAACATTGTAAAAAAATACGTTTTCCTAAAAATAATAAATAAAGTCAGTGTGTGAGTTAAAGTAATCACAGAATTAAAATTCAACATTGATTTATTATTTGTATCAAATAATAAATTGTACAATTAAAATAGTAACCAGTTTGATTTTGTCTAGACTCTAGATCAGGGGTTCCCAAAGTGGTCGATATCGACCCCTTGGGGTCGAAAACGGTTTCCCAGGGGTCGACATAAATCAAAACTGATTTTGGGGGTCGACGAGGTCTGAAAATCGAGCTCTATTAATTAACACAAGTTCCAATTTGAAACTTTCAAGATACTGTATAAGTTGTGTTACGTGTACCAACTTGTTATAAGAATGACTAATATTTTAGTAGTACTTCCTACTACATTGTTGTACTTTTAAAAACTCAACAAGTCGATAAGCGTGCACAAGTTCGTACAAGATGAAAAAAAAATGGCTATGGGGTCTGAGGTATCAGTTCATTTTGGAAAAGGGGTTTCTTGCCCAAAATAGTTTGGGAATCCCTACTCTAGATTGTCCTATGGAGCTGGACCAGCATGTTTCCAAGCATTCTTATCTTGGATATAATCCTCTAATTTGTACTATGCTTGTTTACAAAGTGTACTTTTAACATGAGTTTTAAATTTTCTTTCATTTAATTGTAATATATCACAAGGTATTTTGTTGTAACATTTGACAAAGTACCCCATAAAGAATTTTACAAGCATGAACAGTCAAAACATGATTAGACTAATCAGAACTCGAACGAGATAACCAGAAAGAGACAACTGCTGGGCGCACATTCGCTTTCTCTCTCGTACTTTCGGTCTGTATTCACTGTATCCACTGTGGAAGGCTCAGCCCATTTTCTATTTCACTTCATCAAAGTTTTTACGGTGAGATTTTAAAGAATAGGTGCCGACATGAGCTATACGAGAATAGCCGTTCGTAAACAGTGTTTTTGAGCTAAGTATGGATACTCGAGTCTCCATACCAACTAAGTTACAAAAACCTGCTATTGGAAACCATAATATAAATAGATTATGAAAAACCATAGCATAATCAGCCTCTAATGTTCCCACTGATGGGACATAGGCCTCCTCTCTGTTAGAGGGAGTGGGCCGCAATCCACCACGCGGGCCCAGTGCGGGTTGGTAGATGTCACATGTCTTAGGACCTACTGGCCAACCAATAATTAGACGGATTTGAACGGTGTAGACTGTCAGTGTCCACGTTTCAGCACCGTATGTCATAACGGGCAGGACGCACTGGTTGAAGACCTTAGTCTTCAAACACTGCGGGATTGGTGACGAGAAGACGACGAAGTTTTTCAAACGCTGCCCAACCCAATCGGATCCTCCTGTCGGCTCCTTTCTCAAAGTTGTGTCTACCGAGCTGGATAACTTGTCCTAGGTAGACGTACTTGAGAAATAGAGTTGTAGTGACACAGTACGTATCTAACACACAAGAATACCAGCTACTTACCACATACCACAAAAACCAGTTACCTTACCACGTTTTGGAAATCCGCAAGAATTATTGAAGCAACCGTCTTGAAAAAGATGAGTACGTGAGAAACAAGATAGTAAACACCGACGCGGCACGAGCATCGTCACAATGCCGCACACACGCGGTTCGCTTCGAAAGAAGCGGTTTTGTAAGCGCAAGCAGAGCATACAGAAGCACCAGCACCCTTTTTTCACACCACAGGGATCCACAACGCTGACAACACACGCGTCCCGCGGATCGGCAGGCAGTCATCTGATGGTTCGGTCTTCACTCGACGACGGCGCCCGGCGAAAAGGAACGCGCTCCGCGCGCTACTCCTGTTTATGCCTTCGCGGCTAACAGTGGCGTGAGCAACTCACCGCCACGCACCCCGCGCGCGGCTCGCCAGATGGCGCATCGCTATTGGTCGAATGATTGAAATAGTAACAGACCATGCCCGAAGTATCAAATATATTGTATAAATAAGTAGGGTGTTTTATAAATTTAAAATCAGTCAATCCTGAGTAGTTTTATTTTAATCAACAAGCGTACCTACCGATACACGCCACACTAAATTGGTGACCTCGAGAAGCTGAACACGAATCTGCAGCCGAAGCCTGAGCCTGCAAGAACTCCTGCAAGAGCCTAACAGAAACTCAGAAGAACCATCACCATTTTGAAAGATATTGACGATTTTAGCGACGCTCAGGGCATCTCAACAATGAAGAGGGGCGTGGCAGCAATCTCGCTTACTGCACGACTACCACCATTTTGGCGCCAAAATCCACGCCTGTGGTTCGCACAGTTTGAAGCAGCCCCAGCTGCCAGCAAGATCGGTGAGGAGCAGAAGTTCAACCTCGTCGTCCCACTACTCGGCAAAAGCGACCTAGAAAAAATCGGAGACATCATCTTACATCCACCAAGCACCGGCAAGTACAGCACGCCGAGGACACGGTGGAGCATACGGTGGAGGTTTGCCCGGCTTGGGCAGAGCACCGCCGTGTCCTCGTGGAGGCGATCAGCGGCAGAGACCTCTCGCGTCCGGCCCTGGTTCAGGCCATGGTACGGAGCGAGAGGGCATGGGCAGCCGTCACCTCCTTCTGCGAAGCAGTAATGATCGCGAAGGAGGAGGCGGGACGGTTGAGGGAAAGGTACGTTTCGCGCCCTCTCGCCCCCAGCCGCCGCAGGAGACGCCCTGGGCGTCGGGATTCTCGGACGGATTTCCAGCCACCGTAGGCGCGGGCTTGCGGACGGTGAGCAATGGGTAGCTCACCGTCCGGTAAGGACCAGGCCCGGGTTGACGGCGCGTCGTATTCCACGCGCGCCTCAAAGAGATGTCGTCAGCACAAAAGTAGGGGTCCACTAGGGCCGTTGCCTGCCGGGGTCGCGGGAAGGTACTTATGGGTCACCGAGGCCCCTGGCAACACAGGCAACAGGAAGGAATACGGGTGGGTTTTATTCAGTAAGAGTCTGACACACCCTCCCGCTCCGCCCAGAGCGGGAGAAGTTATTTGATGATTTCCCACCCTCAAAAAAAACAAAAGTACAGCACGCTCAAAGACAGACTCATATCAACGTAAAAGTCAGACCACCGGCAGTTACAGAAGCTACTCAGCGGCCTCGGCGAAAACAAGCCAAGCCAGCTGCTGCGTAAAATGCGAGACCTAAGTGGCAAGCTACTATCGGATGAAGTGTTCCACGCGCGCCCCTATTGGACGTCACAGGGGAGGAGTATTACACCTCATTCCCCCCGCGAGCTTGAGGTGGCCCGCAATGGCGGGCTGGCACCAGCCGGGGATCGCGGAAGTCGCACTAGATCCCATGATCCCCGGTGCAAGTATGGGAGGAGAACACCAGGGTGGTTTTTAGTCAGTAAGAGTCTGACAGACCCCTCCGCCTGCCTCAAGGCGGAGGACCTCCATGAGGATTTTACACCCCGGAACAAAAAAAAAAGGTAGACGTATTCCTTCACAACTTTGAGAAGCGACCGTTCTATGTGGATTGGACTCGGTCCGACGTGCGAATTGTACATGACTTTCGTCTTGTCCAAATTCATGTCGAGGCCAACCCGCCGAGAGACTCCATTTAGGGTGTGCAGCATCTGGTCTAACTGTTCCAGCGTCTCTGCCAGTCGGGCTGGTCCACAAATTCAAGGTCGCTCAGCGCGCCATGAAGCGGGCTATGCTCAGAGTTTCTTTGAAGGATAAGATCAGAAATGAAGTTATCCGGAAGAGAACCGGAGTTACCGACATAGCCTGCAGAGTAAGCAAGCTGAAGTGGCAGTGGGCTGGCCATATTTGTCGAAGGACCGATGGCCGGTGGAGCAGACGAGTCCTGAAGTGGAGACCGCGTAGCGGCAGGCGTAGTGGGATGCCCCCCAGCTAGATGGACCGACGACCTTAAAAAGGTGGCGTTAGTCGCCACCAACGCGGGGAAATTATTTGGTGGGGAATTAGGCTGCTCTCCTAGGCTGCGCCCAGCCTAGGAGAGCATCCTAATTTACCACCAAAAAAAAAAAGTTATTTAATTTTCTTTGTTGGCTAATAGGTTAGTGTACTAGGATTTACTTGTGTTAAGATCGTGAACCTGTTAGCGTGTAAAGTTGAAATAGTATTTTTCTGGTAGAGTAAATAATTAGATATGGTTTGATCTAAAAGTATTTGAAGAAGATGCAGTGGGTACCAATCTGTAGCACTGCCACTTACAAATTGAGTGCTTTGATTTGATTATTTGAATACTTTAACCCGAAATACTAATTTTAAAACGCCTTAAAGATGTTTTCATTTGATAATTGAGATTCATTTTCGAGAACAATAATTTTTGGTAAACGTGGTGAGATATAAAGCTTCTAAACACAGGTGAATGTCTTACTTATTCCCTTAAATCATACAAGGTGTCATTTTACATCCTCGTCAAATTCAAGGAGGTAAGTATGCTAATGATTCTCGACACGAATCAATAATAAAATAGATAGATTTTTTTTCTTCTTATTTATCGGGAATCGGCATGTGTTAATATGTTATGTGAAAGTGGTGTATACTAAAATACTGTCAAACTTAAATAACTAAAGAAACAAGTATGTATTCATCATTATTGAGCAGGTATCGTAATTTTATTTGATTATATAATTATGTCTTTCATAGCAGCCTCCTGAAATTTAATGAGGATGCAAAACGACACCTTGTATATTATGAATAGTGCACAGAGGCAGAGGCGCCGGAAAATGTCGTGCGACTGACTAGTGACTGCGAGATCGTAGCTCTAATTTGTACTGCGAGACTGTAGTGATAAATAGGTCTAACTAAAATGGACGGAGGGGTGAGACGCATTGCTGTGGGGGTCTACTTTTGGCATCCAAAATTGCGGTGAGACATATCAAATCTAAATTACGGTCTGTTTTCGAACCTATACAATTAGGATTTGGCACGAAAGGTGGGTGTGAGGCAGCCGTCCATGCCTTAAGAATGTACCTTTCGTATGATGATTGCGAAATTGTAGTCAAAATTGACGTCAAAAATGCTTTCAATTCAGTAAACAGGGGATGCCATGCTGACAGAAGTTAAGAACAAAATTCAGGAAATTTCTCAATACCTGCTTACCTGCTACGCAGATCCTTCTAAATTAATTTATCGTTCCCATGAACTTTCTTCGGAGGTCGGCTGTCAGTAGGGCGATCCCCTTGGGCCAGCAATTTTTAGCTTGGCTATAAATCCGATTATTCAAAATTTAAAATCGAAATTTAACGTTTGGTATTTGGATGGCGGAACCCTGGGAGGCGATGTGGACACTGTGTTATCTGACTTATCAGATATTAAAACAAATTTCGAAAATATTGGTTTTAAATTTTAGCAAATCTGAACTCTTTATTCAAAAAATTTCTTACGGTTTGGAAAATTTAAAATCCAAATAAAATTTTCTGGCACCCAATATAAAAATAGTAGACAGAAAGTCACTTTGCCTCCTGGGTTCTCTCATCTTTGTAGAATCTTTTCCTGATTATATTACTAACACTATTTCTAAATTCCAAAGTCACGCAAATCGTTTACTCGAAATCAGTCCTCATTATGCTCTTGTAATTCTAAAGTTTTGCCTTTTTGTCCCTAAATTTACTTATGTGCTTCGCTGTAGCCCTTTTTGGAAACATCCAAATTTGCTTTCACCAATAGACGATTTAGTCAAAACTAGTTTAGAAATGATTTTAAATATTCAGCTCAATGAACCATCTTGGTTACAAGCATCCCTCCCTATTCGGTTTGGCGGCTTAGGAATCCGTAAAATTTTGAGTGTGCTTTCCCCAGCCTTTTTGTCGTCCATCCATAGCACGTCACGTCTCATAGGTAACGTCCAGGTCCAGGTGGCTTTGCCAACAAACTATGAGACTGCGGGCTTGGAGGATACCAAGAATGCTTTTCAAATTGCTTGCCCGGGTAAAGAATTTCCAGACAACCCGAAATCTCAAAGGAGCTGGGACGATATTTATTGCGATTTAACTTACAAATCGATTCTGAGCCGTAGTTCAGGTCCGGATCGCGCAAGACTTTTGGCGGTCTGAGCCAGAGAGGCCGGTCATTGGCTTCATGCCCATCCTTCTCCATATACCGGTACCTTCCTGGATCCGGCCTCGCTTCGTCTAGCGACTGGTCTGCGGCTTTGGGTCACGGTATGCACTCCACACACATGCCCTTGTGGCACGGACGTGGACCGACTGGGTCACCATGGACTTTGTTGTCAAAAAAGTGCGGGCCGCTTTTCAAGACATGCGACACTTAATGACATAATCCGCCGGTCTCTTGCCAGCATCAATGTGCCTGCTCTTCTTGAGTCGACTGGCATTGTCAGAGATGATGGCAAAATACCTGATGGTGTGTCTTTGGTCCCGTGTAGTTTGGGACGGATGCTTGTGTGGGACGCTACCTGTGTAGACATATTGGCACCGCCCCACCTCCAACGGACTACTTCTAAAGCGGGTGCAGCGGCAGAAAATGCCAAAAATCTGAAAGTTATTAAATATGGAGGCCTTGGCAGAGAGTACAACTTTGTGCCCTTTGGCGTCGAGACCCTCGGTCCGTGGGGTCCCAGTGCACATAAGTTATTTGCGGATATCGCGAAACGTCTAGTTGATGTAACTGGTGACCGAAAAACTGGCGGCTTTCTCGCGCAACGCATCTGCATCGCAATTCAGCGAGGAAATTCTATACAGGGTGTCCAGTAAATAGCACGACATACTGCAGGGGGTGATAGCTAGGGTCACTACCTATCAATACAACACAATATATGTTCAGCAAAATCTTACGGATTTACAGTTTTACAAAATTTTCCGAAATACCGAAAAATCTCTACCTTGAAACAGATTTTTAAGCATCTCGTAATGAAAAAATCCTTTTCTAGTACTTTTTTTACATCAAATTATTCGTGAATAGTTACTTTACTCATTGATAAGTCTTTTTTCTATCAAAGACAAGAATGTTTTCAAGAAATACTATTTTTTGTTTAAATTTGCACAGAACTATTTTCTTATCACTTAAGTTTAACCTACAGTGGTGAAAAAAAAATGTATGTGGCAGTTTTGTACAACAAACTTAAAAAATAGCTTGTTTAATGGTGATTTTGGAAAGATACAATACTAGTACATCTTCATTTAAAAAAATACGAAAAAAAAAAAATTTTTGTTAATAAGAGCATTTTATTTTAAATGCAAGTAATGTGACTTTGAATTCGAATCGTTGTAAGGTCGTACTAGGGTTCGAATTACATAATAATTAATCTACAGCCGACCGGCCGGCCGGTCTGTAAATGACATCTTGAAGTATAAGGTGATAGTAAAAAAAACAGAGGAGTTAACTTTAATAAACATTTATTTAAATAAATTACAATAAATGCTCAAATTGCTTCCCTTGTGCCCTAATACACGCTCGGCGTCTTCTTAAAAATGAGCTTTTGAGTCTTCTCAGGCTTATTTCCGATATTTTTCTTGCTGCAATGTTAACCCTTGCTGCTCTCAATTCATTGTCATTTTGGATCGGTTTTTCATAGACTTTGTCCTTCATGGCACCCCAATAAAAAAAATCCAGGGGGTTTAGGTCCGGAGACCTAGGTGGCCATAATATCGGTCCCAGTCGCTCAATCCACCTGCCTGGATAAGCTTCATCTAAGTAGGCTCTTACTTCCCGGCCATAATGAGCAGGGCACCTATCATTTTGAAGCCACATCACCTCTCTTAGCTCACTCAGAACATTTTCAAGGAGCGTGGGTAGGGTTTCTCGTAAAAACTCCAAGTAATTATTGGCATTTAATGTAGGTGGAAGCTCGACGGGACCCACAATCTGGCCATTCAAAATCCCACACCATAAATTTATTTTGAATTGGTACTGAGACCTGTCTTCTCTTGACACATACGGATTTTCTAATTGCCAACTATGTAAATTATGCAAATTCAAGTAGCCGTCCTTTCTGCAGGCTGACTCATCACTCCATAACACCTTATTAAAAAAGTTTGGGTCCTCCCTGCATTTCAAGCATGCGGCGGCAGAATTGAACTCTCGGCAGGTAGTCTCTAGTTAAAAGAGTTTGCACGCGTCGTACGTGAAATGGATGGTATCCATACCTCTTAAGTACTGAATGAACAGTGGACTTCGGTATCCCTGTGCGCCGTTGTATCGCCCTAACCGAAGTTGTCGGGTCTTGTTCTCGTTCCTGAAGCACTATGTCTTCGTCAACAACTTGAGGCCGTCCACCGCCACGTTGACCAGGGAGTCTGCCTTCCATGTAGGAGTTATGCACTCTGGTAAACATTTCATGGTGTGGATGTCTCCTATCGGGAAACCTTTCCCTGTAGAGGGTGGCAGCAGCTCGGGAACTTTGGCCAGCTTCTCCGTAAATAAGGTGCATCTCAGCATACTCTCACTGCGTATAACCAGGAAAAACGCGGCGGTTGGCCATGTTATAAAACACAAAAGTCCAGGTGGTCGCCAAGTCGTCGTAGTGATCACAATCAATAAAAAATCCAAATCGTAAGCCAAACAAAGTCCGGGGTCCAAGGCACAAAACAGTCGTCAGTACGAAACAATAATTTGTGAACACAGAGATGCGTTGCGCACGGTTTAAGGTAGCGTACTGACAAGTGTCGCAAATAAGGTTGAGAGTGAGACACAAAATCACAATGCAAGAAAGAGCGGGATAGCACATGCGCTTCTTTTGTTAGACAGTAACCGGTCGGGTCGGGTCGGTCGGCGAGCAGGTAAGAACCTTTAGTCATTACGCGTGCACGTCGCATTTTACGTGTCACAACTAGTTTTATAATAATTCGCGTAAATGAGCAGCTATTACTTATTCTCATAGTGGTTTTTGTCAAAATTACGTTAATTACATTTTCAACAAAATCAGCTTCTCTGGAACTAAAATAGCATTTTTTTGTATTTTTTTAATGAAAATGCACTAGTATTGTATCTTTCCTAAATCACCATTAAACAGGCTATCTTTTAAGTTTGTTGTACAAAACTGCCACATACATTTTTTTTTCACCACTGTAGGTTAAACTTATGCGAAAAGAAAATCGTTCTGTGAAAATTTTAACAAAAAAAACTATTTCTTCAAAACTTTCTTGTTTTTGATCAAAAATAAACTTATAATGAGTAGAGTAACCTATTCACGAATAATTTGATGTAAAAAAAGTTCTAGAAAAGGATTTTTTCATTACGAGATACTTAAAAATCTGTTTCAAGGTAGAGATTTTTCGATATTTCGGAAAATTTTGTAAAACTGTAAATCCGTAAGATTTTGCTGAACATATATTGTGTTGTATTGATAGGTAGTGACCCAAGCTATCACCCCCTGCAGTATGTCGTGCTATTTACTGGACACCCTGTATAATTATGTGTCATTGACTGAGTCAATGATATATAATTATATAGAATGAAAAAAAGTTTTGAGTATGAATGTGGATGGGTAGACGAGTAGGGGAAGACAAAATAAACGATGGATGGACTGTGTGGAAGATGATATGGCTAGAAAGGGAGTGATTACAGAGTTTTCGACTGACATAAATAGATTGGGATAAGGACAGGAGAATGATGCATGATGATGATATGTATCATGTCTGAATTCTGTTAGGCCTTGAAATTAAACTATGAATACTTTATAATAATTATATTGTATACAAAGAATCAACACGTTACTCTCCGTTAATATTTCTGTCGTCTATCGAACACTTCGTGACGATCGCTAGTGCTTACTACCTGATACTTGTCGTAGGATGCAGTTTGCAATAGTTTCACATACCTCATCATCATTTCAGCCGAATGACGTCTACTGTTGGACGTAGGCTTCCCTCAAGAACCGCTACTTCGACCGGTTTTGTGCTTCCCGCATCCAGCGGATTCCTGTGACCTTCACAAGGTCATCGGCCTTCCAACGCTTCGTCTTCCGGTACGCGGTCGCCACTCCAGAACCTTTTGGCCCCATCGGCCATCTGATTTACGAGCACTGTGAGGGCACAGTGCTCGCACATTAGATGGCCGATGGGACCGTGGCAAAATAACTTAAGTTGCAGTGGGCAGGGGCCCACTGCCACTTAAGTTTGGCAATTCTTCGGCCTATGTCGGTAACCTTGGTTCGCCTGCGGATCTCTTCATTTCTGATTCGATCACGTAGGGAAACTCCAAGTATAGCCCTCGCCATTGCCCTTTGAGTGATTTTTAGCCTTTTAATAAGGCCCGTTGTGATAAATACTTTATAATAATTATATTGTACGTATACAAAGAATCAACACGTTACTCTCCGTTAATATTTGTGTCGTCTATCGAACAGTTCGTGACGATCGCTAGTGCTGCCCCCCTGATACTTGTTGTAGGATACAGTTTGCAATAGTTTCACATACCTCATAACACATAACATAACTTCACGCCTTGTTTCCCCGAAGGGTTGGGCAGAAGTGTGCCTGTAGTACACCCACATTTCGCCAGTTATGTTTAAGTCCCATGTCATAGTGGGCGAGCCTATTGCCATCAACCGGGCACAAATCTAGACTCCGGGCTGCTACTGAGAAAATCCAGATAGAAAATCTCAATTACACTTTGCCCGACCCGGGAACCGAACCCAGGACCTCATGCTCAGCAGTAGCAGTAGCGCTTGCGACCAACCAACCAACCAACGACAACGGCAGTTCCTCACCACATACACCTCATACACCTCACCACCTCACCTCATAACATAGACTTTAAGTCACATCCAACACACTATGGGCCTTCGAAGCCTCATGATAAAGTTTATATTATTATTCATATATCTTTTAATTTTTTGACATTATATACCTACAATTTTAATTTCAAATATTTATTATAGTGGCTTTTATGGACCGAATATTAATTCAGATTTGTTTTAGTTGTAATGGTAATCATATCATTTGGTTTAAAGGGGTTTTTAATTTTATTATTTAATGAATTAGCATTTTACATAGTTTATTTTATATTTTTTGAATGTGAGAACGTTGTAGGCTTAATAGACTAGATTTGTAGACCATTTTTTTAAGTACCTGATACTTGTTGACAGGCCTACACTGTCCTCCCATACCTATTAACACTGTAATTTGAAAACATTGTAAAAGCCAATTATTTTTAAAAGAGTAACCGTGGAGTTTCTTGTCGGGTCTTAACCATAGGAAACGACCAATTAGAACCGTGCTTCTGACGTTTCATAAGTGCTCATGTAGGCTTATGTGAAATAAAAAAAAAATGATTTGATTTGATTCATTTATTAAACTTACATACATATTAATTATATTTTTTGCTATTTAAAATAAAATGGTCCATTGGCATCACGAACAGAGTCCAAGCTGCCTGTGGTCAGGGTTCTAGAGAGGGGAACCTCCTCACTATGCGTGCCATATTCAGGAGTACTGCTTTTTACCCGACTACCCCAGAAGGAGGCTTACGTTTTCGAGAGTATGTATGTATGTATGTCTATTTATTTGTAGCCTCTGTAGCCTAGTATCTCAGGCGGCGACAAACCGATAACCTGAAATTAATATGGTGTAACTTTTGTTTGGCCCCACCTACTCGTACATCATACATACATAATCAGCCTATAATGTTCCCACTGCTGGGACGCAGGCCTCCCCTCTGTAAGAGGGCGCGGGCCGTAATCCAGCACGCGGGCCCAGTGCGGGTTGGTAGATGTCACGTCTTCGAATTATTGGTTCTAAGACATTTATTAAATTTAAATTAAAGTACTAGTAATTAAAGACCTAGTAAATAAAATAAGTTTTTTTTTGAGCCAAGTACTAAATCGTTATATTTTATAATTATTTTTAACGTTTACTCCATAGTACAGTGAAACCTGGTTAAGTGGGACCTGGATAAGTGAGAAGCCTCTATTATTGAGAGTTGCAATGAGGTCCCGGTTCTTTTTCATTAAACTACCTCTGTTAATGGCACTTTTTGAACCTGGTTAAATGAGATTCTAAGACTTTTTCGATGTTTACCTCTATAATTGAGACTCTGTAGCTCAATTACCTGTATATGTGAGACAAATTAATCAGGTTTTAACACGTTTTGACACGTTTGTTTACATACATTTCGCGTCGTCTTTCGCGCATGCTTTGTTTGTCAGTACTACCTCAGGTATGGATACATTATGTATGTACATTCATACCTACATTAAATTCATAACACCAAAAATACGCATTTTTATTAACATTTCCACCTCTAAAAATGGAATAACGGCACATTTCAACCTCTGTAAGCGGGGCCTCTGTAAATGAGACAACTATAATTTTAAACCTGCTTAATTGGAAAACTGGATTATTGGAAACCCTCAATAATTGGTACATATGTCTTGGTCCCTTGAGATCCCAATTAACCAGTTTTCACTGTATATATAGTAGTTAAAAATATTTAATTGTAATACTGCCAATAGAAAATAATTGACAATATGTTGTTATTAGTTTATGACTAAATACTAAAAATAACTGTCAAAAAATAGCAAACATAGATACATAATACTAAACTTCTAGAAATGCCAGCCCGCGCGGAATGAACGCTCTTAAAGCCCCATGATAAATACTTACTAATACCGTAGTCCCAAGTAAAAAGGGGGTGAGCCTATTACCACTATCCAGATACAAAATCCAGACTCGTGAAAGAAACTCTGAATGGGCAACTCACTTTACCTGATCTGGGTAAATGGTCAAGATTAAACGGCTGCATAGTCAATTACATGTGTGGTCTCATTAAAGGAACCCAGGATACCACGCTCCGCCTAAACCAAGGCTGCAGTCCTCATCGTTGTTGGCAAAAATGTATGCTGATGAATCTATAAATGTATGGCGAAGTCACATTAATGACAGGAAACTGTACAAAAATAAAACCACAAAGTATTTATGATATCTATTTATTGATTTCATAGTACAATAGATAAGTCTCGATGAAGTGAATGAGTTCATCCAATAGTTTGATAACAGTAAGTAAATAAAATTTGCAGCAATAACATACTTAGAAGTAGATAGATGTGTTAGTATCAGTCAGCGAAATAACTCTCTCCCGGACTCCTAAATCGAACCACCATTCATTTTCACTTTAGGTCAAAATAATCATCAGTCAAAGAATAAGTTTTTATTCAGTTTTGAAGCCGATGTACTGTCCATTATTTTGCTGCATCATTGTTCCAAATTTGAATTCACGGCAATTTAAAAAGTCTTATACAAATTAATACAGGATGGCTCGATTTAGGAGTCTGGGAGTGTATTTTATACAAAGTGTGATATATTTTTGATGTTATTTATATAAGGTGTACTGAAAACTGAAAATGAGGTAATTGCGTACTTGTCATGAACAACTTTAAGGCTCTTTTGCACCACCAATCACTACATAATTTGACGCAGGTTCGCAGGTTCGTTTTTTACGATGCGATGATTTTTTTTGCGCACTGGATTTTCAACTCTCTGTATTAAGCCGAGCATTTAGAATCCAATAGAGCGCAGATCCCAGTGTGTCAAGAAAGCATACCGTTGGATTTTCATGTTTCGGCGCGCGAACCTGGGCTTAGCCCTCGTACGCACGGGGGCACTTTTCAACGCGACGTTTCCTGCCGTGCAATGGATTTTCAACTGTGCACTTTTCAACGCGCTAGGGTTGCACTCTGTTGGATTTTCAACTCTCGGCATCGAACGGAGCGTTGGCTCCTGTACACAGACGTTTTTATCCAGCGCAGGAGCCAGGACTTCATTTTGTTTGTACACATTTTTTATGTCAATAAAGAATTTATTTATTAGTCCCTTCTACACTAACATTTTTGCATCTACGTAACGGTATCGTAAAGCTTTTGTCTGAAGGCAGCTTCCGTACGTTTACTCGACACCTCGACACAGTAAGTTTTAATCAGTAAACCTTCTTAATGGCGTAACTCACTAACAATGGTAACGGCATTTCATTTTGAAAATTCAACTACTTCCATTGCGGTATTTATGTTGTCGAGCAGAGGAATTTTTATAACATTTGCAGTAATGGATTATGAATTTCCTTCAACATCCGTCTGATTGTGATTGCAAGTGTGTTGCACAATTGGGATGATGAAAAAGTTTTTAAGTTTACCTAAGTAATCTGGATGTCGATACTTTCCTAATACAATGGCGTTGTGAAAATTATAATGACATTTACACAAATTTTTATGGTGACTAAGTATACAAACTTGGATCGCCCGGAGGACACGGTGGAGCATACGGTGGAGGTCTGCCCGGCATGGGCAGAGCAACGCCGTGTCCTCGTGGAGGCGATCGGCGGCAGAGATCTCTCGCGTCCGGCCCTGGTTCAGGCCATGGTACGGAGCGACAGGGCATGGGCAGCCGTCACCTCCTTCTGCGAAGCAGTAATGCTCGCGAAGGAGGAGGCGGGACGGTTGAGGAAGAGGCAAGTTTCGCGCCCTCTCGCCCCTAGCCGCCGCAGGAGACGCCCCGGGCGTCGGGAATCCCGGGCGGATTTCCGGCCACCGTAGGCGCGGGCTTGCGGACGGTGAGCAATGGTTAGCTCACCGTCTGGTAAGGACCAGGCCCGGGTCGACGGCGCGTTGTATTCCACGCGCGCCTCAAAGAGATATCGTTAGCGCATAGGTAAGGGTCCACTAGGGCCGATGCCTGCCGGGGTTGCGGGAAGGTACTTATGGGTCACCGAGGCCCCTGCAACACAGGCAACAGGAAGGAATACGGGTGGGATTTAGTCAGTCACCGTCTTATTACAAAACAAGGATTATCTTCAGACCCAGGTTTAAATTATTGAGCCGTTTTTTAATTTCGAACTTTATTCTGACTACGTTAAAGTACTTAATGCCAAACTGTCAACTTAGTACCGGACTAAATAGTAAGTTTTGTATAAAGAACTGCATTTCAATCACAATAACGTTCTTATTACAAAAACTAGCTCGATGGTTTAAACCATGTCTAAAGAAATCCTTGTTTTGTAATAACACCGTAAGAGTCTGACACACCCTCCCGCTCCACCCAGAGTGGGAGAAGTTATTTGATGAATTACCACCACCAAAAAAAAAAAAATACAACCTATTTTTCGTGATAAGAGCTCAATGCGATGCAGAATTATTCTAAAGGTTAGTTTAGACCAAACGAGCGAATGCACGTTTTGACCCTAGTCGATCAATTTTGTTTGTGGAATCTTTTTTCATTACTTCATCCACATAAAAGTGTTAAGAATATCAAGAAAACATACACATAACATAACATCATGCCTTGTTTCCCCGAAGGGTTGGGCAGAGGTGTACCTGTAGCACACCCACATTTCGCCAGTTATGTTTTTAAGTCCCATGTAATAGGGGGCGAGCCTATTGCCATCAATCGGGCACAAATCCTGACTCCGGGCTGCTACTGAGAAATTCCAGATAGAAAAACCCAATAACACTTTGCCCGAGTCGGGAATCGAACGCAGGACCTCATGCTCAACAGTAGCACTTGCAACCGCTAGACCAATGAGGCAGTCAAGGTATCAAGAAAAGAATACGCTTGTTCTGGTTCCATGGTCGTTTGGTTTAAACACACCTAAAGACGTTAACGAGCCACGAGTTTAGACGCATATGCGTTGCAACGCAAACCACCAGCATCTAAAGTTCGTTTTTGAATTGACATTTGACAGATGCAAATGTCAAACTCCAAATTGAAAAAAAAAAAAACAACAAAGATTTGAAATGTCAAATTACTATCTGGGATAAAGAAACGAACTTTAGAGCAATCACGCTGTAGCGTTGTCGTAGCGTGACGTAGGACGTTCGTAGGCGGCGTAGCACGCGTAGCAAGTAGAAGATAATAATTTATGTCTCACAGATTTTACGTTTCATATTTTATGAGAAGTCTACTATTTACTAAAGTGGCACAAGTCCTGTCACAGTTGTGCGTTTCTGTTAGGTTATATTGCGTAGCACCTTCTGCAATAATGTACGATTCAAATCGTAGTGTAGTTCTTTCTAATCTAATATAGAAAATCTCAAGTCACGGTGTTTGCGGTCGCACTCCTCCAAAACGGCTCGACCGATTTTTATGTTTTTTTAATATATATTTGGTACGAGTAGGTATGAGAATAGGTCGTAAAGTATATTTCATCCCGATATTCCTATAGGATCGAGACTTACGGGTGAAACAGCGGGACGCAGCTAGTAATTAATAAATTGATATTAGTAAAAGTATACATTATATTTTTAGGTCAGTTTCAGCTCGTAACGTAATAAACTACTAACGTTTAATTTAAAAAAAATGTAGATAAATCGTGATTGAATCATCGTCATCTGCCTGCCTTTTCCCAACTACGTTGGGGTCGGCTTCCGGCCTTACCGGATACAGCTGAATACCAGTATTTTACATGGAGCGACTGCCTATCTGACCTCCACAACCCACTTACTGGGTAACACGATACCCCTTGATAAGACTGGTTGTCAGACTTTCGAGCTTCTGACGACCCGTAACGACTGTAAAAGATCCACGAATGACAGCCAGGTCCAACGGTTTAACGTGCATTCCGAGGTATGGAGGCGTCTTGGTATGTAAAGATGGTCACCCATCCACGGACCAACCGCGGCAAGCGTAGCTTAACCTGATCGATCGACCCGTGCGGCTGTTATTACTTAGCCACAAGCACCCTTGAATCATAATTTCATCATAATTTTATCGTAATTGATTGAATCATATTTATTTGATTTTTTATTTTTTTTTTGATTTACGATTTATCTACAAATTAATTGAATTAATTTTACTTTAACTAACAAATCATAAACTATGCACGTTAGCATTTACCAAGATACAGCTCAGCACAAAATACCTATAAAACCAGAAAACGAAAAAAGTGAAATCAACTGAAAGAAACTGGTTTTCATTTCAAATAATTAGCATTTTTTTCACATTCTTTATTCCAACGGGTTGAATTCGACTCGTTGCCGAGTTGTCGACTAATGAATTTATATTGAAAGACACGACATTTATTTTAACATTTTTATTCCGTTTTTACCTTTATTGGTATCCTGTTCATTAGTTCAACAGAAGGTCAATATTTCCGCAAAAGATAACAAATCAGTGGAAAAGGAAATTTAATTTTTATCTGCCCCGGGAAGGGTGGATATCGAAAATATACGAGCGTTTTCAGTTTGAAATGATTGGGTTGGAATTTCTCTATTATTGATTTATGAACATTTGTTTAGTTAAACAATTCACCTTGTCATAGAAAACTCAGTAGTAGGCCTTAATTGGTCAAGGCCAGCTAATGAGACACTTTTGAAATTGATTATCTATTGTTTGACTCTGAATCGGTGTCGCGCGGGGCTTAACAGGTTCAACTCTCGTTCATAATCAGTTGTTAGGATTAATTTTAAACTGTACGCACTTGAAGGTTACACATTAAACCAGTTGCGTGAAGTACTACGCATTTACAATTTCGTAGCAGCGTAGCACTTGCGTAGCGCGTTTGCTGTGTACATTTGGCGTAGCAACTGTGTACAATTGTGTAGCAACACATACCGCACACACTGCACCGTACTTTTTTAAGCAATTTAATTTACTTGTACATTATGCGCTATGTGCTTACCTTAAGATTTAGAAAATCGTCCAAAAGTAATTTTGTGCAATAAAAAAATGCTACAAAAATGCACAGTAGCATTTTTTTTTTGCACAAAATTACTTTTTATTACTTTTGAAAACTTACCGCAAGCCTAATTGGTATGTTTCCACGTGCAGTGTATTTACTGACGTATTTCATGCTCGTAACTAGTTATCTCACTGACTGACACTATCCACAATAATTAACTTTACAATATATTAATTAGCTAATAATACTTTGATCTGATCAAATAACAGTCGAACTATGGTTATAACACAAATTCAATACTGATGTAATTACTAGAAATCATTTTGGCATCGTTTTTGAATCTGTAGATAAGCGAAATAAAATAGAGAAGTATTAATTAAGTCTAGATTTGAATTGTATGTAGAATGGTGCAGTACGGAACAATGTTAAAGCCACTTTAGATAATTAAAAATATTAGCCAGACTAGCTTTTCTAAACTTTACAGCAAATAGGAAGAGAATTAATAATACAGGGCGGTTTTGGTTCCGTAGTAAACAAGGAACCCTTATAGTTTCGCCATGTCCGTCTGTCTGTCTGTCTGTCCCCTCTGTCTGTTTGTTCTGTAGAGATTTTCTTAAGCCCCAAATGCACGGAATCAATACGTTACATGCGTGTCTTCATTATTCTAAATAAATATAAATTCTTATCAATAAACATTAGACAATGCTTACGATTCGTCTTTGGGAGACTGTGAACAATTTAAAGACAGGGTTTTATTTGCGGACTACAAATAGATTTTTAACACACTATGCCACGTGATGCAAAAGTAAAGTCAGCATTATTGTGCAGTCTGCCTCAAAAAGATGTGAACACCGACAAGAACTCATTTAATTGTCCACAATAATAGGGTATTTGACTACTAACAAAGAAATACATGAATTTATACTTATTTTAAATATGTTACTAAAAAGAGACGTTTTGTAAAAAAAAAAACAAATAAAATCAGTGGAAAATAGAGAAGTTATACGCTTTTGAAAATATTATGGTATCCTTGTCACACAAAACGATTACTGTGCTGAATGGCGCGTAGTTGCTATGGCTATCCTCTGTTGTGACGTCAGATACTAGTAGTGCTGTTTCTGTCTAGCATAGACTTTAAAACGCAAACAACTTCGCCATTTCTATAGATATTAAGATATTTTTTTTTGTTACTGTGGCTTAATTTTTGACGTGATAACGTCTTATAAATCGATGAACGCCAGCTGCACGCACGAAATAGCATGACTCATTGTCACGTTCCGCCTGAGGCGAGCGTGCAAGCGAAAGCGCGGAACTAGCGATATAGAGGCACGATCGGCCTAAGCGTTCGGCTTCTGACGCATCTCTCTCTCGTTATCACGAAAAATTATCGTCCGTAAACCGACTTTACAGACAACCAATTTTTTTCTAGGTTTCGAAAAATCTAATAAAAAATAACAGTCGAATACCCTATTGCTATACATTGATTCAATGTTATTCAACACAGATTGTAGACAATCAATAACTCTTGCCTTGATGTTTAAATCTTTTTAAGGCGACTGCATTGGTCATCATTCATATATTCATCTTACCTTCGTAAGACTTCATTTTCTCAACCAGTCAATGTATAAAGTCAACTTACTATGCCTTTTGGTTTCTTCAACATTGCTCCGTAATACACTTATAAGAGTAGAATCAGAGATATTTCAATAAAAATATAGCGTTGTATTTCAATTACCTTCTAATTAAATGTTACGATAATGGTTGAAAATAACTACATTTAACAACGCCATGCCCCGAATTAAACAGCTTAAAACTATGTTTAAAGTTATTATATTGTAATCACAAAGCGATTGCACCATTGCCTTTTCTTCGTTTGTATTGCTAAATATAATTGATCAAAATAATTTATAAAAAAAAAAAACTTTCAAACATTGCAAGCTGGTTCATATTTTATTTTGTGTAAATGTACATCAAAATCAGAAATTAAGTCATCCGGAAAAGAACCGGAGTTTCCGACATAGCTTGCAGAGTAAGCAAGACCGTCGAAGGACCAATGGTCGACGAGTCTTGGAGTGGAGACCGCGTATCGGCAAGCGTAGTGTGGGAAGGATAGGTGGCTGGGATGCAGAAGGATGATGATGGATGCGGAAGCTGGAGGACAGGGTGTTGTGGCGCAGCCTGGGAGATGCCTATGTCCAGCAGTGGACTGTGATAGACTGAGTTGATTGAAATAGACATCTTTGTATGTGGTTCAAGCCCAAATGCCCTTACATACGGGAAAGTCTTAAGACTATGATATCTAAAAGCATGTTTAGGCTGTGTTTCAGTAATAAATCTCATTGTTTTAACCACGAAAGTTTTAATTTTGAAAGATTCCAGGTTCCTTCATAACTAATTATCTATTTTTAATTATATTCAGCCATACAAACAAACTGGTTGCTTAAAAACAAAAACGTTAACAGCGAGAACACCGATAAGGCAAAAATCACAATCTGTGCGTTTTATTTGTGTTACTCGAACGTGCTAATGTATGCCAATCTTTAACATTTTACACTCGACTAAGGAACCTCTTTACATCTAGTGTGTCTGTTCGACATGACGCTAACGTCGCTTCATAGTAACGCTGACGCCGCATCAACGTGACGCTGCCACCGCGTCAACGCAACGCCAAATGTGAAGACATCCTTATACACATTCAAACAAATGAATTTGTATTATTTAACTTATTATACATTCGATCGATAGGATTTATACATTCAACTTAAATATTAAGAATCAATACAAAAAAAAAAACAATTTGCTTTAAAATACGTAATAAATTTATTATTACAACATAAAGTACAAACACGAAATAAAACCGTAATTTACAAAGGAAAAGACGTAAAATAAAATAAAAAGAAAAAGAAGAAATTGAAAAATAACCGATATAAAGGTTTTTACCGACAAACGCGTATTCGGCTGGAATAATAATCTAATGACGAAAAAAAAATACATGAGAATGTAATCGAGTTTTCCGTATGAATCTAATGTACTTACAATAATTACTTACATGGAAACGTACGAGATAAAACGACGCTTTTGGCACTTAGGTCTTTTCCTTTATTCTTTTGAACAATCTTTTTCGAGCATTGCTTCACTCAGGTTTGTTATTTGGAACATTCAACCTACAATAAAGAATCATTTTTCTAGTGGCGTATTATTATTTGTTGCGTATTATTTTCGCGATAGTACGCCACTAATAAAATATTCTTTTACGGTGTAGATTTAGTGCACTGCATAGACGACCGGATTTGCACATGGATTTTGTGCGAGAATAGCATTTACTCGTTACTTTAGTTAAAATGTGTGCAAACGTCGGGACTAGATAACTCCGTTTCTTGTCTAGTGCAGACACACCTACTAACGTATTGCACGATTGGTGTTCGTGCATAGAAACAACATTGAATCTGGATGCCAACCCAATCGTATGTGCAAAAGCACTAATTGTTCGTTTCTATAGTTTTCTATATAATTTTTAACGCTTCAAAATTCCTTTTATACAAGTGCTTTATCGGAAGAGTGCTTACTTACAAAGGAGGTATTTTAATCTATTAATTTATTGCTATATTAGTTACATTTCAATAAAACTTTTTTTAATTTCAAACTTCACTAAGGTAACTAATGCACTAAATCTTACTAGTTTTTCAAAATCTTCACTAATTAGTTTTTAAAACTTTTATTTTCTTTAATAAAATATTTTAACGTACTATTGGTCTTTAATAAAATTTAATATTAAATACTATTAATACTATAAATGAAGTGACTAGAAACATGCAAAACTTGATGAGAGTGAGCAATTTTATACTTAAAGATCAAATGTTTGGATATTTTTATTTAATAAATATATATTTTAACAAATATGTGGAGATACCATTTTACTGTTCAGAACGATTTTTTATCATTCACGATGATTATTCCTCCGCTATCATTCTTCCATCAATCAATCAATCAACGCAGCCTGTAACAGTCCACTGGACACTGGTTCAATCCATAGGACTAGACATAGACTGCTGATTCTTCCATACATTTAGTAAAATACACAAGAAGCGTTTTATATTATCTAAATGGGAAATATTATATTAATATCTGTACAATTATTTGTCATTTAGAAATTACACTTTACCATCATCATCGTATGCGATTAAAATTAATGATTAAGTTAGGTATTATTCGAAGTAAATTATTCACATTGCAAAATATTGCAATGGCTTTAAGTATGATTCATGCGGACTCGAGTATCTTTCAGGCCTTGGCATGGTTAGATCAGCAGTAGTAGGAAAATGGACTCATGTTACTTGATATTTAAAGATCCAAATAAATAAATGAATAAGTCATTATTTATTTGGATCTTCAAATATCAAGTCACAATCGCTCAATATTTGTTCTTTTTAGAAAAAAAATATCGTTTTACCTGGCGTTTATCTCATTTCAACAACTTTCCACCCAATGATGTACTGGATGAGTTGAAAACTGTTCTAATGACAGCAAACTGAAGTTTTAATTTTTACCCGTCTGGTAAGTTTAGTTGCAAACTATTAATTTTGAAATAACAATGTGTGAGCCACACATTAGTTACTTGTTAGTCTATTATTTATTGTTTTAAACCATTTGTTAGGATTTTCCTACAATGACACACAAACATACACAATACGAAAATACTCACAAATCGGTTAATAATCCGTCATGTTCCTACAATTGCACAAACTCGGCCATAGCCTCATAAAAAACAATGACCGCTTTCTCAAACATTTTCGATCAACGTAAATTCTACATTTTTCAAGGAACTTTTCCTCGAGCGTACATGACAATGAATACATGAAAAGGTACCACTAGTTATAACAATTTAACTACTAGATCACAAACTGATTGACTAAAGAACTATTTATCAATTCCTTTATTAGTCACTAGATGAAATATTGCGTTTTATAAGCTAAATGTTGAGAAGACGCGTATAATGCATGCACAGAGGGTATAATGGAAGATTCTTGTGTTTGTGCAGAAAATAAGGCAGCATATAGTAAACTTTTAAAAGAGATAATAGTTCCGAACAATACTTTTTGAGTTTAGAATAGGAATAATAAGGAATCTTGGAATTTAACGATATGTGTTTGTGTAAAATTACTGCTGTAAATATCGTTTATTTATACTTAAATATAGTTGGCGTTATTTTTCATTTGAGGTTATAAATAAGTGCTATATTATGGTTCGTTTAATATAATAAGAAACTTCACATAATTGTCTGTTATGGTTCGGCCACACTATCGCAACGGCGTATTATTAAACTACAAAATTATTTATTGTTGTTTAATTAAAAGTGCTTTTCACAAATTTACCATTCAATCTTAATTTTCTTTCCAGTTCATCAAACATGACTGAATACGTATCAAGCATTCCGTTAGCTTTCATTTTATACAGTCGTTTTCATACGAATAATAAATATGGCCGCTACAATAAAATGGCCGAGTCTTAATTAATGACCCAATACTTTTTTATGATGCCATGAACGTAGCCAGGATTCCTTTTAGGCATCAAAACTTAAATTTAGTCATTTAATAAGGAACTACTTTACTCTTTCGAACAATTATTAATCTAGACTAAAACATCTGATCCACGAGAAACGTAAAACGGCTCCCTTAGAACACCTACTCACTCACTCTAATAAGGAATCTTCTTGTAGCTCTAATACATATATAGTTCAGTTTAGTTTTTTGAAAATTGAATTGATTATTTATATTTAATATCGGAATTCTCGTGCTTTATTTCTTTATCGTGGATGAGATGGTATAGGCAATAAAAATGCATCAATTTTGTTCTTAGTAAAATTCGACAATTACTCAAACCGTGTTTCCGTTCGTTGTAATCCTCGTTCTTCTACTCTTACAAGAGGTAAAGGGTTCCTGACTCCGTCCATTATTGCGATGATATTAGAACCTGTATAAATATGACGGTGGCAGTTGTCGAACGCGTTGGATATGGAGTTAATTGTACTACGGGTTAGTTGATTATCACTACACTCTCTCTTCGGGTGCTAGTCCTTGTTTGATTTATTATTACCTGGAAACAAAGAGAACGGAATCGTTCATTTATTTGATTTGATAAAATAAATTACAGAAAATGGATTACAACTAAGGGACCTCGTGCACTACGCACAAACCATGACTGGCACAACTAGTCGTAACTAGTTGGATGACCGGTTATGCGGCCAAACTTTCTTCTTTGTCGGAGCTTCTGCCGCCGGTCGTGCGACTACTCGTGGTCGCCAAATAATGCGCGAGGTCCCTTAATTAGACTTCATCAAAGAACTAAAAAAAGTCACCGAAATTCTTTAAAAGATTCTGGTAGATTTGATAAAAAGTGGAAATAGGGCACCATTCATAATTTTAAAAGATCTGTACTTAGATCAAGAAGACTTTAGAAAAACTAAGATCTCAACACGCTTAGGGCGTAAACGTTAACAAAACTAGTCTGGCCCTAAGATGCTTCCTTGAAGACACAGCATTTTTATTGAGGCACCAAGATAACATAATATTGCAATTTGGTCTTACATACCTCTCGTCGGAGTCTTCTGGCTCAGAGTTGTCCTCTACCCGTATTGGTGAGCTGTGAGGAAATACAAACATTATAAAATACATGTCGAGTTAATCAAAAGCTTGTTAAAATGTTCTTATCTAAGAATTAAGAATAAGTCAATTTAGTTGAGAAACCGGAAATGTAGAGTAGCTATAAGATTAGTAACTCTCAGTAAACCGCCGGAATCGGAAAACTAGGGAAACCTACTTGAAAAAAAAAACCGAAAAACGTATGTGTTGGTACGCATACGAATGATTAATTATTAAGTATGTAATTTTGAGACAAATTCTGCACTGTCCGATAAAATTTAGAAACCGCCAACATTAAAATTAATTAATGCTTTCTTTGTTAGGACTGCAGAGATATTCTATCATCATTTACATACAAGAACCATCTGACATACATTTAGGACCGGATTATTCTCCCGCCGGATTACAACAAGCCGCAATCGCAACATGTATGATAGCAGTACGTGTATATCTTGCCATTGTGTCCGGACCGCAAGGCATTGATGCGGGCTACTACCGGCCTCTCGTAACTTATGTATTCCTGGTACCATTCCACTTGTCGCAATATTGCTGTCATATTGTCCGGTTAAGCTTTAAGCACTTGAATGATTAATGATTTTTGGGTAGGTTTGTTTGTCTATTTTTGTTAGTAGTTTTTTGTGCTAATATTCCATGATCTTTATTTACTTCAGGAAAAAATGTTTCGCTCAATGCGGCACTAAAATACAAAATCACTTAATCAAATGATTTATTTCAACAAACCTTGTAACCCTATCATGAATAATGGGGTACTCGTATAGTTTTCGATTTGTGGCTTTTTAAGGGGAGTGTACGGTTTACGTACATTTGCCCTAGTTTTGATTTAGCTTACTTGTCAATACGCGCCGACTATAATGTTAGAATGTTATATATTTTAATCAGTGTGCATTTTGGCGACCACGCAAACTAACGTGTGAGAATTGCCAACAACAACCTAACTGTAACTTACGGGAATAAACTTAAATATTTTCTGTGAGACTTTATCTTTAACACACTCAACAAACTACAACTACAACTTCATTGTCAATGTACAATCCCACTAAGACTGTACATTTTATGGTCCTTCGAGCCGGATTCAGGGTGTTTACTGTGTCTTTCAACTGCGATAGCGAATCGGTTTGACTGGCCTCCCACAAGCGGGTCTCACCAGATCAAATTGAGAAGTCGAGTGTCACAGCGGATACAGGAACGCCTTGGGTCTAATAACAACTATTCAAAGGATACCGAAGAACACTTGAAGCAAGGAACTACAAGAGTGCTATCGACGTCTTCGTGTCCTGAACTGAACCAATTACTGGGAACTCACCTGCAACTAAATTAAGGTACTTACCCAACTATTATCTGCTCCTCTACTACCATGGAACTACTGAACAAACAAGTCGCTACGTTTGAGGAAATAAAAACCCTCTGCAGCAACTACAAAAAGGACAGTGTCACAAGAAAAACTCCAGACTACTTGGAGAAGCGTCTAAAGAACCTAGAAAAACTATGGGTAGTCTTTGACGGACAACACCACACACTTTTGGAAACCATCGAAACTAAAAATATTCCATACTTTACTAACGACATTTACGAAAAAAATATACAAATGTACGAGTCTACTATGAGGAATATGATGGAATTAATAGATCTTCAACGAGAACAGCAACACATAGATTTCGACCTAACTGGAATGTTGGTTGAAGAAACCGACGACAAACTGAAACAACTCGTGAATCAACAAGAGCGCAACTTTAAGGCTCTTAGTAGAGCTATGTCTAAAATAAACATCGAGTTAATAACTGAGAAGTGGGAGTTTGAAGAACATCTTTCAACTTTAAAAGCGAAATGGGATCCCATAGACAAGATACATTGGGAACTAGACACTGAACTTAAAGGGTCTAGTATGAAAGAAGACTACCACAACAAATTCGAAGAGTTTGAAGAGAAATACGAGAGTTTGAAAAGAAATCTCAACAGTAAGATCTTCTCAAACATTCAGTATCAAAAGTCTGCACCAAAAATTGATATTCCGGAATTCACAGGCAACTACGTACAGTGGATTTCGTTCAAAGATATCTTTCTGGAAACCGTACACAACAACCCCAGCATCTCGAAAACGCAGAAGATGCAACACCTTAAAACGAAACTTAAAGGTGAAGCCGAACGCCTGGTGCAGCATCTGTCGATCAGCGCAGAGAACTACGACTCATGTTGGGAAATACTGGCACATCGCTACGACAATCGCAGACTTCAATTCACTTCTTTCATGAATACTATGCAGCAGTTATGCACTATACAACAACCCAACGCTAACAATTTAAAACGAATGCATGACGTTATAACAGAAAGCATGAATGGACTTTCCAACATGGGCGTTGAAGTGTCCAGTTGGGGGCCGATCATTGTTTATTACATGTCACAGAAATTGGATACAGCCACACTCAACGAGTATTCAAAAGAAATACAGAACAACAGAGAGTTACCCAACCTACAAGAATTTCTGTCATTTTTGGAAAGGTCGTTCCTTGCTTATGAAACTGCAAAAACTTGGTTAAAGGACTCCCCGACTTCTCAAAAACAAGGAGGTGGTAAACCTTTCCAAAGATCAAATAACAAGAGCTGGCTGAATAACAAACCTAACTTCAACAATTCGCAAAATAACGGAAGGAAATCAACCTTTGGTGAACAAAATAAAGACTCATCGAAAACGTTTCATGCGTCATACGGACAATGTCCACTTTGCAACAACGATCACGTGCTGATGCAATGTGATAAATTTATTAAATTGGATATTCCGCAAAGAAACAAAACTGTTAGGAAACTCAAACTTTGCAAAAATTGTCTGTACAGCCACGGCAACACTAATTGCAATTCTTGGAAAACATGCAGAGAATGCAATCTAAAACATCATACGTTATTGCACATAAAAAAGGTCAACGACTCGGAATCCACGTCTAGAAACGGAGATGACAACACCAACTCGCGCCCATCAACATCAACGCAACAAGGGGCTCATCACTTATCAACGAATAACATCGAAGTTCTCTTAACGACGGTTCAAGTTAAGATAAAATCAGCAAACGGAACATACATATAACTACGGGGTCTGTTAGATCAAGGATCGCAAGTAAATTTGATAACCGAAAATGCCGCTCAACTACTTCGCTTGCCTCGCTCGAAATTCAATGCTGCTATAGCCGGAGTAGGATCTACATCGAGAAACTGCAAGGGACTCCTACGTCTCGAATGCCAATCTATGCATTCCAATTATACATTCGACATGCAAGCATTGGTACTTCAAAAACTAACTAACAACTTACCTAATCGTAATTTCGAACAGGCAGAGTGGAAACATCTAGAAAATTTATAACTTGCTGATCCCGACTACAACGTCTCCAGTTCAATTGACCTCTTACTAGGAGCCGACATTTATGCAGATATTATCTTAGACGGAGTCCTAAAAGGTGAATGTCACTCACCAATAGCCCAGCAGACACATCTCGGTTGGATTTTATGCGGAAAACTTAAGACATTCAATTGTCATATAACTTTAATCGACACCGCAGAATTGTCTAAATACTGGGAGAATGAAGACATAATCCAAAACACTGCGGACGTCAATAAAAACGACCAATGCGAAAAATACTACAAGGAAACTACGAAACGAAGTTCTGATGGGAAATATGTAGTCAAAATGCCGATGTTACAAGGTTGGGAAAAAGATCTTGGGAAATCCAAGTCAGCAGCTATTGCGCAATTTTTACATCAAGAGAAAAAGCTAGCCAAAAACCAACGGCTTTACAATATGTACAAGAACTTTATTACAGAATATGTGGAACTAAAACATATGAAGCCAGTGACGTCACAGAGTGTGGAAAATAACAATGAATGCTACCTACAACACCATGGCGTACTAAGAGATCACTCAACCACCACCAAACTAAGAGTGGTTTTCAACGCCTCACAAAAGACGTCAAGTGGCAAAAGCTTGAATAGCCTAATCGATAAGGGGCCTAACCTACAAAAAGACATTCAGGCTCTCATTCTAAAATGGAGAACATACAAATACGCCTTTACAGCTGACATAGAAAAAATGTACAGATGTATATGGATAGCTGAAGATCAACAAAACCTTCAGAAAATCATATGGCGAAACTCTTCCAACGAAAAACTGCAAGAATACACATTAAAAACTGTGACATATGGGACCAAAAGTGCTCCGTGGTTAGCTATGCGAACATTACAACAGCTGGCAACAGACGACGGGCACCTTTACCCTGACGCAGCAAAAATACTGTTGAATGCATTTTACGTCGACGATCTGATTAGTGGGCACAATTCACTAGAAACCGCTAAGAAACTACAAACTGAATTGATCCTGTTACTGCACAGGGGTGGAATGAACTTAAGGAAGTGGTCGAGTAATAGCGTCGAGCTGCTAGAAACGTTACACGAAGATCAAATTTCCAAAACTAACTTTGATTTCAAGCAAGAGGATTCCATGAAAACACTTGGACTTGGTTGGAACTCTACATCTGACATGTTTACCTTTAACTGGAATCTGAAACAAATCTGCAAGAAGGGGCTAACTAAGCGATCCCTGCTCTCGCAAATTTCTCAACTCTACGATCCATTGGGATGGTTTTCGCCTGTAACAATAAGCGCAAAACTTATTTTTCAACGTGTATGGACAGAAAACCTTGAGTGGGATGAACTGTTACCTACATCAATACAAGAAGATTGGCTTAAACTAGAAAACCAACTACAAGAACTAAAGACTGTAAAAATTAAAAGATGGATCGGAGGTATTACAAACAACATAGAATTACTTGCATTTTGCGATGCAAGTGAAAAAGCTTACTCATGCGTCATATACACGCGCGTAATTACTGAGTTGGGGCTGCCTGTACTAAGCCTACTTGCAGCTAAAACAAGAGTCGCTCCGCTCGCACAAAAACTATCACTTCCACGACTTGAGCTTGCGGGAGCTTTACTTCTGACGCAGCTAGTCAAGAAAGTTTTGGAGACACTCAATGAACATACTACCAGTGTATGGGCCTGGAGCGACTCCCAAGTGGTGCTAGCATGGCTTCAAGGAGAACCATCCAAACGGGAGAAATATATAGAAAATCGAGTCACCAGGATCAGAAAAGTGATATCGCCGGCTCATTGGTCATACATCGAATCGAAAAGCAATCCCGCAGATTGCGCAACTAGAGGTTTATCCCCGAAGCAGCTCTTGAATGCTCAACTATGGTGGAAAGGCCCTGAGATGCTGCAAACATTTACCGGAAAACAACAAGACAATTCAACCAATTATATATTTGCAACCACTGCGCAAAAAGAAAATATTGTGGCAACTACAAAACAAACGGAAAACATAGTCAATGATTTATTGAATAATCACAGTTCATTGACTCGGGTGACCCGTGTCATTGCTTGGATTTTGCGATTCAAAACAAATGCACGGAACAATTTCACAACATTGAAGAACTGCGACGCCTGCAATCTTGCGTTGCCCAAGTACCTACTAACTAATGAGCTAGAACAAGCAATAAACATAATAACAAGAAATGTACAACGGCATGAATTTGAGACAGAATACGACTTGTTATCAAAAAATCAGCCTTTGATCAACAAAAGTAGCATAAGCAAATTGCTTCCCTTCATAGACGAAGAAGGGATTATGCGGGTTGGCGGCCGCTTAAACAAAACTAATTTACCGCTTGGGATGAAAAACCCTGCAATTCTATCAAGAAATGGTAGATTAACTCAATTATTGATAGAACAAGCCCACGCTGCAACTTTACACGGGGGCCCACGACTGACGCTCGCCTACATCCGTCAAGAATACTGGATTGTAGGAGGAAATCGGGCAGTGAAAACTTATCTACGTCGCTGTGTTCGCTGCCATCGATTTAAACAACCTGAAAACTATCAACTCATGGCTGACCTTCCATCAGAACGTGTAACACCATCCCGGCCCTTCACTCATACAGGAGTTGATTATACGGGTCATGTGGATGTCAAATTAAAGGCAGAGGCCTTAAAACCTCAAAAGGTTATATCGCAATCTTTGTTTGTTTGGCAACAAAAGCGGTTCACATCGAACTAGTTTCAGATTTGAGCACTGAAACCTTTCTAGGCGCTTTTCAAAGAATGTGCGCAAGACGAGGAACGCCAAAACACATTTATTCCGACTGCGGAACCAACTTCATAGGGGCCTCAAACATTCTGATTAGCGAGTACGAAGCATTCACTAAAGAACTGCCCCCCGATTTCTTTAACAAGATGAGTCAAATGAGAGTAAAATGGCACTTTAATGCTCCGGCGTGGCCCACCGCTGGAGGATTATGGGAAGCTGCCGTTCGCTCAATGAAACATCATCTCCGTCGGGTCTTAGGAGAACAAAAACTTACCTACGAAGAGTTTTCGACACTGTTGACGAAAATAGAGGCATGCATGAACTCACGCCCACTATGTCCTATGACCGAAGATCCAGACGAATTCTTCAACTATTTAACTCCTGGGCACTTTCTGACTGGTAGTCCTACAATGACTCTACCACTATCTAACTACGAAGATGATCGCAACTTAGACCTACGTCAAAGATGGCAATTAACAGAAAATATGTTCCATCAATTCTGGAAGCATTGGTCCAGTGACTATTTAACATCATTGCAAGCCCGAAGCAAATGGTTAAAACCTTCACCTAATCTCAAAGAAGATGACATTGTCCTGGTCAAAGAAAACAATCTGCCTCCAGGAAAGTGGGCACTAGGTCGCGTGATCGAAGTCCATCCTGGCCGCGATGGACTAGTTCGTGTCACAACAATAAAAACACAAGCTGGCATATTGAAACGGCCCATTACGAAACTATCGCTGTTACCGATCGAAACTTGCAACGCAGAAATAAATAAATCAAATAATAATCAAGATATTTCATCATCGAAACGAGGGCAGCGACATATAGGAAAGAAAACATTTTTCACAATGTTAACCACATTGCTACTTCTATTTGCCCTTCCTGCGGAAACAAACGGCATCATGACAGAAGACTCGTCGCCAAGTGTTCGGGTAACAAGCCTGGGAAGTGACCGACCTATTTACTACGACACGATCGGGAAGGTGCAACTAATACATGACGAGTGGCGACTACTCATGTATTACAATCTTTCTACTTACTGGAGTGGCGTTCGGGATATTGAAAACTACTTACAAGGAATTCAAGATTTGTGCAAGAACCTGGAGCCTAGATATTGCGAAACCACAAGTCAGCAGCTGGCTCATGAAATGGATCTTTTGAAGTACTACAACAACATACTTCTGACACCGAACAAACATCTATCAGGGCGCAACAAACGAGGATTAATCGACGGCGTGGGCTACTTAGCGAACAACTTATTCGGAATACTCGATCAGAGATTTGCCGAAAAATATCAATCGGACATCCAAGCCGTGCAAGAGAATGAAGACTATCTCCTACAACTCATACGTAACCAAACTTCTATTGTCGAGATCGAAAACGATATCCTAAAGAAAAGTGAAGAAAACATAAATCGACAATTCGCGCTTATAAACGACTACACGA
Source organism: Atethmia centrago (assembly GCA_905333075.3). Classification (NCBI taxonomy): domain Eukaryota; kingdom Metazoa; phylum Arthropoda; class Insecta; order Lepidoptera; family Noctuidae; genus Atethmia; species Atethmia centrago. Next base: position 21,458,850 of record HG995385.1, read on the forward strand.
ATCGAACTGAATTAAGATCGCAAAAATCGAATCTGGAATTGAGATAGCCATGGCCACTAGCTACTTCAGTTCAATACTTTAGTCGACACATACAAAGGTCGGATGGATGTCCACCTGCTTAGTCCAGCCCATTTAATTCGTCAACTGACTGTGATCTCTGGAAGGCTGCCGAAAACATTAACCTTGCCAGTAGACAACATTCAAGATGATATAAAGGACCTCTATAAATTACTCTTCGTGAAGGCTAGAGTAACTGACAGCTATTTTATGTACGAAATTCATATTCCACTGGCAAGTGACGAAGATTTCATGGTATATCACGTTTTACCTCTGCCCTTAAGGATAAAGAATGAGACAACCGCAGCTGTTCATGTATCATCAAAATACTTAGCAGTAAACCTCGAGAAAAATACTTACGTGAAACTAACTGAAAAGGAAATGACTAATTGTATTCAACGCAGTCCGGATAACTTCATTTGTATTATAAACTTGCCTGTTTACAATTTACAAAACGCTGACGCGCCGTGTGAAGCTAAGTTACTAGGGCATCAAACGTCCTTGCCATGTACTACCCGGAAAACGGAATGTGAGACGGCCTGGATAGAATTACATGCAACAAACACATGGCTAGCGGTGTGCTGCGGCGCGTGCGCTATTCGAAGTGTCTGCGACGGTGACGTCACATCACGAGTCATCAACACATCGGCTATAATAACACTGAAACAGGGATGCTTTCTTCAAACCAACGAACTCAAAATTCATTCTCGTAACAAGTACGACAGTGACGCGAGAATGGACTACAACCTACAAGTACCCTTTCTCAACAAAACGATCAACAGCATAATAAGCACAAATTCTGCACCGCAACTAAAGATAAGTCTGGACGAAGACATCACTGTGGTAGAACACCAGCTACACCAATTGAGAAATAAAGAGGTGCTACCAACGCAAATAACGACTCATGACATTCACCAGTTTGTTATCTACTACGTTCTTTTGGCAGTGATTGTAATAACAGCCATTGTATGGATTACGAAGAAACGAAAGATAATATGCGCCAGAAAAGATTCACAAAAATCTAAAGAATCTAATAAACTGGAAGACGTTGAACTGCAGTCCCGCAAACCTGATAAATGGTACCGTTCTCTTTCACTCAGAAGACATCCACGTTCAAAGGATGAGTCACGAACCGAGGCAGCTGAGTCATCAACGACAGGACACCGGGATCACAGTCGACTGAAGCCTGGACGGGACCCTGCGGTCTCCTCTCGCGAAGTTGAATTTAATTTTAATACTTAATTTTGTTTACTTTACTTTTTATTCTTATCTTTTACTTACGTCACTTTTACTATTTTGTTTACATTTCATAATGCATTGTATACTTATTTTTAAATAGCATTGCTGTGTACTGGGGATTCTCACTCACTCAGTTATCCTTTCGGGTTGGGAATATGTACGGTTTACGTACATTTGCCCTAGTTTTGATTTAGCTTACTTGTCAATACGCGCCGACTATAATGTTAGAATGTTATATATTTTAATCAGTGTGCATTTGGGCGACCACGCCAACTAACGTGTGAGAATTGCCAACAACAACCTAACTGTAACTTACGGGAATAAACTTAAATATTTTCTGTGAGACTTTATCTTTAACACACTCAACAAACTACAACTACAACTTCATTGTCAATGTACAATCCCACTAAGACTGTACAGGGAGACCCCCTTAAAAAGCCTTGTCTCATCGAAAAGAAATTGCCAAATTATCACTTCCCAAACAATACTCCGCATAATTTCATTTGCCAAATTATTACTTAGCAAAAAATCTCTTCACAAATAATTGTAACGCATACCTAATGTTTGGCAAATGAACTTAAAGTAACTTGTTTACGAACTAGTACTTTCACCAATTTTTATGTAGTCAAATATTTCAGTTGGAATAACTCATTTTACGCAAAATAAAATTTCTAACTCGTCTACTCGCTAAGTAGTTCGGTTCTCGATAGCTTGCTAAGTCTCGTCTCTAAATCTTGTTGAATAATCTCTTTTTTCCATATTTTTTTCTATAAAATCTATTCGTTTCTGGCACTCGCCGGCCGCTGCCACGGCACCGCTCGCTTCGCTGGCTCCGCTCGTGCGTATGAGGTCTCAGTTTTAACCAAACCTAACCTGACCATTTTGTAAAAATAATTAACCTACTCTAACTAGTTCCTTATGTAACCATAAATTTGACTTGTTTCAGACAAATTCAAGCACATAAACTTCTCTAACGTTTATTGTCTAAAGATTGTCTGCTGTAATTAATCATTTGATTATAGACCAAATGCCTAAATGACATTATCCTTGATAATATTCTGCCAAGTAAAAATTTGATCAAATGAAAATGTGCGTACTAAATAAAATCATTCCAAACATTGCATTGGTAAAAAAAAAGTTTGCTAAAATTTGTTTGGGTAGTGTAATTTTGGGAAAATCTTTTCGTCAAAACGACAGGATCCCTTTTTAAGGAGAAACTCGTAATTGCATACTTACATACTCTTTCAAAACAATGACTGTTAAAGTTAGAGATCCACTTGTACCAACAATCACTAAATGCATTTAACGCTAAAGTTAATTAAACCATAATTCTGATCATCTTCAAACTATTGACAGAAATAGAACGAAGTTTTAAATTCGTTTAGCGCTAAATGCTGTTAAAGTAATACGAAGTGCGTGAGCAGTGCCACCTATTATAAGTTATTCGCAAGTCGATGTTCGGTTCCGCGTTTGCGCCGCTAACTTGGTTATAATGATAATCCATTATTAAATATACTGTATTGCTATAAATGGTGCTTTTTATCCCATACCCCTTCAGGTTATGGGCCCAGACTTTGCCAGTGAGTGAAATCAAAACTGAATAGTGAACAATTGAAGTGATTTGAACTAAAACAGTTCGTCGTAATAAAAGTTATAAACGCGTCTACGTGAGTTAAGGTTTAACCAAGGTGATTAGTGTAACGTGGACTTGCAAGTTACGTTTGCCTTTTGTTTACTACAATTCATTAAGTTGTTACGAAGATTTTTGTTATCTGCATTGCTGTTTTATTTGGAGTTGAAGAAACTTTGATATGGCTACATCAATTAAGATTGATCGACTTACTGGTGATAACTACGATACATGGAAGATACACATGCGAGCAATTCTGATCAAGAACGATCTATGGGAATATGTATCGGGAGCTTTACCGAAACCACATTTAGGTGATACGAAATATGCCGACTGGATAAAAACGGACAGAAAAGCCGAGTCAGACATATTGTTGGCGGTAAGTCCAAGTGAGTTGGCCGCAATAGATGGTTTGGAAAGTTCCAAGGCTATATGGGATAAGCTGAAATCTATGTACCAGTCGAGCGGACCTGCCAGAAAAGCCTCGTTATTGAAAAAGCTGGTGCTTACTCGTATGCAGGAAGATGATGATTTGAAGAAGCACATCGCGGATTTTTTTGATGCAGTAAAAAAACTCAAAGAAATCGGTTTAATTGTTATTGACGAACTATTAGCCATATTATTGTTGTACAGTTTGCCCGATTCGTTCGCCATTTTTAGGACGGCAATGGAATCGCGCGATGATTTGCCATCAACGGAAACTTTAAAGGTCAAGATTATCGAGGATTACGAAGCTCGTAAGTCTAAGACTATAGACCAAGGGGCTATGTTCGTCAAACGTATCAATAAAAATAAATATGCCAATCAGAAGAAGAATAATACTGATAACCAAGACCATAAAAATAATGTTGAATGTTATCGTTGTGGTCGTCGCGGGCATTTAGCGAGAGAGTGCAAGACTAAGAACATCAACAAGCATAAGCAAAGCGCACAAAAATTAGAAGGCAGTAATGAAAACGAGCAAAGGACAACCATGTTATTGAGTACTACCGAAGAGGTTATGCTGGGTGAGAAACTAAATCCTATCTGGTGCATTGACAGTGGATGCACGGGTCATATGTGTAACGAGAAGCAAATGATCGAGGATTTTACGCGGCTGGATACCGAACTAAATTTAGCTAATAGCGGCAAAACACAAATTACCGGCTCTGGTAAGGTAAGGATTTTTGTAGACACGGGCTGTGAAGAACGCCAAATTGACATAGAAAAAGTGTTCTACGTATCTGATTTACGAACAAACTTACTATCAGTGGCCAAAATGACTGATCGCGGGTTCGAGGTTCGTTTCAGAAAGAATGATGCGATTGTAATTGATAATAATGATACAATTCATATGCGGGCAGACCGTGTTGGGAACCTATACCATGTTCGGACGAGTCAGAACAGTGCCAATAATGTTCAAGCTGTGAATAATTCACTAGACACGTGGCATCAACGTCTTGGACATGTCAACGAACGCGACTTGAAAGCTATGGCCAAGAATAGTTTAGTACATGGGCTAACATTCAAGGATGGCGAAAAGTTGTCTGAATGTGAGATCTGTATAAGTGAGAAACAGACTTGCACGCCGTTTCCAAGGAAAACGGAAGATCGTACAAGCGAATTGCTGGAAATAGTGCATAGCGATGTTTGTGGCCCCATGAAACATCGGTCTTATGGCGGTAAAAAATATTTTGTTACATTCATCGATGACAAGTCAAGATGGTGTGAAGTCTACTTTTTAGCAAATAAAAGTGATGTTCTAAATGCATTTAAAACCTACAAAGCCTATGCAGAGAATTTAACAGGAAAGACGATAAAGGACCTTCAGTCTGATAACGGACGTGAGTACGTAAACAATGAATTTGATGATTTTTTGAAAAAAGCTGGAATCAGAAGAAGATTGACAGTTCCGTACACCCCCCAACAAAATGGGATCGCTGAAAGAAAGAACAGGACATTAGTTGAAATGGCACGCTGTATGATGCGCCAAGCAGGCAGTCCTCCTTCTTTCTGGGCAGAAGCAATTAATACTGCCAATTATATAAGAAACCGGTGTCCAACTACAGCGTTAAATGGTCAAATACCGTTTACGCTATGGAACGGGAAGAAACCCACTGTAATATATATGCACGTGTTTGGTTCAAAAGTTTATTATAAGGACAAGGGAAAACCGAAAGGAAAATTTGAGTCTCGTTCACAGTTAGGAATATTTGTGGGTTATGATATTCAATCTAAGGCGTACAGGATACATGACCCTACAACGAGCAAAATAATAGTGAGTCGTGACGTGAAGTTTATGAATGAGACAGCGTTTAGACATGAATATGAAGAGATATTTGATGACGAAGAAGATACTAATGAGGAACAAATAAGAGTAGAATTGAAGACGTCTAACGCGAATAATGAAACAAAAGAATATAACCGGAAGATATTGAGAACCAGAAGAGATGTTAGTAGACCAAGAAAATCAATTGAAAGAGTTTATGAACCAAAGGAAGAGACAGATAGAAATCAATTACATAGAAAAAGGAACTCAACTGTCTCGTGGGAAAATTTTATAGAACCTGCCAAAAGAGGAAGAGGAAGACCTCGTTTAATTCGTACTGGTAGGGCGGGTAGACCGCGGAAAGAATATCATACAGAAAAAGAGGAAACTACGGATAGGGAAATTGAATCAGATATACCGAACGAACAGATAAGTGCAGGGATTACATTGATAGAACCAATGATGTGGAAAGATGTAGAGAAGAGAAGCGACGTAAATTTGTGGAAATTTGCTCTAGAAGATGAGTATTTGTCACAAATAAAGAATAAAACCTGGGAAATTGTACCACGACCCAAACAACGAAAAGTTATTGGAAGTAGGTTTGTGTTTAGTACGAAAAGTACTGGCAAGAAAGTACGCCTCGTGGCAAAAGGATGTTCACAACGGCCAGGGGAGGATTTTCACGAGACCTCATCCCCAGTTGTGAGATCGTCATCAATAAGGCTCATAGCGGCTTTATCGGCAGAACTTGGACTAGAAATCCATCAAATGGATGTGGTAACAGCGTACCTTAATGGTTCACTCGATGAAGAGGTTTTTATGGAAGTTCCAGATCAGTTAAGCGATGTTCTAAAGAGAGTACTCGCAAAAGAAAAGATTGGTTCACAAAAGAAAATAATAACAGAAAAGAACATACTTCAGACAGCTAAACGCTGGAATAAGGATCTTGATGAATATGTGGATAATGTATGTCTGTTAAGAAAATCTTTATATGGCTTGCGTCAATCAGGGTTGCAGTGGCATAAAAAGTTAGTGAGAAAGTTGAGTGATATTGGTTTTGAGGCGTTGCCGCAGGATCCTTGTGTATTTATTGCACATAAATGTGAGCGAATGATGTTAATTGGTATATATGTTGACGATATGATTATATCAACAAATGATGATGCATGGATGCAAGATATTAAAAAACAGTTATCGAATGCCTTTGAAATGAAAGATATGGGAAAGATATCAACTTGTTTAGGTATTGAATTTAGTCGTGATGGTGAAAATAGAGTTTACTTAAGTCAAAAATCATATATAGATAAACTGTTAGAACGGTTTAGTATGAGCGAGTGTAAATCTGTTGTCACACCTATAGATGTTAATGTTAAATTAGAGAAACCAGGGTGTATCAGATGTGATATGATGGAACAGTATCCGTATCAAAGTTTGATAGGTGCTTTGATGCATCTGGCCGTATCAACGAGACCAGACATCACGTATGCCGTCAACTATTTAAGCCAATTCAATACAAATTACGATATTGAACATTGGAAGGCTGCTAAACGTGTGTGGACTTGAAAGGTACATCCGACTTGAAAGGTACATCCGATTACGGATTAGTGTACGAAAGAACAGATTTGCCTATTTTTGGTGTGGTTGATGCAGACTGGGGAGCGAATGCGATAGATCGTAGATCCTATTCCGGTTTCGCATTTATTTTGGGAGGTGCTCCGATTAGCTGGGAGGCGCGTAAGCAACGGACTGTTGCCTTATCAAGCACCGAAGCTGAATACTTGGCCATTTCCGAAGCTACTAAAGAGGCAATGTATTTACGAGATGTTTTAAGTAACATTGGGATTAAGTGTGAGAGTGTGACGCTATTTAACGACAACCAGGGTGCGATTAAACTGGCTCAAAGTAGGAACTATCATCCACGAACGAAGCATATAGATGTGAGGCACCACTTTGTTCGAGATATGTGCGAACAAGGTGTAATTAATCTGAGATATTTGTCTACTGACCGAATGCCTGCTGATGTATTGACCAAAGGCTTGAGTGGAACAAAGCATCATGAATGTCTACGTAATTTAGGTATGATGGATGAATGTATGTGAATGTCGATATTAAATGCTCACTTTTTCGAGGGGAGGTGTTAAAGTAATACGAAGTGCGTGAGCAGTGCCACCTATTATAAGTTATTCGCAAGTCGATGTTCGGTTCCGCGTTTGCGCCGCTAACTTGGTTATAATGATAATCCATTATTAAATATACTGTATTGCTATAAATGGTGCTTTTTATCCCATACCCCTTCAAATGCAATAAGTGAAGTATGATGCAAGTTGGCCCTAAAACATCTCTGTCAAAGAATATGATGCAGGTTACCATAATAACATTATGCCAAATCTGACTAGTATATATAGCTTATGACAAAAGGCTGACCAAAAATCAACCATTGATCCAAAATCCAGTACCTAACTACACATCTCACCAAGAGCACAACTCCTCGTCTTTCCACGTGTCTCAGTCTAGGTTCCCCCCGTTCCTCAGCCCCGCCTTGGTCTCGGGCGGCACCTGCTTGCGGAAGCAGTCATCCAGGAAGGCCGACATCGTGCGGTACAGGTGCCGCTTGACTCCGTCCAGGCTGTGGCCCTCATCGGGGTAGATCTAAGGGAGAATAGCGATATTGTGAAATAAGCAGTACAAAATAAAGTACCCTTTGAAAAAGATAACATAGGCCCAACTCTGAGATCAGTAACTAACATATTAGGACCTTCGCCAAACTTTTTATTGGATAAGTATTGTTTCATCGTTTTACTCTTAGATCACACTTTATGTATCAGAAACTCTTTATTGGAGTAGTATCTATAGCTTTCATCAGCGCAGCACTGTGACGTTAGAACACTAGTTAACTTCTACGGTCACCTTAATTGCCTTGTTCCTGCTTATTTATTTTTCATATTCTGTTGATACCTTCTGTCCTAGTATGGCGTCATTTCAAGCAAAATATTTTCAGTATAAGCTGTCCTCACTTTGTAAAGGCTTTCTGTGCAATGTGAGGTCATTTTATACTGGAAATGTATAGCTTAATTGCGTTGTCGTGGATACAATTGCAAAGGTGAGAAATATAATAAAATAAGCAGGTAAGAATATAAGTTGAAGAGCCAAGACTCAGTAACACTAACATTATTGGGATCTTCGTCAAACTTATTATTAGATGAGCTTTGTTTTTCTCTTACAAAATTTTATACACCTGTTACTGATAGGTAGGAATAGGTAGAATCCATTACTTTCACTTGCTATCATATTTCAAATAAAAGGTAAATGCTGAATATGGCTACAATCAAAGAGATTTAAAAGTATATTTAAATGTCTCTGGCCATAATACACAATAATTTTGAGTCTCCTTCCTAGCGTCCACACCGTTCATTTTCTGTTAAAATCTGTTGTCCTAGTACTTTTATCACATCTATCGCCTTATATTATCTGTTTATTGTCAAAGTCAGAAATGGAAGGAATATTTTTGAACTTAGAACTCACCTGCTGACGGAACATGCTCCCCTGGTCAGCCAGCGCCCTCGCGAGCGCCATACTCTGCTGCACATGCACGTTATTGTCTGCAGTCCCGTGCACCAATAGCAGCATTTTATCGTGCAAGGCTGCTGCTTGCTTGGTGACGTCAGCGTCGGCATACCCTCGGTAGTTGCCGGTCGCGTTCGGTAAGCCCATGTAGCGTTCCGCGTAGGCAGAGGCTGTTGGATCGAAGGTTTTTTTATATAATATTATTTTTTATATTTATTTATTATATTTTTGGTTAGTTAGAAAAAGGATAGATCTTCCCTGGGGCTCCAGTCTCGACATATAATGATCGTTTTACAACCGAATTTGGACGCAAAGTCCTAATGGGTTTCTTAGACGGTAAAAATTGCTTGACAAGTACTAAAAAATCACAATCTTGTCAAGCAATTTTGACCGTCTAGGACTTTGCGACCGAATTCGGTCAGAGATACTGCAGAGCCTGGAGTGGGACAAAACAGATAAAAAACGAATAGTTGTTCGTTGAAAAACAAGTAGCCTGTCACCCCAAGTTGTCTCATGTGCTTACATTGGCTTCCAACCGAAACAGAGCAATGCAGCTTGCATATGGTGTTGCTGCGTTCCACCATCTGTGGTTCACCATGGTGACAACAATTATCCAAAGTTGTGGTACTACTTACATTGTTGTAAAAACTCAAAAATTAAGGGAATTCAAAGCCATTTATTTGACTGTAAATGATTTATAATACTGATTTCGAGACTAGGATTTAGAGTAACAACAAGTTAAGTTAAAAAAAGCTTCTTCAGTTACATTAAGTTTAAAAGGTTCGGGGAGTAATAAAATTATTAATTCAGGCATTGTTGTGAAGCTGTGAAAGAAAATAAAGTAAGGCCTTAAAAAAGGCGAGAAAAGGACTTTACAAAGTTTTAACAGACCAGTGCCGAATGGGAATAGTACTTTTATTAGAACCAAGAGCAAAGTTATGAGTGTTTTTAAAATAAGCAATCACCCGGATCATGCTTAAAGTGCAGGTATCGTTTGGCCCCTAAATGACATTGACAGGGGGGCGTTGTTGGTACACATTTGTAAAATTGTCACTGAAATTGTATTGGCAAAACAAGATGGCGGCATAAGTTCCGATTTTGGCCACAAGCCAAAAGAACCTTGTAGTGTATAGTCCGCGCGCAAGTGTGTTGTCAATCTGGCCCTCCGTAGCATCTGTGCGCGGACTTATAGTATTTCTATGTATTTAAATCACCCAAGATTATCAAAACCTTTAAAACAAAAGCCTACAAATTCAAATAGATTAAGCGAGCAGTACCTGTCATGTACCCTCCATTAAAATAGCATTAAGGAACATTAGAATGAGGCTGAATTACTGTATTTATAACAATATTACAATCGTCTTTCGATTGCTATATAAGTTCCTTTGTTGTCTGGCTTCTAATGAAGGAATTTTGTGGTTGCTTGGTTCGTTTATTTGGGAGAAATTAGGTGCTCTATGATGTGAAGATTCTGCCAAATAGAACTACTTAATTTAGGAAAAGATACAAAACTTTGTAAGCGAAACAAATGTGCTTATAATCGCGCTAATACCAGTCAACATTGTCCCAGATTCAATCTTGGCTTGTTGAACGTATGGCGTAGGTAGTGCATTGTCATTGTTTGCTCGCTTTGATATCGCGCTTAATAAACATAAAAGGTCCGTTTGCACCACCATTCACTAAATACGGTTAACGGTAAGCGTATTCAAAACATCACTCTGTTTGTGTCATCTTCAAAAGATTGCCAGAAACACAACGATGTTTAAAATTCGTTAAGGCGCTGACAAGAGGCAAATTACCAAAATAGGCTTGTCTTAAGAAAAAAAATTGCCAAAGCTGTATAGTTTGTGGTAGCGAAAAAAATATATATTAATTTGAACATATTTTTTTCCAAGAACTTGGTTGTTACCAAAACACGTTTTGAAAGAATCTCGATACAAACTAACGTTAAACTAACCTCTTACCTTGAGTTCTAATCCAAAATATCTGTATTAAATATCAACTTACGTTACGTATTTAATTAATTACCAGAACATCTTATTTAAAAGCAAAACTTAGTTGTATTTTATTTTCGATTAATCAACTCAATTTTGAGTAAATAGTTATTGCTTCATATTTTCCAATAAATTACAAGCGTTGTGTCATTGCGCTTCTCTTTATTTTCTATACAATCTGACAGTTTTACGTGTTGTCAGCGTCTTAAGCATTAAATGGGTTTAGCAATTCGTGGTGAAACTGGGCCTAAGAGGCTTTTTCATCTTATTAGGTGGTGATCAAACAGGCCCTTCTGGTGGGAAATAGTCACCACTACCTACAGACGTCACTAATATAAAGGCATCGTAGATGCGTTGCCATTACATTCAAAACGGCGGACGGGGTAATTGTGTAACAGCAGTAGCAGTGGATTAGCAATATACTTCAAAATCATTCAGACTGTGATTGATAGTGTGTGAGAATCACATTCACCTACTCAAAGTCATCTTCAATTAATAAATAGTTTTCTGACAGCTGCGCGCACAGATTACTTTAGAACGGCGCGGCGGCGCGTACGTCGTCCCCGTCGCGTCGGTACGGAATGTTGCCGTTTTAAATATTTGTATTTATTTTATTGTTTTTTTTTTCTTATTACAATCTCACTGTGTGCTGTACCGGTCGACGTCATCACGTCATTTCCGGCTATCGCTGAAAACCAGCGTTGGGACTCTGGCTCGCATAGGGTCGCAGCATTATGCTGAGCGTTGACCGTTTTCGTGGATGTGACGCATATTCTCCCCCAAATTGTTTCTTTTTTGTATTTGTGTTCCTTCTTTGCGTCATGAATACCGCAAATAACCGTATTTCCTTACTTCTTCTTTCTTTCTGCTAATGTTCCCGGGATATCCATTACTGAACGAAGTATCACCAACGCTCGATGAGCGTCAACGCAATGCCGCAATGGAACACGTTCACCGTGCTTGCTAACAACCCCCCTCTCTTACCACGACACATCTATAGCACAGTTAGCTCTCCATTACTGACCGTAGTAGTGCCAGCGCACAATGGGCGTCAACGTGATGCCGTAATGGAACACGATCAGTGGACTAGCTAACGCGAGTGGCTGTAGAAACCTACCCCTTTCCGATTAAAGACTACGTTGAAGACAAGGAAGTTTGGCAATAATTCCTTCTGCACATGTGGCTTCCCTGGTACATCAGTAACGGCATAACTATGGAAATATCTATTAACTGCTCCCAAATTACGATGTTTATTATTATTATTTTTTAGACATACTTTTTTGACATTATATTTTCACTATTTGACATTATATACCTACAATTTATATTTCAGACTTAATATTATTAATATTATTTTACATGGATTCTTGTGTACGTTGTGAAAGTGAGAACGTTGTAGGCTTAATAGACTAGATCTTTTTTTCTTTAGACCGTTTCCTTTCTCTTTTTTTGTTAAGTACTTCTCGACAGGCCTACACTGTTCTCCCATACCTAATTTGTGTAGTTTGAAAACATTGTAAAAGCCAATTATTTTTAAAAAGAGTAACCGTGGAGTTTCTTGCCGGCTCTTCTCCATAGGAAACGACCAATTGGAACCGTGCACTTATGAAACGTCAGAAGCTAGGTAGCTTCTGACGTTTCATAAGTGCCCATGTAGGTTTATGTGAAATAAAAATATTTTGATTTTTTGATTTTTTTGACCCTAATACCATGACACATCTATAGCACAATTCGATATACATTACTGACCGTAGTACCGTCAGCGCACGATGGACGTCAACGCTATCCCGCAATGGAACACGATCAGCGCGCTAACTAACGCGTGTGCCTGAAGAAACCTACCCCAATACCACGAGTCGACACATCTATAGCATAATTTATTATACATTACTGACCGTAGTACCGCCAGCGCACGATGGGCGTCAACGCTATCCCGCAATGGAACACGTTCAGCGTGCTAGCTAATGCAAGGGCCGCTAGGAAGCCGCCGTGTGCGCGGCCCCATACGGCCACACGACGCGCGTCTATGAAGTGGAGGGAGTCGCGGAGATACCTGTGGAAAATCAAGGTCAGCAATGCTTTTTGGAAGTATTGTAAGGCATAAATCAAGGAAAGGCCAGGGGTTGACAAATGGGCTGCCCAATTTAAAAGACCATTGCCTTTCCAGCATCAAATTTCTGAATTTAGCTTTAGTTTAAGGTATTCTTACTCAACTCTCCTTTTCTCTCTCAAAGTTGGGATGTGATCGGGTGGAAATGAGGAGTACCGTGACTGGTTCATGCCCAAATTACACCAGATAAGATTATCCTAATCAAACTCAACTTTCGATAACTATTTTTATTTTATATTATTTTATTTATTATGGGACAATAAACTGCTACAATATGAAATGTTTACAAATAACAATAATATAGGCTCATAAGTAGTATTAACAATATTGCAGCCCACTACATTATCCGCATGTTAGCAAAATTAAGATAAGGCAAAAAGTGCCACTAGATTAGCATTACCCAGATATATAATTTAAAATTAAAAAAAAAATTAATTGATCATTAAAATACAATACAATTAAATAATTATTAAATACGAATTATAAAATACAAATATATGCATGTTTGGATAAAATTAAAAATTTTGGGATTATCCATTGTGGATTGAAATAAGAATTAAGACAAAAATAAAAAAATAAATGACAGGACAATACAATTCATTAACACAAATAATTAAAACGGTTGAAATAGATTAAATTTAGAATAAAGGACTCACACTATTTCTTATTATCATTAAATAAGATTTGAAAAACATTGGACTTAAATTTAGATTTGGAACATACAAAAATATCAATATCAATGAAGTTGCGATTATAAGATTCCACTACACGACGAACAGGGCAACGCAATCCTGAATTAGTATAACACTAATTTGTAGATTTAATGACAGGTATTTAAGTCCAAAAGCTCAAAAATGAAAGTCAATTGTTAACGTTAAAAAAATCGACTTTATTTGTAGATGCTCAGTCATGCATCTCCAACAAACTTTATTCTAAGTATATATTCCTTTTTATCACTAAATATTTACATTTTTTGTAAATTGTTTCGATTTTATGTATTCTATTTTCGCTTCTACTCTTACACACGTTGTCTATATCTTCTTATATCTACTTTCCTATCGCAGGGATGCTGCAAGAGATTTCTTTAGAAATAAGCATCACCTTTGTACGTACATATTTTTCTGTTCTTTTGTTCTTGTCTGTTCTATGTGTGTGTAAATAAATGGTTAAATAAATAGATCTAAATACAATTTCTGTTAGTTTGTTAGCTATAACTTACTCAGCAACTTCCAACTGGTCCTGCAGCTCAACAGTCCCAAGCCGGCGATGTAGCGAGTGATGAGCACCGAGCCCCCTGCCACCCGCCCCCCTCGCGTCTACTGAAGCGAGGATAGCCCCCGCACCAGCAGCTAACGAGCCCCAGTCTAGGGCCCAACGCTCTGTGACCAGCTGTGTCCCTGGTGCCCCGTGACTGTTGGAGAAACAAATGGTGATATCGAACTCCAGAGGTAGCAACGTCACTTGCAAGATGCTTGCAATCATAAACTCTGTGATTTTCCATCTCTTTGGCCAGCATTCTAACTTTGGAAATCGTAAAAAGGCAGTTTACTTAAGGATTGATTTGAAATCCATATAGATAAAAAAAAAAACTTACAGTCAGAAAAAGTCTTTGAGGACCAAAGTTGATGAGCAGTTGGTAATACAGATCCAAAGCTAAAATGAACGGGATTTTATATTTAAAAATTACAATAGAGATTGCTTAAAACATCGTATTATTTGAGAACAGTAATGACGGTAATAAATACGTCCATAAAATAATGTCTCTTATTACTTACAACGACTGTTCAGATATATTTTCAGAATCTATTGTCCCAATGATTTGTGAGATCTCAGGCCATTACTGCTCTTATTACTTTCGTAACAATGATGTAATGGCGCGGTTATCGGCCAGGAATAGATAAACAGACTTATAAAAAGTAAGAACGGTTATATTTTACATCTACAGTTTCATTCTGTGGGTATTCGAATAATTTAGGTGTTCAGCGATTTTCTGATCTTCAATTTGGTTGTGAATTTCGATAACTCTCAGAGTTCTTTATAGTATAAGGATCGGAGAATATTTGTATCGGCTCTTTTACGTTTAGAAATATTGCAGAGGTATTCGCCAAAAGATTTTTAAGATATCACAGAGGATTTTGTTAAATGGTTAACGCTAACTTAATATTTAACGCGAGATTAGTCAGATGCCCTGTTTTTTTTTTGTTTGGTTGCTCTGCTATCCTATGCTATTCTTACAGAAGTTGTCTATTATATGAAGTCGTCAGCACATCATAACATAACATAACATCACGCCTTGTTTCCCCGAAGGGTTGGGCAGAGGTGTACCTGTAGTACACCCACATCTCGCCAGTTATGTTTAAGTCCCATGTAATAGGGGGCGAGCCTATTGCCATCAACCGGGCACAAATCCAGACTCCGGGCTGCTACTGCGAAATTCCAGATAGAAAAATCCAATAACACTTTGCCCGACCCGGGAATCGAACCAAGTACCTCATGCTCAGTAGTAGCGCTTGCGACCACTAGACCAACTAGGCAGTCATCAAGTTACCACAAACTGTCAAATTTCTCCAAATGATTTTTAACCTTAAAATGTTGTTGGTTATGTTCAAAAACCTAACTGTAATTGAACGCAGGATATGCCTCTTACTTAATTATCCCTGTTGGCTGTATGAAGGCCCTTCATCATGTTTTAGTAAACTTATAAAAGAAAACAATGAAGAAAAATATTTCACAAGACCAATTCTCGTACTTAAAAACGTTCAAATTCAAATCGTAATCACACCTCACAGATAATCAATGTCAAGAACTGGTCAAAAATTTAGGTACAGCCCGATTCAAACTTTATGGCGGCTCGGAACATGAGGCGAGTCGCTGTGCAGTAACTAATTCACGTTTCAGCGGGGGTGAGGGGTGCGGTACTGCGCAGCGAGCAGCTCACTTCAAAGCCACCATCAAGTTTGTATCGAGCTATAAGTTGATCGTATTGTTGATTGAGACAGATTAGAATGAGAACGTTCAGAAGTTTTAAAGAAGAAAGTATTTTATACTCACACTTTCAACACCAGAGGGTACTTAGTAACCTCGTCTTCTCTCAGGCCGGGTGGTAGAAGCAGCCGCACCCTGGCTGCGTGTCCGCTGGATAGCTGCACCGAGAATGTTCGGGGGGTGGGCAGCGCGATGGATGTTAGTCTCTCCTGTTGGAAAAGAAGAGTTGGGTTATTTATTTATTTTATTTAACCGTATATGTAAACACATATATAAACAGACAAATACGTACAAAGTTGATGCTTTGGTGGTGGTTGCTGATTGTTAGGAAAGGTAACTCTTCCTTACTAAACTACAAAGTCGCTACTTGAAAAGCTCCTAAACAACTGCACAAGGCCCCCCTTGGGCTTCGCAGAATAGAAATTTGTATAGTCTTCGGATTAGCGTAGTCTTTAGCTGTAAAGAATAGTAATCCGTAGACTATACAAATGTATTACTATTACTATTCTATACACCTAAAGAATAGTAATCCGAAAACTACACAAATGTATTACTATTACTATTCTTTATAGCTAAAGAATAGTAATCCGTAGACTATACAAATGTACTACTATTACTATTCTTTACAACTAAAGAATAGTAATCCGTAGACTATACAAATGTATTACTATTACTATTCTTTACAACTAAAGAATAGTAATCCGAAGACTATACAAATGTATTACTATTCTTTATAGCTAAATAATAGTAATCCGTAGACTATACAAATGTTTTACGATTACTATTCTTTCTTTAGTTATTTCTTTAGTTTCTGTGAAGCCCAAGGGGCGCCTTGTCCAGTTGTTTAGGAGCTCTTCAAGGTATACAAATTAAAACTAAGTTATCCCTCTATGGAGAACTGGGAAATGTTTTTAAACTCTCTTCTGTACCACATATCCGCCTACATAGTACTCGTCATAAACATTGCGGTAATAAAGCAGCGCGGCGGGGCAATTGCGTAACACACGTATAATGACAATTGATTGTAATCGGTTTCATTTTGACAGTTCACCCACGTTCATTGCGTTATTTAAATTGTCGAGTAGACGAATTTTTCAAACCTATCAAGTAATGGATTAGCAATATCCTTCAAAACTCTGGGATTGTGATTCAAACTGTGTTACTCAATTAGGGCGAAGGACACCAAGTCGCGAACAAAAACACGCATTGTATAATATCCTCATTCATCTGCCTGCCTTTTCCTAACTATGTTGGGGTCGGCTTCCAGTTTAACCGGATGCAGCTGAATACCAGTAGTTTACGTGGAGCGGCTGCCTACCTGACCTCCACAACCCAGTAACTGGGTAACACGATACCCCTTGGTAAGACTGGTTGTCAGACTTATGGGCTTCTGACGACCCGTAACTACTGCTTTGACAGTAGTTACGGGTCGTCAGAAGCCCAAATAACAGCCGGGACCATCGGCTTAACGTGCTTTCCGAGGCACGGAAGGGTCTTGGTATGTAAAGATGGTCACCCATCCACGGACCAACCGCCGCAAGCATAGCTTATCCTGACCGATCGACCCATGCGGCTGTTATTTCTTAGCCACAAGCCCAACTTGTGTACTGTATAATATCCTTATTCTCCCCTATATTTTCCTAATTACAAAGGCCGTTCATAAAACCTAAATTTCTTGCTATTGTACGAATCGTATGTTAATTAGATACCAGTTAAAACTTCGGAAATTGTAACGGTGGGTACACATATTTGAAACGAAACATGAATTAATGTAAAATACATCGAAACGAACATGCCGTCCAAATATATGCAATGCAACATGAAAAGTAACACAACAACAAGGAGAATTTGTTATAACGTATGTTACATTTCATGTTACGTTTCTCATTATATGTACCCATCATAAGATTAAGACTCCACTGTGGAACAGGCAGAATTATATAGCTTAGTGTAATTTTAATGGGCTTGAAATCTCGTCTGCGACTCAGAGCATTTTGGATTATTTATGATTTTCGAGGGATATTGTTTATCTCTTGAGCTTAGGAGTTAGTCTTACAATGAGTAGGCACGCGGAGTTAATTTTCAACAAGCCGTGTGCCGCTTTCTTATCGGCAGAAGTGAGGAACTTGCATACACACTTGCATCCCCTATTTAACCCTATTAGGGGATGAATTTTCAAAAAATCTTCCTTAGTTACTTACGTTATAAAAGGAACTCTTGTGCAAAATGCCATGCTTCTAGACCCAGGGCCTTAATCTTCCTTAGTTACTTACGCCATAAAAGGAACTCTTGTGCAAAATGCCATGCTTCTAAACCCAAGGTCTTAATCTTCCTTAGTTACTTACGTCATAAAAGGAACTCTTGTGCAAAATGCCATGCTTCTAGACCCAGGGCCTTAATCTTCCTTAGTTACTTACGTCATTAAAGGAACTCTTGTGCAAAATGCCATGCTTCTAGACTTAGGGCCTTAAAGTCAAATTCTTAATTCACTGGAGTAATCTGACATGTGCTAACTGTCACTTTGTATAAAATGGTCATATTTATTGTATTCTAGATTTTTATACTTATTATTACTCGTATACATATTTTATTTTACACTTATATAAATCGATTAAACTAAACGATCACCATCAACCAAACCACAAAGTGACAGCTAGCACATGTCAGATTACTCCAGTGAATTAATATTTTGACTTTAGGCTACGCGTTGTCAGTCAGTGAGTAAATGAATAAAATAATTTAAGATAGGCTTGCTCACTGCCATTGACATATAAATATAAGGACTGGAAATACCTACAAAAAAAGGTGCATACCTACAACTCGATATTGGCGCATAAAATGGCTGCCGTTGCTAGGGTTGTGTAAATCAAGGAACATGGGTGTTACTATAACTAGTATCGATACTAGTCTCACTAGATATCACGTTTGGATCATAATTACATACTTATAGTTCGTTGTAACATAAAAACATCAGTAGGTTAACTTATGTTCTGTTACCTGAGAATAAAATTTATGCCAATAATATATATAAAAAATAACAAAAGTTCTGTACGAGGCCAAAAGGCTCCTATCTCAGCATAACGCAGTAATTAAAAAATAAGTGTCGTAGCGCTGGAAATAAAGTATATGAATATATAGTTTTCACTGATATCCAGAGCTTGTGGCTAAGTAATAACAGCCGCACGGGTCAATCGATCAGGTTAAGCTACGGTTGCCGCGGTTGGCCCTTAGATGGGTGACCATCTTTACATACCAAGACCCCTCCGTGTCTCGGAAAGCACGTTAAGCCGTTGGTCCCGGCTGTCATTTGTGGATCTTTGCCAGTCGTTACGGGTCATCAGAAGCCCGAAAGTCTGACAACCAGTCTTACCAAGGGGTATCGTGTTGCCCAGTAAATGGGTTGTGGAGGTCAGATAGGCAGTCGCTCCATGTAAAATACTGGTATTCAGCTGCATCCGGTTAAACTAGAAGCCGACCCCAACGTGGTTGGGAAAAGGCAGACAGATGATGATGATATCCAGAGCAATACCTAAATAAAAAGTTCCATCAGTAGATGGAACTTTTAGATGGACCGTAGTAACGTCAGAACATCATGCATGCACCTGGACATGGGCGCGATGATTCAGCTAGCGTTAATTTCAGAACGAAACTGTTTAGGCGCTGACAAGACCTAATTGACCAAAATAGGCTTCTCTTAAGAAAAAAAATTGCCAAATCTGTATTGTTTGTGGTAGCGGAAAAAATATATGTTAATTTTGAACATATTTTCCAGAACTTGGTTGTTACCAAAACACGTTTGGAAAAATAATCTCGATACAAACTAACGTTAAACTAACCTCTTACCTTGAGTTGTAATCCAAAATATCTGTACTAAATATCAACACACGTTACGTATTTAATTAATAACAAGAACGTCTTATTTGAATGCAGAACTTGGTTGTTTTTTATTTTCGATTACTCAACTCAATTTTGAGTTAATAGATAATTGCTTCATATTTTGCAATAAATTACAAGCGTTGTGGCATCGCGCTTCTCTTTCTTTTTTATGCAATCTGACAGTGACCGCGGTTTAGGTGTTGTCAGCGTCTTAATGCCTTGAATTTTTGGGACATAGTAAATAGATAATTGTTATCAGAATACCTTTTAGATACTAGTATTACAGTTAGTTCTGCCACCTCAGTATTCACAGAACGCGTGTTTTCAGTGATGAATGCTAAGTGTTCGGACGACAGAAATAGAACTTCAATACATTTAATAAAAGCGGCCAAGTGCATGTCGAACCACGCACAATGAAGGGTTCCGTAGTTGGGATTACTTGGGATGAACTTATCCCAAAAACAAACTTGACATTGTAGTTGAAAAACATGTTCTCCCATACATCGATATACGTCACGGTCAGTTCTCCAACTGCAAATTTAACTTGGTCGATTATTACCCGTTAACTTGTAAAGCCTACTTAGCTGTGAAAGTTTTCCATTTAATTTCATTATATGTATTGCCATTGTATTTCATTGTATGTATTATATGTGTGGCATGATTTTTTTCACATCTCCATAAACAACCATTTAGCTGGCAGACACTTTCCTGTAACAAAAATTAGCACTTTAAAGCTTTAACGCACACGGATCCTTGAATCGAAAAATGGGTTTCATAGACCCACGATATTTTTAAACGGCCTAACCAACGACACCCCGCACTGTGGGTTAAACCTATGCCAAATTACAGCTTTCTAGTACTAAGCGACTCTGAGCTACAGCGGGGACAGACAGACAGACAGACAAACGGACATGGCGAAACTATAAGGATTCCTTGTTTACTACGGAACCCCAAAAAAATAGCTCCTCGTCTATTTAGTGACGCTTACGAAGCCTTCAAAA
The DNA here is from genome assembly GCA_905333075.3 of Atethmia centrago. NCBI lineage: Eukaryota > Metazoa > Arthropoda > Insecta > Lepidoptera > Noctuidae > Atethmia > Atethmia centrago. The sequence continues at coordinate 21,479,554 of HG995385.1, forward strand.
TTGGTGCCAAATTGATGAGTTGCGCGAGTATTACGGTCTACTAATGAATTATGTATCTATTTATCTCTAAAAAATACTTAAAATTTATACTGTTTATTTTTCCGAAATACTGTTTATTTTCCCACTTTGACCATAATATACTTTATTTCTTGTACAAAAAGTCGGCAACCCTAATTGCATGTGAGAACATATTATTATCATGAAAGACTCGTGCCTTGATTCAAATTAAACTGAACAGCCCTCTTTTTCGAGGACACGTAGACATGTTATGACAAAGGTGAACTTTCCGCTAGACGCTTTTATTTACAGCGTTTAAAGACCATTAAGTTTATGGCCTACTTTTTAAACATTCATGAACATAAAACTGCGTCACGCACTTTATTAAACATGTTTGCTCAAATTTTAGTATTCCTGCCTTTAAAAAGTCGTATACCGTACGCAATAAAAGTGGCCAAGTGTGAGTGGACTCGCACACGAAGTTCCGTAATACATATAATATTCAATTTTTTTTGTTTAAATACTTTATTAGAAAATAAACACGTTTCTAGTATGGGGCCTCTATTTAATTTTAAACTTTATGTTAGTCGTTGTTATAGCAGCCATAGCAGCCCGTTGGTATTCATTGTGTACGGAACCCTAAAAATCAGACAAATAAAATTTGAACAATAGGTAAACAGTCCCGTACTTGTTTCTGTCGAAAATTTATTTTGATAATCAAGCATAAAATTGAAATGGTAGAAATCGACCAAGAGGAAAATCCAGCTTAGCTATTATCCCGGATAATCTTTGCTTTTCTCACGAATCGATGTTAAAAGAACTTTTTGCTTCAAGAAAATTATTCTTTGAGTCTCCATTTCGCAACAAAGGTCAATATTTTATGTGTAAATGGAGTTATTATTTTGATTAAATAAATACATTATAATATTTATTTACATAACCAAATTACAAGATGATTATTAACATTAACTAAATTAAATTAAAACTAAGTTAAGCCTAAAAAAGGCCCTCGGGGCATTGTACCGAGGATACTGGCGGCGTTGCGCGAGAAAGCCGCCAGCTTTTCGGTCACCAGTCACATCAACTAGACGTTTTTGATTTCCGCAAATAACTTATGCGCACTGGGACCCCACGGACCGAGGGTCCCGATTATTTTTTTATTTTAAATTATTATATAATAATATACAAAATTAAATAAATATATTGAGATTAGTACACTTACACTTTGACAGACATACTTGCTTTAGTTAGGTTAAAACCATTTCATTCCTAGCTTAGAAATATGTTTACTTCCCCATCCAGCCTTGCCCTGTTTAAATACTAACGCATTTTATCTGGTCTCTCATGAAAGACATGATACTTGTATTATGTCTCTCATGAAAGGCGAGACACATAATACATGTATTATGATGTACTTTGACACCTAACTTTGTGCCTCAGAAAGCACGTTAAGCCGTTGGTCCCGGCTGTCATTCGTGGATCTTTGCCAGTCGTTACGGGACGTCTGAAGCCTGAAAGTCTGACAACTAGTCTTACTAAGGGGTATCGTATTACCCAGTTACTAGGTTGTGGAGGTCAGATAGGCAGTCGCTCCATGTAAATATAAATCCCACCCCAACATAGTTAGGAAAAGGCTAAGCAGATTGATTTTTGACACCTAACTTCCACAATCCACTTCCACAATTTTACATTTTTAAAGGCTCGTGCAGACTGGGGCGATATCGCGGGCGCGACAGGCATGTTGCTGCCTGTCGCGCCCGCGATATCACGCTAGTATGCACGTGCCTTAACAGTGAATTCACTGTTACTATTTAAAAATGTAAAATTGTTGTTGTTCTCTTGTCGCCATTATGGACTCATTATTGAAGCACCGGGATGCGGATTCAAACTCCGTAAAATGTAATTTATTCAAACTTGCTGATTTTCTAATCGTAACACTGACCGACGATGACAGAAACCATCGCGAGGAACTTATAGCCGTCTAAAATCACCAACACGCAGTGAGCATTGAGATAGGAAAAACATGGAGGCGCCGCGTTGTTCTATAGATACATTTGCTTATACAAATATGAGTGAAATACGATACAGAATGTTAAATATCGTTTTGTCTCATTCTTTCTAATAAAATAATCGTATTTGATAAAAGAGACAGCAACATTTAAGTTGTTGCTCATTATGATAACATTTTGTCGTGACATAGTGACTGTTGTAGGTAGGTGGCATATCAGCCATTTTATGCGCCAAGTTTCGTGGTAGCTTTGCTGTCAAATGGTTATTTACTTTTTGTATTATTGAGATTTGCGAGAAAATTACGAGGAGTTTACCTTTAAAACTGCATGTGAATGTTGGAAAACAGCAATTCAACATGCCTGTGTGTTGTTTTGTGAAGTGTAGTGCAAGAAAGAATGAAAATCAACTTCGATTATCTTTACACAGGTTTGTAGCCGGTTTTCATGCAATAGTACATACAATAATACACATTCTATGAAAAAAATGTTACGGGATCATGAATTTATTGCTAAAGTATTGATATTTTGGTTCATTTCCCTATACCAGACCTTTTTTAATATTTATTATTTCATTCGTTTGTTTACAATAATATGTCATAGTGGAATAGTGTTGTACCGATGCGAGGCGACGCCGTACCGTAATACTTTCCGAAACTAGTTCCTCCGCTGAAACGATATCGGTTATGATCTGCGATGTTAACAGAAATTATTCTGCGTGTCTTAATCGGTCCGAGTGACCTTGTTAGGTACGACCCGTGGTTTAGGGTCTGAGAGACCGTCCCACAGAGTTATAAGTGATCCTAAAACAAGACGTCAGCATTTTGTTATTTGTTTAGTTCCGCAGCTCTAACCAAAATGAATTATTGATAAAAATACTTGCCTTTTATAGCTTTCCTAAAAATAAATGGTTAAAGAAAAAGTCGCTAGAGGCTATTGGTGAAGAAAATATTAAGCCCCGAAATAAAGAATGGTACCTAGGTAGGTACCATTCTTTATTTCGGGGCTTAATATTTTAACACAGGTGTGTTCACTTCACTTTGAAGAAAGCTGTTCCAATAGAACACTTGGTGTAATGAGATTACATAATAACTCTGTTCACACAATATTTTCGGTAAGTGTGTATTAAAATGATTGATTAATAATCGCCCGGCCCTTTGGCCTGAAATAAATAAATGTGATTATCATAATATTAGTAGATACCAATTTTTTGCAGTTACCCCATCGAATTGTGGACACGGTACATATGTCACATTTCCTTGCATTGATCATTACCTTGTATTGATCATTACACACTAGTATCATAATGTACTAGTGAAAGCCTACTTTTCTAATCAAACGTTATACTATAATCATTACCACACCAATAAACAAAGGTACAAAAATAATTCTTATTTAATTTTTAATCGACTACTTATTAACACAATATAAACAGCGATGAAAGCCGCGAAGCTTAATGAAAAACAAGATAATCACTAGATTTTCTTGTTTTTCATTAGGCTCCGCATACCTAACAGAAGCTACTGGGCTATGGCCTTCCAACGGATCTATCTCTTCCTGCTGTTCACATAAATACGTAAACGTGATGCAATTAAAAAGCGTTTTTTATTTCTGTGCAGAAAACAACACGGCATAAATTTTATTCTCAGGTAACAGAACATAAGTTAACCTACTGATGTTTTTATGTTACAACGAACTATAAGTATGTAATTATGATCCAAACGTGATATCTAGTGAGACTAGTATCGATACTAGTTATAGTAACACCCATGTTCCTTGATTTACACAACCCTAGCAACGGCAGCCATTTTATGCGCCAATATCGAGTTGTAGGTATGCACCTTTTTTTGTAGGTATTTCCAGTCCTTATATTTATATGTCAATGGCAGTGAGCAAGCCTATCTTAAATTATTTTATTCATTTACTCACTGACTGACAACGCGTAGCCTAAAGTCAAAATATTAATTCACTGGAGTAATCTGACATGTGCTAACTGTCACTTTGTATAAAATGGTCATATTTATTGTATTCTAGATTTTTATACTTATCATTACTCGTATACATATTTTATTTTACACTTATATAAATCGATTAAACTAAACGATCACCATCAACCAAACCACAAAGTGACAGCTAGCACATGTCAGATTACTCCAGTGAATTAATATTTTGACTTTAGGCTACGCGTTGTCAGTCAGTGAGTAAATGAATAAAATAATTTAAGATAGGCTTGCTCACTGCCATTGACATATAAATATAAGGACTGGAAATACCTACAAAAAAAGGTGCATACCTACAACTCGATATTGGCGCATAAAATGGCTGCCGTTGCTAGGGTTGTGTAAATCAAGGAACATGGGTGTTACTATAACTAGTATCGATACTAGTCTCACTAGATATCACGTTTGGATCATAATTACAAACTTATAGTTCGTTGTAACATAAAAACATCAGTAGGTTAACTTATGTTCTGTTACCTGAGAATAAAATTTATGCCGTGTTGTTTTCTGCACAGAAATAAAAAACGCTTTTTAATTGCATCACGTTTACGTATTTAAGTGAACAGCAGGAAGAGATAGATCCGTTGGAAGGCCATAGCCCAGTAGCTTCTGTTAGGTATGCGGAGCCTAATGAAAAACAAGAAAATCTAGTGATTATCTTGTTTTTCATTAAGCTTCGCGGCTTTCATCGCTGTTTATATTGTGTTAATAAGTAGTCGATTAAAAATTAAATAAGAATTATTTTTGTACCTTTGTTTATTGGTGTGGTAATGATTATAGTATAACGTTTGATTAGAAAAGTAGGCTTTCACTAGTACATTATGATACTAGTGTGTAATGATCAATACAAGGTAATGATCAATGCAAGGAAATGTGACATATGTACCGTGTCCACAATTCGATGGGGTAACTGCAAAAAATTGGTATCTACTAATATTATGATAATCACATTTATTTATTTCAGGCCAAAGGGCCGGGCGATTATTAATCAATCATTTTAATACACACTTACCGAAAATATTGTGTGAACAGAGTTATTATGTAATCTCATTACACCAAGTGTTCTATTGGAACAGCTTTCTTCAAAGTGAAGTGAACACACCTGTGTTAAAATATTAAGCCCCGAAATAAAGAATGGTACCTACCTAGGTACCATTCTTTATTTCGGGGCTTAATATTTTCTTCACCAATAGCCTCTAGCGACTTTTTCTTTAACCATTTATTTTTAGGAAAGCTATAAAAGGCAAGTATTTTTATCAATAATTCATTTTGGTTAGAGCTGCGGAACTAAACAAATAACAAAATGCTGACGTCTTGTTTTAGGATCACTTATAACTCTGTGGGACGGTCTCTCAGACCCTAAACCACGGGTCGTACCTAACAAGGTCACTCGGACCGATTAAGACACGCAGAATAATTTCTGTTAACATCGCAGATCATAACCGATATCGTTTCAGCGGAGGAACTAGTTTCGGAAAGTATTACGGTACGGCGTCGCCTCGCATCGGTACAACACTATTCCACTATGACATATTATTGTAAACAAACGAATGAAATAATAAATATTAAAAAAGGTCTGGTATAGGGAAATGAACCAAAATATCAATACTTTAGCAATAAATTCATGATCCCGTAACATTTTTTTCATAGAATGTGTATTATTGTATGTACTATTGCATGAAAACCGGCTACAAACCTGTGTAAAGATAATCGAAGTTGATTTTCATTCTTTCTTGCACTACACTTCACAAAACAACACACAGGCATGTTGAATTGCTGTTTTCCAACATTCACATGCAGTTTTAAAGGTAAACTCCTCGTAATTTTCTCGCAAATCTCAATAATACAAAAAGTAAATAACCATTTGACAGCAAAGCTACCACGAAACTTGGCGCATAAAATGGCTGATATGCCACCTACCTACAACAGTCACTATGTCACGACAAAATGTTATCATAATGAGCAACAACTTAAATGTTGCTGTCTCTTTTATCAAATACGATTATTTTATTAGAAAGAATGAGACAAAACGATATTTAACATTCTGTATCGTATTTCACTCATATTTGTATAAGCAAATGTATCTATAGAACAACGCGGCGCCTCCATGTTTTTCCTATCTCAATGCTCACTGCGTGTTGGTGATTTTAGACGGCTATAAGTTCCTCGCGATGGTTTCTGTCATCGTCGGTCAGTGTTACGATTAGAAAATCAGCAAGTTTGAATAAATTACATTTTACGGAGTTTGAATCCGCATCCCGGTGCTTCAATAATGAGTCCATAATGGCGACAAGAGAACAACAACAATTTTACATTTTTAAATAGTAACAGTGAATTCACTGTTAAGGCACGTGCATACTAGCGTGATATCGCGGGCGCGACAGGCAGCAACATGCCTGTCGCGCCCGCGATATCGCCCCAGTCTGCACGAGCCTTTAAAAATGTAAAATTGTGGAAGTGGATTGTGGAAGTTAGGTGTCAAAAATCAATCTGCTTAGCCTTTTCCTAACTATGTTGGGGTGGGATTTATATTTACATGGAGCGACTGCCTATCTGACCTCCACAACCTAGTAACTGGGTAATACGATACCCCTTAGTAAGACTAGTTGTCAGACTTTCAGGCTTCAGACGTCCCGTAACGACTGGCAAAGATCCACGAATGACAGCCGGGACCAACGGCTTAACGTGCTTTCCGAGGCACAAAGTTAGGTGTCAAAGTACATCATAATACATGTATTATGTGTCTCGCCTCTCATGAGAGACATAATACAAGTATCATGAGAGACCAGATAAAATGCGTTAGTATTTAAACAAGGCAAGGCTCGATGGGGGAAGTAAACATATTTCTAAGCTAGGAATGAAATGGTTTTAACCTAACTAAAGCAAGTATGTCTGTCAAAGTGTAAGTGTACTAATCTCAATATATTTATTTAAGGACAATGCGACAAATTGGGCCTAATGACCAATACACATGAGATATTATTTTTGTGATAGGTCATATTATGACCTATCACAAAAACAATATCTCATGTGTATTGATCAGCAGGCCCAACTCCCATAGTGTTTTGCCCATTGTCCTTTTGTATATTATTATATATTAATTTAAAATAAAAAAATAATCGGGACCCTCGGTCCGTGGGGTCCCAGTGCGCATAAGTTATTTGTGGAAATCGCGAAACTTCTAGTTGATGTGACTGGTGACCGAAAAGCTGGCGGCTTTCTCGCGTAACGCCGCCAGTATTCTCGGTACAATTCCCCGAGGGCCTTTTTTAGGCTTAACTTAGTTTTAATTTAATTTAGTTAATGTTAATAATCATCTTGTAATTTGGTTATGTAAATAAATATTATAATGTATTTATTTAATCAAAATAATTACTCCATTTACACATAAAATATTGACCTTTGTTGCGAAATGGAGAGTCAAAGAATAATTTTCTTGAAGCAAAAAGTTCTTTTAACATCGATTCGTGAGAAAAGCAAAGATTATCCGGGATAATAGCTAAGCTGGATTTTCCTCTTGGTCGATTTCTACCATTTCAATTTTATGCTTGATTATCAAAATAAATTTTCGACAGAAATAACTACGGGACTGTTTACCTATTGTTCAAATTTTATTTGTCTGATTTTTAGGGTTCCGTACCCAATGGATACCAACGGGCTGCTATGGCTGCTATAACAACGACTAACATAAAGTTTAAAATGAAATAGAGGCCCCATACTAGAAACGTGTTTATTTTCTAATAAAGTATTTAAACAAAAAAAATTTAATATTATATGGTATTACGGAACTTCGTGTGCGAGTCCACTCACACTTGGCCACTTTTATTGCGTACGGTATACGACTTTTTAAAGGCAGGAATACTAAAATTTGAGCAAACATGTTTAATAAAGTGCGTGACGCAGTTTTATGTTCATGAATGTTTAAAAAGTAGGCCATAAACTTAATGGTCTTTAAACGCTGTAAATAAAAGCGTCTAGCGGAAAGTTCACCTTTGTCATAACATGTCTACGTGTCCTCGAAAAAGAGGGCTGTTCAGTTTAATTTGAATCAAGGCACGAGTCTTTCATGATAATAATATGTTCTCACATGCAATTAGGGTTGCCGACTTTTTGTACAAGAAATAAAGTATATTATGGTCAAAGTGGGAAAATAAACAGTATTTCGGAAAAATAAACAGTATAAATTTTAAGTATTTTTTAGAGATAAATAGATACATAATTCATTAGTAGACCGTAATACTCGCGCAACTCATCAATTTGGCACCAATTTTGTAGGCTTCGTAAGCGTCACTAAATAGACGAGGAGCTATTTTTTTGGGGTTTCGTAGTAAACAAGGAATCCTTATAGTTTCGCCATGTCTGTCTGTCTGTCTGACTGTCTGTCCCCGCTGTAGCTCAGAGTCGCTTAGTACTAGAAAGCTGTAATTTGGCATAGGTTTAACCCACAGTGCGGGGTGTCGTTGGTTAGGCCGTTTAAAAATATCGTGGGTCTATGAAACCCATTTTTCGATTCAAGGATCCGTGTGCGTTAAAGCTTTAAAGTGCTAATTTTTGTTACAGGAAAGTGTCTGCCAGCTAAATGGTTGTTTATGGAGATGTGAAAAAAATCATGCCACACATATAATACATACAATGAAATACAATGGCAATACATATAATGAAATTGAATGGAAAACTTTCACAGCTAAGTAGGCTTTACAAGTTAACGAGTAATAATCGACCAAGTTAAATTTGCAGTTGGAGAATTGACCGTGACGTATATCGATGTATGGGAGAACATGTTTTTCAACTACAATGTCAAGTTTGTTTTTGGGATAAGTTCATCCCAAGTAATCCCAACTACGGAACCCTTCATTGTGCGTGGTTCGACACGCACTTGGCCGCTTTTATTAAATGTATTGAAGTTCTATTTCTGTCGTCCGAACACTTAGCATTCATCACTGAAAACACGCGTTCTGTGAATACTGAGGTGGCAGAACTAACTGTAATACTAGTATCTAAAAGGTATTCTGATAACAATTATCTATTTACTATGTCCCAAAAATTCAAGGCATTAAGACGCTGACAACACCTAAACCGCGGTCACTGTCAGATTGCATAAAAAAGAAAGAGAAGCGCGATGCCACAACGCTTGTAATTTATTGCAAAATATGAAGCAATTATCTATTAACTCAAAATTGAGTTGAGTAATCGAAAATAAAAAACAACCAAGTTCTGCATTCAAATAAGACGTTCTTGTTATTAATTAAATACGTAACGTGTGTTGATATTTAGTACAGATATTTTGGATTACAACTCAAGGTAAGAGGTTAGTTTAACGTTAGTTTGTATCGAGATTATTTTTCCAAACGTGTTTTGGTAACAACCAAGTTCTGGAAAATATGTTCAAAATTAACATATATTTTTTCCGCTACCACAAACAATACAGATTTGGCAATTTTTTTTCTTAAGAGAAGCCTATTTTGGTCAATTAGGTCTTGTCAGCGCCTAAACAGTTTCGTTCTGAAATTAACGCTAGCTGAATCATCGCGCCCATGTCCAGGTGCATGCATGATGTTCTGACGTTACTACGGTCCATCTAAAAGTTCCATCTACTGATGGAACTTTTTATTTAGGTATTGCTCTGGATATCATCATCATCTGTCTGCCTTTTCCCAACCACGTTGGGGTCGGCTTCTAGTCTAACCGGATGCAGCTGAATACCAGTATTTTACATGGAGCGACTGCCTATCTGACCTCCACAACCCAGTTACTGGGCAACACGATACCCCTTGGTAAGACTGGTTGTCAGACTTTCGGGCTTCTGATGACCCGTAACGACTGGCAAAGATCCACAAATGACAGCCGGGACCAACGGCTTAACGTGCTTTCCGAGACACGGAGGGGTCTTGGTATGTAAAGATGGTCACCCATCTAAGGGCCAACCGCGGCAACCGTAGCTTAACCTGATCGATTGACCCGTGCGGCTGTTATTACTTAGCCACAAGCTCTGGATATCAGTGAAAACTATATATTCATATACTTTATTTCCAGCGCTACGACACTTATTTTTTAATTACTGCGTTATGCTGAGATAGGCGCCTTTTGGCCTCGTACAGAACTATTGTTATTTTTTTTTTTTTTTTTATAAATCTTTTTAAGTTTCTATGAGTGTCTCTTTTAGTTTAATTTGTGATCCCCTGCGAGTCCCAATAAATATTATTTTTTCTTTCTTTTCTTTCTTTATTTTGTTCAACAGTAAACAGTATTTTCGAGTGAAAACAGTATAATACTCGTTTTAACAATATGGTTGGCAACCTACGTGCAATAGAAGGAAAAAGGCTGCAAGTTAATCAATATAAGTAAATCCTTCTTTCTTGCTTCTAAGAAAACTAAACGAATTCCTACTGAAAATTAAAGGATTTGGAGCTGCTTTTAAATAAACACATAAAATGACAGTTGATCGCAATGGGTTTATTTTTGACAGTTCACCCTTGTCCATTGCGTTATTTGCGTTGTTGAGCAGACGATTTTTTCAAACCTATGAAGCAATGGATTTACAATATCCTTCAAAACTCTCGGATTGTAATTCAAGCTGTGTTACGTAATTAAGACGCTGACAACACCTAAACCGCGGTCACTGTCAAATTCCATAGAAAAGAAAGAGAAGCGCGATGACACATCGCTTGTAATTTATTGCAAAATATGAAGTAATTATCTATTTACTCAAAATTGAGTTGAGTAACCGAAAATAAAAAACAACCAAGTTCTGCATTCAATTATGACCTTCTTGTTATTAATTAAATACGTAACGTATGTTGATATTTGATACAGATATTTTGGATTAGAACTCAAAGTAAGAGGTTAGTTTAACGTCAGTTTGTATCGAGATTTTGTTTTCAGAACGTGTTTTGGTAACAACCAAGTTCTGGGAAATATGTTTAAAAATAACATATATTTTTTCCGCTACCACAAACTATACAGATTTGGCATTTTTTTTTCTTAAGAGAAGCCTATTTTGGTCAATTGGGCCTTAAGGTGCAGATTTGTATACAAATAAGAAATAGGTACAGTCAGCGGTTAAAGTTGATTAACATTTCGGTTTTTTAATCATATTTTTTTTTTACTAAATATTTAATTGAAATCAATATTACCTGTTAGCAAATTTATATGAAATGTTGAAATGCAATGGATCGATTAACTTTCTGTCAATTTAGATGATGTGCAAAAATAGCAGAGTAACTCTACTGTTTTCGTTGACCGTACCTATGTAGAACTTGACTGTTCTTTGTCCACTTCACCACTGTTTCTTCTAATCTTATTTTCTATGTCTACAAACACTCATCATCTGCCAAACCTTTTCCCAACTACGTTGGGGTCGGCTTCCAGTCTGAACGGAAGTAGCTGAATACCAGTATTTTACATGAAGCGACTGCCTGTCTGACCTCCACAAACCCTGGCTAACACGATACCCCTTGGTAAGACAACGGGTGTCTACAAAAACTATAAAACAAAAATCCAATTCTTTACCTTCACCATAGTATTATTCTCCAAATGCGCCACCAGCCTGGGATCCGGCAGCGCAGTCCTATGCAGACTGAAGGTAGGCACTCCAGGTCCCAGACACTCCAGCACGAAGTAGGCTGACGAGGGACTGAAGTGCGCCTCGTGGTAGAGGCACGGCAGGTTCTGAGGCACGCCATCTGGGGGGAAGGGGTCAGAAAGTAAATGGAGTTTTTGACAGTGACGATGTAGCGTTCCTGACGTCGCAAGACAACGAAATTCAGGTGGATCAGTCACGTCAAATTATTAGTAGATGGATAAAAGGAATACTCGTTCGTAGCCTGCGTCTGAATACGCGATTACGCGATCGTTTACCTGAATAATGACGAACATACGCGACTTGATTGATCGCGCGAGTATTGTCATACATTAATTTAGACGCGCCCGACATTCACTTTCAGTTAGGACGTGGCCTTACGTATTCAATTTGTTTTGATTATAATATACGATATCCAGTTTTGACCTTCGTTGAACGGGCAGAACAATTTAAATCATGAATCCACCTTTTGCAATACTTTCGTACATTTGGGATAGAAGATCGGAGGAAAATAGAAAGACATACCTATTGGAAAAAATATTTAAAACTTATTGATCGTTTCAAAAACGAGCAGTTGACGTTTCACTGCCGAAGATATGCCTATATTATGTCTCTCTCTTATGGCAATCACTCGATTCTGCTTTAGCATTAAAAAAAAAAAAAACTTTTTTCTATCTCAGTTAGTTTTAACGATGGTCTGGCATTCTGAGTATTTTATGCGGCCTAGCCAAATTTCCTTTCCTTGGTATTGTTTATCGAATCGTTGAGCTCCTTAAGTCCTGAGTTGAGCTACACGGTTACTGACAAATGCTTGCACTGTCCGGACAGGTCCACTCTAATCTGTGTGGTTCTTCCCTAAAAAGACCATTTCAGACACTAATTAATCTACATGGTCCTCACATGACCGGACCAAGATTATGTCTGGATTTTAAGAGACTTTGACCCTGAGTTTGTTTGGCCTTTTCTTTTCAGGGGTAGTCAGATCCTGCCGGGGTCGCGGGAAGGCCTGCCGGGATCGCGGGAAGGTACTAAAGGATCACCGAGGCCCCTTGCAACACAAGCAACAGGAAGGAATACAGGTGGGTTTTAGTCAGTAAGAGTCTGATACACATCCCGCTCCGTCCAGAGCGGGAGAAGTTATTTGACGATTTCCCGACCCAAAAAAAAGGGTAGTCAGATAGGATATGTCGACTCCATCTAGCTCATTTTTTAATACTCTTTTAATATGACGTGTAAAAGTGATTTCGATGATCCTATTTCCAGAAAAACCTATTTCATTTCATTTCATTTCATTTTGTAGGAGCATAACAAGTTCAACTTCTTACATTAAGTTAATTAAATGAAATGTTCTTCTTACCAGGGTACTTCTTCTTCTTCTTCTTGCTGGGTGAGGCCGAGGTGGCTGGCAGCTCCTCATCCCAGTCGCTGTCGCCCCATGTGCTGTCTCCCGAAGATGCCAGGTTGCCGTAATACTCCAAATTTATTGAAGGAGATGGCTGGGTGGAGATTGATAGATAAACCATTTATTTACATAACATACATAACATCTCGACTATTATATACTCCCCGAAGGGTTAGGCAGAGCCAGCCCACATGGGGGCGAGCCTTTTGCTATCAACTGGGTACGAATCAAGACTCCGGGCTGCTACTGAGACATCCCTGACGGAAAACCCAATAACACTTTGCCCGACCTGGGAATCGAACCCAGGGCCTCATGCTCAGCAGCAGCGCGTGTGCCCACTAGACAGTCAGTAGATATAATATAGATAAATAACCTTTGATTAAGTGCACACAAAACAGTTATTACATACTAACTTCCTAACTAATATTATAAATGCGAAAGTGTGTTTGTTTATTTGTTACGCTTTCACGCTAAAACGGCTGAACGGATTGGGGTGAAATTTGGTACACGGGTAGACCATAACCTGGATTAGGATATAGGATACCTGTTGTCCCGGTACGGTAGTACGTTCCCGTGGGATAATTTAATAACTACAAACTAAACTTAACTTATAAATAAAGACACAAAGTTCCAGTTTACAATAAAAATGAAAAAAAATAATTTTAAAGAAATAAAGTAAGACTATAGAGTAGCTCTGATACACAGATAATACTGATTAATGAAAGAAAATCTTCGAAAAATGTAGAAGACTGCCAACAATTATAAATAAAGTGATGTACGAGTATATATAAACAGTTAAAACATTTCAAATGAAATATACGATATTAAATTGAATTTTAAATTGAAACTGTAATTTCCGTCAATCTTTTGCCCAGATTCTCGGGCTAAAAGCGTTAGGCAATCAGCCGAGCCGATAGGTACGGTCAACAACGTCGGAAGTAACACGCGCGTAGCCAACGCTTAGACGCAGTGAATGGTTGACTCAAGTGAAGATTCATTTTTATTTCACAACACGGAAATAAATTATATAGGAATCAACGTTCTTCTGATCCTTTCACGTCAGTTTTCGACAATTTTTAGCCGAGTGAAATCCAACATCGTTTATCGGTTTACAAATTAATTATTTTTTCACTTTTTTATTAATTTTGTGTTCAGACATTTTACTTCGACTGGAATGAAAATGAAATGAATGCAGAATGAAAGGCTAAAAATTGCAAAAAGTGAAGCGTCTGTTATTGACTTAACTGCTACGAAATAAAAACACTTACAAAACCAAATGGGGTAACCATTTGGTTTTGTAAGTGTTTTGATGAAGACGGGGTTGATCTATGCAGATAATATTTCCACGGAAAAGCTCCTTCATAATATAGAGCCCTAGTAGTACAACTGTACCTAAATCTACAATTCTCTCAAAATCAGAAACCGGTGAGGCAAATATAGTTTCAATATAAGCCGCTTCCTCGAATACCAGTTGTTTGCTCATGATATTTGAGTTCATATTACCTTCCGTCAAGTTACTACAATCCTAGTACTTATTGACCAGAACATTTGAGAAAACAATCCACAAGTCTATGTGAGCATTATTATGTCATCGCTTATCTTTCATATCTTAGAACCTGCTTGGCTTATTAGTTGACTAGCGCGAATGTACTCGCCCGTAACGGGCGAATCGACACTTTTAAATAATATGATTTTCTGTAGGCGATTTGCACGAAGTTAATTTATTAGCGGGCGAATCGACAACTCAAGAAATATGTATTAGGCAATTGGCACATTTTGAATTTTATGCTTAAAAGTTATGGAAAAAGTGCACTAGAAACTACATTTACCAATTCTTTTTGTACAAGTTTATATATTATTTAGCAAATGTTTATGAGTAAATATAAAAGAAAATATTTTGTGTGCCAATTGCCTAATACGTATTTCTAGAGTTGTCGATTCGCCCACAAATAAATTAACTGCGTGCGAATTGCCTACAGGAAAAAAAATAAAGTGTCGATTCGGCCGTTTCGGATGAGTAAATTCGTGCGAATCGACTAATTAGTCACCTGTTTGCTAAAAGAGGAAATCTTATTATTTCCGGAAACAGTTAATTAAGGTTGTGTGATAAGATCTAATTTCGTTGGGACAATGAATGCTGATTAGAAATACGAGTGCTGTTATAGTTTATTTGCATAATAAGGGTGCTTGCATAAAGAAGTGGGTTCCCGGTAAAGACAAGTCGGTTTAGCGGATTAATTGCGTGACACACTAAAGTCGAATTATTAATAAACTGGAGTAATTTGACATGTGCTAGCTGTCACTTTGTGAAATAAAATGATCATATTTATTGTATTCTAGACTGTTACACTTATTCATCATCATCATCATCATCATTTCAGCCGAAAGACGTCCACTGCTGGACATAGGCCTCCCCCAAGCACCGCCACTTCGACCGGTTTTGTGCTTCCCGCGTCCACCGTATTCCTGCGGCCTTCACAAGGTTATCGGTCCACCTTGTAGGAGGCCTTCCAACGCTACGCCTTCCGGTACGCGGTCGCCACTCTAGAACCTTTCGGAGCCATCGGCCATCTGTTCTGCGAGCAATGTGCCCTGCCCACTGCCACTTAAGTTTGGCAATAGGGTATTTTACTATAAATGAGAAAAAATCTATAAATAGATTATTGAAATAGTTTAGGCAAAAAGGAGTCGGAAAATGTTACTTTTAGTTCATAAAATAACAAAATAAATTTTAAAATTCAATTCAACGTTTTCAGTTTTTCTAATCCGTTAAAAAACACCATGAAATAGTAGCCGCCATGTTATTACGTCATATCGCTATGTAAACTAAAACGTAACGTGTCAACTGTCAACTGATAGTTAGATAATAGATCAGCGCATTTGTTTACATAGCCAAGTGACGGCATGACCACAGAGCAACATGGCGTCCACTGCGTCCAGCGTTTTCGTCAAACTACGCGCGAAATTTGAAAATGTAAAATTTAAATGCATTTTTATGGCACTTATCGATTGAATAAAGATTTTGTGATTTTTTTTGGGGCATATTAGCACTATAGAATTTAATTAAGACACTTTTCAAAAATGGGTGTATGACCCTATTATTCTTCTTCTTACACTTATTATTATACATTTATTTTACAGTTATATAAATCGATTAAACTAAATCATCACCATTACAATAAATATGACCATTTTATTACACAAAGTGACAGCTAGCACATGTCAGATAACTCCAGTAAATTAATAATTCGACTTTATGTAGCGATGGGTTTAATTCCAATTTTGACAGTTCAACAACATTCATTGCGTATTCATTGCATATTTACGTTGTTAAGCTGACAAAATTTTCGAACATATGAAGCAATGGTTTAGCAATATACTTCAAAATCGTTCAGATTGTGGTTGATAGTGTGTTACGTAGTTAGGGTGAGTATCAGTGGGGGTAAAATAGTCCCGTGTTAACCTAAGTGATCACACATAAAGTAACAGCTAAAACATGTAACCGTTTCTTTTCGAAGATCAATCTGCAGCGATCTGTATCGCGGGAGTCGGGTCCGAAAATCTGCTTCTTTATGCAAGCACCCTAAGATGGGAAAGAGACAGAAGCATAGAAGAGCTGTAAAATATGTCTGTGTTATAATGACAGTGATTTTGTCATTGTTCCATTAGTTAACAAACAATCAGAATAATAATAAGGTTCTCAAGCTTACGCTTGAGTCATGAGCACAGGTGTAGGGGTCCACTAGGGCTGATGCTTGCCGGGGTCGCGGGAAAGTTCGAAAGGGTTACCGAGGCCCCTGGCAACACAGGCAACGGAAGGAACACGGGTGGGTTTTAGTCAGTAAGTGTCTGACACACCCTCCCGCTCCGCCCAGAGCGGGAGAAGTTATTTGATAATTTCCCACCCGAAAAAAAAATACGCTTGAGAATCTTATTATAATTCAGATTTTTTGATTTGTTTACTTTGAGTTTGAGTTGACCTACATATTATTACTAATATGTAGGTCAACTCAAACTCAAACTCAAAGCATTTATTTCAAATAAACCAAATACACAAACCATATGTTTGAATTGTCAAAGGGTCGGTCAGTCAGAAAGCTGAAGCTAGTTGCCCATTCCAAAGCGAAGTAGGTTCCTATGGAGAATAACGGGCAAGAAACTCGACGGCCACTCTTTTAAATTAAAATATTGTTGCAAAAATATTGGTTAAATCATTCATGTTGAAATTATACATGTGAGAACAATGTAGAGAGATGTTCACGTCAAAAGTCTCCGTAATAAAAATATAAAAAAAAAGAATTGAAAAATTAAAATAAGCCGTGGTCACAAATGAATTTCCAATAGATAATCAAAAAACATACATAGGCATAAGTGCACGGTATACCATATCCTGACTCCGTGTGTCGCCGATTTAGCACAGATGTTGGTAAAGGCGTATAGCTTAAAATATTCTGGCGCAGGGCCACTACGCATCGATGTAGGTAAATGATTTAATAGCGATCTTAGAGATATGCTTACTTCAAGATAATATTAAATTTACCGGAAATATTCTTTAAAAAAAAATAAGATGAAAGAAGTTTTATAGAGATCGAGTTTATATCAAACGTTAAGAATTTCATAACTTAACCTGGCACTGCGAAAGTTATACCAACGAATAATCTCTTTTTAGCTGCTGTAGTCCTAGTAACTATTTCAATACCGAAGCTATCCAAAATTACAAACATAACCCTTCGGCTTAAAGCGAAGTTTCCTTATTGGTTGTACCAAATATCTTGTCAGATTTAATTACGTATATTCTTTCTTTTTCTTTCTTTTTACCTGACTGCCCCAGAAGGAGGGTAATGTTTTTCAAGAGTATGTATGTATGTCTATTTCTTTATCACGCTTTGTAGTCTAAACGGCTTGATAGATTTTAACTTAAGTGGTGTCGTTAGATTCGTCTTAAATGTGGGAGTGGCATAGGTTATATAATATTTATATATTGCATCTGCGAATACAAAAGAAGGAGGGGTCTTAAAAAAAATAAATTACAACGATATTGATATCAAATAATAGCTAGTAATGAGTCAATTCCATATAGGTATATTATATATTAATAAAATTCAAAAGCTTCAAATATAACCATATATTTAAAAAACAAAAAACTCGACTGCTAAAACACATAACTGAAAAGATAAAAACAAGCATCTGTAGAATTTTGGTATCGCAGGGGGGGACATATTTCAGGTTATTGGTTTGTTATGCCTGCGATCCAAAATTGTATAGATTATAATGCTTGTTTATCTCCATATCTATTACCAGTCAAGTTTTTTGTTTTTTTAAATTTATTTTATTAATTGAAATAAATGCTTTAAGTTTGAGTTTGACTTGTGACTTGATATTGCATACCATGCACGGTGAGTTGACGTTTGAGACAATACTCTATACCGATTCTACTCTCCTGGTATAAATTTAGTTCTAAAATGCTATGTAGTTTGTACCGACCTGTGAGTTACATGTGACACAGTATGGTAGTTTCTGCGGAGAGCCCGGCCTCGGCGCCTCGGACGATACTCTGTATAGATGCTGCTGCCCTGGTTTACCCTCTGGGATGCCCAAATAGTAGCTGTAAAAAAATTATGGTCAATATCCACCGGAACAACAAAAGCGTTTTGTTTTAGTCTCCAGAGGCACTATCTAGCAGATAAATAAATAATTAAATAGAATTTAAGTGACATTATCTGCTGGTTTAGTCACCCGGATGATACCCGGAACAAAATCTCCTGTTTCTATTAATCAATAAGTATTTATCAGTATATCGTTTAGGACGTTCTTAAAAGTATTTTTATCACTAAAATACACCTTAAAGTGAAAGGGACTCAATGGTGCCGATTCCCTTGTTCACAAACTAAATTAAATTTAAGTTCAGTGCATCTTTTTCTTTCTATTTCATTATGAAAAGGACAGAAGATAAATTTTAGTTTAGTCCTGTCAAATTAATCGGCGCTTGACGTAAATTGACGTAATTTTAGTAGGCAAGTTTTTAATCACGTCTAAACTAGTATGGAGTAGTGACAGGCGCTGTTTAATTTGACAGGACTAAACTAAAATTTATCTTCTGTCCTTTTCTTAATGAAATAGAAAGAAAAAGATGCACTGAACTTAAATTTAGTTTAGTTTGTGAACAAGGGAATCGGCACCAATGGCGACTTAAATTGAGTTTCATTTAGCCTGTAACAGAATACTCACATATGCTGATTAGCATGATCCCAAGCCAACAACTCGACCACATCAAAACTCCCATGCGTCAGTGGCAACGCTCTGGGCCCATGCGAGTTATGTTCCGTCCTCACTATATGACGGAACAACCCAGCTGGGCCGTCCCTGACCGGGGCCAGGGTGACCAGGGCACCTCCACCGGCAGACCAGAGGGGGGAGGGGGCTGATTCTACCCAGCCATCCAACCCAGAGGATATTCTGTATACCTGGGGAAATAGTTTAATTTTAAAGATTGTATTACTATGAAAGATAATCCTTCCTTTTTAAAACATAATCCTTGTCCACACAACGGCAAGTCGGTAGTACATTTCACGTGATATGTTGACAAGTTTTGAAGTGTTTTTTTGCTATAACTGGTATACTTGGCATATTTTTTTTTAAACGTTGCGCTACACTAGGAATTTCTTCCTGTATCGGGGGTGCGTTTACAAACAGAAACTCACAAACACAAACACCCAGACCCGGAACAATTACTTGCAGATCATACAAATATTTGTTCCGTGCGGGGATCGAACCCGCGACACGCTGCGCAGCAGTCCATTGCTCAGCCATTACGCCAACCGTGTCGTCAAATATGATAAAGTCAGATAATGATAAAGAAAAGAAACTTCTATCCTATCTATTCTATGCCCACGCGCAAGTGCTAGTCAAATATGATCGTATAATATGTGAATATGAAACGCAACTAATGAAGAAATCAGATGGTAAGTAATACGAATGTGCTCCAGTGTAGAGAAAGCTTAATGTTCTTTTCTTAGTTGGGAACCACACATCGGTTATTAGGTAAAGATATTCATGTTGTGAATATTTAATCCAAGACTTTTGAGCCGCGAAAAGTTAACATTCTAAAATATGAATAGGATTATAATATTAGTTAGGAATTTCTCTGTGGTTACGTAGTTTGAAACGGAAGCTAAAACAAAAACATGATAATCGTTTGCAATCCAGTAAAAATAACTTTTAACAGTAACTACTGCTAAAAGTTATTTATAACGTTAGTAACGTTAGTGTTTTTTTTGTTTTTATGTTGTTTTTTTTTTGTTTTTTAAGTTATTTTTTGTGATTTGTTTTTTTTTTAGTTTTTGGATAGAAACTTCTATCCTATCTATTCTATGTCCACGCGCAAGTGCTAGTCACCGTCTGAGGTATGTAAGCGGTGACACGGGGGTGGTAGACAATCGTGAAGTTAAGTCTGCCAATTATCCTGCCAGGGTCGCGGGAAGGTACAAACAGTTACCGAGGCCCCTGGCAACACAGACAACGGAAGGAATACGGGTGGGTTTTAGTCAGTAAGAGCCTGACACCCTCCCTCTCCGCCCAGAGCGGGAGAAGTTATTTGACGATTTCCCACCAAAAAATATCATCTGCAAATTATGTCAATGAGGCCTCCCCCGTCTCACCGCTCACATTCGCCAATCAGCGACTAGAACTTGCACGCGGACTATACCATAACATTTTATTAAGGTTTTAAAATTGAAACGCTACGACAAAAACTAAATTCAACTATAGTTAAATTTAGTTTTTGTCGTACGAATGGTATACCATTCGTTAAAAAAACGAGTTACAATAGAAAACAGTATCTTTTTGAATTGTAAAATCTTTGACAATAATATTCTGTTGGAATCTTTTCGTGAATATTTTCTTGAAAGACCATCGCGATCGCTAAAGATATGTCAGACAGCGATACTGTTTATTTAAAGACTTTTTAATTAATGTTATAAGTTGTTACTTATAACATTAATTAAAAAGTCTAATATAACATACCATAACGTTGTTATTAAAGGTACACCCACGTAATGCGGTTGTACTCACCCACATTTCCCCAGTTATGTTTAAGTCCCATGTAATAGGGGGTGTTATAACTAATACCAGCTTAATATCGTCCGATTGCAGGGCAAAGGCTTCTTCTTCATACAAAGAAGGCACGCGCATTGATCACCATGCTCACTCAAGACATGTTGGCGATTTCAGACTTACGAGTATAATCGGTATATTATCAACCTATCTACCGTTTTACTGGACTGCCTCATTGGTCTAGTGGTCGCAAGCGCTACAGCTCTGAGCACGAGGTCCGGGGTTCGATTCCCAGGTCGGGCAAAGTAGTCCGGCCCTGGTACAGGCCATGGTACGGAGCGAGAGGGCATGGGCAGCCGTCACCTCCTTCTGCGAAGCAGTAATGCGAAGCAGCAAAGGAGGAGGCGGGACGGTTGAGGGTAAGGCAAATTTCGCGCCCTCTCGTCCCTAGCCGCCGCAGGAGACGCCCTGGGCGTCGGGAATGCCCGGTGGATTTCGCGGCCAGTTCAATTTCAGGCCAAGTTCGAAAGGGTCACCGAGGCCCCTAGCAACACAGGCAACGGAAAGATTACGGATGGGTTTGGACGCCCAGTTGGGACGCCCAGAGCGGGAGAAGTTATTTGATAATTTCCCACCCAAAAAAAAGGTCGGGCAAAGTGTTATTGAGTTTCTCCACCCAGAATTTGTCGGTAGCAGCCTCGTCTGGATTTGTGCTCGTTCGATGGCAATACGCTAAACATAACTGGAGAAACGTAGGTTTATTATAGGTGCAACTCTGTCTAACGCTTCGGGGATTACAGGCGTGATGGCCGTTTTATCTATAGGTTAAAATAACACAGACGATTCAATACTTATATCAGCATTCTAAGTTTTAAAATTCTGATTAATGATCGCTTCGTTCCACTTTGCTTGGCTAATTAGCTAAAATACATACATCGCTTGCAAAATTAATTAAGTAGATCAAGATCGTAGTCCCTTCACTGTGTAATAATTATTATAGCATTAAAGCATACTCCATGTATCTAACTAGAGATAAGTTAGGTTTTTAAAGCATTCATCTTTTAAGTATCATCTGGGTAAGCAGTGTTCCAGTCAAAGTACCAGGCTACCAGAACTCAGCAGGAGCTGATCTCAGACAGGCGGTTTTAATCGTGGATTAACGCACCTTTCCGGCGGGATAGACCACGGGAGCGACAGACGACTAAACTGAGTTCAGTTTGGCAACCAAAGTCACAGTCATCAGATATAGGTAAGGCTAAAAAGGCAATGCATTATTAAAGTTCTTTCTTACCTCCTGACAGTACCACATGGGACTCTTGCAGACGGAGACCACTGATAGGTTCTGCATCCTGGTCAGCCAGACCACGCATACTTCTGTGAGGGACACCCACTGTGCGCTCGTGAAGTAGTAGTCACTGTAAGAGATGGTAAAGTTGTAGTTGTGTGAATGAAAATAGGAATTAAATGTAATCAGATAGGGTTAGTTTTCTTGTAGCTGATATATAGAATAGAATAGAGACGGACGAATCGAAAAACAAGTAAACATCAAGTTCAATGCGAAAATGCTGCCTGCAGGCTTAGTATGACGCTTTCTATTTCTTCAAAGAATAGACACGGCTCTTACTATACAAAGTGACATTTCGTTTCTCCATTTTTGACTTCTCACCGTAGAAATGCTTCTACAATCTGTCATTTTGTCTTTCGTTTCTAACGATCTTTGTCTAGGGCCTTTTTTATGTAGAAGGGTTTCTACGGTGGGGTGTCAAAAAAGAAGAAACGAGATGTCACTTTGAAAGAACCGTGTCTATTCTTCGAAGAAATAGAAAGCGTCATGCTAAGCCTGCTGGAACTAGCTCGAATGTCGAAGAAAAGAAGAAACAACTGTCAAAGAATGGCAGTCATATTGTGATTTGAATATTTTTAATTAACAATACAGTTGGTTGTCAATTTACTTAACAATTATTTCTCTGATTTAAAACAGTTTTAATAACACTTGGAAAATAAAGCTAGCAATTTCATAGCACACAGAAGATTGTTGATTAACCCTATACACACAAAAATTCATAACCACTGACTTAAAGAACAAGGACTCAAAACGTACCTTCACGAACTATCAATAAACAATAAAACATATCTACCTGTTATTTTAAGACCTTGTACATATTATTTGATGTATACTCATGTTTTACAATAAATATATTCTATTCTATCCTATAAGACGACCAGTTCTTTCGCCAGTAATCTCACAATGTAAATGAAAGTCCATTCGAAATATGGAAGTTTTAATACGAAGCTCGCCCACTTTGTTTATTTTACTGGGTTCAGCTCATTTATCTAGCTCGGTTTATGGCTTACAGCGCCTTAAAGCAGTCGAGTTCGCTTTACAGTCTTCGCTTTATATGGAGATCTAGGGACTTTGTTTATGGAAATTCTATGAAGAAGTAAAATAAAAGTAAGTAAAAGAGTTTAGAACTACACCCTAATTTCGTAACACAGTTTGAATCACAGTCCGAGAGTTTTGAAGAATATTGCCATTGCTTCATAGTATAACCAGCCTATAATGTTCCTACTGCTGAGACACAGGCATTCTGAAAATTTACTGACATACATCTCTTAAACTCAAACATACCTAACATCTCCCCTACCATCACATCATACTATACACATACACCACACTCAACACCACACAATCACACACCCAAATATACGCAACCGATTCATTCCTTCATACCTTATTTTTTATTTGTTAATGTACGTTTTTAGGTCCCACATCGTCACTGGTTTAACTTGTTGTTGTCTTTTAATAAATATAATAATTTAGTCCACATAATGGCTGAACCCTATCTCTTAAGATACAGGCCAGACCTAGTTTAAGGGATAGAGTTGAATTTATTGTACTCCTAAGCTAAAGTTGTATTGAATAGCGTCAACTGAATGTATGCAGTGCAATGTGATTTTGTTTTAAGCAATAAATTCTTTATTATTAATATATTATTATTATTCTCTCGGTGAGAGGGAGTGGGCCATAATCCGACAAGCGGGTCCAGTGCGGGTTGGTAGATGTCACTTGTCGTCGATTTTTTGGTTCCGACACATGCCGGTTTCCTCACGATGTTTTCCTTTACCGTTTTGAGAGCAGTTGTGATGCTTGCATTGCTTCATAGGTTTGAAAAATTCGTGTGCTCAACAACGTACTCGTAAATAACGCAATGAACGTCGATGAACTGTCAAAATGAAACCCATTGCGATCAATTGACATTTTATTTGTTACGCAATTGCCCCGCTGTTTTTATAGTTATATTAATTTAATTAGGAATATCGGCGGCTATCGCTGAAAACCAGCGCTGGGGCTCTGTCTCGCATAGGGTCGCAGCATTATGCTGAGCGTTGGCCGTTTTGCGTGGACGTGACGCATATTCTCCCCCAAATTGTTTCATTTTTGTATTTGTGTTCCTTCTTTGCTTCATGTTTACCGCAAATAAATGTATTTTCTTTCTTTCTTTCTAGGATCGAAGTGCTGATAACCTTGGTTCCGGTAGTTTTTTTACCGTTTTCGTTTACATCAACCAACGATGGTTTCAGAAAGAAATAGGCTACTGTCGCCTTTTTTTTTAGGGTGGAAAATCTTCATGGATGTCCTTCGCCCTAGGACTGATCAGACTCTTACTGACTAAAAACCACCCCGGTGTTCCCTTCGCACATTTGCATCGGGGATCATGGGATCTTGTGCGACTTCCGCGATACCCGGCCGGTGCCAGCCCGCTTTGCGGGCTACCTCAGGCCCACGGGGGAGTGAGGTGTAAGACTACCCCTGCGACGTCTAATAGGGGCGCGTGGAACACTACGCGCCGCCACCTCGGGTCCTGCTGTGTGGGGGCGACGGATGTCCCCGAGTCCGTCGCCCCTTGACCCATTTAGGGGGGCTGGAATAGGCCATTATCCACCCTCCGCCATCGCCCGGTGTGCCTGCTGCGGGCAGGGTGAGTGGAAGAGATTTTCCGCTCCCTTTCCGCAGCCTCCTTCTGCGACATGACTGTTTCACAGAAGGATACCACCGCATCTGAGGATTCCTCGCTGCCGACCGTCGAGTCAACCACGGCTAGCAGCGACAGGTTGTAGCTTACTCTTGAGATGAGGGCACGGCGCGGCTCCTCCCAAGCGGCACACTCTGCCAGCGTATGCCGCGCCGTGTCCTCCGTATATACGAGTATGTATACTAATGTCGCCTAGTCTTAGTAAAGAGCTTTTTATGAATGAACTCGTCCAAGGAAGTACAGACCTCCATGTATCCCTATATATATGTGTCTTTGTCGTAAATTCATGTACGTACATTGCGTGTTCTGATTCGAAGCACATGAGACGTTTTAGATTTATCTCTAGAATGGCAACGCATTGCGATTGCGATAACTCTGATAATGAAAATGTCTAGATTTTATGAAGCGGACTAGTGACAACAGCCTACTTATTTGCAACCCAATCTAAACAGAAAGCTTTAAAAATTTCCGACAAAGGCAAAATAAATCGTTCTGTTTACGAAGAATATATAGAATGGTTCTTTTCTTCTCTTTTTGGTCTACCCAGATAGTCAACTTACCCTTCTTCTAATATAACTTTAGGTGGTGTGAGGTGTCGTGTGCGAATGTGCTTAGGGTCAGCAATATCAGCCACAGTTAGCGTCACCGTCGGGTTGTTGGTCCCTGGCTTTGGGTACCTCACGCTTCTGATCTCCGGGTATGTCTGGGCAGAGAGAAAGAAAGGTTTGATAATACAGAGGTATAATTCCCGTAATTTTAGGAACGGTGGCCGCATTTAATACCTGTCTCAAACTGTCAAGAATACCTCTAGCCAAGTTTCATGCATCCGTACTAAAGTCGAATTGTTAATTCACTGAAATAATTTGACATGTGTTAGATGTCACTTTGTGTAATAAAATGGTCATATTTATTGTATTCTAGACTTTTACACTTATTATAATACATTTATTTTACACTTATATAAATCGATTAAACTAAACTATCACTATTACAATAAATATGACCATTTTATTAGAAAAAGTGACAGCTAACACATGTCAGATTACCCCAGATGATTAATAATTCGACTTTAATTCCATGACTCTAGCTTACCAACATTTTTGACATTTATCGCCGCTGAGATGAGATCGACCTTCAGAAATATAATTGAAATCGCCTACTTTGTTTAGCTAGTTTTATACATTACCAGTTCCAATGGTTTTTGTACCACCTCGTTAAATAGGTACCTACAACTTTTCGTCGTGATTCTCTTGCGCATATATCGGGTAAGACCCGATACTAAGACGAAAATTTAACACTCATATTAAAAATACACTTTGTAAACAAGCATATTACAAATTGGAGGATTATATCCAAGATAAGAATGCTTGGAAACATGCTGGTCCAGCTCAATAGGACAATCTAGAGTCTAGACAAAGTCAAACTGGTTGCTATTTTAATTGTATCTATAATTTATTATATGATAAAAATAATAATACAATGTTGATTTTACATTCTGTGATTACTTTAACTCACACACTGACCTATTACTTTATACTTTTACATTGTTGATCACCGTGTATATATCACAAAATTAATCTGTCATTGCTTAATTTTTAATTATTTTACCCATTGTGGTATAGTAATTTTATTCTAGGTGCATCGTCTTCACACATAATTATATAATTAATGTATCATAAAAATATTATACAGAATTTTAAAAGAGTAACGGTAGAGTTTATTTACCATTCTTCGCCATACGAAACTACCTTTTGGAAGGGGCGACTAGAAGCAATTCTAATGTTTTGTAATTTTTGACGTTCAAAAGCGCCTTTTCTGTGCCTATTTAAAATTAATATTTTGACTTTGCATTTGAATTTGTCAAATCAAATCAAATAAAAAAAAATGTTTCACATAAACCTACATGGGCACTTGTGAAACGTTTCCTATGGAAAAGAGCCGGCAAGAAACTCCACGGTTACTCTTTTAAAACTAATTGGCTTTTACAATGTTTTCAAATTACATTGTTAATAGGTATGGGAGGACAGTGTAGACCTGTCATGTACTTAACAAAAAAAAAAAAGAAAAAGGTCTACAAAACACCTAGTCTATTAAGCCTACGACGTTCTCACATTCACAAGGTACACAAGAATCTATTTAAAATATTAATAAAATAATAAGAATAAAAACCTATTCAAACCAAATGACAAGTTTGCCATTACAACAAGTCTGAATTAATATCTTGTCTACAGAAACTGCTAGTAAATAGTTTGATGTACAAAATTGTCGAAAGCGGTAACCTGGCGGGGAGGCCGCTTTCCACTTAGTAGTCAAATAATTGTCTAGGTCAGTTTTAGGGCATTTATTTTTAAACAAAGATATGATTAGCTTTAACTCTTGTACGAAATAATCGAAACCATGGCAGTTACTATCTAGGAAAAAAAAAATTGGCTACATTCATCTACGAAAAAGATTCAAATTACCTTGGCAGGATCATCAGTGTCTAGAGCTGCCCCATACCAGGGGTATTTCTGTTCATGAACCAGACTGTCGTTGAACGTCGCATACAGCACCATGTGTCCGTCTGCTGACATCCATAGCGCTGTTCGAGAGCCCAGGATTTCTTCTGTAACAAATATAGAGATTTAAAAACTGGTTATTGATCAAAGCAAGTTTTCTTACAGGGCGAAGTAGCTTTCATCGTCCAATTATATAGTGGTTAAAAATATCACCTCAAACGTTCAGGATATTTGCAAAACACAAGAGCATTGATCCACATGCTTGACCGGATAACAGAGAAATAGGGTAATTTCTCTGTTTGTCGGCCATTTGAGACTAAACCCCTCAGGACCCATCCTAACCAAAACGATCGTAGTTCAAACACGTGACTGTCGCGCTTATTTGGTTAGGACGCGGAGACATTTTTTAGGGTTCCGTACGTCCGAATGAAAAACGGAACCCATATAGGATCACTCGTGTATCTGTCTGTCCGTCTGCTCCAGCCAATTTGGGCCGAATCTAATAATCTAAAAACATCTAAAAAAGCGACTCGATTCAATAACCATAAAACGCCAAATACGTAACGATAGACCTTAGCCCTCCTAATTATATCTGTAGAAGAAAAGAAATATTATAGATAAAAAATAAATTTATTAATAATATTTTTTGGGATACGTACAGGAAATACAACAATAATAAAAGAACATTCAAACTGACAAAATCATGACAACAATAAAAAAAATAAAATTAAAAAAAACTTAATAGTGAAAACAAAAACAAAAAAGAAGACATGTGCGAGGCCAAAAAGGCAGCTATCTCAGCATGATGCTGCGATATTCCGGGGGAGCGCTAACAAAATTCTGAAGATGATATCAGCAATATTTCAAGCAAATAAATGAATCTGAATCTGAAAGGCCGTCTGCAGTGCTAGGAGGCTTATTCGGCTTCACGTGACGAGATGACACAATGTTTTTATTTTTATCTTAATATTTTTGACATTAATTGGATTTCTTTATTGGATTTTATTTTTATTTTTGAATTATTCGGAAATGCTACGAGTACGGTTACTAATATAGTTTTTGAGATCTTTGTTACTAACATTATATGGTTTTTTTAATTATGTCTAAAATATTTTTAATTCTGCCGGCCAACTCTGCTATTGCATTAATGCTCCCACAGACAGTCGCGATGCGAAAGCGCGGTGCGACTCTAGTAGAACAATATACATATTATATGAAAACTGCAAGGAAATTCTTCTACTAGAATCGCGTTGCACCGTTGCGCCACGCCTGTCTGCGGCCTTTAGTTGTGGCCGAGTACTCATAACTAAATTCGGTCTGGTGAGTCATAGAATCGGGTGTAAGAATACGTTTAACGAAGCCGAGACTTAGTTGTTCTCCCCGTCCACGTCATTGTACTGTCAGCGTTTGTTTTGTACTGAACCATACCTAAACTTCTGGTTACGGAGATATTGAAGGTCAAAGTATCAAATTTTTTTTTACTTTTTTTCACGAAACAAGTTTAAAATTTTATAACTTTAATACACAACTCCTGTACCGTTGCATACATCCATAAGCACAATATTTTGAGAGTGCTACATTGCGCACTGCCGAAAACAGCGATTTTTAAATCTATACAAGTAAATAAAATTGAAGTGTCTGTTTGTAATGTCAAAATAACAGCTTTATACTACATGCATATGTATATACGGTACTTACAACAATAATAAAAAAATATGTCTTTCTGTTTGTTCCGGCTAATCTCCGAAACGGCTACGCCGATTTTGCCGGGACTTTCACTGGCAGATAGCTGATGTTATAAGGAGTAACTGAGGCCACTTTTATTAAAAGCCAAGCGGGCGAAGCCGCGGGCAGCAGCTAGTCAAAAATAAAAGTCGTTTCCCATCTATAATTTTTGCTCCACGTTACTTCATTTGATGTAGTACTACAGAATGCCTAAATATTGTTATCCCATCAAAAGACCCATCAAACAGTCGTCTGTTTGATGCGTCTTTTTACACACAGTATATACAACTAACAAGTAGGTTTCCAGAACTAGATGCTTTAAAAGCGAACCCGTAAAACACAGACTTCAGAAAAAATGTTTTATGAACTGTAACTGAAATAACAAGCATGAAATTTTCATCTTTTCATTGCAGCATTGAATATTTATTTGCAGCTGAACACTATTGGAAATGACTTTCAAATGAAATATGCGACACGTTGAAGCAATGTTCAATACAAAAATATTTTCTACGAAGGACCGTTTTTGTTTAAAACACTCGCTTTTTATGTCAACACAGAATCCTATCTTATATTATAACTGCGAAAGTGAGTTTGTTTGTTACGCTTTCACGCTAAAACGGCTGAACGGATTTGGATGAAATTTGGCACATGAGTAGACCATGACCTGGGTTATGTTTGTTACGCTTTCACGCTAAAACGGCTGAACTAATTTGGATGAAATTTGGCACATGGGTGGACCATAACCTGGGTTATGTTTGTTACGCTTTCACGCTAAAACGGCTGAACTGATTTGGATGAGATTTGGCACATGGGTGGACCATAACCTGGGTTAGGACAAAGGATACTTTTAATCCCGATATTCCTATGGGATCGAGATTTATGCGGGTGAAACCGTGGGGCGCAGCTAGTTGTTAAAAAAAGTTGATATTAAAATATAACATCGCAATTGTGTTTCCAAAGGAGCCTGCAGAGGTGTACTAGTACACTCGATTTCGCAAGATAAGTCCCATGTAATAGGAGCGAGCCTATTGCCATCAACTGAGCACAAATCCAAAAACCGGACTGCTACTAAGAAATTCCTAAAGGAAAAACCTAGTAACACTTTGCCCGAGCTGGAGACTGAACCAAGAATATCAGGCTCGGCAGCCATGCTAAAAGCCGGGACGAACGGCTTAACATGCTTTCCGAGGCACCGAGGGGTCCCAATATATAATAGATGGTCACCATCCACGAACCGACCGACCCGTCAGCTGTGATGTTCCACGCGCGTCTCAAAGAGATGTCAGCAAACTGTAGGGGTCCGCTAGGGCCGATGCCTGCCAGGGTCGCGCGAAAGTCCGAAAGGGATATCGTGGGCTCTAGCAACACACAGGCAACAGAAGGAGCACGGGTGGGTTTTAGTCAGTAAGAGTCTGACACGCCCTCCCGCTTCGCCCAGAGTAGGGGGAGCTTATTCGATAATTACCTAAACAAAAAAAAAAGCTGTTATCATTTAGCTACGAGTCCCATGAGAATATCACAAAGACGCCTATGTTATAACCGGGCTATTGTTTTGATAATCCTACATTTATGGGTGGCAGAGCAGTGGTGATGACCACTGCTCTCAAAACGGTGAAGGAAAACATCGTAAGGAAATCGGCATGTCCTAGAACCAAAAATTCGAAGACATATGACATCTACCAACCCGCACTGGGCCCGCCGTGGTGGATTACGGCCCACTCCCTCTCACAGAGAGGAGGCCTGTGTCCCAGCAGTGGGAATATTATAGGCTGATTATGTTATGTATGTATGTATGTATGTATGATAACTTAACTAATGAAACGAGTGTGTCAGCGAACCGTCACATCACAGCTGACAGCAGTGCATCACTTCTACTTCAGTGCGTATCGCAGCGTGCCAATGTGGCTCAAGTCATGTGTATACAGGGTGATTTAAATTTAACACCAACTATACACGCTCAACTAATCGCAAATAAAGACAATACGAGCTACAAAACCTACTACAAAAGTAATCCTAATGAAAGTCAAAAGGTAGGGAAAAGGCTTTCATAGACAGGCGCGACGCGTTTGTTATAGTTGACCAATTTCTATAAAAAACTTCATAAAAATCAAAATCAAAAGTCATTTATCCAAACTAGGCTGATAATCAGCACTTTTCGAACTTCAAAATTACATAAGACAGTCCCTCAAAACGCCCACCCTTCACCACTTCCTAGTGCTTTAGCTGGGAAGAAGTGGCGCAACAAACTCCCCAGTAGCACAGCTGTCTGTGCAGTTAGAAAAAAATGGTTTCTATACAATAGTATGCAAAATAATGTACACTACGCGCAACACAAAACATTACATTATTAGCCGTATGTCAGCTAGCACACCACTATACCAACAAAAAAAAAGAAAACACGAAAACTATACGCAAGCAGAAATAAAAACGTAAACAGAACTTAATACCTAAACAAAATCCTCCAGGCATAAAGGGCGTGCCCGCTTACATAAAGTTATTGCTGTAACTCAGTCACAAATGATAAACTAGGACCATCGAAGTAAAAATAGAAATTGTTTTACCACAATCGCGTCGCACCGTCGCGTCGCGCTTGTCTGCACGAGCCTTAACGATATTATCTAATTAATGAAAATGAGTAAGTACCTACCTATGTCAGCAAACCATCTCGCCACGAAGCGATGCATCGCTTCTACGTCATCGTCAGTGTGAACAGCGTGCCAATAAGGCTAATGTCATGTGTATATAGGGTGATATATTTAGTATGCAATAGAGTGGAACGGTTGACGTAGCGGAGAAGCTATTGACTGCTGCACGACGAGGTTTTGAGTTATGCATGAAACTAATATTTGTATGACGTCTGCAAATATTTTTTGCTAGTCTGCGGGGCAATTGCGTAACACACATAAAATGACAATTGATCGAAATCAGTTTCATTTTGACAGTTAGCCCACGTTCATTGCGTTATTTACCTTGTTGAAAAGACGAATTTTTCAAACCTATGAAGCAATGGATTAGCAATATGCTTCAAAACAAAAATCGCGGATTGTGATTCAAACTGTGTTACGCAATTAGGGTGCTGGTTGTACCTGCTTTATTATTTCATTTGCAAATTTACGGTATAAATTCCAAGAATGAGTTTTAAAGCTCCCTTAATAAAAGAAATCACGCTTAAATGAGCTGTCACTACGGTTCATTACTCGGGACACTAGCAAGTGATATGATCTCATCTCAATTGCTTTCGCCCTAAAGGCATGTACACCTACACTTTAAGCAATTGTGATCATTCATCGAGCTCAAACAAGCTGAATACTGTCAATTGTTCTAAAAAGAGAAATTTCTTGGTTTACTAATTAAAAACGTTGGTAAAAATATTCATAGTTCAAATTATCACTTCATATAATGTAAACACCCTGTATATCCGCATCTAATAATACCGCACACATGTGATGCAACGGGTCGCAGTCTCAATCGCAGTTATTGACATTCATTACTCACACTACATCATAATTTTATTACGATGCATATGATACGCCTAGATGTTATGAGGACCTGGTAATTGAAAGATAAACCGTGGAGTTTCTTCCCGGCTTTTCTCCATAGGAAACGACCAAATGGAACAGTGCACCTAGCTTCTGATGTTTCATAAGTGCCCATGTAGGTTTATGTGAAATAAAATATTTTGATTTGATTTTAAACTTCTGTTAGATTAATCGAGGTTCCACTTAGAGCATCGATTTGCGATATTCAAATTTTATTGTTAGGCGCCATTTAGATAGATAGATCGACAGTGTCCTCACTGACTAAATATGTAATATCTACAAGGACTTAGCCATAAGGCCGTCTACTGTTTCTTAAGATACAGGTATACCCTAGTTTAAGAGACAGGGAAACGCAATAGTCAACAGATGTACCATTTACTTCATAAACATGTTCTATCATATTATATAGGTACCTTGTAAAACTATCTTGCTGCTACGAGTTTAAGTTCTGTTTTCACACCATCTGTACCATCTTGATCAATAAATAATAATAATTATTATTATTTGTGAATTATTATACGAACGGCACCTACTGTGTTTGAACTAGGCTGTACCATAATGAACTTTGACTTCATTATCGATATATAGGTCAGACGTCCAAAAAATTTAATCATTTGGCACACATTTTTACAGGGGCACAGGTTAAGCTACGCTTGCCGCGGTTGGTCCGTGGATGGATGACCATCTTTACATACGCCCCTGCCCTCCGTGCCTCCATCCGTTTAGACTGGAAACCAACCCCACCAAAGTTGGGAAAAAGCTAGGCAGATGATGGGGACATTTGAGAGAAATCACAAATACCTATCTATTTCGAATAGTTGTTATCCCGCGTCTCAAACAAAAGCGATCGTCGCGCGAGTACGCGATCGATGGGATCGTTTGTATGAATTTTAACGCGATTTGATTGATCGCGCGACTATGTCGTATTCATATAATATTAGAATAGTCTCACGATCGCGTACTCGCCTGATAATCGCTTTTAGTTGAGACGCGGCCATATTCTCTAAACTTCATTTCAAACTCCGAACGGTGTCGAGATGCAAATCCAACAAATTCACTTTAAAACAAATAAGTCGGTCACTTGAATGAGGTTTGGAGTGAAAATTACAGAATATCATTGCAGATATCCTTGGTTTTTAATGGACCTGCCTAGTTTATTATCCGAAGTCTTTGTTTTAGTAACTTAGGAACCTCTACAGGTCCAAGTAACGGTGTTCGTGGAGAATCGCCAAGTTCATTATTAATGTAAATTGTTTCTTTTGGTATAAACTTATCTTAACTTGTGTAAAAGTTTCTGCGTTCACTGTTTCACTAAATACTATTATAGAAAACGAAGAAAATTTGGGTTTATTTTAATAAATTAAAACAGCTAGCAATAGGTATTATTTTCAGTGTTTACTGTAACGCTGCTCATATATTAAAAGCTACTAACACAAAAGGATAAACAGAAAAAAAAAAGCTGTGTACTCTATAGTACACAGCTTTTGCACCCTGTTCCTCGTGTCTCTATAGACACGAGGAACAGGGTGCAAAGTTCACTCATCCTCCATAGAAAAGGGAGGATCCTCCGACCAGATGGGTGTCGTGTCTGGTGGGCAACTGCCCTAAGTTTAATGACGAACTATCTTAGTACCACTCTAAACTCTGTTTGCGCGTTGCAGGATTTTGCGTGAGGTCAGTGTGTTGAGTAGTTCGCATGTGGCGATGTAGATGCCGCCACAGTACTGTCATCGGAATTGAATTGAATTTGGAAATGATACCCAAAATTAATACATTAATTCGAATCATCCTGAAAGGCAAAAAAAAAGCAACGTATCCTGCACATCAGGGTACATGCGAACTCCATATGCCCGCCCTCATTATACCAGAATATTCTCTTACACTCAGTATGTAAAAGAACACGCCAGTTCCTTCATTATACGAAAAATGCTATAAAGTTATAACACACTGTGTACGGTTAGCAAAAAGATTGCATTATTCACGCCCTAATACTGTTCGCGTAAATGCAAAGGCATATAATTTCAGTCGGCCATGTTTTTTCCAACGCTAGCTCTCGTTAGAACTATACAGAGATGTTGTACCGTCAGCATAAAAAGTTCCACTTGAATGAGCCGTGTTTGCTAAAAACGAACGTAGCGTTAGCAGAAAGTTAATTAATATTTAGACTTTTGTTTGAAAGCGAATACAATACAGGTAAGTATGTGAAAATTTTACGGCAAAATAGCTTGTTAATTTACCAAGTAAAAGTCTACATGCTAGAAAATAAGATAAACCAAGACTTGGCCTTAATTTCAAGTGCGTCATTATATGATCAACGATCTTCTAAAAGTAAACAACTCGGCATAAATGTTTTCGTTGCGTTACATCTACAGAAACAAGAAACCCCTCAATCATCTCTATGCACACATTTCAGTCGATTTTAAATGTGAATAATTTTACATATTCACATGACAGCTAGAATTTGCAGGGAGGCAGCGAAACGTGCTCTCAAACATACAAAGATACGTCGAAGCCCACGCTAGTAGAAATAATTGATCTACGAAACCCGCCCGTACTGGTACGAAATAAAGGCGCTGCATATGTCAAATTGCAACCATGGACGTGAGGTTGACTAGGTACAGAATAAAAAGAACCGGTAGCCGACGAAAACGTGACCGGGACACTAAATTATACCTCACTCATCGATTTACCCAGTCGCCATTTTACTAAAAAGCTTCCACATTTAAATTCCACATGTGTGTATAAAGTTCGTTAAATTAATAAAACATTTCCATGAGTTTGCCGACCGTACTCGGATCTTGTAAAGGTCAGAAGCACTGTTTATTTTGCTCTCTACCGTACATGGTAGCCTGGTACTGGTAGGTAGGTACAAACAGTGCGAAAAAGAGACTTACGAAATGTTTTAAGTCTCTTTTTCGCAATGTTGGTATACCATCTATATTTAACAGAGTAAGCAGGTAGAGTAATCAATTATCAAATGAAAATACAGTATGTTCATTATAACTTGACGTGTGACGCGAAAGTCTTAGTTTAAATACTAATAGAGTTCAAAATGGCGAGTGACAGAACAGAACTATCAATCACATGACTGCAAAGTTCAGTGTTACCAATAGCATTACGCGTCTAGTTATAATGAACGCACTGTAGACTCCACGAGTGGCGATACTTCAGTGTACGTAAGACGAACCCTGGCCTGGGTAGGCCTTTTTTATAATCATTGGCGAAACTTCACAAACATGATGGGTATAGATAGCTAATATCAATCAATCTGCTTAGCGTTTTCCCAACTATGCTGGGGTGGGCTTCCAGCTTCCAGTACAACCAGCTCAAGCTGAATACCAGTATTTGAGCGACTGCCTATCTGACCTCCACAACCAAGTTACTGGGTAACACGTTACCCCTATGTAAGTCTTTCGGTCTTCTGACTACCCGTAACGATAGAGCCGTGCGAATATTAAACTGCGCCCGGGGTAGAGATGTGAAGGCTGTATAATACTGTGGGTATTATACTCGTATGTACGGTTGGAATTATATAAAACGGTATAATTGTAAAACATTGTGCACACAAGTGCCGCAACTGCAACTGGTAACACAACGTGTTCTGCAACGTGGCCTCTGGTAACACAGGCAACGGAAGGAACACGGGTAGGTTTTAGTCAGTAAGAGTCTGACACACCCTCCCGCTCCGCCCAGAGCGGGAGAAGATATTTGATAATTTCCCATCCAAAATAAAAAAGTCTTCGAATTTATGGTTCTAGGACATATAGGTACGTACGTTATGTAGGTGTTATCATTAATCCTATTAAAAACTTTTGTCAATTAAAATAATAAATACAATTTGTGGGTAGTTGCGTAGCACGTCTTTCAATTTGACAGCTCGGCCACTTTCATTGCGTTATTTATGTTGTTGAGCAGACGAATTTTTCATACCTACGAAGCAATGGATTAGGCATTTTCTTCATAACCCTTTGATTGTGATTTAAAATGTGTTACGAAATTAAATGATACATTATTTTATTTCTATAAGGTTTGTTCAAATACTTCTGCACGTCAATCATATTTTAGAAACTAGATGAAGTCGGCCTTTCCTATCTGACTACTCTGAGAAGAAAGGCCAAAACAAACTCAGAGGTCATAGTCTCTTTTAAAGTCCAGACATAATCTTGATCAGATCATGTGAAGACCATTTAGATTGATGTCTGAAATGGTCTTTTGAGGAAAGAACCACACAAATTGAGTGGACCTGTCCAGACAGTGCACGCATTTGTCAGTAATCATCCAGCTCAACACAAAACTTAAAGAGCTCAACGATTCGACGAACAATACCAAAGAAAGGACATTTGGGTAGGCCGCATAAATGACTCAGAACTGCCAGACCGTGATTAAAACTAACAGAGAAAAAAAAATAAAAAATAAGTGGGTCATTGTTTTTTTTCATTGTCTTCACATTCACGATAACTAAGATATGATTAGGATGTGTGGGTTTTTCGTTTTAATAAGTCTTTAGCACATTTTCGTATCCGAAATTCTATTGGAGAACATTGACCGTAGGAATAATAAAAACTTTTAGACGAGTAGCATTGGGATACCACATTTAAAACATATCGATAAACCTTTCTACAACACCATAACATCAGGCCTGTAATCCCCGAAGAGTTTGGCAGAGATGTACCTATAGTATTTTAGTATTTAATTACTTTGCATACGATTTGTATAGAATCAAGTTTATATAACTAAACAGACAGATGTGCTGCTGGGGAGTTTGTTCCGCCACTTCTTCTTCCAGCTAAAGCACTAGGAAGTGGTGAAGGGCGGGCGTTTTTGGGGGAATGTCTTATGTAACTTTGACGTTCGAAAAGTGCTGATTTTTAGCCTAGTTTGAATAAATGACTTTTGATTTTGATTTTGATTTTGAGTACACCCACATTTCGCCAGTTATGTTTAGGTCCCACGTAATAGAGGGCGAGCCTATTGCCAACAACTGGGTACAAATCCAGACTCCGGGCTGCTACTAAGAAATTCCTGATGGAAATACCTTTTTTGGGGTTCCGTAGTCAACAAGGAACCCTTATAGTTTCGTTATATCGGCCTGTCTGTCTATTCTTAGCTTAGCCCAGAGACTCACACAGTTCTAGAAAGCTGTAATTTGGCATGGGCATACATGTTAATCACGCCGACAGTCGTTTTTTTTTTTTTAGGGTGGCACTAGATCTTCCCCATTTTACGTGTAAGGCCCTACCCTTACACGTAAAATGGGGATGTTATTTTTTTTTCTCGTCTATCCCATAGTGAGTATAGGTGGATAGGCCGTTCAAAAATATGAAGGGTCTGTGAAAACCATTTTTTGATTCAGGGATCTGCTTACGTAATATTAAGCTTTAAAGGGCAGATTTTTGTTACAGTCAAGTGTGCCCCCCCGCCCCCCCCCCCCCCGCCAGCTAAATGTTTGTTTCTGAATAATTATGTGAAAAAATCATGGCAGTAGTATATATAACGAAATTAAAAGAAAACTATCACAGCTAAGTAGGTTTTACAAGTTAACGAGTGATAGTCGACCAACATACAT
Source organism: Atethmia centrago (assembly GCA_905333075.3). Lineage (NCBI taxonomy): Eukaryota > Metazoa > Arthropoda > Insecta > Lepidoptera > Noctuidae > Atethmia > Atethmia centrago. The sequence goes on from HG995385.1 coordinate 21,517,952, forward strand.
TTGCAGTCGGAGAATAGACCGTGACGTATATCGATGTATGGGGGAACATGCTTTTCAACTACAATGTTAAGTTTATTTTGAGATAAATTCATCTCAACTTTGGAACCCTTCATTGTGCCTGGTCCGACACGCACTTGGCCCGTTTTTTTTTGTTTTAATAAAAAATTGTGTAAATGAAAAGAGCTTAGAACGAACACCAGGTGTACCTAAAATTGTCTAAAGGCCAGTACAGTAATTGAACACATAAATAAGCCTACATGTGTTTACTTTGTGCCACAGGTGTAGGCTTGCCTTACAAAAATGCCCGCGGTATTAAAATATTCCTGGGTCTACGCTACAGTAAGTTAACCGTGCTGCTTAGCGTGTTGTAGGAAGCTTACCGTCCTAAGCTCACCTAAGTTATAAATGTCACATTTGTGGTTAGTCACATAAGTGGCTTATGATCACTTAACGTCAAAGAGGCATAGAAAAAAAAGACAGTCTTAAAAAAAAAATTGGAAATGGAATAAAAAATAAATGGCCTCAATACTTTTTCGAAAATATAGTCTAAAAGCCTGCGTCATATATACACCTGCAGGCTTAGCATGACACTCTCTATTTCTTCGAAGAATAGACACGGCTCTTTCTATACAAAGTGACATTTCGTTTCTCCATTTTTGACATCGCACTGTAGAAATCCTTCTGCAATCTGTCACTTTGTCTTTCGTTTCTAACGATCCTTGTCTAGGTCCTTTTTTATGTAGACTATTTCAGAAGAAAGTTTCTATACCCAACTGTCAAAATCACACTGACAACTGACAGTTGTCTAAGGCAGTGAAGACAATTTGCACTTTTCTAGTCGACGGCCACAAGGTATATATGGTTATCTACAAAATCATGATTTCACAGGAGAGCGTTTTAAACGCAAAACTATGGTAATTAATAGAAGAACAAGGCTATCTTCTCCTATTTTACAACATTTTGTTAATAGGGCATTACCAAGGCAATGGTGAAGGCCAATATTACTATTATAATTTTTTGTTCCAAAATACGGTGTTCGACACTTTGAGAAAAAAAATCTAGTTGTCTTTATATACGTGACTTAATATCAGTAAAACTTGAGAACCAAACAGAAAAAAAATCGTATGACAAAACTAAGAATTCTGAGTCGAATTATGTAAAAGAGTGAATTTCGTAAAAAGTGCAGTTGACTCTTTCGATTTTGCTGCCGTCGTACTTTCTACACGGAACGTCATTTTTGTCTATTCTTCCGTAGACAAAACAGTGCTCGTGCTAAGCCTGCTGTACATACAAAGAAATATAATTGGAGTGTCTGTTTGTAATATCAAAAATAACAGCTTTTTACTAAATGCACCGGCGGCGGCGTGCGTGTATGACCAGATGTATGAATGTAAACGAAACAAAAGGATTATGTAAAGAGCGTGGCAGGTGGCATTCTATAGTTTCTGACTTGCCTCATGGGAAGAAGGTGTGAGTTTATGTGTGTACTAAATAGATATGAACTTAGAACAATAAAACGATTTTCTCTGCTTGTCTGTTTGTTGTGGCTAATCTCTGAAACAGCTGGACCGATCTTAACGGGATTTTCACTGGCAGATAGCTGATGTTATAAGGAGTAACTTATTTTAGAAAAACGCCACGCGGGCGATTCCGCGGGCAGCAGCTATATTTTATACATAAACTTAGGTTATGGAACTATAAAACTGATCTTAGCTTAGTATCTCAGATTTGCTTGGTTAAAAATAAATAAATCTGCATTTACGTGCCTCATTTGGGCTTAAAAACCTTCCTAGAAGTATTTCAGGCTATTCACCAGGCTTTTGACAACGGATTTGCTATAGATAAGGCAGGCTTGCATTAGCAGTAATGTTCCACGCGCGGCCTCTTAGACGTCGCGGGGGGAGTCAAACACGTCACTCCCCCCGCTTGACCAGACCGAGCCCGCAGAGGCAAGCCAGCACCAGTCGGGGGCCAGAGTACATAAGTGCCGCCGAACTCCGCTACTGAATGTCGAAGTTTGAAATGTCGACGTATGTTAGTTCTAAAGTACAGGATCTCGATGTACGCCAGTTCGAAAGTTCACTGGAGCGAAGTATGCAAGGCCGACGTATCGTTAGTTAGAAAGCATACGAGTGCGATGTACGCCAGTTTGAAATTACCCTGAATTAGAGTAATAGTAGGTTTTGAAAAGATTTTCAATTTGGGTATAATCTAAGGTAATAAGCCAGTCAAATAATTTCTTTTAAAACTTGTTTTGTTCAGGGTATGAATTGAACGTAAATCATTCAGTCTGTTGTATAGAAATGAGAATGAACGTGGAACGAAACAAAAATTAACATTCACTCGAGTGGAGCGTTTGACATTAGCTTATGTGAGTCGAACCGCGGGCAATAACTACATTGACATAATTTTGCTTCAATATGTTATAATAGTACCCAACCCCTTGCAACCATACACACATTTTCCACTCCATTATTCAAGGCATCACTCTGATAAATATTATTTATAGTTCCCCTACAATCTATGTAGGGTAGCCTGCTTAGTGGGGTAAAATAAACAAGGTTGCCACAGATAGTGTAATAATAGCTCGTTGTGGGTTTGTGTATTAAGAAGCAAATATATGAACACTGATGATGAAATGATGCGTTGCAACTTTGTGTCTTCAAGAGATTTTTTTTATCGAGCAATTTTCATTTTGCTTAATGTGCTAGGGTAGTTCGCAAAATTCTTATTTCCTTTTATTTTGATCAAAATATAATAATTATTGTATTTTTGGGGCTTGTTTCACGATGTCTGTGTGGCTTCTACGAACGGGAAGCTACTCGGAGATGCTGAGCCAAGTGCTTGGAAGTTTTATATGTATAATATAATATTTATATTAAATTTTCTATGCACATGTATATAACTGATTATATTACATATTTATGAAATATTGTACGTACAATAACTGTAGGTACACACACACCATCAAACACTCGCAATTGTACCACGTTGACAACCTTTACTATAATGGGGGCCTGGAGTTCTAAAATACGGGCTTATTTGAGACTCAAGATCTCCCACTAGCTACAAACTTTTCTTTTTATTATTATCTTTTATTCCATAAAACACATAAAATTATATTTTAAAATATTAGAGTATAAAAAAATATAAAAACATTGAAAAATATTAAAAATGGTAGCCCACCGGTATCGGGTCACTATCGGGAACAGGGTCCAAGCTACCGGCGCAGTCAGGACTCCAGAGAGAGGAACCTCCTAACATTGCGAGCCGTGTCTAGAAGTACCGCTTTCTGAATCAAGCCCTTAATCCAGCTACCCAACGAGAGCCTGCTTATTATTATTATTATTAAAATACAACCTGACACTGATCTGCAAATTGCAAAATAAGTAAGAAAATTTGAATTTCGCGGCCTACTGTAGCGCATTAAACTTTTTCTTCTGCAAAACATTCACACAGACCCCAAAAAAAGCAAGTCTTATTCCATGCGGAAATATTTATTTGAATACATTTTTATTATCATATAATTTATTATTTATTGATTTGACAATTCATTCTAGAATTTATTATTATTATATTTTATTGGAATGTTTTTATGGTATCGACAATTTTAAATAGAATTATTAAATAATGTGTGATAATCATTTAATAATTTATTATAATCAGCATGTTTGTACTAAGATAATATTTGTACGCCGATGACGGCTAGATATAGCGTTCTTTAACAATTACAACATCTTTACCTAACCTACGTATGTTCAACAAATAAAAAATTTTTTTTTTTGTATTTGTAAACAAGTCTATTCGTTTATAGATATAAGACATAGACAATCCTGCCGGGGTAGCGTGGCAGTCCAAAAGGGTTACCGAGGCCCCTGGCAACCTTTCTTTTAGTGAATCACTAGCAATAACCCACAGTTTCACTCGCATCCTAGAGAAACTACAACATGAACCTGGTTTAAAAGTCGCATATGTTGTCGCCAAGACATGGTTTATCTGACAGCCTGGTTGGTCTAGTGGTGATGAGGTCCTGGGTTTAATTCCCAGGACGGGCAGTGTTTGCCGGGGCCACGGAAAAGTCCGAAAGGGATACCGTGGCCTCTGGCAACGCACAGGCAACGGAGAGAACACGAGTGGGTTTTATTCAGTAAGAGTCTGACACGCGCTCCCGCTCCGCCCAGAGCGGAAGAAGTTATTTGATAATTTCCCACGAAAAAAAAAGTATGGGCAACGTTATTGTATTATGCACACCTGTACCTAACGCTTCGGGGAAACAGACATTATTTTATTTTATCCAAATCTGTTGTGCAGTTTTTGCATGATTGATTGACAATCTTCATAAATTCAAAATCAAAATTCCTTTATTCAAACTAGGCTGAGAATTAACACTCTTCGAACGTCAAAATTACATAAGGCGGTCCCCCAAAAACGCCCACCCTTCACCACTAAGCTTCACCAATAAGCTTTAACATTAATATAATTAGTAGAATGTTTAGTCACCGAGCTGACTTTCTACCCGGTATTGTAGGGACAATACCGGGTAGAAAGTCAGCTCGGTGGCGCGAAGTAAACACTACAGCTCATAATATATGCAGGCCTATTTACTTGTTATATACAACTCTGCTGACCTTTAGAATACTTTTAGATCAGGCTGGAGGAACCAAGGGTATTTTATGTCGCGGGACATTTTGCTAATGCAAGCCTTTTTTTTTGTGGTGACGGTATGGAAATCCTCATGAACTTTCTCCTCCCTGGGGCGGACGGATGGGTCTGTCTACTGACTAAAACCACCCCGTGTTCCCTGACACACTTGCACCGGGGGCTACGGGGCCACTTAAGCACTCTGGCCCACGACTGATGCTGGCCCGCCTCTGCGGGCTCCGTCTGGTCAAGTGGGGGACTGAGGTGTTTGACTCCCCCCACGACGTCTAAGAGGCCGCGCGTGGAACATTACTGCTAATGCAAGCCTGCCTTATCTAAAGCAAATCCGTTGTCAAAAGCCTGAAATACTTCTAGGAAGGTTTTTAAGCCCAAATGAGGCACGTAGACGCAGATTTATTTATTTTTAGCCAAGCAAATCTGAGCACGGATACTAAGCTAAGATCAGTTTTATAGTTCCATAACCTAAGTTTATGTATGAAATGTAGCTGCTGCCCGCGACATCGCCCGCGTGGCGTTTTTTCTAAAATAACAGCCTAAGTTACTCCTTATAACATCAGCTATCTGTCAGTGAAAGTCCCGTTAAGATCGGTCCAGCTGTTTCGGAGATTAGCCACAACAAACAGACAGGCAGAGAAAATTGTTTTACTTGAATTTTAATAGGATAATATTCTATGCGAATCAGACCGTCTCCAGTACAACAAACAAAAAATGTAAAACTTTGTTTTAGGGGGCCTGGTGACCTGACATACAGGTTTTCTAAAAAACTTAGTTTAGGCACCAGTCTTCCACAAATTAATTATAGACTTTTTACTGAAATTCTCTGTAATTTGTGGTAAGAAATAAATAAAATTATTATTAAAATAAAATTATTATTTGACACCGTCATAGGAATGAACATTCATCTGCTCATTAAATTGAATTCTGTGTTCATTCGGTAGGTAGGCGGGTGAGAGATGTCAAGTGCCGAGATCTAATATCGTTGGATGGACCGATCCAACGATATTAGATCTCGGACTAATGAATAAATTTTTCACCTTTGATTTATTTTTCAGACGTTTTACTTTGAGGGAAAGATGCGTAAAAAAGGACAAAATGGACAAAAAGTGAAGCGTCTGATATCTGCTTTAGGGAACAACTTCATGTGGCTGGGTAAAAAGTATACCTACCTACTATTGTCTTACCATTTAATGAATTAGAATCATTAATATATCTGTCTTAGTTAGATTTCTTCCGAACGAATAAATCTCTTAAAGAAAAGTTCTTGTGGAAGATGTATTAATGATTTTATTGTTTATACTTCTGTAAATACATAATTGTTATGGTCGCGAATCAAATTTTGATCAAGGTACAACCTGACACTGACCCGCAAATTGCAAAAAAAAAACGTAAGAAAATTTGAATTTCGAATCCACCTTAAAGTAAAATCAAAACGACTTACAGTCATATTACGAGTTGTTCCGAACACACACCTTTTTGTATGAGGAATAATTAAAAAATCATAATAATTATTAATAATTATTATGTTATTATTACTGTTACATAAAGACTTCGATTGGCCTTTCACGATGAAGCCCCATCTCGTGCCACTGTTTACAACTGGTTTAATGAGTTTAAACGTGGTCGCACTAATCCCACCGATGATCTGCGTGAGGGACGGCCTTCTACGGCGACGACTGAAGATATAACCAGAGTTATTAAAACTTCGAGTGTTTTAATAATTTAACAAAACATAACACCACGCCTTGTTTCCCCACAAAGAGGGCAAAGGTCTAGGTACCTATAGTACTTCCAGATTTCGCCAGTTATGTTTAAGTCCCATGTTATATAGGGTTGTAATAATTTAATTTTATTTTCCTAGTTATGTGCAGTTTCATATACTAATTTATGTAAACTCATGCAATTTCATCAAAAACACAATAAATTATATCGTATATAAAAGTATGGCGCCCTGAACCAACATTCCACCGCGGGGGTATGCGCTACAATCATCACAAAAGCCTCCTCCATGATAGCATAAAAACCACTGAAAACTGTATTGTCATAGAAAAAAAAGGGTTATATTAAACCATAGTATTGTTAGGGAAAGTGCTTTAATTAAAAAAAAAATCATTTTCCGGTACCTACTATTTCTGATTTCAAAATAAGAACACTACGATGAGTGAAGAAAAAGTTATGTAGGTACACGTAATATTCTCAACATCATGTTTAAAAAATCTTCGATGAAACATCACAGACTCAAGATCTCAATTTAAACCAAAGAATTCAGCGCCAAAATTAAATCAGTTCTAGAATAATACTCTTAAGTCCCATAAACCCTGTACCTCACTTCATTCCAAGTCTTTCTATTAAAAAGTTTAAGGTTCCTCTGTGGTTTCATCGTTAAGGTGCGCGCTCACGAGACGTCTCGATGACATTCCACAGATAAGATAAGTCGCGAAGACATCTGCTGAATAAATTCTTACAGGGAACGAAATGGTGATGATTCTGGAGAACTGAAAAGATTTATGTAGAATGGGGAGGATCTTGTTCTACGTAAAATATGGTTATTTTGCAGTCGCAAATATTTTTTAAGCAGCGGATTTACCACCATTCATAGGTAGTTATTTGTTATAATGTTATTTTCCTATAATAAAGACGTTATGTTATTTGTGTATATTTGTTACAATGTTGTTTTCATTAATTATGTTAAAATAATGTTATTTTCGTTATTTTTATTTAATTTGTGTACATACAGGTCAAAATAAAGAATAAAAGACAAAAGTACGCTTGTATAAAATAAAAATGTAATTTAAATATCAACTCTGTAACTAATTTATGTGTGTACAACAAATATTATGAATATTTTTTTAAGAACCCTTATTTTAAGAGACCAATTATTTACTCTAGTGACACACATATGATTTGTTATAAATGAAAAATAATAGCTGTAAAAGTGTTCATACTCATGGAAATTGAAAAATAATAAATGTTAACATATCATGTTTTTAATATTTTTTGACGTGATAACGTCTTATAAATCGATGAACGCCGACTGCACGCACGAAAAAGCATGACTCATTGTCACGTTCCGCCTGAGCCGAGCGTGCAAGCGAGAGCGCGGAACTAGCGATAGAGAGGCACGATCGGCCTAAGCGTTCGGCTTGTGATGCATCTCTCTCTTTCGTTATCACGTAATATATCGTCCGTAAACCGACTTTTTTTTATAAAAGACTTGGCAAGTCTATAGGTTGTATACTGATACAACCTATAGACTTGCCAAGTGTTTTATAAAAAAAGTTGCATATTAGTAAAGTCGCGTATTAGTTATGCATACTGATGCATAACTAATATTTATTATATTCAGCAAAAAAACTCGTTAACATGCTAAAAACACGTAGGAATGCTGAAAAGATGTGTATCGAATAATTTTGTGTCAATTTAGATGATAATGTAAAAATAACAGTGTTAATCGACTTTCGTTGCTGACCGTAACATGAATACTGGGATATATCCCAGTATTCATGTAATAATGAAATAATGAAAAATGATGTTATTGTATACAATAACATCATTTTCACGCCTTGTTTCCCAAAGGGTTAGGCAGAGATGAGCCTATAGTACATCCACATTTCGCCAGTTATGTTTAAGTCTATGGCGAGAATATTGCCATCAACGGGGCACAAATCTAGACTCCAGGCTGCTACTGAGAAATTTGAGATAGAAAAACCCAATAACATTTTGCCCGACCTGGGAATCCAACCCAAGATTAGACCACTAGACCTACGAGGCAGTAATACTGGAATATTTGTGTAATTTCCTACTATTCAACTAACTCACTCATTCCCAGAGGAATTCGAAACCTTTCCGCTTTTTGAGGCCTTTTCACAGAGAACCCTTTTGGGAGTGTTTGCGAAAAATAACTATGAAATAGTCGAGGAGCTTAGGGAATTTAGTGAGTAGATTCCATTGATGGCAGGACCTGTTTTTCTATAAATATTTTCATGTTTAATTTTCCAGATGGTTGACGTGCCTAGTGGGTAGACCGAAATATTTTTGTATAGCCGTCTTATGAGCTGGGAGTTAAATAAAGGGTACTTAAAAAAAAAGTAAGGATATACAAACCCGCGCTGGCCCCGCATGGTGGATTTTAGGCTGAATATGCTTCTGCGTTAAGGGGACTACAGGAGCTAAACGCAAATCTTTTATTAGGCATTATAAGATTTGCGTGTAGCTCCTGTAACTTATATGATCCACTGCAGTAAAAGAAAACAGATAAATATATGATATTCTTCAGGATACTAAGTAGATAGCGTGTTGAAAATATAATACAAAAAAAAAACACGAAGATACCTCTAAAAATTTTTTTTGAACGATCAACAACCATATTCATATACCTACATGCAATCATTCTGATTTTTTATCAGAATCTTAGACAAGCAACATATTAACGTAATAGTGTTTTAATTTTTTTGTAAATAGATAATTGTCATATTTTGCAATAAATATATAGAGGAGCGCGATGACACAACGCTGGTAGCGTTGTGTCATCGCGCTCCTCTATATTTTCTATGCAGTCCAACAGTGATCGTGCTTTAGCTGCCGTTAGTCTCTTAAGGCGCTGACAAGAGGCAAATGACCAAAATAGGCTTGTCTTAAGAAAATAAAATTGCCATATCTGTATAGTTTGTGGTAGCGGAAAAAATATATGTTGAACATATTTCTAAGAACTTGTTACCAATAAAACGATTTGAAAAAAATATCGATACAAACTAACGTTAAACTAATCTCTTACCTTGAGTTTCAAACAAAATATCTGTATTAAATATCAACATACGTTACGTATTTGATTAATAAATAAGAACGTCTTATTTTTATGCAGAACTTGGTTGTTTTCGAGTAAAAACTCAATTTTGAGTAAATAAATTATATTATATAATTGTATATTAGTAAATAATTGCTTCATATTTTGCAATAAATTACAAGCGTTGTGTCATCGCGCTTCTCTTTCTTTTCTATGCAGTCTGACAGTGACCGCGGTTTAGGTGTTGTCAGCGTCTTAAAGATAGAAGACAGTTTTGGTATAAAGTCGCTTCTGCAATCGTAAGGCGCACATGGTACACTATGGGCACCTCTGTCTAGATTAAGTCTTCTGTGATAAGGGCAGGGTAAAACTTAGACCATTACGTCACAAGAGCACAGATTTACCTATCAGAAATAACAGTTATTCCTGGTTTCCTTAGATAATATGCCCCACAGCAGCACCACTTTATGCCCAGGCAAATCACTGTCCATCCTATGGTTCCCTGGAAGAGATCGCAGAAAGCGATAAGGCCGCCCATTGTATATTTTGTAGTGTTTGATTTATTTTTTGTCATGTATTTTTGTGGTGTACAATAAAGTATATATAAATAAATAAATAAATAATATATCTTGTAGATTCCGTATTAGTTTGGTTGACATTTATATCACTGAACGATTACAGATCAAGTTTAATTATGGTTCCGGTTGTCCTGGGAACCAAACACGAAAACAATACAAAGCAATTAGGCAAGAATTGAAAACGAAAGAAGGTTAAATTATTTACACATTCCCTGAGTAGTGGTAACGGTCCCGACTTACGAGTTGTAGGTCGTGGGTTTGAACCCAGGCAGGCGCTTTAATCTGCATAAATAATTTTATCACCACTCTCAAAACGATGAAAGAAAATATCGTCCTAGCACCAAAAATTCGAAGACATGTGACATTTACTAACCCGCACTGAACCCACGTGGTAAAATTACAGCCCACTCCCTCTCGAAGAGAGGAGGCCTGTGTCCCAGCAGTGGGAACATTATAGGTTGATTATGCTATACATTTCCTTGAGACTCGCACAGACCAGGGAAGCATGACACAAAAGGGTGAAGGCCTATACTGAACAGTGGTTGGAACAAGGCTGCCAAGGAGATGAAGATGACATATTTCCTAGTTATGTGGACAAAAACTAGGTATTGTTGATCTTGAACAAACAAAAAAAGGTTAGACTCAAATACAGCGGAAAACTTTCATCTATCTGACCCGAATGTCAAGGTTTACGTGCCTAGATCAATTAGTGTCGTCGTATGCCCGGCCGGCCGAGAATAGGAGCGTACATCTTTCACACGATATTGTGGTCGGATAGTGAGTGGGATATTTGATTTTATTACGCTCAAACACTTTTGGAAGAGTGTGGGTAAATGTGTTCTTTATCGTATAATATAAAATATTGTGTTTGAACATACATTGTCTATGATGTTGGTGGTGGATGGAAAGGAGCATTTTCATTTAGGTATGTGAAATGAAGGGACGTTCTTATTACTTATTGGCGGTCGTTTCCAAAAATGTGTAGAACAAATTGTAATTTTCATGAACAAAACAAAACACTAGCTAATATAGTTTTCTGATTTAGCTGTTAAGAGCCCTATCACAAAATTGCGTTCTCACAGATTAGGTATATTGAAGCTCGCTCGGTGTCACGTGTTCACGACGCTGTACTGTAGCTACGACTAAACGACTTTGATACTTTTTCTATTATTGAGTTATTTTTTATTATTTTTCTTATTGTTTGTTACTAATATATATTACTTAAAATACTGTCAATATTGAAAAGTAATTGAATAATCAGATGAGGGACTAAAACTGTTAGGTATCTTAAAAAATCAATAGATTTAAAAACGTAATTTATGCATACAGTTTTAGTTTTGTAAAAATATACCTACGTTTTCTAATTATAATGTGTATGTTGCTGTCAACTTTTAGCCCGCGGCTTCTCTTGCGTATTTCGTGATATTATTGTTGTTATTTTTTTTTCGATAGAAATTGTTTTATGACTTCGTAAATGTCTGTTGACGTTTTGTATAACAGATAAGTAGGAAAATATTTCCATCAAAAACAATTCAATAAAAATATGTGATATTTCTTTTAGGCATGGTATTTATTATCTTTATGTCTAGCAGCGGGCGTTTTACAGTTGACATTATTTACTATTTTTACTGAATAAAAAAATAAATTAGAAAACTATGTGCCTCGGTGGCATCGATCTGGCTTTTCGAGAGTCGATTATTTCTGGGAGCATACATTCATGGTAAAAACGCGTCAACATGGGTAACATTTCGGTTTTCCAAAAATCATCGTCTCTATGAACCCTCACTACTTTCATTGTAAAATCCGGACCTGTCCACACTGCAAATAAGCAGATATTGGTTTTTCGATAAATGGTTTTTCGTGCAATCGTGCGTTCCTGGTGATATGCCTTTAGAAAAAGCGCGACCGCAGATAACGCAATATTTGTTACGGACTCCAATGTGCAGAACCTTTCCGGTATGTTCCCCAATGATTGCTGCACATCCAGATAAAGCTGAATAATTCGTTTTATAAGATCGTTTGCTCCAACATGCATCAGCTTCTACTGGTATCATTGCTATTCCAGCACCATTGACGTCACCACGAGATACCGCAGCCTCTCTTTCTTCTTTGCCTTTCTCTTGCATTGACTTTTCAGCAGTAATTCGCCATATCTCGGCAACGTCATTATGTCTAGAGTTAAATAAACGAAATGGAATCGATGGTAAATCCTTGGAGGCATTGAGCTCGTTGAGACTTGATAATCCAACTCCTGTTAGAATAGCTCCTGATACCGCTCCAGCATTGACGTCAAATTTCAAATCAGTATGGTTGCACGTTTTTAAATTAAAAATAGAACCGCACATACGACAGTTAAAATGAAATGTTTATATCAGTCCATTTTGTTTTTCTTTAATTAATATCATATTACTCAGTTTGCAACCAAATTTCTCACTATGTTTCTCAATATCAAACAATTGATTTAAAAATAACTGAACATCTATTATTCTCCGTCCCTGAACTACGTAATCTGCTTCCTGAAACAAATATTATTTCTTTAATAATACAAGAGATGAATAATCACTTATTTTTTATTTTTATAAAGCTATTATAAAAATCAATAGGTTTTTTCTTACGGTACTGTTCTCGGATTCCATTTCTATCGTCATCGTCATATCTATTTCGTCAAGTGCTGGGATTGGCGGTTCGTCTGTTATATTTGAATTATTTTTAGATGACGTAGGAACTTCGCTGATCTAAAATAAAAAATACATCATAAAATTAAATATAAAAAAAATATATTATGTGCTAAAAGGTAACGGAAAAGGTTTGTTACCGCATCCTCTGGGTCGATGTTTTCTTTATTTACCGGAGATGGAAATGATTTTTTGGCGGAACCGTTATTTTTTCTGAAACATTCCCATAAATTACTATACAAGATGCAGTTTTGAACCTGCAAAACCTTTCAGGTGGTTGTTATGAAACTCGTAAATAATCATATAACAATACGATACCAAGTCAATAATCAATAATACTTTTTATTTTAGATTTTTAAATTTTATTGGTTTTCGGAATAACTCTCGTATTAACCCTCTTCAAAAAAAACAGAATCACCCGTTGCGATTTATCGCGCGTCATGTCACTGTGTGCGTGAATGCGATGACCAGTGACGACAGGCTGTACGAGGCTCCGCCCACATTTCTACGTAAGAAAACGCGGCACGTAAGTTGAACTAAAATGGCGGTCTAGCAATTTTAACCTTGAGATGTAGTTCGAATTTTAAAATAACAATGTAGTTTCTACATTATTGTTTTTAAAATTTCGCTAAATAATAACTCATTTTGAAGCATCATTACAATGCGAAAATGTTCATCATCTGCAGAGCTTGTTCCCAACTATGTTAGTGTCGGCTTTCAGTCTAACTGTATGCAGCTCATTACATGGAGTGCCAGTGAATCACGTAGGGCGACTGCGTATCAGACCTCAACAAACCAGTTACTTGATAACACGATACCCATTTGTTAGACTAATTGTCAGACTTTCTGGCTTTTGATTACCTGTACCAATGACCCTATGGCAGGGTTGTAATGTCGTTGACCCGTGTGGTACCTAACGACTGTCCGAGAGCTACAAATCTATCGGAACCAAAGGCTTTAAGTGCTTTCCGAAACACATGATTTCAATGATGTCCTAAGTTTTAGAAAGTACGAGTACTTACATCATTATGAATTAAAAATAACACAGTGGTACTTGCTCAGTTGCGAACCCGCGACCTCATGCATGAGAGGAGAACGCCTTAACCACTGGGCTATTACGATAAATAATAATAGTAGGAAGTAGATACTACTAGTCCAAAAAAAAGTTCACGTTAGCGTCGTTAGTTACCTATCAGCTGATGAATAAAATAATAGGCGGCGATAAATAAACCTTACATACAACGTAAGCAGTTCCTGTTGCACAGCTGTGAAACTAATCGCGAGCGCGTGCGCGCCTAATAATAATAAGGTTATGTAGGTAAATTCAGCCCAAGGACGGTTTTCGTTTTTATTTGTAGATTAAATTGTTGATTTAAGATTTTCTTTTCTGCTTTTTAATGGGGTGAGGACCGACAAAAATACCTCAAGATAATTTGTGCTAGTTAAGTAGGTAGGTACCCATGTGTTAGGGATTTTAAGTGAATTATTTTGTCTGATAGGTATTTTTGGCGTAGTTAAAAATTTTAAATCAACTTATTTAAACTTATCAAGTTGATTTAGCTAACATCGTATTTACAAATTATTGTCTATGTACAAATAAATAAATTACCTACTTATGTTACCTGGAGGTATTGTTCAAAGTTTCAACCGTCACACTCTAGCACGACGTTGCACCACACAAACACATTCGTTTTTATTGTGTCGAAAGCACTGATCACTTTTTGTTTGTTATGAACATTGTAGACGCCAACTCGAGTAAATAAACACTGGTCCGTCTACAGGATGTTGGTGTCTTGGTGTTCCGGCAACCAGCCACAAAATGTAACTCGCGCGGCGTTATCAAGTTGGTGGAGATCCTGTACCTTGCGGTAGTGAAAAGGATGCTGCATTTCTTTGTGCAGCAGCCGCCACACTGTGAAGTGGTGCACTCCAAACCGTCGACCAGCCTCCCGTTTGCTTGCCCGTGGCTTTCGCCGGAAGAATTCCAGAATATCTTCCTGCAAGGAGACTGGCAGGCCTTCGTTGCCGCGACCTTAAGCATGCTGGGGAACGTCGAACTGCCGATGATCGAGTCTCTGCGTAGCAGCCAGCATTACCCTGTGTAAGGGACGATGCCGATTGGGGAATAACTCCGCGAACATTTCGATGGCACGAGATACATTGTCTCCGCTGATGGCATACAAGCGTACCATCTCCGCCAACTACATTGGAGTATTGGTCTGTCATTTTTACAACTAGGTAGTAGGTACCTATCGCGACCGTTAATCGAAGGCGCACTTGACGGGCGGAATTTGCAAGCGTATGCACGCGTCGGCGCCATCAATCACACTAATAAATTGACCCGATTTATTTGCTTGTGATGGCCGCGGGGGCGTGGCTAGTGGTAGTGGGAGCGTGCGCTGGTTGGTGCTTTGGATCTATGAAAGAAATGTCGGTTGCGTTTGTTTGTGTGTGTGTGAAAGCGCAGTTTAAGGACACGTACAGACTGGCCGCGTTTTAAAAAGGGGAGTTCACACATACCGATTTCCGTAAATAAGAATAAAATGAAAAAAAAATACCTGCCCATTTTATTGTTGATTCGGGTCGAGAATCACTAACATAATTACCTCCTAAAATGTTTTGCAGGTCCAAAGCAACACCTTGTATAAATGGCTGAAAAGTAACACAAGAAAATAAAATGTTATAAGTTCATAGAGGAATGCTGTAGGTACCTTGCTTCATTTGTATTTCTTAACGTAGATGCATATCTTTTGTTCTTAACACATCTATATACGGAACCTTTTCGACCCATGCTAGAAATAAACATAACAGTAAGCAACGATTCGTATTTAAAATAAAATTATAACGAGTCAACAATAAACTTTTCCATATAAAATAATTGTTCAATATCAAGAGTTACAAAGAATACTTACATGATCAAAATAGGTAGTCGTACTATACGGTTTGTGCTCGATCGTTTGCCGCGAAAAATTTCGGCATAGGTCCAACCTCATATAGCGCTCGCGCGGTACTGAGTTCGAGCAGTCGATACACCGTATTATAAAGCGATTTGGCAGGTTGTAATTACTTTTATTTTGAGTTTTATATATTTTTATTTATTTTTTAATTATGAAATCTTAATTTGTTATGAACTAAAGTATATTCTGGTATAAATTTTACGAAGTAATATTAATGTAGTAAAGATAAATTCACAGTTAATTCTGAGCGTTTTTAGTGGTTTTATGTTTTTGAATTTGTTTTTTTTTATAGTTATTCTATACATATATCAAAATTCTGAGGCCGCTATGTACTAAACCACTTCTTAAGAGATATTATTATATTTTTTTTATTTCATTTGCTTTTACGCAATAGTTCAATCCACGAGCTCGAAAAAGTGCCGTCGCGCATTTTATGAAAAACTTGCTTCGGAATTTTGGCTTTATTTAAATAGATTATAAAAAAAAACAAAATGCGAGGCCGCTATGAACTATAATAATAACTATTCTCCACTACTCAATAAGTCATACTTATCGAAGTCTTTCAGTTTCTTAGAATGAGAACGCCAAAGTTGTCCATTTAACGCAAAAATCACGGTCAAAATGTAATAGGCCTCTTAACGAATTTAAAATTAAAATCAGAAAACTATAAGAAAAATTAAACGAAAAATATAGATTTTGTGAAGTTGAAGAAATGCCTCAATCCTAACTGAACCGAGGTTTCAGTTTTGCAACTCAATATTTATTCAGAACTAGCTGTTGCCCGCGACTTCGTCCACGTGGAATTTAGCGTTTTGTTTTATTTAGAATATAAAGTTTACTTATGAAAAGCACAAAATTACAATAACACATCCAAATAGGTGCTGCTAATACCAGCATTAAAAATAGTTCACAAATACACAAACCATTCTAAAGATCCCCAAACACCAGAAACCACAACATGTTAATTTTCTACCCCTGAGGAAGGGAAATGATCATTTTATTCCGTTACCCGGCTTGTAAACGAGCGCCCACCTTTATCTTAATGAACACTTGCACTCGGCTCATTTGCGTGCCAGTTGTCAGATTGTGCCAGTTGCCATTCTGCCACATTCCTTGGCATCTGCCAGGTTGCCACTAGAGATGCGCTTGGAGGGGCGAAACGTGTTTTATGCGAAATTTCGGCAGTTATTTCTGGTTGGAATGAATGCTGGGAGGGTGTGCTCGGATTTAAAGTCAAATGATTGGCATAAGGCACCATGAATAACTTCCATGGCTGGGATTGGGTTTTTCGTTAATTGCTACAAATGCCAAGAATAGATTTGCAGTTATCGCCGCGTTTGTTAAACAAATTAGTGACTGAAATTGCTTGTAGTTTACAAGCAGACGAGGACGCTGCTGCCTATTGACGTCATCCTTTACCCCTAAAGCCGCCATTTGTGATGAGATTGGGATGTTTTATTTTTTAACAAGAACTTAACGAAGCTGTAAGCTGAGCAGAAGTTGTGAAAGATACATATTAGTACATTTAGTCACCCCCGTTCGCCCCCTATCGCATAGGAGTTAAACATACCTGGCGGAATGTGGGTGCACTATTAGGTGCACCTCTGCCCAACCCTTCAGGGTAACAAGGCGTGATGTTATGTTATGTTATGTGTTAATAAATTCTGTGCTGTAAAGACAAAAAAAAACTATAAAATGCGTCCCCTAGCAATCGACGCAAAGACCTTTCAATTTGAGATACAGAAGTTTAAATAATACTTAGGCCAAGGCGTCTTTAACCGTTAGGGAAAAGCGGAAATACAATATGACTGGACTAAGAAAGGAACATTATTAAAATTATACAACTTAATATTATAACTTGTATACAAGTTGTAATATAAGTAGTATAAAAGCTTATTTGAGATAAAAGCGATATCGCTGTCGCGCTCAGTAGCAATACCGAATCGGTACGCGATATCACTGTCATGCTCGGTAGCGATACTCGTCCCAAGAGTAACCGGCGCCCCTGGCAACACAGGCAACAGGAAGGAATACGGGTGGGTTTTAGTCAGTAAGAGTCTGACACACCCTCCCGCTCCGCCCAGAGCGAGAGAATTTATTTGATGATTTCCCATCCAAAAAAAAAAGTGACTAACCAGAAGACGGAACATTATAGTTACCGAGCGCGACAGCGATATCGTTACGAGCGCGACAGCGATATCGTTAGGAGCGCGACAGCGATATCGCTTATATCTCAATAGAACTTTATTCTGAAGTGCAATGGAAGTAAAAAAGGAATTGTGTTTTTCTTTTGTTTAGTCTATCTAACAATAGAGTCTTAATATATGAATTATTGATGCACTTCCACAGTTGTAGGAAATAAGAGCATCATATCAGAAAGCCAATACCCGTAATTAAAAACATGCAAAATCTAGTCACAATCTCATTTCAGCGAAAGTCAATAGCTTGTCAAAGATGTATGAAAATTTGAGGTATTTTTGAAAGATTAACACTGAGATTAGAATTCGAACGTTCATAAAAACACGCCAAACACTTCATCTCTTCTTAAAAATCATCATCACTTCTTGAATTCTTGATCTTGTTTCATGTTTATGTATGTACGAGTATGTATTTATTGTATATGTAACTGGTACACCACTGACTACCTGCAGTATTGTCTCTCCTTCCCCCTTTAATCAATCCAATGGTTGTCCGTAATAGATAGCTTTTAGCGATAAGACCGCCCATTGTGTCACCCCTTGTAAAATTTCAACATTTGTATCTGTAATTTTTATGGTTTACATAATAAAGAGTATTCTATTATATTCGCCTCTGATAGCAATTGTCCCGTTGTAGGACTAGACTGAACTTCTTTTCATAGACACAACAAACTAACTTAATTATGCATAAACAGCTGATAGAATTATGCACATAGATAGACCTTGTCCTAACACACTGCGTATACATTTTATCAGAGTGAAGAAAACACACAGATTACTATAATTTCTTATAGTAATCTGTGTGGTTCTTTCCTCAAAAGTCAATTTCAGAAACTAACTCTACATGGTCTTCACATGATCTGACCAAAATTATTTCTGGACTTTAAACGAGACTTTAACCCCTGCGTATGTATCGCTATTTCTTCTCAGGGGTAGTCAGATACGAAATATCGACTAGTTTTGTATTATTTAGTTTGTTTTTTATATTTAAAAATATTATCCAGTTTTTTTTTGTAATATTTAAAAATGATTCCTATATCCTATTTAAACAGTTTCATTCCATTTAATTTCTTTATTTTTGTGGTAATTAAGTTGAAGTTAAATGAAGTAATTTCCTTAGGATGCATTCGAAACCGCGGACATCAGACCTTATAAAATAAGGGCATTTATTAGCACGTATAAAATATGACTATTAGGTACAAGTAAGTTAAATAATTAATAACTTACCTCAATTATAGGTTAGTAAAGACGCACAGAATTTGTAGAAACTTACTAGACCCGTAACTCACAAAGTTGGTCTCAGACGTGCACTTTGTAAAGAGCGAGTCGACATGCAGTGTGGGGAAATATCGATAAATGGTGCTAAAACTTGTGCTTCCAGATAGCGAAAATATAGTCATCATTTTATATTCTTAACTTTATGCAGACTATTGACGGCTTAGTGTTGAATTTATCGGGTGTAAAAAGACGCTTAACGACGCCGAGAATCAATTGTTTTCTCCGTCAATGTGATCATTTATTTATGCGGGACCATACCTGGCAACCTTCTGGTTAAGGAGATTTGTTCAAAGTTCCAACTTTTTTTTCGCGATTTTTTTTAAATGTTGTCACTCATGTTTAGATGCCCACGAATCCTGTACCATTCCATGCACCCATAACAATACTTTTTTTTGCGTGCATTACATGGCTCGTTTACATTAGATTTTTCACACCAAAAAAAGAAGTCATTTCCCAGCAATTACTTTGTGTAATAAAATGGTCATATTTATTGTATTCTAGACTTTTACACTTATTATTATACATTTACTTTACACTTATTTAAATCGATTAAACTAAACGATCACCATTGCAATAAATATGACCATTTTATTGCACAAAGTGACAGCTAGCACATCTCAGATTACTCCTGTCAATTAATAATTCGACTTTAGTTTGAAATACAGAATGCGTAGATGACGGCTTCGTGATGGGTCTTTTTCATGTGTATCTTAGAAAGAAGTGGTGAGAATTTGACGAACGTTAGTTTATCCTCCTGCCCTTATCAATGCAGCATATAGTCTTTTTATTTATATCATCTTGCACATGTATAATCAGCTTATAAAGTTACTGCTGGGAGACAGGCCTCCTCTCGGTGAGAGGAAGTGGGCCACAATCCACCACGCGGGCCCATTGCGGGTTGGTAGGTGTCACATGTCTCCGAATTTTTTGGTTCCAGGACATGCCGGTTTCCTCACGATGTTTTCCTTCACCGTTTTGAGAGCAGTGGTGATAAAATAATTTACACGAAGCTAAGCGCCTGTTTGGGTAAGTCGTGGCCACGTAATACATCCATTCTTTATTTTTGGTTTTTCCCTACTCTTATGGCACCTTTATAGGTCCTCTTTTGTTACTTATAGCGGCATTGAATAGATATTCGTATGATCTACAAGACACCTAGCTGTTGTGTGTGTGTGTGTGTGCAGAACCATCAAAATCTCCCATACACTGTGTCATAATTATCATTATCATTCGGCCGCCCTTATCCCAATTTATTTGTGTTCGGCGCAACATCATTCATTAATTTTCTTCACGTCTTTTTCTTCCACACTTCTCTATTAGTCGTCACTCATATCGGTAGTCACCCCCTTTCTAGTCATATCATCTTTCACACAGTTCATCCATCGTTTCTTTGTTCATCCCCTACTCATATAGCCATCCACATGCATACTCAAAACTCACACTGACATACACTGTGTTTGTATCATTATGAGATTTTTGTTAAGAAACAGTACAGGATTTTAATGAAGTACAAACTGAAAGAGGTGCAGGGAGGTAGACCGAAAGACTGATTACAGATCACTGACCTCAACTGGTTTGTTACAGGACCCCTTCCATGAAAATCTAACTAGGTATAACCTGATATTATAAAGACAAGAGTATCGTATCAGTAAACTGAGAAATTCCAGCAACGCTGGCAGAATTAATTAGACAAACATGGTTCGCCCACATGAAAATACACCCAGCTAGATGCAGCTGATATATAGTCGAACAAGCTATTTAGTGCACTACCAATATTCACCACCCGTAATAAAAATTGCGTGCTTAATTACTTTTAAACTTAGAGGGTGATGTAAAAGAATCGTCTTCACACTACACTCAGAAAGTTGTTTAAAAGTAGTTGGTAGATAGATATGGAACCTGTATACCTACCAAATTAAAAAAAAGGAAAAAAATAAGGGTCCGTAGTCTATCTGCCTGCCTGTCCGAGGCTTAGCTCAGAGACTCTTAGTACTAGAAAGCTGTAATTTGGCATGGGTACTACTTATACATATTAATTACGCCGACATAGTGGTAAAATAAAATCTTGAAAAAGCATCTTTGAATAGCCCGTTCAAAAATACTGTGGATCTGTGAAAACCAATTCGAGTCAAGGGGGGCACCCCTTCATTGTGCGTGGTCCGACACGCACTTGGCCGGTTTTTTGACTAAGAGACACACAACATAAACCGGAAAATTAAAAAAAAAACCAAATATTTCTATTTGTTTTTTTAACACTTACACTTTCGTGTAAAGTGCATACAAGTTAGCAGTATTGTGTGCCTCACGGCTGCGCTAAATAAGCTTCAATTCAGCAATAATGCCAGACAGTTAGTGACTGTCGCTGGCTATAGAGCAATAAGGAGTACTAACAAGTTACTCCTAAAAAAAAAAATGCTCTATAGAACAAGTTCTATAGACCAATTTTTTATCAAAAGTACGGAAAAGCAGTAAGAATATTAAAACATTATAAAATATCCGTTTTACTTTTTAATGTTGGAAGCCTAAAATTGGACAAACAACCCACATAATTTTAGCTCCAGTCAAAATCGACAGCTTCCAACGAATCTTTCCCAAACACCACAAACATAGGCCAAACATTATCACTATCATGGAACTACCTTCATATCAATAAAAATAACATTTATCGGAGAACGTTCAACTAGACACCCTCTAAATTGAATTCAATTTTCTCAAGGAACAACCGACGAGAGTTTCGATCGAAACTTTATTAGAATTACAATATTGAGCTGAATGAGCGTCCGCCATATTGAAAAAGCGAATCGTCCGATAAATATCAAATTTCATGGACCCGCAGTTCAAGAGGCAGTGGTTTAATTTTATATTGATATTAGAAATTGTACTGAACCTAGCCTTACGGCTTTACGGCCAGGTTCAGTATAAAATATATTGAAATAATTTCTGTACATAATACAGGGTCATAATTAATTAGCTAGCCAAACTCCGCAGACGTATCGTTATCTAAACATGCTAAAACAAAAATAAATTCATTTGACTGGTCATCTCTTAGCTGCCATGGCTTATTTTAATTTTTGAATTACTTTTTTTGTTATTCTTTTTATTACGGATATCAACTCAGATAGTTGAACTATCTGACAAATGCACGTTTTCACAAAAAAAAAAAAATGCCTAAATTAAATGTTTAACTTTCGGCGCTAAGCCAAGCGTTGAAAATCCAACAGCGCGCTTTTTTTAGGCATTCATTTAGGTTGCGCTTAGTGTTCGAGAAAATGGGCATACGTATTTCACTAGTAGACATACCTAAGGGGTACTGAGATCCAATATTGATCTAACGTCCTTAAAACTAGATTTTTACGAATAGAACGAGAATTCATCCATTCATTCTCAATTAAGTTATTATAACCTGTTCAGATATCCAATATGAACGAAAAGAAAACATGAAAGATACTACTTTTTTTACAGAAATATAATTTAGTTATAATTAAGCAATATCAAATAACGCATACGCTTTAAACAATAAAATATTCTGAGAGCTCTTTGCAGTTAACCTACTACTTCCCTTTCACAATGACGAAATCGCTCCCGAAAAATTAAAATTGACTAGCCACATTGGTTTCACTGTTGCAAAACACTTTCCTTTGTGAAAACGGTTATGACGTAAGCATTATACGGATACGCCTTGCCGACCATGAAATTGAAGTGTCTGTTTGCTGTGAGGAAATATTTGAAAATTTTCGGGGACTATTCTATGGTAGAAGCGATAAAAGTGTGGGTAGTCTTTGTTGTTTGTCGAGATTATGGTCACAAGAAATTGCTGTTTAAGTATTGTGATGGAGCGAGTGGACAATTTAAATAAATTGTTGAGTCGTGGTTTTCTTATGAGCGAGAAAACGTTAGGGCGTCCCAAATATGTTTGATTATTAAATCTAAAATTAGTAGCAAAAGCCTAAAGCCATTAATCCTTACGATTAATGCCTAGCCGATTAACATTTATAAAATCATTAATCAATCACAAAAAAACTATTTTCAGGATTGCTTTTTATATTTTTCTTTGGTGTAAAACTTTATTAAGAGTTCGGAAGTATTCGGACAACCTCGAAACATCATCATCCTAGCCTTTTTCCCAACTTTATTGCAGTCGGCTTCCAGTGTAACTTGATGTAGCTGAATATCAGTATTTCACATGGAGCGACTGCCTATCTGACCTCCACCACCCAGTTACTGGGTAACACGAAACCCCTTGGTAAGTCTTGTTGTCAGACTTTCGAGCTTCTGACGACCCGTAACAATTGTTAAAGATCTACAAATAACAGTCGGACCAACGACGGCTGTACGTGCTTTCCGAGGCACGGAGGGGTCTTGGTATGTAAAGGTGGACCCATCCACAAACCAACCACGAAACATACACGAGAGAAAAACTGATAAATACTAATAAACATGAAAGACATGAGATAAAAAATAAAAAATATACCACTTACCTTCATACAACCAATCAGGAACACCATTGTGTATAGTCCCAGGGATACCCGACTCTGTCACTCGATAGCCCGTAGAAGACCGAGGGGCTGGCCTGTAGTATATGTCATAATCTTTGACGGTGATCAGCCCGTGACCCTTCGGCGTCCAGGTGGCTAGGAGCAGTGAGGGTCCCTCTGTGATGACACCGCCTCCGACCTCATCGGGAAGTGGAGTGAGGGGGTAGGATTCTCTGAGGACAAAAGAAGGAAGAATTTGTACTGTTGGTGATGATCTTCTTTTGTCTTAGTAGCTTCCTATGGAGAAGCTTCACCGTTTTGAGTGCAGTAGTGGTGAAATAATTTACACAAAGTAAAGCGCCTGTCACGGTTCGAACCTACGACCTACAACTCGTAAGTCACGGCCGTTGCCACTGGGCCACCACTGCTCATATATCATGTATTTTCAAGAGTATGTATGTATGTCTATTTCTTTGGCACGCTCTGTAGCCTAAACGGTTTGATGGATTTTAGCAAATGAGGTGTCGTTAGATTCGTGTTAATTGTGGGAGTGACATAGGCTATATAATATTTATAAATTGCATCTGCAAATACAAAACAGGATGGGAAGGGTTTTTTTTTTAAATAAATTAAAACAATATTGGTATCAAGTAAAAGCTAGTAATGAGTAATTTTAAAATATATATAATAAATAAAACTAAACATCTTGTAATAAAATAAATTATTAAAAAAAAACGAAAAACCCGACTGCAAAAACACATAACTGAAAAGGGAAAAACAAGCATTATAATCTATAGAATTTTGGTATCGCAGGGGGACAATCAAAAGTTATACCATATTTCAGGTTATTCGTTTGTCCAAATCCTGGGTTGCCTGCAAGACCAAAATTCTATACATATATGCTTGTTTTTCCCTTATTAGTTATGTGTTTTTGCAGTCGGGTTTTTCGTTTTTTTCTAAATTCTATAGATTATAATGCTTGTTTTTCCCTTTTCAGTTATATGTTTTTGCAGTCGGCATTTTTTTTTTTAATTTATTTTATTACAAGATTTTTAGTTTTATTTTTATGTGTACCATCCTTCCTCTCGGAAATGTGTAACAGGAAGTGACAGTTTGAGCATGTAATAAGTACTTTTTAATAGCATGGAATTAGTAAGTACTATATAGATTGTAAGTAGGGGTCGAATTTTAACCAGTGGGCGACCACTAGTAATGAATAAATATTTCAGTATTTAGCTTTTTTAAATTCTGAGGTTAATTTCTGTCGCTGCTCAGTTGCTTATTACCAAGGTGAGATGTCAGATGTTACACATCATATGCAACTACTGTAAGGTTCCGCTCGTATTTTTTTTTTAAGTAATTAAGTTCGTATTTTATTATAGGCTGTTTCCTTTTGTTCTTAAGCTGATACTCGCATACCCTGTCCGAGGGCTTGAGGCGCTGCGTGCTGAAAATGTGATGTTACACAGCATATGCAACTACTGTAAGGGTCGCTGGTTTTTTTTTAAGTAATTATGTTCGTATTGTATTATAAACTGTTTCCTTTTGTTCGTAAACTGATACTCGCATACCCAGTCCGAGGCCTGGGGCGCTGCGTGCTGAAAATGTGATGTTACACAACATATGCAACTACTGTGAGGTTAGCTGGTTTTTTTTTAAGTAATTATGTTCGTATTAAATTATAAACTTTTTCCTTTTGTTCGTAAGCTGATAATCGCATACCCAGTCAGAGGCCTGGGGCGCTGCGTGCTGAAAATGTGATGTTACACAGCATATGCAACTACTGTGAGGTTCGCTGGTTTTTTTTTAAGTAATTATGTTCGTATTAAATTATAAACTTTTTCCTTTTGTTCGTAAGCTGATACTCGCATACCCAGTCCGAGGCCTGGGGCGCTGCGTGCTGAAAATGTGATGTTACACAGCATATGCAACTACTGTGAGGTTCGCTGGTTTTTTTTTAAGTAATTATGTTCGTATTAAATTATAAACTTTTTCCTTTTGTTCGTAAGCTGATAATCGCATACCCAGTCCGAGGCCTGGGGCGCTGCGTGCTGAAAATGTGATGTTACACAGCATATGCAACTACTGTAAGGTTAGCTGGTTTTTTTTTAAGTAATTATGTTTGTATTAAATTATAAACTCTTTCCTTTTGTTCGTAAGCTGATACTCGAATACCCAGTCCGAGGCCTGGGGCGCTGCGTGCTGAAAATGTGATGTTACACAGCATATGCGACTACCGTAAAGGCTCTTACAGACTGGGGCGATCGCCTCAGTATGCAGGAGCCTTAAAGCTCGCTCGTTTTTTTACGCATGATGACAACCAAGCTGAATAATGTTCAAAACGCAAACTTTACCCTGACCCTTCTGAAAGTTACGCCATGTTAATACCAGTCAGTTTATTATGTTTCGTAAATTTATTAAAAACCCTGACCTTCCCCAAATAATGACTTTTCCGTGACCCTTCCTAACTAGACAGAAAGTGGATATAATGATGATATTCACCGTCCTATCATGTTACGCGGGATTTCGCCGCTAGGCAAGTTTGAAGACAACCTCACCCGCTTCATTACTCCTTGAACTCAGCCTGGAATTCCGTCTGACGAGAAAATAATAAATATGAATGATGGAAAAACGTTTCTGATTTCGATCTCGAGCTTTGTCGTTGGGAATTGATTTATGCTTATGCTACCATTGAGTTGTGATATCTTGACGAACAGCTGTGCTGCTGGGGAGTTTGTTGCGCCACTTCTTCATCCCAGCTAAAGCATTAGGAAGTGGTGAAGGGCGGGCGTTTTTGAGGCTCTGACGTTCGAAAAGTGCTGATTCTCAGCCTAGTTTGAATGACTTTTGATTTTGATTCTCTTCACCGAAAAAGGCTTATAATTTATTATTTATTTATTTATTTAATTAAATGCCTTAAAACTGTCATTACAGGCCTAATGCGATAGCAAAGTCACATACACAAAATTAAAGTTAAAGCACAGAATACATGTCAAGAACTTAAACATCATTGTTTGTAACAAATTGTAAACAATAGTAATTTTGCGAATTCACCCCAGTGACACGTAAATATATCAATTTCGACCTGAATATAATTGATGGTGCGTATTGCTCGAGTCAGTGGGGTTTTGGACAGCAAGTTGGTCCTGGTTTATGGAACGACCAGCAGTGGCGGGGGCCATCGCCTCCACACATAACGGTCGGGTACGTTACAAGTGCAACCGCTGCAGCACTTTCGGGTTGTGCTCTATGTCTCGGAGCGCTTTCACCATGTACGACACCAGTGCGAATTCCCGTCGTACCCCGAGTTAACCCCACCATACCTAGTACGAATAGACTGGGGTACATCAAAGGGTAAAATGAGTATACCCCATAAAGTTTCTTGTACATGTGGCGCGTGAATTTGTTCTGGACTTGCTCTAACATCGCTGAGTACTTAGCTTCATGTGGAGCCCATATGATGGCACTATGTTCCAGATGACTCTTGACTAATGCGGCATACAGGACTCTGATGGCTGTGATGCTGGTAGTCTCGCGTCTGCCTCAGAACAAACCCCAAGTTACAAAATAAGCCTTTTTGCAGATCTTAGTTATATGTAGATATGATCGCGAAATGACAGTTCAGGAGTACGAACAACCCCTAAATCACTTACCTGTGTGACTGGTTGCATCGGTACTGCATATGGTTATACTAATTAGCGACCTGCCCCTGCTTCACACGAGTGCAATGTAGCCACTAATGAGGTGACATGTCAAAACGTGGAGATTTCTCTGTTTTTTCTAAGTTACACACACACAAAATCTTCCGAAATGATTTCCCTAAATGCTGTAATAGTGAAAAGTTTACTTTAGAAGAACTAAGCGGTGGCACAGACAGACACGTAAAACTACTTTAATTTATATGAATAATATGTATGTATAGAAGATAAATAGATAATGTGAGTTCCGTTCGTGGAGTAAATTTAGTGTTTTTAAAGTGTTCCACAAATAGCACCTACCAAATTTTGGATCAGTGCCGTTCGCTGAAGTGCTGTTCAAATTAGTGATCTCCCTATTTCAATTCTAAAGTACCAGGCTCACAAGTTCACGAAGAGATTCTATACGCAAGTCGACAAGTCAGCATTCAAGTCCAATTTGATAGAGAACCTCGTCCGCTCCATTACTCCTTGAGCTTGGGTGGCGAACTTCCGTCGGAATATATGAATTATAATTATGTAAAAATACTTGCTGCGGTTCAAGAATGCAATTGGAAATCTGAGTATTGTTGCTGAATTTTAATTGACTCGGTCCTGGCTTTTTGCAAGCTCTTTTGTTCATTCAAATACGTAATACAGCTCCGTGAATGACAGACTGGCCCTTAAATGAGTAAATGACCATGACCATGTTATATTACGAAGTAATCGTTAGTCCCTGTCGATTTTCTCCAGTGCACAGTGAATTATATAGCTATATAAATAAAAACGAAATGCTGTTCGTTGGTAAGCGCATCACTTTAGAACGGCTTGACCTAATTGGCAATTTTTTGTTTTAAAATGTTCCTAATAGTATTCGAATTAGGTTTTTATGGAAAGATAACATTGGAAAAAATCTGATTCGGGGAAACTTAACGTCCTTTTTTCTATGGGATTTTTGCATGAAATTTTGCAGCTTGGACAGGACGACGTCACACAGAGCGGCCAGAGTCGGTCAATTTCGAAGAAATTTCAATGTTGAAGATACGTCAAAAAAAGTTATTACTAATACCTGTTATTTGAATAGTTCAAATAGTGCAAATATGAAGGTAGGTTTACTACATAATGTAGGATTAACAACAGTTTATACATTATAACAGGCCACTCAGAAAGTATTGCGAATAAAAGTTTTTATCTATGAGAGACTGGCCAGTTAGAATCAATTTTGAAAATATAATTATTTCTAAGTAAAAATAGGTACGTTCAAATTAAAAAATTACCCTCCACATTGTTTGCCAGGTAGCTCGGTTGTCATGGTATGGGCATGTGATGCAGAGGAATGTGGAAAATGTCGTGAGGAAAGTCTTGAGTATGAATGTCGATGGCTATAAGAGTAGAGGAAGACCAAAGAAACGATGGATGGACTGTGTGAAAGATGATATGGCTAGAAAGGGGGTGACTACCGAGATGACAACTAATATAGAAGTATGGAAGAAAGCGACATGTTACGCCGACCCCGAATAAATTGGGATAAGGTCAGGAGAATGATGATGAATTGTTTGCCAGCTAATTTAAATGATTGTGTCTCATTAAAAAAGGGATCTGCACCGGGAACATTTTCGCGCTATGATTTTTTACGATTTCAAGTGTCGCCTGAAACCGGACGAATCGTACGATAGAATTCAAATGGCATTCATGGATGAAGGCCCTTCTAAGGCAACCGTGTATCGTTGGTATAACGAATTCAAGCGCGGTCGACTAACTTTGGGGGATGAAGAAAGAAGTGATCGCCTTTTGACGAGTGTTATGGAAGGAAACGTGCAAGCAGTGAAAAATTAAATCCATGACAATAGGTGAGTTACGTATCAAGAGATTCAGCACATACTGCAGGTTCGATCGGGAAGCCTTCACGAAATTCTACACGTGCATCTTCGCGTGAGAAGAATAGTTTCACGCTGGGTGCCGCACAACCTCACCGATGCTCAGAAGCAGGACCGGGTGGAATGGTGCCGTGATATGATAAACAAATTTGAAGCAGGCTCATCTCGGCGTGTTTACGACATCATTACAGGTGATGAGTATTGGATTTATTAATACAATCCAGAAATGAAGCGCCAGTCGATGGTTTGGGTGTTTCAAAACGAATCAACGCCTATCAAAGTGAAGCGATCTGGAAGCGCGGGGAAGATTTTGATCGCGAGCTTTTTCAATTTGACTGGATAGTTGGTGTCAATTCCTTTACGGAACCAAAGAAGCATAAACGCTGAATTGTATACTACCAAATGCTTGGCAGAAGTTTTCTCAGTTGTGAGCAACAAGCGACCAAACACAGGGCTCCACGGGCTACTGTTCCACAACGACAACGCGCTTTCGCACACCGCGCTCAAAACGAGGGACTTCCTGGTCAGCACGCCGGTCAAACTCCTGGGTCACCCTCCTTATAGCCCTGACCTAGCACCGTGTGACTTCTTTTTATTCCCGAAAATAAAAAATCAGCTCAAAGGGATACAATTTTCGTAGCCGGAAGATGCGCTGTCAGCGTTCGAGCAGGCTGTAAACGAACACCTCGTTTTCCACCTGCGGCGGACTGGAAAAAATGTTTTGAAAACTGGTTCAGATGCCTGAAACTTTGTATAGAGGCTAGAGGAGAGTACTTTGAAAAGACTATAAAAATATTTACATTTTATCTTCATTTTTTTTAATTCTCGCAAAACTTTCTGAGTGTCCCACGTACAATCGGTTAACTGATACGTGCAGTAAAAATGCAGTTCTCTGTTGCTTGATAATTACCAAACGACAAAAGTAATTGTGGTTCTGAAACATGGATTATGTAGCTCTAGGTATGCGGTTTCTTATGATATTATAGATTTTTACATTAAGCATTTACCTAATATGATAATAGTGGTGAATTTAATAAGCTCAAATGTGCAAATAAAATTTGTTTCACGAGAGTAAAAGTTATAGCAGTTCGTTACTGTTCGCCACATAACTTATAGGAAAATATACCTCAAACCTTCTTAGACTATTATATGAAAAAATCTTGCTAATCTTGTTATTTTTTTTTTGTATGGTGCGTATTTTTCTCGCTGTGAATTGGTGATATTTCACGATTCTGCTAAAAGTTGGATCTGTAAGACAGAACATTTTCAAGAATTCATCATAATGAGAAGTAATTGCCCCCCTGACCAACAAAATTATTTTGATAAAAAGATATTTTGGTAATAAATAAGCGCAGAAAAGTTGCTGCAGAAAAGTTCGGAAAGTACAATATTTAGAAGACAAAAGCTTGCCAAGTTGTAAAGAATCGTAATTAAAATGAATGAACTGTAGTTTTTAATAATTGTCTTTCTAAATTAATAGTAAAATGAATGTGAAAAATACCCCTTTTTTCATTTTAGTACTCCTTAGGTGCTTATGTCCTATGTACCTACAGTACTGTTATTAAAGAACCTTATACCAACAGTTTTTATAAGATTATAAACAGATGTTTAATAATAATGATAATACAACGCTATGTTTAGCATACGATTATTACAAACCAACCCGCACTGGACCCGCGTGGTGGATTACGGACCACTCCCTCTCACAGAGAGGAGGCCTGTGTCCCAGCAGTGGGAACATGCTGGTTATGTAAATATACATCCAATTCTATAATCAGAAGCCTAAATTTGTCGATCCCGGAACCGCAGGATTTTTACGATAGAAAAGCGCATTCCATATTATCCAAACATTCAAAAGAACATTTCTCTTAGAATCTATAAAATGACTCAACAGTGGGTAATATTGACTACCCATGAACTAAAATAATGACAATTAAATAAATTAAGACGTTTTTATCCATTCTAAATCATTAATTTGTTATAAATAATTTGGACCGCTACCAAGTATGGGGCGGCCGCTATGTTCATCTGTCGGGTCAGCTAGTAGCTAATAAATCATCAACAGAAGGCTAGTTTCCACGCAAAAAATGTCGCATTGTACTTCACTGGTTCAGAGATACCATTATATCTACATGGTACTCCTAAATAAGTCATGAAAAGTACCAGGCTCGCAAGTTTGCGAAGAGCTACAATAAACAAGCTTGTATCCACTAGCATCCAAGACATTAGTCACAAAGCCGTATTTTCCCGCGCAATGGCCGAATATTTTTTTTCTTTTTCAACAAAGGGCCCAATGGAAGTGGCTGAAGGGCGAACAAAGGCTTTCGTGCCGTCGTCTTTGCGTCTCTTTCACTTTTTAAATATACATCCCTCGGCCATGTTTTAATACAGCATTGATTTCACGAAAATGTTAAAGAAATGTTGGATAATCTTTGTGAATTAAAATGGATGAATAGAGATTTTTTTCAGTGCCTTTAAGTTAATAGTCTGGTCCATTACTAATTACGGTTTGACTTTCTGTAGAATTAGATGAAGGTTTTCTAAGAAATGATGTTATCACGATTAAATGGTGAAAAATGAAATCACGTTAAAAAAAATTGCGCGTGCAGCACCGTAGACGTGATAGAAGTGAAATTTCTTAAAAAAATAAAGAATAAGAGAGACAACGATTAATGTGAGAGACAGAGTGTTGTATCTTTCTTCTCCCTCATGTAGCGAAATGTGCCTAAACGTGACGCGTCCTTGAAATTTCACTCTCAATTCTCATCCAATTATCGAATTGCCGCCTTAACCTTTTCACTTCAAAAACGTTTTTTGGGCCTTTTTCTAGAATCATAATTGCCTATCACCAATCCTTCTGTATATGTATAATAATATGTAAGTCTATTTAATACTGTTGGCAGCAATACGAAAAAGTCACTCAAATGGGCTATATTTCGCAACAAATATGAGAAATGAGACTGAAAAATGCGAAAACATGAAACCAGACTTTAAAATATGAAGTGTGTTAACATACAAAATCTTACAATACACCCTCCTGCAAACTACAAGATTTGTATGTATCCAGACAACCCAGTATTTTAAACCAACACAATTTATAACCAACCTTATCTCTATGAAATATATTAGAGAATCCTTTACGTGTCTTGTATATTCAAGCGAAGTACCTTAGTATGGCGAACGTAGTGTTAAAGGCCCGATTTATGCACATATTAGGTTTTATGCTTGCCTGGTACCTACGATTACGGGCGTTGTACTGATGTTTGTGTAGGTACTTATGTAGGTACTTTATTAACAAATAGAATTTACATAACAATTTTTGATCTTCGGTTATGTTAACAAACTGGAAATGTTGTGATTTTCTATGAATTAGTGGATTATTAGACACGTACCTACACATATAAAAAACGTTAAGTATCCGTTAAACTACTGAAAAGAGATTTTTAGTACACTAGATAACATTTCTAAGATAATAAAAGGTCCTACATAAAATGATCAGAATACAAAATGGTCGACCACAATTTACAACCTTACATTACAAAACACAAACGTTTACAACTGAAACATTTATACAACAGAACTTTAGTAATTACCTTCCACAACACAATCCAAATCGATAAAAAACATCCTTTTACCAATCGGCTCAAATCGGATACAAAAAGGCAATTCGCAAAACACGAAACCTCGGGCTTTGAAATAATTTTAAAGCATAAAAAAGTTTCTTTTGTTGGGGCATAATGGAGAAGAGGAGTAACCAACCAAATACAGACCACAGAATAAAAAGGCGTAGGTACAGAAGGCTCAATAAGTCAATACAACGAACGAACACAGGAGCACACACACATGCAGGGTCAAATTAAATTAGCTAGCGCAACTCCGCAGACGTGATGGGTATCTATATATTAACGTGGTAAAACAAATAAAAAAACTGATTTTCTGAACACATACTTCAAGTTACTACACCATCCTCGTGGAGGCAATCGGCGGCAGAGATCTCTCGCGTCCGGCTCTGGTTCAGGCCATGGTACGGAGCGAGAGGGCATGGGCAGCCGTCACCTCCTTCTGCGAAGCAGTAATGCTCGCGAAAGAGGAGGCAGGACGGTTGAGGGAAAGGCAAATTTCGCGCCCTCTCGCCCCTAGCCGCTGCAGGAGACGCCCTGGGCGGGCGGGCTGACCAAGCCCGGGTCGACGGCACATTGTATTCCACGCGCGACCTCAAAGAGAATATCGTCAGCACAAGCGTAGGGGTCCACTAGGGCCGATGCCTGCCGGGGTCGCGGGAAGGTACTAAAGGGTCATCGAGGCCCCTGGTAACACAGGCATCAGAAGGAATACGGGTGGGTTTTAGTCAGTAAGAGTCTGACACACTCTCCCGCTCCGCTCAGAGCGGGAGAAGTTATTTGATGATTTCCCACCCAAAAAAAATAAAATAGTAACTACACCAGCGGCCTTTAGCCCCAAGAAATGTCATTAAATGTTTTTTTCTTTTATTCTGTTTTGAAATTGATACGCATCACGTCTGCGGAGTTTCGCTAACTAATTTGACTTGACCTTGTAGACGCGTACGCACGGCGATCTCAAACTATCTCAATATCTTCAAACGAATGCCAGTCGCGAGTCTGCTTGCCTTCGCTTTAAAAACGCGTGAAGCATGTCTATGTGTGCGTGCGTTGTGTCTGGCTATATGGTACCGACCTTCTGAACCCATCTATGCTTAGTTTATAAGTTTATGCCCTGGCTGGAGGCCTTAAATTACTAAGGCACTTACAGGAAAGTCCGGTTAAGCAGTTAACAACCCCCTAGGTTGACCTGAAAGATGCCATTGACTAAAAATAAATAATAAAAGTACCCGTCTATTTTGTGTACAGACAAAGGACAGTTAACTTCGATAATCGATTCAAAGTTTAAATCAAATTCGAGTAATCTATTCGGCAAACAATAAGTCTTTGTAGCCATCAAATCGTAGTGACTAACTAACCGACTATCTACGACTTTAGTACTTGCGGGATTATATAATTAGAGTTGAGATTTGTAGGGATCGATTTAGGATCCAGTAGTCTGTTGTGGTTTGTGATGTTTAGAGAACTTATGGCTATTGTCAATGCATTGGCGTTTATGTTTTCCTTAATACAGATGCCGATTTATATCAGGCCTTACTGTGGGGGTAAGTTACCCTAACAATATCGGAAATAAGCGAAATAATGTATCATAATTATCGAAACAGAGGACTGAGGTCATAATTTTACTGATACTGTTAAGAATGCCACATATCCGCTGAAAAACACGTTTTAGCGCTACCTTTTTCTGCTTATCTGACGAACTCGACTTTCTCTCAGCCAGTCTCTGTGCCTATCATACTATCAACATAAACAATAATAATGGCTGAACCAAATAATATTGAAAATTAATACCATCATTTAGCAATTCGACGAAAGAACAAACCTTTTCTTTTAAAATAAATCTTGCATCCAACACAGCATATTGAAACGAATTTGTTACTCAGCTATCAAAGCTATTGCCTCGAACAAGGAGTCAATTTTTCACGTTTTTCAATGTTAGCCCGTGCATAATGGTGGCTATTTGTAACCAGGTACCAGGGTTTCATAAATGTGGAAGAGATTTATTGGATATAGGCCGCTCCAATATTTTTGATTTATAAGTCGCTTTTAAATATTTATTGTGGGCTGGTGGTTTGTTGATTAAAATTCCACGAATCATTCAATGGAAATGGTAAAATATTTCAATTTAATTTATCTGGGAATGTTTTAAAGATTTAATCCGCCGACGCAATTTCCGGATAGGAACTCGATATCACGTTTGACATTAAATTTTCGGGGCTACAAACATGGCTATTGTGAGCACAGCAATTCCTTAGATTTTATATAAAATTATTAATATGTACCTACTCATGCTCGGTAACCACTAACGCAGGAGCTAGTGTAAGTCACCTATGTAAATCCCATACATTTTTACTTTTCTATCATTGTTATCACTGATATAATGTCACTTTGTCTTGGCCCTCTTACAGAGATTCAAACCCACAACTTACGAATTATAAGTCTATCAGGGTCACAACCACAGGGCAATCTATGCTGCCAGCCGGGGTCGCGGAAAAGTCCGAAAGTGATACCGTGGCCTCTGTCTGGTAACACACAAGAAACGGAAGGAACACGGGTGGGTTTTAGTCAGTAAGAGTCTGACATGCCCTCCCGCTCTGCCCAGAAGTTATTTGATAACTTTCCACGCAAAAAAAAATGCAATCTATGATCTTTTCATCATTACATCATCATTTTACCCGAAAGGCATCCACTGCTGGACATAAGCCTTCTTCAAGCACCGCCACGTCAACCGGTTCTGTGCTTCCCGCATCCAGCGGATTCCTGTGGCCTTCACAAGGTCATCGGTCCACCTTCTGTTAGGCCTTCCAACGCTACGTCTTCCGGTACGCGGTCGCCACTCCAGCACCTTTCTGCCCCATTGGCCATCTTTTCTGTGAGCAATATGCTCTGCCCATTGCCACTTAAGTATGGCAATTTCGGTTACCTTGGTTCTCCCGTGGATCTCTCATTTCTGATTTGATCACGTAGGGAAATTCCAAGCATAGCCCATTCCCTTCACCCTTTCATTACTTTTGTGTGATTATTACTAACAGATTCTTCTCCAACTGGAAATTCAGACACTACATTCTCATTACCCATCCCTTTCTTCAAAAATTAGGAACAAATGTTTCATTACATAATTCACAGACATGTACGAAACAAAATTCAAGGGAGAGCTCGCGAACTCTTGAATTGGTAATGAATGTTGAAATATTAGAGTTTTTACTATAAGCTCTGAAAACAAAAAGTTCGCTTAGGTATACTGTGAGAGCGAAGCGAGGAATCAGTAGGGAAGTAGGTACGTTAAAAATTAAAGGCATGTGAGAATTTCAGTGCGTTTTTTGGAATTGCGTATGCTCTTATGTCGTACTGTGGGCTTAATGCGAACCTAACACGAACGCGCGAACCAAAAGTTGGTAACGTAAATTCGAACGATTTTAAAATGGAGAATATCGTGGTTTCTTGCCGGCTCTTCTCCATAGGAACTGACCAATTGGAACTGTGCACCTAGCTTCTGACGTTTCATAAGTGCCCATGTAGGTTTATGTGAAATAAAATACTTTGATTTGATTTTTATTTGCTCTCGAAACGGTGAAGGAAAACATCGTGGAGAAACCGGCATGTCCTAGAACCAGCAATTCGAAGAAATGTGACATCTACCAACCCGCACTGGGCCCGCGTGGTGGAGTACGGCCCACTCCCTCTCACAGAGAGGAGGCCTGTGTCCCAGCAGTGGGAACATTATATGTTGATTGTGGGTGATACGTACTTATTGTGCTTATAACCGTATAAATTTTTACCAACATGCTGTTACTGTAGGATGGTTGTTTTTCTATTAAAAAATCACGGTCGCACTTAGGTAACGTTTACTTTGCGGGCTCGTGCCAAGCTATCTTTAATCATTTAAAAGTTATAACTATTGTCTAGCTTATATGGTTTTTTAGCGTCATGTTGAGAGGATGAATGAAAGACGACCAACAAAGGTATTTACAAGGCAGAGGTGAGTGGAAACGCTGGGACCCCGTACGCCCTAGTAGGACATATAGTGACCTAATTGGTTCTTCACCAAGGTCAGGTGCGTAATAATCGCAATCGGCGGCGTGCGTGTATGACCAGATGTATGAACGTAAACGAAACAAAAGGAGTATAAGGAGCGTAGCAGGTGGCGTTCTATAGTTTCTGCCTACCCCCATGGGAAGAAAGCATGATTATAGCTGGGGCTGATTAGAGCAAAGTAAAAATATTCAACACTAACAAATTGTCTTGTATCCTAAAATTGACTACACTGACAATTTGACACTATGATTACTTAGTCTGAAGTAAACTTCACAATTATATAAAAAGAGTGTATTGAGTTTCAAGCTTGCTAAATGATGAATGATAAATAATTTTATTTCTGTCAGTAGTTTTCAAACACTTTTACACGATCATATTTTTTTTAAACTAGATGTGGTCGGCGTTTCCTATCTGACTACTCTGAGAAGAAAGGCCGAAACAAACTCAGAGGTCACAGTCTCTTTTAAAGTCCAGACATAATCTTGGTCAGATCATGACATGTGAAGACCATGTCGATTGGTGTCTGAAATGGTCTTTTGAGGAAAGAACCACACAGATTTGAGTGGACCTGTCCAGTGCACGCATTTGTCAGTTATCTTGCAGGTCAACTCAAAACTTAAGGAGCTCAACGATTACGTAGACGAACAATACTAAAGAAAAGACATTTGGGTAGGCCGCATGAAGTACTCAAACTGCCAGACCATCATTCAAACTAACTAAGAGAAAAAAAAAAAGACAATGACCCACATAGTCCTCACATTTATAATAATTAAAATAATATAATACTTTACAAAGTAAATACTCATGTCATTGTTATTGTAAAATGATATTAAGAAAAAGAAAATATAAATAGCTAGCAAAACAAAAAGTAAAAAACAATATTCACTGTAAATTTATTGAAGCAGCTCAATCCCAACCTAAGCCTGTTTGTCCTCAATATAGTCTTTAATAGTGTAAAAGGCTTTCTGGCACAGTTTCTGCTTTATAAAATATTTGAATTATATTATTAAGGCTTAGTTCTTGAATGAGGCTAGGAAGTTTATTATAAAAACGTATAAATTGGCATTTAAACGAGCTGCCTATTTTTTTTTGAGCCTGGTTGTAGGAACAACAAATTTGTGTTTGTTTCTAGTATTTACATTATGGATATTACTATATTTTTTAAACAAATTTAATTAATACTCCTCTTTCTTATTGAAAAAAAAAACTCTTTTTCACGACGCAAAGCCTTTTTTACAAAATACTTGGATTTCCGCTGGAAACAAGCATTTACGCCGAGTGCGGAAATACAAAAATTTCCACCCTTTTACTACCAAAATGAAAAGCCTTTAGAACTACGGTGATAAGAATTTATCTGAATTCTGTGAATAAGCGAAAAAATATTCAGAAGCTTTTTCTTGACCTACTTAGGTAGGTACCTGCTAGAGTCCCGATCATCATCTAGAATTATAATAAAGTAAACCTTACCCGCACTGGGCCCGCGTGGTGGATTACGGCGCACTCCCTCTCACAGAGAGGAGGCCTGTGTCCCAGCAGTGGGCTGATTATGTAAACCCTTCTAAGACTAACTTAAGAATAGCCTGCCGCAACGTTTAAGCTTAGCCGTTTAGAACTTTAGAAACTTGTGTTGTATCGTGTTACGAGTCGAATTTACCTTACTCATAATCTAACTCATTAATTAGCAATTTGTTCTATTGGTCTAGTTTGATCCTCATTAACGTATCAAGCCATTGTAGTCGTAGTATAATCAGCCTATAAAATTCCCATAGCTGGGACACAGGCCTCCTCTCTTCTAGAGGGAGGGGGCTGTAATCTCCCACGCGTGCCCAGTGCGGGTTGGTAGATGTCACATGTGTTAGATTTTTTTGGTTCTGGGACCGGTTTCCTTACGATGTTTTCCTTTACCGTTTTGAGAGAAGTGGTGACGAAATTATTCACACAAAGTGAAGCGCTTGTCTAGTTTCGAACCCACGATCTAAGTTGGGACCGTTACCACTGGGCCACCACTGCTCTCCCAAGCTATTGCTTGATACGTTAATGAATAAGACCATGCTTCGTCGGTCTGTGGTTGTTACTAAAGCAACTGAGAAATTGGCAGATCGATGTAGCAGATTGGGCTCGAGGCAGTACCAATCGTCACCAATTAATTTGGCAAGTGTGCTAATTATGTAAAGATCTTTCAAGGCGAGTAAAGGTTATTTTTACCAATGAAACTGAACGCGATCAGCGCTAAACCGCGTTCAACAGCTGTCAGTGTCAATATTGCCTAAGAATTATGACAGTGACAGCTTTTGAACATGATTTATCTGTGTTGATCGCGTTCAGTTTCGTTGGTGAAATTGGCCGTGAATAGGTACAGCTTCAGTTTGTTAGTATAGCTTTATGCAGTTTCTGAAATGTGTTTAATTATGGAATGTAACCACAACTGGCGAAATGTTGGCGTTCTATTGGATGTATTGTAGTACATCTCTGCCGAACCTTTCCGGGAAAACAGGCGTGATGGTTTATTATGTTACCATCCCAAGGGTTATCGTCAGCACCAATTCATCCTGCCGGGGTCGCGGGAAGGTACAAACCTGCCGGGGTCGCGGGAAGGTACAAACCTGCCGGGGTCGCGGGAAGGTACAAATGGGTTACCGAAGCCCCTGGCAACACTGGCAACGGATGGAATACGGGTGGGTTTTAGTCAGTAAGAGTCTGACACACCCTCCCGCTCCGCCCAGAGCGGGAAAAGTTATTTGATGAATTCCCACCCAAAAAAAAAAGCACCAATTCATTCGTCAAGTTCTGGTATTGAACTAAATTCTTCATAGCCAGAACGAGGCTTTTCTTGTTTTACATTGATTATTTATAGAATATCATCCAGTAATTCCACAGCTAAGTCAACAATAAATAACTTCGATAACGCGTCCAAACTCTAGTTAATAACTACCCGCAGAACAAAAAGACTAATAGCACAAATTAACGAGACTTTTCGCGCCCTTCAACTTTCAGCTCGTTAGCTCTTTGTTCATTTTGTTTAATAATTAATTATGCCACAATACTGAGACGTGGTGTATACTGTAATAACGTTTTGGTAAGGGATGCGGCACACTGTGTTCTCTACGTTAGGTTAAGTTTCCGCACTTAGCCCTTCAGGTGGACCATTGTGCGTGGGCCACGGCGGTAGTCGGTGGTTATTCCAACCAGCCCACCTCCCTCCAGACGACTATTACGTCTCCTGTTTAGAATATCTGTAAAGGATCTGGGTGACCTGAGGGTTTCTTATCTGATCTGGGTGACGCCTGTGCATTCAAAGACATGCGCAACGGTTTCTTCAGCCTCCATGCAAGTCCTGCACAGAGGACTGTCCGTTATGTCTATTGTGTGGAAGTGTTTGTTTAGTGAGCAGTGTCCCGTGATGGTCCCCATCACCAAGTGCAGGCCGTTATTGTCCAGGTGTAGTAGACGCTTGGGACGCTTGACACACTATGGGGTATAGTATTTTTATCATATTAACACGCTGTGAATGTGTGTGTATGTAAGCGCAGGAGTTTTCAGTGCCGTCCGAGGCAAGGGCGAAGTCGGAATTGTGTGTGTGCGTGTGTGTGTTTTATGTGCTGATGCTACTCGTATTCACGCACACATTCACATCGTGTTTGTACAATTGGCAACCACAAGTAAAGCGCGCGTCGCTTCGTAAGATAAAAATACTATAAGTGATGTTGAAAGGCATTATGAACTGAGAATAACCTCGAATTGGATGAAGGAGTTTTGGACAGCCTCGATTAGATGGACTTGGTTAGCTTCTGGATGCTTGATGCCCAGAAGTTTACTGGGCCTTTACGGGCTAGTAAGATGCCTATTTGTCAAGCTAACGAGTTTCCAAACGTAAATGTACGTATATAACTAAGTAATATCTCATGCATAGATCTGGCGAAATGTGGGTGTACTGTAGGTATACTTCTGCCTAACCCTTCGGGGAATACAGGCGTGATGTACAGGTATGTGTGTGTGTGTGTGTGTGCGTGTGTGTGTGTGTGTGTGTGTGTGTGTGTGTGTGTGTGTGTGTGTGTGTGTGTGTGTGTGTGTGCGTGTGTGGTATGTATGTATGTATGTATGTAAGTAATATCTCTTTAAGGTTGATTACAGCATTTTTTCTAAACACCTTGTCAATGAATATTTTTTTTTGATACGTTGACCCTTCGCGGGTATCGTAACAAAAGGGGTAGATCATTAACTCCTGTGGGCCAACTTTACGCAGCGCAGCGCACTGCGGGTGCAGTACAACAATGCTTTCAGGATACTCTTAGGGCTCCCGCGGTTTTGTAGTGCTTCGACTATGTTTGCTGAGGCGCGGACCGATGATTTTTTCGCGATCATAATGAAGCGGAGCGCTTCACTTTTAAGTCGCCTACGAAGCGGCTCGAACAGTCTCCTTTTTTTTTTTTTTGGGTGGGAAATCATCAAATAACTTCTCCCGCTCTGGGCGGAGCGGGAGGGTGTGTCAGACTCTTACTGACTAAAACCCACCCGTATTCCTTCCTGTTGCCTGTGTTGCGGGGGCCTCGGTGACCCATAAGTACCTTCCCGCGACAGTACCTTCCCGCGACTCGAACAGTCTCCTGAGGGTGTTGTCCGAGCGGTGGGACCTGTCCCTGATACAGAAGTGAATGCAGCTGCATGTTAGCGCCTCTCCTCGTATTATTTGACATACCTATGTTTATGATTATATTGTGTTTGTGTAATTTTGAACTTTAATTTAATTATTGTTGTTGGTTATTTTAATGTAGGTTATGTGTTTTTTATGATTTTATTTTTATATAATGTATGGACTATGTCTGAAATAAATGAATTATTATTATTAATTGTGAGTCATAAAGTCAGCGCTGGATAAAAAAAAACGCAAAATATTTTATTTCACATAAACCTACATGGGCACTTATGAAACGTCAGAGCACTTATGAAATGGAGAAGAGCCCGCATGAAACTCCACGGTTACTCTTTTAAAAATAATTGTCTTTTACAATGTTTTAAAATCACAGTGTTAATAGGTATGGGAGGACAGTGTAGGCCTGTCAAGAAGTACCAGGTGCTTAACAAAAAATAAATGGTCTACAAATCTAGTCTATTAAGCCTACAACGTTCTCACATTCATAAAATACAAAAAAGTCTATTTAAAATATTAATAATAAAAACCTATTTAACTTATGAAGCTCGGCGCGTACCCCACGTGGCGCCAAACAATGGAAAATCAATTGTGTCTTATTAGCTGTCCTTGACCGATTAAACCAAATGAAATGTTTGCCATTACAACTGTAACAAGTCTGAATTAATATCCTGTCCACAAAAGCCACTAATAAATAGTTTCATATCAAAATTGTAGGCATATAATGTCAAATAATAAAAATATTATGTCAAAAAAGTATGTATAAAAAAAACATCGTAATTTGGGAGCAGTTAATAGACATTTACATAGTTATGCCGTTTATGAGGTACTTATTGCTAATTATTGCTAAACTTCCTTGTCAAAATATAAGATCTTATTTATTTATTTAAACTTCTCGCACACAATAAAGTATACAAAGGCGGACTTAATGCCTTAGGTATTCTCTACCAGTCAACCAAGGGTGGTGAAGAGATAAGATGTCAGGTGCTCTGAGAGGAAATAAAAATAACGAAAAATATTAAAAGATAACATAATCGATTATAAATAGAATAGGTACAGAAATACATACATAGGTTACAAGCCTATAATACAAATACATGCATATTTACTACAATATATACCTGCATTATACATATATATATACCACGGAGCAATTGCTCCGTGATATATACATACAAATTCAAGGAAAAGAGATACATAATTGTGATGACTCTACGCTATTTGTTTTGAAAATAACTTTGCAATTTCCGCTTAAATGCATACCGACTAGTGGCCGTCCTGATATCAAGACGAAGCGCATTCCAAAGAAGAATGGACTGTATATGAAAGGAAGAATGAACAAAGTCAGAAGTATGAGAAGGACAGAGTAGAAGAAGATTGTTGGAAGAACGCAGACTTTTAGCGTGCGAAGAACATAGATATTGGAAGTGAGACATAAGATAAGAAGGAGGGGTGGGGGGGAGAGTTGAGAAGGGAGGAAAGAGTGGTCAAAGCACGCAAGCTTCTTCTTTGGCGAATGGACATCCATTTGAGCTCAGACCTGTAGCTCGAAACATGGTCGTATCTTCTTTGTGAAAAAGAAATACACATTAACTGGAAAATATTTCGTTTAACTTGATAACGCGAGTACAGAGTTGGTATTTTTCTCACATAGTGTGTCCAAGTCTTTATTTGCGGTACCCAAAATAATTTAACTTTATACGATTTAACGAGGAGCAGTCATGCATATGTAATAGCTTGGCTAGAGAAATAACTTTACTACCCCAACTGTGGGTACATTACGTTTTACTTTGTTACTTTAATAAAATAAGCATTCTTTGGGTTGCTATGAGTGTAATAAAATGCATGGATAGGTACTAATTTTAATATGAGAGGCATCCTTACTTATAATATTATAAATGCGACCGTGAGTTTGTTTGTTTGTTACGCTTTCACGCTAAAACTGCTGAACGGATTTAAATGAAAATTGGCACATGGGTACACCATAGCCTGGATTATGACGTAGAATAATTTTTATCCTGATATTCCCACGGGATCGAGACTTACGCAGGTCAAACCGTGGGGCGCAGCTAGTACCAAGATAAACGCGAAAATCATTTGAAATGATCACAAAGTTGTTTATCCTGACCTAGAGTGTTTTAGACGGCATATCTCCCAGGAAGGAAAATCCACATTTTCTCTAAAAAAGATTCGAAGTATATTGCTTAACCTAATTTGTCAATTTGAGCAAATCTTTTTAAGTAGGTTGTCTGTACGGATTACGTTTAGTACCTGGGCCAGAATATGACTAGTATTT
Organism: Atethmia centrago; assembly: GCA_905333075.3. Classification (NCBI taxonomy): domain Eukaryota; kingdom Metazoa; phylum Arthropoda; class Insecta; order Lepidoptera; family Noctuidae; genus Atethmia; species Atethmia centrago. Next base: position 21,561,705 of record HG995385.1, read on the forward strand.
TTAGCTGAAAATTATTACTAAACAAATTCTAATTGAATTCATATATCTCGCTCCAAATCCACGTCAGCAGATTAAATGATCCTTCCGACACCCAGTGCGAGTGCAGTGCTCCTGACCAGATAATAGCCCACTTGTTGAAGGCTGTAAAGTGTCACTGCTCCTGCACATTTGAGGACTTAAAGAATGCCACTGAAGCCGCGATTAACGTGGGCACCTACTGCGTCAAAGTACATTATCTAAGTATGTAATTAGTAAGACTTATGTACCCAAATACCTATGTACAGGCGCCAGCAAATCAAGCTACCACAAACTGTCAAATTCTCTCATTCGATTTTGAACTTAACTATCAATATTTGAAGGTTTAAAATCATTTGCAGAAAATTTGACAGTTGGTGGTAACTTCATGGGCTGGCGGTGAACAAAATAGTTAAAGACACATGTCTGATACAACGTAAATACTTAACTGATTCATGTGTTAACATATGTTTTTAACAAATTCTTTTATTAAGACTTGTCGAAAACCAGTATTACTAAGTTTAGTCTCACTAATTTCATTAAGTGAAAAGATTCTATAGAAAGCTACATTACCAGCAGGCTTAGCATGACGCTTTCCATTTCTTCGAAGAATGGCTCTTTTTATACAAAGTGACATTTCGTTTCTCCATTTTTGACATCTCACCGAATATATCCTTCTACAATCTGTCATTTTGTCTTTCGTTTCTAACGATCTTTGTCTAGGTCCTTTTTTATGTACTCAAACTCAACCTAATAAGTATTATCATTACATATTTTATAATAATAATAAGCTGGCAACACCAACGTCAACACGTCACAAAATACGTTCTCTAATATATTTTCAATAATAATTTTTTTCGACACAGTTTATTTTTGTTATTGTAAAACAGTTTATCAAGAATAAATTCAAGTCAATCACCATATTTAATAAATTGCAAAATGAACCACAATATTCGAGACTTCCATCAAAAACTGCCGAACCGGAGGTGACATCTGTCATGTCACCTACGATAGAACAAATACATATAAGAACAATTATGAAATGTAGACAAGATCAACTGCACGTGCACGCCCACCACCTCCGGACTCTTCGCTCAGCTCCGCCTCGCCGCCGCCGGTACTCAGCCCCACCGTGAGTGCTGTGACGACACCGGCCGCGGTAGTTGCGTCGAGCTCGAGCGACGAGTATTTTTCCCCGCCGACGTCACCAACACCTGTACGTCGGCAGGGGAGAGGCCGGTCACCGAAGAGCTTGGGACTTAGGGGCCAACTAGCCCCGAGCCGGGTCCCCGCTGCCAGTGGTTGTGTGCAGCGTATGAGATGGACTCAGTCTATGAACGAGAACGTCATGCGCGCATATTACGGGTCTACAGAGGGGGGAACTAACCTCACTGCGTACCGTGTTAGGATGCTGTCTCTGTTCCAGGAACTAGAGCCAACCGTCAACGTCTCGGCCTCGGACTATCGGATCAAGTGCGGGTCATCCAACGCAATCACAGGTTGGATGATGCCGCACTTGATAGGCTGCACTCAGGAGGTACTGAGCAACCATATCGTCTCAACTCCGGCACAAACCGCGACACATGCGCCAATCAGTGATGCAATCCCGCCGCGGTCCAATCACGATGTTGAAGAGGAGGATGATAGGGTTGCCACAGTAAGTAGCCAGTGCAACGTCCGATTGAGGAGCGCACTGGAAGATGCGTTTCGCGAGTATAGGTCCACTCCGACCGAACTTAGACTCCGACTACCACGCCTACCCATGCACAAGAAAAATAGGGCGCTGGTATGTGCCTTGGACTCGCTGCTTAAGGATTTCTTCGAGAGCAACGAGGATCTCGTTGATACACACTCGATCCTGTATTGCGCGGCTGTTGCGGCATGTCGTTTAGCAAACGTGAAGTTCCCAAACTGTGACGAAGCTACTCGACCAAAACCAGCCGTACCAGCCTGGCAATGCAGGATCGAGCGTCGTATTGATGGGGCCTGGGTACTTATCAGCAAACTATACTGCTTCAGGGAGGGAAATACACGACCACGTGTGATGCGCTTTGTAAGGCGGGCATTCTCGGGGGCTGGAATCAGCCCTCGAGAATACATGTCCCGTGTCACAGAGCGCATCGACTTCCTGAAGCAGAAAGTTTGTGCATGGGCGAGCCGTATTCGGCGGTATAAGCGGCGAGTTGATCGATACACGCAAAATCGCATGTTCCAGAGCGATGAGAGGTGGGTATATAGAGCTTGGGAGCGACCTGAACAAAACGAGACAGACGTGTGCCGCCCAGATGATGCCACCACGACTGCGTTCTGGCGCAGCATCTGGTCGGAACCTGTCTGCCATGCTGAGGCTGACAGGATGCGGGATGTCGAGCGAGTGTGTGAAACTATACCAGAAATGGAAGTAGTCGTTATCACGCCATCAGATATAGCTAGAGCGGTCCGTCCGTTACCGAATTGGAAATCACCGGGACCGGACGGACTGCACAACTTTTGGCTGAAATGGCTAACTAATTCACACACTTGCCTGGCATCTCAGTTCCAGTCATCCTTAGAGTCTGGGTCGCTACCACAGTTTCTGACAACAGGCATTACCCACCTGCTCCATAAGTCAGGTAGTCCTGCGGAACTCAAGAATTATAGACCGATCACGTGTTTATCGACGGTCTATAAACTTCTTACATCCATTTTGAGAGCGAAAAATAAGACACACATTAACAGTAATTCCATTATGTCTGCCTCTCAAAATGGATGTAGGAACGGGTCCCGTGGCACTAAGGAGCTACTTCTCATCGACATGGCCATTAGCCAACAGGTTCGTTGATCCCGCAAGGATCTGTCGACTTGCTGGATAGATTATAAGAAGGCCTACGACTCGGTGCCACATACATGGCTCATGAAGGTGCTGGAGTTGTACAAAATAGATACGACTCTACGCACCTTCCTTGAATCATGTATGGGGCAATGGAGGACAGTCCTTCGCTATCCGGGGTGTCGACGGATCCAGGGGAATGATGAGCCTGTATGGATTAAACGGGGAATATTTCAGGGTGACAGTTTGAGTACACTTTGGTTCAGCTTAGCCCTGAATCCTCTAAGCACACTGCTGGAGGATTCAGGTCTAGGCTATCGGTTGAGGAGAGGTGGTCAGGTCATATCTCACCTCCTCTACATGGATGACTTAAAAATATTTGCCCCCAACAAATTGCGACTGATGGAGCTACTGAAGGTAACTGAAACTTTCTGTGGCGCCATCAGAATGGAGTTTGGTGTGGACAAATGTGCGGTCATGCATGTGAAGCGAGGGGAGATAATGGAATCCGAGGGAATTCAACTTTCGGATTCCATACACCTTAGATCCCTCTCCTCAACCGAAAGCTATAAGTATTTGGGTATGTCGGAAGCGTTAGGCATCAACGTTACTGACATGAAGCAATTGTTGAAGGAGCGCTTTTTTGGCCGCCTGAAGAAGGTATTGATTAGTCTTCTTTCAGGCGGAAACAAGGTGCGCGCCTTCAACGGTTGGGTCTTGCCGGTCCAAGTGGCTAGGATTATTCACCAGCAACTTGCTTTGAAATATAAACTTGTGAACTCTGAGGTACCGTATTACAAGTATGCGCCCGACCCAGTTCTCGAAAATGACCATGTCACGTTGTACTGGGATCGGTCTATCATTACTGACAGGACTATTGTCGCCAATAAGCCTGATATAGTGGTGAAAGATCGATTAGCGCGCCGCGCAATGATAGTCGATGTTACCATTCCACATGACGAAAACCTCGTGAAAGCTGACAAAGAGAAGCAAATAAAATATCTCGACTTAGAACACGAGGTTGTTGACATGTGGAATGTGAACTCGGCTGTCATTGTGCCGATTGTCGTAACGGCCAATGGCCTGATGGCCGAAAGCCTCAACGAACATCTCTCGAGGCTCTCGTTAGGCGGTTGGATTAAGGGCCTGATTCAGAAGGCAGTACTCCTCGATACGGCTCGCATTGTGAGGAAGTTTCTATCTCTGGAGCCCTAACCACCGGTAGCTTGGACCCTGCTCCCGACACCGGCGGACCACTATTTTTTATATTTTTAAAAGTTTTTTTTATATATTTTTTAAGAAATATTTAAAAATATATTTTATATGTAAGAAAAATGAATAAACGACATAATAATAATATCATTTAAACTTATTTATCTCGACTTAGAACACGAGGTTGTTGACATGTGGAATGTTAACTCGGCTGTCATTGTGCCGATTGTCGTTACGGATAATGGCCTGATGGCTGAAAGTCTCAACCATCATCTCTCGAAGCTCTCGTTAGACGGCTGGATCAACGGCCTGATTCAGAAGGCAGTTTTGTGAGGAGGTTCCTGTCTCTGGAGCCCTAACCACCGGCAGCTTGGACCCTGTTCCCGACACCGGCAGACCACTATTTTTTAAATTTTAAATGTTTTTTTTATACCTTTTTTCAAGAAATATTTCAAAATATATTTTATATGTAAACAAATAAATAAACGAAATAATAATAATGTAAAAGAAATAAGATAAAACGTCACGTGACGATGGCAAGAGATCCGATGGCATGTCTTTATTTCCATGGAAGGTGGGTAGCCCTTTAGTGCAAAGTGTGTCGATATTCTTGCGCCATCCCATCTTCCTGGATCGGCATGCTGTGCTGGCGCTACTGCTGCGGCTGAGGAGAACCTCAAGCGGCGTAAGTATAATAACCTTGTTGGTAATTATATTTTCGATTATATTTTTGATAATTTATTTTGTTATTTTTCCGTTTGGGTTTGAAACCCTCGGGCGGTGGGGTCCGGGTGCTCATGGCCTGTTTAAAGAAATCTCCAAACGAGTGGTTGAAACTTCTCGTGACCCAAGGGCTGGCTTTTACCTTGGCCAGAAGCTAAGCATTGCCATACAACGTGGCAATACCGCAATTCTCTTGGGTACTTTATTGAGTCTCTTGGGGATAACGATGTGGATGAATTTTTTGACGCCATATTTTAGTTTGTGTATAGTTTTAGTTAAGTTAGGATATAATTTTGTCATTATTATTAATTAATTAGGTCTACTTGTTTTTTATGTACGATGAAATTAATACTACACAATCAGCCTATAATGTTCCCACTGGTAGGACACAGGCCTCTCTGTGAGATGGAGCAGGACGTTATCCACCACGCGGGCCCAGTGCGGGTTGATAGCTGTCACATGTCTTCGAATTTTTGGTTCTACAAGTAGGATAATTATGTCGGTTTCCTCACGATGTTTTCCTTCACCGTTTTGAGAGCAGTGGTGATGAAATAATTTTCACAAAGTAAAGCGCCTGTTTGGGTCCGAACCTACGACGTACAGCTCGTAAGTCGCGGCCGTTACCACCTGGGTTCACGACTGCTCAATGAATACTAACATATTATTCAATTTAATGATAATAAATATATATAGTAGTACTCACGTGGTCAGTATATCGTAGACGGTGTACCGTGCGAGGTAGGAGTGCGTGTGAATCTTGCGCACGTTCTGGGCGAGCAGAAGAAACCGACGGTCAGCCGATACGGAGAACGAGGCTGGTTCTAGCACCCTCTGAAACAAACGATTGGATATAAATATGGCTTAGCCCGCTTTCACTCCTCGCAAAACATTTTGTCACAATTTGTCTCGTCTGCTCGACGTCCGTATGGCACTCCAGGGATCCAGCAGAATATCAGCGTCAGGCATATTTACCTGACACATTTTGAGCTGGACTCCCATTTGGTGCAACCTTGAAACGCACACCGCATATTGTTTGATAATTTACTACAAGTACGTCATATTGAGGAGGAGGATTCCTCTCACAGAGAAGAGGCTTGTGTCCCAGCAGTGGGAACATTATAGGCTGATTATGTATGTCATAGTGTCACTCTATTTCTTTAAGTATGTTTTTATTTTTATGTATATTGGCACCTTGTTTTTATAAATATTCCTGTAATTTGTTTTCTATTAGTTGTGCTATTGTGTGTTGTGCTATGTCTTTTGTGTGCACTGAATAAATGTTTTATCTGTCTATCTTGTGCACGTCCGTTTTTTTCACCGGTTAATAGATCCGTTGTTTTCGCCGGATTTGAGGTGGTGTTAAAGTTACAATGCAGTCGCGGGAAAGTACGAAAGGGATACCGAGGCCCCTAGCAACACAGGCAACGGAAGGAACACGGGTGGGTTTTAGTCAGTAAGAGTCTGACACACCCTCCCGCTCCGCCCAGAGCGGGAGAAGTTATTTGATAATTTCCCACCCCAAAAAAAAAGGTTACAAAGCAAGTGTGTGATCTGATGCATGAGCCGGACGCCGCAGGACCGGTCTCCAACTCTACATACATATATGAAAAACACGGTCCGTGATCCGATGGAAAAAACGGGCGTATACAAGTGACCATAAGACGCGATCGTTTTTTCGTAGGTATAAAGCTCTAGCCATAGTGAAGTGAATCCCGTGCGTGATGTTGGACGAAAATCGCTAGCGCTGATTATGTCAACAAACTTGTATATAAAAGTTGTGTGAATGATTAAAACAATCGAGCGGTTTTTGCCTCAATGCTTTAAGACGCAGATATATAATTTTAGTGACTTTTAAATCTCTAATTGGTGCCGATTCCCTTGTTCTCAAACTAAACTAAATTTAAGTTCAGTGCATCTTTTTCTCTATAACATATTACTGACACAATATGCGACCAAGAACGACATATCTATATAATAAAACCGGCCAAGTGCGTATCGGACCACGCTAAAGAAGAGTTCTGTAGTTGGGATGAATTTATCCCGAAAACAAACTCAACATTGTAGTTGAAAAACATGTTCTCCCATACATCGATATGCGTCACGGATATTCTCCAACTGCAAATTTAAGCTAGTCGAATATTACTCTTTAACTTGTAAAGCCTACTTACATGTGGTAGTTTTCCATTTAATTTCATTATATATACTACTGCCATGATTTTTTTCACATATCCAAAAACAACCATTTAGAATTTAGATGGCAGGGGGACACTTCCTGCCGGGGTCGCGGGAAGGTACTTATGGGTCACCGAGGCCCCCGCAACACAGGCAACAGGAAGGAATACGGGTGGGTTTTAGTCAGTAAGAGTCTGACACACCCTCCCGCTCCGCACAGAGCGGGAGAAGTTATTTGATGATTTCCCACACTCAAAAAAAAAAAAGGGGGACACTTGTCACGGGAAGGTACTAAAGGGTTACCGAGGCCCCTGGCAACACAGGCTACGGAAGGAATACGGGTGGGTTGTAGTCAGTAAGAGTCTAACACACTTTCTCGCTCCGCCCAGAGAGGGAGAAGTTATTTGATGATTTCCCACCAAAAAAAAAGGTAACACTTGACTCTAACAAAAATAGGACTTTAAAGTTTAATATTTCGCAAACGGATACCTGAATCGAAAAATGGTTTTCACACACCTGTAATATTTTTGAACGGATTATCCAACAACACACCATGTGAAAGATGAGAAAAATACCCAACCTCATTTTACGTGGTACTGGTAGGGTACCCTAAGTATTTTTTTTTTCAAGATTTTGTTTTACCACTTTGTCACACACATCTTGCGACGACGAAAATTATATCCCTTTATGCTGATTTTTTATTTTCGGGAATAAAAAAAGTCATACGGTGCTAGGTCAGGGCTGTAAGGAGGGTGACCCAGGAGTTTAACCGGCGTGCTATCCAGGAAGTCCCTCGTTTTGAGCGCGGTGTGCGAAGGTGCGTTGTCGTAGTGGAGCAGTAGCCCGCGGAGACCTGTGTTTGGTCGCTTGTTGCTCACAACAGAGAAAACTTCTGCCAAGCATTTGGTAGAATACCATTCAGCGTTGATGCTTATTTGGTTCCGTTAAGGAATTGACACCAAGTAGCTAGAAAAAACTCGCGATCAAAATCTTCCCCCCGCTTCTAGATCGCTTCACTTTGGTAATCGTTGATTCGTTTTGAAACACCCAAACCATCGACTGGCACTTCGTTTCTGGATCGTATTGATAAATCCAAGTCCCCACCTGTAATGATGTCGTAAACACGCCGAGACCTGCTTCAAATTTGTTTATCATATCGCGGCACCATTCCACTCGGGCCTCGGTGAGGTTGGTCGGCACCCAGCGTGAAACTATCCTCCTCAGACGAAGATGCACGTGTAGAATTTCGTGAAGGCTTCCCGATCCAACCTACATTATGTGCTGAATCTCTTGATACGTAACTCGCCTATTGTCATGAATTATATTTTTCACTGCTAGCACGTTTTCTTCCGTAATAGTCGTTAAAAGTCGACCACTTCTTTCTTCATCCCCCAAAGTTAGTCGACCGCGCTTGAATTCGTTATACCAACGGTACGCGGTTGCCTTAGAAGTGCCTTCATCCATGAATGCCATTTGAAGTCTATCGTACGAGTCGTCCGGTTTCAGTCGCCACTTGAAATCGTAAAAAATCATAGCGCGAAAATGTTCCCGGCGCAGATCCATTTTTTAATGAGACACGATAATTTAAATTAGCTCGCAAACAATGTGGAGGGAAGTTTTAAAATTGGAACGTATCTATTTTTACTTACAAATAATCATATTTTCAAAATAGATTATAACTGGCCAGTCTCTCATAGATAAAAACTTTTTTCGCTATACTTTCTGAGTGGCCTGGTATTTGCACGGCTGAAATGAAACTAATGTTAGCTACCTATATTCTTGCAAATAAATATATCATTCGTTCATATAATTCGTTCAAATCATTCATATAAGGGTTCCTTCCTAACTAACCCTAAAAATGAAATGCTTTTCGTTGGTAAGCGCATTACTTCAGAACGGCTAGACCGATTTCGCAAATTTTCGTTTTAAAATGTTCGTTCGAATAAAGTTTTTACGGAATTAAAATTACGAATATGTAGTTGCCGGGAAAATTGGAAAATTCGGCAAAACTGAAAGTGCACTTTCTAAGGGGATTTTGTATGAATGATTAAAATTTGGTCAGGACAAATTCTGTCGGGTCAGCAAGTTTTAAAGTTATATTCACAGTAGGTATTGTCAACCCTTTATTCGAAGTCGGTTAAAACGTAGTGCGAGTACATATTTACAAAATAAGATTTTTTTTTGTCATTGAAGAAAATCTCATAAATTGACAGTCGATCAAATATTTTTTCATTTACCTTACAAAAAATATCGGAATTATAAAACAATTCCTTTACAAAAGCTAATAAAGCTTCATAATCGTAGTTTAAATTCGCTGCCCGTGCATTACCCTACTGAATTCCGTACACTGTGTCAACGTTCACCCGTAATTCACATGTTATTCGATACGCGATCCCCATATTAGAGAGTAGTATCGAATTATACGCCATATTCGATACCAGGAAACGAGAACCGATGCCTACGCCTATTAAGAGCATCATAAAACAGGTATCGATGTTATCAAATTGTATTGAATCGATTCTCGTGGTCGTATTCGGTATTATTGTTATGGAATTTATTGTCTTCAAGGCTGTTTAGTTTTATGACGGTTTTGAATAGACTCCTTTATGGTTATGTCCTCCTGGTATGTTTCTTGGGACCTGGTTTGTTCATTACACTTCAAGCGAGAAACGATCGAAATTATTATTGATGTTGTGATTGGTACAGTCAATATGTAATCTCTTTGACTCCTTTGAGGGTAGAAGTTCCTCCACCATAAATCACTCATCCAAGTTATATTAGTAGATTTTTTTTTGGAGAATATAGTCTCCTTATTTATAATAAAACTAAGGACTTGAGGAGTAGTTGTGTGTTAAGATTAAACTGTTTTTGGTGCCATAAACTATCTTCTCGCGGGCTCCCGAGTCAGTCGCACGCCCGCTCCAACGAGGGAACGTAACGTTTCTGTCCTTTCCGCGGCTCTCGTTCGCTCGCGCCAAAAATTGTGCTCAGTATCCGGTCCTATGTCTACCGAATAACCTCAAATTTAACCAAATTTGTATGAAAATACTAACTGTTCCCCGCAACTTTGTCTGCGATCCAGGCTAATCATGGTCTATCCATGTGCCAAATTGCATCCAAATTCGTTCAGCCGTTTTAGCGTAAAAGCGTAACTAACAAACAAACTCACTTTCGTATGCCAATCATCATCATCATCTGCCTAGCCTTTTCCCAACTACGTTGGGGTCGGCTTCCAGTCTAACCGGCTAATACCAGTATTTATCATGGAGCGACTGCCTATCTGACCTCCACAACCCACTTACTGGGTAACACGATACCCCTTGGTAAGACTGGTTGTCAGTCTTTTGGGCTTCTGACGACCCGTAACGACTGTCAAAGATCCACGAATGTCAGCCGGGACCAACGTGATTTCCGAGCTACGGAGGGGTTTTGGTATGTAAAGATGGTCACCCATCCACGGACCAACTGCGGCAAGCGTAGCTTAACCTGATCGATTGACCCGTGCGGCTGTTATTATTTAGTTATGCTGACTAATATTATGATTGCAAAAACGAGTTTTTTTGTTAATTGTTTGTTTGGCTAAAACGGCTGAACAGATGTGGATGAAATTTGGTACATGGGCAGACCATGACCTGGATTAGGACATAGTATACTTTTTATCCCTATATTCTAACCAGATCAAGAATTATGCGGGTGAAACCGCCGGGCCCAGCTAGTTTGTAATATTGCTTAGGATATGCCAGAACCGAATCAGAAGGTGGTGAAACAGGTCATCATGATAATCATTAGCTAGTATTCCATTGCTGGAAATAGCCCCCCCCCCCCCAAATCTACGCTATTTACCCATTTAAATCGATCCTCGGTTACCCTCGTTCCACTAGAACAATAAAAGACTATAAACCTAAATAAAATGAAGAGCAATAAAAAAGACTATTACGTCTCAGTCCCACCTAATAAGCCCAGGTGCGATTTGTTATTGTCAATGGTACGGACAGAATTGAAGCAGAAATCTTCATTAGCCACCATCTGGAGGAATTTAGCTAACACGAATTTACTACGACAGAAAGAAAATAGATTGGTTTTAGTATTTTTACGAGGACTCCATTGGATGGTCTATTTCTTTTAGGTTTTAGAACTGTGTTTTTGTAATTGAATTTATTTTATTGCTTTGGGAATGTTTTCAGAAAATCTTGTGCGTTAACGTTATCTTTGGGAAATAATTACGTCACAATTTAATAATAATAAATAATAATAATTTATTAAAGGCCAACACGGACCAATTATACAAATAAACTAATACAAATACACATACAATTTCAATACAAAAAATACAATACAATACAAAACAATTACAGGTCAAAACAATTAAAACAATATTTCCACATTAGCCCGTACATGTACCATGTCACAGTGATACTTGTACGGGCGAATCGCTGGGCGAATACGCTCAGGATACTGTTCGGGCTGACCCGCACCCTGTGCACCAGGGATGTGCACCGCTTGCGCATGGTTGTATAAAACAATCCACGCCAGCTTCGGCGAACATCCCCGAAGCGCTACAGAAGCGAGGCAGCCCCAACAGCACCCTGAATGCATTTTTGTATTGGACGCGTAGAGCGCTGTATTGCTTTCGCGTATAATTCACCCACAGACTGCTCGTGTAGAAGGACGTGCAAATTGCCCTGAACAGGGTGATCTTGACGTCTCTTGAACAGCGAACAAATCTGCGTGCTATCATATTCGCACGAACAGACAGTGCTCTACGCTCCCTTTCTATGTCATTATCGTCCAAAATGAATTGTCGTTTTAAATGAAATGTTAATGTAGCAGTGTCAGTTCTTTTCGAGATTTAATTTAATAGCAGATAAGAATTTTTTTATTGGTGGAGCTGAAGATTTTTGCAAGTGCTTCGGCATAGTTACGGCCGATAGAACGCAGTAGAACCATCATCATCTGTCTAGCCTTTTTCCAACTACGTTGGGGTCAGCTTCGAGTCTAACCGGATGCAGCTGAATACCAGTATTTTACATGGAGCGACTGCCTATCTGCCCTCCACAACCCAGTTACTGGTAACACGATAAGTATTATTGGTAAGACTGGTTTCCAGACTTTCGGTAACAACTGTCAAAGATCTACAAATAACAGTCGGGACCAAGGGCTTAACGTGCTTTCCGAGGCACGGAGGGGTCTTGGTATGTAAAGATGGTCACCCATCCACGGAATAACCGCGCCGTCGTAGCTTTACATGATCGATCGACCCGTGTGGCTGTTAGCTTAGCCACGAGCCCCTCCTATAGTTATTAATATTTTATTTACCTTTTATATATTCTTTTCTATTTTGTAAATGTGAGAATGTCGCAGGCTTGCTTACTCATAGATGATTCGATTTGTTGGCCATTTCCTATTTTGCTAAGTACCTCGTACTTGTTGACAGTCCTACACTGTCCGCTCATGCCTATTACAACTGTAATTTGAAAACATTGTAAAGGCCAGTTATTTTAAAAAAGAGTAACCATGGAAATCCTTCTGTCTGAAGGAAGTCTTGGTATGTAAAGATGGTCATCCATCCACGGACACACGTTTTTCTTGCCGTGTTCGCCGTGTGTCGTCAGTGTGTGTGTGTACAAGACAAGTTTTTTCTACGCCATGTTTAGGCACGCTTGTCAGTGTTATATGGATTACTATGGAACCTTGTTGACATACACGTTTTTTCTATGGCGCGGTTTTTACGCCGTACCGTAAAGAAACCGAGCCATGTACAAAAGGCCTAAACGAAGACAAAACAAAATACGACCAGCGCGATGCATCGTACCGCGTCAAGTGTGTCAAATTCTCAATATGGTAAATATTCCGACAACAAGAAGTAAGTAAAAGTAATTTTCTACTTAGGCATCTCATTACCATTCTTTCACAACAGCTATTCCTTGACAACACCGAGGACGGGGACGAAATTAAAAATGTTAACAAACTCTCCGGCTGTCTCCGGCTTAAGGCCTAAGCAAACAGAAAATATTCAATTAGGAACAAACAAGATAAGTTTTTATGTGAAAGCCTTAAGGCGCTGACAAGACCCAATTGACCAAAATTAGCTTCTCTTAAGGAAAAAAAATGCCATATCTGTATAGTTTGTGGTAGCGGAAAAAATATATGTTAATTTTGAACATATTTCGCAAAACTTGGTTGTTACCAAAACACGTTTTGAAAAAAAGTCTCGATACAAACTAACGTTAAACAAATTCTTACCTTAAGTTCTAATCCAAAATATCTGTATTACATACGTTACATATTTAATTAATAACAAGAACGTTTTATTTGAATGCAGAACTTGGTTGTTTTTTATTTTCCATTAGTCAACTCAATTTTGAGTAAATAGATAGTTTCTTCGTTTCTTCATATTTTGCAACAAATTACAAGCGTTGTGTCATCGCGCTTCTCTTTCTTTTCTATGCAATCTGACAGTGCCCGCGGTTTAGGTGTTGTCAGCGTCTAAGGTTGGAGTGACTCGCAATACTAGTGGGGTAAGCAGATATGGTGGGTTATAATTTTTATGAATATTTGACAAGCTATGTATCTGTTTTTATTTAGGATAGTAAATAATTATATTCAGTATATATTTGGAACTATATTTTGAATCAAATTAATGGTTAAGGTACTGATTTAAAGCGGCAGTTGTTTATTGTAGTATTGGTAAATTAAAAATTACCCAATGTTTTGTCTTGCGTATTTTCGTTACTATCTAGGAAGGTACCCATTAGTACCCACCTCACAAAAGCCTGTCATGCTAATAAATTTGAATAACTAGTTATTTAAACTGTTATATCGAACGATTGTCTAATAATAGTACATTAGGTGTGACTTAAGTTGTCTATTATTGCACGCCGTGCAACTTATACTTGATTAAGTCACGAGTGTCGTATACTATTTTATAACTCGTGTGACCTAAACCCGTCGTCTCTTAAATTTAATGAAAAAAAATTATTAAAATAGTATCTAATGAAACTGGAGTGAAGTAGACTATTTAAAATAAAATGAAAAATGGTGAATGACAAATGAAGAAAAAAAAAATTAACAAACAACACACAGAAAGTTTGTTGCGCCACTTCTTCTCAGCTAAAGCACTAGGAAGTGGTGAAGGGTGGTCATTTTGGGGGACTGTCTTATGTAATTTTGTTAACGTTCGTAAAGTGCTTATTCTCACCCTAGTTTGAATAAATGACTTGGTTTTGATTTTGACAAATGAACAAATTCAATGTTACGTTTTTGGCCATTTCTCTAAGTCCTTTTGGGCTCACCGTTCTCATCTTCACTTAATTCACTTTCTGAGTTCACATATTATTAAGTCATGGAGGAGTGTGACTTAAGTGCGGGTTTAGGTCACACAGTGCTTTAAAATTACTTTCAAGCTGTACGCGTATTGTTTAATTTTGGTTTTCCCATAAGATAGCTAAGCTAATCGGCACTTGTGACAGTTACTATAAAAAGGTTCATTGTACTCGTACCTACCTACTTACAGGTTAAAAAAAAATAGAAATGACAATTTTTGATGGAGGTGAAGAATTGATATGGGAGTAAGGGACTGATGGGGAGAAAAGAACGTGACCAAAAAGGTTAAAAGTGTTTTTAGCCCCTATAAAGGGCGGGTAGGTATCAGAATGACTGGGTCGCATATTGACCACGTTGCTCTTAGTCCAAATCTCAAAATACCTAAGTCGCAAAATGACTACATCGCAAAAAGTCCGAACAGTTGTGTAGTTACCTATACAGGGTTAGTATCAGAATGACTGGATACATTAAATATTGTTTGAAAAAGGAAGTCCCACATAATAGGGGGCGAGCCTATTGCCATAGAGCAGTGATGGCCCAGTGGTAACAGGCGCGAGTTACGTGTAGGTCGTAGGTTCGAACCCAGACAGGCGCTTTACTTTGTGTAAATTATTTCATCACCACTGCTCTCAAAACGGCGAAGGAAAACATCGTGAGGAAATCGGCATGTCCTAGAACTTAAACACATGTGACATACAACAACCCGCACTGGGCCCGCGTGGTGGATTACGGCCCACTCCCTCTCACCGAGAGAAGGCCTGTGTCCCAACAGTGGGAACATTATAGGCTGATTATGTTTATGCTTAAGCTATTGCCGGGCACACATCCAGACACCCGGCTGCTACTGAGAAATTCCTGATGGAAAAACCCAATAACACTTTGCCTGACTTGGGAATTGAACCCAAGCCTTCATGCTTAGCAGTAACGCTTGCGACCACTAGACCATAGATTACGTAGGTACTCATAAATAACGTTTTACGAATAAAATCGAGTGCTTATCAAAAACTTGAAGAAAACGAGATTAATATAATTTTTAATGAACTTCCAAAGAATGGGCGAACGTCAGAAGAGTATTATACGATTTTAAGCGAATTAAAAATTATGAAATGATAGGGAAGTTTTTTGTTATACGATACTTTGCTGTCATTTTGTTTGTTAGGATAAAATTAAAGTTAAAATTGTTTTTCGCATAAGAAATTAGACGAAGCTCCCGCGAATCCACCCATTTAGTGATGTTCTAAGAATAGACCTAATTGAATGCTTTTCTAGCTTTTGTTATTCTTTTTCCTTACATGAAGATACTACTAACTTCTTCTTTTATCTAACAGAATAAGAATAATTTATTAGTACATTTTTACAAAATAAAAATAAATAGGTAATAATAATGTATGCTTACTGTAACTAGAATATTTGACATAGTTGTTTGTACAGTGGTCCTCAAACGAGGCAACACCTGTATCTTGGGGGCCTGAGTTCCGTTATAAACAAAAAAGACAATACATTTACTTAGCACATACTAAAATAAATACAATGTAATTAATATACAGCAGATAAAAAAAAAAAAACAAATAAAAAGTATAAAGTACGATGTAAGCAATTACCAGGACAGTGTCTCACGGCTGCACCAAGAAGACCTAGTTCAGCAAAAATACCAGACAACTTATCTTAAATTTTAAATTCCAGAAAAATCTACATCAAAATATTATGATTTCACATAAACCTACATGGGCACTTATGAAACGTCAGAAGCTAGGTGCACGGTTCCAATTGGACGTTTCCTATGGAGAAGAGCCGGCAAGTAACTCCACGGTTACTTTTTTAAAAATAATTGGCTTTTATAATGTTTTCAAATTACAGTGTTAATAGGTATGGGAGGACAGTGTAGGCATGTCGAGAAGTACCAGGTACTTGACAAAAAAAAGGTCTACAAAATATATAGTCTATTAAGCCTACAACCTTCTCACATTCACAAGGTACACAATAATCTATGTAAAATATTAATAAAATAATAAAAATAAAATAAATTATTTAAAAAACAAAAAAACCCGACTGCAAAAACACATAACTGAAAAGGGAAAACAAGCATTATAATCTATATAATTTTGGTATCGCAGGCGGGGATAATCAAAAGTTACACCATATTTCAGGTTATTCGACTGTCCCCGCCTGCAAGACAAAAATTATATAGATTATAATGCTTGTTTTTCCCTTTTCAGTTATGTGTTTTTGCAGTCGGTTCTTTATGTTTTTTAAATAATTTATTTTATTTCAAGCTTTTTAGTTTTATTAACATATATGTATATTTGAAAATTACTCATTACTAGCTTTTATTTGATACCAATATTGTTGCAATTGATAAAAAAAAAAACCCTTCCCCTCCTTTTTTTGTATTTGCAGATGCAATTTATAAATATTATATAGCCTATGTCACTCCCACAATTAAGACGAATCTAAGGACACCTCATATGTTAAAATCCATCAAGCCGTTTAGGGTACAGAGCGTGCCAAATAAATAGACATACATACATACATACATACATACATACATACATACATACATACATACATACATACATACATACATACATACATACATACATACATACATACATACATACATACATACTCTCGAAAAACATTTGCCAGACATGTTTGCATTAACTTGATTTTTTTTTCAGAAAGTTTGAAATTGGACAGTATACTTATAATTAAATAAGGGTAGGGAATAATCAAGATGAATAAATTAACAACAGACCAAGCATTCCGTCCTTCAGTATTCTCCAATATCTGGCCAAACAAGAACAAAAAACCGGCCAAGTGCGTGTCGGACCACAAACAAAGAAGGGTTCCCTAGTTGGGATGAATTTATCACAAAAAAAAAACTTAATATTGTAGTTGAAAAACATGTTCTCCCATACATCGATATACGTCACGTTCAATTCTCCAACTGCAAAGGAGATGGGAAATTCTGGGCCCAGCAGTTAACTAGTTGAAATGTGTATTAAAAAAACCGTTATATTTTTCTAAAGGAAATCACAAAATACAGTACCATTTTTCTATCTAGGAAGCGAGAAAAGTTAAATTAAGTTATGAAACTAAATAATCGATTAAATACATGCCTGAATTCTTAGTAATCGATGTCAATAATCGGTAAAATCTAAGAATATGTATGAAAATCGAGTGACAAGTCCTTATCATTCTTTTCGTGGAATCGATTTATAGCGAATCGAGTTCCTTTTATTTTTCTTCAGTTGGCAATACTAGTCACCGACTGACAGAAGACAGGCAAAAATAATCGGTAAGCGTTTGTTTTCTTTCATTCTGTGTACGCACGTATTTTCCATATTTTGTTGTATAACTCCACGACCTCGGCTTTGCATATTATAAAGGACTATTCGACGGATCTTGCTACTTTGAATTAACTGACTCTCTAGTTTGGACAATGATTATGCCATCGATCGGATATTGACGACATGGATCGCTGTGTGAATATTGTACCATTGTGACTGGTCGCAGTAACTCTTACTGGCAGAAGAGACTTGGACGTTGAGGCTTTTATCAGTTATTCGTCAGTGGCGTGCATCTCAGACTGTAAGTACCTATTCAAGTCGAGATTTTAGCCTATCAAGCGAATTTTTACTATAAATATATCAACCTCAATTTTACTATACTTCATATAACTTGATTCCTGGATAGCCAAATTTCACCAAACTTTCAGTGGGGCCTTGTTATTATGTCCTCTTATTAATGAGGCTAGTTTAATTGAGTTAACACCTGGGCCCAGGAGATTATGGAGTCTATCCCTTCTCCTTTAAGTCGGTCGACTATTATTCGATAACTTGTAAAGCTTACTTAGCTGTCATAGTTTTCCTTTTAATTATATTATATATATATACTATTGTCATATTTTTTTCACATATGCAAAAACAACCATTTAGTTAGCAGGGGGGGGAGGCTTGACTATAACAAAAAATTGCACTTTGAAGCTTAATATTACGCAAACAGATCCCTGAATCGAAAGAAAATGATTTTCACACACCCGCAATATTTTTGAACGGCCTATCCAACGACACACTATGGCATAGACGAGAAAAAAATATCGTCCCCACTTGACCTTCAAGAGAACCGTATAAAAAGAGAAAAAAATATATTTCACCAGTTCGTCGGCGTGATCAACATGTATACCCATGCCAAATTATAGCTTTCTAGTCCCTCAGCTAAGCCGGGGACAGACAGATAGACAGACGGACATGGGGAAACTATAAGGATTCCTTGTTGACTACGATACCCCAAAAACTGAAACTGGTCGGAAAATGTTTGCGTCACCAACTTAATACTCGCTTCAATGAATTTCTCGGCGACTCTTATCGCCATAATTTACTTTTTCAGTGGTCTGTGAGAATGGAAAACAGAGAAATAACTAAGGCAAATGTTATTGAGTGGGTGAGTTAGGGCTTTGGGTTTGTGAGATGTAGGTAGGAATGTTTAGTGAATTTTATTCAGTTGCCAAAAAAAAATGTGACGGAAAAGGTACGTCTCGCTCATCTCGCTATCATCAGCCAGATTGTAACTACTGTGGGCGTACAATGGGTTATAATGTACGCCCACAGTTATTGCACACACAGTTATTGCACAATAGAAAAACCGTTTGCAGTTTAAATAAAATTATAATGTACGTTCAAATAATCACACTAGCTATTCACACACTGTACATACACGACATAACTATACGGAACGTGCGACAGTTTCTAAACGTGTTCACTCCTTGACCGCCTCCGACAATCTTAAGTTAACTCCGGTCGAGCGTTAAGGCTCCTGCATACAGAGGCGATATCGCGGGCGTGACAGGCAGCAATATGCCTGTCACGCCCGCGAAATGTAAAGGCCTTTATGTTGTAGACTCTGTCGAGCGCCGCTTGGTAGCGCTGGCATCCCGATTAGTCAAACGAGTGACTAACGTATTTCCGACACATACTCGTATAATATAATTGATTTGACAAAAAAAAAACCGGCAATTGCGTGTCGGGCCACGCACAATGAAGGGTTCCGTAGTTGGGATGAATTTAAGTTTGTAAAACTACTTCTGTACTAATTTTCTATTTTGTCCCCCAAAAGTGACCCCCATATTCAGCATTAATACGTTACACGTCTGTGTTTGGGTCACAGAAATTTATATGTAAAACCAAATTTCAACTTAATCGGTCCCTTAGATTCGGAGCAAATTGGCTGTGGCAGACGGATAGACGGACAGACACACGAGTGATCCTATAAGGGTTCCGTTTTTTTTTTGTGACGTACAGAACCCTAAAAATATAATTTTTCATTTACATAACATATATACATAATCAGCCTATAACGTTCCCACTGCTGGGACACAGGCCTCCTCTCTATAAGAGGGAGTGAGTGGGCCGTAATCCACAACGCGGGCCCAGTGCGGGTTGGTAGATGTCACATGCCTTCGAGTTTTTGGGTCTAGGACATGCCGGTTTCCTCACGATGTTTTCCTTCACCATTTTGAGAGCATTGGTGATGAAATAATTTACACAAAGTAAAGGGCCTGCTTGGGTTCGAACATACGACCTACAACTCGTAAGTCGCGGACGTTACCACTGGGCCACCACTGCTCTCATTTTCATTTATGAGTTCGAAAAGACTGATCAGTCAAGAAATTGGGTTTTTGGAGCATTTCTTCGTCTGGCAGCATCACCATTCTGAAGACGTCACACTAAGATTAAGAAGTCTATAAAAAAAAAACAACTTACGACCTTACTAATTGTTTTTTTTATGACGCACTCTTCGTCCAGCATTTAGATGATGATTGAAGTTACATGGCCAAATGTTTCTCGTAGTAGAAATTCACAGAAATAGGACAGTCATGGGGACTGCGGATAGAAGTGTAAACTTAAATCTTTGAAATAACTTAAATATATGCGTATACATGTACACAGGCCGCTGCGCGTCGCCAGTCTGGTGCAACTCGTTCCATTAGCATGTCGCGGTTAGCATGTCGGTGATGCGAACCCATAAGTTTTGCCCCTACGTGGCTAAAGAAGTTGTTACCTACTTTAAAAAAACAGAGTAGCTCAGAAAAACGCCCAGAAACACAAAAAAACTACAACATGTATACCTGTAAAACACGCTAAAATTTGCACAATATTACCAGAAAGTTTCATTTACATACAAAATTACACTTCTGCGGAACCGCCCATTACACTGCCGAGACATTTCACTGGCATTTGCTCTACAGTGTAATTGTATTGCGACCAGTACGACCACCGCCTGCGTTTGTTTCCGTCCGTCGGTTGACTAGTGACAACCCTAGTTGCTAACTTTCAGCCTTTAGGACATGTTTGTTTTAGCTACGTTGGGAGGTTAGGGCTGGCAGTAAATGTTTTCAATAACGAAAGACTTGTTTACTTTGCGATACCTTTTTGCGACGTCTGTTAATCTTTTTTGCGTGTCATAATGGAACCCCTCTGCCTGAAAGAGACTGGGGGGGGGGGGTTATGTTGTTATTCTACGGACTTAAACTTTAAAAGGGATCCATTTTAGGCTCCTTTTGCACCACAAATAACTAAATTCGTTTTGCGTTAAACTATTTAAGCCTCACACCTATCACTGTCTCTGTCATCTTCAAACGATAGACAGAAACAGAATGAAATGAAATGAAATTGTTCATTCTTCTATGGTATAGTATAGTATATCGGAATCACTTTTACACGTAATATTAAATTTAAAAAATACTAGTTCAAGTAGGCATTTCCTATCTGACTACCTCTAACAAGAAACGGAGAAACAAAAAATTAAGGGGTCGTAGTATCTTTTAAAGACCAGGCATAATCTTGGTCAGGTTATGTGAGGACCATGTAGATCAGTGTCTGAAATGGTCTTTTGCGGAAAGAACTACACAGATTTGAGAGAAACATTAAAGGTCAAAATCGTAAAAGGCGATCGGTGGCAGAGATCTCTCGCGTCCGGCCCTGGTTCAGGCCATGGTACGAAGCGAGAGGGCATGGGCAGCCGTCACCTCCTTCTGCGAAGCAGTAATGCTCGCGAAGGAGGAGGCGGACGGTTGAGGGAAAGGCAAATTTCACGCCCTCTCGCCCCTAGCCGCTGCAGGAGACGCCCTGGGGGTCGGGAATTACGGGCGGATTTCCGGCCACCGTAGGCGCGAGCTTGCGGACGGTGAGCAATGGGTAGCTCACCGTCCGGTAAGGACCAAGTCCGGGTCGACGGCGCGATGTATTCCAGGCACACCTCAAAGAGATGTCGCCAGCACAAGTGTAGGGGTCCACTAGGGCCGATGCCTGCCGGGGTCGCGAGAAGGTACTAAAGGGTTACCGAGGCCCCTCGCAATACACGCAACGGAAGGAATACGACTGGGTTTTAGTCAGTAAGAGTCTGACAAACCCTCCCGCTCCGCCCAGAGCGGGAGAAATTATTTGATGGCTTCTCACCCAAAAAAAACCCCTGAAACTTTAAAGGTCAAAATCGTAAAATGCAGTAGTACTGTGCACCATTTCATCGGCCTCAGAGTTTTTTACAAAAACACCAATCACACCAAAAAAAAAAAACAACTTCCAAAAATAAACAGGCACCTGCCAAAACCACAATATGTTAACTCAATCGCGCGTACGTTGTAAAAATAAGTTTTCCATCGAATACACAAGGAGGCAATGGATCGGAAACCCCTCCTCCCCACCCCTCTTCACTCTTCACACCCCCTGGAGCCACTTGTTGGCTGGACATCAATTTATTTCGTGGCCCTGTCCGTGACACTTAGGATATTGAGTGACCTTGCCGTTTTCGTATACTTTCATTCCATTGAATACAGTTTTGGTTTGTTTCGTTCAATAATTGACTCGTTAAGCTGAAGGCCTGGTTTTGACTTGCTGGCTTGCTTGTTTTTTATTTTTCTCTTGTGTGGACTAGCTTTTCATGCTGAGTTTTAATTTTCTTTTAAGCGTTCAAAATTAAGTTTAATTTTGTATTTGCTGTCTTTCGATCGGTCGAAACGTTTATAGCGGGGATTTATTATTGGAACTACCAGTTAAGGTGCAGATATATAATTTAAGTAACTTTTAAATCTGTTATTACGCCTTCATATAATGCAAATCAGTTACGCAAAAAATATGTATGTTAAACTAGAACGCATACACATCTTTATGAAATAAATTCAGGAAGTAATGTCTGCCCAAAGCATAAAAAACGATATTACTTTCAAACTACTTAAGATATTTTCATGATTTTTTTTTGTATAAACAGATTATTTTATTATCTATATCTGTGATTTTTTTCAAATATTCGTATTTTCTTTACTAAAAATAAATATTCCCGATTTAACCGAAAGTCAGCGTGGCGTGAGCGCGATGCAAATTTATAACCTACCTTTTTTATAACCTACCTACTTGTGCTGATATTTTATTTGAGTTGTACACTATTACGTACATATAAACCGCACGGGTCGATCCATCAGATTAAGCTACGCTTTTGTTCTTTTTTTTTTTTTGGGTGGGAAATCATCAAATAACTTCTCCCGCTCTGGGTGGAGCGGGAGGGATTTCAGACACCAATCGACATGGTCTTCACATGATCTGACCAAGATTATGTCTGGACTTTAAAAGTGACTGTGACCTCTGAGTTTGTTTCGGCCTTTCTTCTCAGAGTAGTCAGATAGGAAACGCCGGCCTCATCTAGTTTAAAAAATATGTTTTGACGTGTAAAAGTGTTTGTAAAAACCTACTTACAGAAATAAAATCATTTATCATTTATCATTTATCATTCGTGGATCTTTGACAGTCGTTAGGGGTCGTCAGAAGCCCGAAAGTCTGACAACTAGGCTTACCAAGGGGTATCGTATTACTCAATTACTGGGTTGTGGAGGCCAGATAGGCAGTCGCTCCGTGTAAAATACTGGTATTCAGCTGCATCCGGTTAGCCTGGAGCCCGACTCCAACATAGTTGGAAAAAGCTAGGCAGGCAGGAACTCATACATACAAACTACGAGATGCTTAACATGCTAATGTAAGATAATGCATAAGTATTTTGCGGAAATCGCGTAACGTCTAGTTGATGTAACTGGTGACCGAAAAGCTGGCGGCTTTCTCGCGCAACGCATCAGCATTGCAATTCAGCGAGGAAATGCCGCCAGCATCCACGGTACAATGCCTCGAGAGCCTTTTTACCCGACTGTCTCAGGAGGGTAATGTTTTTCGAGAGTATGTATGTATGTATGTATGTATGTATGCATGTATGTATGTATGTATGTATGTATGTATGTATGTATGTATGTATGTATGTATGTATGTATGTATGTATGTCTATTTCTTTGGCACGCTCTGTAGCCTAAACGGCTTTATGGATTTTAACATATGAGGTGTCTTTAGATTCGTCTTAATTGTAGGAGTGACATAGGCTATATGCAAATACAAAAAAAGGAGGGGTAGTTTTTTTTTTTTAATTATTTGCAACAATATTGGTATCAAATAAAGGCTAGTAATGAGTAATTTTCAAATATATATATATTAATAAAACTAAAAAGCTTGAAATAAAATAAATTATTGCAGGCGGGGGGCCTGCAAGACCAAAATTATGTAGATTATAATGCTTGTTTTTCCCTTTTCAGTTATGTTTTTTTTGCAGTCGGGTTTTTTGTTTTTTAAATAATTTATTTTATTTAGGTTTAGCTTAGTTTTAATTTAATTTAGGCAATGTTGATAACCATCTTGTAATTTGATTATGTAAATAAACGAAATATACCAGACAATGTTGTAGGGTACTGTTATATAAATTGTTACTGGGGTTGACGTGTTCGGAGTGTTACTGGGAATCGATAAACGTTAGACGATTCCGGGCTAGGTGGAGAGATGACGGCTGGTATAGCAATTATCTACACTAGAACAGCCGAGGATCCAGTTAAATGGCGTTTGACTGGAGAGGCCTATGTCCAGTAACTAAAGGTTGCAGATGATGATGTATTAAGTATTAATCCTTACTAATATTATAAATGCGAAAGTGAGTTTGTTTGTTTGTTACGCTTTCACGTTAAAACTGCTGAACGGATTTGAATGAAACTTGGCACATGTGTAGTCCATGACCTGAAAAAGGACATAGGCTACTTTTTATCCTTATTCGCAGAAAAAGTAATGAAATAAGTACTAATAATAATAATAAAAAAGCGGCCAAGTGCGAGTCGGACTCGCCCATGACGGGTTTCGTAGCAGCAAGTAACATAATATAAAAGTTCTTGTAGTTAAGATTTATGACGTATTAAAAAAAAACTACTTACTAGATCTCGCTCAAACTAATTTTCGGAGGAAGTTTACATGGTAATGTACATCATATATTTTTTAAGACTTATCATTCTCTTATTTTAGAAGTTACAGGCGGGGGGGGGGGGGGGGGGGGGAGACACACATTTTACCACTTTGGAAGTGTCTCTCGCGCAAACTATTCAGTTTAGAAAAAAGATGATATTAGAAACCTCAATATAATTTTTGTATTTTATTGAGTAATTAAAGACCTATCCATAGATACCCCACACGTATGGGTTTGATGAAAAAGTTTTTGAGTTTCAGTTCTAAGTATGGGGAACCCCCAAAATTTATTGTTTTTTTTTTCAATTTTTGTGTGAAAATCTTAATGTGGTTCACAGAATACATCTACTTACCAAGTTTCAACAGCAAAGTTCTTATAGTTTCGGAAAAAAGTAGCTGTGACATACGGACGGACAGACAGACAGACAGACAGACATGACGAATCCATAAGAGTTCCGTTTATTGCCATTTGGCTACGGAACCCTAAAAAGCATCACTGAGTATAAAAAGATCAGGTAATTGGTAATGAAATAATTAATTGTACTTACAAATGTAGTGTTTGGCATCAGTGTTTTGGATGTTTGATTGGCTGCAAACATGAGGCTGATGCCTCCGAATGTGTCACGAAAAATGAATTCATCGCCTGAAACAAACAGAAATTAAATGTTAATGCATATATTTTATGCAATAATAAACATAGATACATAAGTTGTTTCTGTGTAAATTGAGTTTCTATTTTATTCAGCATTGCCATTTGATATAAAATACGAACGCGATGTTTCACTGTCAAAGATATTTAAAAAATGATGTATTTTTGTTGTTTACGAAATGGAAACCGTGGATTTTCCACTTCATAAATAGCATTTGTTGAATATAATTTGTTGAATGTTCCGTTTTCGTAATTTATTTATTTCGTAAACATTGTTATATGTTAAGCAACCCAAATAGCACAACATTGCCTATTCAAACATTATTCGGGACTTCATCTAAAATAAATATTCCCAAACTCGACCATCCGATGATCCGAATCGCTGCATAAATTAAACCAGGATTAACTTCCACTAAAAAGCACTAACATTAACCGTTCATTCTTCACAGTATAAGCCCAACGTTAGGGCTCATCTATATTCAGCGATTATTTATAGTTTAGGAGCTAGGCGGTTTTTAATTTTTTTAAGAATTATCTCTCTTGACTTCAGACTTGACAGAAAAACAATTGAGAAAAATAATACTATCATCTATCTAAACATCCCCCAAAGTGACTAAAAATTAACCCAAAGGAAATATTTTAGCTCGACAAGATTCGTTCCAGATTTATAGTCTTGAAAAAAAGATAAAACTAGGGTGGCAATGACCCCAAAGAGGTTTTTAAACCTTCCACGGACACTCAGCTTTCATAAGCAATACATATAATAAGTACTTTTTGGGACATTATTTGGAGTACAAAAATGGTAGTAAGCCAAAAAACACATTTTTTTATACTCGGTAGTACTAAAGTATTGTATGTGTTTCGGCTTGAAGTAATCCATTATATCCTCTTCCTAGATTCCGATTTAGCTGAACTTTGGCACAAAAAAAAACAATGAAAATGACACAGAAAGGGAAAAAGTCTGAAGTCAAGTGAGATTTTACAAAAAAATATTAAAAACCGTCAAGCTCCTAAACTATAAATAGTCGCTGAACATACATTGGGGTGTTTCGAGAAGTAGAGCTGTCTTAACAGTCATTGGACTTCGTTCCATGGGCCATCCTGTATATATTTCACCACTTCCTACCTATGTAACTTCTTGGCTAATTGGTTCAATAAAATATTCAGAGCAATCAAAGTAAGAGGATTATCGAGCTATTTACTTGATACCAAAGTTTGAATGTTACCAAAACTAACAGTGACGAGTCGGTAAAATACTGTCATATACGGTTTGCAGACAAGAAAAATACATGAATTCTTAAAGAAAAAACTCTCAGAAAATAGCAAACACACACTTTGCTTGTACCCAGCATTAAATACAGAGCGGGGAAAAGTGTGTACTGAGGGCAATCTGGGCGCCACAATATATAAGTAATATATTATAAGTAGTTATATATTTTAGTGATATTATTTATTTCGTGGTAAAAAAACAACTCATTCGATAAAATTACATAATTTAAAAGCTAACTAACAGTCTTAAAATAATATTATATATTTTGGTACAAGGATATAAAAAGGGAGGGGAAAGAATTATAGGGCATCAAAAAAATAAAAGTTTTTCGAGACATCGTCGCCAAGCGGTTGGTCGACTCTTCACGTGCCCAGAGGGATAGTTTATTTCTTAGCTAAAGAATCAGCATTGCCATACAGCGTGACACTGCTGCCATCTTTTTGGGCACTTTTCCTGTTGACAGTGATGCGAAGTTTTTGATGCCCTATTATTCTTTCCCCAACCCATTTTATTGATTGTATAATAAATAGGTAAATGTTTAATCACTGGACAATGGACGTATATGGCTTTAAACGAGTGTTAAGTAATGCTTGAGTTTTGAGTGAGGTTTTGTAATACGGGTCTAAGATACGAGTAAGTCAAGTAAAAGATTAAATTAATCAGCACACACATGACTTGAATTAAAAGTATCTATTAGAAGTTAGCTGCTACATAAATATTTTTTTGTATACTTGTACTATACCAAAGTTTATATGAATTTTACCGAAACAAAAATTGATGAATTGGCGACACAGTGTTAAAGTGGTGAATGCATAAGAATCAGCATTGCCATCCAACGTGGCAACGCTGACAGCCTTTTGGGCACTTTCCCCGCTGACGATGTGGACGATTTTTTTATGCCCAATAAGCTCTTCCTTTTTAATTTATTTTTCATTTATATACTTGTAAATAATATAAATGTTTTAATGTTAGATTGTTGTTATTTTGTATTTAAACATATGTAAATAAATAAACAAAACGTGTAAAAGTACCTACATAGTTACGCCCAGAATACGAAGGTACACATAATATTACGTAGGTCCAATGTCCTACATAAATAAAACAAAACAAATGTAAGCTTTCAGTCTCCCAAAACAATTTTTGGGAGACAGAAAGCTCCTCATTTTTTTTTTAGTTGGCTAGTACATGTTGTGAATGTTATTAAAGGAATTAACTTGGATTCATTTATTTTATGTCCTAACGTAATCTGACGTAGAATATGCTGGATTTTTGAACTACGAGATAAACAAAGTTTAATGAGCGATCAGTTGTACTTATATAAGTAATTGCGTTTTTTTTATTTTATCAAAAGATTTTATTGTTGAGAATAGTGAAGCTTAAAAATATTGAAGCTGCACTTGCGTGCTACATCATTGAATAACTGCTTACTGTAGCCCTTTAGATAGAATCTCACTACAGCTAAGATAATGATGATGCTCCCACACTACTTGCAGACAAACTCATTACTACGGTCCGTGTATTCTGACCGTAAATTGATTGCACATCTGGTGATGTGTTTATGGTATACATACGAGGATATTATAAAGCTCGAGATTATATAGACGAAGCAAAGACGCTGAACCATTCACGCCCAATTCAAAAGAGTAATTAAGAGGAACATTTTGCTATCATGCTACACTGTTCTCAAAGTCTTCTTCAGCTGGCCATGGCGATGTATCAGGCGGAGCGCAATCACAAGCCTTATTCAAAGCAGTTAGAGTTCTTATTTAGATATGGTCACAGCGTGTCAACCACGCGTTAGCGACGAGCGAGCGAGCGAAGCGTGATATCGCGAGACATGCAATATAATATCAGGAACTAAAATGATGATGAGCTCGTGTCCGCCATCACACCCGGCTAGTGGAGCGGATACAGTAGAAGACGTGTGTCTACTTTATGGGCTCTTAGAAGAACTGTGTTGTGGGGTCCGCCCGCGCAGTGCGTGCGGGTATTTCGTTCCCTCATTCACAAGTACTGACTTAGCGGCGAGTGAATGATCTCAAAGCTCACACTCAGAATGATTGAAG
This sequence comes from Atethmia centrago, assembly GCA_905333075.3. NCBI lineage: Eukaryota > Metazoa > Arthropoda > Insecta > Lepidoptera > Noctuidae > Atethmia > Atethmia centrago. The sequence goes on from HG995385.1 coordinate 21,590,260, forward strand.
AATTGGCGTAAACAAATTCTATGTAAAGTCAAGGAAATTAATTCAATCAATCAAATAAACGCAGCAGCGGACCAAGCCGGCAAGCGTCTTTTACTTTATTATTATAATTTTTTTTTAGCTTTTTACTTTATTTAAGGTGCAATACGCATTAAATAAAGTGATCCTCACATCACATACACATCCTCGTGTACAGTGGTACACGAGGAGTCTGTGGGCTAGCTACACGCATCGGGCGTATAATGCTCTGCGGGTCCAATTTAATAATGCGTTCAGGGCGCTGTAGCGGCTTCCACGTTTCTGAAGCGCATCAGCAATGTTTGCTGATGCACACACAGCTGGCTTTGCAGCTTTATGGCGCAAGAAGACCGCGTCATTCATTAGTCGGTTCCGTGGAAGTCGCCACAGCATCTTGAGTGCCATTGCTGCTAGGCACGATTGTCCCCTGACATAGATGTTAGTGCAGCGGATCAAGTCCCTGCTTACTATTTTTTATTAATTTATGTCTCATTTTTGTCAGTTTATGGATCAAAGTTATCTGAATAATTACATTTTATTATTATTTTAATCTGATGGATGGACCCGAGCGGCTGTTGTTACTCAAACTCTCAAACTCAAAACCTTTTTTTCAAATAAACCAAATACTTAACCAATACTTAGCCACGACCTCCTTCGACACAGGGAAATTAATTGTTTAGCCAATTGACTGCCAACCTAAATTGTCCGTATATTCAAATCATAACTGTCCTTTTGACAGTTGTATGAAATGGCTATAACACGGAAAATTTACGTAGAGTGTCAATTGGCTTAACAATTATTTTCTTTAACTGTATACCAGCACAATACGTCGCTATACATACAATGTACATAATGTACAAACAGTTCTGGTAACTAAATGTGTTGGATAATGGTACTTGAGACATTAGCCTAATAGCTTGTCGCACTTAATGGTTCGGGGTAGAACAAGGGTTGCCAATTTATTTTATATTAAAAATATAGTATTTTTGAGCAGTGGTGGCCCAGTGGTAACCGGCCGGCTTCGACTTACCGAGTTTAGATCGTAGGTTCGAACCCAGACAGGCGATTTCATACACCACTGCTCTCAAAACGGTGAATAAACTGACATGTTCTAGAACCAAAAAAAATCGAAGACATGTGATCTACCAACCCGCGCTGGGCCCACGTGGTGGATTACGGCCCACTCCCTCTCACCGAGAGGAGGCATGTGTCCCAGCAAACATTATAGGTTTTTTTTTTGTTTGGAAATTAACAAATAACTTCTCGGAGCTCTTGGCGGAGCGGGAGGGTGTGTCAGATTCTTACTGACTAAAACCCACATTATAGGCTGTAGATTTAAAGTATTTTCGAAGCCATTGCCGGTAATAATATAATAGGTGGCGAAAGAATAAAAAAAAATTACCATGTTTCAAAAATATTTTAATTATTTAAATGCATATTTTTTGCTACTATGAAAAATGAATAACAGGTATTTAATATTTCATCTATTTTTACATTCTATTTTAAGATTACAAAATATCATTAATTCGGCTCTATGAGATTAATACCGGCCATATTCCGATCATCTCGGCATTTTGTATTGAAACAAAAATATAGTAGTGTCGCCTACAAATTTTCTTTATATAGTATTTAAGCCTCTAATATAGCAGGATGTTATATTATTTAGTATGGTTGACAACCCTAGTTAGAACGGAGGTAGGCTATAAGTAAACCTGTGGGGGTGTGTGTGCATTGTAACAGAATGTCCTTGACGGGGGAATTGTAAAACTGCTTTATGGAGGATTCGCAGTGGTAACCAGCAGCGGTACCTTCATAGAAGCAAAAAAGCCCGGCTTGCCCTAGTGAAATCATAAGTCACAACAACAAACGTAAGCCAATAAATAAAAAAAAATAAAAAAATCGTTATTTTCCTTAAACAAAGTTGGCAACCCTAACTAACATCTTCTTGGTAACCTGCGAAATTCAAAGTGTGTTAGTTTTTTTTTGCAATTTCCAGGTCTGTGTCAGGTTGTATCTTGATCAAAATATGATTCGAGACCATAAGAAATATTTATTTACAGAATTATAATCTTTAAAATCATTAATACATTTCCATTTCCAAGAACTTTTCCATTGAGATGAGATTTGTTCTTATGGAACGAATCAGTTAGATTCGTTGAAGAGAGCTGTATTATTGATTCGAATGACTATAATTATGTAAATACATATTTGTTACGGTCGCCAATTATATTTTGAGAGATACAACCTGACACGGACCTGCAAATTGCAAAAAACCTAAGAAAGTTTGAATTTCACGGGTTACCTTAAATTATTAATTCATCAATAGATTCATCGCATCTTCTTCTTCCTCGCTTAAAAATTAGATATCTGTGAACGATGGCTTCTCGGATTGTCTATTGTTATAGAAGAAAGAAAAATATTTTATAAAATTTTAAGATATTTTTTTAAAACAAAATACAACAAAGAAAATAAATAAAATCGTTATTTATTTTCTTTGTTGGTTTTTGTTTTTAATCGAACAAATATGTAAAATTTGTTAGTTAAATGCTCCTTTTTTACTTTTTGTATTTCTTGTGCGTGTCCCAAATAAAATATTTTTCTTTCTTTCTTTTCTTTCTTCTATAACAATAGACAAATTGTGCGACGCCAAAAAGGCTCTTGTCTCAGCATAATGCTGCGATATTTAAAAAATAAATACCGCAGCTCTGGTATTCTGATAGCCCGGCCCAAATGTTTGAAAAACACTGAATTTCAGCCCCTTTTGAATGGCCATAATCTTATGACTGCCTCGTTGGTCTAGTGATCGCAAGCGCTACTCCTGAGCATGAGGTCTTGGGTTCAATTCCCGGGTCGGACAAAAGTGTTACGGATTTTTATATCTGGAATTTCTCAGTAGCAGCTCGGAGTCTAGATTTGTGCTCGGTTGATGGCAATAGGCTCGCCCCCTATTACATGGGACTTAAACATAACTGGCGAAATGTGGGTGTACTACAGGTTCACGTCTGCCTGACCCTTCAAGGAATACAAGCCTGATGTTATGTTATGTGTTATGTGTAATCTTATTGTTTGAGACACTGCTGTTCACGAAAATTAATTTTAACACTTTTTATTTGTGAATGGCTTCTTATAGGTTATACGGGGCACATAGAATCCAGCAGAAAATAATCCTTTTAAAATCTAACCGCACACATTCGTGCTGTTTCAGGGACATGGCCAGTCCATGGTATTTTGTTCTTATTACGGTGCCGTTACAAACACACACACGAACGTGTGTGAAAGACTTCATAAAAAATGTTAACTACGGGAATTTATTTTTTGTTTGAGCGCACGGCACGAAAACGGCAAAAGGCACGGATGAATGCGGTTCCTGACACAGGGCCATAACTAGCAACAAAATGATGCGATCACCAAGTGTGGTGGCCTCAAAGAGATCTCGGCACGAGTGTAGAGGTTCATAGGGCCAATGCCTGCCGGGGTTGCGTGGCAGTCCAAAAGGGTTACCGAGGCCCCTGGCAACACACGCAACGGCAGGAACACGGGTGGGTTTTAGTCAGTAAGAGTTTCCCACCCAAAAAAAAAGTGTGTTGATAATTTAAATACTTTGATATTGCTATTTTTCATTTTTTTTTTTGGGTAGGCTATGTTCATAAGCGAATTAGTAGCAAAACTATAAATAGATACTAAACATTTAACCTAAAAAAAATTAAGTTAAAATAAAGTTTTTAAAACGTGTTTAATTGAGCAGATAAGTGATATAGGCTATCCGCTTATACCAGAAGTGATCATCGTATTGGTGGTTCAACAGCTTCAATATCATCAGGATTGTGCGGCATAATAGCAGTTTTTCGTGGACGTGCGACAGCGGCTCCCTCATATCATCTTCTGTCAACCCAGGGGCGTGCCATCCATAGAGGCAATTAGGCCTAGCCTACCCTCCCAACAACGCCAAAAGCATTTATTTTAACTATGTAATACAATAATACAAAATATTAAAAAATAAGTTAAACTCCTGTTATAACACTTATAGCAACTTGTTGCAACCGCCGTGTGACGTAACTCACAGTTCGACGAAGCACACACTATTTATTAGGCAGGCACTCGGCCGGCCTAAATCCCATTCATAAATTTACGCACACTGGTGTATATTTTCGTGTGTATGAACGGCAGAAGTACCCTATTTATAAATGTACTCTGTGATCAGACGACAGCCGCCACGCAACCATCGATGCGACGCTCTGCTAGAGTGACTGTCAGCAGCCAGTGTCAATCTTATCCGACCTTTTCAGTGATTCCAGCAACTTCGTAACAAAACGGGGCGGCGCCTTTTGCTGCGCCGTCATTTATGTTCTTGTAATAGTTCTAGTTGGTAAATGTACGGCTTAAAGGTATTAGAGACATTAGTAGTATCGCTTGTCGCTTCTAATGGCTGCCCTGACATAATGTACAGCACGAACGACAAATGCGTGTACTGACTGGACAGGTCTCTCTCACATCTTTATGGTTCTTTCATCAAAAGACCATTTCAGACACAAATCGACATGGTCTTCACATGATCTGACCAAGATTATGTCTGGACTTTAAAAGAGACTGTGACCTCTGAGTTTGTTTCGGCCTTTCTTCTCAGAGTAGTCATGGCAGATAGGAAACGCCGACTTCATCTAGTTTAAAAAAATATGTTTGACGTGTAAAAGTGTTTGTAAAAACCTACTTACAGAAATAAAATCATTTATCATTTATCATTCATCATTTATCATTCATCATTTATCATTCATCATTTATCATTCATCATTTATCATTTATCATTAACGTGATTAATCTTAAAGGCGGTGTGGTAGTTAAATGTGGTGTGGTGGTGCAGGTTGCAGGATTGGTAAGGGATAGAGTCTTGTCACCGGCCAAATGCGTGTCAAGCCACGCACGTAACGGGTGTCGTATTAAAATGGCTATTAAAATGTTTTGATGACTGCCTCATTGTTCTAGTACTCGCAAGCGCTACTAAGAGCATGAGGCCCTGGGTTCGATTCACAGGTCGGGAAAAGTGTTATTGAGTTTTTTAGGAGCAGCCCGGAGTTTGGGTTTCTGGCCGGTTGATGGCAATAGGCTCGCCTCCTATTGCATGGGACTTAAACATAACTGGCAAAATGTGAGTATACACCTCTAGGCTTGTGGCTAAGTAATAACAGCCACTCGGGTCAATCGATCAGGTTAAGCTACGGTTTTCCTCGGTTGGCCCGTGGATGGATGACCATCTTTACATATCAAGACCCCTCCGTGCCTCAGAAAGCACGTTAAGCCGTTGGTCCCGGCTCTCATTCGTGCATCTTTGACAGTCGTTAGGGGTCGTCAGAAGCCCGAAAGTCTGACAACTAGTCTTACCAAGGGGTATCGTATTACCCAGTAACTGGGTTGTGGAAGTCAGATAGGCAGTCGCTCCATGTAAATACTGGTATTCAGCTGCTCCGGTCAGACTGGAAGCCAACCCCGACGTAGTTGGGAAAAGGCTAAGCAGATGATGACTGTAGGTACCCCAACCCTTTGGGGAACAAGACCTGATGTTATTCTATGTAATGTTAGCGACAATGGAGTTACCGACATAGCTTGCAGAGTAAGCAAGCAGTGGGCTGGCCATGTTTGTCGAAGAACCGGTGGCTGGTGGAGCTGATGAGTTCTGGAGTGGAGACCGCGTATCGGCAAGTGTAGAGTGGGTCGCCCCCCAGCTAGATGGACGGACCAACTTGAAAATGTGGCTGGGACAGACTAGATGCGGAAGGCCTTTTTTTGGGTTGGAAATTATCAAATAACTTCTCCCGCTCTGGGCGGAGGGGGAGGGTGTGTCAGACTCTTACTGACCAAAACCCATCCGTTGCCTATGTTGCCAGGGACCTTGGTAACCCTTTTGAACTTCTACGCGACCCCGGCAGTTGTGGCTCCGCCTGGAAAAGGCCTATGTCCAGAAGTGGACTGCGATTCATTAGACGTGCCCGACATACGATGTTGAAAGGTTACTACAGACAAAATTAAATACTTACTCGTATATTTTAAATGTTCGATGTTTTGCTGTTGTTTAAGGCTGTTCTGCTTTATTTAAGTGGTAAATACTTAAAAATCTATATTATACATATTTAGATTCCGTCTCACACGGGAAAATTATAGGCTGATTATGCTTAACATGGTTCAAATAAATGTTAATTATTTAAGTGTCAGTGTATAATCTTTCCGCGGTGAGCACACGTCATGGCACCGATTGCCGGTTTTTTAAATTACATCCTAATTACAGTATCAAGTTAATGAGCATCATGAATTCGCAAAATATGCTAGTGCTATTTATCTTAATATTTGCTACGCGCTTCTGTGCTTCGGCTGCCACGCTAGGCCTCACTACGGCTACGCCTGGGATCGCTAAGGCTACTATGCTAGGCCTCAATACAGCTGCTACGCCAGGCCCCGGTACGCAGGGCTACGCCAGGCCTCACTACGGCTGCTCCGCCAGGCCTCACTACGGCTGCTACGCCAAGCCTCGCCACCCACTGGTACGCGTTGCAATGCTGATTGTTGTGTGGTCTGCCATATTATCGTTCGAAATAGCTCTTTAACAATAACAACTAGATTTCATTATATGTTTTGTATGTTTTAACGTCCGTTACTATGATTGACGTCATTTTCCGTTTTGTGCGCGAGACGACCTTTCAATGTTGTTTTTTTTAACACCATTCCTTTCGTACGTCTATTTGTATTGCAAAAGAAATTTTATGTCTCTCGTATAAAGTTTATTTCTATTTACAATTTGAAACTGTCGTCTGGAAATCGTAACGTGTCGCACTCTTAATTAAAAATAAATGCAATTGGTTTCTTGACTCTTATTGGCACAATGTATATTTAAATAAAACAGCATTGAAACAAGTAAATTGAGATTTAATTGCAATTTAATTAGAACAAAGAATCTTGCATCGAAATTGACAACCAGTCTTACCAAAGGGAATACCCCTCGCCTATGTAACCTCGCCTCGCCTATCTGACCTTCACAACGTTATCCAAGTTACTGGATAACACAATAGTGTTACCCAGTAACTGGGTAAACAGATAGGCAGTCGCTTCCTGTAAAATAGTAGTAATCAGCTCCATCCGGTTATACATGAAGCTGACCCCAACATAGTTGAGGAAAGGCTACGCAGATGATGATGATGAAACTTGAATCTGTCAAAATCAGAAGCCATTTATTCAAACTGGACTGAGAATCAGCACTTTTCGACCGTCAAAATTACATAAGACAGTCCCCCAAAACGCCCGTCCTTCACCACACCACTTCCTAGTGCTTAAGAAGTGGCGGAACAAACTCCCCAGCAGCACAGCTATCTGTTAAGTTAAAGTAACTAGATTCTATACAATAGTATAAAAAAGTGTAAATGGGGCTTTATACATAATTGTCCGCGGTTTGTTCAGTTTCCCGAATGGCAGGCTACCTCACAGCGTCACGGACACTCAACTCAATGTATGTATAATTACATTCCATTTCACATCGGCCTCCTGTTACACCGAATCGTAATTCCCTCGTAATCGTAATTCCCTAATTACGGCAGTCTTGGGTAAAAGGAAAAGTAAGGGAAAACGTGATTTCTTTATTGTCGCTAATGAGTAAACGAGGTAAGGAAAATCACAAAAGATTTTCGTCGGTTCTGCTAATTTGTCGTTTGGTAAATACTTTGGATAACGTTGAATGTTACTGCCAAAGTTCAGTTGATAGCGGAACGTGTCGCCCTATCCTACTAATATTATAAATGTAAAAGTTAGAATGTTTGTTACTTAATCACGCAAAAGCGGCTTAAAGGATTTTTATGAGATTTGGCACACGGATACTTTATAACCTGGATTTACACACAGGCTACTTTTAATCCCGGTAAGTACGTTCCCGTGGGGTATATTACGACATGCACGCGGATGGTCGCGGGCAATAGTTAGTACGTAATAAAGTTTGTTGTTCTTTATTCTCACTCGTTTATTTCCTAGTTAATCCTTCTCACAAGTGAAGTCACGTAAAATAATTAAATTAGTTAAATAATTGTAACCATTGACTGTATAAAAAGGGCTGAGGTCAAATCCAAAATATTATTAAATTATTATTATGTTGATGTCTATTTTGGACTATTGACAAGTTAGTTTTACTTCAGTCTAAAAAAAAATAAGATTTGATATTAACTTTTATAAAACATTCCCTTCTTCAAGAAAACTAGAGACAGATAGAGAATTCATTTCTCACAGCTCGTACAAGCATCCCTGAGTAAGCAAATCCTTGTCGGCGATGTGGCGAACGTAATATCCGTACGGATAACGTCGCGAGGACAAGCTCGAATCAGATAACTTTTATTCCTGGTTCCCTAGTACACAAGAGTGAATAACCTAGAACGTTTTTCATTTGTTAGTTTTATATTTATACCAACTATTCTATAAGTGTAATAGAATAATTAAGTTAATCTAAAAACAATGCTTATGTTTTTAAGTTTGCAAGCAAAATACCAGTAGAAAACCAGTGAAAAGCCTTGTTGAAAAAAGTTTTCTTAACAAATAAACAAATGAATGTCTGGCACATATAATTTATGTGAAAATATGTGACGGCAGAGCATGGGGAACATTATCAAAACATGTATAACGTCTATACCCCTAGCCATGTTGGCAAAAAAATAAATTATTTGATTTAATTTGACATTAATTTCTAACTTAGTTTAGCAGCGAAAGTAAACAAGTTGCCTTATCTGTCACAAAACCTGAATAAAACTTAGATAAAAAATACGAGTAACTTGTAGAAACTATTCAGTTCCCAGTGAACTGACCGCAAATAAAATCAACACAAACAGGCGTCCAACGGCAAACGGTAATGTCACCACTAAAATATTATTACGTACTTAGTTCAGCCACAGACTTTTTTTTTTATCTACAACGTGGAAGCTCTTGGCCTTCACCTCACCTAATGGTAAGTGATGATACGGCCGAAGGTGGAAGCGATCTTCACCCGGAATCCTCAACCACAAAGGAACTGGCTATCTTAACTGCCGAAACACAACAATGCTGTCAACATTATTGTTATGGCGGGAGACTTAGATAAGATGGTGGTCGCTAGCCAGGCGGACTGAGAACAAGCCCTACCACCAATGAAACCGAGCAGAAAATTTTGCCCCCGCTGAGAATCGAACCCGGGACTTCTGGGTCTGAGACAGATGGTCTTACCACTAGACCATAGAAGCGGTTTAAATTACACAAAGCACGCAAGCCAAGCGATTAAAATCGATGTCGGTGTGACAAGCGGACCGATGCCAATTTCATGTTGTTATCGCACCAATCGTGGTAATTATTCCAACAATTTACGATCAAATAATTTGATTAAATACGATTTTGTTTTAATCGATAACGTTTAGGCATCTCTCCCACCGACGACGAAGCGACTTGCTATCAACGATTTTCTCGCTCAAGATACGTATAAAAGATTGTTGGCTTTTACAACAGTCAACGGTCAACTATTTATATTAACCACCGGCGAGTACTCGTTTATCGCAGTGACAAGTGCTATCAAAGAGAGTACTCGCTCAGCGTCGCTTCCTTGGCGAGCAGAACACTCGCTTAGACTACCAAGCGTGAGACTTACCTACATACGCATACTAGCGAGTAATCCTTCGTCGCCGTCGCACACTCGCTCGGCTCGTTGTTCGCCAACTGTTTTTAGCTGCTAGCACTATTCACTTTTTGTTAATCGCCGGCGTTGGTACAACTGCCACCGACGATTTTGTTATTCGATGCACGTCACAAGTCGCTACGTGGAGTTTGAATTTGGAAGGTAAATTCAGAATTTCGAATACAGGATTTTAGAATATTGCGGTTTTGGTCGAGCTGTCAAAATGGTTCAATAATTCCAGATGTGGCAAAGGTAAATTTTAATCTGTTTATAAATATTTATGTTAAAAGCTTTTGCAATTTAGTACTCGTTATAAAATATAGGCCACCAGGTTAGTACGAGAATAAGTACCTACCTGTACGGAAATTGGAGACAAAAATCGGACGTCGTAGCAAAAGACTGCGACGGAGTATAAAATACGAGTAGGTACTTCTGCTTCTTATTGTTTGCCATTTTCAATGGTCACTTTCAACGGATGGTGCTGACGTGCAACTATTATTTTCTCGATTTATTTTTGTCTGTCAGCATATTTTTTGCTTGCTATTTGCCTGTCAAATATTTTTACTGTCAACTGTCAAATATTTTTACTATGGCATGAGCAAAAACGAAGTAATCTAATGCTGCGGTTACATTGTCGCGATAACGCGAACTACATTTCACGCGCTCTCTGTTGCACAGCGAGACGTCGATTGTGTGCGAGAGAGAACGCGCGAATTTATTCTTCAGATAAAGATATCTCCATCACCTGGCTAGCCTTTTTCTATGTTGGGGTCGGATTCCAGTCTATTCGGATGCACCTGAATACCAGTACTTTACTGTAAGACTGGTTATCAGACTTTCAGGCTTCTGACTACCCGTAACGACTGTCAAATATCTGCAATTAACAGCCAGGATTAACGATTTAACAGGCTTTCCGAGTCACGGAGGCGTCTCGATATGTAATGGATCCAGGGCCTCGGAAAGCATAGCTTTTTTTATTTTTTTTGTTCCGCGGTGTAAAATCGTCATGGATGTCCTCCGCCCTGGAGTAGGCGGAGGTGTCTGTCGGACTCTTACTGACTAAAACCACCCCGGTGTTCCCCTCCTACACTGGCACCGGGGATCATGGAATCTAGTGCGACTTCTGCGATCTCCGGCTGATGCCAGCCTGCCATTACACTTCAGGCCCGCGGGGGGGAATGAGATGTAAATAATGGGGCGCACGTGGAACACTACGCGCTGCCACCTCGGGTCCTGCTGTGCGAAGGTGACGGATGTCCCCGAGTCCGTGGCCCCTGACTCATTTAGGGGGGCTGAAAGAGGGCATTGTCCGCCCTCCACCGACGCCCGGTGCGCCTGCTGCGGGCAGGGTGAGTGGAAGATATCTCCCGTTCCCTTTCCGCAGCCTCCTTTTGCAACATGACTGTTTCGCAGAAGGATACCACCGCGTCCCAGGACTCCTCGCTGCTAACCATGGAGTTGACTATGGCTGGCAGTGACAGATCACTGCCTACTCATGAAGGCACGGCGCGGCCTCTCCCAAGCGGCACACTCTTCCGGCGTATGCCGCACCGTGTCCTCCCGGCAGTAGACGTAGTGGTTACACCGGGCGTTCGGCTCCCTGTTTATGCGACACAGGTACTTGCCGGTCTTCATGGCTGAAATTCGACTTGGAGGACTAGTAATTAATATTCATGTAATTACCGACTGAAAAGACCTTAAAAGTAAGCTTTAGCATTCGAAGAACATCAATACCACAATACCAATTTCTGTCGCCAAGCAGCGTTACTATGTTTATTTATTTAAATTTTTTTATACACAAAAAAGGTATAAAGGCGGATTCTGTGTTTCCTTTTTGAATGCTTATAGGTAATAATAATAATATAAAGCCTGATATAGTGGTGATAGATCGGTTAGCGCACCGCCCAATGATTGTCAATTTTACCATTCCACATGACGAGAACCTCGTGAAAGCTGAGAAAGAGAAACAAATAAAATATCTCGACTTAGCACACGAGGTTGTTGATATGTGATATGGAGCTCTGCTGTCATTGTGCTGAGTTTATTTCACATTATAAACCTACATGGGCACTTATGAAACGTCAGAAGCTAGGTGCGCGGTTCCAATTGGTCGTTTCCTATGGAGAAGAGCCGGCAAGAAACTCCACAAAAAGCCACTTTGGCCTGATGGCCAAAAGCCTCGATCAACATATCTCGAGGCTCAACGTTAGGTGGTTGGATCAAGGGCCTGATTCAGAAGGCAGTACTCGCAGTGGCGGTACCTTCATATAAGCCCAAAAGCCCGGCGGCATGCCTTACTAAAATGCTCGATAGAGAATTTATTGTACCTAACCAGTAGTTTATGAGAAAATTGCGATGATACATACGTAGATACGTAGGTACCTACATACTCAGTCGAAAACTGAACTTTATTTTCTTGAAATCGGTTAAAATTTTATTGGGCTTGCGTTATTTTGAAACCCTACGCACGCCACTGAGTACTCGATACGGCTCACATTGTGAGGAGGTTCCTGTCTCTGCAGCCTTAACACCCGGTAGCTTGGACCTTGTTTCCGACCGACCTCAATCTTTTTATGTTTTTTTATATCTTTTTATTTTAAGAAATATTTAAAAATGTAATAAATAATATGCAATAGACCTACACCAACCTTGTTGTCCTTGGGTGCACTTGCATAGTGAACACAGGGATAATCGTCGATTACTGCCCCATTTCATTAAAAACGTCTAACATGCCTGCCTCTGCAAGTTGGCGTCGGCTTCTCAAAAGCCGTCCAAACATACCAGAGTTCACTATAATAATGTATATTCAGATTCATTATACTTAATTATTTTTATTATAACGAATTGTGAAAACCAAATCAATCACCGGTTCACCAGCTTAATAAAAATAATAAAGCAAAGTTCCATAGCAACATATTTCTTTAAATTATATTTATATTTGTCAGAGGAGTTTTCGCGCGGTTTCGGAAAATGGTCTTTAGGAAAACTATTTTGCGTCCCAGAGCTTTGTCCGGGGACAACAAGACAGGTGACCGAGAAAAGGGACAGTCCCGTTCAAAACGGGACGTATAGTCACTTTAGTTATGCGTGTTTTTAAGTTTTCTATCAATAGCAACATTTAATTGCTAGTGATAGAAAATGCTAGCTTTTACCCGCGGCTTCTCCCGTATGGAGGTCGGAAGCTATCCCACGGGAACGTACTACCGGGATAAACCTAACGCAGGTCATGGTCTACCCACGTGCGAAATTTCATACAAATCCGTTCAGCCATTTTAGCGTGAAAGCGTAACAAACAAACAAACTCAATTTCGCATTTATAATATTAGTTAGGTTATTATTATTCTTACATACTTTGTATACTCATTCAAATTATTTTAGATAAAAATATATTTTTATCAAATTACATGCCGATCTAATAACTGATATTTTTTCGTGTGTTTGAAAGATAATGAAAACATAACATGAACACGTACACAATCACGCAATGCGGGTTTCATGTTGACCTGAAATCCTATATGTACAAAAATAAACATAAAAGTATTACTTCTTTCCTCTTTTTATTACCTCTTTGTGAAAGGCTAACAGTAGTCATTGTTGTTTTTTTTTATTTAGTATTAATCAAGGTCTGGCAGTTTGAGTAATTTATGCGGACTACCCAAATGTTCTTTCTTTGGTATTGTTCGTCGAATCGTTGAGCTCCTTAAGTTTTGAGTTGAGCTGCACGATTACTGACAAATGCGTGCATCGGCTGGACAGGTCCACTCAATCTGTGTGGTTCTTTCCTCAAAAGGACCATTTCAGACACCAATCTACATGGCCTTCACATGATCTGACCAAGATTATGTCTGGACTTTAAAAGAGACTGTGACCTCTGAGTTTGTTTCGGCCTTTCTTCTCAGAGTAGTCAGATAGGAAACGCCGACCTCATCTAGCTCTATTTTAAAAATATGATTGACGTGTAAAAGTGTTTGTAGAAACCTACTTACAGAAAATAAATCATTACCGTTTATCATTTATCAGTATGCCTGGCATCAAAAATGTTGATTATGACAACAATTTTCTTTTGAACATTTACATTTTTTAGGTAACCATATGCTCACAGAACAGATGGCCTATGAGGCGGAAATGTTCTAGAGTGGCGACCACATACCAGAAGGCGTAGCGTTGGAAGGCCTCCTACAAGGTGGACCAATTACCTTGTGTGGCCGTAGGAATCCGCGGGATGCTAGAAGAACAGAAACGGTCCAAGTGGCGGTGCTTGGGGGAGGCCAATGTCCAGCAGTGGACGTCTTTCCTTTGAAATGATGATGATGAGGTAACCATAAAATGCATGCATACTAAAAGTTTTCGGGCTATAGTTATTGATTTAATACATACACATTCATGCCTAGAAAAGTTGGTACGGGCCCCAGTCGTTACGGCTCAGAAGCCCGAAAGTTTGACAGCCAGTCTTGCCAAGAGGTAGCGTGTTAGCCAGTAACTGGGTTGTGGAGGTCAGATAGGCAGTCGCTCCATGTAAGATACTGGTATTCAGCTACATCCCGTTATACTGGAAACCGGCTCCAACATAGTTGGGAAAAAGCAGGCAGAAGATGAAACATAAACTTTCACCTTCTTTCTATTATGGTGGCAAACAGAAACTACAGAATGTTACCTGCTACGATCTTTACATACTCCTTTTGCTTCGTTTACGTTCATACATCTGCTCATACGCGCACGCAGGTTGCGAGTACTACACACCTCGCCTCTCTGAAGAACATCACCAATGAGGTCTCTTTAAGTCCTTATAGGACCACCCCATTTTTTTTTTGGTTGTGTATTATCAAATAACTTCTCCCGCACTGGGCGGAGCGGGAGGGTGTGTCAGACTCTTACTGACTAATACCCACCCATGTTCCTTCCGTTGCCTGTGTTGCCAGAGCCCACGGTATCCCTTTCGGAGTTTCCCGAGACCCCGGCAGGTATCGGCCCTAGTGGATCCCTTCACTAGGGCGTTTCCACTCACATCTGCGTTGTAAATACCTTATGTTATTGTATGATTGATCTTGGGTCTTACGCTTTTTCAAATGTACATAAATGACCTCTGTCAACTCTCCTTCTCCCATTGTGACATTTTTACCTACGCCGACGACACAGCTCTATTGATACAAGACGTGACCTGGACAGGGCTAAAAAAAGCACTGAACTTACCTTGCGAACAATTATGGACTGGATTTCCACTAATCTACTGACGCTTAATATCTCAAAGACCAAAGTAATTCAGTTTAAACCACCAAATTCACCTAAACCGTCAATTAACTCGGATAAAATAATAGCACATATTTATCACGACCCTTCTCGTTGCAATTGCAATTGCCTTGACATGGTCTCATGTATCAAATATCTAGGTGTTCATATCGACGAGAGGTTGGATTGGCGCACCCGTACGGATACTCTATGCTCCCGGCTTCGTAAGCTTATTTATTTATTTAAAGAGCTCAGACATGTGGCCGATATTGAAACAGCATCACTAGTATACCGTTCACTATGCGAGTCGATAATTCCTTACTGCATCTCGGTATGGGGCGGGATCTTCAAAACAGTTATTCTTAGGGTGGAACGAGCTCAGCGGGCTGTTCTCAAAGTCATGTATTTCCGTAAAAGGGACTACCCCACAGCTCAGTTGTACTCAGAAGCCCTAGTGCTAACGGTGAGAAAATTATACGTCCTCCGCTCTATTTTGCGCCGACATTCCACGATGCCACTAGATGGCAAGCTATGTAATCGGCGGATTGGCTTTCCTATCTGTGAGTCTGTCCAATGTGGTACTGCACTTGCGCGACGACACTATCGTGAACAAAGCGCACTAATGTATAATAAAATTAACAATAAACTTTATATTTATAAAGTAACTCTACATAAAGTCAAACAGAGTAAGTTAAGCCATGGCTACTGTCGTTGAACTATGACGAAACAGAGAAAGTTATCATATCTATTTCGTAACATTAAAATCCCTCCTGATCAAGCATTAACCCACACACATACATATATACTCATCCACCCACACACACACACACACACACACACACACACATGCACTCACACACACACACAATCGTACGCTCACACTGATACTTAAACATACACACAAACATAAACTCAATACAGGCTTCTTTTAACCGCTTTGAAGCTATTTTACTTTTTTTATTTTACTGTTACCATATTCTTTTTATTTTATTTAAGTTTATTGCATAAGATTCTGCAACATCTCCTACTGGGAGTGGGCACTGGCTCCTGTAACACAGGTCTACCACCTAGCACAGGAGTCAGGGACTTCACACTATTTTGTAACCACTTTCTTGTGTAATAAAGATTATTATGTCGTTTATTACATTTTTTGTCATATAAAATACATTTTTAAATATTTCTTAGAAAAAATATTAAAAAAACATTTAAAAATATATAAAATAGTGGTCCGCCGGTATCGGGAGCAGGGTCCAAGCTACCGGTGGTTAGGGCTCCAGAGACAGGAACCTCCTCACGATGCGAGCCGTATCGAGGAGTACTGCCTTCTGAATCAGGCCCTTAATCCAGCCGTCTAACGCAAGCCTCGAGTGATGATGGTTGAGGCTTCTGGCCATGAGGCCATTGGCCGTAACGATAATCGGCACAATGACAGCCGAGTTCACATTCCACATGTCAACAACCTCGTGTGCTAAGTCGAGATATTTTATTTGTTTCTCTTTCTCAGCTTTCACGAGGTTATCGTCATGTGGAATGGTAACATCGACTATCATTGCGCGGCGCGCTAATCGATCTATCACCACTATATCAGGCTTATTGGCCACAATAGTCGTGTCAGTAATGATAGACCGATCCCAGTACAACGTGACATGGTCATTTTCGAGAACTGGGTCGGGCACATACTTGTAATACGGTACCTCAGAGTTCACAAGTTTATATTTCAAAGCAAGTTGCTGGTGAATAATCCTAGCTACTTGGTTATGTCTGTGCAAGTACTCGCCGTTAGCCAGACGAGAACAACCAGAGATAATATGTCTGATAGACTCACCCGGACGGTGGCATGCCCGACACACGTCAACCGTCCCGTCCTTCATAATATGTCTCCGGTAGTTATTCGTCAAGATAACTTCGTCCATAATTGCACAGACAAAACCTTCGGTTTCCCCGAAAAGGTCCCCAAAACGTAGCCAGGATACGGACGCTAAGAAATCTACATCGGGCTCATGAAGAGCCCGATAGAAGCGCCCGTGTAGCTCCTTGCTTTGCCATATCTCCTTGCGATCATCGGTAGTAAGTACTACAGGTTTGCACCAGTTTTCTTTAGCCATGGAAAGTGGGGTGAGCCCCTTGTCCACTGCGACCACATCACGGTGCATACCCACTTCTGTTTTCAAAAATATTCCCTGAGACTGCATATCTCGCGGTTGTGGAGGGTCTTCGCATTTAAAAAGCCTCGACCCCCGCACTTCCGCGGGATGTACAGTCTCATCACCGATGATCGTGGGTGATGCATCCGGTTTGCGGTCAACAGTGTACGGACCCTCCTATCCAGGGCGTCTAGTTCGGTCTGAGAGATTATTATTATTATTATTATTTAATTTTTGCCAATTAAACAGGCTATCCACATTTGATTGTTTCGTCAAGGATCGAAGACCAAAGTGGCTCTCCAGCAAAGCAGAATGAAAATACCGACAATCACTCCATTAAAAACCTTTATGGGAAAAAGACTTGAGTTTATGTACCATATACCTAAATACATAAGTAAAATGTTCAACAAACTTGTAACACGCTCACATTTAGCCATTCAACAAACTTGTAACACGCTCATATTTAGCCAGTCAAGGTTGGTTCAAAACTCAAATAGCGGTAAATACCGAATACCTATTTTGTATTAACACTACGGCTTCCTAGAAAAGCGGTGGCCGCCAGATACCGGCCGCAGTGACGGCTGCATGGATTACAATAATGCGCGGGGTTTGACTTTACCTTGTCAAAAAACGCTTTGTAGGAAAACACCAACTTTAGGCCTATTCAGATATAATCGATATCGCTGTCGCGCTCGGTAGCAATACTGGTCGCCGCGCTGCCGCACTCTCAGGCGATATCGGCTACCAAGCGCGACGGGGATATCGCCTACATAATCGATATCGCTACCGAGCCACAGTGGAACGAATGTATGGGAGCGGTTGGACGTAGACATGTCCGAAAAAAAAGAGTAAAATTATGCCAAACTAATGATGCCATCTTATTCGATTACTTAATGCCTTCATAACTTGTGGTGATGAATTTCTTCATAACTCCCATATTTCGGGAGTAATTTGAGAAAATGTGAAATTTTACTATGAAAATGAGTGTATCGAGCTCTCTCCCTCCTGATTCCGGGCTTGTTTCAAGTAGCGGTCTCTAATATCATAATGCTAATACTAAGAGCTATATTTAATACTAAGACACATAGTGCGCCAAATGTGCACTTTCTGGGATAAAGAGTGATGTTTATTTTATAACACAATTTTTTTATTTTTTGTTTATTTTGTTGATTAAAACCGTTTTTCTAAAGGTTTACCTTATTACAATAACATTTCTGAGCAGCCAATTAGAGAAGATATAAGCTAATTAGGATATATAATTAGGGACTTAAGGTTTACATATAAAACTGATGCACTAATGATTACTGATAAGAACATTGCTATTATTTAATTACTAAATGGCTCTTAATACACTAATTTAGCATGCATCATTTACTAATTATCACAATAACTAATTACCTTGCAATATTTAACAAAGGATACCTGGGATACCTGGATTTTATATAAATAGGTCACTATTAGTAACTTTAAAATCAGTGTTGATTTACACCTCGTTGTATCCAAGCTAATCTCGTAATGTATTTTCCAAATTTTAATACAAATCTTGATATTCACGTTGCTTTATGCGCACGCGCACATAAAGATTTACGCGACTTTAACTATTTGTTCAGTGTTTTAAAAGATAACAGTTGTGTTCAGTTATGTGAAAGTGCTGAAACAAGTTTAAAAGACTGGTGTCGTCGATTTTGCTACCGCATTTATGCAAAATGGACACAGTCTGGAAGAAGCACAGATAAGTTTCGGAAGAAACATGAGATTTGGCTACAGGCTGCAATTCAATGGCCGGAATTACAGAATGAAAATATGGAACCTTCTACAGAAAATATAAGTGACGTCATCGAGCCCATAATTTCTCCTGCTAAATCTGATGCTTCAACTTGTACACATCCTAGTCCTCGTAAATCTTTTGAGGACCTTAGTAACCGGCAAAAAAGAAGACGCACTGAAGATAGTCTTTCATGCAGCAGTAGCAGCGCTGAAATTATGTTTTCGGCCGAAAGGGCGCTTCAAAAGGCAGGACAAAGCGATACAGCTTATGTTATGAAATACTTGACGGAGAATCCAGAAGAGGCCTCAAAAATCAAAGCCTTCATTGAAGGTAAATCAATTCAGGTACGGGAAATATCCCCTTTGAAGGCATTGGCTCTTTATGTATCGATGAACTTATCGAAATGGCGCTATAACACTCTTCGGGATTTCAACACTCAAGAAGGAGCTCTTCAATACCCGAGTTACTACATGTTGGTTAAAGAAAAAATTAAGTGCTATCCGGCCAAAGAAGATCTCACAGTTACAGAGAGCTCTGCAAAAATCAAATTACAAGCCTTGATGGATTTAACCTCAAGAAGACTTATTAGGTCGTTAGAAACCCCTGTTGATCCCAATCAACAGCTCGTATTGACCAGCAAATGGGGTTTTGACGGATCATCTAGCCAAAGCATTTATCATCAAAGGACGAGTGAAGATGAGCAAATCGATCTTGCTAGTAATTTTATGATTAGTCTTGTACCACTGCGGCTCGTCTCAAAAGGTGTAACAATTTGGGAAAACGAGCGACCATCTTCCACTTCATTTTGCCGGCCAATATTGTTTAAGTTTATAAAGGAAACCAAAGAAAATGTGCAGAGAGAGATGGCTGAAATCGAAGCAGAGATTGAAGCCTTAACTCCATCCACCATCACTGATGGAATTAGTGTCAAACACCAACTGCTGTTGACAATGATTGATGGTAAAATTCATTCCATTATATCCAATACAGCAGCTTCAGTGTGTGACATATGCAAGGCTTGTCCTAAAGAAATGAATAATTTAGAGTTAATCAAAGATAAACACGCAAACGAGGACATGTATAAATATAGCTTAAGCACCCTTCACGCTTGGATTCGCTCAATGGAATGCTTATTACACATTTCCTAAAAATTAGACATAAAATCATGGCAAGTAAGGGGTGATATAGCAAAAAGGCAAGTTGATGACAGGAAGAAAAGAGTTCAAGAGGCTGTAAGAAGAGAAACGGGCTTACTTCTCGATGTTGTGAAACAAGGCAGTGGATCCACCAACAATGGCAACTCGGCAAGGAGATTTTTTGAAAACTACACTAAATCTGCTGAACTGACCGGAATAGATGCTATGCTTTTAAGAAAAATCTGTGTGATCTTGCAGTGTATTTCATCAGGAGAGAAGATCAACGTAACTAAATTCCGAGAGTTCTGCTTTGATACTGCTAAGCTTTACGTGGAGTTATACCCATGGTATTATATGCCTTCTTCACTTCATAAAATTTTAATGCATGGGCCAGACATAGTTCAGAACATGTCAATTGTGCCCATTGGTTTTCTATCCGAAGAGGCATCTGAGGCTAGAAATAAAGATTTTAGAAAATATAGAGAGGGGCATTCTCGAAAGCATAGCAGTATCTCATGCAATGAAGATATTATGCACAATCTTTTACTGTCTTCTGATCCACTTGTTACAAGTATCCGTCCAAAAGGAAATAAGTTTGTAAAAAAATCTTCTTTTAAGGAATTTTATGAGCTTACGGATTCTGAGAAAAGTGATATCGAATTTGTTAACATAAATGATTTAGCGGACATCGATTCTGAATTTGAATTAATTGATGATGATGATGATGACGAAGATAATTAAATGATGTTATTGTTTTAAAATGTGTAACTTAGTAAATTAGAGCTTACATCTTAATTATTTATTGTACTTTTAATGAAACTAGGTAATTTATTATCAACTTACTTAAAAGTCATACTCTCATCAGTTCTTGTGAATATTTTTGTTAATATATATTTCTGTATATATATAATATATTTATAGACCTCTTAATAAGTCTGTCTGCGGTTTAAAGTAAATACAAATGGGGAAAAAAAGTTTTTTTTTTTAAATTTTCATTTCCTTTTATCCCAGAAAGTGCACATTTGGCGCACTATGTGTCTTAGTATTAAATATAGCTCTTAGTAATAGCATTACGATATTAGAGACCGCTACTTGAAACAAGCCCGGAATCAGGAGGGAGAGAGCTCGATACACTCATTTTCATAGTAAAATTTCACATTTTCTCAAATTACTCCCGAAATATGGGAGTTATGAAGAAATTCATCACCACAAGTTATGAAGGCATTAAGTAATCGAATAAGATGGCATCATTAGTTTGTCATAATTTTACTCTTATTTTTCGGACATGTCTACGTCCAACCGCTCCCATACATTCGTTCCACTGTGCGAGCGCGATAACGATATCGCTTATACCGGAACAGGCCTTCTTTTGTAAATAACGTTTCTGTGACGTCATACACGGGTAATTTGCAACGACGACGCTATTTGGCGGCCACCGTTCTTCTAGGAAAACGTAGCTTGAGCCTACTGCTTTTAGTCTGTACTGTGGCAATATCTATCATGTTGACACGAACGATTTTAAGTCGCTTTTTATCGACAAATCTCTACAACGCGTAGTGAATAAATAAGGCGCCATCTACACGGGTGAGATTATCGAGGCGATAAGTCACGCCGTGACATCAAATTCTATAGTAACTGTATGTAGTAATTTCCACACGGCGATATTATCGCGGTGAGAATTTGATGATTCTATCGCTGCGATTCTCTCGCTCGTGGTGATGGCACCTAAATGTTTCGATTGAAATAATTTAACTTAAATATTTTTAGGTGAAATGAGTTTGAGTTTGATTTCAATTGTCTATTAATTATAGGCATTTTTCTTTTACCCAGCCGGCCGACAGACCAGGTATGGCAAAGGCGAGGGTAAATTTAATGGATGCAGAAACGAACTTATTACAAAACAAGATTTATCCTTACACCCAGGTATAAACTATAAAGCCATTTTTGAATTTCGAATTTTATTCTGACAACGTTGTAATTCAAAAACTGATTTCAAACCAGAGTTCATGTTGCCAATTCTGTATTAAGGACTTTATGTCAGTCGGAATAAGGTTCGAAATACAAAACCTGACTGAAAGGTTTGAGCTTGGGTAAAAGTTGTAACATTATACTAAAAATATTGTGGGCCAATAAAAGATTTTATTTTATTTTTTATTTATTTTTATAACTCGTTTTGTAATGAGACGGCATTTTTTAGGTTTTATATTGGGTAGGTACAGTCGACCGCACGAGAGTGGTATCATTTTGAATTTGAGTTGGCCTAGCGTAGTGCGGAGTTTTAATAAAATGCGTGGCCAGCTTATACTCGTTTTATTACCACAGAAATGCGGCCTACTGTAGGAGGGGCTCGTGGCTAAGTAATATTAGCCGCACGGGTCGATCGATCAGGTTAAGCTACGCTTGTCGCGGTTGGTCCGTGGATGGGTAAAGATATGTAAAGATGGTCATCTTTACATATCAAGACCCCTTCGTGCCTCGAAAAGTACGTTAAGCTGTTGGTCCCGACTGTTAAGATCTTTGACAGTCGTGACGGTTCTTCAGAAGCCCGAAAGTCTGACAACCAGTCTTACCAAGGGGTATCGTGTTACACAGTAACTGGGTTGTGGAGGTCAGATAGGCAGTTGCTCCATGTAAAATACTGGTATTCAGCTGCATCCGATTAGTCTGAAAGCGGAAAAGACTAGGTAGATGATGATGATGGCGGCCAATTCTTTGTTAAAAATTCTCATGTGCCCAATCAAGTAGAATCCTAATCCTTACTAATATTATTATAAACGCGAAAGTCAGTTTGTTTGTTACGCTTTCACGCTAAAACGGCTGAACGGATTCGGATGAAATTTGGCAAATCGGTAGACCATGACTTGTATTAGGACATAGAATACTTTTTATCCCGATATTCTCACGGGATCGAGACTTATGAGGGAGAAACCGTGTGGCGTAGCTAGTAACAGTATATAAGCTTCATGTAACCTTTCACAAGAAGCTTTTATAGGCTAGCTACGCATGATGATATTACACAGGATGAGCAAGGGCTCATCCAGAGAGTAATATCGTCATACGTTTTTTTGCTGACAAGCAACACAGACGTGGGTCCAAATAACTGCCGCAGTGATGGCCGTCATGAAAATATAGATGTCAGTGGGGTTTGACTTTACGGTGTCAAAAAACGCTCCATAGGAAAACACCAACTTAGTTTTACAAATAACGTTTTAGTGACGTCATTCGCTGGTAAATTGTCGACCCTATGTGACTGCCACCGCACTTTTAAACTTTACCAAACAAAAACCTATCTTCTTTTTCAAATCCCATATCACACGACAGTTTCAAACAATCACATTTGATATCAGTGCCTATCACATGCGGGTAGCTGACAACTCAAACATGCCAGTCACAGCTCAAACACTCGTCGCCATTCAAAACTGGGGATCAATTTAAATTGAACTTCGAGTTGTAAGTTTTGTGAACGTGAATATCCATTTAGAGTCGGAGGGTCTAGTTTTGTAGGTTAGTCTTGTTTAGAATAGAACAAACACTGGGTCAAATTAAATTATACTTATAGCGAAACTCCGCAGCCGTAATTGTTACTTAATCGGTCTATAATGTTCCGACTTCTGGACACAGGCCTCCTCTCTGTAAGAGAGAGTGGGCCGTAATCCACCACGCTGGCCCAGTGCGGGTTGGTAGATGTCACATGTCTTCGAATTTGTGGTTCTAGAGCACATGCCGGTTTCCTTACGATGTTTTCCTTCACCGTTTTGAGAGCAGTGGTGATGAAATCATTTATTTACACAAAGTAAAGTCTGGGTTCGAACCTACGACCTACAACTCGTAAGTCGCGGCCGTTACCACTGGGCCACCACTGCGTCGTAATATGTAATTTTTATCGATATACAATCCGGATAAATATCATTTGGCGTTTGTTTTGGGTCAACGAGGGTTTACACAGTTTACACACAGTGGTGACACCCGGACGTTTCCTCCTGCCTTATCCGACACAGGAACCTCCCGAAGCTGCCGTGTCCGGTGAGGACCTGCGTCAGGCGGAAGGTGAGGACGCCGTGGCGCCTCTCCAGCCACTCCACAAAGAGGGGACTTATCACCGCAATCATGGCGTGCCCAGCACTGGGTTGCGACAACCGTACTTTCCATGACGCCATGAGATCCCGCCGGAGATCCGTCCGCTGTGCCGCGATTTCTCGCGGCAGCGGACTAACGCCCCGGCGTTTCGCCTCCTCGCGCCACTCCCATACGTGCGCGAGGACTTTTGCCTCCAGTCCACTAAGTCACTTGGGATATCAGTTTAAAAAAAACCCAGTCGGGTTTTGTCATTTTATCATATTTAGATGTCGATACTCATCACGTCTACAGAGGTTCGCTAACAAATTTAAATTGACCTCGTATAATATAGCCTGAAATAGCAGTAGGCGGTGGGGTACCTACTGGGTTCATTCATCAAATCGGGCAGTAATATTCGGTTTTTTCGTTATTTCGCAGTAGCAGCCTGGAGTCAGGATTAGTGCTCGCTTTGATGGTAATATACTTATACATGGGCATAAATAATTATTAATAATATATAAATAATTTTACGCTGGGAAGGCCACGAGCAATCATATCCTTGAATTAATAATTCGTGAGTAACATCCACCAACTCACACTGGGCCCGCGTGTCGGCCCTAGCACTGGGAACATTATAGGCTGATTATGCTTAGGTATGCCAAAGCCACGACCACTCTAAGTCAAGTACAATGTCAAATTGAAATCAAATTCAAATAATTTATTTTCTCTTCACAAACAATGACGTAACAAATATATAAAACAAACTTAAAAACTACGTGATAAAGTTTGTGAGAGACTGGTGTCTGCACTAGGAAAACCTGTATAGCAGATCACCAGGGTCCACCAGACGGAGTTTAAACATGATTATACAAAAAAAATATACAGTAAAAGTGAAGGACCTGCGTGCATAGCAAAATAAATCAAATGTAAATAATAATAAAACCTAAACACTAAATCAAAGTGGAAAACTATACAAGACAAAAAAAGAGAAATGGAAATATGCGAGAAATATTATGAGTAAATTAGAGGGACGGACTATTTTGGATGAGTCAGTAACTCCTCAGTTGCTTTATAATCTAATGACATTTTGATAGGTGATATATCGTGGTAATGCGATTAATTTTATTTTATAGAATGTGTGTACGGGTAAATATTATTGTAGCAATAAAAACACTCTTACATGCACTTCTAATTTTGTTAAACGTCCTTTTTAACCGACTTCATAAAATGGAGGAGGTTCTTTCTCAATTCGGTTGTATAATTTTTTTCTTTTTTTAATGTTTTTCTCATACAACTGAAATGCAAACGCCTTGTCAGTACGAATATTTCTGTATTTATATTCTTGCATACATACAAACTTGGTGAATAGCAATATTTAACAAACGATTTAATTAGGTATATAATATCAGTATAGACTTTGACTTTTTGAAGACAACCTTTAGATTCCGAGGCTCGAAGAGAATTAACTTAGCAACTACGCGGCAAACCAAATCTATCATGATTTCCATTCGGTTAAAAAAAAACCAGTACTTTTACGGTAACTGTCAAATTAGATACTTTTAAACTTCATGACTCTGATACCAAAATCATTTGAAGCAAATCACATACTTTCAATTTTATATTTAGTATTTAAAATCACTACAAATCTTATTAATATTTGGAAATCACGACACAACCCATGTAACATGACTACATAATCAGACAAACACGGCCAATAATGAAAATGCGTATGTCTTGTTCATTCCCCTGCAAAATGTTACCAACCCAATCTTGTTCACTAGCTCAGCATTATGCTGGAGTGGTGCCAGAATTTACTCCTATTTGTAGAGACATGTCGCCGACCAATTGACAATGGAGTTCAAAGACCTGTTTTCTTGGCAGTATGAAGTTTATATTTTTGTTTATGTACTGTGAGAAAATAAAAGACTACCCACTGTACATTCGTGGGTTATTTATTACGGAAGGGATGACGGTGACGGATCTAAATGGGATTATTTTCTAGCGAATTCGGAGCGGGTTTCCATCTTAATTTAACATGAAAATAAGATGGACATTTGGCAGGTGTTACCTACTCATAAAGCCTTCATTGAATACATGTCCAGTTTTTTTTATTTTCTCGGGTAAATCTTCAGTAAAATCACTATGCAAAACAAAAGAGCATCTGCTTATTAAACGACAGACTTAGGGGCTTATCACACTAGCGAGTTGCGAGCGAGTGAAAAGCGGGGCGAGTGCGCAACGTGATCGCCACGAGTGGAGCGCGAGAGAGAGAGAGAGCGAGACAAGCGAGTGCAAAATATTGTGAAAATGGGCCATCCACACAGTGGTGACACCCGGGCGTTTCCTCCTGCCTTATCCAACACAGGAACCTCCCGAAGCTGCCGTGTCCGGTGAGGACCTGCGTCAAGCGGAAGATGAGGACGCCGTGGCGCCTCTCTAGCCACTCTTCAAAGAGGGGATTATCACCGCAATCGTGGCGTGTCCAGCACTGGGTTCCGACAACCGTACTCTCCATGTCGCCATGAGATCCCGCCGGAGCTCCGTCCGCTGTGCCGCGATTTCTCGCGGCAGCGGAGTTACGCCCCGGCGTTTCGCCTCCTCGCGCCACTCCCATACGAGCGCAAGGAGTGATAAGGCCCTAAGCTGTATATAAAAATATGTTGGCATAATTGCTTAAAGGCGCAGTGTCACATAAACATATTTCATGGAACATTAGGCATCAGCACCAATTTATTGAGCCGTTGTTAACTGGTGCCTGCTGTCAAGATAGCGCTTTATTTTCTATTTCACGTGTCTTTACATTTGTTTAGTATTTTCCCGCGGCTTTGCCAGCATCATAATCAGCCAGTAATGTTCCCACTGCTGGGACACAGGCCTCCTCTCAGTGAGAGGCAGTGGGCCGTAATTCATCACGCAGGCCCAGTGCGGGTGGGTAGATGTCACATGTCTTCGAATTTTTGGTTCTAGGACATGCCGGGTTCCTCACGACGTTTTC
Source organism: Atethmia centrago (assembly GCA_905333075.3). Classification (NCBI taxonomy): domain Eukaryota; kingdom Metazoa; phylum Arthropoda; class Insecta; order Lepidoptera; family Noctuidae; genus Atethmia; species Atethmia centrago. The sequence continues at coordinate 21,617,261 of HG995385.1, forward strand.
CCTGACCGTTTTGAGAGCAGTGGTGATGAAATAATTTACACAAAGTAAAGCGCCTGTCTGGGTTCGACCCTACGACCTACAACTCGTAAGTCGCGGCCGTTACTACTGGGCCATCACCAGCATGGAAATTGGAAATTATCCCACGGGAACGTACCAAAAGTATTCTAAGTCCTAACCCAGGTCATGGTCTATACGTGTGCATTTCATCAAAATCCGTTCAGCCGTTATGGCGTGAAAAGTTAACAGACAGAGTAATTTTCGCATTTATAAATATACATATATGTCACCGCATAATTATGAACTTCGTCAGTTTATAATTGTACGTCAAATTTATTATACTTATGTCGAAAATTCTGAACTGCAATAAATTATTTACGATTTAACACATTAGAAAGAAGATAAGAAAGAAAATACGTTTATTTCCGGTAAACATGACGCAAAGAAGGAACACAAATACAAAAAAGAAACAATTTGGGGGAGAATATGCATCACGTCCACGGAACGAATGTAGCCATTTTAAGTATTATATTAAGTATTTTTATTTATTTTATTTTTTATTTATACTATCATTGTATGTTGCACCGGTTGATATCATCACGTCAACGCCGGCTGTCGCTGAAAACCAGCGCTGGGGCTCTGTCTCGCATAGGGTGCAGCATTATGTTGAGCCATGGCCGTTTTTCGTGGATGGGACGCATATTTTCCTCCAACTTGTTCCTTTTAGGGTTTCATATCTCAAAAGGAAAAAACGGAACCCTTATAGGATCACTTTGTTCTCCGTCTATCTGTCTGTCCGTCTGTCTGTCAAGACCTTTTATCTCGGGAACGCGTGGTGGTATCGAGTTGAATTTTAAACCATAAACACAATCCTAATTAGGTACCTACCTATTTAATTGACTTGTACCTGTGTCTTGTATTTATTTATTTATTTAAATTTATTTAAATCACATAGGAGACTTACAGCTAAAACAAACAGATCAACGACATTACAATAATCTGAAAGCCAATTACAGGTCTCCACTTATAAAATACAAGGAAAAAAAAATTCTAAGGACATCCAGACCAAGTTACTATGTACTACAGCATAATTACTATGTTGCTAACACTGCATAACAACCATCATAACAAAATGAACTACTTGAAAAAGTTACTGTTTAAGCACTTCCTGGCTGACGACACACAAGTTTGGAACGGATCTATATCGTACTGTTTACAAAGCTTGTTAAAATTTCTGCTTGCACGCAAAATGTACGAATTCTGCCTATAATTGGTTGAAGCAAATGGCAGTATTATACATATTATATTTTATATATTTTATTTCATATTTTACATATTTCATATTTTATTTTTATCATATTTTATTTCTACATATTATATTTTAATAGGATATTAAACAAACATATGTCATATTCAGTTTACGTAGAAAGCAGACAACAAACGTTAATACAGCCCTAGCTTCAATTACTTTGTATGTTAAGTACCTAACAATAAAATAAATTAGTACATAAGTAGGTACTTATTATACACTAGCAGTGTATATATTTAAAATCGGTTGAGTACTACCTACCTACTTTTTAGAGTTAATCCTTACAAAAGAAAATAAAGAAAGACAAGTTAAGAAATATCAATTTATTTGTTACAGAAACACGTGCACATAAAAGCTATGATAATTCTTAAAAAAAATCAAATCTTCCCTCTGTAGAATAATAATATAGAAGTACATAGATAGCATAACATAACATGACGCCTTGTTTCCCCGAGGGGTTGGGCAGAGACGTGCCTTATAGTACACCTACATTTCGCCAGTTATGTTTACATAATCAGCCTATAATGTTCCCACTGCTAGGACACAGGCCTCCTCTCTGTGAGAGGGAGTGGGCCGTAATCCACCACGCGGGCCCTGTGCGGATTGGTAGATGTCACATATCTTCGAATTTTTGGTTCTAGGACATGCCGGTTTCCTCACGATGTTTTCCTTCACCGTTTTGAGAGCAGTGGTGATGAAATAATTTACACTAAGTAAAGCGCCTGCCTGGGTTTGAGCCTACGATCTACAACTCATAAGTCATGGCCGTTACCACTGGGCCATCACTGCTCTATCAGTTCTGTTTAAGTCCCATGTAATAGGGGGCGAGCCTATTGCCATCAACCGGGCACAACTCCAGACTCCGGTTTGCTACTAAGAAATTCCGGATAGAAAAACCCAATAACACTTTGCCCGACCTGGGAATCGAACCCAGAACCTCATGCTCAGCAGTAGCGCTTGCGACCACTAGACCAACAGACAAATAATATTAAATATAATAAGTAGGTGAATCACTTACAAATCTGGACTAAAATTGATATTTAAGTAAAAAACAACTTTGATTAGGTTATCTAACTAATTTAGGTATGAACTGTTAGGATAACAATAATATAAGTAATTATAGGTTTTGGAAACTGAATTCCGGGAAAAGCTCGGAAAAAACTGCGGGACTCGATTTCTGAACTATTTATAATATGTACCTACAAATTTGTATGGAATTCTTGGTGGGCGAGTCCAAATCGCACTTAAATATATTTTGCAAATAAAAATATTTTCTTTCTTTTCTTTACTAAAACTCCTTACTACGCCAGGGCACCTCAAAGAGATGTCGACAGCACAAGCGTAGGGGTCCACTAGGGCCGATGCCTGCCGGGGTCGCGGGAAGGTACCAAAGGGTTACCGACAACCCAGGCAACAGAAGGAATACGGGTGGGTTTTAGTCAGTAAGAGTCTGACACACCCTCCCGCACCGCCCAGAGCGATCTGAGCTCCACAATCCAGTTACTGGGTAATACGGAACCCCTCGGTAAAACCTTCTGACTACCCCTAACGACTGTTAAAGATCCATGAATGACAGCCGGTTCCAATAGCTAAACGTGCTTTCCGAGGCACAGAGGTGTCCTGGTATGTGAAGATGGTTACCCATCCACGGACCAACAGCGGCAAGCGTTGCTTATCATGATCGATCGACCCGTGCGGCTGTTATTACTTAGCCACGAGCCCCTCCTATAATTATTATTATTTTATTTACGTTTTATTCTTTTCTATTTTGTAAATGTGAGAATGTTGCAGGCCTTGTAGTCTCATAGATGTTAGGATTTGTTGGCCATTACTTATTTGGCTAAGTACCTCGTACTTGTTGACAGGCCTACACTGTCCTCCCATACATATTACCACTGTAATTTGAAAACATTGTAAAATCCAATTATTTTTAAAAGAGTAACAATGGAAATTCTTGCCGGCTCTTCTCCATAGGAAATGATCAATTGGAACCGTGCACCTAGCTTCGGACGTTTCATAAGTGCCCATGTAGGTATATGTGAAATATTTTGAATATATTTGAATGCTATTATTTTTACCCAAGATCAGACAGATTTGATGGCGTCTAATCCTATGTTGGAACAAAAATAAACCAACACATTCTGAATAATATTGTGACAACGTAGAAAACAAACCTTTTTCGTATAAGTTTTCGCGTCAATCCTTCACAAACAAGAACTTTGCTTTCTCAATATTGCTTCGACAAATATGGGTTCCTAGTCATTTGGCTTGTATAACTTTGTATTATTTGTCCTTTATAGCTGGAGTGAGCGAGAATATTGAAGGGATTTATTTGTAGGATTTTGGTACCGTTTACCTATAAGTCAGAAATCTGAAAGTTTGAAATCTAGTCCAATCTTAGGATATATGCAAGCCTGCTTTTATCTCTCTACTAGCCGCCCCGATACACGTTGACCTGTCCAAATTTCAATAATTCTTTCAAAAATCCCATAGAAAAATCAATAAAAAGAAATCCACAAGTATATAATAAAAATAACAACTACAAGTATAAAAGTAACAAACAGGCGGAAGATGAGCTCTTCCGCCTTTTTGTTATTTTTATTATGTGGGCATCAAAAATTCATCCGCATCGCTGACAGTGGGAAAAGTGCCCAAAAGGCTGGCAGTATTGCCACGTTGGATGGCAATGCCGATTCTTTGGGCTAAAAAAAGGCCAGCCCCCTGGTCACGTAGACTCTACCAACCGTTTGGTAGAGTTATTTTAAATTAATTTTATTTAAATTAATTCAAGGATTTAATTTGAAAGATTTTTTCAATCTTCCAGGCAACTTTTCCTACATAAACTCACGCCTTCTTCTCATGGGTGGGTCATGAAAGAAGTAACTATAGAACGCCACCTGCTACGCTCCTTACATACTTTTTTTGATTCGCCTGCGTTCATTCAGGCACGCCGGTTGCGAGTACTACGCACCTGACCTTTCTGAAGAACATCACTAATTAGGTCACTATATTATGTCCTCCCGGCATTTACTTTTACATTTTTTCCCTAAAAACGGTGTTCAGACTTTAACAAACGATTAAAAAAGTAAATAAACCAAATCGGTCCAGCAGCTCTCAAGAGATGCGCTTTTTTTTTTTGGATGAGAAGTTCTCCCGCTCTGGGTGGAGCGGGAGGGTGTGTCAGACTCTTACTGACTGAAACCCACACGTATTCCTTCCGTTGCCTGTGTTGCGGGGGCCTCAGTGACCCATAAGAGATGCGCTTGAGGTTGAATCCACTTGATTTAGGCACATTTCGTGGAATTCTGTCTCAACCAAATGCTGATTATGCGATGAGTCTGTTTAGGTCCATGGCCCAAATGTAATTCATCAGCGTGTATTTTATTATTATTTAATTAGGGTATGATGGGACTGACATACGCATTGCGGTTATAAAAGTCCCTAATAAAAAATGAATAAAAAAAAGTTGGGGGAGGCCTATATCCAGCAGTGGACGTCTTTCGGCTGAAATGATGATGATGATTTCATTACTGGCTTAGCTAGTCCCATAATAGAACCATTTCACTTCACTCCGGTCACCTTGGAAGAAATTAAAAAGATCATCCTTTCCATAAAATCCAAGGCTGTGGGCTATGACGGCATCAGCCGTAGTATGGTCGTTTGGATCCTCGATATCCTTCTCCCTCCGATTACCCACATCATCAACTTTTCTCTTGATTCCGGACAATTCCCGTCCCTGTGGCGTATGGCCTATATCCGCCCACTCCCTAAAATTCCAAGTCCCTCCCTACCCAGCCACTTTCGACCTATTTCCATTCTCCCATTCCTGTCTAAAGTGCTTGAGGCCTGCGTACACAAGCAGTTTACGGAGTTTGTTCACCAGAACAACCTTGTTAGCTCTTTTCAGTCTGGATTCAGGCCTGGGCACAGTACAGCCTCCGCTCTTCTTAAAGTGACTGGTGACATTAGAGAAGCGATGGAGGATACCAAGGTTACCGTTTTGGTATTAATTGACTTCTCCAATGCCTTTAATGCCGTCAGTCATGATATTCTCCTTTCTATCCTCTCTCATCTTATGGTTTCACCCGAGGCCCTGGAATGGTTCTCTTCTTATCTTCGGGGTCATCAGCAGTCGGTTCGCGTTGATGAGAGCTCTTCGAGTTGGCGCGTCCTGAATGCTGGTGTTCCACAAGGCGGTATTCTTTCTCCACTGTTATTCTCCATCTTCATTAATTTTATTACTCACCGTCTTCGATGTTCGTATCATCTTTATGCTGATGATCTTCAGTTGTATACAGCTGAGCTGGTAGAAGGTTTATCGGACGCTATAGCAGATGTAAACCGAGACTTAGACGCTATCAAAGCATGGTCTGATAGTTTTGGGGTGTCAGTAAACCCCTCAAAGTGCCAGGCCATTGTAATTGGAAGCTCGCGCATGATGGGTAGGGTGGCACTTAGCTCTCTTCCTTCTCTTATTTTTAATGGTACCGTCATACCCATTACCCCTACGGTTAAAGATCTCGGTTTGCATCTTGACTCAACGCTGGGCTGGCAACGCCAGGTGTCTAGTGTTAGTCAAAAGGTCAACGGTACTCTGCAATCCCTGTATCGTCTAAGGAACTTTTTGCCCGCTAAGACGAAGACTATGCTTGTGCAGACTTTGATTTTCCCTATAATCGACTATGGTGACGTGTGCTACTTTGACTTGAACGCGGTTCTGCTGGATAAGCTCGACAGACTACTCAACAATGGTATCCGGTTCATATTCAACCTAAGGAAATATGACCATGTGTCGAGCTACAGGTCTGAGCTCAAATGGATGTCCATTCGCCAAAGAAGAAGCTTGCGCGCTTTGACCACTCTTTCCTGCCTTCTCAACTCTCCCACCCCTCCTTCTTATCTTATGTCTCGCTTCCAATATCTATGTTCTTCGCACGCTAAAAGTCTGCGTTCTTCCAACAATCTTCTTCTACTCTGTCCTTCTCATACTTCTGACTTTGTTCATTCTTCCTTTCATATTCAGTCCATTCTTCTTTGGAATGCGCTTCCTCTTGATATCAGGACGGCCACCAGTCGGTATGCATTTAAGCGGAAATTGCAGAGTTATTTTCAAAACAAATAGCGTAGAGTCATCTCAATTATGTATCTCTTTTCCTTGAATTTGTATGTATATATATATGTATAATGTAGGTATATATTGTAGTAAATATGTATGTATTTGTATTTTATGATTGTAACCTATTTATGTATTTCTGTACTTATTCTATCTATAATCTATTATGCTATCTTTAATATTTTTCGTTATTTTTATTTCCTCTCAGAGCACCTGCCATCTTATCTCTTCACCACCCTTGGTTGACTGGTAGAGAATGCCTTTTTTTTTTTTAGGTTGGGAAATCATCAAATAACTTCTCCCGCTCTGGGCGGAGCGGGAGGGTGTGTCAGACTCTTAATGACTAAAACCCACCCGTATTCCTTCCTGTTGCCTGTGTTGCGGGGGCCTCGGTGACCCATAAGTACCTTCCCGCGACCCCGGCAGGCATCGGCCCTAGTGGACCCCTACTTTTGTGCTGACGACATCTCTTTGAGGCGCGCGTGGAATACGACGCGCCGTCGACCCGGGCCTGGTCCTTACCAGACGGTGAGCTACCCATTGCTCACCGTCCGCAAGCCCGCGCCTACGGTGGCCGGAAATCCGCCCGGGATTCCCGACGCCCTGGGCGTCTCCTGCGGCGGCTAGGGGCGAGAGGGCGCGAAACTTGCCTTTCCCTCAACCGTCCCGCCTCCTCCTTTGCGAGCATTACTGCTTCGCAGAAGGAGGTGACGGCTGCCCATGCCCTCTCGCTCCGTACCATGGCCTGAACCAGGGCCGGACGCGAGAGGTCTCTGCCGCCAATCGCCTCCACGTAGAGAATGCCTAAGGCATTAAGTCCGCCTTTGTACTTAATTGTGTGCGAGAAGTTTAAATAAATAAATAAATAAATGATGATGATGATGATGAAAAAAAAGTGACGCGCTTACCAACGAACAGCATTTCATTATTATTAATGTAGATTGATATAGCTTTATTATAATTTATTTTTCTTCACATAAACCTACATGGGCACTTATGAAACGTCAGAAGTTCCCATGGAGAAGAGCCGGAAAGAAACTCCAAAGTTACAAAAAAACTTTATTTTTTGTTGTTTTTTTTCCTACTCTAAATCTTTTTGAATGCACGTGTTTCTGTAACAAATAAATTTATTTTTGTTAGTTTTTTTCTATTACTTAACTGTTTTAATTTAAGTTTTCTTTATTTTTTTTCTCGTGGCTTTGCGCGCGTGGATGTCGGAATTTGTCGCACTGGAACTTACTACCAGGATAAAAAAGTGAAAAGGTAACAAAGAGACAAACAGAGTTATTAGTTCTTTGGATTGATATATTATTGGTATTAGTATATATTTTTGATTTTAGAGCTATCTATCCCTTATGTTGCACCTGCCATGTTTTGTCTCAGCATCACCCTAAGGTTGACTGGTAGAAAATGCCTCAGGGATTAAGTCCGCCGTTGTACAGTATTTTTTTTACTTGTGCATAAAGTTTTAATAAATAAATATATAATAAATATATTTTTCTTCTCTGGCAAAATTTCCATACATTTATTTCTAACGTTAGGTGACAAGAAAGCCACAGTGACGATAAGATAAATCAAGAAAGAATAAAGTTAGCCGCGAAAATATACACTGAACACAGCTCCATTGCTGAATAACAAATTTTACTAACCTCCCTTTATCCCCCGTCGCCCTAAAAACCATATAAACCATACTACATAATGTACCCACCGCGTACATTTCCTGAGGCTGTACTCTCCCAGAAGTTAGTCCATATTGAATAAGTTTGCCCTTCGGTTGTTTAACAACGTGTTTTGAATAACTGGCTAAATGTACAGATGTTCGTTACATAGTAGGTACTTTTGTTTATCTAAACCTTGTGGGTATTATTATTTGGTACTTGTTTTCCGGCAACAAAATGGCCAGAGGCCGTATGAAGAAGTATTAAGGCGCAGATACATGATTTTAGTAACTTTTAAATCTGATAATACGCTTTCATATAATTGAAGAAAGTTATGCAAAACAAATATTAAACTAGAACGCATACACTTCAATTCTATATGTGAATAATTAAGTATTCTAGTAAAATACTTTATGAAATAAATTCAGGAAGTAAGGTCCAAAGCATAAAAAACTATATTACTTTCAAAGTACTTAAGATATTATTTTTGTTTTTTTTTTGTGTGAATAGGCAATTTTATTATCTATAATTCTAACTGTGACCTTTTTCAGATATTCATATTTTCGTTACTAAAATAAATATTCCCTGTGTAACCGAACGGCGGGCGGCGCAGCGTGAGCGTGACCCGAATTTGTATGGCCAAGGTCAACGGCGATTACCCGACCCTTAAGTCATTATTGTTTCAGTGAGGGAGCTATACAGGACGAATTCTCTATCACACCGAAGTTTGTTGTTAGAGAACTGGAGATTCTGGGGCTCGCCTTTGTACATAAGCTGTCCTTATAGTGATACTAGGCTATTGCCCCGGCTTCGCCTTTATGGCGGTCGGAAATTATCCCACGGGAACGTACTTCCGGGATAAAAAGTATCCTAAGTCCAAACCAAGGTCTACCCATGTGCCAAATTTCAAATTGGCTGTTAAAATTTATAATAAATTACCGGAAAAAATTGGAAATATGATTAACTTAGAATTTAATAGAACTTTAAACAATTGGCTGTGTGACAGATGATTATTTAAATTTTAAACAGACATGATGTATAACTATATAAATTTACGATCACTTATTTAAATTATAATTACATATTTAAATTATTTATAAATCTAATAAATAAAATGATTAACTGTCTTGACTGTGAGATATAATCTAATAAACTTACTATATTTTATAATGTAATGTGCCTAATTAATATTAACAAAACAAGACTGTAAATTTTATTACAATCGTGATGTGTATGATTAATGACTTGATGTAATTGACATTGATGTAATTTAATGATACTATTAAGCATGTACTAGTAATATTTATACGACTGATAAGTCGAATATAGTGACACTAAAATAATTTTACCATGTTATTATGTAAGTACCTATATTCTGGCAAATAAATAAAATAAATTTAATTTTATCTAAATCTGTTCAGCCGTTTTATTGTAAAAGCGTAACAAACAAACAAACTCACTTTCGCAATTTTAAAATTAGATAGGATTGCATTGGTTTTGTAATGTATGCAATACAATAAAGAATAATAATGGCTCTTTCGTGTATACGGACCACTCTTTTTAGGGTTCCGTACCTCAAAAGGAAAAAAATGGAACCCTTATAGGATCACTCGTGTGTCTGTCTGTCCGTCTGTCACAGCCGTTTTCTCAGAATCGATTGGACCGATTAAGTTGAAACTTGTTACACATATGAATTTCTGTAACCCAAACACGGACGTGTATCGTAAATAAATGATTTCTTAATATGAGCGTCACTTTTACAAAATAAAAAAATTAAAAACAAAGTTTTGCAAACAGTACCGTGGCAAATGAAAGGACTTGTTGTATGATTTTCAAATATATCTTTCTTATAAGTTATTTAAGAAAATATATGAATATTGACCATTCTCCCTTATCTGCGAACAATTTTGAAAAAAAATACAGCAAATAGTTCTTTGCTTATAGATTACAAGAAACCCTATAAGAAGTCTATGAGGTCAAAATAACTTGGTAAATCTCTCAATATTGTGCGTACAAACTTACGTTTGCAATTGGATTGTATGGGGAACATGCTTTTCAACTACAATGTTAAGATTATTCTTGAGATAAGTTCATCCCAACTACGGAACACTTGATTGTGCGTGATGCGACACGCACTTGGCCGATTTGATGGATTTAGTTGAACCTCATTTCTAAATTGCAAGGAAAATCTAACGAATGATTCTTTATATATAAAAAAAAAATTGTATTTTCTATAGGATTACTAATTTCATATTCCTAAAAAATCTTCAAACTAGGAACAAAAAGGTTTCATTGGACTCCGAAATATAAATTGAGATGGCTGAATCAGGAGTACCCTTTGTTTTCCAAAAAACTCATAATACAATACAGTAAAATACCTACATGAACATCAATTTCATTAAGAAACGAATATTTTCAATTGATATAAATTGATTCCCATTGAATTGGAAGGCAGTACGTGCAAATACGTGGAAATATTAACGGGTTCAATTCAATTATGGACGGAATCGGAAGAGGATTGTGGACCTGTATTGAAATGTTAATAAACATTGGAGGATATTATTTTAATGGCCGTTTCAATGTTGGAGTTATTTTTGAGTTTTTTTGTTTTGTTGATAGATAGATAGATAAAACATTTATTCAGTGCACACATAATACATAGCACAACACACAATAGCACAATTTATGGATAACAAATTACAGGAATATATATAGAACAAGGTTCCAATATACAAAAAAAAAAAAAGAAAAACATGCTTATACAAAAAGAGTGACATATGACATACCCTTTGACATGCCCTTTTGATTTGGATACGGCAACGCTTCTGAAGGAACATCATAGAACATCATCCAATATAACAACGCATTCAGAGCGCTGATGGGGCTGCCGCGACACTGTAGTGCCTCGGGCATGTTCGCCGTCGCTAGCGTCGACTGCTTTTATGCAACGATGCGTAAGCGCTGCGCGTCCCTGGTACGCAGAGTTCGCGGCAGCTCCAACAGCGTGCTGGTGATGATAGCCGACAGGCTCGACTGTCCATACATCAGACGCTGCAGTGACTTGCACGTCACCTACAGTGGTCATATGTCAGTATAAATATGTTTTGTGTGGTTATTATGTGTGGTACCTGTTGTAATGTTTAATGTATTGTGTGTGTATCATTTGTGCTATATTTTAAATTTCTGTGTTTTAATGAGTCCTTGTTACTTGCAAAATAAATGAATTATTATTATTATTATAGTCCAATGCTGGAAATAAGCCTCTGCTTATGCCAGCCAAAACCCTGAGTTCCGTCTAAGGTAAACCCTAGACTGGACATCCTCCCTCTTTAGGGTCTTTATTAAGTTATTGTTTTGACATGTTGTAGGCCTTTCCAATTGTACACCATTCAGCTCGATTCTCGGCCTCGGAAACTCTCATCCAGCTGCGAAGCTCTTCGCTCCACCTAGCCTGAGGGCGTCCTACCTTACGTTTGCCGATTCGCGGTCTCCACTCAAGAACACGTTTATCCCAATGGTTATCGGTTCTACGGCCCATATGGCTGGCCCATTGCCACTTCAACTTGCTTATTGTGTGAGCTATGTCGACAACTTTGGTTCTCTGCCGGATCACCTCGTTCCGGATTATTGAATCCGGAATGAGGTGGAGGTGGAGGTGGAACGATTATTGAACCCTAAGTCTTTATTACGTTATTTTTTTTGGACACATTATTATCATCATTCAGCCGAAAGATGTCCCATAAACTTTTTAAACTGTGAAAGTATAATTTTGAAAAGGAGTCGCTCAAAAAAAAACTGTCAGTCGTAGGACTGCACGTCACAAGTGAAAACTTCTTAGCTTCACAAACTTGTAAGCATCTGTATATATATGTATATATGTAACAATAGTATCTTCTAAAATTAGTCATCAACTTTACGATAGTATAAATGGCCTCCTTAAACACTGTAATGTCTTACCAGTTCATATACAATTATTATTTTGTTATTATGAGAACAATCTTTCAATGAATCTTTAAGAACCAAAATCGAGCATCCTGTATGCACTCGGACGGTCTCTGAGAATAGGCTTTATACACAGCCCGCTAACAATACGTATGGCGAGCGAACTACCGGTTATATTATACCGAGATTTATTAATAGTCTACCCTCAGAAATAAATGTATTACACCAAAAAATATTAAATGTAAACTTAAGCAATATTACTTAAGTAATATGTAGAAATGACTGTAACTACCTATTTAAACACCTGAAGATGTTAAAAATTGTATTTTTAATAACGCGTACATATAAAATGCTTCATTGTATTGCATGATATTGAGATAGACTCATGATAGCACAAATTTAAACATTAGTGGTTTTGGTTGCTATCTAATTATGTAATCCTGTGTTCTTTTGTATAAATGATAAATAAATAAAAAAAAAGAAACTAAGCGTGACGGTCATGCGAGGTCAGTACTTTTTCTCCATCCCAAAAGTGCCCAACGTGCCTAAAGGAGTTTTCACGTCAATAAAACCTCAGTCACGGTTATTTCAGGAAAAAACTAGTATACACATTTATTTTTTATAAAAACGGTATTTTCAGAGCCAGTAAGCGAGAGCCGCGTCACGGACGAACAGATCGGCTCAGTGGAGCAAAAGGGGTTACGACGGCGCGCCGAAAGAGTTGCGAGGCTCCACAGATGAATCGGGAAATACGCAGAAGGTAATATAGCTTGAAAAATACGAGGAAATACGACAAAATCACTGTGGGTACGAAAAAGGTCACTGATGTTACAGTCTATATATGTTTTTTGGAACGAAGTTCCTTATCGCACGTTATACTCTGCACACTTGGCGAATGGGCGCTAGGTCGAAAAAAGTGTAACATTTTAACTGTCACCATACTTTTGCTAAAAGTATGTATGTGTTTTTGTGAGCTTACAAGCGTTGGTGTCTAATAATGAAGTTTATTTTTATAATAATAAAAAAAAAGAATTTATTCATCATCATCATCATCAGCCCACAGTCGTCCACTGCTGGACTTAGGCCTTTCCAATTGAAAGCTATTCAGCTCGATTCTCGGCCTCGGCAACTCTCATCCAGCTGCCAAGCTCGTCGCTCCACCTAGCCTGAGGGCATCCTACCTTCGTCTCCACTCAAGAACACGTACCCCATCGGTCATCGGTTCTACGGCTAATATAGCTGTCCCATTGACACTTTAGCTTGCTTATTCTATAAGCTATGTCTACAACTTTGGTTCTCTGCCGGATCACGTCGTTCTGGATTCGACCCCTCAGAGAGACTCATCATCATCATCTGCCTAGCCTTTTACCAACTACGTTGTGATCGGCTTCCAGTATGACCCGATGTAGCTGAATACCAGTATTTTACATGAAGGGACTGCCAATCTGACCTTCACAACCCAGTTACTGAGTAACACGATACCCCTTGGTAAGACTGGTTGTCAGACTTTCGGGCTTCTGACGACCCGTAACGACTGTCAAAGATACACGAATGGCAGCCGGGACCAACGGCTTAACGTGCATTCCGAGGCACGGAGGGGTCTTGGTATGTAAAGATGGTCACCCATCCACGGGCCACTCGTGGCAAGCGTAGCTTAACCTGATCGATTGACCCGTTCGGCTGTTGTTATTTAGCCACAAGCCCCATACCCACACCTCACACCCCTCAGAGAGACTCCAAGGATAAATAATTAATTACAATTTTTTTACCATTCCTTCATTTTTTTTTTTATTTAGTTACTCTCAAACGTTGTTAATATGCGTAATTGTGCCTATACGAGTATACAGCGAAAGTAACTTATTCCAACTGGGTGTCCCACGACACTTCTCGACTTTTTTAATTTGATTATCTTTTTTATGAAGGAGAAACTTCACAAATGTAAAGGGTAATTTTTACTCATCACGCACGTCTGGTTTCGTCTCGAAGGTCAGATGAAAAAGAAAAAGAAAGAAAAATTGTTTATTCTGCACAAACAAAACGCACATAAAATACACACATACAAAGTAGCCAAAAGCCTCGTAATCAAGCCATAAAAGTTTGACAATCTTGTCCATTGCGTAATACTACTCTGTGATGCGACACTGGCATATGACAACATACAAACAACAAAAACAAAAACAGAATGCCGACTGCGTAGTACTTGCAACCGGCGTGCCTACGTGACCAGATGTTTGGACGTAAACGAAGAAAAAGGAGTATGTAAGGATTGTACTTAGTAGGTGGCGTTCTGTAGTTTCTGCCTATGGGAAAAAGGCGTGAGTATAAAATGTTTGTATGTACAGGGTGGCTTTTTTTTTGGGTGGGAAATCGTCAAATAACTTCTCCCGCTCTGGACGGAGCGGGAGGGTGTGTCAGACTCTTACTGACTAAAACCCACCCGTATTCCTTCCGTTGCCTGTGTTGCGGGGGCCTCGGTGACCGTTTACTACCTTCCCGCGACCCCAGGAGGCATCGGCCCTAGTGGACCCCTACATTTGTGCTGACGACATCTCTTTGAGGCGCGCGTGGAATACTACGCGCCGTCGACCCGGGCCTGGTCCTTACCGGACGGTGAGCTACCCATTGCTCACCGTCAGCTACCCATTGCTCAGGGTGTCTGGCGGCAGATTTATATTTTCAAAAATTAATAAAAAATAACTATTTGACATATCGTTTAATTACAAGTAAAGGTAGATAGTGTAAAATTGCGGATTTAATTTTTTAATGATTACATCATCCAGATGTTTCATCGAGTTGCACGCAATGTTCAAAACGAAGCCTCGTGTTCCGCGCCACACGCTGCAATAAGCTCGGTTCAACTCTCGATTTCTGGACGAATGTTTTCTTTTAAATCCTCAACAGTTCGCGGATTGTTAGTGTATACTCTCTCTTTGAGGTAGCCCCATAAAAATAAATCCATTGGGGTCAAGTCGGACGATCTCGGTGGCCACGGGATGTCTCCAAAACGACTAATCAGTTTGTGAGGGAAAGCTACTCGAAGCAAATTCATCGAAGCTCTGGCCGAGTGTGCGGTCGCACCATCCTGTTAGAACCAAGTGTGTGATGAGAACGATGTATGAGCTCGTAGGTTCGGTAAAAATAAATCCGTAATAATGCGTCCATAATTCTCACTATTGACATTTGACGCCTGGCATTTAAAAAAAAAAACAGGGTCCAATTATCCCATTCGTGGACAGCTACCAAAAAGTTACCCTGGGGCATTGCAAGGGTTTTTGGTGTTTCAGTCGAGGGTTACGGGTTCTTGGAGACCAGTAACGGCAATTTTGTTTGTTAACGTGCCCGTTTAAACGGAAATGAGCCTCGTCGCTCCAAAAAAATAGAATTCACCGTGCGAAAACGCTCCAAAATCGCTTCACAAAAAAAATTGCGGCAAAGAAAGACACTTTCTTTCAGTTCTTGAACAATTTGAATTTTAAAAGGATGGAATTACAGGTCCTTTTTCTAAATTTCGTGAATGATGGCTCTTGGAAGTCCCAATGAGGCCGCCCTTTTCCGTATTGAAAGTCGTGGATTTTCATGTAAACTCCGTTCCACCAGTTCAATGTTATCGGGGGTCCTTGAAGATTGCCTAGGCCCTGGCCGTGGGGTGTTCAAAGCCGAAGCAATTGCGCGGAACCTCTGCACCCAGGAACGAATTAAATTCACACTCGGTCCGTCACTTATCCGCCGAATACCGAAGCGTGAACAAAATGGTCGACGAGCAATCACGTAAGAATCGTTGCTCTTGAAAAATGCCTCGATGGCGAACGTGCGATGCTCACCCGACCACTGCGGCATCGTGACTGAGAAATCCGCACGATCTGTGATTCTAATGACGCCACCCTGCCCCCGCACCGTGTATTACTTTTTGAAATAATCGTATTTAAAAACATAAATTTGCCGCCAGACGAGTTCCAAGATACCGCAGACTTACGTATTTGATATTAACTCTAATTTGATAACTCCACACGTTCCTGAGAAAACGTGTCTTGACAGACTGACAGACAAACAGACGGACAGCGATGTGATCCAATAAGGGTTCCGATTTTTCCTTTTGAGGTAAGCAACCCTAAAAATTTTATGAAATTAAATGCAAAAAAAATATTATTATTATATGTGTATAATTAATAGCTATTTGAATCGTAACTCTTGGAACTTGCAATGGATTCATTGCCAAGTTACTGTTATTCTGGATAAGGCATTGTGCATGAAAAAAGAACATATTTTGCCAATTTCTTATCTAATTGTGAGAAGGCTTTAAATAATTGACTTGAGGTTGACTGTTAGAAAATGCCTACGGCATTAAGTCCGCCTCTGTACATTTGTTTTAAATAAATAAAAATTTTGAAACATTATGTCAGTGTGACTAAAAAAGTACAGTTTTCGTAGCGCTAAACCATTCGTGTCAGTCACAGCACCTGTTAATAGTGTTCGAGTTTTAATCGAACACTCAGCGAAAATGCTTAATTGCATCGAACGCAAGTATGCACATTCCTGCAGGGGTCGCGGGAATGTACTAAAGCGTTACCGAGGCCCCGGGCAACACAGGCAACGGAAGGAATACGGGTGGGTTTTAGTCAGTAAGAGTCTGACATACCCTCCCGCTCCACCCAGAGCGGGAGAAGATAATTGATGATTTCCCACCCAAAAAAAAAGAGTATGCACATTCGCTCGTTCACCAAAATGTTGGCCAGGTCGCGTTCAGATCTCTTCATAGACACCACGTCCTCAAAACCATCATCATCAGAATCAACCTATAATGTTCCCAATACTAGGACATAGGTCTCATCTCTTCGAGAGGGAGTGGGCTGTAATCTACCACGCAGGCATCGGGGTGGTAGATGACACATGTCTTCGATTTTTTGGTTCTACGACATACCGGTTTCTTCACGATGCATCGTGAAGAAACCGGTATGTCGTAGAACATCGCGATGTTTTCCTTCACCGTTTTGAAAGCAGTGGTGATGAAATTATTTACACAAAGTAAAGCTCCTGCCTGAGTTCGAACCCACGAACTACAACTCGTAAACAAAAAACCATACCATTACCATTTTACTAATAAGTTAGTTGTATAGTTTACCATTTTATGAAACTCAGAGATCAATATAGTTGTTTCCCTTATCATTCGAAACTTTAACTTTTACCATATCCTATCAATACGAGAAAGATGTGTTGAACACACTCTACAAATAGTTTTATAACTTTTGCGGTCTCGAAAATATAGTTTATTTCGCCTTTTAATTACTTAATGATGATATTGGTGCCGATTCCCTATTTCACAAACTAAACTAAATTTAAGTTCAGTGCATCTTTTTCTTTCTATTTCGTTAAGAAAAGGACAGAAGATAAATTTTAGTTTAGTCCTGTCAAATTAATCAGCGCCTGTCACTACTCCATACAAGTTTAGACGTGATTAAAAACTTGCCTACTAAAATTACGTCAATTTACGTCAAGCGCTGATTATTTTGACAGGACTAAACTAAAATTTGTCTTCTGTCCTTTTCTTAATGAAATAGAAAGAAAAAGATGCACTGAACTTAAATTTAATTTAGTTTGTGAACAAGAGAATCGGCACCATTGTATTACTTATCATAAAATAACATTTTAATTTTAGTTCAAGGATAGCTGATGAAGAATGTGTGATTTTTAAATTTCTATGACCTTTTAAATCACAAATAGTTTTGTTTAAATCATTTTTCTCTTTCTCGCAAACAATGAATAGAATTGATCAAAATCAATTGATCAAAATCTATTCTAAAGTCGATTTCGTGTACGGCCCCTTATCTAATATCAACTACTAGCACTTTTGGTTTCACATTAAGTTGGTCGGACCAAACCTTTTTAAAACGAAAAACCTAACAATAATAATCATTAGGATTTACTTGTAAGGCGTCAAGATTTTCAACCTCAAATATTTGTAGAGATGTCAAAAGGGATTACTTTGGCTTCTCTCTTTGGTACAGGACCAACGGTTGTGGTCACAAGTTCTGAGTCGTGGTCAAATTGTGTTAAAGGTTTATATTACTTTGAAGGTTTTTTGACTAGTTTTGAGTTTAGGAGTTTCGGTACAAGCTGCTTGAGATGATTTAATTAAACAATATTTCTGCGGTGAGTTTAGAGTAACATAACTATAAATTACTTATTTCAGACTTATTATTTGGACACCTTTAGGTAGGATATGGTTTAAAGAACTTTTACGGTTTAAGACATTTATTTCTCAAAAAGAATACAATTCACTTAATATGAGAAATACAAGGTAATCTTAAAACTAAATATAAGAATTACTTATGAAGATGGTAGGTATTCGTTAACTATAAGACACACAATTTTTACAGTGTTGTGGGTAAAAGGAAAAAGTGGGTGTATATTACATATCGATTCTTGAAGGCAAGTCAATAGCAATTACACATTAAACTATTTATATGCAATGTAATGTTTCGGAAACACAGACTAGGTATTCTATGTAGTTTTCTTTATACTTATCAAATTAGTAAACATTAAATAATAATAATTGATGAGGATGTAAATTAAATTGAATTGGTGTGGTGGGTTAAATTTAAAACCTAGAGAAATCTTTTAAGATGTGGTGCTTTATGGTTCGTTTGAATAAAGTAAAGGACTGTATCTCTTTAATGTCATTCGGTAATTTGTTATACAACTCTACTCCTTCGTATAAAATATTTTTTCTTCCGTAATTAGTTCGTGGTGGTCTTAAGCAAATGTTGTTTATCCGTCTGGTACTACGTTTTTGTGTTTGCCCTTTTTTGTAAGTGTTATTTTTGAGTGTATATTTTTATTTAATAGCTTATGTACTAGTATGCATGTTGTATATTTATATATCTGTGATAGTGTCATCAATTTAGTTTCTTTATAATTTTTTTCTGTCGGAATTAGGTAGTGGTAATGGAATAAGAGTTTTATTATTTTGTTTTGACATGTATCGAAAAGTTTTAAATGCGTTTTAGCTGCAGTGCCCAACAACTCTATTAGGTATTCTAGGTGAGGTTTTACCATAGAGTTGTAAATGATATACCTAACAGATGTCGGCAGGCAGCGGACGATCCCTCGAAGCGCGCCCATGACAGAAGATAGTTTAGATCTTAATTTATCTAGATGTATCTGCCACGTCAGATGTTTGTCTAGATGGATACCAAGATACTTCTCTGAAGAAACTTGGGTTATATGTCCGTTATTTACGTATAGTTTTGAATTGGTTGCGACTTTTTTGTTCCTAGCACTAAAAATAATATATTTTGTTTTAGAGGTATTAACAGTAAGCAAATTGTCTTGGAACCATCTAGAGAGAGTGTCTAAATCTTGTTGAGCTTGTTTGATGACCTCTTCGATATTGTTTCCGAATAAAAATGGGCTTGTGTCATCAGCATAAAGTATTATGTCGCCTGCCAGATTTAGGTTATGCATGTCATTCACGTATAGTATGAACAGCAGGGGACCAATTATGGATCCCTGTGGCACGCCGCAGGTTAAAGTTTCGGAGTTACTTTGCATATCATCAATCCGAACAATTTGTTGTCTATTAGAGAGATAAGATTGGAACATGTCGTGGGCAGTATCCCTGATGCCGATTTCATGCAGTTTTTGGAGAAGGAGATTATGGCTTATTGTATCAAATGCCTTTTTCAGGTCAATAAATATACCAAGTGCTGCGCATTTTTCATCGATATTGTTTTTTAGATTGGTCACAAGGTCAATTGTTGCAGTTAGAGTGTTGGATTTTGCGCGGAAACCATATTGTTTTTTAGAGAAGAAGTTTATAGTTTTGAGGTAATCATCAAGACTCTTATATAATATTTTTCAAATATTTTAGATATTATTGGGAGGACAGAGATAGGGCGAAAATTACCTGGGTCAGTCTTTTACCCTGACTTAAAAATAGGACTAACTTTCGCTACTTTCAAAGAATTTGAGAAGAGGCCGTTTTGTAAACAATAGTTAATAGAAATCGTGAGTTTAGTTAATATTAGATGTTTAATACTTTTTATGGTTTTGCAACTAATCCCGTCTGAGCCCGCACTTGTGTTTGAATTGAGATTGTCTATGATTTTGCTGACTTCTGCTTCAGTAGTTGGCGTTAAGTTTAGTAGTTCACTTGTACTAGATACTGTTGTTTGTGTTCGTGGCTAAGTCTGTATTTTTCCCCTAGGCCTCGCAATTTTATTAGCTAAAACAGACCCTATAGTATCAAAAAAGGTGTTAAAATAATTACATATTTCTTTACTGTCTATGATTTGACCGGTTAGCGTTAGATACGCTCTTTGAAGGAGCGGAGCATGATTTAGTCTTGGTTCCAGCTAAGTTACTGATCAGCTTCCACATCTTTAAAGATTTTCTTTCACAGTTTTTGAAAACTTTGTAGTAGTAGCAACTTTTAGTATTTTGAATTTGTTCCAACACGCTGTTTCGTAGGGTTATGAAATTGTTTATTATTAAGTCGTCATTGGGATTTTCCTTATATGCAGACCACAGCTGATTCCTTTTAGTTAGCATTCCAATTATGTCATTGTTAATCCAGTCTGATTTTAACGTATTTTGAATTTTGACTTTTGGTATTCTATTCTTTATTACTGCTTCCTTTATTGTGTGTTCTAAGCTTTCGTAGTCACTCTCAGAGACACTCATAATTTTACTTTCTACTGTTTGGTAAAGCGCTGTGTAATCTAAGGTATGGTACGTTACTTTCTTTTTCATTTCAGGTGCATATTTGCCAACTTCGTGATAGATTTGCTTGTGATCCGACATTGGAGACTCCACAATAGTTACATGAAATTTATGATTTTTTAGGTTGGATGAGACATGACCAAGGATCGATTTTTTTGTGGCAGTATCACGGGTACTAAATTTTTCATCGGTGTTATTTAGGATTAAGTGTCCATTTTCTAACAGCATTTTTGTATAATTGTTAATCGGTCGGCTTGGATTAAGCAGATCGTAGTTGAAATCACCGAACACTAAAGCTCTTTTCCTCCTTGTCAGCTGCTGTGAATATTCCTCCAAAAAATCATTATTGTTTGCTTTTGGTGTTTTATATACGGCGCCTATATCCAATGAATATTTATCTAAATGAACCCATAATTAGTAATTGTCCTCTTTACAAAGATCCTCAATGTAATTGTGCTTTAAGCAGTCATGAACAAATATGGATACTCCACCGCCTCTTGCGTTTTCACTAATATTATAATAATGCGAATAGTTTGGCAGTTTTAAAGTCTTGGCTTCAGGTTCGGACTTGATCCAAGTTTCCGATAGTATAATCACATGCACAGGACTGGGTATGTTGTATTGTATAATGCAGTTTAACTCATCTAGCTTTCCTGGCTTCACTATGCTACGTGCATTAGCGTAAAGAAATTTTAGGGATTTAGTATTTTTTATTAAGTTGTTGTAAGAGTTGGTTACTTTGTATGTAGTGTTAGGAGTTGCATTATCTGAATCTTGTATCGCCAGTTTTTTGGCTGAGTTTTCGTAATTGTAGGTGTTCCTTTGACATATTTTATTGTTATATCCGTTTCACCTCCATCTACTCGCCGTTTCAGTTCGTCTCTTAAAATTTTCCGATACTTTTGTTGGTAGGGGGTCTCATCAGAGTAGATCTTGATATTTTCATGTTGTATGTTTGATTTATGGCGTAGAATGGATTTCGCTGGTTCAAATGTCGAGAATATTATCTTTATAGGTCTAGATGCATCAGGATTATATTTTCCTAGTCGTATGGTTTTTGTTGGTTCCGTGCAGTCTGAAACAGCCATTTTTACAACCTTCATTAGTTCCTGACTGTCATGAATTTGTCTCTCTTCAGAGTTTAAAGATCTTACTTCTTTTATCACTCGTATGATGACATTTTTCTCCCTCTGAGATCGGTCATAGGTCTCCGATATAATGTCTTCGTAATTAAGCAGAGGTGTGGTATTCGCGGAAGCGGACCCAGGTTTAAGTGAAGCTATTTCATTTTCAATAGTGTCCACTTTTTTCTCAATGTTAGCTCGGAAGCTTGAGATATTAGCTAGCTCCGATTTTATTTTCACCTGTTCCGAGGACAAGAGATCAGTTGTTAGCTTAATCTGACTTATTTCTTCTTTTGTAGCCGAAACATCTTGGGATATTTTGTTAAGATTTTCAGCCTGGGTTTTAGCCATATCCTTTAATAATAATAATAATAATTTATTTCAGAACAAAATCCATATAAAGTTATTAGTAAGGCTTAAAAACTATGTTAGTACCTTACAACTACTTATTAATTAATTCACCTAACATTAAATAAAGCACCAGAACTATGCACCTTATTCCAGTGCCGCACAATGGGACACTCCACCTTTTCTGTTATGGTGTTTAGAAGGCCATTGGGGCTGCCCCGCACACGCCACATCAGGGAAGCCACTCTCTTACACACAATAGCCCTACAGCAGTCGGTGTTGGCCTCCGCAAACATCCCCGACGCACTACAGTATCGCGGCAACCCCATCAGCATCCTAAACCCATTATTGTAGAGGACCCGCAGGGCATTGAAAGCCTTCTGCGTATAACGGACCCACAGGCGGTGTACATTGTCTGGCAGTACGCCTTAAACAGAGTAATTTTAACATCTTTTGTGCACCTCGCAAACCTGTGCGCCAGCATATTACACCTGACTGCCAATGCCCTGCGTTCCCTCTCAGCCTCAGCCTCAGCTCTCCTTTATAAGCGATTCCATTTTTTCTTGGAATCTTTCGAATTGTGTACCAAAGTCGTCATGTGGTTGTTTTCTCTTGCTACGATAGGTTCCCTGGTTGATGGAGTCAGATAAGGCAATTTTACGCAAATCTGGTTGCGAACCACCAGCCGTTAGATATCCCAATACCACTTGCTATTGCTATAGGATCTCTATTGCCTTCGTTATACGTATTAGGCGACTGCGATGGCGATCGAGCGACATTCATCGTGTGTTATTGTTAATATAGATATGCAAAGATATTTACTTGAGATGTTCGGAGCGCGCCCGCGCAGCACCACGGCGAGATCAAGATGAATATCCGTAGCCCGTCTCTTTTCACCGGTAGGGTCCGGTATGTCACGTAACATAATCTATTTGATATTAATTATTAAAATTGATTGTATTTTAAATTTGTATTGATATGCATGTGCCTATTAATACTGACTTTATTACAGATGTGAAAGTTACATCATTCCACCGCTTTATGATATTGATATTAAAAATGATAATTAAATATAGTTGTACGCCTCTGGGCAAAACACAGGGGGGTAACCATCACCTCTTATAGCAGTATTATTACAATATTACTTCACAGTGGGAAAGTGATGGAGCTATACAGGACTTATAGCTCCATCTCTTTCTCACGCTGAAGTAATATTGAAATAATACTGCTATAAGAGGTGATGGTTACCCCCCAGATGATCTACCTATCTGTAACACCTCACACTCTGTTGTAATTTGAACTATGTTTACAAATAAAGCATTCTGATTCTGATTAGTGTAAGTATAGGGTCCTAGGTAGTTATGAACTAAGAAAAAAACCGGCCAAGTACGTGACGGACCACGCACAATGAAGGGTTCCGTTGGGAAATTGGGATGAATTTATCCCAAAAACAAACGAAACATTGTAGTTGAAAAATATGTTCTCCTATGCATCGATATATGCCACGTTAGAGTCAAGTGACTCTAACAAAAAATAGCACTTTAATGCTTAATATTACGTTAACGGATCCTTGAACCGAAAAGTGTCGTTCACAGTCGCGCAATATTTTTGAACGGCCTATACAACGATACCACACCATGGAATAGGCGAAACATTTTTTTTTCAAAATTTTATTTTTGCAATTTTGTCGGCGTGATTAATATATATACCTATGCCAAATTACAGCTTTCTACTAAGCGCCTCTGGGCTACAGCGGGGACAGACAGACAGACAGACAGGGCAAAACTATAACGTTTCCTTGTTTACTACGGAACCCTAAAAAAAGGGGCCGTTATGCGTATTCATAATTAGTAGGAATAGGCATAAAAATAATAATGATAGCTTTGATTATTTATATATCTACGTAGATAAAGTGTAAAGAACTAAAACAACCAGGTCAACTTTGATATGCTGGTGTGCGTGACAGCTGTCATTCTGCTTTTCTGTGTGCGTTGTGTGTTTTTCAACAATTTGGTATCACTTGCATAGTGATACCAAATTGTTGAAAAATTCCTATTCAAATAGGGAGGACTTTATCATAGTGTTGAGTGTATTCATCTACAAACATATGCTCAAGACCAAAAATATAATTTGAATCGGGTTAAAACAATAACAATAAATACATTACTTGGGTGTTTGTGATCGGGTCATTTTCATACTTTGCATACAAACGTACCTACTACATAGTTAAATTTTTGGAAACTTATCGGCCAATTTTGATGAAACTTGAAACATTAGCATTGTTAAAAAAATAAAACCCATATTGATTTAACCTCTTCAAAAAACTACAAGTCCGGCATCGCCTAAATTCTACAATCCCTTTTTCCTCTGAAAACAAAAACACGCACAAAACCATTTAGCTCCAAACAAGCCATATTAAACCTTCCCGACAGCTGTCAATAAGTAAGGAGGTTCCCATTGTCTCTGACATCGCAAGAAGGATGAATGCCAAAACAAATACGCGAAACAAAACGGAATGGGGTAAGAAAAAGATTCACCCGGATTGATCCATCTCAATCAATTGAACGTATTTCCTTTGGAGTGGCACCATCTATATGTATAAGGTAGTTTAATATAGGATATATTTATTTACATAACCAAATTACAAGATGATTATTAACATTAACTAAATTAAATTAAAACTAAGTTGAGCTTAAAAAAGGCCCTCGGGGCATTGTACCGAGGATGCTGGCGGCATTTCCTCGCTGAATTGCAATGCTATTGCAAAGCCAAAGTTTAATATAGTTGTTAGCCCCACCAGTGGTTTTGCAAAGTGTGAAATGATTGCCCAGAAGGCTTTTTCGAAAAACGATGTCGTACAATTTAGAGGCTTTTTGGGGTGGATTGCAATGCGGATTTCAAGGACATTGTATAAGTTGTTGTCAAGGAAACGCATGGGAATTAGGCTCTCACAATAACATAATAAATTAGATGTGGGATTAGAAGCTTTGCTTCACATAAGCCTTTATTATGTTGAACTATATTGGAGCCTAATCTGCTCTGCACATCAGTCAGTATCACTTATTTTGCTACGATTCGTTGCGTATACAAAATGAAAGGTACAGGTAAGGCAAAAACGAAGTACTAGCTTAGTAGATTCTTGGTATGTTTACTGACTATGTCCATTATAAGCAATGCGTATGGCTCACTGTCCTAGATTATTAAAGCGGATTTATGTCTTGCTTCAATCGTGTCCGAGTCGCCTCGCCCCGTGGCCTCGAGCGACGTGCGTCTTGCGACAGCGACTGCAGAAAATAAAAGTAAGAAGTTGTTTAGAGCCAGTTTTGTATGTACGTTTGTTGAATGTTGCCATTTTAAATATTTTTATTTATTTTATTTCTTATTGTAATCTCACTGTGTGCTGCACCGATCGACGTCATCGCGTCAACGCCGGCTATCGCTGAAAACCAGCGCTAGGGCTCTATCTCGCATAGGGTTGCAGCATTTTGCTGAGCGATGGCCGTTTTGCGTAGATGTGACGCATATTTCCCCCAATTTGTCCTTTTTTTATTGTGTTCCTTTTTTGCGTCATGTTTAACGCAAATAACGTTTTTTTTTCTTTCCTTTTGTTTCTTCTAGAGCATGCCACGAGTCACCGCGACGTGAGTTACAAAGTGACGAACGGAAACGGGTGAAGCGTGCGCGTGTCGCTTGATGCTAGTCGTGTCCCTCGTCGCATCGCTCGAGGCCGTGAACGAGGCCTTACTCTTAAACCCCCTAATCGCCAAACCCTTTCTTAAACAAAGCCCACATTCCACGCAATATGTTTCAAATTCCCACGCATTTTTCACTAGTGTAGTCCCTGCCTAATCCTGCGAGTAAACGTCGCATGAACCAACCCTCGCCCGCTAACCATTTTTAATTATTCAACTGGGCTCCGTTAAACATAGGCTATTTTCTGCCCGTTGTCGGAAACCTAATTTTATAATGTTGGTAACGAGCCTTTTTAAAGGGTTAATAATGGTATTATTAAATCTTTGTTTGGGGTAATATTTTTGGTTTGCGCGTGTTTGGGATTGAACTTGCGAACAGGCTGTGAAAAAGCGTGGTAATGAATGAAACGATCATTAATTCTTCTGTTATGTCATTCTGATTAGGATAAAAGGCGTTTGTGCTTGTAATGGGACAGTTGAAGGCCAGTATTACTCAAGTCAAAGTAAGTAATACAGTAAGAAGAAAATCATATAGACAAAATTCTCATTATGATGATAAATAAACGGAAATAGGTAGTTTAAACAGAACGTCACGTGATGCAATCCTTAACATCAACTTAATTATCGATTCAAAACTTAAAAACTAGCCTTAAGGTCATCAGCCTCTTCGATTAGAACTTCGCGAAACCTATCGAAACTCATCAAAAAGTAATAAAATCTCCTCAAAGCTTATAGTTTGGATAAAACCAGTCAAGTGCGCATCCGACTCGCAAACGAAGGGTTCCGTACCGTATTAAGGTCGAGCAAAAAGCTTCGAAAAAAAAACACGTTTCTTGAATCTCTTGAATTATTCTCGTGGATCCTCTTTAATTATTTTTTATTATTTGTTATTATAGCAGCAATAGAAATACACAATCTGTGAAAATTTCAACTGTTTACCTATTACGGTTCATGAAATACAGCCCGCTGACAGACAGACAGACGGACAGCGGTTCCGTTTGGCACCCTTCAGGGACGGAACCCTAAAAAGCAGTAAACTTATTCGTGACTGACAAACCTTATTTCCCAGATGGTGATAATACAAAAAGAAGTTGAGTGATAAACTTGGATTTACGAGCCAACTATGTATTACAATTAACTGGCAACTCTAGTCTGGGACAGGGTTGTCACAGCAAAAATGGTGGATGGATGATGAAAGAGATATAAAAAGGCACTGATTTAAAGAGGCAGTTGTGAATAGCGGTTTTGGTAAGTTAAAAATTATAAATGGCACGTTTAATAACTAGTTCAGCAGTTAAAACTAAGCAGTAAAGTAAAAAAAAATGAGTAATAAAAAATAATGACATGGATCAGTGAATATATAATTGAGCAGGAAAATAATGAAATGGGCGGTAAAAATTATTGAACGAGCGGTTACGTGTGGGCAGTAATAAATCGGAATTTGTCGGTAAGAAATCTCATTCTAAGCAATTCTATAGCATACGAGTGCCCTGAATTACCTTGAATTAGAGTAATAGAGGGGATCTGGCTTATGCTATATATGCTTTCTAACTAACGATACTTCGGCCTTCCATACTTCGCTCCAGTGAACTTTTAAACTGGCGTACATTGAGATCATGTTCTTTTTTACCGCTCATTCAGTTATTGGACTGCTCAATTATTTTTAGAATTGACATTATATGATAAAATAACCGACTAATTGATTTTTTATTACTCTCCATGTTTTACTGTCGCAATAATTAATCAACCGCCATTAAATTAACTAACTGCTCTTATATGTTTTTCAACTGATCATAATAACATCTCGAATATTTAAATAACAGCTCAAAAAATTAGTTCCCATATAAAAATGCGATGTTCACGACCGTTCTATATTCGATGAGAGGACATCGAAAGAAATGCTAGCGTACTTCACATTTTTTTATTTCTGTAGTTTTTTTAATGTTTTATTTTTGTTTAGCTGATTATTTAAAAAACGCTGAAGAAACACGAAACACAAGATTTTTATTAAAAAAAATGCTGGCTCAGGCAAAATTCAATGACTACATAAACTATGAACATATTGCTGATGATTAAGAAACTCATGATCTTGCAGCGTATATATACGTAGTATACTTTTATAATTTTTTTTTTGTTCCGTGTGTTGTCGCAACCGCAAGTGACATGGGAAAATTGGACGGAACTGGGGAGAGTGTGGGTTAATGGTGTGTTTGTTAATTTTTTATTTAATTTATTTTTTTACTAACTTATAATTTATTATCTAATGTAAACCAATTAGTTAATCTTAGTTTATTTTTTTTTATTTATCTGCCACTCTATTACTAATCTTTATAATATAATTTCTCTTTTTTAAATTAATTTAATTCGATTCTTGATTTGTGTGTTTTATTGTAGTAATTGCAGTAATAAAACTGAAAAGTTCAAATATATAGTGCATGTGGTGTTAGCCTGTAAGTCATTGTTGCACTTATAAATGTATATCGTGTACTTTTAAATGAAATGAAATGTGTAAACAATTGTAGGCTAACCTATTAATATTTTTTCTTTTTTTTTCCGTGAAATGTCGCGGCCCAAGTAACATCGGAAAACTGGACGGGACTGAGGAGAGTGTGGGTTAATGCTGTGTTTGTATTTAGTTGGTAAAGCTTTATGACCAGACTAGCTTTTGCCAGCGGCTTCGCCCGTGTGTATGTCGGAAATGATCCCACTAGAAAGTACTCGTACTACCGGGATATTCTATGTGTTGTTAATCCAGATTCATGATATAAACTATCTGCGTGCTAAATCTCATTCAAATCCTTTAAGTAGCATAATACTAATGAATGAAATACTGTTTCAATTTGTATTCATGCAAGCCTAGTACTTTTTGATAGGTTACTGCTCAGAAATTGTGCATGCACAGAAATACTATCTGGAATTCATGCAAGCCTAGTGCAGCTCGATTCAAACTTGATGGCGGCTCTGAAGTGCGCTACCCGCTGTGCAACCCCACCCCTCACCCCCGCTATCCCATGAATTTGTTACTGCGCAGCGACTCGCCTTTGAATCGGGCAGTACTTTTTGATAGGTTACTACTGCTCTGAAATTGTGCACATCATGTCGTGAACAGAATGTGTATCCTATGTCCAGGTCATGTTCTACCCGTATGTCAAATTTCACCCAAATATGTTTAGCCGTTTTTGCGTGATTAACAAACATCCAAACATACAAACTTTCATATTTAAAAAAATCTAGGATGGGATAAATGAAAGGGCAGAAAGATGATGCATGAGTTGACCAAATACGTTGTCAAATTAACTAATTATTTCACTAATTTTTTCAGACTGTAAAATTCGTAAAATTAAAGAAACTGTAGCAAGAAAACAAATAAAGAAAAAGTTTTTATTGGAACTCGCACAGGAGATCACAAATTAAACTAAAAACTCTCATAGAAACAAAAAGTAAAATGAAAATAAAAACAAAAAGTCCTGTACGAGGCCAAAAGGCCAAAAATCCGTGACAACCCTAATCCTTGAGTGATAGTGACACTGACCGGGGGATGCGTCCGGTAGAAGCCGCAACATTGGAAATTAGTTAGCGCGGCCGGATTCCGGGTTTGATGCCCGGGTGGGTAAAACGTTTAATTATGTTGTTACTCCAGGGGATTGGAATTATGAGCGATAATGCGATAATGATGGTTGGGTGATTCCTGAATAGATAAGGGTCTTATGCAGTGGATGGTAATCATGTTGGTGGAACAGACAATATACAATGTCACAAAAGGTAAGTGACAGCTTGAGCATTGGAATAAGTAAGTACTTTTTAATAGCATGGAATTAGTGTACACATGGAATTAGTAAGTACTATATATTGTAAGTAGGGGGTCGAATTGCGACCATTGGGTGAGCACAAGTAATGAATAATACTTCGAATAAATATTTCAGTAGTTAATTTCGGTCGCTGCTCAGTCACTTATTACCAAGGTGAGATTACACATCATATGCGACTACAGTAAGCTCACTCGTTTTTTTTTGCGTTAATTATTTAATTTGAAAGCAGTCAATATGGTGCACCTAATTGCCTTAATTACATAAATATTTCGCAAAGTAAGCTGTTTTACGTACCTACTCATGCCGACTGTTATTTTTGACACACTTTTTTAGCTTGACCTGTATGTAACGGAATCTTTTAACGTAATTTTCACCTACTTCTAATTGTCGTATCGAAATGAAACTTTGTATGTATATTGTATGTGTAGTTCGGAAAACAAAACTTTAATTTGGTATCTTGGAGCTGATCTAATGATGGAGCCAGGAGGTGGATAGTGGAACTCTTTAGTAAACCGGTCAAGTCATAACTTCGTTGACTTTATACCAGTGGACTTCATCTCTCAAATCGGTGAAGGAAAACATTGTGAGGAAGCCGGCATGTCCTAGAACCAAAAATTCGAGGACATGTGGGTCTACCAACTGGGCCTGCGTGGTAGATTATGGACCACTCCCTCTCACCGAAAGGAGGCCTGTGTTCCAGTAGTGGCGACATTATAGGCTGATTATGCAGTGGACTTAATAACAACCTTTTATATTTAAAAAGTATTTTCTACTTTTCAGTTCGGCTTGCTATTAACTCGAGTGTTTTTTTTAACTCTTTTTTTGTATACATTTACAATTAGATCCCGTCGATGCCAATGCAAATAAAAGGACTTTACAATTTTATTGTCTTTTTATTTTTTTAACTGGCAAAATGTGTACGAAATCAAAATCAAGTCATTTATTCAAACTGGGCTGAGAATCAGCGCTTTTTGAACGTCAAAATTACGTAAGACAATCCCCAAAACGCCCGCTCTTCACCACTTCCTAGTGCTTTAGCTGGGAAGAAGAAGTGGCGAAACAAACTCGCCAGTACTATGGTACACCTCTGCCTAACCCTATGGAGAAACAGGATTGATGTTATAATATAACATAAACATAACATAAAATAACATCACGCCTTGTTTCTCCAAAACGTTGGGCAGGGTGTAACTGTAGTACACTCATATTTCGCCAGTTATGTTTAAGTCCCATGTAATAGTGGCCGAGCCTATTGCCATCAACCGGGCACAAATCCATACTCCGGACTGCTACTGAAAAATTCCAGATAGAAAAACGCAATAACACTTCGCCCGACCCGGGAATCGAACCCAGGACCTCATGCTCAGCAGTAGCACTTGTGACCACTACACCAACGAGGGAGAAGGAAGGAGGCAGGAAGTATGTTATATTATGTTATGTTATTTTTATAAAAGGTATTTCACTCAAAATTTTATATTTTATCTAATCTTTTCTGAGTTTCTACAACGATAAAGCTCAGAGACAAAGAAGTTAATGCGGAAAAATGTGAGGCTAGTGATAACCAGTACAGAAATAAATAGCAAACATGAGCGGAACAGATGCAATCGAAGGATGGCCGAAATAGTGGGAATTAAATTGAAAAAATGTTTACATTCAAATGTAATTTCCAATTTTATTTTATTTTATTTTAAAGGTACACCAACGACATAAAAACATTAACATATTAAAAAAGATACATAGGCATTGAATTATGGTGAATTTGTCACTTACAGGCGTACACAGCACTTACATAAAAAATAGCTTCTTAAATATACGTTTTAACAAGGTTTTTTACTCATAGTGAGTACAGAAACAATAATTAGAAACAAAGAACAAAATATTTAGTAAAAACAAAATCATAATCAAAATTAGAATAAAAAATTAAAATCAAAATCAAAAATATTATTAGAATCAAAATTAAAATGAAAACATTATGATTAAAATTAAATATAAACAATAAAATTAAAATTCAAAACGGTAGAACGCGATTTTGTATTCTTTCAGATCCTTTTCGAGTAAAACTACAGTGAATTTTGAAACAATGAATAAATAAATAATGGCATTGGAAAACCCTAGAAGAGAGATAGATAGCTTCCATGAGCTGAACATATGCACTCAATGGAAGGCCGATGGGATAGTGCGAATTAAATTAATGCTTCCCAATTCAGTTAGGTGGCGCTACTAGCCAGTTAGATAGCATAGTTAGTTGGCATCGAAGTAAGACTTTAAATAATGTTTAATGGTCTACAGCCCGAACAAAGTAAGTAAAAGTTTTAAAAAGTAAAAAGTTTAAGTTTGTCTGCTAGAACTCAGCTATAATTTTACATACAATAAACTGTTGTGTGCTTGTCCTTTGTAATGGGACAGTAGTGGTAGTTTGATAAGATTAGATATTGTTCAATAATGTAACGACGTGTTCATGTTTTGATAGGTATCATTCAATCAGTTTATCATTATGGTATCATTTTTTTTTATTAATCTTAAGTACAGTCGCCATCAAGTTACCACAAACTGTAAAATTTTCTCAATCGATTTTGAATTTAACTGTCAACATTTTAAGTGTTTTGCTCTGAATATTGCGACAACGACGAAAATAACATATAATATTCTTTACCAAACTAAATAACAAGTTTGATGCCATTAAACGGCGGAGGTTGTACCTTTTACACCAAATTGACGACTACGTCAACTAACGATCTTATCTTAGCTAGACAACAATCAAGAAAAAGTAAACTACTTCATTCTTACCGAGAAATCACACAACAATGTGTTTCTTCAAACTTAAAAGTAATAAGAGAAAGATTAATCTTTTTATCAGAAAACTCGTAGCGCATTGCTACGCTGGTGCTACGCCGTAGCCCGTAGCAATATTGCTACGAGACTCACCACTTGTTTGTTGACAAAGCCTTGGATGAAGAGAAAATTGTAGCGGAAAATATAAAGAATGGTGATAAATTATTTGGAAATGCGATGCATCTTAGAGTAAAAGCTTATTTACCCAACTTAAAATACATTATGTCAATAAGTATAAATCTACTTGGGCCAGTTCGTTTCTTTCGAAAACAAATAGGTGAGGGAAATTGATAGCCAAATCGAATCAAAATTATGGGTGTTCTGCCAATCTCCCTGAAGTGCAAACCCATTGACATGATGTGTGGGTACACATCATGTTTTAGGGGTGCGTGTTGTAAATTTAAAGACGATTAACGATCTGTGTCCTTTTATTAGAAAACGCTACTTTTTTTTTTTTTTTTTTTAGGGTGGGAAATCATCAAATAACTTCTCCCGCTCTGGGCGGAGCGGGAGGGTGTGTCAGACTCTTACTGACTAAAACCCACCCGTATTCCTTCCTGTTGCCTGTGTTGCGGGGGCCTCGGTGACCCATAAGTACCTTCCCGCGACCCCGGCAGGCATCGGCCCTAGTGGACCCCTACTTTGTGCTGACGACATCTCTTTGAGGCGCGCGTGGAATACGACGCGCCGTCGACCCGGGCCTGGTCCTTACCGGACGGTGAGCTACCCATTGCTCACCGTCCGCAAGCCCGCGCCTACGGTGGCCGGAAATCCGCCCGGGATTCCCGACGCCCTGGGCGTCTCCTGCGGTGGCTAGGGGCGAGAGGGCGCGAAACTTGCCTTTCCCTCAACCGTCCCGCCTCCTCTTTCGCGAGCATTACTGCTTCGCAGAAGGAGGTAACGGCTGCCCATGCCCTCTCGCTCCGTACCATGGCCTGAACCAGGGCCGGACGCGAGAGGTCTCTGCCGCCGATCGCCTCCACGAGGACACGGCGGTGCTCTGCCCAAGCCGGGCAGACCTCCACCGTATGCTCCACCGTGTCCTCTGGGCGATCCACACAGTGGTGACACCCGGACGTTTCCTCCCGCCTTATTCGACACAGGAACCTCCCGAAGCTGCCGTGTCCGGTGAGGACCTGCGTCAGGCGGAAGGTGAGGACGCCGTGGCGCCTCTCCAGCCACTCCTCAAAGAGGGGACTTATCGCCGCAATCGTGGCGTGCCCAGCACTGGGTTGCGACAACCGTACTTTCCATGACGCCATGAGATCCCGCCGGAGCTCCGTCCGCTGTGCCACGATTTCTCGCGGCAGCGGACTTACGCCCCGGCGTTTCGCCTCCTCGCGCCACTCCCATACGTGCGCGAGGACTTTTGCCTCCAGATCCCATGGCGGCAATCCGGCAAGGAGGCTCGCTGCCTCACAGGAGACCGTGCGGTATCCTCGGACCATCCGGATGGCCATGACCCTTTGGGCCGCGCTCAACCGGCGGGCTGGCCGCAGCGCCAGAGAGCGCGCCCATACAGGAGCCCCGTAGAGGGCCATGGACCGCACGACCCCCGCGTAGAGCCTCCGGCAGGAGGCGTTTGGACCCCCTAGATTGGGCAGGAGCCGCTTCAATACAGCGCCCGCCCGCTCAAGTTTGGGAGCCAAACGTCGGAAATGCTCCACGAAGTTCCACCGGCTGTCGAGGACGAGTCCCAGGTACTTCATCGTCGACTCGACGCCGATAGAAACCCCTCCTATCGTTATTTGGGACCCCAACGGTGGCGCGTTCCGAGGGCCATGAAAACACATGGCCTCGGAGTTGTGCAGGGCCACCTCGAGTCCCAATTGCCGGATCCTTTCGACGATTGTCGCAACCCCGCGTGCCGCTAATTCGGCCGCCACCTGGTGCGACCTTCCCTGCGCCAGGACCAACGTGTCGTCAGCGTAGCACACTACGCTGACCTAGACCTATTCCGATGAATAGGTCTCCACCCCCTCCATGACACGCCAGTCAACTACACGCGGCGACAGAGCGGGGCTGGCGAACGAGATGTCCACCACTGATTCACCCCGCATCCGCACACACGTGGGGACAGAACCCCGGTTTAGGATGACCAGGCCTGTCTCCAGAGCCCAGTCTTCCACCATCCTGCCCCGTGTGTCCGTTAACCGGGAACCCCAAGCCAAATTCTTGGCATTGAAGTCCCCGAGGACGAACACGGGGAGGGAACCAAACCCGACGACGACGTCTCTCAACTCCGCAAGGGAGTTGTGGAACTCGGCAAGAGTTCGGTTCGGAGAGAGGTAGACCCCCACCACGACAATCTCCCCGAACCGTGCTGCTACGCAGCCCCGTCCTCTCTTGACGGCCTCGAGGGACGGGGTACCGGCGGCGGCCGACGAAATTAGGGTCACTGAGCCGCTCAGGTCCTCCACCCAGTCATCCCTGGGCGGGACAAAGTACGGCTCAGCGACCACGGCGATGTTAATCGACCACTGCGCCATGCTCTGGAGCAACAGATCCTGAGCGGCGGCGCAGTGGTTGATGTTCGCCTGGAGGAGGCGTAATGGGGCCATTAATGGCACTCCATGTCAGCCCCCTCTTGGGCCTCCTTCCCAGCCCCCTGAGAAGGGCCTGCCGCAGCGGCCACGGTGGCGACGGCGACGACGGCGGTGTTGGAGGCGGCAGCGGCGGTGGCAGTGGTGGCGGCTGCGGCGGTGACGGCGTTGGCGGAGGGCTTGCCTCTGGCCCTGGCTTTGGTGGGTGGGGCGCAGGCTTTGCCCCCCATCCGGTGCTCGGCCGGCTTGCCAGCCGCCGCACATACGGCACAGTGCGGCGCGGCATTGCACGAGCCGGCCTTGTGCCCGGGCAGACCGCAGCGGTAGCAAAGACCGCTGCGGTCCACCTCCGAGGTGCAATTCGCTTGCACGTGGTTGCCCACCTGGCAGCGGAAGCACCTCAGAGGTCTGGGTTCCAGCAGTTTTACCTGCGCGGAAACCCAGCCCACCAATAGCCGTTGGCCCTCCCCGGTAACTTTTTTGGCCGCCGACACGGGGCAGCTCACCATAACGGTTTGCAGCCCCGTGGAGTCAGGACGGATGATGCCTGCCTTAACCTGCTCGGCAGAGCACCCCCCGGTCCTAACCACTGCGGCGACCACCTTTTCTTCCGTCGCGGAGTCGTCCAGGCCCGTGATGCGCATGCTAGCGCATTTGGTGGGCCTGGACACTCGGACCTCGTCCGCATTTAGTGACGCCCTAAGCCTTTCGGCCAGGGCGTCAGCGGCCGGGCCACTGGCCCTACCGGGGACCTCCACCATTCGGGCCCCAGTCGCCGTCACCTTCATTCTGAGGCCTTTTGCTGCGCCGAGCTCCTCCAGGCGCACCGCCTCACCCACCTTCGCCATCACCGTCCTATAGGACACGCCCTTCTTTTCCGCATCCGGCTGTAGTGTGATCACTACAGCTGCGGAATTCGGGGGGATATACAGTACTCAGTGAGAGAAATAAATATAAAAGGGGTACATTAATAAACTTAGGAATAACACAATTTGTTAATGTCGGTAGAATGTGCCGCGCTCCCGCGCGAGCGCGATGATATAGTCGGCCAGACCGCATTCCTTTCACCTTGGCTAGCTTAGTGTGCGCGGGCGCGCGGTGGTGAACGGCTGTATGCACTTCTCTGAGTATACGTAAGTATGAGCTGCTACAATGTGAGCGATCAGGTCTGAGAACTGGTAGGGTTACCAGTCCTCAGAGTCGCTCACCGAATCGCAAAAGTTTCGGCTGCCTAAGGGCGATGGAACGCAGCATGCTAGGCGTAAAAAGACACGACAGAAATCGAAACACCAGGCTGTCTTCCAAAACGTGTGTAGGCTGCCAGGCACTAATGGGATTGGACGGGTTATCTCAGCCGCATGCACGATGACCGCTGGGCCAAAGTCTCCACACAATGGATACCTGAAGGTGGGCGGCGACGGTGTGGTCTGCCAGGTGGTGGGGTGAACTGGACGCGCACCGTGAGGGCTGGTTCGAGGTGGAGCGAGACAAAAGTTCCAGGAAGAACTTGGGGGAGGCCTTTGCCCAGCAGTGGGATAGTATAGACAAAGCAAAAATATAAAAAAATATAGCTATTGAGGAAGGAATAGATCAGAGCTTTGAATTCGACACATACACACATGCACATACATATACACGGACTGCCCCAGATGTGGGGTAATGTTTTTACAATATTCATTCACATGAGATTTTATACTGAATCTCGTGACTCGGGATGACATACTATTCGAAATTCAAATATTTTTATTGAGGTATTTATTTCTTTGTACTATTTGGTAAGTCTCCACAAACTATGATGAATGTACAACTACTCAGATGTCCAAATAGTCTGTTGTTGGAACCGTACATTACCCACCAGTGATGGAAAACTATAAATCACTTCAACCAAAAGGTGGAGAGGGATCAAACAGCTATGTATGCTTCGAAGGAGTACAAGATGTGTGCATTTCCGTGTAAGTATGTGAAACCACGTAAAGTCTCACACGATGTCAGTAATAAATTTTATCCCTGCCTTTTGTCCAGTTGTAAAATTAGAAACGTGGATGTAGAGGATATGGAAGAGACATTTATTTGGTGACTGCTCGATAAGTTTTCGCCTGTGTTAAATTACTCACGCTCGCTAAAAGGAGGATTTTGTATCAACTGGAAGCATATTTATCACAAATAATATCATTTGAAAATGTTGTAATATTGATACCAAGATCCCACCATAACAAGGATAGAGGTATAAACTTACCTCTACAATCTTACAATCTAAATATGATTTACGGGGTCACGATAAAAAAATATTCAATATGGCAAGTATGAACATACACTATTTCATCCATAACGTACCTCAATAAAATATAGGAAATGAAATTGTTTATTCTGTAAATAGGATATTAGAATCACTTTTTCACGTCATATTAAAAAAATAAATAAAAAATAAGCTAGATGGAGTCGACATTTCCTATCTGACTACCCCTAAGAAGAAATGGCGAAACAAACTCAAAGGTCAAAGTCTCTTCTCGTAAAGTCCAGACATAATATTGGTCATGCAGATCAGATAGGGTCCCACCTATCTCGAAAATTCGTTTTTCTGATTATTTTTTCCATGTAATAGTAATATTTAAACAGTTTTAAAGCTTTATATACTATAATAATGATAAATTCTTTATTTCCAAATACAGGTTACAGAAAATTTGAGACCCTAGATACTGGGTCTATACTGGAAAAACTGTCTTGATATTATTATATACTAGTGTTTTCCAATACTACTGTATTTTCTGGAACTTTAATATTCTCGAAAAACACTAGGTTGGTACTACATTCCCAGTTCCAACCACAAGCCACATCCAGCCTCCTACCTCCTCGTACGGACCAGCCGAAGTAATACCGACTGCGGTTTTATTGACAATCACTGTGCCGATATTGGTTCCATTGGCTCCTACGACTGTGAACTTTCCTACAAGGAGCCAATAAGCCCAGATGTGTCCGTAACTAAAATGTATGGTTGGTTGGTGCACCTTGAGTAATGGAGAAAGGAAATAGGTGATAGAGATTTATAGTTTTGTTGGAAAAAAACTTTTTTTTTTAATTGACCGCCGAATAAACTGGAAAGCAAAAAATAATAAACCTTTTTTATTTAACCTTAATAACTAAGTTCTTAAACTAATGTAAGTATACCTAAGTAATTTTGAGTCAGCGCCAAACAAGAAAATTAATTAATTACGTAAAACCCTATTTTCCCACCCTTAGGGTAGGATTTTTTTTTCCAAATTTATAGGGGACCGACTTCGATCCCTTCCAATAAAATTATCAAAATTGGACTATGCTGTAAAATATTTTTTTTTTATGTATGACCGCGCATAACGCGCGGTCATACATAAAAAAAAATTATAAACATTTTTAATGTATGACCACGCATAACTTTTTACAGCGTACGCGTCGACATGAGAACCTTCTCCGTTTTTTCGTCGGTGTAAAAAGGAATAGAATGAGAGGAAGAATGACAGGAGAGGAATAGTTTGCAAAGTGTGTAATTTGATCCTTCGACTTTAATAACGTAAGTAAATAATTAGGACTTTTAGTTAATTGAGCCTCAAATACTTCCTATTTTGCTTTCTCTTTCTTTCTTCAACTGCCTCGTTGGTCTAGTGATTGCAAACGCTACTGCTGAGCATGAGGTCCTAAGTTCGATTCTCGTTCTAGTTCGGTTCGGTTTTTCTATCTGGAATTTCTCAGTAGCGGCCCGGTGTCTGGATTTGTGCCCGATCGATGGCAATAGGCTCGCCCCCTATTACATGGGACTTAAAAATAACTGGCGAAAAGTGAGTGTACTACAGGTACACCTGTGCCCAACCCTTCGGGGAAACAAGGCGTGCATTTATGTTCTTTCGTCTAGTTCTTATTTTTGTGAACGCGTGCGTTTGATCACAGTTCTAACCTAACCAAACCAGTTTCATCGGGGTATCCTAACTTTGTAACTGAAATATGAAAAGAGGCTCCATTATTTTTTAAACTGTGCATAATTGAAGCCCAAAAAGTATTTAGCTGTTCATCATCATCATCATCATTTCAGCCGTAAGATGTCCACTGGTAGACATAGGCCTCCCCCAAGCACCGCCACTTCGACCAGTTTTGTGCTTCCCGCATCCAGCGGATTCCTACGGCCTTCACAAGGTCATCGGTCCACCTTGTACCGGTACGCGGTCGCCTCTCCAGAACCTTTCGCCCTCATCGGCCATATGTTCTGCGAGCAATGTGCCCTGCCCACTGCCACTTAAGTTTGGCAATTCTTCGGGCTAATTTAGCGGTTAATTAATTTAAAAAAGTATACATCATTAGAAGGTCAATAAGTTTTAGAGAATCAGTTAAATATTTCTCAATGAGTAATTAGTCGCTGAAAGTTGGTACGTAGACAAAGTTGAATTAAAGAATCAGTCGGTTAGTTGTTTGTGTATAATTTTATTTGGTACACAAATTGACTTTAGCCAGTTTCCAAACAAACATTATTATATTGAAGAACTTTATCTAGAGGTCTGCAGAATGTATCATTGTTATGGCAAGAAGTATTATATTCTATATCCGAGACTTTTATTATTCTGAGCATTGGTAGAAATATTAAGAAGGAAGCTACTAAGGCAAGTGCTTGGTAGTTTTATACGTCATCATCATCTGCCTAGCCTTTTCCCAACTATGGTGGGGTCGGCTTCCAGTATTACCGGATACAGCTGAATACCAGTATTTTACATGAAGTGACTTCCTATCTGACCTCCACTACCCAGTTACTGGGTAACACGATACCCCTTGATAAGATTGGTTGTCAGACTTTCGGGCTCTACCTAATATAATATTTATATTTAATTTTCCATGCACATGT
Source organism: Atethmia centrago (assembly GCA_905333075.3). Lineage (NCBI taxonomy): Eukaryota > Metazoa > Arthropoda > Insecta > Lepidoptera > Noctuidae > Atethmia > Atethmia centrago. The sequence goes on from HG995385.1 coordinate 21,657,207, forward strand.
ACTTACATAATTAATTATAATCTATATTTATGAAATATTGTGTGTACAATAAATTTAGGCATACACACACACATCCTCACACACACCATCAATCACTCGCAATTGTAACACGTTGACAACCTTTACTATTTATGATATAATGAGCCTGGAGCTCTAAAATACAGGCCTAGGCTTAGTTAAGACTTAAGATCATAGAGGTATAACTAGTATAAGAATGTAATTTGTGGAGATAAATAAAAATAATTTATTTTATTTGTTTATTTATTTAATGATATCGGACTATAACGGAAAACCAATTCCTAGAACATGCATTATTATCCGACAAATTCAACATTTATGTAAATAATAACGTATACATCCCAATCGCGAAACGGACGGACAGACAGATCATTAAAATTTTGAGTATTTCACTTAAAAAACTAATTATTTAAAAAAACAAAAAACCCGACTGAAACGAGAACTGAAAAGAGAAAAACAAGCATTATAATCTATAGAATGTTGGTATAGCAAGCGGGGGACAAAGAAAAGTTACACCATCTTTCGGGTTATTGGTTTGCCCCCGCCTGCGGTTTCTTGTTTTTTAAATAATTAGTTTTATTTCAAGATTTTTAGTTTTATTAATATATATGGAATTCACTCATTACTAGCTTTTATTTTATATCAATATTGTTGTAATTTATTTAAAAAAAAACGTTTCCCTCCCTTTTTTTGTATTTGCAGATGCAATATATAAAAATTATATAGCCTATGTCACTCCCACAATAAAGACGAATCTAACGACACCTCCTATGTTAAAATCCATTAAGCCGTTTAGGCTACAGGCGTGCCAAAGAAATAGACATACATACATACATACATACTCTCGAAAAACATTACCCTCCTTCTGGGGCAGTCGGGTAAAAAAACAGCATATGAATAGCTCTGCGCGCAATATGAAAATAAAAAATACGTTTCTCTTTTTTATTGCCTTCACCAAGAAGTCAGTGAAAAATTTACATAGGAACTTCAGAAAGCAAGGCCATGTTCGAATTGATGTTCAACTTTGCATCTAGGAAGCGATACTTGGTTAAGACGAATCTTTATATATGTGTAAATGTTGTAGAACGCGTTAGTTTCATGGCATATGGGCGTAAAGTAGACTTGAATAGGCGAGTCATAAGTTGCTTCATTCTACAGCTAGACCAGACTGCGTGTGCCATTTTTTGCTCTCACAGTATATTTAACATTGTAAATAAAGTTTAATATGTAATGTGAGAACCAATGATTATACGCGAATAAGGTTAACCGCATCTACGAATATGTTTAAAAGTCTACATTACATACGAACTCTCAAAACTCTAAATACGAGCTGGCGCAACAAATTCAGACTCGTTTAAAACTCCGTAATTTTCCTCTCGACCTTGTTTCAGTAGAACCAGTCCGGTTGTACGTACGAGCAGTATACGGCTACGGAGCCGCACAAAAGCTGAACTTAATGTTAAGTTTTGTGGATTATATGCATGAGCGAACATATGCGGTGCTTGTCAAAAGAATTTTAAGTGAAGTGGAATGTGGTGGTTATGATAGCGTTTAAATTTTGGTGGTGGATTTAAAATTAAAGTGCGAGTTAGGATTGCAAGTTCTGGCAGCGAGACATTGAACACCTGCACGTTATTTAGAATTATTCATCTACCTAAACTTAATGTAATATAACGTTGCAGGATAGCCTTTATCAGAAATGGTCATCGTATTAGTGGTTCAGCAGCTTCAATATCATCACGGTTGTGCCGGAATATAGCAGTTCCTCGTGGATGTGGTACGACAGCATCTTAGTCATCAGAAGAGAGCCGCCACGCAACCATCGATGCGATGCTCTGCCGGAGTGACTGTCACCAGCCGGTGTCACTCTTATCCGACCTCTTCGGTGATTCTAGTAACTTAGTAACAAATATAGATGGCACCACTTGCTGCGCCATCATATATTTTCAAAATCGGTAAAAAATATCGTAGGTATGATATTCTTGTTTAGTAAGGAAATTAACGATTAATTATAAAGCCATAGACGAATATGATTTGTCAAAAATACGATAAGGTGATAATCAGACATCGGTTGAACTATTTAGAATTAAAATATATTTATAACTCACGATGCGTTTAGTTGTTATAAGTATTATTGTAATGCTATGGAAACAAAACATTTTAAATTAGAGATACAGCTGGACGCTGGATTATATTTTTTTATAGAGTATACTGTTTAAGCTACACTGCTATTTTTATAGGATTAGCGGTTGTTTTGATTACGATTGTTTGTTTCTCAACTAATTTATTTGGTATGCGTCGTTGTTCTGTGGTGCGCGGCGCGGCCTGTTACGTCACAGCAGCTGCGCCGGCGCCGCTCTTGTGATTACGATAGTGATTGTTGATTGTTGGGCGAGAATGATATTGAAAACAAATCATATATTCTATATATAATTTATGAATTTCATTCAATTTATGAAAATAAGAACAATGTAATAATTGGTAATATTACTCATTGCTCTAAATGTACTATCAAAATATAATATACACAGTGTTAAAGGTCGCCATGGGATCTGGAGGCAAAAGTCCTCGCGCACGTATGGGAGTGGCGCGAGGAGGCGAAACGCCGGGGCGTTAGTCCGCTGCCGCGAGAAATCGTGGCACAGCGGACTTAGCTCCGGCGGGATCTCATGGCGACATGGAAATTACGGTTGTCGCAACCCAGTGCTGGGCACGCCACGATTGCGGCGATAAGTCCCCTCTTTGAGGAGTGGCTGGAGAGGCGCCACGGCGTCCTCACCTTCCGCCTGACGCAGGTCCTTACCGGACACGGCAGCTTCGGGAGGTTCCTGTGTCGGATAAGGCGGGAGGAAACGTCCGGGTGTCACCACTGTGTGGATCGCCCGGAGGACACGGTGGAGCATACGGTGGAGGTCTGCCCGGCTTGGGCAGAGCACCGCCGTGTCCTCGTAGAGGCGATCGGCGGCAGACCTCTCGCGTCCGGCCATGGTTCAGGCCATGGTACGGAGCGAGAGGGCATGGGCAGCCGTCAGCCTTCTTCTGCGAAGCAGTAATGCTCGCGAAGGAGGAGGCGGGATGGTTGAGGGAAAGGCAAGTTTCGCGCCCTCTCGCCCCTAGCCGCCGCAGGAGACGCCCAGGGCGTCGGGAATCCCGGGCGGATTTCTGGCCACCGTAGGCTTGCGGACGGTGAGCAATGGGTAGCTCACCGTCCGGTAAGGACCAGGCCCGGGTCGACGGCGCGTTGTATTCCACGCGCGCCTCAAAGAGATGTCGTCAGCACATATAGTAGGGGTCCACTAGGGCCGATGCCTGCCGGGGTCGCGGGAAGGTACTTATGGGTCACCGAGGCCCCCGCAACACAGGCAACAGGAAGGAATACGGGTGGGTTTTAGTCAGTAAGAGTCTGACACACCCTCCCGCTCCGCCCAGAGCGGGAGAAGTTATTTGATGATATCCCACCCTCAAAAAAAAAAAAAAAAGTGTTAAAGGTCATAAACAAAACGCTTTGAATTTTTTTCCAAAATGTGTTTAAAATGTATATCTAAATATACATTTTGTCCTTAATTAATCAATATAAATAACAAAATGATATCCTAACTGAACTAAAACAATTCACAAACTAAAATATGGCGTCGAAAAATTCATCCACATAGATGAATTTTTCGCTGTCGACCGGTAATGTACTGATGACTGAATCGTAAACCTTCAGGCTAGCAAATCTTCATTTTATCTACACTATATATACTTATTATATAGCATATACTTATTATAAAACTGAAGAGTTTGTTTGTTTGTTTGTTTGTTTGAAGGCGCTATCTCTGGAACTACTAAACAGATTGTTTGTTTTTTTTTTTTAAATGTTTGATGATTATGAGCCCAATTCTTAAGGCTGAACATCACGCTATGGCCTTTAGGAGCTCAGCAAAAAGAAAATAGTCAGAAAGAACGCTAAGCGAAAACGAAGTGCGGGCGGGCGATGCGATGCGACGCGGTGGGTCAGAGAACAAGAAATTTCACGTGGACGAAGTCGTAGGTTACGTTAGTCACAACGCACTCTTTCAATATTATTAAAGACTAGCAGAAGATAGTCTATGATAATATTGAAAGAGTGCGTTCGGCTTAGTTAGCAAATAGTCACTTGAATAAAGCTTTTTTTCTATTTTTATTCAAGTACTTTTTGGAGCTTTTAAAAAACTCTTTTGTGTAGACAGTTTATACAGGCTGGTTTAAAAAATACCCGCGAACTTTTTTTTGTTATGAAAATGCCGACGACCTACAAATTTCTTAAAATTTCTTCTTGCCTTAATTTACGGTCAACTCATAAAGTTTTTAGAGAGATTTTTTACAAAACTAAAATCATGTAAAATTCTTAGAAAGAGTCTTTTTTACAAGTTCTTAGGTGCTCTTGGAAGTTTTGGAACCAAAAATGTATGTTTTAATAGTAATATTTTATTTATTTGCAGGCTCGTTTAAACTGGGACCCGGTCACCGGACACGGTAGCTTCAGGAGGTTCCTGTGTTGGATAAGGCGGGAGGAAACGCCCGGGTATCACCACTATGTGGATCGCACGGAAGACATGGTGGAGCATACGGTGGAGGTCTGCCCGACTTGGGCAGAGCACCGCCGTGTCCTCGTGGAGGCGATCGGCGGCAGAGATCTCTCGCGTCCGGCCCTGGTTCAGGCCATGGTACGGAGTGAGAGGGCATGGGCAGCCGTCACCTCCTTCTGCGAAGCAGTAATGCTTGCGAAAGAGGAGGCGGGACGGTTGAGGGAAAGGCAAATTTCAAGCCCTCTCACCCCTAGCCGCCGCACAGACGGGTATTTTGACAATCTACGCGGCCAAAATAATTTTATGTTTTTATTCTTTTCTAAAGAATATAACTTAGTAGAAAAAATACTTTTTGTGATTTATAAAGAGGTTTTATTACTAAATATTCACAATAATAAAATTTTCAAGGTAAAAATGTAAAAAAAAAAATTGTCGCGTTTACTTTGCATTATTATTAGTTTTCTTCCTTGCACTCTGAAGAATCAACATTGGGTTCCCCAGGCATGAGAAGCGCGATAGTTTCTTGCAAAAAACACTTCATTTTTCTTCTTTTTAAGCTTCTCATACAACTTATAAGAGGGTCTGATGTCAAAAGCAACCGATTCAAAATATCTCTGTTGCAGTTTTCTCTTGAAAATTTGCCTTTGGACCAAATCCAGTTTCTTCGCGAAATCTTTTCTGGATTTCGACTTTCTTTTCGTGATTCAATTTTTTTTAGTTATCTGTCTTCTTCTCTCTATACTTCTTTAAGGCTCCTTCAAACAGGCGCGACACGCGACGCGACACAAAGGCACCGCGTGTAGCACTACAAGCGGTGCCTTTGTGTCGCGTCGCGTGTCGCGCTTGTTTGTAAGAGTCTTTACTGGCAATTTATATGCCAAATGCAGAATGCTTTCGAATAGACGAATCCGGGCGTGTAAAATGGAGAGTCCAAACTCGATAGCCCCGGGATTTATTTCTATTTGATTATCAATCTTATTGAAGTCCTTAGAAGTTGCACCACATATGTAGCATCAACTTGTAGATTTCGTGTCAGTGGCCGCGTTGCAGACCTTGCCATCCACCATTGTCATGACAAAGACATGAGAGACCGAGTACTTGTTCCCATTCATGTTAACCTCTGTGGCGCTTAGCGAATTAGAAGATTTTTTCACGAAGTTGATTTCTTCTTCCGTTACATCTGTATTTTCTTTAGCAAAAGAGAATCTTATAGGGCGGCAAAATCGCGGAGAAGAAGGTGTTGGGTTTTCCCATACAAGTTTTTCACCTTCACAGCCAGAAACTAATCGTAGAGGCACAAAACTACTTTGAAATATGTTGGCATCAGAGTCTGCATCATTTGTAAATTTTGTTTGAACTGTGATTGCTGTGAGCCGTCACATCCCCATTTAGAAATTAATTTTAAGCTATCTCGTTCTTGTTCTTTTAATGTTGTTAGAGCATATTCTAGGAAAATAGAAAAACGCCTAACTGTATGGTCAATCAAAGGTTGTAAATCGGTTTCAGCATAGGTACTCGTCACCCTGCATTTGCTTTTTATACTTTGATGCTCGAGTTGGAGTACTGGTGATCTCTTTAAGTATTTCGGAAGCATCTCTTTTTCCCGATTTCCGCAACTCAACCTGAGCTGCACGAATGATAACATCTTGTGCCACAACAGACCGAATCTCTTCAGTTTTCCACCTCTTGGTCCTTTCTCTCGATTCGTTAAATAACTTACATGGCCGTCCTGGTCGATTTTGTGAAATGGCGGGTATCTCAAACGTTCCTTCAAGCCATGAGTGGTTAATTTTGAGAAATACGTCCTCTTTCTTATGTGCTTTAAACCATCTTTGCTTAATTTGTGATTTGAAGTGTGCAAAGTTACGTTCCAGGGTCTCAATTTGTTCTTGTGTGTAATCTCAGTGAAGATTATAGACAATAGATGGCTTCTGAAAGAATTGAGTTTTTCTTCCAAGTTAGGCAAATCGTAGCTCTGCACACGATCAAACATGTATTTACGGGTCACTACTCTCACTCCAGAGGTACCTCGTGCTGCATTGAAGCGGCTCCTGCCCAATCTAGGGGGTCCAAACGCCTCCTGCCGGAGGCTCTACGCGGGGGTCGTGCGGTCCATGGCCCTCTACGGGGCTCCTGTATGGGCGCGCTCTCTGGCGCTGCGGCCAGCCCGCCGGTTGAGCGCGGCCCAAAGGGTCATGGCCATCCGGATGGTCCGAGGATACCGCACGGTCTCCTGTGAGGCAGCGAGCCTCCTTGCCGGATTGCCGCCATGGGATCTGGAGGCAAAAGTCCTCGCGCACGTATGGGAGTGGCGCGAGGAGGCGAAACGCTGGGGCGTAAGTCCGCTGCCGCGAGAAATCGTGGCACAGCGGACGGAGCTCCGGCGGGATCTCATGGCGTCATGGAAAGTACGGTTGTCGCAACCCAGTGCTGGGCACGCCACGATTTCGGCGATAAGTCCCCTCTTTGACGAGTGGCTGGAGAGGCGCCACGGCGTCCTCACCTTCCGCCTGACGCAGGTCCTCACCGGACACGGCAGCTTCGGGAGGTTCCTGTGTCGGATAAGGCGGGAGGAAACGTCCGGGTGTCACCACTGTGCGGATCGCCCGGAGGACACGGTGGAGCATACGGTGGAGGTCTGCCCGGCTTGGGCAGAGCACCGCCGTGTCCTCGTGGAGGCGATCGGCGGCAGAGACCTCTCGCGTCCGGCCCTGGTTCAGGCCATGGTACGGAGCGAGAGGGCATGGGCAGCCGTCACCTCCTTCTGCGAAGCAGTAATGCTCGCGAAGGAGGAGGCGGGACGGTTGAGGGAAAGGCAAGTTTCGCGCCCTCTCGCCCCTAGCCGCCGCAGGAGACGCCCAGGGCGTCGGGAATCCCGGGCGGATTTCCGGCCACCGTAGGCGCGGGCTTGCGGACGGTGAGCAATAGGTAGCTCACCGTCCGGTAAGGACCAGGCCCGGGTCGACGGCGCGTTGTATTCCACGCGCGCCTCAAAGAGATGTCGTCAGCACATAGTAGGGGTCCACTAGGGCCGATGCCTGCCGGGGTCGCGGGAAGGTACTTATGGGTCACCGAGGCCCCCGCAACACAGGCAACAAGAAGGAATACGGGTGGGTTTTAGTCAGTAAGAGTCTGACACACCCTCCCGCTCCGCCCAGAGCGGGAGAAGTTATTTGATGATTTCCCACCCAAAAAAAAAAAAAAAAAAAAAAAAAAAAAAAAAAGAGGTACCTCGTGAATCTAAAACATAGAGACATTTTTTTTAGAATTATAAGAATTACAGTAATTTTTTTGTACATTACTCTAAATAAGTTCAAATTATCAAAACATAACGTATCCGCGCTTATCCGCGGCTGTTTTTTTTTTATTTTTTACTACTTAAAGCTTCAAACTTTCATTTGTATAAGGTATTATGGCAGGATCTAACTTGATACTATAACAAATAGACGACGAAATAAAATATTTACAATCAAAAATCGACATATCATGTGGGTACTTTCAAATTATTATATCTTACCTTTGTAATGAAGAAAATAACAAAAAAACTTAATAAAATACAGCATAATTACCTGCTACATCAGCATCCATCACAAACACTTCTAAAGTTTACGCTATATATTTTATATTTAACTTAAAAGTTTTTTGTACGAGCGCCGAGAACGGACACAAACAACAAGTTGAACGATTGAATTCCGACTAAATTTATGACGCAACTAGTGCAGGTAGCAGAGTGGGGAGGGCGGGTTATTGTTTTCGGGACTGTCCCCTAGCTCAGGTAGTCGTCCTATTCAACATAATCTACAGTTTGTAAATTCAACTTTTGGCCGCGTAGATTAGCAAAATACCCGTATGTGCGCCGCAGGAGACACCCTGGGCGTCAGGAATCCCGGGCGGATTTCCGGCCACCGTAGACGCGGGCTTGCGGACAATGAGCAATGGGTAGCTCACCGTCCGGTAAGGACCAGGCCTGGGTCGAGGGCGTGTTGAATTCCACGCGCGCCTCAAAGAGATGTCGTCAGCACAAGTGTAGGGGTCCACTAGGGCCGATGCCTGCCGGGGTCGCGGGAAGGTACAAAAGGGTTACCGAGGCCCCTGGCAACACAGGCAACGAAAGGAATAAGGGTGGGTTTTAGTCAGTCAAGAGTCTGACACACCTTCCCGCTCCGCCCAGAGCGGGAGAAGTTATTTGATAATTTCCCACCCAAAAAAAAAAGGTTCGTTTAAATAACCCTGTATAAACCAAGTTTAAACAGTAAATTAAATAGGTTTACTTGCCATTGTTTACTGCTTAAAACAATAAAGAGGAAATATAAAATTAAGTTTATTTTACGTTCGGCCATTACCAAACGTTTACAACCCCTGGTCGCGGATATCCTCAAACGTAAACGTCTAATAATTAAACATTTAATTTCTTCGTTTATATTTTTGTTACAAGGTTAGTTTAATTTTTCGATGTACTAGCTGCGCCCTGCGGTATTACCCGCATAAGCCTCGATCCCGTGGAAATATCGAGATATAGTATAATATAATAATAGTGTACTATAGAGCGATATTTCATAATTTAATTTAGTAATATTGATAAATTAATCAAAACAGCGAAGTAATTGACAGCTATTTACGACGTTGCCAGCTTTCTGAATCACGACGACAAAGATATTATCCATTTTCTAAGCCGTACGTATCTATGGGTAACTTGAATATCAAGATACTTGATCGCCTGTCAACGCCTAACTTGCCTTTGTAACTTCCAAATACCAATTTAGAAGCTGACACATTCACTACAGAAATGAAGCGTCCCAGGAAATATCTGTCACAACTCACCCTTGTTACCTTAGACGCGAGTGTCGTAAATATGTTTACAGCCTTTTTCTTACTATAGCCCCGCGGTTTCACCCACAAAAGTCTCATAAGAATCTCTCCCGTGAGAATATCGGGATAAAAAGTATTGTATGTGTTAATCCAGATTATAATCTATCAATCTGCCAAATTTAATTCAAATCCGTTTAGCCATTTTTGTTTGATTGAGTAACAAACACAAATTTTCACAGTTATTTATTAGTTGCGTCCTACGGTTTCACCCGCATAAGTCTCGATTCCGTGGGATTATTGGGATAAAAAGTAGCATATGTGTTAATCCAGATTATAATCTATCAGTTTGCCAAATTTAATCCAAATCCGTTTAGCCATTTTTGTGTGATTGAGTAACAAACATACAAACTTTCAAATTTATTTACTAATTGCGCCCTGTGGTTTCACCCGCATAAGTCTCGATCCCGTGGGAATATCGGGATAAAAAGTAGCATATGTGTTAATCCAGATAATAATCTATCTGTGTGCCAAATTTCATTGACACCCGTTTAGCCGTTTTTGCGTGATTGACTAACAAACATACAAAGTTTCACATTTATAATATTAATAGCTGCGTCCAGCGGTTTCACCCACATAATTCTCGATCCCGTGGGAATATCGAGATAAAAAGTATTATATGTTCTAATCCAGATCATGGTCTACTCATGTGCCAAATGCGATCTAAATCAGTTCAGCCGTTTTGGCGTGAAAGTGTAACAAACAAACTCACTTTCGCATTTATAATATTAGTTAGGATACGGCGTACCTTTGTTTTAAGTAGTGTATGTATGTCAGTTTGTCGAACAGTAAAAGCAGTTTCTCACTTTACTAGTTGTATCTTGTCATGGGCGAGTTATGCCGTTGAAAGGTTTCGTTAAACCTTTAAAAACTTTTCTATATGACCTCAATACTGCCACTATATCTGTCGCCAAGCACAAATTGGTTTAAATTCGAGTTGAAAATAAAACTTTCGTATATATGACTGCAGTTGAATGTTTTTCTTGTGTCAACAATAGCTTTACGAGAATCGATTATTTAAATGCCTTTATCAGTGAGCTACAAAGTTTAGAGTACCTACGCTGGATACTGTAATTTGTAAAGACTCTAGAATTATATCGGGTACTAGCTATTGCCCGCTTTTTCAAAAAAAAAAGTAGCCTAAGCCCGCGTGGCTTTTTCTAAAATAAAAGTAGCCTAAGCCCGCGTGGCTTTTTCTAAAATAAAAGTAGCCCAAGCCAACGTGGCTTTTTCTAAAATGAAAGTAGACCAAGCCTGCGTGGCTTTTCCTAAAAGAAAGTAGCCTAAGCTTGCGTGGCTTTTTCTAAAACAAAAGTAGCCTAAGCCCGCGTGGCTTTTTCTAAAATAAAGCAGCCTAAGCTCGCGTGGCTTTTTCTAAAATAAAAGTAGCCTAAGCCCGCGTGGCTTTTTCTAAAATAAAAGTAGCCGAAGCCCGCATGGCTTCTTCTAAAATAAAAGTAGCCAAAGCCCGCGTGGCTTTTTCTATAATAAAGGTAGTCAAGATACTGATCCTTATAACATCAGCTATCTGCCAGTAAACGTCCCGGTCAAATTGGTCCAGCCGTTTCGAAGATTATCCGGAACAAACAGATAGACAGACAGACTAAAATGTTAAACAGACTTCTTGTTATAAGTATCGTATATACTTTGTACTTTTATATGCATGTAGTAAAAATATGTTATTTGACATTACAAACAGTCGTTGATTTTGACCCCAAGACATCCAAGGTGAATTTTTGAAACGGAACAATAAGGGCAGGTACCTCAAACATTGTAGCTACGGGAAAACGTTTTTTTAGGAGACTATCCTTATTTTTAGAATTACTTGCTAACTGCAAAATCGTTTTCCAGTTCAGGTATCTGCTCTTACTGCTAATGTCTCAGATATTCACCCAGTATTTAACTTTCCCTAATACAAATAAAAACAAGTCCTAACATTCTTTTCTTTTGCCTCCAAGATTCGGTCACACTGCCATTAAAAACACACAACAATGGATATTTTCATAAAGAATTTAATAATAAATAGATAATGAGTCCCATCTGTCAGCGACGCCGCTAATTTCACCGTCACATTTCAACATTCATTCAACGTCAGTTTTCAACATTAATTTTATTTTGGGCTGCGTAACGACAGCTTTTCAAGACAGTACGTGTATTAGTTTTCTTATTACAATTATTTTTTTTGGTGGATATTTTTAGAAAATACTCATTTGAGTCAGTAAATAGACTAAAATGTGATAGCTGTCTTTCTGGGAAGGATCGATAGTTGTCCCTTTTAAAGTATTGATACTTGTTTATTAATTGTATTATGGCGGCATCTACATCGCCACAAGCGAACTACGCATCATACTGACGTCACGCAAAATCCTGCATCGCGCAAGCAGAGTTTACCACGCAACTGGCAACGACCCGACCACAATCGTAGGGCAGAAGCCCACCAGACACAACAAACACCCGTCTAGTCAAAAGACCCTCCCTTTTCTATAGAGGATGAGTGAACTTTACACCCTTTTCCTCCTACCTCTATAGTTTAATAATCATTTAAAATTCGTATATAAAATAAAATCTTAATTTGGAAAAAATTTTTTTCGTCAAATATATATAAAGTATTGTATAATTGTAGTATAATTGCTAGTTTAAGATCGGCCAAACCCATAACCGGCCTGACAATTAATATTACAGAGACAACGACAACAGTGGAGGTCCTGCAGAGAATGATTCAGTGGTCCTTCGTGAGAGTCACTTGGTAACTAGATTATTTACAAGGTTATTTTTATCTCGACAATAAATGTCATTTTATTCTAGCAAAAAAAAAATCAGAGTATAGTTTGTTTGTTTGTTTGTTTGAAAAAATAACTTTTTTATTTGAATGCTAGGATTTATTTAGCATAATAAACCTACAATATTGGGAATATCTGCCGGGTTATCTAGTTTGATATAAAATCAAAAGTGCAGTTACATAATCAGCCTATACGTAATGTTTCTACTGCTGGGACAAAGGCTTCCTCTTTGTGAGAGCGAGTGGGCCGTAATCTGCCACGCGGGCCCTGTGCGGGTACCAACCCGCAAAGGGCCCCAAAACCAAAAAATTGGAAGACATATGACATCTACCAAGATGTCATATGTCTTCGAATTTTTTGGTTCTTAGACATGCTGGTTTCCTCACGATGTACAGTTACACACAACAGTTACCTATGTGCAACAAAAAAATCTTCAGAGGCCCCTGGCATGAACGTGCGGTTTTTGCGACAAGCTCAATTTATACCACCCGTATTAATAATGTCCTAACACTGATTGAGTATCATGTGCGAAAGGAGTACTTTCAATTATATCATCGTTTGAATTGACGATACGTGTACTCCACGTCTCGAACGTGCCTTGAAAATACTAGGCCTACAGTACCTAAATACATTGTGTGATCAAAAGAAGTTTCATTTGTCAAAATCAGTCCAGTATATTAGACATATCGAAGAGCTATACATAGTTAACAGGCCAGAAGTACACTGGTGCGGTCAACTGCCCCGACTTGTATGATAGTATCATTAATCATATAAAAAGCTTTCTCGATTTTTGAAATAATTGCTGAGTTGCAGTTATGCCTGCAGAGTACGCAAGCTGAAGTGTCAGTGGGCCATGTTTGTCGAAGGACCGATGGCCGGTTGAGCAGGCAAGTCCTCTTTTTTTTTATTTTTTTAGTGGGATATTATCAAATAACTTCTCCCGCTTTGGGCGGAGCGGGAGGGTGTATCAGACTCTTAGTGACTAAAACCCACCCGTATTCTACCCCGGCAGGCATCGGCCCTCGTGGACCCCTACACTTGTGCTGACATCTCTTTGAGGCACACGTGGAAAACAACGCGTCGTCGACCTGGGCCTGGTCCTTATTAGACGGCGAGCTACTCATTGCTCACCGTCCGCAAACCCGCGCCTGCGGTGGCCGGAAATCCGCCCGGGATTCCCGACGTCCAGGGCGTCTCCTGCTGCGGCTAGAGGCGAGAGGGCGAAATTTGCCTTTCCCTCAACGGTCCCGCCTCCACGTGACGACCGCCCATGCCCTCTCGCTCCGTACCAATGCCTGAAATAGGGCTGGACGCGAGAGATCTCTTACGCCGATCGCCTCCTCGAGGACACGGCGGTGCTCTGCCCAAGCCGGGCAGACTTCCACCGTTTGCTCCACCGTGTCCTCCGGGTGATCCACACAGTGGTGACACCCGGGCGTTTCGTCCCACCTACACAGGAACCTCCCGAAGTTGCCGTGTTTGGTGAGGACCTGCGTCAGACGGAAGGTGAGGACGCCGTGGCGCCTCTCTAGCCATTCCTCAAAGAGGGGACTTATCGCCGCAACTGTGGCATGCCCAGCAATGGATTGCGACAATCGCACCCTCCATGTCGCCATGAGATCCCGCCGGAGCTCTGTCCGCTGTGCCGCAATTCCTCGCGGCAGCGGAATTACGCCCCAGCGTTTCAACTCTTTGCGATACTCCCATACGTGTGCGAAGAGCAGACGATTCCTTGAGTGGAGACCGCGTATCGGTAAGTTGGATAAATAGACGACCTTAAAAAGGTGGCTGGGACAGACTGGATGCGGAAGGCGGAGGACAGGGTATTGTGGCGCAGCCTGGGAGAGGCCTACGTCCAGCAGTGGACTGTTATAGGCTGAGTTGATTGATTGATTGTTTTGTTTACAAAGGGGACGTTTTCAGCGCTGAAAACTAGACGCCATGTCATTCAACATGTAAAGTCAGGGAAATCTACATATTATTTTTCAAATTGACTACCTATTATATTCTATTTTTATTATATGGCAAGCAAAGCCGATGTCGGCTATTCTGCCAATGTCTAAAGTGAGTTGGGAAATTAAGTGTGTATGATAAAAAAATACAATTAAAACCTAATATACTTAAATTGTCCGTATACTAGCATCACAGCTGTCATTCTCTGACAGTTGTATTCAAATGTCTTAAACACGGCAAATGAACGTAGTGTGTCTACGAGTATTTGATTAAAGAAACATTTGCCGGAGAGGATCCCAAAATCTCAGTGATTTCGGTCCAGTAAGAAAGTGAAAACACAAACGGTCGACTTCTAACCCCAACACATTTACACCGTCTCCAGTCGACTGTAACCAGCTCAATTGAACAAAAGACGTATTTAATATTAGTCTCTTTATTGCTATCAATAAAACTCCAACATAGTTGAGAAAAGGCAGACCCCAACATAGTTGGAAAACCGGCCATGTGCGTGTCGTATAGTTGGAAGTTGGGATGAATTTATCCCAAAAACAAACTTAACATTGTAGTTGAAAACATGTTCTTCCATTCATCGATATATGCTACAATCAATTCTCCAACTGCAAATAAGCGTTGGTCGACTATTACCCGTTAACTTTTAAAGCCGACTTAGCTGTGATAGTTTTCCTTTTAATCTCCTTATATGTATTACTGCCGTGAATTTTTCCACATCTCCATAAACAACTATTTAGCTGGCAGGCGGGGGGACGCTTGACTCTGACAAAAATTAGTACTTTAATGCTTAATATTACGCAAGCGGATCCTTGAATCGAAAAGTGGTGTTCATAGACCCGCAATATTTTTGAACGGCCTGTCCAGCAATACCCCACACTATGAGGTAGACGAGAAAACAAAATAGCAACCACACATTACGTACAAAGGAGGTAACCTAAAAAAAAATTTTTTTCATGATTTTATTCTAGCAGTTTATTGGCGTGATTAATATGTATACCTATGCCAAATTATAGCTTTCTAGTACAAAGCGTCTTTGAGCTACAGCTGGGTCAGACAGACAGACAGACAGACGGACGGACAGAAAGACAGAGAGACAGACGGATATGGCGAAACTATAAGGGTTCCTTGTTTACTACGGAACCTAAAAAGGTTAGGCAGATTGATTGATTCCTGTCAATTAGAGTTTCATCTAGAAGTGCCCTGTGAGCTCTCCAACCTGATCCTGTTTTATTCTATCTTTCTACATAAATATTGATTATCTCAATATACATGCCATCAACTTATAAAACATTCGTGGAGGTTGGTTGTCAAAGGACAAACAAAACCTTTACAATACGGAGTCATTTTTTTTTTGCAAAAATAGTGTCACGCTCATGTTAATGCAGTCAGTTACTACAAAAAAGAGGCTGATGTAGGATGTGTGCTTATGACCACACAATAAGGTGAACATTTATATGCCGAGTATACGCGATTCAGCGCCGAGTATACGCGATCCAGCACCGAGTATATGCTATTCAGTACCGAGTATACGCGATTCAGCGCCGAGTATATGCGATTCAGCGTCACCGACCGTCTGGAGCCGGTTCAGTTTCGTTCATTGTTCAGAAAGAGCGTGGCGGTTCAGTTTCGTTCATTGTTCAGAAAGAGCGCAAAGAGCGCCTTAAGAAGTTTTGCCTTCAAAAATGATTGAAAACCCGTGTACACTTAATATTATAATCATACTCATACGCGAACAAACGCGACCTACGCATGACCTAATTCGTACGAGTGCAAACAGTCTCTTATTACCATAATCCATAAAGACTGACTTGAGGAAAACCATTTACTTCTTAACTTATTCCTTTGTGGAAGGATTTATTTCGTTTACTTTGAGGTTATTAATAAGCGGGAATTTTTAAAAGAGTTTGTCAGTCAAAGGCCTTCCACAAATGAAAAAGTCAACCTAAACAAGCAAGCCTGCTTCAGTTTGCCCTGACTGAGATACACGAAAGGTGAGACTACAAACGCAAGGAGAGAAACATCATCACCTGAAAAAATAAACTGTTTTGTATTTGTGGAATAACTAAGTTATAGTGTAGTAAATAAAGTTTTCCTGCTGTATTACTAAAATGGCTGTATTACTAAAACGCTGGTCATCTTGCTGACCATGGTTTTATTATTGTTATTATTATTTAACTGTTATATTTCGTCAAGTTTATTTACATAATCAAATTACAAGATGGTTATTAACATTAACTAAATTAAATTAAAACTAAGTTAAACCTAAAAAAGGCCCTCGAAGCATTGAACCGAGGATGCTGGCGGCATTTCCTCGCTGAATTGCAATGCTGATGCGTTGTGTGAGAAAGCCGCCAGCTTTTCGGTCACCAGTTACATCAACTAGACGTTTCGCGATTTCCGCAAATAACTTATGTGCACTGGGACCACACGGACCGAGGGTTTCGACGCCAAAGGGCACAAAGTTGTACTCTCTGCCAAGGCCTCTATATTTGTGTCCTCGTGGAGGCGATCGGCAGCAGAGACCTCTCGCGTCCAGCCCTGGTTCAGGCCATGGTACGGAGCGAGAGGGCATGGGCAGCCGTCACCTCCTTCTGCGAAGCAGTAATGCTCGCGAAGGAGGAGGCGGGACGGTTGAGGGAAAGGCAAGTTTCGCGCCCTCTCGCCCCTAGCCGCCGCAGGAGACGCCCAGGGCGTCGGGAATCCCGGGCGGATTTCCGGCCACCGTAGGCGCGGGCTTGCGGACGGTGAGCAATGGGTAGCTCACCGTCCGGTAAGGACCAGGCCCGGGTCGACGGCGCGTTGTATTCCACGCGCGCCTGAAAGAGATGTCGTCAGCACATAGTAGGGGTCCACTAGGGCCGATGCCTGCCGGGGTCGCGGGAAGGTACTTATGGGTCACCGAGGCCCCCGCAACACAGGCAACAAGAAGGAATACGGGTGGGTTTTAGTCAGTAAGAGTCTGACACACCCTCCCGCTCCGCCCAGAGCGGGAGAAGTTATTTGATGATTTCCCACCCTCAAAAAAAAAAAAAGGCCTCTATATTTAATAATTTTAATTAACTGTTTATTTATTTTTACTTCGATGGTGCCAGTTTATCATTTCTCACTTCGTGTACAAGCCTTATAATGTAAGCGGGCACTCCCTTTATACCTGTAGGCTTTTTTAAAGGTATTAAGTTCTGTTTACGTTTTTATGTTGTAATTTTTATTTCTTCTTGAGTACAGTTTTCATTGTTTTGTTGGTATATTGGCGTGTGCTAGCTAACATAATGGCATGTGATTTAATTTAATGTTTTGAATTTCGTAATGTTAATTACTTTTCAAACAGACAGGTGTGCTTCTGGGGAGTTTGTTGCGCCACTACTTCCCAGCTAAAGCACTAGGAAGTGGTGAAGGGCGGGTGTTTTTGGGGGACTGTCTTATGTTATTTTGACGTACGAAAAGTGCTGATTCTCAGCCTAGTTTGAATAAATTACTTTTCATTTTGATTTAATTCCTAAAAATCAAAAGGAACTTTAATTTTTATTGCAAATATTTAAATATTGTTAGTTTTGTAAACTCTGAGAAACACACTTGCTTTTTCAAAGTTATTTGCATTTCCAAGTAGTATATGCAAATATTACACAGTTTAATGCTTATTGTTTATTAACCATCATGCCTGTATTCCGCGATGGATGTCCCACATTTTGCCAGTTATGTTTAAGTCCCACGTAATAGGGGGCGAGCCTATTGCCATCTACGGGGCACAAATCCAGACTCCGGGCTACTACTGAGAAATTCCAAATGGAAAAACACAATAACAATTTGTTCGACCCAGGACTCACACTCAAAACCTCAAGCTCAGCAGTAGCGTACTAGACCAACGACGCAGTCCTATTATTAAGATTTTATTACTAGATATTACAAAACAAAGCTAAAGCTACTTAAAGAAAGGGGGTGAATACCGAGATGACTACTAATACAGTAGTATGGAAGAATGTGACATATTGCGTCGACCACAAATAAATTTAAAGAAGGGCAGGAGAATGATGATATTACAAAACAAAGCTATAGAAAATACTTATATTACTAGATATTACAAACCCTACTGATGACATTTTTTCAAAAATCGATATCGGGCATTTCAGAATCCTCGTGTCCTCGTATTAGATATTGTAAAAATTACCATATTGGAGCTATAAAGAAACTGAAGTTATATTTGATTGTATAACTTTAAAGTCACATTAATCGAAGCCACATTATTTTGTAATGGCACAAGAACTCAGCACAAATTTGAAATTCAATGCGTCAACAATATCAAAAAAGAACCAAAAATGTTTCAGAAACTTGTGCTTCAGTGTGTACTAACTAGGCTGTAGTTCGTTTTGCCTCGTTTACTGTTCACATAAATTCTTGGTTCGACTGCATTTCTACTAGCTTTTATGAAGCTTTAGTTGTTAGTTATACTGAAGTTTTATAAGTAGTATTAAATCAAGCTGCTTTAAAGTCAGGTAGAGGTTATGAGTTCGTTACTTTATTCAATAAGTGAACTTATTTAGTTGTACTTCTTTAAGACCGACCGTACAAAACAAGACATTTCTTTTGACCCATCCAACCAATTTTTTTTAAAACACCAACGTAATTGTGATCAAAATACAGTTCTTATTACTTAGTCCGATACTAAGTTGTCAGTTTTGTATTAAACCCTCAATAATGAAGAATTCAAGAATTCAAACATGACTCCATGGTTTAAATCTAGGTCTGAAGATCAACTGTTGTTTGTTTTGTAATAAGACGGTAAAGGTCAAGTCATGTATGAGAAGGGCTTGTGGCTAAGGAATACCTGCCGCATGGGTCGATCGATCAAGTTAAGCTAAGCTTGCAGTTGGTCCGTGGTAGGGTGACCATCTTAACACACCAAGACCGCTTCGTGCCTCGGAAAGCACGTTAAGCTGTTGGTCCCGGCTGTCATTCGCGGATCTTTGACAGTTGTTACGGGTCGTCTGAAGCCCGAAAGTCTGACAATCTCTCTAACCAAGGGGTATCATATGATATTACCTAGTGCTGGGTTGTGGAGGTTCGACAGGCAGTCGCTCCATATAAAATACTGGTACTCATCTGCATCCGGTTAGACTATAAGCCGACCCTGACTATGAAAAGTACCTATTTACAGTATTTTAAATCTTATCTTTCAGTACGCAGAACTGCCTTATACTCGTATATATAAAAATAAATAAAAAATAAAAATAAAAATCGTTTATTTTCAGGCGTCAAAGGCCCATAGTATGTTAGTATTACTAAACAAAACACTTAAAAACTATGTTAGTAGTAACACTTAGGCACACATGAGTACAAAATAAAAATAAAAATAAAAAAAACACAAAAAACACACAGCTTCAGCTACACAGAGGAAGATTTATCAAGACCCATGTCTGACATGT
The DNA here is from genome assembly GCA_905333075.3 of Atethmia centrago. NCBI lineage: Eukaryota > Metazoa > Arthropoda > Insecta > Lepidoptera > Noctuidae > Atethmia > Atethmia centrago. The sequence goes on from HG995385.1 coordinate 21,676,806, forward strand.
AGCTTGATAAACCTATCCATTGTAGGCCCCTCTAACCTGTCAGCAAAAACCTTCAGAATGCTATTGCTATTATACAGGTTGAAATTGAAAACTTGCGACAAACTGAAATGGGACATAGTATACATCATTATTAACAACTTTTACTAAGGGACCAAAGCTGGAATCCCAAAAAAAAAAATCTGCTTTTCCTACATTTTGATGAGGTATTGCGAACATAAATGTAGGGGACAGCAGTTTTTTTTTGGGATTGTAGCTTTGGTCCCTTAGTAAAAGTTGTTCATAATGATGAGTACAATCTCCCATTTCGATTTGTCGCATGTTTTCAATGTCACCCTGTATAGGTAAAGGTGCTAAGCTTACCAATTATCGTATGTGCCAAAAGACTAGCAAAAATCTTGGCACAGTCGTGTTACAGGTCTAGTACAAACTGTTTATAAGTTGTTTTGTGTTATTGGGTGGCAATTAAGACGCTGACAACACCTAAACTGCGGTCACTGTCAAATTCCATAGAGAAGAAAGAGAAGCGCGATGACACAACGCTTGTAATTTATTGCAAAATATGAAGTAATTATCTATTTACTCAAAATTGAGTTAAGTAATCGAAAATAAAAAACAACCAAGTTCTGCATTCAAATAAGACGTTTTTGTTATTTCCGCTACCACAAACTATACAGATTTAGCAAAAAAAAAATTGCTAAATCTGTATAGTTTGTGGTAGCGGAAAAAATATATCGACGGTTAAAAGGTAATAGGGCATAAGCGACATTTTGGTCGAAAATGAGTTATGAATGCCATCCTACTTAATCTCTATTTTTAAGTAAGATGGCATTCATAACTCATTTTCGATCAAAATGTCGCTTATGCCCTATTACCTTTTAACCGTCGATATGTTAATTTTGACCATATTTCCCAGAACTTAGTTGTTACCAAAACACGTTTTGAAAACAAAATCTCGATACAAACTAACGTTAAACTAACCTCTTACTTTGAGTTCTAATCCAAAATATCTCTAATATTTGATAGAGATATTTTGGATTAGAACTCAAAGTAAGAGGTTAGTTTTGCGCTTGCGGCGTTTTTAGCGCCTTAAGCAGATGATGATTAAGATGGTAAGTGGACATTGCCACCTATGAGCATCTGTAATATCTCCCAGCGGCATCGGCCTCGGTGCATCGTCATTCCAGAGACAAAGCTGAAATGTCTCATGTAATACGCGTGTTTCAACACAAGGTATATAATACCCTTCGGGCTGAAATACGGCAACGCTGCTTGGTGATATAAATAAGGTCAAGTGGTTGTTCTTCACTTCTTCCTCGGAGGAACGCTTTCACAAAGGGTTCTCTAAAGGAATTATTTAACTGATCTTCTATAAACTTATTGATTTTGTAATGATGATGGCTTCTTTAAAGCCTCTTAATTTTTTTTTTTTTATTTATTCTTATTTATTTTTTCTGTACAGATTTACTCGCCAAACCTATTCGTCTACTATGATGCCCGTTTTACTAAATGGGCCTTTTTAACTTTCTGGCCGTTTTGAAAGTTGGTTGCAGTTCTTGTAACACAGGTCTACCACCTAGCACAGGAGTCAGAGACTTCACACAATTTTGTAACCACTTTCTTGTGTAATAAATATTATTATTATTATGTACTAGGCAGTGTTCAACCACGCGCATCCAAGTTGGTCACAGTTATGCTGCGGTCCCACTGCCCGCTTTCTGACGGACCAGATCGCGCCAGGCCAAGATGACAGGTCGCGGGAACCGTCGATCCGATCAGGCCTGTAGTGGGAATGTTCGGCACTGGCTGCGACAGGACTCGACAGGCGTGGCCGTGCGCCAGGTCGCGACAGGCCTCGATAGGCCACGGGACCGCGACTTTACTGGGCTACCACAAAGACAAAAAAAATGATCGAGTAATATATTGGCGTTTTGATTTATATTTCTAGGAAATCAGTATGACAATTATTTGGGGTTCGATTAAATATTAAAAAAGCAACATTTTCATAGTGGAAGTTTATTATCTTATCATTGTCTTCTAATATAAAAATGTTGACTTTTAATATTTCCAGTTCAGACAAAGCTTAGCGCTAATTTTTTAAAACAATATGAATTAAATTCTGACATCTCCATAAACAAGTTTACTAAATAATTCACATCGTCCGGTTTCCTAGTTAATGTTTGGCCGACACCATCATTGTACGGCTTTCAATTGGAAGCCGGGCTTCGAAAATAAAGTTGCAGTTTCATTGTTTCCATGCGGCATGCGGTATGAATGAATGGGAATGAACGTATGAATGAAATTGTTTTACAAGTCTTTGTACGCTCGGAATATTATATTGTTCAACGTAGCTTTGAAATGGGTGATGTTATGCTGTTATGGTAACTATATGTAGTTATAACTAAACGAGACGTTTTGAGACAGCTATAATTTAAATAAAGGGCTAGTAGAACTTTTTAATTACCTATGTGAGTTATCCTTAAAAGATAAAGATAAATTCATTTATTCAAACATGTGTAACATGATACATGAATATGCACATATAGATGAAAACACAATTTTACCGGACCAACATGATTTGCCTCACTCGACGTACAAACGGTTTATATGTTAGTAATTAAATTGATAGATAGATAGATAGATAACACATTTATTCAGTGCACACAAAAGACATAGCACAACACACAATAGCACAGTACATGGATAACAAATTACAGGAATATATATAAAACAAGGCGCCAATATACAAAAAAAAAGAAAAACATGCTTAAAGAAATAGAGTAACATTATGAATTGGCAATTGGCAATTATAAATTAAGGGCGATCAGCTAGTCCTCGCTAGCTCCTTGATGACTGGTTGTTAGTATTATACAAGGTGGAGATGGCACAACGACAATAAATTATACTTCGTATACCTATGGACGTTCCCATTCTGCATACAAAAATTCAACCATATATATCCAATAATTTTTTCACAGAACATCATATATTCTATCTTCACATTGTATACACGACGTATGTATTTGGTTCCTATGCAAGGGAAGAAATAGCAGCTGAAAGACCATATTATGCCTATTCTGTGCGTTAATTTTCAGCAAAGCTTTGATTTCCTAGGAAAGTGGTTCCGTCACATTATAACGGCTGTCATGAAAATCTGTCATTTTCACCAGTAGTATGTAGTATTTGATATTAAGGTGGCCAAAAAGCTCAGCATTTGAGAAGCCGTTATTGTGAACGCTTACCGTTTTTTTAAGCCCAAAGTAATACCGTCCGACATTGATTGCAACACATTTCTACGAAAAACAGATGCAAAGTTATGTAAACTAGAATAAATCAGTCTCCCGTCATTCCCTCGGCAACTAGTAATACCTAAAGTGTAAGCCTTTCTCGTGAATTGCTAAGGCGAGTGATTGCATACAACTTGCATCCTAGTTTCCTAGTTTCCTGGTAGTCTCAAAAGGTTTTCTGTCTAATACCGTTGGGAGAAAAGAGTGTATTTTTATTGTTACGTAGGCAAACGAGAAACTCTTTTAAATTGTCATAATCATGGCCGTCTGTTTGACTCTCAAGTGTCTGTCTGTATGTGTGTCTGTTCATCTGTCTATGACACTCTCGTAAAATCTAGCTTCTTACCAATTTGATATGAACCTTTGCAAGTAAGTAACTTTTGTAAAAAAACATTGTTTTACCTGTTTGCGCCCTGTGTACTGTGTTTCTACACCGAATACATACTTTTTTCAGACAAAGGTGCGTTAAAATCATTAAAATAGGCGCGAAATACACCCTGAGACTAATTTTCTACTAGTGGCCCCTCGGCCCCTCGTGTCTTCTGTAAACATGCTTGACTTCAGTAAGACAGTAGTTACACAGAAAAAACCTAGAGAAATAGCGACTAAAAATTGGTGTTCTGACAGCTTAAGGTGCCAAACTAATAATTTTGATATAAATAAAGAACACACACAAAACACAACTTACACACACCAGCTAAACAGAATTTCAATTTCGAAACGCTTTTGAATCCAAAAGTGTGAAGAGAACTGTACCACTTATTCAACACTTTAATGAATGCCTCAAAGCCTTGACCAGCAGACGAGAAGCTTGTTCCACGTGAAAAGGCCCAAAAGCTACGGGACCTTGACACCGCAGATAAAAGAGCTATTTTAGTTCAGAAACAGATCTGTCACTTGTGAGAAGTCAAGGTTGCTACAGTTGAAATGGATGCCTTGTGTGGTAGGAGCTTGTATTTGCCGTATTCCAAGTAGGAGATGGGATGATTTAATATTGTCTAGGCGTGGATCGTTACGTGATTAACGTTACGTGAACGTAACTTTACTAGTGACTTCAAAGGCGTCACCTGTTTTGAAAACGCGAGATTTTAGTAACTAGTTATTTCTTCAAATTCTGTTGTTCTATTCAGTGATTCAACATGGTGATTCTACCGAAGTATTACAGTTATTTACGAAACGAAAATATTAAATGATTACCTACGTAATACGTTACATATCGCAAGCTTTAACTTTTTGGGACGAATAAGTTTTTGTAGCTATGCAGTTACTTTAGATTATAAACAACACAAATGAACTTCCCTTCATACTTTATTCAGGCTTAAGACTGACTCTTCGGATTTAATATTGTCACCACTCGGGATTTCGGGAACTCTTGGCTCGATTTAGATATTTTTTTATAGTAACTTGTGTATTTGCTCTCGGAAAGCACCATTTGGTGGAGTGGAAACCACCACCAGAACTACTTAATAAGAAGTTTTTAATTAACGAGTTGCGATTCGATTAGGTACTTTAATATGGTTGCTAAGCCATTTATGCTCGTCAAAATGCATATGGTGAGTGACAGTTCTCCTGGTTCTTACCAGGAGAACTCCTCAACAATTAACGTCCCTGCATCAAAGAAAGAAATATTTTGTAAAAGGTTATGAGCAGTTGACATTAGGCTATTGTAACTTAGATAAATTACAAACTGACCCACTAAAAAGTGAAAAATAAAAAGCTTTTTACAAAAAAAAAACAACCGACTTCCAAAAAAACACTACAATGTGAAAAATAACTTTCATTTCGGAAGTCGGTGTCTTTGGATTTGTATTTTAGTTTTTTTGCTTATTTTTAGTTTTTTTAATTATTTATTTGTCGGAAATACGTTAGGCATTCGTTTGACTAATCGGGACACCAGCGCCACCAAGCGGCGCTCGACAGAGTCTAGAACATAACCGTCGACCCGAGTTAAGGACAGTTGGTTGGAGGCGGTCAAAGAGTGAGCACGAAACTGTCGAGCGTTCCGTATAGTTGTGTCGTATACCTACAGTGTGTGAATAGCTAGCTAGTGTGATTATTTGATCGTAAATTATAATTTGATTTAAACTGCAAACGGTTTTTCTATTGTGCAATAACCAACACTTCCCATTGTACGCCCACAGTAGTTAAAATATAGCTGATGATAACGAGAGAGACGTACCTTCTCCGTCATATATTATATTTATCATATATGTATATTTTAAGCTATATGCTACACAATATATTATCTAGAAGAAAAATAAGTGTACATAAATGTAGTTTATTTAAGTACACGCGTCAATCACATTGGGCTAGATATACACAGTACATTACGTATATGGGTGTTTGTCATATATTGTCGCTGTGTGAACAAAGCTTTAAGAGCTTAATCATGTTGTAGACCCCGGTAAGGCCTACCGAGGGGTGACGTGTCACAAAAAGCAATTTATCATTTTCATTAAAAGTGAATTTCATTTAGTTGCCGCTTCGTTATTTTTCATCGCGTGACGGCGTTATATCAGGCTTTTGTAAAACAATATTATTGGCATTCAATATTGACTGTGTGATTTTATTATAGAAATGCAAATATTAAAACTAAAATGGAAATCAAACAAGCCATTCAGTATAATCTCATCTGCCTAGCCTTTTCCCAACTATGTTGGGGTCGGCTTCCAGTCAATCAAAATCAAAAAATCTAAATATTTTTATTTCACATAAACCTACATGGGCACTTATGAAACGTCAGAAGCTAGGTGCACAGTATAACCGGATGCAGTTATATTTTACATAGAGTGACGACTTATCTGACCTCTATAAACCAGTAACTGTGTAATACGATACCCCAAATAGACAGACTGGTTGTCAGACTTTCGGGCTTCTGACGACCCGTAACGACTGTTAAAGATCTACAAATGACAGCCGGGACCAACGGCTTAACGTGCTTTCCGAGGCACGGAGGGGTCTTGGTATGTAAAGACGGTCACCCATCCACGGACCAGCCGTGGCAAGATCCACGAATGACAGCCGGGACCTGTTGGTCCCAGCTGTCATTCGTGGATCTTTGACGTGCGTGATTTCCAAGGCACGGATGGGTCTTGGTATGTAAGGATGGTCATCCATGGACCAACCGCGGCAAGCGTAGCTTACCTGATCTATTGACCCGTGCGGCTGTTATTACTTAGCCACGGGCCCCTCTGTATTATCTGTACCTACTATATGAAGGGCGTATTAGAAAAAGTGTTTTTGGCTTTTAGATTTACTGTTTTCTAATCCTACTGAGCTTATTTGAAGTTATACCACTTAAGACTTATCTATGTATTATAGAATCAAGAATGAAATCATCACGACACTTTTTTTGATGTGTAACATCTTTCCTCTGGCTATCTGTGGGAGCGATTTTGTCAAAAGGGACGGAAGTGTGTAGACAGGTGACAGGTTGAGCATGGAATTAGTAAGTACTTTCTAATAGCATGGAATTGGTCTAGTCATGGAATTAATAAGTACTATATAGATTGTAAAGAGAGGGGGTCGAATATTAACCAGTGGGCGATCACTAGTAATGAATAATTATTCGAATAAATATTTCAGTATTTAGCTTTTTAAATTATTTTTTTTCTTTTTCATTTTTTTCATTTTTTTTCATTTGTCGTTGTTAATTTATTAAATTGTGCCTGTTATTTAATACCTCTATAAACCAGTAACTGTGTAATACGATATCCCTTGGTATACAGACTGGTTGTCAGACTTTCGGGCTTCTGACGACCCTTAACGACTGTTAAAGATCTACAAATGACAGCCGGGACCAACGGCTTAACGTGCTTTCCGAGGCACGGAGGGGTCTTGGTATGTAAAGACGGTCACCCATCCACGGACTAGCCGTGGCAAGATCCACGAATGACAGCGGGGACCTGTAGGTCCCAGCTGTCATTCGTGGATCTTTGACGTGCTTAACGTGATTTCCAAGGCACGGATGGGTCTTGGTATGTAAGGATGGTCATCCACGGACCAACCGCGGCAAGCGTAGCTTACCTGATCTATTGACCCGTGCGGCTGTTATTACTTAGCCACGGGCCCCTCTGTATTATCTGTACCTACTATATGAAGGGCGTTTTGGAAAAAGTGTTTTTGGCTTTTAGATTTACTGTTTTCTAATCCTACTGAGCTTATTTGAAGTTATACCACTTAAGACTTATCTATGTATTATAGAATCAAGAATGAAATCATCACGACACTTTTTTTGATGTGTAACATCTTTCCTCTGGCTTTCTGTGGGAGCGACTTTGTCAAAAGGGACGGAAGTGTGTAGACAGGTGACAGGTTGAGCATGGAATTAGTAAGTACTTTCTAATAGCATGGAATTGGTCTAGTCATGGAATTAATAAGTACTATATAGATTGTAAAGAGAGGGGGTCGAATATCAACCAGTGGGCGATCACTAGTAATGAATAATTATTCGAATAAATATTTCAGTATTTAGCTTTTTAAATTATTTTTTTCTTTTTATTTTTTTTTTCTTTTTTTTTTCATTTGTCGTTGTTAATTTATTTAATTGTGTTATTTAATACATAATATACAGCGGCATGTCCTAGAACCAAAAATTCGAAGACATGTGACATCTACCAACCCGCACTGGGCCCGCTTGGTGGATTACGGCCCACTCCCTCTCACAGAGAGGAGGAATGTGTCCCAGCAGTGGGAACATTATAGGCTGATTATGATTATGCATACAGCGAAAGGAACGTTGTTCCAACCAGGTGTCCCACGACGTCTCTCTTTTTTTTGTTTTGAAATGATTTTCAAATTATATTTTTTGTAATTGGTCGTTTCACTGTCTTCGTATTCAAATACAACTTGACACAAGATAGTAATATAAAACAGTGTAAATAAAATAGAATACAACACTTTCTACAATGAAATTCCAAGTTGGTAGTAATCGACCCTGAAATCACTCCGGAGCGACATTCCCGCATCGCTAGTGCCGCTATAAATAATGCACTGCAGTCTTATGAGATCCTGGTACTAGCGGGGTGTGATTAAATGTTTGCAAGCATTTGCAGTACAATTTAATAAAGGATTTATTTATTAAGGGCAAACGCCAGTTTCCTTCGTAGACAGAGAAGGAATAAGCATTTGACCACTGGGACTGTGTGACCTCTGAGTTTGTTGCGGTCTTTCTTCATTAGTTTGAAACATACGTTATTAAGACGTGTAAAAGTGTTTTTTCTTACCAATTTACAGAAATAAATTTATCATTCACCTGGCTTTATTAAATTCCTTGCAAAACCCAGACTACTTGATATTAGGAAATAGGCATATTTATTGTGTGTAAAAAACTTCTGTACTTTGTTTTGTTGATCGCCCGCTCATTTTGTATTGATTAACTATTCTAGAACTATGTTCAAAAATGTAACTTTGTTCATAGTTCCCTTTTTCTTCAGCTAGTAGGCAATTTAAAAGCAAAGTACCATCGACACGAAACGAAGAAGAAGCTAGTAAACACACTATTTGTTAATCTAATTATGCACATAGTTTAGTATGCTCTGTGCTTAGCATTATATCATCAAAGTAACGTTCTTAGAAATACACATCATAAAAAAACCGCACCGCGCTAGTAGTGTTGCTATAAATTACGTACAGCTTCATTATGAGATCCTGGTACCAGCGGGGAATGATTAAAGGTTTCATTTTCATACAACCGCAAAATTAAAGGAGAAAGAAACTTTATTAAAACGTAGAAAAACTATTTTTTATTTTTTCTTGCTTAATGCAAGCCTTACTTTGTTTCATTCAGTAAAGAAATAATAAAGTTTGTGTAATGTTTTCATCGTAAAAGCAACCGAGCATTTCGCCAAATAATAATAAGCCCGAAATCACTAGTCGCTTAGTTATTGTTTATTAGGAGGTATTTGAAGAATTCCGGAATATAGAACAAGCGTAAACAAATACAAATTAGTGTTAGATTACTTCCAGAACCACTTTCTATTGTTAGCAGAAACCCATTCTCAGTAGTGGATCTTCTTTCTTTCTTTCTTTTTCGTGTGCTTAGTGACTAACCTTATGTCAGAGTGTTTATGCCGCCCATGGGCCTCTGACTTGGCTTTACATGCCGTCGAGAAATACCTATCTCTCAAGCATTTTCTCAGACAGTTCGTCACGATGTTTTCCTTCACCGTTTAGTTTAGTAGTGGATTGTTACTATCTATACTAATATTATAAAGAAAAAATATTTGATTTTTTGTTTGTTTGTTTGTTTGTTTGATAAACTCATAAACTACTTAACTGATTTCAAACATTATTTCACCTATAGAAAGTTACATTATCAGCGAGTAACATGGGCTGCATTTTATTGAAAAAAAAATAGAGATCCCTACGAAAATTACAACAATGTAACCCGAGATATAAAAAAAATGCCTCTAAAAGTCATTATTTGGCGTGCGCTGCGAAAAATATTTATGATACATAAAATAATGTACTACATGTTTGTAGTACTCATTACCCACAAAAAAGTACGCAAGACTGCATGTCTAACTATTATAATTAAGTCACAATAACCGTTTTTTGTTCAAATTAGTCAATCAAAACACGGATAGAATCGAAATGACATTCGTATCACGATATTAATCTTTATCCAAATAAATAGTTTCATAATCAAGGTTGATTATGGACATGTAAATCCCTTTTTAAGTTATTCGAATCGAATCTTTAGTTTAGAAATTACGACGGGTGTAAAAATGTTTAAAGTAAGAAAAATGCCGCGGTGTGAGCGAACAGCCCCACGCTTATTCTATTAGTTACCTACACATTTAATTTTTTGTGAAGTACCTAACACATACGATTTGCTACTTTTAATCCCGGTAGTACGTGCCCGCGGGATATTTTTCGACATCCACACGGGGTTTCTTTGAAGGATAAGATCACAAATTAAGTTATCCGGAAGAGAACCGGAGTTACCGATATAGCCGAAGAACCAATAGCCAGTGAAGCAGACAAGACTTCTTTTTTTTTTTTTTCGGAGCTGGAGGTTGTATCAGACTCTTACTGACTAAAACCCACCCGTATTCCTTCCATTGCCTGTGTTTCCAGGGGCCTCGGTAACCTTTTGGACTTTTCCGCGACCCCGGCAGAGCAGACAAAACCTGGAGTGGAGACCACGTATCGGCAAGCTTAGTGTGGGACGTCCCCTTACTAGATGTACTGACGACCTTAAAAAGGTGGCTGGGACAGACTGGATGCGGAAGGCGGAGGACAGGGTGTTGTGGCGCAACCTGGGGGAGGCCTATGTCCAGCAGTGGACTGTTATAGGCTGAGTTGATTGATGCGGAAAAAATGTGGGCAAAAGCAATAGTTAATAATACGGGGTTACAATTAACAAAATATTACAATAAGCCCATCCTTCAGGGAAACAAGGCGTCTTGTTATGTTATGTTACCAAAATCACTGCTTACAATATAGAAGTCAAGTCCAAATCAGAGCCTTAATCAAATAAGCAAGTATACAGAAACTCAATCATTTAAATAATGCACGTAATAGGAATATTAATTAATTCAATTAATCTTGATGCATGGTAGCACGTGTGATGACGTGTGCCCCACAAATCACAACTTCGTAAAGATAAATCATAATGAAGCGATTTTGCAAACAACGCTCATTGTAATAAGTATTTTACTGACTGTTTTTACGATTACTAAAATATTTTATTCATAGAGGTACTTTATTTTAACACGTTTTTTCTTTAATGGATTTAATCAAGACCTCAATTCTCGGTAGCACTTAGGATCGAAAAGGTGTGTGGATACTTTAAACAAAAAGTATTTACACAGGCACCTTATCCATGCACTTAAAGTATAAATTCTTTTATTTCAATTAACAGTTTCTCCGGTCAAGTGCGAATCGGATTCACGCATTTACAAAAGACCATAATCAGCGAATAACGTCTCTATGTGAGAGAGAGTGGGCCGTAATCCACCACGCGGGCCCAGTGCGGATTGAATTTTTAGTTCTAAGACATGCCGGTTTCCTCACGATGTTTTCCTTCACCGTTTTGAGAGCAGTGGTGATGAAATAATTTACACAAAGTAAAGCGCCTGTCAGGATACGGACCTACGACCTACAACTCGTAAGTCGCTGCCGTTACCACTGGGCCACCACTGCTCCTATTTACAAAAGACGTTAAATGTAAATATTTTTTCGAGATTTATGGTCGGTATTGGAACTGACTTTGAATTTAGGGTTTTAACCCTATTCCTAAAGTTCGGAAGCGCTGCTGATTAGACCCCAACACACGAACCTCCGCCAGCTCTGTAGTGGGTCCAAGTGGACCCCAGAATGACGACATACATAATCAGCCTATAATATTCCCACTGCTGGGACACAGGCCTCCTCTCTGTGAAAGGGAGTGGGCCTTAATCCACCACGCGGGCCCAGTGCGGGTTGGTAGATGTCACATGTCTTCGAATTTTTGGTTCTAAGACATGCCGGTTTCCTCACGATGTTTTCCTTTACCGTTTGGTGCAGTGGTGATGAAATAATTTACACAAATTAGAGCGCCTGTCTGGGTTCGAACCTACGATCTACAACTCGTAAGTCACGGCCGTTACCACTGGGCCACCACTGCTCGAACGAATGACGACATACGTCATCCTAAATTAATGATGTAAATATTAGTTATGCTTCCCATCAAATCATATGAGTGTGCGATGATTAAACTATATTCTTGTTTTATTGGCATGCCATGTCAGAGACTACCCTACATTCTGTTTATTTTTTATTTTATTTTAATGTTCAATGTAGAATGGTTCGTATGCATAGACCTATGAGGTTAAAAAGCTAGCCCTGTGACAGACAGACAGACAGCAGGCGTAGGTTTAGTAATAGCGTCCCGTAGGCACCTTCTGGGCACAGTACTCTAAAAAATCGTTAAGTTATTCCAACGTAACAAACTTCGTGAAACCATTAGTGTTAGAAAACAAAAAAAAAAACGAAAAGCTTTTAAAAAAAGAACAGAACTTTGTCCCGATCGACGATTCTATGAATAAATATTGTATTGTGGAATTCGAATTCGCTGAGAATCAGTCGACGGTGGGGGAGGGATCGAGTGCTGCCTTTGCTTTACTTATCGGAGAAGATTTTCTTGCCTCGAAAAAACGATTATCGAAAGGGAAGAATATAAAGTTGACTCGTGTAAGCAGTACTCCCGGCCGTAGTTGAATTTCCAAAAGCAGGAATGTTTTGCCTTTCTAAATTGGAAGCGTCAGTAATTTGAATTTCGAGTTGTCAAATCAAAGTTTAAAACAATCGTCTGACGAGTCTCGTGTGACACAAATTGTGAGCGCGTTTTTTTTCTCGATTGAGTGTAAACACGTGAGTGCGAGAATTGCCCGGCAATTCTGTCAGACCTACGAGTATTGCATGGAAATTCTCGCCTTCCACGTCCAAAAGTACTACATTTTTTATTAACACATACATAAACATAACATCACGCCATGTTTCCCCAAAGGGTTGGGCAGACGTGAACCTATATAGTACACCCACGTACAAGGGGCCGGCCTATTGCCATCAACTGGGCACAAATCCAGACTCCGGGCTGCTAGTGGGAAATTCCAGATGAAAAATCCAATAACAATTTTCCCGACCTGGGAATTGAACCCAGGACCTCATCCTCATCAGTAGCGCTTGCGACCATTAGACCAACGAGGCAGTATCATTATATTAATACGTGAAGCAAAAACTTTGTACCTATCTCTTTTTACAAAAATTATGCGGACGGAGGAGTATGAAATTTGGCACAGTTAAAGTTTATATGGAGGAGGAGTGCAGAAAGCTAGGTAATGTTTTATATATATAATGTATCAGAAATAAATAAATTAAATGAATAAAAATAACATAACACAACACTACCATGCGTTTGACACACACATAGTACCAGGGCCTCATGACTTGAAGATAGAACGGTGACAGAAGTGACAGCTTGAGCATGGAATATGTAAGAACTTTTTATTTAATATCATGGAATTAGTAAGTACTTTATAGATTGTAAGTAGAGAGTGTCGAATTTCGACCAGTGGGCAACCACTAGTTTTATTAAATAGCTTAGAAAGGAGGTGGACTGCTGTCTAGCTTAATATTACCAGCCTAACCGTAATTAAACCGATGGGGTTCATCCAAACATTAAGAAAATAAATTAAAAACATAAATGCTCAAAGTTTCAAACTGAGACTAAAGAACAACGCAAGACTCGACACTTCTCTGAACTTAAACTTGGCTTATATTCTACACACGGCTACGTATCAAGCTATACATTTCTAGTTTTAGCTGACCTGTTTATGTACGGAAATCCTATACAATGCAATATCAGCTTAAACTGGAAATGTATATGTTTGGTATGTCGCCGTGTGTACCTATTACAAAGTTTTTGCAATTACATTATCATTAATAAGCAAGGTAATTACAAAGTTTACCTTGATGGGGGACGTGCAGGAGAAATTGTAATGCTGGAAATAATGAGAACAGTCGGTCTATTCTGTTAAAATCTCACCGTGAAAAATAAGTGAAGCGAGCTGTCATGCCACCTGATGCTAGAGATTGACGCTATTGACAACTCACTTCACCTTCCTTTTCACGGTGAGATGAAGAGCTATTCTGTAAAGTTCACTTCGAATCTCACTCAAATGACCGCACACAATACGACAGCGAACTCGTTTGATTTTACAGAAATATCATGGCGCATCCACATTGCGACACTGTTCGAATTTCGAAGTGATGTTTCGGAAATCATAGCAAATACGTAGCCGATTTTTATTATTTATTTTTTTACCTATTGTTTTTTTTTATTGTTTTTTTTTATCCGTTGAATGCGTGAGAAAACTTTGCCGCTCGGCGGACATTGGCACTACAAGAAACCTGGCTACTTCCACACGACTTGCCTTTCTTGGGTGATGTTGACATCGCTTTTTCATACGCGGGCAAGTCTGCTGTGGATACATCTGAAGGAGTCCTAACTGGGAGGTCCATACAGAGGAGTAGCTCTGCTATGGAGGAAATCTGCTTTCCCGTCGGTGTCTGATATACAGTGTCATAGTGTGCGACTCGAGGCGATTAAAGTAAAACTTGACCACGACCGCACAATAATAGTACCTATTTTCGGTATACAAACAAAAGTGAAAACCAACCATTGTTTTCGGAGTGCCTCGGTGAAATAAGTGCAATAATTGAAAGCAATAAGGTGAAATCTGTTTTTATGCTTGGTGACTTCAACTCACACCCGGGCGGTTTATTTGCGAAAGATTTATTAAATTTCTGTGCGGAACAATCGTGGTCTTGTGTAGATATGGAGTTGTTGCCGAGTGACTCACATACTCGTACGTGAGCGGTACATAGTCGTGGCTGGACCATTGTTTAATAACAAGCGCCATTGTTTAATTATTTTGAAATATATTTTCTAGAAATCGTAGCATAGCACGAAATCATATTTAATTCCGAATATATTTAACCTTAAAATAGATACTTATCCCAAATGGATCTTAAAGTCGGTACCCCAATATCACAGACTTTAAACTGTCTCGTATTTATTTACGATATTTCAGGGATAAAGAAAATTGTATGAAACACAAAGATTTATTTGTGGTATGAGTGTACCTTCTCAGTTTTTTTTTTTGTTTTTAGGACCACTCGTTCATTCGACGTTCTGCTAATAAGACAAACTGCTCTTAAGACGATTTGCTAATAGGATTTTGTCAAAGTGTCGTTTTGATTATGGGTCGTTTTGCTAAAAGGACCATTTGCGTTTAGGACTTTTCGATACAGAGGCATTTTACCATTCATCTGTTTCTTTGTCAACATCAAATTCAATATTCTCCACATAATATCTCTATTAATTTAGTATTCTAATATTTACAACAAAACTAATAGGTTACCTTATTGGGGAAGGTCGGACAATGCTAATTGTAGATGGCGTGATCATAGTGTCCCTACAGCATACAATAAATTTGACATTTCGTTCATTCATTCCTATTCATGGTCATTTAAGAGTTTGGTTTTATTTCACTTTTTTGTTATTTTCGGTGATTTCAATATTTTAAATCAAATATGTGACATGGAAAGTATCAGAATTTGAAACCTAAAATATTTCCTTGTAATCACTTTCTTTCAAATGTTTCCGACATAACATCGAACTCGGTTTAATTTAAATAAATATATACGAATAACCCACAATATTTTCATTTATTAAAATTTAATAATTATTATTCTTCTTTTAGGGTCTTTCGGAAAATGGTAGAGTCCAATTTCGGAGTATTTAGGAACACAACATCGCGTCATTTTCGAAAAAGTAAATAAAACCACCTCACGCACGACTTGTATTATTAGCTTTTTTTTTGGGTGGGAAATCAACAAATAACTTCTCCCGCTCTGGGCGGAGCGGGAGGGTGTGTCAGACTCTTACTAACTAAAACCCACCCGTATTCCTTCCGTTTCCTGTGTTGCCAGGGGCCCCGGTGACCCTTTAGTACCTTCCCGCGACCCCGGTGTATTATTAGCTTGTGTTGGGAACGCGCCATTTTGACAGCCTTCCCAATTTAGAGTAGATCTCCAAAAATTCTACGCCCAAGGTAGACGCCTTCCCAATTTTAACTAATACAGCATCTCGGAACGTCGTCGTCAACGCCCAAACAAGAGGGGACGTTTTCGCGCCATTTTTCATTTCGAATCTTTCGGTATTGCCAGTACCTACATACAATGAAACTGTTTTGCATTAAGTTGTAAAATATAACATAACATGTTGTTCAACAGTATGCCCAAAGGGTTGGGCAGGGGTGTACCTGTAGTACACCCACATTTCGCCAGGTATGTTTTTAAGTCCCATGTAATAGGGGGCGAGCCTATTGCCACCAACCGGGCACAAATCCAGACTCCGGGCTGCTACTGAGAAATTCCAGATAGAAAACCCAATAACACTTTGCCCGACCCGGGAATCGAACCCAAGACCTCATGCTCAGTATTAGCGCTTGCGACCACTAGACCAACGAGGGAGTAAAATATATTATATATTAATAACGGCTTTGATGTTGCCATTAAAAATCCAACAATTATGCATTAATAAATTGAAACCTAACATTTTATTTTTCTAAAATAAAATAAAAACACGATTCAAATACCCAATCCACGGCACCCCAATTAACAGTACCTCGATTTTTTTCCCGAACAGCAAATACCGGAAAACCGAAAGAATTTCCCGGAATAAATTCTTTAAATGTTTAGTTATTTACGTATGACCCGTTAATGTGTTCCAAGATAAATGGTCTAAAATTACCGGAGATACATAACGGAATTACCGATGTTCATAAATCATGTGCGTAGAGGTGTTACACGGACGGGTGATTAAACTTTGTAATGAATGGTCGGAATTTCGTGAATTTCGTGCGTATATATTTATGGATGCAACCGGAGAGTGTGAAAAGGACTAATCATTCGATAACAATAATTTGGGATAGCTTGAATTATTTATTTATGTAATTTTGGAAGAGAAGTATGTAAAAAAAGGTTCATTGATTATTGCGTTCATATTATCAAGTTGAAAAATTATAGATATCACTATAAAAATTATAGATATCACTATAAACCCTGTCTAGAATTTAAAAGATAGATATAAGACGAGGAGATAGAAGAAAAAAGTTACCTTAATGATATTCTTTTTCAATAAAAAGAACATAAACACAATTATTTACGTTCAAAAACAGGAGGTTTTCCGTTCGTCGATTAAAAAAAAAAACATATTATGTTCCTCGATTACTCGAAGACGGCTGGACTGATTTAAAAAAACACTTATTTTTGTTAGAAAATGGTCTTCCTAGCTGGTCTCATTGTCATCAGGTCAGGATCTGATGGTAGGATTCTGGAGAAACCGGGGCAACTCTTCAAATATTATAGGCACACTTATAGCGATTTGGATATTTTTCATAGTAACTCATGTATTTGCTTTCGGATAGCACCATTTGGTGGAGTGGAACTGATGATGAAGACCACTGATGGCCACCGGAACTACTCAATAGTAAGTACGAGTATGTCACGGGTTGCGATCCGATTACTTAAATATTATAGATGCTAAGCAATTTATGCGCGTCACAATGCATATGGTGAAGTGGAGCTGATGGTGATGTACCAGCAGTGCTATTCTGTAACCTTAAGTTAACAGATTAAATAAACGCAATCCCATGACCCAATCGCGATGTGTTTTGAAGAAGCGATAGCGGATTGAGTCGACTAAAGACTGTGCGACGTTATTCAGCGTTGTAATTAACCCAAATCTATTCAATAAGAATAGATAACCCAGTGTGCCAAGTGATCGAATGAGAAAGTTTGCCTGGCTGACGGACCATAGAATTTATCCCGATAACGATGTTTGAGTATGTGTACATAAGGCATTTGAATAAAAAACATGCGAATTATTTTTAATATGTACCTTTTGTAATATTTTATTATAGGTAGGTAAATTTAAACCGACCTACGCGTTGCCAATAATAAAATAATATTCATAAAATCACCGTCATCAATACTATAACAAAATTCAACAGTTCAACTGACATTCGCGCAGCGCGCGCACCGCGGCCGGCGGCGGGCGGCTAGGCTCACTTCACCCAGCCCAAGTGAAGTGATGTTGCTATGGCAACGAGAATCGAGTGAAGTGATAAGATCACGACACTCGCACGTCGCGCTTACCGACTCATTTCACCTAGCCGATTCACATCGGCGCGGGTGTTTACTATGGTTACGAGAGAAGGTGAAGTGATAAGATCACGCCGCGCTTGCGCGTGAGGCGCTGTTATTAAGTTTTTTTTTTAATTGCCGTTTTTTATTAAAAAATGCGCGACAAGCAAAAATTTGGTTTCACCACCTTTATATCAAAATCCAAAATGGCGGCTACAAACATTTTTCATCATGGGTGTCGTTTTCATGGTTTTCGGGGGTGTTACAACCGATACTGAGGTCAAATGTAAAAAGCAAGATGGCGGCTACCGAAATGTTCAGATTTTTCTTGGTGGGTGTCGTTTTCGTGGGTTTCGGAGGTGTTAAAGCCGATAGTGTGGTCAAAATTAAAAAGCAAGATGGCGGAGATGGCGGCCGCGAAAATGTTCAGATGGTTGATCATGGGTGTCGCGTTCATGGTTTTCGGAGGTGTTTAAGCCGATAGTGAGGTCAAATCTAAAAAGCAAGATGGCGGCTGCGAAAATATTCAGATTTTTCATCATGGGTATCGTTTTCATGGTTTTCGGGAGTGTTAAATCCGATAGTGAGGTCAAAATTAAAAAGCAAGATGGCGGCTGCAAAAATGTTCAGATTTTTCATCATGGGTGTCGTTTTCATGGTTTTCGGGGGTGTTAAAGCGAATAGTGAGGTCAAATCTAAAAAGTAAGATGGCGGCTGAGAAAATTATCAAACCTTTTGGAATAAAAAAAAAACCAAATTGAGTTTCTGACAGAATTTCTGTTTTGCTATTTTATTAAAAAAAAAACCCTGAATAGTAACGTTTCTAAATATAAAATGATCAATAGAATTAGCATAAAAATATTATTAAAATCTCGATTATGATTATAGGTAAATATAATGCTTGGTTACTGCCTAGCATCAGTGGGATGACACTGACAGCTCACTCCACACGAATTTTTCAGAATCGACATGCAGGAGAACTTCTCAACAATTAACGTCCTTGCACTCGGAAACTACATATGAATTGAAAATGTCACATTACTTCGTATTTACGTTATTTATCCCGTGGCTAGAATTCGGGTTGCCTTGTGTTGATGGTAAATGATTTTATTTCTGTAAGCAGGTTTATACGAACACTTTTCCATGTCAATCATATTTTAAAAAACTAGATGAGGGTGGCGTTTCCTATCTGAGAAGAAAGGCCGAAACAAACTCAAGGTCACAGTCTGTTTTAAAGTCCAGACATAATCTTCATCAGATCATGTGAAGACCATGTAGACTGGTGTCTGAAATGGTACCTATTTTGAGGAAAGAACCACACAGATTGAGCGGAACTGTCCAGTCAGTGCACGCATTTGTTAGTAATGGTGCAGCTCAACTCAGCACATAAGGAGCTCAACGATTCAACGAGCAATCATGCGTGCTGTGGTTAGATGTACCCAAATTAACGGAATAAAGCGATAACTAATCACTGGTGTGCACTGACCGCAAATTCACGCGTTCCTGTAATTCATTTGGTCGAGTTCGCAGAATGTAATCGATCTATATGTCTAGTGGTTGACCGTTGGAATCTATGTAGGTACAGTAGGGAGGTAAATAATTACGTATGCAAGCAAATAATGCAGATCTGGTGCCTATTTAATAAAGCCAATAGGCGACAGATGACAGGCGACAATCTGTCAATTTTGTAAGATTTTGAAGTAGAAAGAAAGAAATATATTCTACTCGCTGCACCTTTTTTTTGGGTGGGAAATCATCAAATAACTTCTCCCGCTCTGGGCGGAGCAGGAGTGTGTGTCAGACTCTTACTGGCTAAAACCAACCTGTTTTCCTTCTGTTGCCTGTGTTGCCAAGGGTCTCGGTAACGCTTTAGTACCTTCCAGCGACCCCGGTACCTAGCGGGTTCACCCGCATAAGTCTTGATCCCGTGGGAATATCGGGATAAAAGTATCCTATGTCCCAATCCAGCTTTTGGTCTACTCATGTGCCATTTTCATCCAAATCCGTTCAGCTGTTGTAGCGTGAAAGCATAAAAAACATTAAATAAACAAACTCACTTTCGCATTATTAATATTAGTTAAGATTTGGGACACGCACAGGAAATATAAAAAGTCCAAAGGGGCATTTTTAAATTAACACAATTGATTTGTTCGACCAAACAAAACTCAAAAAAAAAATTGTCTGTAAAGTCGGTTTACGGACGAAAATTTTACGTGTAACGACAGAGAGATGTGTCACAAGCCGAACGCTTAGGCCGATCGTACCTCTCTATCGCTAGTTCCGCGCTCTCGCTTGCACGCTCGTGACACTTTTTCGTGCGTCTAGCCGGCGTTCATCGATTTATAAGACGTTATCACGTCAAAAAATCCTAAGCGATTTACTGCTCTATTGAACAGCACCAGCCGTGAAAATGTGACGATTATGTCATTGTTGGACAAATATGTCGCATAGTCGGTTTTATTAATCGCGTGCTTCGAAATGACCAATCAACCTGCAACCAGGTGCAGCCATTATTTTAAATCCGGCGACTGTTTATCTGTCCGGGACCAACGGTCTAATGTGTTTTCCGAGGCACGGTGTGGTCTCTGTATGTAAAGGCACCCACCTACGGACCGGCCTCAGTAAGCGTAGCTTAACGTAATCAATGGACCCGTGTAGGGCCCTGTACTACATCGATCTATTCTGTATAATGTAAAATCTCACCGTTAAACTTAAGTGAAGTGAGCTTGAAGTGATCTGTCAATAGTGTAAATCCCTAGCATCAGGTGGAATGACAGCTACTTGAAGCTCACTTCACCTACATTTTCACGGTGAGATTTAATTACAGAATAGACGGCAGATTTTCTGTGAAATTTCAAGTCGATTCGAGTGCTAGTGAAGTGATCACATTCGCTTTGAAAGCAAGCTCATTACGATTTTAGCCGGAATACCTTTTACTTATACAGTGTGTCATTCGTGGCCTTTTGATAGTCGTTACGGGTCGTCAGCAGCGCGAAAGTCTGAAAACCAGTCTCACCAAAGGGATATCGTATTACCCAGTAATTGGATTGTGGAGGTCAGATAGGCAGTCGTTTCATGTAAAATACTGCTATTCAGCATCCGGTGAGACTGGAAGCTGACCCCAGTATATTTGGGAAAAGGCTTGGCAGATGATGATGATGAACTTTCACCAAAAAATCCTATTGCTTGGTGGCAGAAATAGATGATTTACTTTCTAATTATTTAATAACGTAGGTCAATCAATCAATCAATCAACTCAGCCTATAACAGTCCACTGCTGGACATAAGCCTCTCCCAGGTTGCGCCACAACACCTTGTTTTTCGCCTTCCGCATCCAGTCTCTCTCAGCCACCATTTTAATAATTAATTACCCACACGGGGTCTGACAGAGCCCGGTCGGTATTTAAGCATTCATATTTCTGAGATTTTTACGTCTACCGCCTTTTGATATTTAAGTTCTTTTGTTGTTATTATTTTGGTAAAATAAAAGCATATTTTTCTATAACTCAGTGTTTCATTAGTAAGCAAAAACCGGGATCTTTCAGACCCCGCGCGACTGATAATGTAAGTATTTTGGCGCGAGTAATTAAGGGTCTGTGCACACCACGTTTTTATCGCACCGTTGACGCGCGTTTGTAGCGATACAGACGCGATACGACGCAGCCTGAAGACCTTCTGCTGGATAAAAGCGCGCCGACGACGCATGTTTCTAAAACGCGCGTCAACGGCGCGTTTAAAAAACGTGGTGTGCACAGGCCCTAAGTGTTAAGGTCGTCGGTCCACCTAGCTGGGGGCATCCCACACTACGCTTACCGATACGCGGTCTCTACTCCTGGACTAGTCTGCTCCACCAGCCATTGGTCCTTCGACAAACATGGCCAGCCCACTGCCACTTCAGCTTGCTTACTCTGCAAGGTGATTTTATCCTTCATAGAAACTGGTAGGTACTGCTAAAATATACAAAGACAAATGAATTAGTCAAACAATAGGTATGAAATCATACCTGACCTTAGTCTGATTCTAATTTATTTGTTTTAGTATAATTTACCTTTAGGTAATAATTCTGCCCTAAAAGCAATGAATTCAGATACTTATCCAAAAATGAAAGTAGGTAATTTAGGTATTGTTTAGCCGACCTAGGTCCGGTTTTATTGTTTGTAAACTCATTAAGGCGAACGAATGAATTCTATTACATCAGAAAATATTTTTTAGGGGTAATTTATCTTATTGTACTTACCTTTTTGCCTGAAACATTAAACCCATGACGACTTTTTCTAAAACAAATTGTTGTTTGTTCAAAGAAAAAGTAAAATTCCACTTTTTTTTAGAATTTCAAATCTTTACAATCCAAAACTGACTCCTTTTTCCATGGTATTAACAGAAACTACACAAAAAAAACCCTACATACATACCCCAACTTAAATACCTACTTCCCATACAATTTTTCAATTTAAACAATGCTTTTGCCTTTCAAAATTTTGAAGCACAGCGTCAAAAGGAGTGTGACATATTTTCCGTCTGCAGTAAGCAAAGTCAAAGGAAGCAAACGCATTCGTCCATAGAATGTACTTACCTTCGTTTAATAAAATGGGATTTTCGAAAAAGGAATGGATTTTAGAATATTTGACATTTCTTGTTTACAGGACTGTGTTTTGCCGATATTTGGGATTTTGGGAAAAAATATTTAGAATCCTATGTAAATCACTTGTTTGATATACTCGTATATTTTTGTTTTTTTTTTTATTGATGTGTCACTTCAATAAATAAATAATCAAACATCTCTCCTCTCGCTTTCTGTGGGAGTGATTTCGTGAAAAGGGACGGAAATGTGTAGACAGGAAGTGACAGCATGGACTAAGTAAGTACTTTTTAATAGCATGGAATTAGTGTACTCATGGAATTAGTAAGTACTATATATATTGTAAGTAGAGGGGGCGAATTTTGACCAGTGGGCGACCACTAGTACTCGTAATTGAATAATTATTCGAATAAATATTTCAGTATTTAGCTTTTTAAATTCTGAGGTTAATTTTTTTTTTCTGTTCTGTTGCTTGTTACCAAGGTGAAATGTCAAACGTTACACATCATATGCGACCACTGCAAGGCTCGCTCTTTTTTTTTTTGTATATTTGGATCACTTATAATTAGTGATTGCTGTTTAGAACGTTTAAAAATATCTCGATTGTTTGAAAAATGCTAGGTTTAGAAGGATTTATTTTCTAAACATGCTGGTTATGGTAAACGCTTTTAAATTCAAGTTGGAAACACAATAATCTTCTTCTACTCTGTCCTTCTCATACTTCTGACTTTGTTCATTCTTCCTTTCATATTCAGTCCATTCTTCTTTGGAATGCGCTTCCTCTTGATATCAGGACGGCCACCAGTCGGTATGCATTTAAGCGGAAATTGCAGAGTTATTTTCAAAACAAATAGCGTAGAGTCATCTCAATTATGTATCTCTTTTCCTTGAATTTGTATGTATATATATGTATAATGTAGGTATATATTGTAGTATATATGTATGTATTTGTATTTTATGCTTGTAACCTATTTATGTATTTCTGTACTTATTCTATTTATAATCTATTATGTTATCTTTAATATTTTTCGTTATTTTTATTTCCTCTCAGAGCACTTGCCATCTTATCTCTTCACCACCCTTGGTTGACTGGTAGAGAATGCCTAAGGCATTAAGTCCGCCTTTGTACTTAATTGTGTGCGAGAAGTTTAAATAAATAAATAATATTTTACAAACAAATAATGATTATGCAAAACATGCGGCAAACATAATAATTTATCATATTTTTGCAATAGTGACATTATTTGAAATCGGGTTATACGATTCACACATTAAAGAGCTTAGCTTAGTTATTTATGACGTCGGCTTTCCTAAATAGCATGTAACCTAAATAAAGTAATTAGACAGTATGCTTATTCATTTTAACACGATACAAATTATCCAAATTGTGTTTTCCCTACTTACCTACAATATTTCACTCTTTAAAAATGCACCACCAAAATATTTTCAAAGAACTCAAAAAGTACCTCACGATTTAACCAAGAAAGAAAAAGAAAAGAATTTTCCACCTTCGTTCAGCATTTCAACACTAAAGTCCACTTAAAACTTCCCCGAAAGTACTGGGAATGTAGTACTGGCATTGGGGTGTAGTACTGGCAAGTACTAGAGTAGTGTCCCACGTACGCATGACGTTTCTGTGCCAGAGCGGCAGAGATCTTATGCAGGATACTTGAAAAATCTTGAGGTTGCGATGTGGGGTCGACTTAAAAAGTTTTATGCCACAGATTTTTAGGGGTTATCTCGGTTTGAGAATATGCGTCCTTTTTTGTTTCAAGCAGTAAATGAATAAATATATATATGTATGTTAATGTCATAATATATTGGTACACATTACAAAACGCATAAACATTGAAACACAGTTACTTTTATGTTTTGCTGATCAACGCGGTAGCCATATTGGATTGAGCCCCAAAAATGTTTTGAAATTAAATGTTCTGTGAAAACGTAAACGAATTTTATACGTTTTCACAGAACAGATGCTGAAAACGCCAATAAATTAGTATTAGTTCATGGAACACGTTGATTGGTTTCAATAGATTTCGTAGAAGGGTACCAGGTCACCATAACGTTATTGATTCCGTGAAATTAAATGCAAACTTCGGTCATGCTAATTGGTTTCAAAATCAGAGATCAAGTTTAAACTGACGGAAATTGATCTTAAATATATTTGTTTTTGTTGACTTTTTATTCCTTTGCTGATTTTTATGGCCTAGTGGTAACGACAGCGACTGAGGGGTGGTAGGTCGTGGGTTCATCGAACTCAGTCAGGCACTTTACTCTGCTACCAAAACGGTGAAGGAAATCATCGTGAGGAAAACGGTATGTCCTGGAACCAAAAATTCGAAGACATGTGAGATCTACCAACCCGGTCTGGGCCTGCGTGGTAGATGACGGCCCACTCCCCCCCTCTCACTGAGAGGACACCTGTGGCCCAGCAGTGGGAACATTATAGGCTGATTATCTATGTATGTATGTATGTATGTATGTTTTGTAACCAAAGTATCCTTAAATGTCAGCTTCCAATCTAACCGGAAGTAGCTGAATACCAGTATTTCACATGGAGTGACTGCCTATCTGACCTCGACAAGGTAATACGATACCCTTTGGTGAAACTGGTTGTCCGACTTTCGGGCTTCTGACTACCCGTAACGACTGCCAAAGATCCACGAATGACAGCTTGGACCAACGCCTTAACGTGCTTTCCGAGGCACGCAGGGGTCTTGATATGTAAAGATGGTCACCCATCCACGGACCAAGAACGGCAAGCGTAGCTTAACCTGATCGATCGACCCGTGTGGCTGTTATTACTTAGCTACAAGCCCCTCTATAAAAAAAACTGTAACTCATTTTTTTTTAGTTACTGAGTAAATGGCCTGAAGTAATGTTCTATCTACGAGTCGATCAAAGAAGAATGGCAGGACACTATGTAACCTGGAACTCGCACTTAGACTTCACGTACATTGCTACAAATACTCTCAAAATATAGATCGTGGTCAAATTAAGAAAAAGATAATCGCAGCAATTTTTTTTTAATATCGGGTTTCGTCAGTAAAACGTTGTTTAAAGAGCAGGTGGCTCCGTTTATACAGACCCTGTGATAGTAAACCAAAGAGTAAAGGCTCCTACATACTGGCGCGACTTGTCGCGCGACGCGACGCGACACAAAGGCACCGCTTGTAGCGCTACACGCGGTGTCTTTGTGTCGCGACGCGTCGCGCGACAAGTCGCGCCAGTATGTAGGAGCGTTTATAATATACAGTGAGTAAACACTAAACAGTATATGACATTCAAAGATGGCGGAAATTAATAGTTCCAATAATGGCTAATTTGGCACTCGTAGCTGACTTTTGTATATTAAGCCCTCTACATTTTGGACATCAAGAAGAGCGTTCTATCCTATTGTGCTCCTATGCAAAGTAAACAGCTGTAACGTGATGATTGACGAAATGTAATTTGTTATTACTAGTAATGTTAACGTCATATAAAGGCAAATAAAAAAAAACAACTCTTTTGGATGAAGAAAACCAAAATGCGACCTAGGGTTACGTCCACTCACCTTCCGCCTGACGCAGGTCCTCACCGAACACGGTAGCTTCGGGAGATTCGTGTGTCGGATAAGAAGGGAGGAAACGTCCGGGTGTCACCACTGTGTGGATCGCCCGGAGGACACGGTGGAGCATATGGTGGAGGTCTGCCCGGCTTGAAAAGAGCACCACCGTGTCTTCGTGGAGGCGATCGGCGGCGGAGATCTCTCGCGTTCGGCCGTGCTCCATGCAGAAGGAGCGAGAGGTCATGGGCAGCCGTCACTTACTTCTGCGAAGCAGTAAGTCGTAATGCTCGCGAAGTAGAAAGCGGGACGGTTGAGGGAAAGGCAAATTTCGTGCCCTCTCGCCCTTAGCCGCCGCAGGAGATGCTCTGGGCGTCGGGAATCCCAGGCGGATTTCCGGCCACTGTAGGCGCGGGCTTGCGGACGATGAGCAATGGGTAACTCGCCGTCCGATAAGGACCAGGCCCGGGTCAACTGAGATGTCAGCACAAGTGTAGGGGTCTACTAGGTCACGGGAAAGTACGAAAGGGTTACCGAAGCCCCTGGCAACACAGGCAACGGAAGGAACACGGGTGGGTTTTATTCAGTAAGAGTCTGACACACCCTCCCGCTCCGCCCAGAGCGAGAGAAGTTATTTGCAAACTCCCACTCACAAAAAAAAAAGAAAGGGGTTACGTCCAACTCATGTTGGACGGAACCCCTTTCTTTTTTCTATGCACGATAGTTTGTTGGCCTGCAACTGCAGACCAACGCGCTATCGCTTTGCAGAACAACTTCTTTCCTGTAACAACTTTCAGATCGTAACTACCTTCCTGCTTACGTATTGCTACTATGTACACTGCATACAGCTTTATGTTTTGATGAACATTTCGGTAGAAACCTGACTATAAACGGTACATTGTAAAGGAATTTATGAAATATCTCGTTGTCATCTTTATCGTAAATACTAAAGTATTAGGAGCCAGTTTGACAGTTTTTGAGACAACAATGTAAGGTTTACTTAGAGTCCTTAAATATAATGTTCTGTAGTAATACTTAAGTTATGACGAAAGTTAAGTTATGAACACTGTAAAGGAATTTATGAAGTATCTCGTTGTCATCTTTATCGTAAATACTAAAGTATTAAGAGCCACTATGACAGTTTTTGAAACAACAATGTAACGTTTACTCAGAGATTCCTTAAATATAATGTTCTGAAGTAGGTAATACTTAAATTATGACGTAAAAAACTTTCTGCATGTTTTTTTTGCATGGATGAGTGACAAAAATTTAAAAGAGTATGCTTACTCATTATTTTTAGAATATTATGTTGCTCTCAGAAAGAAGTTACAATATAACTTAATCAATTTAAATTCTATCAAATTAGTTTAAAGATAGGCGAAATATCACTAACTCAGATCAAAAAACTAACTTGCTTCGAAACTAAATGATTCAAGGGTAAAAATTATTACTTTCGTTTTTCCTAATTCTCTTTAAAACGATTTTCTTTTAATATTTTATATTAAAACAAGTCTGAATCAAATAGCAATGAGATAAAATCATAAATTCAGAAATATGTAATGTCAAATGAAAGTTATGTTTTTTCTTTATTTTTTCGTTGAGGCCTCCTACCTCATTTTGGTCATTTTAATGACTTTTCACTCTACGGCGACGATATAAGGATCGAAGGAGGTGGCGTTCTGTAGTTTCTGCCTACTCCCATGGGAAGAAGTTATGAGTTCATGTATGTATGTATGTGTATTAAATATGTCATGCACAATATAACAGATTAAAAGTTGGCAGGCGTTGAACAGTGCAATTTTACAAAGTGTAAGGACACGACATTTTCGGTAATCGATTGATGAAAGTTTATGTATATACTCTTAATCATTATGATCTTTTGGTATAAAATCTATTCTTTTAACTTAACAGACGGCTGTGCTGCTGGGGAGTTTCTTGCGCCACTTCTTCTTCCGAGCTAAAGAATAAAAAAACTAGGAAGTGATGAAGGGCGAGCGTTTTGTCTTAGCGTTTTGTCTTTTTCTGTCTTATGTATATTTGGCGTACATAAATTAATTTTGATGAAATACACAATTAAAATAAGTCACCAATAATATACAATTAAGTTTTTCTTTAATTTTATTCGGCGTTCCGCTTCCCATAAGTTGATTTCCGTTATTATAAAATTATTCAATTCATGTTGAAAGCATAAATATGTATTACTTTAACCGTTCATTATTGATTCATTCGTTTCACAAAAAGTCGGCTAGCATTATCTATACAAATCAGTAAAATTGAAGTATGTTTTTGTAATGTCAAAATAACTGCTTTTTACTAAATGCATATGCAATGAAAGTATACGGTAGGTACTTATAACAAAAACCAGCCAAGTGCGACCACGCACAATGAAGGGTTACGGAACCCAACTACGGAGTTGGGATGAATTTATCCCAAAACAAACTTGACATTGTAGTTTAAAAACATATTCTCCCATACATCGATATACATCACGGTCAATTTTCTAACTGCAAATGTAGGTTGGTCGACTATTAGTCGTGAACTTATAAAGCCTACTTAGCTGTGATAGTTTTCCTTTTAACTTCGTTATATACTACTGTCATGAATTTTTTCACATATCCAAAAACAAGCATTTAGCTGGCAAGGCCCTTCTGCAAGCAACACTTGACTCTAACAAAAATTTGCACTTTTAACCATGCGATAAACGAGAAAAAAATATCATATCAAACGAGAAAAAAATATCATACCCCACTTTACGTGCAAGAGAGGTACCATAAAAATGTTTTTATTCAAGTTTTTATTTGACCACTTTGCGGGTGTGATTAATCTGTACCCATGCCAAATTACAGGACACAGAAAAGCTATAAGTGTTTTGTTGACTACGGAACCCAACAAAACAATTTTTTGTCTGTTTGTTCCGGCTAATCTCCGATAAGTCTAGAACGACTTTGACGGGACTTTCACTGGCAGATAGCAGATGTTATAAGGAGGACGTGCTTTTATTTAAGAAAAAGTCACGCGTTGGAATTCTATGATTACTTTTCTTACACACTGCCTTATTAAGTACTTTATTTTTTTTGGAAAATCGTATAATTTCACAAAGTTTGTAAATATGTGAGCACCATGTATCTATCACATAATAGGGTATTTGACTGTTCATTTTAAGAAGAAAAATGTTTATTCTGCATAAACAAGACGCACATTTCGAAACAAAAAATAGACAAAATACACACTCTAGCCAAAAATATACTTGTACATATATATTATTTTAAGACTTTTAGCTTTCAAATTATGTAAATACTAGCTGCGCCCCGCAGTTTCACCCGCATAACTCTTGATTCTGTAAGAATATCGGGATAAAAAGTATCACATGTCCTAATCCAGGTCATGGTCTACCCATATCTCAAATTTCATCCTAATCAGTTCAGCCGTTTTAGCGTGAAACAAACAAACAAACAAACAAAAAAAAAACAATGTCACTTTCGCATTTATAATATTAGTTATGAAGTTATAATGGGATTAGGTATGAGGCAGACACAAAGATACATTTACAAAGAATTCTAAAGGAATTTGTTCCAGTGTTCCAGTATACATAATCAGCCTGTAATGTTCCTACTGCTGGGACACAGGCCTCCTTTCTGTGAGAGGGAGTGGGCCGTAATCCACCACGCGGGCCCAGTGCGTGTTAGTAGATGTCACATGTCTTCAAATGTTTGGTTCTAGGACATGCCGGTTTCCTCACGATGTTTCCCTTCACCGTATTGAGAGCAGTGGTTATGAAATAATTTACACAAAGTAAAGCGCCTATTTGGGTTCGAACCTACGACGAACAGCTCGTAGTTCGTGGCTGTTACCACTGGGCTACCACTGTTCACACTGCTGCCAGTGTTCAAGTATAACATAATCAGCCTATAATGTACTGCTGAGACACAGGCCTCCTCTCTTCGAGAGGGAGTGGGCCGTAATCCACCACGCGGGTCTAGTGCGGGTTGGTGAGTTCAAGTATACTGACGCTATTTTATCCCTCAAAAACAGAGCATCAATATTATTATAAGAAGGTTCGCGTACAAAATACATAGACACGAGATTTAGTATGCCAGTTTGGCCTGAAAAAACTATAAATCTTTATAACTTGCTTTGTTATTTCCACAGGATTCTCAGTATTTTTTGTTGTTAGTTTCTTAGAAATCTGTATCGAAAAAGTTTGTTCATAAAACAAATATCGAAAGAAATATAAATAGGCACTTCTTTGTGGACGGAGAACTTACTAATATGGACTTGATATTTATTTTATCCTTTTTGAGAATAAGTAATGCTCGAATGGTTTCACTTTCGTCAACGTCTATTATGTATACCGTTTTGTAAATAAACTATGATTTTCCTCTATCCGTGAAGTTTCGCACAGTAAAAATAAAACGTAAGGCTTCTTTTGATCTGAAACACGAGATTGAAACAAAAGAAAGCGGCAAAGTGCGAGTCGCCTCCCATACAAAGGATTCCGTACCACCGTGCATATATTTAACGTCGAAGGTACGTCTCGCTCGTTATCATCAGCCATATTTTAAATACTGTGGGCGTACAATGGGAAGTGTTAGTTGGTTATTGCACAATAGAAAAACCGTTTGCAGTCAAATTATAATTTTTTGCATCAAATAATCACACTAGCTATTCATACACTGTAGGTACACGACACAACTATACGGAACGCCCGACAGTTTCTAAACGTGTTCACTCCTTGACCGCCTCCGACAAACTGAACTTAACTCCGGTCGAGCGTTATGTTGTAGACTCCGTTGAGCGCTGCTTGGTGGCGCTGGCGTCCCGATTAGTCAAACGAGTGACTAACGTATTTCCGACATATTTAATACAACAAATATTTTTTAAATCCTTTAGTAAAAAAAACACGTTTCTTGTATGTGGACCCCTTTAATGTTTAACTTTATTTTATTTGTATTATTATTGGTTGTCATAGTGACCATATTAGTATACACTCTGTGAAATTTTCAAGGGTCTACCTATTACGGTTCAAAATATACAGCCTTGTGACTGACGGACAGACAAACCGCTAAACGTCGTTTAGTTGTTTTGTAAAACAGTGGATTCGACAATCCATTTGCGACATATCGATACCCATCAAGTCTATGAAGTATCTTCAACTTATTAAAAAAACACCTTGTAGATTTGTAGATTTCACAGTAGGCGTTTAGGTCCCTATGTTACTTCAGTCCTAGTCATCCAAAATAATTAGTGCTATATTTAGAAAAACATAAATGTGATCATGTAAGGATCATGAAAAGACCACACAGATTTCAGTGGACCTGTCCAGTCATTGCACGTATTTATTTTAAAAAGCCACTTACCCGAAATCCACGACCCATTCCACCTCACAGGCGTCAGTTCCTCCGTCAAAAGGTCTTGGATCCTCAGCCTTCTCCCTTTAACCCTGGGGCCCTCATCAGGCGGCGTCAGCAACACGACTGACGTCACGATCAGGGCCAACACCGCCACTATCACGAGCAGGGCTATGAGGATCCCGCGCCAGTTGCGCTGGTTCGGACCTCCGACAACCAACTTCTGAAAACAATGGGGATATGTTTAGACAGTTCTTGAATGTGTAGGTTGGGATAAGGGAGATGGGAAACATCATATAATTATTAAAAACCTATAGTGCAAGCATCGGTTCGACATTGTTTTTACAAGAGAGCATAATGGACCCAGCCTATACCCGTGTTCCTTCCGTTGCCTGTGTTGCCAAGGTCCACGGTATTCCTTTTGGACATTCCCGCGACCCCGACAAGCATCGGCCCTAGTGGACCCCTACAGTTGTACTGACATCTCTTTGAGGCGCGCGTGGAACGAACCGCGCCGTCGACCCGGGCCTGGTCTTTATCGGATGGCGAGCTACCCATTGCTCACCGTCTGCAAGCCCGCGCCTACGGTGGCCGGGAATCCGCCTAGGATTCCCGATGCCCAGGGCGTCTCCTGCGGTGGCTAGGGGCGTCAGGGTGCTTCTCCCTCACCTATTCCGCCTCTTCCTTCGTGAGCATTACTGCTTCACTAGGACACGGCGGTACTCTGCACAAGCCGGGCAGAGCACCTCCACCGTATGCTCCACCGTGTCCTCCGGGCGATCCACACAATCGTGACACCCGGGCGTTTCCTCCCGCCTTATCCGACCCAGGAACCTCCCAGGAATCAGGCGGAAGGTGAGGATGCCGTGGCGCCTCTCTAGCCACTCCTCAAAGAGGGAACTTATCGCCGCAATTGTGGCATGCCCAGCACTGGGTTGCGGCAATCGCACTCTCCGTGTCACTTTAAGGAATATTCAACGGATCAACCGGTTAGTAAGATAAGTACTGGGAATTTATTTAAGTTTTATGTCAAAAACCGCACAAAACTAAACAGAAAACTATTTTAAACCATTGACATCAATCACAAAAAAACAGCAATACAATTTCAAACAAAGAATTATTATAACTGCCAAACAATAAACAAAATGGCCGCCGGCCGCCATCGACAAGCTTCGATACGTCATAGCCATTTGATAACTTGGAAAAGGGTTTTATATCGTTCGTTGTAGAACATGATGGATTAACAGTGTCCTGGAACGATCAGTGGAACATCGAAACGATTTATATGCTGTGGGCGGGTTTAATTCTGTTGAAGAGTTGAGTAAAAAACCGGCCAAGTGCGTGTCGGACCACCCACAATGGAGGGTTCCGTAGTTGCGAAGTTGGCATAAATTTATCCCAAAAACTAACTTAACATTGTAGAAAAACATGTGCTAAAAAGAAAACATTTATTTTGGAAAAACTTTGTTAATTAAGTTTAGAATGTGACGCATTGTTAAGGTTTTTAGAATAAGGCCGTGTCCTAACCGAAAGTGACTATCGCGCTAGTACGTGGTCGTCGCATTCGTTTTTATGAATATGACGTACTCGCACGATCAGTCAAGTCGCGTTTATACGATCCGTGTACGTATTCGCGGAACAGTTGTTTTCGGTCAGGACACGGGATAAATGTCATGAAACTAAAGATCCGCCCCTAGAAAATTATGGCACCAATCTGTAGCATTGTGAGACCAGACCAGCACCTAACCCAAGACTTGGAGAACTTAACCTTAACAATTGGAACCCGTGAGCACTAGATTCAACAATGTCTTTGTCAGAAAAGATGCCTTTCAGCAGGCAGATGTCATTATTTCCAGAAATTGACACGTTGGTGCTGCATAAACCGCCAATTAATGTAAAGCATACTCTGTTAATTTTCACACAGTAAAAGATTATGGAGCCAGAAGGCCATACGTATGAAAATGAAGGTTCTTCAGCAACATTAAATATACGTAAGAGAACTATATTATCATAAAAAGTACCAGACGCAGACATCATCCATTAATTAACATAACATCACACCTTGTTTCCCCGAAAGGTTGGGCAGAGGTGTACCTGTAGTACACCATGTTTAAGTCTCATGTAATATGGGCGAGCCTATTGTCATCAAACGGGCACAAATCCAGACTCCAGCAACTACTGAGCAATTTCAAATGGAAAAACGCAATAACACTTTCCTCGACCCGGGAATCGAACCAAGGATGTCATGCTCAACAGTAGCGCTTACGACCATTAGACCAACGAATTATTAAATAAAATAAATTAATAATATTCTCACACTTGAGGATATGAGGCGCACTACCATTTTCCCACCAAAATGTCGGCCATTACAGCGAGTTAGTGTTGTACCAACGATAACGGTTTCGTAGCGAAGGAGGTACTTATTTAGTTTTATATGGTTCGCCCATAGACAATTTGTTTTAACGGTACGTTACTTTTTAAAGGCTATCTTAAAGAATGTCTTGGGTGGAAAACTCACCTGTTAAGTGGGTAATTTAAGATAAAATATATGGTTTGTTGTTTTTGCAAGTATTTGCTGCTCTTTTCAGCTGTTTCAAAGTTTTTATATAATCCATATTTAAATAGGAGCTCGTGGCTAAGCAATAACAGCCGCACGATCCATCAGGTTAAGCTTCGCTCGCTGGAGTTGAACATATTTTCATACCCCCCCGTGAGCACTCTGTGCCTCGGAAAGCACGTTAAGCCATTGGTACCGGCTGTCATTAGTGGATCTTTGACAGTCGTTAAAGGTCGCTAAAAGGCCGAAAGTCTGACACCCAGACTCACCAAGGGGTATCGTATTACCGAGTTGCTGGGTTGGGAAGCCGACCCCAACATAGTTGGGAAAAGGCTGGGCAGATTGATTGATCCGTATTTAAACGGTCCAATGGTGAAAATAGACCTATCCAATCATTCATTCTTCAGCTACTACGAGAAAAGTAAGTAAAGTCAAATTATTAATATACTGGAGTAATCTGAGATGTGCTAGATGTCACTTTGTGTAATAAAATGGTAATATTTATGGTAATTGTTCAGTATAATGATCATTTTATTACACAAAGCGATAGCTAGCACATATCAGGTTCCTCCAGTGAATAAATAGTTCTAGTTTAGTTTAATAATGATTGAATGAATATTCTTGAACTACCAAAATGAAAGAGAATGTCATTGCGAATGTATTACCGTCCTTTCACAGTTATTTTATCTGTGACGGCAGAAACCCAACAGCAACCTTATAACGTAAAGAATAAAGATCACTGTTAGTTTGACACTGGTGCAAAACCAGTATTAAAATATCTGGGAAAGGACTGTAGTGATGGTATGACCATTTTAACCAACTTTTAAAATATACCTGTATTTTAAAAGTTGGTTAAAATGGTCATACCATCCACTACTACTACTCGTCCACCTACTTTTTGCGTCAATCAGGCTGATACAAGTACTTAATGACTTGACTCGTAACATGCGAGTTAAGACTTACGTATTTTACGTTTTATGTTCCGGTGTAAAGTTAGCGTTGAGCTCCTATGAATTTCAGAGAAAGATAGAAAGGTAAGTGTGGATAATATTTTGAACTTTTCAGTTAAAATTCTACTGTATTTTTATATCATGAAGCGACACGTGTGCGCGAAAGCGAGTAGCATCAGCACATAGCATCACTCACACACACATTCACACACACACACACACACACACACACAATTGCGGCTCTACCATTGTCTCGGAAAGTACCGAAAGCTCCTGCGCTTACACACACATTCACAGCGTGATTGTTCACTTGGTTACCACAAGTAAAGCGCGCGTCGCTTCGTGAGATAAAAATACTATAAACGGTTTCTGATCAAATAAATTGATTGGAGACGCAGTGGCAACGGGCTTTGCATTTTGTAGAGAGTTGTTGCCTAGTTCGATATCTATACTGAACATACATTAATATTGGTGTTTTGGATAGGATATCCTCTGCCCAACCCTTCGGGGAAACAAGACGTGATGTTTTGTGTGTGTGGATAGGATATTTTAAGGGTAGCTTCTGTCTCACCATTCCAAGTAGGTACTGTTAGCACGTGAGTAGTGCGAGCGGTACCGGAATCTTATGTGGGGGGGGGTGTTAAGGGTCGGGTAAACGCCGATAACCTTGGCCATACAAATGCGCGTTGCACTCACGCCACGCTGCCGTTCGGTTTAAAGGTCAATATTTTTAGTAACGAAAATATGAATACAAATATAATTATAAATAATAAAATTGTCTGTTCATACAAAAAAAAAACATGAAAATATAATAAGTAGTTTGAAAGTAATATTGTTTATTATGCTTTGGGTAGACATTACTTCCTGAATTTATTTCATAGAGTATTGTATTAAAATACTTAAATATTCACATATAGAATTAATGTGTACGCGTTCTAATTGAATTTTTTTCTTAGAATAGAATAATAACGAGAGCATACATGGTTTTGCTTAACAGTGATAAGCGTACACATTTTCTCAAGCATATTTAGCATTTATTGTCAAAGAACTCTTTGACACTATAAAAACTATGACTACACAATCATTCATGCAATTTATTTTTGAATAATCTCTTATTTAAGGCCTTGAGATTACTTGGCTATCTTATTATATATACGTACACACATAGACATACAACTTTTATTATATTTTGCTAGTCTTGGAAGTATATCTAGTACGAGCCTGTGGGGGTCTCGTCGGTTACGAGGATATAAATCCGCCGCATTGCTAAATAATTCTTAATACTGCATAACTTACTTGCAGTATTTGAAGTCGTAACAACAGATTTAAAAGTCACTAAAATCATATATCTGCGCCTTAAATAAGAAATGATATAAATTGTTCACCGTTTATTTTTAAGAAGACGTCTTCACTTCTACGCGCCTAATATATCACTCTTGTTTTTTCGAAACATAAACCGAATAATCTAGTTTGACAACGAAATCTAAAGCCTGAGTGATCGAATGCAATCAGAGTTATTTTCCTACCAACTTAAATGAGGTAAGGTTGCCTTTTCCAGACAACCTTTACATTACATAATCTTTAAGTTTGTGTGGCCTTTTTTGGGTTCTGTTTTTTTATTATTATTGCCTGATGGGCCTGTTCTTGAGCTCAATCTCGCCTAATGGAAAGAGATGGATGAGGTCTACGTTTAAACGAGCGTGCCCAAAAGATTCCTGTTCACTTGCCTCGTGCCTGTTAATTTAATTGCCGTAGGTATTATACTTTAGGTGAATCCGCAGTGGTAGCTCGCGCAATTCAAATTTTCTTACGTTTTTTACAATTTGCAATAGGTCAGTGTCAGGTTGCATCTATATCAAAATATGATTTGCAACCATAACAACTGTTTTTTTTACAGAATTATAATGTTCACAATTTTTCGACAGTTCATAATCTAATGAAAATAATACCAATAGATTATAAACTACTGGTTCTCACATTTTTACGGTGACACATAATATACTAAGCGTCAAAATAAATTGTTGTATTCTACAATTACGTGCAGAATTTTGAGAGCTACACAAGAATTTGGTTGACAAAAGAGACTACTCGTGATAACTCGTCCAAGCATTCTCGTAGCGCTAAAAATACGTCCGGATAATACTTTAATCTTTTCAATTAAACTTCTTAAAGGTTCCTCGGATTAAATCGTGTAATCTGTGGGATCATTCTGAGAGGATTGAGTGTCTTAAGATGGTGCTTTGTCTCTTAATTTTTCAGTTAAAATTAGAGGTTTTAGTCGTTGGTCTTGTGGTCACAAGCCCGAATTTTGAGCTAGTCCTATTGGGTTTTGCTATTAGGTTCGGTTAGGAGCTAAACCGATTGAGGTGGCGGCGCGTATTGTTCCACGCGCTCCCCTATCGGACGTCGCGGGGGGAGTTTTACACCTCATTCCCCCCGCGAGCTTGAGGTGGCCTGCAATGGCGGGCCGGGACCAGCCGGGGATCGCGGAAGTCTCACTAGATCCCATGATCCCCGGTGCAAGTGTGGGAGGGGAACACCGGGGTGGTTTTAAGTCAGTAAGAGTCTGACAGACTGCCCCAGGGTGGAGGATCCATGAGGATTTTCCACCCCGGAACAATTTAAGTCCCACTTTCCACCAAAAAGACATTCTATCCTCAAGATGCACTGGTTAAGTACCCACCTAACTAAAATCTAGACTGCAGCTTCAACTCTGCTTATCTTAAACGAATCTCCTGAATATTAAACGTCCGCGTCATTAAGACACCCCGTCATAGCGATGACGTCATAAAACGTCGTTAGCTACGCCACATGTACGAGTATTCAGTTTGGAGAAAATTGCTGTAATGACTCGTCTACACAATGGCCCATTTAGGAGCCACTGTTGGCTTAATGTAGCTGCGAATAAGACTGATCTCGGAAGAGAGATCTCACATTTTTCAAAAGAGTCTTTCAAAAAAGGGAATTATGTAACTACTAGACAATGCATTTCAAACCTTATTCAAATAACCACAGACAATTTGAAAGGGCTTAATTCCCAGGCAGGGCAAAGTGTTATTGGTTTTTTTCATCAGGAATTTCTCAGTAGCAGCCCGGTGTCTGGATGTGTCCTCGGTTGATGGCAATAGGCTTCCCTCCTTTTTACACGGGACTTAGACGTATCTCATAAAATGTGGGTGTACATAGGTCCACCTCCTACCAGCCATTAAGCTGCCAAACCCTTTGGGGAAAACAGGCAAGAAGTTATGCTACATGTTGTTATTCGAAAGGGAACTCACTTCTTCATTTCATCTGCTGAAGACGGTGATAACATATAAGAAATCCATGTTGTTCATTGACATCATCTGCCTAGCCTTTTCCCAACTATGTTGGGGTCGGCTTCCAGTATTTTACATAAAGCAACTGCCTATCTATACCCCTTGGAGACTGGCTGTCAGACTTTCGGGCTTCTGACGACCCGTAACGACTGTCAAATATGCACGACTGACAGCTGGGACCAACGGCTTAACGTGCTTTCCGAGGCACGGAGCGGTCTTGGTATGTAAAGATGGTCACCCATCCACGGACCAAACGCGGCAAGCGTGACTTAGTCTGATCGATCGACCCATGCGGCTGTTATTACTTAGCCATAATCCCCTCCAATTACCCAAATCCATGTTCATCAATACTATAGCATGGCATAATCAGCCTATAATGTTCTCACTGCTGGGACACGGGCCTCCTCTCTGCGAGAGAGAGCAGGGCATCCTCAATTGTCTTGTCCCAGAGAACGGGACATGCCTCCACTAATGAAATTAACAAGTCAACGTCGATATTATCAGCCACCTTAACTTAGCGACAGCGAAACATCAACTGCCGAGCGGATGCGCCATGAGCCGGCGGCGGCGCGGTGCACTGTACACGGCACCGTGTCGCCACACGACGTCGTGTCGTTTCACGGCGCCGTGGTGATGTGTCCATGCCCATAGTCCACCATGCAAGCCCAGTGCGGGCGATACGCCAAATTGCACAAAATTCCATAACTTAGGAGATAAGATTACCAACTAATAAAATAACTTTTGCTACTGCTGAGCATGAGGTCCTGGGTTCGATTCTCGGGTCGGGCAAAGTGTTATTGAATGTTATCTGGAATTTCTCAGTAGCAGCTTGGAGTCTGGATTTGTGCTCGGTTGATGGCAATAGCCTCGCCCCCTATTACATGGGACTTAAACATAACTGGCGAAATGTGGGTGTACTACAGGTACACCTCTGCCTAACCCTTCGGGGAAACAAGGCTTAATGTTATGTTATGTTCATAACTTTTCAAAATCTTATCCACGTTTGCCTTACGTAAAGTGCTTGAATCTTCCTCACTATTATTTCCAAGCCTAGTGTTATACGGCTCATCCTTCCTCATGGCCGGATATGGATAAATTATACCAGACGAGAAGCATCTAGGTAATTTTTCTTTAGCTTTCAAGCTTAGTTTTCTTGAGATACTTATAAAATGGCGGGTATAAACCGGTAACGTGAACTCGTAATATAAACGCCTAGTGGGTATCTACTAGCTAATTAAGCAAGTGCTTTTGACTATAAATTCGTTCGCGTATAATACAAATATAATACAACAAAAACAGCTCACGTTAGTCAGGTGGGCTTGAAGGACGAATGAATTTCAAATGTATCTAGCTTCCCTAACTTAAGTTTTGGTAGGTTCGTCGACGATGAAGACGTAATCCGCCATAACCACATATGTTCGTAAGTGGATGTTTATTATTGTAAGTTTTATTAAAAAGATGCAAGTAAACTAACAAGTAAGTTGTTCAATTGTTTGCCGACATGTGAACTTTGAGGCAATTCAGCTGTTAGACAACACAGACTAAAACTAAAACGAACAAAACCATTTGAGTGTGTGTAGTGTAAAAAGTGTAGATCTAATAGTGACAATTACACACAAATAACACATGAACAAAGTATTTTTTGATCGCGAAACGTCTAGTTGATGTAACTGGTGACCGAAAAGCTGGCGGCTTTCTCGCGCAACGCATCAGCATTGTAATTCAGCGAGGAAGTTCCTCCAGCTTCCTCGGTACAATGCCTCGAGGGCCTTTTTTAGGTTTGACTTAGTTTTAATTTAATTTAGTATATTAATAATCATCTTGTAATTTGGTTATGCAAATAAAATAAAGTGTTTTTATTATTATATCAGACTTTCAGAAAGTGGAACGGACTTATGTAAAGTGCCTAAACACTTCTAAGTTTTAAAACTTAAGTTCGATTAAAATTGCTTATAAGGCTAGATTGTAATGAATTATTAAGAACTTGTGCTGGCGCCGCTGCTGCAGCTGCTGAGACCCTTAAGCGGCGCAAATACTGTAACCTTATGGGTAACTACAGTTTTGAGCCGTTTGGGGTCGAAACGCTCGGGCCATGGGGCCGAGTGCACGTCTCCTTTTTAAGGAAATTTCTGGCCAACTGATCGACACTTCACGTGACCAGAGGGCTGGCTCGTTCTTTGGCTAAAGACTTAGCATTGGCATTCAACGTGGCAAGGCTGCCAGTCTTCTGGGCACGTTTCCGGATGACAGCAATGCAGATGAGTACTTCGACGCCAAATGTCCTTTTGTTTTTATCCGACTGGCCAGAAGGAGGGTAATGTTTTTCGAGAGTATGTATGTATGTATGTATGTATGTGTGTATGTGTGTATGTATGTATGTATGTATGTATGTATATATGTATGTATGTATGTATGTCTATTTCTTTGGCACGCTCTGTAGCCTAAAAGGGAGGGGAACTTTTTTTTTAAATAAATTACAACAATATTGATATCAAATAATAACTAGTAATGAATCAATTCCATACATTCCATATATTAATAAAACTAAAAAGCTTGAAATAAAACAAATTATTTAAAAACGAAAAACCCGACTGCAAAAACACATAACTGAAAAGGGAAAAACAAGCATTGTAATCTATAGAATCCCCCGGCGCTTGACGTAAATTGACGTAATTTTAGTAGGCAAGTTTTTATTCACGTCTAAACTTGTATGGAGTAGTGACAGGCGCTGATTAATTTGACAGGACTAAACTAAAATTTATCTTCTGTCCTCTTCTTAATGAAATATAAAGAAAAGGATGCACTGAACCTAAATTTAGTTTAATTTGTGAACAAGGGAATCGGTACCGTTGTACATATAATCTAGGTTATATTAGTTTTCAAGTTATAAAGAAGATTTTGTAATTAAGAACCTGGTTCTTTTTAATAAAGCATAAAAAATCTAACCCAGTTTAACGTGCGGACTTAGGAATAAAATTAACAAAACACAGTCACGTATCCACGTATCAAAAATCCAGGAAAAGCTGATTACTAACAAAAACATCACAGATCCAATCTTTGTGAGATTTATACAGCGTGGCTGTTGAAACCCGTATTTACTTTATAATTTAAGTAGGCTTTCGGGGGTTACATGGGGTAATTACGATTGTGTTTTTGATAGAGAATGTGATAGATAACTACTTTAGGTAAAGATGGGATATGGTGCACAATGTGATACATACATTTATGAGTTTACTAGTCAATTGTACCTCATAATCAGCCTGTAATGTTCCTACCGTTCCTGAGTCCCTGGACTCAGGCATCCTCTCTTTGTGAGGGAGTGGGCCGTAAAGCACCACGCGGGCCCAGTGCGGCATAAGTATAATCAGCCTGTAACCACTTCTGGGACATAGTCCTCCTCTCGGTGAGAGCGAGTGGGCCCTAATCTAGCACGAACTTTAGATTCTAGTACATGCCAGTTTCCTTACGATGTTTTCCTTCACCGCCCGGCTCAGGTTGGCACCTAATTCACCATTTTCATCATCTCAGCCTAAAGACGTCCATTGCTAGACATAGGCTGGGGGAGCCCAAGCACAGCTACTTCGACCCGTTCTGTACTTCCCGCATCCAGCAGATTCCTGCGGCCTTCACAAGGTCATTGGTCCACCTTGTAGGAGGCCTTCCAATGCAACGTCTTCCGACACCTAATTAATTAAAGTAATTGCACTGTGCTTCGTGTAATGTGATGTGGGTACCTATAGTCTGTTTTACACACTTACCTAGTTCTTTGCCACTCGTTACGGGTAGTCAGAAGCCCGAAAGTCTGACAACCAGTCTTGCCAAGGGGTATCGTTGTACCTAGTAACTGGGTTGTGGAAATCAGATAGGCAGTCGTTCCATGTAAAATACTGGTATTCAACTGTATCTAAATAAGACTGGAAGCCGACCCCAACATAGTAAGAGACTAGGCAGATACTTTTAGTATGACTAAAGTCCCGGTGATGACGAACCCTACAAAAAGTAACTGCAGTACACGGATGTACTCGTATCATTAAACCGGCTTGCACATATCTAGATGGGTCTCCTATGCGATGTGACTGCTCATAACTATTTAATGCATGTTCTAGCTACGAATTGGATATAAAGCAATCGATCATGCAGAACAAGTATCTGATGGAAATAAATAGTTCAGAAAACGTATCTGTGGATGTTAATTTGTAGTGGCGCTGACATATTGAGTTGTTGTTACAGTTCAGTTTTGATTGTTTCAAAATCAAAATCAAAAGTCATTTATTCAAACTAGGCTGAAAATCAGCACTTTTCGTCAAAGTTACATAAGACAGTCCCCCAAAAATGCCCTTTTTAATACTTAAGCCCGAAATTCTAATTTGATGTCCATTTGACGATAGCAGTTAATTTTATAACCTCAATTATCTTGGAAGATTTTTCAATTATAAGTTAATAATATTATTTAGACAATAATTGTTGTAAGAAGAAGGAATTGTGAAAAATAAAGTTGAAACATTCTATATACAGATGAATGAGTTAGTAAACCCCGTCAGTAATTGGATGAGTAAGAATTTAACCTGGACAGGGTTTGTTTACAATTACATGAGAGAGTGTTGAAACAGACCATAGTTATTAAGTATCTAGTTTTTCTTTTTTTTGATTTCTTAACAAAATATATTGCGTAGATCAAGTTACACAGATACACTGCATAATCAGCATAGTTCCCACTGCTGGGACACAGGCTTCCTCTCTGTGAGAGGGAGTGGGCGCCATTACCAATAGCCACCACGCGGGCCCAGTGCGGGTTGACAGATGTCACATGTCTTCGGATTTGTGGTTCTAGGACATGCTGGTTTTTTCACGATGGTTTCCTTCACCGTTTTGAAATCACTATGATAAGCCAAAATAAATACTATTGGCAACAGTCTACTTCATACATCATATTTAAGTGTTTAGTAGACTTACTAAGTTAATAGCGTAACTATGTCCTAAGTATAATTCAATCAACTCAGCCTCCATCGCTCGTCATAGGCCTTTCCCAAGCTGCGCTACAACACCCTGTCCTCCGTCTTTCGAATCCAGGAGGTCATCGGTAAATCTAGCTGGGAGGTGTCCCACACTACGCTTGCCGATACGCGGTCTCCACTCCAGGACTCGTCTTCTCCACCGGCCATCGGTCCTTCGACAAACATGGCCAGCCAGCAAGTATAATTGCTGATATTGAATTCCAATTAATTCACACAATATTAATATTCAAACTGCTTTGATAAGCAGTACAAATTGATTTGAGCTATGTCCACTCCACTAAATATAATCATACTCCACATAATCATACCTTATTGAAATATC
Source organism: Atethmia centrago (assembly GCA_905333075.3). Lineage (NCBI taxonomy): Eukaryota > Metazoa > Arthropoda > Insecta > Lepidoptera > Noctuidae > Atethmia > Atethmia centrago. The sequence continues at coordinate 21,720,422 of HG995385.1, forward strand.
ACTGAAGAGAGAGATTATAAAATACAGTGAAACCTGGTTAATTGGGATCTCAAGGGACCAAGACATACATATGTACCAATTATTGAGGGTTTCCAATAATCCAGTTTTCTAATTAAGCAGGTTTAAAATTATATGTAGTTGTCTCATTTACACAGGCCGCCGCTTACAGAGGTCGAAATGTGCCGTTATTCCATTTTTAGAGGTGGAAATGTTAATAAAAATGCGTATTTTTGGTGTTATGAATTTAATGTAGGTATGAATGTAGATACATAATGTATCCCCGGCACAAAGGTAGGGGTCCACTAGGGCCGATGCCTGCCGGGGTCGCGGGAAAGTACTTATGGGTCACCGAGGCCCCCGCAACTCAGGCAACGGAAGGAATACGGGTGGGTTTTAGTCAGTAAGAGTCTGACACACCCTCCCGCTCCGCCCAGAGCGGGAGAAGTTATTTGATGATTTCCCACCCTCAAAAAAAAAAAATAATACCTTAGGTAGTAGTACTGACAAACAAAGCATGCGCGAAAGACGACGCGAAATGTATGTAAACAAAAATGTCAAACTTGTGTTAAAACCTGATTAATTTGTCTCACTTATACAGGTAATTGAGCGACAGATTCTCAATTATAGAGGGAAACATCGAAAAAGTCGTAGAATTCAAAACTTTGTACCAGGTTCAAAAAATCCCATTAACAGAGATAATTTAATGAAAAAGAACCGGGACCTCATTGCAACTCTCAATAATAGAGGTTTCTCACTTATCCAGGTCCCACTTAACCAGGTTTCACTGTATTTCAAAATCGAATATTATCGAATCGAGTATTTATGGCCCTTCTTTTTTAAAACACGCATTTACTAAAAAAAATAAAACCCAAAGTAGTTGACGACGAACTGAAGAATATCTGTAACATGACGCCTGTTATCCCCGAAGGGTAAGTCAGAGGAGTGTCTATAGTAAGACCCACATTTCGCCAGTTATGTTTAAGTCCCATGTAATAGGTGGCGAGCCTATTGCCATCAACCGGGCACAGATCCAAACTCCGGGCTACGACTGAGAAATTCCTGATGGAAAAATCCATTAACACTGCCTGACCTGGGAATCGAACCCAGGACCTCATGCTCAGCAGTAGCGTTTCCGACCACTACACCAATGAGGCAGACAAAGTAAGACCATTATTCTATTAAACTTCTAATCCCCAAATGCAAAAATAAGAAAAAAAAATCGGCCAAGTCCCAAGTTGGGATGAATTTATCCCAAGAACAAACGTAACATTGTAGTAGAAAAACATTTTCTCCCTTAATGCAAAAGTAAGTTTGTACGCACAATGTTGAGTGATTTACCATGTTATTTTAAGACCATACACTTCTTATAGGTTTTCCTGTAAACTAAGAAACTACAAGAACTATTTTCTGTATTTATTTAAAAATTTTAGGCTCAGCCGTTCCAGAGACAAGGGTTGGGGAATGATCAATTTTCATCTAATTTCTTAAATAACTATAAAACTTTTTATTTTAAAATTATAAAAAGTATATTTTTGAGACCCCTCACAATAAGCCATTTCATTCGATATACTACACGTTACAGCTTGGCTAGCTTGGCAGCTCTTTCTAATTTGGCCCCCAAAAGTGACCCAGGGTGGGTCACTTTTGGGAGCCAAAATAAAATTCATTTATTTATGTTACACGTCCATGTTTGAGTTACAGAAATTTGGTACACATAAATTCATCGGAGCAAATCGGCTGGGACAGACGGACAGACACACGAGTGATCTTGTAAAAGTTCCGATTTTTCGTTTTGTACCACAAAACGAACCCTAAAAAGACGTGCATTTAAAACATTGAAGCGTGAAATTCCATTAATTTTACGAATTCGGAATTTACCAGCGAAGTATCTACTGGTTTATATGGAAAATGTAATATAAAATGACGCAAAACCGAGGACCAAGATTCTAGAGAATTTCTACCCATATTAACATCAGCTTAAGCAACGAAAAATCTTCTTAAAAGATAGTCTTATGTTTAGCATTTAAATGAAGGCTTTTTTTTTGTAAAGCAACGCGTAAGTCTAGCTTTTAACTATGCAACAGAACATGATCTGATATTTGTTACTTCAAAATGTTTACCCGTTTCTTTTTCACCCGACTGTCACCAGGAGCTTTCTTCTACAGTAACGGCTAATAGCCGTTTTTGTGATCAGATTTGTGTTTATGATTTACGTTCACTGCTTGATCGGACCAGCATAACATTTGAAAGCAATCGAAACCGAACACGGTGGAACTACCTTTTACGGTCGCCACGACGCGACGTGCAGTAAAATTCACAACGTTATTTCGACAAAAACGAACCAAAAATCCTTCGCTAATGGTATGATTACGCATCCAGCATCTCATACATTTTTAATACCCAAGAAACTTCCTTAATTTCAAATCAATATAACCCTACGGGTAACCCGGGTATAAATTTAGCTTGGTCACGTTTCTGTAATAACGGTTTTCAGCGTCGATGTAAAATGATCAATTGCTTTTGACAGCGAACCACGTACAACGTGGTCGCACGTACCTCTAGATTCCTATTCACGTACCTAAGCGTTTACAGGGTTAGTTGTCACGTGGTAGCGGGTCCAGAAGGCTCGTGGAAATGACGTGATAAGAACTTGCACTTCAGTTTTCCGTGTTCCTGTGTTCCGTTACCTTCGTTACTTTGCCCTTCTTCTTTTTCCTACGTTCTCTTTTGTTCTTCATTTGTGACCGTTCTTCTTTACTCATTGATTCTCCTTTACCTTTCTTCTGGACTTCTGGTGCTAATAATGTAGCTTCTGGTGCAAGTAATGTAGCATCACTGGAGTTGTGCTGGAGTGGTGCTAACAATCTTGACTTCAGCTTGCGGTGCGTTCGGTGTGTAGTAGTAGTGAAATAGAGCCTCTAATTTAGAGAAGAACTTGATTTTTGCATCACGAACTTCCGTGTGAGTCTCTGGTTCTTGGGTTTATGTTCCAACTATTGTGCTACTTAGGCTAGGTGAATCATCAAGAGGACATTGGCAGGTGGTGCGGGTCAGCTACCTAATATAAACTGGTTAATGGTTGGTTTGGAAGATACACATCTAACCATCTCAGGTCTATTATTAGACTCTGTGCCTGAACTATTGTGGATGACGTCGCTGCTGACAGTGGCTTTATTAACTTGGTCAGCTATATTCTGATCAACGTAGCGTAATCGTGCGCTTTTATAGTTTCTAACGTGACGATATTATCGTGGACATCCACGTCCACGTTACGGCATAACGATAATAAGGGGAAGTAAAATTTAAGGGTCGTATACATGGTCAAATTAAATTAGCTAGCAAAACTCCATAGACGCAATGAGTTCAATACCCATTGCGTCTATGGAGTTTCCCTGTATATATATATATATGTGTGTCGGAAATACGTTAGTCACTCGTTTGACTAATCGGGACTGCAGCGCCACCAAGCGGCGCTCGACAGAGTCTACAACATAACGCTCGACCCAAGTTAAGGGCAGTTTGTCGGAGGCGGTCAAGGAGTGAACACGTTTAGAAACTGTTGCGCGTCCCGTATAGTTGTGTCGTGTACCTACAGTGTGTGAATAGCCAGTGTGATTATTTGATCGTAAATTATAATTTGATTTAAACTGCAAACGGTCTTTCTATTGTGCAATAACCAACACTTCCCATTGTACGCCCACAGTAACGATGATAACGAGAGAGACCTACCTTCTCCATCATATGTATATAACGAGGCAGGATAGCCTTTACCACACGTGACCATCATATTAGTGGCTCAGCACCTTCAATATTATCTCGGTTGTGGAATATAGCAGTTCATCGTGGACAGTCGTGGACGTGGTACGGCAGCAGCTTCCTTGACATCATCTTCTATCATCAGAAGACAGCCGCCACGTAACCATCGATGCGACGTTCTGCTAGAGTGACTATCAGCAGCCAGTGTCACTCTTATCCGACCTTTTCGGTGATTCCAGTAACTTCGTAACAAAACTAGACAGCGCCACTTATTGCGCCGTCATAAACATATGTATATGAATATATTTTTTTTTTAAATTTCATGTATCTCCATACATTTTAAGAACGTCGTCGAACGTGCACAAAGCGCACAACTTATATTTTGATAATAGATAGATATCCTTTGTGTATATAGTACACCTTCTGTTCTTACTCGTAGCTGTTTTACACTTTTCTCATACCTACATTCTACCAGGGTTTCAGGACTACCAGGCAATCGATTTAGGGATAATAGCAAGTAATCTGTAACGTGAATCTAGGTTTAAAGAGAGTGATGAGCTTGAAACGACTGAAATATGTACCTGGATTGATATGAATAAATAGGCTGATTTATTGGGAAAGGATGGTTGAAGGATTATCCTATTTGTTAGGTAACTTTATGTGGATGGATAGCAATATTGTTGTTATTCAGCGCTTTTGTTATGGCCTTTTTTTTGTGTGGGAAGTTTTCAAATAACTTCTCGCGCTCTGGGCGGAGCGGGAGGATGGCAGTCTCTTACTGAATAAAACCCACCCGTGTTCCTTTCGTTGCCTGTGTTGCCAGGGGTCTTGGTATCCCTATCGGACTTTCGCACGACCCCGGCAGGTTTTCTTATGGCCTACTGGGATAATAAATATTGCGCATAAATATACGGGGATCAGGGTCGCGGCAGGCCACTCAGGGGATGGCAGGACAAACTGGATATGTTCCGTCCAAACTGGAAGGAGGACGCTCGGGCTCGCGAAAATAGGAAGGAGTGGAGGGAGGCCTTTGCACAGGAGCAGGAAAGCGCAGGCTATAAAAAAAAACTCACAGATAATTTTACACAAATTATCTTCCATTTGCAAAATTATTTAGTAAAATAGTGACTTCGTATATACATTTTTGGTTCTTCAATCTTTTATTTTTACATTCTGCTTAAAAATATGTCATCACGAAGATCTATTTGTAAAAGGAGAAAGGTTAGGTACGTTGAAACTTTCCTGAATAGAAATTTCATAGAACATACGAATTATTTTTTGGCGTTTGGGAAATTAAGTATTTTCCTCTAACTCTTACGCGGTGAAGAGCAGTGGTGGCCCAGTGGTAATGGCCGTGACTTACGAGTTTTAGGGCGTAGGTTCAAACCCGGACAGGCGCTTTATATTGTGTGAATAATTTAATCACCACTGCTCTCAAAACGGTGAAGAAAAACATCGTGCCGAAACCGGCATATCCTAGAACCAAACATTCAAAGACAAGTAACGTGGTAGATTACGGCTAACACCTTTTCACCGAGAGAATGCCTGTGTCCTAGCAGTGAGAACATTATAGGCTTTTTTTTTTGGGTGAGAAATCATCAAATAACTTCTCTCGCTCTGGGCGGAGCGGGTGTCAGACTATGAGTTGTATTGCAATAAGTGGTTAGCTAGCGTCCTCGACAATTGATTATAATATTCTTGCTTGAGCAACCGGCAGCAAGTTTGTCATGCTCCCTTAGATGTCACTGCCTGCTGTAGCGTCGGGGGTCGGGTTGCCTCCTTCCCTCCGATATGGCGAGGGGGGTGATGGCTGATCTTTGCGTTATGCTTATGAACGGGTGCTGCTTGTGTTGACTGGTCGTTTTGCTGATCATGGTTGTAATTGTTATTAGTAATTGTTTATTTATTTTACTTCAATGGTGCTAGTTTGTCATTTCTCACTTCGAGTTACAGCAATAACTTTATGTAAGCGGGCATGCCCTTTATACCTGGAGGCTTTTATTTAGGTATTAAGTTCTGTTTACGTTTTTATGTTGTAATTTTTATCTGCTTGAGAACAGTTTTCATTGTTTTGTTGGTATATTGGCGTGAGCTAGCTAACATATGGCAAGTAATTTAATTTAATGTTTTGCGTTTTGTAATATTAGTTACATTGCATACGATTTGTATAGAATCAAGTTTATATAACTAAAGAGACAGGTGTGCTGCTGGGGAGTTTGCTCCGCCACTTCTTCTTCCCAGCTAAAGCAATAGGAAGTGGTGAAGAGCGGGCGTTTTTGGGGGACTGTCTTATGTAACTTTGACGTTCGAAAGGTGCTGATTCTCAGGCTAGTTTGAATAAATAACTTTTGATTTTGATTTTTGTTTTTACTCTTTCTGACTAAAACCCACCCGTATTCCTTCCGTTGCCTGTGTTGCCAGGGGCCCCGGTAACGCTTTGATACCTTCCCGCGACCCCGGCAGACATCAGCCCTAGTGGACCCCTACGAACAATAGGCTTGCGTTGCACGGCTAAACGTGAAAATTGCTGGCAACATTGCGTATTAGTTGGAGCAGTGGTGGCCCAGTGGTAATTGCCCCGACTTATTGTAAATCGTGCAGGCGCGCTTTACTTTGTGTGAATCATTTCATCACCACTGCTCTTGTAGCGGTTAGAACGATTAGTTTCTTAATTATATCTCTTAAAACTAATTGTAAACACTACACACAACACATTACATAACCTAACATAATTCCTCGTTCGACATGTCAGCTGTCATATTTACGTTTTGTTCGTCATAGACAACAAACGAGGAATTATTGTCTATACCATGGTTAGCACATTATATATTATTCACAACAATTACTTATTTACTATATTTATAACACACAAAATATCTATGGACATATTACAATATATATTACAATTATTATTACACACAGTTATTTACACTCCACAACTTTATATATGTAAACCGAATGCACGTCCAGATTGGGGAACGAAACACACATTCGGGCACGGTCGGAAATCTTCGGAACCGATCGTGTCCGGACCGTGATGTGCATTATTTTGAACCCACTGGGAGAGGTCAACGACCCCAGTGTTCGACCTTGCCTCAAGGCGAATGCGCGCTCGGTATAGCGACATACATAGCTTCTAGAATCCTCGAGAACCGTAGCCTCTCCCAGTCAGCTCCAAGCATTTTTATATTTTTCTGTTTTACTTGTGCAAATTGTCCATAGTCCTTATTGTTGTTTTTGTACCTGTAATTGTTTAAAGAAGTGCCTTGGTAGGCAGTAATACAAGTCGTTTTACTAAATAATAGTTTATTATTTAATCTACACCGTAACACTTCACTCTCAAAACGGAGAAGGAAAACATCGTGAGGAAACTGACATGTCCTAGAACCACAAATTCGAAGACATCTGACATATGAAGGTGTGTATGTCTACCAACCCGCACTGGGCCCACGTGATAGATTGCAGCCTACTCAAAGAGAGGAGATCTGTGTCCCAACAGTGGGAATACTATAGACAGATTATGATGAGTTGAATCGCCTAAGATTTCACAGACGAATTTCACAAACGCAGTTTTATAATACTTAAATGGTGTTACCTATAGTTAGAGTTAGTGACTGTTTTTCACATATTTGGCATAAAAATGAGGAAGAAAGGTTTCTTTGGTTGTTTTTTTTTTTTAATCTCGAGTTACGAACAAGATAAAAAATTTAAAAAACATTTTCGTAGTAGGGAACGTTTATCTTTTGGTATAACCACCTAGCCCCATGGGAAGAAGGCGCGAGTTTATGTAAAAGATAAACGTTCTATACGAGATATTTATTCAGATTAATCATCAACCAATATGAATCAACACTATCTGGAGTCTCCTAACACAGGCTTATCTGCTTAACCTTTTGACCGCCACAGTCATGTATGATGACAAACCAAAATGTGCCCAGCACGCCACGGTCACGACCACATGACAGATTTATAAGGAATAATACGTAGCTCTGCGCCGAGGGCACGTTTTTGCATTTTTGACGTGGCGGTCAAAGGGTTAAAAGGAGGCTTCAATCGTTACTTGTTAAAATAATAAACCATTTTTTTTTTCATTTTTATCCCATTACTTCCTGGTCCTTTTGACCCCCATTACGAAGACAAAAGCCCCCAATCCCGTACCCTTGCACAGCTCAGGTGTCATGTAACTAAATCGATCCAATCACCTCTTAGGAACGGTCGACTGACGATTATCTGGCAAATTGTTCGAGCATAGTTACGAGAGTTTCGGAGAGATGTGTAGAGATAAAGATCCATGTGGGGATGGTTTTGTGAATGTGGCAAGTTTCAACAGCTATTTATAAGAAGCTTTATAATGCAACATATTGTATTATTATATATTATTTATTGTGAATGGTCATGACTATATGGGTCATTGTTTTTTATTTTTCTCTCTCAGTATAATTAATCTTGGTCTGGCAGTTTTTTTTTTTGGCTCATTATCAAATAACTTTTCCCACTCTGGGCGGAGCTGTGTCAGACTCTTACTGACTAAAACCCACCCGTGTACCTTCCGTTGCCTGTGTTGCCAGGGGCTTCGGTAACCATTTCGTACTTTCCCGCGACCCCGGCAGGCATCGGCCCTAGTGGACCCCTACACTTGTGCTGACATCTCTTTGAGGCGCGCGTGGAACACAACACGCCGTCGACCCGGGCCTGGTCCTTATCAGAGTTGGTCACCAGGTCTTGAGCATGGTGAGCAATGGGTAGCTTGCCTACCCATTGCTCACCGTCCGCAAACCCGCGCCTACGGTGGCCGGATATCCGCCTGGGATTCCCGACGCCCAGGGCGTCTCCTGCGGCAAGGGGGCAAGAGGGCGCAAAATTTGCATTTCCCTCAACCGTCCCACCTCCTCTTTCGCGAGCATTACTGCTTCGCAGAAGGAGGTGACGGCTACCTATGCCCTCTCGCTCCGAACCATGGCCTGGACCAGGCCCGACGCGAGAGATCTCCGCCACCGATCGCCTCCACGAAGACATGGCGGTGCTCTGCCCAAGCCGGGCAGACCTCCACCGTATGCTCCATCGTGTCCTCCGGGCGATCCACATAGTGGTGACACCCAGGCGTTTCCTCCCACCATATCCGACACAGGAACCTCCCGAAGCTGCCGTGCCCGGTGGGGTGCCGTGGCGCCTCTCTAGCCACTCCTCAAAGAGGGGACTTATCGCCGCAATTGTGTCGTGCCCCGCTCTGGGTTGCGACAATCGCACTCTCCATGTCGCCATGAGATCCCACCGGATGGTCTGGCAGTTTGAGTAATTTATGCGGCCTACCCAAATGTCCTTTCTTTGGTATTGTTGGTCGAATCGTTGAGCTCCTTAAGTTCTGAGTCGAGCTGCACGATTAGTGACAAATGCGTCCGCTGACTGGATAGGTTCATTCTGTGTGGTCGTTTTTCCTCAAAAGAACATTTCAGACACCAATCTACATGGTCTTCACATGATCTGACCTGGATTATGTCTGGACTTTCAAAGAAACTGTGGTCTCTTTTAGTCAAATGGGAAACGCCGTCCTCATCTAGTTTTTAAAATATAATTGACCCGTAAAAATGTTTGTACAAACCTACTTACAGAAATAAAATCATTTAATTTAATTTAAATACACCTTTAAAATATATCGTATATATATCACGCATGTATTGTTCGAAGGAGTAGACAGAAGTGTAAAATACATACACACATACGTAAACTCAGGCATTTTTCCCATGGGAGTAAGCAGTAACTCAGAACGCCATCTGCTACGACCTAGCTCACCTACACCTCTTGCCAGTAAATAGTTTCTGTAGATGGGGGCGAACCTGTTGCCATCACCTGGGCACAAATCCAAACTCCAAGCTGCTACTAAGTAATTTAGCCTGGAAACCCAACAGCAGTAAGTAATGCCCTGTTCAACTAGAGTAATAACGCTTAAATAATCCATTATCACGTGGGTAAAGCTAATTGCAACAATATTTATATCATCTTCATCATTTCAGCCGAAAGACGTCCACTGCTAGACATAGGCCTCCCCAAGCACCGCCACTTCGACCGGTTTTGTGTTTCCCGTATCCAGCGGTTCCTGCGGCCTTCACAAAGTGATTGGTCCACCTTGTAGGACGCCATCCAACGCTACGTCATCCACTACGCTGTCGCCACCAGCTTCTTTCGGCCCAATCGGCCATCTTTAATTTTTATATGAAAAAAAAAATACAGTGCGCAATTTTTTTTGGTGGTTCAGTATTAGTAATAGAACACACATTATTTGTTCAATACTTTTTTTTCCCGCCTTGAAATCCTAATAAAATACTTAAAAAACCTACCGGCAAATGGAGCGAGCGCACAGCTCTTTACTTCGCGCGTTCCGCTACACTCGCGCCGGTATCAAGTTAGTTACCATCAAAATTCAAAGCATCAAATTCATACATTTCAAAACATCTTAAGTTAACGATAACTTTATTTTTTTGTACTAAGACGTATCAAAATAAAAAAAAATATATGTTTAATAACCCGCAGGTTTAATTTGTCAAAATTTGGGCACTGGTTATTTTTTTTTACTGTCTTTGGTACTCCCAAAGAAAGGGAATTAAAAAGTATTTTTAGCTAATTAGTGGTAGCAACTATTGATATTACTGACACGAAGAAATTGTAGGAATATAAATAAAGCAGGCGATATAAATACTCGTATTGACGTATTTAAAGCTACATAAAATTATAAAAATACCAGTATATCATAGTCTCATTGCAGGCTGAAGGCTACTTCATATACAGATAATGAAGGACGATTAATTATCAAGCTTGCCCACTCCTGGTTAGCGGTTCCAACCCATTAGGTTAGGGATTCGCAATGTTTTCCTTCACCGTAAGTAAGTGTAAGATTGATTACAAAAGAACTTAGAATACTGAGAACGCTTTGTTTTGAATTCGCTATATAATAATTACGCAGCCCCCACCGAGCCTAGACATAATAACAATGACGGAAATGTCAAAAATGTATTGGATTGATATAAGCTCCCGAGAAGCTTACGTCAATCCTGCAGAAATACGATAGGTACTGCCACTTGTCTTTCTAGGCTCTCAGGTGGAAATTAAGATACACTATCAACACTATCGTCAACCTATCACTCCACTGCTGGACAGAGGCCTCTCGAATTACATGCCATTTTACTCGATCCCTGGTTATCTACTCACATCCAGCTGCTACCAGTCACCCTGCGAAGATCGCCACCCCATCAAGCCCGAGGGCATCCTACCTTAGTTGAAATTGATAAAAACATCTCTTCCCTCTAAATTTTGAAGCTAGCCACATAGAGCGGACGTGGCAAAAGTCATGTCATGAACATAGCAACGATGTGCTGGCACTTGACCGAGACAAGGCGTGGTTTATTTATTCAGGTCTATGCATCGAGCGAGGTTCAAATTTACGACGAGTCTAACATATTATAACCCGTCAGCCTTCCGAGCAAGAGTGAACAGGTATCTTCTGGGCACGCTCGTTCTATCGTAGACCTCATCCATCGCTTTCCACCAGGTGAAATCGAGGTCAAGAGCATCCTAACTCTAAAAACATTAACAGTTTTATTGATACCATCATATACGAAGTAATAAGGTTATCGGGAGCAAAAATAGTCTCAACGAGCGACATTCCTATTTGTCCGTTTGGCGTACCATTTACAATAAGCCAAACCAGCTGACTGGTTAATCAAAAATCTTTTTAGCACTGCAAAAGCTATCTCGAATGGCTCGTGACAAAAGAAGACGTCAAGGTATACATGTATAACCCAGCCCAATTACCTACCCGTAACCATATCGTTACCTCCAAAAATAACACGAAAAACGAAATCAGTCTCAATAGGTCGTAACTGACTCCATGGCCTTAATAGCCACTCTGGGCGTTAATGGGTCGTTATCTTAACAAGTGCCTACTCAGATGACAACCTATTACATCCCTTCGGTTTATCTTGGGCCGGTCCTCAGACCTGAGAGGCAAATGTGAAAGATTTTGTAGGTATCAAAAGACCCGATCTAATGAGGGATTGTATCTTGTTTTAAAACTTTTTGGCCTTACAATATTATGGGTATATGTTATTATATCCTTTCCGCCATTTTATTGAAGTTTATTTTACTGAAGATAATATAAAAAGCAAACGTAACTGCGATACAAGAGACTAGGAGTTCATAAGTTAGAAGAGTTTATGGTAGTTTGATGTTCTTTGAACAAAAACTTTCAACCTAATTTAACTTAGACTAGGAAACTTGGAACAGTAAGATTACAGAAAATTCAAGGTTTCGACATTAAAGCCCAGATTACGAATCTAGTTCATTTAAGTTTTCCCTTAAAAATTAAGGTTACCTTGCCTATAACTTGGACTATGGATACTTGAAATGTAACATTACAGAAACATTTAGGTTTCAGCATTAAGGCCTAAATTACGATTCTATTTTATTCAAATTTCGCCTCTAAAATATAGCCATCCCTAAAGTGATGATAAATGCATCAAAATTTTCCTCAACCAGAGCCAAGAACCCAGCACCTGTAGCTTACCAAGTTAACAACTGCATCGCAGAGATATAGAGATTTAATTACTTAGTCGGCGCGCTCAAAACTCGAGGGATATGAATTAATGACCTGTTCGTAACTAAACCTATGTGGTAGCATCCTATACTAGAACTAAGTGATAGTATCATTTATAATAATAATAATAATAATAATTTATTTATTTCTTACCACAAATTACAGAGAATGTCAGTAAAAAGTCTACAGATACAATTTTATAATTAATTTGTGGAAGACTGGTGCCTAAACTAAGTTTTTTAGAAAACCTGTATGTTAGGTCACCAGGCCCCCTAAAACAAAATTTTACATTTTTGATTGTTGTACTGGAGACGGTCTGATTCACATAGAATATTCTTCAAATAAAAATCTCATACATTATAATTTTGCAATATTGTTCATAAAAATTGATTTACAAAAATAAAAATAAAAATAGTGAAAATAACGTAATTAAGAATACATGCAAGGGAAGATGTAAGTAAATGTGTGTGGTGTGTGCAATGTGGAGTGCGTGGGTGTGGTGTGGGGTAATTTGTGCATTGTAAAGGGAAGATTGTGTTAGGACATGGTTTTGAAAAGATCTTCAACTTGGGTATAATCTAAGGTAATAAGCCAGTCAGTTATTTTTCTTTTAAAACTTGTTTTGTTCAGGGTATGAATTGAAAGTAAATCATTCAGTCTGTTGTATAAAAATGGGCCGAGAAAAGAGAAGAAATTGCGGGCAAATTTGGTTTTTACTGATTTAGATTGGCATACATTCCTTCTTCTGCTTCTCATGTCAGAATTTTGATGGGTGTTTATAACAGGAATAAGAGATCGTTGTTTCGAAGCAACATGGAGAATAAAAAGCTGCCGAATTGAGAGGACTTTAGTGGACTTATAAATTTCTACAGTGGGATGACGGAAAGGAAGGAATAATGCAACTTTAAGGACTGCCCTTTGAGCCCTTTCAAGTACTAAAAGGTTACTTTTAAACGTTCCACCCCATGAAGTGATGCAATATGTCAGGAGCGATTGGCATAATGCACAATAAACAGATAGTAGTTGCTTGGAGTTAAGGATATCCCGAAGAGTTTTAACCACAAAGATAAATTTTCGTATTCTGGTAGTGAGACAATTTATATGTGCAGCAAAGTTTAATTTAGAATCCAAGATTACCCCCAAGTACTTAATATCGTCGACCTTCTGCAACTTTATTCAAACACTATATAGCAAGACTGATCTTGTATTACAAATTCCTTAGAAATATATCGTCCAGCAAATTGTAAATAGCTAATAATAACATTGTTCACTGCACAGCCAATGGGTAAAACGTTCACCTAGTTAGTCATATTTGAAGTAAATGTTGCTTTCCCTAAACATATGTTACGCCGAAAATCGACGCTATGCAAAACGCGTCAAAGCCCCATTACTCCACCTTAGAAAAAAAAAACAAGAAGAAAATCAATTACATCCAAACTGCATTTGATTTGATTTCAGTAATAACAGTTATACTCGTATTATATAGATCATTTTCATAGTTTAAACCAGACAAGATAAGGAAATATAGACAGAGATAGCCTGCAAACTGGTACCATTTCCTTTTACCCATACCAGGCGACCATGAAAGATTGAAACTATAAAATCAGAATTTCCGTCATCAAAACTCACCACTTTCTTAAGAAAATAAACCGATAGCGACTTCCCTTCGAACGATAAACATTTACCGAAGCCTTAAGCAAATTGACGTGGTGAGGCAATACAGAGCAATACGTACAAAAAGTTGGTTGTATCGCCGATTTCTTTGTGGCATCGTAAAGGAAACACTATAGCTCGTTCGCAGAGCAATTTCCCCCAAACTGCCGTTCTACTATCGCTGTTGACACAAACATTGGGTGCGAGATGAAAACATCCTACGAGTTATGACGCCCTGGTACACCTATGAATAGTTTAGTAGTGGACTGGCAGATTTTTTATTTTAATAAAATTAAACAAAAGCTTTTTCAGATAGACAAACAAACAAAAAATAAGCAGATTTTTCTTCTTTGGTCCTGAGGTACGACGTATTTCTTTGTTTATCATGACATAAGTTATATAAACGCTCATTCACGGATGCTTTACCTCACATATGACTCATAAACGCTACAAATTATTGGATATAATATGATAATAAATGCGGAAATGAGCATATCTGTTGTATGGCACGTTTTAGCAGCAGAATCGCAGAACGTATTTTGGTTGTGGAAAAAGATAAAAAAACATATATTCGGAAAAAGTACACGCAAAGAGAGCCGCGGCCGCCCGGATCATAGCTAATAAACTATTACATTACAGTTAAATGATAATTAATGAAGTTATCACCTTGACGAGTATATTAGTGAAGCTCTATCACCAATCTTCATAACTCCTAGACCCTTTCCGAACACTGTCCATCAGCAAACACAGTTACTCACTAACCGTAGATCAACAAAACCCGACACTCCCGTCAAATCATGAACAAATACACGTGACCAAAAGAAAATAAATGACAGCGATTCGTAGTTTTTAGGGTTCCGTAGTCAACAAGGAATCCTTATAGTTTCGCCATGTCCGTCTGTCTGTCTCTCTCTCTCTCCGGCTTAGCTCAGACTCTTAGTACTAGAATGCTGTAATTTGGCATGGGTATACGTGTACATATTAATCACGCCGATAAAATGGTACACGTAAGGTGGGTGATATCCCATGGTATGTAGTAGCGTTGGATAGGCCGTTCAAAAATATTGCGGGTCTGTGAAAACTATTTTTGGATTCAGGGATCCGTTTGCGTAATATTAAGCTTTAAAGTACTCATTTTTGTTACGAGTCAAGTGTCCTGAAAGCTATATGGATGTTTTAGGATATGTGAAAAAAATCATGGCAGTAGTTAATATAACGAAATTAAAAGGAAAACTACAACAGGCTTTACTAGTTAACGAGTAATAGTCGACCAACTTACATTTGCAATTGGAGAATTTACCGTGGTATATCAATTTATGGGAGAACATGTTTTTTTAACTACAATGTTAAGTTTGTGTTTGGGATAAATTCATCCCAACTACGAAACCCTCATTGTGCGTGGTACGACACGCACTTGGCCGGTTTTTTTTTTAATTTTACTACCTGTTCTATCCGTTCGTAAGTCTATGTTGCCTAATCGAAACAAACTTTATAACCATTCGCTCAATACTGAAACAGTAGCAATGAACATGTGGGTGCTACTGTTCGTCCTGTGTGTTTTTGGCGTAAATGGAAAATTGGATGAAGAAGATGAACAAGGGTCGTCAGGTATGTAGACTTTTGTTAATAGAAAAAGGGGATAAAAAATAGTTCTCTGTCAGTATTTGTAATGATTTTATTTTGAAATTGTTTTTTTTTTTGTTTATGGACGCGTTTTTTTTTTGTACATCGTCCTCACATTTAGTTATAAAATCAACATTATTTATACTAATCAACTAATGTAACAATATAATTTAAAAGAGGTACCTACTGCGCTTTGGAATGGGGAACTAGCTTCATATTTCTAACTGACCGACTCCTTGACAATTCAAAAGTGCCTGTAAATGGTTTAATTGAAATAAATGCTTTGAGTTTGAGTCTGAGTTTTAAAGCAGGAAATAATTTTGTATACAGGTTGAGAAAAACGTAAAAGTTCCTATTACTAACTTGTGAGTCATAACCTTTCTTACCAGAAAAGTCTGTATCTTAGGCCCAGGAAAGACAGAGGTACCTAACGATTGTAGAATAAAGTCAACATGGTTAAAAGGAAGGTATGTGTATCTACCTAATTTTACCCGACTACGGCAAAGCCGTGGCTACTAGGCAGTGGTAACGGCCGCGACTTACGAGTTGTAGGTCGTAGGTTCGAACCCGGACACTTTGTGTAAATTATTTCATTTCAATTTTCCGCGTGGTGGATTACGGCCCACTCCCTCTCACAGAGAGGAGGCCTGTGTCCCAGCAGTGGGAACATTATAGGCTGATTATGTACGGCAAAGCCAAAGGAGGGTTATGATTTTAACAGGCGATGTATGTATTGATGTATGTGTGTATGTGTGTTCATCTGTCCCCCCTCATAACTCCTAAACTGCTAGTCATAATTAGACAAACAAGGTGTCGTTGGACGTGTCATGTTGTTCCGCGGGTTATAGGCTATATGACGTCACGTAAAATTTAACATGGCGGCTTATAGCGAACGTAAAGTGTTATTTGATGATAATGATGTAGCGAATGATTGTGTCACTGCTACAGTATATCTTCTCAAGAAATTCGTTTCAATTTGCTAAAATTAGAGTAAAATTGTAGGAGTAATTACTGCTTATTCATACTAATAACTGATAATTCGATGAAAGTGTTCCGATACTGCTTTCAGTTCGCATGTGTTAAATGAAAACAGTCTGATAAGAAAAACGCTGTAAGTGTAAGCAAAGGTTTTGTTGAATTTCACTGAATTTCTACTGCTTAATCACCTATTCATCATTTCTCACTTCGAATTACAGCTATAGCCTTATGTAAGCGGGCACGGCCTTTATGCCGGGAGGCTTTTATTTAGGTATTAAGTTCTGTTTACGTTTTTATGTTGTAATTTTATTTCTGCTTGAGTACAGTTTTCATTGTTTTGTTGGTATATTGGCGTGTGCTAGCTAACACATGGCAAGTAATTTAATTTAATGTTTTATGTTTCGTAGTGTTTTGTGTTTCGTAGTGACTTTGCATACGATTTGTATAGAATCAAGTTTATATAACTAAACAGACAGGTGTGCTGCTAGGGAGTTTGTTCCGCCACTTCCTCTTCCCAGCTAAAGCACTAGGAAGTGGTGAAGGTCGTTTTTGGGCGACTGTCTTATGTAATTTTGACGTTCGAAAAGTGCTGATACTTATACTCTACGAACTCTATAACTCTCTACTCATGGAATTAGTAATTACTATATAGATTGTAAGTAGTGATGGTTGAATTTCGACCAGTGGGCGACCACTAGTAATGAATAATTCTTCGAATAAATATTTCTGTATTTCGCTTTTACATTCTGAGGTTAATTTCTGTCGCTGCTCACTCGCTTATTACCAAGGTGAGATGTCAGATCTTACACATCATATGCGACTGCAGTAAGGCTCGTTTTTTTATATTTTGGAGATCTTATTTCATTGAAACATTTATAAAATATTAGTGTTTCAAAATCTTTGGAGGTCTAAACTGTTTCTTCAGACATAACTTTTAATATTAGTATTTTTTTTATCGTCCCGTCTCGTCTCGTCTTATCCCTATTTTATTTTTTGACCCTGTTTCACCAACCTTGATTGGTTTCCGGTTACTTATTTTGCAGATTTATGTATAAAAGACTTGTGCTACATTTAATCTGATCAATATCACTGGCAACCTTGTTCCACCCACTGCTAAGTATAAGATAAGCCTCTTCCCTTTTGCGCCATGTTTCCCTGGTATGTGCGACCCTCTCTAGGTCGTCCGCCCATTAGGCCTTTGGTCTGCCAACGCTCCTTCTACCGTTTCTCGGCAGGCATGCCGTTAGGTCTCTGCTCCACCTGCCATCACCTGCTTCATTTAATCTGCTAGATTATGTTTTTTGCACCCTTTTAGCAATTATTATTGAAACGCATTCTTCAAAGAGTTAGTTTTGTTAAATAGTCTTTCTTTCTAAAGAAACTTTCTAAAGATTGACAAGTACTACAATGCTCTAGTTAAAAATATTTAAAAAAATCCCCTTTGATTGATGGATAGAACTGAAGACGCTGTTCATCTTAAAGGGTTAACTTTTTAAATTACTCTCTTTTTGTTACAAGTTTGAAGAGATCTTTATAGATAGCTTAAAACGAATGTTAGATTTTTCTTGAAGTTATTTTTTTTAGGACACAGATCCTTAAGCATAGGTACCTACTTAAGAGTTTTTGACATATGTTAGTTTAAGTATTTTATTAAAATAAAATACTAGCGACCGGCGAGCTTCGCACTGTTTTTACGAGTTGACAAAACATCAAGGTCGTGAGACTTTTGGGACCGCGACTGCGGTCCTGGATTCCACCTATAAATACAATAATTAAAATATATATAAAACCATTAGTCATTTCAATGTAACTCTTGTATCATAGTGATTATAGAGGCATGAGGAACAGGGTGTAAAGTTTACTCATCCTCCATAGAATAGGGAGGATCCTCCGACCAGATGGGTGTCATTTCTGTCCAATGGTTGATGTCGGGATGTATATAAGCCAGTCGCGCGGTTAAACTCTGCTTGCGCGATGCAGGATTTGTGTGACGTCAGGTTTTTGATACATATTTTGCATGTGGCGTTATAGATGCCGCCACATTATGAAGTATAAATTAGAATTCGATTTCAAAGTTACTCTCAATCAAAAGTACCAAAAATAGAGTTGCCAAAACTAAAAATTACTCATAATATAATTTGCAACTTTCGGACACTCCACTCAAAATTGCGGTTAAACTTTCGTCCGAAACTTTACTCGGGGGCAAAAAAAATTCAGACAATTTCGGCACTTATTTGCTCGGTTTTCTGACTTTAGCTAAGCGTTTATCAAACAATTTAGTCGCGAGTTTTCGTATAATGTGGAGTTGAACAAAAACTAGTGCTTTTGTGTTCAACGACCGCTAAATGTTTTTTTGTAATTCGGTTCAAATGTTCTGCTGAATGAAATTGTTAAACAGTGGTGATGTGACGTTTTTGCGCGAGTTTGTAGTTTTCGTAGACACAGTGGAAAATGTTTGAGAACAAAGTAAATGGGAGTTGTGACCTTTGACGTTTATTTCATTGTTTAATATACTCTTTTCACAGATTTTCTCTGAGAGGAGCTCGTGGCTAAGTAATAAGATCCACACGTGTCGATCCATCAGGGTAAGCTCCGCTTGCCGGGGTTAATCCGTAGACCATATTTACATACCGAGACTCCTTCATGCCTCGGTAAGCGCGTTAAACCGTTGGTCCTGGCTGTCATTCGTGGATCTTTGAGACTGTCAAAGATCCACGAATGACAGCCGGGACCAACGGTTAGGGGTCTTCAGAAGCCCGAAAGTCTGAGAATCAGTCTTATCAAGGGGCATCGTATTACCCAGTTACTGGGTTGTGGAGGTCAGATAGGCAGTCGCTCCATGTAAAATACTGGTATTCAGCTGTATCCGGCGGCCCCAACATAGTTGGGAAAAGGCTAGGCAGATTGACTCGGATTTTCCGAACGTCATTTACACATAATATTTCTATTGGGCCTTCAAGTCAAAGATGCTATTTTGCTTCTGTTGTTTAAGTTTAAATATTGTGCCTTTATAATACCTAGTCTCTCGTTACTTACTGTTCATATACCTTTTCTGTTCCATACTCTGTAATTATCTTTCGGAGATACCGAAAATTCGCTCAATCATCCTCTGTTATCCCATTATGTGAACGCTCATTGCTTCACACAACCGACTTTAGGCAATCACCGGTACACGAGTAATCTATTTACGCGCCCAATCCACTCCTGTGTGACTATGTGCGCCTGGTACCGACAGAGGTAACTAGGGTATATAGCTACAGTAGATGTGACTAAAAGGTTTCAGCTGTGAGTTTCAGGAATAAAGCCCTTTAATTACAGGTAATGGAGTGAGTGAGGTGTTCGATTAGAGAGAGGTAGCATGTGTTTCTAATTTCATAGTTTAGAATAGTTTTTGTAAGAAAGAAGTATATGGAATGCAAAATGCTAGATCGAAATCAGTCAGGTACCAGCATATCTAAGATAAGCTGTCGTAAAGGAAAAAAAAAGAAAACGAAAATAAATACATAACAATGTGCCAACTACATCTCTTTAAATCTATCACATTTTACGCTGTCATTTTCTTAGTCGAACAAATCAATGTAGAGTTCAAGCCTCTTCTTCGCATGTCGATGACTCATAACTTTTCCGACCAGTTTCTAGCGACCCGGACAGCTCTAAAAAAGTGAACAAGCCTTAGTCACCTTAATTCGCCTTGACGTATCTAAATCCCATTCCTCTACATAAGTTTCGTCTTATCAAATCTGGGAGTTGTTTGGCGTAACTCCGACTGCGCTAACAGATAAAGGACACTCTAACAGTAAGATGAAGTTGAAACTGATCGATTATCATAACTCTCTGCGCTGCCAAATCCTTAGACTAACAAATGAGGCATGCGGGAGACGATAGTGGTTAGGCAAATATATTGTTTTAGGTTCGGTTGGAGTAAGATGCAGTGGGGGATATAGTCCGAATACATATTAACCCATGTATGTTGTCACGTGTGTACGTCATGTCTGTGAACGAACGTCGTCGGTCGGAGCTGGTCGACTCGCACTGCCACGTATCCCTTAAAGTTGTAATAATAATAATTATAATTATAATTAAGTAGTTAACTTTTCAAAATAAAAATGTAAATTAATAAAGTATATATATATATTATTTGTATTATATATTTTTTTATATAATATATATAAAAAAAATATATGTAGGTATCGACGGACTCATGTAGAATTAAGTTAGTTAATTAAGCATAGTGTAATGTTGTCCGGCGTAGGAGTAAGATAATTGTACATCCAAATAAAAACCCATAAACTATAAAAAAAATAAAATGGGCGCGAATGACCATGGCCGCGGTAACTGATCATGTAAAAAAAACCCATGTAGGGTAGCATTAAATAAAGATGGCTTCGATATTGGTACCTATTAGTATATGTCCCTACTAAATGCACAATCTATATCTATAAATCCGCCTAGCCTTTTCCCAACTACGTTGGGGTCGACCTCCAGTCTAAATTGATGCAGCTGAATACTAGTATTATACAAGGAACGACTGCCTATCTGACCTCCACAAACCAAGTAATTAAGTACTGGGTAACACGATACCCCTAGATAAGACTGTTGTCAGACTTTTGGGCTTCTGACTACTCGTAACAAATACGAAGATCTACAAGTGATAGCCGGGACCAACGGTTTAACATGCTTGCCGAGGCACGGAGCGGTCTCGATATGTAATAGATGGTCACCCATCCACGAACCGACCGTAAAAAGCGTAGCTTAACTTTCGATCAACCCGTGCGAATGTTATTATTTAGTCACGAGCTACGATCTATATCTATTAATTGAAGTCGATGTTCGTGTCAGTCCGTGAGACCGCATTGTTCTTCTAAACCATGCAACCGATTTTGATGCGGATTTTACCATAATAGAGAATTTATTCCGAAAGGTTTATATTATGTATATACAGGGTGACCAATTTTCAGGTATACAACTTGCTCGCGCAAGTTTTAGAAATAAGTTAAATTATAATATTTCCGACCGCAGTTTTGAGCTATATTTCCTTCCCTCCCAATTCCCATACAACAGAACGAGAGGCACGCTCGTCGCACGCCGAATCAGAGGCGCTTCCTCCGCGGCAAGGGCCAATCACCGCATAATTATATCTACTGTGGTTTGAAAAAACATTCTCGCATCAGTGTGTTGTTCTACTGCAACCGCTCACGTTCCGCGCCCCGCTCCGCAAATAATCAGAGTGTGTGTGTACTACTGCCACCGCTCACATACCGCGCCGCTCCGCAAATAATCCGCTACTATATCAAAACTCTAAACTCTCTCTATTTATAAGTGTTGGCCGACACAAGTGTAACATTTAAAAACAAGTGATAGTACATCACAGTGAAAGGAAGAAAGTCGTGAACATGTGGGACGTCTGCTAAGGCTGCCCCTTGAGTCAACGTGCTTCGTCCAGAAGGTTCTCAAGTAAGTCCATCCATCCCTCTTTCTTACTCATAATCTCATATTCCCCTTTTGCTCAATTCTGTGTGTCGTCCAATCTTACATTCCGCAAAAAAAAAAAAAAAATTACATCCCCGCGTATTGGTCCTTCGAAGTCGAAAAAACCGCTTCAACTTATACACCACAACTTTAAATTAAGATTTCTTTATTACAAACATAAATTACCAGTTATTTTCCAATAATTATATAATACAGGCTTAGCAATATTGTATGAAAAATTACATCCGCCAAATCTCCACCTATTTGCTGGTTTAAAATGTGATCGCTTTCACCGTGTTTTTTAAGTATTACACTATCAGAGTTAAAAATACACTGCTTTTAGTGTTCAAAATTGACCATAACACGTCCCTTTAAGTAACCCTACAGAATAAAGTCAGGACCTGACGAATCTGGTGAATTGGGGGTCAATTAATGTCAAAATTTCTTGAAATTTATAGTTTCGGAAACATTCCTCTCAAAGTTTCGATTGTGTTTCGTGCTGCATGGTTTCTGGCTCCATTTTATTGGAATCACGTTTTTTCTGGGCCTAACACTAATAGATTTGATGAAATAAAAAAATAAAAAAACTTAACACTATTACGATTGCCAGTCGTAAATGAATGAAATTAAATTAAATTTATTTATTTTCTAGAATATAGGTAGGACATAATAACATGGTAAAATAATTTAATTTTACCATTAAATTTTACCAAATTTAATTATAACAGTCCACTGCTGGACATAGGCCTCTCCCAGGCTGCGCCACAACACCTTGTCCTCCGCCTTCCGCATCCAGTCTGTCCCAGCCACCTTTTTAAGGTCGTCGGTTCATCTAGCTGGGGGCGGCCCACACTACGCTTGCCGATACGCGGTCTCCACTCCAGGGCTCGTCTGCTCCACCGGCCATCGGTCCTTCGACAAACATGGCCAGCCCACTGCCACTTCAGCTTGCTGACTCTGCAGGCTATGTCGGTAACTCCGGTTCTCTTCTGGATAACTTCATTTCTGATCTTATCCTTCAAAGAAACTCCGAGCATAGCCCGCTCCATGGCGCGCTGAGCGACCTTTAATTTGTGGACCAGCCCGACTGTCAGTGTCCACGTTTCGGCACCGTATGTAATAACGGGCAGGACGTACTGGTTGAAGACCTCAGTCTTCAAACACTGCGGGATTGGCGACGAGAAGACTTGACGAAGTTTTCCAAACGCTGCCTAACCCAATCGGATCCTCCTGTCGGCTTCTTTCTCAAAGTTGTGTCTACCGAGCTGGATAACTTGTCCTAGGTAGACGTACTACTTCACAACTTCGAGAAGCGACCCTTCGATGTGGATTGAACTCGGCAAGACGTGCGAATTGTACATGACTTTCGTCTTGTCCAAATTCATGCCAAGGCCAACCCGCCGAGAGGCTCCATTTAGGCTGTGCACCATCTGGTCTAACTGTTCCAGCGTCTCTGCCATTATGACGATGTCATCGGCAAAACGAAGGTGTGAGATGTACTCGCCGTTTACATTGCATACCACATACCCTGCCCAGTCCAGTCCAGCGTATTAAATACGTCCTCCAACGCATTGGTGAAAAGTTTCGGGGATATCACATCCCCTTGTCTCACCCCCCTGAGCAGTTGGATAGGGCTGGTTTTTTCATCCTGGATTTGGACAGTCATCGTTGCAGCATCATACAAATACCTCAACACTTCGATGTAACGCCAGTCAATTCGACATCGTTGCAGAGAGGCCAGAACTGCCCATATTTCGACGGAGTCGAAGGCTTTTTCGTAGTCCACAAATGCCATACACAGCGGCTGGTTGTACTCTTCGGTTTTCTGTACAATCTGCCGAACAGTATGGATGTGGTCCACGGTACTGAAGACTTTTCGAAAACCGGCTTGTTCTGGTGGCTAGAACTCGTCAAGTCTCCTGGCGAGACGGTTCGTGACGACCCTCGAAAACAGCTTATAAACGTGGCTCAGAAGTGAGATGGGTCTATAGTTCAGCAAGGTTTTGTCGCCTTTTTTGAAGAACAGAACCACCGCACCTCTGCTCCACGCCTCCGGTATTGTGCCTTCTTGGATGACGGAGTTGAAGAGACTCGCTAGCTCTTTCTGAGGCTCGGACTGGAGCCCCGCCCGCTTTAAGGAGCTCTGTCGTTATTCCGTCATCACCAGGTGCCTTGTTGTTCTTTAGTTGCTCGAGAGCCGCCCTAAACTCGCACTGGTCGACATCCGGGATGTCTTCCGTGTAGTGGCGCGTTAATTCGGCTCGATGGTCATCTTCACTATGCCCCGCTGGTTTTGCCATCCGCGTTGAGTACAAGTGCCCGTAGAAATCCTCGACTTCCTCGAGTATCTCGAACTTCGAAGTCACGATCCTACCATCCGCAGTTTTCAGTTTCGTCAGAGGCCTATGTCCAGCAGTGGACTGCTATTGTGTTAATTGAAAATAAATATATTAGTAGAGTTAATTGAAAATAAATTTACTTAAAAAAAAATTGCTTTCTTGCTTTCTCATGTGTAATGGTGGTCAGTGATTTGCAAAATTGTGTTTCATCATCTTTTTTTCCTGACACTCATTTCTAATTACAATCATTTCTTTTAACCATAAACCTGTATTAATTTAAAAGTGCTTCACACTCCTTTGTTTAAACCTTGTAAACTCCGATTCTGAATATGACCTATACACACATTCTTAAGCGCAATAGTACTTCATCCGCTTTACGTTTATGCTTACGCCACCGTGGTCACCGTCAGGAGCGGATTAGCAGAGGGTTCAGGTATTTATTTCCTGGACATAAATTTCAGGGTTTCATGTTCCGGGTTCATTTGCCCGAGTAAACCGCTGCCGCCGCTACGGCAGTAGCCGTGACATCGGGTGGTCAACACAAGGCTGTCGACATCTGGCACCACTTCCATCAACCCTGCGGGTCCTCTACCACTCAGGGTCAACTCCTCGGCTCCTGCGTCATCTCCAGCTATGCGTAAAGCCAGGACAGTACTTGACGCGCCTACCTCCTTAGGACGGAAAAATTTATGACGGGCCTTTTTGTACATACGACCTAGAATAAATTTAAATTGAAAGTCTCTAATCAGTTTGTTTTTTTATCTCTATCTTTAAAATAACTCACACGCGTCAATGTTGTAACGACATTTCCCCTAAAATCATAATTTCAAGTAATTAAACAACTGCTCAGACTCGAACAGACCAGGGAAGCATGGCACAAAAGGGATGTGGGAGGTGGCCAGCAGTGGATGAAAAAGACTGCCAATGATAGTGATGATGATGGAACAGCTGAAGATTATATAAAACCTTTTGTCTTTTGTTTTATTGCTAAGATACCACATCTGTGAAGTTTCGACAATTAATTAAAAGAGCATTGTTTCAGACTGAAGGACTAGGGCGATAGTGACAGGAGAAGGTCGTTAGTTTCAAGGTCTCTTAATAAACGATTGTGGAAAGCATAATCAAAATTATTAATGTTATTAGTTTACCGTTTCACCCATTGTGTAAGTTTACCCGACAATCGAACAATAATAAACATAAATTTGTCTGGGGTAATTATAACTAATAAAAACGTTTTCATTTCGTTTAGTTGAGAGAAGAGCGAACAAAAGTAATTTGTTTTGTACTTCGTTTGTATTGTGTTAAATGCGGGTGCAATGTAAATAGTTGTTACGTGCGGGTCTTATTACGTTAAAATATTTATTTTCACCTCAAACAAGCAGGTTTCGCTGTTTAAAGACAGTGAGCAAAATTCGATTTTACTGTGAGCGTGAGACAAAGTAACTTTTTAATTATTATTTTTTAAAGGCCGAGAACAGTGCTGGGTCTGTTTACTCACAAAATTCGAAAGATTTGAACTTCACTTTGTTCTGTCATTTCACTTCGATACGAAAAAGTCGTGAGATAGAAACAAGTCGATACGAAGTTCGATTTTCAATTTCCATACGTAGTAGGCCCAAAAAAGAAACAAACAATAAAACGTTTGGATACACATATAACCGTAAAGTTGAAAATCATTTGATATGGTTTTAAATAACTATTAACTTTTTTTTTACAAAAATATACACGTGGTTTAATTTTTACCATATTGTACATGGCCTGTTCCTAGATTACCTGACTAGTTTTCGGACTCAAATACCTGTACG
This sequence comes from Atethmia centrago, assembly GCA_905333075.3. Lineage (NCBI taxonomy): Eukaryota > Metazoa > Arthropoda > Insecta > Lepidoptera > Noctuidae > Atethmia > Atethmia centrago. The sequence goes on from HG995385.1 coordinate 21,746,632, forward strand.
TTTTTTTGGTATTTTGATACGTTTTTACGGCTAATCTACCAAAATTAATATGATGTGCAAAGAGATACCGCGATTTTATCAACAAAAACATCCTATGTTTTTTCCACCACTACCCTCAAAATATGATCCACCAGCAAAAACCTAGATAGATATTCATACCCAACCATAGACACAGTCCCTTTTATATACGACCTATTTTTCTAATGTTTCTCTTCATAAATCTCTGGACCGCTACCTACCGAGTCCGATTATCTCAACATAATATATTAAGGAATGAAAATCATACAACTATAATTCTTGCCGTATTGTAATAAGGGCTAGTTTTGTTTGAGGTGTTAAAATAGAAGTGACTAAAATTATAATCAGGGTTGTTATGTAATGATATAGGTGTTGGAGAAAATGTCATTGACTACACTAAAGGGTCAAATTGAAATAGTTTCAGTAGTTTGGTGATTAACACTGAATTTTGCAATTTGAAATCATCGCTATCCGATTAGCAGGACCCAAGGTCCACCCAAAATAATTGGGTACCTTCTTTGGAGTCGTGTTTTCAGAAGGTACCAGGAGCCCATATTAATAAAGCGCGCTCATAGAAAAGTTAGAATTTTAAGTATAGTTTTAACTCAGTTTTGGAAGATAAGGTCACGTCTTTATTTATAATTGCTTCTGCAATGGTAGCATTTACAATAACGACGACGATAAGTGATGCATATAACTTTGAATTCAACTGCTAATCTCTAGAACGTTATTGCAAATTAAAATGAATATCAACACCTAAAAAACGCTTCGTCCAGATTTCCACTGATCGTATCACATAAATATACAGACAGCTCTAGTAGCGAGATCTAAAATCAAAATGTATTCTGGTTATCTGGTATAATTATTCCATGAAAATGCTTAGTATTTAAATTAGTATAGGAAATCAACACTGGACGTAATTTTTTTTCCTGAAACCATAACATACCGGCAAGGTGCGGGTCGAACTCGCACACGAAGGGTTCCGTACCAGCTTAGAATATTTGACACTAAATCATCATTCTCCTGCCCTTTCCCATTACAATAATATGAACACTACACATTTAAAAAATCCAAGTGCGTGTCGGACACGCATTTGGCCGGTTTTTCACGCACAATGAAGGGTTCTGTAGTTGAGATGAATTTATCATTAAAATAAACACAGCAAACTAAACAGATTAGAACAAATTTAACAATGTAGTTGATAAACATTTTCTCCCATACATTCCAACTGCAGATGTAGGTTTTACGCACAATATTGTGAAATTTACCATGTTATTTTAAGACCATCGACTTCTTATAGGTTTCCCTGTAATCTATAAGTATAGAACTATTTTCAAAATATTTATTGCGATACTATGCGAGACAGATCTCGCATAGGGTCGCAGCATTATGCTGAGCGTAGGCCGTTTTGCGTGGACGTGACGCATATTCTCCCTCAAATTGTTTCTTTTTTGTATTTGTGTTCCTGCTTTGCGTCATGTTTACCGCAAATAAACGTATTTTCTTTCTTTCTTTATTTAAGCAATTCCTTCGCCACTACAAAGAAAACTCACTAACCAAATATTTTCCCTACCAGGAGACCATGACTTTGATGAGAGTGTGGAGAGGATAGGCGCAACCGTGACACAGGTGTACGAACACCCGTACGCAGCCTCCCTCAACAAAAATGACACCTACATCTGCAGCGCCGTCGTACTCAACACATACTGGCTTCTGACCCTGTCCAAATGCTTTGATTCGTAAGTACTATGTATTAATCTTTTTATTCTTTCTGTCGGCCCGGTAGTTAAGAGACAGGAATAACTTGGTATTTTCAGAAAGATTCAGAAAACTATGAAGGATTACTATGGGAACATGTTTTCAATTTCACCTCAAGCTTTCACATGACTTTATGGAATTTTACCATCATAACCAGCACATTTTCAATAGACTGGACACTAAACATTTACATAAAGGAAAACTGTCGGGGCAGTGATACATAGAGATGTTAGCACACGTGTAGGGATCCACTAGGGCCGATGCCTGCCAGGGTCGCGGGAAAGTCCGAAAGGGTCACCGAGGCCCCTGGCAACACAGGCAACGGAAAGAACACGGATGGGTTTTAGTAAGAGTCTAACACACCCTCCCGCTTCGCCCAGAGCAGGAAAAGTTATTTTATAATTTACCAACCCAAAAAAAAAGTGATTCAAAAATATGAACTTTTTTTGGTCGTTTTGGTATCAATGGCCACTGGTATATGCTGTATTTTTGCTAAACTAAAAAACATGTGTACTATTTAATCAGCTATTTTAAGCACTGAAGAAAATATCGTGTAAATTAAGACCTGATAACAAGACAATAAAGTTATCAAAATAACGATTTTGAAGTTATTTGAAACATGATAAGGCCTATTGTCTCTAGCTTGATATTAAAACAGCAGTTACTTATCTCAAGCCATAATAACGTAATATATACAGATTTCAGTTAATTATATTATCTATAATCTGTATTATGTAGAGGTCTTTAATTACTGACAGACATTGTAATATTTTCCTAATATTTTCAATGTGAACATTAGGATGTATTGTATTTGTGTTTTGAGTTTGTTCTTCTATCACGCATAAACTACTGAACGGATTTAGATAAAACTTAGCACGGACATTTGTCCCCTTAGTTTTGAACAGGAACATAGTCTGTTCCTGTTCAAAACTAAGGGGACTTTATCCGGGCAACAACTAGTGCTTAGTAATAATAATAATAAAAACTTTATTTCGGATGGCATAGCCCCTTATAAATCTTACATATTTCTTAATATTTTTATTTTCTTTGACTCGGCACACCTACATAAGACATGACCCACTGACTCTGAAAGGGACTGTCCCTTTCAGAGTCAGTGGGTCATGGCAAAACGTACATCTATTGCGTTCAGAATGCCGTTGCAGCTACTCCACTACGGGCCAGCAGGGAAGCTGCTTTTTTGCGCATGAATGCCTGGGATTGCCTGAGAACCATCAAAATCAAAATCAAAATATTTTTATTTCACATAAACCTACATGGGCACTTATGAAACGTCAGAAGCTAGGTGCACTGTTCCAATTGGTCGTTTCCTATGGAAAAGATCCGGCAAGAAACTCCACGGTTACTCTTTTAAAAATAATTGGTTTTTACAATGTTTTCAAATTACAGTGTTAATAGGTAAGGGAGGACAGTGTAGGCCTGTCAAGAAGTACCAGGTACTTTACAAAAAATAAATGGTCTACAAATCTAGTCTATTAAGCCTACAACATTCTTACATTCACAAAATACACAAGAATCTAAGTAAAATATTAATAAAATTATAAAAATAAAAACTTATTTAAACCATATGACATGATTTCCATTACAACAAGTCGGAATTAATATTGTCCACAAACGCCACTACTACATAAATAATCAGAGCGTGCTTCAGCAAACATCTCAGACGCGCTGCACCGCTACGGCAGACCCAACAGCATCTTGAACGTATTATTGTACTGAGTGCGCAGCGCTCTGTACAATAAGCTTTGAATAGCGTAACCTTCACTTCTTCCATGCATCGTGCCAACCTGCGTGTGAGCATATTAGTTCATAACGCCAGAGCCCTGCGCTCCCGCTTAATATCCTCATCGTCCCTGAGGTCACCTGTCACAATGTGGACCTAGATATTTAAAACCTTGAACCTGCTTTAGGGCTATTCCATTGAAAAATACATGAGGCATATGGGTGGCTGTTGTTTGCCTGATTCCCTTTGAATGCCAGACTCCGGATTCCTAAGTTCTTATGCACCAATGCCAATGGTGTATCACGCGACATTTAAGATTAAACACTAAAATTTCACTCTTTATAGACTGAGATAACCCTACGCATCCGCGTACTTCTCACAAATATGCAAAAGTTTCCTTAGCCCGCTTATGAAGGGGCTCAGCAGCACCATATCGTCTGTATAGCTAATATTGTTAAAACAAGTGTCATTAATGAGAGCAGTGGTGGCCAGTGGTAACGGCCGCGACTTACGAGTTGTAAGTCGCGGCCGTTACCACTGCTGAACCCAGACAGGCGCTTTACTTTGTGTAAATTATTTCATCACCACTGCTGTCAAAACGATGAAGGAAAACATCGTGAGGAAACCGTCATGTCCTAGAACCAAAAATTCGAAGACATGTGACATCTACCAACCCGCACTGGGCCCGCGTGGTGGAGTATGGACCACTGCCTCTCACCGAGAGGAGTTCTGTGTCCCAGCAGTGGGAAAATTATAGGCTGATTATGTAAGTATCATCAATGTGGCAGCCGACATGTGTGCTACTGAGCCGCTTGACGAGCTGGTGAACATAAACATTATATTTGGCATTTTTCTCATGAAAGCTATCGACATATTGAATGGGAAATGTTAATTAAATATTGGTTTGGAAAGCATCTGGTTCACTCCAGTATAATTTGGGCAAAGGTCAGTAGGGCGCTGAAGTTTTTAGTGGATTGAAATTCGTAAATTAAATGGCAAAGTGTAAAGGGGAAAGTAATATCAGAGTATGAATTTGTATCCGGTTTATGCCAGGCTCATCCACTGTAACAAGGGACTTAATTATCTGGCGAAATTTGGGTGTACTACATCATCATCTGCCTTGCCTTTTCCCAACTATGTTGGGGTCAGCTTCCAGTCTAACCAGATGCAGCTGAATACCAGTATTTACATGGAGCGACTGCCTATCTGACCTCCACAACCCAGTTACTGGGTAATACCATACCCCTTGGTAAGGCTTTTTTTTTGTGGATGGGAAATCACCAAATAACTTCTCCCGCTCTGGGCGGACCGGGAGGGTGTGTCAGACTCTTACTGACTAAAACCCACCCATATTCCTTCCTGTTGCCTGTGTTGCGGGGGCCTCGGTGACCCATAAGTACCTTCCCGCGACCCCGGCAGGCATCGGCCCTAGTGGACCCCTACCTTTGTGCTGACAACATCTCTTTGAGGCGCGCGTGGAATACAACGCGTCGTCGACCCGGGCCTGGTCCTTACCGGACGGTGAGCTACCCATTGCTCACCGTCCGCAAGCCCGCGCCAACGGTGGCAGCGCTCCTTGGTAAGGCTGATTCTTAGATTTTCGGGCTTCTGACAACCCGTAACGTCTGTCAAAGATCCACGAATGACAACCGGGACCAATGCGCAACGGCTTAACGTGCTTTCGAAGGCGCGGAGGGGCCTTTGTATGTAAAGTTGGTCACCCATCCACGGACCACGGCCGCGGCAAGCGTAACTGAACCTGGTCTATCGACCTGTACGGCTGTTATTACTTAGCCACGAGCCCCTCGAGGGTGTACTATATACCTCTGTCTAATTCTAATCATTCGAGAAATACAGATTTTTGTAAAAATAAAATGGCCTTACTGGTGATGTGCTTCAGAAAGTTGAAGTGCGTAGCACTCCCAACCAGGCCTGTGTGGACCAGTCATGCTGTTTTGTAAAAGTTTCATTGTGAAAACTTAGGTGAAGTGAGCTGTCAGGATTGTCAATTCCTCGCATTAGGCGCAATGACAGCGTGAGATTTTTACCGAATAGTCCGCTAGTAGTGCTGGTGAAGTGAGCTTCGAGTGAACTGTCATCCCACCCTAGAGAGTGAGACTATTGACAAGTCACTTCACCCAAGTTTTTATGGTGTAATTTTTACAGAATATCACTACAGCCAGTCGATCCTGTAAAAATATTACCGTGATAACTTAGGTGAGGTGAGATTGACGTAAGCTGTCATTCCACGTGATGCTAGGGATTGACACTATTGAGCGCTCACTTCAAGCTCACTTCACCTCGATTTTCACGCTGAGATTTTTACAGAATAACACTACAGATATATGAACGAAAACGAAGCAAAAGGTAAAGATCTTAGCAGGTGGCGTTCTGTAGTTACTGTCTAACCCCAAGAGAAGAAGGTGTGAGTTTATTATGTATGTATAAAATGGCAATATATATATTAATTTCCCTTGCAATATTCAGATATTTTTAGGCAATCGAAACCCCCGCAACCCTGATAACTAGACTTTTATAGCACTAGGTTTCAAGAATAGGTACGAAAGACGAACCTACCTAAGTATAATGTAAACCATGTAATTGGTTGTACCATTGTTATTAAGGTCAATTGAATTGTACGTGCCTGTAGGGTCCCGACCTGTGCAAACAAGTCCGTTTGACAGATCAAATATGTACCTTCCTACCTACCTATCAAGCTACAGGTTGTAGACAAGGGAAAGTCCGTTCCTGAGTCCTTTTGTTTGATAGGTTGCTAATTAATGTATTTTTTTTTACATTAAACGAAAACTGGTAAAAAGAGAGCGAGAAAAACATTATACAGGGTAAGTTTAAAAGGAGTGCGGGTAGTTTAAGAGGTAATCACTTGCATAAAACTGGACAACTTTCCCCAAGGAACATAGGTCGAAATCTTAAATTTGATGATCGACTTTTCATACAAAGTGACTGGTCACGTGATCTATGTTTGTATGAGAAGTTGAATTTTATTTTATAGGTTTCGACCTATGTTCCTTGGGGAAAGTTGTTCAGTTTTATACACCTGATTACCTCTTAAAATATCCGCTTCACTTATTTTAAACTTATCCTGTATAATTATAGTACTTATAGCTTTTGCCCGCGACTGCGCGTGGATATCGGAAAATATCCCACAAGAACGTACTATAGAGATTATGTGTAAATTCAGGTTATAAACTATCTGTGTGCGAAATTTCACCCCAATCCGTTCAGCCGTTTTTGCGTCAATCCGGAATATACTTTTAGACAAACATACAAAAACTCTTCGTTACTATTTGTTTTGTCTTGTGTTCTATTGCTAGACGTACTAACAGAATTCATTGATAATACTCGTTGATAAGAACCATTCAAGAAGGAAAAACTTTACCAGACACATAAATTATACCTATTACATAATATTTATTTTATTGTTTACAACCTCCTCTGTCTTGTGGACAATAAAGTTATCTATGAATCCACATCGCACATCGATAAGCTGTCGCTCGAAAACAAAACTAACCTAGAATCTCATTATACGTTTTGATAGATTATAAAATTCAAAGAGATACTTTCTCCCACCATCATCATCATCATCACCATCGGCAGCCTTGTTCCTGCTAAGTATACTCAGCAGTGGGTGGATTAAGGCTCTCTAAAGATATACTCCTCCTTTTGTCCCATGCTTCCCTGATCTGTGCGAGTCTCCTCCAGGTCTTCCCTGCGATCTTCTCCCACTACCATCATCATCATCATCATTGGCAGCTTTGTTCCACCCAATGCTAAGTATAGACCTCCTCCTGTTGTCCCATGCTTCCCTGGTCTGTGCGAGTCTCATCCAGGTCTTCCCTGCGATCTTCCCCGCCTTTCCAACAAATGATAGTACGTAATAAATGGCAGTTCTAACAACCAATTACAGCGATAATGCACAAATTAGAATATTGTTTACGTTAAATTAAGACAAGATTACGGATCCTCTAATCAATGCCAAATACTCATTTATTCAGCCAACACTCCAACAGTTGTGTAGCCATCTCGAATTCTCGACCATAAGGTCGATCCAAAATTCAGTAAGAGAGAAAGAGATGAACATGTTTGATTCATTCAAATTACGCATTGCGTTGGCTGTATAGCCTTTCGCCTCATGATAAACAAATGTTTTCAAATCTACCTCGTCTATTATGTGAAAAGCCTGAATTTTAGCTTTTATTCGCCATTTTTTTAAGTTATTATTATAGCCTTTGTTATTTGGCATTTGTTAAATTCATGTTTTACATTTACAGTGAATTTAATTAACAATTAACATTCACTGTGAATGTAAAACATGATTTTTTTACGTTTACAAAAATATGTTTTATGATAATATTTGCATGGCCAAAATTCGTTGTTATTCTTTTTACTGTGATTTATTTTATACTTTACTAGCGACCTGCCACCCCTGCTTCGCACGGTTTGACGACTTGACAAAACATCGAGTTTGCTTTATTATATGGGAGTTTAATATTATTAAAAATATACATAAATCTTTCTGAATGAATTCTCCAAATCAAGGTGAAAACTGCATCAAAATCCGTTGTGTAGTTTAGGAGAACAACGCAGTCAAACACACAGACACGAAAAGCGACTTTAATCCTAACTATCCCGACAACATAAATGCGAAAGTTAGTTTGTTTGTTAGGCTTTCACGTTAAAACTGCTAAAGGGATTTGGATGAAATTTTGCACATGGGTAGACCATGAGCAGAGTTCGGACATAGGATACTTTTTTTTATCGCGGTAGTTCGTTGCCGAGGGATAATTTCCGAACTCCACGCAGGCGGAGCCGCGGGCATAAGCTAGTTTATAATATGTATAGACAAATACAAAAATAGATTTCAGGTATGAAAAGCCCATTTCAAAGGAAGGCTTCACGCGAAAGACATCTTTGAATTTATTCGGCTCGTGTTTCAATTACATGCAAATCACCTTTCAGATATGTTTATTTTATAATAACGGTCTGTAACTGCCCTAATTTCATGCGGAGGACTTTTGTCACTCAGAGAAGACTGGACAGAGCACTGGACAACACGTTCTGTAGGTATACTCTCTGCGTAGTTTCGCTCACCTTCTTGCCATGTTTACCTTCACCGTAAGTCAGTGATGTCCGTCAGTGAAGATTAATTATCGTCAGTGAAGAATAATAATTAATGAAGATTAATTACTTACTCGGAAAGTCACAAAAAAATCGAAAATGTCACATGACGCCTGCCTACATAAATCAGGCAACCTTGTGTTCAAAAACCGAACCTACCAGGAAATCACGACTCCATTCTTGTAACAAAAAAACCAAACCAAATCAAATGAATAAGTGCTTGTCAACAAGCATCTCCAAGAAATAGAAAACCTTCTATATAACAATCCGGCTTCCGACCAAAATAAACGTCTGACGATACATAAATCATCCTTATTTTACTGTGTTACTAAACATCAGGGTTTATGTTCGGATCCGCTAATATCCAAGTCGGTTTATGTAAGAGCCCTCTAATATCCTCGGAAAGACCAACAATGTGGGAAAGATACGCCGTGGTCCTACGTTATAGGATGGCCGAATGCTATGTAGTTTTATGTATGGTACTAGGTTAGCAGAAAATGAAAGGGATTTTCAAAATGTTTCTCTTGTGTGGAGATTCTATTTATAAATTGTTGAACTAGGAATTAAATGAAGTCATACCTAATTGGAAGTGTTATTGATACCGCTGTGGCATTAATTTTGAGACTGCGATTTGCTTTAATTAAAGCAGCTACTCACTAACATAATGTTTTTATTGTGATTAGGTTCTCTCTCTAAAACCCTGTCCTCGTTGATTTATATTTATTAGAAACCCCTGTTTCAAGTATTTAAACCTAACGTATTCAGAACGACAATCAATTTAGCTTTTTGAACACTATTCATTTTTAATTAACATTTACAAGTTCTACTTTCTAGCTTTTAAATAAAATTTTCTTTAAGAATGTTAGCACTGCATAAAGCTATTTACGTTGGTGCAACATAAGTCCAAAAAATCCTGTCAATGCTAACACTAAACCAAATCGTTGAGAGGCCAACCCTCCGGACGCAACCCATACCTGTGAAATAGTAACAGTTAGGATAAAAATCTTAAAAGGGAGCGATATAACGTTATGCTCAAGGTAAACCCTTAATGATAGATGTATTAATAGCTGTTTTATTATTTATGGTGCCCTGGTATTGTTTGGTCATGATAAGCTGACAACATAATGGTATAATAGTGATCGTCATTTGTTTGAAGTTTTTCCAAGCTATTACCTATTTTGTTTGTCCTTTAGATATTACCTGATATGATTATTTTCATTTATTATTTGTGAAACATGTAGAAAAAGTAAGCTTTTTTCAGTCTTCAACAAGACAATATCGATTTAAACTAGCTACTAACGTTAAACTAAACTCCGGCCGATGAGAGAACACTTTCCTGCGCGTCAGCTGAGTACAAAAAAAGACGTGTTTTACGAATTTATATTTTATTAGTTCCTAATCGTGTCCAACTGACAGGAGTCAGGGACACATTCTCTCGGTGGCCGGAATATAGCTACAATTATATCGTCCATCAATACCTTCATTCTCTTACAATCGCATTCTAAACTCGAAATTTGCCTTTCCATCAACCGTTCCACCTCCTCCTTCGCGAGCATTACTGCTTCGCAGAAAGAGGCCGACGCAAGAGATGGCCTCGGACAGTGCAGGGCCACCTTGAGTCCCAATTGCCGGATTTTTTCGACGATTATCGCATCTACGCATGCCGCTACTTCGGCCGCCGCCTGGTGCGGACTCCTTTGCGCCAGGACCAACGTGTCCGTGAACTCTCTAAGTTCATATTACCCTATTCAATGACTATTTCATGAAATCACGACATTTGGGGCCAATTCTAACTTTTACTGATTCTAATGATTATTTTTCTGCAAAAGCATATTTGTTGCGGTCGCGAATCATATTCCAATTAACAGACAACCTGACACTCACCTGCATATTGCAAAAAAAACGTAAGAGAATTTTAATTTCGCGGGCTACCTTAGGGCATCCCCTTAAGGCGCTGACAAGACCCAATTAATCAAAATAGCTTCTCTTAAGAAAAAAAAAATTGCCAAGCCTGTATAGTTTGTGGTAGGTAGCGGAAAAATATATGTTAATTTTGAACACATTTCCCAGAACTTGGTTGTTACCAAACACATTTTGGAAAAAAATCTCGATACAAACTAACGTTAAACCTCTTACCTTGAGTTCTAATCGAAAATATCTGTATTAAATATCAACATACGTTACGTATTTAATTAATAACAAGAACGTCTAATTTGAATGCAAAACTAGGTTGTTTTTTATTTTCGATTACTCAACACAATTTTGAGTAAATAGATAATTGCTTCATATTTTGCAATAAATTACAAGCGTTGTGTCATGTCGCTTCTTTTTCTTTTCTATGCAATCTGACAGTGACTGCGGTTTAGGTGTTGTCAGCGTCTTAACTGATATTAAATCATCACCCTAAATTTAGACAAATTCGCATTTTAATTTCTACCAAACTCAACACTCATTTCATCCCAACCCACATCCAAATCCTACTTTTGTTACCCCATTGTTCTTCATAATGTATGTAAAGGAACGTTCTTTTGTTTTCAGGAGCATCATAACATCGTATGTGACGCACAAGAATCTCAGCAATTTCACAGTGAGGGTAGGCAGTTCCTATAACAACAAAGCAGGAGCTCTCCATAAGGTAAAGTTTACTTTTATGCTACACAACAGAATTGGATTGAGTTCGTTGATGTATGGACGTTCTTTTTACCTGTTTTTCCGTGTTTTAGATGGTGTGAGGAATTTATATTTAAGGAAATTGTGTTTATTTGGATCTTGGGTAATTGAGTCTAAGTTATTGTCAAAGCAACTAGGTACACGCAGTTATCTCCGATTTTCGATGCCATTACTTATCATTGCTAAGGAAATGTCAGAACGGCCAAGATTGAGAGAACAGTGATGGCCCAGTGGTAACGTCCGCGACTTACGAGTTGTAAGTCGTAGGTTCGAACCCTGACAGGCGCTTTACTTTGTAAAAATTATTTAATCACCACTGCCCTCAAAACGGTGAAGGAAAACATCGTGAGAAAACCGGCATGTCTAAGAACCAACAATACATAGACATGTGACATCTACCAATCTGCACTGGGCCCGCGTGGTGGACAACGACCAACTGGCCTATGTCCCAGCAGTGAGTACATCATGGGCTGATTGTGGCCAAGATTCCACAGTCAGTATCAAAAGTTGTACAGGCAGAAATATTAACGAAAACATTATAGGTGCATCATTTAGATAGAAAGTTAAAAGATCAATGGAATCGAAAATTAAAATCGAAAAATAAATATCAAGTATTGATTTTGACCTGACTATATTATGAAGATAATTTATTTTAGCTATCCGTATTGAGGTTTCTAATGTCAACATTTCAAACAAGCGCCTAATCTAACATCCAAATTCCAACAAAATAATTATATTATGAAAGATCCCTTACCGAGCCGATAAAACGTCGCACCACTAATTTATCGCAGCCCTGTCATTTCATTATCTTTTTCCACTTAACTGACTTTTACGCGACTTTCCTTGTTGATCCTCTTCGTTCCCTCTGTTTGCCTGGACCTACTTGTGTAATAAAAACTGGCTTCTGAGGAAATATAATTAACTGAAAAATGTATGCCTTTTGAAGTGCCTTTTGTTTTTGTTATCTTTTTCAAATTAAAATGTCACTATCGTTGCGTCTCTATACTTAGAAGTATTAAAGTGAGACGATTAAACGTATTGAGCAAAAGCGCTTCCAAAGGAGGTTCTATCATTCAGCTTATTTATTCTCGCTATCCGAAACTCCTTGGTGGAATTCTTATATATTTTTATGGAAATTGAAAATAAACCGTAAAGGGACGGCGCTATACAACGAAAAATGCGGGAAAACTGGTACTTAAGTGAGAGTACTTATTTTACCGCACATTCAGGCTTCGTAATAGTACATTATGATACAAGTGTGCTATGTTGGTCATTACACGCGAGGGGTATCATTCGCGCAAGCCGTAGGCGAGCACGATAAGGGGGCCGAGTGTGTAATTATCAATGCACACGCGTTTCATATGACGTTTATCAACACACTTGCGAAGAAAAAACCAGACTTTGTTTTTCCACTGTATAAAAGCTTCGAAGGCCGCTAGCTCTCTAGATTTTAGGGAGTGGCAACTAGCGTTTCGTGCCTCGATTAGTATTACAGGCAGTATCAAATCTATGCATTGTTCTTCGTCCCTACGTGAAGTTGACATTTTTAATAATAATTAACCACACAACGAAAACTTTAACAAATATGTATGGAAAATGGCACGCTGGTTTTGTTTTTTCCGTGCACCGCGCAGGTTTATATAAAGGCACTGGCAATAAATATATATATAAATAAACAAATAAATAAATAAAAATATTATAAACACAAAATATTTTTTTATATACGCAAATTAAGGTTAATATGTAGTGAAAAATATATAATTTGATGAAATGATAATAATTTTGATGATTGATTTATCAAATGTAACCTAAAATTGTTTATTTATTCCCAAAAATATTCATTGTTTTTAGACATAAAACTCTTTGCAGAGATTGAAATAAAAAGTAAAGTAAAAGACACTAGTGTGGCAATGTAAAAACACGAATGTATAATAAGCTGAATTATGAACTTAAATGCGTTGCCATAAGAGTCGCAAGTGTGTTGAAAATGCATTTATAAGAATGCTTTTTCACCCTGAGGATGAATGTCACTTGCCCGTCTTACAACGACAAGGTATTGTCTTTGTGACAGGTATATCATGTTGGTAATGTTTATAATTAATGCTCTTTGAATTGCCTTTCATTTTATATTGTTTTCCAATTATAACGTCATTATCGTTAAGTAGTACCTTTATTATACTTAGTAGCTTTGTTTCGTCCGCATATTGATTTTCCTGAATAAAAATAACCCTATATCCATCTGGGTATTTTTAACCTCTCTGGCAAAATTCAACGATTTATTGGGTTCTGTTGTTTAGCCGTAAAAGCCGTAAACATCTTCACTTTAACAATATTCGTAAGGATATATATTTCATTTGTTTTATTAGATTTTCAGATAAAAGGTTTTCTATTTTCTATTTATTTTTCTATTTATTTTCTATTTCTAATTCCTATCACTTTTCTCTGTGTTAATGCTACTCGTGCTTCCCTTAAATATGCATTTGTAAAAACAAAGGGACATTCGAAATCGCAAAAAAATACTTTTAATATTTCTAAAACGAATTGAGCCCGCAGGAGAAGATATCTCCAGTTATCCAATCAGCAAAAACAAACGCATTTTCAGTGATTACAACATCAAGTTAGTCCCAAAACCAAAAGGTTATAACGGTATCAAGAAAACGTAATAACGTAACCAAATTAGAGGTGATAGCAGACGCGTAAAATCTTTGCTGCGACATTGGAGGGGCTGGTAATGAGTCGGTTACTGAATTCGTTTATTGTGGTTCGGCGTATGAGCATCTTTGGGCGTGTGAATTTGGTTTAAGAGGATCTTTTTAGGGGATTGTGAGGCAAAAACTTCAATTTAGAACGTCGAGATAGGACTATTTTTGTTAGAGCCTACGCTTAATTTACTTCTGTGTTGATTATTATCTACTTATCTTGCCTTGGCTACATTTCTGGGATCCGCAAGTTTATTTAAAAACTGGTCCTTTATGTCAAGCGAATGGGTATTTATTTATGGTACACTGCAGTGAACGAATTTAGGTCAATGTGGACAATGTGGTGATAACTTTATGGCCTTTTATAAATAAGAAAGTACAATAAGAAATAAAACTCACTGGTTTTACAAACCAGACTAAATCCGTTTCTTTCGAAAGAGTAATTTAATGAACCACTAATTAATTCATCTTATGTCATCAAAACTGTACAAATAGAACCAGCCAACTAAAATGAACGTGATGTACTAGGAGAACAGATAGCGTCAGCAGGTTCCATTTGAGCACAGTTCATATTTTATTTACGTATGGCCCGTCGCGTCTGCGTACTACGGTCACTGATATGGCTGGAAAGCGCGGTAATTAAACATTTCATGTTGGATAGTTTGTTGAACCCGTCTATTGCGACCTATTCATTTGTTTACAGAGAAACTTTACAGGTTGTAGACATTATAACTTGTCGCGGGAAGGTACGAAAGGGTTACCGAGGCCCCTGGCAACACACGCAACGGAAGGAACACGGGTGGGTTTTAGTCAGTAAGAGTGTGACACATCCTCTATTATATTATCAGTTATTTGGCAATATCCCATCCAAAAAAAAGACAATATAACTTCAAATATTGGAAGGCATTATAAATTTCCGTCACAGCACTAAGGCATCATCTGATTAGCTTTTTTTGAGGTAGGCTTCCATTCCAGTATAATAAAACGCGCTTTTCACGGAGCGTCTGCCATATATACACGTCCACAATACACTTAGATTATCGTCATCGTCATTGACAGCCTTGTTCCAATAACTGGCTGGGTAGGTTTCCGCCCTTTTGTGCGATGCATCCCTGGTATGTGCTAGTCTCACGTACACACTTATCGGAAATATTAACCAACGAAATACGACTTAATCGTAGTTAAACGGTATAGTAAAACCATTGCTTATAAATAATTATGGTTAAGCATTTTCGAGGAATTGATAAAACTAGTTACTACGTACTAACTCCTCGAATTAAACTTTTATCACCCGACTTAAAATTAACTGTCCTACCAGCTGGTCTCTGGAAATAAAAACGTAATTCAATTGCGTTTTCTGGCTCTCTAAGTAAAAACAAATGAAGATTTTTGTACCTTTGAGTCTGGCTTTGGCGTAGCATAAACGTACGGTGAACGCCTATGCAGGGCATAGGTTCAATGCAAAACCCACTCTAATTAAGGCTACCTAACAAACATGGAGAGATCAACCTGGACAGATAAATCCCCGCTAAATCGGTTTGAGCGGATGCATGCTCATACGCGATGTGTTTAGTTCTTACTAACGTTATATACCGACCATGTGAGGCAGCCTTTTAAATTTTCAATGCAAAACCATCACGATATTTATTTTTTAATTCCAGATAAAAATGATGATCAACAACTTCGATCTTCACGTGACAGCAGTCAAGGTGGAAACTCCGATGGTGTTCAGTTCTCGAGTGCAGAGCGTCAGACTGCCGGGCGCTGATGACGAAATCACGCTCGGATTCCTAGCCGCCATCGTCGCATGGACTCCTAATGGGGTGAGCATCGAAATTGTTACTACTGCGGGCCTAGCAAGAACGCGCGGAGTAAAGTAAATTTGATCTATTTCAAAATTGAAAATACTCGTTTCGCAAACAATACACTTATTACCTGACTACCCCAGGAGGGTAATGTTTTTCGAGAGTATGTATGTATGTATGTATGTATGTATGTATGTATGTATGTATGTCTATTTCTTTGGCACGCTCTGTAGCCTAAACGGCTTGATGGATTTTAACATAAGAGATGTCTTTAGATTCGTCTTAATTGTGGAAGTGACATAGGCTATATAATATTTATAAATTGCATCCGCAAATACAAAAAAAAAGGGGGAAAAGTTTTTTTTTTAATTAATTGCAACAATATTGGTATCAAATAAAAGCTAGAAATGAGTAATTTTCAAATATATATAATAATAAAACTAAAAAGCTTGAACTAAAATAAATTATTTAAAAAACAAAAAACCCGACTGCAAAAACACATAACTGAAAAGGGAAAAACAAACATTATAATCTATATAATTTTGGTCTTGCAGGCGGGGACAGTGAAATAACCTGAAATATGGTGTAACTTTTGATTGTCCCCGCCTGCAAGACCAAAATTATATAGATTATAATGCTTGTTTTTCCCTTTTCAGTTATGTGTTTTTGCAGTCGGGTTTTTTGTTTTTTAAATAATTTATTTTTAAGATTTTATTCGTTTGACAAAAAACACGATTCCATAAAATTTTCTCGATAGAAAAAAAAAAGTTACCTCCAAACCGAACAATAAACCGCTAGTATTAAACATATACTTCAATTTATATCACAAAACTTTGCATAATAATAATAACTAAATATAAAGCAAATACAATGTTTTTAATTGTTTCACCATAACAAGAAATTACCTAAACTATCAGCGCCTTGGAAATTTCTCCCTACTACCCTGCCTCGCCTCTGCTAGTGAGATATAGAGTGAGGTGGCGCTGAGGTATTATGGACTCTTAACCTTTCCAATTTGAGATGTTTAAAGTAGTTAAAATGCCGCCAATAAATAAACTTCATACAAAGTACTGGCTTATTCATAGGCTTACTAAATAGCCCTTAAATCCCCAGCCCTAGCTACCTACCATTATTCAAACTAAGTAATACTTTAAGGCCTACATTAATATCAGAAAAGCCATAAAGATTTCTCCATTAAAATACGAGTCTAAGATTGTGAGACCAACCATTTATATTATGACGTCAGATAAAAAAATGTGAAGAAAAAGCTTGGACTGCGTTGAACAATGGTGAGCAAAACTCTAAGCATATGAATTTCCGCAGAATGTACAATGTGGCTTAGTACAATATTTTACGAAATGAAAAATGTATTTTTTTTGTGGACGAAAGAAAGAAGAATAAATAAAATACCACCCTGTTATTGTGCCACTTGAGGGCAAAAATCTGTCCTTTTAAAGCGAGGAAGGAACGTGCGTTTTATTACTATTCTTGTTCAGAGAGTTAAAGCAGTTTTAGACCTTAATATTTAGGCACTTTATGTACATATACGACTTAAAAAATCAAAAGGATTAGGAGGATTACCGGACTGTTCACTAACCGAATAACCTAATATTCTTAAAAACTAGTTTTTACCTAATATAACTAAATCTACATATAGTGACCTCATTGGTGATGTTCTTCAAAAAGGTCAGGTGCGTAGTACCCGCAACTGGCGTGCGTGTATGACCAGATGTATGAACGTAAACGAAGCAAAATTAGTATGTAAGGAGCGTAGCTTATGGCGTTCTATAGTTTCTGCCTACCCCCATGGGAAGAAGGCGTGAGTTTATTTATGTATGTAACTAGCTAAATAATATTTTCTTTTGTTTCCACAGCATATGCGAGTAGTAAACGCCCCAATTATTGATCCTTCAATATGCGAGATCGACACGAAGATGCTACCAGGACACTATGTTTGTGTAGGAGGTGTTCAGGATCCTAACAGACATTTCTGCAGGGTATGTTGACTGTTGAGTTGATTTATTACGCATCTTTCGAATTCATAGGGAGTGTGAATTGCATAGGAATATTGTCACACATGCAAGATCAGTGTTATATACATGTATCTCGTCACGGTATTGCAAGCTTTAGCTCCTTAGGCATAGCATAATCAGCCTACAACGTATCCACTGCTGGGACACAGGCCTCTTCTCTGAGAGAGGAAGTGGGCTGTAGTCAATCCACGCTGGCCCAGTGCGGGTCAATGGATGTCACATGTCTTCGAATTTTTGGTTCTAGGACATGCCGGTTTTCTCACGATGTTTTCCTTCACCATTTTGAGAGCAGTGGTGATGAAATTATATACACAAAGTAAAACACCCAAGCGGGCGCTTTACTTCGAGCTCACGACCTACAACTCGTAAGTCGGGGCCATTACCACTGGGCCATCACTTTTGATATTTATAAAAAATCCATAATTAAATTACTTACACGTTAATTTTGTTATTTTGTTACGGAAATGTAATAATTATGCGCTGATTAATCAGATCATTTAAATAATACGCCAAAACTAACAAAACAAACCTTTTCATCCCTTGTTACAAAGGCAACATAAAGTAGGAAGGCGACATTAGGAAGCAATTACACGGAAATTGAAACAATCTGAACTTTACCTAAATTAAACAAAGAATTTCAACATCAAACAGTAATTATTAGAAAGGTTGGAACTGGGTCACGAAATACAGGAAGATCGATACTTGAGTAACATTCTCAATTGAAAATTAATGTTTTCTCCTAGTTAAGGGGACTACAGGACCTAAACGCAAATTTTGTAAGTTTTATAATGCCTTAGAGAATATGATCCACTGCAGTAAACAAAATAAGAAATTTAATATATGATATTCTTAAGGATATATGGATAGATAGTGTGCTGAAAACATAATATAACTAATTCGATACGATAGAAAAAAATCTCGAAGATACCTCTAAAAATTTCTTTTAACGATTAAAAACCATACTAATATAGGTACATGCAATCATTCTGATTTTTTGTCAGATTATACTCGTATATAATAGTGTTTTATTTTTTTTATATAATCTATAGCTTTTTTGTAAATTGATAATTGCTTCATATTTTGCACTAAATTACCAGCGTTGTGTCATCGCGCTTCTCTTTCTTTTCTATGCAGTCCGACAGTGACCGCGCTTTAGGTGTTGTCGGCCTCTTAATCTTAATCAGATTAATGGATTTGCCAATTAGATGTTTTGATAAGCATTCACGGTAAACTCTTCGTCATTTCAAGGTTGAAGAGGGATTTGGTATTTGGAAGCTTTCGTATGGCTGCACATGTATGTATAAAGTTTTTGATTAATTACCAACCTGTTCTACAACGTTTGTATATATTATGTGAGCACCATGTATCTATCATATAATAATTAATTTATCTGTCATTGCTTCATTAGGGTTCCGTAGTCAGCTTTATAGTTTTGCCATGTCCGTCTGTCTGTCCGCGGCTTAGGTCAGAAACTACTAGAAAGCTGTAATATGGCATCGGTATATTAATCACGCCGACAAAGTGGCAAAATACAATCTTGAAAAGAAATTGTAGGTACCTTGCACGTAAAGTGGGGATGATATATTTTTTTTGTCTTCTATTTCATGGTGTGCGGTATTGTTGCCTTTACCGTTCAAAAATATTGCGGTTCTGTCAAAACCTTTTTTCGATTCAGGAATCCGTTTGTGCATCTAATACTAAGCTTTTAAGTACTAATATACGTGTTAGAGTCAAGTGTCCCCGTCCCGTCAGCTAAATGGTTGTTTATGGATATGTGAAAAATATCATGGCAGTAGTATATATAATGAAATTAAAAAGAAAACTATCACCGTTAAGTAGGCTTTAGGAGTTATGTTAAGTTAGCGTTAAGGCTTCGTTCTGGCACTTTCCATCGGCAAAATTTGCGTTCTTGATGCGAAAGGCTGCATCGCCTAATTGTGAAACATGCAACAAAGTTGATGATGTGCAACATTTGCTGATGGAATGTGCTAAGAACAGGATGAAAGGGAATCTCTGGCTAGGGAGTTTAATTTAAATATGTGGGATGTTGGTCTTATTCAAAATATTTTGGCATATCCTAAATCAGAAAGGACTAAACGTATAATTTGTGGTTTAATTCAGAAGTCTAGGCGGTGATTCTTTTTTCATTTTTCATAGTATATATGTATAGTTATAATATGTATAGTTGTGTGTAAATAGAGCATAAGGTACAATGGGGTTGACGTATCCGTGTGGATAAAAACCCCTTATTAATAAAGAATAAAAAAAGTAGGCTTTACAAGTTAACGAGTAATAGTCGACCAACTTACATTTGCAGTTGGAGAATTGACCGTGACGTATATCGATGTATGGGAGAGCAGTAATTTTAGTCTAGGTGTATCTTCACATATAATTATATAAATAATGTACAAATATTATAAAACATTTTAAAAGAGTAACGGTAGAGTTTCTTGTTCATTATTTTCCATACAAAACTACCTTTTGGAAGGGGCGACTAGAATCAATTATTTTTTTCTGTAAATTTTGACGTTCAAAAGTGCTTTTTATGTGCCTATCATAATTTAATACACATGCAAAGGTCAGATTTTTTGTTTGTTACGCTTTGACGCTTAAACGGCTGAACGGGTTTGGATGAAATTTGGCACACGGGTAGACCATGATCTGGATTAGAACATAGGATACTTTTATCCCGATATTCCCACGGGATCGAGACGTATGGGGGTGAAACCGCGGGGCGCAGCTAGTTTGAAATAAATGATTCTACTTTGACTTTGACGTGTAAATGACCTTTTGTTTCATAGATCGTAAACTAATTGCAAAATATAGTCTTCTATTTACCCCTACGCAGAGCCGCTCTAAGAAAATGTTCATTATCATCATGGTTCGCAAACGGATTGGTAAACGCTCGCTATAAACCTAGCGTGCTGGTCATATGAAGCTATATCATGCAATGATTGAAGAAACATATTTTCCAGTATTCCTGCTCATCATCATCATCATTTCAGCCAAAAGACGTCCACTGCTGGACATAGGCTTCGCCCAAGCAGCGCCCCTTCGGCCGGTTCTGTGCTTCCCACATACAACGGATTCCTACGGTATCCACAAGGTCATCGGTTCACCTTGTAGGAGGCCTTCCAACGCTACGTCTTCCGGAACGCGGTCTCCACTCCAGAACCTTTCGGCCCCATCGGCCATCTGTTTTGCGAGCAATGTTCCCTACCCACTGCCACTTAAGTTTGGCAATTCTTCGGGCTATGTCGGATACCTTGGTTCGCTTGCAGACCTCTTCATTCCTAATTCGATCGTCTCCATTGTTTTTTTGGAATTTTAGCCTTCTAATAAGGCCCCTTTTTTTTGGTTGGGAAATTATCAAATAAATTCTCCCGCTCTGGGCGGAGCGGGAGGGTGTTACTCACTTAAAACCCACCCGTGTTCCTTCCGTTGCCTGTGTTGCCAGGGGCCTCGATAACCCTTTCGTACCTTCCCGCGACCTCAGCAGGCATCGGCCCTAGTGGACCCCTATACTTGTGCTGACATCTCTTTGAGGCGTGCGTGGAACACAACGCGCCGTCGACCCGGGCCTGATCCTTATCGGACGGCGAGCTACTCATTGGTCACCGTCTGCAAGCCCGCTAATAAGGCCCGTTTCTGCTCACTTAACGAAAATGTCAAAATCCATCATAATGTACAAAGTAACTTTTTGAACAGGATCACTGAACAACTATGCCAGCCGTTATAGAGATAAACAAATTATGTCAAAAAATCATCCGTTTTCGATTCCGTTCAAAAACTCATTCACGTTATATTTTCTATTTCCATTGGGCTACGGTGAAAGTGTCTCCTCCAAACTCGTCCACGTCATTGGTCCATTTAATCCTACTTAATTAAATGAATTCGAAAGTCTATATATTTTACTCAATGCCGAGTAAAGACCGATAAATTCCGCCATAAGGAATCCCCCGTCAAGGGCCTCTGTCAAGGGAAAACACGTTATTTTTTATCCCGTACTTGAATGTCGTTCCCATGGGGTTAAGAGTGAAATACGATAGCTTTTCTGTTGAACAATCGCTTGACAGGTCGGTAATTTTATCAGTGAAATTGAGAAAACTACTAAAGGAAATCGTGACGTTAGTAAATCAATGTATATTTTTGGATTTTAAGGGAAAATTACCTAATATTTTTTAGAAACTTAAACAAAAAAATTTCCTTTCTTACTCACACATTACAAAACGTCAAAAAAAGTACCTAGCTCATAAATGATTGTGTTCATCCGCCTGCCACCATCACAAAATTGAAAGGAAAAAAGAAACAAAATACATTTTTGTCCAATAAAATGCTTTTTTGTTTCTTTGTCACTGTCATAACAGTGCCTAAAGTCCAAAAAATAAGAAACAAAAACGAATACTTTATATTTTTTACTAGCGACCCGCCCTGTTTCTCACGGTTTTTATGTCATGATAAATCATCAGGATTTCTATAATATTAATTATATTTAGTATGAATTGTAGAGAAATGAAACAATTTCGTCACTACAAAAATTACTAAGTAAATGGCTTAATTGCCTTAATATGTGGTACAAATTCTATAACAAAACAACAAAAAAGTAAGCGGTACGAAATCTGTCGTACACCTTTCGTATATTAACTCAAACAGTGATTTTCGATGACTGGCAGTTCCTATCAAAATTTTGACAACATTACATGTAAACCTAACATATTTGAATACTCAAAAAAATAACAATAAAAAAAGTAAAACGGCTTGCAAGCAAAAAGTTATCACCGCAGAGTCCAGAATGAAAAAATACACACATACCTTTCGTTATAAATTCTCTAAATAAAGGTGAAAACTGATTCTAAATTCATTGCCTAGTTTAGAAGAACTAAGCAGGCACACAGACAGGCATGAAAAGTGACTTTATTTTATACTATTTATAGAAAAACGCTGCTCCGAAATAAAAACAACCCACCCATATTTACATAAGATGCAAAAATACTTTGCTGATTACTGTATACTCCGTTCTGAAAATCGCTAAATAATAAAAGGCAAAGTAAACATCATTACGTATGGTGTTAATAGCCATAATAAAATTAAACGTACTCGATACGCTCACGGAAGCACAAACATATAAATCATCTGGATCGTTCCGCTACATTGTTTTATGAGATCATTTATAAATGTCATTGGGACGAAGAATAAAAACAAATGGGGTTAAAACATGCAGTTGTTTATGTAGTCGCCATCTGAGGGATCGCAATGTTGAGGTTGATGAGTCTTTTGTATGGTAAAAATGGAACAAATGTGGGGTGAACAAGGAATATCAAATATGGGGCGAACAAGGAATATCAAACACGGGGCGAACTTTTTGGGGCGAATGTGAAACAAATCATGCTTTCAAATTGCATTGACATTTGAATTTATTTGAAGGAAAGTGACAGTATGGTTGGAGTGTCAATACTGTTACTCGTCCTCCAACCATACTGTCACTCGTCCTTACATCCCTACACTATTATTATAAATGCAAAAGTAACTTTTTATGTCTGTTAGATTTTTACGCTTATACCACTAAACTGATAGTTATGAAATTTGAAAAAAGCCTAGGACCTGGAGACGGACAAAAGCTACTTTTCATTCTAGATCGCAGACGAAGACGAAGAAAAAGCTAGTAGTAGGTATACTATAAAACGAGACGTCTCTCAGTCTGTTAATCCGTTAGTGCGCTTATAACCTGAGAAACACCTTTAGAGCATGGAAATCTTAAATATATATTTAAAAAAAGTTAACCTTAAATCGTGTTGAAATCGCCGTAATCGTGTCGTGTCTTTAATCGTGTTATCGTCTTCTTCTTCTTATCTTATGTATTCCTTAGTAGATATACTTCAGTTTATAAACACTCACTTCTATTGCAGAGAGACAACGGTGGCGCAGTGATCCAGAACAACACCTTAGTAGCCATATCTTCCTTCATCAACACTTGCGCCCTGTACTCCAAGACTCACTCCTTTCCCAAGATCGCCAGCTTCGTCCGCTGGGTCGACACCGTCATCTGGGACGAGGTCATCAAACCTTCGACCACGGAACCAACCACCACGACTTCAAGGTCAAAAGTGCCGCCAAACGCAACGAAAAAAGAATCTGAAAGCCATAGACCATACTATGCAGATGTCGAAAAATACATGTTAACTTTACCTTACGACCCCATAAATGTACCAATAGAACCGTCGGAAGATAATTCAGTGCTGCCAGGAATGAGTCTTTATGAGTCGTACTTGCTAAGTATAGCTAGAGCCAAGAGTTCGACCACTGCGGCTGCAGTCACCGTTAAAAACAAGACGGAAAGCACCAAATCTTCTAAACAACCCAGATTGATTTCCCAGCACTTATACGCTCGTATGCCCAAGAAGTATGACCGGTATGATTACCTTTACTTTCATTTACATTCATTTAATTTAGATTCGTTTTTAAAGGGTTTTATGTCATTTTTAAGGCCTGGCACTGAACATTTATTAAATAATCTGTCATACATTGCAGTATTTCATTTGTTTTTCTTTTTTATAGTGTCTGGTACTAACGTGTGAAAGAACCAAAGGAACGGATGTGAAGGCTTTTAAGGGGTGATCCTTGCCATATTTACGGAGGTAACTATACTGCCGATCTAAATAAATAAAAACACAGGATTTGGAAAATTAAGTGCTTTTTTTATTAGTAGGTAATATGAATGTGTAATATTAAATTGTAAATAAATAAATAGAACTAAATAATAAATCTACATTAATTTCTAAATAATTCCTTTTATTACTCGCTCCATAAAAATGGTAAAGATGCTGAACCCCTCCCATTATCAAATGTCAGTTTACTCGATAGCTACTCCACCTCCGTCTAATTGATGACACCTTAGTACATCTGCAGGCTTAGCACGAGCACTGTTTTGTCTACGGAAGAATAGACAAAAATGACGTTCCGTGTAGAAAGTACGACGGCAGCAAAATCGAAAGAGTCAACTGCACTTTTTACGAAATTCACTCTTTTACATAATTCGACTCAGAATTCTAAGTTTTGTCATACGATTTTTTTTTTTCTGTTTGATTCTCAATTTTTACTGATATTAAGTCCCGTAAAGACAACTACATTTTTTTTCTGAAAGTGTCGAACACCGTATTTTGGAACAAAACATTATAATAGTACCTAATATTGGCCTTCACCATTTCCTTGGTAATGCCCTATTAACAAAATGATGTAAAATAGGAGAAGATAGCTTTGCTCTTCTATTAATTACGATAGTTTTGCGTTCAAAACGCTCTCCTGTGAAATCATGATTTTGTAGATAACCATATATACCTTGTGGCCGTCGACTAGAAAAGTGCAAATTGTCTTTACTACCTTAGACAACTGTCAGTTGTCAGTGTGATTTTGACAGTTGGGTATAGAAACTTTCTTCTGAAATAGTCTACATAAAAAAGGACCTAGACAAGCATCGTTAGAAACGAAAGACAAAGTGACAGATTGCAGAAAGATTTCTACAGTGCGATGTCAAAAATGGAGAATCGAAATGTCACTTTGTATAGAAAGAGCCGTGTCTATTCTTCGAAGAAATAGAGAGTGTCATGCTAAGCCTGCTGCTAGGTGAAGCTTAATACATCAATGTGCCATCCTCGTGGGATTGGAGCCATTTCCACATATTCTGGCTTTGGATCAATATTTAATATCGCAGATGTTTATTTGAGTTCGCTCCCAGGAGTCCCAGGTGTATAGCTCTCATTAATATCAGGGTATAACGAGCCTGCGGCTTCGCTTGCCAAAACTGACATTTTAGTTTGTTCATTTTCAAGAAAAACATGTTCAGGATTTCATGTGTGAATGCATGTTTGAACTTGAGAGTGCTATGTACTCGTAATGTAAAACTCAGTTCATCGTTAATTTCTGGTCTACAAATATGGTATGGCGTTGTAGGCAAAGTAAGAACCCAACAATATAAAAGATGCTCGCCTTACTTTTTTCTGTCAAATGTTTTGGGGGCACGTTATCAGGTGACCTCAACATTCTATGCCATCCTGATAGTGCTATACCAATCAACACGGCCGATATCAGCTACTGCTGGACATAAAATACCTCCTAGACAATAAAACCACATACTAAAACACCCTTTTTCATCTTTTTTCAGTCTTTTGCCATTACATCTGCAAACATCCACTTGACATACTCGTAATCCACAAATCCCCCGCTACAACGATCTGTTTTGAGGATAATTACCAGTTCCACCCACACTTATCAAAGAAACTAACCTCCTAATAACCTGAAACTTGACAAGGCTCAAAAATAGTATTTTTATTGACAGCAAAATAACATCGGTAATAATCAATTACAGTCAAAATGAAGGTCGCTACAAAGAGACCATTATCGTGAACAATTTGTCATCGGCCATTAAAAACGTATAAAAGAAAATTATAGGAATTGTTTCAGTACACAGTGGGTAATAATAAAATCAATAAGATATCTTATTCAAATAATATAAATACTATTATATATACGTATATACTATCTTATATAAATACTAGGTATTCAACTATCTGTTAAGTATTTACTTTTATTTTAAAACGGAATTTGTAATCACCAATAAAATACAACTAATTAAAAAGATATTTTTAAAAAACAGTTTATCAAAACCAAATAAACCTTCAAATCCGCAAGATTTCCAAAGCGTGAAAAATATTACCTATTCCATTTTAGATTGTCCTAACTCCAATACAGAAAATGTATACGAAATACGCTGTACACAGGAAAATGTTCTTCTGTATTCATATAGTTACAGAAAAAAACTCTATATATACTAAATCATCATATGCCTAGCCTTTTTCTAAGTTGGGATCGGCTTCCAGTCGATCCGGATGCAGCTGAATACCAGTGTTTTAAATTTTACATGGAGCGACTGCCTATCTGACCTCCACAACCCAGTGACTGGGTAACATAATACCCTACATAATAAAGCCTTGGAAATACTGGTTGACAGATTTTCGGGCACCTGACTACCCGTAACGACTGCCAAAGATCTACGAATGACAGCCAGTCATTAAAAAAATGACATTACCTTCTTTACCAGTCCTGCTAACTGCGAAGTTATGCAAAAAAAAAGCAACTTTAAAAAAAGAAACAAAATTCTACAATCTTTTAATCCTGCCACATAGGTAAAAATGTAAACACATAGCCGCAAAGCAATATGCATTTAGTATACAGATAATGTTGAATCTCATTAACATTTAGTATAGCGCGCGGTTGCTCAATTGGCCACGGTCCAAACGATGTGTACCAACGCTTATATTTGTCAATAAAAATAAACAGTATGGCTAGTATTTCACTGATATTTTAATTGGTTCTCATCTCCTGTTATTCTTTGTTATTATATTCATTGCTATGACAATCATTAGGGTGTTTAGTAGTCGGAGAATTCAGACAATCTATCTTACGAAGTCCTCCGGAAGGCCATCGGTATTTCGTAGTTTGATTTGAGGCTAAGATTTCTATTGATTCCTACAAACCCTATATACGATGAGAAATAGAAATGGAAGTAGTAAGATAAACTGTAGACTGTAATGAAGACCATAGAGCTATGTAAGTTAGATTCACATGAAGGAGGCACTCAAGTCGTCGTCACTGCTAAACATCTTCAATTAATTAGCGGTGATGTGATCCATCACGCTTCCCAAAACAACTGGTTATTTCAGTACAAAAAATATATCGGACAGAAAAATCGTTTCCATGAGAATAACATGTTTACAGCAGCCATGTTACTACGTAACAACGCAGTGTTTATTTATTATTTAATATTACAGCGAGCCAAAAGGTCAAAATATTTCCACAATCATGTTTACTTTATTAGCAGTGGCCATCAATTATTCACGAATCGGCTTTGTAATGGACATATTAATAAAGGACTCCATTTGAGCCCTATCAGGTCAATGAATTAGGGTAATGTTTTAGTTCGTAATTATTCATTGTTAGTTGCTCTTTTAAGTTCATGCTTGCCTGGTAGTTGAGTTGAAAATGGGAGCTGCTTTGTTTTATTTGGTTTGAATTCTATTCTTAGAAAACTGACCTTTGTCGATGGTCCGTCCACTCATACTTAGAATTTGTGCTAAAAAGAAATAAGTAAGTACATTCTGTATACCCTGGGAACTCAATGAGTACAAAGAACTTTACTGACTAATTTAATCTTTTTACCACATAATGAGCTTCGCTGACAGAAGAACCTTCAAACCTCAAGAGAGATGATTAGGCCATTATCCTGGATAATCACAACAGGCAAATAGCATAAACATAGCATAATCAGCCTATAATGATCCCACCGCCGCGCTGGGACACAGACAGGCCTCCTCTCTGTGAGAGTGAGTGGGCCGCAATCCACCACGCTGGCCCAGTGCGGGTCAACGGATGTCACATGTCTTCGAATTGTTGGTTCTAGGACATGCCGTTCGTTTCCTCACAACGTTTTCCTTCACCGTTTTGAGAGCAGTGGTGATGAAATAATTTACACCAAGTAATGTGCCTTGCCTTGGTTCGAACCTACGACCTACAACAACTCTTAAGTCGCAACTTTTTCCACTGGGCCACCAATGCGTACTGCTCAAAACAGCCAAATAAATGCCATATTACCCGTAAAAATAATTTCAACAATGATAGATAATAACAGACGAACAATCCAAACCATCTTGATCCAATATCAAAATGAATTCGTACCGTTTCAAACGCTTTCATTGATCCAGTCTAGAACATTTTTTCAAAGCGGGAGCAAACGAGGAAACCCTTATTATGCGGTCAGTGGCATAACTTTGGTTTGACTATGTTGCTTGTGGAATCAACAAACCTAGTTAGTAACATAGACTTTTACATATTTCATGTTTAGAAGTTATCTGTTTCTTTGGTTGAAAAACAATCAATTAAAAACTTCACAAGTTGTTAAAAAACTTCATTATTAATACTTTCCTTACTTTGACCTTTTCCTATCCAAATTTACGTTTAGAACGAAACAGTTGTTTTTACATTTTTCCTCAAAACAAAAATAATAATTGAAAAAGTCAACGGCAATGATGCGGAAACTCGTTATATCGAATTATTTTATCGTGAAAAACTCTTTAACTTTTATTCCCTCGCCTTTTGGAGGAAAATTGTAATTGTTAAGGACTTTAATAGACTTTCTATCGAGAAATCGATCGAAAGGGCTGTTGACGATAGAAAATGTGAGAGTACCTAAAAGAAGAATCCATAAAAAAAACCATAAAGTACATACCCTATCTTTTACCTCGCTCATATTTTGTTCTTTACCATATTACGGTAAAGAACAAAAAGAATCTATTTGTTTATAGTGACTAGGGTTGCCCACTGGTCGAAATTCGAACCCCTCTACTTACAATCTATATCGTACTTACTAATTCCATGAGTGCACTAATTCCATGCTATTAAAAAGTATTTACATAAGTATTCCATGATCCTGCTGTCACTGCTGTCACTTCTGTCACCAATCTATATTCAAGTCATGAGGCACTGTGTGTGTCAAACGCATGGTTTCTTTTTTATTAATATCTATAATATTTATCTCTAATGCATATTATATAAAACATACTCCTTCGTCTGCATAATTTTCGTAAAAAGTTTTTGATTCACGTATTAATATAATCCAACCAGTAGGATGAAGTGGGATCAAGACAAAAACAAGTTTTTACCCTCAGCTTCCTTGTTTGATAGAAACTCATTTGAAAAGGATCACTCAGTGATCGATAAAACATACAGTCCACTATTTATCCAAACATGATGTTCTGATCCATTATTTCACCATTTTCTTTATTCGAATCGGGCTGACACATACAAAAATCCACCCTCATCCACCACAAGAAACTCTTCGATTAATACACCGATACGGTACAGTGTTCGAAGTTACACCATACGTCACAAATGCTAGCATACGTCACAACTTCGGGAGAGTATTTATCACAACTTTCCCGCCGGAATGACGTGTCGAAACGGAAAATATACCGCTTATTTACGAAGGACTAAAGTTCTTTTGCTGATCTTGTGGAAAACAAATGAAGCGATTTATGAAAGGAGGTCAGTTGAAGGTTTTCGCCATAGTAGGTACCTAGTCTCTTTGATTGTCTTATTTAAGACTAGCGAGCCGCCCCTGCTTTGCATTGACAAAAAATCGCGTTTTTTTTTATTATATGAAAGTTTAATATTAATGTATTATGCATATATGTATACCTTCCGCAATAAATTCTCTAAACGATGGTGAAACCACATCAAAATCCGTTGCGTAGTTTCGAAGAACAACGCGGTCTCACAGACAGACACGAAAATCGACTTTTATTTATAATATGTGTAATTTCTCCGAACACCGTCCACATAAAAAAAACGAAATGCGATCAACACGAACATTTTTGACGAACATAGTGTTTGATGTTCGTTAGTGGTACGAACAGAGTGTTCAATGTTCGTGTTCACCATTTTCTTGTTTACTCGTGTATATGCGCCTTAAGAATCTTCGAATCATGAGTGAATTGGTTACTTAAAGGCAAACGTGCACCATAAGACAGTCAACTTCAAGGTGGAGTCGACAATACGACAATAACTGAAACTCGTATATTTAATGACGTTCTCAGTCTGCTAGGGCAAACAGGGTCTGCTAGGGCCGATGCCTGCCAGGGTCACGGGAAAGACCGTGGCTTCTGGCAACACACAGACAACGGAAGGAACACGGGTGGGTTTTAGTCAGTAAGAGTCTCACACACCCTCCCGCTCCGCCCAGAGCGGGGGAACTTATTTGATAATTTCGCAACCAAAAAAAAAGTCTGCATACAGAAATTTCGGCTGATCGGCAAAATCCATAGTCGACTATTGAGATTGTTTGGGAAAAATCTCTTTTTTAGTGTTTCGTACCTCATACTACCTCCACCACAACCGCCCACAATAAAAATATTTGATTTGATTTGAAAAGGAAAAAAACGGCTCCCTTATATTGTCACTTCGTTGTCTATCCATCTGTCTGTCTGTCTGTCCCTTTTTCTCAGGAAAACTTAGAGGTATACAGTTGAAATTAATATCAAATACGTAGGTTTACGTTTCCTAAGAGCCATACCTCACCGGGAAGCCATGGCGGCGTAGCCAGGTGGCGTCGCCAACAAAATGTATGGTTGGCTACGTAACTAAACGGACGCCAGGTGAGCCACCCACCGGTAGTTTTATACATTTAGTTGGCAGCGCGACCTGGCGACGCCATGGCGTCCCGGTGAGGTACGGCCCTTAGAGTTCTAAAAAATCAAGCTTCGAAGTCAACGCAATAAAAAATACGGTCATTTATGCGACATATTTTGATACTCGCAAATAAATCAAAACGTATAGGATACTTTCCGTTGACCTAGGATCATGAAAATTGTAAGTGAAAGCGTAACAAACAAACAAACAAACTCACTTTCGCATTTATAATATTAAGTTGGAATTGTCGTCTCCACTTTGTGTATTTGTTCCAAAAAAATCAACCAGTGAGCATTTACTGCTAAACTTCTTGATGGCCATTACAATAAACGGAGAACGAAGAAATTGACACAAGGTCATAACAGTCTTTGCGGAAACTGAACGTAGTCTATTTTAATTACAAAACACGATCACCAATCTTTATATTCACTAGAAGAAAGGTAATCCTCGGTGTTCACTACTCCCACAGGGCGGGCGATTTTTACAGAACAGACAGAACTGCCGAATGCAGTTCTGTAAAAATATCACCGTGAACTTTACACTTAGGTCGAGTGAGCTTAAACTGAGCTGTTATTCCACCTGATGCTAGGGGATTAACACTTGAAAGCTCACTTCAGGCTCACGTCACCTAACTTTTCACGGTGAGATTTTTTTACAGGTAGTTTGCCTAAATTAAGTAATAATTATGAAGTTGATAAACATGTAAAACATTATTCTATTGGAAATTTTGTTTTAAGATAAAAATGTTTAAGTTTTCAATTTGTTATAGACTTTACAATAAACGGAGAACGAAGAAATTGACACAGCCGTGGACATAAGTATTTGCAGAAACTGAAAGTAGTATATTTTGATAACAAAACACGATCACCAATTTTTCTATTCACTTGAAGAAAGGTAATCCTCGGGGTTTACTACGATACAGATAAAGATGTCAAAGTTTTCAATTTATTGACTTTGACTTCAAATACTTGAAAGGGTTTTGTAATAGTTAAAGGCTTGTTTAACATCATTCTTGTCATATATTGAAGCGTTTGAACTTCTTTCAAACTTTATTTTCAGAGTTATAGGCTTTGAAAGTTAGTTTTTTCAAGTTTCAGCAACAATGTAAATAGGGACTAGTCTCCGGTTACTGAAATGTTTCCATTTAAGCTGTTATCCAAGTTATTTGATTGACTGTTCTTCGTTCTTTCACTCAACATAATTATCATGAAATTTTAGACCACAATTTTAGATCTCTGCGCTCCTGCTATAGGTTGGAGACCATAAAACGCTTTTATTCAGAAAATGAGAAAAGTATTATTTCCTGTCAACAATAATAATATATTTTTGATGTGTTTCTTCTCTTTTTCTAGAATAGACTAGAATATAATAATTATTTATTTGCATAGAAAGTAGGTACAAAAAATGCAGATGTTATATAATTAGAGATCCTTATACAATCTACCTTAAATTAGGCATGCAAACATTTAGTAAAAGTGCTTAAGTCTAAAATACTGTCAATATGAAAATTCTTAAATGGTCAATTAAATATAAATAATTAAAGATTTCATGTCTATTAAGGTAACTATAAATTTGTATCATTTAGAAATTCGCAAATGGAGTAATAACATTTATCAATTAATAAGACTGACAATTTCTTTTTAAACAGTGGAATGGACTCGTTTTTTATTCCATCGGGTATTTTGTTAAAGACAATCGGGCACATACATATAACACTTTTCTTTAATAATGCATTGTTATGACCACTAACACGTAGCATGTTTGTATACTGCCTTCTAACTGGTCGTGTTCTATTGTCAGACGATTTATTAAAAAGATGCATATTTGATTTTACAAAAACAGCTATTTCGAAAATGTAAAGTGATGGGAATGTTAGCAAATTTAGGGACTTGAATACAGGTACGCACCTATCTGTTATTTTCATGTTACACATTGCCCTTATGCATCGTTTTTGAGCCTTGAATACCTGTTCTCTCAAACTACAATTTCCCCAAAATATTATCCCAAATCTCAGAATTGACGCCACTAAACCATGGTAAGCAACTAATCGGGTGGGCATATTCACTTTCCTGGATAGATTATAAAGCACGTACGATGCTGTACTTAATTTTTTGCATACTTCTTCTGCGTGTGGCTTCCAGCAGTGCTATTCTGTAACCTTCTCACCGTGAAAACTTAAGTGAAGTGAGCGTGAAGTGAACTATCAGTGTCATCCCACCTGATACTAGGGATGGACCAAGGATAACATTTACAATCATAATCGAGATTTTAAGAATATTTTTACGCTAATTCTATTGATCATAATCAGTTAACTGATTAAATAAACGCAATCCCATGACCCAATTGCGATGTGTTTTAACTGATTAAATAAACGCAATCCCATGACCCAATCGCGATGTGTTTTAACTGGTTAAATAAACGCAAACCCATGACCCAACCGCGATGTGTTTTGAAGAAGCGGTAGTGGATTGAGTCGAGTAAAGACTGCGACGTTATTCAGCGTTGTTATTAACCCAAATCTGTTCAAAAAGAAGAGATAACCGAGTGTGTCAAGTGATCGAGTGCTAAAAGTGTGCCTGGCTGACGGACCATAGAATTTATCCCCTAACAAACTATGTGGAAACCTAACTAAACAATGTGTGTTTGTGTACATAAGCCATTTGAATAAAAAACATGCGGATTATTTAATAAGTACCTTTCTAATATTTTATTTTATGTAGGTAAATTTAAACCGACCTACGCGTTGCCAATAATAAAATAATATTCATAAAATCACCGTCATCAATACCAAAATTCAACAGTTCAACTGACACTCGCACAGCGCGCGCTCCGGTCGGCGGGCGGATAGGCTTACTTCATCCAGCCCAAGTGAAGTGGTGTTGCTATGGCAACGAGAATCGAGTGAAGTGATAAGATCACGACACTCGCGCGTCGCGCTTACCGACTCACTTCCTTTCTAGCCGATTCACTTCAGCGCGGGTGGTTACTATGGTTACGAGAATCGGGTGAAGTGATAAGATCACGCTGCGCTTGCGCGTGAGGCGTTCGCTGTTGTTAATATAAAGATGAGTTATTTTTTTATTTGTTGTGTTTTAAATGCGCGACAAACAAAAATTTGGTTTAACCACCTTTATATCAAAATCCAAAATGGCGGCTACGAACATTTTTCATCATGGGTGTTGTTTTCATGGTTTTCGAGGGTGTTACAGCCGATACTGAGGTCACATCTAATAAGCAAGATGGCAGCTGCGAAAATGTTCAAATTTTTCATCATGGGTGTCGTTTCCATGGTTTACGGGGGCGTTAAAGCCGATAGTGAGGTCAAATCTAAAAAGCAAGATGGCGGCTGCGAAATTATTCAGATTTTTCATCATGGGTATCGTTTTCATGGTTTTCGGGGGTGTTAAAGCCGATAGTGAGGTCAAAATATGTGGGTCATTGTTGTTTTTTTTTTCTCATTTAGTATTAATCATGGTCTGGCAGTTTGAGTTTGAGTTTCTTTCTTTGGTATTGTTCGTCGAATCGTTGAGCTCCTTAAGTTCTGAGTTGAGCTGCACGATTACTGACAAATGCGTGCACTGACTGGACAGGTCCACTCAACCTGTGTGGTTCTTTTCTCAAAAGGACCATTTCAGACACCAATCTACATGGCCTTCACATGATCTGACCAAGATTATGTCTGGACTTTAAAGGAGACTGTGACCTCTGAGTTTATTTCGGCCTTTCTTCTCAGAGTAGTCAGATAGGAAACGCCGACCTCATCTAGCTTTATTTTAAAAATATGATTGACGTGTAAAAGTGTTTGTACAAACCTACTTACAGAAAATAAATCATTTATCATATTTTTACTAATAGATTCACTTTTACTCGACTTTTTTAAAGGATTACTAAAAGTCTGCTGGGGAGTTTGTTACGCCACTTCTTCCCAGCTAAATTACTAGCAAGTGGTGAAGGTCGGACGCGAGAGATTTCCGCCACCGATCGCCTCCACGAGGACTCGGCAGTGCTCTGCTCAAGCCGGGAAGACCTCCACCGTATGCTCCACCGTGTCCTCCGGGCGATCCACACAGTGCACAGTGGTGACACCCGGGCGTTTCCTCCCGCCTTATCCGACTTAGGAACCTCCCGAAGCAGCCGTGTCCAGTGAAGACTTACGTCAGGCGAAAGATGAGGACGCCGTGGTGCCTCTCTAGCCAGGCCTCAAAGAGGGAACCTTATCGCCGCAATTGTGGCGTGCCCAGCACTGGGTTGCGACAATCGCACTCTTCATGTCACCATGAGAATCCGCCGGAGCACCATTCCCCTCTTATCTTCGAAACCACTACTATTAAAATTGACCATTACCATATCCCTTATCTCCGAAACTACCGACATAAATTAAAAAAAGAATATAGTTCTTTGAAAACCTATAAGAAGTCTATGGTGTTAAAATAACATGATAAATATCTCAATACTGTGCGTACAAAATTACATTTGCAGTTGGAATGTATGGGAGAAGATGTTTTTCAACTACAATGTTAAGTTAGTTCTTGGGATAAGAAATATGGTAGATAACATACTCATTGTACGGAACCTTCGGAACCTACGAAAAACTTTTTCATAAATCTCAAGCAAATAAGGTTAATTAAGACACTAATTAAATTAAAATAATATTTTTCTTTCTAAACTTTCCGTCTGCTTAGTTATCCTAGTATTGATTGAAACCATCTAAGTACTTATCCAATCTACATAATTAAATGTGATATGCACAATCACCAAACGAGTCACGAAGTGATTATCAACCCAAGTCATGTACAAGGAAGGCAAAGATGAACTGTAAAACTGCCCTAAAGTTACTTCGATCGGAATTCCGGATCCGTATTTAAATTGGATATTTAGAACGTTAATGCTCAACACTAATAGAGTTTCGCTTCTCCATGGGTTATTTTACGGGCTGGTTGGAACATTAATTGCGTTAGAGATGGGAAGATAAAATACTGATTTTCGACTGTAATTTAGATCCGATCCCAAGATATTGCGATTGCCAGATATTGATGTAGTACTGCAAAGTTAACTAAGTATATTAAGGCGCAGATATATGATTTTAGGCTCAAGTAATCTGTTATTACGCACAAATGGCATTGACAAGTAACTGATGTTACGTCGGGTTCTGACATGCGGTTTAGAATTATGTGATTTTTTATTCAATAACTATTTTATTTTTATAGGTTATTTCATACGTTTATTTTATTTTTTATTTATATCCGTATCTATCCGTGACATCACAGTGGGCCCTATCAGAATACCAGCGCTGTGGCACTTATTTCTTAAGTACTGCAGCATTATGCTGAGATAGGAGCCTTTTGGCCTCGTACAGGACTTTTTGTTTTATTTTAATTTTACTTTGTTTTTGTTTTTTTTATGTTTCTATGAGTGTTTTTTAGTTTAGTTTAATGTGTGATCTCCTGTTCGAGTCCCAATAAATACTTTTTCTTTCTTTCTTTTAATAATGCAAGTAAGTTATGCAAAAAAAAAACATGTATGTTAAACTAGAACGCGTACACCTTTTAAATATGTGAATATATTTAAGTTTTGTAGTAAAATACTTTATGAAATAAATGCAGGAAGTAATGTCTACCCAAAGCATTAATTACAATTTTAATTTCGACATTGTAATTATTAATATTGTTTTGTACATAAAAAAAACAAATATTTCTAATTAATTAATACAAATAACTAACGTTGTACACAAACTATAAAAAAGCAAAGAATAAAAACGATATTACTTTCAAACTACTTATGATACTTTCATGGTTTTTTTTTATATATGAACATACTATTTTATTATCTATAATTATATCTGTGATTTTTTACAAATATTCATGTTTTCGATACTTAATATAAATATTCCCTTCGAAACTGAACAGCAGCGAGGCGTGAGCGCTAGGCATATTTATATGGCCAAGGTCAACGGCGTTTATCCGACCCTCAAGTGTGATTTAGTGCGTAAATATAGTAGATTCTTATCGAACTTCTGGGTATTGTGCCAGAAGTCACAAATGGTAACAATTTCCGGGAAACAGCACCATTATTATTAGAGGACTGCCCCTGCCGCAGTGGTTTTGGATTACCAAGCCCGATATGTTTTGCGTTTATGTTTTTTTTTGTCTGACTATCCAGCGGGGTGATTGCGAAACACATAAAATGGCAATCGATCGCAACGCCTTTAATTTTGACATAATATACATTGCTCCATTATTTGAAAAAATCGTATGTTGTGCCAACCACGTAAAAAACGCAATGAACGTTGCTGAACTGTCAAAATGACAGATGACGATCGATTGCCAGTGTATGTGTGTTACGCATTTCAGAAACTAAATCAATAATACAAAATCCTCTTACATTCCTGCCTTAATAATCCAAAGCCCTAAAAACCTCTATGAAACGCCCTATCCCATGTAAAAAAAAGGATAGCGACCCTAAACCAATATGGCGGTCTACAATCCGAACGTACGTTTGAAATTACTCAGTATGCAAATTAGGAGACCCAGCGTGCCTCGCTCTGAGGGTATTAGGTATGCAGTGTATTGATATCGACTTAGTATTGAGATGGGGTGAACAGGGATTGTGGCTTTGTGGCTTTTTTGTGGGGTACAGCTTAGCTGGAATGGAAAGACAAAATCCAATTTGTAGTGTGAATTTTGTGAATTATTATTACTTCTTTAAGTATACTCGCATTTAGGAAAGTGATTGCGATGCCTCATAACCAGTGGATAGTGTGGGTAGACAGTAAAACAGTTCGGAGCTGATGCGGCTGTGGACCATTTTCTTGCCCGAAGATGACCTACTGCTTTTTTTGAAGTATCACATGCATATAACCACACGACTCGTTACTACACCGTTTTCCCATCAACGCACTTAGTATTCAGCACACTTATCCACCATATGTCATTACCTTTTAGACACTGTCAACTCCTAGCCTTAAAAGAATAGACTAAATCGAAAGATTTCAGACGCGTATTCCTCCCGTTGTCCCCAGAGCAGTAGGGACACGGTTCTGGTATAACGGGAATACATGATTTCAGAGTACTAGGAAAACAGAAATAGAAGGATGATAGGATATATTGTTAACGACGTTTAATGTAAGCCTTTTGTTATTTGAGGGTAAAAGATTACTTGGTTTAGTATGTAGAGTAGGCGTGGGTGGCGGGAAATTCGAGCAAGGGATTAAGTATGTCTGTCGGATTAAAGCCGAATTTATCGAAATAGAGCTCTTTGACATTGTTCGTCAAGAGGACAGAGAATATTATAGAAGACTCTGTTTGCACAATAAAATTATAAACGTTGAAAGTTACAGAGTATTTATTTATTTGCCGCCAAGCAGTGTTGTAGTATTCAACTCTGAAAGGTAAAGTGCCAGCAAAATTACGAGAAAATTAGTTTGAAAACAACGATCTGAACAAAAAAATATACTTTGTTTAGTACCTAGCAGTCTCCAGGTTTTGTAGTCAAGGAGTCAGAAATAGTAATGGTATGGTTAAATATAACGAATATTTTCTGTATTTCTTCGAATATTTCTGCGTCGGAATTTCTCTCACACATTTTCTTTGGCACATGGCTTCGGCATTACAGGGTGACAGATTGGTATTATTTCGATAAAGAAATATATCCTTTTTCCTTCTCTGTTTCCTTATAAGTATACTTCCTTTTAGTTAGCTACAGCGTATCGATAACGAGTGATACAATAAACGTTTCGTGGAAGTAAATAGTATTTTATTTTGTGCGAACGGTCCAGGACAATGGATAAAAGCTTTTTTTAAGCTAGAGTAAGTGGGTTGGCACCTGTATTAATTTAAGACATCATCGCTGATTTAAGATAAAAGGAAAACATCCGATATACATATATCTACTAATATTAAGGCTGAAGAGTTTGTTTGTTTGTTGATTTGAACGTGCTAATCTCTAGCACTACCATTCAGATTTGAAAAAATACTTTGGCATTTGATAGCTCAATTCTCAAGGAAGGTTTATATTTAAGATAAGCTACGACCCTTAGGAGCAGAGCAAAAAGAAAAAAGTCAGAAAGAAAGTTAATTGAAAACGAAATAATAGCTTGGGCAGATGATGCGATGCGATCATACGACACGGTAGGTCGAGGGCCGAAATATCACGCGGATATGTGTAAAAATATAATTGAATATAATGTGTATATATAATATATATATAAATAAATATATATATATATATATATATATATAAATTATATTCAATTGTATTTTTTTCAAAAGTGCCTTGTATGTGCCTATTAAAAATAAATAATTTGACTTTGACATTAAATGATTATAATTATATTAAATTATATAGATATGTGTGTAGGATCGTCATAATTTACTACGTTAGATTCGGACATCATGTGGGCAGAAGATGGGTTTTGTGCAATGAAAACACACTGGGTGCGATACACAGCGTTTATTAAAATCACAAATTTACACAATAACTGAGCACAACTAATCGAGTACAGTTCCGCGGCGTCTTAATTTCGATGCGATCAGATACTAAATATCCTCCTCGCCGTGGGCTTAAAACATCACGACTCTGTAGAAGCACGCTGTAGGTATGGGTTGGCGCGCTTTTTTTTTTTGGATGGGAAATCATCAAATAACTTCTCCCGCTCTGGGTGGAGCGGGAGGGTGTGTCAGACTCTTACTGACTAAAACCCACCGTATTCCTTCCTGTTGCCTGTATTGCCAGAGGCCTCGGTGACCCATTAGTACCTTCCCGGCAGGCATCGGTCCTAGTGGACCCCTACATTTTTGCTGACGACATCTCTTTGAGGCGCGCGTGGTATACAACGCGCCGTCGACCCGGGCCTGGTCCTTACCGGACGGTCAGCTATCCATTGCTCACCGTCCGCAAGCCCGCGCCTACGGTGGCCGGAAATCCGCCCGGGATTTCCGACGCCCAGGGCGTCTCCTGCGGCGGCTAAGGGCGAGTGGGCGCGAAATTTGCTTTTCCCTCAACCGTCCCGCCTCCTCCTTCGCGAGCATTACTGCTTCGCAGAAGGAGGTGACGGCTGCCCATGCCCTCTCGCTCCGTACCATGGCCTGAACCAGGGCCGGCCGCGAGAGATCTCTGCCGCCGAACGCCTCCACTGGGTTGGCGCGCTTGCGATTCGTTTCGTGTCCGTACTAATAACCGGATCCGACATAAATATATTTATATATATACAATTTTATTTGTCGCTCGTTCCCTTTTCTCAAAAAAATATTTTTACGTGTTGCATACACGCACTAACGACGTAAACAAACTCCAAGCTACTAGGCAACCATATCTAAAGAGAAGTAGTGCTTATCAATCACACACATTACAGATACCTACTATGAACAATACCTACATGAGATTAAACGATTATGCAGCAAATAACATTTAATTGAATGTAGCACTGAAAGGATATTAGAAATACCTGCTTGTCACATGATTACTCATAGTTAGGGCTGGCAGAGACGTTTACAACTATTTTGTCATGATCGGAATATGACTGATGATAGCGCAGTGCTGCATAACAATCGTTTTATTTGTGCATGGCGTATGATCTTGTTGATCTTGACTTTGAATTTAAATCGAAGGTAAAAATAAAACTGGACAAGTGCGTGTAAGACCACGCACAATGAAGGATTCTGCAGTTGGGATGAATTTATCCCAAAAAACAATCTAAAGACAACAACACAACAAGATATAAATGTACGTCGCGGTCAATTCTCCGCCAACTGCAAATGTAAGTTGGTTGACTATTACTCGCGTTAACTTGTAAAAACGACTTAGCTGTTATAGTTTTATTTTTAACTTCATTATAATACTCGTGTATATACCACTGCCATGATTTTTTCACTTAGCGAAAAACAACCATTTAGCTGGCGGGGCCACTCGGGGGCCACTCGACTCTAACAAGAATTAGCACTTTAAAGCTTAATATTACGCAAACGGATTCCTGAATAGAAAAATGGTTTTCACAGACCCACAATTATTTTGAACAGCCTATCCAACGATACTCCACACCATGGGATAGACGAGAAAAAAATATTATCCCCACTTTCTGTGGAAGGGAGGTAGGTGCCATACTAATTTTTTTAAGGTTTTATTTTACCGCTTTCTACGAGCTAAGCCGCGGTCAGACAGACAGACAGACGCGGTGGGGGACTTTGTTTTATAACATGTATGTAAGGATATTTTAACAACACTAACGATTCCAGGACCAGACTCGCACAGACTAGGGAAGCGTGGCACAAAAAGGACATGAATCTCAAACTTTTGCCAACCCTAACGTTCGCAGCATGGTTTGCGGAAATTAATAACATCCGAACGCAATGTGAAAGCTTTGTTATGCATGTTGGTAATGACATTAATGGCAATTCTACATTATTTTAACTGTTTTCATATTACCTAAAAGATAACGCGGTCTTTCAGAGGGATTCAAGGTGATTAAGATCGTTATACCTACGATGCAAGCAAGACATTTTAAGAAACAGTTGCGTTTACTTTCATTAATTTGTTAGAAAACTATAATGGCCACGTGTTCATTATATTTTTTAGGATGTAAAGCACCTTAACTAGGCACCTTGACAAGCACGCTCGTACACGGCATACTTTTTGTAGGTCCTACAATCAGTCAGATATTTTTTTGAATGAC
Source organism: Atethmia centrago (assembly GCA_905333075.3). Classification (NCBI taxonomy): domain Eukaryota; kingdom Metazoa; phylum Arthropoda; class Insecta; order Lepidoptera; family Noctuidae; genus Atethmia; species Atethmia centrago. The sequence goes on from HG995385.1 coordinate 21,788,397, forward strand.
CTACGTTTTACGGCCGTTTAACCGCCTATATAAGGTGGTATGGACACATTAAAAGACGCAATGAAGATCATGTGGTACAAATTGCACTAAATCTGCCAGAACAAATAAGTGACAGAGGCCGTCCGCCATTGACCTGGTGGTCAAATATAAAAAGAGACCTCAAGCAAGCCTAACCCCAAAAACCCAAGACAGAATAACTTGGCGCGGAAAAGTGACAAGACTCAACCCCAAATAACAGGACTAGGGACGTGTGCTTTGAATCATTGTGCTTTGAATCATTTGATCTCTACTGTTCCATTTAGCTCCTTCAAAAAAACGGCCACCGATTGCATGCCGTCTGCGAACGTTCTAAGGGTGTATTCACGTAGAAAACAGGCAACCGGCGCTGATATGCCAGCACTTGTCAACGCTGGTCGGCCGGAGGCAGTTTTCATAATTTTCCTAATCAGCGCGAACCGTCGCCGATAAGCGCCGAGAAGTTTCTATCTGAATTAGTCCGACAAAGGCTGTTATATCAACGCTGGTTACCAGCTGTCTACGTGAATACACCCTCAGACGTTTAATGCGCGTGAGACCGCGTAACATACGCATATCAATACGCGCGTATACTTTACGTAGTTACGCAAGCCCGTGGTTCAGTTTGTTGACCCAGTCTTAAATACTCATTTTATCATATCTGCAACAATTGATGAACATTTTCCGAAATCCACGAGAATATTCTCCCATGGAAAAGTTTTTAAAACTGCCTCGTAAAGCACGCTAAGCCGTTGCTCCCGGCTGTCATTCAAAGGGTAGTCAGAACCCCAAAAATAATCTGACAACCAGTCTTACTAAAGAATATCGTGTTACCCAGTAACTTTATTGTGGAGGTCAGTTAAGCAATCACCATTTTAAGTACTGGTACTCAGCTACATAGTCGGGAAAATGCTAGGCAGATCGATTTGAGATCAGTTTTAAAAATCAACCAAAAGCAGGTTGAAATTAACTGTCTCCCGTACTATGAAAAACCTTTAAGTTCAATACCGTACGTTGAAGTTGGCTCTGATTCTAAGTGACATCGTTGGAACTTAAGTTCCTAATATACTTACTGAGTTAGTTAGACGGCTTCTAAACTGGAGGGGCAAAAGCAAAGACTTGGATTGAACCTTGTGTGTAGTTGTGTGTTATAAAAGAAGATAATAAGTAAATACTGGAGTAAAAATGATTCTAGTAACTCGCTTACTAAATAGACTAGCTACTGAAAAACGGCCAATAACAGTTTCCATAACTAGACTTATTTATAACCAGGAAAAATAACAGATTATGTCATGAGGTCTCCATAAAAAACGACATACCACACCATAAAACTTCCCCATCTATATACTAAGGCAACATGAACCGAAGTAGCGAAACTAAACCGCGATGGATCAGGATAAAGCCTCGTTTACTCGCAAAGAAATTCTCGACCGTCGAGGGGCGAGAATATTATTCAGACGAGACTCGGAAGCGATAATCGAATGGCGATTTATCGCACTCATGTCTTTCAGTGAGTCGAGAAAAGAAAACTACGACGATTAACACGATCAACGATTACGTCAAACAAGGCTCGATAGACAATTTTCTTGCACTTGATTGATGATTGATTGATTTTTGCATACATGAACGCTATCAATTTTAACAGGCGAGGCTTTTCACAACAATCTATGTTCGTGTATCACTTCTTTTTCTTAGCTTATCGATGGCAATCTAAATTGAGTCGACCCAGAATTCGGCTACGTGTTTGGCGCCATCAGTAGCGTCCAACAATTCCTGTAACGTGCAGACAACAGGACACAATATTAAGTATTCCATCATTTGTGCAACAGCACCACATTTACACTCCAGGGCGGAGTCATCTATGAGTCTCCACCTGAACAGGTTTTCCTTGCTTCGGTCAGCCTGGTTCCGTAGTCTGTTTAAAGACTTCCAGGATACACGCGTCATCCTTTGTCCGCTTTCGATAATCGCCTATTCGAGTGGAAAAACTCTCCTTGTGTAAACGAAGCTTTATAATAATAATAATAATAATAATAATAAATTGTTTATTTATCCGAATAACAGACACAGACACAGTTCAAAAAGGTGACAAAAAAATACAATACAATAAGCATATAATTTAGTTTTGTACACAGAAGATTTAACTCTAAAAAAAAGAAAAAATAAGTCTATGCATACAAAATAATAATGAACCCTGTCTCTTAAACTAGGAGACCTGTATCTTAAGAGACAGTGATCGGCCATAATTGAAATTTAATACAAGTTTACAAGAGTGAAAGTGTGTCGATTACTATTCTAAATGTAGGTACCTATATTAATATGTTTAATCAAATATGTGTGAGTGTTGAGGTGTGTGTAACATGAGTGTGTGTGTGGGAAAGGAGTGTAAGTGTGTGCCGATGTATGTGTGTATGTGTATTTGAGTATTTGTGCGGTTTGTGTTTTATAAGTCAAGCGATGTATGATAGCAAAGATTCTGTTTTCATATAGTCCTGCAGTATGAGCCAGTCCGATGTTTTTGATTTTACGTTAAATTTATTTAGGTCTATTACGTCTAGTTCTTTTTGAATTTTTTTAAAGACTTGATGGCTTAAGACATAGAATTGGCGTCGTGCAAATGATAAAAGCTTTAGCATTTATCCGCGTACGTGTCTCACCCGCGACGGATTTACAGAAAACCTCTTACCACCGCGTGTCAGCCTAGTACTTGGAAAACCTATTTCCCCGACGTAGGGTGAAATCCCTTCTATTTTATTTGATCCTCGCGTGTCTCAAAAGATAGGAAAGCTAATTGATATATCTTTTACATCTTTCTTTGAATATTATGATCATGAAAGGATTTTATTGTTTTCGCTTATGAAATTTACTTGCACGAACGTCTACAGCCTGGTACAGCGTAATACTATTTTATTTGAAAACTCATATTTAAAGTAGCTATTATATCAAAGGTGAAGTAAGGGTAGCAACTTACAATGAACAATGTCATAACAACTGATTGCTAGACTGTTATTGGGATGCAATACCTACTTACTTTAGTAGAGGAAATAAATACGTAGTGGAAACCAAAATAGATATCTAAACTGCGTATATTATTATTTATTTAGTGAATACTTCGAGCACACAAATGTATAGAAGCGGATCTAATGCCACGTATTGTTTGAACAATACAATTGATTGATTAATATGATAGGTTTTTGCCATTAAAAAATCTCATCTCCAAGTTTCTCGCTAAATAGAAGGATTTATTATTATTTCAAATCCCTTGGTCACGGAACAAACATAATATTGAATATTGCGCCATTTTACTGGCGAATTCTAGATATTATGATTTCGAGTATTAAAAAAAATTACTTCTCTGAACAGACCCTTAGCAAAACCTCAAACACAATTCTCACTCTCTTTACAAAATCCAGTAGGTACATAATCAAATAATTAATAAATACAATACAGAAACACCTACAAATAGAAACTGCTGCATTCCACTTCACGAAGACAATAACATTGACACTGTTTTAGTCTAAAGTGGCGAGTCTAGTGTGTGGCCAGAGAAGCAGCGACAAGCTGACAATTAAAAAGCACATGATTCATATACTCACTACTGCTACTTTGACTTGATCGCGGTTTTGCTGGATAAGCTCGACAGACTACTTAACAATGGTATCCGGTTCATATTCAATCTAAGGAAACATGACCATGTGTCGTGCTACTGGTCTGAGCTCAAATGGATGTCAAAGAAGAAGCTTGCGCGCTTTGACCACTCTTTTCTCCCTTCTCAGCTTAGAAGTGAGACATAAGATAAGAAAGAGGGGCCTTCTTATCTTATGTTTCACTTCTAATATCTATGTTCATCGTACGCTAAAAGTCTGCGTTACTCCAACAATCTTCTCCTACTCTGTCCTTCTCATACTTCTGACTTTGTTCATTCTTCTTTTCATATTCAGTCTATTCTTCTCTAGAATGCGCTTCCTCTTGATATCAGGACGGCCACCAGAAATTGCAGAGTTATTTTCAAAACAAATAGCGTAGATTCATCTCAATTATGCACCTCTTTTCCTTGAATTTGTATGTATATATATGTATAATGTAGGTATACATTGTAGTAAATATTTATGTATTTGTGTTATAAGTTTGTAACCTATTTATGTACTTCTGTACCTATTCTATTTATATTATATTATGTTATGTTTTAATTTTTTTCATTATTACTTAATATTTTCTCTGAGAGCACTTACCATCTTATCTCTTCACCACCCTTGGTTGACTGATAGAGAATGCTTAAGGCATTAAGTCCGCCTTTTACCTAATTGTGCGCGAGAAGTTTAAATAAATATACTCGTAAATGCACAGGTATTAAAATCCAGTTTTACCAAAATGGCGGTAAACAATATGTTTGGTTTTAAAGCAGTAAGGTTTCTAAAGTAGAATTAATAATTCGTTGGAGTAATTTTACATGTGCTAGCTGTCACTTCTTTTAAAAAAATGGTCATATTTATTATATTCTAAACTTTTATACTTATTATTATACATTTATATTACACTTATATAAATCGATTAAACTAAACGATCACCATTACAATCGACTCTATTGGATATTGCTGTTTTTGCTGCAAACCTATCATTTCAACGGTTATTTGTATGAGAGGTCGCTGTTTTGGCTACAAACTTATTTTGTCAAACAATGAAGCTGATTTAACATTGACAGAGTGCATTCAAAGTTGATATCATTGACAAATTGGACGTTGCTGCCTTTTTTTGCACATAAATGACTGATATGTTGAGCCGTATTTAACTAGAATATTGAAAATATTGGGAAATATGTCATCAAATAGGGATATTTGATGACATATTTCCCAATATTTTGCATTTTATACGTCTATGCACAGTTTTTATCAGTCTAACCGAAAGACGTCAACTGCTGAATTTAGGCCTTCACAAAAAATTGCCACTGACATAGCCAGAAGAATTGCTCAACTGAAGGGGCACATTGCTTGCAGAGTTTTATATAATAGTGAACAAGCAAAACTATGTTAATTCATTTTTTTCCATTAGCGAATTTATTCAACTCACACTTGACCAGATATTTTTGCTAACTACCAAATCGATAAAGCCAAACATCTGCGCTGTATTTAGAATACCTTGGAATAACAAAAGTTATTTAAAGAAATGTGCCAACATTTTTCTATTGAATTTTAAAACAATTATTCTTCACTGTCAGTGCTACGTTTAGCATATTCTAGAGCTCCACAGTAATTGCTAGCAGTCAGACTACTATTATTTGCATTGTTTTACAAGCGTCAGCCTTTTTTCTTGAGTGGGAAATCATCAAATAACTTCTCTTGCTCTGGGCGGAGCGGGAGGGTGTGTCAAACTCTTACTGACTAAAACCCACCCTTATTCCTTCCGTAGCCTGTGTTTCCAGGGGTCTCAGTAACCCTTTAGTACCTTCCCGCGACCCTGGCAGGTCCCGCGACCCCTTGCAATAGAAAATCATAGGTATTTTTTCATAATGAGAGGCTTATGGTTAGGTTAGATTAGCAGCCGCACGCGTCGATCGATCAGGTTAAGCTACGCTTGCCGCTGTTGGTGACCATCTTTAGATACTAAGGAGGTAATTATGTTAGTGATTCTCGACCCGAATCAACGAAAAAAAAAAAAATTAAAAGAAAAGATAAAATTTAAAAATCTAAAATAAAAAGTATTATTGATTATTGACTTGGTATCGTATTGTTATACGATTATTTACGAGTTTCATAACAACCTCCTGAAATGTTTTGCAGGTTCAAAACAACACCTTGTATAAAATCACGTTGTCACTGTTCGTCCACGCTAATCTCCAAAACCACCCAACCAATTTCAATGAAATTTTGTGAATGTGTATGGTTGATTCCAGCTTTGAAGATAGAATAGTTTTGGACCCGATAGATGGCGCTCCGTGCACAGGGGCGGGTTGCTAGTAAATTATTATAAATGCGAAGGTGTGATTGTTTGTTTGTCCTTGCTTCAAACAACAGCGGAGCAAAAGATCTAAGTATTTTTAGTTTATGACTTGGAGAGTGACATAGGCACAACTTTCTATCCAAAAAAAGTGGACAGTATGTGAATAGTCCACGAAAGTACCGTGGGTCGCCCCCAAGAGAAGACACAATAAAATTATTAAAAACTCTTGAAACAATATTCGCTGTTACTAGGGCCCCATAAAGCACACTCTACGGCTCTGTAATTGGGAGCCGTCGGACTGAAACCAATTAGAAATAACCATTTATTGATAGTACCTTGTTTGTGTCTGTTGTTTTTCTGCTGGTGTTCGGTATTATGACTATTCTGGAGGGTTGGTAAAGAGCTTACTGAAATCGAAGTGGGTTTTAAATGTTAGAGGGGTTTCTTTTGAAAGTGCTCATGTCTAAATAGTTAGGTGTGCAGATGCACACCTAACTGAACCCTAAAAATGAAGAGTTTAAGGTCTACATGTTTAGGGTTCCGTAATAAACAAGCAACCCTTATAGTTTCGCCGTGTCTGTCTGTCTGTCTGTTCCCGCTGTAGCTCAGAGACGCTTAGTACTAGAACACTTCAAATTAACATAGGTATACGTATTAATTACGCCGACAAAGTGCTAAAGTAAAATCTTGAAAAACATTTTTTTGTATCGTATCTCCCTTGCACGTAACGTGGGGATGATTTTTTTTTTCTCGTCTATCCTATGGTGTGGGGTAACGTTGGATAGGTCATTCAAAAAATATTGCGGGTCTGTGAACATTACTTGTCGATTCAAGGATCTGCTTCCGTAATATTAAGCATTAAAGTGCTAATTTTAGTTAGAGTCAAGTGTCCTCCCCCCCTTGCCAGCTAAATGGTTGTTTATGGAGATGTGAAAACAATCATGGCAGTAGTACATATAATGAAATTAAAAGGAAAACGATCACGGCTAAGTGGGCTTTACAAGTTACCGAGTAATAGTCGACCAACTTAAATTTGCAATTGGAGAATTGACCGTGGCATAGATCGATATATGGGAGAACATGTTTTTCAACTACAATGTTAAGTTGGTTTTTGGGATAAATTCATCGTAACTTCCGAACTACGGAATCCTTCATTTTGGCCGGTTTTTTTTAATACTTTTATCAAATTGACATTTTAGGCTGCCCGCAGGCCTAGACTTTGCTACGTAAAATGTATTCAAGAAGTAGCTGAATTTGTATATACTCGTATCCTATCAGAATGACTGATGATACAAAAAACTTTTCTGGTAATTCATTCGCCTACGTCATGCCACAGCAAAGACCCTTCCTTAACTCCACTCACTTTAAAATTATACTAAACAAAATCGTATTAACTAAATAAATCTACTCATTAACAATTTCCGACGTTAATGAATTTCCGGACGTTAAATTCCGCGTTTGGCAAAATTTCATTAAGTACATTGTAAGCCAAGCGTGGTCTTGGCAGCTCATTGGCAGAGAGATTTAGTCGCCAAAAGCTTTTCGAAAGCTTTTTATAACGCTCGTTAATTGTATGGCTCTTCAAATTAATAAAACTATTTGGTTTAACTCTGTAAACTCCATAAAACATTCTATAGTTCTGTTGGTCAATCCATCAATCAATCAATCAATGAATTTATTTGTGAAACATAGGTGCTTACATAAGGTCAGGTATTTTGCATATGACTTAATAAACAAGATGTCCCCGAATTACACCCACCATGCACACCACCAAACATCCCAATTAGAATATTATGTCATAATCATAACACACATTGAATTTTTACTGCATACACACATATAAATAATCAGCCTATAATGTTCCCACTGCTGGGACACAAGCCTCCTCTCTGTGAGAGGGAGTGGGCCGTAATCCACCACGCGGGCCCAGTGCGGGTTGGTACATGTCACATGTCTTCGAATTTCTGGTTCTAGGACATGCCGTTTTCCTCGCGATGTTTTCCTTCACCGTTTTCAGAGCAGTGGCGATGAAAAAAATTACACAAAAGAAAAAAATTAAAGTGCAACGGCCAACTTGTAAGTCGCAGCCGTTACCACTGGGCCACCACTGCCCTCAATTTTTCTGCTTGAATGTTTACTATTATGTACAAATTATTGTTTATTTATTAAATGAATTATACGATTGTGGGAGAAAATTGTGGTCAAAAATCTACGTACACACGTATAAAGGCTAGTGCAAACTGGCGCGACATGTCGCGCGACGCGACACCAGTAGAACAAATTCTATGAAAACTTCATGGAAATTGTTCTATCGGTGTCGCATCGCGCCAGCAAAAGCCTTAAGGGTCTAGCGTAATAGGTACTTCGTCCATTTTGGTTTGTTTTGACTGAACAGCGGAAGTGTGACCGTAACGTAGTTTTAATTAATTTTAGGATAAAAAAATATCTATTTAAAACGACAGAAATCGAGTCGGTAAATGATTCTGAACAAACTACTTTCATTATGTGCATTAATTCAGTTACACATTGTATAATATCTAAAGCCGTAGTCCCACGGCCGGACGAGGCCTGTCCCGGCCAGTGGCCACGCCTGTCAAGGCCTGTCGCGTCCAATGCCGAACAGTCCCACCACAGGCCTCATCAGATCGACCGTTCCCACAGCTTGTCGGCCTGGCCTGGCATAATATATATACATATTATACATTAAAGTCGTTTTTCGTGTCTCTGTGTGACCGCGTTGTTCTTCTAAACCAACGGGTTTTGATGCAGTTTGCACCAGCATTTAGAGAATTGATTCCAGAAGGTTTATGTGAATATTAATGTATACCTGAATATTAAACTTACCTACATATATGAAATACATCTGGATGTTTCGCCAAGTCGTAAAACCGTGCGAAGTAAGGAAAGGCCCTTACTTCGCACGGTTTTACGACTTGGCGACTCAGACTCGCTTGTTATTATTATAGATGTGAAAGTAACTCAATCTGTCTGTTAAATTTTCACGCCTAAACTAATAAACAGATCGATGACAAAAAGGTAGCCTGGGATCTGGAGAAGGACATAGGATACTTGTATTAAAAAGTACACGCAGATGAAGTCGCCGGCAAAAGCTAGTTACAAATAAATAGCTCAAGCAACGTTGCTGTGTTCTGGTTCGAACGGCATGGGTACTGTTGTACCTAATTATCGGCACATCTACACTAATACAGAAGAAAAAAGAGAGGTAAAATTCGTAATTGAAAATGCCGGGAGGGGACGCCCCAGAAAGACATATAGTGACCTCATTGGTGATGTTCTTCCAAAAGGTCAGGTGCGTAGTACTCGCAACCGGCGTGCGTGTATGACCAGATGTATGAACGTAAACGAAGCAAAAGGAGTATGTAAGGAGTGTATCAAGTGGCATTCTATAGTTTCTGCCTAACCCCATGGGAAGAAGGCGTGAGTTCATGTATGTATGTATGTAAAATTCGTAAGTTTGTATGTAGCAAGTAATCTTCGGATCTACCTACCCGATTCCGAAAATTCTTATACAAATGGAAAGCTACAGTATTGTCGAGTGTCATAGGATAATTTTATGTTCAACAAGAAATTTCAGGCGTATGAAGTCGCGGCCAGAAGCTATAATTTGACTGGTACTACTGTACCACAGTCTAGTAGTCTATGTCTTAGGAATACTGTAGTCAGTCTATGTCTTAGGAATGCGCGGCGAGGCGGGGAGTGGAATTGACGAATGAGCGGCAGGACGCCGTGAGCGTTGACGAATGAGCGGCAGGACGTCGTGGGCGTTGACGAATGAGCGGCCTGCACTGCCCCCCCGTCTCGCCGCGCACATATCTAAGGCGCGGTACATCGGTATCGGTCAAACTATATTGAGACACGATGATGGCATCGCACCTGTGATGCGTATCCAGAGCGTTACCGGCTTGTTTTCTACTCAATAACATAAAAAAAAGCTCAACATAAATTGCTAACCCATTTCCAGCCTTATGTCCTAATATAAGAAAATCTACACCACAACGGAACACTAATAGGAAAATAACGAGAAACAACTGAGCGGTCGAGAGCTAAGCTTTTTCAAAATTAAAACCATTCATTCGCATTTAGAGGAAGACCCAGCTTATCTACAAATAAAAAAAAACGAAAGAATTTTTACATAATGTCTTCTTTAAAAGTCTTAAGAATAAAGAAAGTAGGTAATGAAAATGTTCATTTATTTTATTAGATTTAAACATAGATTAGCAAACTAAACTCTCTTTCGTATCCGCTAGCTTCTCCAGGATGCAACTTTAACAAAATCTATAACTCGTTCCTTAGGTCTTCCACAGTTCCACACAATAATATAACCATTCACATTCATACCCAAAACATTTAATTCTATGGGCAAATATTATTAATGAAACTGATGATGATGGTGTGTCAATACTCCACGACAATGATGCGCTGACAGCTCTTGAACGTGGTTTAGGTGCGCTAATCGCATTCAGTTTCATTGAAAAATGGCTCTTAAATGTCGCATGATACATCATTGGTGCATAAGAACTAAGGAATCCGGAGTCTGGCGTTCAAAGAAGACCAAAGAAACGATGTATTTGTTAGATATAATTAAAGTATCTCATTCCTCCGCATCACAAAGAAAAAATAAATACCAAAATTATAAAACTTCATTACACAGGTTTTATTACTGCACATCTTTCTAATGCTGCCGTCCCATGGCCCGCTTTCTCACAGGCCAGATTGCGGCTAGCCGCGATAGGCCGTGAGAACCATCGATCTGATGAAACCTGTGGTGGGAATGCTCGGCATTGGCCGCGACAGGCCTCGACAGGCGTAACCACGCACAAGGTCGCGACAGGCCATGGGACCGCGGCTTTAAGCTGCGTGGCCCGTTAACTGACAGGCCGCGCCAGGCGTTGCCATGCTTGTCAAGACCTGTCGAGACCCGTGCCAGGCATTCCCATGACATGTGTCGGCCTGTTGAGGCCCGTTGGCCACTATTTCAACGTGTCAAGTGACACGGAGCGCACGGCTGCATGTGCAGCTGGTTTGGTTTTATTCAGTGGTCAACATTTGATAAACAAAGCAAAAAGAAAGCACAAGAAACGCCCTCGCGCCGCGGCACGCCGCGCCTATAAACTTTCCGACTCCAGACGGATCAGACGGGTGACGTAAGCCTCATCGGATGCGACAGTTCCCATGGCCTGTCGGCCTGGCCTGGCGTGATCTGGCCTGTAAGAAAGCGGTCCGTGGGACCACACCATTAACAGGAATCATTTACCAATTAAAATCCCCAGGGGAAAAACCAAGTACTTAGTTTGTTCTTAAGCCTCAGGTAATTAAAACCCCGTTTTACAATAATAAAAATGTGTCAATTATGCCATTTCCGTTGCAACTCTAACAAGCTTAAGCGTTCAGGGCTGGTACTTCTTCTAACTTAATGGACACCTGTGCTGCTGGGCAGTTTTTTTCGCCTCTTCTTCTTCCCAGCTAAAGTACGGAGTAAGTAAAGGAGTAGGAAGTGGTGAAGGGTGGGCGTTTTGGGGGACGTTCCTATGTTATTTTAGCGTTCAAAAAGTCTAGTCTGATTTTGTCTAGTTTTAATAAATGACTTTTGATTTTGTACTAATGAATTAATTTCAAATAAACAGCGAACGTGCCAAAGTAGTAGCTGTAATCAGGTTTAATCTTAAAAGAATATCATCGCCTTCAACTACAGTTAAAATTCAACCGAACATAGTTCAAACACAACACACATACCTACACATAACATAGTGAAGATAGTGTATGATGTTCGGTTGAATTTGTTGTTGAAATGTTAACGGTTAATAGATAATATGGAGAAGTGCAGCAAGCTAATATTTTCATAATATATGCATTAGAAATGAATTTTATTAAATTAATAAAGACTGGTTTTGTGCACAATTTCTGAGCAGTAACTTAAAAAAGTACTAGGCATACATGAATTCAAGATAGTATTTCGATCATTAATATTATCTCACTAATAATAGGATTTGGATGAAATTTGGCACAAAAAGCTAGAACTAGACTTGCATGAATATTTATTTGTATAGATGTAGATAATACGTGGTCAATGGCGGCACTAGAGTATCTCATACATATTTAATATGTAGTTGGCGACCACTACAGAAACTTTATAAACATAATTTTATATAAATTTCTATAAATACATAAATATAAGATTTCTCATTCGAAGACGTCATCATCATCGTCATCATTGGTAGCCTTGTTCCATCCACAGCTGAGTATAGGCCTCCTCCCTTTTGTGCCATGCTTTCCTGGTATGTGCGAGTCTCATCCAGGTATTCCCCGAGATTCCGATATTCTGCAGCCGTAGGTACATAATTTAAAAATTCCAACGAAAAATTTTATTATTCTTAGCCAACCCTAACGATCGTCTAGGGTTGCCAAGAATTCATTACGGGCTCATTACGAGCGGAGAAGTAGCCAGCTCACTACAATAGAGCATTAGCCGGCGAAGGCGAAAAGAACGCTGGAAATCCTTTTACCAAACCATGTTTTGTATGAAACCTAGATTCTTTCCAAACTGAATTGGTTTTCTTTAATCTCATAATTTTATTTTGGCTGGGTTTCTTTGAATCATTTTTAGGGTTCCGTATATCTGAACCCATAAAGTTCTATCCTTAGTTTATAGATAACAGGAAAACCTATAAGAAGTCTATGGTTTTAAAATAACATGGTCATTGTGTTGAATATACATGCAATTTACATAAAAATAAGAACTATTAATTATTATTAATTATCATTCCAAGAAATTAAAAAATAGTGCCAAACACTTTCAAATATTGTGTGGAAACAGTTTTAAAATTCTAGTAGACAGTTCAAAAATAATTTATTTGTATCTGGCTGGTTTTGGTATCATTGAAAGTTTAAATTTTAAAGAACATTATTCCAAATTCAAATTAGGAAAATGTGTGATTTTCATTTGTTTTTCGTACCGTCAAGATGAGTGAATCTAATGAAGAAATTCGATACATTTTAAAATGTTACTAGAAAAAAGGTAAAAATGCAACGCAAACCGCGAAAAAAATTGCGTTGTTTATGGACCTAGTGCAGTGTCTGTGAGAGTAGCACAAATTTGGTTTAAGCATTTTCAATCCGGAAATTTTGATGTCAAAGATGCACGTCGCTCTGGTCGCCCTATTACGGATTAAATGGATGCCATTTTTGAAAAAGTGGAGCAAGATCGGCATATCAGTAGTTACGACGTAGCTGAAGAACTGGGAATTGACCACAAAACAGTTTTGGCGCATTTGAAAAAAAACTGGGTACACAAAAAAGCTCGATATTTGGGTACCTCACGAGCTCACTGAAAGAAACCTAATGAACCGTGTACTCATTTGTGATTCTTTATTACGACGTAATGAAACCGAACCATTTTTGAAGAAGCTAATAACTGGTGATTAAAAGTGGATCACGTACGATAAGAACGTGCGAAAAAGGTCGTGGTCAAAGGCCGGTCAGGCTTCACAGACTGTGGCGAAACCCGGGTTAACTCGCAACAAGGTGATGCTGTGTGTGTGGTGGGACTGGAAGGGCATTATTCATTATGAGCTGTTACCAGCAGGCAGGACCATCGATTCTGAACTCTACTACGAACAACTGATGAGATTAAAGCAAGAAGTTGAGAGAAAGTGGCCGGAATTAATCAACAGAAGGGGTGTGGGTTTTCATCATGACAACGCTAGACCTCACACATCTTTAGCCACTCAGTAAAAATTAAGAGAGTTTGGCTGGGAGGTGTTAATGCATCCGCCTTATAGTCCTGACCATGCACCTTCAGATTTCCAGCTGTTTCGGTCTCTTCAGAATTCTTTAGGCAGTGTCAGGTTAACATCACGAGAGGACTGCCAAAACCACTTGTCGCGGTATTTTGATCAGAAGTCCCAAAATTTCTATAGCAATGGGATCATGTCCCTACCTACAAGATGGCAAAAAGTTATCGAACAAAATGGTACCTACATACTTTAGTTAAATGTAAATAAACTATATTAAAAAATGTTTTGAATTTTCTTAAAAAATGCGAAGAAACTTTTTCCCCAACCTATTAGTTATGATGTCAAACAATTTTAAAGTACAAGGTTAAGAACAGTCTTAAAACAATACAATCAAAATGTCAAACAGTTTTAAAATAGAATGTCAAACAGTTTCAAAATAAAATGTCAAAACAGTTTTAAATATGTTGTCAAGAGATTTTAGATTTTAATTGACGTCAAAAGTTTTCATTTATCGGCATCAGAGTGGCATCAGTTCCGATGTCATGTAATTGTAAAAATAAAATGTCAGAGATAAAATTTATAGTTATACTACTTATATAATAATAACAATCTACATGTTATTTAAAATTAATTCCAATCTAAAACAATAATATTACGGTTGTCGCTTATCATCTAGGTACTCATTGACGATGTAATAGCCCTTCCTCAATAAATACCTGTGTCTTCAATTTGTTTTGAATAAGTTTACGCTATTTATGCTTTTAAATTCTGAGGGAAGCTTGTTGTATAGAAATACTGATTGGTACCTAGGACTGTGATATATATATAGTACTTACTAATTCCATGCTATTCAAAAATACTTATTCCATGCTCAAGCTGGCACTTTCTGTCTACACACTTCCGTCCCTTTTCACGAATTCATTCCCATAGAAAACGAGAGGAACGATGTTACACATCAAACACAAAGGCACATTCTATTTTTAACGTATTTATTAATATTAAGTATTTATAAACTAAGGGTAAAGGTCTTCTAGAAAGGTGAATGATCAGCAGTAAACTTTCAGACCTTACCTTAAAATGTTAAGAGGAATAATTAAAACCTCAAATTCAAAGTATCTTTAAGCTAAAAGGCAGAGGTATACATAGGTATACCTCTGCCTTTTAGCTTAAAGATACTTGGGAATGTGGGTGAACTATAGAGATCACCCACATTTCGCTAGTTCTGTTAGAGTCCCATGAAATAAGGGGTGAGCCTATTACCGTCAACCTGGCACAAACATTTGCCTAACCCTTGTTCTATAAGCTAAAACTAACTTTGAATAAACCTATTTTCTTAAATGGAGCTCGCTCTTGACCAAGTTTTTCTTTTTATCTTAAATTAAGTTGTGCTGGCTTTGGATTAAAAATAAGCAGCTTTTCAAACTGCAATCTTGCAGTCGACTGCAATTTAACGATAGCTTGTAAATAAGCCAATATTCTTCCATTTTAGTAATTGCTAAGATGTAGCAATATAGCTTGCCGGCTAATATAAAGAAAAACGGAGAAGTGCGAGTCGGACTCGCTCACCGAGGGTTCCTCACAAATTTGTAGGTACACATTATAAATACAATTATGACCGCGCATACCGTTGTTTAACCTCGATGATTGTTTACGTACTTTAAATAAAGACTGTATTTTTATAATTTAATTACAAATGTATAGTTTCAGACTTTTCCCTGTAATCGTAGAATAAGACGAAATTACATGCTAAATTTCATAGTTCTAGGTCAGCGGAAAGTACCTACCCTATAAATTGATTCCCTTGAGAGTGTCGAAACATACGTTTTTTTGCAGCATAAACGGCCGTATCATTTTTTTACGTTAACTTATAAGTATTTTTTCACAACTTCAAGGGATTGTAGATTTGAGTAAGGTTTTAATTTCAACTCGATACCTTTACGCGTTTCTGAGATAAAGGATCTTGTCAGACAGACGGACGACAAAGTGATCCTTTAAGGGTTCCTTTTTTTCTTTTTGAGGTACGGAACCCTAAAAAATATTAAATATTATTAGCTACTAGCTTCTGCCCACGACTTAGTCGGCGTGAAATGTCTTGTTTTAAAATAAAATATCCTATGACACTCGGCAGTACTGTAGCTTTCCATTAGTGAATTTTCGAAATCGGATCAGCAGTTCCAAAGATTACCCTCTACATACAAACTCACAAATTTTACCTTTCTTGCAATATTAGAATAAAAGTAAAGATTTTTTAATATTTTTGAGCCGATTCGAGACAAGAAAAATGAGGTACTAAGATACTGCTTTCAACGAATTTACAAATAATAAACCTCATCCCTTATTTCCTTTTTCTTTTTAGAAAAAAATAAATAATGGAACTCATTTTAACCAGGTGCATTTTGATTTTGCATTGTGCCTCTGACAGGAATAATTAAAATAAAATGAACGAAAATGTTTGTTTCCCTGGAAAGTTTAAATGACATTTTCAGGAGTTTTAGACTATATTTTAACGTGAACTGAACATTAACTAAACCACAAAAAGTTGTTGAGGACAACAAGGTTTAACAACTTATTTTCGTATTTAGTATTATTTGCTTTTGTTTTTACTGCTGATGAACATATGTCTCAATGACCCTTCACTGTACTTGTTTCTCAGCCTCTTAGTTGCATCCATGTATACCAGCCACCTTATAAGTTGTGTTCCAAAAAAGAAAAAAAAAGTTGTTTATTCTGCACAAACAAAACACACATTACATTTAGTACACACATACAAAGTAGCCAAAAGCCTCGTATTTAAGCCATACAAGTTTGACAATCTTGCCCATTGCTTGATGTCAGGGCCAGAGACCACAGATAATTTACATTGTGTAATATTAATTGCTCTGTGTTGCGACACTGGCAAATGACAACATACAAACAAACAAACAATCAAAACAAAAACAAAATGCCGATTGCAGAGTGGAAAAATTAACTACTCCACCATTTGTTCTATCGACTAGTAACTAGACACTCTCGCGTGACACTCGCGAACCAGCTATTGAAAACTTCTTCCTTTTGTGCCATGCTTCCCTGGTTAGTGTCAGTCTCATACGGGTCTTACCTTGTAGGTCAATGAACACCCATCTATCTGACCAAAGCAAAACTCACGGAATAAAAATCAACCGATCTCATCATCTGCCTAGCCTTTTCCCAACTATGTTGGATCCAGTCTAACCGTATTCAGCTGAATATATGGAGTAACTGCCTATCTGACCACCACAACCCAGTTAATGGGTAATGCGACACACCTTGGTAAGACTGGTTGTCACACTTTCGGGTTTCTGACGACCCGTAACGACTGAAAAATCAACCGACCTGAATCTATCATAGGTATATACCGGCTTGTTTCTTTTTATCGTCTCGAAAAACATAGGGTATAGTAGGTGAACGGAGTAGAAGCCTATGGCATAGTCAATTTTATATTTTTTAAACAATAAAAACAGAAAAAAAAAGAAGAAATCGATGAAAAAATATCGAAATTCAAATCATACAGGGTGCGTATGATTTGAATTTCGATATTTTTTCATCGATTTCTTCTTTTTTTTTCTGTTTTTATTGTTTTAGTATGAAAAGTTTACTTCAAATGGGTAGTATTTATTGATAAATCAATTTCTTTACATGTTGAAGAAAAAAGAAATTGACTATGCCATAGGCTTCTACTCCGTACACCAACTATACCCTATGTTTTTCGAGACGATAAAAAAAGTCAGCCGGTATAATAACATTATTCTCCACTAGAAAGTGCAAAAACTCATTTACGTTCCCAATGTATAAAATATTGAGGTTTTGGCGCCTCCACCATTTTTTCCGAAACAGGAGCGATCAAAATACAGTTATTTCAGGGTTAGAAAAAAAGTATCGCAATCTAACAACCTGGTGTTTTGAATCGTAAAATAAATGAAGGGTTTTTGTTGAAAAAGGGATCAAAGTAGTAGATATTGTAAATTATTGGCTAAAGACGTTTTAGAGGCTTTTAAAGAGGCTTACCAGATTTAGTTCTCCTTTTTGATATTGTATTTTAATCCCTTTTTAAGACTTGTAAGCCTACTTTGAGAGGTTTTCACAATAATCTTCTGCTAATATAGCCAATAAAATAACGAATAATTGAACCAATGTTTTAGCATTTATAACTATCTCATTTTTTGTACATATTTGGTAAGTACTACATTATTTTCCTAAAGCTTACATGAAAATAAGTAAAATAGTAGAATGTACAACTTTAGTTTTCACAACCAAACACCAAAAAACTATCCGTTTACGTTTTCAAAATGCCAAAAACTATAGAAAACAACACAAGTTCCTTGCACACATCGATTCTTACATAAATACATAATATTTACCTAATTCTACCATTGCGGTGCTGAAACATCTACAGTACGTGATAGAACGCCTCCATGCAATACGACTGTTTGGATACCGAACTCAACCATCTATTCATTCATGCATGCCTGGTGAATACAAATACGCATCTGGCTTTCTTAAAAAACAGTGTGTTGGTTCTGTAAGGCACTATTGCTATCGCTTTTATTTATTTCATTGGAATACATATAAATTATATTTTTTAAATTGTTTTAGAAAAACATATAAAAATAGTAGCCGGCCGGTATCGGTAACAGGGTTCAAGCTATGGCTATCTCTTAAGGCTCCGTATACAAGAAAAAAACCCCTTTTGCCAATATCTTATCTAAAGGTGAGAACGCTTGAAATAATTGAAACATCTGTGTGACTATAAAGGCTTCTGCAGAGATATCGCAGCCGCGACAGGCATATTGCTGCCTGTCGCGACCGCCATATCGCCCCAGTGTGCAGAAGCCTTAAAAGTATAGTTTTCGTGGCGCTAAAACATTCATGTCAGTCACAGCACCTGAATAGTTGCGCCCTTGATAATATTGTTTATTTCTCTTTTTATTTACTTAGTGAAGATATTGTATTATAATGAAGGCCGGAAGCCATTGTTACTAGCAGTGCCACACGCACGAACCAACTTGCTCAGCAAAGCGCCACTGACGCGCTCCTTGTACGCACTGAATGACATGGCTGACAAGATCGATTTTTCCTGCTCTCTGAATGAATTCACAAAAATAATATTCTATGTGTTATGCTATAGACCACGCTATCGCATTAGGAATTTCCTGTTTTGATAGCAGTGTTTGTGAACGCATGTGACTAAAAGAGTGATGAATATGAATGGTGATGGGTGGAGAGGGAGAGGAAGGCCAAAGAAAAGATGGATGGATTGTGTGAGGAATGACATGAAAGAGAAGGAAGTGAATGATAGCATGACGGCTGACAGGGGAGGATGGAAGAAGATGACGTGTTGCGCCGACCCCAAATAACATGGAAAGGGCAGGAAAATGATGATGATGATAGCAGTGTTTGTGATAAATAAATAAATAAAATTAAATATAAATTCATATTATATTGACTGGGTCTTTTTTTGAATAGGTTTTTCAAAGTTATTTTTCTGCTATATTTTGTATCGATGTCAAAATGTGGTGCAGCCAGTGGTGTGCAAGTAGACCATATAATGATGTTGATGATATTTTTTAATGTTTAATCAATTATCAAAGTGTAGTAGTTTCTTATAAAAAAAATGATCGAACGTCAGTCTCGCGTCATTTTTCGGAAAACTTGTTGCGAACATTAGTGATTTTCCATCTTAATTTATTTGAAAAACTGCTTATAATAATCCCTTATATAGAAATAAACTCCTTCATTTTTATTTTACCTTTACTTATTATAGGGTTTTCTCTTAACAGATCTATTTTATTAAATACTTTTGGCACTCTTGATATTTTTTTTGTGTACAAGCCCCCGCGGCTTGTGGCTAAGTAATAACAGCCGCACGGGTCGATCGATCAGGTTAAGCTTCGCTTGGCGCAGTTGGTCCGTGGATGGGTGACCATCTTTACATACCAAGACCCCTCCGTGCCTCGGAAAGCACGTTAAGCCGTTGGTCCCGGCTGTCATTTGTAGATCTTTGGCAGTCGTTACGGGTCTTCAGAAGCTCGAAAGTCTGACAATCAGTCTTACCAAGGGGTATCGTGTTACCCAGTAACTGGGATGTGGAGGTCAGATAGGCAGTCGATCCATGTAAAATACACCAGTATTTTACATGGATCGATGGCCTATCTGACTGATACAGCTGAATACCAATTCAGCTGTATCAGCTGTATATGATGACTCTTGATATTTTTTTTCTATTCTATCAACAATTTGTAAACAAATTTTATTTTCTTTTGAACTAGTCTTTTCCCTCGTACACTTCTTGTATTATATTTATTTTCAACAAGTGAGTACCTGTTGAAAATACTACTAGGTACTGTTGAAAATAAACACTCATCACTAAAACAGTGTTCTAGGCCTATCAAACAATCAACTTTCCTATCCATTGGTAGGATTTTATAAAAGGGATATATTTTTCACATTCTACTAACATTTTTACTAACTAGAAACTTGATTATTTATAATTGTAGCATGTTTATGCAATTTAAGTTCTATCTAAGTTACGTACTGGTATATTTTCCGTTTTAATCCAAGGCGTTAATATATTTCGTCTGAAAATAACTTTTTTATTTACTTACAGCTAGTTTATTTCATTTTCAGATTACAGCCTCATCAGGAGGAAGAATACTGGCGAAAAGTGCGTTAGCAAATTCACAAGCAAATTAAAATGGTAGGTATTCGAAAAAATCTGCAGCATCCGATTTATTTTCCTTGTTTCTGTTAAAAAATTGGTTCGAATAAAACCCCAACTGGGAAATAAAAATATATTTTCGAATACATTTCGCCCATATACCAAAAAAGTCATAAAACGCAGTTAGAACGAAAATATAGCAAAATAAAAAAGGCGCGAACCCAGTGGCTGCTGCCAATATACTTTTAATTGACGTATTTTCAAACTTGGAACACGAGGCTGCTATATGATAAACTTTTTTTTTATGTTTGAACGTGTTCCTTATACTATTCGATTGAGTATTGATTTTTTATTTGTATTTTATTCACAGCGCAAAAAGCCTTGATTAATTTTGCTACTTTATTTATTTTATAACCAAGCAACAAAACTGAACGTATGCAGGCAGCTAACTATAATTACTTTTTATGTTGTGCGTGTGTCAGTGGTTTTTTCATCAATAAATTCGCAGTAGCAGCCCGGCTTCTGGATTTGTGCCCGGTTAGTGGTAATAAGCTGGCCTTCAAATGTGGAATCAAAAAATCCTATTTCTGGAATATGTAAGCAGTGTTTGCAGTGAGTGTAATAATGTATCTACGGGAAGTGATACGTTGTGCGTGTGCTAGAAACATAGTCAAATATTGGACATAGCTTGTCTGAGTGAGCCTTAAATATCTCAAACATAGCGCACAATGATTATTGTGTGTAATGAAAAGTTTTTTAATTATTCAAAAAAAAATACTTCGCACGCAACTACAATGAAATTTGTCTGTGTAATGGAATTTTTTTAAGTTTCTTAAAAAAAATTACTTTCGACAATTTTTTAGAGCAAACATGGTTGTGAATGATTCATACCCAAGGTCGATATAAATTCCTCAACGAATAAAAAAAAATTGAAACCGTTATTTACATTCAAAATTGGAATACTGCCCAATAAACCGCGATGGAGCAATACGGTAGGTACGATTTGGACTCAAAACCGCATTACATACATACCAGAAACTAGTTGACGGGTTAATCTAACTTAAAATACCTGCAGCGTTCAGCAACATCAAGGTAATATTACTGAACTGTGTGAAAATGAGGTAGTTTCCAGCTCAAAGTATGTACATAGAATAAGAACACGGCCAGGTGCGGTGGAAATCCTCTTAGTTTTAAGAGGTAACTAATTATAGAGCGTATTACAAAACCGCAGTACACTTAAAAGGTTTTTTGTAATAAAATTTTAACCAAAATTGTATTAATGAATGTGAAGAAATGAAGTCGGATGTTCCTGTGGGAAATCAGTTCCTGGATGACACCATTTTTTGCCAGAATAAACTGGGTTGAGCCTAGGCCTAGGTGTTATCATCAGGAAATAGGATCGGGGGAGTAGCAATGGCATCCTGAAAGTCGTTGCTGAGGACCCGCGAGCTCCTGTGCTGAGGCATCTCATGCGGAACCATTGTCCGCATGAAGTGCTTCGTAAGTACATGACTCACTAAGTTTTCCTGCTGTACCTAAGTTTGTTAATAATCCTAGTGTATAAGTTTTAGTATTTAAGTTTTACTAACAACAATGGTTCCTATGTTGTCCCAAATAAAACAAATTTATTATTATTATTATTATAGACGAGGAATCTATCCTCAATCTAACATTTTGAAGCTATTCCTTGTTGTGCGTAACTTAAGGTAAACGCGCGCGAATTTTCTCCTTTTGAAAATTCAATAATGCAAAGTAAATTCGGGTGAACCTACTATGTTAAAAACATAAAGCTTTTTAACGTTTTGTATGCCGGTAATTACAGAAACAATTAAAAAACTATACGAGTATGTATCTCGCATAGATCTACATCCACGATCTACGTACGGCATAGGAAGGGTTAATAAATACAAGAAGATAAAACTACTAGAAGGTACCATACCTCGTCGTCAAACGCGTCGGGGTCCGCCATCTTGTGTTAACTGTCACTCACTACGTCACTGACACACTGCGCACACGCACTAGACTTACGTCACATACAACGGATCATTGTATTCACACCACACTTATGTTCCTGAAACAATGAAAAGATTAAGTATATTAGAACGGTGAAGATAAAAATAAACTTTTATTAGGTATAATACGTCTCACGAGAGAAGTCCTGCGGCATTAAGTAGGTAGAACTATGCTCTATTTATTATGGCATTAGAAAAATAACGACTGAATAACAGCTATTGTGTAATATTGTTTAGAGTTTTTTTTTTAATGTAAATGGCAATTAGTTTACATTACTTTTTATATATCGTGAAATAACGAAGTTTATTATACGTTTATATCGAAGTAGCGAAATAGTGATAACCGTTATTTTTCAATGCAATAATAAATGAGTATAAGTATTATGTATTAAAATAATTATTAAGAAGTTTATTTACATAATCAAATTACAAGATGATTATTAACATTAACTAAATTAAATTAAAACTAAGTTAAACCTGAAAAAAGGCCCTCGAGCCATTGTACCGAGGATGCTGGCGGCATTTCCTCGCTGAATTGCAATGCTGATGCGTTGCGCGAGAAAGCCGCCAGCTTTTCGGTCACCAGTAATATCAAATAGACGTTTCGCGATTTCCGCAAATAACTTATACGCACCACCCTTTTTTTTATTTATTAAATAGTTTCACATTCCTACAAGAACCTTCGAACCTCAGACACCTTTCTCTATTTAAGATTGTGCATTTTACTAACCAGTGCCTGTAATAATATGATGTTGAGATAAACAAAGAAATGAAGATTTATGATTCCATCGCTTACCTGTAGCACGGCGCTACAGGTAAGCGGCGGAATCACAGTCTGCAGGACGTTCGTGAGACGGACTTTAGCAGTAGATTTTTAAAAGAAAGGAAGATAGATGTTTAGTTAGCACAGTATGTGTAAGGACGCTCAGTCCCCTTAGAAAATTTCTTCCAAAATCGGAACTTTTTGTATCTGTTTTTATTTTTCACTAATTTTATCTATCATTACCAATCATCGTTTACAATTTTGATGACGATTGTACAATTTAGGGTTGAGCATTTTTAGATTGATATCAACTGTATGTATATTCTAGGGGTGGTAATCAATTGTATTTAATTTAATAAATCATGATAAATAAGAAACCGTACATAAAAAAACAAATATATCTAATTAATTAATAAAAATAACTAAAACTATACACAAACTAATATAGGGCGTCAAAAAAATCATCCACATCGCTGTTGACTGGTAATTTACCCAAGAGACTGGCGGAATTGCCACGTTGTATGGCAATGCTTAGCCTCTGACCAAGGTAAAAGCCAGCTTTTGGATTACGGGAAGTGTCACCCAGCCGTTTGGAGATTTCCTTAAAAAGGCGCTCGGACCCCACGGCCCGAGGGTTTCAACCCCAAACGGCTCGAAAATATAATTACCAACAAGGTTATTATACTTGCGCCGTTTGAGATTCTCTGCAGCCGCAGCAGCAGCACCAGCACTGCACGCCGAGCCAAACAGATGGGATGGCGCAAGAGTATCGACACACGTTGCATCCCACATTAAAGGCCTACCCACCTTCCATGGAAATAAAGACATGCCGTCCAGTCTCTTGCCATCGTCGCGTGCCAGGCCATTGGGTTCTAATACAGCTGGAACGCCGACGGTAATGAAGAGCTCGACAGGCCGTGGTGTCCAAGACTGTTGACAACTTCGCCACAGTGACAGCGATGAGGAGAACAACAAGATGCTCCTAGTCCTAGTCTTCCCTAAGGAAGCAGCGAGGCGGAAACTTGTGTCGTCGAACAAGGTGCCTAAGTTCGACGACGGTAGTCCATGAAGCCACAGACCCGACTCCCATTTACCCACAGCCAACAAGCGCACACGCTCCACAGTAGTAGCAGACGTGTATATTCTTGAATTACTACAACACAGAATAAAAATCAGACAAGTGCGAGTTGAACTCGCGTGGTGAGGGTTAAGTACAATGAATATGTTATATTCCATAAAAATACATGACAAAAAATAAATTAAGCACTACAAAATATACAAAGGGCGGCCTTATCGCTTTCTGCGATCTCTTCCAGGCAACCATGGGATGGACAGTGATTTGCCTGGACATAAAGTGGGGCTGTCGTTGGTGTAAAAAATAAATAAATACAATTTATACTAAAATTGATACACAGATATATATATATCCTAAATAATATATACATAAATACATACATATTAAATGTATGTAATGAAGACTATAGATAATTACAGTTACGAGAACAAGCTATGTGTGTGTGGTGTTATGTTTTTGTTTAAACTTAAAGGTCAGCAGCTGGTTACTGACGATGTAAATAGTGCTATCTCAAAAGTAGTTTACTGGTACAAAGTTAATAATGTACTTCTTAAGACGCTGACAACACATAAACCGCGGTCACTGTCAGATTGCATATAAAAGAAAGAGAAGCGCGATGACACAACGCTTGTAATTTATTGCAAAATATGAAGCAATTATCTATTTACTCAAAATTGAGTTGAGTAATCGAAAATAAAAAACAACCAAGTTCTGCATTCAAATAAGACGTTCTTGTTATTATTTAAATACGTAGCATATGTTGATATCTAATGCAGATATTTTGGATTAGAACTCAAGGTAAGAGGTTAGTTTAACGTTTGTTTGTATTGAGATTTTTTTTCAAAACGTGTTTTAGTAACAACCAAGTTCTGGGAAATATGTTCAAAATTAACATATATTTTTTCCGCTACCACAAACTATACAGATTTGGCATTTTTTTTTTCTTAAGAGAAGCCTTACATGGTCAATTGGGTATTGTCAGCGCCTTAATGAAAAAACACCAAATGAAGTTTACGCTACCTCACGTTAGGCAGGTGAAAACTATTGTGTTGATAAAGGGCGAAGAATTGAATCCTTAAGATAGCACAGTATTCTTGGGCTTAACTTTGGATGCTAAGTTTCAGTGGGGTCTACATATAGATAAATTGTCGAAAAGCTAAGCTCCGCAGCATACGCTTTTAGAAAAAATCGTAATTTAACGGGCTGTCTCTGTATGAGACAGCCCGTTTAGTGTACTTGCTATTTTCATAGTTTAATGTCGTACGGTATTCTGTTGTGGGGAAATGCCGCTGACATTCAGACTATCTTTGTTTTGCAGAAAAGAGCTGTTCGATCAGATTATAAATTAAGTCCGACACACTCTCTCAGAGAGAAATTTAAGGAGATTAATGTAATGACTGTGCCCTCTCAGTATATTTTTGAAAATCTTTTAAATGCCCATAAAAATATAAATTGTTTAAAAAATACAGTGATATCCATAATATAAATACCAGGATCAAACACAAATTTGTTGTACCTACAACAGGGCTCAGAAAATAGGTGGATCATTCAGATGTCAATGCATACGTTTTTATAATAAACGTCCAAGCCACGTTCAAAAAATTGAAATCATTTATTAAAAGTAAGTTGTGCCAGAAAGCCTTTTATACCGTTAAAGATTATATTGAGGACAAAAAGGCTTGGGATTGAGCTGCTCCAATTATTGCATACTGAAACTTTTATTTTATTTATATACATTTTTGACATTTAATGATTATTCAAAACACAATGACATATTTACTTTGTGGAGTTTAATATAATGTGTGGAATTTAATATTTACTTGTAAAGTATTATATTGTTTTCAATTATTGTGAATTGACTAAGAATTGAGAAAGAAAGACTAAGTGGGTCATATTTTTTTTTCTCATTTAGTATTAATCATGGTCTGGCAGTTTGATTTATGTGGCCTACCCAAAAGTTCTTTCTTTGGTATTGTTCGTACCATCGTTGAGCTCCTTAAGTTCTGAGTTGAGCTGCACGATTACTGACAAATGCGTGCACTGACTGAACAGGTCCACTCAATCTGTGTGTTTCTTTCCTTAAAAGGACCATTTCAGACACCAATCTACATGGCCTTCACATGATCTGACCAAGATTATGTCTGGACTTTAAAGGAGACTGTGACCTCTGAGTTTGTTTCGGCCTTTCTTCTCAGAGTAGTCAGATAGGAAACGCCGAGCTCATCTAGCTTTATTTTAAAAATATGATTGACGTAATAAAAGTGTTTGTACAAACCTACTTACAGAAAATAAATCATTTATCATTTACTATGTTTTTTATCCCAAGAACAAACTTAACATTGTAGCTGAAAAACAAGTTCTCGCATACATTCCAACTGCAAATGTAGGTTTGTACGCACAATATTGAGAGATTTACCATGTAGTTTTAACACCATAAATTTCTTATAGGTTTTCCTGTAATCTATTTTCTGTATTTATGTAGTAAAGAACTATTTTCTATATTGTTTCCAAAGTTTTAGTCTCAATCGTTTCGGTGATAAGGGTCAATGGTCAGTTTTCATCTGTTTTCTTAAATAACTTTAAAACTGATTATTTTAAAATGATAAAAAATACATTTGAGACCCACAACACAACAAGTTCTTTCATTTGATATGTCACACGGTACAGTTTGCAAAACATTTTTTTTAAACTTGTGCTGAAATCTCTTTGAGGCGCACGTGGAACACAACGCGCCGTCGACCCAGGCCTGGTCCTTATCGGACGGCTTCATCACCAACTAACGTAAGTCTCATCGCCACTGCTCTCAAAACGGTGAAGGAAAACATCGTGAGGAAACCGGCATGTCTTAGAACCAAAAGTTCGAAGGCATCTACCAACTCGCACTGGGCCCGCGTGTTGCACACTGCCTCTCACAGAGAGGAGGCCTGTATCCCAGCAGTGGGAACATTATAGGCTGATTATTTACGTACGTATGTTATTAAAAGTTATTCCGAAGAGCTTTGATAAAGAAAATACTATTACTATTCACCAGTCCAGCGGTTTCTTTTTTAAAATAAGTATTAAAAGTATTCAGACCTCGCATAAATTGAAGTTTATTCATATTTTGTTTCATTTTAACTTTCATTATAATAAAAAAACTGCTGAGTTTCCTTTTAAATACATTCCTTCTAATTTTTATGCTTTTTAAGCTCAAAGAGCTCCTGGCTAAGTAAAAACAGCCGCACGGGTCGATCCATCAGGTTAAACTACGCTTGCCGGGGCTGGTCCGTGGATGGATGAACATCTTCACATACCGAGACTCCTCCGTTCCTCGGAAATCAAATTAAGTCGTTGGCCCCGGCTGTCATTCGTAGATCTTTGGCACTCGTGAGGGGTCGGCAGAAGCCTGAAAGTCTGACAACCAGTCTTACGTGTCAGATAGGCAGTCGCTCTATGTTAAATACTGGTATTCAGCTGCTTTCCGTTAGACTGGAAGCCAACCCCAACATGATTGGGAAAAGGCAGGCAGATTGATTAATTTTTATGTTTTTTTTTTTAAAGGTACCTAACCTATACTTAAGACGCTGACAAGACTCAATTGACCAAAATTGACTTCGCTTAAGAAAAATAATTGCCAAATCTGTATAGTTTGTGGTAGCGGTAAAAATATATGTTAATTTTGAACATATTTCCCAGAACTTGGTTGTTACCAAAACACGTTTTGAAAAAAGCTCTCGATACAAACTAACGTTAAACTAACCTCTTACCTTGAGTTCTAATCCAAAATATCTGTATTAAATATCAACATACGTTACATATTTAATTAATAACAAGAACGTCTTATTTGAATGCAGAACATGGTTGTTTTTTATTTTCGATTACTCAACTCAATTTTTAGTAAATAGATAATATTTTGGAATAAATTACAAGCTTTGTGTCATCTCGCTTCTCTTTCTTTTCTATGCAATCTGACAGTGACAGGTTTACGTGTTGTCAGCGTCTTAATTAGTAATTTTCAGTCATTCGATGTAACTATATTTTTACAACTCGTAAATTATTAGTAAAGAAGTGTTAAACTTCGGTCTTTAAAAATGTCGACCCTCTTATAGTTTCAATTTTGCTCTCCTAAAAAAATATTTAACTAGTGTTCATTTTTTTTTTAAATATCGATACTCAATATAACGATTGCGCCTCTTTTCATGAACCTGCGAATAGGCCATAAAGTTAAAAAATCCGCCATTTTGTTTTATTTCAAACACCTATCTAAGGACTTTAAGGAAGTTTTTAAGATGAATATAACGATACCTTAACTGTCGAAATCCATCCAGCCGTTTGGAAGATACGAGGTAATAAAGAAATGTACAAACAAATATACATACATACCTACAAGATACGTGCGAAAAACATAACCCTTCCTTAGCAGTCGTTATTTTTAAGAAGCTCAATTATTTAATAAAGTGTCCATCATTAGAAGGTTATTAAGTTTTTAGAGGATCAGTTAAAATCATCATCATCATCATCATTCCAGCCGAAAGACGTCCACTGCTGGACATAGGCCTCCCCCAATATTGGGGGGGTTTGCCATAATCGCCACGCTTGGCAGGCGGGTTGGCGATCGCAGTATGATGTTAAAATGCATAGAGAACGCTGCTGCCCATTCTCTAGTAAGTACCTTAGTCGCCTTTTACGACACCCATGGGAAGAAATGGGATGGTGTTATTCTTTACGTCCGACACCACACGGAACGGAACGTCAGTTAAAATATTTGCCTTTAAAAAACCGAGACCATTTCTTAAAAAAAAGAAACAGTTACTTTTAACTTGGTAATCCGTTTTGCAAAGCTAAATACAATTAGTAAGAGATGAAGAAATTACCGAAGGGTTTAAATGATTTCAAAGGGAAGGAAAGATCCAGTCAAGTGGACATTTTTCTTCTAATTTGTACCAACGTTTAGTGGAAGGGAGTTAAAATGGTGACTAATTTGTTACAAGCTTTTAGTTTTACTGTAATTTCATTCAGTATTTCAGAATATTTGATAGAAAATTTAAGACGGGAATTCATGAATGAGGACAGACAATTATGTCACTACATTTTGTATCGTTGTTTTGCTTAATAATTTCAAATAAATGTTGTTTGTTTTTTGGATTTACTAAATAGTATGGCAATAAAATTGATATTTCAATGATAATCATCGTAAGTACAAAAGTAAAGCTGCGGTACGCTTAGGCATCGTGTCACTAGCTGGGTCCACACCGGACGATCCAAATTTGGATTGGCGCTCCACGATTCACGATCATAGAGCGCCGATCTTGGATCGGAGATTATTTCGCACGGTCCGTTTTAGGAAACTCGCAATCCTGCCGTGCACTCCAGTGCCGATCCACGTTTTAGCTAGATTTCTCGTAAGTTCAGTTGAACACACGCTCGATATGGAGCCGCATGTATGGCAACGACCTATATTTATATAATTTTTATCATTTGAATCCCATAAGCACTTATGTTCTTTATAAATGGACATTAAACGCCGATATCCATATTGCCCAAATACCCGATCCACACACAACCGTCCATAACAAGCGCGCCAAATGCCAGAGTTGCCTTTTAGCATTGTCAAAATACCGACACAGCTCGGATCGGCCGCTACACCGCGTATGCCCACACCGACCGCGCATTTGGATCGCGCTCCTGCTGCGTCCGCTCGGAGCGCACTAGGTCTTCCGCTGTGGACCCAGCTAGCGAAATTATTTTTTTTGGTCATACTATCTTAAACTAATATAATAAGGCTTGAAGACTTTGATTGTTTGAACGCGCTAATCTCGGGAACTGCCAGTCAGATTTGAAAAAACCTTTTGCATTAGATAGCCCAATTCTTCAGGAAGGTTTATATTTAACATCAGCTACGATCCTTAGGAGCAGAGCATGCCCGAAGTGTGCCTTCTAATATAAATGCAGTTACCTATTAAGTTTTTTTTGTCAATGCAGACTTTTTTGTTTCAACCAACTAGCGACTATTAACCTGAACCAGAAGTGAGTTTGTTTGTTTGATAAAGTTGTTTGTTTGTGCACGGTAACAAACAAACAAACTCTCTTTCACATTTATAATATTAGTTAGGATTGATAGTCTTTCAGATGTTCCAGGTTTATAACAATTTATGTAAAAAATTAGCCCTTGATAAATACAGAAGTAACAAACTTGAGCAGTTATTTTAGGAGAAACAAGGGAACAAAAAGCAGGTGTACCTAACCAAAAGCTGCGGGGCAATTGCGTAATACACATAATATGACAATTGATCGCAATCAATTTCATTTTGACAGTTCACCAACGTCCATTAAGTTAATTACATTGTTGAGCAGAAGAAAAAACCTAAGAAGGTTGCAACGGATTAGCAATATCCTTCAAAACTCTCGGATTGTGATTCAAACTGTGTTACGCAATAAGGGTGCAGGTCATGTTTTACAGACTAAAAAAAATATCAAAAAAACTAATTATTTAAAAAACAAAAAACCCGACTGCAAAAACACATAACTGAAAAGAACAAAACAAGGATTATAATCTGATGATGCTTGTTTTGTTCTTTTCAGTTATGTGTTTTTGCAGTCGGGTTTTTGTTTTTAAATAATTTGTTTTATTAATTCAAGCTTTTTAGTTTTATTAATATATTTTATATGGAATAGACTACTAGCTAATTACTAGCTTTTATTTGATATCTACAGAGCGTGCCAAAGAAATAGACAGACATACATACATACATACATACATACTCTCGAAAAACATTACCCTCCTTCTGGGGCAGTCGGGTAGAAAACAGACACTCTTAACCTACTTAACACAACAATAACAGCCCATGCGTCCATAAAACATAAAATTAAAACGACCAATCAAAACGTCGCTCTCAAAACCACAATCTAAACCAAATGAGGACAAAATTTAATTTAAGAGCCCTCGCCCACTGGCGGCACGGCACGGCAAGGTATTTTATTGCGACGAATAGGAATATAACTTAATAGTATGACAATAAAATTAAAATTTCAATGACACGGCCATACCTAAACATACCGCAGCCTTGATTTTGTACCCACGATCATTATCATTGAAATTGAAATTTTACTGTCGTACCTATTTATGACGCTGACAACAGCTAAAGCGCGGTCACTGTCAGACTGCATAGAAAAAAAGAGAAGCGCGATGACACAACGCTTGTTAATCATTGCAAAATATGAAGCAATTATATATTTACTCAAAATTGAGTTGAGTCGAAAATAAAAAACAACCAAGTTCTGCATTCAAATAAGACGTTCTTATTTTTCATTACATAAATACGTAACATACGTTGATATTTAATACAAATATTTTGGATTTCAACTCAAGGTAAAAGGTTAGTTTACCGTTCATCCATTGTACGCTAGATATTCGTATGCCGCTTTTAGTGGCGGATGTGTCCTGAGCATAACATTGATAACCAACTTGTACCTACCATATCCGACGAAAAATGTCTTTGTCTTTGTCTTCATTTGTATCGAGTTTTATTTTTAAAGCGTGTTTTGGTAGCATCCAAATTTGGAGAAAATTTTTCAAAATTAACATATATTTTTCCGCTACCACAAACTATACGGATTTGGCCATTTTTTTCTTAAGACAAGCCTACTTTGTTCGTTTGCCTTTTATCAGCTCCTTAAATCATAATCTGCCTACCTTTTCCTAACTAGGTTGGGGTCGGCTTCCAGTCTAACCGGAAAAAGCTGATTTGTATTTTACATGGAGCCTGTATTTTACATGGAGCGACTGCCTATCCCTCCACAACCTAGTAACTGGGCAATACGATACCTCTTGGTACATTGGTTGTCAGACTTTCGGACTTCTGACTAATAACGACTATCAAAGATCTAGGAATGACAGCTGGGACCAACAGCTTAGCGTGGTTTCCGAGGCACGGAGGAGTTGCGGTATATAAAGATGGCCACTCATCCACGGACCAACCCCGGCCAGAGTAGCTTATCCAGATGGATCGACCCACTGTTATTACTTAGCCAAGAGCTCCTCAAGCGATTTATATTCGTCGCCTAAAAATCCCTTGCCGTGCCGTGCCGCCAGTGGGCGCGGACCCTAAGGTCGTATTCTCTGCGGCTCGGCAGCGGGCGGCGGGGCGGTGACGGCAGCGGCGCTGGGAGCATGATCAGCAAGCGGATTGGCTTGGATGAGGTTTGTGTTCCAGCAGTGAGAACCTAATAATGTTCTCACTGCTGGGACACAAACCTCATCTCTGTGAGAGGGATTGGGCCGTAATCAACCACGCGGGCCCAATGCGGGTTGGTAGATATCACATGTCTTAGAATTTTTAGCGCGGGGAGTGGCGCGTTCAAATGCATAGTTTTTTAGGGAACTGTTCTCGATAGCAGCGACGCGGGGAGCGGGGCACGAGCGAGTCGCTCCAGTCGAGCGATGCCTGTGCGCTGGGATTGACGTAGTGTTGTACAAATTTTCATTTTAATCGAAAAAAGTGACAAAATGATTAAATAAATCCATCCACGTTGGAGGGATTTATTTCAGCAGTTTTCTTTAGGTCTCCGCCTTAGCGACGCCACGTGAACTGCCCACTGTCATCGAGAACGGGTCAGAGTCGTTCCGCTTCCCGCGCCGCCAGCGCCGCCACGAGCCGCCCGCTGCCACCGAGAATACGGCCTAAGAGTTTGCACAAAGCTGAGGATTATGAACAAAGAAATTTAATTAAAAAGACTTAAGAATACCTATTGTTAAGTACGCCAGTTGTGGCTCTTGTATAACGGGTTTGCGTTGGTAATTTTATGTATCCGGCTGTACTTTATGTTTTTCTTTTTTTGCATTGTTTTGTTTATGGAATCGTAGACGAGGTTAGATAATTGCGGCTTTGGTTAGGATATTCTTGGTAAAAGTAGGACGTTTTCGTATAAAGATATAACTGGGCCAACACAAAATCGTTTGTTTAGTGGGTCATTTTAATAATAATAATAATAACTCTTTATTTCAGATTACAGGATCCATAATGTGTTAGTATTGCCTTAACCTATTGTTAGTGAAAAATAAATTAGAATAAAAGTGACATCACAAATAAAAACAATTAATTTTGCACATGTACGTCTGTACGCACATGTCTCCCAGCCCAGTGCCTAATAAACAGCCCATAAATTTTGTCCGCCAGTGCACCTAAAATATTGTTCGGACTACCTCGGAATCGCCGCAGTATAGATGCACTTCGCTTGCGCATGATGGCATAAAAGTCATCCAGTCTCGCTTCTGCAAACATGCTTGATGCGCAGGAAAACCTAGGCAGTCCCAACAACATCCTGAGTCCGTTATTATATTGGACATGCAGGGCGCTGTAGGCCTGCTGCGTATACCTAACCCACAGGCTGCACGAGTAAAACGTCTGGCAATAAGCTCTTAAAAGAGTTAGCTTTACCTCCTTTATGCACCGCGCAAACCTGCGAGCAAGCATATTGCATCGAGCCGCCAACGCCCTACGTTCCCTATCAATATCTTGGTCGTCCGTAAGACCATCGGTGACCACATGACCGAGATATTTAAACTGAGTGACCACCTGCAACGGAATTCCACGTAACGTTACAAGTGAAATATTTGCAGGTGTATTTTTAGGTACTTTGAACACCATAACTTCACTCTTAGTGGCATTATACCTCAATCCATGAGCCTCCGCATAACTCTCACAGACGCCAGACGCCAGACGATTTTAGCCTGCCTAGTTAAAAATTTTCCCTGCCAAGAAAAAAATCGAATTAAATTGGAATCTTTTCAGTGACAGATCACAGCATTACAGCAATTCAACGTCTTGAACAAATTTCCCCGACTTCTTTTTGGGTGTTTTGTTGCCTTCAACAAACAATCTTAAAGCACACACTTATTGGCAAAAACACCAAAGCAAATTAATTTAACCTGTTAAGGCGCTGACAAGACCTAATTGGCCAAAATAGGCTTCTCTTAAGAAAAAAAAATGCCAAATCTGTATAGTTTGTGGAAGTGGAAAAAATATATGTTAATTTTGAACATATTTCCTAGAAATTGGCTGTTACCAAAACACGTTTTGAAAAAAAATCTCGATACAAACTAACGTTAAACTAACCTCTGACCTTGAGTTCTGATCCAAAATATCTGTATTAAATATCAACATACGTTACGTATTTAATTAATAACAATAACGTCTTATTTGAATACAGAACTTGGTTGTTTTTTATTTTCGATTACTCAACTCAATTTTGAGTAAATAGATAATTGCTTCATATTTTGCAATAAATTACAAGCGTTATGTCATCGCGCTTCTCTTTTTTTTCTAATGCAATCTGACAGTGACCGCGGTTTAGGTGTTGTCATCGTCTTAAGCCCCGCGCGACACCGTTTCGGAGTCAAACAATACAAAATCAACTGTGTCTCATTAGCTGACCTTGACCAATTAAGTCCGCAATCGAGTTCACAACCAACAGCCAAACAGCCAACATTTGCAAATTGGCTCTCAAGTGACAGATAACTCTTGCCGTCAATACACGACACATCACTAAAGCAATAACGACTGACATGAGTACATGACGGTCAATAAGTTGACTGGTTGATGACGTGATTGCAAATGCCTCAATCAGACATACCTAACCAACCGTATGTAGGTAGTAGGTCGTGTGATTGTAACCATCAAATTAGTGGATGAAAATTATTGGCTGTTTGCTGTCAAACGGCTTGAGGGGTCTCGCGACTTCCGCGATCCCCGCCATTGCGGGCCACCTCAGACTCGCGGGGGGGAATGAGGTGTAAAACTCCCCACGCGACGTGCAATAGGGACGCGCGTGGAACACTACGCGCCGCCACCTCGGGTCTTGCTATGTGGGGGGCGACGGATGTGGGCATCCTATCCTAACTATGTATAAGTATATAATTATATAATATATATTATGTTATTTATATTTATTTATATACATAATATATACAGGGTGGATTTTTGACGGGGCAGTTATCTTAACCGTTGTAGCTACAGGAAAACGGTCTTAGAAGACCATCCTTCACTTTTTGAGACATTTAAATCTGCATTCACAGATTTTGAAAAAATGTACAGTCAGCAAGAAATTGGGCAGTTTTCACAAAAACTTTTTTTGGTGCGAATCGATCCTGTTTCTTACAAGGATCAAAAAACTCTACTAGACCAACAGAGGTTTGAGTACTAGAAAAGTCAGAAATCGCAAAAACTTTTTCCATAGGATGGATTAAGTCCTAACTTAAGACTGGAGGATACGTTTAACCCGATATTCCCGCGGAATCGACATTTAAGCCGGTGAAACCTCGGGGCGCAGCTAGTATAATATTATAAATGCGAGAGTGAGTTTGTTTGTTTGTTACGCTTTCACGCTGAAACGGCTGAACGGATTTGGATGAAATTTGGCACATGGGTAGACCATGACCTGAAAAATGACATAGGCTACTTTTCATTCTGGATCGCAGACGAAGTCTCGGACAACAGCTAGTATAGTATAACTATAAATGGTTACATGGTGATGAGATACGTCAGTAGCGAGACAGCAAAAATAGATCCATGGCATCAATATAAAGATATTTTGTAGTTATAGTGGAAATGCATTTTACAAAAGAGCCATTAAAACACCGGGATTTTACCTTAGTTAATACATTTTATGCCTACATGCTCCCGGAAAAATGAAAACAATAACCCAGT
Source organism: Atethmia centrago (assembly GCA_905333075.3). Classification (NCBI taxonomy): domain Eukaryota; kingdom Metazoa; phylum Arthropoda; class Insecta; order Lepidoptera; family Noctuidae; genus Atethmia; species Atethmia centrago. The sequence continues at coordinate 21,824,310 of HG995385.1, forward strand.
TCTAGTTCGGGACTGAAGCAACAGTTATTAAGTGGAAACTTGAACGAAGTATCACTTTTATCTGAAGACCACTTCAGATAAAAGTGATACTTCATTCAATTTACTTGGTCATCGATGACAAAGGAGGAGAGGAAAGAAACTCGTGCTCAGATTATCTAGATATTTCCAAAACAGCTTTGAGCACCGTCTCGATAAACATTTTGTCTGAAATTGTTTTCAAACCGCTTGGCTAGCTACCACCATTTTATCTAATTCTCTCATCATAACAACAATGTTAACAGCATTTGTTGTATTTCGCAATTAGAGGTAAGGCCAGTTCCTTTATGGTTAAGGGTTCCAGGAGAACACCATCAATTAAGATAGACCAAGAGCTTCCCCGTTGTGGATAAAAAAAAACTGAAAGTCCAAGATACATTCTGTAGTGTTTTTTATTCAAGGAAGTCATTCTGACTCGGAGGACCAGCTCCATTTTATAACTAAAACATTTTTTTTTAAATAGAACTAAATGGAACTAAAAACATATTGTGAAAAATCTTATGTTGGGAGCGATTCATCAAGGCCCGTGGACAGGCTTTTAGAATAAGCAGCGGGGCTTTTCTTCACAGTCAACTGCAATTTCCTAACGTTTCTGATATCCTGATACAAACATACTCCGATTCGAGGCATGTCATATTTTGTGTGTCAATATCCTGGGGTCAAATCACCCAACTTGTGATCCTTCCGTTCACATTTTTTTTTCCATTACTCCTACATTAGCTGTGTTAAGAAAAAAGAATTTAAAAAATATAAATAACGAAACTAATGGTTTATACACTAACCAGCAGAAAACATCAAACTACCCCAAATCAAGATATACTATACAAACATATCCAATAGGAACTAGCAAAACTACTAAATAATATGTGGGTACATTGGCCACCTAGAAACTACAAACTACAACTTCACTTACTGGGGAAGTTTAGAGCTATTCATCAAGCACTTGACGGGTTGACAGGCTTTCGATACAAGCAGCGAGGCCATTCCTCACAGTCAACACAACGTAGTGCTTTACGCTTCTGAATTCCTGGTACTGACCAGCTCTTGGATATACCGGAGTAGTTTTTAAAAGATACAACAGGATTCCGGTTGGAAGCAAAAACTATTTATTATTGACATATGACAGATCAAACTTAATGAGAGATCCTGAAGACATTGACATTGAATAATTAAAAACTGTTTTTATTTTAGTTAAAAAGTTTATAGCCAACTGATTAGCTTCTGCCAGCGGTTTTGACCACATGGATATCGGATATTATCCCACGGGAACCGAGATTTGCCATCGAGATTAAAGGTATCCTATGTCCTAACATAACTCATGGCCTATCCGTATACAGAGACAGAGTTACTTTCGATTTTATAATATTAGTATGGGTAGATAGGCCGAGCTTGGGGGAGCCATCATTTCAGCCGAAAGATGTCCAGCAGTGGACATCTTTCGGCTGAAATGATGATGGATTTGATCGAGAAAAAGTACTTAGGGGTCATAGGCCCTATAAGATCATCTTCAAAACAACGCAGGCTATTTATCACAATCTTGACGGGTTTTTAATACATGCGCCGAGGTCATTCCTTCTCATTCCTTCTCACAAACAGACAACAGTGTTTATCATATCCTGGTATATCGGTCAGATGGCTACCAATGCCAGGGTATCAATCACTGAAAAATCTGTTTCAGATCAGGAACAACGCGTTAAGATACAGCACGATACCTAACATAAATCTATTTTTTTTATTTTTGCCTTAATTGAATTTCTGCTGACACCAATATGTTTTAATCTATGAAATACTCTTCTATACAAAGCTGCTTCAAACTCTAAACTGTATGGTTAACTTCTCCCCAATATTCCTTTCTTTCAACTACTCTCAAAGCGTAAACTCAATTCAATTCCCCACTATCTCGATATAAGATATCATCTCAGAACACGGATGCTAGTTGGAAAACTATTAGCTCGAGGCAAACTTGCCTGATAAACCCAAGTTTAAAACTACACTCCTTATCAACCGTATCATCTTAGCTCTAGAGTTCAATTTATCCTGTAATAAGTGTAGCAAATAACGTGCCAAGTATATGAAATAATGTCGGATCAGAGTCTTTTTAGTGTGCTTTCGAAGTCAAGTCGGTGTTTTTATAAACATTAAAGAATCTAAAACTGCAATGGAGTGGAATTTGGTGCAGCCGTTCGCATTTTAAAAACTTTATGAAGACTTGAATGTAAAAGGTAGTTGATTTTATACAATTCTCGTGAACATTGAACTCAAGTTCGGTTAAAATTAAACTAGTTTTAATTAATTTATTTACGTAATCAAATTACAAGATTATTAACATAAACTAAATTAAATTAAAACTAAGTTAAACCTTAAAAAAGCCCCTCGAGGCACTGTACCGAGGATGCTGGCGGCATTTCCTTGCTGAATTACAATGCTGATGCGTTGCGCAAGAAAGCATTCCGGTCACCAGTTACGAGAGCTGCAGTAAAAGTATCGGGAATGGAATATTTCCACTGTTCCTGGCATATTAAAATCTTTTAATTGAAAACTCCTTGGTTTTAGAAATCGAATACCATTTATTTATTTAAAAAAAGATTCTCGGTCTTGTCACAAGGTTTTGTCAAACTTGTTTAGTCGTTGAGAAAATGGAATTGACTCGAGAAAATTCAAGAGCGATGATTTATTATGAATTTTGAAGTGGTTTAACACAAAAACAGTAGTGTGTTGACCGGATGATTTCTGCATTTGGTGATGAAGCCCCATCCAAAACCACAATTTATCGCTGGTTTGCTGAATTTCAACGTGGACGTGTCAAGCTCAGTGATGATCCCCGTCAAGGTCGTCCAAAAACTGCAGTCACCCAAGAAAACGTTGATGCTGTGCGTAAGCTGATTGAGGAAGATCGACATGTGACATACCGCGAAATTCAGGCAACTTTAGACATTGGCATGAGTCAAATACAAATAATCTTGCATGAACAATTAGGTGTAAACAAGTTGTTTTCCCGATGGATACCGCATTCGCTCTGTGAAGAGCAAAAAGCGGCTCGCGTTACTTGGTGCATCAGAACTCTCGAAAGATTCCACGCAGGATCCTCAAATGCTGCATACAACATCGTATCTGGTGACGAATCCTGGATATACGCGTACGAACCCGAAACAAAAAACCAGTCACGAGTTTGGGTGTTCGAAAATGAGTTAAAGCCAACAAAAATTGTTCTTTCACGGAGTATTGCAAAAAAAATGGTGGCCACGTTTGTCTCCAAAACCGGCCATGCTACGACTATTCCTCTTGAGGGACAAAAAACGGTTAATGCAGAATGGTATGCTAACATTTGTTTGCCACAGGTCGTTTCTGTACTCCGTAAAGAGTTCATCGCTTAAACCCATAGATATCCACAATATGCAAAGAAAAATGATCCAAAGCTGCTTGGTTCTGTTGTTAAATGTTGTTATGTTCTGATAAAATTTCATTCAGAAATTTCAAGGGCCTGTCATTATCTGCTCGAAAGCAGATAATGACAGGCCCTTGAAATTTCTAAGAAAAATAAAAAAATACTTAAAGCTCTTAAAGTATTGCATTTTTGCAATTTTGGTATTTTTTATTTTTTTAATAAAATTGATTTAAAAAATAACGTAGGCATAAGTCCGAGTTTTTGGACGTGAGTACATAGCACATGACCGCACCACTTCGCTGTTTTCGTTTGATCAACCATGCGCCGAACATCCTGAATAATGATAATGTACCAATTAAAAATATGCCTTTTGCAACAAGCATAGATTGAATACAAATAGGTTACAAATTAAGAAGTTTTGTAGAATAAATACTCCTTTTACGGAATCAGACTGCAGTATAAAACGGCACGACGTTTAGTCGTACCGTCACAGAACTTAATATAACTTGGAAAAACTTGTTTCCAAAGATATTAAAACATTTTCCGCGACTGTACGAGTTGTGTTCAAATAGGGGAAGTAATATGAACTTTCATATTTTTAGGGTTCCGTACCTCATAAGGAAAAAACGGAACCCTTATAGGATCACTCGTGTGTCTCGTCTGTTACAGCCAATTTGCTCCGAATCTACTAGACCGATTAAATTGTACACATATGAATTTCTATGACCCAAACACGGGCGTGTATCGTAAATAAATGAATTTTTAGTATGAGGATCACTTTTGGGGGGCAAATTAGAAAGTTAAAAAAAATAATTATAACTGTACAGTGTGATAAATCAAATAAAAGGGCTTGTTGTGAAGGTCTCAAATATTTATTTATTAAATATTTTATGTACATACATATAAACAGACAAGAAGAAAGGAACAGAAAAATACGTACAAAGGTGATGCTTATTTCTAAAGAAATTTCTTCCAGCATCCCTGCGATAGGACAGTAGACAAAGAGATGTAGATATATTTATTTATAATAAAAAAAAAAATAGTTTTAAAGTTACTTAAGAAAATTGATGAAAATTTGCCATGCCCTTACCACCACCCCTTATCTCCGAAATGCTGACTCTAAAATTTACTTATAGATTACAGAAAAACCTGTAAGAAGTCGATGGTGTAAAAATAACTTGGTAAATCTCTCAATATTGTGCGTACAAACTTACATTTGCAGTTGGATTGTATGGGGGAACATGCTTTTCAACCACAATGTTAAGTTAGTTCTTGGGATAAATTCATCCTAACTACAGAACCCTTCATTGTGCGTGGTCCAACACGCACTTGGCCAGTTTTTTTTTATATGTATTCAAAAACTTTAAACCTTACCTACTTAAAGCCAACATGATCAAAATTTTGTCTATAATAAAAATATAAACAATAAACTTAAGCTTTCCATGGCTTGTAAATAGAAAATTTCTAATAATTTCAAGGAAAATAAGGCTCAACGGAAATCCTTCCTTCGCGGAAACATCATTTTCGAATAGTCGGATTACAATACAATATGACTTACCAAAACAACCGGTCAAGTGCGTGTCGGACCACGCACAATGAAAGTTGGGAAGTTGGTATGAATTAATCCCAAAAACAAACATAACATTGTAGTTGAAAAACATGTTCTCCCATACATCGATATATGCCACGGTCAATTATCCAACTGCAAATTTAAGTTAGTCGATTATTACTCGTTAACTTGTAAAGCCCACTTTGCCGTGATAGTTTTCCTTTTAATTTCATTATGTGTACTACTGCCATGATTTTTTTCACATCTCCTTAAACATCCATTTAGCTGGCAGGGGAACACATGACTCAATAAAAATTAGCACTTTAATGCTTAATATTACACAAGCGAATCCTTGAATCGAAAAGTGGTGTTCACAGTTCACCTGCAATATTTTTGATATCCAACGATACCCCATACCATGGGGTAGACGTATAATAGTAGATTATTAACCAAGGGGATAAAGCAGTGTCTTCTGTCGCGGATGACGATTTAAATCGCGAGCGTAACGAAGGACTTGAGGTTTACTCCCGAGCGTAGCGAGGGTGTTAAAAACTTAAACCACGAGCGAAGCGAGGGATTTAAGACGAGTCCTGAGTGCAGCGAGGGATTTAAATTCACCCAAGACTAAGACAGCTTTATCACCGAGGAAAATACTCTACTTTTCGTACCATTTGCGTAAAAATTAACAAAATAATAATATGAGATAAGCATTCATTAACAATAAGGACAATTAAAAGTAAAAGTTAACATTCGAAACATTGGTCCAATTATTGATAGAGAGAGCATTTTTGTTTGGTACATTTATTGATGATGAGTTGATTTGAGTATTTCTCTGTTCTTGCGTCTGAGGAACTTGCGTTTCTTTGTAGATAGTATACGTCGGAGATAGTGGTGGTGGTGCATCGTGAGTTACGGACGAAGATAAGATGCCGGAAGTTGATGGTTGTGGCTCTGATGGATTAAGTTTTATATTTTTGTTAATTTGACTGCTTAATATGGTTTTATTCGCCATTGAGTTTTCGATATAACCCTCAGCTACTCCATCAGAGCTCCAACCACTGTGTCTTTTTATTGACGTAATATCCGCCCCTGAATCCGCCAAGAAAGTCGCCGAAGTTCTTCTAAAGCAGTGACCGGTGTAGAGTTCAACATCTTTAAGTTTTAAATATTTAGCAATTTCCTTTGGCGTATTGCTAATTTTATTTTTGCCGATGGCTTGTCGAGTACATTTCCCATTCCGATAGTTTATAAAATCTATTGTTTTCTATGTTGGTGGGACGTAATGCTTGGTATTTATATATACTTACTTTTGTGGCCAGAAAAATTTCGTCAGGAGTTTCATTAAGAAATTTTTCCACATTTTTCAATTTTATTTAATTTAATAATCATAACTGCATAATAAATGCGTATTCCTTTTTCAAAAAGATGTATACTGCTTTATATACAAACTCAATGGTGTAAACACAGATGTAGTTCAGTATAAATTTCGGTAAGTATTCAAAATTTAAATCACATCCTTGGGACCTAGAGGATGAATGAAATTCAGTACAATTTTCTTTCCCTGTTTTTAACAGATTAAAAATGACTGTTTTTATGTTCGCTTTTTGTAGCATAGAATGTAATTGTTTAGAGCAAGTAGTACGAAAAAATAATTATCATCCCCACATAACGTGCAAGAGGTACTTTCAAGATTTTATTTTAGCACTTTGTCGGCGTGATTAATATGTATACCTATGCCAAATTAGTTTTCTAGTACTGAGCGTCTCTGAGCTACAGCGGGACAAACAGACAGACGGACATGGCGAAACTATAAGGGTTTCTTGTTTACTACGGAACCCTTAAAATATTGATAACGCGGCGACTTGCTGTTTAAAATAAGCTGTTTAAATGTTAAAACTAAGCTAACCAAAGCATAATTTTTAGTACACAGTTTTCACATGATATAAAAATAATATAACCGTAAACTGCAAAAAGTTGCAACTTCGTAGTAATAACTTCAACTTGAACAAAAAGTTTAAGCAGCTGGTGCAAGTCATGGTGTATATATAATCTTTCTTTATCCTAAGTATATAATAATGAAAGTGTGTCAATTTAAAGCTCTGATCAACCCGAGGCGAATTTCGCGCGGGACGCGACTATTCGCGCCAGTTTGTTAACACCTCCATACAAGTCAGTTAACGTTAGTGTGAATGCTTGCATCCCGTGTGGTATTCGCTTCAGTTTGCCCAGAGCTTGAAGCCTATCTTTCTTTTTTGTCATTGGGTGTAGGTGGAGCTTAAAAGTAAATTTCGGGATAATGGAAAATGTTGCAACAATCTAATGGTTGTCACCTCACAGGACATTATGATATCGAAAGAGCTGTAACCAGAGTGCGGCACAACGAATTGATGAATACCATGAAATAATTTGCACTGCGCTTGATTCCATGCATATTAAAACGGTCATAAGTGAACTAATGACCCATTAAAATGCGGTTTTGGTAATAAACACGAGCCCTCGCGTCCAGATTTGAAACATAGGTACAGTTGTTCCGAATCGGGATTTGAGCCCGGAACTCTGCGTTTAGATGCTTGGCAAGTAGCCAACCTGTCATTTGAGTCTTCAATCATCAACAAGATCAAAGACAATGTATTTTTTATCTCACACACACATCAAAGATTTATGAACATTCACTGTGATGAAATGGGTCTGTCTGTCTGGTTAAAGTAGGAAGCATCGAAGGGAGGGCGGGTGATCCTCCCCAATCCACTCAAAAGCCACTCAAAGTCTTGAAGGTTTCCTTTCGAAAACAAAAAGGACGTTTTTTCTATCTTTCTATTAATAAACCAAGCCGAAAAAGGCATACATTCAATGGTCGAAAACAAATGGAAAGTGAACAGAGCTACCAACTACCAGGCCAGCATAGCGTCACAAGAACATAATATCGAACAGGTACAAAGCGTCCTTCACAATACACGAACTAGACAAAAGACAGTTGCGAAATGAATTTCCCGCATCACGGAGGCCGCAGTTTGGTGCCACAAACTTGCTGCTCGATCACAATAGACCTGAACTTCTGCTGCCCTCATTATACGAACGACATTGTTCGAGACTTCGGAACATGGAGGACTGGCCAGAGTAACTTGGTCATAAAGTTTGGCGATGCGTAAACAATTAAAAAGTTTGTAAGACGCGTTATTTGGTTGGCCCAGGTAAAGAAGAAGTGAAGACGACATGAAATATTTGAAGGAAAATATGACTCCGGGAATCAATGGATTAGTGATAGAACATAAGAAAATGCAATATAACCAAAAAATAGTATTTTTTTTTTGCCAACCTACTATCTCACAAATTCGACAATAAACTCTCAATTTGATTTACTTATTTAATCACTTATGTACACACAAACAAACAGATAAGAAGAAAATAACAAGAAAATATGTACACAGGAGATGCTTATTTCTAAAGAAATCTGTTCCAGCATACCTGCGATCCGAAAGTAGATAAAGAGATGTAGCCACCTTGTGTAAGAGTAGAAGAGAAAATGAAATACATAAAATCAAAAACAATTCACTTAATAAAATATAACAAGTAATATGAGATACACATACTAACTGCTATGACTAATATGAGACTACTACTACTAATATGAGATACATCCACCGCCACCGTAGTCCGCCTTTGTACTTAGTTGTGTGCGAGAACTTTAAATAAATAAATACATACATACTTCTCAAATAAATATTACTTAAATATAAATAATTATAATGTCATTTGAAATATATACATTCGCAACTATACTTACACTTCTTTTAATTAATGCAATACTCGTAGTTTGGTAGTCCCTAATGTCCGGAGAAAGTGAATTCCACAACCGGTGAAGGAGAAGGAGTAGAAGTCGGTGGCGTGGGGAGGGGATTGAAGGAGGTTTCTAAGATGCGACCTGCAAGGTGCATCAGAAGAACGGGCTTAGGAAAGACGCTCCCGCAGATAGGATGGCGTCTTGGGTTGTGAAGAATGTTAAATAGCAGACACGATATCCGAGATTTCCGCGAAGTCGAAAAGGGAGCCACTTAAGTATCTTGCGAAAGTTAGAAACGTGATCATACTTTTTAAGCTTAAAAACATTACGAATACAGGTATATTTCAAACGCTCAAGTTTATTTAAAAGAATAACAGGCATTGGCGTCATGGGCTGAATGAGAGTTTGAGCAAGGGATTTTGGTGTTCAAGGGCAAGGAGCTCTGGAAGCATTTTATTTTGCGACTGCCTTGAGCAACATGGGCAGTCCAGTATAAGTAGGAGTCCATGATCAACCCGAGGTTTTTAACCATATTTGCGTATTCAATCTTATAAACTCCATTCAAACAGAGTGGAGACAGCGACGCAACATCAAGCCTATTCCGCATATACCTGCTGCCGATAATCATGGTCTAGGATTTCCTAGGGTTGATTTGCTTTCCAAAGGGCCGCGACCACTCACTAATCAAACCCAGGTGGGATATAAGGCAAGGGTTCATGGCATATAAGGTAACTTCCGCATCTACCATTAAAAATGGTTGTAAAGCTGCAGATCCTAAGCACAGAGATGGAAGTAGGAAAAGATGACTCTGGTGACAGAGTTAATGAAAAATGTAGAAAGAAGAGGAGAGAACGCCACCCTGAAGCACACCTGCGGTAAGAGAAAACCAATCAGAAGACGATTCGTCGAGACGAACCTGATCAGTGACCTTCAAAAGAGCCGTTACTGTGCTTGAAAACTATATTGAAGAGGACTAAATAAGTCATTCGCAGACAGAAAGGCCGACAGTTGCTGATGAACGATGTGCTCAAGAACTTTAGAGAGATATGGGAGGATAGAAATGGGACGGAAATCGGTCGGTGAGACGGGCAATTTAAGCAATTGAGCAATTTTGCTCAGCCTATGGGCTCGTTTCCAGGCCACCGAAACAGTACAAGAAAACAAAGATGAATGAGAAAATGAGAATGAGAAAAATGTGCAATGGGTCAAGGCGGAAAGTAATTTGGGGATAGGAGAAATCTTTCAACTGCAGAATAGGAGATAGCACAAATAGATTTTTTGACCTCAATATCACTCACTGGACTTTATTGCACAGTTCAACCCGCATCAACATACTATCGAAATACTCGAAGTACCTACCCTACATTCTCAAATCGCAATTACGTCACTGCTTCGAGTACGGACGTGTCAACTATGTTCTAATGCTAGACGCGTTAGTTATATGAGGCGAAAAGTCGTAAATGTAAGGGACAGGGTATCCAACATTAGGACGCGTTGTTTACCGATTACGTTGAGTATAATCTTTGTTGGTCGTCAATTGTTTTGATGCGATCGGTAGGAAACGACTTTTTGATAGTTTCTACGATATTTTGAAGACAATATTAGTGGCAATGTACGTAACACATTACTATTATTAATCATGTACCCTTCTTTTTAATACCTGCTTCATAAATACTACCAGATCGATACGAATCCAAAGACCTTAATCGTTGGGCAGTTAAACTTTTTTCCTTTGCCAGTCCTTTTTATCAAGATATTCGGTTTCATTGAAAGCTAGCACGGGTAAAAAGGCGAATTTAGATAAATGACATGCATTTATCAAAAGCAAAAAGATTTCTTGAAACGTTGACGCCGTCGATGGAAACTATTGACATAAATGATGGTCTATAGTCACGCCCCATCATCCTCCAAATAGTATGAGATTTCGTCAATGAAGGTAATCAGAATAAGCTTTACTTTTCCAACATCATCATCATTCAACCGAAAGACTTATTTCTACCCTTAGGGGGAAGTCCCGTAGCGCCGGACGGCACCTACCGCCGGACACTCGTACTATTCAAGCAAGTATAAACCGGTTCGATTCAAAGTACAAGTGAAAGGGGCGCGGGGGGCACACAGCAACAGGATCACGCGCCGTGGCTCGCGAGTGACGCGCAAGGCCACGGCGGGAGCGGGCGTTTGCTGCTTTTGGCGGGAAATCACGGCGTCACGTAAAAATCGATGTAAGTAATTCTGGCACATTTCTGCATTTACATTTTAATGGTATTCAAAAATAAAAGTAGTACTTAATTGTTACCCGTGAACTGATAGAATATTATTAGATTTTTTAACTATTAATTATAGTAGGTACCACCTAATGTACGAAATCATCTGTCCCTTAGTACCGGACACTAAGTCATCCCTTAGCACCGGACAGTAAACATATTGATATTTCTCGTGAGAATTAACGTTATTTATTCTAATTGTTGAATTTTGTTTTAGAACATAGAAGAATGAATAACATTGAAATGGAAGAGAAGAAAAAGAAAGAATCGTGGGCTTACAAACGGTGGAAAGCTTACAAACTGCTATCGATATTTTTTTTCCAAAGAACTGAGTGTAAGACAAGCTGCAATGCGATACAATATTCCTAAAAGCACTGTATATGACAAAATAAAGGCGCTAAATCGAGGAGAAGAAGAAACGCCGTACAAAAAAGTGGCAGAAGAAAAAGAAAATGAAAAGAACATGAGAGACAAAAAGAAGGAATTAGGATCTAAGTTTAAAGCAGCAATTGTAGGCAAAGGAAAGCAAACCAAAGGAATTAAACCCAAAGGAAAAGACGCGAAAGAGGTGGAGCCCAAAGAAAAATATGGAAATAAAGTGGAACCATTAACTGAAACATCTAACACAAACACAACAATTTGCGTGGTTTGCTTAGAAGACACTGAGGAAGACTGGATCCAGAGCTCATCCTGTCTTGGGTGGGCACATGAAGCATGTGCAGACGTCCCAGAGGCTGGAGATGGCTACATATGTGATCGATGCAAGCTATTCTGAGATGTCCAGTGCTTTTGGTATGGCACAAATATCCGTCCGGTACTAGGTGCCACTTTTATAAATTACATTTTTTGTTACCGAAGTCTGATTAATGGTGTTAATTATTTTTAAGCAGAGGTTGTGTTTTTTTTTAGTTTAATTTGATTTCTAACTTAGTTATCTATTGTAAGTCATAAATAAATAAACATTCCTTAAAATATTTTTTATTTTATTTCTAAAAAACCTTAAGTGTCCGCCACTAGGGGACTTCCCCCTAACCGTTTATCAGCCTCTATTATTCTAAACGCTGCTAGTAAGGAGAATGAAAATCCTACTGGTTGTACCAGGACCTCATAATCCCTAGAGCAGCAAGGCAATTAATAGCTGACATTGCATGATTACAAACTTGGAAGATGAATGATGAGCAAAAATTATTAATCCAATAGTTACTAATCCATCATGATCGTCGCGAAACGGAGCTATCTATACACTTTTTTTAATAAAATCCAGGCCTCTCTCCTTATAACCTTGATCGCTTTTATAATGAGTGAGCAATGTTGGCACAGTGGCACAGCGTGATTTATCGACGCGAAAACACCGCGAATATGTCTCTAAGAAGCTCCTAACAGCCTTTGTTTGCCTGGTACAAAGTGATCGGGTTTGATGACGTTAATAATGTCCGTGGTCTTTGTGTATTGACCTTTTTTTTGTGTACTTTAAGCGAGACACCGGAGATTTAGGTTTAATCCTAGTTTAGGTAGTATCCTATGATTATAATACTCGTAAATACCTCTAGTTTAAGGCCCTAATATTATAAATAGTTATGTAAGTAAATCAATTATTTTAATAAACAATTATAAGGCGACTCCTTAAAAAGTATATTTTTTCTAAAAATACATTGATAATGCCATATAATCACCACTCTTATATGGTTGCAGGGTATCAGCAACATGGAAGGAGTAGTCCATCTTTTTTGGCATAAGCTATCGCAATCAACTGATAAATAATTAGTACCATATTCCAAATTGCGTAGTATACATCCATCCAAAACAGATTGTCTGTTCCGTCATCATTTTCCATAAACGTTTACACGGTTGCAGCCCAGCCAAACGTATTAATTAGTAAACAACTAGCTCAAAATAGTTTACCATCTATCACCCGGTCATTGTAAATCACATTGTCAAAACAATCAACATCGTTCTTCCACTTAAGCCATTAAACAGTAGTTTGGGAGCACAAATGGCTGTGATAATCGAATGGGAACAAACAAGGAACTACGAATGTTCTTCGTTCACTCGACCCATTCATTTTATGGGTTTGTTTTATTTGTGGGTAGTTTCAGAACGATTTTCCAGTTTTCTATTTTCTTATCTTCTCAAACTTTAGTCGTCCACGTCCCGAAAACAAAGCCTATTCGTTAAAAAACAGGTAGTGCTCAAAAACCCACGCAATTAATAATCATTAATCCCTTACTCTATGAGAGTCCCGTTATTAAGGTTCTCCCACATAGACGCGTCTAACGCGACATATCACGTCGCATCACCGCATATCACGGATGAGTAAGATCGCGCTTTCACATACATTGAACTAGGAATAAAAGTCACGTCGCAATGTCGCGCTTGTTTGTAGGAACTTTATTTGTACGGAAAATAGAAAAACGCTTATTTTCGAGTAATAGGAAGATTGTCTTTGAACCAAACGTTTACGTACCTTAATCGCTCCTGCCAATATTAATCTAGACTTATTGATCAATCTTTCACGAGCGGAAAATAAATCAATCTTTATTCCTCGATGCGATTCATTCTCATTGCGGAGGTCAGACAATATACATCATATTCGTTTATTTATATAATCAAATTACAAGATGGTTATTAACATTAACTAAATTAAATTAAAACTAAGTTAAACTTAAAAAAGGCCCTCGAGGCATTGTACCGAGGATGCTGGCGGCATTTCCTCCCTGAATTGCAAAGCCGCCAGCTTTTAAGTTATCATTATATTATAATTATTATATGTATATCATCATGACTATGTGGGTCATTGTTGTTTTTTTCTCATTTAGTATTAATCATGGGCTGGCAGTTTGAGTAATTTATGCGGCCTATCCAAGTGTTCTTTCTTTGGTATTGTACGTCGCATCGTTGAGCTCCTTAAGTTCTGAGTTGAGCTGCACGATTACTGACAAATGCGTGCACTGACTGGACAGGTTCACTGAATCTGTGTGGTTCTTTCCTCAAAAGGACCATTTCAGACACCAATCTACATGGCCTTCACATGATCTGACCAAGATTATGTCTAGACTTTGAAGGACACTATGATCTCTGAGTTTGTTTCGGCCTTTCTTCTCAGAGTAGTCAGATAGGAAACGCCGGCCTCACCTAGCTTTATTTTAAAAATATGATTGACGTGTAAAAGTGTTTGTACAAACCTACTTACAGAAAATAATACATTTATCATTTATCACATTTAGGTTACATTCAAATAGCCGTCGCCAGATAACACTAAATGTATTTTATTTCTTTCTAACTACCAAACGTTTGATGGAAATGATGGTGGAACATCCTTAAAAAAATTGTAAAGCTACTTTCTAAGTTCCTTGTAGAAACACCTTTTCTGGTACAATTTGGAATATTCTTCGGCACGTAACCGCCATTGCAATTAATTCCGCTAAAACGCTCCTTAACCTCATAACCCTACAAAATGCTAATTAAATTTAAACATCCACCACGAGAGTGTTAATCCACACCCGTGCAAGTTAATAGCCCACCAGCCCACCCGTACTTCCGTACTTAGTGGCCGGAATCGGGTGCACTTATCTTGGCACCAAGTGAGCCAAGTTTTAAACTGCGACCAAGTTGGTTGGAATCATTAAGTTAACCATTATCAGCTGGCAATTTGTTCTTTGAAGTATGGCAAGGAAAAGATGGAAATTGGCAAGGAATTTATGACATTTTTGTGAGATGCATCTTGGTCGTGTGAACCGGTGACGAAAAAAAAAATACTTTGCATAAAAGCGAGCTGGTCAGTTTACAGGCCTCGATGCTGTAGGCTAATTGCACATTTTCAAATAATTTTACGAAAATTATAAACAATCAAGCAGTCAGCATTGGACCCTGTAGAATCCCAGCTCTCAGCTATATTCACTTTGATGTTGTTGTTTTAATACATTGATAACCAAGGAATTCTAAAGAAAAGAAAGAAAATACATTTATTTGCGGCAAATTAATATGACGCAAAGAAAAAAATACAAACCCAAAAGAACAAGTTGGGGGAAAATATGCGACACAACCACGCAAAAAGCATGCACGTATCTCATTATCATCATTTGCTTAGTGTTTGCATGTCTGCCATGAACCATGACCTGGATTTGATTAGCGAGTGGTCGCGGTCCTTTGGACTGCAAATCAACCCTAAGAAATCCCAGGCCATAATTATCGGTGGAAGGTATAAGCGGAATAGGCTCGATATTGCGTCGCTGTCTCCACTCTGTCTGAATGGAGTTCAGATTGAATACGCAAATACAGTTAAAAACCTGGGGGTGACCTTGGACTCTTACCTATCGTGGACTACCCATGTTGCTCAAGTCAGTCGCAAAGTGCACTACACGTTACATTCATTGAAATGCCTCCAGAGCTTCTTGCCCTTGAATACCAAAATCTCCCTTGCTCAAACTCTCATACAGCCCATCATAGACTACGCTGATACCTGTTATTTGGATGCCACCGAGGAGCTTTTAAATAAACTTGAGCGTTTGCAAAATATCTGCATTCGTTTTGTTTTTAACCTTAAAAAGTATGATCATGTTTCTAACTTTCGCAAGATTCTCAACAAGTGGCTCCCCATTCGTCTTCGCAGGAACTCTCGGATATTGTGTCTGCTATTTAACATCCTTCATAATCCTAGTACGCCATCCTATCTGCGGGAACGTTTTTCCTTCGCCCGTCCTTCTGATGCACCTTGCAGGTCGCATCTTAGAAATCTCCTTAAATCCCCTCCCCACTCTACCGACTTCTACTCCTACTCCTTCACTGTGCACGCGGTTTGGCTGTGGAATACACTTCCACCTGACATTAGGGACTGCCAAACTGTTGCTGTTTTTAAAAGAAGAGTGAAAGAACACTATCTTTCCACTTTGCCATAGTTGCATATTATGTATTTATTATTTTATACTATTAATTATAAGTATATAAGTATTTTAGTGATATTTATTTTAGAAGTATGTATTTATGTAAGTATATTCTCATAGTGTATAATTAAATTAGTGAATAGTTTTATTTTGTTTTTATGTATTTTGTTTTCTCTTTTACCTTACACACGTTGTCTACATCTCTATGTCTACTGTCCTATTGCAGGTATGCTGGAAGAGATTTCATTAGAAATAAGCATCACCTTTGTACGTTTTTTTCTGTTCCTTTCTTTTTGTCTGTTTATATGTGTGTACATAAACTGTTAAATAAATAAATAAAATATATTAAAAAGAGTTTAGTATCAATCATCGTTCACTCAAACCAGGAAAATTATGTAGCTAAAAACCAATTTATTTATTTTATGCATCCTAATAAAAATACAGAGTCGGACTTAATTCCAATTTATATAAAGGCAGAATCAAATTAATTACCAGCAGCATTCTGTAAAAATGATGTCATGATTTCCAAATATTAATAAGATTTGTAAGTAGTGATTTTAAATAGTAAATATAAAATTGAAAGTATATGATTTGCTTCAAATGATTTTTGTATCAGGGTAGTCATGAATTAAAAGTATCTAATTTGACAGTTACCGTAAAAGTACTGTTTTTTTTAACACAACTGAATGAAAAACATGATATTTATTGTGCCGCGTAGTTGCTAAGTTAGTTCTCTTCGAGCCTCGGAATCTAAAGGTTATCTTAAAGAAGTCTAAAGTCTATACTGATATTATATTGAGTACCTAATTAAATAGTTTGTTATATATTGCTAAATATCAAGTTTGTATGTGTACAAGAATATAAATACAGAAATATTCGTACTGACAAGGCGTGTTCATTTCACACCTAACAAACTGCATCTTTGTCACCTTACTAATTGAATAATTATCAAGATCTATTATGTATCAATTTCAATTAAGAACTTGCTTCTACCCGCGACTTCGTCCGCCTGAAATTCTTGTTCCCCCGACCCACCACGCCGCATCGCATCGCCTGCCCACGCTTTTACTTCAGTTTTGCTTAGCATTCTTATTGACGTTTTTTCTTTTTGCTCGGGTCCTAAGTGACTTAGCTTGATGTTAAATAGCCCATAACCTTCCTCAAGAATTGGGCTATCAAATACAAATAGACTTTTTCAAATCTAACTAGTGGTTCCAGAGATTAGCACGTTCAAACAAACAAACACTTCAGCTTTATTATATTCGTAGGTATAGATTGCTATCCCACGAAAGCATGTTTTGTTTATCTTTAATTAAACAGATATATTCATTTGTGGTCTTAGGACTAATTATGGAATGTTTGGATTCATAATTATAACGTGATTCAATGTTTATTGTGCGTTTAAATGGAGGTCCCAAAACTCTTGTGTTATACAAGGTGTCCTTTTGCATCCTCGTCAAATTTCAGTAGGCTGCTATGAAAGACATGTATAATCAAATAAAATTACAATACCAGCTCAATAAATTAATACATACTTGTTTTTTTAGTTATTTTAGTTTGACAGTATTTTAGAATACACCACTTTCACAGAACATAATCACCTGTTGTGTTTGTGTAAAGGGGCAGTTACAATGCGGTATCTCACAGGCCGCGTTTTAACATGCGTGTCCCACACATGCCGATTTCCGAGAATTAGAAATAAAAATTTTTACCTACTTATTTTATTATTGATTCGTTTCGAGAATTATTAGCATAGTTACCTCCTCGAATTTGACGAGGATGCAAAACGACACCTTGTAGGTAGTCTCGGATACCTTGTCTGACTCTCCAAGATGTAAGTACCTTAATTGTTAAAGGATGTCTTCGAAAAATAAAGTTAAACTCACCTAATAATATCGTCTTATTTATATTGCAAACGCGGAGAGAAGCAAACGTCTACTTAGCTAAATCCATATTACCCGATTGAATTACTATTAATTTTATGAAATGTATTGAGAAGCGGTGTATTGCTGATTCTAATGATGATAATCCTATAAATATACTAGCTGCGCCCCACGGTTTCACCCGCGTAAGTCTCGATCCCGTGGGAATATCGGGATAAAATATACTTAAACAGAGATACATAAACAAAATCATAATAATCGGTCGAGCCGTTTCGGAGCGACCACAAACCCATTGACACGAGATTTTTATGTATTAGATATTTGTTACGTTCGCACACACGTAAGAAAATTTGAATACCGTGGGCTACCTTAGCGCTTTCCGCTTAAAAAGGTAAAAATCAGTGTGTTGCTGGGATTAATCAAAATAATTCTGGAGCCTCATTCTCCTGCAGAGGTAGCTAAGTCATGGAGTCGATATTGTACCGATATTTCTTAATAAGGTAACTTTCATATTATCAACAACCAAATATCTATGTGTTTACCCAAGCAGAACGTAACAGATAAAGTTACGTTACACTTCATCGCATTTATTCACGCGTTGTATTGTACTCATTTGTAGATAAAGACTAGACGGCTTACGTTAAAATTATTCATGTACTTACAGTTGTCTAAAAAGGTGGTGGATGTTAGAAATGATAATTATTAACTTAACAATAGTTACAGTGACCTTATATGTGATGTTCTTCAGAAAGATCAGGTGCGTAGTACTCGCAACCGGCGTGCGTGTATGACCGGCATCCTAATGGCGTAACACAGTTTGAAATTTTGCATCACAATCTGAGAGTTTTGAAGGATATTGTTAATACATTGCTTCATAGGTTTGAAAAAGTCGTCTGCTAAGCAACGTAAATACCGCAATGGACGCGGGTGAACTGTCAAAATGAAACCCATTGCGATCAATTGTCATTTTATGTGTGTTACCCAATTGCCCCGCAGATGTATGTAAGCGAAGCAAAAAGAGTATGTAGGGATCGTAGCAGGTGACTTTCCGTAGCTTCTACCTACCCCCATGGGAAGAAGGGTCAGTGACAGCTCGGCCCGAGTCAAGTCGGCCCGAATATGAATACCAGATACTACGTCGTCAAAACGCTAAAAAAGTGGCGTGTACCGTTGGCGTGAAAAGTGTCGACCTCTTAAAATATCGAAGACTTTTTTAATTTATTGATAGAATTCATTTATTTATTTTAAAAATTATTATTTATATGAAGTTGAATTTCTGAATTGTTCTGCAATAAAGACTGTTTTTATTCATTTAAATACTTAATTAGTATATTTTCGCAGAAATCACCTTCTTGTCTTTTATGATCTAGACTATTGGAAATTTGATGTGCAAGAGTGAGATAAAAAACTTTTCTACATTCATCAGATAACCGATGTGTGACATTTTCTTAGTAAAGGGACGCTTGTCTTCTTTAGTCCAGACAATTAAAAAAACTAATGAACTTAGGCTACTTGTATAGGTATCATAATTGAAATAAACGTTGTAGATAATTATGTTTTCCTGCTTTGTATGTAAATAAAAAACCAAAATCTTCGGAAAAAAAAAAACGTTATGATTTATTTTAAATTTCTGCCTAACCGTACAAATCACCGTAATCGGGAGTGAAATATCTGCAGTGCTATTCTGTAACCTTCTCACCGTGAATACTTAAGTAAAGTGAGCGTGGAGTGAACTGTCAGTGTCAGCCCACCATATCTCATACTAGGGATAGACCAAGGATTACATTTACAATCATAATCGAGATTTTAAGAATATTTTTATGCTAATTCTATTGATCATAATCAGTTAACTGATTAAATAAACGCAATCCCATGACCCCAAACGCGATGTGTTTTGAAGAAGCGATAGTGGATTGAGTCGAGTAAAGACTGTGCGACGTTATTCAGAGTTGTTGTTAACCCAAATCTATTCAGTAAGAAGAGATAACGGAGTGTGTCAAGTGATCGAGTGCCAAAAGTGTGCCTGGCTGACGGTCCATAGAATGTATCCCCTCACAAACTATGTGGAAACGAACTAAACGATGTGTGTATCTGTGTACATAAGCCATTTGAATAAAAAACGTGCGGATTATTTAATAAGTACCTTTCTAATATTTTATTTTAGGTAGGTAAATGTATACCGACCTACGCGTTGCCAATAATAAAATAATATTCATAAAATCACCGTCATCAATACTATAGCAAAATTCACCAGTTTTAAATGACACTCACGCAGCGCGCGCACCGGCCGCCGGGCGGCTAGGCTCACTTCATCCAGCCCAAGTGAAGTGGTGTTGCTATGGCAACGAGAATCGAGTGAAGTAATAAGATCACGATACTCGCGCGTCGCTTTTACCGATTTGCTTCACCTAGCCGATTCACTTCGGCGCAGGTGGTTACTACGGTTACGAGAATCGGGTGAAGTGATAAGATCACGCCGCGCATGCGCGTGAGGCGCTGTTATCAAGTTGAGTTTTTTTTTTTTTAATTTGCCATTTTTTTTAAATGCGCGACAAATAAAAATTTGGTTTTCCCACCTTTATATCAAATTTAAAGTCAAAGTATTTTATTTATCGAACATAGGTAAATTATGGTACATGGTATAAAAATTTGCATTGTATCACTATGTTTTGCCTTGCAAGGCGTACAAATTAGGCATAAAAAAAAAACTACAAACTAAATAAAACTGTTTCAAACAAGTAACGTCGTAAACAGGACAGAATAACAAGTGGATCGGACATTTTATTTAATGCTTCTATCATCTAAAAACTCATTGATAGAGTAGTAAGCCCTTTCAATCAAGAATTTTTTTAAGTTGCGATTTAAATTGGTTTATGTTGGTCATGCTTTTTAAAGTTTTTGGCAGTTTATTAAAAATCTTAGGACCCATGCCGAGACAACTCTTTGAGAAAAGTGCAGTATTGTGTTTTTTTGACTTTAGTGTGCTTTGGTGACGTCTAGTATTAAGTTTTTCAAATTTAGAGAGATTCTCCTTAACAAATATTGACATTTCATAAATATAGAGGGATGGAAGCGTAAGCATTTTTAAACTAACGAAAAATGGTTTGCAACTTTCGGTGGTTCTTAACAAACATATGGCTCGAAGACATTGTTTTTGGGCCTTAAATGCCATTTCTCTATTGGTAGAGTTGCCCCAAAATATTATGCCGTAACGAAGAGTTGTGGAGACATATGCATGATATACAGTAAGGACAGTATTGCGATTTGCAACTTTATTTAAATTGTGTAAAGCATAGCAAAATTGATGAATTTTTTTAATCATAGTTTCCATGTGTGTTTTCCATGTCATGTTTTCGTCTAGCCAAATACCTAGAAATTTGGTTCGTTCGGTTTTAATAATCTTATTTTGGTCATAATTAATGTCAAGAATTTCAGGATTAGTTCTTTGTTTAAATGTTTATTTGAGTTTTATTAAAATTAATCTGTAAGTTGTTATTATTTAGCCATTGAATTATTAGACTTAAGCTACTGTTTATGTCGTTTTCATACGAGTCCCTATTTTTACCAGAAAATACTATAGTACAGTCATCAGCAAATAGGGTCATAGGATGTGGTATGGTTTTCGGAAGGTCATATAAATAGCATAAAAATAATAAAGGGCCAAGCACACTTCCCTGAGGCACACCATAGTAAATTTGTCTCGCTCTCGATCGGTCATTAATTTCAGTTTTAGTTTTAACATCGACTGCTGAAATACTAGTTACCTGTGTTCTGCCAGTAAGGTATGACTTTATTAAGTCTAAAACTTTGCCCCTAATGCCATATTTATATAGCTTATTTAGAAGGATTCCATGGTCAACAAAATCGAAAGCCTTAGTCATATCCATAAATAAGGCTGTTACAGGTATTTTTTGGTCCATATTTGTAACTATTTCATTGATCAACTCATAAATGGCCATGTTTATATTTTTACACTTTCTAAAACCATACTGCTCTTTAGCTAAAATGCCATTTTTTTCAAGCAACATGTATATACTGTTATAAATAACCTTTTCAATTATTTTGGAAAATATTGTAAGAAGAGCAATGGGTCTGTAGTACTGTATATTTTGAGGATCATCCTTTTTATGTATTGGTTTGATTACGGACAGTTTTAAGTCTTCGGGAAAAACACCATGTTCTATACATAGGTTCGTAATAAAGCTAAAAACCGGTGAAATTTCAACAGCTACGCTTTTTATTATCTTAGTCTCAATGTCATCAAAGCCAGAGCTATTCGTATTTTTCAGAGTCGTAATTATTTTATAAATGTCAATTGGTGCTGTGGGTGACAAGAATAATGAATTCATGTTTGAATTTGTTACTGTTATTTTATGGTCAGAATTGTTTGTTGGCTGTATTTGGTCAATAAAATGATTATTAAATAGTTCTACAGTGTCAGTTGGATTTGTTACATATTTATTGTCAATAAGGAGTTTATAAGGACTGTTCCTTGGAATGTTATTTTTTGATGAGTTTATAACCCTCCAGGTTGCTTTAGTTTTATTTACAGCGTTATTGATAAAATGGCTATTTTGCGATTTTTGGGTCAATTTGATAATTGTTTTTAAACGTTTGGAATAGGAATTATATCTTTGTTTATTGACTACATTTGGATGCCGCCTGAATGTCCATAGCATCTCACGTTTACGTTTAGAGCACAGTTTAATGCCTTTTATGATCCATTTCTGTGGTTTAGTAGTTACATTTTTTGTTTTCTTTAAAGGGAAACACAGATCATAAAATAATTTGAACAAGTTATGAAATTCTTTAAATGCATTGTTTGGACCTTTGCAGCTATAAACACTATTAAAACTAAGACTCTGGAGAGCCTCTTTAAATTTTTTGACATTTTCCTGACAAAAATCGCGTTTGTAAGAGAACCAGTGTGTGATCGTGCAGGTCTTTTTGACGGGACATTTTATAATTTGAGCTGTATGGTCAGAGACGACTAGCTCCATTACCTCACATACATTGTGTATAATATTGTCGATGCATGTACCGCTATCTAGCCGGGTTGGTTCACGCACACCTAATTTCATATTAAAACTATGTAAGAGATTTTGAAATTGCATTGACATTTTCGTGTTTTTTTAAAATATCGATGTTAAAGTCTCCGCAAATCAGCACCTTTTTTTTGGAATTGTGACATATTTTCATTAAGATTCCATCAAAGTTATAGAAAAATGAAGTTAAAGAGTCGATATTATTCTTAAGAGATCTATAAATACAGACTATAATTACTTGATGTTCGATTAATTCAATTGCACAAGATTCCAAGATACAAGAACTGCAATATTCTTTTAAGTCGAGAATTTTATACGGATGTTTTTTATTTACTAAGATGCATGAGCCACCTCTCCGGGACTTTCTTGCATAGAAGGTAGCGAGCGTATAATTTGGAATACAAAGATTGCAATGGTCCTCTTCTGTCATATTGTGTTCTGTAACACAAAGTACATCCACATGTTTACCAAGGCTAGCAAGATCATTTATATGTAAGCTTAATGTTACATACCACAATATCATTTATTTACATAACCAAATTACAAGATGATTATTAACATTAACTAAATTAAATTAAAACTAAGTTAGGCTTAAAAAAGGCCCTCGGGGCATTGTACCGAGGATGCTGGCGGCATTTCCTCGCTGAATTGCAATGCTGATGCGTTGCGCGAGAAAGCCGCCAGCTTATAAATAAGTCCGATTTACTTATTAAACCGTTTGTGTTTTGATGAATAACATGAATATGGTTATACAAGAAAAAAAATTTGATTGTTCCCAGCTTCAGGAGTATCTATTTTATGAGAGACATTGTATATACTATTGGAATTGGAAAAACAATTATGAAAGGTCATGTCAATATCATATTTTACATTGCAAAAAATATTGTTAATACCAGTATTATTAATTACACCATTTAACTTAGAAAACATTGTATAATCAAAGGGTAGATCGTAATTAGAGTATGCATATTTGTGTATCTGAATGTCATTGTATAACAGGTTATTGAACAATTCTACTCTTAAGTTGTACATATTAGAGTAATAGCTGTATTTATACGTAGGTAAACATATTATAATATTTGTGTTATTCACAGCCACAAGTTTTTCACGCAAGTTAAAAATTAGATCATGATAGTTGTTTGTTGTGCTGAAGTCCTCTTCGCCGATGAGAATTATGCAGTAATCATCAGTCGTAAAAGTAGTTCATTTTGTATCGATGTCGCTGACGAGATGCCTTATCCCACAATATGGTTTGAGGTAGTGACATATATTATAGTTCGGGAATGTTGTTTCTGCTATTGATAAGATCTTGTTTGTCTTATTAGAACTCATAATACACAATTTATGTTTTTGTTGTTGTTTATTGTTAACTACCTCGATATTTGGTTTAACGGTGTGCGATGGACTATTTTGTATTGTAATCTGTTTCGTAACTAAAGTATTTACATGTTTTGGAGTTAAAGTTATTGTAGAACCTTCCCGTTTCTTATGTGGATTTGAATTTCGAATAGGAGTGGCTTGCTCCTTATTAGGTGTCACAATGTCACTAATTAGCTTCTTAGTTACTTTTTTTACGAGTTTATGTTTGTTATTTAGCGAGTCAATCGTTCTCTTTAGCTCAGTGTTTTCACATGATAAATTATTTATTTCATCATGGGCTGCCAGCAATTCTGTGTTGAGTTGGTCAATTTGTTGTTTTAATTGTGTGACTTCATCGTTTTCATCATCCGATATTGTAGGTAGACTGTGTGTGGTGCCATCTATGGACGTTTCATTGGAATTATTACATTGTTCCACTGTACTTTCATTAAGTGATTGAGTACGGGTATGCGTCCGCCGAAAAGTAATATTCTCGAAGAAGCTCATATTTACACCTCGTTAGTGTTATTGTAGAGAATTAATATAACACAAAAAGTATTTCACTTTATGAGATTTGAACCGGCGACACGACGAGCAAATCAAACCTGCCACATAAACCACTCCGCCAGCAAGACTTAACATACAGTGACGAAATTTTTGATCTATATGCGCTGAGTACTGCTACTGAAGCGTAGGCGACAGCGGGGACAGCGGCGGTCAGCGCGGGAGGTATCGAGCGCTCCGCGTGTTGTCGTATGTAAGGATAATGTTCGATTGTTTTCAAATTTAGAGTTTTTTTCCACAGTCTTATTTTCACTATAACTTTGTATAACTCAAGCCGATTATCATAAAAATTACATAAGTCAATAGGTCACTTCACTGGCTTTAATTTAAAAGTATATTATTGCTATAACATCCACTTTTTACCACTAAAAATATTTAAAAACTGAGGAGCAAAGATAACAACGATCCATCTTCGAGTGTTTTTTTGCAATCCGGTGATCAAAATCCAAAATGGCGGCTACAATCATTTTTCATCATGGGTGTCGTTTTCATAGTTTTCGGGGGTGTTACAGCCGATAGTGGAGTCAAATAAATAAAGCAAATTGGCGACTGCGAAAATATTCAGATTTTTCATCATGGGTATCGTTTTCATGGTTTTCGGGGGTGTTAAAGCCGATAGTGTGGTCAAAATTAAAAAGCAAGATGGCGGCGGCGAAAATGTTCAGATTTTTCATCATGGGTGTCGTTTTAGTGGTTTTCGGGGGTGTTAAAGCCAATAGTGTGGTCAAAATTAAAAAGCAAGATGGCGGCTGCGAAAATGTTCAGATTTTTCATCATGGGTGTCGTTTTCATGGTTTTCAGGGGTGTTAAAGCCGATAGTGAGGTCAAATCTAAAGAGCAAGATGGTAGCTGGGAAAATTACCAAACGTATTGAAATAAAATAAACCAAATTGAGTTTCAGACTGAATTTCTGTTTTGCTATTTTATTTAAAAAAACCCCTTAATAGTAACGTTTCAACACTTAAATACTAGTTTTGAAATAGTATAAAATGATCAATAGAATAAGTATAAAAATTAAAAATATTATTAAAATCTCGATTATGATTATAAATGTAATGCTTGGTCACTCCCTAGCATCAGTGGGTTGACACTGACAGCTCACTCCCCGCGAGTTTTCACGGTGAGATTTTTACAGAATCGACATGCTGGAAGGTTTATTATTCGGACCTAGTTGAGTTGGGCCGAACAGTCACAGACCCGGGAAGAAGGGGTGAGTTTATGTTAAAAATAGTAAATTGTACATTACCTACAATTATATTGCAGAACTTGCGTCATAATATGCGTATATGTTGCGTAACCCATATTTTCGTAAACTCGCCTAAAATAAAAACTTTTATAAGTACATGTTATTCGGATCACGTGACAATAAATAAAAAATAAAATAACCTTATCAAAACCAACATGAAACCTAACCCAAATATCAAATGTAGCCTAAAACATGCTATTCTTAACCTAGCTTTACCACGAAATATTCCACCACCATTCAAGTGCCTATAAAAACCGTAATTAATAATATTAAATCTTCTCATTAGTTGTGTTCCCACCTGCGTTTTCATTTCTACGTGAAATAACTAACAAAATATCCCTTTGAAAGGAAAAGTAACCTTAAACTGTAGTGATAAAGTTATATTTTGTTTGTAACAAACTGCCAGGGTCGAATGCAAAAAAGCACGCTAATTAATAATTTGGTTTCGTCGACAGAGGAAAAAAGTTGGCTTTGGAAATGTTTGGACAAATGTTTGGACCAACATTTTGTACGATGACTAGTAACGGAAAGCCTTAAAAGTTTCTTTAGTACTCGTATACGTAAACAAATAAATCAATTTTAATCTTCTATGATGGGTATTGATAAAGTATTTACTGATTAGAGAAGAAACAAATGACACGCATCTGATTACCAGTTTTTCATTACTATTACTGTTAGCCTGTTGCATCCCACTGCTGGACAAAGGCCTCTAGCCATGAATTCCAGTGTTTGCGATTTAGAGCCAATGTAGACCACTGGTCGTTTGTTTTGTCCAGCTCGTCCCACCATCGCCGTCTTCTAGCTGTCTCAAGTTTCCACATAGTGACTATTTTGTCTTACAGGTGGGCTGTACGTCAACAATCTGTGTTTTGGAGCGCATTGTGGTGTTGCGAATATGGTCTGTTCATTTGACGCCTAGATACTGCGCTCTACCGCACGTTGGCAAACCTTGATTTTAGACTTTTTAATGTTTGTCAAAGACCAAGTCTGGGATCCATAGGTCAAAATGGGAAGAATGCACATGTAACATTTTGAACGACCTTCTTCAGACCACCAAGGTCTCAGAGACTCATAGGAGGTCATTCAAAACTTCGTACTTAAAAAAATATATGACTACTTAAATATCTCTCTTATCAAATCTTCAAACTATTTACTAGTGGATTTTGTGGAAAAAATATGAATACAGACTTGTTGTAATTGCAAACATGTCATTTGGTTAAAATAGGTTTTTATTTTTATTATTTTATTAATATTTTACGTAGATTCTTGTGTACCATTCACAAGGTACACACGAATCTACGTAAAACGTGAGAACGTTGTAGGCTTAATAGACTAGATATTTTGTAGACCTTTTTTTTTTTTGTTAAGTACCTGGTACTTCTTGACAGGCCTACACTGTCCTCCCATACCTATTAACACTGTAATTTGAAAACATTGTAAAAGCAAATTATTTTTAAAAGAGTAACCGTGGAGTTTCTTGCCGGTTCTTCTCCATAGGAAACGACCAATTGAAACCGTGCACCTAGCTTCTGACGTTTCATAAGTGCCCATGTAGGTTTATGTGAAATAAAAATATTTTGATTTGATTTGATTTGATCAACTCGTGTGAACCCTTTCAAGATAAGTTTCTGTCAAATGTTTCGTTAGCATCGGGCCTATCTCTCATCTTGTCCTCATACGTTTTTGATACTACCATATCTAAATTCTATTTCAAAATGACTTGAGCGAGACTTGAGACTGTGAGGGAGGTATACTGATACCTGCAACATTACCGATCATGAACAACATAACTTAAAACTTCAAGGTAAAATTATTACAAACCAGTAAAACTAGTACATAACATAACATTGCGCCTGTTTTCCCCGAAGGGTTGAGCAGAGGTGTACCTCATAGTACACCCACATTTCATTACGTTACACCACACAAGTCCCATGTAGTAGGGGGCGAGCCTTATGCCATCAACGGGGCACAAATCCAGACTCCGGGCTGCTACTGAGAAATCTCAGATGGAAAAGTTCAACAACACTTTGCCCGACCTGGGAATCAAACCCTACAGGACCTTATGCTCAGCAGTAGTGCTTGAGACCAATAGACGACCAACGAGGCAGTTATGGACAGGCAACTAGTAATGATAATTTAATGACGAACAAAATAGCCTGCCCACATTTATTTATTGCTCTATCAACAATCGTTACACTGTTCAACCAATTAACACAAGCAACATACAAGCCAAGTGCACAATATGGAATGATTCGGTACCACGTGGCTACCTACCCCACCGCCCCACCACCCGTCTCCCTGCGAATCACTTCCTTAGTCAGTCTCCCGCGCAGCTTGCTTTCGAATGGATGTTATTGTTGACCTACGTAGTGAGTGAATTGTGTTTTGTTTACGTAAACGTTGACCATATCTTATTCTAACGTAGAATATTTTAATATGTTGATGTGTCTTCGGAAATGTAACTGCAATTATGCAGAAGCACGCAGACTCTACCAAGAACGTTTTGCGAGTCTACCATTACCGTCGGCGATGGTATTCTAACGTTTGCACATACGTACGTACAATACCGGCAGTGTGCACGGGCGAGACCAACAACGAACTGACGCAGGTAGACCGAGGACTCGAGACAGAAGTCTTGGACTTGTTTGAGCACGATCCAACGCGAAGTACACGCTCAGTGGGACACGAACTCGGAGTAAACCTTATGCGCGTTAGGAGAGTACTCAAAGAAGATGGCCAGCACCCATTTCACTAGTGTCGCGTCCAATCACTACTTCCCTCCGACTATGAGCCAAGAAGTGTAGAAGTACAAGGTGGTCATATCGAACAGCAACTCCGTGGCCGTCAAGTAGATATCATAATAAATTAATGCATTAAAACGTAAATAGGTACATCAGGTTTTATGTGACAGACGCGGCGAATTTGTTTTTTTTTAACGTAGTGAAGTGTTAAATGTAGTTTTAGGAACCAGAAGTAGAGATAAATAAAAAAAACAATAATCACGCAGATTTTAATAATTTTCTTAACATTTAATGAATTTGAAATAAACACATCAAAATCACATTAGCAAACAACCGTTAATTTTATAACACATGTACAACGACAAATAGCAAATAGTGAACATCGCCTGACAACCTCGCCGTTCGAAAGCCGACCGACAAAATGACCGATCTACTCGCAGAACGGTCCTTTTATAGTGTGGCTGTCAAATTATGAGACTGAATGCTATCTGTCATGGCGTCGATCCTAATACGGCCTCTCCTGATCGTGCGCCGTCCTCGGCTGCACCAGGGACTCCTTCCTTGGAAGCACTGTCGGGTACGGCGAGAGTTTATCGCTGTATTCGTCTGAATTGGTCCCGTCTGTACTCGGAGCACCAGAAGGACCAGCAGGAGCACCTGTAACCTCACCAGCATTGTCAGGGTTGTCGTCATTACAATCTGTGTGAGAAACAAGTGGTTACGGTGTATACGTGACGACATACACCGTTGCCTATTCTGTTATTCATCACGCATACAAGGCCCTCATACAGAAATCCACTTTCACACCCAAAATTAAAGCACTTCGCTTTCAAAAGTATGCATACATCTTCACACATCATATCTCACTCATACTCCTACAAGAACAAGTCCACACATTTATGTTTCTATAGGACTCCAGTTACACATAGATACAGTATGTGTCTACAGAATTAGTGTTCAGATACACATACATAATGTGTATGCAGGACCAATGTCCAATACACATACATAATGTGTCTGCAGGACCAATGTCCAATACACATACATAATGTGTCTGCAGGACCAATGTCCAATACACATACATAATTTGTCTGCAGGACCAATATCCAATACACATACATAATGTGTCTGCAGTACCAATGTCTAATACACATACATAATGTGTCTGCAGGACCAAAGTCCAATACACATACATAATAATGTGTCTGCAGGACTCTTGTCCAATACACACACATAATGTGTCTGCAGTACCAATGTCTAATACACACACATAATGTGTCTGCAGGACCAATGTCTAATACACATACATAATGTGTCTGCAGGACCAATGTCTAATACACATACATAATGTGTCTGCAGGACCAATGTCCAATACACATACATAATGTGTCTGCAGGTCCAATGTCCAATACACATACATAATGTGTCTGCAGTACCAATGTCTAATACACATACATAATGTGTCTGCAGTACCAATGTCTAATACACATACATAATGTGTCTGCAGGACCAATGTCCAATACACATACATAATGTGTCTGCAGGACCAATGTCCAATACAGATACATAATGTGTCTGCAGGACCAATGTCCAATACACATACATAATGTGTCTGCAGTACCAATGTCTAATACACATACATAATGTGTCTGCAGTACCAATGTCTAATACACATACATAATGTGTCTGCAGTACCAATGTCTAATACACATACATAATGTGTCTGCAGTACCAATGTCTAATACACATACATAATGTGTCTGCAGTACCAATGTCTAATACACATACATAATGTGTCTGCAGTACCAATGTCTAATACACATACATAATGTGTCTGCAGTACCAATGTCTAATACACATACATAATGTGTCTGCAGTACCAATGTCTAATACACATACATAATGTGTCTGCAGGACCAATGTCTAATACACATACATAATGTGTCTGCAGGACCAATGTCCAATACACATACATAATGTGTCTGCAGGTCCAATGTCCAATACACATACATAATGTGTCTGCAGTACCAATGTCTAATACACATACATAATGTGTCTGCAGTACCAATGTCTAATACACATACATAATGTGTCTGCAGGACCAATGTCCAATACACATACATAATGTGTCTGCAGGACCAATGTCCAATACAGATACATAATGTGTCTGCAGGACCAATGTCCAATACACATACATAATGTGTCTGCAGTACCAATGTCTAATACACATACATAATGTGTCTGCAGTACCAATGTCTAATACACATACATAATGTGTCTGCAGTACCAATGTCTAATACACATACATAATGTGTCTGCAGTACCAATGTCTAATACACATACATAATGTGTCTGCAGTACCAATGTCTAATACACATACATAATGTGTCTGCAGTACCAATGTCTAATACACATACATAATGTGTCTGCAGTACCAATGTCTAATACACATACATAATGTGTCTGCAGGACCAATGTCCAATACAGATACACAATGTGTCTGCAGGACCAATGTCCAATACACATACATAATGTGTCTGCAGTACCAATGTCTAATACACATACATAATGTGTCTGCAGTACCAATGTCTAATACACATACATAATGTGTCTGCAGTACCAATGTCTAATACACATACATAATGTGTCTGCAGTACCAATGTCTAATACACATACATAATGTGTCTGCAGTACCAATGTCTAATAAACATACATAATGTGTCTGCAGGACCAATGTCCAATACAGATACATAATGTGTCTGCAGGACCAATGTCCAATACACATACATAATGTGTCTGCAGTACCAATGTCTAATACACATACATAATGTGTCTGCAGTACCAATGTCTAATACACATACATAATGTGTCTGCAGTACCAATGTCTAATACACATAAATAATGTGTCTGCAGGACCAATGTCCAATACAGATACATAATGTGTCTGCAGGACCAATGTCCAATACACATACATAATGTGTCTGCAGTACCAATGTCTAATACACATACATAATGTGTCTGCAGGACCAATGTCCAATACAGATACATAATGTGTCTGCAGGACCAATGTCCAATACACATACATAATGTGTCTGCAGGACCAATGTCCAATACAGATACATAATGTGTCTGCAGGACCAATGTCCAATACACATACATAATGTGTCTGCAGGACCAATGTCCAATACACATACATAATGTGTCTGCAGTACCAATGTCTAATACACATACATAATGTGTCTGCAGTACCAATGTCTAATACACATACATAATGTGTCTGCAGTACCAATGTCTAATACACATACATAATGTGTCTGCAGGACCAATGTCCAATACAGATACATAATGTGTCTGCAGGACCAATGTCCAATACACATACATAATGTGTCTGCAGTACCAATGTCTAATACACATACATAATGTGTCTGCAGTACCAATGTCTAATACACATACATAATGTGTCTGCAGGACCAATGTCTAATACACATACATAATGTGTCTGCAGTACCAATGTCTAATACACATACATAATGTGTCTGCAGTACCAATGTCTAATACACATACATAATGTGTCTGCAGTACCAATGTCTAATACACATACATAATGTGTCTGCAGGACCAATGTCCAATACAGATACATAATGTGTCTGCAGGACCAATGTCCAATACACATACATAATGTGTCTGCAGTACCAATGTCTAATACACATACATAATGTGTCTGCAGTACCAATGTCTAATACACATACATAATGTGTCTGCAGTACCAATGTCTAATACACATACATAATGTGTCTGCAGTACCAATGTCTAATACACATACATAATGTGTCTGCAGGACCAATGTCC
This sequence comes from Atethmia centrago, assembly GCA_905333075.3. Classification (NCBI taxonomy): domain Eukaryota; kingdom Metazoa; phylum Arthropoda; class Insecta; order Lepidoptera; family Noctuidae; genus Atethmia; species Atethmia centrago. Next base: position 21,856,892 of record HG995385.1, read on the forward strand.
AATACAGATACATAATGTGTCTGCAGGACCAATGTCCAATACACATACATAATGTGTCTGCAGTACCAATGTCTAATACACATACATAATGTGTCTGCAGTACCAATGTCTAATACACATACATAATGTGTCTGCAGTACCAATGTCTAATACACATACATAATGTGTCTGCAGTACCAATGTCTAATACACATACATAATGTGTCTGCAGTACCAATGTCTAATAAACATACATAATGTGTCTGCAGGACCAATGTCCAATACAGATACATAATGTGTCTGCAGGACCAATGTCCAATACACATACATAATGTGTCTGCAGTACCAATGTCTAATACACATACATAATGTGTCTGCAGTACCAATGTCTAATACACATACATAATGTGTCTGCAGTACCAATGTCTAATACACATAAATAATGTGTCTGCAGGACCAATGTCCAATACAGATACATAATGTGTCTGCAGGACCAATGTCCAATACACATACATAATGTGTCTGCAGTACCAATGTCTAATACACATACATAATGTGTCTGCAGGACCAATGTCCAATACACATACATAATGTGTCTGCAGGACCAATGTCCAATACACATACATAATGTGTCTGCAGGACCAATGTCCAATACAGATACATAATGTGTCTGCAGGACCAATGTCCAATACACATACATAATGTGTCTGCAGGACCAATGTCCAATACACATACATAATGTGTCTGCAGTACCAATGTCTAATACACATACATAATGTGTCTGCAGTACCAATGTCTAATACACATACATAATGTGTCTGCAGTACCAATGTCTAATACACATACATAATGTGTCTGCAGGACCAATGTCCAATACAGATACATAATGTGTCTGCAGGACCAATGTCCAATACACATACATAATGTGTCTGCAGTACCAATGTCTAATACACATACATAATGTGTCTGCAGTACCAATGTCTAATACACATACATAATGTGTCTGCAGTACCAATGTCTAATACACATACATAATGTGTCTGCAGTACCAATGTCTAATACACATACATAATGTGTCTGCAGTACCAATGTCTAATACACATACATAATGTGTCTGCAGGACCAATGTCCAATACAGATACATAATGTGTCTGCATGACCAATGTCCAATACACATACATAATGTGTCTGCAGTACCAATGTCTAATACACATACATAATGTGTCTGCAGTACCAATGTCTAATACACATACATAATGTGTCTGCAGTACCAATGTCTAATACACATACATAATGTGTCTGCAGTACCAATGTCTAATACACATACATAATGTGTCTGCAGTACCAATGTCTAATACACATACATAATGTGTCTGCAGTACCAATGTCTAATACACATACATAATGTGTCTGCAGGACCAATGTCCAATACACATACATAATGTGTCTGCAGTACCAATGTCTAATACACATACATAATGTGTCTGCAGGACCAATGTCCAATACACATACATAACGTGTCTGCAGTACCAATGTCTAATACACATACATAATGTGTCTGCAGTACCAATGTCTAATACACATACATAATGTGTCTGCAGTACCAATGTCTAATACACATACATAATGTGTCTGCAGTACCAATGTCTAATACACATACATAATGTGTCTGCAGGACGAATGTCCAATACAGATACATAATGTGTCTGCAGGACCAATGTCCAATACACATACATAATGTGTCTGCAGTACCAATGTCTAATACACATACATAATGTGTCTGCAGTACCAATGTCTAATACACATACATAATGTGTCTGCAGGACCAATGTCCAATACACATACATAATATGTGCCTGCAGGACTATTGTCCAATACACATACATAATATGTGTCTGCAGGACTATTGTCCAATACACATACATAATATGTGTCTGCAGGACGTAAACGTCCAATACACATACATAATGTGTCTGCGGGGCTCACGTTGTGTGCTCCAGTAAACAACATAACCGTTCGGCCTTTCCACTTGAGTGTCGTAACTAGTAACCCACTCGGGATAAGCTTTTCACCACCAGCCAGATACACACCAGGTATGCGTTATTATATAGCTGGCTCGTTTCACCTCATCACACCACACCTCAAAGTTATGGATAGCAGGGTCAAAGTTGGACACGTAATAATTTTGTGGCTTGGTTCGGATAGCAACGAGCGCATCCGCCAGTTTTTTGCTGCATCTGACGCACTATTATCCTGTTCCTCCCGTTGAGGTGTGTTGTCATGATTTGATGGCACTGGTGTACGTGAAACACTCGCGGTACTTTCCCCAATAGCGTTTAATCGCGTCATAATCATACTCAAAGCCTGTTTTACAGAACTATCACAACTACGAGACCGGGGGCAACGCGACTGGGAATCACGGTGGTGTCGACGCGATTTCTTTTGTCGTTTACGTACTCTAAAAGGTGAAGTTTTGTTGGATGTACTACGCGAATGAAATGGTCGAGGCATTCTAAGAAGTTTTTAAATTAACGGTTGTTTTTATTTTTCAACGGCTTTTGAATTTAAATGGGCACAGGCCTATCCCACTTCTGATTTTAGGAACCAGAAGTAGAGATAAATAAAAAAAACAATAATCACGCAGATTTTAATAATTTTCTTAACATTTAATGAATTTGAAACAAACACATCAAAATCACATTAGCAAACAACCGTTAATTTTATAACACATGTACAAATTCAAAATAACGACAAATAGCAAATAGTGAACATCGCCTGACAACCTCGCCGTTCGAAAGCCGACCGACAAAATGACCGACCTACTTTTTTTTTTTTTTTTTTTTTGTGTGTGGCATCTCGTAGTTGACCTTGAGAGGTCGTGACTACTTAACCGGACTTTCCTGTGGCTGCCTTAAGCGAACTCAAAGCCTCCAGCCAGGGGCGAATTTCTTATATTACTAAGCGACTGCACGCTAAGGGCACCCCCTGTGGGGTACGGACCTCGGCTTAGGGCGTCGCTGGGGGGAGGACAGCAAGATGGGACAGGCTGGATCTGGTTAATATTATTATTATTAATCGGGGAATTTAAAGCTACAGGCTCAGCTGCGGCGCGGGCTGGCACTTCTTCGAGTAAGGGTCGGGGGGGACAATTACGTCGGGGTTTACGCGAGGGACCTCGGCGGCGAGGTCGGAACGTAGGTCATCGGTGTGTTTTGTGCACTGTACTCGTTGCCCTATTGCTTTCCTGGAGGAGGGTAATGGGGTCATCGGGGTCGGAGAGGGTATGCCTTGGACGGCGAATAGAACTAATGGTGGAGGGCCTATAACTGGCGGCCTGCACAACCAGAGGGTTGCGGTGGGTGGTGGCGGAGTCGAAGAAGCGCTTCGTGGTGCGCTTCATGAACTGCTTGATGGTGGGGATTCTAAGATCGAGATGGAGGATCTCGTTTCGAACGAACCAGGGGGCTCCCGTTGCCTTTCGGAGGAAACGGTTTTGGAGGGACTGCATCCTGTGGATGTGGTGGGGTTTAGCGTGTGCGAAGACTGCACAGGCATAAGTCATGATGGGACGGATGCACGCTGTGTAAATACGCAATTTGCCCTTAAGGGACAATTTGCTGCGCGCATTTAGGACGGAGTGTAGTCTACCGAGAGCAAAAGCGGCACGCAAACGCACCTGCTTGATGTGCTCTGAGAACGAGAGATGGTGGTCAAGGGTCACGCCTAGGTATTTGGCTCGCTTCTCCCAAGGGATAGGCTTGCCGAACATGGTGAGCGGTCGGGGGGGATGAGGATTCTACGCTGTTTGGTGAAAAGAACAGCCTGACTTTTGTCGGGATTGAACTCGATTCTCCACTTTCTAAACCAAGCGCCAAGCTTGGTGACTTCGGTCTGGAGAGTGCGAGATATGTGGTCGTGGACTAACCCGGTGTAGTAGATGGCCGTGTCGTCTGCGAACAGAGCCAACTGCGCCTTTCTACTTTTCGGGATGTCGCTGGTGAAGAGAGTGAAAATGAGAGGGGATAGTACAGAGCCCTGAGGGACGCCTGCACGGATAGGGTGAGGGGAGGATAGCGCTCCTTCGATGCGATAGCGGAAGGTGCGGTTTGACAAGAAGTCTCGTAAGATGAGCACGAGACGATCGGGCACTCCGAGTTTGTAGAGCTTATATAATAAGCCGTTGTGCCAGACCTTGTCGAACGCTTTCGCTATATCGAAGAATACAGCACCGGTCGTAAGACCACGTTGAAAGCCGTGGCTTATGTGTTCAACGATGCGGTGGACCTGTTGGACGCAAGAATGTTGGGCTCTAAAGCCGAACTGCTGGTCGGGGATGAGGCCCTTTGTTTCCGCAAAATCTCTGAGGCGCTTTAAGATAAGCCTCTCATAGATTTTGCCGAAGACATTGAGCAGACTGATGGGCCGGTAGCTGGTGGGCTCCGTTTTCGGCTTACCGGGCTTCGGTATGCCGATGACGGTGGCCTTCTTCCACTCTTGTGGGAAGATGTTATTGCTCAGGGCTCCATTGAAGATGGTGGCCATGAGCATTATGAGGTGAGCGGGGAACAGTTGGAGCACCCTATTGGTGATTCCGTCTGAGCCGGGGGCTTTGCGAGGTTTTAGACCCTTGATGATATCATGCACTTCGTCTGGAGTGACGGGAGGCAGAGGATAGTCAGGGTCTTCAACGGGCGGGAGGGAGGCTCTACGTTCGACTTCCGCGTCGACCTGGGACAGGTGAGCTTGGTCTACTGGTTGAGAGCTAGGTGAGCATTGAGCCTCAAGACTATCGGCTAGGCATTCTGCCTTGTCGACGTCATCGAAAGCGATGGTCTTGTCGGGGCGCACCAGGGGGGGCATTGAGACGACTTCGTCGGATTTGAGTTTCCTCTGAAGGTCCCAGAACGCTCGGTGAGTGGGCTCTAGCTCGCTCAGCATCTTGTCCCATCCAGCGTCACGCAGCTCCGATAGGCGTGTCTTTACAGATCTCTGTAAATAGCGCATATGGGCTTTGTTCGCGTGGTTGGGAAAGTTACTGTACGCACGGACAGCCGCGTTCTTCTCATTCAACAGTTCGCGTACATCGTCCGGGAGCTTCCAGCGATGGTCGTCCATCGCCGGAACCTCCCTTGAACAGTCGTTCAGGACTGATTGTACGTGCACTGTGAATGAGTCAATCGCGGCTGTCGTGTCAGCGATAGAGTCGAAGTGGTCGGGAATGGAGTCTAGTCGGGGACCTAACGTGGTGGATTTCAGGCAGTCGCTTACTTTCCTCCAGTCTGTAACTAACTTGGTGAGAGGGGGTCTATCAGGGTCATGGAGACCTAGGCGTGGTGCCAGCTTTACAACAACTGGACGGTGGTCAGAGGAGAGTTCGTCAAGCGCCTCTATAGAGTCCAACCGTAGGTTGATACTCTTCAGAAGCGCTATGTCAAGTACGTCGGGGGTTTGGTTAGGGTCGTGGGGAAAGTGAGTGGGAGTCATCGGGGCGATGATGTCGAAGTTGAGGATGGGACATAGGTCAAACAGGTGTCTGCCTCTGGTGGAGATCCTGGTGCTGTTCCAAGCATGATGTTTGGCGTTGAGATCGCCCGCTATGATAACGGAGTCACTCAGGCCAAGTAGGATGGAAAGGTCGTCAGAGAGGGGGGGAAGGGCTAACTCCGATGAGGAACCGGGGGGAACATAGGCCGATACAATGGTGATCGGTTGATGGCCAGTCATGCCTAGCTTGCATATGGACACTTCTAAACGCGAGAGAGGGGGCGGGTCCATTGGGATGCAGTGGAGGGTTGATCTGAAATAAATTAGGGTGCCGCCCCTGTGACATCTAGTCCTGTCATTGCGAACTATACGATAGTTGGCAATTGACGGGTTTCGACGGCTGGGCTTTAAGAATGTTTCCTGTAATAGGAGAATATCAATTTGGTGGTCGCGGAGGAAAGCAGCGATTTCATCTCGCTGGTTAATCATGCCATTGGCATTGAAGAAACCTAACTTTAGGGATCGGGGTTTGGTACGTGCTTTTGGATGTAAATCCATTATTTGGGTTTCGCGAAGTTCTCCAGGGCTTGCGTAATCTCTGGATACGCGTGGAAGATACGCTGTATCTGAGCGAGATCGCAGGAATTACGGGCGGCAACGAGCTCGTTGGCCATTTTGCGCGCGCGGGGTGTGAAAAATAACGAAAAAGTCCCAGAGATCACACTGAATGGATCAATTGGGATGGACGGGCCGACCACCGGGGTGGTTGAAGCGGCGACGGGCCGTGGCGCAGCGGTTGTGGCAGCGGCCATGGGAGCGGGGGCGGGTTTCGCGGGTTGAATAGGCGCGGAAACGCGGATGCGGGGGTCCATCAGCGGTCTGATGGGAGGCGGGGTGGGTCTGGGCTGAACCATAGCAGGGAACGCCTGCTGATGGTTCATCGCATTCCATGGGCTAGGCCTTTGCGGGCTTAACCTCAGGGGGAGTTGAGGGAATGTCTGTGATGGGGGGGGGAAGAACCCATATGATGGGCACTCTCTCTGCTGGCGGGCGTCTGCACGTTTCACCAGTTTTGATGAGGACGTCTTGGGGGCCATACGACAGCCCCGGTAGTTTGCCGGGTGTCCAGCCTCACCGCACAGTACGCAGCTGGGCGGCTCGGTGCACAGAGACCGGTCTTTAGGGCGGGGGCAGTCCGAAGTGCCATGCTCCCCCAGGCACTTGACGCACCTGGGAGTCGCATGGCAGTTCTTCTGCGCATGCCCGTATAACTGGCAACGGTGACATTGCCCGACGACGCCGCTCTTCCGGGGCTTCTCGATGACGAGGCCCGTGAGATGGCAAATAGAGGAAACTTTGTGGATAGGGTGATGCCCTTCGAACGGGGGGCATACGACAAGGATCATGTCGTAAGCCGAGCCCCCCCTGGCGCGGTGCATGCGGTGCACCTCGTCCACGGGGACGCCTTGAGACTCAAGGTCGGCCTTGATGTCGGCTGTGGGGATTTCTTTCGGGATCCTACGGATCACCACGCGGATCTGTCGTTCCTCGGGGAGCGAGTAGGTGTGGTATGACACACCTCTCGCCCGGAGGACTCTGGTTAGGTCCCTATAATCGCGGGACGTAGGGACTGTAATCTTAATTCCCTGTTGGGTCGCGGTGGCTTTAGAGAAGCCGATTTTTTGTTCGACGCACCATTTTGATACGTCCAACCATCTTGTTTTGTCCTGCAAGATTACAGGAGGGGGAGGGGGGGTCTTTTTAGGGGCCGGAGTGGCCGGAGTGTCCTTAGCGGACGAAGCGGTCGGGGTGGGGATAGTAGCGGAGGGCGCCACAGATACAGGTATAGGGGGAGTGGGGGCAGAGAGAACCTCCGTGGCGGCTATTTTAGTCGCCTGCGAGGACGTCGCCTTCCTCTGTTTCCTCTTTTTCCCCTTTCCGGAGACGGCCACGAAGCCGTCGTCCTCGGAAGAGGGAGTAGAGTGGGCAGAAGAAGAGTCGACTGACTCTACGTCAGAGTAGGAGAAAGGGGTCGGGCACCTCTTGTCTTGCGACAAGGGCTCCTCGATGTCCATGGACACTGAGGGGCTAGGAGGGATCACGGTCGCGGTCGCGGTCGATGCGGGGGTCAGCGCATCGCTGAAATCAGCGATGGAGTCGGTTGATAGCGGCTGGCTAAGAGCCGCAAACCTAGCGCCATATCTGGCGAGGAAGTCTGGGTCCTTGAGGAGGACCTCTTTGAAGAACGCCGCTATTAGGGCGTCCTTCATGGCGGGGGAGAGGGGAATTACGGGGGCGAAATCTTGGAATCTAAATTCCTCCTAACATAGACCTAACGGCCCTAAACCTAACTCCCCGGGTGGATAGGCCCGGGGATGAGTCGCCCTCCCTGTCGGGTGCAGACAGGGAGGTGAGTACCTAATTGTGAGCCCTAAGCTTGTAACCCTTTGCCAGTCTTAATGTGCAAAGGGGCCCTGAACCAGTCTAGCGCGAAGGGTGTAGACACACCCTAAAGACGCTAGGTGAGTAGCTGAAAAGGAATTCAGTGCACCAGAGCCGACTAGGAGATCCCCCAAGGCCGGTTAGCTCTGGGACCCTTCCAATTAACTGCCTAGCCCTGAAGGGGTTCGGCGGGTGTATTGGGACAACAACACCCCACTCGGTTTCGTTGGCACCGTCAGGTATCCACCGAGGACCACGAAACAGTGGATTTAGCCCAGAGGGGGCCTATGAGCTACTCTGACACTTTTTCTGTTAAAGAAATACCTGCCTTGAAAAAGGCACTTTTTGAGATCAATACGGCCGATTAATAAAATTAATCGACCGTGGATCGGTAGTAGTCGGCGACTACTGAGAGTTACGGCAGCGTAACGAGATCCGGAATTCGAGAGCGCAGTGATCGAGTGCAGCGAGCGGGAGCGGCAGCACGTCCGTTCACGGCGGGTGTCGAGCGCGGAATGATGATCGACGACCGACCTACTCGCAGAACGGTCCTTTTATAGTGTGGCTGTCAAATTATGAGACTGAATGCTATCTGTCATGGCGTCGATCCTAATAGTAGTTTTAACAATTATCAATTGTGCTTAAAAAGAGTGTAAACCAAGATTTTCAAAAATTAATTCATTAAAGTGATACTGATAAACAACAGCTGACAAGGTCACGAACTTGTGTAGAAAAATAGGTAGATATGCGGCGGCGCGCGGTGTTTTGTACCGGCGCGGCGGCACCGATCAAAGAGTGTGGCGGGACCGTTCTATCTACTTCTGGTTTCGCGTCATTGCATCGCTTCATTCAGAATTGCAGAGGTAATAAATCAATTAAACATTACAAATATTAATAATTAGATATTTATTTTTATTTCTTTTATTTAACAGTTTTTTTATAAATGACTTGCTTTATCGCTTAGTAAACCGATTCTTAAAACGTAGGTAGAAGGAACAACAGGGTTTTTGTTACATATTGTATAATAGCTATTTTGGTGGATTTGACGCTTCAATTTTTGAAGTGACGTGCATCAAATAACAGCAACAAAAATCAATACCAATAAAATTAATAATTCATAATAAGAATTAAATAATTATTATCAATTTTTGGCCCCAACATAGTCACTAACCTTTGTACCCAATAAAACAAAGTAACACAATTACCCTCGTCGAGATTCAATTAGGTTTCAAGTAGAAATACCATCGCGTGTTCCAAACCATTGTTTTTAAATAATTAAGGCGTAATCTGTGAGGAAATCGACCATTATAGACAATTGTCCAAATAATGGATTATTTTAAATAAACTATAGTGATTTGTTCGAGATTAGTCTGCTGAGGGCTTTCGGGAATGATTCGAATGGAGTGACTAGAATTTAAAACAAATTGGGTCGTCGCTAAATAATAACACTCGCACGGGTCGATTGAAGGTTAAGCTGCTCTTGCCGCGGTCGATTCGTGGATGGGTGATCATTCATTACATATCGAAACCCCTCCATGCCTCGGAAAGGACCCTAAGCCGTTGGTCCCGGCTGTCATTGGTAGATCTTTGACAGTCGTTCCGGCTAGACAGAAGTTTAGAAGTCTGATAACCAGTCTTACCAAAGTGTTACCCAGTAACTGGCTTATGGAGGCCAGATAAACAGTCGCCATGTAAAATACTGGTATTCAGATGCATCCTGCAGATTGATTGAATTAAAAAATACACTTACTTACCTAATACCATAATCACTTGAATTCAGGGAGTCATTTATTAAAAAAAATTAAGTTTATTAGTTGCCCGTTCCGAAGTGTAAAGAACAAGTCGCGCCATATCAAATCATGTCAAGTTGAGAAATCAGAAACTAATCGGACATACCCATAATTGGAACGTGTTTTAAACAATATTGAGCGCAGCAAGTGGCGCCACTCCGTTTTGTTACGAAGTTTCTAGAATCACTGAAAAGGTCGGACAAGTGTGATACTGGCTGGTGACAGTCACTCTAGCAGAGCATTGCATCGGTGGTGGCGTGGCGGCTGTCGTCTGATGACAGAAGATGATGTCAGGGGAGCCACTGTCGTACAACGTCCAGGACCTCCGAAAAAAAAAAAAGGACCTCCGCCAGGAGTAATAGTGTTCTGTATCCAGGCCATACTGCTATATTCCGGCACAATCCTGATGATATTGAAGCTGCTGAACCAATTATATGATGACCACTTCTGGAAAAGCCTATCCTGCGCTGTTATACTTTATATGGTACTTACGTTTCGTTACACTCTGCGTTTGTCATAGGCTGTATCCGAATGTTGTGAATGTTAAATCTCGTTAGTTAATCTCTTTTTATTTTTTTAATTTCTTATGTTTTGATTTATTTCCTTCACATTTCTATGTACCTAGTTTTAAATGGTTTGTGAAAATCTCTACCAACAACAGCGAATAGGTGCTCTTATTGGTAATTTGAACGTGTTTAATTATTAATACGATTGGTTTAGTTTTATGCACTTTAGTTGTTTACTGAAGTAGTTAAGTAATTTTGTTATTTTTTATTAGTATTTTTTTTTTGGTATTTTTTTTATTTTTATTCATATATATATATATTATTAATTTTGCAAACTATGATCAATGCGGACCTTGATGATGATCTTTTCTCTTGTTCTTCCTCTTCCAGCAGTTTCCTTAGTGCAGCAAGTGGTTCTTCTTCTCTTCTCACTCTCGGTGATCAGATTTCCTCTTTGCTTTCCCACCTACCCGACAATCTCAACATAGCCCATATCAATGCCCAGAGTATTCCATGCCATTACTCTGATCTTCTGGCTTCCATTAACAGTGCACATATAGATGCTTTGCTAATCTCTGAGACTTTCCTCAAACCCTCTCTTTTATCTATACACTATGCCCTTCCTGGGTTTGTTCTTATCCGTAATGACAGAACTGGAAAAGGTGGTGGTGGTGTTGCCATTTACTTGCGTACTGATATTCCCTACAAGATTATCAGCACATCATTATCTTCCTACTCGGGTTCAGCAGAGCATTTATTTCTAGAAATTTCCTTGCATCACGTTAAATTGCTTCTTGGAGTGATGTACAGTCCTAACCTTACCATCGATTACTTTGACTCTTTTGATTCGCTTTTAAATGAATTCTATGTATCTTATGACCACATAGTCTTTGGAGGGACAGGCGTGTAAATAGCCGTGTATCCTTGCGGGTCGAGGACGACAGAAAAATTATTATGTGGAATGCATAATAATTCAATTTGCCTTTTTTGAGCAAACTTTCAAAGAGGAATTGGTGACGGTCAGGTGGCGTTTGTAGCCTAATTCCAGATAATAATTTTTCTGTCGTCCTCGACCCGCAAGGATACACGGCTATTTACACGCCTGTCCCTCCATACTTATGGTCCATTCGAGCCTAGATAGGTATCAGTTAAATAAGTACAAGTCATTGCAAGTACTTACGATAATTTACAGCAATTAATATTAGATAGTGCCTTATAATGGCTACTAATAAACAAGAGAAAAAATTAGATCAGCTAATTGCTAAAAAACAAATGATATTTGAGCGAGTTAATCGCTTGTATGATGCATCTAAACATATCTCCAATTTAGATTCACGCTCAAATGAGTTATTTCTAGCGCAGTCTGAATCTATTAGTGAACAATACAGCAAGTTTGAAGCAATTATCGACCAGATTAATGAGTTGCGGTTTGAAATTGATGACACACCACCAGATTATACGAGTCTATGTTCTATTGAAGACTTATATTCCAGTATTAAATACAAACGTAATCTCATACTTTCAAACAATAAAACATTAACATCAGATCAGAAGAGAGGTAGTGGCATAAAATTACCACCAATCGAATTACCATCATTTGACGGTAGAACTGAAAACTGGCCCATTTTTTATGAAATATTCCGCAGTAATGTTCATTTAAATACTGATCTGACGGATTCGCAGCGTGTGCAGTATTTAATAGGTAAATTAACTCATGATGCCTTAAAACTAACTGCAGGCATTGTTCCCACAGGAGATACATACAGTGTTATGTGGAACAGTCTTGTCAAAAGGTATCAAGATAAACGTAGTTTAGGTATTCATTATCTCAATAATATACTAGACATTAAAGGATGCGCCGGCAATGCTGCTAGTCTGAATGCATTTGTAGAACGATATTCAGCGTCTGTCGCTGCATTGAAGCAGTTAGACATTCCAGACTTATTCGATTTCGCAATATTACACTGTGGTTTAAGAAAGGTTGACGCACAAACTGTTCAACAATTTGAAAGCCGTGTGAGTGGGAAAGAATTACCTTCCTATACGGAGTTTATATCATTTTTGCAAGACCATGTTAAGGTACTCCAGCGCTCACACGTTAATAATCCACAGACGGAACCACGTGCTAAGTCTAGTTTAGCTCACAATCGAATAAATAATACGCAAAGTACCGCCAAGTCGTTCGTGTCATGCAAACCAGTTCCGAATAACCGTTGCCCGCTATGTGATAACGATGACGTCGATCATCGACTGTTCAATTGTTCACAATTTAAAAATATAAATTCACCGCAAGCTCGTTTCGAATTTATTAAAAAGAAACGCGGCTGTGTTAATTGTTTAAGTATATCCCACTCTTTGATTAAATGCAAGTCACGGAGCGTTTGTAAAACTTGTAAGAAAACACATAATTCATTGTTACATTTCTCCGAAGTAAAAAGTGATTCAACGCCGAGCGAGCCTGCCGCTACGTCTGTCTCGCTTAGTGCCGCCGCTAAAATATGTTTACCGACAGAGACAACTATTTTGTTAGCTACTGCGCAGATATACGTATATGATAGCAGCGGCCGAGATAAGCTTGTTGTCAGGTGTTTAATAGACAATGGATCGCAAAATAATTTAATTACTGTGGACTGTTGTAGACGTTTGAACTTACCCATAATTAAATTACGCAATTCGTCTTTACAAGGTGCTGGTATGACCTCACGACCTGTACACGGCTTTATTTATCTCAATATAGAATCTCGGATTAATCCTCACAATAAGTATTATATACACGCATTATTTGTTGATTGCATTACAGATAGACTTCCCGCTAGTTTTATCAGATTAAATGACGATATGTCATATTTAAATAATTTACCGCTTGCTGACTCAACCTGGAATGTACCTGGTGGAATCGATGTTGTGCTTGGAGCACAGCTGTTCCCTTTTATTTATTTAGGTGATAGGGTTGACTCAGGCACCCGCGCACCCCCAGCTATACTGACTAGTTTCGGATATGTACTGATGGGTGATATTGATTGTCATAGTAGTGACGTAACACACATGACATCTTCGTTTACCGCGCTTGCTAGCATTGACGTCGAGTCAAGTTTGCAGAAGTTTTTTGAGCTAGAGGAAATTCCATCTCAGCGTTTTATTAGTCCGGACGAATTAGAGTGTGAAAATGATTTTAATTCTTCAGTTTTATTTAAAGACGGTAGATATTTTGTCGATTTACCTTTCGCGCGCAATCCCTCCGAATTAGGCAATTCACGCGGTGTCGCTCATCGGCGGCTACTTGCGCTCGAGCGTAAATTCACGTGCGTGCCAACCCTACGCGAGGATTACAATAAAACTATCACCGATTATATAACTCAGGGGTATTTATCGGAGGTACCCGACTCTGAATTAACAGAAGAGGGTTACTACATACCGCATCACGCCGCTATTAGACCGGACAAAGACAGTATTCGAGTGGTTTTGGACGCTAGTGCCAAAACACACTCGGGGTTGTCACTTAATGACATTCTGCATGTCGGACCTAATTTGCAGGCCGACTTGTTTTTATTATTACTCGATTTTCGTACCCTCCCTGTCGCAATGACAGCGGATATAAAACAAATGTTCCTACGGATCGGTGTAAATGAGCACCACCGCAAATATTTACGAATTTTATATCGATTCAACAAAAATGAACCTATACGTACTTTTCACTTTAACCGCGTTCCCTTTGGATTAAAGCCTAGTCCTTATTTAGCGATGCGCACAATACGCAATTTAGCGTGTGAGCATGGCGACCGCTATCCTGAGGCTTCTAAATTAGTAGAAACTCAGTTTTTTATGGACGATTATGTCTATTCTGTTCCTGATGAACAGATTGCTATACAATTATCCCGCGATTTAATTGAGTTATTTAAGTTAGGATCCTTTGACCTGGTCAAATGGGCTACTAACTCACCCGCTTTGTTGGAGATTCTCCCAGAGTCTCACCGCTTACCAGTTAATTTTTCTGGCATGGATAATGATAAACATAATTTCAAAATCCTTGGATTAACCTGGGAACCCGCTGATGATTATTTTTCTTTGACAACAGTCGCTGTAGATGATAAATGCACTAAGCGTGCGATTCTATCGCTAGTTGCCCGCTTGTTCGACGTACTTGGCCTCGTAGCACCCGTCGTGTTGTACGCGAAAATCGTAATTAAGGAACTTTGGTTAGCTAAAATAGGTTGGGATGAGGTTCCTCCGGACTCCATCACCAATCGGTTTTCCGTTTTTTTGCGCGATTTCCCCTCACTCTCTTCTCTAAAGGTTCCTCGCCACATTGGCGTCTTTAGAGAAGCTGTAGTGAATATCGTAGCCTTTTGCGACGCCAGCTTTAGTGGTTATGGTTGTTGTATTTATTTACACATAACTGACTCTAAAGGCAATATCAGCGTTCGGCTTTTATGTGCAAAGTCCAAAGTTTCCCCCGCTAAAATAACAACGCTAGCTCGATTAGAACTTGTCGCCGCTTTACTTCTGTCTAAGCTTGTTCGCGTGGTCAAAGATAAACTTTCCGCTCGTGTACCTATTGCAGGTGTCTACGCTTTCTCGGACTCCACCATAGCTCTTTCGTGGATCCACTCATCTCCCCATAGATGGTCTATTTTTGTCAGTAATCGCATTGCTAAAATACAGGAAAACCTACCTGCCGCTAGTTTTAATCACGTGTCCGGAAAGGAGAATCCTAGCGATTGTCTCTCCCGCGGCATGCTGCCATCTGATTTAATTGAACACTCGTTATAGTGGAACGGTCCTACTTGGCTCCATCGACCCATTAGCGAGTGGCCTTTAAAATTCTCTCCTACTGAATGTGAAACATTGCCAGAGTTTAAATCAAAGGTTTTTCTTGTAGAAACATCAAATACTGAACCGCGTATTTTAGATACAATAGCTGACCGTGTTTGTTCATGGAATAAATTGTTACGTGTATTTATGTACATTCTTAAATTTACGAACAGACTACTTAGTCATAGCTCTGTTAAAAATATACAAACCGCCGAAAATTTCATTATTCGAATAGTTCAAAATACGCATTTTTCTAACGATTTAAATTTAATTAAAGCAGGCGAACTTCCATCTAAGAAGTTGCGCTGTTTGTCTGTCTTTATTGATAGCTACGGAATCTTACGTATTGGGGGCAGATTGTCTAAATCTGACTTACCATATGAAGCCAAGCATCCCGCGCTTTTACCTAAACGTGACCGCGTAGTTGATCTAATTATTGATCACTATCACAATACGTACTGCCACACGGGCCCCGGATTATTGATGTCTATTATAAGGCAGCGGTTTTGGATATTAGATGGACGAACAGTCATACGTTCCCGCTGTCGGAAATGCAACACTTGTTTCCGTCTAAATCCTACGCATCTAACACCCAAAATGGCTGAACTTCCTGGATACCGTGTCCGTGATACTAAAGCCTTTGTGCACACTGGAGTAGATTTCGCCGGGCCGCTTGCTTACACACCTATTCGCCGTAGAGGTCAACGTTCGCAAAAACTTTATATATGTTTGTTCATATGTATGGTAACTAAAGCCATACATATCGAACTCGTATCAGACCTCACATCCGAGGCTTTCTTATCCGCATTTAAAAGATTTATTTCTCGCCGCGGTCCAGTGTCTGTCATGTACTCAGACAATGGTACCAATTTTGTTGGCGCTAAGGCACAACTTGATGATATTTATTCTTTCTTATTGAACTCGTCTGTTCAAACAGATATTAAAAATGAGCT
Source organism: Atethmia centrago (assembly GCA_905333075.3). Taxonomy (NCBI): domain Eukaryota; kingdom Metazoa; phylum Arthropoda; class Insecta; order Lepidoptera; family Noctuidae; genus Atethmia; species Atethmia centrago. Next base: position 21,872,858 of record HG995385.1, read on the forward strand.
TCTAAAATCTCGCATTGAGTGGACAAGAATACCGCCGCGAGCTCCGCACTTCGGAGGTATTTGGAGTCGAACATTAAGAGTGTTAAAACTCACTTGTATAGAGTCATAGGAAAGCAGCTTCTCACTTACGAGGAACTCTCTACCGTACTGGTACAAATCGAATGCCTTTTAAATTCTCGACCGCTTAGTGTTCTCTCATCAGACCCGCATCCGGACGTGCTCACGCCTGCGCATTTTCTAATGTCCAGTCCACTTAAGCATTTGCCTTCTTCTGAATTGACAGAAGAAAACATAAATTTAACAAACCGCAAAAGGCTTTTGGATCAGCTTGTGTTATCCTACTGGAACAAATGGCGAGTTGAGTACTTGCACACGTTGCAAGTTCGCCAGAAATGGTGCACTCCCGATCGCCCTATAGAGATCGGTACTGTCGTTCTCTTGGGTCAAGATAACGTACCACCATTGACTTGGCCATTGGGCATCATAGTGGAAGTTTTTCCGGGATCTGATGGTGTAATTCGAGTAGCTTCAGTAAAAACCGCGTCAGGTACATATAAACGTCCTGTCACCAAGTTATATCCTTTGCCAACCCAATAGAACTATATTATTTCGTAGTTTAATTTAGTCTATAATTTACAATAGTATTTTCTCAATGGTACGCCATTACATAGTTATAATTTAGCTTAGTAATTCAACTTTGTCTTAATTTAATCAAACTGCAATTTCATTCTTTGGAATCTGATAATTAATTTCGAACGCCGTTTCCTAGTAATGGTGTTTTGAACTGCTGCTTGGGATTCTCTTGATGCTTTCAGACTGCCAGATATATAAACATCATCTCATCCTCCCAACCGCACCAGCTTTTCAGCGTAAAGATTATCATCTTTGAAAGCTCGGGACCTTTCAAGGCGGGGAGTATGGTGTGGCAAGTTATTGCCCCTTACATTTTTTTTGATTGTGGACGGTTTATAAGGTGTCTGTAGTCTGTCTTAGGCTTATATTGCAGCCGCGGATATTGTGTGTCGCGGGATTTAGAGAATCCTGCGGCTAGTGACAGCTAATGATGGCTGTCAGACGTCATAGTGCACCGGGCCGAACGGAAGCATTTCGTCTCACCGCAAACCACGTTTTTTCAATCTCAATTCATCGCGCCCGCAAAAACCGCAAACTTTATTACGTTATCCCGTAATCCTAGGGGATATACTGTGTTAAGTTTTCAAAATTAAAAATAATAACCCGCGTCCGATTAAATCCAAAATATAGACTTTCTAGTGACCAGTGTACGGGCAAGCAAGGCGGCCACCTGCCCAGAAGGATTCTTCAAGACTTTCGCCAGGAGAAGCACAGGTACCGCTTTTGCATTATTTGCTGGAGTTAGGCTACAGACGCCATCTGACCGTCACCAATTCCTCTTTGAAAGTTTGCTCAAAAAAGGCAAATTGATTTATTATGCACTGCTCACTGATCTAATTTTTTCTCTTGTTTATTAGTAGCCATTATAAGGCACTATCTAATATTAATTGCTGTAAATTATCGTAAGTACTTGCAATGACTTGTACTTATTTAACTGATACCTATCCGGCTCGAAGGACCATAAGTATGGAGGGACAGGCGTGTAAATAGCCGTGTATCCTTGCGGGTCGAGGACGACAGAAAAATTATTATGTGGAATGCATAATAATTCAATTTGCCTTTTTTGAGCAAACTTTCAAAGAGGAATTGGTGACGGTCAGATGGCGTCTGTAGCCTAACTCCAGCAAATAATGCAAAAGCGGTACCTGTGCTTCTCCTGGCGAAAGTCTTGAATAATCCTTCTGGGCAGGTGGCCGCCTTGCTTGCCCGTACACTGGTCACTTGAAAGTCTATATTTTGGATTTAATCGGACGCGGGTTATTATTTTTAATTTTGAAAACTTAACACAGTATATCCCCAAGGATTACGGGATAACGTAATAAAGTTTGCGGTTTTTGCGGGCGCGATGAATTGAGATTGAAAAAACGTGGTTTGCGGTGAGACGAAATGCTTCCGTTCGGCCCGGTGCACTATGACGTCTGACAGCCATCATTAGCTGTCACTAGCCGCAGGATTCTCTAAATCCCGCGACACACAATATCCGCGGCTGCAATATAAGCCTAAGACAGACTACAGACACCTTATAAACCATCCACAATCAAAAAAAATGTAAGGGGCAATAACTTGCCACACCAGTCTTGATGGGTGATTTTAATACTTGTCTTCTTAAAAATGACAGCCGCACTCACAAACTTCTATCTCTCTTATCTTCTTTTAACCTTAGTATTCTGCCTCTTTCTGCTACTCATCATTTTTCTAACTGCAGCCCTTCTCTTTTGGACCTGATGATTGTCTCTAATCCTACTAATGTATCTGTCCACGGACAGCTTACTGCTTGTTTTTCTTACCACGACTTCATCAAGTTATGTCCTACAGGATTCGCTCTCCCAAGCGTAAGCCCCAATATATTTTCCTTAGGAATTACAAGGGCATAGACTTGGAGGTATTGCTGCGTGATGCTGGTAACATCGACTGGACGGAAATCTTGGGGAGCTCATGCATCAACGAGATGATTCACATTTTTAACAGCACAATACTCAGATTATACGATCGTCATGCCCCTATCCGTCGGGTCAAAGTCAAGTATGCTCCTGCTCCCTGGCTTACTCCTGCCATTAAGGATGCGATGGCAAGTAGGGACAGAGCCAAAAGGAGGTTAAAACGCTGTCCTTCCGAGCGCTACTTGAAAGCGTTTAAAGTGCTGCGTAATCGCTGCAGTCGTATGTGCAGAGATGCAAAGAGACGTTACTTCCATAATTCTCTCGACAACCGTAACTCTTCAGAAGTCTGGAAGTTTCTAAAAACTGTCGGCATTGGTAAGTCTCCTGTTGCTTCCAGTAATGACACTGATGTGTGTGCTCTTAACAAACATTTCACCCACCACCCTGTTACGTTGGATCCGCATGTCAAATCGGTTACTTTAAATAAACTTTCACGCTTGCCTATGCCGCTGTATCCTTCTTTTGAGCTAAGTCCTGTAGGTGAAAGTGAGGTCAAAAAATCTATTTGTGCTATCTCCTCCTCTGCAGTTGGTAATGAAAATCTTTGCTCAAGAATGATTTCTCCTATCCTCCCCACTTTGCTTCCCATCTTGACCCACATTTTTAATTTCTCCTTGTTTTCTTGTACTGTTCCTGAGGTCTGGAAACAAGCTCATATCATCCCCTTACCCAAAATTCCTAACCCGGTCTCTCCGACCGACTTCCGACCCATTTCTATCCTCCCATTTCTCTCTAAAGTTCTTGAGCACATTGTTCATCAGCAACTTTCTGCCTTTCTATCCTCGAATTGTCTTCTTAGTCCTTTTCAATCTGGTTTTCGACCCGGTCATAGCACAGTAACGGCTCTTCTGAAGGTCACTGATGAAATTCGCTTGGCTATGGACAACAAATCTCTCACCTTGCTTGTACTTCTGGACTTTAGCAGTGCCTTTAACTCTGTCGATTTCGACAACCTTCTAGGGATCCTTAAAAGTTTCAATTTCTCTTCTTCTACTGTACCTCAGGGTGGCGTGTGCCTCAGGGTGGCGTTCTCTCTCCTCTTCTCTTTTCTATTTTCATTAACTCCGTCACCAGAGTTATCTCTTCCCACTTCCATCTCTATGCCGACGATCTGCAGCTTTACAATCACTTCTTTAGGCAAGATGCGGAAGCAGCCGTGTCTGCCATGAACAATGACCTGGATTTGATTAGCGAGTGGTCGCGGTCCTTTGGACTGCAAATCAACCCTAAGAAAGCCCAGGCCATAATTATCGGTGGAAGGTATATGCGGAATAGGCTCGATATTGCGTCGCTGTCTCCACTCTGTCTGAATGGAGTTCAGATTGAATACGCAAACACAGTTAAAAACCTGGGGGTGACCTTGGACTCTTACCTATCGTGGACTACCCATGTAGCTCAAGTCAGTCGCAAAGTGCACTACACGTTCCATTCGTTGAAATGCCTCCAGAGCTTCTTGCCCTTGAATACCAAAATCTCCCTTGCTCAAACTCTCATACAGCCCATCATTGACTACGCTGATACCTGTTATTTGGATGCCACCGAGGAGCTTTTAAATAAACTTGAGCGTTTGCAAAATATCTGCATTCGTTTTGTTTTCAACCTTAAAAAGTATGATCATGTTTCTAACTTTCGCAAGATTCTTAAGTGGCTCCCCATTCGTCTTCGCAGGAACTCTCGGATTTTGTGTCTGCTATTTAACATCCTTCATAATCCTAGTACGCCATCCTATCTGCGGGAACGTTTTTCCTTCGCCCGTCCTTCTGATGCACCTTGCAGGTCGCATCTTAGAAATCTCCTTAAATCCCCTCCCCACTCTACCGACTTCTACTCCTACTCCTTCACTGTGCACGCGGTTCGGCTGTGGAATACACTTCCGCCTGACATTAGGGACTGCCAAACTGTTGCTGTTTTTAAAGGAAGAGTGAAAGAACACTATCTTTCCACTTTGCCATAGTTGCATATTATGTATTTATTATTTTATACTATTAATTATTAGTATATAAGTATTTTAGTGATATTTATTTTAGAAGTATGTATTTATGTAAGTCTCTTATTGTATAATTAAATTAGCGAATAGTTTTATTTTGTTTTCTCTTTTAACTTACACACGTTGTCTACATCTCTATGTCTACTGTCCTATCGCAGGTATGCTGGAAGAGATTTCATTAGAAATAAGCATCACCTTTGTACGTATTTTTCTGTTCCTTTGTTCTTGTCTGTTTATATGTGTGTACATAAACTGTTAAATAAATAAATAAATAAATGTGAACGGTACTATCACTTCAGAAAATCACTTTGCAAGAATACGTATTTAGGTCTTAGGTACTCAAAGGAAGATCAAGTACGTCACGCCAAAATACCGCGTAAAATGTCTGTAAAATTACCGTAACAATCCTTCGGGGGAGGAATACCTACGTAGATTTTCCCATGCACAATATATAGTATAGTCTTTTATTTTGCCAATTTTTACGGAACCATAAAAACCCTAAACAATATCGTTTCCTAAAGGGTCCAGCTTCCAAATAAATCACACTCAACTTCCGAATGGGTCCATCTGCCTTCTATATACATAAATGGCTAAGAACAGCTTTGTCCGCATAATATTACGCCTCTAAGATGGGTCTCGCACAAATCATAAATATTTGCTACGGAACCCACTTTACATAATCCGACGCTCAATTCGATAGATCACACAGCGATTTTGAATACATTAAAGTAAAATAAGTCCAAAATATAGTAATAGGGAATATTTGTATGTTTTAGTTCTCAAATATACGGTTTTTTTAAGTTTATCTCTTTTTGAGGTCTGGTATATTTCTATAAGATGCTCGGTCTTTTTTATTTACAAATTGTGTATACAACGAACGACGGTACAAGATCTTTTGGTGTGTGGCCAAAATCGGAATATACACCGCCGCCGCCATCTTGTTTTTTTAGGGTTCCGTATGTCATAATGAAAAAATTAAACCCTTATAGGATCACTCGTGTGTCTGTCTGTATGTCCGTCTGTTGCAGCCAATTTGCTCTGATTCCAATTGACTAAGATTATGTTGAAATTTGGTCCACATATCGGTTTCTGTGACCCAAATACGGACGTGTTACGTAAATAAATAAATTTTGATTATAGGGGGTCAATTTGAGAGACAAATAAGAAAGTTAAAAAGTATTTTTTATTATTTTCTAATAACTTTAAACCTATTTATAAACCACAAAATATACGAGTATGTTTTAAAAATAATAGATGAAAATTTTCCATGTCTCCAAAACTACTGGGCCTAAAATTTTTAAAACAAAATACAGAAAATAGTTCTATAGATAACAGGAAAACTTGTAAGAAGTCAATGGTCTTCAAATAACATGGTACATCTCCCAACATTGTGCTTACAAACTTACATTTGCAATAAATTGGAATGTACGGGATAACCCACATGTTTTTCAACGTTTTACTTATTAAAATAAATTATTAAATTATTATTATTAAACTACAACATTAAGTTTGTTCTTCGGATAAATTAATCCCAACTACGGAATCATTCATTGTGCGTGGTCTGACACGCACTTGGTCGGTTTTTTAATACAATTCACCAACCCTGTTAATGCCATTCAGTGCCAAAAGATCATTAAAGAACTCTAATCCATACATTATCATCACTCAAAGAAGCTTTGACATAAAAGAAAGAAAAATCTTTTTAAAAGAAGTTTAGAACGTAGCCTATGTGCTACGTCGTAGCAGACCCGCTACGCCGTAGTTGGTCCGCTACGCCGTATTTGATCCACTATGGCGTAGCTGACTTGCTACGCTCTGGCTCCGACGACGTAGCTTGAAAGCAAACCGCTACGCGTTCAGTTCTACTTGAACTTTCTTTACAAACGGCCTTACCACAAAACATGATTTATCTTTAGTTCCAGGTTTACAACCTGCGTCGAGCCATTTTTGAACTTTCTTCCGACAGTGTTAAAGTTCTAAATACTAAAAGTGATTTTAACCCCGAATCTAAGTTATCGATTTTATATTAAGAACAAAAGTGATCGCACATCTAACGGAAGATGCATAGGGCATAATTTCGTTAACTTCCAGTTGGTACGCTTGACGCAAGAACGCATCATCGGTTGAGTGTGTAAGGTTGAATGTTTTATGATCTACTTGTCCGTTCTGGCGTTACGCGAGCGACGATACGCGACGCATCTTCCGTCAGATGTGCGACCACCCTTGGGTATTTCAGTTGGAATAAGGTTCGAAATACAAAAACTGGCTGAAAGATTTAAGCTTGAACGAAGGTTTGACCTCGTTTTGAAATGACACGGAAAGGGTTTTGGGTTTGGTTTTTACGATGATTATCAGATATTTCTACGATTTATGGTATTTATTTGTTGTAGCCAATGATAGAGAAAAATATCATCAATTATTTACATGACATAACATACCATCACGCCTTGTTTCCCCGAAGGGTTGGGCAGAGGTGTACCTGTAGCACACCACCCACATTTCGCCAGTTATGTTTCAGTCCCATGTAATACGGGGCGAGCCTATTGCCACAAATCCAGACTCCGGGCTGCTAATCAGTGATTCCAGGCGGAAAAAACCCAATAATACTTTGCCAGTTAATGATTATTAATTATGTATTTATTAATTATTGTTTTATTTATTCTTACTATCAATTATTTATGGTCACAAAAATGGCGTTGCTTTCCACGTGATCCCGTTATATATCAATTTCAAATCATAATTTAATTGGTAAAACAACTTACTATATTTAAGTCGAACTCATGTCAATCCGTGCGTGCATCTACACAAGATTCTAAACACGAGTCGCACGTGATATTTTTACACAAATACAATTTATTTTGTAGCTTGTGGTTCTTTAAATTTTTTTTACCCGACTGCCTCAGGAGAGTAATGTTTTTCGAGAGTATGTATGTATGTATGTATGTATGTATGTTTGTATGTATGTATGTCTATTTCTTTGGCACGCTCTGTAGCCTAAACGGCTTGATGGATTTTAACATATGAGATATCTTTAGATTCGTCTTAATTGTGGGAGTGACATAGACTATATAATATTTATAAATTGCATCTGCAAATACAAAAAAAGGAGGGGAAGTTTTTTTTTGAATTAATTGCAACAATATTGGTATCACATAAAAGCTAGTAATGAGTATTTTTTAAATATATATTTTAATAAAACTAAAAAGCTTGAAATAAAATAAATTATTTAAAAAACAAAAAACCCGACTGCAAAAACACATAACTGAAAAGGGAAAAACAAGCATTATAATCTATATAATTTTGGTCTTGCAGGCGGGGACAGTCAAATAACCTGAAATATGGTGTAACCTTTGATTGTCCCCGCCTGCGATACCAAAATTATATAGATTATAATGCTTGTTTTTCCCTTTTCAGTTATGTGTTTTTGCAGTCGGGTTTTTTGTTTTTTAAATAATTTATTTTATTATAAAACAGCACTACTGGTCAATACACTCCTGGTTGGGAGTACTACGCGCTTCAGGTTTCTGAAGCACATCAATCAATAAGGCCATTTTATTGTTACAAAAATCTGTATCTCATTACATCAGGCCTGTTTTTCTCGAATGATTACAATTAGACAGAGGTATACCTCTGTCTAATTCTAATCATTCGAGAAAAACAGGCCAGGGTGTACTATATATAGTACACCCTCGAGGGGCTCGTTGCTAAGTAATAACAGCCGCACGGGTCGATCGATCAGATTACGCTTACCGCGGTCGGTCCGTGAATGGGTGACCATCTCCATACCAAGAGCTTTCTAAGTCACGGAGTTAAGCCGTTGGTCCCGGCCGTCATTCGTGTATTTTTGACAGTCCTTATGGGTCGTAAGAAGCCTGAAAGTCTGACAACCAGTCTTACCAAGGGGTATCGTATTACCCAGTAACTGGGTTTTGGAGCTCAGATAGACAGTCGCTCGATGTAAAATACTAGTATTCAGCTGGATCCGGTTAGACTAGACGCCGACCCCGAGATAGTTGGGAAAAGGCAGGCAGATGATGACAATTTATTTTATAAAAAATTAGGTAATATTAAATTAATCTGTCTTAAAAGGCAATTAGAATTGCTTTGTGCGAACTTTGTACCTAATGACTACTTAATTTTCTTGTGCCGTAAAATAACGTAACAACCGGATGTCTATGGTAAAAACTTTACTTTGGGGACTCTGTGATTTTTTTTAAGTGTTACTGTGACTGTTTTTTTGAAGAGAAATCTTCTGCACAGGAGTTCCTGATATAGCGAACGTAAGCACTAAGGAAAGTGTAAAAAAAATCACCCCCTGAAGTGGTTAAATAGGGGATGAATGTTTGTTTGCCGATGGGAAATCTCATTGGGCACACGACTTGTTAATTTAATTGGTCAAGGACGGCTAACGAGACTCAATTGATTTTCTATTGTTTGACTGCGATTCGTTGTCGCGCGGGGCTTAACAGGTTAATAAGCCAATAAAAATATTCTTACAAGACCAAACCATTCACCTTGTTTGACCTTTGCATAAGGTCAAACGTTTCTATAAGGTCATCAAAGTTAAATCTCCAATCACTGCAATATGTAAATATGTTCGTTTATCGACTTATTTATGTAATGGTAGCTAGTACAGAAGGCTCCAATGACATTGGGTTCAATGACCTAACCTAGCAAATGGTTCAATTTAATGCTTTTGTTCTAAAGTGACTACCTAAGTAACCTTTAAGTCTGAAAGCTGTTCTGTGTTTCTGTTTTTATTTTAGATATTATTGTGTATGACCTGCATTCTAATTACCACAGTAGTAATAACAATAAAACAACGATATTTGGTTATAAGTTTGGATACAAATAAAGTTAGTAGTATTAAAAACAATAAACTATTATGCTAATATATTAACAGTAGCTGCGCCCCGCGGTTTCACCCGCATAAGACTCGATACCATGGGAATATCGAGATAAAAGTATCCTATATAGCGTTGAGTTTTTTATTAGCTAGCTTCCCTGTGCCATTACATAAAAAGCCGCATAAAATAAAATTAGGCCTTATACAGCTAGTCGTTGCAACAAGTTTAAAAATAATATAGCTCATAGAATTACACCATCTATAGTAGAACACGAGAATCCTAATGAAATCTATGGAGCTCTTTTTGATGTTGTCCAAAAAGAGTACCAATCCACTTTCAAGATCAAAACCATTAACATTAATAGCACCCCCGCTGGCTTTAACCAATGGGCTACTCCAGGTATTTATAAAAGTAGAGCGAGACTATACGAGTTACATGGTTTAAAAAAATACAGGTTTGACACTCCTTTTCTAGAGTATGTCAAAAATTATTCAAAATTATTTAAAAAGATTTGTGTTTTTGCTAAATCTAAATTTTTAAGCGACACAATTAAAAAATCCAATAATAAAATAAAAACCACTTGGAAAATTATTAACAATGAAACGGGTAAGTCGGTTAACCAACAAGAAAAACATCTTGTGATTATGGTCGACAGCAAATTAGTTAATAAAGCAGCTGACGTAGCTGAGGCATTCAAGGAGTTTTTTGCCAACATACCTATAACTACGACTCGCTCCTTAAATACGTCCTCGTCTAAAGCTGAAAACCTTTTGCATAGTAGTGTGCCTAAATGTAGTCGCTTATTTAGTTTCGAACATGTAACACAGGGTGATGTAGTTAACGTTTTTAACACACTTAAGTCTAAAAACACTGGTGATTACTGGGGTATCTCCATTAAACTATTAAGTAATATAATAAACATCGTAGCCCCCTATCTAGCTGTTACTTTTAATAAATGTGTTGATTTAGGAACTTTTCCTGACCTCATGAAGAATCGTATTTAAATCAGGTAATAAAAAAGATGTTAGCAATTTCAGGCCTATTTCTATTTTACCTGCATTTAGCAAAATATTTGAAAAGTTAATACTCAAGCAGTTGCTAAGACATTTTAATTTAAACAGCCTCCTTCATAATGAACAATAAGCTTTACAAAAGGTCGTTCGACTACAGATGCAGGCGTTGCACTGCTGAAATACATATTTAAGGCATAGGAGAACTCGCAAAATGCTATTGGAGTTTTCTGTGATCTCTCCAAAGCTTTTGATTGCGTGCAACATGACACGCTCTTGCGTAAACTACATCATTACGGTGTCCAAAATGAAGCTCTTAAAGTAATAAGTTCATATTTACATAATAGGTTGCAATGTGTAGATGTTAATGGTGTGAAATCTTCCGAGCTTCTAGTACAGTTAGGCACACCACAAACACACAAGGCTCAATACTGGGACCATTCTTATTCTTAGTATATATTAATGACTTACCATTCTATTTAAAGGGTATGTGTGACGTTGTACTGTTTGCAGATGATATCTCTCTTATTTTTAAAATAGAAAGAAATAGACAAGATTTTGACGACGTAAACAGTGCACTCTCAATTGTCACGGATTGGTTTACAACAAATAACTTAGTTCTCAATGCTAAGAAAACAAAATGTATAAAGTTCGCTTTACCGAATGTTAGAAATCTAGGACCCAACATCGTCTTGGATAAAGAGGTTCTTGATACTGTAGACTCGGCAGTTTTTCTGGGCATAACAGTAGATGCTAAACTTCAGTGGGGCCCTCATATATCAAGCCTAGCGGGAAGGCTCAGTTCGGCCGCTTACACCGTCAGGAAAGTAAGACAATACACTGACGTTGATACAGCTCGGTTAGTATATTTTAGTTATTTTCATAGCGTCATGTCCTACGGTATTCTGCTGTGGGGCAAAGCCGCTGACATTCAAAATATATTTGTTCTTCAAAAACGAGCTATTTAAGCAATTTACCAGCTAGGTGACAGAGTTTCTCTGAGGGATTTTTTTAAAGATATTGGTATTCTCACGGTGGCATCACATTTCATCTTCGCCAACATCTTATATATTAGGCAAAATATACACTTATACATTAAAAACAGTGATATTCACATTATTAACACCAGAAATATGGACAAATTACGTGCTCCATTTCACCGGCTTCACAAGGTTCATAACTCGTTTGTTGGGCTTGGTATTACTTTTTATAACAAGCTACCCTCTTCATTGCTAGATTTGCCTTTTAATGCGTTTAAAACTAAAGTAAAATCCAAACTTTGTTCAAGGGCATACTATTCTATCAACGACTACTTAAACGATAAGAATTATTGGTCGCTTTGATTAACTCAAGACAATGTTTATGTTCTTTCTCCAGAATTAGCTTACCTAGTGACAGGTTATATGAGTTCATATAATTGTTTATTTTATTTGACTGTATAAGTCAATTTATTTTAAATTTTATTTTCGTTTATTATTGACATAATCTTCTCATTACAATGTTTTTGTTGAGTTGTATTACAATATGTGGTTAGCTAGCGACCTCGATAACTGATTATATTATTCTTACAACCGGAAGCAAGTTCGTCATGCTCCCTTAGATGGCACTGCTTGCGGTAGCGTCGGGGGTCAGGTTGCCTCCTTCCCTCAAATATTGCGAGGGTGGTAATGGCTGATTTTTGCGTTATGCTCGTGAACGGGTGCTGCTTGTGGTGACTGGTCGTCTTGCTGACCATTGTTTTGTTTTGTTATTAGTAATTAACTGTTTCTTTATTTTACTTTGATGGTACTAGTTCATCATTTAGAGATTTGTAGATATACGAGTATGTAAGCGGGCACGCCCTTTATACTTGAAGGCTTTTATTTAGGTTTTAAGTACTGTTTACCTTTTTTATCTCTGCTTGAGAATAGTTTTCGGTCTTTTTCTTTTCTTTTTTTTTTGGTATAGTTGTGTGCTAGCTGACATATGGCTAATAATTTAATGTTTTGTGTTTCACGTGGTGTAAATTGTTTTGCATACTATTGTATAAAATCCATTATTTTCTCTAACTGAACAGACAGCTGTGCTGCTGGGGAGTTTGTTGGCCACTTCTTCTTCCCAGCTAAAGCACTAGGAAGTGGCGAAGGGTGGGCGTTTTGGGGGACTGTCTTATGTAATTTTGACGTACGAAAAGTGCTGATCCTCAGCCTAGTTTGAATAAATGACTTTTGATTTGATTTTGATTTGAGCCGTTTTAGCGTGAAAGCGTAAAAAAGAAACATACAACAAATAAAATCTTTTCTTTATTCATTTAGATAACATAACATCACAGCCGTATTGAGGAGCTCGTGGCTAAGTAATAACAGCTGCACGAGTTGATCCATCAGGTTAAGCTACGCTTGCCGGGGTTGGTCCGTGGATAGGTGACCATCTCTACATCTCGAGATCCCTCCGTGCCTCGGAAAGCTCGTAAAGCCGTTTGTCCCGGTTGTCATTCGTGGATCATTGACAGTTGATATGGGTCGTCCGAAGCCCAAAAAGTCTTACCAGTCTTACCAAACTTACAAAAAGTCTTACAAAAAGCAACAGTGTAAAACGATACCCCGTTTTACCCAGTTACTGGGTGGTGAAGGTCAGATAGCCAGTTGTGCTATGTAAAATACTGGTATTCAGTTGCATCCAGTTAGACAAGAAAGGGGAAAGGCTATGTAGATTGATTGAACATCACTCCCGTATTCCCCAAAGAATTATGCGGAGGTGAGTACACCTCGGCATAATTCTTGATGACTAGAGATGATGAGAGATGGGGGCAGTAGACCCCATCTCTCACCATCAAATGTGCGTGTTCGCACACGCACATTTGTTGGGAAAGAATCTAATGACATCAACCGGGCACAAATCCAGATACCAGGCTGCTAATGAGCGGGCTTTCCTGATGAAGAAACCCAATAACACTTCGGTCGCTTTGGAAAAAGTTAACCCTACCTTATATTCCATTCCTTATCATTACTACAAATAGATCATCCAATTGAATATTTTTAAATGATTATTATTAACTGGCGAAATGTTGGTGTACTACAGGTACACCTCTGCCCAACCCTTCGGGGAAACAAGGCGTAATGTTATGTTGTGTGTTATTATTATAATCAGCCTATAATGTTCCCACTGCTGGTACACAGGCCTCCTGTCTGTGAGAGGGAGTGGGCCGTAATCCACCACGCGGGCCCAGTGCGGGTTGGTAGATGTCACATGTCTTTGAATTTTTGGTTCTAGAACATGCCGGTTTCATCACGAGGTTTTCCTTCCGTATTTCCGTCCGAGTGCATTATGCTAGGTACAAACGCAGCGAATTTGATCGACAGTGACTCACTGGTGATGTTAAAATCTGACGTTCACACACACATTCGAGATTGCAAGCGACAAATTGGCTTGAAAAAACGGTGTGTGGACGTGAGAATTCGCATTAAGCAATTAGAGAAAATAATTACTTTGACAGCACTAGATTAGTAAGCCCCGAAATGAAAGCGGACATCCCTTTGAACCCAAGCAAGTAATCAGATGATTACTTGGCTAGGCTAGATACGTACCTAGCCCTTTCCCAACTATATTGGGGTCAATTTCCAGTATAACCAGATATAGCTGAATACCAGTATTTTACATGGAGCGACTGCCTATCTGACCACCATAACCCAGATCCAGACTACTGGGCAATACGATGCCCCTTGATAGTCAGACTTGCGGCCTTCTGACGACCCGTAACGACAGTCAAAGACCTACGCATGTTAGCCGGGCTGGGCTTAACGTGCTTTCCGAGACACGAAGGGATCTTGGTATGTAAAGATGATCACCCATCCATGGACCAACCGCGGCAAGCATAGGTAACTTGATCGATCGACCCGTGCGGCTGTTATAACTTAGCCCACGGCTAGTAATGAGGTGGTCTATTTCTAACCAAGCCGACATTACTACTAATTCCGCCATTAGAACAAAGGGAATATTAAATTAATTCCACTATAATGTCAACTATTCAGGTTCAGTATTAAGGTTGGAAAACGTAGGTACGGGTAGAAAGTACGGAAGAGGTCTCCCGGCTTGAACGCGTACTCGAAATGCCTTGATTACACGTACCAAGTGCACGGTGCAGCTCTGTCTTGGCATCGCCTCGCCCCTGTACCGGTACGTACGTTTAATAACGGCATTAGATTTGGACTCGGTGGTTTTTTTCGCGTTCTATTTAGCTGTGATTATTTTTCTGTAATGCTCGAAAATGTTTGTAACATCAGTAAAGTTGTATAATGTGTGTTGTTGTTGACTGTCCACAAAGCAGAGAAAATTGTTACAAAACCAGCACTGACCATGTTATGTGGTCTGTGGGACTGTGAATGGCTTAAGAATTTCCCCTCAGGCAGAGATTAAAATCGCGGGCAACTCAGCATAAATATCCCAAAAACTAAGACTTTTATAAAAAAAAACAAAACACGATCACAGCTGAACAATGAAAGCTTTTAACTTCTATTTTAAGACCTATTACATAAATATACGCCGGCCGACATCTATGAACAATCTATCAATTTAAATACGTCTGAATTTTCCGAAATAAAAATGGAGATCTTTTAATAAAACATCCTAATGGTTTTCTTGAACAATTTATGATAGAAATCCATTTTGTGATATTACGGTAGATTCTATCAATTCAATAAAAAACGGTGAGTAAACGTAAACGTTGAATCTACACGTCATTCTGATCGTTTTTATTACTCGGGAATTACGCAGAAATCGTTCTTAGAATCTATACTAATAATATTATATCTGAAGAGTTTGTTTTTTTTTGTTTGAACGTGCAAATCTCTGGAACTACCAGTTGGATTTAAAAAAATCCTGTTACATTTCATAGCACAATTCTCAAAAAAGGTTACAGCTTTTTTTATTTATTGGAAAGTTTTATTATTAATTATTATTACCAGTTTCTGCCCGTGGCTTAGCCCGCGTGTTTTTGTCTAAAATAAAAGTAGTTAGGTTACTGAGTTACTCTTTATAACATCAGCTATCTGCTAGTGAAAGCCCCGTCAAAATTGGTCCCACCGTTTCGGAGATTAGCCGGACAAACGGACAGACAAATAAAAAAAAAAACATGTTTTTTTGTTATAAGTAGATACCGTATACACTTTCATATGCATTTAGTAAAATGCTGGTATTTTGACATTACAACGAAGTGTCGGTATGTTATATCAAAATACCAGATTTATTTAATTCATTACTTGTACTCGTATAGATTTAACATCAAGAAGAAAACGTATTGCGCCGACCCCAAGTAACGTGGGACAAGGACAGGAAGAACGCTAAGCGAAAACTAAATAATAGCGCGGGTGGGCGATGCGATGCGATGCGGTGGATCAGGAGAACAAGAAATTTCACGCGGACGAAGTTATGGGCAAGTATTTTTATAAAAAAATATTCGTTGAAATTCTTATGATGTTTATGTGTTATTCTAAATTGGGTTTTAAGAACTGTGATCTGTTTCTAACTATGGTGATTAAAGCAATCTAGGGGATTTATTTCTGTAGTCTTTGGGAGGTACTTTTTTAGTTATGTGAATTGTTACTGTAATTGTCACGATATAAAACTCACTTTTCAATGCTTTACTTTTAGCCGATGAGGCGACGCTACGTCCAGTAGCACAGCTTTTGGCTGAAATGATTATGATAACTCGCTGAGTCGAGTTCGTGTTTAATTGTTTCGGTGTGGGACGGCCATTAGTGCACGTGTTAGACGTTCACATGAAACTACTTTTATATTAAAAAAAAAACATTTAAATGTCAAAAAGTAGTCGTTCGCTTACGTCCCAACAATTCCTCCGTATGTTTCTATCCACATTTCAAAATACAAGCCCAGATAAACAAGATGGCTTTGTTTTCATTACCCCGCCCTAACCGGCTTTAAAATTAATATGCAATATTAAAGTACACGTAAAACGGTTTTAGGGTTTTATATGCAAGCTTTTTCATAATGGAATAAAGAATTGTTTGGTCTTTATTGCTGAGCGTGGGTTTGATCCCCAAGTCGAGCAAATAGTTATTGAGAAAAACTCAATTAGGATTTTTTCGGTAAAGAAAGAAAGAAAAAATGTTTATTCTGTAAAAATTAAACGCATATTACAAAAATAAAACATTGAAAAATATCAAAGCTAAAAAGCGCTCAGTATTCGAAAGAAAAATATTAATCGTCAAAAATGCCTAAAAAGTTTTAAGTTGCACTTAAAACGGTACCTGAATTTGTTTCCGGTTGATAGCAATAAGCTTTTATTTGAGAGTATCCTTGATTTGACCCTACGAAACTTATCTGTCCCTATTTTTTCGGATGGGAAATTATCAAATAACCTCTTCCGGGTGTGTCAGACTCTTACTGACTAAAACTCACCCGTCTTCCTTCTGTTGCCTATATTGCCAGGGCCCACGATATCCCTTTCGGATTTTCCCGTGACCCCGGCAGGCATCGGCCCTAGTGAACCCCTACACTTGTGCTGACATCTCTTTAAGGCGCGCGTGGAACACAACGTGCCTTCGACTCGGGCCTGGTCCTTACCGAACGGTGAGCTACCCATTGCTCACCGTCCGCAAGCCCGCGCCTACGGTGGCCGGAAATCCGCCTGGGATTCCCGACGCCCAGGGTGTCTCCTGCGGCGGCTAGGGGCGTGAGGGCGCGAACTTGGATTACATGCGTGATGATGTTATATCACCTAAAAACCTATGTGCCCAAAGAACGTATGCATGTATTACGACTTTAAGCAAAACCTAAAATAACATCAATTAATACAAATAAACGTTTAACAAAACTTTGAATAAAACATTTGAAAAATATAATGGCTTTGACAACTCTGCACCGAATCACAATAAATGAATTATTCATTTACCATCCCTTTCTAACCCTAACAACTCGTATATTGTTGTCTCACTCACTCACGCTGATGAAAACAGAATATCTAAAATGTTCCAGACATATTTTATGGTTTCATAACATTAAAAGTTTAGTCGTTAGCAAAGTCAAAACTCTAGTTATTTGCATTCATTTTTGAATTAAATTAGATGTAATTATGAATCGAAATGAGATGAAATAATAAGTACAAAATTCATTAAAATTAACCTACAGAAAGACCGTGGGGAAGACCTGGATGAGACTCGCACAGACCAGGGAAGCATGGGACAGAAGGAGATCTATACTCAGCAGTGGGTGGCAACAAGGCTGTCCATGATGATGATTTGAAATTCAGCATTGCAGTAATCAATAAGTTTGGCAGGTTCGATTGCAGCAAATTGTTTTAGTAGCAGACTGGAGAAAAATCTAGATAACAGCAACAATCTTACTGCTAAGCCAATCATTCCTCTTGTGTGTCGTTATGTTTGACAAATATCGCAACACCTAACCAGCATGCATGCAAAAACGGGTGTAGACACTGGCTCCTGTAACACAGGTGCCACCTAGCTCAGGAATCAGGGCTTCAATTGAAAATGTAACTCCTTTTATAAGTTAATAAGACAGTCACTCTCCCGCCCTTATCTCAATTTATTTGGGGTCGGCGCAACACGTCTTTTTCTCCCATACTTCTCTATTAGTTGTCATGGCGATAGTGACTGACTACCTTTCTAGCTATATCATCTTTCACACAGTTAGTAGTACCACCAGTCTGAAAGTGACTGAAAAGTTGTGTGGAAAACACACAACTTTTCAGTCACTTTCAGACATCCTCTATTATACTCATTCGGGTAACGTAACAGTTGCATGCAATAAGTCAATAAAACATTTTTTATTATTATTTATTATCCACAGTGGATGTTTTGACTACCTACGTCATAAATTTGCAGCATCACACCAAAACAAAGGACGATGGCAACAGAAATGTGCGCTGTAAAAAATTATATCTAGGTATATCCTGTGAGTCTGAAGAACGAACGTGTGGAGTAGGTTGTTGTTTTGAATTGAATTTTGAAAAATTGTTACAAAAAATAATATCCAGAATAACCATCAGATGCCATTTCTACCATTTTTGGATTTTTTGTTGGTTTGTCTGTTTGATGTGAGAGATTAAATTGTTCAAGCATCTCGTAAAAAGTACGAAACCAATTTGGTTAACTTTTATACTCAAACAGTGTGTGTAACTCGGTGTTATATTTAGTTAAAACGAAAAGAAGGACGTAAATTCGAACGATTTTAAAATTGAAAAACTCGTTTCGCACATAATAATAATATTATGATTTTATTCATAGAATTTAATACTCTTTATTATATACACCATAAAATTACAGATATAAATATAGAAATTTTACATATGGTGACACAATGGGCGGTCTTATCGCTAAAAGCGATCTTTTAAAGACAACCTTTGGATGGATTAGGGGGGAAAGGGGAGACAATACTTCAGGTAGTCTGTGGTGTACCATCCACATATATACAATAAAAACATAAATACATAAACCATATAAAACTTATTTTATCTATGGGTGATACTAATTTTGATTGTCGCAAAAATTTAAACCAAAATGCTACAGAAAAGTTGTATTTTCAATTTCAAAATCGTTTGAATTTACGTAACGTAGGTATACGTCGCGCGATTGTGCTGGGGCCTCTGAATGGTTTTAATTTAAATCCAATAAAGCAACTAGCGAAAAACACAACACAACTGGCGAAACGAGGGAATCCTACGCACCCTTTCATACTCCCTCGAGGAATTGTATAGAATCAAGTTTATATAACTAAACAGACAGATGTGCTGCCGGGGAGTTTGTTCCGCCACTTCTTCTTCCCAGCTAAAGCACTAGGAAGTGGTGAAGGGCGGGCAGTTTTGGGGGACTGTCTTATGTAACTTTGACGTTCGAAAAGTGCCGATTTTCAGCCTAGTTTGAATAAATGACTTTTAATTTTGAATACAGATGTTAAAGAAACTTACTGCCAAACAGAGAGTTGCAAACCATTTTTTAAAGCATATAAAATATTAACCCTTCAGTCAATGTACATTTTAGAGACCATCATCAGCTGCCTAGCGTTTTCCCAACTATGTTGGGGTCGGCTTCCAGTCTTACCGGATATAGCTGAATACTATTACTATTATCTATTATTTATTAACTACTATTTTACATGCAGCGACTGCCTATCTGACCTACACAACCCAGTTACTGGGTAACACGATACCCTTGGTAAGGCTGGTTGTCAGACTTTCGAGCTTCTGACGACCCGTAACGACTGTCAAAGATCTACAAATGACAGCCGGGACCAACGGCTTAACGTGCTTTCCGAGGCACGGAAACCCCTCGTATTGGTATGTAAAGATGGTCACCCATCCACGGACCAACCACGGCAAGCTAGAGACTATCATTTTGGCAAATCGAATCCACACATATTCCCCTTAGAGTCAGATAAAGTAGTTCGAAATAGACGCGACAAAAGTAAGCTATATATCCCGAGATCCAGGACAATTCTAATGCGTAAAAGTATATTCTGTATGGCGCCAATTCTTTATAATAAGTGGCCAAAACTTTGGAGAGAATTAACTACTGAAAAATTAAGAAATATATAAAAAGCTTTTTGTTAGAGAAAGTCTGTTACAGTATTGACGAATTTCTAACTGACAAATAAAGACTTGTATATTGACATCCTAATTTTATTAATAATTGCTTTAACATTTGTATTTATTTTTTTATTTTTATTATTTACTATGATGAGTTTATGACACTATTTGATTGTACCATTTAGTATGGTCTAAATTGGATTATTAATTGCTATATTATTTGCTACACAGCAAATACTATAGCAATTCCAATTTAAAATCAATTGATGCTGTGTAGCGTCCGACACCTTTATATTTGTACGCCGTTCAGGCAAAACATGACTGTCATAATTATAATTCGATGTAACATCTTGCATGCTATTCGTGTGTATTCTCATGTTTTGGACAAATAAATAAATTATCTTATCATGTCTTAACCTTGTTCCAAAATATAAATTAACGATACCCTATCAACACACCGCTGTTTTTCCAGCCAGGACGATGTTATATCGTCGAGACTCAATCTATAGGCCCGACCTACGCTGTCAGAACACATCAGCTTCTCGACTAAGACACATTACAGTTTTACGCAGGATTAAGTACACCCGGGATCTTGATAAACCTGTCTAGCCACCGCCTTATATGTAGTTGTTCCTTGATTGATTAACACATGTATACCGTGTGAAAGGTTGTATGTTGGTAAAAGTATTCCATGGGAATATTGATTTATTGGTTTGCAATGATTAATTTTTTCACGTTGAATCTCGCGTGCATTTCCCAAAGTAATTTATGATAGAGGTGTAAGTTCACAGACATTTCCAGTTATGTTTAAATCTAATGTAATAATTCTCCATCCAAAGTTCTGGCTGCTACAGAGAAATTCCTGATAGGAAAACCGAATAACTAAAAGTGTTATTTAGTTAAGACATTGAAAACAGCTAAACCGCGGTCGCTGTAAGACTTCACAGAAAATAAAGAGAAGCGCAACACAACGCTTTTAATGTATTGCAAAATATGAAGCAAGCATCTATTTACTCAAAATTGAGTTGAGTAATTGAAAATAAAAAACAACGAAGTTGTGCATTCAAATAAGGGTTGTGCTGGGACGGCTGCTGCAGTTGCGTAAAACCTCTAACGGCGCCACTACTACAATCTTATTAGAACTTATATGTTCGAGCCGTTTGGAGTTGAGACACTAGGGCCATGGGGTCCGAGTGCCCACTTAGTTTATAGAGACATCGCCAACCGGTTGGTCGACTCCTCACGTAACCAGAGGACTAGTCTAGTGTATGGCCAAAGAATCAGCATTGCCATATATCGTGGTAATGCTGCCAGCCTTTTGGGGACTTTTCCTGTTGACAGCGATGCGGACAAATTTTGATGCCCTATGATACTTTGCCCTCCCTTTTTTATATAATTGTACATACAATTATTATTATTTTAAGTTTGTTAGTTTCCAAACAAGACGTTCTTGTTATTAATAAAATACGTAACGTACGTTGATATTAAATACAGATATTTTGGATTAGAACTCAAGGTAAGAGGTTAGTTTACCGTTAATTTGCATCGAGATTTTTTTTTCAAAACATGTTATGGTAACAACCAAGTTCTGAGAAATATGTTAAAAATTAACAAATATTTTTTCCGCTACCACAAACTAAACAGATTTGACAATTTTTTTTCTTAAGACATGCCTACTTTGGTCATTTGCCTGTAGTCAGCGCCTTAAGTGGGCTTTTTTTTCTACCTAGGCCTTTTTTTTGGGTGGGAAATTATCAAATAACTTCTCCCGCTCTGGGCGGAGCGGGAGGGTGTGTCAGACTCTTACTGACTAAAACCCACCCTTATTCCTTCCGTTGCCTATGTTGCCAGGGGCCTCGGTAACCCTTTTGGACTTTCTCAACAGACTCTGATTCCCAAATCCTCACAAATACGTACAAATGAAGTGCGAAATCTGTTTGTTAGTACAATTTACGACGTTTCAAAAGGCTGAAACGACCAATTTATTGACGATGACTTGCCTACACCATCCCTTCTTGAGAATTACGTCTATTGTGTATAAAGTACTTACCTTCAGGGATCTGTACTACATATAGTTATTACATGAATGTGTATTATTATTTTTTTTTATATTGAAATGTTTTATTAACTTATTCAGAATTGTAATAGTATGTACATATATAAATAACAACTTATACATTTTATTTTTGGGTGGGAAGTTGTCAAATAACTTCTCCCGCTCTGGGTGGAGCTAGGGTGTGTCAGACTCTTACTGACTAAAACACACCCGTGTTTCCTTCCGTTGCCTGTGTTGCCAGGGTCCTCGGTATCCCTTTCGGACTTTCCCGCGACCCCGGCAGGTATCGGCCCTAGTGGACCCCTACACTTGTGAACAACTTATACCTAATAAATTAATAAACAACAATAACAAAATTATAACTTAACTAAAACTATTTACAAACTAAAATATGGCGACGAAAAATTGATCCAAATCGCTGTCGATGGGTAATGTACCCAAGAGACTGGCGGCATTGCCACGTTGTATGGCAATGCTTAGCCTCTGACCAAGTTAAAAGCCAGCCCTTGGATTACGGGTAGTGTCAACCAGCCATTTCGAGTTGTTCTTAAAAAGACAATGAGCACTCGGACCCCACGGCGCGAGGGTGTATTGTAATCAATAGATAAGGGAAATCTCTCTGCCAATATATTATTGTAAATGGTACATTTATAATTAAACAATGCCTTCAACGCCCTAACTGAATATTTGTCACTGCCTCTGTAACTGCCTCATTGGTCTAGTGATCGCAAGTGCTACTGCTGAACATAAGGTCCTGGTTCTATTATCGGGTCGGGCAAAGTGTTATTGGGTTTTCCCATTAGAAAATGTCAGTAGCAGCCCGCAGTCTATGTTCTTGCCCAGTTGATGGAAATAGGCTCGCCCCCTATCCTTTTTACATGGGACTTAAACAGAACTGGTGAAATGTGGGATGTACACCTCTGCCGAACCCTTCAGGGAAATCAGGCATAATGTTATATTATATACTAAATGAATATTTGTCAAGAAATGGTTTAATGAGTATTGGCAGAACAACAACGACAAACGAAAGGATCTTGGGTAATAATAATACCTGGATGAGACTCGTACTACCAGGGAAACATGACACAAAAGTGATCTGGGTCTACGTAGCAGTGCGGGGGATAAGGCTGTCAATAATGTCGAAAGGAAAAGGAAGGAGGAAAAAAAACCGGCCAAGTGCGTGTCAGACCACGCACAATGAAGGGTTCCGTAGTTGGGATGAATTTATCCCAAAAACAAACTTAACATTATAGTTGAAAAACAATACATCAATATACGTCGGCGTCAATTCTCCAACAGCCAATGTATGTTGGTCGACTATTGCTCGTTTACTTGTAAAGCCTACTTAGCTATTTTTTCTTTTGATATTTTTTCTTTTAATTTCGTTATATGTACTACTGCCATGATTTTTTTCACATATCCAAAAACAACACGGGGTGGGCACTTGACCCTAACAATTAACTCTCAAAAAAATTTAGCTCTTTAAAACGTAATATTACGGAAATGACTTCCTGACTCGAGAAATGGTTTTGACAGACCCGCAATATTTTTGAACGGCATATCAAACGATACCGTCGTCTAAAAAAAAATATCATCCCCATTTTACGAGTATAGGAGGTTACCCAACAATTTTTTTTTTCAAGATTTTATTTTATCACTTTCTCGGCGTGATTAATATGTATGCCCATACAATATTACAGCTTTCTAGTAGGTACTAAGAGTCTCTGAGCTAAGCCGCGTACAGACATACAGATGGACATGGCGAAACTATAAGGGTTCCTTGTTGACTACGAAGCCCTGAAAATGAGTTGTTATTAATTATCTAACAGGAATATGAAACGTGTTTGGCTGCAGAATAATACCTACCATGATAAACATTCTTCTCACATTAATACTAAAAACTACCCCCGTCTTACTTCTATTTTACCTGCGTCATCAAAACTTCAAATAAATTGGGATAAGGACTGGAGAATGATGTCTCCTGCCCTTATGCCAATTTATTTGAAGTCTTCGCAACATGTCTTTCTCTTCTATTAGTCGTCATCTCGTAGTCACCCCCTTTCTAGCCATATCATCTTTCACACAGTCCATCCATCGTTTCTTTGGTCATCCCTTACTCTTATAGCCATCCACATTCATACTCAAAACTCCTCCTCATGACATTTTCCTCGTTTCCTATTTTAGCTCCACGCATAAAATGTAAAATAATATCTACTGGTGCAACCACAGAAGTAGGCGAAACTCGAACAAGCTTCAAAATATATTTTTAATAAAAAAAACTATCCTAAAAGTACTACGTGTCGTTTGAAATTCGTGCTCACCCAACTGTGAAGACGTTTCATTGAACTATGAAAATATACTGAAGAGTTGCTTGTCGCTAGTTGCTCGCAAGTTTTCGTTCCCCTTCTTGGTTTTACATGTAAAATGGTATATCTGGCAGAGATATTAATATTTTATTTGCATAACAAGAATAGCTAATTAAAAAATTATACTCATGACTTTGATAGATACCACACAAAAATATGTTGTTCCCAGCATCCTTGCTAATTATTATTATTATCACTACTATATGCGGCCTATCGGTGACAATAGTCCTGTCAGTAATGATAGACCGATCCCAGTACAACGTGGCATGGTAATTTTTTGAGAAGTGGGTCGGGCACATACTTGTAATACGGTACCTCAGAGTTCACAAGTTTATATTTCAAAGCAAGTTGTTGGTGAATAATCCTAGCCACTTGGTTATGTCTGTGCAAGTACTCGCCGTTAGCCAGACGAGAACAACCAGAAATAATATGTCTGATAGACTCATCCGGACGGTGTTATTATTATTAATTTATTTCAATCAACTTTGGATGCTAAGTTATCAAGATAACTTGTAGGTATAGGCGCACATAAAACGTAGAACTTTTTAGTTTGAGGACAGAGAACAGCTCAAAAACAAATTCTAAAACGAAACATCCTCCTTCAAATCATCTATAAGCTACATCGAAACAAGCAGTTCTCAGAAGCGGTCAAATTTAATAAAACAATTACAACCAAAAGGCCCATTCGACCATGAAAAGAGAAATATTGTCCATTTTATGAACCACAACGTTCCGAAACGAACGTAATAAAAATATAGCTTACGTTTGTTCGTCGTTATTATCTTAGTTTAGGAGACAGGGAGATTGAGCTTACATCATCAGCCGCAGTAGAAGTAAGTAAAGCAGTCCTCTGCTGGATATGGCTCTCCAATCGCAGCCATCCATAACTACTCTCATTCAGCTAATAAATTTAATTATAAGTAGTTTGAGAAACAACACTTTTGAACGTCAAAATTACATAAGACAGTCCCCCAAACCGCCCGCCCTTCTCCACTTCCTAGTGTTTTAGCTGGGAAGAAGAAGTGAAGTTACAAAGTCCCCTGTAACACATCTGTCTGTTAAATTAGAAGAACTTCATTCTATATAATAGTATGCCAAGTAATTAAAATTACATGCACTAGCATACGTCAATATACCAAAAACAATATTGAAAACTAAACTCAAGAATAAATAAAAACTAAAAAAAAACTCAACTATGAAGATCGTCACTCTATCTTACGTTTATTAATTCTCGGTTTCAACTCAAGAACGCGTCTACCCTAACTACATAACTTTTGTTATGTTTTGCTAAATTCCTAAAGTACATACGTCAATATACCAACAAAAATATTGAAAACTAAACTCAAGCATAAATAAAAACTTAAAAAAACTCAACTATGAAGATCGTCACTCTATCTTACGTTTATTAATTCTCGGTTTCAACTTAAGAACGCGTCTACCCTAACTACATAACTCTTGTTATGTGTTGCTAAATTCCTAAAGTACATACGTCAATATACCAACAAAAATATTGAAAACTAAACTCAAGCATAAATAAAAACTTAAAAAAACTCAACTATGAAGATCGTCACTCTATCTTACGTTTATTAATTCTCGGTTTCAACTTAAGAACGCGTCTACCCTAACTACATAACTCTTGTTATGTTTTGCTAAATTCCTAAAGGATGGATTACTGAGATTTTTCTACATAATTCCTTTATTTTACATTATAATCGGGTACGATAAAGTTCCACTAAAGTTGAATTATTCATTCACTGGAGTAATCAAACATGTGCTAGCTGTCACTTTTTATTGTAATGGTGATCGTTTAGTTTAATCTATTTATATATGTGTAAAATAAATGTAGATAGATAGAAGATAAAATACTCTTTATTATGTACACCATAAAAATTACAGCTATAAATGTAGAAATTTTACATAGGGTGACACAATGGGCGGTCTTATCGCTAAAAGCGATCTTATAAAGACAACCTTTGGATGGATTAGGGGGGATAGGAGAGACAATACTGCAGGTAGTCTGTGGTGTACCATTCACATATATACAACAAATACATACATACATAAAGTATATTAAAATTATCTATATAATATATTCAATAATAATTAATCATAAAACTAGCGCTAAGAATCAAAACAGGTGCAAAGAACAGAGAAAAATAAAAAAAATAGGTTTAAGGAGAGAGATAGTGTTTTTTACCATAATTAAATGTATAATATCAATAAGTGTAAAAGCCTAGAAAAAATACAATAAGTATAAATACAATAAAAAATGTAATGCAAAAAATGTGTGTATGTGTAAAATGTAATGTAATGTATGTGTGTGTGTGTGTGTGTGTGTTTTAAATTTTTGCATGCTTGTTTTATATGTATTACCCATATTTGCAAAATTCTATTCTATTCTATTCTATTCTAATAAATATGACCATTTTATTACACAGAGTGACAGCTAGAACATGCCAGATTACTCCAGTGAATTCATCATTCGACTTTAGCTTGGAAACATTCAAGACTACATCTATTTTCTAAGAGCTAAAACTGTCAGGAACCTTTTAGGGCACTACTAATAGTATTCTAATTTAGGCGCCCTTGGAAAGTCGAGACAAAACCTATTTATATTGCGACGCGACGGGCAGTTTGTTTGCGGTCAAGTTAACAAAGACTTATATTCCCAAGGTTATCTTAAGAAAAGTAGGCAAGATCAAGTGTCAATTTCACGTACATTGTGCGAGTAATTTGAAAAAAAACCAGACAAGTGCGATTTGGACTCACCCTCAGGGTTCCATCTCAAAGCTGTGCCCGGCTGCCCTTGGCTTCACTCAAGTGATACAGCCATATATTCTAACTGCAAATGTAGATTTATATGCACAATATTAAAAGATTTACCATGTTATTTTAAGACCATAGTTTTCTTATAGATATTCCTGTAATCTATAGGTATAGATAGAACCATTTTCTGTATATATTTTTTTGAAAATGTTCTTCTCTACATTTCGGAGCTAAAGGGCCCGAATGGTCAATGTTCATCTATTTTGAAAAATATCTTTAAAATTGTATATTTTAAAATGAAGAAGCCCTTTCATGTGATATGTCAAAAGGTACAGTTTGCAAAACTTTTATTTTTTTAATGTTCCCCTCAAAAGTGACCCCAATAATCAAACTTCATTCATTTACATAACACGCCCGTGTTTGAGTCACAGAAATGCATATGTGTAGTTAATGCCAACTTAATCGGTCCAATAAATTAGGAGCAAATTCGCTGTGACAAACGGACAGACAGACACACGGTATCCTATAAGGGTTCCGTTTTTATGTTCGCATGTTCGGAACCCTAAAAACGTATTACTTTTAGATAGTTTAAGTCTAGCGTGCAGCACAAAAAAGGAAAGTTCTTGTATAGTAACAATTTTGTCTATGGCAAAAAGGGATGTACTTATTTAAAACTTTACACACACTGGCTCTTAGCCTAACGGAAGCCTATTTCCTCGCATTACGGCCACAATGTATGGCATCCATCACATATGTTTTATTATTGTAATAAACTTGTTTCGTAGGTAACACAGTAATCGACGTCGTTACATAATGAATGAATGGAATGCACCGACTCCAGCGTGGTTTGATCAGACTCGGTTACTCGAATGAACCCAAAGATTTACACTAGCCCCTGGAGTCTCGTTTCATGGGGCTACAGAGACCATTGCATATCAAGGAGTAAACCGGGGGGCGCGATAATGGTAGTCGTATCCGTTTCAGATTTCTTGTAAATCTCGCTAGCAACGTTCTTGATCTTATCTCGGTCTTCATCAGTGTCCATCCAAAAATTGATTTCCTTGTAAGTCATGTCCTGTTTTAGGTTGTCTTTCCATGTGTAGATAGACCGGCGGATTTTCTTGAATTTAGCCTTGTACTGCATTGTTGCATGTAACAGGTGTGGTTTGCGGCGCCTGTAAACATGTGCGAGATAGCACATCCTGGTTCTTGGTTTAGTTACGGTTTTCACGTCTAAGATTTAATGCATTTTCTTTTGTCATCATTTATTCTTAGCATAGTTAATCAAGTTTCTCATAATATAACTCTCTAACATATTCTTGTTATATACTTTGTGATCTATGGTTTTGATAAAATGTCATATTGACTTGTAAAAATAAAGGTCAGTGTGCTGCCAGTTATCCGTTTCTTCATTGTCCTTCTTAAGTCCGCAATATCCGCATACTGATCACTTCTCAGTCTTGACCTGTCAGTTTTAGTGAGTGCCGATACTTACAAACCGTGTATCATACAAGGTACGATCAGAAAGAAGAATAAAGAAAGAAAGAAAATACGTTTATTTAGCACAGACTCAAAGGCATACAATATAAAGTACAGCAGATTAAAAATAATATATGAAAATCAAATAAAGAAAAAGTGTAAAGTACGATGTAAGAAATTAGCAGGAAAGTGTGCCTCACGGCTGCACCAAAAAGGCCCAGTTCAGCAGAAATGCCAGACAACTAATGCCTGACGCTTGTTTTCAACTAGGCCTGAAGTGTGAAGTGACGGATGTAAGACAGTTTTATACTGCAACGTGTCTATGCATACTTAAGACGCTGACTACACCTAAACCGCGGTCACAGTCAGAGTGCATAGAAAAGAAAGAGAAGCGCGATGACACAACGATTTTAATTTATTGCAAAATATGAAGCAATTATCTATTTACTCAAAATTGAGTTGAGTAATCGAAAATAAAAAATAACCAAGTTTTGCATTCAAATAAGACGTTCTCGTTATGAACTAAATACGTAACGTATGTTGATATTTAATACAGGTATAGAGAGAGGTTAGAGCTCAAGGTAAGAGGTTAGTTTAACGTTAGTTTGTGTCGAGATTTTATTTCAAAACGTGTTTTGGTAACAACCAAGTTCTGGGGAATATGTTCAAAATTAACATATATTTTTTGTGCTACCTCAAACTACACAGATTTGGCAATTTGTTTTCTTAAGACAAGCCTATTTTGGTCATTTGCGTCTTGTCAGCGCCTTAAATAAAATAAACTTGTGTCAGATAAAAATTATAACGAATATATACATAAATAGTGTGATTTTAAACAAAGCAATAAAAAGACTGATAAATAAATGATACGGACGCATGATAAACATTTGTTAAAATGTAAACAAAGAAGTCCTTTGAAACGAGTCAGAAGAAACCTGTTTTGAAGACTTCCAAGATCACCATTCGATACATGCGTCTGGCTAGTTTCCAGCCCATCTTTGAAATTATTATGAATGGTAATACTGACTTTGTGTTTCTAGTAGCCTGTTCACAGCGTTTTTTAATTGTGCTTTTCCTGCTTAATGCGTGTGTGCCTAGGTATTCAATTTCATCGACTGTAGGTAGATTTATTCCATTAATGGTCACAGATGGTTTGATGTGTAGCTATGAGTCCCTAATTACTATTTATGTTTTTGTTTCGTTTATTTGGAGGCCGGCACTAGTAGGGGTAGGGGTTTAGTATGGTATACGATCCTTCTAGCCGTTATAGGTCATCTGTAATGAACATAAGGTCGTACACAAATGATATTACCAGGGGAGTGAGATTTCACGATCTTGGTCTAGTTTGATTAATTGAGTTTCCTCCTCAAGAGTTCTAAGGACATCCATGACCAGTGTAAAAAGGCGAGGGGACAAAGGGCGACCTTGTTGGAGTCCCTTGCCTTTGATCTCGTAATCGAGACAGTAATCGTCGTCGTTACGCAATATTTTATGAAATATAATTAAATAAATAATGGTGCAGTGGTGGGCCAGAGGTTACCTCTGGGCCACTTAAGAGTTGTAGGTCGTAGATTCGAACCCAGACAGGCGCTTTACTTTGTGTAAATTATTTCATCACCACTGCTCTCAAAACCGATGAAGGAAAACATCGTGTGGAAACCGGGATGTCCTAGAACCAAAAAAAATGAAGACATGTGACATCTACGAGGGCAACACTGAAAGTTTTGAGAACTGGCAAACGATATAATAAAAAAACAGTTCAAATTTTGAAAATGGAACTTTTGCCAATATTATTGTGTATGTTTTTTTTATTCATTTGTCATTTGTTCACGATTTGGCGACAAATTGAAAAATGTCTGTGTCGGCGACCAATCTCAACGGAGATTCACCAGGTGCGCAGGAGATATTACAGTGCATTTGTGTGTGGGCTTCTTGACATTCTCGCCTACGTGGCTCGCACGGCAATTCTCGTGTCACTACAGCCGAGAAACTCTCCTCGTAGGTGTATAAATGAGTCTGCTGAACGAGAATAGCAGAGAAAATACTCGTTCATCAGGCGCTTTCTCATACAATATGACGCCTGTCTATCCGTAGCTCTATTTGTACGCTCGTCTGGCGCTGAAACTTTCATAGAATATTCACGCCGCACTTTGAGTCTGAAGGCACTTTAACACATCCTAGATGTTCTTAATGAGTTTTATTCAGGTAGGTGTCTATCTTTGTATAGGTTCCAGTAATTCTTTGAAGGAACTTATTCTTTGGTAAAAAGCATATAGAAATTATTGGTATTTCCCAATGACTGGCAACCCTTTCTTGACACAGATCCCCTCAAAAATGGTCTTCTAATTAAAATAAGTAAGAAATAAACACAGTTCTGCAGTTATATTTAAAAATAAAGTTAAAAACACCCTGTTTTTTTAAACAAAGATTTAAAATTTTAAATGAAAGCAATGTTCGCTCGCGTGTGCCTAATGCCGCGTCTACAGCGTGGGCTAAGCGCTTATTTACAAGTGTAATCCTAGCTTTATGAATATGGAGTCTTGCTAAGTTACTCTGCATTACTGCTCGGTCACAAAGTAAGGTGTCTAACAAACTGGATTTGAAATTAGGTCACATCAAAATGAGGTACGATTTTTTTAAGTTTCTGCTGAAATGGTTAGGAAGTTGAGTGTCTATAACAATCTTTGGTTTTTAAACCTATGTTTTCCCGCTGCTGGCCAAAGGTCTTCCACTCTTTCCTGTGTGTTAACTTCTTCGGCCAATCTAACCGTAAGCGCCTCTAAGACATCGTAATTTTTTGTATGATAATAATTTATTTATTTCAAACTAGATGCGCCCCGCGGTTTCACCCGCATAAGTTTTGACTCCGTGGGTATATCGGGATAAAAATTATCTTATGTGTTATTCCTGATTATAAACTATCTGTGTGCCAAATTTCATCCAAATTCGTTCAGTACTTTTTGCGTGAAAGAGTAACAAACATCCATCCACCCATTCTTACAAACTTTCGCATTTATAATATTAGTAGGATAAGTGTGGTACATACAGTCTGTTACAACAAATATGGTTAAACAATTTAGGGAAAAATCGTAAATAGAGTAAAAACATAATTGAATCTGGCGTCCTAGCTAGGTTACATGGTAACCTGTATTAAGGTTCGCCAGCCCAGGTTCCCGAAGGAGTACAAAAATTTCAATAGAGACTGCTTAGGACTATAAGGTGCAAACGTATTTTAACTTATACTAAAGTGAAATGTTAGTATGTGTGTGTTTTATGATAAGGTGTGGTGTGGTGTGTATGAGAGTTATGATGTAGGTGTGGTGTGTGTGTGTGTGTGTAAACGGAAGGGAAAGAGGTTGAGTTTGGATACGGAGTGTTAGAGAACTAACTACGATTGTGAAGTAAGCAGACATTCAATGTCTTCGTAGTTTAAACTGGATAGAAAGCATATTATCTGTTTTTTACACATTTCCGTAAGAGGACTGATTTACAGGGACAGTTTTGTTTATTCTGTTATATAATAAATTTTATGATCAGTTTGACGAGATTATGTTATGACCTCTATCTGTGAATTACTTAGATCAGCGAAAACCTATTAAAATGCTACAAAAGTGGCAACAGTCACATAAAATCTCTCTAATAAACACATTCAGAGTTCAAATATCACTTGACCGAATTTAACGACATAATCAAATCAAAAATGGAACGCAAAGGAAAACGCTCCGAGCCCGATGACGTTTGAGTACAGCTGGCTTAATTACATCTCCCTCGAATTTATGGCAGCCTGGTAGCAACAGGGAGAAGAGAGGTCGTTCTTCACACGCCGAGTTTCCCCACAGGAAGCAATTACGCTCGCACACCGTACACGAGCACGCTTTGAGCTTTGAGATCTCATAATTTGTGCCACCCTGGTACTTGTGTTTCTTCTTACGAACGACCTTCTTACTTCAAGCTGCTTTTTGTGCCATATACAAAAAAAAACCCGGTCGAGTGCGAGTTGGACTCGCCCACTGAGGGTTTCATAGTTCATAGTTTTCGAAATTTCATAGTTCTAGGTCAACGGAAAGTAAGTACCCCATAAATTTTGATTCCCTTGAGAGTGTCGAAATATACGTATCTTTTTTTTACGTTAACTTAGAAGTTCGATTTTTCACAGCTTCAAGGGACTGTAGACTTGAGTATAGTTTTAAATTTCAACTCGATACCTCCACGCGTTCCCGAGATAAAGGGTCTTGACAGACAGACGGACAGACAGACAGACAGACAGACGGATAACAAAGTGATCCTATAAGGTTCCGTTTTTTCCTTTTGACGTACGGCCCTAAAAATGGCTGATATTTGTGGCCTGCATTTGAGCAGCATGCATATCAGGGCCGGTTTCTGAATGACTATGGAAATTGACAATATCTGTCATTTTTTTATATCCTGACAGCGCCATCGTATAAAGGACCTTTTAACGCTTGTTGGTAAACATTTGTGATCTTTTTCGCGAATTTATTTTGAAAATACAAGATGGCGGCGTTAATTCCGATTTTGGACACGTGTCAAAATATCCTTACATAGCTATTAACTTGCTGCACTAGGTATAGACACAGTTATTTTACCTCTAACAGCACCTTTACAGCAACTAAAGACTGTGATGCAAAATTAGTGGTAAAATAACTGTGAATGAACTGTAAATATAGTGAGATTTCAGCCAGTGTCAAATCTCATTCACATCCAATAGCACCTACATAAACTAATTCCATGTTCACATCACATCATCTCGTGTCATCTCTCGTGGGAATCATGAGACGAGCTTAAACTACTAAGTAAAATATAGTTTAAGGACAAGAGAGATCAAAAAGAACGTTAAAAATCTTAAGTCCAACTGTCTACGACAAAACCGCCATCTAAAAAGTTATAAACGAGACATCGATATCGATTTTTTATGGTTTTCATATAGCCGTAGTCACACGTCATTACTAAGTCATGTAATTAAGGCATTTATAGTACAGATTACGTGCCTACTCCGGCTATACAAAACCGAAAAAAATCGATATCGATGTCTTGTTGACCAAAAAGTTCAACAAGACATCGTTGCAATTATTTTATGGTTTATGTAGGTATGCATAATATAGGTAAAATATATTTTTAGAAAGTACTCCTTAAGACCTTCAATTTGACATTCCACTGGATAGGATAGCACGAAAACCGACCGAGACTGTCACTTTTTGGATGTAATATCCGTCATACCGTTCGTATAAAATGTAGCCTATGTCCGGACCGTAATAACAAAACAAAATCGGATGAGTAGTTCAGGCGCTACGGTGGAACAAACGTAAATACATACATACAAAGACTGCTAAAAACATAACATTTCCTTTTGGCATCGCCGTAGTCGGGTAAAAATGAAGTCTTTCTGTACGCGGCGTAGAATTTCCCGACTATTCCATATACTACTATTTTAAAGTTTGTTTCTTATTTGCAATTTTAAAGACTAGATGCGCCCCGCGATTTCACACGCATAAGTTTTGATCCCGTGGGCATATCGGGATAAAAAGTATTATATGTGTTATTCCTGGTTATAAACTATCTGTGTGCCAAATTTCATCCAAGTCCGTTGAGTAATTTTTGCGTGAAAGAGTAACAAACATCCATCTTTACAAACTTTCGCATTTATAATATTAGTAGGATAGGATTAGTAGGATTAGTTTCTTTAATGGCCACTGAAAACAAAAATCATCGTGCCAACCAACAACCAACCATATAACCAACTTTTATAACATCTAAAGTGTTTGATAAAGTTGAGGTTGTGGCTATTTGACCAGATTCCATAGATAAATTAAAAAAAAAACCCTAAATAAACACAAAAATAGAATTCAACATTTTAATAATCAAAATTAATATCCTATTCAATTAAGATGTTTTTATAGTAATAGAACCATGTTATTCATGGATAATGCGGCAATACTGGTAGGTTATAAGTAGGTATTGGTGGATAAAAATCACATGGAATCCGATGATTTCCATAACATTAAAGCCTACCTAGTAAATTATTCTTCCATTTTATTTAACATAATCCATTAATTCCAAGGAAATAATACATATATTATAAATACATAAATTAATAGATACTCATTTAAGAAAACTGATTATAGATACACCATTTTCAAACTTTTATTTACAGGATCCAGCAAATATTAACAGCTTAAAATTTGAAATGATTGTAAGCTTTAAAAAAAAATGGTGTTAAAAGTAAAAACGAAAATAGTTTTCGCTCTAAAATATAGACGTCACGCTTTAAGGGCACAGTCCCAAGGCAATTTGTTCCCAGCAAGAAGAAAATGCTTGTTTAAATAATAAATGAGAACTCACCTGGTTTCGCCCTCACAACAACAGTCTGAAAACAGCCTATTTTTAATAATATCCCTGTTTCGCTAGCGTATATCCTGAGCACTGTCACAACCTACTTTCATTCCATAAATGGAACACGAAACACGGTTAGATTCGACTGTCACCTTTCAAGTATTTGAAAATAGAATGTTCTTTTATTGATGTTGTGTTAGGTTATTGTGAATTTGGTGCTCGATTTTAATTCGATTGTTCCGATTGTGGCAATCGATCGCTCGGGCCCTAGTGACAAGGCCGAGCTCCCGCGACCGACTGAAGCACGTTCGGGCAAGCTCCCGATTCCCGGTGGTCTTTCAGGACGGTGTTGCCAGTGTTGGAAAATTATTTCGCAATATTCACGTACGTTTTTCGTATAACTCTGAAATGTTTAACGTTACCTGAAATTAATATCACTAATATTAATTACATGTAAGTCTGACTAGGCCTAATCTCAAAGATCGTCGTTATTTCACGAGACAATCGCTTTAAAATTTTGCTGCGTGAAGATGGATTTATAGGCTAGATTTAGATTTCTTGACTGTTAGATTTGAAACTGACGGAGCGCATCGGAGCAGATGGAATCGGAGCGGAGCGGAGAAAGTGCGCTGGTAGTCTCGCGCATCCGCGCGCATCCTCGAGCGTCCTTTGTGTGTCCGGTGGCGGGGCACCATCATAGTCAATCTATGCGTGGGAATCAGTGACGGCAACGGAGCACACACGGCCGATCTCTAGATGTAATAACGTGTAAATATGAACCTTCATCTTTTGGACATACAATTGCATTGAAAAATTCAATCCGATGCGCGTTGACGCCCTACGTAGGGTGTGAATCGTACTTTAGGCCCGAATTCTAGAACGATGCTAAAGCAATACGATGCTGGGTAATTCTCCCCCGATTTCGGGTAATTCTGCCCCATTAGCCTCGTGACCCCAAATCCTTTGTGCGATCTACAAACTGCTCGCATGCCTTCAATGTTCTATTGTTTTCCGTCACTGTCGCTCTCGTGCTACACTCGTATATCCGTCTCGCTCGCTCGCTTGAAGTTGTTAAACAAATGAAGTGTACCTGGTTTGTATGGCCGCTATTATGAACAGTGATTGTTGTAATAGAAATTAATTTCGTAATATCGGCCAGGAGGCTTTTAGTGCGGAACATTTTGGATAGTTCGCTACAGCATACTTCAACGTCAATTGCCATAATCGCCTCGCCTGGATAACGAAAAATTAAAAAAAAAAAAAAACAAATTCAAGAAGTTAGTGAGACATTTTAATGTAGTACTGCCTGTTATCAGTCCAATTAATAATTCAATCGATTCTATGAGAAATTTTACTCCAACGCGCGGGTGACGCGGGCCCAGTGCGGAAACGCATCTCGTAGGTGTGTTTTCTTACTTTTAGGGGGCTCATAGCTAAGTAATAACAGCCGCACGGGTCGATCTTCAAGGTTAAGTCGGTCCGTAGATTGGTGAGCATCCATGACATACCAAGACCCTTCCGGGCCTCGGAAAGCACGTTAAGCGGTTGGCTCTTGCTGTCATTCGTAGATATTTGATAGTTGTGACGGGTAGTCAGAAGCCCGAAAGTTTGACAACCAGTATTGTCAGAGGGGTATTCTACCCAGAAACTGCGGTGGTCAGATAGGCAGTCGCTCCATGTAAAATACTGGTATTCAGCTTCATCTGGTTAGACTGGAATCTGTCCCTAACAATCCTAACATAAATGGGAAAATCCAGGCAGATGATGAAAAGGTACGAAGGTATTTAAAAAAAAATCTGTATTTACTCTTTACAGCCTGCGACAATGACCCCGAAAAATTTTCTTTCCTGTCGTGAGCTTTCTGATGACTTCCAAAACCAAATTTGGCCTTTAAAACGGTATAACTTTATTCTGGATCAGCAGTACCTACCTATGTCTGTACCTGATGAAAGTATTTTTTTTTTTTGGGTGGGCCATTAACAAATAACTTCTCCCGCTCTGGGCGGAGCGGGAGGGTGTGTCAGACTCTTACTGACTAAAACCCACCCGTATTCCTTCCGTTGCCTGTGTTGCCAGGAGTCTCGGTAACCCTTTCAAACTTCCACGCGACCTCGGCAGACCTGATGAAAGTATAAGGAAGCACTGCTCACTATCTAGAATGTATGATGTATAAAAAACACAATGAACACATTGATTTATTTCATACATCTGTGTCTAGTCTGAGGAGAACCTTAAATTGTGTTTTGTAAAATAATTGTTATAGAATCTGTTTTTCATTGTTTCTTTAGCAGTTTACGCGTAAAATCTAGTGCATGTAGTGCTCTTCTTTAAGTGATGGGGCACTTAACCTGAGTTCAAATTGTTTTTCTATTAAATGTAATAATGTTCTCATTGTTGAAGAGCCAAATAAATAAATAAAATAAACAAACCCTGTTCAGGTCAAATTCTTACGGAGCGAGAGGGCATGGGAAGCCACCACCTCCTTCTGCGAAGCAGTCATGCTTGCGAAGGAGGAGGCAGGACGGTTAAGGAAAAGGCATATTTCGCGCCCTCTCGCCCCTAGCCGCGGAGACACCCTTGGGCACACCACGATTGCGGCGATAAGTCCCCGCTTTGAGGAGTGGCTAGAGAGGCGCCTCGGCGTCCTCACCTTCCGCCTGACGCGGGTCCTCATCGGACACGGCAGTTTCGGGAGGTTCCTGTGTCGGATGAGGCGGGAGGAAACGTCCGGGTGTCACCACTTTGTGGATCGCCTGGAGGACACGGTGGAGCATACGGTGGAGGTCTGCCCGGCTTGGGCAGAGCACCGCCGTGTCCTCGTGGAGGCGATCGGTGGCAGAGATCTCTCGCGTCCGGCCCTAGTTCAGGCCATGGTACGGATTCGGGAGGTTCCTGTGTCGGATAAGGCGGGAGGAAACGTCCGGGTGTCACCACTGTGTGGATCGCCCGGAGGACACGGTGGAGCATACGGTGGAGGTCTGCCCGGCTTGGGCAGAGCACCGCCGTGTCCTCGTGGAGGCGATCGGCGGCAGAGACCTCTCGCGTCCGGCCCTGGTACAGGCCATGGTACGGAGCGAGAGGGCATGGGCAGCCGTCACCTCCTTCTGCGAAGCAGTAATGCTCGCGAAGGAGGAGGCGGGACGGTTGAGGGAAAGGCACGTTTCGCGCCCTCTCGCCCCTAGCCGCCGCAGGAGACGCCCAGGGCGTCGGGAATCCCGGGCGGATTTCCGGCCACCGTAGGCGCGGGCTTGCGGACGGTGAGCAATGGGTAGCTCACCGTCCGGTAAGGACCAGGCCCGGGTCGACGGCGCGTCGTATTCCACGCGCGCCTCAAAGAGATGTCGTCAGCACAAAGTAGGGGTCCACTAGGGCCGATGCCTGCCGGGGTCGCGGGAAGGTACTTATGGGTCACCGAGGCCCCCGCAACACAGGCAACAAGAAGGAATACGGGTGGGTTTTAGTCAGTAAGAGTCTGACACACCCTCCCGCTCCGCCCAGAGCGGGAGAAGTTATTTGATGATTTCCCACCCTCAAAAAAAAAAAAAAAAAAAGGCCATGGTACGGAGCGAGATGGCATGGGCAGCCATCACCTCCTTCTGCGAAGCAGTAATGCTCGCGAAGGAGGAGGCGGGACGGTTGAGGGAAAGGCATGTTTCGCGTCCTCTCGCCCCTAGCCGCCGCAGGCGACGCCCTGGGCGTCAGGAATCCCGGGCGGATTTCCGGCCACCGCAGGCGCGGGCTTGCGGACGGTGTGCAATGGGTAGCTCACCGTCCGGTAAGGACCAGGCGCGGGTCGACAGCGCGTTATGTTCCAGGTGCGCCTCAAAGAGATGTCGTCAGCACAAGTGTAGGGGTCTACTAGGGCCGATGCCTACCGGTGTCGCTGGAAGGTATAAAAGGGTTACCGAGGCTCCTGGCACCACAGGCGACGGAAGGGATATGGGTGGGTTTTAGCCAGTAAGAGTCTGACACACCCTTCCGCTCCGCCCAGAGCGGGAGAAGTTATTTGATAATTTCCTAACCAAAAAAAAAAAAAGTTAAAATTCTTACGCAATCAGTCAAGGCGCTGACAAGACCTAATTGACCAAAATAAGCTTCTCTTAAGATAAAATATTGCCAAATCTGTATAGTTTGTGGTAGAGGAAAAAATATATGTTAATTTTGAACATATTTCCCAAAACTTGGATGTTACCAAAACACGTTTTGAAAAAAAAAAACTCGATAAAAACTAACGTTAAACTAACCTCTTACATTGAGTTCTAATCCAAAATATCAGTATTAAATATCAACATACGTTACGTATTTAATTAATAACAAGGACGTCTTACATGAATGCAGAACTTGGTTGTTTATTATTTTCGATTACTCAACTCAATTTTGATTAAATAGATAATTACTTCATATTTTGCAATAAATTACAAGCGTTGTGTCATCGCGCTTCTCTTTCTTTTCTATGCAATCTGACAGTGACCGCGGTTTAGGTGTTGTCAGCGTCTTAAGAGGCTAACAGCTTTAGCGCGGTCACTGTCGAACTGCATATAAAAAGAAAGAGAAGCGCAATGACACAACGTTGGTCATTTATTACAAAATATGAAACAATTATCTATTTACAAAATATCTATTGATTAGATAAAAAATTGACTCGTAGAATGTCTGACAAAAAATCAGAATGATCGCATGTACTCGTATGTATATTAGTATGGTTATTAATCGTCAAAATATTTTTTTAGAGGTATCTTCGTGATTTTTTTCTATCGTATCAAATCAGTTGTATTATGTTTACAACACACTATCTACCTAGCATTATATCCTGAAGAATATCATATATTTTTCTGATTTTGTTTACAACAGTGGATCATAAACTTTTCGGCATTATAAATATTGCTTTCAGCTCCTGTAGTCCTCTAGTTAAAGGGTCTGCATGCATCTGCATTTAGAAGGTTTAAACTTTATATCTCACTATGTTTTCCAACAATAAATTATTGTTTCAATGACGTTATAATTTAATTGAAATTAAAAAATTATCATCGACTATTGAGGTTACAAAGTTAACCTCAGTTAAGCCCCGCGCGACACCGATTCGGAGTCAAACAATAGAAAATCAATTGTGTCTCATTAGCTGTCCTTGACCAATTAAATCAAATGAAATCATGTTTAGGGTGCCGTAGTCAACAGGAAGTCAAGTCAAGTCAAGTAGGAAGACCCTAACAGTTTCACCATGTCCGTCTGTCTGTTTGTCTGGCCCCGGCTTAGCTCAGGGACTCTTAGTACTAGAAAGCTACAATTTGGCATGAGTATACATTTATAAAATTTGAGAGCTGTGGTGGCCACCACTGCTCTCAAATCTTAGATCAAAGTAGGAAGACCCTAATAGTTTCACCATGTCCGTCTGTCTGTTTGTCTGGCCCCGGCTTAGCTCAGGGACTCTTAGTACTAGAAAGCTGCAATTTGGCATGAGTATACATTTATAAGATTTGAGAGCAGTGGTGGCCCGCTGGTAATGGCCTCGACTTACAAGTTGGAGGTCGTAGGTTAGAACCCAGGCAGGCGCTTTACTTTGTGTGACTAATTTAATCACCACTGCTCTCAAAACGGTGATGGAAAACATCGTGAGGAAACCG
Organism: Atethmia centrago; assembly: GCA_905333075.3. Classification (NCBI taxonomy): domain Eukaryota; kingdom Metazoa; phylum Arthropoda; class Insecta; order Lepidoptera; family Noctuidae; genus Atethmia; species Atethmia centrago. Next base: position 21,913,449 of record HG995385.1, read on the forward strand.
GCATGTCCTAGAACCAAAAATTCGAAGACATGTGACATCTACCAACCCACACTGGGCCCTCATAGAGAAGAAGCCTGTGTCCCAGCAGTGGGAACATTATACATTTTAATTAATCACGCCGACAAAGTGGTAAAACAGAATATTTTGTTTAGGGTGTACGTAAAGTGAGGATGATATTTTTTTTCTCGTCTATCTCATGTTGTGGGATATCGTTGGATAGGCCGTTCAAAAAAAAATACGGGTATGTAAAACCCATTTTTCAATCTAGGGATTCGTTTGCGTAATATTAAGCTTTAAAGTGCTATTTTTTGTTAGAGTCAAGTGTCGCGGGAAGGTACTAATGGGTCACCGAGGCCTCTGGCAACACAGGCAACAGGAAGGAATACGGGTGGGTTTTAGTCAGTAAGAGTCTGACACACCCTCTCGCTCCGCCCAGAGCGGGAGAAGTTATTTGATGATTTCCCACCCTCAAAAAAAAAAAAAAAAAAGTGTACCCGCCAGCTAAATGGTTGTTATTCGATATGTGGAAAAAATCATGGCAGTAGTATATTGTATATCGAAATCAAAAGGAAAACTTTCACAGGTAAGTAGGCTTTACAAGTTAACGAGTAATAGTCGACCAACTATTTATTATATTTATTTACATAACCAAATTACAAGATGAATATTAACATTAACTAAATTAAATTAAAACTAAGTTAAGCCTAAAAAAGTTAAGTCACCAGTCAGGCACGTATACAGAGGGGGGGATAGTTGGGATTTATCCCCCCCGAAATCTGACTGAAAAAAAAAAACGTTTTAAGCCATCTGTTTATTTATTCGCTTGCGTGTTCTTTCAATAAGTAGGTAAAATAAAAATATAGATAGATCTTGATCTGATTATGTAAGCGACGTTACTAGTAGCGCCATCTAACCTATTTAGAGAGAAACCGAGAACTAAAACAGTAATGAACGACATCTATCGTCGAGTAGAAAAACTAATAGTAGAAAGATCGTCGCGTTGAGTAGCGAAATATCGAGAAGCTTCCATAACTTTCTGCTACCAGGTAGTAGATGGCGCAATATTCCACAGTGTTCCAGAATACGAAAATGTAGTATAAATACGGCGGGGGCGGGAGTCCGGGAACCTGCATGTCAGTTTATTTCGAGAGCGATTCAAGTGAGAATCGAGAGCGACAATCGAGAAGAAAAGTGAAATACCTCTGCAATAGTGACAGTATAGTGCAATAGACCAGTTTATTTTGATATTGGTTTCAGTTTCATAGAGAGTAGAGTAAATTCCTTCCGACTTGGTTCACCTGATATTTTGCCCGTGCCGGGAAATAAAGGAAAAAAACTTCAAAACCACTGTTTTCATTGGATTCGCCAAATCGCCAGTCCGTTACGTACGTGAGATAGTGTTGGACAATTTTGGACCTGCAGACGTCATAATTTGTTGGACCGTTCGCCCTATCCATCACAGATTACTTAAATAAAGTAAAGTAATGTGTGAAATGTTAGTGCTTCTTGATTTGTGCTTGTTTGAACGTATATAAATTGCTGCTGCTAAAATGAAGAGAATTGGCAACTTTTTCAAGCCAGTGGCAAAAAATATTGTTACTACTAGCGAGGAAAAAACTACTCCAAGCATGGCTTCTGCTGTTGATAGTAGACAACTAGAAACAACTTCGTCAAAATTTACAGAAAAAAATGTGATTTCAGCCGAACCGGCTGGAAGATGTAGAGATGAAGGAGAATGTTCAACTTCAAAAACGTGCAGTTTAGATACAATGATTATAAGTGAAACTTTTCCTGATATCGGCGTGGTTTCTAATGCCATATATAACACAGTATCTTCCTCTTGTACTCACAGATGAACAGAAAAAAAATATTATTACACAGCCGTTTCGTCCCAGATGCGTCATTTTCGTTTCCGGCTAGTAGCTTTGGAAAGAGGAAACTTAGATTTCGAAGAGAATGGATGGGATCATGGGAATGGTTAACATATTCGCCGAGGAGGAATGGTGTGTTCTGCAAATATTGCGTTGTCTTTTCATCAGGCACCGCTGGAAAAGGTTCCCACCAAACACTTGGAAGTTTAGTCAGCAAACCATTAGATAATTGGACAGATGCAACAGAGAGATTTTGCGAACATTCTGCTGCTAAATATCACCAGTTTTCTAAGTTATGCGCAGAAAATTTCTTACGCGTAATGGATTCAGCAGCTATAGACGTTGCATCGCTGCTTAATGATCAAAGGCTCAAAGAAAAGGAAAGAAATAGAACAGCACTAAAACCTATAATCGAAACTATCATCTTCTGTGGAGAGCAAGAGTTGTCGCTTCGTGGAGACAAAGACAGTGGACCATTGACTTTAGAAAAGCCACTTGGTAAAGATGGAAAATTCAGGGCTCTGCTACGATACCGAGCAAGCTATGATAATATCCTGAAAGATCATATCATTACAACCCCTAAAAATGCAACGTACTTTAGCCTTATTATTTAAAATGAAATAATAGATACTTGCGGAAAGATAATTCAGAAAAAAGTTGTGACACAAATAAATAGTTCAGAGTGTTTCGCGATTCATGGCGATGAAACTTTAGATGTGAGTGGAACTGAGCAATTGTCTTTATGTGCGAGATACGTTTATAAAGGTATTTTGAGGGAGGACTTTCTCAGTTTCATTGAAATACACGACCTAAGTGCCGAAAATATAAGTGCAGAAATTTTAAAGAAATGTTATGAGATTGGTTTGAATCTCGATAAACTAGTTGGTCAGGGGTATGACGGAGCTGCTACCATGGGAGGACACATCAGTAGTGTGCAGACGAGAATCAGAAAATAATTTCCTAAGGCCACATACGTACATTGCTCAGCACATCGTCTGAACCTAGTTCTTTCAAAAGCTCTTTCAGTTCCCGAGGTGAGAAATTCAATAGGCGTTGTGAAGGAAGCCTGCAATTTACTTCGCAACAATGCAATGGCCGGGAAACAGTTCAAGGAAAATGTGGAAAAGCTCACACCAGAAAGTAAGAAAAAAAGACTGGTGCCCATGTGTGACACTAGATTTATAGAACGTCACGACTCTATAAATGTATTTGGTGAGTTACTCGAACCTATTGTCATTACATTAAAAGAACTATCCTACACAAACAGAACTGTCGCCCAAACTGCCTCTACACTCATAGCTGCGATGGAAAAGAGTAGTTTCTTGATTTCTCTAAAAACCTGTGAAAGATTTTTCAGTTATACTCTCCCACTGTCAGCATATTTGCAGAACCCTACACACGACCTGGCCTCTGCTATGAAATTTTCCGATGACATTATCGGAAAACTAAAAGAGATACGTGACGATGTTAACCCGGTATTCTCAGAAATATATAACGCATGCTGCAAAATAGCGGAAGATGTCTTGCAAATAGAAATTCAGCGTCCTCGAGTTACTGCCCACCAAACTGCACGAAGCAACCCTCCCAGCGATACTGCTGAAGAATACTTCAGAAGAACTATTTTTATACCGTGCTTGGACGATTTGATATCTGGCATGAATGATAGATTTGCGAATCAAAGAGAGCTGCTTTCTTCTTTAGAAATTATTTTTCCAAAAAATGTGAACGAGAGGAAAATAAGTGAATTAGAAAATATGAAAATTTATTGGGAAGAAAGTGTTGGAGAATCACTAATAAAAGCAGAGTACAGTATGTGGTGTGCCAAGTGGAAAAACACAGATAAGAAACCAGTCGAAATTATGAAAATTTTAGACACGTGTGACAAAGTTTTCTTTCCTACCATTAACAGGCTAATACATATTTTGGCCACCCTTCCGGTTTCAACGGCATCTGTGGAGCGGTCATTTTCATGCCTAAAGAGAATAAAATCCTTCCTAAGGAATAGAATGGCGGGCGAGAGGCTTACTGGTCTCGCTCTATTGTCTATTCATTCCGCTTTGGCGCCAGATCCTGATATGGTACTAGACGTAATGGCTGCCAGCGGAAACAGAAAAATACTTATATAATTATAGTATAGTACAGTGAAAATTATAGTACAGTGATTACAGCGATTTTCACACAGTTCACATGGTTGTTTCAATGTTTGTCCCCCCCCGAACCAAAAGTCTGGATACGTGCCTGTCACCAGTTACATCAACTAGACGTTTCGCGATCATGACCTAAATATGTGAAACATTTGACAGATTCCAACTTAGCGTTGTTTAGAAACATGTCCGGTATATGCAATGTGCTGTTGTCGTAACGAAAACACATTGTTTGGCTCTTTTTAACATCATACTTAACCCATGCTTATTCGCACATACCTCACATATCATTTTTGCATTGCTGTGATGAGCAGAGATGGGCAGATTAGAGATGAATTAAAATTAGAATTTGTAGTGCCACATACAAATTAGTATCTAAAAGTACGTTTTCAGATCCATTTGTTTACATTTTCATGAGATACTTTTGGAACAGATCAAACTTACATCACTAGTTGACTTGCACGAATTCAATAAATATACACGTATATACTAATTTTATTCTCATACATAACATTTGATCACATTTGATTACGTTTATTGCAGTCGTCTTATGTATAATAATCACACCAAAACTAAACTGAGTATCTATTATTTATTAATTAATTAATTAAGTAAATCTGATGTGTTATTTTCTTTTATATTGTCTTCCTATGGTAAAGTAGCTCTTATTTATCATTCATTGTAACAAAAAATAAGTTATTTCATTTTAAATCACTTTAAATTAATTCTCTTAATTGGTACGTATTTTTTACCTATGTCTAAACTGTGTACTTCTTAAAGTGACAAATTTACCATACTAATAGATATATGTATAAGTTATTTTATGTAATATGTTATTATTGAATAAGTCGTTGGAATACCTAGTTATACATGCTGTATCAACCCCTAACATTATAACAGCGTGTTAGTTGGTACGCGCCTTGGGCGGCCTAAGCTGACGCAGCATTCGCGGTTGCGCCGGAATGTTATGTCTAACACCCGGCGACACGCATCCGTAGAGATAAGGACTTAGTATTAAGATTTGTATTAGAGCTAGTTCAGTCTGCATTAAAACATCTTCGCGACCACTCTATGATTTTTCTTTTTAAAAACCTTAGTTAACTGGCGCAGCCGGTAGGATATCCGCTGTCTAAAAGCTGTGTTCGAGTACACAAAAATCGGTTTCGCGCGCGGCCGCGGGTATCCACGAACCAAATAAATAAGTTTAATCCATCTGGCACCGAAGGTTCCTGTCCACGGCACGAGCAGCTCTACGGGTAGGCATGGGAGCGAGCAGACTGTAAGTAGACCTTTTTACTATCCTGTCTCGTCCTGGTTATTTCTTGTGTTGCTCCTGTAGGACTTAATTGCGTAACTTTTAAACTTAAATCGTTGAAAGTTATTTGACTTCTGCACGAAATTGGCAGGCCTATTTTTAAGTGAAGTTTTGTAATATAAGTGTTTTAATATTGTGGTGATTGATTTTAATAAATATATAATAAAGTAAATTGATTAAATAGTTGATAAAAATGCCGGATCAAGTCGGAGCAGCTTTCCAAATGATCCCTAAAGATATTTTAAGTTTAATTCCTAAGTTTGATGGCGACAAAAATATCTTAAATTTGTTTATAAAGAAAAGTGAATATATTTTAAGAAACTTTAACGGCCCCAATAATGCTGTTCAGTCAACTTATAATTTCCATGCTATCACTAGTAGATTGTGCGGTAGAGCAGCGGCTCTATTAAGTGAAAGGGAGGATATAATTACATGGGACCAACTAAAATCTATTTTTATTCAACATTTTGGCGACCCAAGATCAGAGGACTGCGTGGCTATTGAGCTAGAAAATTTAAAAATTAAAACAAATGAAACTTATCTGGAATTCTATAACAGAATCCAACACGTACGTCTCCAAGTACAATTTACTCGCTAGCGAGGAAATGAAAGTTGCAAAAATGGTGATTTACACTAACTTGTCTCTTAACGTGTTTTTATATAATCTTCCGGAAGATTTAATCAGAATTGTAAGACTTAGAAATTGTACAAGCTTAGAAAGTGCGCTCAGTGTCGTCATGGAAGAGGTTGATTTTCAATTTCAGTATAACGCAAAAAATTTAAATAATACAAAGTCAGCCCAGCATCCTTCGACTACTAACTCTCAAGGTTTTTAATTCCAGCCTCCAATTAAACCTAATGTACCAGCCTTAAATAATTTCGGCTATCCGGTTAACCAAAACTTCAAGTTTGGAGTTTCGCATCCGCCTCAAAATAATTTTAGGTCTGGTTTTAATAACAACTATAGATCTGGTGTTCCAAACCAAACTTACTTTAAACCAGGTATGCAACAGCCTCAAGGTTTTAAACCAGTGTACATTTCAGGCAATCCACAGAACCAGAACAATTTCAAGTTTGGTATTGTACCTCAACAAGGATTTAGACCTCAACTTAATAACGCACAGAATAGACCCAATTTTAATCCATCAAACCAACAATTCAAATTCGGTATACTGCCGCAACATCAACCATAACGTAATTTACCCCTGTCACAAGATGCTGATGTTTCTATGCGCACTGCCCATCCCCTTAGAAATAATATGATTACAAATAACTCCAATGATAACAATACGTTTTACTCGTATATTAATAATAACGAATCGCACACATTCCAAGACCAGGATTTTCAACCTGATTACGTAAACTGTGAAAATAATTTAAACACCGAAAGTTACGAACACCGCGCCTCTGACAATAATCTCTACATAGATAATATGGAGCCGGTGTCCAACGAGCTTACAAACCAAGAAGAATACGTAAATTTTCCTTTAATAGCCTCGGGAAACGACCACCCGAAGTAATCAATTTAATTTGCAATAGTATAAACCGATTACCACACATCTATGTTCCGGAAATTGATGCCCGCCTAATGATTGACACCGGAAGTACAAGAAGTTTTATTAGTCCAGAAAAAGTCGATCAATACTTTTCTGCCTACAGATATAACGAACCATTTGAAGTTATTAGCATCCATGCACGTAGCTCACACGACCAAGTTATATACATACCCTTACTGGAAACCTTCAAAAGTTTGCTCAAACACAAGTTCTATGTTTACGATGTCGATAGCCGATACGGCGGATTAATAGGTTCTGATCTATTAAAAATGTTAGATGCAACAATAGATATGAAGACGCAAATCTTACGAACACGAGATACAGTAATACCTATAGTATACAATCTCACATGTGAAATCACTTTAGACCTTCGAACTGAGACGCTAGTAAAAGTACCGACTGACCTTAGAAATGGTGACGTAATTATTGATTTTAAAAATTTCGGTAATGACGTACGTATAGCTAGCGCTATAGTTACATGCATAAATTATTTTGCGACAACTGTTATTCAAAATGCTTCACAAAATAGCGTGACTATTACATTTACTAAGCCACTGACTACAACTAAACTTAATGACATCAATATCTGTGAAATAAACGTAACATCGGATGAGTTACTGAATAACTATGACATTGACGAATTACTAAAACAAAATTTAGCAAAATTGCGATTAGATCACACTAACTTAGAAGAACGCGAAGCTATAGAAAAACTTTGTTTTGAATATAGGGATATTTTTTACTGCGAACATATTCCCTTAACATTCACAAACCAGGTAAAGCACTGAATCCGAACAACAAACGAAGAGCCTATTTTTACTAGACCTTACCAACATCCACCGTCACAAAACGCTGAAATACAAAAACAAGTTGACAAATTATTAATGGATGCCTCGGGTGAGCATAAATTCAGAATGGTTATAGACTATCGCCTTTTAAATGACATAACGACCGATGACAAGTATCCCTTACCAAATATTAATGATAAGCTAGGAAAGTTAACTTACTTTAGCACCCTAGACCTTGCTAGTGGATATCACCAGATTGAAATAGACAGACAAGACAGACCCAAAACCGCGTTTACTACCCCATCTGGACACTGAGTTTTCCCGCATGCCGTTTGGGCTTAAAACTGCACCTGCAACTTTCCAACGCGCAATGGATAACGTGCTGAGAGGCTTGCAAGGTATCCATTGCCTCGTTTATTTAGATGACTTAATAATATATTCGAATAGTTTACAGGAACACATTGAAAAGTTAAGAAAAACATTTGATCGCCTTAGAAAAAACAACCTTAAAGTGACGCTAGACAAATGCGAGTTTCTGAGAAAGGAGGTACTTTACTTGGGACACAAGATGAAACATGAAACATGGCCTAGAACCTAACGATGACAGAGCAGAGCAGTACTTAACTTCCCACTTCCCCGCACATCCACCGAAATCAAAAGTTTCCTTGGCCTGGTTGGCTATTATCGAAAATTTATACGAGATTTCTCTAAAGTCACACAACCCCTTACTTCGTGCCTAAAAAAGAGAAATAAAATAGAAATTACTCAATCATATATCGATGCAAAGAACTGATTCCAAAGATGCAAAGATGCAAAGAACTACTAGTCAATGCTCCTATACTACAATTCCCTGATTTTTCAAAGCCCTTCATTCTAACTACAGACGCGTCAAATTATGCCATAGGTACAGCACCTATGGCATAATTTGACGCGTCTGTATGCTTATTTCCAATAACTCCTTTCACAAGGAGTTATTGGAAATGAAAAACCCGTTGCATACGCCAGTCAGACATTAAATGATGCTGAAACTCGTTATAGTACCGTAGAGAAGGAATTGCTAGCCATAGTGTGGGCAGCAAAACATTTCCGTCCATACTTGTATGGACGCAGAATCACAGTATATACAGATCATCGACCATTAGCGTGGCTTAATTCAATCTAAGAGCCGAATAGTAAGCTAACTAGGTGGAAACTTAGGTTAGCTGAATTTGATTTCGATATAATATACAAGAAGGGTAGCCAAAATAGCAACGCAGACGCCCTGTCCCGTATAAAATTAAATGTACTTACCAATGAAGATAATAACACATCCTTACAGGGTAACGTAGGTGATACTGAAAGACCTGACAGTCCAATAGCAATATCAGACTCTTCAGAAACGTTGACCGCCCCGTCACCTTCAGACATTACGTCTTCTTATCCAGTCCGAGCATCGTCCTCTAGCACCCTTACAGCAGATTCATTACCTGAAATAATACACTCGGCACAAACTATCGATACAGATGGCATCCCTATTCTAGATGAAGCTGTAGACACGAAGCCCCATCAAGTTCTTGTTTTTACCTGGAACAGAAATCAATTATCAGTAAAAGATACATCACGAGAAAAACAAATAATTTATGAGATATACTTACCTGTAGATAATCCAGAGCTAGTAAAACGATGTCTTCTAGAATACATAAAACTTAAAATAAAATATATTTTTTTATTTTGAGGATCAAATACACCGTAATCAGTCATCGCGGCATTAAAGAAGCCCTCATGAAAATAAAGCGAAACTACTTCTGGATAAATATGGACATAACTGTTGCTACTGTAATTAATTCATGTGAAACCTGTAAAAAACTAAAACACGATCGTAAGCCCTTGAAACCGGTGTTACAATTAACACAAACACAAACAAAACCCTTTGCTGAAATATTCATAGACCTTTTCTCAATACAAGGGAAATACTTTTTGACGATAATAGACGCTTTTAGTAAATTAGAACAGGCGTTCATACTCTCAAACCGATCCACTCCTGAAGTAATCCGTTCATTAATTAAATTTTTCTCATTCTATGGCGTACCAAACCGGATAAGTGGCGATCCTGGAACCGAATTTAACAATACCTTGCTTAAAGAAACACTACAATTTTATAAAATCAATTTGCACATAGGTACGGCACATAACCCTAATTCTATGGGTTTAATAGAGCGTTTCCACTCAACCATCTTAGAAATATATCGTATCGCAAAATATGAACAACTAATTACTGATGCTGCCGACGTAATGACGTACGCCGTTATGTCCTACAACCAAACGATACATTCAACAACAGGTCTTACTCCCTTTGAAGTTGTCTTTGGACACACTGATTCGAATAGCACCTTTGCAGTTAACTTCAATAAACAATATACGCAACAATTAGTAAGCGATCACATGAAACGAACTAAATATCTCTACCAATACTTAACGGATAAAATAATAGCAAACAAGGAAAAGGTCAAAGAAAAACGCGGTGGCGAAACATCATTCGATATACGCGAAGAAGACACTGTATTCATAAAAGGAGTGAACATTAGACGCAGTAAAGATAAACCTCGCTTTCAAAAATCACAAGTATCGGGTGAAATAGTTAGGAACATTTGTCCTGTTAGAATAAATAAACGTGACACAAAAGTGACACTTAAGGACATTAAACGACCTCCACAGGTTCCTCCTCGTGCTTCTGGCCCTGACCATCAGGATACACACCCTTCAACTTCAAAGGATAGATAAGAATCCTGGCGTATTGATTCTGAAACAAGGTCAAGCTAGCGTAAGTTATATTAAGTGGACTATTATTAAGGTATTAGATTTAAGTATGATTCATAAGGATTTATAATTTAATATTCAAAGACATGCAAACTTTAATGAGTACATACAGCATCATTTGGGCAATGAAACCTTGAATTATCAGCTGCTTGATGTAAAACTCCAAACGGATTACGATATGAACAATAGAATCGAAAAATTAAAGCAGTTAGCCCCATCAATGAGGATTAAACGTGGAATTCTGAATCCTCTAGGATCTATTATTAAGATTATTACCGGCAACCTAGACAATGACGACGCTACCAGATATGATAATATGATCAATAATATTAAAACACGTCAGGATGCATTAACAAACAAGGTAACGTTAATAACTGAAATTTCAAATGTTAGTTAAAATAACGAAATCTACTAAGAATAATTTTATTCAAATAGAACAAGAAATTTGGGAAATGACAAAATTAATTAATCTAACTAGCATCAACATTGCGATACATAATTTTGTGAACATCTATAATCTATTTTTACACAATTTCCAACTATCATACAGAGTCGACTGTATAATAGTTGGAAATTGTGTAAAAATAGATTATAGATGTTCACAAAATGAGATTGAAACTTTCTTTACATTCAGTAAATTAAAAATATTACACCAGTCTTTAATACGACTGATGAATTGTTTAAATCCTTAAAATCCATAGAAAGATCTAATAAACTTGTATACCCAGTAAGCTATGATAACCTAGTTAAGCTGGAACAGTGTATTGAAATAAAAGCTTATTCGAAGGGAAGTCAAATAACGTTCATTTTAGAAATACCTATAATTAAAAATGAAATATATACTTACTACAGGGCAATCCCAATACCTATTACCAATCATTTTAACCAGACCACAATCATTATTCCTAAATACCCCTACCTCTTAGTAAAAGGGTCCGAAATAGTCTCGCTCTCCCAGCCTTGCAACGAACTCCAGGACGCGAAGTTCCTGTGCTACGAGGACGAGTCCCAGCTGCCAATGGAAGATACCTGTATAACCGCATTAATGAGATTCTCTCATAACACAAGCTCCTGTAATCCTGTACCAGTCGAAATTCACACTCTCAAAATAGAATCTGTGGGGAAAAGACGTTGGATTATTTATAGTAAAGCCGAAAGCATACTATCGGAGATCTGCAATAGCGAGATAACGAAATAAAAAATAAAAGGTACTTACTCTCTTACCTTGGACGGACACTGCGATGTCAAGATTGGTAAAGTTACCCTGAAATCAAATCATACTACCACAAGTAATATTAACTCTTCGAAATTACCAATCGTCAATCTCCCTGATGTAACCGCTATCGAGCCACACCTACAACGGAAGCCCATCAACTTGGACACCAGTGATTTAATAAATCTGCAACACCTAAACAACTTATTAGAAGTTAGTAAAAGTGAAGTGAAAAACGACAGTGAGAAGTTAATAAATATTAAAAGTGTTAGCGTCGGCACTCTAGTGTTATATATAATAATAGTCTTAAGCATTTGTGTATTCATAGCTCGTAAATATAGAAGAACCATAAAAAATTGTTTCTGCCGAAATGATCGGAGTCAAAATAAGCATCCCAATGAGAATCATCCCTCCGATAATTTCGAACTTATGGGGGGAGGAGTTATACATGCTGTATCAACCCCTAACATTATAACAGCGTGTTAGTTGGTACGCGCCTTGGGTGGCCTAAGCTGATGCAGCATTCGCGGTAGCGCCGGGATGTTATGTCTACCACCCGGCGACACGCATCCGTAGGGATAAGGACTTAGTATTAAGATTTGTATTAGAGCTAGTTCAGTCTGCATTAAAACATCTTAGCGACCACTCTATGCTTTTTCTTTTTAAAAACCTTCGGCAGTGCCTCCGGGAGTTAACTACCTATACTAAAATAAATAAATAAATATTATAAAGAGGTAACATTTTTTTGTTTGTATGTAGGGGGTAATCTCTGGAACTACTACAAGTTATTTTTGCGTTTCTTAGCCGAATTTTTGAGGAAGGTTTAACATCACGCTACGACCCTTAAGAGCCGAGAAAAAGCAAAGCAAAGCAAAAAGAAACAGTCAGAAACAACGCTTAGTGAAAACAAAGTAATAGCGCGGGCGGGCGATGCAATGCGATGCAGTGGGTCGGGGGAACAAGAAATTTCACGTAGATGAAATCGCGGGCAGAAACTAGTAAGTAGATACCTCCAATGATGTTAGTACTAAATAACCACATTGCTTACCCCAGACTACAGCAGTTCTCACTCGCGCATTCGGTTAGTCTCCTACCTTTGCCATATTAATGAATTATTTTGGCTAATTATCAGATTAACAGACAAGAATTCGTGGAATCCAGATGCCGTCTATATTTTCATACATACATAAACAGCCTATAATATTCCCACTGCTGGGACACTCACACAGGCCTCCTCTCTGAGAGAGGGAGTGGGCCGTAATCCACCACTCGGGCCCAGTGCGGGTTGGTCGATGTCACATGTCTACGAATTTTTGGTTCTAGGACATGCCTGCATGTTTACATGACATGTATGTTTGTTACGATCTAGAACTCGTCGTCGCTGCCGTTACCACTGGACCACCACTGCTCTTATTCTCATACATAGCGAAGCTAAATACATGAGTGTAGCTTAGCCGGGAACCGCTATCAAAGTGTCCTAAGCTACGTATTCCTAGACGAGCAGTAGCCGCTACATAAGGGCCACAGAGCATGTAACTTTTTAAGAGCCGCAGTGACAGCTGTCAAGAAAATGATGACAGCGGGGTTTGACTTCACAGTGTCAAAAAACCGGCCAAGTGCGTGTCGGACCACGCACAATGAAGAGTTCTGTAGTTGGGATGAATTTATACCAAGAACAAACTAAACATTAGTTGAAAAACCTGTTTACCCATACATTCCAACCAGTGGCGTGCAGTGGTTCTCCCCGGAGGGTAGGCCACGCATATTGACACCGAAAAAAAAAAAACTTATTCGCGCAACATCACAGCGTCGCTCTACATATGATGACCCTCAAAGTAGTAATTATTGATTAGTAGTCTTTATTTGAAAAAAAAAAACATTGAAACTAATCCTGTAAAAACCAAAATTATAAATACAAAACTCACCACATTATTCAAGGTTCATGCTTTTTTGCCGAGGAATGAAAATTATGCAAATCAAAATGCACGGAAAACAAAATAATTTATTTGTGTGTTCCCCACACAGCCAGTTGTGTGTTGCAAAATTTTGAGGATTGAAATGACGAGTACGAGATGAATTGTCATATTTTTTTGATTAATTATCGTTATTCTTGCTCCAGTAGGACAGCGTGGCTATCAACCTCAACCTCAGGCCTTCAAATTCAATATGCGTAACCGGTATCAAAATCGCATGCCTACTCGAACACAACAAATGTTCCGTGCACCATTACCGAACTACCATCCTCAAACTAACGTTTTTAAACTACCATCCAAGAATAATCCACCACAAAATTCGGGTTCGAAACCGATGAGCGGTGTTCAGCATTTCGATCCGAAACCATTACCCATGATGCCAAGGCACGATTGGCAAATAAACGGGAACCCACCTCAGAATAATTATTTTAAGACGCGCGAGTTAAACCTCAATGAACTGGCATTGCCTGATAGTTCATATTATTTTGCTGATTACTACTATGAGCCAGGATATGACTATTACACGGACTGTAACGACTATTACAATTTTTATGACTGTGATTACATCACTAATATGACTGACGGTAATGGAACTTGCGATAATCAGGTAACAGGTGAAACAGAGCCACAACCAGGCCCTAGCCGTGCAAATCAGAATCAAAATTTTCAACCGGACCAGACGTCCAAAGAGCCAGAATAGACCTCAATTTACAGACTCAAAGACAATTACCCTACATAGAAATTTCTTGGCCTCCTTTAAAATTTTTAATCGACACTGGTGCTAACCAGTCATTAATTAGCCCCGTGGCTGTTCAAAAGTTTTTCAATGATTATCCCCTCAACCATGACCCTTTCGAAGTTACAAATGTACACGGTGTTAGTAAAAATGATTATTCCATAACGCTACCGTGTTTTAAAGAATTTGATGAGGTCGATAGTATCAAATTATTCGCATACCGTTTTCACGATTACTTTGATGGCCTAATAGGATTAGACTTATTATCTGAATGGGAAGCTAAAATAGATTTAAAAGATTTTCAATTTATAACGCGAAGTGCTACGAATCAGATTAAAGTATATAATTCACGCAACGTCAACCTGTATGAAGATATTATCCCGGCTAAAAGTTCTAAATTAGTTAGGATACCTATAAATGCCCCGGGGCATGCTGATGTTTTTGTAAGCGAACAAGTTTTTCGTAATTGTATTTTCCACGAGTGCCTTACCATTGTAGTTAATAGTCGTGGATATGTGGAGTTAGAAAATCCAACACTCAATGATGTAGATATTTTCGTTAGACCAGCCAACTTGCGCAGAACTGTTCAATAACAATTGCACGCAAGTCAAACAAGTGAATCGCGTAGATGACGTATCATCGCGTTTGCGTACAGACCACCTTAATGAAGAAGAAAAAGCTAATCTTTTAACACTTTGCTCTAGCTATACTGACGTATTTTACATTGACGGAGAACCATTGACATTCACTAACAAAATAAAACATCGTATAAGAACAACAGATGAAATTCCCGCATACACTAAAAGCTATCGGTACCCTTTCGTTCATCGGGAAGAAGTTAGGGACCAAATCACCAAAATGCTACAGCAAGGTATAATAAGACCTTCCGATTCTGCATGGAGGTCGCCCATTTGGGTTGTGCAAAAAAAATGGACGCTTCTGAAAAACAGAAATGGCGTCTCGTAATCGATTTTTTGCAAGTTGAACGAAAAAACGATTGATGACAAATATCCCATACCAAACATCAGCGACGTCCTTGACAAATTAGGAAAGTGCCAATACTTTACAACCTTAGATTTGGCAAGTGGTTTCTATCAAGTTGAGATGGACCCTCAGGATATATCGGAAACCGGATTTAATGTGGAACACGGGCATTTTGAATGCCTCCGAATGCTCATGGGACTTAAAAATTCACCGTCCACCTTCCAACGAGTTATGGACAATGTTCTAAGAGGTCTTCCAAATAACATATGTCTGGTGTATCTCGACGATATCATCGTCTACAGTACCTCTCTTCAAGAGCATATCGACGGTTAAAAGTTAACAAGGCATAAGCGACATTTTGATCGAAAATGAGTTATGAATGCCATCCTACTTAAAAATAGAGATTAAGTAGCATGGCATCCATAACTTATTTTCGACCAAAATGTCGCTTATGCCTTATTACCTTTTAACCGTCGAATTATGGATAATTTGGAAAAAGTTTTCCAAAGACTTAGGGAGTCCAACTTCAAAATTCAGATGGACAAGTCCGAATTTCTAAAGCTTGAAACTGCCTATCTGGGACATATAATTAGCAGAGACGGCATCAAGCCGAACCCCGGCAAAATCTCTGCAGTCCAAAAATATCCAATCCCAAAGACCCCTAAGGAAATCAAACAATTTTTAGGCCTTCTAGGTTACTACCGGAAATTTATCCCCGATTTTGCCCGCAGAAAGGTAGTAAAATTACTCTTAGCCCCGAATATGTTAATGCCTTCGAAAGTTGTAAGACCTTACTAACCAATGACCCTATTCTACAATACCCAGACTTCAAAAAGGAATTTAATCTCACAACAGACGCTTCGAATGTCGCTATTGGAGCAGTGTTGTCTCAGGGACCAATAGGTTCCGACAAACCCGTCTGTTATGCTTCTCGCACACTTAATAAAAGTGAGCTAAATTATAGTACCATCGAGAAACAGTTGCTTGCCATAGTATGGGCCACGAAGTATTTTAGACCTTATCTCTTCGGCAGAAAATTTAAAGTGCTGACTGACCAGAAACCCTTGCAATGGATTATGAACTTGAGAGAACCCAATTCACGACTGACCAGATGGCGACTAAGACTTTACTGTAGTGTACAAGAAAGGAAAGTTTAACACCAATGCTGATGCCCTTTCCCGTGTAGAATTTACAATGAAGAAACGGATGAGATCAACTCATTGATCGAAAGTATCAAGAATCTCAGCTCAATGATTAACAACCCATCAGAGGCACCAGCTCCACCAACAAACTCTTTGACTGACACCGTACATACCAGTTATGAACATCCCATATTAGAAGTCCCCATTACAGATGAACCTCTCAATAAATTTCATCGACAGATTAATTTTACCGTAGTTGGTGACATAAAACGCCGACCAGCAGTAACTAAACCTTTTGAAAATCACACGCGAATTGCAGTCCAAATTTCAGAATCTAATCTAAAAAACGACATTATCAATGCTATCAAAGAATACGTCAACCCTAAGGTTAAAACAGCCATATCAATTAATCCACCGTTAGCCATGTCTTCAATAGTACCTATTATACAAGACAAGTTTAGAAGTTCCTCACTTAACCTGGTATTAGCTAAAATAGAACTCGAGAATGTTAAAGAGTACCTCCAACAACAAGACATTATCCGACACTATCATGACGGTAAGACAAACCACCGTGGGATTAATGAATGTCATCTAGCCCTCTCACGAAAATATTATTGGCCAAAGATGAAAGAACAAATCAGCAAGTTTATAAATGAGTGTACCATTTGTGGTATTTGTGAATTTACAATGAATTTACGTCAAGCTAAATACGACAGGAAACCAATTAGACCCCAATTCAACATAGTGCCTCCAGCTACTAAACCGGACGTCTTCACGAATTAATATGGTCAAGAGTATCTTTTGCGAGACGGTACCGCTATTAGTATTATACAAGCGCAACTACGTTTCTGTACCCATTATGGACTACCTATGACTATCATCACTGATAATGGCACTGAATTTACAAATCAACTTTTCTCCGAATTTATACGACTCCACAAGATAATCCACCATAAAATTCTACCTCATAGTCCAAATGACAATGGTAACATCGAACGTTTTCACTCAACGTTATTGGAGCACATTATAATTCTTAAACTACAAAATAAAGACGAACCAATAGTAAATCTTATGCAATATGCCATCATAGCATATAACAGTTCTATCCATAGTTTCACCAAATGCAGACCCTTTGACTTATTAACTGGACATTTTGACCCCAGGGACCCAATTGACATAGACCTGATGGAGCATATCTTACAGCAATACGCGCAGAATCATAGACAACAAATGAAACAAGTTTATGAAATAATTAACGAATCATCTCTTGCAAATCGTACAGCCTTAATTGACAATAGGAATAAAACTCGCGAGCCCGAAATAGAATATGCCCCACAAAAACAAGTTTTTATTAAAAAAACCTTTTGCCAGTCGCCAGAAAGCTGCACCACGTTATACGCAAGATACAGTACTAGCCGATCTGCCTATACACATATATACCTCGAAAAAACGTGGCCCCATTGCCAAATCACGCCTGAAACGTGTTCCTAAAGCAAGCCAATTGTTACAGGATTCTGCTGCTCCTGACAATCCATGCGACACACCCTCAAGAGATAAGACTTGAGACTTTAGCTGATGGACCAGGACTGTTACCATACAGATTAGGACCGACCAGACTAACCACACATTACCACTCATTCATACAGTATATACAATTAAATGACATCGAAGACAAAATTAATTCCGTACAGACACAACTTAAGACTTTCAGAACTAAACTGACTAATGAGACTTACATGCTTTATGAATATCAGATTGATTATCTTACTAACAAAGTTAGTAAGGTACTACAACAAGTAAAATCCTTGGAACCTGTTAGAGTCAAAAGAAGTCTTGGGTCAGTAATAAAAAGTGTTACTGGCAATCTAGATTATCTAGATGCCCTAAAATATGACGAGGCCATTAAAACTTTACACAATAATGAAAACAAAATAGTTTCGGAATTCAATAATCATATCAGCCTTAGTAAGAATGGATGTTCCAACATAGTACTATCTTAGAACAAATAACAAAAAATCAGGAAAAAGTTAATGCAACGTTAGAACTACTTGTAGAAAAGTGCTTATAGAGATTACGGCTTAATAAAATTTGCAAAATTTGCCCAAATTTTAGGAATCATAACTAATAATGTAGAAGATTTAATGTTAGAAATAATTAGGTTAGAGAATATAATGGTTTTTATACGCGCGTCTAGTACCCATCATTCTATGATTGATATAGAAGTGTTAAAGTCTATGATAGATAGGCTAAAATCAATATACAATCAAGATCAAATCTTAAATTTAGAGTTAAGTGAATATTATGATCTAATAAAACTAGGTTCCTACTTTATTGAGAAAAGAATAGTAATAGTATACAGTTTTCCCATAGTCTCTAAAGACTTTTACGAGTTATACAAACTATCCATTGTACCTAATAAAAAACAACTCACCCTTATTCCTCCCACTCCCTACTCGTATACTCGTAGCAACAAACGAGAAATCATTCGTGTACATAGAGGCTGAATGCCCGAAGTACAGTAGCATCCATCTCTGTGAAAAGAAGACAAGTCATCAGATCCGGACGAAGCCTGATTGTATTCAAGAGCTCATCACCAACCAAGGTCTAGAAGACACCTGTCAATTCACCAAGATTTTGCTCTCCAAAGAAGCAGTAGAACTACTGGATGATCAACACTACGTCGTCTCATTGCCCCAACCGACCAAAGTACAATTAGCCTGCGGTAGAAAGGACTTTTATATTCTACAAGGAAGTTATCTCGTCACCATTCCCATGGACTGCTACTTGCAAACAACAGAATTCACAATCATTAACGACAGCAACGAGATAAAAGCACAGCCACTAAAGTTAGCAAAGATCCCTTATAACGAGATGAACCAAACAGCTGATTCCACCCACATCATCGAATTCAATTCAGTTAACTTGGAAGAACTTCACAGCATCCAGAACAAATTATTAATGGAAAGCCCTATTCAGATCGACAATACTCAGCCGGTTGTCTTATATCACACAACCATACCATTCTACATCATAGTACTATGCTCAACCATACTTATCATTTTGGTAATAAGCCGCAGAAACAAATGCTGGAACCTCGGAGCAAATAACTAAGAGAAGCAGCAAACTTTGAAGACACATACTCGTACATATGAAGATGTGACCAGAGATACCAGGAAACAAGATGGAGTCCTAGCAACATTTTCACTCAACATGATCAAATAGTTGCTGATCTGCGGGTGGAGGTGTTAAGTACGGATCCCTAATGGATATCGCTAACCTTGCAATTTCTTCAGTTTACGTCGAGAGCATAGAAACTGCATCGATGACGTCCGGCCAGACACGAGCCGCCGACGCGGCGGAATTCGACATTAGCAATTAGTTATTTTAATACATATTTTTGTCATTCCATATTCTAGCATCGAATAGGTTTCACCAATTTTAATTGTAATAATTTCCTTAAAATAAATTAGTTTTAAAGTAACTTTGGTTTTTTTTCGATCCATCGCCTGCAGTTTACATTATTGGTAAATAAACAATTAGTACAGATATTCTATTTCACGAAGTCCTTTCGGCTTTGATTGTAGTAGTGACGTATCCCGACAAGCGCGCTTGTGTGTGTAAAAGTAGGTAACGTTAGCAAAAAAATCTGATATATATTCAAGTCGAGATTTAATAATCTAAATAAAATTTTGGTTTTAAAAGTATATACATTTTGTAAATAAATTAGATTAGGTTGCAATAAATACAAAAATATTAAGAATATGTAGGCATTTAATTAAGCATTGCTGTTACAGAATGGAAACGAAACAAGTAGGACTATTCAGTATTTTCAATCACTATCAGATAAATTTTCGATTTCCGATTCCGTTTTGCTGTCGTCAGAATCATCTTGTACATTGATTATAAATTCAAAATCGAGATCAAAATATTTCAAGTAGTCTTTTTAAATTTTTTCAACATGAGCACAAGTTTTTTGACACGTTTCACTGCTAACTTGGCCCAAACTTTCATTGATCAGTCTTTCCGTATTCGTCATGTTTTGCTCGATATTTTTAGATGCGACATAATTTTTAACGATCCCCCAAATATTTTCAATCGCATTTAATTCTGGGTGATAAGGCGTAAGACATCAAAACCCTTGCTTTTTATAAAATCGTCAATCTTGTAGATTACGTGTTGGGCTTTGTACTTCTTTATTGTATCGTACAATTCCAATTTAAGAAGAGATTCATCAAATGCTATACCCTTATCCCTGAGCCATTGCTGCATATCGGCTTTCTTTGTAGATTGCGTCGGTAGTCGTTCAGCCCGTGTGTTGTGATAAGATGCATTGTCTAAGACAATGACAGAGCGCGGAAGTAAATTGGGTAGCAACTTTTCATTTAGCCATTTTACATAGTTATGTTATGAGTTGGCCTTATAAACCAAGGAAGCATTTTCAATAAAACCATCCTTGGTTCCCGCGTGCACTAAAATAAAGCGAGTGCCTGTGCTAATTTTTTTTAAAACGGAGTTCTTTCCTTTTTTTTGCCCAGGTGTTGTTTCGCACGTGTGTCGAAAGGACGTAGCTCTCATCGGTGTAGACAATGGGCTGACTTTGAGAGCGGTACTCTGTTATTTTTTTTTAATATTTTAAACGCCACATTTGTATATCATGACGCTCCGTCAAGACTTTACGGTTGTTCTCTGTTTTGCGCCACTTGTAACCTAATTTCAACAGTAACTTGCGAACAGTTTCTAAACAACCTTCGAATCCGATTTTTTCATTCAATGCTGTTCTTAACTTAGCTAATGTTGGAATTTCTTTATGGACAATATGGAAATCTTGTACAGTACTGCGAACCACATCGGCTGTAAAGTTATCTATATCCACTTTATTATCTCGCTTTCTCCTTTTCTTCATAGGTGAAGTGAATTTTGATGAAGTGGATGGCAATTCCTTCTCTTCTTTTAATATTCTTTGAACTGTTTTTTGGCTCACACCCGTAGCTTCAGCTGTACGGCGTGTAATGTCTCGTAAATGAGACAAATCACAGTTGAGTTCCATTAATGATTTTATAAATTCATATTCTTCTCGCAGAAAATGATAAACACTAGCTATCATGTTTCGACCCTAAAACAAAATGTAATCAAAATAATTAAGTAATATAAACATTTTATAACACAAAAAAACATTCATTTTATAAATACTTCTATTGCTATATTAAGTATCTTTGTATAACATTTTAATTGAAAACGTATAAATAAATATTACCTCACTATGGACAACTCTTCTTCGTTTTGTTGCCATGCTGACCTTACTCCGTGAAACAATTTGGCGCGAACTAAAAACCACTACTGATCCGGACCGTGTCCCGATCGACACTGAGCGCTCTCGAGGTTACGCACACAAAAACAATGTGCATGTGCACGCTTGACAACATTCATAGCCAAACGGACTTCGTGACATAGAACATCTGTAACACAACAAATAATATTTACACTACTTTACTATTCAAAACGAATTACTTATAACTTAATAAGATATAAAAAGCAAAACATTCAAGATCGGATATAAATATAAATTGCGTGTCACATGAAACAAGATGGCTTGTCGATAAAAAAACACTACCAATTAAAATTGTATCACTGTCATACCATATTTTGCCGGATTATACAGTCCAAGGTTTCCGAAACTTATTTTCCTAACTCCCCAAAAACCAAGCGAAATTTCCCAAATATGAGAAGAAAAATAAAAAATTATGAAGTTTTTAATTATTTTTATAGGGCTTTTGCTATTCCTTACAATTTATATTTTTTTTGGAAGGTATAAATTCGACAATACCACCCTGTTTTTTTAATTGTCTCTAGTAGTCATGAAGGAAACTTCCCCGCAATTCGGGGAATTGTCCAAAAATTGGGAACCTTGGTCTTCAATACTTTTCGTTCATTAAATCTTGACTTTACACACAGCCAATGGGTGGCGAGCTCCTGCCGCAGGAGTTGAAAAAAAAATAAATTTAACTGACCTTAGGTAACAAATTGGCAACGTCGCACGCGCGCGAGCGCGGCGCGGCGTGTGTTCTCTCGTGTCAAAGCGGTCGGCCGGCGCGCGGCGGCGCCTGTGATGCGGGCGGCGCCCTACACCTCCGCGAGCGCTGGCTTTTATGTTAGTTTTTGAAATACGCGCACAACAACAAAAACACTCAAATTTTTAAATTCTCGATGTGTCCTCCATTAACATTAATGCACAAATTATACCGACGGAGAATATTGTTATATATTTTTCTAATTAAATCACTGTCCATCGCTAAGCACTTTAATTTATGAAATGCTAAAATAATCCAATTTTTTAGTTCATCAATTGTATTTACCTCTGAGGCATACACTTCACCCTTAATGTACCCCCACAAAAAGAAATCCATGGGAGTGAGGTCTGGAGATCGTGGTGGCCACCGAACAGGTCCGAATCGACCGATCCATTGCTGCCCAAACATTTCTGTGAGCCGCTCCCTGGAAGCCATCACAGAATGTGGAGGCGCTCCGTCCAGCTGGTACCACAACTTGCGATGAACTGCTAAAGGCAGTTGGTCAGTGTACTCGGCCACAGGACCACTTAACAGTTCTAAAAATTTCGCCGCTGTAAGGGTGCCGTCAATAAAAACTGGTCCGATAATATTATTATTATGGATACCAGCCCACACATTGAGAGAAAATCTGTACTGGTGTTCAGATTCTCGAAACACGTGTGGATTTTCCGAACTCCAGTATCGGAGGTTTTGCCGATTCCAGATGCCGTTCCGAGTAAAAGTCCTTTCATCGGTCCATATTAAATTGGATAAAAAATCACCGTCTTCGGTTGTTTTATTTAGAAACCATTGGCAGTAACTGTTCCTGACCGGCAAGTCTCTCGATAACAAAGCTTGCACCTTCCGATATTTATAAGGTTTGCGTTTGTTAGGTTTTAGAACCTTGTGGATGGTTTTATGACAAACCGTAAACTGCCGGGCCGCTCGGTGGAGACTCGTTGTCGGATTGCGGGAAAAATGGTCTAAAATTCGTTCTTCCCAAGCAGCAGGTATTTGCCGCGATGGCACTCCCTCTTGTTGTGGCACTATACTGTTATGGTCCCGTATTCTTTGTACTGCTAATTGTATGGTGCGGGCGTTTCTAGGGCAATTGCGTCTGTCACCATACCTCTCTCGGTATGTTCGCAGAGCTTCAGCTGCGTTTTCACGGCATTCGCCGTAAATTAAAATCATGTCTGTGTATTCTGACGCCGTGTAAGTTACACGAGGCATTGTGGAACACTTTAATTACACACACACAACCAAAGTTTAACAAAACAATCACAAAAAAAAACACTACATAGCACTAAATAATAATAATTCCAAGTTACGTGTCCTATCACAATAAAAAAGGAAGTACTGTCTGTCTTAAACTTATTTAGTGTCCTATCACAAAAACAAAATTACAATTGTCAGCGCGCGAGTTCGACAAAACAAAATCAGCGCAAGAGGTTCCGTCACCAAACGGTAGCGCCGGCGAACTGAAAAAACAAGTTTTCTAGGCGCCCCACTTACCGATCGCTAGGATTTAAGACGCAAAACAGTGAGCTATTTCTATTTCTTTTACGTGCGGGATGTTTTGCTATGATTGTCACTGTCGCAGTGAAAGTGCACGTGTGTGTATTTATTTTGCTTCCTTGTTTGCATTGCCATCTTTTAGCGAAAATATTTGGTTGTTTGTTGCGGCAACAACGCATCGTTGGTATACTCAAAATCGTTTTAAGGTGCATGACCTATGCGTATAGACATAATCAGCTGTTAGAAAAGATACATCGTGTTCAAACGGGGCAAAAACTTAAAAAATCATTTGCGACTAAACTACTGCTCCTATTTAATTGATTTTTGGTACAGAGCTTGAAAATGGTACCTAGTTTATGCTGTTTAAAGGAAAGCCTCTCTGTCGTATCAACTTTGTATAGTTAAAATAAACGCATTTGGCGTTGTTGGTAGGGCAGGCTAGGCCTATTTGCCTCTATGGACGGCACGCCCCTGATTCCAACTACAAATGTAAGTTTGTAAGCACAATATTGAGTGATTTACCATGTTGTTGTATTCCTGTAATCTGTAAGTACAGAACTATTATCTGCGTTTTTATCAAAATTTTAGACTCCGCAGTTTCGGAGATAAAGGAGGTCAATTTTCATCTATTTTCTTTAATAACTTTAAAACGAATTATTTTAAAATTATTAAATAAATATATTTGATTTCCTCATAACAAGTCCTTTCATTTGATATGTCACACGGTACAGTTTGCAAAACATGTTGTTTTAATTTTCTAACTTTTCCCCCAAAAATTCATTTTTGGAGGAAAAGTTAGAAAATTATAAAATACATTTATTTACGTTACTTACACGTTCGTGTTTGGATCACAGAAATTTATATGTGTATCAAATTTCAACTTAATCGGTGCTGTACATTCGGAGCAAAACGGCTGTGACAAATGAACAGACAGACAGACAGACACACGAGTAAATCTATAAGGGCTCCGTTTTTTCGTTTTGAGAACGAAAACACACAGTTGTACAGAACCCTAAATACGCTCTCTAGGAAAACACAAATATACTTTCATAAATACCGATTCAGTGACGTCATTCGCCGGTAAATTTTAGCAACCTGTCTTCTGCGAAACCATAACTTTACACCGTGACCGTCACCACTTTAATTCCCGGATTACAACGCAACGAGTAAAATACAAGAATTTATGATTAACTTATAATGGTAAATTAAAGTACATACAGTGATAATTAAATTATTAATCAGTCGTAGGTAGGATCCAGCCTTGAGCTTATCAGTCACTACTAACCTCTCGATACAGGAAGAAGAATCTTAATCCAACTATGAATTATATTGTATGTAAGTATTTTTCTTCTATTAAAATACCACAACCTCTAATATTAAAGGCTGTGCAGAATAACATAAAATAAAAAAAATAATTAGGCTGAGAATCAAAATTACATAAGAATTTAATTTTGAATGTCAAAATTACATAAGATAGTCCCCCAAAACGCCCGCCCTTCATCACTGCTTGCAGTGCTTTCTGGGAAGAAGAAGTGAAAGTCATAATCAGTGACTCAAGTAAAAAAGCGACACCTGGTTTCGGGAATGAAAATTATCGACGTACCAAAATTAAACGCAAGTCAAGTAATTCTATTAGCTGTTGATAATTCATTCAACCAGTCGCAGCAGTTTATGGGGGTGCTTGACAATTTGTTAACAAATTTTTGTGTTGCTTTTCGTTCCAGAAACCGGACTTATGTGACTAGAAGGGAAGGCCCAAAGATAAAAGAATATATCGCACGCTTCATAGGTAGAATACTGACCTATTAAAGCTTGAGTCAAAGTGAGGATCCGACTAGACCCTAGGCGATTTTCCAGAAATCTATACTTTTTTGAGTTAAGCCAATATTCTTTTAAGCGTGTGATATGTACTCCTCTTCAACTTCTTCTGCTGTGTTAATTGTCTTTTTGTATGCACGGGTTTTTGTGACAAATAAACTAAATTTTCTTTATTTCTTCTCAAACTTCCAAATGCATAATATCAAACAACCAATTTTTTTCCCGTTACAGTTATTTGCTGGGTCCTCATCCTGCATCATTCTGCACTTTTGCAGCCATCAAGTTCCGCAGAAGACTTCCTGGCAGGCAAGCATATCAATTCAAAAAATTGCGTAGATCTGTGCCGAGAAGTGAATCTAAGAAAACGCAGCCCTGCCTTTTCTATGCTGCAAAATATGATGCCGATGAAAATGAAAAACCTTAGGAGGTTTAATCATAATGGTTACAACTTTAATTCTATTCAGGATGTAGTAATGGACTTTCTGTGTGATTGTGATGCTTTTTCTTTGCAAATATAATTCTTTAAATATTTTTTTAGAAATTGATTGTTTATTTAATTTATTACCAAATATATATTTTGATATATTTTTAGAAATAAATTGTTTATGGCATTAACTACTGTAAATCAGAGTAGTTAATGGCATAAACAATTTATTTCAATTTATGATGATTTTCACTAAACAATTCACGTAATCAACACCCTATTTCCAAACACCTTTCAGAATATTATATTATCTATACTTGATACTGTATCAACTAACTTACTAATGCCAAAATCTCTTTAACAACATAGCGCTATACAAGTATGTATCAGTTATCTGTACAAAGTCATAGAAAAACATTATTATTAAAATAAAACATAAAAAATATTTGATTTCCTACAAAATAGACATAGATATCATCTTTCTTTACCTCGACTTCGTTAAAATACCGCGTAATAAATTATTGGCATTTGGCCCCACACTCTCACCTTCCATCCTGCGCCACCCTGTCACCTTTGCACTGTATGATCTTATGACTGCGTCAGTGAGAATAGAACAGAATTTTGGGTCAAACATGCTTGAACTTTTTGCCATCGATACGCTAAGAAGAATACCAATCTGGTATTGTTTCATTTCTGCTATGGCTTTCCCTCAAAAATTAATTTAAAAAGAGGTATATAATCACACTGTGTAGTGGTCTATAAAACTTAAAATCGTACATACTGCAGGGTGATCTCCGCGGTTTCAACTTTTGGTTTCTAGCTGGACATCAAGTTTTTTTGCTTTATATTTTTTTATTCAAATTTGACTATGAGTCCAAACAAAGGTGTCAATTTTCTATTAAAAAAAATCATTCTTTGAAAAATATGTATTGAATCAAGTCGTATTTATTATTTTGGCCAGTTAATTCTAAATTGTACCAAGTAAAACTGTGACCCTAATCAAGTTCAACGGTGTCGTGTTATCTGCAAAACTATGTAAAATATGATATCACTGTTTATTGTCGAGTTCTTAAAAATACCATGCAAAATATGTGTCTCTTTTTTCTAATTTTATATGTACTTCCGTTTATTGGATCACCCAACGGAAATTTTATCATTTTCCACTGGTGTAATACCCTATTTTATTTGTCGTAGGTGTAGAATCATTTCAAAAGAGCCGCTTTCGGCTTTTTTTTTCAGGGTACCGGACTCTCTACCAGGAATGCGGGTGATTGGTTCGTTATTACCAGCTGCTTAGAATCTGCATGCACTCGGTTCGTCACGACCAGCCGCACAGAACCATAGGAGTCCCTAGACCGGTCTCTCCGTATTGGTGTGCCTCGCTGCTGTTCAGTCGAGGCGCGCTACGCTTTGCAGTTGGAGTCCGTCAGGATTATTTTTCTTTTACTTAAAACTTCACACTTAATTACTATAGTTATTAGTACTTTCTGCGATAACTTTTTAATTCTAGTTGATATTCTGTTTTATCAGCTCTGTTTCGCTCGGGATAACTTAGTTTCGCCTTTATAAGATAATATTCATTTGACAAGTTACGTAACATTTAGGGGTCGTGAATCTAAAACCAACTGAAATCGATTCCTTCGTTCGTAAACCAATAGCGTGACAAAATATTTACCATCTGATCTACCTAGTTTTCTCGTAATCCCTCTTCAATTAGGCCAAATTTCCGCTTCATTAACTGTTTTGATCATTTACCCCGTCTGCCCCAGAAGGGAGGGTTATGTTTTTTACTTAAGTTTTGTAGGTTTTGTTTTTTTTTTTTGTTAAATCATATAAAAAAATCTAACAACAAAACCTACAAAACTTAAGTAAAAAACATAACCCAGGGAGGGTTATGTTTTATACTTAAGTTTTGTAGGTTTTGTTTTTTTTTTTTTGTTAAATCATATAAAAAAATCTAACAACAAAACCTACAAAACTTAAGTAAAAAACGTAACCCAGGGAGGGTTATGTTTTTTGTTTAAGTTTTGTAGGTTTTGTTGTTAGATTTTTTTATATGATTTAATTATTATAAGTCTTAAAGTGGTGAGTTCTCTTTTTTTTAATTCCACTACAATGACATCTGTTGCACTCATTTGTAATGACTAGAGTCAATACAAATTAGTGCAACAGACGAAAGACGTCGTCCAAGACGTCTTTTTAAATATGTTATGGATTAAACTACCCTTTTTTTTTTTGAGGTTGGGAAATCATCAAATAACTTCTCCCGCTCTGGGCGGAGCGGGAGGGTGTGTCAGACTCTTACTGACTAAAACCCACCCGTATTCCTTCCTGTTGCCTGTGTTGCGGGGGCCTCGGTGACCCATAAGTACCTTCCCGCGACCCCGGCAGGCATCGGCCCTAGTGGACCCCTACCTATGCGCTGACGACATCTCTTTGAGGCGCGCGTGGAATACAACGCGCCGTCGACCCGGGCCTGGTCCTTACCGGACGGTGAGCTACCCATTGCTCAACCTCCGCAAGCCCGCGCCTACGGTGGCCGGAAATCCGCCCGGGATTCCCGACGCCCTGGGCGTCTCCTGCGGCGGCTAGGGGCGAGGGGGCGCGCACGACGAGCTGCCCCAACTTTGTGCCCCAATAATAAACTACCTATAGCCGCATAGGAAACATAGATTTTTCGTCGTGCCTCCAAGTCACAACGTCGCGCAAGTCCAGCCTTTTTATCCATCGCACTCTCTCTGCGCTCAATACTCTCTTGAACGCTAAACCTGACTGTGATGTGTTCGTGGAGGATTTGCAGACGATCTTGTCAGTATGTCTGAGTTCTGTAAAATGAGTATATGAAATTGTGTAACGATTTTATTTTTAACTAACGTAATTGGCCGAAAATAAATAGATACCTACCTAATAGTTTTGAGCAAGGCATGTGACAAGGGATAGATTAGTAAATAAAGGCATCAAACGAGAAAAATTTGAAAATAACTCTGTTAGGTTTAATGTTTCCTCATATCTTACAGAAAAACAGCGAATAAAAGTTATTGACGGTCTGAGAGTCTGATTTTCTCATACTAACACAGCAAAATCTGGAGTCCCACATGAAATGAAATGAAATGAAATTGTTTATTTTGTAAATAGGATATGAGAATCACTTTTACACGTCATATTAAAAAATAAGCTAGATGGAGTCGACATTTCCTATCTGACTACCCCTGAGAAGAAATGGCGAAACAAACTCAAGGGTCAAAGTCTCTTTTAAAATCCAGACATAATCTTGGTCAGATCATGTGAGGACCATGTAGATCTATGTCTGAAATGGTCTTTTGAGGAAAGAACCACACAAATTTGAGTAGACCTGTCCAGTCAGTGCAAGCATTTGTCAGTAATCGTGTAGCTCAACTCAAAACTTAAGGAGCTCAACGACTCGACGAACAATACCAAGGAAAGGACAATTGGGTTGGCCGCATAAAGAACTCAAAATGCCAGACCATCATTAAAACTAAGAGAAAAAAAAACAACAAGAAATAAATAAAAATGACCCACATAGTGCTCACATTCACAATAATTAAAGTAATATAATACTTTCAAGGTACATAAATATTCACTTAATTTTGCTTATAATATTCATCAATGTCAATATGTACATATAGTTGTATATAATGATGATTTTGCCTAATTTAAATATCAAATTTTATGGTTTTAGCACAAAGCTTATCAGAGCAAGCAGCTCAATCCCAAGCTTTTTTGTCTTCTAAATAATCTGAAATTTTATAGTACCCTTTTTTACAAAGTTTGGTTTTAATACAGCTTTTAAATCGTTTAATGGGTAAATTTCGAATAGCAATAGGAAGTTTGTTGTAAAAGCGTATACATTGACCCATGAATGAGTTGCCTACTCTGTGGAGGCGAGTGTGAAGTACAGCAAGATTATGTTTATTCCTGGTATTTAAACTGTGGATATCGGACATTTTCTTAAAATTTGATATATTTTTGTGTACATACATAAGACTATCAAATATATATTGAGAGGCTACAGTCAGAATATCTATTTCTTTGAATTTTTCTCGAAGGGAATCTCTTGGACCTAGGTTGTAAATGGCTCGCTCATGGGTCACACACACTAGGCCCTATTCTTCCTATCAATATAAACTTTGTCAACGAACGTTACACTTTGTAATTGGAACGAAGTTCCTTATCGCACGTCATATTTAGGTCACGACACTTTTGTTACGTAACAATATTATCGTCTAGCTCTAACAAAAGTGTAGTATAGCTCTCATTCGCCAAGTGTGTAAAAGCGAAAGGAACTTGGTTCCAACCGCTTGTCTCATGACACCTCTCGTGTATTTTTACCATTTTCACAGCGAATATCTACAGCATAAAGGAGTATAAACAAAAATAAATCTTTGTAATGCAACTGCATAATATGCAATGTTTAATGTGAACTTTCTTGTGGTACAGTTTTTATTTAGGCCATTTTACCTCTGTACATCTCGCTAAGTGAGGACAGTCTCCTTGCTTTGATCTTGTTGCTTTTTTTGCGCCCCGTTCCAATCCTGGTTCATATTTAGGCCATATAAGAGAGTCAGTCCAGTGTTTAGATGAAGTATCCGTTTTTGCACCGCAATCGCACAGAAAATCCGTCACATCCCGGACAGAGTCGTAATCTGGTTGGTCATGGTTAGATCTCCTTCGGTACACCTTAAAATTTAACGGCAATGCATTTTGTAGAAGCATTGACAATGTAGGACTTTTTTTCCTTAGGTTTATATTTACATCTCTGCATAGACCTTCGCAATATTTTGGTTTGTCATGCTTGGAGGAAGAAGTAAAGGTATCATATGCGTAGCTTGACGTCTCCGACTGTGCTGGTTGATGAAATATGAGGACCCAGCAAATAACTGTAACAAAAGGTTAAGACGTATGAGTATCTGCTTCAAGTAAGATCTTTTAAATCGAAACAACTAAACATGGTAGACTAGATGTCTGCACCACTTTATTAGATGCAGTAAAATTGTGAATAAAATGATTATTCTTATAATATAAATTAATAACTTTACTGGTGACCCGCCCTGCTTCGCACGGTTCTTTCGACTTGACAAAATATCGAGATTTCTTTATTTATTATTTATTTATTTATCTTTATTTCAGGTAGAACCCATAAATGTGTTAGTATTCCTTAACCTATGTTAGTATATTAGACTAAAACACACACTAACTAATAATAATTAATTAATTACGCCATCTCACGGAGACACCTGGCAACAGTACATGCACTGCGCACAGGTGCCCCATAAGGTGGCCCTCAGTCTTACTAGCAATAACACTCAGAAGACTGTTGTCGCTGCCCCGCATTCGACGCAGTAGTGAAGCGGATCTTTTACGAATGATCGCAAAGAAGTCGTCTGTACGCGCTACTGTGAACATTCCTGACGCGCTACAGAAACGAGGCAGCGACAGCAGTATCCGAAAAGCATTATTGTACTGCACACGCAGGGCATTAAAGGTTTTTTGCGAGTATCTGGTCCACAGACTGCAAGTATAAAAGGTCTGGCAATAAGCCCTAAACAGAGTAATCTTGACATTGCTGTCGCACTTTGCAAATCTGCGGGCCAGCATGTTGCATCTTACGGTCAACGCCCTCCTCTCCCTCTCAATATCACAGTTATCAGTGCCATCCTCTGTAATCCAGTGACCAAGGTATTTGAACTGTTTTACTCTGTTTAGAGTGGCACCACAGAGCGAGACTGGTGGTACAACTTCATAGGTCTTGTTTTGTGCCATAAAAACTAACAGCTCGCTTTTCTTGGCATTATACCTTAGTCCATGGGCTCCAGCATAGCACTCACATATATTTAACAGCTTCCTAAGAGCTTATTATGTGTAAATTTAAAATGAATGTTTTATTCAGATAAACCTAAATTCTGTAAGCGATGAAGAACAACGCGATCACATAGACAGACACGAAAAGTGACTCCGGTCAGTCCCCACTGAGTCTTTGGGGCGCGCGGATATAACGGATGAGCACCTTATTGCATTATAATAGAGTTGCAAACTGCGTGGCCCAAGACTCCTATTCAGTGTCAGTGGGGATTCAAGGGATCGGGAATGCGACTCCTGTTCGGAATCAATGGGGAGTTACCGGTTTATGTGTGTACCTACTAGCCTTTGTTCGCTTAAGGGCAAATTCTCAAAACACCAAATTCTCATATGGGCAAATTCTTATAATGGCAAATTCGCATATGGGCAAATCTAATACAGCAACCTACAAAAGTTTAGGTACACTATGTTTTCCTACCAAAAATCTGTTCGTTCCCGTATGACTCGTGTAAAACAAAAATGTAAACCTTGCGGTTAAGGGTCGGGTAATTGCCGTTCACCTTGGCCATGCAAATGTGCGTCGTGCTCACGCCGCGCGCAGTTCGATTTCATAGGGAATAATTATTTTTAGTAAAGAAAATATGAATATTTGAAAAAAATTACAGATAGAACTATAAATAATAAAAAAAAGTTTATACAAATAAAAACATGAAAATATCTTAAGTAGTTTGAAAATAATAACGTTTTTTATGCTTTGGGTGGACATTACTTCCTGAATTTATTTAATTAAGTATTTTACTACAATACTTAAATACTCACATATAGAATTCATGTGTATGCGTTCTAGTTAAAATATTTTTTTTGCGTAACTTATTTGCATTATATGAAGGCGTAATAACAGATTTAAAAGTCACTAAAATCATATATCTGCACCTTAAGAGAAATGTAAAGAGAAAAAAAACCTCACACATATATTATTATTGTCTTGATAAAATTATTTGAAAAAATATTTTTTTAATCTAAAATGTAAGGAAGTTATAAAATGAAATCTTACGGGCAAAAGAAACCGTCCAAATCATATCGAAAGTCGAGACGGCAGATTCACGAACTCAGTATGAAGACTAAACAGGTAGGTAACACTGCTAATAAGTTGCTAATCACTACACGAATTAAAGTTTTACATTTATTCTTTACTTCTGCCCGCGACTTCGATCGCGTCGAAGTAGTAAGACACTAAAACATAATAAAATAACAGCCACATTTTCATTAAAAAAAAACTGCCTCGTTGGTCTAGTAGTCGCATGCGCTACTGTTTAGCATGAGGTCCTGGGTTCACTTTTCGAATCAGGCAGTGTTTTTGGATTTTCCACCTGGAATTTCTCAGTAACAGTCGGAAGTCTAGATTTGTGCCCAGTTAATAGCGATAGACTCGTAGGGGCGTGCCATCCATAGAGGCAATTAGGCCTAACCTACCCTACCAACAACGCCAAATGCATTTATTTTAACTATGTAATACAATAATACAAAATATAAAAAAGTTAAACTCCTGTTATAACACTTATAGCAACTTGTCGCGCCTGTATGACGTAACTCACAGTTCGACGAAGCTCGGTACGCGCTATTAAAACAGGCAGGCACACGGCCAGCCTATATCCCATTGATAAATTTACGCACACTGGTGTATATTTTCGTGTGTATGAACGGCATGCATATTGACATGGTTTAAATTATGGGCGTAACTACTGCGACTGGAGCTGGCCACCGCGTGTTGTGATTGGCTGTGTGTAAAGTCAAGATTTAATGAATGAAAAGTATTGAAGACCAGGGTTCCCAATTTTTGGATAATTCCCCGAATTGCGAGGAAATTGAGAAACAGGCTACACAGAGACACGATAGTTTCCTTAATGACTACTAAAGACAATTAAAAAACCAGGGTGGTATGGTCGAATTTATACCTTCCAGAAAAATTATTAATTATAAGGAATAGCAAAAGCCACATAAAAATAATTAAAAACTTCATATTTTTTTATTATTCTCCTCGTATTTATGAAATTTCGCTTTGATTTTTGGGGAGTTAGGAAAATAAGTATCGACAACCCTGGACTGTATTATCCGGCAAAATTAGGTAGTCCCTTTTGTGGAAGAACACGGTATGACAATGATGCAATTTTAATTGATAATGTTTTTTTATCGACAAATTAGAAATTAGATATTATATTTTTCTTAGAGAATGTTGTTTCTTGTGACAAGCAATTAATATCCTATCTTGAATGATTTGCTTTTTTATATCTTATTAAGTTATAAGTAATTCGTTTTGAAACGTACAGTAGTGTAAATATTATTTGTTGTGTTTATTATTTGTTTATTTACCTAAGAAAGGTGTTCTGTTGTGAAATTTGCGCCGATAATGAGTGTTTGTTAGAAGTTAAAAGCAGTAAGTTTTCGCAATTATCGTTTAATGATAAGATTCAAGTTGTGTCTAAAGGTAGAAGATGTGTATCCGAATTACGAGAATTAATCCAAAAATATGATATTTGCATCGTCAGAAAATCGTGTTTTGAACCTTGAATAATGTGGTGAGTTCTTGTAGTTATAAGTTTTGTTTAAACAGGATTATTTTCAATGTTTTTTTTCAAATATTATAAATCAATAGTGACTAATTTGAGGGTCATCATATGTAAAGCGACGCTGAGATGTTGCGCGAATTAGTTTTTTTTTTTTGGTGTCAGTATGCCTGGCTTACCCTCCGTGGGGAACCACTGCGCGCCACTGTAGACTACCCTATCACATGGGACCTAAACTACTAGCAAAATGTGGGTGTACTGTTGGTGCACCTCTGCCTAACCCTTCGAGGCAAACTGGCTTGATGTTATGTTATTTTTTTATAAAAACTTTCCTGTAAACTACGTTTGTAGTTTTGGTCTCAGCAGCCTCAATATACAGAGACTCAGGACTGGTGACGCGGGAGCAAGCGATGTACAGTTGTCCGTGTGAGAAGCAGTTAGTCACGAGGTCGACGACCCAGTCTGTAGTAGCAAGTTCCCATTGCTTACGAAGTTTTTCGTTTTTAGTAAATTTAGGAACGCCTGCGTTCCTGCATATACTAAATACATTCTTACAGATTATTCCTGACGTATGGCTATCACTAAAATAACAGTCACTTTATATTTACATAGACTGGGCGCTACAATGAAGACTGGCCGAAAATGACCAAAATGTTTATCGTTCATAGAATTCTTAACGTTAAAACTCGAATTGAATACCTATTTTTTTATTAATTTGTCTATAGTTGTACTGTTTAAATGACTAACATCAAATACATATTTGCTTGCGATCAGTGCATGGCTTAGAAACTTGATTTTTTTTTTTAGAGCTCCAAGTGACCGTACTACACGTTCCTGAGAGAAAGGGACTTGACAGACAGATGGACAGACGGCCGGACAACGAAATGATGACTTTACATTTTTCCTTTTGAAGTACGGAACCCTAAAAAGTAAGTTGGTGTCTCATTTCCCACAAAATGTATGAGAAAGTTTTTTTTCGATTTCTAACTCTGTCCTAGTAATGAAAACTCAGCTGGTCTAATAGAGTTTTTTGATCCTCATAAGAAACAGTATTCATTGACATAAATAAAACGTGTGTGGTCGGGGGACCCCCAGTCAGGAACGAAGTTCTTTCTCACGTATGTTTAAAACAAAAACAAAATTTTTGCAGCCGCCATGGTGGATTTACTTTTTGACCATACTTTAGCACCCTCAAAAATTATGAAAATGACACCCATGACGAAAAATTTGAAAATTTTCGCCGCCGTCATCTTGGGTTCTCGTTTTGACCACACGATGGGCTTTAGCACCCTCGTAAACTATGAAAACAACACCCATGACGAAAAATTTTTAAAGTTTTCGCAGCCGCCATCTTCTCGTTTTAACCTAATTCACACTCTATCGAGAGAGAGTAAAGAGAAAAGTCGCAACTTTCAACGTTTTTTCATCGTTTCTTTGGAAACATCGTTCCAAAAAAAAATGTGAATGTTGCCCATTTTCTTGCTGACTGTAAGTTGTTTTTAAAATAAAATGTCTCAAGAGTTAAGGATCGATCTCAGACCGATTTCGTGTAGCTACAACGGTTAAGTTACCCTTACTGCCCCATCTCAAAAATCCACTGTGTATTTACGTTATGATGATAGACTGCGTAGCCACATAAAGATATAGCGTGATGATGATCATTTAAAAGGTTAAATCTGTAACCATCTGAAATGTTCTAACCGTTTGCTTCGTATTTTTACACTTTGCTGTAAACTATAAAGGAATACATTCATAATGCAATGTTGCTCACTCCCTATAGCAAATAGCGTGGTAATAAAATACCGAAACAACTGAACTGACTTATAAAGATTATTTATGCAAAATTTAAACAGAATCACAACAAAGACAGAAATTCTAAAAACTATGTTTTCTGCACTAGAATCGATCCCAGACCTCGTAGCAGTTTCTTTTTCAAAAATATTCAATGAACAATTTTGACATCGCTACGATTTTATTATACGTACAGAATCATAATTCCGTGTCTTCAATTATAACCCGGTAAAGTTTAATTGGTTAAGGCCGTGGCCATACTGGTAAATGTGCGCTTAGACGAGTAACTAAAATCGAATAACTCTTGGCACTTGTAATAATAATTATAATAGGTAGCCCTCCTCACCGAAATTCAGCCATGACAGCCATCCTCAACGGAGACAAGTCATCGACGCGGGAGATTTTATAGTGCACACGTGTGTGCGCAATCGACACAGCTGTACTCTCTCTTCTCTCACTCTCATAGATATGACCGGAGAGAAATCAGGCGCAGGGCCAACGGCGTTTTTTTTTGGGTGGGAAGTCATCAAATAACTTCTCCCGTTCTGGGCGGAGCGGCAGGGCGTGTGCAGACTCTTACTGACTAAAACCCACCCGTATTCCATCAGTTGCCCGGGTTGCCCGGGGACTCGGTAACCCTTTGGTAACTTCACGCGACCCGGCAGAAGGCAAACGGCTCAACGTGCTTTCCGAGGCACGGGGTATCACCCCGCCAACTATCAAACTCCGGAAAGCTACTAAGAAACTTTTTTTTTTGCAATTTACTCCGATGTCATGATTATAGCAATGAATGCCAAAGATGCAATTAATAGAGAATTATGCACAGACAGAAGATCTACTTGTTGTCTGCAAATAAAACCGCTAACATATTAGTTTGTTTTTATTTACCTAATTAAATTTATTTAGTTTTCGCTTCATATTCGTTGTTAATTTATGAAATTTAGTATTTACGCACTTCCTAGCCTGAAGCACAGGTTCAACATATTTCAGGCAAATAAGCAACTGTATTTTAATTGTTAAGTTACTTATTGTAAATCTGCCCCTTTTTATAAATAAATCAGCATTATTATTATACTGCCATACCACATTGAGCTATATAGAGCAACTTTTCACCATATTGAGCTACATAGATTAAGTATTCAGTTGCTCCATATCCCTCCACTAACCGGGAATAGGTAGGTACTGCTCTTTACCTAATTTAGATCCATGGGTACCTAATTATCCATTCTCATTTATAAAATATTGTTTTAATTAAAATTAATAATTTCCACTTATTGTTATCCGTCATTCGTGGCTAATGCTTACGTTAATCGCTTAACAAACAATTAAAAGAGACATAGAATTTAAATTGAATAATTAATAATATGAAACCTTTCATAATTTGCTTTTTTCTAATTATAATCTACCGGTCTATTACATTTCTTGCGCTGTAACTCAGTCCACATTGCCAAGCCGTCTGTCGCTTGTCGGTCGGTGCGAAATGATAACTGTTAAAAGAAAAGCTCCGTGCAGCTATGAATCTGATATCACGTAAGATATTTATTTTAAACATTGTAGCCATTCCCTTTCATTTACTTATTTATTATTTACGCAACAAACTAACAACTTACTGCTATGTTACTCTGACTATAGACCTATAATAGTGTGAGGAGCTCGAGGATAAGTAATAACAGCCGTACGGGCCGATCGATCAGGTTAAACTACGCTTGCTGCGATTGGGCCATGGATGGGTGACCATCTTTACATACCAAGACGAGGGGTCTTGGTATGTAAAGATGGTCACCTCGTGCCTCGGAAAGTACGTTAAGCCGTTGGTCCCGGCTGTCATTCGTGGATCTTTGATAGTCGTTACTGGCCGTCAGAAGCCCGAAAGTCTGTCGACCCGTCTTACCGAGGGTATCGTATTACCCAGTAATTGGGTTGTGTAAAATACTGGTATTCAGCTACATCCGATAAGAATGGAAGCCGACCCCAACATAGTTGGGATAATGCTAGGCAGATGATGATATCTATGATTTGGTTCCGCCACATAAAGGGTGTACAAAGGCGCTTAACGAAGCTGAGAGTCACTTGTACTCTTCGTCATTAAGGAGTTTTTCATACTATACCTGGGATACTGGTTGAAAAGAGTCAGGAAAACGTATTAAAAATGTTATAACTTGAAACATCCCCACAACTCCAGTACTGTTGCACGCACTCACACTGAAGAAAATGAAACGATACTTTTTACTGTTGTTGTACAGTAAAAAAAAACGGTTCAGGAAACTTATTTTTATGTTAAAATAATTGATTACAGACAGAGCAAAAACAGTAAAGAGCTAAACAGTTATTTCAATTGGATGAACATTAAAGTTTACTGAAACAAACAGTTTCTTTTAAGTATTGTATCGTTTTCAGATCTTAAGAGATGCACAGTAAAATCTACTGTTAAACTCAACTGTTTTTTTTTCAGTTAGTTTTACTTCTTTGGACAATAGGCTCTATTTTTACTGACCAAAGCGGTGAATTCCACCACGCGGGCCCAGTGCGGGTTGGTAGATGTCACATGTCTTCGATTTTTTGGTTATAAGACATGCCGGTTTCCTCACGATGTTTTCTTTTACCGTTTTGAGCAGCAGTGGTAATGAAATAATTTAAAGTAAAGCGCTTGTCTAAGTTCGAACCTACGACCTACAACTCGTAAGTCGCAGCCGTTCGAAACAAACTCAGAGGTCACAGTCTCTTTTAAATTCCAGACATAATCTTGGTCAGATCATGTGAAGACCATGTAGATTGGTGTCTGAAAAGGTATTTTGAGGAAATAACCACACCGATTGAGTGGACCATCCAGTCAGTGCACGCATTTGTCAGTAATCGTGCAGCTCAACTCAGAACTTAAGGAGTTCAACGATTCGACGAACAATACCAAAGAAAGGACATTTGGGTAGGCCGCATAAAGTAATCAAACTGCCAGATTATCATTAAAACTAACTGAGAAAAAGACTAATTAAAAAATATATGATATTAATTTTAAGACACTTATGTGGTATAAAAATAGTTGCTTAGCCTTTTTGTCGTCCAAATAATCTTTAACTTTATCTAATAGAAACCTTTTTGACAGAGTTTCTGTTTAATGTTTCTGTTAATGAAAATTGTAATTGATTACAGACAGAGCAAAAACAGTAAAGAGCTAAACAGTTATTTCAATTGGATGAACATTAAAGTTTAATCATCATTAATCATCGACGAAAATTGAGTTTATAAAACTAACCTCAATTGTGAAATGTAATACAACTTTAAAGTGATATTAGAATTTCAGATTTATGTATATAAATCTAATTAATCAATTCAAAGCACTGAATTTGTAAGTGGCACTACAAATTGGCATGTACAGGTACGTTTTCTGATCCATTTGTTTTCATTTCCATCATACTATTAAAACAGACAGAAGAGTTTTGCGAAACAAAATGTTCTCTCATATTTCAACTTCTGCCACCAAGCCGCATTCTTGAGTTCTGGTTTGAAGAAACATTTACTTGTATATTTGATATACATAGTGGTTGCGCTGATCCAATTGGAATTATAGTACTTATTGCCATTGCCTTTCTCTTTTTATGTTGGCAAACAGATAAAGTTGGTATTGCATCTTCCTATCAAAATCAAATCAAAATCAAAAATATTTTTATTTCACATAAACCTACATGGGCACTTATGAAACGTCAGAAGCTAGGTGCACGGTTCCAATTGGTCGTTTCCTATGGAGAAGAGCCGGCAAAAACCTTCACGGTTACTCTTTTAAAAATAATTGGCTTTTACAATGTTTTCAAATTAGTGTTAATAGGTATGGGAGGACAGTGTAGGCCTGTCGAGATGTACCAGGCACAAAAAAAAAAAAGAAAAAGTAAAAGTTCTACTAAATATCAAGTCTATTAAGCCTACAACGTAAAATATTAAAAAAAATAATAAAAATAAAAACCTATTTAAACCAAATGACGCGTTTGCCATTACAACAAGTCAAGTCAAACAAAATTGTAGGTATATAATGTTTAACAATGAAAATATTAAGTCAAAATGTATAAAAAAATAATAATAATAAACATCGTAATTTGAGAGCAGTTAATAGACATTTAGATAGTTATGCCGTTTATGAGGTACCAGGGAAGCCACATGTGCAGAAGGAATTATTGCAAAACTTCCTTGTCTTCAACGTAGTCTTTAATCTTATAATATGCGTTTTTGATAAGGACTCGTTTGATGTGGGTTTTGAACTTTCCATCGCTAAGTTCTGTAACCGAGTTTGGCAATTTGTTATAAATTGCGGATATTGTTGATAACAAATGATTTGCTTGTTTTTGTTAATCTAAATTTGGTTATCACAATTTCATGTTTACTACGTGTATTTATATTATGAAAATCACTTCTTGTTTTGAAAAGACATAAGTTTTGCGAACATACAAAATACTTTCTAAGATATAAAGAGAAGGCAGAGTTAGTATTCCTTTGAATTTGTTTCTAAGGGACTCTCGAGGACCCATTCTATAGACTGCGCGGATTGCCCTTTTTTGTAAAATAAAAATTGAATCTACATCAGCTGCCGATCCCTACAGCAGAACGCCATAAGACATAATACTGTGAAAATAAGCAAAATATATACCTAGCTGTGGTTATATCAGTTACTGTCTAATTTTTCTTACTGCTTATGCAGCTGAATTTAATCTACCTGAAAGAGCTCTAATGTGGGCTCCCCAATGCAATTTCAAATCTAGAGTAATTCTTTGAAATACAGTTTCCGTAACAGCATCTAGTTTCTTGCCATCATGTTTTAAATTTAGAGCCACTTGGGGTACACTTGGTAGTGAGAACTTAAGACATTTTGTTTTGGTCGCATTAAGTAAGAGATTATTAGCTGCGAACCATTTCGAAAGAACAGCCAGACTATTGTTGACGTGTAAGACATCCGGATCTTTTCTATCTATTTTAAAAATAAGAGAAGTGTCATCAGCGAATAGAATTATATTGGATAAGTTTGCCATCATGTAAGGGAGATCATTAATATAAACTAGAAATAGGTAAGGGCCAAGAATTGAACCTTGGGGCACGCCCATCTTTACTAGAGACCCCGAGGACGTCGCCCCGTTAACGTTTACTTTTGCTGCCTGTTTGATAGATAGGACAGAACAAGATCAGCAGCTTGTCCACGAATTCCGTAGTAGTGTAATTTACAGGTCAGTGTATTGTGGTCAACGCAGTCAAACGCTTTTGAGAGGTCACAGAAAATGCTAATGGCATCCTGGGATTTCTCCCAGGATTCCAAAATGTGACTGATGAGTTTTACTCCTGCGTCAGTCGTCGACCTACCATTCGCCTTTGGCGACTATGTAAAATACTATTAGAATTGAAATGTGACAGCATCTGGTCTAGCATGATTTTTTCATATATTTTACTCAATGCTGGTAGCACAGACATCGGTCTATAATTAGAGGTATCACTCTTACTACCCGATTTTAAAATTGGTACTACTTTACTATGTTTCATTAAATCAGGAAACGTACCGCTGTCTAAACATTTATTAAATATGCCTGTTAGGACAGGGGCTATTGTGTCAATGATATCTCCAAGAACCGTAACGGAAATCCCCCATAAGTCTTCAGTTTTCTTTATGTTAAGACTTTTGAATGCCTTCTTAATTG
The DNA here is from genome assembly GCA_905333075.3 of Atethmia centrago. Taxonomy (NCBI): domain Eukaryota; kingdom Metazoa; phylum Arthropoda; class Insecta; order Lepidoptera; family Noctuidae; genus Atethmia; species Atethmia centrago. The sequence continues at coordinate 21,955,615 of HG995385.1, forward strand.
TGACAATAGAAATGGGCTTGAATTCAAAACTTGGAATGTCCTTAGAGAAGTGTTTTTTGAGAAGAGATTCAGCTAACTTAGGTGATGAGGAGAGAGATTTCGTAATCTTTATTGGGATGTTGATGATGTAAAGAAATTTACTAGTATCTCAGCAACTTTTAACTTATCTGTAATGGTTTCATTATTATTTTTTAAAGACAATTCATTCTGATCTCGCTGTTTTGTATTTCCAGTTTCTTTGTTGATTACCTGCCACACAGCTATTATTTTATTGTCAGAAATACTAATTTTGTTACTTATTAATTTAGATTGATGAACTCCTATCTCCTATCCCATCCTACACAGTGCCTTTCGTTCGCACGTGAGCAAGCACCAAGTGGTGTACCCAACACCAAGTGGCTCCATCCCGCGCAATCGTGTCACATCATATGGACGAGAGAAGAAAAAAAGATGGCGAATTGTATGTGTGTTCGAACCGCATCGCTCGCAACTCGTGCGCTGAAACTCGGGGAAACGGAAAAGAAGATTCGTGGAATTGCATATATGTCAGATAAGTTAATAAGTGGATGGAATAGTATATGTATAAGTAATGATATCCACTAAATTATCAAGTTTTGAGTTTCAGAATGGTTACTAGTTATGTACTGAGTATGGCAGTACCTATGAATATGGTGTGTAGGGAAAGGATTTCATGAAGAAAAGCACAGAGACAAGACTAGGTATTTATTTAAATTAGGCTTGTCAGGTAATACGTTAAAGAGAAAACTAGTTGTCCGTTCCTAAACTAGGTCTTCATGGAGAAGGACAAGAAACTCCATGGCAGCTTGGTTTAAAGTATTTTATCAACACATTTTTAAATTAGTATACATTATCTTTATCACATTAATCTCTTCGACCATTTCTAAAAGCTATAGAAATTTATCAACGGAAAGAAACAGAACATGAATATTCCTTAATTCGATTTAACACTTATGACATATTAACAGATACATAAAAACATAGTTATGAGCAATAATCAAGATATAGGATCAATTAACTTACGGAACATTATAGGTAGTCCATCTTTCACAACATTTGTATCAAAAAGTCCTCTAACTCGCGGATCCACATCTCTTGTCCAGTCCCCCCATCTTACCCAAGTACAACCCACGTTGCCGCCATTTTAGACCAATCGCAGATGGTCACCAATTATTGTTTACTCATTTCTAATTTATGTAATAATTAACAAATCGAAGGTAGTCGAACCTTTTTAAAACTTAATAAGATAATTTAGCAATTTAGTATGTACTTATTTGCAATCGAAAAGTAAACTTATAAGTTATTAACATCAACTTACAAATTCTGGAAATCGTTTTAAACTACTTGTTATTTGAAAATAGCAATATAAAATCGTAATAAACATTATAGTATAATTTTAATTATACCTTAATCATCTATTGTAATTCTAAATTAATAAACATTTGTTTTGGTTAATCTAAAAACCACCAACCATAACTTAGGTTTTGATATACCTACTTTTCGTCTAGAAACGTTGTTCGTAATAGTAGTCTTTTAATCCACAATAAAAACCTTTGGTAAAGAACAACTTATACATCGAAATAGCATACACAATCAAGGAAATATTTCAAAATACTATTTATAATTCTGTTATTATTTAATAATTTTAGATGAAAGTAAGATAAGTTTTTGTATTTATTTAGACTGACTCAGATCACAGGTTTCGTCCTGAATTGATTGTTCATCTTGGAACACTGCGATAGTTTAGAATAAGAATTAAATCGACGATTAATTTTCTAAGATGCTACATAATCTGACACATACATATCGCCGCTACAGGCCCCGAAATGCATCAAGTAAAACATTGTGCACTCTTTCCTTTGTACAAACTGACGTTTTTCGCCAAATTTCTCTTCAAAACAGTAATTGTACGCCATTCATTGTTTTTTTGTAACACCAACTGCAAATCTATCGATATCGTTTATTCGCACCCACATACTCGTAGGTATAGCTAAAAATAGACACTAGGTATGTATTAGGTTTCCTATAATTTTAATAGTTACGACGACAAAATATGTTATGTAATCACTAATGTTTTGCAAAAAATTGGGTTGTCTTCTTCGATTTTCATGCATGCATAATATTACTAGCTACGCCCCGCGGTTTCACCCGCATAAGTCTCGATCCCACAGGAATATTGGGATAAAAAGTATCCTTTGTCCTAACCCAGGTCATGGTCTACCCATGTTCAAAACTAAAAAAAACGAAAATACATTTTTAACCGACTTTAATTACTATAAATAAACAGCGTAAATAATTCAACTATGGTGACGTACATAACATAATGTACATCACCATAGTTACGTCAACGGTCGTCTTAAATCGACGTTTTTAAACAAAAACGTTATTTTCCTCTTACTTGACCCAACTTCTTTCTTCAAACAATACTAATTATAGTACTTTTATAAAAACCTACATGATTCATATTTCGCTGAATGATCTTCCTATGAGATCTTTGGGTGGAAGAGCGAGCGAAGCGAACTCGAAAATTGTAGCAACTTGGATAGGTTAGATTTCTTTTGACTATTCATACAGTAATAGGAGATACTTTGTCGACTTATGCAAGAAATTAAGAGTAATGCAATAGCTAGCGATATGAGCTCGTGAAAATTTACCACCCCGCCTCGGAAATGATAGATTGCTTTTGACAGTTTAAAACAGAAATGAAATGAAATGATTACGATGATGTTGATATTTGCATTACGGAATGCAATTGGGTCGTATTCAAAATAATTGTAAGTAACGGATAGGACACGGATATGATTTTTTTTTATTGTAACCGAAAAATAACAGAAAGGAATTATTAAGGCAAGTTTAAATAGCACACGTTTTTAAATAAATAATTAACGTTGAGTTAATTAGAACATCTGCAATAGCAGAATACCATCACCACTATCTCTAACTATACATACCTATTAAAAATCATCTACTTAGGTTAGGTAACACAGTGCTACCAGTGCAAAGCCGGGGCGGGTCGCTTGGTAGCATAATGAAACAACATTTTGGTGATCATATTTTCATATATTTTCATAAATCATAGAACAAATTCGTAAAGAAGTTCGAATTCCTGCATAATTATAACAATTAGAGTCCTGTATGAATGTTATTTTTCGACGGTAGCCAACTTTTTTGCTAGGTGAGTAAGCAGTTATAGTAGGTATTACCAATTTTACTTTTTTTTGTTTTTAAATTTTACATTTGAATGAAAAATGGTTTCTCAGATATAAATTTTAAAAATACTCATAAAATACAACTTTTAATGCACAAAAAGTTCTTTTTCTCTTAAGTAATAAAAAACTTATTATTTAAAAAACAAATTTTTAAAAATAACAGTACTTAATTTTTTAGGTTACCTTTTGAGAAACACATCGATTTGGTCAGATTAACATACGAAGTTTTGTATTTTTATTGGTTTATTTGAGTCGGTACCATTTTAAATACTCCCCATGGCGGGAAATTCAATAAAACGTAGTTTTTCATGTATTGGTTTAGTAAAAATGAAATAATAATGTGGTTCTCTGATCGCGACAATAATAGTAAAAACCGTTAAATATAGTACCTAAACTAACCAAAATATTTGAACCTAATTGAATAGATTAGGTTAAAATGTTTTGGTTCATTTTGAAACATAAACGAAAAAGTAAAGGGATTGAAAACTACATTTTAATGAACGTAGGTCGAAACCACCTTAAAATATAACCATTTTGATTTAGTCAGATTAACATTACAATATTCTACCAAACTGGAACATTTCCAGGACCTGAAAGTACTATCATTATCTTAATGAGTGGTGTTTCAATGTACGAGTATGTAACAACATTTATATTGCCGGATTAATTAACTAAACTTATTGTTAAACAAAAAAAAGAACTAAAATTGTTACACAAAGAAGAATTTTAAACAACAATTCAACTGATGCTATTTTGGCCGAATGGAAACTTTTCTTAACATATAATATATATAACTATAAGTACCAAAAGACTGACAAAGTAAACGTAACATACATGTTCATTTTCTGCTCAATGTACCAAATGTGATCTAATGTGGAAAAGTGTAAAATTTTCTAAAAGTATTCAATAAAAAGAAAAATCCTAAAACGTGTCCATTTATTTGGTGTCCCACTACATATATTTTTTCTTTACATAAATAATAAATCATGTAGTAAAGGGTTAATATTATTATTTTCATTAATTCATACATGAGACTATTTGAATACCGCCTAATCACTCATATCTGTTATGTAACAGAAAAAAGTGCCAGATAAAATGAATTAATTGCACGTGTCTAAGCCACAAATCTATTTATTTTCACACCAATTCACATGATATACGAATATGTTATCAGGGGCGTGCCGTCCATAGAGGCAATTAGGCCTAGCCTACCCTACCAACAACGCCAAATGCATTTATTTTAACTATGTAATACAATAATACAAAATATTAAAAAAAAAAGTTAAACTCCTGTTAAAACTCTTATAGCAACTTGTCGCAGACGCCACGTGACTCACAGTTCGACGGAGCTTACGTACGCAAGGCAAGGAATCGTTTCGCCTACATTTCATTGATAAATTTACGCACACTCGTGTATATTTTCGTGTGTATGAACGGCACACAATAGTGAAATGGTTTAAATTAGGGGCGTAACTCCGCCGGCAGGAGCTTGGTCCTCATTGGTCGTGTGTAAAGTGAAAATTTAATGAATGAAAAATATTGAAGACCAGGGTTCCCAATTTTTGGAGAATTCCCTGAATTGCGGGGAAGTTTCCTTCATGACTGGCCCCTGGTCTGTATAGCAAACTCTTTGAGTGACCTGTCAAACTTCCGCACGCATGTCCCATAGCCTCTTTGAGTTTCGTCATTCAGAGTCGACAAAATGGCGCGATTCTGCCTGTTTACGCGATTCTGCGTTCCCCTTGCGCGTATTTATAATGTAGAGCATTAACAAGGCAACGCAAATAACATCACATGTTAAACATCTAGCAACGTTTCGCTCCGGAACGTATTTTAGTAAATTCTATAATAATCTGTGGTCACGCCCACATTTTGGCATTAGTCGACCGCGATGTTATGTTGTCGATTTGGTTAATGTTTTTGCTATGCAACATAGTTGTTTTGTGTTTTTCCATTAGTGAATATCATACTAGTGTAGAATGCAAAGTTACATTTAAAATAAATACAACAATGTGTGAATTGTGTGATTAAAAGTATGAGACGGTCTTTCATAACGGGTATTTTGAAGTGTTTTCTAGTGCTTAAATTGTTACTCAGTGATCGTAAATTAAACATTCTTATCAGCTAAAGATTTATTTGTGTTATGTTGACGTATCAAGCATAATGATAAGATAAGAACCGAAGCTAAGGGGCTTACAGAGTTCCCGGAATAATTGTGTAAGCATACCTTTTTTTTTTGCAATAAGGTTATTTTTTGATAAGCTTGTCATTTAAAAAAACGCATAGAGATCTCTGTTCTTTCTTTGAGTATTGTAAAGAAGTGTGGTTTTAAGAAAGTTACGTATTATCTTTTGTACTTATTGCTTTTGTTTTATAAACATTGCTTTCGATTTATTAAATACGTAGATGTCAGCGCGGATCGGACCGCTGTAGCTTTAAGTTCTATAATTTTGGAAACTTTAGGAGATTTAGATTGCCATTCTAAATTAATTGCACAAACTTATGACGGGGCAGCAGTTCTATCCTCTCAAATTAACGGCGTGCAGGCATTGGTGAGGCAAAAATGTCCACAAGCTATGTATGTTTGGTGTTCCGCACATGTATTAAATTTAGTTTTATCGAAATCTTTGAACGGGTTCCTGAAACAAAACGCTTTTTTAGTATAATAAAATCAATTGCGGTTTTTTTTCACACTAGTACGAAACGAATGGCGTATTATAACGACTTTGCCGTTATGAAAACGCTGCCTCGTGTCGCCGAAACAAGGTGGACTTATCACTCGCGCACGTTAAATATAATTAATAACCAGTCCACACTCCTCCTTCAGTTGTTTGAGGAGATGAATGAAAATACTCAACACTAGGATGGTGATACATTGTCACAAGTCACTTCATTTTTATTTAACATGAAAGAATTTGAATTTAATTTTTTTTTTTAAATATTTGCGGATATTTTTGCTGAAACCGATATTTTATACGATATTACACAGAAAAAAACTTGTGACATCGCGTATTGTGTTAAAAAGATAAATCTATTCGAGTCATTTATAGCTCGTTACAGAGACAGGTTCGAGATCAATTATGATGCAACTGCTCTCATAACCGGACCACCTAAAAGAAAGCGCAATGTCGATGATGTAAAAATACACTATCGGCGAATTTTTACCGTAATAATTGATAATATACTTAGCGAATTAAGAGATCGTTATCTGAATATTAAAAAAATGAAATTCTTTGAGTTACTTTCTTGTGAGAGTTTTAGTAAATATAGTGAACAATTCCCTGAAAAGGAAATCAGAGAGTTCACTAATACTTATCAGGCAAATTTTAATTTTGATAGATTAAAAAATGAACTGCACTGTATTTATAGATCGCCTGAATTTGCGAATTGTAGCATATATAGCATCATTCAAAATTTGTATAAATATCATTTAGATAAAGTTTTTTCAGAAGTTTTACGTTTGGTGAAGTTTATTGTTACTATTCCAGCAAGCAGCGCATCGGCAGAACGTTCATTGTCGTCCTTAAAACGTATCCACACCTATCTAAGAAACACACAAAGTCAGCAACGACTCACAAATCTATCTTTAATTTCTATAGAAAAAGAATTAATGGTCGAACTACGACGCAAGCCTACTTTTTATGACGAGGTCTTAAAATCATATTTGAAAAAGGATAGGCGCGTAGATTTAATTTATAAATGAGTTGATTTTTTCACTAATTTCAAACCCGTAGTTAGCTTATTAAATATTTATACATGCTAATCACATGAAATAGGGCCTTTAAAGGCCACTTCGGATATCTTGCAAGTGACGTGTTCTATAATTATCACCCACCCACTTGGTTATGATATTTGAGGTGGCCGAATCTTTCTTCTGTTTGCATCGTCAGAAAATCGTGTTTGAACCTTGAATAATGTGGTGGTTTATAACTTTTGTTTTTACAGGATTATATTGAATGTTTTTTTTTTTCCAAATTTTTTAAATCAATGATGACTACTTTGAGGGTCACCATATGTTGAGCGACGCTGGGATGTTGCGCGAATTGTTTTTTTTTTTTTTGGTGTCAATATGCGTGGCCTACCCTTCGTGGAGAACCACTGCACGCCACTGTATGTTATATTATAGCAAATATTGCTATACATAGCCGTTTCCTAGTTCGAGTAATGAAACAGTAAGTGCTTACCGCTATTTTAAATGGCTCACAGTGAATATAACTTTTAAAAGTCTAATTGCCTTTACCGAGGAATTATCTAATTTCCTTTACCAAGAATTAAATGACCGAGGATTCATTAATACGAGTACGTCATGTAGTACGGAAACTAGTGAACTAATGTTCCCAGTATAACAAATTTCTTTATTGCTATTGAAATAATGTTAAAATAGCATAATAGATAAGAATAACAGATGTGTAAAATCAGGACACTCATTAATAAATTAAATTTGAAGAACAACAGATAGTATTTCATACTTTATTTAGCGAAGTGATGAATTTTAAACAATATTCTCTGAATAATATTTTATTTTTATTTTTGTGTGATGGTTTATCGACAAAATATTTTTTTTTAGTTTACCGTCAAAGACGTGGACATTGAATACTTGTATGAAACGGAGCCTACGCAATGTCTGGTTTGATTTTTTTTTATTAATTGTTTAGCTGTATCAAATGTTTCATTGTTTTTTATTAAGCTTAAATAAACATGTAATCTGCTTGTTTATGAACTTCTAGTCAGTTGTATCTCATTATAAATATATTTGGGTTGGACGTTAAGACAGTAGTAAAAGTACAATAATTTTGAATATGACCCAATTAAAGATATTACTATGACTATGAAATAGGAATTGCTTTAATAATAATAATAATAATAACCCCACCGCCGTATCTCTACGTTGACGTCGTGGTGGGGCTTGCGCGTTCCGAACTCTGGGTCTATGCCAGTAGAGTTTACTTTGCCGGAACCGGTCTAGGGTAAGGAGCCAAACCAAGGGAGATACAGAAACCCGCAGGGCAGCATGTGGCGAGCTTTTGGGCAGTAGCGACACCACGGACCCTATCTCCTGGGAGTAGTCTTGTTCCTCATCTCTGGCTTGCCTTTATTGGCCGGCTGGTGTGAACACTGACGAGGAACAGAGCTCCCACCTCATTCTTGCCTTTATTGGCCGGCTTGAGTGGAGATTTGCAAGAGCAAACGTGCTCGGAGGAAGGAAGTATTCCAGTAAGATGCTGGTAGGGATCTTGACCGTACTTCCGGGATTGTCCTGATAGCTGTGGAATACCTCTCCACTCCTCAATGCCCCCTTGTTACTACGTCACTATGTGCTAGCGACCGTTTTCGGGGGCCCATTATTGAGTGTGCAAAGCATTGGTCAGGTAGGGGCCATAGCCTTTCTATAGTCTTAGAAAACCGATCCACTATAGCCTCCCAAACCCATAGTACAATATGTTTTGTTCCCATGTTCTGCAATAGTACTGCATCAACCGAGGTTTGTCCTTGGGTGCACCAGCAAACAGGGATAATCGTCGGTTGGTGCCTCATTCCATTACAATTGTTGAAAGGGCCTCTGCGAGTTGGCTTCGGCCCCTCGTACGCCTTCCAAAGGTCCCGGACCCCATGGTCCCGAGATATGTAAGGACAAAAATGAAAATAATAATATATTTATTTATTTAGACAACATTGGCCCACTGGTTAGTAGTAACACAAACTTATTCACTAGGTCACTAGGGGTTAGTAGCAGTTAGCGGTGGCGGCTTTGTCGACTTATGCAGAAAAACAGAGGAAATAAGATAAATTATGATGCACAATTTTTTTTTGCATCCCCCCCAAGGAAGAACGCAAGAGATGAACATATTGCACCGACCCTAAATTAAACGGGACGAGAGCAGATAGAAGAAAAATAAACATATTTGAATAACTTACACCCGAATTAAAAAGGTAATGTATATAACGTTAAACTGAACGGTATTTTCTCCTCTGTTACAGATATTTGCTGGTTACTTATACTGCATCTTCCTGTATATTCACCAGCATCAAACCATGCAGAAAGCTCTTTTAGGTTTGGACCGGATTACGAGTACAACTACAGAACAGTTCCAAAAAGAAAAGACAAGCGTATACCTCATCTTAGAGCATATTATCGTTACCCGCACACATGGAAGCCGAGAAATAGTGATGTAACCAAATTTATTATCCTAGACCAAAATCGAGGTAAAAATAGAATCTTCATAGATTACGGACCGGTATATACTTTACCAAGAAACCGGACGTGGTATTCGTACACGGTATACCCATATCCAAGGAAATACACGAGAACTCCTGAACTAAAACCTGACGAATATGACTCTAAGAAATCCAGGACTACAAATGCACCATTTGAATTAGAAGAACAATACACACGACGAAAAAGTACAACTATTAAACCTAGGTCAGAAATCACAACTCAAACGACACCGACAACACACACTACACCTAAATCAAAAAAAATAAAAACACGTAAATTAATAACAACTACTACTACATCAGAATCAACAACAACTACTACACCTACAACAACAACACAAAGATATTGGCCTGCTACAACAGCTCCGCTTAGTTGGTGGCAAAAAACAAAGAAAGTAGTGTCATCGTGGTTCGACGGAAAGAAATAGTTTTTACCCGGGAGGTAAAAACTATTTCTTTCAGTCGTTAATATGTTGTTTTAATAGTAGATTATTCACCAAGGGGATATAGCAGTGTGTAATGTTACGGGCGCTACATTGAATCCCGAGCGTTATGAAGTCAAGGGATTTAAACTTGCTTAAGACGAAGAAACCTTAATCCCCAAGAAGAATACTCTACTTTTGAAACTTTCTGCGACCTACTCGTAATAAAAAATCAATTCAATATCCGTTTTTTTTTCTTTTGTATGACTTTTCATATGATTTTAAGGTTCCGAAAATTCAAATCACATTATTGAACGGCGGGATGTAATGAAATTCTGTAAAATATGGTTGCCCGGCTAGACACTAGGGTTCTAATAACTTGCTTTAGGTGAGGTTTGCATGACAATAATTAGACATTATCAAGTAGGTGATGTGAAGTTATTTTTGTTTACACAAAAGTCTGTCTTCTTTTAAAAATATGGTCTTCAGTTAGTTAATAAAAATCATAAGAAATGTTATTGTGAAAAGTATACATTCACACAAGAAAACGGCGCTTTATCAACGCGTGAATAATAAAAACGCTTTTTATTTATCGCGCTGTTTGAAAAACCAACCGAAAGACATACAAATACTGCCGTTAAAAAGCTCTTTCGTGAGAGGAAAACTATTACCCATGTGTTTCATTCGAGCGCTTTATTAACACGCTCGTCAAGGTCTTTCAAAGGCGTACCTACCCAAAATATTTTCAATTCTTGGAACGAACTTGGCGGATGAGAGCTAGATCGAAACATGTGTAACATTTTGACCGTCAGAAAACTTTTGCTTGTTTTTACCGACTGCCCCAGAAGGGTGGTAATGTTTTTCGAGAGTATGTCTGTATGTCTATTTCTTTGGCACGCACTGTAGCCTAAACGGTTTGATGAATTTTAACATAATTATATCGTTAGATTCTTCTTCATTGTGGAAGTGTGAAATTATAAGGCTATATAATATTTATATATTGCATCTGCAAATACAAAACAAGGTTTAAAAAAAAAATCAATATTGGAATCGAATAAAAGCTAGTAATGATGAGTCAATTCCAAATATATGTATATACAACAACAAAATCAGCCTTTAATGTACCCACTGCTTGCACACAGGCCTCATCTCTGTGCGTGTTGGTATATATATATATATTAATAAAACTAAACAGCTGGAAATAAAGCAAATTATTAAAAAAAACAAAACCGGACTGCAAAAACACATAACTGAATAGAGAAAAACAATTTTCAGACACACAACAACGAGAAGTTTGGTATTGCAGGCTTGTTTTTCTCTTTTCAATTATGTGATGGCCTCGTTGGTCTAGTGTTCGCAAGCGCTACTGCTGAGAATGAGGTCCTGGGTTCGATTCCCGGGTCGCGCAAAGTAATTGGGTATTTCTATCTGGAATTTCTCAGTAACAGCCCGGAATCTGGATTTAAGCCCGGTTGATGGCAATAGGCTCGCCCCCTATTACATGGGACTTAAACATAACTGGCGAAATGTGGGTGTACTACAGGTACACCTCTGCCCAACCCTTCGGGGAAACAAGGCGTGATGTTATGTTTAGATGATTTGCAGTCAGGTTTTTGTTTTTTAAATAATTTGTTCATTTAGTTACTCAAACGTCGTTAATTTATTTCATTATGCCTGTTAATTAATCTATACATACATAGAAATGACCGGCCAAGTGCGTGTCGGACCACACACAATGAAGGGTTCCGTCGTTGGAATTACTTGGGATGAATATAATCCAAAAACAAACTTAACATTGTAGTTGAAAAACATGTTCTCCCATACATCGTTTTACGTCACGATCAATTTTCAACTACAAATTTTAGCTGGTCGACTATTACTCGTTAACTTGTAAAGCCTACAGACTTAGCTGTGATAGTTTTCCTTTTAATTTCATTATATGTACGACTGCCATGATTTTTTTCACATCTCCATAAACAACCATTTACCTATCCAATGATACCTCACATCATGAGATAATCGAGAAAAAATAAAAATATCATCCCCACATTACGTACAAAGGAGTTACGCCTAAAAAATTTGTTTAGCTTAGACAGACGGACATGGCGAAACTATAAGGGTTCCTTGTTTACGATTATCGAGTAAAATAGGCGATATGTTATGTTATTTTACCTAATCGATACGATAAGATAATCGCTAATCGTCATATTGCGTTGCGTCCTAGCCTAGTAAGTAAGAGGTTTATTTTTAAACGTTGATTAAAATTAAGATACGCCTAAACGTCAAAACATTGCCTATGGTTAAACAGGCGTTTAACAGGCGTGAAAGGCTAACTGCTATCAACGTGGGTGTAGCTTGGTCACCGGCCGCGGCACCGAAACAATAGCAGATTATTCACTGAAAGTGTGTGTCGCAGTGTCTTTTCAGGGGTGCTATTTTGAATCCCGTACGTAAAGACGAATTCTTGGACTCTGAGCTCTTAGCTCCTGAGCGAAGCGAGATTTTTTAAGGCTATAATCTTGAGTGCAGCGAGGGCACCCAAGACACACCTATATACCCGAGGTGAATACTCTACTTTTCGCACCTACTGCGAGGTAATAAAAACCAATTCGATTTTCGAATTAGTAGCAAGAAAATGTTAAATAACCGAGGAATACCTAGTTATGTCCAGTTTCATACACTATTCAAAGTCGTGCGATTTCATCGTCTGTGTCAGGATCGCGGGTGTATTCCTCGGAAATGGTCGAAATACATAGTATATCTAAAAAATTACAGCCTTATTTATAAAAAACTCTCTAATCACTGATTAGTTACTGTTTAGCTTAGCAATTGATTAGGTCTTAATCAATCATTAAATTTTCTTAATTTATAAACGCCAGTCGCAGATGATTAGTAGCGAAACGAAATAGAGACAAAATTATGCGTTCAGCACAGATTATAATCAGAATAGTCGACTAAAAACCCGAATTTTAAGAAAAAAGTTGTCAAACAGATGAAAAAATCGTGTTTTTTTATCTGTGGTGACTTTGACAGATACGAGAGTTTTCAGAGAATTTTATTTCGAAATTATATTTATCTATCGTGTTGGATTGTATTCGATATGGAAGAATCAAAAAGAATACGGAACCCTAATTGGAGTGACCAAGAAAAGGTTAAATGTAACTATTACTAATGTAAATTGACCAAATTAATTAATAAATTTGGGGTTCCCTCTATCTGGCAGAATCTTGATGCTCCGAAATTTATTTGGCATAACACACTTGGCATAATTTTCTTTAAACGAATATTATTAATTTGTTAAACAAACATCACTTAGCATGCTATGAATATGACAGAATTTCATTTGAAATAATTTTATTAAGCATATATGCTATTAGGCAATATGACTGATAGCATTTTTAACTTTCAATTAAAACTAAAATAATATTCTTAAAGAGTTATTAAGTTGTGCTACAAAAGTTAGTGACAGAAAAGAATCGCTGCCAAACCGACTCCACGTAGTGTTGTCTGCCCTACCCCTAGAGTGTAATTTAAGCCCGCGTAGGCGTGGAGGGGCGAGGCGGCTCGTGAGCTGAAGAGCAGGTGGTGTTAACGCCCGCCGCCGCGGCTGAGGCGAAGCTGCGGTGGTGAGCGCTAAAACCATCTGCGACGATAAGCTCGCGTGGGACCGCCGGAGCCCCGCAGCGCCGGAGCTGTGACAGACACCATGTTTGCTGCGTGTTGCAAACTTGTTGCATGCATGGTGTAAGCTTGTTTGCTTGCTGCATGCATGGTGTATACTTGTTTGCATGTTTGCATGCTTCTTACAGGGAAATAAAAACCAGATAAGTTCAAAATCAACTGTTTTATTGAGTGATAAGCTGATAATACATGCAGAAAGATAATTAAATAACGAATTAAACAAAATACATAGAAAATTTACGTTAAACTAATCTTAAATTAGCTCCTATTGCCTTCATAAATCCAGTTTCAGTGTAATCTGATTGATTATTTAATATAATATCTATGCGACACTTTTCATCCAAAACTTTGTTTCTTTTTGCTGGTATTGGGGCGCCTGTACCTAGTTTATCAATTTCTATGATTGAGTATTTTATTTCTTTGATTAATTGATTTGAAATATTGTAGAATCCCACATGATTTGCGCTCACTACGCTATTTATTCTGTGATGCCACGATTCAGCATAATTTTGTGTTCTAGGGATATCCTAGTCGATTAAATCTCTTATACTCCAGTGAGTAGGCTGATTACTTGGTGGCGAAGAACTTGTTCCCCAGATGTAATTATCGCTAAACCACTGTGCAATAGTTTCCGCCTCAGGGGATATATTTTTGCGCCATTCATCAAAATACTTTGGTATATCAGAGGCGATAAGTAATAAAGAGCAAAAAAACATTTCATTTCCATGGCAAATTTAGCATCATTACCGTATAATTTTTGGAAGCCACTTTTCTGTATTTTCCTTTTCTGATTTGCCCTAAATGGAAATTGCATCCTTTGATTTTTTTAATAATTTGTGGCCCTTTTTCAAAGTCCATTATTATATAACGGGGTGATATGACTATATCAGCGGATGCAGAACATTCCAATAACATTTCCATAAATGTATCATAGCTAGCTTTATCCTTATTAGTCATGAGTGCAAGTACCATCGGAAATGTTACATTATGATATACAGATCCATGTATCACATACAGTTGATGGAATATTTTTAGTACAATTTTGAATGTGCCGTCTGTAAACCAATATTTGGATCGGCTTAAATGATGTAATATTTTTTTTGTTGTGAACATAATTATCCGTCGTCCGTTGTTTACTTGATCTTTTATAATCAAATCAATCTCCAAATAGTAACAATGCAACTTATTCATATCGAGTTGAAAATCTGCTGTTTCTGGTTCAGTAATTGGCTGTTTCCCTTTTTTCTTATTTCTATAAATAATTTGCTTTCAATTTTTTATTGTTGGTAAATGTGCTGAAATCACTTATGATGTTGTAGATAAGCAATCGTTTATTACCTGACTTAGATTTTTTCCAATGTTATGAATGGATTCTTCTTTAATCAAATTTACAATATTAGCGACCTTTGACTTTATTACATCAGGGTCATGATTATGATTAAGTATTTTTTTGCTTATCAATGTATGCATATTACTTTCTCTGTTATATATGGTGTAATCACCATAAGAATAATTTCGTAACGTAAGAATAATTTCTTACGTTACAATTACATGTTTTGTTCCGTCTCATTTCACACAGCCAATAGTATTTGTCACTTAGCACTTTCTTTTATTCGTATGAATCCATCCATTTCTACCTTAATTCCACCTTTGCTTGATCTAAACACTTTTAAATTACTTTCTTCTAATTTTTCCATATTTATTATACTTTAACTTTGTTTTGCTCAACACAATAAAACGATATGACAATTAATAATAACTACCTCACACTACAGCAAAAGTAACAATGATTTGATTAACGCCTGATCAGAAAGAAGTAGCAATTAACACAGGCACATACACCTAGTTTAGGAGTCAGAGTATTAAAATTATTGTGATCTAGTTATAAGCCTAATGTGTGCTTAGCCTTAAAATATTGCAATTTGAAGAAACTTTTGGTGAAATAAAGAATTAATTATTATTATTATTTATTATTAACATTATCGTCGTATGTCTGTGGCGACAAAAAAATAGTGTTCAATCAATTTTATTATTATGGTAAGAACTACAA
Source organism: Atethmia centrago (assembly GCA_905333075.3). Taxonomy (NCBI): domain Eukaryota; kingdom Metazoa; phylum Arthropoda; class Insecta; order Lepidoptera; family Noctuidae; genus Atethmia; species Atethmia centrago. Next base: position 21,971,211 of record HG995385.1, read on the forward strand.
AATTTTTCTAACTATAAATTTTCTGTAATGTGATAGATGAGTTTTCAATTTTATGGGTATGAAATGTATGCCAAAAGATGATTCTAACTGTAAACTTTCTGAGAAATGATAGTTCTGCCTTTTAATGACTGTCGATATGAAATGTATACCAAAAGACGATTCTGACTGTGAACTTTATGCTATATGATGGTTCTGACTTCAAACTTATGAGTTTTGAATGTATGATAAATGAGTGTCTGCCAAACGATTTTCTGCGAAATGATGTTTATGCTGTCCGCTGGTTAGCAAAATAATATTATGACAAAAAAAAATCTGGCATAAAGGGTTTACTTGAAAACAAGATTTTCAGACGGTTTGCGATGGGTTATTTTCATGCCTCATTTTTAATTTTCCTTAATGGCCTTCTGGGTACCTGTGTGAACTGGTGTCTGAAAATTGTGTTTTCAGTATCTAAAATCTATCGTTCAACTACATTTTAATAATCAGACAGATTGCTATAAAACAGTTCGGTAGTTCGATTTTACATATTTGAAAATAATTCATAGAAGGAAGGCTGCGATTGCTTAAGATAATACCCATGTTTTAACAATCGCTCCCTTCGTTCTGAATTTTTTTATTCTTTTATATAAAAAGAGTTCAGCTGTGCTCAGAACAAAATTAAGGCCACTGCGATCAGTTTATTTGATCATGGTAAATGTAAATTAATATTTAAGATATTTATATAGCCATAAATGATTTATTTTGACACGAAAACACACCCACCAAGCTGACGTCAGAATGGCGGGTGTATGAAACTATTGCAATAACTTGCGATGCCACGAGGTACTAATTATTTAAAAAGTCGTACAACTTGGTACTTACTACTTTTTTAGATATATTCGATCAGTCACGGTTTTATCAATAACAAATTAAATAATATCGTAAATAAAACGCCCAAATCCAACATTTTAACGTGGGCTTACGCGCCACAGCAACCGATCAGCTGTTGCGATGACATGCCGCCATTACAGCCACAGATTTAAACAGATAGAAACAGCGGTTGGGCCAGTCTAATATGCACATTATTCAATAATTTTGGACTTTTTTTTTTGGTTGGGAAATCATCAAACAACTCTGGGCGGAGGGGGAGGGTGTGTCAGACCCGTATTCCTTCCTGTTGCCTGTGTTGCCAGGGGCCTCGGTAACCCTTTAGTACCTTCCTGCGACCCAGCAGGCATCGGCCCTATTGGACCCCTACACTTGTGGTGACGACATCTCTTTGAGGCGCGCGTGGAATACAACGCGCCGTCGACCCGGGTGGTCCTTACCGGACGGTGAGCTACTCATTGCTCACCGTCCGCAAGCCCGCGCCTATGGTGACCGGAAATCCGCCCGGGATTCCCGACGCCCAGGGCGTCTCCTGCGGCAGCTAGGGGCGAGAGGGCCCGAAACTTGCCTTTCCCTCAACCGTCCCGCCTCCTCCTTTGCGAGTATTACTGCTTCGCAGAAGGAGGTGACAGCTGCCCATGCCCAATCTTCCTGCCTCAATCTCGCTCCGTACCATGGCCAATAATTTTGGACTTGACAATACACACATTTTTTTATTATTGTCGTATTACGACGTTCTTTCATCGAGTTATAAGACCGTAATGTATGAAAAGTAACTATCGAAGACAATCGATGTTGAAGTTTGCGTAAAATAATGCGGGTTCACACTGTCCAAAGTTTCGGAATGCCCGCTTAACATGTCTACCGTTTCGTAGCCTTATCAGACACTAGGCCTGGAAAACCGCGGCAAAAAGATTATGTAGAATCTATGACTGACAAAACAGCACAAACACAACCAGTATTCTGGTTGTTGCCCACACTGTAGGTAATTCATGGGTATAAGATACGTTATTTCTTATTCTAGTCTTTTATATTTAACTTTTTAACGTTAATGAGCAAAATAGAAAAAATCGAGCGAGCCTTACAGTAGTCGCTTAGGATGTGTAAAATCTGACATCTCTCCTTGGTAATAAGCAACTGAACAGCGACAGAAATTAACTTCAGAATTTAAAAGAGGTAAATACTGAAATATTTATTCGAATAATTATTCATTACTAGTGGTCGCTCACTGGTCGAAATTCGACCCCTTCTACTTACAATCTATATAGTACTTACTAATTCCATGAGTACAGTCATTCCATGCTATTGTATTGTACTTACTTATTCCATGCTCAAGCTGTCACATCCTGTCCACGCACTTTCATCCCTGTTCACGTAATCAAAGTCAAAGTCAAATTAATTATTTCAAATAGGCACATAAAGGCACTTTAGAAAGTCAAAATTTACAAAAAAAAATTAGAATTGATTCTATGTAGTTTTCCCCTTCCAAAAGATAGTTTCGTATGGAGAAGAATGGCCGAGAAACTCCACCGTTACTTTTTTAAAATGTTTTACAAAATTTTGTATAGGTACATTATATATAATTATATGTGAAGACGATGCACCTAGAATAAAATGACTATACCAAAATAAAATAAAAACAAGAATTCAAAATGAAGCAATGACAGATAAATTAATTATGTGATAGGTACATGATGCTCACATATTTATAAACATTGTAAAAGTATACGTAAAGGAAAGGAGAGGAAAGATGTTACACATAAAAAAGTAAATAAACAAAAGGCTTTTGACAGCATTAAACGCAACACTATCCAGCCTTACGAAGTCAAGATATTGAGAAAACCAACTTATATAGAACTACCAACTAAAAATGACGGTGTGCTGGTGCCTAAGCTTACTTGTGGAAGTGAATGTTGAATGTGCCAAAAGAGGCATGAACCTAGAATAAATGCTATAGAAATGCGTTCCTTGCGAAGCATGCATGGTACAAATGACAGGCTGAGGAATTATGGCATAAGCATACATAGGACTACGCCTTCTTTCCCCGAAGGGTTGGGCAGAGCTGTACCTGTAGTACACCCACATTTCGCCAGTAAGTTTAAGTCCCATGTAATAGGGGACGAGCCTATTGCCATCAACCGGGCACAAATCCAGTATCCAGGCTGCTACTAAGAAATTCCCTATAGAAAAACCCAATAACACTTTGCCCGATCTAGGAATCGAACCCAGGACCCACGCTCAGCAGTAGCGCTTGCAACCACTAGACCAATGAGGCAACTTATTATGGCATAAGGCTGTGGTTAAAAGAAGATGTAGTGACAAACATTTAAAAGAGTATGCTTGGATGGTTTGGTCATGTCGAGAAGATGAATGAAAGGCGACTTACGAAAGTTACAAAATTTACAAGGCAGATGTGAGTGGAAATGTCTTCCTTTTTTTTGTGTGGGATATCCTCAAATAACTTCTCCCGCTCTGGGCGGAGCGGGAGGGTATGTCAGACTCTTACTGACTAAAACCCACCCGTATTCCTTCCGTTGCCTGTGTTGCCAGGGGCCTTGGTAACCCTTTAGTACCTTCCCGCGACGAAATGTCGCCCTAGAACGACATAATGACCTTTGGTGATGTTCTTCAGTGAAGTGCGTAGTACTCGCAACTCGTGTGTGTATATGACCAGATGTATGAACGTAAACGAAGCAAAAGGAGTATGTAAGGATCGTAGCAGGTGACGTTCTGTAGTTTCTGCCTACCCGCCTTGGAAGAAAGCGTGAGTTTATGTGTATGTATGCAAACCTTCATTTTTCAGACGATATCGTTCTTTTTGCTTCTACGGCAAATCAACTGCAACAAATGCTCCAAAAACTGAGCGCTGCGTAGCTTAAGGTTGGACTTACGATTAATCGGTCAAAGACTAAAGACGTCATGACAATGCCGCTAAATAATTAGGGTCGAGGTCGATGGGCAGGAAATACACACTAGGTCGACGAATATATCTACCTAGGCCAGTTAATTTCCTTCCACAGCAGACTGGACAAAGAGATCGACCGTCGCATCGAGTCGGAAATGCCTGGAGGAGCTACTGGCCCATGAAGGAGCTGATGAAGGGTGACCTTCCTATCTCACTGAAGCGCAAGCTAGTCGACATGTGTAATTGTGGATCTTGCCTATCCTAACCTATGGCACTCAGAATTGGTATTTGACCGAGGGTCAGAAGTCCAAACTCAAGGTTTGCCAAATGGCGATGGAGCGTAGCATTATATAAATTAAACTCACCGACTAAATTTGTAATACCACAATACGCTCCAAGACCGGTATTGCCGATGTTAGCGATAAGCCTGAAAGGCTGAAATGGGTTGGGGTGGGTTAAACTTATAGGATGCATCAAGACAGCCAGGACCGTTACACGGTGTGTACCTGAAGACGGGCGACGTCACCGAGGCAGGCCTAAGAAACGCTGGCGTGACGATTTAGACTCGTTCCAACCGATTGGCTGACGAAGTTTTTATAGGAGGAGAACTTTTCCCAGCAGTGGGATAACAAAGGTTAACTAATAAAAATAAATGAGTAGATATACAAAGTTGATACGACAGAGAGGCTTTCCTTTAAACAGCATAAACTAGGTACCATTTTCAAGCTCTGTACCAAAAATCAATTAAATAGGAGCAGTAGTTTAGTCGCAAATGATTTTTTAAGTTTTTGCCCCGTTGGAACACGATGTATCTTTTCTAACAGCTGATTATGTCTATACGCATAGGTCATGCACCTTAAAACGATTTTGAGTATACCTACGATGCGTTGTTGCCGCTCTGACGCAAGTCACAAGTACAACCAAATATTTTCGCTAAAAAATGGCAATGCAAACAAGGAAGCAAAATAAATACACATACGTGCACTTTCACTGCGACAGTGACAATCATAGCAAAACATCCCGCGCGTAAAAGAAATAGAAATAGGTCACTGTTTTGCGTCTTAGATCCTAGCGATCGGTAAGTGGGGCGCCTAAAAAACTAGTTTTTCAGTTCGCCGGCGCTACCCTTTGGTGACGGAAGCTCTTGCGCTGATTTTGTTTTGTCGAACTCGCGCGCTGACTATTGTAATTTTGTTTTTGTGATAGGACACTAAATAAGTTTAAGACAGACAGTACTTCTTTTTTTATTGTGATAGGACACGTAACTTGGAATTATTATTATTTAGTGTTAGGTAGTGTTTTTTTTTTGTGATTGTTTTGTTAAACTTTGGTTGTGTGTGTGTAATTAAAGTGTTCCACAATGCCTCGTGTAACTTACACGGCGTCAGAATACACAGACATGATTTTAATTTACGAATGCCGTGGAAACGCAGCTGAAGCTCTGCGAACATACCGAGAGAGGTATGGTGACAGACGCAATTGCCCTAGAAACGCCCGCACCATACAATTAGCAGTACAAAGAATACGGGACAATAAAAGTATAGTGCCACAACAAGAGGGAGTGCCACCGCGGCAAATACCTGCTGCTTGGGAAGAACGAATTTTAGACCATTTTTCCCGCAATCCGACAACGAGTCTCCACCGAGCGGCCCGGCAGTTTAGGGTTTGTCATAGAACCATCCACAAGGTTCTAAAACGTAACAAACGCAAACCTTATAAATATCGGAAGGTGCAAGCTTTGTTATCGAGAGACTTGCCGGTCAGGAACAGTTACTGCCAATGGTTTCTAAATAAAACAACCGAAGACGGTGATTTTTTATCCAATTTAATATGGACCGATGAAAGTACTTTTACTCGGAACGGCAAAACCTCCGATACTGGAGTTCGGAAAATCCACACGTGTTTCGAGAATCTGAACACCAGTACAGATTTTCTCTCAATGTGTGGGCTGGTATCCAGAATAATAATATTATCGGACCAGTTTTTATTGACGGCACCCTTACAGCGGCGAAATTTTTAGAACTGTTAAGTGGTCCTGTGGCCGAGTACACTGACCAACTGCCTTTAGCAGTTCATCGCAAGTTGTGGTACCAGCTGGACGGAGCGCCTCCACATTCTGTGATGGCTTCCAGGGAGCGGCTCACAGAAATGTTTGGGCAGCAATGGATCGGTCGATTCGGACCTGTTCGGTGGCCACCACGATCTCCAGACCTCACTCCCATGGATTTCTTTTTGTGGGGGTACATTAAGGGTGAAGTGTATGCCTCAGAGGTAAATACAATTGATGAACTAAAAAATAGGATTATTTTAGCATTTCATAAATAATTTATGAAATGCTAAAATAATCCTATTTTTTTATTAAAGTGCTTAGCGATGGACAGTGATTTAATTAGAAAAATAAATAACAATATTCTCCGTCGGTATAATTTGTGCATTAATGTTAATGGAGGACACATCGAGAATTTAAAAATTTAAGTGTTTTTGTTGTTGTGCGCGTATTTCAAAAACTAACATAAAAGCCAGCGCTCGTGGAGGCGTAGGGCGCCGCCGCGCGCCGGCCGACCGCTTTGACACGAGAGAACACACGCCGCGCCGCGCTCGCGCGCGTGCGACGTTGCCAATTTGTTACCTAGGTATCTAAGGTCAGTTAAATTTATTTATAAAGGATGTTTGCGTTTTACTCCGATTTGTAAGCTAATTAGTTTGTTTGAAAAAAAAAATCCTCATTTTTGGTGCTTCTTATTTTTGTACCGTATTGAATTAATACTAAGCACGTATAGTATACGTAGTGTAATTTAATGCCCCTCTCTCATATCAACTCTGTATACATGAGAATATAAATATAATGCCATCTTAAATATTTACCTGCGAGGACTCATATCGCTTTCTTGAAGGCCCCAACGTACCCTAATTTTCGCAAATGTATCACGTCTCGCCACCTGTCTTCCTGTCACACCCTGTTCTCCTGGTATCCGTAGTCCCGCAGTTGCGTATTTGCATATAAATTAGTCCGTTATCCAAATACGAATTTTATAGCTGTACATAGATCATTTGGCTCTCGGCCACAATCGGAACAACACCAATCTTGTTTTTTCAATACATTGCACAATACAATTATTGCAGTAATGTTTACCTACAGCGCCTCCCTGTTAACGCCATTCTAGCGCCAAGAGATCCTTGTATAGTATTTTTATCACACGAGGTGACGCGTGCTTTACTTGTGGTTACCAAGTGTAAGTTTAGGGGCAATCGGTACCGTTCGAGTCAATGGCAAAGTACGAAGTATGTCGGTGTGTGATGTGCTGACGCTACTCGTCTTCATACACACATTTACAGCATGTTTGTAAATTTGGTAACCACAAGTAAAGCGCGCGTCGCTTCGTGAGATAAAAATACAGTAGCAGTGTATTTCGTTTTACAAAAAAATTATTTTCGAACTGACGAATGACGTGACGATTATATTGAATGAATGAAACACATTGACAGCATGTTTGTAAACTTGGTAACCACAAGTATAGCGCGCGTCGCTTCTTGACTTCGTTTTACTACAAATTTATTTTCGAACTGACGAATGACGTGACAATTATATTGAATGAATGGGCATTCAAAATCATTTATTCAGAAACTTGCTCTCATAAGCACACACTTACTTTTACTCCAAAGTGCGAATTTTATGCCAAATCTCAAATAAATAAATCTGATCGTATAAAAGTTATAACAGAAGGCTTTTACCCGACACGAATGTGCTACCAAACGCTTTTATTTAAATCTATATCCATTTGACCACTACCAGCATTGAGACGACCAGTGCCAGATGAATTTAGTCGAATTTATTCAGACTTGATAATATTGTTATTTAAAAACACACTACGAAAATACTTGGACAGATTCTATGACTTTTTCATTTGTAACTAGTGAGTTAGAAATGTTATGCTAAGCTGAGGCCATTTTGGCATGCCTAACTAAGCATCATGTTTTTAAATAATTTTTTTGAATGATATTCTCGAGTGATAATGGACAATTTTTTGCCAACACGATGACTGTTATTTCTTACTTTCTACATTTGTTGTACATTTCTACATTATGACATAATATTTCAATACAAATAGTAGGGGTAAAATTTAAGCATGAGAAGGCACTTTCCCAGGGCTTGATTGAATAGTCCCTTCACTTCACAGTCCATCCATCATCCAAGTATCGGCGCAGAGGGTTTATTCATCCGTTTTCTGTATAAATGTTATAAATATCCCTATTTATGCCGTAAACAAATCCTTCGTATTGATTGAAACGAAAATTACATAAAGGGGCGAAATTAAAAAAAAAAAAGTGGAGTTTCGTGCCCATTCTTTCCCATACGAAGCTACAATAAAGAATCAGTTCTAGTTTTTCTTGTAAATTTTGACGTTCAATAGTGCATTTTATATGCCTAATAGAAATACCTAAATGACTATGAAAAGATTGTGTTCCTTTTTTAAGGGTTCTGTAGCCGAAGGGTGCCACGTAGGGCTTCCATTACGTAATTACGCAATTACGTAATTACGAACTCATTTTAAAGTATTTTCAATTCCGTAACTGAAGATGTCAATTCCGTACTTACGTAATTATTGGTATCATAAATCAATCAAAATAGTCAACCAATAAAAAAGTACTATACGTACCAGTTATAATGTGGCAACACTATACGATATAACTACATCAAAACTATACAAACAGGGGATTCCCCGCAGTTTATTTTATCGTTTGTTAAATCTTGCAAAAATTGTTCTAAGACGTACAGAATAGAATTCAAATATATCAACTTGGCGAGTCGGTAGGGCCTGGAGTCCCTGGCGAAAAGTCCCTACGACCACGGGGAACTACTATGCTCTTCACTTTCTTAACTAAAATGAAAGTGTAGTTTCCTTGCTCAATTGTCGGTTGTTCAGTTCACATCGCTAGACTCTCGACACAGTTGACACTTGATCAGATTACTTAATTAAAAGTTGTTGGTAAATGCGCGTAAATATTAACAATTTGTAGCAATTGTATCTTTATCGTGGGTAACTTTGAATGTGTGGATTATCTCTTGAAAGATGTAAGTACTTAAACCAAAGCCTTAATCAGTCTATTTAGTATTAAAATGGCATTAAAACCCAGTGGAGTATAGTTCATACAAAATAATTTGTAAATCAAACATTTTCTCAAGGTATATTTATTACGATTAGATTATAGAATATCTAGGTTCCCAAATATATATTAATTAAAACACTTATTAAAACATAAAATAGGTACCTACCTATAAGAAAAATAAGTAATTTATTAGTCGATTAGGAAAAAATAGGAAAAATTACGTAATTACGGAATTGGAGAAAAAGTTGCGTAATTAGTTACGTAATTGATATTTCCGTAATTTTGGAAGCCCTAGCCACACGGAACTCTATTACTAAGCCTCCGCTGTCCGTCCATCCGTTCGTCCGTCGGCCTGTGTGTCCGGCCGTCCGTCAGTCTGTCAACGGGCTGTACTTCATGAACTGTAATAGGTAGACAATCAAAATGTTCACACATTATGTATTTCTGTTGCCGCTATAACAACGAATACTGAAAATTTAATAAAGTTAAATTTAAGGGGAAAATAAATCAAAATCACAAGTTTTTGTATGGGGACCCACAAATAAACTTTTGATTTTTATTTTTTTTTTCTTACTCTGGCATGTTGGGTGTCGTTGTCTAGAACTCATCGAGTAGAAATATTATTTTTATTTTTTTTATCTTCAAAACTGAAGAAATGGGCAGTAAAAGTTGTAAGTTTTGGACCATTTTTGTACGAGCTTTATCGCAACAACTAAACAAGTTAAAAAAAACTAGCCTCCGCTGTCCGTCTGTCTGTCAGCGGGCTGTATTTTAAGAACCGTACTAGCTAGAAAGTTGAAATATTCACAGATTGTGTTCTTATTTATATTGCCGGTATAACAACAAATAATATAAATTAAATATATAGTTAATAACTAAAGGTGGTCCCCTTTAAAAGAAATGTTTTTTCGGCGTTTTTGCTCGTTCTTAATATGGTACGGAACCCTTCGTGTGCGAGTCCGAAAAGTCCGTCGCACTTGGACGATTTTTAAGCGTTAATTTATTTTAGTATGCATTTAAAAAATATAGTTACAAGCTGTTAAGTACCTACTTACCTATGAAGTTTCAAGATTTTCTGTAATACTAATAAATAAAACAGCTAGTGTGCAGTGGTGGCCCAGTGGAACCCGGACTGGCAAATATCTTCGTGTAAATTATTTCATCATCACTGCTCTCAAAACGGTGAAGGAAAACATGGTGAGGAATGTCCTAGAACCAAACATTCGAAGACATGTGACATCTACCAACCCGCACTGGGCCCACGTGGTGGATTACGGCCCACTCCCTCTCACAGAGAGGAGGCCTGTGTCGGGAAGCAATGGGAGCATTATAGGCTGATTATGCTATGTTATGTAAAACAGCTGTTGGGTATATATTAAAATTTAGCGAGTCAATTGAATTTATACCTACAGGTATTAGGCACAAGAAAAAGCAATATAGGTGTTAATTAGGTAATTGAACAATAAGGTACCAAGTTATCACCGTATCATGCATAAATTATCGTTTGTTTTGTGAAACGCTCAGGTGCAATCAGTAGAGGCAGAAAGTTAAATAAAGCTTAAATAAATTAAATAATACTCAATTAGTTAAGGTAATAAACTAAAGGTAAATAAACCGCAATTTTTTTATTTTTTATAGATTACACTTTCTTGTTTAAAAATACGTTATAACTTAACTAATAAACTTTATTAACTTAACAAATTTTTACGATACTTTATGAATGTATGTTAAACTTTATCATTTATTCTTAAACTACTCTTCGTAGATGTATCTGCTTGTGGAATTAATTCTTTAGTTAGTTTTGTAACAATAATATGTTATTTTGTAATCTATATATTGTAAAGAGGCCAAAAGTCAGGTTAGAGAACCTAACTGTTTAAAGAAATACTTTTCAAACTATTACTATTTAAAAGATATTACAAGGGCGACACTGAAAGTTTTTAGAACTGGCCACTTGTAAACGATATAATAAAAAACAGTTCAAATTTTGAAAATGGATCTCTTTGCCAATATTATTGTATATGTGTTTTATTCATTTGTCATTTGTTTACGATTTGGCGGCAAATTGAAAATTGTCTGTGTCACGTCAGCATGAATTTAACGCGAGAAAATTTTCGTACTATGATTTTTTATGACTTTCGATGTCATTTAAGTCAACAAGAAAGTTATGAGAGACTTCGAATGGCCTTTCACGATGAAGCCCAATCTCGTGCCACTGTTTACAACTGGTTTAATTAGTTTAAACGTAGTCGCACTAATCTCACCGATGATCTGCGTGAGGGACGGCCTTCTACGGCGACGACTGAAGATAACATCAGTGTTGTGCGGGGTATGATAGAGATTGACAAAAGAGTGACTTATCAGCAGATTTGGACAAGCTTTGACATCGGTATGAGTCAAGTGCACAAAATCCTCCATGAACATTTAGCGGTCAGGAAGCTTTGTGCTCGGTGGATACCTCATAATTTGACAGAGGCCCAAAAACTCTGTCGTGTTGATTGGTGTCGTGAAATGGTTCAAAGATTTAACGGGGGTGACTCAAATGTTGTGTTCGGTATACTTACGGGTGGTAAAAGCTGGATTTATTGTTATGATCCTGAAACTAAGAGACAGTCTGCTGTCTGGGTGTTTCCTTCCGAGGAGTTGCCAACTAAAGTGAAGAGAGGTCGAAGCGCGGGAAAGAAGATGGTGGCCTCGTTCTTTGGAAGGCCAGGTCATTACGCAACAATTGTTTTAGAGGATTGAAAAACAGTTACTGCAGAGTAGTACACTAACAATTGTTTGCCACCTGTCTTAGAAAAAGTTCGGAAGAAACGACCTCGCAGTAGCATCCTCCTTCACCACGACAACGCCTCGTCGCACACCGCCAAGCAAACAATCGACTACTTGGCGACGTCAGACGTGGAATTACTGGGTCACCCGCCCTATAGCCCCGACCTCGCACCTTGCGATTTGTATTTATATCCGAAAATAAAACAAAAACTTCGAGGAAAGCGTTTTATGGACGTCGAGGAAGCAGTGGCGGCATTTCAAAATGTTGTCGAAGAGACTAAGGACGAGTGAGCAAAGTGCTTTTCTCAGTGGTTCCATCGGATGCAGCGATGAATTGTTGATTGTTGTAAATGAACACTATTTTGAAAAGATATAATAAAACTAATAACTTGCTAGTTTGTTCAGTTTTTGATTTTCTATGAACTTTCAGTGTCACCTTCGTATACCATTAAGGACTACTTAGAAGACAAATCAATAGAATCTGTAATTTGTAAGTTACGATTAATTGACATCGCTGATTGTGAATACATTTTGTAGCGTGTGTGGAGGGATTTAAAACATTCACGACATTTAACACGTACTTATAATTTAGTAAAAATATAAAAACACTGAATCCTAAAAATAACAAAATGATGAATGAAAGATTTTAAAAACAGGTTAATTTAAAAAAATACATATGGTATAAAGATTTCTCGTGCCAGCGCAGATTATTTAAGTGAAAATGTGGTTACACGTACCAGATTCAAAACATGAGCGCGCGAGCTAGAACTGAATGTTTAAAAAGTATTATCACTTATGGTTGCAACCAGTTTTTCAAGAATACGCTAAACGTAGACTTCACCGGAACTGCACGGGTTACTGAAATTCCGGTTGTTTGTTCCGGGAATTACGTTTTCTGATCTCAAAGCTTTTACAGACGTTAAACAATCTCACCCCAAATGTTACTTGGTCGGAGGAATAAAGAAAAATAACCAAAAAAAGCCTGGCTTGATGACCTAGTCTGGTCCTAGGGAAATTAAATATGGCGTTCCGCAGGGCAGCGTTTTAGGGCCTTTACTATTCTTGCTGTATATCAATGATCTACCCCGACACATCCCATACCCTTGTGTGTTACTTGCCGATGACAGTACGATCCTAATAGACTGCCTCAACCTTTGTTGAGGCAGTCTATTAGGATCGTACTTAGAATTATTTATTTCATCTTCATAAAGCTCTTTAGCTTTATGAAGATGAAATAAATAATTCTTTAAAATTAATAATAAACTGGCTCAACGATACTAATCTTATCATAAACCTCAATAAAACAAATATAATGCATTTCTATCAAAAAAATATTCCTTTAAACTTAAAAAATAATTATAAATGACAAACGATTGATAGTGTTAACGTGGCTAAATTCCTAGGTATATTGATTGACAGTCAATTAACTTGGAAACCGCAGGCTGAAGAAGTTTGCAAAAGATTAAGCACGTCTGCGTATGCTCTCTACAATCTGTCCAAGAAAGTTAGCGTGTTGGGTATCACGGTTGTACAATGGCATATAACGGTTTGGTGGTCTCTGTTCTAAGGTTTGGTGTAGTATTCTGGGGCAATTGTTCCGAAAGGGAGTCTATATTTAAAGCCCAAAAACGGAGCATAAGATCTATTTTCAATCTTAAGGTTACTGATAGTTGCATTCCTTTTTTCAACAAACACAAGATACTAACTTTTCCTAGTATATAATTATATTCTCGAAGTATCTATATTCGTTAAAACTAACAAGCATCTGTTTCCTGCATTGAATCATGAGATCAAAATATCAGAATATTTTCTGTACTGGTAGATATAACACTGCTTTGCTTAAAAAAAAACATTATTGGTATGGCACCTATTATATTTAACAAATTGCCAAATTGTATTAAGGCCCTTAGTAAAATTCAAAAAACTCCTGTCGTCGTTCCTGACAGAGAAATGTTATTACTCTGTTACCGATTTTATAAATGATAAATTGCAATATTTGCATCAGTTTATCTTATATATTATGTAAAAGAAATAGACTTAGCTGATCCATGATCTCATTTTGAATATAAGTACCTAGTTTTTATATTATGTGTAAGTCAACATATATTTTTGTATGCCATAAGGCAGAATTTACTAGGAATATATCTGAAACTAACACCATTATTGTAACACCTGCATTCTATAAAACTAAATAAATTATTATTATTATTATTATAGGGTTCCATCCATACTTTATAATTAAGGATTGTTATTTATTTGGGACAAACGTACTTTATACTTTAAGAGGGCAATAAAGTACGAGAAAATACTTTATTGTATACTTTTAAGTTTTTTTTTTTTAAATTGTTTTCTAAAAGAAACAAAGGTTGAGCAATTTTTTGTGTGTAACGGAAGACTATATCATTAAATTGAAAATCATCAGAACTTATTTTGTGAGCTTAGAAAACTGCCTACGAGACTGCCCTCGGCGGGACGAACGAAATAGAGCGTCCCTAAACTTAATAAAAATGAACGGTCGCTCCCATTTGTTCTATAGAACATGACGTCATCGGACAAAATAAAATTTTGACGTGATAACGTCTTATAAATCTATGAACGCCGGCTGCACGCACGAAAAAGCATGACTCATTGTCACGTTCCGCCTGAGCCGAGCGTGCAAGCGAGAGCGTGGAACTAGCGATAGAGAGGCACGATCGGCCTAAGCGTTCGGCTTGTGACGCATCTCTCTCTCGTTATCACGTAAAATTATCGTCCCTAAACCGACTTTACAGACATCCATTTTTTTTTTTTTGTTTTTACCTTAGAACATATACCTACTATTTCTATTTCTCAAATTGTTTTCCTTGGAAAACAAGACTTGTCATCTAACTGGCCATTAGTAAATAATTATTTAGTGTCACTTTAGTCACTTAATAGTATTGTTGACAACCAGCAACCAACCTTTTTTATACCCGTATTTGTTTCTTTTTATAAAATTCCTTCTTCTGTTTTAGTTTGTGTCATTGTCTTAGAGATGGGTTAAATACGATATCTGTTATCACTGTTACTGTTACACAAAAATAACAGATCCAAATATCTGTGATTAAATAACAGGCTGTTATTTTTCTACGGTCGATAAATACGTACATATTTAAATCTCAAATGAATATTTTCTTTATTCCTTTTTGATTAAAGTCGAAAATCGTATCGGAAGTATTTTCTAGGAATGACGGGGTAGTGTGAAATTATAGAATTACCTTTATTTATATTTTTTTTTGGTTATCCCGTTGGACTGGTAGCGGTTCCCAACAAAGTTATGGACCGCCAAAGTGTTGCTGTTTTTAAAAGAAGAGTGAAAGAACACTATCTTTCCACTTTGTCATAGTTGCATAATATGTATTTATTATTTTATACCGCATTATAATTATATATAAGTATTTTAGTGATATTTATTTTAGAAGTACGTATGTATGAAAGTATATTCCCTTATTGTATGTTTATATTTAAATTAGTGAATAGTTTATTTTTATTTTATATATTCTATTTTCTATTCTACTCTTACACACGGTGTCTACATCTCCTTGTCTACTTTCCTATCGCAGGTATGCTGGGAAATAAGCATTACCTTTGTACGTATTTTACAGTTCCGTTCTTCTTGTCTGTTTACATGTGTGTAAACATATTTAGAAGTAAATGAAATAATAGGTGTTTTTCTATTTAGCAAGGGTCATTCTTTAATGAGGAAGATAGAGATGTTGATAACCTTGCTATATTCCTTCGTTTGTGTGAGTGTATACGTAAGTAACAGCCGTGGTAACAGTCTGTGGGGACTGTTATAATGAATTAACAATAACAGCCGCAGTAACAGTCTTTGAGGGTCCGTTATTTTAAGTAACAGATATCTAAGTTATATTGGTAAGAACAATTGTTATTTTTAAATATCTGTTACCTCTATCTGTTACGATAAATACGCCTCACCCCTAATTGTCTAGGTAAAAAAGAAAATATACGTCAAAAAACTGTGATCGTGTTTCCTTGATATAATTCATAACCATCCTCCACATTGGTGTCAGAAACGGGATGCCCACAACACGATCACAGGCGCAGGCCGCCAAGGCGGAGACTGGTACCACAGTTATCGTTTCGACAGGAGGACTCCTCAGGAGGGCGGTGCCGGGGTGCGTGCAGAAAACCTCCTCGTGTGCCTGATTGCTGCTGGTTCTCTGCGAATACGTTCGGGGGAAAGAGCAGTCGTCGGGTCGGTGCATCCTGGGCACGGCCAATAGTCTCTCCATGTTTCGGAGAGGGTATTGACTGTGGCGAATTTCTGCGTGGCGGGGAGCTTCATGCTCGATCGTCGGTCGTCCACTCCCCCCTCTGCTTACAGAGGGCAGGTCGAGTGGGCGTGGCGAGGTGGAAGGGAAGGTCCGCGAAGGAAGGGCCAATATGGGCCGACGTTTTTCCTCGTGTCTCTCTGATCCAAACAGAGGACATAGGGGAGAAGCAAGGGCGGTGCTCGTTGTGCACTCACCCTGCCAGCGAGCTAGCAGCGGGAGAACTGATTCTCCTGACTGCAACCTTCGAAATCGTAATCCGTAAAGAGATCACAGTCATGTTTTGTGACTTGGAACGGGACGAGGATCTTGGCTTGGTCGCCCGGATCACGAGGAAGATAACCTCTATAAACAATTCCTCTAATATCAAGTTTTGGTGCGTGGCGAGGATATGAATGGCTGAGGAGTAGTGTCATCTGCAACTTCGTAGTTGTAGGTGGCGCATCAGTCGTTAGCGCACCCCCAGCCAGGGTACCAGTGGACCCCCTGGTTGGGTTATAAATTTACACTTACCTAGGGACAGGGGGTGAACCTAGGTGGACTGAATAGATCCCCCACACTCGTGGGAACAATATGGACACAATTTTAAAAAACAAAAAAAACAACCGGACGTAAAGAGGAGGAGAGCGATGCGGGGTCGTAATCCGACGCTGCATCCGGCGCAAAGAGCTCTGGGAGCTCAAAGCGCGAAAAGATCAGGGACAGGAAGAGAGGGTCTTTAAGAGCCCCGAAGCGCCCCAACTCGGGGTCGTCCTCCGACGAAGGGGTCGGGCGGAGGACGAAGAAGATACACTCCAGCCGGCGGGGTGGAGCCCGAGGAATTAAAGGGGTGGACAGAGGGCCCTCCACTAGGGACCCCAGCAAGCCGAGCCGAGCCAGTCTAGCCGAGCCAACCAGCCCAGCTCGGCCAGCTCAGCGAGCTGAGAAGCTCGCCATGGAGGGGCCCCTCTCTGAGGTTTCCGGCGGGGGGCCGGACGCCGGTGGCTCCAATTCGGAGCGTGTGGATGAGTTTGCGGAGGTGGTGGCCGCGGCGATTAAGGCTGTATCCGTTAAGAGGCTCAGGTCCTCTAAGGATCAGGCCATAGCCGCGGCCACGGCCTCTATTGTGGCGGCAGCGGAGGCCCTCCACGTCGGGCCTCCTCCGGACGGCATGTCAGAGATGCGGGTGGAGGTCGCCCGCTTGACAGCCGCCATGGAGCTTCTCCGAAAGGAGAATGAGAAGCTCCGAGCGGACCTGGCTGGGCTCCGAGGATCCGGCCCTCAGATGGAGCCGCAAGGGAGGCAGCAGCAGGGACAGGGACGGCCCGTGTCTGTGGAGGACCGAGTTCTGACCCTGGTGCGGCAGGAAATGGCTTCCTTGCGGAGTCGTTTCTCCGCCCTGGAGGCCATCGTCCTGCGCCCCTCGTTGGCGGCGAGCCAGCCGGCCTCGGGCAAGCAGAAGCCCGCCTCATACTCGGCTGCCGCGGGTGTCACGGCCAAACCGGGGTCGTCGGGGCAGAGCAATGGCACGGCAAAAGCGCAGGCAGCGAGGGCTCCAGCCCCAGCAGCGAGAGCTCCAGTCCAGGTGAAGAGGGCTCCGGCCTTGGCGGCGAAGGCATCGGCTCTGGTGGTGAGACGGCCGCCGCCGCCTCCTGAATCTCTTCCGGCCGATGCCGAATGGCAAGTGGCCGGGGAGAAGAAGAAGGCGGGTAAGGCAGCAAGAGCGGCCAAAAAGAGGGAGAGGCGGCAGCAGCGCAAGAAGCGCACCGCCGCGGCTAGGCTTCGCGCCCCGAATTCCGCAGCCGTAGTGATTACACTACAGCCGGATGCGGAAAAGAAGGGCGTGTCCTACAGGACTGTGATGGCGAAGGTGGGTGAGGTGGTGCGCCTCGAGGAGCTCGGCGCTGCCACTGGCCTAAAAATGAAGGTAACGGCGACTGGGGCCCGAATGGTGGAGGTCCCTGGTGCGGCCAGTGGCCCGGCCGCTGACGCTCTGGCCGAAAGGCTCAGGGCGTACCTAAATGCGGACGAGGTCCGAGTGTCCAGGCCCACCAAGTGCGCTAGCATGCGCATCATGGGCCTGGACGACTCCGTGACGGAGGAAAAGGTGGTCGCCGCAGTAGTTAGGACTGGGGGGTGCTCTGCCGAGCAGGTGAGGGTGGGCACCATCCATCCTGACTCCGCGGGGCTGCAAACCGCTATGGTGAGCTGCCCCGTGTCGGCGGCCAAAAATATTGCCAGAGAGGGCCAAAGGTTATTGGTGGGCTGGGTGTCAGCACAGGTTAAACTGCTGGAACCCAGACCTCTGAGGTGCTTCCGCTGCCAGGTGGGCAACCACGTGCAAGCGAATTGCACCTCGGAGGTGGACCGCAGCGGTCTTTGCTACCGCTGCGGTCTGCCCGGGCACAAGGCCGGCTCGTGCAATGCCACGCCGCACTGTGCCGTATGTGCGGCGGCTGGCAAGCCGGCCGAGCACCGGATGGGGGGCAAGGCCTGCGCCCCACCCACCAAAGCCAGGGCCAGAGGCAAGCCCTCCGCCACCGCCGTCACCGCCGCAGCCGTCACCACTGCCACCGCCGCTGCCGCCTCCAACACCGCCATCGTCGCCGTCGCCACCGTGGCCGCTGCGGCAGGCCCCTCTCAGGGGGCTGGGAAGGAGGCCCAAGAGGGGGCTGACATGGAGTGCCATTAATGGCCCCATTACGCCTCCTCCAGGCGAACATCAACCACTGCGCCGCCGCTCAGGATCTGTTGCTCCAGAGCATGGCGCAGTGGTCGATTAACATCGCCGTGGTCGCTGAGCCGTACTTTGTCCCGCCCAGGGATGACTGGGTGGAGGACCTGAGCGACTCAGTGACCCTCATTTCGTCGGCCACCGCCGGTACTCCGTCCCTCGAGGCCGTCAAGAGAGGACGGGGCTGCGTAGCAGCACAGTTCGGGGAGATTGTCTTGGTAGGGGTCTACTTCTCTCCGAACCGACTCTTTCCGAGTTCCACAACTCCCTTGCGGAGTTGAGAGACGTCGTCGTCGGGTTTGGTTCCCTCCCTGTGTTCGTCCTCGGGGACTTCAATGCCAAGAATTTGGCTTGGGGTTCCCGGTTAACGGACACACGGGGCAGGATGGTGGAGGACTGGGCTCTGGAGATAGGCCTGGTCGTCCTAAACCGGGGTTCTGTCCCCACGTGTGTGCGGATGTGGGGTGAATCAGTGGTGGACATCTCGTTCGCCAGCCCCGCTCTGTCGCCGCGTGTAGTTGACTGGCGTGTCATGGAGGGGGTGGAGACCTATTCTGATCACCGGTATATCCGGTTCGACGTCTCCGCCCAGACCTCGGACGCGCCGGTCCGACGGGCCCCGAGTGGTCCGCGGTGGGCGCTGAAGCAGCTGGACCGGGAGCTCCTCCTGGAAGCCTCGATCGTGCAGGCCTGGGTGTCACCACCGGACAGGCCTGCCGACATCAACGACGAGGCGGAGTGGTTCCGGGAGGCCATGTCCGACATATGTGACGTGGCAATGCCCCGGGTCCAGCCTGGACGTGCCTCGCGCCAGGTGTACTGGTGGTCGCAGGAGCTGACGGCTCTGCGCACTGCGTGCGTGGCTGCGCAACGCCGGTACACCAGGCACCGCAGGCTCCGTATCAAACCTCCGGATACGGAAGCCATTCAGGCGGAGCTGTACGAGGGGTACAGAGCGGCGAAGACCAAGTCAGTCCAAGCGGAGATCCTGCGGGCCAGGGGGTTGGCCCGCGAGGAGTCGCTGGGGACTCTGGACAGGGACCCGTGGGGACGCCCGTACAAAGTGGTGCGGGATAAACTCCGCCCATGGGCTCCCCCGCTGACGCAGAGTCTCCGGCCCCAGCTTGTGGAGGACGTGGTGAGCGCTCTGTTCCCTTCCCGAGGGGAACACACCTCCCCGCCTATGGCTCCGCCTACTGCGGTGCCCGATGCGGACCACACCGCCGACGACGACGACGATGCTCCGGAGGTGACCGAGGTAGAAATAAGAGCGGCGGTACGCAGGCTTAATGCCAAAAATACCGCCCCAGGACCCGACGGCTTACCTGGGAAGGCCTGGGTCCTGGCCTTGGAGGCTCTCGGGCCTCGACTTAGGGGGCTCCTAAGCGCATGCATGGAGAGGGGCCAGTTCCCGCTTCGCTGGAAGACGGGGAAACTGGTCCTCATAAAGAAGGCAGGGCGCCCTGCGGACTCTCCGTCCGCTTATCGGCCCATCGTGCTGCTCGACATCGTGAGCAAGCTCTTTGAAAGAGTCATTGCAGACCGCCTCGTCGGCCAGCTGGTGCGGGTGGGGCCGGATTTGGCGGAGAGCCAGTTTGGTTTCCGCAGAGGGCGCTCTACGGTGGACGCCATCATGCGTGTGCGAGCCCTGACGACGGGGAATGCTGTTGCCCAGGGTGGGGTCGTCTTGGCGGTGTCTCTAGACATCGCCAATGCCTTCAATACCCTGCCCTGGAGTTGCATCAGGGAGGCACTCCGGTATCACCGGATGCCGACCTACCTCTGTCGTGTGGTCGAGGCCTATTTGACGGACAGGGCCGTCATCTACCCCGGTCACCACGGAGTGTGGAACCGGCAAGAGATGTCGTGCGGTGTCCCACAGGGATCGGTCCTGGGGCCGCATCTGTGGGACATCGGATACGACTGGGTGCTGCGCGCCGACCTCCCTAGCGGCGTCAGCGTAGTGTGCTACGCTGACGACACGTTGGTCCTGGCGCAGGGGAGGTCGCACCAGGCGGCGGCCGAATTAGCGGCACGCGGGGTTGCGACAATCGTCGAAAGGATCCGGCAATTGGGACTCGAGGTGGCCCTGCACAAGTCCGAGGCTATGTGTTTTCATGGTCCTCGGAACGCGCCACCGTTGGGGTCCCAAATAACGGTAGGAGGGGTTTCTATCGGCGTCGAGTCGACGATGAAGTACCTGGGACTCGTCCTCGACAGCCGGTGGAACTTCGTGGAACATTTCCGACGTTTGGCTCCCAAACTGGAGCGGGCGGGCGCTGCATTGAAGCGTCTCCTGCCCAATCTAGGGGGTCCAAACACCTCCTGCCGGAGGCTCTACGCGGGGGTCGTGCGGGCCATGGCCCTCTACGGGGTTCCTGTATGGGCGCGCTCTCTGGCGCTGCAGCCAGCCCGCCGGTTGAGCGCGGCCCAAAGGGTCATGGCCATCCGGATGGTCCGGGGATACCGCACGGTCTCCTGTGAGGCAGCGAGCCTCCTTGCCGGATTGCCGCCATGGGATCTGGAGGCAAAAGTCCTCGCGCACGTATGGGAGTGGCGCGAGGAGGCGAAACGCCGGGGCGTAAGTCCGTTACCGCGAGAAATCGTGGCACAGCGGACGGAGCTCCGGCGGGATCTCATGGCGTCATGGAAAGTACGGTTGTCGCAACCCAGTGCTGGGCACGCCACGATTGCGGCGATAAGTCCCCTCTTTGAGGAGTGGCTGGAGAGGCGCCACGGCGTCCTCACCTTCCGCCTGACGCAGGTCCTCACCGGACACGGCAGCTTCGGGAGGTTCTTGTGTCGGATAAGGCGGGAGGAAACGTCCGGGTGTCACCACTGTGTGGATCGCCCGGAGGACACGGTGGAGCATACGGTGGAGGTCTGCCCGGCTTGGGCAGAGCACCGCCGTGTCCTCGTGGAGGCGATCGGCGGCAGAGACCTCTCGCGTCCGGCCCTGGTTCAGGCCATGGTACGGAGCGAGAGGGCATGGGCAGCCGTCACCTCCTTCTGCGAAGCAGTAATGCTCGCGAAGGAGGAGGCGGGACGGTTGAGGGAAAGGCACGTTTCGCGCCCTCTCGCCCCTAGCCGCCGCAGGAGACGCCCTGGGCGTCGGGAATCTCGGGCGGATTTCCAGCCACCGTAGGCGCGGGCTTTCGGACGGTGAACAATGGGTAGCTCACCGTCCGGTAAGGACCAGGCCCGGGTCGACGGCGCGTTGTACTCCACGCGCGCCTCAAAGAGATGTCGTCAGCACAAAGTAGGGGTCCACTAGGGCCGATGCCTGCCGGGGTCGCGGGAAGGTACTTATGGGTCACCGAGGCCCCCGCAACACAGGCAACAGGAAGGAATACGGGTGGGTTTTAGTCAGTAAGAGTCTGACACACCCTCCCGCTCCGCCCAGAGCGGGAGAAGAAGAAAGAAAAAAAAAAAAAAAAAAAAGGAGGGCGGTGCCCCCACTGACGTTGGGTCATGTCATCGCGCCGGCCCCGCCCTGCACCAACCCGAACGAGACCTTACCACCCGCCAGGGACCTCGTCAAGCATCGTACCACAGAGCGCACGGTCAGGTCGTTCTAGCAGCACGTTAAAAGCACAAATCTTGACCGCCAAGGCGGAGCTCGTCGGCTCGCAAACGCCCAAGCGGAGCGTGATCATGCCCAAGCGGAGCGTGAAAACGACGTTGCGGAGTTGGAACTGCAGGCGAAACTGGCCGCTATTCAGGCCAACTCGTTACATGGAGGATCCCGCCATTCGGGCAGCTCCCACAACTCCCGATCTCCGCACAGAGTCGAAGACTGGTTAGCTAAATCATTTAATACGATTCCTAATCGAGATAATAAAGCTCATTCATTTGTCGACAGAGGGGCAAACGAGCCGAGGTTTTCTAGCGTTGTACCACCGGTCCTGCCGCGTTACCGCCCGCCACGGCCTACGGAGATGGTCCAGTAACATTGCACATGCTGTCCTTGATCTGGACTGTGCCCGGACGTGCCCAGTCCCCGCCTGTGCCTTGACGCGCCCTGTCCTCACTTGTGCGCCTCCCCGCCAGGCTCCCGCTCACTCGCCGATGCATCCGGTCCCCGCTGGTATATCGACGCACCCTGTCCCCTGTGTCTGTACGCTCCCTGTGGGCGCGTACTCATCAGTCGAGCCGGCTGAACATACCCCACACGCTTAGGCACACTTGCTAACTATAACAATTGTTACTACAAAAATAAAAATCTTAGCCCAGATCTAGGTACATCATTTAATCATCTGGTCGATGCAATTACAGGCACAGGGAAGAAGACAACAAAGGTTTGTGACATCACTAAGTTTGTATTAAACACCCTGTTCCTAGAGGCGGAGTCCATCGTTAATTCAAGACCCCTGACACACTTCCCAGTGGATGCGGACGCGGAGTATGCCCTGACTCCCTTCACCTTTTTAATTGGAAGCCCAAGCCGCGAGCCTGAAATTAACGTGTTCGACGATGCAGACTTGATCCGACGTGCTAACTGGAGAAAGGCGCAGAGGCTGGCAGACCACTTCTGGCAGCGCTTCGTACGAAAGTACCTGCCCACGCTCACACCCAGGAGGCGGTTGCATGAGGCTCGTCCGTTAAGGGTGGTCGATCTAGTTTTTATCGCGGATGACACACTACCCAGGAACCAATGGCCCCGTGGGCGAATTGCGGCAGTGCACCCGGGGAAGGATGGGGTAGTTAGTGGTAGATGTCACAACGAAGGAGGGCGTGCTGCGTCGACCCACTCGCAAGGTGGTGTTGCTGGTCGCCTGCCAGTAAATTGGTGCCTTCACACCGTCATACGTCAAAAACGTCGTTTTGACATACGTCAAAAAACTGTGATCGTATTTCCTTGCACCATAACTTTCCTCAACAAGTATGTTTATATGTCAATGTCTTGTATTTGACAACTGTTGATTTAAAAAATATGTGCAGGTTCATAAACTAGCGATTTGATTTAATTTACATGTGGTTGGCATTGTTTACGAACTGATGGTTAAATGCTCTGGGAGTCTTCAATCACATCAGCTAACGATTCGTCCATTTCTTCAGTTATACATTAATTACGTATATTATTAGCAACATGTGTCACTCACAATGACAGATCTCTGTGTCAAACATCACATAGAACAATTTGGGAAATATTCAATTCCGATCTTGTACCGTGACGTCACTAAGAAGTGAGCATGGGTGAAATGCTAGTATTTAGTTCTATAGTACAAATAAATACAAAATTGTCTCATTTTTTCCGAAGATGTCATGTTCCATAGAACAAATGGGAACTACCAAAAATAAACTATGATTTATACGTTTTTTTTTTTGGGTGGGAAATTATCTAATAACTTTTCCCGCTCTGGGAGGAGTGGGAGGGTGTGTCAGACTCTTACTGACTAAAAACCCGTGTTCCTTCCGTTGCCTGTGTTACCAGGGGCCGCGGTAACCCTTTTGGACTTTCCCGCGAAACTATGATATACTTGATATAATGATATACTTGAATATAGATATAGACTGTAAAGATGCTGTTAAGATATCCACTAGTAATAATATTTGTAAGATGTGCTAGTAGCAACAAAAATTATGTATGGAAAAAAATAGAGCACTTGCTCTATTTTTTTCCATACATAATTTTAAATAATAATTTATTTAAATAATCCTTTATTTTCAAACTAGCTTCTGCCCGCGACTTCATTCGCGTGGAAATAGTAAGACACCATAATATACTAAAATAACTGCCTCATTGGTCTAGTGGTCGCAAGCGCTACTGTTGAGCATGAGGTCCTGGGCTTGATTCCAGAGTCAACATATATTATAATTATTGCGTTGATATAGAAGCTTGGTTTTTAGAGCCCCGGACCGTACTGGGACCGTTGACAGACAGTATATGATATTAATTTCAACGTGATACTTGAGAATTTCCCTCGATTTCCATGTTCCTCAATTTCCTCATCAGATTCTCACTCTTTCAACCAAAAACAGATTATTTTTAAATCGGTCCATAATTGACGGAGAAATCGGCGAACAAACATTAAAAAAAACGTACATACAGAGGAACATGCAACCTCCTCCTTTTTGGAAGTCAGTTAAAAAGTAAGAGTCAGAGAATATTTAGTCTATTATAATAATCGTGCAATACATAATATAATTATAAATATATCTTAAACCTAATATATAAAAACTTGTAGAAGATATAAATACCATAAAAGCAAATGATACTATTTTAATTTAATTATTATTATTTTTTGTTTTTTCTTAACAAAAAGCGCCTTCATCCTCTCTCCTATTAAAAATTAACTTTGCTGTGCCCGACAGGGTCCATAATTGATTCGATGTTTCAACATACCAACTATCATATGTAGGTGTACAATTTTCTCATAAGTATCAACTCAATCATCATCATCGTTTTCTCTTGCTCAAAATCGTATGTAAAATATTTTATCTAGACATTGATCTATCACTTAGGAAAATAAAGTAGGTACTCATTAACTACTTTATTTTCCTAAGTGATAGTGAATAGAATACTTTATAAATAGTAACGATTCATGCTAAGGGCGCATTCATACTTAGGATAATCTATTTACTCTGATTTGTCCTATTTTAACCGACTACAGCGAAGCCAAATGGATATTAGAAAGTAGGATATTTACCTAGTTGAAATTGGCAAATAGGTTGACGGCCTGCATGATGAAGTATTGTCGCCTTAAGAGCTCACTAATATAAAGGTCTTAACAAACAGCTGTGACATTCGAGAATTTGACCAAAATAATGTTGACCCGTTTTTCATAGTACATATTTTTCTTCTTATTGTGTCGATTGTAAGTAGATAAATTATTTCGATAATGTAATAAGCTATATCACTTATCCTGACGTTCAAAAAGGAAGGTTATAAATTAAAATACGGTATAAGTTTTTATTTTAATGGAACTATCTACGATGTTGCTTGGCGACAGAAAGAACAGAAAAAGGTAAAAAAAATAATTAGAAGACGTTTATTTGTGAACGCAGCCGATTTTCCTCAGAATAAATGGCGCGTCAAGTGCGATGCAGAATTCCCGCCAAAACTACAAAATGGCGTTGAATATGCGAACCTCTCTCGATAGCGGCATGAGATTGATTGATCAGCCGCCTGTTTGCGATTGATTCGCTATAGAATTAATTGGTTCGGAGTTTTCTTTGCAGTGAATTAAAAGCAAATACAGGGTCACACGGGTTGGTTTGTTAAATTTAAAATTATATTTCTGGAACCTATTCGATCGTTTTTCTTGGTTTTATCTGTATTTTGATAACATTGTCAATATTTTATTCCTTTTGTCCTCAGATCAGCACCCTAACTGTGTAACACACTTTCAATCAAAATCAAAGAGTTTTGAAGGATATTGCTAATCCATTGCTTTATCGTCTGCTCAACAATAATATAAATAATGCAATGAACCGGGTGAATTGTCAAAATAAAACCTATTGCGATCAATTGTCATTTTATGTGTGTTACACAATTACCCCGCTGAATGACAGTGTGACACTTTCTTTGTCAAAGCTCGATGTGTCATTTTGTGCCCCAATATTTTTAAACGGCCTATTCAACGATACCCCACACCATAGGATAGACGAGAAAAGCAAATATAATCCCCGCATTACATGCAAGATTTTTTTTACTACTTTGTCGGCGTGATCAATATATACCTATGCCAAATTACAGCTTTCTAGTACTAAGCGTCTCTGAGCTACGGCGGGGACAGACAGATAGACAAACAGACAGACGGAGATGGCGAAACTATAAGGATTCCTTGTTTATTACGGAACCCTAAAAAATCTGAATGAAGCATTAAGCTGCTATCACTTTTACTGTTTTTCTAAATATTCTCCATTTCTTTCTAAGCAATTGTCGCATTCGATAGAACCACTGGGAGGGCCACTGGGCCAGTGGGCTCACTCTTCTTTAGTGATCTCTT
The DNA here is from genome assembly GCA_905333075.3 of Atethmia centrago. NCBI lineage: Eukaryota > Metazoa > Arthropoda > Insecta > Lepidoptera > Noctuidae > Atethmia > Atethmia centrago. The sequence continues at coordinate 21,997,842 of HG995385.1, forward strand.
CCACGGCCATTTCGAACGCAGTCGCATCTTCAGAGTTCGTAAAGCGAATATCTCAAAAATTATTTTTGATTTTTGGGAATAAATAAAAGTCGCAAGGTGCCAGATCGGGACTGTATGGTGGATGACTCATTATCTCAACACCCGCCGTAGTCAAATATTCGACGTCATCCGTCTGCAATGCATTAAAGCGTTGTCGTGGTGAAGTAGGATCCTGCTTCGAGGGCGCTGACCATCATATCCAGGGGATTTGCCTCTGCGCATACTGTTAATAACTTTTCTAACATCATTCGCTGTAAATCTGACATCTCTACTCTGGCCGATGGTCCCAGCAACGGGCGACCGAAACATGCCAGTGCTATGCCGCGGTATCACCTCGAAGTGCTCACCAAACATATTAGCAATCATGTGATGATCACTAATACCATTTATGCTCACAGGAAGGCCAGGTTTTTGGCTCATATTTCCCGTCTCTTTCCAGAACTGTGGGAAATTGTTGGCAGAATGATGGGATGCAAGTGCATCCATTTTAACTTCCTATCTTGTTTGTAACTTCCTAACTTGTTTAAGCAAAAGCTAAAATGGTGCCTATCCTGGCACCATTTTAGCTTTTGCTTAAACAACGCCCTACTTTCTTTCATGTCTACATATGTCTGACCATTCTTAGGTTTGCCATCTTCAACCCAGGCCAAAAACCTCAACCTGGCCTCCCTATGGTAACTTGTAACATATTTGCTCCATCCCGCAACATAACCACCCCTCCTTCGTACCTTCATCCTTTTGGACGACCCTGTTGCCGCATCACACAATGTATTGACCAGTCTTAAATACATATTTTTTAACAATAATTTGTGCTCAGCATTGGAGCATATTCCATCGCAACAACGACTCATTTCCATCGGAAATTAATTTCGCGTAGTTGAGCGCAACATAACTTACTACCATAATACCATATAACTTACTAACTTACCCCATATAACCTTATTGAACACCGGTGCACTTACTGGTATTTGTTCAACTGACTCTAAATCTAAATTACAATCAATTACCAGCGGGAAATGATCAGACCATTGCACATCATACTCGACTTGTACGTTGACCACTATCTATAACGCTGCATTCGTGACAATACAATGATCTAACCATCTCACGCAACCATGGGCCTCACTAATGAAAGTGTATGTATCATCCGTATTCATAATATTAAGGTCCATACATGTCCATTGCTGGTCTGCACAAAAGTCTAATAAATGTTTACAAAAGAGCTCACAAGGATGTGCATTGAAGTCACCCAGAACGTAAACCGCCGAACAATCACTATTTTCTTCTACAATAGCACTGATTGAACTCAAACACTGTGTGAACATAGGCAGATTATCAGCACAGTCAGTTGGCATATATACACTAAATACCATAATAGGTGCACCTCTCACTTTCAATTTTACCGCTGATAAACGAACATCAATACAATCGATAACCGTGACCGATCGAAAGTCACTTTTTCTCCAAAGTATGGCAACCCCTCCATAAGGCCTGCCCTTCAAGAGGCTTGCTGAGACGTCTATCGCTGATGTTCCAGTGCTCCCAAACTCCTTACTGACCGTCTCTAACTCTGACAGCTCATGAGGCAGTAGCCAAGTCTCTTGGAGCGCGATGATGTCCGCTGTACCATATAAATCTCTTATCCCATCTAACGATCTTTTCAGAGACTTGCAGTTAAATGAAATGAATCTTACATTTCCTTGCCTCTCCATTAACGATGTCTCCTGTATGATGCCGCTCAGCCGTACGTTGTTGATGGCTTTCATTTTTGCCTTTAGTCAACCAATATTTTTTATAATATGTTTTTAATTTTGTTTTTATTTTTGATAATTGCGTCGTTAGTTTCTATAATGATATTTCTCCAAATAACTGACTTTAATGCTGATTTGAAACTTTCAATGTTATATTTGTTGTACAGTCGTTTTTCAGTATACCGAGTGCTTTGCTTTGGTAGTTGCGGTATTTTAAATTTTACAATTGTACCATAATGATCTAAAAAACCCAGTTCTTCTACAAATGTATATAAATCGATGTTTTTAAAGTTTGTAAATATTAGATCAAGGCACGTTGATGCTGTTAGTGTTATATGTGTGGGATGTTTCATGTGCTGTGTGTATTTATATTCCGACATAAGGTCTAAGAAAGTGTTAACTTTGGAGTTATTTATCAAAATATCAATATTAAAGTCACCACCAATGACTGTGTTTAGTTTCATGTATTTATTGTTTATGTACGCCAGTATTTGATTGAGTTGGTTATAAAATATATTTTCTTCTCTTCTGTTCCAGTACATTGTTACTAATAGCAAATTTTCGTTAGGTATTTCAATAGCACAAACTTCCATAATATATTCAAGTGACAACTCGGTTATGTCGCATCTTTCTATGTAGTCTTTGTGTTCTTCTAGTAAGATGCAAACTCCACCGCCTCGACGGTTTTCTCGACAGTAGGATGCTGCGACTCTGTAGCCGCTAAAATCAATCATGCTTAATAAATTTATCTCTTGAGAGCCATGTCTCAGTAATACATATAGCCTGATACGCCTGGTTTTCGTTTACAAATGCTTCCATTATGTGTTGCTTATTAAATAGACTTTGGACGTTTTGAAATAGAATATTAAAATGCTGCTCTTTGTTTTCGAAATATATTGCCAGCTTCCTCGTTTGTTTCGAAATGTACGGTTGTTACACGGTGCGCTTCGTCTATCTATATTGTTAAGTTCGTTTTCAGTTGTGGGGTAGGGGATGATATATATCGTCTATTTACTTAAAGCTAAATTAAATAGTAATGTCATTTAAAAAATCTGATACAGAGTAATAGCATTTTTGAATTAGCAATTTTTAAGGTACTTTTTAAATCTTCTTAAAGGTTGCTCTTTAATCATTTTTGGTACATGGTTATAAATAAGAGAAGCCATGCACGTAACACTCTTTTTCAATAATGCAGTTTTATATCTAACTATGCATAACTAGTCCTCGTCAGCAAGAACTGTATTTACAGTCAGCAAGAACATCGGCAGTCGTTATTAGACCAATAAAGGTTTGAATACTAGAAGAGACAGAAATCGCAAAAACCTTTTTTCATACATTACGTGGGAAATAGGACTCAATACTCAATACTTTATAGCATTCTATAATGTGTACCTACCTACGATCAACCGTACGACAACACTCTTGAATTAAGAAGACCGCACTTACCTACTCTCTAAATGCTGCACGCTGGCTTCCGGCTGTCGCTGAAAACCAGCGCTGGGGCTCTATCTCGCATCCCTATGCGAGACAGCGCCCCAGCGCTGGTTTTCGCATCATTATGCTGAGCGATGGCCGTTTTACGTGGATGTGACGTATATTTTCCCCTAAATTGTTATTTCGTGTTTGTGTTCTTTTTTGCGTTATGTTTATCGCAAATAAACGTATTTTCTTTCTTTCTTTTTTCTCTCTCTCTGCCTTAGCCTTATCCCGTTATTCTAGACTCTCCTCGACATTCTTTACCAGACGCCACCCTTACATAATCATCTTATAATTGTCCCACTGCTGGAACTCAGGCCTCCTCTCAGTGAGAGGGAGTGGGCCATAATCCACCACGCGGGCCCAGTGCGGGTCAGTGGATGTCACATGTCTTAAAATTTTTGGTTCTAGGATATCACGTTTTCTTCACGATGTTTTCTTTCACCGCTATGAGAGCAGACTCCTTACTCCTACAAAATTAGGGCTTTAGGTTCCTAGGAAAGTGCTTATGCTTTAGGTTCCACTGGATGCGAGAAGCACAGGGCCGGTTGATGTGGCGACGCGTGTACGCCTGCATCTACCAGTGGAGGTCATTCGGCTAAAATGATGATGATTCAATGACCCATTAGGTACTAATAAGTATACAGGGCCGTATTTTGGGGAAGGGCAACAAGGTCTCTAGCCCCGGACCTCCACAAACAAGCCTCCACATTTTTTTTTGTAAGATTAGAAACAAAAATACTTCCTTTGTGTCCTTCAAAGAGAAAAAAGTACACATTCAAAAGGTAAAAAATCAATCATGAATAATGGCGTGGAATTCCAACGAACTGCTGCAACACCAACATGAGTTGCAAGTGGTCCTAGACACAGAAAATATTGATGTGTTTAATCTATGTATGTAAAGTTTAGAGACTATATAGGTTTATCACTCGCTGCACCCTAACAACACGGCCCGAGGAGGTAGCGCGGTTATCATAAGAGAAAATATCTGTCATTACGAACAGTGTAAATATGAGGAGCCAGACACGCAAGCTGTGGCGATATCAGTTAAAACAAATGTTACAGTAGCGGCCGTATACTGTCCCCCAAGACACACGATAAACATAGAACAATATGTACACTTCTTCAGACTCCTTGGATAGAGATTTATATTAGGCGGTGACTTTAACGCTAAGAACCCTCATTGGGGATTAAGATTAACTTCAACTAAGGGACGACAGCTTCTAAGTGCAGTGAAAGACATGCGCTGTGAGGTCATGAGTACTGGAAAACCTACTTACTGGCCGACTGACCACCAGAAACTACCAGATCCTATCGACTTTTTCATAGTCAAAAATATATCGACCAATTATCTGAATGTGGAAAAGGGGTACCACATGAACTCCGATCACTCTCCGATATTATTACAATTAAGTCACAAAATATTACTAAGAGAAAACCATCTGATATTAGTAAACAAGTTTACGGATTGGGAAAGTTTTAGCTTAGACCTACAAAATATTATTGACCCAAAAACTACATTTTAAAAAATAAAGATCATCTCGATTCTGAAGTAAACAAGTTTAGCAACAATATCCAACAATGTGCATGGAACAACACACCACAGCTATTTAAAAAGTCAAAGGAAATACCTACCCAAAGGAAATAACAGACTAAATAAGAAACTATAAACTATATGAAAAAAGGACTCAAAGAAAAAGATGGCAGCAAACTAGATTCCCGCAAGATAAAACTCTATTGAATAACCTTACCAAAAGACTGAAGAGAAAAATACAAACCTTTCAAGATGAGGTTTTGAATACTAACGTACGTCAGTTAACCAGCGATTATACAACGCTATACTCTCTTTGGAAAGCGACAAAGTCACTCAAAAGGTCAATTACGCCAATGCCCCTATCAGAGATGTTAACGGAAAGTGGGGCATAAGCAATGAGCAAGAAGCTCTAAGATTTGCACATTACTTAGAAGAAACCTTTCAGCCAAAGGACGGATCTGTAGACAACCTACAGTTTAACAACATTCTGCAAGATCAAAGAATTAAGCTTGTGACCCCGAAAGAAGTTGTAAAGGAAATTCAAATCACTAGCCTAAAAAATCGCCAGGGTATGACCTTATTACGGGAGAAATCCTAAAACATCTGCCGTGTCAAGCCATCGTTAAGCTTACTAGACTCATCAATGCTGCATTCAATCATTGAAGTGATTATGATTGCAAAGCCCGGTAAACCACCACACGAAGCATCATCATACAGGCCCATTTCCCTGTTGCCTATATTATCAAAGCTGTTTGAAAAATGTATTCTAAAACGCCTAAAACCTATCATAACCGAGAGAAACCTGATCTCTGACCATCAGTTTGGTTTCAGAGAGAAACACCCAACAGTAGACCAAGTACATAGAATTACCAACATCATTGAAAGAACGCTTGAAGATAAAAAAGTCTGATCCACATTATTTTTAGATGTGGCATAAGCTTTTGATAGAGTTTGGCATAAGGGTTTGATATACAAGCTAAGACTTATGCTGCCTAATGATTTTGCCGATATCTTGCAATCATACATTACAGATAGAATGTTTCGAGTAAGGCACGAGGATGCCTTCTTCACGTTAAAAATGATTAAAGCTGGCGTGCCCCAAGGTAGTGTGGCCCAGTCCTCTACCTGTTGTACACGTATGATATACCAGAACTGGAAAATAATACTATGGTAACCTTTGATTTCACCAACAGGAATTGTCATTACCACCCAATGTTCATAAATGGCCTGCAAGTACCATACGCTAATACAGCTAGATACCTTGGCATAACGCTTGACGCAAAACTGCGCTGGAAAGCGTACGTTAAAAAGAAAAGACAGGAACTAGACATGCGTTTTAAAAACATGTATTGGTTAATTGGACGGGGTTCCTGCCTATCGATACATAACAAAATTTTATTATATAAGCATATTCCAATATGGACATATGGCATCCAACTGTGGGAATGTACTAAACCGACCAACATCAAAATTATTCAAACATTCCAGAATAAGGTACTCAGGAGTATTGTTAATGCGCCCATATAAGAAATGACGACCTCCATCGTGACCTAATAATGGAATCCGTTACCGACATAATGCAAAAATTTGCTGAGGCCAATGAACACCGACTCCACGAACATGTGAACATCGAGGCAATCCAGCTGTTAGACCAAACAAATATAGTGCGAAGACTAAAACGAACAAAACCTTTTGAGTTAGTGTAGTGTAAAAAGCGTAGACATATTGGTGACAATGACATACATATAACACATGAACAAAGTGTTTATATTATTATATCAGACTCTAAGAAAGTGGAATGAACTTGTGTAAAGTGCAAACAACACTATTCTAAGTTTTAAAATAATTATCACGTAAAAAATTAAGTTACATTAAAATTACTTATTAGTCATATAGGCTAGATTGTAATTAATTATTAAGAACCTGGTTCTTTTTAATAAAGGATAAAAAAATATTCACAAGGTAACCTACCTTTTTAAATTTTATTTTCATGTCCTGTGTTGAAGGTCATAAAAATGATACGTTGAATTACTTTGATCCCAACAACTGAATAAAGGCGCAGATATTTATGATTTTAGTGACTTTTAAATCTGTTAAATATTACGCCTTCAAATAATGCAAGTAATTTATGCAAAAAAATATGTTAAACTAGAACGCGTACACATCAATTCTTGTGAATATTTAAGTATTGTATTAAAATACTTTATTAAAAAAATTCAGGAAGTAATATCTACCCAATGCATAAAAAACGATATTACTTTCAAACTACGTAAAATATTTTCATGTTTTTATTTTAGATAAGACTATTTTATTATCTAGGTCTCTAATTCTCTAGGAATCTACGTTATTATATTTGTGTATTTTTTATCTTTCATTCTCCCTTGTCAGCCTTCACGCTATCATTCACTCCCTTCTCTTTCATATCATTCCTCACACAATGCATCCATCATTTCTTTGGCCTTCCTCTCCCTCTCCATCCATCAACCTTTATATTCATCACTCTAGTCACATGCGTTTCCTCCCTCCTCATCACATGCCCATACCAAGCCAAACAATTTCCTTTCAACTATTCTCTCACTGGCGCCTTTCAAACTTCCCCTTATTCCCTTAATTTCTTACTTTATCGAATTTCGTCACTTCACATAACTATCTCAACATTCTCATCTTCGCTGCATGCACTCGTTTTCCATCCGTTTTCTTCACGGCCCAGCATTCCGATCCATACAGTCCGACAGGCCTTATCACGGACTTGTAAATTTTCCCCTTTAACTTGAGGGGTATCCGTGGGTCGCAAGTTGTTCCTGTGACCTGTCGCCATTTCATCCATCTTGAGTTTATCCGGTGCGTTACGTCTCAGTCTAATTCACCATCCCCTTGGACAAGCGATCCGAGGTACCGAAAGCCGGAGCAGATCGGTAGGGTTATTCCGGCGAGAGATATGGGCGCAGGACTGAAAAGACCGCCAAAATCACAAAACAAATACTGTTTTGGTCCGACTTAATCTCAGGCCAACGGTCTCCAGTCTTTCCCACCACACCTCCAATCTGCTCTGAACCTCTAAGCCGCTCTTGGCAACCAGCACAATGTCATCTGCGAATAAAATACACCAGGGAGCCTCTTCCTGGATATCCGACGTAAGATCGACCTTTATTACCACGAAGAGGTAAGGGCTGAGTGCTGACCCTTTGTGCAAGCCAACACCCACATTGATGCTGCCAGTAGTACCCACTGTATACTGGACTTGGGTACTGCATCGACTGTACATCGCTCGAATCAACTGCATATACTTCCCAGGCACACATTTCTCTTTAAGGGCCCACCACAAAACTTCACGGACACTCGGTCGTATGCCTTTTCGACGTCAACGAATAACATGTGCAAATTTTTATGCGCACCTCTATATTTCTCGCACAGCTAGAGGATACCAAAGATAGCATCTGTTGTCCCCAACTATATCCTTCCTTACTTTACTAATTATTGAGGAGCTCGTGGTTAATTATGTAATCTTAACCACGAGCTCCTCAATTAGTAAAGTCAGCCGCACGGGTCGATCCATCAGGTTAAGTTACGCTCGCCGGGGTTGGTCCGTGGACGGGTGACCATCTTTATATACCGTCAGAAGCTCGAAAATCTGACAACTAGTCTTACCAAAGTACTACCCAGTTACTGGGTCATGGAGATCAGATGGCAGTCGCTCCATGTAAAATATTGGTATTCAGCTGCATCCGGTTAGACTGGAAGTTGACCCCAACATAGTTGAGAAAAGGCTAGGCAGATTGATGACTTTACTAATATTATAAATGCGAAAGTGAATTTGTTTATTGTTTGTTACGTTTTCACGCTAAAACTGGCTGAACGGATTTGGATATAATTTGGCACATGACCAGTAGAAGGACATAGGCTACTTTTCATCCTGGATCGCAAGCGAAGTCGAAGCGCGGTCAACAGCTAGTATGATATTATAAAGAGGTAAAATTTGTAAGTTTGTATGTTTGTAATCTCTGGAACTACCAGTCGGATTTTAAATTTCTTAAAATAGTTTCTAATCCGACTGGTAGTTCCAAAGATTAGCGCGTTCAAAGAAACAAAGTCTTCAGGTACATATAATAAATGTATTATACATATAGATTGATCTAATTTGTTTTTCGTCTGTTCTACAAAAGAATCGGGGCCATCTTCTCCTTTCTTGGTTGCCCCAGGGCCTCCAAACCATTAAATCCGGCCCTGCCCTACCTACATTCCCTACCTATATACCTAGATCATAAAACGATTGCATTTCACCATATTAGGAACAACACTCTGATTAAAACTTCATATCTGCTTATATAACAAATCAATGGATTATTTTTCATTTAGGAAATCATTTAATTTGGGATTCCACAACCGCGAGTCCATTTATTTACACCGGAAATTAATAATGTAGGTAAAACGCTACAAGGTTCTTTTGGCACGTGGCCAAAATCGGAACTGACGTTGCCATCTTGTTTTGTCCGATAAACACCATTCTTTTACGTCCGCTCAATTCGAATCTTGATCCGCCCTTTGAAAGACTCAGATTGGCAACTTCGGCTGTTGATCGGTTATACTGACGAAGATCGGGATCAAGATACATAATTAATTTTGGGGTTAACCTTCTGGGAACACTGGTAATTAATACCTTATTTTATAACAAATCATAACTATGTCTAAAAAAATCTTCGGATTTCATTCCATAGTAATCTAAAACATAATATTCACACAAGAACGCCATTAACCAATGTAGGTCACACGATGGTCCATGCTTACCCATTGAAGGCCATTGCACAATTTGTACCTGGCAGAAGTGACAAAAATAATTATTAAGAATGCATAATAATGGCCTATAGTGTTAATAAATTAACAATTTGTCCTCCAATCAATTTCTAATAAACAAATCTAATAAATATTTCTGTTTCTTGACTTTATTTTTAATCTGCGGGTCAAAGATATCAAAACCTAAATCTGACTGTCATTCTTATGTCAGTGGAAGTGGAGATTATTTTTTATATTGTCTATGCTCAACATTATTCAAATAAAACCTTGAAGTAAATTATTTACAGAACAAATAAAAAAATAGCAGTAAAATAATAATAGAAATGCCTAGTATTTATTTCATTGAAATTATCTTTTTTTCCGACTAGTCATTGAAAATTCCTGCAAACCATAACCAATATACGGGAAAATAACTTTCATTAAAAAAGTACATTTAAGCCTGACTTAGTTTGTACAGTAAAATAAATCAAAATTATTGTTTTAATCGAATAAGAATTTGAAATCAATTAGGCAGCACGTTAATGCTAAAGACTACATTAAAAAAATAAGTGTTGACCGGAACATATTGTTAAAAGATGTCAGTGGTGCCACCATGACAGTTAAAATCATTATCTCTATTGTGACGCCACATCCGTTGCGCAGTTGCCTCCATTTTGCACGCTCGTCTCTTGTCTATAATTTTGAATAGTAGATCGTCTTTATGGGCATGGTCCGTAGATAATTTTTACTCTTTGGATACCTTATTATTGTATTGTGGTCTCTGATTACTAACTGTCAAAACAATGCATTTTTATAGTGTTTATATTAATTTTTCCAGGTGTTACTGGTTGGATAATAATGCGCGTCTATTGAAATGGATACGTGGTCCGATCTCTGCCGCTGTTGTTTGTCTGCCAATTCCGAAGTGTCACTCCTAGATTCGGAACAGAATGTAACTGAGAAGTTTCATGAAGTAACTACAATCGAGGTACGTAAAATTTCACATAGTTGTACTTTGCTTCGGTATAAATATTGTGTATTCTCAGTTATTATCGCTATAGTGTCATTTAAGTATGTCAGTTTGTTAATTATTGACATGGAACATAACCTCACTAAGTTTTGAGTCGCCGCGTAAATTGATTGATTGCAAGCAATTTTCGACGTTATAGTATTTGCGTAACAGAGGTCGTAGGTCGATTTTGCTTTGAAGATTTCGGACAATAATTTTCTTAATAGAGTAACGCTAGGGATCTAGTAAAGGCGGCAAAAGCGTCGCCGGTAACTAAGCAAATAAACAGCATGTAATTAGTGCTCTAAAGACAAAGTGTACAATGGGTCAGTGGGTCATCTTAGGGCAATGTACAGACTCTTCTAGTAATGATATTCAAAAACATTTTTTTTATTGGTTAAACATTGGTGTCAAAATAGATGTTTTAAATAAAATAGGTACCTACAGAGTATGTCGTACAGATATCAAATAGGTATACAAAATTAAATAATTGTTAAAATTAAATGACAGAAGCATTGATAAATGCTAAATGATATCCCAAAACAAAGTCAACTACCTATATTGCAAACAAAATTTATGTTGAATATATACATTGATTGAAACATAATATCATTTCTGATATGTTCTGTATTAGGTTAGTATAGGTATTACATTTTAAATTTACATAATTAGAAATGACTAACATATTCACAGCACAACTAACTAATATAATACAAATATTGAATTACATAACTTGTAATATTTTTAAATCATTTAGCTTGTTTTGCTCTTATAATTTAAATCCACTGCACACTGCTTATGAGTAAAAACAAAAGCCATACAGCCTTATGGTGTCACACAGCACAACTTTATGTTGGGCGGTGACATGCCGAAAACTGAATAAGAAAAACACTGTAATTAACAGACAAAACATGTCAATTATGTTTAGATTTATCTACAAGGTCAAATTAAATTAGCTATAGAAACTCCGCAGATGTGATGAGTATATATAAACACGAAAAAATATAAAGAAATAAGATTTGATGATTTTTTTTAGGGTCAACAACCGCTGGTAGTGTTGTTACAGGAAGTACGAGTTGAGAAAATCTGATTATATTGTATTTAGTTATTGATATGCTTCACGTCTGTGAAGTTAAAACTAAAATCAAAACGGATTTTTTAAACTAATATTTCAAGTGATTTCTCTACATGTGATGTGGTTGATGACCCGAAAATACTAATCAAATTAATTTATTTTATCATGTTTAGCTAACAATACCCATCACGTCTGCAGAGTTTCGCTGTCTATTTTAATTTACCATGTATAATCTCTTATCGTTCCATAAGTGTTGGGAGTGGTTTGTGACTAAATAATAACAGCTGCACCGGTTGATCACAAGCTAAGCTTGCAGAGTTCACTCTGTGGATGAGTGAGTCGGGGAAGTCGGATAAGCACTCACTCCATGTAAAATACTGGTATTTGGCTGCATCTGGTTAGACTGGAAGCCGACCTCAGCATAGTTGGGAAAGGGCTAGGCAGATGATGAAGTGTTATGCATTGGTTGTGATACCCTTCTTGGTCTGTATACATATTCCAATAAGATTAATCACCGCTCAACAAAAGCTTCCAAACTATATTATCCAATTGCACCTAACTTCTTCCATGATGCCTTTACTTTAGTCTTTCCACATAGAAATGTTATCATTGTTGCTGTGCGTACAATTGGAGCACCCTTTTTCTAGCAGATGCAGGCTGATGAATCATATTTATTGTATCCTATTACAACATTCTTTCATATTAATAAATTTTCTATGAATAGATAGTTTTTAGGGTTCCGTACCTCAAAATAAAAAACGGAACCCCTACGGACAGACAGACATACGCATGAGTGATCCTAATCACTCATGCGTATGTCTGTCTGTCCGTCTGTCACAGCCAATTTTCTCTGAATTGACTGGACCAATTAAGTTGAAATTTGGTACACTAATTTATGTGACCCAAACACAGACCTGTAATGTAAATAAATGAAGTTTGAATATGAGGGTCACTTTTGGGATGCAAATTATAAAATAAATAGCAAATTATAAACGTTTTACAATATGAACTGTGGTCTCAAGTACTTTTTTTTATAATTTTAAAATAAAATGTTTTAAAGTTATTTATAAAAAAATTATGACCATTACCTCCGTTTGTTCTCGGGATAAAAACATGGTAGATAACATATTAATTGTATGGAACCCTCACCACGCGAGTTCAACTCGCACTTGCCCGGTTTTTCTGCATCTTGTAAGGAAATGGACTATGGCAATTTTAGATGGTATCTTTGATCAATGGCTGTGGAATTGTTCCTATAAAGTTTTAGTTGAATACAGCCTGCTGCAAAAAGTAATTAATTATATTTTTAACCCCTTTGTTCTAAACTGTAAGTGGGGGATACCCTTTGATTAAGGCATAAAGTATTAAAATAAATAAACAGAAGGTGAACTTGAAACATCCACCGAAAAAGTCTTTAATGCAGTAAAACATTTTTATCCATATTTTAGTTGGTTAAAACGTAACTGGCGAAATGTGAGTGTACACACTATAGGTACACCTTTGCCTAACCCTGCGGGGATTACAGGCGTCATATAAACGAGGTTTATTTTCTATCCCACTCATCACCACTGAGGAGAAACATTAAAAATATCATCACACTGCACTCAGTTACGTAACACGGTTTATGAAATCCTTTTCTTGACTATTGCAAACATAGTTTACCCTTGGAAATTATACAGACTAGTGATTTACTCACCTGCAATCGTATCGCAAAGAGGGTGATTGTACCTGCCAATTTGAACAACTATTTTAAAAATAAAAATCGTTTACTTCAGGAAAAACCCATATTAGTACCATAAGATTAAATTAAATTAAAATTATATTTTCACAATACTGCAACAGAATAGACTAAAATGCAAATGCTATGAAACCCCTTTCTTACTTAACTACTTTCCATAATATGCACTTGCTTCCTGTCTTATAGGTACCTACCTAATTTACTTTTTGCTTTTATGATTCATTTATGGGGTTCTCTATAAATCAAGCCCTAACAAAGCAATTGGACGTAGTTATGCGTAAACGTTCCATTCCACAATGACTGCAATTTGAGAAAAACGCAATTTAGTGTTTCAGTGGTACACTTTTTTGCCGTAACTAGTACAGGCGAACACTTTAGGTTTTACTGTAGTAAAATATATTCATAAAATAATCATGTACATTTTTTTTGGATATTTACATTAAAACGGTAGGTTATTAGGAAAAATGGTATTGAAACATTTTTGCAAAATTACTTTTTGTATGAACGCACATTCCAAATCATTTTGCAAAAACGTTCCAATAAGTATTTTAAACCTTAACATGATATTATATTTATAAATATGTGAAACATAAATATGAAATAAAAAGAAAATAATAAGGAATAATTTGTTTATTTATGACGATACGACGATTTTTTTTATGATGATATTGAATGAACTGAATTCATACAATATCGTCATCGAGTAAATAATCAACTTGTATGTCGAAGTCTGGCTCTCCACCGATCCCGTCGCATCATCAATGATGTCCTCCGAACTTTTTAATGTTTTATAAAACCCTCAATCCTCATGAATGTATTGATACATTGACTGTAAATCAGCTGATTTCGCTGGAGCAATAGGTTTACCTTTATGCCACAACAGACAGAAATCATTTTGTTTAATTTGACGTATTTCTCCTTTAACATTTTTTTTTCTATAATCAACTCCTGATAGTCTTCTTCCAATGATGACCTCATAAAAATAGAAAACATATTTTCCTTTTCAATTTTTATTTCTTTCGTATGTAACCAATTAACTTTACTTTTATCATTGATTTTTTTTCAATTCATTGTTTTATTCCAATTTTTCTGTGCTATAAAAGTCAGTTTTCTGCATTTTATAGACTTGAAAAGGTTTTTCTTTTAATGTTTTTAATAATATCTATATGTTCTTCGGCTGTATACAAACACAACAAGTTGGTGATGTTTAAGAGCCGTTTCGATTTTTGAAAAATACACAGATTTTTCGTTCGGTAAAAACGTGTGTCCAGACTCAAGAAATCGAAATGATATTGGTCTTAAAGTTTGATGAGAGTTTTTGATTGCTTTCATCATGAGAACAATTTTAATACAAACTTTCTTTTCTTCTTGTCATAAACATTTTAAAGTTATTATGTTGACTTACCTAAAGATGAACCGTTACAAACCGTTCTGTGATAATAACTATTATTACGGGATCGTATAAAGACACCTATTATAATGTTACGTATAAAATTCATAATGAACATATCACATTAAAAAAGACCTCAATTTTTGTTACAATAGTACAAACTCCATGGAACCTTAAAAACTTTTAAATTTGATTATTTTGGACTAAGCCAAAAGGTACCACACATTTTGAATCGTTTATGCATCACTTTTGTTATTTAGCTAAAACGTCCAAACGCACTGGAACATTATTTCCATGAAAAAAATACAAAAAAAAGTAAAAGTGTGGATTGGAACATACAGTGAGTAATATAAATAGAGAAATATTACACGAGGACTGGAATGTTTTTGCTAGAATGATGTAAGTACTCAAAAAAGGTATACTGGTCACTTTATCGCAATTTTGAGTGACTTGTGGGTTGGAACGTTTTCGCATAACTACGTCCAATTGAGAGTAACTAAACAGCCAAGCTGTATTAATGCCTAGGTTGAATTTTATTAAGTGTAAAGTGGAACTTCTGAAATTCTTAGTTTGTGCAATGACATTGTTGCATCAATCAATAAGCCTATAAGTCGACTAGCACTACTTTACAGGATCTTTAGATAAAACTAATGTGATTTTTTAGAATAATGAACCCTAAGTTTGTTGGTTAATGTAGTGGAAAAAAAATAGGATGTAAAGTTTTTTTGAAGTATTTATTTTCAACATTTTTTTATATGTGACCCACAAAAAAATCATAAATGATAGATTACTCTTTTTATCTTGTCTTGAGGACATTTAAAAACAAATTAAAATGTTTAAATGATAGCTTAACACAACTATAGCGAATGATAACCCAGACACGACTAACAAATTAGCCTCCTACCTTAATGAGGGGGTATATTAAAAAAAAGTTGACAAAATAAAAATATGAGACATATATTTTGTAGTAAAGGGGTAGGTAGAAAAAGCTAATCTTAACATTAACTTATATTAGGTTATTGTGAAAAACAATTAACATCAATCATCTATTAAAGTAATGATCTATTTAATTCCAGGTCAAGGAAGACGATGGTCTACCGCAGAAGCTGTGCACAGATTGTTATGCTACCATGAACTCCGCGTACCAGTTCCGAAAACAGTGCATCAAAATGGACAATGAACTACGTCTACAGCTCAACACTGTATTAGATATATCTAAAAGTGATAATCTCTCTAAATATGACCCAAGCGGTGATGACGATGATATTGGGAATGATCCCATGAAGCAACTTGAAGCTATCATAAAACAAGAGCCAACTGATAGCGATGATGATTATTATTATGTCTTGGTTATTGATGACCCCAAAGATAAAGATAAGGAAGAAACAACTGAAGTGGCAAACATTAAACAAGAAGAATATGAAGATATTGCTACTACTGAGGAGGCTACAACTACTTACACACAGGAACCAACCCAAAGCTCGCAGAGTCAGTTTGAAGACTCGATTGAATCGTTCCTCATGTCCAACACCAAAGTCTCAGCTAATGTACCAGCTACTATCTTAGAAAATGAGGAAGAGAGCCAGGAAACTGACGATTTAGATGGAGCCATGAACATAGATGAAACCCAGGACAGTATGTCTCATGATCAAAATTTTGCAGAAATGGAAGAGGCACAAGATGATGAAACCATTGAAACAATTACTTCTGGTGTTATCAATGAGCTGCCTAGTTCAAAAAACTTCATCAAAATATTGACTACAACTGACTCTGATGGCACTATCCTGTTGAAAGGTAACGACAGGATCCAATACTTGACCGATTCTCAACTTGTCACAAACGAAGATGAAGATGGAGACGCATTGTCCCAAGAAGTGATTTTCTGTGAAGGTGATGACTCCTCCCAGTTCCAAATCCTGAAATACGACGGTTCAGAATTGGTTATAGAATATGCTGATGATAGCCAAATAGCTACGGTACTCCAACAAGAAGATGGGACATTCTTATGTGATTGTGGAGAGCAGTTCGAAGACTTGGCCGATTATGAGAAGCATCAGTACAAACACAATCCTGCTGGGGAACATTTGTGTAACTTGTGCGGTAAAGGCTTTGAGTCTTCAGAAATTCTTACCGGACACATGCTACTTCATAGCAGTACAGGGCTCCTAATAACATGTCCGTTCTGCAACCAGCTTATTAGACGCAATGCTTTGACACAGCACATCAAATATGGTCACAACAACATCAAACCTCGTTGCAATGTTTGTTTTAAGACGTTTGCTAATCCAAATAACTTGAAACGTCACATGATGATTCACAGCGGCATCAGAGAGTTCGAATGTGACATCTGTTTTAAGAGATTTCACCAGAAAATTACAATGCAAACACATAGGCTAACACATATGAACCCATTTTCATGCAACCAGTGTGATCAATCATTTGAGAATAAGACTGCATTGACCAATCACAAAGAATCTGATGACTGCTCTAAATCAAAAGTGATTAAGGTCAAAGAAGAATTAATGAAGACTGTCAAGCAAGAAATAACTACAAATCTTGGTAAACTACTTGGTTATGCTTGCTCGCTATGCAAGAAGATGTTTTCAGTAGAGTCCGCATTAGAGCAACATATTGAGAGCACACACATTGTTGATCCAACAGAATTGTTATGTTCGGAGTGCGGTGAAGTACTACCATCTAAGAAAGACATGCAAACTCACATACTGACTCACAAGAACATGAAAGTGAAGAACATAAAAAGGTTTGAATGCAGTATTTGTGGCAAAGGGTGTTCGAGCCAAGCTATGCTTTTGATGCATGAGCGAGTACATACAAATGAGAGGCCTTTCCCGTGCCAGCTGTGTTCTTTACGTTTTAAAACGAAAACACATTTACGGACTCATCAGCTTACTCATACACGGGAAAAAAAGTTTGGATGCTCAGTTTGTATGAAGTTTTTTGCCCTCAAAGGGAATTTGGTAGTTCATCTCAGAACACATACAGGGGAGCGTCCTTATGTGTGCTCAATTTGTGGAGAAGCTTTCATAGACTCAAAATATTTAAAGAAACACAAACTAAAGAAACATTCTATAGATAATGTGCCGTGGAATCAGTACTGAGAACTAGTCCTTGTATAAAATATAGGGATGTAGGTTTAAATTTTGTTATTTTTTTATTTAAATCTAGTCCAAATTGTCCTACCGGTATCTATTCTCTTACTAAGTCTAATAGAATGTTAAAATAATACTAAGAACAACTTATAGTATGGAAGCAGCTTGGGATACTATTCAAAAATAAATTGTTGTCATTCAAAATTGATCAAAGTTAAGAGTCATTTACTCAAATTAGGCTGACAATTACATAAGTAAGTCCCTAAAATGCCCGCCCTTCACCATTTCCTAGTGCTTTAGCTGGGAAGAATAATTATACAAGCGAGGCGTAATAAACAGCTTATTTCATCACGACTTTCAAACTTTCTCCCATACTTTAAGTCCAAACTCTTGGGAACATTGTCCCCCAATGTACCTTTCTGTTTATTAGTATTCTCCTCAATATCAAATAGGGATGATGACAATTAATTTTACTTTAAACTCAAAAAAATATTTGTTGGATAATAGTGCATAGAATATTTTAAAAAGTGTAAAAGCTTACAAAATTGCGAAGTTATAAACGTTTTAAAATAACTGCTAGACAAAGACGGCACTATAACAGAAGCGACGTCACGTCTATGTAACTATACTAGGTCCATACATTATTCGTACTATTTTTTTTGGCTGGGATATTAATTATCAAATAACTTCTCCCGCTCTGGGCAGAGCGGGAGGGTGTGTCAGACTCTTACCGACTAAAACCCACCCGTGTTCGTTCCGTTGCCTGTATGTTGCCAGAGGCCACGGTATCCCATTCGGACTTTTCCCGCGACCCCGGCAGGCATTGGCCCTAGCGGACCGTTGCGCGTGGAACACGTTGCGCCGTCGACCCGGACCTGGTCCTTATCGGACAGCGAGCTACCCATTGCCCACCGTCCGTAAGTCCGCGCCTACGGTGGCCGGGAATCGGCCTGGGATTCCAGACGGGCGTGAGGGCATGAACTTTGCCTCTTCCTCACCCGTTCCGCCTTCTCCTTGGCGAGCATTACTGCTTCGCAGAAGGAGGTAACGGCTTCCCATGCCCTCTCGCTTCGTACCAGGGCCGGACGCGAGAGATATCCGCTGCCGATCGCCTTCACGAAGACACGGTGGGGCTCTGCCCAAGCCAGGCAGACCTTCACAGTGTCCTCCGGGCGATCCACACAATGGTGACACCCGGGCGTTTCCTCCCGCCTTATCTGAAACAGGAACCTCCCGAAGACCTACCATCAAGTCACTAAGACAAGTGACACTAAACAATTATTTACTAGAGGCCAGTTTGATAATTGTAAAACTCTTGTTTTCCTTGTTTCATAAAACAAATAAGAACAAATACCTTATTTTGTCCGATGAAGTCATGTTCCATAGAACAAATGGGATCTACCGCTCATGATTATAATAAAGTTTTACTAAAATAATAGGCATCTGTTTCATATAATTACTTTTTTTTTTATAGAGAGCGAACTTTTATTTGATATTAACTTCGTCCACGTGAAATTTCTTGTTTTAACATAAAATATATCCTATAGCTGTGCTCCGTTACTTCGTGTTCGCTTAGCGTTTTTCTTCTTGCTCGGCTCCTAAGGATCGTAGCGTGATCTTAAGTAACCTTCTTCAAGATAGTCTGATTTGAAAAAAAAAAAATTGCCCTGATTCAAAACGCGTTCAAACAAACACACTTTTCAGCTATATTACATTAGCATAGATTTCTAAGGTACAGCCAGCACAATAAGATACCACAAAATGTCAAATGTCTCCAAATGATTTTAAACCTTAAAATGTTGATAGTTAAATTCAAAATCGAATGAGACAATTTGACAGTTTGTGGTGGCGACTGTATCATTGGAAAACTGATTTAATTTCTTGAGTACTAACATGTTGTTAGCTTGCCAATGCGTTCAAAATAAGTCTGTATTTAGTCACTGAAGCTTAATGACAATTTGGACTACGTTTTTTTAAATAAAGTCAATATTTAATGATGCCTTTGTAGATTTAATTTTAGAGTGCATGCCAAAATACTATAATAATTATGGCCTTTAAATAATAATAGGCCAAAGTGGGTGGGTTCAGAGCTCTCTAATACAAATAATTTCTGCCAACGCAATTTACACTAAGTATACAATTTGAGGCTATAATATTTCAATGTGCTGTAAACATCGAAAGCAACTGTTTTTAGTTCCGTTTTATCAATAAAATCTTTGATTGTTCAAAAAAAAAGCACTCCACTTTGGTCGATAACCGACTCGAATAACGCACTTCGAATAGCTCTGGTACAAAAAAATCACATAAGAGACCCAGATCTCCCATTGTTAATATATCCTACACGGCAAACTCGTATGGTGCGATTTAATTGCCCGTGACATGCAAGTTGAAGCAACGATATAAGTTGCATCATCTAAACAGCATTTTGACGATGCAAGTCTGTTCCTTCAATTTTATTTTATGCCACAAGCAAGAAACTCGCATTGTGAAAATGGGGCTTTAAGGTTGCTTATTATTCAGTCACATGCGTTACAATATTGTGTTTCGTTGTTTTTATGGGTATATCTCTATATACCGTAAAACGGGGTGAATAGAGACAAAACCGAAAAGTTTTTTGCCCCGACCTCCAGTCTCTTGAAATAAAAATGTTACCATTTTTTCATTTTTTTAAAAACTGCAACATTTTTTTTATAAGATGGCAATTCCAGTTCACCGTGAAATTAGGAGAAAAGTAAAATAAACTCATTCGAATATCTACCGTCCTACGGTGACAATTTGGCCTTTTAAAAAGTTGGTGATTTTATATAGGAAATACAAAATATTGTGTGATAAACGTTATTTTAAATTGTTCCTTAGTTTATTAGGATCAAGTTTTATATACAAGAAAGTACAATTTTGATTTGAATTCATTGTTATTGATGAAAATTTTACTTAGGTTTGAGGTTAATAGAAACGGTAAAGGGGCGAATAGATACGTAGTACGGGTTCAATAGATACGTCGTATGGGGTTAATAGAAACGGGAAAGGGTTTAATGAAAACAAGAAAGGGGTGATTAGAAAAGGTCTGACTAGGGTTGGCCACCTAGCTTAGTTCCTATTAAAAATTTACATTTAGGTAATATTTTTTGTTAGGTACAAAATGCCTCGTTTGTATAAGCCGGACCCAAGAGGAAAAATATACAAAAAGTATGATGAATCTTTAATACAAGAAGCGGTCGAAGAATATAGAAAATCGAAAGTGTCTTTAAAGATTGTAGCTGAAAAGTATTTGATAGATAAGTCAGTCTTGTATTAGCATAGTACAAGGACAATGCGAAAACAAGGTGCCCAAACAATTTTTTCGGAAGAGGAAGAAAAGAGTATGATAAAATATATAAATGTATGTGCAGAGTGGGGCTACCCTTTAGATTCTGTAGATTATAGATACTTGGTGAAAAGTTATTTGGATAAACAAGGAAGGACTGTACTGAAATTTCAAAATAATTTTCGGTGCAAAATAACTCGGTTTTGTCTCTATTCACCCCGTTTTGCGGTACCTAAATGTTTGAAGGGATTTTTTCTATTAACCCCATATGTCGTATCTATTGACCCCGACTCATGGGTAAATAGAGATGGCTAATATTTATGCGTTTTTTGTTCAAAATAAATAATAAAAATTGGTTTTGAACATTAGAAAGTTTAAAACCAACCTTGACTCATACTATAATTGCATTAAGGTACAAAGAAACGAATCGAAAACAATATAATTTCAATTTCAAAGTTCCAAACTGTGTCTATTCACCCCGTTTTACGGTACCCATAAAAACAACGAAACACATTTTGTCATGACAATAATCACCGATAAGTCTCTACTTATCGGTGATTATTGTCATGACAAAATGCAGAGATATAAAGTCTATAACAAAATATTTATGTACATAAAAAGTTCTGTTATTATAGGCCATGATCTGGAATAATCAAGTCTGAAATTATCAATCTGAGATGTATTTGCCTTTGTATATTCCTGGAAAGTACGTTGAAATGCCAAGTTGGTTTTCAGTTAATTATTTTTAAACCTTAGCGATATTTCTATCAATAAAGTCTATTGTTAAACATTAGGCGTCACTTCAGAATTGTAAATAGCTTATTTTTTCATTCGGTTTTAATAATATAAGTTATTTTAATTTATCACATGAATTTGTAAGTGTAATTATTTAATGTGTAAATAGTTAGTGATTAATTAATTCTGTTGGTTTTAGCACTGTAAAGATTGGCGGTTACATTACCAAAACAGCTGCAGTGTATTTTGCCTCACATACCTACTTTATTAAAAAACACGGTAGGTACAAAAATCAGTTATTACTGATTTATGTGATATTTCACATAATTCTAGTACGGTATTCAACAGCCCTCGCGGTTTGCACGCGGCTTCGTCCGCGTGGTGGGTCTACCCATGTGCCCAATTTCATCCAAATCCGATTAGCCGTTTCAGCGTGCAAATGTAAAACAAACTAACTCACTTTCGCATTTATAATATTAATTAGGATTGTGTTTTAGTCAACATTTAATGTAGAAAGAGAAAAGGATGTAGCTGTTATGATGACTCGACAATAAATTATACTATTTTATGCCTCAGTCTAACGAAGTGTAGAATGTGTTAATTATCATGTAAAAAAGAGACTTATTTATATCGCTTGACTGTTCAAAAACGGTAATAGGACGGGCCAGGGTATCTAGAAAGACGGGTCCATCGATCATTCTGCATACCGTTTCTTTTTGCTTGCGACTAAGCGAAATTTATGTAATATAGGGTATTTGACTATTATTTTTTAATTACATTTTTCAAAACCTAAGAAAAAAGTTAAGTATCAGTAAAAAAAAAATTATTAAAAATCTAACAAAATAATGGCGAAGTTATTTGCGTTTTAAAGTCTATGCTAGACAGAAACAGCACTACTAGCATGTGACGTCACAACATAGGAGAGCCAAAGCATCTTCGCGCCATTCAGTACAATAATCGTTTTGTGTGACAAGGATATAATAGTAATAGTAGTCAAATTACGCGAGATAAGATACGCTAGTGAAATAAAGAAACAGCGCTCTTTCAAGCCAATTCAAACCAGCCTGTAAGGCCTGCCACACGGTCGGTATGATTTGGTACAGGCCAGGCGGCCCGGCCTGTGTCACCATCCTTAACATTTTCATGATCTCGATGTTCTACAAGTCTACAATCACCTGGTTTTTGTAAAGCTAATCATACACGATCAGCACAAAAATGAAACATGAGATACAGAACACAATAGTACACCACTGTCAAGTCTCATGTTTACTACTGACATTAGTTGATCGAAATAACACAGCCAGTCAAGACTGGATTCAATAGGGCTTCAGAAACCAGTGCATGTGGTCAAATCGAGATACTGAAATTCATCGACTGCTAATACTGTAACCGCCGATCCTTTATAGATTAAAGGCTCCTACATACTGGCGCGACTTGTCGCGCGACGCGTCGCGCCAGTATGTAGGAGCCTTAAAGAGCTATTGGCTTAGGTTTTTTTTTTAGCAAAATGTACAAAATGATCCTATAGACATTTTTAATAATGTGGTGTTTGTTAACTGCTCGTGACATTTTTGTTTGAATCCACGGAATTTTGACAGCGAATAAAAGAAATATCAATTTTGTGTGTTGTTTTATTCCTATTGGTGAAAATAATACATTATGGTTTTATTTAACAAATTAATCAACGCGGAAAATGTTCATGCAATCCACACCGAAAATCTTTTGGGGAAAGATAACTCAAAAGCAAAATGCTATTTGGCCGAGTTTGTGTCGGACCTCGCATAATGAAGGGTTCCATAGTTGGGGTGAATTTATCCCAAGAACAAACTTAACATTGTAGATGAAATACCTTTATGTTCCCCCATACGTTCCAACTGCAAATGTAAGTTTATTCGCGCAATTTTGGGTGATTTACCATGTTATTTTTAGACTATAGACAGGATTTCCTGTATTCTAAATGTATTAAACTATTCTGTTTTTTTTTTTCGGAGATAAGGGAGGAATGGTCAACTTTCAAAAACTATTCTAATGTTTTTTTCAGAGATAAGGGAGGAATGGTCAACTTTCATCTAATTTCCTTAATAATTATAAAAATAATTATTTTCCAACTATAAAAAAAAGAAATCCTCATATTAAGTCCATTCATTTGATATGTAACACGGTACTGGGGTGCAACCATCACCTGATAGCCGTTTTCGGAGATAAGGGAGGAATCCCTTATCTCCGAAAAAAAATACAGAGAATACCATGTTCTATACCTATAAAATACAGGAAAACCTATAAGAAGTCTATGGTCTTAGATAACATGGTAAATCACCCAAAATTGCGCGTATAGACTTAAATTTGCAGTTGGAATGTATGGCGGAACATGTAGTTAGGTATTTCATCTACAACGTTAAGTTTGTTCTTGGGATAAATTCATCTCAACTACCCTTCATTGTGCGTGGTCCGACACGCACTTGCCCGGTTTTTGTTTTGGTTAAGTGGATTCATATTTTAATCAATATACCAGCAGTGCTACTCTGTAACCTTCTCACCGTGAAAACTTAAGTGAACGTGGAGTGAACTGTCAGTGTCATCCCACCTGATACTAGGGATGGACCAAGGATTACATTTACAATCATAATCGAGATTTTAATAATATTTTTATGCTTATTATATTGATCATAATCAGTTAACTGATTAAATAAACGCAATACCATGACCAAATCGCGATGTGTTTTAACTAATTAAATAAACGCAATCCCGTGACCCAACCGCGATGTGTTTTGAAAAAGCGATAGTGGATTGATTCGACTAAAGACTGCGACGTTATTCAGCGTTGTTAAATAAGAAGAGATACCCGAGTGTATCAAGTGATCGAGTGCTAGCCTGGCTGACGGACCATAGAATTTATCCCCTCACAAACTATGTGGAAACCTAACTAAACGATGTGTGTGTCTGTGTACATGAGCCATTCGAATAAAAAACGTGCGGATTATTTAATAAGTACCTTTCTAATATTTTATTTTAGGTAGGTAAATTTATACCGACTAACGCGTTGCCAATAATAAAATAATATTAATAAAATCACCGTCATCAATACTATAACAAAATTCAACTGCCCAACTGACACTCGCGCAGCGCGCGCCCCGGCCGGCGGGCGGCTAGGCTCACTTCATCCAGCCCAAGTGAAGTGATGTTGCCATGGCAACGAAAATCGAGTGAAGTGATAAGATCACGACACTTGCGCGTCTTGCTTACCGACTTACTTCACCTAGCCGATTCACTTCGGCGCGGGTGGTTACTATGGTTACGAGAATCGGGTGAAGTGATAAGATCACGCCGCGCTTGCGCGTGAGGCGCTGTTATTAACATCAAGTTGAGTTTTTTTTTTTATTTCCGTTCGTTTCCGTCCGTTTTTGTTTTTTATTTTTAAATGCGCGACAAAAGGTTTTACCACCTTTATATAAAAATCCAAAATGGCGGCTACAAACATTTTTAATCATGTGTGTCGTTTTCATGGTTTTCGGGGGTGTTAAAGCCGATAGTGAGGTCAAATCTAAAAAACAAGACGGCGGCTGCTAAAAATTTCAGATTTTTTCATCATGGGTATCGTTTTCATGGTTTTCGGGGGTGTTAAATTCGATAGTGAGGTCAAAATTAAAACGCAAGATGGCGGCTGCGAAAATGTTCAGATTATTTATCATGGGTGTCGTGTTCATGGTTTTCGGGGGTGTTAAAGCCGATAGTAAGGTCAAATCTAAAAAACAAGATGGCGGCTGCAAAAAAAATCAGATTTTTCATCATGGGTATCGTTTTCATGGTTTTCGGGGCTGTTAAATCCGATAGTGAGGTCAAATCTAAAAAGCAAGATGGCGGCTGCAAAAAAATTCAGATTTTTCATCATGGGTGTCGTTTTCATGGTTTTCGGGGGTGTTAAAGCCGATAGTGTGGTCAAATGCAAAAAGCATGATGGCGGCTGCGAAAATTACCAAACCTTTAAGAACAAAAAAAACAAAATTGAGTTTCTGACTGAATTTCTGTTTTGCTATTTTATTTTTAAAAAAACTCTAAATAGTAACGTTTCAACACTTAAATACTAGTTTTGAAATAATATAAAATGATCAATAGAATTAGCATAAAAATATAATTAAAATATCGATTATGATTATAAATGCAATGTTTGGTCACTCCCTAGCATCAGTGAGATGACACTGACAGCTCACTCCACGCGAGCTTTCACGGTGAGATTTTTACAGAATCGACATGCAGGCCATCATAATATTAAAAAAAAAACAATATACAGTCTGACACCGACCCGCAAATTACAAAATACGTAAGAAAATTTTATCATCATAGGTATCGTTTTCATGGTTTTCGGGGGTGTTAAATCCAATAGTGAGGTCAAAATTAAAAAGCAAGATGGCGGCTGCAAAAAATTTCAGATTTTTCATCATGGGTGTCGTTTTCATGGTTTTCGGGGGTGTTAAAGCCGATAGTGTGGTCAAATCCAAAAAGCATGATGGCGGCTGCGAAAATTACCAAACCTTTTGGAATAAAAAAAACAAAATTGAGTTTCTGACTGAATTTCTGTTTTGCTATTTTATTTTTAAAAAACTCTAAATAGTAACGTTTCAACACTTAAATACTAGTTTTGGAATAATATAAAATGATCAATAGAATTAGCATAAAAATATAATTAAAATATCGATTATGATTATAAATGCAATGTTTGGTCACTCCCTAGCATCAGTGAGATGACACTGACAGCTCACTCCACGCGAGCTTTCACGGTGAGATTTTTACAGAATCGACATGCAGGCCATCATAATATTAAAAAAAAACAATATACAGTTTGACACCGACCCGCAAATTACAAAATACGTAAGAAAATTTTAATTTCGCGGGCTACCACTGCGGATCCGCCATGATAAAAAGCTTGGTACCTAACGGCAGTGCCGAAACTAGCCTGTTAAGGCTCCTGCATACTGAGGCGATATCGCGGGCGCGACAAACAGTAATTAGCCTGTCGCGCCCGCGATATCGCCTCTGTCTGGAAGAGCCTTTAAGCGCCCGGTGCGAGCTTCTATAACTGCGCCCTTGAAAATGGTTCTAATCTTACCTGGCTGTGACAATAAAATAGAATAAGTATAGTGAACACAGTCTGTGAAAACCCGTTTGTTTAAGTATAGATACTTGGTAGAATTTTGAATAAGTAAGTAGATAGGTACGAGTATGTATAAATTAGGTAAGTAAAAATACGTTTATTCGAAAATATTTGCGAAAATACTCAATATAATGAGCAGTGGTGGCCCAGTGGTAACGGCCGCGACTTTTCTTTTTTTGGGTGGGAAATTATCAAATAACTTCTCCCGCTCTGAGCGGAACGGGAGGGTGTATCAGACTCTTACTGACTAAAACCCACCCGTGTTCCTTCCGTTGCCTGCTTTGCCAGGGGCCTCGGTAACCCACCCTTTCGGACTTTCCCACGACCCCGGCAGGCATCGGCTCTAGTGTCCACTAGGGCCGATCGTCAGCACAAGTGTAGGGGTCCCCCTACACTTGTGCTGACGACATCTCTTTGAGGCGTGCGTGGAACACAACACACCGTCGATCTGGGCCTGATCCTTTGCCATTGCTCACCCGGGATTCCCGACGCCAAGGGCGTCTCCTGCGGCGGCTAGGTGCGAGAGGGAACGGCCGCGACTTACGAGTTGTAGGTTCGAACCCAGACAGGTGCTTTACTTTATTTGTGTAAATTATTTCATCACCACTGCTCTCAAAACGGTGAAGGAAGACATCGGGAGGAAACCGGCATGTCCTAGAACCGAAAATTCGAAGACATGTGACATCTCCAACCCGCACTGGGCCCGCGTGGAGGATTACGGCCCACTCCCTCTCACAGAGAGGAGGCCTGTGTCCCAGCACCCACTGATCCCAACCATTATAGGCTGCTTATATACTCAATACAATTCACGAATGACAGCAAATACTCGTTGGTAGTACTAAACTATTGTCGAATTTGTTTCCGCTTGGAGTAATCCATTTTCATGTACAGTGGCCAGCACATCAAGTTACCACGAACTGTCAAACTTCCTCATTCGATTTTGAACTTAACATTTAACATTTTAGGGTTTAAAATTATTTGGAGAAATTTGACAGTTAGTGATAAGGTAACTTAATGTGCTTGTCTGACAGGAGCTACACCTGTCGACACGTAATGTTAGCATTTACGATTTCGTGGTCAACTGTTGTGTGCTGATGTTATTTGCATGTCATCATCTGCCTAACCTTTTCCCAACTATGTTGGGGTCGGCTTCCAGTCTAACCAGATACAGATGAATAACAGTATTTTACATGGGACCAACGACTTAACGTGCTTTCCGAGGCACGGAGGGGTCTTGGTATGTAAAGATGGTCACACTCCACGGACCAACCGCGGCAAGCGTAGCTTGACCTGATCGATCGACCCGTGCGGCTGTTCTTACTTAGCCACAAGCCCCTCTATTATTTGTTATTTGCATGTATGAAGAATATATCAGCTGTGTATTATACCACCTACGCGCCTGTCTGCGGGAGCATTTACGCGATAATGGGTATTGTATGTATGTCAAATTATCCAGCTCGGTAGACACAACTTTGAGAAAGAAGCCGACAGGAGGATCCGATTGGGTTGGGCAGCGTTTGAAAAACTTCGTCAAGTTTTCTCGTCACCAATCCCGCAGTGTTTGAAGACTCAGGTCTTCAACCAGTCCGTCCTGCCCGTAATGACATACGATGCCGAAAAGTGGTTACTGACAGTCGGGCTGGTCCACAAATTCAAGGTCGCTCAGCGCGCCTTGGAGCGGGCTATGCTCGGAATTTCTTTGAAGGATAAGATTAGAAATGAAGTTATCCGGAAGAGAACCGGAGTTACCGACATAGCCTGCAGAGTCAGCAAGCTGAAGTGGCAGTGCCGTAACTAGATTTTGATGCGTAGATTTTGTCGATGCTACATGTAAGTTGTGTCGTACTGTACTGAACAGTACGACACAATTTACATGTAGATGAGCATCGACAAAATCTACGCATCAATTTTACGAATGTATTTTGGTTATATGACTTAATATCCTTTTTAATATCATTTTCGCATAAAGCAGTAATAAAGATTGGTGATTTTGAAGGCGCACTCTGTTCGGATGTGATCGGTTTTGCGAATTTCGCCGATGATAAGATCTAAGTTGTGTCGCTGAACGGAGTTGCTGGTGATCGTTCCGTTTTGCCCCAACGTCTTTTTCACAAGTACCAGGGACACATGAATTTGAAGGAAGTTCGTATACGACTAGCGATTGTTCGATCGTCCGTTGCTATTCACCCCGTTACATGTGGTCCACTAACTGAGCTAAAACAAGGCACCCATAAGTTTTCAGGAGGCGTGTTATATCATCAGTTTTCTTTATACCATAACGCCAACGTTCACTGTAGGTAAGCAGAAAAGTGTATGTAGTAGAAACAACGCATATTTCGGTAATTCATTGTTTAAGTTAAATTGAATTATCCCCTATTGCCACTAACCGGACACAAAATCCAATAAAAAATTACTTTCGAGAAATTTCTGTCGGAAAAACTGAATAGAACTTTGTCCGATGGGTGTAACCCGCTTTTAAAGCCCTGACAAGACCTAATTTACCAAAATAAGCTTCACTTAAGAAAAAAAATTGCCAAATCTCAAATCAAAAAAATTTGTGGTAGCGGAAAAAATATTTGTTAATTTTGAACATATTTACCAGAACTTGGTTGTTAACAAAAAACGTTTTGAAAAAAAATCTCGATACAAACTAATGTTAAACTCACCTCTTACCTTAAGTTCTAATCCAAAATATCTGTATTAAATATCAACATACGTTACGTATTTAATTAATAACAAGAACGTCTTATTTGAGCGCAGAACTTGGTTGTTTTTTATTTTCGATTACTCAACTCAATTTTGAGTAAATAGATAATTGCTTCATTTACTGCAATTAATTACAAGCGTTGTGTCATCGCGCTTCTCTTTCTTTTCTATGCAATTTGACATTGACCGCGGTTTAGGTGTTGTCAGCGTCTTGACAAGACTTCCAGCAGTAGTTGCGCCTGTTTTCCCCGAAGGGTTTGGCAGGGCTGTAGTTGTAGTATTCCATCAGTTAAGTTTTAGGGGACGAGCGAATTGCCATCAACTGGGCTCAAATCCAGACTCCGAGTGGCTAAAAAAATCAAATTCATAAATTGAGTCGCTGTTCGAATAGAAAGCGATTTACGTTGTACCTACTTCTAAGCGTAAACGATGGGATGAATTTGGCCCAGAAACAGGATATAAGTATTTTTTTTTTTTGTTACACGCGAGGTCAATACAAATATCGATTGCCTACGATTCTTCTGCTCGTTGTAGACGTGTGCATGCAAATTGCAGCAGATGCAGCTTACTAATTGAAGCATGTAGTCGAGTGTTGTCTTTTTTTAACGACATCAAGCGGCCAGTAGCAGAACTTATAGGAAGCGGCATCCTCAGTTTACTAATATTTAATTTAGTAGTTGTTCTTCGCAACGTGAATTATAGTGCACAAAAGTGTGCGACACAGGTGCACTCTTCCCTCACCTCACTCGCACTCATAGTCTATCGGGACTAGGGTTGCCATCTCTAAAATTTGGCAACCAGGATAAAAAGCGTAAAATCCCCGGATTTTGGAGCTCAGAACACGGACGTGTTAAGATTTTTTTTTTTAGTCAGTTTAAATAGTGTGTTTATTTATTTTCAAACAAAATTTTAACTAAATTTAGTCATATTTCTTCGTAATCAGTGACAAAACAGCCTTTTCAAAATAGTAGTACCTATACTTTTGACAATCATAAATTCTATTATTTTAGTTAACAAAAAAAACAACCTCTGTCAACAAAAAAAAATCTTAACGGTTCAACTTATAAGAGACCATTTCAGTATTCAGTGTTACGTTTTTTTAACTCTTTTAACACAGTAAAATTACCTTCTTAATTATGAATAGAAACTATCTCTAAGAAACGTAAGCTAAATAAGTATAGTCTTCTTAAAAGTTAAGCAACAAAATCGCGAGTCGCGCTGTCGACCAAAAACTGGAAAAATTAAAACACGGACTTCAAAAGAAACCCCGCCCGGACGCTCCCCGGACGCCCTCTAAACTAGGACAAATCCGGGGAAACCTGGACGGATGGCAACCCTAATCGGGACGGCAATCCGACACGATCGAAGATTGATCAGGCACAGGACCAATGTGCTTTCCGAGGCACGGCACGTGGCTATAATAGTTACGACAAGAACGGATTCATGCGCAAATTTCCTTCCTTCTATCAAGTAACTCGTAGCGACATCTACCGTTATCATTTTGTAGTGAAAACGCTTTGATAGATCGTCCACGCGTGGTTCAACTAACCCCGTCACAACTTTGTCAAGTACCAGGGACACATGACTTCGAAGCTGCTTCGTACTTCACAAACAAGTTTTGCTTCCCTTACTGGAAAAGTTGAAACCAAAAGACGAATAACACTAAAATACTCAGCCCGAAAACGTTGTTGATTATGAGCTCGAAACTCCTTTGATGCATCAAAATCGAATAAAGTCAAAACAACTTTTCTCGAACGACCATCAAATCGAATTTTCAGAATAAACATAACAACTTCACGTCTATAACGAAGGGTTAAGGCTCCTGCAAACTGGCGCGACTTGTCGCGTGACGGGACACCGGTAGAACAATTTCAATGAATTTTTCATAGAAATTGCTCTGCGCAAGCCTTTAGGCAGAGGTGTACCTAAAGTACACCCACATGTCGCCAGTTATGTTTAAGCCCCATGTAATAGGGCGACCCTATTGCCATCAACCGGGCACAAATCCAGACTCCGGGCTGCTACTGACAAATTCATGGTGGAAAACCCAATAAAACTGCCCGACCTGGGAATCGAACCCAGGGCCTCATGCGCAGCAGTAGCGAATATTTCAGAATAGAATAGTGTCAGAATATTTTGTTTGTGTAGTCTCGGTAAATCGTTCGCAGTTGAAAGATTCTATCCACAAAAATCTCAAAGACGACCAGTCAGACCAGATTTTTTCATAACTGAAGAAACACTAATTTTTAACTGAGGAAAAAAGGAGGAGATCAAGTCGACATGTTTTTTTTTATGTATAACTTTTTACAGAGTAGGCTTATTTCAACGATTCTTTTTTAACGGCCTTATCTCGACGTTTATCCCATTAAAGATTGTACTAAAATTAAAATATTTTAGATTTTTCACATAAGTACCGAATTTTCACTTGTGAACCGATTCTGTTGAAACTTGGCACACATACCTATTTTAATTATGTAGTTCTGATGGCATTACTACATGATAGAAACCTGGAGTTGATCAGATGATGGAGACGGAAGACACTGAAGACAGTCGAGAGATCTTCTCAACAGGTTATAGTAGCTACATCGTATTTGGCTTATTTCAGCCCATTTGATGAGGGACTTTAGACCTAGTACGGGCTTCAGTCTCGACATAGACCTAGCGATCATTTTACGACCGAATTCGGTCAAAATTTATCGTCTCGGGACCAGGGACAGAATTACCCAAAAATTAAGGTACCTTTAAATTTCAGTATGACGTCATACCGTTAAATACGGGTTACCGAAATATTTCGATACCGTTCTTTTTTCAGTAGCGGAATGTTGCGGTTGGAAATGCATACCGGTATATTTCGGTAGAAGTACTATAACCTTTATAAATGTATCGGTAGCAGTACCTAAACCGTAATAAATAGAGGTTTTCTTTGACGCACCGCCTCGCCACTCTGTCTGTCGTTCACTTGCTGATTGTTGCACGTTATTATAACTCTGTATTGGTTTTTTTTCGATTGGAAGGACACGGCTGTGTAAGCTGGACTAAGCCAAGTACCTACCGTTTGATTTTCTAGATGAGTCATCTGAAAACTTGAGTTTTCAGATGCCTCTATTACAGATGACCAAGAATTAGACCTAGTGTCTTAGTCTGATAAATATAATTATGAAATAGACCCCGAAGGCACAACTCCAGAACTGGATTCCCCAAGTTCACTAGACTTATAAGTCAATTTTTGTAATACGTCAATTTTTGTATTCCGGATGTCCCTGTAGCCGGATGGCCATGACCCTTTCGGGCGGGGCGCAGGGCGGCGTTAAACCAGCGGGCTGGCCGCTGCGCCAGGGAATGTGCCCACAGCGGTGCCTCGTAGAGGGCAATGGACCGCACGTCCCCCGCGTAGTGCCTCCGGCAGGAGGCGTTTCTGACCGCCTAGATTGGGCAGGACCCGTTTCAAGGCAGCCCCGGCCCGCTCCAGTTTCCAAACGTCGGAAATGCTCCACGAAGTTCCACCGGCTGTCGAGGACGAGTCCCAGGTACTTCATCGTCGACTCGACGCCGATGTAAACCCCTCCTACCGTTATTTGGGACCCCGACTGTGGCGCGTTCCGAGGACCATGAAAACACATAGCCTTGGACTTGTGCAGGGCCACCTCGAGTCCCAATTGCCAGATCCTTTCGACGATTGTCACAACCCTGCGTACCGCTACTTGCCGCCGCCTGGTGCGACCACCCTTGCGCCAGGACCAACGTGTCGTGAGCGTAGGACACTAAGCTGACGCCGCTAGGGGGAGGTCGGCGCGCAACACCCAGTCGTATCTGATGTCTCACAGATGTGGCCCCAGGACCGATCCCTGTGGGACACCGCACGACATCTCTATTCCTTGG
Organism: Atethmia centrago; assembly: GCA_905333075.3. NCBI lineage: Eukaryota > Metazoa > Arthropoda > Insecta > Lepidoptera > Noctuidae > Atethmia > Atethmia centrago. The sequence continues at coordinate 22,031,507 of HG995385.1, forward strand.
TGACCGGGGTAGATAACGGTCCTGTCCATCAGATAGGCCTCGACCACATGACAGAGACACCGCCAAGACGACCCCACCCTGGGCAACAGCATTCCCCGTCGTGAGGGCCCGCATGCGCATGATGGTGTCCACTGTAGAGCGCCCCCTGCGGAAACCAAACTTTCTCTCCGCCAAATACGGCCCCACCCGCACCAGCCACCCGGCGAGGCGGTTTGCAATGACTCTTTCAAAGAGCTTGCCCACCTCATCCAGCAGCACAATGTGCTGATAAGTGGACAGAGAGTCCGCAGGGCGCCCCTGCTTCTTTAGGAGGGCCAGTTTCCCCGTCTTCCAACGAAGTGAGAACTGGCCCCTCTCCAAGCATGCGCTTAGGAGCCCCCTCAGTTGAGGCCCAAGACCTTTAAGGCCAGGACCCAGGCTTTCCCAGGTAAGCCATTGGGTCCTGGGGCGGTATTTTTGGCATTCAGCCTGCATACCGCCACTCTCATCCCTACCTCGGTCACCTCCGGAGCACCATCGTCGTCGGCGGTGTGGTCCACATCGAGCACCGCAGTAGGTGGAGCCATGGGCGAGAAGGTGTGTTCCCCTCTCGAAGGGAACAGAGCGCTCACCACGTCCTCCACAAACTGGGGCCGGAGACTCTGCGTCAGCGGGGGAACACATGGGCGGAGTTTGTCCCGCACCACTTTGTATGGGCGTCCCCACGGGTCCCTGTTCAGAGTCCCCAGCGACTCCTCGTGGGCCAGTCCCCTGGCCTGCAAGATCTCCGCTTGGAAGGCGGTCTTCTCCGCTCTGTACCCCTCGTACAGCTCCGCTGAATGGCTTCCGTATCCGGAGGGCGAATACGGAGCCTGCGGTGCCTGGTGTACCGGCGTCGCGCAGCAACGCACGCAGTGCGCAGAGCTGTCAGCTCCTGCGCCCACCAGTACACCTGGCGCCAGGCACGTCCAGGATGGACCCGAGGCGTTGCTACGTCACATATTTCAGACATGGCCTCCCGGAACCACTACTCCTCTTCGTTGATGTCAGCAGGTCCGTCCGATTCTGTGTGATGACACCTAGACCTGCAAGATCGAAGCTTCCATAAGGAGCTCCCGGTCCAGCTGCTTCAGCGCACACCGCGGAGCACTCGGGGCCTATCAGACCGGTGCACTCGAGGTCTGGGCGGAGACGTCAAACCGAATGTACCGATAATCGGAATAGGTCTCCACCTCCTCCATGACACGCCAGTCAACTACACGCGGCGGCAGAGCGGGGCTGGCGAACGAGATGTCTACCACTGATTCACCTCGCGTCCGCACACGAGGGGACAGAACCCAGGTTTAGGACGACCAGGCCTGTCTCCAGAGCCCAGTCCTCCACCATCCTGCCCTGTGTGTCCGTATACCGGGAACCCCAAGCCAAATTATTTATGAGCAGTGGTGGCCCAGTGGTAACGGCCGCGACTTACGAGTTGTAGATCGTAGGTTCGAACCCAGACAGGCGCTTTACTTTATGTAAATAATTTCATCACCACTGCTCTCAAAACGGTGAAGGAAAACATCGTGAGGAAACCGGCATGTCCTAGAACCAAAAATTCGAGGACATGTGACATCTACCAACCCGCACTGGGCCCGCGTGGTGGATTACGGTCCAGTTCCTCACAGAACAGAACAGAGGAGGCCTGTGCCCAGCAGTGGGGACATTATAGGTTGATTATTTTAAACGAAGAAAGTAGGTAGGTACTTACGTTTATAACAGCTGAACATGCATACAATCACTAGGCAATTAGAGGCACTATTTTCCTTTGAAAATGAAAAAAATGCGTAAACTGCGTTTCTACGCTTTCTTCTCATTTTATTATTAATAATTATATTATTTATTACGTTGATGAACGATCAGCGGTCGACACAACAAGTACACAAGTTCTAACGTGTTCGACCCCCCCGCTCCATCTCGCATGTTTTCCGGTACCGAAATCGTGTAAAGGTTAAATAACGGTTTAGCCCAACCTTTATTTATAAAGGTATCGGTATAGATCAACCTTTATTTTAAACCGGTACCGGTATATTTTTGAGCTATCTTAACCTTTAAGCGTAACCGGTTTCAGTCCCTGCTCGGGACCCTATTAGAACTTTGCGACCGAATTCGGTCGTAAAACGATCGCTATCTAGAGACTGCAGCCCCTAGGGTATGACCAGCGGCGGCCTTAACCATTGCGAAAAGATTGCGATTACGCAAAGGACGGCTAACGAAAATAGGTTACAATAGTTAACAGCGGCTATTCTTTCTACAATAGCATAGATTCATTATTGCTAGGTATAAGCCTCATCTGTTTGACGTCTTCTTCAGCCGTCCCCCGACTAGACGACGCTTGGCTCAAACTATTACCTTAATTTATAATACGTAGGTATTATTTTGTTACTTTTTAAATGTTTTTGTTGGTGTCGGGGGTTTTTTAATTTATAAATTTAACTTTTATTACCTACTTTTTAAACTTTATACATTACTAGTAGGTCAGACACGCTGCCATCGATACGTACGAGTACCTCGTCGAAATCTCCAACGATACGTACCTCGCCGAAATCTGCGCCCCTGTAGGTATTTTCCCAAACTGAAGGTACTTACTAATTTACCTTCATTTCTCTTTCCTTCTCCATCATCAGACCCTGGTCACTATCTAGCTATAACCTATTTATTGAGACCAGTACAATGAGCCCAAACACGGTACCTGCGCTGTAAGTTGGTGAGCGAGTTAAATATCAACTAGAAAAGAGCTGATAATTTTCAAACGACTGAACTGATTTTCTTGAACCCTACCTAAGAACACTCTCGATTAAGTCACCTTTCAAACAAAAAAACAAAATCAAGATCGGTCAATGCATTCGGGAGCTACGATGCCACAGACAGTCACACAAACACACACACACAGACAGACACGTCAAACTTATAACACCCCGTCGTTTTTGCGTCGGGGGTTAAAAATGTATGTAAATTAATTTTAGCAATGCGTTGCGTTGGGGCGCGGCCCCCCAAATATGCGCGAGCCTCATTGCAACTGCCGGCGACTGCAACTGGGTGGGCTACGCTGAATGCACAAGGCGCTACGGTTTTTTAATTATGTTTTGCAGTCAAATTACAATAAAAATAAAGCTATTCACTGATGAAGTCTTTGAAATCTCTAATCGTTAATTTTGATATCGTAAAGTTTTAAGGCTCCTACATACTGGCGCGACTTGTCGCGCGACGCGTCGCGACACAAAGGCACCGCTTGTAGCGGTACACGCGGTGTCTTTGTGTCGCGTCGCGCCAGTATGTAGAAGCCTTTAAATGACAACTTTTTCTACTCGGGCCTCGGCCTCGCGCCCGTTTCGCGAAGACCCTGCAAGATCGAGGCCCTGGGCGGTTGCCCTGCTCGCCACCTTCTAAAGCCGCCACTGTGTAGACTGTCATCGAAGGTCTGATGATTGATACCGAAAGCTGGCGAGGGTAGTTCTTTTTAGGGTTCCGTAATAAACAAGGAACCCTTATAGTTTCGCCATGTCCGTCTGTCTGTCTGTCTGACCCCACTGTAGCTCAGAGACTCTTAGTACTAGAAAGCTGAAATTTGGCATAGGTAGGTATAGATATTAATCACGCCGACAAAGTGCTAAAATAAAATCTAGAAAAAAATAGTTTTTTTGCGTACCTGCCTTGCACGTAATGTGGGGGTGATTTTTTTTTCTCTTCAACCGATTCAAGGATCCACTTGCGTAATAATTTTTGTTAGTTGAGTGTCCCCCCCCCTGCCAGCTAAACGGTTGTTTATGGAGATGTGAAAAAATTCATGGCAGTAGTACATAATAGTGAAATTAAAAGGAAAACTATCACGGCCTAGTAGGCTTTACAAGTTAACGTGTTATAGTCGACCAACTTAAATTTGCAGGTGGAGAATTGACCGTGGCATATATCGATGTATGGAAGAACAGGTTTTTCAACCACAATGTTAAGTTTGTTTTTGGAATAAATTCGTCCCAAGTAATCGCAACTATGGAACCCTTCATTGTACGTGGTCCAACACGCACTTGGCCGGTTTTTAGAAAAAGTTACGGAAAAGCGTAAAATAAAAAACATATTTATTTTTAAATTAAATCTGTCGGCGATCAATAATTAATTCAACGGAAAAACGAATGGCCGAAAACGGAATTGCGTCCTATTTATTGCATTGCATTCCATCATTCTACCTTGTTTCTTCACTCGTCCACCCAGTCTGAGGTACGTACGGTCTATTCATGAAGTTATAGAGTCTACCTACTTCATTTATTTACGGTTTATGTCACTGACGTCATCATATTACGATCCATGTGTCTGTCATCTATTTGGGTTCGACATGAAAAGCGGAGCTCGTGATCGTTCCGTTTTGCCCCGACGTCTTTTTCACAAGTACCAAGGGCACATGAATTTGAAGGAGTTTCTTATACAACTAGAGATTGTCCGATCGTCCGTTTCCATTTACCCCGTCACATGTTGTCCACAAAATGAGATAAAACCAGGCACTCATAAGTTATCAGGAGGCGTGTTATACAGTTTTCTTTATAACATGATGCCTACGTTTGTTTACTAAAGGTAAACAGAGAAGTGTATTAGTGAATAGTACAGACAACCCACATTTCGGAAATGTATTATGTTTAAGTAATATTGAATTACCCCTATTGCCACTAAGCGGACACAAAATCTGGCTCAAAGCTACTATTGAGAAATTCCTGACGAAAAAACGGAAGTTTGCTCGATGGGAATCGATCTCGCGTTTAGCAAAAGTTTCTTGCGAAGTGCGTAGACCGTCTGACTAGTAGTCGCAGTCTCGTTGGCCATCATCAGATTGCACTACTGTACAGTCAGTAAAAAACATGATATATTTTGAGGCTATTTGGACTAATCCAAAATTAAAAAAGGATAGGTTACTTTGTTGTAATTCATAGTTAGCGAGCGGTTTTGTAACGAAGTTGAGGTGAACGTTCAAAGTTACCCCGTTACAATTTAAAGAAGTACCAGGGACACATGACTTTGAAGTTGTTTCATAGTGTGAGTGGTGGAGTGTGTTTCTTATCAATAAACATTATCATGCATCGAAACAACTTTCGTAATCCTCGCGTGCTGTTTGAACTTGCAATTTACTTCTTAAAGAAATTCTCCTTTAACCAACTTGTCTCTACCATAGTATAAAGAGTTTATTCTATGTCTCTACTATTATTTTCATAATTTTTATAGCAATTTGACAAAATAGTTTATTTTGGTAATGGTATTTTATTTAGCCTAAAATAAGCTACGAGCTACGAAGTGCCCTATTGAAACACACCGGGAAAAACATAAAAAATGAAAACAAGAAAATCGGTAAAGTGATTCTCGAGTTACGTTGTTTATAAGGACAACAGTCCCAGAGATTTAAAAAACAGACAGTCGTTTTGAACGTTGCCATCTCTGGCAACTAGAGTTACCAAATCACCCTGACACATTTCGTTTAAGCAACTTTGTATACCAGGCAACCATAACAGTGTAGAGAACAAAATATTGTCATGTACATACATTTATTACGTCACTCCTGCGTCCCAATTCACCCCGTCACATTCGTCCGTGGACTTTACAGATACTAGGCTCACATAATGGCAAAGGCAGTTTGAACGAACATTCATCAACAATGGACAATGGTCGAACAATGGTTTTATATTTTAGGACTGACAAAAACAATAACTTTAATATTACAATTTAGAATCATTACTGGTGCAGTGGTAACTTTAACTCATTATGTACCTACTTGCTAATAATAAAAAAACCGGCCAAGTGCGTGCTGGACGGAACACGCACAATGAAGGGTTCCGTAGTTGAAATTACTTGGGATGAATTTATCCCAAAAACAAAGTGATTGTACCTAGTTGAAAAACATGTTCTCCCATACATCGATATACGTCACGCAAAATTCTCCAACTGCAAAATTAAGTTGGTCGACTATTACTCGTTAACTTGTAAAGCCTACTTAGCTGTTATAGTTTTCCTTTTAATTTCATTATATGTGCTACTTACTGCCATGAATATTTTCACATATCCATAAACAACCATTTAGCTGGCAGGGGGGACACTTAGCACTTTAGAGCTTAATATTACGCAAACGGATCCTTAAATCGAAAAATGGTGTTCACAGACCTGCTATATTTTCGCCAACGGCCTATCCAACGATACCCACACCATGGGATCGACGAGGAAATATATCATCCCTTCCCTACATCACTTGAAAGGGAGGTACGAGGGCGACACTGAAAGTTATTAGAACTGGCCACTTGTAAACGATATAATAAAAAACAGTTCAAATTTTGAAAATGGAACTCTTTGCCAATATTATTGTGTATGTATTTTATTCATTTGTCATTTGTTTACGATTTGGCGGCAAATTGAAAATTGTCTGTGTCACGTCAGCATGAATTTAACGCGAGAAAATTTTCGTGTAATGATTTTTTATGCCTTTCACGATGAAGCCCCATCTCGTGCCACTGTTTAAAACTTGTTTAATGAGTTCCAACGTGGTCGCACTTATCTCACCGATGATCTGCGTGAGGGACGGCCTTCTACGGCGACGACTGAAGATAACATCAGTGTTGTGCGGCGTTTGATAGAGACTGACAAAAGAGTGGCTTATCAGCAGATTCGGACAAGCTTAGGCATCGGTATGAGTCAAGTGCACAAAATCCTCCATGAACATTTAGCGGTCAGGTAGCTTTGTGCCCGGTGGATAACTCATAATTTGACAGAGGCCCAAAAACTCCGTCGTGTTGATTGGTGTCGTGAAAGGTTTCAAAGATTTAAAGGAGGTGACTCAAATGCTGTGTTCGACATACTTACGGGTGACAAAAGCTGGATTTATTGTTATGATCCTGAAACTAAGAGACAGTCTGCTGTCTGGGTGTTTCCTTCCGAGGAGTTGCCAACTAAAGTGAAGAGAGGTCAAAGCGTGGGAAAAAAGATGGTGGCCTCGTTCTTCGGAAGGACAGGTCATTTGTTTTAGACGCACAATTGTTTTAGAGGATCGAAAAACAGTTACTGCAGAGTGGTACACTAACAATTGTGTGCCACTTGTCCTGGAAAAAGTTCGGGAGAACCGACCTCGCAGTCCTCCTTCACCACGACGACGCCTCGTCGCACACCGCCAAGCAAACAATCGACTACTTTGCGACGTCAGACGTGGAATTACTAGGTCTCCCGCCCTATAGTCTCGCACCTTGCGATTTTTATTTCTTTCCGATAATGAAAGAAAAACTTCTAGGAAAACGTTTTATGGACGCCAAGGAAGCAGTGGCTGCGTTTCAAAATGCCGTCGAAGAGACCCCTTAGGACTAGTGGGTAAAGTGCTTTTCTCAGTGGTTCCATCGGATGCAGCGATGTATTGATGTAAATAGACACTACTTTGAAAAGATATAATAAAACTAATAAATTGCTAGTTTGTTCAGTTTTTGATTTACTAAGAACTTTCAGTGTCACCCTCGTACTTACAATAACAAAAATGTTTTTTCAAGATTTTATTTTAGCACTTTGTATTTTTACGCTGTGATTGATATGTACACTTGTGTCAAATTACGGCTTTCTAGCACTAAGCGTTTCTCAGCTACAGCGGGGACAGACAGACAGACAGACGGACATGGCGAAACTATAAAGGCTCCTTCAAACAGGCGCGACACGCGACGCGACACAAAGACACCGCGTGTAGCGCTACAAGCGGTGCCTTTGTGTAGCGTCGCGTGTCGCGCTTGTTTGTAAGAGTCTTAAGGGTTTCTTGTTTACTATGGAACCCTAAAAAGGTACCTACAGTATTATAATATGAGACAAAAGTAGACAATTGCACTCTTTTACATGACAAAATAATATTATGGACATTATCGAAATTACGAAATACACTATGAATTTGTGATTTACATTATTAAAACATAATTATTTTAGAATAATAATATTTTATACCCTTAAATATCTTTTTGTCAGTTTTCACTTTAAATGATAATATAAATAAATGCAACCAAAATAGTTTCGTTCTTACGTACCGGTAGTTAATAATAATAAAACAACGTAAAGAAGCAAAAATTCTTCAGTTTAGTTAATTAGTTTTACAGATGCAAACCTCAATTAAATTAAATGAACCTGTTACCTGTTGAATGGCCCGGTGGCGCCTGTGTAATTTTTCCGTCTCTCCGGACGGATTTGCCCCGTCACATTCGCCGCAGAATCGGCAAGTACTAGGCAAACATGAGAAGTTTAGAGGTGCAAGGCTGGAATAATGGCGCGCCCGTAGATAAGAAGTTAGGCCAACAATAAAACGTTGCCAACAAAATAATAATTATTAGATTAAATATTTATGGAGAAGGTCGTTGCAAGTTGTTAATTGTATCCCATTGCAACTGTATAAAATACCAACAATTTAAATAAAACCGTTTATGGTTTTCTTAGTGTAAATGAATGACTAAACTTCGTTTAATTTTCGTTCATCTTTTACTTATAAACACGTAAATTAATCTGAAACAAGAATAAATAAGAAAATAGGTAGAAATTATTAACCTTCCCAGTTTTTTAACAAGTTTTTATATTTACTAGCGACATCTATCGAAAAATACGGTAAACGTTTTGGATGAGCCAGACGTTTAGCAACTTTACTACGTACCAATTTCCCTTTCTTTAATGAACCTTACAGTCGCTTTTAAAACAGCCTTTCGTAACTAGAGGGTGTTGTGTAATAATAAAATAAAGATTATTGGCGACCAAGTTATTAGGAGGACCACCTGTTTTACTTTTTGTGCTCTTAAGTTTTGTTGTATGCGCTGATAATAGAAATAAACAAATAAAAAATGAAGCGAGTTTTGCATGACTTTGAAAGGTGTGCTTAATTTTTTAAACAAAAGAAAACGTAGGTGTATAAAAAATATTAACCCTTTGACCGCCACGTCAAAAATGCAAAAACGTGCCCTCGGCGCCAAGCTACGAATTATTCCATATAAATCTGTCATGTAGTCGTGACCGTGGCGATGGCGTGGTGGGCACATTTTGGTTTGTCATCTATACATGACTGTGGCGGTCAAAAGGTTAAAGGCTCCTACATACTGGCGCGACTTGTCGCGCGACGCGACGCGACACAAAGACACCGCGTGTAGCGCTACAAGCGGTGCCTTTGTGTCGCGACGCGTCGCGCGACAAGTCGCGCCAGTATGTAGGAGCCTTTAAAAGGTTTTTAAAATAATAAACTATTTTAGACTAAAAACTACAAAAAAAACACGCAATTGCATTAATATAAAAAAGCTTCTACACTCAAGCACTCACACAGGGTCTAATTAAATTAACTAGCGAAACTCAGCAGACGTGATGGGTATCTAAACATGATACAACAAAATGAAATTAATTAGATTTTTTTTTCTAAGTAATTTACCGTAGTGTAGTCATTTACAATATAAGTCTAAAAAAATAGTTGTTTTTTTTTGTGTAATTTTCACCAACGTGATGTGTATCGATAACTTAACACGTTAAAATAAAAAATAAAAAACAATTCTCAACTCATACTTCCAGTAACAACACTACCAGCGGTCGTTTTCTCTTTCTTTCATTTAATCTGCATGTGAGAGGTGCGGTTTTTTCCACATTTATCTGTGTAAGTACATACGAACATACTTTTTCATTTTTTTTTGTAACTAATACCATGGGCCCTGGTTGTCGGAAAAAAAAAAAATATTATTATTAGGACATAGGATTTTTTTTATCCCGATGTTCCCACGGGATCGAGACTTATACGGGTGAAACCGCGGGGCGCAGCTAATCTTCAATAATCACGTCATGACATGAGCTATAAAGAATAGCTTTTTGAACCCGCTCCCGTATTGAAAGAGACAACTCCGTAATATCATTTTGTAAATCATATTTTACTACCCCCCAAAGAGATGCAACTTACCAGAGGGGCTCGTGGCTAAGTAATAACAGCCGCACGGGTCGATCGAAGGTTAAGCTACGCTTGCCGCGGACGGTTAGTGGATGGGTGACCTCCCATTACATACATATCCCTTCGTGCGATCCTGCTTTGGAAAGTGCGTTAAGCTGTTCGTCTCGTTTGTTATTCGTAGATCTTTGATAGTCGTTACGGGTAGTCAGAAGCCCAAGTCTCACAACTAGTCTTATCAAGGGATGCCGTGTTATACAGTTACTGGGTTGTGGAGCTCAGTTAGGAAGTCGCACCATGTAAAATACCGGTATTCAGCTGCGTACTATTAGGCGGGAAGCCGACCACAACATAGTTGGGAAAAGGCTAGGCAGATTGAATGGGATGCATTTTTTTCTAAATATGTAGATCATGTATTTCATGTAGGTTGATGCTTAATATATTTTTTCAATGAACATACAGGCCGCTCGCTATAGTAGCAATTCATTATAAAAGTGCGAGCGTGTTTCGAGCATTCAAAGTTGTGAACACACAATCACACATTTTGGTGTTTGCATTAACGATGTGTTTGTGCGTGTGCATTAATGTGTGTGTGTGTGTGTGTAATATAGCTGTGTGACGCGGTACATACAATATACGGAACGATGTCGATGCGGCGCGTGGTGGCGGGCCGCCCGCCGCGCCTCCGGTGAATCATTGGGTAATGTACCGATAGGGCTATCAAACGATCTTGATAGTTGGCATTTATCTAGTGAATAAGCGATGGAATCGCGCACGAGTTTCGTGACGGAACCCTTAAAATCCTTAGGTATGTGTAATCGGGTACCGCTGGCACCCTTTGTACAGAAGCCTCGATATTGAACATTAGTACTATCATAAGGCCAATAGAAATATGAAATAGGCATAAGGAATCAGGTAGTGTTCCTTGTCCTAACTTGACAGTTGGTTCTTTGAGGACTAAATAATAAAGGTAAAGTATCAAGTAGGTGTGGTCGCAGTAGGCATAAGGTGAGTGGCACGGGCGCTCGCAGCTTTGTTCCCGAGCAGGCCGCGCTCCGTATCGCATGTAAACTGTATACCAAACGCAAAGTATGTATGTATTATAGTTTGTATTATTGACTACAGTCATAATATTATACTATCCGTAGCGATAAGATCCTGTAGGTAACTAGCTAGCCTGTTTATCTGGAGAGGTGAGGGGCAGTATTTCAAGGACGAGAACTCTTTCTTTTTTCTAGAATGAGAGAGAGACAGGCAACATTTCCTTAGTCGTCGTCTCATGCGATATTCAATTATTCATCCTTTGTAGTCTAGTAGCCATATATTGGTGCCGATTTTCTTGTACACCGAACTAAACTAACTAAACTATCACTAAAAATTCTTACTTTTGGCTATGAGAATTTTATATTTATTCAGCAAATAATTTTCTATAAAAAAACTATTTTAACACAACTAAAATAGAGTTTGACAATCGCGACTTCGCGTGGTACTTGTTTGCCCTATCCCGAGAATGTTTTTTAGAGCCACCTCAACGTGTTTTATATGGAATTTTTCACATTTTGTATGGAAAATCTGAAAAATTATTACCTACATGTTTGGTTTAAGAGGTTTGTGGTTCTCGTAGGGGGACAAAATTTTAATTATTTTTGCGATAGAACACAACATTTTCGAGATATAAGAAAAAGAAAAAAATGGATAAGTACAGTACTGTTTTTGCAGTTGAAGTCAAGGTGTTGGTGAGAATTTTAGTTCATGACAACTAATTATATTCCACACCTTTTTAATCGCGATTAAAAATAGTCTGATTTAGTTTTACTGTCAAAATTTTAGGTGAAAAACGTCAAATTCAGAATAGCACAATTGTCATTTTCACTGCTGCCCAGAAAATGACAATTGTGCTATTTGAATTTATAGGCCTCTCTTTATTTGTGCCAATCTCCAGTTCCCTCCTGTTCTTCTGTGTTTCTCCTCTGTTCGGAAGATATTGATGTCGTCATCGCGGCCGCGGCATCATTATCGTCCGAACATCTTGCCGACTTGCATTATAATAATAATAATACCAGGCTGGTATTATTATTACATACAGAGAAGGCACGAGCATCGATCACCATGTTTGCTTAAGATGGGTTGGCATTTTCAGACTTATATTAACTATACGTCCAGGTTTTCTCACGATGTTTTTCCTTCTCCGATGTCAGTAATGTTCAAGATAAAGTCAGAAAACACATAAAATATGAATTGCATTAATAAAAATTAAAACTAAATATAAAATATAAATGGTGAAGTATCAAGGCGGTTTAGTCGCAGTTCGCACGCGGTGAGTGGCGCTGGCGCGCGGCTGCTTTGTTCCCGGGCTGGCTGGCGGGCGACGCGCTCCGCCCCGCTACGCCGGTATCACAGGGCTGCTACGCACATTTATTATTTATTTAAAGCCATTAATTTGTAAATGACCTTATTACAATTGCATTTACAAATTACATATTATTTTAATAAAATTAAAGAAAGAAACTGAAGAGTAACATTATAGGTCCTTTTATATTTACATTTATATTTAACAATCAATTCTAATTTCAATACTTATTTGTTTGATTATTATTCAATTATAGTTTTAATAAGCACCTCTCTACGAGTACAGACTGGCCTCCTCCATCTTACTCCACATCTTTCCTACCAAATAGTTTATTGTTAGTAAAAAAATTGTTGTAAAAAAAAAACCAACTTCCCAAAAAAAACACTACATAGTGAAAAATTACTTACTCTCGGAAGTCTGTGTCTTTGGTTTCGTATTTTCTTTTTTGTCGCCGACTTCAGTAACTAAAGTTATTTTGCACTTTGTAGTATTTTTTTGAAAAAAAGTTTTATATTTTTCACTTTTTGGGGTTTCGTACCTCAAAAGCAAAAACTGGAACCCTTGTGGGAACACCAATGTGTCTGTCTGTCCATCTGTCACAGCCGATTTGATCAAAATCTACTGGACAGATTAAATTGAAATCGGGTACACATATGAATTTCTGTGACCTAAACACGGACGTGTAACATAAATAAATGAATTATGAATATGAGGATCATTTTTGAGGGGGGCAAATTAGGAAATTAAAAATGATTTACTTTTCAAACTGTACCGTGGTACATATCAAATGAAAGGGCTTATTGTGGGGGTCTCAAATATATTGTTTACAAAATAAATTATTATAAAGGTATTTAAAAAATATATATTAATAGTGGACCATTATCTCCGAAACTACTGAGCCTAAAATTTTGAAAAAAATACAGAAAATTGTTCTTTACTAAAAGATGTGTGTTATTTTAACACCATAGAATCCTTAGTTTTTTCTGTAAACCTATAAGAAGTCTGTGGTGTTAAAAAAGCATGGTAAATCTCTCAATATTGTGCGTACAAACTTACAGTTGGAATGTATGGGAGATCATGTTTTTCAACTACATTGTCAAGTTCGTTCTTGGGATATGTATGGGAGAACATGTTTTACAACTATGTCAAGTTTATTTTTGGGTAATAATGGATAAAAAGCATGGTAGATAACATATTGATTGTACGGAACCCTCACCACGTGAGTTCAACTCGCACTTTTAATTGTTGTACCTAGCCACACAAATTCGTTTACCACTACTAGCTATGTAAACAACATTGGCTGGAAGATTTAATTATCATCAACATGCACAAAGTTGCATGAATTACGTATTACTTATGTACTAATTGAAGCTTACTCAAAAGCTACGAAAACAAAGTTAATAAAATTTATACAGAGTGAAATTGAATTCATGGACATCCTCTTAAGGGATCATTGTACTCATCATTATGAACAACTTTTACTAAGGGACCACACCTGGGGGGCAACCAGCACCTCTTAAAGCAGTATTATTTCAATATTACTTCAGCGTGAGAAAGAGATGGAGCTATAAGTAGAGCTCCATCACTTCCCACTGTGAAGTAATATTATAATAATACTGCTTTAAGAGGTGATGGTTGGCCCCCTGAAGTCGCAAAAAGAAAAATCAGCTGGTCCGTAAATTTCTACGAGTTAAGCGAACATAAATGTAGGGATTTCTTTAAAGTCGGTTTAAAATAGTCCCATTTTTGATACAGAATTACTGACGGAATAAGATAAGTTGGTAAAGTCGTTAAAAATACCTTACATTTAGAAACTTTAAATATCTAAACGTTTCATTCTAATAAAATATTTTTTTATAGAGAAAGAAGAATTTGTTGCACAGTTACAAAGTGTAACTGTTAATTTAGCCTTGCACCTTCGATTTTAGTAGAACATTATTTACAGTCAACATTAAGAAAACTTAAGTACAAAAATAAAAAATACCAAAAAAAAAAACAGTTACAATAATTAATTTTTCATCTTAATCATCATAAAAAACAAAGTGTTCCTGAACTTCTAAAGTGTTAACATTTCACAACGTGTCAGTAACAACAAATACTTAATAAAAAAAAAAATTATTACTTGACTGCCAGCCCTACCGCAACCGGGGCGGGCCGATAACAATATCGCTGAGTGCGCGCGTCGACTCGCGCCGAGCCGAGTGTCCGCCGCCTAATTTACTCCTGCCGCGTTCTGCCACCCTGGTACTCGCGGCACGACAGCGCTCGCTTTCTTGCCTTCGGTGCGGAAACCCAACCTCGTGTGTTATCCGAAAATACGACCGGGCATCGGTAGGCTGCTTTTGCGCATGGGGTTCGGGGTTCGATCCTGTTGTCATAATAATTTTGATAAGTTTAACAACTTATCTAAAGTAATTCATTTAATTTATTTTATACATTTGAAAACATTTATTACAATGTTACCTAATCAAATATTATTTTTTATAACTTGTATACCTATCACAATTTAAGCTACTCCAGTCTGATTAAACAGTGAGTTTTTGCAGTTTCAAAATTGCCACTTGAATACCAATAGTTTTAGGACCTACGGTAGTATTTCAAATACAGCATTACAGTATTTATTGAAAAGCGCATTGAAAAGAAATGTGTCAAACTACGTACAAGTATCTATCCAATTTGCGATTTCTTCTCACAATAGGACTTCGATATCGGTCCCAAGTCCCAACTCCCAATAGTTACAGCTATATTTTGTTGTTCAGCTAGTTTGAGGTTGTCAAAACATTACAGTAACTATTATCTAATCTGTGTCATCATTACGGCCCGTTTCAAAAGTGGAACAAATGGATGCTAATTTGTAGTGCTATTTTAAAAATCGATTCCTTTGATTTATTTAGAAATTCTAATTTTAAATCACCTTTATTTATGTATTTTGGTTTATAACCTCAATTTTCGTCATTGATTTTTCAATTGTTGGAAAAAGTGGTGATAAAGTTGAAATATAAAAAAAATGTGTTACTTATTCCTTAGTGACTGATTGCGTAAAATTTGTATTACGTAGGTACTATCTTTGTTCCGTGTGGTGCCGGAGTTCCGTGTGGTGCCGTAGTTCCGTGTGGTGCCGGACGTAAAGAATAGCACCATCCCATTTCTTCCCGTGGGTGTCGTAAAAGGCGACTAAGGGACTAGACTACTAGAGAATGGGCAGCAGCGTTCTCTATGCATTTTAACACCATACTGCGATCGCCAACCCGCCTGCCAAGCGTGGCGATTATGGCAAACCCTCCCTATTGGGGGAGGCCTATGTCCAGCAGTGGCAGCAGTGGACGTCTTTCGGCTGGAATGATGATGGTGATGACTATCTTTGAATACAAGAAATGGATACGTATAGCTATTTAACTAAAAGATTACTAATGAAAATTGCACTCCTATTTGTCGTTTTTTCATTAGGACGCCTAAGTTTTATCAAAGAAACATCTTTATCAGGTACTTCTCGTCCTAAGATTTCACAACAGTAGAATTACTTACTCTACCTCTAGTACAAGGTAAGATTCCTATCTTACCTTTCCTCCTTACAATTAATCGGTAGGCAGCTGCCTGAGCTGCCTGTCGATTAATTGTAAGGAAATTATTACCCGACTGCCCCAGAAGGGTAATGTTTTCGACGCGTACGCTCTGTAGCCTAAACGGCTTGATGGATTTTAACACAAGATGTGTCGTTAGATTCGTCATAGGCTATATAATATTTATACATATATTGGCATCTGAAAATACAGAGAAAAATAAGCATTATAATCTATAGAAGATTATAATGTTTGTTTTTCTCTTTTCAGTTATGTGTTTTTGCAGTCGGGTTTTGGTTTTTTAAATAATTTGTTTTTGTTTCTACGCAAACGGATTGGCGATAACTACAGAAGCATGAAACTGGCGGCTAGCCCGTTTTTTCTACTGCAAAAGTACACTACTGCATGGATCTTTTGGCGCTTGAATTACGTTAATAGGGGGGCGCTGCCGTAGCTCACTAATCAATCAATCAAAATCAATCAAAATATTTTTATTTCACATAAACCTACATGGGCACTTATGAAACGTCAGAAGCTAGGTGCACGGTTCCAATTGGTCGTTTCCTATGGAGAAGAGCCGGCAAGAAACTCCACGGTTACTCTTTTAAAAATAATTGGCTTTTACAATGTTTTCAAATTACACAAATTAGGTATGGGAGAACAGTGTAGGCCTGTCGAGAAGTACTTAACAAAAAAAAGATCTAGTCTATTAAGCCTACAACGTTCTCACATTCACAACGTACACGAGAATCCGTGTAAAATAATATTAATAATATTAAGTCTGAAATATAAATTGTAGGTATATAATGTCAAATAGTGAAAATATAATGTCAAAAATGTATGTCTAAAAAATAATAATAATAAACATCGTAATTTGGGAGCAGTTAATAGATATTTCCATAGTTATGCCGTTTCTGATGTACCAGGGAAGCCACATGTGCGGAAGGAATTATTGCCAAACTTCCTTGTCTTCAACGTAGTCTTTAATCTTGTAATATGCGTTTTTGATAAGGGCACGTTTAATGTGGGTTTTGAACTTTCCATCGCTAAGTTCAGTAACTGACTTTGGCAACTTGTTATAAAAGCGGATACTGTTGATAACAAATGATTTGCTTGTTTTTGTTAATCTAAATTTGGGTATCACAAGTTCATGTTTACTACGTGTATTTATATTATGGAAATCACTTCTTGTTTTGAAAAGACATAAGTTCTTGCGAACATACAAAATACTTTCTAAGATATAAAGAGAAGGCAGAGTTAGTACATTAATTTCTTTGAATTTGTTTCTAAGGGACTCACGAGGACCCATTCTATATACTGCGCGGATTGCCCTCTTTTGTAAGATAAAAATTGAATCTACATCAGCTGCCGATCCCCACAGCAGAACGCCATAAGACATAATACTGTGGAAATAAGCAAAGTATACTAACCTAGCTGTGGCTATATCAGTCAACTGTCTAATTTTTCTTACTGCATATGCAGCTGAACTTAATCTACCTGAAAGAGCTCTAATGTGGGCTCCCCATTGCAATTTTGAATCTAGAGTAATTCCTAGAAATATAGTTTCTGTAATAGCATCTAGTCTCTTGCCATCAAGTTTTAAATTTAGAGCCACTTGGGGTACATTTGGTAGTGAGAACTTTATACATTTTGTTTTGTTCGCATTAAGTAAGAGATTATTAGCTGCGAACCATTTCGAAAGAATATCCAGACTATCATTGACGTGTAAGACATCCGGGTTTTTTCTATCTATTTTAAAAATGAGAGAAGTATCATCAGCGAATAGAATTATATCCGATAAGTTTGCCATCATGTAAGGAAGATCATTAATATAAACTAGAAATAGGAAAGGGCCAAGAATTGAACCTTGGGGCACGCCCATCTTTACTAGAGACCCCGAAGACGTCACCCCGTTAACGTTTACTTTTGCTGCCTGTTTGATAGATAGGACAGAACAAGATCAGCAGCTTGTCCACGAATTCCGTAGTGGTGTAATTTACAGGTCAGTGTATTGTGGTCAACGCAGTCAAACGCTTTTGACAGGTCACAGAAAATGCCAATGGCATCCTGGGATTTCTCCCAGGATTCCAAAATGTGACTGATGAGTTTTACTCCTGCGTCAGTCGTCGACCTACCTTTCGTGAAACCAAACTGGCGACTATGTAAAATCCCATTAGAATTGAAATGTGACAGCATCTGGTCTAGCATGATTTTTTCATATATTTTACTCAATGCTGGTAGCACAGATATAGGTCTATAATTAGAGGGATCACTCTTACTACCCGATTTGAAAATTGGTACTACTTTACTATGTTTCATTAAATCAGGAAACGTACCGCTGTCTAAACATTGATTAAATATGCCTGTTAGGACAGGGGCTATTGTGTCAATGATATCTCCAAGAACCTTAACGGAAATCCCCCATAAGTCTTCAGTTTTCTTTATGTTAAGACTTTTAAATGCCCTCTTAATAGTGACAATAGAAATGGGCTTGAATTCAAAACTTGGAATGTCCTTAGAGAAGTGTTGTTTGAGAAGAGATTCAGCTAAAATAGGTGATGAGGGAAGACATTTCGTAACCTCTATTGGGATTTCGGTAAAGAAATTTTCTAGTGTCTCAGCAACTTTTAACTTATCTGTAATGGTTTCATTATTAATTTTTAAAGACAATTCATTTTGATCTTGCTGTTTTGTGTTTCCAGTTTCTTTGTTGATTACCTGCCACACAGCTTTTATTTTATTGTTCGACATACTAATTTTGTTACTTATTAATTTAGATTTAGCTTGAGCGCAGACTCTTTTGAATATCTTAGAATAATTTCTGACATAATTATGAAGGGCTTGATCAGAAGTCAATGATTTCTCGTAGTACAAATTATATAAAATATCTCTGCTTTTTCTAATGCCAGCAGTGGCCCATTCATTAAATTTTGGTTTAGTATTGATTGCGACTTTTTTCACAGGACAGGCTTTATTGAATTCTTGGCAAACTGAAGAAAATAATGTACCATAGTTTATATTGGGGTCTTGTGAATCAAAACTAGCTGTTGAAAGATTACTAAGAACATTATTATTAAACATTTTCAATTTATTTTTAGTGAGGTGTCTTAACTGAATGGTTTTATCTATGTGTAACTTTTTATCTAGGTCAAATGATACAAGTTGACCAGTATGGTCAGACCTGACGCCACTAATTAAGGAAGAGTCTTTTATTTTACAATTACTATATACATTGTCTATGCACGAAGCTGAGGTTTCTGTTATTCTAGTTGCTTCTTTAAATATACACTTTAAATTGAATGATTTAAACAATGATATAAGCTTACTTTTATCCACTGAATTAACTAAAAGATCAATATTTAGGTCACCACAAACAAAAACGAACTTGTTATCTTTAAAAAGTTTGCCTAGTATTTCTTCCATAATTATTAAAAATGATGACAAGTTTGATGCCGGTGGTCTATAAACACATAAGAAAGTATGGCCTTCAACCTCCGCACATGCTACCTCACATAAGCGATCAACAGAGCAAGCAGTGATATCCTTCCTTTCCTTATGTCTGAAAATACTTTTACATAATATCAAGGTACCACCCCCTATTGAGGACCTGTTGTACGCACTGGCAACTGAAAAATTATTTACATTAAACAACATCCTATCCGGTCTTAACCAGGTTTCACAAAAACATAAGATATCCATATGATATTTATCTATTAACAATTCCACGTCTAGAATTTTGCCAGAGAAACGATTTATATTTTGGTGATACAGTAAAATATTCTTGTTATGCTTCTCTTTTGTCGAGTCTAAAAGTTTAAAGAATCTATCACAGTGTCATTAGAAGTACTAGATAATACTGTTTCGTCACTTAACCTAGTCTCAGTTAAATTATTAATAACTGCAAAAACACCGTCCGGTAAGGACCAGCGGGTCGACGGCGCGTTGTATTCCACGCGCGCCTCAAAGAGATGTCGTCAGCACATAGTAGGGGTCCACTAGGGCCGATGCCTGCCGGGGTCGCGGGAAGGTTAAAAAAAAAAAGGGGGGCGCTGCCGCGCTGTTGGGAAAACATTTGAGCAATTTTTTTGCGAAATGTATTGAAAAAAACCGGTCAAGTGAGAGTCAGACTCGCGCACAAAGTGTTCCGTGATCTATAAAAAGGCAATAAAATCATGTCTGTTGTATGGGAGCCACCTTAAATATTTATTTTATTCTGTTTTTTTAGTATTTATTGTTATAGCGGCAACAGAAATACATCATCTGTGAAAATTTCATCTGTTTAACTATCACGGTTCATGAGATACCAGCCTGGTGACAGACGGACAGATAGACGGACAGCGGAGTCTTAGTAATAGGATCCCGTACCCTTTGGGTACGGAACCCTAAAACAAAATGGCCGAGTTAGTTCCGACTTTAGCCACGTGCCAAAACTACTGTGTAACACTATAGAAGGAATTGTCTACTCTTTCTCTTTGCAAGTTTTTTCGAAATAACCGGCTAGCTAGATAAAGATTTTATAACCTAGCTGCATTTCAAGCCTAGTTATAACGTCGTACCTACGTAAGCCATCTTACCCAACCTACTAAGACATCATGAAATATACAGAGTCAAAGCTAAGTCCCACGGACACAAATTAGGTGAGTTTGTAGGCGTGAATTTTTTAATTAAACGCTTACAGTAAGCCACAGGCTGTGGGGCGGGATTTAGGTCAAAGGATGTCGGACGGAATCATTTTTATTGAGGTCTGGCTGTAGGTATTATGTATGCTGGGCGTTTTTTTAAACGAAATAAGCGACTTTTTAAATATGCAAAAAATAAACATTATAACAATAAGCAAATTAAAATGTCTCATGTACTATAGGTCAGGGGGGTAACCGTCACCTCTTATAGCAGTATTATTATAATATTACTTCACAGTGGGAAAGTAATGGAGCTATACAAGACTTATAGCTCCATCTCTTTCTCACGCTGAAGTAATCTTGAAATAATACTGCTATAAAGAGGTGATGGTTACCCCCCTGTAATCGTAGTGGTGCTATGTACACACAGCTACATATCATCATCATATCAAGCTATATACCCAGTATAAGCTGATCTCGCATTGCATAGGATTTCCTTACAATGAGAGGTCAGCTTGATATGTAGCCGTGTGCACTTCTAGGTCCAACGTTCATCTTGCACAGAGTTTTTTTTTGGGATGGGAAATCATCAAATAACTTCTCCCGCTTTGGGCGCAGTGGGGGGGGGGGGGGGGGGGGGGTGTCAGACTCTTACTGACTAAAACCCACCCGTCTTCCTTCCTGTTGCCTGTGTTGCCAGGGGCCTCGGTGACCCTTTAGTACCTTCCCGCGACCCCGGCAGGCATCGGCCCTAGTGACCCCTACACTTGTGCTGACGACATCTCTTTGAGGCGCGCGTGGAACACAACGCGCCGTCGACCCGGGACTGGTCCTTACCGGACGGTAAGCTACCCATTGCTCACCGTCCGCTAGCCCGCGCCTGCGGTGGCCGAAAACCCGCCCGGGATTCCCTACGCCCAGGGCGTCCTGCGGCGGCTAGGGGCGAGAGGGCACGAAATTTACCTTTCCCTTAACCGTCCCGCCTCCTCCTTCGCGAGCATTACTGCTTCGCAGAAGGAGGTGACGGCTGCCCATGCCCTCTCGCTCCGTACCATGGCCTGAACCAGGGCCGGACGCGAGAGATCTCTGCCGCCGATCGCCTCCACATCTTGCACAGGGTTGGGTGTAAGAGACTTTTCTCAGAAAGTGTTCTTTATTACGACGTATCAACGTTGATATCTGAGAAAATCAACGTTCCAATAATGTCAAACACAGTTCTATCCAGTCCTAAAATTCATACAGCTTCCTTGAAGCTGTGTGTTTCTCACTGGTATCGAAACGTACCTAATAAATTAATTCCTTGTAACTGAAATACGAGTATCCTAGTCATGAGGAGAAAATGCAGTTATGGCAAAGTAATAACAGCCGCATCGATCCATCAGGTTAAGCTACGCTTGCCGGGGTTGGTCCGTGGATGGGTGACCACCTTTACTTGCAGATGCTCCTCCGTGCCTTGGTGTCATTAGTGGATCTTTGACAGTCGTTACGGCTCGTCAGAAGCCCGAAAGTCTGACAACTAGTCTTACCATGGGGTATCGTATTACAGTTAGTGGGTTGTGGACGTCAGATAGGGCAGTCTCTACATGTAAAATCGTTGGTTCAAAGATAAAAGTCACTAAGCGTTTTTAAATAATTAGGAGATAATGACATTTTAATAAATTTTTCAGTGTGAAAAAAAAAAACCATTACTGAATTTTTACCAAAAATGTCACTTAATGTGTTTTACATTATAACCAACGAAATACTGGTATTCAACTGCATCCGGTTTGACTCGATGCCGACCCCAACATAAATCTAGTTGGGAAAAAGCTAGGCAGATTGATTGATGTGCACAAAATGCAGAATTTGAACACATCTTTATTACAATATTATTATTTAAAACACAACGATGTAACGATTAAAACAACTCGGCTTTGCTACAATTTCTACTTTTTGACAGTAATACTGCTAAGCTGCAATACTGAAAGTCTGACTTTTATCTCGTAAATGGGGCGGATAGGCAGGCAAGGCATAGGCAATGCCTAACGCCTAACACGCCAGCCTTTCTATTTCCACTGACATACTATTAATGAATTACTCTGAAGCTTAGCTCGTAATAATGTATTAGAGAGAGGATCATACCTGGCGGTCATGTCCCTGAGTCTTACACAGCGAAATCCTTCTTTTGTCATATTTCTCTTCATTATTTGCACAAAAATCCTCTCGTGCAGTGAGGGCTCCCAAAAAAGCAAATAATTACGAATAAGTCCAACTTTTACTTAACAAAATTATGATCAAATACAAGGCATCCAGACTGCACGAGGAGTAGGTACTAAACTCAGTGGGCACAGAAAAACTGTCGAGTGGCGAGATGAAATATATCTGGTGGACGGGCTTCCGCGTCAGATAAGCCTCGGGCGTAGGGGGCGGGGTAGGAGGTTGTAGGGAGGGGAAGGGAGTAGCGATCAAACCGCGGCACTGCCTGGCTCGGCCAGTTAGGTGTCGGTAGGGATGGGACAATATTTTTTGTAATATTGCATGCAGGTCTTCGATGTGCTATATTCTGAAAGAAAGTTTTACTACACAAATCAAATTTTTACGAGTACTACTTACTTAGTTTCTAATTCCCCATGGTAATTTATTTTTAAGCAGTAAATTTTGAAGAGATACGTAATCCTGTGAACGCGACGCGACCTCACTATTCCAGCGAAGATACTAAAGTAATCTACAAAATCATAGTTACCTACTTTCTCAACTAAACTTGAATTCTTAGCATACTATCCAGGCAAGTTTCAATGTTACGAACTTAATCAGGGAAACAACTCTTTGATATTATTTTTATAATGCTATGTGAAAAATAAAATAGCACTAATTATATCGACATCCGGGACATACCTACGCGTCGTCTGCGAAGGATGTCAGCGCGGCACTACGAAAGGCCCGCGTTAGCAACGCGCCGATTGTATCTATATGATCTACATCTGTGACCTGTCTACTCTTGCAATCCCGGTACTAATGTGATAACGTTCACACCCCCACATCCCCACATGTTGTCAAAACCTAAGGTTTTTCGTTTCTTCCAGCGGAATTCTAGCCTAGTGAGCCCAGGTTCGATTCCAATGGGTTCGATTTCCACGTCGCGGACAGTGTTTTTGAGTTTTTTCGCCAAGAATTTCTCTGTATCAGCCCGGAGTCGGGGTTTGTGCCCGGTTGATGACAGACAAGAGGGTCGCCCCTTTAACATGAGACTAAACAGAACTGGCGAATTGTAGGTGGACTGAATGTATTAAATATGTATGTACAGTATATCTCTGCGTATATCTACTCCATTCTAAAACGATATGATCAAAATAACTTTGAAAATATTGATTGCTGCAGAAGAAGGGTTAAATTAAATAAAAGTGGCCAAATTCCCATTCTTAATTAGCTACAATTCTGATTGCATCGTTCACATTTATTGACGTTATGCAATCTGGCTCATGATATCCAATGTAATGTATACTGGTATCGTCTATCTTGGAGTTCAGAAAATACCAAATTATCAATGAAAAAAGTCAGTCAGTCACCGGTCTTATAAAGTGATAACTCGCTCAAGACCACCTAAAACTACAATGTAAAAAATAGTATCGATACTTTTCAATTATTATCATTTGAGAGTTTTTTTTTTGTAAACTATTCACATGAGTGCTTTTTTAACGTGCGTTAAGTAAGGCTCGAGCAGGCAGGGGCGATATCGCGGGTGCGACAGGAATATTGCTGCCTGTCGAGCCCGCGATATCGCGCTAGTCTACATGAGCCTTTATTAAAACAGCATTTGGTTCCTCAGTTCAGTAGCAAATCAGTGGGGAAGCCAGTGGTGTTAGCAGAATGCCCAATACTTTGTTTTTGGATTTGTTGCATCGCCTTTGTACTAGGATCGGATGAAACAAAAGAAGTTAGAAAATAACTACGGTAACGTGTTATTTTTTAAAGCGAGAGCAGGCAGCGCCATCTTTCGCCTACGGCATCAGTGTTCAGCATAAATCATTGATTGCCTTCATACTTTAGCGTGGTGTTTCATGTCGTCGCTAAAGCATTGAACAACAATAAGGTAAATACAGCAAATAGAGAACTGCACACATACATAAAATACATTGAATGGAAAAACAAGTTCCTACTATTTTTCCTCGTTTTGAACACTACTGATAATTTATTTTCAGGCATTTCCACAAAGTTTCACTTTTTTCAGCGTAGAAACTGCATCGTTTTCTTCATATTTTTATATATCATTGTATCAGCAGATCCATTCAGGAGGTCGATTCCACAACTGCACTTACATATTCTCCTAGTAAATCGGGCTACGAGAGACGTCGCAATATGTCACCGGCACCGGAATAATTATGCTTTTATTTTCTACATCTCTCTAACCATCTCTAACTCTGGTTACCATTGAAAAGGGACAGAATAAAATTGACCTATCAGAATTCAGCAGATGTTACGGAAGTACGTTTTGCAAGAAAGCTCTGTATTTCATGGAAACGCGCATACGCGTTTTCGAGTTTCTTTAGGAACAATTGTACTAGGAACACAAAGGATAAGCTGTAGTGCTGTACAACAGTACAGCGTAAATATAAAGCGGCTGTAAAATGTTACAGCCTACTACGTACGTAGTCATGTTATCTTAGTACACGTTCAATGGAGTAAAGTCAAAAACCACGTAACTCCATCCGAACTACGTAACTCCCATCCTGTTTGATTTCTATTACACAGTCCTACATAACCATGTTGTCTTAGTAATCATTCAATGAAGTAAAATCAAAACCGCGTAAGTCAGTGTTGGTCTAGCCAGTCCTCACATCAATAAACTCAGGCGCAGCGTCGACCCTTTGTCACCAGCCTCTGACTCGACTTGGCGGGTAAAAAATGTAAGCTTTCTTGTTAATCATGTTTTCTTAGTAATCATTTGGCTGAGTAAAATCAAAACCACGTAACTCCGTCCAAACTGATTCTTTTCCGGTAACAACGTGTTTGAGCATCCCAGCAACCATGTTTTCCTAGTACTCATTCAACGAAGTTAGAATCAAAACCAGCTAAGTCCATCCGATCAGAGCGATCCTTGTGCATTGCATTCGATTCGAAACTATAAATAATCCAATAATTAATATTGAAATACTTATTATTCCTTTGTTGCAATGCTTATTATGCTTATTATTGCATCAATTGATAAAATTGTATGATAAAGAGTTGAGTATTTTGAGTTAAAAGTATTCCGAGTTTTGAGTAAGTAGTTGTAAGTATAATTCAACCTACCCCACCTAATCAACTAAATAATGTAGATTACTTACCCGGTTCTGTATGTACATGACGGACGCGTAGCTGATATAAATAAATATTGTACCATCATTATCTGCCTAGCCTTTTTCCCAACCATGTTGGGGTCGGCTTCCAGTCTTACCGGATACAGCTGAATACCAGTATTTTACATGGAGCGACTGATCTGACCTCCACAACCCAGTTACTGGGTAACACGATACCCCTTGGTAAGACTGGCTGTCAGACTTTCGAGATTGTCAAAGATCTACAAATGACAGCCGGGACCAATGGCTTAACGTGCTTTCCGAGGCACGGAGGGGTCTTGGTATAAATAAATATTGTACCATTATATTGATATTTTATTCCATCTGGAGAGATGCTGATTCACCGATTACAACGCGGATTTTTTCCTTCTCCTGGAATGAATTAGCGAGTCAGCAAAGTGGGCGGGCCGCGGGGCTGACTATCCAGGATGCACTTGATACCGTAACCGTTGGGTGCCTATTTCAAATGTCCACATAGAGGGCTTCCTAGAAAAAATTATAGATTTCCGAAAAGTCAAGCGATTTCTTCTTGTATTCTTGGAAATCTAACAACTTCTTGCGCCATCTATTAGCTAATAGCTGTACTAGAAGGATCTCGGATAACATCAGTATATTACAATGTACTCTGTGGATAACATCTTCTTGTAATAAGAGACACATCGTGTTATGCGAGCCTAGTACAAATTCGTTCAATGAAGCAACATCGATTCTTCTTACTCAATCTACGTGATCAATAAATATAATTTTAATTCGATTCTTGTTAAAAACACCTGAGTTTATCATTGTTTTCGTTTTAAAAATAATGGTTTTTTTATAGGTTCTTTCAGACTACATTATATCATTTAATATTTTTATTTATTTTTATTGAGCTAGATAGCTAGCTAGCAGTAAGTAAACCCCATTTAACACGTAATTTGAATCCGACTGTAGTAGTATTTAAACGTAAACTTAACAATCGACCGATCAATCGATCAAAATCAATAAAAAAAAAATAATGATCAAAAATCATGGCTAACGTGTTCATCAAGTTCACAGGGCAGCATAGAACCGAAGAATTTTTTCTTGTGTTCAACTAAAAAGCCAACTATTGGCAACGAGAAAAAAAAATCCGACTGTAGATGACGATAGCTTATTCAAAAGTATAACGTACACGATTGACATAAAGATTATTTTCTGTTGCTCGAACACGAAAGGGGAAGGTTACAAACTTGTAAGCGTACGCCGCGGCCGGCCAGCGCGCGCGCAGTCGGTGGTCTTGCCGCGTCACAGCTCTTTTTATTTTATGTTCGCCTAGTAACATGCGCACATTTCGCGCAAGAGTGCGGGCTCGTGCGCACCAGATTGGGGCGCAATGCGCGCGCAGCCGGTCAAGCCCACTATTTTAGAACATCAGAAGTGTAATTTCAGGTTAAACCAATTTGATCTGTATGTTAGGATAGTGTAAGGTTTAATTTGAGTAATATTGTGTGCATGAAATGTTTACAACATGTCAGACTAGCAGTCGTTGTCTCGATGCGCGTGCGCTTGGCCGCGCTTGCGAGATGCGCGTCAGTTGAGGCAGGCATCAGGCAGGCTCAACCGGACGCCCGCGACGCGCAAGGCTCGAATGTCCTACTGCGAGATATTTTTTTTTTGGAATGGTGTTTGGGTACGTATAGGTATGTAATTTTATATGACATGTTTTAACGATATCGAAGTATGGAAGAACATGTTGCGCCGACCCGAAATAAATTGGGATAAATCTGGGCGAGAGAATGATCAGGGGTTGGATGTAGTATCGTTTGGCAGGAGTTGGGGGGTAAAAGGGGCTAAAATTGATAGGGTTTGGGTCCCCGATTATAACGTTACCACTCTTATTAAAAGGTAATGCATATTTTTCGAGAAATTAATAAAAAAATGTTTCTAACCTCAAATCCGATAAGAAGCGAAAAACGAAACGTTTAAAATGGGCGATTGACAACCAAATCTGCCCCAGCATCTGTAGTCAGTATCCAGTATCAGTATTTGTAGTCAGTCCATGGTATAAAATGTCGGGCAAATTCGATAACACGGAACGTAAACAATAAAACAGGTATGCCATTTGCGTCATGTGTCACTGTCATTTGTTTTCGATCGTTCCGTTTCTCCTCGAGTTGCGTGAATTTTTTCTCTGTGTTTGTACTTCCACTGATCGTATATGTGTACAAAAGGCAATGTTACTACTGTTACTAGGAGAACTTAGGATGCAAGAGCGAGCGAAGCGAGCTCGGGACTTGGGGCACCCCGACTCGGACAGGTTAGGTTCGAAGGGGATGGCGGGGTCTAGTAAGCGAGCGGAGCGAGCGAACTCAGACCCCGCTATCCCCTTCGAGGTTATTTTCTTTAAACCCTAGAGGCCCGCGAAGCGGGCCTCATACTACGCCTTTTAATCGTCTTTAAGTGTTTTGAGGTTAGGTTACAATAATTTGTTTTTCTCAAGAATGGTGCGTTACTTTTTCATGGGAGTGGTGCCAGGGGGCAGGGAGCACCCCTCCCCCAATCTCCCCCGCGAAGCTGGGCTCATACTACGGCTTTTTAAGCGACTAACTGTTTTGAGGTTAGGTTACAATAATTTGTTTTTCTCAAGAAAGGTGCGTTACCTTTTCATGGGAGTGGTGCCAGGGGGCAAGGTGCACCACCCCCCAACCTCCTCTCCCACCCCCACCCCCCTTCTCCTGCCAAACGATACTAGATTTTTACCCCAGTATTTTACATGGAGCGACTGCCTATTAGGCCTCCACAACCCAGTTACTGGGTAACACGATACCCCTTGGTATGCCTAATTTATTAGAATACGCGCGAAAAATATTTAACCTTTCTTTGCCGTCGGGTAAAAATAACCGAGATCATGTCCTCCTGACGGTCCTGACTCGGACGCGTATAAGTTTCTTTGCTGTGGTAGCAAATAAAGTTATGCGCCTCAGAGTTCCTTCCTCTGTTCATACCTTCTGTTAAAATTAACCCCATAACAAAGAATAATTATTAACTTTTTAACCGACTTCAAAACATTCATTTATACATTCGGCGACGGGAATTTTATGTAATACCTAGGTATTTATGTTGTTTGCCGATTTCGGTTCTTTTTCAGACATAATAAATAGTATAGGTAGTCGTTTCTAGTTTAATTCTAAAGTAAAATCTAAGTATTTATTTTCTTTAATTCAAACTGTTTTAACAAACAATAATTTAAGACAAAAATCTATACCTAAGTATATTACTATCAAAACTTGTTTGTTATGAAAGAAAGTGGGATTATTTGGTATTTTAAACAGTATCGTTAGGCTAGCTATTGCCTGTTTGTTTCCTAGTTAAGAATAGGTATCCTAAGTAAGAAAGAATTATTTTGGAAAAGAAGATAAGAAAAGCACAGGCCTGGAGTTTGTGATCACCCCGATGCAGACACAATTAATAATTTAGGTAATAGTTTTTGACAATAACTACGTACTACATAATTATTATAACTCAACTTTGCTAACATCTTAGTCCACTAATCCGTTGTCGAGGTCGATAGCTTTGCGCATACACCACTCTGTAACACTTCCCTATTTGTAGCCAACTATTTACTACAACATGCAATAATAATCATAATTAATTGCACCAAACAATAAACACATACAAATGGCTCCACACTACATATACATAATAGGTAAGTAAGTACCGAGTTACAGACGACGACGGGCCGCGACGCGACGCAACTCGCGACGGGCCGTTTTATCGCGATGAAGAGTAGAAGTTATCTATCGAACAATAGCCGCGCGCGTTATCTCGAAGGACGGGCAAGTGCGAGCATTATCGCGGGCGCCCCGCGGCCCGCGATCGGCGATTGTTTTGCGGGCAATTAGCGTCGGGCCCGTCTGCCCGCACGTGCCGCTCCCGGCGCCCGGCCCGCGCCAGTACTCCGCGCGCGCTGTCCGCGAGCGGCCGCCACGGTGGGTCCTTGTCGCTCGGCTCCTCGCACGCCGCGAACTACGCACGGTCCGCCTGCCCGACGGCACACATCCGCCACTTTTTTGGTTCGCCATTTTTTTTTCTTTGCAACTTCTGGACTGACACCTGTTGGATGGACTTAGAACAGTTTACTAACAAAGTTCGATTGGAAATTTTGGACTTTGAATTTAATTTATTTTACCCAATTCGGGGACAAATAAAAATGTGCAAATCTTTGCATCTGAAAGAAGAATTACTCTTTGACAACTTCCTAAAGACAATCAACGGAAACGAACACCGTTGTAATCAGCAATAGTAACGGCGAGCTCCATCCTTCCGCGGTCCGATCGCCGCCCGCCGGAAAAGTTTTCCTCTATCTATACAAAGTCGTTATAGGTCGACGCGAACTTCCTTGTCAAAAGTTCGCGTTCGCAAAGTTATACGCACGAGTCTCGACAAGTTTTCAGTTCGACAACTTTCCACGAAAACAATTCCCGAACTGTTTCTCAGAACGCTTCAAGTTGCGTACTGTCCTAATGGGAAACAAAGAGTATAGAGACGATGTACAACAGTGACTTTGTGATCAGTTCGAACATTATTTAAACTGTGATTTACAATGAGGAGCATGAACTTTAATATGCAGTGCTAATTAGAACTTATTAAACATGGCAGCAGCAATGATAAGTGATCGGGGACTTCGTAAGAAGCTAACGCAGGAGGCTATTCCGGAGAAGACTCCGCGAAAACCCTCAAAGCGTAAATCAACTGCAAGCAGCTCCAAAACTGATAAGAAAAACGAGCAAAACAATAACAAGAGAGCGAAAGTGCAGACGGGGGATCCGAAATTAGACTTATTTGCGACATATCAACCGTGGGTCATACAGACGTACGGGGATTTAGCTAAAACTAAGACGATTACTTTGAAGAAGTATGGTCGCATTCTCCGTACGTTGCGAGGGGAGGAATGCAATAGTTCCGACAGTTCTAAATTCCGCTTCTGGGTAAAAGCGAAGGGTTTCCATTTTGGGAAGCCGCCTGGTTACGATGCGAAACCGGCCGACGGCATCGTGTGCAGATATAGCGTGGTCGATGCCGAAAGATGTACTGCAAGCGTTGAGGGTCAAGACGTTTACAGTGGCTCCCAAAATGACCCGCCGCTGTACATTCCGACCCCGCCGGTTAAGGTGAGCGACACATCATTATTTAAGGGTTAACTAACAATGTACCTA
Organism: Atethmia centrago; assembly: GCA_905333075.3. Lineage (NCBI taxonomy): Eukaryota > Metazoa > Arthropoda > Insecta > Lepidoptera > Noctuidae > Atethmia > Atethmia centrago. Next base: position 22,062,438 of record HG995385.1, read on the forward strand.
CATAATTTAAGTATAATTCCAACATACTACAGACTACTACACGTGTACAACTTTACTAAGTTTCACTATAAATTAATAGTTCACTGATGATAACGGTGGTATTTAATTTGGAAAAGGATTAACAAACTTTAAATGTGGTAATTTGGGATACCTCCCTACTTAATTGCATTATTACCTAACTTATCCCTAGCAAAATGGGGGATCATAGATCCCACCGATACCCAGTGCGAATTCGGTGCTCCTGACCAAACCCATGTGCCAATAATTATGTTGGAGTGTCCATACACCTGCACTTATGAGGACCTAAAAAAGCCACTGAAGCTGCTATTAGCGTGTTCGCCCGTCGCCTACTCGCACGACTTTGTATTTAGGTCCCATCGACTCAAAAATAAGAAAATCTACTTTATTTAACTTAGTTTCAGGACAATTTATATAAAAGTAGACGTTTATATAAAAGGGCTAATGGGAAGAACTGGCTTAGTCATATTCACCAAATTAGTCAGTATTGACATTTAAAGTTTTGATATTATTTATAGCTAACTTAAAAATATTTCTTATAAATAAATAATTGATTTTAAAAGGATCTATGGTATGTTATTGATATTGGGATCGTCATCTCCATAAAAATGACCTAACTCTAAATAAAACTGTTCGTTTCACAGTCGCTTTGGGAAGGAAGAATTGGCTTAGTCATGGACTAAGCTAATTATTCCCAATTAAATCCAAATTGCAGTTTGCAAAATGTAGATTTCTGTGACCATAGACGATAGAAAATCAATTTGAAAAAAAATGTAACAGCCGATTTTCCCCTTTTTCTTATACATATATCGAATGTTATAATTGTAATTGAATGATATAATTGTGAACACACACACAGTGAAATACAAACTGATATAACATCATTAATATTGTCTCGCGCAACTTTTAGTTCCAACATTACTTCTGCCGATACCGCCATCGCCACCGAATATAAGATACCGCTCTCCGGCGGCGGCGGACGCGCGGACGGTTAAACATCTTGCTGTTTGATTCATAAACAAGAACAGGTGATTTTAGTTTCTAATGTACCAAGGACACATAACTTACTAAGATACTTCATCAACTTTAGCGCACAGCGACCGTCGCGTCGGACCGGACGGGGCGCGATTATCAAATAAATTTTTGCTGGTATTTGAATATTTGTTGGAAACTATAAGTATACTTAAATTGCACTGATTTAATTTGAAACCTATTTATTAAACACAGTTTATAATGTTTCTAATTGTATTGATTTAATTGCAATGGACGGGAGGATTATGAAGATTTTATAAATTTGTTGTCACCGTATGATTAAGAACATTTATTTTATAATCTATCTAGCGAGATTATAAAATATCGAAAAACTGCAACAAACCATTTACAACAAACCATTTTCGCTTTAGTTTATTATTAGGTACTCTAATTGTATAGGAAAACAACTGTTGACCCATGCCAACAGTAGTAAATTTCCTTAATATTATATATTAATTTATTTTATTTTTAGTAATTTTCTTAATTATTATTTAAAAAATGTCTTTGATGTATCTCGGTACCCGGACCTTTGGAAGACGTACGAAGACCCGAAGCCAACTCGCAGGGGCCCGTTAGACGTTTTGAATTAAATGTTTCACCAACTGATGATTATCCCTATTCACACTAAGCAAGTGCACCCAAGGACAACCCCGGGTTGGTGTAGGACTACTGCAGAATATGGGAACAAAACATATTTTATTGGGCTATGAGTTTGGGTGGCTATAGTGGATTGGTTACCTTAAACTATGGAAGAACTATGTCCCCTGATCAATTTTATATAATATACACAGATAAAATGGCAGGGGTTAACTTTCACACTCAATAATGGGCCCCCGGAAACTATCGCTAGCAGCACGTAGTGACGTAGCGACAAGGGGGCAATTATAAAATTATTCTTATTATACATTAAAGTATCGAAAATGAATGCGCTTTATCAGTTAACAATTTTTCGACAGTTTATAATCTAACGGTAATTCGAAAACTTGCGGTGATATTACAAACCATCAGTACCTGAGTCTTAAAACTGGGGTCTGACTGGGGCATAGCCCAAGGCTTAGACCATAGACAAAACTATTAATTTTCGTATTTTGTACTATTTTTAAAATACTATTCATAAATATGAGAAAACGTCGTTTTGTAATAAATAAGTCGACGTTGTTGCTGTTTGATTCATAAACAAGAACAGGTGATTTTCGTTTCTAATATACCAAGGAAACATAACTTACCGAGATACCTACTCCATTGACAGTTGCGGCAATGCGATGTTCAAATCAAATAAATTGCTTTATATTGCAATGAACTTCAAAATAAGTTTGCATGGATGATGTTCATCTGATTATTTTATCAACATCATGAATGAACTTGAGGAGTCATTGACCTAACATCACCATCCACGATAAGATTGATAAGCCTCAAAGAAGATGGGGGATCATCAGATGAATGAACTTGAAGAAAATTAGAGATCAAAGAACAGGTGATCTGTGCCACCTCTGTACTAGGTTCGCATAACTTTGTAAGAGGTGTTATTTTAATGCAATGCACAGCTCATTGAAGTGGCATGATATCATCCGGGTGAGTTTTCTTTGATAATGTGACGTGGCGGCCACGCCCCCCAAGTCGGCAGGCCTATCTTTGTAGAAAGGCCATCTAATCAGAATAGGTAATCGTATCGATGAGGATCTCTGGTTCGTTTTTTTTAAACAGGGTTAAAAGTAGGCTTTAGCGCATTTTTACCGATTACCCCTAAAGGTTTTTTATGTTGTTAAAAGTCAGTTGGACCAATGACGGATCCTTTGGCCGGTGATTGCGAGGACACGTGATTGGCCAAGATTGACACATCATAGAAGGCTAAACTGAACCAATCCAATAGGATGCAACTTCGTCTATAAAATGATCTTGTTATTGGACGAATAATTATAACCATCGTGACTAGTTTCGTAGCTGCATCGCAGTAAGAAGAGGAATAATTTTACGATTGGCGCGGTGACTTAGCGGTTCGATTTCTCTCACGGAATTAACAATAGTAGATTGTACAACTAGTGCATAAAAGAAGCCATTTTATCCCAAGACGTTTATACCCACCCGAGCCGCGGGCGAAGGTGGATAGTTAAGTCGAGGGGTAAAATGCCTTGTTTATGCCAGAGTTATACACTCTGCTTTTCACTTCGATTGTGAGAAAATTAAACAGGCATAAAGTATATAACAGTATTTACTTGTTTGTCTGATCTCCAACGCATGAAATTGTCGTACGCGTTGAGATAAAGTTGCTTGGATTTCGGCGGTAATATTTCTTCAACCAGATTTTTTGCATTCTGCCCATTAGCGTGTTAGGCGAGAGTGTAATTTCTTCGTCACATGTATATTCCATTGTTTTAGTTTAATCACTTTTCACTTTTCAAAAATGTTGCAAAAGTGAAGAAGAGAATTGCTAATTCCCGCCACGAAACTTTTTTAAAGTGTGTCATTCGACTTTAGTACTTCATACTGCCAAGTCACAAAAACGTTTCTTTGCGTTTTTAAATAATAAATGACAGCTATTTTATCTGGTTTTATTAAATTAACGATAGAAAACACGGAAGTGAAATTAAGGCAAATGAAATAAAATAACGACTTTAATCTGCGACGTTTTATTGTGCGAGTGGCTGTTGGGCCTGATTATCTTAGTCTTGGAATAAAAGTTTACTTTATGCACTAGAGCATAAAAAGCGATTTTATGTCGCCTACGCACAACATAAAGACGAACTTTTAGAGCATGAGAAGTGAAAAATATTTTATATGGTCTTTTATCTACAGATAGTATACGATATATATTATTACATAAATATATACCAGTGGTATATATTATTACATAATTTATACATTGGGATATATTCATTGATATATTTTTGGATAAATTTACCCTATGTATAAATTTTACCTATGCGTGTGTATTCCCTGATGGAATATCGCCAGTTATGTGCCATCAACCGAGCATAAATGTAGCTTTTAGGCTGCTATTGCCAAATTCCTGATGGAAAAATCCAACAAGAATCCAAACTGGGGATCGGGCCCAGGACCTCATGCTTAGCAAGTTAGCAGTCGCACTTGGGACCACTTTTTTTTTTGTTCCGGGGTGGAAAATCCTCTTGGATGTCCTCCGCCCTGGGGCGGGTGGAGGGGTCTGGTGGTTTTTAGTCAGTTAGAATCTGACTCTTACTGACTAACCTTTTGACTGCCACGTCAAAAATGCAAAAACGTGCCCTCAGCGCCAAGCTACGAATTATTCCTTATAAATCTGCCATGTAGTCGTGACCGTGGCGTGCTGGGCACATTTTAGTTTGTCATCTATACATGATTGTGGCGGACAAAAGGCTAAAAACCACCCCGGTGTTCCCCTTCCATACTTGCACCGGGCATTATGAGTGTGAATTCTGCGATCCCCGGCTAGTGCCGGCCCGCCATAGCGAGCCACCTCAGGGCCGCGAGACGTCCAATAGGGGCGCGCGTGGAACACTACGCGCAACCATCTTGGGTCCACTAGACCACTAGACCAACAAGCCAATTCAAAATGTAGACGATGAAAACGTCGTGAAATGGCGTCGTAACATTCGTTTGCAGAATCTCGAGCTCTCAACACCGATCGTAAACTGTAACTTGTGTGTGACTCGATAATTTGCACGGACATTGTTAATCAAGAAGCCAATCAATGGCTTATCATGAACGAAACGCAGGTACAATGGAACTGCGGTAATAGATTTCAGTTTTTCATACTGAATTGTAATTAAAATGAAGAATTTCATACTTACTACTACTACAATTTCAATCAATCAATTCAGCCTATCCCGGTCCATTGCTGGACAGTAAGCCTTTTCCAACTTGAGCAAAATCACCCGTTCTTCTGTATGTCTGTCCCGGCGACATTTTAAGGTCGTTGCCGTCGGTCCATCTAGCTTGGGGCTGGGTAACATTCCATTCGCGGCCCCGGCCTTACACCTCACTCCTCCCGCAGGCCTGAGGTGGCCCGTAAAGGCGAGTTGGCACCAGCCGTGGATCGCGGAAGTCGCATAAGATCCCATGATCCCCGATGCAAGTGTGGGAACACCGGGATGGTTTTTAGTCAGTAAGTGACTGACAGAACAGGGCGGAGGACATCCATGAGGACTTTCCACAACAGAACAAAGTAAAAAATGGGTGACATCTCACGCTATTTACGCTTCATATTTCTGACTGAACGACTCTTTGACAATTCAAAAGTGCATGTAAATGGTTTAATTGAAATAAATGCTTTGAGTTTGACGCTCGCCGATACGCGATCTCCACACCATCCATTCGAGGACTGCTAGAGCTGAGGTTTTGCACAGTAACCGATTCTGGTTACGAATTTTTAGTGTTTGCGGGCTGCATCCTGCTTACTCGCTAATAATTATCACAGCATGGGCTATAATGAAGTATGTAGAAGTATGTAGCTCGCTTAGCTCGCGAGAGCTTGTTACGTTTTGCCGCGAGGACGACAGGAGAGTAGGATAATTCAAATTGAAGTGCATAGAAAATAGGACCTATTTTAACAGCAAGCAGGGTTACGGTAGGTTGCTGGTGAAAATAGAAGCATATTGAAACACCTTTAACTTTGTCTACAAGGTTGGCGACATATCAGAAAGCCTTGGGATATTGCAGGTGTCTGCCAGTGACGTCTGCCGCTATGGTCTGTCTATCAACTTTTATTATTACGTAAAGGTGTCAGCTTATCGGAACGGAAATGGTATTAATGCATTTGATATCACCCCCAAGAGGTGTATATGTAACCATTTCCCTCAGGACCAAATTCAATCAGATACCAAACAACAAACCTACCCACCTAACCTACCTATGAACAATTTTCTCCTTCCCTGCCTGACTGACGACATTCAGACCACCTGATTCAAACAAGTGTACCTTGACTACATACACCAAGGTTTCATCAAATCATAACAAGTACCATTAGTTATAAGACGTAGCTCGTAGTTATAGCGCACTTAGCGCAGTTATACGCAACTCCTAGTTTCCCTTGCGCGCCGGGTGTTCAGACGTGCCGGGCGGGCCGCGCTCATTTATTATTAGCGGCTCAGCCTGCTGCCTCATGTTTATTAAAGAGTCAGCCATCCCGCGAGCCTGGTCTCACCTGAACTCACTGCGGCTCAGAGATCCGCTTATTATTAATATTTTGTTCAGATATCTTGTTATTAGGAGTTTAAACTAAGTCTAAAACTAGCTGGCAGAGCGTAATTAAAATTACATAGGTAGGCAGTGATATTAAAAACTAAAAGTTAGGTACTGTTGTAGCTGGAGTATCCTCTCTGTCACTTACCCACGTGTGACAACCTTTGGAAGCTCGATAATTATGACATATTAAAGCCTGGGTACCGGTTCTGTGTGTACGAAAGTACGGTTTCCAAAGCTATTCTCTATGTATGCACAATTTCAATAGGTAAGGCAAGCCTATGCAAAAACCGGTGCGTTGTGGGACATTTCGCCGATATCCATGCGCACATGACAATGTGGACGCGGTGTGAAATTTTAAACAAACGTTCGCATTCAATTTATATTCGCCAGGCGCTTCGGGCGCACGTTTTTGCAAAACGCGGAGAACAATGGCTGCGGCCGCGACCACACATAGAAAGCACCGGCCGATATGTGGGCGATAGCAGCGATCGATTCATTTCTGCTTGTTTGACTTGATCGCACGAACCTCCTGTCACGTTATGTCGCCTTGATCATTCGTATCGGATGAATCGATCAATTGTCGCGATTGCGATGACATATTTTTGGAGTTGTTCAACGACATGTTCGTTTTTAAATGAATTGATTATAATTATTTACTTATCATTTCATAAATGTAATGTCCATAACGAAATTAGGAGACTGAAAATTGTAGGCTTTTTCAAAAATCAAGCGTGCACACTTTTAGTAACGTTCATACACACGTTGAAAAGGTTTTTTATATCGTGGCTAAAGGATACATGAAAAACGAATAAATAAGAATAACAAGAAGAATACACAAGTAAGCATCATGCTTCGTTCACAATTAAAGAAAAATATCGCATAATAGATTTCTTTCTGTAAAATATCAATGTTCACCGAGTTTGCAAATTACAAACTTTGGTTGTCTTCGAAACAAAGTAAGTAGGTAAGTACCGTAAGTAGGTACTTACCACTTAAGTTCTTTGTTTTCTGAAAACACTGCACTGGCTCTGCTGGGCATTTCCTGCTGGGCTTGGAAGACATTTTATTAAGTTGAAGTAAAATTCTATGAATGCACTCATTTGACATTACATTATATTATTTGTATATTGTATTGTAGTATATAATGTAATGTCAAAATAACAGTTTTTTACTAAATGCATATGAAAGTATATACGTACGGTACTTATAACAAAAACACATTTTTATTATTTTTTGTCTGTCTGTTTATTCCGGCTAATCTCGAAAACGGCTGGACCGGTTTTTACGGGACTTTCACTGGCAGATAGCTAATGTTATTGTGAGTGAGAGAGATTATAAGTATTGAGATGTAATAGTTTTATTTTAGAAAAAGCTACGCACTCGAAGCCGCGGGCAGCAGCTAGTTGAGAATATAAATCGATTGTTGCACTGCATTGGCTGCATAGAAAAAGACTCGAAACGAAACTCTAAATTCAAATACAGTTTCAAATTCGAAAACCAAAAAGTTTTTAGCCCTAAAAATATTAAAATGGCGGCGCCGCATTGCCAGCATTAATAAAACAAAGCTGTGGTGGTATAATTCATCAGGCAATCGGGGCTTGACACACTTGATTAAAATGAATGCTGGACCAACCCTGAGCCAACCCCGTTTTTACCTGCGCGGAATTAAACGCTTATTAGTAAGCTGGAATGGGGACCTTTTAAATTCCTATAATTTATGGCTTTCCTAATCCTTTTGCTAATAAGATTAAGCCCATGTCTTCTGTGGCGGTTTTTGCTTGATTTGTTAACAGGAGAGTTTTCAAAGAGTTTTATGGATTATACCTAACTACATAAAATATACCATGTAAACCATTAAACTTCAAAATTTGTTTTTACGATATTCCATTTTAATAAATCCTCCCTGAACACAGTCACATAACACGTCGAAAAAAAGTAAATAAAAAAAATACACGTCAAGCAATGGCGGACGAAGTCGTCGTGGTGTGCAGCAATTAAATTATTCCGCATCATCACACCCGACGCGGTCGGGGGTAAGCTGAAGCACATGCTGCGAACCGCTTACGTTCGCATTTAAAAAAAAAAACCGGCCAAGTGCGTGTCGGACCACGCACAATGAAGGGTTCCGTAAGTTGAGATGAATTTATCCCAAAAACAAACAAACTTAACATTGTAGTTGAAAAACATGTTCTCCCATACCTACATCGATATACGTCACGGTCAATTGTCCAATTGAAAATTTAAGTTAGTCGACTATTACTCGTTAACTTGTAAAGCCTGTTTTCCAGTTTTCTTTTTAACTTCGTTGTACTACTGGCTTGAATTTTTAAACATACCCAAAAGCAACCATTAGACAAAAACTAGCACTTTAAAGCTGAATATTATGCAAACGGAGTGGGGTAGGGTAGGGTACCCCACTCCGCACACCCTACCCTACCCTACAAAAATTCCAAGATTTTACTTTACCAATTTGTCGGCGAGATTAATATGTATACCCATGCCAAATTACAGTTTTCTTCTACTCAGACCCTCTGAGCTAAGCCGCGGATATACAGACAGACAGACAGACAGACAGACGGAAATGGTGAAATTATAAAAGAAAGAAAAATTGTTTATTCTGCACAAACAAAACGCACATTATAAAAAATTACGTAAAATAGACACATAATATACAAAGTAGCTAAAAGCCTCGTAATCAACCCATATAATTTTGACAATCCTGTCGATTACGTAATATTTACTCTGTTGCGCCACTGGCAGATGACAACCAATGACAACATAACATACAATCAAAACAAAAACAGAATGCCCATTGCAGTGGGGAAATAACTACTTTTATAACAAATAAACAATTAAAACTAGAACAATTAAACAATGAGTCGCATCTGTGCAAGAAAAGGTCGTTGCTCAGCGAAATGCTGTGACTTCGGACAAGCCTATCGTCAACAGCGCTGATTTTCAGCAATTACCTATTTATTATTCCTTGTTGACTACGGAACCCTGAAAAACGAGAGCCTCGGATGAATCGATGGCCTGCTGACGGATTTATGTTTGAAAGTTGCGTCCACAATGGTGGGTGATGGCTGGCATCTTTTTACGTAAGAACGAGCTGAAAACAAAACTCTTTTGGTAATCACTGGAAGTTATAAATAATATGTTCATACATACCTCAAGTTTTCATTAATTAAATCACCCCTCAATTGCTGTTATAGTTTCCAATTTAAAAATACTTTCTGAGATATAACTTAGCTAGCCTTCTAAGGGCTCAAGACTGCGGCGGCGTGAGTAGTAGTAAGGGCGTGAGTACTTGAAAACTCCTTTATATACGTCCCAAAAAAAACCGGGCAAGGGCGAGTTGATCTCGCATGGGGAGGGTTCCGTACAATGAATATGTTATCCCACCATGTTTTTATGCAAGTTTGTACGCACAATATTGAGAAATTTACCATGTTATTTTAACACCGTAGACTTCTTATAGGTTTTCGTGTAATCTATAAGTAAATAATTGTTTTCTGTATTTTTATTTTTGGCTCAGTAGTTTCGGAGATAAGGGGGGAATGGTCAATTTTCATCGATTTTATTAAATAACTTACAACTACTTATTTAAAAAAATATTTGAGACCCTCACAACAAGCCCTTTCATTTGATATGTAACACGGTACGGTTTCCAAAACTTTTTTTTTAATTTTCTAATTTGCCCCCCAAATGTGAAGTATTTTCAAAATTCATTTATTTACCTTACACGTCCGTGTTTGGGTTACAGAAATTCATATGTGTACTAAATTTCAACATAATCGGTCCAGTAGATTCGGAGTAAATCGGCGGTGACAGATGGACAGACACGAGTGATCCTGTAAGGGTTCGACTTTTTTGTTTTTGAGGTACGGAACCCTAAAAAACACTGTCAGTATTACCAGCATAATTACAAAAACTTCTTACTCAGAAGTATAAGCTGCAGCTTCCAAATTCACATGCAGACTTGCAGGAAGGAATACGGGTGGGTTTTAGTCAGTAAGAGTCTGACACACCCTCCCGCTCCGCCCAGAGCGGGAGAAGTTATTTGATGATTTCCAACCCTCAAAAAAAAAAAAAAGACTTGCAGTGCAGTAAGTCTGCATTTTGAAACAAATGCCCGACCGTCCACGACTCAACAGGGAAATAGGTGGTTACTACCTCAGTACGTCTGTACCTCTAGTACTTCTTACATAAGTACTCTGGTTCCTTCTCTAAGGTGTAGAATACAGAGCCGAGCAAAATAAATGAAACAGTAGCCTTCACACACGAAAATTACGTCAGCGAAAACTAGTTTTGTTTTCTAGAAACTTCTCTAACAACTGACCAACTCTAGTTTTGAGGTGATCATAGAACAGAGTGTCGGATGCTCCTGATGCTGCAATTTACGTCATAATTGGTGCACAGTGCACGTGTGCATGGCAGTATGTGTAAAACTTTTAAGCTGACGTAAAATATGTTTGAAATTGTTTGTATGTTGGGTTAGGTTTGGTGGCTGTGGCTATGTATGTGGAGTATTTAATATAAATTATAAACATACTGTAGTAAAACCTTAAACCAGCACAGATTATTAAACTTGATCTATATGACGGCGTCAGCGATGGCTGAGCGAAAGTGCCATCATCGTCATCTAGATTCGGTGATACAGAATTCATAGTGCAGGTTTACAATCAAACACGATGATACAGCGAATCAGTTAGTAATTTTACTTTGACAATAATGAACACAGTAAAATACTAATAACGTTCAAGCACTGTTTTCTAGGTTCGGGCAAACCGACAGTTTCGCATAGGAGAAGTAGAGGTCTGCATCCGTTCGTTACCCTCACCAAACTGACTCGTCGTTCAGCCACTTCCCTTACCACGTCTCTGCCCACGTGCCGCCCCCATCTAGCGGGCGCGTCACGGCGTTTATTCCACCTTAACCGCTCAGGCCCGTGGCTCAATAACGTCATCTCTCAATCTCAAAAAAAACATTTTTATTCGATAACTACTTTCAAATCGCGCGCCGCGAGGGCTCCTATTCGGAGCCATTGGGGCTTTATCGGTTAATACTACAATAATCAATTATTAAGAGACTATTATCGCTCAACTTTTATAATCTGCGACATATATATATATAAAATAATCCCTATTTCCCTTGGTCACGGCATCACGCGTGAACGGCTGGACCGATTCCGCTAATTACATTTTGTTTGTGTTTGTTATTGTCAGGAATAGGTTCTTATGTAAGAAAAAAAAAACCTCCATGCGGGCGAAGCCGCGGGAAAGATAGCCAGCTAGCTAGCCATTAAAAAAATGTTTCTGCCGAAATTGTAAATGTCAAATTCAGGGAAGTGTTAAACAAGTGGATAATATAAGAATGCATTTTCAAGGTCTTCAATACTAATATTATAAATAAAGAGTAAAATTTGTTTGTTTGTATGTGGGAGGCTATCTCTGGAACTACCAGTCGGATTTGTAAAATTATTCTTGCATTTGATTATATTAGCCCAATTCATGAGGAAGGTTATAGGCTATTTAAAATCACGTTACGGCTCTCAGGAGCCGAAAAAAAAAGAAACAATATCAGAAAAACGCTAAGCGAAAACGAAGTAATAGGGCGGGCGGGCGATGCAACGCGATGTCGAGGGAACAGAATCTGAAGCTAGTATTTTATACAAGCCGTGTGCTTGATGGAAATTCCATCAGCCGAAATGACGAATTTCCATACAAAATGTTATCCCCTGGACATGATGGACATGGAGGAAGGAGGAGCAGGAAGGATTTTTGTAAATGAATAGAGTATTTATTTTATTTTTATTATTTTTTATAAAACGTTGCGCCACACTAGGAATTTCTTCCTGTATCGTGGGTGCGTTTACAAATATAGAAACTCACAAACACAAACACCCAGGCCCGGAACAATTACTTGCAGATCATACAAATATTTGTTCAGCAGTCGATCGCTCAGCCATTACGCCAACAAAACTCATACGTGGAAAATAGGTTAAATTTATTAATTTTATAAAATTACAAAAGTGGCAAATATGGATTTGCCGGTTGGAAGAATGAATGCAGAGAGAGAGAGAGTTGCTAGACATCAAAATCTTGGAACTTAATAAATGACGACTTAGATTACAATTATACTTACTAAATGATAAATTATCGCAGATTATTGTTTAATGAGAGAGAATTGATATAAAATTAAGTTTATAATATTTATGTTGAATTTACTTTAACAAACTCCGTTGGGGATGCATTTTCAAAAATTTTGCTTAAGTATATGGAACTCTTGTGTATACTTGTTTCTAGACCCAGCAATGTATGGCAGTGCGTTGTATGTTAGTGAATTAATGAATTCAATATTTTTATTAAGTACCTATATTATTTTATACGTGGGTAAATAATTCAAGAAAAGTTGCAAATCGCAATCAACGCCTAGCGTTGGAAATATCGAGCGTGCGGCTCGTGGCGCTACGCGTTGAGCTACTGTAATTGGTGCTACGCTACCGTGTCGCTCTCATTTGCTACGCCTTCGCCTACGAAATATAATCTCCTGGTGTCCCCATCGATTGGTGTTCATTTTAGTTTTTATTTGGTACACCAAATAAACATACGATAAAAAACAATAATTAAATAATAGTGTTGGGATTTTGGAAAGCTTTCTTTGTATGATGATAATTTCATATAAAATACTTACTAGTTACTGCTTTTATTTTTAAATCTCAATCTCTTCTTAATGTTTTCCAGAATCAAATCAAAAGTCATTTATTAAAACTAGGCTCCGAATTAGCACTTTTCGAACGTCCAAATTATATAAGACAGTCCCCTAAACAATTTTGTTGCCCTTCACCACTTGCTAGTAATTTAGCAGGGAAGAAGTGGTGTAACAAATCCCCAGCAGACTTTTAGTAATCCTTTAAAAAAGTCAAGTAAAAGTAAATCTATTAGTAAAAACATGTATTGTTTATTGTAAAGTAATGTATTTGTGCGTAATGTAAAAGGATCCGATATTTGTCAAAAAAAAAAATCTCAGAAGTGAAAACTTCTTAGCTTCAAAAACTTGTAAACATCTGTATAATATGTATCTGCAGGCTTAGCATGACGCTTTTTATTTCTTCGAAGAATGGACACGGCTCTTTCTATACAAAGTGACATTTCGTTTCTCCGTTTTTGACATCTTACCGTAGAAATCCTTCTACAATCTGTAATTTTGTCTTTCGTTTCTAACGATCTTAGTCTAGGTCCTTTTTTATGTAGAAGGATTTCGTGCAACGTGCCTAACGAAGTTTTCAGTTAAAAAAATATCGATTATCTTACCAACTCTTCAAACAAGACCCCAATGTCCCTAAACACTGCTTAAATTCTTACGTTAATTGGTCCGGGCCTATCCCCCTTTAAACTAATATTAACATTACACCACAAAATACGACTAATTAAGGACTGGACTGGTTCGCACTCCGGCACCGTGGCCAACAAAGGTCAGCACGAGTAGTGCCATTGTAAGATCCCCCATAACTGAAAACCGTTTGCATAAGACAGTACCTATTGCCATTGTGCAGAAGTTTACTTAAACCACGAGCTGGATATTAAGAAAAAAAAACTACAAATAAATCAACCTCATTTTAAAAATGCACCCCTCGACTCGACAAGGCGCTTTATCAATTACTCCGCTAAAGTTTTGAACCACAGCGTCCGTAGCCGAACTGAAGAGACAAGCAAATACATTTTTGGGCAAATTTAAACAATGCCCAATCTTTTAAGTAATCAAGCTATCCTGCCTGCCTTTACTACTGCACTATCCGCCTATTCTAATCAACACAGTTCGGAGATAGCAAAAGTTGCGCTGATAAGTCGTCCCTTTGAGCCCAGAGGCAAGACTTGAAAATGACATGTCGTCTTTTCACACACAGACTAAATATGTGACAACTTAAGAACGCTAACTCCTACCCACACAATCTCAATATATTTTGGACACCACTGCACAAAACTGAAACCCCGGTCAAGAACCGAGAACTGTATAATCCGGCCGACCCGGGCCATTGTAAAAATTACACCATAAATCCGGCCGGAGCGCGCCGTCGACGGCCCGCCGCGACTCGCCTCGTAAATTATACACAGGGCTGCCCCGCACTGTAGATATGGAATACCTACTACAGTAGCTAGGTTTTGTATCTCTCGGCTTTTATAGATGAAGCAGCTATATTCGAAATTCGAATGTTTTATGTTTCGGTTTTCAGCTGTTTCGGGATCGGGACTTCGGGAGGTTATGATTTTGGACTGTGTTTGTTTTAATGGGGGATTGAATGCTGGTGGAATGTTTTTGACTATAGAACGCAGATGGATCCATCTTACTTCAGAGCTAGGGTTGATTTTTGGCTTAGGATTTTGTTTCGTGTCGTGGTTCCACTGGTTACAGATGTTTATTTGAGCTACTTAATTAATTAATTGGCGAGGTTATCAAATCAATTATTTTGTTGCAACATTTAAATTCTTTTTTCATAACAAACCCTTTCGCCACGACCTTTACTTTATGTCTCATTTCATCTGTTTTAATCACTTGTCGATCCTTACAAAGTCACTAATCCACTCTTATGTAACTACACAACATCCCATCACCCTTCCTGAGACTTTACGTAATCTAAACATATTGTTACCTCTCCGAAACTACAGATAAATCAATTTGTCGGATGTAACAACCCTAGAAGGTGGTGCGAGGCGGCGCGGGTGCGACTTCACAAAGGCGCGCCGAAAATATATAGATACGATAGGTAGTGCTACGTGTTGAGTGTTTGTTACGGGGTAGGCAGAAAGCCTGGTGGAGAGGCCTGAAGCTTGTTAGAGAACAGACGGGGAATATGAGAGACGTTATAAAGGGATTTTGTTGTAATTAGTTCCATGAATGACATATTTGGAGGATATCTGTCATACCTTCCTTTTTACTTGTACTGCACTCAAGCCCGTATTCCAGATTTGAATTGAATTCTCGAACCAAATACAGAATGACAAAGAAAGAGACTAGAAATACACTAGCGATTTATGATCGATTGTTCTAGAATACAAGCCAGTCGATGTATTCTGTACAAATCTATTCGTGAAAATGTGCTGTCATTCTACCTGATGCTAGGGATTGACACTATTGACAGCTGATCTTACTTCAAGCTAACTTCACTTAAGTTTTCACGGTGCGATTTTTATAAAATAAGTACCACTACTACTATCTTTATGGTGAATTTTTCGAAACACCCAAGTTTTTAGCCCAGAACCCTAATTGTGTAACACTCTTTCGCTCAACACCGTAAATGACGCAATGAACGTAGGTGAACTGTCCAAATGAAACCCATTGCGATAAATTGTCAGTTTATGCGTGCAATTAGGTACCCCGTTGAGCTGGTTAATCGATGCAGGTTGAAGTTTATATGAGAAAGAAGTCGCGGACACGAAACGTTCACTCTCCATACTGGACAGATATTTGTAGACTAAGGAGCTCCACAGCACCCTAATTACGTAACACGTAAGAAATTACTAATCAAATGTTGTTGAACTATCAAAATGAAAGGCATTGCCATTGTAAGTGTGTTACGCGATTACTCCGCGGGTACTTTTGCGCGGTGCTTCTTCTTACGGTTGTGTCCTGTGATCCAGTTGTGTCCACCCACCTATAAGGGTCTGCTAAGTACCAACCCGGTCCGCGCCTTGTATTTTCTTTGCTACAATACTTCAATTAGGTATGTAATTGTTTATTTCTTACGCCAATAGTATCGAAATTAAGTCGACTCCAGATGGTCCTCATTTAAAGCTTTGTTTACGCAAATAGTGATAACGAACCCTATAAATGATTCAGTCATCTCCAAATTGATTAAATTCTGGTATGGATACAGCCCACGCAAGATTACTGTAGACGTTTCGATCGATTTTTATCGAAGTATTTTAATTTAAATATTAATTACTTACAATATTAGGTATTAAATTTTATATTTTATTCGAGATCGTCCAGTGCCCAACACTATTTCTACATGGAAATCTATCTTTTCAATTCCGAATTTGAATTTCGGACCGAAAGACTAGAAAGCCAAAAAACTTTGTCGCAAAAAACGGTTCCATGTCAAAATTCTGTCACAGGTTTTTTTTTTTTCAATTATTTTTTCTGCACAGCCAGTATTCATGAATGTATGTATCCAACTAGCCATTATTCACCGTAATTATGAGGAATAAGTTTCGTTCCGGGTTTTAATTTTGGATTTTTTAATCATACGATGGTGGAATCGATGCAGTCTACTATGTATCAACTAAATTCTTTTCTCGTGTCGGCACGAATTAAAAAAATATATGAGAATAGCTTATGTTACTTTAACTGGTAAAAAAATTACCAGTCAGCAAGTTGGTAGCTGTATACACTGGACGAGCCAATGTATACAGAGTTCGAATAATGTACTATCTACCAAATAAACTGAAAAGTGGAAAGAGAATGTTCAAAACGTTATCTGCGGGATAGGTTAACCTGACGCAAAGGTTTTGAAACGAACCAAGTACCTATTTTCGCAGACTTAAAAATCCATGCTTATGACATACGAGATGCTCATCCTCTACCAGGAAATCAGGAATAGCTAGGATGTCACTCTCTCCATTTCTAGTGAAGCAAAAAGAGTTGAAAGTAAGGAATAGTTTTCAGCTCATAACGCGGACTTAAATTAAACTTATGTGTTTTTGCTTTTAGTACTGGCCCTGGGTCATATTCCGACCGCATAACTTCAGTAACTTTATAAACTTGTCACACTGTATTAAGACCTGAAGAGAATGATTTAATGACGTTGGATTTTTTATACTTTGTCACACAAAAAAATACTTTTCTCCTATTTCGTCGGTATCAAACATGAATCTCACATGCAGATATTTCATTAATAATTAATTTTACAGTGTCTAAATGTCTTACACTAAAAAACCAAAACAATCTGGTTATAATAAACCTTCAAATTGTTTAAGGTTTCTTGGTTTTTGAGGTTTTTATGCTTCCTCTAATTTCTGTAGTATATAAAAACATTGGTAAATCTAAATAAATAATAAACAGCTTATAACGTTCCCACTGCTGTAACACAGGCCTCCTCTCTGTGAGAGGGAGTGGGTCGTATTCCACCACGCGGACCCAGTGCGGGTTGGTAGATGTCACAAATGTCTTCGAACTTTTGGTTCTAGGAAATGCCGGTTTCCTCACGATGCCTTTCCTTCACCGTTTTGAGAGCAGTGGTGATGAAATCATTTACACAAAAAACCTACTACAACTCGTAAGTCGCGGACGTTACCACAAATAAACAGAAAATTAATTATGAATATATGGAGTTTCAAAACATTAACCAATTTTTTTCATAACAAACAACTACATACTTAGATCGGAGGTCGGAAAAAATGTCTGTAAAAATAAAATAACCACGCAAAATATTTGCTTCATGAAAGTAATCCTAATCACTCACTAAGCCAACAACGAGTTGTCAGGTCTAAAAACTTCAATTTATTAAAGTTCCTTTTGAGGTACGCCTCAAAAGGTACTACTGGACCAATTATGTTGAAATTTGGTACACATATGAATTTCTGTGACCCAAACTCGGACGTGTAAGGTAAATAAATGAATTTTGAATATGGGGTCGCTTTTGGGGGCAAATTCGAATTAAACATAATAAAAATTGTAGCGTGTGACATATCAAATGAAAGGGCTTTTTGTAAGGATTGCAGATAAGTATGTTTTTATAGTAATTAAAAATAAATACTTTTAAAATTATTTAACGAAATAGATGAAAATTTACCATTCTTCCCCTTTATATATTTTTTCCTTTTTTTTTTTTCCTTTATAAATTATTTGATTTGATTTGATTTGATTATCTCCGAAACTTCTGATCCTAAAATATTGAAAAAAAATAATACAGAAAATAGTTCTTTACTTAGGTAGATTACAGGAAAGCCTTTATGAAGTCTATGATCTTAAAGTAACATGGTAAATCTCTCATTATTGTGCGGAAAAACTTGCATTTGCAGTTGGAATGTATGAGGGAACATACATTTTTTTCAACTACTTACAATGTTGAGTTTGTTCTTAAGAAGTTAGGATAAATTCATCCCAACCCTTCATTGTGCGTGGTCCGACACGCATTTAGCCAGTTTTTGATACAATACGTAGCACCTCTGAAATGTTTTCCCATTTCAGGAACATATTTGTCCTAATTTTGGGCTCCTAAAATATGTGTATCATCCTAACTACGTCCTCCTTTACCAACGCGCGGGCTCATTATAATTCTCGTGGTACGATAACTACGGCAGTTTTGCACGTTTTCATTATCGCCCCTCGACATTATCGCGACCAAACTTATCCTTTTACACTTTAACTAAACTAGTGATAATTTATATTCTCTCCTATCTATTGTCCGCTCAATAGGGATGCGACATACGAGATCCAATTTTTTTATCGACATCGAAGTTGAAAGGCGGCTCCAATATCCATCCGCTTTTCAAACTTTTTATATTTTTGGTTTCGCAAATCCAACAAAATGGGTTTGGATATTAATACAGGGTGTAAAAGAAATGCGCATATTTAATTGAGTCTCACACAGCGTTTATTTAGATTAAAAACCAAACAAACAGATATCGTGAAAATATCCTTTTAATTATTCAAACGGCGACTCCATGATAATTCAGTTCTCTATCAGCGGCCTGCACGCAACAGTCGCACGACATATTTTACCTTTTTTTGTTCCGGAAAATGCAAAAAGGACACGCAAAACGCATGGACGCGCGACAAAAAGTTGCGCCGCATTCGCATTGCGGGCGTACGTCTGGCGGCAGAGTACCAGGATCGCAGCGGCGCGAAGAGATAAGTAGGTAATTCTGTGCTCGGTCGGGGGCCGGGCGGGCGGTCGGGGGAGGGGGTAAATGCCCGCGCGGCGGCGGCGGCGGCGGGTAATTGGTTCGCGCCGCCCGAGGCGAGCCCGTAGTATCGCGCTTTAGCGACGGGCGCCCTCCGGTGTCGGGCGCGCATTATACGCCGGTGGAGTCGAATTAGGTGTAGATTTTTTCGGTTGTTTTATTATACTTTATTTTTGTGAGCCAGTTCGGGTTGTAGGATATTTAAATTAGGGTGGATGTTGGATTTTCTGTGTTATGTTTATTTTATACATGATATCATAATATGTACCATGTTCATGAAGCTTGCAAAGAGTTGAGTACAATTGTATTTAATGCTTAGTTCCTCTTGGTTTATCATGGTAGTTATTATCATCAATCATGCGGCATGCCTGTCAAACTACTTAGTGAAACTTTACAGATCAATCTGTAAACTTTGTTTAAGTACATACATTGTGAAAGCCGGTCAAAATGAGTATGGTCAATTTATTGGTCTTATCTATTACTATTTTTTTAATAAACACATCACCAAATTAACGAAAAAACATATTTAGACGCGCTAAGATTTTTTACATTTCGCACCTTTAAAGTCAAACCGTTACTAAACGAAATTTTTCATTAATTGAGTTACTAATGCCATCTTTCTTAAAATGTAATTTCAAGAAATATGGCATTAGTGACTAAATTAATGAAAAATTTCGTTTAGTAACGGTTTGACTTTAAAGGTGCGATTTGCTAAAAAGTACAAAGAGTCAAATCAAACGTCACCTCCAGAAAAAGAAGTGCATCTCTAACAAAATAAAAATGCCCGTAACAAAACTTGTCGACTCCACACCACTCCGGGCGGCTGTTTGTCATGCTACCGCGGAGTTATAGCTATGTCATGTGGCCACCGGCGCGCCACTTTATACATCCGACCGACGGCGCTACCGCCCGCCACGAGCGCGCACACCTCCTGCCAACACATGTATACCTAGTACTTTAGCTATCGAGTGCTATGTCACCTACTCTCTCCACTGAGAAGTTAACGTTTTGCGCCAAAGTTCTCTTTATTACACTGTTAGAGGTTCTCACGTCGTATATTTTTATTACGATTGAGATATAACTTGCAAATTGAGTGAGATTGACGTAAATGTGGTAGCGAAGTCAGGATTTCAGCAGCCGAAACGTCTCGAACCGAATTTGGAACTAAAACTAATTTGGCAAGGCGGAATAGAACCGATTGATAGAAATGGCAAAATACCTACAATAGGTTCGAAAAATGATAAATCCAATATATTCAGACAATTTACACAACATAATAAAAGCCTTTATCAGCCCCGGGGCGAATGGCAGAGAAAGGGGGAAACGGTGGAAACAGTATCTTAAGTAGTTTGAAAAGTTTTCGACTCCGACCCGGCTGAATAAAGTTGAATCTTTTAGCTAATCTTTAACATGCTTGTGCGATAATCCGGGATTAAAAGAGGATAAGATGGAGGTATCAGCTGCTTATCATTGATATTTTAATAAAACTTAATTAGTAGTCTTGGGGGTGAGGTAGTTGGACTGCAAGTCTTGCGTGTGTGCTGGCCCTAGCTTCTCTATTAGGTGTACAAATTCAGATTTTCCCGGAATCTGTATAAGAACCGGATTCATATGTCCTCAAATCGACAAAACGCTGTAATCCGGCCGGAGAGCAATAGATCGTGCCTACACGTAACATCCATATTGTTCTATTTTGTGATTTGAGGTTCTTCGGACTACTTCTAATCTAGGAAAGCCTGGGAATCCGGTAGGATCCAGCTGGATGTGACCATAGGTTCACTTATAGACCAACTTCATAATTTCTTCATATAATAGCCGGGACTATTATATATTCACTTTCCGGCTACAAGGAAGTTGTGAGATTTCCCATGAAAATAACAAATGAAATGTTCCTGTAACATTGCTGAAACGAACATGAGTCCCATATGAGAGTTGCTAGTTGGTCGTATACCGTCTTGTTCGTAACGAGCTACTGACGGATTTACTGTTTCTGGGATTTCTATAAATCTTTGACATACCTTCACTGACTGCTCTACTAAAATCAGAGAAGATGATAATTATTCCTTATTTTGCTGGCTAAGCATTCTGTCTTTCCTGATGCATGTCATTAACCTTTTGACCACAGTCATGTATAGATGACAGACCAAAATGTGCCCAGCACGCCACGGTCACGACACATTTTAAGGAATAATTCGTAGCTTGGCGCCGAGGGCACAATTTTACTTTTTTGACGTCGCGGTCAATAGGTTAAAGGGATTAGTAAATAACTTATGAAGTTCTAGTAACTTCATAAGTAATAGAAGTCGTCGGGGAGATCTTCCGAAGAAGCATACTTAATTTTGCCGCCATGTAGCATTGCTGTCTTCTATTTAAAGTTGATGAGTGTTGCTTGGACGGATCACAGGCCCTCAAGAGTTTTCAATACAAAGTAATTGAAACAGAGACCGTCATGCATAAGCCCGCATCCGTCCGAGTTTCACCAGTTTCATCCTAGTTTCACCCTCAAAACTCCCGGACGTACTCGTAGGAACTTCCGGCTGGGCCCTTGTAAAAAGCCATGGTACGCCTACGCACCCTTGACCCACACTTAAACACGGGAAAATAAACCCTATTTTTTCATCCAAAACTCCATAAGACTCCGGAGTCTTCGAATCCACACGACACACCACGTAGATTAATCCCATGACGATAGCAGACTTTAGATTGAAAAACTACACTATATTTATCTTGTAACTGGCTCACCGTAAACTATGGGAAGCACTGGTGGCTACGGTATAAACATAAACCAAGTTATGATGCCGTAAATCAGAACATTATGTGTGCAGAGCGCACCTTAGTTTTTAATACCACCATCAAAGGCATAGGAGTTATAGTTCGCTTAAATCAAGCGGAAGGCTGGAGTATAAAGTCTATAAAGCGCTTTTATTTCTGGAGTGTACTCAGTTAGACGTTTTTGTTGGGAAATGGAATCCTACTACTAATGTTATACTCGTAAATGCGAAAGTGAGTCAAAATCAATCAAAATCAAAAGTCATTTATTCAAACTAGGCTGAGAAGCAGCACTTTTTGAACGTCAAAATTACATAAGACAGTCCCCCAAAAACGCCCGCCTTTCACCACTTCCTAGTGCTTTAGCTGGGAAGAACAAGTGGAGCAACAAACTCCCCAGCAGCACACCTGTCTGCTTAGTTAGATAAACTTGATTCTATACAAATCGTATGCAAAGCAAAGGTGCTGACAAGAGGCAAATGACCAAAATAGGCTTGTCTTAACAAAAAAAGTTGCCAAATCTGTATAGTTTGTGGTAGCGGAAAAAATATATGTTAATTTTGAACATATTTCTCAGAACTTGGTTCTTACCAAAACAGGTTTTGAAAAAAAAACCTCGATACAAACTAACTTGAGTACCAATCCAAAATATCTGTATTAAATATCAACTTAACTACCTACGTTACGTATTTAATTAATAACAAGAACGTCTTATTTGAATGCAGAACTTGGTTGTTTTTTATTTTCGATTACTCAACTCAATTTTGAGTAAATAGATAATTGCTTCATATTTTGCAATAAATTACAAGCGTTGTTTCATCGCGCTTCTCTTTCTTTTCTATGCAGTCTGACAGTGACCGCGGTTTAGGTGTAGTTAGTGTCCACTACGAAACACAAAACATTAAATTAAATTACTTGAGTTTGTTTGTTTGTTTGTTACTTACGCTTTCAAGTATTTTAATTCACTGGTTATAAACATTTCAATGCAGTCAATCGAAGCAGTGGTGATCCAGTGGTAATGGACGCGACTTACGAGTTGTAACTCGTAGGTTCGAACTTCGAACCCTGAAAGCGATTTACTTTGTGTAAATTATTTCGTCACCACTGCTGTCAAAACGGTGAAGGAAAACATCGTGAGGAATAACCGGCATGTCCTAGAACAAAAAAATTGAAGAAATCTGACATCTACCAGCTCGCACCGGGCCCGCGTGGTGGATTACGGCCCACTCCCACTCGAAGAGAAGAGACCTGAGTCCCAGCAGTGGGAACATTGTAGGCAGCATATGACAGGAGAACCAAAAATCGACGGGCAAAAATAACCCGGGATATAGTAGTATCTACAATGTGTTTTTCTTTCTAATCTTTTTCTATTTACGCCTCGACGCCTCGTCACTTCGAAAAGCCATCTATTTACATTTGAACACCAATTAACAGTTTTTCGAACGAAAACATCATTCTTATTATAATTCGTAGGGCAGGCCCTTTTCGGTCATTAGTCGCCGGTCACCGCCCGGTTGCCGCCTGGTTCGCACGGGCTCGGCTCGGTTAAAGCAGGGTTGCCAGTTTTTATGGCACCGTTTTTTTTTTATATTTATAAATTTTAGTACGTACTGACACAATGTTGGGATAAGGTTCAGTATCGATTAAAAAAGATTTTGTGGCAACTCAAGAGTTGAGTATTTAGGTTTAAATCTTAGAAGATTAGTTAATTAGATTTCTTGAATCTCTCCCAAGTAATTGTTATTCCAACTCATTTCTCAATGCAATTGCTTTATTTATATAATAAATTAGTTTTTAATGTTCGTTGGAGCTAAAATTTCTAATGGGGAAACAAAATATTTATAAAATGTAAAAACTGGTAAACACTGATACATTTCAAGCTATATATTTCCAGTATAAGCCGATCTCACATTGTATAGGATTTCCGTAGAATGAGAGGTCAGCTTATACTGGAAATGTATAGCTTGATATGAAGCCGTGTGTACTGAGCTATTTCGCTTTGAGTCAGCCCTTTACAACACTGTTATTTTGCGCGCGAAGGCGCGGCGGAACTCATACATTAAACGCGATATCATAAATACTTCACTTTCAGACAAGATCGATCATCTATGAATCTCTAAAGACTGTCTGTTTAGGAAAATAAAAGAACGTGCAAAAAATACGTAAAAATACGTATATTATGTATTGTGTTCTAAAATGGATAAATTTAAAACGGTCTGGCAGTGGTAACCCTTCGGGGACGGTCGGGTGCTGTCGGGAGCGGTCGTAGCCGCGCGACGGTGCGCTGCATAAAATACGCCGCGCGATGTCGTCGGCTACACTACACGATGTGTCACGGATACACGACCCGGGTAGAGATGTGGCTAAGGACGGATAACATCGATAACGATAAATAAAACATAAAGAAAAAATGTTTTTTCGGATATTTATTTACGTGTTGTTGAATATTCCACTTATTGTATAAAATCAAACTATGAATACGTGAAAACATACGTAAACATAATTTTCAAATATTTTTTATCTCCCATTTCATGAAATACTTGGCTATTGTAGTTAAAAAACTATAATTTATTAGTGGAATTGCCAGAACAACCTCAAATTCATCATCTATGTAGATATTTACATACAGCACACCCAACAATTAAACTCAACATCGACAAAAAAGAAACTTGGCACAAACCCTATACACGCGGTGCCCTCGCATGCAATCAGTCGGGGCGAGCCGCGGCGACGCCACTCAGCGCGCCTCGTAAACGTTATCGGGTACATCGTAAAAACGCTACGTAAAATGGCGAACGTGCCGCCAACCGGCCCGCACACGTTCTATATTTGAATTCGAAGTTGGTACTATGGAATGTGTTTGAAAATTGAAGCGAATTCTTAAGATAAGCAAGGCAAAGTAATATTGCTTAAAAAGCTTTATGAATGTAAAAAATAAATATTTAATTGGTTTTTTTTCATGCCCAAATTATAATACTTAGCAAATCATCACGCAACATTATAGGTATTTAGAAAAAGAGATAAAATACGCTATTCCACACCGTAGTGTACTTTACTAAAACAGTAATAAGCCGTTGCAGCGCTGGTCAGCACCAATAGGACTTAAATAAACCTTAGTAGGTAGACGTAGTAAGCTTAGTACCGCCACAGATAATATAATGCTAGTACCGCTTTGAAATTACTTAAACATAAATGAGCAATATTGTGGTCACACATTCACCTTGGAGCATTAACCACCTTGCTGACTTTCTAATACTTTGATCATGGAATGAGCTTTTCACGTAAAATTTGAAACGATACGTGAGAAGAATATCATTCAGTAGTGCCATACTCCCATTTGATCATCCAAGACTGCAGACTATTTCCATTTAACTATCATAAGTAGGTAAAAACCAACTTCTTAAAAAACAAAACACAAAACGTTCAGCCCAAGAAATGACGTTTTAAAATTTCAAATTTAGAACGTTCCCT
This sequence comes from Atethmia centrago, assembly GCA_905333075.3. Classification (NCBI taxonomy): domain Eukaryota; kingdom Metazoa; phylum Arthropoda; class Insecta; order Lepidoptera; family Noctuidae; genus Atethmia; species Atethmia centrago. Next base: position 22,087,811 of record HG995385.1, read on the forward strand.
TCGAACTAAGCTTCCCCTTTGCAAGACGCAATACAGCACTAAATCATGCAACTTTTAGAGATCCCTCGGATCCGAGACGTGATGAAGGGGCCCGCAGGCAAATTCACACCCCAATTAGTGTCTGATCGAACTTGCGCGAGTGGGCTACGCTTGGACCCTCGGTAAAAGATGTAGAGATGACAGGAAGCGGCAAATTTTTTGTTAAACTGTTTTTCTTCTTAACCTGAGAAAAGCGGTTTTATTAGATCATTAGTTAAGTTCACTAATAAGTATTTATGACCTCTTTATAGCTTACCTTATGTATAGATTACCTACATACGGATCAAGAAACCAAAATAATGACTGACGTTTCTATGTATTTTTGCCTAAATAGTCAGATTCAGCATTTAGGAAAAGACTTTTCTTTGGGCGAATTTCAATGCTCACACAAAACCCAAATACTTGATCGATGTTACGGTGTTTAAACTATCCACAAAGACCCTTGAACGGCCCGTTGTTTGTCTCCAAACCATACATTGGGACATCGAGTATGCAATGAAACAATCTCGATTTCAACTCGGGATCCGTTGCGGTGAACGGTGACATAACTGTACAACTGCAGTTTCAGTCACAGTTTCTGAGCCTCATTTTGTCGTTTTAAAACTTTTTTATTAATGGTCAACCTGTATCTTTAGACCTTCATGTCGCTGATAATTCCAGTTGCGTTGGTTATAGGATATTAACGGTTCGCCTGACATTACCTAGTTGCTTTGTGGTAAATGAATGAATGATTGAACGAAATGCACCGACCCCAGCGTGGTTACACCAGACTCAATTACTCGAATGAACCCAAAGATTTGCACTAGCCACTGGAGCCTCATGTTTCATGGGACTACAGAGACTATTGCATATCAAAGAGTAGACGGGGGGGCGCGATAAAGGCTCGTGCAGACTAGCGCGATATTGCGGGCGCGACAGGCAGCAATATGTCTGTGGCGCCCGCGCTATCGCCCCAGTCTACACGAGCCTTATTGGTATAGACGTGCCCTTGGGATATGGTAGGATTATTAGACCCGTAACGGATATGCATCCTTGAGTAAGCATTGGAATATTGGAGAGCGTCAGAAAAATCTTCATGCTGTGAAAACATACAATGATTTAAAAAAAAAAAACAATAACAATGTCAATGCAGTGTCACATCCAGCATTTCTACAATCGGTGTTCAACAATCCTGGGGCGCCTATTCCCGGGACGGGGCGGTCCCGGCGGCGTTTAATTCCATTCCCGATCCCCTTCCCGGGTCGCCGCTAGCTTAATGAGATATTACAACTGTAAAATTATGTTCTCACCTGATCTGTACTCCTAGTACAATTTGTTCGACAAATCAATAGGATTAAAGGGTGGGTGTTTTAGTACTTAATAATCTAGGTAAAATAGGGATAGGTTGAACCCAAACGTAATAAATAATTTTATAGTTGGCTAAGTAAGAATCAATAGAAATGTTTCGCGGGTTAATCTAGAATATTCTAGAATACTTATAGACTAATTGACAATGTGAATTTTCAATTAGTCTTTAGTTTTTATGCAAATTATTCAATGATACCTTTATCGATAACAATATGACTACTCTAATAGTTATAATAACTTTAAAATATCGATATCGATAGCACTTTACCAAGATATTTGTTTATTTCTAAATCAAATAAAAATCGAATGGCATCCAAAATTTCACTTAAGTGTAAGAAAGAACTTAAGAAGAATTAGTCAGCATCTCAACGACGATATTACCTCAGTCGTGTGCCTGTCTGTCCGTCTGTCACCACTGATTTGCTCCGAATCTACTCGAGTGATTAAGGGTTCGGTAATCGCCGTCGACCTTGGCCATACAAACACGCGTCGCGCTCACGGCGCGCGCCGGTCGGTATCATAAGGAATATTTATTTTTAGTAAAGAAAATATGAATATTTGAAAAAAAATCACAGATAAAATTATACAAATGTTTCTTACTTCCTGAATTTATTTCATAAAGAATTGTATTGCAATACTTAAAGATTCACAGATAGAATTGATGTGTGTGCGTTTTAGTTTAACATGCCTTTTTTGCATAACTTACTTGCTTTATTTGAAGGTGTAATAACAGATTAAAAAATCATATATCTGCGCCTTAAGTTGAAATTTGGTACACATTTATGAATTTCTATGGGCCAAACACGAACCTGTAACGTAAATAAATGAATATTGAATATGGAGCTCACTTTTGGAGGAAAAACTAGAAAAAGGAAATTCAACTGTACCGCGTCACATATCAAATGACTGACTGAATGACGTGTTATGAGGATTTATTTTTTTATAATTTTAAAATAAACAGTTTTAAAGTTATTAAAGAAAATAGATGAAAATTTACCGTTCCTCCCCTTATCTCCAAAACTGCTGAGCCTAAAACTTTGAAAAAAAAATACAGAAAATAGCTAAACTTATAGATTACAGGAAAACCTATAAGAAGCCTATGGTCTTAAGGCTTTTACAGACTGGGGCGATATCGCGGGCGCGACAGGCAGCAATATGCCTGTCGCGCCCGCGATATCGCCTCAGGTATGCAGGAGCCTTTAAAATAACACGGTAAATCACTCAATATTGTGCGTACAAACTTACATTTGCAGTTGGAATGTATGAGGAAACTTCACATACCCAAACAAATTTTTTTGTTTAAGTTATTTATCTCAGCTCAACACTTACTCAGGAAAGAAGCATACGTGTTTCGCATGTTATCATTCCATCCAGATGAATTACGACTTTACATAAAACTAATAAACAGGCGGCCAAGCCGGCACTAAAAAGCATATCTTTTTCTTCCTCGGATAAGCCCCGGGCCGGGATTGCGGGTTCCCGGGTCGCGGGATTGCGGGATCTCGGGTGTTATCAAGTTATCAATTTGGCCCGCCCGCCATATGTCGAGATCGGGAGTGCGGGACAGCCCTGAGCCCATCCTTTGTGTCAGCCTGTTTTATCGGTGTGTGGGTGGGACCGATATAAAATAAAAGCTTCAACGTGTGTGTGGGTTGGTAGCTTTTTAAGTGAGGCAATTTTAATTTTTATATTTTGTATTAAGATGCTGACGCTGACAATACCTAAACCGCGGTCACTGTCAGATTGCATAGAAAAGAAAGAGAAGCGAGATGACACAACGCTTGCAATTTATTGTAAAATACGAAGCAATTGTCTATTTACCTACTCAAAATTGAGATGAATAATCCAAATAAAAAACTGGTTGTTTTTTATTTTCGATTTTTCATCTCAATTTTGAGTAAATAGACAATTGCTTCATATACTCGTACGAGTAGCTCTGCATTCAAATAAGACGTTCTTGTTATTAAATAAATACGTAACGTATGTTTATTTAATACAGATATTTTGGATTAGAACTCAAGGTAAGAGGTTAGTTTAACGTTAGATTGGATAGATTTTTTTTCAAAACGTGTTTTGGTAACAACCAAGTTCTGGGAAATATGTTCAAAATTAACATATTTATATTTTTTCCACTACCACAAACTATACAGATTTAGCAATTTTTTTTCTAGAGAGACGCCTATTTTGGTCAATTAAGTCTTGTCAGCGCCTTAAAACGAGATGGGTCGGCTTCGGCTGCCTGACAATTTTACCTATTGGTTAAGCATTTAATAATCTCGATAAGACATCTTTGCGATAATAGGTCCAGCGGTTGACTGGTGAGCCAGAGGTCACGACTTCGCGGGTTTGATTCCCACTTTTTTGGACACGTTGCAATGTGAACCACTCCTAGCACGAGGTTAACTATAGTAATGTGAGGTTGATTTAGTATTTGCACTGGTATTGATATTTTAGAAATCCCTGCAGGTTTACTCCTACAAACTTTTAACTAAATAATGAGGTGTCCATCTTCTTAAACCCTAAAACCAACAATCACAATAAATATTACCTTCAAAAATCAGTCTCACTTTAAATACAACACAAAACCAGGCCCTCATTTACCAGCGGGATAGCGGGTTATACCGCGGCTCCACGCGCCATCCCTGTCGTAATCCACTTTTAATTTTGATTAATGTCATCCCTGACCGCGTCGTGTTTCCCTAGTCCCGCTGTGCCCCGCATTCTGGATGTTCGCGGTCCTAATACTAAATTACACAGCCTGTGCATATGACAACGATCCGGTACTTTTTCAGAAGTGGGGTTGTATTTGTGAATTTTTGTGGCGTATATTTTTTATTATTTTTGCGCTGTCTAAATACAAAGTTAGGTTAGACTCAAAGGACAAGGAAAAAATCTTAAAATCATATTAATTGATTTAGAAAGATTGGAAAGGATTGATATGGTAATCACTAATCATTGGTAGTCATTGCTGATCATCATTGGGTTAGTACAACCCGTACTATTTAAAATACTTATTAAAATTCTAATTGTGTTTTTTTTTTTACGTTTCAGGTAAGGATCATTTATACAACTCCGCAAGTGTAAGTAAAAGTATCAACTAAGAATAACACGACTTTCTTTATCCAAGTAAATGCACCGGAATAACTTGGAGACTAGGCTACCATGACCGTATCAAAATCTAGTGCAGACACCAGGCGACCATAACTCAGTAGCAGGCGAAGTAACTTAGCGACAGGCGAGGCGGACGCGGCGCGGCTTCCGGGCGCGCTTCCTTCCGGAAATAGGGCCCGTTCCGCCACCGCCCGGCGTTCGTCTAATGGCGCGTGCCTCTATAATGTCATGCCTCCCTGGTACCTACTGCTCGTTAGCCCCTGCTCCCTGAGTGACGATTTTTTCCTTTTCACTGATTTTTTTTTGTACTTATTATTTTGTCTTGTGAAGGTCTTGTTAGACCCGTGTTTTGCTGTTTTGTTATTGTTAACCTGAAATCTTTTCAGAAACAGTTTTTAGTAGACTACTAATGTCAACTCGGCAAGATGTTTTATAGTGAGTGTTTCTAACTAATTTTTAGTGTATTAATTATATAATTATTACTTTTTATAACCAAACTTTTCTAAGTTTGGAAGTCAAGGTGGTCGATGCACTTAGTGATTGCACCACACCATTCGCTCAATAAATCATACTTCTAGTCAAAAATTTCGCATTCCATCCCTTGCCTATCTGCCCGCCTCTGCGCACCTGTTATCCTGTTCAATCTGCTTTGGAATCTAGGACCAACATTCTAAAGTTGCAATCTTCATTTGGAACAAAAATAAGGATGCGTTTATCAATATAAAATTCTATCAATGAGTGCATAGCGCTATCGGTGGATGACAATCACGGAATAGATAAATATGACAATCATGAGTGAAGTAACTTACTTGTCGAGAGAATGGCTCAGGAGCATCCTTATCTAGTGAACACTCTTCAAAAGCAGACCACGCTCGCCGTTCGTCGTTCGACACCATAATTATTAGGGTAGCATACAATACATTATAAATAACTTATGATTTTGGACCACCATTGTTAGCAGTGATGGGAACAGCCCACGAAAAACCCCAGTGATTTCGAGACACTACGACGTCGCACTGTAATATACGAGGCTCACGTGTAGCGTGGAGCTAGTAGGTGTAGGTTGTTGACTGACTGTTGAAATCATCGACCGGCTACCAACGCATTCACAAAACCGAGAATGACGCCAAAAGCAACTGAAGTTCAAACATCAGCTTCCTTGCGGATCCATAATAGCGTATAGGTAGAAGCCAAGGAGATTACTATAACATAATAATTAAAAAAAAACGTTTATTTCGACCAACAAAGGATCATTTAAATCAATTCAAATCAATTAATTAATTAAGATCAATTAAAAAAATGCGGGAAATAAAAGAAAATTATGAAATAAACGTTGACAATGTTGTACACCTAATTACCTACATTATCAAGCATGTGTTGCGAGCTTGCGATCGGAACTATTGGGGTAGCATTTGGTGAGTTCGGGCGAGCAGAGAAGGGCGCGGCGGGCAAAAAAATTGTCATCATACTAAATATTGTAAGTTTTACAAAAAGGTACCTATGGTTCGTGTTTTAATCCTAGATTGACATTTCAAATGATTGTTGTTTGTTTTTTTCAATTTGGAGTTTGAATTTGCATGTGTCAATTTAATCTCCGAGATTAAAATAACAGACTTTAATTCAATTCTTTTAAAACGTTTACCTAATTACTTATTTCTCTTTGATTGTTAATTTTAATTATGAGCCTATTCTCTATAAGTCTGTGCATCCCTGATTTAACCTATTCTAAACTATGATCACACTGACTGTTCTTGAACGCTGTTTAGATGTGTTGATCGCATTCAATTTCAAAGGTGAAATTCGCCCTTAGTCTTCTAAAACAAAGCTATCAATTACGTGTCACACAATACGTATAGCATAGTATAGTTTCCACATCGCTGCGCGTGTATTGCTAGCGTGTCGCGGTAGGTGTAGCGCCGCGCGCCGGCTCCGCGCCCCGGGCCGCGCCTCGCTGTCGACTGTGCCTGCCTGCGCTGACGGGCTATAGCGCAACACGAACGATTTTGATACTCAATATTTTATTATTTTTGATTAAATATTTTAATGTGAAAAATAATGTGCATTATTAACTACTTCTTATTTCGTGTCGATGGCTCGAATATTATTTTTAATCGATATCGACATCAAAAAGGAGGTTTATGGATTTGGTGAACTGAACTTGACAGTTTTCGTTCAGTGTTGGGTATGAGTTGTTGTTGATGTTGAAAAACACAACTTGTCGTAACTTTACATTTCGTAATGATAAACTATTGCAATAAATCAATATCTTTTCTCATCGAAATTATTGCTATAGAAATACTTAATTTGCAAAAAATAGCACGCGAATATTCTTTACAAGTCATCTTAGTAAGTCTCTGTCACATCCAGCACATTATTCATCAAATTATGCACATTACGCCTTATTCATCAACATTTCTGAGTCTGCACTCTACAAAAAGTACGAAGAAATATTTCACCGTGCCACTAACGACCAAGCCCATTCCAGCGCGGCGGTCGGTAGCTCGTCAAAGGGCCAGGGGGCTCGCGCCTCGCAGGCTGTTTCCTCCCACGCCGCTGTCACCCTCATTATGTTACCGCGTGAGGATACATATTGCAAAATGGCGCTTTGCCCCGTGGTAATGCGACGTAGACTTGTCAATTTACAAGTGTTCATTTATAGCGTGTTATCCGTATGGTTTTATGTACCTTTGTGAAATTATAGAGTATAGACTGCCTATCGTAAATAGAAGTTAGGGTTACGGTTTACGTTTTTCGAGTTGGTTAACCGCCTGCCGGTGTGGGTAATGGCAGTGATTTCTCAGCTCCTTGCTTTTATTGCTTAGGGGCATTAACTTTGCTAGTAAAATTTTCTATAGAACAACTTGTGGCAAAGATTTCGCTATTTACTAACCTCACTCCTCTCTATTCGCTACTATGGCTACGTGTAACTTTCCAAGGTAAATCTGATGAGCTTGTAACAGTTGTTATACACAACTTTAGTTCCCAACATTATCATTGAATCTTTGGTAATTATCATCTAACGCAATATGTAACAGCTTAACTTATTATTTCCACAAATTTTGGTAATTGGTGAAAGAAAACTTCGCCTTTATATATAGACCTATCGTTGGTGATCCTTCTAGTTACGTAGAAAACTATTCTGGAGTTCTAGAAATAATGGCAGCTCTTTTGACGTATCGTATAACCAATAAAGATATGGACGTTGAACCGACGGATCCTCTTACTTGTAATGTCTACTCATCCACTGTTTGCTCTGTCGCTGATAAATAAGTCTTTCAATATTGACGTTATGTTACCTTGCCTGGCCATGATTCTATTTAAACTAGCAATATTATATCTTGTACTATTAATAGATAAAAGGAAAACTGATGTTTTCTCTTCTTATTAATGTTTATTTGAATCTTTGATAGGTATCAATTTCCTTGTGGTTATTGGTATTGCTGATTAATAAAAGAGTTACAGCTATTAAAAAAACTTTACAGACGAAACTGTCGCTATACAAGTTTCTCACAAAGAAACCAACTGCAACATAAAACCATCTAACTTCTTGCTTGAAAAAACGTTGAAAAACTTTCCATATGCTTAATACGAGCCTACAAACAAAAGCAAGAACAATAATCGTAAAAGCCGTCGCCGGGAACGCGTTAGTATATCACCGTGATAAATATACACGAGACTGCTAACGCCACTCCAGTGAGAGCGAGAAAATTACTGACCGCACGGTTTCAAAGCGATGCGATGAGTATAAAGCGATATTTATCTGTCTCTTGGCCTCGCCGGCACCGGCACCTATCAAGTCGAGTGCCGCACACATTAATTTGCCATCACCATAGCCTTTATTTACAGTACCTAAGACATATTTTCCATCATCATGTCTATTAGTTGGAGTATGTGGAACTATAGCACCGTAGATAGATGTGCTCGCGTGCAGTGACGCAACGCGGGACCGCTTGACATCTATATAATATATGATGATGTTTTGTGTATTATGCGTGTTGAATATGTGTGGTATACTCACTTCAATATAACATAGTCAGCTGCCCGTTATCTCGGAACGTAGACGATGATAATCGACAGTAGTAGTTAGTTACTGATAGATGCACGTGCCATCCTTCGTTATAGAAACTGCTGAAACTGTAAATCGGAATTCATATACACTCCATTAAAGTATTTTTTGTGAAATTAATTTTACATTGATAACATAATCATCATTGACATCCTTATTTTACCTTCCATTGATTGAGTGTAGAATTCGTTCCTTCTACTTTTCCATTGTTTCGGTTCGGTATTTACCTTATTTAGTATTGTTGGGTTCTTGTGTTTTATTACTAACGTTTTTGCATTGGCATTTTACATTGCTTGCAAATTCCAAACTACTTATTCCGTTCGTTATTATCTTCATGATTGCTAGGCCTCTCTTCTAAACGACTCAACTAAAATCTCAATGTTTTTAACCTACACAGAACAGCTCGAAACAATCCAAAATTAATTTGAAACTGTCTAAAAAGCAAAAACAGAAACCCCACCACCGCAATATGACAACAGTCCTTTCCATTCTGATCTCATAACGTGAAAACCGGAGCAATATTTAAGCGTAGTGCGCCACACATTTCCCGGACATATTTCACGGGCTCACATCGCATCGCCGAGATTTTCCCGTCCCGTTTCGCTCGGTATCTTATCGTCGCTCGAGAGGCCGTGTCGTTTCCATCCACTGACGCGCAATGTCAGACGCGTCGACGTACGAATATTGCCACTTTGCTTTTATTATAGCAAGCGAGCAATTGTTCTGATAATAGTTTTCTTAATTAAAATACGGATGCTGTTTGTAGAATGGTTTGGGTCATATTTGGAGATGATTTAAGTAATTTAGATAGTGTTGTTCCTACGATCAGTGCATGAGGCAAGTCTACATTACGTTGCAAATTCTTAAGGGGACAACAGGAATGCCTAGAAGTATATGATCCACTGCAGTAAACAAAATCAGAAAAATATATGTTATTATTTAAGATATATCCTAGGTAGATAGTGTGTTGTAAACATAATACAACTAATTTGATTCGATAGAAAAAAATCACGAAGATACCTCGAAAAAAATCTTTTAACGATCAAAAACCATACTAATATACATGCAGTTATTCTGATTTTATGTCAGAATATTCTACAAGCAACATATTAGCATAAGGGTGTTTTATTTTTTTTTCTCCAATCTATAGATTTTTTGTAAATAGATAATTGCTTCATAAATTACCAGCGTTGTGTCATCGCGCTTCTCTTTCTTTTCTATGCAGTCCGACAGTGACTGCGCTTTAGTTGTTGTCTGCCTTTTAAGTTAAAACTAGTTGAAAGCAAGATAGACGTTTGTTTAATGTGAAACAAATTACATAGGTAGTCCATCGATGATCAATCAGCACAAAATGTTCAATACTTGACATTTGGACATGGTTAGCGCTAGAAATAATGAGAACAAGTTTAGTAATGTCAAGACCTTCCTGTCAACTCAAATATTGGTACAAGTAAAATATCTCTCTTTGTGCGAACAAAAATTACACGACTTTCGTAAAGGAATTTGATTTGATCCCGAAGCATCCTTAACTTTGGAGTGATGAGCAGGAATGCTAATTGAGCCGAATTATTTATCAATACAAAGTTTAGGCTCAACATTATTAACATTTAGAATTAAATGAAACAGTATTAAAATTCTTGAAATTAATTATTCACATTTATATTACTTATTTGACGAATGTCTGCTTTTATTTGTGATTGTTCAAACTCGTGTTTTGATGCAAATTATTCATACTTACCTAAAAGATTTACAAAACATATTTCACTTACTTTTTACGTTACCAAATGTTTAAAAGTTACGAAAATGCATTTTTACATTAATCAGATTACTCCCAAAATCTGCAGCAAAATCATTAAACTTCCGTCACAACTGTTCAAACTAGTATTTTAATCTCTGCGCTGCACCTGCATTCAAATTGCTTTGACTTTGCTCTCGTTATCTTCATTGGGTGCTATTTCATTATTAATCGCTATTTCTACTACGTGACCTTTCATAGTAACTGCTGAATTAATAAAATTACGCAGGAATCATTCGTTAATGGTTCACGAAGTGTCAAAATTCCTTATCGGTTTACAGGCTTTATTTACTGAAGCAAAGTCTTAAGTTTTACTGAAGTTACTTTCGTATCAATGAACAAAAATCTTCTTACGATATGATTCTTCAATACGATATTAGTAAGCATTATAATTCAATTACCTAGTTTAGTGAACTGAACGAAACCGTCGGTAGTTTATAACTATGTAAAAGAACTAGTAAAAGTTTTTTTGTAACTAATCAAAAGCATACATCTCGAGTAATACCTTACATAAAAAGCTCAATTAAAAGCTCTTATCTATTTCGAAAAAATGTACCCAATTTTGCAAATTGCTCCCACAATTATGCGCAGGGTCACAACGAGGTTATCGGCTGGTCGGCAAACATGGTGCAGACGTTAGGGCGGCGGCAAGCGAACGGCGCGAACAAATGGCCCGCGCCGCACCTCCCCGCAAGTCTGGCCGGCGGTGTGGCGGGCTGAGCGAGGATCACGGACGTTTGAGTTACTGTACAGTCGCCAGCACATCAAGTTATAAACTGTAAAATTTTGTCATTCGATTTTGAACTTGTTAGTTACCCTAAAATGTTGATGGTTAATCAACATTTTAAGGTTTAAAATTATTTGGAGAAATTTGTCAATTTGTGATAATTTGATGTGCTGTACATAGTTGTACTGTACATAGTTGTACTGTACATAGTTTGCGAATTTTATGTTCGAATTTTAAATATTAAAATAAAAAATAATTGTTTACGTTATGATACTTAAGGCTCCCGCAGACAGGCGCGACGCGACATTAATAGCACAATTTCTATGAAAACTTAATGACGTGTCGCGCTGCCTGTCGCGCCTGCGGTATCGCGCCAGTCTGCACTAGCCTTCATCTGATTCTAAGTTCTGACTATCTCTGACATTGTTTTAGCCATTTTTTCTGTTTTCCATATACCTAAGTAGTTTCTCTAAGTTTTGTAAATTAAACATTTTCATTATAAAAAGTTTACGGTAGCCTGAAAATTACTAGTAAAGTTTTAATCATAAACAAGGACGACGACGCGACGCTTGACTATAAAAAATATTCCTTGGGTGGTCTCTAATAGGTACGAGTAGGTACTTAAATTGCCTTGCCATAAGCTTACATACTTCGTTATAATTTATAATGCAATCAAACAATCTTGATACAAAAAGTTATTAAAAGTAGCTAAAATTTGCTTAAAACCAAAAATGGAACCGTGTTGTAAAATAAATATTGCGCCTCTTCCACTATTACAAATCTTTACTGCGATAGAAAATCTAAAATTCAATATCGCCAAAGGTCCTAAGTGCTCCGATTGAAATATGACAATTGGCGAGCGGTCGCCGCTGCCGTTGTAAGTACGAACAGTCGCCCGTCCGGCGGCCACAAATCTTCCGTTTCACTCGGTGCCCAGCCTCCGAGCGGTGAGAAGAGGAAACAGCACGCTCCAAAGCACGCGACTGCGTGATGCCGGCTACTCCCGAAATAGACCCCCCGCGCGGGGTGCCGGCCCATCGACGTGCTTTTAGTATGCTGCGCGCATGCGAACCGCCCGCACCCTTCTGCGCTCCTGGTACTAACAAAGCTAAACTCGCGAAATTAAATAACAAATAACTAAATAAAAAATATTAACTGTGCTCAATATAGCATGCTTTAAAACAAAATGGTCGCTATCCTGGCCAACCCCAAGTGGAGCGAGGATCTCACCATCCAGATGATTATCGAGTACGAGAAGCGCGAATACCTCTGGAACCCCGTCTCGGAACACTACAAGAATAAGAAAATAAGGGAGCAAGGATACATAGAGATAATAAATGCACTGAATTTGGTCGACGTCACGGTTAAAGAATTGAAAAATAAAATAAAAAACATACGTTCGTCGTACAGCGTCGAGTTGAAGAAGATTCGCGCGGCGAGGAAGGCTGGCGCGCATGCGTACCGACCGAGCGTCACGTGGTTCGAACATGCAGACAGGTTTCTGCGGGCGATCGTCACACCGAGCTCTGTGAGTCTATTTTTTTGTTGTTTACGACGCTTACTCATGTTTACACATGCGCTCTGACGTTAAGTGGCTGTACGTTTGTTGATAGGTGGACAACAGTTTGCTGGAGATCCCGGCGAGCGACGACAGCGATGTGGTTCAAGACCTCAGCGAGCGAAAATCGCCGGAAAAAAAAAGTCCGCGAAAGCGTCGCAGCTCGACGCGTTCGTCGACACCGTACGTGTTGAACACGCCGTCCCCTCGCCCCGGCACTCCATTCGGCTTGAGTCAAGGGACTTTTGGAATTCTCCCGCCAGTTACATCCGCGCCCTTTCTCAATCCTCCCGTAGGGATCGCTACGCCGTTGACTACTTCACTCGCAACTATCTACCCAGTGCCGACAAAACAAAAGAAAAGTAACTCAGACAGCGGCGATCACACGGACTTGCCGCAAGATCTGAGTCAACATTCCGAAAATGGTAATGAGAACGAGTTCGAGATGTTTGGGAAATTAATTGCGAGCCAGTTGCGGAAGCTGCCGCTCAGTTTGGCGCTGGACACGCAGTTGAAAATACAGACGTTAGTAAATGCGGCGAGGATACAAGCTGTTTATCAGCAGTACAGTTATGCGGGCCCGTCTCAGGAAGCCTTGTCGGTACAGGCTTTGTCCAACGGGATTCTAGCGGGCATGGCGACACAGAGCTCTTTCGCATCTCGAACTTTGGGCATGGAAAACGATTCTCCCGATGAAATGAACAGGGATTTGAAGACTATCGAATATTCTTTAGGTTCCGAAAACGAAGATTAAGATTCCAGGAGTCATTTAAAACCTGTTTTTGCTCACACAACCTATAAGTACCTCATAATTCTCTGTTGAGATAAATTTGAGAATTTTGCTCATTATATACCTTTGTATAGCGTACGACGCACAATGACATCGCTTAGATTTTGGTCTGGTGATTTGGGTAAAATATTAACTGTCATTATTTATATATGTATCTGTTTTAGATGGAATATTGGTGTGGTTGATGTATTCGTAGTAGAAAAATCTGAAAAGATTTTATAAGTGGAGAAAAATCAAAAGTAGTATTTTTCAAAAACTAGTCATTGATATTTCGGTGTAATGTAGATCTCGATGTTTCGGCTGTGTTATATTATTTTACAAAAAAAAAATGTTACCATATTATAATAATAACCTTTTTGCGTTAACGATAGCAACTACCGAATTGAAAAAGTTGCCAACAATAACGAATTTATTTTAATTGTGATAGGTTTTCTAAATGTAGATATAATCTGTGTTATATTATAAATGTGATTAATATAGAAAAAGTGGGATTCTTCGTCCACTGCCGAAATTATCCGGGCAATGATGGCAATTTTATTAAATTACAGGCAACATTACCCGGCTTTTTTCAGTGTTGCCCTGTTGAATATGCCCTTAGAATAATTGCAGCATGCATTTCATGATAATATGAAATTGAATACCTCAAAATAGTGTCAGTACATATAGTGTACGGTTCTGGAATATTATATATTATCTGTTGTTCTATGTGCCACAATTAGATTGTATACAGATTGTGATTTATTGAGAAATAAATATTTTATAAATGTCATAATAATTGTGAGTTTTGTTTTCCTTTAACGACGGTCAAACTTGTTTTTTTTTTTTTCAAATGATCTAGGAAAACCATAAATTAAAATTACAAAAAACATCGAAAAAAAAAAGGATGTTCACTTTTTCTACTTTTTTCTACGACAAAACTATTTCAAGCAATAACTTCAAGTGTCAATCAATGTTGATCACTCTACGTCCTCAACAATATTTAAAACTAAAAAAAAAAGTTACAATTCATCATCCAAATTCCAAATTTAAAATAAACTAACTATTTATTATCCAACCAGCTCCAATTTAAAACGAAAAGTATTTAAATAAATACAAATTGTGTACCGCCCATATACTGCCCGGTTTAATTCCCGCGTAATCCTGTCGACATTCGTTATTGATTGTTGGTTTGGCATGTGAAGCATTGCCGACCCCGTGCCGTTTGTTGATAAAAAGTATCAAGAATTTACACCTTACAATTTTTTACTATTACGTGTTTGCATTTTTTGTGTGGAATAGGACATAGAATACAGAAAAACCAATTCAAATGTATGGGATTACAAAGCAAAAGTTGAAGCCAGAAAAATCTAAATGTAGGCTAGTCTTAAGTTTTTATTATTTTCAAGGTCTTCAAGTAAAACGTTAACATTCAAGCTTGACCACATATGGGAGTAGTATTCCTTCAATAATATAATTTACAAACTATAGCAAATGCAAAACGTTAGAAAAATTCAAACATTATTTAAATTAATTCATACAGCGCTATTCGAAAACAAATTCGCATCTCACTCGACGTGCGACGTTGCGTCTGACAGCGCGGGTCATTTGACAGCCCAAAATGGCGCGAACAACGCGGCAACGGTTCAAATGGCGCGAAGGCGAGGCGAGAAAGTGAAACAGTGATGCTAAATCGTACGAACGCCCACCTGATATTGTATTAAAAGTCGTCTGCTTGGTGTCGCCAAGTCAGCATAATAAAAGTATCACGCTGACTTAGACGACACCAAGCAGACATTTGTTTTTTTTTAATTTTGAAAGTGTCAAACAAAAGTTGTCCCCGTGGTTTTTATGCAGTCCCACGCTACACCTGATGATCATGCCTACATTTAAATACAATATCAGGTAGGCCATGCATGACACGATTCTCATTAGCGTACTTACAGTGTTATATCGATCCAGCAAGAAAACCTACTGTCCAGCAGTAAATAAGTAATGAATTTTACCAGTGCGGCAGAAATGGAGTGATGTAATATAACTGTTACATCACCATTAAAAAAAAAAATCTACTAAAAACTTAAGAAATATACACACTGGTCAGCGAGCCCCGCTACCTTTTTTTTTGGGTGGGCAATTATCAAATAAGTTCTCCCGCTCTGGACGGAGCGGGAGGGTGTGTCAGACTCTTACTGACTAAAACCAACCCGTATTCCTTCCGTTGCTTGTGTTGCCAGGGGCCTCGGTAACCCTTTCGAACTTCCACACGAACCCGGCAGGAATCGGCCCCAGTGGACCCCTCAGTGGCGTGCAGTGGTTCTCCACAGATGGTAGGCCACGCATACTGACACAAAAAAAAAAAACTAATTCGCGCAACATCACAGCGTCGCTCTACATATGATGACCCTCAAAGTAGTCAGATTTATAATATTTGAAAAAAAAAAACATTGAAAATAATCCTGTAAAAATAAAAGTTAAATACAAGAACTCACCACATTATTATTCAAGGTTCAAAACACGATTTTCTGAAGATGCAAACAGAAGAAAGATTCGGCCACCTCAAAAATCATAACCAAGTGGGTGGGTGATAATTACAGAACACGTCACTTGCAAGATATCCGAAGTCGTGAATTATCATATTTTTGGATTAATTCTCGTAATTCGGGCACACTATCTACCTTTAGACACAACTTGAATCTTATCATTAAACGACAATTGCGAAAACTTACTGGTTTTAACTTCTAACAAACACACATTATCGGCGCAAACTTCACAACAGAACACCATTCTTAGGTAAACAACAAATAATATTTACACTACTTTACGTATCAAAACGAATTACTTATAAATTTATAAATTGCGTGTCACTGTCACATGAAACAAACACTACCAATTAAAATTGTATCATTGTCATACCGTGTTCTTCCACAAAAGGGACTACCAAATTTTGCCGGATAATACAGTCCAGGGTTGCCAAAACTTATTTTCCTAACTCCCCAAAAATCAAAGCAAAATTGACCAAATATGAGGAATATAATAAAAATTATGAAGTTATTAATTATTTTTATAGGGCTTTTGCTATTCCTTACAATTTATATTCGACAATACCACCCTGTTTTTTTAATTGTCTCTAGTAGTCATGAAGGAAACTTCCCCGCAATTTGGGGAATTGGCCAAAAATTGGGAACCCTCGTCTTCAATACTTTTCATTCATTAAATCTTGACTTTACACAGCCAATGGGTGGCGAGCTCCTGCCGCAGGAGTTACGCCCCTAATTTAAACCATGTCAATATTGTGTGCCGTTCATACACACGAAAATATACACGAGTGTGCGTAAATTTATCAACGGTATATAGGCTAGCCGAGTGCTTGCCTAATAAATCGCGCATACCTACCGCACCAAGCTCCTTCGAACTGTGAGTTTTAACAGGAGTTTAACTTTTTTTAATATTTTGTATTTTTTTTATTGTATTACATAGTTAAAATAAATGCATTTGACGTTGTTTGTCGCGCGTGGAATACAACGCGCCGTCGACCTGGGCCTGGTCTTTATCGGACGGCGAGCTACCCATTGCTCACCGTCCGCAAGCCCGCGCCTACGGTGGCCGGAAATCCGGCCGGGATTCCCGACGCCCAGGGCGTCTCCTGCGGCGGCTAGGGGCGGGAGGGCGCGAAATTTGCCTTTTGCTCAACCGTCCCGCCTCCTCCTTCGCGAGCATTACTGCTTCGCAGAAGGAGGTGACGGCTGCCCATGCCCTCTCGCTCCGTACCACGGCCTGAACCAGGGCCGGACGCGAGAGATCTCTGCCGCCGATCGCCTCTATGAGGACTCGGCGGTGCTCTGCCCAAGCCGGGCAGTCCTCCACCGTATGCTCCACCGTGTCCTCCGGGCGACCCACACAGTGGTGACACCCGGGCGTTTCCTTTCGCCTTATCCGATACAGGACAGAAACCTCCCGAAGCTGCCATGTCCGGTGAGGACCTGCGTCAGGCAGAAGGTGAGGACGCCGTGGCGCCTCTCTAGCCACTCCTCAAAGAGGGGACTTATCGCCGCGATTGTGGCGTGCCTCGCACTGGGTTGCGACAATCGCACTCTCGCATGTCGCCATGAGATCCCGCCGGAGCTCCATCAGCTGTGCCGCGATTTCTCGCGGCAGCGGAGTTACGCCCCGGCGTTTCGCCTCCTCGCGCCACTTCCCGCACTTACATATTATGTATCTTTCTAACAGCTCGTTCGTTATACTCCCCAACCAGAACATTCCAAAACCAGTTTTCAAGTTCTAGGGGACATCCTAATATCATCTAATACGCAACAAATTCTTCATACACTCGATTACAACCATTCGTTCTAGTCCTTTGGGAATCGAATCAGGCAAAGCAAGGGTAGTAACACACATATTGCAGTCGCCTCTCGCCCCATTACGGTTTATTATTATTCGACGCGAACAACGCCGCGTGAGCACGTTATTATGATAATATGCGGTATGCGTCGCGCCGAATGTACCTTGCGAGGGAGGCATTATTTGCGACTTGCGAAAGTGTAGATGTGGCTTAATTTGAGTTTTGGAAGTGCCGGGAATATTTTTGACACTTGAATGTTGCGTGGGACAGCTGTACTTTACTTTGCAGTTCAGTGAATGTAATAAGAAAAGAGGAAAAGTTAAAAATGATATGCCAAGGATGAACGTTAACTTGATGATGGCAGTTTTTTTTTTACTCGTATAGGTACCACCGCAGTTCGTTTCAAATAAAATCTCAAGCAAGCTTAGAGATAAGCAAGTTCTTTTGGCAGATGGCTCATGACACATTTAAATGTAGCCTTTGCATAAAACTCCTACAACTGTTACAAAAAACGTTATCTATAAAAACGGCAAAAAATATACATATGTCTGTTGTATGGGAGCCCCCTTAAATATTTATTTTATTCAGCATACCTGCGATAGGAAAATAGATAGAGATGTAGATGTTGCAGCCATCTGGTTAAATTAGCCAAGTGATCGGACGGCTAGGCCGCAGCCAACTAGCTTAATTAGCCGTTAATTAACAGCCTAACCGTGCATACCTGCGTTAGGAAAGTAGATAAAGAGATGTAGATGTCGCAGCCATCTGGTTAAATTAGCCAGCTAATTGGATGCCTAGGCCGCAGCCAACTAGCTTAATGAGCCGTTTAGTTAACAGCCTAACCGTTAGAAGTAGCGGCGCGGCGCTCGTCGGGCACTGCCGCTCGCTTCGGTCGCTCGGCTTGCGCGCGGTCGGCCACAGTTCTAACCTTTTTTTTTGTTCCGGGATGGAAAATCCTCATGAATCTCCTCCGCCCTGGGGCAGGCGGAGGGGTCTGTCAGACTCTTACTGACTAAATACCACCCCGGTGTTCCCCTCCCACACTTACACCGGGAATCACGGGATGTAGTGCGACTTCCGCGATCCCTGGCTGGTGCCGGCCATTGCGGGCCACCTCAGGCTCGCGGGGGGGGGGGGGGAGTGAGGTGTAAAACTCCCCCTGCGACGTCCAATAGGGGCGCGCGTGGAACACTACGCGCCGCCACCTCGAGGCCTCCCATGTGGGGGGCGACGGATGTCCTCGAGTCCGTCGCCCCTGGACCCATTTAGGGGCGCTGGAAGAGGGCTTAGTTCGCCATCCGCCGACGCACAGTGCCCGTGCTGCGGGCAGGGTGAGAGGAAGAGATCTCCCGCTCCCTTTTCGCAGCCTCCTTCTGCGACATACACACACGACACAGTTCTAACCTAACCTAACCCATTTGATAGCAGTGCCCTAGCTTAATTACTGCTACCACTTCGGCGCGCGTGGTTGGTCAAACTTATAGTTGTCCTTCAGCTATTTAATTGGGTGCCGACCGTTTAATGAACGGCCTAGGCGTCCAATTAGCTGGCTAATTTTACCAGATGGCTGCGACAGAGTTAAGATGTTACCTAAACGGCTGATTAAGCTAGTTGCCTGGGACATAGACACCGTCTGTAAGATGCACCGTGTGTGCTATGATGGTAGAAGGTATTTTTACCTCCATCATCATCATTTCAGCCAAAAGACGTCCACTGCTGGACATAGGCCTCCCCCAAGCACCGCCATTTCGACCGGTTTTGTGCTTCCCGCATCCAGCGGATTCCTGCGGCCTTCACAAGGTCATCGGTCCACCTTGTAGGAGGCCTTCCAACGCTACGTCTTCCGGTACGCGGTGGCCACTCCAGAACCTTGAGGCCCCATCGGCCATCTGTTCTGCGAGCAATGTGCCGTGCCCACTGCCACTTAAGTTTGGCAATTCTTCGGGCTATGTTCGGGCTATTCCACAATTAATACTACTATTTCTGTAGTAGACAAATTCTACGCACTGCAGTGTTTTGGTTTTGCCAACTTCCTACCAATTAATTAACAGAAGCACTTTATGCTACAAGCTTTACAAGGAAGTGTGACTGTTACTTTGCCAAAATATGGCGAAAATTGATTCCCTGCAGTATTTTACGCAACTACTTATGAAGAAATCTACTCTTCTACTTATTGTGTCGTATCGGCACTAGATAATCCATACTAATATTAATGCAAAAGTAACTCTGACTTTCAGTCTGTCTGTCTCAGGGCTTGTTAACGTTACCAAATAACAAAATAATAACCGTTACGTAACGTTAATTTTAATGTGATACCTTACTAACGTTACAAAAAATTTAACGTTACTTGATAACATTACCAGTAATATAACGTTAATTAACATTAACGTAAAATATGATAATAACGTTAATTTTACCGTTAATTTTGCTACGTTGCCGTTCCGTAGGTTTACATTTTGTGCGCTCGCTTAGCTACACTGTTGCCACTCCGCCGCCGCACTATGGGAAAATCGCGTATGTTTCGTCTCAATACTTCGTATCTCAGTTGTTTCAAAACTAAATGAGCTGTAATTTTGCACACGTATTTTTGGATGTATAAAATGTAATATAAATAATTTCGATTTTGAAAATTCTGTTTATTAATTAATTAAAAAAATAAAACTTGAAAAAATACATGCATTCTATAAGAAAAAAAAACAAAATTTGTCTTTTTATTTTTATTTACTTAAAATGGAATAATTGAAGCAAACGAGAAAAATAAAGCACAAAATTCAGGAAGCTCCTACAGATTTTCGTTGATAGCAAGAAGGGCCTTGGCTTCATCTAAAAGTTCTTTCGATATTGTTTCCGAGTTATTTCTCAAACTTGATATATTATATGGATCAGAAGTGGATAATAAGGTATGGTGTCTTCATTTGTAGCCGCTCTTGAACACTTTCTAGAATGATTATGAAGTCTAAACTTTTTGTAATCCTTATTTTGGGATTCTTGCGCGTCTTTGGACAATTGTCCTATAGGTAAAATAGTATTGTATGCACGTAGGAAGTCATAATACCAATTATAAATATTTACGTACAGTTGGGCTGTACTATATTTTTTATCTTATAAACATACCATCTTAAACTATATTAGTTAATTTTATTTTATCAAAGTAATATATATAATTAATAATGAAACGTTATGAGGAGATTATACGCATTCAAAAATGTATAATACGGGTACATTTAAATGAAAAACTTTCGAGTTATGTGGCATTGAATTGCAGTAACGTATTGCGTCAAAATTACGTAATTGAACAAGAGTTAGTTTTTAAGCCTATTTACAATACATTATGATTGGATGCGCGGGGCAACACATAATCGATATTTTGGAATTGGTTTTACGACAAAAGTATGGACGAATGCACAACTACTGTTAGGAAAGAAATTAGGTCGCAAATCAGTAGTTGGCGAAAGGAAGGTAGCACGATACCTTATTTGATACGATGATGATGCACTGTCCCTAAGATACAAGCGATTTCCACAAATTTTCACTTGGTTAAATGAATTTTGGGTGCAATGGGATGCACACGCGACGACGCACGAAAACCGAATCCCTCTTGAATTTCGACGACATTCCGCGGGTTGGCGCTGATTGGTGTAGCGGTCTCGCTCACACGCGGGTGAAAGGCAATGTGCAGGAATGGGATAGGGGGAGAGGAGTGCAGTAAAACCAACCTAATCCCATTAATTAGTTATACCAACATCAAAAAACTAAGGAAATAACAATACATAATTTCAGTCGATCAGCGCGCAAGCAATGATTAACAAAAAAAAAATTGCGTATAAAAAGCTTATTTATTAGACCATATTAATTTATTATTTTTATTCCATAACAACGACATTCACGTGAAACGGTTTTGAGGCGGCTTTGTATGGGGCTTTACCATAGTGCGGCGGCACGATAGTCAATTAAATCCTGCATGTGTAAAACGACTATTGTAATAAATATAAATAAGAATCATTAATTACATTGACTATTGTCTTCACTTCACTCATTGATATTGAATTGATTTGATCAGTTATCACTGACTAAATCAGCTCACTATACTATCAAAACTTCTCACGCGTAAGAATCAGGCAAGGGAATGTTTTGATCGGCACGATATCAGCGCGGTGCGAGGGCGCGTGGCGGGCGGCCCACCACGCGCCTCAGGCCCCGCTACTTCCACCTTACCCGTTTAAAAATAACGATAAAAGTAACGTTAATATAAAATTAACGTTAATAAAAATTAACGATAAAATGTAGCATAAATAACGTTAAATTTATTACCGTTATTTTAATTTTAACGGTAACGCTGTCAAATAGAGATAACGTTACGAAAAATTTACCGGTATTTAAAGCCCTGGTCTGTCTGTTACCTCATCACGCCGATTGGCTGAACGTATGTCGATGAAAAGTGGCACGCAGGTAGACTCTGGGTTAAAACATAGGATACTTTTATCCCAGTTTCCGTGCCCGAGGGATAATATCCGACCTCCACGTGGGCGAAGCCGCGGGCAAAACCGAGTAACTGATTATTTTATTTTATACTGTCTTACTAATTAAACTAAATACTAATTATACTACTAGCAACATTATACTGCTACGCACGTGAGATGAAAATAAAAAAAAGGATACATGAGCGAATGGAGTGAAAGATTAGATGATTGATTGAATGAATGAATGCGTTCTAATAATGAAATTTATGGGATAGAAAAAGAAAAACATAATATATAAAAATACACCACTTAATAATTTATAATAATTGCCCTCATACCGCGACAAGAATAAATTAGTGGTAACGAGGGTGACTAGTGACGACCCAGGAAATGCAGGACGTACTTAGGTATCTACATTTATGTAGGTATCGACACTTGTGGTAGCCACATACGAAACGATATACTTGCGCAAGTTTAGACTTGCACAAGACACCGAATCGCTCGGATACTTGCGCTAATTCATCACTCACACACGTTAATGTAAGTATACTTGTGCAAGTCCAGTTTTGTGCAAATATATCGTAACGTCTGTGGCCTGCATTATAGAAGCTTCACTAGACAAAGACGCAGCGTCAAAAAACATACTTCTCCAGCGCCAAATTCTTGCTAGAAGAAATCACGGTACAAATTCAACAGAACAAACAAGCAATCGTGACTTCGACACGAAACCTTACAAAGGCAGAAAAATAAGAATTTCCTATTTTTTTGTCACAAAAAGTAACAACTTCGCCCCTAATATACTTCGAAGTACCTCCGAACCTTCATTAAGTCGCAGTGTATTTGACCAACGCTTGTAATTTCATAGATTTGACGTTACGAGCTACGGAGCGTCAAAGTTACGGACTACGGAGTGTTTATTAAATTCCTATAGCGCATTCGACGACTGATGAAATTCGCTGTGTTCGGGTAAGCTGAGTGGTGAGGGATGAGTGACACTTTGTCTCTATTCAGTGGTTCTGGAAGTTGAAGACGAAAACTAATTGAACATGACATAATGCGCCGGTCTCTTGCCAGCATCAATGTGCCTGCTCTTTTTGAGCTGACTGGCATTGTCAGAAATGATGGCAAAAGACCTGGGCCTCAAGTCTGCTGTTACAATAGTGTCAGAATGGTCTATCATTGATTTTATAATTGTTGATTTTGACAAGTTTGGTAATCTACTAATATAATGGCGTCATTAATGAGGATCGGAACAGACCATTATGGCACTATTGTAATAGCAGACTTGAGGCCCAGATTGTATGTCTTTAGTTACGTGGAGTTTGGGACGGATGCTTGAGTGGGACGCTACCTGTGTAGACATACTGGCACCGTCCCACCTCCAACGGACTACTTCTAAATCGGGTGCAGCGGCGGAAATTGTCGAAAATTCGAAACTTATTAAATATAGAGGCCTTGGCAGAGAGTACAACTTTGTGCCCTTTGGCGTCGAGACCCTCGGTCCGTGGGGTCCCAGTGCGCATAAATTATTTGCGGAAATCGCGAAACGTCCGGTTGATGTAACTGGTGACCGAAAAGCTGGCGGCTTTCTCGCGCAACGCATCAGCATTGCAATTCAGCGAGGAAGTTCCTCCAGCATCCTCGGTACAATGCCTCGAGGGCCTTTTTTAGCTTTAACTTAGTTTTAATTTAATTTAGTTGATTTTAATAATCATCTTGTATTTTGGTTTTATATAAAGAATATTAAATATTAGGGGAGAATTGGGTTAAATATTCTTCTCTTAATACTTCCATTATTTTGCCTTTTAACTTCTTAAGCTCATAGTTTTACTTTTCTTATTATCATTCTCGGACTGCCAAAATTTTTGGGCCAAATTCTTTTACATACTCGTATGACATGATTGTCATTCAAATGAAACAATAAAAAATATAACTAAAAATCTTTTCACAGTCAAGTTTTTATTGAGCTCAAAACGGACTATCATATTAAAAAGCGTATACTTAAAATTTCGTGTCTATACTGTACCGTTGAGGAGTACCCGCATTTGAAACCAATCCTGAGTGCAGCAGCCAGGTCATGCTGGACTTTAGAACGCATTATCATAATTAAAGCGTAGATATATACAATTTCGTGTCTGTACAGTTGAACATTGAGGAGTTCCTTAATGTGGAGCCAATCCTGGGTGTAGAATCAGATCATGCTTATCATAAAAATGCATTGTCACCTTCTTAAGATAAGAGGAAGTGGTTTTAATTCAACTTGCAAGATTCGACAAACTAACAAACAAACATTGCAAGATAAATAAAAGCTTGTACAAAGCTTGTAATAAAACGGTCTTAGAAATTCTTCAATTCTTCAACCATAGATTAATCAGAAAATTAAAATTTTATTCAAGAAAAACCTAGACGACATCAAGGCATTGTAAATCTATCCCACGTTAAACTGCGCCTAAGAAAATTACACGTAAGTACCTACGAGACATTGCCCATTCACCCTCCATCACGAACAGTCCGACCACAACTGCTTGTGCAATCGCAACCGTTCACCGACATTACAAATCCAGACACGCGATCTCGTCCTCGGCTAAAACAAATCCGATTATTTTCCCGAAGTTTTCGGCAAAGCGTGATTCCTTCCCTAGCGTGCGAGCGAGGGATGTGAGTGAGAGAGAGCGGGATAGTATTGTGGGACCGTGGCCGACGGCCCGTGCGGTTGCCGGTAGCTTACGACCGCGGTGTCGAGTACTAAGTGCGAAAGGTTTTGATACTTGATATTATTTTATGTGTGGAGAAACTTGAGCTGCATTTTTTCTGTCTTAGATGGAATTTTAGATCGTTAAATTAATACGTTTCAAGGAAATGTAATACTCTTAGGCGTTGTGAAAAGAATAAAGATAGTTATAACGTTGCGTACTAACTGTTGCCCGCGACTTCGTCTGCGATCCAGGATAAAAAGTAGCCTACGTTCTAACCCAGTTCATAGTCTACCCATGTGCAAAATTTCATCTAAACCCGTTCAGCCGTTTTAGCGTGAAATCGTAACAAACAAACTCACAGTACATTACTTATAATATTAGTTAGGATAACACAGAAAAAGTTACTAAGTACTTGTAATAATTACAAAACAAATAAAAGAAAAATACTTCGATTGCTGTAACAGATGAGAAAATTGAATTGCTAATTTGACATTACAACGCATAAACTACACCCTACTTGTAGGAATTATGAATCCGTAAAAAGGATTGCGTAAACCTTTCCTAAGAGTAGATTCTAACAAAAAAATGTCTACAACTGTCACAAATAACTAACACACTTCATAAATCAGACCCTCCTATTCACGGCTCACACCGTACGTACTTACACTAGTTTACATCGGGCTCTTTATAATAATTGTCGATGCGCGGTCGGCGGCCGCGATAAGGGATTACGGGCTCCCCCTGCCAACACCACCCACCCCCACTTTATCCCCCCTCGTTTGCCCTGCTGGCTTTTTTCCCGCGCGCTTGCACTTTGCCACAGAAAGTGGAGCGGAGTGAATATTGAATTATGAATTAAGATATGAGCTAGTTCGCTTTAAGAAGGCGTTTTACGCTTTTCTTAGATGCTCTGCGGAAGAGAGGTCTCGCTTACAAACTTTATTGTTATGACAGTTTGTGTTACACGTTACGCTGCGGATAAAGTGTTTTGTACTTAACGTTAAAAACTGTGACGAGACACGTTAAATAATATTTTGGAGAGGAGAGTCTGGGTCAGCCTTAGCTTAACATGTAGTCGTTTTGTGTTGTATTCATATCGACGCCCCCAAGCAATAAGTCGGTAATAGGAAAACTCACATTTTACAGGAGAAATGTTTTTCTGTTTTTGTTGAATATCTTTTTAACTAGTCGTACTATTGAGGACATCAATACATCAAACGAAAGTATTATTTTTGTGTAATTCAATTACGATGTCAATATTAAACTGAGTGTGTGAAAAATCTTGCAAATTAAGAAAATACATATTACAAAAATATGATAGGTAAATTGTTTAATTAATATACACTGCGCCATTATTGCAGGAAATTTATTAAAAATGTTGATACGTAACATTACGATATGGACTTTTCCAACGTTATTTCATATCTTGAAAACGATACGTAATTTGTTATTACGGGGTTATTGTGGTTATTTTAGATTGACACTGTAACAGTATCGTTATAAAACGTTATTGTTTTTATCGAAAACAGGACTAGACGTGTTCAAATTTGATGCGTATTGCAATTTTACACATATTTATTAATAAATTATGTACTTTAAAAAGCTTGTTAGTTCGCATTACGGTTTGAGCTTACTCAAAATAATTCGACAACAACGACGTGCTAGCGGTTACAAGATCTGCCCGAAATTAGTTATTTACGCCAATAACACGGTAATAGCAACTTACCAAAATTAAATTCGCTAAATATTTTTGTATTGATACGTAAATATACTTTTCTCGTCACAATTTACTTTTAGAATTTCCCTACAATAAAGGTGTTTTTCATGATTTCTTGGTAAATATCACTACGAAAAATGTGAAATAAATCACTAAGATGTATCCAAACCCATAGGTGCCGAATTTGACATAACAATAATAAGTCCATAATAGCACATTACCGACTTATTGCTTGGGGGCATCGATATATAACTAATATAACGTAGTGATTTCATGACAAAGTTTGAATTAAGACAGGTCTGAAAAGTGGCAACTTTCGACTAGTTTCAGGTTCGGATAGCCTTTTTCAACCTTTTTCAAAATTCAGCTTAAAGTTCAGGTCCCAACAGATCCAAAAATGCCACAGAACGTTAATTTGACGATTCAATAGTTTAAATATTACATGACGACAAACTTTTCTATTGTTTTGTTTTCTACGAATATTCTTGAGTAAAGTTCCCCGAAGTTCGTGACCGGGATTACATTTTTCGGCTTACTTGTCACCCTTCACTATATCTCAAGATAAGACCGAAAAACCAAAAACCTTGCTTATTTGTGTTTGAAAATGAGTTTTTGATCGCGACTTTCCCGAGTAGCAATATTTTTTATTTAATAAACAGCGCAACGTTTGAGTATTTTATTGGCGTCGACAAAACGCCGGGAACTATTCGCTAAAACATAAATTCCCGGCTCCGTATTCAGAGCGCCCACTCGCCAATAAAGTAGCGATTCCTCATCAGGCAGCCCTACAGTGCGGAGCGATAGAGCCATAACGAAACACAAAGCGTAGCGGCGGCGGCGCTCGGACAGAAACCAGTCCGGGCAAATTAAATATGTAGGAGGCAACTCGCACCCACGCCGCCGCCAGGGCTGACGACGAGTCGTTTTTAATTTGTGCACGTTTATTACTTATTTATGAGCGTTTGTGGAAATTCTTTTTGGAATATAATTTCGTTAGTTGAGAGCTTGTTTATGTGCGACGCGCAACGGTGAAGTTTACACTATTTCAGTTTATTTTTATGTGATGATATTAATATTACATGTTGTATTATAGAGTTCATTGCATGATATGGTTTTGATTTATTTTATTTCGGAATGCAGGTATTATATCTTCAAGTTTGTTTCTAGGATGTATCCATATCCATATTATATACCCCACCCATGTCAAAATGAAAGAACGGTATCCAATCATGCCCAACCCATTAAGCATCCAATCATATAGCTGACAGAGAGGATGAAATGTGACTCATCAACATATCGCGCAAACACAACATTAAAAAAAAATCCTTTTTAGTGACTCGAGAAGTGCTTTTTGTCTCGCCTCACCAGACACAGACTTACCCGCAGTGCTGAATAAGTACCTAACACAAAAGGGTACATCAACAAAAATAATATAATGCATTTAATAAAAGCGTCTCGCAGCCCTACTCACAAAGCGAGTGAGTCGGGCGCGCCGTCATTAGAGGCGGCGTTAGCGACCCGCGCCGCCGCTCGCCGCCAGCCAGACATTTTTTATGCAATCCACAACGCCGACGTTTTTTTCGACACGAACATGTTGCCGCCAACTGATATAGATGCAAGATTTAAACCATTCGAGAGCCATACCTCTTTCGGTACAAGTTTTTGTAGTTACAAGCAACACGGATACCGAGAATGCAAAAAATGGGCTAAGTTTGGCATGACGATCAAATACCTATTTAGGTGGCGGTGGCGTTAGATGTAACCAACAAGTCATGTTGGAGAAGAGCGACGACACCGACGATGGCTCAGAAAATAATTCAGGAACAAGTAGTGTCTGTATCAGCGCGAAATCGAACCGAAAGATTTATAGCGGATTTATCTTTGAAAACAAAATAGTGACCTAGTCATAATATGTGTCCTAATTGTCAAAATGGAGGCCAGATTTCAGAAGGCGTTGATTGCAGATACGTCTATAAAGCAAAGTATATTCGCCACCTTTGGGAGTTAATGTACGAATACATTACCTAGTAAGTAATAATGCAGCGCCGTGACTAATTAGCGCTATGATGGGTGGTCTCAGGTCTGTTCTAGTCATCAGTTTCATTAACGTGCGAATATATTTAAGTGTCTAATAATCCATCCGTATCCTAAGGGCACGTCTTCCCTACCATTATCGCGCCCCGTGGTCTACTCTCTGATATGAAATGGTCTCTGTAGTCCCATAGTCAAACATGAGGCTCCAGGGGCTAGTGTGAATCTTTGGGTTCATTCGAGTAATCGAGTCTGTTCAAACCACGCTGGGGTCGCCCGTTCGGTGCATTTCATTAATTCTATCCTAGTTGACTATCTGGCGTTATTGTCCAAGTCAGAGAGCATGTTATTGAGGTACTTGATGAATTCACTGAAATTTTTAGTTACTGGTATCATTTCCACGTCAAAGTGACTTTATTTTCATGACTCATGTAAAGTTTCCACTTTAGGTGCATTACTCGTACTTTGAGTATCGTCGTCTTTATTTCCAAGGAATATAAAAAGAAGTGCAAGCATAAGTTATCGTCTTGCGTGGTACAAGTGGCCTAAAAAACAAAGAGTGTCGCTCGCACACCCCGTATGGAAGCCGTGTCGGGTCGCCGCGGTGGGCTCGGTGGCCGGTGGGTGCGGCCCACTATGGCGCGGCGTGCGCTCGCCGCCGGCCATAAGCTTAACTGTACGCTGCTATGCTACCCACGTACACCGCTCCTACAGAACATGCATTTCACGCTTTGAAGAATTATATTTTAACTGTTTTAAAACGATGTTCCATTTATCCGAATGTTTTTGAGATTCATTTTGTAGTATTATTCAACATACATAATAGAGCTTTTATCAAACTTTTGCATTAAAATGAACCAATACCAAATCCTATAAAAGGATTATTTTATTTTAATGCTTATCTGATCATCATTCATCATACCATCAATTTCGTTAACAAACGCATGACAACTAGATACTGCATGACGTGACCTCCTTTCAGACCCTAATAAATAATTACAAACTAATAAACACATTTATCACGATACACATACATAGCTACTAGAGGCTCATAAATCAAAGCATCAAGCTGGAGCAGTCGGCGTACACGGCAGCCCATTAAACCGGCTCGGTGACAAGGTGACGTGCGCCCGCCGCGGGGGCGCGATAACGCGGCCCGTATCCTGTGTCGTGCCGAGTAGGGCTGCCGACGGACCGGGCTAAGAACCTCTTATTGGCATTTTTTATTGCTCCTACTGCGTGCTTTATTGTTTGCTTATAAACTTAGAATTGTTTTGTGTTAGTTTTTCTGAGTGGGAGAAGTAAGTTTTCAGAAAATATGTGGTTTTGTTTGTATTTATGTCCTAAATAAATTCTTATCAAAAGTTTTAGACCTTGAAAATGTGTTTTTGATGCCCCCCTAATTCAACAAGCAGATAATGCTGCAGTTTGTATGCAGTTCAAATCCATACTTAATTTCATAAAATATTCCATTCATGAATTCAATTGGGGGAGGCAATACTCTCGGTAATATCGATAACTTTCGATGTCGTGGAATCTTGGCAGCCCTGTTCGTGATGCTCGCCCGCCTGCCTCGTTCAATATTTGAGTATCTATACGTGTTATGGATGCCTGGTATGGTACTTTCGGTGGATTACCGCACGGCTGGCTACGCTTCGCCTTTATTGTACCTGCGAGTTTTATAGTCTCGTGCCTCTCGTCTCATGTTTACGACGATGACAAATCGGGAGGTATAATTAAAAAGATTTAATTTAGCACCTCTTTGAAGGCTTAGTTAGATTATGAGCTGGCAGCTTACGCTCGCATCGGATTTTATCGTCCGACACTTTCTACGTACTTGCAAACTAAAACAATCTGGTGAGTGCCTAGTAAAGTCGTAGTAACTAGTATAAGTCATCTGATGTGTAGTACCTACATGCAGGTGTGATAAAAGATCTTCAAATACTACCATTGCCATCGCCATTTCCACCACGTTTATTACAGCACTTCTATCAAGGTTTATCAGGACGCCCCCTTACTCTCACCGGTCTCACCTTTAATAACACTACATACGTCTGCCTATATTACAGCAGCTGTTATTACTGTGAGGGACATTATTTATATGGCGTATAAAATGAAGCGATTGTGATTCAGCGTCACGTTCTGACGCCACTTTTATAAAGATCCTGACGTTAAAGAGTACTTTGAGAGGTGCACAGCGTGAGACGTGCGACTTGCAGAGAATAATCTGGTTTGAAGTTTACTGCTCGTATTTTCTGTTGCCGTGCAGTTAATGACGTGAATTTTATAGTGAGAAAGGCTAACGATATAATGCTGGGATAATAATTTAAAGCAGCCTCGTAAATAAACCCCATTGTTTATCATTTGTGCACTGCCACCCATGCCGCTACGTCATAATCTCTATAAAAGTAAAACAATGCACCCACAATAGGAAACCCGATGCGTAGAAGGCCAATCGCTTAGTCAGTGCGCCGATTGAGCAGTCAAAAATCCTTAAGGATTAACAAACTAATCTGTGACGAATTTACTGTCATCTATGCAAAATATATCCACATGTACCGTCTACTTTAATTGAAATGAAATCGATAGAATATAAATATTGAATGCCAAGTATCAAAACGAGTTAGTCGCGTTGGGCTCGCAACGCGCCCCGGGCCGAAATGAAGCCGCATTTGCGAGCGTGCCACTGATCACTGCCGCTAAAATGATTGCTCCTGTCTGGTGACAAGACTTCGTTATATTACTTACACATGCTGTACTCGCGATTTTGCTTGGTAACCATTGGTAAGTAGTTTTTAGTGTGACTAGTTTCTACAGCTCTATCGTTATTTTCTATTTAGTTTTCAGTTTAACCCAACTGATTGGTAAACTAACAGACAGACGACGCTAACGATGATAAAAAAACACGAGAAGGTGATGAACTAAGAAAGGATTAATTGAAATTCGAAACTCTACTCCTGACTTGGTCAAACAGGGTTGTAGTACACTGTGTTGGCTATTAATACATTGTATTAAGTGTGTCAACTTCATTTTCGATTGTAAAACTGAAAAACAAAAGAGTCATCATACTCAAAGTAACTTAATACCCTACCCAACATTGATAAAACGTCTGTCTGTGAACAGTAGTCGTTGACGGCAAATATTGACAGTAGCTCCTGCTCCAAAGCTGAATATTTACCCAATAAATATGTGTCTACTGTAGCGCGGGCCGTGCGTTCTGATAAGTTGTAGTTCATATATCTGGCTCGTTATGGAACCCAGCGGGTAGGTCGGAAAAGCGTGGCGAATCGGATACCTTTTCTGCAGTTGGGAGTTGAAAATGTTGACTTATAATTATGTACCTTGTATACCTTACACTTATTCAAAATATAAATGTGGTATTTGTATTTTGATTTTTCCAGTGTCCGTTTGAAATGCAAGGAAGTCGGTTTTGCCAATAAATATGACAATAGCAAGTATAGCTTGTGTCATGTCTAAAAAACCGTTATAGTGTCCATGTACCTCATTTCCTTTTCCCGTCCGTCGCTCAGCATGGTACGGCCCCGAATGAGTTTACATTCACATGTGTCAGCAGTAGACTGGTCAAGTAAGCTGTTATAATTAGCAATATTGTAAAAGAACTGTTTTACTTTGGTATACAATAAAGTACATATATTCTACCTATATATTTAATCCTTGATGCTGTTGCTTCTACAAAACTTTTATAAAATCTAAAAGCATCAACTCCACATACGCGCGGTATACCCCGCGACGTCCCGCACCAAAGTGATCCCGTGTCACGCTCAACACGGCGACGCGGCGAATTGCTGGCGCGGCGCCAACGTTTGATCAAACTGTCTGCGGCCAATGATTACTGACGAAAAATTATTGGCTGTATGACGGTGACTTATCTTTTGTAAACGCGTGGTTAAGCTCATTAGTAGATTGTGTTAATGCAATTTGCAATGCGAATGGACAAAAATCGTAATCGCGATAAAAAAAAATTCAATGCGATTGATGATTCACGAAATATTTACGGATATCGTCACGATCACGACTGCCAGTTGTCTAATTAACTTGGTCGACTAGTATTAAGGCTCCTACATACTGGCGCGACTTGTCGCGCGACGCGTCGCGACACAAAGGCACCGCTTGTAGCGCTACACGCGGTGTCTTTGTGTCGCGTCGCGTCGCGCGACAAGTCGCGCCAGTATGTAGGAGCCTTTATGCCATACTGTAGGTAACTATCGAAGTGAAGTGCCATTGTATGATGCTTGAATTCTTGGAAAGTGTTATCTATGGTGTGGCTGATCACTGTTTACCGATATACTGGAGGGAAGGATAAAACTCCTTGGAATCCTTACCTCCTTGTCCTCCTCATGGCGATCACTCACGCGGTGACACGGCTGTCCAATAATGGGTAAAGTCTGTAAAATACTGCGAAAGTTCGCTCACTGTGGTTGCCATCTGTTGGTCATAAGTAGAACTACTCTAATTATTATCAGCTAATGATGACTTTTTATTTCTGTAGTTCGGCTACTAAGAACTAAGCACATTGACTACATTGAGTATCTAGGTATCCCCTTTAGTAATTTTGAAGAGTGTTCCCAAACCAAACTCGGTCAAAGTCACAAAATGTATCTGTGTCCAATACAGTTACGATAAATCTTGGATTTGTAGGAAGTTAGTAACCCTAGCGAGCACTACGGACAGGCGACAAAAACTCCCAATCTTTGGGCGTTTGAGAACGTTCGTTCGTACTCGATAAATCGCATATTTATCTTTAGCACCTTACTTACGGTGGATTTGATTCGCAGATAAATTGCTACGAAGAACGCCTACGAGCTTTGATCTCCTGGTACTTGTTGTAAATTTCCAATGTAAAAAGGCGTATCTGCATGCAAGTAATGCGGCGATCTGGGAGTTTATTTTTTTTTTATAATCTGTATTTTACGAAAATTCGGGTACTTACGGTATATTTCTGTGTATGCCCTGAAGATATTCTTTCCCATTTTTTGTCTGACTTCACTAAAGGCGGTTAATTGTTGTAGTATTAAATGAAGACGTAACAATTATCTATTAAAATTGATATTATTTATCTATTTAACACAATTTGTCAACGTGAACTTGAATTACTTCATTTCATTTGAGGTTGTTGTAATAAACAGCCAACAGGGAGGCATTCAAATAATGAATTGGAACTGTAACCAAAATTCCGCACACAGAGGAAAACCGCGGATATATGCTGCGACGCGGCAATACTGCCTACAAGTCATAATGGCCTAGTATTTGTTGTAAATTACTAGATTAAAAAGACTTAAATGCGAATTTAGTTAGGAACGAATTTAAATTAAATGTAGATGGCGTTGCCGACAATTTAATTGGTTTTTGTGGATCATAATTATTTGTTTTTTTATCGAATGTCTCTTGCATTTATTTATTTATTTATTTATCAATTCCATCTACTTTTATTATTTTAATTTCATCTATTTATTCACAACACCATTCACATTATGTTTGAACTTATTATTGCGTCGTTATCGTTTTCATAATTTAATGTTAGTTACTCTTCATTTTGTTGTTTATTGAAAGAAATTAACGTTGAAGAAATTAAAATATTGCGCGTCATAGTGACGATAAGTTATTTTAATTCACAGAAAAACGAAAATTTTAATAGTTATTAATAAGGGTAAGTAAGTACATAATTGAATACACACCGCAAATAGTAAGTGATCATAATTTAATTATGTGGTTGATACTAAATGGGCAGAACACAAGTTAATTAAAAGTACCGACTAAAATTCCACACAAATAGTGCAACGGGGCAAAGTAACCTCCATTCCGAATGTGACTGAAATACCAGGGGCGCAGAAACAAAGAGCGGTGGCCGGCGCGCCGAGCTGTGTCGCATTAGCAAGGCGGCACCTACATAATTTAGCTATAATGACGGCTCGTCGTTACCTCCCGGGCCATTAGGTGCCGCCGACTACCTACGTCGGCGTCGCATCGCGCCTCGTGTGAATCCGCGCGATATAACTTTGGCACGGTGCTACATACCTAGTAACTATCTGCCGTCCTCTAACTAAAAGGCAGCTAAGCGCAAAAAGTAGTTCTCGAGAAAACGCTAAAATAAGCGAGAATTGATGTCTCTTGAAAAGTATGCTACCTAAGATCAAGGTTGCAAGTTATATATGTAGGCATAGTCTTTCTGCACATTATGTGATATATTTCACTTATTTATATTTATCATACTTTATTTAAATTCATTTTCTAACTTTTAGCTAAGCAATTTTGATCATTTTTACATAATATACTGCACTATAAGGCCGCTAACCATACCTTAACTGCTTTATAGCAAAGCAATTTCTTGTAGCCGCTAAGTCTTGTACTTATAGTAAAAGTTAATAAAATATACTTAGTTATAAAGCAGTTAAAGGGTTTTAACAGACTTATAGCCTAGTAACTAACACTTGGAAGAGTAACTTTGCTTACTTAGAAAGCAGTTATGGGATTTTAAACGCTTTTAAGCCCGGTAACGTAAAACGTATTTTTAGACTACTTCTCTTAATGCTTAACTACAAAGCAGTTAAAGACATCTCGCTCGCAGTTAACTGCCTTTTAAGTAAGCACTTGCGGGTAAAAAGTTGAGAAGTTAAAAACTGTTTTATGAAAATCAGAACTTTATTTACATACTTATTAAAAAATAATAGACAATCAGTACGACTAATTAAATTGTGTAGGTTATTAAATTATACGCTGAAACATAACAAATAACTTATTATTAATTAAACAATATAAAATAAAATAAAACAAGTTTAATGAAACTTTTACAAATCGTATTCAGTATTATAATTATTTTATAAAAAATAAACATGTAAGTAGCGTTTTTGAAAGCTTTATGGCACATGACACAAATTGGATTAAAATTCTTATGCACTTATGAATAATATCACAATCAGAGATCAATAATTATTGCAAAGTTGAAATAATATAATTATTGTGCGTAACACATAACGTCATAATCAATTAAATATTAGACTTAATATAAAAAAATATAAATTTGGCCATTTTTATGCTTAAATACTATCTAATTAAAAAGTTAAACAAAATGAATCAAATTAGGTAAATAAGCACGTACCTAGTAACAATTGTGTAGTATCATCAAAATTAAGTAATTATTACGTAAACACAAATAGTTAATAAAATATAAAAAAAAAACATTATTCTAAAGGCACTTTTTCAGTCTTTATGTTTACAGACTACGTATCCTAATTTATAAAGTAACGTTTCTTTTGTTTTTCTTCTGGTTCAATTCAGATATATTATTTCCTTTAACGATCGGTAAATTTTGCCAAAATAACATCTTATATTTAGGTACAATTGGCGATAACTTTGTTAAAAGATTAAGCTTTCTCTCCTCATCTATTCCTTTCGGTTGCGTATGATATGTTAAAACAAAATGCGGGTTCTTCAAGTATTTATCATTTAAAAATTTAAGAGATACATATTCTTCATCAAAAGCTTCTTTATAATGGAGATCAAAACTTCCTCGTTTAAAACACACTTGATTCATATTTTTAAGATACGCTCTGGGACTTGAATTTTGTATGCGTCGATCTGATACGTTACCTACGTAGTTTATAAAATCTTGAGGCTGCATGGATTTAACCAGAACTTTACCTTTATTTGCTGAGGCCACTACATTTTCAAAGTCTGTGAAATCATAGATGGTCTTTTTCCGCTTCATCGATAATTCGACTTGATGGTGAAATTGATCACAGCTCATAAATGTGTGACCCGGTTCGAAATAAAATAGAGTGATAGTTTTTGTGGCTATTAAGTCACTATTGATGATGTCGATTAGCATAGAAAACAATAACCAGTTTTTATTTTGAGATGTACAATTATCAAGCCACAAATGGATTGATTGGATATCTCGAAATTTAAGTAAAAAGCTGTAATAAGCACTCATGATATCTTTCTGTTTACGGCCTGCTATACCATCATGCCATATGACGGCTAAAGGTTTCACATCCTTTGTGATTTTCCCTACTGGTGCGAATGTCTGGTTATATACTGTAAGTCTAGGGCAAAAAATTATGGATTTAAACGTATCTAGTCGTGGTAACATAATTACCTTTTCTAAGTCACAACTAAAATATATCTGTTGAGTATTCTGTGCCAAAGTTTTGTGTAAATCGTATAATTCTCTTGCCTTTTTATATTTGCCATGGTGTTTTGCCCATGTCGAACATGCATTACAATCGGGTATAGCTTGCGTGCGAACATTATGGTTTGTATCAAGACTATGCAATCTGTAAGATTCGCATATTTCGCATTCCTCATTTCCTAGTCGAGTGAACGATATGTTTAGACTCTTTAGATGTGTTCGGTATAACTCATAACTCACTTTATATTCTGGATATTTTGAACAAAAGTCAGAATACATAAACGTAATATTAATTTCGCTGGGCAAATAACGTCGATGAGGAGCGTGTTCACGACGATAGTGCGGTGCAGATGGATTGTAAGATTCAATATGTTCCGTAATAATATCTCTATTAAGAGCTGGAGTCTTTACGTGCAAGCCCCGTTTATCAATATCTTTGTCAGGATTAAGAGAATTAAACAATATTTTATCATTTTTTTTGGAATAACCTAAAGTAGTTAAGAAAAATACTTTGCATACCTTCATTAAAAGTCCATCACTCTTTTGTAAAGTAAAAGCTCTTTTTGCGTTTCTCTTAGGCTCTTGAACATATTTTCTCTTAGGAACTGCTACCGTATAATTACTTCTTATAAATAATCTTCTTTCAGAATGTGTCATCATCCAATACTTGTGGTTAATATCCAAACTTTCGTTAACGTTCCTCGGGAGTAAATATAGATGAACAACATTTTGTACACTTCATATCACAGCCTGTTTTTACATTGTACTTGCTTCTGCGTTCCTTTTCCTTCTCAACTAATCTATCTTTCAAGCTGGTATCATATTTCTTTCTCTGTGTGGAAGATGGTGGTGCTAAATTTACTAAATCTGTAGAAATAGAACAATCAATAATAGATAAAGATGTATGTCTCTTCTTAGGTAACCGATGTCCAATAATCTCTTCTGTTCTTGTAAATTCTTGAGTATGTCGTCGCGTTATTATTTTTTTGGGAATCGTTTCAGTTATTGAGGTTTTCCTTTTCAATATTGGGTTACTTTTAGGGTTTGAAACTGTATTTTGTCTTTGCATGTCATAACCATATTCAGTATCATCACTAAAAACTTCGTCACATGGTTGGTAGTTCTTATCCTTAACGGAGTCATCACTGTCATAATCTAATATTTCTGGTATAATGCAGTGAGAAGAAGATGGCATCGGAGA
Organism: Atethmia centrago; assembly: GCA_905333075.3. Taxonomy (NCBI): domain Eukaryota; kingdom Metazoa; phylum Arthropoda; class Insecta; order Lepidoptera; family Noctuidae; genus Atethmia; species Atethmia centrago. Next base: position 22,125,813 of record HG995385.1, read on the forward strand.
AAGACTAGGGGGTATCGATTCGTGGCAGTATAAAGAATGTGTTTCAAGCTGTTGAGTTAATGTTTCTATTGTAAGCTTCAGAGTTTCTTCTGACTGGCTATAATTATATGTGATTTGTGTTTCATTGAATTTTTGAAATACTTGTGATGTCATCGAGTAAGGTTCTTGGTAGAGAACATTAACTAAATCTTTAATGTTCATGCGGGCGTACTTTGATTCTTTTTGGCTAATATTAGAGCAAGACGAATTGCGTGTAGATGGCATGCTGTTAGTTTCAAGGCGTTGGTCCTCCAACGCCTGGTCTTGGTCCACCAACACACTATTCATCATGGTTTGGATCCTTGATGAAAAAACACAGGAACGTCTAGAATACAATGAAATATAATCAGTTAATTAAGTAATGAACTAATTAAACGACATCTCTTTCGTACTAGTAGGTATAAAACAATCAACAATCGAAACAGATACCTATAACAACTACGATGAACTTAGAAACAGGGTAGGTACTTCAAAACCCTTTTACAATAGTACATAATGAAAACTAGCAGCACGTGTTTTACCTTTGCAGGTATTACGGAATACAGAAAAATGTATGGTACCAAAAACAGGTATTTATACAGTTAGTTAAATTAAAAACCATCCATTCGTTTTTGCTTAAAAGAGTTACTTACAAACATCAGTTTATATCCAAACATACTTTCGCATTTACAATAATATTATAATGTCAGCTTACCTTTGCCTATTTTGCGCCATTCTCGTAATCGTGGGCCCAAAAAGCAAGAGACGCGCCGCACGTCCGTCCGCTAGGACCACCCGAAGTGAAAAGGAAGGAATTATAGCCTGAGCAGCTCAAACGCAAACGCAAGTCACAAGCGTGTAACTGCTTTTTAGTCTAGTATTGTCGTTTAGCTGCTCTCTAGCGATTGATATTTAGCTAATACTAATTTCAATACATAACTTAAAAGTCGCTATTGGCGTATAACTGCTTTCTAGTGTAGTTTTTCTTTATAACTGCTTTATAGTTAAGGTACGATGTTCCGATGGTTATTTGTATGACACAATACATGAAGGTAGTTAAAGAAGCTTAGCTGCTTTTTAGTCAAGCATGAATAGATAACGTACTTTTAGTTAAGTAAATTTAGAAAAAATGATACATCAATTTGCCGTTAAAGTATGTTAACGTCTTTCTAGAGAAGTATTGTGGCTTAGCCGCTTTTTAATTAAGGAAGTAACGAAATTTATGTGGTTTAACTGCTCAGCAATGTACTGTATCTCTAAAACTATTAATCATAGAAAAATGATTCTTAGACCAAAAGATAGAGCATCGAAAGTTGTATAAGACTACATAAAAAAGTGAAAAACGACCAACTGTGGCTTAGCTGCCTTTTAGTTAGAGGACGGCAGCTATATGTACGTTACGTCGAAATATATATTAATAACGTACTTGGTTTCAGGTTTACTATGTATTTGTGTACATACAACACGTTGTTTGGATGTCGACTGTGTTGACTGACGGCTGGGGCGACGCGAAACTGGCGCTCAGTGAATTTTAACGATTAGCGATAGGAATTTAAACGAAGCAGCTGTATTTTAAGGAGAGACGGGCGTGCTTCGTATAATTTTACCCACAGAAATAAGAAAGAAGGCCATCCTAATATCTGTGAGATTAGGTACCCCTAAATACGTCAAAACTATTGCACATTCTAGATATCATTAAAAAGTAGGTAAGAAGACACCATACTTACGAGTATGTAGGTGTACAATACCTACTCTTTCTTGTTCCACCACAAGATTATGCCGATAAACATCCAAGGCACATCAGAACAGGCTGTTCTTATCTTCCCCGCAATTTACTAAGAAAAAAAGCTTTCGAAACATCCAGTCTCGTACCAGACGTGCTTAAGTAGACATCTGTCAGATGATCACGGCGACACCCGCCAGGCGTGACAAAGTCACGGCTTTCCGTAAAAATGCGCGAAGCGAAATTCTGCAATATTTGAAGCGCGGACGCCTCGGGAAAGGCGGCAATCAGCAGCGCGCGGAAACTGACAAAAGTTGGTAAGCGGAATAATAATTACTTGACAGCAGTGGATTTAAATTGATTGATTCGAACAAAGTACAAATACGCGGCAAAAATGAAGCAGCAAGAACAAATACTTACCCGAAACATTTTTTCATCCCATAAATTCAAACTTCGCGTTCTATTTTTGAATTACAAAATATGTACCTAGTGATGCTCTATACGATTGGTACTCGTGTCGTAGTCACTCACAAAATTGAGTAAAACTTTATCGATTGTAGGACAGAACTGGGACATAACAAGTGGTACGTACTCCTAAACAGTTTAATCGCCGACATCGCTTCGTGATACCTCCCCTCTGTATTTTTCCGGCCACTTGCTCCCCCTGTTCATCCCTCGCTGAACGGACACTCAACATGACTTAGGTACTTTTGTTTTTGGATCTATATGTACTCGCCTCCTTAAATATTTCGAGCTTAGAGCGCAGTAAAGGGAGGTTGAAGGATTAACTTGTTTTTACGGAAAGTTATTTCGCTACAGTTAGTTTCTATTCGTGGTAGGTACAAAAAACTTCAAACGGTTCTAAAACATGCGTAATAGTATTTTTAACTCCCGACGAAAAAGAGGGGTGTTAATAGTTTGTAGTGTGTATGATACACAGTGTATCAGTGTGTCTGCCTGTGGAATCATAGCTCCTACATCCGTATAGCTCCTGTACGGATGAACCGATTTAGTTATTTTTTTGAAGATGTTTATTCCGTAATGGCGCGAAGAATGACAGATACAAATAGCTGTCGCGTCCTATAAAACCATTGAAAAATACAAAGATTTGGAAAATCCAAAAGTGCACGCCTCACAGACAGAAACATGTTTAAAGATTAATTTTACGGAAAATACTCGTATCTAAGAAAATTTAAGTTTATGGGTATCTTTTAAACGGTTAAGAGTTTGATAACGAAAATCAATATAGGCACTTATTAGTTACTTAAGTTATCTTTCGGATGACGAAGGATGAAAGAAAACTTATAGAAGAATTAGAATAATCCATTGTGTGTGACGACGTGGATCGTGACGACAGACACACTTTCCAACGGAAAGCAATACACGTAATTTTTTTATTACGTTTTTTGTTATAATTATATAGTTATATCAAGGTATCTATAAAAATATATTAATCTTTTAATGTCAGTTTAATGTCAAGTCTCTAGTTTTTTTAAAACTTCTCTGCTATTATGCATTCTATGTATTAATTGAGAGTAAATTGAGAGTAGTTTCTTATCATATGGTCTCTCCAGAGGTATTGGAATGGTTTTCCTCTTATCTTCGGGGGCGTCAGCAGTCTGTTCATGCTGGTGACTCTTCGTCGAGTTGGTGTGATCTTGCAGCTGGCGTCCCTCAAGGCGGTATATTATCTCCTCTTTTGTTCTCCATTTTTATTAATCTCATTACCACCGAGCTTCGGGCTGCGTATCATCTCTATGCCGACGATTTGCAACTTTACTGCCATGCAAGTGTTGATAACATTTCTGATGCGATTGAGGAGCTAAACCGGGATTTAGGTGTGGTCAAAAACTGGTCTGATCGTTTTGGAGTGGCGGTTAACCCTACCAAGTGTCAGGCTATCTTAATAGGGAGCCCCCACAGCATAAGGAAGCTGAATGGCTTATCTTTTCCACCTGTAATCTTTGACAACTTAGTCATTCCGTTTAGCTCCGATGTTAAAGATCTTGGTCTGCATATCGACATTTGTCTTGACTGGCAAAAGCAGGTGACGACTGTTAGTAAGAAAGTCACCGGAACGTTGCGGTCGCTCTATCGGTTGAGAAATCTTCTCCCATCACACATAAAGGCAATGCTTGTACAGTCCTTAATCTTTCCCATAATCGACTATGGTGATGTGTGTTACTATGACCTGAATGCAGATCTCCTCAATAAACTTGACCGACTTCTCAATAATTGCATTCGATTCGTTTTCAATCTTCGTAAGTATGACCATGTATCCGCACACCGTGTGCTTCTAAAATGGTTACCCATTCGTCAGCGCAGAGAGGTGAGGGCTCTGTCTATGTTGTTCTCTATTCTCAACAAACCCACTTCTCCTTCTTACCTGACTTCCCATATTCAATACTTGTGCTCTGCCCATAGTAAAAATCTTCGTTCCACCAACAATCGTCTTCTTCGATGTCCTTCTCACCGCTCTGGTTTCATTCGCTCTTCTTTCTTTGTCCAGGCTGTCTTTCTTTGGAATGCGCTTCCTCTGAACATCAGAACGGTGACCTGTCGGTTGTCTTTTAAACTGAAGGCACGTGAACATATACGTAAGAAGCTGGCAGAAACATCCCAGCGCTGATATTTTGCTGGATTCGTTTTCTCCTCTACTGATCGATATTTCCCCACTACCGATCGTTATTTCTCCTGACAAAGTTTATTCTGTTTATATGTATGTATCTACGTATGTATTCTTGTATTGTAAAGTTATTTTCGTGTTATCTATCCCTTAAGTTGCACCTGCCATGTGTCTTCTCTGCATCACCCTAAGGTTGACTGGTAGAAAATGCCTCAGGCATTAAGTCTGACTTTGTACGGTATTATTTTTTTTTATACTTGTGCATAAAGTTTTAATAAATAAATAAATAAATAAAAACGATTTATGTTGGACAATTTTGACAAGGCGACATATCGAGGTACAGCACTCACACCGAAGCCGCTAAGCTTAAGGAGTGCTAATGAATAAAATAGGATTTTAAATAGTAAAATGAGTACCTACCGGCTACCGACCTACTTTAATAACTGAAATATAACAAAATAGTAAAGATCGTGCAGACTTGCGCGATATCGCGTGTGCGATAGCCAGCAATATGCCTGTCGCACCCGCGATATCGCCTCAGTGTGCACGAACCTTTATTCTTATAAGGTGGATCCGCAGTGGTAGCCCGCGAAATTAAAATTGTCTTACGTTTTTTGAAATTTGCAGGTAAGTGTCAAGTGGTGTCTTGATCAAAATATTATTAGCGACCATAACAAATACGTTAAATACTCAGAAAGTTTTGCAAAAGTTAAAAAAATGTTCTATAAGTAAATATTTTTTTATTAAATATTTTCAAAGTACTCTCCACTAGCCTCTATACAAAGTTACATGCGTCTGAACCAGTTTTCGAAACACTTTTTCCAGTCCGCCGCAGACATCTCGTTTGCAGCCTGCTCGAATGCTGACAGCGCATCTTCCGGCGACAAAAATTGTATCCCTTTGAGCTGATTTTTTATTTTAGGGAATAAAAAGAAGTCACACGGTGCTAGGTCAGGGTTGTAAGGAGGGTGACCCAGGAGTTTGACCGGCGTGTTGTCCAGGATGTTCCTCGTTTTGAGCGCCGTGTGCGAAGGCGCGTTGTCGTGGTGGAGCAGTAGCCCGCGGAGCCCTGTGTTTGGTCGGTTGTTGCTCACAACAGAGAAAACTTCTGCCAAGCATTTATTTAGTAGTACCTATGCCATTCAGCATTGATGCTTTTTTGGTTCCGTAAAGGAATTGACACCAAGTAGCCAGTCAAATTGAAAAACCTCGCGATCAAAATCTTCCCCCCGCTTCTAGATCGCTTCACTTTGGTAAGCGTTGATTCGTTTTGAATCACCCAAACCGTCGACTAGCGCTTCGTTTCAGGATCGTATTGATAAATCTAAGACTCATCACCTGTAATGACGTCGTAAACACGCCGAGACGAGCCTACTTCAAATTTGTTTATCATATCACGGCACCATTCCACCCGGGCCTGCTTCTAAGCATTGGTTAGGTTGTGCGGCACCCAGCATGAAACTATCCTCCTCACGCGAAGATGCACGTGTAGAATTTCGTGAAGGGTTCCCGATCCAACCAGCAGTATGAACTGAATCTCTTGATACGTAACTCGCCTGTTGTCATGGATTAAATTTTTCACTGCTAGCACGTTTTCTTCCGTAACAGCCGTCAAAGGGCGACCACTTCTTTCTTCATCCCCCAAAGTTAGTCGACCGCGATTGAATTCGATATACCAACGATACATGGTTGCCTTAGAAGGGCCTTCATGCATGAATGCCATTCCATTTGAAGTCTATCGTACGATTCGTCCGGTTTCAGGCGACACTTGAAATCGTAAAAAATCATAGCGCGAAAATGTCCCCGGCGCAGATCCATTTTTAAATGAGACACGATAATTTAAATTAACTCGCAAACAATGTGGAGGGAAATTTTGAAATTGGAACGTACCTATTTTTACTTACAAATAATCATATTTTCAAAATAGATTATAACTGGCCAGTCTCTCATACATAAAAACTTTTTTTTGCAATACTTTCTGAGTGGCCTGGTATGTATTTACAGAATTATAACCATAATCAATATATCGTTCATTTGCGAGAAGCTTGACATAAGTAATTCAAATATACTAGTTTTTGGGTATGATGAATTCAAAGTTTTATTGCAGCGGTAAGAATGCGACGAAGTATATATACATAAATTAATTAAGCTACTCCAATGTACCCCCAGGCAACAAACTAATTTTATACTAAATCTATTTTTATACTAAGTGTGACATTGATGTTTTTTTTTTATGTATACCTACAATGACATTAATATTTACTTTTTGAATTATTATATTTTATTTTTTTTAATTTTTGTGAATGTGAAGACTATGTGGATTATTGTTTTTATTATTTCTCTCAGTTAGTTTTCATCTTGGTCTGGCAGTTTGAGTCATTTAAGCGGCCTACCCAAATGTCCTTTCTTTGGTATTGTTCGTCGAATCGTTGAGCTCCTTAAGTTCTGAGTTGAGCTGCATGATTACTGACAAATGCGTGCACTGACTGGACAGGTACACTCAATCTGTGTGGTTCTTTCCTCAAAAGACCATTTCAGATACCAATCTATATGGTCTTCACATGATCTGACCAAAATTATGTTTGGACTTTAAAAGAGACTGTGACCTCTGAGTTTGTTTCGGCCTTTCTTCTCAGAGTAGTCAAATAGGAAACGCCGAGCTCATCTAGTTTTTTTTTCTAAATATGATTGACGTGTAAAAGTGTTTGTACAAACCTACTTACAGAAAATAAAATCATTTCATCATTTCATTTCATTTCATATAAAATCATTTCATCAATTGTAATGACCGTTTACCTAACTGACATATTTTAAATTGAATTATTTTTATTAATGGCATGCCACCTTAATTGTAATTGCTTGTTTATGTTAATTTTGTACGCCATATATTGGCAAAACATAGTGCACATATTTTAGACAATAATTATACTATCGGTAACCATACCTATGTTTAACAAAATAAATGATTGATTGATTGATTGATTGATTGATCATTTCATTTCATTATAAAGTCACACCTCTCTAGCTCCCTCATTTTTAGTGCTCATCTCATTTACACCAACGGTAGAGGCAACTGCAGCCAACTCAAAATTGCTGCAGATTTATTTGTTATGTCACGCGTCTTGCCAATGAGTGACATCTGTCTTACTTAGATTTGTTCCATAAGAACAAATGTCTAATGGAAAAGCTCTTATGCTAGACGCGACGCGAATTTAGAACATAGTTTTTTATGAAAACTTCATGGAAATTGTTCTATTAGCCTTTACCCAGAAGCTTTACGCCCTTCAATTTTTTCCCAGATTCGCAGACCTTCAGACGAATGTAGGCCTGCTTCGATTCGATTTAATTAAATCACGCAAGTTCATTAATCAGCCATGTAGGCGCATAGGCATACCGACCCAATATCGGTGAACTTGGAAGAGATGACGCTTAGTATATCACATTAAGGTGGATCCAGGAACGTACTACCGGGATAAAAAGTACCCTATGTCAATTCAGGTAAAAAGTCGGTATGATTTTTTCCGTCATCTCCAACAATCATCGTCCTTCGTCTCCCATCCAACCTTAATGAATTATACACTTAAACCTTCCTCATGAATCACTCCGTCCATTGGTTAAAACCGTATGAAAATCCGTCGAAGGCTTTACCAATCCAAAACGTTAATTCAAAATCTATGCAATTATCACATTTACTTAATTATTACATTTACAGAACTGTTTTATAAAAAAAAAAAAAACTGAGCGAGCCTCACAGTAGTTGCATATGATGTGTAAGTGTGTAACATCTGACATCTCACTTTGGTAAGAAGCAACTGAGCAGCGACAGAAGTTAACCTCAATATTTAATACATACTCAAATATTTATTCGAATAATTATTCATTACTAGTGGTCGCTCACTGGTCGAAATAAGACCCTCTCTACTTACAATCTATGTAGTAGGTACATACTAATACCATGCTATTAAAAAGTATCTACTTAATCCATGCTGAAGCTGTCACTTCTTTTTTTTTATTTCAAGCTGTTACTTCTTGTCACACGCTTCCGTCCCTTTTCACGAAATCACTCTCACAGAAAGCGAGAGGAAAAGTGTTACACATCAAAATCCTTAAATTTCATGCAAATTCAAGCTATTGGTACCTGTGATGATGATAATAATTATGGTCTACAATTTCAGTCACAATCACAAAGACGCCAATTTCAAATCACAAAATCTTAACAAAATAGGGTGTTACGATGACAGATATTATTAATATGGCCGACACAGGAAGAGACGCAGCGTAATGTTTTTAAAATTTCACGCTATTTGCTGCCGGGAGGTGGGCAGGCGAAGAAATTATAATGCTGTATTGTCGAGACACTCGGCGGATTTCCGCCTTTTCGTCCGTCGGACTGACTGGGGTGAGGGCATTGTATTAAGCGAAGCGGGGACTGGGAGACAAGAATATTTGTGACAACAGGATGATAGTTTAACGAAGTAGGTACCTAATGAATTTGGAGCAAAAGAAACCGATGAGATTTGGGTGTCGTTGTGCAGTGTAGCTAAATGCAAAGCTAAGTTACAAGGCTTTTTAAGCTTTCTTCATTATTTTGCTCTGAATTATCTTATTCTCGAAATCATAATAATTCAATCTTCGGTCGAACTGACGGCCTGCCACGTTGCGTGTCACTTTATTGGGCTCAGCTTACCTACGCAATTTAAGGCTCCCGCAGACAAGCGCGGCGCGACAGTGCGACGTTATTTCATCAATTGCAAACATTTTCCTTTCCCCTCGGATTCTCAAAAGGACCCTAGAGCTAAACTAGCAAAATAACTATAAATATCAACTGCATTCCTCGCCTAGACTATCCACCATACCATAAACCTCACGGCATAATGGCGCTTCGGGTTTCGGGCACGCCATCTCGTGGCGCCTCCCTCCCGCCCGCCCGCTCATTATCCGCGCCACTTTCCCTCCACCGCGTTGATTGATTGATTCATTCGCACGGGCCGTAACGATAAGTGTTCAGTTTAGCTTGTTATCAACTCTGCGACCCTAGTAATTTGGCGTCGATTGTGTGACCGGTAGTATCCGATACGAGTGTTGATTAGGCAGTATCAACAATCGACCATGTAGGTATCTAACTACATACATAATTGTTGTAAACAAAGAGCAAAGTAAGTAGCAAAATCGATAAATAAAATAATCCGATTAAATATTATACAGAATTCAAATAAGTAACTGACTGCTCTAATTCGATTAAGGATTCAATCAATTCATTTAAAAAATTGAGTACTTAATCGATTACAAAGTTAATAAAAGTCGATTTACCTGTTTTCTGTTTTGCTCAAAACAGGTCAATTATGTACTCGACAGAGTTTATTTTACATTCCGTTAATCCTTACATGAAGATTCAATAGAATAGATTTTCCAAATGTGTGTAACATTTCAGAATTATCTCTTCTTTTACGGAAAACAAACACTACCTACCTTATCGGAATCGCCATTAAAAGTTAACCAAACCCCTAAACATTCTACAGTCCTAGTACAAAAATGGAAAACGCGACCTTTGTTTACGGAGGACCAAAAAATCCATCTGTTGAAAACATCTTTACGCCTGTTATTTATGAGGGTCTGATACTATGGTGATGTGGTTGGTTTACGATGGTGAATTGTTACCGCTTTATGGCTGATACCGTGGTTTGCCAACGCTATGGTTTTATCTTATGGTGCTGTTAAAGTGCGCCGTTATTGGTCTGACGATTTAATGAATATGTTTTCGTAAACGATAAGGGTGGAAGAAGATTGTGGAAGTCATTGTTATAAATGTAACACAAAATGCCTCCATTTAATGAGAAAGGCGCATTCCAATTCAAAGTGACATAGGAACATATTTATATCATTGCATAGGAACTTCCTTGTCAAGACGTTTTTAATTTTTAACTATGATTGTTACACTATGGCTGTGCTGCTCTTTTCATTTACATAATGTATGAATAATACACGTTTTACATACCGACTGCACTTAACATTGTACGCTTGACTACACCTCTGCCTAACCCATCGGGGAAACAGGCGTGATATTATGTTAGCGTGTTGTATACTCTTATTTGACGACGATCTGTATTTAATATCCGAAATAGCCCCCGTTTAAAAGGAAATCAGGAATCAAGATAGTTACGTGTCCATGGATCGCAAGACGAATCAGCACCGACCCCGAGGCTACCCAAGATACCCCTAGGCACGTTAAGGATCGCTCGCGATAATTAGAAGCGGCTGATAATTACGTGACGATGGGGCAGGCCGGCCTGCCCGAATAATAAATGTGTGTGGGCGAGATTGTGCGCCTGACGTGAGGTCGTGAACTTAACAAGAAGGAGGATAGTAGGATACTACTTATGCATACAGAGCGTATAGGTATCATAAATAAGGGACGATCGCTATAAAACCGCGACCTAGGCCATAACAACAAAAAAAATGCTAATAAAACATTATTTAAACTTGTAATTGGAATTTCGCAGATTGTAGATTAATTTTATGCCGAAACAATGTGCCTTATTCGTGCGAAAGCCTTTACCACAGAGGTAATAAATATTTGAGGCTAGTCCTGCTGTCATCATGATAACAGTTCGAATCAATTTGCAAAAAACAAATACCTATCTATCCAAAGGAATCAAAGAGAAAATGGAACATCGTAAATACGTTTCCAAGACAATCGAAATCCGATTCAATGTATGACGAACGCGGCGACGGTACTCGATTCCGAAATTCGATAGTTTCAGAATCTCCGTGTTCTAATTACGCGTCATCAGCGTCGCCGCGCCTGCATGCGCCGGCCGAGACTGACCCGTAGTCTTTGACACGCCAGTATATTGAAGTTAACATTTTGGAGTTATAAAAATAAGGTTGAGTTTTGCCCGTGTCAACTACAGCATAAGTTTGCAGCGTCGTAATTACCGACCGCTAGTGCAATGCCGCTAGCTTGTAATTTATGATAGCCTGGTAGCGCCGCGCCGGTAAATGTCGTCACCGGTCGGAGTGGTCAGTTTTTTTTTTTATACAGGAAAACGTTTTTCTCGATTAGATTAACTTTTTATGTGAAAAATGGATGGCTTCGTGTTTTACTACAGCTGTTTCCTGGCATACAAAATTCAAGTATTATTTTATTTTTTCTACAAAGTTGCATCAGGAAAAATAGAGTAACCCCCCTTTTTTACTATGATTGGAGTAACCAACCATAGTAAAGGAGGCAGGTAGAGAGGTACATAAGTCCATAATAACTTAATCCCCTTTAAATACGGGGAACGATGCGCCGGTTAAATTTTGCATTTTGTCTGAATAACAACTTCAAGTCAGGTAAGTCCGTCAACGAAGATACGGGCCCGTCCGTATGTAGTTGGTCCGTCAAAACAAGTGTCAAATTTCTCGGCCAAACAAAAACACACCGGGAGTGCCAGTAGCAAAAACTGTCAAATCGTGTTCTCATTCATTGTTATGTAGTTCAGGCCCCGAACTAATCTAAATATGTCCGTTAGTGATACGGTAGGAAACGCCCGTAACTTTGGTCGAAACTACGAATTTCGTGTTTAAGGAGTAGACAGACCCCCAGATTTCAACGACCCGACACGGGCCAACACCTCAACAAGTAGCAACAAGAGCTAGTGCAATAAATACATCACGAATTAAATAAAGCGTCTTTGGCTAAAATAAATAAAAATGAAGTCGGCGGGTGTTCCGCTGGCGCGCGACTTCGCTTCAGACGCATTGTTCTTGTGGCGCCGTGTCGAGCGAAGAGGCGGACTGGCTGGATGTGACCGCAATGCAAGGCGCGAAATTATTTCGTGAATAAACTTGTTTGAATTAGGAATAAATTGTGGCTTTTGTTTTGTTATTTATCTGAGTTTTCACCTAAAGGTTCAAACAAACTATCAGTCGGCAACTCACGATCTGAGTCATAAATAACACTGACAGTCGCGACACTCGCGACATCAGTCGGAAGCATTGTTTTGCAGTAAGTAAAGTTATCGTGTCTGATTTTGGTCATTTCTGTGACTTATTTATTATTGATAGTTTTTACGTACCTATACCATAAGTACATAATAGGTATCGGTTCTTGATACAGCATCAGTCATTTCAAAAGTGGAGAAGCACTGTGATATTTTGTTTCGAGCTTGGTGGGACCCAGTCACCCAGCATAATCTACATTCGGATTCACACAATAATTTTAAGTATATTATAAGTAAAATTTTGCCAGGCGTCTTTCCCCACCGATAGATTTATGAATTTATTTGTACAACGCATCCGTCTGCCCATTTGGTAAACTGAATGCATCGCCAACGTCAAGAAATGGCAATTATATGGGCACTTTATGTTCCAGAATTTATAATTATTTAGAATACAAGACGAAAACGGTGTGGCGTCCGAAACGCACATAAGTGATAAATAGTTATGTGTTCCGCTAAGCAATGTGGAACAGCCCGACTGCATTACCATCGCTCCACATGGTATACCACAAAATTGACAGAATCCATAGATTTAATTATTGTAACGGTTGTAACCTGGATCTTATATTATTATTGTAACCATTAGATAAAATGTAAACTACCACTGCCGAGGCTGCTGGACTCCTGTAGTCTGCATGTTCGAAATTCGAAAAATCGCAATTCAAGAATTGTCCCGCATATTTTGCGTTGCCACTTTGGCACTTTTAATATCACTGAAAATTGGAATCAATAATTTTTGAGTTTCACATAAATAAATTGTCCTTATCATCGAAGGTGCGCCTAAGTTCCTTACTACAAATTGAATCAAGTTCCTAGTGTGCGAGTGCCGGGGCCTTTTTGTGAGAATAGAATTAATTACACGTCAAGGCCCTACTTATGAGTTTGACCATTTTGATCGTATTTATTGCTACTGGCAAAGAAAAGTACCTTTGCTACAGTTTTGGCTTTTATAATTATTAAAGGGTAATTAATTTCCTTTAATAGACTTCATAATGCTGAGATGATGGAGGCTTCCGGTCAAGGCCCATGAAGAAGGCCCTAGATCTTTCTAGCCGCCCTCTGGAGTGCCATATCTCTAAAAGGCAAACCGTAAATTTCTCACTCACCCCCTAGGTCCTATCACTCATGGGGAATCACTCGCCAACTTTGTATGTATACTGTCAACTGTGTATGTACCGTGTACCGTGGCACTCGGTGGCACCTCTGCCAATCTCCCGGGGTTATTAGGCGCGACGACGCCGGTTATGCAATGTATTAAATTGAATTTGCCCCAAAACACGCCACGCGCTTCTAGCGAAATTGCACCCACGAACACCGGTGGCGCGGGCAATTGCGAGAAAGCGCGGGCAACGGGCTGACGAAGGGGCGAGCAAGAGTACGCGGGCGGCAGAGGCGGGAACAAGTGCGTCATTAGCGTCGAGTGCTACTTGTAACGCGACGCCTGCCGGGCGCGCCGATGAAATTTATCGGGAGTTATATAACTCCTGCAGGCTATGTACGCTTGGTATCCGCCAGTAATTATCAATTAATATAGGTAGTGGAATATCTTCACGTCATTAATGTAATGAGAAGCGAAGGATACGGTGGTTTTATAATCTTTGGTAAGCCATTAGGTTTCAGCAGCTCACTTTTAAAAAACGGTCTAGCGAAACAGCTATGTCATCAGTCGTCGTTTATGACACGAAAGATGTGTGACAGATTCAAATGAAGGCGCATCCTTGGTTGGATCAACCAAGAATGCGCTGGGAAGATGGCTTTAAAAACTAAGGGAGGCCCACATACAAGAAGTAAGCCGAACCCAGTATGATTTTAGGCAGGTGTCTAAAACCATAAAAAGCAGCCAAGTGCGTGTCGGACTACGCACAATAAAGGGTTCCGTAGTTGGGATGAATTTATCCCAAGAAAAAACTTAACATAGTTGAAAAGCATGTTCCCCATACAATCCAACTGCAAATGTAAGTTTGTACGCACAATATTAGGAGATTTACCATTTTCGATTTCGTTTAACACCATAAAATTCGTGTAGGTAATCCTGTAATCTATAAGTAAAGAACTACTTTCCGTACTTTTTTCAAAATTTTAGGGTCAAAAGTTTCAGAGATAAAGAGGAGGAATGGTCAATTTTCATATATTGTCTTAAAATTATTAAAAAATAAATTGATTCTCTCACAAAAAGCCCTTTCATTTGATGTCACACGGTAGTCTGCAAAACTTTTTTTTAAATTTTCTAATTTGCCCCCAAAAGTGACCCTCACATTAAAAAATATTTTATTTACGTTACATATTCGTGTTTGGGTCATAGAAATTCGTGCCAAATTTCAACTTAATCGGTTCGTACCTACTGGAGATTCGGAGCAAATCGGCTGTGACAGACGGACGGACAGACAGACACACGAGTGACCCTATAAGGGTTCCTTTTTTCCTTTTAAGGTACGGAACCCTAAAAATGACCTTTGTTGTACCTACAATTTTATAAACTCCAGTCGACCAATCCAATAGTCAAGTATACCTGCACTTATTTTTTGCAGCACAGATGCCAATTACCAAATTGTTCGGACCTTCGCTTTGTAACTAAGTTTTGACGTTGCAACTGGCATGGCGGGCCGGGCATTCAGTTACCGAACATATCGTTTGATATACAAATGTATGTAGGTACATGTTGTGCATAGCTAGATGTTGTCTGTCTGCGTACTTTTACGACTGGCCTGCCTTTAGCCCGTATCATACGAAGCGAATTGTAGGTGAAATGGGAGGTTGTGGGTGGATTATTTACCCTGGGGGGTAAATGCGTCTGACTCCGTATCGACCACTTTTTTCACAAACGAAGATTAATAATTTCGAATTCACACTTTATTTTGTTTTGAAAAATCTTTGTAGTGCTGTGACAATACTCCATACAAGTTTAGACGTGATTAAAAACTTGCCTACTAAAATTACGTCAATTTACGTCAAGCGCTGATTAATTTGACAGGACTAAACTAAAATTGATCATCTGTCCTTTTCTTAATGAAATAGAAAGAAAAGGATGCACTGAACTTAAATTTAGTTTAGTTTGTGAACAAGGGAATCGGCACCAATGACAACTATTATTTAGTTTTGTTTAACTGACGGTATTTTAGTACTGTACTCGGTCGTCAATCGAAAACTTTTCAGTCTCATCGGCCATCCCTTCTGCGAGCAATGTGTGGAAGAAAAACCTAACTTGAATAAGTTTACATGATAACTCTGT
The DNA here is from genome assembly GCA_905333075.3 of Atethmia centrago. Lineage (NCBI taxonomy): Eukaryota > Metazoa > Arthropoda > Insecta > Lepidoptera > Noctuidae > Atethmia > Atethmia centrago. Next base: position 22,141,391 of record HG995385.1, read on the forward strand.
TCTGACTATATTCAGAACCTGCGGGGTAATTGTGTAACACACTTATAGTTTTTTTTTTTTGGTTGGGAAATTATCAAATAACTTCTCCCGCTCTGGGCGGAGCGTGAGGGTGTGTCAGACTCTTACTTACTAAAACCCACCCGTGTTCCTTCCGTTGCCTGTGTTGTCAGGGGCCTCGGTCACCCTTTTGGACTCCCACGCGATTCCGGCAGGCATCGACCCTAGTGGACCCCTACACTTGTGCTGACATTAAGGCGCGCGTTGAATATAACACGTTATACAGACAAAGTTTTGGAACATTTAAAATTTTTGGTGGGAAATTATCAAATAATTTCTCCCGCTTTGGGCGGAGCGGGAGGGTGTGTCATACTCTTACTGACTAAAACACACCCGTGTTCCTTCCGTTGCCTGCGTCACGGTAATATTATTACCGTGCCTGCGTGTTGCCAGAGGCCACGGTATCACTTTCGGCCTTTCCCGCGACCCCGGCAGGCCCTAGCGGACCCCTTCAGAACACATGAAGCACTAGGTGCAGGGTGAAAGGGTGAAATAGGGTGCAGTTATCAATAAACGTACCTATTACAATTTTACCCAAAATGCGGCTTCAAATCACATTGCCACTATTATGTACGTTTGCTCAACCCGATAATACCAATAGTATATAAGCACGCTACAACCGACAGGCAGTGGACAGGTGATGTGCGAGAACATATGTAGGTGTTGCGGGTTCTGTGTAGCGGTAGCTGTGCATGTAAAGTATATGTCCCACTCCGTATCACACGTAGGTAGTTGATGCGGGCCGCGTTTGAAAGCCACCGAGGAGAGGGGCACAGAAGTTTTACGCAAATTCAAATCGATGCAGTCAAATAATCAAGAAAAATTACTTTAATTTTGGGAGTGTGGCAAAAAACTAAAATACAGATCCAAAGACACCTAGTCGGATATGTATTTAGTTGGATATGTATTTTAGCTTTTTTGCCACTGACTTCTGAAATTAGTTATTTTTCACTCAAAATAACTAATTTTAGAAGTCATTGGCAAAGGTGTCTTTGATATGTATTTTAGGTTTATGCCACTGACTTCCGATTTTTTTTATTTTTCACTTTGTAGTGTGTTTTTGGAAGTCGGTTGTTTTTATTTTTTACTTTTATTTATGGTTCCTACCCCACACCAATTCCTATACTACGACTTGTATGTAAACGCCAGTGACAGGAAGTATAATTACATCAAGTTACACAAAGTTGATTTGATACGTATTGTCGAAGCTAACTCAAAATATCCCTTAGCAAAGTTAATAAAATTTATATGGGACCACCGCGCAAGCTTCCTCTACTAAATGAAAAAATAATTGTCAAAATCGGTCGATAATTGACAGTAATATCGATAAACATACATAAAAATAATAAAATACCTAAGTAGGTCTTTAATCTTTTTTTTTATTTTTTGGAAATCGGCACGTGTGGGATACGCATGTTAAAACGCGGTCCGTGTGATACCGCACTGTAACTGCCCTTTTACACACACACACTACCGAATTCGCAACGGTGTGATTCTGTTCTGTGAAAGTGGTGTATTTTAAAATACTGTCAAACTTAAATAACTACAAAAACAAGTATATATTAATTATTGAGCAGATATCGTAATTTTATATGATTATATATATCTTTCATAGCAGCCTCCTGAAATTTGACAACGATGCAAAACGACACCTTGTATTATAACCTCCTCCTTTTTTGAACAAGACAGTGCAGTCAAACTGTCTGTTTTAACTGTTTAGCCGAAGCTGTTGTTAATCTTAAGGTAGTTAGGGAAAACAGAACTGTACCGTTGAACTAATAACTTTACAAAACAAATTGATGATCATTATTAAAACTGTCAGTTAAAATTGCACGTTTATAGCCGTTTACAAAACGTTCGAGAAGCTCGTTGGTTATTTGTGAAGCTTTTCCACAAGCGTGTCAAATAAAAGTTACTGTGATTTTCAGTCACGCTGTTTGAAAATGTCGTCTTTTTCGCTTCACTAGTTTTCGGGAGCTGTGGGCAGTGGCACTTCTGTATTAATATTGTGTGGGACAATGTCCCGTGCGGTAGGTACTGGCCGGTGGGTAGGTACGGTCACGCGGTCACCTGAGTCTGCGCCAGTTTGCGACTTGTCGCGCGCCCGTAAATCGCCTTCAGCGTGCGATAGGGATGTGCTTACGAGTATGTGGCCGATTATCAATATCGATAACTTTGAAAATAATTTGATTCAATTTTTAATTTCCTATTTTATAGACGTCTGTTTCTAAACACAAAAATTATTGAGGTTAGAGTGATAATAAGAAATAATTTCACGTTAAAATAACAAATCTTTTATTCGCGAAGGTTTAGTGGGGTATGAATGAATGAATGAATGAATGATGAGTTTAGTTTGTGAACAAGGGAATCGGCACCAATATCAGCTGAAAAACTTACTTAGGTAGGTATGGTATTAAATTCTTTTACCAGTAGAAACTTATGGTAGCCATACACGTTGTCGCGGGAAGGTACTAATGGGTTTCCGAGGCCCCCGCAACACAGGCAACGGAAGGAATACGGGTGGGCTTTAGTCACAAATACAAAATAAGCATCAGGACTAGACGACAATCAAAATCGAATCATAATGCAAACGAAACCGTACATTGAATATCTGAATAAAATAAAACAAAGACTCTTCAATGTTAGCCTGAGCACTTTTATATAGGTACACAAACTTTAACTTGAGAAAGTCCAGACACGAGTCCAACAAATCCGACGATATCGACGAACTGTAAACACATTATGCACACAACTCCATTGTGGATTTCAAGGGGATTTTCGCTGTCACAATCAACAAAGCCTCGGTTTTCGATGAGATATGTCCTTTATGTGGACAGGGACCTTCTGAATGCGAATACTGACATCTGGAAACCCACTGGAGTATTATGATGTGTGAAGACGAAGATCTTCATAGATCATTGTGGTGTTTAAGTCCATTGTAATTAATGGATCAGGTGAAACAATAGGTAGATCCTATTTTGGGTTTCCGATTAGCATAAGCATAATCAAATGATAAATGATTTTATTTCTGTAAGTAGGTTTGTACAAACACTTTTACACGTCAATCATATTTTTTTAAACTAGATGAGGTCGGCGTTTCCTATCTGACTACTCTTAGAAGAAAGGCCGACACAAACTCAGAGGTCACAAGTCTCTTTTAAAGTCCAGACATAATCTTGGTCACATCATGTGAAGACCATGTCGATTGGTGTCTGAAATGGTCTTTTGATGAAAGATCCACACAGATTGAGTGGACCTGTCCAGTCAGTGCACGCATTTGTCAGTAATCGTACAGCTCAACTCAGAACTAAAGGAGCTCAACGATTCAACGAACAATACCAAAGAAAGGACATTTGGCTAGGCCGCAAAAAATACGCTGGTTGGACAAAATCTGTCATTAGCAAATATGGTTTTTTTTAACTAGCTTCTGCCCGCGGCTTCGCCCGTTTGGCTGATTCTAAAATAAAAAGTTACTCTTTATAACATCAGCTATCTGCCAGTGAAAGTCCCAACAAAATCGGTCCAGGCGTTTCGGAGATAAGCCGGAACAGACAGACAAACAAAATTAAAAAAAAAATGTTTATTTGTTATAAGTACCGTATAATTAAGTAAAAAGCTGTTATTTTGTATAGATATTAAAACCGGGTAGTTGTAAATTTCATTTTTTTTATATGTAGATAAACTTTGCGTTAAAATCGATCATAAATTCTGTCAAATATTTGCAAATTGTAATGATTTGCAAATATTATAATATTTATCATTTTTTAATTTGAATTTCAATACTGCATTTCTAGGTGTTAGAATAGCTATCGGTGTTTAGGATCGTTGGCGACACATGAGACTGAATGATTGAACGTCGCCTTCCTACCAGCACTACTTTAATCTATAAAGTGATAGTAACCCTTAATCTTGCTTTTTTCTCAATTTTTAAAACGCCTATTTTGAAATGAAATTACTACCATTTTGCAATGGCGTGTAAATAAACTGACTTTGTGATACATTCTAGTGTCGGCGACATTATAGTGTATCACAAAGTCGGCTTTCCTGACTTGATGGATTAGATTAGGCTCTGTTTGTTGAATGTTCAAGTAGTTAATAATAATAATGAATGAAACTGCTTGTGGTTTTGAGTAAATTCGGTCTAAAATTTTGTTTGAAAAGTTATTTGGTGAGATTATGGACAACATCTACAGTTTCTTGAAACTGTCTGTGAAGGGTCAATACCCTTCACTTCATTTTGTTTAGTTTGTGAACAAGGGAATCGGCACATTGGTGCACATGTGTGCATGTGTGCAAGTGCATCTTTTTCTTTCTATTTCATTAAGAAGAGGACAGAAGATAAATTTTAGTTTAGTCCTGTCAAATTAATCAGCGCCCGCTTCGATCAATAATAGCACTAGATACAGCATTAGGAACAAAAATACGTCGCTAAAGTGGCCACGTTTACGCATACATAAACATTTACATTTCTTACTACGAATTAAAGAAAAAAGTTTTATAATATTAACAACTTCAGTTCATTATAAACCTTAACACTCAAGCATAAAGTTTAATTACGATTCCAAAATATTTATATTTAAGTCCTTCTGTCATCGGAGAAAGCTTAAGCTTAAATATAAAAAGTCATTTTTATAATAAGTACAAAAATATTTATTCTAAAATGAAACTTAAAACAATCAAATAAGGTTAAAAACATTTTGTTAACAATTTCGTGCTTACTCTATTTTGAAACTAGACGTAATTCTTGGTATTACATTACAATGCTCAGAACACAGTAAGAATTGAAAGACGTAGAGTAGCAGAATAATAATATATTTTTTTAGGCAAAGGTTCGTTTTAGCAAATATTTTTGAACGATTTTAATAATTTATGATGACAACTATTTTAATAACTTATGATAATAACCTGCAATTTGGGAACAGCTGTTTTTAGTAATCTACACCTTTGCGTGTTTCCACTTATGTCCAATATATCAAAATGAATCGAACATAAAGTCGAATTTTTATAAGGCTTGTATAATTCTTCTCCTCTTTCTTTCGCGACAATAGATACCCATTCTGCACAGCGAAATGGGTCGCTAGGAAATCTACAAACAAAAATCAAAACATACATTTTCCCAAAAAAAAAAAACATAACATAACAATACTACTCCATGCATTCCCTTTTCTAGAATAGTCGATGTTTGTTACAATAGTTGGCGCGTTGTAGCAAACATTGGTCTAACAATCATAATATTTGCTAAATGACTTATATTTACTATTTAATTAATTTTTTATTTTATGATAAATACACATTGATATAAACTTACCGAAAAAAAGATATTTCTTCCAAAATCTTGGTGTTACGGTGATTATTTACACAATTTTTGAACGCGCACTGCGGCATTTTGACGTCTTGACGTTGGCTATGATTGGACCATACTAATTTGAAATAAGACCACAAAAGTATTTGTGCTCTTATTTTTCGGGCCGTTTTTGAAGCGCTTATCGGGAATCTAGTACTATTATTGATCGAAGAGCGCCCGTCACTAGGTACTCCATACAATTTTAGACATGATTAAAAACTTGCCTACTAAAATTACGTCAATTTACGTCAAGCGCTGATTAATTTGACAGGACTAAACTAAAATTTATCTTCTGTCCTTTTCTTAATGAAATATAAAGAAAAAAATGCAGTGAACTTAAATTTAGTTTAAGTAGTTTGTGAACAAGGGAATCGGCACCAATAGCAAGATTAAGTGATTAGAAGGATTGACACTATACATTATAGATTTAAGTAGGGTGCTGATAGAAAGGCAAGTTCAATAATTCAGTCTCTTTAAGAAAACCAAAGTACAAGGCCAACATATCAAGATCAAACCCAAAATACAACATTCGTAGCAACTGTGAAGATTCTGTTAACCTCATTAGGGATCGTAAGTGTAGCGCTGTGTATATACAGCGTCTGTCAGAATTCTGTACATATACATAAGGCAGAAGTTATGTATAGTTGATGTAATATTAAATATCTGGTACAACACAAGTTTGTAGCGCCCGTCGCACGTACCACACGTAAGTACGGGACGGGATACTGTGCTCAGTTGTGCAGGGCTGTGCCAAGTTATGTAGATAAGGTATTCCAGGGCATTTTAATAAAATATCAGACAATCTACCCCTGCGGGAGAACATCTGATCAGACTAGTGCTCCGGTCGAAGCGAGTCCACATACCCAAACATCGTATGTGCAAAAGTTGCCGCTTAATTCGAACTGAAAAAACAGGGTCAAATTTAATCAGCTAGCGAAACTCCGCAGATGTGTTGGGCATCGATAACTAACCATGATAAGGTAACAAAATAAATAAATTTGATGTTTTCAAACTCAAAGCATTTGTTTCAATTAAACCATTTACAGGCACTTATGAATTTTCAAGGAGTCGGTCAGTTAGAAATATGAAGCTAGTTGCCCATTCCTAAGCGTAGTAGGTACCTATGGAGAAGAACGGGCAAGAAACTCCATGGACGCTCTTTTAAATTATATTGATACATAAAGATTAGTACAAAAATAATGTTGAAATTATAACTAAATGTGAGGACGATGTAAAATAAAATATATATTTTTTTTAATAATTATTATATAATTTATAAAAAAAAATATAAATTAATATTAATTAATATAATATTAATTAATATTAAATAATTTATTTTATTAATAAAAATATAAATATATAATTTTTTTGGGGTCATCTCATCAACCGCAGTGTAGTTGAAATATATATGTAAAAAAATGCGTTTTTTTGAGTATACTTTGCAGACGTGATGGGGTATTGATATCTAAACACTAAAACAAACAAAAAAAAAATCTCAACTCATACTTCAAATAACAACACTACCAGAGGTCCAGGGGGCAACCATCGCCTCATATAGCAGTATTATTTTAATATTACTTCACAGTGGGAAAGAGATAGAGCTATACCCCCTGTATAGCTTCATCTCATTTTCACACTGATGTAATATTAAAATAATACTGCTATAAGAGGCCGTGGTTGCCCCCCAGAAGGACCCCAATAAAAAACATAAAATCTTTTTAATTTTTATTTTGGCGTGTTTAGATATTGATAATAGTCTAGTTTAATTTGACCCTGTACAAGAGATATTGGCGCCGATTCCCTTGTTCACAAACTAAACTAAAATTAAGTTCAGTGCATCTTTTTCTTTCTATTTCATTAAGAAAAGGACAGAAGATAAATTTTAGTTTAGTCCTGTCAAATTAATCAGCGCTTGACGTAAATTGACGTAATTTTAGTAGGCAAGTTTTTAATCACGTCTAAACTTGTATGGAGTAGTGACAGGCGCTGATTAAATTGACAGGACTAAACTAAAATTTATCTTCTGTCCTTTTCTTAATGAAATAGAAAGAAAAAGATACACTGAACTTAAATATAGTTTAGTTTGTGAACAAGGGAATCGGCACCATTATGAAAGTTATTTTACTATTTTCAAGAACTTTAAGGTAACTTCACTAACCAGGAGCTTATGTTGTGCCAGAGGCCGGTTCATCAAATTATAGCAACAGGTGGAATTCGGACTCTCGACCACTCGACCGTCTCTCCCAAGCTTGAACCGTCACGTTTAAGGTGATTTGTTGTTGTTGCTTATTTATTTCTTCATTTAGAGCAACTGATCTTAAGGCTCGTGCAGACTAGTGCGATATCACGAGCGAGACCGGCAGCAATATGCTTGTCGCGCCCGCTATATCGCCTCAGTCTGCAGGAGCCTTTAGTAATCATAAAATTTACGTTAAACCTGTACCTGTACCTTTGATTATTTATATGTCTAAATAGGTATAGATATAGTGTCGCACTGCAAAAGAACTAAAACAAACAGGCCAACTTTGTTATGCTGGTGTGCGTGACAGCTACGTCTTATCTTACACTCGCGACACGTCACTGTGTTATTCTAGTGTGCGTGCAATTTGCGGCCAACAGTTGGACGCAACTTATTTGACGGGTTCACAGCTATGACTGTCTACCTAGACATATTTATATCTTTACCTGTAACCTATAAATATGTAAGGTTTTCTCATTGCAGCATCTGGACTGAACAAAACCTAATAAAAGCAATTAAAAAAAAAAAAAACGAGCGAGTCTTACAGTAGTCGCATATGATGTGTAACATTTGACATCTCAGCTTGGTAATAAGCGAGTGAGCAGCGACAGAAATTAACCTTGAAATTTAAAAAAGTTAAATACGTCAAACGCTGCAACTTTGCCGTAGTTTTATAGTAACATTGATATATTTCGAAAAAATACAATCTTTTTTCACCCTTGTCAGGTTGGGGATAAAGATTATATTAATGGTCATTGGCAGTGTACTTAGAACTATGATTATTCTATATCATTTTCGAAATATAACAGTCTTATTCACTAGGCAAAGTTGGGCCGCAAAACTGTAACATTGCCTGCTTCAATTTTGACCGTCTAAACGACTTAAGTACATCATTCTTGCACTGGAAGTTAACCCTTATTAGTAGGACTTAGGCATAAGAATTGCAAAACAGACACTTTTTGCTTATACCACTAGAAACAATGCTAGGCAATGTTGTGTTCTTTTTAGGCAATTTTGTGTTCAGCTATCACTCATTGCGTTTGACGACTAACTGTCATGGGGTTTCAAAGAAAACAAACATGGCGGCGGGTTTTTCGTATTGCCAGGTAATGATTTAAATAACTACCAACAATTTGAAATTGCTACAACCAATATTTAAAAAGATATTGGTACATTCATATAATAGGCAAAGTTGGGTATGCGAGGCAATGTTGCAGCGTTTGACGTACTGAAATATTTCTTCGAATAATTATTAATTAATAATAATAATAATCCCATGTTCTGCAATAGTCTTGCATTAACCGGGGGTTTTCCTTTGGTGCACCTTCATAGAGCAAACAGGGATAATCGTCGGTTGGTGCCTCATTCCATTACAATTGTCCAAGGGGCCTCTGCGAGTTGGCTTCGGCCCCTCGTACGCCTTCCAAAGGTCCGGGACCCCATGGTCGCGAGATATGTAAGGACATAAAAATAATAATAATAACCTTTATTTCAGGCAACAAAGGCCCATACAAACACAATACATAAATAAGTATAAAAACAATAACTATAAACTAATACATATTTTCTACCTTAAAAACTATTGCACACGAAGTGACGGCGTCGTGTTACGCTGTGAGGTGTCGCGAAGCCCACCGCGGAAACGCCGATACAATACAGCACATCTTTCGGCCAAAACTCTTCCTTGAGGAAGGTCACCAAATGATGAGTCGGAACACGCACTACAAACTACTTGAAATTGGTGTTATGGCGCGCCTCCAACTTCTCCACGTCTTCATCGCATGTGATCTTCGGTGGACCCTGCTGTTTGTGGTCTACCACAGCGGCTTTAGTCGCACTCGATGCTGAGCGACTCTGCTTTCCCCCTTTAGGTTGTTCTGCTTGTCGTTTTGTTTGCGACACAGCAGGTTTCGTCTTGGCGACGATTACAGAATAGGCACGTTTGGGGGTCATTACTAGTGGTCGCCCACTGGTCGAAATTAGACCCCCTCTATTTACAATCTATATTATATAGTACTTACTAATTCCATGCTATTAAAAAGTACTTACTTATTCCATGCTCAAGCTGTCACTGCCTACATACTACCGTCTACCGTCCCTTTTCACGGAATCACTCCCACAGAAAGCGAGAGGAAAGATGTTATACATCTAACAGATTATTTAAAAAACAAAAAACCCGACTGCTGAATTTTGGTATCGCAGACGACAAACCAATAACCTGAAATATGATGTAGCTTTTGTTTGTCCCCACCTGCGATGCCAAAATTCTTTAGATTGTAGGGCTTGTTTTTCTCTTTTCAGTTAACTATGTGTTTTTGCAGTTGGATTTTTGTTTTTTAAATAATTTGATTTATTGCAAACTTTTTAGTTTTATTAAAATATATATATATATGGAATTGACTCATTACTAGCTTTTATTTGATTACAATATTGTTGTAATTTATTTTTAAAAACCTCTCCCTCCCTTTTTGTATTTGTAGATGCAATATATAAAAATTATATAGTCTGTGGCACTCCCACAATGAAGACGAATCTAACGACACCTCTTATGTTAAAATCCATCAAGCCGTTTAGGCTACAGAGCGTGCCAAAGAAATGGATATACATACATACATACATACTCTCGAAAAACATTACCCTCCGTCTGTGGCAGTCGGGTAAAAACACTATAATTTCGTAATGAATCAACAAACCTCAGCGACGCGCCAACCCTGAATAAGTACATAGCGGAGCGTAATGCACAAGCATGGCGCTACTGGCATAATCACCTGTTCTCTCAATTTCACAAACCGCCAGTGTAAACCTGAGCAAACACAGCACAACATCAAACGAAGGTTTTCAATAACAACGTACTTCGCCTCTTCGTTCTCTAATGCTTGCACGCTGTTAATCGAGAAATAATATAGCATAACATTACTCCTTGTTTCCCCGAAGGGTTGGGCAGAGGTGTACCTGCAGGCTTAGCATGACGCTTTCTATTTATACGAAGAAAAGACACGGCTCTTTCTATACAAAGTGACATTTCATTTCTCCTTTTTTGACATCCCACCGTAGAAATCCTTCTACATAAAAAAGGACCTAGACAAAGATCGTTAGAAACGAAAGACAAAATGACAGATTGTAGAAGGATTTCTACGGTGAGATGTCAAAAATGGCGAAACGTCACTTTGTATAGAAAGAGCCGTGTCTATTCTTCGAAGAAATAGAAAGCGTCATGCTAAGCCTGCTGTAGTACACCCATATTTTTGTTTAAGTCCCAAGTAATAGAGGGCGAGCCTATTGCCATCAACCAGGCACAAATCCAGGCTCCGGGCTGCTACTGAGAAATTCCAGATAGATAAACCCAATAACACTTTGCCCGACCTGGGAGTCAAATCCAGGACCTTATGCTCAGCAGTAGCGTTTGCAATCACTAAACCAACGAGGCAGTAAAATAAATAAATAACAATAAACAGAGAAATAAACACTATAAAGGCACCTACAGACTGGCGCGATATTGCGCTAGTCTGCACGAGTCTTAAATCTTTTTATCAGGTATTTAGGCGGAAAAATAGTATAGTCGCTAGCACATCAAGTTACCACAAACTGTCAAATTTCTCCAAATGATTTTAACCCTTAAAAGTTAGTCAGTTAAGTTCAAAATCGAATGAGATAATGTGGCAGTTTGTGGTAACATGTGCTGGCGACTGTACATTATAAAAATACGTAATTCAAATGTGGTAGCCGCAGCTTGCAGCCTGCATTACCTTGTCGGGGTGTAGGTAGAGCATATCTACTGCATAAGTACTACATAATTATTAAAATAAATTAACTACAGTCCGGCCGTTGAAAGAATGCGTTCCTGACACCTGTCAGTAGGACAATTTCTACTTGTAATAAGGTTCAAATTCGCAAAACATATAATTGTTAGTATGAAACTGACAGATGTCAAAACTATCAATTGCATAAAATGTAAAATGAACAGGCTGAGATGTCTGTCTTGTGAGTACTGGTGACTAATCATGACTTTTGAAAAAGGCGGACTTAATCAGACAAAAATATTCATTTACAATTCAGGATTCAATTATTGTAGGATTTTCTTATGTAAGTATATTGATTGACCTTTGGTCTAATCACATGCGAAATGAAAGTGCAATCGCCAGCACATCAAGTTCCTACAAACTGTCAAATTTATCCAGATGATTTTAAACCGTAAAATGTTAACGGTTCAGTTCAAAATCGAAAGAGAAAATTTGACAGTTTGTGGTAACTTCGCGTGCTGGCGACTGAACATTGACGACTGTCAGTCAACCGACCGCCTCTCATCTCCCAATTTGATATGAAACCAGTAAAAACCAACTCGAAACCAACCAACCAACCTTGACTTGAAGGTTATTAAAACCAACTCGATATAAAAAAAATAACGACACAATAATACAGTGACCTGGCAAGGATTTAATTATTGTAGGATTTTCCTCCAATAATTGAAGCCTTGCCAGGCTCCTCTTTTAGGTATATTGACATCAACCTTTGGTAAAATCATATGCGAAATGCAAGTAGATAGTCGCCGGTCAGTCAACCGACCTTCTCTCATCTCCCAATTTGATATGAAACCAGTATTAAAACCAACTTGATATAAAAAATAACTACATGTTATAACAGTGATCTGGCAGCCCTGTACTAAGTACATAGTGTCGGGTGTATATGTACTTATGTAGGTGTAACGCCGTCGACAGAATCACCTGGTCTCGCAATTTTACGACCAGCCCGCCGCCGCGCCGTTTCCACCGCCTTTCACGAGCGTAGTGCTGCGGCTAAGTTTATCGATACCCGGAATTTGATATTTTGTGGGGATATGATTTTTACACAAACTTTGAAGAAGTAACAAAATTAAGCCTTCTGTGTAGATAATCAAATTGCAAACGAAAAATACACCTATTTAAAAATCAGCATTACTTAATTTATGCATCGCTGGAAAACATCTACAACATTATTATTTGAAATTGCAGTAGAATCAATTAAACTAAAAGTATCAAAAATGTACTGCCTAAAAACTGTTCGTGTATTTAATAAACCTGCATCAGCTGTACATTATAGAAACATCATAACTTAAAAAAATTCCAATTTAATAAGTACATTTTACAATTAATTCCATTGACAATCGACAACACCAATTTACACAAATATTACGATCCCATCCCTCAACTTCAAGTGTGCTCGGGCTTGTGTCCCGGGCGCGCGGCGGCGATGGAATTAAATCGCACGCACACGACACTTCCGCCCCCGCCCCGTCTCGTCGCCACCCCCCTCATGGCGCTGTTGCTCCCGTCGCGGGCAGGGTTGGCACCCAGTAGTAGTAATAATAATAATATTTTAAATAATAATTATATATACTGGTATTTTTTAAGTGAAAATTTCTTTAGGCGCGTTGAGCGACTTTAGGTAGGGGAAAAACTTATGGGTTTGCATCACCGACATGCCCGCGTCGACATGCTGTAGTAGCAGTAAGTGAAGTTAAATTGACCACGTGAAAAGTTTAATTTGTGTATACAGTGAATTGTATAAATTGTATTTTAGTGTAGTGGAAACTTCTTTAGCCGCGTTGAGCGATTTATGGTAGGGGCAAAACTTATGAGTTCACGTCACCGACATACTAACCGCATCACGTGACGTGTTGTGCCAGACTGGCGACGTGCAGCGGCCTGTGTACATGTATACGCATATATACATATATGTATATGTTATTCCAAAGTTTTAAGTTTTCACTTCTGTCTGCAGTCCCCAAGACTGCGTATTTTTTTTTATTGAAGTCTACTGATATGCGTATCTTGAAACAGGAATATCGATAATAAGTGAATGGTATTAGGAAAATACCGCTTGTAGTTATGAATCCTAGAAATAAGAGAAGGATGACCAAAACTAAGCCATTTCAGTTTTTGGTGTCGTAAAAGAGAACTAAACGATTTCATTTAAGGGAATGGGCAGTAAGCGCATTTGTGGCATCGTGGTTGCTAATAACAACATTATTGCTATCAAACCTGTCTGCGGTGTTTTGGGAGGCTCAGTAACAGTTCCAGCTTTAAGAGTCTCCACAGACGGCAGTAATTTTGTTCGCGAATGACCGCGAGAGACATCATCCGGCAGGCATCGTTTTGTCCTCCGTTATTAAATAGGTGTTTATACTACGAGTAGAACGTATGGAAATCTCATACAAATCTTCGCAGACAAATTGTCCACCGTCTACTCTGCGCCTTAACATCAACTGATGACATAAAATGGCTTTTAAATAAGCTTGCAAAGCTAAAAGATATGATGATTTTACATGAATCCGAAAAGTTAGAGGTGCGTGCCTTTGGTTCGAACTCGAGACTGCTTGTACTTCCTGGAATATTTCCACGTAAAGCCTTTAAAATATTCCCAATTCCTAGAAATGTTTGTGTTTGGGAAAGTATTTCAGTAAGTACAGCCCGGTGTACTTTCTATAAGCTACTAACATCATATTATTTTGTTCTAGACAACAGCCCCTGCTGCTCGCGTTTTTTACGACTTAACAAAAGATCGAGATTTCCTATGCAACAAGTAAAGAACAACCTGACACACAGACACATCTGCGGTTAACAGGAATCTGCTTAATCAAGCCAGTATTTTCTAACCAAGTAAAATAATAATACCTACCTAATTTTCAAAACTTATTTTGGACAACCCTGTTCGCTGCCGGGGGCAAACCACGCGGGGACTCAAGTCGAGGTGACTGATGCTCGAGGCACATGTGTACACGGTCGCGTCACTTAGCTTACGTCATCTTATTACCTACACACCGCCTTAGTTTTTCCTAATACATAAACCCTTTTCGCGTTCTGCGCGCCTGGTACTTTTGATTAGAAACTGTATTGTATATTGCCATAAGAAGAAGATTATGTTGTTGAGTTAGAAATAGCGAGCGGTTTATTGAAGCGATAGAATAAAATGTACTTAGCTCATTTACCTACTTAGTCGTTTGGGTTTGAACCAATAGGTTGTCTGACATTATGATGATTATGAGTATGACGTTCACTAGGGACATCGCCAAAAGTTTGTCGTGATCGAGGGTTGGCCCCATTTTTCGGAGAATCAGCACTGCCATTTAACGTGGCAATGCTGCCAGCCTTTTGGAAACTTTTCCCAATGACGTGTATGTACCTACTTTTTGATACCATATTAAGCTAACTTTTTTAATTTGATCTACTTACTTACTTATTTATTCATTCATACACTATCCACACATTTACCTACCAACCAGCCCTTTCGGTCTTCAGTTATTATTTTAATAAAAATCCTAAAGTTCTTTGCATGAGCTTCATACAGTGGTGTCAAATCACAACTAATGCGTTTTAGTTATTTTCTGATATCGAATACTTTATCGTAACAAAATTGCTTAGATTCGCTCATAGTTTCTAATCAACACAATATACTCGTACTACGCGAACATGCTGACCTCCTAAATAAAACACGATAAGAAGTTCAAAAAAATATTAAATATATTTTTATGTACAGTACAACCAGATGATGATAACTGGTTGCGTAACTTCTTCTAAAAGCTAAAACACGAATTTTGAAAACAACACTCCTTATTTACTTGCGCTCCTAGTACATTTTTGAAAATTATTGGATACTGAAATGTTATGTCGTTGCAAGTTGAATACGCTATCGCGCGGTGCCGTATCTTGTATTTGGCCATTTATACGTTGATACATAGTTTTATGGGTTATATTTTTTACTGAAGTTTTATTAGATAAGCTTATACTAGCCGAAAAACTCTGGTATCGTGTATTGCTTACATTAGGTTTATAATGATACCCATCGGGTTTCTGGGTGGTACTGCGTAGCTACACAAATTTTGATTTTCCATCCATAAGTACCTGAACATGGTTTTATATGGAAAGAGAGTTTGCTCGCGGTTTCGTCCGCAGGAAGGACAGAAATTATCCCACCTCGTACTGGGATAAATCGTATCCTCCTAACCAAAGTCATGGTCTATCCGTGTGCTAGTATTTTTATCAAAATCTGGGGGGCAGTCATCACCGCTCAAAGCAGTATTATTTC
This sequence comes from Atethmia centrago, assembly GCA_905333075.3. Classification (NCBI taxonomy): domain Eukaryota; kingdom Metazoa; phylum Arthropoda; class Insecta; order Lepidoptera; family Noctuidae; genus Atethmia; species Atethmia centrago. The sequence continues at coordinate 22,157,092 of HG995385.1, forward strand.
AACATTACTTCAGCGTGAGAAAGAGATGGAGCTATAAGTCATGTACAGCTCCATCACTTTCCCACTGTGAAGTAATTTTATAATAATACTGCTATAAGAGGTGATGGTTGGTCCCCTGTTCATGCGTGAAGAAGTAATAGGCAAGTAATACGGGCTGGTGTCCGCAACTCCACTTGAAAGTGCGTATTTTTTGTACAGATGTGAAAAGGTACAAACAGACAGACAGATAGATAAAGTTACTTCCGCATTTATAATATTAGTATGTGACTATGGAAGCACGGATTACAATTATTGAATATTTAGAGCTAGCGCATATAAATCAACACACTCTTTTGGTACTATATTTTTTATCCCCACTGTCTGGGAAGTTTCAGTTTTGTCTTGGCCCTGTATTTCTCCCTAACTCATTCTCGTGGAAAGCCAAGTGGCGGGTGCCTCGGGCACCAGATGTAGGTAGATTAGGCGAATATATCGCGCTGACATCACAGCATACTGTGATGTCAGCGCTATATATTCGCCTAACACACATACATACACACATACACATGCATACATAGTACATATACTATGTATGTATGTATGTGTATGGTAATATCGTACGGATGAAACAGACAATTTTGTTTCCCACCTAAATGCATACGACGACGTCTAGTTGAATGATGATACATTTATTTTACACTTATATTGGCTTGCCGCGGTTGGTCCGTGGATGGGTGGCCATCTTTACATACCAAGACCCCTCCGTGCCTCGGAAAGCACGTTAAGCCGTTGGTCCCGGCTGTCATTTGTAGATCTTTGACAGTCGTTACGGGTCGTCAGAAGCTCGAAAGTCTGACAACCAGTCTTACCAAGGGGTATCGTGTTACCCAGTAAATGGGTTGTGGAGGTCAGATAGGCAGTCGCTTCATGTAAAATACTGGTATTCAGCTGTATCCGGTAAGACTGGAAGCCGACCCCAACATAGTTGGGAAAAGGCTAGGCAGATGATGATGATTTATATCGATTAAACTAAACGATCACCATTACAATTAATAGCACATGCCAGATTACTCTAGTGATGAATAATTCGACTTTACAATGTCACTATCATTTTTATTCAATCTTTGAACAGGGGGGTAACCATCACCTCTTATAGCAGTATTATTTCAATATTACTTCAGCGTGAGAAAGAGATGGAGCTATAAGTCCAGTATAGCTCCATCACTTTCCCACTGTGAAGTAATATTATAATAATACTGCTATAAGAGGTGATGGTTACCCCCCTGCGTTGCAATGCTGTACAAAGAAGACGGACTACAACGTATGCTAAATCTCGAGGACGCAATATTGAGATAGAGTTAAAAAAAACCGGCCAAGTGCGTGTCGGACCTCGCACAATGAAGGGTTCCGTAGTTGGGATTACTTGGGATGAAGTTATCCCAAAAACAAACTTAACATTGTAGTTGAAAAACATGTTCTCCATACATCGATATACGTCACGGTCAATTCTCCAACTGCAAAATTAAGTTGGTCGACTATTACTCGTTAACTTGTAAAGCCTAGTTAGTTATGATAGTTTTCCTTTTAATTTCATTATATGTACTACTCCTATTAAGATGCTGACAACACCTAAACCACGGTCACTGTCACATTGCATAGAAAAGAAAGAGAAGCATGATGACACAACGCTTGTAATTTACTGCAAAATATGAAGCAATTATCTATTTACTCAAAATTGAGTTAAGTAATCGAAAATAAAAAACAACCAAGTTCTGCATTCAATTATGACGTTCTTTATGTTGATATTTAAAGGCTTCTACATACTGGCGCGACATGTCGCGACTCGACACTCGTCGCGCCAGTATGTAGGAGCCTTAATACAGATATTTTGGATTAGAACTCAAGGTAAGAGGTTAGTTTAACGTTAGTTTGTATCGAGATTTTATTATCAAAACGTGTTTTGGTAACAACCAAGTTCTGGGAAATATGTTCAAAATTAACATATATTTTTTTCGCTACCACAAACTATACAGATTTGGCAATTTTTTTTCTTAAGAGAAGCCTATTTTAGTCAATTGGGTCTTGTCAGCGCCTTAATGTTTTCACATCTCCATAAATAACCATTTAGCTGGCAGGGGACATATGACTCTCACAAAAATTAGCATTATTACGCAAACAGATCCTTGAATCGAAAAATGGTGTTCAGTTCACAGACCTGCCATATTTTTGAAAGGCCTATCCAACGATCATCTATTGTCTTTAACTTTAAAACTAATTATTTTGTTATTATGAAAATAAATATTCAAGTCCTTTCATTTGATAAGACCCAAAGAGACAGTTTAAATAACTTTCTTTAAACTTTTATAGTTTTCCACAAAAATTTACCTCTTATTCAAAATTCATTTAATTACGTTACACGTTTATGTTTGGGTCACAGAAATTCCTAATTGTACCAAATTTCAACTTAATCGGTCCAGTAGGTTCGGAGCAAATCGGCTGTGGCAGACGGTCAGACACACGAGTGATCCTATAAGGGTTGCGTTTTTCCTTTTGAGGTACGGAACCCCAAAAACGCTAGAAATTCATGGTGAACTGTAAAACCTGACTACTTGGTGTATAAACCGCATTGGAATTTCGACACAGTGAAAAATAGAGGGTCGCATGCGTGCGCTTGCACTGGTAATGTGACGTCATAGGCAAATTATACAGGGTGGCAGGGGGACATCGACGCGCAAACTGTTGCCATGAATTTATTCAGCAAATAATTCTAGACGCTAGCGTAGAAATTCGTCGTTATAAAAAAAAATATCTGCTGTTTTATAGAAAACTGCAAGATCTACGCGGTGAAATGTAAGGAACGGCAAATTTTTCAGGTTCAGAATCAATGAATCATGTACTGAATCCATGATAACATCTTGCACGTCGATGTCCCTACCACCCTGTACATTGCCTCAAAATTGCTAAGAATACGACCACATTTTGAATGACCAGCCATTATTTTTGTATATACATATTATTTTCTAAGTACTGTTTATTTTATTTTACTTTATTTAATACCTATTTTTTTTAAATCTGTAATCGTGTTATTGGGTTTTTCTATCTGGAATTTCTCAGTAGCAGCCCGGAGTCTGGATTTGTGCCCGGTTGATGGCAATAGGCTCGCCCAGTGCCTGATTTAGACTTCTGACAGCCCTAGGCTAAATATGAATATGCCCTCCCCCCCGCCTGTACTGTCTGCGCCTAAGGGTTCCTTGTTTACTACGGAACCCAAAAAAATGTCGTTTTAATATTTAAAGTATAATATTATATTATTATCCCTCCCTATTCGGTTTGGCGGTTTAGGAATCCGCAAAATTTCAAGTGTTGCTTCCCCAGCCTTTTTGTCGTCCACCCATAGCACGTCACGTCTCATAGGTAATGTCCTAAGGGCTTTGCCCACAAACTATGAGACTGCGGGCTTGGAGGATGCCAAGAATGCTTTTCAAATTGCTTGCCCGGGTAAAGAATTTCCAGACAACCTAAAATCTCAGAGGAGCTGGGACGATATTTATTGCGATTTAACATACAAATCGATTCTGAGCCGCAGTTCAGGTCCCGATCGCGCAAGACTTTTGGCGGTCGGAACCAGAGAGGCCGGTCATTGGCTACATGCCCATCCTTCTCCATATACCGGTACCTTCCTGGATCCGACCTCGCTTCGTCTGGCTACTGGTCTGCGGCTTGGGGTCACGGTATGCACTCCACACACCTGCCCTTGTGGCACGGACGTGGACCGACTGGGTCACCACGGACTTTGTTGTCAAAAAAGTGCAGGCCGCTTTTCAAGACATGCGACACTTAATGACATAATCCGCCGGTCTCTTGCCAGCATCAATGTGCCTGCTCTTCTTGAGCAGACTGGCATTGTCGGAGATGATGGCAAAAGACCTGATGGTGTGTCTTTGGTCCCGTGGAGTTTGGGACGGATGCTTGTGTGGGACGCTACCTGTGCAGACACCCTGACACCATCCCACCTCCAACGGACTACTTCTAAAGCGGGTGCAGCGGCAGAAAATGCCGAAAATCTGAAAGTTATTAAATATGGAGGCCTTGGCAGAGACTACAACTTTGTGCCCTTTGGCGTCGAGACCCTTGGTCCGTGGGGTCCCAGTGCGCATAAGTTATTTGCGGAAATCGCGAAACGTCTAGTTGATGTAACTGGTGACCGAAAAGCTGGCGGCTTTCTCGCGCAACGCATCAGCATTGCAATTCAGCGAGGAAATGCCGCCAGCATCCTCGGTACAATGCCCCGAGGGCCTTTTTTAAGCTTAACTTAGTTTTAATTTAATTTAGTTAATGTTAATAATCATCTTGTAATTTGGTTATGTAAATAAATATATTTTGGAATTATTTTGAAATTAATGTTAAAGTATTAAAAAAGTCAAGAATGTAGAACTATTTATAAATAAATAAAAATGCGAAAAAAAGTGAAAATCAACGTTAATTCTCAGCGCCCCCTCGGTCCTTGCGCCCTAGGCTCTAGCTTAACTAGCCTGTGGGTAAATCAGGCCCTGGGCTCGCCCCCTATTACATGGGACTTAAAACATAACTGGCGAAATGTGGGTGTACCTACTATAGGCAGACCTCTGCCTAACCTTTTGGGGAAACAAGCCGTTATGTTATGTTGTCTAATCTGTTAAAATCACTTAACCTGGCTTGGTTTCCGTACATCGTTATCGGGTGACCACTGAAAATCATCGCTCTGTTGTGGGTCCCCCTAAAGCACAGCATCATGCTCAGTAGAAGCCTTCTTGTCTTGTTCTGTGTTCATAAGCATAAATCTGTTTTGTTATATGAGGAGTGACGGAAAAAAAATGATAAATCAACTTTAAACAAAAAAAAAGTTACTTAAGGCATTCGACAGAATACCGTAAATGACATTACACTCCAAGCTCGTGTGGTCCAAATCACGTTAATTCCTCTAGTAAATAGCCTCTAAAGTTGACAGTTTGACACAGATCATGTTTCCGTTTTAAAAAATCAATAAACAAAATCTGAACAAAATGATAAATTTCGTAGTACATTACTGGGGGGTAACCATCACCTCTTATAGCAGTATTATTATAATATTACTTTACAGTGGGAAAGTGATGGAGCTATACAGGACTTATAGCTCCATCTCTTTCTCTCGCTGAAGTAATATTTGTTAGGGTTCGCTAATTTACATTTTTATTTAATTAAATTAAAACGCAAAAAGACTAGTTTCGAGGCCAGTAACTATTTGATTCGAATATTTTGTACTGGCAACACTTCAGTCACATTGTCATCTGTGATTGGTTGACGACATTAAACCGTTAACCAATCACAGGACTCGATTTTACCGCGCAAATTATCGTAAACCTAGGAGGCGGGAAAGGGTCGGTTAAACATTCTGACTCGAGCTGTAGGACGAGAAGGTCGTGAGGAAGAATAAAGTTGTGTTTCCTGTTACCTGGATTTTCTTCAATACTTCACCTAGGCATCCTGAACGTCTAAATTTAGTCCATAGTCTCAGTTATTAGTATATCTCACATATCAGAAGTGACACGCTAACCAAACTTAAAACGTAAGTACACGCCCATGGCTTTTATTATTTAAATTCTGAATTTCTTTTGTGTTTTATCTTTGCATTATAATATTTATTATAATCATATAGTTCATTTAAATTTGCTTAATACTAGTGATGGTATTGAAATCAGTGGTATATAGTTTAAAACATAACGGTCGTATTACAAAAAAATGAACATGCGTTGAACCAAGTGTTTAGAGATAAACAGTGCTTACACCTGTTTAAACGGCAGTTCTAAACGTAATTTAACACTTAGAGAGTGATTATATTGTTTTGTAATGCGACCTACAGTATCTTATAACGGTTTATTTTATTTTTATGCCTATTTTTTTTGTGTGTGTGTGTGTGTGTGAGTGTGTGTGTAAGTGCCTGAAATGATCGAGAATATTATCCTATGAGGGTTTCATAAAGGGGGTACAAAATTTTGCTTATTTTTGGCGTAGGACGCACCGTTTCGGAGATATGACGCATTTTTCAATCTTCAACTGAACCGAATAATGTGGTGTTTATTCACCATATTTTAGTCATTGTTATTAACATACCTTCTTTTTCTGCGAGTGTTTAGATCATGGACCAACCACCAGGATGCAGAGAACACTCAAATCGAAACTCCAGTCGGCGTAGACTGGAGACACCTACTCGAGAAGATCGCTCACGAAGTCGAAGCAGCCTGCGTATGCGCAGCCCAAATCGATCTCAAGATGAGCGAGACTTTCTGCTGGGACGGAAGAGAGTACAGATGCTGGAGCAGGAATTACGCCGAGAGCGTGCGACGGAGGACCATCGTCGATCATCGTCACGACGTGCCAGCGAGCGTCGCGAGCCCTCCGGACGTCGGGAAGCCGTGCGTCGGGCAGAGCCACGTGGCAACGAGCGTCGCGACCCCTCCGGACGTAGGGAAGCCGAGCGTCGGGCAGAGCCACGTGGCAACGAGCGTCGCGAGCCCTCCGAACTACGGGAAGCTGAGCGTCGGGCAGAGCCACGTGCCGAGCAACGCAGCAATGCGGGAGAATATATAAGGTCACGTAGTCCATCTTTTTCTAAGAACGATCTTGTTAGTGTTTTAAAACTGTTGAAAGAGGATCTGTCGTCACAGCCACATAACCAAAATGCACAGTTGTCTCAAAAGTTAGACCACCAAAATATATTGCCTAATTTTGACCCTTCAACTAAAAATCAACGTATTGATATATGGCTGAAAAAGGTCAACGAATGTGCGTCGGTATATGGCTGGGACGACAGAACTACCACTCATTTTGCCATGCAGAAACTCCAAGGCCTGGCTAAAATGTGGTACGAAAGCTTGAATTCCATTCTTTTCAGCTGGAATGAATGGCAAGATAAATTGATAAATGCATTTCCTTGCGAACAAAATTACGGCCAGACCTTGGAGGACATGCTGAAAAGGAAGAGCAAGTTCAATGAGCCCCTCGAAGTTTATTATTATGAAAAGCTTGCTCTCGTGAATCAATGTGATATAGTAGGAAAGCGTGCCGTGGACTGCATTATTCACGGCTTAAGTGACAGGACGCTTAGATCGAGTGCTTTGGCATTACGTTGCAATCACCCTGACCAACTTTTGCAGTTCTTATTAAGCAATAAAGATACTCATCAGACTTCAGCGGACCGTGGCCATTTTCATAATAAAATTGTAGACAAAACACGTCAGAATAATAACCAAAACCAAGCTCCGAAATCTATAGGTAGATCGGGTCAGCCTAATGGTTGCTATAATTGTAAGGATAAGGGGCATAGTTTCCTACATTGTCCTAAACCTCTCTTGAAGTGCCAACGTTGCAATAAACTCGGCCATACGATAGATAACTGTTTTAGCAAGCCAGGGGAAAAGCCGACGAATTCTAGCGCTACTGTTTCAAGGACCATGCGCATAGATTCTGTCAAAAAGGGTACTGAAATCCCAAACTCCAAATTTATAAAAGAGGTTATTGTTAATGGGGTGTCCCTACAGGGGTTCATAGATTTTGGGAGCGAGGTTACATTGATTAAGGAGTCGGTAACCAACAAATTAGGCTTGATTCACGATAATATGACCTCTCAAATAAAGGGTTTCGGTAATAGTGTTGTGCAATCTCTTGGAGAGTTGTCGCTTGATCTGAGTATAGACAATGTCAACGCCAGGGTTATTTGTAAGGTTGTGAGTGACGACTTTTTGGAGAAGTCTTTGCTAATTGGTCAGACTTACACGGAACTTCCTCATATAGTTGCTTATAAAAATGTTTCTGAATTGAAATTCTTCGACAATGGCAATAAATTTCCTTTTTCTGATGTTGACATTGAGAGTGGAAACTCTTTAAAGGTTCGCGCTTTAGGAGCTGTCAAATTTTGGGGACCTGTTTCGATCATAGCCTGCGTTGATCCTACCATTAGTGGCAGTATTTTACTGAAAAATAGTGTTGCAGGAAAACCCAATCAGCAATTTTCAGTTTGCGGAGGACTTTATAATTCAACGAATGGCTGTGTGAATATAGTTGTTATTCCCCATGCTAGTTTCTGTCTGATTCCAAAGGATAATGTCTTTAGCCGAGCTGAAAAGGTCTATTTTGTCAACAGGGTTGTCGTTGAGTCGCCTGAACTGATGAGTGATGCTGCCGGTAATAAATTCGATGAAAGTCAGGTTCGCATTTGTCAAAAGGTACCTGATGATATAAGGAGACGGTTACTAGATTTGCTCAGAAAGTACAAGCATTGTTTTGCGTCATCCTTGAAGGATCTAGGTTGTACTAACGTTGCCCAAATGAAAATAGAGCTCAACAGTCAACGCCCCGTTGTATACCGACCGTACCGACTGTCACATCATGAGCGATGGCAGGTGCGTACAATGGTATATGAGATGTTAGACGCAGGTATAGTGCGTGAATCATCTTCCGACTATGCCAGTCCTATTCTGCTTGTACGCAAGAAAGATGGAACTCTTAGAATGTGTGTAGATTACCGCATGCTGAATTCTGTAACTCTTAAGGAGAGATATCCGATGCCAATCATTGAGGATGAAATAGCTCGTCTTTCTGGTCAGGCCTGTTTTATATCTCTAGACCTCGCGTCAGGTTATTACCAGGTACCAATCGTGGAGCAAAGTAAGCGATTCACCTCATTTGTCACGCCGGACGGCCAATACGAGTTTAATCGCATGCCGTTCGGCCTGGCAAATGCGCCTGCTGTATTTCAGCGTATGATCAATACAATTCTAGGGTCAGCTCGTTTCTGTAAGGCAACCGCATATATGGATGATATTCTAATTTTTGGGAAGGACTCGTCGGAATGTCTGAAAAATTTTGAAGACGTATTGCAATTGTTAGAAAAGGCGAATCTTACTTTGAATTTATCGAAATGTGATTTTCTGCGCGATAAAATCGACTATCTCGGATATGAAATTGAAGCAGCAGGAGTAAGGCCTGGGGAGAAAAAGATATCTAGTGTAGTGAATTTTCCGCGTCCTGAAAATGTTCATAATGTTCGCCAATTCCTCGGGCTAGCAAGCTACTTCCGGAAATTCGTCAAAGATTTTGCCCTGATGGCTTTTCCACTCAGCAAATTGTTAAAGAAAGGTGTACTATGGGAATGGGGCGATGAACAGGAAACCACTTTTCAGGATTTGAAGGCTAGGTTGATAAGTAGACCTATTCTCGCAATATTCGATCCATCAGCAGAGCTGGAGCTGCACACTGACGCGAGTAGGATAGGTATCGGAGGCATTCTCCTTCAGCGTTCAGTGGATAACATGCTGCGGCCGGTTGCATATTATAGCAGGCAAACATCGCCGGAGGAGAAGAATTTCCATTCTTATGAACTGGAAACTTTAGCAATGGTTTGTTCCCTACGAAAGTTTCGAGTTTATTTGCTAGGGAAACACTTTAAAATCGTTACAGATTGCAGCGCTCTTCGGTCTACTTTTACTAAACGGGATCTCATTCCTAGGATAGCGCGCTGGTGGCTTCAGTTGCAAGAATTTAATTGCACAATCGAATATAGAGCCGGCATAAAAATGGGACATGTTGACGCGCTATCCCGTAATCCTGTAGTCGAGTCCGAGGAGAATCAATCTGATAATCTTCCAATCGTTATGGCCATTTCAAGCGAAGACTGGTTACATACTCTCCAGCTTGGAGATTCAGAGCTTAGGAGGATTAGAGATATTTTGGATAGTAGTCTAGATCAAAAAGGCTTGCAATATATTAAGGAAAACTACGTCGTTAAGGGCAACAAGTTATTTCGTTGTGTAGGTGAAGACAAGGGAGATGTGCGCTGGGTAGTACCGAGAGGTGCGAGATGGCAATTATGTCGGATGAATCATGACGATATCGGTCATTTTGGGGTTGAAAAGACTTTGGAACGATTAAAGAAAAGCTATTGGTTCCCAAAAATGACACGATTCGTTAAAAAGTACGTGAGCGCTTGTATTGAATGTGCATACGCTAAAAATAATCAAACTGGTAAAGAAGGTCTTCTTCACCCTATTGCGAAAGTGGAGGTACCTTTTCATACACTACATATTGACCATCTCGGACCCTTCGTGAAATCCAAGCGAGGTTTCTCTTACCTATTAGTGGTAGTTGACGCTTTTACAAAATTTTGTTTTGTCAGACCGGTTCGGAACACGCACACTCAGAACGTAATAAGGGTGCTAGAAGACATATTCAGGATATTTAGAACTCCTGATCGCCTCGTGAGTGACCGCGGCAGCTGCTTCACGTCGCATATGTTCAAAAGATTTTGTCTAGACGAGGGCATTAAACATATCCTGAATGCTGTCTCTAGTCCTCGATCAAACGGTCAAGTCGAGCGGTATAACCGCACAATTCTCGGCTCAATGAAGGCTTTTAGTGTGAAATATAGTGAAAAAGAATGGGATTGCCATTTAGGAAGGATTCAGTGGGGACTAAACAACACTATCCAAAAAACGACCGGCAGGACACCAGCCGAGGTGATGTTTGGTACCTCTATGAATGTTTCGGCAAATCCCATCCTTAATGAGATTTGTGATGAAACTCGCGAATACACTGATTTATCCACTATACGGCAAGAAGTTAAAAGCAGGATAGACAATGAGCAGATCAAGCAAAAACGGTATTATGATAAGGGTAGGAAACCTGCGCACGAATACGCGGAAGGCGACCTTGTTAAAATTACTAAAACTTGTTTTAATAATGAAGGGCAGAGTAAGAAACTTCTGCCGTCGTATATCGGGCCCTATCGGGTTACAAAGGTCTTGGGTACTGACCGATATGTAGTGGCTCCAGTACCTGGTTTATGTAATACACAAGGCAAGCGTCCAACAACTGTTGCTGCGGAACGTATGATGCCTTGGATCCACGTGGCTGCATTAGATGTGAACGAGAACTCTGAATCTGCTTCCGACACTGATGATGATTAGATATACTTAATTTGAGTTTTGGTATCCCTTGTGAGGCATGTAACTACAGAATGGTGTGTTGTTTCAGATTGGATGCGAGAATCGATTGGTTCGCGTCTGATCAACTATGCCAGAGCTACTCGTTCGTCTTGCTCCTTTTGCACAAGCTTAATCGATCGGCTTCAGCAAATGGTTAGCAAAGGCTCCCTCGATTAATCGATCGTCGAGGTAATCTTTGAAGTATATTGACTAATCGATCGTCAATCAACAGGTATCCCGACTAATCGATCATTGGGACCTGAGTTCTTTAATGGATTAAACACAACTAATTGATCGTTGTGATATCTAAACCTTGCCTATGATTAATTTGAAGTTGCAAACACAACTAATTGATCGTTGTGATATGTACACCTTACCTATGATTAATTTTAAGTTGCAAACACAACTAATTCATCGTTGTAATTTCTACATCTTGCCTATGATTAATTTAAAGTTGCTCTTCCTTAAAATTCCATATATCTTTATTTTGTATTAAATATTTAGATATTTCATATTCTTTTTAGTTACAACAATAGTAGTATTAATGTATAAATTTCTAAATAGTCAATGAGGTGAAGTAAATTTGTTTAATATTGTAATAATTTGTAAAAATTTGAAATAGCCAATAAATGAGTTAAATAAATGTATAAATAGATAGTCACTATTAAGGTTTGAATGTTAATTATTATTTATGATATTAGCATATAATCTGAATTGATTTTGAAGAATGTGTACATGTATTGTAAAGTTTGTGTAACTGACCTAATTCCGATTGTTAGGGTTCCACCCGGTACCGTGTGCAGGGACGCACACGATATCAGGATGGTCGATTGTTAGGGTTCGCTAATTTACATTTTTATTTAATTAAATTAAAACGCAAAAAGACTAGTTTCGAGGCCAGTAACTATTTGATTCGAATATTTTGTACTGGCAACACTTCAGTCACATTGTCATCTGTGATTGGTTGACGACATTAAACCGTTAACCAATCACAGGACTCGATTTTACCGCGCAAATTATCGTAAACCTAGGAGGCGGGAAAGGGTCGGTTAAACATTCTGACTCGAGCTGTAGGACGAGAAGGTCGTGAGGAAGAATAAAGTTGTGTTTCCTGTTACCTGGATTTTCTTCAATACTTCACCTAGGCATCCTGAACGTCTAAATTTAGTCCATAGTCTCAGTTATTAGTATATCTCACATATTGAAATAATACTGCTATAAGAGGTGATGGTTACCCCCCTGGTACACCGACTTAAAGTTGGCACAAAATAGGATATTTCCATTGTCACAACAACTTATTGATAAAAATGGCGTGTTTGGTACAAATCATGTTATTTTTATCGGATCGGATCAGAATATGATATTCCCATTTTTTTAATAAGAATAACTACATAATATGGAAAAAAATAATATAAAAAACATGTACCTATACTAAGTTTTTCCCATCATTATTTTATTAGCACTCATTTTTTTTAAATTTTACAAAGCCAAATAAGTTTTTGTTCCGTCACTCCTCATATTATTTGAGGGGTATAAAATCAAAATCCGCTATAATGCTTATGGACCAAATTTGAGTTAGTAGCACCGTTGGAAACCTCGTAAAAATTGCTTTAAAATTCTTGGCTAGTTTCGTACCAGAACCCGCTAAAACATACAGAAATCTGCCCACCAAAAATAGATTCAAAATCAAAAGCCCCTATAACAGTGCATACCAGTAACAAAATCCTCCATAATCCTCCATCCTCCTCCTTTATATTTTTTCTTTGCCCAGCTTAAATTAGTTTTGCCATGTCATAAACTAAATGATTATCATAAAAAAATCCCAGTAAGTTGTATTGACTAAGCTTAAACAATTTTTTGTATCCTGTGATATTTTTGAAAAATACGTTTTGGTGGGTTTTGATACTATACCCCTCATTTATTTGAATTACCATAGCTTTTTTTATATGCACGTGTTTCTGTGATAAATAAATCTATTTTTCTTTATTTCATTACTCAAGCATTAAAACTGTCAGAGTTATTAGCAGTTGAAATTCCACATTATTTTTTCAGCCAGAAATATTGAACTTACCACCTAGCGTAAACACGTCGAAATCACGTTTTCACGTCAAAAATATCAATTTTCTTTTCTTTTCAGCATTTTCTTCAGAAACCATAGATGATAAACGTAGCTTGCTTACAGGATCACTAATTCAATAGTCTATGAGCAGCGCGGGACGTGCCTTATCGATAGAATCGATACTTGTCGATGTTCACGGCACGCGGCACAACGGTAGTGATGGATCTGATGGTTAGTGCTTTTCTTTGCGTTGGTGCAGATATACTATATATTTTAAAGCACAACTAATCATTTCGATTTTCAATTTTTTGTATGACTAGTATTAATAATTAATAATAATAATTTATTAAATAGGGTATTTCACTATATAAAAAAATGGGTGTAAACCCTATTCATTAAGGTGCATGGCATACATTATAAATTAAGAACTATTTTAAATGAGCTTATACTAGCAAATAATCGACAATACATCTGTGTCTGAACTAGATAAACGAATTATCTGTATCTCAGACAACAGCGCTCTTCCCTGAAAATATACTTTTTTAAAACTTGCAACTTAAATTTACTTTAATTGTAATATAATTATTATGTTAATTTTTACAACAACTAGGAGTAATACAAATAAAGTGGTATTGGCATAAACAAAAGAATTGCTCAAACCGTGGTGAAAGTCCTATAAACAAGGGGGTAGGTACTAAACAGAACGCCTCGGACTTAAAGTGGATCGCAGTGGTAGCCCGCGATATTCAAATTTTCTTACGTTTTTTTGCAATTTGCAGGTCAATGGTGCCGATTCCCTTGCAATCATCAAAATCAGCACCTGTCACTACTCCATACAAGTTTAGACGTGATTAAAAACTTGCCTACTAAAATTACGTCAATTTACGTCAAGCGCTGATTAATTTGACAGGACTAAACTAAAATTTATCTTCTGTCCTTTTCTTAATGAAATAGAAAGAAAAAGATGCACAGGGGGGTAACCATCACCTCTCATAGCAGTATTATTATAATATTACTTCACAGTGGGAAAGTGATGGAGCTATACAGGTCTTATAGCTCCATCTGTTTCTCACGCTAAAGTAATATTGAAATAATATTACTATAATAGGTTATGGTTACCCCCCTGAACTTAAATGTAGTTTAATTTGTGAACAAGGGAATCGGCACCAGTGTCAGCTTTAACCTGCCTCGTTGGTCTAATGGTTGTAAGCGCTACTGCTGAGCATGAGGTCCTGGGTTCGATTCCCAGGTCGGGCATAGTGTTATTGGGATTTTTAAATAGGAATTTCTCAGTAGCAGCCCGGAGTCTGGATTTGTGCCCGGCTGATATCAATAGGTTCGCTCCCTATGAGAGATAACTGGCGAAATGTGGTGTACTAAAGCTACACCTTGTTTAACCCTTCGGGATTACAAGCGTGATGTTATGTTAGGTTGTATCTTGATCAAAATATGATTCGCGACCACAAAAAAGATGTATTTACAGAATTGTAGTCATTAGAATCATTAATGGTGCCGATTCCCTTGTTCACAAACTAAACTAAATTTAAGTTGAGTGCATCCTCTTCTTTCTATTTCATTAAGAAAAGGACAGAAGATCAATTTTAGTTTAGTCCTGTCAAATTAATCAGCGCTTGACGTAAATTGACGTAATTTTAGTAGGCAAGTTTTTAATCACGTCTAAACTTGTATGGAGTAGTAATAGGCGCTGATTAATTTGACAGGACTAAACTAAAATTTATCTTCTGTTCTCTTCTTAATAAAATAGAAAGAAAAAGATGCGCTGAACTTAAATTTAGTTTAGTGTACAATTGAATCGGCGCCAATATATCTCTCTTTTAGTTAGATTTGTTCCATAAGAACAAAATATGAGGGGTTTGTGGCTAAGTAACAACAGCCGCACGGGTCGATCGATCAGGCTTGCCGCGGTTGGTCCGTGGAGTGTGACCATCTTTACATACCAAGACCCCTCCGTGCCTCGGAAAGCACGTTAAGACGTTGGTCCCGGCTGTCATTTGTAGATCTTTGACAGTTGTTACGGGTCGTCAGAAGCCCGAAAGTCTGACAACCAGGGTTATCAAGGGGTATCGTGTTACCCAGTAACTGGGTTGTGGAGGTCAGATAGAGAGTCGTTCCATGTAAAATACTGATATTCAGCTGCATCCGCTTAGACTGGAAGCCGACCTCAACATAGTTGGGATAAGGCAGGCAGATGATGATGTTCCTTAAGAACAAATCTCTTGTGGAAAAGTTAATATGGAACAAATCTATTGGAATGATTTTGCAAAGACTGACCTGCAATTGCAAAAAAAAAACCTAAGAAAATTTGAATTTCGTTCGACAGTAATGTCTTTTTGAAAGTACCCTACTTTTAGTATCATCTGTGGCCTCTGCTGAACGTCATCCCAATGGCCAATTTCAGATGAATTCTTAATCTCAATTAGTTGATATCATGATATTTAATAATCAAATGCTGCTCATTCTTTGATAAAATCCTTCCTTATTTAAGGGCTTCAGCTGAAAAAGGTGTGAAAATTTGAATTGGGAATCACGAACACGGATTTATTTAAAAATTATTAATTATGATTCATCCATTGTCGTACTGTCCGAGAAACTCTAAGAAACTTCGAAGAAATCTCTTCCAGTGTCAATAAATCTAAATCTGAATTTCCATTTCCATCGAAATGCATCACAGATTAATCGACTTTAGCGATTGAAAACCATTAAAAATGGTTTAGTTTCAGTGGCCCAGTGAATATAAACCGTCAAACCTACTGGAGTGTGTATATCTGACGTTTTGCCGCGCTGTTAAACGTCAGAGTATCAGGACGGTGGACTATTGTCAGTCCCCCAGTCAGGGGTGGCGCAGTACGACATTGAAAAAAAAAACCTTTTTAATGGTTATTAAAATTAAAATAATGTTTACGATGGCATCAGAAGGTATCTTTGGCACCGTATGTTTGACGTGTGTGATTTGTTGACGTCGTTCATTCGGCAGTTGTTGGTAAATTGATTTGAAGAGCTGTAAGAAAATTGAGGAAACATCAATCGGAAAGTGGTTATAGTGAAACAATTTAGTTAATTTCTTACTTTACTATACTATCTATTAGTCAAATGAGTCCTTGGAGGTAGACCTCTAACTGACTATTATGAAGTCCAGCAGACTTTCCTTTAGTCTCATAATCACATTTTATCTCCTGTCGCCACTAATTTCGTTAAAACTTCTCACCTATCCGCCACTCCCGATATCGCGCCAACCCTAGGGATGCTTCACTCGCCGGATGGTCCCGGCTGTTTACGCCCCGAGCGTCCAACCCCCTCCCATCATTGGTCCCCTGGTAGTTTTTATGTTCTTTTATTACGTCACGTTCTCGTTTGCTCCCGCTTACCAGTTTTCCCGTCTTTGTTAATTGTGGCTGTCTTCGTCTTTAGTGTTTTTTCCTCCTTAGTAGTAGGGGCTTTCTTTTTTATTTCGGGAAATTGTAATACAGCCTTTTTGTTTGTAATGTTGCTTGTCGGGGTTTATTAATAAAATAATTAAATTGGTACTTATTAATATTTTATCGCACTATTTTTGGTCAGCCCCAATTTCTGTGTTTTCTTCGTTTGATTTTTTCTTGTTTGACACACTTACTAAAGTATATTCATTTTTAATATCATGCAGGTGGTAGTTTTTCAGTGGAAGCTATTGTTTCACTTTGCAATATCAAGTACTTTCCGTAGTTAATAACGTAAGTATAACAGTTTCAGAAATATTAAAATCTGCATAGTATGCGGTGCATGTTATTTCTATTAAGTATGGAAAATGCTGATTTATACTTGTTTAAAGTGGTCAGACTAAAATTTTGGTGGGCTTTTGAACAACCAACTGTTTAATTTTTCTGGACTTTTTCCAGTAGCCGAGAGTAGTCCAACTATGTTCCCATAAAAATACAAAGCACGAAACACGGTAACACCGGGACACCATAAACGTAACCGCAATATATCCCACCGCCCACAATAAGTCGGTTATATTTTTACGGCTGCGAACTTGCCTCGGGCATGCGGTAGGCATGATGCGGGAGCTTCACGTATTGTAGGTACTTATATCCTGTAGAAGTATAGGCAAACGCCTCCCTTTGTATGAAAGCCTGGTACCCATGCGTATTATTATTAGGAGAGGGGTAGGAAATTCTAAATGATGGTGCTAGTTTTCATGTGATGTATGGGCGCCTGGTATTATTGTAAGTGTTTATTAGGGGCTTGTTTAATTTATTAGTCTGATTTTATTATTACATAATGATTTTAGAATTCTCCTTAAGCTGTCCAGTCAGATCGGTGAATAGATCGTGTTTTAACAGACTGTTATTATCACGAATTGATAAACGTAATAAAATAGAACACATAAATTATGTATGAGTTAAATTATGGCACTGATAACTTGATAAGACAGCAGAGTGCCTTCGAATATTGTTTATCTTTTGATTCATTTTGGCAACTTTAATATCTTTCGCACTTCCAAGATTCTATTTTTTATTCTTCGCCTGCCACAACTCGGGGAACCCAAAAATATTTATAATTTAACCGTATCTAGGCATCAAGTTCTCAAGCTGGGTCGCACTCATTCAACCCTCCACTGCTAATCCGGGTCACAGTGACACTTGACAGGTAAAAATCGTCCCTCAACAATGAAAGGGACCCGATACTTTATGAGGGTTACTTATGAGTGCTTTCTGCCCGATTTCGGTGCACCCGAAATCGGGTAAAAAAAGTAAAGTCGAAGTCACATTCAAAATCTCATTTTGAATGTGACTTCGACTTTACTTTGAATGTTTATAAATGGCAGTCTGAGGAGGTGCTTACGACGCTGAGATTTTTAAAGTAATCATAGAAAGTTTCGAGCGACCTATGATAACCTGGTACTTATTAAAGATATTATTACTTATACGAACATGTTCATGATTCTTTAAGCTAATCATCAATATGTTATTCGTTTGAATAAAGTAATAAAATCCTGAAATACTTTGCAGATGAATTCATCAAATTCTGCACTGATACAAATTTAATTTTCATCACCGTATTCCTCTTTCAATTCCTCAATTCCATTGTCTACAATTCCCCACATTTCCACGAAACTCGCTGCATGTTTTAAGCTCTTTCAGTACGATTTCATCTCCGCATCTCGAGATGCTGGCACGAACAATTTGACAGAAGCAAGTTTTAATATTTCAGATCGGACATACGTTCCGGGCGTGTTATATGTCGGGCACCGTCGGGCACAATAGCATCTAGCGGACGTGTTGGGAGCTTGGGACGTCGTCGGGAGATGTGTGGGCCCGGTTACGGATAGAATAGAACGGATACAGCCACCCCATCACTTATCTTGGGCTCGTAAAATACAACGGCGCGGCGGCGCGGCGGCGGTCCGGCGAACGGCGACCCGATAATAGAGATTTGTAGTAACGTTTACCCCTCATTGGGTCTCGGTGTTGCAGATATTAAAGTTCAGGGAGCAGGGCTTAGCAGCTTAATTGTCTTACACACGCATAAGCACATTTGCATTGATTTTGACAGTTTTTTTAGTAGAAGTTTCCAGGTTTTTTTAGCTGGTTTCGATGACTCTGATGATCCGTGCGTGTGTCAAGTCGTGACATTGACTAATAATAGACTGTCTTACCGACTCCGTAAATATTTTTACTTGTGATAACGATTAATGATTTTATTTCTGTAAGTATGTACAAACACTTTTACACGTCAATCATATTTTATTAACTAGATGACGGCGTTTCCTTTCCGGCTGCTCTGACTCTTGGGACTCTTAGTAATCTAAGACCATCTAACTACTACGCCTGTATCTAAAACGACTCCTCTATGCACTAAGAAGAGCATAGCAAGTGGTGTGGGACCACTTGCTATGCACTAAGAAGAGCATAGCAAGTGGTGTGGGACCACTTGCTAAGCCCTTTAACAACAGTTGTCAATTACTGCTAATCCAACAAAGCGTACTTATGGTCATTATGTTGGTCCGTTGTCCGTCAGCCGGCCGATCGCCGGACATTTTCGGCACATATGCAAACCGGCGGCAGGCGAGGGGTTGGCCCTGTCCGCCGCAAATAGTGGTGTCCTGATTTTAATGGGGCGTTAGTGATGTAACTATTTTGAGCGTCCCGGTCGACGTACCCGTAGTTTAGTTCTTGTGGTGTGAAACGGGAATTAGGGTGGGAATTGTTATTTTTTGTTTAGTTTGTGGATTTTTCTATCATATTTCATTACATTGTTCCACGTGAAGCACATTTTTAACACTCACAATGTATTAAGGCGCTGACAAGACCCAATTGACAAAAATTGGCTTCTCTTAAGAAAAAAAATTGCCAAATCTGTATAGTTTGTGGTAGCGGAATGTTAATTTTGAACATATTTCCCAGAACTTGATTGTTACCAAAACACATTTTGAAAAGAAATCTCAATACAAACTAACGTTAAACTAACCTCTTAACTTGAGTTCTAATTCAAAATATCTGTATTAAATATCAACGTACGTTACGTATTTAACTAATAACAAGAACGTCTTATTTGAATGCAGAACTTGGTTGTTTTTTATTTTCGATTACTCAACTCAATTTTGAGTAAATAGATAATTGCTTCATATTTTGCAATAAATTACACGCGTTGTGTCATCGCGCTTCTCTTTCTTTTCTATGCAGTCAGACAGTGACCGTGGTTTAGGTGTTGTCAGCGTCTTAAATACGTACTCCTAAAACCTAACAAACTTAATCGTGGCAACATGATTCTAAAGTCGAATTATTAATTCACTGGAGTAATTTGAGAAGTGCTAGCTGTCACTATGTATAACAAAATGGTCATATTTATTTTATTTATTGTATTTTAGACTTTTACACTTATTTTATACATTTATTTTACACTTATCAATTAAACTCAATTAAACTAAACTATCACCATTACAATAAATATGACGATTTAATTACACAAAGTGACAGCTAGCACATTTCAGATTATTTCAGTGAACTATTAATTCGACTTTAGATCTGGATGCAAACTAATCGTGGAATACCAAGTCGGGCGACTTGAACGGAGTCGTCACAAAGTCATTTGAGCGGTGACTGCAAAAGATTAGTACGACGACTAAAGAGCCAAGCTATTGATCAAAGCGGCTTAGGGTGACCAGGTATTGAGAATAATTTAAAAATCATTTAATAATTAATATTTCTTGGACCTTTGATAGGCTATTAGGGTTTGAAGATTTGGGAAGTTATTCTCCGTTTAAAAAAAGGGCAAGCCTTAAAAATAGTTAAGCTCCTTTGTAGGGATTTATCCATGCTATCTTTTACTTGGTTTTCAATTGGTGTTACTTGTTTTGATTGGTTTTTCAGTTCAAACTTATTTGACATCTGTTCTTACTCATTCCATCCATTTTACCCTAATTACTTTTAGTTAGAAATCTTTGCCCAATAGGTCAAATAACAATACTATTCTTCTTTCAAATCCTTAAAACAAACCTTACTATATTTCTCTCCATTTATTGTATATTTATATATAACGTTAGAAAGGTAACGCTTATCAGAGTTTCGTTATTTCGATATAAACGTACTTATAATAAATAAACTCCGTTATTTCACGATAAATACAAAGCAATGTAATTCATTTACCTCTAACTCTAAAGTGCAGTAATTTCAATAACACGATAACTGTCGCTATTCTGCCGTTATTTTTCCAATGCTGAGTCAATGGAGTATAGTGTTCTATAAAAACTTCACACTAAAACAGTAATTTAAAAAGCAGTGATCAAAATTAAACACCATTTTCTCAAACAATCCAACAGCGACTAATTGCCGTGGTGTCCCGACTGTGTCTGCAAACTAGATGAAAGTGTCCCAGAGCAAACAAACTGGGGCCAAGCGACAATCGGGAGCTGCGGGTCGCTAACAGTTAAGAGGTATTTTAGGACCCTCACTTTGAAAACATACGAACACACTGCGGTTGAGACGAGCCTGATTTATTGTGAGTGAACAATAGTTTGAGAATGTCTAGGTTTGTTTGTTTTCAACATCGAATTTAGAACACATTTTGTATATAACCTTAGATTTTTTTTCCCGAAGCGAAATAGTATGTTTGTGTTTTAGTAACGATGAAATGAAAGTGACTGCGAACCGACGCGTCGTGAACGCCCAAAATATTTCAACCGTAGATCCCCCAGTTATTGTTGACATTCTGCATTATACAGTACAGAGGGATAGTATAATATAATACGCGTGTCCCATACAACAACAAACGTCTACCATGATCGAGTGGATGGCAATCGGTAAGACTTTTATTTAATTTTGGGACCCTCTTTACATCGGCTAACGTCAACGAAATATGTGCGAGCTTCATTACTTTATTTGGCCATATGGCACGAAATAATAAGTCACCAGTCTTGAATAGGGGGAGTTAAAGATTAACACTAAGGCCCACTTGCACGTGCACCACAAATCAGTATTTAAAATATCATTCTGTCTCTGTCATCTTCAAACGATTGACAGAAACAGAACGATGTTTTGTGGTGCAAGCGAGCCTAAGAAGACACGGAATAGCCTAATTATTATAACTCCTAAGTATAGTTCAGGTCGGAATGTTGGCATACTCTCATCTCCAATCCAAACAAGCTCGTACTTATAGTCGAATTATTAATTCAATGCAATCTGACACGTGCTGTGCTTTGTGTAATAAAATGGTCATATTTATTGTATTCTAACCTTTTACTCTTATTATTATTATTATACACTTATTTTACACTTAAATAAATCGATTAAACCAAACGATCGCCATTACAATAAATATGACCATTTTATTACACAAAGTGACAGCTAGCACATGTCAAGTTACTCCAGTGAATTAATCATTCGACTTTAGCTATTGTTCTTTCCAACACAAGATACATTGATTCGTGTATCTGTATACGGGCGGGATCGGGGATTAACTACGGACATGTAGTTTGGAATCTATTGCAAATATTTTATTTCTTTGCTAACTTTAACTCTTTGTGCCTCGTTGATTCAGTGGCCGCAAGCGGTCCTGGGTTCGACTCCCAAGTCTGGCAAATTGTTATTGGGTTTATCTGAAATTTCTCAATAGCAGCCCGGAGTCTGGATTTGTGGCCGGTTGATGGCAATAGGCTCGCCCCCTATTACATGGGACTTAAACATAACTGGCGAAATGTGGGTACACTATAGAGTATAGGCCTCCTCTGCCCAACCCTTCGCCCCAGGAAACAAGGCGTGATGTTATGTATATTTAACCCGTTAAAGTCTGAGGCAATCGCAGCCGAAAGTCGGTTACCAATTCTGACGAAGTTTCGTACCTACATATTGCAAACTGACGCCCAAAACACTTATAAAAATCCCAGCCTAAATCACGACAACCCCCGCATCAGTAGAGCTCACGTCACGCTCAATAGCCCGACATAGCCCGGCTTTACGCCGACATAGCCCGGCTACGTAATTACTATTCGTTTGCCAGCGGGCTATTTACCGAAGCCGCTCGTTCACCTCCCCACGAGCGGTGCAGGCCCGGTTCAGATCGTCGATCGGCGGCTGTATACGAGTATACTTGTGTAGATACAGCCGCCGACGTTTATGTATACTGTTTCGGCGTCGTCGTCGCGTCGTCGGTAGCGCGGCGTGTGGATCAAGTGTCGGCGGGAATCTAAGGGAGAGGTAGGGTTGGCGACGTCGTTAAGTTGGAGAATATGTTCTTTTTTTATTTTTCTCACGGTCAATGTTGTGACAAGAGATCTATGAACGTGCAAGGGGTTTATTTTGTAAGTGCATTGACGCTTAGTGGTTTTAGACTTCGATTCGCACAAATGAGTTTCGTCGGGTTCATGAAATTATAAATCAATATACGGAATAGAGGTCCGAAGTGATGTTAGGAAAAGCATAACTTTAGTGACAAAATCCTAATTGGAGAGCTTTTATAATCTACGTCGTACGGATTTAGCCATGAAAACACTTTATTTGTTTTCAAGTCAAGGAATTATATGCCTATTTTCACGCTCTCAATACTGCAGCATAGTTTTACTCGTCAAGTTTTATTCATAAATAAACGGAATATATTTAGGCCCCAAGTAATATTAGAAAAAGTTAATCCTGAACGAATTTTCACTTGAAGTTTAAATGGTCTTCTAACGACTACATGATTCAGTCGAGTTCTTTATTTACATAACCAAATTACAAAATGATTATTAACATTAAATAAATTAAATTAAAACTAAGTTAAGTCTAAAAAAGATCGCTTTTAGCGATAAGACCGCCCATTGTGTCACCCTATGTAAAATTTCTACATTTATAGCTGTAATTTTTATGGTGTACATAATAAAGAGTATTCTATCTATCTATCTATCTAAAAGGCCCTCGGGGCATTGTACCGAGGATGCTGGCGGCATTTCCTAACTGAATTGCAATGCAGCGTTGCGCGAGAAAGCCGCCAGCTTTTCGGTCACCAGTTACATCAACTAGACGTTTCGCGATTTCCGCAAATAACTTATGCGCACTGGGACCCCACAGACCGAGGGTCTCGACGCCAAAGGGCACAAAGTTGTACTCTCTGCCAAGGCCTCCATATTTAATAACTTTCAGAGTTTGTCGAGTTCTTAGTTTTGTCATCATTCATCCCAAAAACACATTGCAGTAAAAATAAATATTTTACCGAGTGCCTGCCAACCCTATATCCATATCTGGAATCTAGCGGGTCGAAGCGACCGGCGACGGTCGCGGCTAACGATAAGATCAATTGCTGCGCGCATCTGATGTGGCGCGACCACGCGACCAAGAGATCGCTTCTTAATCACATACTGATGGATTTTAGCGTTGGCTAGCTAAAAATAGGTGGTGAGGTCAAAATGATTTCTTGTTTTAGTCCTAACCTAACTGTCAAATCAATGTAAGCTGTTGCAATTAGTAAAAAAAAAAAAGAGAAAAACAGACAGAGATCTATCTACGGCCAAATTGAATGGGCTCTGAGTATAATACACCAAGGGATTTCAGAATGCATTCAAACCATAGCTTTTGAGTTATCTGCAAGAAAGGAACACCTGACGGTGCATCACACATGAGGTTTCAGACAGAGCTTATTCACATGAGGACTAATATACTTTAACGACAAGATCCTTAGTGGAGAGCTTTCAAAATCTACGTTCATCTCAGATGAGATCTCAACACGGACTTGGTACCAACCAAGTCCACGTCTAATTTGCAATGGAAACTCAAATCTGCACAAGATAATTTTATTCGAAACCGTTATCGTCTGGCCGATGGTGGCGTGTGTTTGATCATTTAGCTCCCTTCAAAATGGTTGAGCTGCATTCAGCACCATTGTGCTGATCCATGCGTAATGTTCGCGAACGGGCGCCGTCAGTTGGGACTGGTCATCTCTTAGCTGCCTCGGCTTATTAATTATTTATTTTTGTTTATTTTGCTGTACTATGGACGCGTTTTTTACATCGTCCTCACATTTAGTTACAAATTCTAGATTATTTATACTAATCTTTATGTAACAATATAATTTAAGAGTGTCCATGGAGTTTCTTGCCCGTTCTTCTCCATAGGTACCTACTACGCTTTGGAATGAGCGACTATTTAGCTTCATATTTCTAACTGACCGTTTTTTTGACAATTCAAAAGTGCCTGTAAAAGGTTTAATTAAAATAAATGCTTTGAGTTTGAGTTAAGCATTTCAATCTTGCTTTAAGCAAGCAGATACTCTCTTCAAGAGTAAACGTGTCTAGAGTCTAGCGATTATGACATTGACTAATGGCCAACTTCCAATAACGTCCTCTTGAACGGTTGTTTAACCGGACAAGGTTATTGGGGGTTACCCTAGCTTGTTCATTGGAGTATACCCTCCACCCTTCCGTGAGTTTGCAAGCATGCATCGTTGCGTGCAAGCCTGAAACCAAAGTTGCTAGTAGGTACACCTACCTTTATGCGAACTCTGTTAAGTTTACGTTTAAGGAATTCTATACTTACATCGAGCATGAACTGGGTGGCCAAGTACCTAGATTTTGATCAATACATCAGCAATTCAGCATTGATAGTCGTCAAGTTTTGTTAATTGGAAATGGAGAGTTAAGTTTGAAGAGAGTTCTTCTTAACCTCATAGTTTTGGTTTTTCTAAAAAGGTCATTGTTTTAGTCTGTAATGTTGACGTCTAAACTCCAAGCGGCAACAATAGTCACCACGGCTGAATTTTGTTGTTATTTATTCGTTCTTAATTTAATTCGGAAAACTTGCGACACTTTCTTTAGCATTAAAAACGCGTTGTTGGTTAGTGCACGTGACGGCCGGTGGCCTTTTGTAACAATTGTATTTTTATTTCAACATAAGTTAGAGAGGGTTGACCTCTTGTTTCCCGGGATTCCGGGAACCCTTTCAAACATTATCAACAACAGAATTGTCAAACGAAATAAAAGGCTATTGAAATAAACTACCTACTCGTTATGTAACATTAAGTCATGTGATTCTACGATTACATAGAAGTCGTGAATTCGTCAGGCATCACATTCAGTTACCGGGAGAGTGGGACCGGGCCGGATAAGTATTCCACCACTGTCGGGCTCGCTCCATCCGGTAGCCTTCCCTGTGTTTACCAGGAAAGCATAAGGGAAGTGGAACCCTGTTTTAAATTGTTGGGTCAGGTTTTTTGAAAACTTTTATTTTCATATTATCTTGATTTTATGTTTTTACGATTTTTAATCGTGGTCACCATCCATTGCTGAATGTAATCAGATTCAAATGCTTTCCCCGGATAACTGGAGCTGATAATTCATAAAAGTAACATTAATAATAGTAACTCATTATGTAGCCCATCCATACAGTATCTAGGTAGGAAAAATTAAAAATAAAAATGAAAAAGATTTGAAGATATTTTTTTTTGGGTCAATGGTCGCTGGTATTGTTGTTACTGGAAGTATGAGTTGAGAAAATCTGTTTATTTTTATTTTATCGTGTTTAGTTATCATCACGTATTCACGTCTGTGAAGTTTACACAAAAAAAAACAGATTTTTTTAAACTGATATTGCAAGTGACTACCCTGCCGGAGGTTGATGAACAAAAAAAAACTCAAATAATTTTTTTTTTGTTTATTATAAAACAAAAAAAAAAATATATTTGAGTTTTTTTTTAGACGTGATGGCTATTGACGTCTAAACATAATAGTGTAGACGTCAATAGCCATCACGTCTGTGGACTTTCGCAAGCTAATTTAATTTGACCCTGTATTAGTTTACAAATAGTAATCTTCCGTCAGTCTGGTCTGCAGCACAAATGAAGACGTTGACAACACCTAAACCGCGGTCACTGTCAGATTGCATAGAAAAGAAAGAGAAGCGCGATGACACAACGCTTGTAATTTATTGCAAAATATGAAGCAATTATCTATTTACACAAAATTAAGTTGAGTAATCGAAAATAAATACAACCAAGTTTTGCATTCAAATAAGACGTTCTTGTTATAGATTAAATATGTAACGTGTGTTGATAAGTATTTAATACAGATATTTTGAATTAGAGCTCACGGTAAAAGGTTAGTTTAACGTTAGTTTGTATCGAGATTTTTTTTCAAAACGTGTTTCGGTAACAACCAAGTTCTGAAAAATATGTTCAAAAAGAAGAAGAGAAGCCTATTTTGGTCAATTGGGTCTTGTCAGCTCCTTAACGTCTGTTCTAATCTGTTCCATTCTGCTCCCATGTCTGGGTTGCAAAAAGAATCAGTAAGCTCACTGAGATCGTTCGATTGAGAAACATTACAAGTCTGTTGGTCGATGGGACGTTTTCACTCATTGTCCTTTGTTCGAAATTCAACCAATGTTTGACAAGAGCTTCTTTACTCATCTTAAAAGTCCCCTTGCCCCCAATTGATCTGTGGACGGCGCCGTACTTTTTCTTGCAATAGGTACAGTCGGTAATGTTTGCGGTTGGCCACTTTTCAACCTAAGAGCCAGGCCATACGGGTGCGTTGCGCTACGTTGCGACGACTGAGCATCAATGCTCAGTCGTCGCAAATATCCATGGTATGCCACACGGTGACGTCCTCTGAAGACGCGCGAAACGGACAAGGAGACCAAGAAGACGGAGCGAGGAGAATGGAAGCGTTGTAACACAGCGCAGCGTATTGTTTATACTGTCGAAGGGGAGAGTAGAGCGGAGTTATAGTAGGTTTTCCACTAACTGACATGACACACCCTACACCGGAACGCTGCGACAACGCTGCGATGCTGTGGCAGCTGTAGTACCGGCGTCATTGGGTTTGACACCGCATGGCCTCGCTCTAACCTAAGTAAGGCATAACAGTGAAAAGTGGTCAACCCTCAACTTTGTCGAGTGTACTGTACATCTCTATCAACAGTATGAGCCGTCGTCGTCTCAGTGTTCACTTCCTTCAGTTCCTTCCTAGCCATAAATTATCTTATAGCAATCTATCCATATATTATTTGTTCTTCCTCTTCTCTTAAATGTCCCTTCATGTACAGTGCACAATGCTGATCAAGAAATCATAACTACAATATTACACGTCTTATTCTTTTAAGTCGCAAGTTTCAAGAAAAGTTTACTGGTACGGAGTGGCATCAATAACTATGATATACAGGTAAAAACAGAAGACCCAGTCCGGACATACCTGCAAAAGTGGAAAACGGGTGAATAATAAGGCTTTGCGGAGCAACTCGGGAATGCCATTGAAGGGTTTTGATTAAAAAATATAGTTTGGCTGCAAACATTAATATTGTGTTTTTCCTAGATGGCAATGAACCTAAAAACTTTCAGTTAAGATGCTTGCAAGTCTTACGACTAGATAGGTACTTATTAGCACTTATTTACGTGAAATAGCGTAGCATTCCCAGGCGTAGCATATCGTAGCGGCGCACGTCAAACTGACTTGCAGCACGATATTGCAACTCAGTAAGCAATTAATGCTTCAGTTGTCAGTTTATTGCTAAATTAATATAGGAAATTTTCCTGTACGATCAATTTTTGTTTGAGGTTTTCTTATATTAATAATAAATCTTTATTTCCAGTTTAAAATTTTAGATTTAACACTTGGTATAACATGATAAATATTGGCGCCGATTCCCTTGTTCACAAACTAAACTAAATTTAAGTTCAGTGCATCTTTTTCTTTCTATTTCATTAAGAAAAGGAAATTTTAGATTTAACACTTGGTATAACATGATAAATATTGGCGCCGATTCCCTTGTTCACAAACTAAACTAAATTTAAGTTCAGTGCATCTTTTTCTTTCTATTTCATTAAGAAAAGGACAGAAGATAAATATTAGTTTAGTCCTGTCAAATTAATCAGCGGTTGACGTAAATTGACGTAATTTTAGTAGGCAAGTTTTTAATCACGTCTAAACTTGTATGGAGTAGTGACAGGCGCTGATTAATTTGACAGGACTAAACTAAAATTTATCTTCTGTCCTTTTCTTAATGAAATAGAAAGAAAAAGATGCACTGAACTTAAATTTAGTTTAGTTTGTGAACAAGGGAATCGGCACCAGTGCCTTATAAATTGTAGATTAATACAGGGTTATAATATAAACCTCTGACACCCAAGCTAAGATTAAACTTGTGTTATGGGTGTCAGAAATTCTAATTTCATGGGTCTTCTGCACTTTCCTTTATAAAAAGAAACTTGGATCGGTCTTTAAGTGGTATCGAACGCGCAGGTGTACCGTGTTCGCAATGAGGCATTGCTCACACCGCCACCTGTTGCTGCGCGCTTGGTACTCGCAGCGTGCAGAATTTATTTGTTTCTTGTATTTGTGAGGATTCTTTAGAGCAAGTAGTTTGGTTTATTTATTTAGTTAGTTCGTTGGTTTTTGTAAAGATTTCTGAATGCGGTAAATCGGTGATATCGGTAATGATCGGTTTAGTGGTCGCAAGCGCTACTGCTGAGCATTATTACTAGGTTATGGGCCTAGGTTCTATTCCCAGGTCGAGCAAAGTGTTATTCGGTTTTTCTATCTGGCATTTCTCAGTAGCAGCCCGGAGCTTGGATTTGTGATCGGTTGATGGCAATGGGCTTGCGTATTACATGGGACTTACACATAACTAGCGAAATGTGGGTGCACTACCTACATTTCGCCAGTTACCTATAGCACACCCACATTTCTAGTATAAGCTGACCTCTCATTGTACAGAAATCCTATATAATGCGAGATCAGGTTATACTGGAAATTTATAGCTTGATATGTAGCCGTGTGTACACCTCTGCCCAACACCTCGAGGAAACAATGCGTGATGTTATGTTATTATTATTAATTATCTAAGTAACTTATGAGTAGAGGGTTGCAATACTAACACAACTTTGATCAAACGTGCATATGCATCAAATACAGAACATCCCACAAAGCTAGCTCCTCTCTGGCTACACTTTGTTTTACAGAAGGTAACTATCAAACTTTTCAGGGTAGATTATACTCGTTATAATAATGAACCACTTCTACAAACAATCGTCCTGCTGTAACTAAAATTGCTAAAACTAATAACAAAGTCACGTGGATTTTTTTGAAAAGTTTCGTTTTCACAAAAACCCACAAATTAATATCTCACACTCTCAAAAGTCACTGAAGAAACATCGTATTGAAAAATTCAGCAACAGCTCCTGAAAAACACGGTGAAAACTCTTCAAAACTCTAATAATCCACAAACATTTCTATCCGCAGCTAACTGATACAATTTCGCACAAGTTCAGCATTTTATTAACTCGCGGGTGGCGCGATGGCTCGATGGCGCTTTCGGCGATATTTCGTACAATTTATTTTTATTTGGCGGCAGAATTGTCTCGGCGCGAATGGCGCGGGCGGCTCTCTGCTAATTGGCGCGCTCGGCGAAATAGTGATGTGAACGTTATCTTTATAAGTTACTTTTTAAACAGTTTTATAAGAAAAAAATAGGAAAATAATTTTAGTAATATTTCAGCCAATTTGGTCGAGGTTAGTTCAAAGAACATTTTAAGAATTCACTCAAGCTTCCCTGGGTAGGCTGTACATATTGTAAAAGATCTTGATAAGTACTTTTAAAGAGTGGATAAGAAGGCACCCTGCTTTTAACTTTTGATCCCAAAATGAAGTGTGTTGTGTGTTGTGTGTGGCTCACTTTTAACTGCCGCGGCTCGTACTTTTTGATAACCACAATAAAAGAGTCTCCAAAACAGGAACAATACATATATCGCCAGACATGACAGTTATTCTACTAGTACTGTACTTCTAAATAATTCGAACACTTTAAGAACAGTAAAAAAAAAACAAATATGAATCATCTCGATACTGCCGAAATGTTTCGTCACTCACTAATTTCAATTGCAAAGCTAGGCTCTGCAAATAGCTTGAGCCATTTAGTATTTCCACTTTCGGAACACTTTCATTAGACCTTTTGGTTTTAGTTACTTACTTAAAGTCGAATTATTAATCAGATTACTCCAGTAGTAATCTGACATGTGCTACCTGTCACTTTAATAAAATGGTCTTATTTATTCTATTCTAGACTTTTACACTTATTATTATACATTTATTTGATACTCATATAAAACGATTAAACTAAACGATCACCATTACGATAACTATGGCCGTTTTATTACACCAAGTGACAGCTAGCACATGTCAGATTACTCCAGTGAAATAATAATTCGACTTTACATCAACTTTTTGATCTGATGCTAATCAAAAACACCTTCATATTGATTTTCAAAAACATACTGGAGTATAAATACCTACCCGATACCACTTCCAAGAATATCTCGATTATCCGCAAAAAATATGGCCCCCACACTAGTTGTCGCGGCTGGCGCGCCTCGCCGTGTAATTGCCGTGCCCATTAGTACTGCCCGGGGCCACTTCCAGACCGCCGGGGATAAGGATCTGTGATGATACCCCTGTTTCGTCGCGCGAGCGCTCCTAACG
The DNA here is from genome assembly GCA_905333075.3 of Atethmia centrago. Classification (NCBI taxonomy): domain Eukaryota; kingdom Metazoa; phylum Arthropoda; class Insecta; order Lepidoptera; family Noctuidae; genus Atethmia; species Atethmia centrago. The sequence goes on from HG995385.1 coordinate 22,188,056, forward strand.
CGGCCGTTATGTTTTTTTTTCCACAGATAAATTTTAGAAGCGTTTTTTTTTTGTAAATATAACACAAGCACGTGTTTTTGGGAGTCGAAAAAATGTTTATTTTATAAAAAAATGCGGATGATACTTATGGCCATATTTATAATATTGCCTTGTTTGATGAAATCGAATCGTAGGTACCCTACGATGTTTTCAGTTCGGAGTTATGTTTAATGTTTATTAAGCTAATTAAAAATGTTATATTTGTACAAAATGCACCTACATAACTGTTACTCGTAATACGGGGAATAGCAAAGAGTTACCAGATTACAGGGAGGAATATATTTTTACATAAAATATGCTTCAGTGCTTCACAAACGAGGATGCAACACTGAACACGCTATTTATTTAGCAAAGTTGAAATCCGCAAACATAGTGCGGCACTTCGCAACGGATCCCGTAATTACGGCAGTCCCTGGGTCCGGCCGTTCGACTAATTACAGCGGCAGCGGTCCCGGGCGCCCGGGACTGGCTAATTACGACCGACCTGCGATCGCGGGACTAATTACCCTCCGCGGGTAATTTATTAAACAAATTACATGATTCACTTTGGATGGACGTGAGCGAGTGTGAGTGATGCATTTTTGGAAATGTTTTCTTTCTGAGACTAAGTTTTGTGATATTCAGGTAATCAAATGATCAATGTAAGGAAATAGGACTTTACTTAACTTTATCGAAACTTGGAATGTTTTAGAACAGAAATTGGCGGGAACTTTCCAGCGCCATCTATACTCACTTTCACAAATACCCAAAACATCCTGAAACATCTTTGCAACGCCATCTAGCGGCAAATAGTAAAACTGTGCATGAGTTCTGGCTCTCCCCATTAGAGAGCGCAGTTTTAAAGAAATACTTAGTTGCGATATAAAAAAAATTGTAACGATTTTCATGTTTCTTGTTACAGAACGCGCCAAACCAAGATCCGGTGTACAGAAAGGTGGCCGTAGTAGAAAATTTCTTCGATATCATCTATACCGTGCACGTGGAACTAGAAGGAAGGCCTGGAAAACATGCAGGGCAGAAGCGAACTTATAGAACAGTGAGTGTATTTTAAATATTTTAATTATCTTAAAATGTTATTTGATTTTCAGAGTATAGTGCTCAAGAAAAAATGAAATTTTTAAATACTGTAACGGCTTGTAGAATATTTTTGGCTGATTAACATTATATCAGCGCCATCTAGCGATATACTTTTGAATCGCTGGGTGTATGTACTGCTGCCAACTCACAAAATTGTCACTGGCTGCCCTACGCTATGTTCACTTTTTGAGCTGTTAGTCTTAGTTAATAGATGGCGCTGGGCACCGATTTTCATTATGAAATTCGTGTCGAAGATGACATCAAGCCATGTATTATTCAGTACATTAAGACGCTGACAACACCTAAACCGCGGTCACTGTCAGATTGCATAGAAAAGAAAGAGAAGCGCGACGACAAAACGCTTTTATTGCAAAATATGAAGTAATTATCTATTTACTCAGAATTGAGTTGAGTAATCGAAAATAAAAACAACCAAGTTCTGCATTAGAATAAGACGTAGGTACTTGTTATTAATTAAATACGTAATTTATGTTGATATTTAATACAGATATTTTGGATTAGAACTCAAGGTAAGAGGTTAATTTAACGTTAGTTTGTATGGAGATTTTTTTTTCAAAACATGTTTTGGTGACAACCAAGTTCTGGGAAATATGTTCAAAATTAACATATATTTTTTCCGCTACCACAAACTATACAGATTTGGCAATTTTCTTTCTTAAGAGAAGCCTATTTTGGTCAATTGGGTCTTGTCAGCGCCTTAAGGATCTTACACGCATTATTTTTTTTATGAATTCTTGAAAGTTATGCTATTACAATTACATGAGCATCGCGATGGCATGCATTTTGGTGTGCATTGTCATTTTGCGGTAGGTCGGTGAGAAATAAATCCATTGCAATAAGAAAAAAATAAGGGCCTAAGTACATATTTCAAACTTATTTGGTACTAGATGCGCCCCGCGGTTTCACCCGCATAAGTTTTGACCCATTCTCCTCGACGTGCACAAACTTGTAGTCAGGCGAGGCGGACAGTACCACGACGGCCTCGATAGGATACCATCATGTGGGTGAACTTGGCATATCATTTCCCAGCAGAGCATAAAACATGTGATTAGCATATTTAAGTTCCTTTTACTTGAAAAATATTTCTGAGTTATAACTCAGAAATATTTTTAATTGTTTTTTAAGTATACTTAAAAAACCGGCCAAGTGCCGGTCGACCACGCACAATGAAATTTTCCGTAGTTGGGATGAATTTATCCCAAGAACAAACTTAACATTGTAGTTGAAAAACATGTTCCCCCATACATTCAACTGCAAATGTAAGTTTCTGCGCACAATATTGAGTGATTTACCATGTTATTTTAAGACCATAGACTTCTTATAGGGTTTCCTGTAATATATAAGTACAGAAACATAATCTGCATTTTTTTAAAATTTTTGGCTCAGCGGTTTTGGATAAAAGAGGGGGAATGGTAAATTTTCGTCTATTTTCTTTAATAACTTTAAAATGTCTTATTTTAAAATGACTAAAAGATACATATATGTCTATTTGAAATCGTCATTACGATTCTGAAACATTTCTCCGACATTCGTTTCGCCGTTGAACGGTTCACCGACAGAACGAATCACTTTTCATTTTTTCACCGATAGAATGTTTCAACGGCGAACGATTCGCCGACAGAACCTTTCAGATGCGTCACTTCGACGAGAGTAATAGAGAGAGTAATAACCTAACCAAACATTATCCTTCGCTATATGAAAGGTTCTATCGGCGAATCGTTCGCCGTTGAAACGTTCTATCGGTGAAAAATGAAAAGTGAATCGTTCTGTCGGTGAACCGTTCAACGGCGAAACGAATGTCGGAGAAATGTTTCAGAATGCGTCATTACAAGTACTTTCATTTGATATGTCACACGGTACACTGTACATTACAATAAAATGACGAAATGTCCGTCAACGATACGGGCCCGTCCGAAAGTAGTTGATTCGTCAAAACAAGTGACAAATTCCATTTTTCGAACGGGGACTACAAACACATTGCGAGTAGAGACAACTGTCAAATTGTGTTGTCATTCATTCTCAGGTCGGGCTCCGAAGTAATCTTAAGTCCGTAGGTGATACGGCGCAGAAAACGCCTGTAACTTCGACCGAAACTACGGATGCTACCATGCTTAGGGAGTAGACCCCCTAAGCACGTGGTTCTTACGGAATGAAAAAAAAAACAAAAGTTACGGGGAAAAAAGTGCATTTTTATGGAAATGTATGAATTATTGAAATTTAGACAGGAAAATGTCTGTCGGGTCAGCTAGTAGTAGAATAAAAACATAGGCAATTGGCATCTATTTTCTATACCTTCCGAAGTTAACTAACGCAAAATCAAAGTTTCCAAACCGTTCAAGAAACTAATGTTCATTAGGTTCCCACCAAGCATCCAACAAATCCATCCGTAATTTTATCACTCGAATACAAAACATCACAAAAGAATATATTATTCTCTCCTTTCTCTTAATCACGGATGTTTTCGCCAACAGATTACCGAGACGTACGCGTTCCTGCCACGGGAGGCAGTCACGCGCTTCCTCACCGGATGCGCCGAGTGCGCGCGGCGCCCGCGCAGTGCATCCCCCCCGCCCCTGCCCACACCATCACCCTCGCCCACCAGACACCCCACTTACCTCCCATTCCTACCCCACTGCGCGCCTGATTACACGCGCAACTGGGAATCTGAGATAGACGCCGCACATTCTAATTACTACGAACCGAAATTCGAGTATACGGAACTTCAGCCGGTAAAGAAAATTGAAAGCCCCAAACCTGATGTTGAAGATCCGGAACCTACGTATATTGAGCTCACGTCGAAGAAACTTAACGGTTTTGAAGCAACACCACTTTTGAATAGAACATCGCCCGTGGAACCCGCGTTTCAGGAAGATGAACCGGTTAGAACAGACCTAGAAATAGACAAAGATGACAATAGTCTAATAGACGTAGAAGACGTCATACCTGACAGCCCAGTGCCTTCAAGATCACAAAAGGATGATGATACTCGGCAGTCAGAAGGTGAAAACACCAAGAGGGCAGAAAGCAGAGGAGCTAACGATAAGACTGAACCCAAAAAAGAGAAAAAGTACAATCCACTTGACGTAGCTAATTTAACGTCGCGAGACCCTCCAAAATCAAGGTCTCCTCCCAGAAAGAAGTTGTTAACTTCAAGTATTGAGTATTCTTCTAATTCATTTGGGTCTGGAAGGATTCCAAAGCCTTGGAGACCAGATGGTGGAGCGTATTATGGTGGTGAAGAGATGGATTACAACGTGCCTATAACGACGGCGTATCTGAAGCATATGAGGAGTATGGCATACCAGGACCGCAGGGATTCCGAGAACAAGGTCAGTGAAGATGTTTTTTTATTTTTTAATACATCAACTATATCTTCCAAAAGTCAGCAGCATTTGCAAATGTATAAGGAAATCCAGGGTTTATTTGCCTATGAACTTCTACAGAAGTAAAACCATTTTCCGCGAAAAGTATCAAACATTAGGGTTCCTCAAAACTGTTCTAAATTCCTCGTCCTCTCACACAAACAAAGTATGAAACCACACCAAAACCTGCTAAATAATTTCGTCTAAACAAATGTAAAATAAACATATGATTTTGCGGGCCGGTCCGCGTTTAACCCTAGCTTTAAACTTCTGCTAACAAACTGGTAAAGCGGCGGTCGGTCGGATCCGCAAACCTTTGTATGGGATCCTTTCTAACCCTTGTTATGATTTTGAAGACTGCTATCCGACGCTGAAGTAAAAATTATTGGAGTACCTATTTTATTTATTTGAACGTTTTTCGTGGACTTCAATAGGATGTTTGATATTTTTAGTTGTTATACACTCTTATACATAGAGTTTATTTTTGGTATATCTATTTGATCTTTAAAGTTTATAGAATAAATCGCTGTAGTAAGATTATGTAAAAAAGTTCGAGTTCGTTTCGATTGAAAAGTTTCGTTTAAAATAATCAATATTTTTTCGTAACAATTTTGGGATTCTAATAGTATTTATTTTGTGGAGAGTATCGTAGTTAAAAAAACATCTTAGTTAAGCACGTATGCAAATTACCACTTTTGTTATCCTAGGAAAAAGTTTGGAACGATCTTTTGTAGATGTTCAGTTAATCAGGCATACAAAAGTAATGTTCTCATCTAACGCAAAGAGGGATCCGGACTTTTGGTGGGCTTACAAGGAGACATGGGTCCAACATCCAGGGGTCCTTTGGAGAATTCTATGTTATTTACTAGTAGTTAATTTATTAATAGGCTATGCTTGCGTAACAAATATTGTCAGGATACCGAATAATAATAAATAATATGATAGTTTGGCTTATTTGTTTATAGGCGACATACTTTTTATCAAAATCATATTTCAAAAGTACCAGGCCCTCAGAGTTTATAGGCGTTAGCGCGTACCTGACGTAACCCTGTAATGCTCGCGGCGTCCCACACGACCCACGATTGATTCAGACGAATGTCCCTCACAAAGGACCACGGGGCGTCACGCTATAATCGGGCGCCGCATCTTTTCTAACTCATTTTTCTCGCTTGGGGCGCGGGTGGGGTGGTGGGTGGAAGGCACGAGGTTTCATCAGCCTGAGGGGGCGTCACGGTATTAGACAAGACACAAAAACGATGCCCGGCGGAGAAGAGGGCTAGTAAGTTTTCTGATGACGGTTATATCTACTATCCTGGGTAATAGGTTTTTCAATGTGAAAATTATGTTACACGCTTGGGAGATTCTTGTTTGACTTAGTATTTGTTTTTTGTGTCCTAGAAGGAAAATGTTTGTTAGTTGTTGTTTCATTATTATGTTTTTTTTGTTGAGAAAAATAGAATAGAAGTGTATATTTACACACATAATTTTTGCTGGTGAGATAATATATTGTTAGTATATTTAGGTCGGGGTATTTTTTTGTAAACACATAAAGAGGCTTTCATTTTTAAACATCAGTTACTATACAAATTAACTTGACAAAAAAACATGCTTAAACCAACAACCCCAACATTAATTGCAATAAACGCCAAAAGCTTGTAATATGATGGGAGCTAATGCAGAAAATATCCTACTAACAAAAAGTTTATGTTAGACCTTTTTCGTGTGGGGCCTCCCGAAGGGTCAGTCGAGCCCGAGCCCGTCCATAAGAGGGTATCGTCCCTTCGACCTCCCAAAAGTGCCTTATCCCCCCCTCGGCCCCCCGCATCGCACTGCGACTTGTAAGATTGATTGGGGCTCCTTCAGTCCATTGCCAACCACCCTTGTGGGATATTCGACCCTCCCCCCTTTTTTCTCGGGTACTTGCGACCGGGATATAGATTAGATGGAACGGGTCTGTTTTAGATGGAGGCCTTCTTAAAGTATTAGGGTGTTTTAGGGCTTTTTTTTAGAATTCTTTGTGTCTGTGTAAGGTTATGATGACTCGCTCGTCTCGTAAAGTCGACATTGTTAAAACAATAAGCGTGGAATCAATAGAACTCTACATAGGTACAATATTTTGAAGTTTTTTTTTTTTAATGAAAGGAGGTGTATAGGGACAACTGGTTGGAACGAAGTTCTTTTCGCTGTAAATCATGTATCAAATATCAGGCAGAATGAAATAAATTAACAACGTTTGATCGAATCAAAGCTTTTTTTTTTTCATTTGGTTACCCACCAAATGAAAAAAAAAAAGCTTTGATTCACCAAGTGTACAGGCAGCAATAACGTGTGATGAGAAACTTTGTTCCAAAAGAATCCTTTAACAAGTTTACCATGAAGTTATTCAAAAGAAGTATTCATTGGCGTAAACTGCACTCGTTATAATTTTCCCTAGAGCATAATTATTTAATAAAAGCTAATGTGTCAAGCTGAGCTAAAACGACTTTGACCAAGGCTGGCCAATAGATTTTCTAGATGAGCAACATTTCTGAGACTGTGGCGGCGCCGGGCCACCACTACTGCCATATTCATAAGGTTATTTATACACAAAAAATACAAAATATGCTTTAATTTACTTTATAATAATATATATTTTTATTTAATGTGATCTGTGAAGAGGTTTTCCTGATAGTAATTTGTCGATATTTGATTTTAAATCTGACATTGCTAGTGCAATCAAATCCGAAATGTGTTTTACAGTGAGAGATGTCCGATATTTATTTTTAATGTATGATAGAGTTGATAATGTTTTTTCACACACATAGGTGGAACTAAACCTGCTTAAAATTCGTGGCTGAAGCCGACTGAAGTGCTGGCGGGCAAATTCAAATGCCTTGGCGGGACACTTCATGGCCCGTCTGGGTTTGGCCGGCCTTGACTTGGATTAGACCATCGAAGTTTTTTTTTATTACGCAAATATCCCAGTTCGCTATTTAAAACACAAAAACTCGCAAAAACACTATGTCTCATCCAGCGTGCACTACGTATCCACCCTCTTTTTTCTCGACGGGCGCTGTTAATAACACAACAGGCTATTTTATTCGTCCAGCGCCACTTGCGGCCGTGTGACTGCTTTGATGTCAGAGATTAGAAGTTTGTTTAGCTATGCCGATGTTATTGTGGCGAATCTCTAGGTTTCATACTTATGTGTAGCGTGTTTTGAATGTTTGATTTTTGGGTTGGTAAAGTTGAAAGTTAGAATTGATAGTGTTGCTTGATTTGTTGAGTGACGTTTGAAAAGTAGGTAATATTTTTAAGGATGATAACAGAAAATAATACTTTTCATTTTGTACACCATACGAATTAAGGCTCCCGCAGACAGGCGCAACACGACAGCGCGACGTGACTCTAGTAGAATAATTTTCATTTTAATTCTGCGTATTAGTCCTATCTGCCAAATGTATTTTTTACAGGAAAGGCAAAAACGTGTTTTGTTGAATGCCGATTATTTATGTTTTTGTCAAAGTGTTTGAAAGTATATGATTGTTTGGATAAAAAACTGTTTCAGTTTTGCTCATAATTAATTAATTTTATTTTTATTTTTGTTGTGGTTGGGTGGCTTACAGCTATCATTACTGAAGAATGAAGAATTTAATGCCTTTCAATAGAAAATTGTTAGATATGACTTTAATCGTTTGTAACAGATTGCTAAACGGCAAATAGGACGAACTGGAAACATGAGTTTGAGTAAGTAAATGCACAGGTAGGGCGTTTTTGTTTTGTAGGTATCTCAATAGTGGCAAATAAGCAAAAAAGAAAAAATACTTGAAAATGTCAGATAAGACCTTTTTTGCTTAGCAAGGCAGAATTGTTCTGCTAGAGTCGCGTCGCACCTGTCTGCGGGGAGCCTACAGATATAAAAGTAGACTTTTACATGGGGTGACATTGGCGGCCTTATCTATAAATACAATCTTTTAAAAACAACCTTTGGATGAAGTAGAACTTTCAACTATTGTTTATTATATTATTTCGGCAATGATCAATTAGATATGATCATCATCCTTATTATTTTATGTAGCTCTCAGCCAGTGTAATACTATGAAATTAAATCAGAAACGGTTTATCCTTAACTTACCTCAATGTACTTTAAAAACGAGAAACTAATAAAAAAAAAACTGTCAGTCGTAGGACTGCACGTCAGCAGTGAAAAATTCTTAGCTTCACAAACTTGTAAACATCTGTATATGTATCTGAGGGGCTTGTCGCTAAGTAATAACTGCCGCACGGGTCGATCGATCAGGTTAAGCTACCCTTGCCGCGGTTGGTCCGTGGATGGGTGACCATCTTTACATACCAAGACCCCTCTGTGCCTCGGAAAGCACGTTAAGCCGTTGGTCCCGGCTGTCATTTGTAGATCTTTGACAGTCGTTACGGGTCGTCAGAAGCTCGAAAGTCTGACAACCAGTCTTACCAAGGGGTATCGTGTTACCCAGTAACTGGGTTGTGGAGGTTAGATAGGCAGTCGCTCCATGTACAATACTGGTATTCAGCTGTATCCGGTAAGACTTGAAGCCGACCCCAAGATAGTTGGGGAAAGGCTAGACAAGATGATGATGATAATTTTTATACAATCATATTTTCAATTCAATTTACAGCGGAAATTTAACTTTTAACCATTCAAAAACACTATCATACCGTAATGTTTTGTTATATGACTTCTATAAATAGCCCAGGGCAATATTTGCGTCCAAATTGCTAATTTACTTTAGCTTCTGGGGCACAACAGTTTACTTCAATCCTGTTACGTTTTGATACAAGTTATTGTTCGCGGCTTCGCTATGTAGGCTGTTTCGTAGTCGGCTTTGCTTAAAGTTACTTAGGTAGACAATTTAGAACTGTGTTAGCTGTAACTAGTATAGGTACATTTATCATGAATACTTTATTAAGTTTTTTGTTGTAAAGTTAGTAGATAGATATTACATAGTTTAGTGTATTTAAAAAAGAGTTTAAGGAATACACAAAAAACATAACTCTGTCTTTGCTGTAGCGCAGTCGGATAATAAGAAATCGATGAATGACGATCCTAGCGTCAAAGCATTTTTGGCAGATTATTCTGTGTTCTTCTACATAGTTCTGCCGATCGGTTTTGTAAAATCTCACCGTGAGAAATTAGGTGAAAGGAGCTTGAATTGAGCTGTCAATATTGTCAATCCCTATCATCAGGTGAAACGACAGCTTACTTCAAACTCACTTCACCTTTGTTTTAACGGTGAGATTTTTACAGAATACTCAGGTAGTATATATAATTCATTCAAATATCACTCGAATTTCCTAACAGCAATAATTATAAACACTTCGCTTTACAATACATTCGCAATTACATTTCTAAACTGTTGCATAATCGTATTGAAGCCATTTTAATTGCTTCCAAAACTCCTCAAGATAGCAATTACGAACTTATTCAAAAGCAATTCATCCGAAACTGAATTTATGTGCGAATGCGTGTGCATCGCGACCTTGAGCAGTGACATAATTAAGTTTGGTCCCCCAGCGATCGATTCTGCGTTTCATTACCACGAGGGTCCGCTAGACACCCGACGGCATCTGTAGGGTTGCTTTTAATAAAATAGAATGACGTAAAAACCGAACGCCTGCAACACATTTTAATATTTATCGATATGTAAATATAGGTTATATTTGTTTGATCCTAGTTCCTTGTTTTGCGATTTTCATCGGAAATGCTTTGTTTAGTACGCGTGCTATGGTAAGCACTGAGATTGTAACGTGTGTTAGTAGGTCAGTCAGGCAAGCTAAAGTTAATGTTTATGAGCAAAACATAGAAAGAAACGTAGTAAAAATAACGCATTACCTTTCTTTTTATACCGCTGCAGTAGGTAAGTAAAAAATCTGGATTTACTGTTATTCTGGCAGCACGTTTAAATCAACCAAGTTGAATTTACCCTCACATCGTGCCAAGTCGGGTTGAAGAGCTAGTCGCAAATAAACGCGAGCTAAAGCCCTTGCGCCACGGGGGCGGGTGCCAGCCAACTGGCAACCACCCCGTTGTCATTTACCCTACTTACCGTAGCTACCAGGCGAGCATAACACCAACGGAGAATTTTAACGGAATTAGTCGCGAGGCTGCTTGCCGCCTGCAGGGCGCCGTAGTAAATTCACACATGTACCTAGTAAGGCGAAGGGTAGGAGTTCCACCCACCTCCACGCCTAGTTTTAGCGCCTAGTAACTCGCAGGCACGAGGTGTCTACACGCAATGCCGCAAAAACATTAACTGAAGGAAAATATTTTTTAACTCTATTTATTAACCTACATAGCGGCGGCTACAGATTGACAGACTGTCTTGTTATTAAGTTCTAGATTAAGATTTCCTGAAAAAAAAAAAAACGCTCACTCGCTCTTCTTAGCTTGATTTTTCATTGAAACGCAAACAGTTTTAGCGCTGCGTATTTTCACTGAAAAGGAACTTCTGTACTGTGATTATGGCAATTAGATGAGCAATAATTTTAACAAATTTTGGGAAAACTACTTATTCATAATTTACAATTCGCGTCATTTTTCTTTTATCGGACTGCAGCCACATACACATTACACAGCTCGTTTAAAAGGGAGATGTACAGTTCGAGCAAAATTACACAACGCTTTTTTCGAAAATTACGAATAAAATGAGGAAAAGATATTGGACTTTCGCATCGAGGGGTTAACGTTTTCACAACTTTATGGTGAAAAGGGGACTGACGAATCAAAGTCCATTCATGTAATCAATGTAACTCATTTATCATTTTCGAGTCCGTCCCCCTTTTTTAGATTCTCTTTAAGAACATTCACAGGTGTGATGAATTTTTGCACTGCACTATAACAGCTTTCTCTTGAAGCACATAATCTTCAAAATATCATTACAATTTATGATGAAACTGAAAGCAACTTTGTCTTCTTACTTACTATGTAAACTTAATACACTCTATTATGTGTTTTACTGCGAAATCTCCTGAGCTCTAGTGAGTGGCTTTTAGCCCACGTACTAGGTATTATAAGCCATAAGTAAAATAAGCCACTATTAAGACTTAAAATAAATTAGTCTTTTAGTTCATAATCAGCCTATAATGTTCCAACTGCTGGGACACAGGCCTCCACTCTGTGAGAGGGAGTGGACCGTAATCCACCACGCGGGCCCAGTGCGGGTTGTTAGACGACGCATTTCTTAGATTTTTTGGTTCTAGGACATGGCAGTTTCCTCACAATGTTTTCTTCATCGTATTGAGAACAGTGACCATGAAATAATTTACACAAAGTAAAGCGGGTTCGAATCTACGACCTCGACAGTCGCGGTCGCTACCACTGGGCCATCACTGCTTGTCTTTCAGTGAATTTTTAAATATTTCCCAAAATCAATGCAGAGATCGCAGTCCGCAATTCATTTTATTTCTTTAGGAAACGGGTGAACTAAAAAACCAGGCTTGCATAAGTTATCTGGAAGTCCCAATAAATGTTTAAGGGGTGCGTAAATCATTACTAAACCCGCTACCCGGGGATAGGCAAAGGACGAGTCCGCGAGGGTCGAAGGAATGGACAAGGTACTTTTTTCAAGATTTATAGAGTTAAAGTACGGATAAAGGTTTATACTTTTTGCCATAAAGGGAAAAATAGAGAAAAGAGAGAAAATGTAGTGAATGTACTAACGTCCTTTATAAAGGACAACCACTGTACTCCTATCGGAATCGGCCATTACAGGTTAAAAAATAATCAATCTGCCCAGCGTTTTCCTAACTATGTTTGGGTCGGTTTCCAGTCTAACCGGATCCTTCGGAATACCATTATTTCACATGGAGCGACTGTCTATCTGACCTCCACATCCCATTTACTGGGTACACGATACCACTTGGTAAGACTGGTCGTTAGACTTTTAGGCTTCTGACTGATCTACGAATGTTAGGTTAAAAAATAATGTGCTTTACCAAAACACACAGTACCTATGTACATACTTGTGGTAAAAAGTGAGGTTATTCATAGAACATGGCGTTTTTAAGACGAGAAGCCTAGCAAAAAAGTTACTGAAAGTTACTCAATTTGTTCTTCAAACACATTATGTTATTTCTGGCGGCTAACTAGGTCGGCTACTTTCAAACCTTTTTCTGTCACTAATGACAATAAACTAATGCTATTTTTGAACTTTTCCATTTAAGGAACAAATCAAAGTTTGTCTTTCAAAGTACACGAAAAACTAGGTAGGATTCTATTTGTTTTTGCCAAATAACATCAAGCTGTATATCATAAACCTAAGTAATATGTAGTATAATTTATGACATCCTGGTCTCCGGCTTTGTCGAGCCCAGGGCATCGTCACCCCTGGGAGCCCTTGCGTCGCAAAACCCTATGTACCCCACTACCTATCTATCTGCACTGACAGCGTCTCCCTTTTTGTGCTATACACATTATCTTCATGTAGTTTATGATTCCCTTGTAATTTTTCTGAAGAAATAATTTTAGTATCGATGTACCTAAGCATTGATAATAAATGAATTATTAGGAAAGACTATTGATTTTAAAATTAATACGAGTATAATCGTAGATGTTTAATCGATTACCATGGATTTTGAAATTGTATGGATATTTTGATATAAAACGTAAAAGAATCGGTGCAATTCAATGAAATTATGGACGATATTTTTATCGTAGGTGCTATAATAACCCCAAGTCACAGTACAGGACCCAGGCAGAAACAACAAACACCCTTTCCTACCGACAAGAAATATCATGCTTTGTAGAATGATAACCAAACCACCGTCCATTGTTTACAATATTTCAATTTACATAACATTTATGTACATACATACATAGGCCATACCGAGACCACCTCAAATTCACATAATCGTTTGTTGTATAACTTGTTATAATAAACCGCATACGACTCCTATTAGTTTTGGGCTCATAGAATATGTGGACAGAGGTAGCGTGGAGTTGAGTTGGTCGGTTTTTTTATTGTGATGTGATGCTAGAAAGTTTTTTGATGAAGTTTTATCTTTATGATAATAAAAATTAGGATGCAATTATATAGCCTCAACGAGCGGATAATATTTTTATCACTGCATGAGATATACTCATGTACATAGTTAATTCCAATATGTATCGAATATATATGTACGCTTATAGTGGAGAAAAGAACTAAGAAACTGAATCCATGCAAGGCACAAATCAAGAATTACATTTAAGAATTCAAAAGACATTTTCTGACAGATTCTCTTTTCCTAAGAAATGCAATCAGTAAATATTATTAAGTAATATTATTGGATACTCAAATAACAGTCAGCTGAGAATAAAAATTGAAAACTATCTTTCTTTACTGGCAATTATTTTAGTAAGTGACATTAAATTAGTCAGCTCCACCGTTTTCTGTATCCATTCCTTCAGTTTGATAGACGTGGCAGCAAAACTTTTTCTAGGGTCCCCCCTCGGACCGTGGGGGGCTTTCTATTAAATAATCATTTCGGACCCCGTGGCGTAGGTGCGCTGCTATTAACTCTGCGAATTAGTGCTCCTCATGTTTTATGAGAACTTGGTAGTGGTGGTAGTTATGATGGTCAAATTACTGAGTATCACGCTTTGCTGGGCTGGGATAAGACAGAGCTTACAATGTGTGTTGATAAAATTATAATATTTGATAAAATTATAATATTGAGTTTTTGTACATATTTTCAGGCAAACGGCCGTACCAAAGGTGGCCCTTCGATTTTTTTGCAACAACTTTTTGTATGAGTTTCGACGTTTTATTGTTCTCAACACCTCAATGTTCGAGTATTATAAACAGGCTTAAAAAAGAACAGCCTCTTTTAAGAATGTAATTAATTATGTTTGAGGCTATTCAGTCGAAATAGAGGGTTTTTGATAGTGATATTCTTTCTTGTACACAATCCCTATCTCTTCACCATTATTTTCAGCTAATCCTGAAATGTACAGAAATCTTTCAATCGATCTAAAACATAATTCTTATCTCGAACAATGGCTACATTTAGCCTTAGACTCGGGGAGTTTTTACTAAAAATAATCTTAAATACGGAATCCAATCCACCTACTTCGGATAGGTAGGGTAGGGTCGGGTACCTATCGAGTCATACGGGGTTCCGAATCCCCCTCACCCCATGCCTCCTAGCCCCAGAAGGGAATGGGAGGGACGAAACCTCTTAATTATTGTCACATATGAATTATTTTGATATTGACGCGTGTCTCGACCTCCTCGTTAGCGTCCCTTCGGGTTTCTTTTGAAATGGCGCGCTAGCTCTGCGAATGATATGTTTTCCTGGTAGCTCTGGGAATGTACCGTGATTTTTGTTTCAAGAATCTCTTTAGTTAATGAGATCTAGATGTAAAAAGTCAGCTAGTTGTTGTTAGTTTGTTTTTCTACAGAAAACAGAAAAACGTCCTGAAACACGAGTAGTTTTTATAACTTGGCAACTGAAATGTCCAGAATTTTATTAAGTTGTATTTTAAAATAAAGCGACTGATTTTATCCTTCTAAATACCAACGAGGCAATTGCGTAACACGTACCAAATGACAATTGATCGCAATGGGTTTCATTTTGACAGTTCAGCCGCGTCCAATGCGTTTTACGTTGTTGAGCCGACGCAGTTTTCAAACCTGTGAAGCAATGGATTAGCAATATCCTTCAAAACTCTCGAATTGTGATTCAAACTGTGTTATGCAATTAGGGTGCTGTAATGTTGGAAGTTTATAACATTGAAACAAATACCGCGAACATTGGAAATTCTGTCAACATCAACTCTTTGAAAAATACACTAATAATATATTAAATTCAGTATTTTAAAACATTCCAAATATCACGTTTTTCCTCGACAAGGAAAATAAGTGGTTTCATGAAAACTCTAGGCCTCGTGTATTTCTTACACACTTTTCCGTGACAAAACTGCGCCCACTAGCACGCAAATAAATTTGAGTCTATCTTAATTGTATTCAAAAGTGCCTGTCGTGTCGCATCCACAATTAAGCCAAGCCTTGGTCCACCAAAGTGCTACCACCTAATGGGAACTTTAATTTTCCAAATTCACCTGGCGTTTATGTAATTCACCCCATACATGCGCCCCCTGGCCGCGGGGTGTATAATGTAGACCAAGGGGGGTACAGGCGACGCTCACGAAAAGGAAAAGGGTGGTTCTAGCAATTTTTTTCTGATTTTTCCCCTCCCTTTTTGCCCGATAATACCCTAATGGTCGCTTGCTTCCTTTTTGGTGGATTTTTTTTCGCCGTCGAAGATCGAGACGTATTTTTTACTCGCTTGTAATTTCCCCGTTTCCCGCTGAAATGAAAAATAAACGGTCAGGACTTTTTTGTATTGATGCGTGATTTCGGAGGTCGTGGGGTTTGCCGACGATGCCTGAAGATGTGAGTAGAGATTGCTTGTGAAGCGAAATGCGTCATCTTTTTGTAGTAGTAGTTAGTAGGACCACGAATAAGACGTAATAAAATATGTGATAAGTCTTAAAATTGTATGACAAAGGGCCTCGAAGCTTATATGCAACACTGCAAATATTTATGTACAGGTGTCATGTTTAGAACCAAACCATAATTTGACAGCTCTTCAATTTTATCTCCGGCTCTTTTTATCTTGGTTACTTGTTGACAGCAATCTTTTTAGTTTCACAGGGTTCTGAATGAGCGTATAAATTACGTCAACAGGTCCTTTTGTGCGGAACTTTTAGTTTTAATACTTCAGTTCAAATAGGTATTTCATTTTTCCAATCACACATAATTTTCCTTTCGCCAATTAAACCCAATGCCGGTTGCAGAAGGAGTTTCTCAGAGAGTCTCGCATTCGAGTAGGAACACATTACTTTTATTTTGGCATCGATAAATTTTCGTACCGGGTACCACCCTGCATAATGCATGCAGCGAAAAAGTAGGGAAAATAGAGAAAAATCGGGGAAAAATTTCGCCCCCTCGCCGGGTTCCTTGGGCACCACCTACTAGGCAAGCAGGGGCGCGTAGGAGGTTACCGTCCGCCAAGATTAATACGGTACAGTACGACCGCCCGACGCCGCAGCTTTCATTAAAAATACTGGGACCCTGATGGGTTAGCTGGCAGACTTGTGCCCACTATGTGCCACCCCGTGGTGCCGTCTGTGGTTTTGCTGAATGTGTACAACTAAAATGAATTTCGAGATATTTCTTTTTTCCTTTCATTTATTATTTGCAAAGAAGACGTAAAACGAAAAAAAATTTTTTTCTAGAAAAATAATGATACCAACACACATCTTAACAAATTATTTCTTATTATTTCATAATTTACCCTAGTGGGCAGGGAAGACTTGTATTAAGAATCGCATGACTGTAAAGTATGTTTGTGCATTTCTAACTTTCTTTTGTGTACGAGTAGCTACGAGTAGCTACGAGTCAGATGATTAGTTGATTATTGCTACGCGGCGTCGTAGCAAGCTCTACGGATTTGAAAGGAGGGTGCTGCTACGGCGTAGTACAGCTACGGGTAAGTTCTCGTAGCGTAACGACTATTACGTCATATTTTTATGGTTGAGTAAATTGGTGGTTACAATTTTCTGATATAGTTATTAAATGTAAATATGGTAAATTCAATTCAATTCTTTATTGCGTACCATAATGTATATTAGTTGGTAGGAAAATAATTATACGAGTATTAGTCACAATTATGGACTCTGTCGGGTACAGCATAGATCAAGTAGGAGAGAGGAGGATGACTGGTTCGTAGGTTATATATACTGTTTTATTAATAAAGAATTGAATTTAATAATTATAACTATTGTTTTATAAATTATTAACATTTATTTATTCATATTGTAAAAACCCTTTATGTTTTAAATGTAGTGTGGTGTGTTGTAGTCTGGTACATGAAAATGTTTATGAACGTTTTTCAGAGAGTGTCTTGCAGATTTCTTTGTTGTTTCTGTGCTTTCATAATTCATTGTTTATTTTGAAGATAGTAGACTTGAAGGATCCAAGAAAAGCATTTTTTCCCTACCAGACAAGTTGTTTCTATCAACTACTGATAACATTTGGTATAAAGCAACAAAATTATTATTTACCCACACCCCCCAAAAACCAATGTAAAATAAACACAGCGAGTCATTAGGATTCCATCAGTCACAAAAACTATGTCCAGTCGCCCCTCTTGCATGCTCCACCGTTATTATTTCTTAGCTCTGCACACCCTATGTCCCCCTAGTCGTGCTAAGTACTAAGCGGGCTGTTTGTAGGCAAAAAGTAGAACTACCCTCGCCCGAGAGGGGGGCCGCTCACGCTTTTAAACCTCAAGCGTCCAAGTGCGGGGAATATGAAATTTTCGAAATGATAAAGCCGGTAAATAATAACTAGTAGTACGGGCACGGCCGTCTAATGTACTGGCTGCAGAAAAAACTTGTACTTAATGTGTTTTTTTTTTGTTTAGGTATTTGGGATTAGTTTGTTCATTTCGTTTTTATTCGGTCTTTGGAGGCTAAAAGATGGTGGAGAGACTCTGTTTTACTGTACTTGTTATTTTTTTCATAATGAGCTTTCAGAAGATATCATAATTATGAACTTATAAATATTCAATTTTGAACAATGTGGAGCCATCATTGCCCATCCTTATAATAACTTTCGTTATGTCTTATATTATTTACCAGCAGGTTAAAGTTTTAGAATCAGCGCCGCCGTGAGGCTGTTAAAAATCAAGATAAAAAAACCTACACCGAAATGTCCAAAACATTCAGCATAACTGTTTGTAGTTGACAACTTGTCAGTTAGGTTTTTTCGGTTCTTTCTTATGTGAATAAAGTAAAAGACAATTAATATGGTACAAGATTGTACAAAAGGACCAATGTTTTGTTATACTTAAATTTTTGTCCTTTGGTACAATTTTAAGTTAAATAACGAAAAACAACAACATTTGATTATAATTTTATAAATCTAAGATTTTTTTTGCATTCAGTACCGGGCAGCAGCGGGGTTCGTGTGTCTGCTTTCACATTTCCCACTCGCAACGTAAGGCGGGGTACAGTACACCCCCACCGCCCGCTGTGCTCTTGGTACCTACACCCTGCTTTTTATACCTTCCTGCCCGTCGAAAGTAATCAATTTGCGACTTAATTAATTAAGAAAAAAGCTTTGTCGGACGTTTAGTAACATCAAATGACTTGTGTTATTTTTCTTCTGTTTTTTGTTTATTAAATTATGCCTAGATCATTCCTGTTTTTTATTTACCGAAGCAATTATTAAGTTATTTGCAGGGATCTAATTAAATCGTTTTTAATTTGATCGGGAAAACTGATGAATCGCACGAGTGGGTGAAGTGGCATCCGTTTGCGAGTGTAAAAGGGTGTAGTGGGCGTTTAGAGTCTAGTTGAATTTCGATCTGTTCATTATTTAAATTTTGTTTCAGTATTTTGTTATAACTTTTTATGGCTTTCCTTCAACACATTTTTCAGGATTACAATCTTAAGAAAAGTCAATCAGTTTTTAACTTTTATGGATCTTTAATCGCTTAACAAAAACACAGGCAAACATATAAGAGTCCGAGTTAGTCGTAAATTCGTGATTATCAAACAAACCAACCACTAGGTCTGTGAACTAAAATGCTTATAAAGCTCACTATAACTTTGAAAGGGCCCAGTCAGCGCGCAAACATGTTAATTTACCACTGGATAACGCGACCCAATTCCCCCATCCTAATTCCGTACAGTTTCCACACTAGCAGAGCTACAAATACTTTTCCTTTAGTTTCGTTTCACCCGATATCGTCGTTATCTAGTTAGCCCGGGTCGACGAGGGTCCGAAGGGTCCGGGACTAAGTACCAGGACCGCATAGGTAGGTAGGAGGCTCGCGTGATGCCTGCCCCACACCCGCCAACACTATTTATAAACGTTCGCGATACGCAATGCTAGTGAGGGATTGTGTTCTCGCACGCTGAAACCAATTAGGGCTTATATGATCCTGGTAATGGTATTTTTGCTTCATATTTACTCTTCAATTAATATTTTTTTGCCTATTTGCGAGCGGGACTTCCTTCCTGTCTTCTCCGTAGAAAATAAATATAACTTACTGCTCTGCCCTATAAAGCCATAGCCTCGTACCAAATGGACGGATTTCTATGTATTTTTGATACAGTTTCCGACAAACAGTATATAAATAGTTTCCTCATAATAAACTTCACATCCCATTCTTATTTATTTTGAAAAAAAAAAAAACTAAATTCTAAGAAAATAATTTCCTAGAATTTACCTTTTTTTTGGTTATTTCAGGAAGCGAGTAATCAATTTAACGATACCAACTACATATATTAATAGGCTACCATGACAACTATGTTCTTTTGAACGGATAAAGCAGAATTTATTAATTTAATTAACACACTTAAATGACTTGCCCTCGTTTTCCACCGAATTACTGGATACTTCATTACGCCCAAAATGTGTGAAGATCACAGTTTAATCAGGCAACCAACGTTTAAACTTAAAAATATAATGCTAGCATCCTCCACATTTCATACGCCCGCCACCCCTATATAAATTTTACCTTAAAAATCCGCAAATTCGGGGCTCCGGCACGGTCGCCAGACCTTTTCGAAAAGGGTCCTTCGTACCCACCGAACCTACCAAAAGGGATTTGCCTTGGGATCGAGGCATTCGGCCCTATACTTATATAAAATGTCCAATACGGGCCCGCCCCGCAACCCTCGGGTCCCTGGAGGTAGCTGGCCTGTGAGCGTAAACATACAAGTTTGTTGCCTAACCGATGGGTATTATGTAAGTGGTTGTCAGTTGCTGGACCGCAATCACGACAATCCCGCCAATTCGTTCTATGTAACGTCTTTTTGCAATTTGATTGCGACCTTTTCAGAACTTGATTGATAACTTTAATTTTCTTTTGGTATTGTTCCTTGTTTTTTCTTTTACCAAAGTTGCAATCATTACCGTAATATTAACTCTAAAGATCATGAAAACAGCCCTCCAAATAGATACAATTAGGGTTGCCAACCCTAATATATAATTTCTTCTTTTTCGCTTCGCTCTTGATAGAGCGGTCGTGGTCACGATGAAGTATGTCCATTCGCAGGTGTAGTCGTTGCTCGCCTCACGACCTTTCTCCACCATCATCTGTTAGTTGACAGTCTGGTGCATTCATTAACAGGGCCTCCAACCGTGGATTTAATTTGTTCGGTCACCTCATCGGTGACCTCCCGCGTTACTCTCTACTCTACCCTGCACCACTAGATGTTCTATGGAGTCATTGTTCCGTCTCGAGACAAAGAACTTCAGTATTTGAGACTGTTGATACTGATAGAAGCTGTTTGATGCCGAGTTCTTGGAGTATGGAAACGTTTGTACGGAATTCTGTCCATGACATCCCAAGCATTCTTCTCCAGCACCACACTTCTAGACCGTCTACTTTTTTCTTTTCCAGTTCTCGTAATGTCCACGTCTCAGTTGCGTACAGAAATATGGGGAATACGAGTGTACGGACCTGCCTGATCCTAAGCCTGATCTTAGTTGCCTTAGTGATGTTGCGATTCCTACTACGATATAATACAGTGTTCTGCTTTACTTGAGGCCTAAATATTATATTAAAAAATATATACGAAACTACTATATTTTCATTTCAAAACAAAACGGCGAAATGACTGCAGTAGGGCCAGTATTAATCTCATAAAGCCGATTCACACCGGAACGGCAAAGGCCCGGTGGCAGTAGCAGGCGCTGGCAAGACGTACGAGTACGTGGCTGCGAGACTGCTCGCGGTGCCGCCAGCGGCCTCGTGGCACCGCGGGCGGCCGCACGACCTTTTCGAGCTTTTCAAGCGAAACTGGTCTTTTAATTAAGTAGATAAAGTTTAAAATTATTTCACACTGAAAGTGCTCGCCGCGCCGCTGCCGGCCGCAGTTTTCCCGGTGTGAATCGGGCCTAATTTAGAGTTCCATCATTTATAAGATATGAGACATTTATAAAACTAAAAACTAGCTAAAAAATATGTGAAAAAATATATTAAATATAATATTTTTTAAACAAAACTACATAAACATACCATCACGCCTGTAATCCCCGAAAGGTTAGGCAGAGATGTACCTATAGTACACCCCCGTTTCGCCAGTTATGTTTAGTCCTATATACCTAATAGGGGGCGAGCCTTTTGCCATCAACCGGGCACAGACTCCGGGCTGCTACTGAAAAAGAATTTCTCAGTAGCAGCCCTACTTGCCCTAATTTTCCCTTTCTGGTGGAAAAACCCAATAACACATTGCTCGTGCTCAGCAGTATCCACTAGACCAACGAGGCAGCGAACAAAACTACTACTTTTATTATAATTTTTTTCGCCGTCTACTATATTTTATCAGGCAATGGCTTCGAAAATATATTTGAAGTTAAAAAAGTTGCCAACCCTAGCTACAATGAGCACTTATTAGACCTCGATAAAGGTATGGTTATAAAAAGTCGATAGTATGGCAAATTCCTTAATATGGTGTCCTACCTTCCTACTTAACATAATCAGCCTATAATGTTCCCACTGCTGGGACACAGGCTTCTTCTCTGTGAGAGGCAGTGGGCCGTAAATCCACCACGCGGGCCCACAGCGGGTTGGTAGATGTCACATGTCATCGAATTTTTGGTTCTGGATAAGCGGGTTTCCTCACGATGTTTTCCTTCACCGTTTGGTGGGCAGTGGTGATGAAATAATTTACACAAAGTACAGCAACTGTCAGGGTTCGAACCTACGACCTACAAATCGTAAGTCGCGGCCGTTTCCACTGGGCCACCTCTGCTACCTACCTACTTATGTCACACTAAACACCAATTCAAATAAAGTTACGATCATGGCTTTTCAGCTTATAAACCTAGGGCCATCGTATTAAGGCTTATGTCCTTAGACAGAAGGTACAAATTGCCATACTAATAAATGATGTTACCCTTAGACCTGGCGACAATGAAAATAAGGTACAAAGAACGAACAGAAATTCCCATAGTTAGATTTGTTCCCTATTAACAAATCTAACTTAAAGAGATGATTTAATGATTTTAATATCACATATTTTCATCAAGATACAACCTGACATTGACCTGCAAATTGCAAAAAAAAAACGTAAGAAAAAATTATTTCGCGGGCTACCACTGCGGATCCACCTTAAGACGCTGACAACACCTAAACCGCGGTTACTGTCAGATTGCATAGAAAAGAAAGAGAAACGCGATGACACAACGCTTGTAATTTATTGCAAAATACGAAGCAATTCTCGATTTACTCAAAATTGAGTTGAGTAATCGAAAATAAAAAACAACCAAGTTCTGCATTCAAATAAGACGTTCTTGTTATTAATTAAATATTTTTCAAAACGTGTTTTGGTAACAACCAAGTTCTGGGAAATATGTTCAAAATTAACATATATTTTTTTCCGCTCCCACAAACTATACAGATGTGGCAATTTTTTTTCTTAATAGAAGCCTATTTTGGACAATTGGGTCTTGTCAGCGCCTTAAGTATCCATCTATATATTAGTCTGCGGACTTTGATTATAATGATTATGTAGTGTATATAATTCATAGGAGTTCATTCAAATTAAAATTATGAATAGTAAAAACTGTTTTAGTTACAGAATTTCTCTGTACTTACACAAAATTCTAAATAAATCTACTCGACCCGAAATCTTGACTTTGTAATTACATTCCAAGATACTTGATTTAGAGGTTCAGTAGTTTTATCCTTTTCCTCAGTAAATGGGTGTTACTTGATTACTTTTACATTTTTGCTAACATTCTTTGATTGAGATATTTTCATTAATCACTAAGTACTACTTAATTGTTTTTGATTTTCAGGTAAGAAAAATCACGAGCCTCCATCACTACATAAGATGTATGTAAGGTAAGATTTTAATTTAGAAACTAATTGTAGTAAGTAATAAAAAAAATCGACTCCTAGGAAAATGACAGAAGTTCAATTCGCCAATAGCCATGCCTCGAAATCGCTTCAGCTTTTAACTTGATGGTGAGAAAATCATCCCAAGCATCGTATGGTTTAAAGTCTGTCTTCAATTCCCACATAGTTAATTATTATTAAGGCGCTGACAAAGGCAAATGACCAAAATAGGCTTGTCTTAAGAAAGAAAATTTCAAAATCTGTATAGTTTGTGTTAGCGGAAAAAAAATATGTTAATTTTAAACACATTTCTCAGAACTTGGTTGTTACCAAAACACATTTTGAAAAAAAATCGTCGGTACAAACTAACGTTAAACTAACCTTTTACCTTGAGTTCTAATCCAAAATATCTGTATTATATATCAACGTACGTTACGTATTTAATTAATAACACGAAGGTTTTATTTTAATGCAGAACTTGGTTGAAATTAAATGATTTGAAATTAATTAATTTTCTGTAAGTAGGTTTGTACAAACACTTTTACACGACAATCATATTTAAAAAAAAAAAAAACTAGATTAGCTCGGCGTTTCCTATCTAACTCTGAGAAGAAAGGCCGAAACAAACTCAGAGGTCACAGTCTCTTTTAAAGTCCCGACATAATCTTGGTCTGATCATGTGAAGACCATGTAGATTGGTTTCTGAAATGATCTTTTGAGGAAAGAACCACACAGATTGAGTGGAACTATCCAGTCAGTGCGCGCATTTGTCAGTAATCGTGCAGCTCAACTCAGAACTTAAGGAGCTCAAGGATTCGACGAACAATACCAAAGAAAGGACATTTGGGTAGACCGCTTAAATGACTCAAACTGCCAGACCAAGATTAAAACTAACTGAGAGAAAAAAAAAACAATAATCCACATAGTCTGCACATTAACAATAATTTAAAAAAATGCTTCAAAAAGTAAATATTAATGTCATTGTTTAGATAAAAAATTCATAAATGTCACACTTAGTATAAAAATAGTTTTAGTATAAAATTAGTTTGTTGCCTGGGGGTACATTGGTGTAGCTTAATTAATCCCAAGCTTTTTTGTCGTCCAAGTAATCTTTAACTTTATAGAAACCTTTTTGACAGAGTTTCTGTTTAATAAATGATTTAAATTTATTGAGGCTCAGTTCTTTAACATAGCTTGGGAGTTTGTTGTAAAAACATATACTTTGGCACTTAAATGAATTACTAATTTTTTGGAGCCTAGTCTTGGGCACAGTAAGTAAGTCTTTGTTTCTAGTATTTATGCTATGAATGTAGCTGTGTTTAGAATATAGATTAATATTCTTTTTTACATAAATCAGGTTCTCTTAAACATATTGAGATGCGAATGTCATTATGTTTATATCCTTAAATGTATCCCTCAGTGAATGCCTACAACTTAGGTTATAAATTGCTTGAATGGCTCGTTTCTGCAGCACAAATATAGCCTCAATGTCGGCTGCATTTCCCCACAGCAAAATGCAAAGGTTGTTTTTATTTTCGATTACTCAACTCAATTTTGAGTAAATAGATAATTGCTTCGTATTTTGCAATAAATTACAAGCGTTGTGTCATCGCGCTTCTCTTTCTTTTCTATGCAGTCTGACAGTGACCGTGGTTTAGGTGTTGTCAGCGTCTTAATGGTTAAACTATCAAAATGACAACATTACCCTCTTCTGGACAGTAGAGTAAAAATGATAATTATGGCTTCAGTTTATTTGGTAACACGTGCACTTTATACAACTTATTGCTAGGGTCCGCGCTACTGAATAAAAGATTTTAATTACAAAAGATTTACACAAAACCTAATTTGCCTATACTTTTGTGAAACGTTTTTTTTCTGTATTCTTTTTACTTATTTATAGTCACAGGAATAACGAGTAATTCAAAATAGTCAGCAAAATACTAGGCTGTCATAAATAAACAAGAGAGTGCCACTAATCTTCAAAATGCAATGTACAACCACAAAAACTGCAGTGCCTAAGTAAAAACTGTGAGCAGTATTCGCACAAGCGCCAAGGCGTGTACAGGATGCGTTCTACGTATATACAGGGGTGTCGGGAAAAAGTTATAATAACATTAATGTAGGTTCTTTTGACAGCTCGCCGGTCGTCGTTAGCAGCCCTGTGCTCTGTATCTTGTCATAATCTTTTAGGGATGTGGGTGCGTCGATAGTGTTTTCGTTTGGCGATAAAAGCTGCGCTATCGTTGACTTTTCCGAGAGAGATACCTGAATTCATGAATGCCAGATAATGTGTACAAGTAATGCGTTCAAATGGGCAATTTTAATAATTGGTAATTGGAATAACTCAATGTGGTTTATGAGAAACATACAATATTCTTTGTATAAGCTTTCGTACTTTCACAATGTCATCTTAATAATCATGCACTATTGCTTTTCAATTATATTAAATTATGATTTCGATTAATATAAATTTTCATTTTAGTCCGAAGACATAAAATGCCTAAGCTCAATAACTCGGTACTAGGTATGTTAGGACAAATTGTTTCATAAAATATCTAAATTAAAAATTCAGCGTACAACCTTCTTTCATACAATAACTTAAAAAAAAATATCGACCCGATATTATCGACACAGCACCAGCCCGAATCACGCCGCATCACTAATTACGGGCGCAGACGGCGGCGCCGGGTCGAGCCAAGGGTACACGGTCCTCTCGACAGAATTTTTTCCCCAACGCACCCCCTACCCCACCGGATGGGGAGGGGGCTTCCTGTCCCTCCCGGACCCTTCTTAACATTTCCCTGGCTCGGAGGCACAGAAGGAAGATGCCTCGCTTATATGGAACCCTGGTACCTACCGCTCGGGTTATATACTTTTTTAGGGTCGGTCAGACCCTTTGAGGCCTTTCTCACGAGTTAGGGACCTACATATTCCCTTTTCAGGCCCTTGTTGACCTTTGTAGGTTTAGGCCGCGTTGTTTCGTCGTTATATTATATATAAAAGTTTCAGATTTCTCTTAGTGAGGGACGCTGGTCACGGTCGTGTGAATATTCACTAGTCACAACTATGGTGTTAGGTTTAATTTTGTTCATAGGTATCCTTTTTTGAGATCAGCATATTTCGGATTCTAAGTATGTACTTAGAATCCGAAATATGGAATTGTACGTGAAATGACCGCTGTTTCTTGTTGAACAAAATACTTCTAAGCCTGTCTGTTTACATTATAACACATCCTAAAACAAAGCCAAACTGTTGAGCTTTTTAAAATAAACTTCAATTAATTTAAATCACTGTGCGTAAACAGACTGAAGATTTTCACCTCTATAATCCGTCATCTATCCAACCAAAAAACCATACATACCGAACTATAACATTAATTCGACATTTCCCAAAACGTTTTCATTCAGATTTTTCACAGTTTTTATCTATTCAAGTCACCGGGTTCCATACCTTTAAAGATACCAATATTATTACCTAACGGTACTAGGCGCACAATAAACCAAGGTGGTATACGGTCATTGCATAATAATTCCTTCAATAATTTGACAACCGAACACGCTACAGGGTTTCTCGCTTCATTGATGTGAACCGTGACGTGTCATTGGAAATTGAACCGGGAGAGAGCAGTGGCGGTATCTTCTTTGCTTACGGGTTCGATTCCCGCGTCAAAAATAAGCTACGACACAGGAAACTCTTATTTTGGTTATGACTGTAGAGCTTTCATAATTAAACTAATTAGTCTTGTTTCCTGATCTTGTGTTGTCATTGTTTTGTTTATAATCGAGATTCACGGCATTTTCTCAGTCACAAAGTAACCACGCCTAATACATTATTATCATTAGTTTTTCGTAGTTTATTCCCCGCTAGTGCTAGGAGTACACTTCATGTAAATAGTGTATATGTCACCGTAAGATTGTGAGCACAGTTAGTTTATAATCTATCGATATTATTTCCGTTAGATTATAAACTGTCGAAAAATTGTGGACTGGGTGAAATGGGTTAGGTTAGGTTAGAACTGTGGCCGACAACGCGTGAGCCGAGCGAGGAAAGCGAGCGGTGCCGCGGCAGTGGCCGGCGAGTGCTACTTCCAAGTTGCTCGCAGCTAGGCTATTTAGTATTAGCGCTAGGTGCGTCATGTCGCAACCAAGTTTGATACCAACAGGCTTAACATGACGCTTTTTATATCTACGAAGAAAAGACAAAGTGACATTTCGTTTCGCCATTTTTGACATCGCACCGTAGAAATCGTTCTACAAATCTATATAAAAATGAACCTAGACAAAGATCGTTAGAAACGAAAGAAAAAATAACAGATTGTATGGTTTGCCATAGATATTATAATAAACTATCAAAAAATTATGTGTTAAATTGTAAATAGTTGTTGCAGTTCACAATTTTTCGACATTTAAAATCTAACGGAAATAATACCGATAGATTATAAACTAACGAAGTTCATAATTATACATCGGAATCGAAATAAAGGTCTCGCGCTTGCCAGTCAGTGTCTTAACTGTTGAACTATGGCCGCTTAAGATTCTTTGCATTGTTTACTGTGACTGAATGTACGTATAGGAGTCATACTCGTATCATCGTAAGACTTATCATACGCCCTCAGTTTTGGAGTTTCTTGCCCATTCTTCTCCATACGAACTACCTTTTGGATGGGGCACCTAGAATCAATTCTATTTTCTTGTTCGTTTTGACGTTCAAAAGTGCCTTTCAATAAAAAAAATAATTAACTTTGACATAGAGCCTAAGATTAGACAGCCTTAAACATAAGTTATGAAAACCTGTAAAACCTTCTCCAAAACGAAATAAATATAGGTGCAAATATCACCCTTTACACCCATTCTTTTTTATGTTTTGATTTCGACGTAATTCTCGACACCTTAATAATGTATCGATGTTTATTTTACAACACTAATGATTTGTTGACATCATAGGGGTGCCCTTTGCTCAGCTGTGAGTTGTCACATGATAACAACAGTAACTTTCATGAGAGGAAAAATGCTTTTGGAAATTAATTTCAAATAAAAAATAATTGTTTTTAAAAAGTGATTCCTCTAGAGTGTTGTTCTAGTATCGATTTATTCGATGCTGCTTTTTATCGATATGAGAAATACTTCATAGGTGCAAATTTGTGGATATATCGTAAAATTATGTGTGACGCATGAAAAGCAAGCACCTAAAATAGTCTTTTGTTTCTTTCGGGGTGACTTTGCGTTCGGGTGAGGGCGGGTGACCTTAGTTTATACAGCGGAGAGTTTTCAACTTTAGTTACAGACATTATAGAAATGGCTTCGCTATATGATATAATTTGTGACACATAATAACTTTGTCCATAATAATCCATACACAATGTATGACTCAACAGATCATCAATATTTTGTAATTTGAGGAACCACATTGTTCTAAATTCAACTCAATAGTAATCGTAGGCACTCGCAGCCTAATTGCGTAACGCACTCGCCATCACGTTGATTTAGCTGCCAAGGGCCGAAGCAATGAACATTGTTGAACCGTCAAAATGAAAGCCATTACAATTGTGAGCGCGTTACGGAATTAGGGCGCAATTCCTTTAAGGAAAGTGGATTAAAGCGGGAAAATTTGTAAACTTAGGAAGACAAGTGAGCGTAAGTTAAGTTTAGTTTACGTTAAAACTTTTGAACGTTTTCATATTGTGTATGTTGTTAATAAAGTGATAGAAGTGTGAAGTGAAATCTGCTGGTACTTTGGCTCGGGAGTCGATAGTAATTTAAACATGTAAGTACTTCATACTTCAAAATGTAAAATGGGGTAGTATTTAAAAAAATATAGGTGCAATAACATTTGGTTCAGTAATGTTACTATTTACTTAGTACCGAATAAAGGACAAACAACTCCTGGGTATGCTGTAACCGATTGTTTCATGTGTATACCAGGCAAACACGACAGGATCAATTTAATTCGGCGGCCTGATATTATCTACGTTTGACATTTCAACTCTGAGATTACAAACGAACTTTGCCAAGTCAGTAAGCGCGCCACCAACTTACTAAGGATTATACTACTTTAATATAGCGCTGCGACCGTGTGTAGCTCCCTTAAGTGCCACTGTCACGAGCCAAAAGGCGAACAAAGTAGCAGAGGCAGTTCTCTCCACACGAAGTATAGCCTCCGCGCGCCACGGGGGTAAACTTTGATACCCCAAAACCTCCACCCTGCTATGCCACCCTAGTACCCGGCCCACCCACAGCGGGGCTTTGAGGACGTCTTTGAGCCAAACTTTAGCGGGAAAACCCCAAAATTCAAGTTGGCCCACGTCCCCGATTACGAGTTGGCGATATCTTTGAAAATTTTCTGGTCTCCTGGTACGGTGGGAGGCTTGTTTTCGAATTTTTCAGATGCGGGGTAGATTGGAAAAGCCGATTTTTTATAAATTCGTACGTGGGTTAACTTTTGCTGGTAACAATATTTTTCTCTTGTAATCCTTCTTTCATTTATTTGTAGAGTGGAGCCGGGCCTACGCAATACACGTGCCGACTTTTTTACATTGTCGTAATCGAATAATAATATTACATTTTCAAAACTCATACATATCTATCCCTATAACATAAATACAGTTACAATTTATATATGACAAAAAAAGCATAATTTAAAAAAAAAAAATACGACGAAAGGAAAATACAAACTACACCTGCTCTTGGATTAACGGAAATGAATTTTCTCAAGTGTCAAATAAAAGACATCAACGTGCGTCTTAAATATTTTTAACTTTCTTGTTTTTGAATTAAAAGCTGTTGTCATTCAATACTATTAGCATTTTGATGAATTTTGATTTTTAATACCCAAATGTTTCTAAAAGTCCGCAATTTGGTAATCTCGAACTCAAGGACCATGAACTTATTTCTATAGTTTTCAGCAGTCTGCGTGAAAATGACCATAACCTAATTTGGAATCAACATGTGTTGGGGGTTTAGCTCAACGACTTTCATAATTACCGTTCTTGTAATGATTGTCTAAAAATAAAACAATCATCTTTTAGTAACTTTATACTGCAGTTGTCTGCATTTTTATAGCTATGACATGACGGTACAAATGCAATTAGTATTATTAATTCAATTTACTATACCATTATATATAATAATATAACACAACAAAAAAGAGGTGTAATTAAAACATACAACAGCCTACCAGGCGCAAGGCTCTGTATAAATTACCAGGCGCAAAGGACCACGAAATTACCAGGGTAGCAAGAGCTATAGGAGGTATAAATAAGGATAGTATTGCGTGATCGGCGGGTACTAGGCGCAACGTTTATTTCTGGCCGTGATTTTCAGTAGGTGCGGAGTTGAACGGAATGTTTTGTTTTAAGGGCTCTCTCAATAATTTAGTTTTTGAAGTTTATATACTGTGGCATGGTTTAAGGATTAAACTTTTGCTGTTAAGGTTAGCATTTTATTTCCCCTAATAGCTACTGACGTCTTTATAATATCAGGAATAGTTTTAGTACATATGAATGAATATAGGTAACAAGGTGTTCATTCTTGTCATGACATCCGAATCTTTAATTTAGTTTCCAGCTTATGAATGAATTGTAAGAAAACCTTATCTCAATCAGCAAGACTCTTAATTAACTTAATTGTACAGAATAAAAAGATATGTTACTTTAATTGTAATCTAGTTTCATTCTACAGTTTTTTTTTACAATTGGATTTTAATAATTGGAGACAGCTTTAATTGAAGAAACAAGTGCCCAAGATCTGTGAATGAATAAACTTGTTTTATATGTAGAAACATTTAGTATAGGACAGATAATGATTTTCAAGTGATTGCTGCGTGCTACCAAAATGATAAAATAGCAATTTTTGGTTAAAATCGAAATCACAATTTATGAGAAATCTAAAATTAATGACTGTTTAAAGGGCGTCAAAACCAATTCCGACTCGAGACAAAATTAACTAAGATTCGGGCTTTGATACTTAATTCTTTAAGCGCACAACTGTTCTTGGTCGCACCGGAACCGTAGTCGTATGAACTAATTATTACATCTATTCAAGTTTTTTTTTATCAATACAAAAGAATTCTTGGCTACTTATTAAAACAACGAAGTATTTTATGATAGTATGTATAACTCTGAAACTTAGTTTTAAAACTGCATCTTAACATTTCTGTAGGCTCAAACCAGGTTAAGAGTTGAGGTTTTAGTACTAAACGCTAGTTACTTTACATAATTTATAATGAGATATTAAAGGAGTTTTATGGACGGCCGTAAACGGCAGCTGAAAGGAAAAGGGTTTTTTATTATTTTGGAAATGCCTTCAGCCCGGGGGCGCGAAAGCAAAGCTATCTTCAGTTTACGATCCCCCGAGCTTAAGATTGGGTTTACACTTAATGAATATTGGTAATTTTAATGTTGAATATTATGGATTACAGCAGTTTCGCTTAAAGATGCTTAGAATATTGCAAAAAAATGGTCCTTATCGTTGTTATTTCTAAAATCATGGACCGGACCTTCGGACCAATACTTTAACATCGATCGAGCGTGCACAAACAAACATTCAGTTTTCCTTTTATATCCGGTACTTAATTTTCTTTGTTTACTTGATCAGAATATCTTAAGGTTACCAGGCTTCCAGCGACCCGCGGGATGTGCGATTAACTACTTCGTAAATAAGCAAAGTAATACTGGAAGAAGAATTACCGGCTGCTCGCCACTGGCCGGGTAAGGCAACCGGATATTTCTTTTAGCTGTCCAAAGAACCCCCCGGTCATAATGCCCTAGTGGGGGCAGCAGGGGGGCAGATATAAAGATACAGGCCCCCACTTATCCCGGGACCATACCCGGTCCTTTTGCTTTTATAGGGGGTGTGTATAAAACCGAATCGCCCGGTTTTAGCTGTGCTGGAGTGTTACGAGCGGGGCCGGCGGCGGCGGTCGCATTATGCCGACGGAACGAGACTATATCTGATGTGGCTATGGTGCCTCGGTACTTATATACAATGTTTAGACGATGGCTGCGTTCATTTATTAGTCTGGCGTTTCGAACGGTCAATAAAACGTTGAAGGCTCTCAGTAATAAACGGAAATTAGCCGAGAAAAAACGCGCAGGAAATGTAAGCTTTTTGTTACATTTGTTGCCTTGTTTATTATCACGGGATAGAACTAATTCGTTCTCATTCCACTTTAATTTCAGTAGGTATTGAATATAAAAAGGGAACGATCTTCCATGTAACTGTTTCACTCATTCAATTCCATCATTTTTCAGACGTTTCTCAGAAGCGAGGAACGGTTTCAGCAACAGCCTGTATGTACGTGTTGCCAAAAATGATTTAATTGATTCGTTTTGAAAATTTACCGAATGGTTATACGTGATTAGGATTCACGATAGGTGTGGTAGAAAACCACACCCGAATTATTTTAAAAAAACGGGCCTAGTGCGTATCGGAACAACATGTTTTTCCATACATTGATATACGTCACGAACAATTCTCCAACTGCAAATTTAAGTTGGTCGAGTATTACTCGTTAACTTGTAAAGCCTACTTAGCTGTGATAGTTTTCCTTTTAATTTCATTATATGCACTACTGTCATGATTTTTTTCGCATCTCCATAAACAACTATTTAGTTGGCAGGGGGAGGGGGAAAACTTGACTCTAACAAAAATTAGCACTTTAAAGCTTAATATTACGCAAACGGATCCTTGAATCGAAAAACGGTGTTCACAGACCCGCAATATTTTTGAATGGCCTATCCAACGATGTCCCATATCATGAGATAGAGGAGAGAAAAAGTATCATACCCACGTTAAGTGCATGGGAAGTAAACTAAAAAAATTTTTTTTTCAAGATTTTATTTTAGCACTTTGTCGGCGTGATTAATATGTATACCTATGCCAAATTACAGGGGTTCCTTGTCTACTACGGAATCCTAAAAATAATCAGCTATGGACCGAATCTGTCACAATTTATTCCTTCGGGAACGGTTTGGTTTTATCTTTGCTGTCAAAATTACGACGCATCCAAGTCGCGTTCGCTTAGTGTTGTCCTGTTTTGACCAGCTTTCGGACCGAAACGTGGGGGAGGCAAGATCCTAGCCTCGAGATATTAATTTCTGTTTATTACCGGGGCGACATGTGCTTATAAGATGAAGGTAACTATGTTGTTTCATTATTCGAATGTCGGAGGGCCCGGGTGGTAGACTAAGGGGGGAAGCCGTATAAAAACGACAATTTCCTCTAAACGCGCCGCGCCCGCGCCCGCGCCTGTCGCGCCGCGCCCTCCGGTACTAATTAACTGCCACAGTGGTTATGTCACCCTAGTACCCCTGTTTGTAGGGCGGTGTTCAATTTTTTGTCTGGAGGTTGACAGCTTGACCTTACCATATAAAATCGAGAATAACAATAATAATGTTGAACCAGGGAGGGTCTTCGTAAAACATATTTACATTTCAGAGAACTCAAGTAGTTATGCTTTGAAATATTATTTAATAATGTTGTTATTCCTTACGAAAGTATAAGACATTCTACTATTTCTATTCCTAGAGCAATTGATCTGCAGTACTGTTTTCTTTTGGGTTTATATTTATCTTTATTTTGGCACTCGCCCCAACTTAGTCATGGGGTCGTAATGGATATTTGGCCTGTTGCTGGTTGCAGGGTGATTGCAGTAAGATCAGCCCTTGTGGCCTTGTAATGAATGTGAAAGACGACTAAGGGGATTCTCTAATACAGTACAAGACTGCCAGCATCTTTCTCCTAATATGAATGTACTGTGATTAGCAATCCGTCCCACGCTTCCTCTCGAGAGAGCTCCGAGAGCAATGTTAAAGGTAGCAAACTTCCATCCCTTTTTCTTTCCCACAGACTGATATATAAATCCTGCAACGTGCTGACTGTTCACCAGCTTTTCATTATGCACTTAGTATTAAAACAGCGCACCATGCTTGCGTGCACTGCTGACAATACTAACAAGAGACGGAATGGTATAGTATGCACATCTAATGCAACCTTGTAAAACATGTCTTTGTAGAAGGATTTTTTTACATTCTTAGGCCCATTTCTGTACAATAGATTAATAGAAAACTTAGCCGTAAAAACTTAGCTATGAAAAAACCCAACCTAACCATAGATTATGCAGAGACAGAAGATCTACTTGTTGTTTGCAAATAGAACCGCTTTGAGTAACATGCTATTTTACTTTTATTTATCTAATTTTAATTTAATTTTTACTTTATACTTATTGTTAATTTATTCAATTAAGTATTTATGCACTTCCTATCCCGGAACTTTGGAAGGCGTACGAGGGGCCGAACACAACTCGCAGAGGCCCGTTAGACGTTTTTAATTAAATGAGGCACCAACCGACAATTAACCCTGTTCGCACTATGCAAGTGCACCCCCCAGTGGACAAGTGGACAACCCCCGGTTTGTGTAGGACTATTGCAGGATATGGAAACAAACATATTGGGCTGTGTCTGGGTGCCTAAAGTGAACTGGTTATCTACGACTATGGAAAGACGATGGTCCCTGCTTGACCAATGTTATATATAAAATAAAACGCATACAGATACAATGGTAGGGGGTGACATACACACTCAACAATGGGCCCCTGAAAACGTTTGCTAGCACAGTGTCGTAGCGACAAGGGGGCAACATGTCCTGAGGTGCTTATGAGGAATGGAGAGGTATTCCACGGCTATCAGAACAATCCCGGAGCTACGGTCAAGATCCCTACCAGCATCTTACTGGAATACTTCCTTCCTTCGAGCACGATTGGTCTTGCGAACCTCTACTCAAGCCGGCCAATAAAGGCAATATTTAGGTGGGAGCTCTGTTCCTCGTCAGTGTTTACTCCAGCCGGTCAATAAATGCAAGCCAGAGGTGATGAACAAGACTTCTCTTGGGAGATGGTGATGGGTGTGTGGGGTCAGTACTGCCCAACAGCTCGCTTCATGCTGTCCTGCGAGTTTATGTACCTCTCTTGGTCTGTCTCCTCACATCTCTACTTTAACTGTTTTGGCAAAGTAAACTCTACCGGCACAGACCTAGAGTTCAGGAGCGCGCAAGCCCCGCCACGGCGTCAAAGTAGAGATAAAGGTGGGGTTATTAAAAGATCTAATACAATGTATCTGAAATGGATGTTTTCATTTACAGGTGGTGGATGCTTTCAATGATGACTTCCCAATGCTTATAGCTCATTACTTTAACTCATTGTCTATACTAAACCGACCTTCAGTATTGGCAATTCACGGTACTGCTTCATTTCAGAAAAGTTTAAAGTAAAAACACAAGATAGAAAGTAATCGGAGAATTAAAGTCGGCAAGCGGACTAGCGGATAAAAATATCGCGGCCTTTGCTCTTTCAGTTCGCTTTTCGACTAGTGTTCTTCACTTTGTTTGATTCTTTTCATCCTCCACGGTTAATCTGTTGCGTAGATTTTGGATTGATCGGTGTTTGACACCTATTTCTCTTTTCTTTTTTACTGCTTTTCCTGTCCTGTCATACTGCAATTAAAATTGTTTCCCGTTTTGCTTTTGCACCACTGAACTGCTACCTACCGTGACAAAAGAATATGTCACTTTGATTTTTGAATGTTGATGAAGATGGACAACACCTGGGACAAACACATGTTTTGTCACTGAGGTACTTGAAAAAACACGGATCCCTTAGGTTTGATTCGAAACCTTGATTAACTTATGTTTCGTACAAATAAATTAATTAATAATATTGACTTTGACTTTGTATCTTGTATACTAGCAAACTAAGGTTACCAGGCTCGCATAAGCAAAAGTAGGTCTAAGCTCTATTTAGAGAAAAGCTGATGATGATGATAACATTCTATGGGCAGTTATAATGCCGTGGACACTAAGCCCGGCAAACGACTAGAGACCTTCATACATTTGCATGTCTTCGTCCCGCTATGCCTAATCGCTACTGTGGCACATTATAACAAACGATCACTCCAAACTAGACCTTAATGTCCTCACCTAAGGGTGTATAATAGGATGTACAGCGCGAACCTTAGCAGTCCTTATATGTACCTGTTTAGTAGTTAATTATTATGATCTGTTAGTTATGTGTGCGTTGTGGGTAAACTGCAAATTAGGTCACTTGCAAACAGTATGATATTGCTTAAGTCCTAAATAGTATTAAGTAGCTAAGTTTATCCAAACTTATCTATTGAAAAAATTTATAACCTCGTGCTCTATGTTATAATGAGGAGTAGCAGCGTTTATTTTTGTGAAGATGTCTATTCATTTAAAATATAATTTCATTTATATCTTTTCAAGTTCAAGTTATGGATGTTATTTCTGAAAATATAGCTTCTACATAGGGAAGGACAGGCCATATTAAAAAAAATAAGCATTAATTAATGACCATATTAAAATCTCTTGCGCTGTCCCAAAAGCTTCATCTGATTTTCATTGATGCTAAATTGTGTTGATTAGTAATTTTTCTCCTATTTGTGTTTGTTTACAATCATTTCATTTTCCCAATGACGCCAATCAAACCATCCGATCGTAACCAGCACACTAATTGCATAACAAACACACTATCAGTCATAATTTGAATGATTTTGAAGTATATTTCTAATCCATTGGTTCATATGTTAGAAAAAAAAGTCTGGTCAACAACGTAAATAACACAATGGTGCCGATTCCCTTGTCCACAAACTAAACTAAATTTAAGTTCAGTGCATCTTTTTCTTTCAATTTCATTAAGAAAAGGACAGAAGATAGATTTTAGTTTAGTCCTGTCAAGTTAATCAGCGCCTGTCATTACGCCATACAAGTTTAGACGTGATTAAAAACTTGCCTACAAAAATTACGTCAATTTACGTCAAGCGCTGATTAATTTGACAGGACTAAACTAAAATTTATCTTCTGTCCTTTTCATAACGAAATAGAAAGAAAAAGATGCACTGAACTTAAATTTAGTTTAGTTTGTTAACAAGGGAATCGGCACCAATGAATGTTGTTGAACTGTCAAAATGAAACTATTGCTACTGATTGTGTGTTACGCAATTACCCTGCTGCTTTAGCATAGATCAACAACTAACTATACATCTCTGTTTCTCTACAGTCAAGATGTATAACTGTGAAATGTCTATATCTGAATTTAGGCTTGAGACTGAGACCAGTGTCGCAGACAGTCGCCGTCTCCCAAATTTAGCTACGGCCCACTAAGCTATGCTGTCTTGGTAACGCTTAAGTGACGATTTAGATGTTTGTGCAAATAGGCAGGCAAGAATACATAGAAGTTATTTTAACCCGACTACGGCTCAGTCAAAGGAGGGTTATGATTTTAACAGGCTATGTATGTATGTTTATATGTAGCCTCTTAACTCCTAAACTACTTACTCATCTCATTTTGATAAACGAGGTCTTTTTTGTAGCAGTGAATATCAGTAAGAATATAGTGACCGTTATCATTAACAATCTTTGAAATCCTTGATAACCATTTCACACAAAAAATTTCCTCTCTTCTATCCTTATTTATTTATACTATACATAATATAAATTAAAGTCACTTTTCGTGTCTGTCTGTGTGACCGCGTTGTTCTTTTAAACTATGCAACGGATTTTGATGCAGATTTTACCATAATTTAGAGATTTATTCCGAAAGGTATACTACGTAAGGTAAGTGCATAATACATTATTATCTTAGATATTATAGAGGATCCCCATGTTATGTCAAATCGTCAAAACAGTGCGAAGAATGAGCATGGGGCTCAGACCAAATAAAAACCAAGACATAGCGCTGCGGACAGTGCAGTGAAGCCGTGCCAAAACTACACCTCGCTCTGTGCATACGCGCTCACACGCACACATTTCAAACCCATTTCAACCAAACTACACCTAACTAAATGCACATATATTTACGAAAACTGCTTCATATCACTGTTGACGGCGCTATGTCTTGGTTTTTATTTGGTCATTGGAATATAGAAATAATCGAAAGTGGTCCTTCGACTTTTTAAACAGCTAAAACGGAATGAGACTAAAAGCAAAATGTTCATGACCAAGCCACAACTTGATCATGAAATAGAAGATTTACCGTTCATAAATGTGTGATTCATCTGGTGATGAATCACACATTTGCAATTGGAGAGGCATATTTTAAAATATGCCTCCCCGTTTGCCCACAAATTAATTGTAACAGGCTGAAAAGTAATAAGGGCCAAATTATAAAATGTACTTAATTTAAAAACTAAACATCCACCACAAAAAGACGAACTAGTTTATAGTTTTTATGTTAATAAACAAACAGAATTTCGCTGTTCCTAATATTACTACGATAATAGTTTAGATGTAGCTCTAAAAGGTGAAGACATGTATCTATACGAATGTCTGTTTAGAGTGTTTGATACGAATTGAGTGTGGGACGAAATTTTACGAGTTTCCATACCCGTGCATGAATTAGAGATTTTAACTGACCCTTTGATTCCTTTGTGTCGATTTTACTTGGATTTTGAAGGCTCCATTGTGGATTGCGGATGTTTTTTTTTCCTTTTTTATGTGGAATGCTTATACAGTTCTCTTTTGGTCTACTCAAATGTGATATCTTTCATCAGTAATTCAGTTCTTATAGCCTTTTATTTTTTGGGAGCTCTTTTTTAAACTCTGTGTTATTTCCGGCTCAATATTACTTGTTGCGAACCATCTTACTTAAGACAGTATTTTAGTTAACTCAGTTACTGTATAAAGAATATCGACAACATTACCACCAAGACTTTTTGTACCGATACATCAGCACTATGTTCGCCTAGTTCCCGAAACATTTTTCAGTAGTCTTAACTCCAGATTATGATATAGTTTAATTTCATTATCATCTGCAAAAGTCACCACAATACACATTTCCTAAATAATTCCAAAAGGAGCAAGCAATTCTAACTCTGCATTTAGCAGTTACGCAAATTATCGAAATTCCCTAAGGTATCTGCGACTGTATACAGCGTTGCTCGACATAAGTATATATCTATACAGAACGCGTCTTGCCCTACACACCGACTTGCCCGGGTCATACTATCACGCTAGTTATTGCTATATGTATGACTAGTATTTATGATATAGCCTCAAAGTATTGAGGAGTATTAAGATCTAGAACTTTTTCTTGAAATATAATTCTGAGAAAAAGTAATGGTCTCTGCAATCTCTTTTAAAGTAGAATATAGTGAGTTCTTTATATATTATAACTTGACGTTCGACCTTCATTAGTCGAGAAGACTTTGAAGAACGACATTGAACTCAAAGTTCTTAAGAAAATGTGTGGGTGACGGATTTTACACACATGACTGAATTCAAATAATTGTACAAAGGTTACGGAAATCACTAAGAAGTAGAAAAGAATACAACAAGCAATTCGGTAGATTCAATTCCTTTATAAATGCAAAGTACTTATTAGCAGAACACTGGGTCAGTACTCGTACTCTGCAAATTCTGCAATCCTTTTCCGCCATTTAAACGCCCGCATATTATAACATATACACGTATCGCTTCGTGTTTCATGAGTGCCTGGTGCCTCATTCCCATATATACGTAATATACACACATGCAGCCTTTATTTGTTGTCTGTATATATAATCGATTCTGTAGTATATACGCGAGTGTCATTGTGCATGTGTGCGAATTGATTGTATAATTACATCATCATTATCAGTTTATAGTCATGCAACATTGGTTAAATTGATTTCCCTAATTAAGATGAAGCTTGAGGTTACAATCAAACAAGATCATGTAGCTACAGTCGAGGATGTTGTTTCTATTAAGTGATTCTATGTTTGTTATATCTACTTTGTAGCTAAATAGTACTTAAGTCTTGTTTATTAGCTTTCTCAAATTGATATTCTACTATACCTATCACAGTTTATATGTCTTTCCGTATCGAAGGACAAAAAGTTTGCCTCAAAGTTTGAGTGAAGGAGAAAATGAATGAAAATTTTGGGAAACTGTTAACCCGATTTTTGTATGTAGCTTTTTATGCCACAATCACAATCATGGTTCGTTATGACAAAGGATTTTTTTAAAAAAAGGTCTTTCGGTAAATAACTTGGGTGAACGAATATTGTGAGTGAACTCTCGATAATGGCTTGATGTTGTCCATCACGGAGTTACCATGACTTAGGACACACTAACAAAAATTGCAAAACATTTTTTACCTATCGATTGTCCCCACTGTGTTCAGAATGTGCGTGTGTTTCGAGTGTCATTGATGCATTTCGGTATGGGGGACAGGGGGCGATGGGGGCCGGCCGGACACGGAGCGAACGCACCTCGTCCACGAACTGACGGACCAGTGTGCGTTGTAACTCCGAGGGGCGAACACGCGCGCCGCGCCCGTACACAACTTACTCGCGAAACACGAACTCCCAACTCTCAAATATCACAGATTCGAATCATAAAAAAATTACTAGCGTGCATTAAATAGATTGGTAACCCATTGTGTTTCCTTTGCGTTACAATTTTTCCATAAAAAAAGTTGCAATCAGACGTTCAGCGCGCGAAGTTTTATCATCTTGACATACTAGTTTTTGCACGAATGCAGGTTTGCATAGACCGTCAGGAATGGACATAGGAACTTGATGAGTAAGTAAGCCTTGGCATTAGTACATGGTGACAGCAAAAAATGCAATTAGTCCATCGTTGGTTCGTGTCGCTAAGTTTCCTTTGTCACGCCAGTTTGCCGATTGTGTGTATGTGCCGATTCTTAGATTGTTCTTAGTAATTTCCTACTAGAGGTTTTTTTTGTTTCCATCCGACGCAGTTAGTTTTTATCATCTTTATTTAAAACTTAGATTTACTGGTTTATGTTGTTGTATATATGTAACAGGATTGCTTATTATCAAGTTCATGTACATCTATGGAGTCTGGGTTAAACATTTTCAGCAGCATCTCCAATACACTTGAGAGTACCAAACTTTCATTATGTATTCTCTATTACGTACTAGGGTTATCTGATCTCATATAATTTTACCTAACGATACCAGGCTTGCAGACTTGTACAGAATGTACAGAACTTCTCAATGTGTAGAACGCAGCGAAGTTTGAAAGTAATTTTGGAGTGCAAGCGCGCGTCGAACTAATCAAATCGTTCACGGTCCTTACTTCGCTGATAACACTACCCACCGTGTTATGTTGCTCTAGTAACTGTGCAACTTTTTTATTGCCTTTTCGTATATTTTCTTACTTCACTTAGGAAAAACAATGGCGTTTTCACGAAACTACGCCTACTTTTCAGGTTTTGCGTCTTTACTGCTTATTTTACAATCGAGATAGACACACTTTCATATTGATATTATAGAATATTACAGTCGATTACTCACATTGCAATAGTTTGGCGTTCACCGAGGACAAACCACTTTTGTACTCATGTTTGTACCATCCATGAAGAACCCCCGATACGAGAAAAAAGTTAACTAAAGAGCCTCTTAATGTATAATCGGACTTTTCCATCCAAGGAATTGTATACCCCGTGAATGAAGTAACAATCGCAATATTCATAACAGTCGTATCAAAGGACCAGGTTCGCATTCCACAGCAACGCACCGCATTGCTTAGCACAATACCTATTAAGCCTACATCGCCGGCTAAACTAGCGTAAACACAGCCATCATCTCTTTCTGCGTACCCTTTATACCGCAAACCTCCACAGGCATGTAATTAGTATATTTATGAAAAAAGGAACGAACCGATGGGTAGGACAATGAGCGTGGGGACCGTTACTCGGGTAATGAGCCCCTCACATTCGACTAGCCGGGATAACATGTAAGGGCCGGTCGGCCGCCTCTCACACCAACGCGTAACCTCTCGAGCGATTATGATATAGAAACAGAATATAGAAATAACTATTGTTATTGTAACGGTGTGTTCGTATCCAAATACTAAAAATGTGTATATTTGCAATTCTATCAATTGCAAATATACACATTAAACATACACACTTGAAGACTCGCATGGGGCGAAGACACTACTGATACTGTTATTATGTGTTCTAGCTGAGGCTCATCTAATTTATTACTAAGGGTATCATCGACACTACGAAGAATAAGATTTATTAAGCAAACGCATGTAAAAACAGAAGAAAAATACTTCAATTCTTCATTCATGATCCATACACTTGCACATTCCTTGGCTGTGAAACCTATATACATATATATAGGTATATGAAAATAACAAAATATTATGTTTCGTTAATAATTTTACAAATTATATCACCTTCACACCTCTGTTCCTTTATGGTGAGCAGATACCATCAAGTCAACGATCGCTGTAAACACTTGACATTTAAGACACCCTCGCACCTGTAGGTAATTCTCGCAAGTTTTTAAAGTACATGCATACGATAATTTAATGCACTTAAGATCTGGGATATTATGCGTGGAACTTTAAGTGCCGAACCGTACCGAGTTGGTACTTGGCAGCTCCTTTTTCTTTCGAATGGAATACATCTTACTGTTATTCGAATTGGTTTTTCAGTACGCGCTCGTATATGTTGTATTTTAACTCATCTGGGGATTGCATTGCGCCTCATGTAATCTGATAGGCTATAAAATACATGAAAGCCTTACACGTATAAGTGTTCTGATGGTTTACAAAAGTTATATACCAAGTAGTATGGTTTAACTTTTCTTACCTAATCTTGAAGGATAAAGTCGCGACCATAACACAATCTGTTTTCCATCCAATCTAAGTTACATGCCTTTGTGAATGTGGAACCTAATTCGCAAACTAGGCAGTTAATAAAAAAACGTCACGGACTACCGTACCCAAAGCTATTAAAGTGGCCTTGTCGTTATCGCTAAAAAGAAAATAGCTGGCAGTGCACTGACCGCGCGTTAAACGCGTATGGCGTGCGCATTCCACCTACCGTTGTGTGTCACACGGTGTTCCAATGTTGCGGAATGGTGTGAATTTTTGTACCAAGTGTCGTCTTTTCGATTTTTATGCGTTAACTCCTACGCTATATGAGAGCTTGGTGTTGATATGGTAATCGTCCTTTTTGGACGATATTAATTCCGATTAAATGAAATACATTGATAAGTTAATGCTGGTAATTTGCTTTTTATAGTCAAATTAATAGCCTATTCCGATGTTATGGCCAGCCATTATTGTCATTCGATAAGATTCTCTAAAGGGTGAAAAGCTTCTGACTTCAATATCAATTTCATGATTCATGAATGCACTTCAAAACTTTAAAACATAAAAATAAGGTTGAATCAAGTAGGCTCTCAATATTTTGCACGGCTCAGCCTGACTATACCTTATTTGTTCAAACAGTTTAAACTTAGAAATAATATTATAACAGTGCACGTGGGTGTAAGCTTCGAACAATATTGCTCACTTAATGAAACAGCGAAGGTTTAAAAGGATTTGAAATATTAAGCTTTATTTATATAATTATAGAAGATTAATCCTAAATATCACGAGTTAGATAATATTTTATTTGACAAAACTATCCATAGCCAAATCGAAAGAATATTGGAAATCGATCTTGCAAACGCTGAACACAGTAATTGTCACGACTAAACGATTAATCGGTAAACTAAATCGATTGAAATATTAGTCGATGCGAATTAAACGTCAGTTTGAAGAATATCATTCTGAGATATGGATCGCTGCATAAAGCACGTAGAGCCGGTGTCTGCAGATGGAAAATGGCCTATGTTATCGCGAGTAGCATGAGAATGAGACCCCTTTGCGATTTAATCTGCTCAAACCTCTCCGTTAGCTCTGTACTCCTAATACTTTTTTCTGCGGATTGTTTTGTGCATTCATGTTGTTTAGTTAATTAATTCATTGAGATACGACTACTTTGTTTTGTATATCGGTAGGTTATGCGAACAGAAGGTTTTTCTAACTAGAATTTATTTCCAATCTGTTGAATTCATCCCTAGCTGCTGTTTAGGCAATAATTTCATCCTCATCGTCTGTATTATCATCTATAGCAGGTCTATTTATCTCCTTTCCCGTCTAAATAAGCTGCATCTACTTTTCCATCTGTGTCATCAAAAGGAAGAAGATGGAAAGAGATAAATTTCTCTCCTCCCTCACAAATACTTTATTTTGTAGTAAATCCAGCCAACGTTAAAGTTAGGAAGCGGTCGGGTCCAATCCTTGTCCGTTTTTAATTCAAAGCCAGAAAAATAAACTGGCGGGCAGATCTTGGTTCACTTAACACGTAGAATTTTCTGATATCTGATGGAAATACAAGAAGTAAATCTGTGGTCTAAGATAAATAAAAGTAAAGTAAAGTAAAGTAAAGGATTGTATTTGTAAACAAATAAGTAAGTTGTGATATTTTTTTCGCGATTACTATGTTTGTCCCATGAAAA
The DNA here is from genome assembly GCA_905333075.3 of Atethmia centrago. Classification (NCBI taxonomy): domain Eukaryota; kingdom Metazoa; phylum Arthropoda; class Insecta; order Lepidoptera; family Noctuidae; genus Atethmia; species Atethmia centrago. The sequence goes on from HG995385.1 coordinate 22,232,726, forward strand.
AAGTTGTTCAATCTGATGATCGGTACACCCTTAAATGTCCTGCCGGGGTCGCGGGAAGGTACTAAAGGGTTAGCGAGGCCCCTGGCAACACAAGCAACGGAAGGACTACGGGTGGGTTTTAGTCAGTAAGAGTCTGACACACCCTCCCGCTCCGCCCAGAGCGGGAGTAGTTATTTGATGATTTCACACCCAAAAAAAAAACCCTTAAATATGACCACACCATTCTGAAACAAGTTGAATATGTAATGTTTTTATTGTTTCCTCACAGATTTTCCATGAAAATTAGGAGTTTCAATAAATATTGCACTTTTTTTTTGGTGGGATATTATCTTACTTCTCCCGCTCTGAGCGGAGCGGGAGGGTGTGTCAGACTCTTACTGACTAAAATACACCCGTGTTTCTTCCGTTGCCTGGGTTGCCAGGGGCCTCGGTATCACTTTCGACCCCGGCAGGCATCGGCCCTAGTGGACCCCTACACTTGTGCTGATGACATCTTATTGAGGTGCGCGTGGAGCTTTTTGCACTTAACAGTCAGTAGCTTTCAATCCTACCTAGTTATTATCCAGAAAATGCTACAGAACAGTTGCATGTCGGTGTACATCGAGCTTTTTATTTTCACACTATTTATTAAAGTGTAACTCATATATTTCAATATACTCTTTTCTAATTATAGAACAATCCTACTACATAATAACGATTACAGCGCTCAAAATGACATACTGTAATAAATAATTATTGTCTACCTACCACAGTTCTCCTTTTTAAACAATTAGAACAATTTCCTTTCCAAGAATTCAAATTTAGTTTTCCAGCTGTCATTGATACTGTCATTAGTCAGCGTGTAATAGTTCAATTTAATCTAACAATCGATAATACTCATTGATTTGCTTATGACCTAAAAAATGGTGTACATGTTTGATGATAATTTGACACTCTCAGAACAGCCAATTGAGATAATGCATCAGACTTATAGATATATAGCTAGGTTCCGAAATATTATCTTGAAAAGAAAATAGGGTTGATTCACCTTGAAAAAGTTTTGGTCCTATGAGCTACTCACTAAGGACCAAAACCTTTTTGTTTCGAAACAAAATGAGGTGCACTTTCCGAAAAAGTATGTCCCATGGAGAAAACTCATATTAAAACAGATACTCTTTAAGTATACATCGATGATTACGTAGCTTTAGATACTCAAACATTTTTGTTTAATTTATAACTCATTTTCATTCACCGTTCGTTCGTTTTCGTTCATAATATCTCTCTTGTTGTAGAGTCTGCAGAAACTCCACAGAGACTTTGCAAGTAAACCTTGTCGTAGATTTGAATAGAAAAGCCAGGCTAAGCGCGTTGGCCTATCCAATTTACGTATGGTATGTCACCGTCGGATATGGTGGTGCCATAGTACACTTACCTCAGTTACCTGACACCTTAGCATTGTTCCGAATTATTGTTCTATACGGTTTGAGTTCTAACTCAAGTGCAATATAATGCTTCATACCAGCTAAGCTATGGCTGACCCAGACTTGGTTATAGCATTAGAGGGTTTATGAGTTTGATATCTGAGATTTCGAATTGATTTGCTCTAAAATTGGTTCAAAAAAATGTAAACTTGTAGCTTAGATCTGGCCTGACACAATTTTGAAAGCCATCGTCACGATAGGAATTAAGAAGTTAACAAAATTAAATTACAACAAGCTATTTTTGGGATATTTTTGCAGAAATGGTTCCCATGTCACTTACATGGGAACCATTTCTGCTATTCCCATAACATCGGTAGTAATACGTAGGTCTACAGAATAGTCTACTGCACCTGTAAATAATCTGTTATTTCCTGTTCCATTCCTATTTAGACCTGGCCCACAAAGAGGGTTGTAATGGAACTGGTTTCGTTTCATGGAAAATGGTCATCTCATTTCAAAAGCGCCCTATTTCTATTGGAACAAATTACTGACAGCTTGGAGTATCAAACAATGAGAGTTCATTGTTAAAGTATTGTGCAAATAGGGGAGGGATGCACCCTCAGCAAAATAGCCTCTTCTCCAAAATGCCTGTTTCAAATGCAGCACTGACCTTACTCAACTTGTGTGCGATTACCATTAGTTCCCGTTTTATCTTGTTCTGTAAACGGGTTTGTAATTTTGTGTTAAGGGTCCAATTTTTGATTAGTGTGTGTTGTGATTTCTTCTGTTGGTATTATTATTTGGTTTGACTTGATGTAAATTATTGGCTATTTCTAAAAAAAATAACTAGTGGTTTTTCGCCCATTTCTGAACGAAACCCTCCGATTAATACAAAAATATCTGCGATACAAATGCGAAGCGGGGATTATATTTGTATTCAACTTTAGTTGAATTTTTGTATTCGTTTGCCAGTCGCTAGGTTTAAACTTTAAGTTATTATTCATTTACGAAACTATAATAAGCATTTTTTTCATGCAAAATAATAAGTTGCTCTATTCCTCAACAATAATAAATTCATTTGAAAACAGTCCTATTTGTTACAACTCGTAGCAATTATATCGATTGCGATGTGAAGTAACAATTGTCCTTCTTCAGGCGCATCAGCTGACTGTAATTGCAACTTTGAAATATTGGTCCTTTGATACTTTCAAACAGTTAAGTAGACAGGTGACCTTTTGATATAAATTTGCATTTATCATAGTCGTAATACTTTTCTTTAGCTAAATAATTTTCTGACGTCTAATTGCAACTTTTATCAAAACATGTGGAAGACTTGCCGAACGCATCCGTAGCATTCCGAAATGTTGTTTCTAGTCAGATTGAGATGGAGTTCATGAACTGATTAAAAGAAGAAATAATAAAACGAAACCAAAGACAAAAGTGCTGTGCGTGACCCGCCAAAAAAACAAGATGGCTGCCAAAAGGAAAGCTGGTGCACTCCTTCAACATGTCCTGCCAAAGGTAACTTTTTAATTATTTTAATAGGACTTACACAACCCATTACAACAAGACCCCTCCTTTTGTAATGTATGCAAAGGGCACGAGGTCTATTTGAAACGGTCAAGATAAACATGCCAAGGCTGAGAACAGCGATGGCACTTATAAAACGGCGAGTTCCCGCCATGAGTTTGCAGGCTACTATAAAGCGCAGTAAAAATGGTATAATTAAAGGAATTTATAATGACACCCGTGGCGATGTTAACCGACCGATTTGCGGTGTTCACGGCTTGTGAGGGCTTCTGTTGAGTGGCTGATCATCCGGATGCGGTCGAATAGCAGACGTGGCCGCATCGAAATTGGCGCCAAAGTCAGTTTTCCCGCCGCGGGCGGTTCGCCTTGCAAAATGGCGGAGTTTCAAGTGACACGCGGCAGGCGTTGATGGCATTAGAATGGACATGCCCAGCTACTAACAGATTCTATTAACAATTAATAACATTCCACTGTTGCATCTGTTTTTTTTTTTGAAAACATTAGTAATATGGAATTCGAATAAGCGAGGTAGGTAATCCAACAATATTGTGAGTAAAGTAATTCGTTGTACATTCTAATGCTTATTAACCGACTTCCAAAAGGAGGAGGTTATCAATTCGACATGTTTATATATGATTCGACTGTTTTTTTTTTTTAAACGTTATGCTCCCTAGGTGGTCCCATTGTAACCAAGTCATAATTTGATGACGGGATCCCATGGAAATCGAGGAAAATCCTCAAATTTTAAAGGCACCCCTATAGTGATTTAGGTATTTTTATAGTAACTTGTGCATTTGCTCTCGGAAAGCACCATTTGGTGGAGTGGAATTGATAATGAAGACCACAGATGGCTACCGGAACTACTTAATAAGATGTATTTAATTAACGAGTTGCGATTCGACTAGGTACTTTAATATGGTTGCTAAGCCATTTATTTATGCTCTTCACAATGCATATGGTGAGTGACAGTTCTCCTGGTTCTTACCAGGAGAACTCCTCAACAATTAACGTCCCAGCATCAAGAAAAGCAATATTTTGTAAAAGGTGATGAGCAGTTGACATTAGGCTATTGTAACTTAGATAAATTACAAAGTGAACCACTAAAAAGTGAAAAAAAAAACATTTTACAAAAAAAAACAGCCGACTTCCAAAAAACACTACAAAGTGAAAAATAACTTTAATTTCGGAAGTCGGTGGCAAAAAATTTTAAAATACAAATCCAAAGACACCGACTTCAGAAATTAAAGTTATTTTTCACTTTGTAGTGATTTTTGGAAGTTGTTTTTTTATTTTGTAAAAACATTATAAACACAGAAAAGATAACTGGATTTCAAAATCATATGAACTGAACAAAATAATTAACTTTGTGTTCCTTGGATTGGATTTGGAATACAAGAAACTTTTCCAACAGATGCTGTGATTACATAAATAAAAATACTTTACATAAATACTTTTCACATCATGAAAGAAACTAATTCAATCGTAATTAATTCTTATGAAAGTAACGTTTAAAGATTTAAAAAAATATACTATTGGAACACTAAATAAAACAAAAATTCACAATCAAAAATGCAAATTCTCAAACAGATACTTTTTTGCAGTCTACAACAGATTGCATTGTGCGTTTATTCTAAGTGGCACTAAGAACACCATTGTTGTATAAAATAACATACAGCACTGTGAAACCAACAAAAATTATATTAACTGACACAATTTTCAAATCAAAAACTAATCCTGCGAAAATCTGTCGCGCAACGGTATCAAACGCATTAGACAGATCCACGCTAAGATGTCTTCTTGATCATCGAGGCGCCGGTCGGCCTTGCATGCTGCCCGTATCTGCCCACCCCACTATACAGCTATAAAATATTGTGTAGCTAGATCAGACCTAGCTCATGTAAGTACTTGTAAAGATGCAAGTTGGTTATCATCGTGCTCTTTTTTTATTTAGGAATCATTGATTTAGCGAGACCTGTGTGACTGTCTGTAATTGTGTCATGACTTTTGTTAGCTATAGGTAAGTGGAATTTGAATCTTTGTGTGATCCTTGACCATCTATTATTTATTAATATACCTTTATATTCTTTGAAAATTAAATTCAAGGTACGAATCAATTTGTCGCTTGCATAAAGTGAGTTCAAAAAGTTTCGAGACAAGAAATATATATAATACTTAACATGCATCTGTCAGTTAGGGAGACTCTAAACCGTGATGATCGTCCTGAATCTAAATGACAGCAGTAATTGAAGTGTAATATAATGATTTTAAGGTTATCATTAGACGCAGCCAGTGACACAGCAACTTTTTCAACGGTGTACACAATATCTCATAAGCTCCACGTATTAGGTATAGTAAAATTACAATTGTGTATATCTCAGCTAATTCGTTTTGTCTCATATTTGATAGCTCATTTGGAACTATAAAGTTTGTTTTATTACAATGTTAATACAATATAAATAGATAAGTGTAATTTATTTTTGAGATGACTTTCTGTTTAGTTTTTGTAAGACACAAAACAATAATAGAGTTCCTCATTGAAGGTATACTTAGTAAAAGAAGCAAAATATTTCGAATCACGTCATAACGAATAGTCATACTTGACAAGCAATCATTAGGTTCTTAGTGTCGCGTAATAGTCTACATTTTGCTGGCCTTGGCTTCAAAAACTGCCGGTGCATACTTAGATATCGTTACATCCGATCCATAAGTTAGGATTGTTATTATGGATATGTTTGGCAATTTTGAACACATTTTCATTCGCATTATAGTAACGACCATTCTTGTGATGGTAGATGATAATGCCAAAAGCTAGCTATGAATCATATTGGAATCCCCTCAAGTCTCTAAAAATCGTATGATTCTTCTTCGATTAAAGACAAGTGCAACACCGGATGACGAAGCACATGACATTACCTTACAGTTTAAAGTCAATCGCGATCAGTCAAGTTTTGAACAAGTCCAAACACTTTTTGCAAAATGTTCTCATTGATCGCTCTGATTCGACCGAAAATATTATAATCCTTTTGACTATACATAAACGGAACCTCGTTTACGAATGCATAAGGCGTATTGGTCCCAAAGGGTGTAAGTGAATACAATTAAGGAACTAAGCTTTATGGACTATTTTCTCAAACGGGAGAAAATCAATGGGACTTGGCAAGCCTTCAGAGGCTGTTACTCCATCAGCCAAGATCCAGCCAGGATTAGACTATTAACTGTCAAGATGTAGATACCGCTGCACAAACAGTAGCTTTGGTACAAAACTATGCAGTTTTAGACAATTTCGTGAAACTGGCTATTGTTATGTCCAGTTAGAAATTGACAAGTAACGCACAATTGTATTGTTATATACAATTAAGGAAACTGAATTTGAAACGTTTGGAATTTGTTGTTATTTCTGCAAGACGTTTAGGATTTGGCGACCAAATCCAGCATTATCTGCTTTGATCCAAAAATATGAGGATGAAATTCTAATATTACTAGAACGTTAAACTCACTGTTTTAAATATTGCTTTGGAGAAAACACCTGCAATCTTTCATATTAAAAAGACGGAAGGCGAATCCTACTTTATTTTATAGTAGCAGGACTTACCCTTATAAATTTCACGGATCCTTTATTTTACGGACCCGAGGATCCCACAAAACCAATTAAAAGATAGCCTTTCTTAAATATTTAAACTCCTTTAAGACCTCGTTGGTACCAAGGCGTCATAAGACCGAGGCGCTGTCCGTTGAGACGGCGCGTACATTATTCAACGCGCGCTCCCGCGTTCGCCTGCATTCCGTATAGCTAGCCGCATTGTTTGCATGTCCACCTGATATCCATGCAAGACTTGCTGCCTAAACTTTGCACATGAATTCAAGAATAACCGGACATAGTAGTATACTTCGTAGGTATATGACGCATAATTTAATTGATAACTAAGGTAAACATGGTGTTGGACGTCGTATGTGTCACTTTATCGTATTGTTAGTGCATCTAACAGTAGTGGGGTATCGGGTTACCAATAATAAAGTTGCTTGTACAGAACGTGTATGGAAAACAGGTCGAATAGTATGGGAGGACGTCTACTAGTAATTGTTTGTAGCGAAGTAATGATTTTGAGAAACTCAAGGCACATCAAGGCTAAGTTACTTAGACATCCAAAGCCCGGAACTAGAACTTAACATATTATAATAATAATTCTAGGACTACGGCGACAAATCAGTGGAAGAACTATTTTGGCAAAGGAAAGAAGAAAATTGGAAAATCCAAAAGTGCACGTCTCACAGACACAAACATGTTGACGATAATTTTTAAGAAAAAAATCTAAGAAATTTCATCGATTTTTGTTAATTTCTTCTGAACGGTTAAGAGTTTGATAACAAAAATTAATAGGGCTCATCCGAAGGTTGAAAGAATATTTATAGAAGAAGATTTAGATTAATCCGTTGTGTGTAACGACGTGAATCGTGACGACAAACAAACACACGTCCCAACGGAAACCACTACACGTAATTTTGTAATTATATTTTTTTATATATGTCAAGGTAACTCTATATTTAAATATATTAATTATTATTATTATGCCGTTTATTTATTTTTTACATATAAAATATATTTTTAAATATTTCTTATAAAAGATATAAAAAAATATTTAACAATATAAAACATAGTGGTCTGACGGTGTCGGGAGCAGGGTCCAAGCTAACGGTAGTTAGGGCTCCAGAGACAGAAACCACCTCACAATGCGAGCCGTATCGAGGAGTACTGCCTTCTGAATCAGGCCCTTGATCCAGCCGCCTAACGAGACCCTCGAGAGATGTTGGTTGAGGCTTTCGGCCATCAGGCCATTGGCCGTTACGACAATCGGCACAATGGCAGCTGAGTTATTATTATTATTTTATAATGTCAAGTCTCTAGTTTTTTAAACTTTCCTGCTAATATGAAGCGGTATAATCGAGAGTTACCCGTGTATATCCATGTATAATTGAGAGTATAGAAACGATTTTATGTTGGACAATTTTGACAAGGCGACATATCGAGAGTAGATCAGTCTCACACTCTGAAGCGTTGTGAGGCGTGCAAAAACATTCTTATAAGAGCATTGACCGAGAAAAATTGGTCCTTTCGGTCAACTGTCTCTACCTACTGGGTACAATTTTGCCGACTCATAAAAAATATCCTCGGTATCATTACCAAATGTGGTTACCCTAGTTTTGTTTGGAAACCTATGTGTCATTATGATTTGTAACTTATATTTGTTATGAATTCTTTGTTGAGTTCACTCAATTGTGTTTTCTGTGTGCAAATGTAAAGTAATCAAAATATTTACTTCGGTATTTAGGTAACTGTGTTGTTGGCATTTTTATTTGTTAGTCGACTAAGCCGATGTGAAATTGAGTCGTCATGAATTTGATAGTTTATACTTAAATTATGTTTCTATACGAGCTTGATTTCTTATAATGGGGAATTTAGGAAGATTCTACGTCATGCACCAACTTTACTAAATTCTAAAGTTGAATTCCAGGTTTTTTTTTGTAAACTTGTACCAAATAACTAAATACAGCATTCCACAAACATTGGTGCCGATTCCGTTGTTCACAAACTAAACTAAATTTAATTTCAGGGAATCTTTTTCTTTCTATTTCATTAAGAAAAGGACAGGAGATAAATTTTAGTTTAGTCAAATTAATCAGCGCTTGACGTAAATTGACGTAATTTTACTAGGTAAGTTTTTATCACGTCGAAACTTGTATGGAGTAGTGACAGGCGCTGATTAAATTGACAGGACTAAACTAAAATGTATCACTCTTCTTCTTAATGAAATAGAAAGAAAAAGATGCCCTGAAATTAAATTTATTTTAGTTTGGTTTGTGAACAACGGAATCAGCACCAATGTTTGTGGAATGCTGTATTTAGTTATTTGGTACAAGTTTACAAAAAAAACCTGAATTCAAATTTTATTCTACTCATCTGCCTAGCCTTTTCCCAACTATATTGGGGTCGGCTAGCTGAATACAAGTATTTTATATGGAGCGACTGCCTATCTGTCCTCCACAACCCAGTTACTGGGTAACACGATAGCCCTTGGTAAGACTGGTTGTCAGACTTTCGAGCTTCGGACGACCCGTAACGACTGTCAAAGATCTACAAATGACAGCCGGGACCAACGGCTTAACGTGCTTTCCGAAGCACGGAGGGGTCTTGGTATGTAAAGATCACCCATCCACGGACCAACCGCGGCAAGCGTAGCTTAACCTGATCGATCGACCCGTGCGGCTGTTATTACTTAGCCACAAGCCCCTCATTATGTGCTAGATGTTAATCAAGTTGCATAATGTAGTGACACGTTGCTAGGTCCAAACTACATAACATCACGCCAGTAATCTCCGAAAGGTTAGGCAGAGGTGTACCTATAGTACACCACATTTCGCCAGTTATGCTTAAGTCCCATGTAATAGGGGGCGGGCCTATTGCCATCAACCGGGCACAAATCCAGATTCCGAGCTGCTACTGAGAAATTTCTGATGAAAAAACCTAATAACACTGTCCGTCCTGAGAATTTAACCCAGAACCATGCTCAGCACTAGGGCTTGCGACCACTAGACCAACGAGACAGTCCAAACTACTAGTACATAATCATGTTCCCACTGCTGGGACACATGCCTCCTCTCTGTGAGACGGAGTGGGCCGTAATCCTCCACGCGGGCCCACTGCGGGTTGGTAGATGTCATATGTCTTCGAATTTTTGGTTCTAGGACATGCCGGTTTCCTTACGATGTTTTCCTTCACCGTTTTGAGAGCAGTGGTGATAAAATAATTTACACAAAGATACGAGGGGGCGTTTTTAAGTTCGCGGAATGGAGGGTGAGAAGTGAAAATAAAAATACTAAATTATTTTTCTTTTTCAATATATTCGCCTGCTACCCTTATACATTTTTCAGATCTTTCAATTAGCTTATAAATACCTTCATAAAAAAAGTTTTGTCTTTGTCCGAAAAATAAGCTGAAACCGCGTCCTTCACTTCTTCATCAGTTGAAATTTTTTTTCCACGAAGTTCTTTTTTCAATTTTGGGAAGAGGTAATAATCACTGGGAGCCAGGTCTGGGCTGTAGGGTGGATGGTCTAAAATATCGAAGCCCACCTTATGCAGGGCAGCCAAAGCAACACGGCTCTTGTGAACAGGCGTGTTGTCGTGAAGAAGAAGGACACCTTTGGTCAATTTACCCCTCCTTTTTTCTTAAATGCTTTCTTTCAACCTCTCGAGGATAGAAGCATAGTATTCTCCGGTTATAGAAACGCCTTTATCTTTATAATTAGTCAAAAGGATCCCTTCTGAATCCCAAAACACTGTTGCCATGATTTTTCCAGCCGATTGTGAAACTTTAAACTTCTTGGGTGGTGGTGTGTCTTTTTTGTGCCATTGCATAGAGTCCTGTTTCGACTCAGGTTCATAATGATGAACCCAAGTTTCATCTCCAGTAACAATTTGACTTAATAGTCCATCCTTATCTTCGTTACACAGGTCCAAAAACGTGCGAGAACACCACGCGGTGTTGTTTTTGAGGCGGCGTGAGCATTCTCGGCACCCATCTTGCACTGACCTTTGTCATGCCAAGATGATCGTGTAGAATTTTGAAAATTGTCGTATCCGATACTCCAACCATTTCTGCAAGCTGTTTCTTTCTATCTTCCAACACTATTTTTTCGACTTTTTTAATGATTTCCAGAGTAGTCACCTCAATCGACCGTCCGGGCCGTGGGTCGTCTTCAAGTGAGGTCCTGCCTTGTTTAAAGAGACTGTGCCACTTGTAAACCATGGTTTTACCCGGGCAAGAGTCCCCGTAAACGGATTCCATCTCTTCCAGTATATTTTGAACTGACTTTCCTTGCTTGGTAAGGAACTTTATTACGGCACGGTACTCGTTTTTTTATTAATTTATTAATTAATTAAAAAAACGAAATTAATTTATTAATTCACACTTTCTTCCCGATTGAGTTGTTTGCTTGACGATAGTTCAAAGACTAATGATCCAATTATTATTTTTTTTTATATGAAGTGCATCTCGTAGTTGACCTTGAGAGGTCGTGACTACTTGACCGGACTTTCCTGTGGCTGCCTTAAGCGAACTCAAAGCCTCCAGCCAGGGGCGAATTTCTTATAATACTAAGCGACTGCACGCTAAGGGCACCCCCTGTGGGGTACGGACCTCGGCTTAGGGCGTCGCTGGGGGGAGGACAGCAAGGTGGGACAGGCTGGATCTGATCAGATGATCCAATTAAGATAAAACCTGGTATTTATACTAATATTGAGTGGCTGAAGTTGTGGCCATCCCGATAATGACCTATTGTTATCCCCTCCCCCCCATTCCGCGAACTTAAAAACGCACCCTCGTAAGTGCCTGTCCGGGTTCGAACCTACGACCTACAACTCGTAAAGTCGAGGCCGTTACCACTGGGCCACCACTGCACTCTCTACAACTATAAGTCAACTGCTAGTAACTACTAAAATAATTATATGAATTTAACGTATTATAAGTAAGTACGTGGGTCTTATTTAATTTGTCTCAGAACAGCGGGAAAGCAACTCAATAATAAACCCCTAAAATTACCAAAATAAACAGCTTAATCCAACAGATCACACTAACAATAAAAAGTCGCCTCTGACATCAAGGAAGCCGCCACTAATTTCATTTTCACCCTCAATTTATATCTGTCACTTTTGGTACCGTGGACTGCGCGCGTAAAAATATTGTTTTTACTTATCCCCGAAGGGAGGGATGGGGTGTAAGGGGGCGTAATTACTTGAGCAGCCAGACGCTACGAGACGGTCCGTGGGGGTTGGAATTACTACGGAGCTGCGGAGGTTTGCCCGCAAGCCGACTCTTTTTGTAGGTGACGCCGAGAATTTTTCTTAATCCGCTATGTATGGCTGACTAGGGGATCTTTGTGTGTTTTTATCTGCTTTTACATACAGCTTTATTGATTTAGCAGAAAGCGAGTAAAACTATGTGCTGAATATGTGGATTGAATAAATTTTACCAGGACGATATGAATTGGAAAAGTTTGTTTTATCACTTCTATTCACAATGTCTCCAAGATGATGTATAGAATGGTTCGATGGTGATAATTTGCCACTAGTTGGTAAACTACGTCTAATGATGGTTGCATACAGGACTATAAAGCCGACGGTACATCTCTCAATCTATTGTTAGCGAGATCTTGAGATGAATCCGAATATGTAAGTCCGAAAGGACGTTTTGATGCACACAAACGTAAAGCTATTTGATGCTTTTGATACAGTCAGGATATCTTTCTGTATGTATCCAGTAGTGGCGGCAGTGTTTTCATGTGATTGTTGAAGATTTTTATTGTGTTAGGATCAAAGGACTTTAATTATTATTATTATGCCGTTTATTTATTTTTTACATATAAAATATATTTTTAAATATTTCTTATAAAAGATATAAAAAAATATTTAACAATATAAAACATAGTGGTCTGACGGTGTCGGGAGCAGGGTCCAAGCTAACGGTAGTTAGGGCTCCAGAGACAGAAACCACCTCACAATGCGAGCCGTATCGAGGAGTACTGCCTTCTGAATCAGGCCCTTGATCCAGCCGCCTAACGAGACCCTCGAGAGATGTTGGTTGAGGCTTTCGGCCATCAGGCCATTGGCCGTTACGACAATCGGCACAATGGCAGCTGAGTTATTATTATTATTTTATAATGTCAAGTCTCTAGTTTTTTAAACTTTCCTGCTAATATGAAGCGGTATAATCGAGAGTTACCCGTGTATATCCATGTATAATTGAGAGTATAGAAACGATTTTATGTTGGACAATTTTGACAAGGCGACATATCGAGAGTAGATCAGTCTCACACTCTGAAGCGTTGTGAGGCGTGCAAAAACATTCTTATAAGAGCATTGACCGAGAAAAATTGGTCCTTTCGGTCAACTGTCTCTACCTACTGGGTACAATTTTGCCGACTCATAAAAAATATCCTCGGTATCATTACCAAATGTGGTTACCCTAGTTTTGTTTGGAAACCTATGTGTCATTATGATTTGTAACTTATATTTGTTATGAATTCTTTGTTGAGTTCACTCAATTGTGTTTTCTGTGTGCAAATGTAAAGTAATCAAAATATTTACTTCGGTATTTAGGTAACTGTGTTGTTGGCATTTTTATTTGTTAGTCGACTAAGCCGATGTGAAATTGAGTCGTCATGAATTTGATAGTTTATACTTAAATTATGTTTCTATACGAGCTTGATTTCTTATAATGGGGAATTTAGGAAGATTCTACGTCATGCACCAACTTTACTAAATTCTAAAGTTGAATTCCAGGTTTTTTTTTGTAAACTTGTACCAAATAACTAAATACAGCATTCCACAAACATTGGTGCCGATTCCGTTGTTCACAAACTAAACTAAATTTAATTTCAGGGAATCTTTTTCTTTCTATTTCATTAAGAAAAGGACAGGAGATAAATTTTAGTTTAGTCAAATTAATCAGCGCTTGACGTAAATTGACGTAATTTTACTAGGTAAGTTTTTATCACGTCGAAACTTGTATGGAGTAGTGACAGGCGCTGATTAAATTGACAGGACTAAACTAAAATGTATCACTCTTCTTCTTAATGAAATAGAAAGAAAAAGATGCCCTGAAATTAAATTTATTTTAGTTTGGTTTGTGAACAACGGAATCAGCACCAATGTTTGTGGAATGCTGTATTTAGTTATTTGGTACAAGTTTACAAAAAAAACCTGAATTCAAATTTTATTCTACTCATCTGCCTAGCCTTTTCCCAACTATATTGGGGTCGGCTAGCTGAATACAAGTATTTTATATGGAGCGACTGCCTATCTGTCCTCCACAACCCAGTTACTGGGTAACACGATAGCCCTTGGTAAGACTGGTTGTCAGACTTTCGAGCTTCGGACGACCCGTAACGACTGTCAAAGATCTACAAATGACAGCCGGGACCAACGGCTTAACGTGCTTTCCGAAGCACGGAGGGGTCTTGGTATGTAAAGATCACCCATCCACGGACCAACCGCGGCAAGCGTAGCTTAACCTGATCGATCGACCCGTGCGGCTGTTATTACTTAGCCACAAGCCCCTCATTATGTGCTAGATGTTAATCAAGTTGCATAATGTAGTGACACGTTGCTAGGTCCAAACTACATAACATCACGCCAGTAATCTCCGAAAGGTTAGGCAGAGGTGTACCTATAGTACACCACATTTCGCCAGTTATGCTTAAGTCCCATGTAATAGGGGGCGGGCCTATTGCCATCAACCGGGCACAAATCCAGATTCCGAGCTGCTACTGAGAAATTTCTGATGAAAAAACCTAATAACACTGTCCGTCCTGAGAATTTAACCCAGAACCATGCTCAGCACTAGGGCTTGCGACCACTAGACCAACGAGACAGTCCAAACTACTAGTACATAATCATGTTCCCACTGCTGGGACACATGCCTCCTCTCTGTGAGACGGAGTGGGCCGTAATCCTCCACGCGGGCCCACTGCGGGTTGGTAGATGTCATATGTCTTCGAATTTTTGGTTCTAGGACATGCCGGTTTCCTTACGATGTTTTCCTTCACCGTTTTGAGAGCAGTGGTGATAAAATAATTTACACAAAGATACGAGGGGGCGTTTTTAAGTTCGCGGAATGGAGGGTGAGAAGTGAAAATAAAAATACTAAATTATTTTTCTTTTTCAATATATTCGCCTGCTACCCTTATACATTTTTCAGATCTTTCAATTAGCTTATAAATACCTTCATAAAAAAAGTTTTGTCTTTGTCCGAAAAATAAGCTGAAACCGCGTCCTTCACTTCTTCATCAGTTGAAATTTTTTTTCCACGAAGTTCTTTTTTCAATTTTGGGAAGAGGTAATAATCACTGGGAGCCAGGTCTGGGCTGTAGGGTGGATGGTCTAAAATATCGAAGCCCACCTTATGCAGGGCAGCCAAAGCAACACGGCTCTTGTGAACAGGCGTGTTGTCGTGAAGAAGAAGGACACCTTTGGTCAATTTACCCCTCCTTTTTTCTTAAATGCTTTCTTTCAACCTCTCGAGGATAGAAGCATAGTATTCTCCGGTTATAGAAACGCCTTTATCTTTATAATTAGTCAAAAGGATCCCTTCTGAATCCCAAAACACTGTTGCCATGATTTTTCCAGCCGATTGTGAAACTTTAAACTTCTTGGGTGGTGGTGTGTCTTTTTTGTGCCATTGCATAGAGTCCTGTTTCGACTCAGGTTCATAATGATGAACCCAAGTTTCATCTCCAGTAACAATTTGACTTAATAGTCCATCCTTATCTTCGTTACACAGGTCCAAAAACGTGCGAGAACACCACGCGGTGTTGTTTTTGAGGCGGCGTGAGCATTCTCGGCACCCATCTTGCACTGACCTTTGTCATGCCAAGATGATCGTGTAGAATTTTGAAAATTGTCGTATCCGATACTCCAACCATTTCTGCAAGCTGTTTCTTTCTATCTTCCAACACTATTTTTTCGACTTTTTTAATGATTTCCAGAGTAGTCACCTCAATCGACCGTCCGGGCCGTGGGTCGTCTTCAAGTGAGGTCCTGCCTTGTTTAAAGAGACTGTGCCACTTGTAAACCATGGTTTTACCCGGGCAAGAGTCCCCGTAAACGGATTCCATCTCTTCCAGTATATTTTGAACTGACTTTCCTTGCTTGGTAAGGAACTTTATTACGGCACGGTACTCGTTTTTTTATTAATTTATTAATTAATTAAAAAAACGAAATTAATTTATTAATTCACACTTTCTTTCCGATTGAGTTGTTTGCTTGACGATAGTTCAAAGACTAATGATCCAATTATTATTTTTTTTTATATGAAGTGCATCTCGTAGTTGACCTTGAGAGGTCGTGACTACTTGACCGGACTTTCCTGTGGCTGCCTTAAGCGAACTCAAAGCCTCCAGCCAGGGGCGAATTTCTTATAATACTAAGCGACTGCACGCTAAGGGCACCCCCTGTGGGGTACGGACCTCGGCTTAGGGCGTCGCTGGGGGGAGGACAGCAAGGTGGGACAGGCTGGATCTGATCAGATGATCCAATTAAGATAAAACCTGGTATTTATACTAATATTGAGTGGCTGAAGTTGTGGCCATCCCGATAATGACCTATTGTTATCCCCTCCCCCCCATTCCGCGAACTTAAAAACGCACCCTCGTAAGTGCCTGTCCGGGTTCGAACCTACGACCTACAACTCGTAAAGTCGAGGCCGTTACCACTGGGCCACCACTGCACTCTCTACAACTATAAGTCAACTGCTAGTAACTACTAAAATAATTATATGAATTTAACGTATTATAAGTAAGTACGTGGGTCTTATTTAATTTGTCTCAGAACAGCGGGAAAGCAACTCAATAATAAACCCCTAAAATTACCAAAATAAACAGCTTAATCCAACAGATCACACTAACAATAAAAAGTCGCCTCTGACATCAAGGAAGCCGCCACTAATTTCATTTTCACCCTCAATTTATATCTGTCACTTTTGGTACCGTGGACTGCGCGCGTAAAAATATTGTTTTTACTTATCCCCGAAGGGAGGGATGGGGTGTAAGGGGGCGTAATTACTTGAGCAGCCAGACGCTACGAGACGGTCCGTGGGGGTTGGAATTACTACGGAGCTGCGGAGGTTTGCCCGCAAGCCGACTCTTTTTGTAGGTGACGCCGAGAATTTTTCTTAATCCGCTATGTATGGCTGACTAGGGGATCTTTGTGTGTTTTTATCTGCTTTTACATACAGCTTTATTGATTTAGCAGAAAGCGAGTAAAACTATGTGCTGAATATGTGGATTGAATAAATTTTACCAGGACGATATGAATTGGAAAAGTTTGTTTTATCACTTCTATTCACAATGTCTCCAAGATGATGTATAGAATGGTTCGATGGTGATAATTTGCCACTAGTTGGTAAACTACGTCTAATGATGGTTGCATACAGGACTATAAAGCCGACGGTACATCTCTCAATCTATTGTTAGCGAGATCTTGAGATGAATCCGAATATGTAAGTCCGAAAGGACGTTTTGATGCACACAAACGTAAAGCTATTTGATGCTTTTGATACAGTCAGGATATCTTTCTGTATGTATCCAGTAGTGGCGGCAGTGTTTTCATGTGATTGTTGAAGATTTTTATTGTGTTAGGATCAAAGGACCAAATATTAAGTACCAGCCCTAAAACATAAATATATTATCCTTAACATATTAAGTTAAACCTTAACCACTTAAGTGGAGGTAACTTGCAAGGTTACTTTGTGGTTAACTTGAATTAAAGCCTAGTCTAAGATGAGAATATCTTAAGCTAATATACCGTTTGTATTCTTGGGGCGTATCGAACATTTCCTTGACATGCTCTGTGCTAGCTTCTAAAATACTTGCAACTGTTGTAATTTTATCACTATATGGACACTTAGACATAGTTATTGTGGAGCTATAAGGTTAAATTAGAACGGCATTGGTAAGGCTGTAATCCGTACCGAAGGACCATTAAGTGCCAAAATTATGGTAAGTGTTATTTGAAATGTGCTCGTGACCTTCATTATTATCATTATCTTTTCGTCTGCTACAACCATTATTATTTAACAGATTGCCAATGGGCAATCAAAACGAGAAGGGTAGTGATGCTTTTCGTTTTTGGCAGTTTGGTGTTCTATTGTATAATTTCTCCTGCAGCACCGGGTGCCGTTATAGGCACAATTCTCACATGCACAAACACCTGGACCATGTTGGATAGGAAAAACTGTTTACTGCGGTGACGCGATATTGACTAGTCTAACAGTTCTATTTGACCAACAATCACAATAGGTAAGTAAGTTGGAAAACCGATCAATTAGTTCCAAAGTTAGATAAATATAAAACAACAGGTTCTGATTTCAACGGATTATGTAGATGCTTTTCTACATCAATGAAAATGTTTATCTGTTTCTCCTTTCATAGCAACAAACGAGTATTTTATAGCATGGGTAGGTGCTGATAGAAATATTTGCTGAACTGAAGTGACTCTCCTTGTTTGTCTGTTGGTTACGCAGCTTGAGAAATGTCACGTGATACACCATTGGTGCATAAGAACTTAGATATCCGGAGTCTGGCGACAGAGAGTTTTTGTCCCACTTAACACACGGTTGCAAAATGTCGTTTTCTTCCATACATTTATATTTGCCGTAATCTCGGTATTTACCCTTCTAGCCACATGGCTAGTATGTGGAAGACGACATCGTCTTCCACATACTTCACCCGTAGTGCCTTTGGCCTTCCCCTGATCTAAAGTAAAGAAAGAAAGAAAATGGATTTATTTGTCACAGAAACACGTGCCCATAAAAGCTATGGTAAATCTTATAAATAATAAAACAAAACAGATTTATGCTTATGAACACAGAACATACATATAGTCGGCAACTGCACGCCGTGACTGTGATAAGTAGGCTTTCATTCAGCATCATACTGTGCTATGGGGGACCCACAGCAAAGCGCTGATTTTCAGTGGTCACCCGTCAGCAGAATCATGTTCAATATGGTCGTCACACACCTGAATACTAAATTGAGATGAGTACTGTAATATAGCTGCAGTATAGTCCGCTCGGTTCAGAGTTTCGGACCTCAATCGATAGAGTAAAAATAGTTGCAGTGAATGTTGGCGCCGGTCTATCTGGCACCACGATTTTCTGTGATAATCCGTTTACAAATTGACAGGGGGATATTTTATGTCTTTCTTCATTTTATGAGAAAAATATAAAACCGCTATGCTTGTGCCTTGTGAGGTGTTGTACCTACTGATACAAATGACACCATGCTACGATGCAGTCCTTATTGAGTCATATTGCATCAAAAAGACAATCGACAATCCTGTGTAAAAAAGCCTACTACTAAAAATTGAGAATTTTGATGGTTCCTTTGTTTGTGGAAGGTGTGATGGGAGTTTAACCGCTCAGGCCCGTGGCTCAATAACGTCATCTCTCAATCTCAAAAAAAACATTTTTATTCGATAACTACTTTCAAATCGCGCGCCGCGAGGGCTCCTATTCGGAGCCATTGGGGCTTTATCGGTTAAGTGTGACATCTTCAGTTATGTTATGAATTTATGATACTGGAGTTCAGATATAGCTTGATGATAACCGTGTGAATGATTTGTGAATAATATTATTACTTCTCGGGGTAATTATCTTTTGGTTATGTGTCTCCGATATAATCTCCTGCATATGTTGAGACGTAACCAAAACAGTTATTTACATTATAGCAAGATATAACAGTAAATTTAACCGCGTTTATAAATCTCGGGGAGCAGGGGAGCAGCACGCGGTGGCGGCACGCACTCCGACGTAGGTATCCATATTTAGTGCCTTCGCTCGCTCAGTTTATCACACTTCAAAGAGCACGGGTAAGCGTCGACTTGTAACCGCGTCTCCCCAGCGATACCCCTGTAACTAGGAAGCCGCTTTGTGAAATTCGCGATGCTTTTCGACGGAGACGCGACCCCCATTCGGTTTTTCGAGGTCGGCCCGCTTCCCCCTCACATAATGCGAGTATCTGCGTCTACCTCCACAGCGCCTTTGCTTCTCTGGTACTTATCACGCGGTAACTACGCGGTTTCTGCACCTAGTTTCTCACTAAACTCTGAGTGAATGTGGGTGTTTAATTATTTATTCAATCTGTTAGAGGATTTTTCACGTGCCAGTTTCACCCATTTTAGTTTTAATCGCATTAGCGTGTGGCAATGGTATTTTGATGTGTACTCATTTGATGTAACTGCCTACTTACTTAGGTTGCTTGTTGTGTAAGTCATCGAGGAATTTGATGATAAATGATTTATTGCCTGTTATTGTAATGAAACATACTTTCGATTTAAAACTTTGTATTGATTATGAAGTTTTATCGCCGTAAGCAGTTTTTACTTTGGCCGTATTATGCATTTTATTCTTTATATTCACTGCTTCTAACTGTAAAATTGCATGTACATAGATGTGTACAGTAACTGACAAAACCCACTGAGAAAGTGTGTTTCATGCACTTCAATCTTTGCTTATCAAACTACATTGAGGGGTTGCATCCAGATTTGATATGGCCCGCGGCTACACTACACCCCATCAAAAGACCTTTGGTGCCTTTAAGTACAGACAAAACGCACTCCCATGCTCTGTAGCATGAATAATGTTCCCAAAGTTTCCTTGAAAATCGCTTCAACATATATTTTATTTGAGCTGCACTCGTACCAAAATAATTGTTTGCCTGTCTTTTTCGTTTTTATTCTGTAACACAAAGGCATTACATCGTTGTAGAATAATTAACAAAGTTACACTGAACTTTTGTGGGTTAACTTGGAATATATTCTGTGTATTCCAGAGTACTAACCACGATCTTCGTTACGAACGAATCCATCCAAAATTATAGACGCTTGTCAGAGTAACTATTTGATGGTAATTCTTTAAGCTGCCGATTGCTTCTGCTGATTAAGGAGGCAGAAAAAAGACAAAATATTTTGAGTTGGATGTCACGTCTATTGCGGTTCTAGTGTCAAACAGCAAAAATGCAACTCCACTGCCTTCATGTCACTCTGTTTGTCCATCTGTCCATCCATATGTCTTTGACTGGCATCTCCAGCTTTTCGACTATCAATCTTAAAAATCGGACACTAGACCAGCGCTTTCAAGTGTTTGGTCGATTGATTTGCAGGCGACAAGAATGCCTAATCACCTATCGAACATATCGTGGCTGTCAACAACT
Organism: Atethmia centrago; assembly: GCA_905333075.3. Lineage (NCBI taxonomy): Eukaryota > Metazoa > Arthropoda > Insecta > Lepidoptera > Noctuidae > Atethmia > Atethmia centrago. The sequence goes on from HG995385.1 coordinate 22,253,418, forward strand.
ACATTCATCATTGTTGAAACAGAAAGAGAACTATTCAACAGTTTAATAAATATTCACCGTGAATCTAATATTGCTTTACTTGCGTATCTTTGTTCTATATTCTTTCGCAATCTTTCGTAGACCGTACGTAAGTACCCTTATGTTACATGTACGCACTATGTACTCATATTGAGCCGCTAAATTGATGACTAGGGCGTTTTGCTCGGTTCCCATATTCAATTACAAATCGTTTTATTTACCCATCGTTATTTTCGTACTGGTCCTTTGGAAAGAATTCAAGTGGTTAGTTGTTAATGCTAAACTAAAGAGGAAATAAGTGGAAGATAAGTATTTAGTAGTTTAAACTAGTACGGGGCTCCGTGCTAGTTTAAACTACTAAGCACTTCGACGTTTGGAAAATTATTTGTTTACAAAAAAAATACCGCTGTGACGGTTAGGTCGACATAATATAGTATGATGATAAAGACATGGGCAATGTATAAAACCAAGTTAGGATTAAGCATAGGCCTTCTATTAGCGTAAACGACAAATTACTATCTTAAATTTACAAAGAAATAAAATGCTTCTACTGGCTCTACCACACTCTGAGATGTCATTTTGAAAATTTTAAACAATTTCTGCAATGTTGAATTGTACTCGCAGGTTTTGAATTGAAATATAGCATAACCATAAAAAAAAATATTTTCGCTGTATTCTGGTAATGTCATCAAGTGTTTTTTCCAAACACTCATGAAATCAAACAGATCATGGAGAGAATATGTCCCATAAATCTCCTGTGAGATTCAGACGTAAATCCCTTCATCTGGACAAGCTGTAAGCCATTGTGCAGCTATAGCAACTGTATGTACTGCTAGCTATAGTACCACTGTATATCAGCATCTAGGGAGATTAAATCACGATATGCTGCATTTTTTTTGCGCTGAATTCTCATGGCATCTGTGAACTAGTTTATGTTCATTTATATTTATAGTTTCAATGAAGTGAAATGAAATGAAATTGTTTATTCTGTAAATAGGATATCAGAATCACTTTTACGTCATATGAAAAAAAAAAATAAGCTAGATGGAGTCGACATTTCCTATCTGACTACCCCTGATAAGAAATGGCGAAACAAACTCAAGGGTCAAAGTCTCTTTTAAAGTCCAGACATAATCTTTGTCAGATCATGTGAAGACCATGTAGATCCATGTCTGAAATGGTCTTTTGAGGAAATGGATTGTAGTGACTCCATATCACCAAAGTACTCTTGTCACAAGTAGTTATTTTTCTTCTGCTGTTATGTCTTGTTGTTCTTTGCACGAACTATACGTAAGGGTAGTTCATGCCGTGGTCAAAACGTAACCCCGGCAATATGGTAGTATTGGAGCTGAATACCCAGGGAGCGTCAGGCGTACATTTAAATCAAAATTGACACTCTTAAAGGCAATTTTAATGCATCCCATATCTAGTGCAAGTAGTAAGTAAGTGCGGTGAATCGTACTGCCTCGGGCAATCTTATCCAATTTTGGATTTTGCTTCGTTCGTATTCATATTGATTTGTATTAAGTAACTTATTGACATGTTCGAATCAAATTAAAATATTTATTAGTGAACATCAAGGCGCCGCCGCATTTTTTTTTATAAAGTGGACTTTTCGATTCCAAAACAGCCATGGGTGGTGGTTATGGGCACATGTATACATACATAATCAGCCTATAATATTCCCACAGCTGGGACGCAGGCCTCCTCTCTACGGTGGAGCATACGGTGGAGGTCTGCCCGGCTTGGGCAGAGCACCGCCGTGTCCTCGTGGAGGCGATCGGCGGCAGAGACCTCTCGCGTCCGGCCCTGGTTCAGGCCATGGTACGGAGCGAGAGGGCATGGGCAGCCGTCACCTCCTTCTGCGAAGCAGTAATGCTCGCGAAGGAGGAGGCGGGACGGTTGAGGGAAAGGCACGTTTCGCGCCCTCTCGCCCCTAGCCGCCGCAGGAGACGCCCTGGGCGTCGGGAATCTCGGGCGGATTTCCAGCCACCGTAGGCGCGGGCTTGCGGACGGTGAGCAATGGGTAGCTCACCGTCCGGTAAGGACCAGGCCCGGGTCGATGGCGCGTCGTATTCCACGCGCTCCTCAAAGAGATGTCGTCAGCACAAAAGTAGGGGTCCACTAGGGCCGATGCCTGCCGGGGTCGCGGGAAGGTACTTATGGGTCACCGAGGCCCCTGGCAACACAGGCAACAGGAAGGAATACGGGTGGGTTTTAGTTAGTAAGAGTCTGACACACCCTCCCGCTCCGCCCAGACGGGAGAAGTTATTTGATGATTTCCCACCCAAAAAAAAAAAAGGCCTCTCTGTGAGAGGGAGTGGGCCGTAGATGTCACATGTCTTCGAATTTTTGGTTCTAGGACATGACGGTTTCTTCACGATGTTTTCCTTCACCGTTATGATAGCAGTGTGTTCGAACCTACGACTTACAACTTGTAAGTCACGGCCTTTACAACTAGGCCACACACTCTACGCACATGTATATCCGCCGTTTATTCAGCAGTTTAAAAATATGGTACGGATTTAAGGGCAGATATTGAGGAGGTCATGCGGCTTTGGATAATAAATTATATTAGATCATCATTTCGTTTGCCAATAGCATAGTTTACCATCTTTCTTTGTTGTGGTATATTTGGATGATTGTCTCTTGTAGTGAACCTCAAGCGGATATGAAATAGGTAGGGCTAGGAACAAAGAACGCTTACTTTTAGGGGTGCAAAAAAGTAAGAAGTTTTCAACACTGATAGTTCCACAACTGACCAATAGAACTTTATAGAATAGCGTGAACGGACACGATTGGTGGAAAGTTTTTGCTACGTTTTCGTGATGATAAATTATGAATGATGGGAACTCAAATGGCTGTGACAGTCCTTGTACAATTACCTATAATGTGTTCCTCTATTGTTTTGGGTATTCAGTCCAGTTCGTTGTTCGCCTGAATTTTTGCCACCGCCCCATGTAATCGTCATTGTGTCCGATGACAGGTAGCGTCCGGCCCGGTAAATCAATGCCCGTTATGTACAACAGTCATCACTTATGTGCTTATGTATTCCTGGTATATAGGCAACGTATGTATTGGTATAGTGGATACGCGTGTACGTAGATAATCTCGTCATAGCTCGCACCCGTTATGGTATTACTGTGTGTGGGCGAGGGTGTCCAGGGAGTGAGAGGGGGCGCGCGAGCCCGCGAGTGCCGCAGGGGGCGCTGTCCGCTTTAAAAATACTAGGGCGCAAGCGGCGGGCGAAACTACCGAGCAAGCAGAATGCTAAAGGAAGCCGTTTATTTTGAAAGACCGAAGACTTTCAACTCGCCTCTGCGCTCCTGGCAGAGACGGGTAAAAAGTTGTAAGGATGGCGAATAAAAAAAAAGCGGACCTCGTTGTAGCTATTAGCTGCGCTTGCAGAAATGTTTTTGGCTCGTGAAACCGGCTGTTTAAAGGAGTGTTTGCGAATAAAAAGTTAATTCTACGTTTAAGTAATCTCCAGAATTGATAAACTTACTCGTCTCTGAGGGTAACTGGGTAACAATTTTGTTTGCGCAAATTTTTGTCACAAGTAAAATTTCACTTAAAGCAAACCCAAGTCCGGCCATATCTTAAAACTTTCTTCTTCTCAAACTCGTTGGAGCCACAGGTCAAATCAGTCATAACTCATAACTTACCTAAATCACAATCAATACACGTCCAACAAAAATATGTTAGTGGAACCATGGTAAGGATGTGGTCGGCTCATTATCGATAATCACGGCATCGTGTTGAACGGCCTTTGACGTTCGAAAAGCTTGAAATTTGTATTTTGTTCGTATTTTCATAATTGGGCGGGTGGGGGGAGGGGTGCGTGGTGGCGCCGCGGGCGTCATCGGCCCCCTTCGCGTGGGTATTTAATGATTATACGCTGACTGCCACCTGATTGCTGGCACTCTGTCGCGCTATCGATGATTACTTGCTATCGATGAATTGATTGCTATTGGACTCGAAGTGTTCCTGATGTCTGGTGATAGATAATGACCGGGTGAAGAAATGGATTATATTTTGGTGGTTTTGGTCAAAGAAAAGTAAACATTGTACAAATTCAACACAATTCTTTTCCGATACGCCGAAGTATACTTATAAATTGTCATGTCATTCGGTTAAGACCTGCCTATAAATTAGATCTGGAGGATACATTTGGTACCTAGTAAAAAAAAAATCTACAAAGTTCAAAGTTTGAGATATCATTTCATACCTACCCACAGACCCACCCCCTATCTAAAGCGGTTATAACATCTCTCACCACTCCACGAACTTCGACGGTACCAATATTTATCCTCTCTACAAAATAATGTTCTGGGATAGTTTATATCGACTATCGATAACCGCGATGGCGTCGCAGCAGTGTCGCAGCGCGATCACTCGCGGGGTGGCAAGCACTACACGGTAACACGCGGAGTGCGAGCGGGGGCAGGGGCCGAGGGGGGCATACCGCAGTACATAGCCCATGTATCAGTACATACTAGGCCCTCAGCATATAACTGCTGCTGGATTCCCGAAATTTTGCAGTTATTTTGTATGGAAAACTAGGTTATTCCACGATTTATCGGCAGATGACCGGCCGCCACTCCGCAGTTTATTCCTTAATATATTATGAATCTATGACCAGCTTTGTTGTTTAAATCTATCTTCCAAGGGAAAAGCATCACGCCTAAATTGTGTTGAACAAATAATTTTCACTTAACTAAAACATCTTTGACCGACTTCTCTTTTGATAATGCCTCAGAAAAGTTTAGAAGTTAACCGCTATCAAAGTTATTGCTCAGTTAAATAAATTAAGGCACGGTTGTCTCCTACATGCCGCCTCAAAAGGCAAATAAATGTACGTATTCCTTGGATGCCTAACAAAGACGCCATTAAGAATCAGTTAGGATGCTCGTTAAATGATCTAACTACACAAGTTAACCTTTAGCTTAATGACATGTTTGCACTAACTACGTAAGTGTACTTGGATATGTATGTACGCACCACTGCACCTTATCTGTCATTGAGGTGTAATTAATTACCGACTAAATTGCAATGGTATCAACCCACCTATACTAGACACGCATAACGCGAAGGGTCAACGGATATTTAGTGTCCGCATAGCAGATGCGGTCCTTGGCCACCGCCCTGAAGACGGTCGATATCTAGCTTGTCATCCCACCTAACTCCAAACTGCCTATGTACACCTGGTACTTAGACGACTTAAGTACTAGTTGTAGTTGTGCCTACCGAGCTATATTTGTCATTGAATAAATAATTTCAAACTTTAAATCCCTGTGTGACTTGAGATACAATTAAACAAACATGATTATAACCAGCATCCTAATTGCGTAGCACTGTTTCAATGGCAATCCGGAATTTTGAAAGGAAATTTCTAATCCATTGCCTCATAAGTTGGAAAAATTCATCTGCTCAACAATGTAAATATGCAATGAACATGGCTGAACTGCCAAAATTAAAGGCATTGCGATCGATTGCAATTTAAAGTGTGTGCCCCGCAGGGGTATCATAAATTGATAACCCACATTTAAGTATTTTGATCGTATAACTGAGTGCAGTTATACAATCAAAATACTGAAATGTGGGTTAGCAATTTATTATTTAAATAAATTATTTTGTGTATAAACAGTCCAATTGTACGAATTCCGAAGACAGATTAATAAACATAAAGCAAACAGCATTCAGTTTATTGCACAAATCAAATCATTATATCCAAATCAAAGAAACAACTGTCAAATTAAAACAAAGTTAAATCCTTAAAGCAAACATTCCGACAACGTACAATTTCCTAGCAAACTTCATAACATATTCAATATTTTAAGTTAACTTTTCCGCGCGGAAACTTAGTACAAGTGTGGCTGTGAATTGATGACGCTTTCCATGGGATAGCTACCACTTGTTGAATGAAAATCTTCGTGTGTTTTCGTAAGTTTACGCCGCGCCGGCGTCAGCTGCTACAAAAGCGGAAAAATGCTGCTGCGCGCCATTCAAAGAGATTAATTGTGAAGTTTTATTCGAGTTCGCGAGTGGTTATTTGTTGTTACGTTGTGTGCTATTGAAACTGTGGTACCTAGGTAGTGTTGTGTTGTAGTCGACAATTTTATATCAAAATAATATCCCTGAAAACACTAAGTTCTGCTCGACTGTTTTCAATCAAATCAAAGTTTGTACTGCATCGCATACAAAATGCGATGCAGTACAAACTATTACCGATGCATATTCAGGTTGGTTATACTGTACAATGTCATTGCCCACTTCAACAAAATTTTAGCATATTCAAAATTGTGTTACTAACTAAAATTTTAACCCGTTCTAAACATTCAGCAACATTTTAGCGGCCAGTTAGTCGCCCCTATGTGTGCGTTAGAACGACAGGACTATTTACAAAGGTTTCGGTACTTTGTCATCATTTACAGCAAACTGTTGCAATTCTTTTAAATATTTGTCGAATACTTCTTTAAACTGTTTGTCGCCCTGGTATTTTTATTTTTTATGACATATATAATCTTAACTTTATTCTTTTCGTGGAGGGGAAGAATAATATAGGGTTCATTCATTATTACCTCATAATAAACGGGTTTCGCCTTACTTAGATCCCAAGTTCGATTTCTTTAATAAACCTAATAATGATTCTTGATAATTTTAATAGAAAAATTATGTTAATAAATACTTATGTCCTCTGTGAAGATATTTTTTTACTATGGTGTGTAAAATAATGCAGGAAAGCTATAATTAAGTCTTGCACCTGGACCCTATAACATATTATGTTGAATAACATGTGCATAGAAGAGACAAAGAGTAAGAAAATCGCATTTGCCTTGAACGGTTCGGTAATTGCAACAACAGAATTTACTCCGTTTGATAACAGATTCGAGAATCTGTGTAGTGTACCATGCAAATATAAAACTGAGGTTAGATGTTATGTTCATTGTTTAATTAAAACTCTCTGTTTCTTTAGAACTCAGCTTCCAAAAGTGTATCTTTGTCTCGTCAGTCGCGCGTCGCCAACTTCGAACCGAGACAACTGCTTCGAAAACCTGCCTACATTGACAAGGGACCTAGCACGCATATGTTAGTACATCCAGCTATATTTAGTGGCTTGTCCATTTGAAGCACTATCGATTTGCGTCCGCGGTTCAGAGCGTTGACCCGTCCAGCATTGCACAGCCGCCGGCCGTTTCGCTAATTTATTAATTATTTAAACTTACGAACGCGTATGATGTCCTGGTAGCGGGCATGCGTGAGCCTGCTCCCTGCTCCGCGGAAAATGGGGGGAAATCATCCCCGTTTGTGAATCGCGGACATGAAAACATTTTCATACCTATCAGCCATCAACAGCAAAACCGTGATTTAAAATTTCAACAAAGGGTCAAAGTAATTGCCTGAATAATTTCAGTGACCTTTCACAAAGAAATTTCATTAAATTAAACATACCTATACATATTATGTAGATGTAGTTTTCCATACCCTTTCGAAACTTGCTCCAACCTAACTCGCGCTTTTCCGAAAATAGCGTCTTCTTAAAGAGGTAGAGTTGCTAACTTGAAACGTGACAATCCTTCAGATATATGACAAAAAATGCACGTCGAAGGCAAACCAATAACCAAGACACGCAGTATGAAAATCAAAGTTTTTAATCTGGACCTTTTTTGTTGTTACAGGATAACTTAACACCCGAACCAGCGGACATGAACGACGATGATAACTTTTCTAGTAAGTACAAACAACATGTTCAAATCATCCAAATAATGCACCAGCCACTTGCATCACATCAACTTAAAATAAACTGCATTTTATGCTAACATCACAAAACTACCGATGATCTGCATAAAATGCTCCCAAATTGGCTATTTTTGAAACAAAGTGTGTGAAAATTGATCAAAATTTTGAGAATTCAATTGGCTATGTGATCTGGTGCAGGTCAGGCCCTCGCGAAAGATGCTGAGAAGTTGAAAATGATGTTGCTAGCATGGAATTACCACAGCCAGGCACAAGGTAAAACATTTGTTTTGTTTATTTACAGGGTTATCTAAAGTAGGTTGAATTAGAAAATTTTAATACCAACATACCATGTTTTCTTGGAAACTGTTCCAAAAAAAAAAAAAATACAGATAGCGATCTTCAACTAAAGTGGAGTCATTCATCTAGTACGTTTTACCGTCTAAGTATAGACAAATTCAAATTGGATGAAAGACTTGTAATCAAAATCAAAATCAAAAATATTTTTATTTCACATAAACCTACATGGGCACTTATGAAACGTCAGAAGCTAGGTGCACGGTACCAATTGGTCGTTTCCTATGGAGAAGAGCCGCAAGAAACTCTACGGTTACTGTTTTAAACATATTTGGCTTTTAAAATGTTTTCAAATTACAGTGTTAATAGGTATGGGAGGACAGTGTAGGCCTGTCGAGATGTACCAGTTACTTAACAAAAAAAAAAGAAAAAGGTCTACAAAATATCTAGTCTATTAAGCCTACAACGTTCTCACATTCACAAGGTAATCGTACACAAGAATCTATGTAAAATATTAATAAAATAATAAAAATAAAAACCTATTTAAACCAAATGACATGTTTGCCTTAATCTTAAATTAACTGGCTAAATATAAGAGTGTACATGGTTCCTCTGCCTTCCCCTTCGGGCAATAGACACATGAACATTTCCTAATGCATAATAAAATAAAATACACGACTTAGCTACAAATGAGATTTTACTTAAATCTCAAAGAGGTGTCTTTTATTGCACCAGCATTAAAAAATACAAGAGAAAATGATTACAGGAAATTAACTAGTTATGATAAAAGAATTCTTCCGAGTCCATAAATATGATATTGTTGACGATCTATTTGTTATTAGAGAGTATATTTACTTTAACTTGGAAATGCAATAAAATTATCTTTCAATATTAAAAGATTGTCTATTACTTTTCCTGTTTTGTTAAATCCATAGATAATCCATCCACCTACTGTGTTGGTTTTTCATGGTTTTCATCTTGATAAAAGCTTTTATTTCAGTTCCATGTGATATGTGGTATATCTTTTGCAAGATACAGTTTTAGGCAGCTTGGTCCTGGCATAATTATCAAGTCGAAATTATAAATAGGTACTCGTTCCGTTCTGGTCATTATCAAGTTTGGTTTTAAAAATGGCCTTTAGAACATTAGTAGTTAAATAGTATAAAGTCCTTTTGTAAAAATGTTAGTTTGGCATTCTGCAATTTTCTGGCAAGCGAAAATTCTGTGATTCGATATTAAGGATTTTGGTTTCGGTAAAATTACAGTTCTAGTAAGTCCTTTCGTAGTTGTGATGGCGGGCGGTAAAGATACTCGGTTCTTGAGAACGTTGTTGAGGGTTCGTACCTTGCAAATACCAATGTTTCTTTTCAATTTTATATGGGTCAAGGGAAATATCGTCAAGAAACCTGCACTAAAATCGTCAACATGAATGAAGAAGGCGCGGTCATCATTTATTTTTCTTCTCTTTTTAAGAAACACTGCGTGCAGTGGCATAATTTCTGGGCAGAATTTTTGAGAACTTTCATAATTTCATGGGTTGTGGTCCTTAGCATCTTAGTATAATATTTCCAAAATTAATGTCTATATGACATTAAATTACTCTGGATTACGATATAATAATTAAGCTAATCCCTTAGCTTCTAGTTAACCAGATGGGTTTGAGTATCAGCATTTAGTAATATATCGCTAGATTTATATACAATCACTAATTAATTGTAATAGTGACAGATCAATTGCGTGATGCCATCTATATTAGTTGTATTAAGTGTATCTCGGACGAGAGATAACTTGGGCCTATGTAGATTATTATCGATTACGTGATTGATGTCAGCCTGTGAGCGTCTAGTGCTAAATATAAAGTTCTCAATCACTGCTTCATTGTGGTTATAAAGCATATTGTAATCGGCACCATGCTTGACGATTTACAAATATTGATTTGCCAACGAAAAGATCTGTTTTGAGCTTTTGGCTACGTTTTAACGCCTCTTCAATGTTTTAAGTCTGCCTTTTTGTGATTTTTCTGTTTGAATTTTTATGGCACGGATGGCAAGACCCACTCAATAAGTACCGTTGGCCTGTTTAATCCCACAGCGTCCAATATGTCCACTAAGTATAAAGTGCTACTGATATATATTTGACATTAAACCTTTGCCTGCTGCAAGTACTCTTCAAAGCCACTTTTCTTGTCATCCGAATACTTTATTGACTGCATAATTTTCACGTCGACTCGCATTGGCTATTTTTATTACACGAAGCCATATCGAGAGTACTAGGGGCACAAGCGATGCAGGCACCTTCTCAAATTATTTATAGGCATAGGGGCTTGTTCGGGTTGACATTTAGAGGCAGATGCACCGGTCCCTTGCGTTCTGTAGGCCCTCATTAATTTCTGCCGCCTTGGTAACTAACTGTGCGAATACTATAGCGAAATTATCGTTTTGTTGTATGTATGTGGGAATTAAACGAGTTGTTTGTGATGTAAAATGAATTTAACTACCACCTATTTAAATTTTTATTCGAATCAAAGACGGCAATTGTTCGAATAGTTCGGTTCGTGAATGAATAACAACGTCCTGGATTAGTAATTGTCTCTGTATATTTTTTATATATCGTTATTTCCCTTGAGAATGAGGTAGGTGCTCGCACCTGTCACGCTGTCACGTTAGGTGTGACCTGTCGAATGCCGTGCATTCATCACGATGACAGATAATCAAGCGTGTGTAGGTGTGTAGGCAACTCCTTTTATAAATAATTTATGTTTTATAAGTGGTTCGACCACCACATCGCAAATTACAAAGTTTAGTTTTAAACAAATTACAAACTTACTTGGTATTGGATAAAATGACAAGCACGCTGTCAAAAATTGTAAAAAGGTTTTATTCACCTGGTAATCCTGGCCGGAAACTAGATGATTTTTAAAATTCTCTTGAAATTTCTATGAAATTGAAAGCTAAGAAAACACTTGAATACCACCCCTTTGGTTTGGTTTTGGTCCTTTTGGTTTCTTTTTCATTGGGACGAAAGAACATATTATGCAGTTAAAAATAGACACAAAAGTGTCCAACCCCTAGAAGGTTAACAGACCTAACGTTTTATTAAAACAAAAAGTTAATAACCACGTGTAAAAGCCATAAAATATACATTGTTTTTAATGGCTCTTTTACAGAAAGAAGGTCCTATCTTGAACTTAATTCAATGACCATTTATTAGTGCAAATGATTAAATTAATGGAATAACTGGAATTATTATGAGCGTTGGGCCCCTTTTAATAATAAAACACAGATCATTAAGAGTCTACAATACCTCAAATTGGTTAGCATTATCCTCCGTTATATAGAAAATACTGCAGCATTGATTTTGAAATAAATGTGTAGTAAAGTTATGATTATATGATAGGATTAATGTTAATAAGGTTGGACGAAAACACGATTCCATAAAATTTTCTTGACAGGAAAAAATTAAAAGTTACCTCCAAGTACTAAAAAATACTTCAAATTAGACCATGCAAGTTTGCATAGCAACTGAACTAAATATGAAGCAGATACTTTTTGGTTGATGTAACTGGTGACCGAAAAGCTGGCGGCTTTCTCGCGCAACGCATCAGCATTGCAATTCAGCGAGGAAATGCCGTCAGCATCCTCGGTACAATGCCTCGAGGGCCTTTTTTACGTTTAACTTAGTTTTAATTTAGTTAATGTTAATAATCATCTTGTATATTGGTTTTAAATAAAGAATTTTAAAAATGCAAGCAGATACTATGTTTTTATTGCTATTATTTTCACCTTAAAAAGAAATTACTTACACTATCGGCACCTTGGAGCCTTCTCCCTGCCGCCCAGCACCCCACTCAGTCTTGCTTACTCGCGTAACCGCGAGCAGTAGCGTGCGAGCGAGATAAAGAGTGAGGTGACACTGAGGTATTATGAATCTTAAAGATGAAAAAATGGAGTATCTTAGTAGTGCCTTGGCACACGAGGTTGTTAACATGTGAAAAAAAAAACAAATGACATGATTGCCATTACAACTGTAACAAATCTGAATTAATATCTTGTCCACATAAGGCACTACTAATAGTTGAAATTAGAACTGTAGGTATATAATGTCAAATAATGAAAAGATTACGTCAAGGAAGTATGTAAAATAAAAACCTCGTCATTTAGGAGCTGTTAATAGACATTTACATAGTTATGCCGATATTGAGGTACCAGGGAAGCAAGTGGCTTCCCTGGTACCTGGTGCAGAAGAACTTCTTGCCAAACTTCCCTGTCTTCAACGTAGTCTTTAATCTTGTAAATTATGCTTTTTTGATAACGACACGTTTGATGCTAGGTTTTGACCTTTCCATAACCATGTCAGCGTAATTTTTATGTTGCCGGCTGTCTGCCCCTTCTGAACATAAAATAAAGCAATTCTAGATATGTACGCTTTGTGGTCACCCTATTCTTAAAAAGGCGACTAAACGAATCAAATGCTGGTTAATAGCAACCTCCCCTTTGCTTAACAAGATGCTGCTATCAGCAATTTTTCAAGTGTGGTGGTCATAACTTTTGCAGTTTTGACCCCCCAGCTGCCTGTTATTGCAGTTAATAGCAACCTCCCCTTTGCTTAACAAGATGCTGCGATCAGCTATTTTTCAAGTGTGATCGTCGTAACTTTTGCAGTTTTGACCCCCAGCTGGCAATTTTTTTTTAAATTATTATTGATAGGCTCGCGTTTGAATACTATCTCACCTTATGGTAAGCGATGATGTAGTCGACGATTGAGCACGCTTGCCTAGAAGTAACTTTTCGATGTATTAGCGCACTTTAGGCAGAGAAAATGGAATTTGGACACTTAACTGTACCGAGTCCTATTCCGGAAACTTCACTTCGAAACTCACTCAAGTTACCGCACACTCATTTGTTTTTAAATAATCGGGAATTCACAATCCATTCGAATCTCGAAATTATGTTTAGAGAGTGTAGAAATAAGTTATTTTTGGTGAGTTTTAACTGAATACTGGTGGCTGTTCTAGACCAGACAATTAACAACTAAAACGTATAATTACCAGTCTGAAAAAGGAACCGTCTAGGATGAAATTTAGGATACAATAAATTCTAAACAGTAATGTGTACTCACATAGTTTTAATGAGCTGCGAAATGAGACTGTAGGGTTGTCAGATTCATAGTTTTTGAGGACCAGTTTAGACAGGAGAAGTAGAACCAAAATTAATAAGGAGTCATTGGATAGCACTTGTCAGGCAGAATGTAGCAGAAGAAACCTAGAAACTAGTGTCACTATTATTTACAATGTATAGCTGAATTAAAACATTATGAAATTATCGATTTCTGTCATTTTGAATATAGGTAATTTTTATCCCAAAAATAATTAAAATCACGTAAATTACAGTCGCACTTCCGCTGTACAGTCAAAACAAACCAAAATAGACGCCGTGCGCGAGTCGCGGTATTATTTGTATTGTGACCACAATTTTCTCCCACAATGGTAAAAATTCAGTGTGTGTAATATGATCATAAAATATTATTCTAATTGGTGTGTTTGGTGATATGTGTTAATTCTGAGACATGTAGTATAGTAATAAAATACTAATTTTGACATCAGCGGATCATAATTATTTATCATCCCTAACCAATTTTGACAATAATTCTGGCAACAATGTCAAAAACAGTTGAATGACGTTTAAATGATATCTACAGCTAAAATCAAAGGCTTCGAATCGTAAGATTAGATGACAGATTGCGTAAAAGCTTTTCAAAACGAAAACGTCGTGTACCCGTGTCTACACAAAAATCAGTCCGGTTGAAATAGATGGATTGACAACCCTGTTCGGAGGTTGTTACAGAAAATGTTCATTAAACACACGGTATAACTGTTGTAGCCGTTGTAGGGATGGGCAGTCTCTTCACTCATTGGATTATGAGTATTTACCTACTATTACAACGAGTACATACAATTTAAAGAAGCTTTTATTTAGCTTCACTTGTTCTATTTAGCGCTAAGTATGGTATGTATATTATTTCTGGTAACGTGGTAACCCATCAAAATAAGCAAAATGTCCTTGCAATAGGAATGTGCTTTGGGATTCGAACATACGACCTCTTCAGCCTCTTTTCAGAGGAGACAGATGACAGGCAGAGAAGGCAAGACTTTCGATATTTTTTTATGTACAAAATTCTATTCATCCACAGAGTCCCATCTCATTTATTTTCATGCGGTTTTTCTCGCAATATTCATTACTTTTATATTCTGTGTCATATTTTTCGGTCACCAAACTATTTGACATACTACTAACTTATTTCTCATTTGCCTATCTCAAGCCTTTCTTTTTCTTTATGGTATTGGTATAGTATTTCATAGGCCCAAAACTTCATGACGTCTACTTGAATGAGGCAAAGCCGTTTTGGGCATCATTTCCAGATAGCGTGAGATACTTGTTTTGCTAATAAAATGATTCAACGTAAGAATTAAAGTATCATTTGTATAAGGGTTTTCTTGTGGGATGTACAAAAAATACTTGTACGGAATATTAATTAGCTCCTACTGTATTCTGAGTGCCTGGTAGCCGATTCGTGTTGCACAGGATTATGTCTGTAGTTTATTTACCTTCTTAAAAAAAATAAAAAACGTGGATCGTATCGTAGCCACATTAAAAATGAATGGCGTTTTGCCTGTTTTATCGCCTCGGGATGAGTTTCGTTTAAGTTATCTGAATAGTAGTCGTATGTGTGTATCTTCCACTTACTGTTTCGCTCAAAGACTCCACAAGTTGAATTATTATGTACCCTGTTGTATTAAGTCATCATCATCATTCTTCTGCCCTTATCCCGATTTATTTGGGGTCGGCGTAATATGTCCTTTTCTTCCATACTTCTCTATTAGTTGTCATCTCGGTAGTCACCCCCTTTCTATCTAGCCATATCATCTTTCACACAGTCCATCCATAGTTTCTTTGGTCTTCCCCTACTCTTATAGCCATCCACATTCACTCTGTTACGTAAGGTAAAATATTAAAAATACCTATCTGCTCCACCCTTAAACCTCCAAGGGATAAACCGAGGTGTACTGCCACACGGGGTTTATAATTTAGGTCAAAACACTCGCAACGTGCATTTATAGCAACCAATATACCAGGCCTAAGGTAGTTTGAACTGAAGATTCGATGGAATTGAAATACTTACCTATCCTAGCTTTAGTTAGATATGTTTAGGGCACTGGGCCCCTCAAACAAAACTTAGTCAATTAATTTAAATTATAATCCAATAATCCTGGCCGATTAGAATATTTTTTTGTAATTGGCAACACGGTCTATCAACCCCTAAATCATACTTTAGGGGTTGATAGACCGTGTTGCCAATTACAAAAATATATTCTAATCGGCCAGGATTATTGGATTATAATTTAAATTAATTGACTAAGTTTTGTTTGATTCGAGTAAAACTGTCATGTCCCATCACTATTGTCTAGTTTACCGGTACGTGCAACACTAAAACAGCGCTACAAATGACTACGAAGCGAATCCGCGTATATATGACCTTAGAATTAGACGTACTAGGGTTAGCTCATTGTGCCTGTAAATTAAATAGGTATGTTACATATTTATTATGTCTGCCGTCAAACAGCATTGCTGTCCCGATTACAGTATAAATGCAGGTTAATAACTAAGCACATAAAGAGTTTTTAATTTCATCTTTCAAAAGAGTTTGTAAATAAACGTGTTGACTGTTTACTTCTTAAGTGATAATGTCGATGTCATCTCCCGACCGGAAGAAGACGCGTTCTTCTATCAAAACGAATGGAACGAATGTAAAATTTTCAATTTCCAATATTTTCTAGTTTCCCCAACCTCCTGTTACAATCTAATCTCCTGGTACTTTCAGGCCGCAACGGCGACATTACGGAGAGCGGTGGCGACAGTATGGCGGATCTATGGGCCTCATACCATAGCGCTTTGGGGCTTGGCAGCAAGCCTCCGAAGCCACCAACGCCATTGGCCACTGGCCACTCGGTGAGTTTTAAGGTTGAGCAGCGTTTCATCTACCTAACTAAAAATTATTATTTCTACCCCTATAAACAATATGAGACTTCAATAATGTAAGTTGGAGTCAAAATCTAAAGTTAATACTATACTCGTAAAACCGAATTTTCTATAAGCAGTCTAGAACCTTAAAATATATTTATTGCAAGTTGCACTACTTGATTCCCTACAAACGTTAGGACACCACAGCACAGATAACCACATTATTTTTTACAACAATTAATTCCAAACTGTGTTTAATTCGAGGGTCCGTGCCTGAGGACCACATGTTTCAATCATACCCTACACCACCACCATAATCGTACTAACCATAATCGTACCCTACAGAGTCCAATCCACGTGGGCTCAGTGACACCAGGCGTGGAACCAGCGTCCACTCACGATGAGACATCGTCATCAGACCGCACCAAGGATGATGATGACGGCGGGGCTTCGGACGATGATTCTGATGATCGGGTGGACCCGCAGCACCATGATCCGGAGCGGCTGAAGGCTTTTAACGTGAGTTTTAATACAGATTAATATTACTTAGTAATTTCCCGTAGCTTCGGCTTCGCTTCGTATTAGAACCCTAACCTATTTTATCTCTCTTCTTCTTCTTCTTCAGGTCTATTTATATCTCTCTTCTCATCTCGTATCGCTACGTACTATAAGCTAGTAAGCTCATGTTTTAATAAAATATTAGTTAGTCAGCAAGGTTGCCCAAAGTGTGCTGGATGTACATTTCAGAGTTTTCAGTCATGGAGGCCTGTTTTTTTCGGATGGGAAATCATCAAATAACTTCTCCCGTTCTGGGCGGAGCGGGAGTGTGTGTCAGACTCTTACTGACTAAAACCCACCCATATTCCTTCCTGTTGCCTGTGTTGCCAGGGGCCTCGGTGACCCATTAGTACCTTCCCGCGACCTTGGCAGGCATCGCCCCTAGTGGACCCCTACATTGTGCTGACGACATCTCTTTGAAGCGCGCGTGGAATACGACGCGCCGTCGACCTGGGTCTGGTCCTTACCGGACGGTGAGCTACCCATTGCTCACCGTCCGCAAGCCCGTGCCTACGGTGGCCGGAAATCCGCCCGGGATTCCCGACGCCCAGGGCGTCTCCTGCGGCGGCTAGGGGCGAGAGGGCGCGAAATTTGCCTTTCCCTCAACCGTCCCGCTACCTCCTTCGCGAGCATTACTGCTTTGCAGAAGGAGGTGACGGCTGCCCATGCTCTCTCGCTCCGTACCATGGCCTGAACCAAGGCCGGACGCGAGACATCTCTGCCGCCGATCGCCTCCACGAGGACATGGCGGTGCTCTGCCCAAGCCGGGCAGACCTCCACCGTATGCTCCACCGTGTCCTCCGGGCGATCCACACAGTGGCGGCACCCGGGCGTTTCCTCCCGCCTTATCCGACACAGGAACCTCCCGAAGCTGCCGTGTCCGATGAGGACCCGCAATCGTGGCGTGCCCAAGGTATAGAGATAATAAATTCAAAATTGAAGTACTGGGAAAAGATGACGGATTTTGGAGAAAAGAGATGGATCCCAAATTAGTCTCTTTTTATATGGATTATCTGCTGCCTGACGCCGTGGCGCCTCTCTAGCCACTCCTCAAAGAGGAGACTTATCGCCGCAATCGTGGCGTGCCCAGCACTGGGTTGCGACAACCGTACTCTCCATGTCAGTCATAGAGGCCTACGCTAGCTTTCAGAAATTAAAGCCACATTTCTAGGATATCTTATATATTTTTCTTTATATATTTCTAGTACCCAAGATACAGGCTTGCTTAGTTTGGGGACGATGTAAAACCCACTGTAATCTTTTGGGATCTAAAGTTTTTTTTTATTATAATCATATTTTCTTCGATGACATTTCTCGGGACGCTGGGGTCCCAGACCTTTGGAAGGCGTATGAGGGGCTGAAGCAAACCCGCAGGGGCCCGTTGGACATTTTTAGTTAAATGAGACACCAACTGACGATTATCCCTGTATGCATTATGAAAGTGCCCCTAAGTACAACCCCGGTTGGTGTAGAACTATTGCAGGATATGGAAAAAAAGATACTGGACTATAGGTTTGGCTAAAGTGAACTAGTTACCTAGCTTTATGGAAGGATTATTGCCCCTGCTTGATTAATAATAATAATAATCAAGAATACATACACACATACATAAACTTACGCCCTCTTCCCATGGGGGTAGAAACTATAGAACGCCACCTGCTACGCTCCTAACATAAGGAGTATGTATTGACATATATATTAACGTATATATTGTCATAGATCGGCTGTTTCATAATTGAATTACTCATTAACACTAAGAATGACTTGCTTCTGCCTGCGACTTCATCCGTGTTAAGTTCCTATTTACACACACACACATAAACTCACGCCTTCTTCCCACGGGGGTAGGCAGAAACTATAGAACGCCACCTGCTACGCTCCTTACATACTCCTTTTACTTCGTTTACGTGCATTCATCTGGTCATACACGCACGCCGGTTGCGAGTACTATGCACCTGACCTTTTTGAACAACATCACCAATGAGGTCACTATAATTATGTCTTACTGGGGCGTCAACTCCCGGCGTTTCCACTCACATCTGCCTTGTAAATACCTTTTGTTAGTCGCCTTTAATTCATCCTCTCAATATGACCAAACCATCTAAGCATGCTCTTTTCAATTTTTGTCACTACATCTTATATTTTTTTTATCATTGATATGTCTCGGATAGAAAAAAAAAACAAAAGAATCGCTCCTCTCCAAACTACTTATTTTTTTCTGCTGTTAAGAAATGTGAAGTAATACCAATTTCATAGTTTACAAAAATAGAAGTTGTTAAGAAATAACATATTCTTTCAGTATTTTACAATCCAAAACCAAAGCGAATTAGCGACGGACTAACTATTGGATATCGGTATCGGCTGGTAATTGGATCGCGGCGGCGCTCCGTGCGAAATACGTCGCTCTTGTCTAGTTAGAGTGGAGTCTGACCCCAAAAGTCAAAAGCTAGGCCGATGGTAATGACGGGAAATGATAATTTTGTATCTGTGTTGGTTGACATCCGAATGTTGCCAAAAGGATTCAGCAGAATAGAAGCACGAGGCATGTGGTTATGATACGAGTGGATACCTATCTTCAAAAATGTTAAATCGCTATAATACGCAGGTTTTAAACTATGCAGCCTTGACAACAATATTTAGCCTGTATGGTAAATATAAGATAACTGCTTAATAGTTTACACTTCGATAAAACGATCACAAAATTCCTTCACAGATGTTCGTCCGCCTCTTCGTAGACGAAAACTTGGATAGGATAGTTCCCATATCCAAGCAGCCTAAAGAGAAGATCCAGGCTATCATCGATTCGTGCACACGACAGTTTCCGGAGTTTGCCGAGCGCGCCCGAAAGAGGATTCGTACTTATTTGAAGAGCTGCAGACGGAACAAGAAAGTCCGGGGAGAAATACCGACGACTGGCAACGGAGGAAGTACACCGGGTTCGGGCAACGCCTGGGACACTGCGGTGAGGGTCCGATCTCCTTTTTGTTCATGTTACCTTGGTAGTTTACTCGTAAAGTTAAGGTAAAACTTGACTTTTAGCAACGATTTGAAGATAACAAACAACTAATTGCATTGCAGTGGATCTTCTCAACTTACTTCCTTTAATTGGTCCTTATAACTAACTATTTCCCTCTTCACTTATTATTCTCTCATGTTTGACTCGCCAATAAGCCGATTGACGACCCCCAATGTAGGTAGACAAATTCCAAATATTCATAAATTAAACATTTACTTTTTGGCCTAAAATGTCTCCGTGCCAGTTTTAAAAAGTACAATACTCTTCCTGGCAATATGTATCCAGATTTTGCCAGACTCCTATTTTGCCCCCAATTTTATCAACGACTAATTAATGACCTCTTTGTCCAGGTGCGGCCCACTCCAGCACATCTGACGTCAGTGCAGGCAGAGCACATTCTGGCTCAGGCTTGTGAGAACGAAAGCCTGAACGCTAAGCGCATGCGTCTCGGACTTGACCCCGTGAGCCAGCCTATGCCGACCGTGCCCACTCCTATGGTGAGTTCTGGAACTGAAGAATAGTATATAGCAGCTAATAAAACTGTTATTCTGGTATAAAGGCAAGATTTGCGTCCTGATGTGTTCTTCGAAGCACGAAATACCATCTTTGGAAACCCCGGTTTTTTAAAACCAGCCTTGGCAAGAGCGTCATAGGTGCTCCAAAATCATCACTCCAGATTATATAAGAAAAGTGTTGTTGTTAGTCATTAGTATCGAAATGATCTCAATCAAATAGATGCACCAGTGAAAAAAAAAACAAAATCTGAAAGTTTCCTTTTGTTTACTTACATTACAGCTTTTCCACAGCTTCTTCTTTCAAACTTTCAACTGTTGCGTTAGTTATATTAAAGTGTATGGGTTCTTCTAAAAATATCATTCGTTCTTTTCTAGCTGTTTTTATTGTATACAGTTATACATATCGTTCTGTGGCTTCTTTTCCTCCAGTTAATTTCTTTATACAATCTTCCACAGGCCATTGACACCACGGCCACTTCAGCAGTAGCTTCTTCATTTCTGAGCCTGTACAGTGGTGCTATAAGCAGCCCAGCGTCTACACCAGCCACTACTACGTCGACCACGTCATTGGCTACTGCTGGCCACAGCAAGGCCGCTGCAGACACTACCAGGCCATCAGCAAGCCCCACAATGGACAATCCGCTGCTGAACAACAATAACTTGAAGCTGGATAACGCTAATGGAAACGCTGGCAGTAAGGCTGCTAGGTGAGTCATAATGCCCTGGTACTTTTAGCGGACTGGTTTGTTAAGTTTTCTGATGAATGATTGTGGACACTTCATGTTGGAACATACTGCCTACTCTTTGTGATTTGTGGTCGACTGCGAAAAGGGCTTGATTTACCTTGCCTGTTATTTTCTTGGGCTTAAAGATAGTTTTATTTAATTTCTGTTTACATTACAGCCCAGCGTCATCGCCGGCGCCTCTATTCAGACCATCATTCCCAAATACGTTTGGGACTCCGCAGACTTTCGGACGACAAAAGTAAGTACCAAAACAATAGCAACAAGATCACCACCACAATATGATGCTACTGGGATAACATAACTGACTCGGACCATTTTTACGTTTCAGTTCCAACCCGAACCCTGCATCATCAGCGCTGACCAGTAGCGCCCTACTTTCAACTCTGACTGCGCTGCCTCCTACCGGTGAGTAGAACAACTTTTCCATGAAAAGTGGAAAGTTTAGTTAACTGAAAAAAGAAAGTAATAACTTGAAACGGGTTCTTGTATGAAGACCTTGCCCTTTAGCAATCTCACCATGTCTTTAGTCGTTATAATTTTCTGTCAACGCAGTAATGTATCAAACTAGATTGTTTATTAGTAGTGTCATTTTTTAAACCGTATCTACACTCACGTATTTCTCTAGGAGCAGGCGTGAACGCAGCGATGGCAGCATATCAAAGCGCGCTGCTGTCGGCTATGGCTGCGCACACGCACACATTCCCCACCAGCCTCTCAGGTTAGTAACATCTATTTAGTTTAAGCTGTACTTAACTTTGCGAACGAAGGCTGGACGTGCTTCAATAGACTAAAATCAATTTCTTCAATAAAAAAATTTGCGCAACACAAAAGCACTGCGTATATGTAGTTTATAAAGTGGATCATCAACAAATCATATACTTATTGGTAGTCTGTCGTGTTCATATAATTTATCTTCTCTTTTTTTAATTGTCTTTTCAATAATTCATAAATTTTATTTATCAATTACAGCACCAACAGATCTATCACTGAAGAGCTCAACCCCAACATCTCTCCACGGGACATCCACGGCGTCACCACTTGCAGCTTCCACGGCCTCCAGCCAAGCCAAGCCGCAGCTCCTTTCACACAAGCTGTCAGGAGCCGAAGTAGGCGCAGTTCGGCAGCTTATCACCGGCTATCGTGAGTCCGCAGCCTTTCTGCTCCGCTCCGCCGATGAACTCGAAGCTTTACTCCTGAACCAACCCTAGGATACGGCTAAACCCTTAACTGACGTATTCGGGTTTAAATTTGGGTATTTTTAATCTGTGCTCGAGAGAAAAAAACAGTGGTTTTGGACTAAATTGAGTGGCTTTCTGAGTGTTAAAAACTGTTTCGGGATATAAATTGATGTCAAATTATTGTATGAATTAAATTATTATAAATGCACAGAAATGAAATTCGGAATTTTTTAAATGGACTCGGTAGAAAATGGTTTGCGAATTGCGAATCTCAAATTTAAAATTTGTGACTGAATTATGCCAATTTTACTAACGAAGATTTTGAATTGTTTCTACATTCTACATTTAAATAGGTATCCGGAATTTTTGTCAATAGTTACAGTTACTGGGGTGAGGTGGTCAGTTACTGGTAGAAAACGGTCCAATCTTGACAAATTGGCTTTGACCAGTAACTGGGCATTTCATCTCACCATAATAGATTAATTAAATTTTTTCAATAGACACTTCACACATCGCTTACATATACCCGAAATAAGTAGGATACACAATTAAAAACATAGTTTATGTTACAAAACATTTGTATGCTGGTAACATTATTGATCGCATAATACGGTGCTTGTTATACTTATTTTTAGTGTTGCCAGCATACCACATTTGTCCAAAATATTAATATTTTGAATTACGAGTCTATCCACAGATAATACACACATCTATGAATGTGCGCACACTTGAGGACACGTAACACAGTTTGAATCACAATCCGAGAGTTTTGAAGCATATTCCATTACTTCAGAGGTTTGAATTGAAATATTGGGTGGGTGAACTGTCAAAATGAAACCGATTACGATCAATTGTCATTTTATGTGTTACGCAATTGCCCTGCAAGTTGTTTACATAATTATCTGTTTCTCGGTGTGCCTACTTAACTTACACTACTGAATGAGTAGGGCATACCTACTCACTCAGTAGTGTAAGTTAAGTGTGCGCATTCTTACGACTCCATCGACATTCACAAAACGAATAATTAAAAATTGAGAACTATTTTGTCAATGTCGACGGTGTCGCCAACATAGAAGTCTATTTCGGCGATCGTACAAAGCTGCCATAATTATTGTAAAAAAATCTAAATGTTGCCATTTGAAACTCGTTGGGAGAGTACAAAATTATTTTTGTGTATATTTAGATTATAAGAGAAAAAAATCAGGGAGTCTCTAGCGTTAGGTTAATAAAAAAAAAAACGATTTCTTGCCTGGTGCGATTTATAGAATAGTATATCGATTATCTCATCGAAATTGCTTGAAAAAAGGCGGCTATTAACATATTTGGAGTACGAAATACAACTTTTCTTGATCGGGTGACTTCGAAACCTAGTCGATATATCGATAAAAGTTTCGTTTTCGTCGGTTATTTATAAGGTTCATCATTCATGACTAGGTAAACTGCTGTCATCTATTCGAGATCCCTGTTGATTAAACGTATCTTAAGATTACGTTTTAGTATTTGGAGTATTATTGTAAGAGCGGTTTATTAATAGACTTGTTGATGAACTTTTCGTGTGTGGACACTTGGGTTTTTGTCAAAATCGTTTGTCGCAGCTTCGAAGTCAACCTAGAGTTAATTATTTAGGTTGAAGTGGCATTTTAGTAGTAAGAGGCACGAATTTTTTTGTTGTTTTGTAAAATAGCGCTCTAGCTTTACAATGATTAATATATTTATAATTTTAAACATTTCATTATTTAAAAAAAGATTCTATAGCTCTTTATATATCGTGATCGGCTCCATCCAAAATCTTTTTGCTAAGTTTTTTTAATAGTTTTTAGTTTTATTCATTATTCGCTTTGCTCAGTACAATGGAACGATTTACTGTATCTGTTTGTTACCATAGATGTATGGCCAAGTACTGTAGGTAAGGTGTAAAATAAGTTACTTGCTTACGGTGTACAAAATTCCACTTCAATAAGAAAACAAACTCTTCAAATAAAAACCTATTTTTAAATTATTAAAGTTTCTATTTTGGCCTAAAATAATTTCTTTGAGCAAAAAGTGGATTTGGGTTTATACCTCGTAATGTTATTTCTGTTGTTAACTATAGTTTAGTTTTACCTTTTGGCCAGTTTTATTCGATTTTTGTAATCTACAATGTAATTTTGTTAATAAGATTAAACAAAATATTACAATAGAATAATAAATAAACGCTTATTATGTTGCTACTGATTTCATAACTTCAAATGTTTCGACCATTGTAGCACATTCCATGACGATCTATTTGACCAATAGCGTGCCAGAATTCTCTAATCGTTATCGCTCACCGTCCTATAAGAGAATGGCGTTTCTTTACAATGGTGGAAACTGTTTGAATTCTGCAAATAATGTATAATATTTTCTCAACTTTGCCAGTTTTTCTCAATAGTGTTAAAAGCTTAACGCCAGTTTTAAATAAAATTGTAAATTCACTTTTGAATACAAAAATTGCCAAAGAAACGAATTGATTTTTCGTAATTGAATTATGTATGGTACGTGGAATTGCAGATTAATTTTACTTATTATAATTATAATATTTTGAAGTTAAGATTAATTTTAGGGTTACTTTATTTTTGTTTTTGAAAAAGTCATTCCAATATTTTTCTAAAATGGACACTCGGTGCGACGAAGGAAAGCTGTAGTCATTATATATGGGAAAAAATGTAAAAAGTATGTTTAGAATTATAAAAAAGTTGATTAGAATACGTGAAAGTTGATGTTGGGATAACGATAAAAAACGAAAATGGTGGTAATACGTTGAGAAAATGAATTTGTTAGACATTAAAATATATTATTATTAGAGATGTATAAATGGTTTACAATTATTATTATCTATTAGTTCGAGAGAAATACAAAGTGGTGAAAAAAAAACTACAAAATGGCGATTGTTACTATTAACGATATGAGAATTTAGTTATAATTTTGCAATTTCAAAATGTGAGTTTTACAATTTTGAAAAAGAAAATATTAAATATGCTCATATACTGAACAATTTGTTTTATTTGATCAAAACTTACAAACGAATTTCTATAAATATTCAAAAGAAAAAAAACTACACCTAAGGGCAGGCGCACATCTGGCAAGGCGTGGTTTTTGTATAAGTTGAAATAAAGTTGAAAATACCTAAGTCACCAGGGACCTAACATAAAACTTTACAATTCTACAAAATTGTTAAATTGTAGAAAAACATGCCTAACACAAATTACAATAATGTTCCCACTGCTGGGACACAAGCCTCCTCTCTGTGAGAGGGAGTGGGCCGTAATCTACCACGCGGGCCCAGTGCGGGTTGGTAGATGTCACATGTCTTCGAATTTTTGGTTCTAGGACATGCCGGTTTCCTCACGATGTTTTCCTTCACCGTTTTGACAGCAGTGGTGACGTAATAATTTACACAAAGTAAAGCGCCTGTCTGGGTTCGAACCTACGACATACAACTCGTAAGTCGCGGCTGTTACCACTGGGCCACCGCTGCTCCAAGTTACAAGTATTAATAGTTACAATTCACAATACAATTCTTTCGCGTTTTTAAGAGCGTAACACAAAGCATGAAGGATATGTCACAACGCCTTACATAATTGTATAATTTGTAGAAATACATGTCTTACAATTCGTACAATTTATCTAATCTTACAATTTTGGACATGTCAAAGGCTTTTGATCACGTAGATCACCAAATACTCTTGGACATTTTAGAAAAGTATGGAAACGTAAGATGAAATCTTATAAAATCGTATTTATCAAACAGATTTCAAGTAACATAAATAACAAAAATAACAAATGGTACAAAGTTGGAACAAACATATATGTTAGAGCCTAGAACTATTCTGTATGGAGTGCCCCAAGGAAGTATTCTTGGACCTCTTGTTTATCATCTACATAAACGATCTACCGAAAATTATAAAACAGGAATTGGTACTATTTGCAGATGATAGTACAGCTATTTATACGAACCAAGATAAAGAGAACTTTGAAACTAACATTAACGAATCACTTAAAGATATTATACAATGGTTAAATGTAAACAACTTAAAAATAAACCTTGAAAAAACTAATTATATGTCTTTCACAAATAAAAATACTAATTAAAAAAATACTACATATATATTATAAAGACGAACAAAGTAAACAACACTAAGTTCCTTGGTATTCAAATTGACTCAGGACTAAATTGGAAAATGCAGGTTGATCATGTTTGCAAAAAGTTAAATCAGTTTTCATATGCCCTTTACATGCTAAGAAAAGTTGTTAACGAGAGAGCATTACTAAGCGCTTACCATGAATACGTGGGTTCTTCAATAAAATATGGTATTCCTTTGCTGGGGTAACTAACAGAAAGTATGCTAGCTTAAACAGACTGATTCGTGTTGATGAACAGAGTTTAAAAGAAAGCACATTTTGACTATACCTTCACTATACATTTATGAAGCAGCAGTAATGATAAAACATGACATTAATAATTATGACACATTGAGATGTGCACGGTATAAAAATGATTTAAGCGGAATTAGATAGTAGTTAGTAGGACAGTTAAGTTTAAAACGAGTATATTTGGGACGGGTGTCAAAATTTATAATTTACTTTCAAATAATGTAAAAATCAGTGTAACCTTAGATAGTTTAAAAAAGAAACTAAAGGAATTCTTGATAAGTAAAGCCTACTATTCAATCAATGACTTTTTTAATGACAAAAATACTGGTGACAGCATCATTAGATAAGCTATCTTAACAAGTAATTTAATTTGTATGACTTGAATGAATAATTTAAATCTGACTATGTAATTAAACAACTTATATTAATGCATGATGAATGATGTACGTTGACTTAGGACGAATAATGATTTTAATGTAAAAAAACAAATATTAAACCAGCATGAAATATTGTACACCTTATAGGTATGTGACAGCGAGCCGTTATTATAATAACCATAAGAACTGATATTTCACCTGTGACAAACAATAAATGAATTTGAATTTGAAGTTTTCAGTTGTAAGTTTACAAACTTGTAACAATATCCCTCCACTTATTTTATGAATTAAAATTCTTTGATGTTATAATATGTGTTATATTGTTTCTAGGATATAATATATGTCATTTATACGTAGGTACTTTGTACATCCTAGGTTGCTTAACTAATATACTCTCTTGTTTACTGCTACTGTCACTAGGACTGAACATTTGCAACAAAAATATTAAATCTTAAAACGAATAAAATTGTAATACCCTGTGCCATACGAGTACGCTTCGTGACTTGTAGACTTGTAGTTACAAATCTACAAACATGTAAGCTAATCACTACAATTTACTTTAACACAAACCTTAACTTTACATAATTATCAACTACAAATTTGTAGGGTTAGGCGAAAAAAGGCATGTCGTATGTAAATTTTTATGGTATTCTGAATTGTAGCATTGTCACTACAATGTACATATTTGTAAGGTTTTTCCGTTACAATTATGTATGTGGCTTAGAGTTTTGCGGTACAGACACTTGTAAAAATTACACAATTGTAACTTGTAAATTGTAATTGTAAAGTTTTGTGGTAGGTGCCCTGGGCTTTAAGCAGCCATGGATAGAGTATAAATGACAAGTAAACGAAAATCATAAGTAAACAAGATTTTATTATTTCCGTTTCATCAAGTTAGTAGGGTATCGGTCTGCGAACGGATATTGTCTCTTTTCGGACATAAAGAAGCGCGTCGCATTAATTATGAATTCCATGTTCGAGTGGGAAGCTAGGTACGAGAACACTGCAGGGAATCGTTCAGTACCGCATCTGAAATAGTTCAAATTTTTTTATTTATGTTATTTATCGAGTAGTGGTGGCCCACTGGCAATGTGTACTAGATTACTTACAGTTTCCTAATCCCCCATGATGCGAGGCCCCACAGAATGCCGTCACTGACTGCTGGGGCCCCAGTATCCCGCTGAAATGATAACATTAAATTACCAACGGTTATAAAGTCAAGCCTATCTAATCTGAAATTTCAGGTTTTGCTGCCGCTTCCACGTCCACCTTTTTTGCACATTAAAATAAAAAGGACCAGGATACAAAAAATGCAAGGTGTCCTGCCACTGTGCGTGGTTCTAATAAAATCCTGGCTTATTGATCAATTCGCCCGAATTTACTCGCCCGAAACGGGTGAACGACACTTTTAAATAATATTATGGGTGATTCAAACGAAGTTAGTTTATTTGTGGGTGAATCGACAACTCCGAAAATACGTATTAGGCTATTGGCACACAAAATATTTTATTTTATATTTACTCTTAAACATTTAGTAGGACCGGTCGATCGTTGGTCGTTGCAATGAATGGACGTGTCGCTAGCTCTGTCCGACAAATCCTCAAATATATCTTTACTGTGCGTATACCGCACCGTGCGCGACACATCTTGTGGGTTTGCACGTTTGGGCAGTGAAACGGATCAGTGTTTATTTTATTGTGTCTTGGTTTCGTTAAATAAAATCGCTAGAACTGTGCATGGTTGGGGTGGACTGGGCCTCTGTACGCTCCTGATCCCGGGCGGGCGAACCAGCGCATACAAAGGATGATCTTGTATGCGCTTGACCTGACTCTGAACCCATCCAAGCTAATCTGACGAGATCTTTCCATATATTTTAGGGATCTGCTGGACAGTCCCGCTTAAACTATGATATGTGTGTGTCAATATAATACTCCGTAAATGTCTCGTGATACACCATTGGTGCATAAAAACTTAGGTTCCGTATCCGGAGTCCTTAAAACTCCTTCCTTCAACAGTCAATATTTATTCTAGGGTGCTGTTGGATGATAATACAACTGTTCTAACTAACTAACTAAGTTCTTGTACTTTATAATCATAACATACGTAGTCCCAGAAACTACTCTAAACAAATTGACTATCTCCTTAGCCCTACAAAAGTCATCAGTTAAGCAAATTACCGATCCTCTTGAAAAGTCGTAACTCAAGTTTTAGGCTAAGTTCATATGACCGCGCGGTACCGCGCGGTCAAGATCAAAGTAAACAGTGATTGTTGTCTACATTAACGCGCGCCAACGCGCGGCGCGCACCGACCCGCGCGCATGACCTTGCACCCCGCGGTACCGCGCGGTTTAAGTTCTACGTACCTGTAACGACCTGTTCATTTGATCCGCGCGAGTTGAGACGGACAGATGCATAGATGCAGGAAAAATGAGTAGCGAAGGCGACATCGTATCTATCGACTTGCTTATCGACGAAGTTGACAAAAGAGATGCCTTAAGTAATCTTAATTCTAAGGACTTTTCAAATAGAATAGTTTAGGATATAAAGTGACAAACAAGCTTGAAGAAAGTCATTCACTTAAAATAGGATGCACCCAAGTAGTTGTTTATTGGGGTTTCTAGATCAGATCTTGCGATCTGATCTAAAAACCCCAATAAACACTTTTCATCTATTCAAATAGTAAACAAGATTTGTAAATATGTCTGCCCAGCCCCGTATCTATTCAACAGTTAGATTGGATTTTTTCATCTGATTGAAACTTCTTTCAAACTGATTTAAATAAAAGGAATTTCATCTTCCGGTAGAATCTGATAGCATATAATGTCTTCTGAATCTGGTATTACTAAATCTTGCATTATGTTCCTCACTGATGATGTGCTGGTGTCCCGGCACTTTGCTGAACCCGCTTTTAATTTTAAGGACCAATCCGCATATCGTTAACTCGTGAGAATGTTAGCTTTTAAAGACAAGTTCTTGAATGTTTCCTGAATTTAATGCATCATGCATATTTTGATAGAATAAATGTTCTTGTGTTGTATCTCTGACCTGAGGTTTTGATGAATCTGCGCTCGATTTTTTATGAGCAAGCTGCATATCACGAACAAATATAGCCATTAGCGCTCTGAATAATAATTTTACAAATACCTTCAGAAGTATATTTCACTGAATCTTGCATTGTATCTATTATTATATCTATAATTTATTAAATTTATTTTTAAATTGTTTAATTCAGATTATGATTCAACCTTTTAACTACAATTGCAGGAAACCTTTTAACTAATATTGAATGTCGCATAAATTGATTGTACGTAAGTAATTTATAGTTACTTAGGCTCCAATGATAATAGCATTTAGTAGCTTATTCAGCAGACAATCAATCTATCCTCCTCCACTTTAGAATAATTTTATACATTTGTTCCTTTTACAGCATTTAAATAAACGCAATCAGGAAAAAATATAGCATGTTGCATCCAAGGATCATCGTAATACTCCCAATCTTCGATGCCACCTCCACACGAAAAGCACATAACGTTATCGTTTAAACCACTTCCACAGTAAAAAAAACCTGCATCGACCATTTCCATCACCAATCTTCGTTTTGAATCTGCGGTAGCCCAATAGTGTCGAAATGAACATAATCGAATTTTATTTTTATTAAATATTTCATAACGTGGGCTGAAATAATGTTGAAGCATTTTTAAGAAGATTTCGATACGAGTATGAATAAAAGAATAATAAAGTCTTGTTTCTGGTGTTCGCAATTAATAAAGATGTGGTGCTCCGAGTCGTAATGGAGCTGGAATGACCTTTTTTTTTGATGATAATTAAATTATTGCACATTTCGTTGTGGTGTTTCTATATCTAATACATTTGTTATGAAATAAAACAAGAAAACATTTACTCAAAGAAAAAAAAAACATTTATTCTGACATATTATTATGATATCAATAGCTAACAAATTACTTAACTTATATTTTTTCAGAGCATCCCTTATCTTCTAAATTATAAATACTTTTATTATCAACCCATTTTTTTAAACATGTTACATTTTTTAAAGCACATACATTCGAATGATACACACAGCTAATTATATTACTAGATATTCTATGATCATCAAATAATTTTTGTAAACGAGGACAGTTCTTATCTTCTAAATTATATATTTTATCATGTTTTACAATGTTTTTTAACCACGACACTTTTTCACATCCTTTAACATAAATGTTTTTATCTTCCAGATAAGGTACAATATATGGATTTAAGTTTAAATATGGTATAAAACCCTCTTTCCAGAAAATTTTTCTGTTTCTCTCTATCCAACTTACTTGCAATCTTTCTTTTTTTGTAAGATTGTAAAATGGGAATGGTGGTTTGATTAGTAATACCATAATTTGATTCCCGCATGCTATTGCTATTTTTTTCACGATAAACTCGTTACTTTCCGTCTTAAACCCTTGCACATCTACTATGGCGTTCATAACAATTTCCTTACAATACCACTTAAGGGTTTATATTCGAATAGACGATCGTTGATGATTAGACAATAGGCAGATGTATTTTCTGGTATATCTTCAGAACTTTCTATTTCCAGTCTCACATCTACAGCTCCTGTTTTCAAGGCTTCGTTCTGTCTTGAGCAATCAATTATAAATAAAGGAGCCTTTTCTTTAAATTCGCTTAGACCAAGCATTGGTTCAGACCGGGTGTTATAATAAGACTGACGAAATTTGGTGAACATTTCATATAATATATAATACTTATCTTCAGAAAATTTTGCATTCACCGATTCGTATGGATAATATTGAGAATTTAAAAAAAGAGTAACATT
The DNA here is from genome assembly GCA_905333075.3 of Atethmia centrago. Taxonomy (NCBI): domain Eukaryota; kingdom Metazoa; phylum Arthropoda; class Insecta; order Lepidoptera; family Noctuidae; genus Atethmia; species Atethmia centrago. The sequence continues at coordinate 22,285,098 of HG995385.1, forward strand.
AGTTAATTTACAATGGTCAAATATCGAGCAGTCTTTACTTTTCATATTTTTTCTATTTGTCTGCAAACCAAAGATCACATACCTTGGTTTTTCGAGTTGTGAAGCAGTCTTAATAACCCAGGAATGTTTTGTAGTTCTAGGTAATAAAGGGTATTCGTACAAGTCCCAATTTCTGAAGGCTATTTGAATAGGACGATCCTTTTCTAAATGTTTAAGTAAAGTTAATCTTTCCCGATCTGAAACTTTTATATGAGGCATACGCCATTGCAGTCTCTCTATATTTACTTCAATGGAGTCATTATTATCAAGTATTACACTATTAAGATTCGAACTGCTTCTTTTAAGTATAAGTTCATGTTTACAGTTAACGATAATTTTATTATAATCTTCCGCAAATCCTAAAACTTTATTCAACGGTATAAGGGCACTAAAAATACCATCATTATCTTTCACCCCGTTCAAATTCCAACCCCAAATAGCAGCAGCCTTACTTTCCCCCTCGCTCATTGACACATATGATTTAAGAGTTGTAGATATACCTGCATTTTTTATTCGGTCCACCTCTACACCGTTAATTTCATACCGAATATCTTGAAATAGAAATGATATATGATTATTGGTAAAATTAACAACCTTTCGTGTTAGTTTTCCTGCTCCATCTTTCGAAACCGTAGTGGCTCGACCCTCAACGTAAATGTAGCTGGCTGAAGGTAATACGTACAAATCTTGCTGATTTATGGGTATACATATTTCATCATTTTCATTGAAACTGTTGCTATATGGATTATAAGTATGAGTTTCATAACTCACTATAGAGTTGTCAAATTGTGGTAAATCATTCACTTGAAGAATGCTCATAATTTAAATCCCAAAGCTTGAAGAAATAATTTATTATCTTTAGTTATTTTTTTTATAGTACGTATAATATGTCTTCGTCTTTTGAAGGTACGAGAACGAGTAAAACTATTAACTTTACCAGTTGATTTTATATTGTAAACTATCATTTTTTTAGTTTTTCTAATCTAATTGACATTCATCTCTTGTGACAGATAATGTCAAAGTGTCGTCTTATGTAGACGACACCTAACATTTAAACCTTTTTTAAGTGAAGATCTGATAAAATCTTGCTTTTCCAAAACTGTTTAAGAAATTTAATGCATAAATGTCCGCAATTGAATAAATTATTATTTTGCAAATTATTGTAATTATAATTAATATTATTAGAACCTACATAGCGAACAAATTCTATTGGAGGTCTTAAGTTGCCGTAACTGTCAAAGTACTCAACATATTCGTTTAAAATTACATAGGCTACCCAATGTGTACCAGAATTTTTAGAATTATCTAAATTTATGATTCCACACTCTTTAAATAACGGATACTTCGGTAAGGTATCCCTCATATACACCCCGCGAAAATATGGAACGTCTTTTGTAAAATATATGATATCTATATTAGTAAGAGCACGATTAGGTAGCCTATGGTTTAGTTTTTTTTCTTTAAATTTGTATATATTCCAAGTCCATCTTTGTAACGGTTTAGCCGCAGTCCATTTCCAATACATACACCTTCTGCATTCTTATTATGAGTTTTCATTTCATCCAAACGCTTTTTTGCAACTCTATATTCATTTATGGTTTTGACGATTCCAGCAATTCCACTTGCAATACTGCCAGCAGCAGACAAACCAGCAAATATTGGTATTAAAGGTAGAACACCGCCAGACTTAGGAATTGGTATGATACGTGGAACCCTGGCAGATGAATCACGATTCAATTCTCTAGCAGCAGCGTAGGCCAATTCTATTAGTTTTTTCCTACACTTCGGTTTAATTTTTTTAATGCATTTTTTGGTATGGGTTACTAAACTTTTAAAGTTTTTTTTTAGTCCAGCTCCAGAACTTACTTTTGCTAACATTATATTATTAACTAAATTGGCAGCAAGTTTTTCTCCTGTGCTTGCATCGGAAGATAAAGCACGCTTTTTTGCCATACTTAATAAAATTATATCTGCTTTGTGACGATCTTTCAAACTTTTGGAATTATTGTATGCAATATCATGATATTTACAATATTCGTCTAATTTGTTTACACCTCGATCACCTCGAGCCAATCTTTCACGTAATTTAGTTCCTGGGCCACAGTAATTATATCCCGGTAAATGGAGCTCAAATGGTAAACTATTAATTAAATTATTGACAAGTCCTTCTTCCTTCATGTACACAAACAGAATGGAAGCATTATCGTAGAGCATGATGTTATATTGATAAAATCACTCATAAAACATTGGTATCGTTAATCCAACTATTTTCGCAGGATGATAACCCCAACCATTTCACGAAAACTTTTCTGCCTTTTCGTTTTATAACTTTTTCAACAAGGTAAATGTCGGGATGTTTAGTTTTTTGTAATTCTTGATCGTAAAAAGCTCCTAAAATAGGTTGCTGTTTAACATCTTGTAATAAATACGTAACAGGATTTGTGTTTTGAACTTTTCTGATCTTGAATATCTCTGTTGACCAATTAGGAGTGTACCCTTTTTCGAAACAACCTTTATGTTTACTTATTCGAACAAAATCGCCTGTTTTAAACATAGGACATTTTGTAATCGTTCGATTTTGATTTAAATATCTCTGTAGTAGTTTAATTTTATTGCTATGATTAACTTGAGCAGGTGGTAAACCAATTGTTCTGTGTATGGTGTTATTATATCTAGTAATGGTTTTTGCAAGTGTTCCGTCAGTCCATTTATAATCCCCCTTGAAACTAAATTCCTTGAAATTCCTTTATCGTCCTTATAAATCGTTCTACAATTGAAGCCTTTTTCGTTGAATAAGTGCAGTAGTGGTTTATAGAATTGTTTACTAATATTTTTTGAAAACTTTTATTGTAAAATTCTTTTCCTAGATCTGTTTGCAAGTTTCTAGGGATGCGTTTTTCTCTACTCAATAATGTACTAAAAGCTTCAGATACAGCTTCTTTGTTTTTTTGTTTAAGTGGAATAGCCCAAGCATACTTAGAGAATCCATCAATGACGACTAAAATATATTTGTTGTTGTTGTTGAATTTAGAGAAACTTTGCATATCCATCAAATCAGCTTGCCAAAGATCATCAATATCTTTTAATATTACATGTCTTCGAGGAAAATGTATTCTTGCACTTCTATGTATTTCGTTTATAATGTCTCTTTTCACTTTGCTCATTCTTTCAACTGTCACTTCTGAATTACAAAATTATACTGATATTCAGTTTATATGATGAGTCTTTTTATTCTTTTATAACACCCGCTTCTTTTAATTCTTCAATAATTGATAAGATTTCGTTGTCAAGATTAGTATTACCTGCAGTTTTAGATGCGATCAAAAGTTTAAGCCTGTCCACTAATTCATTAGGATCATCCCAATAAACAAGTTCGGTATTTTTTTTATATTTTTTAAGATACGGCAGACCAGCGCCTCGTTTTTGTTTAGATTTAGCTTCTGTAGATTCTTGTAAGCGTTTACTAGGCTCGGGAAATAACGGTTTGATTACTTGAGAATATTTTAGACCCTTATCACCTTTAACTTGACCTTCAGGGTCAAAGTCTCTTTTATGAGCATTAGTTGTGATGAGTATTTCTTTGTAAACTAATTTATCTTTTAAATTGACCAAATTTAAATCAGGCTTCTTGCGAAGCAATAATTCTTTAAGACCAGGTGTTATTTTATACTGTTTATTAGCTACGCGAATAAAATACACTTTATCAGAGTTCTCGCGAGTGGTAGAGAAATTAACCATTGTATTTCCGATCATATGCTTATTATTATCACTACGTATGCCAAATGGTATATTCACATCATCGTATATTTCAAAGATATCTTCTTTTTTCAGCGACACATTATTATCTTTTTCTGATTCAGATGTGTTACCTTCTTCATCTTCTGAATAAAATTTTTCTGACAAGCTCGACTCATTAGATGATTTATGTTTGTACATATCATGAGATTTATCACACAAAAATATTTTTGAATCTATAGCAGTGTGTTTAATTTGATCATCATAAGTATCTTCATTTTTTATTGTAGAAATTGGTTTGTTAGCTACTATTGCATTAAGAGGGTCTGCTAGAGGCTTAAAAAAATATTTCAGATGAGTGTCGGTGTTAAACTCATAATCTTTCATTTGTTTCACTTTTTCCTTTATAGCGTCTGCAGCCTTTATTAATTGATCTGTAATATTGTGGTCCATTATACGACTTATATTGAGAAGTATTTATGCTCAAATGATTTATAATCTTGCAGTCATAATTTATATAACCATTAATCAAAATAAATAAAGTTGTCAAAGGACTGTCTATATCTGCCTTTGTTTAATTCACAATCCTTATTAATAGTCAAAAAATCATAAGGATGTATCCAGATTTTAGAACACAGATCTTTGAACTTAGACCACTCTATATCAGAACTAACGTGCTCATCGTATATATGTTTCATGTTAACTTCATCTTGCTTGAAAATTATCAAAAAATTAACATTGTCACGTAATAACTGCTTTGGTATTTTTGAATACGTTTGAGATAAATAAAAACAATCTATACTTCTGTGTCTGCCCATTGTAAAATAATTTCGTATGTTAATTTGCTTTTCACAAACCACATCATCAAAAATAATAACAGAATTTGGTAATGCATCGTTAGGATGAATTTCATCATCAAAAAAACTTCATCATCAAAATTAAATATAAAAAGATTTACTTCTAGCACTTTTTCTAAAATCTGTTTTAGAAAACTATATTTTGGTTGAAAGCTAGTTTTGGAATACAAGTAAACATTTTTAAACTTTAAACCATTTTCGTGGATTAACAAACTAATCATGACGTTCGTTTTCCCGCAATTCGAAGGGCCACATATTATACATATTATATTATTCGGCAGAAGAACACTATGCTTTGGGTGTAGCTTATTTTCCTCTACCTCAATATTTTTAACTTGTAATGAAACTGGTTGCTTGACCCACTTCATGTTTGTTTCTGTCAGAAAAACAATAAGTTCTAGTATTTATAATGCTTATCAGGAACGGAGGAATATTATTCAGGAATTGTAACCCTACTAACAATCAGATCTTAATTATTTTTAGCTTTGGTTTCATCGACTAAGTTCACGAATAAATAAAATTATCGTATATACTCATATAATATCTATACAAGTCATATTGACAAATGGTTTCAAATAAAAACAGCAAATATAGTACAAGTAAATATGTATGTATTAAATAACAACATAATTATTTAATTTTATATAATAATTGACAATTCTGGATTATAATGCACTAACGATAAAGTAATACGTATACTATAATATTGTATTTATATTAAAATATTGTGGCACAATGTCCCCATGGTAATGTATCTATTTGATTTGGTAGTATCTGCCTCTTGTCGTCACTTTTATTGATAACTATTTTATCTACTTCTTGAGAAAACAATGCATGCTTTATTGATTTAATAGTGTTAATTTTACATTTATATATTTTGTTACTCATTAATGCTTTATTATAATTATATAAACGTAATCGCTTTGTTACATACTTGGTTACACCCTTAGCTTTCTTAATTTCTCCGTTTAAACTGTTGATGCAGTAAAGCTTAGCCCTAAGCCCAGTAAATTGAGTAATGATATCACCCCCAAGCTCGTCTTTAAATAGGCCTGGAATTTGTGCGTTGACTCTAGTCATATGATAGCTATTGTTAACATCGAAATTACTAGTATCAAATTTAAATATATCTTCTTTCATGTCTTGATATATATCCGGAGTCTTAATAAAATAAAGTAAACTGTCTGTATCTGTATAACAGAGCCTTGCTTTATTTGCATACTTATTTTTGATATAGTCATAGTGAAATTTGTACAAATGCTGTTTTGCATATTCCAGAACCGTAAAGCCAATATATATGGGCTTGCCAAGTAATATTTTTTCTGGACTTAAGTGAACAGCAGCAAAGTTTTCCGAGAAAATAGTAATATTTTTCAAATTAGGTTTCGCAATTAATTTCGCAGCACTGAGGCTTTTCTTTGTTTTGTTGTTTGTATCATTCCATGTTGTTACTAATTTGATGTTAACTTGTTTTCGTCTATTTTCAATAGTTTTTCTAAATATAGCATTGTTCAATAGTTTGAAAAGGTTTTTTTCAAAGGGTGAAGATGAAGCTTGACGTAATCGAGTATTTAAGTTAATATATTTTTGTAAAAACTTTTCTTGCCTAAATGTTAGTATACGGTGAATCTTTTTTAAAACAAGCCCGTTCTTTATACATTCTTTTAAATGAACGTAATGTATAACATATTTAAATTTATCATATAAATTTGCAATTAATTTTGGGTTTTTACCCCCTGGAGGAGTAAATTTTTCTACTGCAAAGGGTAAATCACGATGAGCTTTATGTAAGTAGTCCGGATAAACCAAATCAACTTCTAAGATATATCCATAATTTGAATCATCTGGTATGCTAGTTATATCCATTGTAGATATTTCTTCAGGTAACAGAAATCGGAAATCAGATACTGGTAGTTTTTTTGTCATCGCATAACCGTACAGATTATTGCAGTCAAGATATATCAAGTAAGTTGATGCTTCGGAGACATTAAAATTAGGTAAATATTTATTATTAGCTTTTGCATTGCGAAGAGAGCACTGTGCTAAGCCTCCACGTATACCCTGTTCTAAAAACTCATAGATCTCTATATCACTAATTAATTCTAACTGAACCTTTGTAAACAACAGCATCGCATCCCAGCTCAAGCTGGGTGCAGTGATATAATAAGCTGGATCAAGGTTATAATATTCCAAACAAGTATACCTGAATTTTTCAAATATATCACAAAGTAACAACACATCTGTTTTTAAATACAAATCTGTATATTCACCAAGAGATTTAATTCTAAAACTTTTCCATATGTTTTGTGCATGGTTATATTCGTCATATGTTCGCATTTTAAACTATTGTAAAAGCATTCTTTCGAAGGAAGATGATTTTGTTCGTATTTCGAAAAAGAATCTATATAATCATACGGATAAATACCTTTTTGGTGCAATAGTTTCACCAAGTTTGTTTCGTGGAATTCATTTGATAAATGAATGAAGTCATTATCACTTAAATTTTTAGATAAGACGTTCAAACTACTGTTAAGGAACTGGAAGGAATCAATAAATTTTATTTGAACTGGGTGTGAAGTATTATTGTTTTTAATAACTTTAGTAACAGACATGTACTTTTCTTTAGTTTTCGGTATTATTTTAAAATCACCTTCATACTTTGCTAACTCTTTGATAAATAGATGGCAATCATAACCTGCCAAGTTATGAAAAAAAAACTGGCACGAATGGGCACACTCGGTACATTAAATTGCAATGGGGATGCGCAGCACCCCGATATTGTGATGTTACATGATCATGATCTCTCACCTTGTCATCAAGTAATAGCTGTTTACATATATGACATATAGTGGCATTATTAAATCTGTGTTCTTGAGCTAACGTTAAGGGCGACATAGGTTGTTTATTTGATAATATATTACAAATTTCTTCTACATCCCTTAGCAAATTTTGAACAAATATTTCAACACAATCTGGTCCTCTATACGTAACGTACTTATTTAAATGACGATCATGTGAGCAACAAATATAGTAACCAAAACTAGAAGGTTCGTGAACTTTGTACATGCGAGTACTCGGCGTTATAAATTCGTTATGGTTTAATAGAACACTTTCAAAGTCTGCATATATAACGAAGTTATTTTTTTGCTGCCTTTCATAATTTTTAAATTGTAGAATAGTATTTTTCTGTGGTAATATTGTTAATATTTTGTTACACATATGTGAGTTGTACTTTATTTCACTTGCGAAACATTGCAAACATAAATCACATAAATACATTTTACCTTTATGATGAGTGATTTGCCGTTTAACCAGTCGCAAAAGACTTTTGATTAAGCAATAGTGACTTTTGCCATTTTTTTCAATATATAACAAGTTTATATGATTGCGTTTTCTTGAATTAGTCACATATAAAGGACCAGTTACAGTGTTTCTGTCTAATCCATAAATATTAACACTTATGTCAATATTGTTCTTTTCAAAATTTCTAATATCTGCGTATGATGGTGGAAACGTCATATTATCTATATTCAGCACTGTGGAGTAATGCGGATATGAAATTGGTCTGCAGGCATTACTCTTTTGTGGAAATAACGCTGCCACAATACTCCATACAAAACAGTGATCATCATTGTTCTGTATATTAATACAACTTTTTGAATGTTTCACTACATCCGGTAACTCTATATACGAGCCACCCCTCAAAGGATTATATTTATTAATATTAATCTCTAGATGACTCATGAAGACACAAGTCCAACCAGATTCACAGTGTTTAAATTCAGATAGTTTTCTTTGAAATGTTTGTATAACATTTAAATATAATTCATTAATTTGGGTACTGTGATGTATTGATACATACTTTGTATTAAATGATTTGAGTTCTTGGTCACCTGACTTTGGTAGAACAAAGTAAGCAAAAAGTTCGAAGTTCACTTTAATACAAATATGTTTTACAAGACAAACACTAATTACATTTATGACATGTTTCTGATTATCCATTAGGAATGCCTCTGGTGTGAGGTACTCTTCTGATGGAGTAAGTCTGTATGTAATTATTCTATTTTTAAACGCCGTAGCAATTATATCAATATTCTCAAATTCAGATTTTAATAGGCAATTAGATTTATGTAAATTCGTTCTCAAGTGATATTGGTATTCGTTTTTAGGTATTTCAATTTGACAGTATACACAATTCAATAAATTATTAGATCTTGAGATGGAATGGGGTGTAACTGCAAACAAAGATACAACATATACATTAATTATATGTATTTATTGCAAAATAAAACCTAAATTACATACCTAATACCAAATAATAATCACGGGAGTAAATATACTAGTTTTGAATGCTCAGTAATAATTACTGATAAAGGTAGGAGGGCAATTGCGGAACTCTTTCCTGGTGGCAATTATAAAGTTAGATAAGTGTTGCCACGCGTCTGTATTTTGGGCAGTACGATTTTTGACGCATACAATTGCATGACGCCATCTATTCAAAGGTTGCACCTTCTCTATTTCGTCACAACTATAAACTTTCAGCTCTACATAGTGTGTTCCCTGTTTAAAATCAAACGTTTGACGAGAATGACCATTAGCAAGTCTTCTACTAACGTAGGATTGTAGCTGAGGAATTGGTTTACCCGGAGTTGAAAGCTGTTCCACAGCGTCGTCTTCACTGTCGCTCCCGAAGATATCACGGACAGTTGCCTTCTTCGGAGCAATCGGCTTGATAACCGGCTTCTTCTTACTCCATGGTGAAGACTGCGTATTACACATGGGGGCAGGGCTCGCTCGTGATGTACTCGGTGCTGACGGTGAGCACGACGGGGAGGACGCTTGTTTCCTTTTTTTTGACCTCTTCTCAGGTTCACGCTGCTGATGAACTTCGTCGTCAGATGGGAACAATGCTTCGGCATTTGCTTGGTGGGACCTGGAATGAATAATAAAATACGATTAAAATTTCAGTCAATAACGTGAGGCTTGCATTTTGTAATCATTATGTTTACCTACTTATTCTGTACTGTAACAGATTTTCATGAAATAACTTAGATAAATGTGGAAACTAACAACAATAGAAGTTAAGGAAACTGAATTCTATTATATTATATTATATAGTATAGGTACGCATAATGTGAAGTTTATTATAAAGAGACACATGTTTATTGAATAGAATATACGCCACATATCAAAATGAATAGATGTAATACTTATATAATCGCTCGTTTGACTGAAGTCATTTCAATAACACTGAGATGACACTGAGATATCACTTTTTGCATCCAAACGAATAGAATATTATCTTATTTATGTACTAGAACGAATTACAATTGAGCTCTAACTATTATTACACATATAAATAAATAAAGAAAAAAAAATATTATGACTTACATTTTTTTAATAGTGGTTACTGTCTTCAATGTTGATTCAGGCCCGGGGAGGAATATGTAATGATGCTCCAGATGGCCACGTCCCGATTTAATAATAATAATAATAATAATATTCTTTATTTTTCGGACAACAGTGATCCATCGTGTTAGTAAGCAAAACAAAAATAACTTATTTCTAGTGTTAGTAGCTGAGATACAATAGAGAACAATAAAAAAAAAAAAAAAAAAAAAAAAAAAAAAAAAATATTGTGAAAAGGATACCTCCGGTTTAATGTCCAGTGATTGTCCTTCTCACAAAACTTTTAACAATCGGAGAGTCAATACTCTCCGCCATAGTTTTTAGGATGCTGTTGCCACTCGCCCGCAACCTTGACAACAGCGACGCGGTTTTCTTACGAATGACGGCGTGGAAGCCGTCAGTTCGGTTTTGCGCAAACATAGCAGAAGCGCTGCACCATCGGGGCAGTCCCAACATCATCCTAAAAATATTATTATATTGTACGCGTAGGTCATCTAACGTTCTTTTAGTATAGTTGACCCAAAGACTCCCCGTGTAAAAACACTGGCAATATGCCTTAAACAGTGTCACTTTTACTAAACTGCTACACCGAGCGAATCTTCGGGCCAACATGTTACCTCGGACCGCCAGTGCCCTACGCTCTCTTTTAAATACCAACAAATCTACGTAATTTTTAACCCATAAAAGGAAAGTGAGACTTACTGAAAATCCTGAGTCAAATCTATTGTCACTAAATAAGGGAAATGCTTACCTAGCTTTATCATACGTAGTTCAATTCTCAACCTTAACCATACGCAATAGAGATTAGTACTTAAAACATATATTTCCATTGCATGCTGCAAGGGCCCGTTCATTAATTACGTGAGAAGTCGAGCCAAATTTCATGACATCTCACCAAAGGGAGTGAATGGGTCGAAAAAAAAACTCATCAAAATCGCCTCACGTAATTAATGAACGCCCCACTAAGTAAGCGCCGATACTAGTCTTATACCCTGACTTTACTTTTGCATTAATATCGTGATAAATGTATGAGAACACCGTCAACGGACAAGCATACATTCGGATCTCTCTTATTAGTATTAAATTATTTGTAAACAAAGCAGCGCTGGCGCCGATCCGTCGGGGGAGTCCTGTTACATCAAACCATTCATGTATAGTTCTGGGAATGATATAAAAAATATTTGATTTTCAACCTTAAAGACAAGTTTAAAAAAATAATATTTATGTATATAAGTGGTTAAAGAGAAAAAATATTTTAAATCGAATTCTCAGTCAGGTTGGCTGGGTGGATATAACTGTTATGTCGGTAAGAAAATATTTTTTATTATTTTTATTCAGAAAATGTGAAATGATTATTATTTGTTTTTGTTACTTTTATTCATTCTTATAATGCTTAATATTCCTCTATACTTTTTGTGACATTCGAATTAATTATTATTTTATTATTATTGTATCAGAAAATTAATGTATCGTGCTAGAAAATTATTATGAGTTATTTGGAGTATTGATAATACAATAATTAATAATTCATTTTTCTTATATTTTCAGGATTCTCAAGATCTATTCATTTTCTCCCCTATGGAAGCTCGGCTAGTACAAAACGAGGTTGGCGAGGAATCGTCGAGGCGTTTGAATCTGAATCTGAAGAGGTCTAACGATGGCACTCATTACAGTTTTGTGAAGCGACCTTTAAAAGGGTCAAAGATAATCCGCATCGAAATATACGACGCAAAAGATTTTGCCGATCGCGAAGAAAGTTCATGCAAATGCAAAGCCGATTTGTGTGTGCAACATGTTGTTAAAAATACCACGATGGATGGTATATACCAATCAACAAAGGACCTCATGTTTAGGATCCAGGAAAATTTGGAAAGTGTTTTTTAATGAATAGATAATAAATATTTACTTACCTGATACTGATACTTTAAAAAAAATTGTAACCTTATAATAAACGCTTATTTAAAAAAAGAAAACGTATTTTTATTCAGTGAATACTAGCAGTTGTGTATCATTAACCATTATGTAATAAACGTATCAGTACCCCAATGTATATCATCCTAAATAGATATTGAAGTTAAAAAAAGGGTTTATTATTTAACCACTTTAAAGTTGGAGTGTACCACAATAAATAATTTGAATTTGGTATGATGTTTTTTAATAGAACATGTATTATAGTTAAATGCATGCATAAATAATATTCGGTTCGTAACGAAAAGAACCCAACTTCCATATAAAAACACAAGCTCATGTAGTCATGTTCACAGTTCACGTGAAGCACAAAGCCGAGCGCCACACACGATGTTAACATTACCACTTACTAGTGTCTGTTCTTTATAAAACAAAGTGATCACTGTATAATTAGCTCATTCAATTCATATGCAGTACCTAACGTAACCGTAGTAACAGATTTATACCTTTTGTTTGTAAATAGGATGCAAAAAAAAAATATTAATGTGGTTTTTGAATAGATGAAAAGTACTACTCACCCAGTATCGTCTTTGTCTTCTTCTTGCGACGACTCAGCCTTCAGTATAAAATCCAAATTGCAAATTGCCTCCTCCACGTCCATTGTCAAGCAACGTTGACGGCAGAATTCCGCGCCGGGCAGCGCGTAGTTATGCCGTCATGTGAACGCTCCAACCGCGCGGCGATGCGCTTCTTAGTGCGGTTATGAGAACTTAGCCTTATTATAACTATGTGCGCTGGGCGTCAAAGGCCAATTCTGTTGAATTCCAGTCACAACCCGTAAAAAAAACCCTTCGTAACAAGATACATCTCTTCATAAAAACAAAGCACTAACAAATGTTAGCCAGCGCGCTATCTGCTGCGCTACCCTACCCTGTTTCGTTGTGTGTCCCAAATCTACACGTGCCGTGCACGACTCATTCACGCCAAATTTATTACCCAAACAAAAGCGTTTAAAATGGCAACAATAGTTCTCATTGAACGGGACGGTAACTGCTTGTTCAGAGCACCAAACCAAATTAAACCTCACCAAATTAATTACATAATGGGGCTAACTTTCGACCACTTGTCTGTACGACGAGACCTTGCTACATAATATGTTTCGGTGAACTGAGGTGGCGACAGAATTTACACATCTGAATTATATTCAAGACTTTCTTCGTAGCAGCAATCTTTCCCATGAACAAAGGATAGCAAAATACATACCAGCACAGTTTAACGAGATGTTTTGGAGAAGAGAGGATATTCTGATCGCCGCGGCCGAATTTTATCTTGTAAATGTGCATGTGCACATAAGTAACGAGAACACGCTGGTATATTAACCTGCCGGCGAATCAGTGCCCGGCAACATACACGTCTTCTACAAAGACCAGCACTGTGATAGCTGGGTCACAATCGAAGTTGAACAATACACAAACAGTAACATGCAAACTCCAAAGCAGGAACCAATCAACGCCAAACACCACAACCCCGGTTCAAAAAACAGCCCCCATCCAGCTAGCCCACTTACACCATGCGAACAAATAGCATCAACATTACGCTCACCGATGTTAGACGAAGTCGTGGATGAGACAACACAATACTTATAAATCCACCTTCTGCCGCAATTAAGTACACTTGCACAGACTTGCGTATTGCAACTTGGAACGTCCGAAGGGCCTCGAAACCGGCCAAAAAAGATAAAAAAAGACGCTGAAGTTTCACAAAGGGGGATTCATGTAGTCTGCCTACAAGAAACAGGGATGAACTTACGAACTGCACGCACTACGATTGGCATCTATCTGGAACCACAGGGAAAGCACACCGGGGACTTGCAATTCTAATTAGAAAAGATACCCAAATAGAAATGAAAAACAGGGCAAAAAAAACCGACGCGTTGTCGATTACTCTTAAAGTTTGTGTGGGAAATGACAAGCATGCTTCTCTTTATATAATCAACTCACACATCAACAGCTGTACTTCTAAAGCAACCAGATCTTTCACAGGTGTATTAAACTTCATTAGACAAAAACCTAGGACATGCACGCTAGTAATCCTAGGCAACCTACGCCCATATTGGACGACAAGATACACAAAGTTTCCAACGCAAAGGGCTGATTGACCAAAGTCTCCATCATGACTATTCCAACTACAAAGGGGAAATGTTAATGGATATAGCCAACTGGGAAAAATTGAATATAGAAACGTCATAAGTGAGCTCATCATGCAGGATAACATGGTCAAAGGGCACTCAGAAATCCCAATTGGACCGCATTATTACGTCACATGCAACAGAAAAACTCTTCTACTTCGTTAAAGGTTAATAGGGGGGTTTATAGGGGTTAATAGGGGCACCTCCAACCATAAAATAATCTGGGGGCAGTTAAGAACAAGCCGATTTTTAAACGAAAATGAAGGCACCAAACACATGGAACAAAAGCAACCGCAAGCCATAAAAGAGACAACCACCGAGGCCAAGGATTTCAACCATAAACAATGCCATTATGCTGCTTTCAATAGTAAATACACCAAAATAAAATACTATAATATAAACTGGGAGATATAGGAATCAATTCAACGGATGAAAACATCGAAATACCATGGAATTCCGAAAAATAATAACCCTAAAGCTACGAATGACTATCGCCGCATATCGGTCTGTAATACAGGTTACAGAATTTACGTATCCTACATACTAAAAAAATAGTCGAAAAAATAAAAGAATTAGGCAACTACCAAGCTGCCTTTTTAAATAATAAGTCAACATATGACCACATCTTTACGCTTAAAAAATGGACGCTTGGATGGAGAATGGCGTGCAGGAAAAAGTACTTATGTACTCGCCCTCAACATAGAAAAAGCTTTTGACAATGTTGACCTCAACGCACTGCGAAATATTTTAATACAACGAACCAATAAACCTCTAACCAACAGGATAATCAAAGTTTGCATGAATGAACGAACAAGCATAAAATGGTGTGGCCAGCAAAGCAGCTAGATTATCAAAGGAAAGAGAAACAAGGTTGCCCGTTGTCCCCTCGACTCTTGACACTGGTCATGGGTGAGGTTCTTAGAACCATTGAAGAGGAAACTCGATCAAACTAGACCAGGATCGGGAAATCTTACTCCCCCTGGTATTATCATTTGCCGACGACCTTATCTTCATTACAGATAATCTAGAACGGCTAGAAGGAATCCTATAACTTATTAAACCCTTACTAGCTAGTGTCGGCCTCCAAATAAATTAAACAAAAACAAAAATACTAATTAGAGTACCCATAGCTACACAGAAAACAGCCCATGTGACTATTATTGGAATAAATCTACCTACAGTCGATGAAATAAAATACCTAGGCACACACATAACATCTGAATTAAGCAGGAAAATCATAATTAAAAAACGCTGCCAACAGGCCACTAGAAACGCAAAATCACTATTACCATTCATAAGAAACTCAAAGATGAACTGGAAACTAGCCAGACTCATGTATCGAATGGTGATCGTGTCATGTATGATACACGGTTTGAAAGTATCGGTACTCACTAAAGCTAACAGGTCAAGATTGAGAAGGTATGAGAAAGTTATCATGAGACTTGATTAACCACGCTAGGAATAAACCAAAACAAAAGAAAATTCATGAAATCATAGACGGAAATACTATAACCAAACGCATCAAGAACCACAGGATGTGCTTTCTCACATGTGCTATGCACATGTGCACAGGCGCCATGAACCACACCCGTTACATGCAGCAATGCAATACAAGGCCAAATCCAAGAAAGTCGGCTGACCTATTTACATTTGGAATGACAACCTAAAGCAGGACATGACTTCGATAAGGAAATCAACTTTTGGAAGGACACGGCTGAAGATCGAGATAAGATTAATCTTATCTCGATCTTCAGCCGTGTCAATCTTCAGCCTTCTTAAGAAGGCTGTCAGCGAGATTTACAAGAAATCAGAAACGGATAGTAGCGAGACCTCAGATGAAGACATTGGAAACAGCAACATGTAACAAAGCATAGCAGGGACACAGAAAAGAGTCGAGAAGGCAACTGGACCTGAGCCAACCTGGCGGCGACGTTTTTAAAAGATGCCCGCCCTCCCATAGATAAATCACCCGTCTCTCCAATATTCCATTGCTTACTCTAGGATGCATATCCGGTACGGCTCTACTAATCCTTCCTATCCTAAGGGCACGTCTTCCTGACCATTACCGCGCCCCCGGTCTGCTCTTTGATATGCAATGGTTCCTGTAGTCCCATGAAACATGAGGCTCCAGGGTCTAGTGCGAATCCTTGGGTTCTTTCGAGCAATCGAGACTGGTTTAACCACGCTGTGCTCGGTGGATTTCATTCATTCATATTTACGTTCATAAACATTTAGTAGGAGGGGATGGTGGCTAAGTAATAACAGACGCATGGGACGATCGATCAGGTTAAGCTACGCTTGCCGCGGTTGGCCCGTGGATGGGTGACCATCTTTACATAGCAAGAACTCCCGTGCCTCGGAAATCACGTTAAGCCGTTGGTCCCGGCTGTCATTTGTAGATCTTGGACGGTTGTTAAACCAGTCTTACGAAAGGGTATCGTGTTACCCAATAACATCCAAAACCCAGTTGGGTTGTGGAGGTTAGATAGGCAGTCGCTCCATGTAAAATACTGGTATTCATCTGCATCCGGTTAGACTGGAAGCCGACCTCAGCATAGTTGGGAAAAGGCTAGACAGATGAGATGATGATTTACTCTTAAACATTTGCCGAATAAAATCGACGGTGAAGTGCCAATACCTCCAAACTGACATTTTGCGAGAAATTCACTTTTTTATCGTTTTGAATTTAATTAAAGGCGTTATTTGCACGTTCTAGTGAAATATCCTAAGTGTATTTTTAGTTGCAACTTGCAACAGCATTAAATTAAAATGTGGAATACCTCCCAACTAAACCAACGTGTCTATTTTATGGCAGTACCTCCTAACTTTTATGGGACACGTCTGTATAGACGTGTTCGTTGGTTGTTTTCGACTGATAATAATCAGTGTGGTTAAAAACTGGTCTGATCAATTTGGGGTGGCGGTTATCCCTCTCAAGTGTCAGGCGATCATTGTAAGGAGCTGCCACAGTATGAGGAAGCTGCATGTCTCAACTGTGCCACTTGTAATTTTCGACAACTCAGTCATCTCGTTTAGCTCCGATGTTAAGTATCTTGGTCTGCATGTCGCCACTTGTCTTGACTGGCGAAAGCAGGTCACGACTGTCAAAGAAGTTGAGAAACCTTCTCCCATCATACATAAAGGCAATGCTTGTACAATTCCTGATTTTTCACATAAATGACTAATATGTGTGTTACTATGACCTGGATGCAGATCTCCTCAATAAACTTGACCGCCTTCTAAATAACTGCATTCGATTCGTTTTCAATCTTCGCAAGTATGATCACGTGTCCGCGCACCGATTGGTTTTAAAATGGTTGCCCATTCTGAGGAATGCTAGTTGGAGTTGAGGGCTCTGTCTATGTTGTTTTCCCTTCTCGAGACACCCACTTCTCCTTCTTACCACACTTCCCATATTCAATACTTTTGCTCTGCCCATAGTAAAAATCTTCGTTTCACCAACAACCGTCATCTACCTCATCGTCATCCTTCTCACCGCTCCGGTTTCATTCACTCTTCTTTCTTTGTACAGGCGGTTTTTCTTTGGAATGCGCTCCCTCTAAACATCAGGATCGCAACCAGTCTATTATCATTTAAAGTGACAGCATGGGAATATATTTGTGAGAAGTTGGCAGAATCATCCCAGCGGTGGTTCGTTTTCTCCCCTACCAATCGTTATTTCTCCTGACACTTTTTATTTTGTATTAGTAAATATTTTTGATTTTAGAGTTATCTGTCCCTTATGTTGCACTTGCAATGCTCAGCATCACCCTTAGCTTGACTGGTAGAATAAAAATAAAATGCCCCAGGCATTGGGTCCGCCTTTGTACAGTATTTTTTGTTTTACTTATGCATAAAGTTTTAATAAACAAATATATTTATATATCGGTGGTGGCATCGGCGGCGCGTTGATGTGCACGGGTGCAGAAGAGGCGATTCAGATTAACTACGATTTTGTTAAGGATTACGATAATAAAACAAATTGGAGATACAGCACCATAAGATCCTGTCGAAAAGCAGGAGATCCTGTAGTTGTTGATCTGAGAGTCATCCAATACAGACAAAATGGCACCATTTATTATAAAATTAACTTTGATGATGATTGGACAGAGTTATCTGTTAGACCGATAAAACTGAATTCTGTCACTTACTCAGCTTTGCATATGTATTGCACCAATTCCCATAGGTTCTACCAAATTTAATCACCTTCAATCATTGAAAGAAGTCTTGCCAAGAGATAAAAACCACCAAAAATCAATCAAATTAAACAGATGAGCATATTAATCGTGAGATAAATTGGCATAAAATGAGTTAAATCAATTTAATTGATTTTTGATGACTTGATGTTTTTTTTATTAATGAAACTGAGCAGATATATTAATTCAATTGTTTTTATGAAAGCAAAAAATTGCTTCGTTACATTGTTTTTTTTTATTTTCTGATTATTAACAAATTAAAGGTTCCGATTAAAAATATCGGTGGTTTGTTTATTCCATTACCTTCTAAATATCATAACGTTATCACATAAAAGGAAAAAGTACAAAGTTAATACCTCCTATCTAACCGAATACCTACTACACTATCATACAATATTTGAATTCAGCATAATTTAAAAGCATACATTATTATTATTCTAAACTAATAAATACATTAACATTTTTTTAACTTATCAAGAAATTAAATATTTTTTTCAGTTTGTGTAAATTTTTGACTTTGTCAGTTAGATGTTATTGGCACTTCGCCATCAAAATATAAACTTGTACAAAAATAATTGGTAAATGTAGTTTCTAGTGTACTTTTTTCATAACTTTATTGCATAAAGTTCAAAATGTGTCAATTGCGTAATACGTAGTATAGTTACACAAACTGAAAAAAAATATTTAATTTTTTGATAAGTTAAAAAAATGTTAATGTATTTATTAGTTTAGAATAATAATAATGTATGCTTTTAAATTATGCTGAATTCAAATATTGTATGATAGTGTAGTAGGTATTCGGTTAGATAGGAGGTATTAACTTTGTACTTTTTCCTTTTATGTGATAACGTTATGATATTTAGAAGGTAATGGAATTCACAAACCACCGATATTTTTAATCGGAACCTTTAATTTGTGAATAATCAGAAAATAAAAAAAAACAATGTAACGAAGCAATTTTTTGCTTTCATAAAAACAATTGAATGAATATATCTGCTCAGTTTCATCAATAAAAAAAACATCAAGTCATCAAAAATCAATTAAATTGATTTAACTCATTTTATGCCAATTCATCTCACGATTAATATGCTCATCTGTTAAATTTGATTGATTTTTGGTGGTTTTTATCTCTTGGCAAGACTTCTTTCAATTATTGAAGGTGATTAAATTTGGTAGAACCTATGGGAATTGGTGCAATACAAATGCAAAGCTGAGTAAGTGACAGAATTTAGTTTTATCGGTCTAACAGATAACTCTGTCCAATCATCATCAAAGTTAATTTTATAATAAATGGTCTGTATTGGATGACTCTCAGATCAACAATTAAATTCGTGCAAATAGCCTACAGAAAAATCATATTATTAGAAGTGTTGATTCACCCGTTTCGGGCTTGTAAGCTCACGCGAATCAACCAATAAACCAAAATCCTCTGTGACCATGGCGTTATCCTAGAGCAAGACAATACTATCAATCGGTTCAGCTTACTCAGCTATTTGTAGTTGTTTCTAGACCTCTCCACCTCCTAAACTTACTTACATCTATTTACTTACGGCTTACTTCTCTAGGCCTCTCCATCATTTCAAAATAATCAGTCATCCGAATATCCGCCTTTCGTATCTACCTGGACACGAAAGGCCAGCTAAGTTTTCCACCTGTTAAAGCATATTACCAGGATACTAACAGTGCAAGGAGCTTGCCGGCCGCTCTGAGCGAGACAGATAAAGTTATTTGTGACGACGACGCTGAATCTCATTGTGATGTTGTTGCATTTCTCCCGGTCTATCAGCCGTGCGTGGTATACTTGTAGCGACGTCGAATCATAGTTGTCGTAGACGCCATCGCGCTGTTAAAAAAATTGAACGAAATCATTAAAACAAGGATTTGTATTTATTTCTCACTTTGGTTTTCTGTCTTTCCTTGCAGTGTGCTCATGTTACCAAAGTCTCGACCACAAGTTTCAGTTTCTCTGTAACTACTGCATTGCTTTTTGTGGACTCATATAACAGCATCGTTATAAATGTTTTCTTCCAATAAGTATGCTCCAACGGAATATTTTTGAACTGAAAAAGTGGAATTTACTGGAAAGTGACGTCCAGCGAAGTCCACTTTTTTATGGACATAGCTACGATGCGTTTATTTTAGCGTTGTCTCTCGGAAGACAATCCCAGAGAAAAACTGAAATATCCCAAGCTCTTTCACAAAGACCTACATCTAATCAACAAAGCCCACGTTTCGTAAGCATTTGTGCAATTGTTTTGTGAAATGTATTGAAAAAACAAGATGGCGGCGTTGCTTCAGATTTCGGCCACGCGCCAAAAAAATCTTTGTATAGCTTTTCACTACCGTCTTAATGAAAAAGAGCAACTAACATTAACACAACTAACATTTTTTCCAAATTTAGTTTATAAAAATGGTAGCTGCGCCTTTATTATCAAAATCAAAGTCATTTATTCAAACTAGGCTGAGAATCAGCACTTTTCGAACGTTAAAATTACATAAGACAGTCCCCCAAAATGGGGCACCCTTCACCGCTTCCAAGTGCTTGAGCTGGGAAGTAGAAGTGGCGCAACAAACTCCCCAGCAGCACAGCTGTCTGTTCAATTAGAAAAAAAAATGGATTCTACATAATAGTATGCAAAATAATTTATACTACGCGCAACACAAAACATTGAATTTTGTTATATACTGCTTAAACTTTTTTTTGGTATCACCATACCAAAAAAAAAT
Organism: Atethmia centrago; assembly: GCA_905333075.3. Classification (NCBI taxonomy): domain Eukaryota; kingdom Metazoa; phylum Arthropoda; class Insecta; order Lepidoptera; family Noctuidae; genus Atethmia; species Atethmia centrago. The sequence goes on from HG995385.1 coordinate 22,306,157, forward strand.
TTAAGCAGTATATAACAAAATTTCGAAAAAATGTTAATTGTTCCCTTTTTCGTTAAGACGACAGTACAGCATACATACCCTCTCGGATCCCCAGCTGGTGATCCAAGCGTCATCGAATGGTGGCAACATCACTCTGTTCGGAAGATCTACACCATGGATTTCATCTGAAAACCTGTTTATCAGAAATCTTAATTATATATTTTTTTATGGTTATTCTCAATTTTACGCAGGTACCCCCTGTACCACCACTTCAGCGTGAGAAAGAGATGGAGCTATAAGTCCAGTATAGCTCCATCACTTTCCATTGTGAAGTAATATTATAATAATACTGCTATAAGAGGTGATGGTTACCCCCCTGTGCTTCTATTTTCTTAATGTCTCTCGGCAAACTTCGTGTTTTGTCAGTCGTCGGTTTTATATTAGTTTCCCTTTGCAACTGATAGAAAATTCAGAAGTACTTTCGCATTTTATTTATTTACATAACCAGACTACAAGATGGTATTACGTATGGACGTTTCGGGTGTTGATGGGGCTGCCGCGTTTTTGTAGCGCGTCCGGTTTGCCGACGCGGATGTCAACAGTTTTTCGGCCATCATGCGCAAGAGATGCGCATCTCTGCTAGGCTGTGTTCGCGCCAGCCTCAACACCATTCTTAGAACTTTGGCTGATAGGTACTCTCCGATCTTGGGGAGGTGGATACGACTGCACGCAGTCTAGTAGACATTCCCCAGGATCGTCCTGCCTTACGCAGCTTAGAATAAATGTTTTATAAGTACACTAACACTAGTTTATAAGTTTACATTGTTACTAACAAATATGGACGTGATTCTGAAATAAATGTTTTATTATTATTATTAACATTAATTAAATTAAAACGAAGTGAAACCTAAAAAAAGGCCCTCGAGGCATTGTACCGAGGATGCTGGCGGCATTTCCTCTATGCTGGTGAGTTGCGCGAGAAAGCCTTTTCAGTCACCAGTACCTAACATCAACAGAAGTACTTAGTTCTGAATTCAAATTATTATACACAATAAATCTAAGAGGTAATTGATGGACATGGAAATTAGCATTCGATTGTATTCGGAAATGTGATGATTGCCGAGAGACCAGAAGATCAGAATAACTTAGATATTAATTGTTAATTTATATTACGTAAGTTTGATATTTTAGTTTTTATGACTTTGCATGCGTAAGGTAGCGGAAACTCTTAGTGATGTACCATCTTATACCTGTACCTACATTTTGGCAAATAAATCTGAATCTGACATTAAGAAAATAGAAGCACTGTACATTAGTTCGACGATATAATTATTATGGGCGGTCATTAAATGAACATTTCTGCGTTCTTCTCGTGGGCATTAATATAGCACATCGAGATAAATCATAAAAAAACCGACTGCAACTAAGCGCAGCCTGATTCAGTTGGTGGCAGTTATTTAATTTCGGTCTCAGATTTGAGCCATCAATTGCATCAGACTGCTTGTTTTAAAATTTTTAGTTGCAGTCGGGGTTTTGACTTTTTTTTTGTTAACAATCTTTTAGTGTGTCATTTTTTTGGATTCGTCCCCTCAAGCCCTTTATTTTGATACCCCACATGGTCATGGTATAATAATTTTTTTTTTTCAAGACAACTTATTGACGTCTATAATCCGCCATTTTGATTTAATAAAAATAAAGACAAAAATCCTATCCTATAAACGAGTAGTTCTCAAACTTTTTTGGCGACGGAACCCTTTTGGAAAACGAAATATTTGACAGAGCCCTAAAATTATCAAAAATAGTTTTATGTGTATTCTTTATTAATAATCATATTATTTGACATTAACAGTTGTTTATTTTCTTACTTTATGTTTGAATATTTAGATATATTTTGTTTTACTCAGGTTGCAGAGTAAAATAAAATATAATAGTACTAAAACGAAAATACAATAGATTTCATTCATGGGCTTAAAATATTACTGTATCTTTTGTATTTTAGTTTTAGTTCACATTCTCTTGTTTCTAACTCTTTTGATAAGAGTGGCCAGTTACTATATATAGCGTGGCCAATTACTATAGCAGTTGCCCTACCCATTTAGCATTTCTTTTTTCATTGTGACCACTACTTTTGCGAAGCCCCCACAGGGCTTTGCGCCCTAGGGCTTCGCGGAGCACACTTTGAGTATGGCTGCTATAAACCATCGCACAACCTAACGAGTCAGTGGACACCTCATGTATGAAAATCGATCCAGCCGTTATGGTGCTTCGAGCTTACATACACACAGATACGCGTGAAAAACGTATTTGCAGTCGCGCAGTCGGGTACAAAATTACTTTCACACAAGTTATAAAATTGACAGAGCTCTAAAAAGCGGAACTTTTTTCTAAAACACGAAACAATAATGTGCCTCTTACATACTGTACCCTTTCTACGTATAACTTCACGTGGCGGTCATGTTACAAAAATACCGGCCAAGTGCGAGGCGGACTCGCTCGTTAAGGAATCCGTACCACTGAAACATTATACTTTACCTTCTTTTCATTATTTATCACGTTTTCTGTGAAAAAATCATTTGGCTACCTATTACGGTTAAAAAGATACAGTCCCGTGATAGACAGTCGGATACGCATGGACGGAAGGACAGACAGACAGGTAGTCGGCGTACAGCCCGAGGAATTTACGCCGACTTTTAGACTAACTTTGCATTCATTTAAAACGGCGATTTTCTTAATTTAAAAAGAGAGTATGTTAAAATGTATACCGCGAAAACTTCACCACCACGTGTACCTATATTTTTTGAAGAAAATTTCTGATTTAAATATTACTTGGCAGAAAAAAATATTAACAGACATGCTCAGGATTCCACTCAAGAATCCATCGCTCCGCTTTGGATTCAAAGAAACACTCTCGCCTTTAAAACAGTTGTTTGCTCCCTGGGCAAACAATCTACGATTTCAGCTTCGACGCTTGCTGGAGGAATTGTGATGTGGAGGTTTTATACTTGACTAAGATTAATCTTTCTTTGTGTGTGCCATGTGTACTGGGCAAAGAAATTTTAAATTAATTTTCACACCTGCTCGGTAATGTCAAATTATATGTCATAAAAACATAAACTAAAGCAAGTAATTAAAGCTTGCCGGGCATTAATATTGTATTGAATGTCGGGGTCTCCCTTGTTTCATCGAAAAGAAATTGCCAAATTATCACTTCCCAAACAATATTCCGCATAATTTCATTTGCCAAATTATTTACTTAGCAAAAAATCTCTTCACAAATAATTGTAACGCAAACCTAATGTTTGGCAAGTGAACGTTTAAACAATAACTTGTTTTCGAACTAGTACTTTTACCAATTTTTATGTAGTCAAATATTTCAGTTGGAATCACTCATTTTACGCAAAATAAAATTTTTACCTCGTCTAACTAAGTAGTTCGGTTCTCGATAGCTTGCTAAAAATAATCTATTTTATCCATATTTTTTTCTATATAATCTATTCGTATCTGGCACTCGCCGGCCGCTGCCGCGGCACCGCTCATTTCGCTCGCTCGGCTCGTGCGTATGCGGTCTCAGTTTTAACCTAACCTAACCTAACCATTATTTAAAATAATTAACCTACTCTAACTAGTTCCATAAGTAACCATAAATTTGACTTGTTTCATACAAATTCAAGCACATCTTATTCACACAACATATTCTCTAACGTCTAAAGATTGTTTGCTGTAATAAATCATTTGATTAATGACCAAATGCCTAAATGACATTATCCTTGATAATATTCTACTAAGTAAAAATTTGACCAAATGAAAATGTGCGTACTAAAATCATTCCAAACATTGCATTGGTATAAAAAAGGTTGCTTGAATTTGTTTGGGTAGTGAAATTTTGGCAAAATCTTTTCGGCAAAACGGTAGGATCCCCCAAAAAAGCTATAGATTGTATAAAAAAAATAAAACACTGATAAGCTAAAATGTTGTTTGTAGAATAATCTGACAAAAAATCAGAATTATTGCACGTATATTAGTACGGTTTTTAATCGTTAAAATAAATTTTAGAGGTATTTTCGTGATTTTTTTCTATCGTAGCAAATTTGTTGTATTATGTTTTCAATACACTATCTACCTAGTATATATCCTGAAGAATATCATATATTTTTCTGATTTTGTTTACTGCAGTGGATCATATACTTTCAGGCATTATAAAACTTACAAAATTTGCGTTTAGGTCCTATAGTCCTCTTAAAGAAAATAGAAGGAAATTGACCATTCCCCCCTTATCTCCGAAAATGCTGAACTTATAAGAAGTCTATGGTTAAAATGACAAGGTAAATCACTCTATATTGTGCGTGTAAACAGATTAGTTTAGCAGTTGGTATGTATGGAGAACATGCTTTTCAACTACAATGTTTGTTAATTTTAATATGTTTTTCAAGTACAATGTTAAGTTTGTTCTTGGGATAAATTCATCCCAACTATGGCACCCTTCATTGTGTGTGGTCCAACACGCAGTTGGCCGGTTTTAATTTTATTTTGTTGAAATCTCCGCTGTGCACACAACGACTTAGCAAAGTTTCATCACTATCCGAATTTCGGTCAAGCCATTTTCTAGTTTTTGCGAGACTAACGGATATTGATTTTTATATACGTAAGATAACATAGAAGATAGATAACTACGCTATTTCACAATGAAATATAGTTTTATAACACACGAAAAACGGTGAGCAAACACCTCTTTTTTTTTGGGTGGGAAATCATCAAATAACTTCTCCCGCTCTGGGCGGAGCGGGAGGGTGTGTCAGATTATTACTGCACCGTCGACCCGGGCCTGGTCCTTACCGGACGGTGAGCTACCCATTGCTCATCGTCCGCAAGCCCGCGCCTACGGTGGCCGGAAATTCGCCCGGGACTCCCGACGCCCAGGGCGTCTTCTGCGGCGGCTAGGGGCGAGAGGGCGCGAAATTTGCCTTTCCCTCAACCATCCCGCCTCCTCTTTCGCGAGCATTACTGCTTCGCAGAAGGAGGTGACGGCTGCCCATGCCCTCTCGCTCCTGGACGCGAGAGATCTCTGCCGCCGATCGCCTCCACGAGGACACGGCGGTGGTCTGCCCAAGCCGGGCAGACCTCCACCGTATGCTCCACCGTGTCCTCCGGGCGATCCACACAGTGGTGATACCCGGGCGTTTCCTCCCGCCTTATCCGGCACAGGATCCTCCCGAAGCTGCCGTGTCCGGTGAGGACCTGCGTCAGGTGGAAGGTGAGGAAGCCGTGGCGCCTCTCTAGCCACTCCTTAAATATGGGACTTATCGCCACAATTGTGGCGTGCCCAGCTCTTGGTTGCGACAACCGCACTCTCCATGTCGCCATGAGATCCCGCCGGAGCTCCGTCCGCTGTGCCGCGATTTCTCGCGGCAGCGGAGCTACGTCCCGGGGTTTCGCCTCCTCGTGCCACTCCCATACGTGCGCGAGGACTTTTACCTCCAGATCCCATGGCGGCAATCCGGCAAGGAGGCTTGCTGCCTCACAGGAGACCGTGCGGTAGCAAACACCTCTTTTTTTTATTTACCTTTATTTCACCTTTATTTTTTTAATCTTTGTTCAATGTGGCAATACAGTACAATATAATATAATATTACGTATGTTAAATCTCGAGGACATTGAAGAGATTGAAGCATAGTTAAAAATACCTAATACGGTTTGTTTCAATTTGTTTAATTTTCTTGTAATTAGGTCAGATAGAGCCTATAAATAAAAGTTAAACGCTTTGTTACATTTTTGTCTGAACCGCTATTGCAAAAAAACTTTAACTAATAAAATGCGCTAGTTCCTACAATATGTTTAATTTTGTTGCATACCGTATTATTATATTTAATTAAGTAATTTAATGAAAAAAAAACCGCTGGTAATGTTTTTGCTTGACGTACAATTAATTAATGTCGTAATTTTATTTTATCGATATTTCCTGGACGTAAATTAAATTTGAATTTTGAAATAATAAGTTAATTCGGTCCCGTTGGCACCCTTTAAAACGAAAAGTATAAACTAGGTACTTTACTACCTTTGTTTAAAAAGAAAAATAACAGTCGAAAATTGTCGTGGGACACCCGATTGCAACGATGTTCCTTTCGCTTGCAAAGTATAATGTGCGATAAGGAACTATTTTCCAAAAACAAAATTGTTTATTTAAATTAACTAATAATTAATTGGTTGTACTAGGGATACACCTCTGCCTAACCTCTCGGGGATTACAGGCGTGATTTTTTTTTCTTTGTTTTAAGGGCTTTATCGCTGAGCGATAATGTCACCCTGTAACAATCGACATATCGTAAAAACACTGTCATTCTGACATTAATACTTACTTTAAAACAGAAAATGCCAGTTTGTACAGTATCCTAGCTTGTTCCGATAATAGACAAGCCAGGAAAGCATTACGCTCTCCAATATCGTATTTTTTATTAGTTGGACCAAGTAAATTAAACCGCAAAGCTTTATTCCGCACACACTCCATCAAAACATGTTGTACATCTTCGACTACTCCACATTCTTCACAGTTGGGTGACGTAACCTTTTTCATTAGAAAACCAAACTTTCTTGATAGAATGTGACCGGTACGAAGTCTTAGTGCCATAAATAAATCACTTCTGCTAAGCAGATTTGTCCAACTATACACTGGAAGCTGTGGTTGGATGGTCTTATTCCCTTTTCTGTTGACCTCTGGTTAAAGTATTAATTCCACACTTATGTACACTGTTTTATTAATCTTATATAATCTGTATATAAAGAAGGAACATTTACCGAATTTCCATTTCGTTATCCTGAATCTGTTCGTGAGACTACCGAAATTGACTTTTGACCTAATTTAAATATAGACTCCAAAATCGTGTAGGCTATCGGTACTCCTCGCACGGACGATGTGCACGTTTAAATTAATTATGTCCATTTCTTTACATTTGGCATCATCTTATGACAGGAATTGCTTGTAATAGGAGACTGCGCAACTGCCACGTAGCATTGTCTAACGGCACAAACAATGTAGAGAATAAACATTCTAGTTGTGCCTTTGAAGAAGGCACAACTAGACAGACTTACTTGATAAATTTGTTAAGTAGCAAGAGCGCCACGTCATTGTCTGGGTTCTTCCGAAGCCCCCAGCCGGGGTGCTTGATGACCTCCTGTATGCTGGCTATCTGACCACCGCGGTTTGAGTGACGAGAACCCACCCGCACCTTCATGCGAGATACGTGGTTTGCTCTAGAAGATACCATAAACGATTTGGAAGAGCTATTTTCTGACCAGCACGGAGACGTCCGGCGGCCGCTGCTAGAGACGGCGTTGTCAACACTTTTCATAAAAACCACGCGTGTCACCGTTTAGTCGCACTTCGATACAAATTACCTACAGAAACTGACGGCTTTGAAGGCGCTCCATGATAGAAGTTGTGCGCTCACACACTTTCGGCACTACGAATTTTATTAGCACTGACGTATTCAGACGCTGCCGGCGGCGTGGCAATTCTATCTAGGTCTATTGTACTTCAATAGGTACTAAATGTAATTTACCTATTTTTCTATGGTTAGCAAAAAATTTGGTTAGCAAGAAACATTATAGGCAACTGTGTTCCAAATTAACCTATCATCATTTACATAGCACAATCAGCCTATAATGTTCCTACTGCTGGGACACAGGCCTCCTCTGTGTGAGAGGGAGTGGGCCGTAATCCACCACGCGGGCCCAGTGCGGGATGGTAGATGTCACATTATCTTCCAATTTTTGGTTCTACAAATTATTTACACAAAGTAAAGCGCCTGCCTAAGTCGAACCCACGACCTACAACTTGTAAGTCGGAGCCGTTACCACTGGGCCACCACTGCCGTGATGCGTTCCAGTTATATAATGCGTAAACCAATAAGATTACCAAGCCTAAGGATTGCTGGCACGGGCCGTTGTTGTGTAACAAGCCCTTAAAGTTGCTCTTTTTTAGATGTGTATAATTACTCACTTCCAAAGACAATTGGCCGTGGTTATCACCATGCGTTCGTTCAGCAGTGCCCCGGAGCACCAGTGCTGGTCGTCCTTCTGTATGGAAACCACGTAAGGATAGTCTTCAATGAGGGCCTCTCTCGCGGCAATCAGCCGACGCGTGTCTAAGAAGGAAGGAAGGGAAATTAAGTCAAAGTAAAAACGAAAATTTAATTCAACACTTTATTCATAATAACTTATTATTTTGGGTTATTTTTCTTATTGGTTGGCTGAACTGGTTTACCTTTCGGAATCTTCCCTGCGCGTCCCTTTTTCGGCTTGGCGTTTTGTTTCTTGCTTCTTTGTGTATTTCCTTTAAGTTTCTTATCCTTTTTCCTCGCTACTTGCTTTGCTTTTGGCTGTTTAGCTGATTTTGTTTGTTTGCCTTTCGGTTTCGCTCTACCGGCTGCGGCACGCTTGCCTTTTGGTTTCGCTCTACCGGCTGCGGGACGCTTGCCTTTTGGTTTCGCTCTACCGGCTGCAGGACGCTTGCCTTTTGGTTTCGCTCTACCGGCTGCGGCACGCTTACCTTTTGGTTTCGGCTTTGAGTTGCGATTCGCCCGTCCGCTAATCTTTTTCGGTGCTGCCTTGGATTTGGGCTGACTTTTTCCTTTCTGTACAAGATTATTCTTTTTGGCCATTTGTAAGCCTGCTCGTTTAATTTCTATATTATCAGTTGTAGACTTTGCTGTCGTGTTGTTAATTTTTATAGTGCTTTTAGATTCTTTTTGAATTTCTTCAGGTGAACTTGATTTTCCTACAGTCGTTTCTGCTGCAGCCGCTGTGGGCATCGGCGTGGTTTCTTTTACCTTCTCTACTTCTACTGCTTTTGGTTCTATCTTCTTGTCATCTTTTTCAACTGAAGATACGTTCAGCACGGCAGATCTTTTATTTCTTATAATGGACCAAGGGTACTCCAAGGGCAAAACTTTTTTCACCTTGGTCTTTTGGTCATAACCTTGATCCACGGGGAAATAAGGGCTGTCGGGGACACCACCCTGGACCACCATCGGGTTAGACCCCAAAAGTTGGAACACGGTGTACGATCTAGCCACTGGTGGATTAGTAGCTTTTTCATATTTCGCGGCATTTATTAAAATCTTGCCGTTGATGTAAGACCTATATTTCTTGGGATAGACCGTCCCGATAGCCTTCGTAGTTCCCTCGCCTAGAGTGAAGCTTATAGAAATAGCGAATATTACGAGCAGAACCTTCATGACTGAGGCTTGCCTCCAACGCGAAACAAATCACAGTTGGAGTTTTTTATGACACTTTTATTATTTTCCGTATGGTGTTGTGAAATTGCATTCAAATATTTCGATTGTTATTTTTATTGATTATATAAAATAGTGGTTTTGTTGTTGGGTTATCGTTATTTCATATTAGGTACTGAATTGCTTAGCCGATCACTTGGGTAATATTTTGCGTTGCTTAGATGACAAATACAGTCCCAGTTTTTTAATCGTTTATTATTTAATATGAGATAGGTATTAACATAAAACTTATCATTAGGTTTAAATAGGACATATTGGCTCGCCTAAAATTCAAAGTCATAAGTTGATTATATAACTGTACTCGTCGTCGTTTACACCGAATTACAAATTTTATGACTTTTGTTATTTTTTATTTTATGATTAGAAATAAAAATCCGAAGGCGTGCACACCGAATGTGGGTGTGATTCATCATAATTCTTATCACACAGAACTATATTCTCTGAAAGAGAAAGCACCACATAACAGACCTACAATTCGCCAGTTATTTCCAGTCCAGTTTAACACCTTACCCAACGTCCCTACATGGGATCGAACTCAGGATCATGCACAACCGTCGCGCTTACGACGATTATTATGGCAGTCAAATTCAGAACACATCTTTCATTTACCGTTTCTATCATCAGTGGTTTAGTATGTTCGTTAATAATAATAATCCCACCGCCGTATCTCTACGTTGACGTCGGGGTGGGGCTTGCGCGCTCCGAACTCTGGGTCTGTGCCGGCAGAATTCACTTTGTCAGAACCGGTCTAGGGTAAGGAGTCAAGCCAAGAGATATACAGAAACCTGCAGGGCAGCATGTGGCAAGCTGTTGGGCAGTAGCGACTCCACGGCCCTATCTCCTGGGAGAAGTATTGTTCTTCATCTCTGGCTTGCCTTTATTGGCCGGCTAGAGTGAACACTAACGAGGAACAGAGCTCCCACCTCATTCTTGCCTTTATTGGCCGGCTTAAGTGGAGATTCGCAAGAACAAACGTGTTCGGTGGAAGGAAGTATTCCAGTAAATGCTCGTAGGAATCATGACCATCTTCCAGGCTCTGGGATTGTTCTGAAAGTCGTGGAACACCTCTCCACTCCTCAAGCACCTCAGGACATGTTGTCCCTTGTCGCTACGTCACTATGTGCTAGCGACAGTTTCCGGGGGCCCATTATTGAGTGTGCAAGTCACCCCCTGCCATTTTATTACATAACATTGATCAGGCAGGGGACATACATCTTCCATAGTTTTAGGTTACCAATCCACTATAGCCACCCAAACCCATATCCCATTATGTTTTGTTTCCATGTTCTGTAATAGTCCTACACCAACCGGGGATTGTCCTTGGGTGGATTTGCATAGTGCAAACAGGGATAATCGTCGGTTGGTGACTAAACACCTTAATTTGTCTAAGGGGCTTCTGCGAGTTGGCTTCGGCCCATCGTACGCCTTCTAAAAGTCCGGGACCCCAGGGTCTCGAGATATTTCAAAGACATAATAATAATAATAATAACCCCACTGCCGTATCTCTTCGTTGACGTCGTGGTGGGGCTTACGCGCTCCGAACTCTGGGTCTGTGCCAGTAGAGTTTACTTTGCCGGAACGGGTCTAGGGTAAGGATCCAGACCAAGAGAGATATAGAAACCCGCAGGGCAGCATGTGGCGAGCTGTTGGGTAGTAGCGACCCTACGGACTGTATCTCCTGGGAGATGTTTTGTTCCTCATCTCTGGCATGCCTTTATTGGCCGGCTGGAGTGAACACTGACGAGAAATAGAGTTCCCACCCGATTCTTACCTTTATTGGCCGGCTTGAGCAAACGAGCTCGGAGGAAGGAAGTATTCCAGTAAGATGTTGGTAGGGATCTTGACCGTATTTCCGGGATTGTCCTGATAGCCGTGGAATACCTCTCCACTCCTAACAAGCACCTCAAGACACGTTGCTCCCTTGTCACACACACACACACACACAAACACACAACACTATGTGCTAGCGACCGTTTTCGAGGGCCCATTATTGAGTGTGCAAGTCACCCCATGCCATTTTATCTGTGCATTTTATATAAAACATTGGTCAGCCATAGTCTTTCCATAGTTCTAGATAACCAGTTCACTTTAGCCACCCAAGCCCATAATCTAATATCTTTGTTTCCATATTCCGCAATAGTCCTACACCAACCGGGGGCCAGTATGCAAATGCGCCCAAGGACAACCTTGGGCGCATTTGCATAGTGTAAACACGGATAATCGTCGTTTGGTGCCTCATTAATTTAAAAAAAATTTAACGCGCCTCTGCGAGTTGGCTTCGGACCCTGGTACGCCTTCCGAAGGCTCGGGACCCCAGGAAACGGAGAGATGTCAAAAGACGTAAAAAAAAAAAAATTATAATAATATTTTATTGACATAAAAGTATGTATTACATTTATTTATGGAAACCCTGATAGTCTAAGATCCTAACTAGAATCGATTTTCACCCATCTGTTTAATGGATGAAAACTATGAAAAGTATTTTATATCAAAATAATTTAATATACACTTCTCATCAGAAACATCGAAACACTTCCGTTTTTATGGTTTCTGTCTTAAATTCAACACAAAAGAGTTTTCATTCCATGAAAAAAATCACATGATTGTATAGCTGGCAGTTTGGCCATTACAGTTATAAGCGAAAATCCAAAATTCAAAATTAGAATTTCATTTGTTTATCCTTTATATGAAATGATTCACTGTTTTGAGACAAATGTGTGTTTAGAGTTGGAGTACGTTTCACCTTTGAAAACTAAAAATTTGCGCTTATCTTAAAACATTTTGCTCTGTGTTCTGTATACTGTGTGTGTACTGTGACTTTGGGACGTCTGAAAAAGTTGTTTTTCTTAGACCTAGCGCGCACCACGATTTTCCTTTTTGCGACACGATTTTAGAATCGCGCCGTAAAATATCGCAGAAAGTACAGTGCACGCACTGCGATAAAAAATCGGTGTTCATTGCTCAGTCTTACCATGGATTCGGTACAAGTTGCTTGTCTCTATTTACTACTTCGGAGGGAAAGAAGAAAAAAGAAAAACAATTGTCAATACTGGACTCATCTTTTACAGCGGATAGATTTACTAAGGGTTTCTTTTATCTAAAATACATTGATCTTCGGCTATATCCCAAAAAGTTCTATGGCTATTCATCATCATCATTTCAGCCGAAAGACGTCCACTGCTGAACATAGGCCTCCCCTAAGCACCGCCACTTCGACCGGTTTTGTGCTTCCCGCATCTAGCGGATTCCTGCGGCCTTCACAAGGTCATCGGTCCACCTTGTAGGAGGCCTTCCAACGCTACGTCTTCCGGTACGCGGTCGCCATTCCAGAACCTTTCGGCCCCATCGGCCATTTGTTCTGCGAGCAATGTGCCCTGCCCACTGCCACTTAAGTTTGGCAATTCTTTGGGCTATGTCGGTAACCTTGGTTCGCCTGCGGATCTCTTCATTTCTGATTCGATCACGTAGGGAAACTCCAAGCATAGCCCTCTCCATATCTCCATATACCTTTTTCTATGGCTATTATAGAAAGAAAATTCAAACATTTGACAGATTACTGAGAATTGTTGGACCTCATATTGAATACAAAAACATTACAAGATTTTGTCATACCTCCTGCCACGGTTTGGGGAGGAATCAGTGCCGACGGTAAGACAGAGCTTGTCTTTGTGTCTGGGCCACGTCTGCCTGCACTAAACAGTCATCGGTACATCGAACAGTGTTTTGAGCCTCACGTGATGCCCTATGCACATTTTATTGGCAACGGTTTCATATTCATGCACGACAATGCTAGGGCTCACACCGCGAACGTCGTACGAGATTATGTTACCGAAGTAGATATCTCCATTATGGAATGGCCAGCAAGAAGCCCGGACATGAATCCGATTGAACATCTATGGGATGAATTAAAGAGACGAATTCGTACAAGAGATCCTGCCCAGAAACACTTAGCCAGCTGCAAAATTCAATCCAAGAGGAATGGAATGGAATGCCACAACATTTGATCGTGACTCTCATCCGATCGATGAAGAACCGTATGGAAGCAGTAATAAGAGCTCGGGGAGGGAAGTTATTAGATAAACGTTTCTTAGCTTTTTTTTCATTTACGTGTTTTTTAATCAATTTCTCTTCTCTTCGAGTCTTCCCGGATTTAATGAAATACAGTAAGATAATACCACTTTTCAAATCCGGAGACAGTAAAGACACCAATAATTATAGACCCATATCCGTGTTGCCGGTTTTCAGCAAGGTGTTTGAAAAGGCAATGCTTAATCAAATGCTCAAGCATTTTAACTCGAATAAAATCCTTCACGTTCAACAGTATGGTTTCACTAAAGGACGGTGTACGACCGACGCCGGTGTATCCTTACTAAAACACATTTTTAACGCGTGGGAAGAAGCGCAAGACGCCATAGGAATCTTTTGTGACCTCTCCAAGGCATTTGATTGCGTCGACCACAAAACATTACTCTTGAAACTTGAGCATTACGGACTTGGAAAACATGCGCTCAGCTTAGTAAAATCTTATTTAAATGATAGATGTCGAAGTTGAGACGGGCGGTTATTTTTTAAAAATACGCAGAACCGCAGACCTTATTATGGTCTTCGATTCTGCTATAGCAACAATGGATTTTACGTTTAATCTATCAAACAGACTCAAGGATTTAAGAAAAATAAAAACAAGAACTACTGAATAATGCAATAATTTTTAATCAAACAGGCATAGATTTTACTCACAATGTTTCCTCTTCAAAATTGGCAGCTCAACTGAGCTCCGCGCTCGAGCCGCGCCTTTTATTAACTCGTTTGCCCCACCGGAGACAAACGTCAATCACATAGTATTTTACCGCCGAATAAACAGATAACGTTTAAACGTTGCATTTTAAAAAGTGAGTAATTTTTAGGTAGTATTTACAAAACAATGTTCCAAAATAAAAAGTTATTTAAAAATAATCAGAATGTGATTTTACTAACATTACCAGATTTAATTAGTCATGATCTTGGCATTAACAGCTTATGTCAAAATCATTACCAATCAAATCCAAGCTTTCTAATTAATTAACAAACATAAAACTTCTGTAAATAATGGTAGGTACTATTATAAACTTATAATTACGAAATCAACTTATTTAACGGCCGAATAATCTCCGCGGCGACATAGACAACAGCAAGTACAAATTAATGGTATCAATTCACTTGGTTTAAAAGTAAAAATGGGTGTTCCACAAGGCTCGATATTGGGTCCTTTCCTCTTTTTAGTGTATATTAACGATCTACACCATTTATTAAATAATCAACCACAAATGGTGTTATTTGCTGATGATACCTCTTTAATTTTTAAGGTAGATAGACGTGGTACTAATGTTGAACACGTAAATAACGCCCTATTGCAGGTTCAGAATTGGTTCACTGCCAATAATTTAGTATTAAATGGGAAAAAAAAACTAAGTGCATTAGATTTTCTTTACCAAATGTCAAAAGTAGTGATTATAAGATAGTATTGAATCAAGAGAAACTAGAATTCGTCGATAAAACTGTTTTCCTGGGGATCACGCTCGAGTCAAGGCTACAATGGGGTCCTCATTTAACATCTCTTGCAGGACGGCTAAGTTCAGCGGCATATGCTGTCAGAAAAATCCGTCAATTTACTGATGTAGATACCGCGAGGTTAGTCTATTTTAGTTACTTTCATAGTATCATGTCTTACGGTATTTTACTTTGGGGACGGGCTGCAGACATCAAGTCAATTTTTATTCTGCAGAAAAGAGCTATCAGAGCCATTTATAATCTCCGCAGGCGCGATTCTCTAAGAGACCGGTTTAAGGACATTAACATCATGACGGTACCTTGTCAATATATCTACGAAAACATCGTGTACGTAAGAAAAAAATACATCTTTTTAGTAAAAGAGGTGAAAGACATAATTATAGTACTAGAAATAGGGACCTATTATCTCACCCAGGTTTCAGACTGGCTAAAGTAGGCTCATCTTTCATGGGGTACTGTACTATACTTCAACTGAATGAGATGAAATTCAAATCTTGTATAAAACGCACACTATGCAGGCAGGCATATTATAAGGTGGGTGGAGTACATCGCTGATAAAAATGCTTGGCTCAATGCTGGTCCTGCTCCACAACCACAACCAACTGAATAATTAACATTTGAAAATACTGTTGGAGCAGCTGAACATTGTAAGACTATCTTTGCATTGTATAAATTCAATCTACTTTGTATTGTATAATTGCATTGTACAGGTGTGAGTACTATGTATAATGGAGCTACCATTTACCGGTTAATATGTAATTGACTTGAATGGGCCCTGGCGGCTGAGAGTATGTCATGCTCACTCAGATGTCTCGCTGATGGTGGCGCATGTGTTGGATCATTTAGCTCCCTTCAAAATGGTTGAGCTGAATGGTTCTGATCCGTGTGGCATGCTCGTGAACGGGCGCCGTCAGTTGGGACTGGTCACCTCTTAGCTTCCTCAGCTTATTTGTAATTATTTTATTTAGAAATTGTTTTTGTTTATTTTGCTACTATGGACGCGTTTTTTATTTTACATCGTCTTCACATTTAGTTATAATTTCAACATTATTTTTGTACTAATATTTATGTATCAACATAATTTAAAAGAGTGTCCATGGAGTTTCTTGCCCGTTCTTCTCCATAGGTACCTACTACGCTTTGGAATGGGCAACTAGCTTCATATTTCTAACTGACCGACTCCTTGACAATTCAAAAGTGCCTGTAAATGGTTTATTGAAATAAATGCTTTGAGTTTGAGTTTGTCTGTCTGTCTGTCCCCGCTGTAGCTCAGAGACGCTTAGTACTAGAAAGCCGTTATTTGGCATAGGTATACATATTAATTACGCCGACAAAGTGCTAAAATAAAATCTTGAAAATTATTTGTTTTTAGTGTACCTCCCTTGCACGTAATGTGGGGATTATATTTTATTTTCTCGTCTACTTCATGGTGTGGGGTATTTTAGGAGAGGCCGTTCAAAAATATTGCGGGTCTGTGAAGACTACTTTTCGATCCAAGGATCCGTTTGCGTAATATTAAGCATTAGAGTGCTAATTTTAGTTAAGAGTCAAGTGTCCCTCCCCCTGCCAGCTAAATGGTTATTTATGGACATAAAATGTAAATAAAATTCATGGCAGTAGTACATTTATAATGAAATTAAAAGGAAAACTATCACAGCTAAGTGTGCTTTACAAGTTAATAGTCAAAAAATAGTCAAAGTTAATAGTTGACCAACTTAAATTTACAGTTGTAGAATTGACCGTGGCATATATCGATGTAAGGGAAAACATGTTTTTCAACTACAATGTTAAGTTTTTTTTCTTGGGATAAATTCGGACCTATTGCGCAAATACGGAACCCTTAATTATCCGTGGTCCGACACGCACTTGGGCGGTTTTTTTAAATGTAGGTATGTTCCCCTGATACTCGAAGACGGGTGGACCGATTTTAAAAGTGGAAAATTATTTTATCTCATTTGGTAGAGGAAGCTTGCGCGGTGGTACCATATAAATTTTATTGGCTTCGGTAGTTTTTGTGTTATAAATAATACGTATTTTAGAGGTAACCCAGTACTCGGCCGTATATGGCTCACTGGATATCTGAGCCGTCCATGAACCCACTTGTGGAAGTTCTTGGACGGTCTACTTGGGTACGGGCCTACGCGGTAACTTGTGCCCGGTAGCCCCTAACATGTCCCTTGAATGCGGTGTATCTCCAAAGACAGTGGCTCACCTGCCATCTTGCATCACACCCGTGAGGACCTGGACCAGGCTGCGTCAGCCAACGGTATTCGCGTTGCTGAATTTAGGGCCGAAAAATAAAAAAAAACTATGTAGCAGTTACCCAACTTCTATAGTAATTGGCCACGCTATAGTAACTGGCCACTCAACAAAAGAGGTAGAAACAACGTAATGTGATTTAAAACCAAAATACAATAGATACAGGAATATTTTTGTCCTTTTCATTCATGGGCTTTTTTTTTTTTGGTGGGAAATCATTAAATAATTTCTCCCGCTCTGGGCGGAGCGGGATGGTGTGTCAGACTCTTACTGACTAAAACCCACCCGTATTCCTTCCTGTTGCCTGTGTTGCGGGGGCCTCGATGACCCATAAGTACCTTCCCGCGATTCATTCATGGGCTTGCTTGCATTACCTTGTTTCTACCTCTTTTGTTATGAGTGGCCAGTTACTATAGCAGTTACCCTAAATATGTATATTTTTTCGTGTTATTTATTGCCATCGAAACGCTAAAAAGAAGAATATAACACATAGAGTTTAAGTAAAAGGTTTTCTTCGTCTCTTTTCTCCTTTCTAAAGCTCATCATCTGCCTACCTTTTACCAAATATGTTGGAGTCGGCTTCCAGTCTAACCGAATGCAGCAGAATACCAGTATTTTAAATGGAGCGATTGCCTATCTGACCTCCACTACCCAATTACTGGGTAACACGATAACCTTAGGTAAGACTGTTTGTCAGTGTTTTAGCTTCGGCCTACCGGTAACGACGAGTTATGAGTAGTTAGACTAGAATATGTGTTAGACTAGAATCCTGAGTGCAGCGAGAGATTGAAGCTCGCCCAAGACGAAGACATCTTTATCCCCGAGATGAATACTCTACATTTCGCAGGGTAATAAAAACCAATTCGATTCTCGAATTAGTAGGTCATGAAACTGTTTAATAACCAGGGAACACCTAGGCATGTGCAGTTTCATACACAATTCATCAAAGACGCAATAAATATTATCGTAAATATGAAAATAATATAACGCGGATAAATATTCAAACGCGGGGTGTATATAGTGTGGTACAGCTGTTGTGATGACATGCCGCCATTACCGCCACAGATGATGTAGAAACAGCCGCCCAACCGAGCGAGGACTTGGTCATATGCAGAAAAAAAGGTTTTTACTGTTTTAATTATTTTTATTTGATCTATTTAATTAATATACATAATTGTTACTTATTATTACTTCACTATAATATCTTCATTAAGTTGCGTAATCAAATTATTTTGTTCGTCAACGGCCATTAAAACCTATGAAGTGACTCTTTGGTCTAGATGTATCTTAATAGAAAAAAATAAAAAATAAATCACTGACCTCTAATAAAACAACTACGCTGGACTAATACTATGAGAAGTGACAGTTGATTTTTGTGCCAATTCAAAGCGCCCCCGCTCGAGCGTCTCAGGAACTAAAATTGAGTAAAATAGGGTTTTGATGTTCCATATCGATAATGTGTCGATATTTTTCTTCGGATAGTTAGTCATTTTAAATTAAAGATAAAGTAAGGAATTTTTTATCACGTCAAATTATTTGGGCTTGCCAATAATTCAAAATATAATATAATTGTGTTATTGTGTTTTTTTTCGTTCAGTAGGTTGATATAGCTCACGAAGAATACAACTGCCATTTGATTTACTAGGTTAGAGCCAAATTGCAATATAATAGCTCATTCGTTTTTGGATCACATTGTGAACTATTGAGACTCTAGCTCAGCTCTACTCACTCGTAAAACTAGTGTAGTAGAGCGAGGAGATACTTGCTCAAATATACTAGTTTAAAGAATAAGTTACTAATAATAGTACCCTATCCCCATATTTAAAGCTCTGACAGTCATGTGCTATAACTTTACTAGCACGCTATCCACTAGTTTATAGCTTGCAATCTGACCGCGCCCGCGCCCTTTTGTAAATATTTTTCAGTTATCCTTTACTGCAATTATTGTATTACTTACTTAAAAATGAAAAACGTTGCTATCAGCGCCAAACCAAAAAAAGATTTTCTTAACTCATACTTCTTACTACACCACTAGTGGTCATTGAGAGCCCATAGTGCCTATAGAAGTTTTCACTTCAAGAAGAGAACAACAAATAAATATATATATATATATATATATATATTTTATCGTGTTTAGATATCGATACCCAACACGCATGCGGAGTTTCTCTAGCTAATTTAATTTGACCTTGTAGATTAAGACAAATTAAAAAAATATTCTTTCTTTAATTTATCAGAGGTCGTCAAGTTGACCCTAACCTACTCAGCCGGCTAGTCTCTCGGTGCTATTTTCTTATAAGTAGCGAGCTGGACCGCTAATTGGTGCAATATAAGCTTCCCAGCTGGTCCCTCATCAGTGGGTATGGCTTTAGACAATCTGACCACTCTGCCACACTCACGGACGAAGTTTTCTAGTTCGTTCTCTAGTTGAGTGCCGTCACCTGAAAAATAAGTGGAGAGTTTAAAGGAATTAGTTGCTATAGAATTTCAAACCCTAAGACCAGCGGGGTAGTTGCGTAATTCACTTACAGTAACAAATGGATAGCATTTTGACAGTTCAACAACATTCATTCCGTTATTTACGTTGTTGAGCAGACAAATGTTTCTAACATATGAAGCAATGGATTAGCAATATATTTCAAAATCATTCAGATTTTGATTGATAGCGTACTGTTACGCAGTTAGGGTGCAGTTCCAAAACGTACACGGAAAAAAAGGATCTGTTCAGCGAAGAATATCAATATTCTCAGAAAAATTGTTTCAATCCAAGTAAATATTTTCTTAACGTAAGTAAATGTACTCAGTCCGAGAAAACCTGTTTACTCAAATTAAGAATAATAAATAGGTACCTACTTGGTTTTTATTCTTGACTTATGCAAATATTTTTGATTCAAGAGAATCAAAAATATTTGCTTAAGTCAAGAATATTTTCTTCAATTAAGATTATTATAGTCTTCTATAATAATCTTAATTGAAGAAAATATTCTAAGAGAGAAATAATATTCTTAAAATTAAACTTAATAATTCTTCACTTAAGTATAATGTCTTCGAAGAAGATAATAAAACTAAGATAAAATTTTACTTCATTCAAGAATATATTGTTTTCCCCATATATGAATCAATATTTGTCTTGAGCAAAAGGATATTGTTTTAATTTAAGACATACTTTTTTTCCGTGTAGCGATTGATATAGATAAACGAGAACTTTTGTCTCGGTCATTAAGCTCCCAGGTATGATGGTCCTTTAAAATAAGTTCCTACAATGGTTACCACCATTATACTGCTATTTCGGCGTAAAACGTTGGCCACTTTGATAGTGGTTCAAAAAACAAGTTGCATAATGAGCCTATAATGTCCCCACTCCTGGGACACAGGCCTCCTCTCTTCGAGAGGAAGTGGGCTGTAATCCACCACGCGGGCCCAGTGCGGGTTGGTAGATGTCACATGTCCCCGAATTTTTAGTTCTAGGACATGCCGATTTCCTCACAATGTTTTCCTTCACCGTTTTGAGAGCAGTGGTAATGAAACTATTTACACAAAGTAAATCACCTGCCTGGGTTCGAACCCACGACCTACAAGTCGTAAGTCGGGGCCGTTACCACTGGGCCACCACTGCTCTTTGAAAACGAGTTGGATTTAACCAATAACGATCAATAAGGCAGGTATAGGAATCAGTTGTTCGCACATCGATAGGTACAGTCAGCGTCAAAAATATCGGGACGAACCGACTGTTCAAAATGATCTCGACAACTAAGAAAATTAAACTTTATCTCGATTTGATAAAATTCTTGTCAGAATGACAGTTGTCGTGTACTTTCTTCATTTTGAAACAGTTATTGTTTCATTGAGTTAACATTTAATTTTCATAGTTGTTTAGATCATTTTGAACAGTCTGTTCGTCCCGATATTATTGACGCTGACTGTACCTATTATTATTGCATTAAGATTTTGTCTAAATATGTATTTTTTTTTAATAATTATTCAATCTCGAATGAAGCACATAGGTAACTCACCTTGACCAAGTCTAGAAGATGGTGGTTGTAGACATTTATTCGCAAGCCGGGCGAGTTGTGACCTTTCCGAACTAAACGCTTCATCTAAGTCAAACAGTTCCAAAGGCGGTGGAGGCGGCTCCCTAAAAGTTGGAGCGAAAACCTGAGACAAAGATATACAAGGTTATTTTTTGGGAAGATGGGATGTAATTCCGACAAAAAAAATATAAGGATCGCATCCAGAAACTATCAATAACAGTATACCTACCCCGTTTTTTTGCTTGCGAGATTTAATCAAAACCTAACCTCGACGAAAACATTAGCCCAATGAAAACCACTTGGATTTATTTTACATCTGGGAAAGGCGGAAGTTAAAACAAAGTCGGTACTTACTGCTAGCTGTAGTGGCGGGAAGGGTGTCTCGAACTGTGGAGCGATCAACCGAAGAGGTTCATGTTTAACTCCAAGTGCGTCATACAGTCCTAGTACTTCTGGCACTGAAATGAGAAAATTAAACCGTTATCCTACTAATATTATAACTGCGGATGTTTGTTACTCAATAACGTAAAAAACGGCTGAACGGATTTGGATGAAATTTGGCACACAGATTAGTTTATATCCTGGAATAGAGGACATAGTATACTTTTTATCCCCGTAGCATGCTTCGAAGACATTCTATTCTGTTCACGATACGCGTTGTGCAAAATTTGTGAGCTATAATTAACCTAATAATTCAAGATAGTATTTTGTGCACAATTTCTTAACCTAACAAAAAGTACCTACTAGGCTTGCATGAATTCACAACATTATTTAAATCATTATTAGTATTATGCTACTAATAGGATTTTAATGAAATTTTGCACAGAGATAGTTTATATTATGGATTTGGATTAACACATAGGGTATTTTTTATCTCGGTAGAACATTCTCGTGGGATAATTTCCGACATCCACGCGGGTGAAGCCGCTGGCAAAAGCTAGTGATTTTTTTTTTTCGTAATTGGTGGAGAAAACATTGGGGGGAAACTGATACGACATTCTCTAACTCCAAAAACCTTAGTCAAACAAATATCAAAGACATGTGACAGACTCTGGGCCCGCGTTTGATTAGGGCTGCAGTGGGAACATATAGGCTGATTATGTCACTCACACTGAGCCAGGTTCAAAGAGAAAAGGCGCCACGTGAACAGTGCGTGTGGGTGAAGGGGGGTGAGGCGCGGCGGGGGCGCGGTGGCGGGCTCGGGGAGCGGGATGCTGCTCAGCCACATCATGTCGCCTAGAGTGCGGTACTCGTTGATCTGAAAACAAAACTTACAAATTATTATTGCCATCTGCCTAGCCTTTTCCCACTAGATTAGGAACAACTGGTTGTTCCACACCGAAGATACTTTTTGTAGAGAAACATTTTACAAGATGATAACATATTAAGTCATCATCATCATTCATCATCATTCCAGCCGAAAGACGTCCACTGCTGGACATAGGCCTCCCCCAATAGGGAGGGTTTGCCATAATCGCCACGCTTGGCAGGCGAGTTGGCGATCGCAGTATGGTGTTAAAATGCATAGAGAACGCTGCTGCCCATTCTCTAGTAGTCTAGTCCCTTAGTCGCCTTTTATGACACCCACGGGAAGAAATGGGATGGTGCTATTCTTTACGTCCGGCACCACACGGAACTAAGTAACCATATTAAGTAACTTTCTACGGCTTTTGCTATAAATTTTTGTGACCTACAAAAAGTAACTCTGATGTGGATGCACCTTAACTCAGATGCGGCAGAATTTCTACTCTGCCATCAGACTTCCCAAACCAAACAATAGAATTGTACGGTGGACCTTGATATATTTGGGCATCTTACTGTCTTGACTGCCACACTTATATTCGTATTCAAACTGGGCGTGACCGTTTTACGTGCTCTCCGAAGCACAGAGATGTCCGTGCTTCGGAGGAGGAACGGTCTAACAGACATCGGATCCTACCTAATATTATAAATGCGAAAGTAAGTTTGTTTGTTACGCTTTCACGCTAAAACGGCTGAACGAATTTGGATAAAAATTTGGCACATGGGTAGACCATGACCTAGATTAGGATATAAGATACTTTTTATCCCGATATTCACACGGGATCGAGTTTTATGCGGGTCAAACCGTAGGGCGCAGCTAGTAGTCCATAATTATGAATTCATTCAAGTAAACACAAATTATCTGGTAAATTGAATAGGTTTATTTTATGTTCATAACAAGCCGCGAGCCCGATGGGATTCAAGTGACAGAAACGACGAACTTTCATACAAACTTTTATCCCATATTTAATCTCTTTAGAGAATGAATTTTCAAAATCCTCCCTTTAGGCGATTAACACACTGCCACGCACCACACAGCGTAGCGCATGAACGCGTGTTCTAACGTTGCTTGTAAGTATCTCCGTTTGTATAGAAAACATGCACAATCCAGCATACAGAAAATGCATCCACGCGCGTTAATTTATTTTTTTGACTCATTATTTTGTAATATTATCAATGATATTAATTTGTATTATTATTTTTATTCTTTGACATATTTTGTGATTGGATTGGAATGGTAAATAAGTGTAATCATATCACCGGTCCTTTAAATTCGAACTAAATAAAACTGTTTTGCATGCCTAATTTATGGTAGATAGTAATGGATTCTTGTAGATTTTTTCCGAACACCTTTATTATGTACCTAGTAACTGAGCAAATAAAATGTATTATTATTATTATTGATGCAGATCTGCACTCCCGCAAGTCCGCGCGTAGGTGCGTTGACACGCAACATGCATCGTGATGCGTGGCAGTGTGATAATGGCCTTAAGGAACTCGTGGGCAAAGTTGTATGCTTCTAGACGCCGTGGTTTACGCTGTGCGTTGTCTCTCAGTGAATGTTAAATCTAAGATTCCTATTACACATAACATAAACATAACATTCGCCTTGTTTTCCAGAAAGGTTGGGCAGAGGTGTAGATTTCTATTAAGTAGATGATATTTCTTACATCAGGGTCCTCAACGTCAACAGGGTTCAGATGCAGGTCGGTCATGCCTCCGAGGTAGTTGAATATCATCTCCCGGATCAGGTCATTGCACTCGCTCTCAAGGTACTGGTCAGCGAAGAAGTGGCCCGAACCTATAGCGAAGAGTTTGCCTGGAAATTAGAGTAATAAAATTTATAATTACATAACATAAAAAAAAATTATTTAAAAAATTAAAAAAACCCTAGCTTGTCAAAAAGTGAATTACAAAAATTGAACTAAAAACTTAAAAACAAGCTAAACGATTTTGAACTGAATACCAAACTTTTCAGCAAAGTCGAGGGACCTGTAAAGAACTCTTCCATGGAACCGTCCCCCGACTGCAATAAACAGATTGGTATTCAGTTCAAAATCGTTTAGCTTGTTTTTAAGTTTTTAGTTAAGTTATCGTAAACAAAGAAAATCAAGGAGAAGAATAGTAGGTGACTGCGGCAGGATGAGCGGAGAACGATAAAGCTTGGAATAAGCTACCTGACCATTTTCTCCACAAAGTGCCTCAGAAAAGGGGAGTAAGGGCTCTCCACCACTGTTTTCAGGATGCTATTGTTACTGAACCGCGTACTACGTATCAGTGATGCGACTTTTTTGCGAATCACTGCGTGGAAGCCGTCAGTACGGTTCTAGGCAAACATCTCCAATGCGCTATAGAAACGGGGCAGTTTCAACAGCATCCTAAACATTGTTGTATTGGATACGTAAGACATCTAGCGATCTTTTGGTGTAGCTGACCCATAGACCCCCGTATACAGACCTTGACAAAACGCCTTGAACAGGGTGATTTTGAATTGGTCCGTACAACGCGAGAATCTACGGGCCAACATGTTCCCTCGGACCGCCCGCGCCGGTGACCTACGTTCCCTTTCAATGTCCACATTATCTTTAAGGTCGTCGGTAAGCATATGCCCTAAGTACTTAAATTGGTGGACTTTATTTATACTCATACCATTTAGACAAAGACTAGGTTCATGATTAGGGCACTTCATGATTAGGACCTTAAAGACCATGTATTCACATTTACGGACATTGTACACAAGGCCGTGCAAGGCACCATACTCCTCGCAGACCTTAAACATTTCTCTGATAGATCTCTCAGTCGGGCCCAGCAGTACCATGTCGTCCGCGTAGCTGATGCTGTTAATACTAACACCACCTACCCGGCAGCCGACACGCATACTACTGAGCTCGACTATGAGATCATTAATATAAAGGTTGAAGAGCCGTGGAGACGTCAACCCCCCCCCCCCCCCCTGTCTCACACCGCACTCCAACCCATACGACTCAGAGAACGTTCCGGCCCACTTCACATTGTTCGTTTGGTTCGCATACCAATACTGCATGAGCTTGAGCACTGCCATGATGCCCACTGATATACATTCCTGTCACCCAGCTTTCTCCAGAGCACATCATATGACACTAGGTCGAAGTATAAGCATAAGTTGTAAAATTTTATGAAAAAAAAAACGTTTTTTCATGAACCATGGCTCCCCCATTATAATTGTTTAAATTTTCACTAGATTATGTTACCCGGGATAAAGCAACGCTTCTAACGATACCACATGCATTGATATTGGCTAAGCAATTTAGAAGTTAAGGTGTGAATAAAGAAACTCACTAACATACATGAACCCTGAAAACATAACACTCCTTTTTTTGCACAAACATACATGAACCCTGAAAACATAACACTCCTTTTTTTGGGCACTCGTGTAATAATCAGCCTATAATGTTCCCACTGCTGGGACACAGGCCTCCTCTCTGTGAGAGGGAGTGGGCCGTATTCCGTAATCCACCACGCGGGCCCAGTGCGTGTTGGTAGATGTCACATGTCTTCGAATTTTTGGTTCTAGGACATGCCGGTTTCCTCACGATGTTTTCCTTCACCGTTTTATATTGCATTAAATAATTGATGAAAATTATAATTGCTTTTGTAAAACTTTAACAAAAGCACAGAGCTAATGGTTGGATGATGGGTCTAGACAAGAAGCATACAATATTGCCAGAGTTCCTAAAGCTATAAAGATAGTGGCCATTAATGAAGATTTTTTGAAAATTCTTGCCTTCAATTCATTGCATGGAAGTCGTCATTTTAGCTGATGGGGAATCCTGTCGAGCACATGGCTTGTAAAATTATAATTATAAATAAAACTTAAAAAAAAAAGCCCAGAGCTATGGTTTAGATTTATAGGTCCAGCAGACTAGACCAATGTTTACAACTTTAGTTCCACGGATAACGCGGGCAATCTTATAAATACAAAAAAAAAACCGGACAAGTGTGTGTCGGACCACGCACAATGAAGTGTTCCATTGTTGGGATGAATTTATCCCAAGAAGAAACACTGTAGTTGAAAAGCATGTTCCCATATACATTCCAATTGTAAATGTAAGTTTGAACGCACAATATTGAGAGATTTACCAATTTAATTGAACACTATAGACTTCTTATAGGTTTTCCTGCAATCTATAGGTATATAAACTATTCTCTGTACGTTTTTCCAAAATTTAGGCTCAACAGCTTCGTAGATTGTAAGATTGATTTTCATAAATTTTCTTTAATAACTTCAAAACCGCTTTTTTAAAATTACTTACATATAAAAATTAATCCTCATAACAAGTCCTTTCATTTGATATGTCACACGGTACAGTTTGTAAAACATTTTTTTATTTGTCTAATATTTCTTCCAAAACTGAAACCCCTATTCAAAATTAATTTATTTACACGATCATGTTTGGATCACAGAAATTCATGTGTGCCAAATTTCAATTTCATCGGTCCAGTAGATTCGAAACAAATCGGCTGTGACGGAAAGACAGATAGACACACGAGTGATCCTATAATGGTTCCGTTTTTTCCTTTTCAGGTACGAAACCCTAAAAATCAAGCCAGCTGGGTGTTCTTCAGGCATGTTGCCATGAGCTGAACTTAAGCGACAGTAACTCATAACGGTGTGGTATAAAGATTATCCAAACAACAAGAATAGAAACGAGGTCGTCCTCGTCCGTCAGACCGGGAGCACCGAACGTAAAACTCAACTCGAAGGTAGGTACTCAATCGTCCCTCTTCATTTTATTTATTTATTTGACATAGCAGACGGTGGACTCGGAAATCTTGCTTTATACTAGATGGCTAGACCATAGGGTAACTGCTATAGTAATTGGCCACGCTATAGTAACTGGCCACTCATAACAAAAGAGGTAGAAACAAGGTAATGTGAACTAAAACGAAAATACAATAGATACAGGAATGTTTTTGTCCTTTTCATTCATGGGCTTACTTGCATTACCTTGATTCTACCTCTTTGTTATGAGTGGCCAGTTACTATAGCGTGGCCATTTACTATAGCAGTTACATTACGTCATTAATATCGTACCTCCACTTTTCTCCGACGTGTACAAAGCCGCAACGGGTCTCTTGACGGGGTAGCACACGTCACTGCTGGATAGAATAGCCGCTGCCGGCTTCTTTACTGTCATTGTGGCTCCGTAAGGGTATACGAAGTTTGGGGTCGCTGGCTCTTCGCTAAAAAAGAAATTGTAGAATAGAATAGAATAGAATATTATTTATTGTTGCTGCAGGTGGTTAACAGATATACTAGGTCCAAGTTAAAAAAGTATGTGATAGTGTAATATTAAGAAAATAAATATAAGGAATAAGTACGTAATTTTAGTTATCCTAGTTATTTTACATCAACTACTCATCACATCACAAGCCCACAACCTGGAAAAACTAAGTTTGGGTGAGGGTTTTCCTGAAAATTCACGCCACCACACGGTGGTTCCTCCCGGAGGTCATAATTCCAAAAAATGCATTGTCAAAACAATGAGTAATCATTGTTTATGTATTTCATTACTCCGATAAACAACCTACCGAAAAGTATAATTATGTCATTCCTTTTTGATATCCCCAGACCCTTGCTCGACGAAGTGCCAGGCCGTGCCGTAGCTGAGCCCGTAGCTTTAAAATCCCCAGATAATAATAATTATCCAACTCTGATCCAGCCTATCCCACCTTGCTGGCCTCCCGCCAGCGATGCCCTAAGCCGTGGTTCATACCCCACAGGGGGTGCCCTTAGCGTGCAGTCGCTTAGTAATGTAAGAAATTCGCCGCAAAAAAATGGTATTTTTCACTTATTAATAGACCTAGGAAGTGAACACCACCAAGTTGCACCACGCTGTTATCAGTGACTCATATGTTGTTGTTTTTAAAATTAGAATTCCAAGAATTCTATTGTTTCTTTGACGTGTTTGTGAAATGAAATTCCAAGAACAAGGTATGTTTTTGCAAATTTATTATATTCGATTAAATATTTTGTTAAAATTTTTACATTATTGAAGTGCTACGCGCCGCACTTATGATATTGTATATTTTTCCGCGACATTGAACTTCATGTAGACTTTTGGAAAGTTGTGCAGATTAAGCAGTCATTGAGTCTACCCTCAAAATAAAGGTCTATTAATATACTTTCTAAAACAGAGATATTTATCTGCTCCTAGGCGCACCTTTGTGATTTTAAGAGGTGCTACGTCGTCAGTTCTGTTGGCGTAGCAGGGTCTACGAAACAATTGACTAATTGATTTGTTTTCTTTTCAGGTACTTTGACAAAATGCACGTTTTCAAGGATGCATTTATTTGAAGTTTGGGCTACTGTCCGTGGTCGTGTGCGTGAATAATACCAACACATACTTCTAGTTTTTCACGATACTATTAGTAATGAAAAGTTAGATATAGGCCCATTACAGAAACGTGTATTTACTTGTGTAAATGTCTGCACGATTAGTGGAAATCTGTCAATAGATCCAAAACAAAATTATTGAATAAGTATGCGGATTCGCTATTTTTATTTTTAGTACGGGACATAGTGAGTATAAGCAGTCTTTCACGGAGTCTTAACTTGGATGATAGTAGTTTATTTGTAACATCTTATGTCCCACTTTAATTAGCCGTAGATTCAAATGCAAGCGAAAAGAAAGTTTTGGAAAAATCTATTATTTTGTGAGTAAAAATATATATAGACATACTACATATAAATAATTAAAAAAAAATAATATAAATATATTATTTTGTGAGTAAAAATATACATAGACATACTACATATAAATAATTAAAAATAATAATATAAATATATTATTTTGTGAGTAAATATACTAAATTATGTAGATATTGTCTTTTTATATTATTTTAAACAATGCACAAAAAACAAGCGCCATTGAAGGTTTCAGTATTTATGACCGCCTTTGTTCGGCCGCTGAACCGAACTTAAGAGAGCCGAGGACATCATCAATACCACACGTGTATCATACGACGTTTTTTAACACACTTGTGAATAAAATAACAAAAAAACTCATTTTATTTAGTAGGTAAAAAGTTTAATTAGAGAAACAATTAGTAAATGTGCAGTTAGTAAAATTATATTAGTTTTTGATGGCATGGCGGTCTCATCAGATAGATTATTTATTGAAATATTTTCATGTTCTATTATAATTTGAGATGGCTCATTATTCGTGTAGGTAGGTGAAATCCAATTATTGGATGTACTTGGTGTTTCGTCAGTAGGAAGCGCCTCAGAATCAAGTTTAATTCTTTTTGTGATTTTTGCACAAATTTCCTTCTTGTTTTGTATGAAATCTTCTACGTATGATTCTGCTACATTGCTAGATCGCCACCCACCATTACGCTTCAGTCATTATATCAGCTCCTGAATTAGCTAGCAATGTAGCAGATGTTCTTCTGAAACTATGTCCAATGTAGCTCTCAGCATCTGCTAAACCTAAAAACTTAGCGATTTCTTTAGGCATAGATCCAATTTTGTTTATACCTTTAGGCTGACAGGTACATTTACCATTCCGGCAATTTAGAAAGAAACGGTCAGTTTTTGCTTTTGGTGACCGCAAATTTCAACAGTGAAAACGAGTTGTGAAAAATGTTTCACTATGGCGGGAAAAATTAATCAGTTTTCCTATGCGCGCGCATTGCGATCGACCACAGATTAAAGAGATGAGTTTTTTTTTTATTTTCGCGCATAGGGTTTGCTCCTATTTTGCCACGTACAAAATGGGGAATTTAAAGTTTTCTTTTATTACAGAGAAAACAAAAGTTATATTTGAGTGAAAGTTTTATTTATTAAACACGTACGAGTTAAAATTATCTATTTAAATAAGAAGTTGCATGAAATGAGCAAGCAATAGGAACATTAATTTATTGGCTGTGCCTCCGCTGCCGGTACCGGTTCCTAATTTATTTGTTCTATTGAACACGATCTTCTTTTTGAATAAAAACTTTTATAAGGACAAAGCAACTCAACCAATAAAATTAAAAAAAAAATCTATAACTCACTAGTGAGTTATAGCAATGAAAAAGTCTTAGTTTGATTATGGGTGTCATTCTGTGCCTA
Organism: Atethmia centrago; assembly: GCA_905333075.3. NCBI lineage: Eukaryota > Metazoa > Arthropoda > Insecta > Lepidoptera > Noctuidae > Atethmia > Atethmia centrago. The sequence continues at coordinate 22,336,657 of HG995385.1, forward strand.
ATTGCGGTGACCATAGAGCCACTTTATGAGCAAGTGTGTTGAAAAATATATGATGAAGTTCATCATTTGTTTCATTCATTCGTTCATCATTCAGTCCCGACTATACCGCCGTCTCCACGGGCGAGAAAATCGCGGCGTAATCTCGTCGTGCCATCACATTCAATAGAAACTTTATGAATCAATCTCCACACGGCAATATCATCGTGGCGATAATTTGAAGGCACGGCGTGACTATCGCCGCGATTCTCTCGTCCGTGGAGATGACGCCTAATGAAAATATAGGCGCTTTGACACTTTTGACAGGTGCCCGGACCTGACGTCTCAGTGCTGCCACCTAGTGAACGTCATTTCAGAAAACCCTCATTAAGCAAATCTATACGTACCTTATCAACAGGAATTACTACCGAATACCCCTAGCCACTATTGCTCGTTTGACTCATTGTTTGTTTACTTACCTAGAAGTGTGTTCAGCGAGTTGAATTAATATCTTCAATAGCTGGACAAAGGTCTCTCGGTTTGCACGTTCCGTAGATTCATTCATGTCGTCTGACATCGGCTGGGAACATGAGGCGAGTCGCTGCGCAGTAACAAATTCACGTGTCAGCGGGGGCGAGGGGTGCGGTACTGCGCAGCGAGTAGCGCACTTCAGAGCCGCCATTAAGTTTGAATCGAGCTGTACCTACGCTTTCCTTCTAGAGTTGGCCTAAAGGTAAAAAGTAATAGTGCAAAAGATAGAAAATAATTATAGAACCTCACAGAAAATCATCAGACTCGCTGCTATAGTTGGGCATCTTCATCAAGTACTTGGTGACGGCTCGGTTCAGTATGCCGTTGGACACGTGACACTCCTTAGGGTGGTAGAACTTGTGGTACTTGGCTCGGACCACGCAGTCTGGAAGAGATAGGCAGGTTGACGACAATAACTTTATACAAAAAAAAAAAACAACCGACTTCCCAAAAAAAACACTACAAACTGAAAATTAACAATATAGTTTCGGTGGTTGTTTTTTTTTTGTAAAATGTTTTTGTTTTTCACTTTTTAGTCGTAGTAGGTACCTACCCCACACAAATTCGAATATCACTCACTACCTGCTGTGTAAATAACAGTGACAGGAAGTTATTAGAACATCATCCATATAGACTAAGTAATACGTATTATTGAAGCTAACTCAAAAATTACCCAAACAAAGTTAATGAAAATAAAATAAATTATACATTAGACACAACTGAAAAGAGAAAAACAAGCATTACAATCAATAGAATTTTGGTATCGCAGGTGGGTCGCACAAACAAAAGTTACACCATACAGGTTATCGGTTTGTCCCGGGGGCCTGCGATACCAACATTCTATAGATTGTAATGCTTGTTTTTCTCTTTTCAGTTATGTGTTTTTGTAGTCGGGTTTTTTGTTTTTTTTAAATAATTTATTTTATTTCAAGCTTTTTAGTTTTATTAACATAATATATATCGCCGTTATACAGCGAAAACCAATTAATACGCAAAAATAAGTTTTGCAAAAAACGCTATTAACATTTTTAATGACAAATATTTCTTACCTGCACCATGATTATGTAAATCATTAAGGTTATTTACGATTGTATAATTCATCCTTTAATGAATGTAATGTAAATATTTGTATTCTACTTAGTGGTTTAATCCAAAAACTCTATTAAAGTTCATAGGGTACCCTAATTAATTGGTTTTCCCTGAATATGAACAATTTTTATTAATAGTAATTTATCGAGAAACAACTTAGATAACACTATCGTTAATGTTATAACACATTTTATTATAATTATTTACAAAATTAGATTGAGTCAAAAAGTTGTATTTGTCCATAGAAATAAAAATAAAACCAAAAATGCAAAAATTTACTTGGTTTTACCTGTACTGAAAACTGTTTTGAATGAATTTATCCCCAATGAAATAAAAAAAAACTTGTTAGTTTTCATTATTTCAATTATTTATACTTAGTTTCAATGGTGTAAGGATATTGATTATTATTAAATTAAAACCATGTCTTTAATTAAATTAAATTTTAATGCTGAAAAAAATAAAGAATACAAAAATTGTTCAATCTTCATCAGATGTTACAGGATCTTCGTCTGATGCAGTACAATCAGGTAACATGACTTTGCATGCAACATTACTATTCAACCCTTGAAACCAAGCATGGAACTCTTGCGGAATAACCCCTTTGTCACATAGTTGTAACAAGTATTTTTTTTTTGGCAGCACTGATGCTTAAAGGAGTTTTGTAAAGCTGCAGAAGTTTTTCAGGAAAATATTTTTCATCCAATCTATACGAAAAGAGGCGAAGGGTTCCTCGATAAGTGCGAGCAAAATGGGTCATTCCGGCGCACTTATTAAGTGCGCTGGAATGACTTTTGAATTTGGAACACTATTTAATTAAAAAGTTTGAACGTAATTCGCTTCGATAAAGTCCTAACCGGCAATAAAAAAAAGCGCTCCTGCCGACGCGGTATTGAACAAACAAATAAAAAAATACACGGGACCTTCTTATTCGTTTTTTCATTATTTTTTGTCAAAATATTACAGACAATTTTAATTTGATATTAATATAAATTTGTAATTTGGTTATTAACACCACGCCTTGTTTAGCAGAGGTTTGGCAGAGGTGCACCTGTAGGACACCCACATTTCGCCAGTTATGTTTAAGTCCCATGTAATAGGGGGCGAGCCTATTGCCAACAACCGGACACATCTAGACTCCGGGCTGCTACTGAGATATTCCAAATAGAAAAACCCGCCCGCAAAAACACTGCCCGTCCCGGGAATCGAACCCAGGAGCTCATGCTCAGCAGTAGCGCTTGCAACCGCTAGACCAACGAGGCAGTTAATTTGGTTATGTAAATATAAATATTCATCACTACTAAAAGCAGCTCTTATTTATTTTTCTCATAGAGCAAAAAAAAAAAGCAGAGTGTGCCACACGGTACCAAAATGATTTAACCTCGAGCGACGTACTTTGAATCCCTTGCTACGCTTAGGATTCTACTCTAGAATCCCTCGCCTGGCTGGGGATTCTACTCTAGAATCCTTCGCTTCGCTCTGGATTCAAACAATCGCTCTCGCCCTCAATACATTATTTTGGTCCCTTATGACACAATCTACTTTTGTTGTATTCGTCTCGGGTGTTACTGACGAAGTATTTTCGAGACTTTTTTTTTTAATTTCTTGTACCATAGCCATGCTCTCTTTGTGTTTCCGGTTCTATATTTGCCCAACCCGTGTTTTCTTTTTGCCCGATTTTTTTTAAACGTCATTGGTGGAAAACTTCTCAGACATGTTGTAATTGTAAAATATCTTTGACTCTCCTTTAATAAACCTCAATCGCTTTATCTTTAACCATTTTACAACTTTTCCGTCTGTATCCTTGGTTGTATTTTTCAGAATTTGGTCCGATAGTACTTTCAAATCTTTAAATTCAAAATATTTCAATTCTTTGATTTTGTATGGTTCTTTCACAACTTTTTTGTTGTCTTTTTTGTATATGTTTTTAGATCTTGCTCTTTTGAATACGTTAATCCATTCCGACATAGAATAGATTGCTGTATTTTTCTGTGCCGCATCGATACTGCTATGCATCGAGTCTGCCTCCATGTACGAGTGTCCGCTTTCTAAGAACTTTTGTTCAATAATATTTAAATTTTCAACTTTTTGTACGGACTATAGTAAAACTGCAGCCACGTTTTTGTTGCGGTTTTGTCCGCCACACGTGTCCGAGAACATGCTTACTTCAGTCACATAATTCGGTATGCATTCTGATAAATAGTTGTACAAGATCGTCCCTATCTCACAACTTCCTTTTTTTCCATTTATTTCGGACCACGTGAAGCATTAAGCACTGTTAGGTAGAGCGCTTTCATAAATTGTTAAATTATACTCTGTTAATTTTCTGGTATAATATAAAAGACCAATGTCACCACTAGGAATCTGCAGAATTGCTTGTAAATCGAACGATACTGATACAAACTCCCTTTCTATACTAGCCCTTTCTTTATCTTTTGATTTTTCATTGTTACAGGCTTCTTTTCTAGCAATGTGCTCTTGGTATTCCACTTCCAGATTGGAATTATTGTTTGCATCTTCACGAGCATACTTAGTGCATAGCAGACAATGATCTTTTTTGGTTTGTAGAATCCTAAATTGAAATCGTTTCTAAAATTTTGCGATATGTTATCTCAGACACAGGTTTTTCACACTCTTCAACATAAAGAGAGTTCATCTTCCCGATGGACAATTTACATTCCAAATACTTGCGCTTGGAATCTTTCCTTATGTAATGACTTTCCATTGATGGAGACGACCGAATGTGATCACGAACTTCTTCTACTTTTTGACAGGGTGTTTTATTACTTGGCTCACGATGTCCACGAGGATTGTAGTCTTGTATAAAGTGGTTGATGAGATCTCTATTCTTGATAGCATTATGTATCACGCTTTGGGAAATGCAGTTTCGCAGAAAAACTTTTGACAGGCATTCATTTTATCTTCTATTTTAAAAAAGCACTGTGTGGTGTAAGCCCTTGTAGTAGCTCGTTTTCTTTCGATCAATAACGTTTTTGTAATTTTGACTTCCAAGTTAGGATTTTTTTCTGTCCAACGTAGTCTAAGCTCCAATACCTTCTACATATGAACATTCTAGCCTCTACATTGATTTTGTTAGAGCAATCGGACCTGCACTTCGAGCAGTCTATTTGTTTTGGTCTTTTTGCAGGTCTAACTTTGTTTTTTATGAGATGAGCACTCACACAACGTATAACTAATTAAAAACCTCAATTTTTCTGCCGCCGAAGTGCACGGGCACGAAAGACAAACAAGTATAAACAACACAGATGCAGCGCCACCGCGTGGGACGCGTTTGTAAACTGGTTTAATAGTTTTTCCCTGTAGTGATTTCAAGTTGCACTGGCGTTAAATATCCTCAGAATACCAATTAATTAGATATACATATTTTTCATACTAGCACCATTGCGCAGTACACATTATTTAATTGATTTAACCTGTTATAATTGTTTTTCTCTGTAGAAAAAATCTTCAATGTCGTTAGTATCTTCAAAGAAAATAATGTATTTAGATCTGCGCCTTTTTCGTAGATGAAGGGATTTGTTTGACACTGTTAGAGTCGTCAGGTAAAAAAAAACAACTCTATGTAATAGTTTGTATCTGTAGTGTGCATACAGTCTAACTAAATTAAGTCTTCCTAAATGGTTGTTTCTGACAAAATACGAACTAAATTGTGAAAGTGCTCTTGAGGTAAAGCCGGCTAAATTGTTTTAAATGAATGTCATTGTAGCAAAATCTTTAGTAGTCATAATTAGGTCTGGTTACCATTTTCTGCATGAGAAATATTCTCGGAAGTGTTCCAAATAATTGGTCTTCCGATTGGCTATCTCAAACAATATGCGACTTAGCTTTAATAGGTTTTCGCAGACGAAAGAGCACGAAAAATAGAGTTGGATAGTACTGTTAAGTCATTTTTCACAAAATCTCGAGATAATTGGTTTTCGCTGTATAACGGCGATATTTGAAAATGACTCATTACTAGCTTTTATTTGATACCAAAATTGTTATATTTTTTTTAAGCCTTCCCTCCCTTTTTTGTATTTGCAGATGCAATTTATAAATATTATATAGCCTACGTCACTCCCACAATTAAGACGAATCTAACGACATCTCTTAAGGTAAGATCCATCAAGCCGTTAAGGCCACAGAGCGCGCCAAAGAAATAGACATACATACATACATACGGCGTTATGTTAAGTTTGTTTTAATTGGCGTCCCATGCTACGCTTGCGGGTTCGCAGTCTCTACTCAAGGATTTCACTAATTATGAACCTATTACGTATTACCCACTTACCATTATTGACAACAATCCCGAACTCCTCCAAAAAGAAGTTAATATTAGTATTGGTCCGTTCCTCCCCGCCATCCGACATGGCCACCAGCACGGAGTCGCCTCTTTCCACCATGTGCTTGAGACAAGACAGCTCATTGTCAGTGAACGCGTTCTGAGGACCTGCCACTATGAGAATCTTCACGTCTTCTAGTACGTTTTTTGAAAGCTCCTCACGATTTCTGTAAGCCCAGTACTTTAATTATAAATTCAGGATGCTGCTCTTTTACTAACATTGTTATTTTGTAATATTTAGGTATTCGTCTCTTTCAAGGCATATAGTTTCTTAGGTGATCACAAACTGATTATTTATTTATAATTATCACGTTTAGAGAATAGGCAGCAATCCTCTCGTCTGCTGATAACTATCATACTGTAATCACCGATCCCTTTGCCAAGCAAGATACAGATTATATTAAGGATATTTATTACATTTTTACAACTATGAGAGGAAATGCGTGAAATAAAGTGAATGGTGCTATACCTGCGGTTGTGACCAACCAGTCGATGCCCAAAGAGGCTCGACTGGCTGTTCATAATGGCGTGCCGGTGCTTACGCTTATGCATGGAAGTGAACTGTTGGGTGTGTCAAAAGAAAGAAGCATGAAAGTAGAATTAATGCTGTGGAAATGCGTTTTTTGCGAAGCATGTGGTGTGACTGTAATGATAGGCTGAATAATGATGTGATAAGGTAAGGGTGCGTTTTAAAAGAAGATGTAGTGACATAAAATTTAAAGAGTATGCTTAGATTGTTTGGTCATGTTGAGAGGATGAATGAAAGGAGACTAACAAAAGGTATTTATTTACAAGGCATATGTGAGTGCAAACGCCGGCAGGGGAACGCCCTAGGACCCAATTGGTGACCCAAGTGACCCAATTGGTGTTCTTCAGAATGGTAAGTTGCGTAGTACTTGCAACCGCGAGGAGTGCGTGTATGACCAGATGTGTGAACGTAAACGAAGTAAAAGGAGTATGTAAGGAACGTAGCAGGTGGCGTTCTAAAGTTTCTGTCTACCCCCATGGGAAGAAGGCGTGAGTTTGTTTGCAAATGAAGTTTAAACATATTTATTACAGGATGTTCAATCATTCAATTGATTGGATTGGATGACACGACGATTAGAATACCTTCCATCCAATGAACAACAAACTCACATCATGACTTTCCACGTGGTCTTCAGTTTCCTGTGCATCATTTTATAGTTCTCGTTGAACTTGAACAGCTCATTCTTGGACACATCGAATAAAATTGTATCTACAGCCTTCATTTTGTTTGAACAACTTTATTTTTGCTGATTATTCGCTTGCAGTTTTGTTTGTTTATAACATTCGTTTTGACTGTTTCTTAGCAACGGAGTGTCTTGACAGTTGGGTGATAGGGTTGCCATAAAATATTAATGTTTTTTTTTGTGATTAAGAATTCTTTAGTGTTTGTAGTAAATACTTTTTAGAGTTTTGAGTCATGTAATGCAAATGGACCAAAGGACCAAACAGGTTTCTTCATTGGCACTGAATATGCATTGAGTAGCTATGGATAACAGTTTGGCCAAGTAAAACAACACAATAAATTGTCAAATAATATAATTTTATTTACAAATCGAATAATAATAACTTTCGAACTAGAATAATAAGCTATGTCTAATCTAAAATTTAGATTTTTATTTACAATTTCGTCTATTTTTAATAACATTTTAAATATTGCTACGTTTCGTAAAATGAAAAGTCTTCGCGTACAGTTGTACATAGTTATCGGAGAGATATACATAGAAAGATGTGGTCATATTGGAAGATATAAAAATAGTTGTGCTTAGAGTAACAGGAACAATTTTTGTTTGACAAACTGGTGAAGTAAAGACGTCTTTTATTGAAATAAAGAAAGTAAACATTATGTCTACAAAGAATTTAAAATCAATCCAAAATAACTTTCATACAATTTAAGATCGTCCTGAATACAAACAGAAAATAATAAGAACAAATATTTTCTATACACTGTCCTAAGAATTACTTCAATTCTGTACATAGTAAAGATTATATAAAACTTATAACAGGAATGGACTTACAAAACACTATGTCGCTACTATTTTCAGTAAATATTTACAAAAACATATTATTTCTTTTAGTTTCATTAGATTTTGAGCTGACTTTGAGCTTTTATAAACTAAAATAATTAATATATTTAAATAGCCGAGGCTCCGAAACTAATGTATGTATGTATGTATGAAAAATGTACTTTTATGGAGCCGAGAAGAGAACTAGAACCAATATACTGACGCGATACATTCGAGGAATCATTCGTGATAGAATATCATGAACATAGTCCATATTTCCAACAATTGTTATCGAATATTTTTATAAAACATCCCTTTGAACTATCGCGACAATATCTTCGTCTTCGTAAGAGTTTGGACCCGAGAACAGTATGTATGTATGTATGTATACCTTTTTATCGGTCAGGCTGCAACCATATCGATTCAAGGCGGCTGATCGTATACGTTGTCTAAATCAGGTAATTGCTTTATTGTGTTAAATTGCAAACATTTAAGAATAATAAAAAGGCCATTTTAGTGTTCATTATTGAACCCGAGTCCATACATAATACTGAGCTAAAAAATAATATTATCAACCTGTATAATAAATAAAAATAGTTCGTTTTATATAAGCTATGTTAATTCTTCTAACTACTGTATTTTACGTACAAGACTCTTAAAGTCATCTATATCTATAACTCGAACACAATGTTCTATCTGATTTTAAAATTATATATTTCTCTTTTGCCCACCTTAGGGCATCTTTTTATGACGAGACATATAAAAAAATGTGGAAAACAAGTTTCCATGTAAACAGAAGCTTCATAAAAGTATCAAAATTTTTGGCTTTAGATATAGGAAGCTCATGAACCTTTATTCTGGCGAATAGATTCAATCTTTAGCAACCACAAAATCAAGTTTATTCGATTTCTGATTCTGAATTAACGTCAATACCAATAAAACAGCATTACTGCTTTCTATGTTTTTCTCATTGTCTTTCCTATTTATTAATGTAACGCTACGAAACATTTCTGTGAAGTACTAGGATACCAGCTTATCACAAGAGACTCCCAATGATCTGAACGGCTAAACATTTATTTCCTATATGGAAACGCTATGAAAAATTCTCCTTAAAACAAACTCTTTTTCTCTGTAATATAGATCAATTACTAGGATAGACTTCCTACATAAAACTATTGCTTTGCAGATCAAGTACTAGGATAATAGATCATAAGAAGCCCATGTCTAGCGGGCAGCGATGTCTGAATGGCTGCATATCCTCCAAAAGTGATGGTTCTTCTCCCTACATAAAACTTTTGCTTTGTATAGATCAAGTACTAGGATACCAGTAGATCATAAGAAGCCCATGTCTAGCGGGCAGCGATGTCTGAATGGCTGCATATCCTCCAAAAGTGATAGTTCTTCTCCCTACATAAAACTTTTGCTTTGTATAGATCAAGTACTAGGATACCAGTAGATCATAAGAAGCCCATGTCTAGCGCGTTGTACAAGGCAGCGATGTCTGAATGGCTGGAAATCCTCCAGAAGGGATAGTTCTTCGCTTTGGCCGCCGCTTCTTCGTCTTGTCCGTCACCGATGACCACGTATGTGCATCGCTCTCCGAAGCGCTGCTTTATTTTCTCGAAGCAAGTTTCTTTGCCTGTGAAAAATAAAAGGTATTTTTAATATTGTTTCTAAGTTACGAACACTCTATTTTGCTCGTTGAGGATTATAGCGAGGTCTCCCTCAAGTTCTAAAAATAATCCAAATTGATTCGATTTTTGTTAAATTGGCTTCAACCAAATTTATTTGAAGTCAGCGCCGCATGCTTTTTCTGTCATTCATTTTTATTAGCCGTCATCTCTTTCTAGCCACACGTCCGACTAATTCGAATCAATTTCAATTCGATTTTGAAACTACGGCTCTTGAAACCTTTAAGCCAGTATGTAGAGCAAAAATAAGAGGGCTTGTTTAATAATCATATTTTTGTATGTATTGCACGATTATTTATCTACAAGAGATTTCTGTAAAGATAACGTATGTATACTCTGGCCAACGATACAAGATAAATAAATAAGATTGCATCATAGAAATATCAACTTTAAACTCAAGTAGTCTAAGTTGATTTTTGAAAGATAAAACTTAAACGCTTAACGTCATAAAATAATTTTAGTTGCAATAGAAACTGAACCATACACAATTAAGTTAAAGGTTTTAATCCCAAAGCATGATATTTATCTCGTCTCATAGGCTTTAGTATGCAGTAGGTACCAGGTGCTGATATTTATTTATTTAATCATTTAAGCACTTAAGTGTATTGCATTTTCTCCAGTCCCCCTTTGGGTGATGCAGAGACAAACAGTGGTAGGTGCAATAGCGAGAATTGACGAATAAATATTTATTTAGCTTGTGAAATGTCGCGTGATACACCATTGGATGCATAAGAACTTAGGTATCCGGAGTCTGGCGGTCAAGATAAAGATATACTTACCGATTAAAACTATAAATATAATTTATACACCTAATTATATATAAATACTAGCTGCGCCCCGCGGTTTCACCCGCATAAGTCTTGATCCCTTGGGAATATCGAGATAAAAAGTATCTTATGTCCTAATCCAGGTCATGGTCTACCCATGTGCCAAATTTCATCCAAATCCGTTCAGCCGTTTTAGCGTGATGCCGTGACCAAAGGAAATAGGGATTGATTTTTATATATATATAGATAAGCACAAATAAAAAACACTTAAATATTCGATACTTGTCTCTGTCAACTGACGCTCTAATCTAATGATTAGAACGTCAGTTGACAGAGACAAGTATACATATACAAGTAAGTAGAAACTCATTATAAACTGCATCTTACCGGTTTTGGTGGCGGAATATATGTTCTCTATGGGGAAGACCCCTCCCAATCCGAACAGCAGGACCTTGGCGAGCGCGGGCACCAGCTGCGTCGTCGTTACTAGTACGTTTACACAATTCTCTCTGGAAAGACAAACACGTTTATCAAAATTTGGCGTTCTACAAGGTGTAATTGCAATAACTGAAAACCTTTTAACGGGTCATTGTAATCATCATTATGAACAACTTTTACTATGAGACCAAATCTGAAACCGAGAAGAAAAAAAAAATTGCTTTTCCGCAAATTTTCCTCAAAATGTAGAGTAGCTGATTTTTTTCGTGAACTTTAGTGATGATTTATAGTTTCTTTTCCAGTTTGACTTAGCTCATAACTGAGATACATAAGAATTTAATATTTGGCTGTTGTGGAAGAATATAAAACATACCTAGAGTTGATCATGTTGAGACACTTGCATGCTAGAGTGAGCCAGTTGTCTGTTGCTTGTTCAAGTTCTGCTCGCAGTTGTAACCACTGTTCTCTTTTAGCTGGACCCAGTAGACCACCGACACTGTAGGGAAAATTACCACATTTAGCATTAAGGCGATAGTCAGGGTAGTCCACGAAATTCAAATTTTCTTACGTTTTTTGCAATTAGGTCAGTATCAGGTTGTAGGTTGATCTAATTATAAGTCGCGGCCGTATCAAATATTTATTTATAAAAAAATAATAATAATAAAAATCATCAATACAACTCTCTGTTCATATTACCATATTGAACGATTATTTCATGAAATCATGTTATTTGAAGCCAATTCTAACTGAAGGTGTTGTATTGCTGATTCTAATGATTATAATTCTGTGAAGCCATATTTGTTACGGTCGCGAATCATATTTTAATCAAACGGAAAAAAAACATTTTCGCGGGCTACCTTAACACATCCCTGCATTATTAGATTCAATATTGTCGCTTGTTGCTATACTGACGATTCTAAAGGATTTTTTTTTTTATTTTCGCGCCTAATTTCATGTCAATTTCATTTCAAGAATTGCAGATTCGAATTTTATTACATTTAATAAACTATGTATCTATCTATGTATATTGTAATGTATGTATGTATCTATCTATCTATCTATATATGTCAAGGATCGAAATGTTGACATAAAAGGACCCAGGACCAATAATTGAATAATATATTATCAGTTGCATGTGCATAAAGTACCTATAATATCCTTTTCACTTTTCACGCTCTAAAAATTCGTCTTTATGTTGTGCGTAGGCGACATAAAATCGCTTTTTATGCTCTAGTGCATAAAGTAAACTTTTGTCTAAGACAAAGATAATCAGGCCCAACAGCCACATTCACAGTAAAACGTCGCAGATTAGTCGTTATTTTATTTCATTTGTTTTAATTTACTAAAAGGAGATTGAAAGATATAGTTTGCCTTCAAAAAAGTACAAAACATGCTTTCACAGCTAAATTTTATATGTACCTCGGTCCGCTACTCTATAACAGGCTAAATGAAAAAGTAAACATCTACTCCTTAAATCATAGGAACTGCAAGAAAATCCTTAAGGAAACTCTTCAAACTATGTCCTATGAAGATACAGAGAAGTTATTACTAGTGCTAAAGTAAAATATTGTTTGTATTATTGTTATTTTTTTATTAGTTAGTCGAGTTAAGATACTATAATTTTAGACACCTTTTACATTTATGTACCAATAAGATTAATATGATATGTGATTATTTAATCAATTAATGTTACCTCCAATCGCCTGAAACACAGGATTACCTAGTTCAGGCCCAAATCACGGGTGAACTTGACATAGATTTAAGAAAAACTTTTATTTTACGTTATACCTTATATTTTTGAATATATTTTTATTATTTTTTTATTATTTTAATTTATATCACTTCCGTGTTTTTTATCGTTAATTTAATAAAACCAGATAAAGTAGCTGTCATTTATTATTTAAAAACGCAAAGAAACGTATTTATGACTTGGCAGTATGAAGTACCCAAGTTTAGTACAAACTTTTGTGGCGGGAATTAGTTATTCTCTTCTTCAATTTTGCAACATTTTTGATCATTGAAAAGTGATTAAACTAAAACAATGGAATATTCATGTGACGAAAAACTTACACTCTCGCATAACACGCTAATGGAGCAGAATGCGAAAAACGTGGTTGAAGACATATTATCGACGAAATCCAAGCAACTTTATTTCAACGCGTATGACACATTTATGCGTTAGAGATCAGACAAACAAGTAAATACTGGTATATACTTTATGCCTGTTTCATTTTCTCGCAATCGAAGTGAAAAGCAGAGTGTATATCTCGGGCATAAACCCCTCGACTTAACTATCCACCCTCGCCTGCGGCTTGATATAAACGCGGGGTGGATATAAACGTCTCGGGGTGAAATGGCTTCTTTTATGCACTAGTTGTACAATCTACTATTATGGTACTACTATTAAAAATTTTGAAAAGAAAGTTGCGATAATAATATGAGTGGTAAGTAGATGAAAAAACCTACAAAAGTGAATCAAAATTTGATAAAGACCAACAAAATAGTTGTTTGAGCAAGCTCACCTATTTCTATAATTATTATACGTATCCTTGATCTTCCGGTATCTAAAAGCCAGCTTCCTCATCCAGTCAACGCCGCCTCTGACACCAGGCGCACATAGCCCTGTGTTAGGTGCGGCGCCCGCGTGGAAGCCGTCGGCTGCGAAGTTGTACGCGGAGAGGTCTTGGCCGTTGTCGTCGGCCGCCACCGCATCTATGTGCTCCTGGTCACAATCCTGATGGGTGAGGAGGTGGTTTTGAGTATTTTTAAAGGAACATTTTGGATGAAAACTTGTATACATAAATAAACATAAAGTCAAAAAAATAAATACCTAATCTATACAAATAAATAAAATTGTAGTGTCGTTTATAATGTCACAATAACAGATTTTTACTAAACACATAAGAAAGTTTATAACAAAATAACATAACTACTTAAAACAAAAAAAAATGTTGTTCCGGCTTATCTCCGAAACGGCTGGACCGATTTTGACGGAACTTTCACTGACAGACAGCTGATGTATACTGAACTTGAACTTATAAGAAGTAACTTAGGCTTCTTTTATTTAAGAAAAAGCCACGCGGGGGAAGCCGCGGGAAGCAGCTAGTTTATATCAGTAAAGCTAAAGTTATTTCTCGCCATATTGCGGAGTTATGACTAACTTCATTCAGTAGGTTACCATGGTACCGGTCAAAAGCTAATAACTTATTCTAAATAGGGTGTAGTATTCAAGTAGTTAATTATTGTAATAATGCCTTACCTCAACGTCATTGAAGAAGAAATGCGTGTCAGCCAAGCTGAATATCATCTCTTCCATCCTAAAACCCAATTGAACTATTTGCTGTGTATCCTGGAAAGAACTTTTGACATTAGCATTGTTGAAAATTTTGTAAGGCCACCACCGCAGTTTAGGTCTCTAGGATCAAGGAAATAGTTTAAAAATAAAACATTTTATAATCAGTCTTCAAGTTCCAGACTCAGGAAGAGGGAAGGGAGGCTGGTGACGCAAGTCTCTAATACACTTTCTACATTACTTTACATCATGGGTCTCTGTCATATAATAACATCTCAAACCTGTCTTATAGATGCTACGACAAACGGTCTTGAAGGTAAAATATTACCATAATTAAGACATTTGAAAATTAAATGGAATGATGAGCAAATTATCCAGTATCCGTAGTAAAGCCATCAAACTTTTTGAAGTGAAACTTCTCAGGCAGCGATTCTAAAATTGGACGAGAATAATTGAGAGCGAAATTTCAAGGACGCGTCACGTTTAAGCACATTTCGCCACATGAGAGAGAAAAAAGATATTACTCTCTCTGTCTATCACATTAAATCACCCTTATTCTTTATTTTTTAAGTAGTTTCACTTATATTGTACGATGCTTTTTTTTTTTTTGCATGGGAAATCATCAAATAACTTCTCCCGCTCTAGGTGGAGCGGGAGGGTGTGTCAGACTCTTACGGCGTTATTACAAAACAAGAATTACTTTTGGACATGGTTTAATCCATCGAGCCAGTTTTTGTAATAAGTACGTTACTATGGTTGAAATACAGTTCTTTATACAAAACTGACTACTTAGTCCGGTACTAATTTGAGAGTTTTGCATTAAGAACTTTAACGTAGACGGAATAAAGTTCGAAATTCAAAAATGGCTCAATAGTTTAAACCTGGGTCTAAAGATAATCCTTGTTTTGTAATAAGACGGTTACTGACTAAAACCCACCCGTATTCCTTCCGTTGCCTGTGTTGCCAGGGGCCTCGGTGACCCTTTAGATTGTACGGTGCTGCATGCACAATTTTTCATAAGACAAAGAGTTTCCATACCTTATTGTACTTAGTAGCATATGTGCCGGTGAGTAGTGAGTGGAAGATTATAATGGTTTCATCCAGGTCCCATATGAACACCCTGTCTGTCGCTGGTTCAGGCACGTGCTGGGCAGGGGATGACGAAGTGTTGCGTCGACCCCGGCCGCGGGAGCGGGAGGCTGTGCTTTCACTGTGGATAATAAGGACTTGGTTTAATTGCAGATTATATGCTAGTTTTACTGTATTAAAATAGTGTCTAAATAATCTGTGAGCCCACTGACCAAATTTCGTTCGTCGACCAAGTTTTATTTTTTGTGCCGATATGAGGCCAGTAAGTACAGATTCTTTTAAGTTTTGAATGTTTCCACTTCCATCAAGCGGAAACATTCAAAACTTAAAAGTAGTATGGAGTAGAATTTAATTAAGGTTTTGTTTTTATTTATTTTGATTTGTGATGCTCTTATGTACCTATAATCTTTTTACAACAGATTGTTAAAATCTAACATACTTACTTGATTTAAAAGGTGATTGGGCTAAAAGTATACATAGTTTTATCGCAGTATTCAATATTTATTTCAGAGGCATTTAATAGTCATGCATAACGGTATCTAACTGCAATACAGTGACCTGGCAATGGATAAAGGGGCAAAGCGGATCACTAGGTAACGACGCAGTTGACGAACTAGCTAGGAGAGCATCTGGCACGTCAGTCTGTGGACACGAACCAATCGTATCCATCCCCTTCAACCAGCTACGCAAGTGTCTACAGGATTTCACACACACACAAGCGCAGAGGACCACCAGGTCCTCGAAATCAGCGTGCAGGCAGTCCAAGGAGGCTTTGCCATCCTTAGTTAGTAAGCTGACCAGGCATTTATGACCCCTGGACAAGTGAACCCACTCCTGGTGACGGGGACCATCACAGGACACTGTTACACATGCTAAACAAACACTTATACACAATAGGCATAACTGACAGCCCTCTGTGCAGGACTTAAATGGATGCAGAAGAAACTGTTGAGCATGTGCTCTTTGAACGCACTGGTGTCACCCAGATTAGAACAGATACCCTCGGGGCACCCAGATCCTTTGCAGACATTCTAAACAGACAATGGGGTTGATCAACTTCTGGACCTGGTTGGTTGGTTGGAATAACCACCGACGGCCGCCGTGGCCAACACTCAATGGTCCGCCTGAATGACTAAGTGTGGAAACCACTCCTTCGAACATAGATAGTCACGCATTTAAGGCAAAGTTATTTAGGATTCTTACCCTGAGTTCTCTCTACATCTCCGACTGGCTGCATGTATTTCTGTTTTGATGGGAGACAGTGGACTGGTGTCATTTATTGAGGGCAGCATTGAAGATGGAGATTCTGAAAGGAAATAAAGTTTGTTTATGATCTTATAAGTAAGTTCAAGCCAGAGTTTGCTTCACTGATTTCATGGAACTCTACAATTTTATTTTTTTTGTTAGCATGCATTTATGCAATTGACTTCTTAAAATAGAAAATTATCATCATTTCAACTCCTCAACCAATCTGCCCAGCCTTTTACATGTTGGGGTTGGCTTCCATTCTAAATGGATGAAGCTGAATACCACTATTGCATCTCATAAGACTAGTGAAATCGGGACATCTGATTTCTGTTTTAATAAAAATGGTTTATAAGCAATGTTGATATCCCTATATTAACATTGTCTGTTTCCATTGGTCTACAGTACAGTATATTGTTTTGAGCAAGCTTTTAGAATTATTCACTAAATAAAACTAGTTTTTGTTGGATTTATTCAATACACACACATTTTTTATTACTGTAATCAGTTCTCTACTTAGAGAATGTAATTACAAGTTTGAGATAAGATTCGTACATACATGAAATATGTACCACACACTGTTGAAGCACATAAACAGATCACGTTCACGATTTATCACGTTCTGGCCTTAATGTGTTAATAATATTCAATGTCACGGCAAAGGAAGTACGAAATAAGCCTACAACCAACTAGATTTAAAACTTCTTACGATTGAACTAATTCTAAGTTTAAAAGTTGTAGAACTCCTACCATCGTCGCTGTCCGTGTCCGGCCAGTAATCTGAATCATCATAGTGAGATTCTGAGGCATCTTCATCTAGTTTCCTTCGCTTATTGTCGTGAAAACTTTCGTTTTCTTTATTCATTGTTTGAACACTACAAAACTTATTAATTGTTAACGGAATGAGACTTCAGTCTTTTCAACGACGGATTAATATGAACACATGAGATTGTTTATTTTATTTTGTTGTAAATTAAGGCATTTGTTTTAAAAACACTACTTTGTAAACATTACAACATAGAGGCAACAAGTATCACTAACTACAAACGTCAAACTCGTTTTGACGTTGTCAGTCTGGGCTGCCAGTTCTTGAATTCATAAATCCCTAACAACCTAATATTTTCCAATATTTCAAAACAAAAACCGCGTAGAAGTTATAATTGCGTGAAGTTTTAGCTACCAATTAAGTGAAGGCTTTTAACAGTTAGTTATAATAGTTAGCAAATACATTAAAGTTAAGGTATTCTATATAAAATGCGACTCTATCAGCTATATGTTGCAATAAAAATATCAGTTATTTAAACAATAAGATTCTTGACATAGTAAGTCATATTCTACATTAGTAAATACGTAGTTGCGGACACTCGAAATAAATATGTGAGTAAAACTTCATTATTCTCATACAAGGTAATATTCCAACTTGGCAACACTTTATTTTAGTGTTTTCATTTACCGTTGGCATGCAATTAATTTGTTCTCATTGCACTTATTTTAATTGTTATGGGTGCGTTCACAAAGAAGAAAACATTAAAATAACACCTTTTTACAATAACATAATCAGCCTATAGCGTTCCCACTGCTGGGACACAGGCGTCCTTTCGGTGAGAGGGAGTGGGCCGTAATCCACCACGTGGGCTCAGTGCGGGTTGGTAGATTTCACATGTCTTTCTGGTTTTCGCACGATCCTTCACCATTTTTATACCACGGGTGATAAAACAATTTACATAAATAAAGTAAAGCGCCTGTCTGGGTTCGACTTACGAGTTGTAGGACCTACAACTCGTAAGTTGCGGCTGTTGTTACTTTGCACCACTGATTTTTACAAGCATATATTGCTTCGTTCGTAGAGTCTGGTAAACGAAAGCGTGACCTGAGAAAACGCGACAAATTCATAAAATCTTTATGTACTTAGTAATGTTTTGATACTTGAGTTTTTTGTGTATTTATTATAATTTATTTTTTGTTTTAATGGCTCCGTTTGGTGTGACGGAGCCTTGACCACATAAATATTTTTTGAATTTGCTGCGTTTCTCAGGTCACGCTTTCGTTTGCCAGTCTCTTATGTGTTTCCGGTTACTCTCTTTGTGGATGACAAAGAGAGTAACCAGAAACACACCGCATGTTTTCTTTAGTTACCTGATAGAGCACCTCCTAAATGATATGAAGTGTGTCCAGCACTGCCGCTGCTGCTCGGCGAGCTGACGTAAGGAGAATAACTAGGTGTGGCGTAGTACCCGCTGTATTGAGCCACGTTGTGATCCGCGTAACTTGCCGCATAGCTGCTGTAGTCCTAAAGATTAAAACGTATGAGTGACGAGAGGGAATCGCACTTGAATATCTGATTGGTCGTTGGTCGGTTTTTCCGTCTGTCTGTCAGCGGGTTGTATCTCATAAACCGTAATAGGTAGACAGTTGAAATCTACACAGATTGTGTAATTTTATTGCCGCTGTAACAACAAAATTAAAGGGGGTCCCCTTATATGAAACGTGTTTTTGCTCTATCTTAATACGGAACTCTTCGTGTGCGAGTCTCGCACTTGGCCGGTTTTTGTATTATTATTCCAACATTCGATTTGTCTGTCTATTTTGGCCATTTTGGAGCATATTTTGTTAGACTCACTTGTTGTGCAGTAGGAAACGACTGCGGCAGCCCGCCGTTGTACGAAGAGTATGCGTAAGGCGAGGGTTGCGTCCCGAAGCCGGTGCTGGGGACTCCGCTCACACCGCTGACACCGTACGCGGATAAGTATGTTGGTGTCGCTTTGCATGACGACCTGATACAAAAATTATTGTTATTTGATGTTAAACCACCTTGGTTTGAAAACGTGATTCCTTGGTTAGAATTGCGTCCACTATCCTTTCTGGCCGGTAAAACAGTGCTGCCACGTGGCCATCCCATGTTTTATAATTACCACGAATTGGCGCGAAGTGGAAGATACCGTTGATCCTTGCAGATTACCAACTCGTTAACCCAGCGTGGTGTGACTTTTTTTGGACAGGGATGGGCTTAGTTGGGCTATTTTTAGGAACGTAGTATTATTTACCTTATAGAGGCATGAGGAACAGGGTGTAAAGTTCACTCATCCTCCATAGAAAAGGGATGGATCCTCCGACCAGACGGGTGTCGTGTCTGGTGGGCATCTGCCCGACGGTTGTTGTCGGGATGTTGTATACATATATGCTAGATGCGCGGTAAACTCTGCTTGCGCGATGCAGGATTTTGCGTGACGTCAGTGATATGCGTAGTTCGCATGTGGCGATGTAGATGCCGCCACAACCTAATCGTTGGAATAGGGACTACAGTTCTAACGCCATAGGTGTGATGGCGTCTAGGTAGACCAAAGCTTACGCTAAGTAAGTTGGTTTTAATCCCTCTATTGCTGTTTTCCTTACGCTTACCTGTTGGTAGTGTTATGTTGCGGCGGGTACGCGCCGTACGGCTGGTTGTACAACGAAGAGCTGACGTACGACGAAGCCGCGCTGCCGCTACCATATTGCTGCATGCTGTATCAAAGAAATGGCCATGTTAGGTCAAAGAAGATTCGGGACAGTCCGGAAGGGATACCGTGGCCTAGGCAACACACGGGCAACGGAAGGAACACGGGTGGGCTTTAGTCAGTTTTAGTCTGACACGCCCTCCCGCTCCGCCCAGAGCGGGAGAAGTTATTTGATAATTTCACACGCAATAAAAGAACGAAGCCGTTAACATCAGTAAAATAAAGTACAGTTCTATTCTCTGTCGACATCAGAGGGGTAATTGCGAAACACACTATCAGTAGCAATGGGTTTCATTTTGACAGTTCAACAACATTCATTGCGCTATTTAGATTGTTGAGCAGACAAATTTTTCGAACATATGAAGAAATGAATGCAATGCATAATATAAATGTACTTCAAAATCGTTGAGATTGTGATCGGTAGTGTGTTACGCAATTAGGGTGCAGTGTCTACACACTAGACTCCTCTCCGATACAGTCTTATTTTGAAGATAAGTTTTCTCAAATAAGGCCACCGACTCCGACCCGCCAGGCTGAATGCATGGGACAGCGAATGGTTCGGTGTGTAAACCGGTTTATATTCAGCGGGGTATTTGCGTAACACATAAAATGACAGTTGATTGCAAAGGGTTTCATTTTGACAGTTCACCCACGCTCATTGTGTTATTTACATTGTAGAGCAGACAAGTTTTTCAAACCTATGAAGCAATGGATTAGCAACATCCTTCAAAACTCTCGGATTGTGATTGAAAGTGTGTTACACAAAAATAGGGTGCAGGGCATGTGTAAATATCCGAAAAGAGCAGTGGTGTCATCTACCAGCCAAATAAAAAAGTTCTACGGTTGGCATTTTATTTTGCATTGAGCAGCGCGTCTATCGGTCGGTAGTGAAACGAATAAACAGCACACGTTTTTAGTTCCTCTACTCCCCAATAGATAGCGCAACGAGTATTGACGTTGCAGGGATGTAGAAAAATGTTCGAGGAATAAGCTTTAGGTTTCTTTCTTACTGGCTATTTTCCATGTTTAATGTCTTATTTATATGTAGAGATTTTTCAACAGCCGAGAGGTGAGAATGTGCATGCGAGATACGGTGAGGAGAGCCAGGCGAGATTTTAAGAATCGCTTAGTTTGGGTTCACAATAAGTTACAGTCCCCGGCACGTAAGTTGGCAAGAGTCGTTTTTTTTTTTTTTTGTGTATGGCATCTCGTAGTTGACCTTGAGAGGTCGTGACTACTTAACCGGACTTTCCTGTGGCTGCCTTAAGCGAACTCAAAGCCTCCAGCCAGGGGCGAATTTCTTATAGTACTAAGCGACTGCACGCTAAGGGGCACCCCCTGTGGGGTACGGACCTCGGCTTAGGGCGTCGCTGGGGGGCGGACAGCAAGATGGGACAGGCTGGATCTGGTTAATATTATTATTATTAATCGGGGAATTTAAAGCTACAGGCTCAGCTGCGGCGCGGGCTGGCACTTCGTCGAGCAAGGGTCGGGGGGGACAATTACGTCGGGGTTTACGCGAGGGACCTCGGCGACGAGGTCGGAACGTGGGTCGGTGTGATTTGTGCACTGTACTCGTTGCCCTACTGCTTTCCTGGAGGAGGGTAATGGGGTCATCGGGGTCGGTGAGGGTATGCCTTGGACGGCGAATAGAGCTAATGGTGGAGGGCCTATAACTGGCGCAAGAGTCGTTAGATGCGCAGAAGTCATATTTTAGGTCCCTTTGGTACGCGCGCGGGACGCGGGGTGTGAGGCAGCGCCGAGACGAGCGCGCGATTGGTGCATCAGTAGATCCTTGCGCCTCGCATTGTATCTACGTCCCGTTCGCTCCCGAATGCCACTAAGTGTACGATGCGCGAACTTACCCCCACTATGCCAAATACAAATCCTTGCCAAGTTACGTGCCGGCTACTGTAACCATTAGTAACAGTTGCGTACTTTTAAAAGACATCTTACTTAGGTAGGTACCGAGTTGATTAATAAAACAAGATTATAGATTTACGCAGGCAGGAGTGTCAACGTACGTTTACGTGAGAAGTTTATGAACTTCAGACACTTTTGGAGCTTCACAAAATCCTTCAGAGTTCGCAGACCTATTATTAGATGTTTGGGGTAGCTATGACGTAGTTGGTGACGACATGATGACCGATTATAGAGACAGCGCCTCTGCCTAAAAATAACACTAAGGCGTTAACTTTAAGTAGGTAGGTAAACTTTATGTATGTATGTATGTATCTATTTACCTATACAGGGTCAAATTAAAATTAAAAAGATTTGATTTTGTTTTGGGCAACGATCGCTCGTGGTTTTGTTACTGGAAGTATGAGCTTAGAAAATCTGTTTTTATCGTGTTTTGTTATCTTATCGATACTATCACGTCTGTGAAGTTTACATTTAAAAAAAAACCGTTTTTTTTTTTAATTAATATTTCATGTGACTACACTGCCTGCGGTTGATGACCCCAAAAAAAGTCCTTTTTGTTTTATCATGTTTAGATATCGATACCCATCACGTCTGTGGGTGGAGTTTCGCTAGCTAATTTAATTTGACCCTGTATTGAGTATTTTTACATGACCATGATATTCCAGAAAATGGTCCCGTTTCTTTAGGTTAAAAGGTTTCAAAACCAGACCACCAATACAACCCTCCTCCGTGCTTTACAATACTTCAGTTTTACAGAAGAATGGAAGTGGTAATGCTACATTAAAATTTGTACCTACATTACATGTAGGTCCAAATCAAGATCAAGCATGATTTGGAGTTTTTTTGCCCGTTCTTCTCCATAGGTACCTACTAGGTACGCTTTGGAATGGGCTAGCTTCATATTTCTAACTGACCGACTCCTTCACAATTCAAAAATAAATGCTTTGAGTTTGAGTGTGAGTTCAATTATCGTTCCAGCAGGCTTAGCATGCAACGCCGTGTCCTCATGGAGGCGATCGGCGGCAGAGATCTCTTGCGTCCGGCTCTGGTTCAGGCCATGGTACGGAGCGAGAGGGCATGGGCAGCCGTCACCTCCTTCTGCGAAGCAGTAATGCTCGTGAAGGAGGAGGCGTGATGGTTGAGGGAAAGGCGAATTTCGCGCCCTTTCGACCCTAGCCGCCGCAGGAGACGCCCTGGGCGTCGGAAATCCCGGGCGGATTTCCGGCCACCGTAGGCGCGGGCTTGCGGACGGTGAGCAATGGTTAGCTCACCGTCCGGTAAGGACCTGGCCCGGGTCGACGGCGCGTAGCATTCCACGCGCGCCTCAAAGAGATGTCGGCAGCACAAATGTAGGGGTCCACTAGGGCCGATACCTGCCGGGGTCGCGGGAAGGTACTAAAGGGTCACAGAGGCCCCTGGCAAAACAGGCAACGGAAGGAATACGGGTGGGTTTTAGTCAGTAAGAGTCTGACACAGCCTCCCGCTCCGCCCAGAGCGGGAGAAGTTATTTGATGATTTCCCACCCAAAAAAAAAAGCAGGCTTAGCATGACGCTTTCTATTTCTACTCTACTATAGAATAGAAATCGCTTGTCTACATTTCTCGGTAGAAAACTTTTAACTGTCAACGGACACCACATTTTTGTCTTCCGTCGACAAAATACTTCTCTACGGTTTTCGTGTTAAGCTTGCTGCTATGATCGGCTAGTCATTGCTTTGCAGAGATGCGGTTACAGACTAAAATTGTCGTAATTGCCTTGAATATTGTAGTAAAAGAGCTATCTTACCTGTTATAATACTGGTAGGGCAGCGCAGACTGGTCGTACGGCAACGTTTCGCCGTACAGCGCCACGTCTGCCTCGCACAGGCCCGGGCTACGGACCTCGCTCTTTACACCACCTGACAAAAAATGAAGCTAGATTAACACAGAGTAAAAATAGCTTGAACTACTGTTCAGCCTTGTACAGCTGAACTCAAAAGAGAGTTAGTCTATGTAGCGGTCTCGAATCTATCGGTGCCACAGCCAACTAACCATCTAGGATACCTATTTGTATGGTTATACCGCACTTTCGAAATTTGACATAACAACTGCGTACCTAACGTTGGGTCTACATACAAAATTGGTTTGGCTCCGTATCCTTCATGTGGATTTCAGATTCGCTTCACGATTCCGGCATGATAATCTACGGGAATCAAAAGCAATGCTATTGTTTCAAATATTGTACGTCCTTTTTACGTGAAAAAGAGGCCAGAGTACCAAAAGAAAGTAACTAAAATATCGTCCCGATAGGATACCTACCCGTGCTATCCTCATTCATCAACCAGGCGACCGCAGCCGAAGAGGAGGTCGAACAAAGTCCCCCGGCCGACGTCAACGGCAGTGCCAACCCAAGCGACGAGCTCGTCGAGCATCCGTTCGCCAAACTACAGCTCTCCACCTCCGAGGTACCAGGCAAGCATAAGCTGTCAACAGCTGACAAACTCAGCGCTGTGTTAGTGGTCGTGGTTGTGTTCTGGAACAGCGTGGACGCGCCGGAGACTAGGAGAGCTGGCAACGTCGCATCCTGGAGGAGCGACGGCGGGGAGTTTGATGTTGATTCTGATTCGCACGGGGAGGTGTTGACTTCGCCTGATAGTCTGGAAGAAAGAAAAGGTTGTTTAGGAGTAAATCCAATCAAATATACTTAGTCGAATAAAGTGGGTAAAATGAAGGCATTAACGATGTTCTCTATAAATTGATCATGAACGAAAAACGAAGCGAAAAAGGCTGACGCGGTCTAAATCCAACTTACTTTTATTCTAGCCACGCCTATTGAACTTATGTCTGTCGCATCATAGTTAGGTACTTAACATGGGACCTAAATTTCTATATCTACGAATCATAAATATGTAGTTCCCAAGGCAACTGTACGCAACACACCTGGGGGGTAACCATCACCTCTTATAGCAGTATTATTTCAATATTACTTCAGCGTGAGAAAGAGATGGAGCTATAAGTCCTGTATAGCTCCATCACTTTCCCACTGTGGAGTAATATTATAATAATACTGCTATAAGAGGTGTTGGTTACCCCCCAGATAAGGCTGCCTATAAAATTTTAGGAGTTATGGGTTCACGAAAAGGCTTAGGGTAGGTAGTTGTTTCTGTTTTTAGCTCTTTCCAATTCATTTCTTATGACCAACTAAGAACAGGGGGTTATTATGACCACACGATAGATGGAAAACATACGACTGCAGCCGAGTATATGCGATTCAGAGCTGATGATACGCAATTCTGCTTCACCGACACGAGCGTGACGGTGCCTATTCCCTAAGCACTAAACCCGTAGTTTCGGCCGAAGTTACGGGCGTTTCCTACTCCGTATCACCTGCGGACATAAGATTACTTCGGAGCCCGAATAGAGAATGAATTCCCACACGATTTGACAGTTGTTCCTACTAGCATTGTTTGTGCCCGTTCGAAAAATTGAATTTGTCACTTGTTTTGACGGATCACTTACTTTCGGACGAGCCTGTATTATCGTTGACGGACTTAGACAGTAGTCCACCAGTTTCTTTCACTGTTCGCAAAGCCCCTAAAGAAGTTTTTCCTTCAAAATTCGGATCTAAAAATGCAATAGATATATCTGAACCCTCCTCTTCTTCAGTTTGTTTATCAATTACTTAAGCAGTAAAGCTGACAGTAAAAACTCAGTTGTTTACAGGATAACAGCTTTTTAAACGGGTCTAACAAAACAGCTGCCGGTTATCAAAACATTTGGCGTAAAGAAACCGTAAAAAGCAGTAAAAACTCCTTCCTCTTGGCATTTAGTAAACACTTGTGATGTCTTAATTTGAGGACGATAAAGAAGCGATTAATTTGATGGGTAAGTTGTGATTGTTCCTACCATTATTACTAAATTGGTTCTTATGGAAAGTGTTTCCGCAAGTAACCGCTTATAGCATTCATTAGGTTTTTCTAATAGGATAGGTGTATGTGCCACACTCGCCTCAGTAAGTATTAAAAGCTTACCTATTGTCTGTCCCTATGAGTTATGCTCATTTCTTGGTCCAAACCTATGGGCGTTGGCTGAAAAAATTCTTAAGTCCATGGCGTAAAAGCTATTTTCCAGAAAATAGCTTATATTAAATAACTAGCTTATATTAGTAAAATAGAACCAGCTCTATTTTACTAATATGGTCGAGGCATTACCAAATGATACCTCTGTCTACTTAGCAAGGTAGGTGCCAATTTTAGTGTACCTAATATTTTGATGAGATGAATGGAAATTATATATTTATATTTATATTTCTATTTTTTATATTCTTTCTTTTAACTTTAGGTATTAACTAATATATTCATAAGGAATGACTGGTGGAAAACTAACTGGTATTCCAAGAG
Organism: Atethmia centrago; assembly: GCA_905333075.3. Taxonomy (NCBI): domain Eukaryota; kingdom Metazoa; phylum Arthropoda; class Insecta; order Lepidoptera; family Noctuidae; genus Atethmia; species Atethmia centrago. Next base: position 22,362,942 of record HG995385.1, read on the forward strand.
CAGATTAATATATAGGTACGAAGAATCAAGAACTTTATTGTTTTTGAATGACTCCACTTTTAAAGGCTCCCGCAGACAAGCGCGACGCGATGGTGCGACGATGCGACTCTGGTAGAATAGTTTCCACGAACTTGTCATAGAAATAAAATTGTTCTACTAGAATCGCGCCGCGTTGTCGCGTTGCGCCGGTTTACGGGAGCCTTAAAGCTCACATCTCAAAGTCCCGTGGTTAGGTTAGTAGACATCAAATTCTTTTTTAGACCATTCATGTGGTCAGGCTTCTTGGTATGACTTGTGAAGTGGTTGCATTTCGTTTAAAGGACTCAAAGCTTAATTTCATATTATACCTAACGGTTCTCTCTACATTTCGCAACCATAATGGCTTTGCATTTGCAAAGCCATTATGGACTTTCGAAATGTGAACGTATCTTTCATCGTAAATTCAAAATAAATAAAGTTATAGGTCACAATTAGGGTTCATTAAATTTATATTATTCTGCTGTAGCAGAATAATCATATTTTTTGTTAAACTCCACTATCACCGCTTGACAGCATACCTACATAACAATCATGACACGACGCATTAATAAACAGAACATATTGCCCCAATTAAGAGCGTGTTAAACAAACGAAATCACACGCTGTTTATACTAAATTAGTATCATTAAAACAAATCACCAGAATCGTATAACAGATGCCACAGACTCGGGCCCCTATCTCTCGGGACGGTGGATTTATCAAACAAAATGTTTACACGTGTTCCGATTAATTAAGTCCCTTATCAACGCTCGTGAACGCAGCCCTTCCGTCCGCCATTATTTAATCAATTCCCGCGCTGTCAACATGGCAGCCGTGACATCAACAGACTGACTTTATATTTTTTTTAATTTTTTCGCGGTAAAATCGGCCAAGACGTCTCTAATTCAATAAAACGTAAACTGTGAATTAATTAAGTAAATTATGTTGTTTCTGACAGTTGCGCGTTGTAGAGGCTAGTATATTGTAGGTAGATGAGCAACTGATTATAAAAAAATGAATTATTAATATTTTATAGGCTAATTTGAATAATTTTAATGTGGATCATAAATCTCTATTAAAATAAAATAACTTGTCATCAGAAAAGGCACAAATTTAAATTGTACTGTTACTTACCTACAGAAAATATTAATGTTAGACTTACCTACCTAATAGATATAACCCATACCCACCCTTTATAGCAGAAAAGGTTTTTATAAGGTTTATTAAAAAAATATTCATGCCTACCAATTGTAGTTCTAAGACTACAAAAAAAGAAGATGCAGTTTGTTTCGTCTTAGCCATGCTGTAAGCCCGAGAAATGACATTATTTCTTTTGAGGTGCAATAATACCGTCAGCTCTACTGACAGTCTACACAAAGGCCTACATACAAAACGTTATTTAATCATTAATCACAAACAATTGATTAATAAACTATAAAACAACAGCGAATCAAAGTACTTAAACCAGACCCAGCGCACATTTATAATATTTTGCGCAATAAAATACTTATAAACCACCAATAATATAGTCAAATCTATGTTAATAGCAAATTTTAGCATAACACCTGTTTAATATCTATATGAATATTTGCATATTAAATTCTAATTATGTCTATGATTCATTAATTTGTTATATTCATTTGGCATGTTAAAATATAAAGTTTTCTCCTATAAGTTGGTGTAGATCGACGGGGGGTCAACATTCAAAAGAAAGGAATCTGTCTGGCTTACCTTCTCCTTTCTTACCATAATAAAAAAAAACATAGCTTTTTAATTGGTGTGATTACTACGCATGCCGTACGCTAGACTTTTAGCGGTATTTATAGTAATATGCATACAATTAAATATCGTTTTAATTGATACCGAGCAGTAATTACACTTTTATGTAAGTTCGGGAACAATTATATTTTTAATGAGCACATGGTTATAATTTTATACGTGGTAATAGAAACTTGTGTTGTGCATTTTGCTTTCGATTTAATATCTACTTTATGATAGTAAGTAGGTACTTTGTTGTTTTAATTAGAACTAAAATCAATATGTAGGTAATATTTAGTTTTTCAACTAGGCTAAAAACCCAAACATTAATATTCGGTTACAAATCTGATTTATTTCTATAAAATAAATAAAACTAAACCAATGAACGGCAAACGTAAATAATACAATTAAAGATCAAGAGCCCAACACCGGTGCCTTTGTCTAGAAAAAAATGGCCCTTGTTTATATTAGTTCGCGCGTTTTTCAAGTGTCACTTTGCTTCACTTCGGCCATTGGAACAACACTATCATATATCAAACGCCGGAATTCTACAGTTAATGCTAGCATTGTCACTATCTTTTTAATTGAAAGCTTTTTTTAATGTTTTCGGCTCTTTTTCAATGGATTCTTTTGACTTTTTACTCGCGGTAGTCATCGTAAAATGTCGTTAATTTCTTCTAACAAAAGACTTCAAACAGTTTAATAGGCGGCCATGCTTGACATTCCATATGGCGCGAAGTTAGTTGTCACATTTTTAGTTTTATGTTCCGGGTGAATTGGCGTTTGAAATATGCGGCCTCGACGATTAGGATGTTCTTTTTGATATGTTGATGGTTTCCATGCTGATTTTGGGAGTGGAAGAGAAAGTACCTATTACTCGACTTAGGAGAACGAGGAAGGAAAGCTAGGTTCTATTTTATTTCGAAGTTTGATTTTTTTCTTTTCGTTCTTCGGGCTATTTTCTTTTTAAAGAGTTGCTGGTTTCAAGCCGTTGTCATGTCTATGGTGGTATTAGTCTTTGGGTGAGCTCTTCCACGTGTCGCGGTCGTATCAGGCTTTCTTGCCTTTCTCCTGACTTCACTCTATCTTAGACATCCCTTGCAGACGACCTTTTACGATTTTGTTGGTGGGATCCTCGAAACTTAACATTCACACTTACTTTCATCATTTTAGGGTTCCGTACCTCAAAAGGAAAAAAAAACGGAAACCAGTCTATGTGTCCGTCTGTCACAGTCGGTTTGTTCTGAATCAACAGGACTGATTGAGTTGAAAATTGGTAAAAATATCAATTTCTGTGACCGAAACACGGACGTGTAAAGCACTTAAATAAATGATTTTTAAATATGAGGGACTCTTGAGGGGCAAAATATTAAATAAAAAAAGTGGTTTTCTAACTTTACCGTGTGATATATCAAATGAAAGGACTTGCTATGAGGGTCTAAAATATATCTATATTTTTATAATTTTAAAATAAATGGTATTAAAGTTATTTAATAAAACAGATCAAAATTAAACATTCCAATTTATCTCCGAAACTACTTATTCTAAAACTTTGGAAAAAATTTAGTAAATAGTTCTTTACTTATAGATATCAGAAAAAGCTATAAGAAGTCTATGGTGTTAAAATCCAAAAAACTTGGTGAATCTCTCAATATTCGGCGTACAAACTTACATTTGCAGTTGGAATGTTTGGGAGAACATGTTTTTCGACTACAGTGTTGACGTTTGTTCTTGGGATAAATTATCTTGGGATTAAAAACATGATAGATAACATATTCATTGTACTCGACGCGAGTTTAGCTCGTACTTGACCGGTTTTTTTCAACTATGTATTTTAAGAGGCCGACAACACCTAAAGCGCGGTCACTGTCGGACTGCATAGAAAAGAAAGAGAAGCGCGATGACACAACGCTCGTAATTTATTGCAAAATATGAAGCAATTATCGATTTACAAAAAAGCTATAGATTATATAAAAAAATAAAACACTATTATGCTAATATGTTGCTTGTAGAATAATCTGACAAAAAATCAGAATGATTGCATGTATATTAGTAAGGTTTTTAATCGTTTAAATAATTTTTTACAGGTATCTTCGTGATTTTTTTCTATCGTATCAATAATTTGATACGATAGAAAAAAATCACGAAGATTAGTTATATTATGTTTTCAACACTATCTACCTAGCATATATCCTTAAGAATACCATATATTTTTCTGATTTTGTTTACTGCAGTGGATCATATACTTTAAGGCATTATAAAACTTATAAAAATTGCGTTTAGGACCTGTAGTCCCCTTAACCCAGCTGGGTATAGGTCAGTTCTATTTTTATGATCTCTCAATCTTTATGCGTCCTCATTCACTAAAACACTACGAATATAAAATAATACATCTCACCTTTGTGCTCATACACTATCGAACTTCTTAGAATCAACATTCCAATCACAACAAAAGACCGCTGTGCACAAACTCTTCGACACTTTACCGAGGCACGTGTTTATTTACTACAAGAACTATTGCCACAGTATAAAGAGTATAAACTTGGGCTTTAAGAGCCAAACAATAAAGTCTCAGTGCCCTTTGACAGCGACAATATACGGCACACTCCGTGAAGGACCTCTTTGTTCTGTGAGAGGGTTCCGTAGCTGCGTGTGAGTTGATTGTGACAAGTTTGGTGTAAATAAGAGTACTGTGCTGGACTGTGTATAGTGTGTTATCGGGGATTTTAACGGTGGTGTATTTAAATGCGCAGTTTTTTAAATTAGGTGTTGGAGTTTTGATTGAGTTGAGAAAGAACCAGTTTTTAGTGTGAGTGGCTCAGACGAATAATTAGTTTACTGGTCTGAAGATTGTGGCTTCTAATTTGAATGGGACATGGTTTTCCATCGATGGTTGTATTTACGTAAATATTGATCTTGCCCAGGTATTAAGTATGTCTTATTCCAATTTCTTAAAATAAATGCGTAGGCGCACGTAGCATAGCGCAAAAAATTAAAACCAGCCAAGTGCGTGTCGGACCACGCACAATGAAGTGTTCCGCAGTTGGGAAGTTGGGATAAATTTATCCCAAACTTAACATTGTAGTTGAAAAACATGTTCTCTCATACACCGATATATGCCACAGTCAATTCTCCAACTGCACATTTAAGTTGGTGGACTTTTACTCATTAACTTGTAGAGCCCACTTAGCTGTGATAGTTTTCCTTTTAATTTCATTATATGTACTACAGCCATGATTTTTTTCACATGTCCATAAACAACCATTTAGCTGGCAGGGGGAGGGACACTTGACTCTAAAAAAAATGAGCACTTTAATGCTTAATATTACGCAAACGGCTCACTGCTCGTGGACTTGTAACTTAATAATTATGCACAAGTAATAATTATAACAAAACAATTCTCTAAAAGAATAAGGATCCCAAAACCGGTGGCCCTGCCTGCCATTTGGCCCCCACGTGTCAACTTAGCGTTAAAATCTATTAATTGCATTTTTTGTCATCTGCCAAAAATTTTCGTTCATAAAAAAGCTAACACATGTCTCGAATGAGTAATGTAAGGGTTAAAAATAAACTTCTAATTTAATATAAAGCCACTAGAAATCAGGTTTGAGAGGATTAAGTACTTGTGTTCAAGTTTCAGATAGATCGATTGATGTTTTTCGTTTGAAAAGTGATGAAATTAATCTTATTGCTTTTGTGTGAGAGGAACATATTTTTTTATAAGGTTGTCGGATTTTGTTTATAATATTTTAAATTGAAATTATGATGAATTGGAATTTGGATTATTGTGAGAGTTCTTTAAGATTGAAAATAGTAGGTAGGTTCTTATTCTGTGGAAAGGAATTGGAGTTGATCATTCTAAATCCAATAAGAAACCTAGTGATATCATGTGAATTTGTTTTTTTTTTCTATCTGATAAACGATAGCTAAATAAAATGGCTTCGTTTACTAAGCTTCTAAACTAAAATAATTCCAAATTCAAAACGGAAAATCAGAGACAAAAATAATGAAACGTAAAAAGCCACTTGCTTTTAAAAACATTTGAAGAAATAGAATGAGTTCCATTCATATTTTAACCTACGAGCACGGGAGGATATAAATAAAAAATAACAACAAAACATCAACAGACTCGGCAGTCAAGACATATGATACTTCAGATCCTGCTTGTCATAAGTAAAAAATATACCATATAACGGAACGGAATCGCGTCAAAAAATTGATTTATATCGCTCAAAACATACTTCAGTTTCGCCCATTCATTATTTTAGCTTCGAAAAATGCTCGACAACGTTTAAAAAGTTAAGGAATGTCATGTTAACTACTAATTAACCTAACTAATACGCTGCCTTAAACGGAATGCGGTCGAATGCCAAACGTGGTTATTATTTTTTTTTTTGTTCGCGAGGCAAACGAATTTATGAAATGCAGTATTCCATGTTTTTGGAATGATGAAATATTGTGGCGAGAATAGAAAAAAAAAATTGTAAATGTAAATAAACGGTAGGCGCTGGTCTTATAAGATATATTGCTTCTATTATCAGAATTAATTTGCGTAAACGTTGGCCATGTTTTTTTTTTGTGAAAGCCAAAAACCTGTCAAGTCTAACATGTCGACAACTTTGAAGACAAATTATGTGTTTTTAATTAGTTGTAGAAGATTTTTCCCGTTCAACAAGTACTTGGCTACATTATTGGGAAAAGCAGAATGTAAAATTCTATTAACTGAAAAATCAGACACAGAATCAGCCATGAAAATGAATTGTTCAGAAGATACAATATTGTAACAAAAGATGTTCGTGATGAGGAAGCTTTGTTCTTTCTACCTCATTGGTCTATCACAAGCACTACTGCTGACCATAAAGTCCTGGGTTCAATAATTGCAAAGTGTAATTGGGTTTTTCCATCTGGAATTTCTCAGGAGCAGCCCGGAGTCTGGCAGTGGGTGAGACTTGAAGAGAACTGGCGAAATGTGCGTGTACTATATAGGTACACCTCTGTCTAACCCTTCGGGGAATACAGCCGTCATGAATGTTATGTTTCGAAGCTCTTTTCAAGCAAGAACATTATCTATACTCCGTTTATTATAGAGCATTAGAAAAATAACGGCAAAATAACGACAGTTATTGTGTAATGTTGTTCAAATTACTGCAATTTAGGTGCAGCGCAGACGATGCACCTTACTAGCTGTAAGGTTCAGCGCAGACTTTTTGTGCGAAGGAATGTTTAATGAAAGCTTGTGAGCTAATAACATGAAATGTTGTTCAAATTACTGCACATTAGGTGCAGTGCAGACTTTTTGTGCGAAGGAATGTTTAATGAAAGCTTGTGAGCTAATAACATGTAATGTTGTTCAAATTACTGCACATTAGGTGCAGCGCAGACGATTACTAGCTGTAAGTTGCAGCGCAGACTTTTTGTGCGAAGGAGTGTTTAGTGAAAGCTTGTGAGCTAATAACATGTAATGTTGTTCAAATTACTGCACATTAGGTGCAGCGCAGACGATTACTAGCTGTAAGTTGCAGCGCAGACTTTTTGTGCGAAGGAGTGTTTAGTGAAAGCTTGTGAGCTAATAACATGTAATGTTGTTCAAATTACTGCATATTAGGTGCAGCGCAGACGATTACTAGCTGTAAGGTTCAGCGCAGACTTTTTGTGCGAAGGAGTGTTTAATGAAAGCTTGTGAGCTAATAACATGTTATGTTGTTCAAATTACTGCACATTAGGTGCAGCGCAGACGATTACTAGCTGTAAGTTGCAGCGCAGACTTTTTGTGCGAAGGAGTGTTTAATGAAAGCTTGTGAGCTAATAACATGTAATGTTGTTCAAATTACTGCACATTAGGTGCAGCGCAGACGATTACTAGCTGTTAGTTGCAGCGCAGACTTTTTGTGCGAAGGAGTGTTTAGTGAAAGCTTGTGAGCTAATAACATGTAATGTTGTTCAAATTACTGCACATTAGGTGCAGCGCAGACGATTACTAGCTGTAAGTTGCAGCGCAGACTTTTTGTGCGAAGGAGTGTTTAATGAAAGCTTGTGAGCTAATAACATGTAATGTTGTTCAAATTACTGCACATTAGGTGCAGCGCAGACGATTACTAGCTGTAAGTTGCAGCGCAGACTTTTTGTGCGAAGGAGAGTGTTTAGTGAAAGCTTGTGAGCTAATAAAATATAATCACATTGGGGTGTGCTGCAGATTCCTTCACACAAAAAGTCTGTCACGTATTTATCATGAAATAACGGAGTTTATTAGACGTTTATATCGAAATAACAAAAGGGTAACAACTGTTATTTTTCTAATGTTAGTTCTAATGGAGTATAGGTGAAATTTTAATAAAATCCATTGAAGCTCAGCATTTCTTGTCGTATAAAATTCAAAGCACATAAACCTACTACCAGTACATAACACTACTTCTACAGCTAAAAGACCCGCACACGAAGGGTTCCCTACCGTATTAAGATCGAGCAGAAAACGCCGAAAAAAAAACCCGTTTCTAGATATAATATAATAGAAATATACAATCTGTGAAAATTTCAACTGTCTTTTTATTACGGTTTATGAGATACAGCCCGCTGACAGACAGACGGACGGACGGATGGACAGCGGAGGCTTAGTAATAGGGTTCCGTTTGGCACCCTTCGGGTACGGAACCTTACAAACTTGCGAATCCCAAAAAAATCAGATCATAAGATCAGACAGAGCTTGCAAAAACTGCTCTCCAAATCTATTGAAGTACCTACCCAAATCGTCACGTAACATAAAACCTTATTGTGTTCCCCATCTCCTTTGATCATCGCGTGATAATGTGGACTGGGGGCGTGTTCGTAGTTTTATTAAGTAGCTCTTTTCACGGCAATTGTGTACTTACAATATGGGGATTAGAGAGGGATTAAGGACCCTTGGTATTGAAGAGCATAAACGGGTGTGAGCCGTATTTTGGTGTAAACTTTAATTTGGACGCAGATGAGTGGAAACGTTGAGTGTGTGTTGAGATTTTGAGATGATGGTATTTGTTTGATTAATATGAGATGGGGATAGCATTTTGAAAGAGAAATGAAGAGTCAGGGTTTGTCTAGCTGAGATATTTTAGAATAAAGGTGATGATAATTTGTAAAGGTATCTTTGGATCTGTTGACAGTAAGTTGGCTAAGTAATAACAGCCGCACGGGTCGATCGATCAGGTTAAGCTACGCTTGCCGCGGTTGGTCCGTGGATGGGTGACCATCCACGACCCCTCCGTGCCTCGGAAAGCACGTTAAGGCGTTGGTCCCGGCTGTCATTTGTAGATCTTTGACAGTCGTTACGGGTCGTCAGAAGCTCGAAAGTCTGACAACCAGTCTTACCAAGGGGTATCGTGTTACCCAGTAAGTAACTGGGTTGTGGAGTTCAGATAGGCAGTCGCTCCATGTAAAATACTGGTATTCATCTGTATCCGGTAAGACTGGAAGCCGACCCCAACATAGTTGGGAAAAGGCTAGGCAGATGATGATGATGATGATGATCTTTGGATCTGTTGATACAGGGAAGTGATAGAAAAATGACTCTAATTTAATTAAGAATACAATTTTTCATTTACCAATCTAGGAAAAAAACAGTAAACCGAAAGAAAATAATAATATAGAAAAAGGGAGAAACAATCTTCCAACTACCTATTGATTTTTTTTCCTCTGGAGTTTTATCAAAACAGATATGTCAACCCCATCGTGCCTTTTGCCATTGTAACATTAACACTTATAATTAACACATAAACTATACTAAATAGTTAAACAATGGTGCCGATTCTCTTGTTCACAAACTAAACTATTAAGAAAAGGACAGAAGATAAATTTTAGTTTAGTCCTGTCAAATTATTGATGAATAGCGCTTGGCGTAAATTCACGTAATTTTAGTAGGCAAGTCTTTAATCACGTCTAAACTTGTATGGAGTGGTGACAGGCGCTGATTAATTTGACAGGGCTAAACTAAAATTTGTCTTCTGTCGTCTTCTTAATGAAATACAAAGAAAAGATGCACTGAACTTATATTTAGTTTAGTTTGTGAACAAGGGAATCGGTACCAATATATTAAACACTTTGTGATAAAGATAGCAATCACCGATGAAGGACCGTTATTAAATGACATAACTTTTTGGCACCTTCTGAAGTTGGTTGGGATAAAGTTGATTGTATTAATCCCACGATAAGCCTATTTAAGTCTAATTCTTTCAAAAGTGACTCCCTCTCGCGCCTGTTGCGGACACAAACTATCTATAATACGGAAGGATTAGAGACAGATTCGAAGACATTAATAACGTGGAGGTGACTTTCCCAACAACAGTGGAATTGATATAATGTCACTAAACATACATCGCCCCCAAACCCCGATAGGTTAAGCAGAGGCGGAGATTATTGTTAACCTACCAATCACCAATGACGTGTTGTATTTAGGGGGTGAACGAGAACGCTAATAATGATTTGAAAGACCCCGTCATTGATGGTTTGTGGCTCATTATTTTTATATTTCCCCATGAGTATTATTTTGGTCGAGTCGTCTGCAAGCGCTACTGCTGAGCGTGAGGTCCTCAGTTCGATTCCTAGGTCGGGTAAGTGACACTGGGTTTTTCCAGTAGGAATTCCTTAGTAGCAGCCTGGATTTGTGTGCCCGTTTGATAGCAATAGGCTCGCCTCCTATTACATGGGACTTCAATATAATGGGCGAAATGTAGGTGTACTATAGGTACTCCTCTGCCTAACCCTTCGAGTGATGAAATACAGGCGTGATGTCATCTTATTATTTTTTGCAAACTAAACGAAAATGCATCTGTGATCCTATTCCCAATGAGAGCTGCCAGATCCCACGGCACATCCCGTTCAAATATCGATTCAAACTTCTCTAACTTTATTATTTTAATATAAATAGCATACTAATTACTTAACTTTATACTCTAATACTATTATCATAAGGTTACTTACCGATCTGATACATCGGTGCCTGTGTCAGGTCTTGGCCTTTTTGCCTGTAACAATACAGAATTAAATGAGGATCCAGAATATTGTGGTAACCCAGAATAAGCAAAGGTGTCATGCAATGTGCAAGAGGCAATACTGTGGAAGGTCTACTGGTGACTAGGAATACATAAGTCCTCAGTTATAGTTTTTCTTATAAGTATACAAATTTATTAAAGCTGAAGAGATGTTTGTTTGTTTGATTCTTTGAACGCGCTAATCTCTAGAACTGCCAGACGTATTTGAAAAAATCTTTTTGCATTTGATAGCCTAATTTTTGAGGAAGGTTATATAGGCTATTCAAAATCACACTACGACCTATAGGAGCCTCAGCGCTTCTCCCCAACATTCATGCACCAATGCTCTCAGCAAAAGTGTGGAACTCCCTGCCAGTCTGTGTTCCACCTGCTGAAACCCATCTACCTACATTTAAAGTTAGAGTGAATGAATCTTCTGGGTGTGCTTGTTTCATTATAGACCTCATACATCGCTATCTTTCAGGCAAGCTGTAGGTCAAGAGCGGTCCCATATGCAAAAAAGTCCGCGGGGCCCATGGTAGCCCGCGAAATTAAAATCAAGAAAGTGAACCTATGTTTATAGTTTCCGTTTTTATTTTAAGGACCGACCTTAAAAGAAAAACGCTGTGCCCTAAAATCGCTGAGCATTCACCTTAATAGAATATTAACAACAGCATGATTGTATTTGACGACATTTTTCACAAACATCTTGTGCCCTTCTCGGAACTATTCATTGTGATTTGTGTGTAAACGGAATGAAGAATGGCGACTGTTGTTGAATGTGTGTCACGGGGATGTTGAACTAATTTGGACGTCCACATTTAATGTCTTATGCAGAAATACGTATTTTTTTTATTTACATTGAAATAATAAGTACATTAAACAAGCGAACAATGAGAAAAGTAGACTGGCGGCATTGCCACTAGTAATACATATATTTCTAGATAACTATAAGTATTTTGAATAAAAGCTTATTATTTAAAAATATTAGACTGCTGTGTTTCTGGGTAAAACGAAATAATTTTACCATTGGATGTTGATACAAATGCTTCGTGCTGCCAAAAAAAACTGTTTATAGGTAAGTTATTGGTGCCGATTCTCTTGTTCACAAACTAAACTAAATTTAAGTTCAGAGCATCTTTTTCTTTCTATTTCATTAAGAAAAGGACAGAAGATACATTTTAGCTTATTCCTGTCAAGCTAATCGGCGCTTGACGTAAATTGACGTAATGTTAGTAGGCAAGTTTTTAATCACGTCTAAACTTGTATGGAGTAGTGACAGGCGCTGATTAATTTGACAGGACTAAACTAAAATTTATCTTCTGTCCTCTTCTTAATGAAATAGAAAGAAAAAGATGCACTGAACTTAAATTTAGTTTAGTTTGTGAACAAGGGAATCGGCACCAATGTCATTCTAACAGATGACACTAAAATTGGCGGGAATTTTTGAACTTAGACCTATTGAATTAATGTTAAAAATAAAACTGACCTTGTTGTTGATATTTTTTAGTCAAACTTACCTAATTACCGTATCTTCGACCCTAAAAATACTTCAGTCAGGGTCTTTCAAAACTTAAAAGTCGTGATCTAATTTAATGTTAGATCGCAAGAAGCCATAGATAGCCATAGGTCGCTGGCTGTTCGATGTGGGATGTTGGCCCACAGGTTTGCACGTTGTACGGCTCAGGTTAAGGTGACGCTTTTCAAAGCCTACTGTTAATCCTTTTATACACGTGCAGCTTGTGGGTGAACTTTACGCAAAGGGCATATAGTGGCCTGCGCACACAATATAACAATACGTTCCGGGTGTTGGTGGGGCTGCCGCGTTTTTGTAGCGCGCCCGGCATGTTTTCCGATGCGGATATTGATAGATTTTCGGGCATCATGCGCAAGAGATGCGCATATCTGCTACGCCGTGTTCGCGCCAGCCCCAACACCAAATTTAGAGCGTCGGCTGATAGGTGGGACTCTCCGATCTTGGGGAGGTGGATACGACTGCACGCAGTCAAGTAAACATTCCCCAGGATCGGCGTGCCTCACGCAGCTTAGAATGAATGTTTAAAACACTAACACTAGTTTATAAGTTTACATTGTTACTAACATAAATATGGAAGTGATTCTGAATTAAATGTTTAATATTATTATTATTTTGATGTCCTTACATATCTCGGGACTATGGGGTCCCGGTCCTTTGGAAGGCGTACGAGGGCCGAAGCCAACTCGCAGAGGCCCCATAGGGTCTTACACCCATTTTTGAAAAGTGTCTTAATTAAATTATATAGTGCTAATATGCCCCAAAAAAAATCACAAAATTTTTATTCAATCAATAAGTGCCATAAAAATGCATTTAAATTTTACATTTTCAAATTTCGCGCGACGAAAACGCTGGACGCAGTGGATGCCATGTTGCTCTGTGGTCATGACGTCACTTGGCTATGTAAACAAATGCGCTGATCTAATAACTATCAGGTTTTAGTTTACACAGCCGTATGACGTAATAACATGGCGGCTACTATTTCATGGTGTTTTTTAACAGATTAGAAAAAACGGAAACATTGCATTGAATTTTAAAATTTATTTTGTTATTTTATGAACTAAAACTAACATTTTCCGACTCTTTTTTGCCTAAACTATCTCAATAATATATTTATAGATTTTTTCTCGTTTAAAGTAAAATACCCTATTGTAATGGAATGAGGCACCAAATGACGATTTTTTGCTCTATGCAAGTGCACCCAAGGTCAACCCCCGGTTGATGCAGGACTATTGCAGAACATGGGAACAAAACATATTATGCTATGGGTTTGTGAGGCTGTAGTGGATCGGTTTCCTAAGACTATGGAAAGGCTATGGCCCCCACCTGACCAATGTTTTATATAAAATACACCGATAAAATGGCAGCGGGTGACTTGCACACTCAATAATGTGCCCCCAAAAACGGCCGCTAGCACATAGTGACGTAGCGACAAGGGGGGCAACACTTCCTGAGGTGTTTGAGCAGTAGAGAGGTATTCCACGGCTTTCAGAACAATCCCAGAGCCCGGAAGATGGTCAAGATCCCTACGAGCACTTACTGGAATACTTCCTTCCTCCGAGCAAGTTTGCTCTTGCGAATCTCCACTCAAGCCAGCCAATAAAGGCAAGAATGAGGTGGGAGCTCTGTTCCTCGTCAGTGTTCACTCCAGCCGACCAATAAAGGCAAGCCAGAGATGAGGAACAAGACTTCTCCCAGGAGATAGGGTCCGTGGGGTCGCTACTGCCCAACAGCTCGCCACATGCTGCCCTGCGGGTTTCTGTATCTCTCTTGGTTTGACTCCTTACCCTAGACCTGTTGCGGCAAAGTAAACTCTACCGACATAGACCTAGAGTTCGGAGCGCGCAAGCCCCAACACGACGTCAACGTAGAGATACGGCGGTGGGGTTATTATTATTATTATTATTATTAAAGAGGCTACTTCATTTTTATATTATAATAAATAAGGAAGAACATCGATTCAGCCAATAGATAAGGATCTAGTGATCAGATAGACTCGTTTAATGAGATTCGAATAACAAATTAATTAGGCATAATATCATAAAAGTATTTCTTCTTAATTATGTAGAAATCTTGAATATTTGGCCTGGTCATTCGATAATTTAGAAAATGTTGATTTATTTGTAAGACGGACTACGGAAGAATATCATGCATTTTATTTTACTTTATTTGTTTTTTTTTTTTAATGATATATATTTATTTACTTAACCAAATTACAAGATGATTATTAACATTAACTAAATTAAATTAAAACTAGCTTAAAAAAGGCCCTCGGGACATTGTACCGAGGATATGTTGTATTGTATTTTTTATTTATTGTATTTGTATTGTTTATGTATTGTATCTTTATTTGTTTAATTCACTAGAAAGTAATATACAGTGTGTCTGTATACGGTGTTGCGAAAATTAAGGGCGTGGTACAGACCATCAAACAGAACAAATTTCTCCCGGGGACCACGTCTTAATCGTGAACAAAAAATCTGTCATCCCATACAAAACTACAATACCTACTCGACCAAATGTATGGGACGACTGATATTTTTTTCGCGATTACGACGTTGGTCCCCGGGATACAGACACCGTATACAGACACACTGTATATAATTATACTAATATCAGCGGGCTTGTGGCTAAATAATAACAGCCGCACTGGTCAATCGATCAGGTTAAGCTACGCTTACCGCGGTTGGTCCGTAGATGGGTGACCATCTTTACATACCAAGACTCCTCCGTGCCTCGGAAAGCACGTTAAGCTGTTGGTCTCGGCTGTCTTTCGTGGATCTTTGACAGTCGTTACGGGTCGTCAGAAGCCCGAAAGTGTGACATCCAGTGTTGTACCATATATATGTATATCGTATTACCCAGTAACTGGGTTGTGGAGGTCAGATAGGCAGTCGCTCCGTGTAAAATTCTGGTATTCAGCTGCATCATGGGAAATGGCTTGGCAAATGATGATCAGCCTAATTATTTTCCCACTGCATGACTACATGACTGTATGGCAAAGAATTTTTCTCTTTCAGAAAAGGATTATCGAACCTCGGATGTAAGTTTGCTCATTCTGTTTTTGGCCGGCTACTACTCTTGGCTAATTCAGACATCCCGGATTCACTATACTTTATTGACGTCAAAAAATACATTGAAATCACACTAGATATTTATTTGCATTATTTGATTAGGTAACAAATGCTCATTGCAAATACAGGCTGTATATGCACTGATCATAAAAGAGGCCTAGCTTAAAGAAGTTAAAAAAACTAAAACTGAAGTAAAATGAAGTAACGGTTTCTTTGAGTACATTACTCTATTTATCTCGTTTTGGCTTGATTCCATGAATCCATCTCAAGAAGTCTGCGGGCACAAAAATATAGTGTAAGACTTAGGAGGTGTACACGATGCGTACCGTAGAAGCACTCTGTCTGGCTCGTTAAGGCGCAGATATATGTTTTAGTGAGTTTTAAATCTGTTGTTACGCCTTCATATAATGCAAGTAAGTTATGCAAAAATATATGTCAAACTAGAACGCAGACACATAAATTCTATAAGTGAATATTTAAGTATTGTGATCGAAGATTGTAGTGAAATAAATTCAGGAAGTAATGTCTACCCAAAGCATAAAAAACGATATTACTTTCAAACTACTTAAGATATTTGCATGTTTTTTTTTGTATGAAGCGACTATTTTATTATCTATAATTCGATCGTGTTTTTTTTTTAATATTCATATTTTCGTTACAAAAAAAAAAAATATTCCCTTTGAAACCGAACGGCGGCGGGCGGTACGGGCGTGAGCACGACGCGCATTTGTATGGTCAAGGTCAGCGGCGATTACCCGACCCTTAAAAATTTCTACACAAAGGCCCAAATAAATGACCACTATAACTAAACCTACCCTAATATATGAACTATTGACACGCAAATAATAAAAACAATTAATTTGTTTGTTTCATTGCTAGTGCAGTCTGTATTCTGTAAATAAAACCTGACCTAGCCAGCATTTATATGCATTCTTGTTGATCACAGCATCTAACATTGACATTTGTGCTGATAACATCTGTTGATGCGTATCCTCACAATACGAATAATATTAAAATAATGTTTATTGGTCTCCGTAAAAAACGACACATAAATAATGTATTGACAAAATGAAGACCTTGATTCTTATTTAAAACTAATTTTTAGAATTGCAATTAGCCATTTGTTTTTATCTTAATAGGTGCATATTATCTCATTTTAATTAACAATTTGGTTCCGATAATGCAAAACGAGATACGTTTTATCAATATTATCAAAGCTAAATTAATTTATCAAAGTTAGTTTAATTTAAAGAAAGATAAGAAACAAAAATAGATTTATTTGTCACAGAAACTCGTGCATACAAGAAGAGAAAACAAAAACAAAACACACTCTATAGTAATCATAAACAAAACCGGCCAAGTGCGTGTCGGACCACGCACAATCCTTCGTTGTTCCGCAGTTGGGAAGTTGGTATGAATTTATCCCAAAAACTAACTTAACGTTGTAGTTGAAAAACATGTTCTCCCATACATCGATATATGCGACAATCAATTCTCCAACTGCAAATTTAAGTTTGTCCACTATTTCTCGTTAAATTGTAAAGCCCACTTAGCTGTGATAGTTTTCCTTTTAATTTCGTTATATGTACTACTGCCATAAATTTTTTCACATCTCCATAAACATCCATTTAGCTGGCAGAGGGGGGGACGACGACACTTGACTCTAACAAATATTAACACTTTAATGCTTAATATTACGCAAGCGGATCCTTGAATTGCAAAGTGGTGGTCACAGACTCGTAATACTTTTGAACGGTACGATACCCCACACCATGGGGTAGACGAAAAAAATAAATACGTCATCCCCACATTACGTGCAAGGGAGGTAAATAATAAAAAAAAATAAAAAAAAAATACACGGTTTTATTTTAGCACTTTGTCGCCGTGATTAATATGTATACCTATGCCAAATTACAGCTTTCTGGGACTAAGCGTCTCTGAGCTAAAGCGGGGAAAGACAGATGGACATGGCGAAACTATAAATCCTTGTTTATTACGGAACTCTAAAAAACTAGAAATATGTTTAGTAATCATAAGAAACATTACATTTGTTTTGCTCTGGTATTATCAAAGCAAGCTAAAAATAACAGGCATACCTTCTTAAAGAGCTTAAAATTAATATTAACCGGTTTATTTTTAAATCGATCTTAAAGCTGTTATCTTGATCGCCAGTTTATTATCAAATTTTTTATACGTTTTTACGATACAAATTAATAGTAGCTTTTATGAGATGCTTACTTAATTATTATTTAATGAAAACTGCCTACGACCAGTATTTGTCGATTAAAATGATTTGTTGTTGTCATTTGGAAATATTATTTTGCTGTTAGAGAAACAAGCATTTTTCATGCTGTGAGATTTATTTTTTCATCACCCTGTATAATGAAAAGAATATATAGTTCACATCACTTGCTTGGTAATGTCAAACTGGATGTCATGTCAGCATAACCTAAAGTAAGTCATACATAATAGACCTAGCCAGGCAATAGTTTTGTACTAAATGTCAACTGGCCAATAATGTGATTTGAATTTGGAAATTCAACTAAAAATCGAAAGTCTAACTACTCTGAAAACTCTAGCTTTTTATCACATCTTTCCAAAAAGATGGATATTCGTCGTAAACAGGGACTGTGACACCTAACAAACCCGCACTGGGCCCGCGTGGTAGATTCCGGCCCTCTCTCTCTCACAGAGAGGAGGCCTGTGGCAATGGGAACATTATAGGCTGATTGTGCAAACAGGAATAAATATAAAATAGCTCTTTAATCCCTAGGGACTAAAAGTGATTGGAATGTGAAGTAAAAGTTCCAATCACCAAAGAGGTAAATCACGAACATTGTATGAACAAGTAACAGGCTGTATGATAAAATGATAAAGTAAACCACGTGGGACCAAAACTAAAAAATAAAAATTATGAAAAAATAAAAACGTGGAAAATCATTCCGCCTTCGTTTGTAGTTGTTTACTCAAATTCGGATTTTCGTAGTAACATAATTATTACGATGTAACAATGACTATGTTACGATGTTGTGTTGTAATTGTTCAATTATAAACATTAGCTTCTAATTATTTCAGTGTTATGCCTTATTGTCTCTAATAGTATGTAAATAAATAAACGTACTATTATTATTCATAAGTTGCAATTACTTATTTTCTCAAAAGTAGAGTGTCCACCTCGGGAGCAACACAATCTAAAGCTCGAGTGACGTTCTTTGAATCCCTCGCTGTGCTCAGGACCTCTACTTTAGAATCCTTCGCTTCGCTCGGGATTCAAACACTCTCGCCTTTAAAATAGTTGTTTGCTCCCTGGGCAAACAATGTACTATTTATTATCTCTCAGAATGTGCGAAAGTAAAGTATTCTCCTCGGGGCGATAAAAGTGTCTTCGTCATGGCCGGGGTTGATTCAATATAGCGGCCGTGACATAAGACATTGGTGCCGATTCCCTTGTTCACAAACTAAATTAAATTTAAGTTCAGTGCATCTTTTTCTTTCTATTTCATTATGAAAAGGACAGAAGATAAATTTTAGTTTAGTCCTGTCAAATTAATCAGCGCTTGACGTAAATTGACATAATTTTAGTAGGCAAGTTTTTAATCACGTCTAAACTTGTATGGAGTAGTGACAGGCGCTGATTAATTTGACAGGACTAAACTAAAATTTATCTTCTGTCCTTTTCTTAATGAAATAGAAAGAAAAAGATGCACTGAACTTAAATTTAGTTTAGTTTGTGAACAAGGGAATCGGCACCAGTGCTTTATCCCCTTAGTGAATAATCCACTATTAGGCCTGAAGCTTTTCTAACTTACCTAGGTAGATTAACATACCTAGGTAGGTATATTTTTCGTTTTCGTTGTAGGTAAAACAAATCACTATTTATATATTTTTTCCTTTTTTTACCGATTACCGATTAGGAACTCCTAATCTCGATATTTAATAACTGAGAGTCAGTATCCATAACTCAGTCCTAACTACCAATCAAATCGTTAAACTAACGGTTAGTATAAAACTAACCGTGATTCGAGATAAACTTTATGTTATAAATAATAAAACTCTTAAATGTCGCCTCTTGAATCAAGATTAGCTTCACAACATTCATAAAAACTGAACCGAATTTTGGGTGACTAACAATTATCGGTTTAGTGATTTGTTTTTCGAAATGCTTATTTTTTTTATATAACGCGTCAACTTTACGCACACACTTACGCCCGCTTCTCTATGAGTGAAATTTGCGAAGAATTACCTAAACTTGACGTACCGCGCTACACGTAATCGCTCTTTAGAATTCTAGATAGTAGAGTTTCTAACATTTTTGAAGCTTTAGATGAAATATTAACTTTTGCCAGCGGCTTCGCCGGCGTTGGTATCGGTAATTATGTGGGATAATTCCGGGAACGTACTACCGGGATAATAGGTATCCCAGATGTGTTAAATAAACTATCTGTGTGACAAAAAAATGTGCTAAATCCAAAGTTTCAGGTTAAATATCAATTTATTTAAATGAACAAAATCACATGAATATTCGAATTAAACTTACCCGTCTTATGTCATGGAATGCAAATAATACCAAGCACAAGATTATTAGAAACTAGTTAAGCTAACATGGGATTTAATAACCACGGAAGATAATCGGTGATGTCACCTTATCCGAGTCTGGGGGCGCCATATTGTCTAAATGATAAACGAACTTTTTGTTGGTGACAATTGAACTGCCTTCACGTTACTCTTACAATCTTATGAGTCTCTGGTGGTTTTAATACAAATCTTACCATTTAATTGGGGTGGTTAACGGATCGAAACTCATGACATTAATTATTAGTAGTGTAGTAAATTAAATAGTGTAGGTAATTTTTATGAACTTGAATATTTTGACATAATTCTGTTTTGGGCAGGCAATATCTACAATTTGGACAAAAGTCATAGGTGCGAAGAAGTTCACGATTCCTCAGTAAATACAGGTAGGAAGACTAAAGAAGTCCTGCTGAGGATATTCTCCAGAAAATGGATGTGCAGCCTGTCAGCTTTTTCGTTAAAAGCAGAATGATGAATGATTGATTTAAGTTTTTTTTCTCAACACTTCAACCAACTTCAACGATGGTTTTAGAAGCGTGAAGACTGACGTAGGGTAACTCCATTTGGCCTTTGAACAACACCCCAACCATGATTTTTTTAATTATAGATTTTAATAGAGACTACTTAGAGAAGTTAGTCAATTTTATACTCTTCGTATGTGTGGTCTATTAAAATTATAGAAAAATAAATTACTTTAAAATAAATAGCACCTGAATATTTTAAGAAGTTTTCTTTTAAGTACTCCGATTAATAAAACCACCAACATTTCCTATTGACCGGGCGATCCCTCAAGCTCGCTACCAGGACCACAGCGATGCCAAGGAGGTACCGTGTGAGAAAGGGCGTAAATCAGCGGGTGCATTCCTCTCGAGGTGTGAGGCCGCCTGATCTCCAGATAACTCCAGCTAATTTATACGTTTTACGCGGCGACAACGCGCCTGAACGGACGGCTGAATACAGGCTGTGTCATTTTGAATTATTTTATTTTAAATGTTTGTTTGATTAAGGGTTTCGTATGGAAAATGTTGTTTCCTTTAATTTAATGTTTGCATTTGGATGGGCTTTTCAGATTTCTCTAAAGCTGTTTGCAGATAACATTTTCTTAGTTATTAATATTGTTGTCATACTTCAAGATTCACCGAGATTTTTTCCTAAATGTACGTTTTAATTTTAATGGAACTTAGGACGTTGTTAAGAGATGTTTATCATTGCATTTCTATGAATAGTCAATGAATTCTTACCTTTGTTGTGCATGAGTAGTTGAGGTGTAGGTGCAGCAAATAATAATTATTGTCATCAATCAAATCAGTAAATGCGATAAGATCGTGTTAGAGACAGTCAGTAACATTAACTTTATTTATGTTAATTCTTATTTATGCGTTAACCTAAGAACTCTATAAAATACCATTTAGTTATTAACATTATATCAATTAATACCTTGTAAACTCTTGAGACAGGGAATTACGAATGCTTTACTAATATTTAAAATCATAGTACATAATAAGATGAAATAAAATTAAAAAAACTACTCGTTGGTAAAATAAATTAAAAATATATAATATACGTTTTTAAAACAAGAACACGCTTTATTCTAAACAAGCGTCTGAACAAAACGCTTCTTTATTTAAACGTAATTCGTTTATTGTTTTATCTCACTGCATATTTACGATCGGGGACGTATCACCCCGCACCCGCGTCGTAACGTATAAATTATTAAATTTATCGACCGACCAATTTACGTTTTATCTTTGATAATAACATGTGATATTGGCGATTATTAATAAGATCTGTTAGGTTTCCGACTTGTCGCGTGAACTGTCAATTTTAATAGTGATTTATTTTTTTGTTGTCTTTAGTTTATTGTTCGGGATTGTAATTTTTTTGTGGTTCGAATTGAGAATGGAGAATGTTTTGACAGACGTCATTAATTAAATAGAGAACAATGTTTTAGAATGAGCCCTCATTGTCAATGTAGGTAATACAAGTAGTAGTGTTAGTTACTTCAATTACCTATCATATTTTTGTATGATGCTATTTACTAAAAGGTACTAGTGGTTTATAGGTAATTATGAATTATCATAAAAAAAATGACGAACAAAATGAAAACCGCCATCAACCTCATTCCCGCCAAATTCCACGAATTTCTCGCACGTTCACAAAGTAAGTCTGTTTTCGATTACTTAAACAAAATGGAGTTAAGCCCAATCGATATAATGCGCGGGAACTTACAAGTTGTATCGAGAAAGACATCTCGGTCGATAAATCGCGCCGTGTTCGACTATCAAGCTGGACAAATTTGTTTTTATTGGTGTTATCTCTGGGTGGCTTTAGTTTTCGTTGCCTTTGCCTTCTATTTTGTTTCTTTGTTACAGTATTTTATGGGCGGTGCGTGCGATAGCTTCAAAAAATTGACCATTGAATTGAATTAATATCTCTATTATTTTTCGTGTGATTTGTTTGAGGTTTGTTTATTGTAAGTTCAATGGACGTTGGTTTATTCTGTGACCGGTCACGCTTGACGCTCGGTATTTATACAAACTAGTATTTTAATGACATCAGAGTCATCAGCCTATTTGGACCGTTTTTTTTTCACCTAGAATCCACAGCCGTAATGCTACTGGTTACGTAGTAAGTACCTGCCTGACATACCTAGCTAAACCCTCCACAGAGACAATTATTTTACCGCGTAATCATTCCACTCACTCGTAGGCTAATCATCATCGCAATAAGGCATTGTTACGCGCTAATCTTCATCGCATACCAAAATTAAACGATCAACCATCATGTAAGCCAATACCTCTTCGAAGTTATGAGAGCCTGGTATCAGGTGGCTAACGATCCTCTGTCCCGTAGGTACATTACGACTTTTTAATGGTCACCATGAATGGGTAACATGAGATCTGACGCCTCACCATGCTATACCTACCACTTGGTAACATAAACAGTTTTGTACAATGAGACCAATAAAATTTGGTTTTAGTTACGCTGGACAGATAACGCTTCGAGTATATTAATCATGGCGGCTTGTACCATAAAGCTCGGCTTGTCACTTCGATTGTTTTAAGTTCATGTTGTGACATAGTTTTTGGAAAAGTTTAAATCACGTCTCGTCGTAATCTTGAGATTTACCTTTGATTTCTTTCTCAATACGTTGTTGTTACCATCCACCACTTTCAACTTTTCAAGTCTTTCAATTCTAACAAAACTTCATTTCTTTTCTACGCTAGTTACGATTCCCCCATACCTTTAGTTTCATAAAAAATACGTTCTTTTAAGTAATTGTCTACCGCCGCTGTTACCTAGGTACCGTACCTACTCATCCTTATAGGATTTTCAGGGACATTTCATTAAAAGATGCATGAACAAAGGCACATTTCAGCCAAAAGTGTAGGTATACAAAAAATGTACATTTTAGTAAAAAGTGCATTAATATAGATCAAAAGGTTCATGCAAGCTTCGTATTAGGCCATTCCGTGCAAATAAAGTTAAACTAAAAATACAAACTAATATTCTGTGCTGTGCATTGTTGTGCAAAATTTTCCAAAGTGCAATTCGTGGTTCATAGTGATTTATCAAAACGTACGAACTATGATAAAATCGAGTTTAAAAACATAAATATTATAAAACATCTAAAGTACAACATTTTCTACTATTTACAGTGAGGATTTCCAAATTAAACTCTGCATTTTTTTTCTATTCGAAAGTTCGTAACATATACACATATACAGGCGATTATCAAGACCTAAGGTCAAAGTGGCGCTATCTACAATGCGAAAATGGAAATCCTCACAGCTCGTACGTTTGCTTATCAGAATGCATCTGACCTTTGGCTCGGCGTGGTCCAAGCTGCAGCGTGGGGAGGCACCCCCTCCGAGGTAGCTACACGGCATCAGGGTCACCATTATTTACCCTCGTGGTAATGTCACACACAATGTCACTTTGACAGTTCTTTTGGCGGGAAATAGTTTTTGCGCTGCCATTTTGCGCTTAAGGTTTGGTTTTTGAACGATACACTTTGTCTTTGGTTGGTTGTGTGATTTTGGTTAATTTTTCACAATCCATAGCTTGGATAACCTAGAGATGGAAATACATTTTAGACAGATTAGAATTAACAATTGCCTACTTCAGCAGAAAGGATTGCAAACTGCTCATGAGATAAATAATTTGCGGGTGCACTACTTCTGACTCAAGTTATGTCATTACGTGTGATCTTCATAACGTATCGACGTTCAATATCAATATAAAAACGTAAGGTAGTCCTCATCATTATATTTCAAGGCCACACGCCAAAAAGTCATAACCAATTATAACGCTTCGCCGGTGGCTAGTTATCGAAAGCCACTTAGTCATCGCCCTACGGTGCAGCGGTGGTCGAAATAAAAATATATTTAGAAACAAAAATAAAAAAAATTATACGCATGCCGGACGGACCACCCACGGAGTTATGTCAAACGCTGAACGGCCATGTTCATCAAGTTGTCAAATTGAGTTTGACATAATTGTGAACGAGCCTTTTTTGTAGAACCTCATCTGTATTCGTTGATAATCTGTGGCTTCTGGTCATGTGAATAGATACTTGAGTATCTACTTGCAATATTTTTTGTTTGATTTATTTAGAAATTGCAAGGTAGTAGTAGTCTTAGAGTCGCTAGCTATGGTTTCCGTGTGAACCTACTAGAATTTTCGGCACACTTTTTAATGTTCATTGACGATTACAGTCCTACGACATAAGCATAAATGATTCCTAGTTGAATGAAAAGTGAACTAAGGAGATTGGAAATGTTCAATGTTCAGGAAAATAAATTATAGAATCAGCGCAATAAATACAGTTTGATGTCCATATTCTTTGGCACCTAACGAAGTAGCAGCTTCTCTAATTGGAAAAGTCAACAAAATAATATTAATGTTACTTAACTTTTAATATTTAAACAAAACATATTTCTAAAGGTACTGTCTTAATCTGATCATAAACAAACCCTCAAAAAAAGAAGAAAAATTTAAGAACCTTTTTTCGAATTTATGTTCTATTCCACGCTACTAGATTTGAAATGGAACCTTTTTTGTGTAATAATATGACTAAAATATACGGTGTCTGTCCGTCCCTTTGCAGTCAAGTAGAAATCAAGTGGTTTAACTTTAAAGTAGATATTCCAGCTGGTTGACTGGCTGAGAGACGAATTTGTGTAATTTAAAAAGGTTTAGCGTGAAAATGCTTTCAACTCAAATCAATTAAAAGTCATTTATTCAAACTAGGCTGAGAGGCAGCACTTTTGGAACGTCAATTACAACATCAAATTACCTATGATAGTCCCCCGAAACGCCCCTTCACCACTTCCTAGTGCTTTAGCTGGGAAGAAGGAGTGAAGAAGAAGAAGTGGCGCAACAAACTCCCCAGGAGCACAGCTGTCTGTTAAGTTAGAAGAACTTGACAGCTAATTTGTTTAGAACTAAATGTTCAGTAGAATAAAAATGAGTGAGGGGCTTGTGGCTAAGTAATAACAGCCGCACGGGTCGATCGATCAGGTTAAGCTACGCTTGCCGCGGTTGGTCCGTGGATGGGTGACCATCTTTACATACGATAAGACCCCTCCGTGCCTCGGAAAGCACGATAAGCCGTTGGTCCCGGCTGTCATTTGTAGATCTTTGACAGTCGTTACGGGTCGTCAGAAGCTCGAAAGTCTGACAACCAGTCTTACCAAGGGGTATCGTGTTACCCAGTAACTGGGTTGTAAAGGTCAGATAGGCAGTCGCTCCATGTAAAATACTGGTATTCAGCTAGCCGACCCCAATATAGTTGGGAAAAAGCTAGGCAGATGAGTAGAATAAAAAATGCTACTAACAACAACCACATTTTAACATAATTACCACTACCAATTTACGGGCAAAGCTCTCATTTTCATCAAAAACACATAAATACATTAAGTAAACAGTTTAAGCGCAGGCGGAGTCGCGGGCGGTCATTAGTGTAAAAATAAAATATTATGAGCCAAGTTTGTTCCTATCAACAGGGGGTTGAACAGTAGCGTATCCTCACTGCGTGAAACGAAACGACAGGGTGGCCAACGTCATCATAAAATACAGAGTGAATACCTGGGATATACGAAAATCGAATTTGAGATGTTTCTGTTTTTTTTTTCGGTGGTTAATTCGTTGTCGAAATCGAATCCAATCGAAGGCCTAAATTAAAAAGGCAAGCTCTTAACTGCGTAGGACATAAAACAAATTACTTAGATTATCTAGAAATGCAATTAGCATCGAAACTGTCTGATGTTCCCTCTGAGCTTCTTCGAATGGATTCGTTCGATCGTTTAGAAAATATTGATTCACGACAAAAACGTAATTGACAACCGATCTCACCATAATTTACATTCTGATATTAATGTTATTGATTTAATCGATTTTTAAATACGCTCTAACAGCCGAAATAATCGTAATGTCCAAAATTTTATGGACGCCATGGTCAGCCCACTCTCGTGGCCTTTGCCTCCTCGCAACAGGGGGTAAACGCTTCTACGGAAACGTCAAACTGTTTTTCTATTTGCTACCATCTTATATTTTGCGTCCTATTTCCTTTTGACAAAAAGAAAATAGAGTTGAAAATCCTCTGATGTGACTGCTTTTTAATCATTGGTAAAATCTTAATATTCGGTACTCAGGAAAATATTGATGTTCCTTATTTTAATGGGTTTAAGTTGAAATTGGAATGAGAATCGTTTTCAAAGCAACAACAAAGACTTTGTTTTATAAGGATTTAAATATGGTAGAGAATATTTTTATTGGCGATTAAAATAGTTTTTATTGTTGACATTATGACCCAAGAAGAGGTTAATTGGAAGCATAGACAATTCCTTCGCGCTATAAGCTCAGTGGGGTAGAGGACCGGTAGCTGGAACCATAAATAAATAAAAATTATTAATAAATATCAGCCTGTAGCAGGGCAAAGAACAAGCAATTATTCAATTTCTAAAAAGATTTTGAATGTCTAAGGATGACTATACAACGAAGGATCGTAGTACTGGCGTCGCTTGTCTCGTCAGATAGTTTTGGTGTTCCTTCGATGTTACATAAATGTGCTGACACTTGTATTTATGTCTGTCATTCGTATATGTCTATCTGTCATATGCCTTCCACAAATTATCACATAATTATATTTGCCGTCATATATTAACGGATGTGACTGTAGGTACCTAGTTTAAAATACACTTGCTTGCGAAAAAATTGGCCCATCCCATGCTTTCTATTTGAGAGACGTTATCTGAAAAATGTTGATGATTTATATTTTTGTATTTTACATTGTGAGAAGTTAGGTTATTTACACATACTTTGATGAAAGCAATATTCTTGACAACATCGACTCAATTCTTCATCTCTTCGCTCACTTTTGCTTGGAAAACTGCTCTTTTTTGTGTCAGTGAAGTTGACAAAAGCTTAATTTTGTTTATAACTGTTCGTTTATTGATCATTTTACTTGCATTTTTAACCGACTTCAATAAAAAAGAAGGTTCTTTATCCGACCCGTATGTTTTTAAGACGCTGACAACACCTTAACCGCGGTCACTGTCAGATTGCATAGAAAAGAAAGAGAAGCGCGATGACACAACGCTTGTAATTTATTGCAAAATATGAAGCAATTGTCTATTTACTCAAAATTGTGTTGAGTAATCGAAAATAAAAAACAACCAAGTTCTGCATTCAAATAAGACGTTCTTGTTATTAATTAAATACGTAACGTATGTTGATATTTAATACAGATATTTTGGATTAGAACTAAAGGTAAGAGGTTAGTTTAACGTTAGTTTGTATCGAGTTTTTTTTTTTAAACGTGTTTTGGTAACAACCAAGTTCTGGGAAATATGTTCAAAATTAACATATATTTTTTCCGCTACCACAAACTATACGGATTTTGCAATTTTTTTTCTTAAGAGAAGCCTATTTTGGTCAACTGGGTCTTGTCAGCGCCTTAAGTTCGCGATTTCTCAAAAATGAATGAATCAGTTTTAATATTTTTTTAGGATATTGTTAATTAAACTCGAAGAGAACGGGGTGGTTCGTTTTTTTGCACACAATTGTACCTATACGAGTATTAACATTAGGGCAAGGGAGAGTCGGTAATAGGTAGGTATTAAAATCTGGGTAGACAAAGTAGATAATGAATCAAAGAGAGTAAAGATGAAGAAAATTTGTAGGTACTATGTTCAAGACAGAACGCAGTTTAAATTAGGAACGCGCACGTAATTCGGCAACAATCGTAGGAACGTCCAACAAAACATTGTCTATTCGAATATTCAAATCGATATGACTATAAAAACCTTTATGAATATTCATTTTATCGAATAAACCGGGCAAGAACACACTGAACGGTCGGGCTCTGTCAGACGAAGCACTCGAATCGATTATGTGATGGTGTTTACGATCGAATTAAAATCAATTGCTTGTATCGCAACCACGGAATGAAGTCCCGTTTAGGCAGATTTAGTGAGATTAGAATCGATTTGCTCTAATCGAGAATCAGTTGATTAAATATTTTATTAAACAATGAAGGTTTATATTGATTGTTAGGCTTAGGCGCAGGGTTGAGCTCAATAGCAAATTATTTCATGGGCACTATGATTGGTCTAAGAAGACGCATAACGAAGCCGAGAGTCACTTATTTTTACAGTTATTGTGATATTTATAGGGTTCCGTACCTCAAAAGGAAAAACGGAATCCTTATTGGATCACTCGTGTGTCTGTCAGTCCGTCTGTCACACCCGATTTGCTCGGAATCTACTGGACCGATTAAGTTAAAATTTGGTAAACCAAACACGGAAATGTAACGTAAAAAGTTTAGCAAACTGTACCGTGTGAGACATCAAATGAAAGGGCTTGTTGTGAGGGTCTCAAATATTTTTTAAATTAAATGGTTTTCAAGTGATTTAAGAAAATATATGAGCATTGACGATTCCCCCCTTTTATCTTAAGTTTGTTCTTGGGATAAAAAAAAATATAACATATTCATTGTACGGAACCCTCACCACGCGAGTTCAATTTCTTTTTACGGAGGTATTGAAGATCAAAGTTTCAACTATTTTTGACGTTTTTCTGGTCCAAATGTTGTAACTTAACTTTAAATATCTCAACGACCCCTGTACCGTTGGATTTGCTTCCGTAAAAAGCGATTTTTCACAAAAAAAAAACCCAGAAATAATTTTTGCTCAATGTAATAGTTTGATGTACAGCGGGGAATTGTGTAACACACTATCAGTAGCAATGGGTGTCATTTTGACAGTTCAACAACATTCATTGTTGAGCAAACAAATTTTTCGAACATATAAAGCAATGGATTAGCAATATCTTTTAAAATCATTCAGACTGTGATTGAAAATGTTTTACGCAATTTTAAAGGTGCCGAATGCGTTTCTGACAGCTGTGTGATGGGTTGTTAATAAAACACCCTGTATTATTTATTATTATCTATGTAAGAAATTACTGGTTTCAAATAAACGACTTGTCCACTTGACAATTATTTTATTAGTATGTATAAATTTATAAGTTGGATATTTACGAAAATAGTAGGAGTTATAAAACCTGTAGCCATTAACAGCGTGCCTCTTTGAGAATGTAGAATAATGAAATCAAGAGTTAGAATAAAACACAAACCTTTTTTGAACCAACTCCGAAAGAAAATATTAAAACATTTAAAACAACACACATTATTTTACAAATAATATGTACAAAATACTGTTTGCTATCTTTTAAAACGACATTTTTATACCAAAACAGTCGTTATTGTTGTTCGGAACATGTAAACATAAATACAACAAACATACATATGTAAGTACTTTATGACATGACATCTAACCGAGCCCTACAGATCGGGTCGCCAACCGGTTTCACTCGATAACATCGACAACTCGAATATTAGGCATAAATTAATCGATTATAATCGGCTACATCGAGAAAGGGATTTTTACTAATTTGGAATAACGATTGTGCGTTCGAATAACGCGAATTATTTCAAGAAAAGGTAAAACTAATATGAGTAGATGCAAATTGGGTATTTTGATGTTTTCTATGTTTGAGGTGACAGTTAAAATTAATTGATAGGAGAGAATGAAGATCTCCGTTGATTAAATTCTCGAAAGGACTTTGGTATTTGAGTACCTACTTTCTGGATATCGTGAAAAATACTTTACTATGTCAAAAAATTTTAATAGTTTAGGTAAGTATTTGTTATTTGTTGAGGATTACAGAAAAGTTTAGATAAACTGTTAGTCAATGAAAAAGGAAACTGGTTACATTATTTTTTAATTAATTAAAAAATAATTTTGATAATTTTATATATTTATTTTTTTATTTTTGTATAAATAATTTTAGCAAATTATTCCAAATTATATTTACCGAAGTACATTTATCAGTCTAGGCGTATGTAAAATGCTTTAGATTCTTAACAGAAAGTAAATAATTAGTACTTAATTATTTAAAAATATAGCATTAATGGCTAGAACTGTGTTATAAATATTTAAAGACTTTAGACGGATAGGTCAAGTTTATTAGAATAGAAATCGCTTGTCTTTATTTCTCGGTAGAAAACTGTCAACTGCCTACACGGAAACGTCATTTTCGTCTATTCTTCCGTCGACAAAACGCTTCTCTACGGTTCTCGTGCTAACCCTGCAGGAGTTTAACGGTCGGTCTCGGTTTAAACTAAAAAGAGGAGATGGAACATTCTATTCTCATTCTACCAACTTATTTTCATGTAAACAGGGATAGAGCATTATTTCGTCGTCCATACTAAAATTACAAGAATTTCGAGAAAATAATGCTCCTTCCTGCTCTTGTTCTGGTTCTATGTTTGTTAAGTCTAAACACACCTTTAGGCGCAGATATAATTATGATTTTAGTGACTTTTGAATCTGTTATTATGCCTCCATAATTATAATGTAAGTGAGTTATGCAAAAAAATGTATGTTAAACTATAACACATACACATCAACTCTAAATGTGAATATTTAAGTTTATGTAGCAAAATAATTTATGAAATAAATCCAGGAAGTAGGGAAGCATTAAAGCATTCAAAGCGATATTACTTTCAAACTACTTAAGATATTTTTATATTTTTTTTTTGTATGATTAGATTATTTTGTTATGTATAATTATATCTGTGCTTTTCAATTAGGTACTCATATTTTCGTTTGTTTTTCGTTGTGCCGAACGGCGGCGGCGCGGCGTGAGCGCGACACGTATTTAAAATTTGAATAGCTAAGGTCAACGGCGATTGACCTTGACCTTAAGGGTCATCATATATCTGCGCCACACCATCATGACTTAGCAAAACATCCCAAGCTGTTTATTTCAATTAAACCATTTACAGGCACTGAATCGTCAAGGAGTAGTTCAGTCAGCTTATTCCAAGTACATAGTAGGTACTCACTGTGCTGTGCAATTATATTATACAGGGTGGCAGGGACATTGACGTGCAACCTGTAACCATGGATTCAGTACATGATTCTGGACCCCCCTGTGTTGAAATTTTTCGTCGGTTATTTAAGAGAAAAAAATAGACAGTCCACAAAAATAAAAATAAATAAACGAAATCAAATAGACATATGCCGTGCGATGCAGTGTCTACGAAAAGGATCATCTAACCGGTCCGCTATTGCTTCCAGAATGCTGTTGGAGCTTGCTCGGATACGTTGCAATATGGAGGCCGCTCTCTATCTCAAGATGACATATGAATGAAGAATTCCACAATGCAATGTCTAAATCATCTCAAAGAAACTGGAACCAATGCTAAAATATTTTTACTTCAACCATCTTCACCAACTTCGAATTTAAGTGGAATTCCGTAATTAAAAACAATAATATCATAACCATTTTTCAAAATTAATAAGCGAATATTTTTAAATACTCCCTGGATTCTACTCTTGTTAAATCAATGTTGCCGTGATCATTATTAACAAACAATATGATTATTGGCAACATTGCTTTCGAGAAAAAAATGGAGTTGACAAAGTTAATTTGCATATTGTAATTTTGGAGGTGAAATTGCAAATTGAACGAAATAAGGATACGCCTCGTTATTTTTTATTTCAATAACGTCAAGTTTTGGCTACTGATTACCATTCGTTATCGGCATTATGTGTTGTATGAAGTAAAGGAACGTTGAATTAGTGGAAGCGGGTCAAAGTGAGGCCATATTTTTTTTAGGGTTCCGTACCTCAAAAGGAAAAACGGAACCCTTATAGGATCACTCGTGTGTGTGTCTACCTGTCCGTCATAGCCGATTTGCTCCGAATGTACTGGACCGATTAAGTTGAAATTTGGTATACATAAGAATATCTGTAACCGAAAGATTTATTTATTTACGATACACTTTGTTATCGTAAATAAATACATTTTTAATATGAGGGTTACTTTTGGTGACAAAGAGGGTCTCAAATAATATATTTGTTTTATAATAGTTTTAAAGTTATTTAAGAAAATATATGTAAATTGACCGACCACTTATTTCCGAAACTACTGACTCTAACATTTTTGAAAAAATTCAGAAAATACTATACTTTAATTATAGATTTGAAGACTGTGTCCCGGCAGTGGGAACATTATAGGCTGATTATGATGACATGAAAACTTATAAGCAGTCTATGTGTTAAAATAACATGGTAAATCTCTCAATATTATGCGTACAAACTTACATTTGTAGTTGGATTGTACGGGAGAACATGTTTATCATACAGTGTTAAGTTTGTTCTTGGGATAAAAAACATGGTAAGTATAACATATTCAGTGTGCGGAACCCTCACCACGCGAGTTTTTTGTATTGGTAGCAAGTTATATACAAAGGTCAAATGAACGAAAACACAATCTTGCTATACTTATTTTCTTACACTTATGGCCAGTAACTGTGCCAATGGATTTTTAATTATTATTTAAAATTATGTCTGACCCTAGGTCGCGGACCTTTGGATGGCGTACGACGGGCCGAAGCCCACTCGCAGAGGCCCAATATTCGTTTTTAATTACATGAGGCACCAACCGACGATTAGGTATGCCTGTTCGCACTATGCAAGTGCACCCAAGGACAACAAATGGTTGGTGTAGGACTGTTGCAGGCTATGGAAACAAAATATATTGACTATGGGTTTGGGTGGCTATAGCGGATTGGTTACCTTGAACTATGGATGAACTATGTCTCCGCTGCTTGATCAATGTCATTGTGACTTAAGTATAATAGAGAAAATTTAAGAAGGAACGCTAAGCGAAAACGAACTATAGCGCGGGCGGGCGATGGGATGCGACGCGGTGTGTCGGGGGCCGAAAGCCCAAAGATAAAGCTGAAGAGTTTGTTTGCTTTTTTGTTTGAACGCGCTAATCTCTGGAATCACCGACTGCTAATTCCAGAAATAATATTTTGCATTTGTTAGCTCAATTATTAAGGAAGGTTAAAGTCTTTATTTTTATTTAACATCACGCTACGACCCTGAGGACCCGAGCAAAAAGAAAAAAATGTCAGAAAGAACGCGAAAACGAAGTAATAGCGCGGGCGTTTCGATGCGACGCGATGGGTCGGGGGCCGAGGGAGTGCTATAAAAATGAGGCTGTCATTTTTTTTAATCATACGACTTCCACGCGAAGTCGCGAGCAGAAGATAGTTACAGATATAAATGTAGACATTTTACATAGGGTGACACAATGGGCGGTATTATTGCGAAAACCGATCTTTTCAAAGCTTCTTATATCATAGCTAGTTGAGTAACCCAAAAACCCATTCTGAACCACTTGCAGTATTTAGACTGAAAAAAAGCTATGTGCGCCCGGTACCAAATTGTGTTATTAAAGGTCCGGTAATAGCCGTTGAAGCCGTTGAAATGTGCGTCGCGCTAATGCCGCACCGCCGCCGTTCGGTTTCATAGGAAATATTTATTTTTGTAACGAAAATATAAATATTTGAAAAAAAAAACACAGATAGAACTAGTTAATAAATAGTCTGTTCATACAAAAAAATGATCAAATCTTAAGTAGTTTGACAGTAATTATCGTTTTTTATGCTTTGGGTTGACATTACTTCCTGAATTTATTTCATAAAGTATTTTACTACAATACTTAAATATTCACATACATAAATTGATGTGTATGCGATCTAGTTTAACATACATTTTTTGTATAAATTACTTGCATTAAATGAAGGCGTAATAAACTAATAACAGATTTAAAAGTCACTAAAATCTAATATCTGTGCCGAGAAGTCAACACCCCACTAAGAAAATGTGGCCTTAGTAAAGACCAATAATTAATTAACACACTAGTTCTAGAAACTTTACTTAGCACATACTTTGGCTTAGCGTTATTGCTGTCACTGGCGCCGATTCCCTTGTTCACAAACTAAACTAAATTTAAGTTCAGTGCATCTTTTTCTTTCTATTTCATTAAGAAAAGGACAGAAGATAAATTTTAGTTTAGTCCTGTCAAATTAATCAGCGCCTGTCACTACTCCATACAAGTTTAGACGTGATTAAAAACTTGCCTACTAAAATTACGTCAATTTACGTCAAGCGCTGATTAATTTGACAGGACTAAACTAAAATTTATCTTCTGTCCTTTTCTTAATGACATAGAAAGAAAAAGATGCACTGAACTTAAATTTAGTTTAGTTTGTGAACAAGGGAATCGGCACCAATGTCGCACAACTGTCAAACTACAAGTGCAAGATAGACTTGCATACCATGGTTTATTCGAATGCCACCTAAGATACAGCGTTATCTTTTGGGGCAACTCCACCGAAAGAGAATCTGCATTCAAAGCACAGAAAAGATGCATACGGTCCATTTTTAAACTGCAAACAATTGATAGCTGCGTGCCATATTTTATACAGAATAAAATTTTAACTTTACCATGCATATTTATTTTAGAAATGGCAGTGTTTGTAAAGTTGAACCCTGATCGTTTTGACCGCATAGCTGACGTATTTCCACGAAATAGGAGTGATAATAGTAGGCTATTTCTCCCTAGTGCGAGAACGACTTCAATGCGCAAAAGTGTCTGCTACATGGCGCCAGTCATTTATAATAAATTACCGAGGAGTTGGAAAGAATTAAACTTGACGTCATTTAAAAGAAAACTTCGATTTTTTTTAGTAGACAAAGCCTATTATAGTGTGACGGCATTTTTAATGAAGAAAGAAATTTATTGATTACTTTTTATTTTCCGTCCTCTTCTTAATGAAATAGAAAGAAAAAGATGGACTGAACTTAAATTTAGTTTAGTTTGTGAACAAGGGAATCGGCACAATTGTATATCTTTATTATTATGTACTTAGCATCTTTTGTGTATTTTTGTACTTTTGCATGCCTTCTGGTTAAATATGGCTGTTGCTAATTGTATTTTTTATGTCACCGTGTTTTGTACCCATATCTGCGAAATAAATATCTTATCTTATCTTATCATAACTGATAGAGGCGGGAACATGTCTAAGTCAAAGCTCGTGCTAAGTGACGTCTGTCAGGTTTCCTGACGTTGCTTCCCTTTACCATAAGTGTTTTCTTTTATTTTGTTCCCTGGTCTACTCTATTGCAAGAATATAATTGTGTATAATACAAATAACTATTGAAGCACTTCATAAAATAGTTGCTGCTACGTGGTTCCAGTTCCTAGTTAGTTTTAATACGTATTTAAGCGAGTTCCAAACTTATATTATTTTCGTCGGAATTCAGACAGACGCCAGATTCAAAACTTTGTGTTTTGTAAAACCAGCCAGACTAAATACAAACATACATAGTGTACATTCAGAATTTGTTTTGCCAAGCCTAATCTTTGTTTGACCTAGTAGAGACCTCTAAGCAGGCATTTCTTAGCGCCACAGAGAGTTCATTCCCTATCCGGTACATAATCAGCATTCTTCAGTCGTATATGCTCATTTAGCAAACCGTTAGTATGCTGCTGTAGTCTTCAACAGAAGTATCACAAGTTATCAAAACATGCAATGTCAGCAATTTGCAGGGCCGGATTTATAGGTGTGGAGGCCCCGGGGCAACCAAGAAGTGAAGACCCCGAAGTTTTTTTTGGAACAGACGAAAAAAAAAACTCATTTTTCAATCATTTATACTAAAAATATACAAAAGAAAAAAGATAAATGTTATATAGACGAATGGAACTGCGAGCTTTTTTCGTCGAAAAATCATTGATAATATCGGTGAAATCCAGTTCTCGGAGTAAATCACTTTCAATACTCGTAGGAATAATGTTGATAGGCGGTTTTGTGTAATTGTAATCCGAAGTCTATTTTTATAGTTTTCATATTCAAAAAAGGTTCCTTGTGAATGTGAACTTTTTTTTAAATAAAAAAAAGGAGGCTCCAATTTTGTGGAGGCCGGGCCCAGGGCCATTTTGCCCTGCCTTAAATCTGACCCTGGCAATTTGACGCCTATTTCTGGAGACAGGTGTGAATGTACCTTTCGGTAGTGGTACCAGAATTGGGTCAAATATTTGCGTAGCTTACAAATTGCTGTACAGTAAATTTAATAATACATAGGGTAAATGAACTTGCTTTAATGGTAAGTAGGTAATTAATTAATAGGCGATCGGCGGCAGAGACCTCTCGCGTCCGGCCCTGGTTCAGGCCATGGTACGGAGCGAGAGGGCATGGGCAGCCGTCACCTCCTTCTGCGAAGCAGTAATGCTCGCAAAGGAGGAGGCGGGACGGTTGAGGGAAAGGCAAGTTTCGCGCCCTCTCGCCCCTAGCCGCCGCAGGAGACGCCCTAGGCGTCGGGAATCCCGGGCGGATTTCCGGCCACCGTAGGCGCGGGCTTGCGGACGGTGAGCAATGGGTAGCTCACCGTCCGGTAAGGACCAGGCCCGGGTCGACGGCGCGTCGTATTCCACGCGCGCCTCAAAGAGATGTCGTCAGCACAAAAGTAGGGGTCCACTAGGGCCGATGCCTGCCGGGGTCGCGGGAAGGTACTTATGGGTCACCGAGGCCCCCGCAACTCAGGCAACAGGAAGGAATACGGGTGGGTTTTAGTCAGTAAGAGTCTGACACACCCTCCCGCTCCGCCCAGAGCGGGAGAAGTTATTTGATGATTTCCCACCCAAAAAAAAAAAAAAAAAGTAGGTAATTAATGCCGCCCATGGACAAATGTAAATAGTCGCTGATGCATTTCTGAACTTTACAGAATAAGTTATAGGGCTATCTGATAAGTTTTTTTAGCCAAATAAGTAAAAAAAATACCAAAAACAACAGGTTAACTTAGCATTAAACAGCTCTCATGTAGCTGAACCATGGGCACAGTTTGTTTAATTTATAACTGCCGTGTTCTAGTGATGAACTCATATTTGACACGACAGTTCAAAATGTAAATGCAGCTGGCTTTTCTCACGGTTCAACATTCTAACCTATGACAAATCATTAGCAAGTCAAAGTTGCTTGCGTCTGGCCTTATTAACAAATTAAAAATGGTCTAAATGTAGCCTACAAGATTATCAGCGAGGTCAATCTCACGGATATTTTTTCAACCAGATTCTCAAATTGTAATTAGGTAATCAAATCACACTTTATAGATTTTACAATCAGTGTGCGAAATCTTCTAGCCTTTTTTGTCAAATATGTATTGACATCAATACGTCGTGTGAATCAATCTTTAAATATTTAAATTGCGGTCACATTTTGGTCAATATAAACACGCATGAGAAGATATTATATATGGTCAATTGTGGTCAATTTTCCGATCAAATTGACC
Organism: Atethmia centrago; assembly: GCA_905333075.3. Taxonomy (NCBI): domain Eukaryota; kingdom Metazoa; phylum Arthropoda; class Insecta; order Lepidoptera; family Noctuidae; genus Atethmia; species Atethmia centrago. Next base: position 22,400,611 of record HG995385.1, read on the forward strand.
AGTGATTGGCTACTGATAAATAAATGTCAAAGTCAGATACCAAGGTCGCATGACAGCGAAGAGGTTTTTAATTTGCTTAGTCAGCGTCACTTGGTTTTGTTGAATGAACTGTAGTGGCGTAGTTTCTAGATTGCATTGTTGTTGTTTTTGAATCAAATAAACCTAAAGTTCAGGTATTACGACGTATCGCAGGTGTCCTAATAAATATGGAACTTGTGGCGATTGATTAATACTTATTTTTTTAATGATACCTATATCTGAATTCCTAGAACTAGGTACAATCCACAACAAGCACGATACAGCTCTTGATCAAGAGTGTTGATTGAACATTTATCTAAACCTGAGTAATAGGGAAACATAGGTACCTAACTTAGTTTATACAATTCCGGAATGGGTTGAGGAATGGACGTAAACTAGAAGAGCCAAAGCTCACAGACCCATTCAATCCTACGTTAATACCTATGAACTCAGAACAAAAAAGCTATGAAACGCACCAGCCTGTTTATTCTGTAAAAATCTCATGTGAAAACTTAGGTGAAGTGAGCGAGAAGTGATCTGTCATTACATCTGATGCTAGGGATGGACACTGTGGACAGTTGACTTCAAGCTCACTTCACATTTTTACAGAATAGGTGGCGTTCTATAGTTTCTAAAGAAGCATGAAAGTAGAGTAAATGCTGTGGAAATGCGTTCATTACGAAGCATGTGTGACTATAAATGATGGCTGAAAAATGATGTGATCAGGCAACTGCGCGGTTTAAAAGAAGATGTATTGACAAAAATTGAAAAGAGTATTCTTTGACCTTTCTTAAAATATCCCTCACGATGTTTTCCTTCACCGTTTTTTTAAGCAAGTGATAGTTAGTCAGTAAAAGACAGAGGTGCGTGTCTGGGGTTCGAACTCGAGACCTATGACTTGGCAGCCCGACGGTCACACCATCAGGCTATCACTGCTGTTAAGCTGATCAGCAGGTAGCTTATATTCAACACATTTTCGATTTTTCTATCACCGTTATCCGTGATAGAATGTCCTTTTCTGTAAGTCCTCTTGTTTGTGATTAAGGGCCTTACCACACTGGCGATTTGCGACCTTGTTTCCAGTGAGGCGATTGTTCAACAAGGTCGCTACGTGTTCGCCACTAGTGCGCAACGAGTACGCCGCGTTTGCGGAACGAGAGCAATTGACGTGAGTGTACAAGAGAGAGCCAGACAAGCGAGTGTAAAATATTGTGAGAACGTGGCGAACACGTTGCGCACTCGCGGCGAACTCGCTGCGCATTCGCCCCGCTTTCCACTCGCTAGTGTGATACGGCCCTAATTGTGAACAATAAAGAAGACGGCGCTTATCGATAAGATCAGCGACAACGTTAATAATAGATTACTTGTTAGCCAATTTGTCAAATGCAAGTTATGCTAATGAAATTACTTACGTAGGCACCTATAAGGTACGTGGGCGAGTGTTATATTGGCGTGGACTAAACCTGGGTACCTCATAAATCCCAACTAATATGAGACATGCAAAAGTGAGTTCCTTTGTTTATTATTTTTTGTTTGTTTGTTACGCTATCACCCTCAAATGGCTTAGCAGATTTGGATGAAATTTGGGTAGACCATGACCTAGATTAGGACAAAGTCTACCCCGACATAGGCTATCCCTTTTTATGCCAATATTCTCACGGGATCGAGACTTATGCGGGTGAAACCGCGGGGCGCAGCTAGTCATTGATAAACCACATCACGTAGAGAACCGAGTTCACAATCGTGAAGACAGGTCTCTTTATTAGGCTAGCATATAACCACCAGCGATGTACAGCGCTGCAAGCAAGAATAGTCCTTACGGCAGTAAGATGTCCGTGCCCGTGACTGTACCCCAGACCTTGCAGAAGAAGAATCTCTAAGCAATAGAACTGCATTGCATGGACGAGGATTGAAATAGCTTAATCAGCCATGTTCCATCATGTTCCCACTGCTGGGACACTGGCCTCCTCTCTTCGAGGGGGAGTGGACCGTAATCTACTACGTGAGCCCAGTGCGGGTTGGTAGATGTCACATGTCTTCGAATTTTTGGTATATTTTCGTTCACCGTTTTGAGAGCAGTGGTGATGAAATAATTTACACAAAGTAAAACGACTGTCTGGGTTCGTACCCACGAACTACAACTCGTAAGTCGGGGCCGTTACCACTGGGCCATCACTGTTCTCAGGATTGAAATATCAAGCAATTTTATTGGTAATTTTTTCCAAGTTTCTTTGCACAGAGCTGGTGAAAGGTCGGTCGTAGTAGTCGAGAAGAATAAAGTTATTGTAAGTTACCATTTTCCAATCAATCTAAGCAATTCATTTACTAACTCCACCCACCTTTTTTTTGTTCCGGCTGGAATATAATCATGGATGTCCTCCGCCCTGGGGCGGGCGGAGGGATCTGTCAGACTCTTACTGACTAAAAACCACCCCGGTGTTCCCCTCCCACACCGGGGATCATGGGATCTAGTGCGACTTCCACGAACTCCACCCACCTAACATAACCTAGCCATCTACACTCAACCCCCACTGGTTAGGTACCCCGAAATCCAGAGATAATCTATTAACATCTACGGTGATGCTACGCTGGTCTACGCCAAAGTGCTACGCGTGCTACGAAACTCTACAAAGTTCATGTTTTCCTAATATTAAACTTTTACGAATTACGAAAATTTTATCCCAAAATCATACTTATCAGAGCCTTCTCATGGTCTAATTGTAACCTAAGCCTTATATCCCGACGGTGCTAAAAATACTCGTCACTTTACTAGTAATTGCATAATGTTATAGGCACATAAAATACTAAAGATAAAATAAACCAAAAATACACATTGGCAACGAACACAAAAATCCTCTTTACGAGACGAACAAACAAGAATCGCTCTCTCCTATTCTATCGCTGGTGAATCCATTGGTATCCCGTAACTTTTGACAGCTGGCTCATCTTTCTGTCTCGGTCTTTCGCCCCGCCCCCTAGACACGCCCCTTCCGTGCCGGTACTGGGACAATAGATCGCTTTTTGGGTAGACGGTGGGTCGCTCTTTTTAATTGTAATGTATGGATGGAGGATGTTTCCTTTGTATTGTGTGGATGTAAATGTTTGGGATGGTATCCGGATACTTCATGTGTGGAGTTTTGGTTTTATATGTAAAATGAATTGCGAAGGTTTTTTTTATTGAAAAATACTGTTACTTTTCAAAATAGTGACGTAGCTGTTACCTATACCGTGAGAATAAGGCTACCTCTGTTACTTATAGGAAATCGGCTTCAAGCCTCCTAAAACTCCTTACTTAATAGAGCCGAACACATTTTATTAACTAAGCCAAAAAGATCAGTGGTGTGAGCTGTGGTGGCCCAGTGGTAACGGCCGCGACTTACGAGTTGTAGGTCGTAGGTTCGAACCCAAACAGGCGCTTTACTTTGTGTAAATTATTTAATCACCACTGCTCTCAAAACGGTAAAGGAAAACATCGTGAGGAAACCCGCATGTCTTTGAACCGAAAAATTCGAAGACATGTGACATATACCAACCCGCACTGGGCCCGCGTGGTCGATTACGGCCCAATCCCTCTCACAGAAAGGAGGCCTGTGTCCCAGCAGTGGGAACATTATAGGCTGATTATGTAAGCCCAAAAGTCTGTGTTTATTGTATAACAATATTTACACTCGTATCTTTCCTTGTACTGCGTAAGTGGATCATTTTCCATTCTAAATCCTGAAATAGCTTTAGATATCTTAAATCATTTAAATACTACTGAAAGAGTTTCAGTTTACGCCCATAAACAAAACTCTAGTACGGCAAACACCAAATCACTAAGTAAACATGAACTTAAAGGAGATCAACATATTAGCAAGCAAGCTAAGTACAAAACAGGCATGGCCGGCGCCAGAACTGTTCCATAACAATTTCTGACACTTGAAACCGTAACAATAGAACTAAATCTTATAAGGAGTCGATTGATTTATCGATATTGATATTCTATATCGATTTGTATTGTAATAATGTAGAGAAATGCCATTCAACTCGTATCGAAGACTGGCCTCTCCCAAAGTGGAGGAATGCCTATGCCTGTTATGGATCAGCAAACAACAAATCTTCAAGGAACATTACTCCCGCAGCAATTTTACATAAAATTTAATCCTAAATTACTAAGTAAACATGAACTTAAAGGAGATCAACATATTTGCAAGCAAGCTAAGTACAAACCAGGCATGGCCGGCGCCAGAACTGTTCCATAACAATTTCTGACACTTGAAACCGTAACAATAGAACTAAATCTTATAAGGAGTCGATTGATTTATCGATATTGATATTCTATATCGATTTGTATTGTAATAATGTAGAGAAATGCCATTCAACTCGTATCGAAGACTGGCCTCTCCCAAAGTGGAGGAATGCCTATGCCTGTTATGGATCAGCAAACAACAAATCTTCAAGGAACATTACTCCCGCAGCAATTTTACATAAAATTTAATCCTAAATTACTAAGTAAACATGAACTTAAAGGAGATCAACATATTTGCAAGCAAGCTAAGTACAAACCAGGCATGGCCGGTGCCAGAACTGTTCCATAACAATTTCTGACACTTGAAACCGTAACAATGGAACTAAATCTTATAAGGAGTCGATTGATTTATCGATATTGATATTCTGTATCGATTTGTGTAGTAATAATGAAGAGAAATGCCATTCAACTCGTATCGAAGACTGGTCTCTCCCAAAATGGAGGAATGTCTATGCTTGTAATCGATAGTGGGTTGGGGGACTAGATCAAGCGTATATAGAGCCATGAACAGGGTGTAAAGTTTACTCATCCTCCGTAGTAAAGAGGGATCCTCCGACCAGACGGGTTTCATGTCTGGTGGGCTACTGCCCAACGGTTGATGTCGGGATGTTGTATACTCGTATAGGCCAGTTGCGCGGTAAACTCTGCTAGCGCGATGCAGGATTTTGCTTGACGTCAGTGTGTTGCGTAGTTCGCATGTGGCGATGTAGATGCCGCCACATATATATCTTTATCTAATAATATGAAGCTTTGAAGCTTGGATGGTAGGCGTTCGTTCATAAAGCGACCCTACATTAGGTATTAATTTTTGAACCCTTATTAATTCATTTATTTTTATTTATATTTAATATACAAGTAAAAAGGGACTTAAAAGTGTTAATAACAATATTTCTTAACAACTATGTTAGTAAACTTAACCTACACACTTAACCCAACACTGCCCCATAGTTATGAGAATTCCTGCTACAAGCTCAACACCGATGTGGAAAGCTTGCAGCAGCGATTCACACACAAGCAGTTCAGTCTGCTAGCGACACACTGCATAATGTTGGGGCTGGCCCGCACAAGGCGCATCTTTTTCGCATCGTAGCGTAGACACAATTGACACGAGCATCAGCAAACATCCCTGATGCGCTACAGAAGCGGAACAGCCCCATCAATGTCATTACAACAGAAGTGTGCGCAAAGGGCGACGGAGGCCTGCAATGGGACAATATACAGTCCAGGTAAATATAATTCATGCTATCAGATTGCTAAAAACTTAATATACCTAATGATCGAATAATCTTCGGGATTGTGGAGAGTTTTCCACCACTAAGACGAGATTTAAGGTGAAAACTGTAATCTGCCGGGGTCGCGGGAAAGGCCGAAAGGGATACCGTGTCCTCTGGCAACACACAGGCAACAGGAAGGAATACGGGTGGTTTTTAGTCAGTAAGAGTCTGACACCCTCCCGCTCCGCCCAAACCGGGCGAAGTTATTTGATAATTTCCCAACCAAAAATAAAAAGTGGAAAACTGTGATGGATAGATGATTCTGTGACTCTGTAGTGAATTTAGGTACTAGATTTGGAGTTTGTAAGACAGTGACGGCGATAGCAGTGATGTTTTCGGGAATGATTTGCTAACTGAAGCCTATGCAATGGGAAGAATGGTAAAAAAATAGAGAGCAATACCTTAGATATGAGTAAAAGTTGAATATACTCAGACAGCAATCAACAACGCAGTACGAGAGCAATGGTGGCCCAGTAGAAACGGCCGCGTCTTACGAGTTGTAGGTCGTAGGTTCGAACCCAGGCAGGCAGTTTACTTTATGTAAATTATTTCATCACCACTGCTCTCAAAACGGTGAAGGAAAACATCGTGACGAAACCGACCTAGATCAAAATAATCGAAGACATGAGACATCCACCAGCCCGCACTGGGCCCGCGTGGTTGATTACGGCTCACTCCCTCTCACAGAGAGGAGGCCTGTGTCCCAGCAGTGGGAACATTATAGGCTGATTATGTACCAACAACCGTTCGCTGGGAGCAGTGATTACAACTAATATTATGAATGCGAAGGTGAGTTTGTTTGTTACGCTTTCACGCTAAAACGGCTGAATGCATTTAGGTGAAATTTGGCACATAGGTAGACCATAACCTAGATTAGGACATAGATTACTTTCAACCCGATATTTCCACTGGATCGAGACTTATGCGGGTCAATCCGCGGGGCGCAGCTAGTAAATGTATAAAATAGATCGCACGAATTGTCCCTTAGAGCCGGGGATTAACACGACGAGTTGGCCGCACAATTTGGTTAAGAACTTCATTGGGCTCAGTCCTACAGGTTGTGTCGGGTAATTTTATACCAGCGAATCTAAGTTCAATTCAGTTTACAACAGCAATCGGAATGTAGCACATTAGGAATTCACGACAGGCATAAAATTAATATACATTTATTTTTATCTCAAAACTCTATAGCAGTTTTCGTACTTATTCTTCGCTAGAATGTCGTTATCTGCATCTTAATCTAAGTCAGCCTTCAATTGAAATACAGATTTTGTAACTTAAACAAGTTACTTCACTATAAAGCACCTATCCCACCGCCAGTGATTAACGAGAAGCGAGCAGAGCGAGCAACTAAAAATGAGGTGGTGAGCAACGAGGAGCGAGTGCGCAACGGTGACGAGTGATTACTCTTTCTACCCGACTGCCAAGGAAGGGTTTTGTTTTTCGCGCGTATCTTGTGTATTTGTTTTTGATAGCGTTTGTCGCTGCGACAAACTAGTGCTCGCAGGTGGTGTGAACAGTCAACAATATTTGTTTCTCTTTTACTAACATGAGACTTACAATCTTTTGTACGTGTCTTGAGCGTGAAAATCGTAGATGGCTAGTCATGATGGCCTCATCGGCGGTGGGACACATGCCTAACTTTGGTTGAGTGAGAGTTTGGGAGAGTGCTCACCAGGAGTATTCGCAGGTTTACGTACTCAAGTTTGAAAATTGCATCAGTCAGTAAGTGGAGCATTACAGTGCACGCAACAGAAAAAAAAGTTGGAATGTTACAATTACAACTTCAAATATTGTAGCAGGCTACTGCCTGCTAAATTACTATTTAGCAGAGCAATGCATATGTATAGTGCCTTACATAGCAATATTTATAACAACAAATGCTCAACGGACTGTCCAACAGTGGGCTTTAATAAGCTGACGACAATAATGAGCATTGAGCAGTTACCAAAGTGATGCTCTTCGGTCAGGATGTTGAGATGGCGCACTGTTGCAATTAATCTAATTATCTAATCTAATAATCTGCATTGATACCATAGCAAGCGAATGTTCCCGGTGAGTTCTCTCCTTTATGCAAAACTGTTAAAATTATAGTTATGTGTTGGAACTTGGAATAAGATTGGAATCTATTTGTTTGTGTTGACAACTGGTTCTGTGTTCATGTGTTTACTTATTAGGTAGGTAAGTATTCTTGCTTTTGCGTAGGGCTTCGCACACGTGAAGTAATTTTCTTTGATTCTATAACATCTTCAGTGATCCTAAGCTATTGAGTTTAATAAAGTTATGTGGTACGAGGTTCGCAATCCATTTGAGGTAGTCAAAACGCCCGCCGTAAGGTTGGAATTTCTTGGATAAACTGCAATGTGGATACAGTTTTATTATATATCTATAACTTTGCTTGTGTCATATACTCACGTCTTATTATCATGATCACGAGACTTTAAAAGAACCTGCATCTGCAGAGGGTTACAGCGTTTCGATAAATGTAACGATTAGAAAATAAAAATTGCGTGTTCATAGTCAGTCGGAGGTCTCTGCTTACCCTGCAAATCTATTGTGTACGTTACTTGTTTACTTTTTTATTTTATGCCGACTCGTTGCACCACCTCTCTCTCAAAGTACTAGGCAATCACAACCTGCTAGGCGTTGCACGAAATGTTTACATTACCGAGTCCATATCAAGCAAGACACCTAACGCTTACGGCTTATGCGTCCCTGGTGGTCGCAGAACGCCGATCGTGATGATGTCACTATTTTGCAACGAAGTAAATACACCTTAGTAAGATTTGTGAGGTTTGAGTCACAAAGTTATGGCGGCTTTCTATGATACGTGATCCTTTGGTACATGTTTTGGGTAGTGTTACATACCTACAATAATATTATATGAGTGTACGTGACTATTGTTTTGTGGTAAAGATAAAAAAGTCGTTTCGAGGTTGACAAAAATATAGCAGTCTGATTGATAGGAATGAAAACGGTTGATGAGTTTACGCCACAAAGGACCAAAACGGTTCTAACTAACTAGGTTCTTATTAAATTTATTGAAGGAGCTAAATGATCTAAGGGAGTTTGAGTTCCCCACGCATAATGAAGCAATGTTGATCCTGAATAATATCCGCACAAGTTCTGAACAATCACATTCTTGAATTATTCTGAATCATAGCTATTGCATGATTTTCCAACCACCCACGTGAAGCTGTATTGTGATTTGTGATTGCACTAAATCAAGTCAATTTAAATCTTTGTTGTGTATTCAAACGATTGAGCATTTCGAGGTCTACTACAAAGGCTGTCTTGAAACTGACAATAAAACTGTCATCATACTACAAAATGATATGACTTAAATACTTTGAATACTACTAGCTAATTCAACACTAATCCAAATCTAATCCAAACTTGCCTATAAAACAGATCAAGATTATATAAGGCATGTCTACAAAAAAGTTTCCATACTATGAATCAGATGCGACGATAACTAGCCATGTTGAAAGGGACCCAGATCTTTATCACTGTTGAAGACTTCGACCTCTTACACATTTTTGGGAGCCTAGTACATTGTATGAATTTATAATTTGTATAGTTGAATGTATGGGACAAATGGATGGTAGAAAAAAAAGAAACATGGTTTTTGTATAGCGATTTGAGAGGATCATAAATATTGCTTGTTGTGCTGCTAAGAAAAGTTTATGTTATGTTGTTATACGGATGATTGATATTTGATTGAATTTAAAGGCTCTTAGTTGTAAAAAGGAAAAAGAGAACTTTTCTTTGACATTTTTAATAGTTTGAACGAATTAAAGATTTGAATAATCAGATTTGGCTCTTAGAAAAGATAATGACAGTGAACACTTTTAGAGTATTTATTAACAGTCTTCTCCCTATTAGATTCTTGAAGAGGTCTTTAGCTAATCTTATAGGTATATCTTCTCTCATCTTTAAACCTTTTAATGTTTCATAGTTTAGGATTAACATAAACAAGGTACTGCTGCAAGGCCACATTCTAGGACTCCTGCAACTTAAAATTAAAACCGTCCCAATCAAGACCGGAACTGAGTAATTAATAAAAACGTTTAATAATAATGATTAATCACAAAATAACCGTGGTGTTGTTAAGTTAAATGCCGAAGACCGAAACAACATCCGTTCAGTTTGAACGAGTAATAATTCATAGTTAAACTGTAATGCGGTAACCGCCAGTTAGTGACAACAGAACGTTCATAGGGAGAGTTCAAATAGTTGAAAATCTTTTCTTTTTTTCTTGGGTTAATAATTGAAATTCAGAAGTAATATTATGGAAAATCATATAGGAATTTGAAGAAGTAAGTCTAAGTATGCTACAAGATTAATTGAGATTGGAGAGAGGTAATTATTGCTAGATGGATGGATATGCAATTTGAGTGGAGCTGCTTGGCAATTGATTAGGGAACGATCGCTTTTCCCATTACATTCAACAGTTTCTGAACTATATTTTCGTTTGAGACTGAATCAGTAACTTCTTAAATCATTTTTGGTATCGGGATCTAAGATTTTAGAAAGTAACTTGTTGCTATAAGAATGTTGATGACTTCAATAGCTTGACTTCTTATAGTTAAAACTAATGCTAAGGATCAACTTTTTATTCAACAACTCGATTTATATTATTGTTGTTAGGCTTATGGCACAAAATGGTCCTACGATCCAAAACCCGGAGCACGTCTTCGGGCGCTAAGACCATTTTAATATTTTTAATGAACGAGACATCTCGAATCCACTGCTAATTGCTTCACATGCCATACTTGGTGTTGGAATAAAAACCATAAATGTCACCCATAAACCATCTCGTATCTTCACCATCAGAATATTCAGAGACAAATCACATCTAACCTGAACATAAACAAGTGAGGTACAACATATTAATTAAAATAACACCCCAGAAAGTTCAGTAACCATATCCTTTAACGTACGACAAAATAAAAGAGACGGGCCATCAGAAAGAATGACCATAAGGTCCAAGAACAATCGCCACATGTGGCCTGGAGATTAACCAAAAGAAAAATAAAATTAATATATCCTGTCTCTTTCTTGCTGGTCTTGTGTTTGTAGTTCTGTCTCGTTTTCTCAACGAAATCATTCTTGGAAGTGCCAGGGCCGTACGCGTATACAATGCGGGTGTTGTGAGCACGAATTCCGAATTAAAAAAAAGCGAAGGAACGAATGCGCCCGAGCGTTTGCTAAATCGCTTTTCGGTTTAATTTCTAATGTTTGGATAGTGGCTTCAGTGGCTTGTTGGTATTTCTTATTGTGTTAGGGATTTGATGATTCCATTAGTGTAGTTTTTGGGAGATCGCATAGCGAGGAATATTTTAGGATAAGTTTTGATTGAATCGAAGCAAACAAGCTGCGAAATATAACATGTATATTCTATTGATTGCCTTCTTATGAAAGAAGAAAGATCTTGTGGTAGAGATTAATCTTTGGCTTCCGCCGGATAGCACAGGTTGTACTATCTGGACTGGAAAACACGGATAAAGAGACTGGAAAAGCGCTTCTATGGAACAACGATGTATCATTCAAACACCTCGCGAACTGGCTAAGAGAATATCTGAGAAGATATTCTCTTAGCCCCAGTGAGGTTTTGCAATTTTGCCTTTTATACAGTATTCAGTAGAGATACTGGATACTGTATAAAAGGCAAAATTGCTAAAATCATTTCTCGAGATTAAAAGGCGCGGTTTTAGCCACTGGTGAGTTCCCCTTTGGCTTCATACCTAACAAGCAAGAGTGTCTCCACAATCGTCGTGCATTAGCTCCTCCACTGTCCACTTAAGCTGGAGTGGCGATCCTCCCCGAATGTAACCGAACACCACCGAGCAGGCGAGGCGATGTGCAAGCCAAAACGACGTCCTCCACATTATTTAACCTTTTATTAATGAAGTGTGCACTGTCCTCTTTTTACGGCACGAGACAATAGTGATGTGTGGAGACACTATCGATAATGTTGTCTTATCGATGAATTGTGTCACGTGTTGAGAGAGTTAAAAATTAATATTTTAATGTCATCGTAAAATTGTTTGTTAGTTGAAAGATCGGAAACGTGAGTACTTGATTCTAAAATCTTTAAGTTTGATGTCATGCTTAACTCGTAAAATGTGCAAAGAAATGAATACGTATTTCTAACTATAAGCGTTACTAACACCGTGGTTATTCTTTTATTTCACAAAACCTGTCACGAAAACTTGATTTATTGTTCGAATAGAAATATATTTCTACGCTTGTTAACTAGATAAATACGTGTGGATTATTAAAATAAAATTATAGCGATATTTTTGGAGACCGGTAGGCATTAAAAATATTAAACTATAAAGATATGCCGAAATTAACGTTTTTTTATTACGTTTTAAATTAATTTTAGAATTTATTATTCTTTCTGTCGTGGTTGACGTCAATATCCAAAATAATATCTACCTATATTTGAACAACAGGCGTAGCAATGGTCTTTTATCGTTTTTCTAGAGTTGTTTTAGGTAATCAAAAATGTCACATCACAGCGATTCAATTTGAACAAGCCCTGAATTCAGTCCGAATAGAATTTGAAAAGGAATGCAATCTTCCCTTGAAGAATATTAGCGGATTTTACAATAATTTGAATATAACCTTACTTTGTGTATGTAACACGTCACATTACTATCAGTGCCTTTATCCTTCATATCATAACTATCGACCTCACACGTCGATATCGGCGGTTTGGCACTCCCCCATCTCTAAACCACGCTTGGCTAAGCTAAATAATCCCGACTTGGTCGAACCAGAGCCATAGGATTCGCAGAACCTCAGCCACCGCCACGCATCGCCGGACCACTTACTAGCCCTTTGTTTTAATATTTTAATATAAATTGTATTAAAAAATCAATGAATCGAAAAGGGTTAAAGCCACACACTTGGGCAAAGACAGAATTATGAAATCTTTATTAAAGCCGTTTAGTAAATACATATATACATTTGGGGGCATGGGGATCGAACGATCACGGAAGGTTACGAGCTCTAGATTTACATGAACCAATCAAGCTAAGAAAAAACTGTAATAATAATGTTCTCACGGTTACAGTAATGATAGGAAATTAGAAAGAAAGCCGAAATTCAATTACAACCTCATTGATATCTAATAACTGGGTATCTTAACTGAATGTTGGAGAAAGTGATTTTTTTTCTTACAGCATCTGCTACTTTACGATGATTTCTCTGTTTGTCTGGCATTTCATTTAAATTTTGCAAACATCTGCCATCCAAATAATGTTATCATCTATATCCGTATCATTCTACCTGAAATAATCCCTGAGTCACCAGTACCAACCTAGAAGGCTTGTAGTAGCAAGCAGTTTTATACACAATAATGAATTCTCACCCAGGTTTTACTTCATCAACTAATTCCCAATGACCTGAACGTAAACTGAACGAACGTACATTATGTTTATGAATTGTGATTGCTTTAGTTTTTACACTAACTACGCGTGGTTTCCAAAATACATGCGTTGGTATTTCATAAACATATGCCGCGACAATTTTAAGAGATATTTTTTGCTGTGTTCATTGTGATTCACTTGAATGGTGCTAAGCAATATTTCTGGGGAGGTGTTCTAGAATGTTGACCCTTCTTCAATTACCTATATTATCATCTTCAAGGATGAATCTCGATTCAATACTGTTGCGTAGATGTTATGTGTAGCGAATCTACTAGTTCAAATTAAGACCTTGATGGAATAAGGGCATAATTGTTACGAAAAATGGTTTTTGGTGTTTGGCTCGAGTTTATTAATATTAAAAAATATAAAATGTATTGTTGACCCTTGAATTGTTGACTCCTTTACACGCGAATACCACTCATCATCTCATCTGCCTAGCTTTTTCCCAACTGTGTGTGTCGGCTTCCTGTCTGACCGGATGCAGCTGAATACCAGTAGTTTACATGGAGACACTGCCTATCTGACCTCCTATACCCAGTTACTGGGTAAAAAGATACCCCTTGGTAAGACTGGTTGTTAGACTTTCGGCATTCTGACGACCCGAAACAACTGTCAAAGATCTAGAAATGAAAGCCCGGACCAAGGGCTTAACGTGCTTTCCGAGACACGAATGGCTCTTGGTATGTAAAGGTGGTCACCCATCCACGGACTAACCGCGGAAAGGATAGCTTAACTTAATCGATCGGCCCGTGCGGCTGTTATTACTTAGCCACAAGCCACTATTATTTTAAATTATTTATAAATCGTCGAAGTTAAACAATTCCTTGAATTTTAACTTCGGCACAACCTTTGTGCTAAACCTGTGTCTTGTCAAGTCTTGTGCTTCTGAATATCATCATTATCGTGATTTTAAGGACTATAGAGAATTAAGTCAGATTTCTATAGAGAATTAAATTAGATTTCTAATTATACAATTTCACTATCGCAAGAAAGCAAGCCATTGCTCCTTCTGCTTCCTTATGCAACTATGTACTTGCATCAAACCTTCCTTCCAATATTTCATCACCAAGTAGGTACTGACAATAATTGAACACGACCAATAGCATTAAAATTAACATTAACATTAATCAGAACATAAATCATAACGACTTAAAGGAAGTGAGTAATAAAGATCCGACGGGCTCGTCGTGGTTTATTATCTTTGTCGTACTTTATCATTTACGTTATCGTTTTAATCATCATTTCAGGCGAAAACCATCCACTGTTGGAATAAATGCCTCCCCCGAGCGTCATCTATTTCACTGACGTGTATTTTATTAGTTCTTTTACTCTATTTGTAAGTTATACCTTTATCTGTAGTTTTTCTTCTGTTTCCTCTAGACGTTAGATAACTGACTACCTAGTTGCAAGCTGATTTTATCTTACTAGTGTGTTTCTTAAGTCTATCAAATTGTTACTTTATCAGTTTCACTAACTTGTTCTTCAACAGCGTTTGCTAACAGTAAGTTCTTCATTTATTTATTTAAACTTCTCGCACACAATAAGGTACAGAGGCGGACTTAATACCTTTAGCATTCTGCATCTGATAACAGTTCTTTGCTTCCCAATTTTGCTTGTCTTTTCTCAATAATTATGAAGAAAAGCCTTTGTTTCATAAGTGGGACTATTTATTATTTTACTTATTATGTTAACCAAATCATTTATTTAATTTTATTAATCTTTATTGAGTTGGTTTTGAACAGATTTAGTTTCTAGCGCTAGAAACTAAACTAAGATTGCAGTTTTCTTTTTCTTTCTCTTTCGACATTTATGTATATTTTTTTATGGTGTAAATAATAAACAGTATTATATTATATTCTATTATTTCTACGAGTAAAAGCTGTTGTTCTAACAGTGGTTCAAGAGCTGCTCGATTTTTTATCTATTAAGTATTATAAATTCTTGTAATATTGGCGATGGACGAGAAAGAAGTTTTTAGTTGGAGGATTATAGACAAATTAAATGATATAAATGATCAAGAACCAAGAATATTACATAAGTGACGAATTAAAACTCAATGGCTCTATCTTCAAATTAATATACAAAATAAATCTCAAAAGAATGCTGTACCGATTTTGCAGTTAAAACCAAATAAGAAAAAAACTAGCTTTAGGCATTTGTTTTTACGTTTTTAATCCCAATAACAATTTTTGCTTAAAAATGTGACCGTGTTCCGAGATTTTTGCATCTGATAACACAATGATATCCATACGGATAAGGATATAGAAGAATCTAAAGCTTTAATAACTGCGTATCTTCCTGAGAAATTCATACATAACAGAGAGTGAATAAAAGAGAGAATCCCTATTAAGGTTTTATTATGAATTTAAGTATAATATACTCTTCAATAAAGGCTGGTCCCTAGTAGCTCTAGATAGAGAGAAGTGAGGGAGAGTCAGGAGGCACTAGGCCAGCAGTGGACAATAAGGGCTTAGAATAATAATTAATATAACTTTTTGAGAGGTAGAGATTCGTAAATAAACGTCAGAATCACCATGGATGCAGGACGTGTAGGCAATGTTAGAAGGGAATGAAATAATAAGAGGAAAGTGACAGGCCCAGATAAAGCTTAGGAAATATCTTGTGAAAACCAAGACTGCATAGGACTCCGAACGATGATACCCCTTGAAACGTCTACAATTACGGGAAAGATATCAAAAAAGTATCTTTTCAATGGGAAAACAGATAAAGTTACAAGATATGGGTAACTAGGAAATCCTATGCTCCTGAAGCACCAACATTCTTATAAGAAAATGAGCATGTCCTCCAGTTACAGTTATTTCTCTTAGCTCAAAGTTTTCTAAATCTAACATATTCTAACAACTGAATGTGGAAATTCCATTGATAACGTTAGTTTCAATTCCATGCAGATCATTCAAATTAAATCTACTTTATTGAATGTTGTATCTAATCTATTTTATTAAATAGATCTACTTTACTTAGATCTAATCTTAAACTGGAATATCTCCCATATCTTATTCAGGTTTTGGTCACATTTCTGTTTCACGTTGTCTGCGGCGACGGCACATTTTTTCTTTGATTAGTGCAATGTTGTACGTCAACATATTTTGTATCTTTTAGCTCAATTTACTTACAATTTCTAATACCAAAATAACTGTGTCATCTTTTTAAGCAAACATTTATTATTCCTTTATTTTTTGTAAATTATTAATTCTTACTAATACAACATAGTTATTAAGTGAAATATCTCACAGAGAGATAATAAACAGATTATTATTTGAAGCATACAGTTTTCAAATTGTAACGCACCGTCGTTCGTGAAAATCAGCTAAAAGTTTAATACTACCGTGGATATCAATTAAGTATGGTGTTTCATTATTATCTTGGATAATTATATGTTTAAACTTAGGACGAAGGTTAAAAATAAGTACATTAGGTCACTACGCATAGAAAAAGTAAGACTGCTAAAGGTTTTCAGAAAATATTTACCTCTTCAATTTGCAACATGTCTCCTTCGTAAAAAACATTCAGTTTTGTTCAAAATCTATCTCCTTTACTCAAAACATCATCCAGCATGCGTTTTTGTTTTATTTTGATTAAAAAAAAATCATGCCAATTTGCCACACCACCACAAGATTTTATTATATTCTGTTAATTTCTCTTTACCAAACACAACACTTACCGAATATAAATTTTATATATCTTCGTTCATTTCACAGTTATTTTTAATTTTTAATTTATTTCACTCACTTCAAACACTCAAAAGTTCACAAGTCACAAGTTTTTATTTTTTGCGCTTTGTAATACTATACTGTTGCGTCGTTTAGTGCGCTTTTGTGAAAGTTTCTAACTAAGAATCTGGTTTCTTTAATCAATCCGGTTCCTATATTTCATATAAGCGATAATAGTCGCGGGGGATATTAAAAAAAAATCGGATCTGTAAACAATTGGAGATCTAACAAAGCAGCGCTTCGCGGCTATCCGAAGCTGTACTGAAATTCTAAACCCTGACTTCGGTGTCCATGTCGCGCACCCCCCATTACTAAATTTCGTATAGGATTTGAAACGTACCAACTCTAAAGTTGACCCAATCTAAAATAAACTTACCGCCTAACAACAAAAAGGCGAAAATTTAACAACGCGTAGCACGCTATCCGACATTTGATAGAACTCCCAGCGAGCTACAAGGCTATGAGAACGTATAATTTAAAGACGGAGCTACGTGAACGATCCACTGTGTATTGTCGTCTCTCTTTCACATACGGAGGAGGTTGCGCAGCTTTTCGCACAGCGACGTCGGATTGCTCATTTTTTTTGCTATTCAGTATTGAATTACGTATTATTTTGTGAATTAGATTGTGTCGCGGTGTCATATTCTCCTCTGTACCTGGTGCTCCTTAACAGGATGGATTGGGAGGCAGGTTGGTATAATCTTTCTTATCTTATAATCATAAAATTTTTGGAGCAAAATCCACTTTATTCTTACGAAGTACCTACTAAAATAGGAAAATAAATTGACACTTTTCTCTTATATTTAAGCTATTAGTATTTAGTTTATACATTCATATTTATTTTCTCTTCTCTTTTGGCACTGTAAAGCAGCATATTTTAAGATGATTGCAGATCTGCCGGACCTAGGACAACAATAATAAAATTAACACAATCATAAACAAATCTTCAAGTATTTTCCTACATTCATCTTGTTACAAGTTATAAACTGTTCTTTATTATTAAAAACAAGTTCATCATCACTTTACCTCATCTATCAAACCTAGCTTCAAAACTTTGATATTAAGTATTAAGAAAACACACTCACGCCACTTAACGAAGTAATGCAGGTTGGTCATTAAATTGTGTAAATGTCTCAAAATTCAATCAATTAGACTAAGAATAAACACTTTTTGAACGTCAAATTACATAAGACAGTCCCCAAAATGGTCGCCCTTCATCACTTCCTAGCGTTTTAGCTGGAAAGAAGGAGTAGCGCAACAAATTCCTCAGTCAAAGTTGTCACTTCCAAATACATAGTCTTTAACAAACTTACCACACAAATTCCATAATGCAAGTGTGAAAGGACAAACAAAATCAACAGCATGTGCAGAATGACGGACTCCAAATGAGGCTGATACAGCGATGTCGCTATCCCTGCTAGAAGTGGCCAATTCATCCAAGAGAGTAACTGACATCTACTGTGGCTCATCTCAGCGATTATCAGGCGACACTGTGGAAAATATAATTTGTTTTTATCTCAAAAAACTGTACTAAATAATATCGTTTTTAGTTCCTCGAATATGTTAGGTATTTACGAAGATATTCGTAGGGTACTACAGGAAACGATATTGGGTCCTATCCAGAAATAACAGGCAATACAACTACCTACAAGATTTTCATGGAATTAGAAATTATTTAGCACATGATTATGCTCATTATTTCAGGCTCTTCTGTTTTTTAAATGGCTATTTGGCTGATAGTTAATGCTAATGGGTACCTTAGTTGAATCATTTAATCGATGATTGAAAAGAAATTAAACATTAATTCTACTGTTGTGTCCTGTCCTACTCCAGGTTCCAGGGTACCTATCTATTCATAACGATCGGTTAATTGGTTTAGGCGGGAAAAGGTTACACACAGAGACATACTAACATTCTTATTTACAATATATTAGTATAAGGCTTAACTTTTAGCATAAAAGCTGTCGCCGCAATGAATAAAGCTATTCATAGCCAAAAATGATAATCTTGTTTCATCTTTTTACAAAACAATTTTTTCATCTTTAGAAGTTGGCGCCGAAACATTCTTATAACCAGAAGCTCTGCCATTTTATTCCAAGTACATGTTATGTAATTTGAAACAATCTGGACTTCATACTGGCACTACACGATAATGAAGGTCAAATACAGCCGTTGTCTTTACGCAAATCGCTGACGAGGGACATGTCAGAAAAAAAATCCGTTTGCATATTGATCCAAGATCGTCATATTATATTTATCTGAAGACTAATTCTCGTGCTTAACAAACGTCAAAAATCAATGTCAAAAAACATTACCCTGTCTTGCTGTCGTGCAATCGGATAAAAACTTGTGAAAATTGTAAGTAAGCTAGAGATTTTATGAAAAATTGAAACTGAAATTAGAATGCGTACGTTCTTTTGAGAATTCGTCATTTATTGAACTAGTCATTTTGAGAAAGACTCCAATGCCATTTTGAGAATTGGGCATTCTGCGCCTAAATCTTAAAATAATCGGGAAATGCTCATCTGCTGTCCACCGCTAAAAACATAAGTTTCATAGAAATAAAGGGTCCCAAGACTAAAGCTGTGTTTAGGACAATTTCTAGTTACAAGTAGTTTAACATGTTTATTGCAATAAAAAAAATTGTTCGGACTTCACGGCTACTTTAACTGTAGTCTAACAAGACATGTTTTTGTTATAAATCATTTGGCTAAACCATTGGTCTATTATGGACTATCTTCTACTTAGTAAAACTCTTGAATTCGTTCATTCATGCGCTGACAGACAACGCACAGCCAAAACACCTGGGTCTGGAAGCATGACATTTTGCACAAGAGTTCCTTATACAGTGTGTCTGTGTATACGGTATGGCGAAAATTAAGGGTGTCAAAAGATCAGTCGTTCCGTACAAAAATAATTTTAAGAAATTTCAGTGACCCTGACAGACAATCTCAAACATATAAAAACTTACAACTTGCCAGTATTAGATACTCATAGCAACTGCCGGGGTCGCGGGAGGTCCGATACCGTGGCTTATGCCAACACAGAGGCAGCGGAAGGAACACGGGTGGGTTTTAGACAGTAAGAGTCTGACAAATAACTTATCCCGCTCTTTGCCCGCTCCGCCCAGAGCGGGATTAGTTATTTGCTAATTTACGACCCAAAAAAAAAGTACTCATAGCAAAGAGATTTTATGTCATTACTCATAGGCGAGACATGTTATGTTGACCGGATATTTTTATCGAACGAATCGCAAAAAGTTCATGAGAAATAAAATGCACTTCTCGAGTTGAATGTACAATTTCGGCTATTTTGATAATATAATATTTAGCAAATCTAATATTTTGAGAATCTTCTATTTTAAGAATCTGATATTATGCGAATAAAGGATATGGCACTACTGATATTTTTTTTTGCGATTAAGATATTGGTCCCCGGGAAATTTTGTTCAGTTCGGTGGTCTGTATCCACACCCTTAATTATCGCCACACCGTATGCAGACACATTGGTGCCGATTCCCTTGTTCACAAACTAAACTAAATTTAAGTTCAGTGCATCTTTTTATTTCTATTTCATTAAGAAAAGGACAGAAGATAAGTTTTAGTTTAGTTCTGTCAGATTAATCAGTGCTTGACGTAAATTGACGTAATTTTAGTAGGCAAGTTTTTAATCACGTCTAAACTTGTATGGAGTAGTGACAGGCGCTGATTAATTTGACAGGACTAAACTAAACTTTATCTTCTATCCTTTTCTTAATGAAATAGAAAGAAAAAGATGCACTGAACTTAAATTTAGTTTAGTTTGTGAACAAGGGAATCGGCACCATTGTATTTATAAGGATTTTTGAAAATTAATCCTCTATAGGGTTTGAATAGGGAATTAAAGTTTTTATGGAATTTTGACATTTTCACCGATGGGCAACTATCGGGCGCCACACGGCTATAATGTTGTAACATCTATTTTGTACAGGTTTGAGTTCAAATATTTTTTTTTTTTCAGTATTATTGTCATGTCTTGTAAATAGATCATCTTATTAAAAGAAGGTTAGAGTTTTCGAAAACGAGACCACTATTTATGTCTTATTTTTGTAACGCAGCCAATAGAATGTATTTTGACATTGGCATTTACAGCGGTTTCCGATTTCTGTTCCTGACTAATCTATCTTCGGGCGAGCCTGCTATTTTTTAGTTAGATCATTCTAACTTTTTATCTTTTTACTAAGGCCAAGAGGAGAAAGAAACAGTACTAATTAGGCATTTCCACTAAAAAGTAAACAACTGTCAGTCGTGACAGATAATTAATTGCTGAAACTGGCTTATTAATTGAGAAGATTATTAATTTCTTAATCTGGCAAAGGTTTTGGCATTTGTGCTTTTAGGCAATTCATATTTTTAGGGTTCCGTATGTCCGAATGTAAAAACGGAACCCTTATAGGATCACTCGTGTGTCAGAACTGCAGTTCGTCGTGGACGTCGTACGACAGCGGCTCCCCTGACATTATCTTCCGCTATCGGAAGACAGCCGTCACGCAACCATCGGTGGGACGCTCTGCTAGAGTGACTGTCAGCAGCCAGTGTTACTCTTATCCGACCTTTTCGGTGATTCCAGTAACTTCGTAACTAAACGGGGCGGCGCCACTTTCTACGCCGTCAAGTATATCGATTACGTCGAGGACCGAAAAAAAGCTATCTCTATATCGAAATTGGCTTTCTAGTTTTCGTGTGCAATTTTACTATTTAAGTATAAGTAGATTACGATAACTTCAGACATGTTACTTGATTGTGTTCATAAAATGATACATGGGAAGTCTCCGGGGCACGTTTCATATAAGCATAATCAGCCTATAATGTTCACTGCTGGGACACAGGGCTTATCTCTTCGAGTGGGAGTGGGCTGTAATCTACCACGCTGGCCCTTTTCGGGTTGGTAGGTGTCACTTGTCTTCGAATTTTTAGTTTTAGGGGATGCCGGTTTCCTCACGATGTATTCCTTCACCGTTTTGAGAGCAGTGGTAATGAAATTATTTTCACCAAGTAAATAGCTTGTCTGGGTTTAACCCACGACCTACAACTCGTAAGTCGGGGCCGTTATCACTGGGACACCACTGCCTCCATGGTGGAGCAAGATGGACTTGGTTTTAAACCATGTTATCGGGGTGGTCCTCAATTGGCAGAACAACTAGTAATACATTATTGCCTGCTTATCTCATGCTTTCTTACTTAAAGATTTTATAAATTCAGTAGTAGTGCCTTTGGTTAAAAATAGCCTGAAAGGTGATATTTCAGATTTGTCTGATTATAGGCACATAACACTATAGTGTGGCCATTAGTGCTGTGCACTCCCTTTTATAACTTCTCCCGCTGGGCGAAGCGGGAGGGTGTGTCAGACTCTTACTGACTAAAACCCACCCGTATTCCTTCTTGTTGCCTGTGTTGCGGGGGCCTCGGTGACCCATAAGTACCTTCCCGCGACCTGTGCACTCCCTGAGGTATGCGCGGCGAGGTGGGAGGCGAAGAAAAAAGGATAGAAAGACTTTCGGACGGCGCACTGACAGAGCGCAGCAGCCGATTCTCCCCCCGTCTCGCCGTGCATACCTCAGGGAGTGCACAGCACTAATGGCCACACTATAGCAACATTGTTGTCTATAAATGTAATATTGATTGTTTTGTAATCAATAATTTGTGATCTGGCGTATATTTTATATGGGTGTATTCTTGAAATAACAAGATAATTTATCCCAAGAACATACTTAACAGTATAGTTGAAAAGCATGTTCTCCCATACATTCCAACTGCAAATGTAAGTTTGTACGCACAATATTGAAAGATGTATCATGTTTTTCCTATAATCTATAACTAAAGAACTATTTTCTGTATTTTTTCCAATATTTTAGGCGCAGTAGTTTTGGAGATGAGGGGAACGGTAAATTTTTCATCGATTTTCTTAGATGACTTTAAACTCTTTATTTTAAAATTAAAAATAAATATATTTGAGCCTACCTTCACAACCCTATCATTTCATATGTCACACGGTACAGTTTGCAAAACATTTTTTTTTATTTTCTAATTTGCCCCCTCATATTCAAAATTCTTTTATACAAGTCCGTGTTTGGATCACAGAAATTCATACGTGTACCAAATTTTTAACTCAATTGGTCCAGTAGATTCGGATCGGCTGTGACAGAGGGACAGACAAACGAGTGATACTATAAGGGTTCCATTTTTTCCTTTTGAGTTACGGAACCTAAAAAAAGTGGTTTGATTTGATTTGATAACTAGAGTAAAGATTTAGTGCATGCTAGATTAATATCTGAAGAAGTTTTTTTACTGCATATTAGACGCTGCGCATAAATCAACAATAACTACAAGCCTGTAGCTTTAAACTCGTCCCAAATTAATCTAAATCCGATCCAGCCTGTCCCTTGCTGTCCTCCCCCAGCGCCGCCCTAAGCCGAGGCCCGTACCCCACAGAGGTGCCCTTAGGGTACACAGAGGTGCCCTTAGGGTATAGTCGCTTAGTTTTTAAGTTTTATGCGCTGGCTGGAGGTTTTAATTTATTGAGGCACCCAGTGGGTTGACCAGCGAGATGCCATTTAAAAAAGAACAACAATAACTAAACACTTAAGACGCTGACAACACCTAAACCGCGGTCACTGTCAGATTGCATAGAAAAGAAAGAGAAGCGCGACGACAAAACGCTTGTAATTTATTGCAAAATATGAAGTAATTATCTATTTACTCAGAATTGAGTTGAGTAATCGAAAATAAAAAACAACCAAGTTCTGCATTGGAATAAGACGTACTTTTTATTAATTAAATACGCAATTTATGTTGATATTTAATACAGATATTTTGGATTAGAACTCAAGGTAAGAGGTTAGTTTAACGTTAGTTTGTATCGAGATTTTTTTTTCAAAACGTGTTTTGGTGACAACCAAGTTCTGGGAAATATGTTCAAAATTAACATATATTTTTTCCGCTACCACAAACTATACAGATTTGGCAATTTTCTTTCTTAAGAGAAGCCTATTTTGGTCAATTGGGTCTTGTCAGCGCCTTAAGAGTCATCTCAATTACTTACCCCTTTTCCCTGAATTTGTATATATATGTATATGTATACGATATCTAACCACGATAAAATATAAATAAAAAATATTTCATGTTTTTTTTTGGGGTCAACGACAGCTGGTAGTGTTTTTACTTGAAGTTGAGAAAATATGTTTTCTTTAGTTTTATCGTGTTTAGGTTATACCAATCGCGTCTATGAAGTTTACACAAAAAAAAAACTGTATTTTAAACTGATATTTCAAGTGACTACACTAAATGTGGTCGATGACCCCACAAAAAAAAACTAATTTATTTTGTTTATGTATGTGTATTATAAGTTTATAACCTATTTATGTACTTGAGTACCTATTTTATTTATAATTAATTATGTTATATTTTTAATATTATTTATTTTATTAGCAAAAATATTATTATTAGCAAAAAATAATCCTTATGATGAAGCCTTTCGATCGGTATGATAAAGCTACAGGGTGATTATTTTTCTCGTGTAACGGGTTCGATTTCCGGTTCAACCATGTAATTATTTAAATATCTATGAATGCAGTTTAAATTGTTTTTTAAATTCAAATAATGTCTTCTTTCAGTAAAATGATCCATCTACAATATTCAAGGTACTTTCCCTCCATGTGGCATATCCGTGGGACGCCCTGTATATTATCTCCTTTCAATCAGAGCACCTGCCAACTTATCTCTTCTCCACCCTTGGTTGACTGGTAGAGAATGCCTAAGTCATTAAGGTCCGTCTCTGTGCCTTATTTTGTGCGAGAAGTTTAAATAAATAAATATGTACATACATAAAGATGTACTCACCGAAATATTACTGAACAGAGTACCAAACATCAAGATGAAAGCTCTGGGATGCTGTTCAAGCATGACATTAGGAGACTTGACAGCCCAGATTATGACAGCAGCTGTCATTACAAACATGGACGATATTGGTTTAGCTGCTTGTAGAATAGGGTATCTCTTGCCGGTACGGTCTCTGTATGACCTGAAAAAAAAAATTCACGAAAATTTGTGCTCTATCGTTCCCTGAGTTAAGAACTAAGCTTGGGTTTCTTCTTGAGCAGTGGTGGCCCGGCGGTAATGGCCGCGATTTACCAGTTGTAAGATCGTAAGTTCGAATCCTGATAGGTGCTTTACTTTGTGTAAATTATTTCATTACCACTGCTCTCAAAACGGTGAAGGAAAACATCATGAAGCAACTGGCATGTCTTAGAACCAAAAATTCGAAGACATGTGATATCTACTAACCCGCACTGGGCCCGCATGGTGTGCTGGAATAAGGCCTCCATCTCACAGAGAGGAGGCCTGTGTCTCAGCAATGGGAACATTATAGGCTGCATTTTGCGGTCGTTATTATGGCACTCATTACGACCGCTGTTATTGGGTTTTTGTCAGGAATTTCTCAGTAGCATCCTGGAGTCTGGATTGGTGTTATGTGTATAATATATGTTATATTATGTACACACGGTTACAAGCTATACATTTCCAGTATAAGCTGATCTGCGAGGTCCGCGTAAACTGGAAATGTACCTATAGCTTAATGTGTAGCCGTGTGTACTTCCATGAATTACGAAACGTTTAAAAGAAACAAAAAACTGTAATTACACTCACAAATAAACATTATAAACTGCAACAGGGTAGGTAGTAATGATCCCCATAGCATGGATGACAATTTCTAACATCTGGGTGAACGTGACGTCACGGAAGATGTAGTGCTTGTAGTACCCAGGGCCATATGCCCCGGCTACTAGGAAGAGGGCTGAAGCCACCTAGAAAGAGAATGGGATATGGGAATTCTCCTTCTCTCGCAATTGCAACGTAGTTTATAAGTTTTAGGGCCGATTCACACCGGAACGGCAGCGGCCGGCAGCGACCCGATGCGGGCAGTACCGCTGCCAACAAGCGCGGGCGTCCGATCGACCTTTTCATGCTTTTCAAGCGATTCTGGTCTTTTAATTATGTAGATAAAGTTTAAAATTATTTCACACTGAAAGTGCTCGCCGCTCCGCTGACGGCCGCTGCTTTCCCGGTTTGAATCAGCCCTTATGCTTCGTTAAGCAGCCGACAACCTCTTGACCAGAGACAGGACAAACATTCTATCGCAACAGAGTATTTGCTGCTCAGCTTAAGTATATCAAGTTAAAATTCGCCAAAATAGCAGTAATTTTCAGTGCTCACAAAAAGACAATCTCCTCGTGCTGCACTATTAAGGCATCCCACAAGCAAATAAATTTACTTTTCATCCTTCAAAATTTATTTTTAATTAATTTATTTTTGTTAGGTTTTTCAAACCTAGGTAATTATATTACACTTCGGCCTAACTCTGAGGCCTCAGAATTGTGCCCGGATGTTGACAATAGGCTCGCCCACTATTACATAGAACTTAAACATAACTGCTGAAATGTGGATGCACTGGCACACCTCTGCCGAACCCTTCGGGGAGTAAAGGCGTGATATTATATTATGATATGTAATGTAATGTATATTAAGTTATGTAATGTATATTAAACTACTCACCCACATACTCAAATCGTAGCTCCACGGCAAGTACAAAGTCCCCGTGTTGTATTTCTCACAGTGACTCACGTAGAAATTCATCACAATACTTAATATTATGAGGAATCCCCTGAAATATGTATATATTTTAGGCAGATCATCGGAAGATAGTTTCGTCCCCGTCATCAACTCATCACCCACAGCTAAATTATAAAATCAACATAAAAAATAATAAAATAGCCTTATATTTCTCTAAGTTTTTTACAGTGTTCAATTTTTTTTTTTGTTTTTTTATTTGAGAACGACTGAGGTGAAGGTATCCTCCAGAGAATGCCAGCGTACTCTGTCTTTCACTACGTTCATCCAGCGTCTTCCAGCTATATGCAATGTTTCGTCCTCCCAGCGAGCGTGTGGCTGACAGATGGTGGTCAAGAACTGCCATCGCATTGGTTTTATGCGCGGCGAAACGTAGCTTATTTTGGACGCCCCATTCCGATACTATGTCCAGCGTGTCGTTGGCTGATTGCTGTAGGGGACACTAAAACTAGGACAACGTCGTCTGAAAAGGCTTGGCAATATACCCCTAAACTAGCCATCTTGTGAAGGAGTGAGTCTAAGATAAGATTCCAGAATGTCGGTCAGGCAATTGATCCCTGGACGCATCCTTTCGTGGTACCCTTCTCACTAGTCGCTCTGGCGTAGTTGATCCTGATGTTCCAGTCTTCCAGGTATGAGGTCACGAGTGCGTAGAGATTTTTGAGGCAGTTCTTGACCACCATCTGTCTTTGACAGCTCGTTTACGTTTGCTAACTGGTCCCATCCAAGAAGTTATCTAGTTGGCCCACCTATTGTCATGCAGTGAATGGACTAGATAAATGGCCATCACTTTCAAAGCGTTCCATATTTTTACAACGACTTTCAACAGGACATAAGCTTTTCGGTAGCTTTGCATTTTCGGACTTTTCCATCATATTGCTCTCAAAATGGCGAAGAAAAAATAGTGCGGAAACGGGCATGTCCTAGAACCTTAAAATTTTAAAATTTTGAAGATATGTGACATCTACCAACCCGCACTGGGCCCGCGTGCTAGATAGGCTAGGGTTGCCAACTTTTTTTTATATCAAATTAGTATTTTCGAAGACTGTAAAAATATAGCAGATGCCAAAAAAAAATACAGTAGGTATGTTTCAAAAACATTTTTATTCTATGCATATTTTTTGCGAACCTTTGTTAACAGGTTTTGTTTTTTTATGTCTCTATAACTATTTTTACACTCTAAATTAAGGTTAAAAAATACCATTAATTCAGCTTTTATGTGATTAATTATCATAATACTGGCCCTATTGCGATCATCTCGCAATTTTGTATTGAAATAAAAAAAAATGTACTTGGGTAAGAAAGCCAAGTTTTGTGCTATCATACTCTTTAATCTTAATATATTTATGATAGTCTTGCATTTCTTCAGACTCGAAATCATGTTTGCAGGTTTGACAATCCATATAAATATTTGTTTCTTTCGGTTACTATATTTTCCTTTAGAAAGATAATATTCGGGGCTTTAATATAGCAGGATACTATATTACATAGTAGGATTGGCAACCCTAATTAAGGCCCACTCCCTCTCGAAGATAGAAGGCCTGTGTCCTAGCAATGGGAGCATGATAGGCTGATTATGTTATGCTGATGCATCATTGTTGTCGCTGATAGAATGTCGCTTTGTCCAGACCCTCAGCTCTCCCCCTGAATTATTATGTAGAGAAAATGCAGTTATATCCAGCGGGGTAATTGTGTAACACACTTACAGTAGCAATGGGTTTCATTTTGACAGTTCAACAACATTCATTGCGCTATTTACAAACTTATCGAAAATATGAAGCAATAGATTAGTTAATATACTTCAAAATTATTCAGATTGTGATCGATAGTGTGTTAAGCAATTAGGGTGCTGTAATCCACTGGACTATTATCTTGGTTCCCTTTATCGGCAATTCAGTACAAGATCGCAAAGTTTTTTATTTTTTAAATTAGGCTTCCGGTTAATAACTATCTGCGTGCCAAATTTCACCCAAATCCATCCAGCCATTTTTTTTTCGGTCGTAGTAATAGCAGATGAAAGGGTATAAATACCAGAGAAAAAGGTTATTGACTCCCGAGCCGCCGTCAATCACAATAATTTTGTTACGCGTAATTTTGAATCTGTGATATCTTTAAGGTATTCATTTAAATGACATGATGTCAAGTCATATATTAATTTGAATGAAGTGCCCAATTTAAATAAATTATTTTATTGGGCGTACAATCCTGTAGAACATTAATTGTATGTATGTCTTACGGTTTATACGGAGCACGCCAGTAAAACTCCCAGTTGGCATGATTTTTTCCGACATCTACAACAATAATCGCCATATTTCAGCCAATTTACACAAAACCTTAATGAATTATACACTTTAACCTTCCTCTATACATTGGTGAAAACCGTTTGAAAATCCGTTCGGTAGTTTTTAAGTTTATAGCGTTCAGGCAGACAGACGCGGCGGAGTACTTTTTTTATAATATGTAAGGATTACGATCTTGTAATGAATTGAGAAAGGAAGGCCGTCAAAATTATTTTACAGTAGCCTCGGCCCACGAATTTGTCCGCGTGTTTTAACATAAAACATATCACATGGCACTCGGCAGTAATGTAGCTTTTTTTGTTAAAGAATTTTTGTAATTACTTAGAACAGTAATTCCAGGGGTTACCTTTTACACTGACTGCCTTGTTGGTCTAGTGGTCACCGGCGTTACTTACGAGCATAAGGTCCTGGGTTCGATTCCCATTCGGGCAAAGTGGTATTGAATTTTTCCATATGCACGGAAAAAAAAGAATGTCTTAAATTAAGACAATATTATCCTTTTGGTCAAGACAAATATTGATTCATATATGGGGAAAACAATATATTATTGAATGAAGTAAAATTTTGTCTTAGTTTTATTGTCTTCTTCGAAGACATTATACTTAAATGAAGAATTATTAAGTTTAATTTTCAGAATATTATTTATATCTTAGAATATTTTCTTCAATTAAGATTATTATAGTCTTAAATCAAAAATATTTGCTTAAGTCAAGAATAAACCCAAGTATTTATTATTCTTAATTTGAGTAAACAGGTTTTCTTGGACTGAGTACATTACTTACGTTAAGAAAATATTGACTTGGATTGAAACAATTTTTCTGAGAATATTGATATTCTTCGCTGAAGAGATCCCTTTTTTCCGTGTGGAATTTCTTAGTAGCAGCCCGGAGTCTGGATTTATGCCCGGTGGATGGCAATAGGCTCGCCCCCTATTACATGGGACTTACATATAACTGGCGAAATGTGGCTATAGGTAAACCTCTGCCTAACCTTTCGGGGAAAACACGCGTGATGTTATGTTAGGATATTAACAAAAAAATACCTCTTTTTAATACATATTAGTTTACATAAAAGGTAATTTACCTAAAGCAAGACACGGAGAACACAGGATCCCTTCCATAGACGGATATAAGAGAGTAAGGAATGAGGAACACGATGTATGAGTCCAGTCCGTGGTCGAACAGCTCGCCTAAGGGTCCAGAGACACCTATGCGTCGAGCTTGCTTGCCATCCAGGCCGTCTGAAAGGGTTATATTGTTACAAGAGGGTAGCTTTTGGAGTACGTAATGGGTATAGACCAGTGGCGTAGCTGGTAGTAACGGGGCCCTATAGCAAAATATGTTGGGGGCCCTTTTTATGACTGTAGCGAATCTTAAAAGGACGGTATATTTTTTTTAGAAAATAAATATAATAGCATCCTAAGCCAAGACTTTAAGCTGTCATCGTAACCTTACTAAGAGCGTGCAAGGCGAGCTATTCTGAACCGGGATTGGTGAAGATTTCATTGGAATTTTACTAAAACAACACGTCATTGTAACCTTACTAAGAGCGAGCGAGACGAGCTATACTCAACCGGGATTGGTGAAGATTTCATTGGAATTTTACTAAGACAACGCTTCATTGTAACCTTACCAAGAGCGAGCGAAACGAGCTATTCTGAACCGGGATTGATGAAGATTTCATTGGAATTTTACTAAGACAACGCGTCATTGTAACCTTACTAAGAGCGAGCGAGACGAGCTATTCTGAACCGGGATTGATGAAGATTTCATTGGAATTTTACTAAGACAACGCGTCATTGTAACCTTACCAAGAGCGAGCGAGGCGAGCTATTCTGAACCGGGATTGGTGAAGATTTCATTGAAATTTTACTAAGAGAACGCGTCATTGTAACCTTACTAAGAGCGAGCGAGTCGAGCTATTCTGAAAAAGAATTGGTGACAATTTCATTGCAATTTTAAGTTAAAGTACTAGAAAAGCCATAAATCACCTGTCCTTAATGCTCCGTCTCAAAAATCCACCCTCTGTAGTTATCACTTACCTAAATTATAAGCAAGAAAGATCAGTACGCCACAAATCGTGAAAGCCCAGTTAGGTATATCAGATTCATAGCCTATGAGTCCTGGTCGGCCCCCTGCCGCGTAGAAGTCGTAATCATATGCAGTTAGGATCAACACGACCACCACCATGCATAGAAAACCAGCGAAGGTTATTGAATTAGGAGCTATTGTTTTTGGTATCACCTGAAAAGAAAGAAAATTAATATTATGACGTCACTTGGGACTTTATTTTTCGGAATGAAGCGGAAGATTGTAGGTTTGTCTATGGTGCGTACCGAGCACGGAATCCCCGCGCTGGAATCGGTCTAGAGACGGCAAGACCTACGAATAAAATTTATAGAGCTGAAAGTGCGTTAAGTGCACATTTTCTGTCTTGAACCGCCTTCAAAGTCATAAGTAAGGCGTTTGTCGACCGCCACTGTCAACGAGACGTCAAAGAGAACGGGTGACGGCGTCAAAATAGCGATACATACAATTATTATGACCGCGTGTTCATCGCACGCCGTCACCGGGTCGTCACGTTCTGTTCAAATAGGTAATCTTGTTTCTCGTTGACGTCCTGTGAACGTCCCGTCGTAGAGCGTGTAAAGAAACGGTGACACGTTTGGTTTATATGGAAAGTGTTAAGGCGCTGACAAGACCCAATTGGCCAAAATAAGGTTCTCTTAAGAAAAAAAAATGCCAAATCTGTATAGTTTGTGGTAGCGGAAAAAATATATGTTAATTTTGAACACATTTCCCAGAACTTGGTTGTTACCAAAACACGTTTTGAAAAAAAATCTCGATACAAACTAACGTTAAACTAACCTCTTACATTGAGTTCTAATCCAAAATATCTGTATTAACATTCGTTAAACTGTATCAACATACGTTAAGTATTTAATTAATAACAAGAACGTCTTATTTGAATGCAGAACTTGGTTGTTTTTTATTTTCGATTACACAACTCAATTTTGAGTAAATAGATAATTGCTTCATACAGGGTGACATTGTAAACATGCGACAAATCGAAATGGGAGATTGTACTCATCATTATGAACAACTTTTACTAAGGGACCAAAGCTAAAATCCCAAAAAAAAAAACTGCTGTCCCCTACATTTATGTTCGCAATACCTCATCAAAATGTAGGAAAAGCAGATTTTTTTTTTGGGTTTACAGCTTTGGTCCCTTAGTAAAAGTTGTTAATAATGATGTATACAATGTCCTATTTCAGTTTGTCGCAAGTTTTCAATTTCAACCTGTATTTTGCAATAAATTACAAGCGTTTTGTCATCGCGCTTCTCTTTCTTTTTTATGCAATCTGACAGTGACCGCGGTTTAGGTGTTGTCAGCGTCTTAACAATGCCGCTTCTAGCAGCGGCCACTCAGTGCTCTGTGAAGGTACATAAATTAACGCCTTTTCTTTTGACTTTGTTTTTTAGGCGGAAAAAACAAAATCAAAAGTCATTTAATCAAACTGGGCTGAGAATCAGCACTTTCCGAACGTTCAGAAACAATAGAATGCCATGTGCTCTACGAATTTTAACCCTTTATTACTCGTTGTCTAAGCATTCATATTTCTGAGATTTTTTAGTCTGTCGCCTTTTACTTCCCGATAGCTGCTTAAATATTACTGACCTTTAATATCAGTACCAGATTATTTTGAATTCAGTG
Source organism: Atethmia centrago (assembly GCA_905333075.3). Lineage (NCBI taxonomy): Eukaryota > Metazoa > Arthropoda > Insecta > Lepidoptera > Noctuidae > Atethmia > Atethmia centrago. Next base: position 22,433,040 of record HG995385.1, read on the forward strand.
TTTTATTAGGATACAAAAATTGGGGTCTATGAGACCCCGCGCGCCGGATAATGTATTTTGGCGGAAGTAATTAAGGGTTAAATAAGTACCAACTTATGCTTCGTTCACGTCCATGCCACGTACGCCAGTGGCGAGTATCTACGCACCTGACATTTTTATAGAACATCACCAATGAGGGCAGTGTGTCTATCTAGGACGCTCCTTCCAGCTTTTATATACCTAGTTCAACTTTTTGAGATCATTAGAGAGAAGTTCAAACAATAGGGTCGACGAAAAACTATGAATACTGCGAATTTTCGAACAGGAAAACTCAACAACGATTTTCCTTACTTAGGAAACGAATCCAAGTCGTTGCTCTCGACATTCGACTCCTTTAAACGTTTAGGATTATTTTGAACTTCGAGTGTTGAACCTTTTAAAATATGGTTAAAACAAACTTACTTTGACAACAGTGTTCCATGTTGGATGCATCACATAATTACTGAGGGGGCTTGTATCTATGGCGCTGTACTGAAAAATAACAATAACGTGTATACAATAACTGTTGTTGTTATACAAGGTGTAGTTTTGCATCCTCGTCAAATTCAAGGAGATAGCTAAGCTAATGATTCTGGACACGAATCAATAATAAAACAAGTAGTTTTCTTCTTCTTTGTTTTTTTTTTAATTTTCGGAAATCGGCATGTGTGGGACACGCATGTTAAAACGCGGCCCGTGTGATACCGCACTGTAACTGTCCTTTTGCACACACACTACCGCATACGAAACAGGATGATTCTGTTCTGTTAAAGTGGTGTATTCTAAAATACTGTCAAACTTAATAACTAAAAAAACAAGTATGTATTAATTATTGAGCAGGTATCGTAATTTTATTTGATTCCATATGTCTTTCATAGCAGCCTCCTGAAAATTGACGAGGATGCAAAACGACACCTTGTAGAACATAAACTGTAAATAGAATATAATTATGAAGACTTAAATGACAATATTCAAATGACAGTTATCGTTCTGCAAGTCAGAGGTGAAGTCTGGTAAATTAGTTTTTAAGGTGTATCCGCAGTGGCAGTCCGCAAAATTATTATTTTTTTTATTTTTTTTTGCTATTTGCAGGTCCGGTCGTTGTCAGATTGTATCTTGATTAAAATATGACTCGCTACCATAACAAATATCTAATCCTTACGGCTACATTGTCGCGATAACGTGAACTCTACTTCGCGCGCTCTCTCTCGCACACCGGTCGACGTCTCGCTGTACAACAGAGAGCGCGCGAAATGTAGTTCGCGTTATCGCGACAGTGTAGCCCGGTTAGAACAAATCTCATAAGGAAAGTTCATATGGAACAAATCTATGATTCAAATGATTATAATTCTGTAAATACCTATTTGTTATGGTCGCGAATCATATTATGATCAAGATACAATCTGAGGCTGGCATCCACATTGAAAAAAAGGGAAAAAAATTGAATTTCGCGGGCTACCACTGCAGTCTCAAATATGTTCAAATGACAACTGTCATTCTTTGACAGTTCTATGGAATGGCTATAACACGGCAAATGTTAGGGGCACATGGCACATGTCTATTCTATTGATGTTACTTAACAACGTTTTCGACCCGGGGATTGAACCCAGAACGATGGGCAGTCCCGCTTGCAATCACTAGATCATTGTCGACAGAATTTGTGTTTTGTGTGCCTATAAAAGAAAGGAAATAAAGTAATCAATCAATCAATCAATCAACTCAGCCTATAACAGTCCTGTGGCGGCATCTACATCGCCACATGCGAACTACCCAACACACAGACGTCACGCAAAAGCCTGCATCGCGCAAGCAGAGTTTACCGCGCAACTAGGATATATACAACGTCCCGACGTCAACTGTCGGACTAACTCACAGATGCAACAAGTCCCCGCTTGCTCAGTAATCGGTAGCGCCCTTAGCCTAGGTTCGAGTCCCACTATGGGACGCCCTTAACTGTGCTACCTATTTAATTTATTTAACTAGGTGAGAGGCCCTTCTGGCCACACGGAAGCACGGTGAAGCAGTTAAGGTCCCCCGAGAGACCACTGCCAAAAAGCCAAAACAAAAAAAAAAGACAACCGTCGGGCAGTGGCCCACCAGACACGACCCCCGTCTGGTCGGAGGATCCTCTCTTTTCTATAGAAGATGAGTGAACTTTACACCCTGTTCCTCATGCCTCTATAGTCCACTGCTGGACATAGACCTCTCCCAGGCTGCGCCACAACACTCTGTCCCCCGCCTTCCGCATCCAGTCTGTCTCAGCCACTTTTTAAGGTCGTCGGTCCATCTATCTGGGGGGCGTCCCACACTACGTACGTCCATACTAATAAAGTAATGATTAAAAGACTAAAGAAAGCTTACCTTATATTTATTAAATCCTCTCAAATGCTCCTTCGTCAAATACTTATATTCAAACATTTTGAGCACAGCCACTTGTCCAGTATTTCTGAGAATAATGAAACAAAAATGTAAGAAATTAATTAAGATCATAATGTGCGTGAATAATACGGTCAAATTAACAATGGAATTGAACTAAGTAATTTAAAATATAAACGTAAGACATCTAGAAACGGTTTATTTAAGTTCTTACAACAAAAACGTGGGAACAAACTAATAACATTTGTATTAAACGTCACTTCTAAAATAATTATATTGTTGTAAATTATCATTAGAAACGTTTTTTTTACCTAGTGGTATTATTGGGAATATTATGCTAATATGTTGCTTGTAGAATAATCTGACAAAAATCAGAATGATTATGCAATCATTCTGATTTTTGTATGTTAAGTATGGGTAAGGGTATATTAAGTATGGGTTTTAAATCGTTAAATTAATTTTTTAGAGGTATCTTCGTGATTTTTTTTTGTTTACTGCAGTGGATCATATACTTTGAGACATTATAAAATTTGCGTTTAGCTCCTGTAGTCTCCTTATCTTTAACCAATTAACCGCCACGTCAAAAAAGCAAAGACGTGTCCTCGGCGCCAAGCTACGAATTATTCCTTAAAACCTGTCATTTAGTCGTGACCGCGGTGTGTTAGGCACATTTTGGTCTGTCATCTATACATATATGACTGTGGCGGTGAAAAGGTTAAGCAACGTTTATAAACAAAGAAGTATAATGTTAGTAGGTAATTGATCAATGGCTACGCCGTCAATCCTGTGAAAAGTACAGTCCCCGGCCATCGGTCACTAATATAATGATCGATGTCCCCAGCACATCCACGAACCACAAACTGTCAAATTTTCTCATTAGATTTGAACTTAACCATCAACATTTTCACGATTCGTCACAGATGAAAAAAGTATATCGTATAAGCACAAGAGGACGATGCGTAGATAATATAAACAAAAACAATGCAATCTCTTGTACTTGTATAAACACCCACTTTACAATAGTGATCAAAATGTTATAGGTAGACTAGAAAATCAAAATCAAAGTTATTTGCTCCACATAAACCTACATGGGCACTTATGAAACGTCAGAAGCTAGGTGCATCCAATTGGTCGTTTCCTATGGAGAAGAGCCGGCGAGAAACTCCACGGTTACTCTTTTAAAAATAATTGGCTTTTACAATGTTTTCTTAGTACAGTGTTAACAGTTATGGGAGGACAGTGTAGGCCTGTCAAGAAGTACCAGCACTCTTAATTGCGTAACACACCAACAATCAAAATCTGAATGATTTTGAAGTATATTGTTAATCCATTGCTTCATATGTTCGAAAATTTTGTATGCTCAACAATGTAAATAACGCAATGTAAATAACGCAAATACAGATATTGTAAAGATAAAGATAAAGATAATTTATTTGCATAAACATGACGTGTACATTAGTAATTACCTTGCAGAGATATTTACTAAAGGTGATAAAGTTTAATTAGTTTCAACATGTTTTACCATAATTGGTGTACAAATCAGTGAAATAAAATGAAATAATTAATAATATAAAAATGTGATGAAAAAATTATTAAAAATTATAAAATAAAATATAAATTCAAAACAAATAATAAAATAAAAATAATAATAATCAAACAAAATAATAATCAAACATTCACAAAGATTTTTTGTTTGTGAATGTTTTGTTACACAATTACTCCGCAGGTGCTTAACAAAATAAGAAATGCTCGAAAAATCTACAGTCTATTAAGCCTACTACATTCTCACATTCACAAAATATAAAAAGATTTTATATAAAATATAAATTAAATAATAAAAATAAAAATCTATTTAAACCAAATAACATGATTGCCATCACAACTGTAACAAATCTGAATTGATACCCTGTCTACAAGAAAGGGGGACCTTGTGAAGGCCGCAGGAATCCGCTGGATGCGTGAAGCACAGATCCGGGTGAAATGGCGGTGCTTGGGGGAGGCCTATGTCCAGCAGTGGACGACTTTCGGCTGAAATGATGATTATGATGAAGGGCAGAAGGGTGACGACGGATGCGATGAAAGATGAATTACGTTCCAAACTCAAAGATACTAAGTACCTACTTACCAGAGAAAACCAAGATCTGACTCACAGAAAACGCAACTGATCATCAGTTCATCACATACAATATTCAAGAAATATCACTGAACCTTAACACCAAATTACAGACAGGAAAAGGCACCAGGCAGACAGTTAAAAAATAAGAACAACGCTTAAAACATGGGCTCCAGTAACTCGGTAACAGTTTTCGATACTGATAACTTTAGTACAAAAATAATTGAACGATACACGCATCGCGTCCTAATCAGCGAAGGCGTGGGCCAGAGATTAGTACATTATTTACATAATGATACAGATGCGATGTTCTTATGAGATTGGCATTTTTCGGTCAGTGTGTATTGTGCCTACCTGCAATGACAGCGGCCTAATTGCGTAATACACATAAGATGACTATTGACAGTTCACTCACGTTATTTACGCGGTTGTGCAGACGATTTTTTCAAACCTATGAAGCAATGGATTAGCCAAATCCTTGAAAACTCTCTGATTGTGATTCAAGCTGTGTTTTTTTTTTCAATTGGGGCGCTGGATTGCGAAAGGAATTCAGACAACATCAACATTTAATTTCTCGCGCGGCATCGCCTTTACGAATATGACATTTACATGAACTCATAGAGCATGTAATTGCCGCGCCGCGCCGGCGACGTCCAGAGACGGTAGTACTAATGGAATTCGTGGAACTGAAAGTGCGTTGAGCGCACAACTTCTGTCACAGACCGCCTTCAAAGCCGTCAGTTTCTATACGTCATTTGTGTCATAGTGCGAGTAAACGCTTGCTTTGTATGGCAAGTGTTGACAACTTCACCTCTAGCAAGATCGTCTCCGTGCTCTATGCATGAACTAAATAAGATCAATAGACTGTGTGCCAAGCAGCTAACTAGGAGGAGCTTGTGGCTCAGTAATAACAGCCGCACGGGTCGATCCATCAGGTTAAGCTACGCTTGTCCTGGATGGGTGACCATCTTTACATATCAAGACTCCTCCATGCTTCGGAAAGCACGCTAAGCCGCTGGTCCCGGCTGTCATTCGTTGATCTTTGACAGTTGTTAGGGGTCGTCAGAAGCCCAAAAGTCTGACAACCAGTCTTACCAAGGGGTATCGAATTATCCAGTATGGAGCCCTTCATGTCCAATTTAATAATGCGTTCAGAAAACTGATGGGGTTGCCGTGGCGTTGCAGTGCATCAGGAATGTTTGCAGAGGCGCGTGTAGATTGCTTTTACACAATAATGCGCAAGCGCGCAGCATCCATGGTGGCTCGAGTCATGGCCAGCCCTAACAGGGTTCTGAAAATGATTGCTGACAGAGTGGACTGTCCTTATGTTATTCACTGCTGTCAGTTACATGTGCCGTCGTATCGTGTTGTTTACTAACACTTAGTTTTAAGAAAAATGTTATTAACCCTTTATGAGTCTTCGCTCGAAATAAAGATTTTGAATTTGAATTTGAAAAGTTACTGGGCTGTGGAAGTCAGATAGGCAGTCGTTCTATATAAAATAATGGTAGTCAGCGGCATCCACTTAGACTGGAAACTGACCCCAACATAGTTGGTAAAAGACTAGGAAGATTGAGACTGTGTGCCTAAATGGAATTGCGAGTTGAATCATGTCACTTTGTGTTGATAAAACTGACTCCAAGAATAATTTTGGGTTCAGTTTTTCTCAGTTATATAGAAAAAAAAACCGTTAATAGACAGTTTATAGAACAATTTTTTTTTAATTTTGTTTGATTGTTTCTAGAGGATTTTTTATTCCGTATAATATTCATGTTTTTTTCTATACCTACAGACACCAATCATATGACCCGTCTGTTTAAACAAATAATTTCTTCAATGAGTTCTTATCACTGTTTTGCTACGTAGCGTATCACTAGGTTGTGGCGAGATAATTCTGATAGATTATCTTTATTTATATTACTCCACAGTAGTAAAATTCGATAACAGGTTTGTAATTAGGTAACCTAATCCAATTCTTTTATCGATTTTTTAAAATAGGAAGTTCTCAATTCGTTTGTATATATGTGGGAATGGTAGGTCAAATAAAATTCAGCATATAACTCGATAAACTATATTATTTAAAATACATAAAAGTGAAGTAAAAAACACAACCATCTTGACGTTCTGCCAATAAAAAAAAAACAGATTTCGATTCCCCAATTATTCCAAAATCAAATTAACAAAGTATCCCACTCGCTACTGTTTGGGTACACAACGGACAAAAATAAAGCTTCCTACTCAATTCCTACAATTATATATTTTTTTCTATACGTCCGGTTGGCTGCTGGCAACAATGACGAGTTCAGTGTGGCTGTAGGCTTGCACCAAGGGTTTTAAGTCCTTACCTCTTGGTGATTATGGACGCTCTGACGTCGGAGATACGCAGGAAGAGACACACTGGTGCATGCTGTTTGCCGACGAAATTCTTCTTGTCGGTAAAGATGCACCTGAGACCCAGAGCAGATTGGAGAAATGGCAACAGAAGCTGGAGAATGTTGGCTTGAAAATCAGCAGAACAAAAACCGAATATATGTTCTGCGATTACGGTGGTCTCTCCAGTTCTGGAGCCATAGCGCTTAATGGCGTGCTTCTCCCGTTTTTCTCCGACTTTCGGCAAAGCGATAGCGAAGTAGAAACTTAAGGGGAAGCTTTATAAAACTAATTTGTTTTTTTTTTTATTGTAAATGGTTAGAATTTTATTAAATTTTCTCTGACTTTCACAGTTTGGGATAGACCTTCCGAAATAATCTACATAAAAAAGGACCTGGACAAACATTCGTTAGTTGTTTGTTGGGTTCCGTACCCAAAGGGTAAAACGGAACCCTATTACTAAGACTCCGCTGTCCGTCTGTCACCAGGCTTTACCTCATGAACCGTGATAGTTAGACAGTTAAAATTTTCACAGCTGATATATTTATGTTACCGCTATAACATCAAAACTAAAAAACAGAATAAAATAAATAGGTATTTAAGGGGGCTCTCATGCAACAGACATGATTTTTTTGCCGGTTTTATAGATAATGGTACGGAACCCTTCGTGCGCGAGTCCGACTTGCACTTGGCCGGTTTTATTTAGTTAAGGCGAGTAATTTCAGGTGGTTTTTTATTGCTTTTATCATATAATAGGCTGAAATTAACATGTTGGGTTCAATTCGCCGATATTATTTAAGTTTTTATAAAGAAAAACTGGATCTAAGATAGGAAAGAAATACTACTAGAGAGCTCGCAAAAGCCTTCGATCCCCGGAAAAGTGAGTTCCTGCAGAATTATAAAATAAGCAAGGAAATGGTGCAATATTTATGCGAGGAACTCAGCCAAGACCTGTCGCCCAAAGGGTATTAACAATAAACTAAGAACAACAAAAGATCCTACAGTTTTTCCACTATGTTGTCCCTTAACTTTGATTTATTGTAGGTATAAATACATATACATTCACAGGGAATATAAAGCAACTTAACAAGAACCAACATTTTCTCATTGAACACATTCAGTTTTAAATGGAGATTATACTATTTATAAAATATCTTAAATCAAATAATATTATTTTACTCATAAGGATACAAAAATAAATAAGAATGTACATAGTAAAAACATCCCGTAGACAGGTGCTACGTACCAGCCTTTTTTTTTTGGTTGGGAAATCATTAAATAACTTCTCTCGCTCTGGGCGGAGGAGGGAGAGTGTGTCATCCGGGCGTTTCCTCCCGCCTTATACGACACAGGAACCTCCCGAAGCTGCCGTGTCCGGTGAGGACCTGCGTCAGGCGGAAGGTGAGGACGCCGTGGCGCCTCTCTAGCCGCTCCTCAAAGAGGGGACTTATCGCCGCTTTTGTGGCGTGCCCAGCACTGGGTTGCGACAACCGTACTCTCCATGTCGCCATGAGATCCCGCCGGAGCTCCGTCTGTCTCCGTCTCCGTACCGCGATTTCTCGCGGCACCGGAGTTATGCCCCGGCGTTTCGCCTTCTCGTGCCACTCCCATACGTGCGCGAGGACTTTTGTCCCCAGATCCCATGGCGGCAATCCGGCAAGGAGGCTCGCTGCCTCACAGGAGACCGTGCGGTATCCTCGGACCAGCCGGATGGCCATGACCCTTTGGGGCCTGTCTGCGGGTCACTGTCGGGCTGCATAGAAAAGAAAAGGAAGCGCGATGACATAACGCTGGTAATTTATTGCAAAATATGAAGCAATACAATCAATACATTTTATATAAATAAACACACATCACCATCACCATAATCGACTTTGGTGATGTGTGTTACTATGACCTGAATGCAGATCTCCTCAATAAACTTGACCGACTTCTCAATAATTGCATTCGATTCGTTTTCAATCTTCGTAAGTATGACCATGTATCCGCACACCGTGTGCTTCTAAAATGGTTACCCATTCGTCAGCGCAGAGAGGTGAGGGCTCTGTCTATGTTGTTCTCTATTCTCAACAAACCCACTTCTCCTTCTTACCTGACTTCCCATATTCAATACTTGTGCTCTGCCCATAGTAAAAATCTTCGTTCCACCAACATTCGTCTTCTTCGATGTCCTTCTCACCGCTCTGGTTTCATTCGCTCTTCTTTCTTTGTCCAGGCTGTCTTTCTTTGGAATGCGCTTCCTCTGAACATCAGAACGGTGACCTGTCGGTTGTCTTTTAAACTGAAGGCACGTGAACATATACGTAAGAAGTTGGCAGAAACATCCCAGCGCTGATATTTTGCTGGATTCGTTTTCTCCTCTACTGATCGATATTTCCCCACTACCGATCGTTCACTCCTGACAAAGTTTATTCTGTTTATATGTATGTATCTACGTATGTATTCTTGTATTGTAAAGTTATTTTCGTGTTATCTATCCCTTAAGTTGCACCTGCCATGTGTCTTCTCTGCATCACCCTAAGGTTGACTGGTAGAAAATGCCTCAGGCATTAAGTCCGCCTTTGTACGGTATTATTTTTTTTTATACTTGTGCATAAAGTTTTAATAAATAAATAAATAAATAATCTTTTTACATAAAATGTACTGATTGGATAAATAGATTAAAACACTATTATGCTAATATGTTGCTTGTAGAATAATCTTACAAAAAATCAGAATAATTGCATGTATATTAGTATGGTTTTTAACCGTAAAAAGATTTTTTAGAGGTATCTTCGGGGATTTTTTTTTATATTGTATCAAAGTTGTATTATGTTTTCAACACACTATCTACCTAGCATATATCTTGAAGAATGAATAAATAATAATCCATAGCCTGCGACTATTGCTCCAATCGGGGGTTGGCCATGGATGCACTTTCATAATGCATACGGAAATTATTGTCAGTCGTTGCCTCATTCCATTTAAAATGTGTAACGGACAAATGCGAGTTGGCTTCCGCTCCTCGTACGCTTTCCAAGGGTCCGGGACCTCATGGTCGCGAGATAATTATGTGAAAAGACTAATAAAAGAAAAATATTACTTCCTTTCAGAGATTCAAATATTTTCAAAACGGAATGGTGATCGTAATATACGAGTATATGTTGATACGAGTAGTTAGTGGTATTGAATGTTGTAACTGACCTCAAAATTATAAAGGAAATTGTTCTGCATCCATACATCTTTCGCCCCAGAACCAACAGAGAAGGGAAATTACTATTCGTATATTCTAAATTACAAGTATATGCCCAGGAAGACGAAGTTTCATGTCGGACAAATTGCAGAAAGCAATTATTTAAAAAGAAAACAACGATTTTGATGTTATATTTAGTAAGAAACAATCCTTTCAATACTTAGAAGTAGATGCTAATAAATGGCTGCAACTAATGTTATTTCTATTGCCTGTATGTGGGATTCAGTAAAACATTTAAGTACTTATGTACTATCTTGTTTTGTAATAAAAAAAAAACGTATTAAAATAGGCAGCATTTTACTCATTTGGTAAACCTTTTTGACAGTTGAGTTGATTGACTTGACATGACAAGGATTAGGGATTGCATACATTAGATCCGAATCGATATAATTTAAACAAAATCGATACCGTTTAGTAGGTACCCATACCCAGAGTGTTATATTATTTGAAATATTAAAATGCATCTCACGTATGTGCAGTAATTGTAAAAAACGATCATTAATTATTTAGGATGGTTTGGTTAAGGTATAAAAATCGGTTATGTTGTTGAATTCTTTTCGCTTCTAAGGTCACACCAATCACTACAGAAGCGGCATACCCTAGAGCGAAAAAGGTTGAAAAGAAAATTACCGGATGCGTATGACCTCCATGAGCAGGTGGCCAACGTAAGTAATCTCACTCTCGATATGTGTGAAATTGAAGATAGGGCATCACTAATTGTAATGTCAAATCTGATTGTCAAAGATGGCGGCATTTTGCGCGTCTGCCAACGCGGCATTTTTAACCATATGAAAAAGAATTACGCGGGAACTTCTTATTCGTTTTTTCATTACTCTTTGTCCAAATATTACAGAAAATCTTAATTTCATATTAATTTATATTCGTAATTTGGTTAGGTAAATATAAATATTCGTCACTAAAACATTTCTTATTTATTTTTCTCATAGAGGGGGATGAAAACCAGAGTGTGCCACACGGTACCAAAATTATCTAACCTCGAGCGACGTACTTTGCCCTCGCTACGCTTAGGATTCTACTTTAGAATCCTTCGTTTCGCTCTGGATTCAAATAATCACTCTCGCCCTCAATACATTATTTTGGTCCCTTATGAAGTTATGACACAATCTACTATAAAATTATTATGTACGTCAAATGTTTGTTGGTCCTAGGGCGATTTACGACTATTTTGTCCTTTCCAACTAACTTTACATTATGAAATGCTTTAAATGTACTGAGTGTTTGGTATGTTACTTATATTATCCTGCCCTACCTCTGCAATACTCATAATTCATGTCACAGCTCACACTCGACAAATTAACAGATGTCTATTTTTATGTGTCATATATCATAGTGACGAGAATTAATGCCAGCTACATTGCACCAATGCATCAATTAACACGCTGCAAAATGAATGGGCTAATTTTTATTAACATGCCTCTCGTCTGGCTAGTGAATTGGCAGATATGTTCACACTTTGTATGCAGAATTTGAATGTGGAATAGTTTAAAAAACATTACAATACTCTTTTCCGGTAGTTTGAGAGAAGGAGAAGAGGTTTGAGACTAGACAAACTAGATTTAATTAAAAAAAAAATACAAAAAAACCAACCTACTTCCAAAAAACAAAAACATAATACTTTAATTTCGGAAGTCGATGGCTTTGGTTTATTTGACACCGACATAAAAACTATAAAGCGAAAAAACTATTAATGTATAATAAAATTTTGGTTTTTTGCCAACGCCTTCCGAAATTAAAGTTATTTTTCACTTTGTAGTGTCTTTTTTAGAAGTTGGTTGTTTTTTCTTTGTAAAAAGTTTTTTCAGTTGTTCACCCTACAAAAATTCGTATACCACTACTTGCTATGTAAACAACATTGACAGGAAGTTTTAGTACGTCATCAACATAGACAAAGTGGAATTAAATACATATGATTGAAGCTATTACCAAAGCCAAGTTAATACAATTTATTCGGGTCCACCGCGTGAGCTTCCTGTATGTACCAAATGAAAAAGAATCATGTAAATCGGCTCAGTAATCACGGAGTAATCGAAGAACATACAAAAATACCCCATTTTTGAAGTCAGATAGAAAAGTTCTATTACAACTATTCAAAGTTGGATTACAACTAGTTTTCTAAGACTATAATTCATTATAACTAGTTTTCAATCTGACTTCAAAAATGGGGTATTTTTTCATGGTGCATTCAGTACTTGCATCCTTAGGGTTGCAAGTACTTGGAGCATTTCAGACGTTTGGCTCCCAGACTGGAGCGGGCGAGCGCTGCATTGAAGCGGCTCCTGCCCAATCTAGGGGCTCCAAACGCCTCCTGCCGGAGGCTCTACGTGGGGGTCGTGCGGTCCATGGCCCTCTACGGGGCTCCTGTATGGGCGCGCTCTCTGGCGCTGCGGCCAGCCCGCCGGTTGAGCGCGGCCCAAAGGGTCATGGCCATCCGGATGGTCCGGGGATACCGCACGGTCTTCTGTGAGGCAGCGAGCCTCCTTGCCGTATTGCCGCCATGGGATCTGGAGGCAAAAGTCCTCGCGCACGTATGGGAGTGGCGCGAGGAGGCGAAACGCCGGGGCGTAAGTCCGCTGCCACGAGAAATCGCGGCACAGCAGACGGAGCTCCGGCGGGATCTCATGGCGTCATGGAAAGTACGCTTGTCGCAACCCAGTGCTGGGCACGCCACGATTGCGGCGATAAGTCCCCTCTTTGAGGAGTGGCTAGAGAGGCGCCACGGCGTCCTCACCTTCCGCCTGACGCAGGTCCTCACCGAACACGGCAGTTTCGGGAGGTTCCTGTGTCGGATAAGGCGGGAGGAAACGTCCGGGTGTCACCACTGTGTGGATCGCCCGGAGGACACGGTGGAGCATACGGTGGAGGTCTGCTCGGCTTGGGCAGAGCACCGCCGTGTCCTCGTGGAGGCGATCGGCGGCTGAGACCTCTCGCGTCCGGCCCTGGTTCAGGCCATGGTACGGAGCGAGAGGGCATGGGCAGCCGTCACCTCCTTCTGCGAAGCAGTAATGCTCGCGAAGGAGGAGGCGGGACGGTTGAGAGAAAGGCAAGTTTCGCGCCCTCTCGCCCCTAGCCGCCGCAGGAGACGCCCAGGGCGTCGGGAATCCCGGGCGGATTTCCGGCCACCGTAGGCGCGGGCTTGCGGATGGTGAGCAATGGGTAGCTCACCGTCCGGTAAGGACCAGGCCCGGCTCGACGGCGCGTTGTATTCCACGCGTGCCTCAAAGAAATGTCGTCAGCACAAAGGTAGGGGTCCACTAGGGCCGATGCCTGCCGGGGTCGCGGGAAGGTACTTATGGGTCACCGAGGCCCCCGCAACACAGGCAACAGGAAGGAATACGGGTGGGTTTTAGTCAGTAAGAGTCTGACACACCCTCCCGCTCCACACAGAGCGGGAGAAGTTATTTCACGATATCCCACCCTCAAAAAAAAAAAGGGTTGCAAGTACTGAATACACAATGACAACGCTCCTTAAAAAAATAGAAGGCGTTTGAAAACTATGAATGGGCTCTAAAGCCAAATAATGAATTCACTGAAGTAATTTGACGTGTGCTAGCTATGTGTGTTTTGACGTGTACTTTCTGTAAGAAAATGTTCATATTTATTGTAATGGTGATCGTTTAGTTTAATCGATTTATATAAGTGTAAAATATACGTGTAAAAGTCTAGAATACAATAAATACAATAAATATGACCATTTTAATACACAGAGTGATAGCTAGCACATGTCAGATTACTCCAGTAAAATAATAATTCGACTTTAGACTAACTAAAACGAAACGTCAGTTGAAGATAGGTACTATTGGCAAAACTTAAGCATGCTCACTTTAGAAAATATTTCTGCGGCAAGCGCAGCTAGTGACAAACCACACCCCTTCCTGGTTTCGTCCAATTAGAGACAATATGAATTTGTGTGAGTATAGGGCGTGTAACAAAAAATATAAATATGTGTGGTATGTTGGTTACTCACTGCACGAGCCGGTATTATTCGCGCGAGCCGAGGGCGAGCGAGCGCGATAAGGGAGTCGAGTGTGTGCGCGTTTCATACGACGGTTTTCAACTTGAGAGGAAAAAAAGAGACTGGTATTGTTATTAGTTTCGTACGCCGCTAGGTATTTCTCTCTAGATTTTGCAGGCAACAGGCTGTCACTAGCGTTTCGTGCCTAGATTAGTATTTCCGGGGGGTTAAATCTACGCGTTGCTCTTCGCTCTTCTTTCCTAATTGAAGTCAACATTTTTGATAATAATTAACCACACAATGAAAACGTTAACAAGTATTTCTGGAAAATACCGCGCTTGTTTTGTTTATCCCGCGCGCCGCAGGTGTAAATAAAGGCGCTGGAAAAACCGCTAAACAGCCTATATAAAAAATATAATAAACAAAATAATGTTTTGAATAAGCAAATTAAGGTTAATATGTAGTGAAAAATATATAATTTTATGAAATGATGATAATTTTGATGATTGATTTATCTGATGTAACGAATTTTTTTTTCTCAAAAATATTCATTGTTTTTGGACAAAAACTGCGTATATTGAAAAAAGAAATGTAAAGTAAAAATACTTCTATATAATAAGCTGAATTTCTGAGTCACTTTACAAGCAAGTGTGTTGAAGAAATATTTCGTAATTTTTTGCGACCGTATACTATGGCCGTTCTATAAAGCCGATCTATTGTTTAACCAGATGTTCTGACGTTCCCACTGAATAACAATGGTGCTTAGATAATGAACTTATTTTTATTGCAGTTGCAAAAGTTGCGACAGCAATAATAAAAAAATCTGATAACATTGTATAAACTGCGCCAAGTAATGGTTCAAATACTAGGTACTGTAAGTAATTTTGCTATTTTAATCAAAACAGCAATAAAATAAAGATATAGCAAATGACAATTTCTAACAAAACTACGTAACTTGCTTCGTTTTAGGGTTCCGTAGTCAACAAGGAACTCTTATAGTTTCGCCATGACCGTCTGTCTGTCTGTCTGTCCCCGGCTTAGCTCACAGACTCTTACTAGAAAGCTGTAATTTGGCAAAGTGGTGAACAAAAATGCTAAATAAAGTTTTTTTAGGGTACGCGTATAGCAATACCAATAATACATTTTCTAAACCAAACAGAAGATATTAGTACGAAATTACTTCTTGTCAACAATAACAATTCATAAAGCGCTCTCGCTGGCCGTGCCCATTAAAAAAATGTCTTACAAACAAGTGAGCATAGCACGCGCCTAGTGTGACTGTCACACACACTATACATAATTACATTAATACAAACACGGCTAAAATACGCTTCATGCATCCCATTGGCCAAAACGCTTGCATCGGGCGATCGGGTCGTGAGCCGTGCTATACGATTATCGCCTTAGAGGTGAGCATGCGGAAGATTGGCCGATAGTACTGCTTAGCTATCCTTCTGGCATACTCTAGTGGACGTTCTGGACACTCATAGGAAAGAGATACCCTTCTCTTTGCAGTAACCAGAATTACTGCAGCTCGATTATTATTAACTTTAGCACAAAAACATCACACACTCGTCTGAAGTAATGTATTCCATCGTGATGCTAATTAGTTCGGTTTTGTCCAAGACTGGGTGCAGTGACATATGTGAAAGTCGGGTAAAGTACTAAGACTTCATGAAGAAATAAGAGTTCTTTCTGCACGTGCATCTGCAGCTGGTAATGTAGAACGCATGCGCGAGTCTAATTTGCACGGTTTAGGTAGTTAGCGCGACTGCCAGTTAGCCGAATATGATACCAGACCGCTTGGCTGATGTTACTGCTTGTCATAGTTATTGTTTAAAGCCTCTGTTATGGATACCAGTAACGAAGGAGACTTTATTGTAATGGCCTCAATTCAGAACCTAATCGCAATTTGTTGATGCCGGGAGCTCGGAAACGGGATACCTATCAGCTTCATTATAGTCAAAATATCAGACATAATGCAACTAATTTTGGAGATAGCCCTCGTGCAAACGTCGTCGGTATAACACAGTTATTGTCTATAGTAAATCAAAGGTAGTAAGATCCTAATTTTGAATCAGCTATAGCACAATTTATCTTCAAAGTACCTATGCAAGAGAGTCGAGATTGTTACAGTCATATAATTAGACATTTTCGTACCCAAATGAAAAATGTTCGGCAACATGTTTTATATCATTCCGTCTACTTTTACCACCGACTTCCAAAACAGACAGGATACACCCTTAATTATACGAAAAGACACCCATCCCCATCCGAAATTACTCGTAATTTGGTCCGAAATAGTGGCACGCGCGCAACCCAGACATTATCGCCGAGTTTCGGATTTCAAATTACGCGCCGGTATCGGGTGGCGCCCTCCGCGTAGCTATGGCAACGCACAGGTGTTCTATCGATCTCCCGCCGATTCGTGTTCGCCTGGTACTTCGGTAAAAAAGTATTGTCGATTTTACCTTCGTTTTGGGAAAGACCCTTGGAAATAAAAACTTATTTGTAACAAAGTCGTTGAATGAATTTCGGACGGTATGTTTTCTTTTAAGGCTTTTCTTCGCAACTTTAATGTTGGCGCATTTGTGTACATTGCTGCTTTAATTGACATCTTGTAAGCGAATACAGACAGCAACGGTTGACGGTTATGCTGTTTGCTTCTTTTATTTATTTTAAGGTGCACACACTATCAACATACAAGTAAATTATATAATCCATCATAATCCGTGTTAAGGAAGGACCTAAAACTGATAATTTCGTTGGCTAATTATTTCCTTTACATTCCAATCATTATATTGGATGACACCAACCACCAAACCAAGCCGCCTTAAACAATTGATTACCTATTTACCTACCTAACGAACAATTGCACAAACGACGCAGTTTTAAACGCATCCAACACTAGCATGCTCTGTAAATTCAACTAAACTAGCTAAACATTAGTTTAAATTAAAACGGTAAAGGCCGTTTCCATTTGCATCGCACGTGATCGTCTGTAACAGCGTCTAGTCGCCTCATCAAGCTGGACTAAGCGATTAATTTGGGCAACAATGGAGTCTTATGCATGAGCGCTAGCGGAAGAAGAGTAAAAGAGGTCCAAATGTGATTTACTTCTGGATATCTTGCTTGATAAATGAAAAAGGGGGTTTAATTAATATAAACTTCTATTTTTAAGAAACCTGACGATTATCAGACTACATTCCAATAGCAGCATGGAAGTAATAAAACTAGGGCAAGCAAGACATTGCCTACCTTAGCTCTGCCGCCTGTACTTAGCACTTCAAGACGTTGAAGTGATCTGAAGGCGTTTTGAACGAGGCCCATACTAAGTGGAAATTACACAGACAGCTAGAATAATTAGCTGACCATAAGTCATCACTATGTCCGCAAAATGACTCCATCTTCTACTTAGAAGTTAGACCAATAAATCAATTACCCCCTGTCCACACTTAACTTGTGGCATACGCCAGCCATTAGCGTGTCGGGCCGGATGGTCTGAGTCTCACACCTATTTACGCTTCCTCTTGCGTTCTGTACTCCTGGTACTCCAGTTATGTTTACGCGATACTTAATAACGGTTCCTCATTTGGTGATGACGAATATTGGTGTGATATCATTAGATGATGAGGCTGCACTGTGATCTAGATCTTAGACTAGGGTAGGATTTATGGGAACTTCATTGCAATTTAAATTATTTAGGTCCTGTGATCATGAGGATCGTGCGTGATCGGTTTAGTCACCAGCATATCAACAAACGACACAAAATAATTTGATGACCACACAAATTACCTTCATAAATGTGATTGCAATCAAAATGATTCATTTTATAGTTTCTTCCTATGTTTGTATTATACTATATTTCGTCCTATTATCGAATGTTTGCCAATGTGCTCACCAAACACATGTATTTACTAAGCATTAATTTACTACATAGATTTTTCGATTGCTAGTTCGTTGAAATTAGCTTCTTAAAATAATTTTCAGAGATAAAATCGACTTTACAATGTCATGCAAATTATCAGATCAGTCAGCCACACAGTGCGCGTGCGAAAGTCATAAATTGTCGCGTTATAAATTAATTTTAAGCCACGCGGTGCATCGCGTTATTGCAGCACTAATTGATATTAAACGCAACTCTGATGCTGTCATCACATCGTACTATACCGATGTACTCGTATTTTATGTTATCCTGGTAGAATTGGCACTTCCCAAAACCCCTACTCTGGATTCGATTTATTTAAAAATCAAAATTTAACTATTTTATTTCACATAAATCTACATGGGCACTCATGAAACGTCAGAAACTAGGTGCACGGTTCCAATTGGTCGTTCATATGGAGAAGAGCCGGCAAGCAATTCCACGGTTACTTTTTTAAAAATAATTAGCTTTTACAATGTTTTCAAAATAACAGTGTTAATAGGTATGGGAGAACAGTGTAGGCCAAGTGTCAAGAAGTACCAGGTATTTAACAAATAACAAATAAATGGTCTACAAAGTCAAAAAAGTCCAAGTCTAAAAGTTTGACAAATGAGCATCATCATCATTTGCCTATCGCAGTCAACATAGGCCTCTCCAATCGCACGTCATTTAACTCAATGCTCGGCTACTCTCTCACCCAGCTGCTACCAGCCCCTCTGCTTAGATCGTTGCTCAACCTAGCCTGAGGACATCCTACCATACGTTTGCTGATGAATGAGATGACTATAAGAAAATAGGTAGACCAAAAAAACGAGATGGAAGATTACTTCCATCTTGTTTTTCTTTCAGTGTTCATTGAACACCGAGGTCACGGCTGATAGAGATGTATGGAAAAAGAAATAGGAACTGCCTCCAATACAACCTGATTCGTTTATTAAAAGTGTTAAAAAAAGTGACGACGTAAACGAAAAATAAACACAATTAAATTGTTTACAGTTCGCTCAGCACAAGGTGTTGATTAATTAGGAAAGTCAACCGACCGCTTGCTTTATTTATACAGAAAGATTTTTATCTCAATTTGTTATAAATTAAGGTCGCTAAGTGGGTATAAACGAATAAGTTATTTCTAAGGCAAAGATGACATATTTGGAGGTAGGTAGGTTAAATTATTTTTTGCAAAATTATAGGGTGTATTGCCCGCTCTACTTGTGCTCTATCACAAACAATTCATACTATTTCATAGATGTTTGCAAGTAGTGCACTCCTGTGACCTTCACTAAATTATCTGTTTATCTGCTTGGGAGTCTGAGTACACTCCACCTACCTGCTACCCACGGATATCTATCCTGGTACCTAAACTCAGATTTTTTATTTATTTATTTGACAGTTTATGTAAACACATATAAACAGACATTAAGGAAAGAAAAGGAACAGAAAAATACGTACAAAGATGATGCTTATTTCTAAAGAAATCTCATCCAGCATACCTGCGATAGGACAGTAGACAAAGAGATGTAGAGACCGTGTGTTAGAGTAGAAAACAAAATACATAAAAACAAAAAAAAACTATTCACTAATTTAAATGTACAATAAGTGAATATACTTACATAAATACATCCTTCTAAAATAAATCTCTCATCTACGTAATCCTATAATGTTCCCACTGCTGGGACACAGGCCTCCTCTGTGGGAGGGAGTGGGCCGTAATCCACCACGCTGGCCCAGTGCGGGTTGGTAGATGTCACGTCTTTGAATTTTTGGTTCTAGGACATGCCGGTTTCCTCACGATGTTTTCCTTCACTTTTGAGAGCAGTGGTGAATCTCTTCTCTCTAAATTTGCAGGACTAGCTGCGATCGACCATTTTTTTTTGTAAATAACACAATAAATAATGAATATTACATAGATCCTCCTGCAGAGAATGATTCAGGGGTCCTTGGTGAGAGTCACTCGGTAAATAGATATTTATTAGGTTATTTTTATGTCGACGACAAAGCTATTTTAGTCTAGTAAATAAAAAAAATCAGAGTTGAGTTATCATTATCATCATCATCACCATTTCAGTCAAAAGATGTCCACGGCTGGACATAGGCCTTCCCTAAGCGTCGCTACATCGACCTGCGGGGTATAGTTGCCGGCATTTAACTTGAGCTCTCGGCGGAGTGGTGGGGGTTTGTGTGCGCATCGTATTGTCTCAGGAGTAAGGGCTCCCACACAAAACTGCGAATTCGCATCGTATCGCAAAAATCTGCGAGCTCGATGTCAGTTTTTCATAATAAAATGACAACGAGCTCGCAGATTTTTGCGATGCGATGCGAATTCGCAGTTTTGTGTGGGAGCCCTATGGTCCAAAATCGCTTAAAGTAATTAAGGATCAGAGCTCAAGATAAATGCCGGCAATTATAATTGCGTAGCACGTTATCCGGGCCTCAAGTCTGCTATATGTGCATGCAAATCTGCTATATGACAATAGTGTCAGAATGGTCTATCATTGATTTTATAATTGTTGATTTTGACAAATTTGGTAATCTACTAATATAACGGCGTCATTAATGATGATCGGAACAGACCATTCTGACACTATTGTAATAGCAGACTCGAGGCTCTGTAGTAATGGGTTTCATTTTGACAGTTCAACAACATTCATTGCGTTAATTACTTTGTTGAGCAGACAAATTTTTCGAACATAAGAAGCAATGGATTAGCAATATCCTTCAAAATCATTGGTTGTGATTGATAGTTTGTTACGCATTTAGGGTGCTGTCCTGTGCTTCTATTGAGCTTTAAGACGCTGACAACACCTAAACCGCGGTCACTGTCAGATTGCAAAGAAAAGAAAGAGAAGCGCGACGACAAAACGCTTGTAATTTATTGCAAAATATGAAGTAATTATCTATTTACTCAGAATTGAGTTGAGTAATCGAAAATAAAAAACAATCAAGTTCTGCATTAGAATAAGACGTACTTGTTATTAATTAAATACGTAATGTATGTTGATATTTAATACAGATATTTTGGATTAGAACTCAAGGTAAGAGGTTAGTTTAACGTTAGTTTGTATCGAGACTTTTTTTTCAAAATGTGTTTTGGTGACAACCAAGTTCTGGTAAATATGTTCAAAATTAACATATATTTTTTCCGCTACCACAAACTATACAGATTTGGCAATTTTCTTTCTTAAGAGAAGCCTATTTTGGTCAATTGGGTCTTGTCAGCGCCTTAATATTAGTCTTATTTTGGAACTCGCCTTAAGAAGATGGTTCATTGACTTCACATACACCAAAACTGTAGCAAGCAGTCACAGAGTACTTGTATTCCCAGTATAAATCAAGTGCGTTTACACACTAGACCCTTATTTTAATTTATTTTTTTTGGGTGGGAAATTATCAAATAACTTTGTATCAGACTCTTACTCTTTTGAACTTTCACGCGACACAGTAGACCTTTTTTTTTTTGGGTGGGAAATTATCAAATAACTTTGTATCAGACTCTTACTGACTAAAACCCACCCATATTCCTTCCGATGCCTGTGTTGCCAGGGGCCTCGGTAACCCTTTTGGACTTTCGCGCGACACAGTAGACCCTAACACTTTTATAAAAAATTAACAGGCTGTAAATGGTAATGAGAAGTGTTGAACAATAAACGCTGGCTAATTAAAATCAATAAAGAATATGTTAGCGGTTGGCGTATGCACAGCGGCAGCGGCTTATTGTGTCTAACTACTAAAAATATCGGTATTAACACATAACATTTAGCGATAGAGGTTAGGGTTGGCAGGCACGAAGTAATAGGTATTTTAAAAAACAAAAACATTGTTGAGATATTTAAATTTTGTTTTCATGTAGTTTTGTTTTTTAGCCTTTATGTACTCTATGACATATTATAAAACTTAAAATATGTAAGTGCTGTGCACACCTGTAAGTGACGATTTTAAGTTTAATTGTTACAGTACTAAAATATGTATTAGTGAATACGTCGTTGGGGTGCCATAATAAATAAATAAATAAATAGATATTGCTTTTACGTAATATTCTGATTCTAATTCATAAAAAGCTAAAAGTAACTATTGTGCATACCTATAGTACGCTAGTTAATTAATATGCTAGCTAGAAAATAAATTTGATAAAATGTCAATGTTTTTAAATATATTTATTTACATAACCAAATTACAAGATGATTATTAACATTAACTAAATTAAATTAAAACTAAGTTAAGCCTAAAAAAGGCATTGTACCGAGGATGCTGGCGGCATTTCCTCGCTGAATTGCAATGCTGATGCATTGCGCGAGAAAGCCGCCAGCTTTTCGGTCACCGGTTACATCAATATACTCGTAATAACTAATATCAATGTTAGTTTGAAATCTATTGCCTAGCTACCCAGCTAGGCGATAGATTTGAGAATTTGAGAATTTGGGTTCATTTTCGTCAAATTACCTAATTTGACGAAAATGAACCCAAGTTCTAGATATTGACAAATCATTTTCTGTAGAGGCAACAACAAAGTAATAACACTATACTTTTGAGCTGTTAATGATGATTATTATAAAAAAATAACCGTGGTTAATAAATTCCGACTAAATATAGGTTAATTATTTTTACTGAGATTATTTTTACATAAGAGCGGTGGTGGCCCAGTGGTAACGGCCGCGACTTACGAATTGTAGGTCGTGGGTTCGAACCCAGACAGGCGCTTTACTTTGTGTAAATTATTTCATCACTACTGCTCTCAAAACGGTGAAGGAAAACATCGTGAGGAAACCGGCATGTCCTAGAACCAAAAATTCGAAGACATGTGACATCTACCAACCCGCACTGGGCCCGCGTGGTGGTTTACGGCCCACTCCCTCTCACAGAGAGGAGGCCTGTGTCCCAGCAGTGGGAACATTGTAAGCTGATTATGTATTTTTACTGGAATCTGGAGGGTCGATTTCAAATTTAGGGACGAAAAGCATTAGATTTGATTTAATTCTCGTGGTGTAGATGTTAACGTAACCTAAATTACTTTAAAACGACTACTTTTTTGAGACGCCTAAGGGCCTATTACAACGACTTTCTTATCACTGTACATTAAGAAGATAGATCTATTTATAAAACTAACCCATTTCTCATTAAGGAAACTGGAATTTTATTTTTACAATGTTTATAAAAATTGTTGAGAAAAATGTTTATTTATTTATTTAGGTTAACCAACAATTCAATAAACACCTGGAATTAATACTCTGCTATACTCTGCCTCTCACCCCGCGGGATCATTGTTGTTTTGTTGGTTTTTAAATTACTAAACGCACCTAAATACGAAAAAAAAATACGAAAATATCATACAATTAATTCATGAAATTCCTACTTTTTTTTGGCCGTGATTTTGAAAAAGAGCCTGGTGTGCTACGCGGTTTGGTTCCGCAAACCAGTAAGTCACAAGAATTCATGAACTCTTCTGACAATGCAATATCTCGCCGCTACGTTGTGAACTGACATAATTGATTACTAACGATATGCTAAGAAGAATTACTTAAATTACACAAAATATGACACATTTGATTAGTATCAACTTAGATTAGGTATTATATCAAAGAGTATCAAGATTGAGATGAAACTACAAGACAACCACAACAAATTCAACAAACCGTCTACACAAATTCACCATTAACCTCTGGCAGCCCTAATTAACATTGTCGGGCAATTACTCGTTAAATCAACAAATTAGCCGCGTGCACAACACAGCACTCGTCTTTTTGCAGTCGAGCAAGTTATAAACGGAAGCCGATCTGCAGCTAAATAGGTTTGTTTGTAAATTCAATAATTTTTAGTTACGCGCATGTTGGCTTAATCAAAGCATGTTATACAGGGTCACATTTAATTAGTTAGGTAAACTCCACAAACGTGATGCGTATCGATATCTAAAGATGATCAAGCAAAAAACTAATTATTTTGATGAGTTTTTTTTTGGGTCATCAACCGCAGATATTGTAGTCACTCCAAATATCTGTTTTTTTTTGTGTAAACTGTACAGACGTGATGGGTATCGATATCTAAATACAATAAAACAAAAAAAATACTGTTTTAAACACAAATCATACTTCAAGTAACAGCAGCGGTTGATAAAAAAAAAATTAAGTATTTTTTATTTTTCGTGTTAAGATATCGAAACCCAAAACGTCTGCGGAGTTACGCTAAATAATTTAATTTGACCCTGTATAGTAGTTGATGTTGATGCTAGTTTTTTCTTCTGTTTTTTGTTTTCGCCCTTTCTTGGTATTGACAGAGTAATACGTGAGCAACTATGTAGCGGAATTCACTACTATGTTACAGTAACTGTTATATGTTTCTTATACTTATTTCAAGAATAAAGTGTGACGCAGACATTAATTTAACAACTGCTTTTGGACGCTGACAGTAGCTAAACTGCGGTCACTGTCAGATTGCAGAGAAAAGAAAGAGAAGCGTGATGACACAACGCTCGTAATGTATTGCAAAATATGAAGCAATTACCTATGTATGTACCTACTCAAAATTGAGTTGAGTAATTTAAAATAAAAAACAATCAAGTTCGGCATTAAATTATGACGTTCTTGTTATTGATTAAATATGTAACGTACGTTGATATTTATTACAGATATGTTGGTATGGAATCAAGGTAAGAGGTTAGTTTAACGTTAGCTTGTATCGAGACTTTTTTTCAAAACGTGTTTTGGTAACAACAATGTTCTTCAAATATGTTCAAAATTAACATATATTTTTCCGCTACCACAAACTTTACTGATTTGGCATTTTTTTTTTTAAGACAAGCCTACTTTGGTCATTTGCCCCTTGTCACCGCCTTGAAAATTATATTTTCGCACTCAGGAATCTTAAACTCAAACATTTCAAAGAAATGCAGCCGCGGCAACCTCCTGCGCTGCCACCAACGATCTAGTGGAAGTGGCGAAGTTTTGGGCCAGCAAAATTTAATACATCGTCGTGCCATCAACACGACGAAGAAGTAGAAAGAAATACTTAGGACTTAGGGTTTTCTTCCTGTCCTTTTTTGGCCTTTGATAGGCAAATATTTCAATTCCGTAAAACATATCATACGTACCGCATCATCTGCCTAGCCTTTTCCCGACCATGTTAGTGTCAGCTTCCTGTCTAAGCGGATTCAGCTGAATACCAGTATTTTACATGGAGCGACCGCCTATCTGACCTCCACAACCCAGTTACCTACTGGGTAACCCGATACCCCTTGGTAAGACTGGTTGTCAGACTTTCAGGCTTCTAACTACCCGTAACAACTGTCAAAGATCCACAAATAACAGCCAGGTTTAACGTGCTTTCCGAGGCACGGAGGGGTCTTGGTATGTAAAGATTGTCATCTATTTACGGGCCAACAGCGGCAAGCGCAGTTTCACCTGATCGATCAACCCTTACGGCTAGTGGCTAAGTGCCACAAGCCCCTCATATAATAGGTACCTAATGTACCTAATTTTAATTTTATCTTAGGAATGACTCAACTGATGCATGTTATAGTATACGTCAAACTTAATGGCAGCTCTGAAGTTCGCTACTCGCTGCGCAGTACCGCACCCCTCACCCCCGCTGACACATCAATTCGTTACTGCGCAGCCACTCGCCTCATGTTCCGAGCCGCCATAAAGTTTGAATCAGGCTGTACTCGTCGTTCAATATCCTGAAGAGTAACAACATACTGTTTTTCTTCAAAGACAAAATATACATAGAGAGACTGTTACGTCAAGTGCCTAGAAAACTGGAATATTGTTTGAACAAATCAGCTTGCTATTCAATTTCGTAATACTGCCTTCTCGGTGAAATTCCTTGTATCTACGGTTCTTGATACGAGGAACTTGAAGTTTCAGCATATCTAAACCATCAAAAAATTAAAACTACCTAAGAGTGAACAATGTCAAAACTTGAATCTAAAACTTCATCATAATAGCCATCACAATACCTCATTCGCGTCTACCTTCTGTTCAGTATCCATTACAGTCACGGTTGGAATCCTTTGATTTTGTCTAGCGAGTTTCTAAAACTTTACTGTATTATGTTACTCGGTGCTTTCGCAACAATTAGGCTTTGTACCCGAAATAATGGAGTTGGTGACTGGTGTTAGTTTTTAGATCTGAAGGCCTTTGTTTAACACGTTTATTGCCAAACCAAAACGTTTTCTGCGGTGGTCCATATGGTTTTATTATATTTTACCAATCACGTAGTACGAAAAAAACGCGTGATTCAAATGGCTACGCCTCCAGACAGACACACGAGGGGTCTGCAACCGTTCTCCAACAGTCATTTCTCCTTTGGACTGATCACCGACAGGACGTTTCGTTTTTGAGAGATTCATCAATAGAACGTTTCACCTATGGACGTTTTGCCGACAGAACCTTTCATATGCGTCACTTTCGACGACAGCCCTTGGTAGCAAATATAGTAAGTTGGCAGCTACAGCGAAGGATAATGTTGGGTTAGGTTAGGTTAGAACAGTGACCATTAACGCGCGAAGGCAAGCGAGGATATTCCACCCTATAACAAAAAAAAAGGTTAGAACAGTGACCATTAACGCCAGATCCCCTCTATTACTGTCGTCGTCTATAAGGGTTCCGTTTTTTCATTTTGAGGTACGGAACCCTCAAAATCTGTTGTTACAGTTAGTATGGAATCCATGTACATTCTACCTTAGGAGGGATGCACTAAGGTAGCCCGCAAAATTCAAGCAGGTGCAGGTGAGTGTCAGGATGTATGTTGATTAAAATATGATTCGCGACCGTAACAAATATGGCTTTACAGAATTATAATCACTAGAATCAGCAATACAACTCCAGAATTAGCCTCAAATGTCACGATTTCAGGAAATAGTCATTCAATAGGGTGATATGAATTTAGAGTTCTATTGATGATTTTTATGTTAAATTATAGAAACTAAATTAGTTGTTAAATATCGGCTAAGAAATTTTGGAATTAATAATAACATTTTTGTATTATTAATGATGTCAGATGGTTTTTAAATGTTTGCAACGGTACATTTTTAGTATTAGTAGTATTACATTTTTATTAGATATTTATTAAAAAATACAGATTAAAAATGTTGAGTAAAGAAGTTAGAGCAAACAAAGAAAAAATATATCTGCCGTCATAATAATATTCTTTGTCTTATACCTACTAATATTTCAAAAGCATAGAATCTACTTTGACTTTGGCTAATTAAAATTGAACTGCCAAAATGATAAATTACCTTTACTGTTGGTAACGAACCATTCAAACTGAAACTGATTCTGTCTTTTTACACCATAATTCATACAGTAACTAGATGATGACACATTCTATTCGCTATTTTAAAGATCGGAAATGATTTAATAGTCATTTTGTGTGTGTCCGGAGCGGTCACGGTTTGCGCGCCAGATCGACGGTAACCGGACGCCATCTTGCACCGCCATGACACCGCTTTGACAGCTGTCATTCGTAGCGGACATTCGAATTTAGAATGTTTGAATCATGTTCGCGGATTGATTTTATTTTTAATATTTCTTGTGAGTGATTGCTTTTATTTATAAGACAAAAAGTTGAAAGTAAAATATTTATGTAAATGACTGGTAAAATATATATTATGCAATGAGTTTAATTTTAATCTTCGTACTACTCTAATAACTTGGCTAATTACGCCTTTTGTGCTTTTTTTTATGCTGTAGGTAGTCATCCTTATATTTTTGCACTTTATGAAACGAAAAAACATCACAAACCATTCCGTTTGTACCTATAGGTAATCTAGGAGTCATTTCGCAAAACTTAAATAAACATGATCTAACAAAACGTTTTTCGACTCCTACGCTATAGTGTGACTATCGGAAGGCGGGTAGCATAAAATTAATCTTATTTCCACTTCCTTCGTCAATTTGCTGCGAGTACGAGTCGCATTTAATAATAACTTGTTTTAAGTCTAGACATGTGACAGCCCTAGCGATAGTGTTGATTTTCTAATGTATTTTTGATGAGCAGAAAAATAATATAACAAAATTCTCAATCACGTATTTGTACAGGATGTATTTTGCCAAAAGTTTAGTAGCAATGCAGCAATATTTTCCCATTTCCATTCTATTTCTGAAAATCAGTCAAAACAAGAGGTAACGATTTATGTAGCTACTGAGGATAGAATTTTATTATAATACAGTAAATACGTGTAATTTATTTAGGTACTTTTCATTTCTCAAACTTTTTTTTTTTTTGGATGTGAAATCATGTCTGTATGTAAATTAAATAATAATTTAGTGAAAAGTAAATTACTTACAAGTACTTATAAAGTCATATTACAAAATTGTTGATAATATTTGTAATTACAATAATATGCCGCCATTTAACAGAGTGGCTGTATGAAAAGTTGGGACTCGACTTGCATAGTTTTTTTTTTATATTTTTTTTTTGACAGCAGTGATAATAGTTTCCCAGGGACGAAAGTACTGTTTTCATCCCTCTGATCAGGTAGCTGTAGCGTACTTACTTTTCATTTCTCATACTTGGAGAGTACGCTTGAAGCTACCTGATCAGAAGTATGAAAACAGTACTTTCGTCCCTGGGAAACTATTGTTCCTGCTGTTAAAAAAATAAAAAAGATATGCAAGTCATGTCCCAACTTTTCATACAGCCACTCTGTTAAATGGCGGCAAAATATTATCAACCATTTTATAAGATGACTTTATAAGTACTTATAAGTTTTCTTTTCACTAAATTATTATTAAATGGACATACATAATCAGCCTACAATGTTCCCACTGCTGGGACACAGGCCTCCTCTCTGTAAGAGGGAGTGGGCCGTAATCTACCACGCGGGCCCAGTGCGGGTTGGTAGATGTCACATGTCTTCATGGTTCATGCCTCTTTCCTCACGATGTTTTCCATCGCGGTTTTGAGAGCAGTTGTGATGAAATAATTAACACAAAGTAAAGCACCTGTAAGGGTTCGTACCTACGATCTACAAGTCGTAAGTCGCGAACGTTACCACTGGGCCACCACTGCTCCTCGAAATGTTTACTCGTACCATGCCTGAAATGTTTGACTAGAATCATTTCGAAAATTCTAAACTCTATCTCAACTTCCCCAACTTACAAAACAACCTCATAAAACGACGTAAATTAATAAATGTAATGGCGCCGATTCCCTTGTTCACAAACTAAACTAAATTTAAGTTCAGTGCACCTTTTTCTTTCTATTTCATTAAGAAAAGGACAGAAGATAAATTTTAGTTTAGTCCTGTCAAATTAATCAGCGCCTGTCACTACTCCATACAAGTTTAGACGTGATTAAAAACTTGCCTACTAAAATTACGTCAATTTACGTCAAACGCTGATTAATTTGACAGGACTAAACTAAAATTTATCTTCTGTCCTTTTCTTAATGACATAGAAAGAAAAAGATGCACTGAACTTAAATTTAGTTTAGTTTGTGAACAAGGGAATCGGCACCAATATCTTACATCCCTAATCCGATAAAAATAAAACACAATCACCCTATATGTTGAGAATCATCCGCCCCCTGAGAGAGGGTAGTTTAGTCAGGGAGTATTGTAACACTTTGATTATCAAATTATACGGAATCCAGTAAGTACCCTACTTACTACTTACTGAAGTTTATTTGTCACAGAGAATATAACTGTCAATTTAACAATTTCACTGTTCCAAGATAATTAGTAATCCTATCACCATACATCCAATAATACCTAATAATAAAATCATTTAATTTGGACAACTAAAAGATCCATAAAATGTTAGTAACAGGTTTGCACTTAAAATACTATTGTTAGTAACTTAAAATAAAGGCGAATTAGTAAGTAGACCAACAACTAGAAACAACGAGTAATGGGAAAACTATGGTATAAGTCTTCGCACAAATTGCCTTATAATGGCGGAGGAAGTATCTGCCACCACAGCCTTCAGAATGCTATTGTGACTGCGTCTTATTCTGCTCAGGAGTGAGGCCGTTTTTTGCGGATAATGGCATGAAATCCATCTGTATGGGTTACCGCGAACATTTCTGAGGCACTGCAATAACGAGGCAGTCGCAACAGCATCCTATAAACATTATTGTATTGGATGCGTAGGACATCCAGCGACGTTTTGGAGTAGTTGACCCAAAGATTACCGGTGTAAAAATTCTGACAATAAGCTTTAAAAAGCGTAATCCCGGCTATCATTCATGGATCTTTGACAGTCGTTACGAGTCGTCAGAAGCCCGAAAGTCTGACAACCAGTCTTACCAAAGGATATCGTATTACCCAGTAACTGGGTTGTGGAGGTCAGAAAGGCTGTCGCTCCATGTAAAATACTGGTATTCAGCTACATCCGGTCAGACTGGAAGCCGACCCCAACGTAGTTTAGAAAAGGCTAGGCAGATGATGATACAAGACATTCATTTTAGAAAAAGTTCAAGGTTCTGGAGTGGCGACCGCGTACCAGAAGACGTAGCGTTGGAAGGCCTTCTACAAGGTGGACCGATGACCTTGTGAAGGCCGCAGGATTCCGCTGGATGCGGGAAGCACAGAACCCGTCGAAGCGGCGGTGCTTAGGGGAGGCCTATGTCCAGCAGTGGACGTCTTTCGGCTGAAATAATGATGACATGTCATGCATGGACCTATAGGGTGTTAATAAACACAAGATGAACGCCGTTGACAGGTAGTCCTTTATTTTCTAAGATCCCATTCAATCTACCAAACCGTCAACTAAAATTCCTCACAAATAAATTAATAAACACGTGTCATCTTTTTCCTTATCCGATGAAAACTCAACACAATCACCCTATGTGTTGAGAATCACTCGCCCCCTGAGAGAGGGTAGTTTATTCAGGGGAATATTGTAATCCAGCAAGTATTCGACTTTATTAGTTTCATAGGAAAACTTCGACAAGTATCGAAATCATTGCGAAATGGGGGTAGGTATTTATAATAAAGTGTCGATGAAGTATTGACATTTATAATAGGTAAAGAGAAGTGTCTGGGGTTGGATTTCTTATGATGAACTTGAAACTCTTGAGGCGTTTTGCAGGATTTTGTAATGGGGCTCGTAAAAGCATACCATTCTCTGAATGTTGTAGAAGTAACAGAACCAAAAAAGGATTTCCACATAATCAAATAATCAACCTATAATGTTACCACCGCTGGGACACAGGCCTCCTCTCTGTGAGAAAGAGTGGCCCGTAATCCACCTCGCGGGCCCCGTGCGGGGCGGTAGATGTCACATGTCTTCGAATTTTTGGTTCTAGGACATGCCGGTTTCCTCACGATGTTTTCCTTCACCGTTTTGAGAGCAGTGGTGATGAAATAATTTACACAAAGTAAAGCGCCTGTGTTCGAGCCTACGACCTACAACTCGTAAGTCGCGGCAAAAAGATTAACACAGAAACACGTGCGTATAAAAATGATAAGTTAGGTGAGGTGTTTGGATCCTGAATAACACCAACCATCATAATTTTATGGGTAATCTGGCCTTTTAATAATCAAAGTCTTCTCTAAAATATGCCAGACACAAAACGAACATAACCCAATATTGTCTCATCAGCTCTTACTCCATTTTCCATCAAGAACTGAAACACAGTTAAAAGCAAGGCCCTAATTTTGAAATCGTTCTTCCTGTACCTACCTAGGTTTAACCGAAAAAGCTGCATCATTAAAAAAAATATACTAATATTATTATAATTACGAAAGTAACATTGGTATTAAGAAAAGGACAGAAGATAAATTTTAGTTTAGTCCTGTCAAATTAATCAGCACTTGACGTAAATTGACTTAATTTTAGTAGGCAAGTTTTTAATCACGTCTAAACTTATATGGAGTAGTGACAGGCGCTGATTAATTTGACAGGACTAAACTAAAATGTATCTTCTGTCCTTTTCTTAATGAAATAGAAAGATAAAGATGCACTGAACTTAAATTTAGTTTAGTTTGTGAACAAGGGAATCGGCACCATTGTTTGTCTGTTTGTCTGTAACCTTTTCAAACCCAAACCACTAAAAGATCGTTAGGAAATTTGACAGATAGGCAGCCTGGGACCCTGGAGAAGAACATAGGCTACTTTCATCCTGGATATTTGTAGATAGACGAAGTCGCGGGGCAACAGCTAATACCTAATCGTCATCATCTGCCTCGAGTATGTTGGGGTTGGCTTCCAGACTTCAGATGTAATTTGATTAAGTTGAATACCAGTATTTTACATGGAGCGACTGCCTATCGTGCAGTGGTGGCCCAGTGGTAACGGCCCCGACTTACGAGTTGTAGGTCGTAGGTTCGAACCCAGGCAGACGCTTTACTATGTGTAAATATTTGAGGAGATTGGCGCTGATAGCTGAAATACGGGCTTCGGCCCAATTCGGCTACAGATGTTTAATTAATTTGTAATTGTAAAACACAGCCAAGTATATTCATGAACCAGTATGTAATTTGTTTCTGGAAATACGAGTAAATGTTATTATTATTAAATTAATTAATCACCACTGCTCTCAAAACGGTGAAGGAAAATATCGTGAGGAAACCGGCATGTCTTAGAACCAAAAAATTCATAGACGTGTCATCTACCAACCCGCACGGGGCCCGCGTGGTGGATTACGGCCCACTTCCTCTCACAGAGAGGAGGCCTGTGTCCCAGCAGTGGGAACATTATAGGCTGTTTATGTGTGACTGCATATCTGACTTCTAGAACCCAGTAACTGTACAGCTAGTACCTAATAAAATTAATAAATATTCAATCCACTTTAATCCCTAATCTTTGCGGACAAATTGTTACAGTTTTTTTTATTCATAGGCATAACTCATCCTACCATATGGCGTTATCATAAAAGGGGTGTAGGTAATAATGACATTAGGCGCACAATTGGCCAATTAGGCCGCGATAGGACGTGCGAGGTGATAATGAGCATATCGGGGTACTTTATCACCCCACGCTGATGGTATCTGTTTGCGCCTTAGTGGGGTTAGAGTGGGGTTTAACGTGAGTGGAATAAAGAAAGACTGAGTAAATGAATTTCGTCTAAGGTGCACTTTGAAATTGATTCCGACGCAGTTCTGAGGACTGCAATAATATTATATTGTTTATTTTTTTTTCCAAATAAATTACATTTTTAAATATTTTTAATAACAAATAATGTATTAAAAACATATAAAAAATAGTGATCAACCGGAGCCGGGTCCAAGCTACTGGTGGTTAGGGCTCCAGAAACAGGAATCTCCTCACGATGCGAGCCATAACGTGCAGAAGCCTTCTGAATCAGGTCCTTGATCCAACCGCCTAACGAGAGTCTCGAGAGATGTTGGTCGAGGCTTACGGCCATCAGGCCATTGGCCGTTACGACAATCGGCGCAATGACAGCCGAGCTCCATTCCACATGTCAACAACCTCGTGTGCTA
The DNA here is from genome assembly GCA_905333075.3 of Atethmia centrago. Lineage (NCBI taxonomy): Eukaryota > Metazoa > Arthropoda > Insecta > Lepidoptera > Noctuidae > Atethmia > Atethmia centrago. Next base: position 22,466,420 of record HG995385.1, read on the forward strand.
AGTCGAGATAAATCATTTGTTTCTGTTTTTCAGCTTTCAGGAGGTTCTCGTCAAGTGGAATGGTAACATCGACTTTCATTGCGTGGCGCTCTAATCGATCTATCACCACTATATCAGGCTTATTGGCGACAATAGTCCTGTCAGTAATGATTATATTAATTGTTATCCCAAAAAAAAACATATTTTTCTTAGCTTGGAAGTTACCCAAGCTGCCTCGGGTAAGACGTGTATTGCCAAGTTTAGTTTCAGAAAGTTTGCATTGTGATTCGATTGGCTAATAAGGCCGGCTGTGATAAGACGTGTGAGATGATGATTAGTATATCGGGGTACCTTATCACCCTCGCTGATGATATTTGTTCCTGCTTTTGTGGGGTACGAGTGGGGTTTAGGTGGGGTAAAAGAGGATTTTATTTTATTTTATTAATTTTAAGAAAACTTACAGCTAATACATTCGAGTAATCAGATGTAATAAGTAGAAGAACGCCAATTACAAGTTTCCACTTATATAAACTAATGTATAAAATTGCCAAAACGGTACAAACAGCGTGAGAGTTTAACATACAAACAACTGAAGAACATAAACAAAAAAAAAATACAGAACGCTCTACGTTACTATATTACTCTTCAAAGAAATAGTTACAAAACATTTTTTTTAACTTCTGGACACTATTCGTAAATAAATCAAGCTCAACATCTCGGCACGCCATATTAAACACTCGACATGCTCTTAAAATGTAAGTATTTTGCCTATAGATCGTTTTCACAGTAGGTACATGTAGGAGATGAGGTCTCCGCAGAAACACAGACGGTAAACGAAGTCCAATCTTAGCCACCAGCACAGGGACGTCAGTAGACCCGTTCATTATACCAAATAGGAAAGCAAGATCTGCAATTTTTCTTCGCTCGTGTAAAGGAAGAATATGAAATTTCTTACACCGACTAGTATAGTTAGGAAGATAAGTATTAGAACGATATTGAGTGTACCTTAAAATCGCTTTTGTATACTTTCAAGGCGATTAATATAAACATTGTAATTTGGATTCCAAACTTGAGAAGCATATTCGAGATGGCTACGGACAAAAGCACAGTATAGAATTTTCATGGTTTTGACATTTTTAAACTCAGTGGAGACCCTAAAAACAAAACCCAACGCTTTAGAAGCCTTGTTGACTATATTGTCAATGTGCGCATCAAACAAAAGCTTTGAGTCAAAAGTTACCCCAAGATCCTTGATGACGTTGACTCTGGCGATTGAGGTATTCGATAATTTGTAATTATACTTGATAGGACTTGGCTTACGGGTAAATGTACACACATAACATTTTGAAATATTTAAATTCAACCTATTTCGATCGCAGTAATCATGGAACCGGTTCAGATCCCCCTGTAAAAGGTGTGCATCCTCAACTGATTGGGGAGGCTAACTGTGGTGAATTTAAAAAGGTGCAGAATTCGGGTCCAACATTCAATTGATAGCTGAGGAATAGTCCGGAAGGTGCGAAAATATGTGGTAAAGGTGTAGTTTATTTTTACTTGGCTATTATTTTTGTACTTAGATTACAATAGTCAATAAAATATTAAAAAACGAAAATCTTGCATCCAGCAGTATAAAAAATTAAGGAACATACACACATACACATCTTAGTATGCATTGGGTTATATAAGGGCAGGAGATTGACGATGCAATATCAGACACTATAAAATTGCTGGGTTCACAATAGAACAGCCGAAAATATTTTAAACTAGCTGTTGCCCGTGAGGTTCGCATGGAATTTAGTGTTATCTTGCACCACAGTAAATATTGTAATCTAACAGAGTTAGAGAGTTAGATCTAGTACCTAGAAGTTTTCGTATGTTCACAGATAATAAACAGCTCTATTTCAATCTGTAGTAGGTAATAAAAGGTTACTGCCTAAATTTTGGGCGAATAAGCCTTTACTTTCAAATGTTATAATAATAACCAATTGAAATCAAATCAAAGCAAACGTTTATTTGCCAGAAATACATTGTTTTGGTAAAGGTAAGATCTTTTAACCTGTCATTGTATTCTGCCTGCAAGCAAGCGTGCAAATTTTTATTAAGTTTACATACTCTCTTATTATATTACTATTATTCTTATATACAATTACCATGCATTTATTCACTAATTATTTTTTAAATTTATAATATTAATATTGTTATAATAATAAAAATTTTCAATTTTTATGTTCCATAAATTCCTTAAATACTATAAAAAAACATGTTAGAAGCCAGTAAATTTTATCTTGTATTTTAAATGTGCCACAGTAGTCACGTACCCAGTTCTATCACACATCAAACGTGACCAGATCCCGGGGGTATATGCCCGACGATTTGTCAATTTTCATATCACGAGCCATGGTGGCTCAGCAGAGCAGCCCAGTAGTTCGGCCGCGCTTTAATTTATGTAAGTTATTTCATCACCCCTGCTCTCAAAACGGTAAAGGAGGAAACAGAAATGAACTATAGCCAAAAAAAAAAATTGGAAGACATATGACATCTACCAACCCGTAATGGGCTCGCGTGGTGGAATACGGCCCACTCCCTCTCACGGAGAGGAGGCCTGTGTCCCAGCAGTGGGAACATTGTAGGCTGAATTTAAAACTTCCCATTGGATCTAGCAAAACAATTTTTAGTTAAGCATTAGTGAACCCTAGAATTTTCTTAGATTTTTTTTTTAATTTTTGTATTCGTTACGATATTATTTTAAGATACAATGGGGTTGACGTATCCTTGTGGATAAAATCCCTAAAAATAATAAAGAATAAAAAATAAAAAATACTTCCCATTGTGACCACACGCTCAACAATATAGAAAATAATATTTATTGAAACAAGGCCACAATATCTTCAGATTACAGTATCAATTCATCTAAGGGCTCCCACACAAAACTGCGAATTCGCATCGCATCGCAAAAATCTGCGAGCTCGTTGTCATTTTAAAAAACTGACAACGAGCTCGCAGATTTTTGCGATGCGATGCGAATTCGCAGTTTTGTGTGGGAGCCCTAAATTAAATTGAGGAAGTTCATTCGAATTCGAATAATTGCTTCGGGAAAATTGTCATTTTTATAAGCAATTTATTTGTTCTTCATTTGTTTCCGGGAGGATTTCAGCAGTTTATAAAGGCCATTATGTCCCTTTTTTAATGATTGTAGTTACAGCTATAGCTTTATGTAAGCCCTTTATGCCTGGAGGATTTTATTAAGGTATTAAGTTATGTTTACGTTTAGTATAGTTTTCGATGTTTTTTTGTTAGTATACTGGCGTGTACTAGCTGACATATGGCAAATAATTCAATTTAATGTTTTGTGTTGCGCGTACTGTAAATTATTTTGCATATAGAATCAAGTTTTTCTAACTGAACAGACAGTTGTACTGCTGGGGAGTTTGTTGGGCCACTCCTTCTTCCCAGCTAAAGCACTAGGAAGAGGTGAAGGACGGGCGTTTTGGGGGACTGTTTTATATTATTTTAGCGTTCGAAAAGTGCTGATTCTCAGCCTGGTTTGAATAAATGACTTTTGATTTGATTCGAACGATTTTCCTGGATTTTTGTCGTGACCAACAATGATTTTCGTCATTTATGTTTATAATTAGTTAAGTTTCGGAATAACTTACCATAACATCACGCCGGTATTCCCCGAAGGGTTAAGCAGAGGTGTACCTATAGAACACCCACATTTCGCCAGTTATGTTTAAGTCCCATGTAACAGGGGGCGAGTGTCAGCAGACTCCGGACTCCTACTGACCAATTCCAGATGGAAAAACGCAATAACACTTGGCCTGGCCCGGGAATCGAACCCAAGATCTCATGCTCAGCAGTAACGCTTGCGACCACTATGGAAACGAGACTGCGACGCTAAGTTTCGGGCTATCGCTGAATTATAATTATTTAAAGTGAAACTTTTATTCCATCGCCTCAAATTTTTTCGTCCATCTATCGCATGTCGCATTACAGCCGGCCGTGGAGTAGGGGTAAAGTGAAAGGCGCTCGGCAGAACAGCCAATGCCAATATGGCGGCGCCCAAGCCAAGGCCAATATAGCGACGCCCACGCCAAGGCCAATATGGCTGCGCCCAAACCAAGGCCAATATGGCGGCGTCCAAGCCAAGGCCAATATAGCGGCGCCCAAACTAAGGCCAATATGGCGGCGCCCAAGCCAAGGCTAATATGGCGTCGGCCAAGCCAAGGAAATACGGAGGCGCCCATGCCAAGGCCAATATGGCGGCGCCTAAGCCAAGGCCAATATGGCGGCGCCCAAGCCAAGGCCAACACGGCGGCGCCCACGGCTAGGCCAATATGGCGGCGCCCAAGCCTAGGCCAATACGGTGACGCCCAAGCCAAGGCCAATATGGCGGCGTCCAAGCCAAGGCCAATAAGGCGGCGCACACGGCTAGGCCAATATGGCGGCGCCCAAGCCTAGGCCAATACGGCGGCGCCCAAGCCATGGCCAATATGGCGGCGCCCAAGCCAAGGCCACTATGGCGGCGCCCAAGCCAAGGCCAATATGGCGGCGCCCATGGCTTGCATCAGCTAACCGTGTAGCATTTATATTCTCACTCATTCGTGCAAGTGCTTCGCGGTATTCGTGTTTTTGATCAGTGTGTTAATTTATAGTTGGGTATCTTGTCTACTATTGATTTCACATTATCATTCCAGTTTTCCAATTATTAAGTTAAGATTAAAAACGCGATTTCAATACCCTAAATCGAATAATTTTCCGAAAATTTTCAGTTGAATGCCTATGATCCGAAAAAAGTTTCACTTGCATCGTGGTTTCATAAAACCAACCAATGTTATTTAAACTGTTTTATAAAATCAAATTGAATAATCCGCTGTACGAGTATTATCAGAATCGTCATTACTCCTTACCACCCGGATACTCCCCGCTACCCCGCTATCCCGCGGGACAGTTCACACCGGCAGATTTGTCGGCGCTAATCAGTTTTACACATCGTGTTGCAACCCGACACCACTCATGTGGGAATAAATTAAATCGCCACGAGCTTTATGATGCACTATGAATATGCGATAAATTATTATGATAGGAAGTCGAACAAAAAAACGGTTTACGACTAAGTGGATTTTTTTGCGTGATATTGAAATAAGTGATTTCTAATTATCATAATCGTCACTATTAAGGCGCAGGTATATATATGATTTTATTGTATTTAAATCTGTTATTACGCCGTCATAAAATGCAAGTAAGTTATGCAAAAAATATATGTTAAGCTAGAAAACAAATTAATTCTATATGTGTATATTTAAGTATGGTAGTAAAATACTTTATGAAATAAATTCAGGAAGTAATGTCTTCCTGAAAAATTAAAAAAAACGATATTACTTTCAAACTACTTAAGATATTTTTTTGTATGAACCGACTATTTTATTATCTATTATCTGTTTTTTTTTTTCAAATATTCATATTTTCGTTACTAAAAATAAATATTTCTTAGGAAACCGAACGGCGGCGGTGGCGTGGCGTGAGCGCACGCGTATTTGTATGGCCAAGGTCAACGGCGATTACCCAACCCTTAAGAAAATTTTCACTTTACCGACCTTTTGTTTGAAGATAGAATGTCGTTGTCGTGTCGTCAGCTATACGGATATCTATAGCATCAGCTGCAGCAGAAATCCGTATGACTAGTTATAGTTCATTCAGAAGTCTTGCAAGCTACGTCCAGCGGGGTAATTGCGTAACACACTAAAGAAAGAAAGAAAGAGCATACATTTATTTAGCACAGACTAAAAGGCATAGGCATTATTATACAGCAGATAAAAAAAAGTATAAAAATCAAACAAAAAGTGTAAAGTACGATGTAAGAAATTAGCAGGAAAGTATGTCTCACGGGCCCACGGCAACTAGTGCCTGAAGCTGGTTTTAAACTGGACTTGAATTTTGAGGTGACGGATGTAAATCAGTTTTATACTGCAAGGTATGTATGCATACTTAAATAAAATAAACTTGTCAGTAGCAATAGGTTACGTTATTTACTTTGTTGAGTAGACACATTTTTCTAACATATGAAGCAATGGTTTAGTAATATACTTCAAAATCATTCATATTTGTGATTTATGAGTGTGTTACACAATTGGGGTGCTGTTTCTTTCTGTAGAATTATATTTTATCATACTATTCGGCCAATAAAGATAGGTACGGTTTCCTGCAAGAGTGATGGCCGTCCCAGCGAATAACGTCACTGAAACGTTACTTATGAACGTAAGTTTATTTATTTATTTATCAGTTTATGTACAGTCGCCAGCACATCAAGTTACCACAAACTGTCAAATTTTCTCATTCGATTTTTAACTTAGCAATCAACTTTTTAAGGTTTAAAATCATTAGGAGAATTTTGACAGTTTAGTATAACCTGATGTGCTGGTGACTGTGCACATACATATACACGGAAAAAAAGGATTTCTTCAGCGAAGAATATCAATATAATCAGAAAAATTGTTTCAATCCAAGTAAATATTTTCTTAACGTAAGTAAATGTACTCAGTCCAAGAAAACCTGTTTACTCGAATTAAGAATAAGAAATACTTGGTTTAATATTCTTGACTTAAGCAAATATTTTTCATTCAAGACGATAATAATCTTAATTGAATAAAATTTCTAGTTTTTATCTAGTTTTCGAAATAATATCCTTAAAATTAAACTTAATAATTCTTCATTTAAGTATAATGTCTTCGAAGACAATAAAACTAAGACAAAATTTTGCTTTATTCAAGAATATATTGTTTTCCCTATATATGAATCAATATTTGTCTTGACCAAAAGGATATTGTCTTAATTTAAGACATCCTTTTTTCCCGTGTATAAACAGACAAGAAGAAAGGAACAGAAAAATACATACAAAGGTGATGCTGATTTCTAAAGTAATCTCTTCCAGCATACCTGCGATAGGAAAGCAGATAAAGAGATGTAGACACCGTGTGTAGGAGTAGAAGAGAAAACAAAATAAGTAAATAAAATAAAATTTAAAAAAATATTCACTAATTTAAAAATAAACATACAATAAGATAATATGCTTGTTAAATTAATGTTGACTTGCTGTTGTGTGGAAGATGGTCTTGAAGTGGTTATTACGATAACTGTGCCTTAAGCAAACATAAGTCATCTGCATCATTTGCCCTTCCCCAATTAATTTGGGGTTATCGCAGCATTTCTTATCTAACGTGCGTATCTTTTTTTGGCAAAGAATCCACCTCCACCTTTTTGAAGTCGGATAAACACTCACGAATTACGATTTCGTCTGTATGTATTTTAAATTTTATGTAAGTTCATCCACAATTTCGCCAATAGAGGACCGATTTTGGAAATTATTTTTTTTATTTGGTAGAAGAAGCTTGCGCGGTGGTCCTATACAAATTTATTAACTTTGCTCGGATAGTTTTTGAGTTCGCTTCAATAATACGTATTTTTCCCACTTAATCTACGTGGATGATGTTCTAATAACTTCCTGTCACTGTTATTTACATTATGTGGTATTTTGCTACACAAAATCACATCTTTTATAATATTTATATATTTAGCATTTAAGGAGCAGTTGTGTCCAACAATTCTTGTTATAATTCTTTCATCATCTGCCTAGCTTTTTTCCCAACTATGTTGGGGTCGCGGGAAGGTACTAAAGGGTTACCGAGGCCCCTGGCTAGACAGACAACGGAAGGAATACGAGAGGGTTTTAGTCAGTAAGAGTCTGACACACCCTCCCGCTCCACCCAGAGCAGGAGAAGTTATTTGATGATTTCCCACCCAAAAAAAATACCATGTTGGGGTCGGCTTCTAGTGTTACCGGATACAGCTGAATACCAGTATTTTACATGGAGCGACTGCCTATCTGACCTCCACAACCCAGTTACTGGGTAACACGATACCCCTTGGTAAGACTGGTTGTCAGACTTTCGAGCTTCTGACGACCCGTAACGACTGTCAAAAATCTACAAATGACAGCCGGGACCAATGGCTTCCGAGGCACGATGGTCACCCATCCACGGACCAACCGCGGCAAGCGTAACTTAACCTGATCGATCAACCCATGCGGCTTTTATTACTTAGCCACAAGCCCTCCTCTTGTTATAATTCAGTATCTAAATTTATGTTTTCAAGTATGGAAATCATATCACTTAACTCACATTTTACATATTTTTGTACCGCTGTTACCGCTGAAAAGCAAAACTTTAGTTACATTTGACTGTTATTACATCCAAAACTGTGTTTTATATTAATCATTTTCTCTTCTTGTAAAAATCTTAAAATATTTTTATTCATTGACAATTTGTGGTCACTGAATTCTAATTTGCGTGTGGTAGGTTAAAAATTTACGTTATTTTTCACTTTGAAGATTCTTTTTTGGAAGTCATTTGTTTTTTGTTGGAAAAAGTTGTTTTCTAGAATTGCTCAACGACACCTTTGTGAAGCAGTGAACGACTATTAATTGATCTCGAGAACGACTTTATAGTTACTTCATAAAACAAAACACAGTACAATTTGAATCCCTCTTATCAAATCAGACCCACAGTCCCACCGCACATTGGCCCAAAGCCTCCACCGATTTGTCAACATTAATATCAATTTTAAACATCCCAGTACCCAGTGTAACCTCACACCAGCTGCTACGGGAATAAATTAAAACGCTGTGAGTTTTATCGCCTCGCCATCGATGTTGGTGGCGCCTAGTATTTATATCGATGCTCCAGGATAAGTATCTACATGTATGTGATAAACTTGTAATGACTTGCTGTTGTGTGGAAGGTGGTCTGGGAGTCTTGAAGTGGTTGTTACGTGGTAGTGGTATAACTTGGCCATTGGTGTAATTTTTTATAAGTAGAAAGACCAAGTCATCAGACAGGAAATACATGTATGTAATAAACTTGTAATGACTTGCTATTGTGAGGAAGATGGGTGGTGGGAAATCATCAAATAACTTCTCCCGCTCTGGGCGGAGCGGGAGGGTGTGTCAGACTCTTACTGACTAAAACCCACCCGTATTCCTTCCTGTTGCCTGTGTTGTTCTCTTTCTTATCTATCTACATTTTAAAAGTTAAAATCATATACTCAGGTCTACAGTTCCTTGAAGCTGTGGAAAAATCGGCCCTAGTGAACCCCTACATTTGTGCTGACGACATCTCTTTGAGGCGCGCGTGGAATACAACGCGCCGTCGACCCGGGCCTAGTCCTTACCGGACGTTGAGCTACCCATTGCTCATCGTCCGCAAGCCCGCGCCTACGGTGGCTGGAAATCCGCCCGGGCTTCCCGACGCCCAGGGCGTCTCCTGCGGCGGCTAGGGGCGAGAGGGCGCGAAATTTGCCTTTCCCTCAACCGTTCCGACTCCTCCTTCGCGAGCATTACTGCTTCGCAGAAGGAGGTGACGGCTGCCCATGCCCTCTCGCTCCGTACCATGGCCTGAACCAGGGCCGGACGCGAGAGATCTCTGCCGCCGATCGCCTCCACGAGGACATGGCGGTGCTCTGCCAAGGCAGACCTTCAGTGTCCTCCGGGCGATCCACACAATGGTGACACCCGGGCGTCTTGAAGTGTCTGGGAGTCTTGAAATGGTTGTTATGATACTTATGATAATTTGGTTCGTCCTTGGTGTAAGTTTTACAGTTAAAAGGGCCAAGTTATCAGATAGCAAACTACCAGGGAACTAGAAAGATTGAAAGGATGGAACAGCGGGGCAACACACATACGATGACAATTGATCGCAATTGGTTTAATTTTGACAGTTCACCGCAATGGACGTGCCATTGCGTTATTCACGTTGTTGAGCAGACGAATTATTCAAACCTATGAAGCAATGAATCTCTTCATTTTGGACTATTTGACTAGACTAGGTCCGGATCGCGCAAGACTTTTGGCGGTCGGAACCAGAGAGGCCGGTCATTGGCTACATGCCCATCCTTCTCCATATACCGGTACCTTCCTGGATCCGACCTCGCTTCGTCTGGCGACTGGTCTGCGGCTTGGGGTCACGGTATGCACTCCACACACATGCCCTTGTGGCACGGACGTGGACCGACTGGGTCACCACGGACTTTGTTGTCAAAAAAGTGCAGGCCGCTTTTCAAGACATGCAACACTTAATGACATAATCCGCCGGTCTCTTGCCAGCATCAATGTGCCTGCTCTTCTTGAGCCGACTGGCATTGTCAAAGATGATGGCAAAAGACCTGATGGTGTGTCTTTGGTCCCGTGGAGTTTGGGACGGATGCTTGTGTGGGACGCTACCTGTGTAGACACACTGGCACCGTCCCACCTCCAACGGACTACTTCTAAAGAGGGTGCAGCGGCAGAAAATGCCGAAAATCTGAAAGTTATTAAATATGCCTTCGCAGAGAGTACAACTTTGTGCCCTTTGGCGTCGAGACCCTCGGTCCGTGGGGTCCCAGTGCGCATAAGTTATTTGCGGAAATCGCGAAACGTCTAGTTGATGTAACTGGTGACCGAAAAGCTGGCGGCTTTCTCGCGCAACGCATCAGCATTGCAATTCAGCGAGGAAATGCCGCCAGCATCCTCGGTACAATGCCCCGAGGGCCTTTTTTAAGCTTAACTTAGTTTTAATTTAATTTAGTTAATGTTAATAATCATCTTGTAATTTGGTTATGTAAATAAATATATTAAAGATTTTGACTAGAATAGTTCAAAATGAAGAGATTGAAAAATACCAGCAGGCTTAGCATGACGCTTTCTATTTGTACTCTACTGTAGAATAGAAATGGCTTGTCTACGTTTCTCGATAGACAGCTGTCAACAGTCTACACGGAAACGTAATTTTTTACTACTCTTCCGTCGACAAAACTCTTCTCTTCGGTTCTAGTGCTAAGCCTGCTGGATGCTCAATACACAAGTACATGATGGCACAAGATATCGGGGGCTACTTTCTTTAGGGCTTTATGAGCACAAGATATCGGGGGCTAGTTTCTTTAGGGCTTTTTTTGATCGGTGAACCCTGAAATCAGGTTTTACAATACCTCTGCTTATATGTATACCTACTATAGTCAGTTTAAAGTACATACAAGCAGGAAATGCAAGTCATTCCTGTCTTCTCAATAATAACTATTGAATACCATCTCATGAAGCTCTCTCTCGAGGGCAAGTCAGTCAACTATCCAAGATTCCGACCTGGTCCAATGGGTTTTCATACGGTAAAATCCAATAACTATTTTCTAAATATCCACATAAAATTGGAACATAGTTATTTTTCCTGTAAATTGTAATCTGATACATTTCACAACGCTATGGCAGTTGTTTCAAATATGTCATTAATCGTGACGTCAATAACACATGGCCCCTCGATAAGTGGAATGGACGATTAGTTTTTGTTATAATTATCACAATCAGCATGAAATTCCGAACTAAATTAGAATTTACTCATTCATTATCGGGTTTTTCCAGCACAGGACGAAATAGGGGCGACGTGTGTGGAGGGGCGTGATTGCGCGAGTGTGAGAGAAATAGTATTATTACGCGAGTGAAAGATTAACCTATTGACCGCCACGTCAAAAACCAAAAGCGTGCCCTCGGCGCCAAGCTACGAATTATTCCTTAAAATCTGTCATGTAAACGACAACATGACAGATTTTAAGGAATAATTCGTAGCTTGGCGCCGAGGGCACGCTTTTGCTTTTAGTGACCGTGACGTGCTGGGCACATTTTGGGCTATCAACTACACATGACTGTGGCGGTCAAAAGGTTAAACAAGATTATCCCGCACGATTGCGCGAAGGAACGCTCGTGTCTTAATCAACGTCCATATAGCCCAATGGCCTTAATGAACCCATAGATTGTTCTAAAGCAAATGTTTTATAAAACTATCTTTCTTTTTACAACCCAAGATTAGTACCTCGTAGGTCTAGTAGTTTAGTGAAATTGCTGTGTTGTCTTTGTTTCAATGTTTCTGTTTGTATTGTCTCTCCTGCTCCCCTTGGTGTACATAATAAAGAGTATTTTATTATATTCCATGTCAGGCAAAATATCGTTTTTTGGATCTTCTATTGATAAATATTTGTCAATAGCAGCAGCAGCCCGGAGTCTGAATTTATGTCCGGTTACTTAAAATATGGACGCGCCTTAATACATAGGACTCATTACTGCCAAAGCAGTGATGGCCCCAGTGGTAACGGCCCCGACTTACGAGGCTTTACTATGTGTTAATAATTTTATCACCACTGCTCTCAAAACGGTGAAGGAAAACATCGTGAGGAAACAGGCATGTCCCAAACCAAAAATTCGACGACAAACAACACCTACCAACCCGCACTGGACCCGCGTTGTAGATTACGGTCCACTACCTCTCGAAGAGGGGAGGCCTGTGTCCCAGCAGTGGGAACATTATAGAATTATGCTTATTACTGCCAAAATGTGGGTATAGCTCATGTCTATTATCGGGAATCCTGTTGTGATGTTAAATTAAGTTTCTGTTCTATTGTCCGCACAACAGAACACCATAGCACATCCCAACCCACACAAACTCATTAGTGAAGCCCATACACGTCCTGTTTAAAGGAGCCCATAGAAAAGCCCCGTTTCCACGCGGTGGGCAGTTGAGCCATTGCGGTCTGATGCGAGCTGACGGGCGCTGGCCGTACTGGGCGTATCCTATATGTTTGTCTATTTATTGAAGCTAAAGTAGCTCAGTGTAGATGAGCAATTGAGCATGGGTGATATTGGTTGTTGGGTCGTGTGGTTGCTTGTGCTTTTGTGACAAATAAGTCGTAGGGATAGATCAACTTTTAAGTTAGGTACTAGAAGTTCATAGACTCCAAGAGGATGAATTTCGCTAAACATCTTTGTTACTGAACATCATAGTAAAATAAAATAGTATCTAGTTTATGAAACTGATGCATAATGCGGGGTATTAAAACCGAGCAGAGGGAGTGTGTTTAAAAGCGAGCAGTGGTGGGCTCGTAAAAGCGAGCACTCGTAAGTCACGACCGTTACCACTGGTAACGGTCGTGACTTACGAGTTGTAGGTCGTAAGTTCGAACCCTGACAGGCGCTTTACTTTGTGTAAATTATTTTTTAGGTGAAGCAAAACATCGTGAAGAAGCTGGCATGTCCTAGAACCAAAAATTCGAAGATATGTGACATCTACCAACCCGCACTGGGCCCGCGTGGTAGACATACACGTGGTAGACAGACACGTGGTAGACAGACACGTGGTAGACTCCCTCTCACAGAGAGGAGGCCTGTGTCCCAGCAGTGGGAACATTATAGGCCGAGCTGTAGGTGAGGCTTTTAATAGCATCACAGGAGTGTTTTAATACCTAGTTATGTTCAGTTTCATACACTAGGTACTTTATCTACTCTCATACATTGAGTATGAACCTACTAAATAAACGATCATAGTTATAAGAGTACGAAATAGTTTATTTCTTATAATAATTATTACCCAGAACATCACCGCGCAAGCGCTAAAGCGGACGCTGCCACAGAAAAGTAAAAACTGGAATCAAAACTTTTTTGAAATGCTATAAAAATAAATAATTGATGGAAACTCCTTGGTGATATTAACTACTTTTTTTTGGATTGACTCTGTATCGTATTGGAAAAAAAACAATGTGATGACGTCTGTTTTCCCTCACATAATTTTAATCCTGTTTGTTATGTCAATGTGTGTCATATAATAAATAGGGAGACAGCTTATTGCCACTAACCTAACAAAAATCTAAATTTAGTGCTGGAGCTAGCAATCCTACCTAATACCAATTGATGGGACTCTAAGACGGTTCTAAGGACCTACGCTAAGCTTGTGGCCTAGAGGCCGGAGGTAAAATATATTTATGTTTTAACAATACAGATTCGACTCAAATTTGTGTTTATTACCCGACTGCCTCAGGAGGGTAATGTTTTTCGAGAGTATGTATGTATGTATGTATGTCTATTTCTTTGGCACGCTCTGTAGCCTAAACGGCTTGATGGACTTTAACATAAGAGGTGTCCTTAGATTTGTCTTCATTGTAGGAGTGACATAGGCTATATAATATTTATAAATTGCATCTGTAAGTACAAAAGAAAACGAGGGGAATGTTTTTTAATTAATTGCAACAATATTGGTATCAAATAAAAGCTAGTAATAAGTAATTTTCAAATATATATAAATAAAGCTTGAAATAAAATAAATTATTTAAAAAACAAAAAACCCGAATGGTAAAACACATAACTGAAAAGGGAAAAACAAGCGTTATAATCTATATAATTTTGGTCTTGCAGGCGGGGACAGTCGAATAACCTGAAATATGGTGTAAATTTTGATTGTTCCCCGCCTGCGGTACCAAAATTATATAGATTATAACGCTTGTTTTTCCCTTTTCAGTTATGTGTTTTACCAGTCGGGTTTTTTGTTTTTTAAATATGTTTTTATGTGTTTTTGTTGTGTATAATATTACATATTTACATAAACATCTAGAATTAAGTAGTTTGTATTTATTTTATTCTTTATTTTCTTATTATAATCTCACTGTATGTTGCACCGGTCACCGTCATCAAGTCAACGCCTGTCGTTGAAAATCAGCGCTGAGGCTCTATCACGCTTAGGGTCGCAGCAGTATGCTGAGCGATGACCGTTTTGCGTGGATGTGACGCACATTTTCCTCCAACACGTTCTTTTTTGTATTTGTGTTCCTTCTTAGAGTCATTTTTTCCGCAAATAAACGTATTTTCTTTCTTTTTTATCATCAGCACTAAATTCTCCTTACGATTAAAATAAAGAAAACGCCTAGTTACAAGGAAGACGTGATAACAACGACTCGTTCCCACGGTAAGCGCTGACTGTCACAATTAAAGCTACAGCAGCAAGTACAGGCAAGCGGTTTTGTGCCAAAGAGTATGAAAATTCACAGGGTAGAGAGGTCACAAGGGGCACGCCACAATTGCGGCGATAATTCCTATCTTTGAGGAGTGGCTAGAGAGGCGGCACGGCGTCCTCACCTTCCGCCTGACGGATAAGGCAGGAGGAAACGCCCGGGTGTCACCACTGTGTGGAACGCCCGGAGGACACGGTGGAGGTCTGCCCGGCTTGGGCAGAGCACTGCCGTGTCCTCGTGGAGGCGATCGCGAAGGAGGTGGCGGGACGGTTGAGGGAAAGGCAAATTTCGCGCTCTCTCCCCTAGCCGCCGCAGGAGACGCCCTGGGCGTCGGGAGTCCCGGGCGGATTTCCGGCCACAGTAGGCGCGGGCTTGCGGACGGTGAGCAATGGGTACCTCGCCGTCCGATAAGGACCAGGCCCAGGTCGACGGCACGTTGTGTTCCACGTGCGCCTCAAAGGAATGTCCTCAGCACAAGAGTAGGGGTCCACTAGGGCCGATGCCTGCCGGGGTCGTGGGAAAGACCATAAGGGATACCGAGACCCCTGGCAACACAGGCAATGGAAGGAACACGGGTGGGTTTTAGTCAGTAAGAGTCTGACAAACCCTTCCGCTCCGCCCAGAGCGGGAGAAGTTATTTGATAATTTCCAACCCAAAAAAAAGCTATGACGTCACAACACAGGAGAGCCATACCAACTTCTCGCCATTCAGTATAATGATCGTTTTGTGTAACAAGGATAGAAGAATCATCTGAAAAGCGTATAACGTCTCAATTTTTTCACTGATTTTATTGTTTTTTTTTTACAAAACGTCTCTTTTTAATAACTTAATTAAAATAAGTATTAATGCATGTATTTCTTTGATAGTAGTCAAATAATCTAAATAGAAAGGATAATCTTTAAGGCACTCTGTTGAACAGTTCCCTTCACCACAAATAATTTCACTATCCACTACATTTTGTTCAGGTGTGCTGCTGGGGAGTTTGTTGTGCCGCTTCTTCTTCCCAGCTAAAGCACTACGAAGTGTTGAAGGGTGGGCGTTTTTGGGGGACTGTCTTTTGTAACTTTGACGTTCGAAAAGTGCTGATTCTCAGCCTAGTTTGAATAAATGACTTTTGATTTGATTTGATTTGAATCAGTTACTTATCCATGAAATAGTCCAGTGCTTGCATTATGCTTGTTCCAAAGGCACTGTCTTACCAAGAAGCATCGTTTCGGGAATACCAATTTCAGAAACTCACAATTTTGGCGACTTGGGTGTAGGTATAAATTGACTTGTCCATGTTTTGTTATTCAACTTGATCTATAATTCACGCATGTCATCAAATAGCCATTGCCAAGGTTAAAATTTGTATTTAAACTATTGCAAAACTGGGTTACCAGTCGGTTACATTAAACATAATGCAGTGATAAACAATTCTATTCTAAGAATTACTACTAAGTATTAGATTACAGGTGGAATGGAATGATAAACATTTTTTTGCTAATTTTACTTTTTTATATAATAAAGCGAAAAACGCACTGTTCTTTTGTTGCTAGTGATGATTATGGTAAGTATTATTGACATATAATGGAACGAAGTCATTTATCGCTAAAGCTAATTAGTAGGACCGTTCTGCATAAACGCAGTCCCTAAGGACCATCGTTTTTTTCATAGTTTATCTCTGAGGTGGCCACCCTATGCTGAAACTTCTACCCACCCGAAATAGTTAGTCGATGAATGATGAATTTTATCAATGAATTCATACCTATGTTGGGCCAAAGGCTTGGTCCTTTGGGATAAATCCAGTACCTATGCAAAAGTTCTGGTTTTATTCATATTTAATATAATAAATATTCTTTATTTAATAAGAATAAATCTTATAAATAAATACAATTTATTTATTTCAGGTCCTTGACCCATATTAAGTACAAAAACAATACACAATTTTGTTAATTTTATAAGTGTGTCTTTGTGCGATTTAATAAGTGATAAATAGTTGAGTGATTATTAAATTAATAAAATTTATTAAATGACGTAATAATATGAGTGACAGATAAATGTCAGATCAAATCAATTAATGTCAAAAGCACAAAGCAAAACAAACACTAATTAAATAGGACAATGAATTCAATTAAGTAAATGAAGTTATGTCAGGAGCAAAAACTAAAATTATAATATCCATAATACAACATCGTTACATATTTATATAAAATAACAAATCAAGCACCAGCAATACGAGGGCGACACTGAACGTTTTTAGAACTGGCCACTAGTAAACGATATAATAAAAAAAAACAGTTCAAATTTTGAAAATGGAACTCTTTGCCAATATTATTGTGTATGTATTTTATTCATTTGTCATTGGTTTACGATTCGGCGGCAAATTGAAAATTGTCTGTGTCACGTCGGCATGAATTTAATGCGAGAAAATTTTCGTACAATGATTTTTTATGACTTTCGATGTCATTTAAGTCAACAAGAAAGATAGGATAGACTTCGATTGGCCTTTAACGATGAAGCCCCATCTCGTGCCACTGTTTATATCTGGATTAATGAGTGGTCGAAATCTCACAGATGATCTGCCTGAGGGATGGCCTTCTACGGCGACGACTGAAGATAACATCAGTGTTGTGCGGCGTATGATAAAGACTGACAAAAGAGTGACTTATCAGCAGATTCGGACAAGCTTAGGCATCGATATGAGTCAAGTGCACAAAATCCTCCATGAACATTTAGCGGTCAGGAAGCTTTGTGCCCGGTGGATACCTCATAATTTGACAGAGGCCCAAAAACTCCGTCGTGTTGATTGGTGTCGTGAAATGGTTCCAAGATTTAACGGAGGTGACTCAAATGCTGTGTTCGACATACTTACGGGTGTTGAAAGCTGGATTTATTGTTATGATCCTGAAACTAAGAGACAGTCTGCTGACTGGGTGTTTCCTTCCGAGGAGTTGCCAACTAAATTGAAGAGAGGTCGAAGCGTGGGAAAACAGATGATGGCCTCGTGCTTCGGAAGGACAGGTCATTACGCAACAATTGTTTTAGAGAATCGAAAAATAGTTACTGCAGAGTGGTACTTTCAATTGTTTGCAACTTGTCTTGGGAAAAGTTCGGGAGAAACGACCTCGCAGTAGGATCCTTCTTCACCACGACAACGCCTCGTCGCACACCGCCAAGCAAACAATCGACTACTTGGCGACGTCAGACGTGGAATTACTAGGTCTCCTGCCCTATAGCCTCGCACCTTGCGATTTTTATTTATTTCCGAAAAACAAAGAAAAACTTCGAGGAAAACGTTTTATGGACGCCGAGGAAGCAGTGGCTGCGTTTCAAAATGCCGTCGAAGAGACCCATAAGGACGAGTGGGTAAAGTGCCTTTCTCAGTGGTTCCATCGGATGCAGCGATGTATTGATGTAAATGGACACTATTTTGAAAAGGTATAATAAAACTAATAACTTGCTAGTTTCGATTTTCTAAGAATTTTCAGTGTCACCCTCGTATACCTGCTACAACAATGCCCAACGTCAAATGCAATCCAGTCGCTAAGCAATCATCGCCAGGACAGTGACACAGACTATTAAGTCTTTATTTGCATTTAATTACCTATGCATAGGAGAGATGATACCTAGTCCAATTTATTGAGCCATTGACTAATTCAAGCAAGAGTTATGCTAATCCTATAAGTTATAGTAGGTAATATAGAACCCCGATAGACTTTATCTCATTTGTTGGTTGGTAGCAATTCAGCTGCTCCACCCAATAAATAAACAATTCCATAACATTTGCATAAACAGTCCTGGGATAACCCGAATAATTATTAAATAATACAACCGAATAATAATGTACTAGGGTGCAATAAATACAAAAGGCGTTAGCTGATACCATGGTGGCGCGGCGGCGCGCGGCGGCCAGGCGCCGCTGGCGTCAACACAACTACAACGCTGAGTCAGATTAGCGGAAACACTACTACTAACTTGTGAGCGCCTGGTACTTTCGAGAATTGATGGTAAGTAGGTGCTTTTTTTTGTTTCGATTAAATCGATAATCGATTAGCTCCGACATGGACAGAGTTTTTTTTTACTGCTTTTTACGAACGAACGATAGTAATTATTCACACATCAACTTAATTTTGGACTACAAAATAATCTGTTTGCCTTCTTTTTATCCGAACTTACCTATTCCAAATTGATGCAAAATTGGGGTAAAGAGAAACGCTCCTTAGCGCACCTGAATTGGAGGTCATCCTTACATGCTCATAATGAAGCGACTTAACTGCAATTTCGACATTACCTGACGCTGATTAACGTAACTTCAGACACGGCATCACTTTCTCTCAAAATATTGGTACCTAGATGTTTTGACAGAAAGTGAAGAGTTGAAGAAAAAATTACAAGAATTCCAAAAATATCGTTAATATATTATACTAAAACAAACCATTAAGTGTCGCCACTAACAAGATATTTCAATAAAGAAAATTGTATATTTTTTATAAAGCCCATCGTTCGAGAGCTAACGTAACTTAATATCGGGGAAACCGGATAGCAGACAGTATGGCGCGACCTTAAGTTTACTTTTTAATTTTTATTTTTTTGTTTTATCTAGAGAGCCGAGACGAGGCGGTGATACTGCAATGGAAGGTAACTGTCTTATAAAATTATGATATGAAGTAGTCTAAATTAATAAATATTTGTCTGTGTATATAATTGTACCTATTACCCGGAAACTAAATATATTATTTCTATGCAAGGGAAATCGAAATTAACAAGGAGAGATCGTTCTCAAATAATATGTTATTTAGATTCAAATAAGATTTTTCATCTTACATACATTTAGCGCTTACTGAATTCATTATAGCTTTAGCAGCCACGTCAACTAAACCAAAACAAGAAAATTAGCAAATCAAGAGATCGACTCCTAGGACCAACAAAAGTATTCATACTTTCGGTACAAGTCAGGATGCAGCACAAAAACTTTCTTTTTTGCTTTCGTTCACTATCCAACAAAGACTGGGCAAATACCCACCTCTACTCGTTTCATCTTCTGCAACTCCACCTCATCGTCTTATTCGGCATAAAGAATTAAAGACTAACATTTTAAAAGTACAGGTACTCCCATATTCATAACAACCGCTCCAAGTCTTGTCCCTCGAACTTTTGTTTTAACAGAGGCACTTTTTGTATCGTGTGTGATCCTTGCGGTGACGGACGGACCGCTGCGATCCAAACACTGATAGTAGCGTGTGTGTTTGATAAATGGCCTTCTGTTCCTTGATACGAGCTAGTGTTAAGAATGGTGACAACATCTATACCGCGGTCACTGTCAGATTGAATAGAAAAGAAAGAGAAGCGCGATGACACAACGCTTGTAATTTATTACAAAATATGAAGTAATTCTCTATTTACCCAAAATTGAGTTGAGTAATCGAAAATAAAAAAACAACCAAGTTCTGCATTCAAATAAGACGTTCTTGTTATTAATTAAATACGTAACGTATGTTGATATTTAATGCAGATATTTTGGATTAGAACACAAGGTAAGAGGTTAGTTTAACGTTAGTTTGTATCGAGATATTTTTTTCAAAACGTGTTTTGGTAACAACCAAGTTCTGGGAAATATGTTCAAAATTAACATATATTTTTTCCGCTACCACAAACTATATAGATTTGGCATTTTTGTTTTTCTTAAGAGAAGCCTATTTTGGTCAATTGGGTCTTGTCAGCGCCTTAAGAATGGTGAATGCTTTGATGAATGGCTGAGGTTTTTTGATAATGTTTGTGGCTTATTTGGTAGGTGAAAAGTTCAACGACTGATAATACTATCTTGATAACTTAGTTGATTTTGCCTTGATTTTGATACGCATTAGGACTCACACATACCAGGCAAGCATGGCACAGAGACGAGGTCTATACTCAACAGTAAGTGGAACAAGGCTGCCAATGATGGTGAATTAGGTATTCCCGAGGTGTTCTACTAAAACTGTCGTCTCTCCCTTATTTATTTTGCAATTTGATTACACGACTGCCCAAAAAGGAGAGTAATGTCTTCAGGGTTCATGTATGTATCTATGCGAGTCTGTTTGTGCAACCATAACTTTTAAATGCCTGAACAGATTTAGATGTATGGGGTATCGTTAGAATCCTTACATAATCTCGAGTGACATATGATATAAATATTTTTGAAAAAAAACAAACAATATGGCGGCAATACGGTTCCATTTTTAAATGAAAAAAAAAAAAACAAAAAGTCTTCAATTGTTAAAATACGGGTATCAAATTGAAGGCACATACCAAAACTATAACATTTATTGTCATAAAATTTACATAGGTAGGGTGTGTACATGCAAAACAAACATTTCATTCCCACGCCATCCACGCCTCGCCTCGCCTCGCGCCGTGAGCGTAATAGCACCACTTACCATTACGTTTTAAAATAAAACTTGTCACTAAAATATATAAAATAAAAATAAATAATTTAATAAATTAAAAACATGACTGCTCTGCCAAAAAAGAACTAAAAAGTCGTGTTTTTTTAATTATTTACGATTCGTTGAACTTGTACTGTATTTACATCCTGAGGTAACTATCCGACTGTAGTGTAAAATCTTCTTCTTCTAAGTACTAGGATATCATAAACCTGCAAGCAATAATCACTACACAGTACTAAGTTCGTTTGCTCACTACGTTTTGGCGAGATTTGAGTTCATATCAAGACGTCAAAGTTGTCGGTCTATTCTGTCAAAATCTCACCGTGCAAACTTAGGTGAAGAATACTCGTCAACAAGTTTCACACTCAATCCAATAATGAATTATTTTATCAACAAATTAATAGATATTCCTTTCTTTTTTTCTTTTTTATCTGCACGTTTTCTCAACACATTGACATTGGCAGAATTGTCGACATCGACACAAGTACCATAGAGAAAAAAAAAATTATAATAATTAGGTGAAGTGAGTTTAAAGTGAGTTGTCATTCCAATGCTAGTGATTGACATTATTAAGAGCTCACTTCACCTAAGTTTACAGAATATATAGATCGGCAGGAATTGCTCAGACAAAAATGACATTAGTCATTAGGTCCTAATCCGACTTAGCATTATTGCATTTCTCTCCGAAAATGGACACTTCAAGAACCACATTTAAACTCGATGTTATTCTTCGAAGACCATACGCAGAAACTCATCTTCAATGTTTATCTGCCTGTCAGTCGAAACTAACCCTTTAAGTGACACAAATAATATTTGGGAACACAACACCCAACACCTAAATGTTGGAAGAACAACTTAAGTTTTGCTTGTAGCTAAATGTGGTTTGTTACTGGGTTCCACGGTTCCACCCTTCAATGGTAGCAAACCATTAACATTGGACCATTTTTAGTAAGTATAAAGTACTGGAAAAGTCCTTTATTGCGGTCTTGCAGGTCTCATTTAAAATTTAGGTATGCCGCTGTGATCGTTTGTGCAAACTTACTATCTTGCTCAATTTTGCAACATTAATAATAGTCCCTAGTCCGGCCTATTAACATTTCATTCTTAAATTATGAGAAAATCCTAACTAATTATTATGAATGTAAAAGTGAGTTTGTTTGTATGTTTGTTACGCTTTCACGCTAAAACGGCTGAACAGATTTGGATGAAATTTGGCATATGGCTGGACCATAACCTGGGTTAGGACTTTTTATCCCGACTTTCTCACGGGATCCAGACTTACGCCGGTGAAACCGCGGGGCGCAGCTAGTAACCTCATAATTTAGGAATGATGCACTGCTTTTGTAGTCCAAGGCTGTATTCACTATTTGAATCACTATTTTGTTCGATTTTTTTTTACCTAAGTAGGTACTACTTACTTAAAAGAGAGAAACATTCTTTCAATAGACAACCGTAACCGCTACAGACTTTGGAAACATCTGATACACAAAAAACGTTCTCAAAATATCCGTTACACAGTTCAAAAATACACAAAGATTGACGTTTCCTTTTGTTTTCCGAAAATATTTCGGTCTTGCACACACCTACATCACTACCACATGTCCGAAATCGAAATCGGCGACCGAAAACCGAAAAATTAACAACGAAAGCCCTAAATAGACGAAACTCGATATTTTCGCATGAAATCAGGGAATATTGTTAAAAAAAACGATTTTTTTTTCTCTTACAAATCGTCCGCGCATGTGCATTGTGGTTTTAAGTTACGTACGGATGGACAAAAAATATTATTTTTTATTACCTGCCACCTTTTCACTTGAAATATGGACAATCAATAGAAAGGGTCAACTTTTTTCGCGATTTGTCGTAAATTAAACTCTTTTGTTAACCCTTTCAATGGTTGACCCCTTGGGAATTATATTTGATATTATTTTATTGATTGTTATATTTGACCTTTGCTTACAAAAAGTTACAAAAAATATTTACAAAGAAAACATTTGAAGGGCCTTTCATTTTTACAATTGCACGAAAGATTATGCAATTGATACGTTAGAATTACTTTACTAATTTGATTGAAAAGTTTGTAGGTATCTTTGTATACTTACTTTTAAAATGTTTTGAAGTGAACAATATTCCATTGATTTCAAGACCTTAATTCAAAAACAAATAATAATTTATTTCTTTAGCAGTACTTTGATAACAAACCTGTACAGTTTTATCTTTCTCAGACCGAGTGCTACGATGCAATGCATTACAACCTAGTTTTACAGTTTGTTCATTTTCGTTAAACTACAGGATGTATTTTTTAAATCTTAATTTAACAACACCTTACACATCTTCACGCTTGTGGACAGTTTTCAATTAGTACCCATTTAGAATTAAAACTAAAGCAATCCGTCACCGGACACAGCTGGCCCATTTCTAGCCACTATTTAGTTTGGTTCTGTCTTGTTAGTCATTCACTACATTAGTGATGTTTTACAACATTTGAATTGCCATCCAAACATACTAAATCCATTTTAATCTCAGCCTTACCGACTTAAAAATAGAGCTTAAATGACTTTTTGTATGGGGAACGCACACATTTGTCGAAAGCAATGAGATAAACATGGCGGGCCAAACGCGAGTGAGATGTCAATCACCTGTCAACGACGTCCCGTCTTCCTATGCACTCCTGGTACTGCCAAACGTAATGTACTGGGATTTGTCGTGTTGTTTTAATACTGAAAAATGTTTTCCTGTCTGTCCGTCAGTTTTAAAATGTTTTAAGAATGTGATGAATGTTGTTATTGTTATAATATTGTAACTTGTTAATTGTGATGTCAAAGAAAATGCTGAAAGGCGTCTGTCAACGGGTTAAAATTATTCTGTATTTGTCATATTGTGCCCACTAATGAGGCTGTTTAAAAATAGTTGCAATTACTAGGCCATCACGTTTTAACTGAAGCAAAGCGAGAATTTCCTTCGGCGAATTTACTCAAGAATGTGAATCCAATATGAGGTTGAATCGTTATTCTCTATCACATATTTCGTGCAAAATGGTGGGCGTAAATCACCGAAATGGTTCCAGTATCAATTGGGTGTAATTTATCGTCGACCGCAAGTCAGCGCGCCTCACACTGGGCTAATAAAATAATATTTTTACTATAACTAGCGACTGCGGCGTACCGCACGCGCGCTGTCTCACGAATATCGGTTAGTTTTATAAAACTCAAGTAAGTATAATATTTCTTTGGAAAATGACGAGAATTAAATGAGGGTAAATGACATCTACGGCCTCAAGTGACGGTAAAGCCCTGTTTTTTAAAGCCTAATTGCTGCTGAGTACAGTACGGTCGATTGACTAGGAAAAGTATCCACCTACCTAACAGTTTACCTATTTGTTCAGGTAGACACTTATCACTAGAGATCGGATATTCGGATGCATATTCACCTAAAGTTGAGATGTTGGCGAATGTGGAATGCGCTTTTGTATCGAAAAAATCCCGCGGTTCCGGGATCAACAAGGTTTCTGATTATTGAATCAGATTAGTATTATAATCAGTACTACATATAACTTACTTTCAAATGTTGGCTTATATGGAATGCACTGTAGTAAAAAAAAAACCCGCTATTCCGGAATCGACAAATTTTGAGTTTTTTCTGACTATGTAAGCGGATGCATATCTACCTACCTAATATTGTAAAGTAGGTAGGTAAATACCAAACTGCCATAGCAAATAACGTTAATATAAGATAACGGACAACATACATTTAGAATAATCGCAGGTATGCTGGAAGAGATTTCATTAGAAATAAGCATCACCTTTGTACGTATTTTTCTGTTCCTTTCTTCTTGTCTGTTTATATGTGTGTACATAAACTGTTAAATAAATAAAATAAATAATTGATGTAGCTACCTATTGAAACAAATAGTTAAAAATTATTGTGCTTAGTGAAATTCTGTTAAATTCCTTTCCTCTCCACATACTTAGCGAAAAAAACAGTATAATATGTTAGCACCATTATATTAATAGAAAACGACGATAGGCATTTTTGCGAGTTTGTGAGTGGGACGGCAAATTATACCTGCTTATGCGCAAGTAGCTACCCCGACAAATAGTTCTCTTAATTTATTTAAGGCGCTGACAACACCTAAACCGCGGTCACTGTGAAATTCCATAGAAAAGAAAGAGAAGCGCGATGACACAACGCTTGTAATTTATTGCAAAATATGAAGTAATTATCTATTTATTCAAAATTGAGTTAAGTAATCGAAAATAAAAAACAACCAAGTTCTGCATTCAAATAAGACGTTCTTGTTATTAATTAAATACGTAACGTATGTTGATATTTGATAGAACGTATGTTGATATTTGTTAGAACTCAAAGTAAGAGGTTAGTTTAACGTCAGTTTGTATCGAGATTTTGTTTTCAAAACGTGTTTTGGTAACAACCAAGTTCTGGGAAATATGGTCAAAATTAACATATATTTTTTCCGCTACCACAAACTATACAGATTTGGCAATTTTTTTTCTTAAGCGAAGCCTATTTTGGTCAATTGGGTCTTGTCAGCGCCTTAATTACAATAATTGCATTCGTCGCTGTGCTTGCCATGCGTTCGGGTGTTTTTTTTTGTTTTAACTAACACTTTTACACCCTACATATACATATTTTAGAAGTCGCTTCTTTATTATACACCCGACTAGCTATGCATTCCCAGTGTTCCTGGCATCCCGTGATTTTTTTTTTACAAATAAAATTATTTTAAGAAGCCGCTTCCATACTTTCACAGCTAAAATTTAACTTTAGGTAAATATGCATCCGAATATCCGATCTCTACTTATCACACTCAGTACATCGCCTGTATACATAATATACATATATGTAACAAGAGATTTATTCTATGGAGGAAGTTGATAGAGAAGAACGGCGTCCAAGCTGAAGAAAAAAAACTGAAATCAAACAAGTGGCTGAAAAGCTAAAAAAGCTATTGTAGAAGCAGCCACAGACGAAAAACAACAAATAGCTGCTAATATGTCAAACGTCATAATTCTATTTTGATATTTAGATTGATAAGTTTCTACTTTACACATTGGCAGAATAGTCGACAACGGCTTTGCTTGCCATTTATTAAAAAAATGGAATTGATAGGATTCACATATCACAAAATTTAATATTAGTAACACAAATATATGTGTACATTTTGCAATTTTAGCTACATTGTTGCCATGTTACCTTCCGCTTGGAAGGCGGAAGGTAACATGGCAACAGCGGCAGTGCCAACAGTATATTGCTGTTGGCACTGCCGCTGTTGCCATGTTCCTCGCTTTCGAAAGTCATAACAGTAACAACTTCAAAAAGCTTACCGTTATAATATTATTTCTCACCAAATCAGGTAAAGGGTTACAACAACAGTACCTACCTACAAGGTGTTTCGAAAAGTAGAGAAAAAAAATTAAAATATTTTTCCCACATTTTTTAACTTTCTGCAATAGTTCTAAAACGATATTTTACACTTTACCAGTATTATCATAGTCGCTAACGAGCATAAATTGTTGACCTTTTCTTTAAGATTTTTTTTCAAATGTCAAAGTTCACAAATTACTTTACAAAGGTCACAATTATAAAGACTTCGAGTAACCCTTTCTCGGTCACCCTCTAAGAAATCTACGTTTAAGAAATGCATGGTTTTTACGTTTTTTGTAAAAAAGGGCAATAAATTGAACAATAGGTACCGTATTGGGGACAAATATATTTTTGTGTTTTTTTGAGAAATTCTCATTGTTGTTTTGTCAAAAATAATGTACTTCAGGTGCGTGTAAGGGTTAAATTATATTGGATTTATTTTTTGTTCAACAATATTTAACAGTTTTTAAGGGTGAACTTATTAAGTAGGACTAATATTTTAAACAATGTTTTATTTAATATTGTTTTTTTATCACTTTCTGTGGGAAAATCTCGACAGCTTTGCTTACAGGGGTAAGCAAAGGTGTCGAGATTTACCCACATCTCATTCTCATGATACCATGATACCTTTGTCAAATCCACTTAAACTGATATTTAACCAGCAGTAGATGTTTCACCAATCAAGGCCACACATAGGATATTAGCACAGGTCGTTTCGACCCACTGGGGTACAGAAACGCGCCACTGTACACACACAGCGGAGTGTTTAGCAAACATCGCTTGCCAGCTATGGGCTCCTGGTATTTCGCAAGACGTTGGCAAACCTCTTTTTATTCCTGCCTTGCAGAATCTTGCTTTACCGTCTTCTTGTCTGTTAGTGTTGGAACTTTTGCTTCAGAAAAAAAAGTGAAAATGTATATTTATGTAATGTGTATGTGTTCTTAGTTATTGTTAGACAAAGAGGTAGATGTGTATCTCCATAGGTTGTCCGACTTTTCATTCGTCCATGTACGCGAATTTTCTTAGTGAAGCTGAAGCGAAGCTTATGCTGTGAGTTTTAAGAACTCAACCCCTCAAACTCCTGAGCTCCTAGTAGTTTGCAATCCCTTTATGCAAAAATTTCGCAACATTTCCAAGGGACGAAGGGGAAGGTATGGCTAAGTTTTTGTTCATATACGTATATATTTTCATTGAACAAACTATAATCACCAATTTCCGAATTTACTTCATTTCCAGGATCATCACATCCAAAAACGATCATTATGGAATTTCGACTATACAGGTTGGTTCTTTTCTACCAATTTCGAAAGTTCGTAACCATTGTGTTTTTGACTCTGAAAATGTCCAGTGTCTCAACTGGCTAATAATAAAAAGGGTGAAAAGCTGCTCATGTTGTTTAGGGTTAGGCATTATATTGACAATGTGCCCCATACCTACATTTAGTCATAATGTCGCAAGATGTACTCTCAGATAAGTCCACAAAGCCTGCAGGCAGGTGGTTGCGCGACGTGGCGGCGCCCTGTGTTTGTCTACCACTCTGCGGACCGCCAGCGAGACTTGCCGCCCTAGTACTTTAGGGGATGAACGCAAACATTCGCAAAGGGGAGAGTGGTTGAAAAAAATAATTGAGATAATGTAGAAGAAATTACACAAATTGCATTATTTATGAATTCGAAGCGACCGTAGTGCAATGTCTGGCAGTTAAAATACCAATAACTCAACCTTCAAAATCCAACTACTGAGAAAAATAAGTAATGTAACATTAGTAGAGAGGATCTCAAATTCGTTTAAGTCAGTTTTCAAGACAGTTAAATCAAGTGCTGTAAAATTTGTAGTTACTTTCTACGAATTACCGTAGACGCTAGGCGTAGCACTGACGTGGAACACACAGTTTGTTGTATTCACTTCTACATCTATCGACTAATACTTATCTTAGGTAGATATAGACTTGTCAGAAATGAATCATTGTCCATTTGGCCAATAATTTGGGTGTTCCGATCAGCGCTAAAATGGCGGTCGGCGAGGCCATTAAAATGTTTGTTCTATTAAAAGGGGCAATGGAAACAAACAAATTTCCGAGATTCCCTCTGTTTGGACACTACTTGAGGGTTGGATGTGACGCCGTGCCATAATAGGGTGACTGTTTTCGATATAGCTCACTAATTTTGGTAACAATTTTTACTTTCATATTTTATACCAAGAGGTAAGAAGTCATAGCTATGTGTTTTATCAAATCGTTGTCTGAAGTTTAATTAAATGCGATTTTAAATTAAACATTCTACAGATTTTTCAATTGATTCATAATTTGTGATAATAATCATGATGATAATTTGCTGTATGGGCTAAGCTTAAGTGAATCTAACACAAAATGATAATTCGCGTCTAAATACATGAGTGATTAAAGTGATAACAGCCAGTGAGCGAACACAAAATGGTACTTAAATACTGAATGCTCGTTTCAATGAATCGCATTTTAGTTTAACCCCATTTCCATTGTATGTGTTTGATATTGTCGCATTCCATCATAATGCTAAATAACATTTGTTGGTTTATTTTTACACGAAAAACGTAGTAAAACAACAATATAAAACGTAGGATTCAGTTTTTCCATAATTTCAATTAAAAATAACAGCCCACAACAATAGGCTACAGGCTACCAGACACTCAGATACATCAGCATGTCAAATTATGTTGCTAACAATATAGGGGGATGTTGTTCGGGATTCGAATAATTAATTCCATTTACCGGCGCGTGGCGCTAGATGGCGGGCGCGTAATTGTTGAATGTATTAGCGGCACGCTCCCCGTATTCATGATAGTTGGTGAATTTTGAGAGTTTTGCTAATCTTATGATGGTTGCACTGTTGCAGTTAAGGCACTGACAAGACCCAATTGACCAAAATAGGCTTCGCTTAAGAAAAAAAATTGCCAAATCTGTATAGTTGGTGGTAACGGAAAAAATATATGTTAGTTTTGACCATATTTCCCAGAACTTGGTTGTTACCAAAACACGTTTTGAAAACAAAATCTCGATACAAACTAACGTTAAACTAACCTCTTACTTTGAGTTCTAATCCAAAATATCTCTATCAAATATCAACATACGTTACGTATTTAATTGATAACAAGAACGTCTTATTTGAATGCAGAACTTGGTTGTTTTTTATTTTCGATTACTCAACTCAATTTTGAGTAAATAGATAATTACTTCATATTTTGCAATAAATTACAAGCGTTGTGTCATCGCGCTTCTCTTTCTTTTCTATGGAATTTGACAGTGACCGCGGTTTAGGTGTTGTCAGCGTCTTAAGGGGTCGTGCACGAAATCGATTGATTTTGATCAACGTTGTTCATTGTTTGTTAGAAAGGGAAAAATAATTTAAACAAAATTATTTGTGTTTTAAAAAGTCGAGTTCTTTGTTTTGTATGTGTCTGGAAGGGAGTTTTATTAAGTTTTCATGGAAAAACGCTAATACTCGCAACAAGTTTTCCGAAAAATGACGCGAGTCTGACGTTTGATCATCTTTTTACCCGACTACCCCAGAAGGAGGGTAATGTTTTTCGAGAGTATGTATGTATGTATGTCTATTTCTTTGGCACGCTCTGCAGCCTAAACGGCTTGAGGGATTTTAACATATGAGGTGTCGTTAGATTCGTCTTAAATGTAGGAGTGACATAGGTTATATAATATTGATATATTACATCTG
Source organism: Atethmia centrago (assembly GCA_905333075.3). NCBI lineage: Eukaryota > Metazoa > Arthropoda > Insecta > Lepidoptera > Noctuidae > Atethmia > Atethmia centrago. The sequence continues at coordinate 22,496,749 of HG995385.1, forward strand.
CAAATACAAAAAAAGGGAGGGGTAGGTTTTTTTAAAATAATTTACAACAATATTGGTGTCAAATAAAAGCTACTAATGAGTAAATTCTAAATATATATAATAATAAAACTAAAAAGCTTGAAATAAAGCAAATTATAAAAAAAAATAAAAAACCCGACTGCAAAAACACAACTGAAAAGAGAAAAACAAGCATTATAATCTATAGAATTTTGGTATTGCAGGCGGGACAAACTGACCTGAAATATGGTGTAAGTTGTGTTTGTCCCGCCTGCAATACCAAAATTCTATAGATTATAATGCTTGTTTTTCTCTTTTCAGTTGTGTTTTTGCAGACGGGTTTTTTATTTTTTTTAATAATTTGCTTTATTACAAGAAACTTCTTTTGATTTGAATATTAAAAAATATCATCATTATCATTATATCCAGTCTTTCTGAATGTATATAGTATTTACTTGGCATTTTAAGTTATATTTAAATTACTTATTAGCGAATAGGCTAGATTGTAATGTGAATAAAGTATCAGCAACCGTGATACTTTATAAAAGGGACAAAAATACACCATTATACGGTCTACTTGCATGTGGCTGAATCATTTTTTTAACTTCGATACAAAATATAGCACAAAAATAATGTTGAATAAAACATTTTTATTTAATTCATGCAGTCGGTAATGTATTTTTTCCTATTATTTAGCAAACCATACCAAGAATATTAAATGATAATAAAATAAAAGATAATATAAAAAAATGTTACCTATACAATATATAAATCAAAGGCGAAATAAACTATATTTTCAAGAGCACAAAAGTAATGAATAACCTAAATGGTACAGCTTCATTGCCATTGTTAACAGCTTGTGGAATAGAGTCGGGCTATAACCGAAAAATTTGCTTTGAAATCTATAAACATCATCAAAAGAAAGCCGACTATCCTTTCAGTCTTACTTAAAGTTTGCGGGAAAACTAGGACCTATACAATGCAACACTTCTTTCTTTTTCGTGTGGTTAGTGATTAACCTGGTGTCAGAGTTTTTATGCCGACCTTGGGCCTCTGACTTGGCTTCACATGTCGCCGCGAAACAGGTTTCCCCACGATGTTTTCCTTCACAGTTTTTTAAGCCAGTGATAATTTTACAATACGCACGCACATGAATCTGAATAGTCAGAGGTGCGTGGCTTGGGTTCGAACTGGACCCTTATGACTTGGCAGTCCGACGGGCACACCATTAGGCTATCACTGCTGTTTAATTTTAATGCAAAACTACAATTCGATCACTCCACCCAATAATGTAATGCTTTAAAATCTAGCCATTTCTACAGTCCTACACAGACACATAAACACAAATTTCCATCGAGAATTAAATCCATTACATTATGTACTCCACAATACATAGCAGCCAGACAAAGCAATACACACGGTGAGTACGTTCTAAGTTTCACGTGGTCCCGCTAACCGCAAGGCGTTGTCTCGTCACCGCAGCGCTCCGTCACACGCTCTGTGCACAGGGGTACGCAGATATTGTATGCTGGACACATGTTATTTTGTTTTAATGTTTTAAAGGATGGCTTTGGGCACGCTAAAACTATCATGGTGGACAATATGTTAATAGTCCTAAAACAATGAATACCTTTTATGGAGTCATTAATAAATAAGGTGCACAATAATGTTGAAATATTAAAAGGTTTTACCTGGATTTCATTAAAAATAGCCTTCCCAGTCAAGATCTCCATGAGTGACAGACTCACTTAAGTACTTTTTTTTTTTTGGTTCGGAAATCATCAAATAACTTCTCCCGCTCTGAGCGGAGCGGGAGGGTGTGTCAGACTCTTACTGACTAAAACCCACCCGTATTCCTTCTTGTTGCCAGTGTTGCCAGGGGCCTCGGTGACCCATTAGTACCTTCCCGCGACCCCGGCAGGCATCGGCCCTAGTGGACCCCTACTTCACTTAAGTACTTACGGTTCACATGCAGAGATAGTCACGTGTCAGGCTCACTGCCAACCTTGCTACACTGCCCAATATTTTTACCACAGCGAGCGCTACCCTCGCGTGACTTGTGCCGATACCAAAGAAACGAAGACTCGTTATGTCACCTTTGCAACGAAAACAACAAAATATACAGTAGTAAGTGATATTAGGTACTTAGTACACAGTTACTCCTTATCCCTTAGGATTGATTTATCTTTACTTAATGGTTTTGGTCACGGCTTCGCCCGCGTGGAGTTCGGAATTTATCCCACGGGAACGTACTATACCGGGATAAAAGTATCCTTTGTCCTAACCTAGATCATGATCTACCCATGTGCCAAATTTCATCCAAATCCTTTCAGCCGTTTTAGCGTGAAAACGTAAAACAAACTCAATTTCACATTTATATTATAATATTAGTTAGGAGTAGGATCCAAATGAAAAATATTTTAATTCATAAATAGAACATAAACAAAATTAATTAAATACGTATTATTTTTTCTAGCCGTCCATAGTGGTGCTAGGTAGAGCTTGACAGTCGCAGTATAACGGGCGGTCACGGGACGTGGTCACTGTGGGCACTCGGCCTGTCTCACCACACCCCACACATATCCGTGTACATAACATGTACTTAGAAGTACCTACTTGCTTCCTCTTAGAGAGATATTTAATTAAAAATTACGTTGGATAGGCTCTCGGATCTTCCGCTATGATCAATTCTGTAATTAATGTATTAATGACTTGGAAGATATTATCATAATAATGCAAAAAGTCATGCAAACGAAGTAACTTTTACACAATTCTGTCGGAAACTTCAAATATTAAGGCTTCTACATACTGGCGCGACTTGTCGCGCGACGCGTTGCGACACAAAGGCACCGCGTGTAGCGCTACACGCGGTGCCTTTGTGTCGCAACGCGTCGCGCGACAAGTCGCGCCAGTATATAGGAGCCTTTAAATCCAAAATTAACAACGTGAGTAGGTAGGTAACTTGGATCGTGTAGAAAAGATTATTGTTGTCTTGGTGAAATTTTAATAACATTCACCAAGACAACAAGGCTGTTATCCTACTTGGGACTATTTTATCTTTACTAAAATTCGTGTACCAAATGAACTCAAAAATACATTGACCTCTTACCTACACTGTTTCTGCATGACGCTTTACGTCTTTGATTGACATGAACCTTAGAACTATTTTATCTTTACTAAAATTCGTGTACCAAATGAACTCAAAAATACATTGACCTCTTACCTACACTGTTTCTGCATGACGCTTTACGTCTTTGATTGACATGAACCTTAGAACAATCTTTTCTAACAAACCTTTTCTAACCAACTTTCCTTCTCAAAAGATAAAAGGATATCGCCACCACTTGTCTATTTAAACAAAAATAACGAAGACTGTGATTGCTTGTCTTGAGAAAAAAAACTAGCAAGCGTACCAACAGTTCAAAAGCCTCTTTCATCCCCGACCGGGAGCGGAAAGCTTGTACCGTCAAATAAAAAAACACGCTGTATATCAAGTTACCGTACATCTGGCCGCCTGGCGAAAAGGCATGATTTTATGAAAAGAAATTGTATTTCGAACATATCTTGGAGTTCATGAGTTCCTAGTACCTTCTTTTGTTTTTTTTATTCTTCTGTATTATTTATCATTATTAATTTTCTAGCCTGGGAGAGGCTTGTCCAGCAGTGGACTGTTATAGGCTGAGTTGATTGATTTATTAATTGATGAATTTTCTTCACTCTAATTAAAAACCATAATATTGACTAACATAAAATCAGACTATAATTATTGGGAAATTGCTACGATAAAATAGGTCTAGTAGACGTAACAACTTGAAAAGAGATGAAAATTACAGAAATCCGTGTCAATATTCTGTAGTTTGTATCATGCAATTGGTGGTGATATGTATACGAGGGTGACACTGAAAGTTCTTAGAAAATAAAAAACTGAACAAACTAGCAAGTTATTCGTTTTATTATATCTTTTCAAAATAGTGTCCATTTACATCAATACATCGCTGCATCTGATGGAACCACTGAGAAATGCAGGTCGAGGCTATAGGGCGGGTGACCCAGTAATTCCACGTCTGACGTCTGTCGCCAAGTAGTCAATTGTTTGCTTGGCGGTGTGCGACGAGGCGTTGTCGTGGTGAAGGAGGATCCTACTGCGAGGTCGTTTCTCCCGAACTTTTTCCAAGACAAGTGGCAAACGATTGTTAGTGTACCACTCTGCAGTAACTGTTTTTCGATCCTCTAAAACAATTGTTGCGTAATGACCTGTCCTTTCGAAGAACGAGGCCACTATCTTTTTTCCCACGCTTCGACCTCTCTTTACTTTAGTTGGCAACTCCTCGGAAAGAAACACCCAGACAGCAAACTGTCTTTTAGTTTCAGGATCATAACTATAAATCCAGCTTTCGTCACCCGTAAGTATGTCGAACACAGCATTTGAGTCACCTCCGTTATATCTTTGAACCATTTCACGACACCAATCAACAAGACGGAGTTTTTGGGCCTCTGTCAAATTATGAGGCGTCCACCGGACACAAAGCTTCCTGATGTTCATGAAGCTTAGGCATCGGTATGAGTCAAGTGCACAAAAGTGCACTTGACTCATACCGATGCCTAAGCTTGTCCAAATCTGCTGATAAGTCACTCTTTTGTCAGTCTCTTTCATACGCCGCACAACACTGATGTTATCTTCAGTCGTCACCGTAGAAGGCCGTCCCTCACGCAGATCATCGGTGAGATTAGCGCGACCACGTTTAAACTCATTAAATCAGTTGTAAACAGTGGCACGAGATGGGGCTTCATCGTGAAAGGCCAATCAGTCTATCATAACTTTCTTGTTGACTTAAATGACATCGAAAGTCATAAAAAATCGTTGTACGAAAATATTCTCGCGTTAATTTCATGCTGACATGACACAGACAATTTTCAATTTGCCGGCCAAATCGTAAACAAATGGCAAATGAATAAAATACATACACATTAATATTGGCATTTTCAAAATTTGAACTGTTTTTTATATTATATCGTTTACAAGTGGCCAGCAGGGGGCCCAAGTCTGCTATTTTTTATAAATTCGTCATTCCAACACGACTCCATTGTCATTTTTGCTAAAAGTTCGTAATCTGCTAAATTCATAATGGTCGATCATTGGTCGGTCAATGGTGTCGTGATAGAATCGTGGTGGTCAATTATTATAAAACTCGTTAGTAGAAATGATTTTCGAAAAACTACTACTTAATTTGAACACTTAGTCATACCAGATTTCATTTATATTTAAATTTACATATTATTTATTAGTGTTAGGTATAAATATATGCAATCTGAAGTAGTAAGAAGTTCGTAAATAGCAAAAACATTAAATTTATGTGAAACTATAATATACAACTCAATAATATTTTATCTGTTTAGCTGCCAATGTGACATTACTGATTACTGACGTTAACCTGTTTTTAGGGTTCCGTACCGAAAGAGTAAAACGGGACCCTATTACTAAGACTCCGCTGTCCGTCTGTCACTAGGCTGTATCTCATGAACCGTGATATTTAGACAGTTGACATTTTCACAGATGATGTATTTCTGTTGCCGCTATAACAACAAATACTAAAAAAACATAATAAAATAAATATTTAGGGGGGGTCCCATACAACAGACATGATTTTTTGCCGTTTTTATAGATAATGGTACGGAACCCTTCGTGCGCGAGTCCGACTCGCACTTGGCCGGTTTTTATTTCTAGCGGTCGGCGTTTTGTTAGTTATTTATTTTCATTTGAGTGTTTTCGTTATATTTTTGTTTGTACCTATATTTAAATTATTTTATTTATTTATTACATTTTTTACAAAATGGTGCTAATTAAGCAAATTTCGGCTCTAATTGAGTTTCTGGAAAACCATATTAGATGGAGAGATATTGGATGGAGTGCGCCCAAATAAATTCGATATCTGTGGACTGCCCCAATAAAACGACGCGACGGCAGAATGGCGCACAGTGAGTACCTAAATACAGTATTATTTAGTAATAGGTATGCATTATAAAATGTATCATTATTGTAATTTTTGCACTTTTTTTAGTTCTTTATTGAATATAAAAGTAAAACTTGAATGAGAATTAAATCACAGAAGAGTGAAATAAGTGCAACAACAATACTTTTCTTTTGGCAGCCTTGCAGAATTATAGTGGGAAGCATACATTATAGTAATAATTGTGTAACTTACGATGGGCTCAACGACGTCTTTTGCATTCCGCCCATCTTCTTTCTCTAGCATTCACTGCGTTGTCTTGCTCGAGAATATTTGCTCGTAGTGAATACATTTCTCCATTCAATATTCCACAAACACGATAGATAGCAAACACTTTTTGAAAACCGAGCTATTAAAAGCAATGACTGCACAATGACGTTCTAATGGTAGGTCACTGATCAATGGAACTGTCAAAATTTTAGGAGATTACCGCATACGTCAGTCATTCATTTGTCATTATGTACGAGATTACCATTCTATGCCATTTCTTTCAATGGAGTGTCAGTGGTTGACCATTGGAAAGTCATAATGACGCCATTATAGGTATTAGTAGATTACCAAACTTGTCAAAATCAACAATTATGAAATCAATGATAGACCATTCTGACACTATTGTAATAGCAGACTTGAGGCCCTGTTCTAAAAACTTCCAGTGTCGCCCTCGTAGGTAATGCAAACTACATGATATACGTTTTCTCAAAAACGTACAGTGCGGAATTTCACGTAAGTACCTAACTTTTTTAACCCATTGAATGCCGAAATTGGCAACACGGCCAAAGTTGGTTGCCACCATACATTTGTCTATTTACGGATATATACGTATATGGCATCAGCGAAAAAAAACAGCAGCCCGGGTGCCGGTATACGTATAAGTACGTATACGTATAATTACGTAGATTCGGCATCCTTGGTACTTACCCACCCCGCACCCTTCCAAGACCCCTCGTCCCCGCGAGTCACGCGCCGCGATCATAGCTTTTGGTACTGTGCAAGCGATCGAGGGAAGACCGCGCATTGCATGCGCGTTCTCGCCGGTCAAAATGTCTCGTAATTCTCAACGGCGATGACGTCCTGTACGTGATGAGCAAATTTTGCATATAATATCAGATTCAGATTCTGACAACGGTGATTTTTCTTTTGGTTCCGGCGAAGAATTTTGCCCAGGACGTGAAGAACATAGCAATTTGTCTACCTCTTCGTCAAGCTCTAGTGCCAATGAATCCTTGGTCGAAGCATTGGCAGATGACAAGCGAGATGTTTTGGTTATTTCAAACAAACACAAGCTGGAAATGGTAAAAGTAAAGAACCAGAATGGGAGAATTTCAGATAAGCCAAACATAGTTGCTGATTATAATTTAGGCATGTCTGGAGTCGACCGAGGTGACCAAATGATCTCCTATTATTCTTGCCTGAGAAAAACATTGCGATGGCATAAAAAAGTTGGCTCTGCATATATTTGATGTTTACGTGCAAAATGCGCACAGGCTTCTTCGAAAATAAGATCGAACTTCCAAGATGAGGCTGCTAAAATTTCGTGAAGAATTTGTTACACATCTGTTTGGAATGTCGAATATTGATACAGAAACGGACGTCCATGTCATCACAATCAATCTATCCAGCAATTCAGATGTCTAGAGCTTCTCCAGATAATTTCCACTACTTGGAAAAGATACCTCCCACCGAAAAAAAGAAGATCCCTGGTAAACCATGCAGAGTTTGCACTAAACAAAAAAAACGCAAAGAAAACTGTTACTTATGCCCTGTATGCCCCGAAAAGCCGGCCTTTATGCATTCTCGAATGCTTCAAAATATATCACACAGATCCTAGATTTATGTAGCCTGATTTTATTAGTTCTTTTTTATGTATTAGACTCCCTAAATATATCTTACGAGTATTACAAAAGGCTGATTAGAAGTTACGATTATGATAAATATTTCTGAGTTACTAAAATGTAAGACTGATTTCGTTTTGTTCGGAAAAATAATTATGTAAGTTTTAAGTTTTTTATTTTATTTTAGTGTTTGCGCCAATAATAAGCAAATGCCAAGTCGTTCTTTGATTTTCAGAACAAAATTTGAGGTTCTAAATTACAAAAAAAAGTATTACTATTAGGTCTAAAAATGTCCAAAAAGCTTTTGAATTTTTGTGTTTTCTTCTTACTTATAGTCAATAAAGTTACTCTTTTATTAAAGCTTGTTTTATTTGAGATGCCATCCTATATAAAAATACCTTATTGGTGAGGCCAGCTACTGTAGATTCTATTGAAACTCGTATAGAAGTCCTACGTATCTATCCGTAGTCGGCGTCCTGCATAGAAACCATATACGGATATATCCGTAGTCGGCATTCAATGTGTTAATCATAGTTTAAATCGCTTTGTTGCCGGGAAGAAGCAGGAAGTCTTATCGTCCAATACGCTTTCCTGTGCTAAGCCAGCACTTTAGTACAGCCTTTAACACTGCAATCAGCTTAAGCAAATAAAAGTGAAAAATATGATTTCTCGCGTCGAATCTTTTGCACATTAAAGTCATCTCAGTTTAATTTAATGACTGTCCATTTAACGCTCTCGTCAATTCTGGAGGCGTTTTAATAAATAATACTGACAATGTCGTTGAAATAATCGTAAAGTTTATGTTATGTCGGCAGTTCGGCACCCACGCGGAATGGAGTTGTCATTCGTTGCTACAATGTTGTGTATGTAGGTGCAGTTTTATTGAACAGACAATCTTTATACGTTTGCCACAACAATGCTAAGTATAACTACTCTACAAGTATGTTTTGGCGCTCGAATGATGTTGACAGGGGCCCACAGGGGAGCGCAGTTGGTAAACCTTTTTTGCATTTTGTGAAATATATTGTAAAACCAAGATGGCGGCGATAGTTCGGATTTGGGCCACGCGCCAAAAGGCCTGTCTGCAAATTGTGACGTTTTGTCAAACTAACTTCAGTTGCATCGCTTTAAAAACTTGTTTTTTTTTATTTATTTATTTGTAAAACTTACACTCACTATCTTTACAGAATGACCCCAATGCAATAGTGGGTTTGCAACCACATACCAAATAACTTGAAAAATCAACTTACGGCTAATACAACTTTAACAATACAAAGCAACACTAAACTATTAAAAAACACAATCTGTAGTCATACTACAGAATTAAATGAACCTACCTTTTATCAAACTAAAATATAAAATCAGATTTAAATATTTAAATATAGGTAACGAACAAAATTCAACAAAACTTGCGAATTCACTCAGATTGCACGAAAAAATGTCAATTCTCTCATGCACTTCGTTTAGTACACCAGTGTTTGAATGCGTTGGTTATTTTGATTGCAGAAATAGTAAGTGCACTTGCTGACCTTAAAATATTTTTGTATTTATGGACTACGGTTTCCGCAACGTCCACTATAATGCAGATTTCCGGAAAATATTAGGCCACCTTAACTTTCCTGTAGATTTTTAGAACATTTTATTAAAACTCAAACTAATTAATAAGGCCACAAGCCCGTTAAGTCAAGCAATGGACGATGGACGCTAAACTGTCCCAAGTTCTCGACTAGCCCGGCCTAGACCGCCCCTCATATGCGTCGAAAAACATTAGAATATCTAAACACAAAGTACCAGGGCGACATAAGTTCATAGGAAGAATCCTCGCGCTCCCACAGGAGTAGTCACGTGACCCTTTCATTAAATCCTTGACAGGTGATTTGGCTTCCAAACTGCATGACGTCTAAAAATTATAAATTCTATCTGCTTTTATTAACCTCAATTTTACATCTTATGTGTCAGGAAATACGGTCGATTTATGAATGTCGGCGGTCCTGTTGAAGAGTACTAAAAATGGGTGTGTATTGTTTGGTAGCAACAAAGGAGATGTGTCGAGAGGCACGTGACTTCAAACCATTATATGGGAAAAGTTCCTAATTAATGGGAAAAATATGTCGTTACTTTAGTAAGGATTATGGAAAGAATTAGATGTAAAGGCTGTTCTAAAAGGAATGTTTGACAAATATAGTTAGAAGAGGAAATACAATCTTCCCTGTATTTTTTGTGACTAGTATTCGCATTCGCAAAAGGATATTGCTCATAAAGCTGCCCAGCTCAAACACTAGGAAGTTATTGTTTTAATATTAACACTAAAAACCGGCCAAGTGCGTGTCGGACCACGCACAATGAAGGGTTCCGTAGTTGGGATTAGTTGGGATGAATTTATTCCAAAAATAAACTTGACATTATAGTCGAAAATCCTGTTCTCCCATACATCGATATACCTATGCCACGGTGAATTCTCCAATTGTAAATTTAACTTGGTCGACTATAAATCGTTAACTTGTAAAGCCCACTTAGCCGTGATAGTTTTCCTTTTAATTTCATTATAATAATATGTACTACTGTTAGGTTAAATTTATCCCAAGAACAAACTTAACATTGTAGTTGAAAAACATGTTCTCTCATACATTCCAACTTCAAATGTAAGTTATTATTATTTTTTATTTTTGGTTTGGTTAAATAAATTTTTATTTATTTATTTAAAACATAATTATAACACCTGTCGATTCTCGTCCAAGGCGATGTTATGTTATAACTTATACCTAAGTCACAATGTCTACACAGATTTACAAAAAATAAAATTTTAGATAGGAACTGTCGACTTATTTTTATTACTTTACCTAGCTTATTTTTTATATTTTTTAATATGACGTATAAAAGTAATTCCGATATCCTATTTACAGAATAAACAAATTCATTTCATTTCATTATAACAACTTTACTATAAACATGACAATAAAAAACAAATATTAGACCACTAATTATTATTATTTTTGCCATTTGAATGAATTTCGGCAGATTTTGCCGAAATATGGTTGGGGAAAGTCTTTTCGCAATATAGTAGGTATGTATGAACTTGTAATAAAATCTCTTTGGGTATACTATCTGTATCTGGCTGGTTTTGGTATCATTGAAAGTTAAAATTTTAAAGAACATAATTCCAAATTCAAATTAGGAAAATGTGTGATTTTCATTTGTTTTTCGTACCGTCAAGATGAGTGAATCTAATGAAGAAATTCGATACATTTTAAAATTTTACTACAAAAAAGGTAAAAATACAACGCAAGCCGCGAAAAAAAATTGTTGCGATGTTTATGGACCTAGTGCAGTGTCTGTGAGAGTAGCACAAATTTGGTTTAAGCGTTTTCAATCCGGAAATTTTGATGTCAAAGATGCACGTCGCTCTGGTCGCCCTATTACGGATAAAATGGATGCCATTTTTTTGACCACAAAATAGTTTTGGCGCATTTAAAAAAACTGGGAACACAAAAATGCCCGATATTTGGGTACCACACGCATCTTTAGCCACTCAGCAAAAACTAAGAGAGTTTTTTTTTTTTTTTTTTTTTTTTTTTTTTTTTTTTTTTTTTTTTTTTTTTTTTTTTTTTTTTTGGGGGTGGGAAATCATCAAATAACTTCTCCCGCTCTTCTGGGCGGAGCGGAAGGGTGTGTCAGACTCTTACTGACTAAAACCCACCCGTATTCCTTCGTGTTGCCTGTGTTGCGGGGGCCTCGGTGACCCATAAGTACCTTCCCGCGACCCCGGCAGGAAGAGAGTTTGGCTGGGAGGCGTTAATGCATCCGCCGTATAGTCCTGATCTTGCACTTTCAGATTTCCACCTGTTTCGGTCTCTTCAGAATTCTTTAGGCAGTGTCAGGTTAACATCACGAGAGGACTGCCAAAACCACTTGTCGCGGTATTTTGACCAGAAGTCCCAAAATTTATATAGCAATGGGATCATATCCCTACCTACAAGATGGCAAAAAGTTATCGAACAAAATGGTACCTACATACTTTCGTTAAATGTAAATAAACTATATTAAAAAATGCGAAGAAACTTTTTCCCCAACCTATTATATTCTCCGATAGGTACTGTAATAATGTTAACAATATGTTATTGTTGGTCGAATATTACTCGTTAACTTGTAAAGCCTACTTAAGGCGCTGACAAGACCCAATTGACCAAAATAGGCTTCTCTTAAGAAAGAAAATTGCCAAATCTGTATAGTTTGTGGTAGCGGAAAAATATATGTTAATTTTGAACATATTTCCCAGAACTTGGTTGTCACCAAAACACGTTTTGAAAAAAAAATCTCGATACAAACTAACGTTAAACTAACCTCTTACCTTGAGTTCTAATCCAAAATATCTGTATTAAATATCAACATAAATTACGTATTTAATTAATAACAAGAACGTCTTCTTCTAATGCAGAACTTGGTTGTTTTTTATTTTCGATCACTCAACTCAATTCTGAGTAAATAGATAATTACTTCATATTTTGCAATAAAATACAAGCGTTTTGTCGTCGCGCTTCTCTTTCTTTTCTATGCAATCTGACAGTGACCGTGGTTTTTTTACCTACCGTACCTAGGTACCTACATTTTTTTTTACTATATTATTTTACAACTTTGTTGGCGTGATTAATATGTAGGTATAGCCATGCGAAATTACAGCTGTCTAGTAGGTACTAAGATTCTCTGAGCTAAGCCGCGGAGAGACAGACAGACGGACATGGCGAAACTATAATGGTTCCTTGTGACGACGGAACCCTAAAAAGGGCATCTTGCCAAAATGCCGTACACAGGATATTTTTTACCAAAATCTGTGCGAAAATCAGATATCTTATGAAAGCCCAGATAATCCCAAAAGAGTAATTTTAGATTATAAAATACCTTACTTTTAAAATTAAGATGGTAAATAAACATTTAAATATCCTACATTTACTCAAAACGGTCTTTAAAACTACTAGTTCCCAAGTTAAGTTTAAAAATACAATGACGACCGGTTTCTTCGAAGTCCTAACATTGACAGAAGTCAGCTCTCAAACATATCGGTACGTACAATAAAATTAGTGCTTGCCACCGCCAATTGCCCGGTGAATGGGCAAATATTTGACGCTAGTACTTAAGATTTATCTCCTCAGAAGCTGAGGAGATAAATCTTTTGGTTTTAAGAAATAACAAAGGATTTAAAGCTTGGTTATGGCGAAAGCGTGGGGTAGCACGCGGAATTCAAATGTTTTTACATTTTTGCAATTTGCAGATCAGTGTCATTCTAACTTAAAACGGTGACAACACCTAAACCGCGGTCACTGTCAGATTGCATAGAAAAGAAAGAGAAGCGCGATGACACAACGCTTGTAATGTATTAAAGCAGTCGTTAAGTATCACGACTGCTTTTAAAGGATGATTTTGTTAAAGAACCTTCACCTTATAGTCTTCCTTCCATTTTACCACCCGTTATGGCAACATTTAATACGGTTCAGCCAAATTAATTCACTCAGAAATACAGTAGGTATGTGGCTGAAATAAAAAAATCACTTTAGTGTTTATTTGGTTGCTTCATCTAAATTGAAAGACAGAAGCGTAACACGTAAATACGTAAGTTAATTAAATACGTAGGTTAAGTATATACATAGGTTAAGTAAATACGGAGGTTGTTATTTTACTTAATCCTGCTACATTCTACATTTTCATGTCTTAAGTCTTAGTAAATACTAAAGTAAATTAGTCAGTTTTGGACTCAGGTTCTCTTTATCATCATAATCTTTTGTTGTTAGGTTTAGTTAAGTTACGATATTTTATTTAATGTGTATAAATAGTTAGTTATTTAGGTATAAGTAGTTAATTACTTTTAATCTTCACCTCTTCTGTACTGTTAAATTAATCAAGAATGTGTCCAGAATAAAATCAAAGATTGACTCAACAAAACTTCCTGACTACGACGACTGGAAACATCACGTGACATTGAAATAACAAAAACGATATAAAACATGGATGATAACGTCACGTAGCTAGTACGTAGCACCGACGGGTGTCGGTTTACCGGCCGGTAACTTGATAGACTACCTTTGTGTTTTGCATCGTGAGTATCATAGACTAGGGATGAGGTGTGTTCTGACGAAAAGAGCTACTGATTATTCTGTAGATGTATAGGGAAGAACCAGCTATGTTAGAGTTACGGACAAGGTTACCTTATGACGATATGCTATGCGTGGGAAATATTGAAAGATTGACCATTTCTAGCGAGAAATGGTATTCGGTCGTAGTGTAGGCATCTCAGCTCACTTTTCTCGGGAGGAGTGATTTCTATGTGGATTTCTTATTGAAAAGTATCATTTTAAGAAACACAATCAGTTTTATGATTAGGTATACCTGTTTTATGGGTAAATTTGAATCATGCAATTGTCTATGTGACTTTGATAACCAAGTTTTCAAAGTAAGTAATAAATAGTAAGTAATTGGTTTCCATTTCCTACTCAGTTCCCAACTTAACCTTAAAAAAACATAATGGAATACTCGAGTTACGAAAATAACCTTCTTAAACTGTATGTCTAATCATAATTTCTAAGCAAAACTAATCATCCACCTAACAAAAGTACCAGGACCGCATGAACGCCGAGGTAGCCTCCCAATCCAATATTATTTCAATATATTTCCCCAAATGTTCCCCGACATTGTTCTAACGTTAATCTGTTTGCTCGCGTGTTTGCGGTCGCCGCTCAAGTCCGGTTCAGTCAATATTATCGCGATCGACTTAGCTTTGTGTCTTTGATTCTGAGTGTTACCGGTTTTCGGGGAGTTAAAATGGCGCTTTCAGTCAGGACTGCCACCGTTACCTCCTTCTGCGAAGCGTAATGCTCGCGAAGGAGGAACTGGAACGGTTGAGGGAAAGACAAATTTCGCGCCCTCTCGCTCCTAGCCGCCGCAGGAGACGCCCTGGGCGTCGGGAATCCCAGGCTGATTTCCGGTCACCGTAGGCGCGGGCTTGCGGACAGTGAGCAATGGGTAGCTCGCCGTCCGATAAGGACCAGGAGGGCCGACGGCGCGTTGTGTTCCACGCGCGCCTCTAAGAGATGTCGTCAGCACAAGTGTAGGGGTCCGTTAGGGCCGATGCCTGCCGGGGTCATTAGAAAGTCCGAAAGAGATACCGAGGCCCCTGGTAACATAGGCAACGGAAGGAACATGGGTGGGTTTAAATCAGTAAGAGTCTGTCACAAAGAGCGGAAGAGGTTATTTAATAACTGGCCAAAAAAAAAACATGGCTGCCAGTGTTATCTTTTCAGCACCTACTGAGGCCAATTTTGTTGTCTGTGAAAAATAAAAATTAGTTTTAATGTTTTTTTGGGAAATAGACATTTTTGACCATCAGAAGCCGAAATACGTGTTTACGTAGGTACCTACTTAACTTTTCTGATGGTTAAAACTGCCTCAGTCATTCATTAGTTAGGGCCGTTTTCGTCATTTCCTTTCACCATGTCATCAGAAAAAAGGTTGCCTTCACATTATCCTACTTTAAAATGACATCTCTCAAAATCTTATAAATAATATCTATAGGTAATTATTTATTGTGCCTATTTGGCATTCTGGATGGAACTGTTGATTATCAAACTGTTGGTTTTTAATTTTGTACATGTAAATTTAATGTAAATATAATTTTAATTTCGACGTTGTAATTATTAATATTGATTTGTACATAAAAAAAAACTGTTGGTTATCTTTGACCAATGCTGACTCATCAACTTGCTGCTCATTTCCGAGCACCATTTTAGCGGCTCCGAAAAGCCCAATATTCATCCGAAGTGCGTGTACTTTATGTTTTGTTTGTCGGCTGCACCAAACTGATGATGTTTGTTAAACGCATTGTTGGCACAAGTGGTAGTGAACCGTGCACATTACATTACTGTTGACTTTGAGTATTTATGTATTCCTGGTTCTCATAATTACTGCGTTAACGAAGAAGATGAAAGTTTTCTATAGGAAGTAGCCAAATTCTTTTGTAACGATGATATAGTCCAGTCAGAAAGAATATAATTTAATTCCACTGGCGTTATTCTTGGCGGATTTATGTGTAATGATTAGCTTTTGCCTTTGGTCTTTCAAGAATTTTATCGAATTTCGATGTAATAATTAATGTAGCAAAACGTAGGTTTCATTTCATTTTAAAAATAACCTTACAAATTTGTGCTATTTTCGTTCGACAATGTAAAATTATTTTAATTCACAAACTGCCGTCGTCGTTTAATTTCATAAAATAAAATTGTGTTATTTCCTTCCAACAAGAAAAAACTTTATCGAACAAAAAATAAAAACAAAAGACAGTGAAATTATTTTAAGCTTTTTATTTACGCCACAAAATAGGGGAGGTGCTTCCTAAAAGGTTTCCATGTCGGTGTACATTTTCCGTTTGTTTATAACTTTTCCCCTACCCTCCCCAGCGGAAGGGTTGTGAAGCCGCGCAAGTGTCGTTCGCCCTTTATTTTTTGTAAACATTGGTAATTTTAAAACATTATTTTTTGTTTTATGAAGTTTTGAGTTTCAGGAGAACTTTTTTTGTACGGGTTTTTTATTATTTTTACAGTAGACGGTTCGGTAAGTTGTTTTAGAAGTTGGTAATTGTTTCTGAAATAGCCGAGTTAAAAATGTTTATTTTCTTTCATTTGAATAGGACTTCGTTATACAATCTTCGTGGTTACTGGAACGAAGTTCCTTAACGCGGCTTGCGGTAGGAGTTGAGTGGTTGAAATCGTCACGTAAGGAAAACGCGTTATGCCCCCTTCATGCGAGTTTCTCTCTCTCTTTCTATTATATATGAGTGTGTGTGTATCGCGTAAGGAACTTCATCCCTGACGGGGGCCTCCGACCGCACAAGTTTTTTTTCTTTTACTAGCGATTTTTTTTTTTTTGTTGACTATCTGCTAAATGCATAATTTAGTAAAAACCTGTTATTTTGATATTACGAATAGACACTTAAATTTTATTTATTTATATATGTATAGATTGAAAATTAATAAAATTATTAAATTATTAAAATGTTTCTGAAAATACTTTATTACCATGTAATCGCCGTTGACCTAGGGCATACAAAATATGAGTCGCGCTCACGTCGCGCTGCTGTTCGGTTTCATAGGGAATATTTATTTTTAGTAACGAAAATATGAATATTTGAAAAAATCACAGATAGAATTATAGGTAATATAAAAGTGTTCATACCAAAAAAAAAAAAAACATTAAAATATCTTAATTAGTTTCAAAATAATATCGTTTTTTTTATGCTTTGTGAAGACATTACTTTCCGAATTTATTTCATAAAGTATTTTAATACAATACTTAAATATTCACATATAGAATTGATGTGTATGTGTTCTAGTTAAACATACATTTTTTGCATAACTTACTTGCTTTATATGAAGGCGTAATAACAGATTTAAAAGTCACTAAAATCATATATCTGCGCCATAATAGGTTTTATTATACAACCACCAGGTTCTGAATTATAACATTTATTTTCATTTCACTAAATAAAATTTAACTTGGCAGAAGTTGACTGTTTATATATATATATTTTTTTGTTACACAGAAAGCAGTCATCATCATCTGCCTAGCCTTTTCCCAACTATGTTGGGGTCAGCTTCCAGTCTATCCGAATGCAGCTGAATACCAGTATTTGCATGGAGCGACTGCCTAGCTGACCTCCACATCCCTGTTACTGGGTAAAGGCTCGTAGGTACAGATTGGGGCGATATCGCGGGCGCGACAGGCATATTTCTGCCAGTCGCGCCCACGATATCGCGCTAGTCTGTACGAGCCTTAAGGGGACTACAGGACCTAAACGCAACTTTTATAAGTTTTATAATACCTTAAAGTATATGATCCCCTGCAGTAAACAAAATCAGAAATATATGATATTCTTAAGGATATATGCTAGGTAGATAGTGTGCTGAAAACATAATTTAACTAATTTGATACGATAGAAAAAAATCACGAAGATACCTCTAAAAATTTCTTTGAACGATTAAAAAAACCATATTAATTTGCATGCAATCATTCTTAACATTAACTAAATTAAATTAAAACTAAGTTAAGCTTAAAAAAAGGCCCTCGGGGCATTGTACCGAGGATGCTGGCGGCATTTCCTCGCTGAATTGCAATGCTGATGCGTTGCGCGAGAAAGCCGCCAGCTTTTCGGTCACCAGTTACATCAACTAGACCTTTCGCGATTTCCGCAAATAACTTATGCGCACTGGGACCCCACGAACCGAGGGTCTCGACGCCAAAGGGTACAAAGTTGTACTCTCTGCCAAGGCCTCCATATTTCCTTTTTTAAGCTTAACTTAGTTTTAATTTAATTTAGTTAATGTTAATAATCATCTTGTAATTTGGTTATGTAAATAAATTGTTTTTTTTTATCATTCTGATTTTTTGTCAGATTATTCTACAAGCAACATATTAGCATAATAGTGTTTTATTTTTTTATAAAATCTATAGCTTTTTGTAAATCAATAATTGCTTCATATTTTGCAATAAATTACCAGCGTTGTATCATCGCGCATCTCTTTCTTTTCTATGCAGTCCGACAGTGACTGGGCTTTAGGTGTTGTCGGCCTCTTGATAAGACTTGGTAAGACTGGTACCAACAGGAAGTACACCAAACATTAAAACAGAACAATAACGTAATAAAATTACTGGTATGTATGCCTATTATAGGTATACACAGCATTTACCTTAAAACATTAACAAAAAAAAAAACAAAACAAACTGTTTTCATACGGGGTCAAATTACATTAGCTAGACAAACTCCACAGACGTGATGGGCATCGATAACTAAACATGATAACATAAAAATAAAAAGATTTGATGAGTTATTTTTGGGGTCAACGACCGCAAGCAAGTAGTATGTTACTTGAAGTATGATTTGAGACATTTACCTTATACATAACATTAACAAAAAAAACAAAACAAACTGTTTTCATATAGGGTCAAATTACATTAGCTAGACAAACTCCACAGACGTGATGGGCATCGATATCTAAACACGATAAAATAAAAATAAAAAGATTTGATGAGTTATTTTTGGGGTCAACGACCGCAAGTAGTATGTTACTTGAAGTATGATTTGAGACATTTACCTTATATATAACATTAACAAAAAAAACAAAACAAACTGTTTTCATATAGGGTCAAATTACATTAGCTAGACAAACTCCACAGACGTGATGGGCATCGATATCTAAACACGATAAAATAAAAATAAAAAAGATTTGATGATTTATTTTTGGGGTCAACGACCGCATGTAGTATGTTACTTGAAGTATGATTTGAGAAAATCTGTTTTTTTTATTCATAATTTTTTTTTTTTTTATCATGTTTAGATATCGATACTCATCACGTCTGCGGAGTTTCGTTAGCTAATTTCATTTGACCCTGCAGTTCGCTAGTACAGTTTTTTTATTGTTTTTTTATCAGCTTCGTTAAGTAGGTACGTGAAATGAGATTTTCGAATGTTGTTGGTGTGTACCTACATTATAATCAGCCTATAATGTTCCCACTGCTGGGACACATGCATCCTCTCTGTGAGAGGGGGTGCGCCGTAATCCACCACGCGGGCCCAGTACGGTTTGGCAGATGTCACATGTCTTCGAACGTTTTGGTTTTAAGAACATGCCGGTTTCCTCACGATGTTTTCCTTCACCGTTTTGAAAGCAGTGGTGATGAAATAATTTACACAAAGTAAAGCGCCTGTCCGGGTTCGAACCTACGACCTACAACTCGTAAGTCGCGGCCGTTACCACTGGGCCACCACTGCTCTCACTGTTGGTGTGTATATATCAAGAAAAAATTAAATTTTCATTATGCTACATCAATTTATCCATCCCATTTTTAACAGCATCGACTAATTCTGTCTTAATTCCCACTACATCAAGTTCTAAAGCACTTTTTAGAGTAGGTACATAATATCATATATTATTATAAAATCACGCCAGTAATCCCTGAAGGGTTAGACAGAGTTGTACCCATAGAAATATTTTCTATATCTATGGTTGTACCTATAGTACATCCACCTTTCACCAGTTATGTTTTAGTCCCATGTAAAAGGGGGCCAGCCTATTTTTAAAAGACACTTATTCTAAAGAAAGTGTAACTCAATCATTTTCAAGTGGACCTCGAGTGTCACCCGATCCACAGACACAAAGGTGCACTCGTCCGCGAATAAACAATAATTGCAGCAACTAAACGCATTCCAATATGGCGCCGAAATGTTGGCGCCAAACGAAACAATTAGTTTAACCTTTGTACAATTAGAAAATGGTACAGGCAATAATTGTATTGAAACTTAAACAGGCCAGTTAGGTAAATTAAGGAAAATAGGTGAATATATATTTTTTTGGGGTTGTGTCGTTTTGTTTTCTTAAGACGGGTTCTTTTATTAATTTATTTAATATTTAAATAATATGTACATGAAAAAACAAATTGATATCCTAACTTAACTAACACTATTGACAAACTAAAACATGGCGTCGAAAAATTCATCGACATCGCTGTCGACTGGCACCGAACAGACATGAATGATTTAGCCAATATTACCTAGATATAATTATCTCTACTAGTGACATTGGATCTCAGAAATATTCTGTAAGATAATGTTAGTCAATCTTTGGCAAATACCTACAGTCAACAGATATTTAGCTGCTTCCGAACGGCTGACCTCGACATTATTCAGATAGGCTAGACTTTGTAATTAATCGTAATAAGTATTTAAACACAGCATTTTAAATCGGCAAACGTAGCCTTTTTTTTTTTGGATGGGAAATCATCAAAAGTCTTCTCCCGCTCTGGGCGGAGCGGGAGGGTGTGTCAGACTCTTACTGACTAAAACCCACCCGTATTCCTTCTTGTTGCCTGTGTTGCCAGAGGCCTCGGTGACCCATTAGTACCTTCCCGCGACATAGAATCCTTAGACCAGCTATTGATAAATCGATAGTTTTAAAATGGCACATTGGGAGACTGGATGCTCTAGGCGGAGAATCAGGTGTTGTGACTTGTGATGCATCTTGAGACATAGGTACCAATACTCATGTGCATTGAACAACGATAGCCAGAGATAGAGATAAGTGGAAGGGTAGTAAATAGTAGATAGAAATAAGGGTAGTAAAGCATAAGACACTGAAACAATAAATAAAATTGAAAATACAATCACCAAAGAAAACGAAAATTTTAACAATAGTCACCTAAAGTAAGTAAATAAGTAACTATTATAAATGTTCCATTAGGATTTCCATCCGTATCATTTCTGTTCAACAATACCATCTACCTTATACACTCCTTGAAGTAGAAAGTGTAACTCAAGCACTTTCATACGACACCTGATACAAGGCGCAAGTACAAAGAATCACTCGCCTGCGATAAACAATAATTGCAGCTTCTAAACGCACTCCAAAATGGCCGCCCATTGTAGTTGGCGCCAAATCCTTGCGTCAATTACGCTTGTCTGCTCAAAATAATGTCTTTTTTTTCAAATCTCTGCAACATTAAATTCGTAAATGTCCTTTTCGATTTCGTTTGTGTTTTGTATTTAAAATAAAAATTATAAGACATAAGTACGCAATGGTGTACAATGCAAATTATTAGGATGACAGAGTTTGAAATGAAGACCACGTTCCAAAGATGTTTTTTTTTTAACGTCACGCCTGTTTTGTCCGAAGGCATTGTGCTTTTCAATAAAGTTGTGCAACTAAACTCTTTGTTGAAGACTATAAAAGAAGCGCCATAGGATAGGCACAATTCAAAAACCAACTTGAAGAATTTACAGACAGATTTTCCAAAAAATATTAATGTTTTCAGATTCCGGACTAAAGGACATTGCTCTGCGTCCATACATTGTTGGCCCTGGAGCCAAGAGCATCGGATAATTATGTATTGTATTCTCTATCATTAGTAGATTCTTAAAAGATCTTGTATTTGTAGCGGACTAGCTGCAAAAAAGGTATATTTCAAAACAAGTATCAGATTTTGAGGTTATAATCTAACCATAACAACGAATATTAAATGTAGGTACCTACGATTTTTCATAGCTCTGAGTGATTTTTAAGAAACTGAAAGGTAGGTAATGGTGCCGATTCCCTTGTTCACAAACTAAACTAAATTTAAGTTCAGTGCATCTTTTTCTTTCTATTTCATTAAGAAAAGGACAGAAGATAAATTTTAGTTCAGTCCTGTCAAATTAATCAGCGCCTGTCACTACTATACAAGTTTAGACGTGATTAAAAACTTGCCTACTAAAATTACGTCAATTTACGTCAAGCGCTGATTAATTTGACAGGACTAAACTAAAATGTGTCTTCTGTCCTTTTCTTAATGAAATAGAAAAAAAAAGATGCACTGAACTTAAATTTAGTTTAGTTTGTGAACAAGGGAATCGGCGCCAATATCATAATACCTACCTATATAATTAGGTACCTATGCAGTTGTTTTTCTAAAAAGTGGATGCAAGTGCAAAATTAAAATGCATTTAAACTATTATTAGTTTATTTTACGCCGAAAAAGAAATGTTATTTTTGTATTAATTGTCGTAAAAAATGAATTAGATAATCAAAATAAAAAGTTTTGATTACTGTATAATATTATTCTTACTACCTATTTAAAAATTGGAGTATGACTGCATACATAAAGTATTCTTATTAGGTTTTTAAAAATACACTTTAGAAAAGAAAACACAATCGATCGATTAATAATTCAATCAATCGATTATAATTGATTGGACATCCCTATTTCACTTCTGACACGACATGACGTTATGCGAAGATGGCGATCTAATGTTATTAGTCGCGTTAAATTCTATTAAAAGTACATTTTGGAATACAGCTAGTCCGTGATACAGAAGTATTTGCAACTTAAATAATAAAATAGGCGATTAATTATCGTTTAATCTGATACTATTTATTGCACAGGGCCAATTTGGACATTGTCTTTTAGCAGCTAATTTGAAAGACCCTAATTCTGTGAATCAGACCAACCCTCATAGACACTTATGAATTGTAAGGCTCCTGCCGAAAACACGCATTAGGTAACTGCCCACAGATTCGGGTTGTTCAAGAAATTACCAGTTATTTATGTCGCAGTTGGTAGTCGAGACCATTGTTCAAGAAGATTGACGTCTACAATTAATCTAATGTTAATCAATTAATTTAATGTTAAGTACTTACCCAGTAATAATTGATTGTCTTGTAAATCAATCAAATTGTAGTATTAATTAACTATAGTTTAATTGATTAGATATTGGATATCCGAAGCACCAAAGTGATGATTGGTTAATATTGAGTTTATTGGAAGCTCTGTATGTGCTCTAGTCGGTGTTACCAGAGAGGCAAAAGCACGATACGTTTTGTTTACTGAAATATCATCATCACCTGCCTAGCTTTTCCCCAACCATGTTGGGTTCAGCTTCCAGTCTTACCGGATACAGCTGAATACCAGTATTTTACATGGAGCGACTGCCTGTCTGACCGCCACAACCCAGTTACTGGGTAACACGATACCCCTTGGTAAGACTGGTTGTCAGACTTTCGAGCTTCTCGCGACCTGTAACGACTGTCAAAGATCTACAAATGACAGCCGGGACCAACGGCTTAACGTGCTTTCCGAGGCACGGAGGGGTCTTGGTATATACCTAAAGATGGTCACCCATCCACGGACCAACCGCGGCAAGCGTAGCTTAACTTGATCGATCGACCCGTGCGGCTGTTATTACTTAGCCACGAGCCCTTGTTTACTGAAATATACAGGGTCAAATTAAATTAGCCAGCTAAACTCCGCAAACATGATGGATAATATCTAAACATGGTAAAAAAAAAGAAATTATTTTGATGAGTTTTTTTGGGGTCATAAACAGCCGGTAGTGTTTTCATTTGAAATACCAGATTAAAAAAACAGTTTTTTTTGTGTAAACTTCACAGACGTGATGGGTATTGATAAATAAATACGATAAAATAAAAAGAATCATACTTCCAGTAACAACACTACCAGCGGACCTTAACCACAAAAAAAAATTAAATCTTCATAATTTTTATTTGGTCGTTTTGACGTATCGATATCCATTAGGGAGACCAAGGAAGATTGTGACAATTTTTACTTAAAAGAACATATCTCAGTAAAGAAACATACCACCGTTATGAATTTTAGCCACGATATAGCTCAATCCTTACCCTTTTAGATTTAATCATCAAAGCCAATATATAATATAAGGTTTCTGAAAAAAACCTTCAA
Source organism: Atethmia centrago (assembly GCA_905333075.3). Lineage (NCBI taxonomy): Eukaryota > Metazoa > Arthropoda > Insecta > Lepidoptera > Noctuidae > Atethmia > Atethmia centrago. The sequence continues at coordinate 22,520,852 of HG995385.1, forward strand.
AACTGTAACTACTCCCTTTGTCACAACTCTCCTAACACCGAGGTAAGTTGTGACAAGTACCAAGGTAAGTTGTGACAGCTGTGTATTTACATTTAATTTTTTATATAAAATTACTTTTACTTTAATTATAAACAAAACGCACTTTTTTTGCATAAAGGAACTTTAATTATTATTTAGAATAATTGCAGGAATTATAATAACAACAAATATGAATATAAAAGTATTAAATTATTTTTTGAACAATTAGGTATTATTATAAGATCAATACTTTCAAAATCAGTCAATAGTCTTAACCTAATCAGACAAACAATTATGGCAGACGTATTGCAGCTCGCCCCCAGTGCATTCTTCGTGAGACCAGCCTTTACACTCCAAGCATTGAACCCACTTCTCATTCGATCTGCTATTGGCATAAGGTTCGAGGCAGCACAAGCAAAAATAATCATTTTCTTCATCTTCTTCAGCATCATTTGCACTCTTCTTGTTAGTCTTTTTGGCTTTTTTAGGTATATTCTTTCCTTCGCTTAAAACGCGTTTTTTCACGCTTTTTATCTTCCTGCTGGCTTCTATGGCAGCTATTTGATCTTTAATAGGTGTGTCAGTAAGCACAGCCGATTTTATCTTGCGCCTATTAGGTTGGTTATTTTTTCTAGGCGGAGCTTTTGGCAACGGCCTCACTGATTCTGGCGAGAACACATTAGAAGTAGTAGCTAGAGGAGTACGAGCTCTAGACATGGAGGCGACGGGTTCATTGGCGTTATTCATTGGCAAAGATTGATTGATAGATGATGTTGTGGCTTGATCAGTGGATGTAACTTGAGTAACGGCTCTTGCTTTATTTAATTCAATGGTGCCAATAGTAGGATTTGGAGTGTGGGGTCTATTTTCTACATTAGCCGTAATTTCTTGAACGCTTGACGATTGCTCTGGTTCTGGATTTGGCAAAATACGGTCAGTGACTTGACTGGGCAGGAAATCGGCTTCTCCAAAGATATCTGTATTAACAGGCCATGTTCCAGTTGCAGCAAAACCAGCACTGATATTCTTTGCAGTGATCGCCACATTAAACGCTGATCTTGTTATGGATGGAATATCATATATACTCATGACTTTCCCAGCGTTAGAGCGCATCCAATCATCACAAGCTGTATTAATTGCTTTTTTTAAAGGCCCAAATATAGCACGATCTAAAGGTTGCAGCTTATGTGTGCAGTGTGGGGGAAATGTCAGCAAAATAATCCCATTATCTCTGCAAAATTCAATATTCTTCAAAGCTGTGTGCGAAGCATGGTTATCTAGGAGCAACAGAGCTTTATTCTCTTTTGACGGTCTAACATGATTTTTGAAATGCTCAAGGAAAAAGTGGAAGTCATCCTCCTGCATCCATCCCGATCCGTTAGCGGTTCCAACAGAACCAGTAGGGCCATCACGAATGAAATGCTCTTGGAATCTCTTACGTGGAAATATAAACATAGGCGGTATATAATTACCTATTGCGTTTCCAGCAAAAGCCATAGTCACTAAGGTTCCTCGTTCCGCCGATGTCATCGCACTGACTTGTTTTTCTCCACGTCGCGCTATAACCCTGTCAGGTTTCTGAACTGTTGTAATGCCTGTCTCGTCGACGTTCCAAATATCTTTTGCCACAAGATTATGTTTGTTTAAAATGTCAGTATAGTTCTTAAAGAAAGCATCCACATTACTTTTATTAAAGCTCGTTGCACGAGCTATGCTTGTAGCTTGTGGTAATCTTAAAGATAAATTGGGATGTCGTTGCATAAACAATTTAAGCCACACTTCTCCTGCCATCTCATTTTTTTCCCATGACGCCGGATATTTTTTATTATATTTTTTTGCTAACATGAACGCAATTCTTCTTGTTTCTTTTGTTGTCAGCCCATAATTGGATGCAGCACATGTCAATAAATACTCGCATAATATGTTTTCTTCCTCATCTGTAAAAACTTTTGGACTAGCATAACCCATGGACGGAGTCACCTCTGTTGCGTTATCTTGAAAAGCCTGTTTCTTTTTAATATATCTTTGCAAAGACATGTAGTTGAGATTGTAAGAGGATGCGGCATTTCGGAGACTTTGGCCCCTCAACGTAACTTCTTCAAAGGCTAGTTCGTAAATGTCGATACTAGCCATACCCCTATCAGTCTTTCGTGTATACTTATTTGGCATTCTGAAATAGAAAAACAGGAACTCAGCATACAATACCAAACCACATGCCTAAGTAAATCCCTGACAAAAAAAAAATATTTTTAAGACGACTTTAATTGCCGAATACTTTTAATATTAAAATTAGACAGTAAGAAATGATCAAAGCATGTAAACATGCATGTAAACACAACCAAAAAACATTGCAAAAAGCGTGTAAAATGAGCTACCCACATAATAAACTTAAATAGGAGAGTTGTGACAGCGTGTCACAACTCTCCTAGGTAACAAAAATCGCGATCTGGTCAAAAAACATTTGTTTTATTTGGAGACGAGATGCAAACACAACAAAACAATGCCACGATTTCAAAGTCTAAATAACACACAACATAAGAAAAAATAGCTCAGCCACGTTAATATAATATACGAAGATATAAATACAATAATTGTTTTAATAAAAAACTTACTTTTCGTTTCTTTTTTTATGCAGACGTCACACACACGCAACCGCTTGTCGTGGGCTTCTGGCGCGTACTGAGTCAAGTATCGCGTCTCTAAACAAACAGTTCTGCGCTGTATCCAGCTCGCTAACGGTCATAAGTTCCGAGAAATCGTCTTTGTCACAACTCTACTTTGTCACAATCCTCCTCGGTCTCCCTACGTCTGCGGAGTTTCGTTAGCTAAATAAATTTGACCCTGTATTAGTTGCATCGTCGTCGTATGTCCTAAAAAAAATAATTATTTAAAAAACAAAAAATCCGACTGCAAAAACACATAACTGAAAAGGGAAAAACCAGCATTATAATCTATATAATGTTGGTATCGCAGGCGGGAACCATCAAAAGTTACACCATATTTCACGTTATTCGCCTGTCCCCGCCTGCAAGACCAAAATTATATACATATATTATACATACATACATACATACATACATACATACATACATACATACATACATACATACATACATACATACATACATACATACATACATACTCTCGAAAAACATTACCCTCCTGAGGCAGTCGGGTAAAAAGGGCTTGGTTAGTATTTAGATGGTCACAAGCAAATGTCAAACCTTAATGTGTCATCGACACGACGAAGAAGAAGCAGCTGAAAAATACACACAGAAAAAACCCGACTGCGTTCATCTTTTTAAAGTTCACTTTTTACGCAGTCGGATTTTTTGATTTTTTAAATGTATTTTATACTTTTTAATAATTATTTTTTACATTAATTAATAAGATCTATTATACGATTACTTACGAAATTTATCACTTAATTATAAGTTTTGAAAATGTAAGTGAGAATGTTTGCTAACCAACTTTAAACCGTTATTATCTACTTAGATCCTAAATCGTCATTCAAATTGAAAAATGAGTAGAGAAAGCTTAACCTGAAAACCAAGATAATTTTCAAATACATGTTTTGTGATATCCCACTTGACATAGTTCGTTGACATTATTTTGTTTCTTCTTACAATATGGCGTCTGGTTGTCGCCATATTGAATTTTGATTACTGTCATGTAATGACACTCACAAGAACGTCACAAATCATCAAAATCGGCCCACGCGTTTTTAGTCTCTAGAACGCCACAAAGGAACAAAAATACATACATAGGCTGATAAAAACATTACCCTCCTCTGCGTCGCGCAGTCGGTTAAAAAGCTTATAACACCCACTTAATTTCATCAACCCACCAGAGAGTACCAACGCCTCATCCCATTTTCAATCCATAACATGACCACGAAACAAGATAATCCCTTAAAATAAAAAAAGCCCTCTGCTCTAAAATAATTGACTCCAGCCACCCTCAAATGTCATTACCGAAATGCGCATCAAAAGAGCTGCGTTGGGTACAATCCACCCCTATGTTATAATTTTATTCAAGCATATTGGCCGCGTTACTCGTTGCTCACATAATTCTGGTGTAATACGATATTTTATTAGTGAGCATTGTTTAAACAATTGCGTAAGTGATTGTTAGGGCCGTAGGGATCTGCACCTTGCAGGGTGAGGGTTATGCTAAAGGGAGGCAGACAGGACGGGATGGACTTTTTCTGTGTCTTTTTTTTTAGCGTGTATTGTTCGTGCTTTTATCTTAAAGCATGAGAAAATCTTTGGAATCTTGATACGTCACACGTTACCCGTTTTTTGCAATCTCAATAGATGTTATTTTGACCACAGATTCAGACAAGAGTTTTTGAGGATTACTATTTTGTTTCTTTTACTTAAAATACATACATAATCAGCCTATAATGTTCCCACTGCTGGGACACAGGCCTCCTCTCTGTGAGAGGCAATGGGCCGTAATCCACCACGCGGGCCTAGTGCGGGTGGGTGGATGCCAATGTCTTCGAATTTTTGGTTTTAAAACATGCCGGTTTCCTAACGATGTTTTCCTTCACCGTTTTGAGAGCAGTGGTGATGAAATAATTTACACAATGTAAAGCGCCTGTTTGGGCTCGAACCTACGATCTACAACTCGTAAGTCGCGGCTGTTACCACTGGGCCACCACTGCTCAAAATACATAATATTTTTTTATTATTACCTGCCTGAAAACTTGGGAGGGAGGCTTGTGGCTAAGTAATGAAAGCCGCACGGGTCGATCGATCAGGTTAAGCTACGCTTGCCGCGGTTAGTCCGTGGATGGGTGACCATCTTTACATACCAAGACCCCTCCGTGCGTCGGAAAGCACGTTAAGCCGTTGGTCCCGGCTGTCATTTGTAGATCTTTGACAGTCGTTACCGGTCGTCAGAAGCTCGAAAGTCTGACAACCAGTCTTGCCAAGGGTTATCGTGTTACCCAGTAACTGGGTTGCGGAGGTCAGATAGGCAGTCGCTCCATGTAAAATACTGATATTTAGCTGTATCCGGTAAGACTGGAAGCCGACCCCAACATAGTTGGGAAAAGGCAGGCAGATGATGATTACCTGCCTGAAAACGGTCAATACTGAACTTATTCGAAACTAGAAAACACATTGTGAGTGTAACAAGAATGGCAACGACATTGTTATTTTTGCAATAGCCTTAAAAATAATAAAAAACTTATTACAAAAAAATAAACAACCGGCTTCCAAAAAAACACTACAAAGTGAAAAATAACTTTAATTTCCGAAGTCGGTGTCTTTGAATCTGTACTTTTTTATTTAAATAATATTTATTTACTTATCCAAATTACAAGATGAATATTAACATTAACTAAATTAAATTAAAACTAAGTTAAGTCTCAAAAAGGCCCTCGAAGCATTGTACCGAGGATGCTGACGGCATTTCCTCGCTGAATTGCAATGCTGATGCGTTGCGCGAGAAAGCCGCCAGCTTTTCGGTCACCAGTTACATCAACTAGACGTATTTTAGTATTTTTTATCTGTATTTTAGTTTTTTGCCACCGATTTCCGAAATTATAGTTATTTTTCACTTTGTAGTGTTTTTTTGGAAGTCAATTGTTTTTTGTTTTTGTAAAAAGTTTTTAATTTTTTTACTTTTTAGTGGGTCAGTTTGTAATTTATATACGTTACAATAGCCAACTACTCATCACCTTTTACTAAATAATGCTTTTCCCGATACAGGGAGGTTACCTAATTGTTGAGGAGTTCTCCTGGTAAGAACCAGGAGAACTGCCACTGCATATGCATTGTGACGAGCATAAATGGCTTAGCAACCATATTAAAGTACCTAATCGAATCACAACCCATTAAATACATATTATTAAGTAGTTCCGGTGGCCATCTGTGGTCTTCAGTTCCACTTCACTAAATGGTGCTTTCCAAGAGCAAACGCACGAAGTTATTATAAAAAATACCCAAATCGCTATAGGTGTGCCTATAAAATTTGAGGACTTCCCTCGATTTCCATGGGATTCCAACCTCCGGAGATTTCCCTTTCAAACAAAAAAAAATGTCAAAATCGGTCCACAATTGACGGAGAAATCGGTGAACATACATAAACAAAAAAATATGTAAACATCCGAATTGATAACATCCTCCTTTTTGAAAGTCGGTTAAAAATAGGGCGACCTGGTACTTAAATTAATGATTCATTCAGTGAGAGTGAGATTCGAAGATATCCAACAAATGAATTAATGACGCCGATTAGTCTCATGAAGTGAACGTATCACGTTCCAAAAGTGGTATACATGTAGGGTTACTTGGCACTTTTGAGTTTCTTATGCTCGCATTTACTATCTATCATCATTTTATTACCTATAGCATTTATGTTGTTAGACCACCTTGTAAAATATACAATCTTCTCATATGACAGTGTTTTTTAAATGATAATGGTAGAGGACAAGAAACTTAGCAACTAAAGAACTTCAATACTCTCCGTCTGGGGTAAAATATAGCGTTTATGTCGTGATTCAATACATTTATCCCCGATAAACCACAAATCGGCAGCACTCCTTCTCTGCGACGCAGGTTATGGAGTATTGAACGTCGTCTCCCCCAGTAGTGGGACGAAGGGGGAGTAGATCACAAACTGAAAAGTGATAATAATACCACTGTAAAATACTAGCTGGTCCATGAACTTCCTACTTCCCAACTACAACGTGCCACATAACACCATCCACAATCTATCGAGTATCGAGCGGCATACGTTGCGCGTCGGGGGTGCGCGGGGCGCGGGGCGGCTGCGGGAAGGCAGGGGGGGCTGGTGGCTATCGAGTTACATCTCCTGCCCATGCTCTCCTGGTTGTCTGGCGACTTAGATCGTTTTAGACTCGCTTGAAATGCGGGATGCGTAAGTTGCTCTGCGGTTGGCTAGAGCGAGGCATTTGTCGAGGTACGGATCGAAGTACTATTTTCTCTTGCAAATCTAATCAACGAACTGTTTGGTTAAGGCGCTGACAAGACCCAATTGACCAAAATAGGCTTCTCTTAAGAAAACAAATAGCCAAATCTGTATAGTTTGTGGTAGCGGATAAAATATATGTTAATTTTGAACATATTTCCCAGAACTTGGTTGTTACCAAAACACGTTTTGAAAACAAAATCTCGATACAAACTGACGTTAAACTAACCTCTTACTTTGAGGTCTAATCTAAAATATCTGTATCAAATATCAACATACGTTACGTATTTAATTAATATTTTTCTATTTTCGATTACTCTAATCAATTTTGAGTAAATAGATAATTACTTCATATTTTGCAATAAATTACAAGCGTTGTGTCATATCGTCGAAAGGAAACGGCAATTGGAACTCGAGGTGGCCCTGCACAAGTCCGAGGCCATGTGTTTTCATGGTCCTCGGAACGCGCCACCGTTGGGGTCCCAAATAACGGTAGGAGGGGTTCCATCGGCGTCGAGTCGACGATGAAGTACCTGGGACTCGTCGTCGACAGCCGGTGGAACTTCGTGGAGCACTTCCGACGTTTGGCTCCCAAGCTGGAGCGGGCAGGCGCTGCATTGAAGCGGTTCCTGCCCAATCTAGGGGGTCCAAACGCCTCCTACCGGAGGCTCTATGCGGGGGTCGTACGTTCCATGGCCCTCTACGGGGCTCCTGTATGGGCGCGCTCTCTGGCGCTGCGGCCAGCCCGCCGGTTGAGCGCGGCCCAAAGGGTCATGGCCATCCGGATGGTCCGGGGATACCGCACGGTCTCCTGTGAGGCAGCGAGCCTCCTTGCCGGATTGCCGCCATGGGATCTGGAAGCAAAAGTCCTCGCGCACGTATGGGAGTAGCGCGAGGAGGCGAAACGCCGGGGCGTAAGCCCGCTGCCGCGAGAAATCGCGGCACAGCAGACGGAGCTCCGGCGGGATCTCATGGCGTCATGGAGAGTACGGTTGTCGCAACCCAGTGCTGGGCACGCCACGATTGCGGCGATAAGTCCCCTCTTTGAGGAGTGTCTAGAGAGGCGCCACGGCGTCCTCACCTTCCGCCTGACGCAGGTCCTCACCGGACACGGCAGCTTCGGGAGGTTCCTGTGTCGGATAAGGCGGGAGGAAACGCCCGGGTGTTACCACTGTGTGGATCGCCCGGAGGACACGGTGGAGCATACGGTGGAGGTCTGCCCGGCTTGGGAAGAGCACCGCCGTGTCCTCGTGGAGGCGATAGGCGGCAGAGATCTCTCGCGTCCGGCCCTGGTTCAGGCCATGGTACGGAGCGAGAGGACATGGGCAGCCGTCACCTCCTTCTGCGAAGCAGTAATGCTCGCGAAGGAGGAGGCGGGACGGTTGAGAGAAAGGCAAGTTTTGCGCCCCCTCGCCCCTAGCCGCCGCAGGAGACGCCCTGGGCGTCTGGAATCCCGGGTGGATTTCCGGCCACCGTAGGCGCGGGCTTGCGGACGGTGAGCAATGGGTAACTCACCGTCCGGTAAGGACCAGGGGTCGACGGCGCGTCGTATTCCACGCGCGCCTCAAAGAGATGTCGTCGGCACAATGTAGGGGTCCGCTAGGGCCGATGCCTGCCGGGGTCGCGGGAAAGTACTAAAGGGTCACCGAGGCCCCCGCAACACAGGCAACAGAAGGAATACGGGTGGGTTTTAGTCAGTAAGACTCTGACACACCCTCCCGCTCCACCCAGAGCGGGAGGGTGTTTTGCAAGTTATTTGATGATTTCCCATGTGTTTGGCAAGTTATATGATGATTTCCCATCCACAAAAAAAAAAGCCGTCTGTCATCGCGCTTCTCTTTATTTTCTATGCAATCTGATAGTGACCGCGGCTTAGGTGTTGGCAGCGTCTTAAGGCGCAGATATATGATTTTAGTGACTTTTAAATCTGTTATTTATTACACCTTCATATAAGTAATGCAAATAAGTTATGCATAAAATATATGTTCAACTAGAAAGCATACACCTCAATTCTTGTAGTAAAATACTTTATGAAATAAATTCAGGGAGTAATGTCTACTCGAAGCGTAAAAATTGATATTACTTTCAAACTACTTAAGATATTTTCATGATTTTTTTTTGTATATATCTTCGTACAGTATATTTTATTATCTGTGATTTTTTTCAAACATTTATGTTAACGTTACTAAAAATAAATATTCCCTATGAAACCGCGCGGCGTGAGCGCGACGCCTTGTATGTACAAGGCCAACGGCGATTTCCCGACCCTTAAGTGTTTCAACTTATCTCTAAAATCTGATGGTATTGAACCTGCAGTCTGGTGGTTGTGGATTTCAAGATTTTGGCAGCATGCTTCTTTGCAGAAAATCGATTTACGCAAGAACTTTCAGAATTCGGTCTGTACCTATGGCCTAAATTAGTTCCGACAACAAAAACCAGGGGCCAACTACCGTCTCTTAAAGCAGTATTATTTTAATATTACATCAGTGTGAGAATGAGATGAAGCTATACAGGGGGTTTAGCTCTATCTCTTTCCCACTATGAAGCAATATTAAGGCTCCTACATACTGGCGCGACTTGTCGCGCGACGCATCGCGACACAAAGGCACCGCTTGTAGCGCTACACGCGGTGTCTTTGTGTCGCGTCGCGTCGCGCGACAAGTCGCACCAGTATGTAGGAGCCTTTAAAATAATACTGCTATAAGAGGCGGTGGTTACCCCCCAGGAATCCTTGGGCCCAGCTTTCTAGATAGAGACAGAATTCCAAGCCAGCCAAAGTAACTTTTTCTTTGTCTTTGTAGAACTGTCAAACTTATATGGCTTGATACCGAGGCTTTTGGGTACTTTGTATATATAGTGGATGTTTTGTTATTTTTTTTGTAATATGCGTTTTATTTGTACAGAATAAACCAATTTTTTTTCTTTCTTTCTTTTTTTATTTTTCTACATTGTGATCACAAACTTAATGAAAAAATCACAGCAATAATTTCACCTAATGGTGCACCTTTTAGCAAAAAAGGTGATTACAATTTCCAGCTTTCATCCAAAAACAATTTCAACATGGCGCCGCCGCCGCCGCCGGCAAATATTTATCTCTAACCTGTCACAAATAATACCAAATACCCGTAAAACATGTCCGAACAATAACAATAGCTGCTTTACTTAATACTTTGGTTAACAAATAACTCCAATAATACTTTTTAAGGTTCCGTAACTGAAAAGGAAAAAACGTAACCCTTATAGGACGACTCGTGTGTCTGTCTGTCTGTCTGTCTGTTACAGTCGATTTGCCACGAATCTACTGCACCGATTACGTTGAAATTTGGTAGGTACACATGAATTTCTGTGACCCAAACACGAACGTGTAACTATGACATGAATTGAGTATGAATTTTGAATACGGGGTTCACTTTCGGGGTCAAAATTAAAAAAAAGTTTTGTTAACTCTACCGCGTTACATATTCCAGGATTGCATCTTTTTATAAATAAAAAAATATATTTTTTATGTTATTAAAGAAAATAAATGAAAATCTCCGAAACGGATGAGCCAATTTTGAAAAAAAAATAAAAACAGAGAATAGGTCTATACTTATAGATTAGAGGGAAACCTATAAGAAGTCCTTAAAATAGCATGGTAAAATCACTCAATATTTTACGTACTAAACTTACATTTGCTGTTGGAATGTATGGGGGAACAATGGAACATGTTTTTTGTAAGTTTGTTCTTGGGATAAATTCATCCCAACTACGGAACCCTTCATTGTGTGTGGTCCGACACGCACTTGGCTGGTTTTTTACAATAATCTCCTTGGGTACGCGAGCATAAGTTGGATAGACGCCGAGAGAAATGGCGCCAAAATGTGCAAACTTTTTTTTTAAGTCTGGTGCAATGATAGGTATTGCCGAAGGCATCGTGAGATAGTAAACATAGGTACTTTTTGAAGTGAAACTTTATAGGCGGCGATTCGATAATTGGACGCGAATTGAGAGTGAAATTTCAAGGATGCGTAAACTTACCATTTTTTTTTTAACTCTAAACGGGACATGAGTTTATATACGCCAGTTAGCAAGTTAACATTAAAAATAAACACAACTTTTTAATGATCTTCATTTATAAAAAGTGTAATTATATTCAGATTAATTATAATTATTTTTATTTTAACAAATTGTGAAAAACAAATCCACCACCGGTTCACCAACATTAAGTTGAAAAAAATAATAAAGCACAGTTCTGACAGTAATTTTAAATTATATGCAACATATTTTGTTTAAATATATTTATATTTGTCAGACGATATTCACGCGGTTTCGGAAAACGGGACTATTTTGCGTCCCGGAGCTTTGTTCGGGGACAACGGGGCAGGTAACCTAAAAAGGAGACAGTCCCGTTTAAAACGGGACGTGTGGTCTTTTTACCTTTACCTATAATGTTATGAGATTTATGATGACATGTTTACTATAAATCTAATATTGAGGAATTTTACAAAGTTAGCATGTGGGTTGTGTTTTAGGTGTTGTTACCGCGGTTTAGGTGTTGTCAGCGTCTTAAGTTTTGTCAATTAGTTAAAATGGTGAAACGATAATTTGTTCCATCTCCAAAGCTCTCCATAAATTAGCAACGTTACTGACTTAGCTAATCTTTATCACCGCAGTGGTAGCCAGTTCCGGGGTCGCAAGAAAGTCCGAAAGGGTTACCGAGCCCCTGGCAACACAGGCAACAGAAGGAACACGGGAGGGTTTTAGTCAGTAAGAGACTGACACACCCTCTCGCTCCGCCCAGAGCGGGAGAAGTTATTTGATAATTAGGCAAAAAACAAGTGATAGCCCGCGATATTCAAATAATCTTACGTTTTTTTGCAATTTTCAAGCCAGTCTCAGGTTTTATTTGTTCTATAAGAACAAATCTCTTAAGGAAAAGTTCAATGGAACAAATCTAACTTAGAGAGATCTATCAATGATTTTAATGATTATAATCCTGTAAATAGGTACCTACATATTTGTTATGTCGCGAATCATATTTTGATCAAGATACAACTTGGCATGTCCTGAAAATTGCCAAAAACATAAGTTTGAATTTTGCGGGCTACCACTGTTGGATCCACAGTGGTAGCCCGCAAAATTCAAATTTCAAAATGCACCGGACGTAACTCCGAGATCTACAAGGTGTCGTTTTGCATCCTCGTCAAATTTCAGGAGGCTGCTATGAAAGACATAATCAAATAAAATTACAATACCTGCTCCATAATTAATACGTACTTGTTTTTTTAGTTATTTAAGTTTGACAGTATTTTAGAATACACCACTTTCACAGAACAGAATCACCCCGTTGCGTATGCGGTAGTGTGTGTGTAAAAGGGCAGTTACAGTGCGGTATCACACGGGCCGCGTTTTAACATGCGTGTACCACACATGCCGATTTCCGAAAATAAAAAAAAAAGTAAGTAAGTCGTAAAGTAGTAAGTCCTGCTTGCTTGATTCGTGTCGAGAATCATTAGCATAGTTACCTCCTTGAATTTGACGAGGATGCAAAACGACATCTTGTTTAAAGGTTACTTAGCATTTCCTTTGACTTAGACTAGATAAGTTCCCGTCACTAATTATGTTGCCCTGGTAGTTTGACAGTTGGGCGAGCATGACAGGAATAACGCATAAGCTTTTGTTTCAAGAAAGCCGTGAACAGTAACACAATAACGTCTGTCCAAATACAGGGCTGTCGAAATAATGTTAATATGATGGAATCGGTTTCCCAGGATAGTACGTTCTAAGTAACGTTTATAGATCTCGGCCTAGGTATCTTCCTACGTATGTATTGTCTATATACATTAGCACCAATTTGGAATACGAGAATTAGTAGGTACCTTTTATTAATGCAAATTAATATTTCGCTGTATTCGCTTAATTTGTTAATTACTAGGTATTAATTAGCTGCCTAAAGGTATAGGTATTTAATAATTAATTTATTGAATAGAAGGCATAATCAGCCTATAATGTTCCAACTGCTGGGACACACGCCTCCTCTCGGGGAGAGGGGGCTGTAATCCACCACGCGGGGCCAGTGCGGGTTGGTAGATGTCACATGTCTTCGAATTTTTTGGTTTTAAGGACAGCCGGTTTCCTCACGATGTTTTCCTTCACCGGTTAATTAAATTATCTAATAGACATATAATCATGCATGGTATTTAATTACGAAGAGCCTTCGAATTAGATCCACCAGCTTGGTACACCCTGCAAGCTGTTAGGAAATAATTAAACAATTACTTAATTATTTAAGTATTTTAAATTGAAACTAGCTGCAGTGGTTGGGTCTGACTATTTTCAGGAATTAAGTAGGTAAATGCCTAAAGAAAAAAATAATTGGTTGTCTGTAAAGTCGGTTTCAATCAATCAATCAATCAACTCATCCTATAACAGTCCACTGCTGGACATAGGCCTCTCCCAGGCTGCGCCACAACACCCTGTCCTAGCCACCTTTTTAAGGTCGTCGGTCCATCTAGCTGGGGGGCGTCCCACACTACGCTTGCCGATACGCGGTCTCCACTCCAGGACTCGTCTGCTCCACTGGCCATCGGTCTTCCACAAATATGACCAACCCACTGCCACTTCAGCTTGCTTACTCTGCAGGCTATATCGGTAACTCCGGTTCTCTTCCGGATAACTTCATTTCTTATCTTATCCTTCAAAGAAACTCCGAGCATAGCCCGCTCCATGGCGCGCTGAGCGACTTTTAATTTGTGGACCAGCCCGACTGTCAGTGTTCACGTTTCGACACCGTATGTCATAACGGGCAGGACGCACTGGTTGAAGACCTTAGTCTTCAAACACTGCGGGATTGGCGACGAGAAGAATTATCTAAGTTTTCCAAACGCTGCCCAACCCAATCGGATCCACCTGTCGGCTTCTTTCTCATAGTCGGTTTACGGACGATAATTTTACGTGATAAAGAGAGAGAGATGCGTCACAAGCCGAACGCTTAGGCTGATCATGCCTCTCTATCGCTAGTTCCGCGCTCTCGCTTGCACGCTTGGCTCAGGCGGAACGTGACAATGAGTCATGCTTTTTCGTGCGTGCAGCCGGCATCGATTTATAAGACGTTGTCACGTCATAAATACTTGGAAAATCACCGTAATTCTGTTATCCTTATTATATCAATCTATTTGAGTTCGGCGCAGCATGTCTTTTCATTCCGTACTTCTCCATTAGTCGTCATCTCAGTAGCAGAAGCCAAATCATGGACTATGTCTGGAAAATCTAAAACAAATTTCAAAACCGGCCACGTGCGTGTCGGACCACGCACAATGAAGGGTTCCGTAGATGGGAAGTTGGGATGAATTTATCCCAAAAACAAAGTTAACATTGTAGTTGAAAACATATTCCCCCATACATCGATATATGCCACCGTCAATTCTCCAACTGCAAATTTAAGTTGGTCGACTATTACTCGTTAACTTGTAAAGCCCATTTAGCTATGATAGTTTTACTTTTAATTTCATTACAATATGTACTACTGCCATGATTTTTTTTACAAACCTTAAACAACCATTTAGCTGGCAGGGAGGGGGACACTTCATTTGACATTAAAGTGCAAACGGATCCTTGAATCGAAAAGTGGTGTTCACAGACCCGCAATATTTTTGAACGGCCTATCCGACGTCAATCCACACCATGGGATAGACGAGAAAGAAAAATATCATCCCCATATTACGTGCAAGGGAGGTAGGTACACTAAAAAAAAAAAATTTTAGATTTTATTTTAGCAATTTGTCGGCTTAATATAATAATATATAATATACCTATGCCAAATTACAGCTTTCTAGTATTAAGCGTCTCCGAGCTACATCGGGGACAGACCACGAAATAACTTTCAACGAAAACACAAAAGGCACAAAAAAAATATTTCGACAACATTTTAATTTTATTTTTTAATCGGCTACGCAACGCGCATTCTGCTTCATTGGTTCCCTGACGAGGTCTGACGTAAAGCAAGGAGCTGGCTACACTGGCGACCACACAACCACGGGTTATCGTAAAATATTAACCGAAATCCAATTTTATGGTGGATTATTGTTGTGTGGATGATGCTTATTTTTTGTTTATTTACGCAATTTCGATAGGAAAAGCAGATGTTTGTGGGTGTTCTGTAGATTATAGAGGATTAAAAATGTATTTTTGGTTGGCGAAACTATGGGATTTGGTCAAGGTGTGATCATTATTACCTTATTTACTTACATTTTTTATTTTTTGTCCTGGCTGTCATGTGTAGATCTTTGACAGTGATAACGGGTAATCAGAAGCCTGAAAGTCTAACAACCAGTCTTACCAAGGGATATCGTGTTACCCAGTAACTGGGTTGTGGAGGTCAGATAGGCAGTCACTCTAGACACTAGACTGGAAGTCGACCCCAACATAGTTGAAAAGGGCTAGACAGACACTGTTATACAATTTTTGCGATGGGTCGCACAGTGCGCTGGATTGGAGGGTGGAAAGTCGACAGGAACCTAGTCACTGTGTATAACAGGGATTATTTTTCAGGGATATTGTTTTCCGAAATGAACTGATACCTCAGACCCAGCCATATTTTTTCATCTTGTACTAATTTGTGCACGCTTACTGACTAGTTGAGTTTTTTAAAAGTACAACAATGATACTTCCAACTAAAATAGTAGTCATTCTTATAACAATTTGGTACACGCAACACAACTTATATACTATCTTGAAAGTTAAACAAATAAGAACTTGCCCCAAAATCGGTTTTTGTTATGTCGTATGAAACCGATTTCGACCCCAAAGGGTCTATATCGACCACTTTGGGAGTCCCTGGTGTATAAGAAAGAACCTTGTTGAAAGTACAAGTAAATAAAAATACTATACTATTCTACTATCGATGGTAGCGAGTACTGAAGTCTGCTAGTACCTACTCTGCCTACTGTAAGGATCAGAATCAGAATCAGAATTAATTTATTTGTAAGAATGTAGTTTTACATAACCAAATTACAAGATGATTATTAACATTAACTAAATTAAATTAAAACTGGGTTAAACCTAAAAAAGGCCCTCGGGGCATTGTACCGAGGATGCTGGCGGCATTTTCTCGCTGAATTGCAATGCTGATGCGTTGCGCGAGAAAGCCGCCAACTATTCGGTCACCAGCTACATCAACTACGCACTGGGACCCCACGGACCGAGGGTCTCTACGCCAAAGGGCACAAAGTTGTAATCTCTGCCAAGGCCTCTATATTTAATAAATTTCTTGTTTTACATTGTTTGGTGTAGATATTTTTTTAGTTCTATATATTCTACCAGAACATTGGTGTATTCAAATGTCATTCTGGCGCAGACATATTATGATTTTAGTGACTTTTAAATCTCTTATAACGCCTTCATATAATCCAAGTAAGTTATGCAAAAAATGACTGTAGGTAAACTAGAACGCGTACACATCGATTCTATGTGTGAATACCTATTTAGGTATTTTAGTACAATATTTTATGAAATAAATTCAGGGAGCAAAGTCTAGGTACCCAAAGCATAAGTATTATACGATATTACTTTTAAACTACTTAAGATATTTTCATAATAAACATAAATATTTGAAAATCATAGATCTAATTATCCGTGATTTTTCAAATAAGTATTTATGTTTGCGTTACTAAAAATAAATATTCCCCCTATGAAAACTTGAAACACCCCCCTACAAAAACAGTTTCTAATGTGTCGAATAAAGAATCATCAAAAAATGTTTAATTTCTTAAACAATTGTTTAAAAATAGTTTTAAAAACATAAACACTTTCTTCTGGAAACAGTCTCCATAGAACAAAATCTCTTTCACAACAAACTTATTGCTCTTTCACTGTCGATATTATACTCTCTTTACCATCCATTGCTTATTTTGTACGCAGCAGTGACAACAAACTACATATATACAAGTCAATGATCATCAAAAAGATAAAACTGATTGATAAAATCTATTGAAAATAAAATCAAGATCATTGTCCTTTTGTCTCCATCCTCTGATCCCCTCTAAGCGGATTGGGGATGGATAAAAGGGAAAACTGTCCCATTGTCATCCCCATAATATTTGTTGTGTACTAGGATGTAAGCAGAGAAGCGAGAAATTGGTTTAAAAGCGTTATACCCAGTTTTGATAACGCCGCCTTTTAGAGCGATGCCGTCGGATAGAGTTGTTTTGGCGAACAAAGAAATTGGCAACCTACGTTTAAAAATGTGTTGCTATCTCATTGTGATCTATTAACTTGATGTTGATTAAGTTGACAATAATGTGTTTGTGTATGAATATTAGGAAATAATTGCAGAAAAGTAGGTAATCAAAATTGATAAAAAAATATTCGAGTTTACTCGCCTATTTTTCTCAATAAGAAACGATTCGATCGTGCTTGTGACTAAATAGTAACAGCCGCACGGGTCAATCGATCAGGTTAAGCTTCGCTTGCCGCGGTTGGTCCGTAGATGGGTGACCATCTTTACATACCCTCCGTGCGTCGGAAAGCACGTTAACGTTGGTCCCGGCTGTCGATCGGGGATCTTTTGACAGTCGTTACGGGTCATCAGAAGCCCAAAAATCTGACAACCAAGCACCAAGTACCAAGGCGTATCGTGTTACCCAGTAACTGGGTTGTGGAGGTCAGATAGGCAGTCGCTCCATGTAAAATACTGGTATTCAGCTGCATTCGGTTAGACTGGTAGCCAACACTAACGAAGTTAGGAAAAGGCAGGCAGATGAACCAACGATTCGAACGTTTTTTTTTTTCAATAAAAATACGACAATTACCTATTTCAAACCGTGCGCCTAGATTCTGACTTTTCATAATTGAGTAATAAGTCAGTATGGAACAAAAGTCAGAAATTAGAGAGTCAGCAATGAAATTACAAGATGATTATTAACATTAACTAAATTAATTTAAGCCTAAGAAAGGCCCTCGGGGCATTGTACCGAGGATGCTGGCGGCATTTCTTCGCTGAATTGCAATGCTGATGCGTTGCGCGAGAAAGCCGCCAGCTTTTCGGTCACCAGTTACATCAACTAGACGTTTCGCGATTTCCGCAAATAACTTATGTGCACTGGGACCCCACGGACCGAGGGTCTCGACGCCAAAGGGCACAAAGTTGTACTCTCTGCCAAGGCCTCCATATTTAATAACTTTCAGAAAGTCAGCAATGTAGGTGCTAAACCTACATTTCCCAAAACTAAAAACTACGTTTTTTTTAACAATGACTTTGACTTTATCTTGGTGTCAGGTAAATTGTTATTGGTGCCGATTCCCTTGTTCACAAACTAAACTAAATTTAAGTTCAGTGCATCTTTTTCTTTCTATTTCATTAAGAAAAGGACAGAAGATACATTTTAGTTTAGTCCTGTCAAATTAATCAGCGTCTGTCACTACTCCATACAAGTTTAGACGTGATTAAAAACTTGCCTACTAAAATTACGTCAATTTACGTCAAGCGCTGATTAATTTGACAGGACTAAACTAAAATTTATCTTCTATCCTTTTCTTAATGAAATAGAAAGAGAAAGATGCACTGAACTTAAATTTAGTTTAGTTTGTGAACAAGGGAATCGGCGCCATTATGCATAATACTTACCTAAGATACTTTAATTAAACTTTCATTGTTTTTTTTATCCGAACTGTGTCTGGATTATCTAAGGCCGGTGCGGCGCCACCCTGCAAATATTTGCTTTCATCCTAAGAAAACACGGCGGAGAAAGTTTGAGATGTAATTATTGTTAGTTCTATATTTTGTTTGGTTTGTTAGATTTTACGGGTTCGATAGAACGGTAAGAATTCCACGAGTCATTACACCTTATAGTCTAGACCAGCACCTTAACTGCACTCACAATTTGAATGATTTTGAAGTATATTATCTATTTATTAGTGGCTTTTGTGGACAGGATACTAATTAAGACTTGTTGCAGTTGTAAGGGCAATGGAGAGGGCTATGCTTGAAGTTTCCCTACGTAATCGAATCAGAAATGAAGAGATCCGCAGGCGAACCAAGGTTACCGACATAGCCCGAAGAATTGCCAAACTTAACTGGCAGTGGGCAGCGCACATTGCTCGCAGAACAGATGGCCGATGGGGCCGAAAGGTTCTGGAGTGGCGACCGCGTACCGGAAGACGTAGCGTTGGAAGGCCTCCTACAAGGTGGACCGATGACTTTGTGAAGGCTGCAGGAATCCGCTGGATGCGGGAAACACAAAACTGGTCGAAATGGCGGTGCTTGGGGGAGGCCTATGTCCAGCAGTGGACATTTTTCGGCTGAAATGTTGATGATGATGATGATGACAGTTGTAATCGCAAACATGTCATTTGGTATATAAGGTTTTTATTATTTTATTAATATTTTACATAGATTCTTTTATATTTTGTGAATGTAAGAACGTTGTAGGCTTAATAGACTAGATTTGTAGATCATTTATTTTTTGTTAAGTACCTGGTACTTCTTGACAGGCCTACACTTAAGGCACTGACAAGACCCAATTGACCAAAATAGGCTTCGCTTAAGAAAAAAAATTGCCAAATCTGTATAGTTTGTGGTAGCGGAAAAAATATATGTTAATTTTGAACATATTTCCCAGAACTTGGTTGTTACCAAAACACGTTTTGAAAACAAAATCTCGATACAAACTAACGTTAAACTAACCTCATACTTTGAGTTCTAATCCAAAATATCTGTATCAAATATCAACCTACGTTACGTATTTAATTAATAACAAGAACGTCTTATTCGAATGTAGAACTTGGTTGTTTTTAATTTTCGATTACTCAACTCAATTTTGAGTAAATAGATAATTACTTCATATTTTGCAATAAATTACAAGCGTTGTGTCATCGCGCTTCTCTTTCTTTTCTATGGAATTTGACAGTGACCGCGGTTTAGGTGTTGTCAGCGTCTTAACTCTGTAATTTGAAAACATTGTACAAGCCAATTATGTTTAAAAGAGTGGAGTTTCTTGCCGGCACTTCTCTATAGGAAACGACCAATTGGAACCGTGCACCTAGCTTCTGACGTTTCATAAGTGCTCATGTAGCTATATGTGAAATAAAATATTTTGATTTACCTATTACTAATCCATTGCTTTAATTGCTAGAAAAACTTGTCTGCTCAACAACGTAAAAAACGCAATGAATTTTGTTCAACTGTCAAAATGTAACCCATCGCATTGTGTGTTATGAAATCACCTCGCCGCCGGTCACTAAGCTGCATTCAAACTTAAAATTCAAAGCATTTGTTTGAATTAAGCCACACATTAGTACACACGGCTACACATCAAGCTATAAATTTCCAGTTTACGCTGACCTCGCATTGTACGGCAATCCTATACAATGCGAGATCAGCTTATACTGGAAAAGTATAGCTTGATGTGTAGCCGTGTGTACAGGCACTTTTGAATTGTCAAAGAGTCGGTCAGTCAGAAAGTTGAAGCTAGTTGCCCATTCCAAAACGTAGATCTCTATGGAGAAGAACGGGCAAGACACTCCAAGGACACTCTTTTAAATCAAGATATTACAAATCCTGGGTACATTATTCTCGTTACTTCTTTACGTGAGAACAATGTCAAAAAAAAATATTAAAACAATTCAAAATCATCATCACCATCATCTGCCCAGCCTTTTCCCAACTAGGTACGTTGGGTCGGCTTCCGATCTAACCGGAACATAGAGCGACTTCCTATCTGACAGTCTCAGTTACTGGGTAAGGTAAGACTGGTCGTCAGACTTTCGGGCTTCTGGCGACCCGTAACGACTGTCAAAGATCCACGAAAGACAGCCGGGACCAACGGCTTATCGTGCTATCCGAGGCACGGTATGTAAAGATGGTCACCCGTCTACGGACCAACCTCGGCAAGCGTAGTTTAACCTGATCGATTGACCCGGGCGGCTGTTATTATTTAGCCGCAAAGACCCCCTCAAAACATTAAAAATAAGCTCATTATTTGGAAACCTAACTCTTTGCTAAGATTCCTAAATATTTCAAAGCCTAAGCGGTGGCACTTAACCACCTACAAAACGGCCGATGAGAGATTGCGTTCCTGACAACCGTCAGCTGAGAACTGCCACTCACCATATGCATTGTGAAGAGTATAAATGGCTTAGCAACCATATTAAAGTACCTAATCGAATCGCAACTCATTAAATACTTCTTATGCAGTAGTTCCGGTGGCCATCTGTGGTCTTCATCATCAATTCCACTTCACCAAATGGTGCTTTCCAAGAGCAATTGCACAAGTTACTACAAAAAATACCTAAATCGCTATAAGTGTGCCTTTAAAATTTGAGGATTTCCCTCGATTTCCATGGGGTCCCCTCATCAGATTATGACGTGGTGACAACGGGACCACCTCGGGAGCATGCCCTTTCAAACAAAAAAGAATTTTTAAATCGGTAAATAAAAAAAAAAAACATATACCTATACGGTCGAATTGAGAAACTGATACCTCCACCTTTTTGAAGTCGGTTAAAACGAAAACGTGTCTTACGAATCTAACTTTATTAGTTCCTAATCGTGTCCAACTGAGAGAAGTCAGGAACACATTCTCTCTGCGGCCGAAATATAATAACAGAAAACGTACTTACCACAATAGGTATCTATATATGTATACCTACCATACGTTCCAAACCAATTGGAATGCCACGAAAATTATTCCGAACTCGATCATTAAAAACTTATAAATTCTTTCTTCGTTATCTGATACCAAATCTTAGATTATCGGCACACGATCTAGCTCTGAACTAAACGCCATGAGGTCTTACAGAGACGGACTTAGTCTGCTCATTCTGTCAATCAATCAATGAATCAATCAACTCAGCCTATAACAGTCGTCGCGAGAAAGTACTAATGGGTTACCGAGGCCCCTGGCAACACAGGCAACGGAAGGAATACGGGTGGGTTTTAGTCAGTAAGAGTCTGACATACCCCCTCCCGATCCGCCCAGAGCGAGAGAAGTTATTTGATGATTACCCACCCAAAAAAAAAAAACATGCCTATAACAGTCTACTGCTGGACATAGGCCTCTCCAAGGCTGCGCCACAACACCCTGTCCTCCGCCTTCCGCATCCAGTCTGTCCCAGCCACCGTTTTAAGGTCGTCGGTCCATGTAGCTGGGGGGCGTCCCTCCTCACTACGCTTGCCGACACGCGGTCTCCGCTCATTCTATAAATGATGCTAAAGATCATATCATTACGCCTACTCCCTAAAGGGTTAGGCAGAGGTGTAAGTAGAGGTGTACATCGACATTTCGCCAGTTATGTTTAAGTCCCATGTAATATTTTAACTTTTGTGTCTTTAAAAAAAGAGTTCTGTATCCAATTATGAACATTTTTCCACATACGAGAATCCGGCCCTGCACTGCCTAATTATCTCGACACTTAAAACCTAGGCATACTCGATTACCTACTTTCGTTCCTAGGCTGAAAACAAGAGATGTTATCAGCTAATGAGACGCACGTTATTTAGTCGGTACGACACACGATACGCCTTGCTATCATAATTAATTAATGAGGACTGCTTGCCTACTTAATGAAGGACTTAATGATATGCCTAATAGTAGGTGGGTAGGGAGGTAGGTTTGGGTATCAAGTTTGATAGGTGAGGCTCAGTTATGATGAGATTATGATTAAGTTTTGAGAAGGTAGGTAGGTACAGTCAGCAACACAAGTCCATAAAAACTTCTTTTTTTTTAAATATGCCTAGACTTTTCCCAACTATGTTGCGGTAAGCTTCCAGAGTAATCGGATGCTGCTGAATACCAGTATTTTACATGGAGCGACTGCCTATCTGACCTCCACAACCCAGTTACTGGGTAATACGGTACACCTTGGTAAGACTGGTTGTCAGTTTCGGGCTTCTGGCGACCCGTAACGACTGTCAAAGATCCACGAATGACAGCCGGGACCAACGGCTTAACGTGCTTTCCGAGGCACGGAGGGGTCTTGGTATGTAAAAATTGTCACCCATCCACAGACCAATCCCGGCATGCGTAGCTTAACCTGATGGATCGACCCGTGCGGCTGTTATTACTAAGCCACGAACTCCTCTCATTAGTTATTAATCAAAGTATTTAAATAAAATCGGAAAAGTTCAAGTAAAATTTAAAGCTAAGTATCTTGTGTCTGCCGGGGTCGCGGGATGGTACTAAATGGTCACCGCAGCCCCTGGCAACTCAGGCAACGGAAGGAATACGGGTGGGTTTTAGTCAGTAAGAGTCTGACACACCCTCCCGCTCCGCCCAGAGCGGGAGAAGTTATTTGATGATTTCCCACCCAAAAAAAAAAAGTAAGTAGGTATCTTGTGTCAATGTTACTGGACTTTTTTTGCTGACCTTCTATTCTGTGAATGTTGGATGAAATTAGGTAAGTAAGTACATATCTAGTAGGTAGTAGGTATTGGTATAAGTACCTACGTAAGTACATGCTTAGGTCGATAAATGTCCTGGTTTATTTGATTACTAGAGCAGTGGTGGCCCAGTGGTACCTATCGGTCGCGACTTACGAGTTGTACCTATGTCGTAGGTTCGAACCAGACAGACGCTTTACTTTGTGTAAATTATTTCATCACCACTGCTCTCAAAACGGTGAAGGAACATCGTGAGGAAACCGGCATGTCCTAGAACCAAACATCGAAGACATGTGACATCTACTAACCCGCACTGGACCCGCGTGGTGGATTATGGCCCACTCCCTCTCACAGAGGGGAGGCCTGTGTCCCAGCAGTGGGAACATTATAGAGTATTTGATTACTGTGTGGAAGAAAAACTTACAATAGGTAGGTACTTAGGTTAAAATAGGTAGGTACAAGCTTACACTGAGCATCATACTCGGGACATCACGGCTCAAGGCTAGGTAAGTCCTGTCGGGGTCGCGGGAAGGTACTTATGGGTCACCGAGGCCCCCGCAAAACAGGCAACAGGAAGGAATACGGGTGGGTTTTAGTCAGTAAGAGTCTGACACACCCTCCCGCTCCGCCCAGAGCGAGAGAAGTTATTTGATGATTTCCCAGCCTCAAAAAAAAAAAGGCTAGGTAAGTAGGTACCTAGGTACTATTTAAGTTACTAGGTATAATAATAGGTAGGTACTCTCTATTCAAGAGTGGGTAGGTCAAGATAAGAAGGCAAGTTATTACTTAGACCATTCGTTAAGAAAATAGCAGATAGGGATACATTCCTAAGTCGAATTATTGTTTTTTTGAAATTGTAATAAAATGGTCATATTTATTGAAATGGGTGATGGTTTAGTTTAATCGATGTGTATAAGTGCAAAATAAATGTTTAACTAATATCTAATAAAGTGTTAAAGTCTAGAATACAATAAATACAATAAATATGACCATGTTATTACACAAAATGACAGCTAGCATGTCAGATTACTCCAGTGAATTAATAATTCGACTTTAAATACCTGACTTACCCCTAATATTATTAACTAACCTACTTATACCTAATATTATTTTCAAAACTATCGTAAAATAGGTATTTAAAAACACCTACTAAGAAAGAATCCTTCGTAGATAGACCGTTCATAAACAAAATGCCTTCTTTTTTAAATACTATTAAGAGTATCAAAAAGGGAAAAGGTCTGAAACGTTTCCTACAATTTATTGACGTTCTCCCTTCGACATTCAAATTCAAATGGATTCTATCCGTAGGCGTATCGTTTCGAGGCGTTGTCTAAAGCGACCAATCAGAGCAAAAGGATCACCCTCCAAGGATAATGCTTTATTGTGATTGGTCGATTAGTTGAGACCGGATAGTGATGTCCTGATGATCCTTTGTTGGTTGTCTCTTTCACTTTTGTAGTCTACCATCACATATCTACACCATCCTACCAGCTCTTTTTATTGAATGAATAATGTTTCCTGAAAGTACTGTTTAATGTTATTTTAAATGTATTGGACTAAATAAAGCGTTTTACTTCGAAGGTAATACCTACCGATGTAACAAACTGTTTTTACCCTGAGTGCTGGGTGCGTTTAGGCATTTTCATCGAAATTGTAAAATAAACTCATAAATACTCACACAAAAACACATACACTTATTTTTCGCACTAAAAGAATCAAGATATGGACCAACGAAGGAAATATTATCAGCTACGACGATCGCACACAATGTGCTACGACAAGGCTACAGAATAACGAATCCAGCAGTAGCACCCTCTTCTGGCTAGGCCGGTAACTAAAACTACTTTAACGACATCTATTGTCAAAAATACTACAACAGCTGACAACGCCATCTAGTAGAATTTTATTAGAAACAGTTTACACTGAAAACCTTAAAGATATTCTACTCAACGCTAGATGTCGCTAAAAACTTTTTTCGTAAAATTAACAGACAGACGAATTAATTTATTCCAATTTAATATAGCTTATTATTAAACTTTTGTTTATATTCGATAGTGCAAGATCAGTTTTCATGAATATTGAATATTTTTTTGAAATGATTTTCCCTTAATTTTTTTGTTTCATTTTTTTAGTTATTGCAACATTAATTGACGCGTGTCTGATACATGCGCAATACAAGTG
Source organism: Atethmia centrago (assembly GCA_905333075.3). Lineage (NCBI taxonomy): Eukaryota > Metazoa > Arthropoda > Insecta > Lepidoptera > Noctuidae > Atethmia > Atethmia centrago. The sequence goes on from HG995385.1 coordinate 22,546,344, forward strand.
GCTTTCAAATGACGCGTTTGACATTTCTGTCATTTCACTTTTTACATACGTGTCAAGCAAACTTGCGCGTTTGGCTTTAGCGGCCCTTAATTTTAGGAATTAATTGTGAGTAGAATTTTATTTTAACTATAATTCTTATCTATTACACCTGTGTGACTGTTGTGCATAGTTAGTGTGCCATTTTTCATGTAAAAACTCCAATTTAACTAGTAAGTTTCGTCGGCCTGTTTACACTATAGTTCCATTACGTGTATGTAATAACATTTTTCTCGATAACAACGGCTGATTTAGTGTGTAATTCATGTTAAAACCGCGACCGTAGCTCGTTACTTTATAAATTACGCATGTAGTGCCATTACTTTGTCTCAAAAGCATTTTGTGACCGATTTATTTTGAATCCAGCTGTGCCAATAGATACTGTGTGTTTTCCTGTAATCCATCGCTTTCACGAATATTTAGGATAATTATGACGTAAATAAAAAGTGAAACTTAATACATTAATGAAGATTAACGTGTTGACCTTCGTTGTGCTATTTTAATTGAGTATTTATCATTAAGCTTAATCACAGCGTTGTTATTGAAAGATAATGAGAATCTTTAAATTGACACGTATTCAACGTGGAAAGTAGATCGTTTTGGTTGTTTTACTAACGTAAAGCACGCGTTTCCATTTGAACAGATATTTTTATGTGTATCTCACAGTTATAAGTTGAACATACTGTGCCAATTTTAAAGTAGTGAAATAAGTTATATCTGTTGACATATTTTTGAGGTGAAAAACTTGTAAAACAAGCCTTTTCTGCATTTCCAACAGTGATTTTCTGTTAAGTGCGAAAAGTGGGTATATTGCACTAAATTTTATTATTATTTACTCAATAGGACAAGAAAATCTGTAGGATTATGTTAGAAACTTCAATATTTTTCCAATAGATTTGTTGAATAAGTTTAGTCAACCATATGTTTATGTGGAATTGCCTGCATCACTGTTTTCCTTAAATAAATGATTATCTTGTAATAGTTGTATGAGAGAATCAATTATTAACTTGAAAAACTAGAGCATGTCATAATTCCCAAAGTGGCAAATGTACTCTCCATATATTATGTATAAATACTTATCTGCTCTTCTAACGGATTGCCAAGTGAAAGTTTGTTATTACTTTCATTTTTAGCTTGCAAATCTGATAACTTGGTGAATTAAATTTTCAATGTAAAATCATCGAAATTTATTGTTTCTCAAATTGAATAGGTATAAAAACATAAATTACCCGTATTCAAATCACAGCCATTCTTACGTGTTGGTGTACAATAAAGCATATTCTGTCTAAACTATTTATTCTTTGACAGTCGTATGAAATGGCTATTAGATGATAAATTGATGTTGTGTGTCAAGTTCTTAGACAATTAATGTCCCTGACTGCATACATACATCTGTATACAGTAACACATCAGTCTGAAATCATGGTAATCATGATTCATGTCAGGAAATAAAGATTTCCTGACATGAATCATGATTACCAATACATGCACTTAAAATTTATTTTCCTGTGTATTTTCACCTCAAAACTAACCAATGTGTTGTCAAAATTTGTACCTGAAAAAAAAAGACAGGATACTTTTCATCTGGGAAAATAAAATATTTAGAATCAGTAGTAGTGGAAAATAAATATAGTTTAATTTATCAAGGACGGCTAATGAGACACAATTGATCTTTTATTGTTTGACTCCGAATCGGTGTCGCGCGGGGCTTAAAAGGTTAAAGTGCTGAAACCCACTTACTGGTTGAATTATGCAATTCAGATTTTGCAACCAACCAGCACAGTAAGTGTTTTAGAGACATTCGTAACAAAGAATTTTCTCTTATTTCAGGACAAATATATCTGCAAATCATTAAAAATGGCCCCAAAACAGAGGATGCGTATCGCCAACGAGATTGCCAGCAAAAACATCACATTGAGAGGCAATGTGCCTAAGTCGACCAAGGTAGTACGTACCACCAATTTAGTTTTTTTTATTTTTATTAATATAAGTTACTAACTTCTTGTCTAGGTATAGCGAAGTTTTGATAAGCAACAATTTACTCTTGCAGAGTAAATAAATTGTTCTTACAAGCGATCTTGCAGAAATTGACTTTTGCAAGCAAATTTTTACCATGTAAACAATTGCAGCACTCAGCTCACTTCTGCAAGTTTTCTGCTTGCAGAAGTCAACTTTTGCAAGTTTTGTTCTCTGAACTTGGCTTGTTCTGATACTAATTCTGTCCTTTTTCAGTAATCAATTTGCAAGATGTTTTATTTTAATTAATTTTATTTGTGTGTGCAAATGAGTGTGGTCTCCTCTTTGTCTTAAGTAACTCCAATAATTAACGAGTGAATATTATATAACGTGCTATTTCTCTTGCTGTAAAGGACTTATTACTACAAATTGACTTGAGAAGAAGTGACAAGAACTCTTAGGACCTGTGCACACCACGTTTTTTAAACGCGCCGTTGACGCGCGTTTGTAGCGATACAGACGCGATACGCACGCGAGTCAGACCAGCCTGTATACTTTCTGTAGGATAAAAGCGCGCCGTCGACGCACGTTTCTAAAACGCGCGTCAGCGGCGCGTTTAAAAAACGTGGTGTGTACAGGCCCTTAGCTGACATTTTGGCGATTTTAATTTTTTACGTAGATATACTTCAAATAATCGTTTGCGTGAACAGCTAACTTTAAATCTTATTTTTTAACGAGTTACTATAAAATCAAACGTTTTTTTTTTCGTTTCCTGTAAAGTTATGTTTTCGTATAGAAAGATTCTCGCTTCATCGTCGAAATAATTATGATATTGATTTTTTATTTTAATCTTAATGGTTGGTGCATACAATGATCCCAGTATGCTTTATCTAATACAAAAGTAGTTAATACAAACAATTTTACAGATAACCTAAGACATTTCACATTTTGCAGTGATTATCTAATGACTGATCATGCTTGAGTAATCTCTTGAAAGTGAAAGGCAGAGAAGTGTAATCAAACTAAATAAAAGTGAATAAAATTGCTGCCGTGAAGTGATGCAAAAGCTAACTTTGTATCACTTTTATCACAATAATTGTTGATTCACTATTATTTTTCAATTCTGAAAGCAGTGGCTACTTACGAGTTGTAAGTTGTAGGTTCGAACCCTGAAAGGAGCTTTACTTTGTGTAAATTATTTCATCACCGCTGCTCTAAAAACGGTGAATAAAAACATCATGAGGAAATGTTCCTAGAACCAAAAATTCAAATTCCACCCCCTCTCACCGAGAGGAGGCCTATGTCCCAGCAGTGGGAACATTATAGGCTGAGTATTTAATTCTGTGGCGGCCATAATTTTTTTTTTTTTGCTTTTTTGCCCTATTTAGATGTCAAGTTCAAGTTTTATTGTCAGCTCTTAAATGTATGTAGGTTTGCATGGAAGTCAAGAAAATATTGTTTCAAATATTATTGATATCGCAAATAGTATTTTTTTTATAAAAGACTAGCTCCTCTCCGTGACTGCGTCCGCGTGGTCAACCATAAATCAAATCAAAATATTTTATTTCCCCTAAACCTACATGGGCACTTATGAAACGTCAGAAGCTAGGTGTACGGTTCCAATTGGTCGTTTCCTATGGAGAAGAGCCGGCAAGAAACTCCACGTTTACTCTTTTAAAATAAACCCTTTAGCATAAAATATATAGCTTTAATAGCACTCGGCAAGATTTTGGCTTTCTATCAGTGCAAAAACTTTTTAAATTGGGTGAGTAGTTTCGGAGATCACTTACCTCCTACATCCAAACTTACAATATTTACCCCATCATAATATTAGTGTGGGAGCCAGTACACAAACGTGAATTCATACATAACTTAAGTAGCTATGGACATAAAACAATAAAAAAATACTTTTATTTTTAAATGAACAAATTGCGCATAACTTTAATGGCAACATTCCACAATATAATCTTTTGCACAAACGCGTGAAATCAATTAGTAACTCTAGAAGTATTGTGTTGAATATTTGAATCATAACTAGGTAATTGTTTTCATGGTGCTATATTAGAATAGAAATACCGTGGCCATTGATTATTTTTTCACTGAAAAGAAACTAAAATAATAAGGAGAGACATTTAAAGACAATCAAAACTACGCACGTTTAGGGGCAAACTGGTTATTTTCAGCTCTTGGTGTTGAACCGAGCATTGAGAATCCAACAGAGTACATCTCAGCGCGTCAAAAAATCCACTGTTGGATTTTCAACTCTCGGCGCTAAACAGGGCGTTGAGAATCCATTGTGCGATAAAAAATCGCCCATGGGCTCGACGAGGGCTTAATCTGTCGTTTATGCCAATGTTAAAATATATGTAATTGATTCTTTAAATTTTAGGAAACCAATCACGACATCTTAAATGTGATTCAAAGCCGATTGCCTTAAATAAGCTTTTAGAAACCAAGCTATAACAGTCAGGATCCTCATTAACACAGTTTGTGTGGAAAGTTCCTTTTTTTCTTTGTTTATTTATATGTTTCACCTCTTTCCAGGAAAAGGACGACCAGTACCCCGTCGCGCCCTGGTTGCTTGCCCTCTTCATATTTGTAGTGTGCGGATCAGCAGTGTTCCAAATAATCCAATCTATACGACTCGCCTAGATCCCCTTGTGATTCCCACACCCTTGACTGATACTTTACCATTGTGGCTTGAATCGTTTCTAACAGGCTTTTGACTTCTTACTATCTTCTGAAAGCCTGGTACTTTTTTGAACGGATGAGATTAACCAACAGCAACTTGCTTGAACGGAGCCTTGTTGTATGTTCTATGCATTTCTGATTGCCTAGTATTTTATAGGCTATGTAATCTGTTTTATCTATTTAGGCTCAATGTAGTCTTAAAATATTTAGCGCATATTAATAGCGAAAATTAAAATGGATCGTTTCGTCCAGTTTCTGTATGCAAGACCATAGATATTTTCCATGTATCGAAACCTTTCAAGCCACAAATCCCGTAGTAAATTACAATAAATTTTATAAATATTGTGCATACTAGGAGATTTCTTTGAAACCTCCTATTATGAACAATGACTGCGCAACTCTCTATGTAGCTTTCAAAGTTGCATTACATTATGTTTAATTATTCTTAAGCGCAGGTTTTAAACAATATAATCTCAAGAAAAACATAATTGTACGTACTATATTCTTGTATATTGTAAAAATGAATTTAATGTTAAGGTTAAAAAATCGAGAGCATTTAGAAAAATGTTGTTGAAATTCATTCCTTTAATTTTTATTTGAGACCAATATGTGTAGACGCACAAGAGTGCGACTTTGCCCTTCAAAGTCGTGGTTTTTTTTTTATTTTTATTTGATTTTAGTTCAATTTTTAATTGTAAAAATATAGAAAAAATGTTTTATATTCGCGCCACGCTAACGAAATTATTTGTCGGTACTATTTTTAATTTTAAATGTAATTTATTTGATTAAATACAGTATATTTGTCATATTATATAAAGCTTTTTCATTGTGAACCTCCTATCATATTCACACAGGCATCGCCCAATACCAACGGCCCAATACACATTCGTACAGAATACAGAATTCCCAGAAAAAGTATGCGCTCTGGCAATCATCGTCTATCTTCGGAAATACGAACGCGCGATGTTGAAATCTATTTTAATATAGATTAACCTATTGACTGCTACGTCAAAAAAGCAAAAACGTGCCCTCGGCGCCAAGCTACGAATTATTCATTAAAGCCTGTCATGTAGTCGTGACCGTGGCGTGCTGGGCACATTTTAGTTTGTCATCTATACACGACTGGCAGTCAAAAGGTTAATTAACACGTTGGCGGACAGTAAGGCCCACAGGCGTCTAGGTACCTAAATGTGATACGACAGTACGGCTGTCGTCTGTGTTTTTACTTGCATAAAATCAGTAAAAAACGATTTTTTGAAAATAGTGTAGTGACAGTACAAAAGTCGTAATTACACCTGCGGTGACAGTACAACATGCCATTCTCTATGATAGTATGGAAAATCGGTCGTCGTGTGGCGTACTGATTTTATGAAAGTAAAAACATAGACGTCGACAGGCGTACTGTCGTATTACCTAGACGCCTGTGGTCGTTACTGTCCGCCAACGTGTTAAAGAGCACTTAAAACCGTGGAAGTAGGTACGAGGGCTGCACTAAAATTATCGGGAATGGAATATTTCCACTGTTCCTGTCATATTAAAATCTTTTTAATTGAAAACTCCTTGGTTTTAAAAATCGAATACCATTTATTTATTTAAAAAAAGATTCTCGGTCTTGTCACAAGGTTTTGTCAAACTTGTTTAGTCGTTGAGAAAATGGAATTGACTCGAGAAAATTCAAGAGCAATGATGTATTATGACTTTCGAAGTGGTTTAACACAAAAACAGTGTGTTGACCGGATGATTTCTGCATTTGGTGATGAAGCCCCATCCAAAACCACAATTTATCGCTGGTTTGCTGATTGCAACGTGGACGTGTCAAGCTCAGTGATGATCCCCGTCAAGGTCGTCCAAAAACTGCAGTCACCCAAGAAAACGTTGATGCTGTGCGTAAGCTGATTGAGGAAGATCGACATGTGACATACCGCAAAATTCAGGCAACTTTAGACATTGGCATGAGTCAAATACAAATAATCTTGCATGAACAATTAGGTGTAAAAAAGTGGTTTTCCCGAATCTTGCATGAACAATTAGGTGTAAAAAAGTGGTATTCCCGATGGATACCGCATTCGCTCTGTGAAGAGCAAAAAGCGGCTCGCGTCACTTAGTGCGTCAGAACTCTCGAAAGATTCCAAGCAGGTTCCTCAAATGCTGTATACAACATCGTATCAGGTGACGAATCCTGGATATACGCGTACGAACCCGAAACAAAAACCAGTCACGAGTTTGGGTGTTCGAAAATGAGTTAAAGCCAACAGAAATTGTTCGTTCACGGAGTGTTGCAAAAAAAATGGTGGCCACGTTTGTCTCCAAAACCGGCCATGTTACGACTCTTGAGGGACAAAGAACGGTTAATGCAGAATGGTGTGCTAGCATTTCTTTGCCACAGGTCGTTTCTGAACTCCGTAAAGAGAACTGCAACCGCCGCATCATCCTCCATCACGACAATGCAAGTTCTCACACCGCGCACAGAACAAAAGAGTTTTTAGAGCAAGAAAACATAGAATTATTAGACCATCCGCCGTACAGCCCCGACCTAAGCCCTAATGATTTCTATACTTTCCCTAAAATAAAGAATAAATTACGTGGACAGAGATTTTCATCACCTGAAGAATTTTGGAGACCCCAACTTCCGAATGGAATGGTTGCTTCAATGATTGGTTCCATCGTATGGAAAAATGTGTAAAATTTCGCGGAGAAAACTTCGAAAAGCAATAAATACATTTTTAAATAGTAATGTTGTGTCACTTCCTTGATTCCCGAAATTTTCAGTGCCGCCCTCGTACGTACCTACTTACGAGTACCTATTTTGAGACAAATTGTTATTTAAACTATTGAGTGACAGACGAGGTGCGACCAGAGTAGGTAGCCTAACAGAGAAAGCTTCATAAAACGCGCAACGATGCACTACTAAGCGCGGCAGTACAAAACGTTTGCCCCTGAGGGTTACTCCTGGTGCGACGTTGAAAATGACAAGCGGTTTTCTGGTTTACCTGTATGTACTTGATTTGATGAATTGATCACGGAAAGGAAAACCTACCAAAAACGTAAAGTAGGTTGCCAAGACAACGCTTTCACGGTGAAAAAGTTATCACATCCTTACATCTGGCTAAAAATGTACGGCTTGGCCGTTTCGCGGCTGTCCACAGACAGTCCTATGGGCTTATGGTAAGAAATTAAGTCACTGGTCTTTAATGTTGTGTCATGCCAGTCATGCAATAGTTCAATGGAACGGCCAAGCTGTATCTTTTAACCCAGATGTTAGGTCTGTAGAGTTAGGCCTTGTAGAGCTAGGGGCTTGGCTCTACATTAGATCTGATAACTTTTTAACAGTGAAAGCGTTATGTGTTTGGTGAGATTTCATTTCTTTTTGTCGTAAGAAATACAGACTTGTACCTAAAGGAGGTGCAAGTCTGTATTGCTTAAAAAAAAAACAGATTTTTTAGTATTTCTGTTGTTTGTGTGAAAATGTTAGCCTGCATGCCAAATTTCAGCTTTCTAGGACTTCGGGAAGTGCCCTAGAGTTTTGGTGAGTCAGTGGCGAAATCGACGTATTTTACGTAAGTATTAATAAAATCCAAAGTATAAAAGCTAGACAAATGAAACTTAGTGTGTTTTATAAGTTTGCTAACTACATCTAATCCTGAGAACTCGAGCTGTCTACATTATCCATGTCGAAGCTGGGGGTTTGAAAATACGACGAAACGCTTCGTGAAAAGGTAGGTAGGTAGGTAGTGCGGGCTGCTTTTTTGGCTCGTGTTGGTGGGGGCACTACCGTGGCTCCAGATACATTTAGGTACGTTTTATTTTATTATTGTAGATAAGTATATGCTTTATGTATGAATGTATTTATTGTTTAAGCAAGTGGTACACCACTGACTACCTGCAGTATTGTCTCTCCTTCCCCCTTCAATCCATCCAAAGGTTGTCTGTAAAAGATCGCTTTTAGCGATAAGACCGCCCATTATGTCACCCCTTGTAAAATTTCAACATTTGTATCTGTAATTTTTATGGTGAACATAAAAAAGAGTAGGTATTCTATTCTATTCTATTATCTCAAGTTAACCTTTATGTCACGTCACATGTTTACACATGTGATTTCTGTAAGTGTACCTAGGTAGGTACACATATTTTCTGTGAATTGCGTATAAATGACGTCAATAAATTCTTTACTAGTGTATAACTTAAGCTGAGCCTGCTGAGCTAATATTTTGTCAGTTGAATGCAGTCTGCAGCCATAAATATAAAGAAAACCACAGATTTATTTCAATAATTTGTATAATTTCGCAAAACATTTCAATTTTACATTTTTCTTCGAGAGCACTTTCGATATTATAATACAATGTTAAAACTATATAATACAAACGCTTTTTACAATGATGTCATGTCGTATGTGGTACTTATACCATAATTAGATCGATTTCACTACTACCGCATACTAAGGCATAATTTTTTCTCTTGTACACTAGCGCCCTATAGTTGTTAGCGGTGAGTAGCAGAACTAGTAAAATGTAATTGCGCAGTAAAGTAACCTTAGCGAGAGGATGTCTCTAAAGTTCGATAAGGCTATAATCGATTTTTCATAGTTCCGCTATCAACTACTGCCTGTAAACAGAGAAAATAATGATTTTTATTAAATTTGTTGACACCTCTTTTATCTTATTTTACTATTTTTATTAGGTATTCTCTTTTACAAATAAGTAGACATCTTATTAAAAATATTTTACATTTTTTTATAGCATTATGGTAGTGGTGGAATCGATAATTAATCTAGACTAAAATTGAGCACCCTATAGCACCAATTGTGATGAATTTCTAATGTGAAAAACAGTCTATTTTATGTGATTTCGTTTTAGCGATACAATTTTCTGACTACTAAATTATTAGGTATAAGTTAATTTAGTGGCAGCTTGAAGTACTATACTCGACAAGATTGTCCGCACACTAACGCCCAATTATTGTAAGCGGTACGTAGCGGAAGTATCGAAGTTGAAGTGTCGGTGCTTTTCCAGAGACCGGGCAAGACGACCTTCATTAAATTCGGGCGTACACTGTATGTTAAGGAAAAAACGCACAACGAGATACAAACGCGTAGATTTATCTTTCTTGCTATCTTTCGTAAAGATAAGCAGCTGATACGATCCAATCGGTTATCAATAATACCGCTTAGCGTGGATTTGGAACTACCAAACGGGTTACATAATTGACACTACTTATTAATGAAGATATTATTTATCGTGGCCGTTATCATTAATTTGTAATTTTAATATAATATTATCAACTACTAGCCGCCAAGATAATACGGGCGTAAATAATTTAATTTACAATTTATTATAGACTGTCGGCCGATGCATATGAGCCCAAGGTTTTAATCAATTTTATATTTGAAAACATTTTGTAATTAAAAAATAATATCGCTAAAAAAGCTATAAATATCTTGCCTTTAACCATTAAGTACAGTGACAAATTAGTAGGTGCCATTTAATAAGAATCGTGTAACTAAATAGTGCATTTTTACAATTATGTGATACACTTCGTGTCAATATAAGTATACACTTTTTAAAAGATAAACTAAGAACTAATTTTTACATTTTTATCACCACAAAATCTTGTACAGAAATAGTTTTACAATGTTTTTGATATGGTTGAATGGTATGATTAAACAGGTATTGTTTGTCGTGAGTGGTTTTACTAGATGGGCTGTCTAAATACGGAGTAGATTTTTTTTATCAGATGTTGACACTATCTATTGAATCCCTAGCCGGCTAAGGCACTAATGACTTCAAAAATCTACTTCGGTTATAAAAATAACTGCAGTAGATTTTAGCAGAAACACTAAAAAAACACTGGTTTATTTAGACGGCCAATCTAGTGTTTAATTACTGGCACAATATTCTGGTATATTTTTTTGCAAATGGCCTCTGATTAGCTATTCAATGTTAACGAAAATGATTGAGATTCAATATTTACTACATCTATGGTGATATGAAGCCAAAATTAATTATTACAACTATCATATGCCACGTCTTCACTGGTTGTAATCACATGCTTAATATTGATTTACTATAATGACTTAAGTACGGATAATATAAAGCATTTATACACTGAAAACGCTAAACTAAAAAAATCGGCATCACGTCTAAGGTGACTTTTCTAAGCGGGAACTGTAGGCTATATTTTTATTGGTACATCAAAAATATGACTACAAGACACTATTTTGTGGACGCCAGTGTAACTATGCTAAAACTTAAACTATTTTAAAGTATCATAGATGGCTTCGTTGGGATATGTACCATTCAAATGTATGCTGTTACTAAAACTTAACGAATTATCTTTACTTAAACAGATTTCAGTTTTTTCTATATTATTATCATTCTCATTTGGATAGTCGTCGTTGTTACTCGTTATTTCTAATCTGATAGCGTGCATTTTATTCTCTGATTTATCTTTATCACGTTCCCAAGAATCTATAATTGAGACATCGTTCTTACTTCCCATTTCGTCAATATCGCTTGAAGTAACACTGGAATTGTCCAAATCGAAATCTGTAGTTTTTTCAATAACGACAACTTCTATGTGTCTGAATGGATTTTCTTGATTTTCAATCATTTGTCTCGCTCTCTCATCATTTCTGATGATCACTTCTTTCTTGACGTTACAGATGACGGGATCTGTTGCAAGCACATCGATGTTGTTGTCGTAATTTTCTTCGTCGCTGGTTTTGTTACCGTTGGGGCTACAAATCTCTGCGTAAATGTTGTCGGAGCTCGCATCGGATTCAACTTTTTCCTCTTCCACGTGAACGGCGTCAGCTACTTGTCCGTATGGTAAATCCTCTATTACTGGCAGCTTTCTTTTTTGTATAGATGAAATCGATCTACGGATTTTCACTTGCATTTGCGGTTCCTCTTCAGAAATGTCAATCGCTGTGATATCGTCTTCAATTTCAGACTTCGGTGTCGGGGCTCGAGGTTTATCAATTTTCTTTCTAAAGTTTACAATCTTCTCACTATCTGCCGACCTTTCTGTTTTTGTTGGCATGCTGTTACTGTTGCTGCCTTCTTTTTTGTCAGTAGCCTTTTTAGGATGAAGGAGATTTGACGTAGATTTGCTTAATACTCTCTTAGTTTTAACGTGAAACTCGGAGCATAGTTTTTCTGTTATGAAAGAGTGTTGTTTGTAATTAATTTCGAAATCGCTGTCGTTATACAGAGATCCTACGCCAAACATATTGATTTCTTCGCAGCTTTGTATCTGATTGTAAGATTCAGACTTAACCATGGCTTTTTCTGGTATCAAATCAGGTTGTATCCTTTGTCTCCTCTCTAGATTGGTAGATGATTTAGTAGCTGATGTTTTCTTGAGCATATTTTCGTCCAGACTCTTCAGTTTTCTTCCAGAGCTAGCATCACTTTCCATAGAACCGCAGTAGTTGATTTGGTCGACGCTAAGGTTTTTGCGACCATGTTTCATGTTAATACCACTGTCGTCTTCCATGTAAGAATTGTCTGGCATTCCCGTTTGTACGGAGACTGATTTCGTCAGTATTGGCTTTTTGTGATTGGAACTGCACTGACTTGTTCCCATGTCCGACGAAGATGTCGTTAGACTTTTATAGGAATGACTCTTCTCAGCCGTTCCATCGCTCTTCCTCGCGCAGCCGAATCTATCTTCAATTAATTTTGCCATGTCTTGGTACCGTTCTATGGAACTATGCTTCTCACCTAAAGGATCAAAAGGATCTTTGACATCTCTTGACTTCTCACTATTCTCTATAGCTGTTATCTTTTCATCGGTGAGTTTCTCCGTGCTCTTTAAGAGTTTCAAATTCTTAAACCATTTGTTTTTTTTCTGTCCCGAATCTTCTCTAAATACTTGCATTTTATCACTAGAAAACTGTTCATGTTCCATTTTCTCGTCTGTTTTATCTTCTTTTCCCTCGTCGTCGCTGTATACGTCGTAATTCATATGCTCGAGTTCGTTTTTACTCAAAAATATTATAGATCCTTCAGTCTCGTCCGGAATATCTTTCAATACCTTTTCGCTTTTGCCGAATAACCTAGATGTGTCGATCTTGAGACCTTGTAAAGTGAATTTTCTTTCTTTTTCAAACTTTACTGGCTCGTGGTCTTCTTTGATGAGGTCTTCCGCTGTTTTCGCTTTTCTGACTACGGCTGAGTTGGCGTAGGAAATCTGCCTGATCCAGTTGTCAACATTGAGTTGACAGAAGGTTAGAGCTTTCTGAAGGCGTGCGGAGAGGAACATGCGCTTTTCGTTCTCGAAGCCGAGCTGTGTGCGCCTCACTTTGATGGTGCTGTTGAGAGGAAGAAGCTGAAGGGTTTCCTTGGCATGGTACCGAGGGTCCACTTGCTTGCTCGGGCTCGAGGGCATTGACCCGTAATCCGGGAGGGTACACATCACGAGAACCGGTTCTGTTGATGCCGCTCGCAGTAGAAGGTCATCTGGAATAAAAAAAAATCTATAACGTTTGTTTATTGAATAAAGGATTATATTCTTTAAATGAGGGTTGTGTATCGCCATGATGACTCCTAACGAGTTCATAACGAGATCTTGGTTCAAAGTTAAGACAACCACTGCTTATTTAGTATGATTTTTCAACTTCTTTTCATTTTTCCCTTCACACTTCAACTCACCTCCAACATCATGTGCCATCTCGATCGGCACCGTCCCTGCCAACAGGCGCACTCTACACGGCAGCCGCCATATGCTCAGCAAGTGCGGTAGGCGGTGCGCCCTTGCAGCCACGTCGGGAGCTACGCCCCGCCCCTCCCCCGCGGGCTCCCACTCCGCTGGTGACAGCTCCTCCGGGCATACCTCGTACAGTTCCCCTTTAGTGTTGATAGGCACGAAGAGCTCCTGGAAAGATATGAGCGCCTGGTAAGTGAAGTAAATGGTGGTGATTTTAATAGGGACTGGTCAAAGAAAATATTTCAGACATTTAGGCCCGCTTGTGCCAGAAGTTGAAGTTGACAGAGAGCCGAATGATGGTTTAAAAATGTTTACAGCTAAACGCATATAGTTTTGTCCAAGCCACCCGAAACGTCAGAAAATACAAGAAAGTTGAATTAACAATCTATCGCATACCGCATACTTTTATCTTCTCCGGCATCAAATGTTTTTTTAATAAAATTTCTAACTCTTCACACATAAAAGCAAGGTCGCAAAAAAAACGCAAAAGCCATTCCTATATTATTTGAGTCTGGCAATATCGTTCCTTGTAAAGCAACTAGCGTATTGTCTGCGTGTTTTATTCCTCTCCATTTATTTTAATGTATTCTCTGTCACGGCAAGCGTTTATTGTTTATGCTTTTGCACATTCCCAATCCAATATGGCGGGACTTGACACTGGTTTGGTTTGTATGTCCGCCAGTGTATGCGTGGTCGTTTTGATTGTTTGTTTGCTAGTCTGATAAATCTTGGCAACCAAGACCACACTTTACTTCGGTTTTGGCTGTACAGCTTTATACCTCGATCACAAGTAAATTGAAATAAAAAATATTGCTATTGCTACTCGACAATAGATCACGCTACTGTCTGGTAACTCTCACCGATGATATGTTCTCATTTGTACACAGTTACATTATAAGGAAGAGTTAAGTATCTGATTACTCAAATGCTAATGAAGGTTTATTTAATTGCTAATTACGTTTTCTTGTTTCAAATACAACACCTGCATTGAATAACACATCACCTGATTATATTAATTGTGTTATGCTTATGAATGATGGCACAAGACCACATTTGTATTGAAAGTACTTAATAATATCAACCTAAATAAAAACTAGGCTTCAAACACAATGGTGCAATTTGATGTCTATCTAGATTTAAATACAGGTTTATTGCTTAATCGATTCTGGCTGAATTTTAGATACGAGCTCGCCCATTGTGTGGTAAAAAGTTAGTGTTTGTCCATTAGCTGCACGCGGGTTCCTTTATGCAGTTTGAAAGTTTGAAATTCGATCTGCTTTGATAAAAAACTTTAAGTAGGTTTTAAACCTACTAGGTATTATAAAGAACAAGCAGTTTAGGCTTCAGAGCGTGCCAAAGCAATGGACATGGACACATACATCGCAATCTTTTTTTCATTAATATCAGTTATTATTATTTTAAGACCATACTAAAATAAGCCATACTAAGATGTAAATTTCATGTTTCTTAAATATTTGTGGAATCCTGCTTCATCATCACTCATCCAAGCTAAAATATGCTGCAAGGATTTTTTTATCCAATATTTATTTATTGAAATTTTGGTAATTATTATTATAATGGCAGCAAAAATAAAATACGGAGGTATTTCCATTATTGTTAGTCAGAACTTTTTTATTGTTGATTAATTAGTTTTTCTGCCTCAATCAGAGAAAGATAAACTGTCCTTACTTTTGTATTTTTGCTGGTTTCAATTTATTATGTCCAAGTGCCCATTTAATAGGTACCTACACGTTCCCGTCCACGAATGTACAAAATGCTTATCTAATAACTTACTCAATTTGACGTCCACTAACAATAAATATTATTAATGACTTTCGATGAATGTGTCGATAGACAGAACAGGTTTTGTCATAACCCTAAAAAATTGCACATTAGTTATGCTAATCTGTGGTCGCATTTTGTGCTTAGCTGTCACTTGTTTTGACAGCGAAGCGATCGGACTAATTCTTTTTTTTAGGTTTATTTAGTAGGTATGTCACTTGTTCGACATAGACTTAGTATTAAGGTCTACTATGTTGTTAATATACGAGTATTACCTTCCTACTTCAGGCTGGAAAATACGAAAGAAATCCTTTACCCTTTTTATTTCTTAATTTATTCTCATAATTAACATTTCTTTAATTTAATCTAAGTCCAGAGTGCATTAATAAATGTTGAAAATTCGCTTGCTCATCAGAATCAGTCGATAATCGTAATCGAACCGAAAAAAAGCGGAAAAAATCTGTATTTTTATAGTAGGTACCTCTCTACATTTCTTTCCGTGTTGTGATCTTTAATTTTAGGAGATCATGTTTTTTGTTCGCCTTATAATTATTATATTATGGCAGACGACGAAAAAAGAGAAATTCTGAATATCAGCGGCGCACGGCCTAAATATTTTAAAATATCCCATGATATTAGAAGGCTCATAACTTTTTAAGTACCATCTCAATTGAAATTGAAGTATACCTACCAATCTTAAAATTATAAAAAAATGAGCGTAAAAATACCTATTGTAACGAATGTCTACTAAATATTGTTATGACTGCAATCGTGCAGTTTTATCCATGAAATAAGCTATGCTAATTCATGGTTTTGTTTTTATAGAGCGGTCGGAATGAAATGGAACGAATTGAAAATTAATAATAGGTGTGGATATTTCTAAAAAGAATGTTGTTAACTTTGTTTATCTCTTTAAATTAAACAGCTAGTTGAAATAAAGTAGGTAGCGTGATTAATACAAAAAAAAAATGGTAAAAAAAATGATCTTGGTCTCAAACAAAACGGAAGAATGAAATAAAATGAGTACCTATTTTATTTCATTCTTCATCAATAGATGGCGTTGATCGGCAATACTCAATTTAAGTTTTAATTATTTAGGTGTTAATCTCAGGTTGAGATTATTCTAATTATTAAAAAAATATATAATATATGCTTTTATTATCTTTCCTACTCTTCCTTTGGTTATACGTAGATTTGTATACGACAAATCCTATAGTTTTCTTAATATCATTAATAGTTATACATCTCACAAGCGAAGTTTACAAACAAGTTAGTATAAATACAGAACTTTGTTTTGAAACAGTGTGTCTATTGAAAGGAGAGATGGTTAGCACTCCCCTTGACAAGGATGGAACACACAAAATGGTTAAGGCATTCTTGATCACATTTTTTTCAAAAAAATATTTTTTATGAAGATGCTATGTTCGTCGGCGGCTCTTTGATGTAATTGTGACATGGTTTTAAGGTATCTGCACACAGCGGGCGCGGCGCGGCGGGATGGGACGGCGACGCGACGCTGATCAGTTGTAATGTACTAGATATTACGGACGACGCCACACAGAGCCGTCCCGCTCGACGCGACGGTTACCGTCGCGCCACGCCGCCGCCGCGCCGAGCGGGAATACAAGTCAGAAGCGGTGGGGCGGGGCGTGGCGGGACGCGAGCGCAGCGCCGGCAGGACGCCGACGATTTGTGTTGTATTGTTTACGTATTAGTCACACTGCCGGCGGGGCGTGAACACGTCACGTTGGGCGCGACGGAGCGTGAATGTGATTTTGTATTGTTTTACAAAAATTGATGTTTTTTATCTGTCTGATCTTTTTGATGAATGACACGATCGGCGTGAAGGGGCGCGGCGGGACGGGACGTGATGGCGCCCGCAGTGTGACCACTGCCGCCGCGCCAGCGCAGCGTCGCCGCACGCCCGCCACGCCGCACCTCGTCACGCCGCGCCCGCTGTGTCTCTGCACACAGCGGGCGCGGCGTGACGGGGCGCGGCCTCGAACCTTAAAGATTAAGCGTTGTCTATTTTTGCAATGGGTCTAATTATATTGCTTTTATACATCTACGTAATAAAATTCACTGACAGAACGCACAGCCTAAAGGCTTGTGCATACAGCCGCGACGCTACACCAGTAGAACAATTTCCGTACAGTATTCATAGAAATTTTTCCACCAAAGTCACGTCGCGCTTGTCTGCGGGATCCTTAAATCCTTATCTTGTCTATATGCATGAATTTTTTCACGAGAGTTCCTTATACATATGATAAACGTGAGCACTAAGAAAGGATTTTTGAAAATATGGGTAAATAGGGGATGACATTTTGTATAAAAGTTCATAATTTTGTCGATAGAATACTCGTATACCATCGGGCACACTGCTTGTTACTGATATTGCAGCATAATCAGCCAATAATGTTCCCACTGCTAGGACACAAGCCTCCTCTCTGTGAGAGGGAGTGGACGGTAATCCACCACGCGGGCCTAGTGCGGGTTGGTAGATGTCACATGTCTTCGAGTTTTTTGGTTCTAGGACATGCCGGTTTCTTCAAGATGTTTTCCTTCACCTTATTGAGAGCAGTAAATAAAGTAACAATAAGTAGTAATAAGTAAGTAGCTTAGTGAATAATTCATGTCTTAGTCCGAACCTACGACCTAAGTCGTAAGTCGCGGCCGTTACCACTGGGCCACCAGTGCTCTATATACGAGTATGTAGTGCAGTAAAAGTTCGAGTTATCATGTTTGCGGTCAGACAAATCGAGCATGAAAAGGTGAGAGGTGTATTAAGAGGCCGACAACACCTAAAGCGCGGTCACTGTCGGACTGCATAGAAAAGAGAGAGAAGCGCGATGACACAACGCTGGTAATTTATTGCAAAATATGAAGCAATTATCGATTTACAAAAAAACTATAGATTGTATAAAAAAAATAAAACACTATTATGCTAACATGTTGCTTGTAGAATAATCTGACAAAATATCAGAATGATTGCATGTATATTAGTATGGTTTTTAATCGTTAAAAGACATTTTTAGAGGTATCTTCGTGATTTTTTTCTATCATATCAAATTAGTTATATTATGTTAACAACACACTATCTACCTAGAATATATCCTGAAGAATATCATATATTTTTCTGATTTTGTTTACTGAACTGGATCATATACTTTTATGCATTATAAAAGTTACAAAATTTGCGTTTAGGTCCTGTAGTCCCCTTAATATTGTTTTCAATAAGTTTGGCGGGGCCATTTTATCTATGAATTCGGCAGTATTTTTAAATGAAACAAAGACAGTATAATTTGAATAGCAAATAAAGTAAGTAGGTAAAATAAAAAGCTTGTGTATTGTTAAAAGTATAAGACTATACAGGGTGACATTGAAAACATGCGACAAATCGAAATGGGAGATTGTACTCATCATTATGAACAACTTTTACTAAGGGACCAAAGCTACAATCCCAAAAAAAAAACTGCTGTCCCCTACATTTATGTTCGCAATACCTCATCAAAATGTAGGAAAAGCAGATTTTTTTTTTGGGATTACAGCTTTGGTCCCTTAGTAAAAGTTGTTAATAATGATGTATACAATGTCCCATTTCAGTTTGTCGCAAGTTTTCAATTTCAACCTGTATACTGAAAAAAAAAAGATAACAATTTAAAACATGACCAATAAAGGCTAACTAACGAATATTGAAAACCCTGTTACAATGAATAATTACCATAATTATCACACGTCTTAATAAATATTAATTACATAACATGAAGAAAAAGCTAAAATCTAAACGTCATTTAAAGGCAATATTGATCCTCAAACGTTACCAGCACCTACCAACAAGGTACCAGGAAAACAGAGATATACAAGAAATAACTAATCTTCAATAATAGGCTGACTCCCTATTTCCCGCGATGTTCTCACAGACAGTCCAATTGACGTTGAAGGTCCCGCCGGCACCCGCACGTCGCTGTACTTCGACAGATAACTAGGTTTTATCGCCTTCCCAACTCCAACAGTTAAATACTTCCAATTTGGACCATACATTGACAACTCTTTGCTTAACCTCTTAGGTCTGGTTGAGGCGGCTGAAGTGGACATCCAAGCTACCAAAGCATTCTTCCCATACACGTCGAGATCTAAGATTCCGTGAGAGGAGACAATAGTTCCGTCAGTTCTCATTACCAGGAGATGAGGAACAGAGGTGATCCCGTACCTGTACTGCAGAGTAGGTATCAGAGGATCATTGAACATGAGGGTGAACCAGTTGGCTTGTTCGTCGTAGCTATAACGCATGTCCTCTTTATTGTCATCCATCGGAATGTTGATCACTTCTATGGGAAGGTCAATATACCTTGCGTTCTCGTAAATCTCATAGAACTCGTAAATGATGTTATGTCTGTCCACGTTTCGCATGGAAAAGTAGAGGACTATGGCGTCCACTCTGTCCATGATCCAGGTATTAGGAATCCTCGCGTACTTGTGGTTGTATATTCTGGCTTCCTTCAGCCAGTCGTAAGGCGGAATGTTTCGGTCCACGGGTTCTACATGTTTATTCATGTTTTATTTAGTTATGATTCCAGAAAAAAAAACGATAAAACAGGTGTTTCCGTGTTAAATTCTGATAATGATTTCAAGATTGCAATAACTGGAAATGACGGGCGAAGTCATTGATTGTCAGTTGACAAAAAACACTTGCTTTTTTATTGTAACAGGATCAAGGAGGATTTTATTTTACATGAGCAAGTTCTCGATCCAACACGACAAAAAACATCAAATGTCATTTGGCAACTGACAATAGTGACAATCAAGCAACTTTATTTTCGCCACTTTTCTATCACGGTTGGTTGTTATATTTTTTATTTTATTTTATTAATATAAATAAAATAAATCATGAACATCGAAGAATCGAGTGTTAGCTCTAGCTCATACGACGTCCCGCTTTGCGATTGGTTGAAAGAAGCTAGTATATACAATCACAAGTACGAGAAGATTCCTAATTTATGGATCATGGACAGAGTGGACGCTATAGTCCTATATTTTTCCATGCGAAACGCGGACAGATTTAATATCATGCACAAGTTCAGAGAGATCCATGAAAATACAAGGCATATCAGCCTACCCATAGAAGTGATTAACGTTCCCATGGATGACAATGAAAAGGACATGCGCCAAAGCTACGACGAACAAGCCAACTGGTTCACTCTCATGTACGACGATCCCCTGATACCCATTCTGCAGTACAGGTACGGAATAACCTCTGTTCCTCATCTCCTGGTAATGAGAACTGACGGAACTATTGTCTCCTCACACGGAATCTTAGATCTGGACGAGTATGGGAAGAATGCTTTGATAGCTTGGATGTCCAGTTCAGCCGCCTCAAGTAATCCTAGGCGGTTATATAAGGATTTATCATTATTGGATTTGAGTTCAAATAATTCGAAGCCTGAATATACAACGAAGTTCAGTAGTAATTTACCGAAGAGGACAGGGAAGTGACGTCGGAAAAGTTTCTTTAAATGCTGCAATACCGTTAATAATCTCCCAAAATAGTTGAACCTTAAATTCATTGCTGATGAAGACCGTTCAGAATTTTTACTTTTTCTTAATTTTTTTAGGCTTTACCTTTAATTTGAGGTTACTTGTTTTTTTGATCGTTAAAATCTATTTATTATTTTGTAAGAAAGAATTAAAATAATATGTACATAAAAAACAAATATTCCTAATTAATTAATAGCAATAACTTAACTAAAACTATACACAAACTAAAATAGGGCGTTGAAAAATTCATCCACATCGGCATCGCTGTCGACTGGTAATGTACCCAAGAGACTGGCCGCATTGCCACATTATATGGCAATGCTTAGCCTCTGGCCAAAGTAAAAGCCAGCCCTTGGGTCACGGGAAGTGTAAACCAGCCATTTGGTGATTTCCTTAAAAAGGCCATGAGCACTCGGACCCCAAGGCCCGAGGGTTTCAACCCCAAACGGCTCGAAAATATAATTACCAACAAGGCTATTATACTTACGCCGTTTGAGGTTTTCTGCAGCCGCAGCAGCAGCACCAGCACAGCACGCCGAGCCAGGAAGATGGGATGGCGCAAGAGTATCGACACGTTGCATCCCACACTAAAGGCCTACCCCCACCTTCCATGGAAATAAAGACATGCCGTCCGGTCTCTTCCAACCGTCGCGTGCCAGGCCAGTGGGTTCTAATATAGCTGGAACTCCGACGATAACAAGTGTTCCTCGGATGATGTCATTAATGTTCGCGTGCTGTGCTAAGCGACCCGCACTTCGTCTACAAGATAGGCCGTGGTGTCCGAGACTATTGACAACTTCGCCACAATGATAGCGATGAGGAGAACAACAAAAAGCTCTTAGTCTTAGGGAAGCAGCGAGGCGGAAAATAATGTCTTCGAATAAAATGCCTAAGTTCGACGACGGTAGTGCATGAAGCCACAGAGCCGACTCCCATTTACCCACAACGAGCACGCTCCACAGTAGTAGCAGACGTGTTAAGTAACATGTTCTGTACTACTCTGAAGCGCTCTGGTGGGATGAGCCGCTGCTCATCCCACCGTCTCTGGGAAGATGGATTATCGGGTAGGTCTGTGTTCGGGCAAGCGAGTCTCCAG
This sequence comes from Atethmia centrago, assembly GCA_905333075.3. Classification (NCBI taxonomy): domain Eukaryota; kingdom Metazoa; phylum Arthropoda; class Insecta; order Lepidoptera; family Noctuidae; genus Atethmia; species Atethmia centrago. The sequence continues at coordinate 22,568,146 of HG995385.1, forward strand.
GCATCCACAACCTCGGTGAAGAACGGCACGTCAAAATCAATCAGTGTGGAGGCTAGGATGTTCCTGCGTAATTTCTCAGTGCCGTGGACCGAGGATATACTCGTAAAAGCCGGTAAACTAATACTAAAATTTTTGCGGGCGCCGAGGCCTGCCGAGGCGACTTGTTTATATATTTTTTTTGTAGTCACGTTTAAGTGTATTTATTTACACACGTTTTAAACGTATTGTGCTGACTAAAAACCTAAACTTAGGACGCACGGATTCGTGCAGAGTACCAGGACTGCAGAAAAGAAAGAAACCTTTACCTAGCGGTAGATTATGGTGGACTGAAATAATGATGATGAAGTTTTTCTCTCTGTTAAATATTCGTTACAATCAGCAGATATACTGCCACTGCCACGGGTTTGTTCCATAATAAAAAATTTCTTATGGAAAAATTCTTAAGGAACAAATCTAAATTAGAGAGATGTATTTAATTATATTAATGATTATAATGCTGTAAACGGATATATGTTATGTTCGCGAATTATATTTTGATCAAGATACAACCTGACACACCTGCAGGCTCAGCATGACGCTTTGTATTTCTTCGAAGAATAGACACGGCTCTTTCTATACAAAGTGACATTTCGTTTCTCCATTTTTGACATCTCACTGTAGAAATCCTTTTACAATCTGTCATCTTGTCTTTCGTTTTTATCGATCTTTGTCTTTTTTTTTTTTTGGTGGGAAGTCATCAAATAACTTCTCCCGATCTGGGCGGAGCGGGAGGGTGTGTCAGACTCTTACTGACTAAAACCCACCCGTATTCCTTCCTGTTGCCTGTGTTGCGGGGGCGTCGGTGACCCATAAGTACCTTCCCGCGACCCCGGATCGATCTTTGTCTAGGTCCTTTTTTATGTAGAAGGATTTCTACGGTGGGATGTCAAAAAAGGAGAAACGAAATGTCACTTTGTATAGAAAGAGCCGTGTTTTGTCTTCGAAGAAATAGAAATCGTCATGCTAAGCCTGCTGCAAATTGCAAAAAATGAATAACAATATTTGAATTTCGCGGGGTACCACTGCGGATCCACCTTAACACAATATCTTGACTTGACGTTGACGACATAAAAAGCGACTAAAATTAGAAGAGTAAGCCAGAAAAATAAAGTCATTGTGGCAAAAGAGTTGCCTTACCTTATAAAGGGCTAAAGCCATGTGACAACAACGAATACAACGAAAGCTTCCGCTAACAGCAATAGTGTTCTGTGACAAAAGTCTTTAACGAACAAGTCTAGCATGCATTTGTTTAACACGGCGACTAATGAAGGCAAGCTCGTGATGGCTCAGGGTGTAAAGAATCCCTGTCATGCAGTATGCAGCAAGCAACAGGTGCAGCTAATTACATTGTCATTCTCAAAGCGTTTAGCAACATGGTCGGAATATGTTAGGGTAGGTGAGCTACTGGAGATAAATATTAATTATCTCTTTGCGGCTTATGATTTCCTGGTCATTTGCCGGAGAACGTTTTGCTTTGTTTTATTGAGTTCTTTGCGTAGTAAGTCGTGTTGATGGCACCAAGTCTTCCATTTTCGTGCTGGTACGTTATGGTTTTAATTAAACCTTTTTGTTGGGTTCCGTACCTCAAAAGGAAAAAACGGAACCCTTAAAGGATCACTTTGTTTTCCGTCTGTCTGTCCGTCTGTCCATCAAGACCCTTTATCTCGGGAACGCGTGGAGGTATCGAGTTGAAATTATCTTTCTTATCTATCTACCTATTAATAGTTGAAATCATATACTCAGGTCTACAGTCCCTTGAAGCTGTGAAAAAATCAAACTTCTAAGATAACGTAAAAAAAAGATACGGCCGTTTATGCCGCAAAAAAAAACGTATATTTCGACAATCGAGGCAATCAAAATTTATAGGGTAATTTCCGTTGACCTAGAACTATGAAATTTGGCAAAGAAAAATCTGAAAACTATACATTTGTAAATAAATCATAAAAAAATCATCATTATCATCATTCTCCTGCCCTTATCCCAATTTATTTGGGGTCGACGCAACATGTCGCTTTCTTCCATACTTCTCTATCAGTCGTCATCTCGGGAGTTAACCACTTTCTAGCTATATCATTTTTCACACAGTCCATCCATCGTTTCTTTGGTCTTCCTCTACTCTTATAGCCATCGACATTCATACTCAAGACTTTCCTCACGACATTTTCCACATTCCTCCGCATCACATGTCCATACCATGACAACCGATTTCCGCACAACTTTTCAGTCAACTTTTCCTCTTATGTACTCATTTCTTATTCTATCCATTCGTGTCACACCACACATCGCTCTTAGCATCCTCATCTCAGCTGCATGCAATTGCCTTTCATTCATTTATTTTGTGGCCCAACATTCTGATCCATACACGATAGCAGGTCTTACCATTGTTTTATATATCTTTCCCTAAAGTTTAAGAGGAATGCGGGAGTCGCAGATTGTTCCCGTGACCTGCTGCCATTCCATCCATCCAGTGTTAACTCTATGCTTAACCGTCCGATCTACTTCGCCATCGCATTGCACGAGTGAACCGAGATACCGAAAGTCAGAACAGACTGGCAGAAGCGCGCAATCAAGCGGCTCCAAAACTGACCGAGAGAGACCGCCGAAATCGCAGAACATATATACATATATATAAATATTCAGTTTTTGTTCTGCTGATTTTCAAGCCAACATTCTCCAGCTTCTGTTGCCATCTCTCCAAACTGCTCTGGATCTCAGGTCCATCTTCACCGACAAGAATAATGCCATTGGCGAACAGTATGCACCAGGGAAATCATAAAAAATATACCTAGTCTTTATTTAATACCTACAAATTTGTACGGAACCCTTGGTGGGTGAGTCCGACCCGCACTTGTCCGGTTTTTTTTTTAATGTACTTCTGCCCGCGGCTTGGCCCGCTTGGAGGTCGGTAAATATACAATGGGAACGTACTACCGGGATGAAACTTTTTATCCGTGTGCTAAATATCATCGGATTCCATTCAGCCGTTAAGGCGTGAATAGGTAACGGACAGAGAGATAGACAGAGTTAATTTCGGATTTATAATATTAATAGAACCTTTAAACTTGGGGCACTAATCTATACTTCCATACTATAGATTAGCGCCCCCGAATTTAAAGGTTCTTTCTAGGACTGCCTCATTGGTTTAGGGGTTGCAAGCGCTACTGCTGAGCATGAGGTCCTGTGTTCAATTCCCGGGTCGAGCAAATTGGATTTTTTTTTTTTTTTGGATTTATTTATTGGATTTTTCAAAACTTCTCAGTAGGAGCCCGGAGTCTGGATTTGTGCCCGGTTGATAGAATAGAATATTTATTTGCGTTAAACATGGTATACAAGGATGTTAAATATACAAATTGAGGCACAAGCATGTTTAGCTAGGATAAAACATAGCATGCAAAATTTTAAAGACAAGTGGCAATAGTCTCGCCCCCTATTGCATGGGACTTAAACATAACCGGCGAAATGTGGGCCTCTGCCTAACCCTTCGGGAACAAAACAGAACTAATCAAATCCTTTTAAGATTAGAGTAGGTTAATAGTACAAACATTAAAAATATAGCAACCTAAAATGAATTCAACGACTCAGGAAATAGGAACTATTATTGTATATTAGCGTTATGAGCGAATTTAAGTTTCCTTTATAACGGGCAAAGTGACACTGGTCTAATGTATGTGTCTGCCTTCCTTTTACGGTTCAAAGTTGAGCGACACAATAGCATTGACTAGAAACTAACTTAATATGCATCGGAGAAACTTATAAACAACCCGTATTCCCTTGACATTGAGTCCTAATTCATTCGAAATTTATTTTGCAGAAAGCAATATTAATTGTGTCGAACAGGATTCGAATTTGCAAATTCGTTTGCCGTGGTAAAAATTATCTATGGATCGTATTGCTGGGTAATAACATTCAAATTGGAATGCTTTTTAGTTGGAGGACTGCATATTTGAATGTGTACATTTAGTTCGTTCGATGCATAGGGAATACAAAATAAACTATGCCAGTCAGAGTCGACGCGCTGTAATCAAAACGTGACTATAAAAACTGTGACGGAATACCAATGAATTAAAAAAATCTTTCATTGTAATATCAACTCTATCGTAGATCAACAAAGTTGTTAATTCCTTGGTGGAACCTAATAGACAGGTGATGATTATAATCCAAAAGGTCTGGTTCCATCTATCAAACACCGCAATATTGAGACTTGGGAGTTAATAATTTAGTATTTTTCTGCCTTTTTCCGTAGCTTGAAAGAAAAAAACGGATCCCTAAGGGTGCGGTTCCACTGACGCGGAGCTGGGCGGAGAGGAGAGGAGCGGACCGTGAATTGGCCAATCACAGTGCTCAAAATCTCCACTCTGCAGATTTCGAGCACTGTGGTTGGCCAATTCACGGTCCGCTCCTTTCCACTCCGCCCAGCTCTGCGACAGTGGAACTGCACCCTTATAGAATCACTCGCGTGTCTGTCTGGCTGTCTGCCTGTCCGTCGGTCACAGCCGTTTTCCTCCGAATCGACTGGACCGATTTAGTTAAAATTTGGTACACATAGGAATTTTTGTGACCTAAACACGGACAAGTAACGTAAATAAATGAATTTTTGATATGAGGGGTCACTGTTGGGAAGCAAAGTAGAAAAAAAAAGTTTTTCGAACTGTAGGTATCGTGTGACATATCAAATGCTAATCAATGCTTATTGTGAGGGTCTCATTCTTTTTTATAATTTTAAAATTAATACATAGTTATAAAGTTATTTAAAAAAATAGATGAAAAATTACCATTCAATTATCTCCGAAACTACTGAATCAAAAATTTTGAAAAAATACGGAGAATTCTTTACTTATAGATTACAGGAAAACCTATAAGAAGTCTATAGCGTTAAAATAACTTGGTAAATCTCTCAATATTGTGCGTACAAACTTACATTTGCAGTTGAATTGTTTGGGGGAACATGCTTTTCAACTACAACGTTAAGATTGTTCTTGGGATAAATTTATCCCAGCTACGGAACCCTTCATTGTGCGTGGTCCGACATATACTTGGCCGGTTATTTTTGTCTTTTTAACTTTTATGAGATTATCTCTACAAATGCTTATCATTATATATATTCAGTGCAGTGGTCGTAATTTTGCATATACCTACAAAAATGCTACCTATTCCTAGAAAAACGCATTCTACTGCAAAACGCTGCCTTTACCACAATATCTTACTAGAGTTTATGTAGGTGACTACCTATCTATCATGATATACTTACTTTCGGAAGGATATAGTGTGCTAGATAGCGCATAATGTGCCAAAAAACTCGAGAGGTTTCGCGGGACACCCGGGTGCAGCGAAGTTTTTTTTTTTCTTTTGTAATGGCTTTTTCGCAGTGATCCCTCGGGGGATCTTATCTGCTTCACCGGGTTTCGGTGGGGCCAGAAGGGCCTCTCACCTAGTTAAATAAGTTAGATAGGTAGTACAGCTAAGGCGTCCCATAGTGGGACTCGAACCTAAACTTAAGGCGCTACCGGTTACTGAGCAAGTGGGGACTTGTCGAATCTGTGAGTTATTATTAGGGACATTGATTATGTTATCTAGCACCGCGCGGGCGGGCGGGTTCAAAGGACGGGGGCCGTTCACTGTATATTATGTATTAAGGCGCTGACAAGACCCAATTGACCAAAATAGGACTCTCTTAAGAAAAAAAATTGCCAAATCCGTATAGTTTGTGGTAGCGGAAAAAATATATGTTAATTTTGAACATATTTCCCAGAACTTGGTTGTTACCAAAACACGTTTTGAAAAAAAAAATTCGATACAAACTAACGTTAAACTAACCTCTTACCTTGAGTTCTAATCCAAAATACCTGTATTAAATATAAAACATACGTTACGTATTTAATTAATAACAAGAACGTCTTATTTGAAAACAGAACTTGGTTGTTTTTTATTTTCGATTACTCAACTCAATTTTGAGTAAATAGATAATTGCATCATATTTTGCAATACATTACAAGCGTTGTGTCATCGCGCTTCTCTTTCTTTTCTATGCAATATGACAGTGACCGCGGTTTCGGTGTTGTCACCGTCTTAAGGATACCGTGTGCAAGATAGCGCATATTGTGGCAAAAAAGTCGAGAGATGTCGCGGGACACCCGGTTGGAACAAAGTTCCTTTTACTGTGTATTACGTATTAAATAACTGGTACAATGAAATATACTAACAACCTTTAAGATTAACTAAATGAAAAACAAACGAATACTATAGCAAGTGTCGTGACAATCAAAAAGATACATGTTTTTTCTGGCTAGCTCGCATTCGCCAAGTGTGCTGAGTAAAACCTGCGTTAAGGAACTTCGTTCCGGAAATAGCAATTCATAGACCATTTTTTTTTTCAATATTGAATTAATTGCAATGATTTCTATATTGAAAAAAAAATGAAAAAATAATGGAGAAAAAGGAAGATTTTAAATTATAAATTCAATTTAAACCTATAATTAGATCTATAATAAAAATAATTCGCACACCATAATGAACTTGTTACTCATATTCAATCGTCGAGTGTTAGGGCAAAATTCACAAACCGCAATTTAACTTTGCTAAGTGTTTCATACAAATATGAACTATATGGTTATAGAAACAATGTCCATATTCGCATAAGACGCTTACTTTACTTGGCAAACTAAAGTCAAAGTGCGAAATGTGAATCTTGCACTAAGATTGAAAATCACCGTTTCTCTCCACCGAAAGCCAGTGAAACCTTGAGGCGGCAGAAATATTATAAAATGTCGAAACAATCACTGTAAACATATTATTTGGTGAGAAAAATCGTGATTTCAAACGAAAGTTAGTTTGATTGTCAAAAGTATGGGAAAGGCGTAAATTATGGTACTTTGCAGTTTGTTAGGTACCTAATGGTAATTTCCTCTGCGGTTATGAGGTCAGGCGGTGTTGAATGGAAACTACTGATTTTGGCTGTAGTGGAAACTTTTTCAATTGCGATGCTGAAGAGCTGATATTTCACGTTAAACTACGCTTACCACGGTAGGTCCGTGGATGGGTGACCATCTTTACATACCTACCAAGATGAATACAGCCGGAACCCGGCTGTTATTTGTAGATCTTTGACAGATATTATGGGGTCATTAGAAGCCCGAAAGTCTGAAAACCAGTCTTTGTTATGTTACCCAGTTACTGGATTGTGGAGGTCAGATAGGCAGTCTTTCCATGTAAAATACTGGTATTCCGCTGCATCCAGTTAGACTTGAAGCTGACCACATAGTTGGGAAAAGGCAGGCAGATGGTAGTGCTAAAGAGCAGCCTCCTGGTAGTTAATCTGCTGCGCTATGAAAGATTAAAGCAGGGGATCGTCGAGAACTATGTTTGGGACAAGATAGTTAATTATAACAATCTTCAATGGGTCAGGTCCGGGTGTGGGTGATAATTATATGTATTTACATAATCAGCCTATAACGTTCCGTTCTGTGAGAGGGAGTGGGCCGTAATCCACCACGCGGGCCCAGTGCGGGTTGGTAGATGTCACATGTCTTCGAATTTTTGGTTCTAGGACATGTCTGTTTCCTCACGATGTTTTTCCTTCACCGTTTTGAAAGCAGTGGTGATGAAATAATTTACACAAAGTAAAGCGCCTGTATATCTATTGATTTATTTTTTATTCATTTGCGTAATGTACACTCAGTTACAGGCTAGGCTAAAACATATGAGTACTGACCCTGTTAAGGCGCTGCAAGTATTACATTTAACTTATACCTAGGTTAAAATATTAGTAGTTATTATTACATTGTATACCTACTAGATAGTAAAATAACAACATTAATTATTATTACTAATTTATAATCCCTTATTATCTTATTTAATTATATTAATTAAAGTAATTTGAACTGTATAGTAACATTAATAAAATAATTTTATACGTAGACACACACACACACACATTTATACTTTATGCTTTATTTTAGCTTCTTATCTTCCATAAACTCGTTAATACTATAATAACTTTTTTCTAACAGTAATGACTTTTTTTTTTTTTTGATGGTGGGAAATCATCATATAACTTCTCCCGCTCTGTGCGGAGCGGGAGGGTGTGTCAGACTCTTACTGACTAAAACCCACCCGTATTCCTTCCTGTTGCCTGTGTTGCGGGGGCCTCGGTGACCCATAAGTACCTTCCCGCGAAACAGTAATGACTTAAGTCTAAATATAAATATGCACAGTGTTTTTGTGGATCTTATTTGTTCAGGTAACTTATTATATATTTGGACGCTTCGGTACTCTGGGCTATTCTTGTACATCTCTAGTCTAGGTGCTGGTAGAATTAATTTAGTTTTGCGGCGCTCGTTCTTATGAAATTTAAAGAGTTGTACATTCTTTTTAATATCACCCACACCCCGACCTGACCCACTGCTTGACCTCTCTCTATTTATGTAAATTTTCAGCCTCCTCGGCCAGTCTCACACAGGTTCTACTAGCGACGGCGACAATGTTAAATATGGTAAACTAGCTGCGCCCCGCGGTTTCACCCGCGTAAGTCTCGATCCCGTGGGAATATGGGGATAAAAATATTCAATATTCTATGTCCTAGTCCAGGAAATGGTCTACCCATGTGCCGAATTTCATCCAAATCCGTTCAGCCGTTTTAGCGTGAAAGCGTATCAAACAAACAAATAAATAAATAAACAAACAGACTCACTTTCGCATTTATAATGTTAGTTAGGATTACGATGTTTTGTCAGTCTGTGTGTTTGTGGTCATCTCTTAACTGCCAGAGGCTTATTTTTAAACTTTAAGCCCCCCGTGCGACACTGATTCGGAGTCAAAAAATAGCAAAATCAATTGTGTCTCATTCGCAATCGCAAAATCAAGCTGTCCTTGACCAATTAAATATTGAAGTGGTTTTTTTTACATTGCTCTCACATACAGAAGCAACAAGAATAAGGTATCCATGATTTTATAATTTAAAAGAGTATCCTTGGAGTTCCTTGCCCGAATTACTCTATAGAATAGAAAAATGAAAAGAATATTATAAATGCGAAAGTGATTTGGTTTATTTGTTAGTTTGTTACGCTTTCACGCTAAAACGGCTGAACGGATTTGGATGAAATTTGATACATGGGTAGAACATGACATGGATTAGGACATAGGATACTTTTTATCCCAATATTCCCACGGAATCGAGACTTACGCGGGTGAAACCGCGGGGCGCAGCTAGTAGAATATATTTTTTTCCTAAGAATGTAGGTATTACAAATCCGATGTTACAAATAATGTTGGAGTCCTTGTACATTCTGCCTTTAAGGCATGCAAAGAGATAGAGATCTACGTTTTGGAATGGATTGAAACCTAGCTTTAACTTTCTGACTAACTGAACGACATTTTGAAAATTCAAAAGTGCCTGTAATTCGTTGTTTGAGTTTGAGTATGTGATCCCGGTCATCTGCCCATTTCTGACAACTTCAGAGTATGAAATAGTCTTAATACATTTTCATTTACAGCCTACAGTACCTATCGCTTGTAGAGCCCGCTGTAGGCAGTACCTATTTTTATGTTTAGTAGTAAATCTGAGTCGACTAATGATAGATAACTAAGTACGTCCGGCATATCCTAAGCAGTTAGCCTCGTTAACAGCTTGCTGTCTCGCAAATTTTTCACCTCAATATGAGCTATACCTAGAAGAATATACATTGACTACACACTCTAGGCTACAAGATAGCATATGTGTGGCGACTAAGGCATGCAATTATCCGTTCTTTTTACTATCCAGATATATCGGATACTTCCAGAACACTATCTGGATATATCCGGATAATGTGGACATTTTCGATATCACTGTAAAAAACTCCAAATAAGTCTCCAATCAACATTAAATACCTTTTCGACCACAACAATGCTCAAAGTTCAGTGTTCATTTATATAAATCATTTAAAAAAGTTCCAAACCTAACTACCTACTTATCTACTTATCTAATAAAGACAATGAAATATAATAAAACTGAATCACTAACAGTTATTTCACGTTTGTGAATACCTATTTGATTAAAATACAATTTAACATGTTATATTATTATTGATTATGATCTAATAAAAAAAACACTCGCAACAAAAGGAACTATCCGTATTATTCGTTTTATCCGTATAATAAAAGTAATGATATCTGTATATTATATTCGACAGATATCCTATAATTTGGATATACATATGGATATCCGAATAGTATGCCCTAGTGACGACTAGGCTAAAATACATAACATCAAAACAAAATCCACACCGCAAAGATTGCGCGTTGAAATCTTTTGTTCAAAACAAAACACAACCGAAAATCGTCAGCTTCACAGCGCGTTTACCGAAGAAAATGTGAAAATGATTGCAAGGAATTCTCGTTAAACCGTACCCACTTGACATATTGTACTAAACAGCAACAAAGACAAGTGTAAACGCATGCATATAAGCTAAGTAGCCATTTGTTCCGACGCATACTTTGCATGCGACCAATACAAATGTTAATTCTTCGCTAGACGTTCTTAGTAACTTATAACAGTGTTCACAACTATAAATTTTCATGGTAATTGTCAGTTTAGTGGAAAATCTTGACCGTTTCTGTTTAATTCTGGTGTTTATGTCAACTTTGTACAATGACATATATTGGGGGCATTGAGGAATGGTTTAACGCCATCTAGCGATCAATAAAAAAAGTTTACTGGTTTCTCTACAGAAACGCCATGACTTGAGTGAAGTTTTAGGCCCCATATAAACGACGACGATCAGTATGATAATTATTTTGCCGGTAAAGTTGAGATCACACGTTAACATCCTACTGTTTATACCAACGGTTAAAATGCAGTATGAAACTGCCATGTGATCCCAAAATTATACAGTAAATTGTCGTACTGGGGGGTAACCATCACCTCTTATAGCAGTATTATTTCAACATTACTTTAGCGTTAGAAAGAGATGGAGCTATAAGTCCTGTATAGCTCCATCACTTTCCCACTGTGAAGTAATATTATAATAATACTGCTATAAGAGGTGATGGTTACCCCCCTGATCATAGTCGTCTTGTGTATTGGGATCTTATGCAGCAGAATCTGCCAAGATTGGTAGACTACAGCGGGCTAATCGCGTAGCACACTATCAGTAGCAATTCGTTTAATTTTGACAGTTCAACAAAATTCATTGCGTTACTTACGTTGTTGAGCAAACAATTTTTCCAACATATGAAGCAATGGATTCGCAATATACTACAAAATCATTCAATTCTGATTGATAGTGTATTACGCAATGAAGGTGCTGGTTCATGCAATAGTAGTCTAGTCTAGTGTCCATACAAATATATACTAGGTACCTATGTAGATAACACCAGCCAATCTATTGCCATGTCGTGCAGTTTCGACACCTTTAGAAGAATTGCTATAAAATATGTATGAGCACATCGCCTGTGACAGCACTAATAATATTTCAGACTAATTCATAACTTTGCATGCAACGTATCGTGAGATTTTTCTAACAATAAACTATCTAGAAGCATATTGAAGAAGATACTCGTAATTATACTAACTAACTACAGTTATGTAAGATGAATCCACCATTTTTCGCACTAATCAATTTTGTGCATGCCTTTAGGTCTGAAATGAAATGAAATTATGATGAAATGATTTTTATTTCTGTAAGTAGGTTTGTACAAACACTTTTACACGTCAAACACATTTTAAAAAAAAAAAAACTAGATGAGGTCGGCGTTTCCTATCTGACTACTCTGGGAAACAGGCCGAAACAAACTCAGAGGTCAGTCTCTTTTAAAGTCCAGACATAATCTTGGTCAGATCATGTGACGACCATGTAGGCTGGTGTCTGAAGACCACTCTAACCAAAGACCTACAGTAAGTAATCAAAAGACCTAACGGATTTATGAAAATTAACACTAAACGTCCACAAAGTAGACACAATAGTTAAATAATCATTTTGAACCATATGTAGTTCATGGGTCAGGGAAAGGGTTAAATCTACTAATAAAACCAATTAACAAGCAATTTTCCTCACATCAACATCTTCAAAACATCATATCCACAAAATTAATGGTTTCTTCCCAATCAAAATATAATAAAACGCTCTCCTAGTTAATTTATTTCCTGCAAATAATAATTAAAAGTGTCCCATTAGCTGCGCGTGCGCACCATCAATCTTGCGGCGTAAGGGGTCCCTTAGTTAGCGTTCATCAGTTTCCTGAAGATAGAACAATTTTTCAAAGGTGTCTAAACGTTTAGACTGGGGCCGTTATCTTAGATTGGACTTGTTAGCTTTGAGTAATGTGAGATAGAAATGAAGAAAAGGGAGCAGGTATATTAGAATACGGGATCTAGTTTCGTAGTTGGGATAAAACAGGGTTGAGGTACAGGATTGTAAAGGTGTGAGGTAAGTATAAGAAATGAAAAGAAATGAGTAGAAGCTCAACAAGGATATCGGTTTTGGTTACAATATTGAGCTACCGTTAAACAAAGGTTGGTAGGTTGGTTGGTTGTTGGTTAGTTGGTAGAGAACTGTTGCATAAAGTCGAATTATTAATTCGCCGGAGTAGGTAATCTAACATGTGCTAGATGTCACTTTGTGTAATAAAATGGTCGTGTTTATTGTAATAGGGTCTTACACCCATTTTTGAAAAGTGTCTTAATTAAATTCTATAGTTCTAATATGCCCAAAAAAAAAACAAAAATTTTTTATTCAATCGATAAGTGCCATAAAAATGCATTTAAAATTTAACATTTTCAAATTTCGCGCGTAGGTTGACGAAAACGCTGGACGCAGTGGACGCCATGTTGATCTGTGGTCATGACGTCACTGGGCTATGAAAACAAATGGTTTGTATGATAATTGACACGTTTTTGTTAACATAGCCGTATGACGTAATAACATGGCGGCTACTATTTCATGGTGTTTTTAACAGATTAGAAAAACTGAAAACGTTGAATTGAATTTTAAAATTTATTTTGTTGTTTTATGAACTAAAACTAATATTTTCCGACTCCTTTTTGCCTAAACTATCTCAATAATATATTTATAGATTTTTTCTCGTATATAGTAAAATACACTATTGTGATCGTTTAGTTTAATCGATTTATATAAGTGTAAAATAAATGTATAACAATAAGTTTAAAGTTCTAGAATGCAATAAATATGACCATTTGATTACACAATGTGACAGCTAGCACATGTCAGTTTACTTCAGTTAATTAATAAATTCGACTTTAGGTGGTGCCAGACAAACTCAAAAGTGATATGGTTCAGTGCTATTCTGTAATAACAACACCGTGAAAACTTAAGTGGAAAACTTAAGTGAAGTGAGCTTAAAGTGAGCTGTCAATAGTGTCATCCCTAGCATCTAAGGTTTCAATTTTCGGTTTTTACAATACATTACATTACATTATATCTTTATATGTGAAGACGATGCACTTAGAATTAAATTACTACATCACAATAGGTAAAAATAATTAAAACTGAAGCAATGACAGATAAATTAATTATGTGATAGTTATAAGAGATAGATTAGATGGTACTCACAAATTTATAAACATTTTAAAAGCAGACGATTTTCATAAAATTTTAATAAGTAATAAGTCAGTGTCAGGTTAAAGGCTCTTACAGACTGGGGTTATAACGCGCCGCTCGACAGGCTGCCTGCCGCGCCCGCGATATCGCGCTAGCTTGCACGAGCCTTAAAGTAGTAGTAGTTATATTAAAGAAACCTATTATAAACCTAATACACCTAATTTACGCAACATACAGCACACAATCCAAAGATAGAAGAGCCGTTATTTGTAGATCACTATCTAGTGAGAACAGTCTTGTACACTTAAGTGTTTAAAGTGGTAGGTATTTGCATCTATCTGGGTAGATAGAGATCTGGAGAATCTTAATCATTGTAAATTAGGTAGGTGAATAGCAGTAAAGAATACGAACCACTATACGGGGTCAAAGTAAATTTGATAGCGAAACTCTGCCGACTTAGTATCGTATATATCTAATCACGAAAAGCTATTACCAATATAGACCACCAATATGCCACCAATTATAGATCTATTTCAGTACTACCTACCTTTAGTCACATTTTTGAAAAAATATTTTTAGACCAATTACTAAGATTTTTTAATAAACATAAATGATTGCACAATAAACAGTTCGGTTTTACAAGGGGTCGTTCGACTACTGACCTTATAGGACATATTTATAATGCATGGTAAGATAAACGCGATGCCTTGGGCATTTTTTGTGATTTGTCCAAGGCATTCGATTGCGTTCTCCATGAAACGTTAATCAGGAAACTCCGACACTACAGGTCCGGACCACCGCTCTGGATCTTCTTAATTCATACTTGAGTAATAGGATTCAGAGCGTTGACGTTAATGGGAAAAGATCTCCCTGATCTATAGTAACAATGGGAGTCCCACATGGCTCAATTCCTGGTCCTTTCTGGTTTCTCATTTATATTAATGATTTGCCGTACCTCATAAAGGATAATCATGATATAGTGTTGTTTGCGGATGACACTTCACTTTTGTTTGAACTTGAACGTCAGCAGCTGGTTACTGACGATGTAAATAGTAGGATCTCAAAAATAGTTCACTGGTTCAATGTAAATAATTTACTTCTTATAAAAATATATAATTGTTTAAAAAATACATACTGATATGTGATATCCATAATATAAATACTAGGAACAAACACAAATTGGTTGTACCTACAACAAGGCTCAAGAAAATAGGTGGCTCATTCAGATGTCAATGTATACGTTTTTATAATAAACTTCCAAGCCACGTTCAAGATCTAAGCCTTAATAAATTCAAATCATTTATTAAAAGTAAGTTGTGCCAGAAAGCCTTTTATACCGTTAAAGATTATATTGAGGATAAAAAGGCTTGCGATTGAGCTGCTCCAATTATTGCATACTGAAACTTTTATTTTATTTAAACACTTTTGATATTTAATGATTATTCAAAACACAATGACATATTTACTTTGTGGAGTTTAATATATTGTTTGGAATTTAATTTAATATTTACTTGTATAGTATTATATTGTTTTCAATTATTGTGAATGTGAAGACTATGTGGGTCATTGCTGTTTTTTTTCTCTCATTTAGTATTAATCATGGTCTGGCAGTTTGAGTAATTTATGTGGCCTACCCAAATGTTCTTTCTTTGGCATTGTTCGTCGCATCGTTGAGCTTCTTAAGTTCTGAGTTGAGCTGCACGATTACTAACAAATGCGTGCACTGACTGGACAGGTCCACTCAATCTGTGTGGTTATTTCCTCAAAAGGACCATTTCAGACACCAATCTACATGGCCTTCACATGATCTGACCAAGATTATGTACTTTAAAGGAGACGGTGACCTCTGAGTTTGTTTCTGCCTTTCTTCTCAGAGTAGTCAGATTGGAAACGCCGACCTCATCTAGCTTTATTTAAAAAATATGATTGACGTGTAAAAGTGTTTGTACAAACCTTCTTACAGAAATAAAGTCATTTATCATAAGCTTTAACCTAGATCATTACGATAGCACAAAACCAATAGCCATTAAAAAACCGGCCAAGTGCGAGTCGGACTCGCGCACAAGGGTTCCGTACCATTATCTATAACTATCACGGTTCATGAGACACAGCCTGTACAGCCTGGTGACAGACAGACAGACGGACAGCGGAGTCTGGCCCGTTTTACCCTTTGGGAACAGAACCCTAAAAACCGATATTAAGACTTGTATAAATTTTAATACTGGCGAAATGTGGGTTTACTACAGATACACATCTGCCCAACCCTTCGGGGAAACAAGGCGTTATGTTATATTATAAGTTTAAATCCTACATTTTCCTTCTAGCTCAATCTATAAACCACCTGTGACTATATTATTCCGGATTCATGTCCGACCCCTTGTCCGGACCATACATAATTAAGGTTCTCATTATACACATAAACAAAAGTTGCGCGCGCGTCATTTTTCGCGAAGTTTCTATTAGGGCTGGCATGAACTTAGTTAGTTTTTTTTCCCCTTAAATTCAAATCACAACTCATTCTTTATTATATTTTTTTTTGTACTTTATTTTAACCTATTTTATATAATAATCTCAAAAAATACCAACAAGATGTATAAGTATATAATAAAAATAACAAAAAGGCGGAAGAGCTCATGTTTAGAATTAGAAGTTTAGTTTTTTTTAAATATTTTCCCATTGATAGCGATGTTGACGATTTTTTTATGCCCATTGAGCTCTTTCGCCTTTTTGTTATTTTTATTATATACTTGTACATCTTGTAGGTGTGTTTTAAGATTAGTATATCTATTTAAATTTAATGAAAGATTAAACAAGTTTAGTTTAGAATTCTTAATTCGTATTGTAGTAGGTATATGCCCCCAACGTCGTTATATAAACCGGGATATTGGATCAAGTTTTTGAATAATTATCAGAAGTATTTTTTGTGAGTATCTATCTCATTTTAGCGGAAGGCATTATTTCCTCCTTTTAAAAGTCTATATTTTTATTTTTAAGAACAATAAAGAGCTCATTTTTAGCCATAAGCCATATCAATCCTAAGCCGTCGAAATAAAACCTTTATTCAAGTACAATTCCAAAACAATATCCAATGACGAAAATAAATTCATATTCAAATAAAACTCAAAAGTTATTTAGTAATCATAAAAGCCAATGCTTCACGTAATATCCAAGCGAGTCCTGCTTCACGTCAAACAATAATTTTACTCCTGCCAATAAAAACTAAACAAAACAAAGGTTTCATTTTGAAATCGTGACATCCCTATAGGAACGTCCTAGCAACACGGTTCACTGAGGACACTGCCCCGCGACGCTACAACTTACCAACTTAACTATGCAGACCATTCCCACCTTATTTCAAAACTATAAACTTCATTTTCGTTTGACAGAACTACTTGAACTAACTTGGTCGTGTCTATGCATTCCATTTAGAATTACAGCGGTTCTTCTGAACTTTATGGTGTCGGTGTTAAGGTTGGTTTTCCATTGGTTTAAACAGGTTAATGTCAGATCTTTACTGTCAAGATCCTGTGGCGTGTTACTATGGGTTGTCGAACAAAAATAGACAAAGAATTTAATGTTCTTTCAAGTGTAAAGAAGGCTTTTCTCTTCTTTTACTTATTTTTTCGTGTATAATCGTAGTGTTCGCGATTGGAATATAATTTCAGGTTGAATACTATCAGGAGATTAGTATTTTTTAGCAGCGTGTAATTTTTGTAATACATAGGTGGTTCATAGCCGTAAAAGGTTGTTGCTATTTCTGGGGTCCTGGTACTATATTTCTTAACCGCTAGTAAATGGAAGTTCTGAAAATGGGCTTTTCCCATCATTGTTTGGATTTCGGATGGGGAAACATTCGTGATCGTGATTTATCAAAAGTAATGCTTGTTGCTTTTCTGAAAAATATTCAGCACAACAACTGATGGGTGTCGCGATTTAATACCTGAAAAAGCAAAGGCCATAAGAAGCAAAGCGACCTAACATCAGTTACAATCTTAAGTTACTGAAAACAATTGATTGGGACAATTTTAATTAAACTCGTGGCCATGACAATCAACAAGAAATATTTAAACAATGCATGCTCGTTTAAAGTGATGCTGATATTTTATTTCATGGATGCTTTTATTAAACCAGATATTGCATATTACATTGAACTGCAGCGTTGATTTAGGTGCACCCTTCATATTTAGCTTAGAGCTTGAAGAACGTATATACTACGCTAATTCAACACGCACAGCGTTTACGCGGCGTCGACGTAGCGTCTACACGGCGCTAAAGCAGCGTCTACGCGTCGTCAAGCAAAGCCTGATGTAAATAAAAGCTTACTAATATTATAAACGCGTAAGTTTGTGAGGATGGATGGATGTTTGTTACTCTTTTACGCAAAAACGGCTAAACGGATTTGGATGAAATTTGGCACACAAATAGTTTATAACCTGCATTAACACAGAACACTTTTTATCCCGTTTTAGTACATTGCAGGCATCATACAAGACGATATTCTGTTACTGACACGTTGTGCACAATTTCTGAGCAGTAACATATCAAAAAGTACTAAGCTTGCATGAATTCAAGATAGTATTTTCGTGCACAATTTCCGAGCAGTAACTCTAACTAAAAGTACTAGGCTTGCATGGATTCAACAAAGTATTTCAATCGTTAGTCTTGTGCTACTAATAGGATTTGAATGAAATTTGGTACACAGATATTTTATATTATGGATCGGGATTAACACATAGAAATCTTTTTATCCCGGGATAATTTCCGACAGCCACGCGGGTGAAGCAGCTGGCAAAAGCTAGTCCTCCATAAAGTAAAATAACGTCACATTATTAGCTCAATTGTGACAAGGCCCGGCCCATTAACATTACAGCATTACAAGGACATAGCATTACAAAGACTACCTTCATTCCCTTCCATAAGGAATTGAAATAGCCCGCGTTAAACGGGCATGGGCCCTACATAGGCTCGTATTATCATCAACAGTAATGTTAGTGTGGGCGGAACATCTCGCCCTAAGATAATAACAAGTGCAATAAGATTATGACCATTCTATGTCGTAGTGCTGCGGTGTAACAGGTGTCGGGATTTTATAGAAATTGAGATATGTCTTAAAGCCAGGACCACAGAGCCTGATGCAAAAGCATCCTAAAACATTTCTCCATAAAGTATAATAACGTCACATTATTAGCTCAATAGTAACAAGGCCCGGCTCATTAACATTACAGCATTACAAGGATACTGCCTTCATTCCCTTCCTTAAGGAATTGAAACGGCCCGCGTTAAACGGGCATGGGCCCTACATAGGCTCGTAGTATCATCAATGGTAATGTTAGTGTGGGCGGAACATCTCGCCATAAGATAATAACAAATGCAATAAGATTATGACCATTCCATGTAACAGTGCTGTGACTTGGTGTGACAGGTGTCGGAATTTTGTAGAAATTGAGACCTGTGTCGAAGCTAGGATCACACAGCGCGGAATCGCCGTGCTGGCAGTGCCTTGAGAAGGCAGTACCTACTAATAAAATTCGTGGCGTCGAAAGTGCGTTCAGGGCACAACTTCTGTCGCGGACCGCCTTCAAAGCTGTCAGTTTTTATACAACATTTGTGTCGTAGTGCTGTTTGTTGTGTGGTTTGTATGAAAAGTGTTGACAGTGCCGTCTCCGTGCTCTGTGGTTAGGCCAATACATTTAGCACTTTTTTTTTTGGTTGGGAAATTATGAAATAACTTCTCCCGCTCTGGGTGAAGCGGGAGGGTGTGTCAGACTTTTACTGACTAAAACCCACCCGTGTTCCATCCGCTGCCTGTGTTGCCAGGGGCCTCAGTAACCCTTTCAGACTTTCCCACGACCCCGGCAGGCATCGGCCCTAGTGGACCCCTAAAAATACATTTGGCTCTGGTTGGATAGCTTATACAGGGTGACATTGAAAACATGCGACAAATCGAAATGGGAGATTGTACTCATCATTATGAACAACTTTTACTAAGGGACCAAAGCTACAATCCCAAAAAAAAAAACTGCTGTCCCCTACATTTTTGTTCGCAATACCTCATCAAAATGTAGGAAAAGCAGATTTTTTTTTTGGGATTACAGCTTTGGTCCCTTATTAAAAGTTGTTAATAATGATGTATACAATGTCCCATTTCAGTTTGTCGCAAGTTTTCAATTTCAACCTGTATAGCTTAGGTACGTTCCAAAACCTTCCTACTGCGGAATGCTGGTTTCAAAAGATAAGTCTTAGCATAGCATATTTTCAAGACATACAAAGACACTGCCCATCTAGACTAGATCCCTTAGCAATTTATGAAAAAAAATTAAAGTCAATACAATACTTTAAAAGTCAAAAGTCCAGAACGCATAGGAAAACAGATTGCAAGATTGACCATGTTGTCATCTATGGTCACCAACAGGAACTAACATAAACAAGGCAAGTACATAATCCTTTATTTATGATAATATTCAATGCTAGAGAAAAACTTAACATATACAACATATGACTGCTTATATTTTCTCCTAAGATGTATGAGCTAGCTAAAAACTTGTAAGCTCAACTTGTCAAAGCGTTGATAGCTGATGGAAGAAGTAATAGAATATTAAATAAAATATATTTAATAAGCTCATGAAACCAGTACAGTCGACCGACGTCTGTGGTAACATTTTAACTTTGAGCTGGTTTTGTTACCATTGGCGTGCGGCTTACTGTGCCACTGTGTGTATAAAGAGTGTCCGTGGAGTTTCTTGCCCGTCCTTCTCCATATTAACCTACTACGCTTTGGAATGGGCAACTAGCTTCATCTTTCTGCCTAACCGACCCCTTGGCAATTCAAAAGTGCCTGTATTTGGTTTATTTGAAATAAATGATTTGAGTTGAGTTGAGTTGACTGCAGGAAAATGGCCTGTTCCCATTTACAGAAAGAAAGAGCATTGAGCGCGCATGCGCGAGCAAAGTCATTTTTGGCTCAAAAATCCATTCATTTTAAAACTAACTAAGTCAGGACTTAAAACATAGAAAAGGTCACATTGGTACCGACTCCCTTGTTAACAAACTAAACTTAATTGCTTGTCACTACTCCATACAAATTTAGACGTGATTAAAAACTTGCCTACTAAAATTACGTCAATTTACGTCAAGCGCTGATTAATTTGACAGGACTAAACTATTTATCTTCTATCCTTTTCTTAATGAAATAGAAAGAAAAAGATGCACTGGACTTAAATTTTGTTTAGTTTGTGAACTAGGGAATCGGCACCATTGGTACAAACTGGGTTGGCTCCTAGCCATCTCTACTTTTAAATTAGATAAGTAATAATATATTCCATGCCTTCGTCATTATTGTCACTTGTCTCAACTAAATCTTTAATCTTGTCAACATAAACGTAAAAAGAAGAAGTAGGTATCTTTATTCGCAACATCTACAAAGTCGATCTCCGCAAAAATAATCACAAACATAATTACATACGACATACCGTCCCATCAATCGACTGTGAACGATTAATCGTAATGTTGTCGAAGCCCTTAGTTCAGCCAGAACCTTTCTTTTTAACGTACAGCTTGATTAATACATATTAGTTCTGCTATAAAGTACTAGTATGTTGTTCTATGGAGAACGCGTGTGGACACCCTACAGGTTTAAGCTGTAGAAGGCTCTCGATAAATTGTCGACGAAATGTCCAAATATGCTAAAATTGAGGCTTGAAGAACTCAAAAGAACACGGTTTTTAAGTACGCCTTCTAAATCACACTATACATACTAATCTTCACTTTCTAAAACATACTAATTCCATGTTAAAGTTCATTGGTTTTAATCAGTATAAACAAGTACAAACAGGAGGAAGCTTTCGACACATTTAAAAAAATAGCAGTGTACTTAGACAAGACTGATGCGGCCGACGAACTAACAAGACGTCGATTGCATGTATCGCAAAGGCTAAATAAATGAGCTTGTTTTATTAGTTAATTAATTAATAATGCGACAGTACTGTCATCATAATCATAATTAGCCAATAATGTTCCCACTGCTGGGACACAAGCCTCCTCTCAGTTCCGTAATCCACCACGCGGGCCCAGTGCGGGTTGGTAGATGTCACATGTCGTCGAATTTTTGGTTCTTGGACATGCCGGTTTCCTCACGATGTTTTCCTTCACCGTTTACCAGTACTGTAGCTATAGATTATTGTGTATAATATTTAATTAAATAAACACCATTAAAAAAATAAGTTTCAATGCAATGCATATTTTCTTGACAAAGAAAGAAGAAGGAATAGGTTTACGTCGAAAGACAGCGGCGTATCTACGGTCATTATTATAAGAGCCATGTCATGGCAACCCTTTGGAGGTTAAGCATGCAGTTCACAATCTGTTCGACCAAGCTATTGGCACATACTCAAAGTAATATCGCCTTCAATAATATCCTGCCTAAGGAAAACGAAATGTGCCAGGTGCGTCCTGCGGAAATCGTAAAAGTCAACAGAACGGAAACATTTCAACTGTTCCGAACTTATGCGTCAGCGGTACTGCCCTGGTTCCAGTAATGTTTTTAACGAGGATTTTTTCCGGTCTAAAATATTACTGTACTCCATAATATAAGCCGTCGAGACTTTTAATGGTAAAATATAGAGGAGTAGTTAGGGGTTTTGGTTATCCATCATCTGCGTAGCCTTTTCCCCAACCATGTTGGGATCGGATTCCATTCTCACCGGATGCGCCTAAATGCTATAATGTATTTTACATGGGGCTCTATCTGACCCCCACAACCCAGTTACTGAGTAACACGATAACGCTTGGTAAGACTGGCTGTCAAATTTTCGGGCTTCTGACTATCAAATATTAGAAATTGAAATCACCAGACTCCTTTGGATTGACAATCTGATTTAAAAATTATTGACTTGGGTAATACGAGTAAAGGCCTGACTGTCCAAACGTCCAGGGTTTATGGACGAACTTTAACATCAACAATCGTTGAGACTCTTGTAATGTACTAGCATCGCTCTGCGCTTGTCCCTTACCCCACAAGATTCATTACGCAGCCTGACTATAAAATCGATGTAACTCCTGTCCGTCTATTCGTTTTAAGAAGACAGCTTTAAGCCCAGTGTTACCTATTACTGTATTGTGTGCTAATTATATTTTGTCACAGATTCAATTGGTGCATAAATCCTAATAAATATAGTCCTTCGTGGTCGTAATTTTGCACACAATTGATTTAAATTTTAACGGAGTAATGTGCATTTGTTAACTTTATTGTCACTAGATGGCATTAGTAAGAGGTCTTAATCTTAATAGTAGTTATTGTTCTGGGTCATTTGATATAGTGGACATTAATTTTGTTTACCGTTAGGGTGATTAAATCTGGAGGTTTTGTGTGGAAGGTAAATTGATTGCAAGATCTGATTTTATTTCATTTATACCTTGTGGAGGGTCTCATTTGATGAGTTTTTATTTAGTTATAAAATATCATCGGCATCTGAAGGAGAACCAACACGGAATGCCACATTAGTCAGAAATCAAGCATGGTGATAAATTTAAGATGTTAATTTTACAATAAATAATCTCGAGGGATGCTATCGATGGGATAACATACCATACCAACAAAACTGTTTACCCAAACGACAGCCATCTTGAATACGTAGTTCAATAGTATTTTTTAGCTAAAAAGTGTACATTGGAATTTTTAAAAGTAGATCTACTTAAAATTTTGGTTTCCATCAAACATTTCGAAGCAATATTTATTATTCCAAGTGATTACACAATAAAAACCACAAACTTCTTAGTTCGCTTTCACTAAAGTCTAGACTTTAGGAAGTCCCGAGTACTAGGCTGCCATAAATATCTGGAGTAAAGGTCGTGGCGGACGTGACGAGCCAAAGAACTGTCGGCTTTTAAACAAGAACATTCCTTTTTAGAAGAGATTATTTTATCTGTGGAACACCGAAGTAGTTAGCTTTAAAACGAAGATGGGAACATTTATAAAAAATTACACCCGGGTTCTGAATGGGCAATCAAGACAGATATTTTCTGACAGATTGTCAAACACATGTGAACTGCAGGCTGTGAAAATGACCTGAAGGCCGCTGTTATTTCCGTCAGTTGGCTGATTTCAGGTCATTTTTGTATAGATTAGCTTTTCAAAACCTGGGAGTTAGTTTAGGATTTATTTTTAAAACGAAGATGGGAACATTTATATAAAATTACACCCGGGTTCTGAATGGGCAATCAAGACAGATATTTTCTGACAGATTGTCAAACACATGTAAACTGCAGGCTGTGAAAATGACCTGAAGGCCGCTGTTATTTCCGTCAGTTGGCTGAGTTCAGGTCATTTTTGTATAGATTAGCTTTTCAAAACCTGGGAGTTAGTTTAGGATTTATTTTCCTTTCGTTTTTTGGTCGTTTTTCGTCTTTGAGTCGTTTTCTATTGTTGTCTGTGGTTTTGTAATTATGAAAAGCTTGATGGCAGTGTGAGAACAAAGTTACGAGTACTAAAGAATATTACATCGAGTTTATAAATCTTTAATTAAAATATTGACAACCTTCTGAAAATCCAACATAGATTTTCTAATAGGAACAGTTACTATTATAGGAACGCCGAATGATTCCGCTCATTGACTTTGTAAAGAACGCGTGTAGAGGACTTTTTATGTATTTATTTACTTCAATGATCTTTTAAACCTTCTAACATACTCTCTGGCTTAGCACGAGAACCGTAGAGAAGCGTTTTGTCGATGGAAGAGTAGACCAAAATGACGTTTCCGTGTAGACAGTTGACAGTTTTCTACCGAGAAATGTAGACAAGCGATTTCTTTTCTACAGTAGAAATAGAAAGCGTCATGCTAAGCCTGCTGGAAGGTTTCGCTAGATCATTCACATACGGATATATCCTCATTCAGCTTCAAGGATCAAAGGATCCTCGCGGCCACTCTCGATAAGCATAATTATAATAAAGCTAGGTACTCACGTTCCCCTGCGGATCGATGAGCTGAGCGTATTTTGGCGCCTTCGCCTTGCTTCCATCTGCGAACACGCCTGCCAGCCGCAGCGGCGTACCAGGCCGCGCCGCTGCCCTCTCATACTGCGCTCCTACGCGCCCGCTCTCTAAAGACCGGGAGTTTATGGGGTTAATACATCATATAGAAAAGAGTTCGTTATGTGAAAATACAGGTATATAATAGGACCCCGAAGGTTTAATGGATGTAGAGAAAATCATAGCGGTGGTGATCTTAGATTGATTCATCTTCTTGAGTTTGGAAAATTAGGCGTTCTAATTGTGTTTTCAAAAGATATAATTAGAGTTGGGGATGGTAGCTTGTTTTGGAAGGCATAGTCCAGTTAAGTATTTACGACCTCTCAAGGTCAACTACGAGATGCTATTCACAAAAAAAACTTGTTCTGGAAAGTATTTTAAGTGTATCAGTTGAACAAAGGCCTTTTTCAATTTGTTCCATGACTAGGTCTTTCGCCTTCCGCATTCGGGGTTAGCACTGCCCTTCCATGTAGCTTCTGGATCTTGGTAAATCTAAGTTTTTGTGATATTTTAACAATGTAACGTTTTTTTTAAACGGGGTGTGGACCTCATCGAAATTATGTAGACACCTGCAACACTGAAGGTTTTGCTGATGCGTAGCTAATCGTAGAGACTGTCATTACGCCTTTCCTGGACGAACCTTATCCCAAAACGCTGTACTTTTTAACTGACTTCGAAAGAGGAGGAGGTTATATGTTCGTCTGTATGTTTGATTTTTTTTTATAATAAATAAAGTTATGTACCAGAGGCCGGCCGCGCTCGGTAGGCGGAAATGGCGCGCGGTGACACGAGGGCGAAGGCCCGCGCCCGCAGTAGGGCTGCGATGGAGCCCCGCGGCGCTGCCAGCGCCCCTCCTCGGCAGCCACACGCTGAGAACCAACCTGGAAACAGAAAGGACACCGTTTAGCTATACGAACCAACTGTAGTGTGAACTATATAGTAAAACCAAATTTAGGGAGATTATCATAGGATCCCGATAAAACCCGTACAAGTGCTTAAAAAGGTATCTAAGGAACGCTTTTTGAACTTTTTTAAAGCAACGCGTCATATACACAGAAAAAAATGATGTCTTAAATTAAGACAATAGATATCCAAAAGGATATCTATTGTCTTAATTTTGGTCAAGAGTCAGTCAAGACAAATATTGATTCATATAGGGAAAACAATATATTCTTGAATGAAGTAAAATTTTGTCTTAATTTTATTGTCTTCGAAGACATTATACTTAAATGAAGAATTATTAAGTTTAATTTTAAGAATATTAGATACCTATTAAAACTAGATATTTTCTTCAATTAAGATTATTAAAGTCTTGAATCAAAAATATTTGCTTAAGTCAAGAATAAAAACCAAGTATTTATTATTCTTAATTTGAGTAAACGGGTTTTCTTGGACTGAGTGCATTTACTTACGTTAAGAAAATATTTACTTGGATTGAAACAATTTTTCTGAGAATATTGATATTCTTCGCTGAAGAGATTCTTTTTTTCCGTGTAGCAAAGAGTGCGTTTCGTGAAGATACAGTTATATAATAGGACCCCGAAGATTTAATGGATGTAGAGAACATCATAGCGGTGGAGATCTTAGAATACCAAACTTTCACATACATACATATATGTACGTATGAAAGCTTGATTGATTGATCTTCATGATATTAGAAGTCTGTAAAATGGATTAATGCGTCTATTCGACAACAGATGGCATTGTTAGTAGCGTGTTCGAAAATTAACATTTTGTTTATTAAAATTAAAACACTGGCGTATTTATAAAATACTCGCTTCTGCTCGCGAATTCGTTCGCGTGGAAGTCGTAATATCTCACGACTTCCTTCTACTAGTTATTTTAGTATATTGTGGTGTAACAAACAAACAAACTCACTTTCGCGCTTATAATATTATATAATATATATTATATTAGTATACATAAATATAATTATATTATTATGTGGGTGTACTACATTCAGGTATACCTCTGCTCTACCCTTCGGGGAAACAAGGCGCGATGTTATGTGTGTAATATTAATATTAAAGTTAGGATTTTTCCAAATGCAGCATGGTAATAGCCCAGGGGGGTAACCATCACCTCTTATAGCAGTATTACTTCAATATTACTTCAGCGTGAGAAAGAGATGGAGCTATAAGTCCTGTTTAGCTCCATCACTTTCCCACTGGAAGTAATATTATAATAATACTGCTATAAGAGGTGATGGTTACCCCCCAGTTCTATCAAAAATAGGTAAGGTGATAGTAGGTGTACTTTCCTGGACGAAAAATTTCAAAAGAAGTTTTAATATTGTACAGTCGCCAGCACAAGAGACCACACTGTCAAATTTTCTCATTCGATTTTGAACTTAACAATCAAAATTTTAAGGTTTAAAATCATTTGGAGAAATCTGACAGTTTGTGGTAACTTGAAGTGCTGGCGACTGTACAAAACTTTTCTTTTCCACAATGGTCAATGCTGGCTCATTTAAAACCTATTGATAGACACTCTATATTGAAGTCTTCTGTATAAAAGGTACGATGGACGTTGACGTGTAATTACCTTTAACAAATTACGCGAAATGAGACGCAGCTGCTATTCTATACATTCTTTTATATCGAGACTGGACTAAAGAAAAAGTAATACAGTTTTACGACCTATACTTAATTGTTGTAGGGTTGCTAAATTGCAAATTATAAAGTAGGGCTTGGGTCTTTTTATTTTACCCGGATAAGTCTCGACCCTGCTGGAATATCGGGTTAAAAAGTATCCTATATCCTAACCCAGGTCATGGTCTACCCATGTGCTAAATTTCATTAAAATCTGTTCAGCCATTTCAGCGTGAAAGCGTAACAAACAAACTCACTTATAATATTAGTTGGGATTTTCTCGCCAATCAAAACGAGCTACGCAAAGAAATTATGCGTGCGAGTTTATGAGATGGGGCTTCAGCAAACAACCGAAACTATAACAAAAACTAAAATAAAGATCAAAGTAATCCAAGAAATGCGCTCGATTTTGCTGAAAAGTTTTAGTTTTTGAAATTTTAATAAATCAATTAATGAGAGCAGTGATGGCCCAGTGGTAACAGCAACGACTTACGAGTTGAAGGTCGTAGTTTCGAACCCAGACAGGTGCTTTACTTTGTATAAATTATTTCATCACCACTGCTCTCAAAACGGCGAAGGGAAACATCGTGAGGAAACCGGCATGTCCTAGTACCTAAAATTCGAAGACAGGTTACTCGTACATCTACCAACCTGCACTGGACCCGCGTGGTGGATTACGGTCCATTCCCTCTCACAGAGAGGAGGCCTGTGACTCAGCAGTGGGAATATTATAGACTGATTATGCTATTTAATTAATAACCCATGTCGATAGAGACTTTTTTTTTTTTGTCACCACTCTGTATTATTTTTTACACCTAGCAACTTGTTCCAGAAGTGTGTCTTGAAAGACTTAAAAGAAAGGAAATTATTTGTTTGTCATTTTGCTTATCTTTTAAGAGAGTGGTAGTAAATAATTATCAACTTGTCATCGGTTTTAACTATCTTTAGTTAAAACCAATGACAAGTTGATAATTATTTGGTAAACTTAACCATTTTAATATGAGAGACAACCCTACCCAACTAATACTGACCATGACTTCTCTGCCATGAAACTGAACGAAAAAAGGTGAAATGGTGAAATGTCACGCGAAGTCATTACCACGTAACCCTTGTAATGGTCTGACGTAATTAAAGGGCGAGTATTAACCCTGCTAGCGCCGGCTTTTTATGAGGCTGGCTGGATTGAAGTTTTGAATTGAGGGAGGTTAGGAACTTGTGTTTGAAAAGGTAAAATAACTTATTGTTGTTTTGGATTGTTTAGCTCCCTTCAAAATTGTTGAGCTGAATGGTGCTGATCCATGCGTCATGTTCGTAAACGGGCGCTGTCAGTTAGAACTTATCATCTCTTAGCTGCCACGGTTTATTTTATATGTTTTATTTTTGAATTGTTACTTTTTTATTGTTTTTTTTTTTTTATTATAAATTCAATATTAACGATGTAACAATATAATTTAAAAGAGTGTCCATGGAGTTTCTTGCCCGTTCTTCTCCATAGGAACTTACTACGCTTTGGAATGAGCAACTGACCGACTCCTTGACAATTCAAAAGTGCCTGTAAATGGTTTAATTGAATTAATGCTTTGAGTTTTCAGTTTTTTTCAGCTTAACAACGTAAATAACGCAATTAATGTTGGTGAACTGTCAAAATGAAAGCCATGGCTACTGTACAGTGTGTTACAATTAGCCCGCTATTTTAAAATTAATCGCTCCAACTACGCATCAACTCGCATTCATAAACAAAGAATCATAAACAATAACCCTTTTTCCCTTCTACAGAAATCCTAAAGAAGAAGGAAAAGAAATCCTTTCGCAAAAATATATCTACCATACTTGGCCCATGGCTCAACCGACCCATGTCACAATAGGCCCACACTCGAATGCGCTCGCGATAAGAGCGGGCGCACATAACGCGGTTGTTCGCCGCGACGATACAAAAACGTTCTGACATGAGAACCACTCTCACTTGTACAGAGTAGTTAAGATGTAGAGGTGACAATACGATTATAGTGGTAATAAAAAGAGAACTGGGACGGCATTTCATATTTTTGGACCTTATTTCTAATTTCAAACGGTTTTGGGGATGTTTAATTGATTTTTTCTTTACTCAAACTTTACGAAACTCAAGGCATTTATTTCAATAAAACTATTTGCAGTCACTTTTGAATTAATGCACTGTACACGTTTTTCGTTTCTGTTTGTTTCATGGTGAGAAACATAGTATGCACATCATATTAAAATAAATAACCACAATAAACCCACAATAAATTTAAATAAATTTCTATATTATTATTAGTCGTATGAGTTTTTTAAAACACAGCAGTAGCGATAATTCAAAAGTGAGTAAAAAAAGTTCTTATTTCTCCGATGATGAGGTCAGTGGGTCCACTATTTTAAAAACACGCCAGCCACGCTCTTAAACCACATATTTTATGATCTCATCAACTCACAAGCAAAACTCAATAAAAATCCCATAACCATAAAAACGAGCTTTCATTACGAAATAATTCGAATAACACAAAAAAAACGATACATAAAAATAATTTAAAAAATCATTGCACGTATATTTTTACAACATAATTTACAGTTCATGAAAAATAAAATTGATGGTGGTAACACCTCTGATTCTTTCATTGCTCTGTGTAGGATCGCTCACCGTTTTATGGGCAATTTTTATGGGGGAAAAAAAAGTATGGGCGAGTGAGGAGACAAGGCGTCCTTCCACCAAGGTCGACCGGTTTGAACCCTTTGCCTTAAAGTGGTGCCCAGAAATTGTGAAATGCATTGTCTTTTGGAAGGATAGAAAGTTTTTGTTTGTGTGTGTGAGCTTTTTGTAAATGGGTCTTTAGCTTTTGTATGTCTGTAGGTTCTGCAGCTAGTAGTGTGCAGTGACTACGTTTTAATTATATGGAAGTTTCATCGAAGCAGGAAAATCTGTCTTAAAAAGTTTTAAATGGCGAAATCTAGGATTTCGCCTGTTCGATTGAATTGTACCAGATGGGAAGTATCCAATTTGTTTGGGGTTATCACAGTATCTACGTACATCTAAAAAAATAGAAGTGGTGATGCTACGCGGGCAAGAAAACGATTAGAAAAAGATGTACGTGTATCTTTTTCTAATCGTTTTCTTCTATTTATATTCAACGAACTTCTACTTCTTACTTCTATTTTTATTCAACGAAGAACAGCCATCTCTTTTCATCCAATGTGCAAGTCACATCTTTTTTGGGGTTCCG
The DNA here is from genome assembly GCA_905333075.3 of Atethmia centrago. NCBI lineage: Eukaryota > Metazoa > Arthropoda > Insecta > Lepidoptera > Noctuidae > Atethmia > Atethmia centrago. Next base: position 22,598,564 of record HG995385.1, read on the forward strand.
TAGTAAACAAGGAACCCGTATATTTTCGCCATGTCCGTCTGTCTGTCCCACTGTAGTTCAGAGACGCTTAGTACTAGAAAGCTGTTATTTGGGGTAGGTATACTTATTAATCACGCTGACAAAGTGCTAAAATAAAACATTGAACATTTTTTTTTTGGCGTTCCTCCCTTGCCCATAATGTGGGGATGATATTTTTTTTCTCGTCTATCCCACGGTGTGGGGTATCGTTGGATAGGGCATTACAAGTTAACTAGTAATAGTCGACCAACTTAAATATGCAGTTGACGAATTGACCGTGACGTATATCGATGTATGGGAGAACAAGTTTTTTAACTACAATGTTAAGTTTGTTTTTGGGATAAATTCATCCCAAGTAATCCCAACGGAACCCTTTAATGTTCGTTGTCCGACACGCACTTTTTCATTTTTGACATCGCGCTGTAGAAATCTTTCTACAATATGTCATTTTGTCTTTCATGTCTTCCGTTTCCACACGATCTTTTGGCGCTCGAATGACATGGACAGGGTTGTGCTGTTGATACCCATTTGTGGAATTATTTTGTGAACTCGATTTAATTAAACAAGATGGCGGCGCTAATTCCGATTTTGGCCACGCGCCAAGAAATTCTTGTACTACTGCTAATAGTGGTTTCGATTCGATCTTGGTCATGCTACGCGTGCTGGAAGGACAAAAACGTAAAGGACAAAGTCGATTTACGGACGATATTTTACGTGATAACGAGAGAGAGATGCGTCACAAGCCGAACGCTTAGGCCGATCGTGCCTCTCTATCGCTAGTTCCGCGCTCTCGCTTGCACGCTCGGCTCAGGCGGAACGTGACACTTTTTCGTGCGTGCAGTACTTAATAGTACATACAATTTTATTTATTTATCATTCTTCCAAACCCATCAAAACCATTACATTAAAACACGCCATTCCATTAATCTATTACAAATAAAACTATGCAACACCTAGTTATAATAATAAACAGCTGATCTGGCATTCACTTCAGAGAAGTGCAGTTACGCAAAATATACCTGATGAGAGGTAACATTTGTGCAATACTGCTATTATATCAACGCTGTGCAGTTTAAATATGTGTTTGTTCACATGACTGGTCTAGATTGCAGATCAAAGTTCAGCTAGATGTAATAGTAGACTTAACTAGAATATAAATTCTTAGCCAGTCATGAGTTCATATGAAACTTCAAGAGTATTTGATACAGAAACTGGTTTTAAAGACTTCATAAAATTGTAGAATTTATATTAATTGACAAGTTTGGTACCCTAACAAAGTGGCTGGGTCAGACTGGACTGGATGACAGAATCAAAATCAAAAGTCATTTATTCAAACTAGGCTGAGAATCAGCACATTTCGAACGTCAAAATTACATAAGACAGTCCCCCAAAACGCCCACCCTTCACCACTTCCTATTAGCTTTAGCTGGAAGAAGAAGTGGTGCAACAAACTTCCCAGCAGCACAGCTGTCTATTAAAACAAAATGGATTCTATACAATAGTACGCAATATAATTTACACTACGCGCAACACAAAACATTAAATTATTAGCCATATGTCAGCTAGTACACCACTATATCAACAAAAAAAAAAAAACACCGAAAGCTATATTCAAGCACAGGGTGTTGTGGCTCCTCGTGGAGGCGATCGGCGGCAGAGATCTCTCGCATCCGGCCCTGGCTCAGGCCATGGTACGGAGCGAGAGGGCATGGGCAGCCGTCACCTTCTTCTGCGAAGCAGTAATGCTTGCGAAGGAGGAGGCGGGACGGTTGAGGGAAAGGCAAATGTCTCGCCCCCTCGCCCCTAGCCGCCGCAGGAGACGCCCTGGGCGTCGGGAATCCCGGGCGGATTTCCGGCCACCGTAGGCGCGGGCTTGCGGACGGTGAGCAATGGGTAGCTCACCGTCTGGTAAGGACCAGGCCCGGGTCGACGGCGCGTTGTATTCCACGCGCGCCTCAAAGAGATGTCGTCAGCACAAATGTAGGGGTCCACTAGGGCTGATGTCTGCCGGGGTCGCGGAAAGATACTAAAGGGTCACCGAGGCCCCTGGCAAAACAGGCAACAGGAAGGAATACGGGTGGGTTTTAGTCAGTAAGATTCTGACACACCCTCCCGCTGCGCCTAGAGCGGGAGAAGTTATTTGATGATTTCCCACACAAAAAAAAGGGTGTTGTGGCGCTGCCGGCGATATGCTGAATTTGGTGACCAATTCTAATATTTATTTACATAGTTATGAACTTTAGGAAAACCTGAGAGAGATGAATAGTGGCGCTAGACATAGGCGCTAAAATGATGCCGCTACCCTAACAATGATGTCATAATTAAATAAAATACCTACCTACTTCTTAATCCTCACAAAAACAAAGGACAAAATGTAAATAATCACTGAAACTACAAGCTATTTTGATAACACCGGTAACGGAGAACGCACCTCTTAGAACATTTTTATAAACTCAGTCCGCGAGGAAGAATATTGGTGACCATACCCAGTTACTTGAATATTGAAGTTAGTGTGCCAACGAAGTCACAGGTAAGGTAACAGCTAATGCATACTACAATTATTACTTTTATTGTTGTGAATGTGAGCACTATGTGGGTAATTTTATATTTTTTTTTCTTTTTCAGTTTATTTTAATGATGGTCTGGCATTTTGAGTACTTTATGCGGCCTACCCAAAAGTACTTTCCTTGGTATTGTTCGTCGAGACGTTAAGCTCCATATGTCCTGAGTTGAGGCTACACAATTACTGACAAATGCTTGCACTAATTGGACAAGTCCACTCAAATTTGTGTGGTTCTTTCTTCAAAATACCATTTCAGACATGGTCCTCACATGATCTGACCAGGATTATGTCTGGACTTTAAACAGGACTTTGGCCCTTGAGTTTGTTTCAGCCTTTTCTTCTCAGGGGTAGGAAATGTCGATTCCATCTAGCTTTTTTGTTAATATGAGTATAAGTGATTCCGATATCCTATTTACGGAATAAACAATTTCATTTCATTTCAATTTATACGTAGGTACAGGTCCAGCCAAAAAGGTGTATATACTTAAGTACATCGACAAGAGTTTATTTGTTTGTCTTCAATTTGTTTTCCATAATATTGTGTCCATGTGTAACTACAATTGAATACCCAACGTGTACAGGCCCGGATTTCCCGCTAGGCCTGCATGGCTCCAGTCTAGGGGCCCAGCCAGCCTAGGGGCCCCATTCACGCAGCTACCCCGACCAGGTACTTTGCCTGTCTGACGGGGGATGCAAACAATTTTGTGCATTATAGTTTATCTTATTTCCTCTGATTTTCTGCATAAGTCGACAAAGCATCTCCTTTTTCATAGTCATATTCATATCTTTATTTGCATTCCATAATGCAAATATCATCATCATCGTCATCATGTCATTTCATTTCGTTTTAAACAGTCAAAAGAGCTTTCACGAGCTCATATCGCTCTAGCTATTGCAACTAAGTTACTCTCAATTCTTAAACCTTCTTGTATAAGTCGACAAAGTGACTCCTATTACTGTATGAATAGTCAAAAGAAACCTAAACCTATCCCAGGTGCTAAAACGTTCGAGCTCGCTTCGCTCGCTCTTGCACCCAAAGGTCTCTTAGAAAGATCATTCAGCGAAATATTAATCATGTAGGTTTTTACAAAAGTACTACTCGTATAATTAGTATTGTTTCAAGAAAGAAGTTGGTTCAAGTACTTAGGCAACTTGAGTGTTACACAGGAAAATAACGTCTTTGTTTAAATACGTCGATTTATGACGACCGTTAACATAACTTTGCTGATGTACATTATTTTATGTACACACGGCTACACATCAAGCTATACATTTCCAATATAAGCTGATCTCACATTGTATGGGATTTCCGTACAGTGCAAGGTCAGCGTCGAGGTCAGTTGCATTATTTCTGCTGTTTATTTAATTTGTAGTAATTGAAGTCGGTTAAAAATATATTTTCTATACTAATGCATTAAGGCCTCAAATGCCAAGTGCCTAGGGGCCCTGGGCCTCTAAGTCCGGGCCTGAACGTGTAATATTTTCTGTGGCTACAAATTGATACAATATTATGGAACTACGATTATAGATAATTTAATAACATTGAGACTGAATGTAGGCACTCATTTTGACAGTTTCGCATTTCGATGTCTCCAAGTACCGCTCTATCTCAACTTACAATTCACCACCTTACCTCTAATTACAATCCAATAGTAAATAGACCAAAAACAAGTACCTAACTCACCAAGAACCCTTATCACTATCCAAATTCCATCGATATCCGGTTCTGAGGAGAATGACCTGCTTTCGTACAAAAGATCGGCGCAGATAGTGCGCGGGCGCAGCTTATCTGCGGCCGCGGGGATCTAGGCGACATGACGGGCTGGGGAATTCTGCTGATCCACTAAACAGATAACTGGGGTTTGATTTTGAAGTGAGGTTTATTTTAGTTTTGAATTGGACGTTGATTTATACAGCAAAATGTATAAGATGAAGTGATTGAACTGAATTTTTAATATTTTTATGTTCAAAATCTAGATTTTTCTTTTTAAGATTGAGAGAATGATAAATGATTTTATTTCTGTAAGTAGGTTTGTACAAACACATTTACACGTCAATCATATTTAAAGAAAACTAGATGAGGTCGGCGTTTCCAATCTGACTACTTTGAGAAAAAGACCGAAACAAACTCAGAGGTCACAGTCTCTTTAGTCGAGACATAATCTTGGTGAGATCATGTGAAGACCATGTAGATTGGTGTCTGAAATGGTATTTTAAGGAAAGAACAACACAGATTGAGTAGACCTATCCAGTCAGTGCCAGTCAGTCAACTTAAGGAGCTCAACAACGGCGATATATAACATTATTTTACATTCATTGTCGAAATGGAAGACCTCTTGTCAACTGGTGGCCTGCATTTTCATGAAAACCCTTATTAAATAAGTATGTCCCTAACCATTTTGTTACTTGAATACAGTTTGACACTGACAAGATTTTTAAGATAGCATTGAATACTGAAGAAGACCTGGATGAATCTCGCAAATACCAGGGAAACATGGCACAAAAGGGCGCAGGCCTATACTGAGCAGTGGGTGGAATTAAAATTCAAATCTTTATTGTATATCTCATGTGTGTATAAGATCTTAATAATAGTTACAAAGTTCAAATGCAGGGGCCATGTGAACTTTGTATAACGGTCGGACAATGAAAATGTCGGAAATATGAAAAGTAGCATGTATTAATATCATTAAGTAAATATAAATTAATTGTACGTACGTCATAATTTTAAAATAGGATACATTCAGAACTTATCATTACAAAGTAATAAATTTAAATAAATGATATCACATTTTAGTGATATACGTCATAACAAATTACACCATTAAAAATTCAATTAATTTCAAGTAAAAACATAACATAACAATAATTGGCGTCATTCAAAATTCAAAGTATTTAAAAAAAAATAATATACATATATATAATAACAATAATGTCACAGATAAAACATGGCTGCCAATGATGATGATTGAATACTGATGCCGATTTTGGCTGTTCTCAAAAAAGGTTAATAATCTTTAACTATTTACTATTTATTCGAAAGATATAACGTGCTATTTATAACTTAACTGACGTCATCATATTTTCTAGTAGGTACCTATTCATACAAGCAAAATCAGATTAATATTTTTAACTTTGAAAGTTACCACCCAACTTAGCTCTTCATAACCTAAGAAGGATTTAAAATGTCATAAATATTTAAATTAGCGCCTAACCAGAGTGAAAGCTTGTTCTAATACGAAACAGGGCGTTAACTTAGGCGAAGCTAAACATGCATAAGTTTAATTTAGTATGGTGTACCACCATAGTAAATTAAAATTATGCATGTTTATTATGGCAGTAGTGCCTTTTCAGGAATACGTAGAAAAAGGCTTCGTACTGTGTAAGGGTGCTGTAAAACACAAGGTGCACAAGTTTGTGACTTTACAGCACCCTTACACAGTACGAAGCCTTTTTCCATACAGTGTAAATTGGAATAAGGCCTGGATAATTTTTGCGTTATGCCCGTGAACGGGTGCTGCTTGTGGTGACTGGTCATCTCGCTGACCATTTTTTTATTATTGTTTATTTATTTATTTATTTAATACTTTACGCACACAAATGTACAGAGGCGGACTTAATGCCATTGATTGCCATTGCTATTAGTAATTAACTGTTTATTTATTTTACTTCGATGGTGCTAGTTTATCATTTCTCACTTCGAGTTACAGCAACAGCCTTATGTAAGCGGGCACGCCCTTTATGCCTGAAGGCTTTTATTTAGGTATTAAGTTGTGTTTATGATTTTATGTTGTAATTTTTATTTCTGCTTGAGTACAGTTTTCATTGTTTTGTTGGTATATTGGCGTGTGCTAGCTAACATAGGGCAAGTAATTTAATTTAATGTTTTGTGTTTCGTAGTGTTCATTACTTTGCATACGATTTGTGTAGAATCAAGTTTATATTTAATTAAACAGACAGGTGTGCTGCTGGGGAGTTTTTTTCCACCACTTCTTCTTCCCAGCTAAAGCACTAGGAAGTGATTAAGGGCGGGCGTTTTTGGGGGACTGTCTTATGTAATTTTGATGTTCGAAAAGTGCTGATTCTCAGCCTAGTTTGAATAAATGACTTTTTGAATTATGATGAAAGGTTACGGTAAGTAAAACAGATCGCGTACTAGGTCATCTGCTACTAACGCGTTCGGCATTCTAATTCCGTAACACACTATAATAATAATGTCTATTTCGTCAAAAACAAAGCATTGTAGTACACGTTAAAAAATACAGTTTTACAAAATAAGTACTATATCTACAAACGTGTGGCACTGCTCTCCTAGCTAGGTTATGAAAACCTGTATTAAGGAGACGTGGTCTAAGGTATATTGATGTAAAGGTTACGTAGTGCTTCTGATGTTACTGTTACAATTTTGGAGTATTGTGAGATGGACAATTAAAGGTAAATAAATATGTGTGTGTGTGTGTGTGTGTGTGTGTGTGTGTGTGTGTGTGTGTGTGTGTGTGTGTGTGTGTGTGTGTGTGTGTGTGTGTGTGTGTGTGTGTGTAGTTAGACATAACTGAAAACTGTTTAAGTAAAATTTGTTACTTCTTAAAAATTTGTATCTATCGTCGGATCACTTAGTTTAGGTATTTGTTTTTCTTTACATAACCAAATTACAAAATGATTATTAACATTAACTAAATTAAATTAAAACTAAGTTAAGCATAAAAAAGGCCGTCGGGGCATTGTACCGAGGATGCTGGCGGCATTTCCTCGCTGAGTTGCAATGCTGATGCGTTGCGTGAGAAAGCCGCCAGCTTTTCGGTCACCAGTTACATCAACTAGACGTTTCGGGATTTCCGCAATTAACTTATGCGCACTGGGACCCCACGGACCGAGGGTCTTGACGCCAAAGGGCACCGCCGCTGTACCCGCTTTGGAAGTAGTCCGTTGGAGGTGAGACGGTGCCAGTGTGTCTACACAGGTAGCGTCCCACACAAGCATCCGTCCCAAACTCCACGGGACCAAAGACACACCATCAGGTCTTTTGCCATCATCTCTGACAATGCCAGTAGGCTCAAGAAGAGCAGGCGTAATAATCTTAGATTAATCTTAATCTTTGACTTTTTTAAAACTAGTTGCAACCATAGATCCAAAAAAAAATAACTTGACTACTGCGGAGAGTGCGTCTACCAGGGTTACATAAGAGTAGTAAAGATCTGATGTATTTCGGTCGCCCACTGGTCTAACATTAAGTAGTTCTGCTTACAAAGATCGGATTGAGTAATATCTTGTATTCGTGTCGTTGTTGACATCTACGAACTGCTTGTAAACATACAGGACGATATTGTGAGTTGACGCGCTGCGTGTATTGAATTGAGTTTAGATTTTTTTAAGGTTGATTATTTTCTAAAACCTTACAATGCATACCTTTAAATTAGATCTTACTTAGCCAGTAGTTCACCACAGATTTGAGTCAAAATATCACGTGTAAATAACACACACAGCATACACAAACACCATTCACGAGCGTTTTAGAGAAAATTTATGAATTTCTATATACAAAGTATTTAGAATATATTATTTCTCTCTGTCTTTATTAATACTCAATAATGACATTCCTAAATAAGATTATCTGTTAAACTATTTAACGATAAACTCATTAAGAGTTCCGATGACTCATAAAACGTTAAGTGGCATGGATGCACCCACTGCACTTCGTTCCAGGTATTTTTTTAGGGATCATTAGATCCAGTCTTACGCTGCTTTAGCTGTGTTATAAAAGTCTCGTTAAACAGTCGTAGAAAACGATTGCAAACGGTCGAATAGGTTCTTCTGTGAGATGTTTAATTTTATCTACAAAGGCTTTTATATTTCTGCAAGAGACGGAGTTTTTTACTATTTTTAAGGGTCGGGTAATCGCATTTGACCGTCGCCATGCAAATGTGCGTCGCGCTCATGCCGCGCGGCCGTTCGGTTCCATAGGGAATATCTATTTTTAGTAACAAAAATATGAATATTTGAATAAAAATCACAAATAGAATTATAGATAATGATATAGTCTGTTCACACAAAAAAAAACATGAAAATAACTTAAGTAGTTTGAAAGTAATATCTGTTTTTTGCATTGGGTAGACATTTTACTTCCTGAATTTATTTCATAAAGTATTTTAGTGCAATTCGTAAATATTCATACATAGAATTGATGTGTACGCGTTCTAGTTTAACATATATTTTCTTGCGTTCTAGGAAGGTTTAATAAGACATTTAAAAGTTACTAAAATCATATATCTGCGCCTTAAGTCTCTTTTAAGCTAGGTAAAAGTTTCGCTCGGCAGAAAAGTGGGGCTGACTGCCCGAATTCGTCGTACCTACGTGTAATGATATTGCCACTAGGAGAGGTTATATTATCTTCTTTTCATAGTTTGGTTGATTGTAGATTTAAGAAACACGTATTGTAAATATAGGTATGAGGCCTGCATAAATAAGAAATGTTTACTTCCTACGCTACTTAACACTTTCAATGACGGTTATCATCAAAATTCACGCCACCAGGTGGCGCCACTTTGGCAAGATGACTTCCATTTCGACAATGAATATAAAATATATGAGTTCCACAGTAAATTCAATAATTAATTATTTAATCAGCAAATTAATGGAATTAGGTTTTTTATAATCTCCGCACGTTTTCTTAGCATATTGACATTCATCGGCACCATTGTCATAGAGAAAAATAGAATAGAATAAAATATATGATGACGTTCATCATTCGTTTCATTCATTCGTTCATTATTCAGTCACGGCTAAAGAAAATATAGGCTCTTTGAAACTTTTGACAGGTCCTGACGTTTGACCTGACGTCTCAGTACTGCCAGAAAACCCTCATTGTATTGAAATAAAAACTGTAGACCAAAGACGCCTTTATAATGATCATAACTATCAACATTGAGGATACCACAAGACCAGCATCCTAGCGTAACACACTATCAATCACAAACTGAATGATTTTGAAGTATATTGCTAATCCATTGCTTCATATGTTGGAAAACATGTCTGCTAAACAGCGTAACTAGCGCAATGAATGTTGTTGAACTGTCAAAATGAAACCCATTGCTTCGGATAATGTGTTACGCAATAAGCCCGCAATAAAAACATTTCAACTAAAAGCAGCACCTAATCCTCATCCTCATGGCAACCGCAATTAAAACGCTTCCGCAGCCACACCCTTTACTGCAAGCTTAGCACGAGAACCGTAGAGAAGCGTGTTGTCGACGGAAGAATAGACAAAAATGACGTTTCCGTGTAGATAGTTGACAGTTATTCACCGACAAATGTACACAAATTCTACAGTAGAGTAGAATAACAAAGCGTCAAACTGAGCCTGCTACTTCCCTTATCATAATCAGCCTATAATGTTCCCACTGCTGGGACATAGGCCTCCTCCACGCGGGTACAGTGCGGGTTGGTAGATGTCACATGTTTTCGAATTTTAGGTTCTAGGACATGCACATTCTCTTCCCTTATGTTTTCAAACAAATATGTATGAAGAAATTCAGCGATTGTACTTTTATGAGACGGATCGTATGCACATATACGTTTAGCACTTGAATTCAATCGTACTTTGGTGTCGGAGTAAATTCTACAACAGAGACCAAGCTTTACAGTCGCTCTCGAAAGGTACACTACACCTATCATTGTTATTTCACCTCTGTTTTTGCACTGTCAAAATCAAATTGATCTTTATTCCAATAGCAATAAAGTTGCTGGTAGGTCGCTGATTCGATTGTTGTCAGAGGTAAAATAACTGTGAAAGGATTGGAAATTATTTAGGAAGGGATCAAAAAGTATTGCCAGCGTGCTATCGTTTCTTTTGTTACGATAAACATGGTGAAACCGACTATACGGTTTCAACACTACCACCGATTCTTATAAATATTATAAAGTAGTATAAACATAACATCACGCCTTGTTTCCCCGAAGGGTAAGGCAGAGGTGTACCCATAGTAGGTACACCCACATTTCACCAGTTATGTGTAAGTTAATAAAAACGTTTGTTACTCAATCACTCATAAATTGGAACTTGATTTGAGTGAAGTTAGGCACACAGATAGAACACGAGCTAGTAGTTTTAACTTTCTAACTAATTAACTGACTCCTCTCAATTTAAATTAAATGCTTTTCATTAAAATAATTTATTCGAGTTTGAGTTTGAAAACATAACATACTTACTACGACATAGTTTTACGATCTATTTTTAAAATATGATTGACGTGTAAAAGTTTTTGTACAAACTTACATACAGGAATAAAATCATTTATCATTTACTTTTTTATCTGAGTAAATGTTTCCTTTGGGTTCCAATGAAATGGCAAGCAACCGCTAGCATAATAAAAGTATATCGCAACACGATTGTATGGGGTTCAGTCTCTGTCGCATATTTACTCATGCTCTGTGGTCATTGATCAGCAACGGTTGTTGACAAAAGAATGTCCGGTATGCTGCTTAACTAAACGCTACCGGTCGAGAAGCAATGAATGCAATGATATGCGTTCTCATGGTTTATTAGTGGACGGTCATTAAATATGCATAGTTTGATCAGTCAAATATTTGTTTATTTTTAAACGTTGGGAACGTTACCCGGAATTACTACAATACACTCCCGGACTCCTAAATCGAGCCACTGTGCATTTTTATGTTTATAAGCCTAAAACATTAAAATAATGATAAGTCAGAGAAAAAGTTTTTATAATATGCAGTTTTGAAGCTCACTGGCCATCATGTCGGTATCACCAATGTTCCAATTAGAATTCACGAATTTGAAAAAGAGAAGAAAATCTGAGTTTGGTCGCTCTTAAGAAGCAACAAGCTTTGATTAGAGGTCTATCAATAGTTATTTGTATAAATAAAGATAGTAGTAGAGAACATATTCATTGTACGGAACCCTCACCACGCGAGTTCAATTCGCATTGGTCCGGTTTTAGTTAGAGTGATTTCAATTTTAGAACAATAACAAAAAGCTGTTATTTAGCATAGGTATACATATTAATCACGCCGACAAAGTGTTAAAATAAAATCACAATTTTTTTTTTGACGTAACGTGGGGATGTTATATTTTTTTCTCGTCTACCCCATAGTGGGGGATATCGTTGAACAGGCCGTTCAAAAATATTGTGGGTCTGAGAACACCACTTTTCGAATCAAGGATCCGCTTGCGTAATATTAAGCATTAAAGTGCAAATTTTTGTTTGAGTCAAGTGTCCCCCCTTCCCCCCTGCCAGCTAAATGGTTGTTTATGGAGATGTGAAAAAATTCATGGCAATAATACATAATATGATGAAATTAAAAGGAAAACTATCACAGCTAAGTAGGCTTTAAAAGTTAACGAGTACTAATCGATCAACTCAAATTTGCAGTTGGAGAATTCACCTTGGCATATATCGATGTATGGGAGAACATATTTTTTAACTACAATGTTAAGATTGTTTTTGGTATAAATTCATCCCAACTTCCCAACAACGGAACTCTTCATTGTGCGTGGTTCGATACGCACTTGGCCGGATTTTTCTCTTTGTACTAAGTACCATTGTTTAAAAAAATGACCTTTAAGGCGCTGACAAGACCCAATTGGCCAAAATAAGGTTCTCTTAAGAAAAAAAAAATGCCAAATCTGTATAGTTTGTGGTAGCGGTAAAAAATATATGTTAATTTTGAACACATTTCCCAGAACTTGGTTGTTACCAAAACACGTTATGAAAAAAAATCTCGATACAAACTAACGTTAAACTAACCTCTTACCTTGAGTTCTAATCAAAAATATCTGTATTAAATATCAACATACGTTAAGTATTTATTTAATAACAAGAACGTCTTATTTGAATGCAGAACTTGGTTGTTTTTTATTTTCGATTACTCAACTCAATTTTGAGTAAATAGATAATTGCTTCATATTTTGCAATAAATTACAAGCGTTTTGTCATCGCGCTTCTCTTTCTTTTTTATGCAATCTGACAGTGACCGCGGTTTAGGTGTTGTCAGCGTCTTAAGCAAAAATATGCTGGGTGGCTCGATTCATGTGTCCGGGAGTGTGTATCTGTCGGTAAAACAGGATTTAAAGCGTACTAGCTGCACCGACGACTACTAGAGTAGTATGGAATATATAAAAAATCATGTTGGCCAACCCGAAATAAATTGGGATAAGGGCAGGAGAATGGTGATGATGATCATGGTGAAACAATAAAGAAAGATTTTATTCTCCTTTTAGGAAAAAAGAGAGAGAGAACCAAGATATTCTTTGGATAGCCTATTCATAGGGTAAGGTGTAGAAAAGATTTCGGTCAAGAATTCCAATTAAAGGCTCCTACATACTGGCGCGACGCGACACAAAGACACCGCGTGTAGCGCTACAAGCGGTGCCTTTGTGTCGCGACAAGTCGCGCCAGTACTTTTTTTTTTTTTGAGGGTGGGAAATCATCAAATAACTTCTCCCGCTCTGGGCGGAGCGGGAGGGTGAGTCAGACTTTTACTGACTAAAACCCACCCGTATTCCTTCCTGTTGCCTGTGTTGCGGGGGCCTCGGTGACCCATAAGTACCTTCCCGCGACCCCGGCAGGCATCGGCCCTAGTGGACCCCTACTTTTGTGCTGACGACATCTCTTTGAGGCGCGCGTGGAATACGACGCGCCGTGGACCCGGGCCTGGTCCTTACCGGACGGTGAGCTACCCATTGCTCACCGTCCGCAAGCCCGCGCCTACGCTGGCTGGAAATCCGCCCGAGATTCCCGACGCCCGGGCGTCTCCTGCGGCGGCTAGGGGCGAGAGGGCGCGAAACGTGCCTTTCCCTCAACCGTCCCGCCTCCTCCTTCGCGAGCATTACTGCTTCGCAGAAGGAGGTGACGGCTGCCCATGCCCTCTCGCTCCGTACCATAAGTCGCGCCAGTATGTAGGAGCCTTAAGGCGATATATGATTTTAGTGACTTTTATATCTGTTATTACGCCTTCATATAATGCAAGAAAGTTATACAAAAAATGTATGTTAAAAAAGAACGCATACACATCAATTCTAAATGTTAATATTTAAGTATAGTAGTAAAATACTTTATGAAATAAATTCAGCAATTAATGTCTACCCAAAGCACAAAAAACGATATTACTTTCAAACTACTTAAGATATTTTCATGTTTTTTTTTTTATGAATAGACTTTTTTATTATCTATAATTCTATCTGTGATTTTGTTCAAATATTCATATTTGCGTTACTAAAAATAATTATTTCCTATGTAACCGAACCACGACGTGGAGTGAACGCGCCGCGCATTTGTATGGTCACGGTCAACGGCGATTACCCGACCCTTAAAAATAGTAAACAAAACCTTCATTCATTTCTTCAATCATTTCTGCAACAGACGGCTGTTGCAGAAATGATAAAATTAAACATCTCACAGAAGAACCTATTCGAGCGTTTGCAATTGTTTTTATACGATTGTTCAACGAGACTTGAGAGACATCGAGACGAGGGGGGGGGACCCTTAAGCGGCTTCTGTCAAAAGCTTTTCCGTCCGTTCCTCAGTTCCAAATCCGTTAATCAGACGTACTAACCATCATGCAGGAAAAACAAAGAAAAAGAAAGAAAATGCGTTTTCTTGTGGTAAACAAAGCGTAAAGATAGAACACACACATGAAAAGAACAAGATGGGGAAAACTATGATAATACTAGGATGAAGAGTTTTTCGAGACAAAAATTCCACCAAACTTACACCCTTTAGGCTCTCATAACATAACTTGAGATCACGACTGTATATTATTCTTAGAGTAAAGTAGAGAGTACATAGACTCTTCGCTAGTTATGGTATTAGTTGGGCGAAATTGTTGCATTGAACCGGGCACAAATCCAGACTTAGGGCTAGCAGCCCAGAGACTGGATTTGTGAAATTTCATAAGGAAAAGATCTTATAACACTTGACCTGACTCGGAGATCGAACTTAGAACCGCGCTCAGCAGTCGAGCTTTCGACCACAAGACGAACGACCCAGACAAAACTCACAAATTCCCCTATTAAAAAATGGAGCTCAATTGAAAAAATCACTCTCCGAACGTCTTTAAACCTAAAATAGAAATCGCTCAAACGTCCACCAAAGTCGTTGGTAGAATTTTTTATCAATGTCTGGCCCATAAAGGACAACTGCCAACACAACAATCTCTTGTTCTCGACACAAATATGATGACAATAAATAACTATTACACAACGGTACGCCCACTTCGAAGCCAGGTCATCGTGGTGATAATAATTTGCATCTCACAAACCGGGAAGCTTGGTTATCAATAGAACAAACGTACATCAGAGCTTTCTCTACAATACATAAACTAAACCAACCTTTATTCTCAATTTACACAAGGTTTAAAGTGGCTTGACGTTGTCAGGAATATTTGAGCGAATAATTCTTGGAAAATAGAATGAAATCCAGCTCGTTGTAGGCTGAACGCCTAAATATCTTGCTAGGTAGATAAGACGCGCTTCGGTTTATATACCTGCCTTTCTGATGATATAATGTTACGAATAAAGTTTGTGTTTTCAATATTGTTTGAATTTGTAATAACGCCTTCAGCAATTGTTTGGGTGTTGGATTTTGAACTCTATTGTGTGTGGGCTTAAAGTTTAAGGTTGTTAAGTTTTGTTGTGTAATTAGTGGAATTGTAAGCTCAGTTATCTATCTTATCAGTGAGTTTATATTGGATTTGAAACCTAAATAATATAATGAAGGTCACTTTATTATCCTAGGGTCCAATCGAACCCAGATTCCTTATTCGGAATGTTTCGCCGCGTTAATGAATCGAATTGACAGCAAATCATTGTCAGTGGCAAAAAAATGGCGCATAGCAAGTGACGCCGCCTAGTTGTGATGTGAAGTTATTAGGAACCACCGAAGAGCTCGGATAAGAGTGACACTGGCTGATTACTGTCACTCCAGCAGAGCGTCGCATCGATCGTTGCGTGACGGCTGTCTTCTGATGAGAGATGAGGCTGACCTCATCGAGCCTCAACGAGCCGCTGTTGTACCACTTCAACGACGAACTGCTATATTCCGGCGATTCCGGCTGAACCACTAATAGGACGACTACTTCTGGTAAAGGCTGTCCTGTGCCATTATATTCATATTTTACTATGAGAATGATTTGTATTGGCAATGATTTGTGTGACGTCAATTTCGATACGATATCATTAAAATAACAGTATGTTGGATGGATGAAATGATACTAAGTCTGATGTGAAAGAATGAGCAGCATATAAAGAAAAGGATTTAAGAAAAGAAACAGGTCAAAGAAAAGATGGGTATCTGATTGTTACCCAGACGATATTGCTGGCTGGCAAGAGTGCTGATAGAAATGGATAGGGAAAAAATGGAAATAAAGGCAGGATGAGGTACTGATATCCCAGCGAATCGAAGGACAACCTTATCTATATTCCGAAACGAGGAGTATAATTCTTTCGGTATGTAGGCCACTCATATAACAAAATATTTGTACAAGACGACAAAATAATATCAATTTAATGAAAAATCATTCTCATTACGGATTCGTCTCGGTCTCGATCTAATCATGCAATTTGCAATCAAAACCGATTGCGTAACCATTGCAAAATTCTGTTATTTCAATTGTCAAAACAACGTCTTGCTACATGCTTATGGTAAACGTTTTCTTTTGGACATTTCATTGATTGATTGAAACTTAATTAGACTTCTGCGTTTTACGGTGTTTCTGCATTTCCAATGCTACTTTTGTTTGTAATAGTTTCATTAACTTTTTTGGTATCTTATTTTCCTTCGAATTTGTCCATGATTTCATAATTTACTGGATTGTTGATGAAGCTATTTCGAACTTTTTAATAAAAACTTTGAACATCATGCGTGATGATTCCTTTTCTACAAATTTGGCCTCACCTATTCCTCTTTCTTTCAATTTACTCCAAAATATTTCTAAGTACTATAACTGAAACCCTAGGGTAGGCATTTGTATGCACGAAATCACGTCTGAGAGCAGACACTTGGGTAAAATAATTACACTGCCTCTTGAGATGCTTATGTTGGGGAAAGCATCCAATTTAAAATAATATATTTTTATTACGTTGACAGTTACATTTGGGATCCGCCATATTGGATGCTGTTAATTGAAAACGAGCTTTGTCTACAGAAAATTCTTCTCTTTTATTTATACCTTTCTTCTGTTAAAAGGCACAAAACAAACAAGTTCCTATTTTCCTGGAAAGTGAACGTTAAACAGTTAAATCTGTCTCGAATGGACGAACAGAGAATACTAATCCTTTTGGCGGGAAAGCGGCCGAGACAACGAACTTTGGCATTCAGATGGCATTATATGGAGATCAGAGTCTGGGTGTATTAAATCTTTTCTTAAGAACACCAGTTTCTCCAACACGGGCATGGCTACGCGCTAGCCACTCTCCTACGTAAACTTATTTGTAAAAATACTTTGAGGGCGGAAATTATCCCACCATAACGTACTAACGGAATAAGTCCGGATCATGGTCTATCCGTGTACCTTTCATAAAAATCCGCAAGCTGTGAAAGCGTGAAAAGGTAACAGACAGACAGACATACAGAGTTACATCCGTATTTATAGTATTAGTACGGATAAGAAAATAAGAATTTAAATAAGAAAATACGTTTATTTGCGGTAAACATGACGCAAAGAAGGAACAAAATGATGGTGATGTAGTAAACAAACAATACAATCAAGCGCTAGATGTACGATTTGTACATAATTATGACTAATATAAGACGCACCCATGTGTGTTAACGTAGTCTATGGATAATTCCATAGACCACGTTACATGAAAACAATAGACTACGTTGTATGTACGTGACTTTGTTGGACAAAGATTAGTACACATAGATGGAACCAGGATATTTCGTCTGAGGATGGAACGGTTCAAATGTCAAAAGTCTGTATCGATACAGGAACGCAAAGTACAAGCAGTATTTTTCCAGACACATAGGTGTTTGGGCACAGGCCCATGAACAGATAATATTTGAGATGATATTTGAACCAGGAGCAGATGTTAAGACAATTAATTCATGTCAATCTTAAAAAGTCAAAAGAAGCAAGCAAGAAAATCCAAGATGTCAAAGCAATATTTCCAGCCAACTAGGTTGCAAAAGAGAATCAACGACACGACAAAGAAGAAGATGCAGAGAAATGACTGGTAGTTGACAAAATCTTTATTCAAATCTATTCCGTCAGCCACAATAGCACAGTCGTATATGTCAAAAGCTAAGACGATGATGAGATACGACAGATGGACGATAGTTAAGATTATGGTCGATGTAAGCCGTGCCCATCAATGTTACGCACGTTGTACGATGTAAACAATAGCCCTGGTGCACGCTTCGCTGGAGTTACGTTGGCCAAAGATCATGGTAAATGGAGATACGTCATTTTGCTACAAGAAGCTATTAAGCTGTAAAATGTCATTTGCAAGTGACGAAGAAGTACTTCTTAATTTGTACGGCCTCGCGTAATATGACATTATAATTTTAAGGTAATCCTTAGAAGGGATGAGAAGAAAACAGAATTATTAAAAGAAAGTAATACATGAACTTGATTGAAATTTGATTTGTGCAGAGATTTAAGTATACGAAAACCATAAACAACTTTTTGATTGTCTTATCTTAGGTGTTAGGCAGAAACATAGAGACTTATATGTCCACTCTATAAGCCAAAACATTATTGAGCTATGCCCACAATTACTATGGATCAATAGTTCTTGATAAATGATCTTTACTATATGATGTAACGTTATAATATAAACTATGTTGCATGTCGTTGCACATTGTCTTAACTGATCTACTGGTTTTTGTCATATACATCGATGTTATGTTGTCTAACTGATCCTTTAGTTATTACCTAACACAGATATGGACTGTCTTATTACTGTATTTACTAGCCCATGTATTATCGTCATCGACAAAATATGGGCGTAATTACCATAGCTCGAACATCTTCCCAAAATAGTGCAGTAACAGAAGGTTAATTCTTGTACTTAATAAACGTTCAAATTCAAGTCGCAATTTCATCTCTGCGACAGTCAATGTCAAAAACTTGGCATATAAAAATGAGGGTACTCTATGCTTAATTTTATCGACGGAAAACGTACAAAAAAAAATCTAAGTAAGTAACAAAACTAACTGCGGTCGTTGACTTCCAAAATAAAAACGTCAAGTCTTATTATTTCTTATTTTATCGTGTTTAGATATCGATACGCATCGCATTCGCCTGCGAAGTTTAGCTAGCCTTAGATAGCCCTCCATAAGAACTAAGCAATTATCGCCGTCAAGAATTAAACTTGACTGGGAATTTGAAGATCCATCATTCTAACGTACAGACACCGCACTGGACGCCTTCACTCTCGGAAGAGGATATTTCATATAGTCTGTTAATTTTATACAGTTACAGCAATACATTTTACTAACAGCAAAATTTATTCAGTAATTTATTAAAGAAGTAATACAAACAAGCATCCACAATATACACATTACATATGCATCAGTGTACACAAGAATTATGCATATTTGTGTACGCTGTGATTCAGACAAGTGGGTGTGTCATATGTACATAATCATGTTAAACAAATGTCAGACATGTCTACGTATAAAAAATATTGTATGAGTATAATCTCATTGTTCTTTATTTATGGGTTTTTCAGTTTTAGGTCAATCAGTGTAAGTTTTTACATTGTGAAACCATGTTTGTTTTGATATATTCTTGTAAATACTACTTTTCCACTAATAACAGCAGCCTGTTATTATTTTTAGATGCCTATATGTATAAGAGGCTATTACTACTCTGCCTCTGCCTTTATCTTTCCTTCTTCCTCTTTCATACAGAGACGGAATTTAATGACTGAGTCTGTATTATAGTCCTACTCATTCGGTTATGTTGGTTGGTCGGTTGAGCCGATTATGGTCCACGTTCTACATGTTGATTTTCTTCACTGTTTGTCGGTTGTGTCCTGTTCCTGTCATCGTGTGTTTAAGCTGCTGATAGCTAGTGATCACGATACTGCCTATCAGTATCAATATTTATACTGTTTCAGTATTTACTTAAATGACTTCTTATTCTGACTGCGCTTGTTGACATTACTTTTGCTATCAATATTTTTTTAACAGTCCTGTGTAAATATTGCTCAACTTTTTCTATATCTTAGTAACGTATTGAGCATATCGCTTGAATCTATAAGTCGATAATATAAATATTAGCAAAGTTGATCCGTCTGGGATCTGTGTTGACAGACGGACTTATTTATGAACAAGTAAACATAGATATTATGTAATACCTTTTTCCTGTGTACAAATTGTTTGGTCCTTTGAGTCGGAGGGAAGAAAACCAGAACACTGACACTAGGTGGAACAATGGACAATAACAAATAGGATAATCACCACAGTGATCGTTTGTGGTTATAAGCAGAAAAGAAGACACTTCACTATCTTCTTAATCCGTTTAGTCATCTTTTTCGACAGACTTTGGGCTAGTTGTATCTACATATACCAGCCTGGTATATGGTTCCGAAACCCTTAATTATGTCATTCCTGTTGAAAGTCGTTGAAATTCGAAACACTTTGACAGGGATCGCCACTTTTCATATAGGTAAAGACATGCATATGCAGAAAGTTCCCGTCACAAAAATAATGATCAATCAACAATTCTATACGGAACAATTCCACCGATCTAAACCTACATACCCAGCCTTATATCGAAATAATAAACTGTATCTGTCATTTGGCATGGGCGCGTCGAATCGCCCGATGATCCGCGCGTGCGCGCTGTGCCGTGATTGCGAAGTATTGAGCGACGTTTGCGCATGTTCAACTGCACGTCAGTTGTACTACGAAAACCGACCTTACTGCTAGGATATAAAGGTGCTGTCAACGTGAAATTGTTGCCTGTAGTGCGGTTGTTTGTACGCAAAGTGTAGTTTGAATTATCTCAGGTGCAGCGAGAGGTATCTACAGAAGGATTGGAATTATTATAACCAGCGTATGTGTGTCTTGAAAATTTATTTTATGTTACTGTCATATTTTGATAGATAGTTTAGGGGCTACCAAGAATTTTGTTACAAGAGATCAAAATGTGTATAATTATTGTTCAGTACATTGGTAAGTACGGGACACATATTTAGGCATTCAATAACCGGCGTATGTACAATTTAAGTTATTTGACAGCTGTGTATGTTAATCTCGTGAGATTAATATATCTATGACATACATTTTTAGCTGCGCCTTCGGCTACGCTTGCGTCGAATGAATAGCCAAAATATTTTCGCTTTGTAGTGATTAAATATAAATCAGGCCGGACAATCTGACAGGGCTACCATGTTGATTCTTATTGGACTGAAAAAATAACTTATCAGTTCAAGAGCAGAAAGGAATGGAAGAACAAAAAAAAGGACGGATGAATTTTGTGAAAGATAATATGGCTAGAAAGGGAGTGATTGCTGAGAGGGATAGCTGATAGAGATGTATGGAAAAGGACATTGTGTACAAACCTCAAACAAAACGGCATAAGGGAAGATGAGCAGAACCTGCATGATTAAATAAAACACAATAAAGATAGACAACAAAATAGAAATGTATTAGCAACTTTCATGACGAGACAAAAATCTCAACAAATAATAATGCCTGTCATTTTACAACAAAATCAAAAAACCCATAACGAACTATCTCAATCAGAATCACGGTACCAGGCAATCATGTCTAAGTACAATGAAGTTCACAACATCACATTCAGAACACATCCTGGTTACATAATACCGAAATATGTATTATAACAAGGTGTTGCAAACCGACGCCCACGCATCGCAGCCATTGTTTGACTTCGATCAATATCTGACGGAAAATATGAACATTGAGCAGTAATTGTGTGAAAGTGATGGTAAGCTTTGAGTGTAACAACAATGTATGCAGGTATGTACCTATAATGTATGTGTAAACAGTGTTATTATAGTAGATTATTGGTACACTATATTAACTTGACTGTTTTCGATTTTTATAGAGCAAACGTTATGACGTTTGATTTGATGATGATGACGTTTCATTTTCTATGACTTATCCTTTAAAACGTAACAGTTTGTCTTTGCCATACTGTGTGTTTTCTAAAAGTCACGTTACCTACTATGATCCTAGGAAAGTAATTTACACAAAGCAAACTTTCCATACATACCACACATTCTCCCAGTGACCTCTGCTACCCTAGTAATTAACGCGAGGTTAGTATACCAGACTCCCAACTCTTGAGACATTCTCCAAGCTAATTGCTAAATGGTGTAACTCTCGACATCTCTAAGTGCTTATGGAAGCCTGGTACTTATGTTACATGTGCGTGTAGGACTTAGAAGATTTTATTTTTGTTTAAAAAAAGCACTTCTTAGAAAAAAAAAAACAATTCGTCTAATTCTTTACAGTGGATCTGTTTTTTCTATGGTATCCATCACGTTTCTAAACGCCCTAGAAGGATATGACACTGAGCATGATGATGTCCTCAATAAGGTCAGAAACGCAACCGGAGCTTTTTTAGGCGAAGTTCTCAGTATTGGCGGCATTTCCTCGCTGAATTGCAATGCTGATGCGTTGCGGGAGAAAGCCGCCAGCTTTTCGGTCACCAGCTACATCAACTAGACGTTTCGCGATTTCCGCAAATAACTCATGCGCACTGGGACCCCACGGACCGACGGTATCGACGCCAAAGGGCACAAAGTTGTACTTTCTGCCAGTTGTACTTCTTTGACATCGGTTTTCAGGATAGAGATCTTCAACCAATACGAATTGACCTAATTAATATCTAGTAGTAAATTAGCATTAGTCACGTTAGTAAGATAGTAACCGAAGTCCATAGCGGTTGAGTACTTATAAAATTAATTATTGTTACCCGCAACGAATTTGTAGTCTGCACAGTAGTAGTAACTAAACATACAGTCATTGTATTTTGATCGATCCTTTATTCCGCGGTAACAATCGAAGGGCTAAGTCATGCTGTAGATTTTTTTTTTGACACAAATATAATATTAATGATTCTACTTCAACTTAATCGAAGAGCTAGGTCACCGAAATGAGTTTTCATAATAAAAAATGTCGTCTCTTTTATTGTCGACATTGAGAAGACTACCCACGCAGATAAACAAAATAATAACAAGTGTAACGTACCTAACAAAAACTCGGAAATATTAACACGGATATTCAAGTCCATAATCCAAGCACTGTTATGTATGTTTGACAGCTCAAACTTGACTTATCTACCTTGAACTGTTTGTAGTCGGCTCGCCTTTCACTGTGTGTTTTGAATACCTAATGCCGGCTCACTGGGCAATGCACGTAGTCTAGGAGATAGTGCCACGAAGTGCTAGTTGGCACGGACGCGAGATGGATCTTCTGATATGGAGGTGCGGAGTAAATAGTAATGAGACAAGTAAAAGTGAATAAAAAGTGTTAGTTTGAGCTGCATTTTCGCTTACCATCTAGAAAGATACCGTTGTTATAGTTATTTTGTTGTTTTCAAGTGTAAGTAGTTCTTGCACGATAGGTTGTATTTCCATAACGTCGCCTTAGAGTGAAAACCTCGGGAATGTTATTTGGTCATTTTTATTTTATTACATTTTTGGAAAGCAAAACCTCGCAACGCACGCCTAGTTTCCACAAAAAAAGTTTAGTCACCTGTAGCGCCATCTATGGCTAGTTCGAAATTCACGCAAAAGAACAGACGAGGTTTTTCAATTTACCAACACTTAGAATTTAATAATTATTCCAGTAAAGTTGCCTTTTTCGCATATACGAGTTTTTCACTCTAAGGCGACGATAAATGGATCTGATTTACTTAATTAATTTGAAATGAAATAGTAGGTAACTTTCGATAGTATAGGACGGCTTTAGAGTATATTAACCATAAAGTATAACTTTTAATGAAGTTCTGCGCTAACCATTCGGGGAATAGGCGCGATGTTATGTTACTTTACAACTACGAAAAACGCTTCATCATCTGTCTAAACTTAAAAAAAAAAACGCTTATAAATCCAATGTTAATGAGCAGATTTAACATGTTAACTGTAAATAAAATACACCATTAAAATTAAACCTTACAAAAGTCGCAATAATCTAAGAAGTGCTTGTAAATAATAATCCTTATTGTGTAACCAATAAACGTAATAGTGCTAATGGCAATTCACCAGTTGTAATCCTCTTAATCAACTCCCAAGTGGGTGAGATAACGTAACAGTCCATATCGCAAACTCCTAGACTACTCTTAATACAGATTATTCGCTTTGATTGATCGTTTATTCTTTCGTAACCATTGTGCTGAGTTTTTATAATTAAAATGATATATTTATTTAGGTACTCTTGCTTGATATTACTAACTACTAAAATACTAATAGTACTTTCTACGTGAGATGGTGTCACTGTCAGTATTTCTGCAACTGCTTCATACATACATACATAAACTAATGCTTTCTTCCCTTGTGTACGGTTAAAAAGAAGATGTAGTGACAAAAATTGAAAAGAGTACGCTTAGATGGTTTGGTCATGTTGAGAGGATGAATGAAAGGCGACTAACAAAAGGTATTTACAAGGCAGAGGTGAGTGGAAAAGCCGGGAGGGTCCTAGAAGGACACATTCTGACCTTATTGGTGATGTTGTTCAGAAAGGTCAGGTGCGTAGTAGTCGCAACCGGCGTGCGTAATGTAAACAAAGCCAAAGGAGTATGTATGTACGGATCGTAGCAGGTGTAGTTTCTGCCTTTTTCTACCATGGGAAGAAGGCGTAAGTTTATGTATGTATTTAGGTACTTCTGTAGCTGCTTCAGTTTATATTATGCCACCGAAAACATGTCATATAAAGTTACCAAGACTTACAATCCCTTCGGCTGTCACGCCCCTAGGCCGCCATTCGGCGGATACGGCGTAGAGTAACCGTATCTCATAAAATACGCATCGTAGCTCTACAAACCCCTTTTCATTGAAGTTGTTGAAATATATCGCTTTCACGGTTTAAAAGTTATCAGATCTAATGTAGAACCAAGCCCCAAACTCTACAAGGCCTAACTCTACAAATCTTGGCCAAAATACATCATCTTAACATGGAGTGACTGCCTATCTGACCTCCAACCCAGTTACTGGGTAATACGATACCCCTTAGTAAGACTGGCTGTCAGACTTTCGGACTTTTGACTACCTGTAACGACTGTGAAAGATCTAGGAATGACAGTCGAGACCAATGGCTTAACCGCTTAACGTACTTTCCGAGGCAAGGAGGGGTCCGATATGCAATGGAGCAGATGCAGCTGTGGTGCAGTAACTTCTGGACTATGGCAGATTTTATTAAAGTACTAGCTGAACTTCTTACTCATTATAACATCAGCTATCTTTCAGTGGAAGTCCCGTCAAAATCGGTCCAGCCATTTCGGAGATTAGCCGGAACAAACGAACAGACAGATAGATAAAAATTTGAAAAATAGTTTTTTTTTTTTTAAGTACCTTATTATTATACTTTCATTTAGCATTTAGTAAAACGATATTATTTTTGACTTTATTTATTTTTATAGACAAGCCGGAAATTATTCTTAAATCAACTAACTAACCCTCGGGCCGTGGGGTCCGAGTGCTCACGGCCCTTTTAAGGAAATCTCCAAACGGCTGGTTGACACTTCCCGTGACCCAAAAGCTGGCTTTTACCTTGGCCAGAGGCTAAGCGTTGCCATACAACGTGGCAATGCCGCCAGTCTCTAGGGTACGTTACCAGTCGACAGCGATGTGGATGAATTTTTCGACGCCCTATTTTAGTTTGTGTAGTTTTAGTTATTGTTATTAACTGTTAAATAAATATATTTACGTAACCTAACTAAATAAATAATCATATAATTACTAACTAGAACAAAATACAGGTTAAGGCTAATTTACTATTTTAGTTGAACAAAAGGTTAAAGGATATGAAGTACCTGTATGGTAAACGAAGACATTATAAAACCATAATTCCTTATTAGATCATTGCAACCTACTTAAACTATGGCAATTACCACATTCCTGATATAAGGATGGGTATGGCTAGATTTGTTAGTGGCCCTGTACTCGAAGACCACATTCTATGAAGCACACTTAACTAATTTAAAAACTGGTAATTATAGTAAACTAGCTTTGGCTTCGCTCGCGTGCATGGGAACGTACTATTGGTAAAAATAGTATCCTATGTGTTAATCCAGATTATATACTAGTGTGCCTTTCATCCAAATCCTATTAGCAGTAGGATAATACTAATGATTGAAATACTATCCTGAATTTATGCAAGCCTAGTACTTTTTGTTAGGTTACTGCTCAGAAATTGTGCACAACGTTTCGTGAGCAGAATACGAGCATTTTTATTTGCATTTGATAGCCCAATTCATGGGAAAGGTTAAAGACTATTTAACATAACGCTACGACCTGTAGGAGCCGAGCAAAAAGACAAAAAGTCAGAAAGAAGACAAGAAGTCGAAAACGCGGACGATGCAATGCGACGCAGTGGATCGGAGAACAAGAAATTTGACGCGGACGAAGTCGCGGGCAGAAACTAGTACCTTATAAGGACCAAAACAGACTTGCTACTTTTAGAATCAGCGATCAGCAATTTTGCAACTGCATCAATGCTACATCGCGCTTTGGCGAATCTTTGATCGGTTGCGATATTGGAACAATTTAACATCGAGCCGAGCTCCGTAGATGTCGAAGCCTCACCAAATCGCTCACAACGGAATTTAAATTTCGAAGTCGCGGTATCGAACTTCTAAAAACGATTTAATAGCTGGTCGCCACCTTCAATGACTTTTGTAATACTAATTATCATGTAAAATAATTATAAAACACAGGCCACCGATGCCCATACTTCTTCACCCACCTTATTCATCCAAATAATGGTAAAATTTAAAAATAAAGTGCTTGACCATAACCGCATCGTCAAGTGCATGATTGCGCAACCACACAGGATGGGCAATACCGCCATTTTAAGTCCGTTTAAGTGGCATGTGGCATTATGTGGGGACACATACATGGTGTTTCTTTTAGGTACATGGTCAGTTTGTTACAAGGTCTTGGGAGATATTAATCTTGAAGTATCCGCTGCGTATCAAGGGAGGATGTTTTAATTGAAAATTGCATGACGTAACTTATCTGGCACATTCTAAAGAAACCCAGCAAATGTGTTGAGATAAAAGGATCAAAATAAGGAATTAAACAAAAACCTGCCAAGTGCGTGTCGGTTCACGAACAATGAAGGGTTCCGTAGTTGGGAAGTTGGGATGAATTTATCCCAAAAACAAACTTTTTTTTTGAGGGTGGGAAATCATCAAATAAAAAAAATAAAAAAATCCGGCCCAGTGTGTGTCGGTTCACGAACAATGAAGGGTTCCGTAGTTGGGAAGTTGGGATGAATTTATCCCAAAAACAAACTTAACATTCTAGTTGAAAAACATGTTCTCCCACGATCAATTCTCCATTTGCAAATTTAAGTTGGTCGACTATTACTCGTTAACTTGTAAAGCCCACTTAGCTGTGATAGTTTTCATTTTTATATAATTATATGTACTACTGCCATGAATTTATTCACATCTCCATAAACAACCATTTAGCTGGCACGGGGGGGGGGGGGGGACACTTGACTCTAACAAAAATTAGCACTTTAATGCTTAATATTACGCAAGCGGATCCTTGAATCGAAAAGTGGTGTTCACAGACCCACAATATTTTTGAACGGCTTGTCCAACGATACCCCAAACCATGGGATAGACGAGAAAAAAATGTTATCCGCACATTACGTGCAATACCTCCTTTGCACGTAATGTGTGGATGATATTATCAAGGGAGGTACCCTAAATTACACCTTTCTAATAAGCGTCTCTGAGCTACAATGGGGACAGACAGATAGACAGACAGACGGATATGGCTAAACTATAAGGGTTCCTTGTTTACTGCGGAACCCTAAAAATTACCATCAAATTATCTGGCTAGTTTATAAATTTGCAAATCGTATCAGAAGTTGTTTCTCAAAAAAAGAGCCAAAATAAGTAGTTTATTTTCTTTAGTACGCTTATTTGAAATCCGCAATATTATCGCGTCATTTTCCTAAAACTTTAAAGGTTTACGGTGTTTATATTTGAAATATGCAATAATATCGCGTCATTTTTCTAAAACTTCAAAGCTGTATCATCATAGCTGGTCACGTGGTCACATCAGGAGGTCTACGCCCCAAGCACAAAATTCGTAGTTTCGGGCAAAATTACGGGGGATTTCTACTCCGTATCGCCTACGGACATAAGATTAGTTTAAGGCCCGATCTAAGAATGAATGATACCACGATTTGACAGATTTCCCTACTCCCGATGTGTTTTTAATTAATGTTATTTTAATTAATCGGATGTAGGGTTTACTCAAACTTACTTAAAGTTTCGAACTACTTTCGGACGGGCCCGATCTTCATTGACGGACTTAGAGAGTAGGCCCCAGTTCCGTGAGTTCCGCTCTAAGGCCGATGTCCATACAAAACAATTGAGTTTAAAAGTCTTCTTACCATAAAAGTAATCGTATTACTTTTAACCTACATTTATTCTATGTGGGGAGATAACATTTCGTAACGTAAACTTTTACGAGTTTTAAATACACTTTCACTAAGGTTTTCTGTTTCAAACTACATACGTTTAATTGGTATTTATGTACGGAAACGGTTTAAAAAAGTATTTTGCATACACCGCTAATAAATTGGCTTGTTCGTAGGGATAAGTACGACTAATGATGTTGCAGGAAATGGCTTCTGACCTTCCTGGAAGTGCACTTTTTCTAGACGGTAACTTAGCCTTAGGGATTTTTTTCCACACCGAATAAAAAGATATTTATAACTTCGCAGCAGGCTCAAAGGTAGATGGCAGGATGAACTGGATTCATACTTTTAGGACTGGTTGCAGATAGAAGTATACAGACAAGTGGAAGAAGGGAAGGATGGGAGTCATTTTCTGTGTACTAAAGGGTCGGGTACCTTGGTCATAATAAATTTGTAAATTTTGTCGTTCAAAAGTGCCTTTTATGTGCCTATTTGAAATAAATAATTTAACTTTGACATACAAATGTGCGTCGCGTTCACGACGTGTCGCGGTCGCCGCGCGCCATTCGGTTTCAAAGGAAATATTTATTTTTAGGCACGAAAATTCTCAAATAGAATTATAGATTTTGAAAGAGCCTTTTCATACAAAAATATAAATCATGAATATATATTAAGTAGTTTGAAAGTAATATCGATTGTTATTTATGCTTGGGGTAGACATTACTTGCTAAATTTATTTCATATAGTATTTTAATACAATATTTAAATATTCACATATAGAATTATTGCATTATTTGAAGGCGTCATAACAGATTTAAAAGTCACTAAAATCATATATTACTTATATATGCGTTAATGGGAAAATAACTGAATAATGACGAAGAAAATTAAGACTAGGATTTCGGCAGGGGTAAGTAATTCTATAGTTAGAAAAAGATCAACCAATTTTTTGATGACAAGAATAATTCAATTCTTAAGTCATCAATCTTATGTTTCACTATGTATTTAAAATGACATGTCAGTTACGTTGACATGTATACTACCTGTCGTGACTTGTATGGTAAAATAATCAAGACACCGTAAAGTATCATTGACCATGGTGATTGACATTCGATTACCATTTGCTTACTACAACGTCATCAATGGATTAATGATTAAAATTTTTCGTTTTAGGTTTGATATTTGATCGTCATAGAAAGTTCTAGATATGACAGCATATTATTATGTTAAATGCTCCGACGTGTTTGTTAGATATGTAACAAGAATGTCTTAAAGAAGAAATATACTTAAACATTTATTTAACTACAAGAAAAGTGTTTTACTGAGCGTGTCTGAGATGTCTTGATTTCTATAGATTTTGTATCTGAATTCTCAAGTTTGATAGTATTTCAGTCAATAAAATACTTTACACTCCAAGATTCTTGAACTTAGATTGAAATTCTTAAAAATTATAGTAACACATTTTCTCGAGTTTCACCTCTGATTTATTCAATGACGTCACAGAACTTATCGCCACTAGGGAAAGTCAACACCCACCATAGAAAGTGTTCACGTATTACCAGGAAAGCATAACAGTGGGACGTTCACACGTGATAGGTAATTGTTGCCTTCACGTTGCCTTAGTTCCCTGTCGGGTGAAAACACCCGGATGTTGCAGATAGCGTTTTATCTAACTAGTACACTGTTTTTATGCGAGCCTAGTAATTTGAAATGGTTTAGTTCTAGTTTTTTTCTGAACGAACATAAAAACAGATATTGCGTACATTGTTTTTCAGTTATTGCTGAAATGCGTTATGACAAAGTAGCTACGGATTTTCTTAATATATCCTTACTAAATGAAGACAAAAAAATTGTTTCAACGGATTTACAGAACAACCAACAGGGACCAAAAAAATAACGATGATAAAATAACACAAGTCACAAAACTTGACGAAAATTTTCCCAGAACCCGAGACTGGAGTTCCTTACACAATAACTAAGCTATGACAAATTCACTACATTTTACAGTTCCACAAACATGTTCCCACTTCCCAGATCACATGGAAATATAAAACACTTGCGTAACCGGTGTGTTTCCGTAGGTAACCCGTCAGTTTTAACGGTTACTAAAAGAAATCGCTCTGTCATCCGTAGTACTAGTCGGACCGGTAATTCTTAAGGGCGTACGACTATTAGGTGACCGTTAACTAAACATTATTGTCTCGACATATTGCGACAGCAAACTATCTGTTGATCGTAATAATCAATACGGGGTCTTATGAAGAATTGCTAGACGCTGAGCATGGGGTCCTATGGGGTAATTGCGTAAAACACACTACCAGTAGAAATAGGATTCATTTCAACCGCTCAACAACATTTATTGCGTTACTAGCTGCGCCCTGCGGATTCACCCGCATAAGTGGGAATATCAGGTTAAAAATTACCCTATGACCTAATCCAGGTCTTGGTCTACCGACATACTAAATTTCATACAAATCCTTTCAGCCTTTGCATTTATAATATTAGTTAGGGATTTACGCTGCTGAGCAGATCAATTTTTCGAACATAATGGTGCCGATTCCCTTGTTTACAAACTAACCTAAATTTAAGTTCATTGCATCTTTTTCTTTCTATTTCATTAAGAAAAGGACAGAAGAAAAATTATAGTTTAGTCCTGTCAAATTAATCACCGCTTGACGTAAGTTGACGTAATTTTAGTAGGCAAGTTTTTAATCACGTCTAAACTTGTATGGAGTAGTGACAGGCGCTGATTAATTTGACAGAACTGAACTAAAATTTATCTTCTGTCCTCTTCTTAATGAAATAGAAAGAAAGAGATGCACTGAACTTAAATTTAGTTAAGTTTGTGAACAAGGGAATCGGCACCAATATCAATGAATTGGCAATATACTTCAAAATGTTCGAGGTTCTGTTTTTTCAGGTATTGTTACGCAATAACGGGTGCTGGGTTGATTCACGAGTCGGGCAAGGTGTTATTGGATTTTTCCATCTGGAATTTAGTAGCTGCCCGGAGTGTGAGATTTGTGCCCGGTTGATGACAATAGGCGCGCCTCCTACATGGGACTTCAAAATTACTGGTAATATAGGTAATATACCTTTTCCTGGTCCTTCCATCCGATTTTATTTCGCCCACTGGACGGACGTAGCGTGAATGCGTGGTAGCAATATGGGCGATTCCATAATCTATGATTGAATTTGAATTTACACATGAGTGAATTTGAATTTACATTATTCCGCAATAGATCGACGTTGTTACCGCTTATATAGTAAGAGAAACAATTCAACTGCGCGTCTAAAAGAACTAAGTAATTCTTCCAAATCTGCACGAAGAGTAAACAGTTTTCTAGCACAAAATTCAGACCGAAAACCATCACACAATAACAACCAGGGTCACCAAATTGCATCAAAACACCTGCTTGTACTAGGGCTTCATTAGTTCACAGAGCTCTTAACAATAAAGATCATGTCCCTCTCTACTCTTATGCATATCTCTATCCTACTCTAGCCACCAAAGATCTAGATCTAGATTTAGCACAACATGCAGACAAACATGAAGGTCACAAACCGTACCTAAACATCTGCCCGTACCAGGGTTTCATAAATTCGCACAGCTCTTAACAATAAAAATCTTGTCCCTCTGTACCCCAATACCTCTATCCTACTCTAGCCACCAAAAATCTAGCACGAAATGCAGACAAAAAAAACATTACCAGGGTCGTCAAACCGTACCAAAACACCAGCCGGTACCAAGGCGTCATAAATTCACAGAGCACTTCCATACACTCTGTATCTACAAGATAAAAATCTCTATGTAGCTTTTGATTCAATTGTTTCTTATCTCGATGGAGATGTAGCGGACGCAGGTTCGATGCCCAGTTACTGTATCGGATCGAGATTGACCTGAAGTTTTCTTTTCGTAACATTTTCCGGTGTTATTATGGTTTAATTGTAAAGTCTACAGATGGAATGAATGATATTATTATTTTTTTACGCTCGATTTTGTGAATGGACGTTCCTGTTATGTAGAGTTATCTAAGTTTGGTTTATTTGGTTTAAAAATTGAAAAATTGTATGACAAGCAGATAGTTTACCAGCATTATTATTATTTTTTCATGTGCTAGCATTTCCTACTTATTCCGTCTTGGGTTTCCTTAGCTCTCTTGTATTTTCTTGTATTGTTGAACTCTTTTGCATATCAATTATAAAGTATGACGATGTGATAACCCTTATCACATTCATCGTATTTACGCACGGAATATGTCTTCGGCATTTACGTAGTAAGATCTCGAGGGGTTCGCGACATCTCAGAATAAGGCCAGGTTTCGAGTTTTTAGGGTTCCGTAGTAAACAAAGAACCCTTATAGTTTCGCCATGACCGTCTGTCTGTCCCCGCTGTAGCTCAGAAACGCTTAGTACTAGAAAGCTGTCATTTGGCATAGGTATACCTACATATTAATCACGCCGACAAAGTGCTAAAATTAAATCATGATTTTTTTAATTAGGGTACCTCCCTTGCTCGTAATGTGGCCATGATATTTTTTTTCTCGTCTATGCCATGGTGTGGGGTATCGTTGGATGGGCCGTTCATAAATATTGCGGGTCTGTGAACACCATTTTTCGATTCAAGGATCTGTTTGCGTAATATTAAGCATTAAAGTGCTAATTTTTGTTAGAGTAAAATGCCCCCCCCCCCCCCCTGCCAGCTAAATGGCTGTTTATGGAAGTGTGGAAAAATTCATGACAGTAGTACATATAACGAAATAAAAAGGAAAACTATTACAGCTAAGTGATCTTTACAAGTTAACGAGTAATAGTCGACCAACTTAAATTTGCAGTTGGAGAATTGACCGTGGCATATATCGATGTATGGGAGAACATGTTTTTTCAACTACAATGTTAAGTTTGTTTTGGGATAATTTTATCCTAACTTCCTAACTACGGAACCCTTCACTGTGCATGGTTCGACACACCCTTGGCCGGTTTTTTTTTTTAATTTTACCTTATAATGGCGTCTGTTCTTTGACGGTTTAACGTAACCAAATCAAAGAAGATTTTAATAACGTGCTTGTAAAGTTCTTGATCTTAGTGGACTGTATTTTTCTGGTCGATTGATTGAAACGACTTGCTAATTACTCGTTTTTATTTGTCACTCAATTGCTTACACACTACACACAACGTATGCTAATCTTATGGGCGGAAGTTCAATCAGTGTTGCAGTTTTTTCTAATACAGACTAAAAATACTGTGTTGCCATAAACAGTGCTTGCTATTTCACTATGTTAGTTAAGTACCTACATTATCAGACCAAATGCCCGCTAAAACAAAATATATCTTACAGGCTACACCATAATGTCCATAATGTAAAATCACTCGATTCTATTGCAATATCCGTCGAGTATTTGGCCATTTGACAGGGCTGGATGCTATTGAGGCGCTGACAAGAGACAAAAAACCAAAAAGGCTTGTCTTAAGAAAAAATATTGTTAAAAACTGTATAGTTTGTGGTAGCGGAAAAAATGGTATGTTAAATTTGAACATATTTCCCAGAACCTGGTTGTTTTACAAATTGACGTTAAACTAACCTCTTACCTTGTGTTCCAATCCAAAATATCTGTATTACTCGTATATATCAACACACGTTACGTATTTAATTAATAACAAGAACGTCTTATTTGAATGCAGAACTTGGTTGTTTTTTATTTTCGATTACTCAACTCAATTTTGAGTAAATAGATATTTGCTTCATATTTAGCAATAAATTACAAGCGTTGTGTCATCGCGCTTCTCTTTCTTTTCTATACAGTCTGACAGTGACCGCGGCTTAGGTGTTGTCAGCGTCTTAAGGCGCTGACAAGACCCAATTGACCAAAATAGGCTTCTCTTAAGAAAGAAAATTGCCAAATCTGTATAGTTTGTGGTAGCGGAAAAAATATATGTTAATTTTGAACATATTTTCCAGAACTTGGTTGTTACCAAAACACGTTTTGAAAAAATAATCTCGATACAAACTAACGTTAAACTAACCTCTTACCTTGAGTCCTAATCCAAAATATCTGTATTAAATATCAACATAAATTACGTATTTAATTAATAACAAGTACGTCTTATTCTAATGCAGAACTTGGTTGTTTTTTATTTTCGATTACTAAACTCAATTCTGAGTAAATAGATAATTACTTCATATTTTGCAATAAATTACAAGCGTTTTGTCGTCGCGCTTCTCTTTCTTTTCTATGCAATCTGACAGTGACCGCGGTTTAGGTGTTGTCAGCGTCTTAAGCCCTTCGGCTGTCCGTCTCAAACCACCTTGTACAATCCTACAAGCCACCAACCGAAGCAGTGACACTGTACGGTTCTCAAAGTCGCCTCAACCAGAGCGAGACCGTCACGGTAACGCGTCACTGACGAGTGACGTCATAAGTTTTGAAAAATATCGTCATCTTACAATGATCTTACAATGCCAAGTTAATAGTGTGATTTTACGGCTATTTGGCTGGAATCTCATTCGATTATGGCCGGTTTTTTATTGGATTTTTGTATTGAATCTTTTGGTAATTTAGTAGATATGTGTACCGATCGATTGGAGTATCGATTGGATAATATTATTATTGATATGAAGCAGGTACATAATATTATGTGGGGTTTAATGGTATACAATGGACATAAGTTTGTTAAATATAAGAAGAAGGACGAGTTTTAGTAAACTTTAGAGATCTAACAAAAATGGACCTTCATAATTTTACATTGGTGCCGATTCCCTTGTTCACAAACTAAACTAAATTTAAGTTCAGTGCATCTTTTTCTTTCTATTTCGTTATGAAAAGGACAGAAGATAAATTTTAGTTTAGTCCTGTCAAATTAATCAGCGCTTGACGTAAATTGACGTAATTTTAGTAGGCAGGTTTTTAATCACGTCTAAACTTGTATGGAGTAGTGACAGGCGCTGATTAATTTGACAGGACTAAACTAAAATTTTTCTTCTGTCCTTTTCTTAATGAAATAGAAAGAAAAAGATGCACTGAACTTAAGTTTAGTTTTGTTTGTGAACAAAGGAATCGGCGCCATTATCTTATGCATTAGTCGATCGCGTCATCACTAACATCGTTTTAAGATAATTAATGTAAAAAAAATGGACAAAAATTAGTCTGAATTAAATTCATTTTATTTTATTTATTTAATCATGTTTCTGAAAAATAAGTATTGTAAGTACGAAAGAGTCGAGTATATCGCCTTTCTTCGACGAATTGCTACAAATATGGAGCGCGTAAAACATGCTATCAGAAAAACTGGGGGTAACCATCACCTCTTCAGCATGAGAAAGAGATGGAGCTATAAGTCCTGTATAACTCCATCACTTTCCCACTGTGAAGTAATATTGAAATAATACTGCTATAAGAGGTGACGGTTACCCCTCTCGTACTGTAACTGAATTAATTATACATGTCTGTAACTAATTAAATCAGTTATGTTGGCAATTACTCATCATAACTGTTTTCATGACAACATATTATTATAATTAACAACCATTTGAGTTACTTATGTATCAGCAAATACATAACACGGGTAGACAAAGTTACGCGTCCAAGTACCAGGCAATCACGAATTGTAAAGAAATGAATCGATCACTTCATACCTATGGTCGTAACACTTCTTATGTGAGCCCATCAATCAATTTTAGGTTGTAATACCTTTGATTAAAATCTAATTTGCGTGTGTAACAATCGTTATAATGTGGGCGAAAATGTAATAAAGTTTTAAATAGCGTAACTAAAATACGGCAACGTAAATAGTCAGTTTTACAATTTTGTTTTGTTTGATAGCTCTTATGACTATTGAGATATGGTTGTGTTTTGTATATCAAGTACTATTGTAGCAGCATTTATATGTAGCTATAAACTGAAGGAAATAGATGTGTGGATAATAATGCGATATGAACTCCTCAATTTCCTGATTTCCAAATCGTGGAAAACGTGTTTAGGGTTCTTTAGAACATGTTGAAATAATTATAAAACCTTTTTTATTAAGGAAGTAATATTTATGCACGCTCAGGGTATGATTAGGTGATTTAAATATAGTAGTTCGAATATTAAAACAAGATGATGATAGCACTGTAGATGAATTAAGGGTCATGCAGACTGGCGCTAAACGACGCGACGGCGCGACACGGCAGTCTGCACGTGCCTTTACGGTTATTTCACTAAAAATACTATTAATAAGTATTCAGTGTTGTCTTAGAAGTGTGGTGGTACATCTATACAAATCAATAAAATTGAAGTGTCGGTTTGTAGGTAATATCAAAAAAAAGATTTTTACTAAATGCATAATTATGAAAGTTTATACAGTACTTATAACAAAAAAGATTTTTATTTATTTTTGTCTGTCTGCCTGTCTGTTTGTTCCAGCTACTCTCCGAAACGGCTAGACTGATTTTGACGGGACCGATTTTCACTGGCAGAGAGCTGATGTTATAAGGAGTAACTTTGGCTACTTTTATTTTAGAAAATGCCATGCGGGTGAAGCCGCGGCTTATCGGTCGATTCGCACAAAGTTAATTTATTAGTGGGCGAATTGACAACTCCAGAAACACGTATTAGGCAATTGGCACATTTTGAATTTTATGCTATAAAGTTATGAAAAAAGTACACTAGAAACTACATTTAACAATTATTTTTGTACAAGTTTATACTTTATTTAGCAAATGTATATGAGTAAATATAAAAGAAAATATTTTGTGTGCCAATTGCCTAATACGTATTTCTGGAATTGTCGATTCGCCCACAAATAAATTAACTTCGTGCCAGACGCCTCAGAAAAAAATAATATTTAAAAGTGTCGATTCGCCTGTTTCGTGCAAGTAAATTCGTGTGAATCGACCAATAAGCCGAATCCGCGGGCAGCAGCTGGTTATATAATTATTGTATTATATAAAATATCATAATCAGGCAGATGAAATATTTAAAAGCATAGCAGCGAGTTGACGACTCATAGAGAAGTATGGAAAAAATATGTATATGTTGCGTCGACCCAAAATAAATTGGGATAAGGGCACAAGAAAGGGGGCTTGTGGCTAAGTAACAGCCGCACGGGTCGATCGATCAGTTTAAGCTACGCTTACCGCGGTTGGTCCGTGAATGGGTGACCATCTTTACATACCAAGACCCTCCGTGCCTCGGAAAGCACGTTAAGCTGTTGGTCCCGGCTGTCATTTGTAGATATTTGACAGTCGTTATGGGTCGTCAGAAGCCTGAAAGTCTGACAGCCAGCCTTACCAGGGGGTATCGTTTTACCCAGTAACTGGGTTGTGAAGGTCAAGTAGGCAGTCGCTCCATGTAAAATACTGGTATTCAGCTGCAACCGGTAAGACTGGAAGCCGACCCCAACATAGTTGGGAAAAGGCAGGCAGATGATGATGAAGGGCACAAGAAAGATAATGATGATGAGCAGCAATTGTTTTTGTTTTACTCATTGTCCAAATGAGTGTGGATTTATTTATTTATTAGGGACAAACAAACAGTAACACATTATATCTGCGCAAATAATATAAACAAAGATATTATAATTATAAATGTGAAACTGTTATCCACAGTATATACTCGTACAATTCATATAAATTTGCTAATGAACACTCTATGCGAGTAAGACTACAAGACTGTTCAAATAACTATACATCGGAATCCTTCAGTTTCTTTAACAAAGCAGAACGAAATCTATTTGCTGACACTGAGAATAAATCTAATTCTGTAGTTTCTGAACAAAAATCATTATAGTTTTTGCACAAGCGACGTAGAGGCGCCCGCAGACCAGCATTGGTGCGCCAATGGGACACAGCAAAGACGTGCGCGCACCTCTCGTCTAATAACAGTTCTTGGGACACAGTAGCATATTTTATTAGTAATCTCAGAGCAGTTATACCTGTTATAGCATACGTCGAAAAGAAACATAATTTCTGGATATAAACGTCTAGACTTCAGGCTCATTAAATTGTATTTATTAAGTAGATTTTTATAGGTTGGGAAATTGTGGGAGCACCTATAATGCTCCGATCTGAGGAATTTGCGCTGCACTTTTTCTAGCATCTCAGCATATTTATTATAAAAAGGGTTCCACACTACCACTGCATATTCGAGTTGAGATCTAACTAGTGCTTTATAGAGATGGGAATAAGTGCTTGCGTGTTTAAATTCAGTAGCTGATCTCATAACGAACCCGTACATACGATAAGCCTTTTTGGTGATGTTATCAATATGTTGATCAAGGTGAAGTTTGTTATCTAGCAGTACCCCTAGGTCTCGCACGGATGGAGCTTCCAATAGAGTTACATTGTTTAGAATATAATTATGATTTAAAACGTTTTTATTTTTTGTGAATGATATCGTTAAACATTTAGAAATACTAAGGTAAAGTATGTTTTGAACGCAGTATTCAGAGATGGATGATTTGTATTCCGAGCTTGAAGGCTCGTGCAGACTGGCGCGATATCGTGGGCGCGACTGACAGCGCGCCGCTGAAGATCCATGAAGTTTTCGTGGAAATTGTGCTACTAGTGTCGCGACGCGCCTGTCTGCAGGAGCCGTGATACACAATAAGGGTTCTCACGAAGTCCAGATAGACTGCTCAGACAACTCATTAAGGCGTAGACATTTCTACACCTTCTCTCTCTCGTCTTCTCGTCTGGTCTTTGGCACCTTGTTTTTACGAGTGTATAGCGGAATAACAAGGTGCCAATACACAAAAAAGAAAAACATACATAAAGCAATAGAATGACACTATGACATACTTCAAATCAAATAACGACTACTATAAACGGTCCAGTGAGCGTCTCAAGGTTGCACCAAATGGGAGTCCAGCTCAGCATGAGTCTGACAAATATACCTGACGCGAATATATAAAAATATTAGATAAACGATTGCAGAGAGTACAACTTTGTACCCTTTGGCGTCGAGACCCTCGGTCCGTGGGGTCCCAGTGCGCATAAGTTATTTGCGGAAATCGCGAAACGTCTAGTTGATGTAACTGGTGACCGAAAAGCTGGCGGCTTTCTCGCGCAACGCATCAACATTGCAATTCAGCGAGGAAATGCCGCCAGCATTCTCGGCACAATGCCCCGAGGGCCTTTTTTAAGCTTAACTTAGTTTTAATTTAATTTAGTTAATGTTAATAAACATCTTGTAATTTGGTTATGTAAATAAATATATTTGTGATTTAGATAAACATTTTTACACTACTACGGAACCCTCCGCTAAATTCCGTGTTGCCGAATATTAATGTATATTCACGAGGAGATGTGCTTCGTGGTTATTTAGGTTAAAAATAAAATATTCATATGATTATTAACTTACTCGTCGAAGGATTCGGCTTAACACTTACAACTGTTGAGTTACGTACCTGAAACAAAGGATAAATATTACTTACATACATAATACATAATCAGCCTATATTGTTCCCACTGCTGGGACACAGGCCTCCTCTCTGTGAGAGGGAGTGGGCCGTAATCCACCACGCGGGCCCAGTGCGGGTTGGTCAAAATATTCCTTAAAATTGTGTTTTTTATAAATTAAGTCGAATATCATATTAGGCAACATAAGCGACCATGGGTCCTGGGTTCGATCCTCAAGTCAGGCAAAGTGTTATAAATGTTTAATGATAAACTATTTTATTTCTGTAAGTAGGTTTATACAAACACTTTTAGATATGTCAATCATATTTTTTAATACTAGATGAGGTCAGCCTTTCCTATCTGACTACTCTGAGAAGAAAGGCCGAAACAAACTCAGAGGTTAGTAGTTTATAGTCTCTTTTATAGTCCATACATAATCTTGGTCAGGTCATGTGAGGACCATGTCGATTGGTGTCTGAAATGGTCTTTTGATGAAATAACCACACAGATTGAGTGGACCACCTTAAAGGGTTTGTCCATTAGTAAATTTGCAGTCGCAACCCAAACTTGTCTTTATTTGTGCTAGTTTGATGGCAATAGGCTTACCCCTATGATATGACATGGGGTTTAAACATAACAGGGTGGCAAAATGTGGGCTTACAAAGATTATATGGAACGACTACCACCTGACCAACACAATAACAGAGTTAGTTTAATCCCCTTATTCATATAGCATGCCTAACATAATCAGCCTATATTGTTCCTGCTGGGACACAGGCCTCCTCCCTGTGAGAGGGAGTGGGCCGTAATCCACCACGCGGGCCCAGTGCGGGTTGGTAGATGTCACATGTCTTCGAATTTTTGATTCTAGGACATGCCGGTTTCCTCACGATGTTTTCCTTCACCGTTTTGAGAGCAGAGAGTTTTGAAATAATTTACACTAAGTAAAGTGCCTGCTTGAGTTCGAAACCACGACCTACAAACTCGTAAGTCGCGGCCGTTACCACCGGGTCACCACTGCTACAACCACTGCTCCTTAGCATCCCTATTTTAGTTAAAATAGGTTTTGTCAT
The DNA here is from genome assembly GCA_905333075.3 of Atethmia centrago. Taxonomy (NCBI): domain Eukaryota; kingdom Metazoa; phylum Arthropoda; class Insecta; order Lepidoptera; family Noctuidae; genus Atethmia; species Atethmia centrago. The sequence goes on from HG995385.1 coordinate 22,639,184, forward strand.
TTTCTAACAAACATGAAAGTCAAAGTGACAGATAAGGACGAACGAACTAGCAGCATTTTATCTAAAATAAGTTTGATGGACGTTTGTGAATAAGAGCCTTTTTTTTAGGTAGGGAAATCATCAAATAACTTCTCCCGCTCTGGGTGGAGCGGGAGGGTGTGTCAGATTCTTACTGACTAAAACCCACCCGTATTCCTTCTGTTGCCTGTGTTGCCAGGGGCCTCGGTAACCCTTTTGGACTATCATGTTGGAGACGACTATTTCTTGACTATTTTTTGACACCAAATTCAAATTCAAAAACGTAAGCGTTCCGCGGTAATCAGATGAGGATTGTGGCGAGAAAGGCTCATCACGTAATCCTCACCAAGACACCTTTATATCTCTGGAATCCCTTAATGACTATTTTCGAGATTTGACATACCGTTACGACTATTTCTTGACTATTTTTTGGAATAGATCCCAAGCCGATAGTCCCAGCCGTTTGCTTGTACTGAGGTGAGGATTGTGTTGAGACGTTCACCCCACAATCCTCACTAACTTATAGCTATAACTTCAGAATCACAATGTGACTATTTCTGGACTATTTTTTGGCGTTCTCTAAATTGATTTTCATGAAGTTTTTAAATGTGAGGATTGTGTGGTGAAGGACACCACAGACGGTCGAGATAACGTCGAGAGGCGGTCTGTCCCGGAAAGTGTTAATAACTACGCGACGCCCCAAACGTTGGCGTTCTCTAAATTGATTTTCATGAAGTTTTCAAATGTGAGGATTGTGTGGTGAAGGACACCTCAGACGGCCGAGATAACGTCGAGAGGCGGTCTGTCCCGGAAAGTGTTAATAACTACGCGACGCCCCAAACGTTGGCGTTCTCTAAATTGATTTTCATGAAGTTTTTAAATGTGAGGATTGTGTAGTGAAGGACACCACAGACGGCCGAGATAACGTCGAGAGGCGGTCTGTCCCGGAAAGTGTTAATAACAACGCGACGACGCATCAACTTCATGACTACCTGGTATAAAAATCAATTTTATATTTACTATTTCAAATCACTACAAATCTTATTAATATTTGGAAATCATGACATCATTCATAAGCTACCTCACATATCCAACATTCCAAGTCCCTAATTAAGTATCGTGAAGCAATACAAACTCCATGACATCTAAGCTTTGCGTTTAGTTATTATGAAACACAGTCTATGAACGTTCTAATAGAAAGCAACTGTCGCCATTCTATGCTAATTGCTAATTGTAGACTTGTCAGCTGACTTATTAGTCATATATTAGTGTTGTTGCCACCTGAATGTTATTTCTATGGAGTTTTGGTTTATGTTATGTTATTGTAGACTTTTCTTCCCAAAGGATGTCGTGAACAACACACTAACTGGGTTATAGGTATCATTCATCGATCTTATGGTTCTTAGAAATAAATAAATAACGTATTCAATGCTGGGTCACAGGCCAGGAGGCCTATGACCCAGCATTGGATACGTGATTTATTTAGGGATAACAAACAGCAGTGTAATATTATGTAAACATAGGTTAGTACTTATTAATAGAGGGAACAAATACACTACTCACAACGTTATCAACATATTACTAAACAGATCTACAAGTTGTTAGAAAGAACGATATAAAAATAAACAGAATAAAAGTAAACATTACTTATTAGAGTTCTGATCAGTTAAAATAGTAACAATTTATTCTCTAAATATAGCCTTGCTAAGAATCATAATATCAGTTGAGCCAAATGCCCATTGTAGGTGTCAACTAATCGATGCAGCGGTGAGCGTTCGCCTGAGCTGGTTCTACAAAAAGTGTAGCTATAGGATGAACATGCTAAAACCTTTAGAGCAGGGATTCCCCAACGGATCCGGTGGGGAAGGGGAGGGATTCAAGAGACCCCTTTTCCAAAATGAACTAATACATCAAACCCCCTTAGCCAATTTTTTTTCATCTTGTACGAACTTGTGGACTCATATCGACTTGTTGAGTTTTTTATAAGTACAACAATGATACTTCTTACTGAAATATTAGTCATTCGCGTTGGTACACGTAACATAACTTATACAGTATCTTGAAAGTTTTAAATAAGAACTTGTGTTAATTAATAGGGGTCGATGTTTAGACCTCGTCGACCCCCAAAATCAGTTTTCGTTTATGTCGCCCACTTTGGGAATCCCTGCTTTAGAGGGAAATTGATTCTAGAGTGTTTTCAAAAGAACATTTAAGACGCTGACAACAACTAAACCGCGGTCACTGTCAAATTCCATAGAAAAGAAAGAGAAGCGCGATGACACAACGCTTGTAATTTATTGCAAAATATGAAGTAATTATCTATTTACTCAAAACTGAGTTGAGTAATCGAAAATAAAAAACAACCAAGTTCTGCATTCAAATAAGACGTTCTTGTTATTAATTAAATACGTAACGTATGTTGATATTTGATACAGATATTTTGGATTAGAACTTAAAGTAAGAGGTTAGTTTAACGTTAGTTAGTATCGAGAACGTGTTTTGGTAACAACCAGGTTCTGGGAAATATGTTCAAAATTAACATATATTTTTTTCGCTGCCACAAACTATACAGATTTGGCAATTTTCTTTCTTAAGCGAAGCCTATTTTGGTCAATTGGGTCTTGTCAGCAACTTAAGCAGAAAATAAAAGAGCACCTGAGCTACAATAGATAAGGGAATAGGTCACATTCAAACATTTATTGCTTTCATGTGGTAAGCTATGTTATCGTCCAACAACTGTCACGAACCCTGTAAAGTAGTGTAGTGCCTCTGTGAAAATCACGGTAACCTAATTATACATAATTTTTTGAGCATGAGGGAAATTTTGTTATGTATCCTATAAAAATCTATAGCCAATACATTTATTTCAATTAAACCATTTACAGGCACTTTTAAACTGTCAACGAGCCGATTAGTTAGTAAGAAAGTTAAAAACAAAATCAAAATCAAAAGTCACTTATTCAAACTAGGCTGAGAATTAGCTCTTTTCAAACGTCAAAGATACATAAGACAGTCCCCCAAAACGCCCGCCCTTCCCCACTTCCTAGTGCTTTAGCTGGGAAGAAGAAATGGCGCAACAAACTCCCCAGCAGCACACCTGTCTATTTAGTTACATAGACTTGATTCTATACAAATCGTATGCAAAGTAATTAACATTATGAGACACACCATAAATTAAATTACTTCCCATATGTTAGCTAGCACACGCCAATATACCAACAAAACAATGAAAACTGTACTCAAGCATATAAAAATTACAACATAAAAACGTAAACAGAACTTAATACCTAAATAAAAGCCTCCAGGCATAAAGGGCGTGCTCGCTTACTTATATGAAGTGTTCCAAACCGTTGATCTCTAAACAGAAAAACGGGCAAGAAACTCCATGGACACAGAGGTTCACGACCCTTCCATCCACAGACAGACTAATCTTCCAGTTCCGGGTTTAAACACACATGTATCCGTGAAAACAAAACGTGTAATAACGTCTAAAACCAATCGCTGAACACCCAAACAGGTTTGCTACACAAAACACCATGTAAGTGGCATGACACGTAAATTCGCTGTAACTAATTCAAGGCTGCGTGCGCGCAGGCACGCGATTAGGCGCACCATGTGGATTGTAAGCTTTGAGTGTGCATAGTGGTGGGTTTGTGAGATTGTTTAAGCTATTTGTGTACTATTAACTGTAACATCTTGTCTAATATCTTGTGGTAAGCACTGAATCAGGGTGTTAATATGACACATCGAGGGTGGCTAAGTAATAACAGCCGCACCGGTTGATCGATCCGGTTAAGCTACGCTTGCCGCGGTTGGTCCATAGATGGGTAACCATCTTTACATACCAAGACCCCTCCGTGCCTCGGAAAGCACGTTAAGCCGTTGGTCCCGGCTGTCATTTGTAGATCTTTGACAGTCGTTAAGGGTCGTCAAAAGCTTGAAAGTCTGACAACCAGTCTTACCAAGGGGTATCGTGTTACCCAGTAACTGGGTTGTGGAGGTCAGATAGGCAGTCGCTCCATGTAAAATACTGGTATTCAGCTGTATCCGGTAAGACTGGAAGCCTACCTCAACATGGGAAAAGGCAGGCAGATGATGAGCTTTAAGCTCCATTTACACGATGCCAGTATCTTTCCTGTGGCATACGATAAAATTGAAGCAAAAAATAAATGCATATTTGGGACACGCACAAGAAATACAAAAGTAAAAAAAAGAAGCATTTAAAACTAAACTTCGAATAAACAAAAAACAACAAAGAATATACAATAAGAACGACTTGTGCGATGCCAAAAAGGCTCCTATCTCAGCATAATGCTGCGATATCTAAAAAATAAATACCGCAGCGCTGGTATTCTGATAGGGCCCGCTGTGATGCCACGGACACATCTACGGACACAATATATAACATATCCCACCAGGGGAATAAAAATTAAATAAAAAGACAATTTATAATGAATAAAATACAGAAGTAAATAAATATATATATATAATAGATGTACAGTAAATATTAAGATTGACTCCGACGCTCGTACTTCACTTGTCCATGCCATAAACTATTGTCTATGGTGTACGACAAGCGAGGGGACGTGGGCGCATCTGGCCCGTATATAAAAAAGTACTCTGTGTCATTGCGTTGCATACGTATTTAATGTTTTTGTTAAGCGTTTTACGAAAATAAATTATAAAAACTTCGTTACTACTTCCCTATAGGTATGTAGAGATAGATGTTTTAATATACCACCCAAGATAAACCACCCATCTGTATGACAGGGTCACGGAGCCAAGGTATTAAATCATCATGTAAAGGCTTGCCACACGGCATCGAGGACAAAATCCGGGGGGTCGCCTTTGTGTCTGAACGTTGGACTGCACAATGATGTGTTCTAGGCTTTGTACCGAACAAAACAGTTAGGCCGCAGTTTCTATGAAATATCTACATTATAAAAGCCTGTTCTGAATTTCTGAGTACGCATTTCCTTTGAGGGAACTAGTTCCTTAATCATATTTGAAAGAGGAAAGGGTCATTTTGGGACTGGTTTAGGTAATCAAAATCATAATCATAAGTCATTTAGTCAAACTAGGCTGAGGGTCTCCACTTTTCGAACGTCAAAATTACATAAGACAGTCCCCCAAAAACCCCGCCTTTCACCACTTCCTACTACTTTAGGTGGGAAGAAGAAAGGGCGCAACAAACTCCCCAGCAGCACACCTGTCTGTTTAGTTAAAAAAAACATGATTCTATAGAAATCGTATGCAAAGTAATTGACATTACGAAATATTTTGCGCAATGGGAAGGTGATGTGAAGTTTTAATTGTTTGCAAACGAGCCACTACTTTATTTATTTACTAGCTGCGCCCCGCGTTTTCACCCGCGTAAGTCGATTCCGTGGAAATATCGGGATTAAAAGTATCCTATGTCCTAATCCAGGTCATGTTCTACCCATGTGCCAAATTTCATTTAAATCCGTTCAGCCGTTTTAGCGTGAAAGCGTAACTAACAAACAAACAAACTTGCTTTAGCATTTATAATATTACGTAGGTTAGTATTAGGATAATAATAATAACACCGTTCTATGTAAAATTAAAAGATAGGTACCACTCAGAACTACCAAAATCTGAAGATATCAACGCAATTTCGAAAGCTTACCTGCTTTTTATTTCATCCTACTTAGAAACAATCATTTGATGAGATGCATCAAAAGCGAGGGTTCCAGCAGATAAGCGTGACGCGATACTAGTAGCACAATTTCTATGGAACCTTCATGGAAAGTGTCGCGCTGCCTGTCAGCCTGTCGCCGCCAGTCTGCACAAGCCTTTAAAGGATGTGCGCAGGCACAGTAAGTTGCGGCCAGCCCTGCTACTGACCTCGCCAGACTGACTAATCTTGTCACCTTATCATACGTCAGTACGTCGAGTCTTTAAGGTGGATTTTTGAGACGGGGCAAATAGGCAATGTAACTTACGTTGTAGCTACTTACAGTTATAGAGGCATGAGGATAGAGGGTGTAAAGTTCACTCATCCTCCATAGAAAAGGGAGGATCCTCCGACCAGACGGGTGTCGTGTGATCGTGTCTGGTAGGCAACTGCCCGACGGTTGATGTCGGGATGTTGTATATATGCTAGTTGCGCGGTAAACTCTGCTTGCGCGATGCAGGATTTTGCGTGACGTCAGTGTGATGCGTAGTTCGTATGTGGCGCTGTAGATGTCGCCACACAGTTAAACGTTCTTATGAGACTGTCCTTATATTTTTGAGTAATTGCTCACCGATTCACCGATTTTGGAAAAATGGTACAGTCAGCTAGAAAAACGTCAATCTCCCATTTTTATGATGATGCCAATCGATGCAGTTTCGCATAAGTATTACGTAAGGCTCTTCTTGACTAACTAAGGTTAAAGTAGGTACTAGAAAAAACATAAATCGCATAAATTTTCATCTTATTCGCAAGTCTGGGAATTTGATTACACGCAAGTCTAGTATTTTAGTTGTGATTACATTAAAGTAAGCCACGCCCTAAAAACCCTTTGCTCTTCAGTAAGCTGTTTCTATTAACGCAAACGCGCGCGTAACCCGGTATTTGCGTAGTTTCCACCATTACGTAAGTCTACAATCAAATAATAAAGTCTCATCGAAATGGAACCTGTTTAGTATCTGTGCCCCATGCGATATTGGGACGAAGAGGTTGGAATACAAGTGCGCCCGAGTGGATGAGGCACTTGGTTACCTAAATGATAAATTATTTTATTTCTGTAAGTAGGTTTAACTAGATGAGGTCGGCGTTTCCTATCTGACTACTCTGAGAAGAAAGGCCGAAACAAACTCAGAGGTCACAGTCTCTTTAAAGACCAGACATAATCTTGGTCAAATCATGTGAAGACCATGTAGATTGGTGTCTGAAATGGTCTTTTAATGAAAGAACCACACAGATTGAGTGGACCTGTTCAGTCAGTGCAGGCATTTGTCAGTAGTCATGCAGCTCAACTCAGAACTTAAGAAGCTCAACGATTCAACGAACAACACCAAAGAAAGGACATTTGGGTGGCCGCATAAAGTACTCAACCTCGACACCGGAAGAACAATTTCTATGATAACTTCAAGACTGTTAAGAAGTTTTCGCTCTGTGGCTTTAAATTTAACTATTAATCAAATTATTTTATAACTACTAAGATAATTATGCACTATGAAATCACAGATTTTTATAAATAATCTAACTAAAGGCTCGTGCAGACTGACATGACGCGACACCGGTAGAACTATTTCTATGAAAACTTCATGGAAATTGTTCTACCGCTGCTGCGTCACGCTGTCGCGTCGCGTCAGTCTGCACAAAATAGATAGGTACCGCATACCCCTTCCTATTCGAGTTTTTAGGCTAGAATTCCTTACTTTCTAGCCTACGTGCTAAGGAGACTCTGCCTCTTTGGTCAAGTGGTCACAAAAGTTACTGCAGAGCATAAGGCCCTGCTTGTTTTCTGGGGAAAACCTTCAAAAGGCGCCTGGCCTTTGAGGATAAGACCGGTGAGAGTGGGATTTCACCTCACTAAAACCACCTTGGTGGTCACCATCTGCACATGGAAGGGGGCATCGTTACCTCTCAAAAGACCGATCCGAAACCCCTATGTGCAATGCCTGTTATAGCACATCTCTGAGGAGACTGTAAAGGCATGAGACCATGGTTTTTCCGTTTGTTGAGTTATTGGGTTTTTCCTTCGGGAATTTCTCAGTAACAGCTCGGAGTCTGGTGGTTGGTGGCAATAGGCTCGTCTTTTATTAGATGGGGCTTAGACATAACTGGCGAAATGTGGGTGTACTATGCACCATTGTAGGTACACCTCTGCTTAACCCTTCGGGGACAAGCGTGATGTTATGTTATGCTAAGAAGATTACTTTCGGAACTTACAACATTGCCTTGTCCACACAATTTCGCACATCGCTTCGTCCCACTTCTCCGCGAGTTTCGAATAACGGTCCGTTCGGTTAACTAACTCGGTGTGATAACATTACTGGGCTACCATGGTAGGCCGCAATAAATCCACAACGAGTGCAGGCATATTTGTACTACCGACTGGTTGTTTATGGGGACTGGAAGCGCTGTGCTTTTAACATGAATTGAAGAAAGTTTTCGTAGTAGGAGAGTCTGTTCTCCTGAAAAGCTTGTTGATTTCAAATAGTAAAATAGACGTGGTACAACCTGTGTTTCCCTTGTAAAATGCTCATGAATTTCTTTAACCCAATGAGCTCTTCCCCTTTTTTAGGGTTCCGAAGTCAACAAGGAACCCTTATAGTTTCACCATGTCCGTCTCTCTTCTGTCTGAACGCGATGAACTCAAAAACTTCCGAACGGATTTGTAAACGGTTTTCACCAATGAACGGAATGATTCATGAGTAAGGTTTAGGTGTATAATTCATTAAAGTTTTGTGTAAATTGGCTAAAATATGTCGATTCTTGTTGAAGATGTCGGAAAAAATCATGTCGACTGGAAGTTACTGGCGTAACCTCCTGTGATTTAACATGAGTTTACATATTGATCATGCCAACAAAGTGGAAATTTTTTTGTTAGAGTAAAGTGCCCCCCCCCCCCCCCCCCCCCCCTGTTAGATGGCAGGTGGGGCCCCACCCCACCCGCCAGCTAAATGATTGTCTTAGGATATATGAAAAAATCATGGCAGGATAAAATGAAAACTATCACAGCTAAGTACGCTTTACAAGTTAATGAGTAAAGGCTCCTGCATACTGAGGCGATATCGCGGGCGCGGCAGGCAGCAATATGCCTGTCGATATCGCCCAAGTCTGTAAGAGCCTTAATAGTCGACCAACTTACTTGCAGTTGCAGAATTGACCGTGACGTATATCAATATACAACTACACTGTTAAGTTTTTGTTTTTGTTTTTTGGGATAAATTCATCCCAACAACGGAACCTTTCATTGTGCGTGGTCCGACACGCACTTAACCGGTTTTTTTTTTAATTTATTACTTGTAATATTCATTTTTGTTAGCCTATTTTGTGTTCCCCTCCTGGGCAAAGACCTCCCCTTTTTCCTTCCAAACCGGGACCCTGTCTTGTGCGATCTCTGCCCATATTGGACCTGCAAACGTTATCAGATCGTCACACCACCTTCGCCGTGGTCTACCTCGACGGCGATATCGTCCCTCAGGCGTCCAGTGAGAGCCGATCTTTGCCTTTCTCTCCGGGTGCATTCATGCGACATAATATATACAGGGTGTGGCGTAAATAGTAGTCCAAGGTTAAGGGGTTGATACACCGTATATTCAGCTTTCACTTAACACTTCTTTTTCATAGGTCTCAGAATAAAATATTTGTTCATATATCATCATCATCTTCATCTGCCTAACCTTTTCCCAACTATATTGAGGTCGGCTACCAGTCTAACCGAATGCAGCTGAATACCAGTATTTTACATAGAGCGACTGCCTATCTGACCTCCACAACCCAGTTACTGGGTAACACAAGACCCCTTGGTAAGACTGGTTGTCAGACTTATAAAAAATATATTTGTTCATATATATTTTTTTAATTTACACCTTGCTATACTAATTTGGCTGTAATTTCTATAAATGACATTATTATATATAATTTTGTATTTAGTTTATAATTGTGGAATACAATACATGTTTTATTACATGCAAACCAATAACATTGTAAATGTCATGTCAAAAATGTGTTTATTTCAAAATTCAATTCGAAATTCTAAAACACATGCACATAGCTAGCAGTTAGCACATGTATTCCATAGTTATAAACAAATAACAAAATTAAAATATAAAGTCATTTATAGAAATTACAGCCAAATTAGTAAAAAAAGAAGTAAATTTTCTACATTAAAAAAAATATATTTTGAGACCTATGGAAAAAAATGGTTCAAATTATGGTACGTGATAGCTGAATATACGGCGTATCGACCTCTTAACTTTGGACCACTATTTCCGCCACACCCTGTATATTTTAGTGTTAGATTATTTATTGTTTTTAAGATTTGTCAAAAAAAATAATTAAAAAGAATTTTTACTTGGAATAATCGGAGAGGTTTCATCAATCAACTCATGCGCTTTTGGATGAGGGTAAAAAATACGAAACGGCTGGCGTTTTAATGTTTCTAGCATGATTTTACCATCAAACAGACGGATTTTTTTAAAGATGATAATGTGGTTAGGAATGCAGACTGAGAAAACGCCCGGCTAAAAGATGAATGAAAGAAAAAGACGTCGGTAGGGACCTAAGTACAGCGCTGACCCCCAAATGAATTGGAATAACGGTAGAAAGAGGAGGCTTTCAAAAAAATTCAGTCATAAGCTTATTAAATTGCAGTTAAACACAACCTAACTTGATTTTTAGTAAACAGCATTAATTTTGAACTTACTAAAATTTTCTTAAAGCCTAATTAAGGGGCCACCTCCATGGGCGGGAAAATCTCGACGATATTCTCGTCGTGCCATCAAATTCAATAGAAACTCTAAGAATCAATCTCCACACGCCGATATCGTCGCGGCGAAAGAGCAGTGATGCCCCAGTGGTAGCGACCGCAACTCACGAATTTGTAGGTCGTAGGTTCGAAGCCTAACAGGCGCTTAACTTTGTGTAAATTATTTCATCACCACTGCTCTCCAAACGGTGAAGGAAAGTATCGTGAGGAAACTGGAATGTCCTATAACCAAAAATTCGAAGACATGTGACAGCGTGGTAGATTTCGGCCCACTTCTTCTCGTAGAGAGAGGAGGCCTGTATCCCAGCAGTGGGAACATTATAATAGGCTGATTATTCTAATTAAAACCCATTCAATATTAATTAACTTGCAAAACATTGTCGTAAACCTGCACAAAAAATACCAAAGTACTGCACCAACACGGCCTGAATCCACAATTACAAATCATTTAATCTTTCGCAAACGTGACAAAACCCTTCGCTTGACCTACGGACCTGTTGTGCCATCGGACTTAACCTGTAACTGTCTGTAATTGTTGACACATCGGGCTATGTATAGTATTGTCGGTCGAAAATACCCGTTTGCGAAAGTAGTGTGTTGAGGTTTTTTGAATGTGCAGTGGGATAATGATGTATGTTTGGTTTGATTTAGGTTTTTATAATTTTTGGACTGTATGCAACGGTATGAAAATTATTAACTTAAAAATAGAGGAAAAGCTTGATTGACGCTGATGCTAAAACATTGCTTCTGCGGTATAAGTAGTAAGAAGAAAATATGAATGCGTGAAGCCCACAAAAGAGGTTGGGGGTTTGGGCAACAGCATGTAAGTTTTTGTTTGTCGTTCAAACCATGGAGTCTATTCTGTGGTCCTTAAACTAAGTCCTAAGAAGCTGTACCTAATGCTCGCGAAGGACGAAGTGGAGCGGGTGAGGGAGAGGCAAAGTTCGCGTCCTCACGGCCGCCACAGGACGACGCCCTGGGCGTCGGGAATCCCAGTCCGATTCCCGGACACCGTAGGCGTGGGCTTGCGGACGGTGAGCAATGGGTAGCTTGTCGTCCGATAAGGACCAGGCCCGGGTCGACGGCGCGTTGTGTTCCACGCGCGCCTCAAAGAGATGTCAGCACAAGTGTACGGGTCCGCTAGGGCCGATGCCGGCCGGGGTCGCGGAAAAGTCCGAAAGGGATACCGTGGCCTCTGGCAACACAGGCAACGGAAGGAACACGGGTGGGTTTTAGTCAGTAAAAGTCTGACACACCCTCCCGGTCCGCCCAGAGCGGGAGAAGTTATTTGACAATTTCCCACCCAAAAAAAAAAAGGCCAGGTACACATTTTTTCTTAAATCTAAAGTAAGTACATCCAACTAAAAGTACCAGGACAACATAAACAACAACAGGTTCACCGTACAAATCACATCCATCCAAGCTCATATACAGTTATAAAACGAGCAACAACAATAAAAGATACAACTCTGCCAATACTTTAGAACCGGAAAGATCCTCCTAATAACATCAGTAAGTATCTCCGGGATTTCCCAGTCTGTAAGTGGTAGGAATGCCTGTAAACCAGCCTAGGTTATTACGCCGTAAACCACGTACTTATAACCTTACGGAATGATCGTGCCGATTGTATTTTGTTTTAGATGTTATTTGAGTTTATATTTTTTTTTTTATCAAAAGAGAGATGAGATTTTTATCAATATATATTTTTTAGTATGACAATACCGGCTAGTTATTTAGATATGTATATTGTTTATTTACCTACGTCATAAGCGGAGAAACTGGGCAATTATTGAGAATACATCATGTTAAATATACATACAGCAGCATTAATTTCCAAAAAAGGAGTTACTAATTTTCATACGGCTTGCTGGAGGACAGGAAAAAATGAATCCCAGATTTTTATTTGCGATTTTGGGAAAAATTTAAATATCAACTACCAGATTGTTTCTAACCGACCTCAAAAAAGCGGGAGGTTCTGTGTTCGTCTGAATGTACATAATATGTGTATGTTTCCAAAAAGGTTTTATTTCTAACTAAAAATAGACGAGACAATACATCTTCATTTTCTGTATTTGGTGATTAGAACTTGTTTGTGTAAACCTACGCATTTTTAACAGTTTATCGTTTTCCTTTTAAGTCTAATTAAGTTATCATAAAATAATTGATTTGCAAATTATTAATCATTTAAAATAACCTACTGCTATGAACAAATTAATGATTGTGTTCTGAATTTCAATCTAATTATAGATACAAAGTTTAAAAGACTATAATCACCACGGTTGGCTGTCTAATGACCGCGGTCACTCCATGTCCATTTCAGTGGTCACGGTTTGGTATTAGATGACAGGGTTGCTTCTCTCTTGCTCAGAATCATAAAGGCTCTCCCAGCAGAGAGTCACGACGCGACTCCGGTAGAACAATTTCTATGAAGCTTTCATAAAAATTGTTCCACCAGCGTTGCGTCGCGCCTGTCTGCGGAAACCTTAAACAAGGTTAACGAAAAGCTGCAATCTGTAAACCTGTTCCCATATCTCATGTAATCAGTTGCTCTAGGTAACTATGACTGAAAAAAAATGCAATAGCCAATAAAAACTTACTAGTCAATGATAAAAACACTTTTTTTTTTTGGGTTGGAAATCATCAAATAACTTCTCCCGCTCTGGGCGGAGCGGGAGAAGTTTTATTAACCCACCCGTATTCCTTCAGTTGTCTGTGTTGCCAGGGGCCTCGGTAACCCTTTGGTACCTTCCCGCGACCCCGGCAGGCATGATAAAAACACTTGCCAAGCGATTTGACAATATTAAGTCGCTGACTATCAAAAGCCTAGGTTAATTACCACCAATATCATTTCTTTAGCCATTAAGCCAAATGCGGCTAAAGTAGGCCAACGGAATAAGAAAACTGACCTCTTTTTAAAAACCTTTAATTAAATTACAAAGAATACTGACCTCTTTTAAAAACCCTTAGGTATATAGAAAAAAATATACACTAAACATATACAATGGGCGGCCTTATCGCTTACTGCGATCTCGTCTAGGAAACCTTGGAATGGACAGTGATTATATGGACATAAAATAAATTAAAATAATAAATTAAAGTTCAATTAATTAAAATCTAACTATGAATGATGGTTCCACCATTACCACTAATTACGCGCAGTAGGCTCTTCGCGGTCGCGTGCGCAGAGAAATGGAAAGTAATCATTATCATTATCATCTGCATATAATGTACAGTCCACAGAACAGTTTGCGATGGCAAGAGTCTGGGAGTTTCGGGGGATTCGGTTAATTCTAGGCAAGCGTGCACCATCGTCGATCGTCAACCACATTGTCATTGTGATAGTGACCAAACGGGAGACAATCAGATTAAAAAAAAAATTTGTCTCTGAATATTTATGATACCTACTCCGAAATAACTATTTAGAAACATATAAAATTAAAACATTGTCCTCCAGAGCGAATTCCAGCAATGGCGAGCAATCTCAAAGGAGACCAGCCTTCGGCGCGGGAGATATTATAATGCGCAGACACAGGCGCACTCTCTCTTCCCTCACTCTCATAGTCCGATAGGACGGCAATCCGACACGACCAGAGAAAGATCTGGCGCAGGGCCACGTGCTTTCCGAGGCACGGGGGTATCACACCGTCAACTTCCAAACTTCGGGCTGTTACTAAGAAATCCCTAATGGAAAAACCCAATAACACTTTGTCCGACCAGGGAATCGAATCCAGGACCCCACGCTCAGCAGTCGCGCTTAGGACCACAAGACCAACGGGGCACAAATAAGACACAAATCGCGATATCGTAAACTTGACTAATCAGCATAATATGCACAAAATGGGTTATAATTACTACATATTTAATTAAGTCACATTGGGTTATTGTGACATCTACCAACCCGCACGGGGCCCGCGTGGTGGACTACGGCCCACTCCCTCTCACAGAGAGGAGGCCTGTGTCCCAGCAGTGGGAACATTATAGGCTGATTATGTGGGTTATAATTAAAGCTTAGTTGATAATGGTGCCGATTCCCTTGTTTACAAACTAAACTAAATTTAAGTTCAGTGCATCTTTTTCTTTATATTTCATTAAGAAGAGGACAGAAGATAAATTTTAGTTTGGTCCTGCCAAATTAATCAGCGCTTGACGTAAATTGACGTAATTTTAGTAGGCAAGTTTTTAATCACGTCTAAACTTGTATGGAGTAGTGACAGGCGCTGATTAATTTGACAGGACTAAACTAAAATTTATCTTCTGTCCTCTTCTTAATGAAATATAAAGAAAAAGATGCACTGAACTTAAATTTAGTTTAGTTTGTGAACAAGGGAATCGGCACCATTGCCCGCTCTAACTGTTTTCTTGACGGTACATTCTTAATTGTGCTAAATGATATTTAATTGATCGTTATAGGTACTTTAGTGCTTCGTTAATGATAGTTAGGAAGTAAGTATAAATGGAAAATGGAAAACGGCTCTTCACGGGACATGTAGCGGAGTACCTGAGTAGCTAATAGTCTTTTTTTTGCGTTTTGATACCTGCACTGAACAAACACTTTAGTTTTATTTATTTATTTATGTCAGACACAATTCCACTCCATAGTTTTACACTAATACATTTAAATTATAAACTACTTTAAAAACAGATAAAAATCCAAAATAAAATACCAACAGCATCCTGAAAACTGTAGCGGAGAGTTTCAGCTCTCCAATTGTAAAGCAGTTTGTGCGGAGGGTTATTGGTACTAACCCTAGATAATAAATTGTTTTAATATTATGTACTAACACTCCATGGATTCATTGTTCCGAATTAAAAATCATTAATTATATTATTTTATTATTAAATTTAAATATTCAACAACACATTAAAATTGTCAAAAAAATATGTATTTTTATTATTATTTTAAATGTCTTTGACATATCTCGGGTCCCAGCGGTCCCGAACCTTTGGAAGGCGTACGAGGGGCCGTATTATTTTAGTAATGTGACTGCCGCAGATAGTTGTATGTAGTACAGGCAATAGTACATGTGAGTTTTGTATTACTAAACGCCACGAAATACCCGTGTATGTCGATTTCATTTCAGAATATGACTGTCCAAATTAGAACAAACATATTGATCGTCAGCTCTCATTAAGGAGACCTTGCATCCTACTGCATTTATGTCATAGCTTGTGTGTAGAATAGTTATTTATCAGGATGCAAAAACACCTAAAGAGTGACAATGCTTTAGTAGGTAAGTCAGGTCCACTCGGTCAGCTAAAGCTACCAAAACTTTTTGCCATGATATCAGCAATTCTCGCGTAATCGCGTAAAGACAGTACGACTACCATGAGTTGTTATCGGTAAATTACTCGCTCGTGGAACAATAGATTTCAATAATGCTTGCACCATGAGTTTTACAGTGTCATACGCAGACGCTTTTTTTTTTTTTTTTGGGTGGGAAATCATCAAATAACTTCTCCCGCTCTGGGCGGAGCGGGAGGGTGTGTCAGACTCTTACTGACTAAAACCCACCCGTATTCCTTCTTGTTGCCTGTGTTGCGGGGGCCTCGGTGACCCATAAGTACCTTCCCGCGACCCCGGCAGGCATCGGCCCTAGTGGACCCCTACTATGTGCTGACGACATCTCTTTGAGGCGCGCGTGGAATACAACGCGCCGTCGACCCGGGCCTGGTCCTTACCGGACGGTGAGCTACCCATTGCTCACCCTCCGCAAGCCCGCGCCTACGGTGGCCGGAAATCCGCCCGGGATTCCCGACGCCCTGGGCGTCTCCTGCGGCGGCTAGGGGCGAGAGGGCGCGAAACTTGCCTTTCCCTCAACCGTCCCGCCTCCTCCTTCGCGAGCATTACTGCTTCGCAGAAGGAGGTGACGGCTGCCCATGCCCTCTCGCTCCGTACCATGGCCTGAACCAGGGCCGGACGCGAGAGGTCTCTGCCGCCGATCGCCTCCACGAGGACACGGCGGTGCTCTGCCCAAGCCGGGCAGACCTCCACCGTATGCTCCACCGTGTCCTCCGGGCGATCCACACAGTGGTGACACCCGGATACGCAGACGCTAAGGTAAGCTCGATAGATCGAGTCGTGCAGCTAACTTCACTTCTTATGTTTTGTTTCTTTCTTTCTCAGTAACAAGAAGAGAGAACGGCTGATAAGCTCATATGACAGTGAATATCACGAAATAATCCGACTAAATAGAAAGGTTGGCGGTTAGTGGACTACTATTTAGTGGTTGTTGAATTTGTATTCCTTATAATACGTCACTGTCGTCGAATCAATTTGTAATTTTGTTTACGTTGTGTGGTCCGCAGCATTTTTGACTGAAATAAAGTTACTAAATTATAATATATAATATAATGAGGACCAGTGGGTCACAATTTAGTATAGTGTATAGAGAAATTAAAATTATTTTTTGACTTTAATAGACTCAAAAATGTATAAGTATAAATTTTATGTAAACATATGTTTCACACCTCAAAATGATAGTGAGCTACGTAACTACAATCGCAAGTTTGATAGCTGCTGTCGAATTAGTGACTCTTGGTGCCGTTTTGTATGATGACAGCTGAAAAACGTTAGTGACTATCGAATAGATTACGTTAGGTTTCTTACCTATCGAAATCTATAGAGCACAAGGTACGAATTTTAATTCTATCTGTGACCGCTAGGGGCTCTGTACAATATTTCATACGTATCATTTGCGGAGGCGCCAGCGAATTTTGCTACAGAGAGGGACAAGCTACCCACGAAACTGTTATCACCTCCATTATGATGATCTTAATGATTAATTTATTTTATTTACATAATCAAATTACAAGATGGTTATTAACATTAACTAAATTAAATTAAAACTAAGTTAAACTTAAACAAGGCTATCGAGGCATTGTACCGAGAATGCTGGCGGCATTTCTTCGCTGAATTGCAATGCTGATGCGTTGCGCGAGAAAGCCGCTAGCTTTTCGGTCACCAGTTACATCAACTAGACGTTTCAATGATTAATTATGTTTGCATAAATCTGTTTTTAAACTTCTAACATGCACAATCCTAGAAGTTTTCAACGAAGTACGTAAACGAAGGTTGTATAAGCCAGCACATTAGTGTTCGTATTAACTGTGCTCAAGCGGGCGTGTCGACGGCGACCTCTAGCCACGATTTCACTTGGCCAAGTCGGATCATTATCGTTACTAATTAATGCTATGTTCAATCTAATTCTGTAACTGAGGTTAGTGTGGGTAGAAGAATGGATGTACATTGGCCAAATCCGAACTAAATTGAGAGGATAGAACTTTTACTAACAGACAAAGCGAGAAAGATATACATATGTACTTACACATAGGTATCATGCCTGAGTACCCTGAAATGGCGAGAAAATTTTGTCTTAAGGTTCGAGCAAACAGGCGGACCGCGACGACGACGGTGCGACGCGGTTCTTATAGAACGATTTCCATGAATTTGTATTAGAAATTGTTCTACTAGAGTCGTCGCGTCGGGAACTCGAGACTGTCTGCATACTTTTACGTGTAGTTGAATGAGAATCCCATTTCTTCCCTGGGTGTCGTAAAAGGCGACTAAGGAACTAGAGAATGGGCAGTAGCGTTCTCTATGCATTTTAACACCATACTGCGATCGCCAACCCGCCTGCCAAGCCAAGCTATTGGGGGAGGCCTATGTCCAGCAGTGGACGTCTTTGGGCTGGAATGATGAATGAGAATGTTCTCCAATGAAAGACTCGAAAGTGTAGGTATTGTTCGATAAGGGAATCAAAACTATAAACCAATATTTTCTATGGAGGCACGTCACATCTTGTTCCTCAATTGAAATACATAAATAGATTAAAAACATACAATACAAAGCATTGGACCATGTTATGCCTCAAGAATCATCAGAGCATTATTTAGCTCGGCAATCGCATTTACCTCCAAAGCATTTTTACTCTACAAAGCAAAGTGGTTGAAAGAACTTTCATAACTATGTTTTTGACTGTCGCCATGAACAAGAGAAGTCAAGTTAACAAGTATTTTTGATACTGTTACCAGTATCATCAAAAGGCATTGGGTTCCGTACCGAAAGAGCTCTCAGTATGTTTAATTTTACTTCCGATTTCTTGCACACATGGCAAGCAATCAAGCTATATATTTCCAGTATAAGCTGAACTCGCATTGTATAGGATTTCCGTACAATGAGATGCCAGTTTATACTGGAAATGTATAGCTTGATACGTAGCCGAGTGTACCTAATCCCTTCATTTGTGGTCCTGTCAGACGCGGTACAGTTACTGTCATAACCTTAAATCATTAAAGATTTTCGGTCGATTATTGTTATTAGGATAATAACAGCCGCACAGGTCGATCGAAGGTTACGGTACGCTTCCCGCAGTCGGTTCTTGGATGGGTGACCATCCATTACATGGACATGGACCCCTCCCTGCCTCGAAAAGCACGTTAAGACGCTGACAACACCTAAACCGCGGTCACTGTCAGATTGCATAGAAAAGAAAGAGAAGCGAGATGACACAACGCTTGTAATTTATTGCAAAATATGAAGCAATTATCTATTTACTCAAAATTGAGTTGAGTAATCGAAAATAAAAAAACAACCAAGTTCTGCATTCAAATAAGACGCTCCTGTTTTTAATTAAATACGTAACATATGTTGATATTTAATACAGATATTTTGGATTAGAACTCAAGCTAAGAGGTTAGTTTAACGTTAGTTTGTATCGAGATTCTTTTTTCAAAACGTGTTATGGTAACAACCAAGTTCTGGGAAATATGTTCAAAATTAACATATATTTTTTCCGCTACCACAAACTATACAGATTTGGCATTTTTTTTTCTTAAGAGAAGCCTATTTTGGTCAATTGGGTCTTATCAGCGCCTTAAAGTTAAAGTTGGTCCCGGTTGTCATTCGTAGATGTTTGAAAGTCGTTATGGTTACTCAGAAGCCCAAGTCTGACAATCAGTCTTACCATGGGGTATCGTATTACCCAGTAGGTAAGGTCGCGGGAAGGTACCAAAGGGTTACCGAAGCCCCTGGCAACACAGGCAACGGAAGGAACACGGGTGGGTTTTAGTCAGTAAGAGTCTGACACACCCTCCCGCTCCGCCCAGAGTCGGAGAAGTTATTTGATGACTTCAAACCCAAAAAAAAAAAAGTAGGTAACTGGATTGTGGAAGTCAGATAGGCAGTAGCTCCATGTAAAATACTGGTATACACCGGCCTGTTGGACCGAGAGCCGACCCCAACATAGTTGGAAAAACGCTAGGCAGATTGATTGTTATTAGGTATGATATTTAACGACATCTTTCCTAAATTCTCTCCACAGAACCCCAAACCCACAGTCAAGTTAATTATCCAGTGGCAGCAAGGTTGCGAAACCACAGACAATGGTTGTCTATGGGACAAGCGCCCGTGTTACGACACACAACAATGGCGGATGATAATTTGTGTCTATGGTAATGTCCTTATTACATAAAGCACGGTAATCTTATGGTCATGAATGGTAATTGTTATCAGTTTGTTATTTTGTGTGGTAATTTAATTATTGTTATGTGAAATTATTTTTCATTTATACAGATTACATGATGACAGTTGTACTGTCATCATGTAATCTACCACTAAATGGGAAACGCTGCCTTGTTTCCCATTTAGTGGGTCGAGGCCCGGTACCGGGCCATCGAAATAAAATACCGTGGCGCAGAATTCCCGCCTTGTTTTAACCTGTTAAGCCCCGCGCGACACCGATTCGGAGTCAAACAATAGAAAATCAATTGTGTCTCATTAGCTGTCCTTGACCAATTAAAATAATACTATCGATCGACTCTTCGTAAGCGCCGCTGACTGACAAGACGACGGCGACGGCGTCGCACCGCGCTTACACCGAAATATATGTAGTTTGAAAAGTTATAGTAATTGTAATACATATTTGTTATTTTTAACATTTTCTTTTTAATCAATTTCCATCAGAATCATTCAGATTGTGATTGATAGGATTACTACGATTATTACGCAATTATGATGCTGGTTGTACTCGCGTTGGTAATAATCTCGTCCGCCCTTCTCGCCACCGGATGACCGACACTTCGTTTTCTAGTCGTTGGACGCCAATCCAAAATAGGTAGAACCTACTTTACTAATACGTATAATTGTGATTACCAATTCGTCTGCCAAGTGATCACGCACCAACATAGGACATAATCAGCCTATAATGTTCCCACTACTGGTCTCCTCTCTGTGAGAGGGAGTGGGCCGTAATCCATCCACCACGCAGGCCCAGTGCGGGTTGGTAGATGTCACATGTCTTCGATTTTTTGGTTCTAGGACATGCCGGTTTCCTCACGATGTTTTCCTTCACCGATTTGAGAGCAGTGGTGATGAAATGATTTTCACAAATTAAAGCGTCTGTCTGGGTTCGAAACCACGACTTACAACTCGTAAGTCGCGGTCGTTACCAATGGCCCACCACTGCTCTAAGTATATTGCTTTAGTTAAGTAAGGTACCGTTTCATGAAGACGAAATATCGAGGCCTATTTTCTGCAGTGAACGATTTGAAATAATGCTGTAGTTAGATTTTTCATTATTTAAAATCGAGAAAATTCAAAATAATGTCTTTACATATAATTTTGAATTTTCTTCAAAAAACACAGGATTATGAAGTAACTTGCTTTTGCCCGCGGCTTCGCCTGCGTGTAGGTTGGAAATTATCCCACGGGAACATACTACCGGTATAATAAGTATCCTATGTCCCAACTCAGGCCATGGTCTACCCATGTGCCAAATTTCATCCAAATCCGTTCAGCCGCTTTAGCGTGAAAGCTTAACAAACAAACAAATTCACTTTCGCATTTATAATATTAGTTAGGATTATCCCTTAATTAGCACCGCCCGCCCCGCGGTTTTACCTGCATAATTCTCGATCCCGTGGGAATACCAAGACATTAAGTGTTACAAGGTACAGCCTAATTTGAATATTGTGAAGCACAGTCCCAGATATCAATCGGTTAAAATATTTAATAAGTTGCCTCTAGACATAAAAAGAGCTATCTACTCAAGCTCTTTTAAAAATCAACTTAGAAGTTTCCTGTTGAATAAGTGTCTGTATGCTGTTGATGATATATAAAGAAATTCCTTTTAATATATTGTATTTAAGCATTGTGTAATAATTATTTAACGTGTTTTTGCCTGTAATTTTATTTTCTTTTATGATGCATGTAATTTCAGATACAATTTATTGTTAATGAATAAATGACTTATGACTTACCGGGATTAAAAGTATTCTATGTCCTAATCCAGGTCATGGTCTACCCATGTGCCAAATTTCATCTAAATCCGTTCAGCCGTTTTAGCGTGAAAGCGAAACAAACAAACAAACTCACTTTCGCATTTATAGCATTTATTAAGATTACTCGCGCGGAGTCTGACAGACCCTGGTGACTGGTCGGTAGGTATTTAAGCATTCATATTTCTGAGATGTTTACGTCTATCGCCTTTTAACATAAAGTTTTTTTGTTGGTATTATTATTTTGGTAATAAAAAAAGCAGATTTTTCTAGAATTCGGTGTTTTATTAGTAATAAAAAATTGGGATCTTTCATACCCCGCGCGACCGATAACTGATAATGAAAGTATTTTGGCGCGAGTAAGGGCTTGTGCAGACTAGCACGATATCGCGCCAGTCTGCACGAGCCTTAATTAAGGATAATTTTAGTTTAGCTTCATCATGATCTTATCTTTGCGAAAACATAAACTTAGACACATAACATCCTGCCGGAGTCGCGGGAAGGTACTAAAGGGTTACCGAGGCCCCTGGCAACACAGGCAACAGGAAGGAATACGGGTGGGTTTTAGTCAGTAAGAGTCTGACACACCCTCCCGCTCCGCCCAGAGCGGGAGAAGTAATTTCATGATATCCCACCAAAAAAAAAGAAAAAAAAAGAGAAAAAAAAATTACATATAGCATTACGTCTTATTTCCCCGAATGTTGGACAGAGGTGTACCTTTAGTACACCCACATTTCGCCAGTTATGTTTTTGAGATCCCATGTAATAGGCTTGATTTGTATACAGACTCCGGGCTGCTACTGAGAAAATCCAATAACACTTTGCCCGACCCGGAAATCGAACCCAGGACTTCATGCTCCGCAGTAGCGCTTGCGACCACTAGACCAAACGAGGCAGTAGCCAGATAAACAAACAATAAAATACATCATTAACTATTTCATAACAACATCGTCCCCCAATCTCCCATATTGTCCTCGCTACACAATGACCCTAATGATTCAAATAAAGAAAATAAAAATAAAACTTTCATTTTTCTAAATCGCTAAGAATGAAAAGTTCATGCGTACAGCATTATGATGTTTACGTCACTCTATTATTAGGCTGGCTGTACACTATAAGCAATATAATCATTAAATGTGCACAAGCTTTGTGTGGCTTTAGAAACGGCGGTTTATATATAGTTTAATTTGTGTTACATAATGGAATCAGCACTCTAAAAGTCTAAAGACTCGTACAGACTGGTGCGATATCGCGAGCGCGACACTTTCGATGAAGTTTTCATAGAAATTGTGCTACTAATGTCGCGTCACGCTGTCGTGTCGCGCCTGTCTGCGGGGCCTTAATTGCGTAACATACATTCACAATCTGAATGATTTTGAAGTATATTGCCTACGCATTGCTTCATATGTTCAAACATTTGTCTGCTCAACAACGGAAATAACGCAATGAATGTTGTTGAACTGTAGAAATGAAACAGATTGCTACTGATAGTGTGTTAAGGCGCTGACAAGACCCAATTGACCAAAATAGGCTTCTCTTAAGAAAAAAAATTGCCAAATCTGTATAGTTTGTGGTAGCCGAAAAAATATATGTTAATTTTGAACATATTTCCCAGAACTTGGTTGTCACCAAAACACGTTTTGAAAAAAAAATCTCGATACAAACTAACGTTAAACTAACCTCTTACCTTGAGTTCTAATCCAAAATATCTGTATTAAATATCAACATAAATTACGTATTTAATTAATAACAAGTACGTCTTATTCTAATGCAGAACTTGGTTGTTTTTTATTTTCGATTACTCAACTCAATTCTGAGTAAATAGATAATTACTTCATATTTTGCGATACAAACGTTTTGTCGTCGCGCTTCTCTTTCTTTTCTATGCAATCTGACAGTGAGCGCGGTTTAGGTGTTGTCAGCGTCTTAAAGGATAATTAATGCTAACTATTATTTACCAAAAGTCGAAAACGAAAGTCAACAAGTTCACCATTTTTTCGCACTTTTTGGTATTTTAGCTTTTACCCCTACATGATAACCACAGTTTTTCTAAACCAACTTGTTAATCTAACCTAGAAAGTAATTTCCCATTGTACAAAAATCAACATTGTCAATGAGAATCTAAAATTGCAAACAACCCAATTGTTCTATATGGAACAAAAAGGATCTAGTAGAAATGTTTTAAATTAATCTATCATAGAATCTAAGCCTTTTTTTGGGTGGGAAATTATCACATAACTTCTCCCGCTCTGGGCGGAGCGAGAGGGTGGGTGTGTTCAGAATCTTACTGACTAAAACCCACCCGTGTTCCTATTCGACCCTTTCGGATTCTCCCGCGATCGTAAAAGCCTACTCAGTAACTTAGAAGCTTAAGTTACTCATTATTGTTTTATTGTATTATGAAAAACATCTACATTTATTTCTGAACCTTTTAAACTTTGCTCCGCGTTCTCTATGGCCCCACACTTAATGCCGATGCCTAATAACGGCCATAACTGTAGGCTCTCTCGGTTATTTGCTCTGTCACACACTACACTAGCTATTACGTATTACTGACCGTGAACAACCCTGAGATGAGTCTGTGACGTAATTACGCTTTACAGTTTGCAGATAGTTGCCTTATCATTGATGTTGCCCTGGTAGATTTGATTCGTTTTTGTAGGTTTTTTTGAATGAATTTTGTTAGAAATACGAATTGAAACAATAATTAATGTCCAATAAAATCAATGAATATTAATTTAAAAATCATTATAGTGATTTCGTATCATATTAAATGGAGAAGGTTTCAAAACTGTGAAACCTGTGATCATTATGATCAATTAATGAATGAAATGCACCGACTCCAGCATGGTTTGACCAGACTCGATTACTCGAATGAACCCAAAGATTTGCTCTAGCCCCTGGAGCTTCATGTTTCTTGGGACTACAGAGACCATTGCATATCAAAAAATAGACCGGGGGGCGCGGTAATGGTAGGGAAGACGTGCCCTTAGGATAAGGAAGGAGTATTAGAGCCGTAGCGGACCCTAGAGTAAGCATTGGAATAGTGGAGAGACGGGGGACGAAAATTGTTTATTCTCACTATTTCACTATTTGACATTATATACCTACAATTTATATTTCAGACTTAATATTATTTTACATGGATTCTTGTGTACGTTGTGAATGTGAGAACGTTGTAGGCTTAATAGACTAGATCTTTTTTTATTTAGACCGTTTCCTTTTCTCATTTTTTTTTGTTAAGTACTTTTCGGCAGGCCTACACTGTTCTCCCATAGGTACTTAATTTGTGTAATTTGAAAACATTGTAAAAGCCAATTATTTTTAAAAGAGTAACCGTGGAGTTTCTTGCCGGCTCTTCTCCATAGGAAACAACCAATTGGAACCGTGCACCTAGCTTCTGACGTTTCATAAGTGCCCATGTAGGTTTATGTGAAATAAAAATATTTTGATTTTGATTTTGATTTTGATTTCTAACTACATAATAGGGAAGAACACAAGGGAGGGACTTCTTTGAAAAATGATTCACTCCTAAATTCTCTTTGCCTTAAAACATGAATTGACTTTTGCAATCAAACATCTTCATAGAAAGATTTTCTTGAAAACATTTGACTGACGGACAGATTGCCCGTTGCCATTAAGTGCAGGAAGTGTGGCAACGTAGTGGAAATACGTTTGTTTACCCAGGAAACATGGCTTTATTCATACAATCATAGTTTACATCCTAAGACCTTAACATTAATACGCGAATATCCTTCTTGAGTGCATGATGAACAAACCATGACACCCTGATCATGAATGATATCAGTAATGTCTAAAATATGCCGTGATTTTAAAGGTGAAGTGAACGTAGGTCATTCAACTAAAACATGGTAAAGTTGAATGAATTACGTCATTGAAACCTGAAGAAAACACGACTTCTTTGGGTATCCTAAACTCCTGGTAAGGCTGGATTCAGAGTTTTGCGCTTTGTTGATGGTTGGTTAGATTCGAGAAAATTAGAATCAGTAAAATCCCAGCAATTTGTTTTACGCATATTGTCACGAGCTTGCCAAGTTTTAGATTGATTATTTACATTCACAATGACGGTAGTCGAACAAAAATAAGTTTCTTGCACTGTGCTTATAAAAACATTTAAATATTTTTTTTTTCAGTAGTGTGAACAGACTATAATTAATTACTCATAGATTTTATCGCTCTGCCGTTCGTTCTACTTTTCGTATTGACGTATTTGCAAGCCAATTAAAACTTAAAGCCATCAATTTTCAGAATGTATCATGGATTCTAGAGCTCTATCTTGAATCAGAATAAAAAATAATTTGAAGAAAAAGGCATTCTATTTTTGAAATGTTCAAGATTCCATTCTTGGCGGCAAGGACGCCTTTAAAGTATATTTTTTATCTGTGGCCACAGATTATACAGTGCGATTCAGAGATGCACCGCCATAGCTCGCTAGTTTTAAAATTTAAATTTTCCCCTTTTTATACTTTTTTTAAGTACCTATACGTATACATGAGGCTAGAATCTTAGCTGGTGTTCAATAATTGCCTTTTCCTTTGATTCAAAAGAATACATTTCATCAAAATAAGGTAATCGTTCAATAACTCATTCAAGCTAGAATAATTTTCCGACTTTCCGCCGAAACTCCTACGCAATGGTACAGGCATACAGATAAACCAGATTATAAAATATTATAATTCATGTCATTTCTGTGATGGCTTACATACTAAGGTGTAAAATGGTTCAAAATCTAAATCAAAATATTTGATTTCACATAAACCTACATAGGCACTAATGAAACGTCAGAAGCTAGGTGCACTGTTCCAATTTATCGTTTCCTTATAGAAAAGAGCCGGCAAGAATCTCTACGGTTACTCTTTTAAATATAATTGGCTTTTACAATGTTTTCAAATTGCAGTGTTAATAGGTATGGGAGGATAGTGTAGGCCTGTCAACAAGTACCAGGTACTTAAAAAGGTGATTGGCGACATAGCATGATGACTAAAAATTATTTTGATAAAAGTTCGTGCTTGCAGTAGATACTGCAAGCACGAACATTTAAAGACACCCTGTATAAAAGATTATAAGTTAACTCGTTCGGTATATCAGTTACGTCCATCGCTCCGCCCATCCACCTGTTGGAATTATTAATTTCTTTGCCCATTATCTACTTGTGTGCTTTATTTTAAATTTATTTTAAGCTCAGAGCACAAACTGGCCAAGCAATTGTTAATGAGCAAACGACAGCTTTTTAACAAAACGCATATATTGGCAATTGGCTGGGAAAATGATAATCATCTCACCACTTATTCTTTTCATCTCGTGTCGGTATGAACTCTAAGGGTCCATAATACCTCAGCGCCACCTCATTCTTTATCTCGCCCGCACACTCTCTCTGCCGCCCGCTGCATTTTTTCTGTTTGATGATTGAAAATTTTATGGAATCGTGTTTACGCTAAACATAGTACTTAGCACTAATCCTCGACTTTAGCATATATTTATTTCAAAATGAATGCTGCAGTATTTTCGATATAACGGAGGATCAATGATGCTAAGCAATTTGAGGTATTGTGGACTCTTAACTTTACGTCAAGCACACCCTGTGCCTGACGGAAATTGAATAGTGAAGGAGCATTTAACTTTTTTAATTTTTATTTTTTTATTTTTTTTCTTCTACCACCATCGGGGTAATAGGGTCTTACACCCATTTTTGAAAAGTGTCTTAATTAAATTCTATAGCGCTAATATGCCCAAAAAAAAATCTCAATTTTTTTATTCAATCGATAAGTGCCATAAAAATGCATTTAAAATTTTACATTTTCAAATTTTGCGCGTAGTCTGACGAAAACGCTGGACGCAGTGGACGCCATGTTGCTCTGTGGT
Source organism: Atethmia centrago (assembly GCA_905333075.3). Lineage (NCBI taxonomy): Eukaryota > Metazoa > Arthropoda > Insecta > Lepidoptera > Noctuidae > Atethmia > Atethmia centrago. The sequence continues at coordinate 22,666,804 of HG995385.1, forward strand.
AATGACGTCACTGGGCTATGAAAACAAATGCGCTGATCTTTTGTATGATAATTGACACGTTTTTGTTAACATAGCCGTATGACGTAATAACATGGCGGCTACTATTTCATGGTTTTTTTTTAACAGATTAGAAAACTGAAAACGTTGAATTGCATTTTAAAATTTATTTTGATATTTTATGAACTAAAACTAACATTTTCCGAGTAGCAATGAGTTTCATTTTGACAGTTGAACAACATTCATTCCGTTATTTACGTTGTAGAGCAGACAAATTGCTCGAATACATGAGAAAATGGATTAGCAAATATATACTTCAAAATCATTCAGATTGTGATTACGCAATTTTATTAGGGTGCTGGTCCAGAAGTAGCAAATGACATCGGACTGCCACTGCCAATCATTGGGCAAAATAATACCTCCACGGGACTACGGTTGAATAAAGGCTCGTGCAGACGAATAGCGCGACAGGCAGCAATATGCCTGTCGTGCCCTCGATATCGCCCCAGCCTGCGAGAGCCTTAAAGGTGGAGTTTTCTTTTCAGGGTTAAATTATTAATCCCGCTTGCTCCGCGTTAGATCAGATATCTTGGTACACAAAAATAACTAATGCAGTGGTAGGAAAAATTAAAAACAAAAAAGTATTTATTGGGATCACTCACACAGGAGATCACAAATTAAACTAAAAAACACTCAGAAACATTTAAAAACTAAAACGAAGTAAAATGAAAATGAGAACTAAAAGGCCTGTATGAGCCCCGTTGCGTTGTTCTAAATGCTACCATTAAGAACAACGCAACGTGTCGTAGGCAGAATTACAATAAACTAATGGTTAAATGGATTGAAGCTGTGGCGGCATCTACATCGCCACATGCGAAACTACGCAACACACTGACGTCGCGCAAAATCCTGCATCGCGCAAGCAGAGTTTACCGTGCAACTAGTATACATTATATACAACATCCCAACATCAACCGTCGTCGGGCAGTTGCCCACCAGACACGACACCCGTCTGGTCGGAGGATCCTCCCTTTTCTATGGAGGATGAGTGAACTTTACACCCTATTCCTCATGCTTCTATAAAGCTATCCGTAATAGGTGCAAAATCCGAGCCATTTTTTTGTTACGTTTCTTTGAAGTACAAATGATAAGTATCAGAAATATTACACCAAACCTTACTCCGAAAACAAAAAATTCAATGAAAACATAACGGAACCACATAACATCGTCACAAGCTTTACTTTTTTATAAATTCAAGCGCACACCCCTGTTACCTGGTGACGCCTGGACGTGACAACTCCATGTCTACCAACTTAATTGGTATTTCAAAAACTCAACCATGAACCTTATTAATTGTCCCCAAAGTCCAGAATACTTTGGCGCATCTGCAAAATGATCTTTGTCAACAAACATATCAACAATTTGATTCACCATCTTTAGCAAAGAAGATATAAGGTTGAAAATGGTTTGTATGGAACGGCAGTGGTAAGCTTGCAATTAAGGGCGTTCGTACACGCGTGATTAAGATCGTCTAGCGATAGGTTTGAGAATGTCATTGTTCTTAGGGCTATCAAGTTTTTGTATGGAATTGGAAGGCGAATAAAAATGACTATGATTTAACGTTGTTCTTAGAATCACTTTGATTGTTTCGATCGTATGCCTGAAGGCAAAGTAAAGACCAGTACAGCTCGTTTCAAACTTGATGGCGGCTCTGAAGTGCGCCACTCACTACGCAGTACGCAGTACCGCACCCCTCAACCCCACTGACACGTGAATTTGTCTGTCACATGAACTGCGCAGCGACTCACCTCATGTTCCGAGCCGTGATAAAATTTGAATCGAGCTGTACACAGTTTTTTTCTATACGATTGTTCAGCACGTATCTGCTGCAAGGCGTGATAAACATTTCATATACAGCGTGAATGTCACAGTGAAAACTCATTGGGCCGATGCCTGCCGGGGTCGCGGGAATATCCGAAACGGTTACCGAGGCCCCTGGCAACACAGGCAACGGAAGGAACACGGGTGGGTTTTAGTCAGTAAGAGTCTGACACACCCTCCCGCTCCAGAGCGGGAGAAGCTATTTGATAAATTCACAACCAAAACAAAAGGTCAAACCCTAAAATAAGGTACACGTTTTTTATTAAATCTAAAGTAATCCAGTTGGATTACTTTAGATTTAATAAAAAAACGTATACCAGACCGTGTAAAAGTACCAGGACAACATAAACAACAACAGGTTCACCGTACAAATTACGTCCATCCAAGCTCATATACAGTTAGAACCAGCAACAACAATAAAAGATACAACTTTAAACACTAGTGATTTACGGAAGTTTTTAATGAACCGCGTAATAAAATTTGTTGTTTGTGTAATGTGCGTCATATTTGTGCAGAATAAACAAATTTTCTTCTTTTTTTTCTGTGGATGGACGGCAAAAATTACTGGCTCTGTCTATCATCTGCCAATAAGAACAGTTTTGTGTAACCAAACAGTCCGCCGAATATGGACAGTGTAGTTATTTATTTTGGTTTTTTCCTTTCGCAAGATTTTTGTCATCATCATCTGCCTAGCCTTTTTCCAATTATGTTAGTGTCTGCTTCCAGTCTAACTAGATGCCGCTAATTACATGGAGCGACTGCCTATCTGACCCCCACAACCCAGTTACTGGGTAACACGATACCCCTGGTAACACTGGTTGTCAGACTTTCGGGCTTCTGACTTCCCCGTAACAACTGTCAAAGATCTACAAATGACAGCCGTGGCCAATGGATTAATGCGCAGACAATGTATGATTTTAGTAACTATTAAATCTGTTTTTACGTATTCATTTAGTGCAAATCAGTCATGCAAAAAATGTATGTTAAACTAGAACGCATACACATCAATTCTATATGTGAATATTGAAATATTGTAGTAAAACACTTTTTGAAATAAATTCAGGAAGTAATGGTAGACATTACTTTCTGAATTTATTTCAAAAAGTGTAAAAAACGATATTACTTTCGAATGACTTAAGATAACTTCATTTTTTTTTTGTATGAATAGAGTATTTTAGTGTCTATAGTTCTATCTGTGATTTTTTCAAATATTCATATTTTTATTACTAAAAATAAATATTCCGTATGAAACCGAACGTCGGCGCGGCGTGAGTGCGACGCACATTTGGATTGGCAACGCCAACGGCGATGAAGGTGTTTTCCGAGGCACGGAAGATTTTTGCGCAATATTTTTGTACGAGACCTATTTATTTATTTATATATAGTTTATTGTACACCACACCCACCTATTCCACACACCTATTTCCAGCTGTAGACAGGGCCGGATTTATAGGTGTGGAGGCCCTCGGGTAATCATGAAGTGGAGGCCCCGTAAATTTTGTGGAAAAGGTGAAAAAAAAAAATCAAAAAAGTAGCTTGTTAGTAGCTTAGTTTTGGTAGTGATTTTTTTTTCTGTGATGATTGTGAACTCTTTTTTCTTTGATGGACACAAAGGAAGTATTTTTTTCTTATCTAAAATAATCTAATTGTGGAGGCCCCTTCTTTGTGCAGGCCCGGGGCCAGTGCCCCTGTTGCCCTGCCCTAAATCCGGCCCTGGCTGTAGACCTGCGTTTTCTTATGAAAACAGTGCCAATATAATAACTGCCAATAGATCATTGTACATTATGTACCGATGACATTAACTCTAAAGTGCGGTTAGATAACCATTGTATTCATACTTGACTGTCAGCCTGCAATTAATTTAAGTTTCATAAAGCACTTAACAACTTTCTTTTTAATCAGGACACAGAAGATAAACTTGATGGGCCTGGCAGGGACAGATACTCCTCAGATTAATATTGTTACTATGATTTGTTGATATTCCATCAACTCTGTACTGTAATGGCGGCTCTGAAGTGCGCTACTAGCTGCGCAGTACCCCCACCCCTCCCCCCCGCTGACACGTGAATTCGTTACTGCGCAGCGACTCGCCTCATGTTAGGAACCGCCATAAAGTTTGTCTGTTTGTAACGTCAAAATCTGCTTTTTACTAAATGCATATGAAAGTATATACGGTACTTAAAACAAAAACAATTAGTAAAATTTAATTATTTAAAAAACAGAAAACCCGACTGCAAAAACACCTAACTGAAAAGGGAAAAACAAGCATTATAATCTATAGAATTCTGGTATCGCAGGCGGGGACAATCAAAAGTTACACCATATTTCAGGTTATTCGACTGTCGCCGCCTGCAAGACCAAAATTATATAGATTATAATGCTTGTTTTTCCCTTTTCAGTTGTGTTTTTGCAGTCGGGTTTTCTGTTTTTTAAATAATTTATTTTATTTCAAGCTTTTTAGTTTAATGAACATACATATATATTTGAAAATTACTCATTACTAGCTTTAATTTGATACCAATATTGTTGCAATTAATTAAAAAAAAAACCCTTGCCCTCCTTTTATTTTATATTTGCAGATGCAATTTATAAATATTATATAGCCTATGTCACTCCCACAATTAAGACAAATCTAAGGACACCTCATATGTTAAAATCTATCAAGCAGTTTAGGCTACAGAGCGTGCCAAAGAAATAGACATACATACATACATACATACATAGATACATACTCTCGAAAAACATTACCCTCCTGAGGCAGTCCGGTAAAAACAAAACTGTCAGTCCGTTTGTTCCCGCCAATCTCCGAAACGTCTTGACCGATTTTGACGGGACTTTCACTGTCAGATAGTTGATGTTATAAGGAGTAACTAGGCTTTTATCTTAAAAAAAGCCACGAGGCAACAATTTTAGTTCACAAAATTCTAGTGCCAACAGTCAACATAATTTATAGACAAATTATTTTCTGTGCCAAATTTTATCGAAATCCGTTCAGCCGTTTTAGCTGAAAGCGTAACAAACAAACAAACAAACAATCAATTAAACAAACAAACTCACTTTTGCATTTATAATATTAGTTAGCATTTTAAAACACAAATTAAAGTTTTCTTTATTAAAAAGTACGGACAACGAGTGAACATGTTAACCACCTTTAAAATACATTCCTTTTCCAGAACGTAGGAGAATGATACCTTTTCGAACTGTCATTTTTAGGGTTATATACCCAAAGGGTAAAACGGGACCCTATTAAGCCTAACACTATTAACCCTAAGACTCCGCTGTCCGTCTGTCTATCTGTCCGTCTGTCACCAGCCTGTATCTCAAGAACCGTGATAGTTAGACAGTTGAAATTTTCACAGATGATGTACGGAAATCCTGTACAATGCGGGATCAGCATAAACTGGAAATATTTACCTTAAGGTGCTTAACATTTTCATTCCTTAACTGTACGTTTATTTCTTACTGTTTCAAAAAAGCTTATTCATTCTTTTAAATATTTTTTGTTATTATTATTTATAGGGTATACAATTATTGAAGCTTATTTATACAGGGACTCTATATAAATAAGATTCAGTAATTTTATACCCTACATGAATAAAACCCTCATAAAATTTCGTGTTCCTTCCTAACCTTTCGTTAAGTCGGTGTAGTCAGCCCTAGTTCTAAGAAAGGGAACGCTGCGATTGGCTCGCTGGTCACGTGCTCACGAAAGTTAATGAGAAAAGACGGATGCCACCACACTGATTACTGACGCTTTTGATCTGCCGTCAACTCTTGGAAGTATGGAGTAAGGAGAAACGAACGTCGTGTGTGTTTTGATTCAGGAATTGTTTCATAATTAATTGTAACTGATTTATTGTCTACGAGAGTGTAGACAGTCGATACGCTATTGTTTTTACTTATGTAACCATTATTTTACGAACAGTTTTGTTCGAGACTCTTCACCTATTATAGAAATGTATTTATTTTTATTTTGGACCTTTAATTGCTTCCGTCTATTCTTATTTATTTTCCAAGCATTTAATGCAGCTGCATTAAATGCTTGGAAAATAGAAATAGTTTCTCATTAGAGGCAGCTGCCTCTGATGAGAAATGTGATGGGAAGGTGCAATTTTCAGTGGTAAGAACTTAAAATTCCTACGAAATAAAACTAGGTCATCTTTTAATGGGTGGACTCTTCATCTATTGCAGAATGAAATAACCAAAATAGCTATTAACGAAAGTAGGAGGAATTACTAATTTAACAGATTATCAGACAGACTGGGCGGAGCGGGAGGGTGTGTCAGACTCTTACTGACTAAAACCCACCCGTATTCCTTCCTGTTGCCTGTGTTGCCTGGGGCCTCGGTAACCCTTTGTGCTTTGCTTGGTTCTAGGACATGTCGGGTTCCTCACGATAGTTTCTTAAACATTTTGAGAGCAGTGGTAATAACATAATTTATACAAAATAAAGTGCCTGTCTAGGTTCACACCTACGACCTGGCGGGTAACCATCACCTCTTATAGCAGTATTATTATAATATTACTTCACAGTGGGAAAGTGATGGAGCTATACAGTTATAGCTCCATCTCTTTCTCACGCTGAAGTAATATTGAAATAATACTGCTATAAGAGGTGATGGTTACCCCCCTGCAACTTTACAAAACTATTAGACATCATCATCTGCCTGCCTTTTCCCAACTATGTTGGGGCCGGCTTCCAGCCTTACCGGATGCAGCTGAATACCAGTATTTTACATGGAGCGACTGCCTTTCTGACCTCTACAACCCAGTTAAGGCTCCCGCAGATAGGCGCGACGCGACACTAGTAAAACAATAGGGATGATACCTGGGTAAAAAAAAAGAAATCCTATTTAGTCCATCAATCAGATAATAAAAACAATGTTAGACACGTATTTTTCGTTTTATCATATTAATGCAAAATGAGTTAAATAAAACGTATTAAAGTTTGGGAGTGGGGGCTCGCTACGTTATAATTCAGTATAAAATCTAGCAAGGCGTGACGTCATGACAGATTTTAACTCAATGTATCGCCGTAATCTTTTGATTACGTAAAAAAAGAAAAAACATGTGTTCAAATTTTTTTTATAATCTAGCCGGGCAAAATAAAATCATGCTACAATTGTTACCATCCCTATATCTATGAAAACTTCATGGAAATTCAGAGTCGCTTTGCACCGTCGCGTCGCGTCGCGCCTGTCGGAGACTAATACGAAGCCCCTTAGTAAGACTCGTCGAACTTCCGGACTTCAGACTACTACCAAAATGTCAGAATATACAAACACATTAAGGCTTTGTCAAAGAGCCAAATGAAGTTCAACAATGAAGGGCATGCCGCCATGATACTATACATCACACTTAACATAATGTAGATGTTAATATGCATGTTTCCTGCATGGTAATGTTTTTATTTAAAATCAATAAAAACACCGCTTTATATTTTATTCAAAGCACAAACAATCGCACTCGGACAAAGTCCCCCCACTGTGTCTGTCTGTTTGAACGCGATAAACTCAAAAACACTCGAACGGATTTTCATACGGTTTTCACCAATGGAAGGAGTTATTCATGAGGAAGCTTGACGTGTATAATTCATTAAGGTTTTGTGTAAATTGGCTGAAATATGGCGATGATTGTTTAAGATTTTGGAAAAATCATGCCGACTGGAAGCTTTACTAGCGTGCGCCGCGTAAACCGATAGAGTTATATGAAAACAATGTAGGTATTTCGGAATTAATACATTGTTTACCTGTATTAACACATAGGGACACTTTTAATCCCGGTAGTACGTTCCCGTGGGATATTTTCCGACATCCACGCGGGCAGTGTTCTTTGTAAAGTAAGGAATCTGTGAAATTGATGAGATGCTTTGAGATGTCAGCACAAGTGTAGGGGTCCACTAGGGCCGCTTCCTGCCGGGGTCGCGAGAAATTCCGAGGTATTTAATTTTAGGTAATTAAAGGTTATCGAGGCCCCTGGCAACACAGGCAACGGCAGGAACACGGGTGGGTTTTAGTCAGAAAGAGTCTGACACACCGTCCCGCTCCGCCCAAAGCGAGAGAGGTTATTTGATAATTTTCCACCCAAAAAAAAAACACGTTTACTGTTTAACGTAAGCTTGAAGGCAGCTTTGTTGTGTAGTTAAAAAAAATACTCGTGGATCATCACATTCATGACGAAACCAATACCAATAATTTTAATTAAAATACTGTTTAAAACTCAAAACAAAAAACTCAGATACAAATCGAATAAAGTTCGATTAAAACTGCCTCAACGAGTGGGCTGTCAGCCCGCTACCACTTTGCGGACTTGCTGATTTTTCCCACAGAATGAGATCCGCAGTGGTATCCCGCGAAATTCAAATTTTCTTACGTTTCTTGCAATTTGCAGGTCAGGTTGTGTCTTGATCAAAATATGATTCGCGACCATAACAAATATGTATTTACAGAATTATAATCAAACTCAAACTCAAAGCATTTATTTCAAACAAACCAATTACAGGCACTTTTGAATTGTCTAGGATTCGGTCAGTCAGTCAGAAAGATGAAGCTAGTTGCCCATTCCGAAGCGTAGTAGGTACCTATGGAGAAGAACGGGCAAGAAACTCCACGGACACTCTTTAAAATCACCGTATTATGGTTACAAAATATTGTTTACATCATTCATTTTGAAATTATACATGTGAGAACGATGCAAAACGTAAAAGCGTCCGTAATAAAAAGATTACAACAAAAAAAAAAGACATTCAAAAATTAAAATTAAAATAAGCCGTGGCAGCTAAGAGATGACCAGTCTCTACTGACGGCGCCCGTTCACGAACATGACGCGTGGATCAGCACCATTCAGCTCAACCATTTTGAAGGGAGCTAAATGATCCAACACACGCGCCACCATCAGCGAGACATTAGAGTGAGCACGTCATACTCCCAGCCGCCAGGGCACATTCAAGCCAATGAAAGACGTATCCAGTAAATGGCAGCTTTATAATACATAGTACTCACATAACAATGTGCTGTGCAACTATACAATACTAGGAGATTGAATTTATACAATGCAAAGAGAGTTTTTAAAATCTTCAGCAGCTCCAACACTATTTTCAATACCTGATCAATTAGTTTTTGCGCCCTTGTGGAGCAGGACCACTCAATAAAAACATTAATCTCTCTAAGTTAGATTTGTTCCACAAGAACAAAATCTCTTATGGAAAAGTTCCTAAGGAACAAATCCAACATAGAGAGATGTTTTTGAATGAATGGACTACCACTGCGGCTCCATCTCGAAGAAGAGGAAGGTTAGTTAGGTTTGGTTAATTAGAACTAGAAGAAGACCAGTTAGGATCTGTGACTTCAAGTTACAGCTATAGCTTTATTTAAGCGGCCATGCCCTTTATGCCTGGAGGCTTTTATTAAGGTATTAAGTTCTGTTTACGTTTTTATGGTGTAATTTCTATTTCTGCTTGAGTACAGTTTTCATTGTTTTGTTGGTATATTGGCGTGTGCTAGCTAACATAGGGCAAGTAATTTAATTTAATGTTTTGTGTTTCTTAATGTTAATTGCTTTGCATAAAATTTGTATAGAATCAAGTTTTTATAACTAAACAGACAGCTGTGCTGCTGGGGAGATTGTTGCGCCATTTCTTCTTCCCAGCTAAAGCACAAGCAAGTGGCAAGTGGTGAAGGTCGGGCGTTTCTGGGGGACTGTCTCATGTAATTTTAACGTGCGATAAGTGCTGATTCTCGAACTAGTTTGAATATATGACTATTGATTTTGATCCCTGATCCCTCACCATTTTGTCTTTGGATTATTCCAAGGCAGTCAACCCATCATCAACTAAATGCCCCATTTTGCTCAAAATACAGACATTTTGCCAACCATCCAAAGTCCCATTCTACCAGCCACTCATAGAGATACAAGTTTGTATTTCGAATGCACACAATTGTTTCTCAAACAATCGACGATCGCCTAACTACGCATGCTCAGAATATTTTTAACTACTCTGTTGTTAATCATTAATCATGCTTGGTAAGTCATTGTTTTACAAGTTATATGACATTGTTAGGTGAGAATGGTTAGACAAAGGGATTTGAATTAGGTTGTGTCTTTTAGATAGTAATATTGACCGGTTTTTTTTTTCTAAATTATCGGGTACTTGCGTAACACGCTCACAATTGCAATGCCTTTCATTTTGACAGTTCAACAACATTCATTGCGTTATTTTGTTGAGCAGCAATTTGTTTTAAACATATGAAGCAATGGATTAGGAATTTTCTTCAAATCCTTCTGATTGTGATAAAGTGTGTTAGGTACGCAATTTGGGTGCAGATCAAAACACAATGTAAAAAAATTCATTGATTTTACCCATGTACAGTCAAGGAAGTCGTTGTTGAGCAGATTGATACACTACGTCAATTTGTCGTGTTATAGCCATTTCATACGGCTGACAAAGAATCACGATTATGTTTGCTTATGTTGAGCTCCTTAAGTTCTGAGTTGAGCTGCACGATTACTGACAAATGCGTGCACTGACTGGATAGGTCCACTCAATCTGTGTGTTTTTTCCTCAAAAGACCATTTCAGACACCAATCTACATGGTCTTCACATGATCTGACCAAGATTATGTCTGGACTTTAAAAGAGACTGTGACCTCTGAGTTTGTTTCGGCCTTTCTTCTCAGAGTAGTCAGATAGGAAACGCCGAGCTCATCTAGTTTTTTTTCTAAGTATGATTGACGTGTAAAAGTGAAAACCCTACTTACAGAAAATAAAATCATTTCATCATTTCATTTCATTATGTGTGATTTCTTTGTGCCAGCAAAATGTCAAGATTTCTATTTGATATTTTAAGACCAATTTCTGGTTTTGCATCGTCTCTTAAACTACATATAAATGGTGAGTTATATTATGTCACCTGTATATATACATATGTCACCTGTGTCAGTTCCGTTAGGTTACCCTCGAAAAATTGTGAAAAGCATCAAACCATTTACAATTTAACGCATTATTTTTCGATAGTTTATAACCTATCCATAGAAAACTGGCAAATTATGAACTGGTACAATATTTGCTTGCGATGTAGCGCACCTTGCGCTAATACTTAATAACCTGCCTAACTGCGAGCAACTTCGAATTAGCGCTCGCCGGCCACTGCGGCGGCACCGATCGCTTCGCTCGCTCGGCTCGCGCGCGGTTTGTGACAGTTCTAACATAACCTAACCCATTTCACCCAGTTCACAATTTTCCGACAGTTTCGGAATCTTACGGAAATAATACCGATAGATTATAAATGAACGGTGCTCACAATCTTACGGCGTGGAGACATATATTATAAGAGATTCTCTTGCACGTTTTCCAAAACCGATAAAATATCAAGATGCAAGATACTGAACAATGTTTTTAAAGATAACATACAAATAAAACAAACAATCGCAATACGTAACGTGTACCGATAAGGAAACGTAAAATATAGGAACACGATACCCAAATACTAATATTGCCATAGTACAACGTACCTAACGGTCGGATACCGATACCGGGGTCGTGGGTTCAATTCCCAGGATGTGCAATTAAAATTCTGAGTCCAGTAATAGCGTACAAAATGAATAATAGTTAAGTGAAGTCATTTAGGTAGGTATCGTAACTATGTAAATTGTAATTTGATTTGACCGATTACGAGGAGATGAGGTCGGGTTTTGATTTTGCGATAGTCTGGGACCTTGGCTTGGTTCTCGGCAGACAAGGAAAATCCCACCACCATCTTCCAATAGAAGAACTACAAAGTTTTTTGACGTGATAACGTCTTATAAATCGATGATTTATTTTTATTGGGTGGGAAATCATCAAATAACTTCTCCCGCTCTGGGCGGAGCGGGAGGGTGTGTCAGATTCTTACTGACTTATATTGCGTATAACTTTTTCCTTTCTGAAGGTAAATCGTCACAGTCCACTCATATGTACATAATATATCAGTTGGAACCTCATTGCGAAACACTGTCTCTTAAGATACAGGATAACCTACTTTACATAATCAGCCTATAATGTTCCCACTGCTGGGACACAGGCCTCCTCTCTGTGAGAGGGAGTGGGCCGTAAACTACCACGCGGGCCACTCCCTTTGCAAGGTGACTTACAAGTTACGCTATAGGCGCTTTACTTTGTGTAAATTATTTTATCACCACTGCTCTCAAATCGGTGAAGGAAAACATCGTGAGGAAACCTGCGTGTCCTTGAACTAAAAATTCGAAGATATGTGACATCTTGGTAGATGTCACATATCTTTGAATTTTTAGTAGTAAAATAATTTACACAAAGTAAAGCGCCTGTCCGGGTTCGGACCTACGCCCTACAATTCGCAAGTCGCGGCCGTTACCACTGGGCCACCACTGCTCTCACCTTTTTTTTTTATCGCTTAGAAATGCATTACCTACGCACCCCCGTTCGTGGGGGACGGGTCGGGGTATGTGGGACTCCTGTCGGTAATCACAGTATACCCACTAAAACTCAGCGCTGTTCCCACATCGCCGTGATGGGGGGGCCATGGGAAACCGGCTCAGCCTTTACATCCACAACCCTCCCGGCGCATGCCCACCTAGCTGGCCAGCCCCGCATGCCCCCCAGGCTGGGGGGCTACAGGAATGACAGGGAACACCTGGCCATTCCCGTTCGACACTGGTGGAGGCCTGTGCAATACAGTCAAGGGTGCCCCCGCACCCGTTGCCTGCTGGCCTCCACCTGGGAGGAGTCGGAGATGACTTTCAAACTGACGTCTTCTTCGACCCCTCTACCGCCTTCGGAGTGGCGCCGCGTTAGGATCGTCCTCACGCGCGCGCTCCGCTGCCTCCTTCTGGGACATGACGTGTTCGCAGAAGGAGGCGATTGCTGTCCAGGACCTCTCATCCCTCAGCATGGCGTTAACCAAGCCGGGGAGTGAGAGGTCCGGTCCGGTTACCGCGATGAGACTGCGTCGCAGCTCAGACCACGACGGGCACATCTCGAGGGTGTGCTGCGCCGTGTCCTCCGCCGCGCCACAGTGGTGGCACGACGGCGTCTCCTACCGTCCGATTCGGTGCAGGTACGATCCGAAACAACCGTGTCCGGACAACACCTGCACCAGGCGGAAGGAGAGGAACCCATGCGACCGCTCGAGCCGGTCTCGCAGGACTGGCCCAATCGCATCGAGGGTTCGGCGGCCAAAAACTGCTGTGGCGAGTTCCCCCGTCCAATGGACGACGATGGCGTCCCTCGCCTCCCGCCGGACGGCTGCCCGCTCTTCCGGGGTTGGGCGCTCTCCTCTCGCTCAAAAGTCATTTATTCAAACTAGGCTGAGAATCAGCACTTTTCGAACGTCAAAATTACATAAAACGTGAAGAAGAAGCATCAAACTCCCCAGCGCAACAAACTCCCCAGCAGCACTGCTGTCTAATCAATTAGAAAAAATAATTGGTTTCTATACAATAGTATGCAAAATAATTTACACTACACGCAACACAAAACATTACATTACGAGTATCCTACTAATATTATAAATGCGAAAGTTTGTAAGGATGGATGGATGGATGGATGTTTGTTACTCTTTCACGCAAAAAGTACTGAACAGATTTGGATGAAATTTGGCACACAGATAGTTTATAACCAGGAATAACACAACAACAACAACATAACATTAAGAACAACAACAATACACAACAACATTAACATTAGGTCCGCCTTTGTACTTAATTGTGTGCGAGAAGTTTAAATAAATAAATAAATAATAACACATAGGATACTATTTATCCCGATATACCCACGGGGTTAAAACTTATGCGGGTGAAACCGCGGGGAGCATCTAGTTAGCCATATGTCAGCTAGCACACCACCATACCAAAAAAAAAAAACTACAGACAGAGTTTAAATTAACGTCTGCTCCATGATTTTTTTGACATTTAAACGTCTCTTAACTTTAAGCAACTTATTCTGATGAATATACCTATATTCAACCGTTACATTGGGATTGGACTACGTAAAACCACATAGTAAGGCACATTATTCCATTCTAAGGCACCTTATGTTCAAAATGACGTCTCTATCTTCAGTACTTACCTAAGTATGGGTGTTGTCAATCAATTAGCCAATCAGAATAATCTACGTATCTCCTACTGCATTCGCAAACATACTTAACGGTCAAAGTAATGTTATTCCATCCTATTCAAACACTGACTGACATCTACGACCAACTTAAGAGTCGGGTAATCGCCGTTGACCTTGGCCATACAAATACGCGTCGCGCTCACTTCGCGCCGCCGTTCTGTTTCATAGGGAATATTTGTTTTCAGTAACGAAAACATTAATATTTGAAAACAATTACAGATAGAAAAAAAAAACATGAAAGTAGAGTAAATGCTGTGGAATTGCGTTCATTGAGAAGCATGTGTGGTGTGACTATAAATGATAGGCTAGAAAATGATGTGATAAGGCAACGATGCGGTTTAAAGGAAGATGTAGTGACAAAAATTGAAAAGAGTATGCTTAGATGGTTTGGTCATGTTGAGAGGATGAATGAAAGGCGACTAACAAAAGGTATTTGTATTGTAAGTACAAGGCAGATGTGAGTGGAAATGCCGAGATGGGACGCCCCAGAAAGACATATAGTGACCTCATTAATGATGTTCTTCAAAAAGGTCAGGTGCGTAGTACTCGCAACCGGCGTGCGTGTATGACCAGATAGATGTATGAACGTAAACGAAGCAAAAGGAGTATGTAGCAGGTGGCGTTCTATAGTTTCTGCCGACCCTCATGGGAAGAGGGCGTGAGTTTATGTAATTACATACACATATGTAATTACAGATAGAATTATAGATACTAAAATAGTCTGTTCATAAAAAAAAACATGAAGATATCTTAAGTAGTTTGAAAGAAACATCGTTTTTTATGCTTCGAGTAGACATTATTTCCTGAATTTATTTCATAAAGTATTTTACTACAATACTTAAATATTCACATACAGAATTGATGTGTGTTTGTTCTAGTTTAACATATATTTTTTGCAGAACTTACTTGCATTTTATGAAGGTGTAATATCAGATTTAAAGTCACTAAAATCGTATATACGAGTATCTGCGCCTTAACCCTAAAATACAATCGCTCAATAATTACGAACTGCATGCATGCAATATATGCACACGGCATCCTCAAATGGCCTTAATTGCTACTGTATTCCGAGGCCCATTGAATTAGGCCTTGGGCCAACCTTCCGGGCGCGTGGGAGACCAGGCCTATTAACCATAGGCCATATATGGCACCATATGGACGAGGTTACGGCCTCAGATGCACGGATCTTTGAGCGGCTTCGTAACTGTGGACCGCAATAAATTAAAAATAAGTGGGTAGTAGCTTGATTCATGTAGTATTGTTCGTGTAATGTGAGCATTTTAATAGAAGTTCGTTTAATGATTAATTTAGAAGGTAAAGATAGGGAGTTGTAATTGGATAGTGTTTTATGAACTGTGTAGTTTCGATAAGGTACGAGTAGTTTTCTAGGAATACAACAGGCAATTTTTATGGCGGGTCCCTACAGCACCCTAATTGTGTAACACAGTTTGAATCAAAATCTAAAAGAAAGAAAAATGTTTTATTCTGCACAAACAAAACGCACATTGCAAAAAAGATTAAAAGTAGCCAAAAGCCTCGTATTTAAACCAGTCAGGGCCAGGGACCACAGACACTGGTGCCGATTCCCTTGTTCACAAACTAAACTAAATTTAAGTTAAGTGCATCTTTTTCTTTCTATTTCATTAAGAAAAGGACAGAAGATAAGTTTTAGTTTAGTCCTGTCAAATTAATCGGCGCTTGGCGTAAATTGACGTAATTTTAGTAGGCAAGTTTTTAATCACGTCTAAACTTGTATGGAGTAATGACAGGCGCTGATTAATTTGACAGGACTAAACTAAAATTTATCTTCTGTCCTCTTCTTAATGAAATACAAAGAAAAAGATGCACTGAACTTAAATTTAGTTTAGTTTGTGAACAAAGGAATCGGCACCATTGCATTGCTTTTTATTTTAATCTGTATAATTTTTAAGTATATTGCTAATTCATTAGGGGGACCTCATGCTAATGCAATAGCTCGTGGCTAAGGAGAACCTCGTGACTAAGTAATAACAGCTGCACGTGTCTAGCCAACAGGTTAAGCTACGCTTGCCGGGGTTGGTCCATGGGTGCGTGGGTGGTTGGGTCGGGCTTTCCGAGACTCCTCCGAGCCTCGGAAAGCACGTTAAGCGGTTGATCCTGGCTGTCGTTTGTGAATCTTTAACAGTCGTTAGGGCTCGTCAGAAGCGCAAAAGTTTGACAACCGGTCTATTGTATTACCTAGTAATTGGTTTAAGGAGGTCAGATTTTATCCGGTTAGACTGGAAGCCGACCCCGAATTAGTTGGAAAAATGCTAGGCAGATTGATTGATTTTTGCTTCATTTGTTCGAAAAATTTGTCTTCTCAACAACGTTAATAACACTATGAAGTTGGTTAACCCTTTCCCACTAGAACAATCAATCTGCCTGCCTTTTCCCAACTAGGTATGTCAGGGTCGGCTTCCAATTTAGCCGCCGTATGCAGCTGAATACTGGAGGCGATCGGCGGCAGAGACCTCTCGCGTCCGGCCCTGGTTCAGGCCATAGTACGGAGCGAGAGGGCATGGGCAGCCGTCACCTCCTTCTGCGAAGCAGTAATGCTCGCGAAGGAGGAGGCGGGACGGTTGAGGGAAAGGCACGTTTCGCGCCCTCTCGCCCCTAGCCGCCGCAGGAGACGCCCTGGGCGTCGGGAATCTCGGGCGGATTTCCAGCCACCGTAGGCGCGGGCTTGCGGACGGTGAGCAATGGGTAGCTCAACGTCCGGTAAGGACCAGGCCCGGGTCGATGGCGCGTCGTATTCCACGCGCGCCTCAAAGAGATGTCGTCAGCACAAAAGTAGGGGTCCACTAGGGCCGATGCCTGCCGGGGTCGCGGGAAGGTACTTATGGGTCACCGAGGCCCCCGCAACACAGGCAACAGGAAGGAATACGGGTGGGTTTTAGTCAGTAAGAGTCTGACACACCCTCCCGCTCCGCCCAGAGCGGGAGAAGTTATTTGATGATTTCCCACCCTCAAAAAAAAAAAAAAAAATGCAGCTGAATACCAGTATTTTACATGAAGCGACAGCCTACCAGAACTCCAGAACCCAGTTACTGGGTAACACGATACGCCATGGTAAGGCTGGTTGACAAACTTTTGGATTTCTGACTATCCGTAACAACTGTCAAAGATCTACGAATCAGAGCTAGGACCAGCGGCTTAGGCAGGCACGTCCTTTCAAACTAGATCACAAATATACAGGGTGAAATTAAATTCATGGGCATCTTCTTAAAGGGTCATTGTACTCATTATTATGAACAACTTTTACTATGAGACTACACCTGCAATCGCGAAAACAAAACAGCTGTTCCCTACATTTTGACGAATTATGCAAACATAAATGTAGGGAACAGCTGATTTTTTTTTTCATGTTGTCAGGTTTGCTCCCATAGTTGTTCATAGAAAGAAAGAAAGAAGAAAGACCATACATTTATTTAGCACAGACTAAAAGGCACACAATATAAAAACAGCAGATCAAAAAATATATATATGACGAAGAAGGTACGTCTCTCTGGTTATCATCAGCCATATTTTAACTAGTGTGGGCGTACAATGGGAAGTGTTGGTTATTGCACAATAGAAAAACCGTTTGCAGTTTAAATCAAATTATAATTTACGATCAAATAATCACACTGGCTATTCACACACTGTAGGTACACGACACAACTATAACGCGCGACAGTTTCTAAACGTATTCACTCCTTGACCGCCTCCAACAAACTGCCCTTAACTCGGGTCAAGCGTTATGTTGTAGACTCTGTCGAACGCCGCTTGGTGGCGCTGGCGTCCCGATTAGTCAAACGAGTGACTAACGTATTACCGACATATACAGGGTGGAATTTTGTAATGCCACCTGGAGGGAAAGTACTCTTAATACTGCAGATAGAAAGTTTTACTCAAAGGAAACATGCCTTTATTTTTGAGTAGAAAGCAAACTGCATTCAAAGATTTTCGAAAATTCTCTTCTCCCACACCCGGGAATCGAACCGGCTAAAATCTGAAAAAAATATACCCTGTACTTTTATTGCATCGATCGTTAGGGTCAATTATAAGGATGAAATCTCTCTAACAAACATAAATTAAATGAAAGGAAAACCAGGAAATCTTAAATTAATTTAATTATTTACAAAAAATGGTAAACTAACTAATTAGTTGCTCGAAATGGGCTCCATTCTCTTGGTTACACAAATTTATTCTTTAACCTTTAATAAAGTGTTGTGGTGAATATTATAAATCGTATCATAACTTCAACTCTCAACTCGTTGTCATTCGCATAAGATTTCATGTAAATTTGATTTTTTACATATCCCCACAAAAAAAAATCTAATGGGGTGAGATCTGGCGATCTCGCAGGCCATCTGATTGTGCCGTTTGTACCAATCCAGGTATTAAAATGGTTATTAATGTAGGCAGTAGTGATTCTGCTGTTATGTGCTGGAGCACCATCTTGCTGTAGAATTATTTGGTTTCGCTCTTCCTCGGGGAAACCATTTAACTCGTTTCTTAAGAGATCCAGTATTTCAATATACTTGACAGTGTTTAAATGACCTTCGTACACGTGGACTAACACTACATTATTTCTCATAATTCCGCACCAAACGTTGAAAGAAAATCTTACTTGATTGTTAGTTTCATGAACACGAACAGGATTCATTCGAGACCAATAATGGTTATTGCGGCGATTGTACATGCCATTATTGCTGAAGTTGGTTTCGTCAGACCATACAATGTTACTCAAAAAATTAGGGTTTCGGTCAATTTCTCCAAGCATGTTTTCACAAAATTGTAATCGTCTGTCACGATCCCCAATATGCAATTTTTGCACCAACCGACCTTCACGATAGCATTTATACTTATACTTTTTCAGCACTTTAAGTACGCGAGTGTGGGTTGTTCCTAATTCATCGGCAGCATCTCTACTTGAAGCCTTTGGAAATGATTCAAAGTATGTTAAAACATCTAGTTCAAAATCGAAATAGTTTTGCTGAATAGTTTGCCGTCTCTTCTTGAAACCACCCGTATTCTTTAAATTTTCTACCATTCTTTTCAATACGAACCGAGTTTGTGCCTGTCGGTCTTGATATCTCTCTCCATACCACCGCAGAGCTAGATTCACGTTTTTGTTATTTAAAAAATAAGCTTCCATTAAATCAAACTGTTCTTGATAAGCCATTTTCACCGTGAGACAAAATGTGAAATGAGTTGTAAAAACAATCAAATGTGAATAACAACTATGACAATCTAATTTTCAAATTTTAATCTAAAATTCCATATTTAAATTACCTCATACACGCAGCTACGAGTATGTCGCAAAGGAGTCTGCATTACAAAAGATGGATGTTAGTTAAAGAGCTTTAACTTGACTCATTGAATTTGTAACTTCAGATTTCCTTGTTTTCCTTTCATTTAATTTATCATGTTTGTTAGAGAGATTTCATCCTTATAATTGACCCTAACGATCGATGCAATAAAAGTACAGGGTATAATTTTTTCAGATTTTAGCCGGTTCGATTCCCGGGTGTGGGAGAAGAGAATTTTCGAAAATCTTTGAATGCAGTTTGCTTTCTATTCAAAAATAAAGGAATGTTTCCTTTGAGTAAAATTTTCTATCTGCAGTATTAAGAGTACTTTCCCTCCAGGTGGCATTACAAAATTCCACCCTGTATATAAAAAATCAATTAAAAAGTGTAAAGCACGATGTAAGAAATGCAGCAAAGTGCCTCACGGCTGCGCCAAAAAGGCCCAGTTCAGCAAAAATGGCAGACAACTAGTGCCTGTCGCTGATTTTCAACTGGGCCTGAAGTGTGAGGTGATAATGATGAGTACAATGACCCTTTGAAAGGATGCCCATGAATTTAATTTCACCCTGTATAATGACTATCCCCACAACGAAATACACACCTACACAATCAGACATCCAGTCTACCAGCTCAGTATGCACATATCGGGCGAGGCCGCGACCTGTCGCTTGCGTCGCTAATGGGACGTTGCTCCCGTGCCTTTGCGCGGGCGCAGGGTTAGATGTAACAAAGTTCAGATGGTATTTTTGGGTTCGAATTATTTGAACATACATAGGCTAAAGATCTAAATGCTAAGAAACTATTTTTTATTGAAAATAATATTATGTTGTTTTTAAAGATTA
This sequence comes from Atethmia centrago, assembly GCA_905333075.3. Classification (NCBI taxonomy): domain Eukaryota; kingdom Metazoa; phylum Arthropoda; class Insecta; order Lepidoptera; family Noctuidae; genus Atethmia; species Atethmia centrago. The sequence goes on from HG995385.1 coordinate 22,686,965, forward strand.
TATGTGCTTCATTCATAAGTTTTAATGTACTCAGTCAAAGTTGTTTCAGGAACATTCAGTCAGTTGCAGTCAGATATTGAAAAGTCTTGGTTTCTACTGCATCCAATAGAAGACAACCTAAAGGGTCCCGCAGACAAGCGCGACGCGACAACGCTACACTAGTAGCACAATTTCTAGAAAAGCTTCATGGAAAATATCGCGCTGCGCGTCTCGCTGCCTGTCGCGCCCGCGATATCGCGCCAGTCTGCACGAGCCTTAATACAAATTTATCACGATGCTACAATAACTTTAGAAGACAATCTCGTGATGTGAAACACTAAAGTCGACAAATCTTGATTAAAAAGGTCGAGTTTTTAATCAATGTGGAACCTAGTAAGAGGCTTGGCTGCAAATCAAAGCTTAGAAAATAAGAACACGATTAATTCAGTCATTTAATTTAGTACCTATTTTAATAGTCGGTTTTATATTGTGACCAACTTTAGTTTATAATCTATCTAGGGAGATTATAAACTAGGTACCTAAAATTGTGAACTGTTACAAATACAACGCATTCATTTTCGGTACTTTATAATCTGTCAATGGTGCCGATTCCCTTGTTCACAAACTAAACTAAATGTAAGTTCAGTGCATCTTTTTCTTTCTATTTCAATACGAAAAGGACAGAAGATAAATTTTAGTTTAGTCCTGTCAAATTAATTAGCGCTTGACGTAAATTGACGTAATTTTAGTACGCAAGTTTTTGATCACGTCTAAACTTGTATGGAGTCGTGACAGGCGCTGATTAATTTGACAGGACTAAACTAAAATTTATCTTCCGTCCTTCTTAATGAAATACAAAGAAAAAAGGTGCACTGAACTTTTAAATTTAGTTTAGTTTGTGAACAAGGGAATTGGTACCAATGTCAAATCGTCAAATTGTGAACGAACCTGCACTTATCGACAGGATTCTTAATCTGTCCGACTTTATCACCCGTAAAATTGTGAATCGTCCCTGATTGGTACGTGTTGGCGGTAACCGAATTGGTCGCAGTAAATAAACCAGGGCACCCCGACCAAATGGGTTAGGTTAGGTTAGAATTGTGAGCGGGTGTCTGGTGTCGTGTCTGGTGGGCAACTGCCCGACGGTTGATGTCAGGATGTTGTATATATGCTAGTTGCGCGGTAAACTCTGCTTGCGTGATGCAGGATTTTTGCGTGACGTCAGTGTGATGCGTAGTTCGTATGTGGCGCTGTAGATGCCGCCACATCACTCCCCTCCGGAGACCGGAGGTCGATAGTGGGCTGAGTCGTGTATCTTGCGATGCTTGCCAGTGCCAGGTGTGGGTTCCAGTGGGTCGGAACCGGTTGTCGCATAGTTCGCGGTGGGTCGGAACTGTCTGCGGTGATGCCCCAGTGAGTCGGGGTGGCGCTGCGTTATGCTCCAGTGAGTCGGACGTGGTACAGCGCCGGGTTGAGGCTGACTGCTGGCGTCGACCAGGAGAGCGTTGAAGAGCTCTGCTTGTTGACCGACCGAAAGTGCAGTGTGCTGTGCCAAGGTTGCTGATGAGGCTTAGGGTGATGACCAGGTATGCGCGGTCGCTGCATGCTGGTGGTCAGGATACCCGTTGAAGCCGTGGGTGCTGGCTGGCTGTGTGACTCGCCGCTCGAGAGCTTGAGGAAGTGATGATTATGACGTCACGCTGATGCAGTTGCACGAAGACTGCGCTGACGTTCATATTCGGGGTCACCAGTATAGAGGCATGAGGAACAGGGTGTAAAGTTCACTCATCCTCCATAGAAAAGGGAGGATCCTCCGTCCAGACGGGTGTCGTGTCTGGTGGGCAACTGCCCGACGGTTGATGTCGGGATGTTGTATATATGCTAGTTGCGCGGTAAACTCTGCTTGCGCGATGCAGGATTTTTGCGTGACGTCAGTGTGATGCGTAGTTCGTATGTGGCGCTGTAGATGCCGCCACAATATATATATACGAGTAATCTCGCTAGATAGATTATGAAATTGAAGTCGCTTTTCATGTCTGTCTGTATGACCGCGTAGTCCTTTTAAAATACGCAACGGATTATGATGGGGATTTCACCATCATTGAGAGAATTTATTACGAAAGGTTTATATGTATAAAATATTACTATTCAACTTACATATAATATAATAAAGGAATCTCGATGTTTTGACAAGTTTTAAAAACCGTGCGAAGCAGGTCGCTAAATACAAATAAATAAAATTGAAGTGTCTGTTTCAAATTTCAAAATAACAGCTTTTTGCTAAATGCATATGAAAGTATAACAAAAAAAAAAACAAAAACGACGGTAATTATAAAAAAAAAAACTGTTTTTTTAATTTTCTCTGTCTGTTTGCTACGGCTAATCTCCGAAACGACTGGACCGATTTTGACGGGACTTTCACTGGCAGATAGCTGATGTTATAAGAATTAGGACTTAGGTTATAAGGAGTTACTGTTACTTTTATTTTAGAAAAAGCCACGCGGGCGACGCCGAGGGAAACAGCTATTATAATATAAGTATATAATCGATTACAAAACAAAAAGTTAAATCAATGTCGGTGTACATTACGTGCTTATTAAATTTGAGCTTAAAAAAAAATCTCACTGTCATAATATTGACTGACTTAAAATTCAATTGATCATAACATTTGACCTCCAACGATTATTATTAACATGTATACAATTATTAATAATTGAACTCATTCATTTAAATTGGTACACTTGTTCTTGTTATGGTTTCCGCGTAATCAGAGATTCAATTTTAATTGAATTGGTAAAAAATGGTAATTTAATTAATCTAGTTTTGGTATGTGATGTGATATTTTTGTGAGAAGAACTGCGTGTTTTTCTCTGAGATGATCTTTTGTTCTGAGATGTCTGGGTTTTCGTATGATCTAATGAAACTTACTGGCCTAGCGGTCGCTAGTGCTACTGCTGAGCATGAGGGTTCGATTCCCAGGTCGGGCAAAGTGTTAATGGGTTTTACTGTTCGGAATGTCTCAGTAGCAGCCCGGAGTCTGGATTTATATTAAAAATCTCTTTATTTCAGAATAAAATTCCATAATTGTACAACTTTGTTAGCACATGACCACTAAAAACTATTTTAGTAGACTACCAATATTTACAGGAGCATGTAGCTGACTTAAGAGGTGAGGGGCTTGTGGCTAAGTAATAACAGCCGCACGGGTCGATCGATCAGGTTAAGCTACGCTTGCCGCGGTTGGTCCGTGGATGGGTGACCATCTTTACATACCAAGACCCCTCCGTACCTCGGAAAGCATGTTAAGCCGTTGGTCCCGGCTGTCATTTGTAGATATTTGACAGTCGTTATGGGTCGTCAGAAGCTCGAAAGTCTGACAACCAGTCTTACCAAGGGGTAACCTAGTAACTGGGTTGTGGAGGTCAGATAAGCAGTCGCTCCATGTAAAATACTGGTAGTCAGCTGTACCTATCCGATAAGACTGGAAGCCGACCCCAACATAGTTGGGAAAAGGCTAGGCAGATGATGATGATGATGTACCTGACTTAAGTACCAGATGAAAGGACAACCCAGTTTGTTGGCAATGACACTGAGGTGACCGAACATCCCTGAGGCACTACAGACGCATGGCAGCCCCAACACATCCTGAATGCGTTACTGTACTCTAAGAGCATTAACGGCCTTTTGAGTGAAGTTGGACCAAAGGCTACACGTGAAAAGAACTTGACTTGATTTATGCCCGGTTGGTGGCAATATGCTCGCCCCCTATTATATGAGACTTAAACATAACTGGCGAAATGTGGGTGTACTACAGGTACAACTCTGCCCAACTGTTCGGGGATAACAGACGTAATTTTATGTTCTGTTTAATGAAACTACTTATTTGATCTAAATCCTTGTATTAATTTTGTGGTTCTTCTGAGAGAATCATAGAAAAGATAATCATTAAAAATTAAATTATTTAAAGAACAAGCTTGCTTTTCTCTTTTCACTTATGTGTTTTTGTAGTCGGGTTTTTTGTTTTTTAAATAATTTGTTTTATTTCAATCTTTTTAGTTTTATTAATATATGTATATATATATATATATATATATATATACCCTACCATAGGGGTAGGCAGAAACTACTAAACTAACTACGGCTAAAGACATAAGTAATGTATGTCTGTATGTATGAAAGCCCCTCAAAAATTGAATTCAAGAGCAGTTTGTAACACTTGCAAATTAGGATTAGATCCAAGAGACATTTCCTGAAATTCCTTTTTACAATAGTCAAAGTTCAAGTTAATCAAAGTTCAAATAATTATATGTACATGTATATTATAAAAAGAGGGAAAATAATCACAAAAAATTCGTCCGCATCGCTGTCAACAGGACAAGTGCCTAAAACGCTGGCAGAATTACCACTTTGTAAGGCAATGCAGATTCTTTGGCCAAGAAATAGGCCAGCCCTCTGGTCACGTGAGGATTTGAACTACCGCTTGGCGATGTCTTGAAAAACCGAGTGAGAAGTCGGCCCCATGGCCTAGTGGTTCAACCCCATACAGCTCGGTTATTATCAAAGTTAGATAATAATCAACAACCAATCACTATCTGATGACGGATTGCTTACGTCACGCATCTCGAACATTTCCGATCATTGCCGAACAAACAGACATACCGACTATTGTCAATTATCCATTGTTATAATCAGTAGGTCTTTGATTTGGTCGAGATTAATTTTAGGGTACCGCTTTTAAGAGTATTTTTGCTTTTAAAATAGTTTATAATGGTTTCGTAGCAAGGCTTGGTACAATTTCATTGTGATCTTTGAAGGCGGGCTTCGTAGCGAGTTCTAAGACACAATTTCGTCGTGTCAGTTTTACTAAAAGCCATTTTCGCGACAAATTTATTCAGAAGGTGCCTGTGTTAGAAAAAAACTACCAGAAAATTCAAAATGGATAAATATTCACAAAGCTAACTTATTTTCTTTACAAAAAAACCAAAATCACTCACCATCATATGAATCCGGAATATACAGGGGCTTTCCGACCAGCTTCCCCTTTTTCCCCGACAGAGGGACCGCTTCCACCCTCCTGTGGGCCTCCAACACTCTATACAGAAGCACTGGCCTATCTTCCCCCTCAAACTTCACCACACGAGGCAACGAAAATTTATCCACGAAATCTTTCAACGTCATCACTTCACTTGTATCGTCTTCGGGCTCGACGGAACCATTTCGGCGACCTAGTAAAAAATTGTCTGCCCATTCCGGAGCGTTCGGTCTTCGCTCAAGGAAGTCAGGTCTACGTTCACTACTACGAGGCTTGTATCTAGGAGGACGGTCTCGTCTTACTAAAGCCTCATTGGCCTCCGCGAGCCATCGTGTGACTAGTCTTTCGCGTTCTACGTCCAAGTATCTAGGTTTGGAAGCATCGCAAGCGAAGCGTGCTGCATCGAAGCAGTATTGAGGGGGTGGGGGTCGGATACGAGGGGGGAAGAAGCGGGGTGGGACGTACGGGGGGTGTGGGGCGTAGGCCGGCGGCGTCCTCGGCCCGGAGCCCTCGACTGACGCCGTTCTGAACATATTGTCAGGCCATTGATGATGCTCCCTCCACCTGGAAACAAAAGAAGCACTGGTTAGTTTGTTATACGTTACAAACAAAAAAACAAAGGAGCTGACAGCGTTTTTAAAATTAGGTTTTTTTCATTTTATTTATTTATTAATTAATAATTATCATTGAGTTGACATTACATATTAAAACATTATAATAATTAACAAAACATTTAAAGCCTAATTAAAATTGATGTGAAATGTTCAAGAGTCAGCAATTAATTTAAAATATGACAACAAATAAATATATATAAATTAATATTTAAAACAAGTGGTCATCAATCAAGTGAGGATCCTCAGACTAAAGTGACAGTATTTCCAGCACAAGGACGAATACGATCACTGCTAATCTGCTAAACAAGAATATAGGCCTCTAAGAAGGCTGTATGGTAATATTGCCATTATTACCACGCTTGGTAATATCACTGACCTCAGTCATAACAGTAGCTACATTACATTTATACATTATGTCAGTTCTTCTTGAAACGGCATACCCACAAAATGAGACTGAGTCGCAAACATAGAGACATAATTCCAGTTTAAACTACACAAACACAATATTCATTAACAGAATTTATAATAATAATAAAAATTAATTTAATTTATTCAGACAACCATTGATCCATTACATCATTAATATTTATGTTATTGTTAGTATGAACTTAAAAACTATGTTAGAGAGAGAGGACAAGTCTCTCTTAGTTATTATGTACTCTAATAACTAAGAGAGACTTGTCCTCTAGGTGAGGATCCACACCAATAGGCCGTCCAACTTATTGCCTACATTCAAGATGCAGAGTTTATTAATCCCAAACCAAATCTATCATCCAGCATCATCAGCCGAAAGGAATTGGAATTAGCTCAACAATACGTGGAATTACCTCAGCCGTATGTGAACCTACGACCCGATACACTAACGAGAAATTTATTACATAAATATTAATGACATGTCCATGATAGTGTGCATTTTACAACTATTACGTCAGCGAATGCTGGTTATAAAGCCATAAAATTCAAGAATTTGTATGAGAACAAATTTGTGAATATCGAAATAGTTGCGAGATTTTTATTGGAAGTTTGTTGATCAATGCAATATTTTACGATCTTCAAACAAGTAAGTGATTTAGTATCTTATCATTGAATGATTATGTCCGTAATATTTTGTGATGTAGGACTTTCTTTTTTTTTTTTTTGAGGATGGGAAATCATCAAATAACTTCTCCCGCTCTGGGTGGAGCGGGAGGGTGTGTCAGACTCTTACTGACTAAAACCCACCCGTATTCCTTCCTGTTGCCTGTGTTGCGGGGGCCTCGGTGACCCATAAGTACCTTCCCGCAACCCCGGCAGGCATCGGCCCTAGTGGACCCCTACTATATGTGCTGACGACATCTCTTTGAGGCGCGCGTGGAATACAACGCGCCGTCGACCCGGGCCTGGTCCTTACCGGACGGTGAGCTACCCATTGCTCACCGTCCGCAAGCCCGCGCCTACGGTGGCCGGAAATCCGCCCGGGATTCCCGACGCCCTGGGCGTCTCCTGCGGCGGCTAGGGGCGAGAGGGCGCGAAACTTGCCTTTCCCTCAACCGTCCCGCCTCCTCCTTAGCGAGCATTACTGCTTCGCAGAAGGAGGTGACGGCTGCCCATGCCCTCTCGCTCCGTACCATGGCCTGAACCAGGGCCGGACGCGAGAGGTCTCTGCCGCCGATCGCCTCCACGAGGACACGGCGGTGCTCTGCCCAAGCCGGGCAGACCTCCACCGTATGCTCCACCGTGTCCTCCGGGCGATCCACACAGTGGTGACACCCGGGTGATGTAGGACTGCGGTCGATTCCGAATTTTGGTTGGACAGGACACTTGGCAAGATTTGAGGGCAGGTCGAGCGAAGCCCACCATTTGGTGGGAGCGACGATATGAATGTTGGCAGGACCTACAATCGGATTGATAACTTACAACACCGCGGGTAAGCACTGGATGAGATTCGCATGTACCAGGGAAGCATGGCACAAAAGAGAGGAGCCTTAAGGCTCCTACATACTGGCGCGACTTGTCGCGCGACGCGACGCGACACAAAGACACCGCGTGTAGCGCTACAAGCGGTGCCTTTGTGTCGCGTCGCGTCGCGCGACAAGTCGCGCCAGTATGTAGGAGCCTTGAATAGTCATCGGTCATTGGCATTTACATCAATATCATTCAAAACAAAAGAAAAAGAAACAAAACATCTTCCCGCGGTTTTTCTCACTACATCATTTTCTATACTTTTAATTATTGCAAAATATCCGTTGAAAGACGTAAACTAACAATTTTCTTTACTAATCTCCATACAAGAGGTGTTCCCACTGGGGCCTAACGGTCCAACTAAGCAGTCTAGGTACCTATTACAGGACAAAAGTGTATAAAATGATTTTCACACGCAGATAAAATACGTGTAGACACTTAGGCAGTGTTTGACAAAGTTGTTTTTGCGGTTAGGGTAAGTGTGTCCATCTTTTGCGTCTGCACGCAAAACATCGACCTGCCGGGGTCGCGGGAAGGTACAAAAGGGTTACCGAGGCCCCTGGCAACACAGTTAACGGAAGGTATACGGGTGGGTTTTAGTCCGTAAGAGTCTGACACACCCTCCCGCTCCGCCCAGAGCGGGAGAAGTTATTTGATGATTTCCCACACAAAAAAAAAGGCAAAACATCGTCAATATTTCTCGAATGAGTAGACAGACGTGTATGGTAGAACTATATTTCGCCAGTTTAGTGTATGATAATATATGATTCCTATTTAAGGGGCGAGATAATTGCCATCATTGGTCTAATGGTCACTCGCGGGAAAGTCCGAAAGGGATACCGTGGCCTCTGGCAAAACACAGGCAACGGAAAGAACACGGATAGGTTTTAGCCAGACCCTCCCGCTCCGGCCAGAGCGGGAGAAGTTATTTGATATTGGATCTTTCTCTGATCCTGATCTTCTTGATCTGAAATTTCTCAGTAGCAGCCCGAAGTCTGAATTTGTGTCCGGTTGTTGGCGATAGGCTCATAACTGGCGAAATGTGGGTGCACACATCTGCCTAAACCTTCCGGGGCGTGAGGCGAGGCGATTAGTAAATCAGTCTCTACAATAAGCCTAACATATCAGTAATGCAAAGATTTACTACAAATCTGTTATGTAGCATAATTGATTAATCCGACACGGTTCATCTACTAGACTCTAGGAATAACTTGTTAGATTCTAAAATCACTACAGAATATAAATAGTGATGTGAAGTTCCATCAAATAATACTGATTCCTAATAAGGGTACGCCCAGACTGTTCAAATAAAACGCGCGATGAACGCATTTAATGTAAATGTTATTTATTTCTGTAAATTAGTTCCTAAATAAATGTTTCAACCTCTAAAATAAATTATGTTTTACAACTAGATGAGGTCGGGTTTTCTTATCCGACTACCCTGAGAAACACCGAAACAAAGTTAAAGGTCACCGTCTCTTTTAAAGTCCAGTCATAATATAGATCATTATGGCAGAATCGTGGTTCAGGTAAACATGGGTAGCTAGCCGTCCGCTAAGGACCCAGGCCCGGGTCCACGGCGCGTTGTGTTCCACGCGCGCCTCAAAGAGATGTCAGCATAACTGACGGGGTCCGATAGGGCCGTTGCTTGCCGGGGTCGCGGGAAAGTCCGAAAGGGATAACGTGGCCGCTGGCAACACACAGGCAGCGGAAGGACCATGGGTGGGTTTTAGTCAGTAGAAGTTATTTGATAATTTCCCACCCAACAAAAAAATTATAAACATGCGCGAAATCATAAGACCATTTACCCAGGCATATACTTAATACCACATACACAATACATAATACCGGTACATGAACAGAAGTTGTAAATTCGTATGTTCAGTATAAAAAACTCGAAATGTAAGCTACTTATGAGTGCTTTTGGATATTGGAAATAACACTACAAAGTAAAAAATAACTTTAATTTCGGAAGTCGGTGTCTTTGGCTTTATTGGTTTCGTTTTTTGCCACCGACCTTCGAAATTAAAGGTAGGTTATTTTTAAATTTTTGGTTGTATTACGTACCCCGCATAAATTCGTATAGCACTACTTGAAATGTAAATCAGTGACAGGAAATTATTATAACATCATCAATTCATCGACATGCACTTACTGCAAAAAATAAATATTATTGAAACTAACTCAAACAAGCAAAGTTAATAAAATGTGTATGGGACCTCCGCGCAAGCTTCATCTACAAAATGAAAAAGAATCACGTAAATCGGCCCAGTAATCTCGGAGAAATCGATGAACATACATAGAGACGAAAATAACTTCCTCCTTTTTTGAAGTCGATTAAAAAGGTGTGATAATACACATTTAACGCTCTGTATTGAAAACCTAAGTAAACAGAACCAGTTAAACTACACTACATATCATTAACAATTAAATTGAACATACCTAGTATGTAGTTTTTCAGAATCGCACATCTACACGCTGATTCGCGGCAGTTCATGCTATTTGAACGCGCGTTAAAGTGACATAACGCGGCAGTCTGAGCTCAGCCTTACAGTGATGTATTGACCCATCAACCATAAGTTCGTAGCACTGATTCCCTTAGGATAAGTTTCATGCATTTATTTCTTCAAATCTACACGCACGATAAATGCACATACGAAGCTCTTGTGGACAATTTTATGGACTCAATTTATTTATTAGATAAACGTCATTTCTATGTTCTCGCAACCATTAGCAGTTACTTCTTTTTTGTTTGACAACACAGCTTTGCATAGAATTAATGGGTACCCACCCATTAGTTACATATATTACAAAACCAGTCTGCCGGTCGCCCTTTATAATACAAGGTGACGTTTTGCATCCTCGTCAAATTCAAGGAGGTAACTATGCTAATACTTCTCGACACGAATAAATAATAAAATAAGTAGGTCTTTTTTTTCTAATTTTCGGAAATCGGCATGTGTGGGACACGCATGTTAAAACGCGGCTTGTGTGATACCGCACTGTAACTGCCCTTTTACACACACACTACCGCATACGCAACGGGATGATTCTGTTCTGTGAAAGTGGTATATTCTAAAATACTGTCAAAACTTAAATAACTAAAAAAAAACAAGTATGTATTAATTATTGAGCAGGTATTGTAATTTTATTTGATTATTTAATTGTCTTTCATAGCAGCCTCCTGAAATTTGACGAGGATGCAAAACGACACCTTGTATAAATATCAGTGAGTATATGTGGTTATAGCAGCCGTGATTCAGTGGTAATGACCGCGACTTACGAGTTGTACGTCGTAGGGTCGAACCCTAACAGGCACTTTACTCTGTGTAAATTATTTCATCACCACTGCTCTCAAAACGGTGAGGCAAAACATCGTGAGGAAACCGGCATGTCCTAGAACCAAAAATTTTAAGACATGTGACATCTACCAACCCGCACTGGGCCCGCGTGGTGGATTACGGCCCACTCCCTCTCACAGAGAGGAGGCCTGTGTCCTAGGTGTGGAAACATTATAAGGCTGATTATGTATGTTATGTAAGCAAAATTATTTCTGAAAAAGAATCGAAGTTCATATAATACGAGTACTATATTTTAAGTTCTAAAAATGTTCTCAAGTAATTGAAATATTGAGAAATAAATTTCTTTAAAGATAAGTTCCAGTTTACATCTCGATTAATTTAATTTGATTATAAAATAAAATTAAAAATAGATTGAGATTGATGGATATTATTAAGGGGACTACAGGACCTAAACGCAACTTTTATAAGTTTTATAACGCCTTAAAGTTATCCACTGCAGTAAAAAAAATCAGAAAAATATATGATATTCTTATTAATCGTGTTGAAAACATAATATAACTAATTTGATACGATAGAAAAAAATCACGAAGATACCTCTAAAAATTTCTTTTGACGATTAAAAACCATATTAATATATACATGCAATCATTCTGATTTTTTGTCAGATTATTCTACAAGCAACATATTAGCATAATAGTGTTTTGTTCTTTTTTATACAATCTATAGCTTTTTTGTAAATCGATAATTGCTTCATATTTTGCAATAAATTACCAGCGTTGTGTCATCATCACGCTTCTCTTTCTTTTCTATGCAGTCCGACAGTGAGCGCGCTTTAGGTGTTGTCGGCCTCTTAATACATTGGTAATCATCATAAAATTCTTAAAATTTTTAACACGTTTTCTTTTGTTGTTAAAAGTAAAACGTTTTCACTTACTCGTTTCGTAAACCTTGGTGGTAAACGAACACATATTTTTGCACAGCACACATTTGTTTTTCCTACTGAACAATTTCATTTAATTAAAACATATATCACTTCAACAAGATTATATTCACTTGACTGTTGACCTGACTGTTACACCAGTATTTTTCAAAATTAAAAACAAATGAAAACTGTTCACAAATATTTATTTTCCCTACTAGCAAAACATACAAGTTGTAGTGTTGCACAACAATTGATTTACAGTACTGTGATTGGCCGATACGGTCGAAACAATGGTTCGAAATGACAACACACCATATATCTGACCGAGTCACACGGGTGACTTTTTGTGCGGTAGCGTATTGAACTGACTCGGTAACTAATATCGTAAAGGGAACAATACGCTGTTGGTTGAATAAATAATAAGTCATTAAAATGTTTTGATTGACCGTCCTTGAGGATAATACGTATGATTTGATTGATTATGATGATATCATAAAGGATCAGTAGTGCTGGTCCAATTTTTACCCGACTGCCCCAGAAGGAGGGTAATGGTTTTCGAGAGTATGTATGTATGTATGTCGATTTCTTTGGCACGCTCTGTGGCCTAAACGGCTTGATGGATTTTAACTTATGAGGTGTCGTTAGTTTCGTCTTAATCGTGGGAGTGACATAGGTTACCTATATAATATTTATATATTGCATCTGCAAATACAAAAAAGAGGTTTTTTTTTTTTAATAAATTACAACAATATTGTTACCTACCAAATAATAGCTAGTAATGAGTCAATTCCATATATGTATACATATATATTTTAATACAACTAAAAAGCTTGAAATAAAACAAATTATTTAACAAACAGAACCCGATGGCTAAAACACTTAATGAACTTTTTTTAAATCATTTCTTTTATTATTTTGTCTAAACAAATATCAAAAATCCGTTTTTTCAAGTGAAAACTTATTTAGGAGCATTAAACGATTTTTGGTAGGGGAAAATCTTATGGGTTCGCGTCACCGACATGCTAATCAGTTTAAATTTGTAGCTATGAGTAGGATGTGATGCGCTTGACTAGCAGTGAAAGCATATACCTATATTATTTTCATCTATAATTTTAATTTACAAATTCATCCTTATCACTGTTAAGGGGCCGACAACACCTAAAGCGCGGTCATTGTCGGACTGCATAGAAAAGAAAGAGAAGCGCGATGACACAACGCTGGTAATTTATTGCAAAATATGAAGCAATTATTGATTTACAAAAAAGCTATCGATTGTATAAAAAAATAAAACACTATTATGCTAATACGTTGCTTGTAGAATAATCTAACAAAAAATCAGAATGATTGCATGTATATTAGTATGGTTTTTAATCGTTAAAAGAAATCTTAAGAGGTATTTTCGTGATTTTTTTCTATCATATCAAATTAGTTATATTATGGTTTCAACACATTATCTACCTAGCATATATCCTTAAGAATATCATATTTTTTTCTGATTTTGTTTACTGCAGTGGATCATTTACTTTAAGGCATTATGAAACTTATAAAATTTGCGTTTAGGTCCTGTAGTCCTCTTAATAGAAAAGATTATTTCAAACTACAAATAAATGATACATCGACGCGCAACCTGTTTCTATGGATTCAGTACAGGATTCTGGAATAAAAAAATGCTTGTCCATACATTTTGACCGCGTAGGCACTTCTGTATTTTTATTAAATCAAGAACCGCGGTGGCTAGTCAGACAAAAAACCCAGTTAATAAAAACAAAAGATCTGGATTTATCCGACTGACTTTTTTATGTCATTTATAGAAAAACCAAAGGCACTGCTTATTTCGTAAGAATTTTCTGCCAGCACACCTGTTTGATGAAAATGGAGAATTCTGTCACCAAACAATCATCCTGGTATTTTATGCGCTCCTGGTACCTGTTTCACACAAAACGCTTAAGGATGCCCCCCTTCCCCCATTTCTTAAACCAGATTAATAATAATAAATAATGTTAGTTTACTAGCATCTTAACTGACACTGTTTGACGGGTGGTTGTTAATCTTCTAGTTAATAAGGGTAAGCCACTAACTGCCGACGTTAATCACTAATTAGTTATCTATGCTGCGTAAGCGCCTATGACTCGTTATGACTTCGGACTTTTAAGATTAAATGCGATATTTATTTATTTTCCCTTACTCTTGGAAATCTAATAGCTCTTGGGAGAATTCTTCTCATGAATTAAACAAGGCTTTTTCTAGAACATCTGTCAAATCTAAAAACCGGTTCATTCAACATTCATCTAATATGAATAAAATTTTGTTAATAGGACATTGCCACTGATTTAGTACCTATTTATTTAATCTTGACGCAAAAAGTATAATGATTCCGCAGATTCCGATTAGAAAAAACTAAGTAGGTATTTTTAATTTTAGTTTATTCATTGAACACCAATATCTGCCAATAATAGGGTATTTTACTATATACGAGAAAAATCTATAAATAGATTATTGAGATAGTTTAGGCAAAAAGGAGTCGGAAAATATTACTTTTAGTTCATAAAATAACAAAATAAATATTAAAATTCAATTCAACGTTTTCTGTTTTTCTAATCTATTAAAAAACACCTTGAAATAGTAGCCGCCATGTTATTACGTCATACCGCTAAGTAAAGTAAAACGTGTCAACTGTCAACTGATAGTTAGATAATAGATCAGCGCATTTGTTTACTAGCCAAGTGACGTCATGACCACCGAGCAACATGGCGTTCACTGCGTCCAGCGTTTTCATCAAACTACGCGCGAAATTTGAAAATGTAAAATTTAAATGCATTTTTATGGCACTTATCGATTGAATAAAAATTTTGTGATTTTTTGGGACATATTAGCACTATAGAATTTAATTAAGACACTTTTCAAAAATGGGTGTAAGACCCTATTGTAAACCGAAACAGCGGGGTAGTTACGTAACACACTATCAGTAGCAATGGGTTTCATTTTGACAGTTTAACAACATTCATTGCGTTAATTACGTTGTTGAGCAGACATTTTTTTCTAACATATGAAGCAATGTATTAGCAATATTCATACCTATTGTGATTGATAGTGTGTTACGCAATTAGAAAAAAAATAAAAGAAAAAGATTTTTTTTTTGGACATGCTTATGAAATACAAAAAGTAAAACAAAGGAGCATTTAAAACTAACAAAATTTACATATTTGATCGATTCAACAAAATACAAAAAATTGGTTGTCTGTAAAGTCGGTTTACAGACGATAATTTTACGTGATAACGAGAGAGAGATGCGTCACAAGCCGAACGCTTCGGCCGATCGTGCCTCTCTATCGCTAGTTCCGCGCTTTCGCTTGCACGCTCGGCTCAGGCGGAACGTGACACTTTTTCGTGCGTGTAGCCGGCGTTCATCGATTTATAAGACGTTATCACGTCAAAAAACGACTTGTGCGACGCCAAAAAAACTCCTATTAGGGTGCAGTTCAGTTTAGTGCTATAAAACTGTTACAGCACTTCAAGGTTATTTTGCCGCGTGGCCAAAATCCGAACTAACACTGCCATCTTGATTTTTTAATAAATTCGTAGTGAAATTTCATAAAACAATTGCATAAATATGTACCAACAGTGCGCCCCTGTCAACGTCATTCAAGCGCCAAAAGAAAAGTTCCTTGTTGCACTCAGTGATGTTTAAGTCCTGTGTCTGTAATCAGGCCTTATTCAGAAGTAAGGAATCATAAATTCAAGCAAATATCTTAGAAATAAATTACCTAAACGATGGGAAACATTTAACATAGGTAACATAAGTCTTACCCATGTTATTTATAAGTCAAGTAATCAGCGGGTAATGATGGCAATAACTCGTCTAAGCATGTTTACCCGACTTTAACTAATTACGTCTGAAAAGTGCGGTATCTTCCACATTTTATAAGACTTCGCTATTTAGTATTAGATAAGGCTTTAATGTGGGTATTTCTCATTTAGTTAACTAATAGTTTACAGTAGCAATATTGTAAACAAAAAAGACCGAAGATATTTTCATATAATTTTAAGATATTTTTAATAATTATTGTATAAAAGTATAGGTAAAAAATCATTTAAAAAAAGTTCTAACCATATCCCATTTGAATTTTTTATCCCATATTCCACTCAATCTGTGTGGTTCTTTCCTCAAAAGGACCATTTCAGACACCAATCTACATGTCCTTCACATGATCTGACCAAGATTATGTCTGGACTTTAAAAGAGACTGTGACCTCTGAGTTTGTTTCGGCCTTTCTTCTCAGAGTAGTCAGATAGGAAACGCCGACCTCATCTAGCTTTATTTAAAAAATATGATTGACGTGTAAAAGTGTTTGTACAAACCTACTTACAGAAAATAAAATAAATCATAAATAAATAAATCATTTACATCAAATAAATCATAAATCATAAACGATTTTTATTTTTCGAGAATTAAAAATATTGTGGACGTCTTTAATTGTGTTTTTTAAGATTTTTTAATACCAATTATGATTTCTAATACCTAATTAACAACTGAAATCTTTGGCTATTTATTCAGTGTATTTATTTTTATTCGCTTAGGTATTTATTCAAGAGTCCAAGGTTAATAGGTAATATACTTACCAAAAAGTACTAATAATTTAAAAGTTATACAACTACTAACATTGTTATAAAAAATAACGTCCACATCTCAATCAAAAATATCGATATAAAGTGGAACTTAAAAAAATAAGTCGATGTCTCCTCACTAATCAAAATTCGATGAACAGCCAAAGCACCTGTTCATATTATAAATAACTGGCACATAACAAACTATTATAAACTTTATAGCTCAGACATAAGATTCAGTTTCTTTTGCAGAATCTGGTACAACGACCTGACTTTTATGTATTACCAATTTACAAATACAGCTGTCGAAATCAATTTCAATGCGACATAAGCCGTAACCCTTTCGAATAAAGTTTTTTTAAGTAGCGGCACAAGTTTTTTAACGGCAAAACTAACTTTGTCGATTTGCATCATAAGTTTTTTTGGTACTGGTTTGCTCCAATTTTTTTCTTTTAGATGTTGATGTAACAATAGTTTTTTTTGTGTTGTTCAAAAGTAATTAATTTGCGATCAGATAGATTATTCTGAAGTTATCTAATACGGATTGAACGGCTACGAAATTCGATTATTTTGTTCTTGAATTTTCACGTGGGATAAATGGAATAAAATACATACCTACCAGGTCTACATAAAGTTTTGGTACCATACACCTTTCAAGGTCAAGGGCTTGTGGCTAAGTAATAACAGCCGCACGGGTCGATCGATCAGGTTAAGCTACGCTTGCCGCGGTTGGTCCGTGGATGGGTGACCATCTTTACATACCAAGACCCCTCCGGGCCTCGGAAAGCACTTTAAGCCGTTGGTCCTGGCTGTCATTTGTAGATCTTTGACAGTCGTTACGGGTCGTCAAAAGTCTGACAACCAGTCGTACCAATCGTATTACCCAGTAACTGGGCTGTTGAGGTTAGATAGGCAGTCGCTCCATGTAAAATACTGGTATTCAGCTCTATTCGGTATGACTGTAAGCCGACCTCAACATAGTTGGGAAAAGGCTAGGTAGATGATGACCAGAGATCGGATATTCGGATGCATATTTACCTAAAGTTAAGTTTTAAGACGACACGGTTGGCGTAATGGCTGAGCGATCGACTGCTGCGCAGCGTGTCGCGGGTTCGATCCCCGCACGGAACAAACATTTGTATGATCTGCAAGTAATTGTTCTGGGTCTGGGTGTTTGTGTTTGTGAGTTTCTATGTTTGTAAACGCACCCACGATACAGGAAGAAATTCCTAGTGTGGGGCAAAGTTTTTATAAAAAAAAAAAAAAAAAAAGTTTTAGCTATGAAAGTATGGAAGCGGCTTTTTAAAAATCTTTTTTTTTAACAGAGGCCACGAACAACGGGAATGCATAACTAGTCCGGTGTATAGTATGGAAGCGACTTCTAAAAAAATATTTATTAAAAAAATTAATGTTTCTACCTACTTTACATCATATTCATAATATTAAGTAGGTACATATGCATCCAATTACACATATAGTCAGAAAAAAACATAAAATTTGTCGATTCGGGAATGGCGGGCGGGATTTTTACGATCGATATAAAAGTGCATTCCATATAAGCTAACATTTGAAAGTAAGTTAATAATATTAACTTATCGAATCGATTGTATATTATACAATCGATTCTATAATCAGAAACCTAAATTTGTATTCCCAGAGCCGCGGGATATTGCGATACAAAAGCGCATTCCATATTAGCCAACATCTCAACTTTAGGTGAATATGCATCCGAATATCCGATCTCTAATGATGACACCTTACAAGGTCAAGACAGCTCTCGACATAATATTGCAGTGTCAATGGACCAAAAAATACCTACTATTTGTAAGCTTAATATACCCAATAAGAAAAGCTAGATCATTGACCAGATCAAAGCATACAATTTAAGAATTTACATAAGTTACAAGATGATTATTAAGATTAACTAAATTAAATTAAAACTAAGTTAAGCCTAAAAATGGCCCTCGAGGTATTGTACCGAGGATGCTGGCGGCATTTCCTCGCTGAATTGCAATGCTGATGCGTTGCGCGAGAAAGCCGCCAGCTTTTCGATCACCAGGGCCCCAAGTCTGCTATTACAATAGTGTCAGAATGGTCTATCATTGATTTTATATATTGTTGATTTTGACAAGTTTGGTAATCTACTAATATAATGGCGTCATTAATGAGGATCGGAACAGACCATTCTGACACTATTGTAATAGCAGACTTGAGGCCCAGTTACATCAACTAGATGTTCGCGATTTCCGCAAATAACTTATGCGCACTGGGACCCTGCGCCAAAGGGCACAAAGTTGTACTCTCTGACAAGGCCTCCATATTTAATAAGTTTCAGATTTTCTGCCACTGCACCCGCAATTTAAGAATGAATTAAATTATTGAGCAAATTATGTAGAGGTGATTAATATAACGTAGTAATGCCTCTGACCATAAATTAATATTTTGTTGAGTGTTAAAAAATGTATGGCCGTCTAGTCTGCTCTGAGGTCTGAGATACATGGAACGAACACTAAATTATATTTATTGGGTGGTAGATATTTTTCGTTTTATGAATGAACTAGCTGTGCACCGCGGTTTTACCCACATAAGTCTCGATCCCGTGAGAACATCGGGATAAAAAGTATTGTATTTTCTAATCCATGTCATGGTCTACCCATGTGCCGTTTAGCCGTTTTTGAGAGCAGTGGTGTTGAAATAATTGACACAAAATAAAGCGCCTGTCTGGGTTCAATCCTGCGACCTACAAACTCGTAAGTCGCGGTCGTTACCACTGGGCCACCACTGCTCTGTATAATAATATTAAAATTAAATTCAGAAACATTATATATTATATAAATGAATAAATTTATTATTTACATTGGGGGGCTCATGGCTAAGTAATAACAGCCACAAGGGTCGATTGATCAGATTAAGCTACACTTGCCGCGGTTTGTCTGTAGATGGGTGGCCATCGCTCCCTGCTTTCATTCGTGGATCTTTGCCAGTCGTTATGGGTCATCAGAAGCCCGTAAGTCTGACAACCAGTCCTACCAAAAGGTATCGTATTACCCAAAACAAATTACTCAATATACAACAAACAAACATCCATTGCCGAGTCAATTTATATTAATTCATACAGTGTAATACATACATACATTTATGCATTAGAAAATGTGGTAATTTCTTCTTAAAGCTCGTGATCTTTAATTGTTTCAAGCGCTCCGTCTCTGAATATCATATTCTCTGAATATCATAATATCAAAACACCGTATTAGCAAATCATCACATTATTCAAAACATCATACTCAAAGAGTCAGGTACCTTTTTATATACTCTGGGTGCTATTCCCAACAAGCTTTTGGGCATTAGAGCTGACTTACAATTGGTGGCGCATTTTAGCGACTGTTATCATCACCTACTTACATACAGGGTGTGTCGTAAATAGTGGTCCAACGTTAAGAGGTCGATACACCGTATATTTAGCTCCCACGTAACACAATTTGAACCATTTTTTCCATAGATCTGTTTTATATGTTTATTTTTTTTTTTGAAAAATTTACTTCTTTTTTACTAATTTGGCTGTAATTTTTATAAATTACATTATATTTTAATTTTGTTTTTGTTTATGACTGTGGAATACATGTGCTAACTGCTAGCCAAATTAGTAAATAAGGGGTAAATAAATAAAAATAAAGAAACAAATATTTTATTCTGAGTCCTATGGAAAAAAGTGGTTCAAATTGCGGTACGAGCATGTGATAGCTGAATATACGGTGTATCGACCCCTTAATGTTGGACCACTATTCACACCCTGTATATGTTATAATGTTGGCTTCAATATTTTTTACCGACAATTTATTTAATTGTTCACCATCAATTGACATTTTAACGTCATTCGTGGAAAACCAACCAATGCATTTTTCCAACAACTCGCTGACATTTTGAATTGACATCATTAAATAAAAATGTTAATTGTATCGTGAAATTGGTTTGCAGAATCTTCTGTCCCTTTTCATGAATGGGTTAAAGTATAAGGAAGAAAGAGACGGATATATTATAACACCTGTGCTTCCTATAATTTACTTCGGATTGTAAAACACCTTGGTGCGCATGAATTTGTTTTCTGACTCACAGTGTCTTTATTTTTAAAGGCCGTGAAGTTTTTTGTGTGAGAATTATTTCCACGCTGACTTTGTATTTAAAATATATAAAGTATTTTTATATCAGGTGGGTCATCGTCTTTAATAAGATTCTTGGTGCATGAATTATTAATATTAGCTGCGCCCCGCGGTTTCACCCTCATAAATCTGGACCCCGTGGAAATATCAGGATTAAAAGTATTTTATGTCCTCTTCCAGATCATGATCTACCCATGTGCCAAATTTCATCTAAATCTGTTCAGCCGTTTTAGCGTGAAAGCGTAACAACAAACAAACAAACAAACTCACTCTCGCATTTATAATATTAGTTAGGATGAAAATCACGTCAAACAGTTTACAGCCTAATAACGTCATAAAGGTGTAAAGTCAAATCATATACATATTTCAATTAGGCACATAAAAGGCACTTTTGAACCTCAAAATTTACAAGAAAATAGAATTGATTGTAGTTGCCCCTTCCAAAAGGTAGTTTCGTATGCAGGGCTTGGAACCGGTACCAAAAGTACAGGTTCTGTATCGGTACTTAGCGGTTCTTGTCATTTCGGTACCTGGGTACCAGTTCCAGATGGGTACCTACTGGTACTCCACCTTATACGTACCGGTACCAAATTCAGGTTCTCGAGGCGTATCACAAATCTCATATTTATGTATATGTACGAGGAACCTCGTACGGTTGGCAAACTTGAAGTTATTTTTCTAATGCCTATTAACTATTATTTTTACTAACTATATCTATTTTCTCATTGTAACTTACGGAATTTGTTAAGTACTGTACAGACAGTACCGATACCTACTGATTAGAAAGACCAATAGTACAGGTACTACGTCTAGTACCGGTATCACAGGCCAATGGTACCGGTTCCCAAAAATACCGGTATTTCAAGCCCTGTTGGTATGGAGAAGAATGGAAAAAGAACTCCATAGTTAGTTACACTCAAATTTAAGTTATAAACCACTGCTAGTGTAGAAAACTCAATCATGATCTACCCATGTGCCAAATATCATCTAAATCTGTTCAGCCGTTTTAGCGTGAAAGCGTAACAACAAACAAACAAACTCACTCTCGCATTTATAAT
The DNA here is from genome assembly GCA_905333075.3 of Atethmia centrago. Lineage (NCBI taxonomy): Eukaryota > Metazoa > Arthropoda > Insecta > Lepidoptera > Noctuidae > Atethmia > Atethmia centrago. The sequence continues at coordinate 22,708,575 of HG995385.1, forward strand.
ATTAGTTAGGATGAAAATCTTGTCAAACAATATGTTTACAGCCTAATAAGTGTAAAGTCAAATCGTATATTTCAATTAGGCACATAAAAGGCACTTTTGAACCCCAAAATTTACAAGAAAATAAGAATTAATTGCAGTTGCCCCTTCCAAAAGGTAGTTTCGTATGCAGGGCTTGGAACCGGTACCAAAAGTACAGGTTCTGTATCGGTACTTAGCGGTTCTTGCCATTTCGGTACCTGGGTACCAGTTCCAGGTGGGTACCTACTGGTACTCCACCTTATACGTACCGGTACCAAATTCAGGTTCTCGGCGTGTATCACAAATCTCATATTTATATGTATGAGGAACCTCGTACGGTTGGCAAACTTGAAGTTATTTTTCTAACGCCTATTAACTATTATTTTTACCCGACTACTCCAGAAGGAGGGTAATGTTTTTCGAGAGTATGTATGTATGTCTATTTCTTTGGCACGCTCTGTAGCCTAAACGGCTTGATGGATTTTAACATAAGAGGTGTCGTTAGATTCGTCTTCATTGTAGGAGTGACATAGGCTATATAATATTTACTCGTATATATTGCATCTGCAAATACAAAAAAAAGGGAACGAGACGATTTTTAAAAGTAAATTACAACAATATTGATATCAAATAAAAGCTAGTAATGAGTCAATTCCATATATATATTAATAAAACTAAAAAGCTTGAAATAAAACAAATTATTTAAAAAACAAAAAACCCGACTGCAAAAACACATACCTAACTGAAAAGAGAAAAACAAGCATTATAATGATAGAATTTTGGTATCGCAGGCGGGGATAAACCAATAACCTGAAATATGGTGTAACTTTTGTTTGTCCCCGCCTGCGATACCAAAGTTCTATCATTATAATGCTTGTTTTTCTCTTTTCAGTTAGTTTTTGCAGTCGGGTTTTTTTGTTTTTTAAATAATTTTTACTAACTATATCTATTTTCTCATTGTAACTTACGGAATTTGTTAAGTACCGGTTTTAGTACCGGTACAGTACCGATACTGATTAGAAAGACCCATAGTACAGGTACTACGTCTAGTACCGGTATCACACCAAGGCTAATGGTACCGGTTCCCAATAATACCGGTATTTCAGGCCCGGTGTTGGTATGGAGAAGAATGGGCAAAAAAAACCCACAGTATTATATATATACCACTTATGTAAACTATTGCTTGTGTAGAAAACTCAATTACAAGATGAGATGCCGAGTTTATAGAAGAGTGAAGAAAAGCTTTGAATTTTAAAACTCATCAAAACTTCATACCAAGTCATAATTAACGCTACACATATATAGAGGAACCTAATGCGATACACTTGACCGGTAAATCAGTGATTGCAGGAGCATCCTCGAATGAAAAGCGTTCTAAATATAGCTCCGACCGCGGAAACTCGTAAAATATCAAACACTTCCAACGACGAATTAACTTTGCAGAAGCTTCACTTTGCATGATACTTGAAGAAAACGATGACAAACTCATTACTATGGAAGGAGAAGATAATGACTGTTGAATGTCGTAGAAACGAACGCTTTTAAGCCTGTCTAGGCCCTATGGTAGAGGTAAAAGGGTATAGTAGTGTACGAGCACTTGCTTGCTAATATATGTGATAAGTTGAGATGGAAGAAACCTAATCTAGCTGAAATCTTGTTAAATTATTTATTAATTGTAACGACGTGTTTACAATGAAACGGTCAAAAATGTACTCAATAATAATTAGTTATAAGTATATCAACAACAACAGATATTCACGGCATAACTATGTAAATGTCTATTAACTGCTCCCAAATTATGATGTTTTTTTTGTACTTAATTTTTTGATATAATATCTTCATTATATGACATTATATACCTACAATTTTGATATCAAACTATTTATTAGTGGCATTTGCGGACAGGATATTAATTCAGACTTGTTACAGTTGTAATGGCAAACATGTCATTTGGTTTAAATAGCTTTTTAATTTTATTATTTTATTAAAATTTTACATAGATTCTTTAGTATTTTGTGAATGTGAGAACGTTGTAGGCTTAATAGACTAGATTTGTCGACCATTTATTTTTTGTTAAATACCTGGTACTTCTTGATAGGCCTATTACTGTCCTCTCATACCTATTAACACTGTGATTTGAAAACATTGTAAAAGCCGATTATTTTTAAAAGAGTAACCGTGGAGTTTCTTGCCGGCTCATCTCCATAAACGACCAATTGGAACCGTGCACCTAGCTTCTGACGTTTCATAGAGGTTTATGTGAAATACATTTTTTTTTGGAGTTAAAGAAAATGTACAGAAAAGTTGTGAAATCCAACTAGGACCCAGATATGCTGATGGTTGCTTGGTTTGCCGTATAAAATTTAGCGGTTCTGCCAAGACAATATTAATTGGTCAAGGACAGCTAATGAGACACAATTGATTTTCTATTGTTTGACTCCGAAGCCAAGATTTGACAATATTAGGCCAAGGCAACACTTGATAAGAAATGGCCAAAAATATAATAATAATACACATTGGTACCTGTCCAGATTTGAACCCACAATCTCGTGCACGCGAAAGGTGATGTGCCACATGTGAACACTGGGCCATCACAACTACGGCGAAAACGATAGTTAACAATAAGTATTTAGTCGAGGATGATGGACCCAATGATAGCAAAAACAGTGATGAACGATCATCGTACATTATTGTGAACCTTCTATCACTTCCTTATCTTGTTTCTACACTTGTTCACATGACCATAAGTAACAGCTTCACCTATTCACTAACAAGGGAATCATTTCGTAATTTCCTCAATGGAAACAGGATGTAGTACCGTTATAGTAATTGGTCGAAGTAGATAAAAACCTTCAAGATATGAGGGAGAAAACTGGATTACTGGATGCATTTTCACTGAGAGTTGGTAACGCGAATTTAGTTAACTATCACTCTATAGGAAGAAGAGAAGCCTGTATTTGCAAAAATAATTCAAAAGAGGTGTCACAATGTACTCTATACCCAAAATTATGATCGAAAAAGGAATATCCCATTTTTAAAACACAAACACTCTTGAAAACTCTTGTCTAACAACAAAACGGCGATTTAATTTCCACTTTGAATAAAATTAGACTCCGATACTCCTATTATAATATCATTTAAGTTGTATGGACAAATAGAACTCGCTCCCCTTACTCATCCTTGTGATAAACGAATTTACATAACTATGATAAGTCCTCAGGTGTGCCATCAAAAGACAGCGACTTCATATTTCTACGAGAATATATCGGTATCCTAAATTCCCACGCAGTGCTCGGGCTCATGATCAAATTTATTATAACGATAAATGTTTTGTTGACCGTTCCATATCGAAGAGTTCAATATCTCATCATTTTAGATACGAAAATATGAATTTTTGAGTCCAATGATCCGTTTCACTAGAAACTTATAATTATTCTTCTTTTACCTATTGTCACATAATGATGAGTTCTTTAGCTGCTATCCATCATCCGTGGTTTTCCGAGTTTAAGATGATAGATCTTGAAGGGAAGTGTAAATGTCATCATTGTTCCAGTGCTTCCAACTTGTGAATAAATAATTTGATGCGGGTTCACACACGGGCCCTAAAACTATTCCTTGTGGCACTCCATTGTTTGTGGTAGGTCTTTTTAATCATAACTGCACGTGTGCCACTCAAACGCTTCTCATTGAATTTAAATGATCATATGACGCAATCTTAGGGTCCGTGACCTCTTTGTCCTATTTATATAATAGGCCTTTTTTATTTACTAGGATTATAATGTCAATCAAACGATTAGTCTGGTTTTTTGTAGAGCAAGTTTTTGTTCGAGGCGGTCGGATAAAAAGAGGTTTTGTGCTTCTTGGGACACGTGTTCTGATTTGGTTGTTAAATAAAACATTCAATATGAGGAGAATTCATTATAATAGGATTATCACAAGGGGACTAGAGAAAAATATCACATGGTAGATGGGCGGAATTGTTCTAGTTAGTATTTAAATGACAAAACAACATATAAGTGAAATGCTAAACTTAAAAAACTAAGCAATTAATTATCAATATTCTACCCATCTGTTTCCCATCTTTATCTCAACAATTTATTGATTTAGTTTTCATAAACTAAATCATTTTAAAACCCACTTGTTATCCAAAATAAAGGCAACTTTTTAAATTCGTATAAAAATCGTGACGTAATTGATGGTCGAGGCTTGTCGTGAACCGAGCGAATTCTTTAGAAGCCAGGTTCCCCGTTATGGGCATACTATTTTTGTAAAATTCAAGTTCGTTCACATAGCCCGGCTGCATGCATTAGTTTCAAATATTTTCTCAAGATGAATGTTTACTAAAAGCTCAAAATATAAATCAATCCATAAGATAGAAAAAGCATCTGATTCTCAACAACAATTTTTGATTCTCATTCATTAGTATTTTCACCGACGGATCAAGGACCAATCAGATTTAGTTTAAAAATTTTGTTAAAACTGAAATCTGTAGAACTACATTGTATCTGTCGTATCGATAAGCAAAATAATGATGTAATTATCTAATTCGTTAACGTGTTTTCAATGGTGCTTTACTTTGTCCTAGTTAATTTGTCCTTTCTTTTAAAATCGGCCATTCCACTGACATTTACGTTCGTTTTTATGTCAATACGTGTCTGTTTGTTATCTAAATGGGTAATGAGGGCTGTTAACGGTGGTATGCAAGAACTTGCAGCTGTGCTGTAAAACATTTAACGTTTTTAATTTCTTATCTTCAAACTATTGGCTTTGTTCCTATGTTATCAATCACCATAGTTCATGATGGAATGATAGACTTATATTTAGATATCTTTCTTTATACTTGTATGTGTAGTTCTATTTTATATTTCTATCTTCCACCTTGTATTACTTAGTATAGTTTTTTTTTATACATAGACAGCTTAGTTTTGTGTATAATATTTTATATTATTTTTATACACTCTTGGGGTATGTTAGAGATACATTTTTTTAAATTTTGATGAGTTTTTTTTTTTACCCCACCTGTAGCAGCTAAATTATATTCTATTCCGTTGATATCGTTACAACACAAGATTTTTGAAGAACATTGCATTGCTTTACTATCTAGCTTTACACTAACGATGATTCTAACCCTAGCTTGTTGGTCTTTAATGTTAGCCTTCATTTTCATTTATCTTCTGATTAACAATTTGCGGTACCAGCAACCATACATTCTACCTTTTCCAATTTATGTCCGAAGAAACTGATGATTTAAATGCAATATTCTTCCATTATCGAGAGATAATTAAATCTGGTCGTACAATAAGGCCTGTCTAGTTCAACTACATTCCTCGGCCGTCTTTTGTTAATGGTATTATTTGCCTATTGGAAGATAATTATTTTATGAAAACCATTAATGATTATTAATACGTTTTGTATTGAAATTCCGGTTCTTTGTATTTTTAGTCAAAATTTTGGCCTTGTGTAGGTTACTCAGATCAAAATAGTCGAAAGGTGTCGTGGGACACCCATTTGGAACGAAGATCCTTTCGCTGTAAGTAGATATATTATGTATTCAATAACAGGTACAATGAAATAAATTAACAATATTTGAGAGTAAAAAAAGAAAAAAACAAACATACTACAGCAAGTGTCGTGACGGTGAAAACGTTACACTTTTTCTTCTGGACTTCTTTCAATATGTTTAGCGTCATTTAAACTGTTTCGTCGTTGTTCCCAGGTTCTTTATTTAAGCTTGCAGTGACAGAGACATAGACCCAAACATACGTAGGTAATGAAAAAGGCGATCATTGACCTCTCCCTCCTCGTTAGGTTCTTTCCCCTGATTTAAAGTTAAGATCAGCGCCCAAAATTTAATGCATTTTACCATAAGTGAAAAGTTCTTCAAGGTCCGCAATGGTAGCCCGCGAAATTCATGTTGTGTGTAAATGATTCTAGTGATTATTATTCTGTCAATACATATTTGTTACGGTCGTGAATCATATTTTGATCAAGATACAACATGACGCTGACCTGTAAATTGCAAAAAACGTGAGAAAATTTCAATTTCGCGGGCTATCACTGCGGATCCAACTTAAGCGCGATTAAAAAAAATTGCAAATCTTTCAATTAAATAAAATGATTTATCCACGTTATTATTATTTTGGCAAAACCGGAAGCATAACGTAATATGTATTAAAGTAGGTAGGTATACAGAACGCGATCATAATGTCGTCATCTTACAAATGTGACTTCGATTTGTAGTCACCCAAATTGACAATGAACATTTTTTGGATGACATCTTTTTTGCATATTACGAGTTCTGTATCATTTAATTCATAAACGTTTTTATACAGATTACACCCTGAAATTAGATCGACATAATAACATGATGTTCTAAATTAATACCTACATTTAAGGAGCAGCCTTTTTAAATTATTTGCTAATTAGTTTTGGGAACTCCTAAACGGATGTAAGATGAACTTGAAACGTTGATTAGTTCAGATCTTTTAAAATAGGAATTTAAGTTCGCAACTGATATTTTTTGTTAAATATTCGTTGTAGAAAACGACTTAATTAAAGCATCAATCAAAATCAAAAGTTGCTAAGCTTACTTAAAGTTTAGTTTTTAGGGTTCCGTAGTAAACAAGGAACCCTTATAGTTTCGCAATGTCCGTCTGTCTTTCTTTCTGTCTGTCTGTCTGTCTGTCATTCCTCGCTGTAGCTCAGAGACGCTTTGTACTAGAAAGCTGTAATTTGGCATATGTATACATAATAATCACGCCGACAAAGTGCTAAAATAAAGTCTTTTTGGGTACCTCCCATGCACGTAATGTGGGGATGATAATTTTTTTTCTCGTCTACCCCATAGGGTGGGGGTATCGTTGGATAGGCCGTTCAAAAATATTGCGGGTCTGCGAACACCACCTTTCGATTCAAGGATCCGCTTGCGTAATATTAAGCATTAAAGTGCTAATTTTTGTTAGAGTCAAGTGTCCCTCCCCCTGCCAGCTAAATGGTTGTTTATGGAGATGTGAGAAAATTCTTGGCAGTAGTACATATAAAGAAATTAAAAGGAAAACTATCACAGCTAAGTGGGCTTTACAAGTTAACGAGTAATAGTCGACCAACTTACATTTGCAGTTGGAGAATTGATAGTGGCATATATCGATGTATGTTAACATGTTTTTCAACTACAATATGTAGTTTGTTTTTGGAATAAATTTACACTACTAACACATTTACACTAAATTTACAACTACAGAACCCTTAACTGTGCGTGGTCTTTTTTTTTTTTTTTTTTTGTTTTTTTTTTTTTTTAACTGACGCGCACTTGGCCGGTTTTTTAATAACTCGTTATGTCAGACTGAATTGTGGATCCTGTCGACTATTTTTCCTGTATGTAATTATGTAAATTTTCATTGAGGTTTGACTACGAATAGGTCACATCAATCAACTTGGTATATTACCGCAGTCAGATTACATACAGACATAGACATCGGTTGTATCCCTATAAACATATTAGGATTTGTATATTATTATCGAAAATAAATTACGTCATACGAATTTCATGATTTTTGAGACACCCCCTCCTCCTGTGTCACAGGTGGTCATATTTTTGTGAGGTTCCCCTGGTGTGACGTCATAAATTCTGCATTTTTTTTTTTTTTGAGATGGCAATGTTTTTAAATTTTTCGTTACAGTTGAAGTTTAGAGTTTTAGTATGTACTTTAAGCTTTGGACACGCCCCTCCCCCCTTGTTACATGATGTTACTCTTTTCTTAATTTGGGACATAATTTATGGTTAGCCCCATCATAGTTTTTAGCTATAATTGAAACTTAACAAAATATTTTTATTGTTTTCTCAGTAAAAAGTCTTAAAGGGCTGAGTAGAATTGCCACACAATATTTTAATCACGAAATCAGGTCAGTTTTTGCCACTTTACCAAACAAATAAAATATATGATTGGGGACATCCTAAAAGGATACGGATCGTTGACTACAAGAAAAAATATATTGCTCTGACGCGACACCTCATAATTTAGGCTCTGCTCCTAGTAGAGTCAGAAAATAAACGAAAACAACATTGTTTAACATACATATTAACGTAATGATGAAATGAAATGGTTTTTTTTTCTGTAAGTACAAAAGGTTTGTACAAACACTTTTACACGTCAATCATATTTAGAAAAAAGCTAGATGAGCTCGGCGTTTCCTATCTGAGAAGAAAGGCCGAAACAAACTCAGAGGTCACAGTCTCTTTTAAAGTCCAGACATAAGCTTGGTCAGGTAAACTGCATAGAATTTGTCGTGTGTTTTCTTTAAGCAGTAATGGTCTTTTCTCAACATAATTCAATTTTAAAATCAACATTTCTACAATCCTTGATCTACATTTTACAATTGTAAATTCTAACTAATCTTATAAATGCGAAAGTGAGTTTGTTTCATTTTTTTGTTACGCTTTCACGCTGAAACGGCTGAACGGATTTGGATGAAATTTGGCACGTGGGTAGACCATAACCTGGAGAAGGACATAGGCTACTATTCATCCTGGATAGCAGACGAAATCGCAGGCAATAGCTAGTATATGAGATGTATATATTTAACATTTATTTCTAACCGCAGCCTACACCAATTTAAATTACGTACAAATTTCGCAACAACAACCAACATTATTTCGCAAAACCCACCGTATTACTCATTTACCGAAAACTCACGTCCCAGGCATAAAGACAAACAATAAAATATTTTCTATGTAACTTTAATGCGACTTGTTTTACTAACGGTACCTCTAATGCGACAAGGCGCGACCTTGGTGAAGACTTGGTCAAAAAACTTAGCCCACCTTCGCACGGGCGTAAAAATATCGCGGCGGGATTTAATCGCACACTGGATTTTCAACCCTTAGCGTTAAGCCGAGCATTGAGAATCCAACAGAGTGCATCCCAGTGCATCAAAAATAACACTGTTGGATTTTCATCTCTCGGCGCTAAGCACTGCGTTGAGAATCAAGTATGCGAAAAAAATCGCCACTGTGGAACTGGGCTTACGAGTCTTCACGTTTGAAGCAAAAAATGGCGGCTAACGCAACTGACGAATCAGGAAAAATTTACAGAAATGTGGTCTAGAACTTGAGGCTATGCATTATTAAAACTGATGACAAAATCATAGGCCTTTGCTATGTTTTGGGAATTTTCTGACTTGTGCAATAGCTTTATTGCAACTTGGGATTAGAAGATGGTTCTTGTGATATAATTTCAATTCTGGTTGATGGTCAAACGAAACGATAGTTGCAGCAGCGTTCATTGGATAGCCCCTTTCCGTAAGTCATATGTATATGTAGATATAATATTTATCTCTACCTCGTTGGTCTAGTGGACGCAAGTGCTACTGCTGAGCTTGAGGTCCTGGTACGATTCCCAGGTCGTACAAAGTGTTGTTGGGTTTTTCCATCAGGAATTTCTCAGTAGCAGCCCGGAGTCCGGATTTGTGCCCGGTTAATGGCTCGACCTCTATTACATGGGACTTCAATGTAGCTGGCGAAATATCGTGTGTGTTCTATGTAGGTATCTACACCTGTATTACCTTCCACGTGGGAAAGGATCAGACTCTTACCAAAAGTCGTCACTTCAGCACATTAGATTTAAACATTTTTCTTGGATGTGCGTCAAATACCAGATCGCTGTCACCATCAGCTGTGTAAATTTCTTGGTCTTCAACATCAAAATTTAATTTGTTCGAGTCATCCATATTTTTTTTTATTACTGCCGTATCTCATATAACCATTTTGTCTCGTAACCCAATTTATACCATTGCCGTTAAAAACTACAGTCGCAGAGATCAAATCTCAGTCCTGCCCCGATAAGCTAAGTCCCACGACGAAGTGGGAAATACTTCAAATTACGCTGCCAGTATTTTTGTGGCTCCAACCCTGCCAGCGGAGCAGGTGGTTTCGAGACAGAATTGGAGCGTAGTAGCCCATCATTCTTATTCCTGACCTGCCCAGGCTGAGCACCATCGGATTCGTTTCCAGATAATCTTACAACCTTTTTTTTCACATTAGATCTTTAGTTTCTGTGACGCCTACCACACATCATAACCAGGGATTCATAAACGTTACACAGATTAGATTGACAGCAGCAACAATATATTTAAGGGGGCCATACAACAGACATGATTTACCGACTATGATAACTACACCCATCCTCTTTTGACCTCACCAGCTGACCTTCCAAAGTCTCCTTAATAAAGAAGACTGACAGGACCCTTGAAATTACCTGCAACATAGACATATAGGAATTAAGGACAAGCTGCCATGATCATACTTAGTACTAGGGGCACATAACACAGGCAGACATCATGATTATTTGACACCTGTCATTCATTGCATGTCAGCAATGAACCTCGTGGAGTGACCGTCGGACTGCCAAGTCATAAGACTCGAGTTCGAACCCAAAGCACGCACCTCAGACTTTTCGGATTCATGTGCGTATTGTATAATTATCACTTGCTTAAAAAACGGCGAAGGAAAATATCGTGAGGAAACCGGCATGCCTGAGAGATATTTCTCGACGGCATGTGAAGCCAATTCACAGCCCCATGGGCGGCATAAAAACTGTCACCAGGTTAGTCACTAAAAAGGAAGAAATTCTCATTCAATTAACTTCATTTTAAGTGACGATGTTTTCTATGCTGGTGAATAAAACAAAGTTTTAGACCTACTTTAAAAGATTCGTAGACATCCTAATTTGGTTTTTGTTGCCGCCAGCATCCTCGGTACAATGCCCCGAGGGCCTTTTTTAAGCTTAACTTAGTTTTAATTTAATTTAGTTAATGTTAATAATCATCTTGTAATTTGGTTATGTAAATAAATTCAAATAAATTTGGTTTTTAATAGGATATCCTAATGGAACCAAATTCGGATATCATTGAATCTACCGACCCAAAGATATCTTCGGGTAGGTACCACAGGTAGCTCTCCTATAAACGACGTCTATTCTATTAGATACGAAAACACACACAGCATCCCACCTGTAATCCTCGAAGAGGTTAGGCAAAGGTGTACCTATAAGTACGTCCAAATTTCGCCAGCTAGAAGAAAGTAAGTTCTTTGAAATTTCAAGCCTATTAGCAAAAATACGGGAGGTCAAAGTTTGTATACACACGGCCACACATCAAGCTATACATTTCCAGTATAAGCTGTTCTCGCATTATATAGGATTTCCGTACAATGCGAGGTCAGCGTAAACTGGAAATGTATAGCTTGATGTGTAGCCGTGTGTACGAACGAGATTTCGGGCTAACGATACCTAGTAGATACGCGAGATAATATTTTTGATTTTCATTTGAAAAAACCTGATTTGGAAGTATAATATCTTACTCTACCCTCAAACATGTTAGTATAATATCTTACTCTACCCTGCCCCGTTGGTCCAGTGGTCGCAAGCGCCACCGCCGAGCATGAGGTCATGGGTTGGATTCCCAGGTCATAAAAAGTGTTATTGGGTTTTTACAACAGGAATTTTCCAGTAGCAGCCCGGAGTCTGAATGTTTGCCCGGTTGATGGCAATAGGCCCGCTCCTTAACCCTTTACCAGACCCCAGAGAACTGCTGTAGCAACAATGTATTTTTTTATGGATTCGTATACTTATAAAAGGCTTTGTTTCATATTGCATCACTGAAACTGAAAAAAAAAATGCTGAAAACATAAAAAAAAAAACATGTGTGAAAACATAATCCCATTGCCCGCCTAGAGATTGACATTGACTATATCAAATCATTAGAATAACTCAAAAACTACAACATATGGAAAAATTATACGATATCTTTTGTTGTATCCCACAACAAAAGATATGATTAAAAAAAAAACGCGGCACTTGTTCAATAAACACTCAACCAATCAATGGACAACCACAGATTGATTGGCTATAAAAGTGACATTTGCGTTCCGATTCACTTTTTTTTTTGGTGTGACCATAGGTAATATAATTCTACAGAGTTTTTGACAGTTTGTGGGCGGCATATCGCCTAAACCTGTTAAGAGTATCGAAAATACTATGTGGGAGGCATGTTCCCTTAACCTGGTTAAGAGTACTGGCGAAATGTGGTATACTCATTAGGTATACTTCTGCTTTACTCTTCTGGCATTACAGTCGTAAAGTTATGTTATGATGTTATGCTATCTGATTTGTACTCAAGCTACTATTATTCATGAAGATTTCTTATAAATATTACAATATATTAAAATTGGTTCCACAGAACAAGTGGTACACTTAATATGACATTATTATTATTCGTACTGCGCACGAGTGTCATCAATACGTGTATGGAGAACTGAGGTCAGCAGGCTTGTAGGTGATAGTACAAGTGATAGGAGGCAACCTCAAATTATAATGCGTTACCTTTTTTAACACTAAAAGTTTTCATTATGAATGTAGATGTCTATGAGAGAAGGGGATGTCCACGGAAACGATGGACCATGTGAAAGATGATATGGCTATCAAAGGGGATGACGACTCATAGAAAAGTAGGTATGGAAGAAGACTGCGCTGAACCCTAATAAATTGGGATAAGGGCAAAAAACCGGCCAAGTGCGGGTCGGACTCGCGCACGAAGGGACGTACCATTATCTACAAAAACGGCAAAAAATATCATGTCTGTTGTATGGGAGCCCTCTTAAATATTTATTTTATTCTGTTTTTTAGTACTTGTTGTTATAGCGGCAACAGAACTACATCATCTGTGAAAATTTCAACTGCCTAACTATCACATTTCATGAGATACAGCCTGGTAACAGACGGACAGACAGACAGACAGACGGACAGCGGAGTCTTAGTAATAGTCCCGTTTTACCCTGGGTACGGACCCTAAATAAGATAACAATGGGAACACAAAAATATTTTTTTCTTTAGCGTTTTTTGTAAATTTTCTCTTTAGCACTTTGGTCTTGCGATACGAAAAGCAGAGACTAAAGAACCACAGACAAGAACCATAGCGAATCATGTTCACTGAATGCAATGAATCTAAAAACAAAAAAAGTTGCCAAGCAATAACAGACATCGCCGAATTCATCATCTTGGAACAGTATTTTTTTAATTTATAGTAAAACATTAATGATGAAATTATTTATTTCTGTAAGTAGGTTTGTACAAACACTTTTACACGTCAATCATATTTTTTTAAACTAGGAAACGACGGCGTTTCTTATCTGACTACTCTGAGAAGAAAGACCGAAAAAAACTCAAAGGTCACAGTCTCTTTTAAAGTCCAGACATAATCTTGGTCAGATCATGTAAAGACCATGTAGATTGTTGTCTGAAATGGTATTTTGAGGAAAGAACCACACAGAATGGGTGCACCTATCCACGTATTAAATGTCTCGATCTGCGGGATAGTTGCGTAACTCCCTTACAATGGCAATGACTCCATTTTGACAGTTCAACAGAATTCATTGCGTTATTTACGTTTTTGAGCAGAGGAACGTATCAGACATATTATGAAGCAAGGAATTAGCAATTTACTTCAAAATCTTTCGGATTGTGATTGACGTGTGTTACGCAATAAAGGTCCCTCCATCTCCTTAAGACACCAGTCCCACCGCCAACGAGAAAGCGTCTAGCTATTGACTAATTTCTCGCTCAAGAAACGTACAATACACGTAGGTCCCGTGTCAGTAAGAGATACATACATACACATTAATATTTGATCGCTGACTGTAGTGTTCACACTGCCAGCGAGAACTATCTCACCACTAGTTAGTCGCAGCGACAAAAGCAATCAAAGAAAAAACTTACTCAGCGACGCTCGCTTGGCGGGCAGAACACTCGCTGCTCGTTGCTTGCCAAGGCGTGTGTATTTTTATTTTATTTCATTTATTAAGAGGCCGACAACACCTAAAACGCGGTCACTGTCGGACTGCATAGAAAAGAAAGAGAAGCGCGATGACACAACGTTGGTAATTTATTGCAATATGAAGCAATTATCGATTTACAAAAAAACTATAGATTGTATTAAAAAAACAAAACACTATTATGCTAATATGTTGCTTGTAGATTAATCTGACAAAAAATCATAATGATTGCATGTATATTAGTATGGTTTTTAATCGTTAAAAGATTTTTTAAAAGTCTTCGTGATTTTTTTCTATCGTATCAAATTAGTTGTATTATGTTTTCAACACACTATCTATCTAGCATATATCCTGAAGAATATCGTATATTTTTCCGATTTTGTTTACTGCAGTGGATCATATACTTTTAGGTATTATAAAACTTACAAAATTTGCGTTTAGGTCCTGTAGTCCCCGGAAAACTAACAATTACACACTATACATGGTTCACAATAGCTTATAATCTAGGTATATCAATGCGTAACTAACTACGTTATCCACATATTCGAATTGAAATTTGGAAGAGCACGAGTACAACATTACTAATTAATCATACAAATGAATATATTATTATCTAATTCTTTTAATACAAAAATGTATATACATTTAAAATAACAAAATACGGTCAATCATCTTTTATTCGATAATTTTAAGTAGGTCAATGCGAATTTTGTTAGCAGACAAAGAGAACAAATCTAATTCTGGAAAATGGTTCATTGATACATTTTTGCCAAAAGACGTAGACGTGAGCGGACAGCCGCGTTGGTGCGACAAGAGGACACTGCAAATAACAGGCGTCCACACACCCCACGCCGCATAACAGTTCTAGGTACTATATAACACAATTTGTTTGTTAACTCTGACCGTCTTGTTCCAAAACGAGATCTAACTTTAGCCTGAAGTTACACCCTTCAGTCAGTTTTTGTATTTCGAACCTTATTCCAACTGATGTAAAGTTCTAAATACAAAATTCAAATTTAGAGATGGGATTAAAATATTTTTTTGTACTTAGAACTTCAACATTGTCGGAAAAAAGTTCGTAATTAAAAAATAGCTCACTAGTTTCAAAACCTTATTTTGTAATAAGGCCGTGAGTTTAGTTGCTAGCTCTACTCCTTCCCGTTAATCGCCGTCGATGGGACAGGTGCCTAAAAGGGTTGCAAATCGCTGTCGCTTCAGCCTCTTCCTTGTTCACACCCCAACATTAAGGTCGCGGAGGCCGCATCAGGCAGTGCCTCTAAATGGCGAGACTTCAAAGGGCTGCCTCACAATAGTCAAGTTTGTGTATAAATTATGACAAAGTAACAAATAACTATAATTTGAAAACTTGTGTATGTTGAATAGACAAACGTAATTGGATTTGTTGTAATATTTCTGACCAGCTGAATAAGGTAACTTTGGAGTTATTGCAAAAATCCCAAAATAACCCGGGTTGCCAGCTTTCAGAAACCAGAAATTAGTGAAGTCAGGGTTTATTGCTACAAAAATTATCCGTATATCCAAAACACAACTGTCATTCTTTGACAGTTATCTATAATGGGTATAATAACGCCCTTTATTCGGCACGGTTTCTTTACGGTACTGCGTATAAACCGCGCCGTAGAAAAACCGTGTCTGTCAACATATGTACATCCATAGTGATCCATAGAACACTGATGACTGCGCCTACACACGGCGAATAAACCGTAGTTAGTTCGCAGCTAATTGAAGTAGGGTGTCAATTTGTTTAATAATTAATTTGCCTTACTAAGCATTTTCCAAGCGTGCCTGTATTCGCGTGGAAGTTCGAAAGGGTTACCGAGGCCCCTGGCAACACAGGCAACGGAAGTAATACGGGTGGGTTTTAGTCATTAAGAGTCTGACACAGCCTCCCTCTCCAACCAGAGCGGTAGAAGTTATTTGATAATTTCCCACCCACAAAAAAAAAAGCCTGCCTGTATGGCGTAGGTTAACATTTAAAGCAGGCAGGAATTTGGGATCACGGGCGCTCAGAGTGGGGACTCCCCGCCCACTGAGTGACCTCACAGAAGACGGCGCACAGTGGTCACGTGCTGCCTTGCATATTTGGACAGTAAGGTTTCGGGGAGACTGTAAAGGGGTTTATGCAATCATCCGAAGATGACCATAAATTGCTAGATGTCCATTGAACTAAAATATCTTAAGTTGAATGCGTCTGCTTAGCGACCACATGGCATAACTAACGGGCGAGTCGAAATGTCTATCAAATTGGAGTCTGCTTCTAAAAAGAAACTGGCCAAGTGCGTGCCGGACCAAGCAGAATGATGGGTTCTGTGGTTGGAATGAATTTGTCCTAACAACAAACTTAACATTGTAGTTGGAAAACATGTTCTCCGCAGTTGGTTGAATAAATACGTACATTCCAACTGAAAATAAAGTTGGCCGACTATTACTCGTTAACTTGTAGCAGCGTTAGTTTCAATTTCATTACATATACTACTTGTTATGAGTAGGTAACGTCACTATTGTGATTGAGCATCACTAGTCGAGAAGAAGGCGGGCTGTCAAGATGGCGTCCGAACCACGGCCAGTCCTCTTCTAAGACTTTAGATTTAGAACACATAATAAATCAAGCTAATTGAAGTCTAGTGTTATCATTTTTATAATAAACCGACGAAAACACTACGGCCGTATTTTTTTTTACATACCCAACGCAAC
The DNA here is from genome assembly GCA_905333075.3 of Atethmia centrago. Taxonomy (NCBI): domain Eukaryota; kingdom Metazoa; phylum Arthropoda; class Insecta; order Lepidoptera; family Noctuidae; genus Atethmia; species Atethmia centrago. The sequence continues at coordinate 22,725,133 of HG995385.1, forward strand.
CATTTAGCTGGCAGGGCGGGGGCTAACAAAAATTAGCAGCTTAAAGCTTTTTCGCAAATTAATCCCTGAATCGAAAAATGGTTATCACAGACCCGCATTGTTTTTCAACGGCCTATCCAATGATCTACACTATGAGATAGACGAGAAGGAAATATCATCCCCAAATAGCCCCCGTAAAATGGGGATGCTAAGGGAGGTACGCTACAATTTTTTTTTGTTCAAGATTATATTTTAATTGATTAATATGTAGGTACCCATGCCAAATTACAGCTTTCTAGTACTAAAGGATTTATCTCAGTTAAGCCGCGGACAGACAGACAGATGGATGGACATGGCGAAACTCGAAGGGTTCTTGGTTAACTACGGAACTCTAAAAACAGCATCAAAAGATTTTTTCAATACAAATATTTTAAAAGTATCAATGTTCTTGGTAGCCAGTTAACGGTCTCGTCCTGACATTACACTAGGAAATGATACTGAAATGTCAACTACTACTTACAAAGTACAGACAGCAAAAGTGTTAGGTGTTAAGAAATAATAGCGGGAAAATGATGACAGGGCGTCAAATCACAGAGTAGCCTAACTGGTTTGCTGGCTAGACTGCAAATTACGAGAGATGAGTAACTTGACATACAGCTATTCTATTCATCTTTCTGTATAATGTACACTGATGACTAGATTGACAGATCACGGTAAAGGAATTAGCCTGGAAGACTTGTAATGACCTACTTTTGTGAGGAGGGGCTTTAATACACCAAGGAGAAATCTAAATATTTATTAAATATGGAGGCATTGGCAGAGAGTACAACTTTGTGCCCTTTGGCGTCGAGACCCTCGGTCTGTGGGTACTAAAATTATAAATATCTGCGCCATAAGGCATAAGTCCAGTAGCATACTTTAAATACGAATTGCGCCCTAATTTTACGACAGCCCCAATAAAAATAACTTTAGCAACACGACACACATTTTACTATCATCCGAAGGCCTTTATGTAACCATTACTTCGTACCAAATACTTGGGTTTACCAAACGCTACTCATTCTATTAGCACCGTGGGTAAAAACATCAAAAAACAATTACAACGTTGACAAAGATATACATTGCATTTGTTCTACGCAACCTTTAGATTTGTATCAAAAACTTGGCAAGTCAAACCAAGGCTTTTTGTACAATTATACCGTATGGGAACTGGATAGAGCGCATAATTGTTTATTGTTCTATTCGTTAAACAATTGGACAGTTGCGAGATAGGAACTGTGGTGACCCTAAAAGATGATTTCCAATTTTTTTACCATAATGTTCTGTAATGCTCAGTGGGTGATTGTATTCTCGCGTTATATAAGAAACTGGTACGCACGGGAAACAGAAAATAGGCAAAGGTATCTACACAGTTGTCTTCTTACATAGTATGTTGCCTAGACCTAAGGAATCAACACTTTTTTACAAAAAAACAAACGACTTCGGAAGTCGGTGGCAAAAACTAAAAAAACAGACCCAAACACACAGACTTCTGAAATTAAAGTTATTTTTCACTTAGTGTAGTTGTAGTGTTTTTTTTTGGAAGTCGGTTGTTGTTTTTTTTTTTGTTTTTATTTAAGTTTTTTATTTTTCACTTTTTAGTGGGTCAGTTTGTAATTTGTTTAAGTTACAATAGCCTAATGTCAACTGCTCATCAGCTTTTACGAAATATTGCTTTTCCCGATGCAGGGACGTTAATTGCCGAGGAGTTTTCCTGGTAAGGACCAGGAGATCTGGAGCCATATGCATTGTGACGAACTCCATGTAAAACTCCAGTATTACATGGAGTGACTGCCTATCTGAACTCCACAGCCCGGTTACTGGGCAACACGATACCCCTTGGTAAGACTGATTGTCGGGCTTCTGTCGGCCTCTAATGCCTGTCAAAGAAATATTCAAACTTATTTAAGACGCTAACAACTTATATTATTATGTTATTATTATTATAATTTAATAATAAATAATCCATCACTGGATGCAGTTTGGCATTCGAAATTTTATGATATAGTTTTAATTATAATTGTTTAATGAAGAGATAAAATGCTTTTAAAGATAATAATGAGGTGTTTTTGAAGATATTTTTTACCTATTAAAGTATATTTAATTGTGTTTTGAGTTCCATCACTGTACGCAAAAATGACTTGAAAATATCCAATTATTTTTTTTTATAGATATACAAGATATCGAGATACACTGCTTTAAAAACCTCCTTTTTGACCGTTTTCAATAAATCTCCGCCTTAAGCAGTAATTAGTGCCAGTATTTATTTGTTATTAACTACACATTGGTGCCGATTCCCTTGTTTACAAACTAAACTAAATTTAAGTTCAGTGCATCTTTTTCTTTCTATTTCATTAAGAAAAGGACAGAAGATAAATTTTAGTTTAGTCCTGTCAAATTAATCAGCGCCTGTCACTACTCCATACAAGTTTAGACGTGATTAAAAACTTGCCTACTAAAATTACGTCTATTTACGTCAAGCAGTGATTAATTTGACAGGACTAAACTAAAATTTATCTTCTGTCCTTTTCTTAATGAAATAGAAAGAAAAAGATGCACTGAACTTAAATTTCGTTTAGTTGGTCAACAAGGGAATCGGCACCATTATCAAACAAAAACAGTTATCATTTCAGAGCCCTCAATAGTTCTTAGATATATTCTCAAATCTAACAAGATACATTCAACATTCACGGTACTAACAACAATACAAACGAACCAACTCACAGAAGAATTCATACATTGATTGAAACTGATCAACAATTGCAGGCACAAGACAAATTGATGTTCTGTTATCGATCGATCATCAATACAAGATGGATGGAGTAATTAATAACACTGCCAGCTATTGTACTGATTCCTATTCATTAGAATTCAATATTCAGATGATTGTAGTTGAACGTCGAGTACAAGGGAGCAAATGTGGGGATAGATGCTCAAACCAATACGAAATGTGTTATTTATGTATGAATATGGATGGCTAGGTATAAGAAAAAGGCAGAGGAAATTTAGATAGATTATGTGAACGATGATTCGGTTATATAGGCAGTGGATTCTGAGATGACTGATACTAAAATATATGGACGAAAAGGACTTACTCCACCGACTCCTTTTAAATTGGGAAAGAGCAGGATGGGCCGCTCCAATATCAGATAATTTGACAAATAAATATTTACAAATAGTCTTCTAAGTTTGTCAGGGCTTTATGGGGTACCACTGGTTCAATTCATTTTCATTTCGTTCATTCAAAAAAACAAACGAGAAATAAACGCAATTTGCAGAGGTTACTCTGCCATATGGCAGAAATTTTATTATCTTTATTCTAAAAGGATTCCAACCAAGAGAATGAAGGACGAAGGCAAGGACTGATGCTTTTACCTTCTTTCTTCGTTCAGCTAGAGTGATCTCTATCTAGGATACACGTACAATTCTAGAATAGTCTACTCTAGCTTCATCGCTTAGTCTTGGACGAAAACATAAACGAACCTTCTAACTTAATCCCTATCAGAACACAACCTTCCGCTTATCTCTGGGTAATGACCCAAGTACACTATGGGTGGTTTAACACGTTTCTTATCATGTTAATGGCAGATTAACGTGTATATCTTCATACTCATTTCCTATTGGGTAAGCGCACAATACTTCATGCAAATCCATTACAAGGTTCCGTCTTAATGAAGCCACATACAAAGATTGGTTGGTTGATTGGTGAACGTCATAATTATGCCAAGGTACCTTTCTGCGAAGATGTAGTGGTGCTCAAGACTTGCTTGTGATGTGCGCGGTTTTAGGCAGTAGTGTACACCAACAACTTGCCAGTTAAATAGGGGGTGAGCCTATTGCCATCAACCGGGCACAAATCCAGACTCCGGGCTGCTAGTAATAGAGTTCCATGTTCTACTGTCATAAACTAAGGATCTAAGACATTTACCAACTTACAGTAAAGAAACAAGAATTTAGGAATCCAGGACCTTTATTTTAAAGTTTATTCGACAACACACGGTGAGCAATGATGGTGACCATTGAATACATTTCCGCATGACACAAGGCCAAGCATGGTATATTGCAATCTCCTTGAGGGTCGCTCTCCGAGCTCATATCCAGCTGAAGGCTATAACGGGTTAATGACCTTCCTATTTGAGTACACACCATAACATGTACTGCAATAACTCTCTCTAGGCTACCTTGCCAACACTATTATTACCTATCAAAACCACTGCAATTTCAAATGACCTCGCAAGTACTTACTTATGTAGTAAACACACGAAAGAATGCAAAGAATCCGCCATCTTTACTCAACCGACCAAATGCCATGTAGTTTCAAGTCAGGAGTCGGCTCGCTTAATGCACACATGACAAAAGATGTAGGAACCCAGATGCAAAGCTTGTTTTGTAATATCAGCATCAAATAAATAGCTACAGAAAGTGAACTTCGCAAGGGATCGAGACTACATTACGATGCGAAACGAAGCTGCGTTTGCCGAATTGTCACCTGAGGGAAGATCAGCACCCATGATCTTCCTTACGCATAAAAACCTATGCTATGGTTAAAGACAATAGGCACTCATTGGACACTCAAGACACAGTGATACAATGACACTATTCAAAGCTGGTCAAGAACCCCGAAGACTTAATGACTTAAGGCGATTTAACACGTTCAGGCCAGGGTGTACCACCGCATCGGTGGCCACGTCACACTAGATTTTCAATGTTTTAAGAAATTTACGCTGCCTTGAGAAAACGTGTTGTAGCTAACGTTCCCACCCTGTAAGATAGATAAATATTCATGTAGCTCAGGAGTTGAACATTGGTGACGCCCTGGGCGTCGGGAATCCCAGGCGGATTTTCGGCCACCGTAGGCGCGGGTTTGCTTACGGTAAGCAATGGGTAGCTCGCCGTCCGATAAGGACCAGGCCCGGCTCGACGGCACTTTGTGTTCCACACGCGCCTCAAAGAGATGTCAGCACAAGTGTAAGAGTCCACTAGGGCCGATGCCTGCCCGGGTCGCGGGAACGTCCGAAAGGGATACCGAGGCCCGTGGCAACACAGGCAATGGAAGGAACACGGGTGGGTTTTAGTCGGCAGATTCTGACAAACCCTTCCGCTCCACCCAGAACGGGAGAAGTTATTTGATAATTTCCGACCAAAAAAAAAAGGAGTTGGACATTGTTAGGCAGGACTTTTGGTTTATGGGGCAGTGATGTACCACCGATGGCCCGTGAAGATTTGCCCCGTAGTATAACAGTTCATTTGGGTGCGGTCTGAATGATACGGCACTACCATAGTGGACGCCATGCCGCGTAAATCCTAAAACATTGCGTGGGAGTTGACTTGACAGTTGGCACTGTTGGCAGCGAGTATTTCTTCTATCAATATATGTCAATTTTCTCTTCAAAACTCAGTTCTGTGCTTTAGTTTTGTTCAGCTTAAATTTTTGTGTGATCTTTTTAGTTGGTTTAAACCTTCTGCAACTTCCTTCTTACTTTGTAATATCAGCGTAATCCCAATCTAGGTCCAGGCGTGTGGCCGAGGTCGCATCATGGCTTAGCGCGTGCCCTAACAACCAATTTAACTCTACCATGAAACCAATCTAATACCACCTCTATGGCGTTCAACATAAGAGCCTATACGACTGCTATCATTGCTTAACTCTTGGAATTTGACAACGATAAATCTGTAAATTGTGTAAGCCAGAATGGAACGTATACTGGAAGTAATAAAGGTGTGCCTAAGTGCAAGATTATTCCAGATCTTTACACCTATCGGGTTACGCGCCCCGACTTCCTCGTTGCAAAGCAAGTAGGATCGCCATTTGTTGTGATTATACAGGACTGTTTCACAAAACAAGTTTAATTGCAATCATTACGTGTATGTTCCGTGAGGTACACAATAAGCTTTGGCCATGGTTTTAGAGAACATATAAGTCTTTTATATCGTAGGTGGCTTTAAAAGCAGCTGAAAGGTTTGTCAGTATTATCTTTCCATCGTAACGCTTGATGATAAAGCTTTCAGACCACTTCATGACGGGAAAAGGTTGTCGTCACCTATCAACACCAAAAAATCTATGGGAATGCGGAAATATGGCCGAGATGGTGTCTGAAATGGGTGAAATGGGTTATGGTGTCGGAAATTGTACGTCCGACCAGCGGGGTAATTGCGTAAAACACTATCAATAGACTTATGAGTTGTAGGTCGTGGGTTTGAACCCATACAGGTGCTTTACTTTGTGTAAATAATTTTATCACCACTGCTCTCAAAAGGGTGAAGGAAAACATCGTGAGGAAACCGGCATGTCCTGGAACCAAACATTCTAAGACATGTGACATCTACGAAACCGCACTGGGCGCGCGTGGACCACGTGGTTACGGACCACTCCCTCTCGAAGAAAGGAGGCCTGTGTCCCAGCAGTGGGAACATTATAGGCTGATTATGACTATTAATAGCAATGGGTTTCATTTTGACAGATCAACAACATTCATGGCGTTATTTACGCTGTTGAACAGACAAATTTTTCGAACATATGAAGCAATGGATAAGCAAAATACTTCAAAATCATTCAGATTGTGATTGATACGCAATTTGGGTGCAGGACATCGCAATTTTTGTACCATAAAGTGGTACTATCGCGGGTGTCCAAATCGGACCACTTTTAAAACAAATCCCATGCTCACGATGACCACATCTGTTTACCGCCCCTTTTTGGTGGATTGATTGATTTAACCCCTCGCGTCGACCAATATAAAATAATTTCTTTTGTTTAAATACATTTCTCAGGCTCTAGTCATCACAGATGTCTGACCACCCTTTACTCGTTTTTTTACGGCCTTTTTTTCATTTACAAAGGACAAAGGACTGAGCAAAAATGTGATGCTGCAATAGTATAAGTTGATGAGCGTAGTAGAGTTACTATAGCAGCCGAGCGCGGCAAGCAGGAATAGTCCTGACGGTGCCGGTGGTCCGATTTGAACACCCGCGATGGTACAATTAGTACAATTGGTACGTGCCAATTAAAAAGCTAGTAAGTGGGGACTCTTATACTAAAATCAAAACCGAGTTTCCGAAAACCACGCAAAGGTAGAAAGCACTACAAGTAGCTATATATAGAAACGACAAATTTTGAAACCAATAGAACACCTCTTTTCAAAGCCCCAAAAATACACGAACTCTAAAACCTATCTCACAATCCTCACAATTCATACCCATTGGCCACTAGCCATTTAAATTCCTCTCATTCCTGGTCATAAAGGCATTATCCAGAAAACTTACTAACACTTATACTTGCTACATTGTTGCTGAGTGACGCACGAATTCACTTATCTGAATCCCTCCCATAAATTCAGCTCTCTACCTACGAAGACGGCTTGATTATGAACCTCACTTACTGTTTCACATTATTTTAGATACTGATTGAAGTTTAGCTGTCATCCTGTGTGTGTTTTAATCGTTCGTTGGTCAGTGAGGGTAAATTGATGAATCAATTTAGACTACAAACAATTTTTACTATTTACGTACATAGCACAAAAATTTTGAGTAAAAAGAATTTTGAAATAAGATGTGACTAAAAACTATTGTATGTGTGTGGGGGTGGGTGTGTGTGAATGAAGAGTGTGTTAGGGTGTCTGTATAAGTGTATGTATGTGTGAATGTTGTGTGAAATAATTATGTTGAGTGTTCTAAGTACAATTTTGCTTACCCTTACATAAGCATTTTTTCTGTTGCTTCCTATGAATAGTCGAGAAGAAACGAGTACACCATTTTTTTACAGTTGTAGTGAGTTAAGTTGTATACTGGACAAAGTTTATTTATTTCATTATATAAAGAAGGGCCAAGAAAGTAAAAGAATCTTTTAATGAACGTGGAACGTGCACGTGGGACAGTACAAATTAAATCTTTTCTACGTTTATTGATTGACCTATATGGTGTTTTTTGGTGCTGTAGGAGAACTACTTGAATGATAAAGTTTTGTCTTACGTTTGGAATATTCCACTTACTGTACAATTCATTAGTAGGGAATATGATTGGGCGATAGGTAGCAACTTTTAATACTGCTCTATGTGCTATCTCTAATGGTTTTAGTGTAGTTTTAGCGGCACCACCCCAGCACGAAATGCAGTATGTGACAATAGATTGGCATAAGGCAAAATAGACATTACGTATGACAGTATAGTTGGCAATTTTCCGAAGTGTTTTAAATATATATATAAGTTTACGGACCCTGCCTGTGAGAGTGTTTATATGGGACTTAAAGTTAAGATTTTTGTCCAATATCACACCAAGATATTTAATTTGGTCTACAGGGGTTAATGATGGGCAGATGCAAAGAGTTTGGGGTTGATTATTGCAAGAGTGGGCTATTAGAGTTATTGGGATACGTGGCTGGGAGGCTGCACTGATTGAGTATGTTAGGAAGTTGGTTTTGGAAGTGTTGAGGGTAAGGGTGTGAAGATTGAGCCAGTTTAGAGCTGAGTTGAATGCTAGTTGAGCTTCAATTTCGAGTTGAGACCATGTTTCAGCTACAACGGTTATTGCAGTGTCATCCGCGAATGATATTATCTTACCATTCAGGATATTGAGGTCGCATAGCTCATTAATAAAGATAAGAAAAAGGGTTGGCCCTAGTATGCTTCCCTGGGGCACACCGTAATGAGTAGGAAGTTCTTTACTGTAGTTATTACATATATTGACAACTTGTGATCGATTAGTTAGGTAGCTCTTGAACAGATCTAATTGAACACCTCTGACACCCACTTTTTCAAGTTTTAAAAAGAGAGTGGTGACTTGGACCGTGTCGAACGCTTTGCGAGGTCTAAGAATATGGTTAGGACTTTTTTTATTATTATTGATACTTTGTACCACGTGATTCGTTAATTTGTGCACTGCGTCACAGGTTGACGAGTTTTTGCGAAAGCCGAATTGATTAGGTGATATTAGCTTATAGTGTTCCAAGTAGTTAACTAATCGCTTATTGATTAAACGTTCAAGCACCTTAGATAGCGCGCTTAGAACTGCTATGGGTCGGTAATTGTTAGGTAAAGTCCCGTCTCCTCCCTTGAAAATTGGATGGATAATCGCCTTTTTAAATGAAGTAGGGAAGACAGCAGTGTCGAAACAAAGATTAAAAATATAGCATAGTGTGGGTGCCAGTAGGGTGGAGTACTTTTTTAGGATAAAGGGCGTTATGCCATCCCATCCAGTGGCAGCGTTAGTCCGCAGAGAGTTAATGGTTGATATGATTTTATCATTGTCGGTATGTTCCAAGACGAAAGATGATGTGGGTGTCATTTTATGTACTGTTTTAGGAGTAGCCGTTCGTTGTAGGGGAGTTTTTCGGATGTTATCAGCAAGGTTTTTGCCCACACTGGCGAAAAAGGAGTTTACTTTGTCACAGCATTCAGTCGGTGATGATGAATGAATTAAAAGAGTAAGTTTAATGAAATGCCTTCTTATGGTTTCGAGAGTAATGGATACTTCAAAGGTAGAAAAGTCAGAAATTCTGAAGTGTTCTTACCAAAGACGTATCGTGTTATCCAGTAACTGGGTTGTAGAGGTTAGATAGGCAAGTCTCTCCATGTAAAATACTCATATCCAGCATGCATATGGAAAGTCTAGAAACCGACCATCCGCCTAGCCTTTTCCCAACTACGTTGGGGTCAGCCTCCAGTCTAACTGGATGCACCTGAATACCAGTATTTTACATGGAGTGACTGCCTATCTGACCTCCATAACCCATTTACTGTGTAACACGATACCCCTTGGTAAGACTAGTTGTCAGACTTTCGGGCTTTTGACGACCCCTAACGACTGTCAAAGATCCACGAATGACAGCCGGGACCAACGGCTTAACGTGCTTTCTGAGGCACGGAGGGGTCTTGGTATGTAAAAGTCACCCATCTACGGAGCAACCGCGGCAAGCGTAGCTTAACCTGATCGATTGACCCGTGTGGCTGTTATTATTTAGCCACTGGAAGACTGGAAACCGACCCCCCCACAAAATTGGAAAATGCTAGGCATGACGAGTGATGAAGACTTCTAGAAATACTCGAAGTTCATGATGACATGTAACTCAAAGTCACGTAACAATTTAACACGAATGTCCATTTATTATGCAAAGCTCAGATCACGATTGTGCTAATCCATCGCCTACGGACACTATTAACCCATTTCTACGAACTTTTACAATTACGTGGGAAGAAGTAATATATATTATGTCCATTATTTACTTCGGCCCAGAGCAGAATCGAGGGAATTACGTTTAAAATTGAGATAGGACCGATAAATTATGACACATGATGTTCCTAACTGGGAAATATGATCATATCATAGTAAGTGATCAAGTGTGCTATGGACTCTTTCATTTATGATCGAATTACAAATAAGAATGTTCAATACAAACGACATTTTCGTGAAGAGAAAGATTTAAGTTATTGAAAAATCAACAGTATAGTCCAACGAACTTATCTGAGCCGCAATGGCTAAAAATGGAACCAACGGAATCACTATAATTATGATCAGTGACAAGGTTTTTATTCACCGGCAGCGCCACCATCATTGAGCTAGAGTTCATAGTGGGACTGTACATCCAAATATATTCTAAAGGTGATTAAGAGGCTGTGGCGCCATCTACATCGCCACATGCGAACTACGCATCACACTGACTTCACGCAAAATCCGTGCAAGCAGAGTTTACCGCGCAACTAGCATCTACACAACATCCCGACAACAACCGTCGGGCAGTTGCCCACCAGCCACGACGCCCGTCTGGTCGGAGGATCCTCCCTTTTCTATGGAGGATGAGTGAAGTTTATTTAAATAAACTCCACCATGTTCCTCATGCCTCCATAAGGCCTTTATCCAAAAAAATACTTTGAAATAATAAATTGTAATGTCAATTATAAATAGTATTCAAAATTCATAAGTAAACAGGTGCCACGGAAACGATGTAATGGCAAGAATGTCTCGTCTTATTGTCTGTCCTGCATTGTCCTCAATGTCGACAATAACATCGATGACATCACAACACTCACCAACCCTAACATCAATAGTCGTAACAATTTAGGTACAACAGCCATGTCCAACATCGTACGATTATTGGCCGATATCGTGAAGACTCCCGCAGACAAGCGCAACGCGACTCTAGTATAACAATTTCTACGAAAACTTAATGGGAATTTTCTACCAGAATCGCGTCGCATCATCGCATCGCGCCTGTCTACAGGAGCCTTGAAGCCATCGTTCACAAAATTAAAACGAATCACCATCTTTGTGTCCAGTCAACTGTAATGCTGAAACATTACCAATAAAGTACCTATGTACATGCAAAATTACAATCATAAAATATGCCTTATAAGTGAAATGACATCATACGATATTCGTTGAAGAACGAAACAGTACTGAGGACCATATGGGTTGGAAATATATTTATGTTATATAGGATAGTGGACAGCCATTACTTAATTCTTACGGCATAAGAAAAGAATGACAAGATAAGTCAAAGACTCCGACAAGATTGACGTAAGACAGGGAATAAAGGCGTAAAATGGAGGAGCTACTTATATGCCCAGTAAATAGCCGAAAAAGGGTGTAAAATCTAATGATTAATTCACTGGAGTAATCATGATGATGTCATCATGTGCTAGCTGTCACTTTGTGTACTAAAAAGGTCATATTTATTGTAATGGTGATCGTTTAATTTCATCGATTTACATAAGTGTAAAATAAATGTATAATAATAAGTGTATGATACGTATAAGTCTAGAATACAATAAAAATAATAAATATGACCATTTTATTACACAAAGTGACAGCTAGCATATGTCAGATTATTCCAGCAAATAATAATTCGACTTTAGAAAAAAACAATCGAATAGCGTTGGGTGGTAGTACCAAGTGTTGCCACCTGAAATTATGCTGAATAGCGGTATTATTGGCACAAGCGTGTTATTTCTCGTAATTATGTAAACTGTTTTTATTTGTTGTTGTGTCAATAAACCCAATTCTCAACCATATTCATAGAACAAAGGCAATTTTAGATTCGATAAGTGGAATCATAGAAAATATTTCTGATTTACTTGTAATACTGTCAAATTCGTCATAAAACAGCAATATTGCGAAATTTTAATCATTTAACAGAGATAATTTCGGTGAGTTACGAAGTTGACCACAAACAATTTATATAATTTTGATCGTGACGGAATTGAGAACATAACACAAGAATGTTACAATTTAGACATCAACACTTGAAGCGAGCGTGTTATCGAAGATGCTACAAATTGTTTGTGGTCGAACATAACTGTGTATTTATGTGGAGATCAAAATGACTATATATAACAACTGCTCCAAAGGATGACAGTATTTCCCAGTAATTGGAATGAAGAGGTCAAATGTTAGTAGCTTCATCTCAAAATGTTATCAAGTCGTCACGTCTTCAATCAATGATCGAAGCTAAATGTAATTGGATTGAAAGGTGACCCTAAGATTGTGAGAAAAGCCAAAGAAAATGTGGATGGATGGTAAGAGGAATGATATCAAAGAAAAAGGAGTGAATGATAGCGTGACGGTTGACAGGGGAAAAAGGAATAAGAAAACGTGTTGCACTTACCCCAAGTAGCATGGAACAAGGGCAGAAATATGATGATTAATTGGTCAAGGACAGCTATGATGAGACACGATTGATTTTCTATTGTTTGACTCCGAATCGGTATCGCGCGGGGCTTAACAGGATAAAAAGAAAAGTATGATGACGATGTTGATGATTAGCGGTGTGAGATAAAGTCAGATGTCGATTGAAGATAGTGAACTGATATAATAAGTGGGTCAAATCAATCTGGCTAGACTGGAAGCCGACAGCATGCAGATGAAGCTGAATACCAGTATTTTACATGGAGCGACTGCCTATCTGATATCCACAACCCAGTAACTGGGTAATACGATATTCTTTGGTAAGACTGGTTTTCAGACTTTGGGCTTCTGACGACCCATGACGACTGTCAAAGATCCAATACAATAAATAAGTGGAAATCAGTATATTATATATTGATATAGCAGAACAAAAGAAACAAAAAGATGCACTGAATAGTAGCGTAGTAGACCTGGATGAGACTCACACAGACTAGGGAAGCATGGCACAAAAGGTAGGACGCCTATACTCAGCAGTGGGTGTCGATGATGATTATCTAGCAAGGAGGTGGCGAGTTTACAGTAAGCAACATAGAAGTTATCGCAAAATCGTGTTTAACATTCTTCAATAGCTTTTACTGCATATAGAATATTACTCAATACATCATCACTATCAAGAATCCACAAACAAAAAACAATACATAAATCTCTTTTAAATTACTGGTATCCAGTAGCCATTGCACACAAACGTGAGAAAATCAAGTCAACATACCCATCAACTAATTATAGACTGCCAATTTAGACATAGATTAGATAACTAGGGTTGCCAAATTTTTCCCCAAAGAAAAAACAGGTTTTAAATGAGGTCGAAGAAAGCAAATGACAAAAAAAATCTTTTTGAATTATTAGGCACTTACTTTTTACTTTTGCGAAACTTTAATCCTCACGAAGTCACTCAAATTGAAAATCAATCATCTCATCATCTGCCTAGCCTTTTCCCAACTACGTTGGGGTCGGCTTCCAGTCGGATGCAGCTGAATACCAGTATTTTACATGGAGCGACTGCCTATCTGACCTCCACAACCCAGTTACTGGGTAATACGATACCCCTTGGTAAGACTGGTTGTCAGACTTTCGGGCTTCGGGCGACTTGGAACGACTGTCGAAGATCCACGAATGAGAGCCGGGACCAACGACTTGACGTGCTTTCCGAGGCACGATAATTGAAAATCAATATTAAATTAAAAAGTGAGGCTCGTTCTGTAATAATATGGTTTAGTGGTCAAAAACAGTATTTTGGATACTTTATTTTTATTCACCAGTTTGATACTTTATTTTCATATTTACTTATGTAAAGATGAAAATAAAGTATTAAACTGAAACTACTACTAGATACTGGTAATGCATGCCTACTATACTTCCTTTTCTTGGCAACACTATAAAATAAAATATCTGTGGTTGGCAACCCTATAGTTAATACAGATTCTTACGTGGCATGTGAACTGCCCTGATAAACCCCTCTTTATCCCACGACCTCTTTGTTTGAATCTTTTTGCTTCATAGTTAACGAAGACGAGAGTGGATTTGCGCATCTATAGTTTTTTGGTGGCGTAATCAACTTGTTTCCTGATGTTATGAAATTAATTGGGGCAGTTTTTATGGGTTTTATTCGATGCCTCGCTATTTAGCTTGAATTGAAGATCAAAGGTTTCCTTATGTTGTCATCCGAAGGGTTAGGCAGAGATCTACCTCAGTACACCCACATTTCACCAGTCCTGTTTAAGTCATAACTAGTCATAAGGCAACGGTGCGGTTTAAAGGAAGATGTAGTGACAAAAATTGAAAAGAGTTAAGAGTCAGCTTAAGTGGTTTGGTCATTTTAAGAGGATGAGTGAAAGGCGACTAACAAAAGGTATTTACAAGGCAGATGTGAGTGGAAACGCCGGGAGGGGACGCCCCAGAAAGACATATACTGAACTCATTGGTGATGTTGTTCAAAAAGGTCAGGGGCGTAGTACTCGCAACCGGCGTGCGTGTATGACCAGATGAAAGTAAACGAAGCAAAAGGAGTAGGATAGTAGGATTTATCACTTACTCAGTTGAGTGTACTAACTAGACTTTGAAAATTGGGAAGCTGTTCCTGTCTCATGCAGCCCTGGTATCTAGGTACAGATGACGCTGCAGAGGCGTATACCAATTTAAATGGAAAATAGATGTAACACTCTTTACAATGATAGATAATATTAAATGTACTTAAAGGTTCAGAAATGGGTTTTATTTTTACCCTATGTGCAAAAAGGAAGCCTATGCGAATAGTATTAAATACAGTATGGATTGAACATTATAAATGCAAAAGAAACTCTTCCTGTCTGTCTGTTAACATTTCCAGTGGAACAAAACTTTAAACTTTATGGAAATTGTTCTACCAGAATCGCGTCGCACCTTCGCGTCGCGCCTGTCTGAGGAAGCCTTTAGCAGTTGAACATTGGATTTATTTATTTATTTTATATTTATTTATTTTACATAGGACAGAGGATTATTAATCCCGGTAGTACGTTCCCATGGGATAGTTTTCGACCTCCACGCGGCCGAAGCCGTGGGAAAAAGCTAGTACTCGTTGACTAAACTAATATTTGTATCGAACTGAATTCAGTACTGCGTGTTGTAGCAACAATATTATTTTTCTCATAGAGGGGGATGAAAAGCAGAGTATGTCACACGTTACCAATATGATTTAACCTCGAGCGACGAACTTTGAATTCCTCGCTACGCTTAGGATTCTACACTAGAATCATTCGCTTTGCTCTAGATTCAAACAATCGCTCTCGTCCTCAATACATTATTTTGGTCCCTTGTGACATAATCTACTATTATTATTGTTGTCATCAATTTTCTTAGCCATACAATGGCGCCGATTCCCTTGTTCACAAACTGAACTAAATTTAAGTTCAGTGCATCCTTTTCTTTCTATTTCATTAAGAAAAGGACAGAAGATAAATTTTAGTTTAGTCCTGTCAAATGAATCAGTGCAGTTAGACTGGCAGTCGACCCCATCGGGTCGACTGCCAGTCTAACCGGATCCAGCTGAATACCATTATTTTACATGAAACGACTGCCTGTCTGACCTCCACAACCCAAAATTTGGACATAAAATGGTTATTGTGACTTAACTATAATAGTTAGGCACATAGCCTCGCGGACTTTTTTGTGGGTAATGATGAGTACTATATAAACATGTAGTACATTATTTTATGTATCATCAACAGTTTTCGCAGCGCACGCCAGATAATGACTTTATGGACACATTTTTGACACCTTGGGTCACATACATTATTGCAATTTTTGTAGGGATCTCTATTTTTTTTTTTTATAAGATATAACCCATGTTACTCGCTGATAATATAGCTTTCTGTATGTGAAATATTTTTTTAATCGTTTTAGTATTTTTTGAGTTTACCCATTACAAACAAACAAATAAAAAAATGTTTTTTTTTTCTCTACAATGTTAGTTTAGATTATTGTTAACATCAATTTGCTAAGCCATAAAATATCTGTTATATCAGCATTACTAAACGTGTGAATTATAAATGAATATAAATATTTAAACACGCTAATATACACGGTAAATATAACGACAGGTAGCTAAGCAGAAATGTCAATAATGTCCAAATATTTAGCAGTCGCTTGGGAAATCAGGTTTTTGACGCGTATCCGTTAGCTTGCATTACTAGAGAGCAATTCTTTGTTTTAAAAATTGACTTTTTGGGTGCAGGTAGTATGGTGGGTCATCTCATCGTGTACCGTGGGCGACTCAATAAATTTGTATGAAAAAACCGGACAAGTGCGAGTTGAACTCGCGTAGTGTGGGCTCCATACAATGAATATGTTATCTACCATGTTTTTTACTGCAAATGTGTGTACGCACAATATTGAGAGATTTACCATTTTATTTTAATACCATAGACTTCTTATAGATTTTCCTGCAATCTATAAGTAAATAACCAGTTTCTGTATTTTTTTTTTCAAAATTTTAGGCTCGGATGTTTCGGTCATAAGGGGCGAATGGTCCATTTTCATTTATCAAATAACTTTAAAAATATTTATCAAATAACTTTAAATATTTCATTTGATATGTCACACAGTAGTACAGTTGGTAATTTATTTATTTTTCTAATTTGCCCTCCAAAAGTGACCCTCATATTTAAAATTTATTTATTTATGTTACACGTTCGTGTTTGGGTCACAGAAATTCATATAATGTGTACCAAATTTCAACTTAATCGGCTCAATAAACTCGGAGCAAATCGGCTGTAACAGACGAACACACGAGTGACCCTATATGGGTTTCGTTTTTTTCCTTTGAGGTACGGATCCCTAAAAATAAGCGGGGCTAATAGTTAGCCAGTCTATTATAAATATTAGTAGTTTGAATCCGTTCTTTGTAGTCGATTTTCTTCAGATTCATTGTATTTTTGGGGTAGCTAT
The DNA here is from genome assembly GCA_905333075.3 of Atethmia centrago. NCBI lineage: Eukaryota > Metazoa > Arthropoda > Insecta > Lepidoptera > Noctuidae > Atethmia > Atethmia centrago. Next base: position 22,742,248 of record HG995385.1, read on the forward strand.
GTTTAGTAAAACGCCCATAATTCGTTTTCGAGACGAATCTATCACCATAGTAAGAGTCAAGGTGTTAGAAATTTCACTTACGAAATCACCTATAAAAAACTTCCTTCAACACATAAAGAATAGCTTTGAGTTCTTCGGAGTCGAATACACCGATGCCAATTCCGTTCAGATCCCAAATTCTCGACTCACGGGGTGAAAGTTCAATTCAGAAGACTGCATGTTTGCACCCACGCCTTCTTCAATAACTTACTCAACTCCACAACCGAATCCAACTGTCTCTATCTTCGTGTTGTTTACTTCAAAATCCAGGTCACCAAAACAAAACAAAGTCTTCTGCTCACACTAAGCTACATCTGAACTAAAACAATGCTAATATCATACTAGTGCCATTCCAGTACGAGTCGTCACAGTTTCCACGATATTGCACAACAATGCCACGAAAGTGATGCCTTGTTATGAGCAGAATTTAACGTTTAGAAGTATATCACGGTTGCGTAAGTAGTTATCAAGTAATTAATTACTTTCTCAGAGTAGAGGAGTTAAGTATGATGTGTGAGAGGAAATTATAGTAGCAATTACACAATGTGGAGACGACATTGTGCGCTTATACAATTTCTAACGTGACGATATTATTGTGGACGTTCACGCCGTCACGATAACAGGTAAGTAAAATGTATGGAAATATACGAAGACGCTTTTAAATTTCCGTCCACGATAACGTTATAACGTGCTCGTTTTTTTTTAATACACTTTATGGACGATATTATCGTGGACGTGCATGTGCACGATAATATCGTCACGTTAGAAATTACAATAGTGCACAGTAAGTCAAAACATTGGCATAGGAGTGCTTTAAAATTATCGAATAAATCATAACACCGTAATTGAAACATGTTAGTCGACTACATTGAATACTAGCTGCGCCCCTCGGTTTCACCCGCATATGTCTCTATCCCGTGGGAATATTTGGGATAAAAGTATCCTATGTCCAAATCCGGGTCATAGTCTATCCATGTGCCAAATTTCATCCAAATCTGTTCAGCCGTTTTAGCGTGAAAAAGTAACAAACAAACAAAACAAACTCACTTTCGCATTTATAAGATTAGTTAGGATTTACAATTGCAGACATGTTAAGTAATCATTTTGCATAATTAAATGTAACGAACAAACTCATTTATAATATTAGTTCGGATATTTAGATGAATTTTCGTATGCAAAACTGGGAACGTCATTAGATATACGAAGTATAATTGAATAAAGATTATAGATTACATATTCATTGTACGGAACCCTGCGAGTTAAACTCGCACTTGTCCGGTTTTAAACTCAAAACTTAAGACTCTGTTAAATGCATTCTCGTCTAACAACTCAAAAAAGGCTGTAACGATTAAAACTCTATACGGCCCTTTGTGCACACGTTTTAATTGCTGTGAAAAATTACGGCTTATACACCGTGTGTAGGCACTGTCGTCAGTGTTCTGTGGATCACTATGGAAGCTTGTTGACAGACACGATTTTTCTACGTCGCGATTTATACACCTTACTGTAAAAAAACCGTGTCGTGTACAAAGGCCCTAATTGTTCCCTCGTGAAAGAATTTTGTTCATATTCTCCCAAAACAGTAGTTCACAAGAATTTAAATGAAACAATCTCAAAATACTTTGTATCATGACTTCATGGCTCAGATATAATAATGATAAGTTTAGGACTAAACAAATTTACACCAACTAAAGTGGTCAATATCTTTAATCTCTCGTAAAAATACTGTAACGATGCTACCATAGAGTGCAGCGATGAAGTTTAGAAAACATATTTATGTTATGTTAGTTTTTTGAGTCCAGTACATACATAATTATGGGGTTTTTTCCTTCGTAAGGTGTTAACCCTATACAGGTTCACGTGGAAGTTCGAAAGGGTTACCGAGGTGGCAACACAGGCAACGGAAGGAACACGGGTGGGTTTTACTCAGTATGAGTCTGACACACCCTCCCGCTCCGCCCAGAGCGAGAGGAGTTATTTGATGATTTCCCAACCAAAAAAAAAAATACCCTATACAGGGTCAAATTAAATTAGGTGGCAAAACTTCGCAGACGTAATGGGTATCTCTATAAGCCCTATATAAGGATGGGTGACCATCTTTATATACCAAGACCCCGCCGTGCCTCGGAGAGACGCTGACAACACGTAAACCGCGGTCACTGTCAGACTGCATAGAAAAGAAAGAGAAGCGCAATGACACAACGCTTGTAATTTATTGCAAAATATGAAGCAATTATCAATTTACTCAAAATTGAGTTGACTAATCGAAAATAAAAAACAACCAAGTTCTGCATTCAAATAAGACGTTCTTGTTATTAATTAAATACGTAACGTATGTTGATATTTAATACAGATATTTTGGATAGGAACTCAAGGTAAGAGGTTAGTTTAACGTTAGTTTGTATCGAGATTTTTTTTCTAAACATGTTTTGGTAACAACCAAGTTCTGAGAAATATGTTCAAAATTAACATATATTTTTTCCGCTACTACAAACTATACAGATTTGTCCACTTTTTTTCTTAAGACAAGCCTATTTCGGTCATTTGCTTCTTGTCAGCCCCTTAAGCCATTGGTCCCGACTGTCATTTGTAGATCTTTGACAGTTACGGGTCGTCAGAAGCCCGAAAGTCTGACAACCAGTCTCACCAAGGGGTATCGTATTACCCATTGAATGGGTTGTGGAGGTCAGATAGGCAGTCGCTCCATGTAAAATACTGGTATTCAGCTGCGTTCGGTTAGACTGGAAGCCGACCCCTATATAGTTGGGAAAAGGCAGGCAGATGATGATGATAAGCGCGAATAACTCTGTCGTTAAAAAAAAACAGAATAAATAAAGAGCAAATCTTTCTATAGAATCAGAGTCAAAGCTTCTGACGACCCGGAACAACTGTCAAAGATCTACAAATGACTTCCGAGGCACGGAGGGGTCTTGGTACGTCAAGATGTTCACCCATCCACGGACTAACCGCGGCAAGCGTAGCTTAACCTGATCGATCGACCTGTGCGGCTGTTATTACTAAGCCACAAGCCCCTCTTTTTAATACTCTCTGTAGCCTAAAATTACAATTGTCATAACAGATAACCTTTATTGTTGGTACAACTGGGGGGTAACCATCACCTCTTAGAGCAGTATTATTTCAATATTACTTCAGCGTGAGAAAAAGATGGAGCTATAAGTCCTGTATAGCTCCATCACTTTCCCACTGTGAAGTAATATTATAATAATACTGCTATATGAGGTGATGGTTACCCACCTTTTTTTTTTTTTTTTGGGTGGGAAATCATCATCAAATAACTTCTCCCGCTCTGGGCGGAGCGGGAGGGTGTGTCAGACTCTTACTGACTAAAACCCACCCGTATTCCTTCCTGTTGCCTGTGTTGCGGGGGCCTCGGTGACCCATAAGTACCTTCCCGCGACCCCGGCAGGCATCGGCCCTAGTGGACCCCTACTTTGTGCTGACGACATCTCTTTGAGGCGCGCGTGGAATACGACGCGCCGTCGACCCGGGCCTGGTCCTTACCGGACGGTGAGCTACCCATTGCTCACCGTCCGCAAGCCCGCGCCTACGGTGGCTGGAAATCCGCCCGAGATTCCCGACGCCCAGGGCGTCTCCTGCGGCGGCTAGGGGCGAGAGGGCGCGAAACGTGCCTTTCCCTCAACCGTCCCGCCTCCTCCTTCGCGAGCATTACTGCTTCGCAGAAGGAGGTGACGGCTGCCTATGCCCTCTCGCTCCGTACCATGGCCTGAACCAGGGCCGGACGCGAGAGGTCTCTGCCGTCGATCGCCTCCACGAGGACACGGCGGTGCTCTGCCCAAGCCGGGCAGACCTCCACCGTATGCTCCACCGTGTCCTCCGGGCATGGTTACCCCCCTGTACCTACAATAAAGATTATCCTATGAAAAAAAAACCATTGAAATCGAGACTGCTTCTACAATATCCACTTTAAAATCCTTAATATCAAAGTGCCAACAACCAAACCTTCCGTCTCCGTCACACAAACCAACAATATATGTCAAGGCATTTAAAACCACAGCATGCACTTCAGTTCAGTACGGTACAACGAACAAAATTTACAAATAATACAGCTATAATGTCGTCACTTCCTGGCATAACGTAGGACACAAATGTCGAGACTTCGAATCGGGTCGTATTTTACCTCGTTTTATTGTCGGTCTCCACCTTGTTGTGAACTTGTGACTGGCCAGTAATATTTTGTAATGGGTATAAAAATCAGCTTTATCTTACGAACATTTTTACTTCGCTGACTGCATTCCCGGAGATTACGCGCGCTGATTTTATTTTTTTAATTTATTTTGTGTTATAAATTGCTGAGTTCAACATTCTGAGTTGGATTGTGGGTGAAGAAATTTTTTATTATCGTTATTATAAATACTTATTCATATCTTATTTTTAGTAAAACGTAAACTTAAAGCAGACTTGTTGACACAGATTTTCGTGTGCTATAATACATTTTTTTGATAATAAGACTGATGTAGACATTCGGCACACTTTCAAGTTGGACACTACATATTAAATCTACCGGATTCAAAACCCACAGACCCAAGAATCGAAATAATTTTACCTAAAAGGACATTTCTAGAGTTACATAAAACAATAATGTATCGGTTTACGATCGCAATTGACATGTAGAGATGGCTCAAGTTGTAAATTACTGGGTCAACGAACGGTTACACATTGGACTCGTACATTACGTACTATTGCGAATTTCAGAACATTTTGAAAAATCCTAAAGTATTTTTTCTTTATTGGCATCTCGAAGTTCAACCTAGGAGGTTGTTGTCTACTTAACCGAACTTTTTTGTGGGAGCCTCAATAAATTAAGGCCTCCAGCCACCAGGGTATAAACTTATAAACTAACCGAGTACACGCTAAGGTCACCCCCTGTGGGATACGGACCTCGGCTTAGGGCGTCGCTTGGGGAGGACAGCAAGGGACAGGGTGGATCGGATTCATATTATTATGGGACGAATTTAAAACTACAGGCTCAACGGCGCTGGCTGGCTCGAGCAAGGGTCGGGGCGGGGATGGACCGGGACGTCCCAGCGGGCTTCGGCGTGGCAGGGCGCGGCGGCGGCGAGGACGGAAGGACGGGTGAATTCTATGGAAAATTCTGTGGTTGGGCCCAGTTTTATACCATTGAACTTGGCCGTCGGCTTGTGAATATAGAGCGACATTTAGCCGATAGTCATCATCACCAGTAATCGTGGTTTATCAGCTCCAAATTTTAATCAATTTTAACAATCGACAAAGCTGAAAGGTCTTATATGCCTATAATGACATCTCTGCACTCAAACTGGAGGTACAAACCAGAACAGAGCAACACTGATAAACAACAGAAATTAGTAATAGTACTGCCTCAGACCATCTGTTTTATTGGTTTGAGGGTATAGCATTCTTCACTGAATGATCTCCTTCACAAAGAGCACACAGATCCCGAAACAGATACTACTATCAGATTATCCAAAGAAAAGACTAAAGATGACTTGGCAATAGAATGTAGTCTTAACACTAAGTTACGGACTAACCCCACCCCTAATCTTTCCGGTCATGCACCTAAAAAGGAAGTGCCAGCTACATTCTTACATTATAACCGTACTAAAACAACATGCGATAATAAAAAATGCTTATAAGCACCGTAATTTCGCGCAATCATGTTACATAGAGGTCAGAATAAGCACGAGTTCAAATCTTGTTTGAGATGGGTATGTGATTTTCTGTTAGTGCGAGATGGGTATCGTTAGTATCGTTATTGAAACTACCTCCTAGCATTGCATGCGCTCCTGGTACCAGTAATGATTTTGTGGCAACGGTTGTTCGTATTTGATGATTACTGTTTTTTTTTTGGATTAGATAGGTAAGTATGTTTTTTTTTGTATAAATAAGTGCGTGATGGTCTTCGGCTTTATATACGTAACGATTAGGTCAAATAACTTTTTTCGAATTTATTTGGCTATGTAATAACAGCCGTACGGGTCGATCTGTGATCTTCAGGGTGGGTCCGTGGACGGAGACCATCTTTACATACCGAGACTCCTCCGTGCCTCGAAAATCACGTTAAGCCGTTGGTTCCGGCTGCCATTCGTGGATCTTTGACATTTCACTGGAGGTCTAACAACTAGTCTTATCAAGGGGTATCGTATTACCCAGTTACTGGGTTGCGGAGGTCAGATAGGCCGTCGCTCCATGTAAAATACTGGTATTCAGCTTCATACGGTTAGACTATTTGGAAAAATTTAAGATTTTCATGTTTAAATTGCAAATGCATTATTTATTTATTTATTCATTCAAACTTCTCGCACACAATTAAGTACAAAGGCGGACTTACATGGTGCATTCACTTGTGGTTGCCAATAACCAAGTATGAATACTTTTTGCTATTTGTATAGAATCTTAAAAGTCGACTGTTATAAAATCATGGCCTTATTTTATCCTCATATGTAGATCTTCCTTCTGGAAGCCGACCCCAACATAGTTGGGAAAAGGCTAGGCAGATGAAGTAGATTTTCCTTAACTTTTAGCAATGTACTAGCACAAGTAGGTTTGCCATGGTTTTGATCTAGGCCAAATCTAGGCAAAGAACTCCATATCGAATCGAAAGGAAATACAAAACTGCTTTCATCACGAGAAAAGGTTAGAGGTGTGCTCTGCGGAAACCCTCAAATTGACAACAATGACAATTCTACGAACTTTCTGCTACAAAACTGTCTAAGTGTCTAAGCAGCCTTTTACAGTGGTTCTCGGTAAGACACCTCTTTCAAATGTCTTCGTGAAAACAATCTATTAGTATTTCCTCCACTAATAGCCTCTTTGTAAGCCTTACTTTGTAACAGAACCACTTATTGGTCCCATTCCTTCCTTAACAGTTAAATTATCTAACACAAGACACAGTACCGCAAATAGAACTTTTTTTTATTTTTACACTTGCATCTCAGACGTGCCACCTATTTATTTACTTAGCTGTGATTCGGTTCAATGAACTTCCCACTGACCACACCAAGCTAACCAAATATAACCATAATATCTTCTGTATAGAGTCCAAGCATCAGCAAAGTCAAATTGGTAAGTCAACTCTACACCAAAGAAACGTTTGCGGTCCGATCACGAAATGTAAACTTATTTACGCATTTATTTCTTAAGTGCTAAGGTCAGTAAAAACGCTCCGCGGTTTTCAGGGAAGCAAAAAATAAATTTGTGCTCCGATATTTACCTTAGAATTTACGCACGTGACGATTCGATGAATGGTTTTCAATGCAAAGTTCTTTTAGAAAAACTTTTTGACACCTACGTTGCCGCGTTGGTTGCGTAAACGCGTTTTGTTTGAAGACCTATGACTTTGGCACCATTGTTTAACAGTTTTCCGCTTTTTAGGCGTTTCGTCGTTTATTTGAAACAATGACGAAATAAATGCACAATGCTGGATTGGAGGAAATGGAGGCTGAACAAAGTGAGTGTTTCCTCATTAGGTATTTCAGTGTCCAAATGCAATGCAATGAACCATGTTTCAACAAGAGTGTCGTAAATTTGTGCGACAAATTGAATACACAAGATGGCCTTATATGGAAAGCACCTTTTTGGGTACATAACCTGATCTAAATATAATGCATACCTCATCAAACTGTAGAAAAATGAGGAATGGAGTATAAAGTCATCATTGGAACTTATGGTTTTCTTCAGGAGGTAGCTATTTGCTAAGGAGTTTGATAGACTACACTTTGGAAGACGTCGCAAAACTTGCTGACTAATTCGTCTTCCAACACACCATGTTGATAGCAGTAGCAAGCCTTTTTTTTTAAGTGAGTAATTATCAAATAACTTCTCCCGCTCCGGGCGGAGCGGGAGGGCGGGCGTGTTGGACTCTTACTGACTAAAACCCACCCGTGTTCCTTCTGTTGCCTATGTGTTGCCAGAGGCCACGGTATCCCTTTCGGAATTTCCCGCGACCCCGACAGTCATCGGTCCTCTCAGACCCCTTCAGTTTTGCTGACATCTCTTTGAGGCGCGCATGGAACACAACGCGCCGGCGACCCAGGCCTGGTCCTTATCGGACGGCGAGCTACCCATTGCTCACAGTCCGCAAGCCCGCGCCTACGGTGGCCGGGAATCGCCTTGGGATTCCCGACCCTCAGGACGTCTCCTGCGAGCAGTAGCAAGCCTGGCTAGTTTATTTATCAATTTGTGACGTCATTCCATGAGCAAATCTCTAATAGCCCATGCCAACACAGTACACAAATACCATCGTGGATTTTAAATGGCGCTTGGACCAAGATTGTATGCACCTTATTTCATTCCTTACTTACCAAGGGGTACCGTGTTACCCAGTAACTGGGTTGTCAGATAGGCAGTCGCTCCATGGGTAAAGGCAGGGCAGAATGATTGATTTCTTTCCCTACTTCTACGGAATGTGTCAGTGTAATGTATGCATGTTTCGCTGTGGTTTAGGAAATACTCTACGTTGCACAAATGTTGACTTTAGCACAACAAACGCGAACAGTGCCAAATTTCCATTGACTCAAATAGAGCGTGACTACGTTTGCACGAATTTACGATAACATCCAACCTCGTATATCTAGCCGTGGTTCCGTATCTAGGTACTATTCTCTGCAAATGTTCTTCTTACTAAGCGTGTTGATAGCAAATTAATGTCAGCTCAGAACTTAGCAACAAATACATTATCGTGTAGCGTGTATAAGTTCTCCAAAACGCAGGTATTAGGAATTCTGCAAAGCACATAATGTGCAGCAGTGGTGGCCCAGTGGTAACGGCTAAAGTTTGTAGGTCGTGGGTTCGAACCCAAGCAGGCACTTTACTTTGTGTAAATTATTTCATCACCACTGCTCTCAAAACGGTGAAGGAAAACATCGTGAGGAAACCGGCATGTCCAAGAACCAAAAATTCGAAGACATATGACATCTACCAACCCGCACTGGGCCCACGTGGTAGATTACGGCCCGCTCCCTCTCACAGAGAGGAGGCCTGTGTTCCAAGCAGTGGGATCATTATAGGCTGATTATGTTACATAATGTGCAAAAATTGTTTTGTAAATCTTTGGCGTACCTATTCATTATGGAAAGATTCAGGTATTCAAAGATTTAAATCCAATTCCAGAATGCGAGCAGTGGTGGCCCAGTGGTAATGACCGCGACTTACGAGCCGTAGGTTCGAACCCAGAGCGTCGCTTAACTTTGTGTAAATTATTTCATCAACACTGCTTTCAAAACGGTGAAGGAAAACATCGTGAGGAAAACGGCATGTGCTAGAACAAAAAAATCGATGACATCTAACATCTATCAACCCGCACTGGGCCCGCGTGGTGGATTACGGCCCACTCCCTCTCACTGAGACATTATAGGCTGATTATGCTAAGTAGATTTAAAAAACAAAGCCCAAAAGGTCTTTCAATTTCTCCACGGACCCCAACATTTGATTAAGCGATCAAAAGCGCCGCTAACCATTTCGCACGCACGTTGCTTCACAGTTATAAAAAACATACCTCAGTACCTGAGTACCTGGCTGTTTACTTAAAAACTTGAACTGTCGGCCCCTTTGTTTTCCAATTTGTTTTTGTTAGAAAAAAGGTTTCGAAAATTCAGAAAGGTGCAGGAGAAATTGTGAGAAGTAATCATCTGAATCCTAAATCTGGGGATACATTCAGTGACAGCAGTAATAACTTAGTTTGGTGATGAATATAACAAATAGGGTACTTATGGGTCACCGAGGCCCCCGCAACAAGTTAAGTTTAAGTAAGAGTCTGACACACCCTCCCGCTCCGCCCAGAGCGGGAGAAGTTATTTGATGATTTCCCACCCTCAAAAAAAAAAAAAGGGTCCAAACAGACAGGTGAACTGAAAATAAAGCGCTTGAAATATTTATATGGACCGGAGACTGAGAAGTTTTCTAGAAAAAACTTGCCAACCCATGAAATCTTAGGGAACTGCGAGACCAGCTCTGTTCTAACAAACCCTGAGAATCACTAAACTTGATGAAACGGTACAAATAGATGAAGGAATGGAATTCTCTAAAGGTAAAGACATATTTTTGACAAAGGAGGACAATGTGCAAAAAAAACTGGAATGATACAAAAGAACGATGGATGTAAAATTACCAAAATCACAACGATTTGGACGGATGGGTATTAACAGAACCACTATTCAAACTACCAACTTCAGATAGATCTTAAATAAGCTCCCAATATTTACATCACGTGCTTAAAGTTTACCCAAATGTAGAAATAAAATTGCCATCTGGCACCAAAGGTCAACGCAGATGTTCAAAGATCACAATGTACACACGTTGTAACATACCGTATTATAACAAATATTAATAAAAACCAACCCTAGCACTTGAACAATTAAGCTCAAATTACTATTTACGTCCCCAACAGCTGATTAGACCCATCTGCAGAAATTGTACATGCTAAATTGAACTTTTCTGGAATGCATTAAGGTGTAAAATAGGTTGTGTTAAGCTTCAGGCAGATGGTTCAGCTAAGCACGTGCCTAGAAATTGCTTAGTAAATACAATGAGGACAATGGATAGATGTTACAAAAGGCTTTTTTAATAGCAATGGGTGATGCTCTATGAATCATGTTTCACAAATACACGTGGCTCTGAAGTCGGATGAATCTGGTCACTGTTGAAAGCATTGCATAGTGTGCCATAGCTTCTTTTTTGCATTTTTAGATTTAGCTGCTTCAGATTTTATTCAATATTTAGTCCCCAAATCGTCAGACTTCTTTGCTGCTTCCTCCTCACATAATGCAATCGTAGTGCATACATTCACTAATGTGTTGATATTGATGATATACCTACTAGGTGCGTAAATTTAGCATTACATTATCACACAATTAATTACTGTTTATTATATTATCTTATGTTATATTATGTATCATTGTAAAGAGTGTTACATCTATTTTCCATTTAAATCGGTATAAACCTCTGCAGCGTCATTCGTACCTAGATACCAGGGCTGCATGAGATAGGAACAGCTTCACAATTTTCGAAGTCTAGTACTCGTACAATCAGAAAGACAAAAAGAAAGGAAGCACTTAACTGAGTAAGAGACTAATGTCTACTATCAGTTCTATTATTCACAGTATTCATTGACTGATTAATTTCATCGACTGCCTCGTTGGACTTGTGGTTATCATCATCGTCATTATCATCATCATCATCATCATCATCATCATCATCATCATCATCATCATCACCATCATCTGCATGCCTTTTCCCAACTATGTTGGGGTCGGCTGCCAGTCTAACCGGATGCAGCTAAATACCAGTATTTTACATGGAGCGACTGTCTACCTGACCTCCACAACCCAGTTACTGGGTTATACGATACCTATTGCACCTCTGCCTTACCCTTCGGGGAACACACGCGTGATGTTATTAATAAACATTTATTTCTCTTCCACAAAGGCGCCTTAAAAATATGAAGACACTACATCTGATAAATGAGGGCTTGTAATGAGGGGTTTTAAGTAATAACAGCCGCACGGGTCGATGGATCAGGTTAAGCTACGCTTGCCGCGGTAGGTCCGTGGATGGGTGACCATCTTTACATACCAAGACCCCTCCGTGCCTCGGAAAGCACGTTAAGTCGTTGGTCCCGGCTGTCATTTGTAGATCTTTGACAGTCGTTACGGGTCGTCAGAAGCTCGAAAGTCTGACAACCAGTCTTACCAAGGGGTATCGTGTTACCCAGTAACTGGGTTGTGGAGGTCAGATAGGCAGTCGCTCCATGTAAAATACTGGTATTCAGCTATATCCGGGAAGACTGGAAGCCGACCCCAACATAGTTGGGTAAAGGCTAGGCAGATGATGACTACATCTGATAAATCCTTTGTGGGAGACTGGTATTTGCACTAGGAAAAACCTGTCACACAGATTACCAGGCCCCAGGTTATATTATGTAATTAATGTTTTCTTTCTTTTATTATGCCCACTACTGAACATGGTGATTTAAATTCTCTGTACAAAACAGTCCCCGGGATTATACACTAATCTCCACCTTTATGACTCTTTTTTGTGGGAAATTATCAAATAACTTCTCCCGCTCTGGGCGGAACGGGAGGGTGTGTTAGACTCTTACTGACTAAAACCCACCCGTGTCCCTTCCGTTGCCTGTGTTGCCAGGGGCCTCGGTAACCCTTTTGTACCTTCCCGCGACCCCGGCAGGACCTTTAGGGCACTGCGATATCTTCTGATATATTGTGCATTTCGCGTCAATTTTATCTTTTGGTCTAACATTATGGAATGATTTTTTACCCACGTCAAAAATGCAAAAACGTGCCCTCGGCGCCGAGCTACGCATTATTCCTTATAAATCTGTCATGTAGTCGTGACCGTGGCGTGCTGGGCACATTTTGGTTTGTCATCTATACATGACTGTGGCGGTCAAAAGGTTAAGGTACTTAATACGTTGTTAAAAGTCATTGACAAAGACTTACGTTTTGCAGTCTGCAAGCGTTTATTAATTGCATAGCGAAGGCAGACTAATCGCTAATTAATGCATTTATAATAACTAACATCGCGGCTCTTCAGTTTAACTTCTATCTGCTTTTATTTGTTTGTTTTCAAGGACGAAGTTATAGCTTGAATCCTGTTTTAAATTATCATGGTAGTCAGTCGTTAATGTCTAAATGAATGATGATCGAAGTTAAGAATTTAAATGAAGTAGTTGCTAACCTAGAACTTCTGTTATGTTCAAAAGCTTACTGTTCTACGTCTACGTCATTACTTGTTAAAATTTTATGAAAATCGTCTACTTTTATATTTTTTTTAAATATTTGGCCACCATGTATCTCTCACATAATTATTTATATATTATTGCTTCATTTGTAATTCCTTTTACCTATTGTGATGCAATTAATTTTATTGTAGGTGCATCATTACCCGACTGCCCCAGAAGGAGGGTAATGTTTTTCGAGAGTATGTATGTATGTATGTCTATTTCTTTGGCACGCTCTGTAGACTAAACGGCTTGATGGATTTTAACATAAGAGGTGTCGTTAGATTTGTCTTCATTGTGGGAGTGACATAGGCTATATAATTTTTATATATTGCATCTGCAAATACAAAAAAAAGGTAGGGAAACGTTTTTTTTAAATAAATTACAACAATATTGATATCAAACAAAAGCTAGTAATGAGTCAATTCCATAAATATATTAATAAAACAAAAAGCTTGAAATAAAACAAATTATTTAAAAAACAAAAACACGACTGTAAAAACACATACCTAACTGAAAAGTGAAAAACAAGCAGTATAATCTATAGAATTTTGGTATCGCAGGCGGGGACAAACCAATAACCCGATATATGGTGTAACTTTTTGTTTGTCTGCCTGCGATACCAAAATTCTATAGATTATACTGCTTGTTTTTCTCTTTTCAGTTAGGTATGTGTTTTTACAGTCGGGTTTTTTGTTTTTTAAATAATTTGTTTTTTTTCACATATACTTAATTATAGAATGAATGTATACAAAATATTGTAAAACATTTTATAGGAGTAACGGTGGAGTTTCTTGCCCATTCATCCCCATACGAAACTACCTTTTGGAAGGGGCAACTAGAGTCACTTATATTTTTCTGTAACATTTTATCGTTCAAAAGTGCCTTTTATGTGCCTATTTGTAATAAATGATTTGACTTTGAGTCCGTCATTATCGTCCACCTGCCTTTCATCATGTACCTTTCCCCAACAATGTTAGGGTCGGCTGTGATTACCGGGGTTCCAAGTAAACTGATTATTTATTGAAAGAAGAACATAGGTAGTTTATACAATTTGAACGAATAAAGTTTCCCATTTGTAAAATACATATGTCGATACTAAGGTCTTAATTAAAATTCTTTATTTCAGACAATGAATCCATAGTGTTAGTAATAACTATAAATCTTCATTGACTGACAGCAGCCGTATCGTAAAATTAATTCTAACAACAAAAACAATTTAAATAAAATAAGTAATTATATATTTCAATCTAACTGGACACATCTGAGTATCAGTATTTTACATAGAGCGACTGCATAAATGACCTCCACAACCCAGGTACTGGGTAACACGGTACCCCTGATGTATTGATGATAATATTATTTTCCTGCCACTTTGACGTCGATGCAGCAAGTCTTCTTCAATCATACATCTTTGTCAGCCATCATCTTAGTATTCCCATCATCTTTCACACAACCAATTCCACCTAATCCATGTATCTTATGAAACAGACCTTGCATCTCTTCATTAAGTAGCTCATATTACCGAATCATTCAAATATTAGCTCCGTTTCACAATGCAGGAGGAAGTAAAAAAGAAATGTCTCATTAAATTAAGGCGGTCAGAGTAATCTGTATAAGTATTTTGAGATTTGTACAATAACATGTTTTAATTTCCGCTGTATTGTAATCAGATTGTTGAATTTATCGTGTGCGTCATGGCCTTTTGATTGTGATCAACAGATCTCTCAACAATTAAAAGAAAGCAAGAGTATTCAATTTTAAAGAACTCAATTTTAAATTCAGTTGAATCGTCCAAATTGCCAACACGCATAACCAACTTCTATGATGGCCATATTGGCCATAGAAGTTGGTTATCGATATATATATTGATCCCAATACGTATAGTGACCATGTCCATTTGGCAAACAATTATCAAATGAATTTATGCCTGTTTCTTTCAGAATCTCATCTAGTTTAAAACCGAATCTCAAAAACATCGGGCCTAGACTAAGCGACATTCTATTAGCAATAACCATGATGAAAAATTCAAAAATATATTGGATTGGCTAATCGGTCAAGGACAGCTAATGAGACACAATTGATTTTCTATTGTTTTACACCGAATCGGTGTCGCGCGGGGGCAAACAAAATGCTATTCAGTTGATAGTCGTTGTAGAAATACGAAACGCTTGACTAGGCCATCATATTATCATAAAAAGCTACAACATTAAACAGCTAGCTATCTACTTCCACTCTTACATTCAAACAAGCGTGAATCAATTTTCACGACCATGTGTATCCATGCATAATGCGTATGGAACTCATTAGACAGTAACAACACTTTCTCTAATATACGGGCGCCATATTGTGCAGCTGTCATGCGCAAGAGTTTAATAACGAGCCTTCATTTACATTAGGATTATTGTGTCTATGAATTTAGGAGGGGAAAAGTTATAGTACTTAGCAAAGCGGATATGTCAACTACGATTAAAAACAAAACTTAAAAATGACTGTGAGAGAGCTTCAATGACACTCCAGCAAACCAAAGTTATGAAAATGAGAATAAAAGTATATAAATATGAGGGACTATATGAATGAAAAAAAGAAAAGATGTTTAAATTGTGTAACAGAAAAATGGCAATGCATATGGCTAACATGGACAACAATAAGGAAACGAGGAATCGGCGACAAAAAGATGCATGAAAGTAATCGACATAATGAGCTCATCTTATATACGTTAGAATAAGTGCCGGAGTATAATGATGACGTTCTAGATGATCACAGTCGGTTATCAACGTAGATGAATCAAGCAATTGCACAAAACGAAAATCCATAATATAAATAAAGAATATACCAACACATTGTTAAAGCTTGAAGAAAAAGCAAAATAAACAAATCAGATTGAATCTAGCAAACGTGCGATTATTCACGGCAGTCTCAAGATCGATAGTATCAACAAACTCTCCTGCCCTATTTAAACCAATCTCAATAATATAAATCGCTCTTCTAATTAACTCGTAATGCGATCCATTGCGCGAGGGCAGCGATGGCGGTGATACAAAATCAGTGCAAAATAAAGTATACGCTGAACACACGCGAGCACGCAAATGGCTCACTAAGTTTTATAGTTAATTGAATGGGGGAAGATCAATTGCTGTGGTTTTAAGAATAGGCTTGAAATTGAAGACGATAAAGGTAGCAAAAACAAAAATAATTACTTTTTCTATTGTTCAAAAGATTTATAAGGAGTATGTTCACGCGTAGAGTCCATTTGACTACACTTTAATAATGAAGGACTGTGGATTGACGTCTATGAAACCCAACATAGTCTACGAAATAATTTCAAGGGAACAAAACTTAAAAATTATGCTGGGCACACATGGTATATGGTAGATGGAACAAAAGATGGATGTAAAGACAAGACAGAAAAACAACAAGATTGCAAAATGTCTGATGCCTTGCGTTTAATTCGTATCGTAGCGAAAGAGGACGGTGTTCTCCAGTTCCCCACTAATAACTATAACATGCTTTCTAATAACTCAACATCAATAATAAAACTCCAGAACAAAGCCATCCAATCTCACATAACAAACACTGCAATCCTTAACAAACAAAACACTATCCATTTAGCGCGTAAAAAGTCTTGATCTACGACGCGCACGGTGCATGCACACATAAGACAACTAAATAGGGTGTAAAAGTACAAAAGATGCAATTTGTGCTGCGCCTGAGAAGTACATAATATAGGTATCAATAATGAAGAGCATATGTCAAGAAAAGTGTTAAATCAAATAAGAATAGAGGATATAAAGACCTACGAGGACATTCTCGTAAAAAAGAAGATGGATGGATGGATTGTGTAAGAGATTGGTATGGCTAGGAAGAAAGATGAACTCTGAGACGAATAGAAATGTATGAGTAGAAGATACCTCAAATATAAGATGAGAAGGAATAAAAGGAAGAAGGGAAAATTATAAGCATAGAATCGTGCATGGCATAATCAGCCAATAATGTTCCCACTGCTGGGACACAGGCCTCCTCTCTATGAGAAGGAGTGGACCGTAATCCACCACGCGGGCCCAGTGCGGGTTGGTAGACGTCCCTGGTCTTCAATTTTTTTGTTCTAGGACATGCCGGTTTCCTCACGATGTTTTCCTTCACCAGTTTGAGTGCAGTGCTGATGAAATAATTTACACAAAGTAAAGCGCCTGTCAGGCTTCAAACCTACGACCTACAACTCGTAAGTTGCAGGTGTTACACTGGGCCACCACTGCTCACATCGATCGTGCATGGAGCAGTCACAAAATAGGCCGACCTTTTTGGTCCTGCAAAGACGTAAAACGCTATACTAGAGTAAGATAAAAACACCCTACTATTAGCAGTTCGTTTTTGGCAACATTCTCTTCTAAGTAACAGCTTCTTGCCACATTTTCTTTCATGAGCATTGAGTTTATCGTATTCAATAAAGGACGTCCTCTAGAACGTTTGGAACTGACAGCCAGAATAATTAAAATGTTTCTTCATTATCATCATTTCAGCCGAAAGACGTCCACTGCTGGACATAGGCCTCTCCTAAGCACCGCCACTTCGACCGGTTTTGTGCTTCCCGCATTCAGCGGATTCCTGCGGCCTTCACAAGGTCATCGGTCCATTTTGTGAGCGGCTTACAAACGCTACGTCTTCCGGTACGCGGTCGCCACTCCAGAATCTTTCGGCCCCATCGGCCATCTGTTCTGGGAGCAATGTGCCCTGCCCACTGCCACTTAAGTTTGGCAATTCTTCGGGCTATGTTGGTAACCTTGGTTCGCCTGCGGATGTCTTCGTTTCTGATTTGATCACGTAGGGAAACTCCAAGCATAGGCTTCTCCATTGCCCTTTAAGTGTCTTTTAGGCTTTTAATAAGGCCCATTGTGAGCGACCACGTTTCAATGTCATAGGTCATCACTGGCAACACGCACTGGTCAAAGACTTACGTCTTGAGACACTTCACAAATGTTTCTTAAATGTTATTAAAATATCAAAACTGAAACCGAAAGCTGCGTATAGAAAATAAGGGTGCGAAATCAGCACTCCAATTATATTAATTATTTCTATCACAATCCGAAAGATTTTCAAGGAAATTCGTATTTCATAGCTTCATATGTTTGAAAAAATCGCTTTGGAATTGTGTGTTACGCGTTTATCCCGCGGACTAGTTTTTTTTTTTTTTTGTTGGGAATTTATCAAATAACTTCTCCCGCTCTGGGCGGAACGGGAGGGTGTGTCAGACTCTTATTGACTAAAACCCACCCGTGTTCCTGCCGTTGCCTGTGTTGCCAGGGGCCTCGGTAACCCGCGCGCGGACTAGTATGGAGGATAATCGCCGAGGTATGGAGCGAAAAGCCTGTGTTATCTCCATTCTTCACTATTTACATCAGTGGGCCTTCTTCCCCTCTGTATCTAGTGTCAAGCAACATCTGCGGTGTCCGGAATGTCGCACCGCCGCGGGCGCACATTACGACAACACACGCTCGCTACGTTTTGCGCCATAATGGACGACTTCAAAAAATAGACGACGTTTAAGTATATGCTCATGACAATGTTCTGCGAGATGGTGTATTTTTTTAAGGTTTTGAGAATCTTTGGGTATTTTTTGAAGTAATTAGTAGAACTGAGGGGCATTTCCCGTATTTTTAAGAGCGTTCGTATTCTAATCTCAGTCCCAATCTGTCAAAAATACCTCTAATTTCCCAACATTTTTGACAAGTTTTTGACATTAATTGTCGCTGAGATGAGATCGAGGCTAGATTTCGAACGCTTTTAATTATGGGAATTGGCCTTCTAATTGGGGAGAATTTGAAACAACCTTTGTCTGTCTTTTGTTTTATGGTATCCCAGTCCAATTTATGCTGTTTCATGGTTGCCTTGTTTGTATTAATAACGACTTATCTGAGGTGCAGAAAAAGAAACCAGTTGCACTTGGAGAGATTTTTGCCACATTTTAACTATGCTGCATGGCAGAATTTATAAGTATACAGCGCGAACAAAATATACAGTGGAGATGGTGTAGTCTTTGTAGTATATAGGTACAGGGATGCAAAGTTAGTTGATACGATGGCTTCTTACAGTTTGTTCAAGCGGGTCAGGATTGTAATTTATTTGACACCAGAGTTTAAAATACATTATCCATCGTGAAGTTTTAAATAGGCCAAAAGATGTTGATGAGACGAATGTAGAATAGTGTAATTAGCATAAATAAATAGTCTACATAACATAACATAACAAAACATAACATAACATCACGCCTGTAATCCCCGAAGGGTTAGGCAGAGGTGTACCTATAGAACCAACCTACACCCACGGTAGTCCCATGTTAATAGGGAGCGAGCCTATTGCCATCAACCGGGCACAAATTCGGACTCCGGACTGCTACTGAGAAATTCCTGGTAAAAAAACCCAATCACACTTTACCCAACCTAGAAATCGAACCCTCGTGTGGACCTCGTGCTCAGCAGTAGCGCTTGCGTACCACTCAACCAACGAGGCAGTTAAAAATAGACTTGTTCTTTTAAAAATATATGGATATAATCCAAAAAAATATATTAAATAAAATAAAAGAAAATATAGAAATAAAAATAAAAGTAGAACCGTCGCTTACCTACATTAAGTCATATAATTTGTTTTCTCATGAAACTGCAGGCTTTATTAGTATCTCCATCAGACGATATTAAACGATCTATCGATACATCGATACTTCGTAACATTATCTTATTGCGAAGTCATAAAATTATCTCTCGAACTATGGCAATCGATTTTTAAATTACGGCGAAAATAAATTGCCCTACTACAAATACTCGATTGCAAATCGAGATAATGACGATGTTAAAACGTGATCGAGAATCAAGATAGCGAGTTGTTAGTTTTTTTTTTTTATGTTATGTGTTCGTATTTTGCTGTCTACAATTCTTGGATCGGAATTATTATAAGATGCGTTCAGTTGTTTGTTTACATTTTTGAATAAATTTTATAGTCAGGGTATGCATTCACATTAACTACATGTTAACACATTATTTTAAGAGGGCAATAGGTAGAACTTGATGCTATAAATACAAAAAGCAACAAAAATAGATCTCTTCAAAGTGAGAGTGAACAGGCTTCTTCTGGGTAAGCTCGCTCCATCGTCGACTTTGTTTCTGTCGCCTCTGACATAGACTAAGGTCAAGAGCAAACCCATCACAAATAAAAAAAAAAAAAAACCTAGATTTCTGGAAGTCAAGCAAGCAATGCAATCGGTAAATCTTATCAAAGTTGCTTGGACGATTTATCTGAAAAACCGTAACAGCTAACATGAGATTGGTCAGCAACTCAGCACTTGATCTGATTGTGAACGTCAGATTAAACTTGAATCTTCGAGAAAAATTTTAAAGATTTTATATCACCGATTCTTTGGGAGATTCCTTACCATAACATTCGAAATCCCTTCGAGTACCCACAGTAACACCTCGGCTATCCAACTTAGCATGTACGGTGTACCAACCGAACAAAAATAAAGGAGTCCAGCCCTATTTGCATGAACACCAAACGTTATGAGGTAAATGGAAAAAGAAATTATAATGTCATTCTCAAACAAGCCACGAATGGGAATAAATTACTTTGTATGTAAGTTGGAACAAGTGCGTAGCCGCTAGCTTCTAGCAGGCTAGCCACCCTTTTTTATTTTTTTTTAGAAATTATTTACTTTGAGTTATATTTTAGAAAGCAAAAACTCTACTGGCAATGTAGGTGTATCAATCTGCCTAGCCTTTTCCCAACGATGTTGGGGTCGGCGTCCAGTCTAACTGGATTCAAATTCTTTATTGCATTAATGTGTACATTTAGTTGTTACAATATAAGTAAGTTCCAACATGAGACCCGGTCATGGCAATTTAATAACACTCATTACCCCCCTCGCCCCAGATAGCTTAACCTGATGGATCAACCTGTGCGTCTGTTGAGGAATCATTAATATATAGTTGGCTAGCGACCTCGATAATTGATTATATTATTCTTACTGGAGCAACCGGCAGCAAGTTCGTCTAGCTCCCTTAGATGTTACTGCTTGCGGTAGCGTCGGGGGTCGGGTTGCCTTCTTCCCTCAAATATGGCGAGGGGGGAAATGGCTGATTTTTGCGTTATGCTCGTGAACTGGCGCTGCTTGTGGTGACTGGTCGTCTTGCTGACCATGGTTTTGTTTTGTTATTAGTAATTAACCGTTTATTTATTTTACTTCGATGGTCCTAGTTTGTCATTTGTGACCGAGTTAAAGCTATATCTGTATATAGGCGGGCACGCCCTTTATGCCTGTATGCTTTTATTTAGGTATTAAGTTCTGTTTACGTTTTTATTTCTGCTTGAATATAGTTTTCGGTGTTTTTGTTTTTGGACAGCCATTATTTCACCGCTTTCTTAAGAAACAGAAGCTTAAGGCGCTGACAAGACCCAATTGACCAAAATAAGCTTCTCTTAAGAAAAAAAAATTGCCAAATTTGTATAGTTTGTGGTAACGGAAAAAATATATGTTAATTTTGAACATATTTCCCAGAACCTGGTTGATACCAAAACACGTTTTGATAAAAAATCTCGATACAAACTAACGTTAAACTAACCTCTTACGTTGGGTTTTATTTCAAAATATCTTTACTAAATATCAACATAAGTTACGTATTTAATTAATAACAAGAACGTCTTATTTGAATGCAGAACTTGGTTGTTTTTTATTTTCGATTACTCAACTCAATTTTGAGTAAATAGATAATTGCTTCATATTTTGCAATAAATTACAAGCGTTGTGTCATCGCGCTTCTCTTTCTTTGTTGTCAGCGTCTTAACGTTTTTGCGATTTTGGATACCCGTATCATATGACTGACATTATTAATAGAACAAAAT
The DNA here is from genome assembly GCA_905333075.3 of Atethmia centrago. Taxonomy (NCBI): domain Eukaryota; kingdom Metazoa; phylum Arthropoda; class Insecta; order Lepidoptera; family Noctuidae; genus Atethmia; species Atethmia centrago. Next base: position 22,763,927 of record HG995385.1, read on the forward strand.
TCTATACATGAATAATACATGGTCAAATTAAGCTTCCAAGAGAAACTTAACGAACAAGACGGGTTCGATATTACATCTTGATGAAGCGGTCAACTAAGTTGGGAACAGGAAAGCTTACAAAGTTCACCAATGGCTAAAGTTGAAACCAAGTGTTTTCCAAATCAGTTGTTTAACGACTAGCGTTAGATAACATGGCAAATTCATCCTTACAACGTAACGCGCACTCGCAGACGCTCGAATTCCGTAGAATGTGCGCGTTTTTAATCTCAATACAAATATGTTCATAAATCTGTAGAAATAAGGGTGAATTTGCTATGTTATCTATCAGATTGACTCTACGCTAGTAAGAATCGGCCCTAAAAACGAATCCCATCGCATTCAACCCGGTCCTCTATACTCTGGCGTTTCTTTCATCTTCATAATATTAACTTCAAAATTAACATAAAAAACAAATTAACGTGCATCTATTTGAGACACACACTATTAAAATACACGTAGTTTTATTTTAGACTGCAAACAGAACGCTCTGGTCTGGAATAAAAAGTCAATGGATTGCCGACAATGTTAGCGTGGGTTGTTGATATAAAACCAACGATAATTTATATTTAATAAGGTCCTTCGATGGGGATGTTTTAAGATAAATTATATATCAAAGTTGCTGATATTGTGGGTTATACGTTTTTTTAATTGGTTTAATAAATACAATCTGTTAAAATAAGAATAAATACAATGTTGCGATCTTTATTTGTATTATTTATACAAGATGTCGTTTTGCATCCTCGTCAAATTCAAGGAGTTAACTATGCCAATGATTCTCGACACGAATCAATAATAAAATAAGTAGGTCTTTTTTTTTCTATATTTCGGAAATCGGCATGTGTGTGACACTCTGAATGTTAAAACGCGGCCCGTGTGATACCGCACTGAACTGCCCTTTTACACACACACTACCGCATACGCAACGGGGTGATTCTGTTCTGTGAAAGTGGTGTATTCTAAAATAATATAAAAACAAGTGTGTATTAATTATTGAGCAGCTATCGTAATTTTATTTGATTATATGTATAATTATGTCTTTCATAGCAGCCTCCTGAAATTTGACGAGGATGTAATCCGACAAACGACATCTTGTATGTAGGTACCTGAAACACGACTGAAAGTTGTTACAGAACTTGTTGCGAAAACGGGACAGATAATACTTTAAACGACAGGCGTTTTTGTTTATCGCGGCGACTAAAACTGTGAACTATCTTGATTTTTTGATTCATCAAAACTTTCGACATTTTTAAAAGCAAAATCAAAACACATATATCTTCAATAGGTAAGTTTGTTTAATATAATATTCTGTTTTCCTTATTCACAACATAATTTAATCATCCTTTTCATGTTAAATGGAGAATAAACTTTACCATGTATCTACCTACCCAAATACCTAAGAGATTCATTCATAAATATGTACTACCTATTTTACCACGTTTTTTTGCTTATGATGACTTGTGAGTCAGATAGTGTGACGGACTGACCGAACAAATAATAGAATAAAAATAAAAACCCGTGAAAATTCGCAATTTCAAACAAAATACCTAACAAATTGGTTATTATTTTAATTCGCGTGACCGAACAATGGATAAGGCCATAATTACATAAATAAAGGCTGTAAAACTTGACAGCTGGAGGTGCGAATTGAATATCTTTATTGATATCGTTAAGGGTCCCGCAGACAGGTGCAACGCGACAGCGCGACGCGACTCTAGTAGAAAAATTGTTCTACTAGAGTCGCGTGTGTTTTATGAAAACTTAATGGAAATTGTTCTACCAGAATCGCGGCGTGCCTCTCTGCGGGAGCCTTTAGGCTGAGGCTACATTAGACCGCGACGCGACCTACGACACATGAGCGATTAAAACAAATAAATGAATGTTCACGTACATGGCTACACCGTACATCAAATATTATAGCGATCTTTGATTTCTTTAAGCGATCGGAACAACATTACTGTAATCACGGCATCGGCTACATCAACATATCAGCGAAATTAGCCGCATGAATCGCTCATTCTAATTCGTTGTGTAGCATGTGTACTGTAGCCACGTCATCGCCGAATATACGCTGGATTTTCGCTTATAATGTAGCCATACCATGTTTATCTTGTTTCGCTCTTTCAGTCGCATCGCAAATCGCTGCCTACTGTAGCCTCAGGCCTCAGCCTTACAGTGTCATCTTGAACAGGTTTTTATCTGGTTTTTTTTTTTATAGTGAAATATTTGTAATTTCGTACCAAAGTTTAATAACCTACGATAGCTACTCTTACTAAGAGTAGCACTCTTACCTTGTGACTCTTAGGACCAATGTCCCCATGCTCTTTAGAATCGTATTATTTAACACATTTTGCCGAATTCTGGTCGAAGCTTATTTAAAACAGGGGGTAATTGCGTAATCAGTAGCAATGGCTTTAATTTTGACAGTAACTTTATTATAATAATATGTAGCTTACAATTAATAATAATAATATGTACAATTATATAAAAAGGGAGGGCAAAATATCACAGGGCGTCAAAAAATTCGTCCGCATCGTTGTCAACAGGAAAAGTGCCCAAAAGGCTGGCAGCATTACCACGTTGTATGGCAATGCTGATTCTTTGGCCAAAAAATAGACCAGCCCTCTGGTCACGTGAGGAGTCGACCAACAGCTTTGCGATGTCTCTAAAAACTAAGTGGGCACTCGGACCCCATGGCCCTAGTGTTTCAACCCCAAACGGCTCGAACATAAGTCCCAATAAGATTTGAGTACTTGCGCCGTTTGAGGTTTTCCGCACCTGCCGCAGCCGCCCCAGCACAGCCCGCCGTGCTAGGAAGATGGGATGGCGCAAGGGTGTCGACACACGTTGCATCCCACACCAAAGGCCTACCTACCTTCCAAGGCAATTTTGACAGTTCAAAAACTTTCATTGCGTTATGTCCGTTGTTGAGGACAGAGTGATGTGGATCGACGTCCCTGGGACAGACTGGATGCGTAAGGCGTAAGGCGGAGGACAGAGTGATGTGGCACACCCTAGGAGAGGCCTATGTCCAGCAATGGACTACGGTAGGCTGAGTTGATTGATTTATTGACCTACTCTTTCAAGGGTAGACTGCTAGCCTGCATCATACAAGAAAAGTGTTATAGGATTTTATTCATAAAAGATTAAACCAAACGAGTCAAGTGTCTCTCTTCTTGTAACTGTCCCTCTAAATTAACAGCGGACTAATAGCGTAAAACACCATACGGTAGCAATGAGCTTCAATTTGACAGTCCAAAAACATCCATTTCGCTATTTACGTTGTTGAGCAGACAAATTTTTCGAACATATGAAGCAATGGATTAGCAATATCCTTCAAAATCAGTCAGATTGTGACTGATAGTATATTACGAAATTAGGGTGCTGATTTTCATTACAATTTTGAGTTACACAAACTAAAAACCATGATTCAAAGTAATGTGGCCCACGTAGATAGATAGATTAACTGTGCTCATTTATACTCACCACAGATCTAAAATACACCTTTCAAAAGTTTGTTCGGTTAAAATAACTTAGTAAATACACTTCCGACCACACGCACAGAGATATTTCTGCAACCCTGTAAACAATGACCTAGAGTCTAGAAGCAACATTGGCACAAATTTCTGTGTTCTAGACTCTAGAATATTCGCTTATTTCCACCATTGTCTTGTACGAGGTGTGGATACATCTAGCAAGAAGATCACAGAAGGACCACTCTGAAGAACACACATGGACTGGTCTTCCACAATTTTTGCAACGATTGTTTATAAAGTTAAGCTTGTATTGAAATACAAACGAACATAGCTTAGTTTGATATGGTTATGTATGAGACAGTACCCAAGACAGACTATACCCGAATCGCTTTAGCGTGGCAATAGCGGTCATTGCCCTTTCCTTAATAACTCTCAGTAGGAACCCTAACAATAAACTATGTAATAACTAGGTTTTTCGTTATTGGAACATGTTTAAGATCATGATAGATGTTGACTCAGGACGTTAACGGACTTTATTTCAATTTTTGAAATAAAGAATGCTAGAAAATGTAGATGGGTTAATGACCGCTATTGCCACGCTAAAGCAATTCGGGTATACTTGAAGTTTTTGATGTAGACAGTCGGGTTTGAGACAGTAGGTTCCAATGCTATTATCTGGTAAATCCTTGCTGCTTTCAGTTGGTGGATCATACTGTGTTTCGTAGGCTTTTAGGGAGTTAGTCAGGATGCCTCGTCAAAAAGTCGAATGGCACAATGGCAAGGAATTCTTATTTATTTTTTCTTAGTCTATCCTATCCCACGGCTGGACGAAACCCTCCCCTACATTTGACCAGGAACTCTTTCAGGATTAGATGTTTATTTAGATAATCAAATGACAAGATTGTTAGTAACATTAACTAAATTAAATTATAACTAAGTTAAACCTAAAAAAAGGCCTTCGAGGCATTGTACCGAGGATGCTGGCGGCATTTTCTCGCTGAATTGCAATGCTGGTGCGTTACGTGAGAAAGCCGCCAGCTTTTCGGTCACCAGTTACATCAACTAGACCTTTCGCGATTTCCGCAAATAACTTATGTGCACTGGGACCCCACGGACCGAGGGTCTCGACGCCAAAGGGCACAAAGTTGTACTCTCTGCCGAGGCCTCTATATTTTATCATAAAGGATTATATGATAAAGAAACGAAACTTAGCGTAAACTTACGGTTCCACCTGTCAAAATCTGTGCATTTTAGCGTAATTTTGACAGATTAAATCGTAAGGTTAAGCTAACTTTCGTATCTGTATCTTACCCTTAGTGCATAAGCATTATCATCTGCCTAGCTTTTTCCTAACAATGTATATTGGGGTCTAGTCTTACCGGATGCAGGTCAACACCGGTATTTTACATGGAGCGACTGCCTGTCAGTCTTACTGCTTAGTATCGAGTTCGATACCAAGCAGTAAGACTGGTTGTTAGGCTTTCGGGCTTCTGAGGACCCGAAACGACTGTCAAAGATCCACAAATCTTAGTGCACAAATAAAACACACCTCTATTATTTAGCCTTCGTGAACCTTCTGAAAATATTTATTTACATTGTACCAACTTACATGAATACTACAAGTATAAACTCAGTTTGAAAGCAATGAAACACAGTTAAGCGCCATTAAATAACAGTACATCATTCTGAAAAACCGTATTCGGTGTATTGTCAGTAACAAGTAGGTTTTGAAGCAAGCTAGAGCAAGGGATTTGTAGTGTAACTGTTATTTTACGTAAAACAAGGAGATTGGCATAACCAGAGAAAGGTTAAACTCAGCAGTGGGTCGGCATGGGATCTGGAGGCAAAAGTCCTCGCGCACATATGGGAGTGGCGCGAGGAGGCGAAACGCCGGGGCGTAACTCCGCTGACTTAAGAGATCACGGCACAGCGGACAGAGCTCCGGCGGGATCTCATGGCGAAATGGAGAGTGCGATTGTCGCAACCCAGCCACGATTGTGGCGATAAGCCCCCTTTAAGGAGTAGCTAGAGAGGCGCCACGGCATCCTCACCTACCGCCTGACGCAGGTCCTCACCGGACACGGCTGCTTCGGGAGGTTCCTGTGTCGGATAAGGCGGGAGGAAACGCCCAGGTGTCACCAGTGTGTGGATCGCCCGGAGGATACGGTGGAGCATATGGTGGCTTAGGCAGAGCACCGCGGTGTCCTCGTACGGAGCGAGAGGGCCTGGAAAGCCGTCAGGCGGAACGGGTGAGCGAGAGGCAAAGTTCTCGCCCTCACGCCTCTAGGCGCCCTGGGCGTCGGGAATCCCAGGCGGATTTCCGGCCACAGTAGGCGCTGTCTTGCGGACGGTAAGCAATGGGTAGTTTGCCTTCCGGACGGAAGGAACGCGGGTGGGTTTTAGTCAGTAAAGAGCCTGACACACCCTCCCGCTCCACCCAGAGGAGCGGGAGAAGTTATTTGATAATGTCCGACCCAAAAAAAAAAAACATTGGGTGAAGTCAGGCGTTGGCGAATGTTGATAGTTAATACAAAAGAGAGTACAGTAAAACGGGGTGAATAGAAATGCAGGGGTGAATCGGGACGAAACTTTAAAATGGATTCTAACGTTGAAATAATATAATTTGTTGCCAAAAAGGGCTCTAATGTGTTTATTGAATAATAATTAACGACTAACTTTCCTAGTTGGCAGCAAACTGTATTATTTCAACGTTAAAATCCATTTTAAAGTTTCGTCCCGATTCACCCCTGCATTTCAATTCACCCCGTTTTACGGTAGTTAGAATAGTAAGAACAGTTGCATAGTTACAGGTGTTTGACAGCGCCACAGTTTTTTATGTAAAGCTCGATTCAAACACAATGACGGCTCTGAAGTTCGCTACTCGCTGCGCAGTACTGCACCCCTCACCCCCACTTACACGTGATTTTGTTATTGCACAGCGACTCGCCTCATGTTTCGAGCCACCATTAAGTTTGAATCGGGCTGTAATAAGGGAGTGATACAATTGCCAGTTTTATTTAGCTCTAAACATGTTTAAGATATTATTTTTAAACTACTGTAGATAAGGAGAAAACATAAAATCTTGTTTATCGAAAAAAGAAATATTCATTATGTCTCCTGGAAGGCTGTAATTTAATAAAAAAATGTCGCTTAGAACGATTAGCCTTTCAAACATTGCTATGCTGTACGTCCCCTTTTCAAAATGACCCCTGAGTGGGTCAAATGGCAGATTGAATAATATAATATTCGAACGAAGTCATGGAGAACAGCTATTATAGACGAAAACATTGTTTAAACCAATTAACATAAGTACATACATTAACACAAATACTTACATAAACAATGCTTAAACTATCTACTAGTTTACCTAATTACCGAATTCTAAATGACACTATGACAAACTCGTAGAGGTCACCGACTTAGAACGAACCAATAAAATAAAAACCGGTATTTTACGATTTTACTTCAATAAAATAAATAGCGATGTAATATATATATAATATGTATAAAACTAGTTGTGTCCTGTTTTTTTTTTATAGTATTGTATAATTTGTTACTGTCACGCTAAGTTCCGATATGATAAAAAAAAGATGTGTTGTTAAAAACATCCCTTCTTTGCAGTCGGGTAATTAGCCATAGATGATTTGTGGCCCATTGGCAGAATACTATATTCTAGTAATAACTAGGCCTGCTATGGCATACAGGCCGTTAACAGAAAATGTAATTACTCTCGCAATAACAGACTTCAATTACCATCAACAGCTAACTAACACACTTATACAACAAACATATACTGAAAACCGCATTTCTATTTGATTTCATTATTTGCCCATTCGCAAGGACATCACGAAAATTCAGAATGATAACGAAATCAACAAAAAAAAACAATAATTGCAGCAGTTTCCTACTAGCTACAAAATAAACAAACACGCATGTTACTAAATAAATATATGCTAACTAGTTTGAATGATATCACGGATAGCTGTGGAATTGCATAATTTTATATGCTTTCCCATTATAAGGCTGAGTTTATTAGCAATTTTATTTGCATAACTCTTACATGAACTGTTTTGGTTTATGACATTGGCTGAATATTTAAATTCGTGTTAGTGTGAAATCATTTTGAAGAGATGAGCAGCAGAATCTTTTGTGTCAAGTAACTTTGGCAATTTGTTTAGCGTGGTGGTTAATTTTCGCGGCAACATGTCCCAAGACTGTTCAAATAATCCTAAGAGCGAATGTGACACTCCCGCTCCTCTAAATTCAGGATTAGTTTTCTAATCCTCAAAAATCAAGGTAACCCTTATCTCAAAAATAATAAAGACTCAACCAAAACACAAAATAACAAAACACCAATATTTCAAAACACCAATTTTCAAAACTTTGTTAATACTAAACGCACGGATGCACGCTCAGTAAAACCGTCGTATGCGCCAACATTTTCTAGACGAATCAACCTAGAAACGGTCGGACGTAACAGGATACAACGAGGTCGGCGCTTAGTGCGTTTCAATGATTTACTGCTTACAGGAAAGCATGCAATCATTAAACGTAATGTTATTTCACACGATGTTTCTTAATAAGTCTGCATTCGTTTTTTGCTGGTAGAAGGAAGAAGCCAGTGACAATTATGTCGTTTGCTGATTTTGTTTGGTTGCTTGAGGAAGGAATTATGTCAAATAATGTGAGCTTTTGGTATATACTTATTAGTCAGCAATATTTGCTTCATATAAATAAACACTTGCGAGGGTCATAGTAATAATCACCAGGGTTGGCTAACGGAATAATGATAACAATAATGTCGACACAGAGGATGCGGTTGAGCATCCAAAATTATTTGCTTCATTCACACCTTAAACTTTTGCTTTTGCTTTCAATCACTATTCAGAATTGTTGTGTATTGCGTTCTAGTTTTACATACATTTTTTTCATACCTTACTTGCATTATATGAAGGCGTAATACAATTTTAAAAGTCACTAAAATCATAATATATCTGGGCCTAAAGAATTTTCAGATAAAAGTACGTTCAATCTTATCAAAGGGGTCTAAAACAGGTAGAGTCCGTTTCTAGAAAAAGAGCCCAGCCATTAGAGATATAATAGGTTATAAAGAACGGAATGCAACAAGTCGAAATTCTGATGAAAAGAAAATACAACATACACAGAGAGGAATGCTGCTCGAAATAATTCCGTCGAAAAGAACCTGGTATCTACAAAAACGGAATTGTCAAAACCTTGACCATTCCGCGGAGTTTTCCTTAAAGAGTGACCGTGGAAATAATTTAATGACACTTCATAACTGTGGGAAAATATAAAATATAATGTGGAACCACACATAATATACATTTATGTAATATGACGACATTATTTCAACAAAAACTGTATAATAAACGGGGTAAAAAAGGGGTAAGCAAAATATCAACTATAATCGGATTGAATACGGAAAATGCGTTTCTATCAAGAACTGACGATATCTCAGTAAAATCCCTCAATATTACAAAACAACTGAATGAAAAAATATTAGGCAACTTTAAAAACAAAAACTAAATCCAACGGCAGACGATAATTAAAACTAATAAAAGCTTAGCTAAACTGTGATTAATGTTCGAGCTAAGAAATAAAAAATCTAGTCTCCTCCCATTGCATCAATAATGCAACATTTTTCTTTTGTTTTTTCCCATCCGCTTTACCCTAATCGCTTCTTCCCAGAAGATACGAGCACAAATAATTAGGTACCTTAACGTTTAAGGCACCTCAGAGCAATTCCTTGAAAGTCTCAAATGGATTAAACGCCCTTACGACTTCATCCTACTGCTTTATGAGGCCCTAGTACATTAGCAATTTAATTTACCTGAATCAATTTATTTGTTGCAACCAAATTCTTAGAAAATGCACTAAAAGTTTATGAATGAATTCTAGGCGTGGTTGCATATTTATTAATGACTAATTACTTCTCCGAAGTTGCATATTAAAACGTTACATATGTATGTGAAACTGTGTCGTTTGATTGACCAATTTATTAAATTATTGAATCAGCATTAGTAACAGTGATTGCGAATTTTATGGAATCTTGATTCGATGTTAGGCCTTGTTAGATTTTAGGCCTTTTCGTAATTTTTCCTGTATTTTATGTATCTTCTTTTCCTTGCCAAGTTTCTCAATTTTATAGCTAAAATGATCAAGTATTACGAGCGAACCAGTATCAACTATTGAATGGAGTTTTTTTTTTTTTTTTTTATTTGTGATGGGTTTGCTCTTGACCTTAGTCTATGTCAGAGGTGACAGAAACAAAGTCGACGATGGAGCGAGCTTACCCAGAAGAAGCCTGTTCACTCTCACTTTGAAGAGATTAGGGTTGTATGCGTTCGGAAACACAGACGCAGGCAGAGAGTTCCATTCCTTTGCTGTGCGCATTATAAAAGAAGTTTGGAAACGCTTAGTGCGAGCTGGTGGGATAGCCACCAGGAAGGGATGGTAACCTGAAGTGCGCCTAGATGACCGATAATAGAAGGGGGCCGGTGGAATGAGGTCGTGGAGTTCTTGGGCACACTCTCCGAAGTACAATCTATAGAAGACCGACAAGCAGGCAACCTTGCGACGATGGGCCAAACTGTGAAGCTTGGCATCCACCAGATTTACGTTGCCAATGAGCCTCTTAGCTCTGCGTTCCACCGAGTCAAGCGCGGCAAGTTGGTATTGCCAATATGTAGGGACCTCGATGGCCCAACAAGTTCTTTGCCTGTTTTTTCAATCAGAAAGATAATAATATCGTAATACTTTTGTCTGCTGTCTTTTATGGTTATTCTTTTTTTCTTATTCCTTTGTATTATTATTATTGATTGGTTATGTAATTCACTATGTTTCCTTTGTATGATTTTCTTGTTAAGCATTATGTATTATTTTAATATTTTTACCTTGTCAAACTTTCTGTACCTAGATTATATGTAAATGATGTGGTCTCCTATAATTGGAAGAGCACATATGTACTTGTCCCTATTATAAGTAAACTTGCATGTAATTGTGTAGCCTCTGCTGGAGATCCAATAAATAAATATGAGTACAGATTGGTTCTGCAATTAAAAGGTCTACCGAATTATTACCGAATTCTAGAACGAAAAGCACGCCATGCAGTAGCAAGCTTCCCTCAAATATTGCTATAATGATTGATACTGCCCTGTCAGCATCCAGCGGATTAACGTAACGAATGCAAGCCTTCTTCCGGCTGAGATCATGACGATTCTATAACTATGCTCATTTATGATTCTAGATTTTATTACTCCTCCGCTGTTTTTTTTTTTTTCTGATGAATTTCGTTAAGAGTTCCAAAACAGATGAATCATTATTCCAGGACTTGACAAGCTTCTTCGTTTCGGGACTTTTCTGGTGGTCATCACTGTTGATTCTGACTGTCATGAATTCCAATTATTGGTGGGCTAGTTATGATTCGAGATTTTAACTAAATTAGCATCAAATCTTTCAATTATCGAATATTAGTGCCAATTTTCAACAGTAGATGTTTATATTGCGTTTGATCGTCTTGTGCATGTTTGGTACGTCCTTGATGCACGCGATTTTAACAAATATTGCGTTTAATCGCAAACAATATGCGTGCAGCGTGCATCATGTCATGTTAACAATAATATGTTTAGTGTTTACTCATGTCTTCAAACGATCAACTGTGGACGACTTCCATGCTGGTGTAGTAGGAGTTAGGACAGAATTAGGATTGCCTGTACTAGCTGTTTTGCAGTTAGTTTTTCGCAATGGCAATGTGCAGTTTGGTAAATGGTTGAGTACTTACTTTTTTTGGTAACACACAAAAGTTCTATTTACATTTGATACAGACTGTATCTACTTAATTAAATGTTTATCAGCGACCCCAAACAGAAAATCAGCATTTACTTACATCACTATTTTCCGAGGGTTTTGAGAACGACCGACCGTCTTGAGTTTATGTTTTGAAGATAGCTGACACTTCGTCAGTGGTATGTTAATAATAATATGAAATCCGTCAGTTTTAACTGCTGTCCCCATGTGTGTAAATAAGTAAAGATTTCTATGAATAGTAGGCAGAATAATTGTCCTTTTAATGACTTAATAACTCTAATAGTAGATTTACCTTTAAAGTAACACTATAAATTACTACATTGTCTATAATTATAATTGTTCACATCAAAAATCTTGAGGATAACATTGACCCAAAAAAGTTGCTGAGTTAAAGAATTACGTAAATCAATAAGAAGAATTTCTTCACTACCATTATTTCTTTAGAAATATAGTGTCCTGCCAACATCCTGATGGAAGGTACTGGTTTAAAAGTAAAGCATAATAAACCTCTTTACATAATGAGTGACTTAACAATCTTAACATCGCAATTCACTTAATCGTTTCGCTTAATCGTACAGTTGCGAACGTGTGAGTAATCTTGCTGCAGTAATTCACGTTCAAGCACTATAAAAATCATAAGTATGAACGAATTCTTGCACAAGATTTTTAGCGATGAAAGCTGCGACTGAATATCTGAGTTAAGGTGAACAAATAAAAGTCAATTGTGACCGATGCTGCAGCCAATACTCCACTTACAGACTACATTCACATTTTCTTCAAATAAGTAGCCAACATTCCACACCAAGGCCGGAGAGATTGACTATACGAAACATAACTTTATTACAAAACTAGGGTCACAATTCTATCAAAATTCAAATCCACATTGCTCAATAATTGTTGACAAATGGTCCCAAGTCTCAGAATGCGATCCGCCTTGCAAAACCCGACTAACCCTTTCGAAAAGAACTTGAACCGCTAAAATAGCATAAAGTAATAGAGCCCTTCTCAACTCGGCCGTGTAACAATCGCTTACCTTTACAAAATCAGCGTAACGAGGGTCGCGCATTTATCCAAGTATTAACAAGAGGCACTGCGCTTTATCAATTAAAACTTTTTATTTTCACGCCAAAAAAACGTAAGGCACAATTGTGTAACACTGTTTCCGAACGCACGGCGATATTTTGCAATATTCAAGGGGACGCTACGTCCTCACCCCACAACGTCTCACGCATAACTGGCGAGTTAAGAGCGGAAACTCGTTGGGTGAGTTTGCGCCCGCGCTGCTAGCGGATGGTCCGGTTTACGCTTGCGTTTAGTTACCTAGCCTTTTGTCATATGAATAAATTGGTATCGGATAAATAAAATTATGTAATATTTGGCAGGATTAGTGAGTTAGTGTTTCACTGTTACACATTAGGTTTTCGTGAGAGCGTAAAACGTTACTTTATACCCGCCATTATAAAATTGATTTTATTATTCTGCTAATGTTTAGATTGTAAAAGTGTATCCCGCGGTAGTACTTGATGCTTTTGGGACGGCTAGCAGTGCTTGTCCTTGGTCTATTAGACGGGGTTTAGCATTGGTTGGACATAATCGCTTATTGCTTGGGATTTATAATCTAGTTTAATTGGCAATTAACACTGAGGTTATTCTACAAAGTTCTCCGGCTTTAAACAGGAATCGTAGTCTAATAGTGTACAATCTATTCATATATTACTAGTATATTTATAGAGAAATGTCGAATTAGATAGGTACCATTCAATTTTCATGTCCTAGGAACCTGTCGTTTTTCCCAATTATTCCAAAATCGAACTGTGGGCCTTAAGCATCCTAAAAATCCTAGCTATATTGCCAAAATTACCTATAAGGCACACTTTGCATCTCACCCAGGTGTTCATCGAACCTGTACGGTATACGTGACGGTAACGCAGCGTCTACGCGACGACAACCAATGCCAGTCGCGAAGGCACATCCAGAAAACAACAAAAATGCTTTTTGAGTTATTGCTAATAGAAAGTAAATAATTGTCACATACATATGTATTTATTTATTTAACCATTGATATACACACATATATAAACAGAGAAGAAGAAAAGAACAGAAACATACGTACGATGCTTATTTCAAAAGTAATCTCTTGCAGCATCCCTACGATAGGAAAGTAGATAAAGAGATGTAGACACCGTGTGTAGAAGAGTAAATAGAATACCTACATAAACTCAAAAACAATTCACATAATAAAATAAAACAAATAATATGAGATTATATTAACATACAAACATACTTCTAAAATAAAAATCCCTCTTTTTTTGGTTCGGAAATTATCAAATAACTTCTCCCGCTCCTTGTGTCAGACTCTTACTGAATAAAACCCACCCGTGTTCCTTCCGTTGTCTGTGTTGCCAGGGGCCTCGGTAACCCTTTTTGGACTTTCCCGCGACCACTGTGCTGACGACATCTCTTTGAGGCGCGCGTGGAAAACAACGCGCCGTCGACCCGGGCCTGGTCCTTACCGGACGGTGAGCTACCCATTCCTCACCGTCCGTAAGCCCACGCCTACGGTGGCGGGAAATCCGCCCGGGATTCCCGACGCCCAAGGCGTCTCCTGCGGCGGCTAGGGGCGAGAGGGCGCCAAATTTGCCTTTTCCTCAACCGTCCCGCCTCCTCCTTCGCGAGCATTACTGCTTCGCAGAAGAAGGTGACGGCTACCCATGCCCTCTCGCTCCGTACCATGGCCTGAACCAGGGCCGGACGCGAGAGATCTCCGCCGCCGATCGCCTCCACGAAGACACGGCGGTGCTCTGCCCAAGCCGGGCAGACCTCCACCGTGTCTTCCGGGCGATCCACACAGTGGTGACACCCGAAAAATAAATATCACTGGAATATGAATAAAAACAATGTAATAAAAAAAATACAGACGCAACAATTATATTAATCTAATTCATCATCTGCCTGCCTTTTTCCAACTACGTTGGGGTCGGCTTCAGGTCTAACAGCTGAATACCAGTATTTTACATGGAGCGACTGCCTATCTGAACTCCACAACCCAGTTAATACGATAACCCTTGGTAAGACTGTTTGTCAGACTTTCGGGCTTCAGACCCGTAACGACTGTCAAAGATCCACGAATGACAGCCGGGACCAACGGCTTAACGTGCTTTCCGAGGCACGGAGGGGTCTTGGTATGTAAAGATGGTCACTCATCTACGGACCAACCGCGGCAAGCGTACCTTAATATGATCGATCGACCCGTCCGGCTGTTATTACTTAGCCACAAGCCCCTCTTATTGTTATTTGACAACTGTAGCAGTTAAGAAGTGTCCCTTTGTCTATCCCTTCCCTAATAAATTAATTATATGGGGTGACAATGCATAAGTATTGTAAAGTTTAGTGTTTACAGAAACAAATGAGTGTTGCTTTCTATTTAGTTATTATTCAATAAAAAGAACAGCAGTATGCTCGTCACGGGTTGAATGTAGTTCTGTAACGCACGAGTAGGAACTCCACAGTTTTCAGTAGTTTAGTTAGGACATTTCACCTATTAGTTTTTTTAAGGCCCTGATATATGATTTTCAGAAATGAAGTTATCCAGAAGAGAACCGGAGTTCCCGACATAGCCTGCAGAGTCAGCAAGCTGAAGTGGCAGTGGGCTGGCCATGTGTGTCGAAGGACCGATGGCTGGTGGAGCAGACGAGTCCTGGAGTGGAGACCGCGTATCGGCAAGCGTAGTGTGGGACGCCCCCCAGCTAGATGGAACGACGACCTTAAAAAGGTGGTTGGGACAGACTGGATGCGGAAGGCGGAGGACAGGGTGTTGTGGCGCAGCCTGGGAGAGGCCTATGTCCAGTAGTGAACTGTTATAGGCTGAGTTGATTGATTGATATGATTTTAGTGACTTTTAAATCTGATATTACGCCTTCATATATTGCAATGAAGTTATGCAAAAAATGTATGTTAAACTAGAACGCGTACACATCAACTCTATATGTGAATATTTAAGTATTGTAGTAAAATACTTCATCAAATATATTGAGGAAGTAATGGTGCCGATTCCCTTGTTCACAAACTAAACTAAATTTAAGTTCAGTGCATCTTTTTCTTTCTATTTCATTAAGAAAAGGACAGAAGATAAATTTTAGTTTAGTCCTGTCAAATTAATCAGCGCATGACGTAAATTGAAGTAATTTTCGTAGGCAAGATTTTAATCACGTCTAAACTTGTATGGAGTAGTGACAGGCGCTGATTAATTTGACAGGACTAAACTAAAATTTATCTTCTGTCCTTTTCTTAATGAAATAGAAAGAAAAAGATGCACTGAACTTAAATTTAGTTTAGTTTGTGAACAAGGGAATCGGAACCAATGTCTACCAAATCATAAAAAAAAACGTTATTACTTTAAAACTACTTAAGATTTTTGTATGAGTAGACTGTTTTACTATCTTTAATTAAGTATATCTATTATTTTTTTAAATAATTATTCATATTTTCGTTACTTAAAATAAATATTCCCTTTGGACCGAACGGCAGCGCGGCGTGACCGCGACGCGACGCGCATTTGTATAGCCAAGGTCAATGGCGTTTACCCTACCCTTAAACCTAACGACCAGACTTCCATAATTCTCTATTATTCAACAGAGAAGTAGATATGGAAGAAGCCACGCTTTGCCAACCCCAAATAAATTAGGATAAGGGCAGGAGAATGATGATTATAGTGAGTTTTATTAAACCTTAATAAATGGTCAATGTTGATATTTACTCGGTTATAAACTTACTTAATTAAAATACACAAGCTAACACTAAAATATATATAGTATATACAAGTATACAATAAAAAATAAAAAATAAGTGGGCATCAAAAAATTCGTCCGCATCGCTGTCAATGAAAAAGTGCCCAGAAGGCTGGCAGCGTTGCCATGTTGGATCGCAATGCTGATTCTTTTGGCTAAAAATAGGCCGAGCCTCTGGTCACGTGAAGAGTCGACCAACCGTTTGGCGATGTCCCGCAATACTCGATAACTAGTGGTGTCACCCAGCATGGTGCCTATGTTGGGTGACGGTAGCACGTCCTTAATTAAATATTAGTGAAACACAGGTGTTGAAATTTTGGTGCACCTCACCCCTTCGGGAAATACAGGCCTGATTTTCCCAATGTACCGTCTTGCCTTGTCTTTTGTAATAGTTCTTAGCAATAAGTTGGTTGTCGATGGAGCATGTTGGCTTAAAGTTAAACGTTTCACTCATGACTTGAGGATTTTATTCTGTATCGTTATCTGATTGTATCTCTTCTGGTATATCTTATCTTCAGCAATAATGGAGAGTTCAATGATACAGGATTTTTTTATTGAAACTATATCGAAACTTTTCCAAGGCTATGGAAATTTTAAGTCGTTTTCACTGCCAACTTTTTAACAAACTGCCATTTAATTCAAGAATTAGATAATTTTATCTAAACTATAAAATCTTAATCTTTCCATTTTTGTACATACCTACTAGACAAAGCGCAAAAAACGAATCGACGCGGTATCTGGACTATTTACATAATATTATCTACAACTAGTAACATGCCCCGAGATCAGAATACTGACACAAAATAAACATCCATAAACTTATTTTCATATGCAAATATTTTGACATACCTTATATTCGGCCTTGTATTCCTTTTTCTGGATTCTGCGGCTTGCCAGTCCAAAACAAAGGCTTTTTCTCTAATCCGAAGGCATCAATGATCATCCGTCATCACACGCTGTCAGTCTCATCGTTTAAATTTGAGCAAAGAATTGAAGTGAGCTATCTGTAGTGTCATCTGTTGGAATGGCAGTTCACTTCAAGCTCACTTCACCAAAAGCCGTGTACGCACAAGCCAACAAAACATGGAACACGGACATCGAACACGGAACATTTGGTTCGTACGTGTGGACGTAAATTAGCAAAGCGAACACGACCACCATACACCGTCTACATAGAACAACATAATTGGATCGCCACGAGCATATTTGACGAATACAGTGTTCGTTCATGCGTACACACCTTATGTTTTCACGGTGAGATTTTTACAGAGAAGACCGGCTGGCAGGTCTTCGCAAGACAGGCGTGACGCGAAGGTGCGACGCGATTCTGGTTAAACAATTTCTACGAAGTTTTCAGAGAAATTGTTCTACTAGAGTTGCGACGCGCTGGTGTGACGGACCTTAAGGCAATGGATAGATGAAAAAAACATTGAGTTAAGAAGCACAAGGTAATTATGAAAAGCTTATATTTATACTTATGTGAGACAAATAAAAAAGGAGTATATAGTATACTCCTTTTTGATTCGATCGTAGCACGTAGCATTGATGTTTGTAAAAGTTAATAAGTAGTTTAGAAGTTATTAAGGAACAGATAAACATACATACCGGTCACGTGCCTCATAACCCTTCTTTTTTCTTCGCCATAGTCGGGTAAAAATAAGAAAAATCCGACAGATCCAAACTACACAGAGTCACTACATGCGCGAATACCACACGATAATTAAGTATACCTAAAAAACGGTACAACCTTACATAACCGTTATAATTGTGCTATATGTAACTAGTTATTTAACGTGAATTATGAAGAATATTCATGAAAAACCAGTACTGCATGATAAGCAGGAGTTACGTCATCACTTATGTTTTACTTACGATTCTTATGTCAAGTGAAAAGTAGTTGTTTTGCTTGAAAAGTTGCTTTTATTATGTGGTTAGAAGGTTTTCCGGTGCTAGTAGAGTATGAGGTTAATGTAGGTGGCGAAAGCTTGTGGGGTTTTTTTTTTTTCACCCGTATTCCTTCCTGTTGCCTGTGTTGCCAGGGGCCTCGGTGACCCTTTAGTACCTTCCCGCGACCCCGGCAGGAGCTTGTGGGGTGAACTGACAATCTCCATAGATGGGGGTTTATGGACGTATCGAATCTCTAGTGCGTATGCGGCGTCTCCCTACAGACAATGACCCACCTTCCAATCTTGAGCCGCATGCCTGTCAACCTGTGCAGTTACCTTATCACTGGGGTGACACACAATGGTGGTACAGTACGGGTAAAGTTCGTTTTTTAATCGCAGATAGTAATTTGACATTTCAAATCTTTGTTGTTTGTTTTTTCAATTTGGACTTTGATTTTTTTGACATTTGCACCTGTCAAATTAGTAGCAGAATTATAGGCCAAACTTTCTGCCATCGATACGCTAATAAGAAGATGGAGTGTATTAAGAAATTGGTTTTCTAAAGCAGCCTACAGATTTGCTCGATTATTGTCGCTCGATACGCTGTGTGTTAATGATCAATACGATTTGTCAGATCTGTCTTCCTTTACGACGATTTACGACGAAAAATACGATGTCGATCGTCTGTTGCTTACATGTCTACTCGTTTTAGTTTGATCACACGTCAAAAATCGAAGAAATCTTAAGGCTATTTGAAAAATAAAAATAAATGTTTATTATTTTAATAAGTGAATTATTTAATAAGTAGATTTCTTTATGACTTGAAATCTTTTGTTCTAGAAGAGCTACTTTCATGCTTGCTTGCACTCAAAGTCAACGGAATAATTAATTAGACTTTCATAATTAAACTCACAATTAACATTGATAATTTGGTTTATTAATTAAATCTACGATAAAATTATATGATTAGGTAATTAGCACAATCTCCGAACAATTAATCATATTTTGTGCAATATGTATATTATGCATATGCAAGGTCCTCCCATACCTAATGTTATCCCAACTGTTTCATTTTATTCATTAACTCCTGTAACAACATTAAACATACCTTAGTTATTGAATAATATAAATAAAATAGAATATTAACACGGTGTCTACATTTCTGTATATACTTTCCCATCGCAGGTACGCTGAAAGAGATTTCTTTAGAAATAAGCATCACCTTTGTACGTATTTTTCAATTCTTCTTATCTGTTCATATTTGTCTAAATAAATGGTTAAATAAATAAATATTTTAGATTCAAGTCGCTTTTCGTGTCTGCCTGTGTGTGTGTGTGTGAGGAGCAGTGGTTGCCCAGTGGTATCGGCCCCGACTTACGAGTTATGGTCGTGGGTTCCCACCCAAGCAGGCGCTTTACTTCTTGTAATTTATTTCATCACGAACATGAAGGAAAACGTCGTGAGGAAACTGGCATGTTCTAAAACCAAAAATTCGAAGACGTGACATCTACCAACCCCACTCTCACCAAGAGGAGGCCTGTGTCCCAGCAGTGGGAACATTATAGGCTGATTATGCTCATACTGTACTATATTCTTCTAAATTACGCAACGGATTTTGATGCGGGTTTCACCACCATTTAGAGAATTTATTCCGGAGAGATTATGTGTATAATGCATTAAGGCGCTGACAAGAGGCAAATAACCAAAATAGGCTTGTCTTAAGAAAAAAAAATGCCAAATCTGTATAGTTTGTGGTAGCGGAAAAAAGATATGTTAATTTTGAACATATTTCTAAGAACTTGGTTGTTACCAAAACACGTTTTGAAAAAAAAAAATCTCGATACAAACTAACGTTAAAGTAACCTCTAACCTTGAGTTCCAAACAAAAATACCTGTATTAAATATCAATATACGATATGTATTTAATTAATAACAAGAATGTCTTATTTAAATGCATAACTTGGTTGTTTTTTATTTTCGATTACTTTACTCAATTTTGAGTAAATAGATAATTGCTTCATATTTTGCAATAAATTACAAGCGTTGTGACATCGCACTTCTCTTTCTTTTCTATGCAGTCTTACAGAGACCGCGGTTTAGGTGTTGTCAGTGTCTTAATATTAAACTTACATATTATAATAAAGAAATCTCGATGTCTTGTCAAGTTGTAAAACCTTGCAAACAGGGGCGGGTTGCTAATCGAAATTACAACATTAAAAAGTTAAGAAAGAACTGTAGGATCAAATTGAAATTAAATTAAAAGAAAATTGTAGACCACAATAAAGATGCGACGTGCTTGGTAGCTTTGTAACATTATAACTAACTCGTAACTACAAAGTGAAACCCGGTGCATGGAGTCAAGGAAAGTGTTTGTTATTAAACCACTGGCTTCTGCTAACGCCTTCATGCACTATTACTAGACTACATAGATCTACGCTAATTTGGAAGGAGCTTCATCATTGTTAATGCATGCACTAATTGATTGCATTCTGCTCGTATTGGCACGAGGTATAAGAGATTCACCGGGTTTATTTCTATGTCTTTGTCATAATATTTAGATTATGT
This sequence comes from Atethmia centrago, assembly GCA_905333075.3. Classification (NCBI taxonomy): domain Eukaryota; kingdom Metazoa; phylum Arthropoda; class Insecta; order Lepidoptera; family Noctuidae; genus Atethmia; species Atethmia centrago. The sequence goes on from HG995385.1 coordinate 22,784,504, forward strand.
AATTTTCTTGTACGAGTCCCAATAAATCATTTTTCCTTATTTATTTTTGATAGCTTCAAAACATCATAATAAAAAAAGCAAAGCCAATCATTTTTTATTTTATTTTATTATATTTGGAAAAAAAAAACGATATTACATTACATATAACACTTATCAGTAAGGTAGGTATATAAAACAAAATCAATGTAATAACCACAACATTTTCCACATATTAAGACGCTGACAACACCTAAACCGCGGTCACTGTCAAATTCCATAGAAAAGAAAGAGAAGCGCAATGACACAACGCTTGTAATTTATTGCAAAATATGAAGTAATTATCTATTTACTCAAAATTGAGTTGAGTAATCGAAAATTAAAAACAACCAAGTTCTGCATTCAAATAAGACGTTCTTGTTATTAATTAAATACGTAACGTATGTTGATATTTGATACAGATATTTTGGATTAGAACTCAAAGTAAGAGGTTAGTTTAACGTTAGTTTGTATCGAGATTTTGTTTTCAAAACGTGTTTTGGTAACAACCAGGTTCTGGGAAATATGTTCAAAATTAACATATATTTTTTCCGCTACCACAAACTATACAGATTTGGCAATTTTTTTTCTTAAGTGAAGCCTATTTTGGTCAATTGGGTCTTGTCAGCGCCTTAACAAAGATGTATGCTATGATTAGGACTCATTGGTAAGCTAGTTATTATTATTCAAGGAAACATTTTATATTGTATATTGCTATAAACTAACAAACCAGTTAGCTACCACAAGATATATCCACGTTGTTCAGTACATTAATAAGTTTACTTCTAAAAGCATTTTTATTTAGCATAAATATATCAATATCCATGAAATGTTCATTGTATATTTTCGTGAGTCGCTGAAGGGGTGCACGTTTACCTGCGTTTGTCCGGCATGATGCCTGATCAAACAACCGGTAAACGCGCACTCCACGACGATGAATTAATCTAGGAACCACAAGTTTAATACTTATCATTACTAAGGTCTATACAATTTAGCTTATTATGATAAAGGTCGTGCAGTGTCATTACTTGCAGAAGCATTCGTCTCTTCTCGAGTGAGAGTACATTATACATTGACAGAAGGTCTTTGTATGGTAAGCGTGAAAGTTTCGCGGGAAGGTACTTATGGGTCACTGAGGCCCCCGCAACACAGGCAACAGGAAGGAATACGGGTGGGTTTTAGTCAGTAAGAGTCTGACACACCCTCCCGCTCCGCCCAGAGCGGGAGAAGTTATTTGATGATATCCCACCCTCAAAAAAAAAAAAAAAAAGCGTGGAAGTTGGCATCCGAATTGCATAGTTCGTAAGAACTTTCGTTGTACTTGTTCGATGGCTATTTTATATTTATTATATAATGGATCCCATATCAGACAGGCATATTCAAGCTGAGAACGAATAAGTGAACGATACAAATGTAAAAATGTACAAGGGCGCCTAAAGTCGGTAGCTATTCTCATAACAAAGCCGTACATTTTAAATGCTCTGTTTATGTTTTCTATATGTAGATTCAAGTGCAATTTACAGTCTAATAGTATTCCTAGGTCTCAGAGGTTCGTCACTCTGTTTAGTACAGTACTAATAATCATCGTTGAATACAATCATACAGGTCGATACGTCTATATTTTTGTTTTTTTTTTTTCTATATCGCGCATTTTCTGATTGAACCAAAAGGATTTAAATACTGCAAATGCAGCTGCAGGTTTCTCTCAAGACAACGTCATTTGGACACAATTTTTCCTGAAGCCCATACCAATCATTCTACCCGCAACCCTATTCTATAGTGTATAATTAGGACATCCAAACTGATATGATGAACACCATATCAGACTAAAGTTGAATCACTGAAGAAATCTGACATGTGCTAGCTGTCACTTTGTGTAATGAAATGGTCATATTTATTGAATTTATTGTATTCTAGACTTTTATACTTATTAATATACATTTATTTAACACTTCTATAAATTGATTAAACTAACCGAACACCAGTACAATAGATATGACCATTTTATTACACAAAGTGACGGCTAGCATATCGTCCCTTAGCTAACAACACCGCATAAGTCATTTTTACCAACTTTACAGGAGACGAAAAACTTGTACGGTGTTGAGAGGCCAACCGACTTGCGACGCTGTCACTACTTTTCGAATTACGGCTTCTGATTGGCTGAAATCTGTATCATGTGACCAATGGTTAGACGCGCAATGAGCAGCTCCATCTAAAGGCATTCAAACGTAAAAACCGCCAATTTTCGACTTGAGCGGTGTTGTAAGCTAAGGGTCGATATGTCAGATTAATTCAATGGAGTAAGAATTAATAATTCGACTTTAAATATACACTAGGACTTTTAATTATGCAGTAAAATGAATGTAATTTCGTCAATAACTTAGAACATCTTTTAACGAAATGATAGTAAGAAGTGTAATTTTAATGCAGTTTATTACAAGTCCGTCCTTAGTTTGAGGTTCCCTGGCATACATTGTAACCTAGCTGTAGGTAATATTTTAAGCTAAACATGTCGCCTCGACTTGTGTTAACTAACCTGTGAACGTGCTTACTGAAATACCTAAACAATAAGCTATTTCAATTTCTATCAAGTCAGGGACTTCCATTACTCCTAGATCCCTGTCGCCGTCAATATATGGGTTTCACTTGCAAATGCATCACGGTGTAATATTAGATTGCAAATTGGAAAATTAACCACAATCTGTGGCCGATATGAGAACACTGATTATTTTATACTGTACCATTAGGTACTCGTAGTAAAATAATCATTTAACTACCTAATCATTGTTTTATATGTGAGAATCGAAAGCAAATATAAATTAAGAAAATTCTCTATTAAGCTTAGGTTTATAGTTAGTAATCAAACAAAGTAATAAATGTGAAACTAAGCAAAGCAATAATTATTATTATAGTCGGTAAACCAAGAAATTATTTTAACTCATACAAAAGACATCAACGAGTTTGAATAGAACGCCTCTAGCGGTCAAAAGTATAAATTGAACAGTGCCATCTAGTGGCGAATAGCTACAACTTTATTACGTTCCTGTACACGCAATATGCCTTGAAAAGATAATTTGCTTAAAGATATTCTCTTATAAAACTATTTTTAATTATAAGTATATGTATTTTGTTATTAAAATTGTAATGTTAATGTTTGTCAGTCACATTAATTGAAAGTTTACCTTTTTTGTTATTACTTAATTTTTACAAGTGTTAGCTAAATATAGGTACGTAAAATGAGAAGCTTTACACTGTCAATGAATCGCCCCATGACAACTGCGTGTTTCGATCGATGTAAACAGAATTTTATTATATTACTGTCGCAGTGTTATTACATAAAACCATGTCTGATAATGCAAAAGATACTAAAAATGAAGACTCTGAGAATAATAATACTACCACAGAACAAAACCTTGTGTACAATAATCAAATTAAAGTGAATAACATGTTAAAAGATCGACTCAGAAAATATATCAAGAAACTGGATGGTAAGATATATTTAAATAATTTTCTACACAAGCTTAATATTAATTCGAGTTTGAATTAACTCTAATTAATATTAATTCAAAACTCGAATAATATTAATAAGAGTTATTAATCGAATATGCTCGTAATCACATCTCAATTTTTATAAGAAAAACTGTTTTGAAAGGGTAATCTGTGATTTGATAACTTTTATATTATTATTTAGTTTTTCATTTCATACATCAAAAGTCATCATTCTCCCGCCCTTATCCCAATTTATTTGGGGTCGGCGCAACATGTCGCTTTCTTCCATACTTCTCTATTAGTTGTCATCTCGGTAGTCACCCCCTTTCTAGCCATATCATCTTTCACACAGTCCAACCTTCGTTTCTTTGGTCTTCCTCTACTCGTTATTGGTTGTTTAAGTAAGTAGCAGTTGAAACCAACACAAAAATTTCTCAAATCCCACTTTAGTAGTTGCTTTTATTACGCCATTGGAAACTGCATATTTGCAACAAATATTTATTCATAATCTTTACCCAACAGAAACAGGTACAAGCATAACAAAAGAAGAAAGCATTAAACTTGAAGTGGACACGTTTCGGCAACTCTACAAGCCTAAACTTGCTGGCAATGAAGACTCATACAAGAACATCCCGAAATTCTACTTCAAACTGCCAAGACCTGATGATATGCTTTCTCAGAAGTTACGAGAAGAGACCCGAGCACAGTTCTTACAGAAGAAAAGTAAGGAATTACTTGATAATAGTGAGTTGAAGCATCTCTGGAGTTTGTTGGAGAAGACAAATGGAAGTTATAATGGTGCAAATAACGATGAGCTGATCATTGACTATTTTCAATTCAAGAAGATTAGAGAACAAGCGGGGCCTAAGTATAAGTAAGTACTTGAACATAACCATCTAGTCTGTAAATTATTGCAAATATTTACTTCACTGCTTAGCTCAATACTTACAATGAAACTAGGGCTATCATAGGTCACTCACTAGCAAATGGTGTGCCGCTGACTCCTCAGCTAAGTGCAAAGTCCTTCTTACCATTAAATGCACTCATAAGAATTTGCTAATGCTAGATAGTAACGTTATAAACTTGCTAGCTTTTGGTTGGATATTATCCCACGGGAACATATTACCAGGATAAAATGTATAAGTATGTATGTCCTAGCCCTGCACCCTAATTATATAACACAGTATGAACCACAATCCTGATGAGAGTTTTGAAGGAAATTGCTAATCCGTTGCATCATAGGTTTGAAAAATTCATCTTCTCAACAGCATAATTAACGTAAAGGATGTGGGTGAACTGTAAAAATGAAACCGATTGCAATCAATTGTCATTTTATGTGTATTACGCATCTGCCCCGCATGTCATTGTCTACCCATGTTCCAGATTTCATCCAAATCCGTGAAGCCGTTTCAAGTTGAAAGCGTAATAAACAGACAAACTCACTTTCGCATTTATAATATTAAGTTAGGATTATTGAAACACATTGTGCAGTAAGAAATTGAAATGTATTGAAAGTGCACTGTCAAAGTACCATTCTTTTAATAGTATCTAAGAAATTGTTTTAGCCATCAAGTGTTCACGGTGGAGCATACGGTGGAGGTCTGCCCGGCTTGGGCAGAGCACCGCCGTGTCCTCGTGGAGGCGATCGGCGGCAGAGATCTCTCGCATCCGGCCCTGGTTCAGGCCATGTGAGGACCATGTAGATCTATGTCTGAAATGGTCTTTTGAGGAAAGACCATTTCGGACACAGATCTACATGGTCCTCACATGATCTGACCAAGATTATGTCTGGACTTTAAAAGAGACTTTTACCCTTGAGTTTGTTTCGCCATTTCTTCTCAGGGCTAGTCAGATAGGAAATGCCGACTCCATCTAGCTTATTTTTTAATATGACGTGTAAAAGTGATTCTCATATCCTATTTACAGAATAAACAATTTCATTTCATTTCATTTCATGGTACGGAGCGAGAGGTTATTGGCAGCCGTCACCTCCTTCTGCGAAGCAGTAATGCTCGCGAAGGAGGAGGCGGGACGGTTGAGGGAAAGGCAAATTTCGTGCCCTCTCGCCCCTAGCCGCCGCAGGAGACGCCCTGGGCGTCGGGAATCCCGGGCGGATTTCCGGCCACCGTAGGCGCGGGTTTGCGGACGGTGAGCAATGGGCAGCTCACCGTCCGGTAAGGACCAGGCCCGGGTCGACGGCGCGTTGTATTCCACGCGCGCCTCAAAGAGATGTCGTCAGCACAAGCGTAGGGGTCCACTAGGGCCGATGCCTGCCGGGGTCGCGGGAAAGTACTAAAGGGTTACCGAGGCCCCTGGCAACACAGGCAACAGGAAGGAATACGGGTGGGTTTTTGTCAGTAAGAGTCTGACACACCCTCCCGCTCCGCCCAGAGCGGGAGAAGTTATTTAATGATTTCCCACCCAAAAAAAAAAAAAAGCCATCAAGTGTAGACAACACTTGCTTGGCCAAAACAATGCTAAGAGATTGCTTTTAGAGAATATTTTAGAATATTATTGTAGATATTGGTGCCGATTCCCTTGTTCACAAACTAAATTAAATTTAAGTTCAGTGCATCTTTTTTTTCTATTTTATTCTGAATAAAATAGAAAAAAAAGATGCACTGAATTACTAAATTTAAGTTCAGTGCATCTTTTTCTTTCTATTTCATTAAGAAAAGGACAGAAAATAAATTTTAGTTTAGTCCTGTCAAATTAATCAGCGCTTGACGTAAATTGACGTAATTTTAGTAGGCAAGTTTTTAATCACGTCTAAACTTGTATGGAGTAGTGTCAGGCGCTGATTAATTTGACAGGACTAAACTAAAATTTATTTTCTGTCCTTTTCTTAATGAAATAGAAATAAAAAGATGCACTGAACTTAAATTTAGTTTAGTTTGTGAACAAGGGAATCGGCACCAATGTTTGTTTTCCTAATTCTTGGGTAAAATAAATTTATTTTCTTTCTTTAATTATTCTGTTGATGTGTAATGATGTATGTATATTTTTATGCCAATGTTTCAGGCCATACTTCACAGCAGAAGTCTTCGGTCGCCTGCAAGCAGCTGAAGGCGGTGTGGGCCGGGTGCGCGCAGTATCACTGTTCAACTATATTATGCGGCGCGTCTGGCTACAACAGACGAGGATCGGACTGTCTTTGTATGATGTTACTGGCCAGGGATATCTTACTGAGCATGTAAGTTGCTTTGATATTGATTATGTTCATAAAACACTAGGCAAAATTTAAAAAAACGAGTGAGCCTCACAGTAGTCGCATATGATGTGTAACATCTGACATCTCACCTTGGTAATAAGCAACTGAGCAGCGACAGAAATTAACCTCGGAATTTAAAAAAGCTAAATACTGAAATATTTATTTGAATAATTATTCATTACTAGTGGTCCAGAGCAGTGGTGGCCCAGTGGTAACGTCCGCGACTTACGAATTGTAGGTCGTAGGGTCGAACCCAGACAGGCGCTTTACTTTGTGTAAATTATTTCATCACCACTGCTTTCAAAACGGTGAAGGAAAAACATCGTGAGGAAACCGGCACGTCCTAGAACCGAAAATCATAGACATGTGACATCTACCAACCCGCACTGGGCCCGCGTGGTGGATTACGCTAACTCGCCCACTCCCTCTCACAAAGAGGAGGCCTGTGTCCCAGCAGTGGGAACATTATAGGCTGATTATGTAAGTTATGTTACTAGTGGTCGCCCTCTAGTCGAAGTTCAACCTTATAATCTATATAGTTCTTACTAATTCCATGCTTTAGTACTTGCTTATTCCATGCTCAAGCTGTCAATTCCTGTCTACACATATCCGTCCCTTTTCATGAAATCACTCCCACTGAAAGCCAGAGGAAATATGTTACACATCAAATACAGCCATCGTTTAAACCTAATTCACAAATTTTCGATTCATGGGTGCGTCTGATAGAATTGAGTATTTGGCTGCGCCAAGTGTCACGCATTCGGTTTTGGCTAATAACAAATATTTGTAGCTACAGACATGGGCGCCGACAAGTTTATTTTCAGGAGGGTGCATCTTCAGCTCCACGAAGCGAGCTCGATCATTTTTGCAGCTCACCTCGGATATGTTAGGTTATCGTTCGTCCATTCATAGTTACAAGGAGTAACTTTTTCGACTTATGCAAGAAAGCTCAACAATTAAGAGAATGTAGGATGCAAGAGTGAGCCAAGCGAGCTCGATGATTTTCGGATCCGCCTCGAATGGGACAGGTTTCTGTGTCGATTTATACAAAGACGCTTAAGAATTAAGATAGAGTAGGGTGCAAGAGCGACCGAAGCAAACTCGAAAATAGTAGTTCGGTACTTTGTCGACTAATGCACAGAGAAGCTTTAAATTTGGGAGGAACATTTTAGGATCTCAATTCGAATTAAAACGTTTAAACGTTTACGTTAAGATGTATATAGATATATATAGATTTTTTATACTTAATTTTGACAGTTTTACACCTTTATTTTATTTTGAAGGTGCAAGTGCACCCCTTGCATCCCGCTCCCGGCGCCTATGGCTACATACGCTAGTATTTATTATCACGAGTGGGGGAACAAAAAACAACGAAAATAATAACAATAAATAGCATTGGCTCAGTAGAGGCAGGAATCTAGTATTACAGCAATTTTAACCCCCCCTCCCCATGTCAGCAAAAGTAAGCAACGCTCTTCCCCCCCCCCCCCCTCCCCTCCTACTATTCTTACATAAACATTGGTCTATATATATTTTTAATCTGTTCAGGTTTCTTTATTGTTATTCATGAGTCTAGAAATAAGGAATTCAATCCCCTTTTAAGTAATTTCCCTATTTCGGTTCATTCTAACTTAACCATAATACACCGCGTGAGAGCGAGTTAGCAATATCAATTATTTAGGGAAATCTCTGAACATGCTTTTCGCTTTCAAGCATAGACAAGTGGGGGCGCCATATTTGTTCAAAACAGAATTTTGCAAAGAGTTGCAGAAAAATCTAAATAAATAAATGTTGCTGACGTAACCACCATCCAATCGGGGTCGTCACCATCCTTTTCGTGCTCACGTAATACTTGAATGCCCCCGATGACATTAATTCTCATTTTACAACAGGGTGATGAGCGCTTGTGTATGTTTTTCCAGGACCTGGAGAGCTACATAGCAGAACTAGTGCCCTCCCTCGCAGCACTCGACGGTCTCGACTCATCATTTAGTTCGTTCTACGTGTGCACGGCTGCTCGGAAGTTCCTGTTCTTCCTAGACCCTCTCCGGGTTGGGAGGGTTCGAATACGAGACGTGCTGTCCTGCTCTTTCTTAGATGATTTGTTGGAGGTGAGAAAGACTATAGAGCATGTTTTTTAAATTGAAAATTGGTGACATGGTTTAATAGGCTTCAACTTTTAACTAAAATATGACGTCTTTTAATCTACGTAATATTATTACATTACCTTTGTTAGTGGACATTATTAAACTTAACTAGTACAGTTTCTGTAAATAAATCCATGGTGCAAATTAAAAAAAAAACTGGGGATTGGGGCTAGCCACAGAGCACGGAGGCGCCTCGGCGACCGCTGCTATAGAAGATACTGTAAACACGTTTCATACAAACCAAACGTTTAGTGAACGTCACCGATCCCTCATAGAAGCTCAAGCATAGCATGCTCAAGCAGTACAAATTACTGACAGTTCGCCAATATATATTTTTTTCATGCGGCAATATTTACACCAATTATGATTCTGATATGAATTGAATTGAGTATGATTCAGCTAATATGTGTCACCATTTTACGAAAATAAGAGGAATTGTACTCAATTTAATACATATCAGAATCATATTTCTTGTAAATATGGCAATGGCGCCGATTCCCTTGTTCACAAACAAAACTAAACTTAAGTTCAGTGCATCTTTTTCTTTCTATTTCATTAAGAAAAGCACAGAAGATACATTTTAGTTTAGTCCTGTCAAATTAATCAGCGCATGTCACTACTCCATACAAGTTTAGAAGTGATTAAAAACGGACTAAACTAAAATTTATCTTCTGTCCTTTTCTTGACGAAATAGAAAGAAAAAGATGCACTGAACTTAAATTTGGTTTAGTTTGTGAACAAGGGAATCGGCACCAATATTTACACCAAATATGATTACATGCATGCATCTTAACAAAAATCATTCGCAGACTCAACTTCCATACAATCCTGTAGAAATCCTGAATAAGAGACGCAAACATACAGTCTGTCAAGCAAGTGCCATCAAAACCAGCTTCAGCCGTAGATTATTTTCAATAAAGCCATTTCTATCTACAGTAAAGTCAATAAAGCCATTTCCATCTACACCTTAACCATATTCAATTGTAAAACTAAAGTCCAAAATTGGCTTCAATGTCACGATTATAAAGCCGCAGAGGAACTTAGAAGTCATCTCATAAAAAGCAGCTTAAAATGTCCTATTTATACAATATTAGAAGACCAGTTTAAAAAAAAAAATGTTTTTATTTATGCTTAAGTTTACAAAAAAGGGGTTCGTGTTTGGAGCCTCCTTTTAAGCAAACAATGCCTGTGTTAGGAGACTCCGCTCTTCCATAGTACAGCATAATCTTAATCTATTAGAACAAATCCGTAAGTACTTAAAATATCAAATAAAACAATTATGTTAGTGAGTGTGATTCGAGTGTGAATACCAGTTCCTAGTGTGTCTGTATGTGAGAGTGTCTGTGAGTTTTGAATATCACATACTCACTACACACCCACACACCCTACTTTGCTGTCTAATTAATTATTTGATTGTCCATCCCTACCCCACATTATCATCTATTAAGTAGATATTTGGATTACTGTGACTTGCTCGGTTACGTTAGAGGCCTGGAGACCTGTAACACAGGTATTCGTAGTACAGGCTCCAGTCTCCACAATATCAATGTATTTTTGTATAAAAAAATATGTATTGTACTATTTTTTATTAAGTGATGTATAAAATAAACGCTTTTTAGGGTTCCGTAGCCAAATGGCAAAAAACGGAACCCTTATGGATTATCGTCATGTCTGTCTGTCTGTCCGTCCGTATGTCACAGCCTTTTTTTCCGAAACTATAAGAACTATGCTGTTAAAACTTGGTAAGTAGATGTATTTTGTTAACCGAATTAAAATATTCACACAAAAACAAAAAAAAACAATTAATTTTGGGGGTTCCCCATACTTAGAACAAAAACTCAATTTTTGTCTTCAAAAATGATATTGAGGTTTCTAATATAATTTTTTTCTAAAATGAATAGTTTGCGCGAGAGCCACTTCCAAAGTGGTAAAATGCGTGTGGGCCCCTGTAACTTCTAATATAAGAGAATGATAAAACTAAAAAAATATATTACGTACATTACCATGTAAACTTCCACTGAAAATTGTTTTAAACGAGATCTAGTAAATAGTTTTTTTTTTTATAAAAAAATAATAATTAAATTAATAAAAAAAAATACACTATTATTAAAACATCGATTAAAGTTACAACGAACTACAAGAACTTTTATATTATGTTACTTGCTGCTACGGAACCCTTCATGGGCGAGTCCGACTCGCACTTGGCCGCTTTTTTTCAATCAAAGTCCTGTGACAGCTAGCTTGCGCTTAGTTGAGCCAAATTCTGACACAGATATTATTCGTAAAGGCGTCACTGGTCGCTGCCGTGTTCTGTAAAAATATTAGCTAACATGTTTCTATAATAAGCTGGACTGTACAGGGCCACTGCAGTTGCCAAGGCACCTAGAAAATGCAAGTAGCTATCAGCAGGCTTAGCATAACGCTTTCTAATTCTACTCAACTGTAGAATAGAAATCGCTTGTCTACATTCGGTAGAGAACTGTCAACTGCCTACACGGAAACGTCATTTTTGTCTACTCTTCCGTCGACAAAACGCTTCTCTACGGTTCTCGTGCTAAGCCTGCTGACAGCCATTCGCAATAACTTTGCGGTCGCTTCTTCAACATGCAGAAAGCGCATTTCAGTTACATAGAAGTAAATTAACGACTTTAATTAAAATCATCATTCTCTTGCTCTTATCCAAATATATTTGTGGTCGGCGCAACATCTTTCTCTTCCACACTTCTCTGCTAGTCATCATCTCGATACTCACCCCCTTTCTAGCCATATCATCTTTCACACAGTCCATCCATCGTTTCTTTGGTCTTCCCCTACTCTTACCACAGATATTAAAAAAAATCTCCACAGATATTAAAAAAAATCCTCATAACATTTACCAAAAAACGTGATAACCGATTAAATTTATTTTAACGAATTTAAATAAAATAAGCCTTTTTATTTTTTTACTTTAGCTACGAGAAGAAGACCTACCAATGGAGCTTCAAGAACAGAACTGGTTCAGTGCTGCGTCAGCTCTGCGAGTCTATGGACAGTATCTCAATTTGGACAGAGATCACAATGGTATGCTGAGCATCAACGAACTGGCTGGGTAAGTCGTCGCAATCATCAACGCCCAATACACGGTATTAACAGGAGATATAAATCTAGTTTTGAATCAATACATATTATAAACTAGCTTTACCCGGCCCGGCTTCGCACGGGTAGCACTAAATATCTACCCTACCTTCCCTACCTACCCTACCTTCTCTACCTACCCTACCCTACCTACCCTACTTAGAAATAAGGTATAAATTTTATTGTATTTATGGCAGATTTTATTTTTTTTGGACATTTGTTTTAATACATTTTATAATGGCGCGTCAAACATACTCCCGACTTCATCTCGTGACTGTAGCTTATAAATAGTCACTCTTTTTCACTTCGAAACTATTATTTTAACATTTGATGTTCTATAGTGGATGTTCTATAGCGAACAATGTATGGTTAAAATGTTCCAAATTACTATAAATATTATGGATTTGTTGCTACGAAGAATCACTGACTCCTTTTTTTTTTGGGTGGTTAATTATCAAATAACTTCTCCCGCTCTGGGCGGAGCGGGAGGGTGTGTCAGACTCTTACTGACTAAAACCCACCCCGTATTCCTATTCCGTATTCCTTCCCGTTGCCTGTGTTGCCAGGGGCCTCGGTGACCTTTTAGTACCTTCCCGCGACCCTAGCAGGCATCGGCCCTAGTGGACCCCTACATTTGTGCTGACGACATCTCTTTGAGGCGCGCGTGGAATACGACGCGCCGTCGACCCGGGCCTGGTGCTTACCGGACGGTGAGCTACTCATTGCTCACCGTCCGCAAGTCCGCGCCTCGCTCGGTACCATGGCCTGAACCAGGGCCGGACGCGAGATCTCTGCCGCCGATCGCCTCCACGAGGACACGGCTGTGCTCTGCCCAAGCCGGGCAGACCTCCACCGTCTGCTCCACCGTGTCCTCCGGGCGATCCACACAGTGATCCACCCGGGCGTTTCCTCCCGCCTTATCCGACACAGGAACCTCCCGAAGCTGCCGTGTCCGGTGAGGACCTGCGTCAGGCGGAAGGTGAGGACGCCGTGGCGCCTCTCTAGCCATCTACAGTTGTGCTGACATCTCTTTGAATCACTGACTCCTATGGGCTCGAAAGTATTAAAATATTGACCTTGTTATTTATCCTTTTATGGGGGCAGGGTCGATACTCTGTGGACCTCATTATACCTATCATGTACCTACTAAATTGCATTTTTTTTTTAATGGTGAGAAATAAACTTTTTTTTTAAATGTTCTTTTAACCAACTTCATTAGTCATAAGGATATTGTTAAAGGCTTTTGTTGAAAATTATTATTTCAAGAAGGCGCCTCGTTGTCTAGTGGTCGCAAGCGCTTCTGCTGAGCATGAGGTCCTGGGTTTGATTCCCAAGTCGTGCAAAGTGTTATTAGGTTTTTCCATAAGGAATTTCTCAGTAGCAGCCCGGAGTCTGGATTTGTGCCAGGTTGATGGCAATAAACTCCCCCCAAATTAAACATAACTGGTGAAATGTGGGTCTACTATAGGTACACGTCTGCCTAACCCCTCGGGGATTACAGGCGTAATTTTATGTTGTTATGTTATATGTAGGTATTTCAAGATTCAGTTAAAACACTTACCTTTTGCTTCTCTCCCACAGCTACGGCTCAGGCACTCTAACCCGAGCCTTCCTTCAACGCGTCTTCCAACAATGCCTCACCTACGACGGCGAGATGGACTACAAGACGTACCTGGACCTGGTGCTCGCGCTAGAGAACAGGAAGCAGCCGGCGGCGCTCGCGTATCTCTTCAGAGTACTTGACATCAACTGCGTGGGATACCTCGACGCGTTTACGCTTAATTACTTCTTCAAGGTGAGTTAAACTGCTGGAATTAGAGCTTTTGCTGTAATTAGGCTTTGACCGGATATAGGCACCTGCCGGAATTAGGATCTGGCCAAAATTAGGCACCTAATACCAATTAGGGTATTAGAAAACTGCTGGATGTAGGCACCAGCTGATATTAGGAAACTGCTGGATATAGACACCTGCTGATATTAGGAAACTGCTGGATATAGACACCTGCTGATAATAGGACACTGCTGGATATAGACACCTGCTGGTTATGTGCTATATCATTATCCATGACGACTAGATGGACTACAAGACGTACCTAGGCTTGGTGCTGGCGCTCTGTACAGGAAGCAGCCGGTGGCGCTCGCGTATCTCTTCAGGGTGCTTGACATACACTGCGTGGGCTACCTCGTCGCAGTCATGCTTAATTACTTCTTCAAGATGAGATTTTGGGAATGTGCCGCCGGATTTTGGATTGTGCTGGAAATAGGGTCTGGCTGGATAGGTACGTGCCGAAATTAGGACACTGCCGAATTTTTACACTGGCTGGAATTACGCACCTGGCGAATTAAAGCACCATTCCAAAACCTACACGGTCAAAATGTATGGAACAGCTGTTTTTTTTTTTTTGTACTAACTGAAGAAAAATGACAATGGTGGTACCTACAGAAACATTTCTACTATCTGTCATTTTGTCTTTCGTTTCTAACGATCTTTGTCTAGGTCCTTTTTTATGTAGAAGGATTTCTACGGTGGGATGTCAAAAAAGGAGAAACGAAATGTCACTTTGTATAGAGAGAGCCGTATCTATTCTTCGAATAAATAGAAAGCGTCATGCTAAGCCTGCTGGAATCATGTGCTGAATTCATGGTAAAAGTTTGCTTCTAAGTGTGTAAGCAAGCTGTATAAATGCTCCCTACTTTTTCTGACACACGAAACTAATAAAGCTACAGGGTCAAATTGAATTAGCTAGCGAAACTCCGCAGACGTGATGGTATCGATATCTAAACATAAAAAACCAAAAAAAAAAAAAAATTGATGTTTTTTTTTTGGGTCATCCACCGCAGGTAGTGTAGTGAATTGAAATATCAGTTTAAAATAATAGATTGTACAACTAGTGCATAAAACAAGCCATTTTACTAAAGTATATAACAGTATTCTATTATTTTAGTTTAATCACTTTCACTATTCAAAAATGTTGCAAAATTGAAGAAGAGAATAACTCCACGAAACTATAAAGTTTTTTATTTTTATTTTCAACATGTGTCATTCGACTTGGGTACTTCATACTGGTAGGTAGGTCATAAAAATGTTTCGTTGCGTTTTTAAATAACAAATGACAACTATTTTATCTGATTTGATTAAATTAACGATAGAAAACACGAAAGTGATATAAATTAAAGCAAATAAAATAACGACTTTAATCTGCGACGTTTTAATGTGCGTGTGGCTGTTGGGCTTGATTGTCTGAGTTTTAGAGAAAAAACTACTTTATGCACTAGAGCATAAAAAACGACTTTATGTCGCCTACGCACAACATAAAGACGAACTTTTAGAGCATGTGAAGTGAAAAAAACTTTTTTGTGTAAACTTCACTGACGTGATGGGTTTCGACATCTAAACACAATAAAACAAAAAAAAATCAGATTTTCTCAACTCGTACTTCAAGTAACATCACTGCAAGTGGTCGTTGACCCGTAAAAAAATCATCAAATCTTTTTTATTTTAATAACATAGCATCACGCCTTGTTTTCTCGAAGGGTTGGGCAGAGGTGTACCTGTAGTACACCCTCATTTCGCCACTTATGTTTAAGTCCGAGCCTATTGCCACAAATCCAGACTCCGGGCTGCTACTGAGAAATTCCAAATAGAAAAACCCGATAACACTTTGCCCGACCCGGGAATCGAACCCAGGAGGTCATGCTCAGCAGTAGCGCTAGCGACCACTAGACCAACGAGGCAGTTTTATGTTAACCCTTTGACCGCCACGTCAAAAAAGCAAAAAAGTGCCCTCGGCGCCAAGCTCCGAATTATTCCTTAAAATCTGTCATGGAGTCGTGACCGTGGCGTGCTGGGCACATTGTGGTTTGTCATCTATACCATGACTGTGGCGGTCAACGGGTTAATCGTGTTTAGATATCCTTCCCACCCATCACGTCTACGTCATCAGTTTTGCTAACTAATTTAAAATGACCCTGTATATATATCTTCCACAGGCAATACAAGAACAAATGATAGCTCACGGCGCCGAGCCAGTGAACTTCGACGACGTCAAAGACGAGATCTTCGACATGATTCGACCAGAAGAGCCCTCTAGGATAACTCTTCAAGACCTTATACGCAGTGGTCACGGTCATACTGCTGTGTCTATACTGTTGGAGCTGCATGGATTCTGGGCTTACGAGAACAGGTAATTTTTATTATAAACTAGCTGCGCCCCGCGGTTTCTCCCGCATAAGTCTCGATCCCATCGGAATATCTGGATAAAAAGTGTCCTGTGTAACCAGGTAATGGTCTACTCATGTGCCAAATTTCATGCAAATTCTTTCAGCCGTTTTAGCGTGAAAGCGTAACAAATAAACAAACTATTTTTCTAACATAAACATAAACATAATCAGCCTATAATGTTCCCACTGCTGGGACACAGGCCTCCTCTCTGTGAGAGGGAGTGGGCCATAATCCTCCACGCGGGCCCAGTGCGGGTTGGTAGATGTCACACGTCTTTGAATTTTTGGTTCTAGGACATACCGGTTTCCTCACGATGTTTTCCTTCACCGTTTTGAGAGCAGTGGTGATGAAATAATTTACACAAAGTAAAGCGCTTGTCTGGATTCGAAACTACGACCTACAACTCGTAAGTCGCGGCCGTTACCACTGGGCCACCACTGCTCTCTTTTTCTCATTTAAGGAGTAAATATGAAGTCGTATATTTCTATTTCAGTATATAATGTAGTAAACGCATAATCAACCTATAATGTTCCCACTGCTGGGACACAGGCGTCCTCTCTTTGTGAGGGAGTGGACCGTAAGCCACCACGCGGGCCCAAAGCGGGCTGGTGGAGGTCACATGGCTAAGAATGTTGAGTTCTATTATATGTGTTTCCTCTCGATGTTTTCTTTCACCGTTTTGAGAGCAGTGGTGATGAAATAAATTGACCAACGACCTACAATTCGTAAAGCTCACTGTATTACCTATTACCCTATTTCGAGTATTCTTTTGTTTTTTCTCCATTTTGTTTACAATAAATTAAGAATACTTATTTATCTATCTAACAGGGAGGCGTTAGCAGCGGCTGGAGATCACGCCTGACAGCTGGCGCGGTATCTCCACTTTAATGGAGATCGGTTTACCATTTAAAACCTTCATTGTTTTTGGTGAACGTTAAAAAGTTGAGTGTAGCTGAGACAGTGAAATTGTTGAGTTTCTCTGAAGACCGTAAAAATGTTGAACGTCTCTGAAGAATGTGAAAATCTTATGTATCTCTGAAGAATGCGAAAATGTTGATTTTCTCTGAATATTTAAAAAAATGTTGAGCATCTCTGCTAAATATATAACATTTTGAGAACCTCTGTGTAGTATAGTTTGACATTTAAGACTGCAGTAGAAAAAGTTGTGTCGCTGGACGATGTTAGGTTGAATATCTCTTTGGAATGTGAAAATTATGAACATCTCTGAAGAATGTGAAATGTTTAATACCAGTAAAACGAGTCTCTGGGCAGCCTTGTTCCACCCACCGAATAAAGACCTCCTCCCTTTTGTGCCATGCTTCCCTGGTCCATGGGAGTCTCATCCAGGTCTTCCAAATCAAATCAAAAGTCATTTATTCAAACTAGGCTGAGAATCAGCACTTTTCGAACGTCAAAATTACATAAGACAGTCCCCCAAAAACGCCCGCCCTTCACCACTTCCTAGTGCTTGAAGTGGCGCAACAAACTGCCCAGCAGCACACCTTCCCTGCGATCATATCTGTAGATCGTCCACCCCACCTTGCTATTGGTCTGCCTACGCTCCTAGGCGTTACTCGGTAATCGTTCCGGTAGGTAATTAAAAATGTGATACTTTCAAATCTTCCTGAAGATTGTAAAAATGTTATTTTTCTGAAGAGTATGAAATTTATCTCTCTCCATAAAACATTTAAAAAAAAAATGTGAAAATTGTAAAAAAAAAGTATTAAAGATTTAGGATCTCTGAGCATTTAAAATAATCTGAAGCATAAAAGTATTCAGTGCCTGTGAGAAGATGATGTTATTTAAATTACGTAATTTATATAATATAATAAAAATTGTTATCTAGTTTTATTCCTAATTATTAACCTATTTATTCATTGTAATCAAATCCTCTTCCCTATTTAAAACTATTAATAAAGCTTTTTAAACTATTATGATATAACATTTTTCAAGTCTTTTGATTATAGGATAAATTCCATTATTCCCTCAACCTATAATATTGATGACTTTTAGAATAATATTGTATTTCCAAAATTAAAGACATTAAATTATGTAATAACAATATAATTTGATTATAATAACTTGTAAAATATATAAAAACAATGTATATAATAATAACAACATTATAACTTGTAAATATAAAGATTATACATACATTTTTTGTTTTATTATTGTACTTATTGACTCATTTAAAGCTTACAGTTAACGCAAATAAAAAGGGGCCGAAATGAAAGCCATAATTGTTTTGTTGCAAGAAAGAGATGGCGCTATTAGTCCCGCATAGCCCTATCTCCTTGCACTTGAACAATGATCGTTCTCACTCTATGGGCCCTTAGTAAATTCAAAAACTGATTTGACAATTAAACATATTTTGTGTGCTTGGTTTGATTTCATGATTAAAAGCAGCACTGAATTAAATGCATAACTCATAGGTATATAAAATTATTACTATTTTAAAGCAAATTATTTTTAGGAAATAGCTGTATGTTCGAAGATAAAGATATGTTGGCCTAATCAAAACCTAGTCAAAACGAATCTGCACGAACGAGGTTGCAGTCTCAACAAAGTCCTAATGGTCCCTAGACGGTCAAAATTGCTTAACAAGATTGTGATTTTTTCGTCCTTTGCGATTCGGTCGCAAAGGACGAAAAAATCACAATCTTGTCGCTGATCGCTTCACGACCGAATTCGGTCGTGAAGCGATCGCTATCTATGTCGTGACTGTATCCCCAGGACATTACTTTTGTATAATATTAGGTTGTTTTGAATAAATTATTATTCATGTTTGTACTACTTCACTATACTTTGTGTTTATTTTACACTTACACTAGCGTAAATATGACATTTGGGGTCTACAGACTATCACACAGGCATCCGTGACAAAGACGACTCTCTAAAAAACCCTTGCCTTTGTCAATAGCCTAATACACAATTCATTCGACTATAATTACCGGAGATCGGAATACGTAAAATAAATTTTCCTAAACTTCAGAAACACAGAGTGAATAATACCGCCTTCTGAAATCCCGGAATAATAGACATGATCTAATTATTTATTGGATTTTGAATAATATAACTAAAAACGTAATAATAATAATTTGTTACAAGTGTATTTTTTATTCAAAGAGCGATCAATAATTTGTAATTACTCAAGTTTCGGGATGAAAACATGACTATCATTCCGGGATTTTAGAGGGACGTATTATCCACTCTAAGTTACTCACTTCCTTGAAGTTTATTATTCCGATTTCTGATTATTACACTACACGGATTCCTGCGCGCTCCTGTACTCGAACACGCTGCCTCTCTCCAGGAAGGCACTCGCTTGCTTATTTGTCTGTTCGTCTGTTTGAGACGCGTCGGTAGGCAGGCCGTAGCCACCGCCGGCGGGGGAGTTCATTATATATTTATCCTGTAAATAAGAATAAGTATTATGTCAAAATAATTTAATGTACCTAAAAATAATAAAATGTAAAAACATATGATTTGATATTGTTTTGGGGTCGACGACTGCAGACTAATTAATTGATGTATGCGTTTAATTATTAATTTATGTTTTTGGTTTTATCGGTTTTAGATAGTCATGCCTATCACGTATGTGAAGTTTACACAAGAAAAACTGATTTTCTAAAGTCATACTTTATTCAAATAACTACAATACTTTTTTTTTGGGTGGGAAATCATCAAATAACTTCTCCCGCTCTGGGCGGAGCGGGAGGGTGTGTCAGACTCTTACTGACTAAAACCCACCCGTATTCCTTCCGTTGCCTGTGTTGACAGGGGCCTCGGTGACCCTTTAGCACCTTCCCGCGACCCTGGCAGGCATCGGCCCTAGTGGACCCCTACATTTGTGCTGACATCTTTTTGAGCCGCGCGTGGAATACAACGCGCCGTCGACCCGGGCCTGCTCCTTACCGGACGGTGAGCAACCCAATGCTCACCGTCCGCAAGCCCGTGCCTACGGTGGCCGGAAATCCGCCCGGGATTCCCGACGCCCAGGGCGACTCCTGCGGCGGCTAGGGGCGAGAGGGCGCGAAATTTGCCTTTCCCTCAACCGTCCCGCCTCCTCCTTCGCGAGCATTACTGATTCGCAGAAGGAGGTGACGGCTGCCCATGCCCTCTCGCTCCGTACCATGGCCTGAACCAGGGCCGAACGCGAGAGGTCTCTGCCGCCGATCGCCTCCACGAGGACACGGCTGTGCTCTGTCCAAGCCGGGCAGACCTCCACCGTGTCCTCCGGGCGATCCACACAGTGGTGGCACCCGACCTCCCGCCTTATCCGACACAGGAATCTCCCGAAGCTGCCGTGTCCGCTGAGGACCTGCGTCAGGCGGAAGGTGAGGACGCCGTGGCGCCTCTCTAGCCACTCCTCGAAGAGGGGACTTATCGCCGCAATCGTGGTGTGCCCAGCACTGGGTTGGGACAACCGTACTCTCCATGTCGCCATGAGATCCCGCCGGAGCTCCGTCCGCTGTGCCGCGATTTCTCGCGGCAGCGAAGGAGGCTCGCTGCCTCACAGAAGACCGTGCGGTATCCCCGGACCATCCGGATGGCCATGATCCTTTAGGCCGCGCTCAACCGGCGGGCTGGCCGCAGCGCCAGAGAGCGCGCCCATACAGGAGCCCCGTAGAGAACCATGGACCGCACGACCCCCGCGTAGAGACTCCGGCAGGAGGCGTTTGGACCCCCTAGATTGGGCAGGAACCGCTTCAATGCAGCGCCTGCTCCAGTTTGGGAGCTAAACGTCGGAAATGCAACAACTACAATACGTCGGAAATGAAATAACTACAATACTTGCGGTCATTGACCCAAAACTAAAAAAAATAAATCATGTTTTTCGTTTTATCATGTCTATATCGATACTCATCACGTCTACGGAGTTAGCTAGCTAATTTAATTTTCACCAGCATAGAGCTTACATATATGTTTTTTACTTTTGAGTCCGCATCATCACCATATCATAACAATATGGCGGATCCATTAGGTTCCCGAGGATATAAACGGAGACACCAGCATAGCTATTTACAACAATTCGATCAGAAATTACACATTTTCAATTATGAATAGGTTGATGAACACTGAATGGGACACTACTGGGGAGGAGCCACTTCTTCCCACCTAAAGCACTGGGAAGTAGTGAAGCGCGGGCGATTTGGAGGAGAGTCTTATGTAATTTTGACGTTCGAAAAGTGCGATTCTCAGCCTAGTTTGAATAAATGACTTGATTTTGATTTTTGACACAGTAGAAGTTTTATTATTATTAACCTATTGACCGCCACGTCAAAAAAGCAAAAACGTGCTCTCGGCGCCAAGCTACGAATTTTTCCTTAAAATCTGTCATGTAGTCGTGGCGTGCTGGGCACATTTTGGTCAGCCATCTATACATGACTGTGGCGATCAGAAGGTTAAGTCTGGGGACGTTTAGTGTCCTACAAAGTGTTAATTTGCCCTGCCACCGACAGCAAATAGCTGTTGGAAGAATAGCGGTCATCTATTTGATTTCAATCAATCAAACAACTCAACCTGTCGCAGTCCACTGCTGGACATAGGCCTCTTCCAGGCTGCGCCACAACACCCTGTCCTCCGCCTTTCGCATCCAGTCTGTCCCAGCCACCTTTTTAAGGTCGTCGGTCTATCTAGCTGGGGGGCGTCCCACACTACGCTTGCCGATACGCGGTCTCCACTCCAGGACTCGTCTGCTCCACCGGCCATCGGTCCTTCGGCAAATATGGCCAGCCCCCTACCAGTTCAGCTTGCTTATTCTGCAAGCTATGTCGGAAACTCATGTTCTTTTCCGGATTAATTTAAACTGACAAAATTTCCAGATTATGAATTTGTGATATATGTGATCAGAGGACTCTTTTGGTAACATTATCAATGTTACCAAAAGAATCCTCTGATCACATATATCACAAATCCAGTCGGCACAGAAGCGTATCAACAGCGTTGTGAGTAGCTATGCAGGTGTTCGCCAAGCTCCAGAAAAGAAAGGACGGCAGTTTTGAGACCAGGGATTCCCAAAGTGGTCGACCTCAAGTGGTCGATATCGGTTTCACAGGGATCGACTTAAACGAAAATTGAATTTGGGGGTCGACGAGGTCTAAAAATCGACCCCTTTTAATTAACACAAGTTCTTATTTGAAAACTTTCCAGATACTGTATAAGTTGTGTTACGTGTACCAACTTGTTATAAGAATCACTAATATTTTAGTAGGAATTATAATTGTTGTAATTTTAAAAAACTCAACAAGTCGGCAAGCGTGCACAAGTTCGTACAAAATGAAAAAAATTGGTTATGGGGGTCTGAGGTATCAGTTCATTTTGGAAAAGGGGTCTCTTGCCCAAAATAGTATGGGAATCCCTGTTTTAGATTTTAATGCTTTCTACTCTAAATGTTTCCCAAGGTCCTGGGCAGCATCACGTGCGTGTCACTAGTGGAAACTCCTTTTAGTTGGGAAGGTAAAGTTGTAATGAAATAATGAACTATAACAAAATCACTTACCCCTGGGAACGCTTGTACAGACGCCTTCCCTCCCAAATTGATGAGTCGTCCGTCTACACGCTGCAATATGTTCAGACCTCGCTCCCCTGATTCTCCACCTGTAAACACATACACACATTCATTAGTAACTCTTTAGTTTTTATTTATAGAACACTCTTGCCCCGTGTGGTCTCTGGGTGGTAGAATAGAACCATCACATTTCATCCCGTGGGTGTCGTAAAAGGCGATTAAGGGAACAGTTGGAGGATTCTATTGTTTTCCTCTGTGTGGTACTAACAACACACCCAAGCTAAGGTTGCCGTGATGAGCTGCGTGGCTAGGGGGTAGCCAAGTCGCGAGCGTGCCTGTTGTCTGGGATCGGGCGCCCCCAGGCACTAACAAGCCTTACCTCTACATGCGGGGCTCTGTAGAGTGTCGGCAGATGTTTCCTCTCCTTTTCGTGGGAACTAAATGAGGAATCAAAATAATAAGCAACTCAGAGGCGGCGGTGATGCTCGCCACACACCACGTCAGCTGTTCTCACGGGGCGAAAAGCGAGCTGCGGAATGTCGCTTAGCTACGCTGAATGTGCAGGGAGGTATAAAAGGTAAAATGGATGAGGTGTGCGAGATGGTGAAAGATAAAAGAATAGATGTGTTATGTGTGAATGAGACGAAAACAAAGGGAGTGGACTTATCCAAACACGGCTGTTTGACCGCTATCTGGTCCGGTGTTCAAGAGCCACACAGGGCCTGTCAGGGTGTGGGAGTTGTCCTCTCTGAGCAGATGATGAAATGTGTGAAAGATTATGTTTGTGTGAGCCCCAGGATTCTTTGGGTAAAAGCCAAGGTGGGCCAAAATCCTATCCTTATATACCCGATACAGGAAGCTCACCTCCGGAGAGACAGGAATTTTGAGACAGTATAAGGGATTTAGTGAATGGATGTAGGTCAAATGAGAAGATTGTTATATTTGGAGACTTTAATGGTTGGGTTGGTGTGAAGAGGAATGGGTACGAAAACGTAATAGGTGCATTTGGAGATGATAGAATGAATGAAAATGGGATGAATTTACTAGAGATATGTGTAGAGAAGAATTTGTGTGTTATGAACACTATGTTTAGTCATAGAAAGGTTCACAGGTATACGTGGGAATGGCAAGACTGTAGAAGTATGATTGACTTTGTGATTGTGGATGAAAGATTAAAGAGTAAAGTTACAGATACTAGAGCATATCGGGGTGTTAATGTAGGGACTGATCATTATCTGGTTATGTGTCGGATGGATGGTCTGTTCAGGCATTGGCGTCACCGAATTCGAGTTCTTGTGACTGCTCTAGAAAGAATAAAAGTAGAAAGACTGCAAGAATTGAAAGTAAAAGAGGAATATAAGAGGAAAGTAATAGCGAAGACGGATAAAATATTTGATGATACGAATGATTACAGTCTAGAAGAAGTATGGAATTTAGTGAAAAATAGTGCAGGTAGCCACAAAAGTATGTGGTAGTAGAACGAATGATTCTTGGGTAGATGGTGAAGTTAAAGAGGTTGTGAGGATGAAAAAAGAGGCCTGGCTTAATGTGCTAGCGTGTAAGGCCCAAAATAGGATGAATCAGGCAACGACTGTGGCAGACGATTTGAAAAGAGTGCAGAAGGATGAAAAGGAAGAAAAGTATAACAGGATGTTCTCTGATAACTTCAGGGCCAATGTTAAGCTGTTCTGGAAACAGGTAAGATTGGCTCGCGGAGTGGCAGGAACATCGAGTGCGAGTGTTATAAGAACTGAATATGTATGTTTACTAGGCGAAGAATGTAAGATCTTGGTACGCTGGAAGGGATACTTTGTTGTTGTTAAAGTTTATTTAGTTGTCAGGATAGTGTGCAAAGAGTGGATAATTTGGTAGAAGCCAGTTTGGAAGACCCACGCTCAGATGCAGGTGAAGGGAATGAAATAGAAGTATATGAGATTGTAAGAAAGGGAAAGCTGCAGGTTGAAAGGGATAAAAAGTGGGAAAGCTGCAGGGTATGACAGTGACTGCTGAAATGCTGAAGGGCGGTGACGGGGTGGTAGCAAGCCTGTTGTGCCGGATCTTTAATATGTTTTGGAGATATGGCCATGTGCTGGATGACTGGTGCAAGGCTGTAATTGTACCACTATGAGGGAAAAGGCTCTCAGCAGGAGTGTTAAAATTACCGCGGCATTAGTCTTTTGAGTGTTGTCGGCAAACTGTATGCAAAGGTTTTAATAAAGAGAGTGATAAGAGTGACCGATGAGAAAATATGGGATGTGCAAGCAGGGTTTAGAGAATGGGCTGTATGGATCAGATCTTCTCCTTAAGGTGCATAGCCGAAAAACCTCTGGCAAAGCACAAGAAAGTCTACTGTGCTTTTGTTGACTTGGAGAAGGCCTATGACAGTGTGTGGAGAGAAGAACTGTGAAATCTATATACAAGCATTCCAGTGCTTGTGTTAGGATAAATGTGGCATACACAGACTGGTTCTGCATCTCAAGGGGTGTTAGACAAGGTTGCGTACGCGTCACCGTGGCTGTTTAACTTGTACATGGATAGTTGTCTGATAGGTTTGAGAGAGGGTGAGTGCGGATTGAGAATGAATGAGTTGTCTGTCAAATGCGTTCTGCACGCAGATGATCAAGTTCTACTTGTATCGTCAGCAGAACAGCTGCAAGACATGGTGACTGTGATAGATGAAGCGTATAAAAAGAAAGGGATGAATATAAATGTGAATAAGTCGAAGGTCATGGTGTTTGAAAGAGAAGAGGATATATCGGTGTGTAATGTGAAAATAAATGATAAGAGTGTAGAGCAAGTAAGTGAATTTGTATATTTGGGGAGTCTGTTTACAAGGGATGGAAAGATTGATGAAGACGTGGAAAGGAGACTAAATGCGAGAAATAAAGTGAATGGTGCTATACATGCGATGGTGACCAACCAGTCGATGCCCAAAGAGCTCGACTGGCTGTTCATAATGGTGTGCTGGTGCCTACACTTGTGTATGGAAATGAATGTTGTAGCAAAAGAAGCATGAAAGTAGAGTAAATGCTGTGGAAATGCGTTCCTTGAGAAGCATGTGTGGTGTGACTATAAATGATAGGCTGGAAAATGATGTGATAAGGCAACGATGCGGTTTAAAGGAAGACGTAGTGACAAAAATTTAAAAGAGTATGCTTAGATGGTTTGGTCATGTTGAGAGTATGAATGAAAGACGACTAACAAAAGGTATTTACAAGGCAGGTCAGGTGCGTAGTACTCGCAACCGGCGGGTTGTTTGACCAGATGTATGAACGTAAACGAAGCAAAAGGAGTATGTAAGGATCGAAGCAGGTGGCGTTCTATAGTTTCGGCCTACCCCCATGGGAAGAAGGCGTGAGTTTATGTGTGTATGTGTGTAGAATGCTCTTTAGAATAGAATATAATGCTCTTTATTATGTACACCATAAAAATGACAGATATAAATGTAGACATTTTACAAGGGGAGACACAGTGGGCGCTAAAAGCGATCTTTAGAGAAAGTTTAGGGTCGCATATAATATGCGATACTAGCGCCACTGTATATCTACTCTTTCTTGCCAACCTCCACACACCACAGAAAAAAAAAAATAAAAAAATAAAAAATTTCTTCCATTCTTTTCTATTAGTTGTCATCTCGGTACTCACCCCCGTTCTAGCCATAGGGTCTATCACACAGTCCATCCATCGTTTCTTTGGTGTTCCCCAACTCTTATAGCCATTTACATCCACATTCAAAATTTTCCTCACGACATTTTCCTCATTCCTACGCATCACATGCCCATAGCATCACAACCGATTTCCACATAAATTATAGTCTTACAACACACACACACACACACACACACACCTTGTTTCCCCGAAGGATTGAGCAGAGGTGTACCTGTAGTATACCCACATTTCTCCAGTTATGTATTCTTTTTTGAGTTCCATATAATTGGGGGCGAGCCTATTGCAATCAACCGGGCACAAATCCAGACTCCGGGCTGCTACTGAGAAATTCCAGATAGAAAAACCCAATACAACTTTGCCCGACCCGGGTATCGAACCCAGGACCTCTTGATTATAGTCTCTTATTATTGTTATAATTGGGTATTTACTTACCGTTCATGCCATAAGGCTGGAAGGATCTTCGTTCAGTTAGCACGGACAGCTGCACACTACGACGGAATACGAGCTCTCTAGACACGCCATCTCCGCCGTTCCAGCGACCTGTAACGATCATGTATATTTTACTAAGAAAATCCAAATATTTATGTTATGTTTACTTAGACAGTCGTAGTTAGACGATTTCAATTTCCGATTTTTTACCTTACCTTCACAAATTACTACTAATTCAGGAGATCATTGAACAGCCACATTGTGCAAGAGGGACACAGATCAGTGTTCCCCTTTTCAAGACCGTACTTGCCGTACGTCCGCTGGTAATGCAAAATAAACTTTATGGCCAACGCTTAAAGTTTGTTTCCAATTCCAATTCATAAGACAGAAAGCACTCTAGATTTAAGCACGTTGCTTGCAACTAAGAATACCATCTAGAGGGCGTTTCTGCGGCCGCTGTCATGGCGATCTTAGTCGAGTATGAGTCGACGATGTTCCTCAAACGAACTTAGAAAATTGGCGTTAGTCTGAATGGGCCCAGTACTTAATTGTCTTGCTTTAGCTTCTGTTTCCACTGGTAAGCTTATAGGTCTGTAGGCTAGACTGAAGAAAATCCTCAACACACTAGCGGTAGGGTACAAAGATTGAAGAACAGCCTACAAATAACAAACTCCCAAATCCCTTGCACTTTTTGTATAGACGTCTATAGCTTTATAAATAGTCGTGAATTCAAATTCGGAACAATGACGACACCAAATTGGTCGGCTTCAAAACTGCATAAAAACTTTTTCTTTGACTCATCATTTTTTTAAATGTTTTAGGCCTTTATACCACACATGGAATTGTATGGTGGTGTTGTAGCTTCTGTCATCTTGAACATACCTTTGCCGCCTGAGCCGGGTCTTAGGGAGAATTTGGTGACGAGCATGGGGTATCGTCGCTCAACGATCTCAACGTCGGTGATGCGAGTGTTCGTCATGTGCGTGTGCACACCTCCGCAACCGTGCCAGCCGGGACCCTGGGGAGGATTTAGGAAATTAGTAATACACCATCAATGGCTTACACAGATACCGTAAACAAGAAAAACCGGCCAAGTGCGTGTCGGACCACGCACAATGAAGGGTTCCGTAGTTGGGATGAATTTATCCCATGTGGTAGACACCTCATATCTGGTGGGCCACGTGTTTATTTGCATACTGTTACGTTGTAAATTTGAGTACCTACCAAGAGAAATATTGTATATTATACAGGTCACGTGGATAACTATAAATAAGCCATAAAACACGGGCGGAATTGTAGACTCGTTAACCAAAGCCATCTACAATGTCGCCTAATAGAGCTGATTGTTACTCTACACTTGAAGTGTGACCAGAACTCTTTAAGGTCGTAGGTTTATGTAGTTTAAAATTAAAACCCAAATTAGTATATTTCATATAGGTTACATGGATAATTAAAACTAAGCCATAAAACACGCGACCAAAGCCTACTACAATGACGCCTAATAGAGCGGTTTTTTTTTTTTTTGAGGGTGGGAAATCATCAAATAACTTCTCCCGCTCTGGGCGGAGCGGGAGGGTGTGTCAGACTCTTACTGACTAAAACCCACCCGTTTTCCTTCCTGTTGCCTGTGTTGCGGGGGCCTCGGTGACCCATAAGTACCTTCCCGCGACCCCGGCAGGCATCGGCCCTAGTGGACCCCTACTTTGTGCTGACGACATCTCTTTGAGGCGTGCGTGGAATACGACGCGCCGTCGACCCGGGCCTGGTCCTTACCGGACGGTGAGCTACCCATTGCTCACCGTCCGCAAGCCCGCGCCTACGGTGGCCGGAAATCCGCCCGGGATTCCCGACGCCCAGGGCGTCTCCTGCGGCGGCTAGGGGCGAGAGGGCGCGAAACGTGCCTTTCCCTCAACCGTCCCGCCTCCTCCTTCGCGAGCATTACTGCTTCGCAAAAGGAGGTGACGGCTGCCCATGCCCTCTCGCTCCGTACCATGGCCTGAACCAGGGCCGGACGCGAGAGGTCTCTGCCGCCGATCGCCTCCTATAGATAGAGCGGTCTGTTACTCTATATTTGAAGTGTAACAAGAATTCTGTATTGTTTATGTATATACCTTATCTACCTTTATAGTATCATTTATGTTTACATCAGTGAGAATATTGTATAATAATAGAAATCGTACACCGGCTTCCACATATTTTTTTTCTTTTCTTTCTCTGTTCCTGTTTTCAGGTAAATGCCACTTTACTTATTAGTAATGCAGCTGTGTAATACCAACTCTTGGTAGGTACTCAAATTTACAACGTAACAATACCTACAATGGCATTAACCTTTTGACCGCCACTGTCATGTATAGCTAACAGACCAAAATGTGCCCAGCACGCCACGGTCTCGACTACATGACAGATTTTAAAGAATAATTCGTAGCTTTGGCGCCGAGGACACGTTTTTGCTTATTTGACGGGGCGGTCAAAAGGTTAAATAGAATAAATTGCCAGTCTACTCCTCAGATGTCGATTGAAGATAGTGAACTGATATAATAAGTGGTTCAAATCAATCTGCCTAGCCTTTTCCCAAATATTTTGGTGCCAGATGCAGCTGAATATCAGTATTTTACATGGAGCGACTGCCTATGTGACCTGCACAACCCAGTTACTGGGTAACACGATACCCCTTGGTAAGACTGATTGTCAGACTTTGGGCTTCTGACTACCCGTAACTACTGTCTCGATATGTAATGGATGGTTAATTGGTCACCAATCCACGAACCGACGGCGGCAAGCATAGCTTAACCTTCGATCGACCCGTGCGGATGTTTTCATTTAGTCACGAGCCTAGTTCCGAATTACGAGAGAGTTCCGAGTCCTAGTTTATCATTTGTGACTCAGTTACGGCTATAGCTTTATGTAAGCGGCCACGCCCTTTATGCCTGGAGGTTTTTATTGAAGTATTAAGTTTACGTTTTTATGTCTGCTGAGTATAGTTTTCGGTGTTTTTCTTTTCTTTTTTTATGTTTGTTGGTATAGTGGTGTGCTAGCTGACATATGGCTAATAATTTAATGTTTTGTGTTGCGCGTAGTGTACATTATTTTGCATACTATTGTATAGAATACATTTTTTTTCTAACTGAATAAACAGCTGTGCTGTTGGGGAGTTTGTTGCGCCACTTCTTCTTCACCAGCTAAAGCACTAAGAAGTGGTGAAGGGCGGGCATTTTGGGCGACTGTCTTATGTAATTTTTACGTTCTCAGCCTAGTTTGAATTAATAAAAAAAGAAAGAAAGAGATCTCTGTCATTAAATATACAAATTGTATTATACTTACAGCACCACTGCCACCAGCAACGGTTTCATAGTAGCCCCAATCTTCTTCCCCCAACGTTAGGTTGTTCATGCATCCTTGAGACGCTGCACACACCTGAAACAAATGGTAACGTCAAATATAACACGTTAAATAAATAACACTAAATAAAATCATTTTAATTCGGACAACTAAAAGATCCATTAAATGTTTTTTGCAACAATTAACATGTTTTTTTTTTGGTTGGGTAATTATCAAATAACTTCTCCCGCTCTGAGCGGATCGGGAGGGTGTGTCAGACTCTTACTGACTAAAACCCACTCGTGTTCCTTCCGATGCCTTTGTTGCCAGGGGCCTCGGTATCCCTTCCGGAGTAACAGGTTTGCATTTAAAATACTATTGTTAGTAACGTAAACTAAAGACCAATTAGTGAGAAGACCACCCAATAAATAAACACATAAAAATGGAAAACTATGGTTTAAGTACTCGCACAAATTGCCATAAAACGGCGGAGGAAGTATCTGCCGCCACAGTCTTCAGAATGCTCTTGTGACTGCCTCTTATTCTGCTCAAGAGTGAGGATGTTTTTTGCGGATAATGGCTTGAAATCCATCGGTATGGTTACCGCGAACATTTCTGAGGCACTCCAAAAACGAGGAAGTCGCAACAGCATCCTATAAACATTATTGTATTGGACGCGTAGGACATCCGGCGACCTTGTTAAGGTGAATCTGCAGTGGTAAACAGCGAAATTCAAAAAAATATGTATTTACAGAATTACAATAATTAAAATCATTAATAGGTACTCGTACATCTCTCTAAGTTAGATTTGTTCCACAAGAACTTTTCCATAACAGATTTGTCTTTATAGAACAAATGTAACTAAGAGAGAGTAAGTATTAATGATTATAATTCAGAAAAAACACATATTTGTTATGGTCGAGAATCATATTTTGATTACCTATGTTACAACCTGACACTTACTGCAAATTGTAAAACGTAATTAAATTAGAATTTCGCGGGCTAGCACTGCGGATCCACCTTAAGGCGCAGATATTATGATTTAAGTGACTTTTAAATCTATTATTTCGCCATCATATAATGCAAGTAAGTTATGCAACAAATGTATGTTAAACTAGAACGCATACACGTCAGTTCTATATGTGAATATTTAAGTATTGTAGTAAAATACTTTATGAAATAAATTCAGGAAGTAATTTCTACTCTGTCATAAAAAAGCGTCATAAAAAACGATATTACTTTCAAAATGTTTTTTTTTGGATGAACAGACTATTCTATTATCTATAATTATATCCGTGAACATGAATCTGTGATTTTTTTCTAATATTCATATTTTCCTTACTAAAAAATAAATATTCCCTATGAAATGGAATGGCAGCGCGGCGTTAGCGCGATGCGTATTTGTATGGCCAAGGTCACCACCGGTGATTACCCTTAACGACGTAAAACATAATGCGCCTATCTGCTGAAACTTTTCAAATACATTTTCGGCGTTCTCTCATCAAGCCCCACCTTCTCAGCTATCAAGGTTTCAAAATCAAAATAATAATATTTTATTTCACATAAACCTACACCAGGCACTTATGAAGTATGTATAAAAAAAATATATTTGGGAGCAGTGAATAGACATTTATATAGTTATGCCGTTTTTGAGGTACCAGGGAAGCCACATGTGCAGAAGGAGTTATTGCCAAACTTGTCTTCAACGTAGTCTTTAATCTAATAATATGCGATGTTGATAAGGACACGTTTGATGTGGGTTTTGAACTTTCCATCGCTAAGTTCTGTAACCGACTTTGGCAACTTGTTATAACAGTGGATACTGTTGATAACAAATGATTTGCTTGTTTTTGATAA
Source organism: Atethmia centrago (assembly GCA_905333075.3). NCBI lineage: Eukaryota > Metazoa > Arthropoda > Insecta > Lepidoptera > Noctuidae > Atethmia > Atethmia centrago. The sequence goes on from HG995385.1 coordinate 22,816,489, forward strand.
TCTAAATTTGGGTATCACAATTTATAGATAAGTGTTTTTTGATAAGAGATTCAGCTAATATGTGTATGTAGGTGATGAGGGGAGAGATTTCGTAAACTCTATTGGGATGTTGGTAAAGAAATTTTCTAGTGTCTCACAAACTTTTGACTTATCTGAAATGGTTTCGGTTTGCCAAGGGTCGACATAAACGAAAACTGAATTTGGGGGTCGATGAAAAATCGACCGCATTTAATTAACACAAGTGCTTATTTGAAACTTTCAAGATACTGTATAAGTTATGTTATGTGTTCCAACTTGTTATAAGAATGACTAATATTTTAGTAGAAAGTATCATTGTTGTACTTTTAAAAAACTCAACAGGTGTCTGAGGTTGGCAAAGGGGACTCTTGCCGAAACGAAAATAGAAAATGTTTATTTGTCCCAAATCAAGTACGTGAATTATAAATGCGATATCCCCAGCAAGTAATTGATAATACCTGTGTTGGGGCCTATCTCGCTCTTGAGACGATTGTTTACAAAAGGTTTACAAATTTAATTTAGGAAGAAAAGATACCAGTAAATGACTTATAAACTAATTTGCAGCTCTTTGTGTAACTGTAGTTGTATGTACACACACAACAACACAAACCCTGTTTAAATATAAGATGCACATACATGCCTATGTAGACCTGTATGTGCATCTTATATTTAAACAGGGTTTGTGTTGTTGTGTGTGTGTCTGTGTATGTGTTTTATGTGTGAATGTGTAAATGTATGTCTTGTCTATGTGAGTTGATACTCTTTTTAAGAACAAAGCGGCTTTGTTCTTTAAAAGAAGATAAACTCATTAACTTCTAAATAGACTCACCTGGAATGCCTTCAGCACTACATCTACAATTCTCTGTGATGTGAGCACGTTACCGCCGACGACTGCGGCGTCCTCTGACGGATCTAGTATGGAACCTTCTGGAATTATCACCTTCACTGGGTTTAGGCAGCCCTGTAAATAAAAAATAAAGAAATGTATGTACTGCAAATTCGAGCGGCTTCGGGTCGTCACATCAAAAGCAAAAGAATTAACTTGGAAAATCCAAAAGCGCACGCCTCACAAGACAGAAACATGTTGACGATAAATTTTAGGGAAAAGATTGTAAGAAAATTCATCGATTTTTGTTAATCTCTTTTGAACGGTTATGAGTTTGATAACGAAAATCAATAGAACTCATCGAAGGATAAAATAAAACTTATAGAACAAAATTTAGATTAATACATTGCGGGAATCGTGACGACAAACACACACTTCCCAACGGAAAGCACTACACGTATTTTTTTTATTGGTTTTTGTGTTATACAGGGTGTCCGGTAAAGAATAGATAACCTTGAAATAGCATAAAATAGACCCTGTGGCCGTTATAAAAAATATAAAAAAATCCAAGTAGTAACCTAAGATTTTTATTTAATACAATTATTTTTTTACCTTATTTTACATTCTTCTTCACCACGACCACAAATGAATGAACTCCATCGGTTATTTGTTGTTATTTATATTGTACGTTGACTATGCCGATAGAGAGGCAGTAAATAGTGTAACTAGAAGTTGCACAGAATTTTATTTAAAAAAATCGTATCTTAGGCACTACTTGGGATATATTTTTCTCTTCTTTTTAAGAACGGCCATAAGGTTTATTATATGCTATTTCAAGGTTATCCATTCTTTACCGGATATCCTGTATATATCAAGGTATATCTATCTAAAAATATATCAATCTTATAATGTCAAGTCTCTAGTTTTTTAACCTTTTGACCGCCACAGTCATGTATAGATGACAGACCAAAATGTGCCCAGCACGCCGCGGTCACGACCTCATGAAAGATTATAAGGAATAATTCGTAGCTTGGCGCCGAGGGCACGGTTTGGCTTTTATGACGTCAAACTTCCCTGCTAATATGGATTCTATGTATAATTGAGAGTATAGAAACGATTTCAAATCGAAAATTTTTAACAAGGCGACATATCGAGAGTAGAGCACTCTCACACGCTGAAGCGTTGTGAGGCGTGAAAAAGTAATTTGCCTGAAACAATAGCTAGCGTTACACGTAAAAAGTTCAAAGCAATAGATTTTTTCCAGAACACAGTAAACATTATAGGAGTTAACAGGGGAAAAATTGGAATAGCGAGGAAAAAATTAATTTATACAACAAGAAATAAATTTGGTTTAAAAACGAGGGTAAATACAGGGTTAACAGGATAAATGAACATGGCTAACAGAGAGAATTAATAAGCTTAACTGTCAAAAAGTAAAAAAAAATGTTTTTATTGTATGGTAGCTGTGCTACATACAAATTTTATTAATATTACCTGATTCAAAGGCACGTCGTGTCCCACCATGCACCGCAAACAGTATATGAGGGCTGACAGAGTAATGGCGCGCGGAGCGTTCAGATTGCCCCATACTTCAACCCCAGTGCCGCTGTAATATAACACAAATATGTATATTTTATGTTAATGGAAGTAATTACTTATACGATTAGACATCTGATTTGTTTTATTCGATAATTCGTTTTTCGATATCGATAAAATCATTTATATCGACATTTTAGTATTGATCATTGTCAAGTAAGAACAACTGTTTTAACTGCCCCAATGCCTCGAATGCCTTTCAGACAGAGAAGGAACGGGTAGTCGATCAACATAATATATTGGATTTTCCACGAATATCATAGATTTTAACGTTTGCCACGATGTATGGTACTCAATCACACAAAAACTGCAGAACGGATTTTGATATAAATTGGCACACAGATGAACCATGTCTTTAACTCATAGGATTCTTTTTATGCAGACACATGAGTAGTACCTAGACTCCTCAGTGCTTCGGAAAGCACTTCAAGCCGTTGGTCCCGGCTGTCATTCGTGGATCTTTGAAAGTCGTCAGAAGCCCGGAAGTCTGACAATCAGTCTTACCAAGGGGTTTCGTGTTACCCAGTAACTGGGTTTTGGAGGTCAGATAGGCTATCGTTCCATGTAAAATACTGGTATTCAGCTGAATCCGGATAGTTCAGTTACATGAGCAACGGTGGCCCAGTGGGAGCAGTGGTGGCTCAGTGGTAATGGCTGCGACTTATGAGTTGTAGGTCGTAGGTTCGAACTCCGACAGTCGCTTTACTTTACGTAAATTATTTCATCACCACTGCTCTCAAAACTGTGAAGGAAAACATCGTGAGGAAACTGGCATGTCCTAGGATCAAATATTCGAAGTCATGTGATATCTTTCAACCCGCACTGAGCCTGCGTGGTGGATTTCAACCACTCTCTCTCATCGAGAGGAGACCTGTGTCCCAGCAGTGGGATCATTATAGGCTGATTATGCATTATGCATGAGTAGTTGGGTACATGCGAGTAAAATCACAAACTAAACAATACTTACGTGAAATCACAGACCGCGCTGCCCTCCTTCTCATCCAAGGTAACAGTGAGGCATATAGGCGTACCATTATCCATGTACTCTGTCGCTTTTAGTACCGTAGAGCCAGTCTTAGCTAGGGAGTTGCGAGCTATTTCCTGTAAATACAACAAAGAACTCATATTTAATTTATCAATCAAAATCAAAATAATTTATTTCACATAAACCTACATGGGCACTTATGAAACATCAGAAGCTAGGTGCACGGTACCAATTGGTCGTTTCCTATGGAGAAGAGCCGGCAAGAAACTCCACGGTTACTCTTTTAAACATAATTGGCTTTTACAATGTTTTCAAATTACAGAGTTAATAGGTATGGGAGGGCAGTGTAGGTCTGTCAAGAAGTACCAGGTACTTAACAACGATCAACAGGCCATCAGGCCAGTTGATGGTTGTTAAGTTTTTAAATTTATACAGAGTTAATAGGTATGGGAGGACAGTGTAAGCCTGTCAAAAAGTACCTCACGCCTTATGTATCCTTTTTTAGTAACATCGCGAATTTATTCCGCGAAGGGTTGGGCAGAGGTGTACATCCCCGTTTCGCCAGTTATATTTAAGTCCCATGTAATAGGGGCGAGTCTATTGCCATCAAGCGGGCACAAATCCAGACTCCGGGCTGCTACTGAGAAATTCCCGATGGAAAAATCATAATAACACTTTGCCATCCATAGTTATGCGAAAACGTTTGACAATGGGTGGACACGGTGAGGCGGCTTCTGGATGATATTAAGATTTTTTTTTTTAAATAAACTGTATGCCACGAAACTTAAAGTCTATTTTTCAATACTGTATTGAGTATTCGTCACGGCATAATGCCCCTACGGGGTAGTTGCGTAACACACTATCAGTATCAATGGGTTGTTTTGACAGATCAACAACATTCATTGAAATATTTACGTTGTTGAGCAGACAAATTGTTCGAACGTATGAAGCAATGGATTAGCGATATCCTTCAAAATCATTCAGTTTGTGATTGATCTTGTGTACCGGAATTAGGGTGCAGGTTACAATTAGTTCACTTTACCTTCAACATATCTCTCACAGCCAACTCGGCGTTATTTTGTATGTGCGTCATGTACGCTTGGGTCACTTCTAGTCCATATTCACCGATCAGATCACCAACTAACTGGATACCCTAGAAAAAGAACATACATCCACGCAATGTTATGAGTTATTTCATAAATCTGCCTAGGCTTTTCCCAACTAAATATGTTGGGGTCGGCTTGCAGTCTAAACACTGGATACCGGTATTTTACATGCAGAGACTGCCTATCTGACCTCCACAACCCAGTTACTGGGTAACCCCTTTGGCAAGACTGGTTGTCAGACTTTCGGGCTTCTGACTACCCGTAACAACCGTCAAAGATCTATGAATGACAGCCGGAGCCAACTACTTAACGTCCTTTTCTGAGGCATGGAGGGGTCTCGATAAGTTTTGGATGTTTATAAATACTAGGAACAAACACAAATTTGTTGTACCTACAACAAGGCTCAAAAAAATAGGTGGCTCATTCAGACGTCAATGTATACGTTTTTATAATAAACTTCCAAGCCACGTTCAAGATCTAAGCCTTAATAAATTCAAATCATTTATTAAAAGTAAGTTGTGCCAGAAAGCCTTTTATACTATTAAAGATTACATTGAGGACAAAAAGGCTTGGGATTAAGCTGCTCCAATTATTGCATACTGAAACTTTTATTTTATTTATATACCATTTTGACATATTTACTTTGTGGAGTTCAATATACTGTTTGGAACTTAATATTTACTTGTAAAGTATTATATTGTTTTCAATTATTGTGAATGTGAAGCCTATGTGGGTCATTATTGTTTTTTTTTCTCTTTTAGTATTAATCATGGTCTGGCAGTTTGAGTAATTTATGCGGCCTACCCAAATGTTCTTTCTTTGGTATTGTTCGTCGAATCGTTGAGCTCCTTAAGTTCTGAGTTGAGCTGCACGATTACTGACAAATGCGTGCACTGACTGGACAGGTCCACTCAATCTGTGTGGTTCTTTCCTCAAAAGGACCATTTCAGACACCAATCTACATGGCCTTCACATGATCTGACCAAGATTATGTCTGGACTTTAAAAGAGACTGTGACCTCTGAGTTTGTTTCGGCCTTTCTTCTCAGAGTAGTCAGATAGGAAAAGCCGACCTCATCTAGGTTTATTTTAAAAATATGATTGACGTGTAAAAGTGTTTGTACAAACCTACTTACAGAAAATAAATCATTTATCATTTATCATTTATGGTCATCCATCCACGGACCGACCTCGGCGAGCGTTGCTTAACCTTGAAGATCAACCCGTGCGGCTGTTATTATTTAGTCACGAGCCCTCTTATGAGTGATTTCATAAAAATGCTATAAGCATATTCAGCCTACAACGATCTCACTGCTGGGACACGGGCCTTTCCCCGGGCCAACTAATCCACTACGCGGGCCCAGTGCGGGTTGGTAGATGACACAAGTCTTCGAATGAAAAATGCTATGCTAAATATTAACTATAAATTAGTGGTTTCATAAAAATGCAATTATAGGACAGTATTTTAATAAAAAGATTTGGATACTTAGATTAGTTCCAAGACTAATTATAGTTTTCTCTTAACTCAAGCATATTATGTCTCATTCTACCACTATATATCATAATTCCGCTTTCCGCCCTGTGATTTGTAATCTGACATCACAATAACTATTTTAAAGGTGAGAGTGTTTAAAGACTAACACAAACTTTTGTTTTAATTTGGTTCGCGCTCTGTTTATTTTATCAATTATCATATCATACAGCCTGTTACTTGTTCTTAGAATGTTCGTGATTGATCTCTTTGGGGATCGGAACTTTTACCAACTATATCCACATTCCAAATTCAAATCAATTTTATATAGGGATTAAAACGCTATTTTAGTCCCTGTTTACGAAGAAGATAATTTTGTTTTAATATATAAGATCATGTTTAAGGCTATTTATTACGTAAACACGAACCCTTTGATTAGCAGCGACTTGTGCCTTCAAATCTGATAAATTATCAGCTAAGTTCCTCGTGCCAGAACATCCAGGCACCTTGCCGGGCTTCATCAGTTCTGTAATAAATCATAACAAAATAATTATCCCATTGTGTCATTTGACACGAGGCCAGTTCGCGAGTGAGTTCAGTGAATTATTTGCTTACTACAGTCCGGCCGTCGAGGAATTGCGTTCCTGCAAGTGTCAGTTTGTCAATTTCTATTAACTATAAGGATCAAATTCACAAAACACATATTCGTTACTATGAAATCAACAGGTGTCAAGAACGCATTATCTTGACGGCCGGACTGTAACTTACTCAATAGTATGTATCTGAGGGTCGAATCTTGCAAGGTACATTTAGATGGCTTCATCTTGGGCTATCAAGTTGATACTTTTTATTCAAGCTCTGATCCGATGACAGCACATTTATTATTTGCTGCATTTTTTACTTAGAATTAAGTTTTTACTTTGGTTTATTTATATTGTGTGGACTTATAAAATGTGCCAAATAGTAGTTTATGAAACTGTTGTATAATGAGGGGATTTAATAGCTAGTTATGTGCAGTTTCATACACTACTTGTATCTACTCATGTGCTGGGTTTAGCAATTGCGCGATGATCCGCGCATGCGCTAAAGCGGGCGCTGCCACAGACAAGTGAAATTTGAAATAAAAACATGTAATGCTATAAAAATGGCGCACTCCGCATAGGCGTTCCATTGGAAAAAGTAATTGATGGAAACTCTTTGGCGATATTAACTTCTTGAATTTTTAGTGTACCGCATTGGTAAAACAATGTTTTTCACTTCTCATTCTATAAAAGTTCGTCGTTGTTGTGCGTAGGCGACATAAAATCGCTTTTTATGCTCTAGTGCATAAAGTATACTTTTTTTCTAAGACTAAGATAATTAGGCCCAACAGCCACAGGCACAATTAAACATCGCAGATTAAAGTCATTATTTAATTTAATTTATTTTATATCGCTTCCATGTTTTCTATCGTTAATTTAATAAAACCAGATATAAAATAGCTGTCCATGTGACACATGTTGAAAAAAAAAAAAACTTTTAAAAAGTTTCGTGGCGGGAATTATAATAATAAGAAACTCGATAATAGTAAGAGACGTCGATAATTTCTATCGACAATTTTTTATATCCTGACAACCCTAGGAATGTCAGTTTGACATATGTCGCAGAGATCAAGCTATCTTTTATGTAGTATAGCTATTCTCTTCTTCAATTTTCAAACAATTGAAAGTGATTAAACTAAAACAATGGAATATTCATGTGACGAAGAGATTACACTCTCGCGTAACACGCTAATGGAGCAGAATGCGAAAAACGTGGTTGAAGTAATATTACCGCCGAAATCCAAGCAACTTTATCTCAACGCGTACGACAATTTCATGCGTAGATCAAACAAACAAGTAAATACTGTAATATACTCTATGCCTGTTTCATTTTCTGTTTCAATCGAAGTGAAAAGCAGAGTGTATAACTCAGGCATGAACGAGCCATTTTACCCCTCGACTTAGCTATCCACCCTCGCCTGCGGCTCTGGGGTAATATGGCTTCTTTCATGCACTAGTTGTACAATCTACTATTATTTATTTCTGTACCTGGCCTGTAAGGCCTGTTGTACTGTATGGATCGGAATGCGAGACCGTGAAGAAGACGGATAAAAATATTGCATGCAGTGGAAATGAGATATTGAGATGAATGTGGAGTGATGAAAATTAATAAAGTAAAAAACGAGTATATAATGCGAAGTTTGAAAGTTGCGCCAGTGACAGAAAAATTGAAAGGAAATCGTTTGGCTTGGTATTGGCATGTGATGAGGAGGGAGGAAACGCATGTGACTAAAATAGTGATAAATATATTATGTCGCAATCGAGTAGTATCAAGTACGCCAGCGCCATCTTGTGGCGCTCGATGGAGTTGGTGGGGCGCGCCATCGATTCTTGACTCACTTCTCTGTCGGCGGGCGGAGCGTGCGTATCACTGAACCATCGCGCGTTCTGCGATACGTACCAACTTAGCTATACGTGGCTACTTATCTACTGTGTTGTAACTGTTGGATTGGAATTATAATCTGATTGATACGAATCTATTTTCTTCATCCGACACTTACACTAGAACTAACGATGAGTCCTAATGATGATAGAGAAGGTCCTTCTCCGTCATATAAATGTTAATGGATGAAGAGGGAGAGACTGGCCAAAGATGGATGGATTGTGTGAGGAATGATATGAAAGAGAAGGGAGTGAATAATAGTGACAGGGGAGAATGGAAGAAGAAAACGTTTTGCGCCGACCCCAAGTAACACGGGACAAGAGCAAGAAGATGATAATTTATTTCTGTAACCAGAATCGTCTCTGCATGAGGGCACAGTCACAGGCAAGGTTTTGAAATTTATTATGTACTAGCTGTTTGCCCGCGACTACGTCTACGATCCAGGGTTAGAACAACCTAGGTCATCCATGTGCCAAATGAATTTCATCCAAATCCGTTCAGCCGTTTTAGCGTGAAAGCGTAACAAACAAACAAACTCACTTTCGCATTTATAATATTAGTTAAGATTCTCTACATGGTCCCTATCTCACATACCTTCAGTAATCAGCTCCTCATTGAAGACTCCTCCTTCCACCAGCACAGTGGACTTAAAAGCAGCTCCTTCTTGCGCCAGGCTCACAGAGTGCGGCGGCATGGAGCCCGGCGTGAGCCCGCCGATGTCCGCGTGGTGCCCGCGGGACGCCACGTAGAATACTGGCCGGGGTTGGGACCTAGGATGTAAAGACAAAGGTTCATATCATCGGGATTAGGCAGACGTGTACAGTCACGAACATAAATATATTACTATAGACAACTCGGCAACAATATCTGATTTCATAATTCATCTATTAACATCTGTCGTCAAGATGACGGCAAATATATGTGATCATTTATGGAAGGCACACATCGAAGGAACACATAAACTATTTGACGACACAAGTGATGCGAAAATATAGGATGCTGCATCTGCTTCAAAAATATATGTCACCTCTTAGAATGCTGAACACTTAGTCGATGTCGACTAGTTTGCCAGTATCAATTACCCATTTAAAAGTAGGTAAGTATCTATTTCATACTTGATATTGGCAGAATAGCTAGCCGACATCAGCTCAGTTGCCAAAAATAATAAAATATCGATTATGGTTGACATTTCTACTGTCAAACACTACCGTCAGATATTTATGCTGCCGTAGGGTACCGTGAGGTATATTTTTTTGCAATATTAGCGGTTTGATTTCATTATAGAAGGAACTTGAAACATTTATACTCACACGTTGTTCGGTCACAACGAGATATCACATTCTCGTGAGACATCTTTTTGAAGCTGTTGCAGCATCCTATCTGTTGGCGCCGCTTGTCTCGTCAGATATTTTTGGTGGTCCTTCGATGTCACATATTTGTACTGCCACTTGTATGATTGTATATACCTTCCACAAATGATCACATGTATTTGCCGTCATATTGATGAGATATTATTGGATGAATCATGATATCAGATATTTTTGCCGAGCTGTTCATAGTAATACATTTATGCTCGTGACTGTACCTATTCGCCAGTTGACCATTTTTTTTTTTGTCAGGATATTGAAGGTTAGACTACATTCTATTTTCACCGACTGTTGTACTGCCGATTATCATATCGATAGTGTGCAATGCTTTCAAGGGTAAATGCAATAGATAATATAAAACGAGCATTACATAATCAAATCATCATCTTCCAGCCCTTGTTACTTAGGGTCGGCGCAAAACGTTTTCTTCTTCTATTCTCCCCTGTCACTATCATTCATTCCCTTCTCTTTCATATCATTCTTTACACAATCCATCCATCTTTTCTTTGATCGTCCTCTCCCTATCCATCCATCAACATTTATATACATCACTCTTTTAGTCAAATGCGTTTCCTCCCTCCTCATCACATGCTTGTATCAAGCCAAATGATTTCCTTTCAACTTTTCTATCACTGGCGCCACTTTTAAACTTCCCCGTATATACTCATTGCTTGCTTTATCTATGCAAGTCCCCCCGCCGCGTCTGTCTGTTTGTCTGAACGCGATAAACTCAAAAGCTCCCGAACGAGTTTTTGAGTTTATCGCGGATTTTCGTAAGGTTTTCACTAATGGACGGAGTGATTCATGAGGAAGGTTGAGGTGTATAATTAATTACGGTTTTGTGTAAATTAACTAAAATATGACGATAATTGTTGAAGATGTCGGAAAATACTGGGAGCTTTACTGGCGTGCGCCGCGTAAACCAATAGAGTTGTAGCGATTAGAACTAACAGTTCTAACCGCTGCGGCGGCATGTTCTGTGGCGGCATCTACATCGCCACATGCGAACTACGCAATACACTGACGTAACGCAAAATCCTGTATCGCGCAAGCAGAGTTTACCGCGCAAATAGCATATATGCAACATCCCAACATCAACCGTCGGACAGTTGCCCACCAGATACGACACCCGTCTGGTCGGAGGATCCTCCCTTTTCTGTGGAGGATGAGTGAACTTTACACCCTGTTCCTCATGCCTCTGTAGAGTTATATCAAAACAATGTATTACAGAATTATTCTGCAGTCCACGCAGATGAAGTCGCGGGCAGAAGCAGAATTAATTAAAATAAGTAAAAATTTTGAACTTACTCCCAGAACACAGGTGTGATGACAGTTAAATCAGGTAGATGAGAGCCTCCTGCCTTCGGATGATTAGCGAGAAGTATCTGATTGGCTTGTATTGAACCACCACGGATTTTCATCTAAAGGAAGAACATAATAAGCGATTAAAATTACGAATACATAAATAAATAAATAAAGAGATAAGAACAGACTAAGAAAAAAAATACTAAACACAAGTAATGTAGAGGAGGGACTTGTGGCTAAGTAATAACAGCCGCACGGGTCGATCGGCGCGGTAGACTTTCCATGGTTGGTCCGTGGATGGGTGACCATCTTTACATACCAAGACCCCTCCGTGCCTCGGAAAGCACGTTAAACCGTTGGTCCAGGCTGTCATTTGTACATCTTTGACAGTTGTTACGGGTCGTCAGGAGCCCGAAAGTCTGACAACCAGTCTTACCAAGGGGTATCGTGTTACCCAGTAAATGGGTTGTGGAGGTCGGATAGGCAGTCACTCCATGTAAAACAATGGTATTCAGCTGCATCCGGTTAGATTGGTATGCAGGTGATGATGGCAAAATCAAAATCAAAAGTCATTTATTCAAACTAGGCTGAAAATCAGCACTTTTCGAACGTCAAAGTTACATAAGACAGTCCCCCAAAAATGCCCGCCCTTCACCACTTCCTAGTGCTTTAGCTGGGAAGAAGAAGTGGTGGGACAAACTCCCCAGCAGCTCATCTGTCTGTTTAGTTATATAAACCCGAGTCTATACAAATCGTATGCAAAGTAATTAACATTACGAAACACAAAACATTGGACTAATTACACACTTGCCATATTTATTTGTTAGCTAGCACACGCCAGTATACCAACAAAACAATGAACAAACTGTATTCAAGCAGATAAAAATTACAACATAAAAAAAACGTAAATAGAACTTAATACCTAAATAAAAGCCTCCAGGCATAAAGGGCGTGCCCGCTTACAAGGCTATTGCTGTAACTCGAAGTGAGAAATGATAAACTAGCCCCATCGAAGTAAAATAAGTAAACAATTACTAATAACAATTAAAACCATGATCAGCAAGACGACCAGTCACCATAAGCAGCACCCGTTCACGAGCATAACGCAAAAATCAGCCATCACCGGCAAGTAAGGTAGACTTAAGTGGGGCTCGCAAGCGCATTTGTTTACTTTGGGGTCCCAGATCCGATCGCGGGACACGCAGTATTGTTATTTTTTAATAAGTTTTGCCCGCGGCTTTACCCTCGTGTGGTCGGAAACATACTACTGGGATAAAAGTATACTATGTCCTTTTTCAGGTCCAAGGCTATCTGCCAAATTTCATAACGATCCGTTCAGCCATTTTTGCGTGAAACCGAAACAAACAAACTCACTTTCACATACTTACCTATATATTTTATATAATATATAAAATAAATATAATTATATGTATATCCCCTTATTCATAAAACTTAGCATGCCTATTTCGATTTCGATAAGGACCAGGCCCGGGTCGACGGTGCGTTGTGTTCCACGCGCGCCTCAAAGAGATGTCGTCAGCACAAGTGTACGGGTCCGCTAGGGCCGATGCCAGCCGGGGTCGCGGGAAAGAACAAAGGGTTACCGAGGCCCCTAGCAACACAGGCAACGGAAGGAACACGGGTGTGTTTTAGTCAGTAAGAGTCTGACACACCCTCCCGCTCCGCCCAGAGCATACATAATACATAATCAGCCTATAATGTTCCCACTGCTGGGTCACAGGCCTCCTCTCTGTGAGAGGGAGTGGGCCGTAATCCACCACGCGGGCCCAGTGCGTGTTGGTAGATGTCACATGTCTTCGAATTTTTGGTTCTAGGACATGCCGGTTTCCTCACGATGTTTTCCTTCACCGTTTTGAGAGCAGTGGTGATGAAATAATTTACACAAAGTAAAGCGCCTGTCTGGGTTCGAACCTACGACCTACAACTCGTAAGTCGCGGCCGTTACCACTGGGCCTCCACTGCTCACCGCCCAGAGCGGGAGAAGTTATTTGATAATTAATTTCCCATCTGCCTATGCCTATTTTAGTTAAAGTAGGTTCTGTCACTTTCTAACAAGCGCAAATGTCAAAGTGACAGATAAGGACAAAAGAACGTTTGCAGCATTTTAACTAAAATAAGTTTGATGGACGTTTATGACTAAGAGCCATAATATACTCGTATATAAAAACATAAGTTAGGATTAGGAATCCTTTATACATAACTGCTCAAATGTGGTTGTATTATAACAATTCGAGGAAACAGGTGTGAACGTATGCCTGCCGGGGTCGCGGCAAAGTCCGAAAGGGATACCGTGGCCCTGCCAACACAGGCAACGGAAAGAACTCGGGTGGGTTTTAGTCAGTAAGAGTCTGACACGCCCTCCCGCTCCGCTCAGAGCGGGAGAAGTTATTTGAAAATTTCCAATCCAAAAAAAAAGGAAATTACCAGAACAAATAAAAGAATAAACAAAATTCAATAAATTTAACAGGAAATTAAAATAAGTTCTAACACAAAAATGCTTTTACTCGGTCGCAGAATACCTAGTAGTAATACCTAACAAAATATTTAGTAAATATGTTACTTAGATAAATAATTAGACGTAATTTAATAATTTTATATTATTATTATTAAATTGACGTGCCCTAACCGGGTTTCATGTTGGAACTTACTTATATTGTAACAACTAAATGTACACACGAATGCATTAAAGAATTTGAATTTGTAATGTTGTGTTAGTAACACAGTATACAACAACATACACAATACAACATCATGGCTACCCACGCCAGAATTCGAGCTGCGACTGAGAATTTCCTAATCGAAAATAACAATGCTACTTTTTTGTTCCCAGGAATCCCAGGACTTCAAGCTCAGAAAATAGGAGTAGTCTTACCTGGTACTGCACAGTCTCCTGCATGGCCCCCAAATGCACGGGTATATGTGGCGCGTTAGACACGAGCCCGCCGTCTGCGCCGAACAACGCGCACGAGAAGTCCAGTCGCTCCTTTATGTTCACAGATATTGAAGTGCGTTGTAGCACCCTGTGGATGAAAGATTGTTATGCTGAAGAGTTTGTTGCGCCACTTCTTCTTCCCAGCTAAAGCACTAGGAAGTGGTGAAGGGGGGGGGGGGAGGTTTGGGGTACTGTCTTATGTAATTTTGACGTTCAAAAAGTGCTCATTCTCAGCCTACACCATGATCAGCCTATAACGTTCCCACTGCTGGGACACAGGCCTCCTCTCTGTGAGAAGGAGTGGGCCTTAATAAAGTACACCACGCGTGCCCAGTGCGGGTTGGTAGATGTTACATGTCTTCGAAATTTTGGTTCTAGTACATGCCGGTGTCCTCACGATGTTTTCGTTCGCCGTTTTGAGAGCAGTGGTGATGAAATAATTTACACAAAGTAAAGCGCCTGTCAGGGCGAACTTGTCGGGCTTGCGGACGGTGAGCAATGGGTAGCTCACCGTCCGGTAAGGACCAGGCCCGGGTCGACGGCGCGTTGTATTCCACGCGCGCCTCAAAGAGATGTCGTCAGCACAAGTGTAGGGGTCCACTAGGGCCTGCCGGGGTCACGGGAACGTACAAAAGGGTTACCGAGGCCCCTGGCAACACAGGCAACGGAAGGTACACGGGTGGGTTTTAGTCAGTAAGAGACTGACACACCCTCCCGCTCCGCCCAGAGCGGGAGAAGTTATTTGATGATTTCCAACACAAAAAAAGAGTTCGAACCTACGCCCTACAACTCGTAATTCTTAGCCTAATTTGTTTTGATTATGACAGATTTAAAAACACTATGCAAATAAGACAGCTAGAAAATTGGCATATGTTAGAAGTCAGCGAAGTTATCAATGACTCCCGAATCCCCCTTGAATTCGGCTACCATAAATGGTTGAAATGGATGAATTATCAAACAATAGTAAGAACTGTCTTGTCGTTACGGGTCGTCAGAAGCCCGAAAGTTTGAAAACCAGACTTACCAAGGGTATCATATCACCCAGTAACTGGATTGTGGAGGTCAGATAGGCAGTCGCTCCATTTAAAATACTGGTATTCAGCTGCATCCGCTTAGACTAGAAGCCGACCCCAACATAGGAAAAGGCTAGGCAGATGATGATGAGTAAAAACTGTCTTGTACAGATCAGAATGTTAGGGTACAAAGCTGATGCATGGAACGAAATGCTATTGACATGCAGCTGAGATGAGAATACTAAGAGCTACGAGGGATATATGTCCAAAGTCGTAACGTGAAAATATAGAATTAAAAATAAGTATGTAGAAACCTGGATGACGCTGGCACAGGAGCGTGGGGATTGGTACAAGAAAAGAGAGGCTGGGCCAAGTCGGATTGTGGATGATGATGACGTAAAAGTCTGAGAGTGACCAAGAAATTGTATGGGAATCGTTTCATGATCTTAGTACATAAGAGGCGAGAGAGTTTTTGAGTATGAATTACATTTTCTTTTTTGATGTGAAAACTTATTTAGGCGCACTGTGCGCTCTTTCTGAACAGTGAACGAAGCTGAAGTCACGCTCGGGTCACTGGACACTGAATCGGGTAACCTCGGATCCAGCCCGTCGGTGACGCTGAATCGCGTATACTCGGCGCTGAATCGTGTATACTCGGCGCTGAATCGCGTATACTCGGCACTGAACCGCGTATACTTGGCGCTGAATCGCGTATGCTCGGCGCTCAATCAAGTATACTCAGCGCTAAATCGCGTATACTCGGCGCTGAACCGCGTATACTCGGCGCTGAACCGCGTATACTCGGCGCTGAATCGCGTATACTCCAGTCGTACGTTTTCACTCCTATTGTGTGGCCAAAAGCACACACCGATATTTTTTTTTTGTTTATCTTTGGTTAGACATACTGCCGTCTGTTGAGGTCTAAACACTACACATATAAATAAAATACAGATTTATGTCTCACCTGCCCATCTGCTCAGCTATCGACATGAACCGGTGGCTGAAGATGCTCAGCTGAATGGAGTCCAGTTCAGTGGTGATGCGCTTCGGCTTGCCCGTGCCTATCACTATGCGGATGTCACCTAGCTCCGTTATTTCGGCGCGGCAGTCTGTTGAAGTTTTTTATTTTAAAATGGTGGCAAGATTCTTTGTATTTGTGTATGTATTAGCTATTGTGAAATTGTGAGCTTACAAAAGCCTATGTAAGACCTTTTTATGGGTTGATTTCTGAAAACTTTTTTAATGCACGACTGCTGAGTCTTTAGTCCAATGCCTGAGTCGCCACATTGTTATTGGGTTTAAAAGTCTACAAAACCTCAAATTGCTTAGCAAGATCCTCCGTTATATCGATAATACTGCAGCATTCAGTTTGAAATAAATATATATTAAAGTTGAGGAATAATGTTAAGTACTTAAGTATGAGGAAAACACGATTCCATAAATTTTTCTCGCTAGAAAAAAATTACAAAGTTACCTCCTAACCGAACAATAAACCGCTAGTATTAAAAAAATACTTCAAATTAGATCATGAAACTGCATCATAACTGAACTAAATATAAAGCAGATACTATGTTTGTATATTTATACGAGTATAATTACTATTATCTTCACCGTAGAAGAAATTACCTAAACTATCGGCGCTGTTAAGCCTTCTCCCTGCCACACAGTCTCGCTTGCTCGCGTGACCGCGAACAGTAGTGTGCGAGCGAGATAAAGCGGCGCAGACGTATTATGGACTCTTAACCATTAGGAAACTGTCCGCAGCTGCTCGGTATTTCCAGATTTGTAACCGGTTAATGACAATAGGCTCACCCCCTATTGGGAACTTACTGTAAGATTATAGGCGAAGAGCTCACTTTAACCTCAGCCTAGGTCGGTTTCGGTATACAGGTGTGACGTTTATTACGTACAGAAAACAAAAAAAATGCAATCCAGGTCTAACCACCAAAAAAAAATTTTTACATCACACGTACCTGGCTCAACAACGATGGTGGACAGACCATCCATGATAATAGCAGGACCTGGCAACACTTGTCTAGGCTTCAGCTTCTCTAACAAGTATATCTTAGTCTCTTGGTAACCGCCCTCGAAATACACCTTTGTGGTCTGTAAAGAAACACAGTCTGTGTGTTGAAAATGTTAACAAAAAAAAACAAAAATTGGCAGTCATGGATGAGGACTGCTGACAGAAGCTCAAAACTCAAAACTTTGGAATGACGTGTACATGAACACAGGAGGGCAGTGGTGGCCCAGTGGCAACGGCCGCGACTTACGAGCTGTACGTCGTAGGTTCGAACCCAGACAGGCGCTTTACTTTGTGTAAAGAATTTCATCACCACTACTCTCAAAACGGTGAAGGAAAACATCGTGAGGAAACCGGCATGTCCTAGAACCAAAAATTCGTGGACATGTGACATCTACCAACCCGCACTGGGCCCGCGTGGTGGATTATGGCCCACTCCCTCGCACAGAGAGGAGGCCTGTGTCCCAGCAGTGGGAACATTATAGGCTGATTATGTTATACATGTACACAGGCCGCTGCGCGTCGCCAGTCTGGCGCAACATTAGTCCACATTAGTCCACACGTAAAATGATTTTGAAGTATATTGACAATCCATTACTTCAAATGTTCGAAAAATTTGTCTGCTCAGCAACGTAAATAACATAATTAATTTTGTTGAAATGTCACAATTAAACCCATTGCTACTGATAGTGTGATACACAATTACCCCGTTGGGTTATGACATAGAATGGACTTTTTATGCCGTTCCGTAGGCCACAGGTAAAAACTAGCAATGAACATAAAATACACTTACTTTTTCCGGTTCCGGTATGGTCCCATACCCGTGTGGTGGTGCTGTTTCTTTAGGCACGGTACTCAACCCAATGCCACGCACTCTGACGTCATCAACGATGATGTCACGCTGGGATAGTGTGAAGCCGAACTCTTTCTTATATCTGAAAATATTTTTTCAGGTTTCTTTTTTCAGGAAACAAGATATGCTAATTAGGGCGTTTTATTTAGCATAGGTTTGGGCAAAGCGCAAATAATTTATGAGAAATATGTAACTGATCTTCTAAATACGTTTTTAGCGATAAGACCGCCCACTGTGTCACCTTATATAAAATGTCGACATTTATATCTGTGATTATAATAAAGTGATTATAAAGTATATAATAAAATGATTATAAAGTGATTATTATAAAAAAATAATATGGTGTTCATAATAAAGAGTATTCTATCTATCTATCTATCTATCTATCTATCTATCTATCTAAAAACTTATTGACATTCTAGTGATGTACGCTGTTTTTTTCATAAAAAAGCCTCTAAAAAAAATGAAATCTCTAATGTACGAGTTTTTAATAATTGAGGCTCTTTTTAACCTTCTGGCCTTTTCTGAAATTTGGTCGCAGCAACTAAGCTAGGGCACGCCAACTAAATAGAAACAAGGGTCAAGGTAATACGGTGCCCAACCGCGCGCAAGCCGAGCGAGCGTACCGAGCGTTGCTGGGTCAGCGGCCGGCGACCTGCCGGGGTCGTGGGAAAGTCCGGTTACTGAGGCCCCTGGCAAAACAGGCAACGCAAGGAACACGGATGGGTTTTAGTCAGCAAGAGTCTGACACACCCTCCCGCTCCGCCCAGAGCGGGAGAAGTTATTTTATAATTTCCCACCCAAAAAAAAAATCGCGGCCGGCGAGCGCTATATCCAATTGGGTCATAGAATAGAATACTCTTTATTATGTACCCCATAAAAATTACAGATATAAACGTAGAAATTTTACATAGGGTGACACAATGGGCGGTCTTATTGCTAAATGCGATCTTTTAAAGACAACTTTTGGATGGATTAGGAGGGGGGGGGGAGGAGAGACAATACTGCAGGTCGTCTGTGGTGTACCATTCACATATATACAATAAATAAATACATACACACATACATAAAACATATTAAAATTATCTATATAATATATTCCTAATAATCATAAAACTAGCGCTAAGAACCAAAACAGGTGCAAAGAACAAAGAAAATAAAAAACATGTTTAAGGAGAGTGATAGTGTTTATTTACCACAATTTTAAAAATGGACGGATTGAGCTTGCCTTATCGACACGGGCAAGGCATTCCACAACCGTACTGCTTGAACCGTAAAAGATTTATCATAGAAACTGGTGGAATGCATCGGCATCTCTAGTCTCAAGTTTTCCGATGACCTCAGGTATCTATCATAGTTACGTAACTATTCAGTATTTTTGGAAATGACAATTATTTGAGGCTCACAAAAAGAAGCACAGTGCCCATTCATATTTTTGGGAAATCCAAATGGAAAATATTTAGGTACAGTTAGATTAAAAACATGGCATAAGAGGATGCGCTAAGGCCCGCGAAATTATAATTTTCTTACATTTTTTGCAATTTGCAGATATGATTCGCGACCGTAACAAATATGCTTTAACAGTTATAATCATTAGAATCAACAATACAACCTGATACTTATCTGCAAATTGCAAAAACCGTTAGAAAATTTGAATTTTAGGATAGGATAGCCCATCCTGACGATTTCGCCTTAATTTATTCCGTTACGAAATAAGGCCAGAGCAGCTCGGAGTTATTTATTTATTTAATACTTTAAGCACACAAATATACAGAGGCGGACTTAATGCCGTAGGCATTTTCTACCAGTCAACCTTTGGGTGATGCAGAGACAAACAGTGACAGGTGCAATAGCGAAAACTGTGAAATAAATTAATTTAAATATAAGGATATACATACATATACCTATTAAAAACTTTAAATATAATATATACCTAATTATACATAAATATAAGACCTAATCAATACACGAATATACTAAAACAGATAAGACAAACAATGGGAAAATATTACCGTTGTGATGATACTGCCAGCTTCTTAGGAATATGCTCGCGAAGTTTGACTTTAAAAGATAATCGGTTGGTTGCCATCCTGATTTCCTGGGGGAGCGCATTCCACAGAGAGATAGACTGAACGAAGAAGGAATAGTGAATGAAGTCAGTGCCGTGAGTGGGACATTGAAGAAGACGATTGTGTGATGAACGTAGGTTTCTACGAAATTGTGTAATAAAAAAAACTGGCGAATATTGAGTAGGTATATTAAACACTCTGTCTATCCCTTCGAAAAATACAAGCGTGATGACTGATGATATAACGTTATGTAAAAATCTATGAAATCTCTTACCTATTAACAAAAGCAGCATAAAAGTCTCCATGTCTGCAAGCTCTGTCCGACTCTCTCTCTTGTACAGGCGCCACCATGAGAGCGCAGTCAGTACCAGCGTACCTCAGGTGGAGGTAAGGCTCTGTTGTTATTTGAGAGTCTGGGATACCCTGTGGGGAGATAAGTATTTTAAGTACAGTCAACAAATATCCAAATAGCTAGCTTCAAATTACTTGTAATCCTTTGTTGATCACGTGGCTTTAGTAGTCAAGTCTTTGACTTCGCTCGTCTGAAACTGTCTTAAGTTTAGAAGTTATTACAAACAATGAATATTGCCAACCTTATGAAAAGATGTTTATTTTTTCCTAAACAACACCTACAAATAAAAAAGTTATAAAAGAAATCGACCTCAAAAATAAATTAACTCAAAATTATGAAATATTTTTTATATATACACGAAATTAACCAACAAAACAAAGGTACTAAATCAAAGGTACGTACGAAACAAATTAGAAGCCTAAATTTTTTTTTGTGGTCGATGTCAGCAGAGTTTTTATATTTGATAAGTAGGTATTTCTCTTAAGTGCGGACACAATACTACTGACACTTACAGGCAAACAGTTGCGATGCATTTTATAATAATCAAAAATATAAATATGTTTAGATAGACAGTCAAAGCCGTGAGCTCGTCGAAAAAGTTTCGTCCAACAGTTGGCTGCAAAATGCACGCACACTGACTAACACAATGACAGCACAATGACGTGCCGCGAGTGTAAGACGTAGCTGTCAGGCACACCAGCATAACAAAGTTGGCCTGTTTGTTTTAGTTCTTTTGCAGCGCGACACTCTCTGTCTAGACATATAAATAATCAAAGATAATAACTATGTAAGAATAAAATTAATTATGTCACCTGTTTTCTCAATTTATCCCTCGCGACAGATGCTAGCAGATCAAGCTGTGCATCTAACTGCTTAAAATGGTCGGGACTGTACACCGCGGCCGCTGGCGACTGCTCTTCTTGTACAATGTGGGCTAAGGCCATGCCGTATGCTGACAGAATACCTGTAGAACGAGACAGAGAACTGTGAGTGAGTGAGATAGAGTGTGTTTGTAATGACAGGGACTGTACACCGCGGCCGCTGGCGACTGCTCTTCTTTTACAATGTGAGCTAAGGCCATGCCGTATTCTGATAAAATACCTGTAGAACGAGACAGAGTACTGTGAGTGAGTGAGATAGAGTGTGTTTGTAATGACAGGTACTGTACACCGCGGCCGCTGGCGATTGCTCTTTTTGTACAATGTGGGCTAAGGCCATGCCGTATGCTGATAAAATACCTGTAGAACGAGACAGAGTACTGTGAGTGAGTGAGATAGAGTGTGTTTGTAATGACAGGAACTGTAGACCGCGGCCGCTGGCGACTGCTCTTCTTGTACAATGTGGGCTAAGGCCATGCCGTATGCTGATAAAATACCTGTAGAACGAGACAGAGTACTGTGAGTGAGTGAGATAGAGTGTGTTTGTAATGACAGGGACTGTACACCGCGGCGGCTGGCGACTGCTGTTTTTGTACAATGTGGGCTAAGGCCACGCCGTATGCTGATAAAAAACCTGTAGAACGAGACAAAGTACTGTGAGTGAGTGAGATCGAGTGTGTTTGTAATGACAGGGACTGTACACCGGGGCCGCTGGCGACTGCTCTTCTTGTACAATGTGGGCTAAGGCCATGCCGTATGCTGAAAGAATACCTGTAGAACGAGACAGAGTACTGTGAGTGAGTGAGATAGAGTGTGTTTGTAATGACAGGGACTGTACACCGCGGCCGCTGGCGACTGCTCTTGTACAATGTGGGCTAAGGCCATGCTGTATGCTGACAGAATACCTGTAGAACGAGACAGAGTACTGTGAGTGAGTGAGATAGAGTGTGTTTGTAATGACAGGGACTGTACACCGCGGCTGCTGGAGACTGCTCTTCTTGTACAATGTGGGCTAAGGGTTTTGAATTCATAAATGTTTGGGCCATTTCATCCATATTTACGAGTAAATATACGTCAGTTGCCCCGCTAAAGTTTTACAAGCGCACGTGAATCATTGCAATTTAAACCTTGCGTCAATGAGTTGACTCACGTTCGTTTAAGAGACAATTTGCTCGACTCCCATACATTATTATCAAATCTAAGAGGAAAGATGAGTCATTAACTTAGCAAGATTTGTTACTTTCTTTAAAGTTGGTTGACCCCTGACCTAGCCGCTTAGGGCATCGTATTAGGGCTAAGTATCCAGAATCGCAGTGTCTATACAAAAACAAGTCTATTTTTCAACGACTACTGGGTCAAATTAAATTAGCTAAGGAAACTCCGCAGACATCAACAGATCATCATTTCAGCCGAAAGACGTCCACTGCTGGACATAGGCCTCCCCCAAGCACCGCCACTTCGACCGGTTATGTGCTTCCCGCATCCAGCGGATTCCTGCGGCCTTCACAAGGTCATCGGTCCACCTTGTAGGAGGCCTTCCAAACCTAACGTCTTCCGGTACACGGTCGCCACTCCAGAACCTTTCGGCCCCATCGGCCATCTGTTCTGCGAGCAATGTGCCCTGCCCACTGCCACTTAAGTTTAGCAATTCCTCGGGCTATGTCGGTAACCTTGGTTCGCCTGCGGATCTCTTCATTTCTGATTCGATCTCGTAGGGAAACTCCAAGCATAGCCCTCTCCATTGCCCTTTGAGTGACTTTTAGCCTTTTAATAAGACCCATTGTAAGCGACCACGTTTCAGTGCCATAGGTCATCACGACGAGATGGTTATTGATGATAAAACTTTTTGTTAAATCTTAACTTGAACTTACTACCATCTGATTGACGTTGACGGGGTCAAAGGCCACTGGCTAATTTAATCTGACCCTGTATATGACCTTGCCTGTACATGGCCTGTTCCTCTTACGGAGTGATGGCCTGTGTCCCAGGAGTGGGAACAGGCCGATGACACTGACCTGCGTACTTGTGTATGAGCACGCTGGTGATGCCGAGCTGTCTGGCGACGCTGCACGCGTGTTGTCCGCCCGCGCCACCGAAGCAGGCGAGCGCGTGTTGGGAAGCGTCGTGCCCACGGGCTGTGGTAAGTGCTCTAAAATGAAGGAAAGAAAAATATATTATTAACTAGCTGCGCCCCGCGGTTTCACCCGCCTAAGTCTCGATCGGTGTAAAAAGTAATACAGATACAGATACAGATTGATACATGGGTAGACCATGTCTACCCATGTGCCAAGTTTCATCCAAATCCATTCAGCCGTTTTAGCGTGAAAGCGTAACCAACAAACTCACTTTCGCATTTATGATATTAGGATATAAGGACTAGCGACCCGCCACTGTTTCGCACGGTTTTTACGACAAAACATCGAAATATTTTGTGTATGGCCATTGAACTGTTTTTTTTTTCCAAACCTGAGGATTGTCTAAGATTCTGAATGTATGTAGAAGTGATGCATCTATCCAAGAAAAATTAAAAGAAGAAGAAACAAGGTTAAAAGAAAAACAAAATGTTAGGGAATCATTAGCATCAATTGACTAGCAACAAAATGTGTATGAATGTAATGACATGCAATAACAAGAGCAAATATACCTGATAGGTCTACACATCGCTTCATTGGCAACATTGATGAATCCCATTGCCACTTCTTCCATGGTCATCTAAAAACAAAAAAAACATAAATAACAAATATTAAATAACAAATAAAAAAGTAAAAGGTTTTTAAAACCGCAAGAATTGTCCCGGTTTTAAAAAAGGGAGATCCTGCCAATGTTAAAAATTACCGCCCTATTTCAACATTATCATGTTTTTCAAAGATTTTTGAGTCTCTTGTCTGTCCAATCATTACTCGCCACATTGATAGAGTTATTTCACCAAGTCAGCATGGCTTCAAAGCTGGACGCAGCGTAGAAACAAACCTCGTCGAGTTTGTGTCTGATGTGACCCTAGCTCTTGACAAAGGACTAGAAGTAGATGCCGTGTACACGGACTTCAGCAGTGCGTTTGACAAAGTTGACCATTCTCTGTTGCTGTCCAAGTTGGAATATAATGTTGTGCATGGCTCACTTTTAAACTGGTTCTCATCTTATTTATTCCATAGATCGCAAATTCGTGTTGTCAATGGTTACGAATCTTACCCGTACTATGCCGACTCAGGAGTTCCTCAGGGTTCTCACCTTGCACTGGTTCTGTTTTTACTATTCATTAATGATATTACTGTCCAAATTCATCACTGTAAATATCTAATGTAATCTTAAAATTTATAAGACTATAACTTCAAATGAAGATACTACCTTAATTCAGGAGGATTTGGACAGAATTGAGTATTGGTGCAGCCTTAATCACATGAAACTTAATGTACAAAAATGTAGCCATATACGATTTACGAGGAAAAAGCAGTCCTATACTATCTCATATAATATAAAAGGAGCAGTATTGGAAACAGTGAATGAGGTTCGTGATCTTGGCATCATCATGGACAGTAAAGTCAACTTCAGAAGCCATATTGATAATATTGTTACGAAATCGGCACGGCTACTAGGATTTCTTAAGAGAAGCACTAAAGGGTTTAATCTGTTAAGAACAAAAATTGTGCTTTATAACGCCTTAGTATGGAGCCACCTTGAATTTACCAGCGTGGTGTGGAGCCCGCACTATGCAGTACACTCAGTGGCGAGCAGTGGTTGTCCACAGAGGGTAGGCCACGCATACTGACACCAAAAAAAAAAACTAATTCGCGCAACATCACAGCGCGGCTCTACATACAAGAACTCACCACATTATTCAAGGTTTAAAAAACGATTTTCTAACGATGCAAACAGAAGAAAGATTCGACCACCTCAAATATCATAACCAAGTGGGTGGGTGATAATTACAGAACACGTCACTTGCAAGATATCCGAAGTCATGAATTATCATATTTTTGGATAAATTCTCGTAATTCGGGCACACATTTACCTTTAGACACAACTTGAATCTTATCATTAAACGACAAGTGCGACTAAGCTAACCTAACCAATACATTATCGGCGCAAACTTCACAACAGAACACCATTCTTAGGTAAATAAACAAATAATAACACAACACATAATCTTTACACTACTTTACGTTTCAAAACCAATTACTTATAACTTAATAAGATCTAAAACAGCAAAACATTCAAGATCACATATAAATTACGTGTCACTGTCACATGAAACAAACACTACCAATTAAAATTGTATCACTGTCATACCGTGTTCTTCCACAAAAGGGACTATCATATTTTGCCAGATAACACTGACACACTGGACTGTGTTGCCGAAACTTATTTTCCTGAATATGAGAAGAAAAATCAAAAATTATGAAGTTTTTAATTACTTTTATAGGGCTTTTGCTATTCCTTACAATTTATAATTTTTTGGAAGGTATAAATTCAACAATAACACCCTTTTTTTTTAATTATCTCTAGTAGTCTGGTAGTCATGAAGGAAACTTCCCCACAATTCGGGGAATTGTCCAAAAATTGTGAACCCTGGTCTTCAATATTTTTCATTAATTAAATCATCACTTTACACACAACCAATGAGGACCAAGCTCCTGCCGCCGGAGTTACGCCCCTAATTTAAACCATTTCACTATTGTGTGCCGTTCATACACACGAAAATATACACGAGTGTGCGTAAATTTACCAACGAAATGTAGGCGAAAAGAATTCTTGCCTTGCGTACGTAAGCTCCGTCGAACTGTGAGTCACGTCGCGTCTGCGACAAGTTGCTATATGAGTTTTAAGAGGAGTTTAACTTTTTTTTAAATATTTGGTGTTATTGTATTACATAGTTACAATAAATGCATTTGGCGTTGTTGGTAGGGTAGGCTAGGCCTAATTGCCTCTATGGACGGCACGCCCCTGAGTACACTCACAAAGAGTAGAAAGTATCCAAAGGGCCTTCACAAAACACCTAGCATATGCCTTCGGTGATATATCTCCCCGGTGTCCATACGAACAACGTACTCAATGTTACCAAATGATTACTCTGCGCGACCGTCGACTGGTACAAGATTTCATGTTCTTTTTCAAATAAGTTAACAATAAATTGGACTGTGATAAATTAACTGAACAAATTGAACTAAAAGTCCCCTATAATTTACCCAGATATCCCATTACCCACTCATTCTGCACTAAAGCATCAAAAACAAATATAGGAGTAAACTCATCTCTCAATAGGCTCAGCCGAGAGATGAATTCGTATATAAAATCCACTCCACATGTTGACATTTATCATGACTCCGTAAATATTTTTAAATCCCAAATTTTAAGGTCCCTAAGCACGCAAAGCACGCAACCCACGTAATCAAAAGATTTGTTGTGTTAGTACGTAGGTATTTCTTGCAACCTTATTTCTTGTGTCATATTGTACTTCTGTTTATATAGTTTGAAACCACATAATTTTTATTTTTTATTTTTATAAGTTTTGTTTAATTTCGTTCTTACCTTAGGTTGTCACCGTATTTGAGAATGCTGGTTCACCCGTTATTGGCAACTGTATAAGTTAATGACTGTTATCTACTTTTATTTGATATTTTGTATACAGAAGCTGTTGGTGTACCTTTATAAATAAATAAATAAATAAAAATTACCAATGTATACACTGGCCTGTGATTGGCAAAATATATCAAGAAAATAAGGAAAGAAACACAGATTTATTTGTCACAGAAATACGCCGCTCTGCTCAGGCAACTATGTTGGGGTCGGCGTCCAGTCTAATGGTGCAACTGAATATCTAATAATCTATACAAATAAATAAAATTCTAGTGTCTGTTTGTAATGTCAAAATAACAGCTTTTTACTAAAGTGTAAACGGTACACAAACGAAAAAAAATATTGTTTTGTCTATCTGTCTGTGTCTGTTTGTTCCGACTAATCTCCGAAACGGCTGGACCGATTTTGACAGGACTTTCACTGGCAGATAGTTAATGTTATAAGGAAAAAGAAAAAGCTACGCGGGCGAAGCCGCGGGCAGCAGCTAGTTTTATATGTTTTTTGTAATAAGCAAAGTACATTGAGAGGATGCAACTAACCTCTTTGCTACCGTTCTGCCTCAAAAAGGTGTTGATTTCATCCGTCATCTTCTTAAATGCTGTGACTGTTGCCTCTCTGTCTAATGGTTCATTCTCTGTTTTCCCGAAGATCTTCGGGAAGTATTCGGGTAGTAAACGACCTGAAACAGAAAAGAACTTATATTACATACATACATAACATCACGCCGTGTTTCCCCGAAGGGTTCAGCAGAGGTGTACCTGTAGTACACCCACATTTCGGCAGTTATGTTTAAGTCCCATGTAATAGGCGGCGAGCTTATAGCCATCAACCGGGCACAAATCCAGACTCCGGGCTGCTACTGAGAAATTCCAAATAGAAAACTCAATAACACTGCCCGACCCGGGAATCGAACCCAGAACCTCATGTGCTGCAGTAGCGCTTGCAACCACTAGACCAATGAGGCAGTCCTTACTTATATTAAGACATTTTAAAATCATAACAGTTTGTACACATTGCATAAACTCAACACTTTATTTATTGAATCCTTCTATTAAGGCGCTGACAAGACCCAACTGACCAAAATAGGCTTCACTTTAAAAAAAAATTGCCAAATCTGTATAGTTTGTGGTAGCGGAAAAAATATATGTTAATTTCGAACATATTTCTCAGAACTTGTTTGTTACCAAAACACGTTTTGGAAAAAAAATCTCGATACAAACCAACGTTAAACTAACCTCTTACCTTGAGTTCTAATCCAAAATATCTGTATTAAATATCAACATACGTTACGTGTTTAATTAATAACAAGAACGTATTATTTGAATGCAGAACTTGGTTGCTTTTTATTTTCGATTACTCAACTCAATTTTGAGAAATAGATAATTCCTTCATTTTTTTCAATAAATTACAAGCGTTGTGTCATCGCGCTTCTCTTTCTTTTTATGCAATCCGACAGTGACCGCGGTTTCGGTGTTGTCAGCGTCTTAATATAATCAAATTGATATAGCGTTGAAATCTGAATGCACTTTGCTGAACGCCAGGCGGTGCGACGTCACGAAATGTGGGAGCGAGACGACATGCGACTTGGTATACAGTGTTAAATTAAATTAGTTAACAATACTCCGCAGACGTGATGGGTATATATATCTAAACATGATAAAATAAACATAAACAAGATTTTATTATTTCTATGTTGGGGTCAACGACTGCTTGTAGTGATGGTACTTTTTTTTTTTTGGGTGGGGAAATCATCAAGTAACTTCTCCCGCTCTGGGCGGAGCGGGAGGGTGTGTCAAACTCTTACTGACTAAAACCCACCCGTATTCCTTCCGTTGCCTATGTTGGCAGGGGCCTCGGTAACCCTTTAGTACCTTACCGCGACCCCGGCAGGCATCGACCCTAGTGAACCCCTACACTTGTGCTGACGACATCTCTTTGAGGTGCGTGTGGAATACAACGCGCCGTCGACCCGGGCCTGGTCCTTACCGGACGGTGAGCTACCCATTGCTCACCGTCCGCAAGCCCGCGCCTACGGTGGCCGGAAATACGCCCGGGATTCCCGACTACACTACCTGCGGTTGACGACCCCAAAAACAAACTCATCAAATTAAATATTGTTTTGTTTTATAATGTTTAGGTATCGACCTATCACGTCTGCGGAGTTTCACTAATTTAGCTAATTTAATTTGATCCTGTATAGTGCTCATTACGCCATACTAATTTACCTTCCCACTCGCACCTCTTATGTCTTGCAGGCTTAGCATGACGCTTTGTATTTCTTCAAAGACTAGACACGGCTCTTTCTATACAAAGTGACATTTCGTTTCTCCATTTTTGACATCTCACCGTAGAAATCCTTCTACAATCTGTCATCTTGTCTTTCGTTTCTAACGATCTTTGTCTAGGTCCTTTTATATGTAGACGGATTTCTACGGTGCGTCATACGAAACCTGCTGGTGTTTAATATACGATGAAACGAGCAATGGAAAAACTCATAGCCAGTTTTGGCTGTGAATGAAACAAGACAAACATAGAGACAAGACTTACCTAGTAACAAGTTAGCATCAGTGACAGTGAGAGGTCCCCCCTTCCTATAGCATGCGGGGCCCGGCTCTGCGCCCGCAGACTCCGGCCCTGCTACGAACAGGCCTGAGCGGAACATAAGCATCGATCCACCGCCAGCCGCTACAGTGTTTATATCTGGAGAAGAAGATATGTTCTAGATATAGTCTTATTATTTTTCAAAGCCCATAAAGAGTATATTAACAAATAGTTTTCTGACAGCTTTACTTTAGGCCGGCGGCGCGTACGTCGTTGCTGTCGGTACGGAATGTTGTGATCCTACTAATATTATAAATACGAAAGTTTGTAAGTATGGATGGATGGATGTTTGTTACTCTTTCACGCAAAAAGTACTGAACGGATTTGGATGAAATTTGGCACACAGATAGTTTATAACCAGGAATAACACATAGGATACTTTTTATCCCGATATACCTACGGGGTCAAAACTTATGCGGGTGAAACCGGGGGGCCCATCTAGTTTTAAATATTTGTATTTATTTTATTTTATTTTTTCTTATTACAATCTCACTGTGTGCTGCACCGGTCGATGTCATCACGTCAACGCCGGCTGTCGCTGAAAACCAGCGCTGGGGCTCTGTCTCGCAAAGGGTCGCAGCATTACGCTGAGCGATGGCCGTTTTGCGTTGATGTGACGCATATTCTCCCCCAAATTGTTTCTTTTTTGTGTTTGTGTTCCTTCTTTGCGTCACGTTTACCGCAAATAAAGGTATTTTCTTTCTTCTTTCTTTCTTTCTATAGTTGAGTTGACAGTAGTCTAAAGTCAATTGTAGGTCTGCATGGCCTTTTACGGGGCATTTTCCAAAACTAAGAATTTTGGTATTATTAAAATTATTCAAAAGTCATTTTCTTTTCTAATGTGAGGAAACTCGCCCGGTGTCTTTAAAAACGATTGTTTGTTTGAAACAGTTTCCTGTTGCTGGCAATTTATTATGATTAACTAGCTGTAGCCCGCGACTTCGTCTGCGATCCTGGATAAAAAGTAGCCTAAGCCCTTCTCCATGGTCTACCCATGTGCCAAATTTCATCTTAATCCGTTCAGCCATTTTAACGTAACAAACAAACAAACTCACTTTCACATTTAAGATATTAGTTAGGATTCCAGTAAAATAATTTGTTACCTAACTGCGGCGCCTGGATCGTAACTCCCGCTGTAGTTGCTTCATGAACATGTTCCAACGAGCCCGCGTATCTTGAAACATCCGTAGAAGTACCACCCATATCAAAACCTAGAACAAAACACATTTGTTAGATGTGTGTTTGATAGGTTCGCAGTTCACAGCCCGCATATGGGCTGTCCGCCTAAACGACTGAAGGGAATGTATTATCTCAAACATGCACTCGGCAGGATAGATCCTCAGCTACAAAAAATCCATGGGTTATGGAGAAAGATGTTTATTTCTATCTTAGAAAAAGATTTACAAAACATGTACTGGACTTGGGAGATACTATAAACGCCGGCGACTGTGAACCATTTCTGTTGACAAATCTTATGTTAGCTTAATTTGTGATGGGCAAATATTATGAACAATTATATTATGTACTTTAATTAGCATTAAATTGTGCTTTTTGTATGGTGTACTATTTCTTTTGTGTGTGCTAAATAAATGATTTACAACTGAAATAAGATTAGACAAATAAAATGAGCGAGCCTTACAGTACTCGCATATGATGTGTAACATCTGACATCTCACGTTGGTAATAAGCAACTGAGCAGCGACAGAAATTAACCTCAGAATTTAAAAAGCTAAATACTGAAATATTTATTCGAATAATTAAATCATTACTAGTTGTCGCCCACTGGTTGAATTTCGACCGAAGAAGAGGGTATTTACAATCTATATAGTACTTACTAATTCCATGCTATTTAATAGACAATCTGAATAAAATTAAATAATAATCAGTAAGGCCTAATGAGCATATTTTTTGTGTAGTAAATTATGTAGTGTTTATTGTCTGAGAGAATGTTTTCGTCGTCGATTTTGCTTCTACTAGTTGTCAAGCACATCAAAATTCGAGAAGACTTTTAGGAACCATAAGTTAGTTTTATGAATTATGAAGCCAAATAATCTCAAATGATTCTTCGGTGGAATTTGTGTTCCACGCGCGCCTCAAAGAGATGTCAGCAACAGTAGGGGTCCGCTAGGTCCGATGCCTGCCGGGGTCGCGGGAAAGTCCGAAAGGGATACCGTGGCCTCTGGCAACACACAGGCAACGGAAAGAACTCGGGTGGGTTTTAGTCAGTAAGAGTCTGACACACCCTCCCGCTCCGGCCAGAGCGGGAGAAGTTATTTGATAATATCACAACCAAAAAAAATTAAAAATAACTTCAAGAGTATTATTTCTTTTCTCCAAATAATTATCTGATCGACATACCTATAACCGGTAAGCCAGTTTGTTCCTGGTAAGCTGTCATGGCGTATCCAACGACGCCTCCTGCTGGACCGGACAGAATCGCTCTCGAACCATTGAACCTGGTGGCAAAATATTATTTAAACACACTCAAATTCAACACATTTTGCGACAAAATTGGACAAAGGCAAGGTAAAAATTAAACCAAATTATCTCGGTGTACTATGTGCATCATTGAAGTCATTGCGAGGTGGAAGATATCTCCTTGTGTGCAATGTTATCCTAGTACTTCGTGTCTTGGTATTCTTGGATGCGTGACGTAAACTGTGACGCAAAAGCCTTGAAAATCACGGTGTACCATTAATGAATTATATGCGGTTATCGCGTGGAACCAGGACTCTGTGCGGGTCATGTTATCCTAGTACTAGTTACTACCTATCCTAGTTTTACCATAGCAACCAAGTTCTCGATAGGTGAACACTAGATGGATGGTTCGATGGTTCAAGGAACCTTTAAATTATGAGTATTTTTCTGGAACTCTGTAGGTACTATCTAAAATCATTTCATCTTCATATTCATTTATTCTGTCTTCAGAAGTCTCGAGCTTATTGGAAGACCTCTTTGATTGTCATCTTACCCTAGTAATTTTGAGTTGCTCGTTGACAAGTAGATGCCATGGTAACCACGTCTTGTGTGGTGACTGCTAACTCGAAAATCTTTGAAAAGTATTGCAGAACTTTCTGGAACCCTATGGATCTCTCACATATTCATAGGTTTAAGTCCACCATCAGACTGTATGAACACATTAGCATCTTACAGTCCTCTAGAGAATTTCTCAGCGAATCGTCTCACGTACTTCCGAATGTGAGGAGTGAGGCACGCATCAGCTAATGCCATGAAGCAAGTGGACCACTAAGAGATGTCGTGTCTCATGCTATCCTAGTACCAAGCCGAGAATATTAACTAAACGTACTTTGTTATTTTTGGAAAGTGACTCCATTCTGTCTTCAGAAGTCTCGAGCTTACTGGAAGACTCTTTGAGTGTCATATTATCCTAGTAATTTTGAGTTGCTCGTTTACAAGCAGTCACCATGGCAACCAAGCACCAAGTATGAACTTTTTTGAACTTTTTTGATCACTTACATATTCATAGGCGTAAGTCCACCATCAGACTGCATGAACAGCACATTGGCATCTTTCAGTCCCCCAGAGAATCCGTCAGCGAATCCTCTCACGTACTCCCGGATGTGAGGAGTGAGGTACGCGTCAGCTGATGCCGTGAAGCCGCGGGGAACCATGCGGACCATGGAGGTTATCGCGTGCGAAAGAGATACTTGTTTAAAGCCTGGAGAGAAAGAGAGGAAAGATATTTAGTAGAGTTTAGATGATAAAAGTTCTGGGACGGTGGTGGTGAATGATTTTTGTTCAGAAAAATTTGTTTAAACTGATTTAGAAAAACAGGCCAAGTCAGTGTGACTGTGTTCTTCTAAATCAGTTTAAACCAAAAACCAAACAAACTTAACATTGTAGTTAAAAAACTTGTTCTCCCATACATTCCAACTGCAAATGTAAGTTGGTAGACTCGTGTAAAGCCCTTTTTTTTTGGATGGGAAATTATCAAATAACTTCTCCCGCTCTGGGCGGAGCGGGAGTGTGTGTCAGACTCTTACTGACTAAAACCCACCCGTATTCTTTCCTGTTGCGAGTGTTGCCAGGGGCCTCGGTGATCCATTAGCACCTTCCCGCGACAACTTGTAAAGCCTACTTAGCTGTGGTAGTTTCCATTTAACGTAGTTATATATACTACTACCGTGATTTTTTTCACATATCCAAAACAACCATTTAGCTGGCAGGGGGAACACTAGACTCTAACAAAAATCTGTAAGCATATACGGAAATATTACGCAAACGGATTCCTGAATCGAAAAATGGTTTTCACAGACCCGCAACATTTTTGAACGGCCTATCCAACAACGATATCCCGCACCGGGATAGACGAGAAAAAAAATATCATCTCCACTTTACGTGCAAGGGTTCCCCTACAAATTAAATTTACCACTTTGTCGGCGGCGACGCCGACAAATAAATGTACACCCATGCACACACATGTATGTACATATTAATGTATACCCATGCCAAATTACAGCTTTGTGTAATAGGAGTCTCTGAGCTTAAGCCGCGGACAGACAGACGGACGTTGTGAAACTGGTTCCTTGTTGACTACTGGACCATAAAAAGGGAGGCCCTGTGTTTTATCTTTAGTTCCAGCCAGGCTAATCTGCGAGCAAATGCAGTTTGTTCTACCCGAAGGTCTGGAAATAAATTTAGTTTACAGGGTATTTTGAGAACAAAATGGTAGAAGTTTCAAGCAAAAATAACTTAACTGAACAGTTGACTCATCAATAAAATAATGCATGGGACATAGAAATAGTCTTAATTAACTTAGCCCATTGCAGGCCAGTGCTGGACATATGCCACTCCCAAGGTATGACTCAATCTGCCGGGGTCGCGGGAAGGTACCAAAGCGTTACCGAGGCCTCTGGCAACACAGGCAACGGAAGGAATACGGGTGGGTTTTAGTCAGTAAGAGTCTGACACACCCTCCTGCTCCGCCCAGAAAGGGAGAAGTTATTTGATGGTTTTCCACCTAAAAAAAAAAAGGTATGACTCAATTCCCGGTTCCCCGATTTACGCGTCCATTGCACCGACAAAATCACTACCTACTCGTAGTTTTGCTAAATAAAATAAGTTTATCAACTCACCAATCTGTTCAGCAATCTTCCCAATCCTGATCTCATGGTCATGATACGTATAACTATGAGCCAGCACAACCGCCACACTTTCTATCCCTTTCTGCTTCAAAGCAAGAAGGTCCCTTCTCACTTCCTCTTCATCCAAGTCCTTGATGACTAACATCTTCTCTCCAGTGGTACCGACGACTTCTGTCCATTTCTTGCCAGATTTGTCCATTTGACAGCGGTCTTCGAGCGCAGGAATGACGCGACAGTCCACTTCAATTACTTCTGAGTAGAGAACTCCAGGGCGTTTTATGTCCTGTGGAATATTAAGGGGGTATTCATATAAATGTTTAGACGAACAGAATACTGCTACAAAATACAGGGTGAGTTTTTGGACTTCAACCGCTTGAAGTCAAAAAGAAATTGAAAAAGTTGTTTTAAGGAAAAAGGGTTACGACAGATTACAAACTTTTGCCATAAAATCTTTCTTACCAGCTCAAATATATGGGGTCTAGCCTGGTTGCCGATATACAGCAGATCTTTAAATCCCTTATTGATGATCAGCGCCATTTTGGCACCCTTCCTCTCGAGCAGCGCATTAGTTGCCACAGTTGTGCCCATCCTGATTGATTCTATCAGCGAAGAGTCCACTTTGCCATCTTCGTTTAACGCTTTTCCGGTTTCCTGTAATGGACATTAGATATTTGTATTTTAATCAATAGGTACTTACTTTCTTCGTCGATAATCTTGAAGATATAAAGATAAAGTGGTAGTTATCAATCATTGAGATAGGAATTCAGATAACGTTAGATCATTTCTCTAACTGAGATTTCGTTTAAGTTAGAAAGGTGCAATAATATTTTTAATAGACATTGGGAAAAGGCTCAGCAGATGATGATGATCTCGATCCAATAGCGTTATGTGTGACATGGGCGCGCTATCTGGCGCTGCGGCCAGCCCGCCGGTTGAGCGCGGCCCAAAGGGTCATGGCCATCCGGATGGTCCGGGGATACCGCACGGTCTCCTGTGAGGCAGCGAGCCTCCTTGCCGGATTGCCGCCATGAGATCTGGAGGCAAAAGTCCTCGCGCACGTATGGGAGTGGCGCGAGGAGGCGAAACGCCGGGGCGTAAGTCCGTTGCCGCGAGAAATCGCGGCACAGCGGACGGAGCTCCGGCGGGATCTCATGGCGTCATGGAAAGTACGGTTGTCGCAACCCAGTGCTGGGCACGCCACGATTGCGGCGATAAGTCCCCTCTTTGAGGAGTGGCTGGAGAGACGCCACGGCGTTCTCACCTTCCGCCTGACGCAGGTCCTCACCGGACACGGCAGCTTCAGGAGGTTCCTGTGTCGGATAAGGCGGGAGGAAACGTCCGGGTGTCACCACTGTGTGGATCGCCCGGAGGACACGGTGGAGCATACGGTGGAGGTCTGCCCGGCTTGGGCAGAGCACCGCCGTGTCCTCGTGGAGGCGATCGGCGGCAGAGACCTCTCGCGTCCGGCCCTGGTTCAGGCCATGGTACGGAGCGAGAGGGCATGGGCAGCCGTCACCTCCTTCTGCGAAGCAGTAATGCTCGCGAAGGAGGAGGCGGGACGGTTGAGGGAAAGGCACGTTTCGCGCCCTCTCGCCCCTAGCCGCCGCAGGAGACGCCCTGGGCGTCGGGAATCTCGGGCGGATTTCCAGCCACCGTAGGCGCGGGCTTGCGGACGGTGAGCAATGGGTAGCTCACCATCCGGTAAGGACCAAGCCCGGGTCGACGGCGCGTCGTATTCCACGCGCGCCTCAAAGAGATGTCGTCAGCACAAAAGTAGGGGTCCACTAGGGCCGATGCCTGCCGGGGTCGCGGGAAGGTACTTATGGGTCACCGAGGCCCCTGGCAACACAGGCAACAGGAAGGGCAAACAGGAAAGGCAAGGCAACAGAAAACTCTGAGTTTGATTCGGCCTATGTTCTCAGTGTAGTCAGGTAGGAAGCGCCGACCTCATCTAGTTTTAAAAAATATAATTGACGTGTGTCTTGTACGAACCTACAGGTACGAACTTACAAATAAAATAATTTATCGTTTAACCAAACAGTCAAGCAAAGTGCAGTTATCAAAAAAGATAAGTAACTAGGCAGTCAATTCTAGAACGTTGTTGCCACAATTCAGAGGTAAAGCTGAAATATCTCTGTCTGTAATTATACCGGCATCCTTTCAACACTGCTTGGCGGCAGAAACAGGTATGGTGGTATAGCACTTTTCTGAATGATCTCCTTCACAGAGTTCTAATACTATAGTCAGCAAAAACAATTGTTTTTTGCTTTGTTTTGTTTCTTATGACTATACATACCTCCTGCAGTATCCTCCTAATGCTCCTGCCTAGGAGCATCACCACAGTTCTGCGGGTCTACTGACAGTGGCTTCATGACCCGCACCTTGCCGCTTGGACAACGACCGTACATACTTCGCTTAATTCAAACATACCTCCTGCAGTATCCTCCTAATAGCCTCTCTTGGAGCATCTTCATAGTTCTGCGGGTCTACTGACAGAAGCTTCATGACCCGCACCTTGCCGCTTGGACAACGAGCGTACACGTCTGTGAATGTGCCGCCGCGGTCTATTGCGAACTGGAATCCTGGTGCCATTGTGTTGAGCTGAAACGGGGGAATAAGAAATTGGTCAATATAGTATAGTAATATAATACTCTGTATACAACATTAGTTTTTGTTTACCCTAAACCGGAAAAGGGGTCATTGTACGTACTCATCATTTTGAACAACTTTTTCCATGGGACCAAACGTTTTTTTTTTTTTTTTTTGGGTGGGAAAACATCAAATAACTTCTCCCGCTCTGGGCGGAGCGGGAGGGTGTGTCAGACTCTTACTGACTAAAACCCACCCGTATTCCTTCCTGTTGCCTGTGTTGCCAGGGGCCTCGGTGACCCATAAGTACCTTCCCGCGACCCCGGCAGGCATCGGCCCTAGTGGACCCCTACTTTTGTGCTGATGACATCTCTTTGAGGCGCGCGTGGAATACGACGCGCCGTCGACCCGGGCCTGGTCCTTACCGGACGGTGAGCTACCCATTGCTCACCGTCCGCAAGCCCGCGCCTACGGTGGCTGGAAATCCGCCCGAGATTCCCGACGCCCAGGGCGTCTCCTGCGGCGGCTAGGGGCGAGAGGGCGCGAAACGTGCCTTTCCCTCAACCGTCCCGCCTCCTCCTTCGCGAGCATTACTGCTTCGCAGAAGGAGGTGACGGCTGCCCATGCCCTCTCGCTCCGTACCATGGCCTGAACCAGGGCCGGACGCGAGAGGTCTCTGACGCCGATCGCCTCCACGAGGACACGGCGGTGCTCTGCCCAAGCCGGGCAGACCTCCACCGTATGCTCCACCGTGTCCTCCGGGCGATCCACACAGTGGTGACACCCGGACGTTTCCTCCCGCCTTATCCGACACAGGAACCTCCCGAAGCTGCCGTGTCCGGTGAGGTTTTGCGTCAGGCGGAAGGTGAGGACGCCGTGGCGCCTCTCCAGCCACTCCTCAAAGAGGGGACTTATCGCCGCAATCGTGGCGTGCCCAGCACTGGGTTGCGACAACCGTACTTTCCATGACGCCATGAGATCCCGCCGGAGCTCCGTCCGCTGTGCCGCGATTTCTCGCGGCAGCGGACTTACGCCCCGGCGTTTCGCCTCCTCGCGCCACTCCCATACGTGCGCGAGATGGGACCAACCTTGAAATCGCGAAAAAAAAATCCGCTGTTCCATACATTTGTGTTCACTTAAATCGACAAAATGTATGGAACAGCTGATTTTTTTTTCACGATTTCAAGGTTGGTTCCATAGAAAAAGTTGTTCAAAATGATGAATACAATGACCCCTTTTCGGGTTTAGGGTAAACAAAAACTAAATATTGTATACGACGTATCGAGTATCGAGATATATAAATGATGAAAAACAATAAAATATAATATATACGTTCTGGATTTT
This sequence comes from Atethmia centrago, assembly GCA_905333075.3. Lineage (NCBI taxonomy): Eukaryota > Metazoa > Arthropoda > Insecta > Lepidoptera > Noctuidae > Atethmia > Atethmia centrago. The sequence continues at coordinate 22,854,979 of HG995385.1, forward strand.
CTGACGATGTTTTCACTCACCTCGCACTCAATAGGTAGCCATTTAAAATCAGCTATTAATCTCTCCACCTATAAGTACCTACTTACTGATAGATTTAAGGGCTAAAGTCACCAAACTGTGGGACAAAATTTCTAAACGAACATTTAATGTCTAAAAGAGTACTTATGGCAAAACTGGTCTTTAGTGATAATAATACTGGCATTCGTTATTAACTAATAGTTTATTTTTATTTGTTTACTTACAGAAACACTGGTCTGTAACTTGTGGTTAAACATAAAACAACGGTTGAGTAAAAGTGTTTATGTAACTAGGGTTGCCAATTTTTTTATATCAAATATAGTATTTTCGAAGCCATTGCCTGTAAAAAAAAATGTGGTAGGTATGTGTCAAAGTTACTTTTTAAAAGCATTTTTTTGCTATTTTAGCCTTTAATAACAGTTTTTTTTTAATGTTTATTAATGCCTCATAACTATTATTACACTCTAAATTAAGGTTACAAAATATCATTAAGGCGCTGACAAGACCCAATTGGCCAAAATTGGCTTCTCTTAAGAAAAAAAATTGCCAAATCTGTGTAGTTTGTGGTAGCGGAAAAAATATATGTTGATTTGAATATATTTCCCAGAACTTGGTTGTTACCAAAACACGTTTTGAAAAAAGATCTTGATACAAACTAACGTTAAACTAACCTCTTACCTTGAGTTCTAATCCAAAACATCTGTATTAAATATCAACATACGTTACATATTTAATTTATAACAAGAACGTCTTATTTGATTGCAGAACTTGGTTGTTTTTTATTTTCGATTACCCAACTCAATTTTGAGTAAATTGATAATTGCTTCATATTTTGCAATAAATTACAAGCGTTGTGTCATCGCGCTTCTCTTTCTTTTCTATGCAATCTGACAGTGACCGCGGTTTAGGTGTTGTCAGCGTCTTAATTCAGATTTTATTAAATAAATGGCCCAATTACGCTCATCTCGCCATTTGATCATTCCATATCAATTTATATTCTTTATAATGTTATATAATTTTCAGAAGATGTTGCTTTAACTAAGTAGGTATGTAAAGGTCGTGTATTTCTGTAATTGGTTTATTCCCAGCTAAAGTTGCTGGTTTAGAAAGAAGAAATGATACTATTTTTTAAATATTAGATAAATCTGGACAACTTAGCAGAACTTGTGGCAGTTTTTTGCCCATTCTTCTCCATACGAAACTACCTTTTGGAAGGGGCAACTAAAATCAATTCTATTTTTTTTTTACAAATTTTAACGTTTGATTTTATGTGCCCTATTTGAAATAGGGCCCATAAAAAGGTATTTCGGACTTTGAAATAGTAGGATACTATATTATAATTAGGGTTGGGCACCCTATATGTAAGTACCCCTATGTACTTAGAAGATCATTTTATGAATCATTTGTTTTGCGGACTTATACAATCTTTATCTCTTTGCAAACTGTGTTGCATTGGGATTAGTGGACAATGGTGCCGATTCCCTTGTTCACAAACTAAACTAAATTTAAGTTCAGTGCATCTTTTTCTTTCGATTTCATTAAGGGCTGATTTTTCAAAAAATAAAAATGGAATAAAAATGGTGGTTTGGCAGCTTATCTATAGAAAATATGTCAAACCGATATTTTTTTCCTCAGATAAAAGTTATCTGACTATTGAAAAATCAGCCCTAAGAAAAGGACAGAAGATAAATTTTAGTTTAGTAAATTGACGTAATTTTGGTAGGCAAGTTTTTAATCACGTCTAAACTTGTATGGAGCAGTGACATGCGCTGATTAATTTGACAGGACTTGACTTAACAATAATGCATCTTCTGTCCTGAAATAGAAAGAAAAAAGATTCACTGAACTTAAATTTAGTTTAGTTTGTGAACAAGGGAATCGGCACCAGTGTGGTTACAGTATGTATAAGAGTATACCACAAAGTTAAATATAGACTACACCTTGTTGCGGCCTCTCTAGAATACTTTGAGTTATTTGAATGTATCTTAAGAGTTACCTACCTCCTTGGTACCTATTGTTATGAAAATTTGTTTTTCAATTTATTATTTCCTCATTTGCAGGTTATTTTATACACTACTGTTATTTATTCAATGAATGAGTGTTACAAACTAGGTATTTCTTATAGGTAAATAGGTATTTCTCTAAGTATATCCCTTTTTTAAAACACTATAGGAAGTCAAGACAAATATTTAAATGAGAATAAGCAGCATGGTTACTTTACACAGAGTACTTTTATATATATGGGGCAAATAGATAAACATGACTAACACAGTCAAGGTTTAGTTAAAGTTGAATAAAAACTTATTGGCCTTTAGCTTGCTTTAACACAATGTTCCCACTGCTGGGACACAGGCCTCCTCTTGTTGTGAGAGGGAGTGGGCCATAAACAACCACGCGGGCCCAGTGAGTGTTGAATAACATTAAATTGAATGTTAAGGGGAATTCAGGAAATAAACGCAAATTTTGTAAGTTTTACAATGCCTAAAAGTACATGATTTACTGCAGTAAACAAAATCAGAAAAATATATGATTTTCTTCAGGATATATGCTAGGTAGATAGTGTGTTGAAAACATAATACAAATAATTTGATACGATAGAAAGAAATCACGAAGATATCTCAAAAAAAATATTTTAACGATTAAAAATCATACTAATTTAGACAGATTATTCTACAAGCATAACAGTGTTTTTAATTTCTTTATCAAATCAATAGATATTTTGTAAATAGCTTCATACTTTGCAATAAATTACCAGCGTTGTGTCATCGCGCTTCTCTTTCTTTTCTATGCACTCCGACAGTGACCGCGCTTTAGCTGTTGTCAGCCTCTTAATAGGTACCTACACTGTTTGTGATGTACATAAAATGGAGAAAGATGGCCATATTTGTTTTTTTTATTCGTATTTTGGCCTCCTTTAGACCTCGATCTCGCCTGATGATCTAAAGTAATATTATGAACAGGTAACACTTGTGAGTTTGTATGTAGGGGCAATGGGAAGCTACTGTAATGCCGAGTGTCATAGAACATCATCATCTGCCTAGCCTTTTCCCAACTATTTTGGGGTCAGCTTCCAGTCTAACCGGATGCAGCTGAATAATTTAATATAATTTAATAATAATTTATTCAATAAGTAGTTTGTACATGGTATACAACGTTGTCTTATATAATTAGATGTTATAAATAAATAGAACCAGTACAACACATATAAAATGGATCATAGGACTCCCTTTCCTAAACTAGGCAGAAAATCTGTCTGTATCTTAGGAAAGAGTAAAAATCAGTATTTTACATGGAGTGACTGCCTATCTGACCTCCACAACCCATTTACTGGGTAACACGATACCCCTTGGTAAGACTGGTTGTCAGACTTTCGGGCTCCTGACGACCCGTAACAACTGTCAAAGATCTACAAATGACAGCCAGCCAGCCGTTGGGGCTTAACGTGCTTTCCGAGGCATGGAGGGGTTTTAGTATGTAAAGATGGTCACCCATCCACGGGCCAACCGCGGCAAACGTAGCTTAACCTGATCGATCGACCCCTGCGGCTGTTATTACTTGGCCACAAGCCCCACATATAACATATGTGTCATAGAACATATTTATGATAAATCAAGAAATTAAACTTTTATCCGATCCAGCTTGTCCCTTGCTGTCCTCCCCCAGCGACGCCCTAATCTGAGGTCCGTACCCCACAGGGGACGCCCTTAGCGTGTAGTCGCTTAGTTTGTAAGATTTATGACCTGCCTGGAGGCTTTAATTTATTGAAGCACCCACAGGAAAGTCCGGTTAAGCTGACGACAACCTCCTAGATTGACCTGCGAGATGCCTTTTAAAATAAAAAATTTAACTCGAACGAAGTTGTGGACAGAACCTAGTCATTTATAAATTGGTGACTAAATCAGCAATGGGCAAATCAATAAATGCTCATCAACACAAAACTGAATGATCATAATGCCAATTCTCATATTAACTGCTGCAATTGTTGACCAAAACAGCAAATTAAAAAGATTTAACAATGAGATGATTAAACTCAAATAGGCATTCAGAAACTGGTAGTTAGATTGATAAGGGGAAATGTGATGATTGATGAAACACACAATATACAGTACAGTCAGCAATTAAAGTTGATTAAAACTTTTGAGATTTTTTATTTTTTTTATTTGGACCATCCGGTACAATATTATTTTAAAGTAGTGTATCTAATATTACTTACCGAAGAGCTTGCGGCTAAGTCATAACAGCCGCACGGATCGATCAGGGTAAGCTACGCTTGCCGCTGTTGGTCCGTGGATGGGTGACCATCTTTACATACCAAGACCCCTCCATGCCACGGAAAGCACGTTAAGCCATTGGTCCCGGCTGTCATTTGTACATCTTTGACAGTTGTTACGGGTCGCCAGAAGCCCGAAAGTCTGACAACTAGTCTTACTTACCAAGGGGTATCCAGTAACTAGGTTGTGGAGGTCAGATAGGCAGTTACTCCATGTAAAAATGCAGGTATTCAGCTGCATTTGGATAGATTGGAAACCAACCCCAACTTAGTTGGGAAAAGGAAGGCAGATGATGATCTAATATTACCTACCTCTAGATACAGCATGAGAGATATTGCAATATAGAATGTAACAATGAGTACACAATTGTCTAAGCTCTTTGAATGTGTACTAAATATAATGTTAATTTCAATATTAACCTGTCAGATAACAGATGAAACAGATATTGTTCGTTATGAGATATCAGTAACTTTTGACTGCTAGATTAAAACATACCTTAATGCAAGTAGTTAGAGTTGACAATTGCATAGCATGGAGAAAACTGAATGAGTGGTCTATTTGGCTAGATAATATTCAGTTAGTTTTGATAAAATAAAAATAGAATTTTGCAAGTAAGCAGGATGGCTTATAAATTACATTAATTGCTTACCAGTTTCATGCAATATGAATTATTATTTTTTGTAGCAAAGATTTCTAAATTAATACCAGTATCTATAATCCTACCAGTATTACAAAATCTATCTACTATAATATTATTAAAAATATATTTTTATTAAAAATGTATTTATCGCTTTTAGTGATAAGACCGCCCCTTTGTGTCATCCTATGTAAAATGTCTACATTTCTATGTGTAATTTTTATGGTGTTATAAAGAGTATTCTATCTTAAAATATAAACTTTTTTAAGGTTTACCTATAATATTATTTGAAGGATTTTTGTGCATGCTGAAGTAAGCAAAATAAGTGGAACTTTTTAAATTTAAGACCTTTTATGCATCATACTCGTATTGTATGCAAAATAAAGATATTAGATGGCCACGCACAGAGACTGTGTTTTGGATTTACAGACATTTGAAACAGGTATGTGAAGAAGTTGTCCTAAATAAAATGTCACTAAAAAACTAAACAAAATCTTGAAATTATTAAGAATATTATAGCAAACGTGAAAATAAAAGAGATTATTTGTAGAAGATTCAGCATTCATAATTTTATCTCAACACAGTAGGTACCTAGTACGAGTCATGTTTTATTTGTTAGTTTTTATGCCAACTCATGCCAAGGACAAATAAAAAAGTCGGTATTTAAGTAAACATAGATATATTCTAGTCTAAGAAAATAAAACAGTAAGATTGTTGGGTATCTAAATATTGTAGTTGATTATTTTTTTGTAACTTTTTAAAGTTTTTAGACATTATAATAAGCAAATTCAAATAATCGCAACTTTGAACTTACCCTTTGATAATAACTCTTGTAAGAATTCACTGTACGTCTCTCCGACACCACGGGAGGTACACAAAAGCAAAAATCAACAAGAAAGAAATAAAATTCTAATCGGTCAGTGTTTATTTGTTTCTTTCACGCTTGAGAAATATGGTTATGTTGTCCCACTCTAAAATTCGCTTTGAATTGACAGTTCATTGATAAGGCCTTGAACGCGACCGAATTCAGCTGATAGTATTAGCTGAGGTAATTTAATCTTTTTATTATTACAATAAATATCAAAATACCTTATCAGAATAAATTGACAACTGAATAAATTATTTTACGTATGAAACCGATTAAAAATATTTTCTTAAGATTAAATTACCAGGCTAAACGACTAAATCTTTAGTAAAATATCAGCTTTCCTAAAGATTTAGATTGGAAAAATAAAAATGTTTTCCAATGTACCGAAACAAAAATTAGAATCCAACAAATTATTAATTTTATGAACGCTCTTGTAAACATAACCTCACTTTTTCAGTCAACGTCAAATCGTCGAGCACCGTCAATAAACATCCCGCTATTTATTGAATGGTTTTACTGAATTTCACTCAAATAAGACTTCTTTCACTCGGTAGTTACTTAAAAAGGATGGGTCGGAAAAATCGCCAGTACAATAAATTCGCTCAGCGAAAACGGGATCGCAAAGAGCAGGTAAAATATAAAATTTAATGTGTATAACCTTTTTGTTCCTCACAGCGGGTATTTACATCAGTGTTTTTGTGTTTTTAGGCAAAGAATCCCCAGGAAAAACCTGCAGCTGACGTCAGAAAGCATTATGAAGATATTGTGAGGGAGAATGCTGCATTTGAGGAGTACTATAAGGTGATTTTCATTTCTTTTAATATTTACTTAAAGCAACAGATAGCGAATAAAATTGTCATTGTAACCGCGTTTTCCATGCTACATAGAACAATAGGCAATCTGATTTTTTAAGATTACTGTGAATTAGTCAAACCTTCAGCATTCTGAATGTGGAATATAATATCAATATCAAGAAGTTAATCATACTTATATTTCATTAATAAAACATTTTTATTTTATGATTTAGTCCCAGAAAGTGTGCCCAGAGGAAGAATGGGATACCTTCATGAATACCTTGAAAGAAAACCTGCCAACCGCCTTCCGTATCACGGGTTCAAAGTGCGAGGCAGCCGCTTTGATGAAGATTGTTAAGAGTCAGTACTTCTCTGAGATCTTGAACATGAAGCTGCAGGTTGAAGAGGGAGAAGGACAGGGGGAGGAGATTAAACCTATTAATTTGTCTTGGTAAGACAATTTTATAATTTTACAACTGTTCTAAACCAGGCCAAAATCATGCAAAAAGCATTAATGGTTGATCATTTTTAACATAGTGTTTGTACTTATTACTTATAAATATGAAATTGATAGTTAAATCACATTGGGAATTGCTATGTTGAAAACCTGCAACCTTATTGTGCCTGAAAAGCAGCATATATTTTTTATAATTTCCTCTTTACTGGGAAACACCCTATAGAGACTTAACCTATAAATCATTTATCTTTTCTTCTTAACCCAAACAATTTCACCCCTCAGGTACCCAGGGGGTTACGCATGGCAACTCCGCCTGTCCCGCACAGACATCAGACGTAACGAGGCACTCTACAAACTTCATAACTTCTTAGTAGCTGAGACGGCTGCTGGTGGCGTGTCGAGACAGGAGACTGTGTCTATGATACCGCCAGTTGTTTTGGATGTGCAACCTCATCATAAGGTAATTAATTACTATTTCTCAAAAATGGTTAAAAAACCAAACCAAAACCTTTTTCGAGATAAATCGAAAATGCTGTACTGGTCCAATACATCGGAACAGTGACCTGGCAATGTTAGTATGAAAATCCTTATCTGTCGTGTTTAGCGGACAAATAAATTACTATAAAAACTCATATCTTAAAATAAGGGTAATTTAAAAATGGAACAATTTTTTTACTTGCCACAAAACATAACAACCATGATGGTAACATATCAAAGATTTTATTTAAATTTCGAACTGGCTTGCAAATAGAGCAAAGAAACAAATGAACATGTTGGCGCGTAAAAAGTTGTTGTCGTTCATCATTGATTCTGGAATTTATAATTAATTATTGAATAGAAAGATATAGAAAAGTACTATAAAAATATTTTGTCTGAGGCTGAGGCGCACATACGTGAGCCCTGAGGCTTGTATAGTACTTCCACAAATAATGCGTGGTAATTTAATTATTTTGTGGGTTGCTGCAGTAATGTTTTATATTTTGATCTTTAGGTAGTACATAAAAACCTTACATTGGCAACCATTACAAATTAATCAACAGTAACTCTAGTGATGGAAATCTGTTGATAAAGAATTTTCCAGAAAAGTTTTGAATGTTGGCTGAGGTTTTATTTTCCGGAATTCCTTTAAATAGTCACAAAATACCTTTATTGCTATGGTGAAAGAGTACTGAAAAGACCATTTCAGAAATGGATCTACATGATCCTCACATGATCTGACCAAGATTATGTCTGGACTTTAAAAAAGACTGATCTTCTTTTTTTTTTCCCAAATTAACTTCTTCCGCTATGGGCTAGGGTATGTCAGACTCTTACTGATTAAAACCCACCCGTGTTCCCTCCGTTGCCTGTGTTGCCAGGGGCCTCGGTAACACTTGTACCTTCCCGCATCGTCATCGGCCCTAGTGGACCCCTGCAGTTATGCTGACATCTCTTTGAGGCGCGCGTGGAACACAACGCGCTGTCGACCCGGGCCAGGTCCTTATTGGACGGCGAGCTACCCATTGCTCACCTTCCGCAAGCCCGCGCCTACGGTGGCCGGAAATCCGCCCGGGATGCCCGACGCCCAGGGCGTCTCCTGCGGCAGCTAGGGGCGAGAGGGCGCGAAATTTGCCTTTCCCTCAACTGTTCCGCCTCCTCCTTCGCGAGTATTACTGCTTCGCAGAAGGAGGTGACGGCTGCCCATGCCCTCTCGCTCCGTACCATGGCTTGGACCAGGGCCGGACGCGAGAGATCTCCGCCGTAAGACTGATCCTTGAGTTTGTTTCGCCATTTCTTCTTAGGGGTAGCCAGATAGGAAATGTTATCCTATTTACAGAATAAACAATTTCATTTCATTTAATTTCCAAACTCAATATTGCAAAAAAAATGTTATTTTAGGTTTTGGACATGTGTGCAGCTCCAGGGTCTAAAACAGCACAGTTGATTGAATTTCTGCACGCTGATGAAGACAAAATGCCTACAGGTAAAAACACCGCACATATTTTACTTCTCACGATTTTCTTTATTTTCGTCAATCTAAATATAAATGAGAAAGTGAGTTTTTGTTTGCTACGCGCTTTCACGCTGAAACGGCTGAACGGATTTGGATGAAATTTGGCACAGAATGATGAAATTTGGTAGGATACTTTTTATCCCGATATTTCCACGAGATCGAGACTTATGCGGGATAAACTGCGGGGTGCAGCTAGTAATGTAATATATAAATAACTTGGTTTTTTATGTTGGACATATAAAATTACCAGCACCTAATTTTGAAAGTAAAAGTACAATATTATCATAGTCGTAATCCCAATAGATTTCATTTTGGCTATTCAGAAAGATATATTGGTGTTCATCCAGTTTCTGGAACGAAAATCAACACAAAAATGCTGATGAAAATGCATATGTGATTGGTTGGCTGAAATATCAGCAGCCAATGAGGGTTTTGATTAATGACGTTCACTAGGTGGCAGCACTGAGACGTAAGGTCCGGACACCTGTCAAAAATGTCAAAGCGCCATATTTTCTTTTGTCGTGACTGACTGAAGAACGAATGAATGAAACGAATTATGAACGTCATCATAAATTTTATATTTATTTATTTATTTATTATGGCACTCCAACGACTTATTCACTAATACATTTTTTGGGGTACTGTAACAATTTAACTTAAAATGTAGAGTGAATTCGTCACTTACAGGTGTGCACAGCACATACATATTTCACGTTTTCTATTATGACATAGAGTACATAATGGCTAAAAAAACAATACTACATGAAAACAAAATTTAAAAAAAAAAAAAAAAGAATTAACTAAATCTATTTTGTTGCTCTAAAGAATGCAACAAAATACACAGTAGGAGCAGTGGTGGCCCAGTGGTAAAGGCCGCGACTTACGAGTCGTATGTCGTAGGTTCGAACCCAGACAGGCGCTTTACTTTGTGTAAATTATTACAACACCACTGCTCTCAAAACGGTGAAGGAAAACATCGTGAGGAAACCGGCATGTCCTAGAACCAAAAATTCGAAGACATGTGGCATCTACCAACCCGCACTGGGCCCGCGTGGTGGATTACGGCCCACTCCCTCTCACAGAGAGGAGGCCTGTGTCCCAGCAGTGGGAACATTATAGGCTGATTATGTATGTTATGTAAATACACAGCCAATGATAACTAATAAATAAGTAAGTAATAATATTAATGACATAGATATAGATATTAACTGTGGCCACTGTGGGTCAGTAACAATTGTTTCTTATATTCATTGTCGAAATGGAAGACCTCTTCTCAAAGTGGTGCCAATTAGGGGGGCATTTTTCGGGGTCAGGCAGCTACAATTTATTAAAACTTGTAGCCTTTTTTAAAACCGTTTTGCTATTATTGCATTTACCAAGTTTAATTTGTAATAACAAAAAAAAATAACTGAGTAAATAAAATAATTACTGAGTTTTAAATACTCTCGAGTTTGATTTAAAACATGATCGTAATAATTTGGCAATTTTGATTGTAACCTACCAACTAAGTAGCATTTAGCTACTTAGCAACTTTTTTGAGTGTCAAAATCTGACATTCCAGCAACGTTTTGCAAAATGTTTAGCTACTGACTAAACTTGACTTGGTAGCAGTTGGCAACATGGGTGCCAACTGGTGGCGTGAATTTTCATGAATACCCTCATCAATTGTCATGCGTTTAGTTTTGACATGTCATGTTGATTTTCGTTCCAAATACTGGGTATAAGTAAACTGTAATCCTCCAAAACTTCACCACTGTTATCCTTCCCCAGGCTTCGTAATGGCGAATGACGTGGACAACAGTAGATGCTACATGTTAGTACATCAGGCCAAGAGGCTCAACTCTCCTTGTATCCTGATCACGAACCATGACTCCGCTGTCATGCCTGCACTAGTGGTAGCTGATGACCAGGTCAGTAGCCTTTATTGTATAAGTTAATAAGTTTGTATGTAGGGGGTAATCTCTGGAACTACCAATTGGATTTGAAAAAATCTTTTTGCGTTTGATAACTTAACTCTTGAGGAAGGCTATAGGCTATTTAACATCACGCCGTGACCCGTAGGAGCCGAGCAAAAGCCCGAAAGAACGCTAAGCGAAAACGAAGTAATAGCGCGGGCGATGCGATGCGACGGGGTGGGTTGGGGGAACAAGAATCTTCACGCGGACGAAGTCGCGGACATAGGCTAGTTATATAACATTCCATGAATATTTAGGGGTGCTTGGAACTTCCTTAGTTCAATACATTAAACAGCAAATGTTCTATCTAAATCAGAAAATATTAAATTTACTAACTGAAATGCAAAACACATAAACAACAGAACCAGATCAGTGGAACACTCGTTCAATTAGTTCTTATAATAGACATAGGTATTGAGGAGCTTGTGGCTATATAAGTAATAACAGCCGCACGAGTTAATTCATCTGGTGAAACTACGCTTGCCGGGGGTCGACCGTGAATAGGTGACCATCTTTACATACCGAGACTCCTCCGTGCCTCGGAAAGCACGTTAAGCCTTTGGTTCCGGCTGTCATTCGTGGATCTTTGACAGTCGTTAATAAAGGCCGGTGCAGTACAGCGTAATATCAACCTTATTGTCATTAAAATGAAGCACAAAATAAGTAAATAAATCACTAGTCAGCTGAAGCATACAGAAAGATTGGTTTAATTAGTATTTCTAATCTGTTGAAAACTGTACATTTGTCTTTTCTACAGATCTTTGTGAATCATTCACCTAGCTGTTTCCCTGGGCTGATTTCCAGTTAAACCAAATGCATCAATAAATTGGAGCGATTCCCAGGAGACCTTCACACCCAAAATCACTGATAAATTACCGTTCCTCAGTAGTCCACTGAAGACAGTTTTGTAGATAAAATGCTAATATATATATTTCTAATCTAGAATCCAGGTTCAACAAAACCTTTGAAGTTTGACCGTATTCTATGCGACGTGCCATGCTCAGGAGACGCGACGTTACGCAAGAACCCAGACATATGGCTCAAGTGGTCTACTGGCAATGGAAATAATCTTCATGGGTAAGAAGTTTACTATCTAGCTTATCTAAGAAGATAAAAGAAAACCTTTTTCTCCAATAGCTGAAACCAACATTAATTCCCAACTGTATAAAATGCCTGCGATCCTTGCGAAGCATGTGTGGTGTGACTATAAATGATAGGCTGACAAATTATGTGATAAGGCAACGGTCTGACGCAGGTCCTCACCGGACACGGCAGCTTCGGGAGGTTCCTGTGTCGGATAAGGCGGGAGGAAACGCCCGGGTGTCACCACTGTGTGGATCGCCCGGAGGACACGGTGGAGCATACGGTGGAGGTCTACCCGGCTTGGGTAGAGCACCGCCGTGTCCTCGTGGAGGCGATCGGCGGCAGAGATCTCTCGCATCCCGCCCTGGTTCAGGCCATGGTACGGAGCGAGAGGGCATGGGCAGCCGTCACCTCCTTCTGCGAAGCAGTAATGCTCGCGAAGGAGGAGGCGGGACGGTTGAGGGAAAGGCATGTTTCGCGCCCTCTCGCCCCTAGCCGCTGCAGGAGACGCCTCGGGCATCCCGGGCGGATTTCCGGCCACCGTAGGCGCGGGCTTGCGGACGGTGAGCAATGGGTAGCTCACCGTCCGGTAAGCACCAGGCCCGGGTCGACGGCGCGTTGTATTCCACGCGCGCCTCATAGAGATGTCGTCAGCACAAATGTAGGGGTCCACTAGGGCCGATGCCTGCTGGGGTCGCGGGAAGGTACTTATGGGTCACCGAGGCCCCCGCAACATAGGCAACGGAAGGAATACGGGTGGGTTTTAGTCAGTAAGACTCTGACACACCCTCCCGCTCCGCCCAGAGCGGGAGAAGTTATTTGATGATATCCTATCCACAAAAAAAAAAGGCAACGGTGCGGATAAAACGAAGATGTAGTGAAAAAATTTTAAAAGAGTATGCTTAGATGGTTTGGTCGTGTTGAGAGGATGAATGAAAGGCGACTAACAAAAGGTATTTACAAGGCAGATGTGAGTGGAGGGGACGCCCCAGAGAGACATATATACATATATAGTGATCACATTGGTGATGTTCTTCAAAAAGGTCAGGTGCGTAGTACTCGCAACCGGCGTGCGTGTATGACCAGATGTATGAACGTAAACGAAGCAAAAGGAGTATGTAAGGAGCGTAGCAGGTGGCGTTCTATAGTGTCTGCCAACCCCATGGGAAGAACGCGTTAGTTTATGTATGTATGTGTATAAAATGCTATTCGAAAAAAAAAACTGGTGAGTGGTTATAAACGTAATAATAAAGTAATGTGTGCCTATTCAATCCAAAAGTTTTTAAATGCATTTTAATATCTACTTAGTAAAAATCTTAAAATCACTGACAAAGTACAGCCTAAGGCTGCCTGACCAGAAAAAAAAAATAAAACCAAAAAAAAAACCAATATAAACCAATAAGAAAAATATTAAATCTCGGAGCGGAGATTTTATGCAATCCTATTGGTTAATATTTCTCCGTTTCTCCGCTCCGCAGCCCCGCTCCGCTTTAGTGGACAGGCAGCCTTAATCGCTGGGTCTCGAAGCATGAACTACTGGTTTTTGAAAATTTACACCCTAAAGGGGTTTTTGGTGGATGGGGAAATTTCTGTTGGTGGGAAATCCCATCGGGCACACGGCATGAGCTTGAATCGTTCAATATGGATTTAAACAACAGGGTCAAATATGGATTTAAACAATAGGGTCAAATTAAATTAGCTAGAGAAACTCCGCAGACGTGATGGTAATCGATATCTTAACATGATAAAACAAAAAAGAAATTAATTTGATGAGGTTTTTCTTGGGGTCATCAACCGCACCGGTTGTGTAGTAACTTGAAATATCAGTTTAAAAATCAGTTCTTTTTTTTGTGTAAACTTCACAGACGTGATGGGTATCGATAACTAATTACACGATGAAATTAAAATAAAACAGATTTTATCAACTCGTACTTCCAGTAACAACACCACCAGCGGTCGACCCCAAAAATAAAAATCATAAAATCTTTTTAATTTTTATTTCATCGCGTTTAGATATGGATACTTCTCCTTTTTTATATAATAATAAAAATATGGACAATATTTTTGGAAGATAGCTCCAAATTTCAATTTCTTCTCAAACATCAATCGTGTATCTATCCCACAGAATCCAATACAGAGTCCTCAAACGCGGGTGCGAACTCCTCGAAGTGGGAGGGCGTCTAGTATACTCCACATGCTCCTTCAACCCAGTAGAGAACGAGGCCGTGGTCCACAGAGTGCTACAGGAGACGGCAGGGACCGTCGCACTCGTAAATGTGGCCGATATGCTGCCTGGACTTAAATTCCGTAAAGGTATGTAAGCTTATAAAAACATGAATGTTGTTTCCAGCTTTGTTGCTCACAGCAACCCTTACTAAACTGTTTAATAAGTGCACAAAAATATATTTTTTTTTTGTTTTGCCCGTCAGGTACCAAGATTATAAAAAAATATTGGACACGTTTTTCTTTTTTTACGTAATCAAAAGATTACGGCGATACATTGAGTTAAAATGTGACTTGACATCACGCCTTGCTAGATTTTACACTTTAAGTCCCTCATGTACTACAAAATCTTTATGTATCAATAAATTATTATTATTATTATTATATTAAACTGAATTGTGACGTAGCGAGCCCCCACTCCCCAACTTTAATGCGTTATCAAAGTCATTTTTTATTAATATGATAAAGCAAAAAATACGTGTCTACTATTTTTTTATTATCTGACTGATGGGCTAAATAGGATTTCTTTTTTTTTTTACCCAGCCATCATCCCTATCCACCCAAACCTATGTATCTGTACTAGCGTGTAATTATCCCACTACAAGGCAAAGAGTGTCCATAGGAATTTCTTGCCCGTTCTCCTCCATAGAAACCTAGTACGCTTTAGAATGGGCAAGTAACTTCATCTTTCTGACTAACCGATTCCTTGACAGTTCAAAAGTGCCTGTGGTTGCCTGTGTGGAAAAAATGTGCATGAATATCCATGTCTAAACATGGAAATTCATGCACATTTTTAACCGTAACCATACTAATACGGTTTGGTAATTATAAATTTAGTCTATCTCAGAACTGAACATGCATACCTATACATACACACTTCTTTTGTTATTGCCATGTTTATAGATGCGCCTCGGTTGAGAGTACTTTTTGTAAGTCTTTGTTGCGAGGACTTTCAAATCAAATCATTTATTTTCCAGATCATAAAATCCAATTTGTTAGTAATTACATCATTGAAGGACATCAGATCAGTGTATGATTGTGTTGATCCAGGAGGATATTTTTAATATCTTCTTTATAATGCAATAATTTAGATATAAAAAAAAAAATATGTGGTGTATTTTTAAGATGGGGTAGTAAGGGTAGGTGTCCGGCCAATCCTGCCAATGTCAGGTGTGAAATGGCAAAGTTTTTGTGATGCAGTAAGGGCAGCAGGCTTAGCATGACGTTCTCTATTTCTTCGAAGAATAGACACGGCTTTTTCTATACAAAGTGACATTTCGTTTCTCCTTTTTTGACATCCCACCGTAGAAATCTTTCTACATAAACAAGGACCTAGACAAAGATCGTTAGAAACGAAAGACAAGACGAAAGATTGTAGAAGGATTTCTACGGTGAGATGTCAAAAACTGAGAAACGAAATGTCACTTTGTATAGAAAAAGCCGTGTCTATTCTTCGAAGAAATAGAGAGTGTCATGCTAAGCCTGCTGGTACCGTATCCGTTGTTGTTATAGGAAAACGGTCTTAGGAGACTGTCCTTAACTTTGGAAAATTTTAATCTGCACTGACAGCTTAAAAAAAGTAAATCTGTGAATGCCGAACAAAATTTCTCAAAAAGTTAAGGACAGTCTCTTAAGACCGTTTTCCTGTCAGTAGCTACAACGATTAAGGTTACATAACCTTACTGCATTTAAAATGTCGACCCTGTATACACTTACTTTTCCATTTCACATCTGACATTGCCAGGATTGTCGACATCGGCAACAATTGCCATAGAGAAAAAATAGAATAGAACGTAATAATATAATTATCTCAGGTATGACATACTGGCGACCAGCATCTAAAGACATGGTGTTCTACGAGAAGTTCGAGGATGTACCCGAGAAGTGGCAGACGGTGGTGCGACCACAGATGTTCCCGCCGAAACCCGAGGATCTCGACAAATATAATCTTGATAGATGGTAAGTTTCTTAATTTCTTTGTCTTCGAGTTGAGTGCATCAGAATTTGGCGTAGCTCGTAGGTCCATTGGAGGCGTTTATAGACCGTATGACTTTTTTGGCAGAAAGTGACACGAGTTAAATTTTTTTTTTAAGTTTTCTCCCTAACCTAACTTTCAGGTTTCAAGATTTAAAATATTAGTTTTCGTTATTTTGCTTGCGAAACTAAGTCTGTTAAGATAGACTATTTTTTTTTAAATGAGTCTTTCTTAACTGATTGTGTGACTTAACAGACTGTGTTTATGTGTGCGGTCGGGGTACCCACGTCCGCAAGGAAGTTCAGTTCAGTGAAATGAAAATAAATTGTTCATTCTGTAAATAGGATATCGGAATCACTTTTAAACGTCATATTAAAAATAAAATAAGCTAGATGAAGTCGACATTTCCTATCTGACTGTCTGAGAAGAAATGGCGAAACAAACTCAAGGGACCAGACATAATCTTGCTCAAATCATGTGAGGAACATGTAGATCCATGTCTGAAATGGTCTTTTGAGGAAAGAAACACACAAATTTGAGTGGACCTGTCCAGTCAGTGCAAGCATTTGTCAGTAAACGTGTCGCTCAACTCAGGACTTATGTTTACAGTATTGGGGTTATACGAGGGCGGCACTGAAAATTTCGGGAATCAAGGAAGTGACACAACATTACTATTTAAAAATGTATTTATTGCTTTTCGAAGTATTTTCCGCGAAATTTGACACATTTTTCCATACGATGGAACCAATCACTGAAGCAACCATTCCATTCGGAAGTTGGGGTCTCCAAAATGGCCGTTTTGTAGGCGTCCACAGCTTCTTCAGGTGATGAAAATCTCTGTCCACGCAATTTATTCTTTATTTTAGGGAAAGTATAGAAATCATTAGAGCTTAGGTCAGGGCTGTACGGCGGATGGTCTAATAATTCTATGTTTTCTTGCTCTAAAAACTCTTTTGTTCTGTGCGCGGTGTGAGAACTCGCATTGTCGTGATGGAGGATGATGCGGCGGTTGCAGTTCTCTTTACGGAGTTCAGAAACGACCTGTGGCAAACAAAAGCTAGCATACCATTCTGCATTAACCGTTCTTTGTCCCTCAAGAGGAATAGTCGTAACATGGCCGGTTTTGGAGACAAACGAGGCCACCATTTTTTTTGCAACACTCCGTGAACGAACAATTTTTGTTGGCTTTAACTCATTTTCGAACACCCAAACTCGTGACTGGTTTTTTGTTTCGGGTTCGTACGCGTATATCCAGGATTCGTCACCTGATACGATGTTGTATACAGCATTTGAGGATCCTGCGTGGAATCTTTCGAGAGTTCTGACGCACCAAGTAACGCGAGCCGCTTTTTGCTCTTCACTTCTTTTTCTTCTTTCCCGATGGATACCGCATTCGCTCTAATGCGGTATCCATCGGGAAAACAACTTTTGTACACCTAATTGTTCATGCAAGATTATTTGTATTTGACTCATGCCAATGTCTAAAGTTGCCTGAATTTCGCGGTGTGTCACATGTCGATCTTCCTCAATCAGCTTACGCACAGCATCAACTTTTTCTTGGGTGACTGCAGTTTTTGGACGACTTTGACGGGGATCATCACTGAGCTTGACACGTCCACGTTGAAATTCAGCAAACCAGCGATAAATTGTGGTTTTGGATGGGGCTTCATCACCAAATGCAGAAATCATCCGGTCAACACTGTTTTTGTGTTAAACCACTTCGAAAGTCATAATAAATCATCGCTCTTGAATTTTCTCGAGTCAATTCCATTTTCTCAACGACTAAACAAGTTTGACAAAACCTTGTGACAAGACCGAGAATATTTTTTTAAATAAATAAATGGTATTCAATTTTTAAAACCAAGGAGTTTTCAATTAAAAAGATTTTAATATGACAGGAACAGTGGAAATATTCCATTCACACTCGTATAATAGAAAGAGAGAGAGAGTCGCATAGAGAAAGGCGCAACGCTTTTTCCTTACGTGACGATTTCTACCAGTCAACTCCTACCGCAAGCCGTGTTCAAGAACTTCGTTCCAAAAACATGATTTTCTAATTACTCGTAGCAAAATAAAATGTAAGCCAATCTAATTGTTAAAAATTCTGTGAAAAACTCATTAACTTTATACCTCCTCAACTTTGTTAGACATTAGCGGGATTTACACACAAATACACAAATGTAGAAGGGGTGGAAAGCCTGCGGGAACGCGCCATTGCTTTGAAGGGCTTTCCCGCATACAATCTATTACTCTCAAAAGCGTCCATGAAAGAACGTACGTCTAAAGGAGATTTTGGCATTTCACCTATAATTTTCTTCTTTAGTGTAAGAATCCTACCCCACCACCAAGACACAGGCGGTTTCTTCGTAGCCGTCTTCGAGAAGCTGGCTCCCTTACCTTGGGAGAAGGACATCAAGCCGGCAGAAGCGACAGAAGCTAAGAAAGAGGAGCCAAAAGAGCCGCCCAAGAAGAAGAGGAGGATGGGAGGGTATAGGGAAGATCCGTTCGTGTTTTTCGCAGGTAATTGCTCAAAATCAAAAACACTTAATTCACTAATGAAATACCTTGAAAAATGAAAATAGTTGACTTTACAGACACGACACTTGTAAGTTGGCGGAATTGGCCATCAGAATCTTGTAATCGAAGTGCAATAGTATTTTTTCTTGTCTTGCTGCTATTTTTTCGAAGAAGACGTCTTCTATCCACCAACTGAGATACATAGCCAATACTATGATCAGCCTATAATGTTTCCACTGCTGGGACACAGGCCTCTCTTCGAAAGGGAATGGGCTGTAATCTACCACGCAGGCCCAGTGCGGATTGGTAGATGTCACATGTCTTCGAATTCCTTCACCGTTTTGAGAGCAGTGGTGATTAAATAAGCACAAAGTAATGGCCCTGCCTTTTTTTTTGGTAAGAAATTATCAAACTCTTACTGACTAAAACCCACCCGTGTTCCTTCCGTTGCCTGTGTTGCCAGGGGCTTCGGTAACCCTTTTGTACCTTCCCGCATCGCCATCGGCCCTAGCGGACCCCTACAGTTGTGCTGACATCCCTTTGAGGCGCGCGTGGAACACGTTGCGCCGTCGACCCGGGCCTGGTCCTTACCGGACGGTGAACTACCCATTGCTCACCGTCGGCAAGCCCGCGCCTACGGTGGCTGGAAATCCGCCCGGGATTCCCGACGCTTAGGGCGTGTTCTGTGGCCCTGCCTGGGTTCTAACTTACGAACTACAACTCGGGGCCGTTACCACTGGACCACCAATGGTCTCCATATTTACCCATACGTGACTCTAATTTCTAAATTACAGGTGACCAAGAAGACGTCTTTCCCTCAATAAAAGAGTTCTACGACCTAAACTCAGATTTCGATGCGAAATGTCTTCTAACGCGTTGCTTCGTAGGGAAAAAGAAGAACATATACCTCGTGTCACCCATAGTTAAAGACGTGGTCGCGAAGAATGAAGCCAGTATCAAGATTATTAATACGGGAGTGAAGACTTTTGTGCGGTGCGATAATAAGAATATGGTTTGTCCGTTTAGGTATGTGAGTTTTCTCATTATTACGCTGTACTTGAACTCAGAATCTTAGATAATTTCGTTAATTGCTACTTAGTCAACTTTATTCTTTAGCAGCGTGCGTACACGCCCCTAAAAGCAAGTACGCACGAACAAATAAAACATGGTGTACACGAACATCGAACACGTAACATTTGGTTCGTACGTGTGTACGTAAATTAGCAAAGCAAACACGAACACCATATGAACACAGTTCGACTTGTGTTCGCGGTCAACCGCCCCGCTCTCTTTAGTAGCCCTAGCCGTTTGAAGAGGTACACTGATTGGTACAATGATTCGCCGTTGGATGTTGTACACTGTTGGATAGGTGACCCCGCGCTCAACCCTCGAGTTCTGTATGAACAATGTTACATCAAATTTCACTGAACACCACGGTAAACCGAAATTGGATCGTCACGAAAATGTTTGACGAACTTATGATAGTGGTGGTTATTCGTTAGTAGTGCGTTTGAAAGTGTTCGCTGTTCGTGTTCATGATGTTATTGCTCGTTCGTGCGCCTTTAGACTACAGTAGTTTACGTTGATTTTTGAATGACCATAATATGGTAAAGACCTCCTAACCCCCTAAGTGTTTCGTTTGCATGAAATTTGCGTCTTGTCATAAATATATAGGTACTATTTTCTTTTAATTGAGATGTATTTTGAACATTGTCATATTCGTTATTGTTTTGTTCAAGTTAAATTGAATGGTGAAACTTCACGGACGTGAAGATCCATATTTACGCCATTCTTTTCCGTTTTACGCCAATCTTGTACAGATCAATATGACTAAGTGAAATATTTCTTGTACAGTTGCGTAACCTAACGTGGACGGATGGCGTTAAAATCCACGAAAATAAACAACCAAATCAGGTTAAAACGTTCCTCCTTTTTTCCAGGTTATCACAAGAAGGTCTACAAAGTATAACGCAGTTCATCGGCGCCAAGCGTCGCCTGCGCATCCTGAAGGAGGATCTAATTCTCGTGCTACAGAACGACAACCCTAGCAAGCCGCCTGATGTGAAGCTGTTCTCTGAGCAAACGCAGGCTTTGGTCAAGGATTTTGGTAAGATTTATCTAGTCTTCGAACAATACTAAACTTTATTAAACATTGAGTTAATCCCGCCTTTGTGTATAGATGGAGTACTAGCTGTTGCCTGCGACTTCGTCTGCAATCCAGGATGAAATATACCCTATGTCCTTCTCCATGTCATGGTCTATCCATGCGCCAAATTTCATCCTAATCCATTAAGCCGTTTTCGCGTGAAAGCGTAACTAACTTTCTTTTTTTGGGATTTTTTATTTTGGGTGGGAAATCATCAAATAACTTCTCGGAGCGGGAGGGTGTGTCACACTCTTACTAACTAAAACCCCCCCGTATTCCTTCCTGTTGCCTGTGTTGCCAGGGGCCTCGGTGACCCTTTAGTACCTTCCCGCGACCCCGGAGTTAAGATTAGGATACAATAACGAATTAAGAATTATAAGTTGAACCATTCTATTATCAATCAATCAATCAACTCAGCCTATAACAGTCCACTGCTGGACATAGGCCTCTCCCAGGCTTCGCCACAACACCCTGTCCTCCGCCTTCCGCATCCAGTCTGACCTTCTTAAGGTCGTCGGTCCATCTAGCTGGGGGGCGGCGTCCTTCACTACGCTTGCCGATACGCGGTCTCCACTCCAACACTCGTCTGCTCCATCGGCCATCGGTCCTTCGACAAACATGACCAGCCCACTGCCACTTCAGTTTGTTACTCTGCAGGCTATGGCGGTAACTCTGTTTCTCTTCTGGATAACTTCATTTCTGATCTTATCCTTCAAAGAAACTCCGAGCATAGCCCGCTCCATGGCACGATAAACGACCTTGAATTTTTGGACCAGCCCGACTTTCAGTGTCCACGTTTCAGCACCGTATATCATATATTCTATTATAGCAAAACAATAATATATTTTCAACAATAGAGATTCTGATTCTGCTGATGATTTAAACCTTTGAAAAGTTATTATCATTATGTATTATGTATATGTGTATATCATTATTATGTATTATGTACTTAATTCATGTGTCTTTAGAATACGTGGTTTTAGTTTGAGTCGCGAGCGTATTTGCGGGAAATCGTAAAAGGCTCTCGATATATTAATAGGGATCACGACTTAATGTTTTCCATCGGTCCATCGGGTAGATTATCAAAAAAATATTGGACACGTATTTTTTCTTTTCTTTCGTAATCAAAAGGTTACGGCGATAAATTGAGTTAAAATTTGTCATGACGTCACGCCTTGCTAGATTTTATACTGAATTGTGTCGTAGCGAGCACCCCCCTCCAATTTTAATGCGTTTTATCTAAGTATTTTTTTATTAATAGGTATGACAAAGCAAAAAATACGTGTCTAATATTTTTTTTTATTATCTGACTAGAAATAGAATTTATTTTTTTACCCAGGCATCATCACTTGAGGAATCTATGAAAAAGGCTTAGCCAAAAAGTCCATACACTTTATAATAAATTGTGCGAAAGAGACAATTTGTATTGTGCAAAAGTCAAAAAGTCATAACATTTATTTAAAATAGGCACATAAGACACTTTTGACCATAAAAAGAGACGTGCGAAAGAGACAATTCGTATTGTGCGCTCTCTTCCACTAATAACACATAGGGGCTTTAAAGAGTGCCTCATAGTACTTACTAACTACTGAAGTAACCTTATCGATAATTTTGCATGGAACAGACTATTTATTGATACCAATATTTGCAATGAATTCAGTAGGTCCACAACATTCACTATGTCTGATTTGCCCAGGACGTTCTACCTTCTTAACCCTACCTTTTATTTCTCCTTAGCTACCGGCAGCTGTGTCCTAGAATACAAAGAAGAGGGAGAGGAGTCGAACCTCTCACTCACACTAGTAGGATGGCGCGGCGTTCACTCTCTACGAGCGTACACCGCTACACCAGATACTGTGCATTATCTCAGATTATTGGGCGCTGATTACAGTAAATATGGTAAGTTTAGGTCGTAGTTTAGTTTATGACGTCACGCTGAAAGGTTCCAACAATTGTGCCTCGCTCTAACTAAAATAGATTAGATTAATAACACTAAATCGTTAAGAAAAAAATCTGTAATTAAACAATTAAAAATCATTATTCCAGATGTCAACAAATTCAAGAAAGCGTCCGACGTGCCCGAGACCGAAGCAGAAGCAGAGTCCGGTGACGTCACTGAAGTTCCGGACGCTACAGAGTCCACTAGCGCCACGGGCAGTAGTGAAACTAACGGCGCAGACGCCGATGTACAGATGACGGAACAGAGTGCTTCATAGTGATCAGTGCTGTGGTATTTATAAGTAATATGTTATTATATTATATTTTATATTGTATTCTAATAAAACGCATTTGACTATAATTTTGTTTTTTAAGTCTCAGACCAGTCAAAAGAAAGAAAGAACTCACAACTTTTTCCCATGGGGGTAGGCAGGAACTACAGAACACCACCTGCTACGATCCTTATAAAGGTCACTATAACCGCACCGCTCCGACAGCAAAAAACTTGTCATTCAAGATTGGGTTTTAAATGGAATGCATTAAAGTCTAAACTGAATAGTGGACAGATCCGTCACACGTCGCGCCGTCTGCGCGCTTCAAGCGAGTAGCGCGCTCCCCGGCGATGAAACGCCTGCAAGCGGTATGCGCCACGCCGCACGGTGGGCCGATATGAACTCGTAGAAGACTTAGGAGTCAAAAAAACTGATTGGGTTATTAAAAAAAAAAACGGAATTGAAATCTACTATCAAATACAATTTAATAATGTTCTACGACTTTTATGTTTTGACCGTTATTTTCAATGTTATGAATATTTAAAGATTTTTTTGTATGAAAAAAACAACTTCGTGAAAATTTCGAAATTCTCAAGAGCTCTCAACAAACGGTTTACAGATTAAAATAGTACAAATTATTTTCCTATTTTAGCATATAATCTGGTACTGCGATATGCTGCGATTTTTGAGATATATTTTTTAATTCTCTTTTCCACACCACCCCAGAGGTAGAGAACTAGGCGCGTTTTTTTTTAACGGTGGTGTCCCCAGTAGGCCTAATCCACTACATAAAACGTTGTTTGTGTTTAGACACAGGCACCATTAATTGATTATTCAGAGAAGTCAGATTCAGGTTCATTGTACAATGAACCTGAATCTGACAATGAACTTAAATGTAATATGTTTTCCTGATCATTATCGTTCCTGACGATAATCCATAATAATCAACAAAGCTTTTGCCTCTTCTGAGAGGTCTATGTGTTTTCGCAACAGTTTGTGACGTATTTTTGAAATAAGTGGGTCAGAACTAATTAATAAATGATTCATTATTTATCTTCATTGGTAGCCTTTCTACAGAATTTTCTCGAATGATGTGTATGATATCTCCTGAAATCCTTATTTCGAGCTTCAGCAGCCTCTTCAGATAATTTTCCAATTGGCACTATACCCAAATTCTCAATTATATCTGCTCCGTGAGCAAGAACTTTATGTACACTTGCAGGCATGCAATACCAATTACACAAATTAACATACAATTTCATGGTAGCTTCGGTATAGTTTTTGAACTTAATTACGTCTATTGGGTGACCAGAAGAAATTGCCTCTAGTATGGTTTTAAAACGTTTTATCAAATTCTCATCGACTCCCGTGATCGAAGCAATTTTGGAGTTTTCAAAAAATCTTCTAGCGGTATTTCCGTCATTAGTTGTACCGTGGCCCTGTTTTACGACATCAATTAAAAGTCCTGTTTGAGATTTAAACGCTTCCTGAATATCTTTCTTTCTGCTCTGCATAATATCCTTGCTGTCACCATTAACAATTCCAAAAGAGCCTGCAATTCTATTCTAGCTGATGTATCTGTTACTGTAATAGCAGTGTGGTGGTCCAGGTGGATAACATTTTAGTTTTTCATTTTGTAGTGCGTAGTAGGAGGGAAATATGTTAACAGTGGTTACTTGTTCGGTGCTTTTCCGCAGCGTATTATATTGCCATTTCGTCATTTTAAGTGACAAAAACAAGCCTAAAGCTTCATCCGGTGCACTCAGTTTTTTTTTTTTTAACAAAAAGTCAATCTTTCACTTTCTGCACTTCTTGTGGATTCTTAAGCAAGTACTCTAATATTTTTGCAATACTGTCATTTCCATCTGCTTTTAACTTTGTCAGAGTATGTTCTACACGTCTCTTTTTTTGCTTAGGACCTAATTCAGTGAAAGGTTTTCTAGGACTTACTTCGGTCGATGTGCCAATAGATGCTTTCTCTAGAGATGGGTCTACAATTCGTGTAGATGAACTGGGAACTAATTCGTCGTCTTTTTCAACCAAAACTCGCACAAAATCTGGCCACAATATTTCTGACTCTAACCACTCACTATAATTGCTTTTGAATACTTGTTCCTTACAATGAGAACTTTCCCATTTCTTATAAATATTAAAACAATACTTTGCACAAAAGTCCTTCAGTTTTTTATCATTATCACTGCTTAAACCAGATGTTTTTGACCTAATTTCATTGTACAAAAGTTATTTTGTTATCTTTAATACTCCCAGCTGCTTTTAAAATCACGAACATATCAAGGTTAGTCACTAAATCACTAAACATTTTCACAAAAACTCTAACTTCACAAAAGTCAATTTAGCAGGGTAGTCCGTATGTAATCGTAGATAACAACGAACTAAGGTTGTCGTTTGACGTTTCCTACCCTCTCGGTGACTAACTACTTACATAATTACTACCTTCTGATTGCTGCACGTCATGACGTCACTAATTACTACGCGTCTACTGATAAGAGAACCGGTTTGGCCGTGTTTTGGACACAAACAAATGACGTCACTGGAGTGGTGTGGAATATTTTTGCACGTACATACAAAAACATCTATTATTTTAATATTTTTTTTTCATACAATATTGAAAGCAGTATAACTCTGTAAGTAACGGCTTGACGAAAAAAGTCGTCGGATCACAAAAATATTGTATTAGTCTATAGATTTCAAAAATGTACATACCAATCCTTAAGTCCACACTTCGCGATTTCAGCCCACTGTGCGCCGTCCGTGCGGTGACACCTGGTACCAACCCACCAACTAGAAAGCGGCGCGTGAACAACAAGCTGTCACCTCACCGATTAAAAAAATAGTAGATTTTACAACTAGTGCATGAAAGAAGCCATTTTACCTTTTAGGGTAAAATGGCTCGTTCATGCCCGAGTTATACACTCTGCTTTTGGTCAGTGGGTCGGCTTAGGGGCGGAATACACTCTGCTTTTCACTTCGATTGCGAGAAAATGAAACAGGCATAAAGTAATATAACATTACTTGTTTGTTTGATCTCCAACGCATGGAATTGTCGTACGCGTTGAGATAAAGTTGCTTGGATTTCGGCGGTAATATTTCTTCAACCACGTTTTTCGCATTCTGCTCCATTAGCGTGTTAGGCGAGTGTAAGTTCTTCGCCACATGAATATTCCATTATTTTAGTTTAATCACTTTTCACTGTCCAAAAATGTTGCAAAATTGAAGAAGAGAATAGCTAATACCCGCCACGAAAATTTTTTAAAGTTTTTTTTAGTTTTCTACATGTTTCATTTGACTTGGCTACTTCATACTGCCAAGTCATAAAAACGTTTCTTTGCGTTTTTAAATAACAAAAAACAGCTATTTTATTTGGTTTTATTAAATTAACGATAGAAAACACGGAAGCGATATAAATTAAAGCAAATGAAATAAAATAACGACTTTAATCTGCGACGTTTTATTGTGCCTGTTGGGCCTGATTATCTTATTCTTAGAAAAAAAGTTTACTTTATGCACTAGAGCATAAAAAAACGATTTTATGTCGCCTCCGCACAACATAAAGCCGAACTTTTAGAGCATGAGAAGTGAAAATAATATTATCTCAGCTAAGAGGTAAGAAATACACAATTTTACAATTTTAGATACCTATTATTTAGTAGAAACTTTTAACAAAAAGTTAAGTACACTAGATTTCTGATATTCCTCTCGTCTAGCAGTACATGCACATAATGTCAGTGGAGGTGAGGATTGAGGGACCAGTTTTAATAATCGCTATCTTCAAATTGCGTCGATATTTTTTTCCATTTCTTTTTACAAAATGTTAAGTCTCTTATTTAAACTTTATGTAGTAAAAGAAAGATTTTATTTATTCGATTCGGTAATATTCACTAAAATATTTATCTGTCTTGTGTGGATTGAGGGACCACAGTTTAGTCGTTATATATGTTTTATCTTTGATGCTTTGTGGTTTGTTATTCAGTAAATATCTTCACAAATTCTTTACTAAATGTCTGTAGTCACAATACCTTCATTTTTCAGATACTTTCCGAGATCTGGCTGATGGCTGAGGACTGAGGGACCCCACTTTAAAGGCTGTAGTTTTTAATACATTTGTTTACAAATTCGCAGATTTGTTCTACAATTATTTTAAGTCTACAACTAATTCCTACGATGTTTATTTTGCGAAGTACTATTGTGGTTCCCTCAGTTCACACGCACATCCTCACCGATCGTGCCAGCAGCGAGCGCTCGTGTTACTAACGGCGCGTCGGCGACACGCAGGTGGATATTTTCGAGGCAGTGTCGGACCGTTACTGCGCTGCGCTGGAGCGGTGCGGTTATAGTGAGCGATCATCTGCCTAGCCTTTTCCCAACTACGTCGGGCCGGGTAGTCTAACCGGTTGCAGCTGAATACCAGCACTTTACATGGAGCGACTGCCTATCTGACCTCCACAACCCAGTTACTAGGTAATACGATACCCCTTGGTAAAACTGTCAGACTTTCGGGCTTCTGACGACCCGTAACGACTGTCAAAGATGTACAAATGACAGCCGGGACCAACGGCTTTTTTTTTTTAGGGTGGGAAATCATCAAAAATCTTCTCCCGCTCTGGGCGGAGCGGGAGGGTGTGTCAGACTCTTACTGACTAAACCCAACCCGTATTCCTTCCTGTTGTCTGTGTTGCGGGGCCTCGGTGACCCATAAGTACCGTCCCGCGACCCCGGCAGGCATCGGCCCTAGTGGACCCCTACCTTTGTGCTGACGACATCTCTTTGAGGCGCACGTGGAATACAACGCGCCGTCGACCCGGGCCTGGTGCTTACCGGACGGTGAGCTACCCATTGCTCACCGTCCGCAAGCCCGCGCCTACGGTGGCCGGAAATCCGCCCGGGATTCCCGACGCCCAGGGCGTCTCCTGCAGCGGCTAGGGGCGAGAGGACGCGAAATTTGCCTTTCACTCAAGGGACCAACGGCTTAACGTGCTTTCCGAGGCACGGAGGGGCCTTGGTATGTAGAGATGGTCACCCATCTACGGACCAACCGCGGTAAGCGTGGCTTTACCTGATCGATTGACCCGTGGGGCTGTTATTATTTAGCCACACGCCCCTCTCGGTTATAGTGAGTGACCTTTAATATACTCCGTATCCATATTCTGACACGAACTAGTTCCATCTTTTCACCACCAATGCGATATCTAGATATCGCATTGGGCCTTATCTAAGCCTAGGCTTAGACAAGGTTAAATTAAACACATACAATCTTTAAAAACCCTTTATTTCTTTCTTTCGCATTCGTTTCATTCGCATTGCCAGCGATAACAACCCTTATTACCTTACTTTAAAGCCCAAAGTTGTGTAACATATTGGATTGACATACCATCGTTTAACAGAATCAATTAAAAAAATGGTAACTTAATGAGTTATCTAAAGAATAGGTACATTTTTACTGGACAGTAATTTTGATCACCATGCAAAGATATTAGAAGTTAGAAGAGGTTATACACGATCCGCAAGTGGCACGTCAAAACTTAGCTAATTAGCCAAGTTTTGACGTGCCACTTGCGGAGCGTGAAAGAGACAAAACGAGAGAGAGAAGAGAGGTGTCTCTTTTTTGCTCCCGATAATTACGTCATGCCGTCCTTCTTGCACGTGTCATCTAATAGTATGACATTGTGCCGTTTTTGAAGATCGAATGTCAGATAGGTCTATTTACTTCTACCTCTCTTTACTTGTAATATCAGTGTCACCAGGCACATAAATATTTTATTGATAGGTCAAAAAAACCAAGTGAGTTTTAGATGTAAACAATTCCACACATCCGGTATTAGTGACTTTAGTTCTGAGGCTAGGTAAATATCGCTCATAAAAATGGACTCAGCTTATAAGATTACCATCTGTCATTTTTACGTCTATAGTTTAGTTAGAATTGTCGAAGTCCAAGATCTTTGAATTACAACGCCTATAAATGTGGAACGCGCCATACACGGTTGCTAAACTATAGATATGAGCCATAAATACGTCGAACACCCTGTCAAACTCAAGTGCTGTGCTGTTAAAGCGGTACAAGAATCTTGTGGCGCATGGCCAGAAACAGAATCAATGTCGCCATGTTGTTTTTTCAATACATTTCACAATTAACTACTCCAGCCCGCGTAAATACCTAACAATCCTTTCCAATTGACTCACGTCCTTATTCAAACAGCAAAATTTTGAAATGCTTTAACAGTTCAAATGTATTTAATTTTTTCAAGATCGACCTGGCTGTTAACTGAGCCCTTGAATATAGGAAAAAAATCCTGAAATTTGTGTTTGAAGTACTTAAGTATACCGAATTTGAAAATGTACACAGATATTTTTTTCGATTAGATGGTAACTTTAATTAGAATAGGAGCCTGATGTAAAGTGTCGAAAGTCGATCTCGATTAAAAAAAACTGCCAGTCTTAGGACTGCACGTCAGAAGAGAATACTTCTTAGCTTCACAAACTTGTAAACATCTGTATATGTACATATATGTATCTGAGCGTGGCAATCACGCGAGTTCAGTGCTTTTTCCCCATCCCAAAAGTGCCCAACGCAACGTGCATAGAGTTTTCATTTCAAAAATCGAACTAGCAATCGTAGACAAAACACTATTTTGCGTGAAATTTTGAATTTAGAAAGCATACATTAGAATTGAATTTTGAATCAGTCCAATCAGTTACAATAATACTTAATTTTTTAAATACATTTTTTAAGAACATTGGCAAGGTTCATTCTCATTTTTATGTGCGCAAGATTATTTTTATATATAAATAGTCGGATTTTCAATTTTAAATACTTTACTGGGCATCAACTACCATGTAGAATGCATTTAAACGTATTTATTTATACAGCACATATTAATAACATTGTAACTCTTTCGAGCTTCATGTATACCCAAAAGCCAGTAAAACTGCCCAATTAAAAATCGTCCTGAAATATTATCTAAAGGAAGAAATAGGAACAACACAAAACATTCAGGTGATACATTCATACATACGCTCTGGAATGTGCGAAAATTATTCACATTAATATTGTGTAATTACTTTCTTCTATACAATAAAAACCGGCCAAGTGCGTGTCGCACCATGCACAACGAAGGGTTCCGTTGTCGGAATGAATTCATCCCAAAAACAAACTTAACGTTGTAGTTGAAAAACATGTTCTCCCATAGTAAATATACGTCACGGTCAATTCTTCAACTGCAAATGTAAGTTGGTCGACTATTACTCGTTAACTAGCTATTAAAGCCTACTTAGCTGTGATAGTTTGACTCCAACAAAAATTTGCACTTTAAAGCTTAACATTACGCAAACGTATCCCTGAATCGAAAAATGGGGTTTAAAGACCCGCAATATTTTTGAACGGCCTATCCAATGATACCGCACACCAAGGGATAGACGAGAAAAAGAAATCATATTCACTTTACGTGCAAGGGAGATATCTGCCATAGTTTTTTTATGATTTTTTTACCACTTCGTCAGCGTGATTATGTAGACCCATGCCAAATTACAGACAGACGGACATGGCGAAACTATAATGGTTCCAGGTTGACTAAAAAACCCTAAAAATGGAATTCTCTTCGTTGGTAAGCGCATCACTTGAGAACGGATGGACCGATTTGGCTATTTTTAGTTTTAAAATGTTCGTAATACCCGAATCAGGTTCTTATGGAAAGAAAAAAATGAAAAATTGTTGGGAAAATTCGGAAAACTGCAAGTTCTATGGGAACTTTGTATGAATCATAGAAATTTGGACAAAACAACGTCTGTCGGGTCAGCTAGTTAAAAATAAATAGTAACACATACACACTGAATAATCAGATACTTTTAAATGACATATAGTTTACAAGTAAAGAATTATATTTAAGTATAATATGTTTGCGAAAATCTACAGTAAAATTGCTTCAAACAGTGTTTTTCTTATAGCGTTTTTAATCATGTAAATTTTAACTAAAGTTATGGCACTTTCAGTAATAAAAAATTAACAACAAAAACATATTTTCCATCTTTGGAATAAAGTACGTTTTCCTTTATAATATTTTCTACAATTTCATCTAGATAGATTATAATGAGTATCAACTACCATAAGAACTGATTTGATAATTATCCTACCTATTGCGCCGATTAATATTTTGCCACATGATATTCGAATAAACTACTTAGGTGAGTGCATAGAATCATACGTCTCATATCTGCGGTTAATTGAAATAATTAAAAAACTATTAACGGTAAATAACATTAAAAGGAGTATCATCAGTCAAATGGACTTATCACATACAGGTATAGTCTTGATTTAATTTTAGAGGTAGGAACAACACAATAGTATGGTATTTTTTTTCCTGTGTTTTATATTTAGGTACTGTAAATTAGGTACGCACGGCCACACATCAAGCTATACATTTCCAGTTTACGCTGACCTCGCATTGTACGGAAATCCTATACAATGCGAGATCAGCTTATACTTCAAATCTGTAGCTTGATGTATAGCCGTGTGTACATAAAAACAAGATATATTTATTTAAATATTAGTCTACTTATATTAATTACATTCCAGTGTAAATAATGTTACTAAATACATGGAATGGAATGAAATGATTTATGAAAGAAACACTTATTCTGGCAGAAAAATCCACATATTAGGTTAACATAATCTAATGTTCAAGGTGCGCACTTTTTAAACTGGAATGTTTAGTAAACTTATCTACTTTGCATAAATTCATCAGAAAGGCCTGGAAGAAGGATACCGTCAACTGTTGTACCTGTTTGAAGTTTATTTTTGTAATCTTTCTACAAGTGAGATTTAATTTGATTTGCTATAAGCATTATTATTCAAAGGGAACTATAATTAGCTTTAAGCTATTTAAAGACCACAAATTATGCAAGTAGGTACTTAATAATTTTCTTTTTCCAATTTGTCTATATGGACGACATAGTTGTACTCGTTTGAGTTTTTACTTTTAAGTTTATTAAAACTATACAGCATTCATAAAAAAGAAGACTTGACATAATATAGAGATAGGTAATACAAAAAATGGAAGAGCAAAGAACATGGTGATACCTAAAATTAATTACGTTAATGTGTTGGTCAATATTCATGCATCAAAAAAACTGATGTAAGAAATATGACGACACACAGCGACAATGCAAAAGATATAAAACCTTAAGACAAACTTTGTAGAAGAAGGCAGAATGCATAAATATTGACTAATACTGTACATGCCCAAAGGCTTCTTATAATTAAAATTACATCTATACCAACAACTGAGAACCCACACTTTTATTCCATTTTCATTTTAACTCGATCCTTTATCACAGTGGGTGATGTGGTTTGTCGAAGCTAAAGCTAATTATTATTTAAGTTAAGCTAATTATTCTAACGCAGGAAATAGGAACGTAGGTAGAGGCAGGCTAGAAGATATAGCTGAGAAGGTAGATAGAGGTTCAGATTTGGAGACATGAATGAAAGACGGTCTACGGACCGGTCTTAGTCAATTAGTATCGGTTTGTAATAGACTTAAAGATGCCAGCAGGAAAAAGTCAGGTAGAAATATATTCTTTGGCTTATAGGCCTTTGTAATTCATGGACAATTTTGAGGAGTCGCTTTATGACATAGAATGCGTTGGGCTAGGCCTCAATACCGAAATATACACATCAGTTAATTATTCTTCTTGTCATTAATACTTCGGTTAATCGAGTTTGCCTGTGATTATCAGATTGGTCTACACTTGGACTATAAATTAGTAAACATACTTTTAGAGAAAAAAATATTGCCTCTTAATTCTCTCCTGTTTTGTTCCACAGTGTTTAAGAAAGTATGTATCATTTCTTTTGTGCAAGATATAGACTTACGTTGAAACAGTTGTTCATAATGAAGCAGTCGAAGTTATTTTACGAAGCCCAGAAGACAAGTAATACTAACTATTCAATAGAGAAGAAGTCAATAGAAAATATATAGCTATGAATAAAAAGAAAGAAAAAGTTTTGAAGAAGAGGAGGAAGATGTTTTAACAACAGCATCTAATTCCTTACGTATGTAGGTATCTCCTACGCTAAACTAAGACTAACACTACTTAACTAAACTTAATCCTACATACATATATACAATCAACATACAGAAAATAAAATCTACGTAAATCTAAATCCATTTGACTAAATGATACACTTTTTAGTAATAACAACTAAATCAACTCACTCAAACTCAGACTCAAATATTGAGTTTGTTGCATGCGTCTTAAAGAAATAAAAATGGATACCAACTAAATAATAACTATGGCACTGAAAAATAAACATGAGACTTTGCTAGAGTAAGTTGGCAAAACTTAATAAATAGATGTAAATATAGTAAGAGTAGTAGATTCTGGTAAACACGAAGAAATCTGAGAGCAATATTGTTTTGAACAAAACGGAACGAATATTTCTACTACATACACTCAAAATGCAAATATAATAGTGGTAACCGAAGCCGAACTTAAATGTTACCCCAGGATGATTTCTTCAACCTAAATAACGCCATAATATTACGAATTTAATATCCTAGTGAGTATTGCACAAAACAAGACGACACGACATCAAAACGGTGTAACATAGAGAGAGTCAATTCCATTAATTTGCTATTGGAGGGATAACGCCCAATTGCAAAGGTTCCATAGTGTCAGAAACATTATGAAAAATGCGAGTTTCTATGATACTGTTGCTTCAATAAATCTGTCACCTTTCGTTTTCCCAACCACCTTTTTTGGCCTTTCGGTCCGTGTGGTTACACTTTTTTTTACCAATATACTCAATTAGTTTGTAATACAAAAGGAACCTTAGTGGAACCGACCCAAAGTGAACCAAACAAGCAGTCTAAGACGGAATCCATATCGTTGGACGGTAATAATGGACTAACAAGCAGTGCTCAAGTCTTAACATTAGTGGATAGCATTTTATGTGAATTGACGGATATACACTGTAGTATAGTAGACAAACAATTGTTACCGATAAATATTTATACAGTTTTAATAAAATGTTGACTTTTAATAATATATTTTTAATAAACAAAACGAAGGTAAATGAAGGCAATAATGAAGTCATAAATAATAATGATAAAGACTATCTACAATGATTCTATGATTGAGATCAATGTTATAATGGCTGCTAGGCGGCCGAAAATCAAACAAAAACGGTAGTAATCAATTAATATGTAAAATAGAGATTGTTGTTATTCAAATAATCGAATTATAAATTATTATTTTTATTGGAAAATCCTGAATGAGTACGTACTTTGTCATTTGTAACAAACGTTAAACTTTTAAATTCTAAGTGAAGTGTGATTTTGCAAGAAAGTGTTTATACGATGAACAGATTTTTCAGCATTTTATTTTCATGAATAAATGTTTAAAGCATTTAATTTTTATAATCAATGTTTCTTATTCTCATTAATATCATAATGCGTTGAGCCAATCATTGTTCATATTAAAGTCATCAAAAAATAAAAAGTTATCATTGAGCGCATTATTGACAGTAAATTTGCTTATAATTTTTACGATTTCAAAAATTTATCGTAGTATCATCATTGAATACTGTTCGTTACAATTTTAGAAATATGTATTACCATGGAAATGTGAATTAATTTCATATTAGTTACCTTTCATCGTTTTTTACTGTACAAAACCATATAATCACTTTCTTTTTCTTTTATGATCATTTATTAAATAAGAAACTATGATAGTATTCACACAAAGGCCACGCACTTCATAGTTTACCTAATCAAGTCCCGACTAATGAGACACATTAATTACGTATTGTTCGTGGCTCTCTTGGCAGTCGGCGGGTCTCGGAAGGTTAACCAGGAATTATGCTTATAATTTTTACGATTTCAAAAATTTATCGTAGTATCATCATTGAATACCTACTGTTCGTTTCAATTTTAGAAATAACATCTGGATCATTTTTAAATAACGTCTGTCGTATGGACCAAAAATGTAAAGTTAAAAAATCAACTTTAAGAACTGGGATTTGAGATATGTGTGGCCTTTGCATGCTAACTCTCCTATCTACAAACTCAAAAACAGAACATTTCCATCTTCATTGAACTACGAGGACTGTGTGATCCTCGGGTTCCGAGGACACTGCATCAAATGCCTCTGCCAGGGTAAATCGCGAGCCAGCACGTTCGTGAAGCAGTATGGGCACTTCCACTCGTCCATGCCCAGGGCTGGAACGAAACACAATCAGTAGAAGATCATGTAGATTTCCAAGTTTGAATTGACCTGGAAAGTCTTCAGGCAATTCATAATACCTATTACTATTAAAAAAATGGCTATGAAATTGTTTACCCATGCCAAAATGCAGTCATGTCTTCCTCATCGGTCAAGATTCCCTCATCATTTTTTTATCCTCATAAAAACATAACTGTATTTTTTAACCGATCTCTGAAAATGTATTGTGTATTATGTATATTGTGTACTGCGACTGGCCACTAAAACTTAGTTTCTGCAAGATCGAGATGCATAATTAATCAAATTGACACTCACGTATACAGTTGGCGTGGTAGTCAGAGTCATCAGTCCTGAGAGCAGCTCCACACTTATGACACGCCTTCCAGCTACCCTCACTCATCGTGCACTCTTCTGCAATGTCATGAATTATATAAAACTTTAAAGGAAAACTCAAGGTTCAGAAATATAATGTCACCGCTACTTTACTTTCGCCTATTTTACTTTCGCACGCGGCGACCGCACCACGTGCAAGTAGTGCTAAAAACGATAAAAAATAAGAAAAAACCAACAAGTTCCTACGAAAGCCTCTTCCAAATACGAAGCACAGATCGGCTAGATCAAATGCGATTTTTACAATCGTAAACGCCAAAGTGCATAAAAATGTCGGAACGAAGAACGTGCAGATACGCAAATAGTTGCAGGTCCAGCTATATAGCTGCATCCTGCCGGGGTCGCGGGAAGGTACGAAAGGGTTACCGAGGCCCCTGGCAACACAGGCAACTGAAGGAATACGGGTGGGTTTTAGTCAGTAAGAGTCTGACACACCCTCCCGCTCCGCCCAGAGCGGGAGAAGTTATTTGATAATTTCCCATCCAATCCAAAAAAATGCTATATACAGCTATACAGCGAATTAATTATCGCGACCAGTTCATCGGTTGACTTTGTGGTGGTCCTACCTATACAGGGTTAAATTAAATTAGTTAGCGAAACTCCACAGACGTGATGGCTATCGATATCTACACACGAAAAAATAAAAATTAATAAGATTTAATGATTTCTTTTTGGGGTCAACGACTGTTGGTGGTTTTGTTACTGGAAGTATGAGTTGAAAAAATCTGTTTATCATGCGTGCGTGTGTGCGCTTTTTGTTTTTCGTGTTTGGTTATCGATACCCATCCCGTCTGTAAAGTTTACACAAAAATACTGTTTTTTAAACTGATATTTGAATTGACTACACTACCGGCGGTTGACGACCCCAAAAAAAACTTATCAAATTAATTTCTTTTTGTTTTATCCTGTTTAGATATCGATACCCATCACGTGATGGGTATTTGGTGGTACGAGGTGGTTTTTTTTAGGCTAATTAAATTTAACCCCGTAGAGGTAGGACCACCACAAAGTCAACCGATGAACTGGTCGCGGTAATTAATTCGCTGGATGCAAGAAGCACAGGGGGGTAACCATCACCTCTTATAGCAGTATTTCGATATTACTTTAGCGTGAGAAAGAGATGGAGCTATAAGTCCTGTATAGCTCCATCACTTTCTCACTGTGAAGTAATATTATAATAATACTGCTATAAGAGGTGATGGTTACCCCCCTGGACTGGTTAATCTGACAATGCTTGGGCCAATGACATAGGCCTCCGCCTATGTCCAGCAGTGGACGTCTTTCAGCTGAATTTTGATAATGATGACGTACCCAACAGATGTGCATGTAACATCCTCGCCTCAAGCGCGACGCGGCAGTGCGGGCAGCGCGCCAGCAGCACACAGCGCCGCCAGTAGTGTGCCTCGAGCGCGTCAGCGCGCACGCGGCGGCCGCACCACGTGCAAGTAGTGCTAAAAACGATACAAAATAAGAAAAAATGGACCAGCAAGTTCCTACGAAACCTGCTGGGGTCGCGGGAAGGTACTTATGGGTCACCGAGGCCCCCGCAACACAGGCAACAGGAAGGAATACGGGTGGGTTTTAGTCAGTAAGAGTCTGACACACCCTCCCGCTCCGCCCAGAGCGGGAGAAGTTATTTGATGATTTACCACCCTCAAAAAAAAAAAGTTCCTACGAAAGCCTCTTCCAAATACAAAGCACAGATTGGCTAGATCATATGCGTTTTTCACAATCAGAAACGCCAAAGTGCCTTTAGAAGTGTCGGAATGAAGACCGTGCGGATACGCAAAAGGTTACAGGTCCATCAGATTTTATAGGCATTTCGAAAGTAGTCATAGTGATTTATTGATAAGAAATTCTTCATTAGAATAGAGTAGAATAGAATACTCTTTAATATGTACACCATAAAAATTACAGATATAAATGTAGAAATTTTACATAAGGCGACACAATGAGCGCTCTTATCGCTAAAAGCGATCTTTTAAAGAAAAGAAAAAAAAAATTGAACTCTGACACTCCCGGCTTTGTATATTTATGAAACTGCCTTATTTGTAAAGTTAAATGCACACTTGTTTCCCCACCTATCAGATACTGTTAAACGTAACAGACGGTATGATATGTTACGCGGACGGCGAGCCAAAACAGCCTTAATGTGGAAAAGCATATTCTGCATAGCCC
Organism: Atethmia centrago; assembly: GCA_905333075.3. Taxonomy (NCBI): domain Eukaryota; kingdom Metazoa; phylum Arthropoda; class Insecta; order Lepidoptera; family Noctuidae; genus Atethmia; species Atethmia centrago. The sequence goes on from HG995385.1 coordinate 22,892,928, forward strand.
CGCAGGTTTATAACAAAATACCAAAATCAATCAAAGAGTTAAATTTAAATAGATTTAAAAAGAAACTGAAAGACTTGTTATGTAATAAATGTTATTATAATTTAAACGACTATTTGAATGATACTTTGACATCCTAATTGAATAGTATATATATATATATAATTTTTTTTCCTTTACTTTGACATCTAACTCTTTGATACTCTGACATGAAATTATACTTTAACATCCTCAATAAATTGTGTGTGTATAGGACATTATTTTTAACTGATGAGCCTCAATTTGTAATTTTAATTCATAATTATGCAATCAATAATGTTAATACTAACGTAATCTCTATCCTATAATAATTATATGTACCTAATATTTGCACGCCACACTTGGCAGAATGTGATGATACCATCGACTAAACCTAAGACCATATTATAATGTACCATATTCTGACAAATAAATGATTATTATTATTATTATTATTTCGTTTATTTATTTTTTTACATATAAAATATATTTTTAAATATTTCTTGAAAAAAGGTATAAAAAAAAAAAAAAAACATTTAAAAATATAAAAAATAGTGGTCCGCCGGTGTCGGGAGCAGAGTCCAAGCTACCGGTGGTTAGGACTCCAGAGACAGGAACCTCCTCACAATGCGGGCCGTATCGAGGAGTACTGCCTTCTGAATCAGGCCCTTGATCCAGCCGCCTAACGAGAGCCTCGAGAGATGATGGTTGAGGCTTTCAGCCATCAGGCCATTGGCCGTAACGACAATCGGCACAATGACAGCCGAGTCAACATTCCACATGTCAACAACCTCGTGTGCTAAGTCGAGATATTTTATTTGCTTCTCTTTCTCAGCTTTCACGAGGTTTTCGTCATGTGGAATGGTAACATCGACTATCATTGCGCGGCGCGCTAATCGATCTATCACCACTATATCAGGCTTATTGGCGACAATAGTCCTGTCAGTAATGATAGACCGATCCCAGTACAACGTGACATGGTCATTTTCGAGAACTGGGTCGGGCGCATACTTGTAATACGGTACCTCAGAGTTCACAAGTTTATATTTCAAAGCAAGTTGCTGGTGAATAATCCTAGCCACTTGGTTATGTCTGTGCAAGTACTCGCCGTTAGCCAGACGAGAACAACCAGAGATAATATGTCTGATAGACTCACCCGGACGGTGGCATGCCCGACACACGTCAACCGTCCCGTCCTTCATAATATGTCTCCGGTAGTTATTCGTCAAGATAACTTCGTCCATAATTGCACAGACGAAACCTTCAGTTTCCCCGAAAAGGTCCCCAAAGCGTAGCCAGGATACGGACGCTAAAAAATCTACATCGGGCTCATGAAGAGCCCGATAGAAGCGCCCGTGTAGCTCCTTGTTTTGCCATATCTCCTTGCGGTCATCCGTTGTAAGTATTACAGGTTTGCACCAGTTCTCTTTAGCCATGGAAAGTGGGGTGAGCCCTTTGTCCACTGCGACCACATCACGGTGCATACCCACTTCGGTTTTCAAAAAATATTCCCTGAGACTGCATATCTCGCGGTTGTGGAGGGTCTTCGCATTTAAAAAGCCTCGACCCCCGCACTTCCGCGGGATGTACAGTCTCATCACCGATGATCGTGGGTGATGCATCCGGTTTGCGGTCAACAGTGTACGGACCCTCCTATCCAGGGCGTCGAGTTCGGTCTGAGTCCATTATTATTATTATGTCGTTTATTGAATTTTTTATCTTATAAAATACATTTTTAAATATTTCTTAGAAAAAATATTAAAAAAACATTTAAAAATATATAAAATAGTGGTCCGCCGGTATCGGGAGCAGGGTCCAAGCTACCGGTGGTTAGGGCTCCAGAGACAGGAACCTCCTCACGATGCGAGCCGTATCGAGGAGTACTGCCTTCTGAATCAGGCCCTTAATCCAGCCGTCTAACGCAAGCCTCGAGAGATGATGGTTGAGGCTTCTGGCCATCAGGCCATTGGCCGTAACGACAATCGGCACAATGACAGCCGAGTTCACATTCCACATGTCAACAACCTCGTGTGCTAAGTCGAGATATTTTATTTGTTTCTCTTTCTCAGCTTTCACGAGGTTATCGTCATGTGGAATGGTAACATCGACTATCATTGCGCGGCGCGCTAATCGATCTATCACCACTATATCAGGCTTATTGGCGACAATAGTCCTGTCAGTAATGATAGACCGATCCCAGTACAACGTGACATGGTCATTTTCGAGAACTGGGTCGGGCACATACTTGTAATACGGTACCTCAGAGTTCACAAGTTTATATTTCAAAGCAAGTTGCTGGTGAATAATCCTAGCTACTTGGTTATGTCTGTGCAAGTACTCGCCGTTAGCCAGACGAGAACAACCAGAGATAATATGTCTGATAGACTCACCCGGACGGTGGCATGCCCGACACACGTCAACCGTCCCGTCCTTCATAATATGTCTCCGGTAGTTATTCGTCAAGATAACTTCGTCCATAATTGCACAGACAAAACCTTCAGTTTCCCCGAAAAGGTCCCCAAAACGTAGCCAGGACACGGACGCTAAGAAATCTACATCGGGCTCATGAAGAGCCCGATAGAAGCGCCCGTGTAGCTCCTTGCTTTGCCATATCTCCTTGCGATCATCGGTAGTAAGTACTACAGGTTTGCACCAGTTCTCTTTAGCCATGGAAAGTGGGGTGAGCCCCTTGTCCACTGCGACCACATCACGGTGCATACCCACTTCGGTTTTCAAAAAATATTCCCTGAGACTGCGTATCTCGCGGTTGTGGAGGGTCTTCGCGTTTAAAAAGCCTCGACCCCCGCACTTCCGCGGGATGTACAGTCTCATCACCGATGATCGTGGGTGATGCATCCGGTTTGCGGTCAACAGTGTACGGACCCTCCTATCCAGGGCGTCTAGTTCGGTCTGAGTCCATTTGAGTATGCCGAAAGAGTACGTCAAAACCGGCATGACCCAACTGTTGAAGGCGCGCACCTTGTTACCGCCTGAAAGAAGACTAATCAATACCTTCTTCAGGCGGCCAAAAAAGCGCTCCTTCAACGATTGCTTCATGTCAGTAACGTTGATGCCTAACGCTTCCGACATTCCCAAATACTTATAGCTTTCGGGTGAGGAGAGGGATCTAAGGTGTATGGAATCCGAAAGTTGAATTCCCTCGGATTCCATTATCTCCCCTCGCTTCACATGCATGACTGCACATTTGTCCACACCAAACTCCATTCTGATGGCGCTACTGAAAGTTTCAGTTACCTTCAGTAGCTTCATCAGTTGCAATTTGTTGGGGGCAAAGATTTTCAAGTCATCCATGTAGAGGAGGTGATATATGATCTGACCACCTCTCCTCAACCGATAGCCTAGACCTGAATCCTCCAGCTGCATGCTTAGAGGATTCAGGGCTAAGCAGAACCAAAGTGGACTTAAACTGTCGCCCTGAAATATTCCCCGTTTAATCCATACAGGCTCATCATTCCCCTGGATCTGTCGACACCCCGGATAGCGAAGGACTGTCCTCCATTGCCCCATACACGATTCAAGGAAGGTGCGTAGAGTCGTATCTATTTTGTACAACTCCAGCACCCTCATGAGCCATGTATGTGGCACCGAGTCGTAGGCCTTCTTATAATCTATCCAGCAAGTCGACAGATCCTTGCGGGATCGACGGACCTGTTGGCTAATGGCCATGTCGATGAGAAGTAGCTCCTTAGTGCCACGAGACCCGTTCCTACATCCATTTTGAGAGGCAGACATAATGGAATTACTGTCAATGTGTGTGTTAATTTTCGCTCTCAAAATGGATGTAAGAAGTTTATAGACCGTCGACAAACACGTGATCGGTCTATAATTCTTGGGTTCCGCGGTACTACCTGACTTATGGAGCAGGTGGGTAATGCCTGTCGTCATAAACTGCGGTAGTGACCCAGACTCTAAGGATGACTGGAACTGAGATGCCAGGCAAGTGTGTGAACTAGTTAGCCATTTCAGCCAAAAGTTGTGCAGTCCGTCCGGTCCCGGTGATTTCCAATTCGGTAACGGACGGACCGCTCTAGCTATATCTGATGGCGTGATAATGACTACTTCCATTTCTGGTATAGTTTCACACACTCGCTCGACATCCCGCATCCAGTCAGCCTCAACATGGCAGACAGGTACCGACCAGATGCTTCGCCAGAACGCAGTTGTGGTGGCATCATCCGGACGGCACACGTCTGTCACGTTTTGTTTAGGTCGCTCCCAAGCTCTATATACCCACCTCTCATCGCTCTGGAACATGCGATTTTGCGTGTATCGATCAACCCGCCGCTTATACCGCCGAATACGGCTCGCCCATGCACAAACTTTCTGCTTCAGGAAGTCGATGCGCTCTGTGATATGAGACATGTATTCTCGAGGGCTGATTCCAGTCCCCGAGAATGCCCGTCATACAAAGCGCATCACACGTGGTCGTGTATTGCCCTCCCTGAAGCAGTATAGTTTGCCGATGAGTACCCTGGCCTTATCAATACGACGCTCAATCCTGCACTGCCAGGCTGGTACGGCTGGTTTTGGTCGAGTAGCTCCGTCAGAGTTTGGAAACTTGACATTCGCTAAACGACATGCCGCAACAGCCGCGCAATACAGGATCGAGTGTGTATCAACGAGATCCTCGCTGCTCTCGAAAAAAACCTTAAGCTGCGAGTCCAAGGCACACATCAGTGCCCTATTTTTCTTGTGCATGGGTAGGCGTGGTAGTCGGGGTCTAAGTTCGGTTGGAGTGGACCTATACTCGCGAAACGCATCCTCCAGTGCGCTCCTCAATCGGACGTTGCACTGGCTGCTTACTGTGGCAGCCCTATCATCCTCTTCTTCAACACCGTGATTGGACCGCGGCGGGATTACATCAATAATTGGGGTATGTACCGCGGTTTGTGCCGGAGTCGAGATGATATAGTTGCTCAGTACCTCTGAACGCAGCCTATCAAGTGTGGCATCGTCCAACCTACGATTGCGTTGGATGACCCGCACCTGATCCGACAATCGTTGGGCCGAGACGTTGACGGTTGGTTCTAGTTCCTGAAACAGAGACAGCATCCTAACACGGTACGCAGTGAGGTTAGTTCCCCCCTCTGTAGACCCATAATATGCGCGCATGACGTTCTCGTTCATGGACTGAGTCCATCTCATGCGCTGCACACAACCACCGGCAGCGGGGACCCGGCTCGGGGCCGGATGGCCCCTAAGTCCCAAGCTCTTCGGTGGCCGGTCTCTCCCCTGCCGACGTACAGGTGTTGGCGACGTCGGCGGGGAAAAATACTCGTCGCTCGAGCTCGACGCAACTACCGCGGCCGGTGTAATCACTGCGCTCACAGTGGGGCTGGATACCGGCGGCGGCGAGGCGGAGCTGAGCGAAGAGTCCGGAGGTGGTGGGCGTGCTCGTTTCGAAGCTGCTCTAGTCAACATTCTTTCAATTTCTTATCCGTATTCATGCTATTTTATCGTGAGGTGACATCTGTCATGTCACCATCCATTCTGTAGTTTTTGATTAAAGTGTATATGTTATGGTTCATTTTGCTATTTTTTAATTTATGTCGTGATTATTTTGGTTCAAGGCTTGTTGTAGGGATTGGAAATTGGAATGAAATAAAATAAAAAAACAGCTTCTAAAATTACTGATGTTTAAATAATATGAACCGAATTTCTTGACGTGTTGACGTTATTATTATTATTATTAACCTTTGGATTATGGGGGAAAGGAGAGACAATACTGTAGATGGTCTGTGGTGTACCATTTACTTATATACAAATTATACAATAAATATAATAGTATTTATATAAACAAAACTTATTTAAATTGTCAATTATCATATTATTATTATATTTACGTCACCGCCACTTATTTAATTACTCGTCGAAATATCAAATTACGGTTCCTACAACAGAACATAGTCTTTAAGATCTGAATAAGTTTTAGCTCTAGTAGCTCTTATACTCACTGCAAACTGGTAGTTTCGGGTATGTTTTCGGCCCCATCCACGTTACCGACGTCATAAGACTCGTAGTGATTTTCACTGTTTGTGGCTTGATGTCTTCTACCTGGAAATATATTGATTTATATTGCCCAACATGATCGTAGTTAGATCACTATTCAATGAAGCCTCAAATATACAAAACGTGTACAAAAAAAAATAGTTTAGGCAAAAAGGAGTCGGAAAATGTTAGTTTTAGTTCATAAAATAACAAAATAAATTTTAAAATTCAATTCAACGGTTTCAGTTTTTCTTATCTGTTAAAAAACACCATGAAATAGTAGCCGCCATGTTATTACGTCATACGGCTAGTAAACAAAAACGTGTCAATTATCATACAAAAGATCAGCGCGTTTGTTTTTATAGCCCAGTGACGTCATGACCACAGAGCAACATGGCGTCCACTGCGTCCAGCGTTTTCGTCAACCTACGCGCGAAATTTGAAAATGTAAAATTTTAAATGCATTTTTATGGCACTTATCGATTGAATAAAAATTTTGTGATTTTTTTGAGGCATATTAGCACTATAGAATTGAATTAAGACACTTTTCAAAAATGGGTGTAAGACCCTATTGTTAAAAACTACTATCTCACCTGGACTATAATACCCGCTCTCATCCATCTGGCTATGCTCATCAAGATGCAGGTTCCTCAACCCAGCAACCAGCTTCGGTGACTCCAACACACCTTCTCTGAAGTAATCCGCCTTGACTTTCGGAGAATCCAAGCTTCTGCAGTCCGAATCACACCTCATATCATTCCTGGACATCTGTGGGGAGTCCATGGGTAAAGAATCCATGCTCCGAAGATCATTCTTGGAAGTTTTTGGGGAGCCTAAAGTCGGTGAGTCTCGATAATCTAAATGCAACGGTTCATAGACGGTGACGGGACGTTCTTTCAGCTGTGGCTTAGACGGTTCGTGGTCGTAATGGATCATGGAGTGACGGTTTTCGGAGTTACGATTCGTGCGACGGTAGACAACTCGTTCTGACTGGGATTGGCTGTGACTGTGGCTTTCTTGGAAGTGTACCTGGTGAGGATGTGAAAATTTAAGTTAGACAATTGAGTGGAAGTTGATCGCAATGAAATCTTGCAATGATTGTTATAATATTCTATCTTGTAGATGAGGCGCTTAATTTTGAAAATAATGCCTTAGAATTGGATTATTGTCAAAAATTTAATTGAAGGAGTTAGCCCTCATTAACTTACTTTTTCAAGTCCTCCCGATGCTACCGACCTAGGCGAATGCTTCGGACTGACAGCGCTATCCAATCTCAACTTATTATAACCCGGATAATTCGAGAAGTCCTTCGCAGTCGTCGTCTTTGGAGTATACCTCTTCGTTGGCGTCTTCTTCAAACTACTCTTCGTTTTGGGCGTAGTATAGCTACCACTCAAACTGGAAGGAGCTAGGGTTGCCCCACTGACACTTGAAGTCATGGATTTCAAGCTGTATGATGATGCAGCTCCTATGGATGACGTCATGCCTAGAGAGGCAGTTATGCCACTGACGGTGGTTCCACTTCTAGTGGACTGGGTGACGCTCGCTGTTTCTAGGGTTGAGTCTGCCATGGACTGGTCTACGCCGTTGAGGAGTTGCTCTTCCGTTGGTGCTTGATTTAACATTTTCTGTATGATGAAAGAATTAGATAATAAGGCATCTATAGGGACACAATGTAAACACGAACGGCAGAACGCTTGATAAGCAAAAATGTATACAAGCGAGAAGCATGAATGAGAGCCAGTTACTGCGCATTGGCAGGCGTAGGTTGTCTTAAAGCGTTTTCCATGTAATAAACACAAACATTATTAACTTAAGGAAAGACTAATTAATGGACCCGTAACCTTCTACAACCAGACGAGGCAGTCTTGATTAGGGGCTTACACATCGCAATACGAGAGAGACCCCTAAACATCTTTATTATAATTTGGTCGTTGCGATTCTACATAGCAATCGTGGCCGCCGATGATATTGCTAGGTTCTATAATACAGGAAACTTATCTTAATATGTATGTTACGTCTAAGTAGGACATCTATTGTTGAATGTCCATCAGAGACGAAAAAAACAAATCGTACATATATCAAGCTATACATTTCCAGTATAAGCTAATCTCTCATTATAAAGAATTTCCGTACAATGACAGGTCAGCTTATACTGGAAAGGTATACCTTGATATGTAGCCGTGAGTACGTAGTGGACAGCCTATTGAAAGCCTTTACGAGTATCAGGTTGATAAACTGAAAGGATTACATTTTTATATTTATCAGTGTTGCCTCTTGTTACTACTCTATCCTATTCTAATAAATAGCAGATTGTACAACTAGTGCATAAAAGAAGTAGTATAATGGTTCGTTTATGCCCAGTATAAATTTATACACTCTGCTTTTAACTTCGATTGCGAGAAAATGAAACAGGCATAAAATTTTATTTTATAATTTTCATGTGTCATTCGACTTGCGTACTATTGCCAAGTCATAAAAACGTTTCTTTGCGTTTTTAAACAATAAATGACAACTATTTTATTTGATGTTATTAAATTAACGATATAAAACACGAAAGTGATATAAATTAAAGCAAATGAAATAAAAAAACGACTTTAATATACGACGTTTTATTAGCTGTTTGTTGGGCCTGATTATTACTAAAAAACTTTATGCACAAGAGCATAAAAAGCGACTTTATATCGCCTACGCATAACATAAAGACAATTTTTTAGAGCATGAGAAGTGAAAAAATGATTAAAGGCATAATAATAAACCAATTTCGCAATACACCACCGACCTGCATGTCTATCCTATCAAACTGCTGGAACAGATGCCTATATATGAGATTCCTTCTCGTCACCGCATCATCAGGTGGTAGTTGCGCGCGCACCACTCGCGGTGACCTCGCGTACGCTGCAAGCAGGATGCGTTCAGCTGCTGCGCGGACTGAACCAGCTGCATGCTGAGCTCCTGCAGCGCCGCATTCAGCAAGACGACGAACTGTTAGGCCGCTGGACAAATGAATAGAGTTTTATGCTGATGACAAAACAGGCTTTAAGAAGATAACATATATATATAGCTGCTGTGTAGGGAAGGTTAGAATAGAATAGATTAATCACTAAGGGTTATATTGAATTCCGATCGTAACGAAGGATTTTAGGGCTTTTCGCTCAGGAGTAACACTGGAATCCTGAATGCAGCGAGGGATTCAAGCTCGCCCGAGACGAAGACACCTTTGTCCCCGAGGAGAATATTCTACTTTTCGCACCTACTGCTAGGTAATGAAATACAATATGTAGATATGGCTAATTGAATTGTTGAATTGTTTTTCTGCTATGCAGTGAGTGGGTGCCTTACTGTTCTCATAGATAGGTTAGGAAATAACCTGTGTTTAGAGTAAATAAGGTTCCAGCGATGCACGAAATTCAATTCAATTTACATCATGTTGAGATTTCAGCCAAAAGCCAGATGTTTAATTCCAATACCTCGATAACTACTCACCCTAAAATTGAGCTCTAATAGGATTTATAATAATGTAGACTAAAAAGGTAAACAGCTTCATTTTCAGTTTTAAAAGTAAATGCAACCTTCATGCTTTAACCTTTCCGCCCACAATGGCAAAGAACCGTCCAACCGTAGAAAAATATAAAACAAAAGACGGCATTGGTCGGAATCTGTTGCCAAATTTGAGCTATACTCTCATCGGGGATATAGCTCAGTGGTAGAGCAATCGACTGCAGATCGATAGGTCCCCGGTTCAAGTCCGGGTGTCCCCTAAAAGCCATCTTTTTGGAGGAATCTAGAAAAACATGGAAACGTACCGAAGTTGAAAATAATGTAGCAAGATTTTGTAGTTCAATAAAATAATTTTTAAACCGATTGAAATAGCTTCCACTGGTATTTTATAAAATTACTTTACTATTAGTATTTATATGTACCTACTTATGTTGATGTTCAGGGAGTTTTCATTTTACCTTTCACAAAACGCAATTCTTTTCCACGTTTTGCAACTATCGCTTACCCTACACCATTGACATCTTCAGTTGGACTTTCCTTACCAAAATGATCGTTAAACTCACCTATTCTTGTCGGTCAATATACCATGGCTTAGTATAAGCTGTTCCAACATCTGGAGTCGAGAGAGCGCCAGTCGAGGATGCATTGATGCTGCTACCGGGCGAACTAACTGCTGAGGTATTAGGTGGAGACTCCTGCAATTAACAACATTTCTATGTTAATGGTTTTTATAATTGGCAATTAATTCCGTTTGTCCTCCGCTTTTCACTGGACTTTCAGAACCAGAGTCTTCTACATATTTATCGCTTGCTCTTCGTTATCGCCAGTGGATTTATTAAGGTTTCTGATAGGACTAAAGTAGCTGGACTAGGTATTAATCATTTCATCTATAAGTTCACTATGTTTCGCGGGACGTAAATAATACGTTTATTTCTGGTTTTGTAATAAATGTTAAATTTATTACAAAACCATTGTACCTATTTAAACTTCCTTGTCACAGGTTTGCTGAATTCTTTTCTGGCCACATGCAGATTCAAATTATCTCGTTTATCCATCCGCAAACAGGTGGATTCGCGGAAACGCATGTCTGAGAGTTCACCGTAAGTCTATAAATCCCGTTTATCCAACTGGATGGATGGATTCTCGGACATACGTTTTCGCGTATCCACCTTAGGGTGAATTGTTTGGGGTAGACAAATGGAATAAACTGAGCATTCAAAATAACATAACATCACGCCTTGTTTCCCCGAAGCGTTGGGCAGAGGTGTACCTTTTGTACACCCACATTTCACGAATTATGTTTAAGTCCCATATAATAGGGGGCGAGGCTTTTGCCATCAACCGGGCACAAATCCAGACTCCGGGCTGATATTGAGAAATTCCAGATAGAAAAACCCAATAACAATTTGCCCGTCCCTGAAATAGAACCCAGGATGCTCATGCTCAGCAGTAGCGCTTGCGACCACTCAAAATAATAAACACAAAATATAAAATCACAGCCCTACCTGACTTGAGGACAGTCAGCAACAGTGAGAACAGTATGTTGCGCAGTAGAATGTACCCTCGGAGCAGGGTCACCGCACGCCCTCAACAGCTCAGGCAACAGCTTCTCCAAGCAACGACCCACTTCGGCAGCACACACCCTGGAAATTGAATCCTTTCTGGCGATTTCCCTGAACAGAATTTTTAACAAAATAAATACAGTTCTCTCTAACCACCTCTTCGAAGTTTTGTGGCAATCCAAGTGGTGAGGATTAACCCAGAATAGAGAAAATCAGATAGGTCTAAGTCGGTTCCAGTTTGAAGGTGAATGTTGTGGTTCATTCCCTTGGCATATCTTACGGCTTCATAGGGCGATAAGTAAAGGCTTTATCAAGCTACACATTAAACAGGACCATCAGTCTTGGACGTCACGCGTCGGTTCTGTGTTTGTAGCAGAATACCTATGAGATAAGTACAAAATTGTGTGCTAGGTAAGAAATTTAACGTCGTGGTGCAACTTTGGCGAGGAGTAGATGAGTAGCAGTTGAATAGAGCAGAGCTAAACGGCAATAGACTGAGGTGATAGTGTGTATACTGAAGCCAAAATCATCGCGCATTTTTAGCAGTGTTCGCTGATAATCTGTCTATAGAAGAAGTAACATAAAGACCATAGATCAAACCTCACCTATCCGGCACGAACTCCTTAAACAGCACTTTAACAACCTCATTGGCCTGGCTGTACACGGAGAACACCTTGTCCCTCAGTGCTCGTTGCAACAAGATGGCGGCGGCCCTGGCTGTCTTGTTCGGAGAAGTCTTGGTGCTCCCGTTGGATGGTGACGTCAGTTCAGCGCGGAGACGGGATAGACCTTCCTCTTTGTCTAGGTAGTTTTTGGAGTAGAATTTTTCGACCTGCGAATAAATGATGGAGTAATTTTAATTATTGCGAGATATACATATACTCTTTTGGGTGAAGGTGATATATCGGTTTAAGAAGGTGTGTCGGTGTAACCGGTTGTCAAGTGCACTCTTTTGGACGTAGCTTGGCTAGGTTTTTCTTTAAAGTTGAGAGACTTTTCATTATTTATTTTTACTTCGAATTAATGCAGAGACATTCTTTGCACATCTATCGGACTGCTCAATATCTTTACTGTGATCCAGCATTGTATAATAGCTTTTTACTTATTTTTAGAGCGATGCCGATGTAGTCATTTTGAAAGCGAACAACATTCCAGTCTAGCTTTAACTACAAAAATATTATTGTTAAATATTTTTGCTCGAGCTGTAAAAAACCAGCTTTGAATTGCCCAAATTAAAGACCTAGGAAGAATAATTACTGTTCCTTACAAGTGGATAACCAAATATAAGTATAGGCAGCGCAGCATGCTTCCTCTCGCGTTCGTTCAACTTGTGCGGCTGAGTTGATCGTGAGTGTGATGTGGCGGCACTGCCTCCACTGCACTCCTCCTCTCGACCCTCACGGAGGTACTCGTTGGTGTGGGAACTGGAACACATGGGCATTTAATTGTAACACTTTCTATCTTTAAAATTTTGTATGGTTTGCGGATAAATCATTACATCTTTAGGGTGGTACAAGTTTAGGGTGTCAGAATCATACCAAATTGTAAAATAACAGACAATGTTACATGTGCTTGCTAGACTTACTGCCTTAGTGCTGGTAGTAAGCGCTCCTCATATGCTTCAAACGTTGACCGTGGACCAGCGCTCTTGTTTCTGCGCCGTACCACTGAACCTGGAAAAGCAGACGTATTACGTCAGCACTAGCAAAATGGTACGAGAAAAGGTGAAATCGTAGTTGATTTTACGGTAGGTAAAAATAAGGTTGACTTTAAAAACCATTAAACCATTTTTTAAGTCACCCGTTTTTCATCGATTCTCATACGCCTATTGGGACCTTCTCGTGACTGCAAAACAGAATCAGCCATTAAGTCTAAGCATAATCCACCTATAACGTTCCCACTATGGGTACACAGGCCTCCTCTCTGTGGAAGGGAGTGCACCGTAATGCGCTACGCGGGCCCAAAGTGCGGGTTGGTAAATGTCACATGTCTTCGAATTTCTGGTTATAGGACATGCCGGTTTCCTCCATCCGTTTTCCATGCCGATGTTTTACAATTCGTTTTCATTCATTTCATTTCGTCTGTGAGTAATCAATGGGTCTGTCAATTTTGTTTTTCTTACCGTTAGCAGCATTAGGGGTGATACTCCTCCTTGGACTGTCAGTCTCTTTCTTCAGTTCCTCTTCTTCAATCTTCTTGCGTATTTCCTTCTCTTCTGGTATCATTTGGACGGGCTGGAGTTGCACTGGCTCGGTGTATGAAGGTGGAATTTCTTCTTGTAACGTTGGTTCTGGTGACTGCAATTGATATTTATTTTGAACCATTCTGGGACTTGGTGGCAACACAGCAACCAACCAATATCAAGAAAGTGGAGTAAAAGGATGCAAAATATAGGGTCAAGGGAGGACCTATAACGTTTTAAAACGCCTAAGTTCTCCAGTACACTGCAATCTTCGATCAAGTAAAACCTCATCATTATTCTAGACTAGATTTTTATTTTTACACTACTTATGATTGTGAACTTTAATGGGTATATAGACTCTTGAATCCTCTCTCTCATTCTACACCATTGGCTCAAGAAACGTAGCATCAAAAACTATATATATCTAAATCCTCACCGGCTGCATATCGTTAACATCTTCCTCGTCTTCTCTATCCACATACTCCGGTTCCTGTAGTTCAGGTTCAGGTTCTATAGGAGGAACTGGTGAAGGTATATCGAGGCTAAGGGAGCCTGCTGCTACGGATGGCGAGAGATGGTGGGAGAAGTCGTACTCTTGAGGCATTGAGGAGTCGTTGCGGCGATCCGGCTGAAAGAGAAGGGACACCTTAGTTTATATAGGAAGGTGGAGGAAAAAAATAACCGTGAAAGATAGTATGATAGTATGAAAAACTAGAACTGTGATTACGCAAGTCTGGATCTCTGTCGCTAAAGTTGGCCGTTTCTTTGGCTTTGTGCGGAATAATTATTTTTTTTTTCTCATATCGTTCTCCAGATAGCACGCTAAGATAAAGAAGATCGTGAAGAAGAAGAAAGTAAAAAAGGATTATAGAAGAGAAGAAGACTGAGTGGTGAGCACGACACACGGGTAGGTATGCCTTCAATATAACACTCACTTTAGTAGAGCAGCCGTGAAAACGTCCCAAGACAGTTCTGCGTGTTTACTTAATTCTCGAAGGATTCCTATAAAAAAACCATTTACAACTCACCCCATCCTCTTCAAACAACCGACACAGCTGCGGGTCCTCCTTGACCCCACACAGCGCATCAGCTATCCGGTCCCTCATCCTCCTCGCAAGCTCGAAGTCATCCCTAGCTGCTGCTGTGCGTTTGCGCAGCCGCCACCGACCGATGCGGATGCCAGCCGATGCAAGCGCTGCGCCCGCGGATTTCAAGCGACGAGCGTATTCGAAGCGTTCCTCTGAAAGAAATATTTCGAAATTATTTGTTTTAAAAATTTCCAAAATTCTTTTTATCCAATGATTCGTTTTAAAAGCGTGGAGCGCTTTGTTTAAAATAATTAAAAAAAAAATAAACTAAATTGGTTGTGTGTGCTTTCGTTCTTCAACTCACCACCAACAGCATTCTTCTTCTTTTCGTCCAAACTTCTGACCAAGTCAGCAATATCGTTGTCCACATACATAATGAAGGCCAGGTCGTCGTACGGCGAGTAGGCTGGCTCTTTGATGATTGGCTGGACTGGTGAGCTCTCATTATCTTCTATTTCTTCCCCCAAGACGTTTACTGCCATTAATGCTACCTGGAGTGAAAGGGAAGGATATTGAGTAATCGCTTCTGATTTAATGCCAATTATTTTTAAAAGAGTAACCGTCGAGTTTCATGCCGGCTCTTCTCCATAGAAAACGACCAATTAGAACCGTGCACCTAGCTTCTGACGTTTCATAAGTGCCCATGTAGGTTTATGTGAAATAAAATATTTAGATTTTTTTGTATTGTAAATGACTTATGACTAAAAAGTATTTGTTGTAACTAGGAGAAAACCTCCATAAGTGAAGTCGTGACTGAAATATCTGTCATCAATTTGTTGGCATGGCTATATACGTAATTAGGTTAGATCGAGTTTACGATATTCAGTCAATATTTTTTAAGGAATATCTGAATAATAATAATAATAACCCCACCGCCGTATCTCCACGTTGACGTAGTGGTGGGGCTTGCGCCTTCCAAACTCCAGGTCTTTGCCGGTAGAGTTTACTTTGCCGGAACAGGTCTAGGGTAAGGAGCCAGACCAAGAGAGATACAGAAACCCGCAGGGCAGCATGTGGCGAGCTGTTGGGGAGTAGCGACCCCACAGACCCTATATCCCGGGAGATGTCTTGTTCCTCATCTCTGGCTTGCCTTTATTGACCGGCTGGAGTGAACACTGACGAGGATCGAGGACGACAAAGCTCCCACCTCATTCTTGCCTTTATTGGCCGGCTTGAGTAGAGATTCGCAAGAGCAAACGTGCTCGGAGGAAGGAAGTATTCCAGTAAGATGCTGGTAGGGATCTTGACTGTACTTCCGGGATTGTTCTGATAGCCTTGGAATACCTCTCCACTCCTCACAAGCACCTCAGGACATGTTGCCCCCTTATCACTACGACACTATGTGCTAGCGACCATTTTCGGAGGCCCATTATTGAGAGTGCAAGTCACCCCTGGATTTTATCTGTGTATTTTATATAAAACATTGGTCAGGCAGGGGCCATAGTTTTTCCATAGTTCTAGATAACCAGTTCACTTTAGCCACCCAAGCCCATAATCCAATATCTTTGTTTCCATATTCCGCAATAGTCCTACACCAACCGGGGGCGCACTTGCATAGTGTGAACAGGGATAATCGTCGGTTGGTGCCTCATTTCATTAAAAAACGTCCGGCGGGCCTCTCCGAGTTGGCTCGCAGAGGCCCGCCGGACGTTTTTGCCTTCTAAAGGTCCGGGACCCCAAGGTACCGAGAATTATCAAGTAGTCGTAAATAATAATAATAATAATCTTTATTTTTCAAAAACTTGAGTACAGGTTAACTTAAATACTACATCACGAGTGACATATAGGAAAGTTATAATGGATAGCGGAGCAAAACCCAGTTCCGTGTTAGGAATTAACCTGTGGTACGGACACTAGGCTCCATCATCTCACTAAAAACATTACCTCAAACGTCCGCAGTAAGAAAATTATTGAGTTACTGTACTCCCAATTTAGGCATGCCTGTATATAAGGAATCCATATAAAATTAGGTATTAAAATACAAAAGTATGGATGTGCCACAATCACGACGTGCAACTCTCACACATAGTACATACAAACACACACCGTGTTTGTATGTACTATGTGTGAGAGTGAGTGCTGGTGAGGGGGTGTTAATATGAGTGTATTGCGTTACGTTATGACGCATGACATGAATCTGACATAATATAGGTACCTGATCATCTTCTTTGGCTGGAGGGTGAGGTCCGGACAGCTTGAGTTTAACGAAGCGGGCTATGGTTGGCTCGGGAAGGGCAGCTGATCTAGAGTCAGAACAAGACATCTTTACTGCGCTTCTTGAGACAGATGAACAAAAGTTACATTTAGTGATTCACATTGTCTATTCATGTTGAAAGAAACGTATGACTCAAGGAACAGGAGCATATTTCGATAGTAATTTGGTTTCCTTATATAACATTTGCATATTATTATTATAACAGCGAGTCATCCCTCTGTTTCCAAGTGGAATTTCAATGACAACACGACTTATTTTGATCAGCACTCACCTTAGTTCTCTAGTCCTGGCTTGCTGTGCTGGTCTGGCTAGCGTAACTCTGCCGACGCTGGTGTAAGTGGCACCACAAGGCGTGGCCGCCCCCTCGGAGACCAGCCCACCGGAAACCAGGACTTCTACGCATGACGCTGCAAATTTTTATTTTATAATTAATTATTTAATTGTATTGTATTTTAATAATTAAATATTTTTTTTATTTTATATATCTGAGTAATGCTAATCCAGTGGCACTTTTTTGCCTTAACTTAATTTTGTTAAATGCGGATAATGTGCAGGGCTGCAATATTGTTAATACTACTTACGAGCCTATAGATATTATTGTTATTTATAAACATTTCATATTGTAGCTGTATTACATAAAACAAAATAAAATTAAGAGAAAAAATAAACAAATGAAAGATAGAAGGACGTTGTACAGTCAGCGTCAAAAATATTGGGACGAACCGACTGTTCAAAATTATCTCAACAACTAAGAAAATTAAACTTTATCTCGATTTGATAAAACTCTTGTCAGAATGACAGTTGTCATGTACTTTCTTCGTTTTGAAACAGTTCTTGTGTCATTGAGTTAATATTTAATTTTCATAGTTGTTTAGATCATTTTGAACAGTCTGTTCGTCCAATACGATAAATAAAAACTAAAAAGATTTTCTAAACTAATACTTAAAGTAACTTAACTGTTCTACACTATCTGCGGTCGTTGATCCCAAAAAAGAATCAGCAAATAATTTGGAGTCATACTTCACTACGCCTTGTCATTAGTATTATATCGTCTTTTGTTATTGTTGAGTCTAGGGCCGTATTACATTACCTCACTCAAAAATTAAGCATTACTTAAAACTCGTTTAGAGCCATTTCAGTAAATTTTTGGAACTAGTTTGAAGTAATGCTTGAGTCTTGAGTAAGGTTCTATAATACGACCCTAATACTGTCAATCTGCAACTATTTCAATCCGTGCCTTTGTTTGACGCTAGATTGACGCAAAATACCCAAACAAGTATTTTGATTTACCTATTCAGATTGACTGAATTCACCACCCCAATTGTGTATCACACTTTTCAATCACAAACCGAAGGCTTTTGAAAGAAATTGCTAATCCATTGCTTCTTAAGTTTGATAAATTCGTCTGCTCAACAACTTATATAACGCAATGAATGTTGTTGAGCTGTCAAAATGAAAGGCATTGTAAGTGTGTTAATTGTAAGTGTGTTACGCGATAACCCCGCTTTCTTTTGTGAGTTGGAAATCATCAAATAACTTCTCCCGCTTTGGGCGGAGCGGGAGGGTGTGTCAGACTCTTACTGACTAAAACCCACCCGTGTTCCTTCCGTTGCCTGTGTTGCCAGAGGCCACGGTATCTCTTTCGGACTTTCTCGCGACCCCGGCAAGCATCGGCCCTAGCGGACCTAGCTGACCCGGAAATACACTTCTACTGACATCTCTTTGAGGCCGCTATTACCGCGATTACCCCGCTGCTTGTACTACTCACGTATAAGCTGATGGTGTGCTAATAGCTGCAGCTTGTGGACTGAAGTAACTCTCGCCAGCCTCAGTAGTAGCTCGTGGGGCGGAGCACCCTCGCTGCGCCATCCTCGTGCTGCAGGACCCTGGGAGTTCAACTCGCATGCTGGATAGGAGCTGTCTTCACCTGGGGAGACAGGATAATTTGTAGACATCGTTGGTCGGACTATGAGTGTGAGGGAAGAGAGGGTGCGTCTGTGTCTGTGCACACACTTGTGCATCATAATATCTCTCGCGCCGAAGGCTAGTCCATTGAGATTGGCTCCTAAGGCTGAAATACGGTCTGGAGGACTAAGGACATCGTTGAGACTGCCCCGCGACACACGACAAATCGTGGTACACACAGCCCCGCGCGTGATTTTAGTGAGCCTTATAGGGTGTCCACATCGAAATACGATGCATAATCAGCCTATAATGTTCCCACTACTCGGATACAGGCTTCCTCTCAGTAAGAGGGAGTGAGTCGTAATCCACCACGCGGGCCCAGTGCGGGTTGGTAGATGTAACATGTCTTCAAATTTTTGGTTCTAGGACATGCCGGGTTCCTCACGATGTTTTCCTTCACCGTTTGGAGAGCAGTGGTGATGAAATAATTTACACAAAGTAAAGCGACTGTCTGGGTTTGAACCATCGACCTACAACTCGTAAGTCATGGCAGTTACCACTGGGCCACCACTGCTTTCAAAATGCGATGCGAGCTACTTAAATAGTATGGTGCGCTTTTGGATTGCACAATTGATCGCATACACTGCTCTTCAGCTCGAATTAGATGATCGTATAGCATTCTGCGTGCAGAATTCTTAGTTCATTCCGGTTCTCACTGTTGATATTTTACTGTGATAAAGTAACTCAGCACTTGCACTATCCACAATAACCGCGTTTAGCTCCGTCAGACAACTAAGAACTAGATTTTGTAGATTTATTTCCCGCAGCAGATCGACGTAAGTGTTTAACTTTTAGACGGCCGGAAACGGAAAAGTAACTCTACTAACTCTTACTGAAGTTACTGAAGTAAGTAAACTTTATATCGTTCTCCTTTTTAGGGTTCCGTAGTAAACAAGGAAAGGATGAGTTTCGCCATGTCCGTCGGTCTGTTTGTCTGTCCCCGCTGAAGCTCAGAGACGCTTAGTACTAGAAAGCTCTAATTTGACATAGGTATACATATTAATCACGCCGACAAAGTGCTAAAATGAAATCTTGAAAACATTTTTTTTTAGGGTACCTATTAGTTTTTTCAAATTAGGTATTTTTTTACCTCCCTTGCACGTAATGTGGGGATGATTTTTTTTTTCTCCTGTACCCCATTTTGTGGGGTATCGTTGGATAGGCCGTTCAAAAATATTGCGGGTTTGTGAACACCACTTTTGATTCAAGGTTTCGCTTGCGTAATATTCAGCATTAAGGCTCCTACATACTGGCGCGACTCGTCGCGCGACGCGTCGCGACACAAAGGCACCGCTTGTAGCGCTACACGCGGTGTCTTTGTGTCTCGTCGCGTCGCGCGACAATTCGCGCCAGTATGTAGGAGCCTTTAAAGTGCTATTTTTTGTTAGAGTCAAATGTCCCCCCACCCTGCCAGCTAAATGGTTGTTTATGAAGATGTGAAAAAAATCATGGCAGTAGCACATATACCCAATGACATTAAAAGGAAAACAATCACAGCTAAGTGGGCTTTACAAGTTAACGAGTAGTAGTCGACCAGCTTAAATTTGCGGTTGGAGAATTGTTTGCGGCATATATCGATGTATGGGAGAACATGTTTTTCAACTACAATGTTAAGTTTGTTTTTGGGATAAATTCATACCAACTTCCTAACTACGTAACCCAAGGCATTGTGCGCGGTCCGACACGCACTTGACCGGGTTTGCTTATCCTAAGCAGCACGAACTATAAAAAAAACCGGCCAAGTGCGTGCCGGACCACGCACCATGAAGGGTTCCGTAATTTATCCCAAAAACAAACTTACCATAACCATTTAGCTGGTACTTTAAAGTTTAAAATTACGCAAACGGATCCCTGAATCGAAAAATTGTTTTCACAGACCCGCAATATTTTTGAACGGATTCTGCAACGATATCCCACAACATGGGATAGACGAGAAAAAAATACTATCATCCCCACATTACGTGCTAGGGTGATTAGGGTGGAAATTAAATGAAATGAAATGAAATGAAATTGTTTATTCTGTAAATAGGATATGAGAATCACTTTTACACGTCATATTAAAAAATAAGCTAGATGGAGTCGACATTTCCTATCTGATTTCCTATCTGACATTTCCATTTCCTATCTGACATTTCCTATCTGAGAAGAAATGGCGAAACAAACTCAAGGGTCAAAGTCTCTTTTAAAGTCCAGACATAATCTTGGTCAGATCATGTGAGGATCATGTAGATCTATGTCTGAAATGGTCTTTTGAGGAAAGAACCACACAAATTTGAGTGGACCTGTCCAGTCAGTGCAAGCATTTGTCAGTAATCATGTAGCTCAACTCAAAACTTAAGGAGCTCAACGACTCGACGAACAATACCAAGGAAAGGACAATTGGGTTGGCCGCATAAAGAACTCAAAATGCCAGACCATCATTAAAACTAAGAGAAAAAAATAAAACAACAAGAAATAAATAAAAATGACCCACATAGTGCTCACATTCACAATAATTAAAGTAATATAATACTTTTCAAGGTACATAAATATTCACTTAATTTTGCTTATAATATTCATCATCAATGTCAATATGTATATATAGTTGTATATAATGATGATTTTGCATAATTTAAATATCAAATTTTATGGTTTTAGCACAAGGCTTATCAGAGCGAGCAGCTCAATCCCGAGCTTTTTTGTCTTCTAAATAATCTGAAATTTTATAATACCCTTTTTTACAAAGTTTGGTTTTAATACAGCTTTTAAATCGTTTAATGGGTAAATTTCGAATAGCAATAGGAAGTTTGTTGTAAAAGCGTATACATTGACCCATGAACGAGTTGCCTACTCTGTGGAGGCGAGTGTAAAGTACAGCAAGATTATGTTTATTCCTGGTATTTAAACTGTGGATATCGGACATTTTCTTAAAATTTGATATATTTTTGTTTACATACATAAAATTATCAAATATATATTGAGAGGCTATAGTCAGAATATCTATTTCTTTGAATTTTTCTCGAAGGGAATCTCTTGGACCTAGGTTGTAAATGGCTCGAACAGCCCTTTTTTGTAAAACAAAGACGGTATTAATGTCCGCACAGGTTCCGCAGAGAAGAATCCCATATGACATAAGACTATGAAAATAACTAAAATAAACAATTCTGGCCGTATCTACAGCGGTTATCTGTCGAATTTTTTTAACAGCATAGGCGGCCGAACTTAGCCTTCCTGACAATTTTTCTATGTGTGGGCGCCATTGTAATTTAGCGTCAATAGTTATTCCAAGAAAAACTGTCGACTCAACAGGGTCCAACTCTATTCCATTAAGTTGAACATTGGCAGTTAGCTGCCTGACATTTGGCGTTGAATTTTAATGAGTTTACTCTTTTTTTCGTTCAGGAGAAGATTATTTACATTAAACCAATGGACAACTTTAGAGAGTGCATCGTTAACATGTTCAAAGTTGACCAGCAGTCGTTTGATTTTAAAAATGAGGGAAGTGTCATCTGCGAACAATACAATCTTGTGATTATCCCTTATGTGATAAGGTAAGTCATTTATATAGATTAGAAACAAGAATGTACCTAGAATTGAACCCTGCGGAACGCCCATAGTGACCGCAGACCCTGCAGATCTCTTGCCATTTATATCAACCCTCTGAATTCTATTATTAAGATAGGATGTCAGAAGGTCGAGAGCCCTGTCCCTCATACCATAGTGGTGCAGTTTCCTGATGAGAGTATCATGATGGACGCAATCAAAGGCCTTAGACAAGTCGCAAAAAATGCCAAGAGCATCCTGCGACTCCTCCCAAGCCTCGAAAATGCTCTTCAGCAATTCCACGCCCGCGTCTGTAGTTGAACGACCCTTCGTAAAACCAAACTGTTTCAGATGAAATAAATTACATGAATTGAAATGTCCTAACATTTGTTTTAAAACTATTTTTTCAAAGATTTTGCTTAATGTAGGTAATATCGAAATAGGCCGAAAATTCGTGGGATCAGTTGTGCTGCCAGATTTGAACAGTGGAATCACTTTGCTAAGTTTTATCAGATCAGGAAATATACCAGATGCAATACAAGAGTTAAAAACAATTGCTAAAAAGGGTGAAATAACATCAATTATTGAAGGCATTGTATGTACTGATAATCCCCAAAGATCAGTAGTTTTTTTTTACATCAAGTTCTTTAAAAGATTCCAAAATGTCTTTAGGGCTAACAACTGTGAATTTAAAGTGTTTATCACATTCTGGTACACATTCTTTTAGTATTGAGTAAGCAGAAGTGGAGGACGACGATGACAGAGTTTTGGTTGTTAAAAAGGGAATATTAGTGAAGAAGTTTTCAAACTCTGTTGCCAGCTCCACGTCTGCCCTAATATCTACATCATCGATTTTCAGATGGAAGTCACGATTCCGTACTGTCGTTCTTCCCGTTTCAGAATTAATAATATTTCAAGTTGTTTTAATTTTATTTCCAGAAGATTTTATTTTATTTTTAATGTGTATGGCTTTTGCTGAGGAACAGGCTCTTTTAAAAGTATTAGAATAATTCTTAACAAATTCTTTAAAAGTTTCATCATGGTTATATGTTTTTTCATGATACAGTTCATATAACCTCAACCTACTTTTGTAAATACCTGGTGTTGCCCAGTCACTAAATATAACGCGATCATAAACAGGCAATGTTTTTGAGGTGAATACCTTCCTAAATTCACAATTGATAAGGTTAAATAGTAAAGTATATGCTTGGTCCGGGTCAGTGTGATAAGGCAAACCCGGTAGTTTTTCCATTAAATTATTTTTAAATTGTTCTAAGCGACATTTGTTAACAGGAACAAAACTCATAAGTTTTCTTTGAACTCTGATTATTTTCTGAGGGAAAGTGACCAACTGGCCACAGAGATCAGAGTCCAACTCATTTACAATTGAATGGCTAGAAGGTCTTAAATTTGTAAAAATATTGTCAATACAGGTAACGCTAGTGGCAGTTATTCTAGTTGGCTCAAAGAATGTATTGTACAAATTATAGGATTTTAATAAAGTTATAAATTTATTTACTGCAGCAGATTTTTCCAATATATTAATGTTGAAATCTCCACAGACAACAAGTGTTTTATTACTGTTACAAGTCTTTAATAATACTTCTTCCATATATTTCTCCAAAATATCATATGAAGCACATGGGGGCCTGTACACGCTCATTACAATGAACTGCTCAAGCTCAATGCAAGCTATTTCAATAACTCGCTCAACAGAGAGGCTCACAATATCCTTTTGTTCTTTAAATTTCATATTGTTACGAACAATTATTAGAGAGCCACCACGTATCATATTAACTCTGCTGAACGAGCTGGCAACCTAGTGGTTGTTAAAGCTGAACATGAACTGGTAGACTTTTAACCAATGTTCAGTTACACATAGGATATCAATATAATTACAGTTCATGAACAGCTCCAGTTCCAATTCCTTACCTATCACACCCTGTATATTTTGATGAACGATTTTTAGAGTATTATTATTACATTTATTTAGGTTACTGCAATTTGATGGGTGTGATATTAAAGAACTTTGTGTAACATTAAGATGATTTAAACCTTTATTTAAATTATCTTCATTTGTTAAGCAAGAGGTTTCCTCTATTGTCCTAATTTCTAATTTAAATGATAATCAATGTCATTAGTTGATGCCAAATGATTGGCAGAATTATTTAAAATATCATTGCATTGCTCAAAAGAAGCAAGTTGTTTAGCCAAATTTTTGGCTGAGATAGAAAAAAAATATGATAACGACACTTGGTATTTGTATACCCATGCCAAATTACAGCTTTCTAGTACTAAGAGTCTCTGAGCTAAGCCGCGGACAGACAGACAGACGGATTATATGGTGAAACTATAAGGGTTTCTTGTTGTCTACGGAACCCTTCGGAACCCTAAAACCCATGTCGTTGTGAAATCATTAGTACCTAGGTCAGGAAATTTTGTCAGCAGGGCTAACTACACAGGGTGCACCGGGCGTAAAAATTCTCCTATGGTCAATCATTTTATCTCATAAACTCTGGATTTTGTACCTAATGGCGTTCTTTAGACCAAGGTAGCACCGTGTTAAATTAAGGCTCTTGCAGACTGGGGCAATATGGCGCCCGCGATATCGCCTCAGTATGCAGGAGCCTTTACAAAAATCTTGAAAAGGTTATGAATAGGGCTGGTACTTATAACTTAGATAAAGTAGCTTTTATTATTAATATAATATTTAAGTGGGTGTAAGAAAACGAGAAGCTACTAAAGTGAATGGGAAAACTAAGAAAACGTGGGTAGAGAAAGACACTAATTTTCCACTCCGTAGGTCGAACGGAAAATTCATTTCTCTTTCTTCCCACGTAGACGCTCTACGACGCTACGTAAATTGAACCTAATGCCATTACAAAAGTATATTTCATTTTCCTTATTGTAAATTCCTTCTTGTCGTAAAAATATAGTTCGTAGTATGAGCTGCAATGTTATTATTAAGGCTCCTTCAAACAGGCGCGACACGCGACGCGACACAAAGACACCGCGTGTAGCGCTACAAGCGGTGCCTTTGTGTCGCGTCGCGTGTCGCGCTTGTTTGTAAGAGTCTTTAAAAAGACTGTGGCGTGCATGGCATTCTCAAACCGAGTTCCAATTATACTTATTATAATTTCGTGAAAGCACGTTCAACTTAAATCTAGGTAATTGTATGACATTGTCATTGGTTTGGAATGAAGAGGTTAATAGGATTAAGTTAGAGTGGCTTGTACAGTCTAGTATTGTTGACCAATTTGACTAAATCCATACTTAATATTATAAATGCGAAAGTAACTCAGTCTGTCTGTTAGTTTTTTACACCTCACGGGTTGATCGAATTTCGGTGTACGCACACAGGTAGACCATGGCCTGAGTTAGGCCATAGGATACCTTTTATACCGGTAGCACGTTCCCGTGAGATGATTTCCGATATCCACGCGGGCGGGCAAAAGCGAGTACAGAATCATTTAGCAGCGACGTCCTCCCTCAGGCGTTCAGTAACAACAATTGATGCTAATAGCGTTGAGTGCATTCAAATGACGTTGACCACTGATCCGTTGACTTGACTGACCGTTGATCACTATTAGATAGAGATTCTTACAAAAGAGCTTTGCTATGTTCTTGTTAGTGCCAAGCTAATTCTATAGAGGCATGAAGAACAGGGTGTAAAGTTCACTCATCCTTCATAGAAAAGGGGAGGATCCTCCGACCAGACGGGTGTTGTGTCTGGTGGACGACTGCCCGACGGTTGATGTCGTGACGTTATATATATCGACGATGAAACAAAATAGTTTTATTTTACAGTATACAGTTGCCTAATAGTTATTGTCAGTTATCAGTAACTCTTTAAAAAAATAAATGAAAGTTAGCTGCTTTTGCCAGCTCACGCAAACGATTATTTGAAGAATATCTACGTAAAAAAAATCGCCAAAATGTCAATTAGGAGTTCTTGTCACTTCATCGTCGATATGCTAGTTGCGCGATAAACTCTGCTTGCGCGATGCAGGATTTTGCGTGACGTCAGTGTGTTGAGTAGTTCGCATGTGGCGATGTAGATGCCGCCACAATTCAGTGCTTTGCATAACACCTAATAGCAAAGCACAGTCACCGCTTTCGTAATAACCTCGCAATCGCTTCTTTATCATTCACTAGCTTCTGCCCGCGACTTAATCAGCGTGAAATTTATTATTTTAACAAAAATATATCATAGGACGGCAATTTTCTAGTCTCCTACTAGTATAAAAATTTTGGTGCGCGCGACCATAACAAATTTATATTTACAGAATTATAATTAATCATTAGAATAGCTCTCTAAGTTAAATTTGTTCCTTTGTTTCCCCATTTATGACGGCCGATAAAATAGGACAGAACAGCTCTTATAAAACCGAAACTATACTCAAACAGCGGTAAATGAAACTGTCTCGACGGAATAACCCAATAAGTGGCGAAAGGATTAGCCAGTCAAGGTTAGGCTGACATGATACCCGCACCCCAATTGTGTAACACATTTTCAATCATAAGCCGAAAGATTTTAAAGGAAATTGGTAAACCATTGCAGACGAATTTTTCAAAGTATGATACTTTGAAAAATTCGTCTGCTCAACAGCATAAATAAAGCAATGAATGTTATTGAACTGTCAACATGAAAGACATTGTTATTTTAAAGGCTCCCGCAGACTGGCGCGACGCGACTGGTAACACAATTTCTATGAAAACTTCATGGAAAGTGTCGCGCCCGCGATATCGCGCCAGCCCACAGGACCCTTAAAGTGTGTTACGTAATTACTCCACCGGTTTCGAGAGGGTCAGTCACATCTCTGAAGAGTTAGGTACAGGCCAGCACATAAAGTTACCACAAATTGTCAAATTTCTCCAAATTATTTTAAGCCTTAAAATGTTGATGGTTAAGTTCCACATCGAATGATAAAATTACACAGTTTGTGGTAACTTATGTGCTGGGGACTATACTTAATAATGTCAAACCATAATATTAACTGTTGCATTTACATTGGCAGAAATAACAACAGTCAATAAAATCACTTGAGATTCAACAAAAAATATTTAATTCGACTCTTATAAGAAAACAGAGCAGTGGTGGCCCAGGTGTAACGATCGCGACTTACGAGATGTAGGTCGTAGGTTCGAACCCAGACAAGCGCTTTACTTTGTGTAAATTATTTCATCACCACTGCTCTCAAACCGGTAAAGGAAAACATCGTGAGGAAACCGGCATGTCCTAGAACCAAAAATTCGAAGACATCTACCAACCCGCACTGGGCCAACGTGGTGGATTACGGCCCACTCCTTCTCACAGAGTGGAAGCCTGTGTCCTATATAAGAAAACACACACCTCTAGGCAGAGGTGTGTATTACCTTTCGGGGAATAAAGGCGGGATTTTATGATTTGTGGCTAAAAAAACCGGAGTTCCAACCATCTCTGAATGTTTTGGAAACTTAATAAACAAGTGCTGCAGAAGCGACACTCGTAGTGGGTCTATTTATAGATTGACAAAGAAATTATAACGTCATGCCATTCCGCGAAGAGGCAGGCAGCTTGACGAAAATTGAAGCCTATAAAGTTCCCCCTGTCGGGACACTGGCGTCCTCTCCACTCTGTAAGAGGAAGTGGGCTGTAATCCACCAGTATACACCCATATTTTGCTGCTATTGTTTAGTCTCATGTAACAGAGAGCGAACCTATGCCATCATATCAACCAAGCACGAGTCCAGACTGACTGCAATTATAATTGTCTATTACAAAAACTCAATAGCTCGTTGTCTGAACAAGGATTCAAACCTCAGCAATCGTGCTTTCGGCCAAGATTAACAAACAAGTCAGACGAAGATTTGAAAATATATTTTCTGAAAATTAGCATAGCTTTACTTTCTTCACAGTTCCTAAATAGTACCAAGCTCTGATTTTTATTTTGCTAGACCAAAATGACAGCTGCAAACGACCTTTTTTTAAAAAAAATAACGCAATAAATTAATAAATATTACAGAGACAACGCGACAACAGTGAAGGTTCTCCTGCAGAGTTTTCTTTGGTGGTCAGTGGTCCTTGGTGAAAGTAACTCAGACCATTTACTAGATTAGTTTTATACACATAGACATTTTAGTCTAGCAATTTAAACATCCGAGTATAGGTATTAGGTACTGCTAGCTTCAAAGCATGCTAACTCAATCATGTTTCATCTAACATATTTATAATAAAACACTAGAATCCCGTGTGTCTAGGTACATTGAAAAATAGAAAGGGGTAACTAAAGAAGAGTACATAATCAGCCTATAATGTTCCCACTGCTGGGATACAGGCCTCCCCTCTGTGAGAGGGAGCGGCCCGTAATCAACCAGGCGGGTTCCGTGCGGGAATAGATGTTACGTCTTCGAATTTTTGTTTCTAGGACATGCCGGGTTCCTCATGATGTTTTCCTTCCCCATTCTGAGAGCAGTGGTGATGGAAATAAATAATTTACACAAAGCAAAGCGCCTGTCCGGGTTCGAACCTACGACGTACAACTCGTAAGTCGCGGCCGTTACCACTCCACTACCAAAGAAGAGTAATAGAACTTCGACAAAAAGACCAGCGATTTTTTAAATTCTTTTCTGTCTATATGTAGATCTATCTATCGGTCTTGTCTGTTTGTTTTGTTCGCGCACATCTCCGGAACTACTGTAGATTTTCATGTAGTTTTCAGGTCGACAGAAATTAATTTGGAGCAAAATACAGGCTTTGTTTCATTAAAATCGGATGTTGCAAATAAAAGTTATCGTCATTTATAGATCTTTGGCATTTACTGATAGAAGACATTCTGAGCGGCTTACAAAGAAATTATATGATGTGTCCACTATATTCAATTTGAAAGTAGAGGTTTACCTATTCGCTCAAAATGTAGGCACCTTTTGTCATTCGAAAGATTAAAATAGAGGCGGGCAGCTTATCATCTGTGAATATAAGAAACTACTACAACTGTATCAATTGTTAGATTACAATATTTAAATTTCGAAGTGGTCCAAGATAACACTAAATTCCACGCGCATACCGTCGCGGGCAACAGCTAGTTAAATAATAAAAAGGTTTTTCGAACTATTCGATACCAGACAATCGAACCTGAACTATAGAAACAGTAATAAATATCGATCGATCCTGACGGCTGTAGCTTTACATTTTTAATGGAATAATTCAGTTGTATACGAAGAATAGTTCACGTCATGATATAGTATGTAGTATGTTTATTTGTTACAGTTGTAATGGCAAACATGTCATTTGGTTTCAATAGTTTTTTATTATTTTATTAATATTTTACATAGATCATTTTATATTTTTTGAATGTGAGAACGTTGTAGGCTTAATAGACTAGATTTGTAGACTATTTATATTTTGTTAAGTACCTGGTACTTCTTGACAAGCCCACACTGTCCTCCCATACCTATTAACACTGTAATTTGAAAACATTGTAAAATCCAATTATTTTTAAAAGAGTAACCGTGGAGCTTGCTTGCCGGCTCTTCTCCATAGAAAACGACCAATTAGAACCGTGCACCTAGCTTCTGACGTTTCATAACTGCCCATGTAGTGAAATAAAATATTTTGATTTTATTGATTTTGTAGGTACTTACCACTAATGGCATAATGATTCAAAATAGGTACCTACCAAAGTACATACATAGGAAAAATCGGAATGTGTACTTAATATTGATAAATGATAAACGGACAAACAGCAAAGGCTTGACCGGAAAAGTTCTGGAGTAAATTTTACGTCATTTCAAGCCAAGCCGGTAATGACTACCTCTTTGGTCTAGTGGTCGCAAACGCTATTGCTGAGCATGAGGTCCTGAGTCCGATTCCCGGGTCGGGAAAAGTGTTATTGGGTTTTTCTATCTGGAATTTCTCAGTGGCCCGCAATCTCGATTTCTGCCCGGTTGATGGCAATAGGCTCGCCTCCTATTACGTGGGACTTATACATAACTGGCGAAATGTGGGTGTACTACAGGTACACCTCTGCCCAACCCTACGGGGAAACAAGGCGTGATGTTACGTGGGTGGGTATACTATTTCATAACGTATTTTTTACAGCTAAGCTGTTTTTCGGCTTCAAGAGACCAACTGCTTGAAGGTAAAAATACACGCATACACGCATTTTATTTTATTTTACAAGTAATGTTGTATTTAACTTGCAATGTTTATATGTAAGTATTTTTGGCGAACGGTCCCAGATGGTAGACTAGTTATTTTTTGTGTACTCCCATGATATGGGTATTAAATGAAAGGATTCGCTGAGAAGAATGAACTACCTTACAAGTGAAGGTGATAGAACAGATAGGTACTTAAACAAATTGTAATGCAAAAGTACAAAATAAAATATAAGTAAAAAGTCTTGAAGTGTGAACGTCCTTCTTACAATTAAGTAAAAGCCAAACAAGTTTTAAGAAAATATTAAGGTTCTTGTTATTTTGTCCTTTTAGTTCATTAAGCTTTTAATGAACTAAAAGGACAAAATAAAACAAAAAATTAGTTTTTTAAAATGATTTTTCAGTTACTTAATTTTTTTACAGGAACATAAGATTTTGTTTGTCACAATCTTAACTTATTGCCTAACGTCTCTCAAATTACAGATGTAGGTCGATGTGTGTAAAATCGACTACGAATTATCTTCAGACGGACCAATGATTTTACGCCAACCATTTACTTCACAAAAACTGAAGAAATGAGGTAATTTATAAGTTCGCCTTCAAGGAGAAGTGACATAATGTTGGAACAACTGATAACTACACAGAAATATGTTTTCAAAATAATCAATGTCCGATGTTTCAAACTTAAACTCAAAGCATTTATTTCAATTAAACCATTTTATTATTTTATATTTGATTAAACCATTAAACCATTTCAATTAAACCAACTTTTGAATTGTCAAGGAGTCGGTCAGTTAGAAATATGAAGCTAGTTGCCCATTCCAAAGCGTAGTAGGTACCTATGGAGAAGAACGGGCAAGAAACTCCAAGGACACTCTTTTAAATTATATTGATACATAAAGATTAGTATAAAAATAATGTTGAATTTATAACTAAATGTGAGGACGATGTTACAAAAAATCGCGTCCATAGTAGCAAAATAAACAAAAACAATTTCAAAATAAAATAATTACAAATAAGCCGAGGAAGCTAAGAGGTGACCAGTCCCAACTGACGGCGCCCGTTCACGAGCATGACGCATGGATCAGCACCATTCAGCTCAACCATTTTGAAGGGAGCTAAATGATCCAACACACGCGCCACCATCAGCGAGACATCTGAGTGAGCATGACATACTCTCAGCCGCCAGGGCACATTCAAGCCAATGACATATTACCCGGTAGCGGTTTAGGTAAGTACCTACAGTTTTACGTTTGACAATACTGTCGTAGGTACAGTCGTCAGCATATCTACTTACCAAAATCTGGGATCTAGGATAAGGTATAGCATCCTGCTCGGGGAAAATAGTTCCAGTTATAACTGGTAGAGAGCGTTCATCTTACAGAAACGAGCCATAAGGACAATAGTCGGAATTTCACAACGTGTCTCATGCAGAGATTACTTTAAAAAAATAGCAATATTAACATTTCCTAGTCTATACATATTGGTCCCCCTTAAGTAATTTTGCCAAGTATCTACATGAGTTTGAATCACAAGAGGAACGTGAGATTAGAGAGAGTATGTGGAAAAAAAAATATACAAGAAATATCACCTAAATTTAACATAGTAGAAACATTGCTGGAAGTATCAAACTGTAGAGATATTCAATACGTTGCCTTCTGAGCTAAAGACCTTGATTTATAATACCCACTTGTTTAAAACAAAATTAAAAGCCTTTTTATTAGAAAAATGTCTGTATTGTAATATCGGAATTAATGTCAGACAATAATAAATCTGCCGGGGTCGCGTGGAAGTTCTAAAGGGTTACCGAGGCCCCTGGCAACACAGGCAACGGAAGGAATACGGGTGGGTTTTAGTCAGTAAGAGTCTGACACACCCTCCCGTTACACAAAAAAAGACAGTAATAAATGAATTGTATTTTTTTTCTGTTTTTAATCATTTGACATTATATAATTTAGAATTTAAAAACAAATATACAATATTGATACTACTAACTATTTACACTAGGTAGACACTAAATTAAATTACTAACTATATATATATATATACAAATTAATACAAAAAACAAAGTGTCTACCTAGTGTAAATAGTTAGTAGCATCAATATTGTATATTTGTCTTTTAAATTTATGAAAATTAATTAATAAAAACAGAAGGTTATTTAGAATCATTTGCCGACATTTAATATATCTTTTGACAATAAATTGAAAACTGTTCGACATTATACGAGTACTTAAAACTGTTTTGACATTACATTTGAAACTGTTTGACACTGTATTCGAACGTTAATTAATAATTCATAGATGTTTTGTTTTTTTTGTTTTTGTATGTAGGTTGCCCGGATTCAACACAATGTAAATTATTTATGAATAAATAAAATGAAATCAAAACTGTCAAACTTCTCCAAATGATTTTAAACCTTAAAATTTCGACGGTTGAGTTCAAAATCGAATGAGAAAATTTTACCTAGTGTGTTGGCGACTGTACCTTACGTCGCTTTACATAGTTTTCAACTTTTCCTTCATCAAATAGAGTCCTTTATTTGATAGTACATAACTATCATTAGTGTAACGGGCATTGGATAGGTGCAGCCTGTACTTAGCTACTGAATCAATGATCGCGTTCTCTAATTGCTGCTACAGCTCGATTTTAATGGAAAATGGACTTTGTTAGCAGAGGGTAGAGATGTTTTACATTTGACAGTTTAAAAAAATGGTGTTGTTCTTTTGTTTGTTCATTGTTTGATATTATAGTTTCAGGTTGACGACAAAATATTAGTCGGGCATTGCCTACATGTTCTAATGTTTTCCGAATAAATAACCTTAAAATAACATATCACGCCTTGTTCCCCGAAGGGTTGGGCAGAGGTGTGCCTGTAGTACAACACCCAAATTTCGCCAGTTATGTTTAAGTCCCATGTAATAGGGGCCGAGCCTATTGCCATCAACCGGGTACAAATCCAGGCTACTATTGAGCAATTCCAGATGGAAAAACCCAATAACACTTTGCTCGACCCGGGAATCGAACCCAGGACCTCATGCTCAGCAGCTCATGCTCAGTAGGCATGCGACCACTAGACCAACGAGGCAATCTTTCCACAAACTCCTTCTCGATATCGTGTGTTCGTTAACGACTCAATAGATCGATGATGAAATATTGTTACCAGGGGCCTCGGTAACCCTTTTGTACCTTCCCGCGACCCCGGCAAGCATCGACCCTAGTGGACCCCTACACTTGTGCTGACAACTCTTTGAGGCGCGCGTGGAACACAACGCGCCGTCGTCCCGGGCTTGGTCCTTACCGGACAGCGAGCTACCCATTGCTCACCGTCCGCGAGCAAGTATCGCTGAGCGAGTATCATCTTCGATAGCTCTTGTCGCACGGCGGCAAATTAGCGGAGTGAGTACTCGCTGCATGGTAGTGTGAACAGTCAGCGATCAAATATTAATCATCTCTTTTGTTTACACGGAATATAATATATCTATTGTACGTTTCTTGAGCGAGAAAAACGCCGGTGGGACACTGCCTTAGGTTTGAACATGAAAGTTTATGAAGATGCTTTAACGTATCGACGAATGAACAGACTTGATTGAAAGGCAGACAAAAAGGCCATGGCCTGGATTCACACAGGATGTATTTTATTGGGGTCCATGAAGGCAGTTCACCTTGGATGCGAGTGAAACCGTTGGCAACAGTTCAGCTAGTATATTTTTAGAGCCTATAATTTTAGAGCCACACAGGTAAAGACCGGGAGCCTGGGACTGTATGAAGGTCAGTTCCTCTGCAGATTAGGTACATAGATACGTTTAAGACCCGGCGTCATGATACGTTGTCTTATAAGTAGTCTTGGCCCAGCCTAACACGGACTCCAAATTAGTATAAAAAAACTGTTTACGTATCAATTAATAAATTGACTGTTAGGTAAGTATAAAGGACAACAAAGACCGAGGAAAATGATGAAGGCACCGGTCTCCAGGCGTAATGATGAAAGAAAGAAAAGATGTATTTGTCTATTGACAAGGTCAAACATAAAATTGTATACATACTATGTACCTATAGCATTGCAGCTATGCACATTGCACAGGTTATAAATACGATTTATACCTTTTTTACTAATTAATTTATACCTACTTAGAGTACTCTGCATAAAAATACATTAAAAAATACTTACTGGTCGCATATACCACGTGAAACGGAATGCGTTTGGGCATTTTGAAAGACCAATTTAAAACACTACCTCTTTATTTTTAAATCCAAATTGATATTCACTTCCATAGCTACGTCTATTATTGTACTAATTGAAAACAAAACACTGTCAAATCATTTGGAAACACATTATTTTTGTTGAAATCATATTTTGGTTATTTTCTTTAAAGAATTTACATTTTATTGGTAAATAAATAGTGTTAAAAGTTAGATTATTGTTGGACTGTGTGTTGGAATAATAGTGGGAAGGAGTGAAGTTGCTCCGAACTGGGGACTGTAAATTAATCAATATTGGCGCGGCTGAGTTCGCGCGGTAGGTTGCCGCGCAGGCCGCAATGATGGTGGCGCCATCTTGTATCGAAATAATATAATTAGCAAAAACTTTTTGTTTATTACTTTGAACTTGAAGCTGTGCGGACGACTAGGTTTTTGTCTTATCGACGTACCTACTCCACGCTTTCCAATGTAAAAAATGATGAGGCAAGGGTGCCTCATCGTTTTTTGCGATAGTTTCCCACAAGGTCACAAGGGATAAGAAAATAAGACACACTGAAAATACATACTTTAACAACATTTATCATTTTTCTATAAATAACAACATATTGATTATTCTTAACAATTTAAGTACGTATTAGGAACTTTGGCACAGTTTACAGAATGACTCCTGAATTATTATACTTAGGTAACAGCTGAAAGGCAATTTTTAATGCTGACTATACCGGTAGGTTATTTAAATTGGTGGTGATCATAGATATAAATATTTATATGGTGGTGATTGACAATTTAAATATTAAATTTTCAATCACCTATCTTTGGTTGACGTTAGTTTTTTATTAAATGGCAAACGAGTAGGCGACTCATCTGATAGTAAGTGGTGCAATACCAGAAATACTAACAATGCAGATCCGTCGCCATCCCACAAACGCTGAAATGTGACAATATGCAATATTGGCCAATTGACCGTACAGTACAGGAGCCACACAACTTTGGACAAACATTGGCTGCAATCATTTGATACAATAGTTGTTTGTAGTCGTCCCGGTAACGTCTAGAATCCATGTAAGGAAGGCAGTTACTCTGGTGTTGATTCCTGGTGTAGATGACGCACAGAAGCGGCCGAAACTGACGATGCCGACGTGGTGGAGTGCACCAGTAAGCGGGTCGGTCCATAGGAGTGGGCCGCCAGAGTCATCCTGAGAAATAAATCGTTGAATCTATGTAGAATGTAGGTAACTCTAACGGTCTTATTACAAAACAAGGTTTTAGACAGCCATCATCATCAGTCTACTGCCTCTCCAATTGCACGCCATTCAGCAATTTTAGACAATCGATCGAGCAAATTTACGAAGTAAGAATAATGATCGATCAGTAGATTCTAAGTTGTCAGTGTGGTACTCAGAACTTACCCTAGTCGGGACAACGTTCAGGATACAAGAACTGGGTCGAAGGGAAAGGTTGCTAGACCAACACGGGCGCGAGCCGTGTTCGTGTCTGCTCAATTTGTAGGGTCTAAGACTCGGACGGGACACAGATGCTGCACGGTGCAGCATGAACTGCTTCATATAAAATGTTTGTGAAATTTTGGATCCGTGCCTCACCCGCGCCTCGCACATGCCACGGCTCGCGCCCATCGCGGTCTAGCATAAAACATCCTGAGATCACGTTTTGTAATAAGACAGTAACAATTTCTCATGAATCATGGGTACACAAATCTCACACCAAAAACTTGTGTTTGCCTCTTTCAAAATGTCAAAAATTAGCACTATCTCTACCTGATAACTAAATAATGAAACAGAATTCGTTTGAGAGCCAGATAAATTAACCGTAATATTAACAGGGCATTCTTAATCATATGCGTAGCCTTTTCCACCAGAAAAACCAGATTGGCTGGCTTCCAGTCTACCCGCAGCTCAATACCAGTATTTTACATGGAGCGAATTCTTCACAACCACCACAACCCAGTAACTGAGTAACACGATACTCCTTGATCAGACTGGTTTCAGGCCATTATTCTTTTAATTTATTTGAGTCTACTCTCTCTTCGATCTTACCTGACAAGCGTCTTTCCCGCTAGTCCAGGTGCACATCTGTCGCTGGGTGACCGCGGCTCCCCTGGTACTGCAGGTGCTTTGTTGGAGCACGTCCAAGTCTACCTTCATGAGGACTTTGGAGTTCGGCCCGCCAGGGAACAAAGTGCCCCATCCTGAGAAACATTCTTAAAGGTTACCATTGTTTTTTGGCCATAGAGATGAACTAAAGTCGTTCAAATTGAATATAAGCTATGTAGATGTTGCCACTCCTGGGAGACAGGCCTCCTCCCTATGAGATCCCATAGGCCGTAGGACAGTGCGGGTTGGTTGATCACATATCTTCAAATGTTTAGTTCTAGGACATGTCGGTTTCCTCACGATGTTTTTTTTCACCATTTTGAGAGCAGTGGTAGTGAAATAAATTATTTATGTAATCGTAATGAGTACTTAGACTTACCCAGTACAGCAACTTTGGTTCCAGCGAAGTTATTATTCGCGAATCTGAAGGGCATGCAGACGGGTTGCACGCGGTCATTGAACTGTATGCCTGACGCTAGAGCCACCCACACAACCGCGATGTCACTGTCGTAGTTGGAACTGGAAGAAATCTTGAGATGATTATTGTGAATTGCTTATTTTAAAATCCAGAGGTGATGTTTCTACAAGCTGTATGGAAAATTATGTTAAGGCGCTGACAATACCTAATTGACCAAAATAGGCTTCTCTTAAGTAAAAAAAAAATGCCAAATCTGTATAGTTTGTGGTAGCGGAAAAAATATATGTTAGTTTTGAACATATTTCCCAGAACTTGGTTGTTACCAAAACCCGTTTAAAAAGAAAATCTCGATACAAACTAACGTTAAACTAACCTCTTACCTTGAGTTCTAATCCAAAATATCTGTATTAAATATGAACATACGTTACGTATTTAATTAATAACAAGAACGTCTTATGTGAATGCAGAAATTGGTTGTTTTTTATTTTCGATTACTCAACTCACTTTTGAGTAAATAGATAATTGCTTCATATATTTTGCAATCAATTACAAGAGTTGTGTCAACGCGCTTCTCTTTCTTTTCTATGCAATCTGACAGTGACCGCGGTTTAGGTGTTGTCAGCGTCTTAACTTCGTTTGATCCTCGTTGGTCTAGTAGTCGCAAGCGCTGCTGCTGAGCATGAGGTCCTGGGTTCGAATCCCGTTCGAGCAAAGTGTTATTGTCTTTTTCCATTAGGAATTTCTCAGTAGCAGCCCGGAGTCTGGATTTGTGCCCGGTTGATGGCAATAGGCTCGCCCCTATTACATATGGGACTTAAACATAACTGGCGAAATGTGGGTGTAATATAGATAGGTACACCTCCGCCTAATACTTCGGGGATTACCGACGTGAATTTATGTTACGTATTTCGATCCGAAAGCGTGAAAATCTGGTGTGAGTACTTTTGACACATGCATGTATTGAAAGCTACGGGCGTTTCCTAGACCTTTTTTTTTTTTGTGGGATATCATCAAATAACTTCTCCCGCTCTGGGCGGAGCGGGAGGGTGTGTCAGACTCTTACTGACTAAAACCCACCCGACCCCGGCAAGCATCGGCCCTAGTGGACCCCTACACTTGTGCTGACGACATCTCTTTGAGGCGCGCGTGGAATACAACGCGCCGTCGACCCGGGCCTGGTCCTTGCCGGACGGTGAGCTACCCATTGCTCACCGTCCGCAAGTTTCCTACTCCTTAGGGCGTTACTTAAGGACATAAAATTACTTCGGAGCCCGAACTGAGAATGAATGACAACACGATTTGACAGTTGTCCCTACTCGCATTGTGTTTGTGCCCGTTCTAAAAATTGAATTTGTCATTTGTTTTGACGGATGTATGTACTACTTTCGGACGGGCCTGTATGTTCGTTGACGGACTTAGAGAGTAGTCCCCCTGACGTAAGATGAAGATGAAACCAGCATCATCAGTAGATGCCCGTGGTGTCGACCTGGTTGAGGCACGAAGCTGAAAACCTGTTGCTTTGCCTACTCGTAAAAATTGAAGCTCTAATTTAGTTGGGAAAACATATGATAATATATATGTATAATCTACCCTCTTAGTTAGTTCACTTACACGTTATAAGATGGATGGATGGTGAATCTGGATATGGCATACGCCTGTGTGGCTGGAGAGTCCCCTGAAAACAAAATAGTTTAATGTTTTAAGGGTTGCCGTTCTGCATAACCAATTTATAAATTGGAAGAGAAGGAAAACCGTTTATCTTTCGTATCGTCACGATCTGGAATGCCGTGATATTGGGGAGTCACCAAGATTCGTACCGGGTTTACCAATCCAGGATGCGATGCGATTGGGTACAATTATTACTGGTTGTTCACATCTGCATGTATCGTGTCATAGCGCGAAACTTCGTAACTCTAAGGCTGCTTTCCCACCAGAGATCTGCTATGCGACATTGCTATGGATGAGTTTGATATCCACCAACCATACTCATTGGTCTCTACCACCAGCAGTGCTGGCACATGGCTGCATGGCACAGCACTTATTTTTTTATATGGAAGGATGCGTGCCATGGATGCGTTTGATCTCGAGCGTGTCTCCCGTCACTGCGCCGCATCCGCGGGCCTTCCCTGCTGTCGATACATCGCATAGTTCGAGCTGCGCATCTTTCTCGCACAGCTACCTCGCAGCGGCGCATCTTCATAGCATATCTTACTCGCTCCGCCACACAGCTTAGCATTAGTGGAAACGGTCACCTAGTTTCGTAGCTTAACTTTCACATTTTCGCAGCATAGCTGCATAGCACATCTCTGGTGGAAAAGCAGCCTAAATGGAGAAGAGATAAAGTCGACTGTCCACAGTTTCGTGGAATATGCACGGAGAGGTTTGCCACGTTATCTGCACGGCTTATTTGTTTGTCAGCCACGCATCCGCGCGCAGCGTGGCTGTGGGTCGCACTGGGCGATCTCTCCTATAGTCTGTTCTAAAAGTATCTGATGAATGTATAAGCAAACTCTGTTCAGCGGGGTTATTACGTACATCCTATCAGTAGCAATCGGTTTAATTCTGACAGTTAAACAACATTCATTGCCTTATTTACGTTGTTGAACAGACAAATTTTCCGCAATGGCAATGCAATGGATTAGCAATATACTTCAAAATCATTCGGATTGACTTGGTAGTGTGTTACGCAATTAGTTGCTGGTTAAATTCTTACGGAACCACTCGCTAAAGGTACTTAATTAATAACACATTCATCTGTACAATTAACAATAAAATAAACATAAATAAATTTGGATAGAAAATCATCGACGAGAATTGAGGTTATAAAATTATCTAACCTCAATTGTTAAGGCGCTGACAAGACCCAGTTGACCAAAATAGGCTTATCTTAGGAAAAAAATCGCCAAATATGTATAGTTTAATTTAGAACATATTTCCCAGAACTTTGCTGTTACCAAAACACGTTTTGAAAAAAAATCTCGATACAAACTAGCGTTAAACTAACCTCTTACCTTGAGTTCTAATCCAAAATATGTGCATTAAATATCAACATACGTTACGTAGGTATTTAATTAACAACAAGAACGTCTTATTTGAATGCAGAACTTGGTTGTTTTTTTTTTATTTTCGATTAATCAACTCAATTTTGAGTAAATAGATAATTGCTTCATATTTTGCAATAAATTACAAACGTTGTATCATGGCCTTTCTCTTTCTTTTCTATGCAATCTGACAGTGACCGCAGTTTAGGTGTTGTCAGCGTCTTGAATGAAAATTGTTAATTTGAATTTCGGGATTAAGTATTCAAATGATCCACAAGTACATACAATTAGATTTAAATACATTTTCTTATCCATTTGTTTATATTTGCATCAGATACTTTTAGAACAGACCATACATTTTCACTTAGCTAAACAGCTCACCAGTAGTAACGTCATGTTCGCCGACAACTATTGCGTAGTTATTCACTGATTCTCTGTCCACACAATGGCCAGCCGTCAGGACATGGTTCCTCGATATGATGACTGCGCCACATTTGATCTGCGTAATCCTCAGGTCTGCCAAGCCGGCCATCATTGTGTACTCGTTAACGCCAGTTTCCTGACCACCTACTATGCGGTTCTAGAGTTAAATGGAAATGAGAAAGGATTAACTAATTTAAACTGTTAGTAATTGTTTTTGTTTTTTTTCTTCTAACAAGTTGGTACACGTAACACAACTTATACAGTATCTTGAAAGTTTCAAATAAGAACTTGTGTTAATTTTTAGACATCATTGACCCCCAAAATCAGTTTTCGTTTATGTTGACCCCTGGGAAACCGATTTCGACCCCAAGGGGTCAATATCGACCACTTTCGAATCCCTGGTTTATATGATTGAAAACTAAATTGTGAACGCAGTATAGTCACCAGTCTTCTTTCTCCACACCTACACGCAGTAGGTGGAGACGGAGTCACAGGGATAGCTTGAGTTGTCACTGTACACTGGAACCTGCCTCCAGGACTGGATCTGCTTGTTATTAGACCTGTAATATGATGTAATACTTTAGTTTCGATGTTGGCTACGTGCCACAAAATCCTTGTAATTCATAGATCTTCGACAGTCGTTACGGGTAGTCAAAACTTCGAAAGTCTGACAAACTAGTCTTACCAAGGATCTGGAACGTGTGCCCAGTTTTCAAGAATAGGCTTTCGTCTCCTATTACATGATGAATTTTAAAATATCTAGCTCTTACGCGCGGCATTATATGTAGGTATAGCATGGATGAACAAAATATGGGAGTTCTATCCTAACGACTCGCCCACTCACAAATAGCCACAAGGAAAATATTTCATGGGAATTAATTACAATCGGTGGGAGGGTGACCAGTCTGGGACGAGCCATACCTACAGAACCGTGCAGAAACGACGAACACGGTTCCTTCCCCTAAGGGGGAAACCAACCTAAACACTAATAGTTACAGAATTAGGAAAAACTAAAATTTTATCAGACTTGGGTAATCTGAGTGCAGAAATCTCTCGCGTCCGGCCCTGGTTCAGGCCATGGTACGGAGCGAGAGGGCATGGACAGCCGTCACCTCCTTCTGCAAAGCAGTAATGCTCGCGAAGGCTCGGTTGATGGAAAGGCAAATTTCGCGCCCTCTCGCCCCTAGCCGCCGCAGGAGTCTCCCTGGGCGTCGGGAATCCCGGGCGGATTTCCGGCCACCGTAGGCGCGGGCTTGCGGACGGTGAGCATTGGGTAGCTCACCGTCCGGTAAGGACCAGGCCCGGGTCGACGGCGCGTTGCAATCTGTCACACCCTCCCGCTCCGCCCAGAGCGGGAGAAATTATTTGAAGATTTCCCAACCAAAAAAAAAAGGGTCTGTAATCTGTCTGTGGTAATCTGGGTAATATAGAGTACTTCCTAATTTATTTATCTCGGGTTAGCAGTGGTACTCGTACAAGTGGCTTGGATTATAAAGTCTTATTTAAAATTGTTTTCATTTGTTGGGTTCTATCAAAGTTAATATTAAGGCGCTGACAAGATCCTTACCCAATTGACCAAAATAGGCTTCTCTTAAGAAAAAAAAAATGCCATATCTGTATAGTTTGTGGTAGCAGAAAAAATATATGTTAATTATGAACATATTACCCAGAACTTGGTTGTCACCAAAAGACGTTTTCAAAAATATCTCGAT
Organism: Atethmia centrago; assembly: GCA_905333075.3. Classification (NCBI taxonomy): domain Eukaryota; kingdom Metazoa; phylum Arthropoda; class Insecta; order Lepidoptera; family Noctuidae; genus Atethmia; species Atethmia centrago. The sequence goes on from HG995385.1 coordinate 22,935,030, forward strand.
ACAAATTAACGTTAAACTAACGTCTTACCTTGAGTTCTTATCCAAAATATCTGTATTAAATATCAACATACGTAAAGTATTTAATTAATAACAAGAACGTCTTATTTGAATGCAGAACTTAGTTGTTTTTTATTTTCGATTAATCAACTAAATTTTGAGTAAATAGATAATTGCTTCATATTTTGCAATAAATGACAAGCGTTGTGTCATCGCGCTTCTCTTTTTTTTTCTATGCAATCTGACAGTGACAGGGTTAAGGTGTTGTCAGCGTCTTAAGTAGGTATGTATAAAGATTAAAGGTACAATTCAACAACATGTCTATGGGAACAATTTGACAGTGACAGCGCTGTAGCAGTATGAGCATTTTGGGAGCTACAGACGCTAAGCAGCACTGCTAACTTCCACTGAGAACAGGCTTTTCGTTCATGTTTTGTTCTACGATAGTCCCCCACAAGGTAAATCAATGACCTGTAGACGGTCACCGGACCAGTTAATACATGCGGAAGGCCTATGTCCAGCAATGGACGTCTTTGATGATCATGATGGTGCTAATTACCTAAAGCGAGTCTTTGGTTAGTGGATGTCACGGAGAGTGATCCCACATCACAGTATGCATCAGCTGCGTTCAACTGCGGATCCCCGGTTCTTGACACCAGCAGGCGATCCATGGCGCAGGATGCTGACTAGAAATTTAAAACATTTTGTTAAGTGTTCATGTTTTACTGGGGATTGAGTTTAAGACATTTATTATGGCCGTAAACGTTAATGTGTCCACCGTGCGTGTTAGGACTGTGGGCCTAACACGAACGCGAAAATTAGACATAGCATATATTCGAACGATTTTAAAATAAAAATAATTGGTTTACACATAATATTTACTTAAAGTACCTATTAAGACTTTATTCATATATGTATAAGTATGATGACAGGTTCTTACTAATTGCGACTTATAGGATAGTTGTATTTTTTATTCAAAAATCGTGCTAGGGCACAGGCCCTAAAAAAAAACTTACAGAAGTTTTTTTTTAATTTGCGCAGGCAAAATTGTAAATGAATTCGTCAATTCATTTTTAATTCTTCAGAGTAACACGGTACGATGAACAGTGAAGCAGACTGAAGACATCTCCAAGGTTCCACACCATTCCATACACGCTTTATCAAGAGGTTGTCCTGCACAGGTAGATCGTTCAGACGGACCGTAGCGTGTATACTTATCCTAGCGAACTGCTCGAGCCGTCAACATGCTTTGTGACTTTGTGTGCATCTTGAGTGGTTACTAACTATAGTTTGTTATTAAGTTTATTGAACGAAAAGTAAACAAAAATGATGTCTGGTGGAAAGAAACGAAAAGTAGATACAGAGGGTCGCCAGTTTCAAGAAAAATGGACTGAAGAATTATTTTTTATCTTGCACAATGGTAAGCCTATTTGTTTGCTGTGTAATGAATCCATTTCAGTAATGAAAGAATTCAATATAAAGAGGCATTACTCAACTAAGCATGCTACGCTGCACTCACTGACAGGACAATTAAGAACAGACAAAATCCAGAAGCTTACCGCAAATTTGGAAAAACAGCAACAAATGTTTCATAAACAAAGAACACAACTTGATAATGTTGTGAAAGCTAGTTTTATAGTTAGCTCAAAATTGGCAAAGGCATTAAAACCATTTGCCGAAGGAGAATTTATCAAGGAGTGTATGTTAGAAGTTTGCAGTATTTTGTGTCCCGACAAGAAAAATGAATTTGAAAAAATTATTTTGTCAAGACGGACTGTTGTTCGACGTATAGAAACAGCTCAACTGGCTATATTTATTCGAGGTGTTGATAAGGAGTTCACTGTTACTGAGGAATTGCTTGATTTACATCCGCTTAAAGGAACCACTACAGGAGAGGATATTTTTATTGAAGTTCAAAAGGTATTCACAAGTTTTGGCTTGCCATGGTCAAAATTAATTGGAGTATGCACTGATGGTGCACCTTCTATGGTCGGCTTACGTAAAGGTTTCATCGGAATTTTGAATGAAAAATCAACAGAATTAAATGTGCAAAAAGATGATTTGATAGTCCTTCATTGCATTATCCACCAACAGAACTTGTGTTCTAAGTCCATTCGACTCCAGAATGTTATGAATGTGGTAGTAAAACCATCATCCTTCTCATCAACCATCAACTTTATTCGATCCCGAGGTCTTAACCATCGTCAGTTCAAGGCGTTTTTGGATGAAATATCAGCTGAATATAACGACGTAACATATTATTGTGAAGTCAGATGGCTGAGCAAAGGAAAAATTTTGAAACGGTTTTACGAGCTTACAAATGACATAGCAGACTTTATGAAAATAAAAGATAAACTACTATCTGAATTTAGTGACCCAAAATGGATATGTGACTTAGCATTCCTGGTCGATCTTACAGGCTATTTATATTTAAATTTTTATTTTTATTTAGGATTTAAATTTGAAACTTCAAAAACAAGGACAGTTAGTAAATTATTTGTACAGCCATTTGAAAGCGTTTCAGATCAAACTACGCTTGTGGGAGTCACAGATGCTGTCTGGTAATACTCGTAGTTACCATTTTAACACGCTCTCTGCGTATGAAAATATTGCTTATGCTCAATATGCTGAAGAACTCAAGTTACTTTCGGAACAATTTTCGAACAGATTTAGCGACTTCAAAAACATGGAAGACTGTTTCAGTTTATTTGCTACTCCTCCAAAATGTAATGTACAAAATGCTCCAATACACTTACAAATGGAGTTGATCGAGATTCAAGAAAACTCACTCCTAAAATCCAAATTTGAAGACGTAGAGTTGTGCGATTTCTACAAAAAATACCTAGAAGAAGACAATTTTCCGCAGCTTAGAAAATTCGCAAGAAGATTGATTTGTGCGTTTGGCAGTACTTATAAATGCGAACAGTTCTTTTCATTGATGAAAGTTAATAAATCAACACATCGTACAAGACTGACCGACGATAATTTGGAAAATTCTTTACGTCTTTGTATCAGTCGAATTAATCCAAATATCGATGGATTAGTTTCCCAAATTCAAGCTCAAGTGTCTCATTGATTTCGGTGTATTTAACTTTCGTAGTTTGTAACAATTGCAAATTTAACGATTTAATTATAATGTACCATTTTTATTTTAATTTCATTTTGTTATTTTAATAAATTGTACTATAATAACATTGTCGTATTATTTCATGTCTAACATCTATCGCAAAAAATATGATCACTACTTAAAAATGCACTAAGTACTTACCTACTTTTAAACGCGGCCCGCGAACGTATTTGCACGCTAAAGTTTGGCCCTCAACATGTCAAAGGTTGCCCATACCTGCTTTAGCCAGTTAGCTAGAAGATACATTTGGTCACACTTCATAGGTAACACTTTGACCTTGAGCCTTGAGCTGGTCTAAAAGCTGGTGGTAACCAGCTTATACTGGTTATATTACCACTGAAGTTCGCCCTACCGTACAATTTAAACTTGTGCTTTATTGGGTGCTTCACACGCCGCATCCGCTGCTCTTTATTAAATTAAAACCCATGTGTGTACCTTCACATTTTATATTATGTAATCTGTAAGTATAAAAAAAAATTGCTTTAATGCTCATTATACTAGTAATTACTGGACGTACTACATTTTTTTTTACTTTTATGTCTTCCTGTGGGCAGCGTTGTTGTTTTTAGTATGTTTTCAAAAACTTTAGCTGGTAATGACAAAAAGGCAATGGGACGGAATTCTTCTACTAATATTTAATTCAAACTCTTGGGAATAGGAGTGACCCTTGAAATCTTCCATTGTGGGTATATTCCGGTTTTTAAGGATAGATTAAAAATATGAAATAAAGGTAAGCAAAAGTGTTTTTTACATCTTTTCAAAATTTCTGGAGGAATGTTGTCAGGCCCTACTAAGGTTAGTTTAGTGAAAAGTGTAGAGGGATGTAGTCAAAAGTATTTTTTTTTAAACAAGTTACATAATTACTGCTAACATTAGTGTGAAACCTTTTCAACATCAAGTCGTGGAACGTCGGGATTATAAAGGCTAACAAAGAAATCAGCGTAGGTGTCAACCGCATGGACACCTGAAAATTTTTCACCGTTGTAGCAAACACTCAGCTCAAAACCACCTTTTGAGCGTAAACTGGCAATATGTTACCAAAAATTCGCGGATTAAATTATTTTCGATCATTTTGCAAAGTGCCACCTTACCCGCGTTTTTGTACACGCTGCAGGTAGTTGCGTATCTCATCAGCCCTGTTTCCATGTTCCACTAGTGTAAATATTAACGTGGTTCAACTGCCTTTAGTGAAGTTACGATAGGCCCAGCACTACCACTAATTGAAGTCATTTGTCGATGTTTCCGAGTTACCGTCGTCCATTGGAAAACAGGCACTTGAGGGATTCACCGATAGCATCCACGTTGGTCGTTATAGCCGGGGTTGATTGGTCAAGCCTGTTAGACTAGCTTTGGTCAATGACGTCAGGTTTAAGTTGAGAACACGGGGATAGCTGGGTAGTCAGTTGCGTTTGTTGTTTACGTTTCTTCTGTTTCAGCGGAAACAGAAGAAACGTAAACAACAAAAATCACAAAAAAAAGTTAAGTCTAAGCAGCGGCTTAGACTTAACTTTTTTTTGTGATTTGGATTGGAACAGGATCAGCGATGTCAGTCGCTGTGTACGGCTCGGTAGCGAATATAGAGACACTTAGAGAGTTCGATCTGTCGTTGGTGAGTAACTCGAGTTTTTCTTTCATGAAATCTATAAGGGACACGTGACTCTCATATTTTACCGCATACCTCGCAAGTAAAGATACTGCATTTGTAAGATGTTCTTTTACATCATGCATTTCCTGTTTCAAGCTAATTATTTCAAGTGAAAGTCAAGGCCCCTTTCTTCGAGATGTTAGCAATGTCTCCAGTTCCTTCACCTCGTTTAGGATTCATAGTTGATACGAAAAATCGGTATGAGTATTTTTGCGCGGCGGGTAGTACACACGGCTACATATCAAGCTATACATTTCCAGTTTATGCTGACCTCTCATTGTACGGAAATCTTATACAGTGCGAGATCAGCTTATACTGGAAACGTATAGCTTGATATGTAGCCGTGTGTACAGGCGTTGGGTGATATTAAAACGTATTGTACGCACGCTTGAAACTGTAGACTCGGCAGTTTTTCTTGGTATAACAGTAGATGCCAAACTTCAGTGGGGCCCTCATATATCAAGCCTAGCGGGCAGGCTCAGTTCGGCCGCCTACGCCGTCAGAAAAGTAAGACAATACACTGACGTTGATACAGCTCGATTAGTTTATTTTAGTTATTTTCATAGCGTTATGTCCTACGGTATTCTGCTGTGGGGCAAAGCCGCTGACATTCAAAATATATTCGTTCTTCAAAAACGAGCTGTTCGAGCTATTTACCAGCTTGGTGCCAGAGTTTCTCTGAGAGATTTTTTTAAAGATGTTGGTATTCTAACGGTGGCATCACAATTCATCTTCGCCAACATCTTATATATTAGGCAAAATATACACTTTTACACTAAAAATAGTGATATTCACAATATTAACACCAGAAATAAGGACTAATTACGAGCTCCATTTCACCGGCTTCATAAGGTACATAACTCATTTGTTGGGCTTGGTATAACTTTTTATAACATGCTGCCCTCTTCTTTGCTAGATTTGCCTTTTAATGCGTTTAAAACTAAAGTAAAATCCACCCTTTGTTCAAAGGCATACTATTGTATCAATGACTACTTAAACGATAAGAATAGTTGGTCGCTGTGATTAACTCAAGACAATGGCGCCGATTCTCTTGTTCACAAACTAAACTAAATTTAAGTTCAGTGCATCTTTTTCTTCCTATTTCATTAAGAAGAGGGCAGAAGATAAATTTTAGTTTAGTCCTGTCAAATTAATCAGCGCCTGTCACAACTCCATACAAGTTTAGACGCGATTAAAAACTTGCCTACTAAAATTACGTCAATTTACGTCAAGCGCTGATTAATTTGACAGGACTAAACTAAAATTGATCTTCTGTCCTTTTCTTAATGAAATAGAAAGAAAAGGATGCACTGAACTTAAATTTAGTTTAGTTTGTGAACAAGGGAATCGGCACCATTGTTTATGTTCTTTCTCCAGAATTAGCTTTCCTACTGACAGGTTATATGAGTTCATATAATTATTTTTTTTTTTATTTTACTGTTTAAGTCAATGTAATTTAATTTAGTTAAATTTTAATTTATTAGTGACATAATCTACTCATTACAATGTGTGTTTTATGAGTTGTATTGCAATAAGTGGTTAGCTAGCGTCCTCGACTATTGATTATACTTTATCTTGCCTGAGCAACCGGCAGCAAGCTGGGGCCCAAGTCTGCTATTTTTAATCAACTCGTCATTCCAACACGATCCCATTGTCATTTTGCTAAAAGTTCGTAATCTGCTAAATTCATAATGGTCGATCATTGGTCGGTCAATGGTCTCGTAATTAGAATCGTGGTAGAATGACATTGGTGCCGATTCCCTTGTTCACAAACTAAACTAAATTTAAGTTCAGTGCATCTTTGTCTTTCTATTACATTAAGAAAAGGACAGAGGATAAATTTTAGTTTAGTCCTGTCAAATTAATTAGCGCTTGACGTGAATTGACGTAATATTAGTAGGCAAGTTTTTAATCACGTCTAAACTTGTATGGAGTAGTGACAGGCGCTGATTAATTTGACAGGACTAAACTAAAATTTATCTTCTGTCCTTTTCTTAATTGAATAGAAAGAAAAAGATGCACTGAACTTAAATTTAGTTTAGTTTGTGAACAAGGGAATCGGCACCATTGTCGTATTGCCATTATTATAAAACCCGTTAGTAGAAATGATTTTCGAACAACTACTACTTAATTTGAACAGTTAGTCATGCCAGATTTCATTTATATATATATTTACATACTATTTATTAGTGTTATAAGCAATCTGAAGTAGCAAGAAGTTCGTAAATAGCAAAAACATTAAATTTATGTGAAACTATACAACTCAATAATATTTTAGCAGTTTAGCTGTCAAATTCAAATGTTAAATTACTGCTTACTGAGGTAAATCTGTTTTTAGGGTTCCGTACTCAAAAGGTAAAACGGGACCCTATTACTAAGACTCCACTGTCCGTCTGTCACCAGGGTGTATCTCATAAATCGTGATAGTTAGACAGTGGAAACTTTCACAGATGATGTAGGTACTTCTGTTGCCGCTATAACAACAAATACTAAACAACAGAATAAAATAAATATTTAAGGGGGTCCCATGCAACAGACATGATTTTTTTGCCGTACGGAACCCTTCGTGCACGAGTCCGACTCGCACTTGGCCGGTTTTTACTTCTAGCGGTCGGTGTTTTGTTAGTTATTTATTTTCATTTGAGTGTTTTAATTATATTTTTGCACTTTTTTAGTTCTTTATTGAATATAAAAGTAAAATTTTAAACAAAATTAAATCACAGAAGAGTGAAATAAGTGCAACAGGTAAGCAATACTTTTCTTTTGGCAGCCTTGAAGAATTATAGTAAGAAGCATATAGGTAGTAATAATTGTATAACTTGCGACGGGCTCGACGACGTCCTTTGCATTCCGCCCATCTTCTTTCTCTAGCATCCAATGGGTTGGCTAGGTCGAGAATATTTGTTCGTAGTGAATACATTTCTCCATTCAATATTCCACAAACACGATAGCAAACACTTTTTGACAACCGAGCTATTAAAAGCAATGACTGCACAATGACGTTCTAATGGTAAGTCACTGATCAAAGGAACTGTCAAAATTTTAGCAGATTACCGCATACGCCAATCATTCATTTTTCATTATGTACGAGATTACCATTCTATGCCATTTCTTTCAATGGAGTGTCAGTGGTTGACCATTGGAAAGTCATAATGACGCCATTATATTAGTAGATTACCAAACTTGTCAAAATCAACAATTATGAAATCAATGATAGACCATTCTGACACTATTGTAATAGCAGACTTGAGGCCCTGGTCATGCTCCCTTAGATGTCACTGCCTGCGGTAGCGTCGGGGGTCGGGTTGCCTCCTTCCCTCCAATATGGCGAGGGGGGTGATGGCTGATCTTTGCGTTATGCTCGTGAACGGGTGCTGCTTGTGGTGACTGGTCGTCTTGCTGATCATGGTTTTAATTGTTATTAGTAATTGTTTACTTATTTTACTTCGATGGGGCTAGTTTATCATTTCTCACTTCGAGCTACAGCAATTGCCTTATGTAAGCGGGCACGCCCTTTAGGCCTGGAGGCTTTTATTTAGGTATTAAGTTCTATTTACGTTTTTTTTTTTATGTTGAAAATTTATCTGCTTGAGTACAGTTTGTTCATTGTTTTGTTGGTATACTGGCGGGTGCTAGCTAACGTATGGCAAGTGTGTAATTTAATACAATGTTTTGTGTTTCGTAATGTTAATTACTTTTCATACGATTTGTATAGAATCAAGTTTATATAACTAAACAGACAGACGTGCTGCTGGGGAGTTTGTTCCACCACTTCTTCTTCCCAGCTAAAGCACTAGGAAGTGGTGACGGGCGGGCATTTTTGGGGGACTGTCTTATGTAAATTTGACGTTCGAAAAGTGCTGATTTTCAGCCCAGTTTGAATAAATGACTTTTGATTTTGATTTTTATTTATTCATAGTGTTTTACTACAATACTTAAATATTCACATATATAATTGATGTGTATGCGTTTTCTTACATTTTTTTTGCATAACTTACTTGCATTATTTTAAGGCGTAATAACAGATTTAAAGCTCCTACATACTGGCTCGACTTGTCGCTCGACGCGTCGCGACACAAAGGCCCCGCTTGTAGCGCTACACGCGGTGTCTTTGCGTCGCACAGTGGAACGAATGTATGGGAGCGGTTGGACGTAGACATGTCCGAAAAATAAGAGTAAAATTATGCCAAACTAATGATGCCATCTTATTTGATTACTTAATGCCTTCATAAATTGTGGTGATGAATTTCTTCATAACTCCCATATTTCGGGAGTAATTTGAGAAAATGTGAAATTTTACTATGAAAATGAGTGTATCGAGCTCTCTCCCTCCTGATTCCGGGCTTGTTTCAAGTAGCGGTCTCTAATATCGTAATGCTATTACTAAGAGCTATATTTAATACTAAGACACATAGTGCGCCAAATGTGCACTTTCTGGGATAAAAGGAAATGAAAATTTAAAAAAAAAAACGTTTTTTCCCCATTTGTATTTACTTTAAACCGCAGACAGACTTATTAAGAGGTCTATAAATATATTATATATATACAGAAATATATATTAACAAAAATATTCACAAGAACTGATGAGAGTATGACTTTTAAGTAAGTTGATAATAAATTACCTAGTTTCATTAAAAGTACAATAAATAATTAAGATGTAAGCTCTAATTTACTAAGTTACACATTTTAAAACAATAACATCATTTAATTATCTTCGTCATCATCATCATCATCAATTAATTCAAATTCAGAATCGATGTCCGCTAAATCATTTATGTTAACAAATTCGATATCACTTTTCTCAGAATCCGTAAGCTCATAAAATTCCTTAAAAGAAGATTTTTTTACAAACTTATTTCCTTTTGGACGGATACTTGTAACAAGTGGATCAGAAGACAGTAAAAGATTGTGCATAATATCTTCATTGCATGAGATACTGCTATGCTTTCGAGAATGCCCCTCTCTATATTTTCTAAAATCTTTATTTCTAGCCTCAGATGCCTCTTCGGATAGAAAACCAATGGGCACAATTGACATGTTCTGAACTATGTCTGGCCCATGCATTAAAATTTTATGAAGTGAAGAAGGCATATAATACCATGGGTATAACTCCACGTAAAGCTTAGCAGTATCAAAGCAGAACTCTCGGAATTTAGTTACGTTGATCTTCTCTCCTGATGAAATACACTGCAAGATCACACAGATTTTTCTTAAAAGCATAGCATCTATTCCGGTCAGTTCAGCAGATTTAGTGTAGTTTTCAAAAAATCTCCTTGCCGAGTTGCCATTGTTGGTGGATCCACTGCCTTGTTTCACAACATCGAGAAGTAAGCCCGTTTCTCTTCTTACAGCCTCTTGAACTCTTTTCTTCCTGTCATCAACTTGCCTTTTTGCTATATCACCCCTTACTTGCCATGATTTTATGTCTAATTTGTAGGAAATGTGTAATAAGCATTCCATTGAGCGAATCCAAGCGTGAAGGGTGCTTAAGCTATATTTATACATGTCCTCGTTTGCGTGTTTATCTTTGATTAACTCTAAATTATTCATTTCTTTAGGACAAGCCTTGCATATGTCACACACTGAAGCTGCTGTATTGGATATAATGGAATGAATTTTACCATCAATCATTGTCAACAGCAGTTGGTGTTTGACACTAATTCCATCAGTGATGGTGGATGGAGTTAAGGCTTCAATCTCTGCTTCGATTTCAGCCATCTCTCTCTGCACATTTTCTTTGGTTTCCTTTATAAACTTAAACAATATTGGCCGGCAAAATGAAGTGGAAGATGGTCGCTCGTTTTCCCAAATTGTTACACCTTTTGAGACGAGCCGCAGTGGTACAAGACTAATCATAAAATTACTAGCAAGATCGATTTGCTCATCTTCACTCGTCCTTTGATGATAAATGCTTTGGCTAGATGATCCGTCAAAACCCCATTTGCTGGTCAATACGAGCTGTTGATTGGGATCAACAGGGGTTTCTAACGACCTAATAAGTCTTCTTGAGGTTAAATCCATCAAGGCTTGTAATTTGATTTTTGCAGAGCTCTCTGTAACTGTGAGATCTTCTTTGGCCGGATAGCACTTAATTTTTTCTTTAACCAACATGTAGTAACTCGGGTATTGAAGAGCTCCTTCTTGAGTGTTGAAATCCCGAAGAGTGTTATAGCGCCATTTCGATAAGTTCATCGATACATAAAGAGCCAATGCCTTCAAAGGGGATATTTCCCGTACCTGAATTGATTTACCTTCAATGAAGGCTTTGATTTTTGAGGCCTCTTCTGGATTCTCCGTCAAGTATTTCATAACATAAGCTGTATCGCTTTGTCCTGCCTTTTGAAGCGCCCTTTCGGCCGAAAACATAATTTCAGCGCTGCTACTGCTGCATGAAAGACTATCTTCAGTGCGTCTTCTTTTTTGCCGGTTACTAAGGTCCTCAAAAGATTTACGAGGACTAGGATGTGTACAAGTTGAAGCATCAGATTTAGCAGGAGAAATTATGGGCTCGATGACGTCACTTATATTTTCTGTAGAAGGTTCCATATTTTCATTCTGTAATTCCGGCCATTGAATTGCAGCCTGTAGCCAAATCTCATGTTTCTTCCGAAACTTATCTGTGCTTCTTCCAGACTGTGTCCATTTTGCATAAATGCGGTAGCAAAATCGACGACACCAGTCTTTTAAACTTGTTTCAGCACTTTCACATAACTGAACACAACTGTTATCTTTTAAAACACTGAACAAATAGTTAAAGTCGCGTAAATCTTTATGTGCGCGTGCGCATAAAGCAACGTGAATATCAAGATTTGTATTAAAATTTGGAAAATACATTGCGAGATTAGCTTGGATACAACGAGATGTAAATCAACACTGATTTTAAAGTTACTAATAGTGACCTATTTATATAAAATCCAGGTATCCCAGGTATCCTTTGTTAAATATTGCAAGGTAATTAGTTATTGTGATAATTAGTAAATGATGCATGCTAAATTAGTGTATTAAGAGCCATTTAGTAATTAAATAATAGCAATGTTCTTATCAGTAATCATTAGTGCATCAGTTTTATATGTAAACCTTAAGTCCCTAATTATATATCCTAATTAGCTTATATCTTCTCTAATTGGCTGCTCAGAAATGTTATTGTAATAAGGTAAACCTTTAGAAAAACGGTTTTAATCAACAAAATAAACAAAAAATAAAAAAATTGTGTTATAAAATAAACATCACTCTTTATCCCAGAAAGTGCACATTTGGCGCACTATGTGTCTTAGTATTAAATATAGCTCTTAGTATTAGCATTATGATATTAGAGACCGCTACTTGAAACAAGCCCGGAATCAGGAGGGAGAGAGCTCGATACACTCATTTTCATAGTAAAATTTCACATTTTCTCAAATTACTCCCGAAATATGGGAGTTATGAAGAAATTCATCACCACAAGTTATGAAGGCATTAAGTAATCGAATAAGATGGCATCATTAGTTTGGCATAATTTTACTCTTTTTTTTCGGACATGTCTACGTCCAACCGCTCCCATACATTCGTTCCACTGTGCGTCGCGTCGCGTCGCGCGACAAGTCGCGCCAGTATGTAGGAACCTTTAAAGTCACTAAAATCATAAGATCGCTTTTAGCGACAAGACTGCTCATTGTGTCTCCCTATGTAAAATTTGTACATTTATATCTGTAATACTGGTGTACTTAATATAGAGTATTGTTTCTATATAATGTTATTTGGTGCCGTTACGAGAGAAGATCTTGCAAGTTTGTTTGTACCTACTTAATAAAGAGTATTTTTTCTATTCAATGTTATTTCGTGCCGTTACGAGAGAAGATCTTGAGTGTGTTTTTTCTGTGTGTTGTGTTTATATGAATGTCAACGGGAATACCGCAATTTGAATTATTAACTAGCTGACCTGACAGACGTTGTTCTGCCCAAATTCAATAATTCATACAAAAATCCCCTTAGAAAAAGCACTTACAGTTTTTCCTAAATTTTATTTTACGGGAACCTTTTAATTTTTTTCTATACATAACAACCTAATTCTGACCATTACGAACATTTTAAAGCAAAAGTTAGCCAAATCGGTCCAACCGTTCTCAAGTGATGCGCTTACCAACGAAGAGCATTTTTTTTTTTTTTTTTAATATAAATAGGTTAAAATGAAAGCACGAAAGTCACGATGGGGTAATATCTGTAGGGATAAAAACCCCAAAACAAATTAACAGGAAAAAAATAATAATTTAGTGTTCTATGACGGACGGTCAACTATTTGTCTGACGGGAGTAGATAATCAATTATTTGTCTGGTGGAACCGATATTTTACTGTTTTTATGTAAAATACTAGTATTAAGATCTAATTATTCGTAGTCTAATCGTGTAAAATGCGTAAAACTCGCTCCATGCGTAAACGAGTTATGAACTCCAATAAGATTAAATAACTAAAATATACATAAGAATTATATAGAATTTAACAGATGTAATCAACCAAGATGCAAATTGTAATGTATGGTTGGTTACTAGTGATGAGTCCCTCACTCATGAGGTCCCTCGTTTGAGGTCCTCGTGATCGCAAATTGAAAGAGTTACTCGATTTTCAACAATGAACCACCTCATTACCTCACCTCACCTCATTCGTTCACGCGTCCTCAAAAATTGACATTGACAATATGAAATTGTGGCGAGGGGTGAGGCGAGCGAGGTGAGGCGTGAGGCGTGACTCGCGAGTGAGTATTGAGTGGTTGAGTGATGAGCTCCTCAACGAGTGAGCGAATGAACCGATTTAAAAAATTGTATAGAATTAAAGAATGAGTGAGGTGAGGTCTGGTCTCGATTTTTTGGCAGCATAATAAACATTAACATTATGATTTTGGTATGTACCTAATGAAATAATGTACCTAAGTATGTAATGATGTTAGTTGTGTCATGTGTGTGTGGTGAGTGTGATACTGATGTTTGGTAGGATATTAATTATTTAGATTAAAGTACGAACACAAACAAAACAAAAGTCTACGTAATTGTTACAAGAAAATCACGTAAACTGTTAAAATTAGTATGTAACATTATTAGTCAAAACGAATTTTAAAGAAAATATTTTTATTTCAGCTATGGTTAATTATTATGAACTCTAAAAGCATCAGCATTAGATTGATAATCAAGTGTCATTGATTCGTTTATTTTGGCGGTCTAAAATTTATGAGCGAAAGAAAATGATATGTGTGAGAGGTGAGAGAGATTTGCTTAATCGGACGGAGAGTCGTGAGTACTCGTGAATGTCGTCGCGCCCGCCCGCCTCGCTCCCTCGCACGTTCGGCTGAGTTCGGCTCGGGCTCACGACTCGTGAGGTGAATACGCCGTTGAGGATTCCTCAAATCCTCACCTCAAATGAGGGGTACCTCGTGAGGACCTCACGAGGCAAAATGAGGTGCTCCCTCATCCTCAAATAAAATTGATGAGTTACCCATCACTATTGGTTACATCAGATGTTTTTTTTTGAAAGGTGTTATTTCGCAATAACGACCTTCTTCAAAAATATAATAGGATAAACCTACTATCCCTACTACGGAACCCTAGTACGTGGGTATCCGTCTGTCTGTCGAACTTCAAACATTCAACGCGAGGTAGTCATGTTGCGCCGGTAACGAAACCATAGCGCGATTCAGGAATCGGCGCTCAACTAACAACGCCATCTAGGGAGGCAGAAGGTAAACTTTTGACTGGTATGGCGTTAAAAGTTTAGAGTTTTCACCGTTTCTATGTATTACTTTGAATTATTATACATGGAAAAAAGCACCAATACACTCTCTCGCTCTCGCCCTTAATACTAACTCTCTCTATCTCACCTTTGGTATTCTAATCTCCGGACAGTTCAGGCGAAAATTGTATCCAGCTGGACAGTCTAGGATCCAGCGGCACGTCTGGCCTGCGGTGTAGTTGTTAGGATAGTTGGGGCTGTATATGTAGCGGGTACTACCCACCGGAACCTGAGGAACAAACTTCAATTAATACCGACATAACTTTATCAATATGATTGAAATCAAGACTGATTACTTAACCAGTTTCAGGAAGGCCAGTCAAAGTAGGCCTAGTACCTTTATTTGCCAGAATCATGGTAAATATTATTATTGGAAAGAAGTTCCTTGTCGCACGTTGTACTCTACATACTTGGCGAATAAGAACAAGACCGAAGAACGTGTAACATTCCATGTAAAAGTGATTCTGATATCCTATTTACAGAATAAACAATTTCATTTCAATTCAAACATTGTTATTTTCATTGCCTGTTATTTAATACTCTTACATAATAAACAGTGAAGTGAGTTCGTTCCAACCGGGTGTCCCAGGACATATTTTTTTGTTATAATGAAAATAGATCTACACTAAGTTTTCAAGACAAAATATTGTCAAACTCTCGGACTGAAATCAGAGAATATCGAATCACCTGACAAGAGTTTCACAGTATTTTACATGAATTTGATTTTCATCACAGAATGCTCATAACACAGAAGAATTTGCTTGCCTGCAGTTTTAATATTTTGAGAGCGATTAAAAATGAATAAAATAACTGAGAAAACTTACACTTTGATAAAAATCGCAGTTGGCATCTTGAGCTGACGAGTAATTCAGCAACCAAAGTAACAAAACCAATTTGAATTCCATTTCTGAAAGAAAAATAACAAATAATCAATACAATTAAGGGTTTCCCTGACAAGTATCCAACACTTTTTATCAGTGAAAGAATGTATGTAATCAGATCAGAACTTCTAGAGATTATACCACTTACAAACAAACAATTTTACCTCTTAATAATAGTTTTACAATTTAGTAATTATTCACGTTTGGAAACATGTAATTCACATCCCTTTCTTCCAGCACCATTCGAGTTAAAAGGGCAAGGACCACCTCGTTTATATCTACTGCTCAGACAACTTATCGTGTTCCGAATTTTTATTTATGTAATTTTTATATATATATTTCATTTATTGCATTATAATATGTACATAAAAACAAATATAGGTACCTAATTAATTAATAAAAAGAACTAAAACTATACACAAACTAAAATAGGGCGTCGAAAATTAGGTAATTAAACGTTAAAAATTAAACATCAGTAATTAAAAACATTGTTGAGATTAGATACAAACCTCTTTCACAGCACTGCCTACACTAACCCCTGCTAAACGACTAACTGTCAAACGAACCACCTCGTGCGTGAAATTTAATAATATCAATACAATTATTTGTGTCCCAGAATTAGCATAACAATTGTCTCGTTCAACACCTGAACAAATCATTATTATATTGTTAAAATACTTGTTTACGTTGATGGGACTTTGTTGGCTTTACATAATTTTACCTCATGTAGGAAATTAATAGCTTCTGAACTGGGAAATTATTAGCTTCTGAACTATAGCCTTGGCTCGAACATGTTTTTCTATAGTAAATTATTTTTATTACTTTGTGATGAGACTTCAAATACGCTCAGGTAGCGACAACATTTTCGTCGCCATCCATCCATAATATTTTACTTGATATTCGTTAGACTGGAAGCCGACCCCAAGATCAGCCTTTTGTGTTACAGGCGGGAGGTCTTTGCGGTCTGATCGCAGGGAAGAACTGTACTTGCACATGTGCAAGTCCAGGTCTTCCCTGCGATCTTCTGTAGGTCGTCCACCCATCTTGCTATTGGTCTGCCAACGCTTTTTGTAGCGTTTCTCGGCACACGTTCCGTTTCCGACCCCATAAAAGTTAGGAATATGATGATGATGAAGAGGATTCGTGCTATATTCAACTGTCTTGTGCAATTTGTCTAACTAGCTTTCATATAATTATGTTAATTTACGATTGAGTATGGAATGGCTTGACCCTTCGTTGACCAAACATTGATTTCCTTTACGCCAGTTAAATGCCACGCAATTACAATTTATGGATCAAAGAGTTTTGACTAACCCTCAATCGCAAATGAAGACATAATATTCTAGTAACCAAAGAGCAGGCCCCCGCAACACAGGCAACAGGAAGGAATACGGGTGGGTTTTAGTCAGTAAGAGTCTGACACACCCTGCCGCTCCGCCCAGAGCGGGAGAAGTTATTTGATGATTTCCCACCCTCAAAAAAAAAAGAAAAAAAAAAAAAAAAGTAACCAAGCGCTTTATAATTTCTAAAGTCACGATAGTATCGTGGACATTCACGTCTACGTCTATAAAATGTATGGAAATACGTGCACGTTACAACGTTATCGTGGACGGAAATTTAAAAGTGTCTTCATATATTTCTATAAATTTTACGTACCTGTGTTACCGTGATGCCGCGACGTGGACGTGGACGTACACAATAATATCGTCGCGTTAGAATTTTTTAAAGCGCACAATGACTGCATTTCTGTCAAAAAGACACTTTGCTAAAACAATAGAGTCTCGTACATAGGGATAGAGTCGTATGCAGAGGATTCCTTTGTAACTATTACACCTCTGCAGCAGTACCTGTAATCCCGAAGCTTTAGACAGAGCCTCTGCCTAAACCTTCGGGGATTACAGGCGTGATATTGTGTTGCTGTCTTAAAGTAGTCAATCTGTCAGTCAACACTCTGTCCTCTAAAAATATCTCTCGGATAGTCGACCCAACCTTGAGATCCCGGTTAGTTCCATACCGTCCGCACCACAATCAATGGCCCTTCACAGCGTGGATAGTGCTGAGCTGGAAAATATCATCCTTAGCCTTAAAGACTGTTTGTGCTGTTGGAGTTGACGGTATATCCCCCGCAATCGTGAAGACGACTCGTCACATTCTTATTCCGATCCTTGTTTTCATCTTCAATTTCTGCTTTTCAACAAGAACTTTTCCTGGTGTTTTCAAAGCTGCAGTTCTCCACCCTATCTATAAGTCGGGAGACAAGGACAATTTCGCTAATTACAGACCCATTTCAGTGTTGACTACCCTCTCAAAGATATACGATAAAGTTATAAACCTTAGACTCACCAAATACCTAAATAAATTTAACCTTCTTTCTAATAATCAGTATGGCTTTAGGACTGGAAAATCCACCGAAGACTTAACTAACTTACAGATACGATTATTGGCCATTGGGAGAATAAATACTCTTGCCATCTTTTTACACTTATCCAAAGCCTTCGACACTGTCTAAATTCCCATACTTCTTTCGAAGCAAGAGCATCTTGGTATTCGCGGGACGGCCCATGATCTCTTCAGGAGTTATCTTACAGGTCGTAAACAAATAACAAAACTTCAAAACTGCCTCAGCAACCAGGAGATGGTTACTTTTGGTGTCCCCCAGGGCAGTGTCCTGGGGCCCCCACTTTTTCTCATATACGTGAATGAGCTGTGTCAGTTATCCTTACCCAACTGCAAAATTATACCTTATGCCGATGACACAGCACTAATTGTTCACTGGACTGAAACTCGCCTCAACTCGGAGTTTGCCTTGAGCACCGTCATGAGGTGGCTGACCACAAATCTTCTCACTCTAAATGTCAATAAGACCAAATTTATCTCAGTCTCTACTATGAAGTCAAGTCAGCCCCCTACACCGATTGAAATTCGTGCGCACACCTGCCCAAACGGTGTAAGTTTGGGCAGGTGTGCGCACGAATTTAAACTAACACGAATATAAACTGTGGCTATCAACAATTAGAACTAACACGAATATAAACTGTGGCTATCAACAATTAGAAAATACCTCTATTATTAAATATCTTGGAGTCACTCTTGATAGCAATCTGAAATGGAAGCAACATATTGCTTCAACTGTAGCTCGTGTGGGAAAACTCATATATATATTTTTAACAAGCTCAGAGGCGCGGCCGATTTTAGCTGTTTATTAACCGTCTACGTCTCAGTCTTTTCTGGGGTATTGCCTAACTGTCTGGGGTGGTGCTGATAGAACAGTGATGCTTCGAGTCGAACGTGCGCAGAGAACTGTCCTGAAGGTGCTGGCAAGGAAACCGATCCGATATTCGACATCCTCTTTATATACCCTCTGCCAGGTCCTCACCGTCAGACAACTATTTATCCTCAAAACCATTCTTCGCAAACACAGCTAACTTACCTTTGATCTTATCCTTTGGGTATGTTACACTGAGTCTCGCAAACAAATTGAACAAACGCTTACACATCTACCAATTAACCAAGAGCAAAATGAAACTTGACTCCTGGTTAAAATTACAAAATTATGATGAAATAGAGAAACTCGTGGAAGTGTAAAACGCCTGGTACTACCTCACACGCCTCAACAAAATCACACACAACACACATGCCACAAACACCACAAACACCTCTCGCGCAACTCATTGACATTCACCCACACACACCACAATAACTCAACGTCAAGATCCATCCCAAATCATAATATGTCCTGTAGGTACTGTTTATTTTTATCATATATTATTATTAATTATTTAAATCGAAATTAAATAAAATAACATAATTACATATTAAGCACTTTTTGCGTGGAACATCACTCCATTCTGTATCTGTACATTCTGTATCTGTTAAGTGGCTCTAAATTTAAAACTTGATGGCAAGAGACTAGATGCTATTACAGAAACTATATTTCTAGGAATTACTCTAGATTCAAAATTGCAATGGGGAGCCCACATTAGAGCTCTTTCAGGTAGATTAAGTTCAGCTGCATATGCAGTAAGAAAAATTAGACAGTTGACTGATATAGCCACAGCTAGGTTAGTATACTTTGCTTATTTCCACAGTATTATGTCTTATGGCGTTCTGCTGTGGGGATCGGCAGCTGATGTAGATTCAATTTTTATCTTACAAAAGAGGGCAATCCGCGCAGTATATAGAATGGGTCCTCGTGAGTCCCTTAGAAACAAATTCAAAGAAATTAATGTACTAACTCTGCCTTCTCTTTATATCTTAGAAAGTATTTTGTATGTTCGCAAGAACTTATGTCTTTTCAAAACAAGAAGTGATTTCCATAATATAAATACACGTAGTAAACATGAAATTGTGATACCCAAATTTAGATTAACAAAAACAAGCAAATCATTTGTTATCAACAGTATCCGCTTTTATAACAAGTTGCCAAAGTCAGTTACAGAACTTAGCGATGGAAAGTTCAAAACCCACATTAAACGTGTCCTTATCAAAAACGCATATTACAAGATTAAAGACTACGTTGAAGACAAGGAAGTTTGGCAATAATTCCTTCCGCACATGTGGCTTCCCTGGTACATCAGAAACGGCATAACTATGGAAATATCTATTAACTGCTCCCAAATTACGATGTTTATTATTATTATTTTTTAGACATACATTTTTGACATTATATTTTCACTATTTGACATTATATACCTACAATTTATATTTCAGACTTAATATTATTAATATAATTTTACATGGATTCTTGTGTACGTTGTGAATGTGAGAACGTTGTAGGCTTAATAGACTAGATCTTTTTTTCTTTAGACCGTTTCCTTTTCTCTTTTTTTTGTTAAGTACTTCTCGACAGGCCTACACTGTTCTCCCATACCTAATTTGTGTAATTTGAAAACATTGTAAAAGCCAATTATTTTTAAAAGAGTAACCGTGGAGTTTCTTGCCGGCTCTTCTCCATAGGAAACGACCAATTGGAACCGTGCACCTAGCTTCTGACGTTTCATAAGTGCCCATGTAGGTTTATGTGAAATAAAAATATTTTGATTTGATTTGATTTGATCTGGGGAAGGGCGTTGTTAGCTGCGCTACAGTTTATACTTTTGCAGCTATCATCGTTTTACATGTTTTACTTAGTCTTGTGTTATTGTTCCGAAATAAACTTTTTATTATTTTATTATTTATTATTCAATCGCGGACGAGGCGCTTTAAAGTAATTCTAACAACGTTTTGATCTTCTTTAGCAAACAAAGTAAAATGGAGAAATAATGCCGTAGTAGTGATAATAATGTTATTACCTGATAACTTCTTCGTCTGCCTGTAACTCCTCACTGTTTGGAAGAGAGGGATTTACTCAACATGTACCCGCCAGGTACACCGCAAACCACAGTCGGCACAATACTTGTACTCGATAAGAAGATAATTAATGTAGATTATTTTATTGTTATTTTGATAACGGTGATTATTAACTTTTTGTAAATACCCGAAATAGCACAGGATGATCTAAACACGTGGGAAAAGTCAAAGTATTTCAGTATATTAGTTTCTGTATCACCCAGTTTGACTGGTACAAAATGCCCATGGCAGTTCGCTTCTGTCCAGTTGTACCTACTTATGTCTAATGAATACAAAGAAAACTTACAAAGAAAGAGAAGAGAATATTTCTTTCCAAAATTTAGTTTCCTTTTTTTTATTAACATTAACTAAATTAAATTAAAACTAAGAAAGGCCCTCGGGGCATTGTATCGAGGATACTGGCGGCATTTCCTCGCTGAACTGCAATGCTGATGCGTTGCGCGAGAAAGCCGCCAGCTTTTCGGTCACCAAGACGTCAACTAGACGTTTCGTGATTTCCGCAAATAACTTATGCGCACTGGGACCCCACGGACCGAGGGTCTCGACGCCAAAGGGCACAAAGTTGTACTCTCTGCCAAGGCCTCCATATTTAATAACTTTCGGATTTTCGGCATTTTCTGCCGCTGCACCCGCTTTAAAAAGTCCGTTGGAGGTGGGACGGTGCCAGTGTGTCTACACAGGTAGCGTCCCACACAAGCATCCGTCTCAGGCTCCTGTATGGGCGCGCTCTCTGGCGCTGCGGCCAGCCCGCCGGTTGAGCGCGGCCCAAAGGGTCATGGCCATCCGGATGGTCGGGGGATACCGCACGGTCTCCTGTGAGGCAGCGAGCCTCCTTGCCGGATTGCCGCCATGGGATCTGGAGGCAAAAGTCCTCGCGCACGTATGGGAGTGGCGCGAGGAGGCGAAACGCCGGGGCGTTAGTCCGCTGCCGCGAGAAATCGCGGCACAGCGGACGGAGCTCCGGCGGGATCTCATGGCGTCATAGAAAGTACGGTTGTCGCAACCCAGTGCTGGGCACGCCACGATTGCGGCGATAAGTCCCCTCTTTGAGGAGTGGCTGGAGAGGCGCCACAGCGTCCTCACCTTCCGCCTGACGCAGGTCCTCACCGGACACGGCAGCTTCGGGAGGTTCCTGTGTCGGATAAGGCGGGAGGAAACGTCCGGGTGTCACCACTGTGTGGATCGCCCGGAGGACACGGTGGAGCATACGGTGGAGGTCTGCCCGGCTTGGGCAGAGCACCGCCGTGTCCTCGTGGAGGCGATCGGCGGCAGAGACCTCTCGCGTCCGGCCCTGGTTCAGGCCATGGTACGGAGCGATAGGGCATGGGCAGCCGTCACCTCCTTCTGCGAAGCAGTAATGCTCGTGAAGGAGGAGGCGGAACGGTTGAGGGAAAGGCAAGTTTCGCGCCCTCTCGCCCCTAGCCGCCGCAGGAGACGCCCAGGGCGTCGGAAATCCCGGGCGGATTTCCGGCCACCGTAGGCGCGGGCTTGCGGACGGTGAGCAATGGGTAGCTCACCGTCCGGTAAGGACCAGGCCCGGGTCGACGGCGCGTTGTATTCCACGCGCGCCTCAAAGAGATGTCAGCACATATAGTAGGGGTCCACCAGGGCCGATGCCTGCCGGGGTCGCGGGAAGGTACTTATGGGTCACTGAGGCCCCCGCAACACAGGCAACAGGAAGGAATACGGGTGGGTTTTAGTCAGCACACCATCAGGTCTTTTGCCATCATCTCTGACAATGCCAGTCGGCTCAAGAAGTGCAGGCACATTGATGCTGGCAAGAGACCGGCGGATTATGTCGCATGTCTTGAAAAGCGGCCTGCACTTCTTTGACAACAAAATCCGTGGTGACCCAGTCGGTCCACGTCCGTGCCGTGTGTGTGGAATGCATACCGTGACCCCAAGCTGTAGACCAGTCGCCAGACAGGTCAGAGCGAGGTCGGATCCAGGAAGGTACCGGTATATGGAGAAGGATGAGCATGTAGCCAATGACCGGCCTCTCTGGCTCCGACCGCCAAAAGTCTCAGAATCAATTTGTATGTTCCCCTTTTTTTAAATAATAATTTTACAATTGGTATAAAAATATAGAATATAGCTTGGGTTGGCCGCGTTTAGCAAATTGGACGACATTCTGAAATCAGTAAAAAATCCACAGTCTGAAGTCCCGCCTCTATAACTGGTGAGTTCTGCCTACCATGACGTACGGTGCTGACACGTGAACGCTCACGAAGGAGGTTGTGCACAGGGTAAGAGTTGCGAGGGTTGCAGAGAGCCATAGAACGTTCCATCTTTGGCATAAGGCTTATAGACCGAGTTCCAAACGTCGATATTCGAAGACGTACGTAAAATACTGTCAAACTTAAATAACCTGGACACCTGGCAAGGTGGAGTGATGACGGGTGCAGTAAGGCTGGGACTGAGTGGCGTCTAAGGACTGGAAGAAGAAGTGTCGGTCGTCCGGTGGCGAGATGGACGGACGACATTGTGACCATCGTGGGTAGAACCTGCACCCTAGTTGCGTAACATTTTGAATCACAATCCGAATGTTTTGAAGCATGTTGCTAATCCATTGCTTCCTAGGTTTGAAAAATTCGTCTACTGAACAAAGTAAATAACGCAATGGACGAGGGTGAACTGTCAAAATGAAATCCATTGCGAACTATTGTCATTTTATTTGTGTCACGAAATTACAAAGGGCCTCATGACTTAGAGATAGATAGGTGACAGAAGTGACAGATTGAGCATGGAATAAGTAAGTACTTTTAATAACATGGAAATAGTAAGTACTGGGCGACCACTACTTCGTATTATGAAATCGATATTTATTCTATGTTTCGTCAAAACAAAGTTTATTTTATTAGGTACGACGCTTAATTACCACATACCTCCATAAACTCACGTCTTATTCCCATGGGGAATAGAATAGGAAGGTGTGAGTTTATGGAGAATTAAGCAATTAGCAATTCAGAATTAAGCAGAGTAGCAGTTACTTTTCTTTTCTTTTCTTTTATTTTGTTGGTATAGTGGTGTGCTAGCTGACATATGGCTAATAATTTAATGTTTTGTGTTGCACGTGGTGTAAATTGTTTTTGCATACTGTTGTATACAGTTCATTTTTTCTTCTTCTCTTACTGAACAGCTATGCTGCTGGGGAGTTTGTTGGTCACTTCTTCTTCCCAGCTAAAGCGCTAGGAAGTGGTGAAGGGTGGGCGTTTTGGGGGACTGTCTTATGTAATTTTGACGTTCGAAAAGTGCTGATTCTCAGCCTAGTTTGAATAAATGACTTTTGATTTGATTTGATTGATTTGATTTGATTTGTGATGTGACAGTGGCGTTCTATAAATTCTGCTTATTTCTTTAAGCAGAATTTATAGAACGCCACTGTTACAATCCTTACAAAAGTACTCCTTTTGTCCACGTTCATGCATCTGATCATACACGCGCCGTTTGGCTTATTACTCATAATTCTTTGAAAATATTAATTAATTTTCGGAAAAGCGTCTTAAAGTGAATCGAATTAATTAATAAGTTTTCCATGGCAAGTGACCATCTGTGAAAACATTCGTCAAACGTAAAAAGTCAGTGTTAAAGCCTTAATACACAATATATCCTATACTCAGACTTTAAATGAACTGCAATAACATTACACTTCTTACTATCATCTCGTTAAAAATAATCTAAGTTATGACGAAATGTCAGTAACAAGTGTCATTTTACTGCAGCTAAATAGGCGATATGCATGTTATGTTTTTTTCACTATATCAATAATAGACAGTAATATAAACCCAAGAAAAGTATTAAAACTTAAATTCAACTACAGCTTGTTGCTCAAAAAAAAAAATTAATTCCAACATTTTTCTACTATACAGTTCAAGCTGAAATCGCACTTACTTACTTACCTTATAATTTCAAGCACTTTGCTAAGAATAGATTTTTCTAAACATAGTTTATTTCGTCACTTCCGGCATTGTCGAAGAATACGCGTTTTGAGTTTGCGTTCCGTTCCTCCAAAAAAAACGCAACATAAATTAATGAATTGTAAAATAAGTAATGCACGATTTTAAAAAAAAAAAATAGGAAATTGTTTCTTGACTCCTACACAATATATATTTAAATAATGGACAAGTTTTGAATTACTTGCATATTCCCTATTAAAAGTCTTAGTGTAATTATATCTATTACTAAGTAATTAAGTGTCTACCACAACACGGAATTTAAAACGAAAAAGTCAGGTTGTTTTTGCTGACCAAATCTGCAAAATTTCACCGTAAAAACGTATATACAAGGTGTCGTTTTGCATCCTCGTCCAATTTCAGGAGGCTGCTATGAAAGACATATATAATCAAATAAAATTACGATACCTGCTCAATAATTAATACATACTTGTTTTTTTAGTTATTTAAGTTTGACAGTATTTTAGAATACACCACTTACGTATGTGGTAGTGTGTGTGAAAAAGGGCAGTTACAGTGAGCTATCACACGGGCCGCGTTTTAACATGCGTGTCCCACACATGCCGATTTCCGAAAATTAGAAAGAAAAAAGAAAAATAGAGACCTACTTATTTTATTATTGGTTCGTGTCGAGAATCATTAGCATAAGTTACCTCCTTGAATTTGACGAGGATGCAAAACGACACCTTGTATATATAATAGAATAGAATATATATAATAGAAATGAATAGAATAGGCGGGCTGAAGACGACATTATGACACATTCCCTTTGAAACATCCTGTATAATATGTACGTTTATGAGAGATATCTAATAGTAGATCTGTATCTAAACCTTAATCACTTCCCCTATCTCTCCTATAAATCTTAACTTTCAAACTTGTTAAAACAAATACCGAAATAAGTTTCCTTGTAGCGAAGATTTTATTATCTTACTAGCTGCGTCCCGCGGTTTCACTCGCATAAGTCTCGATCCCGTGGGAATATCAAGACAGCCAACAGTCGGTATGCATTTAAATGGAAATTGCAGTTATTTTCGAAATAAATAGCTTTGAGTCATCTTAATTATCCCTTTTCATTGAATTTGTATGTATTTATATTATATATAATGTAGGTAAGTATATATATGTAGTAAATATGTATGCATGTGTAGCTATTTTATTTATTATCTATTATTTATGTTATCTTTTAATATTTTTATCCATATTATCTCTTTACCACTCTTGGTTGAGAATGCCTCAGGCTTTTAACTTATTGTGTGCGAGAAGTTTAAATATATAAATAACTACAGTATTTCCGAGTGTCAGGGTATGTTTTATGTTGAGGCGCAGGTATGATTTTAGTGACTTTTAAATCTGTTATTACGCCTTCATATAATTCAATTAAATTATGCAAAAAATATATGTTAAACTAGAACGCATACAGATAAATTCTTTACGTGAATATTTAAGTATTGTAGTAAAATACTTTATGAAAAAAAATCTGGAAATAATGTCTACCCAAAGCATAAAAAACGATATTTCTTTCAAACTACTCAAGATATTTTTATGAATTTTCTTGTATGTACAGACTATTTTATTATCTATAATTATATCTGTGATTTTTTTCAAATATTCATATTTTCTTTACTAAAAATAAATATTCCCTATGAAACCGAACGGCGCGACGCGTATTTGTATGGCTAAGTTCAACGGCGATTACCGGACCCTTAAAACTAGAAATTTCACCCGAACGAAGTCATGGGCAGAAGTTTGTAATTCATAATCTAACACGGCTATACTGACCTGCCATATTTGCTATGTTTCAAGTAACAGGTGCAGAGAACATAATCAGCCTATAATATTCCCACTGCTGGGACACAGGTCTCCTCTCGGTGAGAGGTTCTAGCAACCCAGCATGGGTTGCTAGATGTCACATATCCTCGAATTTTTGGTTCTACGAGTAAGACATGCCGGTTTCCCTTACGATGTTTTATTTCACCGTTTTGAGAGCAGTGGTGATGAAATTATTTGCACAAAGTAAAGCGCCTGCCTGGGTTCGAACCCACAACCAGAAATCGTAATTAGGGGCCGTTACCACTGCGCCACCACTGCACTGCACAGAGAAAATCAGTAATATTATTTAGCAATTTATATATAGATAACTCCTGCTGTTGGTGTCATAGTTAAGCGACAAATAAGTACTATAATTACTTCTCAAAGAATTCCTTGCTCAGCGTTATCAGACAGTTTATAAAATAACTGAGAAAACAACAATTTAATAATTAATGAATATTTATTTATTTAAACTATACTACTCGCACTCAATAAGGTACAAAGGCGGACTTTATACCATAGGCTTTCTCCACCAAGGGTAAAAAGATACAGGTACTCTATTTGAGAGGAACACAATAATATTAAAAAAAAAGAAAAACGAGCGTGTCTTACAGTAGTACATATGATGTGTAACATCTGACATCTCACCTCGTGGCAATGCCCTCAATCTTATAAAAACTTACCTAAAAGGTCGTAGACAATGTACGGAGATATCGAGCCTGTGTTTAGGATCTAGAAAGGAATTAAAATCTATATCGTCTTTTAGAGAAATACAATATGGTGTCCCGTAGGGCAGCGTCCTCGGACCTTTATTATTTTTATTATATATATATATATATATATAAATGACCTACCACGTCATATACTTTATCCTATGGTATTATTTGCGGATGATAGCACATCAATTGTTTCATGTATCAATGAAGAATCATATGTAAATGACATTAACAATACAATTAATAATTTAATAAAGTGGCTTGACAATAATAATTTAGTTATTAATCTCCAAAAAACTAAAATCATGGACTTTTATCAACGAATATCTACGGGAGATATGGATATAAACTATAATGGTCAAACTATAGAAAAAGTAAACAACAAAATTTTTAGGAATTTTAATTGACAGCCAGTTAACTTGGAAGCCGCAAGCAGAAGATATATGTAAGCGTTTAAGCATAGCCGCGTTTATGTTGCATAATCAAAAAAAGTAAATTTACCGACAATATTAGTTTACCATGGTCTAGTAATTTCCATCTTAAGATTTGGTATAATATTTCGGGGTCACTGCAGTGAACGAGAAAGCATTTTCAAAGCTCAAAAACGCTGCCTGAGAGCTATATTTGGTCTTAAAGTAACTGACAGTTGCGTACCTATATTTAAGTCTCATAAATTATTAACCTTCCCATGCCTTTATATTCTTGAACTAGCAATATTTGTAATAACAAATCCATGTCTATTTGCAACTTTAATAGAAACTAGAAAACGAAGTACAGCTATGAGATCTCAATACCAGAATCTATTATGCACGGGCGCATATAAAACTAGCTTATTAAAAAGAAATGTTGGCTCTTTATATGGCTCCTGTAATCTTTAATAAAATACCTGACCAAATCAAAAGCAAAAATTTAAAAGGCGTTCCACAGAATTACCTGTAGATAAATGTTATTATTCTGTGCAGGATTTCTTAAATGATATTTTTTTGTAAATATCTTTATTATCCCCTACTTTATATTACATTTGCATGCTATATTAAGGCAGAATGTACATGGATCCTATTATATAATTTAACAACTTATTTTTTATGTACCTACATTCTAAGCAAATAAAGACCTATTCTATTCTATTCTATTCTCGGTAATAAGCAACTGAACAGCAACAGAAATTAACCTCAGAATTTTAAAAGCCCAATACTGAAATGTTTCTTCGAATAATTATTCATTACTAGTGGTCGCCCATTGGTCGAAATTCGACCCCCTCTACTTACAATCTTTATAGTACTTCCTAATAGGGTCTTATACCCATTTTTGAAAAGTGTCTTAATTAAATTCTATAGTGCTAATATGCCCCAAAAAAATCACAAAATTTTTATTCAATCGATAAGTGCCACAAAAATGCATTTAAATTTTAAATTTTCAAATTTCGCGCATAGTTTATCGAAAACGTTAGACGCAGTGGATGCCATGTTGCTCTGTGGTCATGACGTCACTTGACTATGTAAACAAATGCGCTGATCTATTATCTAACTATCAGTTGACAGTTGACTCGTTTTAGTTTACACAGTCGTATGACGTAATAACATGACGGCTACTATTTCATGGTGTTTTATAACAGATTAGAAAAACTGAAAACGTTGAATTGAATTTTAAAATTTATTTTGTTATTTTATGAACTAAACCTAACATTTACCGACTCCTTTTTGCCTAAACTATCTCGATAATATATTTATAGATTTGTTCTCGTATATAGTAAAATACCCTATTCCAGGAGTACACTAATTCCATGCTATTATAAAGTACTTACTTATACCATGCTCGAGCTACGTGATGTGTCACTTCCTGTCTACACACATTCGTCCCTTTTCAGGAAATCCAATCCCACTCCTACTTTCGGAGTGACACATCACATAATATTCTATTAAGTAATCTCTTCGGATGCAGCGACTCATGTAATTATGATTAGACTTCAGTTAGGTAAGTTTATTTTACCTTTAATATTATTAAGTATCAAAATTGGTATCTTCAATTGATTAAATATCATTTGTGTACATATTTGTTCAATATTTTCGATAATGGTTGACGTTATTTGATATTGTCGTAGGTGTTATGTCGGAAAGTAATTAGGAATCAGGTAACTAACCATACAGCGTGTATCAGACATGTGTGGTATCGCGAAAAAATAATCAAGTGTCCCAAACAATACTTCAATAATATTCGACCCAAATGTATATAATTTTTTCGCCGTCGCGATGATCGTCCTTTAAAAATTTATACAGTTTTATAGTCTGTACCACAGCCCCGAAAAATGAACACACATGCCTGATACACGCTGTATACAAGTCCAATAATTGTTTTTGTTTAATTCAACAACCTCAAGCGGTCATTGACACGATGTTTTTTACTTGAACGATATGAATGTATTGGGGGCAAAAACATAATAAAGGCTACGAGTTGCGTAGCTGAAGTCGTAGTTCGTAGCAAATCTTTCGTAGCAGAGGTCTACAAAAAGGCGATTGAATCTATTTTCGTAGCACTTAATTTTACAGTGCCGATGCCGTAGCTACTGCGTGTTAATCTGCCAAGCCTTTCACAACTACACTTGAGAGCAATAAAATCACACACGTTGACTTTTTGTTGTTAAAGCAGTTTTTTTCATGAATGTGTATACATATTAAAATAAAACTTACACTATTTGAATGTTTACTTCAGTACCTTTCTAATGATATCAAATACAGTGTAAAAAAAAAATACCCATAGGGGGTTTTAGGGCACAAAACCCAACATACGGATAAAATTACCCAATTTCGCTTAAGAAAGAATAAAAATAAAACTCAAAATGCTTGATCAAATTGTTTTTAATAAGGTCTATTCTCCCCTAGCCTTGATTACAGCTCTTAATCGGTTTTTCATGGACCGTATTAATTTCACCATGAAATCTTGTGGTATGGCGTTCCACTCCTCTTCAATGGCAAGTTGAAGCTCTTGGAGGCGCGTAGAAGCAGGGCTTCTTGTTCGAACTCTTCTTTTTAGCTCATCCCAGACATGCTCAATCGGATTGAGATCAGGACCACGAGCTGGCCACTCCATCGCGGTGATTCCAGCGTCTTCCATGTAGTCGCAAACTGTTCTAGCGACATGCGGTCTGGCGTCGTCGTGCATTAAGAGAAAATCTTCTCCCATAAGCCACGCAAGCGGCCTCACATGTTCTTCGAGCACTTCTTCGACGTATCGTGCAGCCGTCAAACTTCTCGATCTCGGGCCGGTATTCGCCGTAGTGATGAATACAATGTCAGTTTTAGTGTCCAACATTATGCCACCCCAAAACATACACGATCCACCTCCAAAAGCCACACGTTCGCTTATGCAGCATTGTGAAAATCGCTCTGATGACCTTCTGTAGACCCTAGAGCGTCCATCATGACCATGTATTGTCATTCTGCACTCATCAGAGAACATAACAGCCCGCCATTGGTCATACGTCCAATTTAAATGTTCCCTAGCAAATTGTAGCCGGACTTGTCGGTGAGCTGTGGTCAATTTGGGACCATTTTCTGGGCGATGTGAAGTCATTTCTGCTTCACCTAGTCTTCTTCGAACTGTCCACCGACTTATACTGACATTGCGAACTTCTTGAAGCTGTTGTCCCAGTTGAACCGCGTTCAGTTGCCGATTTCTCAAAGAGCTTGTCACAAGAAAGCGGTCATCACGCTCTGATGTTGTGCGTCGCCGGCCAGATCCTGGTCGCCGAATGTAGCCACCGGTCTCTTGGAACCTCTGGTATACACGGCGAACAGAGTAGCGGCTCAAATTTAGCCGTCGAGCAACTTCACTTTGGTTATGGCCTGCTTCGAGCAAGGCAATAACTTGAGCGGCTTCTGCGGGCGTGGTATCCATATTTTTCCAGTAAATCCGTACGCTTCCAGTAGAGATGTTATAACGTTGACCTTAGGTACGCAACTGATTAAAAATTCTTTTTTTTTTTGGTATGTCATCTCGTAGTTGATCTTGAGAGGTCGTGACTACTTAACCGGACTTTCCTGTGGCTGCCTTAAGCGAACTCAAAGCCTAAGCCTCAAATACTAAGCGACTGCACGCTAAGGGCACTCCCTGTGGGGTACGGACCTCGGCTTAGGGCGTCGCAGGTGGGAGGACAGCAAGGCAGGCTGGATCTGATCAGAGTATTAAAAATTCCAATAAACCGACCTTTTTATACCTGCGACTAAGGGTGCAAGTAGTGACAACGCAAACGCGTGAATTTGGGGAATTCGGTGTACGGTCGGTTTTTGTAAGTTACGTGAAGGTCAATGATTTTAATTTTATGTTTTTGTAAAGCTAAGCTTGTATGCTTTAATTTTGTCTAATGATTTTTACTCAATATCTTTAGATTTTAGAAAACAATCAGTAATAAACCAAATTACAAGGGGTGTGCGATTTTATTGCTCTCAAGTGTATTTTGGGGTCGGCTTCCAGTCTAAACTGATGCAGCTGAACATCAGTATTTTACATGACCTATCTGACCTCCACTACCCAGTTACTGGGTAACACGATACCCCTTGATAAGACTGCCTTTTGAAATTCGAACTACTGTTAACGACTGTCAAAGATTTACGAATGACAGCCGACACCAATGGCGTAACGTGCTTGCCGACTTGCCGAGGCACGGAGGGGTCTCGCTATGTAATGGATGGTCACCCAACCAACTGTGGTATCCAGGCCTCCTCTCTATGAGAGGGAGTGGGCTGTAATCAACCACGCGGGCCCAGTGCGGGTTGGTAGCTATGTTGGCAGCTAGTTGTCACATGTCTTCGAATTTTTGGTCCTAGGACATTTTCCTCACGATGTTTTCTTTCACCGTTTTGAGAGCAGTAGTGACGAAATAATTTACACAAAGATAAGTGCCTGTCAGGGTTCGAACCTACGACCGACAACTCGTAAGGGCCACTGGCCACCACTGCACTCCTGTGTTATTTATTACGCTTGATATAGGGTATTGTTTTATTTCACATATTAATTCAGTAAGAAAGTACTATTCTATTGATGTACTGAGGTGAACAATGAACGTGCTCTGGTAGCGTAAATACAAAGGCCGATGCAACACATACACCCATAGTCTGTGCTGCATTATCTTGCAAATTAAGGTCCGTCCGAACCCACCGCATTTGTTTGTACGAGTATAAAGCAATGACAAGGATTCAACGCAGACACCCATAGTATTATTTCAGTTAGATAATAAACTGTCGAAAATTGTGAACTGGGTGAAATGGGTCAGGTTAGGTTAGAACCGTGACTAATCGCGCGCGAGCCGAGCGAACGAAGCGAGCGGTGCTGCGACAGGTGTTACCGGCGGTTGCTACTTCCAAGTTGCTTGCAGCTAGGCAAGCTAATTAGTATTAGCGCAAGGTGTGTCACGTAGCAAGCAATTTTGATACCTGCAGTGTAGAAAGAGCTTTATGCTGGTACTTACAAGCCTTATTGCAGTCGGCTTTGTTAAAACAATGTCTTTCGGAGCCGATCACATTGCAGATAGTTTTCAAATGTCTGTGGTGTAATTGTGTTTGTAATACTTTATTCATACCCGCGGACGCGGAGCGGCTGCGTCGCAGAACAACTACTGTCTGTGTTGCATCGGCCTTTGTATTTACGCGACCTAGCAGTTAGCACTGGTAAAAAGCGGGATACAGTAAAGGCATTAAAATAATTTAAATCAAATTGTACATACCTGATTCAAACTTACTGACTTGCTATTGCAGGTATGTCAAATTCTGGTGTCCACTCCAAATTATTATTTTTAATCAATTTATTATTAATTAAGTAAATTAAATATTTTTTTTAAAGTATAATTTTGTTTTTACTTCAAATACCACTAGAAACACTGCTCTATTTTCTAAACCTTTTTGAACAAAAATTACTGATCCATTTTTCGGTGCGAAATAATCGTCGACATACTATTTTGAAATTAAGACCAAGTTAAATAAATCTGTACGAGTGTCTTCATTTGTACGAGACAATTAAATATAACTGAGTGATAAGGAGACACGATCGCACAAGCTAATACCTCGCCTGAAGGTTTCGCTACTGATAACGATATATTTTTCAGCTATTTAAATAATGCAGGTCTTCATGTTCATGTAGAAAATGTGATATTATGTACATATGTGTGTTTTTGTTTTTAATAGAGGAAAAAAAACGAGCCTTACAGTAGTCGCATATGATGTGTAACATCTGACATCTCACCTTGGTAATAAGCAACTGAGCAGCGACAGAAATTTACCTCAGAATTTAAAAAAGCTAAATACTGAAATATTTATTCGAATATTATATAATTCGAAATTAGACCCCTTCTACTTACAATGTATATTGTACTTACTAATTCCTTGAGTACACTAATACCATGCTATTATAAAGTAGTTTCTTACTTATTCCATGCTATTAAAAAGTACTTACTTATTCCATACACAAGCTGTCACTTCCTGTCTACACACGTCCGCCCTTTTCACGACGAAATCACGCCCACAGAAAGTGAAAGGAAAATTGTTACTATCAAAAACAAATGAATGGCACTACGTATAATTTGGCCTGTGATATTTCGAGATATACCAAGCTGGGTTTTAGACCCTTTCGAAAATGCAGATACAGCAGAATCATCAAATTTAGAAGAAGAACTCGTAGAACTCACAATTAATGAAGTATTAAAAGTAAAATTCAGAAAAGGATACCAAGAGTTCTGGCTCCAAAAATCAATAACAGCTCTCCACCCTGGATTGTGGGATATAGTACAGAAATTTTTAATTGCGTTAGTTCATCATATTTAGCTGAGCGTGGGTTTAGTTCAGTAGCTAATTTACTGTCTAAGAAAAGGAATAGACGCGACAGATCCCTGAGCGTGGTGATTTGCGACTGATGTTTAACTAAATTGAAACTCGACATGGGTGCCAATTCCCTTGTTCACAAACTAAACTAAATTTAAGTTCAGTGCATCTTTATCTTTAATTTGACAGGACTAAACTATAATGTATCTTCTGTCCTCTTCTTAATGAAATACAATGAAAAAGATGCACTGAACTTAAATTTAGTTTAGTTTGTGAAAAAGGGAATCGGCACCATTATCAAATTGTTAAAACTCCACCAGCCTCAACCATCTCATTGATATTTATGTTTCTTATTGAATTTTGTTTTTTTACTATATTTCTTTACTAATTTCGCCTTCGTACAGTGCCCCAGTGCGGGGTGCTCCAGCTTTGTGAAATGTTTGCATTGCTTGCATTTGTTGATTGTTATAATTTCGTTAATAATACTTTGTATGGTCTTTGTCTGAATGAAACGTTTTTATTGTAACTTGTTTTTGTATTTTTAAATAATTAATAATCACGACCCTCAGCCACGACCACGAGTAGCACGATTACAGAGAGAGAGAGAGAATTAATTTTTAATTTGGATTATTAATAGATAATAGACAGACATACAAAAATTGGTATAATTAACTAAAGGTGGCGTTGAATCTTTTTTTTAACGCTATCGCGTTAAAAATAAGAATTAATATGAATTATTAAGAGTTAATTTATAATGTTAATATTTTTGGTATCAATAAATTATTATATTATCTTGATCAAAATAATTATGATTCGCAACCATAACAAATATGTATAATTACAGAATTAGAATTATTACTACAGTCATCTCTCTTAGATTTGTTCCATATGAACAAATCTCTAATGGAAAAGTTCTTATGGAACAAATCTAACTAAGAGAAAGATTAAACATACCCATTTCTTATACACGCTGTAGAAAGAACTCCGTCTGTCTACAGTGTACTTAAACATAAACCAGGGGGGCAACCATCACCTCTTATAGCAGTATTATTCCAATATTACTTCAGCGTGAGAAAGAGATGGAGCTATACAGGACTTATAGCTCCATCACTTTCCCACATAGGTACTTTAACAGATACATCATAACATGCATTTTCTAGTAGTAAGTAGTATTTCTTAATAATAATATACTGTGCTCGTCATACAACTACTGTTATATGTTCAAATTATAGGCGAGGACGCTGGCACCCTAAACACAAGTTAAATTTTACTCTGGGTGCCAGAGTTCATCGAAAACACTCTTTATTTTAGTTGTTACGCTGCATAGTGTTTAGTGTTTACCTAAGTGTTTATGTCATGTACAATGGAAAATAATAATTTTTTTTTTTTTTTTTTTTTAATAATACTGCTATAAGAAGTGATGGTTGGCCCCCAGCACCCTAATTGCGTAAAACACTATCAATCAATCGGAATGACTTCGAAGTTTATTGCTAATCCATTGCTTCTTATGTTCGAAAAATTTGTCAGCTCCACATTGTAAATAACGCAATGAATGTTGTTGAACTGTCAAAACGAAACCGATTGCTACTGATAGTGTGTTACGCAATTACCCCGCTGGCTTCACACATACAAGCCTATAACCCTATACTGCCCTATAGTTATAATAATAATTTGGACGCTGTCCCCGATACCGGTGGGCTAGGTACCATTTTTTATATTTTTAAATGTTTTTATATATTTTTTTTATATTTTAATATTTAAAAATATAATTTGATGTGTATATAAAGAAATAAAAGAAAATAATAATAATACATTTTTTATTTCATAATCAAAAGGTTTTAACAAATAAGACGTAGAGGCTTTCTTTTAAATACGGAGATACCTGTAACAGAAGACCCTCTTCTATATCTATGTGTACAACATACAAAGCCTTAATAACAAAATTTTAACAAAGTAGGTAAATTAACAAAACTAGAACTAGAGAATTAAAAAAAAAACTTATATGTTTATAATCTTATAAGTTTTTTTTTTTTAATAATTATTATAATCAATTAGATACTGGAATTCGTAATCTCAGACGCCTAATTAATTTATGTGTGTGCGAGTGTGTGTGTGGGGTGTGCGTGTGTCTGTGTGTGTGTGTGTGTGTGTGTGTAGGGGTGTGTGTGTGAGCGAGTAAGTAAGAGTGAAAGGGAAACCAAAAGCATAATATACAGTGTGAAGTATGTGGTAGAGAGAGAGTTACAACACCTACTCATCTCGCAACTCAATTAATTATTCAGTAGGCTCGTTATCAGAAACCTTGCAGATAAGCCTACAAACAAATGAACGCGCAATGCACGCTGTGTATTTTCCAAGATTTGGGTTACGCTTGACCCACATTCATGGGACCTTGCGAAATGTTAGCAATTTATTTATTTTGGTAGGTAACATTTCCTGTTGCTTTAGGGTTTAAAGCAAAGGTTACTCGTATATATTATTTCCTACTCCTAGAATCTTCTTTGCCATGATGCGGGTTGTCAGATTCGTAGATTTTTGTCTGTCGTTACGAGTAGTTAGAAGCCCGAACTTCTGACAACCAGTCTTATCAAGGGTTACCGTGTTATCCAGTAACTGGGTTGTGGAGGTCAGGTAGGCAGTCGCTCCATGTAAAATACTGGTATTCAGCTACATCCCGTTAGACTAGAAGCCGAAGTCTGCCAAAGCCCAAAAGAGTTGGCCAAAGGCTAGGCAGAGAGATTGATGCGGGTTCTCAGACTACGTCGTTTGTGGTTCACGCGACTGCAGAGCATAAGGTCCTAAGTTATTGGGTTGAGTTGTAGTGTTACTGGGTTTATGACTACCTACATTTGTGTCCAGCTAATGCAATAGGTTCAGTACCAGCTATTAGGTACATAGAAATTATAGCATACCCTAGTGAATATTTTTTTTTTTGTTTTGGTCTTATGTGCACTTTTGCTAAATCACATAGGTAACATTAATTTTGATAAGACAGAACTAACTTACAGACTACGCGCAGCCGAAACCGCTGGGTCTTGAAGCTTCTAATTTCACACAAATATTCCTTTTATATCGAAAGTGAGCACAAAGTACGGATTTCTGAAAATTCATCCCCTTAAAGTACACATAAGGGGTTGAAAGTTTATATGGAAGGTCGTCATTTACCCGAAGGGAAATCCCATACGATTTGTTTATAGCTCCATTTACACGATGCAAGTTTATTGCATGTGGCATACCAGAAAATTTAAGCAACAATTAACTAGAACCGTCACAATACTGGCGAGTTACCAAATAAAACTGGTATAGGTGTATCTAAACAGCACATACTCGTAACTATAATAAAATTGCTTATGCAATTCTCGTATGATCTTCCAACTCCACTATCAATCCTGGACTCCGTTCAGTGCTAAAGTACTCGTCAACACAAAACCAACGAGCCCAATCACCACGGGGCTATCTTGCATAGTTGAGGAATTCCTATGGCCACCTTCTGGCTCCATCATCAGACTGGACTCCACCTTGGGTTATAGGTAATACTTGTCAAGACAAACCCAATGAGACCAAATACGACGAGGCTATCTTGTTTAGTTGAGCAACTTCTGGGTGCAATATCAGACTAGCTCCATGGTACAAATTATTGCAATGTCACCGAAGTTACATAAGTATGCCAAGTTTCGGCTCAATCGGATGCCAGGAATTGCTTGGCAACACATACGAACGAAGCTAATTAAAAGGGATCTTGAGAAGACGTTCAATGAAATTGAATGAAATATTTCGCAGCGCAAGTACGGGCAATACTTAATTAAACGCATCATGGTACAGGCACAACTCTGTGTTTAGACGACGCAAAAACTGAATGCAATAATCGCCTTGCAATAATTGCCTTGGTATAAACAGAAGCCGCATTCAATTATTGAATGGCAAAGCTTGCGTTCAATCGCTCGCCTGTAAATACTCCTTTTTTTTTTTGTGGGAAATTATCAAATAATTTCTCCCGCTCTGGGCGGAGTGGGTCAGACTCTTACTGATTAAAACCCACCCGTGTTCGTTCCGTTGCCTGTGTTGCCAGGGGCCTCGGTAACCCTTTCGAACTTTCCCGCGACCCCGACAGGACGCCTGTAATCACTTGCATGCATTTCATGGCTAATTGTATGTGTGTATAATTGAACGTGTCATAAAACACGTTCAATTATTGCCATGAAACGCATGCAAGTGTTTACAGGCGTGCGATTGCAATAATTGATCTTAATCGTTCCAGAAACTTGCACCGTGTAAACCGGAGTTATTGATAAAAGTCTATTCCAAGCAGCAAATCATAAACGCCAAAATATAGTATATCGTGGTTGCGTTTCTTGTAGGCTTGTTTTAATTGAGGTAAATAAATGAAAAAGATAAGAGTCGGTGGTGGCCCAGTGGCCACGACCTACAAACTCGTAAGGCGCTTTACTTTGTGTAAATAATTTCATCACCACTGCTCTCAGGACGGTGAGGAAACCGGCTTGTCCCAGAACCAAAAATTCGAAGACATCTCCAACCCGCACTAGGCCCGCGTGGTAGATTACAGGCCACTCTCTCTCGAAGAGAGCCTAAGCCCAGCAGTGGGAACATTATAGGCCGATTATGCTACATGAAAAATTCAGAAAGTTGTATTCAACACCTTTATTTTTCTATTAGATTAGGAACATTATTTCTACATTACTTATATGAAATTACAGCTAATAATACAATAATATAATTTTGACAAAATTTATGATTGTTTACGGTATCGTACGCGGTTTCGGAGTCCCGAGTTGTTTCCTACTCAAACGGAGCCCTTATTCATGGGGTAACTGTAACACTCTCAGACTCAAATCATTTGTACAGTCACGAGGATAAATATATTACTATGGACAACTCGACATTATTTTACCGTCAGATATTTAAGCTGCCAGTGGCATGCCACATTTTTTTGCAATATGAGTCGCATTGGTGGGATAAAGAAGAAAACTGGAAACATTATATTGTCAGCTTTTTATGCTGCCAAAGTCAGATAGTTTTGATCACAATGAGGTATCGCATTCTTCTGAATTTAACTGAGATAGGCTGGTATTTATAACGCTAGACATGTCCGATATTATTGACAGGTGACACATTTGAAGCCGACGACATCCTGTATTTTGGGTCGTTAGATGGTTTTGGTGCGCCTTCCACATACCTATATTTGCCGTCATCTTGACGACAGATATTAATGAATGAATCATGAAATCAGATATTATTGTCTAGCTGTCCATAATAATATATTCATGCTCGTGACTGTACAGTCGAATCGTACACGTTATTAAACAATCATAAAAATGAAATGGGTCACACGACCGTTATAATAACATCTTAAAAATCAGTGGCGTTAATCGTCAATCAGGGGCCGGCTCTGGTTACCTATTAATGAATAGCTGACCCGACAGACATTGTCCTGTCTGTCGACACGTGAGTTATGGTGAGTTCATAAAAAAGCATTTAAAATTATTCCCGCATTTTTCAACTACTCGGGTATTTTTTCCAATTTTCTTTC
The DNA here is from genome assembly GCA_905333075.3 of Atethmia centrago. NCBI lineage: Eukaryota > Metazoa > Arthropoda > Insecta > Lepidoptera > Noctuidae > Atethmia > Atethmia centrago. The sequence continues at coordinate 22,974,624 of HG995385.1, forward strand.
CTAAAAACTAGATTCGGACAGATTTTATGTGATGCGTTTATCAAAGAACAATATTTAATTTCTATTTATATAGATTTATCAAAGATCACCTTCATAGATAATAAGATTTGTTGTGAGACCTACTTTGTACTATGCACTATTGAAAATGCCTATCTATGGCACCTGTCCCACGTCAGATGAGGAAGCCAAAAGCTATCAACGATTTTCTCGTTGAAGAAACGTACAAAAGATTGTAGGTCTCATGTTAAAGAGATACATATATTAATATATAATTTGACATTTTCGACCTTTAGCCTTTAGGCTCTCCCTCTTCAACGTCCTAAAATTAATCCTTGAATTAAGAATCATGTCCTTTCTCTTCAACTAACATCTCCTCCATGTCCTCGAACTCTTCCACAAGGGCACCTAGTAGGTGCTGGCCAATCAAATGCACTGGCCCTGATCCCTGAATAAGAGTAAATGTGACTAGGGCATCTGGAAGTTCAATGTCAAGACGTGCATGTCTTATCTCCCTTCAGTACAGCCATCGAGTTCTTAACCGCCTCCTGCAGTGACATGGTTTCGACCTGAACATCATTGAGTTCATCAGGCTTGGCATCTGGACCTAACAGTGCTTGACGTATGAGCAGCTTGTTGCTGCGGGGGCGCTCTGCCTTCGCCTCGGGGCCCCAGGTCTCGGACTGATGTGACGCCGACAGAGTTACACTATAGAAATATTCGTCCGACATGGTGATTTCACTAATTTATTGAGATTTTTGCGACACGTGCGATGCACACCGCCGTAGTAAGTACTCGTTTGTCGCAGTGACAAGAGCCATCAAAGAGAGTATTTACTGAAAAACTCACGCTTGGTACATAGGTATACGTATTACGTATGTACCACGAGTGAGTTCCGAGAGTGACGAGCTAGTAATCGCTCGTCACCGTCGCACATTCGCTGCTCGTTGCTCGCCAACTCACATCTTTTGTAAGTTTCTTGAGCGAGAAAATCGTTGATAGCACTTTCTCGTCGGCGCGCGGCGGTGGGACAGGGCCTTAATAATGTTGTCACAATATTAATATTTACTTCTTGGAAGATACGGTCTATCCATCAATCCATGAAAGGCCAGAACCTTCGATCATGAGAATATTGTGCCAATTCTGTATTGTATTTGCACTCATTAAAGAACAATACGCCTATTAAAGGCCCGGAGGTTCCCGCATGACTTTTCTTTTTTCATATTATGAATTTTTCGACTTTCAGCGGTATCTAACCAGTAAACGTCCTTATTGTCAGATTATTTGAATGGTGAAAATGACAAAACGACAGTAAATTAAACTTCGTATAACTTATGACGTTCCCAGTTTGCATACGAAAATTCAATCAAATATATCTAATATTTTAGTCAAAATAACTAAATGGTCATATTTATTGTAATAGTGATCGTTTAGTTTAATCGAATTATATAAATTTAAAATAAATGTATAATAAGTCTAGAATACCATAAATACAATAAATATGACCATTTTTTTACACAAAGTGACAGCAAGCACATGTCAAATTACTTCGGTGAATCAATAATTCGACTTTAGCCAAAGATCGACAAAACCCATAGTGCGTTCATCACTACTATTTAGTTTGTTGGAAGAAAAACACTTTTTTTATTTCGATGTTAGAATTTATTTGATAATGTCAAAATATTCCCATGCATTAGTATTGCAAGTATTTTCATTTATTATCGTCTCCACATTGTATACAATGATTACTTTCACCCTAATTGCGTAACACACTTTTAATAACAATCCGAGAGTTTTGAAGGATATTTCTAATCCATTGCTTCATAGGTTTAAAAAACCCGTCTGCTCAACAAAGTAAATAACGTAATGGGCGTTGGTGAACTGTCAAAATTATACCCATTGCGAATGCGATCAGTTGTCATTTCGTTTGTGTTACGCAATTACCCCGCTGTATTACACGGTGCGATGTAATTGCCCGTGGCATACCATAAGTTGGCATACCATTGTTGGTTCAACTTATATGCTGGGGAGTTTGTTGCGCCACTTCTTCCCAGCTAAAGCACTAGGAAGTAAGTGGTAAAGGGTGGGCGTTTTGGGGGACTGTCTATGTAATTTTGACGTTCGAGAAGTCTTGATTGTCAGCCTAATTTGAATAAATGACTTTTGATTTTGATTTTGGTATGCCACAGGCAAGAAACTTGCATCGTGTAAATGGAACTTTAGATTATACATCATTATATAACGTGTGGATAATTATTTCTTCTAAGGCAGTATACGTTAGTGGATAAAAGCTTTCCAATCAAATTTTCTACTTTCTCTACACTAAAACGTGCTTCAAGTTACTTCAAATAAAGACACTAACACTATTTGCGAAAATTTCTTTAAACAATTTTTCTACGAATAAGAAAAGGCATTTGAAATGTAAACGCTTAACTACCGACTAGAATGACTAGAATAATTGGCCATAAGGTACTAAGACATTTTTTGTTTCGATTACGAGAAGATTTATTATGAATACTCTTCTCTTTGGCATTTTCAAAACCATTTTGAAACCGCACGTTTCAAACATGTATGGACCGGCTAGAAAAACTGCACAATGCACAACTACTTTTCTTTAAGGTGATTTCGTTTAGAAGAAATAAGGCTTAGAATTACGTGGGCTACCCGCGAAATTCTTAAATAAATGCCTTACGTTTTTTTTTAATAAATTACGACTACTAATACGTATACAATTAGCAACATTGAGAAGCAATTTTCTCGTGGAATGACGACTGTAACTTTGAAATAAGAACTATTTCATAATAGCACGAGTTCAAAAATATTCCGATGTTCGTAACAACATAAAATTACAATCAATACAATAGGAGAAAATCACTTTGCCACGAAAAAGGGCATTTGATTCATCGATAACAGTGAATAAAACACTCTTTTAGTCACTAGGTGAATAAAAACATTTTGAATTTGGAACAAGCACGAATTATACGAATTATGTACAAAAAATAAATAAAAGTGCTGAAACTTAAATTTAAAAAAAATATCCCGCCAGTTTTAGTTATGTTATTTTCTATCTGTTATCGTGGTTTTTTATGTCATTGGAAAATCCTAATACGATCGTTTCAAAACCAAACAAGAATATAACACTGAATTTCGAAAACTGTTTTAATTTCACTGCAAATAATTTTTTATGTTTATATTTAATCATTTGTTCTCTTATTACCGATTATGTAACAAAATGAGATAAATATAAAAATTATAAGTACTACTATTTTTTCACGCAGTCAACTATAACAAGTCTCACTACTCATGAAAAAAAAAAATCTTGGTCCTTGTAACTCTCGCTCCGCTCAGAATTCAAATCTAGAATCCTTAGCTGCTCTCGGGGTCCAACTTAGTCCCTCGAATTAATTTCCCTTTTTTTCACTTGTTGTATAATCTAATATTAAAAGTTGCCCAATGTATGCATATTAGTGCTCGTGATGAGACGTTATGATAAAATAATTAATAAAATTGTATCATTTAAAACATCATTATAGCTCCCGAAATTATATTTGCACCAAATCGTCATATTTTTACAAAACAGTCTTGGTTCCATGAAATATAATTTAGCGGGCCATATTGATGGATCCCCCTTAAAGTAGTTCCCCTATTTCCCTTTCCGCTTGCCCTCTTTCTCTTGGAAGTACCCGCCGGGTCCTGGCACCAACTTGACCGAAGGCTTGGCATCCTTCCTCTGGGTGGAAGCCTCTGGTTGAGGAGTTGGAGACCTTTCTGGTGAGGAGTCGGTTATGATGCCTTGAAGACGGTGAGTGTTGGTTTGGCTGAGTCTGTGGACAAAAGTGGTTTAATTATCTTTGATATAATATTAGGACCTATGAAATTGGAGATTTGTATGAAAAATTTAAAATATAAAAATTTTGTTATTTTTTTTATTTCAGCTAGTCAAAGTACTGGGCCAAATTATCTATACAATTTTGCCATTTTGATGGCAGTTTTTTTATCCCTTTACTGTAGAAGTCTGCCAGACGGGAGGTGATGAAGTCAGCGAAAGCGTTTTGTACTGCCTCTCGGGTGTTGAATTTATTCCCACTTAAAAAATTGTCTAAATTTTGAAAAAAGTAGTAATCTGTAGGGGCAAGGTCCGGTGAGTACGTTGGGTGACGGAGAGCTTCCAGCGGCAACTCTTGCAGCGGTATTTCCACGTAGGAACTAATATTCTAAAATTGTACGAATTTTCAGTTTATCCATGGCGCCTAAAACTACCACAATTTTACAAAATAAATAACAATCTAAAAACAAATGACTGAATTTGAAATTAAATTAACACGGCTTTCGAATAAAAATTATTTGAATTTCGAATTGTGCGCAAATCCACAGATAATTAAATATGAAAATGCCGGTTATAGAATCTCCAATTATATAGGTAAAGATCTATTATTTAGAAGATGATAGTCCAACAGTACTGACCTCTTATTTAGTAGTTACCTGATAGTTATACAGGGTGACATTGAAAACATGCGACAAATCGAAATGGGAGATTGTACTCATCATTATGAACAACTTTTACTAGGGGACCAAAGCTACAATCCCAAAAAAAAAAAACTGCTGTCCCCTACATTTATGTTCGCAATACCTCATCAAAATGTAGGAAAAGCAGATTTTTTTTTTTGGGATAACAGCTTTGGTCCCTTAGTAAAAGTTGTTAATAATGATGTATACAATGTCCCATTTCAGTTTGTCGCAAGTTTTCAATTTCAACCTATATAGCCTTAAAAAAATATGGTGAAAACCGTTTCACCTTTTTTTTTTTGTCACGTCGTAATAACCGTGCGGAGCAGGGGCACAGTATTAGTAATATTATAAATGCAAAAGTGTGTTTATTTGTTTTTCCAACACGCGACAATGTAATAATAATGTGTGATAATAAAGTGACAATAATGTAATAACAATGAACTATTAATAATATAATCTGCATAACACAGACACGCGAAGCACGCTTGCTTACAGGCAGAATACAATGACTTTAAGGCTGTAAGATATTCACTTGTAAACTATCTATTTTCTTACAAATAAGCATTTTGAATTTGACAACGGAGCAACGGATCGGCTTGATATTTTTCATAGAGATAGTTTATGGGCCTAGTGACAAAGGCTACTTACTCTTTATCTGGTTTATGGTCCATAAAGTTGCATATGTTTTTATTTTGTTCGCAGCACAAGCAGTAACCTAGCTTTTCATAGAGATAGTTTATGGGCCTAGTGACAAAGGCTACTTACTCTTTATCTGGTTTATGGTCCATAAAGTTGCATATGTTTTTATTTTGTTCGCAGCACAAGCAGTAACCTAGCTTCTGACGTTTCATAAGTGCCCATGTAGGTTTATGTGAAATAAAGTATTTGATATTTTATTCCGATATTTCCCGATAAATTATGGGAGAGAAAAAAATAGTAACCAATAAATCTTCGGTTATTTTACCAACCTGACTTCCTCAACATCGGCCACCTTATCGATAAGGCTGCGTATGATTGCCTCCTTGTGCTCCAGCGCTAGTGAGGCTCTCTCGAGCTCTCGTCGATACTCTGCTTGCGCGAGTGCGGCCCTGCGCTCTTGTTCTACAATACGACGCTCTAGCTCTTCTAGTGATGTGTAGGCGCGGGATTTTACTGCCTAGAGGGAGAGATAACGTTAAAAATTTTGGTAAGAGAGGGATGAGAATAATTTTAAGATGTTGAAGTAGTAGTATCAGTGGTCGATATTCATGTTGTTGGGATGAATCGAATCCAAGAAATAATAACTTCAGTTAACTACTTTTCCCAAAACAGGCTTGTTTTCACACATAAAAGTAACTTGCATTGGTTACTACGTCAGCGACTGAGCCCGGATTTGATGAACGCGATCAGCACTTCTAAACTGCGTTCAAGAACTGTCAGTGTCAAACAGTTTTGACACTGACAGCTCCTGAATGCGGTCAAGATGTGCTGAACGCGCTCAGTTTTCGAAACTGAAGAACTAAATTCATCTCAAGTGTCCAGATTGCCTCACGATCATGACGTTTTAGCCACGTCTATTGTGTCGAATTACCTACTACAATATGTAGGTGCAAAATTAATTCATTAATTGGTCAAGGACAGCTAATGAGACACAATTGATTTTCTATTGTTTGACACCGAATCGGAGTCCCGCGGGGCTTAACAGGATATCAGGCGCGGGGCTCATATATTTACGGATAACATGCGGTCCGAACGCGTTCAAAATCGTGATAGTATACAGCTTCAGGGCGTACGATACGCCTAGTTTCGCTTCTATTGTGATTATCTACGCAATAAATTCATTCACTGACAGACAATGCACTTGCACAGCCTAAGAGAGTCTAGAAGCATGAATTTTTGTACAAATTTAGTGTATCTAGCTGGGGGCGTCCTACACTACGCTTGCCGATACGCGGTCTCCACTCCAGGATAAGCTTGTAGGAAAAATATCGATATATCGATATTTTTTTTCGATATATCGATATACAATATCAAGTATTGAAAAAATATCAGTAGTATCAAATACGATATATTTCTTAAAGCAACACCGTTGTCCCCACTGACTAAAACCGCTGGAATTCAGAGCCCTAAAAAAAGTAGACATATTTTTATCAATATTCTATTAATTTAAGATTTTTACATCAGAAATGATGTTCTAGTTTGGTATATACTCGTATATAAATATAAAACAAACACAACAGGATTTTATAGAGTAAAATATTTTTTTAAATTTCACAGATCTATCGATATGTCGATGTTTTTTTTTTCGATATAATCATCGAAATCAATATCAATATTTTTTTCTAAATATCGATTCGATATAATAGTTTGGGGAAAAAGTTTCTTCGCATTTTTTAAGAAAATTCAAAACATTTTTTAATATAGTTTATTTACATTTAACTAAAGTATGTAGGTACCATTTTGTTCGATAACTTTTTGCCATCTTGTAGGTAGGGACCTGATCCCATTGCTATAGAAATTTTGGGACTTCTGATCAAAATACCGCGACAAGTGGTTTTGGCAGTCCTCTCGTGATGTTAACCTGACACTGCCTAAAGAATTCTGAAGAGACCGAAACCGGTGGAAATCTGAAGGTGCAAGGTCAGGACTATACGGCGGATGCATTAACACCTCCCAGCCAAACTCTCTTAATTTTTGCTGAGTGGCTAAAGATGTGTGAGGTCTAGCGTTATCATGATGAAAACCACACCCCTTCTGTTGATTAATTCCGGCCGCTTCTCTCAACTTCTTGCTTTAATCTCATCAGTTGTTCGCAGTAGAGTTCAGAATCGATGATCCTGCCTGGTGGTAACAGCTCATAATGAATAATGCCCTTCCAATCCCACCACACACACAGCATCACCTTGTTGCGAGTTAACCCGGGTTTCGCCACAGTCTGTGAAGCTGACTGTGTCTGACCTGCCTTTTACCACGACCTTTTTCGCACGTTCTTGTCGTACGTGATCCACTTTTCATCACCAGTTATCAGCTTCTTCAAACATGGTTCGGTTTCATTACGTCGTAATAAAGAATCACAAATGAGTACACGGATCATTAGGTTTCTTTCAGTGAGCTCGTGAGGTACCCAAATATCGAGCTTTTTTGTGTACCCAGTTTTTTTCAAATGCGCCAAAACTGTTTTATGGTCAATTCCCAGTTCTTCAGCTACGTAACTACTGATATGCCGATCTTGCTCCACTTTTTCAAAAATGGCATCCATTTTATCCGTAATAGGGCGACCAGAGCGACGTGCATCTTTGACATCAAAATTTCCGGATTGAAAACGCTTAAACCAAATTTGTGCTACTCTCACAGACACTGCACTAGGTCCATAAACATCGCAATTTTTTTTCGCGGCTTGCGTTGCATCTTTACCTTTTTGTAGAAAATTTTAAAATGTTTCGAATTTCTTCATTAGATTCACTAATCTTGACGGTACGAAAAACAAATGAAAATCACACATTTTCCTAATTTGAATTTGGAATTATGTTCTTTAAAATTTAAACTTTCAATGATACCAAAACCAGCCAGATACAAATAGTATACCCAATGAGATTTTATTACAAGTTCATACATACTATAATGCGAAAAGACTTTTCCCCCAACCTAATATATAGGTCTTTGTGGCACTTCTTGCATCCCTACTCCAGGACTCGTCTGCTCTACCGGCCTGCGGTTCTTCAACAAACATGGCCAGCCCACTGCCACTTCAGTTTGCTTACTCTGGATGGACTAGATGGACCCACGACCTTAAGAAGGTGGCTGGGACCGACTGGATGCGTAAGGTGGAAGACAGAGTATTGTGGCGCAGCCTGGGAGAGGCCTATGTCCAGCAGTGGACTGCGACAGGCTGTGTTGATAGTGTATAATGAAAGTGCGTATTCAACTTGAACACCGGAAGGATTTTAAAAATTCACCCTCTGGAAGGTTACATAGGGATGAAAGTTCATCATTTTTGCCGATGAGAAATGCCATCGGGCGCACGGCTTATTTCTATAGTCCGCGGGCAAGTGCCCGTCACCGCCTGAGGTATGTGAGCGATGAAACGAGGGAAGGCGCGATTGACAAGATAGGTAGACTGAGTTAGCTTGGCCTTTGACTACCTCCCCCGTCTCACCACTCACATACCTCAAGCGGTGGCTATATCTGAATAATAATAATGCTAGCGACCGTTTTCGGGGGCCCATTATTGAGTGTGCAAGTCACCCCCTGTCATTTTATCCAGGGGTCATAGTCCTTCCATAGTTTTAGGTTACCAGTTCACTATAGCCACCCAAACCCATAGCCTAATGTTTTGCTTCCGTGTTCTGCAATAGTCCTGCACCAATCGGGGGTTGTCCTTGGGTGCACTTGCATGGGCGACGGACTCGGGGACATCCGTCGCCCCCCTCACAGCAGGACCCGAAGTCGCCGCGCGTAGTGTTCCACGCGCGCCCCTCTTAGACGTCGCGGGGGAGTCTTAACCTCACTCCCCCCGCGGGCCTGAGGTGGCGCGCAAAGGCGGGCCGGCACCAGCCGGTCGCAATAAGATCCCATGATCCCCGGTGCAAGTGTGGGAGGGGAACTCCGGGGTGGTTTTTAGTTAGTACGAGTCTGACAGACCCCTCCGCCCGCACCAGGGCGGACGACATCCATGAGGATTATCCAATCCGAAACAAAAAAAAATGGGTGCACTTGCATAGTGCAAACAGGGATAATCCTCGGTTGGTGACTTATTCCATTTAAAATTATCTAAGGGGCTTCTGCGACTTGGCTTTGGCCCCTCGTACGCCTTCCAAAGGTTTGAGATCCCATTGTCTCGAGATTTGTAAATTATATAATAATAATAATAATAATAAATCTTATTCAGAAATAAAAATTGGTAAAATACAGTATAACTTAGAAATAATGTAGGTATTACAAAGTATTATGCCTGTACCACAGGCGGCACGAGTTCTTACAATTACTATTAGGAAAATATTTAACATAAGTTTTAAGAAGTTTTAGTGTCATAGTTAATTAATTTGAATGCCTGAACGTAGTCAGTGTTGGTATATTACCTTAAGCTCATGTTTGATCTTATCCAGCGCCGTGACCGCTTGCCTCAGCGGCTCGCTGTTGTTCCTAGCCCGTCGAGCGCTGCTCCGCACGCGCGTCATTCTGGCCGTCGCTGACTTTAAGCGCTGGCGGAATATTACAGCTGCTTTGCGGTATAACCTGTTGGAGAAATGTATGTTATATGAAACATACATGATTGTGTTTAGGGGATATACCAACAATGTCGAACTACCCACCCCAAGTATAATTTGATAACAATCTTTATTCTAATTATAAAATATTTATAATTTGCCCTACGTAACGAGATTTTGTATCGAGCGCAGCGAGTTCGCAAGGAACATAACTACTCTGGGGAGAAGAATAACAAGTCCGTACAAATAAAATGGTACAGTTTTTGGCACCTCCTGGTGGACGCTCCCGTAAACTAGCGAAAGCGGGAAATAAAAAATCGCATTTCGTTGAGATATTTATTTAAAGGTCACGAAGGCCGAACTGGGAAATTGTAACCGATGTTAAATTATTGTGCAATTTCACTGGTTACAATTATCCAGCTCCGCTTTGGTGGTCAAGCAGGCTTATTGTTTAAATTAACTTAAAAGGTGAATAGGAGATAATTCTTGCTTGTAGAAATCTTTGAATTTTGCCAAAAATCACAAGTTAGTGGTTTATTTGTAAAAGTAAAAGGCTCTACTCAATGTCGCTAATGGCGAGGACAACACTTAACGTTGCAAAAAGAGAAGACGAAGATAATTCACAAGAAATAACATCTAGAGTAAATATGTTCCTTGAATAACAGCCGCTCACGCCCAAACAAAATTTTGGGAAATTAATAAATTAAGAAAATGAGCAACCTCTGCCCGATGCATTGCAGTAAATGAAATAAATTATTTATTTATTTATTGGGTTGATTGGTAACCCTTTTGTTTATTCATAGTTACAACCTTCGCTATAATATAGCAGCCCCACAGGAAACATATTATGTTTCCTGTGGGGCTGCCAGGTATATTTGACAAAACTTACCCACAAGATTTAGAGAAATTCATCAATTTAGAAAATAAGTTGCCTCTGCCCGATGCGTTGCAGTAAATTAAATTATTTATTTATTGGGTATGGTAACCCTTTTGTTTATTTATAGTTACAACCTACGCTATACAAGAGCGTATAGCTATTATAATTTGCATGAATTATATTTATTTATTAGCCGAAATAATAAATCAGCATTTTTTTTTATTAATAATTTAAACAAAAATGTCGCTTTAACTACCAACCAAGATGGTAGCTTTTTAACATATAAAGCATCTTTTCAATTTGACTTATGTTGCCATAATTGAAAACGTCATTATTAGAGACCGAAGTTTTTAGGTCTCACATAATAGAGAACTTGGCAACATAGGTCTAGCCCCCGTAGGCATTCCTCCGTTTATCCAATGAGAAGACCCCATCTGGTCTCGTGGACGTCTCCAAAGCTGGCAATACATCGTGAGTACCAAGTTTTACATTGATTCAGGGCCGGATGTAAAGTTGTGGCAGTCCTGGGGTAACCAAGAAGTGGAGGCTCCAAAAAATTTGTGGAACAGATGAAAAAAAAACAATTCAAAAAAGGTAGGTACCTTATGAAGTTATGATTATGAACTTTTTGTTCTTCGATGGACAAAGAAAAAAATGTTCAAAAATCATTACGATTCAAACGATGTATTTTTTTCGTATCTTAAAAAATCAAATTATGGAGGCCCCTTGTTTGTGGAGGCCCGGGGCCAGTGCCCCTGCTGCCCTGCCCTAAATCTGGCCCTGCATCGAGTACAGCGTTGTTTCGCGCCCTTAAGTTGGAAGTACCACCATACCTAACATTCTTCAACGCCTTCTCCAATTCCTCCTTCATACTTTGATTCTCCTGCATCACCTTAGTACACTTATCTTCCACCGCCTTCAGTTGTTCTGTCATCTTAGTCACTTGTTCACCTTTGCGTTCCGTTTCCATCCCGTATTGGTGTTTTAGCTCTTCTAGTAATCTGGACAAGACAGAGGCAGAGTTTTGATAGATAATAAGAAATAATAATAAAATTTTTATAAAAAAAATTACAAGGCATAAAAAAATTGTACAGTTTTGCTTAAATGTAAATTATATTCCTTACGACTCTATACGACTATACGACTTACGTGCCTGCCCGCCTGGGTCGCGGGAAAGTCCAAAAGGGTTACCGAGGCCCCTGGCAACACAGGCAACAGGAAGGAATACGGGTGGGTTTTAGTCAGTAAGAGTCTGGCACACCCTCCCGCTCCGCCCAGAGCGGGAGAAGTTATTTGATAATAAACCACCCAAAAAATAAATTCTGTGACCCAAGCTCGGACACGTAGCGTAAATAAATGAATTTCTAACGTAGGTCACTTTTGGGGGCATAAAATTTAAAAAATACGTTTTGCAAACTGTACCGTGTGACATATGAATGAAAGGGCTTGTTATAAGGATTTCTGAAATCCTTATAACAAGCCCAAATAAATACTCTTTTAAAATTCAAATAATAAACTCTTTTAAAATTATTACAGAAAATAGATGAAAATTGATAATTCCCTCCGTTGTCTCCGAAACTGCTGCACCAAAAATTTTAAAATAGTTGTATACTAATAGATTACAGGAAAACCTAAGTAGTCTATGGTCTTAAAATAACATGGTAGATTTACCATGTTATTTTAAGACCATAGCATAGCATGATATTGAGTGATTACTAAATATCATGCGTACAAACTTACATTTGCAGTTGGAATGTATGGGGGAACATATTTTTCAACTACAATGTTAAGTTTGTTCTTGAGATAAATTCTTCCCAACCATGGAACCCTTTATTGTGCGTGGTTCGACACGCAATTGGCCGGTTTTTGTCCATCAATACCACCGTGTAACTGCTTACTGATCGCTCATACAAAGACATATCACATTATAAATGATAAATGATTTATTTTCTGTAAGTAGGTTTGTACAAACACTTTTACACGTCAATCATATTTTTAAAATAAAGCTAGATGAGGTCGGCGTTTCAGAAAAAAGGCCGAAACAAACTCAGAGGTCACAGTCTCCTTTAAAGTCCAGACATAATCTTGGTCAGATCATGTGAAGGCCATGTAGATTGGTGTTTGAAATGGTCCTTTTGATAGAAAGAACCACACAGATTGAGTGAACCTGTCCAGTCAGTGCACGCATTTGTCAGTAATCGTGCAGCTCAACTCAGAACTTAAGGATCTCAACGATGCGACGAACAATACCAAAGCAAGAACATTTGTGTAGGCCGCAAATAACTCAAACTGCCAGACCATGTTTAATACTAAATGAGACAAAAAAAACAATGACCCGCATAGTACCTACCTACTGTTCGTTCATTATAACTTGACCTGAGATGCGATTGGTAGCACTGAATTTTGCAGTCTTACTTTCGGTAGTAACAGAGTTCAAAATGGCGACTGACAGAACAGATCAACCAATCAAATTACTGCAAAATTCAGTGCTACCAATAGCGTCACGCATCAAGTTACTCGTACATTGAACGCACTGTACTTGTTTCCCGAACTGTAGTATGGCAGTTCACGACATAAGTTCCGCCTACCTACTTAATCTCTTTCCCGGTTCTTCGCAAGCACGAAGCGTTTTTGCAAAGTATTTTAGACGTCAGAGGTCGGAGCACCACTGCCAATGAGGTCCTGAGTTCGATTCTCTGGTCGGGCAGTCTTATTGGCTTTTCCATCAGGAATCACTCAGTAACAGCCCGGAGTCTGGTTTTGTGCCCGGTTGATAGCAATAGGCTCGCCCCCTATTACATAATCAGCCTATAATGTTCCCACTACTGGGACACAGGCCTCCTCTCTGTGAGAGGGAGTGGGCCGTAATCAAACACGCGGGCCCAGTGCGGGTTGGTAGATGTCACATGTCTTCGAATTTTTGGTTGTAAGTCATGCCGGTTTTCTCACGATGTTTTCCTTCACCGTTTTGAGAGCAGTGGTGATGAAATTATTTACACAAAGTAAAGCGCCTGTCTGGGTTCGAACCTACGATCTACAACTCGTAAGTCGCGGCCGTTACCACTGGGCCACCACTGTCTCTGGAGAAGTTATTTGATGATTTCCCACACTCAAAAAAAAAAAAAAAGATGGAGACTTAATTTTTCGGCTGTTTTTTGGCTACTTAAGGGTCGGGTAATCGCCGTGAACCTTGGCCATGCAAATACGCGTCGCGCTCGCAACACGCCGCCGTTCGGTTTAATAGGGAATATTTATTGTTGGTAATAAAAATATGAATATTTGAAAAAAATCATAGATAAAATTATAGATAACAAAATAGTCTGTTCATAAAAAAAAAATCATGAAAATATCTTAAGTAGTTTGAAAGTAATATCGTTTTTTTTATACTTTGGGTAGACATTACTTCCTGAATTTATTTCATATAGTATTTTACTACAATACTTAAATAATCACAATTGATGAATTGATGTGTAGACGTTCTAGTTTAACATACATTTTTTGCATAACGTACTTGCATTATATGAAGGCGTAATAACAGATTTAAAAGTCACTAAAATCATGTGCATCTGCACCTTAAAATGACATCCATCACCCTCATTTTCATTGTTCTTTTTATCGATCAAAATCCACCCACCTCTTACAATGGTCCAGTCGTCGTTCATGCATGTCTGCGGGCACAGTGCGCGCGCGCATGGCATCCAGTTGAGCTAGTTTGTTCTCCGCTATCTCTAGAGTGTTCTTTACTGTGAAGTACTCGCGGTGGACTGTTTCATAGTCTCGCATCATTGATGATACTGGAAATAAAGAGTTTAGGTTTAAGGCGATGTCCTATTAGAAGCCAATTTAGGCCTTGTCTCTGAATCCGTATTGTAGAAAAAATATCGACGATACATCGATATTTTTTGTTCGAAAATATCCATATATATATATGGATATTTTTGGCGATATCTATTATTTCGATACATCGATATAAAATACCAAGTATCGAAAGTGGATCAAATATGATATACCCGCTTCACCCGATTTCACCATTGTCGATAGAAATATTTTTTTATACACCTATAAGATATATATCGATACTTTTTGGCACTTCTTGCATCCCTATGCGTATCTACTGAATAGTTACCCCAGTACAAAACTTATTCAAACTAAAATTATTGTAATATCTAAATAGATGGTGTCCTTGCTAATAGAGATGTTTTGTTTTTTTTTAACTGGAAGCTTCATAAAAGCTTCATAAGCCCATAACATTCACACATGTCACATTAAAACAAAGAAATATCGAAAAGAAAGTAAAGTTTATTCTGGATAAACAGGTATGGTGGTATGGTGGTTGGTGATATGGTGGTTGGTGGAATAGTGGTTGGTTGGTGGTTGGTGGTTGGTGGTATGGTGGTTGGTAGTTGGTGGTATGGTGGTTGGTGGTTGGTGGTATGGTGGTTGGTAGTTGGTGGAATGGTGGTATGGTGGTTGGTTGGTGGTTGGTGCTGTGGTGGTTGGTGGTATGGTGGTTGGTTGGTGGAATAGTGGTATGGTGGTTGGTTGGTGGTTGGTGTTATGGTGGTCTGCACATCACAAAAAAGACATGAAATACATACACTAAGTAATACAAAGTAGCCAAAAGCCTTGTATTCAACAAAAAAAAAAATCAAAGTTTGACAATGTATCACTTACTTTTATCCTCATATAACTCATAAACCTCCTTCAACTTAGACTCCGCCCTCTCAGCTCTCTCCACAAGCGTAGCTTTCTCAATATCTGCTGTCTCTTTCTCGACCACCAGTTTCTTATAGCTCTGTCTCACTCCCGCTAAGTCTTCTTCTATATTCTTCAGTTTATCTGTTAAAGTTTTGTTTTCGCTGACGATTTGTTTGGACTTTTTGTTTATTACTTCGAATTGTTTTTCGTAGTCGAGTATTAAGGTTTCTTTTTCTTGAAGATTTTCTTGGTATGCGTCGAAGAGTGGGGCTGTGGATGTGATAAAATATGTTTTCAATAATATAAAGAGAAAGAAAAAGAAAATAATATTTTGTGTAGAAGTAAAACTCAGCTGGTGGACGTATCATACGCCCATCATCTGAAGAATAATAAAATTGTTTGATTCCCATAAATACCAGTAAATCCTACTGTTATCTGTTAACGGAACGAAGGAGCCTGGATCTCATAACACAGGGAATCCTAGTGTGAGGTCTTTTTTTTTTTTTTAGGGTGGGAAATCATCAAATAACTTCTCCCGCTCTGGCTGGAGCGGGAGGGTGTGTCAGACACTTACTGACTAAAACCCACCCGTATTCCTTCCGTTGCCTGTGTTGCGGGGGCCTCGGTGACCGATTAGTACCTTCCCGCGACCCCGGCAGGCATCGGCCCTAGTGGACCCCTACATTGTGCAGACGACATCTCTTTGAGACGCGCGTGGAATACAACGCGCCGTCGACCCGGGCCTGGTCCTTACCGGACGGTGAGCTACCCATTGCTCACCGTCCGCAAGCCCGCGCCTACGGTGGCCGGAAATCCGCCCGGGATTCCCAACGCCCTGGGCGTCTCCTGCGGCGGCTAGGGGCGAGAGGGCGCGAAACTTGCCTTTCTCTCAACCGTCCCGCCTCCTCCTTCACGAGCATTACTGCTTCGCAGAAGGAGGTGACGGCTGCCTATGCCCTCTCGCTCGGTACCTTGGCCTGAACCAGGGCCGGACGCGAGAGATCTCTGCCGCCGATCGCCTCCACGAGGACACGGCGGTGCTCTGCCCAAGCCGGGCAGACCTCCACCGTATGCTCCACCGTGTCCTCCGGGCGATCCACACAGTGGTGACGCCCGGGCGTTTCCTCCCGCCTTATCCGACACAGAAACCTCCCGAAGCTGCCGTGTCCGGTGAGGGCCTGCGTCAGGCGGAAGGAACTGTCATTTTGTGTAACATCATGATCATGATCATGTTTATTGTAATGGTGATCGTCAGATTACACCAGTTAATAATTCGACAGCTGCCAAACTGCATAACAGTTAGTCGGCAGTTGTTCTCATCTAGCAATGGATTACAAATGTTGTAGTTTTTAAAATGTATGTGCTAAAACATAATTATGTAAACTAATATACATAAAAACTAACTATAAAATAATATACATAGGTATATTATTTTATAGTTTACTTTACATAATTAGTCGAGATAAAAAATATCACATTTTACAAATAGGCATTTTCGCAAACGTAGGAGCTTGTTACAGACATAGCTAGGGAGAGCGTTTTTGCCTTTTTAGGGTTACGTACCTCAAAAGGAAAAAACAAATTTCAGTGACCCAAAAACGGAAACGGACGAACAGAATATGGGGGGCAAATTAGAAATTAAAAAAAATAGTTTTCTAAACTGTACCGTGTGGTATATCAAATGAAAGGGCTTGTTGTAATGATTTCAGATATATTTTTTTATTATAATTTTAAAATAATTAGTTTTAAGGTTATTTATGAAAATCGACCATTCCCCCTCCACCTTATCTCCGAAAGCACTAAGCCTAAAATTTTGAAAAAATAAAGAAAAAGTTCTTTACTTATAGATTACAGGAAAACCTATAAGAAGTCTATGGTCTTAAAATAACATAGTAAATCTCTAAATATTGTGCGTACAAACTTACATTTGCAGTTGGAATGATCGGAGAACTTGTTTTTCAACTACATTGTTAAGTTTGTTCTTGGGATACATTCATCCCAACTACGGCGCCCATCATTGTGCGTGGTCCGACTCGCACTTGGCCGGTTTTTTTAAGAGCCTTTTAATGTTAGCCTAGTCATTTTTCCATACCTAATGCTTGTGCGCTGAGTAGTCCAGAAAGATCGACTGTGCGACCAGTATACGATGCTTCTTCAGGATTTCCTTTAGACTGCCCGTCATCTGTGTTCAATGTTTCTGAAAACATACAATCGTAATTTGTATCATTCATTCATCATCTGCCTAGCCTTTTCCCAACAATGTTGGGGTCAGCTTCCAGCCTTACCGGATACAGCTGAATACCAGTATTTTACATAGAGCGACTGCCTATCTGACCTCCACAACCCATTTACTGGGTAACACGATACCGGTAAGACTGGTTGAAAGACTTTCGAGCTTCTGACGACCAGTAACGACTGTCAAAGATCTACAAATGACAGCCGGGACCAACGGCTTAACGTGCTTTCCGAGGCGCGGAGGGGTCTTGGTATGTAAAGATGGTCACTCATCCACGGACCAGCCGCGGCAAGCGCAGCTTAACCTGATCGATCGATCTTTGCGGCTGTTATTACTTAGCCACAAGCCCCTCAATCGCAATTCACAATCGTTATTTGTATACAGGATCAAATTAAATTAACTGGCGAGACTCGAATGAACAAAAATAAATTAATTTGAAGATTTTTTTTGTGGGTCATCGACCGCTGTTAGTTTATTAACTTGAAATATCAGTTTTGTTTTGTGTAAACTTCACAGACGTGATTGGTATGGATACCTAATAACGATAAAACAAAAGAAAACAGTTTTTACTGAACTCATGCTTCAAGTAACAACACTACCATGTCGGACAAGCCAAAAAAAAAAATTAAACGGTGCTTTTTTTAGGTTTGGTTTTTAAAATGAAATAAAACACGTAAAAATAAATTTAATTGCCATGTTATTGGCATTGTTTAAAAGATACTCTTATGCCATTAGCGCTTAAACATGATTTCGAGCATATGGGCGCCACGACTGGCTCTGGAAAAACAAACCTCTAAAAAAAACATCCTTTATTTTATCATGTTAGATATTGATACACATATCGACTACAGTTTTGCTAATTTAATTTGACCCTGTAGATGAGTAAAAACAAAATGTACCACTCAGGCATTTTAGAAGAATATTATGTTAATGAAATGTGGTGGAGGAAATGTGGTCAAAGCATTTAAGCATCTGCGGCTGTACTTGACTTATTGACTTTCATTTCCTATATAAATCACAGAATGACGCAACTATTGTCTTCCATCAACTATGAAGGCATCCAACAGCACACGGAGTGGAGAAAAAAATGAAGACATCGCCAATATCGTCAATCGGTAAACATACACTATGGCGCAGATATAGATTACGGCTGTAGATATATGTAAGCCTTCAAGTATAAAGGGCGTGCCCCTTTATACTTGAAGGCTTTTATTTAGGTTTTAAGTTCTGTTTACGTTTTTTATCTCTGCTTGAGAATAGTTTTCGGTCTTTTTCTTTCCTTTTTTTTTTGGTATAGTGGTGTGCTAGCTGACATATGGCTAATAATTTAATGTTTTGTGTTTCACGTGGTGTAAATTGTTTTGCATACTATTGTATAGAATCCATTATTTTCTTTAGCTGAACAGACAGCTGTGCTGCTGGGGAGTTTGTTTGCCACTTCTTCTTCCCAGCTAAAGCACTAGGAAGTGGCGAAGGGTGGGCGTTTTGGGGGACTGTCTTATGTAATTTTGACGTTCGAAAAGTGCTGATCCTCAGCCTAGTTTGAATAAATGACTTTTGATTTTGATATAATTTTAGTGACTTTTAAATCCGTTATTACGCCTTTATATAATGCAAGTAAGTTATGCAAAAATGTATGTTGAATTAGAACGCATACACATCAATTCTTTAAGTGAATATTTAAGTATTGTAGTAAAATACTTAATGAAATATATTAAATTCAGGAAGTAACGTCTACCCAAAGCATAAAAACGATATTACTTTCAAACTACTTAAGATATTTTCATGATTTTATATGAGCAGTTTGTTTTATTATCTATAATGTTAACTGTGGTTTTTTCAAATATTCATATTTCCGTTACTAAAAAATAATATTCCCTATGAAACTGAACGGCAACGCGGCGTGAGTGTGACGCGCATTTGTATGGCTAAGGTCGACGATTACCCGACCGTTAACCAGGGGGGTAACCATCACCTCATATAGCAGTATTATTTCAATATTACTTCAGCGTGAGAAAAAGATGGAGCTATAAGTCCTGTATAGCTCCATCACTTTCCCACTGTGAAGTAATATTATAATAATACTGCTACAAGAGGTGATGGTTACCCCCCAGGGAAGCATGGCACAACGTGACACGATGATGATGGGCTAAAACTGCTCAGTATAAAGCCTTAAGACGCTGACAACACCTAAACCGCGGTCACTGTCAGATTGCATAGAAAAGAAAGAGAAGCGCGATGACACAAAGCTTGTAATTTATTGCAAAATATTTACTCAAAACTGAGTTGAGTAATCGAAAATAAAAAACAACCAAGTTCTGCATTCAAATAAGACGTTATTGTTATTAATTAAATACGTAACGTGTGTGGGACTTTAAACAAAACTGGCGAAATGTGGGTGTACTACAGGTACATCTCTGCCCAACCCTTCGGGGAAACAAGGCGTGATGTTATGTTGTATGTTGTTTTATGTTATTAATTAAATACGTAACGTATGTTGATATTTAATGCAGATATTTTGGATTAGAACTCAAGGTAAGAGGTTATTTTAACGTTAGTTTGTATCGAGATACTTTTCCAAAACGTGTTTTGGTAACAATCAAGTTCTGGGAGATATGTTCGAAATTAACATATTCCGCTACCACAAACTATACAGATTCGGCAATTTTTTTCTTAAGAGAAGCCTATTTTGGTCAATTAGGTCTTGTCAGCGCCTTAAGAGCAGTGGTGGCCCAGTGGTAACGGCCCAGACTTAGGAGTTGTAGGTCCTGGGATCGAACCCGGGCAGGCAATTTCCTTTGGGTAAATAATTTCATCACCACTACTATCAAAACGGTGAAGGGAAACATTATGAGGAAACCGGCATGTCCTAGAACCAAAAATTCGAAGACATGTGCCATCTACCATCCCGCACTGGGCCCGCGTGGTGGATTACGGCCCACTCCCTCTCACCGAGAGGAGGCCTGTGTCCCAGCAGTGGGAAACATTATAGGCTGATTATGCTATAAAGTATTACCTTTATACCCTAAGCTGGTGGTAAGCAGCGAGTCTAGTGCGTCCCCCGGTTTGAACACAGGCTCGGGTTTATCGCCCGCCATTGTCTGCATGTTGGTGCGTAGGCGCTCCTGATAGCGAGATAATTGGACGTTCAGTCTGAAATGAAATTGTGCAGTCTTTTATAAGTCTTCTGGTAAAATTAACAAGAAAGAAATTCAACACAAAAAGTTAAGTTTATTACAAAAGTTAATTTCCTAGTTGAATTAATATCATTCTCGGGCCCTATCATATTAACAGCGCTGCAGTATTTTATTTTATTTATTTTTTTACTAAGCATTAAGCTGAGATGTTTGGGCTTTTTAGCATCGCACAGGTCTTGATTTTTTTTAATGCTTTTTTGCTTTTCGTATTTCTTGTGCGTGTCCCAAATAAAATATTCTTTCTTTTATTATTTCTTTTCTTCTGCTAGGATCAGTCAGTATGCAACGGGTTGGGATCAAACTCACAGACACCTAGAAATTTTTGGTTGCTGATATTTTGGCTGATTAATCCCAACAGCTAAAGTCAGACTTGGCAACACTTTAACTAATGTATTTTTAAACATTTTAACTAATTTTTCGAACTAAATTAAAACCACGAGGAAGGTTTCTGGACGAATTCAATAGATCCCTCTAAAACTGAAAAGAAGTTGCGTAGGATCGCGAGAAGGAAACCTTTGCCCAAGAGAAAAGGTAGAAAAAAAAATACCTGTACAAAACATCTTTGAGCGCCTGCATGTCCTTTTGTAGCCGCGAGTTGTGTTCCCTCGCCTGGTTGAGTATGATCTGTCGACTGCCACAACTCATGCATACTTCGACTAGCGGGATCGCTGACGACTCGTGGTCTGTCGAATTATTTTTATTAAACCGTAAAACGAGGTGAATAGGGATGCAGGGGTCAATCGGGGCAAAACTTCAAAATGGATTTTCACGTTGAAATAATATTTTGCTGCCAACAAGGAAAGCTAACTTTACTTATTGGCAGCAAACTATATTATTTCAACGTTAAATCCATTTTGGCAATAGGCTCGCCTTCTATTGCATGGGACTTAACGGCGAAATGTGGGTGTACTACAGGTACACCTCTGTCCAACCCTTCGGGGAAACAAGGCGTGATGTTATGTATTATATGTATGTGTATGTAAATCCATTTTAAAGTTTCGTCCCCATTCACCCCGTTTTACTGAAGTGTATTCTCATGGATACTGTTCGCCTGGGGAAATCCGATTGAACCTCTACCAACTGTTACCATCGTCAGCTGTAGGAGAGGATAAAAATGCGTTCGTTCGAATATCGCCAATCTTCCTTGAGCTAGCATGGAGAGTCCATGCTAGCTCAAGGCAGATTGGCGATTTCAGACGTACATCAATAATAAATCTTGGTTTTCTCTCGATGTTTTCCTTCACCGATGTTCATGACAGTGATGACTAAGATAAACTTAAGAAAGTACATACAGGTCATTAAAAAAGATTGATTCCTCATGCCCAGCGGTATCCGAAAATACCCCATGTATGTTCCGCGATTCCTGATAGTTTTCGAGTAAAAATCTTATGGGAACCGCTTAAAAAATCTATGTTTACTTTAACACGATATTTTCACATTCTTTTTTTGATTTTTTTATTGTAACGGAATATTTTTTCAGACATAAAATAATCATCTTCCTATCATTCAAAATAAAAAAATCGTGGTTCGATCACCCAGGTTTTTGAAATGGAACCAGACAGAGTCGAAATTTATACTTATTTTTTTTAATATTACCTGTGATAAAAAAAATAAGTAGAAATTTCGACTCAGTATCACTCGATGTGATAAATTCCTCCTTTTTGATCAAATGATAAATGATTTTTATTTCTGTAAGTAGGTTTCTACAAACACTTTTACAAGTCAATCATATTTTTTAAATAAAGCTAGATGATTTCGGCGTTTCCTATCTGACTATTCTGAGAAGAAAGGCCGAAACAAACTCAGAGGTCACAGTCTCTTTTAAAGTCCAGACATAATCTTGGTCAGAGCATGTGAAGGCCTTGTAGATTGGTGTCTGAAATGGTCCTTTTGAGGAAAAAACCACACAGATTGAGTGGACCGGTCCAGTCACTGCACGCATTTGTCAGCAATCGTGCAGCTCAACTCAGAACTTAAGGAGCTCAACGATGCGGCGAACAATACCAAAGAACATTTGGGTAGGCCGCATCAATTACTCAAACTGCCAGACCATGATTAATACTAAATGAGAAAAAAAAACAACAATGACCCACATAGTCTTCACATTCACAATTATTGAAGACAATATAATACTTTATAAGTAAATATTCGTGTCGTTTTATATATAAAATTCATCAATGCCAATGTGTATAGGAAACCATGTAGGTTGGCGTCTGAAATGATATTTTGAGGAAAGAACTACACAGATCTGTCCAGTCCGTGCACGCATTTGTCAGTCATCGTGTAGCTCAACTCATAGCTTAAGGAGCTCATCGACTCTTCGAACAACACCAAAGAAAGGACATTTGGGTAGGCCGTATAAAGTACTCAAACTGCCAGACTATCATTATAGCTAACTGAGAAAGACACAAAACAAAATATGACCCACATAGTCCTCACATTCACAATCATTTAAATAATAATATATTAAACTCCACGAAGTGAATATGTCAATGTGTTTAGAATAATCATGAAATGTCAAAGTGTATATAAATAAAATAAAAGTTTCAGTATGCAAAAATTGGAGCAGCTCAATCCCAAGCCTTTTTGTCCTCAATATAATCTTTAACGGTATAAAAGGCTTTCTGGCACAACTTACTTTTAATAAATGATTTGAATTTATTAAGGCTTAGATCTCGAACGTGGCTTGGAAGTTTATTTTAAAAACATATACATTGACATCTAAATGAGCTAACTATTTTCTTGGGCTTTGTTGTAGGTACAACAAATTTGTGTTTGTTCCTAGTATTTATATTATGGATATCGCTGTATTTTTTAAACAATTTTATATTGTTATAGGCATATAAAAGATTTTCAAAAATATACTGAGAGGACACAGTCATTACATTAATCTCCTTAAATTTCTCTCTGAGAGTGTCTCGGACTTAATTTAAAAATTGATCGAACAGCTCTTTTCTGCAAAACAAAGATAGTCTGAATGTCAGCGGCATTTCCCCACAACAGATATCGTACAACAACACTGTGAAAATACCTAAAGTACACTAAACGGGCTGTCTCTATATCAGTTAAATTACGAATTTTTCTAACAGCGTATGCTGTGGAGCTTATCTTTTATGACAAATTATCGATATGTGGTCCCCACTGAAGCTTAGCATCCAAAATTAAGCCCAAGAATACTGTGCTATCTTCAGGATTCAATTCTTCGCCCTTTATCAACACATTAGTTTTCACCTGCCTAACGTGAGGTAGCGTAAACTTAATGCATTTGGGTTTTTTTCCACTAAGTAGTAAATTATTAACATTGAACCAGTGAACTAATTTTGAAATCGCGCTATTTACATTGTCAGTAACGAGCTGCTAACGTTTAGGTTTAAACAAAAGTATAGTGTTGTGGCGGCATCTACAGCGCCACTTACGAACTACGCATCACACTGACGTCACGCAAAATCCTGCATCGCGCAAGCAGAGTTTACCGCGCAACTAGCATATATACAACATCCCGACATCAACCGTCGGGCAGTTGCCCACCAGACACGACACCCGTCTGGTCGGAGGATCCTCCCTTTTCTATGGAGGATGACTGAACTTTACACCCTGTTCCTCATGCCTCTATAGTGTCATCCGCAAACAACACTATAATTATCATGATTATCCTTTATGAGGTAATAGGAAGATGTTTATGATGTTCATGATGTTTAAGATGTTTGCCTTAGCAAATCATTAATATTGTTTAACGTTATCATATTTACTAGACTAAACCTAAACGAACTTTGTATAAAAAGTTTACCTCATGTCTCGATAGATGGCGTTGGTCGATTTAAATTCGCGCTATGGTTTTGTTACCACGCAACATGTAAGAGACCTCGAAAATATTAAATAAATGTCTCTGTTCTGAGTACATGGTGTCGTTTTATTGCCATAAAATACTCCTGACTCGTCGATAAAAGGGCGAAAAAGATCTTCCATGATCATAAGGTCCTACGATCCGGAACGGTTTATGAGAAAAACTAAAAGCGCCCTCTGGTGTCGGAGTTGAGAGTTAAGAAGCAGCTAGTTGATCGAATTGGTGCAAGTTTTGGAGCTGAGCGAGCGTGGTCGACGAAGCTAAGTGGAGCGTTAAAGGAAAGTGATTTTAAAGTGATCAAAAGTGCAACTTAAAAACTGTGAGTACATTTGTTTAATTAACAGTTCCAAGTGTCAGAGACTTGTAAAAATTTAAAGTTAATGCAAGGACTTAGACAAATTTGAAGAAACTTGGGACTTAGAATAATTTATCAAAAATTGAAGAGATCCCGAATCTATGCCCGATTTCACCTAAAATTAAAGTACAGTTCAAACACTTAGACAAATTACGGCATTCAAACACTTAGTGAAATTTCAAACTGACACTTAGCAAATAAGACACATCAAATTATTTGCTTATACCGAAGTATCCGTATTTGGAATCATGGAGACTAAGTTAAGGCTGTTGGAAGATATCAAAGGTCGCATTCAGAAAGGGCTTATTAACTTCAAAAAATCTCCAAAAGAGAGAATAAATCAGGCATATGTGGACTCACGTTTGGAAATGTTAGATAAACAGTTTGAAGATTTCACAAGAAAACATGAAGAGCTTTTGGTCAACTACACAGAAAGTGAATTGAGTGCAACCAGTTACATCAAAAATGATGTGTTTGAAGTGGTTACAGATACTTTTATAACTTATAAAGTCGAATTAAAAAATGCTTTACCATCTCAATCTTTTGAAATGAGTGATGTCTCACCAGACCATAGCCAATCGAAAATGAGGTCAATTGCTAAATTGCCCAAAATAACAATTCCTCTTTTTAGTGGTAAATGTCAGGAATGGTCAACGTTTAGAGATTTGTTTTTGTCACTAATTGATAGTAACCAATCGCTTGATGATGTACAACGTTTACACTATTTAAGATCTCAGTTGTCAGGTGAAGCATCACAACTCATAAAGCACATACTGATCACGCATGCAAATTATAAGAAATGTTGGACTCTATTAAACAGTCGTTACAATAATAAGAGATTTTTAGCCAATTGTATTCTCAAGCGTTTACTAAACCAAAAACAAATGACGGCTGAGTCATCTATTGCTCTAAAGGAGCTTTTAGATACCACAACCGATTGCTTACATGAATTGTCAAATCTAGGGGTGCAAGTAGACGCTTGGGATATTATTATTATTTATTTGATTAGCTCCAAGTTGGACGTTGAGACTCGGAAGCAGTGGGAATTGCAGGTAAGTCAATCTTGCGAGGAACTTCCCACCTTTAAGGATTTTCAGGACTTTTTGGACAAACGTTTTCGGGCCTTAGAATTTGTAGAACCTCAAAGTAGCAAATCTAAAGATAGTACTAAAGCATTTCACGTAGTTTCAAAAATATCCTGTCCACATTGTTCCGAGGAGCATCTCTTGTGTTATTGTAAAAAGTTTGCTCAGGAGACCGTCGATCAGCGTCGTCAAATAGTTAAATCTCATGGTTTGTGTTTTAATTGCCTTCGCTCAAGTCATCTTAATATTAATTGTCGAGTCAATACCAAATGTAAAATGTGCAACAGAAAGCATCATACTCTTTTGCATCTAAAATCTAATTCAGAAGCACAGGCGAGCTGTTCTGTATCTCCATTGCAAAAGGAAACGCCACAGAACGAGATCACGGCTGAACCTCATATTTCAACCCATTTTGCAAAAAGTATTCATAGTCAGGTCATACTGGCTACAGCCGTTATTAAGGCTAGATCGAAAAATGGGTATCCACAAGTTTTGAGAGCCCTGTTAGACCAGGGTTCACAAGCTTCCTTTATTACGGAATCTGCTGTTCAGTTATTGAATTTAAAAAAGATAGCAGTTAAAACGTCTATCTCAGGTGTAGGGGGAGGTCAGAGCGATCTTACGTCCAAATTTATGGTTAAAGTTAACATTCAGTCGTTATGGGATCCTGAATTCACCCTTCAAATAAAAGCTTATGTGCTGAGTAAGGTGACTTCGATTTTACCTGAAAGGAAATTTACGTTGGTGGATTGGCCAGAGCTTAAAAGTATTAAGCATTTGGCTGATCCAAATTTCAATAAGCCTAACAAAATTGACATTTTGTTAGGATCGGGAGTCTATACAAAAGTCTTAAAAGAAGGCTTAATCAAGGACCCTAAGGGTAAAACAATGGCCCAAGATACTTACCTTGGTTGGATCATATCGGGAGAAGTCAGCGATGAAGATGGAGTGATGTCTTGTCACAATGTAATTCTAAGCATGCACGCTACGGTCGAAGAAAATGAAATCCTAAAAAAGTTTTGGGAACTAGAGGCAGAGCCAACATGCTCTGAAAAGTCAATTTTTAGCCCTGAAGAGCAAGCATGTGAAGATTACTTTGCTGCTACCACATGTAGGGATGCAGATGGTCACTACATCGTAAAACTGCCTTTTCGATCCACTAAAACGCCCTGTAACACAAAGGAAATAGCATTAAAAAGGTTATACAGTCTTGAACGGAAGCTAGCAAAAAATAGCGAGCTTAAAGGACAATATACATCGGTAATAAAGGAATATTTATCACTAGGTCATATGGAAGAGATTTCTAATGAAAAAGACAAGAATAAAGTTGGCGCTGTTTACTTACCGCATCATGCTGTAATCCGCGAAGACAAGTCGACCACAAAATTAAGAGTGGTATTTGATGCATCATCCAAGGGATCCGATGGAGTTTCCTTGAATGACACCTTAATGGTAGGACCACTCTTACAGGCTGATTTACGTCATACAGTTATGCGGTGGCGACAACATCCAGTATGCTTGGTAGCCGATATCATAAAAATGTATCGCCAAGTTAAAATAGCTGATGATCACGTGGACTTTCAAAGGATTTTATGGCGAGATGACGTTCATTCTGATATAAAGGAATACAGGCTTTTGAGAGTTACATTTGGAACATCTAGTGCACCTTACCTGGCAGTCAAGGCATTGCAGCAAACTGCTAGCGATGAAGGTCAATCGTATCCATGCGCTGCTAGTAGGGTTAGGACAGATTTTTACATGGATGACCTAATGACAGGTTGCCAGACTGATGAAGAAGCTGTAAAAATCTATCATGAGTTTAATGAACTATTGAATAAAACAGGTTTCACTTTGCAAAAATGGACAAGTAACCGAGAAGAGTTGCTAAAACAGATAAGGCTGGATACTGGAAGAGATCTGGAAATAAAGGAAGATGAAACCACTAGAATTCTAGGACTTACCTGGAATCGCAATTCCGATGAATTTCATTATACTGTAAACTTACCCTTTTTAACACCGTCGCCGTTATCGCCATCTGCATCTGAAACTAAAAGAACAGTTATATCAGAGATATCACGTTTATACGATCCGCTAGGTTGGATTGCACCATGTATAATTACCGCTAAAATCTTCATCCAAAAACTATGGATCGCTGGTTTGGACTGGGATGAGAAACTGCCTCAGGATCTTTTAACAGAGTGGCAGTCTTATCGTAGTGGGTTACACACACTCAACAACTTCAGAATTCCTAGGTGGCTGAAAAGAAAAAGCGATGATCAAACGGTTGAACTGCATGGTTTTTCTGATGCGTCAAGCGTAGCATACGCTGCGGTGGTTTACATCAGAGTCGTCGAAGCTGTAGGTCAAGTCCACTGTAATCTAGTAACTGCGAAAACGAAGGTGGCTCCAATTAAACAAATTTCTATACCACGATTGGAACTATGTGGCGCAGTTTTAGTTACCAAATTACTTTTAGAAGTGGCTTGTGTCTTGAATGTCCAAAAATCCAACTTACATGCTTGGACAGATTCAACGGTCGTACTGGCTTGGTTGAGCGATCATCCGAGTAGATGGAAAACCTTCGTCGCAAACCGGACGTCTGAAATCCTCAATGCCCTGGATTCTACTCAATGTCATTATGTCGATACAAAAAACAATCCAGCTGACATTGCTTCGAGAGGTACAACATCCACAGCTTTGTTAGACGACTCGCTTTGGAAACATGGACCGTCGTGGTTGCTTGCGGATACCATAGAATACTGCAGACCTCAGGCTATAATGACTAAACTAGAACTAAAATCTGTCAAGGTTCATTCAGCACAGATAGTCGATCACCCGATTGAACTGATGTGGTTCAGATTTTCATCGTTCCGTAAGTTGATCAGAACTCTCACCTATTGCAGACGATTCCTGAAAATAAAGATTGCCAGAGAATCACGGACAAAGTTGCCACCTTACCTTGCAGCTTCTGAAATTATGGACACCATGCATTGCTGTCTCAAGCATAGTCAAAGGGTTTGGTTTGAGACAGAAATAAAGGCAATACAAGCCGAAAGAGACGTCAGCAAAAGCAGCGGTTTATCTTCTTTAAATCCTTATTTGGATGATAAAGGCTTAATGAGAGTAGGGGGTAGGATCCAAAATTCGCCACTAAGTGATGATATGAAGCATCCCATCATAGTTCCTCAACAATCTCATTTGACACGATTACTCATATCAGATGCTCATGAGCGTGTATTGCATGGCGGACCCCAATTAACACTTAATTTTCTTCGGTCAAAATATTGGGTTATTCGTGGAAAGAATTTGATCAAGACTCACATCCGCGAATGCGTACCGTGTATTCGTCATGCAGCCATAACAAACACCCAATTGATGGGTCAATTACCATCATGCAGAGTGACGCCAAGTAAGCCTTTTCTTCATTCAGGTGTCGACTACGCGGGACCGATTCAAATAAGAACAGCAAAAGGTCGTGGGCATAAGTCCTACAAAGGCTATGTATGTCTGTTCGTATGCATGGCAACCCGCGCGGTGCATATAGATGCGGTCTCTGATTTGACCTCTCAAAGCTTTCTTGCTACATTTAAACGTTTTGTAGCTAGACGGGGTCATTGTAGTCACCTTTACAGCGACAATGGCACCAACTTTGTAGGGGCATCGAAAGAGCTTAAAGCAATGTTTCACGATGAATGCGCATGTCTTCCCCGAGAAATTGCGCCGATATTGGCTAATAATGGAACCGAATGGCATTTCATCCCACCTCATTCTCCTAACTTTGGAGGTCTATGGGAAGCTGGGATCAAAAGCACCAAGCATCACCTTAGACGAGTGATTGGCGAATCGACACTGACTTTTGAGGAGCTGAGTACCGTCTTATCCCAAATTGAGGCATGTCTGAATTCCAGACCTATATCACAGTCTAGTGTGAACTCGTCAGATCCAAACCCATTGACGCCAGGACATTTCTTGGTCGGTCAGCCACTGGTAACAGCACCAGATTATGATTATGAGCACGTGACAGTCAGTAGCTTGAGACGTTGGCAATTGACACAAAGATTGATTCAATCTTTCTGGAAACGTTGGTCTCAGGAGTATTTAACTATGTTTTTTCAACGACACAAGTGGGCCAAACGTACGCGCGATCCGAAGGTTGGTGATGTTGTTCTCATAAAAGAGGATAATTTACCACCTGCTAAGTGGTTATACGGGAAGATAGTCAAATTACACCCTGGCAAGGACAATTTAGTGCGCGTAGTTACCCTTCAGTGTAAGGACTCCCGAGTCAAACGCCCAACTTCGAAGCTATGCATTTTGCCTGTCAACGATGAATGATAAACATGTAATTTTATTGTATTAATTAATTTATTTTATTAGTTAAGTTTTATTTTATTTTGTTATGTTATATATACAGTCCACTCATACTAATTATAGAAATGTAAAGGTAAGTAGGTACATGGAATATGTTATATTGTTGAAAAACCTGAACTATTTTGTTTTCGGTATTTATGTTAACATAATATGAACATGGTAGTCTCCGAACACCGAGGACTTTAGTACAACGCTGAAGTTGCCTATATAGTTAGTCTCGTTTATGTCATGGTGGGCGGCTTGAAAGGACTAGGTCCTTGGTGGGCGGTATGTTTAACGTTATCATATTTACTAGACTAAACCTAAACGAACTTTGTATAAAAAGTTTACCTCATGTCTCGATAGATGGCGTTGGTCGATTTAAATTCGCGCTATGGTTTTGTTACCACGCAACATGTAAGAGACCTCGAAAATATTAAATAAATGTCTCCGTTCTGAGTACATGGTGTCGTTTTATTGCCATAAAATACTCCTGACTCGTCGATAAAAGGGCGAAAAAGATCTTCCATGATCAATAAGAAACAAGAAACGACCAAGAATTGAGCCCTGTGGGACTCCCATTGATCCGGGAGATCTTTTCCCATTAACGTCAACGCCCTGAATCCTATTACTCAAGTATGAAGTAAGAAGATCCAGAGCGGTGTCCCGGATCCCGTAGTGGCGGAGTTTCCTGATTAACGTTTCATGGAGAACGCAATCGAACGCCTTGGACAAGTCACAAAAGATGGCCAAGGCATCGCGTTTTTCTTCCCATGCATTATAAATATGTCCTAAAAGTTCAACACAGTAGTCAAACGACCCCTTCTAAAACCGAACTGTACTGAAGGTAGGTAGTACTGAAATATGTCTATAATTGGTGGGGTCTGATGTACTACCTGTAAACAAAGGTATGATGTAAACAAAATGTTTGTACCTAGAATGAATAATAGGAAGATGATTATTTTATGTCTGAAACAATATATACATACCAATGAAAATTAAAAAAAAAAACTGTGAAAAGCCATGTAAAAATATAGAAAGATTTTTTTAAAGAGGTTTCCATAATATTTTTATTATTTTTTTATTCAAGAAATAAAAAAAAAATTATAAGTAACTCGAAAACTATCTAGAATCGCGGAACATAAATGGGGTATTTTCCCCTGGGCATGAGGAATCTATTTTTTTTATGACGTTACTATCTGGATCAGCCTGTATTTAAAGAAAATTAAAAGTAACCCCATAAAAAGAAACCTCACCTCTATCAGGCAACTCAAACTGCTTAACTTTCTCCTGTAACACTTTACTCTTCTCCCTCTCTTCTTTAATGACTTTCTTACACTCTTCTGCATATTTGACAACAGTTTCATGCTGACTTCTGAGCTGGTCATTCTCTTCAGCAAAGAGCTTGTTGTATTCTAGCACGGATTTCAGTTTCTCTTTTAATTTGGCAATTTGGGAGTCTTTTTCTGATAGCTGTGTATGTGAAAAATAATCATTTATAGATTAATTTAATAAATACACGACAAAATGGTGACAGAGACAGCGGATAAAAATCCCTAAGGCATCTGTTCCACCGCCGACGAAGAAGCGACTAGCTATCAATGATTTTCTTGCTTAAGAAACACAAAAGATTGTAGGTCCCGGTAGCGATCGTTGTCAGTTCACACCGCCCGGCGAGTATTCGTTTATAGCAGCAACAAAAACTCAAACTCAAAGCATTTATTTCAATTAAAACCATTTACACGCAGTTTTGAATTGTCAAGGAGTCGGTCAGTTAGAAATATGAAGCTAGTTGCCTATACCAAAGCGTAGTAGTACTTAAGGAGAAGAACGGGCAAAAAACTCTATGTACACTCTTTTAAATTATATTGTTACATAAAGATTAGTATAAATAATGTTGAATTTATTATATTAACTAAATGTGAGGACGATGTAAAAAAAAAAACGCGTCCATAGTAGCAAACTAAACAAAAAAGCCAAGTGCGTGTCGGACCAGGCACAATGAAGGGTTCTTTTAACATCTCCATAAACAACCATTTAGCTGGCAGGGGTCCCGAGGACACTTGACTCTAACAAAAATTAGCACTTTAATGCTTAATATTACGCAAGTGGGTCCTTGAATTGAAAAGTGGTGTTGACAGACTTACAATATTTTTGAACGGCCTATCCAATGATCCCACACCTTGGGGTAAAAGAGAAAAAAAATATCAAACCCACATTACGTGCCAGGGATGTACGCTAAAATAAAAAATATTTCAAGATTTTATTTTAGCACTTTGTCGGCGTGATTAATATGTATACCTATGCCAAATTACAACTGAGCTACAGTGGGGTCAGACAGACAGACGGACATGGCGAAACTAAAAGGGTTCCTTGTTTACTACGCATCCCTAAAAAAGCAATTTCAAAATAAAATAATTAAAAATACATTGAACATCTGAGTGAGCATGACATACTCTCAGCCGCCAGGGCACATTCAAGTCAATGAAAACATATTAACCAGTAAATAGTAGCTCTATTATACATAGTACTCACACAAGTTCTATCAAGAAAGAGAGTACTCGCTCAGCAACACTCTCTTGGCAGGCAGAACACTCGCTAAGACACTCACGCTTGGTACATACGCATACCAGCGACAGCGAGTAATCGTTTGCGCCATCGCGCACTCGCTGGTCGTTGCTCGCCAATTTGTTTTTAGATGCTAGTTTAACTCACTTTTCTTTAATCACCGGCAGTGGGACAGGTGCACTATCAACCACATTACAACCAGAAATTCAGAACCAAAGAGGATGTGATGTATTAGTGAGTGTCAATACTGAAGATGCTGATTTTACATCATGACCTCAAGGATATTGTTCTCACGTTTATGTTAGAATGTTGTTGGCCCTTATTCTAAAATATTTTTTTCTTTCTCTCATTAATTGTGTTAGAGTTTAGATATTAATAATATAACTACATAAAATAAGCCATTACCTGCAAAACATTATCCTCACATCGATCCATTAATGAAGTAATGAGTTGTTCATACTTCTTGGTTAGTTTCCTCTTTTGTTCCTTGAGTAGTGACTTGCCTTCCTTCGTAGACCTGGGGGATGAAACTGCTATGGCTTGGATGGTCCGCTTTCTAGGTGGCTTTGCGGGTTTCTCCCCTGAAATCAGGCAGAAGAGATTTTTTTAGATTTTTAATCAATAATGAAGAATGAAACCATACATTTAATTCGATCACGAATGTACTCCCCAAAGACTTAGCCAGAGGAGTACCTATACTAATAGTACACCCACATTTCAAAATAAAAACCTATTGCAATGCAATTGTTTCTATTCAGTCTAAGAACAAACAAGCATTGATTAATATGTTTGCTCTGTGATGGCAAGACCAGACTCATTTTTTTGACCCAAAAACATAATATGTTTTACCAATAACGTCTCTAGGATCCTCATACATCGGATTATCATCAACAAATCTACTGCTCTCCTCAATCCTCGACTCAGTTTTTCTCGCAACAATATCCAGTATATCCTGACGCATACTTGCTCTCCGCAACGGTGCCGATATATCAAACACTTTGTGTTTCTGCGTAAACTGGCCGGTGAATGTTAGCTTCTCTGGCGAAAGAACTGAGCATTTCTTTGATACTCTTCCGTTGTTTGTTTGCTGGAAAAATCAGGTTTAACCCGTTTAGTTTTCTTCGCAAGTGATTAGTATGAAACTACTGCAAGTCTACTAGCATCTGCAAAAACTCACAGTGCAACTACCAAAAATCAAATTATCAATCTCTTATTAATGATTATGATATTAAAGTGTATGATCTCTTATTTAATTATTATGAAATTAAAGTGTATTGTAATTTGGGTAAAATAACTATTAAAAACTACTTTTACCTTTGGAATATACTCAACCATCGTCAACTTTCCAGTTCACAATCCTCAATCTTAGCCATTTTATTTACTTTTTTTACATAAATATAAAAAGACAAAGGAAAGGATTTTCAGCCTAAGTTATACCTCTGTGTAAAGGAAGATGAATATGACACAACGACAAAGTATAAAGTAGGTCACTAGAGCGGCTCAATAAAATACACGACAAAATAAAGCAAATTTATTGATAAAACTTCGCATAAAGTATTGGCGAACATTTTCATTCTCTCCACTTGTTATTATCCAACAACGAATATTTAACCACAGAAATAACACTTTCACCACATATTTACACGTTATTCGATCATTTATACAGTTTTATTACTGATAAATCTTTAATGGTAAGATAGAAGTTTTGATTTCAAAATGTAAACATTACGGAAGTTTGACAGATTTGTTGTCATGGTGACCAAGGTGTGACCAGCTCATTAGGATAGGTAATACAGATTGGTATTTTTCAGATGTTTGGGTAAAAAAATTGTATTGTTTGGCAGGAGATAGGTGGTAGGTGGGTGGGAGGGAGGGGGATGCCCCCTCTCCCCTGGCACCACTCCTATGAAAAGGTAACGCACGGTGCGTTACCCTTTCATCTCTTGAGAAAAACAAATTATTGTAAGCTAACTACAAAACACTATAAGTTGCTTTTAAAAGGCGTAATCAGAGCCTTTGAAAAAAGAAAACCTCCTTCGAACCTAATCTGTCCGAGTCGGGGTGCCCCAAGTCCCGAGCTCGCTTCGCTCGCTCTTGCATCCTAAGTTGTCCTAATAACAGTAGTAACATTGCCTTTTGTACACAAATATGATCAGTGGCAATACAAACACAGAGAACACATTCACGCAACTTGAAGAGAAACGGAATGATCGAAAACGAATGACAGTGACATAATGACGCAAATGGCATACTGGTTTTTTTTACGTTCCATTTTATTGATTTTGCCCGACAATTTACACCACGGACAATATACTGGGACAGATTTGGTTGTCAATCGCCCATTTTAACGTTTTGTTTTCACTTATCTGAATTGAGGTTAGATACATTTTTTATTAATTTGTCGTAAAATATGCATTACCTTTTAATAACAATGGTAGCGTTATAATCAGGGACCCAACCTTTACCAACTTTAGCCCCTTTTACCCCCAACTCCTGCCAAACGATACTAGATCCAAAACTCTGCCAGTCGTCAGAACCCTGAAAGTCTGACAACCAACTTACCAAGGCGTATTGTATTACTGGGTTGTGGAGGCCGACGGCCTATCTAGGCTTCAGCTGCATCCAGTTAGACTGGAAGCCGACCCCAACATAGTTGGGAAAGGGTAGGCAGATTGATCGGTAAAAGTTTTTGGTACCGTGTTCAATAATTTTTGGTAAATTTTGCCCGAGTTAGAAATAAATAAAGTAGTAATAAATTGTACCCCAGTTGGCAACATTAGTTTATTGAAGAAACAAGTCTGAAAAATGTTGAAAAGTGAATTATGTTCTCTGCCATCTATTGAATACTATTCCAAACAACAATTATAATTAAAATGGCAAGATGGCAGTGATAGCATCGTAAACAATATCTATGCTACAAAATACAAAACTGTCAAATGTCATGGGAAAACTCTGCAAAGAAAGAGGAACATTCATTTAGTCGGGTAATATTTAGAGTGAGCATGCGTGAAAACAGCTGAGCGATAGCAGCGCTTTGAAGCGGCAGTTGAAAGAACTAAGCAGTCGCATCATGTCTGCCTGCCGGTTCGGTGTATGAATTGTATGATGCTTTAGCGGCTTTGATAACCTCTAAACAGTTTGTTGTTCTCCGTCCTGTGAACCGGAGTACCTTTACAATCGATTTTGCATTTGTTTTAGTAACTGCTTAGTTATTATTGTTTAAGTGTTGCATAATAGTGAAATAAACAAGTGTTTCTTTCGGTCGTCGGATACGCACTTGCCGTCGTATCCTTGCTAGCGTTTATCGATTTTCATTTTACAATGAACGTAACGTTTTGTTTACTTATATTTTGGTCGTAATATTGTGTATATCATGTTCGATACGTGCATAATTCGACGATAGTGTTGTGAATTGTGATCGATTCAAGTATGTGCGAGAGTTCGCGCGAGACTTTGTGTTTTGGATGACAGAAAAATGGAATTTGAGAACGATTTCAGCTTGAAAGAATGGGCGAAGGACAAACCTTTGTCCATTCTCCAGTTGGACCCGGCCGACCGTGCAGTTCTGAGGATAGCAGGTTGGTCTCCTCCCCCTAGTTTACATATAACATACGAGGGTTCATAGCGCTGTTAATTAATACTTTTTAATAATTGTTTTTCCGTATAATCAGGTCACGTTATCGTCTGCGATAATGGTGACAACTAAGATTAATGTTTGCAGTATGAACTCGATAAAAATGTGTGTTACCTCTTATTACACTATCTGTTTACTTTCGCGTCGACATTTCAGAACGCCTAGCTTAACTTTGTTTTTTTTTTTTTCGCGTGATCACGGTTCTCAATGGCCTCGCATACCTAGGTTTCACTTTCGTCCGATTGTAGTTTGTTTTTCGTGTTTGTTTTATATTTTTCATTATACAAACAACGTTATCGCATGCCGGTTTTTACCTAACGATAAATGTATACCTAGCTATCTACGACGGAGAATCCCCGTTCGTGTGACTTTCCCATGGCAGAGAGTAATAAAGTTATGGTATTATTTTTATTATGCCAACGGCGCTACCAACTGCCGAGATTCCCATGAGTTCCCATGAATTTGTTTTTCTTTTGTCATATTTTGTCATCGTGGGTAGTTAGCTCGGTATTATTTTTAATTCTGACTATCTTTAGGTACTTACTTGTTAGTTATCTACTTTTATCATATATTTACGTACCTACGTCGTCCATACATCTGTGTCACACCCGGAAATAGAAAGGGGACACTAACCGATAGGTCTGACAGGCTAGCGCGGGATGTTAGGTATGTTGGTTTGGTTCTACTAAACTCTAAAGCCTAGTCCACACTAGAAGAATACTTACACAATTTGTTGCACTTCTCAGTCACACTCATGAATAGATTACTGCTAGACACTGCTTAACCTTTACGATGCTATCTCCTAGTAGGTAGGTATCTATCTAAAACAGACCTCTTTCTGGTTGCCTCACATCACATGTCGGTAGTTTCTTTACCTAGACGCAAAGGTAACATAAACGCATTGCCATCGAACCACTAATAGAACCACTTGACTGATTAATTGAATACCTACTTGGTTGTTATCTAGGTATTAATTCTGTCTCCTCATAACGCCGTAAGTACATTTCAGGAATCTATCTACCTGTTTCGCTAGATAGAATAACCAGCTAGAACTCTCAAAACTTAATTCATTAGGAGTAGGTAGGTAACGTGGTCTTTTTACAGTAGTGTTGCACCATTCATAACCAAATAATAGGTGCCTTCTTCCCATCATGGCAGTTAGCCCCTCCACGCCGCCGACCTTGATGCCTGGCTTATCTTCTTACCAATGAATATACTAGGTATTTTCATATAGGTACTCAGGTAGGCACCTTAGTTCTTGACACGAGAGCCGTAGTAGTAGTGCATAAGAACTTATAACTTCTCGTTTTGTGCAAAGTAAACCATCATGATCATAGGTAGGCATTGTTATTCAAAACAAACAACGACCTATATTATATTTTGATCAATAATCAAAAGAATAGGACAGACTACTCTGTGACCACAAATTACTGCTGTCAAATTTAAGCTAAATCAGTCGAGGTTCCGAAGATGTTTACAGAATCCGCTGACAAATCAATGTGAAGACCATTCTTATTTTAATCGTATAGTTAATAGCACCTTGAACCCTAATCTTGAAACAGCTGCTAATGCTAATAGCGACCTATTAAGTCTGTATTTGCCCACATAACACGTAAACCATCGACTCATACACGGCTTAATTAAACGAAGGCATCCGGCGTGTACCTACCTGTCGGCTCGATCCTAGTTTAATACCAGCACTAAATTTATTGCATACACGTTATCAATATGAACGGCGAACCCACTTACCGTTACTTAATAGCATTGAAGTACTCAGTTAATAGCGCTGCAGGTGTTTGTTCACCATCGAAGAATAATAACTGAACCCTTAAGTTCCCTTTTCCGCATACCTGATGGTGTTGTTTCATTTCGCTCAATAAAATTAGTCTTTCTTTCCCTTTCTCGCGATCGTCTGACTATTGTTACCGGACGCATTGTGCCGAGTGTTCTAAATTTAAATTCTCAAAACTTTCTGTAAAGGTAATAGACAAAGAAGTTTTAGTTTGTTTTGTGTGACAGTTGGCACTGCTGATGCCTGGCAGGTGCACGCGACACTGTTTTCTACAAGAAGCTTCGACATAAAACGCCACTGAATGTAAGCTCTTCATCTGCCATCTACCATTTATCCTTATCGTTTATCTTAGCAAAAATGGAAGAAATAAAAAGCAAACAACGTCGTCGTCGCCGTACGTCATTTTATTTAATTTAGGTTTTGCACTCATATAGTACGCGTCAAACTTAATAGCGGCTCTGAAGTGCGCTACTCGATGCGCGGTAACTGTAAACAGTAAAATTCGTTACTGCGCAGCAACTCGCCTCATGTTCCGAGCCGCCACAATGTTTGAATCGGGCTGTACCAGCAGGCTTAGCATGACACTCTCTATTTCTTCGAAGAATAGACACGGCTCTTTCCATACAAAGTGACATTTCGTTTCTCCTTTTTTGACATCCCACTGTAGAGATCTTTCTACATAAAAAAGGACCTAGACAAAGATCGTTAGAAACGAAAGACAAGATGACAGATTGTAGAAGGATTTCTACGGTGAGATGTCAACAACTGAGAAACGAAATGTCACTTTGTATAGAAAGGGCCGTGTCTATTCTTCGAAGAAATAGAGAGTGTCATGCTAAGCCTGCAGTTACTTTTAAAAGTAAAGCTGGCGAAACAAACAACTTATCGTCGAAGAAAGCCTTTAATAATTAAAGTAAATCACGCTTAACACCTTTACTGATAACATTAGCAACTTGCAGTTTCTTTACCATAAAGTTATCTTAACGAACTATTAGATAACCCAAGTTTGTTCTCCTTTTACAGTTTGAACACTAAAAAAAAGAAAAGGCGCTAAAACTGTTACCGACTTTTGTCTCCTCAGTTGAGACAAAAGCCGGTAACAGTTTTAGCGCCTTTTCTTTCTTTTTAGTTTCGAAACGCGAAATCGAATTTAAGGCCTATTCAGATATGAGCGATATCGCTGTCGCTCTCGGTAGCGATGTCTAAAGTGACTAACCAAAA
Source organism: Atethmia centrago (assembly GCA_905333075.3). Taxonomy (NCBI): domain Eukaryota; kingdom Metazoa; phylum Arthropoda; class Insecta; order Lepidoptera; family Noctuidae; genus Atethmia; species Atethmia centrago. The sequence goes on from HG995385.1 coordinate 23,014,173, forward strand.
GGCGAACCAGTATCGCTACCGATCGCGAGAGCGATATTGCTTATATCTGAATAAGCCTTCAGAATCGATTAGCGATATTAAGTCATTTGAATCCAGAACAATCGAACTTATTTTTAAAAAATCAAAGAGTTATTTGGTGTTCGAACAATTTGAACTTTTTTTTTTGTATTTGGCAATCGGCTAGCTTTCACCATTGTAGTCGATGTTTCATTCGAAAGGTGACAATCGAATCTATCAAGGCCCTATAAGAATAGCTCGGTATTTGCTCATCTGATACTGAAGATCTCATTTGCATCGGTCTATTTTACAAGCTTTTTTTATTTTTGTTTCTAATAAGCATTTCTTTTATTGTGTTACACAATTATAAAGATAATCAAGACATTCTCTTCTGAGTAGCTTTCTTTCTTTTTCCGAACTTAAAATATGTTCGCAACTATCTGTAAACTACGTTATGCCCGTGATTTCGTTCGCGTGGAAGTCAAGAAATTGTGTATCTTGACACAATATACAAACATAATAGCCTCGTTTTTATAAGTTTCTCGGCCCCCGACCCACCGCGTCGCATCGCATCGGCCACCTTCCTTAAGAATTGGGCTATCAAATGCAAAAAAAGAATTCAAATCCGACTAGTAGTTCTAGAGATAATAGCGTTAAAAAAAAACTCTTCAGCTTTATTATATTATTCATAATCAGCCTATAATGTTCCCACTGCTGGGACATAGGCCTCCTCTATTTGAGAGGAAGTGGGCCGTAATCCACCACGCGGGCCCAGTGCGGGTTGGTAGATGTCATATGTCCTCAAATTTTTGGTTCTAGGACATGCCGGTTTCCTCACGATGTTTTCCTTCACCGTTTTGAGAGAAATGGTGATGAAATAAATTACACGAAAGTAAAGCGCCTGTCTGGGTTCGAAGCCTACGAACTACAACTCGTAAGTCGCGGGCGTTACCACTGGACCACCACTGCTCTATCATCATAGATTAAATAAATAAGAAGGATATGAATAAGGTTGGGTTTGGTATCCCACGTGTCCCTCATCTCATTTCCATAAATCGTGAATTGCAATATATTACTCTGCTATCTTTCAGAGTTGCTTATTGTCTAGGTTCTACTATCAATTTCTAAATCAAACGTAACAGTCAGCAGAGGAAGAACCCAGGATAAAAGATATGCAAGTAGGGCCCAGACATAGAAAAATCCTTTCTTTATTAATTGCGCAAAAAATATTATAGTTATTAAAAACTTTTTGGTACTGAAAGAGAGAGGTCGGTTCTCACAGTAAACTGCTTTTAAAATGATTACTTTCGGAACTACATAATGAGACTTTCATCCGATATTACTTAAGCGGATTACAGTAACTTTTATTACGGGCATTACTCATGATTTCATGAAACTCAACGTTTTTTTTTTCTGTGTGCAACACTGAACAGTAGCCGCTTCTATTTTTGTTACGGTCTACGCCGAAATACTTTCGATTTCCTTGCTACTATTTAGATTCTCCTCGTGTAATTTCATTGCTTTTGTAAGCCAAGTTTCATCTTAAAGTTCGGCCTAATCGTGACTCGATTAGATTCGCTAAATCGATTCCGATTTATCAAATCGACACTACATTACATTTAACAAATTCTCAGCGTTATAACTGTTGTTTCGCCTTTATAATGTGCCAGTACTTAATCGGTTCCATTAGAATTATCTCGCTGTACTAGATATCGATTGCTCTTGAAGTTACTCGATTAAAGTGTCAACGATTACAGATTACGGAGCTAATAAGATAAATGGCTTATTTATTAGTGTTAAGTGTTTTAATTATCTCCCCCTTAAAAGGACGCATGTACGGTGGGGAATCCCGACCGTAAAAGAGTATTTAATGCTTTCACGAATTGGAAGGGAACATGGTCCAAAAGAATGTAGCGAAATTCTATTCAAGCCAATTTTAACTGCGGATGGTTGATGCCAATTAAAAATCGAGCTGAATGAATCCGAGCTACGTAATAAGCCTACTTCGGAGCTCTCCACGGCTGTAATAAATTCCGTATCTCTGGAATGGCACTGGTTCTGGAAAATAGGCAGATGTATTCAGTTGTGTAAATCATACGTTGGGAGGAACACGAAATAATGTCAGAGGAAATATAATGAGTCTGTGCTATATTTTCTAAAACGTGGTGATTTTCTATGGAGCGTGGTAATTTTAAAGGAGCTGATTGTCATACTTAATATTTACAGCATAATCAGCCTATAATCTTCCCACTGACTGGGACATAGCCACACTTCTTTCTTCGAGAGGGAGTGGGCTGTAATCTTCCATGCGGGCCCAGTTCGTTCGTAGATGTCACATGTCTTCGAATTTTTAGTTCTAGGACATGCCGGTTTCCTCACGATGTTTTCCTTCACCGTTTTGAGAGGAGTGGTGATGAAATTGTTTACACAAATAAATCTACCTGCTTGGGGTCGAACCCACGACATACAACTCGTCGGTAACCTAAGGACAAAGAATTACAAGAACACAGAAATCTAAATTTAGATTCTATGGTCTGTGGTATTCTCAGCGTTCCTGTAAATATGCTGGCCCAGTGGTAACGGCTGCGACTTAAGAATTGTAGGTCGTAGGTTCGAACCCAGGCAGGCGCTTTACTTTGTGTAAATCATTTCATCACCACTGCTCACAAAACGGTGAAGGAAAACATCGTGAGGAAACCGGCATGTCCCAGAACCAAAAACAAAAATCGAAAACATGTGACATCTACGAACCCGCACTGGGCCCGCGTGGAAGATTACAGCCCACTCTCTCTCACAGAGAGGAGGCCTGTGTCCCAGCAGTGGGAACATTATAGACTAATTATGTTATTCTGGTTTCATAAAACTAAATACTTACCTACTAATTTACTATCTTATCAGTTATCAATGTTATCATACATGGTGCAATTCGTTATTTCTGTAAATGTGGTAGAACCAAATTTTTCAATCATATTAAGGCTCCCGCAGACTGAGGCGATATCGATATGCTGCCTGTCGTGCTCGCAGGCGAGATCGCGACAGGCATATTGCGATATCGCATTAGTCTGCACGAGCCTTTAATATGTCCGGAGAAAGACCGTCGACGTAAATACCGGTAACTGAACACCAGTCGTGCAACTAATGAAAATCCAACGTAATTTCGCTCGATTATATCTATTTAGTTCATCAGAAAATTAAATAATACACACGACAATTAAGTACCTAATTCCATGTACAACGAACGTGACAGATAAAGGTTTCAGACCGGTCCTACATCTATCGCAGTTTAGGAAACTAATTAATAAAACTGGTTGTTTTGCACCAATAGGTTTTAATATGGAACTAAATTCATTGTTGCCTGTCGTCAGGAAGGTTTTTAGTATCATTGAATGGGTATACGAGTAGGGGAAGACCAAAGAAACAATGGATGGACTGTGTGAAAGATGATATGGTAGAAAGGGGGTGACTATCGAGATAACGACGAGGAGTCATCATCTCCCTAGACTTTTCCCAACTATGTTTTTTTTTTTTGGGTGGGAAACGATCAAATAACTTCTCCCGCTCTGGAGCGGGAAGGTGTGTCAGACTCTTACAGACTAAAACCCACCCGTGTTCCTTCCTGCTGTCTGTGTTGCGGGGGCCTCGGTGACCCTTTAGTACCTTCCCGCGACCCCGGCAGGTTCGGCTACCAGTCTAACCGGATACAGCTGAATACCAGTATTTTACATGGAGCGACTGCCTATCTGACCTCCACAACCCAGTTACTGCGTAACACGATACCCCTTGGTAAGACTGGTTGTCAGACTTTCGGGCTTCTGACTAACAGTAACGACTGTAAAGATCTACAAATGACAGCCGGGACCAACGGCTTAACGTGCTTTCCTAGGCACGGAGGTGTCTTCGTATGTAAAGATGGTCACCCATCCACGGACCAACCACGGCAAGCGTAGCTTAACCGATCGATCGACCAGTGCGGCTGTAATTACTTAGCCACAAGCCCTTTGACTGATGACGACGAGGAGAATGAAAGAAAATGACATGTTGCACCGACCCCAAATAAATTGGGGTTGGCAGATGAATTATGATATGGAAATAAAACTCGATTGTAGGCGGTTGGCGACTCAAAGGACCGACGCGATTGTTTTGTGATGATTACTTTAATACTGCTGATTATTTGATAAGTCAATGTTATCAAACGTTAGATCTACCCGAGATCTTTGCGATTAGTTAAAGACTAAAGGCTCGTGCAGACTAGCACGATATCGCGGGTGTGACAGGCAGCAATATACCTGTCGCGCCTGCGATATCGCCCCAGTTTGCGGCGCCTTCAAAGGCCCGGAACAAGTTTTGCGTCAAAACATCCGATAGTTTTTTTGAGCTAATACTTACTATTCAAAAGAATTTGCATCAAAGTCATGCAGCGTCATTGCTACAAGGATTTTTTGGCGCTCGAATGACGTTGACTTGGCGCTTTTGGTAATAAAATGTGCAATTATTGTTTTGTAGAATTTATTGAAAAAAAACAGGCCAAGTGCGAGTCAGAGTCCGTACCATTATCTATATAAAAACGGCAAAAAAATCGTCTCGTCTGTTGTATGAGAGCCTCCTTAAATATTTGTTTTATTCTCTTTTTTTAGTATTTTTTGTTATAGCGGCTATAGATTTCAACTGTCTAACTATCACGGTTCATGAGATACAGCCTGGTGACAGACGGACAGCGGGGTCTTAGTAATAGGGTCCCGTTTTACCCTTTGGGTACGGTACTCTAACAAGATGGCGGCGTTAGTTCCCATTTTGGCTACGCGCCAAAAAAACCTTATAGGGCTAAATACTATGATCTAAATTCATATTCTGAAACTTTTGATGATCGATTCCCTAATAACGTGTTCTATCTTGACGATACTTAAGGTGGAGCCGCAGTGAGACCGCAAAATTCAAATATTCTTACGTTTTTTGCAAGTTGCAAGTCAGTGGTGCCGATTCCCTTGTTCACAAACTAAACTAAATTTAAGTTCAGTGCATCTTTTTCTTTCTATTTCATTATGAAAAGGACAGAAGATAAATTTTAGTTTATTCCTGTTAAATTAATCAGCGCTTGACGTAAATTGACGTAATTTTAGTAGGCAAGTTTTTAATCACGTCTAAACTTGTATGGCGTAGTGAGAGGCGCTGATTAATTTGATAGGACTAAACTAAAATTTATCTTCTGTCCTTTTCTTAATGAAATAGAAAGAAAAAGATGCAATGAACTTAAATTTAGTTTAGTTTGTGAACAAGGGAATCGGCACCATTGTCAGGTTTTTTTTGGGTGGGAAATTATCAAATACTATCTCCCGCTCTGGGCGGAGCGGGAGGGAGGGTGTGTCAGACTTAAGGCTCCTACATACTAGCGCGACTTGTCGCGCGACGCGACGCGACACAAAGACACCGCGTGTAGCGCTACAAGCGGTGCCTTTGTGTCGCGACAAGTCGCGCCAGTATGTAGGAGCCTTTACTGAGTAAAACCCATCCGTGTTCCTTCCGTTGCCTGTGTTGCCAGGGGCCTCGGTAACCCTTTTGGATTGCCACGCGACAGGAGTGTCAGGTTTTATCTTGATCTAAATATGATTCGCGACCATAATAAATATGTATGTCTTTTACAGAATTATTATCATTAAGAACAGTGGTGGCCCAGTGGTAACGGCCGCGACTTGCGAGTTGTAGGTCGTCGGTTCGAACCCAGACGGGCGCTTTACTTTGTGTAATTTATTTCATCACCACTGATCTCAAAAACGGTGAAGGAAAACATCGTGAGGAAACCGGCATGCCCTAAAACAAAAAAACGAAGACATGTGACATTTACCAACCCGCACTGGGCCCGCGTGGTGGATTAATAATGACTTTAATGCTTATAATTCTGTAAATACATAATCTGTTAAAGTTGCGAATCATATTTTGATCAAGATACGGAAAAATTGAATTTCGCGGACCTGACACTGTGGATCCACCTTAAATCGAAATGATCAATCACTTTTTTGTACCTTTCAAACTTTGAACTGTTATTTATTCAACGACCATAATCAAGGGCAAAAACGTTTGGTCTGAGATTGTGTAATGGTTAATTTTATAAGTCACTGTGTGATGTCAATGTTTATCCATCAATTACGTGCCGATGTCAGCTTTTGAATATTCAAATTGGCCCAGCAATTAGCAAGTTTTTGAAGCGTGCGTTGATTGAGGTCACCTTAAATTAGCAAACTAGAAATTAATTTGTATTTATTTTTATTTTTTTGCGAAGTGCCTTTTTTTTTGGTGCGAAATTATCAAATAACTTCTCCCGCTCTGGGCGGAACAGAAGGGAGTGTCAGACTCTTACTGACTAAAACCCACCCGTGTCCCTTCCGTTGCCTGTGTTGCCAGGGGCGTCGGTAACCCCTTTGTACCTTCCGGCCCTAGTGGACCCTACACTTCTGTTGACGACATGTCTTTGAGGCGCGCGTGGAACACAACGCGCCGTCGACCCTAAGAATCTAGTACCTGCTCTTCAGTTCGGTCCTCAGATACGAATGATCTTTCTTAATATCCCAATAATGGAAGATAACCTTGCATGGAATCGAAGAAAAAACATAAAGAACGAACCTTTAACTACAGAATGAGGTATTTCGGAGGTTGTTACAAACCATGTAGAAGCCAGCAAAGGCAATAGAATTTTATTCACTCCTCAAAAAAGTCTTCAACAACGTAAACTAACAAGATTGAGTGCGAACAGACACGACACCTGAATTGGGTCAAATTATTTCCATTACACTGTAACGTATCAACACTGCAGTATGCTTCAGTGAAATGCAATGCAGTACAGTGCATAGCAAATTAATCAACCTGAGATCGCTACCGATTTCCCCTGCGACCGTGAGAGTGCAAATAATATGCTTGAAACCTGAAACATGTAGCATTCTGAAATGATGATGATTGTAATCAATCAAGTATTTAACTTATACGTACCTTCTGGATAGTAACTATTATAGGTAGCTAATATGATGGATGTAGATGACTTGACACTTGCAATGGCAATGCCTTTTATTTTGTCAGTTCAACAACATTAATTGCGTTATTTACGGTAATAAGCAGGAAAATTTTTAAACATGTGAAGCAATGGATTCGGAATTTCCTTCTTTCATTATTCTTCTCAATTATTTATTCATTTAAATTCTCTAATACCTGATACTGGTCTACAGCATCTTTTTTTTTTGTGTGGGAAATTATCAAATAACTTCTCCCACTCTGGGCGGAGCGGGAGGGTGTGTCAGACTCTTACTGACTAAAACCCACCCGTATTCCTTCCGTTGCCTGTGTTGCCAGGGGCCTCGGTAACCCTTTCGAACTTCCACGCGACCCTAATTGCGTAACACAATCTGAATGAGACAAGTATATTGCTAATCTATTGCTTCTTAAGTGCGAAAAACTTGTCCGTTCAACGTTAAAAACGCAATTAAAGTTGTTGAACTGTCAGTGTGTTACACAACTACCCCGCTGGTCTACTAAAACTGGTACTGATACTGGTCTAAGGGTCTACGAAAAGTGAAAAAAAGAAGATCTATCTTTGTACTTTTTACTTTACTGCTCCACGCATGGCAAATTCAAACGGTTAGCTGGTAGTCATAAATCTCGACGCGATTGTCATCAGAGATACTTTAAAAGCTGATAACGTACTAGTGAGACTGCGCGTGAGCAAATCTTAAACGCCGTTCAGGATTATAGATGCTGGCGGGAAAAATTCCGAATCATTCCCGTCGAATACTTCGGAAGTATTCCGAAATATTCTGAAACTTTGGGAATATTTCAATTGTCAAAAAAAAACCGGGAAAATTGTATTAACCTATTAAAAGTCACTGTACTCGATTGAGTACAGCGTAACGAAGTAAAATAATAAGGTGTATCACTTAAAATTTACAAGATCTGTAATTTACACTTCGGGATAAGGCTGTACTCAATTGAGTACAACATACTTTAATGGGTTAACAGTAATAAAAACAGAACGGATTTCAATAAAGTTCCGTCTATAATGAAGTTGGTTCTATGTTCTAAGATTTTATTGAAGAGGTTGGTTTGAGGTGCTCCGGCTTCATTGAAGTTGGTTCTATCTTTTTACTTAAATATTTTTATCTCAACATTTGTTTATGTCACGTATACATACAGTGACTATAGTCCGTCATATGAAAGCGCGACCTGAGAAAAAGAGGTTAAAAACAAAAATTTTGTAAGTATGTGGTATTAAACTAGTAGGAGAATTATTTCTTGACACTTAAATTTTTTTTGTTTCCTACAATTGCGGCTGAATAATGTAGCCAATTAAATTTTAAAAAAAACTCCATGTCGCGCTTTCATTAGACGCACCCTAGTAATATTGTTCTAAAAACTGCATCAAAAGCGGTTTAACGCGAGATAATCGCGGACAAACATACACACCTACATACGGTTCAAACTCATAACCTCCTTTTTATTGAAGTCAGTTAATATATATCAAAACCTACTCCTAAGTATAGCAAATAGGTACTTTTCTGAAAACCGCATCAAAACGTGTTTGCTTGCAAGGTTTGCCTTTATTTGTTTTTATTGACTTTTATACGCGATATGTAGATAAGTAGGTAATGATTAATAGGTACATATCTATGTGACTCGCGAATACTCGGGATGCGAACAGAAGAGCTATATACAAACTAATCAAAAACATAGGTATCCCTTTTTCAAAAAACAAATCAAATATGCTCGGTGGTTTTTTATTCCAAAACTAAGTACCTAACATTTAGAAAAAGAACATTTGCAAAAATAGCACAAAGAAATAAAAATCCTGTTAATCGCAGGATAACATATTTACCTATAAAAATATCAACATAATATATTATATTATACTTAATCAATCATATTTATAATAAAATAAACATTTATATTTTACTTACTTATGTGCCACTGAAAAATAAATTCACCCACCACACAACAAAATAAACACGTTTATTCCTGAATAATTCGGTCGAAATATTCCGCGGAAACATTCGATTGCGGGGTATGAATCTTTCGCCGCGGGCGAAAACTTCCGGGGAGCATCTCCCCTCTTACCGCACCCCGCACCGCCATCGCCTGCATCACCGCTAACAAAGAATTTCAAATAAATGTCACTAGATGGCACGACATTTATTGATCTATGATTGAAGTGTAATTTCAAAGTTTTTGTTGACTTTTATAAGGTTTATTCATACATAATCAACAAATAATAATCATAATCACACCAAATTATGTAACAATAAGCTCTTAGTACAAATTTCAAAGATGATTGGAATGCACAATTAATATTTATACCAGTAGATGGCGCTGTATTAAATTTCAAAGGTTAGATCTCGATTTTTTAAATTTTGTTTTGTATCACTGATAATAGGAGTAAGGTGTACGTAGCAGCAGTACAAAAGTACAGTGTGCTTTTAACGTCATCTATTCGGAATAAAAGTATAATGTAACCCTTCTTGCAAAGTCGCTACTAACACCATCTATTGGGAACGAACGCGATTGATGTACAAAAATAGCTAGAATTGCCAGATGAAATCTGCTCTTTACGTCGGGACATTTCTTTGTATGGGATGAGGCATCTGTATGCTAGTATCGATGCAAAATACGATATTTCAGCAAAAAAAATAAAAATTTCAATAAAATTCATTTTGAATAATTCTGATATAAAGAAACTTTCCCAGAAGTATTCCGGAATTATTCAGAATATTTCAGAAGTTTTGCAACTATATTCAGGATACTGATTCAGTACCTCAAAAAAAAAAATTGATTCCCAATCCCATCAGTTGACAGTGACGTTTGATACCGATAATCGATCGGACATTTTGATTCCCTCAACCTTACTGATCCATCAGCAGCATTGATTTAGTGATCGATATCGATGAACTTTATCGGTTGATCTGGACTTCAAACATCATCGTTAACGAAGGAGCCAGCAGCCATATTGCTTACGGCAACACTTAAGTAATCAAGCGTCAATCGCTTTAGTACCATCTGATGCTATTAAAGCGCTTTTAAAAGCCGCTTAAAGCACTTGGTACGCAATGAGCATGTTTATTTTAATCGTCATTCTAACTGGCTGGACGTTAAATCTGCTGATCCAAAAACTACCTCATCATTGCCAATCTTCAGAAAAATTTATGACTTTTCTATAAAAGCGTAACCAACTAATTATTTTTGATGTGTAACATCTTTCGTCTCGCTTTCTGTGTGATTTCGTGAAAAGGGACGGAATTGTGTAAAAACATGACAGCTTGAGCATGGAATAAGTAAGTACTTTTTAATAGCATGGAATTAGTAAATACTATATAGATTGTAGAGTCTAATTCCGACCAATGGGCGACCACTAGTAATTAATAATTGTTCGAATAAATATTTCAGTATTTAGGTTTTTAAATTCTGAGGTTAATTTCTGTCGCTGCTCAGTTGCTTATTACCAAAGTGAGATGTCAGATGTTACACATCATATGCGAATACTGTAAGGCTCGGCCGTTTTTTGTATCTCTCTCACGTTAGTTTAGCGGTCGCAAGCGCTACCGCTGAGCATGATGTCCTTCCTGGGTTCGATTCCCGAGTCGGGCAAAGTTTTATTGAGTTTATCCATCTGAAATGTTTCAGTACCAGCCCTGAGTCTAGATTTGTGCCCAGTTGATGGCAATAGGCTCGCCCCCTGTTACGTGGGAATTCAACGTAGCTGACGAAATGTGGGTATACTATAGACCGTACACCTCTGCCTAACTGTTCGAGGATCACAGGCGTTATGTTATGTTATTTTATTTAATTGACTAGATATCGTCGATCAATCATTACGGCGCTATCCAAGTAGTTCATCTGAGGTCAATCATAAATAATTATTTAAATAGATTATAGCCTCTTTTGATGTAATGCGCGGGTTATCTCTGTTTTCTTTGATGATTCAAGGGTATTTGTATCGACTGTTTATGTTTTCGTGTAAAGACTCGTGCCGACTAGCGCGATATCGCGGGCGCGACAGGTAGAAATATGCCTGTTGCACCCGCGATAACGCCCCAGGCTGCACGAGCCTTTAAGACGCTGAGAACACCAAAACCGCGGTCACTGTCAGATTGCATAGAAAAGAAAGAGAAGCGCGATGACACGACGCTTGTAATTTATTGCAAAATATGAAGCAATTCTCTATTTACTCAAAATTGAGTTGAGTAACCGAAAATAAAAAACAACCAAGTACTGCATTCAAATAAGACGTTTTTTGTTATTAATTAAATAAGTAACGTATGTTGATATTTAATGCAGATATTTTGGATTAGAACTCAAGGTAAGAGGCTAGTTTAACGTTAGTTTGTTTCGATTTATTTTCTTCAAAACGTGTTTCGGTAACAACCAAGTTCTGGCAAATATGTTCAAAATTAACATATATTTTTTCCGCTACCACAAGCTATACATATTTTGCAAATTTGTTTCTTAAGAGAAGCCTATTTTGGTCAATTGGGTCTTGTCAGCGCCTTAATCGTAAATTCCCAAGGGTCTTTTTATGGCTTGAAAACGGCATCGAGAAAGATGCCCATAGAGAAACTTGTTCAGTTTGATGGTCTTAGAACCAAAAATTCTAAGACATGTGACATCTACCAACGTGGATTACGGATCACTCCCTCTCACAGAGAGGAGGCCTGTGTCTCAGCAGTGAGAACATTATAGGCTGATTATGTATGAAGGCTCGTGCAAACTAGTAGCGATATCGCCCCAGTCTGCGGGAGCCTTGAGTTAGCCAATGTGAGACCATAGCAAATTGTAGGTGCATTTATGATTTATGCAGGTCTCTTCAAAACAAAGCACACAGCATTTGTCTACACTCTACACCTACAGTATACAGTTCACAAGCTGTACAAACATATCTTTCATGACGAACATCTGAATAGAACTCCAACTCCCGAATGAAAAATTCAATAGTTTTTCGACAGCATTCACACGATTCACGGCAATACCCGCTACTTCAGCCTCTGCACCTCTGACCAATACAAAAAACAGCAGCTTTCCGTTAAACAAAGGTGACAAGTCTCAAATTCACTCAGGTTTTACAACCAGAATAAAGAGGATGTTCTTAATGGTCCTAATTTCGGAGGACAACGAACTCCAACGTTCCGACAGGCCTATGCAGGTAGAATACACTTAGGATTGTCCAATTTGCGTTAAACATGGGTTTGTACTTTCCTGTAATAGTTTTAGGCATTGTTTTTTTATGTAGGCCATGTATTTATTATACTGTATTCTGTAACGGTTTTTGCGTCTCTGGTTTTGTTCTTTCATTATGGTAGGGTAATTCTCAGTAAAAGTCTATGTGAGTAGGTAGGTACAGAGGTACTACTCTCGTGTCGGCTAATCAATACGTACTAGAATAGGTCAAGCGATGATAAAATTGTTAGCTAGTCTGAAGCTAAGTAGCAGGCATTATTAGCAGGGCTGAGCTCTCGCGGTGATAGCAAGATAGTATCCTCTGGTCCTCGTGTATCCGTATACACGAGGACAGAGTGACTAGCTTAAATATAGGTCGGTGATAGGTCGTGTACCTATCCTCATTTTTTAATCTAGTAAGCTGGTGTGATAGTTTAATTGGATGGAGTTCTATTTTTGAGCTAGTAGCGCCCCCACCACCGATTTTACTATACTAGCTTTTGTACTAGCCTCACGTGACCGGCGAAGATGTACCTACCCAATCTGATCATTTTACACTACAGAGTTAGTTACCGCAATGCTATCGGCTTAAAATTTACTAGCATCGTGGTAACAGTTCTAGCATAGTGTTCCAGGGGGGTAACCATCACCTCTTATAGCAGTATTATTTCAATATTACTTCAGCGTGAGAAAGAGATAGAGCTTCAAGTCCTGTATAGCTCCATCACTTTCCCACTGTGAAGTAATATTATAATAATACTGCTATAAGAGGTGATGGTTACCCCCCAGGATAGCTAGCCAAGATATTATTTGCATGCTATCCTAGCTTAAAAAACCGGCCAAGTACATGTCGCACCAAACACAATGAAGCGTTCCATAGTTGGGAAGTTGGGATGAATTTATCCCAAAAACAAACTTAACATTGTAGTTGAAAAACGTGTTCTCCCATACATCGATATACGTCACGGTAAATTTTCCAACTGCAAATTTAAGTTGGTCGACTATTAATCGTTAATTTGTGAAGCCTACTTAGCTGTGATAGTTTTCCTTTTAATTTCATTATATGTACTACTGCCATGAGTTTTTTCACATCTCCATAAACAATCATTTAACTGGCAGGGGTGGGGGGGACACTTGACCCTAACAAGAATTACCACTTTAAAGCTTAATATTACGCAAACAGATCCTTGAATCGAAAAATGGTTATCATGGACCCGCAATATTTTTGAACGGCCTATCCAACGATATCCCACGCAACGGGATAGTAAAAAAAAAAAAATATCATCCCCACATTACGTGCAAGGGAGGACCCTAATTTTTTTTTTTTTGAGATTTTATTTTAGCACTTTGTCGGCGTGATTAATATGTATACTTATGCCAAATTACAGCTTTCTAGTACTAAAGGTCTTTGAGCTACAGCGGGGACAGACAGACGGACATGGCGAAACTATAAGGGTTCCTCGTTAAAAACTAGCCTCATTTAACTCTGGGCACAAGTGTGATAAGTATCGTAAGGAAAGTTTTGAATATGAATGTGGAGGGCTATACGAATAAGAAGACCAAAGAAACGATGGATGGCCTGTGTGAAAGATGATATGGCTAGAAAGGGGTTGACTACAAGATGACGACTAATAGAGAAGTATGGAAGAAAGCGACATGTTGCGCCGACCCCAAATAAATTGAAATAAGGGAAGGAGAATGATGATAATGATATTAGTCATCACTGTCTTGTGAAGGCTCTACCAATGCTCAAAGTAGCAGTAATAATGTAGAAGATATATTTTTAATATCGTTTCATTTGAAGCACGTGAAGACGACCAAGTAAATTGTTTGTTTTAATAGCAATGACGCAAAACCCCTCAATAAGTAATGGAGTTGAGCTTATGAAAAAACTGAGCAAGTCATTTTTGGCCCTTATTTAGGCTCGGCGCAAACGAGCCACCGACCACGGCCACCTGTAGCTCAGCGACAAGCAGTTCACATGCTTTTTCATACGTTTTGTGTGGATTCGTCGCACACGTGTGGCTTGTGCGGCCACCCGCTACAGCAGAATTCAACACCACAACGAGAGGCGACAGCCACCGGTGGCTATAGTCGGTGGCTCGTTTGCGCCGAGCCTTAGTGAGATACGCTAGAAAGTTCTATTGGTTGATTTTATTGTGTTCTTCCAAATTGCATTGTTCCTGTATTGCATTGTTTGTATTGTTGTTGTGTATGAGAATCATTTTTTGATCAAGATACAAGACACTGACAAGTTGAATTTCGCGGGCTACTGCTGCGGATCTACCTTAAGCCCTTATCTTTAAGTAACTCTTCAGGAACTAATCAGAACAGTTTAAAATGGGCTTCACACATTCTGGGGGCCAACCACCGCCTCTTATAGCAGTATTATTTTAATATTCCATCAGTGTGAGAATGAGATGAAGCTGTACAGGGGGTATAGCTCCAGCTCTTTCCCACTGTGAAGCAATATTAAATAATACTGCTGTATGAGGCGGTGGTTGGCCCCCTGATTTTAGAAACCGATTTTAGATTACAAACGCAATCATACGTGATATGTTCAATCCGATAGTATGAATTGAATCGTTTGGAGTGATTTCGTCTCACAACCTTTATCAATACCAACATAATTCGTTTTTTTACATTAGTAACTCCCTAACTAACCCTCCAAACGATTTTGTTCCCAGAAAACCTGCATGAAATCCCGAAGATCCAACAAGAAAGCAACCATATCTTTACCTCCCTACATGCTCCGACATTTCCTTACAAATAGTGTTAAGTAAATATGTAAACTCAACTGCCATTGTTCAGGTGTTTCGCACTGACTCACACGCTGAGAATTTCCTGCAAACGTATTTAAAAGGACGTCTTGGTTTTTAACCTAAAATATGGAAGCAGGGCTGCGAAATTTAGAAGATTTTAAGTATTAGCGTAGAAGTAGATCATCATTTACTTTCCCTAATCCTAAATTTATTTGTGTTTCACTCGTGCTCAAGCCTTCCATTCCAATTTCATTAGATTCTGCACAGTACTTACCAGTGTTGTCTTCCATATATCTGAATTAGCCGTCATCTCAGTGTTTACTACTTTCCTAGCCACATTATTTGTCATCTCTCTTAGTGTAAAAGTAGATACTAGACTTAAATTTAGCTTTTGACACCTCCACCCGACCACGTCGAAAAATGATCTTTCGAAGAATTTTTAGAGAGCCGAGAACAGCTTTTAGGTAGACTTGCAGTGAAAAATTACCTTTAACGACCTCTCCAGACTTTCTGATCACCCGTGAAAGTTATCCTGACGGACTTACAAGTTTGATCTCATTCGCCCTTACTGAAATAATAAAATTGTACAAAATAGATAAAGTGTCACTACTGAAATAAACCGTCCTGTTGCGGAGGCCAAACTTTATGCCATAACAGCTGGACTAACTAAGGACAACCTAAGGACTCTCTTAGGTTTAAAATTAGGCAACCCTAATGCGAGGACAAAACCGTCTGGAGGATCGAATAGCTCAATACTTGTTATTTGAGTTGAAAGGAGAAATGGGGGACGCAGACGTGAACTTATCCTTTGAACAGAGGTCGACTGTGCATTAGTTAAAGTTACATGAAACTTGAAGTGTCGCGCTAATGGGGATCGAAAGTAACTGACATTTGTGCAGATTCCCTTGGTCACAAACTAAATTAAGTTTAACTTCAGTGCATCTTTTTCTTTCTTTTTCATTAAGAAAAGGACAGAAGATACATAGTTCAGCCCCGTCAAATTAATCAGCGCTTGACGTAAATTGACGTGATTTTAGTAGGCAAGTTTTTAATAACGTCTAAACTTGTATGGAGTAGTGTGACAGGTGCTGATTAATTTGACAGGACTAAACTAAAATTTATCTTCTGTCCTTTTCTTAATGAAATAGAAAGAAAAAGATGCACTGAACTTAAATTCTTAGAAGCTATTGTTACCTAATTGAATTAAAATTAAGCTTAAAGCCAGAGGCAACATTTTAAGCCTTTAATCTTCTTACGAATCATGTGTCACCACACACGGGAAAACACTGGCCAAGTGCGTGTCGGACCACGCACAATGAAGGGTGCCGTAGTTGGAATGAATTTATCCCAAGAATAAACTTAACATTGTAGTTGAAAAGCTTGTTACCCAATACAATCCAACTGCAAATGTAAGTTTGTACGCACAATATTGAGAGATTTACCAAGTTATTTTATCACCATAGACTTCTTATAGGTTTTCCTGTAATCTATAAGTGAAGAAATATTTTCTATATGCTTTTCAAAGTTTGGTATTTATTTAAACGGTTTATTTTTAAATTATAAAAAATAATATTTGGGGCCCACAACAATAAGCCCTTTCGTTTGATATGTAACTCGATACAGTTTGCAAAACTTTATTTTAATTTTCATATATGCCCCTCAAAAGTGATCTAATATTTCAAAAAAAAAAAAATTTGATACACGTCCGTGTTTGGGTCACAAAAGTTTATATCGACGGTTATAAGGTTATATTTAGGTCGAAAATGAGTTATATGAATGCCATCCTACTTAAAAATAGAGATTAGGTAGGATGGCATTCAGAACTCATTTTCGAACAAAAAAAAATGTCGCTTATGCCTTATTACCATTTAACCGTCGATATAGTTAGTACAGTACCTAATTTTAACTTAATCGGTCCAGTAGATTCGGAGCAAATCGGCTGTGACAGATGGACAGACAGACACGAGTGATCCTATAAGGGTTCCGTTTTTTCCTTTTGAGGTACGGGACCCTTTTTTTTGGTGCGAAATCATCAAATAACTTTTCACGCTCTGGGCGGAGTGAGAGGGTGTGTCAAACTCTTACTGACTAAAACCCACCCGTGTTCCTTCCGTTGCCTGTGTTGCCAGGGGCCTCGGTAACCCTTTAGTACCTTCCCGCGACCCGGGCAGGCATTGGCCCTAGTGGACCCCTACACTTGTGCTGACGACATCTCTTTGAGGCACGCGTGGAATACAACGCGCCCTCGACCCGGGCCTGGTCCTTACCGGACGGTGAGCTACCCATTGCTCACCGTCCGCAAGCCCGCGCCTACGGTGGCCGGAAATCCGCCCGGGATTCCCGACGCCCAGGGCGTTTCCTGTGGCGGCTAGGGGCGAGAGGGCGCGAAATTTGCCTTTCGCTCAACCGTCCCGCCTCCTCCTTCGCGAGCATTAATGCTTCGCAGAAGTAGGTGACAGCTGCCCATGCCCTGTCGCGCTGATCACTGACGCGAGTGATCTCGAGGTACGGTACCTTAAAGATGCCATTACTATATCATTCGTATTACAACCATCATTCGAATAAATAAAGGCCATCCTTTGTAAGCTATGTACTACGTCTGCGGTCTCCTGTCGATTGATAAGGCTCCTACGCCTCCTACATACTGGCGCGACTTGTCGCGCGACGCGTCGCGACACAAAGGCACCGCTTGTAGCGCTACACGCGGTGTCTTTGTGTCGCGCCAGTATGTAGGAGAGGAGCCTATAAGTTTCCATCACCAATCTGTCTGGAGTGCGTAGTGATTATGTAAATTTTTCCTGACACCGCAGTACTTCGGAGGTCCATGTTCAGCAGTAGATGTTAACTCAACTCCAACAGATCCGACGATCTTCTAGAAAATTATTCGAACCATAAAACAAAACTTAGATACCACATGAGCTGTCTCGACGAATACACAATTTAGCAATTCAATAGCCACGTGAATGTATGGCAGTTTGAAATTCAAATACATATAATATCTACATGTCTGGCTGTTTACATAACGATCGTGACGATTTGTGTCACAAGAAATAAGAAAATGGTTTGACAATACTTGTTGCTGAGTGATTTAGTTCTCAGGTGGGTTAGCACCAAATTTTTGACGTAATTGCATAACGGAAATGTATCAAACTGGAAAATACATGCAGCAAAATATAATTATTAGGATGTGTGATTATTTTTTTTATATTTTACTTGCCTAAAATATTCCGACGATTTATACACACCTTAATTTTGATTTCAGACTTGTAATGGCAAACATGTCATTTGGTTTAAATAGGTTAGTATTTTTATTATTTTATTAAAATTTTACATAGATTCTTGTGTACCTTGTGAATGTGAGAACGTTGTAGGCTTAATAGACTAGATATTTTTTTGTAGACCTTTTTCTTTATTTTTTTTTTTTTTGTTAAGTACCTGGTACATCTCGACAGTCCTCCCATACCTATTAACACTGTAATTTGAAAACATTGTAAAAGCCAATTATTTTTAAAAGAGTAACCGTGGAGTTACTTGTCAGCTCTTCTCCATAGGAAACGACCAACTGGAACCGTGCACCTAGCTTCTGACGTTTCATAAGTGCCCATGTAGATTTATGTGAAATAAAAATATTTTGATTTTGATTGACTAATAATTATTTTGCGCTGCATTTATTTTCCTTCGTGATACATTTCCGTTGTGATTTCAGTTGTGCAATTACGACAAAAATTTGGTCCTGACCCTGGGTATGCCAGATGTTTTTACGAAAAACAGTTTTAGCATACGTACGTTACTGCCCCAAGATTTCTTCCCGGTTAAAAAGTAGTTAGTTAAAGACTAAAGCACTGCACATTCTTCCTAGAAATAGTTTTAGCTGAAGCTTCAATTCGGGAAGACAGTTACTTAAAGGCTTTGCAACTAACAACTTCGACGGTGAAACGTGACTTTGTCGAAGCGCACGCGCATTGAAGAAGAAACCATTTCAAAGTTTTAGAAAATGTTATTACAAGGTGTCGTTTTGCATCCTCGTTAAATTCAAGGAGGTAACTATGCTAATGTTTCTCGACACGAATCAATAATAAAATAAGTAGGTCTTTTCTTTTTCTAATTTTCGGAAACCGGCATGTGTGGGACACGTCATTTTAAAACGCGGCCCGTGTGATACCGCGCTGTAACTGCCTCTTTACACACACACTACCGCACACGCAACGGGGTGATTCTGTTCTGTGAAAGTGGTGTATTCTAAAATACTGTCAAACTTAAATAAGTAAAAAAACAAATATGTATTAATTATTGAACAGGTATCGTAATTTTATTTGATTATATATGTCTTTCATGGCAGCCTCCGGAAATTTGACGAGGATTCAATACGACACCTTGTATGTTATTTAGAACCTTAAAATATATTATCTATAACAATTAGGCTAATGCTACTTCAAACTTGTAACGAGATCTTATGAAGTAGAAAACTTATGAAAAAGGGGACGACGATATTCCACAAGCCCCTAGAGACAATTGGACCGAACATTCAACCATGCCACGTCCACAAAGCTTACCTTTATTTATTCCCAGACGGCTCAGTAATGCCGTAGTATTTTTGGTGTACAATCAATACAGAGCAAACTTTGTTGGCCCAGTCACAAACCAGACTATCTGATGTTAAAATCAATAGAGCGACGGATTAGAGTAACTTTTGAGGCTTCGTTTTGATCTAGTAGCTATGTAGCGTCAACGTAATACGTTTTTGGTATTCTGTTTTTAGATTTAAGTTACAGGAACTGTGAATAGAGTACTCTTTATTATGTACACTATAAACATACAGATAAAAAATGTAGAATTTTTACATAGGGTGACATTGAGCGGTCTTATCGCTAAAATAGATTTTTTAAAGACAACCTTTGGATGGATTATGATAGTCAGGAGTGTATCACTACAAAATGTCACTACATGTGTAAATTCATAGATTTACGCCTTCTAAATGGATGGATAATGGAATAGAAGTTTGTAAACTCTATTTCACGGAAAATTTCGTCCCAAGACTTCCCACCAGGCTTAGCATGACGCTTTCTATTTCTACGAAATAAAAAAATCTCTTTCTATGCAAAGTGACATTTCGTTTCTCCATTTTTGGCATCGCACCATAGAAACCCTTCTACATAAAAAAAGATCCTAGACTAAGATCGTTTGAAACGAAAGACAAAATGACAGATTGCAGAAGGATTTCTACGGTGCGATGAAGAAATAGAAAGCGTCATGCTAAGCCTGCAGGAGTATAACGGTAGGAGGGGTTTCTATCGGCGTCGAGTCGACGATGAAGTACCTGGGACTCGTCCTCGACAGCCGGTGGAACTTCGTGGAGCATTTCCGACGTTTGGCTCCCAAACTGGAGCGGGCGGGCGCTGCATTGAAGCGGCTCCTGCCCAATCTAGGGGGTCCAAACGCCTCCTGCCGGAGGCTCTACGCGGGGGTCGTGCGGTCCATGGCCCTCTACGGGGCTCCTGTATGGGCGCGCTCTCTGGCGCTGCGGCCAGCCCGCCGGTTGAGCGCGGCCCAAAGGGTCATGGCCATCCGGATGGTCCGAGGATACCGCACGGTCTCCTGTGAGGCAGCGAGCCTCCTTGCCGGATTGCCGCCATGGGATCTGGAGGCAAAAGTCCTCGCGCACGTATGGGAGTGGCGCGAGGAGGCGAAACGCCGGGGCGTAAGTCCGCTGCCGCGAGAAATCGCGGCACAGCGGACGGAGCTCCGGCGGGATCTCATGGCGTCATGGAAAGTACGGTTGTCGCAACCCAGTGCTGGGCACGCCACGATTTCGGCGATAAGTCCCCTCTTTGAGGAGTGGCTGGAGAGGCGCCACGGCGTCCTCACCTTCCGCCTGACGCAGGTCCTCACCGGACACGGCAGCTTCGGGAGGTTCCTGTGTCGGATAAGGCGGGAGGAAACGTCCGGGTGTCACCACTGTGTGGATCGCCCGGAGGACACGGTGGAGCATACGGTGGAGGTCTGCCCGGCTTGGGCAGAGCACCGCCGTGTCCTCGTGGAGGCGATCGGCGGCAGAGACCTCTCGCGTCCGGCCCTGGTTCAGGCCATGGTACGGAGCGAGAGGGCATGGGCAGCCGTCACGTAATGCTCGCGAAGGAGGAGGCGGGACGGTTGAGGGAAAGGCAAGTTTCGCGCCCTCTCGCCCCTAGCCGCCGCAGGAGACGCCCAGGGCGTCGGAAATCCCGGGCGGATTTCCGGCCACCGTAGGCGCGGGCTTGCGGACGGTGAGCAATGGGTAGCTCACCGTCCGGTAAGGACCAGGCCCGGGTCGACGGCGCGTCGTATTCCACGCGCGCCTCAAAGAGATGTCGTCAGCACAAAGTAGGGGTCCACTAGGGCCGATGCCTGCCGGGATCGCGGGAAGGTACTTATGGGTCACAGAGGCCCCCGCAACACAGGCAACAGGAAGGAATACGGGTGGGTTTTAGTCAGTAAGAGTCTGACACACCCTCCCGCTCCGCCCAGAGCGGGAGAAGTTATTTGATGATTTCCCACCCTCAAAAAAAAAAAAAAAAAGCCTGCAGGAGTAGTTTAAAAACATTTGGAAGAAAGATGCTTGAAATTAAATTTTAATAGCAAATTAAATCTGGATTTTATCAAAGAGAAGACAAAAAAAGAAAGATTTAAACAGTCTATTTTAAATGGTTGTTTTTATCTAAAGTGATTTATTTCGAGTCAATAACTTTGCCATTAGTTAACAAACAGACGTGAATTACGTCGGCAAATATTTATAAAAGTACATATATTTAACTTATACGTACGTACTTATTTATTTATTAAAGCCACATTATAAGGTTGCTTATTAACGTGTAGCGAATGTAAAAAACATTTCTCTCATACTGAGGGTAGATCGAAAAAATGATAGTATCAGATTGTTTTTTTTTTTTGAAGTGGCCGGATTGTAGTTATCCCTCGGGGATTTGAACTACACACTACAGTGTAGCATTTTTCCAAGCTTTTTTGTATTGACTTTTAGAAGACCCTCTTTCAAAACTCGAGTCTTTGAAATAACTAACGACTCAACTAGTCTGTCAAGAATCTGATTATACATGCATGTATGATTTAAATCTTAGCAGCTTGTGTAGGAGGCTCTTATGAGTCAGTGTGGTAAACAGTCTAGCGGTCGTAGGTTCAAGGCCTGTGCGCGATATTTTATTGTTTGCTTTCTTGCTAAATTGTTCCCGATTTCGCCTGCAATGCACCAGTGTTGCGGGTAGTATGTTCTGGAGTATGTTGGTGTAGTGTTTGGAGGGTTTTGTATGGTCTTGCACTTGTGATTTTCTGTTCAAACTCAAAGCTCTACTTTTGAATTGTCAAGGGGTCGGTCAGAAGTGCCTATAATTGGTTTATTTGAAATAAATGCTTTGAGTTTGGAAATCATCAAATAACTTCTCCCGCTCCGGGCGGAGCGGGAGGGTGTGTCAGACTCTTACTGACTAAAACCCACCCGTATTCCTTCCGTTGCCTGTGTTGCCAGGGGCCTCGGTAACCCTTTGTACCTTCCCGCGACCCCGGCAGGCATCGGCCCTAGTGGGCCCCTACACTTGTGCTGACGACATCTCTTTGAGGCGCGCGTGGAATACAACGCGCCGTCGTCGGCCTTGGCCTGGTCCTTACCGGACGGTAAGCTACCCATTGCTCACCGTCCGCAAGACCGCGCCTACGGTGGCCGGAAATCCGCCCGGGATTCTCGATGCCCAGGGCGTCTCCTGCGGGGGCTAGGGGCGAGAGGGCGTGAATTTTGCCTTTCCCTCAACCGTCCCGCCTCCTCCTTCGCGAGCATTATTGCTTCGCAGTAGGAGGTGACGGCTGCCCATGCCCTCTCGCTCCGTACCATGAACCAGGGCCGGACGCGAGAGATCTCTGCCGCCGATCGCTTTTTTTTTTTTTTTTTTTTTTAGGGTGGGAAATCATCAAATAACTTCTCCCGCTCTGGGCGGAGCGGGAGGGTGTGTCAGACTCTTACTGACTAAAACCCACCCGTATTCCTTCCTGTTGCCTGTGTTGCGGGGGCCTCGGTGACCCATAAGTACTTTCCCGCATAGGTCTGAGGTGTAGATTACAATACTTTCAGCTGTGTTCATTTACCCTCTTACGTTGCTTAAAGTCAGAAATGTATTGTTAAACATACGCTAATCATTACATAACTTTAAGCAACGTTCTAAATAAGGGGTTAAGTAGTTACTTGCGGAAAATAACATGAGTTAAGGTTCGTTCAGACTAGCGCGATGTCGCGGGCACGACACAGGCAGCAATAAGCCTGTCGCGCCCGCGATATCTCCCCAGTCTGCACGAGCCTTTAAGAATCGTATCACTGTGGTGTCATGACAATACTTTAGCTAGTATGTAAGTACCTAATTGATTGTTAAAATAAGATAGTTTTAGTAAAGTTACTCATAATTTACTCATCATGGATGAATCATAACTCTATACCTTCGTTGTTTTTTATGATCTTTGTTGGGACAACATACTTAGTACACAGGGCTACATATCCAAGCCATTCTATAGGATTTCCATACAATGAGAGGTCAGCTTATACTGGATATGTATAGCTTGACATTTAGCCGCGTGTAACCTAAATATAATATTTGTAATGCGGAAAACTTTGCTGTTTCCTATTCAAAAGAGTCTTGTTACATTACAGCCTAGAATTAGAACATTGCCCAATAAGGAAAAGGCTCGCCAGATAGGGTAGCCCTGAAAATTGAAGTAGATACGTTCCAAAGTTCGAATTTGCATGTAATGCAGAAATGATCGGGGCTGTTTTGTCATGAAAATCAATCTAACAAAGCAAAGGGTTACGCCTTCGTGGTGGTATCATTATGTTTATTACAGAGAAAATTTAACAATACTTATTGATCCACTGTCTTGGTCCGCCATACAATGCTGCAGGCTTAGCATTACGCTTTCTATTTCTTCGAAGAATAGACACGGCTCTTTCTATACAAAGTGACATTTCGTTTCTCCTTTTTTTGACATCCCATCGTAGAAATCCTTCTACATAAAAAAGGACATAGACAAAGATCGTTAGAAACGAAAGACAAGATGACAGATTATAGAAGGATTTCTACGGTGAGATGTCAAAAATGGAGAAACGAAATGTCACTTTGTAGGTGTAGAAAGAGCCGTGTCTATACTTAGAAGAAATACAAAGCGTCATGCTAAGCCTGCTGGTAAAACTACTCAAGACTACCTTCACGCTCCGCGCTCGACGTAATATTATTGTCAAAAACATACATAAACTCGAACGAGTCTAGTTTCTCCACGTGGATTCTAAAGATATTTTCACCAAGGTTGTAGCAGTACCTACAAAACTATTCGACAATAGTTTAAATGACAATACTCAGTCTACCCATTTACATAATGAACTCCTGAATGTGTGTTTAACATGTAAGTACTCTGTCTGCTTGACTCACTTTTATTTTCGGAAAATGTTGAAATATTTGTTTTAAAATGCTGCCTGTTTACTATACAGCTTGTTTTTTTTATATCCCATAACTCTGGGGTTATATTCTATAAGTAAAATAATACAAAAAGTCCTAGAATATTTGGTCCAAAAATGCATCGTTTCGAAGATATCATAATAAGTAATAACACTAGACTCTCGATGTGTGTCGGTATCTAAGTTTTATTGATTTTCATTCAAAGCTATCATTCATATTTAAAGCTAAGAAAATGCGACGTTGTCATATTTCACGTAAGAGTGTTTTACATTAATCAATCTCTATTACAAATAAATAAATTGTACTGATCTTGACATAGTATGATAAAATCTTTAACCTCAACTTTTAATATTTCTACACCGACAACGGTAGTATATGTGAAACTGTTTAATATTAAGACGCTGACAACACCTAAACCGCGGTCACTGTCAAATTCCATAGAAAAGAAAGAGAAGCGCGATGACACAACGCTTGTAATTTATTGCAAAATATGAAGTAATTATCTATTTACTCAAAATTGAGTTGAGTAATCGAAAATAAAAAACAACCAAGTTCTGCATTCAAATAAAACGTTCTTGTTATTAATTAAATACGTAACGTATTTTGATATTTGATACAGATATTTTGGATTAGAACTCAAAGTAAGAGGTTAGTTTAACGTTAGTTTGTATCGAGATTTTGTTTTCAAAACGCGTTTTGGTAACAACCAAGTTCTGGGAAATATGTTCAAAATTAACATATAATTTTTTCCCCTACCACAAACTATACAGATTTGGCAATTTTTTTTCTTAAGCGAAGCCTATTTTGGTCAATTGGGTCTTGTCAGCGCCTTAAGATCTTGTATGTACCATATACTTAGAAATAAATAAATAGAATAAAATAAATTTATTAATTAATATTATTTATCTTTACATATCTCGGGATCATGGGGTCCCGGACCTTTGGAAGGCAAACGAGGGGCCGAGGCCAACCCGCAGACGACGATTATCCCTGTTTGCTCTATGATGGTGCACCCAAGGACAACCCCCGGTCGATGCAGGACTATTACAGAACATGGGAACAAAACATATAGTGGATCGGTTTCCTAAGGCTATAGAAAGGCTATGGCCCCTACCTGACCAATGCTTTATATAAAATACACCGATATAATGGCAGGGGGTGACTTGCACACTCAATAATGGGCCCCCGAAAACGGCCGCTAGCACATAGTGACGTAGTGACAAGGGGGCAACACTTCCTGAGGTGTTTGAGGAGTGGAGAGGTATTCCACGGCTATCAGGACAATCCCGGAAGTACGGTCAAGATCCCTACCAGCATCTTACTGGAATACATCCTTCCTCCGAGCACGTTTGCTCTTGCGAATCTCCACTCAAGCCGGCCAATAACGGCAAGAATGAGGTGAGAGCTCTGTTCCTCGTCAGTGTTCACGCCAGCAGGCCAATAAAGGCAAGTCAGAGATGAGGAACAAGACTTCTCCCAGAAGATAGGGTTCGTGGGGTCGCTACTGCCCAACAGCTCGCCGCATGCTGCCCTGCGGGTTTCTATCTCTCTTGGTTTGGCTCCTTACCCTAGACCCGTTCCGGCAAAGTAAACTCTACTGGCATAGACCCAGAGTTCGGAGCGCGCAAGCCCCACCACGACGTCAACGTAGAGATACGGCGGTGGGGATATTATTTATTATTATGTAGATATTATTATTAATAATCGTGACTTTGTCGAAATTTTTGTATGAAAAATGAAAACATAAAAAAAGATAAATGAAAATTAATTCATATGCCAGTTGATTCTTTGATGGTCTCATTTATACCCTAGAGTTATGGAATATCAAAAAAAAAACACCTTGTATAATTCAAAGTCTACGATTGTGGGACCAAGGAACTAAGTGTATCTCAAAATCTAATTTAATGCTGCTGAACTTTTGGTTGACTCAACATCACTCCATTCTAATCAGTTTTGGCAAGTCAAACAGCATCGATCTATTGATTTTGCAAACCAGCCTTACAATTACTAATACGGCCATCAAAGAAAGAAAATGAAAGAAATAATAAATAAAGAATAATGTTTATTTGGACACAGTTCGTGAAACACAATACAACTAACAAAATAAAAAAAATTGAAATACAAAAAGAGTGTGTCCCTCACCTTAATGCACGTTGCAGCAGACCCTTTCCAGAATTAAGCATTACACTTTGTGTCCCTTTACCTAAATAGTTAATTTATACAAGGTGTCGTTTTGCATCCTCGTCAAATTCAAGGAGGTAACTATGCTAATGATTCTCGACACGAATTAATAATAATATATAATAATATGGTTTTTTTTTCTAATTTTCGAAAATCGGCATGTGTGGGACACGCATGTTAAAACGTGGCCCGTGTGATACCGCACTAAGCCTTTTACACACACTACCGCATACGCAACGGGGTGATTCTGTTCTGTGAAAGTGGTGGATTCTAAAATACTTGTGCCGATTCCCTTGTTCACAAACTAAACTAAATTTAAGTTCAGTGCATCTTTTTCTTTCTATTTCATTAAGAAAAGGACAGAAGATAAATTTTAGTTTAGTCCTGTCAAATTAATCAGCGTCTGTCAGTACTCCATACAAGTTTAGACGTGATTAAAAACTTCCCTACTAAAATTACATCAATTTACGTCAAGCGCTGATTAATTTGACAGGAGTAAACTAAAATTTATCTTCTGTCCTTTTCTTAATGAAATAGAAAGAAAAAGATGCACTGAACTTAAATTTAATTTAGTTTGTGAACAAGGGAATCGGCACCATTGTCAAACTTAAATAACTAAAAAAACAAGTTTGTATTAATTATTGAACAGGTATCGTAATTTTATTTGATTAAATACGTCTTTCATAGCAGCTTCCTGAAACTTGACGAGGATGCAAAACGACACCTTGTATAATTACTTACTTCAAAAGAATCATTGGTTCGCCACAAACTGCTTATTCATAATATTTCTATAATTATTTGAAGAAACAATATCCTCACTCCTCAGCGATCCTGGTATCGAAAAGTACATCAAAGTGAACCTTAATTTGGTTTCCGTCGTTATTTCTTTACGACCACGATCCGTTTACGATACCGTCTGTCTGCCGGAGTAATTGGCAACATTTCGCATTCAAAACTCAAAGCATTTTATTTCAATAAATTGCTTTTAAAATGTCCTTTCAAGTGATTAGGATGTTTCGCGTCAATGTTTAAGATGTCTTGAGAAATTGATTGGGAGTGGATTTTCTGTCCTCAAAATGAAAATTATGACAAGGAATTCCGCTGGTATTTATTATTATAAAAACTGGCCATAGGCGTGTCGGACCACGCACAGTGAAGAGTTCCTTCCGTAGTAGGGTGAATTTATCCCAAAAACAAACTAAATATTGTAGTTGAAAAACATATCGATATACGTAATACGTCACGTTCATTCTCCAACTGCAAATGTAAATTGGTCGACTATTACTTGTTAACTTGTAAAGCCTACTTGGCTGTGATAGTTTTCCTTAACTTCATTATATATACTAATGCCGTGAATTCTTTTACTTATCAAAAAAATAACATTTAGCCGGGGGTCCCGCCCCCGGCTAAATGTTATTTTTTTATATCAAGACACTGTGCACAAATCCCAACTCTGGATAAACTAACTGCATGTGGACATGGAGTATGGACTTAACAAACAAACATTGCTAATCGCTCATAACCTCATATAGCAGTATTATTATAATGTTACTTCACAGTGGGAAAGTGATGGTGCTGTACATAACTTATAGCTCCATCTCTTTTTCATGCTGAAGTAATATTGAAATAATACTGCTATAATAGGTGATGGTTGCTCCCCCCTACGCTAATCTATTACGAAGCAAATGTCTTAATCTTATCCATAATTTAACTAGTAGAGTTTAGCACGAACTGACGTCGAGAAATTAGATTTTCGCAGAATTGATATTATCAGAAAACAGTTACATGCACTGATGCTGCCTAAGTGTCCACCCACCGTTAGACACTTCTTGCGATTCCCACGTAAAGGATAATTAAGTGAAAATCATAGAAATAATCTCTAGTCGACCCTTCCACGATGTACGTTAAGAGTTTATCAATTATTCATCGTCCAATTCAAGTTTGTCCTCAGCACTTAGTATTTATATCATCCATGTACTATGACGTCACGGGCGCCATTTGTCGAGACTCGGCGTCTCCAACCAATGTAGGACGGACTGCATTTATTCATATTTACTATCTAGCGTGCTAGCCAGTATTTTATCTCTCCTGGCCCAGTACCAAGCCTTCGGTTGCTTAGTGCTTATGCAATGCGGATTTAATAACTATTGCATTTAAGTTAAAGCTGTATTGAATGAGCTTGAGGTTATTGGTTGTTGAGAAATGTATCGTAAATTCGTAATGTATGACACTTTGTTGAATTTGTTATGAAATAGATAGATAGACGTACAACCATTTGGTGATATAATATACCTAATTGATATGAATATATATATAAGCCAAGCAAGGCAGTGCTTCTAAAAACATTTACTCCTAAAAAGCTCCCTGGAAATACTGAACATTTATATGAAAAGCAAATTCTTAATAAAACCGACATAAATTAACCACAACCTGCGGCATCGGAAAGTATAAACACAATACCTTATTAAAATCATTAATGGAGAAAGTACGTGAATGGTACGGGGCCGGTGAACCGGCAAAGAGAGCCTGAACGATAAATAGAGCGAGGCTGATTAAATCAGGCTACACAGCGGAATACATAAGGTTTATATGCTTCAAGCCAAAGAGGTCGCACCAGTATGAGATCACCCAAAACTGGGAAGCTGGAAACTTTGTTGCTTCGTTTCACTAGGTAGCGATGAAGAGCGTTTTTGAGGCTGTCTTTACGCGCAAAAAGTAATAATAATTTGCTCCGATACACCCACGAAGAGAGAAGGTTTCCGTTAATGAAGAAGCTCATCTCACGGGTGTCGTAAAAGCAACTTACAGATTAATTCAATTAATTGCCTAAAGGACGCGCAGTAACCAACCAACATACTGCGGTTACCAATCTCTTTGATAAGCGCAATGATTATAGCGGTTGGAAGTGATCTATTTCCAGCAATAAACGTTGAGAGGGTGACTGGTTTCATCCTGAACTGGGCATCAATTTGTTTGCCTAACCTGCCCTCTTTTTGAGCATAATTTTCTTGCAATAAGATTGCATTCTTTTCATAAAAACAACTCCTATGGAAATAAAGAATAAGGTTTGTTTTCTTAATATTCTGGTGGATGTGATATCATTTCCTCAGACACTATATTCCTCTAGTTTTTTGCACAACGTATGCACCAATAAGCAGGCCGGATCACCGAAATGAGAAAATAGACAATAATAATGTGCTGAAATAAGTAATTTCGCTTTTTATTATACGTCGGTTAGACACGCTCGAGTAACACGCTGTACGTTTTTTATATTATTTTTAACACGCTCACTTTTACTGTGTTATATACAGACGAGTTTGTGTGTTTAACCGGATACTTTAATGGGCGCAAAAAGTGGTTTGATTGGTCGATGACAAGCATGCCGAAAGACCGGTAATAATTCTGAGGTCCTGGGATAAGATTACCCACTAACTACATACGCTTCTGTGAAATAGTTGATTCTATGGACCAAATATACTAAGGATCTTACATGTACGAACATTATAAACAGCGACAGTCATTTCTACTTGAAGTAAGGGACAAAATTCTCGCACTTCCAACGGCGAAACATATAAGCATAAGATTCTTGTCGGATAAAGCGCACCGCGGAGGATTATGTACTCGTATCTATTAACTTTTGAACTTTGGCAGTAGTTATATATACGAGTGTATGAAGCATACATAATAATTCACTCATTCCGTTCAAGTGAACGAACATATGTCAACAGTCAGTCTTCATTCGCAATCTGCCAGTGTAACACCTTTAACTATTTCTATTAAAATACAGTCCACTTTAAAGTGTTATTTATGTGGTTTTATTACCAGCGTCCGCCACATAAAAATGGTCCTTCGACGAAAATAGTGTTCGCGGCAGATAATCAACTCTATATGTTGTGTGAGTGTGACTCAATTTTGTCGGCGTGGACTAGCGGAAGCGGTCATCAACAAACCCGCGTTGTCATCAGTTGTCATTCATCGCACCGCTCAACTATCGCGTCGCGTGCGAGGAGTACGGAGTCTAAACACAGCGTGCTCAGCAGACAGCGCGCCTACGCGGACGAGCGAGAAGAGTGTACGCGTGCGAACGAGAACCGCGATCAACTCGGCCGCCGGTTGGTCGGCGACGTCGAGAGTTCCAGAAACTTCTAGCAAACTCCATAGCTGCCGGAAGTTATCCGCCGATTTTCAACATCTTCATCCATTGTCCGACGCCATAATCCGCCATTTTTGTGGTGTTCTATCAAGTGAAGTGAATCACACGTCTCATTTTTTTCTGCATTGTGCAATCATTGCATTCTGTACAACTAAGTAGCATCCATATATGCGCAAAATTGCTATTATTGCAAGTTTTTATAATTTGTGTAGTTACACAAACCTTTTAAGCCATCATGGCAAACAATTTAAAACGCCTAATACTGGCCAGGGGCCAGGCAAAAGGAACGATAACCACATTATGTAAGTTTGTTGAGTCCGAGGATATCGACAAAGCCCCTATAAGGGCGCTTATGGTCAAGAAGGACAGGTTGGTCACCGCCTTTTCAGAATATAGCTCATTTAACATTGATATATCTGTTCTAGATGAAAATAACGATGAAAACTTTGGCCACTATGAATCCATATATTTATGTGCCTTAGCCGCATTCGAAGATGCCATCGAAGAAAAATCTAGCCCAGGTAAATCTCCGAAACCCGGAGCAGAGCGTGACGAGGAAGAAAAAGACGCTATGAAACGTCTCCCACCTATAAATATTTCCAAGTTTGGAGGTGAGGTAGGTGACTTCCACGACTTCATCAGCCTATTTAAAAGTGTCATCGACAAGAACACTAAACTATCACAATGTGATAAATTCTATTATTTAAAAACCTATTTAAGTGGCGAAGCCGCCGAACTCATTAAACATTTATCGCTAACTGCACATAACTATGCAACCGCACTGCAATTGCTCAGCGAGCGATATGATAATAAAAACAAGGTCGTTAATTATCATGTTAATTCTATATTAGACCTAAAGCCTATTTCTAAGTGCACTGCCTTAGCTTTAAGAGAAATCATTTCTCAAACCAGACAGCATTTAGCTGCCTTAAAAAACATAAATATACCCGTTCAACATTGGGATGCAATTATTGTATGCATTTTGCAACGCAAGCTCGACATACACACATTAAGGTGCTTTCATCTAGAAACAAAATCAGAGGCTGACCCTGACTTAAATTCACTTCTTAAATTTTTAGAACAACGGGCAGCAGCACTTGAAACTGTGGCAGACAGCCAAACATCCTCAAATTGTGCAGTGAACAGCGGCCGCAGGACAGGTTTGGTAGCCACTAAGGAGGTAAACAAAAATACACAAGTATGCAAATTTTGTAAGACTAAAAATCACCAACTATATAAATGTGAAAAATTTAAACTTGCCTCGCTATCTGATCGTTTCGGCTATGTAAAGACCAATGAGTTGTGTACCCTATGCTTAAACAAACACCTGTCAAAGTGTAAATTTGCCTTTAAGTGTTCAATTTGCAAACAAAACCATAATAGTTTACTGCATAAAAATGAGCCTGAACAGGAGTTAAAGCAAGTTTCATTATCTATGAATAAATGTGTTGATGTTTTATTGCCTACTATAAAGGTAAACATAACTGACAAGTTAGGTCAACAATTTCAAGTTAGGGCTCTTTGTGACTCAGGTAGTCAGGTTTCCTTTGTGTTATCAGACCTAACAGAAAAAATTGATTGCAGGTTAGTCAATAACTATACCTATATTAAAGGAATATGTGGTCAATCCAACACAGTTCCTCATACTGCTACTTTTAACATCTCTTCTACTCTCAACACTTACAAGACTCAAATAGTATGCTGTGTAGTGCCAAACATCACTAGTGATTTACCTCAGTGTGAGATAGATACAGATAATTTAAAAATTCCTTCATACGTCAAGTTAGCTGACACAGAATTTTATAAAACTGGAAAAATAAGTATCTTATTAGGTTGTGACGCTTTCTTTAAAATCTTATTGCGTGAACAACTACCTATTATCCCTAAAGGTTTGTATTTACACAACACCCACTTTGGGTATATTGTGGCTGGAAGGGTGAAGACTAGAAGTTACTCTCCGGTAAGTAAGTGTACCAAACACATTTTAAAAAACAGTGAATGTGATAGCACCCAAAATATAGAAAAGACTTTAGAGCAGTTTTGGAAGTGTGAGCAAGTGACAGAAGTTTTCACTGAGTCGGCTTCTGAAGAAGCTCTTGCTGAAAAAATCTTTTCTGAATCTGTAATATTGAAAGACAATAAATTTCAAGTTAACTTACCTTTAAAACAAAATTTTGATCAATTAAACATGGGAGATTCTTTCATAAGAGCTTTACAACGTTTTAACAATTTAGAAAAAAGACTTCACAAAGATGCTGAACTTTTCAGAGGTTATAAAGCGTTCATTGACACTTACATTTCAATGGGTCATGCTAAATACATTGATATTCAAACATATGATTTAAAAGCTGGTCAGGTATACTTTCTACCACACCATCCAGTATTAAACGAAAATAGCAAAACTACAAAACTAAGAGTCGTTTTTGATGGCTCAATGGCTACTAATCAAGGTTTTTCTTTAAATGACATGTCGCTCAATGGGCCTTGCATCCAAAATGAGTTATTTAATATATTGATTCTCTTCAGATTACATAAATATGTGTTATTTTCTGACATTCAAAAAATGTTTAGAGAAGTTAACCTCAACCCAGCACACTGTGCTCTTCAAAATATATTGTGGAGAGATTCACCACAAAAGGAAATACAGTGTGTTCAGTTGCAAACAGTCACCTATGGACTTAAAAGCTCACCATTTTTAGCTACAAGATGTTTAAATGAGTTAGCTTTCAGATTTGCGCATACTTACCCTGAAGGTGCACACATATTATTGAATCAATGCTATGTCGATGATGTTTGTACCGGTAGTAACGACTTACAAAAATTACTTGATATGAAAAACCAATTAATTGCCATTTTAAACCTTGGTGGTTTTAAACTTCATAAATGGAGTTCAAACAGTGAGCATATATTAAGGGACATTCCCTGTGCTTTACAGATTTCAAATGAAATTGATTTATGCAAAAGTGATGATCAATATGTGAAGACCTTGGGTATCAAATATAACACACAAACGGATGTATTGAACATTTCCTGTCCACAAACTGAGTTGTTAGATGTCTACACCAAGCGTCAGACATTAAGTTTCATTAGCAAACTCTTTGATCCACTGGGTCTAGTAGGTCCAATTATTGTACTTGCAAAAATAATCATGCAACAAACATGGTTAGAGAAGGTTTCATGGGACTCACCATTGCCACTGAACTTAAATAAAAAATTTAAATGTTTTGTTGATAATTTATCAAGAACAGGTTGTATTCAAGTAAAAAGAAATATTGACACACAAAACTCAACATGTATTGAACTAATAGGGTTTGCAGATGCCTCTCAGAAGGCTTATGGTTGTTGTGTTTATTTAAGAACCATTAACAGCAATGATCAAGTAAATGTTGAGTTGTTATGCTCAAAATCAAGGGTAAATCCCATAAAATCATTAACCACACCAAGATTAGAGTTGAATAGCGCTTTGATACTAGCAAAACTATCAAAAAAGTTGTATGATCAACTAATTAAAAATAATTTTGCCATTAAGGTGCATTTATATGTAGATTCTCAAATTGTTCTTGCTTGGCTTAACACAGAGCCCACAAAATTGTCTGTTTATGTTGCAAACAGAGTCAAAACTATCTGTGATCTCACACAAAATGCCTCATGGTCATATGTCAGTACCGTTGAGAATCCTGCAGACTGTTTGTCTAGGGGTATAGAACCTCACTTACTTAAAAACAACCAGTTATGGTGGCATGGGCCACAATTTTTACATAGTAAGAATTACACACATGAATCTACAAATATCAAAATTCCTAAGGAAATTCCTGAACTTAAGCTTTGTAATATTACATTGACTTCTGAATCAAATAAAGATTTCAGTTTATATTCATATTATTCGGATATTAACAAATTGAAAAGAATTATTGCCTATATTTACAGGTTTTTTAACAATTGCAAAGTAAAGAAAGAAGATAGGGTCTCCGGACATCTAAAAATAAAAGAACTTCAATTTTCACTCAAAAATATAATTAGACAAGATCAAAAA
This sequence comes from Atethmia centrago, assembly GCA_905333075.3. Classification (NCBI taxonomy): domain Eukaryota; kingdom Metazoa; phylum Arthropoda; class Insecta; order Lepidoptera; family Noctuidae; genus Atethmia; species Atethmia centrago. The sequence goes on from HG995385.1 coordinate 23,048,961, forward strand.
CAACATTTAAGTGAGGAAATGAATTGTATCATGTCCAAGAAACCCATTAAATCCAATTTGAAATCCTTAAATCCATTTTTAGATGGAATAGGTATCCTCAGAGTAGGAGGTAGGTTACACAATGCTAACATACCATATGATCAGAAATATCCTATCATATTACCCAAAGAATCATACATTACACGTTCAATAATTAACAATGAACACAAATGTTTGTTACATGCTGGGAAGAAGTTGACCCTAGCCAGTTTATGTCAAAGGTTTTACCTAATTAATGGACTTAGAGAAGTCAAAGGAGTAATTCACAAATGTTTACTGTGTTTCAAGCTAAGAGCCAAGGCATCAGAGCAAATGATGGGATCTCTTCCTTCAGACAGGGTGAACCCCAGCCGACCTTTTGAAAAGGTAGGAATCGATTATGGCGGTCCGTTTTCAATAAAATTACACCGTATTAGGAAACCAGTAATTTTAAAAGCATACATAGCATTATTTGTTTGTTTCACAACAAAGGCCATTCATATTGAGTTGGTATCAAATTTAACAACTGAATGTTTTTTACAGGCATTAAAAAGATTCATTTATCGTCGCAATAAGCCATCTATTATTTATTGTGACAATGGTTCTACCTTCAAGGGTGCCAATAATCAGTTGCATGAGTTATACTCATTACATTTTAATCAGGTACATCAGGAGAAAATTATAAACTCAACTTCAGATCTTGGTATTGAATTCAGTTTTATTCCTTCTTATTCACCAGTATTTGGAGGCCTATGGGAAGCAGGAATTAAGAGTGCTAAATATCACTTAAAAAGAGTTGTAGGCAAACAGATACTAACCTATGAAGAGTTGAATACTGTGATAATTCAAATAGAAGGGTTATTGAACTCCAGGCCTTTACTTTCTTTGCCAAGTATTGACCCAAATGACATGTCTTATTTAACTCCTGCTCATTTTTTGACAGGTGCTTCTATTACATCATTCCCTGAACCTGATGTAACAAATGTGCCCACAAACCGTTTGTCATTTTGGCAGCAATGTACTCACATGGCTCAATCCTTTTGGAAAACTTGGTCAAAACAATATTTGACTCAGTTACAAAATAGGCCAAAATGGCACAATAGTGTACCAAATATTGAAAAAGGGGTATTGGTGCTACTCAGAGTTGATAACACCTCTCCATTAACATGGCCAGTGGCCAGAGTAGAACAGACTTTCCCTGGATCAGATGGCAAGGTCAGGGCATTATCTGTAAGAACTAATAGTGGTAAAATCATGCGTACTAGTGTTATGAAAGTTTGTGTACTTCCTATTTATGAATAAATTATACTTAATAATTTACCTCTGTGTGGCTGCTGGACATGTCATGTGAACTTGTTCATTTACTAGGCTAAATACGTAGGGTATAAATATCGTTAGTTAAGCCAACTTTCTGTTAAAAAAAATCACTTAAATTAATAATCATAGTTGAACTTAAACATGATGTAAACAGATATAGCATACTCAATAGATTCATAATTATACTTTAAGAAGGTAAAATGTAATATAAATATGTGCACATCTATTTTGTAATAGACACATACCAACCTATTTAAAATGCATAGTACATAGGTACTTAAATGAACGTAACATTAATGTATGTTATGTATGTATAAGTACAATAGGTTTTATAATCACAACAATTTAGTAAGTAGTTTTCCAGTTATTGATTAATTAAATTTACTTTGTTAGATTATTCCTTAGTAATTCTGTACATAACAATTTAAAGGATTTCAAAAGAATTGAAGCATCCAGTAAGTAGGTACCTAAATAGTTAAGCATTTTTGTTTATATTATAAAATAGTAAATAAGTAGTACCCAAGTTTAAACAGTTTATTTATACTTGTGAAAAGGACACAAATGTTCCTATTTGTCTAATATTCAGTAAATTTAAGATTAAGTTACATTTTGGTTTGTATTCAAACTATAGCCTTTTGGTTTCTTTGTCGGCGTTGCCATTTATGTATGAAGCATACATAATAATTCACTCATTCCGTTCAAGTGAACGAACATATGTCAACAGTCAGTCTTCATTCGCAATCTGCCAGTGTAACACCTTTAACTATTTCTATTAAAATACAGTCCACTTTAAAGTGTTATTTATGTGGTTTTATTACCAGCGTCCGCCACAACGAGTATGAAAGCTGCTTTGTTGTACTAATACACAACCCACGTCTTGTAAAATTTTGGCAAAAGAAAAAAAAAAACAGCCTGTTTTATTTTGATAACTCCTACAAACCATGACTTCGGCTGTGGGCAAGCTCGGTATTCTGTGTTTCAAGATACAATTAATATCAGAAACACCTTGCAGAGCATCTCAATAATAGAATCATGTCAGCCATCTTACAATGACAGAGAAGACGCATAGAAAACAGCACATTACGTTTATCACGTGGAAACACTGAAGCGTGACCACAACGCAGACCACGGCGCACTTTCTTTTTGTTCACCTCGAGAGAAAAACATTGCATACATTTGCTTATGAATATCATTCCAGTTTCGTGCAAAGAAATAGATACTGGTACATGAATTTGTAGTGCAAAAAACATTGCTCAAAACGAGAAAGATAAATGTCTTAGCATCGCGTAAGCCCCAAACAATTTACTTGCATGGAGAAAGGTATGTATTTGAAGATTTTATGGGTTAAAATTGGTGACGTAGAAAAAAATCTAGTTTGAAGACGATATTAAATGTAATATAAACAAATTGATGCCCAGATCAGTATGAAACCAGTCACCCTATCAACGTTTATTGCTGGAAATAGATCACTTCCAACCGCTATAATCAGTATTATCGTCTTGTTCAAAATTACTGGCCAGGCTCGTTTTTCCAAAACTTCACTAGAAAAACAGTATGATTATGTTCAAAATAGATCGAATATCAACCTAAGTCGCATATTGCCTTCAAAACGTTGACAATAGATACCAAAGCATTATTTATTGGACCAAACGCCTTTGTCGTACTTTCTCAGCTGCTGTTCAAAATCCTTTTGGACGTCAGGGAGGTCTAATCACGCTAACAGTTTGCTACCAAGACGAATTGCTAATATAAGCAGTGGCATTTCATATCAGCATGCAAATGGTACGTCAATTACTAACCTAACCACGGCTAGTCGCCTAGACGCCCTGGAGATGACGTAAAACTATGACGTCAAAGATCCCACATAAAGAGGTCGCTGACTGAAAGACTTTGTATAAACTAATAGTGTATTCTTCCATGAAGAACTAAATAAATACCTAGCAAATTAACACATTGGAATGACTCATCGTGTGAACGAAAAGTACGTGAATCTCCTCACAAAGAACGATGTTTAGTGTGAATGAAATAGAAACATTACATAACACTTTCGTCTCGATCCTTGATGCAAGTCCAAGGATGTGGATGTGCTTACTGAATAGGTTCCTATTTTCTTTCGCACTACCGGCAAACCTTTTATGCTCGCAGTAAATGAGCAGTTTTAATTTATAATTGTCTGACGTTTCCGTAATTACGGTTCCCGTGATTACAATTTTATGGGTTTTTAACACAGTCAATAAATATTCAAGTGTTTAAAGTCGACCGGTGTTGCATGCCACTATTGATAGCATGTATTATTTCTATCTAATTTCCGCTACGGACGGTGCGCGGTGGTCAATTCCTAACTCATCGTCTCCTGCCAAATCTGGTTCTAAGAAGTGCCAAATACAGCACTAGTCTACTATTTAAACATCACATCATTTAAGAATCATAAAACTCTGATAAGTACAAAAACAAAGGACAGTCTGTAATATTTTTGATTGAAACTGTTTCTTTCAAATCTGTGATCAGCTTAGAATGAAATGTGTTCAAAATTGTATGAGATTGCGAGCAACCACTCACAACTACAACGCCTGGTAAACTGATTGCTGCTGTAGTTCGCTACTGAGACACAGAAAAACTGAAACAAATGCCAATAATTACTTAATTAAAATAATCTCCATACAAATCGATGTCATCAAACCATATTCACTTTCAATCTCGTGTGGTCAACGCGCGAAAACTAATACTTAATAAATAAACGCCCTGTCAATACATAAACGCTATTTACATGCCGTATATAATGGCTGTATATCACGAATATAAGAGTATGTGAAGCGTAACACTTTCTAACTTTACTTGAAGTCAGCGTGTGTAACGTGTCGTGCGTTTGTTGAAGATAATTAGGTATTGGGATCTTGTGTTATAAGAAGAAATTACACTTGAATTTCGTAAGAGGAGCTGAGCAGTTTATTGCGCTGCTTCTGCTACATCCAGTTTAGCATTAGGAAGCGGTGAAGAGTGGGTGTTTTAGGAAATGTCAATAGTTTGTGTGACGTCTAAAAATATTGTTTTTAGTCCATTTATAATGAGTTTTGAGTTGAGACCATTATCATATTAGGGTGTCAATATACAACCCTAAACGTGAGTACCTATCAATTAAAACCACTTTGATTTATTGCCACTGACTGCATAAGTGCACTGTTAATGGAGACAAAGGGTTACCCAACTTCTTGATCTAATAGTACACTATTAGATCATGAACTAAAGGTTGTTATCCCTGAGGGTGCCTCGGTTAGGGACGGCTACGGGGTTCAATCAGAGACCCACCTATCTTTTATTATTGTTTTATCTAGCACGCTGGCAAACGATATTTACCATCTATCTATATTCTAAGAGCAACGCATCGCTCTTCTGGTAATTAAATATCTTATCTAAACACGGTTCGCTGTAAGATCGCAGAAGTCACAGTGTATGTCTATATAGATGATGTTTTAATCGACTACTTGTTTTATTCATGCACTTTTCCTCTACTGTTATAGTCATTAATTGCAAAGGAAAACATTTCCAGATGAATAGTAAAGAAGAAAAAAATCCCGCATTTATAAATAAACAAAACAAACAACAAACTTTGTTTTTCATGAATTAGGTCAGTGGAAATATGATTAAGTGTGTTTTAATAGAACTAACACTGATTATCAAGTCGTTGATAATGCAATGATAATAAATCAATTCTTATGTGAAGTTAATAGTGCATTGCGTGCTTGTTATTTATAAGTATTTGTAATGGGTGCTGATTAGTGCAATGGTCACGTATTTTACAACTTTTTCAACTCGTTGGGAGGGAATCGATGAGATATTTATTGGAAATAAAATTTCATTATAGACAAACTAGTGAACTTTTTATGGTGTCGTATGCTATGTCTATATTCAGTGTTCGTAACATGCCAAATACCAAAAAAAATAATAAAATATGCGCAAACATTAGTCATAATCATAAAATAAAACCCACTCATAATAATATACAATCGATTCCGATTATATCGATTAAAACACCGGCTGACTGACATTTCATAAAAGGGACATGCAATGTCAAGACGGGGCCGTGACCGGACATTGGTCAGTTGTTCCGTAGCGGCCGTCGACCCGCGATCGCAGGGCAAGATTGGTGGATTACGCGCATGCACCAAATAGCCCGCGAAAGCGTGTTTCGAATTTCTAAATAAAGTCGTCAACGGAACTTGTCTATTAGTTTGATTTAATATGGCGCCATGTTTGACATCCGATTTCTGTTTTGACTTAAGTTTACTTCATATTTGGTAACTACTCCAATGTTTTCGTATTTATGTAGATGATTTTCTTTGATACCAGCGTCATATCTTGGCTTGACATCTTGTCTTGAAAATAATGTCTCAATTTTCTTATCTCTCACGATCTTGCTTGCATAAAAACGCGGTGAACATTAGTTTTATCCAAAGGAAAGTAGACTGGCGGGAAGCCAGGTCAGTTCTTGAGAAAACGGCCTACAAAAGCGATGAATTAGGTACATCGTGAAATAATTGAGAAATACAGGCTTTTACTTTGTGTCAACAACTCACCGTTTATGATTCCATATCCATAAGACCTCAGCGCCACCTCGCTCTTTATCTCGCTCCCATACTACTGCTCGCGGTTACGCGAGCATGCTAGACAGGGCGGCAGGGAGAAGGTTCCAAAGTGCCGATATAGGTAATTTCTTTTTACAGTGAAGGTAGTTTTTACAATGGTAATAAAAAAAACATACCTAGTATCTGCTTTATATCATGATATAATTTGAAATATTTTTGAATACTAGCGGCTTATTGTTCGGTTTGGAGGTAACTTGTAATTTTTTTCTGTCGATTTTCTTTAAGGAATGGTTTTTTCTCTATCTATTTTTAGTAGCTGTCATCGACTCCGCCCGCGTGGATGCCTCCTATACTATAAAATAATTATCCTATAGCATTCGGCAATAATGTAGCTTTATTTATTATTATTTATTTGTATACATTTTTTACCCATCATCTTACGTCTCAAAAATATGATTTATATGAAACTTCTTAATTAAGTAACGCAAATCGATCTATTAGTAAAAATCCATATCAAAAACAAATCATTATTTTTCGACATTAATCCGGATTTACGAACAGACATGCCAAAACAACACAAATATTGCCAGAGAGGGCCAAAGGTTATTGGTGGGCTGGGTGTCAGCACAGGTCAAACTGCTGGAGCCCAGACCTCTGAGGTGCTTCCGTTGCCAGGTGGGCGACCACGTGCAAGCCAATTGCACCTCGGAGGTGGACCGCAGCGGTCTCTGCTACCGCTGTGGTCAGCCCGGGCACAAGGCCGGCTCCTGCAACGCCACGCCGCACTGTGCCGTATGTGCGGCGGCTGGCAAGCCGGCCGACCACCGGATGGGGGGCAAGGCCTGCACCCCACCCGCCAAAGTCAAGGCCAGGGGTAAGCCCTCCGCCACAGCCGCCACCGCCGTCACCGCCACAGCCGCCGCCACTGCCGCCGCCGCCGCTGCCGCTTCCGCCACCGCAGTCGTCGCCGCCATACCCGCCGCGGCAGGACCCCTGGTTCGGGAGGAGGCCAATGCCAACATGGAGTGCCATTAATGGCCCCATTACGCCTCCTCCAGGCGAACATCAACCACTGTGCCGCCGCTCAGGATCTGTTGCTCCAGAGCATGGCGCAGTGGTCGATTAATATCGCCGTGGTCGCTGAGCCGTACTTTGTCCCGCCCAGGGATGACTGGGTGGAGGACCTGAGCGGCTCAGTGACCCTAATTTCGTCGGCCGCCGCCGGTACCCCGTCCCTCGAGGCCGTCAAGAGAGGACGGGGCTGCGTAGCAGCACGGTTCGGGGAGATTGTCGTGGTAGGGGTCTACCTCTCTCCGAACCGAACTCTTGCCGAGTTACACAACTCCCTTGCGGAGTTGAGAAACGTCGTCGTCGGGTTTGGTTCCCTCCCCGTGTTCGTCCTCGGGGACTTCAATGCCAAGAATTTGGCTTGGGGTTCCCGGTTAACGGACACACGGGGCAGGATGGTGGAGGACTGGGCTCTGGAGACAGGCCTGGTCGTCCTAAACCGGGGTTCTGTCCCCACGTGTGTGCGGATGCGGGGTGAATCAGTGGTGGACATCTCGTTCGCCAGCCCCGCTCTGTCGCCGCGTGTAGTTGACTGGCGCGTCATGGAGGGGGTGGAGACCTATTCCGATCACCGGTATATCCGGTTCGACGTCTCCGCCCAGACCTCAGACGCGCCGGTCCGATGGGCCCCGAGTGGTCCGCGGTGGGCGCTGAAGCAGCTGGACCGGGAGCTCCTCCTGGAAGCCTCGATCGTGCAGGCCTGGGTGTCACCACCGGACAGGCCTGCCGACATCAACGACGAGGCGGAGTGGTTCCGGGAGGCCATGTCCGACATATGTGACGTGGCAATGCCCCGGGTCCAGCCTGGACGTGCCTCGCGCCAGGTGTACTGGTGGTCGCAGGAGCTGACGGCTCTGCGCACTGCGTGCGTGGCTGCGCGACGCCGGTACACCAGGCACCGCAGGCTCCGTATCAAACCTCCGGATACGGAAGCCATTCAGGCGGAGCTGTACGAGGGGTACAGAGCGGCGAAGACCGCCCTCCAAGCGGAGATCCTGCGGGCCAGGGGTTTGGCCCGCGAGGAGTCGCTGGGGACTCTGGACAGGGACCCGTGGGGACGCCCGTACAAGGTGGTGCGGGATAAACTCCGCCCATGGGCTCCCCCGCTAACGCAGAGTCTCCGGCCCCAGCTTGTGGAGGACGTGGTGAGCGCTCTGTTCCCTTCGCGAGGGGAACACTCCTCCCCACCTATGGCTCCGCCTACTGCGGTGCCTGATGCGGACCACACCGCCGACGATGACGACGATGCTCCGGAGGTGACCGAGGGAGAAATGAGAGCGGCGGTACGCAGGCTTAATGCCAAAAATACCGCCCCAGGACCCGACGGCTTACCTGGGAAGGCCTGGGTCCTGGCCTTGGAGGCTCTCGGGCCTCGACTTAGGGGGCTCCTAAGCGCATGCATGGAGAGGGGCCAGTTCCCGCTTCGCTGGAAGACGGGGAAACTGGTCCTCATAAAGAAGGCAGGGCGCCCTGCGGACTCTCCGTCCGCTTATCGGCCCATCGTGCTGCTCGACGAGGTGGGCAAGCTCTTTGAAAGAGTCATTGCAGACCGCCTCGTCGGCCAGCTGGTGCGGGTGGGGCCGGATTTGGCGGAGAGCCAGTTTGGTTTCCGCAGAGGGCGCTCTACGGTGGACGCCATCATGCGTGTGCGAGCCCTGACGACGGGGAATGCTGTTGCCCAGGGTGGGGTCGTCTTGGCGGTGTCTCTAGACATCGCCAATGCCTTCAATACCCTGCCCTGGAGTTGCATCAGGGAGGCACTCCGGTATCACCGGATGCCGACCTACCTCTGTCGTGTGGTCGAGGCCTATTTGACGGACAGGGCCGTCATCTACCCCGGTCACCAGGGAGTGTGGAACCGGCAAGAGATGTCGTGCGGTGTCCCACAGGGATCGGTCCTGGGGCCGCATCTGTGGGACATCGGATACGACTGGGTGCTGCGCGCCGATCTCCCTAGCGGCGTCAGCGTAGTGTGCTACGCTGACGACACGTTGGTCCTGGCGCAGGGGAGGTCGCACCAGGCGGCGGCCGAATTAGCGGCACGTGGGGTTGCGACAATCGTCGAAAGGATCCGGCAATTGGGACTCGAGGTGGCCCTGCACAAGTCCGAGGCCATGTGTTTTCATGGTCCTCGGAACGCGCCACCGTTGGGGTCCCAAATAACGGTAGGAGGGGTATTTATCGGCGTCGAGTCGACGATGAAGTACCTGGGACTCGTCCTCGACAGCCGGTGGAACTTCGTGGAGCATTTCCGACGTTTGGCTCCCACACTGGAGCGGGCGGGCGCTGCATTGAAGCGGCTCCTGCCCAATCTAGGGGGTCCAAACGCCTCCTGCCGGTGGCTCTACGCGGGGGTCGTGCGGTCCATGGCCCTCTACGGGGCTCCTGTATGGGCGCGCTCTCTGGCGCTGCGGCCAGCCCGCCGGTTGAGCGCGGCCCAAAGGGTCATGGCCATCCGGATGGTCCGAGGATACCGCACGGTCTCCTGTGAGGCAGCGAGCCTCCTTGCCGGATTGCCGCCATGGGATCTGGAGGCAAAAGCCCTCGCGCACGTATGGGAGTGGCGCGAGGAGGCGAAACGCCGGGGCGTAAGTCCGCTGCCGCGAGAAATCGCGGCACAGCGGACGGAGCTCCGGCGGGATCTCATGGCGTCATGGAAAGTACGGTTGTCGCAACCCAGTGCTGGGCACGCCACGATTGCGGCGATAAGTCCCCTCTTTGAGGAGTGGCTGGAGAGGCGCCACGGCGTCCTCACCTTCCGCCTGACGCAGGTCCTCACCGGACACGGCAGCTTCGGGAGGTTCCTGTGTCGGATAGGGCGGGAGGTAACGTCCGGGTGTCACCACTGTGTGGATCGCCCGGAGGACACGGTGGAGCATACGGTGGAGATCTGCCCGGCTTGGGCAGAACACCGCCGTGTCCTCTTGGAGGCGATCGGCGGCAGAGACCTCTCGCGTCCGGCCCTGGTTCAGGCCATGGTACGGAGCGAGAGGGCATGGGCAGCCGTCACCTCCTTTTGCGAAGCAGTAATGCTCGCGAAGGAGGAGGCGGGACGGTTGAGGGAAAGGCAAGTTTCGCGCCCTCTCGCCCCTAGCCGCCGCAGGAGACGCCCAGGGCGTCGGGAATCCCGGGCGGATTTCCGGCCACCGTAGGCGCGGGCTTGCGGACGGTGAGCAATGGGTAGCTCACCGTCCGGTAAGGACCAGGCCCGGGTCGACGGCGCGTTGTATTCCACGCGCGCCTCAAAGAGATGTCGTCAGCACATAGTAGGGGTCCACTAGGGCCGATGCCTGCCGGGGTCGCGGGAAGGTACTTATGGGTCACCGAGGCCCCCGCAACACAGGCAACAAGAAGGAATACGGGTGGGTTTTAGTCAGTAAGAGTCTGACACACCCTCCCGCTCCACCCAGAGCGGGAGAAGTTATTTGATGATTTCCCAGCCAAAAAAAAAAAAAAAAATAAGGGAGACTACGTTGAAAAATAAAATTATTTTTTTATCAAAAAATCTGTGTTTTATTCCAAAAGTCACGGACTTATTGACCCGCCCTCGTAGGTAGTAAGTAGTAAGTAACACTAATCCTCAAATTTACCAAATATTTATTTCAAAATGAATGCTGCAGTATTTTCGATATAACGGAGGATCATGCTAAGCAATTTGACGTATTGTGGACTCTTAAGCGATTGAAGGAAATACGAAGGCAGATAAAAAACATACGCCAACGTCCTGTTTAATAGATGAATTATACGCTTGCAATAACTTAAAGACTACCTCTGTAAGCTTTTTGCTATTAAGTTGGTAATGTTAGTCACCTTTCCTTGCATTGAATGATAAATAGGTGTTGATAAAGTAGGTAATCTATCACTGAGTACTGGTTTTATATAGTGAATTAAAAGATGAAGTTACTTAAGGCGCTGACAAGACCCAATTGACCAAGCGGAAAAAATATATATTAATTTTAATCATATTTGGTTGTTATCAAAACACGTTTTGAAAAAAAAAAATCTCGATACAAACTAACTTTAAACTAACCTCTTACCCTGAGTTCTAATCCAAAATATCTGTATTAAATATCAACATCGTTACGGATTTAATTAATAACAAGAACTTCTTATTTGAATGCAGAACTTGGTTGTTTTTTATTTTCGATTACTCAACTCAATTTTGAGTAAATAGATAATTGCTTCATATTTTGCAATAAATTACAAGCGTTGTGTCATTGCGCTTCTCTTTCTTTTCTATGCAATCTGACAGTGACCGCGGTTCAGGTGTTGTCAGCGTCTTAATATGTATCAGCGGCTTCTCATCTCGCGCCACGTTTTTTCTTTTCGTTGGTCACCTTGTAATCATGTCCTTCATCATCTTGTGGGAAAAAAAACTGCAAAATATCCGAGGACTTCTTTTCTACTCTCATGAACTTTCTCGTTATTTAGTTAATAGAACTATTTGGTTACTACATTGTATGCTGCTGGCATGTACTTACTCTTCGCCACATCTTCTTCCCAGCTTAAACAATAACAAACGGTGAACGATTCGGATAAGTGCTGATTCATAATTCCTGGTATATTTGATTTGGAATATAACTATCTTTTGTAGATATTCTCATAATAAGTGATCATGAAATCGTATTTGTTATAGATGTCTCCTAACGGGAAACTCTTTATCCCCTAATCTCTCTCTTCCAAGCCGTACTACCCTTGAGATATATACATTCCTTAGCTTCCCTTTCTCAGTAACAATTGAAGTCAGTTTCTCCTCATGTTTGTCATTCACCGCGACATCTAGAGCAACTGTCTTCTAGTTCAAAGCGGTTAGGGCTCGTTCACATGACTCATTTAGGTATGATGAGAAATGACCCGTCCGTCGATTGATATGGTAGGATTGTGACTGTTCTGTTTGTGGCTCAGAATTCATGATTGTTGTGTATTAGGGAAAGTACCGTCGGTTATGTTATAGGTAGTTTGATTAGAAAAAAAAAAACAACGAGCGAGCCTTACAATAGTTGCATATGATGTGTAACATCTGACATCTCACCTTGGTAATAAGCAACTCAGCAGTGTTAGAAATTAAGCTCAGAATTTAAAAAGCTAAATACTGAAATAATTATTCATTAGTAGTGGTCGCCCACTGGTCGAAATTCGACCCCCTCTATTTACAATCAATATCAATCAATCAACTCAGCCTATAACAGTCCACTGCTGGACATAGGACTCTCCCAGGCTGCGCCACAACACCCTGTCCTCCGCCATCCGCATCCAGTCTGTCCCAGCCACCTTTTCAACAATCTATATAGTACTTAATAATTCCATGAGTACACTAATTCCATGTAAAAGTAATTACTTATTCCATGCTCAAGTTGTCAATTGTGACCGGCACACAAGTGGCCAGCGTATTTATTGAATAGTTAAATGTCTTTGATCTTGACTTCAAGACAGGAGTGGGATTTAAAGGTAATGGGAAATGTCAAAGAAGTGCAAGCTTTTGCTGAGACCGGTTGTCTCGGATTTACTCAAGTTTTAAGGGTCATTTAACGCTGGCGATATTAAATATCGTCTACGACAAAAGCGAAACGAAACTGAATGGCGGTTTTCTTCTCGTAAGTTACCCACTAAAAGATAAGAATGCCACCAAATAGCATCATCAACTAGCTTTTACAACCCACATTTTTATTTAACGTAATTTTATTATAAGAACTTCTGCGAACCCAGTGTAGTTTCCAAGAAATAAAGCTTTGAACTTTTGCGATTTGTTATAGTGACATTCTTTTTAAATAGCTTAATCTGAAGTGGTCATAATTTTTTAAAGTTGGTATTTTAAACCAGTTCACCACATGCTGTGGTTTGACCTCAGACAGGCTTGGGGAATCGATGTAATTAAATATAAAATGTTCCACCTAATGATTATAAATCTTTTTAAATTATAGTTAGGAACCAGTACCTATGCATTGTGCCTTCTCGATTTATTGCTGTGTGGCGTACGGCTTAGGAAAAACTTACAAAATACTGGAAAAAAAAACAGATGACAAACGAACGAAGAATGACAAAGAATGACACATATAAATCCAAGGTAGGTACTCTGTGCAGTCATTTCTACCTTGATGACTGGCTCATCTTTTCACCACGACATTATTCTCTTAAGAAAAATATTCCCATAAACGTTTCTCGTTGGGAACTTGAAACAAGTTGTTGTCGAACCGCAGACGCATCAACTAAAAGCACAGGAAAAACGCATTGTTTGAATGTAATTTAAACCTCAATTTATTACAACATAACGCCTGCTGCAGTGTCGTAATCTTTCGAAAAATTATAAACGTAGCTCTAACAGGACTAATTAATTGTCCAAAGCTCAAGTGTGGACACGTTCTTAGGTAATTGAAGCTAATGACCGTGAGGCTTTCTTTTCATTGTGTTTATTGTTAGCAGGCATAGCTAGTAGCTCTACGTATGACTTTGAACTGTTCAGAATGTATGTCGTAATGAGGGCTTCTGTTTTTTATGGTCGCCTGGTACTTTTAGGCTGTAGTGTTTTTTTTTTTTTTCTGGTTAATGTTCTGTTAATGGCTTCAGTCGGCTATAACTTATGTGGGGATTTTTTCTATGACTTATCTTCTGTTGATTTTTCTGTCCTGGTACTTTTAGGCGAAGTACTTTATTTTTGTTGCTGGTAGTCTGTGGATGAGCTTGCCTAGGTATACACAACGATGTACGTTGGCATTCCGAATAGATGCTACATCGTGTTTAATTTTTACTTGTGAAACAAAATGTCCTACAATCCTACATATCGTGGTCTTGTTACAAGCACTCTCAGTTACAATATTGCGTTGAAATTGCGGCTGACAAATAGCAATATAACTCCCTAGTCTTTCAGGGCTATTTTCGGGGTGTAAGTGTAAGTGGCTCGTGGAGTATTACGGAGATCAATGTAAATTGACCGCAAGTTAGGCAAAGTGTTTTCCATCTCGAATCTCTCAGTATCAGCCCAGGGTCTGGTTTTTAAACCGGTTCATACCAATAAAAAGACTGCTGTACAAGGAGAGGACTTATAAGTAGAACCGATAAACCCGTTAATTACCGAAGCAACATCAAATTAAGTCATTAGAAACTTGAACTAAAATAAACATCAAATAACCTTATTTCAAGCAATAAACCCTAATACGGAAAATATTTCAATGTCAGAATCCAAATAATGTTTACGATAGGTAATTAAATACACATCTGAGGAATTAATTCAAGGTTTGAAAGGTCAGAGAGAAGTAGGTACCACGGAAAATTACAAAAGGACAAACCCTAACACATAATTATGAGAAAAATAAGAAGCAGACCGCTCATAAAACGAGCTCATTTGGGAGACACAAAATTGTTGCATTAATGGCACCTTAATATTAAGACAAAATTATTGAAATAACAAATCAGGTACTCATGAAGAGTTATTAAAATCATGTGTAGGCGTGAAAGAATACTCAGTTGTCAAATCATCCTCCTTCAAGTATTCTTTGATTGACGTTGAGTGGATTCAAGCATTTTTGGAGGAGCCGACTTGTAAAAAGGGTACTAGGCTTATCCTTATAGCTGAGTAGGTACATGTAAAGACTTATGTATGCGACAGTACCTACGTCTTCTCAAAGTAATTCTAATAGTGGCAAGAAGCCATTCATAAAAAATCCATAAACATATCCTTGAAAAATATTCTTGTCATTTTAAGAAGAGGAAACACGATAATCTTGATAAACCCTTTATTATTGTAGCTACTGCGGACTATGTATCTATCTACGTCATCCATCACTATTATGACGTCATAATCATAATACTGTAGTTGCGATGTAAAGACATCTAAAGTAGGTACAGAAGATCACAGTGCAGTAGAAACCGACAGTAGATCCATTCACAGTCAAATAATTTATTTCAATTAAGCACACACTCCCCTCTCACAGAGAGGAGGCCTGTGTCCCAGCAGTGGCAACATCATAGGCTGATTATGTAAGCACATCAAAATCCAATTAAGAATGCCCTAAAAGAAAAAAATATTGATTCTAGTTCACATTCCACCACTATCCAAATTATTACGGTACCACGTGGCGAGTGGTAAGCAGTCAGCCCGGGGCTGACTGGCTATTATTTCTTAAGGCGCTGACAAGATCCAATTGACCAAAATAGGCTTCTCTTAAGAAAAAAAATTGCCAAATCTGTATAGGTAGTTTGTGGTAGCGGAAAAAATATATGTTAAATTTGAACATATTTCCCAGAACTTGGTTGTTACCTAGACACGTTTTGAAAAAAAATCTCGATACAAACTAACTTCTTCTTACCTTGAGTTCTAATCCAAAATCTCTGCATTAAATATCTACATAAGTTACGTATTTAATTAATAACAAGAACGACTTATTTGAATGCAGAACTTGGTTGTTTTTTATTTTCGATTACTCAACTCAATTTTGAGTAACTAGATAATTGCTTCATATTTTGCAATAAATTACAAGCGTTGTGTCATCGCGCTTCTCTTTCTTTTCTATGCAATCTGACAGTGACCGCGGTTTAGGTGTTGTCAGCGTCTTAAGTTCGATTTTTCTTATCCCAGATTTGTTGATGTTTTTTCAATTTTGAATTAGACATTAGCACCTGTCAAATTACTATCTGAGATTAAAATACGAACTATACAGCTAATATTGCTGCAGGAGCTATTCGTCAATAATTCGTGCCGATACGAGAGCAGAAAACTTTGCATACAAACGTAGTTCTAATATGTAGCGTGCGAAACTCGCGTGATCTTTGTATTGATGTTCAATAAAATTTGCTAACTGGATCAAGAATGCAAGTTATGTCTGAAGCAAGAAGTCACGATTATGTCGGTAGTTTATTCTTCTTCAACAGGTATCTTCAAGTTTCATCGGTACATCGGAATTTATTGTCTTCGGCTATGAGGTGTTCTATTGGACCTTCTACTCCTACTTACTATGTGCCACAGAAGTCTTGCTATACAAAATTATCATAAAACCATGATTATGCATTGCTCTAAATGTTAATATTGTAAATGAATTTAATAGGTACATAATTTGTAACTCGGCCCTGACATTAAATTTAAAATGCAGTCAGGCAAGCTTAGTGGTATGTCAAAGTAAATAATCATGTTAGTATGATAATAAACTTTAAATATGTAGGTAATCCTCTTGTAATCGTATTAGGCTAACGAAGTATATAAGCTATTTATTTATATAGGAAGTATGGTGGGTACTAAGAACACAGCTTATCCGTTGATTCGATATCGTAATAAGCTTTATTTCTTAGTAGCGTATTGGGTCATGTATATTAAATTTAGCTCCGAAAGCCTCATAGGCTTGTATTCTTAGCACAAAATCAAACAATAGCATGAGCTTATTGTTTGATTTTGCAGTGGTAAAAATATTTAAGACGCTGACAATACCTAAACCGCGGTCACTGTCAGATTGCATAGAAAAGAAAGAGAAGCGCGATGACACAACGCTTGTAATTTATTGCAAAATATGAAGTAATTATCTATTTACTCAGAATTGAGTTGAGTAATCGAAAATAAAAAACAACCAAGTTCTGCATTAGAATAAGACGTACTTGTTATTAATTAAATACGTAATGTATGTTGATATTTAATACAGATATTTTGGATTAGAACTCAAGGTAAGAGGTTAGTTTAACGTTAGTTTGTATCGAGATTTTTTTTTCAAAACGTGTTTTGGTGACAACCAAGTTCTGGGAAATATGTTCAAAATTATCATATATTTTATCCGCTACCACAAACTATACAGATTTGGCAATTTTCTTTCTTAAGAGAAGCCTATTTTGGTCAATTGGGTCTTGTCAGCGCCTTAACCAGCAACACTCAGCAATATTTGTATGATTTATGTATTTTTTTTTTGTAATTTGCGTTTTGTTTGTGCAGAATAGGTAATTAATTTTTCTTTCTTTCTTTTTCAAGGTGGTAGCGAGGCTGACTGCTCAGGGTACAGTTAACCTGGCTACCAGAGGTTAACTATCAGTAACAATGGGTTTAATTTTGACAGTTCAACAACATTCATTGCTTTTTTTACGTCGTTGAACAGACAAATTTTTCGAACATATGAAGCAATGGATTAGCAATATACTTCAAAATCATTCAAATTGTGATTGTTAGTGTAGTGTGTTATGCAATTAAGGTGCAGATAGGTGAAGTGAGCCATGAATAGTGTCATCCCCAGCATCACGTGGAATAACATCTCAGTTCAAGTACAGAATAGGCTGATGTTCATTTCAGTATTCAGTTATCGTGAGTCGTAACGGTTTTAATGAATCCCTATGAAAATCCTTTTAACCCCGGGGCCACACGCTCAAGCGACACGTGTCTTGCGCCATCGACACGGCGACGCGTCTTGCGGAGCGAGACGAACGAAAATAAGACACGCAAGTCGCGTCGCTCGAAGCCGTGAACAGGGGGCAACCATCACCTCTTATAGCAGTATTATTTCAATATTACTTCAGTGACAAAGAGATGGAGCTATAAGCCCTACACAGCTCCATCACTTTCCCACAGTGAAGTATTATTATAATAATACTGCTGTAAGAGGTGATGCTGGGCCTCGTAACATAAGCTGCAAGAATTGAAAGACGGTAATAATAATTATTTTATGAGAGTGAATGCGCTTGAAGAAGTTTATTTAAATGCAAAATTGCAGGTGCTAAGTCCATCTTTAACCCACCATTAAAATGTCCCCAGCTAGTAATATACTTCGCCGACAAGCAGCTGTGTCTGTACAATAAATAATTATAATTGATTCTTATTTTATTGGACATCGTGACAGTATAATTATCAATTTTTATCATCAGCCACCATCTCAGTTTTCACGCCCTTTCTAGCCATCTTTAATATAACCCATCCATCATTTTCTTGGTCTTCGTCATTCCTAATAGCGTTCCACATTTTATCATCATCATTCTCCTGTCCTTAACTCAATTTATTTGTGGTCGGCGCAGCATCTTTTCCTCCGTAAGTACTTGTTTCTCCATTTATCGTCACCCCCTTTCTAACTACAGCATTTTTACACAGTCAATCTATCGTTTCTATGGTCTTCTGCTCTTAGTCATTCATACTCAAAACTTCTCCCGCGACATGCCCCTGAATCCTCGTCATGCACATAAACATGACAATTGTTTTGCACATATCTAAAAACTGCACCAGTTATCTGCGCCCTACTCTAATATTCGGCCGACCTTCGCCCGTTTATTCGAGACGATCCAGCACAATGGCCAATGGATCTATGAGCTCCAGTGACTCTATAATGATGTCACCGGGTGCGGCCCACTTGTGCGCCACCTGTCATAATATATTAAACAGGTGAGGTTTGGTGCAGACGGGACATTTTCAGGCAACATTTTTGGGCGAATTAATACGTTTAATTTTTTTATTAAAACTTATAAACTAGGCATTCCTATTTCTACTCTTGATTATTACATTTGACATATTCTACTACTTATGTAAGACCATCAACACCAGATGAAAGCAGTAATCATAAATGTCATTGTACTGTTCGTCACCATGTTTATTTATTTATTACATGAAATGTTTCCTTGCCATTACAGATAATAAATCTAATGCGACAAAGTAACTTAAAATATACTTGACTATATCTATGCTACACTGTACGTGGCCCTTGTGAACTCACCCAGTGTACAGGTGAATATGTCTGGCATCAGCCACCGTGTTGAGAGTGCGCAGCGCACGAGTCAGCGGTGCGCGCCCCAGAAAGTAATGTTGACAGAAAGTAATGCTTCAAATAATGTTTAGCGCTAAAATTTCCGCCAATGCTATGTTACATAATTCTAAATCACTGAAATAACATTGTGGGCTTTTCATGACAAACTTTTGTCAGACGGAAAGTAGGCATCTACTTATTACTGTTGGAAGATTTGAATATCTTACTTATTTCTTCCTTTAAATTCTTACATAAAATCGATTAAATTAAACGATCATCATTACAATAAATATGATAAATTCAAAATTTATATTTGTAATTTTTATGGTGTACATAATAAAGAGCATTGTATTAAATTCTATTAGACCATTTTATTATACAAAGTAATAGCTAACACATGTCAGATTACTCCAATTAGTCTTAATTACCTTAATTTTGGAGGGGATCTACCTCCATATATCAACGTCGTCCATTACTAATATTCAACTTCATTACTAATATTCAACTTCATTGACGTAATTATCACACCCGCTTCATTAAGGGTATCTGTTTTTTCTAATAAAGTTAAGACGCTGACAACACCTAAACCGCGGTCACTGTCAGATTGCATAGAAAAGAAAGAGAAGTGCGATGACACAACGCTTGTAATTTGTTGCAAAATATGAAGCAATTATCTATTTACAAAAAAATCTATTGATTGGATAAAATCACTAATTTAAAACACTATTATGCTAATATGTTGCTTCTTGAATAATATGACAAAAATCAGAATGATTACATGTATGTATATTAGTATGATTTTTAATCGAAAAAATATTTTTTAGAGGTATCTTTGTGTTTTTTTCTATCGTATCAAATTTGTATTATGTTTTGAACACACTATCTACCTAGCATATAGCCTGAAGAACATCATATATTTTTCTGATTTTGTTTACTGCAGTGGATCTTACACTTTTAGGCATTATAAAACTTACAAAGTTTGCGTTTAGGTCCTGTAGTCCCCTTAACTGAACTTTATTATCTACTAAAAACACTCTGTTTAATTACAATTGTTCTCTTTTTTTTTTTTTTTTTTTAAATCTTTATTTGTTTACAGGGTTTTTTCTATACAGAATATGTCACCCCGATTATTGAATACAATAAGTATAACAAACTAGCCTACCCGCAACCTTGTACCCATAGTAATAATATGATAAAGTGATCTGGCCTCATCTGACAATGGTGAGGCCAGAACACTATTATAGAAGCCTACATTAAAACTATTGTCAAAAGCTTCACGTCTTTGGACTCCAATACGACTACATTCGGTCAAGATGTGATGCACATCTTCTATAACTCCACAAACAGCACAATTAGGTGAATCAACTTTGCGCATCATAAAACCAAAACTATTAAGAGGAACGTGGCCGGATCGGAGTCTCAAAGCCATCACAACTTCTTGCCTATTCATTCTGCCCTCGCTAAACCAAAGCATACGTGGAAGAGATGGTTGAATCGTCTTGTACCAAATGCCCTTCGTCAAAGATCTTTGATCAAAATATTCTGACCAAGATCGAATACATCTGTCTCTAACAAGGGGTAATAGTTCAGTATGCCACGGAGGACAAGCATACAATTCCCCATCAGACGCAGCTTCATTTGCCAAACGATCAACCATCTCATTACCATCCAGTCCAACGTGAGAAGGAATCCATTGCAACACAACTGTTTTATGTTTGGCAATAAATTCAGTGATGGTTCTTATGATACTATACGCCAGTGGAAGCCCCCTGAAAGGTGAAGTGCTCGTACATCTCATGAGATGAAGAAGAGCACTTTTTGAGTCAGTGAAAATGACAAACCTGTCGCCATCCAAAGATTGTATATAAGCCAAAGCTTCAGCGATAGCGATCAACTCCAAATGCATTATTGAAATTTTTGATAAAATACGGAATTTGAAAAAGGTACCAACTTGCGAATCAAAAAAGGCTGCGCCACAGTAGTTTTCATGTTTAGAACCGTCCGTATAAACACAGTAAAAGCCAGAATATTGTGCATTTAGAGACTTACAACATATTGATTTTAAATTATGTATATCATAACAATGCTTAGGTTTATCAACCGAATCCAAACTAGGCTTTACAATACATGATAAGTCCATATTGCTGACCCAAGTATCCATGGAGAACATGCCAATTTTACTACTGCAGTACATATGTTTTTGTTTTAGGGCATTGTGAGACACAACTAATAGTGGTTCTTTCTTATTTCTCCAATAAGGATTATTTCTACAAAGATCATGAAGCTTTTCCAATATGCCTATTAAAGGAAAGTCGTAACACTTAGATTTTAAGTAAAATTTACCAGCTAAATATCGGCGGCGAATAAAAAGAGGAGGCAATATCAATTCAGATTCCATCACGTGAATCGGAGTGCTTTTGATAAACCCACCTATCAACCGCAGGCAGATGTTTTGTAATCTATCCAGTTTGGTTAAATGTGTGTTGGCGCTATTGTCCAGTAAAAAGCTACCAAAGTCGATACGACTACGAATAATTGAAATATATAACCGTCTTAAGTGGTTAGGATGAACACCCCACCCGGGTCCTACCAAAACCCTAAAAATATTAATCAGTTTAAGTACTCGCTCACGAACCTCGTTTATATGTTTCTTCCATCGAAGACCCCTATCTAGCCACAATCCCAAATATTTAACATGATCTACTAACTCTAACAAAGTACCGTTTAAACGGACATCTATAATCGGCCTACGAAAACCTCTACTAAACAAACAAATTTTACTTTTAGCGGGAGAAATGTCTAAACCTACGTGCGTTAACATGCTGTTGATTAGATCAAGAGCAGCCTGAATCTTGCATTCGCCCTCACCAACAGAAGAACACTGCACGTATATAGCGAAATCATCCGCATATTGGGATATGCATATATTGTTCTGCAAACGTTTACAAATATCTGACGTAATTATATTAAATAATAGTGGAGATAACGGATCACCCTGAGCCAAACCACTACCCGAATATCTGCTAATAAAGTCATTACCAGATCTTATTTTGAGTACTCTTCTATGAAGAAAATTCCATAAATATCTACAGATGCGTGACCCCACTTTAAAACTATCCAAAACATTTATTAAAACAGTATTATTTACATTATTATACGCATTATTTATATCTAAAAAGCAACCCATAGTAGAACAACCCTCGGAAAAACCAGTTTGAATTGCGGAGATTAAGCAACTTAAACCATCTAAACACGACCTACCTCTTCGGAAACCTACTGTGTTCGCAGAAAATATGTTACGTTTTTCCAAAAACCATTCCAATCTTCGAAATAAAACGTAATGGAAAATTTTGCATATGCACGACAACAAGGAAATAGGTCGGAGTGAAGAAACGTTACTAGAATCACGACCAGGTTTTGGAATAGGTACGATACATATGTCGCGCCACTGAGAGGGAACAAAACTGAGATCAAAGAAGTTATTATATAACGTTAGTAAAATAGATTTACCCACATCAGGTAAATTCTTAATCATAGAATAAGATATATCATCGCATCCAGGAGATGTATCCTTAGATTTGATACATTTATCAAGCTCCTGAATAGAGATCTCACACTCTAAAATAGGGTTACTATGGTGAACCGTAGGGGTTGATGGGGAAACATAATCTGGTGTTAAAGAATTCAAAAGATTGATGGCACTTTGGGCGTCCACAAAATGTCTAGGTGAACGGTAACCTTTCAGCCATCTCATTTTGCGCCACATTTCACTAGACGATGTAGTGTGATCGACTGTAGAACAAATATTTTGCCAGTTCACTGCCCTAGCCTGCCGGATTAACTTCTGCGATGTATTTATCCTACTATTGAGAATATCAAGATTTTTGGGAGTGGGATTACGCCTAAATTTGGCTAATGCTAGCCTACGATGAGCCACAGCGTGTGACAGTTCTGAAGTCCAGTACGGCTTTGGAGTAAAATCGGAAGAAGGGTTTTGGTTAAATTTAAACATCGGGATGAATTTATTAGCAGCGTCATTCAAAATATCCAAAAATAAATCATAAGCTTTTTGAAGGTCAAACGGTAAACACAAATGACAAAGTCTTTGTTCCAGATATTTTTTATATGAAGTCCAATCTGCTTTGCCAAAATTCCTTTTAATAACTGAAGGCAGGTATGAAGTACACAACGTTGAGATTTTAATCATTAAATGGTCACTGCCAAGATTTTCATTTAAAATGGTCCAATTAAAGTTAAGCGCAATATCTGTAGAAACTAGCGATACATCTGGAGAAGTCTGTTGCAAGTTGTTGTCAACTAAACGAATTCGCGTATGTGCCCCGTCGTTCAAGTAAAAAAAGTTGCTGTCCATAAGCGAGTCGTGAATAAGACTGCCTCTGTGGTCAGTTTTATAAGACCAACTGACGTGATGGGCATTAAAATCACCTAGAATTAAAGTTTTAGATGGCCATAATGATAACAAGCTGTCCCAATCCTGCTGAGTGGTAACGATTCTAGTTGGACAATAGACAGAAACAATATTTACGAACGGATCACAGTTAAATAATTGAACGCACACTACCTCGATACCGTTATTGTTCACGTGGACGCGCCTCTGTTGCACTTTAATAGATTTGTGTACGATGATAGCTACACCGCCGTATGAGTCATCCCGGTCCGCGCGATAAACATCATATCCACTAACTTTAAAATTACTTTTTGGTTCGAGCCACGTCTCACTAAGGGCAGCAATATGTACTTTATCCTGACATAAAATTTCATGAAACGATGCTAACTTAGGCCTAATACTTTGGGCATTCCACTGTAAGATGTTTAATTTAACTGATTTGTTAGCCATTACAAGGAATGAAAAAGTTAAATAATGCTTTTATCCACGGCCATTCTGAAACAAAACTCGCTGACACTAAGGTTAACCATTCTAGGCACAATTGGTAGACACACCTTATCTTAAAAATTAAGCTAGTCTTTTTGAGGTAAATAACTTCCTTTATCCTGGACCACAACTCATTGAAAGATGGACATTCGTCGTTACCCTCTCCATGATCAGGTGAATGATGAAAGTCTTTATCGTCTGCATCTGAATTCCAAAACATCCAATCTTCTTTTTGTGGGTTGTTTTTATTTTTCGGAGACTGTACTTTAGGTTTTGGAGGGTCATCACTAACCGTAGTAGTAGTCTGCACTTTGTGTACAGTAGCCTTAGTGTGGATAATTTCGGCAAAATTATGATGAAAAGAGGCTTGGAGGTTGCCTGCAAAAGGTGTAGAAGAGACACGATTTTCTGCGGCTACCGGAGCTTGAGGGAGAACGACAATTTCGGGGGGACCAGAATTTTCGGGAGGAACATAACATTCTAGGGCTTTCCTGTATGTGCAACCAAACTCAGCCATAATCTCCCTTAGCCTTCTCTCCTTCTTATACACTGGACAAATCTTACTTAGAGCAATGTGGTTACCACTGCAGTTGACACAGGTAAACAATAAAGTGTCGCAATTTTCATGATGCCCACCACACTTCGGGCAAACTATGTTTTTCGAGGGGCACATTTTTCGCGTATGGCCTAACTTCCAACATTGGGAACATTGGGATACCTGGTGTATGAAAGGTAAAACTTTTATGTTTATATCACATACACGTACTGATGACGGTAGATGATCACCGTCAAAACAAAGTCGAAGGGTTTCACTGGGGCACCAACCACCTTCATCCCTATTGCGACGGTCCAGCCTCTTGAATGATAAAAGCTTGGCGGGGGCCGGACATGAAATATTTTGAAGAATCTCCTCATCTGTAAATTCTAGATCTACATCCTTGATTAGGCCATAGCAGACAGAAAGCTGCATAGCCTTCTGGAACCTCCATCCTTTCTCTAAAAGTTTCTCGCACATTATAAGGTTCTGCGCAGCCGAGTCACATTCAAATTGAAAACGTATTTTAAAAGGACTTAAATATTTAACTTGGCTAATTTTTGTTATGTTATTTTCTTTTAAAATACGTGCCATCGCAAACTGTTTCGGAAGGCGTTCCTTGGATGACACATAGACCTCATACTTTTCTTCTTTTACAGAGTTTTTGCTACCGAGACATATCTTTTTTTTACTCCCCTTAACTTCTGTCCAACCCTCTTCGTCTTCAGTACTGTCCTCTCTTTCTCGTTTTTCTGCTCTTAACAGCTCCTTATTTTTACTATCTTCATCTGCATCCATGTCCGACGAATCATTTAACAGACTCTGTACATCATTCTTGAATACGGGCGTATCACAGCGCGGTGAAGCACTTACGTTATTAGCCATGGCGCGATCACGTAAGGCACACGGTAGGACCGCGAGCCGGGTGGTCCGGCGCACACCTATAGCGCGTGGCAGTACGTAAACAACAATGCGCGCAGTGGGATAGCGATTCGATCCGCGACAAAAAACACAACCAGACCGCACGAGTGCCGGTACGGTTATGGAATTGTTCTCTTGCAAAAGGTTGCTTAATGAAGGATATTTTATAGCTTATTGGCAATAGGCTCGCTGAAAGCAATATTTATGCGAAGGTCCATTAGTGTAAAAAGTAATCTAGTAATAGCTTGGCCATTGAATTGAATATTGGCTTGGGATTATTTGTCTCGAAGATTATTATTAGTAATATCAAGCCTATTCTGTGCTATTGAGATAAACCATTCTAGGGCTTATCTGGGCATTATAAAATATGGCATTAAGTTTTTGTTACTGGTAAAAGTAATGTACACGATCGTGTTAGGCATTAAGAGTTGTCTGTATGGCATTGCGTTAAGACGCTGACAACACCTAAACCACGGTCACTGTCAGACTGCCTAGAAAGGAAAGAGATGCGCGATGACACTACAGTTATAATTTATTGCAAAATATGAAGCAATTATCAATTTGCTCAAAATTGAGTTGATTAATCGAAAATAAAAAAAACAACCAAGTTCTGCATTCAAATAAGACTTTCTTGTTTTTAAACACGTAACGTATGTTGATATTTAATACAGATATTTTGTATTGGAATTGGAACTCAATGTAAGAGGTTAGTTTAACATTAGTTTGTATTGAATTTTTTTTTTTTCAAAACGTGTTTTGGTAACAACGAAGTTCTGAGGAATATGTTCAAAATTATACATATTTTTTTTTTCGCTACCGCAAACTAAACAGATTTGGCAATTTTTTTTCTTAAGACAAGCCTATTTTGGTAATTTGCCTCTTGTCAGCCCCTTAATAAAAGTCAATTAGACGACTATGCTTTATTCAAATGGTAACTTCCGGGACCTTATCTCCTAATGGATGTTAACAACGAGATGCATTTTCTCTTTTGAACTACCAGCGAGATTTTAGAAAGAAAGAAGAAAGAAACTACGTTTTTTTACCGTACACATGACGCAAAACAGGAACACAAATACAAAAAGAACAAGTTGGGGAAATAGCCAACCTCTAACACAAGTATCCAAGCTCTCAAAACGGTGAAAGAAAACATCGTGAGGAAACCGGCATGTCCTAGAACCTTCGATCAATAATGTACTATTATCGATCGAAGCCTAGAACCAAAAATTCGAAGACATGTGACATCTACCAACCCGCACTGGGCCCGCGTGGTGTATTACGGCCCACTCCCTCTCACAGAGAGGAGGCCTGTGTCCCAGCAGTGGGAACATTATAGGCTGATTATGTAACACAAGTATTATCCGTTACTTACCGTTAAACATTTCTTTTTTCTTCATTTTTTCATCCACGCAAAACGGCCATCGCTCAGCATAATGCTGCGACCCCATGCGAGACAGAGCCCCAGCGCTGGTTTTCAGCGACAGCCGGCGTTGACGTGATGACGTCAACCGGTGCAGCATACAATGAGAATATAAATAAGTAAGAAAAAATAAAATACATACAAAATACTTAATTTTGTTGGTATTTTATTGATGAAATGGTATTTATCAGTGGAGTGGACGACCTCCACTGACACAGGCCTCCCCTAAGCATTGACACAACGAAGGGTCCTGCGCTTTTCGTATCTAGCGGATTCCCGAACCTTCCAGCAAGTAGTGATTATGAAACAGTCAAATATTGAAACAAAGACCCGAAAACAAAACGATAACTGTGTACTAGATTCCCACACTAATTATACTGTAGGTACAGGCAATGTTCAATCTGGTATCGTTTCGTGAACAAACTCGCAAATTAGTTGATCACCGTGCACAATGTATGATGAGTGCGTCCAATCATATTAGTCAAAGTCGCTTGTGTTAGGGTTATCATTAATATGTTTAGCTTTTCTTCATTATTATGAACATTGTATTTCTTTGTCGAGTGTAAAAGCTTTTGCAAAACTTGTAACGTTTTTAATTTTTCACTTTTTAGTTATGGTACGTACCCCATACCAATTCGTATACTACTACTTGATAAGAAAACAATAGTGTATTTACACAGAGACAGGAATGAGAAGAGGAGACAGGAAGTATTATAACATCAGTATTTATTTCTGTAAACCGGCTGATTTTTTTTATCGTCTCGAAAAACATAGGGTATAGTAGGTGAACGGAGTAGAAGCCTATGGCATAGTCAATTTTTTTTGTCTGTCCCTGTTTTTTGTTATTTTTTTCTTCAACCTGTAATGAAATTGATAAATCAATTTCTTTACAGGTTGAAGAAGAAAAAAAAACAAAGAATAAATCGATAAAAAAATATCGAAATTCAAATCATACGCACCCTGTATGATTTGAATTCCGATATTTTTTCATCGATATTCTTTTTTTTTATTCGATTTATTCAAATGGGTAGTATTTATTGATAAATCAGTTTCTTTACAGGTTGAAGAAAAAAAAATGGACTATGCCATAGGCTTCTACTCCGTTCATCTACTTTGCCGGTTTACAGAAATAAATACTCTAAAAATAAGTCCTCCGTTTTAGAAGTCGGTTAAAAACTATATTTCGCCATAATGAGCGGCTCTAATAATTACTATCTTGCTTCTGTTATTGACGAGGACAGAGAGAAACGCACAAAAAAATATTTAGAGTATGGATTTAGTGCCAGTATTTAGGTATTGCAAATATAAAGAAAAAATGTTAAATGGTACTATAAGACACCCGACCTACCCACCCACCTTGGAGTGACGAGACGCTGGATTGTTATAAGATCCTTCAGCATTATCGTATAACAATCCATCGTCTAAAAGCTGCGTTGACGAAAAGTATCAAAGTTATCATTAAGCCCATTAAGAACAGCTTAAGTAATAATCAACTACGTTCAGCTTATCTGATTCTCGATTAGACAACCCTACAGGCGTTGATGGGCGGCGCTTTGTGAAGTATTTTTTGACAGAGATTTGTGTCTTTTGTTAATGCACTCTGGAGCACGTGTTTGTTTTTAATAATGGTGGTTAAACCGCTATAATGCGTTATTTCTGACTTTAAATAATTATGATGATATATCTGAACTTGATTTTTTTCTTAAACTACTTAAGTAACTTATCTCTCTAAATAACATTTTAATATTGATTGTTTATTACGTTATCTGTGTGTTTTTCATCATAATCATCATAATCAGCCTATAATGTTCCCACTGCTGGGACACATGCCTCCTCTCTGTGAGAGGGAGTGGGCCGTAATAAAAAATCTAAACAGACAGATGTGCTGCTGGGGAGTTTGTTCCACCACTTCTTCTTCCCAGCTAAAGCACTAGGAAGTGGTGAAGGGCGGGCATTTTTGGGGGACTGTCTTATGTAACTTTGTCGTTCGAAAAGTGCTGATTTTCAGCCTAGTTTGAATAAATGACTTTTGATTTTGAAAAAAATCCACCACGCGGGCCCAGTGCGGGTTGGTAAATGTCACATGTCTTCGATTTTTTTTTGGTTCTAGGACATGCCGGTTTCTTCACGATGTTTTCCTTCACCGTTTTGAGAGCAGTGGTGATGAAATAATTTACACAAAGTAAAGCGCCTGTCTGGGTTCGAGCCTACGATCTACAACTCGTAAGTCGCGGCCGTTACCACTAAGCCACCACTGCTCTCATTCACTGCTGCTGTGTTTTTAGGTACCTATATTTATCTGTATTTTATTCTATTTGTACATAGGTATTTATTTTAAGTTGGATGTCTGGAAAATAAACGGCTAAAGGCTCGTGCAGACTGGCGCGACAGTCAGCACGATATTTTCCATGAAGTTTTCATAGAAATTGTGTTACTACTCGTAGTGTCGCGTTGCGCCTATCTGCGGGAGTCTTTAATTTAATTTCAATCCTGCTGGGTATATACCTACCAAGAATGAAGAAAAAAAATGTAGTTCGTACACTTTATAAAATTATAATTGAAACTTTAAAGTTTCTTCTTCTCTTTGTTTGTTATACCTACCAAGAATGAAGAAAAAACATGTAGTTCGTACACTTTATAATTGAAACTTTAAACTTTCATGTTCTCTTTGTTTGTTATACTTACCAAGAATGAAGAAAAAAAATGTAGTTCGTACACTTTATAATTTAAACTTTAAAGTTTCTTGTTCTCTTTGTTCGTTCTAGCTCGCGATAGAAAGATAAATTAAGCTTCCTTAAATAGGACACTTCTCATTGCAACCAATTTAAGAAGTCATAAATTTAAGACGACGTAAAAATCGTTTGATGTAGCAACTAAAAGTGGCCCGTCTGTGGCGCACAACAGTCTAATTCGGGTAATTGATGGTAAATATACAAATGAGCTTACTAATGTCGCCTCGTGTGTGACTAAATGCTGGGTAAGTATTTACATCATATGGAAGGTGGTAATGTGTGGACGCACCTTTTATTTTTTATTAAATTGTGTGTCGCCCCGGGACAGATTGGAATGAAATAGTTCGTCACGAGTTCAAGACATTTTGGTATGTTGTAGTAACCATTTCCGCCATAAGTAGCAGGAATTGGGAGAGTGCAAAGCTGTGGTTTCCTCCAAGAGCGGTTTCGTCATATTATAACAGCCGTCATGAAAATCTGACATTTTCACCAGTGTTTGACATTAAGGTGTCAAAAAAGGCTCTGTATTTGGACAGCTGTTATTCTGTGATCGATCATCGTTTTCTTAGAATACCAAATCTATAAACACACACAACATAATCAGCCTATAATGTTCCCACTGCTGGGACACAGGCCTCCTCTCGGTGAGAGGGAGTGGGCCGTAATCCACCACGCGGGCCCCGTGCGGGTCGGTTGACAGCACATGTCTTCGATTTTCTTTTTGTTTTAGAAAATGCCGGTTTCCTCACGATGTTTCCTTCACCGTTTTTGAGAGCAGTGGTGTTGAAATGATTTACACAAAGTAAAGCGCCTGTCTAAGCTTTATACATCATAACAAAATGAATGCATACATACATAACTAAGTAACAAGACTGAAAGGCGTCTAACAAGACGTAAAGACTGCTGACATACCCCATACCTACTTACCTGATTTCAGCCACATCGAATATAAATCTCGTACAGCCACAAAGCCAAACAACAGGATGTTATGACCTCCTTATAAACCAATGTTTTAGGCACCATTGCTTTCATTCATAGGCTCTCGGTGCAATCACACTATTGTAGTCTGGAGTGCCGACATTCAATATTATTTAAGCACCAACAAAATAAATTTTATTCATTGCGTAGCAGGTGGCGTTCTATAATTTCTGCCTACCCCCACGGGAAGAAGGCCTGAGTTTATGTAGGTATGTACATATTTAAATTTCATCCAAAAATTTTAAGGAAGCGGCCAATGACTTAGTAACGCACACTTAAACCACTGTCCATTTGACAGATTGCTTTTGTTAATTAAGTAGGAACAAAGCAATTTCTAAGAAGCTCGATACAAAGCGCGTTTGCCTAACTACTTAGAAGCAAGTAGGTATCTGTGGTTATGTAATAAAATATTTACCACGTACCAAATTTCAAAATTGGAACTAACCTAACTACTTAGAAGCAAGTAGGTATCTGTGGTTATGTAATAAAATATTTACCACGTACCAATTTTCAAAATTGGAACTAACCTAACTACTTAGAAGCAAGTAGGTATCTGTGGTTATGTAATAAAATATTTACCACGTACCAAATTTCAAAATTGGAACTAACCTAACTACTTAGAAGCAAGTAGGTATCTGTGGTTATGTAATAAAATATTTACCACGTACCAAATTTCAAAATTGGAACTAACCTAACTACTTAGAAGCAAGTAGGTATCTGTGGTTATGTAATAAAATATTTACCACGTACCAAATTTCAAAATTGGAACTAACCTAACTACTTAGAAGCAAGTAGGTATCTGTGGTTATGTAATAAAATATTTACCACGTACCAAGTTTCAAAATTGGAACTAACCTAACTACTTAAAAGCAAGTAGGTATCTGTGGTTATGTAATAAAATATTTACCACGTACCAAGTTTCAAAATTGGAACTAACCTAATTACTTAGAAGCAAGTAGGTATCTGTTTTATTTTTTTTTGAGCGTGGGAAACCATCAAATAACTTCTCCCGCTCTGGGCGGAGCGGGAGGGTGTCAGATTCTTACTGACTAAAACCCACCCGTATTCCTTCCTGTTGCCTGTGTTGCCAGGGGACTTGGTGACCCATAAGTACCTTACCGCGACCCCGGCAGAAGTAGGTATCTGTGGTCATGTAATAAAATATTTACCACGTACCAAATTTCAAAATTGGAACTAACGCAGCCATCTTGTTTTGTCAATAAATTTCTGTGAAAACTCATCTTTACCAACAACGCCCCCCTTTTTTATTTTTTTTGGGTGGGAAATTATCAACAACGCCCCCTGCCAGTGTCATTCAAGCGCCAAAACATCTTTGTAGCACTCTAGGTACCCTTTCTAGTTTTTTCTTTCTTTTTCTAGACTAAAGATAGCAAGAGGTTTATTCTTTCGGCCCTGGTTCAGGCCAGAGCGAGAGGGCATGGGCAGCCGCCACCTCCTTCTGCGAAGCAGTAATATTCGCGAAGGAGGAGGCGGGACGGTTGAGGGAAAGGCAAATTTCACGCCCTCTCGCCCCTAGCCGCCGCTAAGACGCCCGGTCGACGGCGCGTTGTATTCCACGCGCGCCTCAAAGAGATTTCGTCAGCACAAGTGTAGGGGTCCACTAGGGCCGATGCCTGCCGGTGGCGCGGGAAGGTACAAAAGGGTTACCGAGGCCCCTGGCAACACAGGCAACGAAAGGAATACGGGCGGGTTTTAGTCAGTAAGAGTCTGACACACTCTCCCGCTCCGCCCAGAGCGGGAGAAGTTATTTGAAGATTTCCAACCCAAAAAAAAAAAGTGGTTTATTCTGGTAAAAAATAAAAATGGCGATGAGTAGGTACCATACATAAATTATACCTGATCGATTGAGCCTGCAAGATCAATTTTCTTGATTAATTCAAAGTGAGTGTCCCTTCTAATTAACTAATTTCTCACTATCAATCGATCAGGCGTAATATATCCGTTTTATATAGATTATTAATTCATAAAACCTATTTTCGGAATCATGCAAGGGAACTGGCTAGAAAGACAAGTTACCCAATAAAGTACTAACAAGCATAGGGCGTAACAAGGGCTTGTTATGGCATTCCGTTTATCTCCTACGATTTATGCGCGCCTAGTACCAAATGGTGATGATTCCTGTTTTTAATTAACTTTGAATAGGTAGGTATTAATTACGCAGCTATTTTTAGTACATTTGTTTATTATTTTTTCTATGCGAAAAAAGTTAATTTATAAAGGGAAAGTTAGTTATTGTTAGAAATCTGAAGGTATGGTGCTCCGAAATTCAGAATAGCTTTTCATAGCTCACAGTGACGTAAGACATTTCTAGGGTATTCGTTACTTAACTCCAATAAGCGCTTCTAAAAGGATTGGTGCGCACTGAGTGAAGAAAATTCTTGGTAGGTGGCATTTTAAATTACCTACACAAACAAGTTCCTACTACTAAACTGTAACGTGCTTAAAATAATACCTACTTGTGGCAACATAATTTAACAGGCAGTCAAAGCCGATGATATTTCTCGATTCCAGAAGATAAAACGATAAAGGCTCACGCAGACTAGCGCGATACCGTGGGCTCGACAGGCATATTGCTGCCTGTCCGCACAAGCCTTAAAACCGAGCTTCGAAAGTTTACATTTTCGGAGAAAAAATTTTCGTTTTATTTACTTTTCGTGTAACTCGACTTTGGCAGTTCAATCGCGTTAAAATAGGTAAAGTAAACAGTTTTTTTTTACAAATAAAACTGACCGACTTCCAAAAAACACTATAAAATTAAAAATAACTGTTCATTTATAATGACATGCTAGTTTTTGCCACAGACTTCCGAAATTAAAGTAATTTTCCACTTTTTAGTGTTTTTTTTTTTGGAAAAAGGTTTTATATTTTTCACTTTTTGTCATGGTAGACCCTAGACCAATTTGTATATCACTACTTGCTATGTAAAAAACAGTGACATGATGAAGTATTATAACATCATCAAGCTGCATAAATTGGATTACAAACTTACTCTCGAAGCTAACTAAAAAACTACCAAAATTAAGGCTCGTTCAGACTAGCGCGACAAACAGCAAAATATACATGTCGCGCCCGCGATATCGCGGTAGTCTGCACGAGCCTTAACTTTGGTAGGTTTAATAAAATTTATACGGCACCACCGCGCGGGCTTCCTCTACCTTTAAAAGCCATACCTAATTGACATTGTCAGCTATAAGTATTCACTAATAAATACATTTATTCAATATCCGTTTGCTCGATAGTTTTCCTTCTATCAGGAAACACATAAACTCGCTTAATTCCAATGCCATAATTGATATTTAGCATAGGTTTCCTGACTTCAAAGAACCAATCAAGACTTCTTCGAAATCGCATCATCAATAATTAAAAAAATCGGCCAAGTGCGAGTACTCGCAAACGAAGGGTTCGGTACCGTATTAAGGCTTCTGCAGACACGGGCGATATCGCGGGCGGGACAGGCATATTGCTGCCTGTCGCTCCCGCGATATCGCACCAGTGTGTAGAAGCCTTTAAGCTCGAACAAAAAACGCTGAAAAACACGTTTCTTGTACCACTTTTAAGTAATTATAAACTTAATTTAATTTTTATTATTTGTTGTTATAGCCTCAATAGAAATACACAATCTGTGATCATTTCAACCGTCTACCTATTATGCTACGGCCACACTATCGCGATAACGCGAACTACAGTTCGCGCGCTCTCTGTTGTATAGCGAGACGTCGACCGGTGTGCGAGAGAGAGCGCGCGAAGTGTAGTTCGCGTTATCGCGACAGTGTAGCCGTAGCATTTCGGTTATTGAGATACAGCCAGCTGACAGACTGACAGACGGACGGACTGCGGTGGCTTAGTAAGAGCGTTTCGTCTGACACGCTTCGGGTACGGAACCCTAATGCTACGGCTACATAGTCGCGATAACACGAACTCAACTTCGCGCGCTCTCTTTCGCGCTCCTGTCGACGTCTCGCTGTACAACACAGAGCGCGCGAAGTACAGTTCGTGGTATCGCGACAAACGACAATGTAACCGTAGCATAAAAAGAATACTTATAAACATTCGATACTGGCTGGTGGCTGAACGAATAGCTGTCCTAAGCCATAATAACAACATCCTAAATTAGAAGTCCCGTGTTTATAATAGGAACACGTTTTACGGCCAGCTGTTCGGTCTCTCCAGGAACTTACTTAATTGGCGTAGTGTCAAATATCCTTCGTATTCTAGAATCCTTAATTGGATATGTTTGGTAAATAATGTTGGTCGTTGCTCTAGCCGGGACTAATTACGTGAATAATAATACAGGTTGAAATTGAAAACTTGCGACAAACTGAAATGGGACATTGTATACATCATTATTAACAACTTTTACTAAGGGACCAAAGCTGTAATCCCAAAAAAAAAAGTCTGCTTTTCCTACATTTTGATGAGGTATTGCGAACATAAATGTAGGGGACAGCAGTTTTTTTTTTGGGATTGTAGCTTTGGTCCCTTAGTAAAAGTTGTTCATAATGATGAGTACAATCTCCCATTTCGATTTGTCCCTTGTGCCCTGTATATGAATGATGTAAACATTGTGGCCCAGTGGTAACGGCCGCGCCTTACGAGTTGTAGGTCGTAGGTTCGAACCCAGACAAGCGCTGCTGCTCTCAAAACGGTGAAGGAAAACGTGAGGAAACCGGCATGTCCTAGAATCAAAACTCCCTCTCACAGAGATGAGGCCTGTGTCCCAGCAGTGGGAACATTATAGGCTAATTATGTAGATGTAAGCGTTAAGGCTCGTGCAGACTGGCGCGATATCGGGGGGCGCGACACGCAGCGCGACGCTTTCCATGAAGTTTTCATAGAAATTGTGCGACTGGTGTCGCGTCGTTCCTGTCTGCAAGAGCCTTTACAAGAACCGCTAAAGGTGCAATTCCAAGATGGACCGCAGGCCGCAAAATGCAGCTGCAGGCTGCAAGCGACACTACTGGTTTCTATGCATCTCTATGAAATTGATTCCGAGCGCGGCAACACTGCGGCCTGCGGCCGCGCCGTACAGCGATCGCAGTCCAGTGTGACTATATGTGGCAGTTTCCTACCTTTTTGGCAGGATTTGCCTTCTATTTTAGCCTCCAGCATGTCTAGTTAACGTTTTATAAAATTGGCAGTTTTTGGCAGTATTGCAATGTAGAAAATAAATCCATACTGACATCTCAAATTGTCGAAAATGGCAACCCTAAAAACAGATCGTAGGTAAGGGATATTCTCTATGAAGTCTGTGCAAAGGTGAACTTCTCGTGTTATGTTTGTATCTCATTCAACTAAGAACATTAACAGTGGTAGTTATACAGTTGACAATCGTAAAACGAGTATTCTCTATACGTAATTTTATGGTTGTTATGTTTTCAATCAATCTATTTCAATTCAAATTCAATCAGTCATAGGCGTAGATGGTTCACCCTTGTTTGATAGAACAACGTTTGATATAATATTACTAAATCGAACAACGTTTAAGAAAATCATCGAATATTTATTTGCTATAACAACATTTGCGCTAATGATCAAAAGGTATAATGTTCATTTGATGTAATGTTCAGATGGTATAACCATGTATTTTATCGAATATTCAATTGGTGTAATGTAATGCGGAAAATAAAACATTGTAAATATTTGCATTTTTTTTAATTTTGAAAAAGAAAACACTTAGACTAATCTTAAATTAAATGCGATCGCTTTAAGTAAATCTATTTCTGTGTAAGTTTCAAAATAATGGTTAGGTTAGGTTAAAACTGTGACCTCCTACGCACGAGCCGAGCGAGCGAAGCGAGCGGTGCCGCGGCAGCGGCCGCCGAGTGCCAGAAACGAATAGAAACATTAGTTTAAATAAAAACAGTGCATTTGAAAATTCGGCGAAATTAAATTAGTTCAAATAAATAATTACGCTAAATAAAAATTTACCAATGAATTATTCGGTCAAATGAATAATTCTTCGAAATGACTTTATTGCAACTAAAATTCGATTTAGTAATATTATATCAAACGTTGTTCTATCAAACAAGGGTGAACTGGCGTAGATACTTAAATAATAAACAAAGAAATATTAAATCGTATGAATAAAACCATGTATAAAGAGATAGAAAATGAAGAATATCAGGCTAATTGCAATGTTTTCATTTCACCTAATCCTACTAATATTATAAATGCGAAAGTTTGTAAGGATGTTTGTTACTCTTTCACGCAAAACGTACTGAACGGATTTGGATGTATTAGAAATATGCAATGATATGTAAAACAGTGTTTATTTTTTTACTAGGTACTACTATTACGCTAAACAAACTCGGCAGTTTTTTGGCATTTTTTACTCGAGTCTTTGGCAGGATTTGGCAGGTTTCAGACCAAACTATGGCAGTATCTATAATTTTAAGATGGTCACACCAGTCTGCACTGCCAGTACTGTCGCGAACCGCAGAGAGACATGTGTCACGCACAAAAATGTCAACTTTTTCGGAAGATGATGAAGAGATATTGAGTACCTATGTTGCCGGTCATCCAGTCATTTACGACACATCCAATCCAAATGATCGACATTTATAAAAAAGATTAGGTGCATTTCTTTTTTTTCTGACATAAAGTACGAGTAACAACAAGTCGTCATCATCATCCTCTTCTAACAAAAGATACATCACTAAACTATCGGTAGTGTTGTCCGACATTCTGTCTTGCACAAAGGTATTGGAGTGACTGAGGCATCGTTCTATGCATTGTGCAGCCGCGGCATGCCGCCGTGCTTGGAAATGGAAGCAACCGCGACCGTAGGCAGGACTGCGGTCAATCGCAGCCGGTAGCCGCATTGTCGCCTGCGGTTACAGTCTGCAGCCCATCTCGGACTTGTACCTTAATAGTGACGATACTTCAGTAGGTATAGTACGGGTCAAACTTGATGGCGGCTCTGAAGTGCGCTACAAGCTGCGCAGCACCGCCCCCTTCACCCCCGCTGACATATGAATTCATTATGCGCAAAGACTCGCCTCATGTTCCGACCCGCCATAAGTTTGAATCGGGCTGTACTTTCATAAAACTGACCGATTGTTTTCTAACTTGGGAAAGGCCTATTTCCAGCTGCGGACTACTTCCAAAATAATAAATGCGAACATAACTCTGTCTGTTACCTGTTCACGCATTAACGGCTGAAAGGAATTAGATGAAATTTAGCACACAGGTAGACCATGACCTGTCGGTGTCGCGGGAAAGTCCGAATGGGATACCGTGGCCCCTGGCAACACAGGCAACGGAAGGAACACGGATGGGTTGTAGTCAGTAAGTCTGACACACCCTCCCGCTCCGCCCAGAACGGGAGAAGTTATTTGATAATTTTCCACACAAAAAAAAAAGGGTAGACCATGACCAGCGGGTTGATGGCGTAACACACTATAAGTAGCAATGGGTTACATTTTGAAAGTTCAACAACATTCATCAATCGTTATTTACGTTGTTGAGCAGACAAATTTTCCGAACGTATGAAGCAATGACTCCTAACTAATATTATAAATGCGAAAGTGAGTTTGTTTGTTTGTTCCGCTTTCAAGCTAAAACGGCTGAACGGATTTGGATGAAATTAGGCACATGGGTATATCATGACCTGGATTAGGACATAGGATACTTTTATCCCGATATTCTCACAGGATCGAGACTTATGCGGGTGAAACCGCGGGGAGCAGCTAGTTAGCAATATACTCGTACTTCAAAATCCAACCAGATTGTAAACAAACACTTTCACACAATAGGCATAACAGACAGTCCCCTGTGCAGGGCTTGCATGGAAGCAGAGGAATCCGCTGCGCATGTGCTCTTCGAATGCAGCCAGATCCTACACAGATATTATAAACAGACCAGGAGATGTTATGAACTTCTGGAGGGAGGTGGGCTGGTTGGAATAACCACCAAACGGCCGCCATGGCCCACGCACAATGGTCCACCTGAAGGACTAAGTGCGGAAACCAAACCCTCTAACATAGAACATATAATAATGCGTTCTAAAGTTCACCAAGCCCTGGCTGCTGCACCCAGAATTGGCTCCAGACGAGGGAACTCCAAAACGGTACACAGTACAGACACTAAATATTATAAATACGCATTTAATTATGAAAGTCCGTTCTAAATTCCATCATGACCTGGCTGCTGTACCCAGGATTGGCTTCAGACGAGGGAACTCCTCAACAGTCTACAGAACATCCATCCAGATTGTGATTGATATTGTGTTACCCAATTAAGGCTCGTGCAGACTACCGCGATAGAGTTAGAACAAAGGATTTTTTTTTTGTGGATGGGAAATCATCAAATAACTTCTCCCGCTCTGGGTGGAGCGGGAGGGTGTGTAAGACTCTTACTGACTAAAACCCACCCGTATTCCTTCCGTTGCCTGTGTTGCGGGGGCCTCGGTGACCCATAAGTACCTTCCCGCGACCCCGGCAGGCATACGTCCTAGTGGACCCCTACATTGTGCTGACGACATCTCTTTGAGGCGCGCGTGGAATACGACGCGCCGTCGACCCGGGCCTGATCCTTACCGGACGGTGAGCTACCCATTGCTCACCGTCCGCAAGCCCGCGCCTACGGTGGCCGGAAATCCGCCCGGGATTTCCGACGCCCAGGGCGTCTCCTGCGGTAGAACAAAGGATACGTTTTTGTCCCGGTACTACGTTCCTGTGGAATTATTTCCGACATCCACAGACAAAGCTAATCTGCCTATAAAACTCAACTCGAGTTTGATGAGGCATCTGGCAAACTGCACAATTAATATGCGCATGAGTTTTTATCAGTGTGTTGTTTTTCTGCATGCGCAATGTCATTCCTTTGTCACATTTTGCCTCTTAATTTATTTAGGATTTTTCCAAATCATCTCGTTTTGTCTTCTTAACCCTGAGATATTTGAATGTCATTTCGATGTTTTGTGTGTAATAAACAAAGCTTTTAGCGGTTTTGTTATTGTATTTTTCGAGACAAATAAACATGTTAAACTTTTGAGTAAGCCTTAAGGCTTGTGGCGACTGACGCGACGCGACGGTGCGACGCGACAGCGGTAGAACGATTTCCATGAAGTGAAGAAATAAAATTGTTCTACCGGTGTCGCGTCCCGCTGTCGCAACGCACCAGTCTGCACGAGCCTTTACGTATTATTCATTTACTATTTAGTAACTTTAGGTAGTTTTGTCTCCAGTGACTTTTTAAAAGTCGTTTACTTGAATCCTTAGTTTTTAGGGTTCCGTAATAAACAAGGAATAGGGCCAGATAAATGGTTATTTTTGGACATGTGAAAAAATCAACAGTGGTATATAGGGCTAGTGCCATATATACCACTGTTGATTTTTTTTTTTAATATACTACTGTATATTTAACAAAATTAAAAGGTACACTGTCACAGCTAAGTAGGCTTTACAAGTGAACGGGTTATAGTCAGGGCTTTAAATACCGGTAAATTTTTCATAACGTTATCTCTATTTGACAGCGTTACCGTTAATATTAAAATAACGGTAATAGATTTAACGTTATTTATGCTACATTTTATCGTTAATTTTTATTAACGTTAATTTTATCTTAACGTTACTTTTATCGTTATTTTTAAACGGGTAAGGTGGAAGTAGCGGGGCCTGAGGCGCGTGGTAGGCCGCCCGCCGCGCGCCCCCGCACCGCGCTGATATCGTGCCGATCAAAACGTTGCCTTGCCTGATTCTTACGCGTGAGAAGTGCTGATAGTATAGTGAGCTGATTTAGTCAGTGATAACTGATCATTTATTCAATATCTATGAGTGAAGACAATAGTCAAGGTAATTATTGATTCATCATCATCAGCCTAGCCTTTTCCCAACTACGTTGGGGTCGGCTTCCAGTCTAACCGGATGCAGCTGAATACTAGTATTTTACATGGAGCGACTGCCTATCTGACTTCCACAACCCAGTAACTGGGTAATACAAGGGGTATCGGTAAGACTGGTTGTCAAACTTTCGGGCTTCTGACGACCCGTAACGACTGTCAAAGATTTACGAATGACAGCCGGGACCAACGGCTTAACGTGCTTTCCGAGGCACGGAAGGGTCTTGGTATGTAAAGATGGTCACCCATCCACGGACCAACCGCGGCAAGCGTAGCTTAATCTGATCGATTGACCCGTGCGGCTGTTATTATTTAGCCACAAGCCCCTCTAATTAATATTTATTACAATAGTCGCCTTACACATGCAGGATTTAACAGACTACCGTGCCGCCGCACTATGGTAAAGCCCCATACAAAGCCGCCTCAAAACTGTTTCACGTGAATGTCGTTGTTATGGAATAAAAATAATAAATTAACATAGTCTAATAAATAAGCTTTTTATTCGCATTTTTTTTTAAATTAAAATGTATTATAAATAGGCATCAAAGCTAACTCTTGTTCAATAACGTAATTTTGACGCAATACGTTACTGCAATTCAATGCCACATAACTCGAAAGTTTTTGATATAAATGTACCAGTATTATACATTTTTGGAATGCTTATAATCTCCTCATAACGTTTCATAATTAATATTATATATACAATATGTAACAAAAACCCTGTTGTTCCTTTTAGGAACGTATACATTTACCTATAAGCAGAACATTGATGAAATTATAATTTAAAAAAATTAAGCATTGGCTAGTCGAGAGGTCAAAATCAAATAACTATTAAAATCGACACATTCCAAAAAATGTTTAGAGTATCTGATTTTACAAGTACATCTTTATTTCGCTAAATAGCCTACGAGCTCAGCGGCTTTCATTGAATGCGACAAAAGATACCGCCAAAAATCACTTGGTCACTTTAGTCTCCCGCGCACGTTACTACCGAATGGATGTTATTATTGACCTACGTAATGAGTGACTTGTGTTTTGTTTACGTAAACGTTGACCATATCT
The DNA here is from genome assembly GCA_905333075.3 of Atethmia centrago. Taxonomy (NCBI): domain Eukaryota; kingdom Metazoa; phylum Arthropoda; class Insecta; order Lepidoptera; family Noctuidae; genus Atethmia; species Atethmia centrago. The sequence goes on from HG995385.1 coordinate 23,090,041, forward strand.
TATTCTAACGTAGAATATTTTAATATGTTGATGTGTCTTCGGAAATGTAACTGCAATTATGCAGAAGCACGCAGACTCTACCAAGAACGTTTTGCGAGTCTACCATTACCGTCGGCGATGGTATTCCAACGTTTGCACATACGTACGTACAATACCGGCAGTGTGCACGGGCGAGACCAACAACGAGCTGACGCAGGCAGACCGAAGACTCGAGACAGAAGTCTTGGACTTGCTTGAGCACGATCCAACGCGAAGTACACGCTCAGTGGGACACGAACTCGGAGTAAACCTTATGCGCGTTAGGAGAGTACTCAAAGAAGATGGCCAGCACCCATTTCACTATTGTCGCGTCCAATCACTACTTCCCTCCGACTATGAGCCAAGAAGTGTAGAGGTACAAGGTGGTCATATCGAACAGCAACTCCGTGGCCGTCAAGTAGATATCATAATAAATTAATGCATTAAAATGTAAATAGGTACATCAGGTTTGACAATAGGTTTGTAGGTACATGTGACAGACGCGGCGAATTTGTTTTTTTTTAACGTAGTGAAGTGTTAAATGTAGTTTTAACAATTATCAATTGTGCTTAAAAAGAGTGTAAACCAAGACTTTCAAAAATTAATTCGTTAAAGTGATACTGAAAAACAACAGCTGACAAGGTCACGAACTTGTGTAGAAAAATAGGTAGAAATGCGGCGGCGCGCGGCGGTTTGTACCGGCGCGGCGGCACCGACCAAAGAGTGTGGCGGGACCGTTCTATCTACTTCTGGTTTCGCGTTATCGCTTCATGCAGAATTGCAGAGGTAACAAATCAATTCAACATTACAAATATTAATAATTAAATATTTATTTTTATTTTTTCTATTGAACAGTTTTTTATAAATGACTTGCTTTATCGCTTAGTAAACCGATTCTTAAAACGTAGGTAGAAGGAACAACAGGGTTTTTGTTACAAATTGTATTACTTTGATAAAATAAAATTAACCAATATAGTTTAAGATGGTATGTTTACAAGGTTATTTTTTTAACGAGACATTTACCCTTTACCGCTGCTTGCCGCTTTCGAGATATTTATTGTATTAAGATCATTATACATTAGTTTACGCTAGGAGAAAAAAAAAATGATTTTTCTGACACGGTGCTAAAACATATCGCGAGATAAAAATTATATTTTTTTTCAATTTCTTTTTATTTCTCATAAAATCATTTGTTACCTATGTCTATTAAGGTCAAATTAATAAAAAGTTAATTACAGTGATGATTATTATTAATAGTTCTTTGTGGTTTTGGTACAGTTTTGACCACCTTACTTGATAAAATATGGTCACTATCTATTGGGGTCGAAATAAAAACAGGTTGGTTATGGGAAGAGTGCAAATTATTAGTATCTTATCTTTTTGCACATAGCACTATTTCATATGCCTATAAAAGGATGGTGAGCCCTGAAACATTCACAGTTGTTGGTCAAAATTCAGTTGCCCTAAAAAGCAGTTAATTGCAAAGTTGACTGATTTGAAAAATGGGTTGAATTTGTTTGTAGTAAACGTGACTTGTGCAATTTGTTGATAAATGGGCATAATATAGAAGACTACTTCCAAGAAAATTTAAATTTGTCACCAGAGGATATGGCTACTGTGGTCTTCTACATTCAAAGAAACTTGGTATCAAAATGTAACGAACGCTGGAGAAATGTATCTCGGATAAAAGACCGCTTTGAAAGTAAGAAAGTCAGCTGGTTAGATGGTCAATTTCGTGTTCCACTAGAGTGTCGAGTCACGGTTAATGACCCTAATATGCCTGGAAGTAGTGGCGGTAGACCCTCGAAACCATACGAAGCATCTTCAGAAAAAAACAAAAGAACGAAAAAACATGGAATTAATATAAGAGTACGGATCGGACTGTGTTCTCAATGCATATGCTCAGGAGTTACGGTCTATGGATGAGACTGAGGAGGCCGCAATCGTTAATATTATACGAACTGCATCAAAAAATGATAAGATTTTTTTTGTTAAATACGTAACGGGGAACTCTGAAGACGTTACACCTTTTTTAAAGGAAGAAGCACTACGGACATTTATTGACAAAGAACGGTATAGTAAACTTCGACTTTGTTTGGCGGACAAAAACTGATCAGTGTTTCCTTCTTATCCAACTTTAGTTGAAACGAAGAAGAAGTGTTACCCACCAGATTTGAGCATAACCATTACTAACATAAGTTCAAAAGTCAATCTGCAGGACTTGTTGGATCATACTGTGGCACGTAAATTACTAATTGCTTCAGTTTACAAAAACGGTTTAAGAAAGTTGAAACTATTCTGTAAATGGGGTTGCGACGGGTCATCCGGGAAGAGTGAGTACAAGCAAGTTTTGCCCGAAGAAAGCAATTTTATATCAGATGCAAACCGTTTTATTGCTTCACTTGTACCCATTAGACTCATAGATGAGACAACTAATACTGTTGTTTGGAAGAATGAAACTTGCTCATCTGTAAGATATTGCAGACTTATATTGTTAGAATTTGCCAAAGAAACTCCTGAAAAAAGCGTCTGTTGTGGCTGATATCAACAACCAAAAACAAAATCTGTCTCCATCCCTGATAAATAAGAATGGCGAGGTAATCGAAATTACTCATGACCTATTTTTAACCATGATTGATGGTAAAGTGGCACAAGTTTTAACTGAAACTCGAGCGCTTCTTGTACAGTTCGTAGTGCTACTCCTCGGCAAAATAATAACTTAGAGGCAGTTAGGACACGAGATGTGAACGAAAGTTCATTTCAATACGGACTGTCAACACTGCATGCTTGGATTAGGAGTATGGAGATGCTCTTACACATTTTTTATAACTTGTCTTTTGAAAAGTGGTCAGGTGCCTGAAAATAAAAAAAAACAAAGACGGAAAGAAAAAATTGGCACAAAAGCGGTTTAGGGAGGAAATGGGACTACATGTCGATAAACCTTGACAAGGCACTGGAAATAGCAATGACGGAAACACAGCTCGGAGATTCTTTCAGAATTACTCTTGCTCTGCAGGCATTACAGGTGTAGACGTAGAACTTATAAAACGAATGTACATAATAATGTATGTCATCTGGAATTGCTATTAATTCAAAAAAATTCGGTGAATACGCATGTAGTACCTACAGCCCAACTGTACGTAGATATTTATAGTTGGTATTATATGCCTTCCTACGTGCATAAAATACTTATTCACGGAGAAAAAATCATTGTTACTATGTTATTTTACCTATCGGACAATAAAATTGTCCGAAGACGCGCAAGAATCTCAAAGTAAGGATTACAAAAAGTTTAGACTTCATCATTCTAGAAAGTGTTCAAGAGTGGCTACGAATGAAGACGTGTTCCATACTTTATTGTACACTTCTGATCCATATATATCAAGTTTGAGAAATACCTCAGAAACAATATCAAAATAACTTTTAGATGAAGCCACGGCCCTTCTTGCCTATCAACGAAAATCTGTAGGGGCTTCCTGAATTTTGTACTTTATTTTTGTCGTTTGCTGCAATTATTCAATTTTAAGACAAATTTTGTTTTTTTTTTATAGAATGCATGTATTTTTTTAAGTTACTAATAAACAGAATTTTCAAAATCGAAATTATTTACATTAAACTTTATACATCCAAGAAAACGTTTGCAAAATTACAGCTCATTTAGTTTTGAAACGACTGAGATACGGAGTTTTGATACGAAACATACGCGATTTTCCCATAGTGCGGCGGCGGAGCGGCAACAGTGTACCTAAACAGATCCAATGCTAAGCGAGCGCACAAAATGTAAACCTACAGAACGGCAACGTAGCAAAATTAACGGTAAAATTAACGTTATTATCATATTTTACGTTACTGTTAATTAACGTTAAATTACTGGTAATGTTAACAAGTAACGTTAATTTTTTTGTAACGTTAGTAAGGTAACACATTAAAATTAACGTTACATAACGGTTATTATTTTGTTATTTGGTAACGTTAACAAGCCCTGGTTATAGTTGACCAACTTACATTTTCAGTTGGAGAATTGACCGTGACGTATGTATCGAACATGTTTTTCAAATAAAATGTTATATTTGTATTTGGGAGAAAGTCTTCCCAAACGAAATCCTACATTGTGCATAGGGCCGATGCCTGCCGGGAAAATCCGAAAGGGTTACCGAGGCCCCTGACAACACAGGCAACGGAAGGAACACGGGTGGTTTTTAGTCCGTAAGAGTCTGACACACCCTCCCGCTCCGCCCAGAGCGGGAGAAGTTATTTGATGATTTCCCACCAAAAAAAAAAAAAAGATTGATGCTTAACCGCATTCAACAAGTGGTCATCCCAACCTCACTTAATAAGCTGACATCACACTTCGGCCTGTTTAAATCAAATAGGCCAGTTCATAAAACCATCATCTTGTTCAATTTAAATTCCTACATTTGAGTCATTTTACGATTGTTTCTGTACTGTACATAATAACATCACGCTTGTTTTCCCCGAAGGGGTAGGCAGAAGTGTACCTATAGTACACCCACATTTCGCCAGTTACGTTTAAGTCCCATGTAATAGGGCGAGCCTATTGCCATCAACCGGGCACGAATCCAGACTCCGGGCTGATACTGAGAAATTCCAGATGGAAAACCCAATAACACTGTCCGACCTGGGGGGCAACCATCACCTCGTATAGCAGTATTATTTCAATATTACTTCAGCGTGAGAAAGAGATGGAGCTATAAGTCCTGTATAGCTCCATCACTTTCCCACTGTGAAGTAATATTATAATAATACTGCTATAAGAGGTGATGGTTGGCCCCCTGAATTGAACCGAGGACCTCATGCTCAGTAGTAGCGTTTGCGTCCACTAGCTCAACGAGGCAGTTATCGTTTCCGTAATGTTTCAGTAATAAGATACAAGTCACAGACTTGTTTGTTAGTGAATGGAATGTATCAAATGTCTGCCTTTTTGGTCCAATGATTGAGGACAAGTTGGTATTTATTTACTAGCTGGGCCGTAAGGGTTTTGTTTAAGTAAATGGAACAGCTTTTTATCAAGTCTTGGAAACGTAAGTTAAGATTTATTTGATTCGAATTGTTGTCTGGGAGCACGGTAGTGCCTCCGCCAAGACGAGGCAAAACAAAAAGCGAAGCGTTTCGTCGTATTTTGAAACCCGCAAACCCGCAGACATGCGCATGTGACACTAGTTTCACTAATTTCTATGTTAACACTTCATGGAAACATCCGCGCTACGCCTAGCGCAGCCTTTCGCGCGATATCGCGCCAGTCTGCACGAGCCTTCAAGGCTTCGTCCTGGATAATTTTCATTTCTCTAGCTTATAAACTTTGGATTTTATTCATACCTAAAATAAATCGAGGAGTGATCCTAAAAACATCTAGGGCACTTCCCGAAGTCCTACAAAGCTGGGTATGCAGGCTAAGATTTGAACACAAACCACAAAAAAAAGAAATCCGTAACTTTCACACTCTAACCCCCGTAATTCATAATTCATTTATTCACTCTTAAATAGAATAAGTACAATCGGTGGTTTAACATGTTACATTATTTGGTCTTATTTTCTATTTAGCCTTCTAGGGCATGTGAAGTATTTTAGAAAAGAATAATAATAATAATAAAAAAATGAAATAATGTTAGATAAAAAAAGGATGGGTATGTCATGATCAATTCATGTCTCTAAAATTCAAAGTACCTAATGTCAAATATATAGTACCTGGCCAAATACAGTGTCCAGTACCAGTAAAAAGTCATTTTTTTACGTTAAACAATGTCACATTTATACAATAAAAATAATAACAATAATTAATAAAATTGAATTATTCCTGTAACCATTAATTTATTGAGTAAGTCATCTTTTTAAGAAGTAGCTCTTTAAGCTTTTTCTTAAATTTTGGCAGAGGGAGATCTTGGATGGCTGTTGGTAACCTATTATAAATTTTAACACACATAGCTGAGCAATTTTTTGCTAAGCTGAGCTGTAATCAGGGGTGCAAGTCTGTATTTCTTACGGTCAAAAGTATCATGGAATGTGAACATAGCATAAATTGATTCAACTTCTTTAAAAACTCAACAGTTAAAATATTCACCTGACGAACAATCGTCATCATCAGTCTATAATGTTCCCACTGCTGGGACACAGACCTCCTCTCTTCGAGAGGGAGTGGGCTGTACGTAATCCACCACGCGGGCCCAGTGCGGGATGTCACATGCCTTCGAATTTTTGGTTCTAGGACATGCCGGTTTCCTCACGATGTTTTCCTTCACAGTTTTGAAAGCAGTGGTGATGAAATTACACAAAGTAAAGCGCCTCCCTGGATTCGAACCCACGAACTACAACTCGTCAGTCGGGGCCGTTACCACTACAATTTATTTTTTCATTGTTTATCAGAGCAGTGGTGGCCTGCTCTGATAAACAATGAAAAAATAAATTTGGAACCCCACTTGCTGCACTATTTGACGTGAGATTCCTACTACAAGAACGAATAACTTATATATATATAAAAAAAAAAATATATATACAGATTCAGAAACACTGCATTCAACCGTCTCGGTCCATTCACATTTCAATTCACATCATTAAATTAACAATCAATACGCCAATCACGTCTTGAAACTAATAATCAATTTATACTGGTAATCATCCAGCGAGAGAGAAAAAACTACATATACACTCAGGGGCACATTTAACCGTCCACCTACATTTTGTCGATTTATTCAAAATTCTATCGTAATTTAATTAATTTTGTTATAATGATACATTGGGTGAACCTTTACGAAAACTAATGAAACACGTGTAAGTTGTGAAATGGTTTATTTAAAACAAAAAAATAAAAAAAGAGAATTTGCAGTTTTTTTACCAAAAACAAAAATTTGCAAAATTTTAATTTAAAAAAAAGTATGCTCTAAATTATCGCATTAATAATGTGTATTTCCTCCTCTGGCCCTAATGACCTCTTGTAACCGATTTGAAAGCCCGTCCATTATGTCTTGAATGTCGCTTTGTGGAATGTTCTCCCACTCCTCAATAGCTGCAGTTTTTAGCTCACTGATGGTCGTAGGAGCTGGTGTCCGACTCCGAATCCGTCTTTTTAGGTTATCCCATACATGCTCTATCGGGTTTAGGTCTGGACTCCGAGCTGGCCATGGTAATCGCTGAATATTGACGGCGTCCAAGTAATCCGTGACAATTCTCGCGGTGTGTGCACGTGCGTTGTCGTGCATTAAAACAAAATTATCGCCAATGAATGGCGCAAACGGAATCACATGTGGTTCTAAGACTTCTGTCACGTACCTGTGAGCATTAACGCTGCCTCTATCGAATACGACCAACGCTGTACGGGCGTCGTAACAAATGCCACCCCACACCATTATCGAGCCTCCCCCGTAGCCCACTGTTTCAACCACAGCACATTCAGCAAACCTTTCACCACGGCGTCTATACACGCGCTGACGTCCATCTGGACCTCGTAAAGCGATTCTTGATTAATCAGAAAAGAGAACTGCCTTCTATTGTTCCGAAGTCCAATTTAAATGTTCTCGAGCAAATGCAAGTCTTGCTCTTCTGTGAGTTGCGGTCAGTTCTGGGATTCGAGCTGGTCGAAATGATCCCAGATCCCTCTCTGCTAACCTTCTTCTTATTGTTCTTAGGCTCACACTTACATTTCGTACCTCAAACAAACGGTTACGAGCCTCAGAAGCGGTTGTGAACCGATTTCGAAGAACGTTCGAGACGATGTAACGATCATCTCTCTCTCATGTACACCTTCTACGACCTTGCTCTGGCCTCCTTATGTAGGAACCAGTCTCTCTGTAACGTCGGATAGCATCTTGAATAGTGGTTCGTGGATATCCAAGCATTCGTCCAATCCGACGCTGGCTGAACCCAGCGTCTGCAAGTGCCACAGCCCGGGCTGCTCCAGCTGCGTCCAGTGGCATTTTTATGGTCTAAATGAGGTCATGGCACTCGCAACACCTCGGATTTATTCGAAAAAATGGTAACACAACAATTTAAACAAATGTATCCTTCACACAAAACCAGGGGCGAGACTGTCACATTTCGACTTAACTGATTATTATTGAATAAAACCCACAAAAGTAAACAAAACGCGGGTATGATTGTTTTGTTTATTCCAGATATACCCACTTATGAAGTTACGCCTAGTAGTCAAAGCTTAAGTTATCATAAACAAACGATATGGAATTCGATATGAGTGGACGGTTAATTGTGCCCCTGAGTGTATAATAAAGTACACAGCGAAGAAACACTTCATTCACAATCAGATCAACGACACTTAATTAGAAGAGTCGTGTGCGCAGGGTCAAAGAATAAGAACAATGTGTAGAACTGAAACTCTGATACCCGGGAGTTAATAATATGGCGCTTTAGAAGGAGTATCACACCTAACATCGTGAGAGTGACAGACGATGTTCGAAAGTCGAATTGTAATTCACTGGAGTAAACTGGCATGTGCTAGCTGCCACTTTTGTAATAAACTGGTCATATTTATTGTAATGGTGATTAATTAGTTTAAGGCGCTGACAAGTCCCAATTGACCAAAATAGGCTTCTCTTAAGAAAAAAAATTGCCAAATCTGTACAGTTTGTTGTAGCGGAAAAAATATATGTTAATTTTGAACATATTTCCCAGAACTTGGTTGTTACCAAAACACGTTTTGTAAAAATATCTCGATACAAAATAACGTTAAACTAACCTCGTACCTTGAGTTCTAATCCAAAATATCTGTATTAAATATCAACATACGTTACGTATTTAATTAATAACAAGAACGTCTTATTTGAACTTGGTTGTTTTTTATTTTCTTTTTTCTTTCTAGATTACTCAACTCAATTTTGAGTAAATAGATAATTGCTTCATATTTTGCAATAAATTACAAGCATTGTGTCACCGCGCTTCTCTTTCTTTTCTATGCAATCTGACAGTGACCGCGGTTTAGGTGTTGTCAGCTTATAAAAGTCTAAATTACAACAAATATGACCATTTTATTACACAAAGTGACAGCTAGCACATGTCAGATTACTCGAGCTTGATAAAGCCAAAATTTTCCCAAAACGTGGGTTGAAATAGGGATGGAAAACGGTTGGTGATAAGTACCCGCCTAAACGTTTTCATTCCCTTCATACGATACGACCCATGCTCGTCCAAGCAAAGGTTTTCAATATACCTAAGTCAATAATCGATGCACCATTGTGTGACCTCTGAGTTTGTTTCGGCCTTTCTTCTCAGAGTAGACAGATAAGAAACACCGAGCTCATCTAATTTTTTTTTTTCTAAATATGATTGACGTGTAAAAGTGTTTGTACAAACCTACTTACAGAAAATAAAATCATTTCATTTCATTTCAGTGACAGAAAAGGTGAATGGGGAAAGGTCTTGGTATGGGCATGTGATAAGGAGGAATGATAACGTAGTGACTAAGAGAGTGAAATCAATATAAAAGTCGATGGGTAGAGGGGAAAAGGGAGTCCAAGAGAAACTAGTAGTGTGTAAGGGATGATGTGAATGAAATATAATATGAGGGAAAGATAAAGCTGTCAGGGTAGAATGGAAGACAAAAACTTTCGGCCGACCCCAAGAAGTAACATAGGAAACGGACAGAGAGAAGATTAATCGTGAAGATTGACGAATCGACCGTTTCTTATGCCCCGAATCCGAAGATTCGGCCTACAGGCCGAATCTGTATTTAGAATGCCTTTCCAGCGGAATTTTGCTTCTACATGTCCTTATTCTATGGCCATGTGTAGAGACACATTTGACATGCATGACTGGATAGAAACAGGTGACTCGTTCTTAGCTCTTGACGTCATGGCTTTGTTAGCGATGAGCCGTAAAGCAATACCATTGTCATAGTAAGGTGTTTACACCTTGCTAAGGTATTTTTGTAACCAGTTATACTAGCAAGTGTAGTACCTATATGTAGTGTTCTATGAGATCAATAGAAATGACTGACCTTAGGTGTTGACGCTATTTCTCAGTAATGGGTTGCACCTTTCCCGTAGCTATTTGAACGAGTAATAAAATACATACATAAACTACTACGCCTACTACGCCTTCTTCCAATGGGGGTATGCAGAAACTATAGAACGCCACCTGCTAAGCTCCTTACATACTCCTTTTGCTTCGTTTACGTTCATACATTTGGACCTTTCTGAAGAACATCACCCATGAGAACACTATAATGTCTTTCTCGGGCGTCCCCTCCCGGCGTTTCCACTCACATCTGCCTTGTAAATACCTTTTGTTAGTTGCCTTTCATTCATCCTTTCAACATGACGAAACCATCTAAGCATACTCTTTTCAATTTTGGTCACTATATCTTCTTTTAAACCGCACCGTTGCCTTATCACATGATTTTTCAGCCTATCATTTATAGAAGAGTAATAAAGTGAACTTTATACAGAGTATTATATCTTTCTATATAGTTTTTAAAAGGTTTTGCGGCACAAGTTAAAATAATTATGCGTAGACACGAGGACTTCAATAAGCTTATAGTAACAAATTTTATAATTGCGTACGTGAGTTTGTTTGTTTATTTGTCACGCTAAAACGGCTGATCAGATTTGGATGAAATTTGGCACATGGGAAGACCTGGATTAGGCATAGGATACTTTTTATCCCGATATTCCCACTTTATCGAAACTTATGCAGGTGAAGGCGGAACTAGTAGGTAATATGATAATTATGTTGTTTATGACAAATCCTAATCTTATCAATGATAATCATATCTTAGTATTTATATTCAGCTGGGCTAAGGCCACCGCTGGCGAAATTCTTTTTTGGCTTTTCTAAAAACACTGCAATTTTTAAACACAAAAAACTGTACAAGCCAACAGTTTTTCCTTAAGTGTTGATCATTCTGTGTGATCCAAAAACGTGAGAAACAATTCCATAAATACATACTAATACGAAACGGACCTCAGTACTAAACAAAACCAAGACGATTACTATTCTCAACCGCACCCCGTGGTTTAGCGGCTAACGGGCATCGCACGTGGGTTGCATTCCCATTTAAAGATAAACTAGTTCTTATTCTACTTCTTTTTGTTCACAGGTATGATGCTGTACTGGTTCGGAGCTTCCAAGAAATTTGAATACCGGTGGTAACTGAGAACTTAGGCTGTGAGCAGACCTGCAGGCTTAGCATGACACTCTCTATTTCTTCGAAGAATAGACACGGCTCTTTCCATACAAAGTGACATTTCGTTTCTCCTTTTTTGACATCCCACCGTAGAAATCTTTCTACATAAAAAAGGACCTAGACAAAGATCGGTAGAAACGAAAGACAAGATGACAGATTGTAGAAGGATTTCTACGGTGAGATGTCAAAAACTGAGAAACGAAATGTCACTTTGTATAGAAACAGCCGTGTCTATTCTTCGAAGACATAGAGAGTGTCATGCTAAGCCTGCTGGGCCTCAAGTCTGCTATTACAATAGTGTCAGAATGGTCTATCATTGATTTCATAATTGTTGATTTTGACAAGTTTGGTAATCTACTAATATAATGGCGTCATTAAGACGCTGACAACACCTAAACCGCGGTCATTGTCAGATTGCATAGATAAGAAAGAGAAGCGCGATGACACAACGCTTGTAATTTATTGCAAAATATGAAGTAATTATCTATTTATACTCAAAACTGAGTTGAGTAATCGAAAATAAAAAACAACCAAGTTCTGCATTCAAATAAGACGTTCTTGTTATTAATTAAATACGTAACGTATGTTGATATTTGATACAGATATTTTGAATTAGAACTCAAAGTAAGAGGTTAGTTTAACGTTAGTTTTTATCAAGACTTTGTTTTCAAAACGTGTTTTGGTAACAACCAAGTTCTGGGAAATATGTTCAAAATTAACATATATTTTTCCGCTACCACAAACTATACAGATTTGGCAATTTTTTTTCTTAAGCGAAGCCTATTTTGGTCCATTTGGTCTTGTCAGCGCCTTAATTAGGATCGGAACAGACCGAATGGTCTGTTCCGATCCTAATTAAGGCGCCTCAAGTCTGCTATTACAATAGTGTCAGAATTGACACTATTGTAATAGCAGACTTGAGGCCCTTGGGCCATGGTTTGCAGGGCAGTTGTGCACTTGAGGATCTTATGACTGCGTCAGTGAACGGAGTTCGCGAGGCAGAATTTTGGACTAAACGTAATATTTGAATTTTCACAACTTTATTTGCCATTGAGGAACCTAGAACTAAAAATTCGAAGACATGTGACATCAACCAACCCGTACTGGGCCCACGTGGTAGATTACAGTTCACTCTATCTCACAGAGAGGAGTTCTGTGTCCCAGCAGTGGGAACATTATAGGCTGATTATGCCATGGTGATCGGCCACGGTAACGCATGCTCATGGAAGGCTCTCAGATGGCTCGACGCGTGTCAAAATTGACAAGTCGGTGTGGTGATATTTGGTGGAGGCATATGTCCGTCATCCGTCGCCCCCCACACAGCTAGACCCGAAGTGGCGGCGCGTAGTGTTCCACGCGCGCCCCTATTGGACGTCGCAGGGGAGTCTTACACCTCACTCCCCCCGCAGACCTGAGGTGGCCCGCAAAGGCGGGCCAGTACTAGCCGGGGATCGTGGAAGTCGCATAAGATCCTATGATCCTCGGCGCAAGAGTGAGAAGGGAACACCGGGGGTGGTTTTTAGTCAGTAAGAGTCTGACAGACCCCCCCGCCCGCCCCATGGCGGATGACATCCACGAGGATTTTACACCCCGGAACAAAAAAAAAGGCATGTCGGTCAGTGGACGTCTTTCGGCTGAATGATGTTGATTTCTTTAGACGAACTTCTCTATGAAAACAAGTGACATTCTCATAGTCAGTGGGTAAAAACTATTTTGACTCAATACAATACAACTTTTTTGTCTACACTACTGTATTTAAAACTGTTATGACTTTGGTATGCCAACTGTCTTAGTATGTTGATTTATAACGTTTTTATCTGAATAAGTGCATAAGCATGTGCGATTTACAATCGCAAGATAAGTGAGTTTGAAATGTACTATGTGGAATGGTATGTCATGCTCATGAATTTAAGTACTTAACTATTTATTTTTTCATTCTTATTTTGTAGACGGGTGGTCTTTCTTGGAAAATGATACATTTATTTAAGAATGCCACAATAAGAATGTCACAATTGGTAGCCTTTAGCTAACTAAGAAGCTAGGAATTATATTATTTAAACGAGCCATTGTCAGTAACTACTTGGGTCTAGTATGTAAGACATACTAGACCCAAGTGGTTACTGACAATAGCTCGTTTGACAATGACATTGACATTGTCAGTAACTACTTGGGTCTAGTATGTAAGACATACTAGACCCAAATAGTTACTGACAGTGGCTCGTTTAAATAATATAATTCCTAGCTTCTTAGTTAGCTAAAGGCTACCAATTGTGGCGAAGTGTGTGATTTTGGCGAAAGACGACTTCATCAAGGAATAGCTCTCGCAAAGGAACGGAATCGCAACTATGTACCGTTACTAATGTAACTTTATATTGGAAATTGAAACCAAGTTGTGTTCATAAGGTTCATTATTCTGTACCCTATTAGAATAACAAAGACACGAAAGTTGCGTTCATTCTACACTAGACACAACACCTAAGATAATATTAAAATACACTCTTTTTTTATTCATAATAATCTATGATTACACAGTGCGACATTGCATTGATAAATTCTTCATAACAAACTCAATAAATAATAATTTATAATAGATAACTTACAGACAGGTCATTCACCGTCCATAAATTAATAGTAATAAGTCTATCGTAATGTCAAAATAGCTTGCTCTATGGCAAAAAACTTATAATCTCCGCCCACATGTGTTATGGTGGTTCTGACCTACCTCAATGTAATTAAATAGATGACAGATGGGACAGCCCTCTGATAAAACGGGGTTTCTGCCTATGTGATGAGATTGTTTTCGCCCTGGCTCGATTATACTTGAATTCCCCAAAGGTTTAGGCACGTTTGTAGTACACCCATATTACGCCAGTTATATTTAAAGTCGAATTATTAATTCATTGAATGAATTAATAATTCGACTTTAAATTTCATGTAATAAGGGGCATGCCTCCATTAAGTGCCATGAAGTGGGCACAACCCCAAGCTGCTACCTACTTCTTCTTAACGTATCGATGGCAAAATGTTTAAATATTTTATTTAATATTTGGCCCAAAATTCAGCTAAGTACGCGAACTGTGCACAGATGATAGTGCATGCGGCATGAGATGGAAGGTAGCCATTTACTACATACTTACTGAAAAAAATCTAATGAAAACTGAAAAAAAAACCTAGTGATCAAACCCAGAATCCCAGCCCAACAGTCGCTTTTGTGACCACCAGACCAGGGGGGTAACCATGACCTCTTATAGCAGTATTACTTCAATATTACTTTAGCGTGAGAAAGAGATGGAGCTATAAGTCCTGTATAGCTCCATCACTTTCCCACTGGAAGTAATATTATAATAATACTGCTATAAGAGATGATGGTTACTCCCCTGGCAATCAACAAGATGGGGAGTGGATTAATATTCTCGTTCTATTTCGTATTTAGAACTTGTACATTGAATCTCGATATAGGTCGAATTCTGTAAGCCTATTTCCGTAATGTATGGCCTAGTTCTGCTGTCTTCGGAACTAGCTCACTGACTTCGGTATTAGCCAGGTGCCAGGTCACAGGTGAATAAAATAGCTTCGTATTGATTTTTCTTCTTTTAGAGCCAATGTTTAGAAGTGTGAGATTGCTGCGCCAACGGTGGATACTTTAAAAATGTCCTTTCATGTTCTCTTGTGTGTTAGATGCTTCGCTATCCGTACCTACCCAATAGATAAATCTTGTGTTCTGGTCGTCTCTTCAGCTCTTTTCTTCTACCCTATTTCGATAACAACTTAAAGGGCTTGTTATATGGGCCTTTCTCTACTAACTGGAAACTTGTCTATTGACAGTTGTCCCAACCCTATTTTTCTAGAAAATTATAAATATAATATGTTAAGTCGATAGATAGTTATAATATAAATACATATAAACAAGAAACCATTGTAATTTTCCTTTATTTTTCGAATTATAGGCAATTTTGTAAAAAAATGCGGCAGAGGACTGTTTTGCCACCCAGAGGACTGTTCTTTCCACCCAGAGAACATTTTATATTAATGTTTATATGAAGTTAAACACAATATTAATTATTAAATGTAATCAAATAAATTATCTTCTTTATTGAATACTGTATCAGAATTTAAATACTTATATTTATCAGGAACAAATTGCGATTATAGCTCTCTAAGTAACGAATTAAAATAATAATAATATAATCAAAATTAAGCTTAGGTACTAAGAATCAGCCTTGTTTACTTATCAATGCAGACTTATTTCTCAAAAACAGGTACAGGTATATTAAAATAATAAAATAAGTTTGGCAACTTCTTTAATACTTGGTCATAGGACACATCAGAAACATAATTTTCATCGACTCTGAATGTGTGTCCTTTGTCATCACAAATTTTTAAGAAGGTTAATGTTAGTTCGCCTTCTTCCGTGTCTATCTTATTGATTGCTGCAGCATAACAATATTCAGTGTTTCTTACTAGAAATTTAACGAAGACGTAATCACCGATGGTGTAATTCTGTTGGTTGATTGGACTAGGTCCAGCCAGTGCAGCGTCGTCGCCGGTCTCCATTGTGGAATCCTGTGAGTTGTCCATGTTTTCACTTTCAGAGTCTGTGTAAATATCATCTGTGTTAAGTTTTGTCTTGTTTTTGTACTGTAACACTCCTAAATTGAAATGCTGGCACTCGTCTTCACAAGTGCAACTTAAACTTTTCATTATGAGTTTAGCGGCACTTGGAGCTGATTCCAGAGGACTTTTTAATATTCTCTCTTTTTACAGGGTCATTTTTTAGCCGTTGATATCTTAATCTTTCTGCAATTATTTTCTGCTCTTTTATTTCTTCTTTGGTTTTAGGTTTCTTCTTTGGTGGCATTGCGGCAATACTAAAAGAATAAAACATACTTTCAATATTTAAAAAAAAACCGTAAGGGTTTAAAAACAGGTAGTTAGTAGGTACATATTATTTTATATTCCAAAATCCATAATAATAGAAAACAAAAGACCTGAATTAGCGTGTAATGTAATGCAGGCCAATGTAAGAAAGAAAGAGGCTATCGACAAGCAGTAGGTTAGTGCAGACTATAAAGAATATTAGTAAAATACACGGACGTCAAATAAAACAGTCCTCTGTCACATTGAACAGTCCTCTGTGTAATAAATTTCCAGAGGACTGTTGCACAGAGGACTGTTATTTTTACGTAAAAAATGTCATACCACGTATCAGTTTAAATATTACTTCATAACGCAGAAACAGCTATAAATTATCACACTAAGCAATTTATTTGTTTAATAAATAAAATTATAACACATAAAACACCGTAAAATAGACTTACCAGAGGAATGTTCACTCAACACTACAGAGACGTGGCTCCCACACAGACGCGGAGTTGTAACTGCGCAAATTGGCGGCGACTTATTTAGCATGGCGACCAAGCAAATTTCACACTGTTAACGTTCGGTTTCAAGGTAAATGTTACCACAATAGTGTTTAATATTGTTGTGGCGCGATATTCAAATTGTGACAGAGGACTGTTAAAAAATGTATGGACAAAATTCGAACACTAGTGTTTAGTGCTAAAAAAATCTCTAAAATTATAATTGTTTTTTGTTCACATGCATTCAATATTCTTTGTTTTTATAGAGTTATAAGATTTTACATTTTTAAATACAACTAATAAAAACCAAACCGAATCATACTCGATCCGGAATTAGGACATAACAGAGGACTGTTTTTAGTGGCTTTTAGACCGAATTTATGAAATGATTATGATTCTAAATATTGATTAAACTTGGCTCCTTAAATAACAGGTTATATATAATGTGTTTTAATAAATAAAACTATGCATTAATATAGCCAAAGTAAAAAAAAAATGCTTGGACCATGATTTTCCTGTTAGTAGAGAAAGGCCCATATATTGCGTTCCCAATTTAAATTCACAACATGTATATATATATTTTTTTAATTACTTGTTACCTTCTCACCTTTCAATAGTAAGTACTTGTCATTCTGATATTTACTGAATTTACCCAAGTATAAAGTTGATATTTGCTTAAGTGGAGACAAGGATTTAAATATGGAATAGATGCACACAATTGCCCCTCTGTCTCTTCTATTTCCGCACCTGCTCTATGTCCCGTCGCACCTACAATGTCATAGCCCCGTACTACTAACACATTTGATTGATAGACTCACATAAAGCATTGTTGCGCTGATTACGATCCATTGATAAAACTCCTAGTTGTACAATAAAGTATGGTAAACACATTTGTGAATACCAGTCACGAACATAATTGTGTTCAGAAGTAACAGCAGGTTTGATACGAGATTATGGAGATTATATATTATATACATAATTATGTTGCTAGTGATTGTAATCATTACAGCGTCTTATTTGTACGTAGTCAATGGTGTGGGCTTCGTCTCGTATCGGCACGAGCTAAAACAATATTTCATGCTGAGATAAAAATATAAGCTAGGCCGCAAGGTGATATAGTTGTGGCGTTTTAGCATGGCAATAGCGGTCATTGACCCACCGAAATTTTCCAGCATTCATGTTTAAAAAAAACTGAAATAAAGTTCGTTAACGTCCTGAATCTTGGTGGTCGTCTTCAACATGTTCCGATGACGAAAAATTATACATAGTTTATTGTTTGGGTTCCTACGGAGATATGTATATCAAAAAGGGTAAGGGCAATGACCGCTATTGCCGTGCTTAAAGGCGGCAACTATAGTAGGGTTGCTGCCCAATGCCCCTGGGTGCGCTATTGACGTGAATGTTTAAGTATTGCTACTTTTCAATTATTAAGGCGCCAATCCACAACGGCCCAAGACTAAGCTACGCGCCAGCTTCGCTATATATGAAAATGTAGGCGGGATCTTTACTGCGACCCACTGTCGCCTGTATTCCCCAAAGAGCTAGCAGAGGTGTACCTCTACTACACCCACATTTCACCAATTATGGTTCCAGGCACATTCAGACTCCGGGTTGTACTGAGAAATTCCAGATGAGAGAGGTGAGAGTTTTAGAATATGTTTATTTAGTATGCGATTATTATTTATTTATTTTATTTTAAAGAAAGCTTACAGACTAATAACAATCTTGAATATCGTGCATCAGTTTCGACATTGGTGCCGATTCCCTTGTTCACAAACTAAATTAAATTTAAGTTCAGTGCATCTTTTTCTTTCTATTTCATTATGAAAAGGACAGAAGATAAATTTTAGTTTAGTCCTGTCAAATTAATCGGCGCTTGACGTAAATTGACGTAATTTTAGTAGGCAAGTTTTCAATCACGTCTAAACTAGTATGGAGTAGTGACAGGCGCTGATTAATTTGACAGGACTAAACTAAAATTTATCTTCTGTCCTTTTCTTAATGAAATAGAAAGAAAAAGATGCACTGAACTTAAATTTAGTTTAGTTTGTGAACAAGGGAATCGGCGCCATTTGCTAATTACACGCTTACACTTAGATATACTTAGTTGACTAAGTAAACAGATTACAATGTAAACATAAAGGTATGGCGAGACAATATAATAGGTATGATAGGTATGTCAAGTCGTGCAATGTCAAAATGGGAATTAAAACTTATTTATGGTTGTAACCAAAATACTCCTTGTTTAAAATCTTTCTACGAGTAATTATCATTAGACTTGTGAGAAACTTCGACGATATAAGCATAAATTGTTAATAAGTTTCTAGTGGGTACAATATCTGAAACTAACACTAAGTATACTATTCCAATTTAGCTAACAATCTTGTCCGTGCTTTAACTTGACAGCTTTAATACGGCTTCTTCTGTAACTTAGCTTTCAACATATTTAATTTAGCAGCTTGTAAATGTTTAGTGCTAAAAAATAGTGTTAAAATTAATTGTTTCATTGTTTGACAAATTCTTTAGTTATGAAGCAATAAGTAAATAACACTGTTGTATAGTAAATAACATAGTACATAGTAAATAAGCTACATTTGCTCCATACAAGAGGCGTTGCGGCCGAGAAAGTGCCAGTTACGGTACAACGGACCAACGACGTTTTTATGCAATATTTTATTGTGGCCTAAGTCATAAGTGGTAGAGGTTGGGAAGTTCCAATCCAATCAAATCATTTATTTGCTTGAATATGCGTACATGAGGTGATACATACAACAAAAGTTCTTTAAAAACAAAAGTTTTTTAAACCATATGTAGGTAGATATGGTTTAAAGAACTTTTGTTGTATGTATGTATTTAGGTAAACAGGGGGGGTAACCATCACCTCTTATAGCAGTATTATTTCAATATTACTTTAGCGTGAGAAAGAGATGGAGCTATAAGTCCTGTATAGCTCCATCGCTTTCCCACTGTGAAGTAATATTATAATAATACTGCTATAAGAGGTGATGGTTGGCCCCCAGAGAAACGAAGCGGGGAGGATGTTACGGTGCGATGCCGAGCGTCGGAACTAGGGCATGTAATATCGGAAGGTTTTCAATTCCGATACTGATTTATTCTATCATTTTAAATAAGTTTTATTTGGTAGTTTGTTTTTTTTTTTAAATTAATATTTTTTTAAGTTATTTGTCACGGAGAAGTTGAGTATTTCGGATAATTTTAAGAATTTATGACTAACTGAAATTCTCAAAGAGTGGTAAATTTATATCTACCGTTCACAATAATTTTGTGGCTTTTCCAATTCTTTATTTTTTGTAGCTTGTACAATAAAGGTGGACTGGAGGACCTCAGCTGGCTCCCGGATGGTGTGTACTTGCATGTAATGAGTTAAATAGTGGTAAACTCGTATCTGCTTCCATTTTTAAAATCCAAATATGATTGATTTCGGTACCAAGAGCATTGCAGTTTCTTGTAGCCTTGATAGTAAGTGTATTTTAGTCTAAGAAAACGCAATGTAGCGAAATACTTGGATCGCCTTCCACTCAATACTAGCACCCCATTCATGCATAGATTGAGCAACTCCATTAAAATCAATAATATGATCATGAATCAATATACGAGCAAAAGTTTTTATGGCGTATTTCGCGCAGCAAATTAGATTAAACGTTTTTTGTTATCATTTGTATGTAATATCATTAATTAAAGCGTTGAACAATGGACTTATCTCCATCAGAACATGATAATCGTTTTAAGAGCAGGTTTTTATAGTAACAAAAGCATGGTGTATTAGATTTTTATCGTAATGTTTAAAAATTAAAAATGTGGGAAATCCTTTTAATGGCTGATTTAATTATTTGGGTGCTCGTATATCACCTAGACTTGCTGTATGTGCTTGCTGTATTTTTCGCCTAAATTATATATAAATCTCATGCAAGTACTGTGGGAAAACATGCGGGCGGTAATATTAGAATTGTGTCAACTTAGATTATGAATGCGATTTTAAAAATAAATTATCATAATTTGCTGCAATGCGCACTCAACAGTACTGCAGGATTAGCACGAGAACCGCAGAGAAGCACTTTGTCGACAAAAGATTGAAGAGACAAAAAGACAAAAATTACGTTTTCATCCCATCTATTCGAAAAGAGGCGAAGGGGTCCTCGATAAGTGCGAGCAAAATGGGTCATTCAGTCAGTGACAAAATTACTTTTGAATTTGGAACACTATTTAATTAAAAAGTTTGAACGCAATTCGCTTCGATAGCCCAGCCGGTAATTAAAAAAAAAGCGCGCCTGCCGACGCGGCATTGAACAAAAAAATATAAAAAAAATACAGGACAACTTCTTATTCGTTTCTTCATTAATTTTTGTCAAAATATTACAAATAATTTTAATTTGATATTAATATAAATTTGTAATTTGGTTATATATTCGTCACTACTAAAAGCGTCGCTTATTTATTTTTCTCTCATAGAGGGGGATGAAAAGCAGAGTGTGCCACACGGTACCAAAATTATTTAACCTCGAGCGACGTACTTTGAATCCCTCTCGCCCTCAATACATTATTTTGGTCCCATATGACACAATCTACTATTCCGTATAGACAGTTGACAGTTTTCTACCGAGAAATGAAAACAAGCGATTTTTAGTCTACAGCAGAGTAGAATTAGAAAGAGTCACGCTAAGCCTGCTGTAGGTAACTCCCAATGAGTCTCAAATAACCAGTTTATTTTTTTAACGGTAATATTAAGATAACAGCCCGCAATCCATCTTTCACCGCCCAGTAAACCAAATCAGTAGCTCGCTATATAAAAAAAAATATAACAGACATTACATAATACATCTCAATACATCGCATCGGTCGGCTCACGTTTTTGTAGCACCAAGTAACTGTCCACACTGGTCTCATTCAAGTGTTTCTGGGAAACGACTCAAATGGTGGACAGCGAATTTTTCTTGCGAAATGTTTCTGTATTCTTCTCGAGTAGGGCTGCGATTTAGTTTTATAATCATATGTGATGGTAAATTTCTTTGGAAAAAATTCCGCCTACGTTGTGGTCGTGGGTGGTCCACCAAAGGAGATAAAACGCTCATTAATACAGAAAGTAGACAATGGTACCGATTCCCTTGTTCACAAACTAAACTAAATTTAAGTTCAGTGCATCTTTTTCTTTGTATTTAATTAAGAAGAGGACAGAAGAAAAATTTTAGTTTAGTCCTGTCAATTAATCAGCGCCTGTCACTATTCAATACAATTTTAGACGTGATTAAAAACTTGCTTACTAAAATTACGTCAATTTACGTCAAGCGCTGATTAATTTGACAGGGCTAAACTAAAATTTATCTTCTGTCCTTTTCTTAATGAAATACAAAGAAAAAGATGCACTGAACTTAAATTTAGTTTAGTTTGTGAACAAGGGAATCGGCACCATTATGTATTATTATTGCCTCAAATCTTTTGCCTTATTCTTGATAATATTATAGCGTAATCCAGTGATCATTATTTTAGTCAGTACCTCGCATTCTTTGAGTAAACATCCTTCATTTGACATTAATTTTGTAAAGGGCTTTTATTTTCTGGTTGGGATTGGATCTTGTAACACAATCTTACTATTTCCCCTAAACTTTTAGAATGTTTTTGTTCAGAATCGGCGTCTACAACCACAATTGGGCTCAACAACCTTCGAACAATAAACAATACGAGCCAGGGCTTAGATTCTGAACAACAAAGGGCCTCAGTACCACACAATGATATACGACAGTACGACTGCCGTGTTATTCATACTGCCCTGGTACTTTTTCCATTACTATAAGAGCACATTTTTCTTGACGGTCACTGAATGTGTAATATTTATAGTGGAAAAGTGCTCTGAAATAGGTTTTTCTCTGTTTTCTCAACTTTTCATAAGACTCTTATCATTCCCTACGCGTACAAGAGATCCTCAATTTGCGGACCCGTCTTCAAGCTTCGCTTATTTGGTCAAGGACGGCTAATGAGACACAATTAATTTTCTATTGTTTGACTCCGATACGGTGTCGCGCGGGGCTTATCAGGTTACGGCTGATTTACATTAAAATTTGCATTAGTTAAGTGTCGAGTTAAGTTGCCTAAGTTGATCATTAAGTAGGTACAAAAAAAAAGAAAAAAGCATTTATGAAATTAAAATATGTTCTATTTTTCGGCGAGACAAGTGCAGATCCACCGCGCCCGCGGGTCTCCCATACCTCCGACAGAAACTTGACTTCTCGCATCAAGATGCGACAGTCAAATGAAAATGTAAATCAACCTGTAGAGACATAATATCTCATCTTTCTAAAGACTTAAATTCACAAGAAACTTATCTAAGCAGATACTGTTACTTTTAGCCTGTATCATCCCACTGCTGGGCAAAGGCCTCTCCCCATGAATTCCCGTGTTTGCGATCCAGAGCTAAAGTGAACGTGTCGTTTGTTTTGTCCAGCTCGTCCCGCCATCTTTTACGGGGTCTGCCGCGACGCCTTCTAGCTTTTTCAGGGCTCCACATAGTGACTATTTTCGCTCACAGCTCATTGGACATGCGGCAGACGTGACCAGCCCAGTCGCACTTTAACTTTGCGGTTTTATGAGCAACGTCAGCAGACTTTGTTTTGGGGCGCGGTGTGGTGTTGCGAATATGGACTGTTAATTTGACGCCTAGATACTGCGCTCCATCGCACATTGGCAAACCTTGAGTTTGGACTTTAGAATGTTTGTCAAAGGCCAAGTCTGGGATCCATAGGTCAAAATGGGAAGAATGCACATGTCCATAATTTTTCGCTTTAGTTACGGAGGGTAGTTTCCTTTCATCAGCTCTTTCATGGACCAGTAGCTCCTCCAGGCATTGTCGGTTCGTCTTAAAACTGAAGCAGGTGAAGTAACTAAATTAAAACCATGTTTACTTCCAACCTGATGAATTATAAATTGACATTAAAATATTTTTCCGGTATTATCAAGGTGAAACGGCATTTCGTACAAATGACATAATAAAAATAATCCTTGGTTTAAAGAATTTTGTAAGCATTAGAGACCTTGAGATAAGATATTCATCAAAGGGCACTTGGACAAACATAAATAGTGACGTCATACGAGTAACATGTTATAAGCTTGATGGAATGATAATGTTATTATTTATCACGGTCTCAGTTGTCGTGTGTATGTAATAAAATGCAAGGTGGAAATCATATGTGGAAACACGTGAAATATACTTACATATGCTCGTAAAAAGTAGTATTCTCTTAAAAGCAAGACCTCTGAAAGAGCAAACAAACATACACTCGCTGGTTTGGAGTATATTATTCCATACTGACATGTCCGCCAGTGAGAATCGCTGAAGTTCCAAAGGAAAAGATGATAAGATCGACAAACATATGTGATTCTAACAACCCCCAAAGACCCTTTCTAAATCAAAATCAAAATCAAAAGTCATTTATTCAAACTAGGCTGAAAATCAGCACTTTTCGAACGTCAAAGTTACATAAGACAGTCCCCCAAAAATGCCCACCCGTCACCACTTCCTAGTGCTTTAGCTGGGAAGAAGAAGTGGTGGAACAAACTCCCCAGCAGCACGTCTGTCTGTTTAGTTATATAAACTTGATTTTATACAAATCGTATGCAAAGTAATTAACATTACGAAACACAAAACATTGGATTAAATTACACACTTGCCATACGTTAGCTAGCACGCGCCAGTATACCAACAAAACAATGAACAAACTGTACTCAAGCAGATAAAAATTTCAACATAAAAAAAACGTAAATAGAACTTAATACCTAAATAAAAGCCTCCAGGCATAAAGGGCGTTTCTGTTTTGCGGTACCTTCCTTCTGGGGAAATAGACGGCTATGTTCGACTCCAACCGTGTACAGAGCCCCATGGTGTTCCTCTTGGTACCATGAGTGTGCCATGAGTCAGACGAAAATAATCCTTGTGTATTTTTAATCAGATTAGATTCGGCGAGACTAAATTAAATTATATCAAGCTGTAGACAATATTCGGTAACCTTTATAGAGTAGTACGACAGTAGACATTACAACAAAAAACGCCGTTACATATTGTCCGTAACCGACGCCGCCCACGACACGTTATCAGGCCACTGATCTGGAAGGCGCAAGGCATAAGAAGAGACGATTTTTAGAAAAATATCTTTGTGTTACAAAACCCAATTGACCAAAATAGGCTTCTCTTAAGAAAACAAATTGCCAAATCTGTATAGTTTGAGGTAGCGGAAAAAATATATGTTAATTTTGAACATATTTCCCAGATCTTGGTTGTTACCAAAACACGTTATGAAAAAAAAAACTCGGTACAAACTAACGTTAAACTAACCTTTTACCTTGAGTTCTAATCCAAAATATCTGCATTAAATATCAAAATACGTTACGTTTTTAATTAATAACAAGAACGTCTTATTTGGATGCAGAACTTGGTTGTTTTTTATTTTCGATTACTCAACTCAATTTTGAGTAAATAGATAATTGCTTCATATTTTGCAACAAATTACAAGCGTTGTGTCATCGCGCTTCTCTTTCTTATCTATGCAATCTGACAGTGACCGTGGTTTAGGTGTTGTCAGCGTCTTAAACATTTTATTGCACCACTGAAAGTCAAATTAAAACAAATTAATCGGTAGTTTAAAGGTGTCGCGCCAAGGAACTTATATTAAACGCCAAGAAACAAGTGGATGATTCGAGTGTGAAGCGAGTGCAAATCTTTTCAGAATAATTAAATAATCACGTGACTTTCTCGCGCAACACATCAGCATTGCAAATCAGCGAGGAAATGCTGCCAGCATCCTCGGTACAATGCCTCGAGGGCCTTTTTTGTGTTTAACTTAGTTTTAATTTATTTTAGTTAATGTTAATAATCATCATGTAATTTGGTTATATAAATAAAAGCTAAAGGTAATCACATGACTTACAATAGTTTCGTATGAAATGTTCACAATTTTGTCACTACACACTGCAGAGTGGCTTTATAAAGTATGTAGATCGATTTGTCTAGTAGAAACGATGGAAAACTCAATGCTACCTGCATAGAAGCTTATTCACTTGCAAGAGGGAAGAATTTCCTATTTTGCCTTAATAAATTGTTCCCGCTAGTCGCTTATAACTCAAACCGCAACTCCAAATATACAATCGATTTTGCACCGCCCATCGAATCCTAGGATCAATAACCTTTTTATATTGGTTATTCCAATGTTTATATTAGCTTTCCCGCTTTCGTTTATAAATTAGACCATTCATGTATACTGTAACCTCTCAATCGAACATCGGGCACTGTCAATTGATCCCTGTGTCAATTTACATTTGGATGAGCCCATCGTATGTTTTGTTGAACTTTTCGTGTACAGCATCCAGCGATCTGTTGTAGCGGTGTTCAATTTTGATGTGTGATTGGGTTGGGGTGTCAGTGTCCTACCAATGATTGAGCCAATCTTTGGGTGGCACAGATAATAGTAATTTTATAGCATTATCCTCCTGGAATATTTATTGATCCTGAAGGCTATTTAATTTTGCTAATTGTCGCCCACTGGTCGCAATTCGACATCCTCTACTTACAATCTATATATTACTTACTAATTCCATGCTCAAGCCGTCACTTCTGTCACCTATCTATCATCAAGTCATGAGACCCTGGTACTATGTGTGAGTAAAACGCATGGGTGTGTGGAATGTTTTTTTTTTATTAATTTAATTGATTTCTAATGCATGTTATATAAAAATATTAGCTTTTTGCTCTCCTCCATATAAACTTTAACTGAGCCAAATTTCATACTCCTCCGTCCGCGTAATTTTCGTAAAAAAGTACATAGTTTTCGCTTTACGTATTAATTTTATTATTGCACAGGAGCATCAGGGGCATGTATCCTGGGCCTGGTCTTGTACAAGCCAAAGTAGAAAGCACTACCTACTTCACCCCATTTATGGAAAATTGACAAAGTCTGCACTTTTTGTGTATCTGCTGTTCCATATCATAATTCATGTTGGCTTAACCTCTGTTGTGAATTGTGATCGTTTAACCAAAACGGTTCACATGATAATTGATAAGCGAATAGTGAATAAATAATTAATCTTTCAGAAACCACAAACATTCAATTTATCATTGTTGACCATGGAACACAATATTAATCTAGAATCTGCATAACAGTCTAGTATTTAACCTAGATCCTGCAATATGGCGAGAATGTACTCTGTAGCAGTATTGATTTATACTGGAGTTGTTAATGGCCGCCTACCGCCTGGCATTCCCGTTGGGAATACCAGGGACACAGAGATCGGTAGGAATTCCCTACGGAAATATTTCCTATATTCCGTTTTGCGAGGTTCTATTAAACGTTAGCTATGGCTATGAAGCGTTGCTGGTAATTCATTGATATTATGTGATAATGATGGATGATCTGGGATGCTAAAATTTGGGGATTCCTTATATGACCGCTGCCCATGTTACCTACTATCAATTCTGAATTTTGAAAGCTTTCTAATAGATGGCAAATGTGCAAATATTTTATTACCTTAGATGAGTTGGGCCCAGTAGGTAGCCGGGACCGGAACCGTTTAAGTTGCAACACAAAGAGCCTAAACAGCGACTTAGCTTCTAGTAAGTTGTCATCTCCAAAGCTCTAGACTGCATTCATCATCATTCTCCTTCCCTAATCCCAATGGGGTCGGCGCAACATAATCTTTTTCTTGCATAGTTCTCTATTAGTTGTCATCTCGGTAGTCATCCCCTTTTAGCCATATCATCTTTCACACAGTCCATCAATCGTTTCTTTGGTCTTCCCCTACTCGTATAGCCATCCACATGCATACTCAAAACTTTCCTGGCAACATTTCCCTCATTCCTCCGCATCACATGCCCATACCATGACAACCTTTTTCCACACAGCTCTAGACTGCATTAAGAGTCCATAATACCTCAGTGCCACCTCACTCTTTATCTCGCTTGCAAACTAATGCTCACGTGGCCGCTAGCAAGCGAGACAGGGCGTCAGGGAGAAGGATCCAAGGCGCCGATAGTTTAGGTATTTTTTTTACGGTGAAAATAATAGTAATTAAAAAAAACTAAAACATAGTATCTGCTTAAATAATATACAATATTGATGCTACTAACTATTTACTACTAACTACACTAGGTAGCTACTACTCGTAAATTAAATTACTAACTAAATATACAAATGAAAACAAAAAACAAAAGGACACCTAGACGTCATCCGGAAACATGCCCAGAAGACTGGCAGCATTGCCACGTTGAATGGCAATGCTAATTCTTTGGCCACAGAACGACCCAGCCCTCTGGTCACGTGAAGTGTCGATCAATCGGCGGCGCACTCGGGCCCCATGACCTGAGCATTTCGTATCTGCTTTATATTTAGCTCAGTTATTATGCAAAGTTTCATGATCTAATTTGAATTATTTTTTTCAATAGTAGCGGTTTATTGTTCTGTTTGGAGGTAACTTTGTAATTTTTTTCTGTCGAGAATTTTTTATGGAATCGTGTTTTCGTTAAACATAGTACCTACTTGACAATAATCTTTAACTTTACCATATCTTTATTTCAAAATCAATGCTGCGGTATTTTCGATATAACGGAGGATCATGATAAGCAATTTGAGGTATTTATGACTCTTAACCGATTGAAGGATATGAAGGCAAATATAGAACATAAGTACGCCAACGTCCTGTTTAATAGATGAATTATACGCTTGCAATAACTTAAAGACTGCATCTGTAAGCTTATTGCTGTTAATGTTGGTAATGTTAGTCACCTTTCCTTGCATTAAATGATAAATAACTGTTGATAAAGTAGGTAATCTATCACTGAGTACTGTTTTTATATAGTGAATTAAAAAGATGAAGTAACTTAATATGTATCAGCAGCTTCTCATCTCGCGCCAGTTTTTTTCTTAACCCACGTACCATTATCAATAGAACCTACTTCCTTGATACAATATTCATCATAAACATAAGTTGTTGTTAAAGTTGTTCTAAACTATGACTTTCAGCGGCTAACTAAAAACAACTTTTACTGCCCACTCATTTGACGATCAATACCGCATTGCATGCAACTCTGACGACATTATCGGAAAAACCGTTGCCTGTAAGATTACAGTAACTACAACATTACAGTTTGTAATTATTGTAATTGCTGCTGTCAATTCAATTGTTGTAATGTAATTAGGTTGCCAATTTAATTATGTGATTGGATTAATTTTATGGTTTGTTTGATTCTAAAGTAGAATGAAAACGGATGATTTAAGATGGAATTATAACCTTTTAAAAGGTACCTATAGTTACGGAAGAATCATTTTTATTTGATTCAAAATCAAAATATCTTATTTCACATAAACCTACATGGGCACTTATGAAACTCCAGAAGCTAGGTGCACGGTTCCAATTGGTCGTTTCCTATGAGCCGGCAAGAATCTCCACGGTTACTCTTTAAAAAATAATTAGCTTTTACAATGTTTTCAAATTGCAGTGATAATAGGTATGGGAGGACAGTGTAGGCTTGTCAACAAGCACCAGGTAGGTAAAATAAAAAATATAAAAAATGGTTTACAAGTCTACAGTCCTATAACGTTCTCATGGCTAAAGGGCATTGTCGCTTAGCAACGATATCGCCCAATGCAGGAAAATATAAAATTATTGATGACGTAGATCATAATCAACCTTATAAGTAACTTGTACATCTGTTTAGACTTATCGGACCCTAGAAAAGCAAGGATGGTATTACAAAATCAAATAATATCATACATGTTATCCACATGGGACATCGGTGTGGGACGTCCCCCAGCTAGATGGACCGACGACCTGGTCCTATGTCCTAATGGTGGCTGGGACAGGCTGGATGCGGAAGGCGGAGGACAGGGTGTTGTGGCGCAGCCTGGGGGAGGCCTCTGTCCAGCAGTGGGATGTTATAGGCTGAGTTGATTGATTGATTGATTGATACATGTTATATCGTCCAAAAAATTGGTTCTAGTATTTTAATTCCAGATACACTCAGAAAGAAAGAAAGAAAGACAAAAAAAACAGATTTATTTGTCACAGAAACACGTGAACACAAAAATATATAATAATTCAAATAAAAAAAAAAAACATAACACAAAACAGATTTATACTTATGAACACAGAACATAAATGGTCGTACCTACGTTTCCTCAACCATTACAATTTGGAGACAAAGGAACAAAATCTATAATTAAAGTGTAACAAAAAACTAGTGTAAAAGAGATTCTTTTCATGGTAGCCTATTTTTTTGTAGTCGGTGAAAATCTTCGTGTTACGAATTCATTAACCTACATACTTTGTCGAATTAACTCAACCTGTATGTGGATAGGTACAGTCAGCATCAAAAATATCGGGACGAACTGACTGTTCAAAATGATCTCAACAACTAAGAAAATTAAACTTTATCTCGATTTGATAAAATTCTTGTCAGAATGACAGTTGTCATGTACTTTCTTCATTTTGAAACAGATCTTGTGTCATTGAGTTAATATTTAATTTTCATAGTTGCTTAGATCATTTTGAACAGTCTGTTCTTCCCGATATTATTGACGCTGACTGTACTTGCTGTTACAATAACAATCGAACAATTTCTAAACAAAAATATGTTCATTATATTCAAAAGTGTCTTTACAATTTCCTTAAAAGTTCCCGCTAAGGATACAGATAATTAATCGCTACTGGCTTCACAAAAGGCCAGTTACCTCTGGGAAATCCCTACAGGAAGTCTCCCCTATTTCGGCAACAGGTGCCTCGAACTCGAACGTGATAATCTTATTAAGGGTCGGGTAGTCACCGTTGACCTTGGCCAGACAAATACGCGGCGCTATCACGCCGCGCCGCCATCTGTTTTCATAGGGGATACATATTTATTTTTAGTAACGAAAACACAAAATTATAGAAAATAAAATAGTCTATACAAAAAAAAACATGATAATATCTTAAGTAGTTTGAAAATTTGAGGGAAAGGCAAATTTCGCGCCCTCTCGCCCCTAGCCGCCGCAGGAGACGCCCTGGGCGTCGGGAATCCCGGGCGGATTTCCGGACACCGTAGGCGCGGGCTTGCGGACGGTGAGCAATGGGTAGCTCACCGTCAGGCCCGGGTCGACGTCGCGTTGTATTCCACGCGCGCCTCAAAGAGAAGTTGTCAGCACAAACGTAGGGGTCCACTAGGGCCGATGCCTGTCGGGGTCGCGGGATAGGTCACCGAGGCCCCTGGCAACACAGGCAACACGAAGGAATACGGGTGGGTTTTAGTCAGTAAGAGTCTGACACACCCTCCCGCTCCGCCCAGAGCGGGAGAAGTTATTTGATGATTTCCCACCAAATGACAAAAAAAAAAAGTAGTTTGGAAATAATATCGTTTTTTATGCTTGTGGTAGACACTACTTCCTGTATTTATTTCATAAAGTGTTTTATTACAATACTTAAATATTCACATATAGAATTGATGTGTATGTTTACTAGTTTAAGGCGCTGACAAGACGCAATTGACCAAAATTGGCTTCTCTTAAGAAAAAAAATTGCCAAATCTGTATATTTTGTGGTAGCGGAAAAAATATATGTTAATTTTGAACATATTTCCTAGAACTTGGTTGTTACCAAAACACGTTTTGAATAAAAATCTTGATACAAACTAACGTTAAACTAACCTCTTACCTTGAGTTCTAATCCAAAATATCTGTATTAAATATCATCATACGTTACATATTTAATTAATAACAAGAACGTCTTATTTGAATGCAGAACTTGGTTGTTTTTTATTTTCGATTACTCAACTCAATTTTGAGTAAATAGATAATTGCTTCATATTTTGCAATAAATTACAAGCGTTGTGTCATTGTGCTTCTCTTTCTTTTCTATGCAATCTGACAGTGACCGCGGTTTAAGTGTTGTCAGCGTCTTAACAGTCTTTACTATTTCCTTAAAAGTTCCCGCTAAGGATACAGATAATTAATCGCTACTGTCTACACAAAAAGCCAGTTACCTCTGGGGAATCCCTGCAGGAACTCTCCCCCATTTCGGCAACAGGTGCCTCGAACTCGAACGTGATAATATTATTAAGGGTCGGGTATTCACCGTTGACCTTGGCCATACAAATACGCGGCGCTATCACGCCGCGCCGCCGTTCGCTTTCATAAGGAATACATATTTATTTTTTAGTAACGAAAACACAGAAAATAAAATAGTCTGTAGATACAAAAAAAAACATGAAAATATCTTAGTAGTTTGAAAATAATATAGTTTTTTATGCTTGAAGTAGACATTACTTCCTGTATTTATTTCATAAAGTATTTTACTACAATACTTTAATATTCACATAATTATAGATGTGTATGCATTATATATTATGAAAGTGTAATAACAGATTTAAAAGTCAATAAAATTATGTATCTGCGCCTTAAACGCGAACCCTCACTCCAATTGACCTCACGCCAACCACACTTTCACAATCCGAGGGATTTTGAAGGAAATTCCTAATCCATTACTTTAAATCTTTTTTGTTTGAAAAATTCGTCAGCTCGACAACGTAAATAACGCATTACGCAATGAATGTTGTTGAATTGTCAAAATGAAAGAAATTGCAAGACGTGAAATGAAGAGGGACCCAATCGATAACTTTTCATAGTAATTTTTTTTTTTTATGGAACGATTTTTGATTTATGCTTCTATGTGGTCGAATTAAGAACGACCCAATTTTCATACTTTATCATAGACAAATACGACATTTGATTATTTGGTGAATCGAAGACAAGCCCAGAATAAGTGGAAGGCAGAAACGTGGAACGTAGTCGCTAGAAGAATGGCCCTTATTTCAATTTTTTTTAAAATGTTTTGATTATATTTAATTCACATGTAACATTATTTCTAAGGATACTTTTCAAAACAAATAATATTTTATTAAGACGCTGACAACACCTAAACCGCGGTCACTGTCAGATTGCATAGAAAAGAAAGAGAAGCGCGACGACAAAACGCTTGTAATTTATTGCAAAATATGAAGTAATTATCTATTTACTCAGAATTGAGTTGAGTAATCGAAAATAAAAAACAACCAAGTTCTGCATTAGAATAAGACGTACTTGTTATTAATTAAATACGTAATGTATGTTGATATTTAATACAGATATTTTGGATTAGAACTCAAGGTAAGAGGTTAGTTTAACGTTAGTTTGTATCGAGATTTTTTTTTCAAAACGTGTTATGGTGACAACCAAGTTCTGGGAAATATGTTCAAAATTAACATATATTTTTTCCGCTACCACAAACTATACAGATTTGGCAATTTTCTTTCTTAAGACAAGCCTATTTTGGTCAATTGGGTCTTGTCAGCGCCTTAATAATTTTGTTTCATTTCTACAATAAACTGTTTACTGTCTCTCCTGTAAATTTTTTTTTTGAAACTGGGCCTCTCTTCGTTGCAGTGTGTTACGCAATTACCCCGTCTATTTCATTCCTTCTCTAACATGTTTCACCTTCTTTATCCTTTGACGAATGACGTTTATATTTCACGCTCCGTTCCCCTGACAGGTACCCTTGACCTAAATGTAGGCCTTTTACTTGGGTGAGCACTGAGCCGCTGAGCCACGCCGCGCTATATATGGCTCGCTTGTCTCTGCTCTTTAGACCTCTTCCGGAGTTAAAAGGCAAAGGTAAACGAGCTGTCAGTTTGGATTATTGTAAAAGGAGTGTAAACATTGTGTTTTTCCCCTAAGTTATGACATAACATAAAATTCCGACTGTATTTCTTGAAGGGATACTCAGACTCAGAGGTGAGAGCTGAATGGGTACACCCATGTATAGTCAATCATGGTCAAGTTCCATCTGCACTAAACCAGCACCCTAATTGCATAACACATACCATCTATCAATCACAATCTGGAAGATTTTGAAGTACCTGTATTGAAATTAAATAAAATGAAATCTTTCATTTCCAGATATAAATCCACACACAACTTTCAGTAAATACGTACATAGATAACATAATAAATATACAGTATCATAAATATGCCACATTTACATTACACACACACACACACGTCAATTACCGTGTATTATATTGCTAATCCATTGCTTCATATGCTCGTAAAATTTGTCTGCTCAACGACGTAAATAACGCAATTAATGTTGTTCAACTGTCAGAATAAAACCCATAGTGTTGTTCAACTGTCAGAATAAAACCCATAGTGTTGTTCAACTGTCAGAATAAAACCCATAGTGTGTTGGAATGCAACAAAATATATCCGTCCCACTTAAGTAGTTTGAGAGTCTTTCTCCTTCATACATGTTTACATTGAGCATAACTTTAATATAGTTTAGACGCCAGTGTTCCGTCTGGACCTAGCGAGAGCGCACACACACCTCTCCTGCTAATTATAAAGTATAAATTAAACATTGATAATTATAACTGTGTCTTTCATTGGTTCTCAAAACCCAACAGGTTATGGGCCCAGTGATTTAGACTAAAAAGTGATTTTTTAAGTGATCTAATAAAATGGATAATCTTAAAATGAAGAGAAATATTAAACCGTTTGACGGGGACAAATATAGTGTGTGGAAACTTAGAATACGTAACTTATTAAATGAACTTGAAGTGCTTAATGTGATTGATATAGAAACTCCTAAAGAACCAGACAGTGAGTGGCACAAAAGACAGAGAATCGCTAAGAATACGATAATAGAGTATCTATCGGATTCATTGCTGGGACTTACAAGTGAAGAAAATACAGCGAGGGGAATTTTCATGACACTGGATTCTATCTACGAAAGGAAAAGCATAGCGACTCAACTAGCTTTGAGGAAAAGGTTGTTGAATTTTAAGTTAAAAGAAGAAAACCCCTTGACAAAACACTTCCAAGAATTCGACGACTTGTTAATCGAATTAATCGCTGCAGGTGCAAAATTAGAAGAAGTAGATAAGGTAACACATCTATTTATGACTCTACCTAACAGCTATGATGGTGTCGTCACAGCAATTGAAACATTGGCGGAGGACAACCTGACCTTAACCTTTGTCAAAACTAGACTTCTTGATCACGAAATAAAATTAATCAATGAAAGACGCGATACAAGCATGAAAGTTCTCCAGGCGGAAACTACAACAATACTGGCGGGCAATACAACAAAACCTAAAACTCAAGACCGACACAATTATAGAAATTCAAACATGCGACAGTACTCGAATCGAAGACAGATTTATAAAACCTCATTCAAGCCGAAAAATAATAGACTGAAACATATAAAATGCCATTGTTGCGGAAGGAATTTTCACATACAAAAGAACTGTTATTATAACAAGCAGACAAAACAACGTTCCGAAAACAACAGAACAGTTCAAACTGTAAATATTACGGATACTGAAAATCCTAATATCTCAGGATTTGCTTTTATGGTCGAAGGCTATGAAAATGAACGTGAAGATCAAAACGACATTACATTTATTTTGGACTCGGGTGCCTCAGATCATTTAATTAATAGACAAGATCTAGCACGAAACTTCATGGAACTGGAAAAACCAATAAATATCTCAGTTGCTAAGAACGGAACATTTATAAGAGCAACGAAGAAGGGCAATATTGCAGTAACCAGCCACTTTGGTATAAAGGGAATGCTACAGGATGTCCTTTTCTGTTCCGAAATTCCTTATAACTTGCTCTCGGTAAAGAAAATGCAACAAGCTGGAATGACCATTGTTTTTAGCAATAACGGTGGTGTGCAGATATACAATAACGACGGTAAGATGGTAACAAAGGGTAAGTTTTTGAACAATTTAATTGGTATTAATTTCACACTTGAAAAATGTGCTTTAAATGCTAGAAGCTTATCAAATAGGATCGTAAACAATAATAACTATGAATTATGGCATCAAAGGCTTGGTCATATAGGCAAGTCTAAGTTTGTGCAAATAAAAGGCAAACAATTTTATTCTGATAATGAACAAATAGATCATGTTACGATAAATGATAAATTATGCGATAAAGCTTGTATAAAAGGAAAACAGGCATGTTTGCCATTTAATAAATCAAAGTCAAAAATTATAAAACGACCTCTATTTAACGTGCATACTGATGTGTGTGGTCCCATCACTCCTTCAACACTTGACGACAAAAACTATTTTGTAATTTTTGTCGACGAATACACACACTACTGTGCAACATACTTAATAGCTAATAAATCAGATGTTTTTGCTACGTTTCGAGATTATGTTGCAAAATGTGAAGTTCATTTCAGTTCGAGAATAGTCAATTTGTATTGTGATAATGGTGGTGAATATTTGTCAAATGAAATGAAAGAGTACTGTGTGCAAAAAGGTATAAGTTACCACTTAACAGTGCCGCATACCCCTGCTTTGAATGGTATTGCCGAAAGAATGATAAGAACAATAACAGAACGAAGTCGTGCCATGGTATCTGGTGCTAAATTGGACAAAACGTTCTGGGGTGAGGATGTGCTGACAGCTACATATTTAATAAATATCAGCCCTACAAAAGCACTGAAAACAGCTAACAGACCATTTGAATTGTGGCATAATAAAAAACCACAACTTAAATATTTGAAGGTTTTCGGTTCAACTGTTTATTTTGTAAATAAAACGAGGAAAACCAAATTCGATGAAAAATCCTTAAAAGGGATATTAATTGGTTATGAACCGAACGGTTATAAGGTGTGGGATGTGGTAGACGAAAAGTTTGTAAAAGTCAGAGATGTAATAGTTGATGAGATTAATTTCTTGTTAAACAGACCATTGAAGTCTGGCAGAGTTTTGCCTGAAAATTGTATTAACTCTGATAACTTTGACAGACACAACGTGGAGAAAATGTGTAAACAAACTGACAAAATACCTGTATCGTTAGGTCCACCGCCTAATAAATCTGTAAGTGAAACAGATATGCATCGAAACAGTTCTTCATTTCAAAATAAGTTGACTTTATCTCGGAACAAAATGACTTCATATGGTCACAGAAAAAGTGAGAGGATTCAAAACCTGCCTACCGTATCTTATAACGAAAATGAAGATGATAATTCTGTAAACTATTTGCTATACGCTAAATCCTTAATATGTAAAATACCTACATCATATAAAGAAATCGCATCCAGGGATGATAAAGCTTTATGGGGAAATGCTATTAATGAGGAAATTAAATCCCTCACTGATAATGAAACCTGGACACTTGTACCAAGACCCACAAATAGAAATATTATCGATTGTAAGTGGGTGTTTACAATAAAAAATGATGAGTTTGGAAAACCACTAAGGTATAAAGCTCGTTTAGTAGCTCGCGGTTTTAGTCAGGAATATTTGGTTGATTATAATGAAACTTTTGCACCAGTTGCAAGAATCTCAAGTTTTAGATTCTTATTAGCTTTTGCAAATCTGTTTAATTTATTAGTTCACCACATGGACGTAAAAACTGCATTTTTAAATGGGAAACTAAAGGAAGAGATATTTATGAAAACTCCTGAAGGAATCCCAAATGAAAATGATCTAGTATGCAGATTAAACAAATCGTTGTATGGATTAAAACAGTCAGCACGCTGTTGGTTCCAAATGTTTGAACAAGCTTTAATAGAGAAGGGTTTCAGGTACTCATCAGCTGATCGTTGTATTTACATTCTAGATGCGGGTGACATTCGTGAAAACATTTATGTTGTACTGTATGTCGATGATCTTGTAATTTCAACTTCTAATATAAATACCATGAATAGTTTTAAAAACTATTTAATGAACAAGTTTAAAATGGTAGACTTAAAAGATATCCGTTGTTTCTTGGGAATCAGAATCGAAAGATGTAATTACAAAGTTACATTAGACCAGGAAATGTACATAAAAACAGTTTTAGAAAAGTTCCACATGAGTGATTGTAAAACTGTCAATACACCATTGGAAACTAAAGTCGATTATACTGCATTGAATTCAAATGAAATAACAAAGGCCCCTTGTAAAAACCTTATCGGGTGTTTGATGTATATAATGGTATGCACTCGTCCTGATTTGAGCTTTAGTGTAAACATCTTAAGTAGATTTGCTAACAAAAACAATAGTACACTTTGGTTATATTTAAAAAGGGTTTTAC
The DNA here is from genome assembly GCA_905333075.3 of Atethmia centrago. Lineage (NCBI taxonomy): Eukaryota > Metazoa > Arthropoda > Insecta > Lepidoptera > Noctuidae > Atethmia > Atethmia centrago. The sequence continues at coordinate 23,127,663 of HG995385.1, forward strand.
GCTACTTGAAAGGGTCAATGGATCTTAAGTTAACATACGTGCGGAGTGACAACAAAACTAATATATTGACTGGCTTTGTTGATTCTGATTGGGGAAGTGATGAAATAGGCCGCAAAAGTACAACAGGTTATTTGTTTAAATTATTTGAACAATGCACAATATGCTTCGGCTTCATCCACTGAAGCATGGTATATGGCTTTATTTGAAGCTGTTAGAGAGGCCCTGTGGTTAAAATCCTTAGTGACCAGTATTGACATAGAATTACCTAATGCAATTCCTATTTATGAGGATAATAATGGGTGCATAAGCATTGCAAGTAATCTTACGAGTCACAAAAGATCAAAACATATAGACATAAAGTATCACTTTTCAAGAGAACAGGTGGAGAAAAATGTTATTAAAATTATTTATGTTTCCACAGGTAATCAGTTAGCTGACATCCTAACGAAGTCATTACCGACAGTACGTTTTTCAGACATGAAAATAAAACTTGGTATAATGTAAATATGTAAATAAGATCTAACTACTTGTAAACTATAAAGTATTGAAACAAGATATACTTACATATAGTCGAATTAAATTATAGATAAGAATGACTTGGTCTGATTAGGTTTTCCTGGGTTTTCCATAATCCTGTGCATGGTGGACCATATATAAACAAATTGTACTCCCAGATATGGAAGGTGTGTGATATTATTATTGTAAATATTTTAATTTGATCATTTATTTTAATAGGAGGATTTATTTTGAGGGGGCGTGTTGGAATGCAACAAAATATATCCGTCCCCCTTATGTAGTTTGAGAGTCTTTCTCCTTCATACATGTTTACATTGAGCATAACTTTAATATAGTTTAGACGCCAGTGTTCCGTCTGGACCTAGCGAGAGCGCACACACACCTCTCCTGCTAATTATAAAGTACAAATTAAACATTGATAATTATCTATAAAGCGATCATGTAACCATGTCACAGACATTTGTAAAACACACGAAATAGTTGCCCTTCAAGAACATTGGCTGCTACCTGATGAGTTAGGGTACCTTAATAATATTCACCCTGACTTTTCATACCACGGAGTATCGGCAGTGGACACGAGCGCGGGTGTGTTAAAAGGAAGGCCGTATGGAGGCGTTGCAATTCTATGGAAGAAATCTTTGTTTGTCAACGTTACACCGATCGACACTGGCTCAACGCGCGTGGCGGCCGTGTGTATGCAGCTCGACGGCGGACGGAGTTTCGTCGTAATGTCGGTATACATGCCTACTGAGGGCGCGGACAACCTGCCTCTGTTTACGGAATGCCTAGGTGTGATCAGTGCGGTTATGGAAGTGAACGATATAGAGAGTGTTTTTGTGCTCGGTGATTTTAATGCTGACGTCTCGCGCTCAAGCAGTCTATTCGGGTGTAAGCTGATGGAGTTCTGCCACGATCTGGGCTGGGTTTGTGCGGATCTTGCAATGCTTGGTTTGTCCTCAGATTCTTTTACATATTTAAGTGATGCGCATGGCACCTCAAGCTGGCTCGATCATTGCTTAGCTACCTCAGCAGGGTTGACTGTAATTGATAATGTCCAGATTTTAAACGATGTTTACTACTCAGACCATTTCCCATTAGTTATTAGTTGCAATATCGATGCTATTATGCCTAAAATTAATAAATCACATTGTCAGAAAAATAATAAGGTAATTTGGGGTTCTAGAACTTTTGAACAGAAATGTAATTATGCAAAATTATGTGATAAGTATTTCAACTCTTGTGATTGGCCTAGTATTCCTTGCCAAGGTGTCTCATGCCAAAGTAATGATCACTTTCAACTGATTGATCAGTTTTATTCCCAAGTAGTTAAGAGTATATGTAAAGCTGCTAAATACTCGTATCAGGGCAAAACCTGTAACACCAAAACACGGTTGTTGGTTGGAACTACCATGTTAAAGATTGTCACACAATAGCTAGACAGTATTATCAATTATGGATATTTTATGGACGCCCTACTCAGGGAAGGATTTATGATGACATGGTTCACAGTAAAAAAGTTTTCAAAAATAAGTTAAAATGGTGCCAGTTAAATGAAAATAAAATAAAAATGGATATTGTAGCTACACACAGATACAATAAAGACTTCGGAAACTTCTGGAAAGAAACTAATAAATTAAATTATAAATCTAGTCTCCCTTTGTCCATAAATGGTGATCAGAATCCTGTTAATATTGCAAATATGTTTGTAAATAAATTTAATCCGCCCCCTCCGCCACCTTCGACCACTACTGCCAGCTGTTCGAACGTGTCGCGCTCGGCCCATGGCGGCGCGGGGACGCCGCCGCCGCCGCGCGCGTCGCTGGCGTCGCTGCCGGCGGCAAGCGCGACGGAGGTGACGCCGTCCGCTGAACTTAGTGGGTTACACGTCACAGCTGAGGATGTATTTCAATGTGTTAAAGATATGAAGCGTGGCAAGTCCCCGGGCCACGATGGACTCAGTGTCGAACACGTTTTGTTTGCACCTGTTTTGGTATTTGATAAAATTGCTTCCTTATTTAATTCTTGTATTGACCACAGTTACTTACCTCAAGACTTTATGAAAACCACCGTTGTACCCATAGTAAAAAACAGAACCGGTGATGTGTCCAGTCTGTCTAATTACCGCCCAATATCACTAGCAACCATATTATCAAAAATTTTCGAAAACCTGATTATGAAACACCTAAATGAAACGAACATTCCGCTTAATAACGCACAGTTTGGGTTTCGTCGGGGCCTGTCCACTGACCTAGCTATATTTGCTCTAAAAAATACTATTTATAAATACATTAGTAGAAATACAACAGTATACGCATGTTTTTTAGACCTCAGCCGAGCTTTTGATACAATTAATTATAATGTACTCTGGAACAAGCTGAGACAAACCCATGTGCCGAATAAAATAGTAGACCTGTTTGAATATTGGTATAACAACCAAAGTAACCAAGTCAGATGGGATAACGCCTTTTCGGAGACGTATAGGTTGACCAGTGGCGTGAGACAGGGTGGCCTGACTTCCCCGGTGCTGTTTAACCTATATGTCAACGACCTCATCGAGGAACTGAGCAGCACTAGAGTCGGATGTCATATTGGTGGTGAATGTTTAAATAACCTCAGTTATGCAGACGACATGGTTCTGCTCAGCCCCTCGGTCAACGGCCTCAGAAAACTCATAGCCCTTTGCGAGAATTATGCAGCTCGACACCAATTAAGCTATAATGTTAAAAAGACAGAAGTAATGATTTTCAAACATGGCAACGGTCCTAATAAGGTCTTGCCAATTACCTTGTGTGGCTCAAAACTAAAAGTAGTTAGTCAATTTAAGTATCTCGGACACATCATAACGGAAAACTTAAAAGATGACGATGACCTGGAGAGGCAAAGACGTAGCATTGCATGTAGAAGTAACATGCTAAATAGGCGTTTCTTCCATTGCTCGAAGCAAGTAAAAATAACTCTGTTCCAGGCATACTGTCAATCGTTCTACACCAGTCAACTTTGGTACAAATATACGAAGAGTGCATACAACACTCTTCGTGTACAATATAATAACGCATTTCGGGTCATGCTCAACCTGCCCTGGCGGTGTAGTGCGACTGAGATGTTTGCTGAGAACAGAGTAACCGACTTTTTTGAGCTCATGGGGAAGCTCAGGACGTCGTTCTTTTCGCGTGTGGTGGCAAGTAAAAATAATATTGTCAAAGCTGTTTTTCATACTGTGCATTTACTGAGGGAGACAAAATAAATGTACTCAACAATGTTACGGGGTACATTTGTTTCGGCTTCCTTGGTGTGAAATAGTGGGCTGTTTCTATTGTTGTTTTTCTTTACTGTTTATTTTTATGTTCACTTGTTTAGTATAACTTTTGTTTTAGGATAAGTTTTCAATTTTAATTTTATGGGTGCTAATGCCTGAAATAAACAATTATTATTATTATTATTATTATAACTGTGTCTTTCATTGGTTCTCAAAACCCAACATAGTGTTGTTCAACTGTCAGAATAAAACCCATAGTGTTGTTCAACTGTCAAAATAAAACCCATACCCAACTACCCCGCTGTTTCTAACTTTTCGGGGAATACATGCCTCATGTTTATGTCCCTTTTTTGTATTAAGTAAGCTTTCTGAAAAAAAATATCGAATCCTACATAACTTCTATGATTTACGAGTATACAGGTTGTTTTCCGCCACCACTGGAATTTCCACGTATCTGACATCATTATTTTATGACGTCAAACAGAAAGCTCGTGGGAGGAGCACTTAATTTTCCACTCTATAAGCAAATAATTTGAAATTGTGTTTAAGTGTATTCAACTACTCATTGACCTGAAAAGAAACATGCTGTTTATATGAAACAGGGTGTTTGCTGGACTTAAAAAAATATGTGTTCTACTATAAAAGAAAGAAAGAAAAATAGGTTTACTTGACCCAGGAACAAGTGCATATAAAAGCCATCCAAGACTCGCACACGAAGGTTTTCGTACCCTAGTACGACCGAACATTTTTTTTTTAAATTAACTTTTTAATTTTTTATAATTTGTTGTTATAGCGGCAATAGAAATACACAATCTATGAAAATCTATTACGGTGCATGAGAAGCCTTAGTAATAGGGTTCAGTTTGGCACCCTTCGGGTACAAAACCCTAAACAAGATATGCTAACTTGAATAAAAATGACAAAATAGATGAGATTATGAATTATGATTATTAGTTTCATCGATCGATTTTTTTCCCGTACACCCTTGGATCTCGCGACAAATAAGGCGACGAAAAGAAATACCATCAAGAGGATAGATCGTACCAATCCATCTACCGGACATTGTGATTAAATACCATAGAAAATTGAAACACCACAATGAATGAATGAATGAATGAAATGCACCGACCCCAGCGTGGTAAAACCAGACTCGATTGCTCGAATGAACCCAAGGATTCACACTAGTCCCTGGAGCCTCATGTTTCATGGGACTACAGAGACCATTTCATATCAAAGAGTAGACCGGGGGGCGCGGTAATGGTCAGGAAAACGTGCCCTTAGGATAGGAAGGATTATTAGAGCCTACCGGATATGCATCCTTGAGCTAGCAATGGAATAGTGGAGAGACGGGTAATTTATCTATGGGAGGGTATCTTTTAACAACGTCGCCGCCAGGTTGGCTCAGGTCCAGTTGCTTTCTCGACTCTTTTTAGAAAATTGAAAATTGAAACATAACAACATCATAAATTATTTCGTTAACATTGGACAATATAATAATATAAACTTGAATAGTGTGTGCTAATCTTATCTATAACATACTAAATTCTTTCGAACTTACGTATCGGCAGTTATCAGTAAATTTAAGTACCGTTTTCTTTGTAAATCCGTGTTATCTGCTCACGAATCCCAAGTTCACGTGTGCGAAAATCTGTTGGTTTATCATTTTTTCGACATGTCAATGTAAATATGGATTATATAGTGACGTATTACAAAGATTGTGGAAGTAGATAGTGCCATTATGGCTTGTCCGGGGAATTTACATTCATGCACTTTTTCACTGAGTTAGGCGACACGGGCGTTACCGGTGCGTTGCGTCGTCGTACCGCTATGATTTCACCGAGTGCCACATTGCGGTGTCGCAACGGAACTCCACTTACTACAACGTCGCAGCGTCTCGGTGTTGGGTGTGTCAGTTTTCTTTAGTACAAGCAACACAGCGCTACGCTTCGATGCAGTTCCGACTAGGGCATGAATCTCGGAATCTCGGAATATCGTAATATCGGAATCTCGGAACGCAAGTTCCGATATTACAATTCCGATACTGAGTGATCCAATATCGGAATCAGACAATTTTTTCTATTTCAGTTTTTAACTAAACCTATACTTTATCTCCTTGTGTCTTCCTGTTCCCAGCTCGCTAATCATGCGATACAAGAGCTATACTAGTATTAGTTGTTTGTCTCGCTCACTCTTTATCTGCGCGTGTACGTCTTGTTTATTCGCACAAACGAACAAAATATCCTGTCAATCAGTTGCGCTCGTGAACTGTGTAAGTTAAAGGCTCGTGAAGACAGGGGCGACATCGCGGGCGCGGCAGGCATGTTGCTGCCTGTCGCGCCCGAAATATCGCGCTACGTGTTTCTGTTTTATGTGGCTACATGCAACGTCGTCGCTTTAAAAGATGTAAGTACAAATTATTATCTAATTGTTGTTTTCCAATTCAAGTGTTTAAATGGTTTTTTTTATAGCTCAAAATAAAACAAAAAACACAGAAAATTATTCTTTCGTTCGGATCGTAAAAAGATTGTTTCTCCATTTTCATTTCGTAAACTAAAATTGTAAACAGAAGTTAATAATTTATTAAATAAAGCAAAAAACTAAAAAAAAAAGTTTCTAAAATTATTTAGCTGCATTACATAAAAGATTTTCTCAAGAAACGCTCATCAAATGTATGGGATCATTTTCATCGATCGGATGACGGCCAAACCGCTAAGTGCCAAATATGTTAAAAAAAAAACTAAAAACTACTAGTAGGTCTACTATCTATCTATCACACACATATACGAACTGTGCACTCATACATCACTGCAGTTGGACCCCCTTCATCGGAGAGTACTCCCAAGCAAATCAACATCACAAGAGCAGACGACAAAACTCAAGAAACGGAAACAGATAGGTCTTCAGAATCAATGGAAGCTATTGTTTTTCGAATGACCGCTTTAAATGGTGCAAGTTTCCGATTCTTTGCTGAAAATCAAGATCTTCGGCAACACTTCAAAAAAATTGGATACGACTTACCGAAAACGCCAAATACTATTGTGAAAATGGGTCTTGAACAAGTGAAATGTTTTTTATTGTACTAAATCCAACCTCATACCGAATTTGTGCAATTTATTAATAAAATGTGCAATTTCTAACGAAATAACGAAATTCCGATATTGAGATCTAATATCTGAAATCAGTATCGGAATTGAAAACCTTCCGATATTACATGCCCTAGTTCCGACGCTCGGCATCGCACCGTAACATCCTCCCCGCTTCGTTTCTCTGGGGGCCAACCATCACCTCTTAAAGCAATATTATTATAATATTACTTCACATTGGGAAAGTGATGGAGCTGTACAGGACTTATAGCTCCATCTCTTTCTCACGCTGAAGTAATATTGAAATAATACTGCTCTAAGAGGTGATGGTTGCCCTCCTGGTCCCATTGTCCGTTGAGCATTCGTTGCGTCGCACGTCATCGCAACGCATCGTGTGGCTTCGCTCTTACACTACGCGACATCTAAATTTAAAAGCGCACTATTGGATTTACAACTCTCGGCGCTGATCAGAGCATAAAAAATCCAACAGTGCGCTTTTTTAGGCAACGTTACCGTATATTGTTCTAGTAAATATTTAAATATGGGCTAAGTAAAAACTACCGCACGATCGATCAGGTTAAGCTACGCTTACGGCGGTTGGTCCGTGGATGAGTGAACATTTTTACATGACAAGACCCCTTCGTGTCTCGGAAAGCATGTTAAGCCGTTAGACCCGGCTGTCATTCTTGGACCGTTGACAGTCGTTACGGGTAGTCAAAATCCCGAAAGTCTGACAACCAGTTTTACCAAGGGGTATCGTATTACACAGTAACTGGGATGTGGAGGACAGATAGGCAGTCGCTCCATGTAAAGTACTGGTATTCAGCTGCATCCGGTTATACAGGACCCTAACATAATTGGGATGACGCCAGGCAGATGATGATGATTAAAAAAGCCTCTACGATTTAGAGCTAAAGGCTCGTGCAGACTAGCGCGATTTCGCAAGCGCGGCAACCAGCAATATGCTTGTCGCGCCCGCGATGTCGTCGCCTGTCTGTACGAGTCTTAACGCACCCTGAGCGATCAGGTCCGCTGCCACCTTACTGACAGGGTAATATTTTTGCCATGACAAACTATTCTTAGGTATGGTGCGTCCGAAGGAAGACCTCCTAATTGCATTTGCGGCAAAAAAAAAAAAAACTGCAATCTGGTGGAGCAGTGGTGGCCCAGTCGTGGGTTCGAACCCAGGCAGGCGCTTTACTTTGCGCTTTAATTTCATCACCACTGCTCTCAAAACGATGAAGGAAAATTTCTTGAGGAAACCGGCATGTCCTAGAAAATTCCCGAAAATTCGAATACATGTGACATGTACCACCGCGCACTGGGCCCGCGTGGTGAATAACAGCCCCTCTCGAGGAGAGGAAGCCCGAGTCCCATCAGTGGAAACATTATAGGCTGATTGTGATGAAATCTGAATATTTTTTTTCCTGTTGCATTGTCTTCAAGGCAAATAAATATATTTCCAGTCATTCCATTGAAGTTTATTCTTGTACCATAGGTTTTTTTTTCTTTGATTGGATGGGAAATCATCAAATAACTTCTCCCGCTCTGGGCGGAGCGGGAGGGTGTGTCAGACTCTTACTGACTAAAACCCACCCGTATTCCTTTCTGTTGCCTGTGTTGCCAGGGGCCTCGGTGACCCTTTAGTACCTTCCCGCGACCCCGGCAGGCTACACTTGTGCTGACGACATCTCTTTGAGGCGCGCGTGGAATACAAGGCGCCGTCGACCCGGGCCTGGTCCTTACCGGACGGTGAGCTACCCATTGCTCACCGTCCGCTTGTACCATAGGTGCCGTTTCGACAGCGTTAGCTTCATCTACAGACGTCCATACTAATATTAGAAATACTGCCTGTCTGTCTGTCACCTTATCACGCCTGTGTGGCTAAACGGATTTTGATGAAATTTAACCTACTTATAATGATAAATTATTTGATTTCTGTAAGTAGGTTTGTACAAACGCGTCAATCATATCTGTTCAACTAGATGTCGTCGGTTAGAAGCTAGCTTAGGTCATATGATACTTTTTACTTATCCCGTTAGTACGCTCCCGTGGGATATTTCCCACCGCCACACAGTGGAACGAATGTATGGGAGCGGTTGGACGTAGACATGTCCGAAAAATAAGAGTAAAATTATGCCAAACTAATGATGCCATCTTATTCGATTACTTAATGCCTTCATAAATTGTGGTGATGAATTTCTTCATAACTCCCATATTTCGGGAGTAATTTGAGAAAATGTGAAATTTTACTATGAAAATGAGTGTATCGAGCTCTCTCCCTCCTGATTCCGGGCTTGTTTCAAGTAGCGGTCTCTAATATCGTAATGCTATTACTAAGAGCTATATTTAATACTAAGACACATAGTGCGCCAAATGTGCACTTTCTGGGATAAAAGGAAATGAAAATTAAAAAAAAAAAACGTTTTTTCCCCATTTGTATTTACTTTAAACCGCAGACAGACTTATTAAGAGGTCTATAAATATATTATATATATACAGAAATATATATTAACAAAAATATTCACAAGAACTGATGAGAGTATAACTTTTAAGTAAGTTGATAATAAATTACCTAGTTTCATTAAAAGTACAATAAATAATTAAGATGTAAGCTCTAATTTACTAAGTTACACATTTTAAAACAATAACATCATTTAATTATCTTCGTCATCATCATCATCATCAATTAATTCAAATTCAGAATCGATGTCCGCTAAATCATTTATGTTAACAAATTCGATATCACTTTTCTCAGAATCCGTAAGCTCATAAAATTCCTTAAAAGAAGATTTTTTTACAAACTTATTTCCTTTTGGACGGATACTTGTAACAAGTGGATCAGAAGACAGTAAAAGATTGTGCATAATATCTTCATTGCATGAGATACTGCTATGCTTTCGAGAATGCCCCTCTCTATATTTTCTAAAATCTTTATTTCTAGCCTCAGATGCCTCTTCGGATAGAAAACCAATGGGCACAATTGACATGTTCTGAACTATGTCTGGCCCATGCATTAAAATTTTATGAAGTGAAGAAGGCATATAATACCATGGGTATAACTCCACGTAAAGCTTAGCAGTATCAAAGCAGAACTCTCGGAATTTAGTTACGTTGATCTTCTCTCCTGATGAAATACACTGCAAGATCACACAGATTTTTCTTAAAAGCATAGCATCTATTCCGGTCAGTTCAGCAGATTTAGTGTAGTTTTCAAAAAATCTCCTTGCCGAGTTGCCATTGTTGGTGGATCCACTGCCTTGTTTCACAACATCGAGAAGTAAGCCCGTTTCTCTTCTTACAGCCTCTTGAACTCTTTTCTTCCTGTCATCAACTTGCCTTTTTGCTATATCACCCCTTACTTGCCATGATTTTATGTCTAATTTGTAGGAAATGTGTAATAAGCATTCCATTGAGCGAATCCAAGCGTGAAGGGTGCTTAAGCTATATTTATACATGTCCTCGTTTGCGTGTTTATCTTTGATTAACTCTAAATTATTCATTTCTTTAGGACAAGCCTTGCATATGTCACACACTGAAGCTGCTGTATTGGATATAATGGAATGAATTTTACCATCAATCATTGTCAACAGCAGTTGGTGTTTGACACTAATTCCATCAGTGATGGTGGATGGAGTTAAGGCTTCAATCTCTGCTTCGATTTCAGCCATCTCTCTCTGCACATTTTCTTTGGTTTCCTTTATAAACTTAAACAATATTGGCCGGCAAAATGAAGTGGAAGATGGTCGCTCGTTTTCCCAAATTGTTACACCTTTTGAGACGATCCGCAGTGGTACAAGACTAATCATAAAATTACTAGCAAGATCGATTTGCTCATCTTCACTCGTCCTTTGATGATAAATGCTTTGGCTAGATGATCCGTCAAAACCCCATTTGCTGGTCAATACGAGCTGTTGATTGGGATCAACAGGGGTTTCTAACGACCTAATAAGTCTTCTTGAGGTTAAATCCATCAAGGCTTGTAATTTGATTTTTGCAGAGCTCTCTGTAACTGTGAGATCTTCTTTGGCCGGATAGCACTTAATTTTTTCTTTAACCAACATGTAGTAACTCGGGTATTGAAGAGCTCCTTCTTGAGTGTTGAAATCCCGAAGAGTGTTATAGCGCCATTTCGATAAGTTCATCGATACATAAAGAGCCAATGCCTTCAAAGGGGATATTTCCCGTACCTGAATTGATTTACCTTCAATGAAGGCTTTGATTTTTGAGGCCTCTTCTGGATTCTCCGTCAAGTATTTCATAACATAAGCTGTATCGCTTTGTCCTGCCTTTTGAAGCGCCCTTTCGGCCGAAAACATAATTTCAGCGCTGCTACTGCTGCATGAAAGACTATCTTCAGTGCGTCTTCTTTTTTGCCGGTTACTAAGGTCCTCAAAAGATTTACGAGGACTAGGATGTGTACAAGTTGAAGCATCAGATTTAGCAGGAGAAATTATGGGCTCGATGACGTCACTTATATTTTCTGTAGAAGGTTCCATATTTTCATTCTGTAATTCCGGCCATTGAATTGCAGCCTGTAGCCAAATCTCATGTTTCTTCCGAAACTTATCTGTGCTTCTTCCAGACTGTGTCCATTTTGCATAAATGCGGTAGCAAAATCGACGACACCAGTCTTTTAAACTTGTTTCAGCACTTTCACATAACTGAACACAACTGTTATCTTTTAAAACACTGAACAAATAGTTAAAGTCGCGTAAATCTTTATGTGCGCGTGCGCATAAAGCAACGTGAATATCAAGATTTGTATTAAAATTTGGAAAATACATTGCGAGATTAGCTTGGATACAACGAGGTGTAAATCAACACTGATTTTAAAGTTACTAATAGTGACCTATTTATATAAAATCCAGGTATCCCAGGTATCCTTTGTTAAATATTGCAAGGTAATTAGTTATTGTGATAATTAGTAAATGATGCATGCTAAATTAGTGTATTAAGAGCCATTTAGTAATTAAATAATAGCAATGTTCTTATCAGTAATCATTAGTGCATCAGTTTTATATGTAAACCTTAAGTCCCTAATTATATATCCTAATTAGCTTATATCTTCTCTAATTGGCTGCTCAGAAATGTTATTGTAATAAGGTAAACCTTTAGAAAAACGGTTTTAATCAACAAAATAAACAAAAAATAAAAAAATTGTGTTATAAAATAAACATCACTCTTTATCCCAGAAAGTGCACATTTGGCGCACTATGTGTCTTAGTATTAAATATAGCTCTTAGTATTAGCATTATGATATTAGAGACCGCTACTTGAAACAAGCCCGGAATCAGGAGGGAGAGAGCTCGATACACTCATTTTCATAGTAAAATTTCACATTTTCTCAAATTACTCCCGAAATATGGGAGTTATGAAGAAATTCATCACCACAAGTTATGAAGGCATTAAGTAATCGAATAAGATGGCATCATTAGTTTGGCATAATTTTACTCTTTTTTTTCGGACATGTCTACGTCCAACCGCTCCCATACATTCGTTCCACTGTGCGCCACGCGAGTGATGTCGCGGCCTCGCGGGCAAAAGCATATACGTACTCTACATAGTAGTTACATAATCCTGTCAGTCGAGTGAATTATAAAATTATACCTTGATCTCTGACCGGTCAAGTAGCCACAATTAGTGCCAATCCAATACTTAGAATCATATTGGCAAGAATACGTTAGGTCTAAAATTATACTCACTAAGCAAGGTTAAAAAACAAAAGTCATTGGACTGAGCATCAGCACCATTTGAAGGTCAGTAGTTACAAAAGACAGCACCCCAAAATACCCATCTTTCACCACTTCCCTCTGTTTAAGCGGAGGGTCCTACATGAATCACGAGGTAAAAGACAGAGTGAAAAGATCATAAGGAAAGCCAAGGAATCGGCCAAGAAAGTGCAATGAAAAAGGGCTGGACACGTCCAACGATCAGTGGTGGCCCAGTGGTACCGACCGCGACTTACAAGTTGTAGGTCGTAACCCTGAAAAGCGCTACTTTGTGTAAATAATTTCATCGTGAAGGAAAACGTCGCCGCGTCGTGAGGAAACCGGCATGTCCTAGAACCAAAAATTCGAAGTCATGTGACATCTACCAACTCGCACGGGGCCCGCGTGGTGGATTACAGCCCACTCCCTCTCACAGAGAGGAGGCCTGTGTCCCAGCACTGGGAACATTATAGGTTGATTATGATTATGTATGTTTTGTAAGATGGGACGAAGAGAAGAAGTCGCGCAACAAACTCCCCAGTAACACGTCTCCGTCTGTTAGAGGAACTATCAACTAGCCATTTGCTTATGTATAAGTAGGTAACGAACGTACAGGTAATCAAAAGGTAATAAAATATTAAACTGATAATAATCTTTGTTACATTAGTTCTAAGAATAACTCATTATTAGTATTATGATAAGACTATACGTAAATATGTGATTCCTAGAACACGATAGATTAAAGGCTCCTACATACTGGCGCGACTTGTAGCGCTACACGTGGTGTCTTTGTGTCGCGTCGCGTCGCGCGACAAGTCGCGCCAGTATGTAGGAGCCTTAAATCGAAAAGGCGATTAATATTCTAGTTGGAATAGTATCATCATCTGCCTGCCTTTTCCCAACATGTTGAGGTCGGCTTCCAGTCTTACCGGATACAGCTGAATACCAGTATTTTACATGGAGCGACTGCCTATCTGACCTCCACAACTTAGTTACTGGGTAGCACGATACTCGTAAGACTGGTTGTCAGACTTTCGAGCTTCGGACGTCCCGTAACGACTGTCAAAGATCTACAAATGACAGCCGGGACCAACGGCTTAACGTGCTTTCCGAGGCACGGAGGGGTCTTGGTATGTAAAGATGGTCACCCATCCACGGACCAACCGCGGCAAGAGTAGCTTAACCTGATCGATCGACGCGTGCGGCTGTTATTACTTAGCCACAAGCCCCCTTTTTGTTGGAATAGTATACAGGGTCAAATTAAATAAGGTGGCGAGACTCCGCAAATGTGATGGGCGATCACGATAAAACAAGAAAGAAATTAATTTGATGAGTTTTTTTTTGGGGTCATCAACCGCACATAGTTTAGCCACTGGAAATATTATATCAGTTAAAAAATCAGTTTTTGTTTTGTAAACCTCACAGACGTGATGGGTATTAATAATATCTTAACGACAAAACAAAAAAAAACGGGCCAAGTGCGAGTCGGACTCGTACGAAGGGTCCCGTACCATTATCTATAAAAACGACAAAAAAATCATGTCTGTTCTATGGGAGCCCCCCCTTAAATATTTATTTTATTCTTTTTTTAGCAACAGAAATACTACCATCTGTGAAAATTTGAACTGTCACGGTTCCTGAGATACAGCCTGGTGACAGACGGACAGACAGACAGACGGACAGCAGAGTCTTAGTAATAGGGTCCCGTTTTACCCTTTGGGTACGGAACACTAAAAAGTAGATTTTCCGAACTCATACTTCAAGTAACAACCCTACAAGTTTTATTCTTATTTTGTCCTGTTTAGATAGACTGATCTCAACAAAAGATTTTTTTAAATTTACTTTTATAATGTTAAAAGTGTATTTAAAATGTTAAAAGTTATTTATTGTTAATTTCTTTTCTAATTTTATTTTAATTTTAATTTTTTGCTGTGCCCTACAGGGTCCGTAATTGTACCTTAGCTCAAAGCCTTTGTTACACCTATAAAACATTATGGAATGCAATTAAAGATATGAATAGATATCGATACCTGATGGGTATCGATCGATAACTATTCATATTCATATCTTTCGTCTCATCATTTCATCTCTCATATTCATATCTTTCATCTCATATCATCGTCTGCGGAGTTTCGCTAGCTAATTTAATACGACCCTGTATTACAGCGAATATATAAGGTTCTAATGTTGTAGAAGGTTGCACCCACGACAATCTGGCAGCGAATAGGTCAAAATCTGGGACACATTTTGAAGTCGCTGCACTTTTTTTTTGGATGGGAATTCATCAAATAACTAAAACCCACCCGTATTCCTTCCTGTTGCCTGTGTTGCCAGGGGCCTCGGTGACCCTTTAGTTCCTTCCCGCGACCCCGGCAAGCATCGGCCCTATTGGACCCTAGGAGTAAGTAACTCTAGTTTTATGAAAAGTTTACATGTTTATCTGAAATATATCTATCAGTGTAATTAGGTACTTCTCCCAAGCTTTCGATTTACCTTAATATGAAGTTATCCACAATAATCGTGCCAAAATGGTGATTAATTGTGTTCCGATTTTCCGAAGACTAATATTTCTTTCACAAGGGCCTTTGATTCTAACCTTAACCTTTTTTTTTTTGTTCCGGGGTGGAAAATCCTCATGGATATCCTCCGCCCAGGAGCGGGCGGAGGGGTCTGTCAGACTCTTACTGACTGAAAACCACCCCGGTGTTCGGGTCCCATACTTGCACCGGAGATCATGGGATCTAGTGCGACTTCCGCGATCCCTGGTGATTCTAGTATCTTCAATCAACATTGCTGTTTTTCGCCATATTGATATCGACGGTTAAAAGTTATTATGAATGCCATCCTACTTAACCTCTATTTATAAATAAGGCATTGTCAGAGATGATGGCAAAACACCTGATAGTGTGTCTTTGGTCCCGTGGAGTTTGGGACGGATGCTTGTGTGGGACGCTACCTGTGTAGACACACTGGCACCGTCCCACCTCCAACGGACTACTTCTAAAGCGGGTGCAGCGGCAGAAAATGCCGAAAATCTGAAAGTTATTAAATATGGAGGCCTTGGCAGAGAGTACAACTTTGTGCCCTTTGGCGTCGAGACCCTCGGTCCGTGGGGTCCCAGTGCGCATAAGTTATTTGCGGAAATCGCGAAACGTCTATTTGATGTAACTGGTGACCGAAAAGCTGGCGGCTTTCTCGCGCAACGCATCAGCATTGCAATTCAGCGAGGAAATGCCGCCAGCATCCTCGGTACAATGCCCCGAGTGCCTTTTTTAAGTTTAACTTAGTTTTAATTTAATTTAGTTAATGTAAATAATCATCTTGTAATTTGTTTATGTAAATAAATACGAGTAACCTCTATTTTTAAGAAGGATGGCATTCATAACTCATTTTCGACCAAAATGTCGCTTATACCTTTTAACCGTCGATATGTAAACCCCATCAGATCCCTCACATATTTGAGAAGATTACCCTCTACATACAATTCACAAATAAATCATTTTGAATAACATTTTTTTTTTAAACATTATTTATGACGAGGTGGACAGCCCCTTTATTAAGCACTGGGTGCGGAGGCTAACATGTTTGTGTTGAGCCACGTAGCTATTAGTTTTTGTTGGGTTAGTTTTTAAGTTTTACTAACATATTTTTTAGTCGTTGTTACTAATACTATAGGGAATATTTTTGTATTTTTATGTGTTCCGCAATAAATGAGAATATATATGTGCTATAAAAATATCTGCCACGGCTGCAATGGGAGACAGTATTGTGTTTATAGATTACAATAGTAAAGATAAATTATTGATAATTTGTCATATTTTTGTTCATACAAAAAATTGTACGTATAAATTTGAATTGATTTATTCGCATAAAACCATCACGATAAGCTGTTGCCAAACCGCACTGAATACAATTCAATCGTTTCGCAAAACGCCGGCGCCGTTCATACACTGTTGCCATTCTTATCAAACAATGCTGCTGCGCACCGGCTACTCGTCGGTCGTAAAAGCGCAGCCCGCGTAGCCCCGCGCGCCCCCACCCTCATCCGCACTACCCCGTTCGTCGCACGCGCCAGTCGACCGCCCGCTCGCCAGTCGCCTCGCCTCCCGCCCGCTCGGAAGTAAGTTTTAGCGGTTAGCGAAGGGAAAATCGCTCGCGCTTCCTTTAAAAATGCCTCCCAGACGACGGTATTCCAACCAAGAATATCTTGAAATGGTATTGTGCTACCGTGAGTGTAACTCCATAACTGCGCATGCAGTAAACTTATACCAGCAGAGGTTTGGTGTACGAGTGAGTCATCATACCATTCTGAATGCCGTGTACAGATTTAGTGAACACGGCTGCTTTGACCCGCCTCCGGTAGACGCAGGCAGGCCTCCATATTCTGCCGAACTCGAAGAGAAAGTGTTGGACTTCTTCCGGCGTCATCCTCTTGCGAGCACCAGGGTTGCTGCTCGAGTCTTCGACGTGAGCGACAACTACGTGTGGCGACTTTTAAATCGGGAAGGGCTGCATCCTTACCACTTCACAAGAGTACAGGAATTGCATCCACATGACTACGCGGCTCGCCTCGCGTTTTGTAATTGGATGCGAGAAGAACGCCGCAACATTCTGTGGACTGACGAATCCACATTCACACGGGTTGGTATGTTCAACATACACAATGCGCATTATTGGACTGAGGCGAATCCTCGTGTTGTGCGGCCTGACCACTTTCAGACTCGGTTTAGTGTTAATGTGTGGGCCGGGATACTCGGCAACAGAATTCTAGGACCAGTGTTCTTGGACAGACTGAACGGAGACACGTATCTGCGCTTACTACGAACCCGTGTGAGAAGAATGTTGTAACGTATTCCTCTTGAAGAGATAAGAGGGCTGCACTTTCAACATGATGGAGCACCACCTCATTTCGCCATCAGCGTACGGGAATTTTTAAACGGTGTGTGGTACGGCGGTGAAACGTGGATAGGCCGAGGAGGGCCAGTGCCGTGGCCTCCTCGCTCGCCGGACTTAACCCCTCTAGACTTTTTTTTGTGGAGTCGTGTAAAGGACCTTGTATACGGCCAAACCGGACATGACATTAGAAGTGTGGAAGAACTAAAAAGGCGCATCAAACGCGCATTTAGGCAAGTAAAAAGTGAAACGGACAAATTAAATAAAGTGAAGAGACATGTACGTAAGCGTGCCTACATTTGTTTGCAACGCGAAGGCGGACTTGTGAAACAGTTTTGTAAATAAGTAGGTAGGAACTGTAGGGAGTGAGTAAATAACAGTAAATACGATGCAATTATTGTAAATAAGATGATTAAATTTTAAACACGCCAAGTTACTGTAATTTATTGTTATTTGATATAATTAATCTAAGCTTGTTTTAAGTGTGATGGGAAGTTTATCATCTTATTTATCATCATCTGTAAGTAATTGCACTTTTAAATCACTTTTTTCGCCTGCGTATTATTGCGTACCTAGTAGGTTAGATAGTGACGACCTAGTCAGCTGATTTCAGTTTTCATTCACAGAACAGATAGAAAGAGATAGCAGTTGTTTTCATTGACGAAGCGACACATCGTGCGTAATTTGTGAACCACGTTATGCAGAGTAGAGTCAATGTTTATTAAACTACTTTATTTTCTCAAATGGAATTAACTATTCTGGGGTACGGAAGTTCTTCACTATTGTAATCTTTAAACACAATACTACCATCCATTAAAGCCGTGGCAGATATTTTTATAGCACCTTATTTAAGTTAATTTTTTTTAATAAGATTTTCCTTTTTTCTTTCAATACATATTTCTAGCACGTTAGTAGATAAGGGTTATCTGGCTTCTTATTTAAACTCGGTATTGAAACCGTCTATAAGAAAATGATAAAATTATCATAAAAATAAGCAAAATATCGGATCATAGTTTTTCGTTTTATCGTCAGATATTTAACACTTTATTATTTTAGCATTATTTCCGTGCCTCGGAAAGCACATTAAGCCGTTGCCGGTCCCGGCTGTCATTCGTGGATCTTTGACAGTCGTTACGGGTCGTCATAAGCTCGAAAGTCTGACAACCAGTCTTACCAAGGGGTATCGTATTACCCAGTAACTGGGTTGTGGATGTCAGATAGGCAGTCGCTCCATGTAAAATACTGGTATTCAGCTGGATCCGGTTAGACTGGAAGCCGACCTCAACATAGTTGGGAAAGGGCTAGGCAGATGAGATGATATAATATTAGTATAGATTTTCTTCTCAGTGTCATCATAAATCCTACAAACAAATACAAACTAAAAATGATTATATGAGTATTAATACATGAAGCAAAAACTTTGTACCCCCTTTTTACGAAAATTACGCGGAGGAAGGAGTATAAAATTTGGCACAGTTAAAGTTTATATGGAGGAGGAGAACCTCATATTTGTATATATATACATTACACACACTACCATGCGTTTGACACACACAGACACATAGTACCAGGGCCTCATGACTTGAAGATAGATAGTGACAGAAGTGACAGCTTGAGCATGGAATTAGTAAGTACTATATAGATAAGTAGAGGGGGCCCAATTTCGACCAGTGGGCGACCACTAGTTAGTATAGATTTCTTTCTCAGTGTCACCAAAAATCCTTTATATATGTACAAACTAAGAATATCATAAGACTAACAATAGACGCAGTGGTTTGACCCTCGACCTCGTCGCGTCAATCGGATGATGTCACTGCAATCAGTTCTCTCATTGGCATCATGTATATTACTTGTGATCTGCATGATTGTAGCATCTATATGTCAATTTAGTGTCTATACTTAGGTTCTTATCGCACTGGCGCTTGAGAGGGGAAGGATATTCAGGTCATCAGTGCGCTTGATACTAGGGCATTGTGCCAATATTAGAAATGCCACATGGATTTATGTGGCTTGTCGCTCTGGTTGCTTATCGAAGACAACATGGATTGTGACTTTTGACTGTTAGTCTTGTGTTAAAACAGAAGATTTTGTCCCTGATGAATATTTATGCTGGGGAGTTTGTTGCGCCAATTCTTCTCCCAGCTAAAGCACTAGGACGTGGTGAAGGGCAGGCGTTTTGGGGGACTGATGTAATTCTGAAGTCACAAAAATAAAAAAAAAATCAAAAATGTTTATTTCAATTACATACAATTAAAACACACAATGAGTTGGAGATCACCTTTTAAGCAAGAAGATACTTGGGTTAGGTGAACTCCGCTTTTCCACTGTCATAAATAACATGTATGCAATTCATAAACCGAGCCAAGAATAACAAAAATAAAAATAATCTTCTTTAAATAAAACAAAAAGACAACGCAAAAAGGAAATACAAAAGGAAGGAAAAAGTGCTGAAAGGAAAGGACAAAGTGCTGTTTCTCAGCCTAGTTATAGACTTTTGATTTTTTTTTGTAGGATCACCGTATTCAGACATTGAGTGAGTCAAATTATTCGTAAAGCAACAAACTTTTAAGACACAATGGTCCTGGAAAGTAGTTCATCGTTTGGAATATGGATTCACGATTTGCCAAGCAAGTACCAACCCCAGATGCTAGATCTCCGGTCATATAAAGGTGTCCCAACAAGAGCGCCGGATTTAATTTTAAAGAAAAACACATTTATTTTTTAATTAAGCAAACATTTTTATGTCAACATAGGTAACTAAAATAGTTCCGATTAAACGTGAAATACAACATCATGCAAATGGCAGCCACGAAACCTCTGGTAGGTCTGGTGGTTATTCTTTTGTAGAAATTTTTAATTATGTTTTCGCATAAATGTGGCTGTATTCCACCAATAACGCGCCGTATTTCCTCTTTAAGATTTTCACCACCATTTTTGTAATGTGTTTTTACAATAATTAAACGTTGATGGTTTGAATACTTCCCCATATTCTTAAATCGCGTGATCTGTACGTGACAACTGTCTCAAAAAAAATCACCGTACAACTCGTATTAACAAAATGGCGGCAAATTTAAATCCGGCGCTCTTGTTGAGACACCCCTTACATAAACAAACGTATGAAGCAGTGGCGTGCCTAGGGTTTCAAAATAACGCAAGCCCAATAAAATTTTAACCGATTTCAAAAAAAGAAAGTTCAGTTTTCGACTGAGTATGTAGGTACCTACGTATCTACGTATGTATCATCGCAATTTTCTCATAAACTACTGGTTAGGTACAATAAATTCTCTATCGAGCATTTTAGTAAGGCATTTGGGCTTATATGAAGGTACCGCCACTGGTATGAAGATCTGTCAGTAGGTAATAAAATCACAACAAAGTGCCGTTGAATGAGGCTTATATTCAGATTAGGTCTAAGTGCTAAGTGCTTCACTATATTGCAGTTACTACAATACTAGTCATACTACGAGTATTGCATGAATCTCATCATACCACATAATTTATTATGTTTTTGGTTGAGGTTCAGTTAAAAATCAATTCAAAACTATAAACTTTACTGTCTAGCTGTTGCCTGCGAATCGCATACTAAGGGAAATTCTTAACTCGGATAAAAGGTATCCGATTAGTTAATACTGCACCCTAACTGCGTAACAATCACAGTCCAAGAGTTTTGAAGGATATTGCTTATCCATTGCTTCATAAGCTTGAAAAATTCGTCTGCTCAGCAACGATTTTGATTTTGATTTGGATTTTGTTATATACACTATGACATTAATATTTACTTTTGAAGTATTATATTCTTTTTAAATTATTGTGAATGTGAAGACTATGTGGATTATTGTTTTTATTATTTCTCTCGGTTAGTTTTCATCTTAGTCTGGCAGTTTGAGTCATTTAAGCGGCTTACTCAAATGTCCTTTCTTTGGTATTGTTCGTCGAATCGTTGACCTCCTTAAGTACTGAGTTGAGCTGCACGATTACTGACAAATGCGTGCACTGACTGGATAGGTCCACTCAATCTGTGTGGTTTTTTCCTCAAAAGACCATTTCAGACACCAATCTACATGGTCTTCACATGATCTGACCAAGATTATGTCTGGACTTTAAAAGAGACTGTGACCTCTGAGTTTGTTTCGGCCTTTCTTCTCAGAGTAGTCAGATAGGAAACGCCGCACAGTGGAACGAATGTATGGGAGCGGTTGGACGTAGACATGTCCGAAAAATAAGAGTAAAATTATGCCAAACTAATGATGCCATCTTATTCGATTACTTAATGCCTTCATAAATTGTGGTGATGAATTTCTTCATAACTCCCATATTTCGGGAGTAATTTGAGAAAATGTGAAATTTTACTATGAAAATGAGTGTATCGAGCTCTCTCCCTCCTGATTCCGGGCTTGTTTCAAGTAGCGGTCTCTAATATCGTAATGCTATTACTAAGAGCTATATTTAATACTAAGACACATAGTGCGCCAAATGTGCACTTTCTGGGATAAAAGGAAATGAAAATTTAAAAAAAAAAACGTTTTTTCCCCATTTGTATTTACTTTAAACCGCAGACAGACTTATTAAGAGGTCTATAAATATATTATATATATACAGAAATATATATTAACAAAAATATTCACAAGAACTGATGAGAGTATGACTTTTAAGTAAGTTGATAATAAATTACCTAGTTTCATTAAAAGTACAATAAATAATTAAGATGTAAGCTCTAATTTACTAAGTTACACATTTTAAAACAATAACATCATTTAATTATCTTCGTCATCATCATCATCATCAATTAATTCAAATTCAGAATCGATGTCCGCTAAATCATTTATGTTAACAAATTCGATATCACTTTTCTCAGAATCCGTAAGCTCATAAAATTCCTTAAAAGAAGATTTTTTTACAAACTTATTTCCTTTTGGACGGATACTTGTAACAAGTGGATCAGAAGACAGTAAAAGATTGTGCATAATATCTTCATTGCATGAGATACTGCTATGCTTTCGAGAATGCCCCTCTCTATATTTTCTAAAATCTTTATTTCTAGCCTCAGATGCCTCTTCGGATAGAAAACCAATGGGCACAATTGACATGTTCTGAACTATGTCTGGCCCATGCATTAAAATTTTATGAAGTGAAGAAGGCATATAATACAATGGGTATAACTCCACGTAAAGCTTAGCAGTATCAAAGCAGAACTCTCGGAATTTAGTTACGTTGATCTTCTCTCCTGATGAAATACACTGCAAGATCACACAGATTTTTCTTAAAAGCATAGCATCTATTCCGGTCAGTTCAGCAGATTTAGTGTAGTTTTCAAAAAATCTCCTTGCCGAGTTGCCATTGTTGGTGGATCCACTGCCTTGTTTCACAACATCGAGAAGTAAGCCCGTTTCTCTTCTTACAGCCTCTTGAACTCTTTTCTTCCTGTCATCAACTTGCCTTTTTGCTATATCACCCCTTACTTGCCATGATTTTATGTCTAATTTGTAGGAAATGTGTAATAAGCATTCCATTGAGCGAATCCAAGCGTGAAGGGTGCTTAAGCTATATTTATACATGTCCTCGTTTGCGTGTTTATCTTTGATTAACTCTAAATTATTCATTTCTTTAGGACAAGCCTTGCATATGTCACACACTGAAGCTGCTGTATTGGATATAATGGAATGAATTTTACCATCAATCATTGTCAACAGCAGTTGGTGTTTGACACTAATTCCATCAGTGATGGTGGATGGAGTTAAGGCTTCAATCTCTGCTTCGATTTCAGCCATCTCTCTCTGCACATTTTCTTTGGTTTCCTTTATAAACTTAAACAATATTGGCCGGCAAAATGAAGTGGAAGATGGTCGCTCGTTTTCCCAAATTGTTACACCTTTTGAGACGAGCCGCAGTGGTACAAGACTAATCATAAAATTACTAGCAAGATCGATTTGCTCATCTTCACTCGTCCTTTGATGATAAATGCTTTGGCTAGATGATCCATCAAAACCCCATTTGCTGGTCAATACGAGCTGTTGATTGGGATCAACAGGGGTTTCTAACGACCTAATAAGTCTTCTTGAGGTTAAATCCATCAAGGCTTGTAATTTGATTTTTGCAGAGCTCTCTGTAACTGTGAGATCTTCTTTGGCCGGATAGCACTTAATTTTTTCTTTAACCAACATGTAGTAACTCGGGTATTGAAGAGCTCCTTCTTGAGTGTTGAAACCCGACACCGCAACACCGACGAACACCTTTCAAAAAAATATCCAAACGCCGCAAAGACCTAATTTGCACAATACCACCTACACGCACAGCTTTTATAAAAAAGTTTGCCCTCTACCTTGGCCCATCACTCTACAATAAACTTAACGCAATAATTTCGATTTACGGCTTAACAAACTTTAATTGCAAAAAGACTGTTCGGTCCTTCTTTCTAAACCTAAACTACGACGAAACAGAAGAATTCCTAAAGAAGTAATCTCAAACACATACATGCATTTCACACTACTTAAATTAACGAAACACTCACTACACTAACAAAATACTCACCACACCTACATACTGAACATTTCTTTTTTATAAATTTGATTTTTCGAAAACTGCAACTTTCTAGATGTAAAGTTTTTTTTTTTTTTTTTTAGTGACCTAGATTGCTGTAATGATTACTATATCCATGAATATTTAACACGTGCAGTTATAAGTCAACCATTTATGACGGGGATCGCAACTGTTTCTCCTAAACACAGGTTATTTTGTAACCTATCTAGGAGAACAGTACGGCACCCACTAACTAGATTAAGAAACTTTATGCTTGTGCTTTATATATTACCTTGCCATGTAATCTAGTCCTAGTTCAACAATAAAATTTTATTATATTATATTATTATTATATTATTAAATCCCGAAGAGTGTTATAGCGCCATTTCGATAAGTTCATCGATACATAAAGAGCCAATGCCTTCAAAGGGGATATTTCCCGTACCTGAATTGATTTACCTTCAATGAAGGCTTTGATTTTTGAGGCCTCTTCTGGATTCTCCGTCAAGTATTTCATAACATAAGCTGTATCGCTTTGTCCTGCCTTTTGAAGCGCCCTTTCGGCCGAAAACATAATTTCAGCGCTGCTACTGCTGCATGAAAGACTATCTTCAGTGCGTCTTCTTTTTTGCCGGTTACTAAGGTCCTCAAAAGATTTACGAGGACTAGGATGTGTACAAGTTGAAGCATCAGATTTAGCAGGAGAAATTATGGGCTCGATGACGTCACTTATATTTTCTGTAGAAGGTTCCATATTTTCATTCTGTAATTCCGGCCATTGAATTGCAGCCTGTAGCCAAATCTCATGTTTCTTCCGAAACTTATCTGTGCTTCTTCCAGACTGTGTCCATTTTGCATAAATGCGGTAGCAAAATCGACGACACCAGTCTTTTAAACTTGTTTCAGCACTTTCACATAACTGAACACAACTGTTATCTTTTAAAACACTGAACAAATAGTTAAAGTCGCGTAAATGTTTATGTGCGCGTGCGCATAAAGCAACGTGAATATCAAGATTTGTATTAAAATTTGGAAAATACATTGCGAGATTAGCTTGGATACAACGAGGTGTAAATCAACACTGATTTTAAAGTTACTAATAGTGACCTATTTATATAAAATCCAGGTATCCCAGGTATCCTTTGTTAAATATTGCAAGGTAATTAGTTATTGTGATAATTAGTAAATGATGCATGCTAAATTAGTGTATTAAGAGCCATTTAGTAATTAAATAATAGCAATGTTCTTATCAGTAATCATTAGTGCATCAGTTTTATATGTAAACCTTAAGTCCCTAATTATATATCCTAATTAGCTTATATCTTCTCTAATTGGCTGCTCAGAAATGTTATTGTAATAAGGTAAACCTTTAGAAAAACGGTTTTAATCAACAAAATAAACAAAAAATAAAAAAATTGTGTTATAAAATAAACATCACTCTTTATCCCAGAAAGTGCACATTTGGCGCACTATGTGTCTTAGTATTAAATATAGCTCTTAGTATTAGCATTATGATATTAGAGACCGCTACTTGAAACAAGCCCGGAATCAGGAGGGAGAGAGCTCGATACACTCATTTTCATAGTAAAATTTCACATTTTCTCAAATTACTCCCGAAATATGGGAGTTATGAAGAAATTCATCACCACAAGTTATGAAGGCATTAAGTAATCGAATAAGATGGCATCATTAGTTTGGCATAATTTTACTCTTTTTTTTCGGACATGTCTATGTCCAACCGCTCCCATACATTCGTTCCACTGTGCGCCGAGCTCATTTAGTTTTTTCTAAATATGATTGACGTGTAAAAGTGTTTGTATAAACCTACTTACAGAAATAAAATCATTTCATTTCATCATTTCATTTCATTTCGAAATAAAATCATTTCATTTCAACGTAAATAACGCAATGGACGTGGGTGAACTGTCAAAATGAATTTCGGTCAGTTGCCATTTTATGTGTCTTACGCAATAACCCTTCTGGACACATGGTCCATTTGTCCGTAAAATTCATCTAAATCCATTCAGTAGTTACGAGTAAACTGCAGCAAGCTGATGTGGCAGTGAGCTCGCCATGTTAGTCGAAGCACCGATGACCGCTGGAGCAGATGAGTCCTGGAGTGGACTCCGCGTATCGGCAAGCTTAGTGTTAGGACACCCCCCAGCTAGATGGACCGTCGATCTTAAAAAAGTGGCTAGGACAGACTGGATGCGGAAGGCGGAGGATAGGATGTTGTGGTGCAGGCTGGGACAGGCCTATGTCCAGCAGTGGACAGCGATACTTAAATAAAATAAATTTGTGTCAACTTATGTACTATAAATAGTGTGATTTGCAATAAATTTGATAACAAAACAAAAAAAAAGACTGATAAATAAATGAGACGGACGCATGATAGACCTTTGTTAAAATGTAAATAAAGAAATCCGTCGAAACGAGTCGGAATAAACCGATGATGATGTTGACGATACGTGTTGCCTCCTTCCCTCCAATATGGCGAGGGGGGTGATGGCTGATCTTTGCGTTATGCTCGTGAACGGGTGCGGCTTGAGGTGACTATTCGTCTTGCTGATCACGGTTTTAATGACTTGATTTTGTATTATGATCATAAAACCCGTCGATGTTATGTGTTTGCTTATTAGTCGTTGATCGAAGTGGTCGTCATTCAAACTGCATTGTCCAGTTGGATACTTACACTGATCAGTCAGCAACCATAATTTAAAGGTTGTTTTTTTTGGGATATAAATATATATGACTTAAAATATTCTTAAAGTTCCACCAACCACCGTAATCGAGTCAGTTTTATATGATCACAAATCAGCTACAGTTAAGTATCAATGAATGCCGCATTTTTCGAAAAAACAAGCCCATGTTTAATATTGACACAACATAAATTGTATCGTAGAGTGCAGCTATTAAAC
The DNA here is from genome assembly GCA_905333075.3 of Atethmia centrago. Taxonomy (NCBI): domain Eukaryota; kingdom Metazoa; phylum Arthropoda; class Insecta; order Lepidoptera; family Noctuidae; genus Atethmia; species Atethmia centrago. Next base: position 23,154,556 of record HG995385.1, read on the forward strand.
TTATCGTAATAAGGTGTTCAATATTAGCCGATACTCGATTATAAGTACTTCAAAATAATTACGATGCTCCGACTTATACCGCACTGGCTCCCCTACTATCTAAGGGACTTATGGGAGGGTAGGGTGGCTAACATTTGAGAGATAATTTCGGGACTTGCAGCATTATACATGTTGTTCAAACTGCTGATTTTGTACCTACGAATATATTTTAAGTAATTGTTTTTGTACAATACGATACAATTGTTTTTGTACTATACAAGACATTTTTTTTGTACAATACAATACAATTGTTTTGTACAACTAAAGTATTTTTACAATAGACTAATAACACAACAAAAACAATGTCAAAATAACAGCTTTTTGCTAAATGCTTATTAAAGTATATACCGTACTAATAACAAAAAACAATTAAAATTTTATCAGTCTTTCGGTCTGTTTGTTTCGGCTAATCTCCAAAATGGCTGGCCCGATTTTGTCAGGACTTCCGCTAGCAGATATCTGATGTTATAAGAAGTACTTTTATATTAGAAAAAAACCACGCGTGCGAAGCCGCGTGTAGATTCAGCTGTAACCTTACAATAGTTCATTAAACTGCCTGCAACTTTATGATTATGATCACAAGAGTGCTGGTTTTTAATTATGTGCTAAGGTGGTTCGTATAGTGTTATTGATATCGTTGAGGCAAACAGAGAGTCCGGAAATATTTTATTTTGTACATGTGGTACTTTCCACTAATATTTTACATTAAACACCTACAGGCTGAAATGCGATTTTATGTAACATAACATATAATGAGTGAAACACATAAAATTTATCGCAGCGTGAGGTGTTAAACGTTCGGCATTACTTGGCTGAACTTCAAACACTGCACTGCAGGTAGTGGCCCCAGAATGTGGATATTTATTTCAGGATAATATGTGATCGGAGCTGTAGATATACACTTTAAGGTATAAGTCTGGCCATAACGAAGATTTATTTCGCTGCCAGATTTGGTCAAACGTTTGTTTATTTGAAAAAGCGCCCTCTAAACTTTCTTGCCGATTCTCTCTTTTCGATAATGTTATCTCAGAACTCAAAACAACGTAGGGTTTTATGCTAGCCAATTTTTTTTTCCCCCAATTATTTGTCTAAACTATGCATACTAACGAAAGTACAATAATTATTTATGCGTAAAAGTAAGAATCGCTTCGTCACCATTCTAATAAAAATCCTCACTATTCCACTTATTACCGAACACGTGGCCACAACAGCTGCTATAATAAAACCACGCCGAGTGTATGAGGATTAAAATAGCTCTTCCCGGTTTGATGAACTTGACATCAACACACCATCGTATATTATGAACGAGTTTATGAGTTGGGAAAATACATACTACAAGTGCTTTACATTTGCGAGATTTAATCGCGGCTGCTGCTAGTGATTTGTTACGTTTGTCTACAATTTTAGATCTCTCGTCACCATCATCTTCCTGCCCTTGTATGGAACAAGGGCAGGTTACGTGTGGTCGGCACAACTCGTTTTCTTCTCCCATTCTCCCCTGTCAACCGTCACGCTATCATTCACTCCCTCATTGATATTGTGGCGGCATCTACATCGCCACATGCGAACTACTCATCACACTGACGTTACGCAAAATCCTGCATCACGCAAGCAGAGTTTACCGCGAGACTAGCATTTTTACAAGGTCACGACATCAATCTTCGGGCAGTTGCCCACCAAACACAACACCCGTCTGGTCGGAGGATCCTCCTTTTTCTATGGAGGATGAGTGAACTTTACTCCCTGTTTCTCATACCTCTATTATATCGTTCCTCACACAATTTATCCATCTTTTTAGATCTCCTGTCGGGTCACTACAAATTATAGATATATCTTAAGCCGTAGAGTTACTATATTAGACTGTCAGCAAATTAATAGCGCACTTTTTTATTTTTTTTTTAATTTATTTTTTTGGGCGTGGGAAATCATCGAATAACTTCTCCCGCTCTGGGCGGAGTGGGAGGGTGTGTTAGACTCTTATTGACTAAAACCCACCCGTAGTATTCCTTCCTGTTGCCTGTGTTGCGGGGGCCTCGGTGACCCATAAGTACCTTCCCGCGACCCCGGCAGGCATCGGCCCTAGTGGACCCCTACATTGTGCTGACGACATCTCACTGCGCACTGATAAATGATTTTATTTCTGTAGGTTTGTACAGCCACTATTCAGTCTGCCTAGCCTTATTTATTTATTTATTTATTACCTTACCTAAATTACCTTTTCCCAACTATGTCGGGGTCGGCTTCTATTCTAACCGAATGCAGCTGAATATACCAGTAATTTATATGTAGCGACTGCATCTGACCTCCACAACCCAGTAACTGGGTAATACGATACCCCTTGTTAAGACTGGTTGTCAGACTTTCGGGCTTCTGATGACCTCTAACGACTGTCAAAGATCCACGAATGATAGGCATGGAGGAGTCTCGGTATACAAAGATGGTCACCAATCCACGGACCAACCCCGGCAAGCGTAGCCTAACCTGATAATAGACCCGTGCGGCTGTTATTACTTAACTACGGGCTCCTCACACACACAAAAATACTTTACACGACAAAAATAAATAATGTTTTTAAAACTAGATGAGTTCGGTGTTTCCTATCTGACTACTCTGAGAAGAAAGACCGAATTAAACTCAGAGGTCACAGTCTCTTTTAAAGTCCAGACATAATCTTGGTCAGATTATGTGAGGACCATGTAGATTAGTGTCTGAAAAGGAGAGAACCACATAGATTTGAGTGTATCTGACCAGTCAATGGCGAACGCCACTTGCCAGGCACGATGCTCACTAATACACACATAGAGACGTATATACGTAACAGTTCCTGCAGCGAATACTTTATTTAATTCTTATTAATTAGTTTTTATCTTTTGAATTCGAACTTGATATTACTTTATTCATGTTATAGTAATGCAATTACCGTCACTTCACAGTCCCACGCTTATCATACTAACAGGAAATATATTTAGATAATGTTTCTGTATGTAGTTCAATGTCACGAAGGACTATATTAAATCCGTTGTATGAATTAAGTAGGTATTGAAATGAGTTTATGGTTTAAATCGCAAATTTTCTATCCAAACTCATCATCATCAAGGCTCCCCGCAGACATGTTCGAGGCGACAGTGCGACATGACTCTAATAGATTTCATGAATTTCTATCGACAGCGTCGGCGTCGCCGCGTCGGTCGCGTTACGTCTGTTTGTGGGAGCCTTCATTATCCTGCTTTAATATATTTGGGGTCAGCGCAACATGTCATTTTTAATTCATAGTTTTCTAGTAGTCGTCATCTCAGTAGTCACTGTTTCTTATATGACTAGAAAGGGGGTGACTACCGAGATGAGGTCTAATAGAGAACTGTGGAATCACTCATCTTTCACACAGTCCATCCATCGTTTCTTTGGTCATCACCGTAAGACATATTCATACTCAAAACTTTCCTCATGTTGATAGAAAAAAAATGCAGCAGAGATTTCGAATAGGAACCAAAAGCATGTCTTTGAATTGTAATTAATTTTGGCATGAACTTCATGCAGGCTTCTAAGTAAGGCTGCCGGGCGCCCACGTCCGATAATCGATGACTGATTTTTGTAAGAGAAAAATAGAACAGCAATGGCAATAGTGCAACGCACACGTCCTACAGAAAGTCGCTCGTATAAACGTATAGAATTTGAATCGGCCCGATAATCGGCTCTACAAAAAGTCTGGCGTGTGCGAGCCGAGAACCCTAAAGCGGCTTGAGTGTTTTCATCAGAAATACAAAGTCGACCGAATTATTTTTCTTTTGAACTTTTTACTGGATATTAACTTTTTTTTTTAAACCGGACGGTTTTATGGGTCTGTCCCATTTTTGCACATATTATTGGCTACCTTACTGAAGAACGACTATTGAAGCTAAGTGAAATATTACGTGTAGTAAGTTATCTAGGCTACATCATTTTTATGTTCTTTGCACTTGTTTCATGATTATTTTTGCATATAATATTTTATAACATATAATTCAATGGCGGATTTACACATTTCCCAAGTATAGGCGGTAAAAATTTTGCCGCCTTTACCTCTACATTTGTCAGTCAGACAGCAAGCTGTGTTGCTGGGCAGTTTGTTGCGTCACTTCTTCTTCCCAGCTAAAGCATTAGGAAGTGGTGCAGGGCGGGCATTTTGGGGGACTGTCTTATTTAATTTTGACGTCCCAAAAGTGTTGATTTTGATTTTGAGTCCCTAGATTATTTTTACAATCCAACAATTTGGTTAAAAATGCACAAGAAATAGTTTTTGGGAGTATTTCTGAGCTAATACCGTTGAATGTACAATGAAAGGTAAGAGGGAAAAGTCAACGGAAAGATGTCTTGAAGACTTCTTTCTGCAAGACATGAAAAATCATTCGCAAAAAATAACAATCGGCTCCTTACCGCCCCTAAAATGCAGCCTGCAGGTAGTCGCGGGAAAGTACGAAAGGCCTGGCAACACAGGCAACGGAAGGAACACGGGTGGGTTTTAGTCAGTAAGAGTCTGACACACCCTCCCGCTCCGCCCAGAGCGGGAGAAGTTATTTGATAATTTACCATCCGAAAAAAAAAACCTGTAGGTAAATCCGCCACTGCCTATATATATATATTTATTTATTTACTATTACCATTTGTTGATGATTTATGTATGCATGTACCTATGTATATATTGTACATGTAAATGGTACACCGTAGAGTACCTGCAGTATTGTCTCTCCTTCCCCCTTAATCCATCCAAAGGTTGTCTTTAAAAGATCGCTTTTAGCGATAAGACCGCCCATTGCGTCACCCTATGTAAAATTTCTACATTTATATCTGTTATTTTTATGGTGTACATAATATAGAGTATTCTATCTATCTATCTATCTATCTATCTATGTAGGTTACAAAGTACTTTCTGTATTCAGAGAATAGAAAAGCCTTCAGCAAACAGTCTAGGTAAGGGACGCTGTTATCACTGTTATCAGTCTACAAACATAACATGTAACTGAATAAATACGAAGATAAGTTTATTTTCTCATCCACCTTACCATAAAGGATGATTTTAATATTAAAATGTTAATTCTTATATCGAAAGAAAATAAAGAAAGAAAAATGCGTTTATTGGCATTACAGCTAAAAATACGCATAAGATTTTTTTTGTGACTGAAGTGAGTTTCAAACTTATTTGGAGTAAGTAACCTATTTTTTTTTTCTTTTTAATAAAAAAACCTGGGTCTGAAAACTACTTTTACGTGTACTAAATCTTAATTCATAATTATGTAAACAACTATAATCAAGAAGGTTTAAGGAAACGAGTACCTAGTTCTTTAGAATTTTTTTTAGAAAACTGTAGTTACAAAAAGATTTTATGAACACAGAGTCGCCTGTAAAATTATCTACAGACAAGCTCATTTGGCAGTCTGGTAACTTTATTAAGAAAACGCTGTTGGAAAACTTCGGTTCCATAAACAAAGAACAAAGCCAGTCATGTAGGTTTAAGAAATGACATTGTACAGTCGCGAGCACATCAAATTACCACAAACTGTCAAATTTTCTCATTCGATTTTGAACTTAACCATCAACATTTTAAGGATTAAAATCATCAATCATTTGGAGAAAGTCGACAGTTGGTGACGACTGAACCTAGCAATTTAGCAGTTCCAGAGCTTACTGAAAATAGGAAAAAAGTAATTTTGGACACACACACATCAGCCTTGTTGATGATGTTCACACTATAATGTACTGCTGGGACACGGGCCTCACTCTGTGAGAGGGAGTGAGCTGTAATCCACCACGCGGGCCCAGTGCTTGTTGGTAGATGTCACATGTCTTCTAATTTTTTGGTTCTAGTACATGCCGGTTTTCTCACGATGTTTTCCTTCACCGTTTTGAGAGCAGGGGTGATGAAATAATTTGCACAAAGTAAAGCGCCGAACGAACCTACGATCAACTCGTAAGTCTAGGCCGTTACCACTGGGCCACCACTGCTCCAATTTTGGACATTTTTAAAAAATGATTCGATGCACACCGATTCGCCTGTAGATAATACCGTTCCTTGCAATGTTATGATTTGTACATCAGCCCCAACACGTTTCATGTCGAAATTATCATCAACTCTTATAAATTTATGGATCCCGTTATGTTCCTCTCATCCTCGTTAAATCCCGGATTAGTCTCTTTTAACACCCACAACGGGAAGTAATCATGGGATACTGTATCCGTAGCCGAAAACCCGTCAACTGACTTTAATTTCTTTATTCCCCCCTCTTGCTAGGATTAATTTAAAAACTCTTTTCGTCGGCTTTAAATTAGTCAATTGTTTCTTTAAGGCTCCTACATACTGGCGCGACTAGTCGCGCGACGCGACGCGACACAAAGACACCGCGTGTAGCGCTACAAGCGGCACCTTTGTGTCGCGACGCGTCGCGCGACAAGTCGCGCCAGTATGTAGTAGCCTTTATCCGCTCCGTTGTCCGTTGTATCACAATCAGTCAACACAGGTTGGACGGTTAGGCGTGTCTTACACGATCAGTTAAGCGTCAGTATACATATATCCCGGACGGATTTACGGCCACCGTAGGCGCGGGCTTGCGGACGGTGAGCAATGGGTAGCTCATAATTAGAGATCGGATATTCGGATGCATATTCACCTAAAGTTGAGATGTTGGTTAATATGGAATACGCTTTAGTATCGAAAAGATCCCGCGGTTCTGGGAATACAAATTTAGGTTTCTCAGTATAGAAAAGTATGTTAAGTTACTTTCAAATGTTGGCTTATATGGAATGCGTTTTTGTATCGATCGTAAAAATCCCGCCTGCCATTCCGCAATTGACAATTTTTTTTCTGTCTATAGAATTGTATGCATATCAACCTACCTAATATTGTTAGTTAGGTTGAAACATTTATTTTAAATAAGTATCCATCCAAGAATCCCGGGGTTTTTCTTTTTTTTTAGTCTTTTCCATATTATACATACGATTAGTTATGCATTTCCAATGTTCCTGGCATCCCGGGATTTTTTTTTGCAAAACGAAATATTTTATGAAGCCGTCTCCATACTTTCACAGCTAAATATTAACTTCAGGTAAATTTGCACCCAAATATCCGATCTCTGCTCATAATAGACTCCCTGTGCCCAGAAATGTAAAAAAGGTTCGACAACTACTACTACACTGCTCTCAAAACGGTGAAGGAAAACATCGTGAGGAAACGGCATGTCCTAGAACCAAAAAGTCGAAGACATGTGACATCTACCAACCCGCACTGGGCCCGTGTGGTGGATTACGGCCTACTCCCTCTCACAGAGAGGAGGCCTGTGTCCCAACAGTAGGAACATTATAGGCTGATTATGATGATATTCTGGGCTAGACTACTTACACTGTTGATAGTTGGATTTTTTTTTACACCACTGCGAGAGGAAGCCAATACAATACAGGAATAGTGAAAAAACAGCGTCCCGTAGGTCAAAGCTGAAAGTTTTTAAACAATTTTTAAGAATAGAGAAAATCTGTTTTCTTTTGCAAAGTACACACAAAAAAAAAATGGATTTTTTAACTGGTTTTTCAAGTGACTACATTACTACACTAACTGCGGTTGATGACCCCAAAAAAAACTCGTCAAATTATGCTGAGATAGGAGCCTTTATGGCGTCGCACAATTCGTTTTTATTTATTTTCTTTGTTGTTTTTTGTTTTTAATCGAACGAATATGTACATTTTGTTAGTTTTAAATGCTCCTTTTTTACTTTTTGTATTTCTTGTGCGTGTCCCAAGTAAAATATTTTTCTTTCTTTCTTTCTTTCAAATTAATTTCTTTTATGTTTGATCATGTCTGCGGAGTTTCGCTAGCTAATTAAATTTAACCATGTATAGCATAGCAGCCAGTAGTCTTTGTGCTGGAACTTTCAACCACTTCGAACTTCCCAGAAACCGATTGACATGAAATTTTAAATACCCGCCGATCTAATCTATAACAATCTCGCCGTGAAAACGTAGGTGAAGTGAACTGTCAATAGTGTAAATTCCTGCGATATAATGGAGTGACAGCTCACCTCACATAAGCTTTCACGGTGAAATTTTATAGAATAGACCGGATGATTAAACAATTCAAAGAGTTTGTTCAATTCAACTAATTAATAGTACCTACTAGTGGTCGCCTACTGGTCTAAATTCGACCATAATTCATTAAAATTTTAAGTTTGAACGTTATTAAGGAAAACCTACAATCTATACAGTACCTACTTACGAATTTCATGAGTACACTAATTCCATGCTATCATAAAGTACTAACTAATTCCATGAGTACTTACACTAATTTCATGCTATTATAAAGTACTTACTAATTCTATGCTATTAAAAAGTACTTACTTTATCCATGCTCAAGCTGTGACTTCTGTCACCAATCTATCTTCATGTCATGAGGCTCTGTGTACTATGTGTGTGTGTCAAACGTATGGTAGTGTGTGTAATGTTTTTTGTTATTCATTTAATTTATTTCTAATGCATATTATAAAAATATTAGCTTTTTGCACTCTTCCTCTATATCAAAATTTCATCGTTCGCTTAATTTTCGTAAAAAAATAGTACAAAGTTTTCGCTGCACGTATTAATATAATAATAAATAAGCGATGCTAATACAGGCAAAATTCTCAGTATCTTGTCAACGTTGAACTGACGCTTGACTGAACTGATGTGACCGTTTGTAACATACGACATAGGAAGGCAGTACTCAGGACGTACACACGTAGCTACACTACACAAGTTGCTATGTAGGTAACTGTCCATCGTTGGAAGTAATTTGGTCATTCCGTTTGTTCATACCTGGCTCTTGGCAGAAAATTGCTGTCATCCTTTGAGGATGATGCGATGGTGTGTTTGTTACATAGATAATCATATCTTCGCTTGTATAGAATACTTTCTATAAGAAAACAGCGGGGCAATTGCTTAAAACATAAAAAGAAAAAAAAAATTGTCCGCAACAGGTGTCATTTTGACAGTTCACCCAAGTCCATTGCGTTATTTACGTTGTTGAGCGGACGAATTTTTCAAACATATGAAGCAATTGATTAGCAATATCCTTTAAAACTCAAGGATTGTGATTTTAATTGTTATGCAATTAGGGTGCAGCCGGTCTATTCTGTACAAATTTCACCGTGAAACCTTAGGTGAAGTTAGCGTGAAGTGAGCTCTAATTCCACCTTGTGCTAGGGATGACACTATTGACAGCTCACTTTAAGCTCACTTCACTTAAGTTTACACGGTGTAATTATTACAGAATAGCACTGTGGGTCTCAATAATTAAGTATGGTACTTAACTAGGTATTGAGATTCACATATTATTGACAATTTTAATGACAATTTTCTCGGTTTGTCGGCTGTCCCGTTAATTTAGTAGTCCCAACTAAAAGTGGCACTGATGAGCACGGAGATATCTTGGTTTCATTTTCTAGGTCGTGCAAAGTGATTTTTCCATTAGAAAATTCTCATGGTCTGCTTGGATTCTGGATTTGACTGTATCTGAAGATTACTGGATTTCGCCAGTTTTGATGTAAGTCCCATAACGTAATGGGACTTACTCTCTTCTCTCTCACTTAACTGGCGAAGTGTGGGAAAGATTCTACACCATAATATATGTATATGTATGGACATGATGTTTTGTTATGTGGTGCCTTTCAAGGACGTATGTGATCATCAAAATTCTTCCTAAATAAAACATCAATAAGCTACTAAACATTACGCAAGCTTATTTAACAGCACATTGCTAACTGATCCGCCTGTACGAATGTTTACCGTCTAGTTAGCGCAAACATTAACTGTTTTTGAAAAGCTTCCTCCTCTGCTAATGTATTTTAAAGTGATTGATATATTGTTGTTTTTTTATCCAGGTTTGAAGGCTTTTCTTCGTTACACACTCAGTGTTTCACTTTTTCTAATTCATTGCTTAGCTCTTAATAATAATAATAATAAACCATTTATTATCAGGTTACAAAGACCCATAGATGTATACCTTAACCTAAGTATACATATAATAAAAAAAATAGTAAATATATTTTTTTTTTTCCTTTTTTGCAACTGAGCCGATAAAATAAAACTTAAAACTAAATTAGTATAACTGTCACTTAATGTCCGAATGCATATATCACTTGACCAGCCACTGCTTTAGCACCATTTAAGGACGTGTTATTCTTAAACCGTCAGGTCTGGCCCCACTGCCGTTTTTTTTAAAGACGACCTCCTTATAATTTAAAAGAGGACCTCCTTATAATTTAAAAGAGGACCTCCTTATAATTTAAAAGAGGACCTCCTTATAATTTAAAAGAGGACCTCCTTATAATTTAAAAGAGGACCTCCTTATAATTTAAAAGAGGACCTCCTTATAATTTAAAAGAGGACCTCCTTATAATTTAAAAGAGGACCTTCTTATAATTTAAAAGAGGACCTCCTTATAATTTAAAAGAGGACCTCCTTATAATTTAAAAGAGGACCTCCTTATAATTTAAAAGAGGACCTCCTTATAATTTAAAAGAGGACCTCCTTATAATTTAAAAGAGGACCTCCTTATAATTTAAAAGAGGACCTCCTTATAATTTAAAAGAGGACCTCCTTATAATTTAAAAGAGGACCTTCTTATAATTTAAAAGAGGACCTCCTTATAATTTAAAAGAGGACCTCCTTATAATTTAAAAGAGGACCTCCTTATAATTTAAAAGAGGACCTCCTTATAATTTAAAAGAGGACCTTCTTATAATTTAAAAGAGGACCTCCTTATAATTTAAAAGAGGACCTCCTTATAATTTAAAAGAGGACCTCCTTATAATTTAAAAGAGGACCTTCTTATAATTCGAACGCTGCAATGAACGGTCCATGTTTGAGGTGCTTCATCTTCTCAAAGTAGGACGTGACGTGACCATCGTTGGAAGTCGCCATCGATGGTCGAAATTTATACTGCACTGTGCTGGAAACCTCCCGGAAGCTTTCCTGCTATTTACTTGTCAAACTAGAAACAGCAGTTATTTAAAAAACCGGCCAAGTGCGCGTCGGACTCGCGTACGAATGGTTCCGTATCTATAAAAATGCCAAAAAAATCATGTCCCTTTAATATTTATTTTATTCTGTTTTTTTTTGTATTTGTTGTTAAAGCGGAAACAGAAATACATCATCTGTGAAAATTTCAACTGTCTGACTATCACGGTTCATGAGATACAGCCTGGTGACAGACGGTCAGACAGACAAACAGACGGACAGCGGAGTCTTAGTAACAGGGTCCTGTTTTACCCTTTGGGTACGGAACCCTAAAAACCGGCCAAGTGCGTGTCGGACCACGCACAATGAGGGTTTCGTAGTTGGGATGAATTTATGCCAAGAACAAACTTATTGTAGTTAAAAACATAATACCCTCATTCATTCAAATTTCAAATGTCAGTTGGTCGACTATAACTTGACTCGTTAACTTGTAAAGCCTACTTAGTTGTGATAATTTTCCTTTTAATTTCGTTATATAAGCTATTGCCGTAATTTTGGTTCACATATCCAAAAACAACCATTTAACTGGCAGGGGGGACACTTGAATTTAACAAAAATTTGCACTTTAAAGCTTGTTATTTCGCAAACGATCCTCGAATCGAAAAATGGTTTTCACACTCGCAAAATTTTTGAACGACCTTTCCAAAGATTCCCTACACAATGCGATAAACGAGAAAAAACAAAACCATCCCCACTTTACGTGTAGGAGCGATAAAATAATAATTAAATTATTATTTTCTACTTTGATGGCGTAATTAATATACTTATGCCAAATTACAGCTTTCGAGTACTAAGAGTCAAATCAAGAAATGAAATGAAATGATGAAATGAAATGAAATGAAATGATGGTATTTTCTGTAAGTAGGTTTATACAAACACTTTTACACGTCAATCATATTTAGAAAAAAACTAGATGAGCTCGGCGTTTCCTATGTGACTACTCTGAGAAGAAAGGCCGAAACAAACTCAGAGGTCACAGTCTCTTTTAAAGTCCAGACATAATCTTGGTCAGATCATGTGAACACCATGTAGATTGGTGTCTGAAATGGTCTTTTGAGGCAAAAAACCACACAGATTGAGTGGACCTATCCAGTCAGTGCACGCATTTGTCAGTAATCGTGCAGCTCAACTCAAAACTTAAGGAGCTCAACGATTCGACGAACAATACCAAAGAAAGGACATTTGAGTAGGCCGCTTAAATGACTCAAACTGCCAGACTAAGATGAAAACTAACTGAAAGAAATAATAAAAACAATAATCCACATAGTCTTCACATTCACATAATTTAAAAAAGAATATAATACTTCAAAAAAAGTAAATATTAATGTCATAGTGTATATAACAAAATCATCAATGTCACACTTAGTATAAAAATAGATTTAGTATAAAATTAGTTTGTTGCCTGGGGGTACATTGGAGTAGCTTAATGAATCCCAAGCCTTTTTGTCGTCCAAGTAATCTTTAACTTTATAGAAACCTTTTGACAGAGTTTCTGTTTAATAAATGATTTAAATTTATTGAGGCTCAGTTCTTTGAAAAAAACCTTGAACAGTTACCCGGAAAACATTAACTAATTTTTATTAAGAAGAGCATTTGCTAATAACAACTTCGGTTATATTATTTCGATTACCGAAGCTGCTAAACGATCATTCACCAAATTATCATTAAATAGGCAACCATTAATGATTAATGTGCTCACTGACATTATAAATCATAAGTTCCTGTCAGCTCGTTTAGGTAAATATGTTTATCTCGCGAACGGCTGAGCTAATTCTTATACAGTTGTGATTGGATTTTGAACGGGCTTGTTACGAAATATTAATTATTATAATCTTAGTTTGAAAGTTCAAAACCCACATCAAACGTGTCCCTATCAAAAACGCATATCATAAGATTAAAGACTACGTTGAAGACAAGGAAGTATGGCAATAATTCCTTTTGCAATTAGAGCTTTTTTTCCTGATGGTGTATGTGTTTGTGTAGGATACTACTTTTATATTAAACTTATTATTTATAATGATGTTATGTTATGAAATAATGAGTTTCTTATTATTTAGGTATTTATTTTCATGTGCGCCGATGATTCGTTGATTCTTCGGAATACGATGAGCGTGAGAGATCTAGCCCCAAACAGTGGCTAGCAACGAATGATAAAAATAGCCGATTTCTGAAATCACGCGGCTGTAACAGATACGTATTTACAGAATTATAGTCATTAGAATCATTCAATCATCTCTCTAAGTTAGATTGAATTACTTTTTAACCCTTTGACCGCCACGTCAAAAAAGCAAAAACGTGCCCACGGCGCCAAGCTACGAATTATTCCTTATAAATCTGTCATGTAGTCGTGACCGTGGCGTGCTGGGCACATTTTGGTTTGTCATCTATACATGACTGTGGTGGTCAAAAGGTTAATGAAATCATGACATTGGGGAAGTAATTTAGGTTAATGATTGTAATTATTATAATTCTGTAAGTACATAATTATATTTCAATCAAGCGAATCATATCTTGATCAAGATACAGCCTGACTGACCTGCAAATTGCAAAAAACTTAAGAAAATTTCGCGGGCTACAACTGCACTTTTTTGTGTGGGGAAATTATCAAAAAACTTCTCCCGCTCTGGGCGGAGCGGGAGGGTGTGTCAGACTCTTACTGGCTAAAACCCACCCGTGTTCCATCCGTTGCCTGTGTTGGCAGGGGCCTCGGTAACCCTTTTGGACTTTCCCGCGACCCCGGCAGGCATCGGCCCTATTGGACCCCTACATACAGCTGCACCTTAACTAACCATTTTCATGTTAACAGCTGTCTTTCTATGATCTGCAATGGCAGCAACCAATTAAACACTTGACATGATATTTATTATTAAGACGCTGACAACACCTACACCGCGGTCACTGTCAGATTGCATAGAAAAGAAAGAGAAGCGCGATAACACAACCCTTGTAATTTATTGCAAATTATGAAGCAATCTATTTACTCAAAATTGAGGAGTAATTGAAAATAAAAAACAACCAAGTTCTGCATTCAAATAAGACGTTATTGTTATTAATTAAATATGTAACGTTCATATGTTGATATTTAATGCAGATATTTTGGATTAGAACTCAAGGTAAGAGGATTTTTTTCAAAACGTGTTTTGGTAACAACCAAGTTTTGGGAAATTCAAAATAACATATATTTTTTCTGCTACCACAAACTATACATATTTGGCAATTTATTTTCTTAAGAGGAGCCTATTTTGGTCAATTGGGTCTTGTCAGCGCCTTAAGGGGTATCGTGTTACCCAGTATGGGTTGTGGTATGTCAGATAGGCAGTTGCTCCATGTAAAATCTTGGTATTTCCCAACTAAGTGGGGGCCTTAGTTAGGGACTTAGTTGGGAAACGGTTAAGCAGATGATGAAAAGGAAAGTATAACGGCCAGCGCCCACTGGCGACATGGCATGGCATAGGATTTTTATGCGACGAATAGAAATATAGCTATTATGTATGACAATAAAATTTAAATTCTAATGATGATGCCTAAGGACGTCGCGGCATGCGTAAGGATACCGCGGCATTTGCCGTTAAAATTTCAGTTTTATTGTCATACAGTTAAGTTATATTTCTATTCGTCGCATAAAAATACCTTGCCACGCCGTACCGCCAGTGGGCCGCCCTTACTCTCCTTCCACTTCTGAGATTTAAGGCCACTGACTTGACGTCGTCATCACGCTTGCATGCTTGGGGATCTCACGCTAAATCATCGCTTATCTGAATACAAAACAATAAAGACGCAACAAGCACTTAAAACCGGCCAAGTGCGTGTCGGACCACGCACAATGAGGGTGCCGTAGTTGGGATGAATTTATCCCAAGAACAAACTAAACATTGTAGTTGAAAAACATGTTGCCTCATACAATCCAACTGCAATTGTACGCACAATATTGAGAGATTTACCGTGTTATTTTAACACCATAGACTTCTTATAGGTTTTCCTTCAAGTAAAAAACTATTTTCTGTATTTGTTTTTTTTTTAATTTTAGTTAGTTCAGAGGCAGTTAGTTAGCTTTCGGGGGGAGAGGGTGATCAATTTTCCTTAATAAATTTAAAAATACATACCATAACACATAACATTACTTCTTGTTTCCCCGAAGGGTTGGGCAGAGGTGTACCTGTAGTACTCCCACATTTCGCCTGTTATGTATATTTAAAAATATTTATTTTAAAAGAAAAAATAAATATCCGAACCCTTTCATTTGATACGTCGGTACAGTTCACATATTGACGTTACACGTCCGTGTTGTGTTTGGGTCACATAAATTCATAATCGACGGTTAAAAGGTAATAAGCGACATTTTGGTCGAAAATGAGTTATAAATGCCATCCTTCTTAAAAATAGAGATTAAGTAGGATGGCATTCATAACTCATTTTCGAACTATTACCTTTTAACCGTCGATATGTGTACCAAATTTCAACTCAATCGGTCCAGTAGATTAGGAGCAAATTGGCCGTGACAGACAGACAGACACACGAGTGATTCTATAAGGTTTTTCCTTTTGAGGTACGGAACCCTAAAAAATACTACAGTAGTACCAGTAGTTGGTACTAAAAAAGAAACTTAATTTTCGCAGTCTGCATAATAAGTCAACAATCACTTAACACAATGGTGCAATCAAACGATAGTTAATGTGTTCACGACAGACGTTCATTCATGAAATGAGGTAGTAAACTGGGCTATTGGGCCATTGTGGAGTAATAATGGATAATATACACGCGCCCCAAAGAGATGTCAGCACATGTGTAGGGGTCCACTAGGGCCAATGCCTGCCGGGGTCGCGGGAAAGTCCGAAAGGGATACTGAGGCTCCTGGCTACACAGGCAACGGAAGGAACACGGCTGGGTTTTGAGGCAGTAAGAGTCTGACACACCCAACCCCGCCCAGAGCGGGAGAAGTTATTTGATAATTTCCCATGCAAAAAAAAGGGGTTTTGTAGGATAATTATGTAACATAACAATCCACTTGGATTCCCAAAAAGGATGATATACTTAGTAGCAACGATTTACTCTACACTCAACAGCCAAGGTAACATCTGCTCCAGAGTGGAATGTGGAGAAAAATCTTCGTATCGGTAGTCCCTTAAGAGGCCGACAACAGCTAAAGCGTGGTCACTGTCGGACTGCATAGAAAAGAAAGAGAAGCGCGATGACACAACGCTGGTAATTTATTGCAAAATGTGTAGCAATTATCTAAAATTAAAACACTATTATGCTAATACGTTGCTTGTAGAATAATATGACAAAAAATCAGAATGATTGCATTCATATTAGTATGGTTTTTAATCGTTAAAATATTTTTTTAAAGGTATCTTCGTGTTTTTTTCTATCGTATCAAATTCGTTGTATTATGTTTTCAACACACTATCTACCTAGCCTATATCCTGAATATCATATATTTTTCTGATTTTGTTTACTGCAGTGGATCATATACTTTTAGGCATTATAAAACTTACAAAATTTGCGTTTTGGCCCTGTAGTCCCCTTAAGGGTCGTGCAGACTAGGTAAGGACCAGGCCCGGGTCGACGGCGCGTCGTATTCCACGCGCGCCTCAAAGAGATGTCGTCAGCACAAAGTAGGGGTCCACTAGGGCCGATGCCTGCCGGGGTCGCGGGAAGGTACTTATGGGTCACCGAGGCCCCCGCAACCCGCAACACAGGCAACAGGAAGGAATACGGGTGGGTTTTAGTCAGTAAGAGTCTGACACACCCTCCCGCTCCGCCCAGAGCGGGAGAAGTTATTTGATGATTTCCCACCTTCAAAAAAAAAAAAAAAGGTCGTGCAGACTAGCGCGATATCGCTCCAGTCTGCACGAGCCTTTACGGTTGAGCTTCTGTGGCTCCTCTTCACAATCGGCAAAAAATTATTCGATAATTAGCTTTTTTGCATTTCACCGAATAGCTAAAAGGTACTAATACTTAATTATTTGAATTTTACTTCTGTGCCGACTTAATTAAATATTTTGCTAAAAAATTAAGATTTAGAAAACTGACTTTAGCCTTGACAAAAAATTCTAACATCGGTTCTGATCGATGCTCCTGCATAGCTGCATCAATTCTGAGGTGCAGTCAAGAGAACAACACACCGAATACAACGTTATGGCAACGAACCTTGCAAACGAGTTAATAATTTTACCACAAATACGAAAATAGCTCATAATTACCTACCTCATAATTAGAGGACAAGAAAAACCTGCATTGAATGCAACACGTGCCATCTGCCTAGCCTTTTCCCAACTATGGGGGGCTTCCAGTCTAAGCAGATGGAGCGACTGTCTATCTGACCTCCACAACCCAGTTACTGGATAACACGATACCCATTGGTAAGACTTAAAGACTTTCAGGCTTCTGACGACCCGTAACAACTGCCTAAGATTAAGAAATGACAGCCGGCCTAACGTGCTTTCCGAGGCACGAAGGGTTTTGGTATGTAAAGCGAAGCTTAACCTGATCGATCGACTCGCGCGGCTGTTATTACTTAGCCACGAGGGCTTCTGCAAATCCAGTACTTACGTGCATATTTTCAAAATTTCGTAAGTATACCGTATTTTTAGAGGTCAACTGTCAGAACTTCCGAGGTGTTTTGCTAAGCACATTAACTTAAATATAACTGTAGCTAATGTGTGATTACTGCACGTGACCAATGAACCAAATAAGTGCATTACATAAACAGTGAGTTTGTTTTGTATGGCTAGAAGAACAGCGGGCCTAGCCTGAAAAAAATGGGTACTGTAGGTACCAATTTGTCTTTCTCCAGGGGCTTTTTTTTTTTTTGAGTGTGGGAAATCATCAAATAACTTCTCCCGCTCTGGGCGGAGCGGGAGGGTGTGTCAGACTCTTACTGACTAAAACCCACCCGTATTCCTTCCTGTTGCCTGTGTTGCGGGGGCCTCGGTAACCCATAAGTACCTTCCCGCGACCTTCTCCAGGGGCTGCGGTCTCGACATAGATATCGTAGCGATCGCTTTACGACCGAATTCGATCGTGAAGTCCTAATGGGGTTTCAAGATTTTAACACGGTCAAAATTGCTTGGCAAGATTGCGTTTTTTTTCTTGATTGTCAAGCAATTTGATTTGTCTAGGACCTCTAGGTGAAAACGATCGATATCTATGTCAAGAGTGCAGGCCCTGGGGTGTTTTGGGTGTAATTTTGCATCTTCTCTCTCGTATCAATCACTGTGGTGAAATAAAAAAAGATTCACCGCTCAACAACTCGTAGCTCAACAAGGTTTGCAGTCGGGTTACGGAGCTGAGTTAAACTTATCATTTGGACACAATTTTATTTACACAATGTAGGTATTAGGTAACAACTCATTAAGGCTCCTACAGACCGGCGCGACGCGACTCTGGTGAAACAATTTCTATGCAAATTTCACGGAAATTGTTCTACCGGTGTTGCGTCGCGCCTGTCTGCACGAGCCTTACAAAAACTTTACCAGTAATTTTGCGTAAATTCGGAAGTATTCAGTCAAAAACAAAAACGGGCGCGCTAATATCTCAAAGTGAATCATAAACCATTCTACAGATTACATTACATTACATTACATTATTCATTCATTACATTCTAGCTTACAAAACATATGCACGGGCACTTTTTCTCATCATGTGTGCGGTACTTACTGCATTAAGGCTTCCACAGACTGGGGCGATATTGCAGGCGCGACAGGCATATTGCTGCTTGTCGCGACCGCGATATCGCCACAGTCTGCAGAAGCCTTTACGAATACGACATTACCTTGACCGAGAACACGCGATATGGCGATGGCGCTTTGCTCGGAGAGATGGTTCTCCGAGCGAAGCACGAAAGCACGTTAACCCGTTGGTCCCGGCTGTTATTTGTGGATCTTTGCAGTTGTTACGGGTCGTCAGAAGCTCGAAAGTCTGACAACCAGTCTTACCAAGGGGTATTGTGTTACCCAGTAACTGGGTTGTGGAGGTCAGATAGGCAGTCTCTCCATGTAAAATACTGGTATTCAGCTGTATCCGGTAAGACGGGACGCCGACCCCAACCTAGTTGGGGAAAGGCTAGGCAGAAGAAGGTGTAATATATTGGTGTTATTCTTCTGTTTTCTTATGTAATGCATGTTTGTACTTAAACACATTAAGTACAATTACATGGGATTTAAACATAACTGGCGAAACGTGGGTGTACAATGGGTACATCTCTGCCTAACCCCTCCGGGATTACAGGAGTGTTGTTATGTTTATAGAATAACTGGATCAGTTGGTCTGTGCTGTAAAAATCTCTCTGTGAATACTTACCTGAAGTGAGCTTTCTGATTTAGATGCACGGATGTGACGGAAAATATTAAGGTTACAGAAATATAATATCAAAAAAAAAAACAAAATAAGTAATTTGTTTTGCTGGAAATATTTTTATAAAACAACTACACCAGAAAAATATATTTTCTAAATAATTTCGGATGCTGGAAATATTTAAATACCTTTATTAAAAAAAAAAACTAATAAGATTTTTACAAGCAAGTTGCGTGATAGTGATAACTTGATAAGATTCAAAGATGTCAGTTGTAGGCTCATGGTTCCTGAGATTCTGTGTGATTCATTCTGTACCTGTGGAAGGTCATACTATGAAAAGTTCAAGGCCAGGTCGGATAATTTATGCTGAGCCATCGTCCCTCCGCGTTTTGTTTTTGCTATTAAAGTTAATGTTAAGAACACATTAGCTATCTTCAAAGGAAATATTTTTCTTGGTATGTTTCCACACAAAAAACCGGCCAACAATAGTGTTTCCCTACGATACATTTTTGTAAGACCTGTGTCGCTATCTACCGGGCGTTGTAATAAACAGGCGGTTAACGCACGCAGAGAGCCTGAAGTGAAACAATGGACGTTACTCAGCTCTCCCGTAGTTTGCGATATGGAAAACAGATGGCGTTGTATTCAAATAATTATATATTTTTATAATAACCCTAATTTTTATTTTCTTTATTTTCAGGTAAGGGCGCGTTATATTGTTCGGAAATATGGAACAATATTGGTAGAATAACACAGAAGAAAACTTTAAAGTAAGTTCATATTGTGAACAGCAGTAATTAGGTATTTTAGCAGGTTTTAATATAATATTATTGCATAATTAATATGTAAATTAACAGTGAAGGTTTAAAAATATCTTATCACAAGCTTTACGATTTCTCGAAATCAATTTAAGTATTCATAAAGGATTGAATCGATATCGTGAACCAGCTGAATCGATTACTTAAGGATTTTACAGGCATTATCAATTTCTCGGTAAAATATCTTTTAAAAGATAATTTCTAGCAGTATCATGTTTTTGCTCAGAAAGTCACGTAGGCCATACTCTGGCCATATTATGACCATTTGAACGAGTCGACTTTATTGTCTGACTAAAAATTAAGTAAGTATTATTACAAGTAAGTACCTAATAATTGTATGTACTAAAATAATTATGTGTGCAGGAACTGGCTAGGTATAAACTTTTAACTAAAGTTAAATGTGGTTATTATTTGTTATTTTAATGTGGTCCGCACACGAAGAAGACTGGCTGGTATTTTGCTTATCATCACGCTATGGACCTATAGGTATAGTAGACAAATAGGTAATAATATAACAAAACATCACGCCTGTGCAGTGCTGTGGTACACCCACATTTTGCCAGTTACTAATTAGTAATCTCTAGTTAATTCTCATGTAATATCCCGAGCGAGCCTATTGCTATCAACGGGGCGCAATTTCATACTCCGGGCTGGGGAAACACAACAGTAATACTTAGACAAATAATTAAAATAAAAACAAAGCGTAAAGTATATTTCAAAACCGATAGAATAAACTCTTAAACAATAACGGCTCGTGCAGACTGGCGTGATATCGTGGGCGCGACAGGCAGCGCGACACTTTCTATAAAGTTTTCATAGAAATAGTGTTGCGTCGCGCCTGTCTGCGGGAGCCTTAACAATCAACAGTACCTATATACAAATTCACAAAGCGCCAAAACTATACTATACGATTCACACCGGGAAAGCAGCGGCCATCAGCGGCGCGGCGAGCACTTTCTATGGAAATAATTTTAAACTTTATCTACATAATTAAAAGACCAGTATCGCTTGACAAGCTGGAAAAGGACGTGCGGCTGACCGCAGTGTCGCGAGACCGCTCGCGGCACCGCGCGTCTTGTCAGTGGTCGCGTCCTGTCGCTGCTGGCCGCTTCCGACCGCTGTCGGCCGTTGCTGTTTCGGAGTGAATCGGGCCTAAGTGCCTATAACGCGACAAGGTTCCTTTTGCGCATAGCCAAAATTGGAACTTACGCCGCCATCTTGTTTTCTCAATAATAAACTATTTCACAAATCTGTATACCGGAGGCAAACAATCATAAGTCACATTAAGCTAATTATTCAGTGCACATGTTTTAAGTCTCAATTTGAACACTACTCATTTAAGTCACTTGACTACATAATTGTGTGAACTTCTAAGTAAAATTTTATTTGTTGTTTTTATTGTACTTAAAATAGTATACCACTAAGTAGATCTTTATATGTTTGTTTCAAAGACATTACAAAGTGAATGTCGAAAAAATGGACTTAGGATAGTATACCTCCGGTATACAGAAACGTTTAAAAACAATCTATCAAAGTCATTCAAGCGCCAAAAGAATGTAGCACTTGACGTATCTTTTTATGACGTCAAAAAATAGTAAAACCTTGATATGTTCTTTTAATTTTTCTTATCACCTTCTGCTTTCTCTTTTTCAATTTTCTTTATTAAGCTCATGATGGCTGAGTGTTCTAACATGGTAACAGGCTTGCCCCTTTTTATGATAGCTACCTGAAAAGATTTAAAGTGCGTTCAATTTAGCTTGACGCGTGACGCGATTAGTAGCACTGAGTTGCAGTCTTAGGGCGCTTCCAGATTATGTTATACATACATTTTTGTTATATAACAAGTCCACATTATTTAACATTGCTATTCTCCCTATAGAAATATGTTACATAACTATTTTTTGTAAGGTGTTATGTTATAAAGTGTGGACGCACCCTTAGTTTCAATACTAGTACTAGTTCAAAATGGCGACTGAGAACAGAACTACCAATCACATGACTGTAAAATTCAGTGCTACAAATTGCGCTATGCGTCAAGTTATAGCGAACGCACTTTAGACAAATGTTGATTAGTTTCTTTTAATGTGAAAGGACATGGATAAAATTTGGCCTAGCACGGACAAAAATATAATTATATAAAAAAAAAATATTTTCGAAATCCCATCACAGCTTTGGTTACTTTTTTTTTTGGTGGGAAATCATCAAATAACTTCTGCTCTGGGCGGAGTGGGAGGGTGTGTCAGACTCTTACTGACTAAAACCCACCCGTATTCCGTCCGTTGCCTGTGTTGCCAGAGGCGTCGGTAACCCTTTAGTACCTTCCCGCGACATCTTTCGTTACGTTTCGGCAAAACTTTGCAGGAAATATTTAAATTTAAAAGATTATTATTTTGATTCAAGTATTCGGGGAGATATTGATGTTGCCAGTTTTGGAAATTATGATGGTTATTGTAAGAATTGATATGATTTCACAAGTATTTTTAATATAAACACTGTATTTAAAGCGTATTGAATAATAACTAGACTGTAAAGGCGCGTGCGGACTAGCGCGATATTGCCCCAGTCTGCACGAGCCTTAATGAACATGATAATTTTGATTTGATTAATTCTCACCCCATGCCAAAGGGGAGGGATTCTTCCAGTAACGGGAACTTTTGAATAAAGTAAAGCGATTACCATCAAAAACCCTTCTTCAATGTTGTCACTGCTTTGCTCATTCATAGAGGATGACGTTTAAGGAGGCTAACCATAGATATATTTAACTGGACTTAAACCTGCAGATCATCTGCCTAGCCTTTTCCCAACTATGTAGGGGCCGGGTTCCAGCCAAACTGAGTGCAGCTGAATACCAGTATTTTACATGGAGCGTCTGCCTATCTACCCAGTTACTGGGTGACACGATACCCCTTGGTAAGGCTGTTTGTCAGACTTTCGGGCTTCTGGATACCCGTAACGACTGTCAAAGATACATGAATGACAGCCGGGACTAACGGCTTAACGTGCTTTCCGAGGCACGGAGGAGTCTCGGTATACAAAGGTGGTCACCAATCTACGGACCAACCCCGGCAAGCGTAGCCTAACCTGATTGATCGACACACAAAAACACTTTTACACGTCAAAAATAAATAATGCTTTTAAAACTAAGTCAGTTCGGTGTTTCCTATCTGACTACTGTGAGAAAAAAGACCGAAACAAACTCAGAGGTCACAGTCTTTTTTAAAATCCAGACATAATCTTGGTCAGTTCAGTCTTGAGGACCATGTAGATTAGTGTCTGAACGGAAAGGGAAATAACTTATATGACAGCCGGGATGGCTTTACGTGCTTTTAACCGGAATTAACACTGATATTAGATTTACAACAGGGCTAAATAACTCCTGTATTTTGCTTCTTCCTACCACAGAGAAAGATGACCTCAAGAACCGTTAACCTGCGACCAACGGTACCACATTTACCCATAAATGGAACCACATTTGCGAAATGAAACTCAGGAGAAAATCGTGTCCCATTGAAGTATTTAAAAGGTTATTTTATTGCAGTTTCACAAATTACTAGCTATATTCATGTAGTTAGAAATAACGACGATACTAACAAGTTTGCAGATTTATAATGGACAAGAAATGCTTTTTATTGGTAAGAGGCCGAGAAGTTACCAATTACTATGTTGAGTAGAAAATACGCGGAGAAATGACTATTTAATGGAAATTGTAGACATAATATACAAGGTGTCGTTTTGCATCCTCGTTAAATTCAAGGAGGTAACTATGCTAATGATTCTCGACACGAATGAATAATAAAATAAGTAGGTCTTTTTTTTTTCAAATTTTCTGAAATCGAATTGTGTGGGACACGCATGTTAAAACACGGCCCGTGTGATACCGCACTGTAACTGCCCTTTTACACACACACTACCGCATACGCAACGGGGTGATACTGTTCTGTGAAAGTGTTGTATTCTAAAATATTGGCGCCGATTCCCTTGTTCACAAACTAAATTAAATTTAAGTTCAGTGCATCTTTTTCTTTCTATTTCATTAAGAAAAGGACAGAAGATAAATTTTAGTTCAGTCCTGTCAAATTAATCAGCGCTTGACGTAAATTGACGTAATTTTAGTAGGCAAGTTTTTAATCACGTTTAAACTTGTATCGAGTAGTGACAGGCGCTGATTAATTTGACAGGACTAAACTAAAATTTATCTTCTGTCCTTTTCTTAATGAAATAGAAGGAAAAAAATGCACTGAACTTAAATTTAGTTTAGTTTGTGGACAAGGGAATCGGCACCACTGTCAAACTTAAATAACTAAAAAACAAGTATGTACCTATTGGATTTCCGGCCACCGTAGGCGCGGGCTTGCGGACGGTGAGCAATGGGTAGCTCACCGTCCGGTAAGGACCAGGCCCGGGTCGACGGCGCGTTGTATTCCACGCGCGCCTCAAAGAGATGTCGTCAACACATAGGTAGGGGTCCACTAGGGCCGATGCCTACCGGGGTCGCGGGAAGGTACTCATGGGTCACCGAGGCCCCCGCCACACAGGCAACAGGAAGGAATACGGGTGGGTTTTAGTCAGTAAGAGTCTGACACACCCTCCCGCTCAGCCCAGAGTGGGAGAAGTTATTTGATGATTTCCAACCCTCAAAAAAAAAAAAAAGTATGTTCCTATTAATTATTGAGCAGGTATCGCAATTTTATTTGATTATGTATGTCTTTCATAGCAGCCTCCTGAAATTTGACGAGGATGCAAAACGACACCTTGTATTTAGAATTACGTTAGGTTCAAAGAAAAATAAACCCTCATTGAGGGTTAAAGTTGGCCTCAACGCGTTCTGCACCCTAATGTCGTAACACACTCAATCACAATCTGACTGATTTTGAAGTATATTGCTAATCCATTGCTTCATATGTTCGAAAAATTTGTCTGTTCAACAACGTAAATAACGCAATGAATGTTGTTGAACTGTCAAAATGTAACCCATTGCTAGTACTAGTGTGTTACGCAACTACCCCGCTGGTTTATTTAAAACCGGCACAGCACGTTTAACAGAACGATTTTAATAAGGAGTAAGTTAGCCGTAATAGTAAGTACCCGTAATAGTAAGTACCCGTAATAGTAAGTACCCGTAATAGTAAGTACCCGTAATAATAAGTACCCGTAATAATAAGTACCGCAATAATAAATACCCGTAATATTAAGTACCCGTAATAAAAAGTACCCATTATAGTAGGTACCCGTAATAATAAGTACCCGTAATAATAAGTACCCGTAATAGTAAGTACCCGTAATAGTAAGTACCCGTAATAGTAAGTACCCGTAATAATAATTACCCGTTATAGTATAATAAGTACTCGTAATAGTAAGTACCCGTAATAATAAGTACCCGTGATAATCAGTACGGCCCGGTTTATCAGACACAAAACCGAAACTTGGGTAAGCAGTCTAGACACAAAAAATGCGTCTACTAGCAGGTTTGATTGTGCAAGTTAATT
This sequence comes from Atethmia centrago, assembly GCA_905333075.3. Classification (NCBI taxonomy): domain Eukaryota; kingdom Metazoa; phylum Arthropoda; class Insecta; order Lepidoptera; family Noctuidae; genus Atethmia; species Atethmia centrago. The sequence continues at coordinate 23,180,207 of HG995385.1, forward strand.
TCCGCAACCGACTCGTGTCGAGAAATGGAACTACCCGTAGCAAGGGTTTCTGTAAGTTGTATTTGCTAAAACAGTCAGTAACTTATTGTGACTGTTTCTATAGTGCATATCAGCCAATGATGCTTACGTTTGTCAATAAAGCAGTTATTGCAGACAAACGATTAAAGGAAAGGGATCCTCACCGTAGCGCCTTTCGCTTCGCCGTCAAACAGGCATCAACCTAACGTAAGCATGTAACCAAAACGGATCAGCAGCTCCGATACGTCGACTCGGCTACGGCTAGGCGACATCGCGCTTACGGCTCTCCGACCGCTGGTCGACCTGGCTGGCACCAGATGAGTTTGAGGGCGGAAAGGGTGGACGAAGAGACGTAAGGTCGGGTACGGAGAGACGTAAGCGCGGGGACGACGAGCCGTAAGCGCGGGAACTGCAAGTTGACCACGCACCGCACCGCGGTTCGTGAGCTTGTTCTGAGGCGAGACGATTACGTTATGATTCGGAATAGTGTGCGTTGCAGTAGGGAGTTTCATACAAAGAATACTAAATAGCTAGAGTTGATACGGTGACGATCCCTTTCCGATTTGATATGTGTGCTATTTCCTTAAAAAACCCAAAAAAAAAATTAAAAAAAAATTGTAGCCTCTACATAATTCAGTGGCTCGATTGAACCCTTGTAAGAAACCCATTCCCTTGATATCTTACGTCCAAATTCTTCTGGCCAGATTGCACAACTTCCAGTATAGTCCTGATGGCTAACTTGGTGGCTCCCTCATCAGTTTTCACGACGCCTTCGTCATAGTATTTCTCTAGGAACTCTCGCGCTGTCTTGTCGTATTTGCCTGTTGTAGTCGCCTAAGGAATGACAACACAACCGTTATTTTAATAACCTGTACCGTAAAATGTACAGGTTATTAAAATAACAAAATCATACTGAAGAAAGTAACTTACCTTCTTCAGTGTGATTTTGTTAGGTACCTCCTTCACCCTTAATAACGTTTTGAATTATTTGACAACTTTCTGTACACTTCGTAATGAGTCTTCCTCTATAATGAAAAGGGGGGGGGGGGGGGGTTGTCAATTAATTGTATTCAGAGATATCCAATGCTTAGCTGCATTTAAAATAAAATCTATTGCAATCTGGGTAAAAGCGTTTGTTCTGTTCTCATACCAGCTCAAAACGACTTTCTCTCTCTTTAAATCAAAGTTCAGCAACTCCAACACACCTTCCACTCATAATAAATCCCCGAAGGTTCAGTCTGGAACAGGTGCGGGTTCCCATCGTAGTCAAATCCTCCTATTAAACAGGAGATCCCGAACGGCCTCCTTCCATTGCTCTGTGTGTAGTTCTGTTTCATCTCAGCTATGAACCGCGTTATGTACTCTAGGGAAACAGGGTCTTCTACTGTCAAACGATGTGATTGACATTCTATCTGAGCCCTAGAAATGAAAAATACAAAAGTAAAGATTTCGGTCGTTTGTGATACCTTAAGTTTCGTGTGTTTCGTGTGTTTTCTCAAACCAGCAAACAAGTAACAAATTACTCGGTCGATGTACTAGCCAGGGTTGAGCCAATTGCCATGAACCGGCCAAAAGCCTAAAATCCGAACAGGTCCTGAGAAATTCCTGGAAAAACCCCATTAACACTTGGCCCAACTAGGGATGGGTTCTCCCAGGACCCCAAAGTCATATTTTCAACCACATAACCAACGAGGCAGTCATTTCTAAAGATAACTGTTTTAATAAAATTCGTTCGACCTTGAAATCAGCACCCTAGCATCAGCCCTCAATCCAGCAAAAGCCAGCACAACATGGTCATCTAACGACACGATCTTAGTTTCCGTTCTCGGGTCCTGAAGCAGTTCTACTGTCTTCCTCTCCACTGCCAGAACTACGACGTCAGGCCCTCTTATACCTACGACTGGGGAACCCCTCTTCACAGCCTCTTGGGCGTACTGAACTTGGAGAAGCTGACCATCTGGGGAAAATACTGTTATTGCTCTGTCGTATCGCGCCATCTTTAATTATGTATAAAATATTTTTAGGATCTATGTTGTCTCGTGAATAAAGTAATTCTAAAAGTGCTAAGAAATTAAAAATATAATAATATAAAAATTAAAATCTCTAAAAAACTTTTGACCTGACTTTTGACGTTTGTTTTTGACAGATGTGCAAGTTCAATGTTATCAACGCAAAAAAATAAAGTAAGTCTGCTTTTTATCATGAAGGTTTTATATTCAACCGTGGATAAATTCGCTACGCAATGTTATCGATAAGTTAAATAGTACAAGAGACTGACTAAAAGCTAAATAATACATTTCAGACTTAACAAACATCTCTTATCCAACTAAACGTATCTAAATTAATTACAAATTCAAATTAAACCTTAACACGAATGACTCCTTCCAATTGCAGTTGAAATTCTTCAATAAATCAGTGTTGCCAGTGCCATATGTCTCGCACACTCGTCGAGTGCGTTTTATTCGCTGTCCCGGCGAAATATGATGACGTTAATGTTGCCAGCTGATTGATTTTATTGACTTTCGCACGCTTTGAAGTTTAAACATTCTGTGGTTAGGGCAAGGTGCTGTGTGGTATGCGAACTTGGCTCGCACTGCCGCATCCGAGATTTAAGGAAGATATTTTAGGCCCGTATTATAGGACCTTGTTTAAAACTAGATTAGCGTTGAGTCTATAATAACGTCTTACCATCACGCCTGTATTCCCCGAAGGGGTAAGTAGAAACGTATAGTACACCTACATTTTGCTAGTTACGTACCTAAGTTCTAATACCAAACAGTCATAATCAGCCTATAACGTTCCCATTGCCGGGACACAGGGCTCCTCTCTGTGAGAGGGAGAGTGAGCCGTAATCGCAGTGCGGGCTGATGGATGTCACATGTCTTCGAATGTTTCGTTCTAGGAGATGTCAGTTTCCTAACCATGTTTTCATTCACCGTTTTGAAACCTGTGGTGATGAAATTAAAGTCACCTAATAGTGGTCTAGCCTCATAAATTAGGTGCTAATCCAGACTCTGAGGTGATGAGAATTTCATCTAATATCTTTCCTTGATGGGTGGGCAGGGCACATTGCTCGCAGAACAGATGGCCGATGGGGCCGAAACGTTCTGGAGTGGCGACCGCGTACCGGAAGGCGTAGCGTTGGAAGGCCTCCTACAAGGTAGACCGATGACCTTGTGAAGGCCGCAGGAATCCGCTGGATGCGGGAAGCACAAAACTGGTCGAAGTGGCGGTGCTTGGGGGAGGCCTATGTCCAGCAGTGGACGTCTTTCGGCTGAAATGATTATGATGACGATGATCTTTCCTTTATTTTCGGGACATTAGGGATTTATGTTTTTATTTTTGCGACTTGCTTGCCAAAAATGTAAATTACTTATGGTTATATCATGCTCGTGTCTGGTAATGGGAAGTCGTTTGGGATTTGAAACGACCTGTGTCTATGCCAAGATTCTGTAGTTTCTAACGAGGATTAGTATTACCATAAGTCCATAACTATTGTAGAAAAATTTAATATTGAGTGCAGCTAGGAATCAAGTCAAGGCCGGTTAAATAATATTAAATAATTTCTTGTTAGGTTTCGTACCTCAAAAGGAAAAAAACGGAACCCTTATAGGATCACTCGTGTGTCTGTCTGTCTGTCCTTCTGTCATAGCCGATTTGCTCCAAATCAACTGGACCGATTCAGTTGAAATTTGGTACACATAGGAATTTCTGTGACCCCAAACACGGAGGTGTATCGTAAATAAATGATTTTTTAATATGAGGGTCACTTTTGGGGGGCAAATTAGAAAATTTAAAAAATGTTTTGCGGTCTGTACCGTGTGACATGTCAAATGAAAGAGCTTGTTGTGAGGGTTTTTATAATTTTAAAATAAATAGTTTAAAAGTTAGTTAAAAAAATACAGAAAATAGTTATTTACTATTATTTATAGATAACAGGAAACCCTATAGGAAGTCTATGGTGTTAAAAAACATTGTAAATCTGTCAATATTGAGCGTGCAAACTTACAATTGCTGTTGGAATGTATGGGAGAACATGTTTTTCAACTGTAATGTTAAGTTTGTTCTTGGGATAAAAAACATGGTAGATAACATATTCATTGTACGGAACCCTCACCACGCGAGTTTAACCCGCACTTGTTCGGTTTTTTTTACTGTATTACCTTTTGATTTATTTAGGAAAAAAGCTTACAAACATCATCATCTGCCTGCCTTTTCCCGACTACGTTGGGGTCGGCTACCAGTCTAACCGGATGCAGCTGAATACCAGTATTTTACATGGCGCGACTGCCAATCTGACCTCCACAACCTAGTTACTGGGTAATACGATACCCCTTGGTAAGACTGGTTGTCAGACTTTCAGGCTTCTGACGACCCGTAACGACTGTCAAAGATTTACGAATGACAGCCGGGACCAACGTAATGTGCTGAACGTGCGTTAACGTGCTTTCCGAGGCACGGAGGGGTCTTGGTATGTAAAGATGGTCACCCATCTACGGACCAACCGCGGCAAGCGTAGCTTAACCTGATTGATCGACCCGTGCGGCTGTTATTATTTAGCCACAAGCCCCAAAAAGCTTACGAACATGTCCTTTAATATTATGAATAGAATAAGGCCTAGCCCGCACTGAGAAATCTCTTATAATCTCTGCGAAATCGTTTATATTCAGTGTACGGAGTACGTTTCAGCGCGAATTTTAAATCGCCAGTGCATGCTAGGCCTAAGAATAATTTATTTGCAGAAAATATGGGTGTTACCACTTGTAAAAGTTGGTGGTTTAATGTACAGTCTATATTTTGACTGTTTAACCTGTTAAGCCCCGCGCGACACCGATTCGGAGTCAAACAATAGAATATCAATTGTGTCTCATTAGCTGTCCTTGACCAACTAAATGATTAAATTAAAAGAAAGAACCATCTTTCTTTTAATTTAATCATTAAAGTAATCACGATCACCTCTGATAGATACTAATCTGCCCGAGTTGGTGAAAATAACAGCTAGTCGTGTGACGGGGCTGACTGTGCGAGAAGCTCTAGAGTCTTAAGCTTCTCGGACAGTCAGCCCCATGTCTAGAGCACGGATTCCCAAACTATTTTGGGCACGAGACCCCTTTTCCAAAAAGAACTAGTGATTATTAATAAGGGGTCGATTTTTAGACCTTGTCGACCCCTTAAATCAGTTTTCAGTTTTTGACCCTTTTTTTTGGGGTGGAAAATTATCAAATAACCTCTCCCGCTGGGAAACCGATTTCAACCACTTTGGGAATCCCTGGTCTAGAGTCTAGACATATTTTGTCTCACGAACGACATTGACACCGCGAGCGCTTTTTGGGTGGGATTTTATCAAATAACTTATCCTGCTCAAGGCGGAGCGGGAGGGTGTGTCAGGCTCTTGCTGACTAAAACCCACCCCTGTTACTTCCGTTGCCTGTGTTGCCAGGGGCCTCGGTATTTCCGGACTTTCACACGACGCCGGCAGGCATCGGCCCTAGCGGACCCCTCCACTTGTGCTGACGACATCTCTTTGAGGCGCGCGTGGAACACAACGCGCCGTCGACTCGGGCCTGGTCCTTACCGGACGGCGAGCTACCCATTGCTCACCGTCCGCAAGCCCGCGCCTACGTTGGCCGGAAATCCGCCCGTGGGTAACCATTGGCCACGCGCCAGAAGAACCTTGTGATAATGATAAATGATTTTATTTCTCTAAGTAGGTTTTTACAAACACTTTTAAGGCTCCTTCAAACAGGCGCGACACGCGACGCGACAGAAAGGCACCGCGTGTAGCACTACAAGCGGTGCCTTTGTGTCGCGTCGCGTGTCGCGTTTGTTTGTAAGAGTCTTTATAGTCAACCAAACAAACGACTATCATAAAAATAATACATAGCAACAATACTTTTCCCTTTTTTCTAGTCAAACATTCTGAACAAGAGCTATTGAACCAAGTTCTGAATCAAGGTTAATGCCATCACAGTAGACCATATTCGTATCGCCCGCCATTCGCCAAATTACTCTCCAACTAGTTTACATACAAATTACTAATGGCTGCCAAGTTTTAATGGACTCTTGTCATGAGTTCCGTAGGTAATTTAACTAATACATTAGTATTAATTTATTAGAATTAAAGGTTTTCAGGATTCGTCCATGTTTGAAAATTCATGAAGGTTTCAAGTATTTTTGGCGTCTCTGGGCAAGACCACTTCAGTATCGTTAAGAGATGGTTTGCGAAATGTCGGATTTGTCGAAATGTGAGAGTATTAGCTCCTTTGCGAAATGACAGAATTTCCCTTATACAGCTGTTCACAATCGACGTACCAGCAAGTGCTACATAGATTGTTCTGGAGATCACACTTATAAGGACAAATATTTTTGCCTTTATTGCATAAAGATATTCATACTTTTATAACGACTGAGTTTACGTCTTTTTTGTTCTTAATTGCTTGCCTTAGTATAAGTGAAATAAATTTTTCTCTTTTTAATTATTTCTGATTCAATCAATTCTCCAGCAACTATACATAGTGGTCACAGTAGATCATCACCTGCCGATGATTTAATATTAAAATACAGTAAGTAAGCAAATGTAAATAGTTTGCAGTTATGTAGTTTGAGAATAAAACGGCGGATCCCTAATTGCTTGTCTAAAATGTAGTAGACCGGTTCTAATAAACTGCTTTTATTATAGGTCTGACAAGTTTTATTTGATGATACCAAGGATTTAATCAGAATCGGAAATCAAGAATTAGAAATTTTATTTATTTGTTTTTTTTTTTTAATAACGAAAACTGGTCTTCTCGATATTAATTTACAATCGTTTCTCATTAAAATATTTCATCAATGTCAGGTAGGTAAGTTAACCGCATATATTTTCTAATATAAAAGAAGAGACATACACCTTAATAAGGGAGTGAAGTACTCATGAAAACGAACAACTTTTACGAAAGGACTAACCCTGAAATATGAAAAAAAATAACGGGACAAGTGCGAGTTGAACTCTCGCGGTGAGGGTTCCGTACAATGAATATGTTATTTACCATGTTTTCATCTCAAGAACAAACTTAACATTGTAGTTGAAAAACATGTTCTCCCATACAATCCAACTGCAAATATAAGTTTATATGCACAATATTGAGATATTTACCATGTTATTTTAACACCATAGACTTCTTATAGTTTTCCTGTAATCGATTTTCTGTATTTTTTTCCAAAATTTTAGGTTCAGTATGTTCTGAGATAAGGGAGGGAATGGTCTATTGACATATGAGGAGTAACAGATCAAAGTGTATTAACTCCGTCACTGTAACTTTTGAGATAAAGGCATAATCCATAATACTTTAAAGAGCACAAACAAACAACTTTTCTCTATAATAGGGTTTATTAGCAGTCAATCCAGCAATCCCGTACAACCGTAATCTACATACATTCTTATTATTAATTATCAAAAAAATCCGTTTGTACTATTCTTATTACGGTGGGTGGAGTTAATACACTTTGGTCTGTTAATACTCATATATTTACAAGTATTTATTTTAAAATTTTAACAATCCCTTTCATTTGTTATGTCACACGGTACGGTTTGCAAAACTTTCATTTTTTTTTTCTAATTTGCCCCCAAAAGTGACCCTCATATTCAAAATTCATTTATTTACGTTACACGTCCATGTTTGGGTCACAGAAATTAAAATGTGTACCAAATTTCAACTTAATCGGTCCAGTAGATTTCGAGCAAATCGGCTGTGACCGACGGACAGACAGACAGACACACGAGTGATCCTATAAGGTTTCCGTTTGAGGTACGGAACCCTAAAAAGCTGCTGTTCCATACATTTTGATCGTGTTAACATTGTTTTTTATTGCAAAATGGCTCTGCATTTGATCTCAATCTCGCCTGGTGGAAACCGGTGGATGAGGTTTACGATGGAACGTGCGTGCCCAGAAGATTTCTGATCACTCTTGCTTTGATGGCTGACAGTTATGTTGAAGGGAAGTATATCCCTATTTTACCTGCAATACTGTATACGCTCGTGGCTAAGTAATAACAGCCGCACGGGTCGATCTATCAGGTTAAGCTATGCTTGCCGCGGTTGGTCCGTGGATGGGTGACCATCTTTACATAACGAGACTCCTTCGTGCCTCGGAAAGCACGTTAAGCCGTTGGTCCCGTCTGTTATTTGTAGATATTTGACAATCGTTACGGGTCGTCAGAAGCCCGAAAGTCTGACAACCAGTCTTACCAAGGGATATCGTTATTACCCAGTAAGTGGGTTGTGGTGGTCAGATAGGCAGGCGCTCCATGTAAAATACTGGTACTCCGCTACATCATACTGGAAGCCGACCCCAACATATTATAGTTGGGAAAAGGCTAAGTAGATTGATTTTGACTGTATAAGCTTTTATTTTTTACAATTTCCCGGATTCTGGATTTGTGCCCCGTTGATGGCAATAGACTCCCTCGCCAGTTATGTTTACGTCCCATGTAATAGGGGGCCCTATTACATGGGACGTAAACATAACTGGCGAAATGTGGGTGTACTACAGGTACACCTCTGCCCAACCCTTCGGGGAAACACGGCGTGATATTATGTTATGTTCTTACAAGTTCGTCAGGAAATAACGATACGCTACCTTCATTCAAGTCCATTCATTACATAACATCTCATTTCATTCACAGCAACTTTAAGTACCAGATGATGTAACTTGTTTACCTACAATCTGTCCTTCCTATCTACTCATGCCCTTTACGACTAACCGTGAAGTTATTTACCGACCGTGGGCGCAGTGGGGGCGAGTGTATTGCCAAATATGCAGGTTTGATGCCCGGCTGATGTCATCGGTGGTATCGATTCAAATGAGCTCATAATTGTGTCATATACTGTGGTTAGCTAGAGTGGTCATAAATATTTTTTTGTTACATTTCCGGGAAAAATGGGTGCCTATCGAAGTAACATAGTTAATTATGAGCTTTCTTCAAATCGAACAGAACAAGCAACAGCAGAACAAGGGATTTTTAAGGGTCGGGTAATCGCCATTGACCTTAGCCATATAAACCCGCGTCGTGCTCACGCCGCGCCGCTATGCCGTACGGTTTCATAGGAAATATTTATTTTTGGTATCGAACACATGAATATTTGAAAAAATCACAGATAGAAATATGGATGATAAAATAGTCTGTCCATACAAAAAAAAAACATGAAAATATCTTAAGTGGTTTGAAAGTAATATCCTTTTTTATGCTTAGGGTAGACATTACTTCCTCAATTTATTTCATACTGTGTTTTACTATTATACTTTAATATTCACATATAGAATTGATGTGTACCTATATGCGTTCTAGTTTAACATAAGTACATTTTTGCATAACTTACTTGCGTTATTTGAAGGCGTAATAACAGATTCAAAAGTCACTAAAATCATATGATTATCTGCGCCTTAAGCTTAAAAAATCTTATCAGAAACAATGCACTCCATGATGGGACTACGAAAAAAAAAAAATATAAAGACAATATAGATCCATAATGTTAGTAATATTTTATAGCTAGTGTTAGTAAGCAAAGTAAATTATTATAAGAGTTTGAAGCACAGAAGATGACCAATCAAGGTACAATTTACTCACCTGGCCATCCTTTCCACAAAATGCCTCAAAATGGGAGAATAGAAACTCTCTGACACTGTTTTCAGAATGCTGTTGCTACTGGCCCGTGTTCTATTTACTAGCGATGCGATTTTTTTTCGAATGATCGCATGAAAGCCGTCTGTTCGATTCTGTGCAAACATTTCCGACGCACTGCAGAAACGGGGCAGTCTCAAGAGCATTCTGAAAATATTATTATATTGGACGCGCAAGACAACCAGCGACCTTTTGGTGTAGCTGGTCCAGACCTCCCGTGTCCCGGGTCGACGGCGCGTTGTATTCCACGCGTGCCTCAAAGAGATGTCGTCAGCACAAATGTAGGGGTCCACTAGGGCCGATGCCTGCCGGGGTCGCGGGAAGTTACTAAAAGGTCACCGATGCCCCTGGCAACACAGGCAACAGGAAGCAATACAATGCAAATAGGGTTTTAGTCAGTAAGAGACCCTCCCGCTCCGCCCAGAGCGGGAGAAGTTATTTGATGATTTCCCACCCATAAAAAAAAAGACCTCCCGTGTACAGACATTGACTATAAGTCTTGAATAATGTTATCTTAACTTGGTCGGTACAGCGGTAGAATCTACGTGCCAACATATTACCTCGGACTGCCTCGGACTAATATACTATACCCATTGCTGGGACCACAAGCCTCCTTTCTGTGAGAGGGAGCGGGCCGTAATCCACCACGCCGGCGCAGTGCGGGTGTAATACTTCTTCGTCAGTTTTAAGTTAAAGGAAAATTAGCCACTGCCACTGATAACGAGACACAATTCGACATGCAGCATCATAACAAGCCAAATCATTATAACAATTAGACAATAAGATTGGCAATTCGAGAAAATTGACAATCAAATTGTATCGTGTGGAATAGGTTTAAGAAAATTATCCTTTGAGTTTTTATAAGTACAAAAACCAGTTATATGTACTCCGCCAAAAACTATAACAGCATCCATTCAATAAGCAGTTACCTACCGCAAGTATACAAGGCACCGTTACTTCCCATTCAAGTGGTAAACTTTTTGCCTCAGTCGCTAATCTCGTCACCATTTAAGGTCAGTCGAGTGACCGATTGGTGACCAAGATATTATATATAGACGGGACGGTCATGTTTTATTGGGTATCGGTGTACTGCCTACGTAGGCAATCTGATTGTGGGCATGTTAGGGCTGGCGATGTTGCAAATCTTGTGAACAATTTTTTGAGTAAACTGTTTCCATTAATTTGTAAATCAGCTTCAGGTGGGTATATTATGCCGTCAAACATATGAAGGGGCTCGTGGCTTAACAATTACAACCGCACGGGTCGATCTTCAAGATTAAGCAACACTCACCGAGGTCGGTTCGTGGATGGGTGACAATCAATTACCTACATATACCCAGGGCGGGGTCTCGGACCCCGCCTTGGCTCAGATATCGTGTTACCCAGTAACTGGGGTCAGATAGGCAGTCGCTCCATGGCAAATACGGGTATTCAGCTGTATCTGGTTAGACCGATTTCCGTCTCTGGAGTTAGCTCACTTTTGCAAGAGACTGGCAGAGGTTTCCACGGGGAGTGACAACATTCAATATAGAACCGAACTTTTTCGTAATCTCAATGTGGTAAATTAACTGAACTTAATTATTGTCTCCTTTCGTGATGAATTTTTAAATCACGCTGGTCCGAAATTCTCAAGGTGCGAAGTAGCGCCGGGGGTCGCTCTTTACGCATTTAATATGTTTTTTTTTTTCAAATCTCATCTTCGTTAGAGCTGCATTTAAATACCTGCCTTAGCTAAAACTAAATCTATTATACATATAAGCACAAGACGTGTGCCTAAATATTTCCCATCGGCAAAAATGACGAACTTCCATAAGAACTTTCATCCTCTATTTAACCGCAGATATATATATGATTTTAGTGACTTTTAAATCTGTTATTACACCTTCTTATAATGCAAGTAAGTTATGCATCAATTCTTTATGTGAATATTAAAGAATTGTTGTAAAATACTTTAAGAAATTGATTCAGGAAGTAATGTTCACCCAAAACATAAATACGATGTTACTTTCAAACTACTTATGATGTTTTATGATTTTGTTTTTTTTTTGTATGAAACAGACTATTTTATTATCAGTAATGATATCTGTGATTTTTTCAAATATTCATATTTTCGTTACTAAAAATAAATATTGGTGGCAATTATACGGGGCCGCGGGGGGCTAGGAAAACGCACCGCCCAGTTGCGCAAGACAGAGCCGCGCGGGGTTAGGGAAACGCACCGCCCAGTCGCGCAAGACAGAGCCGCTCGGAGGTTAGGGAAACGCACCGCCCAGTCGCGCAAGACAGAGCCGCGCGGGGTTAGGGAAACGCACCGCCCAGTCGCGCAAGACAGAGCCGCTCGGAGGTTAGGGAAACGCACCGCCCAGTCGCGCAAGACAGAGCCGCGCGGGGTTAGGGAAACGCACCGCCCAGTCGCGCAAGACAGAGCCGCGCGGAGGTTAGGGAAACGCACCGCCCAGTCGCGCAAGACAGAGCCGCGCGGGGTTAGGGAAACGCACCGCCCAGTCGCGCAAGACAGAGCCGCGCGGAGGTTAGGGAAACGCACCGCCCAGTCGCGCAAGACAGAGCCGCGCGGCGCATTTCAGGAGTTAAGGAACCTCTGACGCAAAATTGTATGCTTTGAGACCCAGAGGTTTAGGTTGTGTGTTGTCTGTTAGTGAAGTTAAGATTATTATTAAATAGATATTGGTGCCGATTCCCTTGTTCACAAACTAAACTAATTTTAAGTTCAGTGCATCTTTTTCTTTCTATTGCATTAAGCAAAGGACAGAAGACAAATTAATCAGCGCCTGTCACTACTCCATACAAGTTTAGACGTGATTAAAAACTTGCCTACTAAAATTACGTCAATTTACGTCAAGCGCTGATTAATTTGACAGGACTAAACTAAATATATATCTTCTGTCCTTTTCTTAATGAAATAGAAAGAAAAAGATGCACTGAACTTAAATTTAGTTTATTTTGTGAACAAGGGAATCGGCACCACTATTTTAGAACTTTAATAACATCCACCACTTTTTTTAAAGAGTTTTTAAAGCCTGATAAAGGAAAGGGATGGCTGTTTTTTGCTTGTCGAAAATTATATGAAAACTGCTTTTATCATATGCCATTCTTTTGAGATACATATTTGCATAATTCTTCGGACAGCCCTAATTAATCACATGTAGTTAGGTGCCTAATTGAATAACGGTAGTGCAACATTTTTTACTTTTTTTACTGTCCCGTCACTTAAATGTTTATTAACTATTACTTTCGGTCTTATTCATTGGACACTTTTCTTCTCAGACTGCCTACAGCCATTTAGAGGCTTGATCTGCTCTTCCAAAAGCAACAAGTCTGACCACCAGGACTGGTTGTCAGACTTTTTAGTATCGTCATCAATTCTAACTACATGAATATAGCTAGTAATTTGTGAAACTGCAATTAAAGAACCTTTTAAATAATTCAATGGGACACCATTTTCTCCTGAGTTTCATTTCGCAAATGTGGTTTCTATTTACGAAATATGTGGTTTCGTTGGTCACAGGTTAAAGGTTCTTAAGGTCATCTTTCTCTGGGGCAGGTAGAAGCAAAAGATAGCAGTTATTTTGCCTTGTTTTAAATCGAATAGCAGTTTTAATTCCGATTAAGCACGTTAAGCCATCCCGGCTGTCATATGTAGATCTTTGACAGTCGTTACGGGTAGTCAGAAGTCTGACAAACAGCCTTACCAAGGGGTATCGTGTTACCCAGAAACCGGGTTGTGGAGGTCAGATAGGCAGTCGCTCCATCTAAAATACTGGTATTCAGCTGTTTCCAGTGCAACTGGAAACCGACCTCAACATAGTTGGCAATAGTTAGGCAGATTGATTGATCTGCTCTTTCAAAAATGAATTGAGTCCATTGGACAAGACATTGGACTAGCAAAACGTCATATTTGCACAATATAAATTATGGACAGTATGGAATGTAGGCCTATTTTTTTAAATAACTACATACGCTCTATTTTAAAAAGATCGCGGTGGCCACTCTTTTGGTCGTAGGATCGTAGGTCTAGGTCGTAGGTTCGAACCCAGACAGGCGCTTTACTTTGTCTAAATTATTTCATTACCACTGCTCTCAAAACGGTGAAGGAAAACATCGTGAGGAAACCGGCATGTCCTAGAACCAAAAATTCGAAGACATGTGACATCTACCAACCCGCGCTGGGCCCGCGTGGTGGATTACGGACCTCTCCGTCTAACAGAGAGGCGGTCTGTGTCCCAGCAGTGGGAACATTGTAGGCTGATGATGATGACCACTCGTTTCGACACGGCACCCACTGACACTGGTAGCACCGCGACAACTGGGTCTCGTCAATAAGCGCGTCTGTGTGAGTGTGTCGTTTCCAACGTGTACTACGTAGTTTCTGTATTGTCTATATTTATACTGTGTCATTTGTCTTTGGGATGAAAATGAATATAGACATCAATGACCATTAAGGCTCGTGCAGACTGAGGCGATATCGCGGGCAGGACAGGCATATTGCTGCCTGTCGCGCCCGCGTTATTGCGCTAGCCTGCACGAGCCTTTAGCCATAAGGTGGGCTTTGCTTATATGGGCATAAAAAATTTACAGTAGGTACCTACGGCGTATTACCAAATCTCTTGTCAAGTCTTCATTTTGATCAATAAAGTTACATTTATCCAGTTCATACCAAATGAAAAACCAAGACATAGCGCTGCGAACAATACAGTGAAGCCATTCCAAAAACTACACCTCGCTCTGTGCGCGTTTCAACCAAACTACGCCTTAGTAAGTGCACACATGTTTACGAAACCGGCCTCACGTCGTCACTGTTGACAGCGCTGTCTTGGGTTTTTATTTGGTATGAGTTATCCAGTTCATTATAAAATGAAAATATAATGATAATGCCACTGAACATTAAGATTTTCTACTAAGAGTGAATTTCACAAATTAAACAACGTAATCAGCACTCTTTGTAGTTCCATGAAACATGAGGCTCCAGGGGCTAGTGTCCTTGGGTTCATTAGAGTATTCAAGTGTGGTTTAACCACGCTGCGCTGGGGTCGGTGCATTTCATTCATTAATTGTTACTGAACCAGCGTTGCCGTTAGCGTACATTTTACACATTTGACGTACCTTTTAAGCCTCCCTGTGTAATGTGTAATGGGGTCCATTTGACGTACCTTTTCAACTTAACATCCAATATTTGAATCCGCCGCCAATACGAGAAAACAAGATAGATCTTCGGTCCTAAGTAACACAGTAGCAGCACAGTCAGATACGATACAGAACACACACTACTCTACTCACAGGGCGCTTGTTTGCAAAGAGGATAGTTTTGATAAGTAAATTTTGTTTTGTATTTTTAAGCGCGCGAGATATTGGTCTCTGCGATAAGGGGAAGCGATTTTTCCCTTAGTCGACTCTTACGACACTCTCAGGGGGGTGGGGTGGTGCCACACCATAGGTCATTCAATGATTATTCTTACTAACAAGTTTATATTATAATTAATACATACCTAACGTCCTAGATCTCCTGGGCTAACTAAAGGTTAGTGAAGGCATTTGTTGCAACAAACATGCATGACTTTATTGTAGAATTAGTTATGTAACTAATTCTACAATAAAGTCATGCATGTCTGCTAACTTTATTGTAGAATTAGTTACATAACTAATTCTACAATAAAGTCATGCATGTTTGCTTGATAATGCTCATTATTGACAGTTAAAACTAAAATAATAAATTAATTATGTAATTAATTTATTATTTTAGTTTTAACTGTCAATAATGAGCATTATTATGTATAGTATGTTTTTTAATGTTCAGATTATGGATATAACTTGAACCACAATCACGATTGCAGTCTCTCCTTGTCTCGAATTCATTGCGAGAGAGTGAGAGAAGCAGTAGTGAGTGATTTTAGTAAAAGCATTGCTGATGTACCTTTTTAACCCAAAATGTACCTTTTCAGCGCTGGATATGTACCTTTTGGGAACTCAGTTGCGGTAACACTGTACTGAACATAATCGACACAACTACACCGCGCACGAAGCTGTCAGTGTCAATATTTCACAACAATGATGACACTGTCCGCTCTCTATTTCATTTTGTTACCTACATATGTACAACTCATTAAACCTAACTTGGGTTCCGTACGTCTGTTTCGGGTGACCACCGAAAATCAGCGCCGTGCTATGGGTCCCCATAGCACAGCATCATGCTGAGTGGAAGCCTTTCACAGTCATGACGTGCAGCCGACTTGTGTTTTGTGATTAATGTGATTATGTGTAGATGTGTTTACCTACTCTAGGTCTTTTTACCCGACTGCCTCAGGAGGGTAATGTTTTTCGAGAGTATGTATGTATGTATGTATGTATGTATGTATGTATGTATGTATGTATGTATGTATGTATGTATGTATGTATGTATGTATGTGTGTATGTCTATTTCTTTGGCACGCTCTGTAGCCTAAACGGCTTGATGGATTTTAACATATGAGGTGTCGTTAGATTCGTGTTAAATGTGGGAGTGACATAGGCTATATAATATTTATATACTGCATCTGCAAATACAAAAAAAAGGAGGGGAAGGGTTTTTTTTTAATTAATTGCAACAATATTGGTATCAAATAAAAGCTAGTAATGAGTAATTTTCAAATATACGAGGGTCATTCAATAAATACTTAGCCTACAAAAAGTAAACGAAAATTTTGGAAAAGTGACTTAGCCCAGCGATGCTCCAACTTTTTTAACCCGTCCGAAAAATAGTTTTTGTCAAACTCTGCAAAATAGGCCTCCGTGGCGGCGATGACCTCCTCATTCGATCCATATCTATTCCCGGCGAGTGATTTTTTCAGATTAGGAAACAGAAAGAAGTCACAAGGGGCCAAATCTGGAGAATACGGTGGATGGGGCAACAATTCGTAGCGTAATTCGACCAATTTGGCCATGGCAACGGCAGACGTGTGAACCGGTGCGTTGTCGTGGTGAAACAACACTTTTTTCTTCGCCAGATGGGGTCGCTTTTTCTTTATTTCGGCGTCGAATCGGCCCAATAAATCGGCATAGTACAGCCCTGTAATTGTTTTACCCTTCTCGAGGTAATCGATGTAGATCACACCTTGTGAATCCCAGAAAACGGTGGCCATAACTTTTCCGGCCGATTTTACAGTTTTCGCCTTCTTTGGAGCACGTTCCCCGGTCTGGATCCATTGTTTTGATTGCTCCTTGGTCTCTGGTGTGTATCAGTGGATCCAGGTTTCATCGACGGTCACAAAACGACGCAAAAACTCCGTTGGATTCCGCTTAAACAGCGCCAAACACGTCTCCGATGTGGTCTCACGGTCGCGCTTGTTTTCTGGTGTGAGTAAACGCGGCACCCATCGCGCCGACAGCTTTCTCATGCCGAGTTCCTCGTGAAGAATATGATGCACTGTTCCTTCTGAAGTGCCTACAGTCTCAGCTAGCTCCCGAACCTTCAATCGGCGATCTGCCAATACGAAATCATGGATTTTTTTAATGTTTTCCTCCGTAGCAGCTGTTTTCGGTGCACCTGGACGTGGTTCATCAAAAACCGACGTACGGCCACGTGCAAATTCGTTGAACCAATTATTGACGGTGGCCATCGATGGAGAAGAGTCACCGTACACAGCATCCAAGCGCTCTTTGATTTCGATGCGCGTTTTCCCTTCCAAAAATAGGAATCGAATCACCGAACAATATTGCTCTTTTTCCATTTTTATAAAACCGATCGACACGTTCGCTTCCATAAGTTGTCAAATTAAAACAAATGAAGGGATTGGAATGAAAATTTGAAAAAAGAATTAAAAAAGAATGTGCTACACTGTGGTAAAACTCTTTTGAAACTACAGCGCCCTCTGGCGATGAGGCTAGGTACTTATTGAATGCACCTCGTATATATATTAATAAAACTAAAAAGCTTGAAATAAAATAAATTATTTAAAAAACAAAAAACCCGACTGCAAAGGCGGGGGGACAGTCGAATACCCTGAAATATGGTGTAAGTTTTGATTGTCCCCGCCTGCGATACCAAAATTCTATAGATTATAATGCTTGTTTTTCCCTTTTGATTTATGTGTTTTTGCAGTCAGGTTTTTTGTTTTTTAAATAATTTATTTTATTGTATGCACGTGTTTCTGTGACAAATAAACTTATATTTCATTATTTCTTGAACTCGGTTTAGGTTTGTTGATCGCGTAGGAACCTACTACGCTTTGGAATGGGCAACTAGTTTCATATTTCTGACTGGCCGACCCCTTGACAATTCAAAAGTGCCTGTATTTGGTGTATTTGAAATAAATACTTTGAGTTAGAGTTTTGAGTGTTCCGTTTAATTTGTGAAATTCGCCCTATGTAGGTAAGGTACAGCTGTAATCCCAGACCCAGTCCACGCACAATAAAGTTTATTAAAACAACTATAAAACGTTAACCATTTATGTAGAAGTTATAAACTAATCTGGATACAATCAAACAAGATATTCTGATCGCGTCGTAAAATATTTGCACAATAACACTTTATGCACATGCACTTTGAATAATTGATCTTGTACAGTCGGGTGCAGTAATATTATAATTCTAAATAGTTCAGATATACCTGGGTTTAGGTGTATTAAAAATTGCATTAAAATAGCCCTCTACCTTTCGCGATACTCAACGCCTGGACTAGGTCAGTCTGGCTACCACCTTCTGGATATTATTTTTTCTACGCCATGACCTGTTTTCATGTGTCTCAACAGAGACATTTTCCAAAAAAAATTGCGATTGTTATTTTAAAAAATCGCAACGTTGAGGCTATAAAAACATTCTGGGGTCTTGTTCTTGAGTACTTAGTTCTATTCTGTGTTTTTGTTCTTCGTTCTAAATTAATGTTAATAGTGTATTTAAAACGTTAAAAATTATTGATTGTTAATTTCTTTCCTAATTTTATTTTAAATTTAAGAATAATTTTAGTTTTATTTTTTTGCTGTGCCTGACACGATCCGTAATTGTACCTTAGCTCTAAGCCTTTGTAATACCTTAAACAACATTATGGAATGCAATTAAAGATATGAATATGAAAACCATTACCTTTCGCTGGAATTGCATTTGGTTTTTAGTAAATCTCTTGTAAGTTTTGCAAGGTGCAGCGTTATCTCTGCGGTTTAAACCTATTAGTTTATGTTATGTATCTGGCCATCAATTTTTTATTCTTTATGTTTCTGATTTTCAAATTTGATTATGATTTGAACAAAGATGTCAGTTTTTCATAGAAAAAACGTCAGTTATCAGAAGTTTCGTATTCCACGCGCGCCTCAAGGAGATGTCGTCAGCACAAAAGTAGGGGTCCACTGGGGCCGATGCCTGCCGGGGTCGTGGGAAGGTACTTATGGGTCACCGAGGCCCCCGCAACACAGGCAACAGGAAGGAATACGGGTGTGTTTTAGTCAGTAAGAGTCTGACACACCCTCCCGCTCCGCCCAGAGCGGGAGAAGTTATTTGATGATTTCCCAGAAGTTCAATCAATTTCGGACTTTATAATGTAAAATTTTACCAAGTAAGTACCAAGTATACATATGTTATTGATTGTTGAATTTTGCAAATGGTGTATTTTTCAAATTTGGTTTTGAACCAGATAAAAGGGGCCGCTTCCAGTTTTCGTTTTTTCTGGGTTCCGGACTATTTACCACTAGCCGCATAGAATCCTTGAAGTTCGAAGACGCCGGCGAGTCCGTAATGGTGCGACACATAATCGTCGTATAACTTGGAATTCGCTCGAGGAGCGCTACGCCTTGCAGTTGCAGTTCGTCAGTATCGAGTTTTTACCTTCACGTTTTATTGCTATAGATATTAAAGAGTTATTAGTACTTTCTGCGGTAACCTTTTAATACTAGTTGATTTGCTTACCCAGGTCTGTTTTGGTCGGGATAACTTAGGTTCATCTTTATACGATTAATTAATTTGAAAGTTTACATAATTTAGGGCCACGATCCTAAAATCGATTGCATCTCTCTTCATTAAACCCAAATTATCGGTTCTATTGCAGAACCGATAATTTGCGTTTTTAATTCGGGTTTTAACTTAAGTTTTTTTTTTTTTTAAATTAAATAAATTTATTTATTTATTTAACAGTTTATGTACACACATATAAACAGACAAGAAGAAAGGAACAGAAAACTACGTACGATTTTTGTGCGATTCCTTTTTTAAAATATCATTAAATAACGTGTTTTTTTTTCTTTATTTATTTAGGGACATTTATAATCGCAATGCGTAGGTATGTCAGTTCCATCGTTCCCTACATACAATTTATACGTGTTTATAACTGTTAAAGTGGTAAATTTTCATTTTTATTTCGCTACGCGACTTACCCCTTTAAGTCAATTCAACCAGGAACGTGCTACGTGGATTAATAAGTTATTTGCTATACTTACTTACAGACCCATCAACACCATTAATATTATGAATGACACACTCAAAACAGCTGCACTTATCTCGCTCTACCAGGACACAAAATGCCACCTGTCCCACCCCATTTATATTTTAACAAATCACATCAAATAGTCAATACTTCGGGACGTATCACAAAAATAATCTTATATAACCAATCAACTCTTCGCATCTAACACAGTTGACCTTATGATAAAATTGATATTTTTTACATAAAGGGCAGTTTGCACACCTGCTTCTTTTGCTCCCCTAGTAGCGTGCGGCAGTGGACAGCTGAAAGAGATAATATCAACATTTAAAAGTAGGATATTACACATGTATGCGGTGTTAAAATTCTTTCCCTTTCAGAAGGGTAGTGTAACCCAGTTTTTATTCTAAACTGGTCGCAAAGCAATTTATTATCTTTAGTGTTTGTTTCGTTCGCGATTTCTGTCACCACTCTGAGCCGGTGCAATCAACCGAAAGCTGTTTCCGTTTAAACAGATTTTCGTTTCGGCAGATTTTTGTTTCGTCTGATTTTCCACCTGCTGGTTAAAGACGTATATGAATAAGGGGTGAAACTTCGAGATAGAACTTAAGAGATAGATTATTGTTAAATTCTAAAAACCAACTGTACATTTGCACAAGCAATTTAATTTAGCTTTCGGATCTACGTAAGACATTTTGTCGTCACATATACCCTTCTCATTAAATCACAGTAGACGGCCAACAGTTGCGACACCCTTTGTTAGATTCAAGTTAGCAGAATCTAGGCGACTGTGTAGGATGATCGCCTGTCTAATACTTGAGTGATGATCGGAATTAATCTTTGACAGTTGGGACTTTGTTGAATTAATCGTTTAATGGTACTGGGGAATGAATCATAGAACTGGAAGGCAAAGGGATACAGAGAAATAACCAGTTAAATCATCACGCTTGCTTTAACTATTGATGTACTGTAACCACCAATCTTTTAAGCAGGACGAAAATGACGTTTGACTTGGTAGGTCCAGGTTCAATAATGGACTCTCTTGAAGAAATGAGCAATGATCTAAAAGATCACAGAATTCTATCAACTTGATAGATATTTAGATATATCCTACTAATATTATAAATGCGAAAGTTTCTAAGAATGGATGGATGGATGGATGTTTGTTACTCTTTCACGCAAAAAGTACTGAACGGATTTGAATGAAATTTGGCGCACAGAAAGTTTATAACCAGGAATAACACATAGGATACTTTTTATCCCGATATACCCACGGGGTCAAAACTTAAGCGGGTGAAACTGCGGGGCGTATCTAGTATTGTATTAATTGGTCAAGGACAGCTAATGAGACACAATTGATTTTCTGTTGTTTGACTCCGAATCGGTGTCGCGCGGGGCTTAACAGGTGAATAGTATCCAAGAATTAAACTATGCTGGTCTGTACGTCCGGCTCACTGAAGCTACCTACTTCCTGACTGGACAATATATTTATATTTCCCATCCGCCGCGTATATTATACTGCTCCCTTGGTTTCGTAGTCGTAAGCGCGACTACTGGGGTCCTGGGTTCGATTCCCAGGTCGGGAAAAGTATTATTGGGTTTTTCCATTAGGAATTTCTTAGTAACAGCCCGGAGTTTGGAAGTTGGTGGTGTGGTACCCCCGTGCCTCAGAAAGCACGTTAAGCCGTTGGCCCTGCGCCTGATCTCTTTCCGGTCTTGTCGGATTGCCGTTCCATTAGACTATGAGAGTGACAGAAGAGAGAGTTCACCTGTGTCTGCGCACACACGTGCACTATAATATCTCCCGCGCCGAAGGCTGGTCTCCGCTGAGATTGGTACATATTCCACGGCAGGAGCTAAAATAGTAGCAGTAAAGAGACAAGAAGAAGCTTTCGATGTTTATTCTTCATCATAATTCCATAGTTTCTTTAATCGATGGCACCGGACGTTGGGATGGCAAAATCATGCGTGAGATTTTTTTTGTTGATTCACGGACTAGTTTAAGACAAAAGCGTTAGGGTACTCCGCGAAATTCAGTTTTTTTTTTACGTTTTTTTGCAATTTTCAGGTCAGTGTCAGGTTGTATGTTGATCTTAATATAATTCGCGGCCATAGCAAATATTTATTTATAGAATTATAATCATAAAAATCATCAATACAACCCTCTAAGTTCATGTTACCCAATCAAACTCAAAGAATTTATTTCAAATAAACCAAATACAGGCACTTTTGAATTGTCAAGGGGTCGGGGTCAGAGGAGGCGGTACGGTTGAGGGAAAGGCAAATTTCGCGCCCTCTCACCCCTGGCCGCCGCAGGAGACGCCCTGGGCGTCGGGACTCCCGGGCGGATTTCCGGCCACCGTATGCGCGGGCTTGCGGACGGTGAGCAATGGGTAGCTCACCGTCCGGTAAGGACCAGGCCCGGGTCGACGGCGCGTCGTATTCCACGCGCGCCTCAGAGATGTCGTCAGCACAATGTAGGGGTCCACTAGGGCCGATGCCTGCCGGGGTCGCAGGAAGGTACTAATGGGTCATCGAGGCCCCCGCAACACAGGCAATGGAAGGAATACGGGTGGGTTTTAGTCGGTAAGAGTCTGACACATCCTCCCGCTCCACCCAGAGCGGAAGAAGTTATTTGATGATTTCCCATCCAAAAAAGGTAGTCCGTGAAATTCTAATTTTCTTACGTTTTTAGTAATTTGTAGGTCAGTGTCGGGTTGTATGTTGATCTAAATATGATTCGCGGCCGTATTAAATATTTATTTATAGAATTTTAATAATAAAAATCATCAATGCAACTCTCTAAGTTCATATTACCATATTGAATGACTACTTCATGAAATCATGACATTTAAGACCAATTCTAACATAAGGAGCTGTATTTCTGTTTCTAATGAATATAATTCTGTAAAGCCATATTTGTTATGGTCGCGAATCATATTCTAATCAACATACATCCTGAAACTGACCTGCCAATTGCAAAAAGTAAGAAAATTTAAATGTTGCGAGCTACCTTAGCGCATCCCCCTTAAAAGGAAATTGTTATAAGCTCAACCACTTATAAAAGTGAAGCCGATAGACCATACGAAAGTCCTACTTTTAACTTTAATGGTTATTGTCTGCCATGTTGCAGAAGTGATGGATAACTAGTAACTGAATGAGGTTTATATTTAGAAAGGTCCCGAGGTTCTCGCAATTAATTTCCCTCACTTGCCTTATCCGTTTTACACATTATATCGTCGATACGGATAGTCAGAAACCCGAAATTATGACAAAACAATCTTACCAAGGGGTATGCGCCTCTGCTTATTTTTAATTATTTTATTTTGAAATTGTTTTTTTTTTATTTATTTTGCTACTATGGACGCATTCGTTTTTACATCGTCCTCCCATTTAGTTATAAATTCAACATTATTTATACTAATCTTTATGTAACAATATAATTTAAAAGAGTGTCCATGGAGTTTCTTGCCCGTTCTTCTCCATAGGTACCTACTACGCTTTGGAATGGGCAACTAGCTTCATATTTCTAACTGACCGACTCCTTGACAGTTCAAAAGTTCCTGTAAATGGTTTAATTGAAATAAATGCTTTGAGTTTGAGTTTATCGTATTACCCAATTACCCAATACAGTTATTGGGTTGTGGGGGTCAGATAATATTCAGCCGCTAGTCGCTAGTCGGTAGTAGCGCGATAGACGCTCCATGTATAATATTCAGCTGCATCTGGTAACACTGGACACCGAACCCAACAAGGTCGGGAAAGGGCAGAGACCCAGTCAGATGTTGACCTACCTATCCGTTGGTGTAGTTAGAAGTGACTCAGAGGTTACTTCCAATGCAGGAGCGTTCTTTTGTGTGACAATAACAAATAATGAACTCCAATCAGTCCGTCAAGCGTATTCTGAGATCTTCCCTCTCGCGGTCGAGAGGGAAAATCTCAGAATACGTTTGACTTCATTGTGCGGTTACCACAATGCAATTTCCAAAGTGTTCTTTTGGCATCTGAACTCTTTCTACAAAAGATTTCCATTCCGTTAGTAGCTGGTTCTTATCACCTGTCATCTAATAAATTCTTCGCTATCTTGATGTATTTGAAAACAAGCTCCATCAGAAACCTCATATCCTTTTCAATGATCTAGAAACCACGATATTTATTACTATATCTTCATTTTAATGAGCTAATATATATGCCAAATTACATGCAAACTAACAATAAAACACACCATCCTTTTAAGGAGATGTGGAAAATATTCAACACTTGATAACGTCATTTCATAGGAATGATCAGAAGGACCATTTGTAAAATAGCCTTATATAAAAGAGTGACAGTAGCCGGAGGCTACCGGGAGCGAGTACAGGAATCATAGTCGTTGCCTGTTGTTGTTGTGCCATTACTTTAGATTGGACATCTATGTTAAGGCGCTAACAAGACGCAAATGACCAAAATAGGCTTGTTTTAAGAAAAAAATATTGCAAAATGTGTGTAGTTTGTGGAAGCGAAAAAAATATATGTTAACTTTGAGCATATTTCCCAGAACTTGGTTGTTACCAAAACACGTTTTGGAAAAAAATCTCTATACAAACTAAAGTTAAACTAACCTCTTACCTTGAGTTCTAATCCAAAATATCTGTATTAAATATAAACATACGTTACGTATTCAATTAATAACAAGAGCGTCTTATTTGAATGCAGAACTTGGTTGTTCTTTATTTTCGATTACTCAACTCAATTTTGAGTAAATAGATAATTGCTTCATATTTCGCAATAAATTACAAGCGTTGTGCCATCGCGCTTCTCTTTCTTTCCTATGCAATCTGACAGTGACCGCGGTTTAGGCGTTGTCAGCTTCTTAAGGCGGCTTCTCACGGTGCGTGATGTTGCGAACGGCCGCGGACCAGCCCGCACGGCAGACGACCACGGACAGCCACGCATCGCACAGCAAGGCTCTTGCAACAGTGCGTGTCAGTCTGTGTGGGTCTTGAGATTCGAAGCCACTTTCATTCCAAAATACAAAGCGAAAGAGAACTCGTAAAGAGAGCGCACCGCACCTTTGGACTTTGAAGTTACCGACTCGCCGAGGATCGGACACACCGTGACGCACATGTCTTGCGCTACCACGGACGATACTCTTTCCATAGTGCGTCGGTGCAAGCTGGTCCGCGTCCTTCTTGAATATCACGCACCGTGGGAAGCCAGCTTTAGAGATTTCAGAGCAAAGCTTCTCGGACTGCCTTTGGTCGTTCAACTCAACCTAAAATGGTCAGGTGGCTTTGGTAACATTGTAGTGTTTGAATAGCTGTTTACATCGCAATAGCTTATAGAATATAAATAACCGTGTAAACATCATCTATTTTACAGGCGTTGAATTTTTGTCCCTTACGTTACCTTTGTTGCTCACGGTGCGAGCATTGGAACTTCTGATCCCACCTCATCATTGCCTGGCCTTTTTTTGGCTTCCAGCCAAACCGTATCCAGCTGAATACCAGTATTTTCCATGGAGCGACTGCCTATCTGATCTCCACAACCCAGTAACTGGGTAATACCATACCCCTTGGTAAGACTGGTTGTCAGTCTTTCGGGCTTTTGACGACCCGTAACGACTGTCAAAGATCCACGAATGGCAGCCGGGACCAACGGCTTCAGGTGCTTTCCGAGGCATGGAGGGGTCTTGGTATGTAAAGATGGTCATTCATCCACGGACCAACCGCGGCAAGCGTAGCTTAACCAGATAGATCGACCCGTGCGGCTGTTATTACTAAGCCACGAGCTCCTTCTGATCCCGCCTGTCATACGCAACTACCTCATTATAGAAAACTGCACCATATTCGGTGTCGGCGGATCATTGTCGATCGCGCCTACGGGCAGCCTACGCAGTCCTTAAACGTATTGTCGACAGCATTCCTATGAGCTGCTTAGTGACAGATAGGCCTAATGGGCCTCATTAGCATTTCTGTTAGACCTTGCTCGGTTATTATGTAGTTTGAGTGAGGTGTCATTAGGAAATGGGAAGTCAGAGGTGGTTATGTTAAACGGGTGAGGGAGAGGCAAACTCCGCGCCCCTAGCCGTAGGGCGTCGGGAATCCCAGGAGGATTTCCGGCCACCTTAGGCGCGGGCTTGCGGACGGTGAGTAATGGGTAGCTCGCCGTCCGATAAGGACCAAGCCCGGGTCGACGGCGCGTCGTGTTCCACGCTCGCCTTAAAGAGATATCAGCACAAGTGTAGGGGTCTACTAGGGCCGATGCCTGCCGGGGTCGCGAAAAGTCCGAAAGGAATACCGTGGCCTCTGGCAACACAGGCAACGGA
Organism: Atethmia centrago; assembly: GCA_905333075.3. Taxonomy (NCBI): domain Eukaryota; kingdom Metazoa; phylum Arthropoda; class Insecta; order Lepidoptera; family Noctuidae; genus Atethmia; species Atethmia centrago. The sequence continues at coordinate 23,206,592 of HG995385.1, forward strand.
AGGAACACGGGTGGGTTTTAGTCAGTAAGAGTCTGATACACCTTCCCGCTCCGCCCAGAGCGGGAGAAGTTACTTGATAATTTCGCACCCAAAAAAAAAGGAATTGTTATCTTGTGATATGCGAGGTTAGCACGTTGACTGGTAAATCGAAGCGTTAAATAAAGGAGGTCTTGACATCCTATAGAAGGGAAAAAGAGATTTTGGTGAACCCTAACTGGGCTTGAATGCTAAGATTGTAGCGATCAAAGTAACCTGTTTTCGACACAGGATCCAACCAGGCGTGACTGGACTGAAATAAAAGCCTTTTTTATCATTCAGTATTTTTTGCGCGAAGAAATAATATTTTGGACCTCATGTGTATGTAGGATCTCATATCATCAATCCTCGACATTATCTCACACAGGGAAACCAAATAGCTTTACTACTTTTTTCTCCATGTCGCCAAGATTAGTTAGACAGGAATAAAGAGTCTGACTGCCCAACTGTTTATGTCCTTTCTAGGCTGAATTTTCTAAATGAATCCGATAGTACTTTAAATCATAAATCTAACATCCTTATACATAGAATTTTATGTTGAACGTAGGAAGATGATCTGTTTTACATTTCAGTTCGTTCCTAAATCAGTGGAATGGCATGTAATTGACAAAGATAGACTTTTACTGTGTTGTGGGTAGATCGATGATTTATTGTTTTAACTTTTACGAGGGTACCTTTGATTTTAAGGATTGTAAGAGTCACCATGAGCGATTGTTTGTTACTAATTAGGAAAACTTTGTCATATGTGCAGTGATTTTGTAATTTATGGTCTTAGTAAAGGCTTCCTACGTTTCTACTGGTACAAATTCTAGGTTTAGACTAGAAGGTTCCAAGGGTATCAATGGGTCGATCTGTCAAAATTTCCTTTGATTTTAAGGATTGTAGGAGTCACCATGAGCGATTGTTTGTTACTAATAAGGAAAACTTTGTCATATGTGCAGTGATTTTGTAATTTATGGTCTTAGTAAAGGCTTCCTATGTTTCTACTGGTACAAATTCTAGGTTTAGACTGGAATGTTCCAAGGGTATCAATGGGTCGATCTGTCAAAATTACCTTTGATTTTAAGGATTGTAAGAGTCACCATGAGCGATTGTTTGTTACTAATTAGGAAAACTTTGTCATATGTGCAGTGATTTTGTAATTTATGGTCTTAGTAAAGGCTTCCTACGTTTCTACTGGTACAAATTCTAGGTTTAGACTAGAAGGTTCTAAGGGTACCGCGGGGTCGATCTGTCAAAATCACGCCAAAATGCACTGATTTTCACATATCGAAGCGTGGGTTTACGCTAAGTTTCGTCTCTGTATCATTTGTAGTAAAAGAATCTGCTCGAACATACGAATCAGACAAGTCCTTGTCTATTGGAGAGCTCGAAAGGATTAATAAAACGCAAACTTTAAGGTCTATAGTCCCTTTTTTAACCCCCGACGCAAAAACGACGGGGTGTTATAAGTGTGTGTGTATATGTGTGTGTCTGTCTGTGGCATCGTAGCTCCCGAAAGCAAGGACCGATTTTGATTTTGTTTTTTTTGTTTGAAAGGTGACTTAATCGAGAGTGTTCTTAGCTATGGTTCAAGAAAATCTGTTGAGTTGAAAAATTTAAAATTTTAAAAACTCCCGTTACTAACATAATTATCTAAAAAGTAACAAAATAATACGTATTGGGCCCTTTCAGTTTAATATAAATTTAGGTAATATTTTGAGCCAAGCATCGTCTAGTCGGGGCATGGCTAAAGAAAATGTCAAACAGACGAGGCTAGTACCTAGCAATACTGAATGTATGCTATTGTAGAAAGAATAGCTGCTGTTAACTTACTATTTCCATTAGCCGTCCCCCGACTCGACGACGCTTGGCTCAAAATATTACCTAAATTTATATTAAACTGAAAGGGCCCAATACGTATTATTTTGTTACTATTTAGATAATTTTGTTAGTGTCGGGGTTTTTTAAATTTTAAATTTAACTTTTATTTATTCCCAATCCTTTCCGAGCCTTCTTAATCTAGAACTCTTAAAGAAAGATCTTTTTCGGGACATCGTTCTGCGAAATAAGTTTTCATTAGGTCTATTTCACTAGATCATAGCTTTATACATACATACAAAACTCGGCGTGAGTTTTGTTTTTCTACCCATCGGGGTAAGCAGAAACTATAGATCGCCACCTGCTACGCTCCTTACATACCCTTTTGCTTCGCCTACGTTAATACATCTGGTCACACACGCACGCCGGTTGCGAGTACTACGCACCTGACCTTTCTGAAGAACATCACCAATGAGGTCACTATAATGTCTTCCTGGGGCGTCTCCCCCGGCGTTTCCGCTCATATCTGCCTTGTAAATACCTTTTGTTAATCTCCTTTCATTAATCCTCTCAACATGACCAAACCATCTAAGCATCCTCTTTTCAATTTTTGTCACTACAACTACATCTTCTTTTAATCATAGCTTTATCTAGCCTATTATTGAATGCTTTAGCCATTATTACCTCTATTTTACTTCTAACTGGAATCCGGGACAAACTTATACAACAATACATAACATAACATAATCAGCCTATAATGTTCCCACTGTTGGGACACAGGCCTCCTCTCTGTGAGAGGGAGTGAGCCGTAAACCACCACGCGGGCCAAGTGCGGGTTGGTAAATGTCACATATCTTCGAATTTTTGGTTCTAGGACATGCCAGTTTTCCCACGATGTTTTCCTTCACCGTTTTGAGAGCAGTGGTGATGAAATAAATTACACAAAGTAAAGCGCCTGTCTGGGTTCGAACCTACGACCTACACTCGCAAGTCGCGGCCGTTACCGCTGGGCCACCACTGCACTCAACGGGACAAACTTGACCGCTCATAATTATTTATACATTTCCTATAGGTACATACAGGAAACAGAATCAGACCCTGTATTAACCTTACCTTCCTAGGTAATAAAGTGCCAATATTATAATACACCATCAACGAGACATTAAAATACTCTAATTCCAACGGATTAGGGTTGAAAACTGATTGCATTTTCATGGAAATGAATGATTCACCTCTACGTTCAGTTACATTTTATAAGATAACAAAATAACTCTTATTATAACGGATTATAGTTTAAAATTGATTGAAATTTCTCTACAAATGTATGGTTTACCTCCTAGTGGAGTTTACAGGAATCGTAAAACACTAGAAGTGCTAACATTCGCAAATAGAAATCGTGTGAATGAACTTTAATGTTGATTGAATTCTGCTTCCAATGTGGTGTGTAGTGACCTTTATGAGCAATATTTTAGATGGGCTTTCATTATGTTTGTAAATGTTTATGTTTTAACATAGCTGGTGTCTGTCTGGGATGGAAAGACTCCCCGTTGTTCATAATTGAAATCGGCGTTAATGGCTAAATGTAAGAAACCTACATAGTTCGGAAAAGGTTAGGTGATATCTGTAATATCACCTAGCCTTTTTCGAACTATGTAGGTTTCGGCTGCTAGTCTAACCGTATTTAGCTGAATACCACTATGTTACATGGAGCGACTGCCTAGCTGACCTCCACAACCCAGTTACTGGGTAATACGACACAAATAATAATGACAATCAGCTTCAAAAGTTATCGTCATAGTATTCAAACATGCTAAATTTTCTGATCGAATTAGCTGAAAGCGGTGCATTAAAATAGCGTCCACGACTTGCTACACTCAAATGTACGTCTGTCATACCTGGAGCAGTCAACCGGCTACCGCCTTGCTGATTTGCTAATATTTTGACCCCGGTACAAGTTAAGTGGTGGCGCTTGGGGGAGGCCTGTATCTATTTCGGCTGAAATGATGAATGATGATGATGACAAGTTATTCTCATGTAGTTCCTGTCGATACGAGTGAAGAGGATACTTAGGTACCTCGGCTGAAAGAATCAGGCAAGCACATACTTTTACTATGATATGGAGCGGGCTGTGCTCGGAGTTTTTTTGAAGGATACAATCAGGAATGAAATTATCCGGAAAAGAACCGGAGTTACCGACATAACGTGGGGAGTAAGCAAGCTGAAGTGGCAGTGGGCTGGTCACGTTTGTCGAAGGACCGATGGCCGGTGGAGCAGACGAGTCTTGGAGTAGAGACCGCGTATCGGCAAGCGTATCGTGGGATCAAAGACCTAAAAAACGGTGGCTGGGACAGGCTTGTTGTGGAAAGCGGAGGACAGGGTGTTGTGGCGCAGCCTGGGAGAGGCCTATGTCTAGCATTGATAGGCTGAGTTGATTGATTGATACTTTTACTGCCAGTAGAAAAGGGGACAACAGGACAGGAAGACAACTAGAGCTACCAGCAGGCTTAACACGAGAAGAAGCGAAGAGAAGCGTTTTGTCGACGGAAGAGTAGACAAAGATGACGTTTCCGTGTAGACAGTTGACAGTTTCCGCCGAGAAATGTAGACAAGCGATTGCTATTCTATAGTAAACTAGAAATAGAAAGCATCATGCTAAGCCTGCCGAGAACCTGAATTTACTACATGTAAGTGTTTGGTTGGGCTGCAATTCCAATTTTATCTTGACCTAGAAACCAATATTTAGAGGCCTGAAACATGTTGCAGATGGCAGCACCTGTGTCTATTGTGTTCTTAAGCAAAAAGCAAAGATATTGTTCTTCTATGTCCAAGTAATTTACTCTTAGTTTGTGTCTGTGGCAAGACAGCTGTCTTTGATCTGATTAAGATCTTATCGTAGCATAGTTACGTTTTAAATTAGGTTTTTTGTATAGAACATTTCTCTTTTAGGCTGTATCCACTATCAAGCGTCATCTGTAGACAGAAATTCTAAGCCTCCCTGGTGTTTCTGTCTATAGATGACGCTTTTTTCAAATTATTTTGGGAAAGAGTCCCCTTTTCCAAAATGAACTGATACCTCAGACCCCCATAACCATATTTTTTCATCTTGTACGAACTTGTGCACGCTTACCGACTTGAAAGTTTATTAAAAGTACAACTATGATACTTCCTACTAAAATATTAGTCATTCTTATAACAAGTTGGTATAAGTTACACAACTTATACAGTATCTTGAAACTTTCAAATAAGAACTTGTGTTAATTAATATGTATCGATTTTAAGACCACGTCGACCTCCAAAATCCGTTTTCGTATATGTTGACCCCTTGGCAAACGATTTGCACCCTAAGGGCACAATATCGGCGGGAAAGTACTAAAGGGTCATCGAGGCCCCTGGCAACACAGGCAACGGAAGGAACACGGGTGGGTTTTAATCAGTAAGAGTCTGACACACCCTCCCGCTCCACCCAGAGCAGGAGAAATTATTTGATATTTTGTCACCCAAAAAAAAGGGTCGATATCGACCACTTTGAGAATCCCTGCTCTAAACCATCCGATCATTAAGAGTTTTTGACGGCTGACAAAAATATTGTGTTGTTTAAGTGGTTGTTTCGATGAATCGAGTGATTCGATACATTCGTTTTTTCTTCAATAATTAGAGGCTCGCCCCCTATTACAACTGGGACTTGCAACATACTGGCGAAATGTGGGTCTACTATATGTACACCTCTGTCCAACCCATCGGGGAAACAAGGCGTGACGTTATGTGTAATTTGAGTCCAAACTAGAAGACTGCTTTTCGTTTCCTTTTCTCAAAATCTTTAACTTCCCCAGAACTGTTTTTTTAGTCCCCAGAACTGTCGATAGACGGCGCGGCCGTGGCGTGCAAGCTAACTCTTTGCAGTAGGCCGATTTGCCTGCCGATCGAACACTGGTTTACGTTCACCAGTTCGGCGAATGACAGCAACCTACAATGAAACATTCGAACACATAGACATATTTACATGCTCGTTGAAAAGGTTTCGCAGCGTTTTGTATGAGACACTTGAACTCATAGACTAATTGTTATTGTTTTTAAAATACATTTTTTTTTTCTTTCATGTTTTTCTAAGTAATGTTAGTGTAACTGTCAGGCATGAACAGTTCACTTCTTAGTGACTTTAAGGTTTTATTTATTAATGGTAATCTAGAAACAGCGCTGTGGGCTACAGTATTACTTAAGTTATTTATGTTTTACTGTGTAATATTGAACAATGTAGCTGTTTGTTGTTCCCATTTAATAAAAAATAAAATAAACTTACATCTTAAAGTACTAGTCCATTCAGTCTGAGATTTAATTCTACCAAAGAAAGTGCATACAACAAAAACAAAGATAACAACTTATTAATTTATAACCAGCAGCTCAGTTGCGAAAGGCGTGGCTAGCGAAAGTGCACCGGTTTGTTGCAGGTTCGATGCCTGCCGCTATGTTAATGTAAGATTTATGATCTAGACCCGCACTGTACTGTAGAATTGTATTTGATTAATAATATTGATAACGTCTAGAAATACAGGTTCTTACATAGTTGCATGACTGAAAAGGAAATCCACCAACAATGTCATATCAACTCATTGCCATTATCGAACTCCGACTCCTACATTTAAATACGAAAGCTTATTTAAATATCTGTATTATTCTTCTTTTTCGTGTCGACGGTATGTTTCTTATAGATACTGTTTGGGCCCAGTAGGTGGGTAAGGTGGCCACATTAAGACGCTGACAACACCTTAACCGCGGTCATTGTCAGATTGCATAGAAAAGAAAGAGAAGCGCGATCACACAACGCTTGTAATTTATTGCAAAATATGAAGCAATTATCTATTTACTCAAAATTGAGTTGAGTAATCGAAAATAAAAAACAACCAAGTTCTGCATTCAAATAAGACGTTCTTGTTAATAATTAAATACGTAACGTATGTTGATATATAATACAGATATTTTGGATTATAACATTTATAACTCAAGGTAAGAGGTTAGTTTAACGTTAGTTTGTATCGAGATTTTTTTTTCAAAACGTGTTTTGGGAACATCCAAGTTCTGGAAAATATGTTCAAAATTAACATATATTTTTTCCACTACCACAAACTATACAGATTTGGCAATTTTTTTTTCTTAAGAGAAGCCTATTTTTGTCAATTGGGTCTTGTCAGCGCCTTAATTGGACGTAGTTACACGAAAAGGATCCAATCCACAAAAAATCCAAAATTGAGTTAAGTATACCAAAAATACCATGAAACCTTTACGGTCTTTTTGGTATACTTAACTCAATTTTGGATTTTTTGTGGATTGGATCCTTTTTGTGTAACTACGTCCAATTGAAAGAAAGAAAGAAAGAACAAATATTCTAATTTCGACACGCACATGAAATAGGTACAAAAGTAAAAAAGGAGCATTTAAAACGAAACTTCGAATAAACAAAAAACAACAAAGAAAATCAATAAAAACGACTCGTGCGATGCCAAAAAGGCTCCTACCTCAGCACAATGCTGCGATATTTAAAAAATAAATACCGCAGCGCTGGTATTCTGATAGGGCCCGCTGTAATGCTACGGACACGCAATACAGGACAGGCTTGGATTTTCCGCATAGAAAGTTTTTGGCAGCTTAGTTGTTTCTATTTAAATGGCATTAATTGTTAGAAGTCTACAAGGAAGATGCATATCTAAGCAGTTGATGAAACAATACGCTTCAGAATTTTGATCACAGTGTTGTGGAAATAGAAGTCCTGAAGACAGCAGTTCTTACAAATTATTTTTTTTTACAGGATAGACCGCTATCCTGTAAAAAAATTACCGTAAAAATTCAGATGAAGTGGTCAATTCTCCAATTGCAAATGTAAGTTTGTAATCGCAAATAAATATTTTCGTATAAGTCATAAAAGTAAGTAATTGAAAAAAAAAATTGGGCTTTTTTCTTTACTTGTGCTGTGAGTCTTTGCTTCTTCCCAAATTTCATGATTCTACGTCAACGGGAAGTACCTTATAGTATATAATAAGTATATAATAATAATATACAGGGTGACATTGAAAACATGCGACAAATCGAAATGGGAGATTGTACTCATCATTATGAACAACTTTTACTAAGGGACCAAAGCTACAATCCCAAAAAAAAAACTGCTGTCCCCTACATTTATGTTCGCAATACCTCATCAAAATGTAGGAAAAGCAGATTTTTTTTTTGGGATTACAGCTTTGGTCCCTTAGTAAAAGTTGTTAATAATGATGTATACAATGTCCCATTTCAGTTTGTCGCAAGTTTTCAATTTCAACCTGTATATATAGGTTTTGAATTATTTACGAATATAAAAATATGTCGCATAAATGGCCGTATTTTTTTGTTGCGTTGACTCAGAAGCTTGATTTTTATAGAGCTCCAAGGGACCATAGACATTTCAACTTGATACCTCCACGCGTTCCTGAGAAAAAGGGTCTTGAAAGACTGACAGATAGACAGACGGCCAACGAAGTGATCGAATAAGGGTCCCGTTTTTTTCCTTTTAAGGAAGGAACCCTAAAAAACATAACACTTCTTTTTTGGACAGTCGTGTAACAAGTACAAGGTAAGAATTTGCTTGTTAGTTTACGTAGCAGTAAGGTTTTCTTAGTTCAAGTGTTACCACCGATCTGCTGTTTACCGTACCATATCACCCGGTTCTCCGCTATCCACTACTAGCCTTCTTCAACCCACCAATATATCTGACTGTGGGTTTCTTTTTTTTTTGGTGGGAAATCATCAAATAACTTCTCCCGCTCTGGGCGGAGCGGGAGGGTGTGTCAGACTCTTACTGACTAAAACCCACCCGTATTCCTTCCTGTTGCCTGTGTTGCGGGGGCCTCGATGACCCATAAGTACCTTCCCGCGACCCCGGCAGGCATCGGCCCTAGTGGACCCCTACCTATGTGCTGACGACATCTCTTTGAGGCGCGCGTGGAATACAACGCGCCGTCGACTCGGGCCTGGTCCTTACCGGACGGTGAGCTACCCATTGCTCACCGTCTGACTGTGGGTAAGTCTGCCAACTGCACCCACCTTCAATATCCTCCCCGTAATTTTACCATCATTCATCATCTGCCTAGCCTTTTTCCAACTATGTTGGGGTCGACTTCTAATCTAGCCGGATACAGCTGAATACCATTATTTTACATGGAGCGAGTGCCTATCTGACCTCCACAACCCAGTAACTGGGTAACACGACACCACTTGGTAAGACTGGTTGTCATACTTTCGAGCTTCTGACGACCCGTAACAACTGTCAAAGATCTACAAATGACAGCCGGGACCAACGGCTTAACGTGCTTTCTTAGGCACGGAAGGGTCTTGGTATGTAAAGATGGTCACCCATCCTTGGTATGTAAAGGTTGTCATACTTTCGGGCTTCTGACCACCCGTAACGACTGACAAACATCTACAAATGACAGCCGGGACCAACGGCTTAACGTGCTTTCTGAGGCACGGAAGGGTCTTGGTATGTAAAGATGGTCACCCATCCTTAGTATGTAAAGGTTGTCATACTTTCGGGCTTCTGGCGAAACCGTAACGACTGTCAAAGATCTACAAATAACAGCCGGGACCAACAGCTTAACGTGCTTTCTGAGGCACGGAAGGGTCTTGGTATGTAAAGATGGTCACCCATCCTTGAAATGTAAAGGTTGTCATACTTTCGGGCTTCTGACCTCCCATAACGACTGTCAAAAATCCCCGTAATTTCACCAAAGTAAGCCAATCACGTGCTCGGGAGCTGAAGTAGACGGCTTCATGCAAACTAGCCGCCCAGTCTATGAGTAACGAGGACATAGAGTTGCTCACTCACTCAAATATAGGTTCGTCTACCATGCATTCTACTTATAATATTACTCCCACACTTAACCCCACTGCTGGACTCTTGGCTTAGGCCATCAGTTCTACCGGCTAGACCGAGGAAAACAAATATAGAAACAAAAATAATAATAATATTTATTTATTACATAATAAGGTATTTGTAGATAATACAAACATAACATCACGCCTTGTTTCCCCGAAGGTTTGGACAGAGGTGTACCTGTAGTACACCCACATTTCGCCAGTTATGTTTAAGTCCCATGTAATAGGGGGCGAGCCTATTGCCGTCAACCGGGCACACATCCAGACTCCGGGCTGCTACTGAGAAATTCCAGATGGAAAAACCCAATAACAAATAAGTTTTCATAATATCATGCATAATTAGAGATTATATTATCTAAAGGTGAATCCGCGGATCAATCTCAAGATAGCCTATGAATTTTTTACTATTATTTTTTAAATAATATTTACAAAAAAATAATAACTAGATTTGGATATCAATAAATCAAACGTCTACATAAAATCATAGCCTTTGCTTTTCAATTTATGGAAGATTACAAGTCAGTTCGGTTCGGGTTGATCTACAAAACGGTCGTCTATGAATTTTCGCTGAGTCAGCAAATCCAAGTTGCTATTATTATTAAAATAATATTTATACATAATCATAATCAGCCTATAACGTTCCCACTGCAGGGACACAGGCCTCCTCTCTGTGAGAAGGAGTGGGCCGTAATCCACCACGCGGGTCCAGTGCGGGTTGGTAGATGTCACATGTCTTCGAGTTTTTGGTTCTAGGACACATACCGGTTTCCTCACGATGTTTTCCTTCACCGTTTTGAGAGCAGTGGTGATGAAATAATTTACACAACGTAAAGCGCCTGTCTGGGTTCGAACCTACGACCTACAACTCGTAAGTCGCGGACGTTACCACTGGGCCACCACTGCTATAAATAATATTTATAAAAAACTGGTATTAGAAAAACAATAGTTATACGTTTACATAAGTTCGGGTGTTCTTCAAAACGGTGACGACGTGATGTAATTTTTTCAGTGTTTCATATTTTTAGCTTTTTAGAAGTCGTGTATGGAGGATATAATACCTATATAACAAAGCCTTATTAATTGCGTTTGATAATGAACCTACTGCGAAGTTAGACCTATTCCTGGTATTCGAAATGTATAACAATCCTTGACATTTTTTATTAGACACATCAAGGTTCCAAGCTTTATTGGACACTAGATTATCTACATCCCAGACTTGATAAAAGCGTTTAGATATTGTTAAGTTAGATTTTGCATAATTATTGTTAGCACTTAGGCCTCGTCCATGGTGAAATCGCGACGCGGTAGCGGGAGTGGTGGCGGGCGCGATTATGTGACCATAGTGCATCGCGAGTAGTTGTAGCGGGCATTATAGAGGTGCTGTAGACGTTTTTCCACAGCTTAAAACAAAAGGCGATCGCTCGTTAGCTAGGTTGCTCAATCCCGTCACGCTAGGGCCCGCCATAGGCAGATGCCTATAAAAAAAAATATTGATAGCTATCAATTTTAGTCACTCAAGAAACGTTCAAAATATTGTAGGTCCCGTGGTCAGTAAAAGAGATACATAAATGATAAATGATTTTATTTCTGTAAGTAGGTTTGTACAAATCAATCATATTTTTTAAAACTAGATGAGGTCGGCATTTCCTATCTGACTACTCTGAGAAGAAAGGCCGAAACAAACTCAGAGGTCACAATCTCTTTTAAAGTCCAGACATAATCTTGGTCAGATCATGTGAAGACCATGTCGATTGGTGTCTGAAATGGTCTTTTTATTAAATAACCACACAGATTGAGTGGATATGTCCAGTCAGTGCACGCTTTTGTCAGTAGTTGTGCAGCTCAACTCAGAACTTAATGTATTAACTGGTTGAATGTCGTAATTACAGAAACAATTAAAAAGCCATGGTGTCTAGCGTGGATCTACGCATACAAAGAGTTCTTAATTGATCGCTGACTGTTCACACCGCCGGCGAGTCCTCGTTTGTCGCAGTGGCAAGAGCTATCAAAGAGAGCACTCGCTCAGCGACGCTCGCTTGGCGGGTAGAACACTCGCTGAGCGACTCATGCTTGGTACATACGCAAATCAGCGAGTAATCGGTAATCGACGTTTCGCACTCATTGCTCGTTGCTAGCTTCTCGTTAATCGCCGGCGGTGGGACAGATGCCATAGTCACTAACTACACTATGAATGCAAACGGCAGTTTCATAAAGGCTCCTACATACTGGCGCGACTTGTCGCGACTCAAAGACACCGCGTGTAGCGCTACAAGCGGTGCCTTTGTGTCGCGACAAGTCGCGCCAGTATGTAGGAGCCTTAACACGTTTGATATTTCGTATCCGCCTTAGCACCCGCTCAAGTTGCGCACTCTGGACGAAGCCTTAGTTTTTCCGACGAGGCTGTCCGCTTTCGACAGAGGAAGCATTTCAGACACGATACGGACTACATTCTAGACTAAATCTTATGTTTATTATAATATTTGTCTAGTTTATTTTGCATAATGTCACTCCAGTCTGCTCTTGTCGAGGCAGGCTGCTTTTAGAATCGCCTACACTGTTCTAAATAGGGCTGTCAGAATATGTGTTGTGATTCATTGGTCGTTTTGAAACCCTTGCGATTCTGATTATGACGTAAGCCGTCTTTTGAATGAATGAATGATTAAGAACAATACTGTGGTGTTGTGCTTATTTAGCAAAAATGATGCTTAAACTTCTTCGAATTTCGTCTCTTCGTGGAGTATTTTTGTAAACAATTCCAACCGCAAAGTTAATAATAATTTTTATTTTAAGCCTTGTTTTTATTGAACCGAAACTAATAACAATTGTCATGGAGGTCTTATTAATATTTATTATTCATTCATTTGTAATTAACGTTACTGAAAAACATCTCTGAAATGACGAATTGTTTGCACAGATGAATCTTGTGTTTTGTGGAGGTGTCATTGTTTTAGTAAATGCGTTTTGTTCCACGGTCATATTTGGTATTTTTCTCTCTTGTCTGCATCAAGACAAGTTAAAACTTCACTAGAATTAGTAAAGAGTTCATCTAGTAATGATTGTTTGGAGTATCGGACGATTACGAAACTGTCACTTTTCAATCAACTTCAATAAATCTGATTCAAGATCTTCTTATCTGTATAAACCTAAGTTTGTACAGCTTTCTCCTTTTTTTCGCTTATTGTCGGATTAAAAAAGAAATGACACTGGGCAATCCGTGTATCATTTACACGTTGCAAGACGCCATTTAAACAATAACTTACCAAATAAAAATCAAGCTTTTTCACCAAACTTTTATATTTTTATTTTTGGAACGAAGTTCCTTAACGCACGTTACACTCTCCACATTTGGCGAATGAGAGCTAGCTTTTGTCACGTAACAAAATATTTCGTTAAATGTTTAAATGTTACACTTTTCGGTCTAGCTCTGCGAAAGGATCTTCGAACCAGCCCTGCCACACTTCCTAATTAAAAGAGAAAGAGGCTCATTCACCAAGGCTTAACGTAATCTATTACCAATCTTACGCTGCGTCAGAATCTGACTAACGACTCCTACGCATGTGCTAATTATTACTTCAACAAGTACTTACAAGCGGTTGCTCATAGATTTGCTTAGCTAGTCAGCCCTGTGGTGTAACACTGAGGGCGGTAAGTACCTATAGTATAGAACGCCCAGTATGTCTTTAGTTATGGTGTAACACGGAAATTAATCTTTTGCTGTCAGCTTCATTATCCACTGGTGCTTCATCATCATTCTCCAGCCCTTATCCCAGTTAATTCTGAGTCGGTGCTACATGTCTTTTTCTTCCATATTTCTCTATTAGTTGTCATCTCGGTAGTCACACCCTTTCTAGCCAAATCATCTTTACACAGTCTATCCATCGTTTCTTTGGTCTTCCCCTACTCTTATAGCCATCCACGTTCATACACAATTCGTGTTATCCTTTTCCCAATTTATTTGTTGTCGGCGCATAATCTCTTCCAAACATCTCTAATAGTCGTTATATTTCTTACTTTCGTTTTTGCGATCTTTTTCCTGAAGTTATTCCCCATTGTTTGTCAACAGGGTCTCTGCGAGAGGTAGACCCGTGGACACAGTTTACATACAAGGTTTATTAGAAGCACGCCGTAAACATATCAAATGTCCGGAAATCCTCTTGGAAGATATTCCGAGATTGCATATTATAGATCATTGTTATTAGTAATACAAATGTTTTTTTTAAAGGGGTATTTTTTTTTTAAATATTTTTTTTTTTTTAATTTTTTTTTATCAGTACCTACGTGTTGCTAATAAGTAAGTTACGCCGCTTCTTTCAACTAATTTCATCCATTTTGATAACTTAACTGAAAGAGTTTTTGATGTTTTAAAAAAAAAATATTTTGATTTAATAGAGTGTCCAAGGAGTTTCTTGCCCGTTTTTCTCGGTAGTAACCTACTACGCTTTGGAATGGGATAGACCTAGCTACATCTTTCAGACTGATCGACTCCTTAACAATTCAAAAGTGCTTTGAGTTTCGAGTTTGAATTTGACTTACGATCAACGCCACCTCGAAGGACCAAGCCATATTGGTATTTTTTATGACACGTGCTAAATGTACGATTAGTTACGATTTGTAATGCCCATATATGGGGGATGTTAAAACGGCTATTAAGTGTAAATGCGTGGTTTATGTATGATCCATGTGATGATAGAAAACCAAGGCCAAGACATCGTTGATATCAATGTTCAATGACAAAATTGCATCAGAGATTACATACAGAGGAAGGAATAGGAAGTACCTAGTCTTGTGTTGCTGAAGATTCTGAATGACTCAAATGAAGAGTTCATAGCATGTTCCCCATGTATTGTCCGCTTCGATCATGGGAAATTGTGAAGTGCTCTATAGATAAGCTATAAGAAATGTATCCAAGGATTAATGGAAAAGTTCCGGGTTCACAAGAAGTTTTTGACATACGTTCTCTTTCTTCCAACACTTTAAAATGAAAAGAAAAGAAAATGGTTAGAACAAAAGACAAGCAAAGGAATGTAGAAGGAGGATGGAGTGGCCTGAATTCAATCACTACAATTAAAATTCGTCTGCCAAGTTGCACCACACTTGTTTTGAAAGAATCCACGAGAAACCCACAGTAAATACAAAACTATACCTTCCAACTGCATTTATATAAAAACAACAGATCAATTCTTTTCAACTTAAAATAACGGCGCAAATTGTGGCGAAGACCACAATTTTCGGTTTAATACACTTAACTACGGCTATCTCTTCCGTCCTTTAAGCCCTTCTTATAGGTCATCTATCAGCCTTGCTATGCCTCAGCCTACACAAATCAGTTGGTAAGCATTACCATAGTAACACTTGATAACATTGCGAGAACATTCTGGGCTGCATACTTGCACCATATTTGAATAGACAAGGGAAGCGACCTAAGATCGTAGGAAAGGGATTATATGGATACGGCACTTTTTCACTTTAATGTGGCTAAAAGGTTAAAGTAAAAAAATTGAAGTAGCTAGATGTTGGTCCTTTTTTCGCGACATCAAAGACGGGTTATGTTCTTTGACCTTTATTGTGCAGGTTACATTTTTTTTATTATGACTGTCCTTCATTACGACTTTTGACTTCACCTGTGTAAATGTTTATTTTTGTATATTGTACACACTATTTCGCAAAAGAGTTTTCATTTCATCATACGATGAATACCTATTTCCCGATCTTTTGGTGTCAAATAACCATATTTTGATCAGTTTTGTCGTAATGGTTGCCTTACTGCTGTTATCCCCTAATAGTCGACTGTCCATCAATTAAAAGATACATATAATCATAAATTCTTAAACAAGTCCATATTCCATCTCTATCTGCCAAGGTAACATATTCACTTTATTTCTAACATCAAGATACCTATCAACCATGCACACATAGTACGCGGTAATAATCATTAATCACTTCATTAACTCCTTCCATTTTTGTACATATATGTAGCTTTTTTATTTATTTTTTCTGGCCCGTTCTGCCTGTTATGTGTTGTATCTGGCCTTGTTTTAAAATAATTAGTATCATATGGATAAATCTGCATTGCCTTAATAGTATCCCTTAATACCTTTATAATGAGATAGGAAAAGTTGTCGTTATGTTACGTTACGTGACTTTTAGAGAAATATCTTCGTTTTAAATTATATTATATGCATTTGGAACGGCCCGCTGCCATATATACAGATTTTGTCTAAACTTAATAAACAGTCTAAGCAAAATTCACACTGATGATTATTTTGGCGTGTGCTTCCTATGACATTCATGTCTTATTTAGAAATTCTAAAATATCGTATAGGTGTTGATACCATACGAATTATGTGGAAACTATTAACCCATTTTCCCAAGGTTTCCCAAGGTTACTAAAAATAGCCACATAGGCGATTTGTGTTTAAACACTTGACATATATGACAAAAAAACCGACATAAACTATTGGATCTAAAGACCAATTCATTTCTTTGATCACTTTTAATAAACCAACTACAAAATAATCTATCCATTAGCAATCCGGCGCCGTTGGTGTCAAAGATGCTCACTTATTGGTAACATTAATAAACTTATTTGCGTCTGACTCAGAGACTGACATCTGGCCTTCCATAGAATTGTGACATCACTCGCGAATCACGTTTCGAGAGTGACTTGAATTGGAAATAATTGTGGAGGAAAATAAACGTGTGCTAGATTTTATTTAGGTCATATTTTAGATAATATCGTTTAAGGAAAATATGTAAAATTCGTTGTATTTAATTGGGTTAGGATATAATTATTGCGAAGCAAAAATAGGCACATCTTCCATAGTATTCGGAGAAGTGATTAAGAAAAGAGACATTCACAATGTCGATTCATGAAAAATCTGAAATATGTTCAAATATTTTGCTCATGTACCATCTGTCCTGCGTCCTTACACAAGACGACTATCTACAAGATGAAGTTGATATGTACAAAAAACATCGATATAAAAATTTCAATTGAAAATAAATTTACGACGGTCGAGCGGTCGACCGATCGGAACGCATTTCGAACGGTCTTCAGTGGAGAGTGGACTATAAAGAGTCAAGAAATATAAAATAACCTATTAAACTAATGATTAGGTTAGACAACATGTATTGATTTACAATATCTAGGTAACAAAAATACCTACACGCGCTTCGTATTCGATCTCCTACATAAATTGGCAGTGATCAAGGAAAATGTGTTAAAACCCGTCAGATGTCATTTGTCTTTCTAGAACATTATGCATTATTATGCGTTGATCGCTGTTTATGGTAATAGCCTCCTGATTCCTAAGTAATAGCTCGATTATTTTGTTGCAACTTTGCAAGGATCTATTAGGTCTTGCACGTTGTGCTAGTTGATCATGATTAAGGAAATTGACAATCATAGAATCTGTGGCGTTTTTTGTCTTTTTCTTAATTTTTTTCCGGTAAAATTTCATCTACTGCTTCCCTTGCTGTTTCTTTTTGAATAGTAGGTGCGGAGGAGTGAGGAAAGTTATGAATATGAATATGGATGTCTATAAGAGTAGGTGAAGACCAAAGAAACGATTGATGGACTGGGTGAAAGATGATATGGCTAGAAAGGGGTTGACTACGAGATGACGACTAATAGAGAAGTATGGAAGAAAAAGACGATGAGAGAAAAAGAGAAGTTGCGCCGACCACCAATAGATTGGGATAAGAGGAAGAGAATGATAATGGGGTGCATCCCCTTTATATAAAATGGCTGTGACCTATGACTAGATAGTATTGAATTTTGTTTTGTGAATTTGACCACACATGTTATTCATATTTTCTTATTAATATTGTAATTGATTCAAACGATATAAACCTTGTTTATCTTCTTGTTACAGGTAATTAGGAAGTGGAAGTGTTCCAGATACAACTTGGCGTCATACTAAGGGCTGCTAATAGAACTAGCCTTTAGTCCACCGTTTAACGTGAATATTGTGAAGGATATACTCGTATATGCAAGAATCACCTAACTTGGTATAAGGTTGATTTTCGAACTGGCAATGCTTTTATTTCTGCAAAAGAGGACACTGGCCATCTTCACGTAGTTTAGTCAACAGCACATTAACACAATCACCTAATAGTTTTCGGTCTGACACGAAAATGCCAAAACAAAAGAAAATATCACTTCCTTTGTGGACTAAACATCAACATTGGATATAATGAAAATTGGAATGCAACAATATTTTCATTCTCATTCGATTTCGGCCAAACCGTTGCATCAAGGTATAATATATAATATCTCAAAGTTAATCAAAGGATTACCTGGAATCCATTTTGTATATTTTTAGTCGAGGCACGCGAGGTTTTAGTTTCTTTTTTCGGACCATTTCGTTATTTCAACGGCTTAGGTGTTTTGATATTTATTGATGTTTGGATTCTCAGGATTATAGTGTCTGCATGGTATTCTTTTGAAACAAAAAAATATTAACAAATTCTGTAGCTTGTTAAAGAAAATCTTATAGGTTCTCGCGAGTTTTGGTGTTTGTCAGTAATTGTTGTAGGTGTAATCTAATTTGTGTTTTGATCTTCTCAATGCACCGTCAGAGTACTTGCATTATTTTCTTTTATGATTAGCAATTCATCATGTTTTCAAGCGGGAGTTATCGCAGCAAAACTTATATACATTATCTTTGATTTATTAAGGTAAAATGTATCATTATTTACCTCTTCAGCTTCCACACACCTTCTGTTTTTTTATATTTCTTTCTAACCACTACCCACGTAATTTTCTCGTTTCTACTAGCTTTATCCTGGGCTGCCACTTTATAAACATTTGTATGTTATTAAATATTATGGTTTTGTGAGTCAGTTTCAACATATTTCTGGATTGAATCATTCATGTTATTAATTGCGACACATCCTGGTACTTTCACAACGAGCAAGGGAGAAAGTTGCAAGTATTTTACATTTTTATTTTCATGTCTGTGTGTTTATTTTTCCTTGCACATGTCATCATCTGCCTAGCCTTTTTCCAACTATGTTGGGGTCGGCTTCCAGTCTAACCGGATAAAACTGAATACCAGTATTTTACATGGAGCGACTGCCTATCTCTCCGTAGCAGTGGTGGCCCAGTGGTAACGGTCGCGACTTACAAGTTGTAGGTCGTAGGTTCGAACCCTGACAAGCGCTTTACTTTGTGTAAATTATTTCATCGCCACTGCTCTAAACGGTGAAGGAAAACATCGTGAGGAAACCGGCATGTCCTAGAGCCAAAAATTCGAAGACATGTGACATCTACCAACCCGCACTGGGCCCGCGTGGTGGATTACGGCCCACTCCCTCTCACTGAGCGGAGGCCTGTGTCCCAGCAGTGGGAACATTATAGGCTGATTATGACTGCCTATCTGACCTCAAAAACCCAGTTACTGGGTAACACGACACCACTTGGTAAGACTGGTTGTCAGACTTTCAGGTTTCTGACCACCCGTAAAGACTGTCAAAGACCTACAAATAACAGTCGGGACCAACGGCTTAACATGCTTCCCGAGGCACGGAAGGGTCTTGATATGTAAAGATGGTCACCCATCCACGGCCCAACCACGGCAAGCGTAGCTTAACCGAATCGATCGACCCGTGCGGCTGTTACCACTCAGCCTCGTGCCGCTCCATTTTCCTTGTACATGTAGGATGCTGTAAAGTTTTTGCAGTCGACTTTTACAATGGGTGATCTTTTGTGTTATTTCTTGGCATGCTACCTATTCTGTCTTGCGAGACAAAACTTCGTCTTGATAACTTGGTTGCGTTCCGCTTTATTTTATTGGAATCTTGCCTAATAATTGTGAATAAGTTTAGCTTTATCCTATTGGACTAAATTTCGTTATTGGTAAACTTTTTTGGAAAACAGTGCAGCTCTCAATATTTTTTGGGGATTGTAAGGGTTTAAAGGATGTGCATACTGACGGTCTTTACCTTAATTTGGTATTCCAGTCCCGTTCTCGCTTAGTCATTTGGACCTCTTTGGCAGATGAATCCTTATGGCAGATCTGTGTGCTGCATAACTTATGTAACCACACTTTAACGTGAATCAAGAAACAATATCAAATAATAGGTACCGTGACAAATATCAACCATCAATCTGATCTCGCAAAAATCATCATTAACAATACTTACAACATTACAACATTACATAATCTTACAAATGAAGCCAAAGTAATTGCAGTGTGGGCAGAATTGCCCAGAATGAGGCTAAACGTGACAGAGAAAGAATCAACCTTGACTTTAGTGCAGTTAAAACTGTCAATGTAATACAGCCTATGAAGAATAATTACGAATGTTTATCACCCCCGCTACTGAGTCATTGAGAATTGGGTTGCTATATGCAAAGATCAAAACACGTGCAAAAACTGAGATCAATTTTGATTTTGATGAAATATTAGATTCGTTTATAGAAGATCACTGCTGTGATTATCTGTGTTTGCTGTTTTTAAGAGGACCCACTGAAGTGAAATTTTATAAAGTATATACGGCTTTTCTCGCAGTCTCTTAATTCAATTGTGATACGTGATTTCATGCATGTTCAACAAAAGGAAATAATAATAGTAAAATATCAATAAAACTTCTTCACAATGATGGAATATATCTCCAAATTACGTCTGGTTTTAGGATTTTGATTAAATCTGTTTCTCTAGTTTGACATTCATTTATTATTCAATTCTACAGTTCCTTGAATTGGCGAGTTCCGGATTCCGTTCTTATTAATCTGTGCATAAAATATTCTTATATATTATTATCATGACAATGAATAATTAAATTCCGCATTATGTGGCAGATTGACATTGGATACTTATAACATAATTTATTGAAGTAATTTATTTCTGATTCTCTTAATTTAAATTTACGGTTTTGGTTAAGTGGAACCCGATAACTCGGAAAAAACGGTTTCCACAGCTTTCATCTATTTTTATTTTTGTGCCCATCAATCCTTCCCAGTTACTCCCAATTTATACCGTAAAACATAATGTATAGACTTCAAACGGCTCAAGTTTTCGGAATGATGTCCGAAACTTCAAAATAAACTTGGAAATTAAAAATAGTCGGATTCGGTGGAAATCGTTGTAGCAACACTCTGCAAGCAATGGTCGCCCCGTCGCACAGTGGAACGAATGTATGGGAGCGGTTGGACGTAGACATGTCCGAAAAAAAAGAGTAAAATTATGCCAAACTAATGATGCCATCTTATTCGATTACTTAATGCCTTCATAACTTGTGGTGATGAATTTCTTCATAACTCCCATATTTCGGGAGTAATTTGAGAAAATGTGAAATTTTACTATGAAAATGAGTGTATCGAGCTCTCTCCCTCCTGATTCCGGGCTTGTTTCAAGTAGCGGTCTCTAATATCATAATGCTAATACTAAGAGCTATATTTAATACTAAGACACATAGTGCGCCAAATGTGCACTTTCTGGGATAAAGAGTGATGTTTATTTTATAAAACAATTTTTTTATTTTTTGTTTATTTTGTTGATTAAAACCGTTTTTCTAAAGGTTTACCTTATTACAATAACATTTCTGAGCAGCCAATTAGAGAAGATATAAGCTAATTAGGATATATAATTAGGGACTTAAGGTTTACATATAAAACTGATGCACTAATGATTACTGATAAGAACATTGCTATTATTTAATTACTAAATGGCTCTTAATACACTAATTTAGCATGCATCATTTACTAATTATCACAATAACTAATTACCTTGCAATATTTAACAAAGGATACCTGGGATACCTGGATTTTATATAAATAGGTCACTATTAGTAACTTTAAAATCAGTGTTGATTTACACCTCGTTGTATCCAAGCTAATCTCGCAATGTATTTTCCAAATTTTAATACAAATCTTGATATTCACGTTGCTTTATGCGCACGCGCACATAAAGATTTACGCGACTTTAACTATTTGTTCAGTGTTTTAAAAGATAACAGTTGTGTTCAGTTATGTGAAAGTGCTGAAACAAGTTTAAAAGACTGGTGTCGTCGATTTTGCTACCGCATTTATGCAAAATGGACACAGTCTGGAAGAAGCACAGATAAGTTTCGGAAGAAACATGAGATTTGGCTACAGGCTGCAATTCAATGGCCGGAATTACAGAATGAAAATATGGAACCTTCTACAGAAAATATAAGTGACGTCATCGAGCCCATAATTTCTCCTGCTAAATCTGATGCTTCAACTTGTACACATCCTAGTCCTCGTAAATCTTTTGAGGACCTTAGTAACCGGCAAAAAAGAAGACGCACTGAAGATAGTCTTTCATGCAGCAGTAGCAGCGCTGAAATTATGTTTTCGGCCGAAAGGGCGCTTCAAAAGGCAGGACAAAGCGATACAGCTTATGTTATGAAATACTTGACGGAGAATCCAGAAGAGGCCTCAAAAATCAAAGCCTTCATTGAAGGTAAATCAATTCAGGCACGGGAAATATCCCCTTTGAAGGCATTGGCTCTTTATGTATCGATGAACTTATCGAAATGGCGCTATAACACTCTTCGGGATTTCAACACTCAAGAAGGAGCTCTTCAATACCCGAGTTACTACATGTTGGTTAAAGAAAAAATTAAGTGCTATCCGGCCAAAGAAGATCTCACAGTTACAGAGAGCTCTGCAAAAATCAAATTACAAGCCTTGATGGATTTAACCTCAAGAAGACTTATTAGGTCGTTAGAAACCCCTGTTGATCCCAATCAACAGCTCGTATTGACCAGCAAATGGGGTTTTGACGGATCATCTAGCCAAAGCATTTATCATCAAAGGACGAGTGAAGATGAGCAAATCGATCTTGCTAGTAATTTTATGATTAGTCTTGTACCACTGCGGCTCGTCTCAAAAGGTGTAACAATTTGGGAAAACGAGCGACCATCTTCCACTTCATTTTGCCGGCCAATATTGTTTAAGTTTATAAAGGAAACCAAAGAAAATGTGCAGAGAGAGATGGCTGAAATCGAAGCAGAGATTGAAGCCTTAACTCCATCCACCATCACTGATGGAATTAGTGTCAAACACCAACTGCTGTTGACAATGATTGATGGTAAAATTCATTCCATTATATCCAATACAGCAGCTTCAGTGTGTGACATATGCAAGGCTTGTCCTAAAGAAATGAATAATTTAGAGTTAATCAAAGATAAACACGCAAACGAGGACATGTATAAATATAGCTTAAGCACCCTTCACGCTTGGATTCGCTCAATGGAATGCTTATTACACATTTCCTACAAATTAGACATAAAATCATGGCAAGTAAGGGGTGATATAGCAAAAAGGCAAGTTGATGACAGGAAGAAAAGAGTTCAAGAGGCTGTAAGAAGAGAAACGGGCTTACTTCTCGATGTTGTGAAACAAGGCAGTGGATCCACCAACAATGGCAACTCGGCAAGGAGATTTTTTGAAAACTACACTAAATCTGCTGAACTGACCGGAATAGATGCTATGCTTTTAAGAAAAATCTGTGTGATCTTGCAGTGTATTTCATCAGGAGAGAAGATCAACGTAACTAAATTCCGAGAGTTCTGCTTTGATACTGCTAAGCTTTACGTGGAGTTATACCCATGGTATTATATGCCTTCTTCACTTCATAAAATTTTAATGCATGGGCCAGACATAGTTCAGAACATGTCAATTGTGCCCATTGGTTTTCTATCCGAAGAGGCATCTGAGGCTAGAAATAAAGATTTTAGAAAATATAGAGAGGGGCATTCTCGAAAGCATAGCAGTATCTCATGCAATGAAGATATTATGCACAATCTTTTACTGTCTTCTGATCCACTTGTTACAAGTATCCGTCCAAAAGGAAATAAGTTTGTAAAAAAATCTTCTTTTAAGGAATTTTATGAGCTTACGGATTCTGAGAAAAGTGATATCGAATTTGTTAACATAAATGATTTAGCGGACATCGATTCTGAATTTGAATTAATTGATGATGATGATGATGACGAAGATAATTAAATGATGTTATTGTTTTAAAATGTGTAACTTAGTAAATTAGAGCTTACATCTTAATTATTTATTGTACTTTTAATGAAACTAGGTAATTTATTATCAACTTACTTAAAAGTCATACTCTCATCAGTTCTTGTGAATATTTTTGTTAATATATATTTCTGTATATATATAATATATTTATAGACCTCTTAATAAGTCTGTCTGCGGTTTAAAGTAAATACAAATGGGGAAAAAACGTTTTTTTTTTTAAATTTTCATTTCCTTTTATCCCAGAAAGTGCACATTTGGCGCACTATGTGTCTTAGTATTAAATATAGCTCTTAGTAATAGCATTACGATATTAGAGACCGCTACTTGAAACAAGCCCGGAATCAGGAGGGAGAGAGCTCGATACACTCATTTTCATAGTAAAATTTCACATTTTCTCAAATTACTCCCGAAATATGGGAGTTATGAAGAAATTCATCACCACAATTTATGAAGGCATTAAGTAATCGAATAAGATGGCATCATTAGTTTGGCATAATTTTACTCTTATTTTTCGGGCATGTCTACGTCCAACCGCTCCCATACATTCGTTCCACTGTGCGTCGGCCGCTACCAAGTTTGTATTAAGCCTTCCATTCAAGCCTTTGTTGCACACAAGCACGGAAATACAGGCACACACACACAGATAAACCAAGCGAGTTTGACAGTTCGCGGCAGCCGCATCAGTTGGCCGATGTTCGGCGTCGCGGCACGATCGTTCACCGCCGCCATCTTGAATTTGCGAAACGCGGGCTATTTTTTAATAAAAATAAACTAAACGTGTCAACTGTGTAAGTGTGTGTTAAAGCTAACGTTCTTGTGGAGGTTTTAAATTTCGAATTTGTTTCGGATACGACCAGAAACAACGAGGATTTCGGTATTCACCATAAAGTTTTTTTTAACGTGGCATGGACCGGTGTTATGTAAATTGCAAAATAATTATCGGGAAATCAATATACCTATGTTATAGTATTGTAAGTACTAAGATGTTGATCAAATGACCACGGTGGATTTGTCCAAGTTTGTCTGTGCTCTGACATTTTTTAAATAGTTTGTTTGTGGGTGACGTCCCGCCAAAATGTAGGTTACGGTTATAGAGTTTAACGCATCTTGTTGACTTTTTAATCTGAATTCTCCAATGAATTTACTAAAGTTCTAAGAAAATACATTGAATTATTATAGCACCTACCTATTTCACGTTAAGATGATTGATTCAAGACGTTATTTTTCATCTGTTTATCACTATTGTTCTTTGAAGTTATTATTATCACCTATTATTTATTATATAAATAGGTAATAAACCATAGATATCTGTAATGAACATTCCTAGTACACCCGAGGGTGTTGCCAGCTATGCATTTCCGATATTATTCCTCCATTTTCAATAAGATTTTTGCTACAAATGATGTTATTGGCTTTGTTGTAACAATATAAAGGAAAAATTACTGCATATATGAAAATAAATGTCACGTTATACGTACCTATTACAATACACATATACGTACTAAAGTAAAAATAAACATTACGTCGTTTAATCCAATGAGACTCACGTTTTCGCTTTTGTGAGAATTATGTCATTCTTGTTTACTTTAAAAAAATAAAAAAGCAAAAATGAATTAAGAATATTACTTATTCCCTTAGTTAGGTATTTCCACCTTATCTTGAATAGTTATTAATTCGTTATTTTTAAATAAATTGTCATCAATATAAATTTGTAAACAAACCTTTTAACGTGATTTTCATACAAATCTAACTTGGTAGCTTCGACTGAAAAACATTGTCAAAATATTTTGAATAAAACTACCTCGTTTTTCATTTATCAAAGTGATGTTTTCAATATCATTCCTATGAGCAAGTATAACAAATGATTCACAAAAAAAAAACTTGTCTATGAACGAAGTCGAACTTTTTTTGCCGAGTCTATTATTTTCGGCTTAGATGAATCAGATGTGATTACATGTTAACAAACAGTAAAAAAAAAACATTTGGAATAGGCATTTACAATTTTTAATTATTTGCTTCAACGATTTATTAAAAAAACAGAAATAAATTGATATTAAAAACAAATTCTTTGTGAAGGTTGGAACTGTTAAGGTTGATCAACATTAAGTAATCATTAAAAAAATAACTCGTAGATATGCTATGTTAAAATGCGCTTAAATTAAGCTTTGTCCGTCAAAAATCCAATCTTGGGCAAGGTTACGGCAGGTATTTTAATGACGTCACATTTCCCAAAAATCTAAGCATGCATTCTTTTCCTTTTTTTAGGACGGTTAGGATTCAAACATTTTTTTTATACACCTGACTCACAGATAACGTCATTAACGTTTGTCATGAATATGACAAAATTCTTACACTATTGTACTTTCAAAGGAAACCTTACGTCTTAGGTAATAATGATCTATTTGCCGTTTATGTATGTACAATGTTTCTATATGTTAAAATGGTAAGTCAATACTGTAATGTGATATATAGTTTTGATACAGTGATAGATCATTTAGCGTATGAGCGTAAAGATGACAAGTCTATTACAGACGGAAAAATTATGTAACTAATGCATTTGTAATAGTTGCTTTACAGTTGATAATGTGCGCTTTTACAATTTGAGCCGTGGACATCCACGTCCACACGTCCATAAAATGTATGGCAATAAGTACATGTTATAACGTTATCGTGGACGGAAATTTAAAAGCGCCTTCATATAATATTTTTCCCTACAGTTTACTTCCCTGTGTTATCGTGATTGGATAATATCGTCACGTTAGAAATAATAAAATCGCACAATAGTGCTGCCTGTACAGCCAGATATGATCCAGCCTGTCCCAGCCTGCTATCCTCCCCCAGTGATGCCCTAAGCCGAGGTTCGTACCCCACAGGGGGTGCCCTTAGCGTGCAGTCGCTTAGTAACGTAAGAAATTCGCCCCTGGCTGGAGGCTTTAAGTTCGCTTAAGGCCTCACTTCGCTTCAGGCTTGGGTTACAGGATTGACTGGTTAAGTAGTCACGGACCTCTCAAGGTCTACTAGGAGAAGCCAGCCAGTCAAAAAAAAAATCTTGTAGATGATGACGGTTCTGTTACCATTGACCTACGTCAATGGTAACAGAACCATCATCATCTGCCTAGCCTTCTCTCAACTATGTTAAGGTCGGCTTCCAGCCTAACCGGATGAGCTGAATCCCAGTATTTTCCATGGAGCGACTACCTATCTGACCTCCACAACCCAGTGACTGGGCAACACGATACGCTTTGGTAAGACTGCTTGTCATTCCGAGGCACGGAGGGGTCTTGGTATTTAAAGATGGTCACCCATCGACAGAGAAACCGCAGCAAGCGTAGCTTAACCTGATTGATTGACCCGTGCGGCTGTTATTCATCATAATCAGCCTATAATGTTCCCACTGCTGGGACACAGGCCTCCCCTCTCTGTGAGAGGGAGTGGGCCGTAATCCATCACGCGGGCCCAGTGCGGGTTGGTAGATGTCACATGTCTTCGAATTTTTGGTTCTAGGACATGCCGGTTTCCTCACGATGTTTTCCTTCACCGTTTTGAGAGCAGTGGTGATGAAATAATTTACACAAAGTAAAGCACCTGTCTGGGTTCGAACCTACGACTTACAACTCGTAAGTCGCGACCATTACCACTGGGCCACCACTGCTCTTGGCTGTTATTACTTAGCCACAAATCCCTCTGTGTGGTAACAGAACCATTAACCAGTATAAGCTGGCCTCTCATTCTGTTGAAACTCCGTTCTACGCTTGGCCAGCTCAAGGTTAAAGTGTTACCACTGATATGTGGTTGACTGTACCTTAAAAAGAGTAAAGAAAATGTACCGAAAACAATGTCAAGGAAAACTGGTTAAAATACTCAAATAACTTAAGGTTAGGTACTGCCGATAGTATACGTGCAGTGATGAAAAACTAGGTAAGTACTAAAAATATACGAGTAGCACGTGGCATATTTATTAATTACTAGATGCGCCCCGCGGTTTCACCCGCATAAGTTTTGACCTCGTGGGTATATCGGGATAAAAAGTATCCTGTGTGTTATTCCTGGTTATAAACTATCTGTGTGCCAAATTTCATCCAAATCCGTTCAGTACTTTTTGCGTGAAAGAGTAACAAACATCCATCCATCCATCCATCCTTACAAACTTTCGCATTTATAATATTAGTAGGATTACTTTTGACCGCGTGGATGTCGAAAAATATCCCTCAGGAACGTACTATCGTGATTGAAAGTATCCTATGTAATCATTCAGGTTATAAACTATACGTATATGTGTGCCAAATCAGTTTAGCCGTTTTTGCGTGATTGAGTAACATACATCCAAACACACAAATTCACACATTTATAATATTAGTAGAATTTAAAAATATAACTGAGTATAAGGACTTCCCCCTACATCCTATAACCGTTGATAAGTAACTTATTCAATGCAAAATTGTAATACAAACACAATCAAATTACTACAGTAGTTATGTGAACTAAACTCATTTCGAACAGCTTCTGTTTACATACAAAAAGTGTTCTATTAACAGCCATTAAATTTAAAAGTGGTTCAGTCAGAACACTCCCCTAGATTGCTATCGAGATAATTTCCGATTGGCTAATCCAGTTCAATTTGGCGAGACCTGTTCCACTAGTTTGAAATAACGTTTATTTCTGTCTACCGCTCACTTGGTGCCTTTTAACACTGATAAAGTTTAGAATGAATCTAGTTCTCGTCCTACGCATATCCTTAAAACTAGAAAGGGCTTCTGTAGTTTCAGTGAAGAAACGAAGGGTTGGCAAATTTTTTAGGTGACATTAACGTGACTCGATTGTTGCAAACAATAAGTGCGTAGTTGTACTGTGTATTAAAAAACAAAAGAAGGTGCGATCTTCAAAGAAACCGAAAGACAAACTTGAATTTAACTCGCGACTAAAATGGTATATGCATACAAATTCACTTGAAAAATAAATAAATAAAAACGTCAGTGAATTCACAAAACATGCAGAACATAAAATGCTATCATTAGATAAGATATAACTCAGATATATTGAGGCGGAACTGATTTGACGTAATGCTGACGATATGAGCGATATTTATACCAAACATGACTACTAAAGTTTATTTAATGATGTCAAGTTTGTGGTCGTTCAAGGACGAGTCAGTATTTGATGTTTTCTTTAGTATTTTTAACCAATGCATAATATTAAACGAGTTCTAGATTAATTCTGTCTGTCTACTCGAAATGAGTGGCGCCATCTTGAAAACGACTGATTTGACTTTGGTGCGAATTTTACTAAATGATATTGTTATTTCTGGAAGAAAAAAGAACAGACGTTTTGTTTGATATAGAAATTCAGAGAATAAATAGATGAAGTCGATGATCTGAAAGCCAACGGTAAATAAATAAATAAAAGAAGAAGCAAAAAAGAAAGTTCAGACTATGACGAAGCATGTATCGGTTAAAATATTGAAATACAATTAGCCTCAGTTAATTTCAAACGCGACGGTTGTAGAGGTGTCAATGGAATATGTTGACGCTTGTCTAGGGCTGGTAGAAACTAAACATGAATTAATGAAATTAGCAAACTGTAATGTATTTGTATGGTTTGGTTAAGGGTAGGACGATGATGTAATAGTAGTAATGAGAGAACTATTGTAAGCACTAAAGGAAAAGATAAGTAGTAAACTGAAGCTGTGTTAGTTGAAATTAAGGGAATAGGTGCAGAACGACTATCTCTCGTAAAAACTAGTGAAACCATAGATTCTCTGCTCGTAGGGTTACCTTATGATATGCATATTGGGTTTTTGCTCATAATTTAATTTATCTTGTAAACCTTATTATTATTATTTATACAATCTACATTGATTGTGTGCGAACGACATTTACAAATGACATTCATAATTTAAAATGAATTTAGATTAACTTCATCTAACTCAATTAAATTGAAGACGTTTATCATCATACATTCTGAATAAGATATTCCAACTCATATATTATCAAAATAAGTTTTTAATTTGAGAGTTATTTGCTTATGAAGTTTAGTGGCAACCATATCTGCTACATCCTCTCATTCCGAATAAATTACTGGAGGGCTTTGACTAACTGTTTTAATGTCAGTTCTACAATACGTTTTAGATTTCACTAGCATTGGCGCCGATTCCCTTGTTCACAAACTAAACTAAATTTAAGTTCAGTGCATCTTTTTCTTTCTATTTCATTAAGAAGAGGACAGAAGATAAATTTTAGTTTAGTCCTGTCAAATAAATCAGCGCCTGTCACTACTCCATACAAGTTTAGACGTGATTAAAAACTTGCCTACTAAAATTACGTCAATTTACGTCAAGCGCTGATTAATTTGACAGGACTAAACTAAAATTGATCTTCTGTCCTTTTCTTAATGAAATAGAAAGAAAAGGATGCACTGAACTTAAATTTAGTTTAGTTTGTGAACAAGGGAATCGGCACCACTATCGTATTTGCGTAAGTTTTAGTTTCTCTAGTTTATGTATCTTTAATATTTCAACAGGCGTGTTTGGTAGAAAGCACGGAAGCAGTTTTCTCTTGAGAATTAAAACCACATCCTAAGTTACTCATATGAATGGTTCCCCATCACGCAGAACGTCATATATACGAGTACCTATCTAATCAAGAATTGCCAAAAAATATTACCAGTAAAAAATCAGGTTACAATAAAAGCAGCCAAGTGTGAGCCTTTTACACAGCATAATGATACGATAATCAGTTTTCGCATGTCAGTCTCCCATCTCTACGTAGGAAAGTATGGCAGAACTATGGAAAACTTCCCACGTGCCTTACTCGAGGCATAAAAAAGAAAGTTAGGTAATAAAGAGTACTGTATTCTAGCTCAGACTTAGATGGCTTCTTGATACTTACACGTAAGGTAGATTAGCGGTGGAGGTCTTTTATTGGTATGACTTAGGTTAGACCTAGAGACCGATTTAGATTGCTAACAAACGACTTATCTAGTATGGTTGCTACATACGGGCAAAACTTTTTGTGTAAAGTCACAGTTCTATTGTACTGCAGTGGCTTACATGATAGTAATTATAGAAAATATTTTATTGTCATTTTGGGTGCAAAGCCACTTATCTCCAGCTACAAGCTTAGCACACTATCTTTACAGTCCTATATTATTTTAATAAGTTCCTGCAAATAGATGCAATGATTAAAACATTACTTTTATTGATGGCCGAAAGGACGTCATCGACTAATATAAATTGTATCATTAAATTTATTGATTACTTCATTATCATTCATTAATTTAATTACTGTAGTGGCATTTATAGAAACAAAGTCATCTTGTATTTTGTGTTCCAGATTGATATCTTTATCAAACCAATCAGAAATTGAACGTGCAATACTATTTAAGATGGATACAATGTTAAATAATGCATTTTTTTTCTTTTGCTGAAGAACTAGAGCCTAAAATTGTACTAATTTGAGGTTTGTTTATGTTGCAGTTATTGCTAAAGAATGCAGTTATGCATACATTCTTAGACTAGACTTAGTGACGCAAAATAAAAACGTAAATATAAACTGATGGTTGTAATCTTTGATAAAATTCGCGCAATATTTTTGTCATCATTATCATATTTAGCAGAGATTGCCCTCATTTATGTGACTGCAACTTTTGTTTTTAATTTATTTATTTGTTACTTATTATGGATCTATCATATTCATCATCGGCAGCCTTGTTCCACTCCCCTGAATTTAGGCCTCCTCTCTTCTGTGCCATGCTTCCCTGGTCAGGTCTTCATGAACCTTTTTTTTAGTAGATTATGAAATAGCCCTTTACACTTTAAAACTGGCTGATATTGTTAAGTACCTAATGTCTCTTTAAATGGGAACCCCATTTACAGACAGATATGTTACACTGCATTAACGTTTCTGAGTCCATCCGAGCGACCACCAACAGACCCCGGCTTGACAAAACCGGCTTCCCTCGAACTGTCTCCTTCAATGTGAAATAAATACTTATATATTGTAATATTTTACTTTTATTATCAGATGCAAGTTATGCAAATGCAATTATATTGTTTTTTCTACCTGTTTTGATTAACGCTCATTGTTCTCGATGATCTTTTTAACGTCCGATTTTTTTTGAAAGTAATGAGTTTTAGAAAACTCATTAGTTTTAATAAAAATGATATAGAATTTTCAAAGCATATGTCCATCAAAGTAATTATAGTTACAATATTTACTCAAACTACTTCTAACAATCCAATACATTTGAACAAACTACAACCAGTCAGCTAAGATAACGAAGCGCCGGAGTATTCGGAAACGAGGCCAGCATACGATTATATCGACATGTAAGGCGTCCAGGTCGCATTTTGTTTTGATACTTTCATGCCCCCCAGCTATATGCTCCGCAGTGGTAATCGTAATGAGCGATACTTACAAAAAGGTGAAAGGTGCATATAAAAGCCTCTAATTGCGCTGCACTCGGAATTATGAAGTAAGTAACGCTTAGTCTAATGATGGATGACTGATCCAAATTGGTTCGTCGATTGAATTTAATGTTCGTTATAATAGTCTTTATTATGTTCTAGTCAATAACGGTGATGAATCGCGTTTTTTTTAATGGTGGGAAGGTTAAAATCGGTGAAGTTAATTACTTTAATTCTGCAATTGCAAGTCTAGATTTGACTAGGCTGTGATTACAATCAATGA
Organism: Atethmia centrago; assembly: GCA_905333075.3. Classification (NCBI taxonomy): domain Eukaryota; kingdom Metazoa; phylum Arthropoda; class Insecta; order Lepidoptera; family Noctuidae; genus Atethmia; species Atethmia centrago. The sequence continues at coordinate 23,239,016 of HG995385.1, forward strand.
TACACAAAATTATTCAGTAAAGGATCTTGAAAAACGATGAGACCTTAATGACCATAGTCTTGAACATACTCTAACCTACAAAAGTCCCTACCCTCCAGCAATACGTGATCACAACATCTACAACTACCGTATCAAACACTCGTTTCGTGTATCCCGGCTCTCAGCAATCCCGTTAGTGAACCGGTCTCGGAATGCCGTGCGTTCCCCACATTGTTTTGACGAATACGAGACTGATTTTAGTTCTCCAATATGTCTTTGTTCTTCATGTGCAATTTGCGCAATGCTCTGTGACAGTATGAACAGAGTTGAAGTTAATTCTAAAACAATTGTCAGGATTAAATATGATTGACTAGGATGGGTCAAACTTTGAAACGATTTCAACATGCTCCAACAATTACCAACATCACTCTAGCATTGTTTAACACACCAGGAACTATCACAGATTAAACTCTCTATCCTTTTTATGTTAGATCTGTGTATCTTTAACGTCTTCTTCTAGATCAAAAATAAATGTGGTATGATCAACATGCATACACACTATGTACAGTAAGGTATTGTAAGCCATAATGTTCTATGGTGCACCACATGCGGTTTCGTATTTGCAATCGTGATAGGAGTAACACATTTCTCCTAGTTTGGTCTAAATATAGGTAAAACGAGTTAGTTCTCTCGTATCAACTATGTAAACTGAAACATTCCTTCCGAAATGTTTTAGCACTTCCTTAGACATTCTCATTCTTTTAACGATTTCCGCTTTGTTGAAAAGACTGGTCTTTAATCTCTACATGTCAGTCCTTCCGTCCTACCTTGCAAAATCAGATTGCAAGATCTCTCTCACGATCTCTTGATTCATCTTGCAACCAAAAAACTTTTTATCCCAACGAAATATGATTCACAGTTCCAATGACGATTGTGTTGCTCACATCTTATGCAATTTCTCTAAGAAAAAGCCAGTTCTAAACCGGTAACCGAAGTTCTCAGCCTGTGTGCTTAGAATCTTGATAATCTGAAGATGTAACCCTAGTTGCATGCTTAAGTAGTTTTAGAAACTGCATTTGCAAAGGAGATAAAGACACTGTTCGCGCATTGAAATATAATGGGGACTCATTAGGATTGCGGTTAGGTGGTTGACTCATTGAGAAGGTCCGAATTTGAATGCAGACAATTGATTCGAACTGAGAACGGTTAATTTTAATGTGCTGACTGCAATTTAGGGGGCTATGGCTTTTTTGTTTAAGCTTGAGAATTTGTCCAGAAGGACCAACGCCCTCATATACCTTATATATACCTTAATAAACCTTAATGATAATGCGTACCTTTGCAATCTGTATAGAATCTCAATAAGGCGTTATAAATGCAGCGATGCATTTAGTTATAATCCAGAAGTCGTCTCCCGCTTAAGATATACAAGAATAAGATGCAGATATCCTAAGACAAAATCTATTCAAATCTGTAAGCTGTCTTGATGAAAATATACAACATAAAAATACTTTATTTAAGAAAAAAATTCTAAATTATCCATTTTCAACAAAGCAGACGGCTCACTTGACGTCAAAAGTTTAGTTCTGCATATAAGTGATTTCACGGCTATGTCATGTAACGGTGTGGCGCGGTCAATGGTCATGGAATGGATCTCGTTGGAGCAAACGCTACGCTGTCACGCACAATAGGTGATTCGTCTTGAGAAATTTTAATTAGTTCGCACGAGACTGGCTGGTTTTTGTTATAGCTTTTGATATGATTATGGGGATTTGGATTACCTTTTTGTGAATTTGTCTTAGGTATGGAATCTATGAGTTGATTTCTATCATCCTTGACGACCGACTGTGTTATCTTCGTAAAAATTTGCTACCATACGGCTAAAGTTAACCGGTGGTATGGTCTCATGTAATTCAAACCCCTGTTTATTACTGAGTTGTTTAATTTTTTTATCCTTGTTAAATTCAAATTCATAACCATTAATGCTTGATCTAGACAGTACTACAATGTTATATGCTGTCAAAATATTGGAGCCAGTAAACTTTAGTAAACAAACATTATTTTATTACTTATATTTAACATGTTATGTTGACGTTTCTTTACCCTCGTCTGGATCACCAACATCTTAATGTATCTTATTACTAAAGGATCCCGCATATTCAGTTGCACATCCACAAACACCAATAACAATTTTAAGTCGTACATCCTTTTTAATAGAGGTGATAAATGCTTAATTTTCACCAAGTAATCTGATAAATATGTCGGTGTCTTAGGGATTATGATCCTCGGAAACTGGTTATATTATGAAACGGACACTGGTCTTGGTATCATTTATTACGTATGAATATCGTTCACTTTTTCATCCTTTTTTACTTACAGACCGCATTAGGGGCTTCGAGGCTTTTACCTATGAAGCAGGAGGTGCTTATCCGAAAGTTTTATAATGTAAAGGACGAAGACAATTTATAGTATCTTAAATCTCTTTGGTTAAGGACAATTTTGCGTAGCTTCATTATTAAAACTTTGTTTTATCTACTACTAGAGAAACGGTTATTTATGACATATATATTTTGGTAAAACAAGGAAATAAAATATTTTGGTATCGCGATTAGAGTATATTGTCGACTCGCAAAAAAAAAAAAACATTTGAATTATTAGGAAGCGTCTGCTAAAAGAATCTCAAGAATGTCTGTATTTTATTTTAAATACCTAGGATCGTCATTTTCTTCATTCTTATCGTTTTTTCTTAGTCGACTTTTGAAGTTTTATAAGCTTAAATGCTTTCATATCTTCTACTACTTTCACACCAATTATTTTAATGTCTATGTAGGTATATTAACAATTTCTACAAATGTTGCGAGTCCTTTTAAAAATATGTCATAGATTTGAATTAATATTTTATAAATCATTCAATACTGTAACAATTAATTGTGTTAGTGAGCCAAGGAAAACAGCTAAATGCTTGTAGGCGGTTAGTAATTTGTTATTCATATACCATTGTCATGTGGCTGTTACAAGTACTTCTAATTGTAAAGGATATGCACTATTGTCATAGAGTCTGGGTGCATGATTTGGCAAGATGCCTTTACTTAGTGCATTCTTCAAAATTATATGCCTCTATTATATCTTCTTCTCTTGTTATGTCTCCTTCTCTTGTACCGGTGCAAAGTACATGGCCTGCCGCTACCGTGTTGGCTTTCGTTCTTATCGTGGTGTGTATTTCCGTGGCTATTACTGTTATAGGTTCTCACATTATTGTACTGGTATTGCCTAATTAGTTTCAGTCTTAAAAATAGCTTTCATTCTTGAGTCTTCATCTCAGTCTGTCCAACTGTCTATGATTGCCAAGATCTCAACTTTTGCAATCTTATTTCAACTTTTTTAACTATGGGATTACACGTTTACATAAATTATACTTGCTTCAGAATGCATAATCAGCTGTAATGTATGTTTTGTCACGTACAACTTTTTATGACCTACCCCAAAAACATGCGTTTGATGTGTTTGCGTAGCATCTATGTTGGTAAATATTGAGTTAATATCTTAGACAAATATACTTACGCCAAAATCGCTTACTGACTTGGACTTACATTGTGTTTAAAGATATGGTAGGTGACTTTATGTTAATTTATTGATCAATATTTTTATAAGTTGCTTTCGATTTTGTCTAGTCTATGTTTGACTGTTAAATTGAAGAACGTTTTGCAATGTTTTGGTAGATTTGCAGCGTTATGGCATAAAACAAACGAGAAAGCCTTCCTATGTCATCATTCTCATAATTATCCTGCTCTTATCCCAATTTATTAGGGGTCGGCGCAACATGTACCTTTCTTCCATACTTCTCTATTAGTTGTCATCTCGGTAGTCACCCCCTTTCTATCCAGATCATCCTTCACACAGTCCATCCATCGTTTCTTTGGTCTTCCTCTACTCTTATAGCCATCGACATTCATACTCAAGACTTTCCTCACATTTTCCTCATTCCTCCACATCACATGCCCATACCATGACAACCGATTTCCGAAAGCCTACCTATATTGTATATTATATATATATATATATATATATATTGACTGTTAACATGGATAATCTTGACGAGATCAGAAACGGAATCGAGCTGTTGAATTATACCACATCTGTTTTAAGATTCGAGAAATAAAAACTGCGTTTAAAGGGTCGTGCAGACTGGTGCGACGCGACACCGGTAGAACAATTTCATTGACAACTTCATGGAAATTGTGTCGCGTCGTGCCAGTCTGTTTGAGCCTTAAGTAAACGCATTGGTAATTAATATCAATAAAGCTGAATGTGCATGCATGCATAATACCATTCTTATTTCGGAAACATGACGCCTAATTATGGCTAAAAACAGTTACATTTCAACAATTATTAATGAAAGGTTTTCAAGTTATCAATGAGAATGATATAAGATACGTTTAATACTAGTATTTATTAATTAATCGAGGATATCAAGATAACTCGACCTTACTCGTCAACAATTATGTCATTTGTGGTATCTTATATGGTAATAGTCTTGGAGTAGAAGTATGAGATAATACGTACATATAGAGTTTTTTTTTTTTTAATTCAAGTACATTAAGGCCCGTATTACAGAACCTCACTCAAAACGCAAGCAGTACTTAAAACTCATTAAATAAACAAAATAATCTATAGAATTTTGGTATCGCAGGCGGGGAGAATATTATAATTCTTGTTTTTCTCTTTTTAGTTATGGGTTTTTGCAGTCGGCTTTTTTTGTTTTTTAAATACCTAATTTGTTTTATTTTGTGTCTACGATATTACCTTATCTTTCGGATATCACATAGCTGTCGCCTCAAGTCACCATAGTAACTATTGACAGTGAACTCTGTCCGTTCCATAAGAGAAGCAGGGCGTGAAGATAGCTCGATTTAATAATACTCAAGTACTGCTGACAGCCGCTGTCATTATAATTATAATACGCTATAAAACTACTCGTTTAACTATAATTGTTATAATTTGCGGGTTAAAATGCTTTGAACTAGGTAGCTGCGAGCTATATATTTATTTTTCTTGGGAAAACTATAGTTCTAGGATTATTAATACTTTTGCAAGCCTGACCAAGGACTATACTTGAAATTTAAAAATAGGTAACGAATATCTTCAACGAAGCATTTTAGCTTAAGGCGCTGTCCAAACAGGGACACCGTAAAACGTCTACTTTTTCGTCGCACAGTTAGCCGTATTGCTATATATTACAAGCACAAAAAAAATACAGTGTATAGTTAAGTCTAAGTAGCATCTTGAAAAAAAAAAATCGCAAGAAATAACATGAAAAACATTTTCGTCTCGAAATGCTGAATATTTTGAGCGACAACTATTCATATTTTTGTAACTATAAAAAAGGAAATTTAATCGACTAAAGAAATATGTAAAAATGTCTTAACTTATTGGTGTATTTAAAAAAAATATATAAGTATTTAAACTGCGAAATAACTTTCATATTATTGGCGGACACGAGATTCAACTAAAATCGAACGCATCGCCGTTTTCAACCGTGGGGTCGTGTGGTATATCGCGATGCACTACTGTCGCTTCACATCCTGTAATACCTAAAGATTTGCTTCTAACCGCGCCTTAAAAAAGGTTATGCAGATGATATATTAATCCAGGTTCATAAACTATTTGTGTGCCAAATTACATCCGAACATACAAACATTCACATTTATAATATTAATAAATAGTAGAGTAGTGATAGCAACCATTGAATCGTCTGCAACTTATGTTAATAATTACTTACAAATAAAAAAAAAAAACTAACAATAAATAACTAAATATCATTCTGTACAAACGACCACTTAACTCAAAGCGGATAGTACCGAGGTTAGTGAATGTAAGACTAAAGAACAGGCACTAGACCTTAATGTAAAATGTAACGCTCTTTAGACGAAGGTTATACCCGTTTCCGTAAGTCTGGGAGGAAATAATATCCTAGGATGTGCTTCTAATCTGTAGTTCCTTTTGAAGATCTTGTAGTATAAAAATATGTTACGAGAACTGCTAGACCTTATCATCATCTGCCTAGCCTTCCGGCCTAGCCAGTGTAACCGGGTGCAGCTGAATACCAGTATTTTAAATGTAGCAATTGCTAGACCTAACTAAGAAGTATTGGCAACAGAGGCAAGTTTTTAGTTTGTATCGCGCCTAGTTAAATATGAATCATATTTCATCCTATCGTGAAGGTGAACGTCACCTTGTGTTTGAATTTTTGGTTCTTTGTCAAGTTCGTCATGAAGTTTTTTTCATCGTTTTCAGTTGGGGTCGTTATCAATTGTCCACCAGTTTTCTCGCACCGTTAAATATGGCCCTCTGCACAGTTACCAAAATCCAATCCCTATTTTTGATAAACAAATTGATTACAACTACAATTTCTGTTGTTACACAACACAAAATACTGCTCCAACTTCTTCAATTTTCACTTATCCTTACGGTTGTCTATTTCACCGACGACGTGTAGCCGTCCGTCACCGCTATGTTCGTATTTTCGTAAACACAGGGGCGCGGTCTCGCCCGCACATATTTGATGACTCAAAATTGAATATTTCTTGAGTGCGTTCGAAAAAAGTTGATTTAAATCAAAATGTTGTTCAATAACGGGAAAACCGGAGGTAGCTCCGGTTTTTTCTCAACTCCGGTTTCCAAACATCGGTAAATTTTGTCCGGTTTTCAGTTTTTAGCAAAACCAAAAAATCGGGTTTGCACGCCCTAATTTGTAAACACAGGGGCGCGGTCTCGCCCGCACGCTGCCTGCGACGGACAGCTACGACGGCGGCGTGACGTCGTCCGACGTGACGTCACCGCACGCTGTCGGTAACGTCTGACGTTTTAAAGAGACCCTAGCCTTAGTGACGTTTGCATGTCTTCAGCCAAATATAATTTGATTTGAGCCAATAATGCTCCTTCAAACATTAAACTATCTGCAGTTTTTCAATGAAACGAACCACTCAATTCTCCTGAGTGTACTAGGACACCAGTGGGCGGCAGAATGTCGGCGACTAATTTCGCCGACCATTTTACTGAATCGAACACAATTTTTCAATTTGCACCGACTTTGGCCGACAGTTGTCGGCGTAACCTAATTAATTGACCACTGGGTATTGAGGCAATGATTTTTAAATGATTCCGTAGTCTTTTAAGTGAATGGCTTGTGTAGTTTCTTTTAAGGAATTGTCTCTTCAATGGTAGGCGGAGTTGACTGATTTATGTCTTCAGGAAGTATTTAATTGTGAATTAACTTTTTTATGTTTATTGAATGAATCGGTTTTTTGCGGTTATATTCTACTAGCCTTTTCCCGAGGCTTCATCCGCGTGAATGTCGGAAAATATCCCACGGGAACCTGGCTTAGTTTATAAGCCTGGAATCCAGGCTATAAACTATCTGTGTGCCAAATATCATCCAAATCCGTTTTGCCATTTTTGCGCCAATCCGGAACTTTTTTTAAATATTTAACGTACAGTTTTAACTTCGTTCCTATTTTATTATATGTATATACCTACTGCTGTATAGATGTTTATCTTTCCAAAATAAATGTTTTAAAAACATCTGTCGTTACAATCCTGTAACAACCTTCAGAGATTTCGGTGAAGTTCTTTAATAATTATATTATTCTAGGCATGAAGTGTCAAAATAATGCTTTAAAACCTTAACTGTCCCATAGAACACAAGACATTGAGACAAGAAGCACGTCCAAAAGTCGCCACATACAGATCCATAAACAAAGCTTAACGACTTTGACCAGAAGTCGTAAAAATTACTGTATTTGTTTTAAGACTGGTCAAACTATTAGGCGCTGTTATTTTTCTACCGATATGCGCCATCATTGTTTGAGTAAGCGATTTTTTTTGTGTTGTCTTAACTGCCGTATTGGTTATGTTCGAGTATAGTGCTACTTTTCTTAAGCAAAGAAACTGGCATGAATGGTGTGGGTAGCTCGCGAACTGGATTTTATGTTCTTGTGTAGTTTTTAAACTAAGTTTAAGCTTTTTTATTGGTCTCAGTGCATATTTCACCAACGAAACTGAGCGCGATCAGCACATCTAAACCGCGTTCAAGAGCTGCCAGTGTCAATATTCCACAACTCCGCTACTGAATGTCGAAGTTTGAAATGTCGACGTATGTTAGTTCTAAAGTACAGGATCTCGATGTATGCCAGTTCGAAAGTTCACTGGAGCGAAGTATGCAAGGCCGACGTATCGTTAGTTAGAAAGCATACGAGTGCGAATATAGCGAAGGATAATGTTAGGTTAGGTTAGGTTAGAACAGTGACCATTAACGCCAGATCCCCTCTATTACTCTAATTCAGGGTAATTTCGAACTGGCGTTGTCACTGTCAATATTTCACAGATAATAATGACATTGACAGCTCTTAAAGGCGGTTTATGTACTGATGACGTTCAGTTTCATTGGTGAAATTGGCCCTTAATAATCGGGTCTTCTATTTTTGGTCCTAATTTCGGAAACCGGACCGGTATAAGTCTTGATTAATAGGGTTGCAACAACACGCAATAGACCAGAAATAAAAACAAGTTAGGATATCCTGATTATAGTTGCAAAACTTCTGAAAAATTCTGAATAATTCCGGAATACTTCTGGGAAAGTTTCTTTAAATCAGAATTATTCAAAATGAATTTTATTGAAATTTTTATTTTTTTTTTGCTGAAATATCGTATTTTGCATCGATACTAGCATACAGATGCCTCATCCCATACAAAGAAATGTCCCGACGTAAAGAGCAGATTTCATCTGGCATTTCTAGCTATTTTTGTACATCAATCGCGTTCGTTCCCAATAGATGGTGTTAGTAGCGACTTTGCAAGAAGGGTTACATTATACTTTTATTCCGAATAGATGACGTTAAAAGCACACTGTACTTTTGTACTGCTGCTACGTACTCCTTACTCCTATTATCAGTGATATTATTAAACAAAACAAAATTTAAAAAATCGAGATGTTAACCTTTGAAATTTAATACAGCGCCATCTACTGGTATAAATATTAATTGTGCATTCCAATCATCTTTGAAATTTGTACTAAGAGCTTATTGTTACATAATTTGGTGTGATTATGATTATTATTTGTTGATTATGTATGAATAAACCTTATAAAAGTCAACAAAAGCTTTGAAATTACACTTCAATCATAGATCAATAAATGTCGTGCCATCTAGTGACATTTATTTGAAACTCTTTGTTAGCGGTGATGCAGGCGATGGCGGTGCGGGGTGCGGTAAGAGGGGAGATGCTCCCCGGAAGTTTTCGCCCGCGGAGAAAGATTCATACCCCGCAATCGAATGTTTCCGCGGAATATTTCGACCGAATTATTCAGGAATAAACGTGTTTATTTTGTTGTGTGGTGGGTGAATTTATTTTTCAGTGGCACATAAGTAAGTAAAATATAAATGTTTATTTTATTATAAATATGATTGATTAAGTATAATATATTATGTTGATATTTTTATAGGTAAATATGTTATCCTGCGATTAACAGGATTTTTATTTCTTTGTGCTATTTTTGCAAATGCTCTTTTTCTAAATGTTAGGTACTTAGTTGTGGAATAAAAAACCACCGAGCATATTTGATTTGTTTTTTGAAAAAGGGATACCTATGTTTTTGATTAGTTTGTATATAGCTCTTCTGTTCGCATCCCGAGAATTCACGAGTCACATAGATATGTATTAATCATTACCTACTTATCTACATATCGCGTATAAAAGTCAATAAAAACAAATAAAGGCAAACCTTGCAAGCAAACACGTTTTGATGCGGTTTTCAGAAAAGTACCTATTTGCTATACTTAGGAGTAGGTTAAGATATATATTAACTGTCTTCAATAAAAAGGAGGTTATGAGTTTGAACCGTATGTAGGTGTGTATGTTTGTCCGCGATTATCTCGCGTTAAACCGCTTTTAGAACAATATTACTAGGGTGTGTCTAATGAAAGCGCGACATGGAGTTTTTTTTTTAAATTTAATTGGCAACATTATTCAGCCGCAATTGTAGGAAACAAAAAAAATGTAAGTGTCAAGAAATAATTCTCCTACTAGTTAGTAATACCACATACAAAATTTTTGTTTTTAACCTCTTTTTCTCAGGTCGCGCTTTCATAAGACGGACTATAGTCACTATAAGTATACGTGACATAAACAAATGTTGAGATAAAAATATTTAAGTAAAAAGATAGAACCAACTTCAATGAAGCCGGAGCACCTCAAACCAACCTCTTCAATAAAATCTTAGAACATAGAACCAACTTCAATAAAGACGGAACTTTATTGAAATCCGTTCTGTTTTTATTACTGTTAACCCATTAAAGTATGTTGTACTCAATTGAGTACAGCCTTATCCCGAAGTGTACATTACAGATCTTGTAAATTTTAAGTGATACACCTTATTATTTTACTTCGTTACGCTGTACTCAATCGAGTACAGTGACTTTTAATAGGTTAATACAATTTTCCTGGTTTTTTTTTGACAATTGAAATATTCCCAAAGTTTCAGAATATTTCGGAATACTTCCGAAGTATTCGACGGGAATGATTCGGAATTTTTCCCGCCAGCATCTATAATCCTGATATTGGTGCCGATTCCCTTGTTCACAAACTTAACTAAATTTAAGTTCAGTGCATATCTTTCTTTCTATTTCATTAAGAAGAGGACAGAAGATAAATTTTAGTTTAGTCCTGTCAAATTAATCAGCGCCTGTCATTATTCCATACAAGTTTAGACGTGATTAAAAACTTGCCTACTAAAATTACGTCAACTTACGTCAAGCGGTGATTAATTTGACAGGACTAAACTATAATTTATCTTCTGTCCTTTTCTTAATGAAATAGAAAGAAAAAGATGCAATGAACTTAAATTTAGGTTAGTTTGTAAACAAGAGAATGCCCACCTGATGATTTTTCAAATTTCAGAAAAATTTACGTCCTTTTATCTATGGAATTTTGGTATGAACCCCAGACCATATTGGAATGTTGACAGAACGACTGTTGGGTCAGCTAGTTATAATATATTTTTTCAACTTAAAACTGGTCAAACAAAAGTAATAACTTTTGAAGGATGTAGCAATAATGTCTTAGGAACATTACCATTTAAGGCGCAGATGATTTTAGTGACTTTTGAATCTGTTATTACGCCTTCATATAATGAAAGTAAGTTATGCAAAATTTATGTTTAACTAGAACGCACACACATCAATTCTATATGTGAATATTTAAGTATTGTATTAAAATACTTTATGAAATAAATTCAGGAAGTAATGTCTACCCAAAGCAAAAAAACGATATTAATTTCAAACTACTTAAGATATTTTCATGATTTTTTGTATGAACAAACTATTTTAGTATCTATAATTCTATCTGTGGCTTTGTTCAAATATTCACGTTTTCGATATTAAAAACAAATATTCCCTATGAAACCGAACGGCGCGGTGAGAGCGACGCAATTTCGTATGGGCAAGGTCAACGGCGATTACCCGACCCTTAAATAAAAACTGCAAATAAATAATTAGTCAACAATTGCTGAATTTAAATTGGATAGTTTCGCATCGTCCGTGGCACAATACGGCGATTTTCCAGCTCATTATATTAAAGTAGATTTAATGACGCAGCACATTTGACATAGACAATTCTGCGGTCTAGTTGCTGTAACTGAGCTCTTATTTCTCCTGAATAAACCAGATTAGGCTGTCTACGCTCCAAAATAAAGTAGGCTTCTTGCCAAAAGGCTAAATGCGGCCTAGCCGTTTGACCTCAAGTATGGGGTAGATAATACATGTCCACGTCAATAATATTTCAATAAATAATGGTCTAGTGGTTGCAAGCGCTACTGCTGAGCATAAGGTCCTAGGTTCGATTCCCGGGTCGGACAAAGTGTTATTGGGTTTTTCTGTTTGGAATATCTCAGTAGCAGCTCGGAGTCTGGATGTGTGCCTGGTTGATGGCAATAGGCTCGCCCCCTATTCATGGGACTTAAACATAACTGGCGAAATGTGGATGTACTACAGGTACACCTCTGCCCAACCCTTCCGGGAGGCAAGGCGTGATGTTATGATATGTGTTAATATTTTAATAAAACTATCGGAGTTCGATGTTTTCTTAAGAAACACCGAAAAAAACTCCAGAATTCAGTCTCTTTTAAAGTGCAGATATAATCTTAGTAAGATCATGTGAGAACCATGCAGATTAGTGACTGAGGTGGTCTTTTGAGGAAAGGACCACACAGATTTGAGTGGACCTGTCCAGTCAGTGCACGCATTTAGGCACCCGCAGACAGGTGCGACGACGTGGCAATATCTACCAAAATCGCGTTTCGTCAGTAAACGTGTAGCTCAACTCAGAGCTTGTTGCGAGCCATCCTCGTTGTCTTAAATTATGTATTCACTAGCTGTTGCCCGCGACTTCGTCAGCGATCCAGGATGAAAAGTAGCCTAAGTCCTTATCCAGGTCATGGTCTACATAATCACCCTATAATGTTCCCACTGCTGGGACACAGGCCTATTCCCTATGAGAGGGAGCGGGCCGTAATCCACCACGCGGGCCCCGTGCGGGTTGGTAGATGTTACATGTCTTCGAATTTATGGTTCTAGGACATGCCGGTTTCCTCACGATGTTTTCCTTCACAGTTTCGAGAGCAGTGGTGATGAAACGATTTACACAAAGTAAAGCGCCTGTCCGGGTTCGAACCTACGCCCTACAACTCGTAAGTCGAGGGAGAGCAGTGGTGGCCCAGTGGTAACGGCTGTGACTTACGAGTTGTAGGTCGTAGGTTCGAACCCATGGTCTATATGTGTGCTAAATTTCATCCAAATCCGTTTTGCCGTTTTAGCTAACTCGCTCACTTTCGCATTTATAATATTAAGTTAGAATTCATATTGCAACTTGATTCAGCTCTTATTGATACAAATGGTGTATGATATCAGAGGCTGAATATTGATCGTATGAAGTGACGTGTTTTGAAGTGGAGAGAATTGAATTATTTGTGATCATTAGTTACGGATGGAGCTTGGAACGGATGTTTTGTCTACAATACCATATGTTGGTAAACTTTTGTGGAGGACGATTTGGATTGCGCAGTTATTTTTGAAATATTTGGGGCTCGAAGAATGCTTGCCACATTATAAGTTGATCTCTCTTTTTGACCATAAATTGATATAAATTTAATTTTGTAACTTGCCAAACTGAAGCTTCAATTTCAGCTTCAGAAGCATTCATTCATTCATTAATTCATAGCCAAACTGAAGCTTCAGTAATGAAATAATAAATGAAAAAGTACGATTCAAATTAAATAAATGTCCACATTTAACAATAGCCGTGTAATCAATCCGTCGTCCATCGTTTAATGTAAACGATCACAAGTAAACCAAAAATATTTTTCGCAAATCAAATCGAAATAAACTTACTTAATTTATTATTTTGAATTGTGTGACTTTATTAACTGAAAATACCAATCTATTTTTAGAGAAATTCCAATATTCCGAGAACAAATTGTCGAAGTGTGATTGAGAAACACTCTGTTCTACGTTTGTCCTGCAGGCTTAGGCATGACGCTTTGTATTTCTTCGAAGAATAGACACAGCTCTTTCTATACAAAGTTTCATTCGTTTCTCCATTTTTGACATCTCACCGTAGAAATCCTTCTACAATCTGTCATTTTGTCTTTTGTTTCTAACGATCTTTGTCTAGGTCCTTTTTTATGTAGAAGGATTTCTATGGTGGGATGTCAAAAAAGGAGAAACGAAATGTCACTTTGTATAGAAAGAGCCGTGTCTACGAGTATTCTTTGAAGAAATACAAAGCGTCATGCTAAGCCTGCAAGAAAGCAACTTCCTCGGGAAACTAATCTAAATAAAAGCTATTATTCCGATTTTTCATTTCAATCGATATTAAAATATTAATTAAAATATTTTCACTACTTCTTCTTAAAAGTTAACAGTTTAAGTATCTGAAATACGTGGTGTATCAATTTTTCTTCTTTTCTTTTTTTTTTTTTCTGTGTTTTTTTTTACATTCTAAGACCCCTCCGTGCCTCGGAAAGCACGTTACGCCGTTGGTCCCGGCTGTTATTTGTAGATCTTTGACAGTCGTTACGGGTCGTCAGAAACTTGAAAGTCTGACAACCAGTCTTACCAAGGGGTATCGTGTTACCCAGTAACTGGGTTGTGGAGGTCAGATAGGCAGTCGATCCATGTAAAGTACTGGTATTCAGCTGTATCCGGTAAGACTGGAAGCCGACCCCAACATGGTTGGGAAAAGGCAGGCAGATGATGATGTTGTATCAATCTTTTATATTTTACTTCTGTGCCAAGTAACGCCATAATGCGACAATAATTACACGCGTTAAGGCTCCCAGCAGACAGGCGCGACTCGACACTAGTAGCAAAATTTCTATGATATATGATAAATGATTTATTTTCTGTAAGTAGGTTTGTACAAACACGTTTACACGTCAATCATATTTTTAAAATAAAGCTAGATGAGGTCGGCGTTTCCTATCTGACTACTCTGAGAAGAAAGGCCGAAACAAACTCAGAGGTCACAGTCTCCTTTAAAGTCCAGACATAATCTTGGTCAGATCATGTCAAGGCCATGTAGATTGGTGTCTGAAATGGTCCTTTTGAGGAAAGAACCACACAGATTGAGTGGACCTGTCCAGTCAGTGCACGCATTTGTCAGTAATCGTGCAGCTCAACTCAGAACTTAAGAAGCTCAACGATTCGACGAACAATACCAAAGAAAGAACATTTGGGTAGGCCGCATAAATTACTCAAACTGCCAGACCATGATTAATACTAAATGAGAAAAAACAACAATGACCCACATAGGCTTCACATTCACAATAATTGAAAACAATATAATACTTTACAAGTAAATATTAAGTTCCAAACAGTATATTGAACTCCACAAAGTAAATATGTCAAAATGGTATATAAATAAAATAAAAGTTTCAGTATGCAATAATTGGAGCAGCTTAATCCCAAGCCTTTTTGCCCTCAATATAATCTTTAACGGTATAAAAGGCTTTCTGGCACAACTTACTTTTAATAAATGATTTGAATTCATTAAGGCTTAGATCTTGAACGTGGCTTGGAAGTTTATTATAAAAACGTATACATTGACATCTGAATGAGCCACCTATTTTCTTGAGCCTTGTTGTAGGTACAACAAATTTGTGTTTGTTCCTAGTATTTATATTATATATATCACTGTATATTTTAAACAATTTTATATTTTTATGGGCATATAAAAGATTTTCAAAAATATACTGAGAGGGCACACAAACTTCATGGTAATTCAATGAAAACTTCATGGTAAGTCTCGTGCTGCCTGTCGCGCCCGCGATATCGTGCCAGTCTGTACGAACCTTTACAAAGTGCTCAATCTTTTATAAATTATGACTATTTTTGCGTTTGCGAAATATTCTGGTAAATGAGACTTGTTAGTGGGAATTTAGAAGAACAATACCACGGAGAACTACATCGTAATTATTAATTACCTAATTCGAGGCCTCATAGAGACTGTAAATGACCTTTATTTACACTTAACCTTTCTATTCGGCCGAAACAAGGATTTAAATACGTCTCATTAAAAAAAAGAAAATCTTCCGTACGGTAGTTATTGTTTTCATCTGCAAAACCTCAAAATTCTCTCCAACTGTCTTACCTTAGATTGAAGTATTTTTCTTTTAATAGGCTGACGAAACAGAAGGATTTTCCATTTCACCCTATTATTAAAATCCAACAAGAATTTAACTGTAGGTTTATTTTATTTTTTATATAATTTACAAATAATACATTTTTAACTTAATACAAATTATTCTTGGCACATAATAAAATCAGCATCACTTAGATTTGGGATTTGAAAAACGACCAATGCATCGAAAATCTGGACCCTAACATGTCATTGTCTGCGACCTTAGTTTAGAGTGGGGTTCCACTGACAGCGAAGTAGATTATGATAAATTGGCTTTTATTTTTACGATGCAGTTGCGTTTTGTTTTGTGTGCCGCCATAAAATACATTTTTTTTGTATGTAATGTGGTACTTACTCCAAAGTTTCGAAATGTTTTATGAATTAAAAAATATTATTTATTTAATGCAAATTATTTAGTGAATCGACCTATACGTATACCTAACTACAATAATTTAATCTTTATTCTTCATTGTTTAGTCAGTTTCACAGAACGCTGGAGTTATTTGATAAGATTCATGTTATCGGGTAGTATTTATGTTTTATAAAATGTTTTATATCCATCCACAAAATGTTACAATCAATAAATAACAATCGGAACTCAATAGTATGACGAGTAAATATTGGCAATTAGCCAGGAAGAGTAAATTACTTTGTCATTGCGTAGTTTGTAACTATAATAATTATTTCTAGATTAAAACGGATTCCACCACATTCTAGATGAATGAATCTTTCACGTGCTTACCGATGATTTCAGAAAACTGGCAAAAAGCCCAGAAAAAGTACACGATGGGTTACGATTTCGCATCAAAATAATTTCTTTATGACGTTTACAACACTAGTAGGTCAATCACCTCTAAAAAGTTCACAAATAAAAGAATGAACTTGATTAAACGAATCATCTTTTTGGGGATCAGTCTTGAAAATCGCTCTCTTTCTCTTGAGCAATATCCTCACCTCTTGTGAAACCTTGCGATTATTTTTTCCGTTGCAACTGGCAACCCAACCTTACGATTGTTCGCAGTTTCCCACGGCCGAGTTGGTCAGTGTGGACGAAGGTCGTCGGACCTTGGATTTTTGTCTGCAGTCGGGATGTAGCTCACTATGCGATTTGGGGTACTTACTCGTATTGTTGAAAAACCTGTTTTGTCGTCTAGCTAGCGTGTGAAACTTGATTGCAAGGAAGTTCGTTTTGTGTTATTACGAGTACTTTTTACATTTACACACAAAAACATGGGTCCTTGACAAGGTATAATGTAGTGTAGATTTACAATAAGTGAAAAATAATCAAATTCAAATTCTTTATTGCGAACTAAGTGTACACAATTTTGAAGATGTTAACAATAGTTAAGTCATTGCAATTTAAATGGTAATAAAAATAAGAAGAAAAAAAAAATGTACATGCTCAGTATTACCCTTATACAATTTACATTATATTATATTATATTGATTATCATTATTCATACATTTAATATTATCTCATACTATTCTACTAATACTACTCTTACTTACTATTCTTATAATTTATATGCCATTATAATAAGTATCCCGGAGTCTTGTAGGTGAAGCATCTGTATCAACGTTTTTGATGCATCGACTCTTTCGCTAAGAATCTCTTCCTTCACTTTGTTGAAGCTTTCGTCACATTTAGATGACCATATGAATTCAGTCCCTTTTTCCACAATACATTCAATGCATTTCTTGAAATTTAGTGCACTATACACTGACATTTTAGCGCACTGAAATGAACGTCTCAAGTCCAACGCATACTTAATACTGGTCTTTTTCTTCCTTACTTTTCTATTAGTCGTCATTTTGTACTATTTTAAAGTATATTGGATATAGGTACCTAACTGTATATGCGCCAGTATCTCTTTTAAAAATATGTGTTTTTCTTAAGTCATCGAACAGTTCTTTATCTAACTAACTCTTCTCTAGTCCTAACGCGTGCGCAAGAGCACGAGAAAAACATACTAAGATCAAAATATTTCACTATAATCAGCAATTCTTATTCCGCACAACTAGTTCTGCTAGCTAATGGAGCGAGATTTGCAAAAAAATCTAGATTACAGTCGCCATTGTATTACGCTAGAGATTGCGCGCGAGTTTGTCCGTGAAATTGCTCTGACGCACCAGATTTTATTGCGAATTGCAAAATATTATGATTGCGGGTAGGTAAATAGCTTATGAAATGTAATTAGCCTTTCTTTTGTGGTTATACTGTAAGATGCTAATGATTTCTTTAGATTTATATAATGTTACGGCTGTTTTCGGAAGTGATTAGGAAAATGGTAACAAATCGTTCCTTATTCATGCTAAATGAATCTATCGAGTATTTAAAAAATGGAATGTCAAATCTGTGAAAAAAACAAGTTTAGAGTGCTGACTTTTCTGTTTTCAACTTATTCATAGTGATGTAGACTGTGAAATTGCGGCAGATTAAATAGTATTTCCAAGTATTGAGTTGTATTACAAGGTCGGCGAGGCAGTCGGTCGATAACCGTACAATCTTAACAGCGGCTAAGAAAAGTAAATGTCGTGTAAGCCTAATAAGTTGCATTAGAATTTCTCGTAGTTTTCAGAACCATGAAATTATGTTCAAATTCCCCTTTCCGATTGATATGGCACCAAAATAATAGGTTTTTATCCGAACCAGCACTAAAGTCAATGCATTCGCTTACTTACTCTGTCGAATTGTATCGATTACAAAGCGTTTCGATTTCTACCTTCTGGGTATGAAACCTTCCGATGATTCGAGTCAACTTAAACGATTAAAATTGGATACGAATACAATTATTTGTAATTGCAATTGATACGATACTTTGGTGTCATACAATCTTGAAATAAATCGAAAGAAATTAACCGGACCTGTTAAGTCTTACCAATTTGGCCCGATCAAAAACAAGTTTTCACTTATATAAAAAGAAAAATATATTCCTAAATAACCGCAAAAACAATTAGTGGGACATTTATTTAAGCGGCCATACAATGCTTTTTGTTACAGTTTGTTGACTGGTAGCGACCTCTAAATCGTATCGACCAATAAAAAGACAAAAAATTGTTTTATATTTAGATGAATATAATCGAAAGACAAATTGCCGCGATGATAAAAGAAAGAAAAAGTATTTATTGGGACTCGCACAGGAGTTCACACATTAAACTAAAAAACAGTCATAGAAACATAAAAAAAACAAAAACAAAGTAAAAAAAAAAAATATAATGAAAAAGATGAAATATGATGAATGAATATGAAGTAAGTAAATAAAAGAGTCTAAAAATAAGGACCATCCTAATATGTACCTAAGTTATTTATGAATGTATATGCACTTAAACCTTCCGGATTAAATTCTCTCTAAATAATGAAAACGGCATCAAAACTCGTTAAAGCTTCCGCAGAGAGGCGCTACGCGACGGTGTGACGCGATTCTGGTAGTACAGTTACCATGAAACTTTCATATAAATTGTTTTACTAGAGTCATGTCGACTGCAGTCGCCTGCGTCGTCGAGCCTGCAGAGTAAGCAAGCTGAAGTGGCAGTGGGCTGGCCATATTTGTCGAAGGACCGACCGCGTATATGCAAGCGTAGTGTGGGACGCCCCCCAGCTAGTTGGACCGACCACCTTAAAAAGGTGGCTGGCCTGGGACAGACTGGATGCGGAAGGCGGAGGACAGGGTGTTGTGGCGCTGCCTGGGAGAGGCCTTTGTCTAGCAGTGGGCTGAGTTGATTGACGTCGCGTTGTCGCGTCGCGGCTTAGAAGGACAACGCGCTCACACAGGACAGAATCGAAAAGCGACTTTGATTTATAATATGTATCTAAGTCATAGATTTTTCGCCAATAAACTTAAACTGCGCAATACCTTTATTTAATAAATGCTTATGTAGTAGGTCTCTATAAACGCTGTTTATAAACTTTTTGCGTAGTTATGAGATGACAAATTGACGCATCTCGGCTTCATGAAGGTCGGTTGCGATTCAAGATTAATTCGATTGAGGCTGAGTTCTTGATTTATTAAAGAGTCGTTTCGTTTATCTTGTTTACGTGTTAAAGGGAGGTGGGGTATTTCTTTTTAACCGACTTAAAAATAACGGGTTTCAGTTTAACATGTATGTAGGTTTGCGATTATCTCGAGATTATATTTTAATGGGGTTGCAGTATTTAAATAATTATGAAATTGAAAATTGAAAAAATACCATGAAAAATAATAACGGAATAGAATAGAATAGAGTATTCTATTCTATTCTATTTATCTTTATTATGTAGGTATTTATCTTTATTATGTACACCAGAAACAGTACAGATATGAATGTAGAAATTTTACTTAGGGTGACACAATGGGCGGCTAAAAGCGAAAAGAACAGAACAATTTAGAATTATATTTTATCGAAAGTAATTTTATATATTTTTTAAATTTATATCCAATATTTTCTAAGCCATTTTTAATAAATTGTTATAATATTCTGTAATGTGATAAGTTTTACATAATCATCATCTGCCTAGCCTATTCCCAACTATGTTGGGGTCAGCTTCCAGTCTTACCGGATACGGCTGAATACCAGTATTTTACATGGAGCGACTGCCTATCTGAACTCCACAACTCAGTTACTGGGTTTGGTAACACTGGTTGTCAGACTTTCGAGCTTCTGACGACCCGTAACGACTGTCAAAGATCTACAAATGACAGCCGGGACCAACGGCTTAACGTGCTTTCCGAGGCACGGAGAGGTCTTGGTATGTAAAGATGGTCACCCATCCACGGACCAACCTAATTATTATTATTATTATTATTATTCAAGTTTTTGGTATAATCAATTTCTGCTAGATATTAATATAATACAACTATACCCATAGTTGATGTCTCTAATCTTTTTAAATATCTTACAATTTATTAATTAGTTCTTAGTCATGTATTTACGTAGAAGCATTTAACTTTAAAAATGTTTCCGTCTAATTTCTTAATAGGTCATCAATTTAAGTTATTAGGTTCTTTATGTGAGAACACAGACAGACAGATAGTCGAAATCATCCCAAAGCGTCATTTATGTTTGCGGTCAGAGCATAGACAAACTTGACTTCGTCAAATGAGGTTGTTCACCAACGTTTTTAAGACTTATTTCGTTGCACAGTCACATTACCTACTTTTTTGTCCAAGGTCGCCCAAATTACCTAAATCCTCGTTCTCATGGTAAATAGTATCATTAAAGCATCTCCTAAAGAACGTGTGAGTCATTATTTGTATGTATGTAACACAGACCTCGTGAAACGAATATAAATCATCCGTTCCTTTTGTTTCCACAGGCCGTTTCCAGTTTTATTTACACAAATGTGTAAGAAGCTTTTTGTGAAAAACCGAATACAAGTGAATCATACTTTACCGACAGTGTATCCGAACGGATTTTAATATTAAACGTAACCAAGCATTCCAAATTAAAAAAAAAAAAAAACTAACGTTTAATTTAGTGTTGCCATATTAACATTAACAAGCTTTTTTAATACTCGATAAGGCAGACATTTAAGTGAGTAATAACAGAAAAAAATCGTGTCAAGATCAATAAGTGTGTGTCAAGGGGTTCTGCAACTTTCCTTTTGTAGAACAAGCGAACTGGATGACATCGATCGTGATAAAATAGTGGTGAATCGTTTAAATACGACCTCTGTTACCTTACACGGGCTTATTGTGACTGGATTTTGGCGAATCCTTTCATAATAACTCGCGAAGCGGCAGTGCTCGGACCCTAATCACCAAAATAAGTGCTCACTTAAAAAACAATCTCCTAAGAATAAAAAAAAAACAAATGTGTGAAACTTAACCTTAAATAAAAAACAAGTGAAGTTCAAAATTCGAATTATGATAAGTGTGTGTGCGTGAAAATGTCAACACAAGCGTATTACAAGGAGCGATTGGGTTTCGACCCTCAAGAAGCGATCCAAGATGGAGTCAACGGCGGCGGGGCCTATTACGAAGGCCCTCACCCATCGAAACGGCACAGGGGTGAACATTCGGAGGCCCATGATCAAGTTTACGAGGAAAACTTGACCAAATTCAAAGGTACAACATGCTGGGGGTTCTTTATTCAGCAGTCAGGTTCGTGGTGGTGGGATATAGAGAATGCGCGTGTCACGTGTGTGCAGTGCAGTCAGGAGAAAAAATAACCGAATGAGGAAGGGTCCTTATTAATATCTGATCTAAGTCTTGAAAATTGTCACTACAGATTCAATTAAGCCTAGCCTTTTCCCAACTATGTTGCTTCCAGTCTAACCGGTTAGCAGCTAAATACTTATATTTTACATGGAGCGACTGCCTTTCTGACCTCCACAACCCAGTTATTGGGCAACACGATATCCCTCGATAAGTGACACTTAGACAAGGGGCGTCGTTAGGCTATTGTGACCAGGGGAAACAGGCTTTTGACGAAGACTTGATCAGATATTATAAGCCCTCCTTAAACTCGCGACTTTACTAGTGTTGGTTGGAATGTTTGTTATTAAAAAAACACTGCTTTGTTTAGATGCAACGGCCATGTTTTAACATTCTTCGCGCGTTCTGTGTTGGGTTGCCATCCTTCCGCAAATACGCATAGTGGTAAAATAAGCGGATTTAAAAATGGAAGTAGGATTTTTTTTTAATAGTATATCAACATCTAGAAGTTGTATGAGTACCAGAAAAAGTGAGAGTACTTGTACAACCTATAATGAAGTAGTTCAATCTTAAATAGTTATTTCAAATTTAATGATTATACAATTGGCAACTTTTATAATCAAAATTCGGAAATTCTCTCGATCTCTTACAGTTAGCCCTACGTGAAAGATCATTAAATAAACTTCTCCTGGTCCTGGTTTCGATTTCCAGGTCGGGCAAAGTGTTATTGGGTTTTTCTATCAGGAATTTCTCAGTACCAGCCCGGAGTTAGAATTTTTGCTGGGTTGATGGCAATAGGCTCGCCCCTATTACATGGGACTTGAACATAACTGGCGAAATGTGGGTGTTGCTATAGGCACACCTCTGCCTTTCCCTTCGGGGATTACAGGCGTAATGTTATGTTAATAAAACTTCTTTTTTTAAAATCTTTATTTAATTTCCATTTTTTAACCTTTGAAAGTCAGCTGTTTCTTTACTAAGTTCGTATAGCCTGTTTAAGAAAAAAAACAGGTTCGTTAAAACTAGTTTGAAGTTTTTATATTATTCTTATTTGATGTTGTGTTGCCTTGTTAATTTAAATTTAAATGAGTTAACGACTTTTTAGATTTATTGTTTAAATTATAACGTTTTTACTAATCATGTTTGTGTTGTTTTGGCATGTCTGTTCGTAAATCCGGATTAATGTCGAAAAATAATGATCTGTTTTTGATATGGATTTTTACTAATAGATCGATTTGCGTTACTTAATTAAGAAGTTTCATATAAATCATATTTTTGATACGTAAGATGATGGGTAAAAAATGTATACAAATAAATAATAATAAATAAAGCTACATTATTGCCGATTGCTATAGGATAATTATTTGATAGTATAGGAGGCATCCACGCGGGCGGAGTCGCGCGATGACAGATACTAAAAATAGATAGATAGATTGCGAAAAAGTCCGAAAGGGATACCGGGGTGTCTGGCAACACACAGGCAACGGAAAGAATACGGGTAGGTTTTAGTCAGTAAGAGTCTGACCCACCCTCCTGCTGAGCCCAGACCGGAGGAAGTTATTTGACAATGTCCCACCCAAAAGAAATAGGGTATTGATTACAGAGATTATAAGCAAACCGCTTCAGCGTCAAATATGTAGATTACAGCATCTTACGCATTGTTGCGTTTGAGGAATCTTTGAAGAAGGTTAATTTTCAGTAGACGTTTACTTCATGAATATAATTGAGTTTTTATTATGTATCACAAAATTCACATTCACTTTCAAGAATTACTTTCTTAAGTTATGTACATTGCCCGCGGCTTCGGTCGCATACGAACTGCAACCCATTGACATTGACCTGTTCAGAAACGTGATTAGAAAGAAATGTTGTATCAAATATATTTTCTTAGTGCACCTCTTCATCCTCTTTATGGCCATCATTCATCATCCTGAAAGACGTCCACTGTTGGACATAGGCCTCCCGCAAGCACCGCCACATCGACCGGTTATGTGCTTTCCGCATCCAGCGGATTATTTGGCCTTCACAAGGTCATCGGTCCGGTTTGTGGGAGGCCTTCTAACGCTACGTCTTCCGATACGCGTTCGCCACTCCAGAACCTTTCGGCCCCATCAGCCATCTTTTCTGCAAGCAATGTGCCCTGCCCACTGCCACTTAAGTTTGGCGATTCTTCAGGCTATGTTGGTTACCTTGATTTTCCTGCGGGTCTCTTCGTTTTTAATTCGATCACGTAGGGAAACTCCAAGCATAACTCTCCATTGCCCTTTGGGTGACTTTGAGCCTTCTTATAAGACCCATTGTGAGCGACCGATTCTTTATGGTCATGATCTTAATCTAAATTACTTGTTTCCATTCCATCTTTAGTGGTTTAGGCTATGCTTTGTCTATCAGCTAATAACTCAGTTACAGAACTATTTTATGTGAGTACAGTTTCTTTATAACGCCTAATCCACATTCACTTTCAAAGCCTCTCGCCTCTTCAACAATATAATGTTATCCAAGAAAACGTAGACATAATACTTAACGAAAGTAATTGTCGGTGACTGTAGCATTCCCACCCACGATCATTTCGTAAACCACTGACTCATTGGGACCTAAGATTTGAAAGTCTTACAGTCGAAATGTATTAATGAAACTCAGAATACCGACGGACTCCTACTACTTGGCTTTAAAGTGTTGGCTGATTTTGGTTTTGCCTAGTAGGAAACGATCCAGAGATTTGTTTAATCATAAGACGACCCTGATAGCTTGGTCATCATCACTGGCGGCCTTGTTCCACCCACTGTAAGAGTATAGCTCTTTTGTGCCATGCTTCCCTGGTCTGTGCGAGTCTCATCCAGGTCTTCCCCGCGATCTTCTGTAGGTCGTCCACCCAGCTGGGTCGTCGGTCTGCCAACGCTCTTTCTACAGTCTCTCGGCAACCATAGCTTAATATCACTGATATTTAGTAACTGCACCCTGTCTTCGTCATTCCTTTCGAAACTACCTGACATTCTCGTGGGTGACTACTATGTGGTTAAAGGTATTTCGAAAAATATTTTCCCTGGAAGGGTTCATCTGGTTTCTCTAGCACAAGACTACCGTATTTCGTCTTTATTTAAGAGGGGCGTAAGTCTAGAAGTGTTACACAGTGACTCAATTAATTAATCGAGTTTTAGGATTAAACTATTAAAATGTGTAGGTTTTCTAATTCTTGAGCCTTTTAAAGAAGTTTACTTTAAGGAGTTTAGGCGCTTAGCTAATCGATTTATATTGGTGTAGCTACAAGTTAAAATGCAAAATCCAATTAATCGTTAATCTTACCACTTAATTCTTATGTAAGTGTGGATTTCACCAATAAAACTGAACGCGATCTGCACTTCTAAATCGCGTTCAGTAGACGTCAGTGTCAAGTGTCAATTCCACATCAATTTTGACACTGACAAGCTCTTGAACGCGTTTAGATTGTGCTGAACGCGTTCAATTTAATTGGTGACATTTGCCCTTAGACATGATTGTTTTGATACACGTATGTTGGGTCTTCAAGCAACAAACGTTGTGTGCACGTCCATGGTAAAAAAAAACCGGAATTTAAACTCCAGGCCTCCGAATACTATTGAAACTCTGTACTACGCCAGGCCAGCTCATGGTCAAAATGTCGATTGTACATTCGTAAATCCAATTACCATTTCCGTTATTTTCGCGTCTGAAAATATTCATCTTCATATATTTATTTGCATTCCATAATGTCTAAAGGTCTTGCAATGGCTTAAAGCTAAGATACAATTACGGAAAAATTAAGACACAAATTAAAAGCCAACAATTTTTAAATCTTTCATTAATAAATTATTTGCTACGTTGCTGTTGAGTAAACTCTTTATAATCAGATATTTTTTTAACATATAATAGTCTTAAAATAATAATAATATATCTATATGTATTTAAAAAAAGAGAGGAAAGAATTTTAAGGCATCAAAAATTCGTCCGCATCGCTATCAACAGGAAAAGTGCCCAAAAAGCTGGCAACATTGCCACGTTGTACGATAATGACTGATTCTTTGGCCAAAAAATGGGAAGTGGGTGTCTTAGAATGGAAATGTTGCAACATTAACTACATTATTGACAAAAAAATATAAAATATCAGCACCGCACAGGTATGAGATAACAGTTATCAGTAGATATCGTTATTTTATCGCCTTGTGTACTAAACAAAGATATAACGTAACGTATTTATGTACTAGTTGTTTACCGGTTCATTAACGTTGAGATTGTGTGTTACGGAAAATTATGTTTTCTTAATGGGTCGAGGATTCTATAAGATTTGTTTGTTGGTATAGTATAAATATTTGGTAGTAATGATTATCTCAGGTTGTATAGCTTATTTTTTGGTGGGATATTATCAAATAGCTTCTCCCGCTCTAGCCGGAGCTGGTGTGTTAGACTCAAATGAATAAAACCCACCCGTGTTCCTTCCGTTGCCTGTTGTATCGCTGGACCAGTCTTTGTTGTGTATTTTGTAGTAGCCCATACAGGATAAAAAAGATTTACGTTGACCCAAAAAAAACATCAAACAATTTTTTTTGCTAAGTCACGTTTCTAGATATCGAGACGTGATCTTCTGCGCAGTTTCGCTAACTAATTTGATTTGACCCAGTATAATGTCCAGCAGTGGATGTCTGGCTTTCGGTCTTTGTCTTTGTTTTCGGCTCATAATGATCTGGGATTGATTGTATGCTAAAGTGGCGGCATCTACATCGCAACATGCGAACTACGCAAAATACTGACGTCACGCAAAATCCTGCATCGCGCAAGCAGAGTTTACAGCGCAACTAGCATATATACAACATCCCGAGATCAACCGTTGGGCGGTTGCCCACCAGACACGACACCCGTCTGGTCGGAGGATCCTCCCTTTTCCTCATGCCACTATACTATCAAAAGACAAAATTTGCACACAGCTGCGTCATAGGTCTCCCTCCTGCACATAGGTCATTGTAGAAATACTTAATTAGAGTAATAAGGCAGTTAGGTGCATTGTACTTCTTTGTTGGTCTAGTGGTCGCAAGCGCTTATGCTGAGCATGAGGTCCTGGGTCCGATTCCCGGGTCGGGCAAGGTGTTATTGGGTTTTTCCATCTGGAATTTCTCAGTAGCAGCCCGGAGTCTGGATTTGTGTCCGGTTGATGGCAATAGGTTCGCCCCCTATTACATGGGCGAGTAATGGTTGTATTATAGGTACACCTCTGCCTAACCATTCGGGGATTTATGTTAAGTTCTTAAGTGCATTACTAAATAAGTAAATTCATTAAAAACATCTAGGCATTTGAAGATCTACGACGAGGATAGATGTTTATCATCATCATCTGCCTAGCCTCTTCCTAATTATGTTGGGGTCGGCTTCTAGTCTAACCGGAGGCAGCTCACTTCCAGTATTTTACATCAAGCGACTGCCTATCTGACCTCCACAACCCCGTTCAGGACAGATGTATATAACATGAAAAAATAAAAATTATAATAAAATAAATATTTTTATTTATTTTTATAAATGGGTGGATGTGGCGTGCGTGTATGACCAGATGTATGAACGTAAACGAAGCAAAAAAAGTATGTAAGGAGCATAGCACCAGGCTTAGCATGACGCTTTCTATTTCTTCGAAGAATAGACACGGCTCTTTCTATACAAAGTGACATTTCGTTTCTCCATTTTTGACATCGCACGGTAGAAAAGAAAAAAAAAGGACCTAGACAAATATCGTTAGAAACGAAAGATAAAATGACAGATTGTAGAAGGATTTCTACGGTGCGATGTCAAAAATGGAGAAACGAAATGTCACTTTGTATAGAAAGAGCCGTGTCTATTCTCCGTAGAAATAGAGAGTGTCATGCTAAGCCTGCTGGTGCCGTTCTAGAGTTGCTGCCTACCCCCATGGGAAGAAGGCGTAAATTTATGTATGTATGTATGTAAATGGGTCATCTATATTGATCGTCGGTTTCCATTGAAGAAAATTACTTATGTATAATATGTATTCGTTCTTAGTAGCAACCGCGCTTAAGTTATACATAGCACAAACATATCATATACCTTACATAATGTATTATATTACCATACATGTATCTACATGTATGGTGATATAACACATGCCGTAGCCAAGGGTAGGCGGGCCACCGGGTACTACGGGCCGTTTTTTATTAGTGTTTGTCATTTTGGGGGCCGGTTGCCATAATCGCCACGCTTGGCTGGCGGGTAGGCGATCGCAGTACGGTGTTAAAATGCACAGAGGACGCTGCTCTCTAGTAAGACCTGACCGACCTGACCGAGAACCTTGTGAACGCCGCAGAAATCCGCTGGATGCAAAAGCACAGAACCGGTCCAATGGTGGTGCTTGGGGGAGGCCTATGTCCAGCAGTGGAAGTCTTTCAGTTGGAATGATGATGATGATGATAACACATACATTACAAACAAAAGAAGAAATTAAAATAACATATTATAAATAATAAATACAAGGTGTCGTTTTGCATCCTCGTCAAATTCAAGGAGGTAACTATGCTAATGATTCTCGACACGAATCAATAAAATAAGTAGGTCTCCTTTTTTTTCTAATTTTCGGAAATCGGCGTGTGTGGGACACGCATGTCAAAACGCGGCCCGTGTGATACCGCACTGTAGTTACAGTGCGGTATGCGGTAGTGTGTGTGTAAAAGGGCAGTTGCCCTTTTACACACACACACTACCGCATACGCAACGGGGTGATTCTGTTTTGTGAAAGTGGTGTATTCTAAAATACTGTCAAACTTAGATAACTAAAAAAACAAGTATGTATTCATTATTATTGAGCAGGTATCCTAATTTTATTTGATTATATATGTCTTTCAAGGCAGCCTCTTGTAATTTGAAGAGGATTCAAAACTACACCTTGTATATTTAATCTAATAAAATGGATATAATAATTGATAGTGAATTAAAATAAATTTTCCCACTCTAATAAAATAACTATAATATTATTAAAAAAAGGGCCATAAGATACATAACACATACGTTAGGTATGGAATGTGATAACCTTACCTAATACAAGCTGTCTTATGTACATGATAATCTGGCTTAGGTAATGTTTGCCTGACCCTCGCCTACAAACGGTGGCTTCCCTTCAATGGATTAACCAATGATTGTATTTACATTGGAAAATAGCATCATGTTCATTCATAAGACAACTATTTGTTTTTCCACAAATCGTAGAATCTATTCAATTATAAAATTAGAGAGTCAAAAAAATACAGTTAATTTTGATGTTGACTGTAAATTTCTTTTTGACACTTTCTATTTCTACTCTTCTGTCGAATAAAAAAAGCTTGTCTACATTTCTCGGTAGAAAACTCTCAACTTTGTCTACTCTTCTGTCAACGTAAACGCCATTTTTGTCTACTCTTCCGTTAACGGAAACGTCATTTTTATCTACTCTTCCGTGAACAGAAACGTCATTTTTGTCTACTTTTCCGTCGACAAAACGCTTGGGTGGTTCTCGTGCTAAGCCTGCTGAACGACTTTGACTGATTTTTTCCAATATCAATCTGTGTCAATTTAGTCGAAGTACTTTTTTGGAAAGAGACATTTTCATCAACTGCGTATTTTCACGGTCATAACACAATAGCCATCGATGCACTTGCACTTATCCCATTTAACAATGTTCACTTGTCCACTGTCTTGCCTTTATCAATCATTCAACTCAGCATACGCTGAAATCCAGCTAGTTGAGAACCAGCGTCAGGCACTAGTTGTCTGGCATGTTTGCTGAACTGGGCCTTTTTGGCGCAGCCGTGAGGCACACTTTCCTGCTGATTTCTTACATCGCACTTTACACTTTATGTATATATTTTTTATCTGCTGTATGTTATATTGTGTGACTTTTAGTCTGTACTATATAAATTTATTTTCTGTCAAATCTATTGAATACCGTATCTTCTTTCACGTTCATTGTGTCACTTTTGTTTAAAATGCGGTCTTCAAAATGATGTCCTTTTTGACTATGTTTGCACCCTACATTTTCCGTTTCATCATCACCATGAGCCTATAGCTGCAGTCCACTGCTGGACTTAGGCCTCTCCAATCGCACGCCATTCAAATCGATCCTCGGCTACTCTCATCCAGCTACCATTTTCTCTTTAACAGTTCCCTCACCGTTAAAAATAAAAGCATCATCATATATGCATATAAATGCAACAATTATGATTGATGCAATCATACCATCTGGATTCTAAAGGCCTTAAACCGCCCTGAAAACTGATTGTATTGACCCCAAGACATTGGAACGAATCGGTTAATTAGTAACAATCAAGTGCCAATTGATATAACGTTTATAAAATGGCGTATGTTCCCCTGGATCTGTGGTTCTATGGCAGTTGGTGGTGGAAGAAATTGTGCTAACGGTGTTGGCAATTTTAATCAATGAAAATGTTTGTTAAACTTTAAATTGTTGTAATTGACTGCTTCCTTCTAATTTTTCTGTCGTGTCAAAGATTTGTAAATAAGTAAGGCGGATAGCGGGGCTGATTGATAACCCAAGATGAGCCGGACATATTAGTCCCGCAATGTCGCAGATCTAAAAAAAAAGTCAAAGCATTTAGTTAAATTTAGTTACATTCAGTTAAGCCTTATGCAGCTTTGAATTGTCAAGGAGTCGTAGATGAACGTAGATCGTAGGTCTCTATTAAAATATCTTATTCTGGGACACTTCATATATAATAAGCAGAGGTAATTAGTGAATCAGCAAGATTGGTAGCGGGGCTGATTGACCAAGAAGGTTAGAATTAGGACGTTATAAAAGTCGTGGAAGCTCTTTTACAAGATTTCCTACAACATGTTGTGACAACCCTCAAAAAATCAAATGGATAGTATTCATTCTAAATACCCTCATCGTGAGTATACTAGGGAATTCATTTCTGTGGTAATTTGTCATAGAGAGGAATTACCATTTTTTTCCCGTCTCTTGTGGCCCGCCTTCTCATTCTCGTTTGATCGTGTTCATTCTTGCTACTAGTAACATAGTTTTTATTTACATATATCATTACCCATCTCATCCTCAGTTATTCAGCATTCCGTCCTCTTTATAATTTCTCTATTAACAGAATTGTATGTTACCTATAATACTCAAAACTTCACTACATCATAAGTTAACGTGCGTACTTCTTTCATGGTTTGCCATATAACCACCATTCGTTCGATGGTAGACTTTTATGACTTGTGTGGGATGCTGACATTAAAGGAGGTCTTGGTGGATTTCCTTTTATTTCAAATTCCAGTGGAAATAACAAATGGTAATGAGGTGTTATTACCAAAATTATGGAAGCATAGACACATTTTACACCTACATATATAACTTGAATACAGATAATTTCCGTAGAGAGAAGCTTCACCATTTATCTAGCAATACGGGTATGTCTAATACCAATTATTTTAAAACATTCCTTGTTTAAACTTAATTGCTCTTACTTAACAATATAGCATCATCTTCCTGCCCTGAGGTACTCCAATTCGTTATGGTAAGCGCAACATTTCGCACGCTGAGAACGAAAGTGACCTATCTCAAAATTTTAGTAAAATGAGTTAAATATACAAAATGACTCAAAAAAGTACACTCTATCAGACTTATATTAAAAAACAGCCCGTTTATGGTCTGAGAGGGATAGAGGTATTTTCGGTCCCTTTGTCTTTGAGCATTTCACTCTCCCTGCGTCGGAATGAAAGGGACGCAATCAGTTCTTGTTCAATCAGTTTAATTTCGACTTGAGTCACTTTCATTCTCAGCGTGCGATTTCTTCTTCCTTTTCTATTATTATCATCATCATTCTCTTACCCTTTTACCAATTTATTTGGGACAGGCGCAACATGTCTTTTACTTCCATACTTCGTCGTCTCGATAATCACTCCCGTTCTAGCCATATTATCTTCTCTGCGATACCTGTTCTTAGAATTTACTGTCTACCTGGTCCTAATCTTCTTTCCCAGAATACGTCCATCTTTTCTTTGTTCTGGTCTGTCTATTTTGAGGCATATTAATAACATTTTTCTTGTCACTTCTTGTTCCTTATACATACTATACAAATAGCATAACACAATGTAATGTTACATTGTGTTATTCTTACATACATATTTATAGTTCAGGAGCTTACAATGTATGCTTGATCTGATAAACTTCAGACTATTACTCAAGTCGCGGAGCTAGGCTTCGTAGGCACAATTTATTATGCTTTTATTTATAGTTACAATGTTGGAACTTGTATGAAAGTTGTTTAGTTAGATGTTTTACAAATTGTAAGTTATGAACGTACTTGCATAGTTTTATCTGTTGAAATGGAAAGGAAAGTATAATAAATTCTGTTTATTATTTATTTTCTCCCTTATGTTCTTTCTCTAAAAGGTTGAAAATTGTCTTTAATCCGTGTATTTTTTTGTAGTTTATATTTTGTAGGTGCTATTTCGTATTTAGGGCTGAATTCAGATGTAAGGAACCATTGTCCAGGGAAATACTAGTAAAATCATTATAATTATACTTAGTTAAATTAAAAATCAATGCAGAATCAATATGACATGTATCTATCATTCCGCCATAATGGCACCTCTATTATCCAAGAACTACTTGCGTTCAATAATAAACGAACGCATTAAATTATTGTTTATTATTCTTAACAAGACTCAATCTAGCAAATAACAACATTATTATAACTTGAGCTACGACTGTCGAGATTAGCAACTAGGTCAATGTAGTACACAATTTGCATTTCTCAAGGCGATAGAGAGTTTTCGACGTAAGTAATTGTCCGCCCACTGATAAGGCTTTGTATAAGGACTACCCACCAGCACCTGCCAGTTTGCGCAACTTGACGTCCTAGTTTTCTTGTTACCCTGGTACTCATGTAGGTAATCTGGTCGCTGATAGGCAGTTGATAATGATATTTTTTTTATTAGAACTGCTGAACTGAATATTAAGAATAATAGCATATCGTCTGCCTGATCAAATCTTATGTAGTATACTATTTTGCAAACCATGAGTTATTTATTGGAAATGTGATATACTATAAATTTGATTTGTCATCTAGCAAGATTGTGGTGCCCTGCGCCGATCACAAATAAATTGGGATAAGGACAGGAGTCCATGGATCCCAATTTATTTGTAATCTGTGCAGTATTTTTCTTTTCTTTCTTACTTCGCTACCAGCCGTCATCTCAGTGTTCAATGACAGATAAATTAATTATCACATAATTAAATTATATGTCATTGCTTCATTTTTCATGCTTTTTAATAATAATGTGGTACAGTATATTTTATTCTACGAGTAGATGCATTGTCTTCACATATACCTATTAAAAATAATGTAAAACATTTTTAAAAGAGTCGAATTTTTGCCCATTCTTCTCCATAAAAACTACATATTGGAAGGGGCGACTAGAATCTATTCTATTTTTTTGTAAATTTTGACGTTCAAGAGTGCCCTTTAAGTGCCTATTTGAAAAAAACAATTTGACTTTGACTTTGTTCACTTCCTTTCTAGCTATATCATATTTCACACGATCCATCCATTTTTTCTTTGCAATCCATGCCTCTTATTATATATATATAGCCCTCCACATTATTCAAATTCATACTTGGAAATTCTCTTCAAAAAGAAAAAAAAAACATCAAATATGGAAAGAGTTTTATACTTTTATCATGAAGCATGACGCGGTTATGTTTATCAACGTATCAGATAGAATGATAACCGTTGATGCAATTACTGATTGATACATTGAGTTCACATATAGTGGAACAGGTGCACCAAAGTAGCGCCTCAATGATAACCGTTGATGCAATTACTGATTGATACATTGAGTTCACATATAGTGGAACAGGTGCACCAAAGTAGCGCCTCAATGTCTACATTCATATGAAGGTAGACATAGACCATCATAATAATGCTGTACTGAATTCCAGCCTAGATTACACAATGCTCAATGTGCTTATGATGTAGTCGAAGCGTACAATATATACTTCATGTATTATCTGCAACCTCACTCAGCAGGCACTACGTATCGTAGAAAAATGGTGTAGGGATTTCGACCTATCGGTGAACCCCACCAAAACTGAACTAGTTATGTTTACTCATAAACGAGCATTAGGTCCTTTCCGCCTACCAATACTGTTCGATACAGAACTTCAGTTAGCCAACGAAGTCAAGTACCTCGGGGTCATTCTAGACAGTAGGTTAAACTGGAGTAGTCACTTAGACAACAAAATAAACAGGGCTTGCATCACCTTTTGGCAGTGCAAGAAAATGATAGGTAAGAAGTGGGGCCTATCCCCCAAAATTATACTATGGCTGTACACGACGGTAATCCGCCCCATGACCTCCTACGGGGCCGTGGTCTGGTGGCCCCGCACCCAGCTAGTCACAGCCTCCAATAAACTACAACGCATGCAAAGACTTGTCTGCATGGCGACCACGGGCTGCATGAGGACAACTCCGACTGCAGCAGTCGAAGCCATGCTGGGACTGCCGCCGCTCCACCTGTTCATACAGCAGGAAGCGACGATGGCGGCATTACGCCTAAATGCACTGAATCTCTGGGGCAAGAGAGACACATTACACACCGCGCTGTTTGAGGGACTCAATAAAGAGTTCCCCATCACGAAAGCAATAAATGACCAGGTACCCAAACAATTTATATTTTATAAAAAATACAAGATCCAACTCCACGAGGATCGCCGATGCGACGGGTCATCTTCACAGATGGATCCAAAACAGGTAGTGGCACAGGTGCTAGAATCTTCTCGGAGGACTTCAACATACGCATAGCCACACCATTGGGGGTCCATAACACAGTGTTCCAGGCCGAGTGCTTAGGTATTTCTCTGGCCGCCTCAGCCATCATGGCCAGGGAAGTTAAGGACCAGTCGATCCGCATACTCTCAGACAGCATGGCTGTCCTGCAAGCGCTAAAGTGTCACACAGTTGACTCTGGGCTAATATACGAGTGCCACCAGCGCCTCAACCAGGTGGGTAGCCTCCACAACATTACCATTCAATGGATTAAAGGACACAGCGGTTCGCTAGGCAACGATGCAGCCGATGAACTTGCCAGAAGGGGGTCGAGCAAGGCACCAGTGGGACCTGAACCCATCATGCCACTTCCCTTCGGGTACTTACGCACTCTGGTAAGGAAACGCACCAAAGATAAACATCTCAAACTATGGTCGGACCAAGGTGAGTGCAGGCAGGCCAAGGAAGCTCTCCCTACAATTGATGGTCGCCTCACGAAACGGGTTCTCCGACTAACTAAACTACAGCTGCGCACTGTTACAGCAGCTATAACAGGCCACGGGTCATTTAACAAACACCTCTTTGTCATAGGTATCAAAGACAGTCCGCTGTGCAGGGCCTGCATGAAGGACGACGAGACAGCAGCACATGTGCTACTAAACTGCCCGGTGGTCGCCACATACAGGGCAAAGTATTTCGGTAACCCAGGTACCCTCCGTGAGATGGTCAGTAACACCAAGGCGTTGCTGGCCTTCCTTGAGGAGCTGGGGTGGATCGAATAATCGATTTCCCACCCGTACGCAAAATACGCGCATTGACATGGAGTTGCGGACACCAGCCCGTATTATCTATTACCTAATCATGTATTATATAATATTTTATATAATATTTTATTTGCACTTGCTTTGCTTCCATTTCAAATTGTAATTTCTTTCGGACAATTGTATTTTCTTTTGTCAAAATGAGCGACGCCCTATGCATTATTTCTTAAAATTTCCTATGTTTGTAGTTTTCTGTCAGGTCCATGAGATCTCTTGGAGATTCCGTTCGAAAACCATCTTCCAAGAACAATTTACGTAAAACAATCACGTATTCCTCAAACTGAATAACTGCTGTTTCTACTTCTTTATCTTCATGTCTGAGGGATATGAAGAACTCAATCATCGTTTCTATTAGGTCCACCGAATCTATTTCAGTATTCAGCTAGTCTATTCTGTAAACCAAACACACTTTCAAATCACTTCACTCTCACTTCATTCTCACCTTTACTAGTAATGACAAAATGACACGATGTCAGCAACACTCACGGTTACTTTACATAAGTTTTCTTCAGAATAACACTGCAGGATTTTATTCATTTTCAGTTGAGTTCTGCTGCAATATTCTGATGACGTAACGACGTAACTTGTTCAGTATACCGTGTGAATGCCCGCAACTAATGCGAAGTCGTGAAGCATGTTCAATTCAATCAACACGATTGGTGAGAGAGCGATGCACTTGCGTATACTTGTGCAATGCTGGACAATGGCGTATTTGCTCGTTATTGGACGTTGGCTTTTATTGGCCGTAAATCAGAGCAAACGTTGGAGTAATTGAATGTTTTCAGGTTTGCTAGGGTGTAAATACTTTGCGGCCACACAAGTGGGTTTGTCACTGGCTGGCGTCCCAAAGCAGTTACTTCAAGTTTCCTTTCTTTTCTTACATAAAAGACGTTTGTCCATCGGCGGTCCTTGCAGAAATAAAGTGCTATAGTTTATTATTCTAGCATTTGTCGTTATTTCTTGGTTTGCATAAATAGGTAGTAGCTCTGTGACTGAGTTTTCAAACGACAAATTTCCAATCCACTCCTTAAAAACTGTTAAGAATGGATTAAAAAATCTACACTAAACTCATGCCAAACTCGAAAATGTAAGTTTAATCTGAAGGCTAAACTAGTTGTGTAACTGTACTTCACATTTATTAATAAGGGGTTAAGAGAGTGAACGTGGTGTTTTAGTTTGTCTAGAAAAATCTCTATCTAATTCCTTGTCGACGATGTCGCGAGCCGAAGCTAGTTGAATGATAAATTCCTAAGCGTATGCAAGAGCACATTTAACAATAATAAGTGTGAGTGCATCAGTAGCTTATCTAATGCATAGTGTAGGCGTGAACGGGGGAAATGGGTCGTTACTGACTGCAGGCATGAGCCAGAGAAACCTTTTGAAGATCTATAGTGGATAATTTATTCTGTTCTTTGAAAAAATAATCAGTATTTTGCATTCGGGGTTGGAAACGGTTCGTCTTATTATAATTGTTTAGCTTCTTGGGATAGGTTAGGTACGATAGTCTTTTGTTTTTCTCTTTTGAAATCGCGTTTGACCATTCCCTGGTGCGTCATTTTCAAAAGAATTTGAAGATATCTGCTGCCTATAATCTAGGTATTTAGTGTTTGACAGTGGATATCGATCGCTGTACGTCACGTTTAGTTTATCTGGGATTATCCAATTGACTGGACCGACTGTCAAGGTTGTGGTGGACGTGATTACGAATTGGTAGAGGAATTCTAATTGATCCTGTTTTCTTAATTTTGTTGATTGCGGCTTTTGAGTAAATGTTTCACACTTCATGAATGCCTGAATTAAAGCTTTGCATTTTTTTAAGCCAAAGAAATCGGACGACTAGATGCTATGACAGTTACGCTATGTGGGAGCAGGTTTAGGAGTCAGGTCCAGAAATAGTGTGTTGATTGTAAAAAGGAGATTAGAATTTCAGATTGAAGCTTCTTCTAATAGACACGTACGGACGTCATTGGAAAATTGTAATTAAACCCTATCTTTAACTTACAATACAGCTGAGATCGTAACCTATTACGTGTTAAAAATCACTGAAAATATTCTCAAAAGACTGACTGGCACAGACGCGCCGAGCCGTTTGGCATCACTCATCATAACATAATCGCGTTCTCATTTGATACGAGTAATTCTATCAATTACATTCGCGAAACTGCTAACAGAAGCAGCTCTCGATGCCGACACATGAGCTCTTGAGTATAAGTGTGAGAACTCTTATGAAACCTGTTCCCCTGGTTAATCTTTGTAAGATTAAGAGCATTCTTGTATCTTCTTTATTTATTATTGTTTCATGGTTATATTCAATTAAAATACGAGCTTTTTGTTTATTTACAACTAAATGACTTTGACCTAATTATTTTGTATTAAATTGGATTGTATAACAAGAGGTTCAGTTGACCTCTTGTTATTTTATCGTCGCCTAGTACAACCACATCAGTATATATGATGAGATGGCCACTATCATTCAGCTAGGCCTAGATGTTATCCGAAACAGTTTTTTTTTTCAGACGTTACCGTACAACCACTAAGTTTCGCTTAAATTATCGCAGAATACAAATTGATTAATGGGCCATATGTTTTGGACAAAGCTCCGGAAACAACGAAAAACTTGTTTTCGGAGGTAATCAGAATAACACCATCTGCACTTCACACTTTAATAAAAACATGCACAGATATTTGTCAAGGGTGTGTACTACATTATTAGGTGTGTGTTGAATTGGAAGAAACATGGGTACAGTAATTGATTTACTTCCGTGTCAACCAATAAGCATAGCATGGTTAGCGCCGGAGTAAAAAATATTGATGGTTATCTGTGCACACTAAACGTACTTGTTATACGCATACTGTATGAGCAATGCCGCTATAGAATGGGAGTATCCTAATATCTCTTGACGTTTTGTCCAAATTGGATAATTACCTATTTTGTAATCTGCTGAAATGTCATAGTTTGGATAAGTAGGATTCTCTCAAAACTGTACAAAACCAGTTTGCGATAAATTATCGTTGTGATGTTCTTCTTTTTCAGTTATTTCTGAACTATAAAATCTTGGCTTCTTATTGATTATCATCTGTCTGAAGTTCTAGTCAGTTATTGTCTTTAACCATATTTGAATCATAACTGACTTTTCAAGTATCCTCATTGTTATCCGAATCAATCGCAAACACTTGATTGTTTTCTTCAACAACACATCGCACCATAATATTTGCTTCATCACAACATATACAGACAAGTATCTGCAATCAATCTTTCTAATCTACATTCAACATAGTAAGTAATAGGTCTAAGTCGGCGACCATACTTGGCCGTCCTGACAGCCTGGTACGCTAAACATTTTAATGAACCATCGCCACGCTTAATTAAGATATCGTGAAGCTCTTCCGTCTCATTCTCTCCTGGTATGCTTAAATAATTTCCTGTTTTATATCTAGGTTCAATGTTGGTCTAGATTCTGCGACTTAGTTTGAGTTAGTAGTTATTAAATAAATGCAATTGAACTATGTAGGTAGCTGATAGTTTCTATTTTTGTGTGTATTAATATTTTAATTGTTTTTTTGTTTCTTGTTTTTATCAGAATGCGTAACGCAAAGGAGCGTAATGTTTTTATCAGCCTATGTATCTTTGTTCCTTTGTGGCGCTCTAGAGATCAAACGCGAGGGTCGATTTTGATGATTTTTCGACAATCGATTTGTCTTAAGACGCTGACAACACCTAAACCGCGGTCACTGTCAAATTCCATAGAAAAGAAAGAGAAGCGCGATGACACAAAGCTTGTAATTTATTGCAAAATATGAAGTAATTATCTATTTACTCAAAATTGAGTTGAGTAATCGAAAATAAAAAACAACCAAGTTCTGCATTCAAATAAGACGTTCTTGTTATTAATTAAATACGTAAAGTATGTTGATATTTGATACAGATATTTTTGATTAGAACTCAAAGTAAGAGGTTAGTTTAACGTTAGTTTGTATCGAGATTTTGTTTTCAAAACGTGTTTTGGTAACAACCAAGTTCTGGGAAATATGTTCAAAATTAATATATATTTTTTTCGCTACCACAAACTATACAGATTTGGCAATTTTTTTTCTTAAGCGAAGCCTATTTTGGTCAATTGGGTCTTGTCAGCGCCTTAATTTAGTGACAATTAAAGAAGTAAAGACATGACAGTAATCAAAATTCAATATGGCGACAACCAGACGCCATATTGTGAACATGACAAAAAAATGAAAGGCGACGATCTATGTCAAGTGGGGTATCATTGAATAGGTATTTGAAAATCATCCTTAGGGTTCTCGAATAATTTTTCATTTTGAATGACCATTTAGTATCTTTAACGGTTTAAAGGTTAGCAACAATTCTTACTTAAATTTTCAAAACTTATACTAAAGCTGTGATAAAGTTCTTATATAATTGTATAATAGGCCATATTTAATGTGAAAAATAATTATTAAAAAGTGTAAAACAAAAAAAGTTATTTAAAAAATCTAAAATCCCGACTGCGTAAAAAGTGAACTTTAAATAACATGGGAACAAGATGACCTATTCTATATCTATTATAGAAATAGGTCATATTGTTTCCATCTTTTTTAAAGTTCACTTAAGATATGGGTCATCTTGTTTCCATCTTTTATTAAAGTTCACTTTTTACGCAGTCGGGTTTTTGATTTTTTAAATTATTATTTTTTACATTCTTGTTTTCGGTCCTAAAATGAGTCCTCAGGTAGTGTTGATTTTCTAATTCTAAGATCGAAATATTTTTGTCTTTGAGTTTAACCGTTGTTTTCCTATATCGATTCTTTGAATACTTAGGTCAATGACCTTAGTTCACCTCCTCTCAAAAATATTGCTATAACTTTTACTTACCAGTTCCCATACATTTTTTCTAATAAAATATTGAATCTAATAACATTTTTATAACAACGAAAGAACGAAAAACTCTCACACAAAACTCGTATCCAATATCCAATCATTGTTAAGTGTAGTCAGCTCCCTTCCCATACATCAGTACTTCCGATCTAGAAATAATTTGGCAACAAGCCTTGCGCGCCAAAATAGTCCACGTATTATTAGACCAAAAAAGAATGTTATCTATCCAGCCCAAGTTCGTTGACCTGACAGCAGTTTAATTCGGCCGTGTTATATTGACAGAATAATAAAGTGTGAAATTTTTAAATGGCGATGATGATACTTCTTGTTTCATACAGCCAATGTTTAGAAATTCTTGTAAACAATGTTGTAGTTTGAATTCAGTCATTGATCTCGATTGTTTTACACATTTTTCACAAAAGATGCCTACTGGATTTCTTCGGAATTATTATTACA
The DNA here is from genome assembly GCA_905333075.3 of Atethmia centrago. Lineage (NCBI taxonomy): Eukaryota > Metazoa > Arthropoda > Insecta > Lepidoptera > Noctuidae > Atethmia > Atethmia centrago. The sequence continues at coordinate 23,279,775 of HG995385.1, forward strand.
AATGTTTTATGTATTTTTAAGTAATTCCTTCCTTGGAGAGCAGTGGTGGCCCAGTGGTATCGGCCCCGACTTACGAGTTATAGATGGGGGGTTCGAACCCAAGCAGGCGCTTTATGGTGAGTTGTTTATGTCATCACCACTGCTCTCAAAAACGGTGAAGGAAAACATTGTGAGGAAACCGGCATGTTCTAGAACCGAAAATTCGAAGACATGTGACATCCTATCAAGCCGCACTGGGCCCGCGTGGTGGGTTACAGATTTACTTCCTACCACCTCTCGCAGAGAGGAGGCCTGTGTCCCAGCAGTGGGAACATTATGTTAAATGTTCAAACGGAACTAATACGAAAAATAAAAGAATCTTCGTACAAGAAAATATAGCGCAAAAACCTCTCGAATAAAAATATTTGACAGTAATCATTTATGATATTTTATTGTTTATGGTTTATTTACTTGTTATATTAATTTATTTTTCTTTGATTTTTCCAGATGAACGTGACGCGATACAAAAGAAGACGTTCACAAAATGGGTCAACAAACATCTCAAAAAGGTAACCACAATGTTTCTTTTGTTATCTTTTATCTATTTTATTACTTCAAACTGTCACAATACGCTTAGTGATTACAAAAACTTAATTACACGGTTGAAAATATCGACTAATTGATTTATAATTTATAATAAATTAGGCTTGACAAATTGATCTCAATGCTGCTAGCTACGCGTTTTAAAAATAAATTTAGTTAATTTTGAATTGTGCAATAAATTTGTATTTAAACGAACCAGAGAATAATTTTACCATAGTTTTAGAAACAAGTGCAGCCGATCTATTTTGTAAAAAACTCACCGTCATAACTTAGGTGAAGTGAGCTGTCAATAGTGTCAATCCCCACAATCAGTGGAATGACATCACTTACGTTTTTAAGGTACATTACAGAATAGACCAGCAAATGTTATGTTTCACTTCAGTTAGGAATACTTTTTGCTTAGTTCACTGATATTTCTATTAATTCTTTTAATTATATAGTCTTTTCTAGGTATAACAGGATTCTTTGGTCTAGACAAACTATAATCAAATCTGCGCACGCATGTAGAAAGACGAATCTTTTTACGCACAAACGTCACGTGCGCCAATCATTTGTGCGTTACAAAAGATTGGCGCACGTGACGTTTGTGCTCTAAAGCACTTACACGCAACATAAGTAATCGGTTTGGCGCATCCACCACATAGGCAGTAAACGGTAGTGCAAATCGCTTCGTACATCATAAAAAAGTTGTATAATGATACGTTTCATCAAATCACTGCTGAATATAATGCTCTCCCATACATCACCACATTGCCATATTATTGATCACGTCATGGCAAAGCGTCCTTCTTGTATTACAAAGTAGGAAACGAGCTATTTTTTTTTGGTGGGTAATCATCACATAACTTCTCCCGCTCAGGGCGGAGCGGGAGGGTGTGTCAGGCTCTTACTGACTAAAACCCACCCGTGTTCCTTCCGTTGCCTGTGTTGCTAAGGGCCTCGGTAACCCTTTTGTGCCTTCCCGCGACCCCTATACTTGTGCTGACGACATCTCTTTGAGGCGCGCGTGGAATACAACGCGCCGACGTCCCGGGCCTGGCTACCCATTGCTCACCGTCCGCAAGCCCGCACCTACAGTGGCAACAAGCTTGCTTGATTAGCAATTTTTATACCATTACAAGTCCAGAGAGGAAATTTCGTAACACACTGTAAGTAGCAATGGGTTTCATTTTGACAGTTCAGCAACATTCATTGCGTTATTCACGTTGTTGAGCAGACAAAATTTTCGAACATATGAAGCAATGGATTAGCAATATACTTCAAAATCAATCAGATTGTGATTGATAGTGTGTTACGCAATTTGCGTGCAGGTTTTCTCAAGAGGTTTTTAAAGGACTAACTAAAGTGCTAAGGGACTCATTCAAATTCCGTCTGTGAAGTTACGTTCCGTCCCGCGTAAGATTCATTCAATCAATCAATCAACTCAGCCTATAATAGTCCACTGCTGGACATAGGCCTCTCCCAGGCTGCGCCACAACACCCTGTCCTCCGCCTTCCGCATCCAGTCTGTCCCAGCCTCCTTTTTAAGGTCGTCGGTCGCACGCTACGCTTGCCGATACGCGGTCTCCATTCCAGGACTCGTCTGCTCCACCGGCCATCGGTCGACAATTATGGCCAGCCCACTGCCACTTCAGCTTGCTGACACTACAGGCTATGTCGGTAACTCCGGTTCTCTTCCGGATAACTTCATTTCTGATCTTATCCTTCAAAGAAACTCCGAGCATAGCCCGCTCCATGGCGCAAGATTCGCGTCAGTTTAATTGAAACCTTCGGAAAGTAAATGTGAATTTGAAAACAACATACTGTAATTCTTTTGTAGATACTGTTATAGCGCCATATTCACTTAGTAAATCCATCGTGTGCTATAAATTGTCACTTTGGCGGAGGATAGACGTCAATATTCATTGGACGGTCGTGAGCCGCTTATAAACGTTCTCGACTGTATAATGATCTGTGCCGTACTTGTACACGCACTTGACTTACTTCTGTTGACGTGCAGTGACGTTAAGGTGTATGTCTAAGCTGTATGTGGTGGTATTTTGTGTGGGAGAATAAATCAATAATTGACATAGACTAGCAACTTTAGCCTCAAATTTCTGACTGACCAATATCTTGAAAATTCATTCGTCCCTGTAAATGGTTTAATTGAAATAAATGCTTTGATTTTGACCATCTATCGTAGATATGTTGGTTACTGGCTGACAGTACTAACACCGTCTAAACATGAAATACCTTTTAAAGTAACCCCAAGCACCTACGATTGAAAAAAAAAACAAGAGGGATAAAACTATAGGGTAGGTTCTCTTTCAGGTAGATAACTAACTTCACACACATACAAAATTGATTGAGAGAAGTGACTTAAACTGCTTAACAGTTAGAAAACACACTCAGCAGCACCCAAATTCACATTATTTATTTATTTAACCATTTATGTACACACGTAAATAAACAGAAAAGATGAACAGAACAGAAAAATACGTAAAACCGTGATGCTTATTTCTAAAGAAATCTCTTCCAGCATACCTGCGATAGGAAAGTAGATAAAGAGATGTAGACACCGTGTGTAAGAGTAGAAGAGAAAATAGAATACATAAAATCGATCGATCTTTACATAATGGCACATATGGCCTACATAGGAACTTATGAATCGTCAGAAGTTAGGTGCATGGTTCCAAATTGGAAGAGCCGAAAACAAACTCCATAGTTACTCTTTTAAACATAGACAATCTCACAGATTTACTGTAGAACTTTTGAAAGAATTAACTTATTTTCCACCACGTGTACTTCAGATATGTATTCCCCGTGACGAACATACAATTTGCGTTTCATGAATTTTCATGAAACTCATATCCGTGATCGGATCATCTGTTTAGTACATATCACTGAATGCGTTAATAGTTACGTGTGGAGCATGCTCATTTGGATCATCTATTAATCAACACAGGATATCGCTGTCCTTAGCTAGACTAAGACACTTCCACATTGCATCATAGCTAGATTTCTCTGCCTTCTGCATCCAGTCCACGAGTTGGATGTCAATCATTTGCAGATTGCACTTTCAATAATGCATTGATGTCTACTGCTTCTTTGGTGTTGTGGTCGTGGCTGGCGAAAGTGAGGTCCTTGGCTTTTGTTGGTAGATTTCAAAGAGAATTTGGATATATATATCCAAATATATATATATGTATATATCCTACTAATATTATAAATACGAACGTTTAAGAGGATGAATGGATGTTTGTAACTCTTTCACGCAATAACGACTGAACGGATTGGGATAAAATTTAGCACACAGATAGTTTATAACCTGGATTAACACATAGGTCACTTTTTATCCCGATATTCTCAAGGGATCGAGACTTATGCGAGTGAAACAGTAGGGCGCAGCTAGTATATCCATAAATCGATTTAGGGTCGACTCCATGGAACATAAGACTTGAATCGGGACAGACACTTTACTTTTTGGTAAATACTGACATAAATCAAACAATAACAGGCCGGTTTGGTTCCGGTCCTTTTACACTATATCACCAAGAAACAAGCATTGATAACTCCATTTGGTTTACCTCCGTGACTAAGTTATAAATACACGAGATATACGAAAACCTTTACAATCGTTCGGAAATTCGCAAAAAATACAATTGATGCAACATCTTTTACCAACTAAACACGCAAAATGTACCTCAAACATCATCCACCACCAGTCGTAAACCTGCACAGAACAAAGGACTAACAGATCAAATAATGCATTCCTTTGTGTCTGTCCGTTTGTCCGTCTGTAAACGAACAGGATGTTATTAGCAGACCTCCTTTATTTATTGATCAAACAAAGTTGTATTGCTTTTGGCGATTACTTCAAAGGGCTGGGGAAATCATTTTGTGGGTTGGGATGAGTCAGGAAACAGCCTTAACTTCTTTAGTGTCGGTATGAAATACGTGAGAGTAGCTTAAAATAGTTTTATGAAAAGATAATACAGTTAGCAAAATTAGTAGAGGGATTGAGCCGAGACTTTGGCCTAATATCGTCAATCTCAAAAATGGGTATCAGGGCCGAACTCCATACTATCATCAATTTAAAAGTCGTAATTGAAATTCTTAACCGTACATACTTGAATACTCTTAACACAGTACATAAACACAGTTCCTTAGAAGCATTTAACTTTAAACAAACTGGCTTAAAAGTTAATGGCAATGGTTCTTAAGGTTCCGATTTAAATCCAGTCGTGTGTGCAAAGCTAAAAAATGGCAATATCTGACCCTCGAAGAACACCAAAAGCTGCCTTCAGTCTCTCAGCGTAGGTTTCATAATAAACATAGATGTCCATCTTCCACACATTCCATCCACCAATAACATCACTACACGACAATTTCACAATCGCAAGTGTGTTCGACGCCTGATCCGGTGACTTTGCTGAAGTGAAGAGGCACGGTGGACATTTGCACATACCAAATAAGGCAATGCGCAAATGCCAGACCTGACCCATAGAACAAGACCATTACGCGTTGGATACGTATGCATGTTAAAGTAGATTAGTAAGTATATGTTGGAAATACATATTATGTAGCTAAGGACGATTTGTTTTGTCAGCTTTGTCAAGTTTTGTAACAAAAGCAGCATTTCTGTTTCTACCATACGAACCTCTTTAAAATGGTATGAGTTTTCGGTAATGCGGTATCGATGGCGTTATCAATGTGCACGTTATATCACCGTCTTAGGTTGAACTTCTAGAGTACGGTTGTCGCAACCCAGAGCTGGGCACGCCACGATTGCGGCGATAAGTCTTCTCTTTGAGGAGTGGCTAGAGAGGCGCCACGGCGTCCTCCCCTTCCGCCTGATGCAGGTCCTCACCGGACACGGCAGCTTCGGGAGGTTTCTGTGTCGGATAAGGCGGGAGGAAACGTCCGGGTGTCACCACTGTGTGGATCGCCCGGAGGACACGGTGAAGATCGTGGAGGCGATCGGCGGCAGAGATCTCTCGCGTCCGGCCCTGGTTCAGGCCATGGTACGGAGCGAGAGGGCATGGGCAGCCGTCACCTCCTTCTGCGAAGCAGTAATGCTCGCGAAGGAGGAGGCGGGACGGTTGAGGGAAAGGCAAATTTCGCGCCCTCTCGCCCCTAGCCGCCGCAGGAGACGCCCCGGACGGGAATCCCGGGCGGATTTCTGACCACCGTAGGCGCGAGCTTGCGGATGGTGAGCAATGGGTAGCTCATCGCCCGGTAAGGACCAGGCCCGGGTCGACGGCGCGTTGTATTCCACGCGCGCCTCAAAGAGATGTCATCAGCACAAATGTAGGGGTCCACTAGGGCCGATGCCTACCGGGGTCGCGGGAAGGTACTAAAGGGTCACCGAGGCCCCTGGCAACACAGGCAACGGAAGGAATACGGGTGGATTTTAGTCAGTAAGAGTCTGACACCCTCCCGCTCCGCCCAGAGCGGGAGAAGTTATTTGATGATTTCCCACCCAAAAAAAAAAATGGTTGAACTTCTAATATAATAATATTTTATACTGTTTCCTTCGCCCAAGATAAAAGCTATAACTACCTTCAGTACTGATGCTTTCATCTTCAATTAAACAGAGTTTCCTTTCACTTTCCCGTACTGCATCGGTTTCGTCAATATCCTAAAAACTTCTCAACTCCTAGTCCAATTTCATTATGAACACACCTTTTGCAATCCCTTGAAAAGTCATATTGACTTTTGATGCTTAGCTGACATATCGATCGATTTTAATCGCAAAAAACACATGATGAGCATCACATAAAGTTATTCCTTCCATTTTCCCACCCCACACCAGTTTCATCATCCTCATTTCAACACATCCGTTGAAATTCGCGTTTATTATCCATACGTAATTAATTCTACCCAACTTGGTCTTGTTTATTTATCTGCCTTCGAGATACCATCAGCAATTTTAGCCGATGATAGCATTCGGAACAAAGAGATTGTACTGTACCAAGTGAGGAGTGACTCACAGTCGGACCTTGTGTGAAAGTGGTACAAAAAACTTTATACATTGATGTAATGATTATTTTTTATGTGAATGTGCTCCTTGTCTGAAGAGTGTAGGATGTTCGGGTCAAGAAATTTCTGAATGGCGATAAGGTTATTTTTAACGACGTTATAATGGAAAAGGCTTTGGACATACATGAGTAGGTTACAAGTTTACAAAATAAAGATGATGTTTCATGCACAGAAAAATTTCTGGAGACATTTTCAAGTTACGTCAGCGGCTAAGCACAAATATTTTGCTTCTTCAAAACACCGGGTTTAGTAAAAGATCAAATTCAATTGAGTACTAAATCATATATAATGTGGAGACGACAATACGACAATAAATAAAAACACTGGCAATACTAATGCATAAGAGTATTATCGAAACTATCAAATAAATCCTAACATCGAAATTAAAAAAAAATTTCAAACGAACTAAATAGTAGTGATGGACTAGCAATACTGACAAAACTCTTGTATATATTTGATTGAATTCGTATGCAGACTGGCAATGTCATTAGATATACGCAGTTTAATTTATTGAAGTATTGTCGTCCCACACTATAAAATCTAAATCAATCTAAAACTTAATTACCCAACTCCAAGCTCTTTCCAATAACAAAATTACCATATAATAATATGTTATATATAATGTTTAAGATTGGAAGCTTTGTCACTTTATACAACTAAGATGTTTACATACCATAGAGCGTTGTGTTCCCCATAACAAAGCATGTTAATCTATGAGTCATCAAGCTGCTATGTTGCAACTGACCGCCTGACCTGGTGAATAATACTTTAGTCACTGATAGTGAGAGATAAGGACAAGATCTTTATGTACAATGCATTTATTGAGACGAGCCTAGTTTAAATTTTAATCGGTAAGGTGTGAATGAGGCTGTTGTTTCTCACATCGAGTGGGTGCTGGGCAGTCGTGAGAAAAGTTTTCAGTATAAATGGATGGTAAAAGAGTAGGGGAAGATGAAAAGATGGATAGATTGTGTGAAAGATGATGACTGGTGTATGGAAGGGATGTATAGAAGAAGATATATTGCGACGATCACAAACAAATATGAACAAGCCTAGGTCAGGAGGATAACGATGATGATGGGCCAGCTAAATGTTTTCGTATGATAATTTTTCACATAAAAACTTCTTAGCAAGCATTTAAGCACATACTGTGACATATATTAATATTATGTCACAGTTAATGCTTGAGAGCAGTGGTAGCCCAGTGGTCACGGCCCCGACTTACGAGTTGTTTTTGTTGTTGTGTAGAGTGGTCGTGGATTCTAACCCAGACAGGTGCTTTATTTTATGTAGATAATTTCATCACCACTGCATTCAAAACGGTGAAGGAAAACATCGTAAGGAAAACGGCATGTCCTAGAACCAAAAATTCGAAGACATCATTAATATGACATGTACCAACCCGCACTGGGCTCGCGTGGTAGATTACAGCCCACTCCCTCTCGAGGAGAGGACGGCTTTGTTCCTACGCTTGTACGGATAGGTGCTTAAATTGAAGCTTCTTTATTTTATACGGTGCACTAATAAGGCATTACGATTATTTCTACTACCTGCAATATACACAAAAAAAAAGCAATAAATGTGGATGATACTTTATTTAAAACAAAAAGACAAGATGATTATTAACATTAACTCAATTAAATTAAAACTAAGTTAAACCTAAAAAAGTCCCTCGAGGCATTGTACCCAGGAAGCTGGCAGATTTTCCTTGCTGAATTGCAATGTTGCGCGAGAAAGCCGCCAGCTTTTCGGTCACCAGTTACATCAAGCAATAAATTGAATTCTATGTTTAAAGTTCAGCCTTCTAAGGCCGGTCAGCGTCCCACGTGAAAAATACCGTGAAATCACAGAAATGGCGGGTGGTGACATAATCTTTCGTTTTGTGGGTGTTGAAATTTAAATTAATGATCGCTGACCAGTCATATTTGACCCAAAACCATATCGGGTAAAATCCCTGTGAGAACGCCTACGAATGTGCCAATGCCTACCCACTTAAAATCTGATAATCTGATGAGAAAACTGCCTTCAAATTTTTTGAAAGGTTCTAAATGCCTAATGCAAATTAATTTAATATAGTAATTTTTAGGTCATAATTCGACTGATTTCTAATTTTGAAAAAGATAAAACCTTGATCTTACCTCGAAAACACACTAATATCTTTATCTTCTTATTCCTACCCACTTGCAGTTTTAGCACCTTTTTATTAAAAAAGAAGTGATGATGCGCACGACCCGATCATTAAAATTCCATATACGGCGAAACACACAAAAACTGGAGTTTAATAACCTTTGCAGACTGTAATCCTAAAAGTCATCTTGTAAAATAAAGTTATCTGTCGCCAATAGATTATCTGCTACTGATTACTATCTAAGAAAGAATCAGATAGGACATTAGTGAAATGTTCCTACAGAAAAAAACCGTTTAGCGTAACTACGTAATTAGACATATCTGCAGGAAACAAACAATTATCTACGTAGGAAATGCGTTTGCTCGCCATAATTATATCGCAAATGTGATCATTAAGATACTTGTCATGTTATCTTCATCTTGACTTTTTATTTAAGTGTGTTGGGGTCGACTTTCTGGGTTATTAAAATTACATGTGGACCCATAACTTTTGATTAACTGCAATCCGACTGCTATTATTAACTTATTTGGGAACTAAGTTTTTAATAAGTAGTGTAGTCGTAGTGATTTGCAAACTCACGACACAACTGTTTGTGACAAATATCGTGCAAAAGTAGATGAACAAAAAAAGAATGTCACTACATTTATTTAACAACAAAGTTTCATGCTCCCTTATTCAGACGCAGAAAGAGGTTTTCTTATGCTAAAGAAAGTCAAAATTTAGCGTTCTCGTAATCAAATGTTTGATTTAACATTTGATTACGAGAACGCTCCATCTGCAAACGATTTGCAGCTATAAGCAACTCAACCAAACAATCACATTCCACATACCTCAACATCAGATGGTACTCATCTTTCTCCAACCATCCATCCATATTCACTTAATCTCAACGATTATTTGAAAGCCATTCATCATCAAGCTGAGCTTCCAATCTTAAACATCATACATAACATAAATGGTAACAAACTAATGGAAGTATTAATCATGAATAATGACTCATAGCAGTGCATTCCTTTTAGGAACATTTGTTTTATGTCCAGTCAATAAACAGTATGGATCCACTCTAGCCTAATGTGGAGAGAGGATTTAATTTAAGACTAATTGATCGTTTATGTGACGGATGATATGCATTAAAATGTGAGTAAATGATGAAATACAGACAGAGGAGAATGGAAGCAAAAAGCATATTTTGCCGACCACAAACAAGGAAACACGATACCACAGTACTAGTAGGCAAAAAGCTGAACAAATCCTTGAATGATCCTTGATTCATGAAAGAATCTAAAAATGGTCCTGGAAAAAGTACCTATTAAAGTAGTAGACAAAAATTAATAGTCAATAGTTAGCCAATTAAGATCTAATCTATATCTATCAAATGCAAATCGATCTAATCATTAGCATTATAATAAAAGATATCGGGCGGCAAATGTTTTTTAATCATCTACCAATATCTTTCATAGCGTTATTTAGACTTGTTATCAGGGTCTAATTTCAGTAGTATTTCCCGGTTTGTTAACTCTTATTATTATAACAATTCAAAATATAAAGAAGCTGTTGAAGATACAAATAATGCTCCGACATATTATATCCAACAAAATAGTATTTGGTTAAGACAACAAGCAAACACAGTCACAGACTTAATGAGTATTGCAAATTCAATCTTGCACAGATTGTCTATCTAGTAATTCGATGCTGAGAGAGATAGAGATCTAGGCACTCAATTTATGCTTGTTAAGTGCTATTACAAAGATGCAACGAGTAATAATACATCTGTCTAAGATTGAATCATGGCTGTTAGCTTAAAGGAAGTTGTACTTAATTTGATCGATGGTAATTTATTAATTGATTGACGAGTCTTAATGAACAACAGCTAAGTAGGTGTTTAGTCATAATTAGAGCTAAAGAAGTATGAAGTGGTAAACTAAGGAAATGAGTGCTAAACTGTTTTGATGACATAATAAAATCTAAGAAAAAGACTACGGTGCCGTAACTAACTAAAAATGTTTCTAAAGATCAAAGAATTACCACCAGAAAGACTACAAATTCATCAGCTACTATAATTGCACTTACTTGTAATGTAAATTACCCGTCTTCACTGCAACCACTTAATACTTATTTTTAACGATATCAATTTAGATACGAATATAAATAGAAACAATGGGACGCCCATTCTATTTATGCCTTAACATTTTCTTATTGTGTAACCTCATACAATTGATGTAATCTATCGGGTGTATTGACCGTGTTATTTTTTAATATGATTCTTTACTTGTAATCAATATCTAAGCAAATTGTGACAGCAATTTTTACACTTAGCAAAGTATTTTTGTATAAAGTTATTTTGTTAAACCCAAAACCAATTTTCACTAATATAAAAGTCTATATGTTTGATTTTTTCATCGCTTGTCATTTGGGAATGGAGCAGCACTGGAAATATCTCAAGGTCTGTAGTATACACAGCATTCGTTAGTTCGTCTGTTTCTGCTTAGGCTCCTTTAGATAAATTGCCATGTTTCATCTTATATTGCTCCTATATACTGAATTATAGGTGGAAGTAAACACGTAATGGAAGTTGGCAGTATATCTATTTTTAGTATTTTACACAGCTTTACACTGTGTCGTCTATTCTATCAACTCTGAACAGTTATGTTCACACTGTCGTGTCAAAGAACTCATCTACTAGTGTAGAACCATAAAAAACTTAAGATAAATTAGCTTAGCAGTATTTGCTGGTGATAAATTTATCCAAATATGCAATGGCTAGCTTTTAAATGTTTATTTTTGTCCAGGTTTCGGTCATATAATATAAAATAAATATTTGGAATATACTAAAATTATGGGCAGTGGCGATAGTGATAATATTTGCAGAGACATCTTCATCTAAAATAAGTTCAAATTAAACAGTTTTCTATCATTTGTAAGCCATTATATGTTTACTTAAACACCTCAACGCAAACATCAAATTGTATATTTACTAGATTCAAGAGTTGAGAGACTAGTACCGACAAAACCATCATGTCCTTAGATCGATCATCTTTATATTTTTTTAAATTTTGTTTGCATGTCCTTTGCCACTTTTTTCTTTGATTAGTTCTTTTATTTTGATTTCTTTTCCACACATTCACACACGTTATGGAGCTATCTTTTTTAGCAATGTTTTCTTTTATAACAATTTGTTTTATTTCTCTTAGTATTTGTTTTTTGTGTTCGTTCGAAAACAGGTAAGCTAAAATTGGCTCAAGATTACAATTCTAATGTTTTTAAACTTGTCGAAGTTAATAAACTGAACGATACAATGTGACAAAATGTATTTCACTCTACATCCTGTCCCAGTTTCAGTGGTAGTAAATACAATCGTGTCTTTAATGAAAACATAAAGCTGTATTTGGATATCTTGAATGAACAAACCATTGAAAGAGAAACTAATGTAGTAAAAAGAAAAAGGTAATTCGTTTTCAACTTGATTGCAATGTAAAACCCTAATTTCTGAGAAGACATAAAAGTTTAATTTCTTTTACGTTATTAAATTATAGTTCTTATTCAATCATAAAATCCGATTAATAAAGTTATGAATGACCATATCGGATCGGATGCTTATCTTTGTTTTAATTTCAACATTTCAATAACTGTCTGAGAAGATTTTAAAATTAGAACATCCCTAAGTAAAACTTGATTACCCTTTTAAATGCATCGTTATATCTGGATTTTGTTCAACGGACCTATAGAACAGTTTCTTTATCAGAAAATAGAACATTATTTTATGTATGTATTTTGTCAAATTGTCTCATTCTTGTGTTAGGCCTGTGTTCATCCATATTCTCATCCAGGTGTTAACATTACTTTGTCCAACGCTGCTTGGACAGACCTACACACGTCTCCATGTCTGCGAGGTGATCAACAACCAATCATGTTGTCCGCCACAGCAAGTAAGTTCGTTGTGGCTTGTTGTTGTTCTGTTGTTAGTTGTTGTTTTTCTTTTAAGATTGGGGGAAGGCAATAAAGATTGAATTATTATTATTATGAAGAAGACTGGCAATTTATGAGATGCTAAATCTAATATCGATACTTATGTACGAAGAGTTTTCAGTACTACCATTAGTGAAACTTAACCCAATACGCTTTCTAACATATGTATGTTTTTCCTAGATTTCATTCCTTGTATTCATTAAAACTATATCTAAGTAGCAAAATGGAAGTTTCCAGCAATGCTGAAATTGAAAGTTAATCTAATCTACCTTTCGGTTTCTAAATCATATTTCTTAAATAAACCTCATATTTGATGAGACTTTATCTAGGTCAGTATATTACAGAGGTCAGCTAGACTAGTGTATTGATTTCTTAAATAATGCAGTAGTACACACAAGACAGCATTTATTAAAGGTTTTCTTCATAATAAAAAATGGGGTTGTTTCAATTATCTGATTTTGTCTTCCCCTTATTGACTTAGTTTACATATAGCATAGCTCATTTATAACGTCTTTCAGCTTTCTGATTGAGGCATGTAGCTTATTTGAAGTTTTTTTTTTTCAGCGTTTGTATTGTCAATTTACGTATTCTGCTTTCGTAATTGTTTTGCTGTAGTTCATTCTAGTGACTTGATTATTTTAAGTATTTCTTTTGATAGTTTTTTTGTTGACGTTGTTGTTTTAGGCTTCACTTATGTTTGGTTGCTGTTTTTGCTTTTATTAACATTAACAGCATCGTTGATTGAACTAGATGTTACTAAGTTCACTGTGGTGCATCATTTGTAAGCTTATAAGTATTTATTACAGTTATAAAAGTAAAAGAAATAGGTGGAGTACACAGTTCAACAGCATATCAATTTTTGGCATCCATGATCTATGAAAGTTCATAGGTGACAGTGTTAAGAACTAAACCTTTTATCAAAGCTTTTGAAGACAAACATTTTCGGCATCCTGATTACACAACAAAAATTAAAAAACGTAGACCGACTTGATACTCCAAAAACTATCAAGACTTAAAGACAGTACTGAAGCTCTTGATACTACTTCTTTTACAATTCTACAGATCAAAGAAGATAAATGGATGAACATATCCATAATAGTACAAGATTCTTATATAATTTGTTTGTCCAGGTGAACCGTCACGTGAACGACCTATTCGAAGATCTGCGCGATGGACTCAACCTCATCTCGCTGCTGGAAGTGCTTTCTGGCGAACACCTCGTAAGTATACACGTCTTCATTAATACTTCATAAATAAAGGATATTAACGACACAACGTAATAAAAAAATATAGTTAAGAAGTGGTTTTGGTAAACGCAACCAAATACATAGTGCAACATGGCTCTCTCGTGGCGAAAAAGAGAACTACGTAGCAAGGATCTTCCGGTACAGTCTCATGTTAGTTCGCTTTTTCGCCACGTTCATAGAGAGCCGCCATGTCGGAGTGTACCTTAATCTTGGCAACATTTTAATGATGAAAATCTAGATAAAAAAGTATTTTTGTTTACCGTGACAATCACGGGCTTCCATAAGTACACTCAATTCGCTGTAAAGTACATTATCATTGTGTTTGCTTTTTTCACTGACTGCCATTTCGAGCTTGTAATACTTAATTGAAACAGCTATGCAGGTGGTCTTACCGTCTGGTTACCTACGCAAGTACAACTACGTAATTAATTACCTGTGCAAGAATTAATTAAAGGAATTCGTTACTGGTAATTTCAACAGTGGTTATTTCTATCCCTTTGTGACTGCTTAGTAGCTTAAGACGCTGACAACACCTAAACCGCGGTCACTGTCAGATTGCATAGAAAAGAAAGAGAAGCGCGATGACACAACGCTTGTAATTTATTGCAAAATATGAAGCAATTATCTATTTACTCAAAATTGAGTTGAGTAATCTAAAATAAAAAACAACCAAGTTCTGCATTCAAATAAGACGTTCTTGTTATTAATTAAATACGTAACGTATATTGATATTTAATACAGATATTTTGGATTAGAACTCAAGGTAAGAGGTTAGTTTAACGTTAGTTTGTATCGAGTTTTTTTTTTTTTCAAAACGTGTTTTTGTAACAACCAAGTTCTGGGAAATATGTTCAAAATTTACATATATTTTGTCCGCTACCATAAATTATACAGATTTTGCAATTTTTTTTCTTAAGAGAAGCCTATTTTGGTCATTTGGGTCTTGTCAGCGCTTTAACTTAGCTTATATCTTTGTCCGTATCGTTACAAGGATCTATAAAATAAATTACCATCATATTATTTTTTCCCTGTCACTATTTATTATTTTTAACCTTTGCTAAAACAAGGGTGTGAGCCATACGATACCTTCAGTAGTCTGTAACGAAATTAATTTGGAGTAACGATGTTCTCGCGTGCTTAAGCACTGATTCGTGTGCTACGGTACCAAATAAAGTCATTAACAGTAATTATTAAAGTTAGGTTTCCGTAAACATAGACTTTTATGGGCTTTTTTTGTGGATGTATTAGATTTTTTTGGTCAAAAACTAATTGAAGGAAATGGTTAATAATCATGTAAGATACAGCTCTAAAAATATTTTTTGTGTACTGTTTAGTTTGGATATAAAGTTTTTTGACTTGTGTGGAAACGACCGAAAGAAGTTTATCTTTATTAGCTGTCATTTTGTGTAAAAAAATGATCATATTCATTGTATTTATTGTGTTCTAGAATTTTACACATAGTATTATATATTATTATTATATTTTATGACTGCCTCGTTGGTCTAGTGGTCGCAAACGCTACTGATGAACATGAGGTCCTGGGTTCGAATCCCGGGTCGGGCAAAGTGTTATTTGGTGTTTCTATCTGGGATTTCTCAGTAGCAGCCCGGAGTCTGGATTTGTGCCCGGTTAATGGCAATAGGCTCGCCCCCAATTGCATGAGACTTAAACGTAACTGGCGAAATGTGGGTGTACTTCAGGTACACCTCTGCCCAACCCTTCGGGGAAACAATGCGTGATGTAATGTTATTCTATATTAATTTTACTCTTATATAAATTGATAAAACCAAACAATCACCATTACAATAAATATGACCGTTTTATTACACATAGTGACAGCTAGCACATGTCAGATGACTCCAGTCAATTGATAATTTGACTTTAGTACTTACCTTCTCCTCTTCTGGTACTTGTGTTTGCGTAGCACAAGCAAACTATTTGATATTTAACCAAGAGCAAATGCAAAATGAAACTTGACTCCTGGTTAAAATCACAAAATTATGATGAAACAGAAACTCGTGGAAGGTTACTAACCAAAACTCGTGAAATACTCATCACTACCTCACACAACCCATCAAAACCACACACAACACACATGCCACAAACACCACTCGCGCATCTCATGACACTGACCCACACACCCATTCACCCTACACTCACAACATTAACTCAACGTCAAGATACATCTCAAATCATAAATTGTCCTGTAGGTACTGTTTATTTTTATCATATTTTTTATTATTCATTATTTAAATCTAAATTAAAATTGACATAATTACTTAAGACGCTGACAACACCTAAACCGCGGTCACTGTCAAATTTCATAGAAAAGAAAGAGAAGGGCGATGACACAACGCTTGTAATTTATTGCAAAATATGAAGTAATTATCTATTTACTCAAAACTGAGTTGAGTAATCGAAAATAAAAAACAACCAAGTTCTGCATTCAAATAAGACGTTCATGTTATTAATTAAATACGTAACGTATGTTGATATTTGATACAGATATTTTGGATTAGAACTCAAAGTAAGAGGTTAGTTTAACGTTAGTTTGTATCGAGATTTTGTTTTCAAAACGTGTTTTGGTAACAACCAAGTTCTGGGAAATATGTTCAAAATTAATATATATTTTTTCCGTTACCACAAACTATACAGATTTGGCAATTTTTTTTCTTAAGCGAAGCCTATTTTTGTTAATTGGGTCTTGTCAACGCCTTGAGCACTTTTTGCATGGAACATTCTCTCCATTCTGTATCTGGGGAAGGGCGTTGTTAGCTGCGCTACAGTTTATACTTTTGCAGCTATCATCGTTTTACATGTTTTACTTAGTCTTGTGTTATTGTTCCGAAATAAACTTTTTATTATTATTATTATTTTTAATTATATTATCGACCATTAGAGATTACCTACGTTGTCATGACACCCCATCAATAATTTCTCCTTATCACCCGGTAACCCATTACAACTTCTGATCGATCCACCATTAACCCAGAAAGGGGAAGCAGTTGCCTAAAGGGGTTATCTAGATTTATGGAAATTAATCAGGCCGATCGCAGGTGTGGCTAGGTAAACGATACGACCCCACCCTGGGTTCGCCGGGGTATTTGAAATTATGTGAGTGATTAATGATAGGTTTTGAAACGGACTCACTGATGTTTGATTTATTTTAGACAGTTATTTTAATCTAAGCATCTGATGAGCCAAGTTCAAAACTATGTATTTTGCACCCCTCATTTAGTATCTAAGTCATTGTAATTACGATTGCCTAAATTCATAGACACCTTTTAGTTACGATAATACTCATATACCTTATTGCTGAGGCCATTATTATTGTTATTTTTATTTGCTGCCAATGTTTTGCCATGGTCAGTCTAACATTCACATTAGAAGCCGGATGTACTCTTAAAAAAAGAATTTCTTGATACTTATGTAATTTCGTCCTACAACTACTACATGACCAATTCTAATCCCAAAATCAATAAGATCTTTTATGCAATTTCTGATATAAACTCCACTTCTTTCAACAAATTTCTTATTACAACTTCCCACCTTTCAGCCGCGCGAGCGAGGCCGTATGCGGTTCCACATGCTGCAGAACGTCCAAATGGCCCTCGACTTTCTCCGGTATAAGAAGATCAAGCTCGTCAACATCCGGGCTGAGGACATCGTGGATGGGAACCCCAAGCTGACCCTCGGACTGATATGGACCATCATCTTGCACTTCCAGGTTAGTGACCATTTTGTTTTTGGAGCTATTAATGTGATGCGCAGTTGTTTTAAGTGCTTGTTTAGGCTGGTTCAAATTTCGAACGTCTTGGTATATGAACTCGATTCTCGAAAGAGATTTTATTTTATACTTTCTGTTAGTTTTATTTGGTTTTATTGCAGCAATGATTGCTTTATATAACTTGGCGAGATATTTTATTTAACTCAGTTGCCTTAGCTTTAAACGGTAATAATGTAAGCTCTTCACAATTTATTATTTTACGTGTTATATTTGAGAATGATTGGAAATCTTAGGTACATCCTTATGATTACGTATGCATCCCATGAGTAACAAAAACTAGAAACATTAAATGACGTGGATTGACGTCTTTAAGCGTCACGTTAACTGCTCCTCATTGCTTTTTTGCATAGATTTTGATTCTAGCGTTATGGTAGATGATACTATGACGCAGACGTGCGTCATCAGTGATGATAGCACATACGATGATTTATCGGAATTAGGTAATTTATGAATAGTTTTAATATATACACTCGTTAAGTAGTCATAAAGTTACATTGTAGAAAATGACGAAGAACCATATTTACTTATTTGTTTATTTAACAGTTTATGTACACACATATAAACAGACAAGAAGAAAGGAACAGAAAAATACGTACAAAGGTGATGCTTATTTCTAAAGAAATCTCTTCCAGCATATCTGCGATAGGACAGTAGGCAAAGAGATGTAGACACCGTGTGTAAGAGTAGAAGAGAAAACAAAATACATAAAAACAACAAGAAAGAAAAACTATTCGCTAATTTAAATATACAATAAGAGAATGTACTTACATAAATACATACTTCTAAAATAAATATCACTAAAATACTTATGTATAATGAATAGTATAAAATAATAAATACATAATACCTATGCAACAATGGCAACAAAGTGGAAAGATAGTGTTATTTCACTCTTCTTTTAAAAACAGCAACAGTTAGGTTAGCCATAGTTAGGTTGAAATTATTTTTATTGAATATTTAGTCTCGTTTTAAGCACAGAACTTACCAGAGGTTCATACCCTTTCTTTAGGAGAAAATTGATCGATTTTCAGGAAGACTCCAATAGTTTGAAATTCATCTTATGTTCATGTTTAATATCTCTTCACATAAAGATTTTATGAGCCAAACTCATAAAATCATGATTTCCTCTGTAACTTATCTTCAAAAACATCCAACAAAATCTTCTTCAGTAAAGCCTAGATAGCAAATCCCGCTCTTGAAACTGGCTTCCGACCAGAAGTCAGCATTTTTGACACACTTGCTGAAGCGGACTTGGCAGCAAACAACTTAGTACAGCCAACCACTCGTCCTTAGTAACAATTTGACTTTGACAGCGCAAGACGAGACTTTATTTCGAAGCAATACGGGTGTTTTTCGTTGTTACTTTTTACGTGTGTAAAAAGTATCAACGCTCAAGCCAAGGATTGCCACAACATCGTAAGTCGTAACGTATCAGCGTATCTTCAGAAATAGATCTGTGAGACTAATCGAGTATTCATTGATCGACATTTCTATCGGGCGTTTGAATGAATAAGTTGAGATAATTAGTAAGCACGCCGTTTGATCGGATTCATTGGTTTTCTATTGAAATAGCTTTGAAGCTCTTCGTCTTGCTTGTTCAGCTAATAATTCTAGTTATTTTATTAGAGACTTACCTGGCGTTTTAATTATGGCTATTTAGCATTCGAAAACTTTGCAAACTCGTCGAGGTTTTCCAGTCTTTCGACCATTTTACTCACTAGGATAATTCGATATTCTTGTGTTCTCGCGTGCTTAATACTGTGCAAGCATTTTTGCCCATGTGTGGAGAGCCATCTTTTTGACAGACTGCGATCTGCCCTGTCACTGCAACACTGAGGATTCATCATCTTATAAGCCTTTTCCCAACCATGTTAGGGTCGGCTTCCAATGTAACCAGATATAGCTGAATACCAGTATTTGTATTATACATGAAGCAACTGGCTGTCTGACCTCCACAACCCAGTTACTGGGTAACACGATACCTCTTAGTAAGATTAGTTGCGAAGTGTTGTGCAACAATAAGGAGTATGGGTATGGTCTCATTACTGAGATTTATTAACTCGCCAAACATTAAAGCAATGTCCATTACAAATAAATTCGTGACAACAATCATACAGCTGATAATATTCAATAACACAATGGCTGGATTACACAAATCCGTGCAGAGCATTGCTTAGCATTTGAATCTAAAGCGGATTAAGTTATGAATAAAATCAAATTCAATTGTTATGTCTAATTTATACAAGATTGTGTTGCGAATTACGTTTATTATGATTTTCTATACGGAAGTGTTAGCCTCTTGTTATTTCAACCAACCAATCAACAGGATAATGGGTTCTTACTGTTTGCGCCACAACACTTGGTTCTCCACCTACCGCGTCCAGTCTCCCCCCTGCCGCCTTTTATAGTCGTCGGTACAGCTGTGGGTGCCCCATTCCTCTTGAGAACTCTTCTGCTCCAGCGACCATCGGTCCATCCACAGACTTCCATAGAAGTTGTGTTTTAACCGAAGACAAATTCAAATAAAGCATTCCGCATTTTTTTGGTTTTATAAAATTGGATCAAGACACTCGTAAACGACATTCTAATTTAACTATAACATTAAATAACTTTAATAAAGAGACATCATTGCAGAAGTCTCATGTTTCAGGCAATTAACGTCTGGTTCTTATTTTTATGCACATTGTAATTATCTGAACTTCTAAAGAGAACACATTCACGAATTATGAAATAAGTTGCTATTTTTAGAAATGCTATAATCTCTATTTATGAACAAAGGAAGTTGAAATGTCTATCTGTTTATAAAAATCTACCTAAAACTCATGTTTAAGTCCTGAAAAGATTTTAACAGTATAGTAACCACTATACTTTTTTCTACCCGGTTTGAAAGTTATGAGTTTCAAATTTCATTGAAATTACAGGCAAATAAAAGAGTTTGTCATAATCGTAATTCCTTAAGTATAGCAGGGGAAAAATGGGGTGGTAACCACTCGCCATTCGCTTAACTTAGACTTGCCTAGTAAGAGGTTACTTGATGTAGAACAGCGTCCTCCTATCTGCTTATATTAACCAATAACCTATCGTCAATCCATCTGCTAGTTGTGTCGTTAATTTCCGATCTATTGTAAGCTGTGATTGAAATACTGACTGTTGTTAAACATGGTGATGATGACACCAAATGCAATGTAAAGGGAACGATTCTAATAGGTAACTGTAGAAATCCCGATACAAAAAACCCAGTACGAATAGTATCCGCTATGGCAACACACAAGGATAAAGTAGAAAAAATCCCTAGAAATAGATGATATCACACATGCGTGTCAGTTAGAACTGCTCTGAATGCTTAATTGGTATGATCTGTTAGTTATCATGTGGGGAAGAGAGGCCATACTAGTAGAAGGGAAAGAAAGTAATGAAATGGGTTTTTTTTTTCTTAGTAATCAATATTTTACTGATATGCAGGGTAAATCTGCAGCATTGTCGACCGTAGATCCGTATGTTAAGTATCTAATGACCATATTACTGCTATTCTAAATGACCAGAATTCACTATAGTGGTCAAATGCGAGACTTTGAATGAGAATTTCTGATATATTTAATTCCTTCTCCCTCCTCCCTTTCTTACATTTCTTTTTCTTTCATTTATATCATTTGTCTATCAGTATCAGATATACCTGGTAATAATCTCTTTACATTCATCGTCATAAACAGTTTTTTGTTCCCCTTTCGAAAAGGTTCAGTTGACCATCTTTTGTTTTTCTTTTTGATATTCCCACCTTATCAAACTACCATTTATATCGCTGCATCGGAACAGCTCATTGCACGAAGGATTAAAGTGGATGTCCCTCATATCACTCAAACAAACCAGATCCGATGTTGTCACAGCTATAAATATCGATATCGGCGTCTTTCAAATTCAAATGAAGCGATTTTAGCACGTTTGTGTCCAAATAATGGTCCATGTAAGTGATGTCATCGTACGGACATTTAGGACAGTTAAGTTTATAGGCAGTTAGACCTCTTTGGTAATGTTGCGTGTAATTTTCGCACACCTAATTCTGAATATAGACCAGATGGAATAAGTAGAAGTGATAGCAGGAAAGACCTGGCTGCTGCAGCAGCCGGCATCCTAATTGTGTAACACGATTTCGATTACAATCCGAAGGATTTTGAAAGAAATTAAAAAAACCCACTGCTTTGTATGTATGTTTGAAAAATTCATCCGCTCGACAACGTATGAATATTGTTAAATTGTCAAAATGAATAGCATTGGGATTGATTACCCACCTTGCTGGTTGTTATACTCAATAGAGGGTTCTTACGGGCTAAGAATGATTATGGTTTAAAATTAGCTGGTATGACGCCCTCAGATGAATATGGGCTTTACAACGATCGCTATAATAAATCATGGTTTCTTCATTTGACGAAATGAGAAATGGTCATAAGTATCACGTTTGATAGCTTGATTGGTGATAGTTTGTTTTATTAGACTGAATAATATTGCTCTGAATGTACTTTATAGGGAGTTAATGACAGTTTATGTACACCCATAATAACCACATTCATTTGTTATTTATGGTTACTAGCGATTTTGAAAATGTGTTTTACGCAGAGCGTCTGCATTTTAACATTTGTACTCTATGGAATAACCAGGAATTTGTGGCCTGGAGAAAAATTGGTTTGTAGTAATATTCGTTATAGTTGTAACCAAAAGTAACGACTTACTCATACACCATCGCCAAACAAATCACGTACGCAATAAAATATAAACTCAGTGTCCCTCCAGTAAAGTATAGATTTGAATAGAAATAGTTCGTAGAAAGGTTTCAGGCGTAGTGCCAAGAACCCTGGTATGTCGCCGCAAGGCTTCCCTACTTACGGATTAAGTCTTAGCTCATTAGGCCTCCGCTATCAATGAACTTTGTCTTCGTATATGTAGTTATAGTCCCATAGTCCTTATGAGACTACCTGATTTATGATCTACGAGTTAGTAACCGTCTGTTGTGTACTTAAGATTGTCAGAAACTGCATATCTTGAACCTGAGATGGATAGCTCCATATACAGCCATATATCATCCATCATATTCATCTGATAATGGGCTAGAAATATGGTCACAGGACTAATTTCTATGCATACAATTGCCTGGTCAAGACAGTTAACTAAATACCTAATTCTTGAATGTGTTCGTAACGTCAGTCTTCATTTGCTTGAAGATCAAAGCTCCTCGTATTATAACAAATTAATTTCAAACACGTTGAAAGAACTTGAAAGGTCCCACGTAATCGACAAACGATAACTACGCTTCTTTCTTTTCTTGTACAAAAAACACTAGGCACAAAAACCTCTTTTTACAAATGCAATAATTCCAATTATCGAATGAAAGTAGTATTATTTTAGACTCAAAGCTTCATCCAATCTATCCTTATATCAGAAAGCTTTTGAAATCCTCAAATGTCGCGTTACATAAAGTGTCTTCATGTCGTGTTGTCACGCTATCAGGATGTCACGATTTTGAAGAGGAAATGCACCGTTGCAGCTATATGATTATTAGGCAGTTTATGTTTTGACCACACACTGAGACACCGCATGTACTTAGACTTGCAGTCTACAGTTTTTGGCGTAATGATGACCTCCAAATAAAAAAAAATGCTAACTGCCGAATATTTTGCTCGAATTCAAATTAGAAATCATTTAATTCAAACCATGCACTTTATTTTAAACAATTGCTTTCCTGTCTTTTTACTGCAATCCACACCTTCCATGTTTCGCAACCTTATCTTTCGACCTTCCTTCGCGACTACTATCTTGGATTTTTACAGCAGCACCTACATAAGTCGTTTCACCATACTCAAAAATTGAGTCGTTATTCTTTTCGTTTCAACATTCAAGTTCTTCACTATTTATTCCTTAACTAGCTAACTTACTCGTATTTTTCACCCCAAGCTTACGACCTTCTTACCTCCAATCTTCAAACATGCTATCATTGTGTTCACTTCATCAACTATGACACGCCTCAAATAGGTTCTATCCTCCTTTGTTACAATCCTTAGAATTTCTACTTTCAATTGTTATTGTCAAGTAAACCCGGTACTGATCACTAGTGTAACTGTGACTCAACGGTGATGCAAGCGCATTGTTCAAGACTGTCCGAATAATCACTGCTTCAACTTCACTTTCGCTATGTATATTATTATTGTTTGTAAGCCGCTTTGGGATGTCGGATATGAATCTGCGACCGGATTGTTGTCATTTATGTTCTGTAGAATGAATTGTAACACAGTGGTAATATTTGGTCCTCCGCCTTTCCTATACACACCCACAGATTTACGACCTAAATCAACATTGCTTAGGTTAGCGTTAACAATTTCAATTTCCTCATCTATTGAATAGATACTTAGCATACGTTACAAATAAAGCGTTTTAAAAATAAACCTTTGTAAGGCCGGTTTCTGAAAGCAGGATTGAGCCTCTGATCAGTTTAATCTGCTCTGAATTCACAGGGATCTCTCTCAGTTAATTGCGATTGTGTGACGGATATAACAACAATGAATGAAGTCACTTTATATGTGATTTAAATAGGCTTTCAGAAAACATTCGTTAGTATTTAAAATCAAGGTGACCAGTATTAGCTTTAATAATAAGTAATTTTGCATACTTAATGACAGCCTTTTTTTTTTATTATTTTTTTTTTTTTTGAGGGTGGGATATCATCAAATAACTTCTCCCGCTCTGGGCGGAGCGGGAGGGTGTGTCAGACTCTTACTGACTAAAACCCACCCGTATTCCTTCCTGTTGCCTGTGTTGCGGGGGCCTCGGTGACCCATAAGTAATGATGACAGCCGGCGACTTGCAAATCACGCGTAAATTAGTCTTCGTATTCAGTCCTCTGACCTCACCTCTATATTTTTTTTGCGTTACTTATATGGTCAACATAGACATTAGTCGATGTGTTTGTAGTAAAATTATAAGTTATGAGATCACTCGTACTTCAACGGTCTGAGTCTTTGCCTTACAAGGCGTGAAGTGCGCAGGAGCATCGAGTTCGTTCAATAATGGTGATTAACGACTGGAATATGGTATTTTGAGATATTTAAAGTCTTGTAGAGATACTACAGCAGTTTTCGCTCCAGATATTGTGATGATCTTCTTTCACCTGGTCAAAAGATTAGCTTATAAAATATCAACATGGTTGGAAACGGGACTTACTCTGAAAGTCAGAGGTCCTTGAACATCATTAATCCTGGAGGCTCTTTTGATACAACGTGTAATTGAATTAATGCACATTATGCAATTTAATATACGTAATTTTGTATCCCAAAAATAATTAAAACTACGTAAATTACAGTCACACTTCCACGGTACAGTCAAAGCCAGACTAGACCCGTATACGTCCTGCCGTGGTCGCGGGAAGGTACTTATGGGTCACCGAGGCCCCCGCAACACAGGCAACGGAAGGAATATGGGTGGGTTTTAGTCAGTAAGAGTCTGACACACCCTCCCACTCCGCCCAGAGCGGGAGAAGTTATTTGATGATTTACCATTCACAAAAAAAAAGACCCGTATACTGTACGTGTGCTGTTAGAAAGGAAAAGTCCCGAACCTTTTTAAAAATGGTTTATTTTGTTTCCTAAACAAGGACAATATATTTTGGGGGAAACTCTGTAAACGTCCCAACTCTTTGAATGCCAAATCCGAACTGGCCTGGAAGCCTGTGAGCAATCATGTTCTAGAAGGCCCGGTGCTGACTAAGCATTGCTGTCAGCATTTACTATTGCAAACTAGGGATGTAACAGTGCGACTGTGTGTGTGCTTAGATTTGTAATGTGACCACAATCAGTTCATCTAATTTAATAAATTCTCCCACAATCAGTTCATCTAATTTAATAAATAAATAATGTTTCATAAATCAGTGTATGTATTATGATTATAGCATAATATTCAAACTGTGTTTGGTCGTGTGCGTTAATTCCCGGACGTTTTGCATCTGGTTGGATAGTCCCAATAGTTGCGGATTCTACAAGAAGTAATTTATCAGTTCCACCGCTGGTCTCTCAACTCTCACAAGTTGCGCTACAACTGCTAGTATTCCGCTTTCCGATATAACTGTTTTTACTTTATTGATTTCAACATCTCGCATCGTCATTGAGAACAATCCTGACCCAATTCTTCCTCGGTATGGTCAAAAGCGAAAGTGATTTGCTGCCAAATATTAATAAATGATACGGTAATGAGGAACATTTTATGTACAAGACATGTGGGTAGTTGCTGGCACACTTATTGATTACCCTTATAAGGAGCGGCGCTTGTGTAGCGCGTGTTACAAGTACGAAACGTTTTTGTTCGTTCGTTTTTTGAATGGATTTATGATTAATGGCGGTAGGAAGCTGTGGTCGGTTTTACGATTAATTTAGTTAGTTTTGCGTTTAGATACCCGATACTGTGATGAGCCACGTGTCTGATTAAGTTTAGAATGTAGTATTTGAGTTTATCCTAGAGTTTACTATTTGAATAATATTATAAAATTTCAAATACTGTATTTTATTGTGGTCCCATGAATACCCTACTGAGGAAGGCAGATGATTTCTCATATTATAATTAATTAATTATCTATTAATGCTTCATACAGTTCATTATGTACCTACTTAAGCATAGAAACAATAATCTAACCAATGTTTATTACTGTGATTCACATTCTTTATTGCAACACCAATGCATTCTGCATCATGTTTACCCAATACAACATTATTTTTACCAAATACCTATACAAATCTGAATCACCCTGTATACGCAGCATCTCGCTCCTTATATGGTGATGTCATTTTAAATAATAACAGATCTGTTTATTCATGCAACCGTTTACTTTACATTGTGTGTTGTATATTGAATATATTAGTATTATTACCATATTAATGTGGCAATGAACGGCAAATGTGAATAGTGTTGCTGTAGTGAAATTATCGCGTTGTAGGTTAACATTTGATGCAACGGAATGAGATGTGTTTCACAGAAAAAGAGTCGAGTCATAATGTGAATGACTGGCCTAGTGTCGTTGGTAATTGTGGTCGCAGGCGGTACTGCTCCCGCCGGGGTCGCGGAAAGGTATGAAAGGGATACCGTGGCCCCTGCCAACATAGGCAACGGAAGGAACACGGGTCGGTTTTAGTCAGTAAGAGTCTGACACGCCCTCCCGCTCCGCCCAGAGCGGGAGAAGTTATTTGATAATTTCCCACACAAAAAAAAAGTGGTACTGCTGAGCATGAGGTCCTGGGTTCGATTCCCAGGTCGGTTTTACTGGGTTTTTGCATTAGGAATTTTCAGTAGCAGCCCGCAGTCTGGATTTATGCCCGGTTGAAGACAATAGGTTCACCCCCTATTACCCACCACATACTGGTGCTACTCCCAAGATCTAATGTTACACTGTTTTTATTTCTTCGATTACATCATGATTGTAGTATTTTCGACTCTGTATACTTATTAGAAATAACACGTGTATGTACTACTTGTCAAATCAATTATCTATGTTTACTGTTTACGTCACTATTAAAGGTTAAACTCCTCATGCAATGAACGTCAGCCAGACGTTATTTCATGTGTAAATTTTGTGTCAATTTCATGGGATTCAATATTAATATCTGATACGGGCCAAATGCCATCTGATTTTCGCTCAGGATCAGGATATCCACAACCTATTACCAGGGAATAACGAACTCCTAAGCCTATAACTACGAGTTGTGAGTCTTTTGAGGTTTTGACTTCTCGTGTACAGTCTCGAACTGACAGCAATCCACTCAATTATTGTACTCTGGGAACAAAAATAAAATCAAAATCAAAATATTTTATTTCACATAAACCTACATGGGCACGAAACGTCAGAAACTAGGTGCACGGTTCCAATTGGTCGTTTCCTATGGAGAAGAGCCGGCAAGAAACTCCACGGTTACTCTTTTAAAAATAATTGGCTTTTACAATGTTTTCAAATTACAGAGTTAATGGTATGGGAGGACAGTGTAGGCCTGTCAACAAGTACCAGATAAAATAAATGGTCTACAAATCTAGTCTAATAAGACTACAACGTTCTTACATTCACAAAACATAAAATAATATATGTAAAATTTAATAAAATAATAAAAACCTATTTAAACCAAATGACATGTTTGCCATTAGAACTCTAAGAACTCTGAATTAGTATCTTGTCCACAAAAGAACAAAAAAACGCAGTTTGATTACGCAGATTTACTGATGATTTATCCATGAGACTCAGATATATTGACGCATTTTCTGGCGTCATGCTTTAAGGAAAGCGTCCTTTTCTCTTTCTACTTTCCTGTGTCTACTGCCATCTTTTGGCAGTCCTTTACATACCTAGAAGTTTACTAGTTCACCTCACGATCTCCTTCTGCACTTGAAACGTTACATGATGAACGTATTATGTAATATTCAGATTCGAATGTAACGACTTTTATTGGCTTGTGATGAGTCAATTTCTGTTGAACTTTTTATTAAATTGCTTCGGTCGAGAGGTCATTATTTATTGCACTGTAATCTTCGATTTATTTCGGTTTGCTGCCGAATATTGAATTGATGTATTTTTATTGAGGTCAAAGGCTTGAATCTTTTTTATAAATGAAGTAATGCCTGATAAATCTTAATGTATTAATTTTACATAAAGCTACTTCTTGTTAAGAGTTTTATTTAGTGACGTCATTTTAGAAGATTGTTGATTTAACAAAATCCGTTACGATGATTAGAATACAAACACGATCTTTGTGAGCATAGATGACAAAAAATATGCAAGAAAAAATCGTGTGTGTAGCTGTAGGTTCATTTTAAGCTTCATGCGTTCTAAAATTAAGTAAAGGAAGTTCTCTGGGCTCAACCAGCCACAAACCATTCTTATTTCAAACCCAACTTCCTGAGCTCTAAATTCAAAACGACGCCTCTATAATTCCAAAAACAATTTCAGCCAGCACTAATTCTACACCAGTTCCCATTAAACGTTCAATAACTATGACCATTTCGCTATAACTCTTCGCCAATAGCCAGAAAGCCGGAACTGCTAAATCCGAAGTATTCCGAAGTTGCCGCCGTTGTATGCTCAAGAGCACGTACAGTTACGCGGGTCGAGGGTCAACGACCGGCTAGTAGCCACGCGTGTAGTTACACCTTTTTTGTTCTAGCCTCAAAGGTGACTCAAATTTTGCGACTGATTTTACATAAAAACTGAAACTAGTTCCATAAGTTTTCAAAGAAATCAGTCTAGTGTCTAGAACGGCTAAGTCTCGCAGATTCGAGAACTCACCTATGTGCATTTATTATAGTCGTAAAGGTAGGCTCTTTATTAACTCATCAAACAAGGAAATTGAAACATTTATCCTGAACTAAATTTTCCAGATATCTATAAATATCCTGAACACTAGGTAACAAAAACCTGATAAGTAAACATGGCTGTATTGTGATGACGTCACTCTGATTTGACATTGTCCTTGTTTGTTCAAGGTCTTTGCCATTTGTGCACCTAGCGCCATCTAGTTTTGATGCCCGTAAACAGATAACTTTTTGCGGAGATACATAGTTCGTGTTTGAGAAATGGTTTAGCTCTTTTAATAATGTTGCGAAGGTGAACTGCATCTTTCAAACTGGAAAGAAATTGTAATCTATAAAAATATAAAGTGACACACTTTTGATTTCTATTGAAGTTTACTAAGTGTCACAGCCAGACAGTGATTTGTCCTTTTTTTTCATTCCAAGTTCAAAATCGTGAAATTTCTTTCGATTCAATTTGAGAATAAAACACAATAGATTGACAACTTATTTTAAAATTGCATCCAACTTTAGCTGGCAACGCCATCTATAATAAAAAGTGAGAACTTATTTCCTTTTTGCTGCGGTTGACGTCAGTTATTACTATTTTGATTATTGATATCCGGTCTATTTCATTTGCTGTGGTTTTTACGTGGCCCGAGGCTATTAATTTAACAACACGTCATTGTGTTTCTTTTCGAGACGATTATTTTCATTATTATACAATGTATCGTTATGTTCGTCAGGCTTTGTTTCTTTTTGCAAAAGCCCTGATTTGACCGTAACCTAACCTGGGTTATTTTGGTGTCCATTCGCCAATGGAGGTTGGCCCCGTTAGTTATCACAGTTATTTCACTAAATAGGTAATGGAATAGTGACTATGATTCCTAGATTGAGTATTGGGCGCGAAAGGATTCCTGGCTGCATTGCTAAAACACATCATGAAGTGCACACCAGCTATGTTATTGATAATTCTCCTCCGGAAGCAGCCCAACTTCGAAATCCTTCACATATCTCAAGTTAACTTCATGGTTAACAGCATTCTTCCTCCACCAGTAGGCAGATAATTTGCATACTTATCAGCAACACATTCCGGTTCAGTATTAACTTCAGTGACGTCACGATCTTCAGGGTGACCTATAGTCCATAGGGTAATTATGTAGGTCGATACGAAGGCCGTACACCAGATGGCAACACCTACGATACGCCCTCGCACCCTCTTGTGTAACAGTTTCTGAATATTTTGCCTGTGTCCTGTCTTTTATATGATTTAGTAGTGTTTCGTCACTTATGGTATTTTATATATTTTTTAATTCCCTTTATGGAAATGCCAAGCTTAAGGAAGCTTATGTACCTACTTAAGTGATAACAGTCAGTCAGTCTTATCAGTTGTAATCCCCATTAAGCAACTGCACGGATTCGTAGGACTCAATTTCGAGGTGTCCCGTCTCTTGGATTGACTTTCGGATTGGTTTGAAAGGGACTTTCTATATTCGTTTATTTGCCGCATTTATTTGAATCGGTACTGATATGAATAATTAATTAATGATAATTTTACTAGATAATATAATATTTCAAACAGACATCTTCAAATCTAATTCTCTACACAAATTGATTAATATGTTTAGTCGTTCACATTGTTGTGTCAGACAAGCCAATTGAGATTCTATTCAATTTAAACTGCTCTTTCATAGAAATAATATTCTATGAATCTTATTACTAGCTACATGTTATTT
This sequence comes from Atethmia centrago, assembly GCA_905333075.3. Lineage (NCBI taxonomy): Eukaryota > Metazoa > Arthropoda > Insecta > Lepidoptera > Noctuidae > Atethmia > Atethmia centrago. Next base: position 23,310,543 of record HG995385.1, read on the forward strand.
AATAGAACTCTGACATTTACGTCCAACGCCTGATTTACGAGTTACGTCAAGCTATTTACGATGTTAACTTATGTTTACGTTTTTTGCTACAATGATTATAACATGCCAAGTGAGTGTACTTAACATGTTTTTGTTTTTAGCTGCGTCAACAAACGGTACTAATAATGCGAAGATGATCTATTATTGTGTGTAATTTAATTTACTACTTACTTTAGGCTTTACGTTCCTGCGGTCCTTGACCAGCTATTTCATCCCTATTAGCTTTGACATACACAACTAAGGGCTGAGCATCATTCTGCCCATCGTCTAACTCTAAGACAGTGTTACCTTACTTTTATTATTTCAATTTTGCAATGACTACTTTCTTTATCAACTTTATAAAAACCCAATTGTTTCTAACATTTACGACACGTTATTATTTGACGATTATACTGTATCATTAATTTGGGTAGGATAACAAGCAGCTGATGTGATTAAAATTACTTTCGAGGCAAATAAGTATTAAGGTGTGGTACCATTTGCATAAGTAATTCTTGGGTTATTCATTCCGGTATTTGTTCTTCTAATCTATCAACTTCGTAGTGTAAAGCGGTAATATCTTTAGGTATTGTGGGCTGAGAATCGACTGATGGATCAATTTATAGATCGTGATCAATCATTATTTAATCAACTGTTATTATCGATGTCAAATCTATCTAAAGGTTATGGGATAAATTGTTTGCTGATGAGCGTTTTAAGAGTCACCTATTCCTACCTATTAATAGAATCTAAAGTCGACTTTAAATACCTCATATTACAGACAGAAGATTGAGACAGACTTTAAAATTCCAGTGATGCTACGAACGCCATGATTTTTATAGGAGTCTGGAATAATAATCCTCTTTAAACAGTATACTCGTATTCAGAGGAGCTGTAATTCCTAAACTAAGCAAAAAGTCCTATGTGTGTGAAGACAGGCTAAGCTTAAAACCTAGCCTCTATTTACGTTTATAAGCTATTTTACTATGCACGTATTATTTTATACTCACACACTTTATTTGTACATGCGAACCTCTGGCCAGACCATTATGGTAAGTTGTCAGAGCGAAAAAATAAAACGCGCAGAAAAAAAAAGCTTGCTCGCTTGTTAATGTTATATACCGATAGATGGCGCGGAACGGCGTGAGTCGTTGTGGAGGTTCGTACCCAAGTCGCTTCTCTTCGCTTTACCATCGCCTCAACAGATGGCGTTAGTATTCGCGATCTATGTAATGTTATTGTTTATAAATAATAATTGAGCTTTTGAGGGCATAAATGTAGTTACTGTTATTTTGAATATGTGTGGTATATATTTATGTAGAATTTATAGTATAAGCATTATATTCACTGTACTTCTATGTCTTAGATACTGGTGCCGATTCCCTTGTTCACAAACTAAACTAAATTTAAGTTCAGTGCATCTTTTTCTTTCTATTTCAATAACAAAAGGACAGAAGATAAATTTTAGTTTAGTCCTGTCAAATTAATCAGCGCCTGTCACTACTCCATACAAGTTTAGACGTGATTAAAAACTTGCCTACTAAAATTACGTCAATTTACGTCAAGAGCTGATTAATTTGACAGGACTAAACTAAAATTTATCTTCTGTCCTTTTCTTAATGTAATAGAAAGAAAAAGATGCACTGAACTTAAATTTAGATTAGTTTGTGAACAAGGGAATCGGCGCCACTATGTACCTTTATGTTATAATTGTTATGTATTTTATGCTCAAAGCTTTTTATATAAACGTTATTTATTTACTTGTTTTGCATCTCCATATAAAATAAGATTTACAATTCTAATGCAGCACAGATCTCTTTGCATAATTATTGTATGAGCCGCGTGCATTAGCATTAAACACAAAAACTGGTGCCACAAACAGACTGACAGGCAAGCTGCACGCTCCCACGCGGAGGGCAGGCAGACATACTGCTTTATTAATACTTACTTATATGTATATCTTTTTGTTTGAATATTAATTACCTACCTACTTATACTTTTTATTTGAGTTAAGTATCATTTTTTTTTTACTTTTGTTTAAGGGATTGAATTTGATTAGGAAAAAGTCGTATAATACTAGACAGAGGGATTAAAATTAGATTTTAATTTTTAATTTAATTGATAAAAACGTTAAAAATACGTAAATCAAGTAGTAGGTCGCTTTTCGTAGTGACCAAGTACAAAAACACACGTATTATTAGTATTGAGAAAATTCACCGAAAAAGTCTAATTTGATCAGTGGGTCACAATCACAAAATAGGTACTCATTTCATGTCAAAAAAAACTTTGCAACGGTAGCCCGTCAGAAATCATACTTTGTATGTATATTATGACAATATAACATTGCCAATCATTAATAACAATGCTTCATCTCGGATCAATCACAAGTTGATTGGCAAGACAGGTAGATGGTCGAACACCGTTTTTTTAAGGCGGGTAGTAGCTACAGGCGTAGAGGCCTCTACGGTGTCTACGAGACTACGAACTGCTACGCGATCAGGCGTAGCAGGGTGTCGCGAGATGCTAGGAATTCATGATATCGGGCGTTCATTTGTTTTACTAATCTGGTTAGTTTTTTGACTGGACTAACATTATGATGCATTGTATACATTATCTATACTTCCATACCTACTAATAATATAAAGAGTTAGTGAGTTTTTAGGTATATGGGGGTAATCTTCGGAACTACCGATTCGGTTCCGAAAATGCTTTCAATAATGGCACTAAAGTATTGCCAGGTGACAGGATATATTTTATGGTAAGACAAGAAATTTCACGCGAAGTCGCGGACAGAGCTAGTGGACCATAAAAGTCCTTATTACATCAGTTCGATGATTAAAGAAAATAATAACAAGCATTTTGGAATGTTTCACAGTACTCAGGGTTGATTTTTCAATAGCCAGATAGCTTTTTTCTGAAGAATAAATATGACAGTTAGACCTATTTTTTTTAAACAAAAGCTGTCAATCCGCCATATTTATTACTGTATAAGTGATCTGCTATTCAAAAATCAGCCCTAAGGCAAACACAATAGGTTGGTCATCTCACTATATTACGAAACTCGAGTAGAATGTGTAGGTTAGTACATAGGTGTAATGCATCACTTTTAAATTATAGTTACTATACAAAGTAGGAGCCGATGTAGGATTTCCCAATTTATTATAATTACGAAGATTACAAATGATTGTAACATAAGAACACTATGTGAAGTTTTCCGTAGTATTGGAGTAGTACTTGTAATAAAAACATCAGAGTAATATGATCTGCTACTCAATGTTATCAATGACATGAAAGTGTGTATGACGTAGGATCATAGGTGCAAACGTTTCTGCTTTCCCTTTTTCACACATTTGCTTTCAGTAATTTTCAGCTCACTCCTACTGGAAGAATGGATCACGTAGTTGAGCCAGATAAAGATGCAATTACCTAAAATTACATCATAAAAATCATGGATAACAACGTGTACATTATAATTCAATGCAACCTTATTAAAACTCATAATCCCACGTACGAAATACTTTATTTTTTTACTGACACAACCCGTCATGGGTAACTTACCGTACATTTGCGCCGGCGCAGCCAGTCACCTGTAAGCTACCGGCGAAGACGCGCGCGCGACGCGTTCGAAAAACAAACATTAAAAAATCGACTCCGAATACGAATTCGAAAATTAACACGACTAACCGACTAATAGTGTTTCGGAAATCGAACTAGTGGTGTGTAGTGAGTTTTTAGTGTGGTGATGTGGATTAGGGATTCGATACGATTTTTCGATTTTTACCGATACCGGTGACAACCAACGGTTTATTGCGGCATTGTAGTTTAATCAATGAGTTCAATGAAGATGTTTAGATTTTGAAATATCTGTTAATTGGTGGTCTATTAGTTACAAGGACACTAGCTCTGCTATGTTAATTCTACACCTCCAATTCAGCATTGTTTTGACTGGTTCTGTACAATTGATTTGTTTGTTGGTCAATGACGTCATTGCATCTAATTCGAATATAGAGCCTAAGGGCACATCCCACGCTGTTGTGCAATAAATCCTAAAAGGAACGGTGTTGAAATCAACCTTCAAAAATTGATCCCCTTAACTTTGCACTTCTAATAAATTATATCATCACCTACTCTTTGATTTCATCAATTTAATATTACTTATATTAGCCCCGAACATGATCTTACGTCCCTTCGCGATCATAAAATCTGAAAAACCAGACTAGAATCTAAATATAATATTTAAAGGTGACATCTATGCAAATTAGATACACTAAAAATCTGACGCAGGTTTAAATGTTTATGTAAACAAAACAAAATAATCCCGCTGTCCATTGTTTTGAAAACTATTTGATTAGAGAATGCATCTTTAGTTTATATGTCTGTTTGATAATAGAGTAAGTAGATGCTAAACTGGCTAGTAGCAAATAAAAAAATAAAACTAAAGTGCACCTCTTAAAAATTGGTTTAAAAACCAATCTCTGTTTACTAATTTCAAATATTTAAAAGTCATTTAAAGTCCATTAAATTTTATATCCATGGCACAGCTGCTTCATAAGTGTTTTTTGCTCAATAGTTCCTATGAAATAATTTTTATTACTTGCTATTTACATAATGCCATCATCAATTTGAAAACCTTTTGTCAAATTGACGTAAAAAAAATGTCTGTCACACCATTACTTCTACTTCATAAACCGTCCCCATCATCAGTTCCTAGATTAACAATCGTCATAATATATCACAAAGAAACTCCAATCCTTTAATAAAAAAATGCATTATGCAAGAATTCCAACGCGTAATTAAATTGTAACCGACAATTATGCTATAAAATGTCGACCCCATATAAAGTTAGCCAAGGTCCAGCGATGTGGGAGTCACCATTGAATAACACCTTCGTAAAAAACTATTTTACCTGTCACCCACACAGGATATCGTTGAATATAGACTGAACATGATTTATATTGAAACAAACAAGTATTAGAAAAAGTTAGACATGAATGTTGTTACTAGGTTATTGAACATTATTAATGAGGATGCTGTAATAGAACAGATCTTGATGAAGAATAAGCACTTGAAGATTAGCCTATTGATGATTCTGTGAAGATGAAAAAAGCATCGAAACAGTAACTGTTGAAAACAAGATCAAAGAAATACAAATTGTAGACTAAGCAAAACCTGTCCTAAAAAGAAAGAATAATATATGTTTAAAATAAACATAAAAATTAATGTTCATGTTTATTTGAGCTACCTGAAGTACAAACAACTAATCGTACCAGTGAGGGTTATCACTTGACAGCTATTCTTATGTCATATCGAAAGTATTAGAGATAGTACCCCAGAAATGATATAAGTATTACGATAAATATTGATTGATTCATTGATATCAATTGCAATGTCAACATGCGGTTGATAAAGGCTTTTTTATGTCGAACATGTTCAGTACTGTTGTCCCTGATTCGATTATTTCACTCTGTTCTGCTGAAAATCTTTCTTCGCCTTCTCCATCTCTTTCATTAGTAACATCCCCAGTAATTTTATCATTAGATTTCACAAAAACACCTTCACCTTTCACCGTTAATCTAGTATTATTTGCCGTCCCTTTTTCCTCCTTCATTCAGTCCAATTCAGTCATCTTCATCTATATCTTTACTAGCATCCTCAAATGAATCATTTTCATTAACCTTTATACAAGCAGCAATACGTTCCATTATATTTGCCATAAAAACAAAAGTATCATATACCCATCGATGCGCTTGCGAAGCTCTGCCACCGATATTCAAAACACGTATTGCACAATAGCAAGTGGCATATTTGAAGGGGCCTCGACAAAAACAATAGTAATTAGCACATTTACCTGGGCTGGCTCGTTAACAATGTGTGGTCATCGCGCAAACATTTTATTCACCGATGATCATATAAAATACATAACCATCATAAACCTTTGATTTTTAGTATTTAATGTTTCATCTAAGTTTAAGTCGTCGTTTCTTCTTATTCATGTTTTCCATCTAAAGTCCATTTTTTTTAAACTAGATAAAAAAAAATCGTTTTGGGCCTGGTATTGACCTCGACCTTGCTTGATGGAAAGGAAAACTTATCCGAATTTTTATCTTCTGGTTTTTATGAGTTAGGAAATAAAATATTGTCTTCACATGTTATTGGAAAACATGAGTGCCTGACGAAGCATACGTTTAACTATTTCCTATATGCGATTTAAAACGTATGACCTCAAAACTGCATATCCGCTCTCTTATAAACAAAAACCTGGAAGTATTTTTCAATGACGATTTGCTTTTAATCTTAAAGCACTTAGCACGAATTATTAATAGAATGAGTTTTGGTCTCAATTAGACAAATGGTTTATTAATAAAAGTCGACTAGGCAATTTATTTAATGCTGTCAATACAAACCTTTTAACAATAGTCAATAAATAATAGGCTAGACGTACTTATTGGAAAAGAAAAAGATATAGATGCAATTAAAATTATATGAAAATAAAGCAGAAAAAATCATCCTAATACAATATCTTTGCCTCACGAACAAGCTTTATTTCATCAAAGTGTAACCAGTTGCTGTTATGTATAAATGTTTGCTCTATCATTTGGGTCAAGTTTAGACTTGCGACTTTGACATTGAGATTCTTTGTTTCTTTGTAATTATATATAAGACTGGTTATGCTCTTTTGTTATTTGTTTAATTCGTTTGGCATTTCATCTTAATCATCTTTGTTTTCTATGGTAATCTTGACCTTTATTGTTCGAGATATGTTTCTCTTACTCAAATTGTTATTGTATACTTTCACTTGCATTCTTGTATCTCAATTCTTTGTGACCTTCGAAGCATTGTAATTATTTGTTGATCAACACTAGTTATTAATTTTCTCTTTCATTATTCATTCAAAATCTTTTGATCAATACTTTTTTTGTATTTGGTCAAGTGCTGCTTCGCCCGTATCGCGAGAAACATAAATTAAATTTTCTAGTTTATTTTGTACTTTAAAGTTTATTGAACTAGTTCATCATTAATATTCACTCTTAGTAAAGAAACGGTTTCTCCACGGTCACGGGTATTCTCGTTAAAATTTAAAATCTTGTCCTTAAGTTTCCTGCTTGCGTCCGCCGGAAGGGCCCCGCCATACTTGTGGCTCGTGCGGACCATATATGGGCCAGTACCACGCCTAATCCGTTGCTCGCTTATCATACGACCACTCTTAGTTTCAACACCTATCGGTTTACTTTCATGGTTTTTGCCTTCATTGAAGTTTTTGTATTGGTTTTTAGTAGGAATGATGCTAATGTGTTGATTATCGACCTATCTGATGTAAAAACTGACGTCCGTGTTAAATTTTCCTATGCCTGTTTATGCTTATAGGTATTTTATTTCAAATAAAATAATAATGTAGAAAGCAATAAAAGAGCCGTTACCGTTTAAACGAAATTTTAGTTACTTGCAAAAGTAAATAACATTACACATCATTACAAAAGAATAGCTTAGCATACCTTTCCTTAATGTCTTAAGAATTCACACCATAAGTTGTCACCGGTACATGAATAAGTAAACGCGACGCGTATCGAATCCCTAATAAGAGGGAACTCCATTGCAGAGAACAATATTATGTGTTACGGCGGCCTTAAGGCCTAAGCAGAGTGAAGATGTCGATGTACCGATTTGTGAAAGAAGGCGGAAGCAGCAAGCGTCTGTTTGTTCAGGGGACACTAGAAAGCGATGACTCAAAACCCCTGAAATCAAGCTTGAAGAAATCCTCTCCATCGCCCGTTGGATCACCCATAACCACAAGTTTAAACTTGGCTTCTGTGCCCAGAAGTTTGAGAGAAGGGCTGACCAGACATGAGACAGTGTACGATGGAAACTACCCAGGAATGGAGCGATCATCCAGCTATCGGTCTGGGTCCTACCGAGAGGAGAGCTACAACGGTAGAATTGTACACGATGGGAATCAGACTCACTTCGAGTATGATGGAGAGAGCGCGTTAGCCGTGCCGACGTCAGCTGGTGGCTTAGGATTGTCAGAGTTGCAGGAGATTCACACGAATAAGAGAATGTCGACCGAGGTTCTAGGCTCTTCTTTAGAGTCGACTAAAATCTCGAAGAAAGACGATGTCAGTGGTCAACGAAGGATCACAACAAGGATTGTTAGGAAGGTGACTACATTGACTAGAGGCGAAGAAAAGGCTTCAGCAGAAGATGTTAGAGGAGGATCAGTACACAGATCCGCTGAGCATTACAGACATGTGGAAATGGAATCATCGCTTCCTAGAAAAGTCAAGGTAATGATGATGATACTAACAGATACATTTAAATAGTTCATAACTTGTTGTTCTTCAACAATACCAACTAAATATGTATATAATTTGTGATTTCATTAAGTCTTAGGTACTTATGATAGAGGAATAAGCTCCATTAACGCTAATTACAAACGAATTTTCACGGGGCGTAAAACAATAATAAAAATGCTAATAAAAACAGTTGTACTGTACTTTATACCATTAATGCAGTTAGCAATTTCAGAAGCAAAATGGTACCACTTTGAGTCAAAAAACACAAAAAGCGATCCTAATAATAATACTCTAAACTTTAATGGTAGGCATTTCTTTTTTAACACAACGATGAGAACTAAAACCGTACAATTAGTTCCAAGCGATAATTATATCACAGCCATAACTGATGGCGCCTGTCAAATTGATAGTCTCAAATTAGTATTAAATTACAAAGTAAGAAAGATATCCGTTAGTGTAATTAGTGAAGACAGTATATAAATGGCTCATGTTTTTGAAGACTGTTATTAGTTTATTACATATATACACATTTGGATAGCATAGATTTTTTTGAAAAGATTTATCTGACTTTTAAAAAGTCAAATCTATTGCAGATATTATTTTTAGCGATTGGTAAGGACCCTATAGGAGGTTGATACTTGCTTAAGTATCAATTAACCGTACTTACCTCTCGATTCAAAATTAAAAGCTCTTTATGATAAGATCCTTGAAAGAGCTTCTTTAAACTCTCAAACAAAAGACTTAACAAGTGGATACCCAAGAGGCTACTCCGCCTTTATATACTCCACTTTGATTCCCAAATTCCAATCCAAAAATAAAACATCAAAATGTTTAATTATGCTCTTTAGAATCACTTGAATGCAATCTAAAGAGTTCGTTTGTTACATTAATCTTCTCAATTGAATGGAGAGAGCTTCGCTTCCATCGTGATTTTGAAAGGACTGTTTCGCCATATGGCCAAGCTTCGTTGGGAGTAGGTTACACTGTTCATATTTGTGTCTATGTACGTTATATGAATGTTAAAGCTTGTGGACTTCCAGTTTGAAAGAAGTCATTTTGGGCTGTATATTTATAAAAAACAAAAGAGCATTTTAAAATTTCGAACATTTTGTTAAGTGATTTGTTCAAATTGATGTTGCATTGTAAGCATTGAATTGCGAACCAGCATTTTAAGTGGTATTTATGTCTATTTCATTAATTTGCGTTCTACGATAACCCACTTTTCTTATCTTCAATTTGATGGTTCAAAATATATTTGTGTCTTTCTCATGAACATCAACTATGTTAAGTAAGAATTACTTGTAAACCTATTGATGAATTTTATCAAAAGCTTACCTCGAATCAAAATTGCATAAAATTTAAATGGAGATTTACTAAAGTATTTTGCTTACAATTCTAAATCAGAACATAACCTGTGCTGGCACAGGCTAATCATCGTCCATATTGCTATGCTAATGACAATAACGAAGTGCGCATGAGTATGACCCATACAGCCTTGATGACGTCACCTGCGATTTTATCGATAACCTTAGTACGTAGAATTTAGGCCCGCTTTGGATTTAGTTGCAAATATTATGAAATTATTTGAATATGTTATTGCATTTCTAATTCTCCATTTGTAGATATTGGTGCCGATTCCCTTGTTCACAAACTAAACTAAATTTAAGTTCAGTGCATCTTTTTCTTTCTATTTCATTAAGAAAAGGACAGAAGATAAATTTTAGTTTAGTCCTGTCAAATTAATCAGCGCCTGTCACTACTCCATACAAGTTTAGACGTGATTAAAAACTTGCCTACTAAAATTACGTCAATTTACGTCAAGCGCTGATTAATTTGACAGGACTAAACTAAAAATTATCTTCTGTCCTTTTCTTAATGTAATAGAAAGAAAAAGATGCACTGAACTTAAATTTAGATTAGTTTGTGAACAAGGGAATCGGCGCCAATATCAAAGCATTCGTCAGAAGCACGTGCATAAGATGTAAGATAAAAAGGATTGATCCTAATCAAACTCTTTCGGCTGCTTTTAAAATCATAGCTATTATTGTACCATAAAGACTACTTTTCTGACTGTAAGTTATTTCGATTATTTACTGAAGGAGCAGTAACTACCTTTATATTAAACGAGTAATGAATAACGATAATTGGCGCTCTACCGAGCACAAGGCGCATATAGCATCCTGGCGCATATAGCATCCTGGCGCTTAGCAACTACTCATTTTGCATTATAATTATTGTGGTTCCTCATGCCTCTATAAAGGTAAGCATTGTCTATTATTCTTTAGGTAGATTACTTGATGGTAGTCCTTTTATAATCTTTCGTATTGGAGATGGATTTGCGGTAATAAACAACATGCTGCGATCACTACACCTTTTACGAAACGTCACGACTATGTCGTCTTCGTTATTAGTGACTTTTCGATCATCGTCATCATCAACCAAAAGCAGTTCACTGGTGGACACAGGCCTCTTCAATTGCACTCTGATGATTTTTTTTATTTCGTTGGCTCATAATCAGCTGTAGGTGTTTCTTGGTCGAATTAATTAACGAAAACTGATTCACTCATACATAGATTAATGTTAGCTACTTCTGCAAGCCTTGTTTTCCTTTATTGAAGCGGATATCCTTGCCCTTGTAATAGTGATTGATCATCATCAAATTCCTATGAATATTTATTTTAGTTAAAAGCTTCTAACTAAGGTCGCCGTTTAATGTTATTAATTTATTGTATAAGTTGTTTATGCAATGTTTTACTCTTGATTCAATTTTGAATTGCACAAAAAATTGTAGCGATGATTGATTTATTAGTCAATGTTAAATGAGCTAAATAAGTATTATTCTAGGAATGGGTTGATGGCTACCATTCAACAGAAAGGTTTTCCATCCTCTCTATTTCTAATCCTCCTATGCCTAGGCTTTGATTGATTGTAGTTGTAGTATTTACCAAATATATATTTTTTAAAGATATATTATGAAGTCATTGTTATCTTGTTTGTACCAACCCGCACTGGGCCCGCATGGTGGATTATGGCCCACTTCCTCTCACACAGAGGAGGCCTGTGTCCCAGCAGTGGGGACATTATAGGCTGTTTATGCTATGCTTATTGCTAGACTTAGCATCTTTATTTCTTGTATCCCAACTATCTCTGTTGAATGATGCAATTATATTCAATTCAAAGCTGTATTTGTGTTGCATTATGTTGCAGCGAAAGACTATTTTAATACCTGCTCATTTTTGAAAGGTTCTATAATGTTTTACTAAAAATATTACTACCTCTAATTTAGGTTTACTATCAGAAAACAAATGAGCGAAACAAACAATAGCATTGAGTTTTGATGCCACCGACCAGACCGACCAGAGCCCTTTCTGCAGCCGATAGAAAGTATCAGATAAGTCAATTGTACTGTAAAGTTCAACTCTTGAAATAAACTCAGTAATGTCACGATGGAGCGAACACTTCACGGAAATACCGGTCGTATAGCCAGCGCAATAGACATGATATTCCGATGAATGATTCTGGCATTTCAGTAACCTACTTTTGACAGTATATGATCGCATACATACAGAATGCGATGTCGGGTTGAAGATTAAGAGCCTCTGGCGTTCATTGTTCGGGTTCGGAAGTATTTATGTGAAGGGAACGTTTTGCCTGAAAAGCTAATGTTGTGGATGAGGAATGAGGATGAAGCGTACTGAGATGTAGAAGGGAGGATGTTAAATGCTTAGGTAGAATGAACATTTTTATTTGTTGGGGTTATTTTAAAGCGTCCCTTGATTATCATTGTCATGTTTGGGCAAGTTCTGCCGACATCTGTGCCTTTTGATTATACTTTAAATCTAAATAAATACATGGTAAATACACCATGTGTTTATTTGTGCCAAAGACTTAATGCAGCACTTAGTGCAAGGTCAAAGTAAAAGTCAAAGCATTTGTTCCAATTGTGCCCCATTAACATTTTATTCAATTAACCCCTGGACAAAAATAGTTGTAGATTAAAAGTAATTAAAATAAACAACTAAATGTGTTTGTCTCAAGACCTGGAACAGGTGACGACTTCGTTATAGCAAAACTAAATGCAAAAATTGCTATGCATCTACAATATGTGGACACCTTAACCAATTTGAACATTAAATTGACCATGAGATATGAGCACAGCATGTAAATAGTTTTTAAATCACACGAACGTATCCCAGAATTGTGACAGTCAGTAACAATAGATGTACTAACACTTTGTTTGAACGAGATTCTCTCAGTCGTTCTGAAATTTTTGTGACCTACTCTGTAATAGTTTCGTTTTAATCTAGTTTCTTTTTTTCAATAATCTTTGGTGGAATTAAATTAATAATTCGTAAGGTTCAGTAATATTTCGTGGTATATTTGGTGGTATGGTGGTGGTTAGGTTAATATTTCTTCATTGGGTTTTGTTATTTCTGTAACTACGTCTAATAATTTTACCATTACTTATGATATTTTAGAACTGTCAAAACTAACAACTTTTCTCCTTAAATTCTCCAAGTTTTTTAGGTTCTTCCAAAAATTATTTTTGCTGAGCTGTCATCAAAATTTATTTCTAACTTCAATGCTTTGCTTTTACAATTATTTCTGGAAATATCTTACTTAATAACGTTAATAGTAGATACCTAAGCAATTATGATGTAAACACAGTACCTATTTATACTCCGCAGTCAGTTAAAGGTCTACTGAGTTCAAGACTGGTAAATAAGAAGTCATTACCATTGTAATTGTTGAAGAAAACTTAAACATTATTTATGTAGTTAATTTTAGCATTGTCTCTAATGAATATAGTCTTGAACTGTTATTTGTCCAGGGAAATAAGATCAGCTATGGAAAATGTTTTAAAGGTACATCTGTTAGCACAGATGGCAAGGCTAATGAAGAAGAAGGAGGGATCTAGAGTCGTCTTCATAAATCAGGATGTCTAAAGACTTACTTGTGTGTCATGATTTTACCTATTTAATTATTGAATGTATAATACAGTTCAGTAGCATTTTGATCCTTGTAGGCCTCTTACGTCTTTCGCATGAATTAAATCACTATCAAGATTTCCAAGATGTGAAGTAGTTTATATCACTTTCCTAAAATTCGTTAGTAGACTAACTATGAAAAGAGACTGTCAAAGACACATACTTTAGCATTCACGTCGTCAACATCATCATCTGCTTAGCCTTTTCCCAACTATGTTATGTTGTATGTATGTTGGGTTCGGCTTTCCTGGAGTTTTTTACATGAAGCGCCTATCTGACTTCCCCAACCCAGTTACCGGGTAATACAGGTAGGTTGGTAAGACTGGTTGTGACCCGTAACGAGCATTCATAATATGATTAACAATAGAAAATTCTATATTTTGAATTGATCTATCATCACCATCAGTATTACTAATAAATAATTATAGTTAATTCATGTCCACCTGTTGATTAGTCTGGCATGCAAATTGTACACTTTCAGTGGCGTGTCTGATCTCACGGACCGATGCCTCTGCAATTACGGTTGAAGAAAAATTACTAAGTATGATTTAATAATTATAATGTGTCTTAATTATTGAGAATTTCGATTTATTGTCTCGTCTTAAGGTTTCGAGGATATGTTATTATGTATTTAGAAGTCATTAAAGATTTTTTTAAACTTACCTTCGTTGTGGTTTGAGTTTTGTTTATGTAAAACTCCTTTCATAAATACTTACATAATTTCTTAAGCTTTAAGTGGACCATCATTAGGGGATTTTCTTAATCCTTGTTTAATATACTTCATTGTTTTGTTGTAGGTACCATTGCACCTTTTAATGTTGCAGAGGTTTTGCAACTCAAAGAAAATGGCATCTCTCATAATGTGACTTATACCGAGAATTTCAGCATAAGATTTCAACTAAATTAAACGAGGTACAACAATGTGTTTTACTGTAGTTCTTCGCAGTACTTAACTCACCCTCGTGAAAGTATTCAAACAAAAACAGCAAATTACATTCAAGGGAAATTACGAACTTCCGCTCTACACATCCTTGCATAAAAAGTTGACCAGCGAACCAATGGATTTAGTTTTGAGGCATCATCGAACTGATTCTAAATTAACTTCATCATTGTCTGTAACTGTCTGTATTTCAATTAAACCATTTACAGGCACTTTTTACAGGTTAGTTAGTCACAAAGTTTAAGCTAGTTGCCCATTCCAAAACGTAGATCTCTACGGAGAAAAACGGGCAAGAAACTCCAAGGAGTCGACAAAGAGAGGAGAATAACAACTCCTTTTTACCTTCGTTGTAGTGCGTCTGCTGCAGACGTCAAATCTTTGATACTGACTGGCTGCTTAGGGAATTTCTTACCTACATGCTATAGTATTTTCTTGATTGTACCTATGTGCCTACTTGTACATTTGAATACAAAACTGATAATAGTGAACAATGATGCGTGTGAAAAATGTCTCGTGAATGTCTCGGATGTTAAGGAAGTGTTCTCACGCGATTGTTAATGCGCTGTTGCTAGGCGCACTATTGTTCGCAGACTAAAGCTATAGGAATTAGTATAGTTACAATTAATGTCTTTCTTTGAAGATATCTATTCTTATTTGAAGATATCTCTCTTATTAACTAAGTTACTGGACCGTCTAATCGACAGAACAGGCTTTGCCTTGTCTTGTCCTACGTTATTTCACGCTTTTGTCGCTATGTTAAGTTGGACATAATTCGCATTACTTTTTGCACTCCACTGTACACTTGCACACATGATTACCATGATAATCATGTATGAGTTTTTGTCATATCTTCATCGAAGAAAGTTAAGCGGAGCGTTGTGATGGCCAGTTTTTGTGCGCCGCCAGTGTAATTTGCTGGTAGGTGTATATTACTGTCTTAGCTGCTAAGTTGATAAATTAATGTAATTTAAATCTTATTGAGTAGAGCAATAAGTTTAAAGATGATTAAGTTACCTTGTAATTAAAGTTTAACTAACTAATCTTTGGGGAATTGCGAATCATTGACTAAATCGTTCATTGAGTGGGTGGGCCGGTGCGGTGTATCCAATTGAAGTTGAGGTAAAATATATTTTGAACCGGATCTTGCGCATAGTATGTACCTTGCAGCTAGATATTTAAACGATTTATTTACTAAAAAGTTTTTTTGCATTAGTTAATATTATGTGGGGGCGGCAATTACTCAGAAATAATTGCCCGGTTGGAGACTTGGAGTGTTGGAGTCCAACAGTGGCCAGAAAATGACTTGCGTAACTGAAGGTGTTTAAATCATCCCAAACTTCCCATTAGACAAATCATGCCAGCCTCTAGCTATGATGTCTATTGCTTACAATCCTCAAATGAATATCTGCCTTTAAAATCTTTGTTCATTCTGAACTTACTCGATTCAAGACAATAGTGTCAGTCAGTGTTCGTGACTCGAGATTATCTCAGGCATGTAAAGCACGTGTTTAGGCATTATTATTATTAATATTTCATACGTTTTCAAGTATATGTGTTCAGATATTGAATAATTTTCCTTATAATATGATGGTGAATATTTGCATTGTGTAGAACAGTCTTAATTAGTATAGATATCAATCAATTGGCAATAGGCTCGTCCCTATTACATGGGATTTAAAAACATAACTGGCGAACTGGCGGCTGTACCTTTTAGATATACCTCTGCCTAACCCAGCGCGAAAACAGCGTGATGTTTAGTGATATTGTATCAATCGCAGTCAACTGCTGGAGAAAGGTCTGGAGAAAGGTCTCTGAATTTTCACCACAACATCTGGTTTACTGCCTTCTGCATGCAGTATGCCCTTTGTTCCGGTATCCAGGTCATCTTGATCTAGATGGAGTTAGTAGCTGATTGGAAAATA
This sequence comes from Atethmia centrago, assembly GCA_905333075.3. Classification (NCBI taxonomy): domain Eukaryota; kingdom Metazoa; phylum Arthropoda; class Insecta; order Lepidoptera; family Noctuidae; genus Atethmia; species Atethmia centrago. Next base: position 23,326,702 of record HG995385.1, read on the forward strand.
AACGTATAGTCCTAATTAAATCTTATTCAGATAAACTTATAATCCTAATTGAATCTTATTCAGATAAACTCATAGTCCAAATTTAATCTTATACAGTTTGAAGTTACTATCTTTTTAGTACCAAACAAAATATAAAAAATTGAAGGCTAACTATTTTTCCGTCGAAGCGAATTATTTTATATACTGGTAGAAATAACACACACGACGTGCACGATGTCTGACTCATATTTTTGTGCATTTTGCAGTCTTTATGTGTTCTGTAATATAAATATTACACTAAAATCTACCGACTGTTAAGACTTTATTAGATCTTGAACCATAGCAACTACATGGAAAAGCCAGCCCCAACACATTATTAAGATCCGGCCATCGAATGATAACATGACGTATTAATATGCAATCACAGAAGCGTGAGACGTCTGATATAGCGACATCGGCGAGATTTCCAAGATTCGTCATAGTTTCGCGACGACCGAGCGAACACCGCGCTGCATGCGGGGTTCCGCCTCGCTGCGTTGCTGTTGAAACAGACGTAGGGTTTTCGTAACGCTAGCTGGATTTTATAAAACTATTTTATAAAGCCAAAAGGTGGACTGATAACCTGTTGAAATTATAGGACAGGTCCTGTGGCGACGTTTTGGAGGCCTATGTCCAGCTGATGACGACTTTCGGTTGAAATGTTGATGTTTTATGAGACTAGTCCCCGTTCCTGTCATCTATCTGATTTGGAGGCAAGTAGAAACTACGGCTTGTTTCACTCTGACCGTTTCTTTCTGATTAAATCCGTTGCGGATTCCATCCAAACCATAGCAGTTGGACCGTTTCTCTGGGATTCGTCATACTTCATTGTTTTGGCGCTTTTCTGGTTGGTTGCCACTATAGTTTCTGGCAATTAAAACACAGTTACAAATTGCTATCTATTCGCATTATAAACATTTTAGAAGTTTTACCGAAGATTTGAATTGCCCACAACAGGTATTGCAGATTGCAATGCCTTGAAAACGCCACAGACACTGGCAGTTTTAATAATCCAAGATGGCTGCCACTCCTTTGCTAGCTTCACATATTAAGGTGGATCCGCAGTGGTAGCCCGCGAAATTTAAATTTTCTTACGTTTTTAGTGCAGGTCAGGTTTTATCTTGATCGTTGATGATTCGCGGTCTTATCAAATTACAGAATTATAATCATTAAAATCATTAATACATCTCTCTAAATTCGTTTTGTTCCATATGAGATTTGTTCATAAGGAACAAATCTAACTAAGACATTTCTAAACTGTATACTAACCCGCGGTCTGCACGGTAGCTCGGGGTTAACGGTGAGCCGTGGTTGCTCGGCGTATCGTGGCCTCATAATGTACGTGTAATTTATTATTACGGACGTGAAGTGACGTTTTGTTGGGGTCTAGAGCGTCTGTGGCAGGCTTGGTCAATGTGTTTTTTTTTAAGTTGTGTAGAGTTTGAGGCACGGAAACTGAATAGCTCACTTGTCTAGCTTTGTATTATTATATATTATGTACAATTTCTTGGTATTTTCGTGACAAAGCACCGTTGCAAAATAACCGAAAGTAAAAAAAAAATATCTTGAATCATCATCCACCCTTGTTTTGGGGTTGGCGCAATACGGTTCGCCACCCATCCATATTTTTTACCATCTGCTCAGTACAAATAACTGAAATGCTTGTTAGAAATAAAATAAACCTCACAAGCACCACCTCTAACTGTCAAAACCAATTAATCTTAATCGTCACTGTTGAGGCTTCCTACAACAAAGGTTTGTTTTCACAAAGCAACAAGTGTCAAACAAGAGGGATATTGTAATCCGAAATTGACCTTCTTCACGAAGTCAGTTGATAATCTCAAATTGTTATAAATTTATAATTATGTGCGATATTCGTTGAGATTATTAATATTGACTTTGAATATTCAAAATTATCGACCAAGGCAAGTGTATCCCAAAACGGGTATTCCAAAGCTTTTGCTATATTTCCGTCCAATATATCGTCTGTTACACACTACGAGGGTTCGCAGCACATAACCGGCGCAAGATGGCGGACAGGAAGCAGGTACAGGTGCGCTGCGCCCGCGCACATGACACGCGCATGCGCGGCGATGCGTTAACGTGAACTTGACGCGGTGCCGTATGGGCGGATTTTAAGGATGGGTGCGATGTCAAGTTTAGAGGGGTCTGGTTTGAAAATTGATGGTTATATAGGTATGTGTAAGTTTAGGGTGAGGTGGTACTGTGGGAGGTCTCGTTTTCAGTCGAGTTCTGTTGATTTGCGACAAATTGAATGCTTATTAGTTGCATTTGGTTTTTGAATCCTCTTCTTTATTGTTGTTTGGTTTAGTAGCTCATAGAAAATATGTTTGATGAAGTTTTATCTCTAGAAATAGAAAATAATAATGTCGAGTGAAAGAATTTGTGGTTTCCAAAGCCTATTGAGGACTTCTACCCTTTTTTAAGCTACTTTATTTATTCTTAGGATTAGGTAGCGTGTTTGTATCAGTGCTATATGTTACTTTTTAGTACTTTCCCTGCACATCTCTAAGACTCAGCGTGTCATATAACGGATATAACTTAGGTAATGCTAAACCGAATCCCAGGACAGATTAACATGTAACATCGAAAGTGGTGGTTCCGCGCTAATAATTGCGCCGGCGCCGCTTAGAAAGCAAAGGGCTGGCTCATACTCTGCTGGGAAAGTGAGAACGCGATAAATATGCGACACTATACCCGTGTGAATCTGGATTTATAATTAGACATTTGGATGGATTTGCGAATTATTCTATGCGGGTCTATACTTGAATTCAGAATCTTTGACCAACTAGATTGAGTCCTGTTCGGGGTTCTTGGAGCTCTTTGTTTTCACTAATGAAGATGATGCCGTTGTCGCTCATCATTGCCACCTACATTCATTGTCACTTATTCAACTATCAACTTTAGTGTTATGTAGTATAAGTTGATTTTGGAGTGATAAAAATGACCTGTGGGGTAGTTGCGTGACACTATCAGTAGGAATGTGTTTCATTTTGACAGTTCAATAAAATTCATTATGTTATTTACGTTGTTGAGCAGACAAATTTTTCGAACATATGAAGCAATGGATGAGCGATATACTTCGTTAGGGTGCTGGTTGCAATGGAATTTTAACTTTGTCACGTATGCCATTGAGATTGTTGTACCATAACTCGGAAAAATATCTGAGATTCTGAGTTGAAGTTTAGTACTTGAGGATTTGAGTGAGAATGTTGTAAGATGATAATTAAATTGATGTAGCGTTGCAAGTTGAATTCGATAATAATGTACTCGTAAGTATGTAGGTTTGCATCTATATCGAATCAAACGGCGTTCAGGGTATCCATCACCTCTTATAGCAGTATTATTATAATATTACTTCACAGTGGGAAAGTGATGGAGCTATACTGAACTTATAGCTCCATCTCTTTCTAACGCTGAAGTAATATTGAAATAATACTGCTAAATGAGGTGATGGTTACCCCCCAGGCTAGCGGTTAGGTTTGTTCCGACCTATTGACTTTGTATCGGAGTTATCATCATCATCATAACAGCCAAAAAACGTCTCTTTTGGTCATAGGCATCCCCCAAGCGTCTTTACTTTATTTGCAAGATCTAATCGCAAATCGAGTAATTAATCTTGCTTTTCATAAAATTACCTTCATCCAGCTTAATTTTTTTGTAATACTAAAATGGTCCTGAGTTATATGCCTCTATTCCTCTGTCCACTCTTTTAGTCTATCATCTTTTCCAATAGGACATTAAGAAAATGCGACCAACATACTCACGGAAGCCTTAAAAACTGTACTTAACAAACCTAATCTTTGATCACACATCCAGTACGTTCAAAAAGCTAACATTTTTTGCGGCGACATAAGACAAGAAACATTATATTTTTAAGTAGCGATTAAGCAAGCTACCAGGCTGCAGATTCTGAGAAACTGCAGTTATCATGTCAGTCACTTGTGTTCCGAATGTAGGAGTAACAGAAGCGCCACTTAATTTGATAAGGGTAGAAAGATTATGGATATTTATTAACGCCAGCGCCGAACCAAACAATGTTATGGTCCGTTTATGGCAATCAAATTAAAATGTATACGACCAGTACTTCAAAGATAACTTCTAAACTATATTATTCAAAAAACACTTACTGGCTGTTTAGTGCGCTTATTCTATCTAACTACACCGAGTACGCTTGTACGAGGCGTCAGTATCGATGTCGCGGGAAGGTACTAAAGGGTTACCGAGGCCCCTGGCAACACAGGCAACGGAAGGAATACGGGTGGGTTTTAGTCAAAAAGACTCTGACACACCCTCCCGCTCCGCCCAGAGCGGGAGAAGTTATTTGATGATTTCCCACGATAAAAAAAAAAGTATCACTACGTGTATACCGAATTCGAATTTCGTCGCTTTGGTGGTGAAGTGAGTCAACCCGAAATGATGAGCAATTAAGTGAAACAAAAAGAATAATTATTAGTCTATATCAGACTAATAATTATTCTTTTTGTTTCACTTAATTGCTCATCATTTCGGAACTCGTTGTGTGTGGGTGACTCACTTCACCACCAAAGCGACGATTTACGTTGTCTCTTGTTCACCAGTCCGACTGCTGTTGTCATACACACCTTATGCTACTTCCAAATCTTCATTAGGTTAAGTTGTCTTTCGTCTAGGCAGATCTACTGAACTATATCGCAGTCCGGATTTAAGTATTTACCGGTCTTGTTGTATACATAAACTGTTACGAGCCGTTGTTTAGAGTGGTTCTTCTATAACTCCTTATGTTGTCCTCAACTCGAAACTGGTTGAAATATCCGCAAAACATGCAAATTTTAGCCCACCTAGAACAGTTTCCGTTGCCATGACATCACTGGCTATATTTATTGGTGCACCGTTAATTTAGTTTTCCGTTTTAATCTAGTTTAATGATCTCAGAACGTTTATGTTGTCATATAAATTTTAATGTATAGATGTTTTAATCATTTTATCCGAGTTCAAGAGTATTTTGCCAGTGCTTTGTTTGAAAAGTTGGATTAAGGTATTTTCAAGTCTGAGTTAAGTTGATCTGATAAAATATAGATTCTATTTGTCTTATTCGTGATGTCCTTCAGAAAGGTCAGGTGAGTAGTACTCGCCACCGGCGTACGTGTATGACTAGATGTATAAACGTAAACGAAGCAAAACGAATATGTAAGGATCGTAGCAGGTGGCGTTCTGTAGTTTCTGCCTACCCGCATGGTAAGAAGGTGTCAGTGTATGTATGTATTTTTGTCTTCTGCATAAAAAGTACGGTAAATTGTGGCCATAGTTGGTGAATTGATAAAGTCACCAGTCTATTGGTATTTTTTGCAATTGTATACGTCGCAAATCGTCACCCTGAATGATTTTGAAGAATCAATTGCTTCATATGTTCGAAAAATTTGTCTGTTCAACAACGTAAATAACGAACAAACAACTGAACTGTACAAATGAAACCCATTGCTGACAGATAGTGCATTACGTAATAAGCCCGCATATTATTGATGTTCAATACAACGTAAAAAGAAACTGTTTACGTATCTCCATTCAACTTGTCCTCTTTTCGTCTTTAATTAACTTTGATTGACTTCCCTGTACTTAACAGTCAATATCCGTTGCGACTTCCGCTCATGTTTTTGCTTATCCTTGCATTAATCTTAATTCTCTTTTCGAAGTCCCACTAAAGTGTCAGTTTATCTTAGAGTACTAAATCTTCTCACATGTGTAGGTACCGTTAATGCTGAGGAACTAGAATTCTGTATATGGCATGCTCTGGTGAGATCCTGCTGGTTTCACACATGATGTCATTCTAACTGTATTGGAGAATGTCTTTTGTCGGGTTAAACACGCGTTGAGCTTTCCAATTCATTGCTGGTCAATGGTCACGTTGAAATATGGCACAACAATACATATATTTGGCGACCGAAACCCATGTAGTGCGGTTGTCAAGAGAAGTTTAAGGTTTTTTATCTATTTCTGAGTAGAAATAAATGTAAACAGAAAAAGTTTTGGATAGACGCAAAATAATAACACCTATTCACGTGCTGCTTATTAAAGTTCCAAATAAGTAAAGGCTTCCAGTTAAATACATATAAAGCTCATAATAATAATAGCGATAATGCGAATTTCCAAGTTACTGGAATTGACGGTTCTTGGAATTGATGAATGCAAGCAGCTGCGACAAGACGAGTTTTCATCTATATAAAGTTATTTTGTATTCTAGTAAGAATATTGTTCTTTTGTCTATTTTTTTTTCTCCGACTGCCTTTGCACATTTAGTTAAAATATATTGAAAAAATATTCAACGTTTTCTGCGGTTATCACTAATTCCTAAATCTCTTCCCGATGAAAAGATTCATACATATATGCGTGTGACTGTGATCCCTAGTGTAATTTATTCTGATACCACCTTTAAATTGGCCACTAAATCGTTCCCCACATCTTCAATGTGCACGGAAACAGACACATTTATTTCTCAGATTGAATCTTCAAACCTTGCAATTAAAACCTCCATTGTTTTTACTACTAAATCTTCATATCCGTATATCATAGCTATAAATATGTTAACTCCTACATATATTTCTTTTAACTTTTTGTTCGTACTGTACTGATGTCCATTTATGGGCATGATGTCAACGGAGATATGATCTCACTGGTCAGGACTGTCGATTATGTTTGATCGTTTGTGGTTTATGCTTTATTTTATGGGCAGATCTGGATGTTAAGTGTGTTTATTGACATTAGTTGCTAATGTACTAGTCACCTCTGCACTTTTAGATAATTTGTAACATGGAATGGTTAGATTCTCGTTGAAGCTATCTATTTTTGTTCCCATTAAGCCCCTTTACTGTTTTGCTACCCACCCTGGTAATTCTCAGATCCTGTGCTACCTTTACTTGTCTTTCTTTTGTCTTTCATAAACAAAATAATAAATGACTGCTTTCATCTGCACTCACATCCCTACAAAATCCTTATAACATATACCTTTCATCAAGATATAACCAAACCATCACTTAAAACGTAAACTGCAGCTCAAAGCACAAGAACACAATTTAATACACGCAGTAGATAAGGCTAACAATCGGGTGATTCTGAGGTTCCAACAATGGAGGGAACGGAGGGTTCCCAGTCTATCTACCGACGATCACCTGACTGTCTGACAGTGTCGGTCTTTCACTTACATACGTGTCATGTAATTGGTCAATTGTTTTGGTAGCAGCTTCGAATGTTTTTTCTTTTATGATATGTTGTTCTGTGTTATGTTTTGTATTTTTGACTTTCTGTGTTACTTCAAAAATAAGTCTGTTTTCAGTAAGTACAAGTTGATTAACTGTTTGATAATATTTATATCGTGGAGAAATAATATATTGTTCTAGGTTCGCTTTGTCTATTATTTCTAGGCTGTATTTATCATCGTCATCTTTTTGATTTACTTTTATCATTTTCTAATTACTAACTAGACAATCCGTTGTAACTGATCCGTATTCGACTGTTTTCGCATTCTTAGGCTGTACCATAGCGGTTTATGACCTGTAAATGCATTAGCATAAGTGGTGTGTGAGATAGTACTAAATCTTCGATACAATACCGACAGGCCGTTGTGAGGATTCTTTAATTACATCTTGATAGGAAAGAAGATGGCCTTGATTTTATAAGATTGAAGTAAATTAAAGTGTGTGAAAGATGCCATAGGTATAAAGACTTGAATGATAAACTTGAAGATCTTCAGCATTTCAAGGAAACTGTGTTTTGAACATTGATAGCAGTAGAAAAAATATCGGCCAGGTGCGTGTCTTACCACGCACAATTCTTTTTTCCGTATTTGGCATGAATTTATCCCAAAACCAAACCCAACCCTAAAAAGGGTTTCTTGTTGACTCCGGAACCCTAAAAAAACATATAACTATAAATTATAGTCAAGTAAATAACATTGAAATTCTAAGAGTTTTGTTAAGGACAAAATTGTTTTCAGACTTGGAAATTGCGTTTAAACATTACACCATCCTCTATGTTAAAGAGATTAACAAATCCTTTTCATGGTTCCGTAGTCAACAAGGAACCTTTATGGTTTTGCCATGTCCGTCTGTCTCTCTGTCCCCGGCTTAGCTCAGAGATTCTTAGTATTGGAAAGCTGTAATTTGGCATGGGTATACATGTTAATCACGCCGACAATGTGGTAAAATAAAATCTTGAATTAAATTCTTTTTTATTGGGGTACCTCCCTCCCTTACACCTAAAATGGGGATGAGTTTTTTTTTCTCGTCTATCCAATGGTGTAAGGTAGCGTTGGATAGGCCGTTCAAAATATGTGTGAAAACCATTTTTCGATTCAGGGATCCGTTTGCGTAATATTAAGCTTTAAATTAGTAATTTTTGTTAGTCAGGTGCCCCCCCCCCCCCCCTGCCAGCTAAATGGTTGTTTCTAGATATGTGAAAAGATTCATGGCAGTAGTATTTATAACGAAATTAAAAGGAAAACTATCAGAACTAAGTAGGCGTTACAAGTTAACGAGTAGGTGATTATTAGAGTAGTATTCGACGAATAGTCGATTAACTTACATTTGCAGTTGGAGAATAGACCGTGACGTATATCGATGTATAGGAGAACATGTTCAACTAAAATGTTAAGTTGGTTTATGAGATAGTCATACCAGCTACGGAACCCTTCATTGTGCGTGGTCCGACACGCACGTGGCCGGTTTTTTATTACCTATGAACCCGGTTGTAGGTACCTACGTCTATTTTGCACAGAGGTCAGTCTGAACTTATCTAAAACGCTCACGTTTGGCACTCCTTGCATTTTTGAGTCTGTCTAGGCAAACCTTGGCCCCAAAGGATGTTGCTTCATTGTGCGTGTATGTCAATTTTAGCAGCACGTCTTACTGGTAAAAGTGTAATGTAATATTATGTCTTATGCGTCCGGAATATTAAATGTAAAGTGATGTGTTTTTTGGGCCAATTTCGACCTTGTTTCAATTGAAGGGATATGTTAAAATAATGATTTTCGCTTGGCATTATCAACGTTTAAAAGTAGTACCATGATTTTATAGTACAACTAGCCTTTTATAAAATTCGTAATTTCCAAGTCGACATTCCTTGTAAGTACGCGTTGGTGAGGGTAATTTTCTTTATTGATTACTGTCGTGTTGCTAGATTCTATAATTTTCTATTAACTTTTAGTTCGCATGTCACTCCCGCTACTAAATGTTTCCTCTGTAGTAGTGACGTACCATTCGTGGGCAGATACTTATCGGTCGATCACGAGCGCGCCTCACGAACAAAATCCACGCCACTGATATTTATTTGGAGCAGCCTAGTTGATTATGGTGCCCTGGTACCACGGAACACTAACACTAACGGAATTGCAGTCATATAAAGAAAGTTCTGTTGTCTTCTTCCATAAACAGGCATTGATATATTAAAACCCCAGTTCAAGCAGATCATCCTATATTTCCTTAACTCATGTCCTAAATCTCTTGGACCCCATCAAATACATTATTAACAGCACTTTACAGAGGTGGTGATATTTAAGTGTACCTACTTACCTTGTTATTTTCGGAGAAACAAATCGACATAAGGGTTGTTAGTCTTACTCTCAATCCACACGAGTGTCTGAGTAGCTTTTTCTAAGTTAAGTACTTACTAACTGTATTTCACTCTGAAGTAATTTCCAATCTAAATGTTCACGCCCCTTATCAAGCTCAGCAACAAGCACTCCCGATAAGTTGATTAACCCAACCCGCTCCGTCTAGACAAGCTCTTAGCTTGTCACGAAGTCTCCAATACTGGTTGCAGCTGACGCCTAGTTGATTATGCACTCCTGGTACTAACGGAGTCAATTCAGTGCAGCGTAGGAGGCATGAGTTACAACATAGGTATTGCAAAAGTGCATACGAGTTAGTTGACAGGCTGTTACAACCTGACTGTCAATTCATGGTCTACTAGGTGTTGGGTAATTTGAATTATTCTTGTAAAATACTGAACTGATTTACCTTAAGAGGCCGACAACACATAAAGCGCGGTCGCTGTCGGACTGCATAGAAAAGAAAGAGAAGCGCGATGACACAACGCTGGTAATTTATTGCAAAATATAAAGCAATTATCGATTTACAAAAAAGCTATAGATTGTATGAAAAAAATAAAACACTATTATGCGAATATGTTGCTTGTAGAATGATTGCATGTATTAGTACGGTTTTTAATCGTTAAAAGAAATGTTTAGAGGTAACTTCGTGATTTTTTTCTATCGTATCATATTAGTTATATTATGTTTTCAACACACTATGTACCTAGCATATATCATCATATATTTTTTCTGATTTTGTTTACTGCAGTGGATCAAATACTTTAAGGCATTATAAAACTTATAAAAGTTACGTTTAGGTCCTGCAGTGTAACTGTCTCAAGGATTATTAAACTTCATACCTCGGTTTAGTGTACGAAGGAGTTTGGAACACTCCCGGGCTGGCACCTCTACACCCTCTCAAGCACGGCTTCTTAATTCAAGCTGTACTTTAGTTGTCAGTCGTGCTGTTTCCGGCCCTGATTCCCCTTTACACTGAATAGAATAAGTATAAAAAACAATTTCAAACTCAGATTAGTTTCGTGTCTATTCAAGAATTTGCACAATAGTATCTATACTGTAATTGATGGATAAAAACAATTCAATAGGTTCGTTGCCCTCAATACTTGAGTCTTGAAGTTCAATGCTGTACAGAAATACATTGATTGGATCAATCATACCCGAAGATAAATTTTACGAGTCTGAATATCTTTGTTGATGTATATCATTCACTTTCCTTTGTCTGTATTATTTCGGTAGCCTCTTTGAGGTCGGTTTTAGATTTTATCAGACGTGGGAAATGAAAATGAAATGCTTGACAATGATATAACATATTTTTATATGTTAAAATAAAATGAGATTATGATAATGATTATTTTGGACTATATTGTGTCCCCAAAATATAGAAAAGAAAAACACTCAAGCAAAGAGGTCCGATTCACGAATTCCAATAGGAGAATCTTAAGAAAAATATTATGAAATCCATTCCATTTTAAAGAATAAGCAGTACAACTATCACCGGAAGACTTTCATTTTAGGTACATATAATTCATTTATAACTGGTCTAAAGTATCAATCCCAACTTTTACACCAATGTAAAGTAATCTTCGTAGAAAATCAGCCGAACAAATTGAAAGACCTGATGATATTTTACGCAGACAAGATTGAGCGAAATGGAGCCCCGAATGCCGTTCTAAATAGCGTGATAGGATCTTGAAGCGCCCAACCTTATACCACAGAATAGGTAGGCACAGAATGTCAGCTCCAATGAGCGAAAACGCACGCACACATACATAGACATGCTTCCCGTACAGCGAGTGCAAGCGCACTTACGACTGCCATTCGTTTGAGATCACCGTAAATACGAACGCATCTGTGTGGGTGCGCTTGGTTTTGCTCGTAAGTTATTTGGGGTCGATCTTCTGTACGATTCTGTGCTTATAAACGTTGGTTGTATTGCGATAATAATGTTCTCAGAAATTCGGGCAGTGTTTTCTGTGTCACAGATTTTATGAATGTGGATTAAACTGCTCTGAGATTTTGATCTGTAATTTCTTGCAAATACTTTTAGCCGTCAGACAAAAAATCTGGATTAAAGCTAAAAAACTTTGCTAGAATATTATCTAGAAAAGATAAAATTCTAGCGGAAATTATAGAGGATGTAGATATTGACTTTTGAAATCTTTGTGTTTTGGCAAATATTGTTCTGTTTCAGCTTTTGTGATAAGATTTGGTTAGGCGCCACAAATAAAAAAAAACAAACATGGCTAAGCGAAAACCAAAGACTTAAGGTGCATTAGCCGAGTTTACCGTACCTAATCTGTTTAGTGACAACAAAAGACCAGAAAACAATTAAAATTTACTATTATTTTAGAATTACACTAATCTCAATTCTAATAATACCGGTGATTCAAACAACAAAAACTGTTTCCCATATTTCACAGAAACACTATTTGTGCTATTCGTTTTTGTGGGCAAACCGCAAGCCGTTGACAAAGTTAAACTTACCGTCGCTTCTACGAACTTCCACCTTCTTTCTCTGGGTAATTTTCAAGATGGTATTTTTAGGAACGCAGATATAACTTGGTTGTTTCTTAGACCATGACAGGTTTCATTAAGATTCGACGGCCAATAGCGGCCATTTATGATATACTTTAAGTCATTGATATGGATTAAGATACGGTTCTAATTACGGCTGATATTAATATTGTTACTGGTACTCACGCAGCTTGTTTTACACGAATTAATTGTATTGTATCATGTCGAGTTGAGATTTTATCGATACAGTTTATCGATATTGTACCGACGGCAATTATATTATAATAAACAATATTTTTTGAAATCATGTTGCTGATTAATTGCTATTCTGAATAAGTTTTATCATCTAAAATTTCAAAGGCAATCGTTTGACTTTTAGCAATGCCAAGGAAGATTTAACAGTATCTTTTGAAATAAATATGTATAAAATGGATCTAAATTACTAGATGTATCCTGTAGAGTAATTTACCAACCATTAAATACTGCTGTTTAAAGTATAGACCGGAAATCGACTAGTCGTAACATTGACATATAAATTGATTTATATTAGATTTCAAACAAGGTTCGAATCCTACTGACTTACGGGCTATAAATATGGTCATTAGCCAATACCAAGAAGTAGTACATGTAAGAAACGATGAGGCTTTGAAAATATTTATAGCAAAGCATAATATTATATACAAATCTAATAAACTACCATTAAGAGCCCTATTAAATGTTAATTTGAGTAATAACTACGAAGTACCTAGTAACGCAGTTTAATAATGTTTATATAAAGCAACAAAAATCCAATAAATAAAGCTACCAGGAGCTAAATCATTTCACCTTATTCTTTAGAAATCCTGTGCTTTCGAAGTAAAACTTAAAGTTCCAATAAAAAAAAAACTAAAAACTAACTTAAACTCTGCAGACATAATAATAATTATTTTTTCCACTTCGTTTTGTCCGATTCTCGCTTCGCTTAGGTCATCTTCGCCACTTTTTTCGACCATGAAATCATCGATTCTCCAACACTGAGCATTTTGAATACTGATACCATCAGAATTTACAACATGGCTGTTGTATGCAGAACAAAGGATCTTATTTCTTCTAAGTTGAAAAGGTTACTCATCGTGGTGATGTATTGTAACTCTGTAACTTCGGTATTTACTTGGGACTATATTTTTCGGATGTTAATAACCTTCTTGGTTGCTGAAGACCTTGAAGTTTTGGAGTCTCTTATAAAAAATAAATGGCAACATATTCTTAAACATGCATAATGCTGGCAATACACAAAAAATTGATAAGAGAGAGATCCTAAAACTCGTCAAGTCAAGTAATAAGGTATTTATTGAAGACATAAATCCCTTATTGCAGACTTCCATGTTACGTTCATGTATACAGTATCTTCAGCACTTACCATAAAATGAAAACAGACGATAAATAAACTCTCACTTATAACAAGTATTCATGTGTAAAACAACCCCGCAATAACTTACAAGCTATTTACATAACTTAAACATATTACACACAGTCTTAGAGTTTACATAGTAAAAGCTATAGAATCAATTTATGATGATGTTAACCTGGAAAGTGGGACGGAAGAATTGATTTTAATTTTGATTTGGGTGAGTAAGAACATTTACTAGTTTCATCTTGTAGATGATTGCGAGAACTAAAGCTACAGTTTTCTTTGATTATTTATGCCTTACGTCCTTACTCTTATATAGCATCCTATTGGTAAGAATCGCTCACAAAAGCTTTCTTACTTAACATTGAGTCGTGAGTCGTATATACTTATTTATATTCCATCCACGATGTATGTCTTTTCCGAAAATCCTGTTACGCTTCGTAGATTCTCTTGAGGTCTTCTATTAGTACCTACCGCTAATCCAGGACTTATATCACCAACACGTTCGAAGGTTTTTCTTAAAACTGACTTTGGTAAAATTGCTTCTTTGTTACTAAACAATTCATCACAAAGAAATCCCAAAACCAATTTTAAAATTTCTGAACATTGAATTCAATTGCGGTCAAAGGCTTCCGTTAAATCCATTAAAGATACAAATAGCTAATAAAATAAGTGTAGACTAAGTAAAGACCCTGACACCGTCTGTATGACATCATGGATTCCACAGCCTCGGCCAACCGCCCACGCGTTGCCAACTTAACTTTACACACGAGCAAAAACATACTTTTCCTTAACTTGACAGTGATAAGGACGAAAATTGAATGACAATTAAGACAGGTAGAGGTTAGAATAATTTTGTTTATCTTGTTTATGTAACTTAAGCATTACATTGATCTTGTGAGTGCAATGAGTTACGAATTTTATTTCTTTTACCAATTTAATATTTTATATATAAATATCAATATGGTAAAGCTACCTAGATGACTTTTTGGTTTGAATTTACCTGGATTATATTCCAATCAATCCAGCTACTACAATATTTACACGTGGGATGTTCTTCTTTTTTATCGACAATCTGACCGGCAAATTTTTATATTTGTTAAAAAAGTAAACATGTGATTTGTTTAGTAAAATGTGATTTAAATTATTGCCTCGTTATTGTAGATTTCAAAAACATATAATGCATCGAAGTATTACTTGTAATTTTTGTTTTATTTCAAATTTCGTAGGAATGGTACTAAAAAAATAACACCTCGGTCACAAAAATGTTTATTTTTTTTATTTCTCATTTAAAATCAGATCTTCAGTTTCTTATTACTTTCTTATCAATAATATAAACATTCATTGCTATCTAGCTTCATTGGACGGAATTCTTAAAATAATCATTTAAAAAAATATATCCTATACCACTCTGTCACATTTTTGCTTTTTAAGACATTAAACTATTTCATATTATGAAATTCGCCCTATAAAATATACTTGAAAATCTAGTGAACACCTTTATTGTTTAGCATGTAATACTAGAAAACGTTATTTTTGTAAATATTACCAATAAAGTGGTTCATACATTACTTTGAACTTAAATTATAAGGGGGACAAAATTGTGACAGAGTGGTTAACGAAGTGACGGAGTGGTAAATAATGTTTACCCGCCGAACAAAGTTAACCTTATAACAATTTTTAATTTTAGAAAACAATAACAAATTATAATATTTTCTTAAAATGTATAAGTCTTATTGATTGGTATCCATTCTTTGGTAATAATAATAATTAGTCTTACAATATCTTTTCACTTATACTACTTTTCAAAAACTTCTATTGGTTGATCGAATTCGTAAAACACGCGTCTTCCTCTTTTAACTACCTTAGGAGGTGGAATAATTTGTAACAAATTTTCAAACATCACATCTGATACATCAGATTCTACCAATTTAAATAATTTTCCAGTATCATCAACAGATTTATAAAACATCACGCGGACATCTCCATCTTCATCCACACCACTTTTTGCTACTCCTAAATAAGTATACTCAACTTTTCTTTCACTTACTACTTTGACTAAAAGATGTGTTCCATTGTTTATTAATAATGGATGGATCTTATCCACTAGAAGATCGTGTGATGTACCTGGTGTTGTGTCCTCAGATTTTCTCAAATTAAGAAGAGGCTGGTCATCTTCGTCTTCTGAAGTAGAAGTATACACAGTCTTATAAAATCCTTTTGTAGCACCTATTATATTAGTTATATCAGTCAGCGGTTCTTCTACATCTGAGGTTGGAATGTCAACTTCTGTCTCACGTTTCGGCAATGGGCAATAAGTCTTTAAATTGTAACAATCACAAAATTTTCCGCAAAAGCAACTCAACATTCGATAGCTCAACATTCCAGGCTGCTGAGCAAGCAATTGGTGGACTTGCATAGTCCCTTTTAATGGAGCAATTCCCTGTGGGATTGTCATCAAAATCTGGGCGATATCGTCTTTGCCGACAAAAAAAACCTTTGTCTTACTGCGATTATTGACTGCATCGAAGAATTGTGATGCATCAACAATATCGTGTCCGCTAGCGACAAAATGATCAGCTAAACGTTTAATAGAACCCCCTATGCCGTCAGCCGCACCCTTGCCGTGGCCAGATTCAAAAAAATTCCATGTCAAGCTATCAAACCCGTATTCTTCAAAGAATCTTGTGGCAATGAGATAAAAATTTATTTTTTGTTTATATTGAGTCGCTGGTCCGTCTGAAAAAATGTGGATCGTCTTAACATGGGACAATTCCTTTCGAACGTAATCAAGAATCGGATGTAAGTGAGCCCAAATAGCGGCAGGGCCATGTTGAAGGTCAGAAGACACAGTACAAAAGGAAGTTACATGTTTATCTTTATCAGAAGTCAAGTGATACAATACTGCTGTATGCAACGTTACTTGGTTTCGTGATCCTCCGAAATGCACTGACTGGATTTCTTCGTGGTACTTACAGGCATAGTTTTCGCTGAAGTCAATATGTAAAGCAATTTCGGTTTCTGTCAATCCATCTATACATTGTCGGTACGATTTATATTGATTTTTAATATTAAATACGTGGGATTTGAAATCTTTTAACGCAGCTTCAAATTTTTGAATTAAATCTTCAACAGTGATTTTTTCAATTTGTTTTATATTCTTGCTGATTTTAACTTTTCTTCCATCCTTCTCAACAATATCTGTGGTTCTGACCCATTGTGGTAATTCCAAAACTTTTTCTTTTTCAATCATAGTATCATAATGGAGTTTTGTTGCTTTACATTCAGCGCATTTCCCTTTCATACAAGGTAACGAATTTACATCGCATACAGTTTGTAAGATTATCTGATTCATATCATATGTCTTTATTATTTTATTTTTATACAAAGTAACTCTCATGAATGCAATGTTTGCGTGTACCTTGCACATGCAAGTTTCACGACTATCAATTGAAGGTGGTACGACATAAAACGGCTTAAATTTCGCAAAATAACTGTAGTGACATTTAACGTCCGGGTTCTCTTTCAGAAATGACAAATAGAGATTTTTCTTAGTATCCAACATAATTCTTTTCTGCTTCTTCATTTTTTGAAAAGTAACAGTCTCATTTTTTCCAGCAGTGGCTCGTGACACATCATCCCTGAGATAAAAATCATGAATTTTTTGTTTTAATATAGTATTTTTTGGCAAGACGGAACTATACTTCGTCACTCTCTTGATTCCAATGGTTTCTTTTGCCAGTTGAAGTTTTAGTCCGGAACGTTGAATTGTTGGCTCTTCAAGTATTCTTTTGATATAGCGTTTTGTCTTGTGGTCTTTTGTGTCCTTGTAATGTTTCTTAATGGCATTTGATAAAATAGTATATTTTCTGTTTTCTTCTTCGCCATGTTCATTTTCCTTTTCACTATGTGTTGTATTACGCACTTTATTTTCTTTCTTTTTCTTTCGCTGAAGTCTTTTCTTGTATTTCTGTACTTTTTTTAGTAATTCTTGTATTTGGTCTTGAAGTTTAATATTTTGTCTATAAAGTCGTGATCTATCCCGTCTAACTTGTTTTCTTCCCCTTGCACTGGCAGTAGACGAGGCTGGAGTCAGTGAACGAGATCTAGGACTTAATGGATGTAGTCTGGGGCTTGAAGGAGGTGGTGTAGAAGCCGGAGTGATCATCAAAACGTTCTGCAAAGCTTTCTGTCGTTCTATTCTTTTCTTATTTCTAATCTGCCATTGTCTCTTTATTTTTTTGTGTTCTTTTGGTGTCATATCTTTAACTAACTTTTTACGAGCATGATATCTTTCTAAATCTTTTCGTTTCACATCTGCAACGATTTCAGGGTTTTTTTTTCGTTTTTCACGACACCGTCGCTGTCTTTCAGCCGCAGATAATGCCATTTTTTCATTTGCCTGATGGTAACACCTAAAATTACCAAAATAATCGACGATATAATAACCAACATACGAAAACTAACAATCATCTATTATGAATATGAACTAAGGCTCTAAGTTCCATACAAAAATGACCACTCCGTCACGAGTTATACCACTCCGTCACATTTTTGTGACAGAGGTGCTTCGTGACAGAGGTGTAAAATAGTAGTGTTCGAGATTCTCAGCATTTTCCTAATTATAATTTACGTATAAAACTGGGCATATATGAAATATTTATCAGGAATCAATAAAATAATATTAAAACACAGAAATTACAATAACACTTGAAAGTAGTAACTTACGTGACAGAGCGGTCGCTAAATAAACACACGCACTCCCTTTTACTGTTTGCGAGCGACTGGCTGGTATTGCCGGGGCGTAGGGACGCATAGCGAGGGTCCGGGGTGGAGGGGGACTATTCTCTTGTCTAGTGACCAAGGTCAAAATTGCTAACGCACATTATTTTGTACCATAAAATGCGTGACAAAAGGTAGCAACAAAAATCATATACGTCGGGAGACAGCCAATAAAATATTTTTTTATTTAATAATAGAAACATTAAAAATGATTTCTTCTTATTAATTTAATAACAAAGGTTAAGTAGTTTAGTAAATGTGTTTGGCTAGAAACTTTCAATGTGATTTTTTTTTACGAGAGTAGTTTGTTTACATTAGTGGTCATAAAGGGACACGCTTTTTTTGTACGTAAAACACCTCCGTCACGCTTTTTGTATACTATGTCACACTAATTTACTAAAAAATATTATTAATTAAAATCTAGTTTTGAGGATATTATAATTATTGCATTGTCAAGTATAGATTTATAAAAAAAAAATAAGAAATTTAGTATTTAGGAGCAATATTTTTTTTTTTTTGCTAAGAAGACAAGTCATTGTCGATAAAAAAGAAGAACGTCCCACGTACGATTAGCATGAGCGAAAGTTGTACAAACATGCATAGCTATGCTTTCATGGACTGATTACCGTGGGCCAAGCCAATGAACACGATGATTGTACTTTCTTGATTTTACTAATTTTTACTTCGCTACTGGTTTTACATTGTTGCATTTTGTTTGCATGTGTTTATTTTGCAATCCGAAGAATACCTACAATAAACCTAATATAATTTATTTTGATTATTCCTAATATCAAATTTCTGTCTTCAATATGTTCCCAAGGTAAAGTGTCATCAACACTTAATACATTATTATCAGGGTGATCATAGTATAGTAACAGATTATTCCATTGATAACATCATTCTATAAATTAATAGTTTCCCTAAAGGTTGCGGAGTTCATACAGCAGTACTTACTGACACGCTTCGCATGACGACTAAGATTAAAATAAGTAAACCCTGTGAATCTTACGATACTTTATAATTTAGCAGCATAGTATACATATACGAGTTGCTCAGTTTAACATACCGTAGATTTCACAAAAAATCTATTGCAAACATTTCTTGTTACAAATTCTTTGGCTCAAATTACTATAATTATACTCTTAAGTACGAAATATATACCATGTCACGCAAGGTCAGACATATGAAACTTTTTCACTAACACGTCCCGAATGATGTACAAGGTCAGGAGGCGGGGCCAGATCCAATTTCGCCCATGGGAATTAGATTTAGCATGGATAATTTAAGATGGCCATCTTTTTATGGGAGGAAGTAGATGGTCATTGCAAATATGTCCAACAGAATAAATTAAAAAAAAAATCAAATCGCAAGGTTCTCAATTTAAACAACTACTTACGATAAAATGTTTGTGTATATTTCAAGAGTTCGAATTAAGACATGACTTGATTTAAATTCGATTCGATTCTGAACTCTGAGGCCTATTTGATTCTCCTATAACGTTTGCGCTAGATATAGTAATTCTCGATCATGATTATTGTAGAGCCTGCAATGTTAGTTCTTTGTTTTTATATCGTTTATTTTGATCAGCAGGCTTAGCATGACACTCTCTATTTCTTCGAAGAATAGATACGGCTCTTTTTATACAAAGTGACATTTCGTTTCTCAGTTTTTGACATCTCACCGTAGAAATCCTTCTACAATATGTCATCTTGTCTTTCGTATCTAACGATCTTTGTCTAGGTCCTTTTATAAGTAGAAAGATTTCTACGGTGGGATGTCAAAAAAGGAGAAACGAAATGTCACTTTGTATGGAAAGAACCGTGTCTATTCTTCGAAGAAATAGAGAGTGTCATGCTAAGCCTGCTGGACTTAACAACACATTAAATAATTCCCAATATCTCTATCTGCTATTTGCTATTCTCATTCGAAAGGCGTCGCAAGTTTTTTTCTTACTTTTTTGATTTGCTGCAACAAATTAACATCTTATCTCCACTTATTGGCTCAGTGAATGCATACGTTAACAGTCGGCATATATGGTGATTTAATGTCTTTTAATTCTTTCGTCCAATTCCTTACTTCAGAAAAGTACCAATCTAAGTTATTTACCCAGACGGACTCCAATCTGTAATTAATCCTTATTAGGATGTTTAAGAAAATGTCAATTCCCTTTTTCGTAATGCCGTCTCAAATGCCTTTACCAAATCGTAGTTTTAGACAAATTGCTATGGGAGCTATGTGTCGAGACAGGCGTGTTTGGTAATCCAATGCTGCAACTGGCATTAGTGCGCTAATATGACGTAGTTTTCATATTGCGCCATAACATACAATTTGCCAGTCTGAGTCGAGTTGGTGACACTTGGTTGTGATTCTCTTAAGTAATAACTTGACAAATAGTGTTACCACCCGCTTGATGGAAAGTGGTTAAACCCACCGTAACAGCTAGAGATTTTCCAACTTTAGATATGCTTCAAATCAGTTACTAATATGACGGGTGAGTGGGACAAGACTTGAATCCTGTGTCTTCCAGTTGACCCCTACTTTGCTAGGTCATCCATCAGTGTTCACAATATGACGAGACTAGATATTGTTGTTATGAAAGTTCGTGTATTAGAAGAATGTCATTCACAGCCCGCACAATAGCGTGCCGTCGCGAATTGGTCGCGTAAATAAAAAGGTTTTCTTTTGTACACAGCTCTGTATATAAAGACAATTTTTTGTACTCATATTTGCTGTACACAAGTGTTTTATTATAACAGTGATGATTATTTATAGAAAATGATATTTTTAGAATAGGTTTTGTTTGTTTGGCCTTGATCTTGCATTCTCATAATTTTTGACATTAAGGCGCTGACAAGACTCAATTGACCAAAATAGGCTTCTCTTAAGAAAGAAAATTGCCAAATCTGTATCGTTTGTGGTAGCGGAAAAAATATATGTTAATTTTGAACATATTTCCCAGAACTTGGTTGTCACCAAAACACGTTTTGAAAAAAAATCTCGATACAAACTAACGATAAACTAACCTCTTACCTTGAGTTCTAATCCAAAATATCTGTATTAAATATCAACACACATTACGTATTTAATTAATAACAAGTACGTCTTATTCTAATGCAGAACTTGGTTGTTTTTTATTTTCGATTACTCAACTCAATTCTGAGTAAATAGATAATTACTTCATATTTTGCAGTAAATTACAAGCGTTTTGTCGTCGCGCTTCTCTTTCTTTTCTATGCAATATGACAGTGACCGCGGTTTAGGTGTTGTCAGCGTCTTAATTTGATTTTAAACTTAATAAAGTCAATTCAAAATGTTTATTGTTTCTCATATTCAAATTCAAAGTCATTAGCTTGATAGTGATTTATTTTCTATTATTTGTTGGTCTTTCACTTTCCTCGTTATCAAGGCTTCCATCATGTTTTGTCTGAGCAAAACCCCCCAACACACATTGTTGCATATCTTTTCATCTTCCAAATCAGATTTATCACCGGAAATCAAATTATCATTAGAAACTTCTTTGGCTTCTTCTTCATCATCACTATAGCAGTGCTATTGTATTGCGGATCCGCATTACTGATTAGTTACCTTTAATACGTAATTGTTCAGAATAAGGTCGTTTGGACCCATTCCGTCACAGTTGCATTCAGCTGCTGATCGAATCGTTTCAACGCCAAACAGTTCATTGAACCTGCTATGGTTTTGATATTGAGTACCTAGTGATACTACTGAATTGATTTTCAGAAGATTCACTATTTTCTTTGACGGAATTAACCTTACCATCTCCTCCCGTAGAATTTGAAATTCCATTAGTTTTAATAGGGGGTACAGGGCTCGCTCAATACGCTACTAATGGATAATTATAATTCCTCATTATCAGTTCATATTTCAATTTCAACCCTTTCCGTGTGATTGATTGACATTATTTTGATCACACATTGATTGGTTCATAGTTTACACTTCATTTGATTGTGGGTCGAGATTTAATCAAGCTTTCCGAAACTGAAGGATTAGAACTTTGTGTGGAATGAGCATCATGTGTTACACCTCATCAAACATGTGTTATTTTATCGTGCTTTGTATAAAGTGGTACTTCTGATTTATATATTTGACGGTTTCAATATATTTTGTCAATAACGGTGATTTTTGATCTAAATGAAAATATCGAAGTTTCTTACACATATTTATGAAACCGTTCAGTACTCATTTCTAGTACAAATTGCGAGTTTTTGATAAATTACTGTTGCGCGTGGGGTCATACAACGTCAAATGCTGCGATCACTTTTGCGACAATCGCGTCGCCAGCAGTCGCGCCAAAATGTTATAAATCACAATTTTGTAATCACGGCGAGACTTTTCTCGTGTATGCTCGCACTGCCGTAGAACGATAAAAAGTCGTAGCGCGCGTTCGATCTTAGCGCTAATATTTGAAAGTCGTGCAATCTGTTTCACACTCATAAGTTTTGAGAATGATCGAATATTTGGCCAGCATATTAGCTTAAAAAATATTTTTCATTACGATTAATTGAAATGACGCTTTTCGGCTAAGCATTTTATTATACATTTTCCTATAGACAAAACTCAAGCGTTTTCCAATGGGGGTAGGCAGAAACACCACTTACTACATCCTTATACACTATTTTTGCTTCTTGTTTCTTACTCTTATAAGGAAAAACTTCTGTATAGAATATAATCGAATAGAATACTCTTTATTATGCACACCATAAAAATTACAGATATAAATGTTGAAATTTTACAAAGAAGTGACAATGGGCGGTCTTATCGCTAAAAGCGATATTTTACAGACAACCTTTGGATGGATAAAAGGGAGAAGAAGAAACCTAGTCAGTTGTGTACCATTTACATATACAATAAATGTATACATACATAAAGTATATGCTTATCTATATAAATGTATATACATATACAATAATAAACATGAAACAAGAGCAAGAACTATGATAAGTAATGAAGATGTTTAAGGAGAGAAGAAGTGTTTTTTTACCTGAACACTCTTTATTACTCGTATTGTTGTAAGAGCTAAATTGTATCACACAGTATTGTCTCTTCTCTAAACTCAAATATGACGTGGTCCAGCCACCAATAAACACAGTGGCCCACTAATATGTACATTGCTAGACGCATTTCCTCATACTTCCAGTCTATTATTGGGCCTGGATGTCAGCCAGACTGTGCGTTGAACTGGACTCACTTTCACTGAAACTTTATATTTGTCATGATGATGTTTGTGGAGTATTTAGTGTCATATTATGTTGGTGTAATTGTACATTGACATGGCTTATTAGGCTCATATAGGCCGCTGGGATATGCTTTACTGAATGTGTTTTGCAGCGCACTTTTTGTTACCTACCTACAATACAAAGTTATTTCACACAATTTGTAACATCAATCCAATAACTTTGTATGTATGGGGAAGGAAGGTCGGTCGTTGTAGGCCCTATCTCCAGCAGTGGAGGTCTTTCAATTGACTTGATGATTTTGTGGCTTATAAATTTACTGGATTTTGACCTAACTTTTGCTCATTGATCAGCTTCATTAAACACGATATGTTCAAAATGTTGGGTTTTTGAGCGCTATATTGTTTTTGACCTATTCACAATATAATTATAGATTTCCAGGAAATCATAATATATTGCATATGTTAGTAAGCCCAAGTACGCACGGGGGATTTTTCCCACTGGCGTTATTTTTTTTCGCGCACTGGTCTTTCAACGCACTGCTTAGCGCGGAGAGTTGAAAAACCAACAGTGTGTTTTTGACGCGCTGGGTTGGATGCACTCTGTTGGATTCTCAATGCTCGGCTTAACACCGAGAGTTGAAAATCCAACGGGGTGTTTTTTTGACGCGCTGGGTTGGATGCACCCTGTTGGATTCTCAATGCTCGGCTTAACACTGAGAGTTGAAAATTCAGTGCCCGATAAAATTCAGCCGCGATATTATACGCCCGTGGAAACGGGGATTTACTGTTACGAATTGATAGTTCAAAAGCTTGCATCTATTTCATGGGACTTAATTGCAGATTTTCATCTTGTCAGAAGTTGCCTGTCATTACATAATTTTAAATTAAGTGAGATTATTCTGCCAGAGATAAAATCATTAAGAAATAAGAATATTATTTCTCTATTCAACCTTTGTAGGAAAGTTGGCATATCTTCAATCTACAATATTGACTACGACATAATATTTAAATCATAATCAAGATAATAATTTCACAACACAAACTGTTCAATCATAGTTTCCTAACTTACCAATCAATTATCAACTCTATCATTTTCACTTAAGACTGAAAGTGCAATGAGAGTGCAAATATTTTAACTAGTCTTTGTTGGTAATGGCTTAATTGGATGTATTCTCACTTGTTGTAAAATTATTTTCGCGATACCATCGACTTACTGTTCTATTTTATGGTCTTTCATATTTTATTCAGTACAGAAGAAATATAAGACAATTATCAAAGAATAATGCACTCTAAACCATTGAGTCAAGGTAAAAATTTCTGCGTCCTTAATAAACTTATGAAATGAAAATTATACTGTCGCAGTTTTGTTTAGCGACATCAAAAAATCAACGCTGGTATCTAAAATGACATTAATTAATTTAAATAAAATTACAGCAGAAATTATCAATTAAAAACGTGTCCTAGTCACAATAAAACAAAACACGGTCTCCCGAAAATCACGCACAAAAATTCGAGCCAAGTTCGTTGCCTTTTTTGCATTTTGTCACGCAATTTTATTTTTAGAACAGTTTTGACGATTCTTTTTTTTTTTTTTTTTAATCTAACCAATGATTCTTCTTCTTCCTCAGATATCCGACATCGTGATTGGTCAGGAAGCTAACGTGACTGCCCGTGAAGCACTACTGAGCTGGGCTCGACGCTCCACTGCTAAATACCCTGGCGTTAGGGTCGCAGACTTCACGTCATCTTGGCGCGACGGTCTGGCCTTCAATGCGCTGATACACAGGAACCGTCCTGATCTGATAGACTGGCGTAATATCAGGTAATTTTGTAATTCTATGCATACACTTCTCCAGCGGCATCCTGAGCATTCTCGCAAAGGTTGTCAGTACCTGAACCATTGTTGTATGGTTCCCATACTGAGCAATCGAAATCTGTAATATGTTTATGCGGGTTTTTTAATTGTTTTTGTATTTATTTTTTAATTTTGTTTTTTGTGCCTATAATCCTTTGTTGGTCGAAATAAACGTTTTATTTTTAGTATACTGACTGCCTCATTGTTCTAGTGGTTACAAGCGCTACTGCTGAGCATGAGGTCCTGGGTTCGATTCCCGGGTCGGGCAAAGTGTTATTGGGTTTTTCTATCTGGAATTACTAAGTAGCAGACCGGAGTCTGGATTTGTGCCCGGTTGATGGCAATAGGCTCGCCCTCTATTTAATGGGTCTTAAAACATAACTGGCGAAATGTGGGTGTACTCTGCCCAACCCTTTGGGGAAACAAGGCGTCATGTTATGTGTGTATGTGTATTTTTATTATAACCCGAGCTCTTTTAGAAAATTATGTACACGGATAATTAGGGCCGGTAACCATTACCAGGAAGTGGAACCTCAAGATAGAATTTTCGTGCTTGTTTTGGGGAATGGAAATGTCAGATTTTGTAATTTCTCAACTTCTTGTCTCCGCGGGATGATTTGAGCCAAAAATATTGGTAAAATCGTGTCACACCAAGTATAAATAAACAAACAATTAGAGATTCACATTACAGTTTATTTTGTTGTATAAATACACAAACAATTAGAAATTCGCATTACAGTTTAATTTGTTGTATAAATAAACAAACAATTAGAAATTTACATTACAGTTTAATGTGTTGTATAAATAAACAAACAATTAGAAATTCACATTACAGTTTAATTTGTTGACCTTTTAAAACAATTATTTATTTTTCTTTTATAGGTCAAGACAAGTCCGTGAGCGTTTGGAGACAGCTTTCCACGTAGTCGAAAAGGAGTATGGAGTTACCAGATTACTGGACCCCGAAGGTGAGTGACAATATTCGTATATAACCAGGCAGTAACTGCCCAACTGGACATTGACATAAGGTTCAAATTACAATGATGGCCTGTAACCGTCTCACTGTAGGGCAAGAACTCTCACTGTGGCAAGAAACGAGTTGACACTACATAATTATGGTTACCTACTACCTGTTGGAGATTTCAGTCATTCATTATAAGGAATTATGATATTCAAGAGAAGCGTCACCCGATCCTCTTAATGACATAATTGAATGTTCCTTTGTTATTTTTCACAATAGGTCAATTAGGTAATTCAATATTCCAGGTATGTCATGTTGCTGTAGTTTAGGTCGAATGATTTTTTTTTAAAGAAAAAACGATAATTGTGATAAGTAAGTTGTGATAAATGATTTTATTTCTGTAAGGTTTGTACAAACACTTAAAAAAAACACGTCATAATACGGTGATTGTATTCTATGCCATAAAGATTTGTTGTTTTTCTTTTTGTGCACCAGTTTTCGAACAAGTGCCTGCGAAATATTAGCAGAAGTAATTGCGTTGATTTAGAGTATAATTTTACTAACTGCCATTAACGATACAAATAAGTAAATTATTTCCAAAAGTAGATACTGTTTTTTATAGCGATTCAGTTTGATTCCATAAAACTTTCTGAAACAATATGTTCGTATTCCTATGAGAGAAGTAAACCAGACCGCGCAACATTTTCATTCAGTCAACAAGTCATTTTTTACAGACATAAACCGTCCCATGCAAAGTCCGGTCACGGGTAATAAAGCGCGATAATGTTTGCGGATCGAATGGTTCGCGTTCGCGCCAATGCGTAACGTTAGCTTGCTACAGTATTCTTAACTCACGAAGCAACGCGCGCTCTACTTGTGGTAACCAAGTGTACAAACACGCAGTGAATGTGTGCGTGAAGACAAGTAGCGTCAGCACGTAACACACACACACACACACTTCAAACTTCGCCCGTGTCTCTGACGGTACTGAGAGCTTCAGCTTCTGCGCTTACACACACATTCACAGCGCGATTCTACACTTGGTTATCACAAGTAAAGCGCGCGTGGCGTTGTGAGATACAATACTGTAGTGGGAACTTGGGAGCTAATCGCGCCGTGACTTAGTTCGTAGTGTTGTAGTACTCTGTATTATTGAGTTATCGGAATTTAAGATTAGAAAATACAAGACGTAAAATTGAAATAAATTGGTCTGCCTCGTTGGTCTAGTGGTCACAAGCATTACTGCTGAGCATTAGGTCTTGGGTTCGATTCCCGGGTCGGGCAAAGTGTTATTGGGTTTTCTATCTGGAATTTCTCAGTAGCAGCCCGGAGTCTGGATTTCTGCCCCGTTAGTGGCAATAGGCTCGCCCCCTATTGCATGGGACTTAAACATAACTGGCGAAATGTGGGTGTACTACAGGTACACCTCTGGCCAACCCTTCGGGGAAACAAGGCGTGATGTTATATTATGTTATGTTAACATTGAAATAACTTCAGTTCAGGTACTTATACAAGCTGTTGTTTTGAACCTGCAAAACATTTCAGGAGGTTGTTATGAAACTCGTAAATAATCGTATAACAATACGATACCAAGTCAATAATCAATAATACTTTTTATTTTAGATTTTTAAATTTTATCTTTCTTTTTTTTTTTTTTTTTTTTAATGTTTAATTTTTTTTTTTTTTTTGTTTATTCGGGTCGAGAATCACTAACATAATTACCTCCTAAAATGTTTTGCAGGTCCAAAACAACACCTTGTATATGAACACCTTTTACTATGGGACCAAACATGGTATCGAGAAATATTTTTTTGTTGAGTTATGCCAACATAAATGTATGGAGCAGCAGATTTTTTAAATAGCCCATACTCCCTCAAAACCTGCGAGTGACAGAATGATAGAAAAAAAAGATAGTAAAAAATATCAACTTAAATCAATCTAAAGAAAAATCTTCAAAAAGGTCAGGTGCGTAGTACTTGCAGCCGGCGTGCGTGTATTACCAGATGTAAGAACGTAAACGAAGCAAAAGGAGTATGTAAGGAGCGTAGCAGGTGGCGTTCTATAGTTTCTGCCTACCCCCATGGGAAGAGAGCGGGAGTTTATGTATGTATGTATGTATGTATGTAAAGAAATATCTGTCTTCACTAAGATTATCGCGGTATTTTCAAACGGTATTAAAAAGACAAGAATCGTTTAAAGCCACTTAAAGCTTCGTAACAGTACTTGCGTGAGTGAAGGTAATGTAGTAATGCTTAGAGCGTAATTAGTTAGTAATTACTGACCATAATTGGACTACAACATTCTTGATTATGTTAACTAGGAATATGCATTCAGCCCACCTTTGTACCTTATTCAGTGCGAGCAGTTTAAATAAAAAAAAAAAAGGAGCGACCCTTACAGTAGTCGCATATGATGTGTAACGTCTGAAATCTCACCTTGGTAATAAGCAAATGAGCAGCAACAGAAATTAAACTCGGAATAAAAAAAGCTAAATACTGAAATATTTATTCGAATAATTATTCATTGCTAGTGGTCGCCCACTGGTCCAAGCTCGACCCCTTCTACTTACAATCTATATAGTAACCGTCCAAGGGCGTCGCCAAGATAGGCAGGGAGGGGCAGCTGCCCCCCTCTAGAGATAAAAAAGTACCCAAATGCAAAACAACCAAAGCACCCGCTCACTTGAATTCGTCCAATTTTATGATTTACAACAAATTAAATCGAAATTTGGCAGCAATTGTATATAAATCTAGCCGTTGTTGATGTCCTAAAAGGGGCAAACACCTTTCTGGAAACGGGAAAAACGTTGAAAGTTTTGATCGCTTTACCGTGCACAACGTGTAAAATTCATACTTTTCCCATCCTCTATATATCAACTTGCCCTCCCCTGGTTCATCGGCTGGCGACGCCCTTGTAACCGTCCCTTTTCACGAAATCACTCCCACATAAAGCCAGAGGACAGATGTTACACATCAATAAATAAATAAAATGTGAGTTGGTATACTTTTCCTGGGAAAAAAATTATTTGGACACTTTCTAAAGATTTAAGGGTTGTTAATGGTCATAAAACACGTTTTCTTAGTTTGTCTATGCCTACCCTATTACAATAGATAGAGAAGGGGTAGGCTCCTTATTATTTACTAGCTGCTGCACGCGGCTTCGCCCGCGTGGACTTTTCTAAAATAAAAGTACTAAGTTACTCCTACAACATCAGTTCCTGTCAAAATCGGTTCAACCGTTTCGGAGATTAGTCGGAACAAACAGAAAGACAGACAAACATTTTAAATATTTTTTTTTGTAATAATTAACGTACCTATATACTTTCAAATGCATTTAGTAACGAGCTGTTATTTTGACATTACAAACAGACTCTTCAATTTTATTTATTTGTATGTTTGTATTAAATTAATAAATCCGTTTACCTAGAAAGGGTTTATACTTTCCTTTTATCTCTGGTTCATGAGTCCTTACTAATAATAATAATCGTCCAGACTGAAATTCAACCATTTCAGTGGAGATCAATCTTCTACGCGGGAGATATTATAGTGCACAAGTATGTGCGCAGACACAGAAGCACTCTCTCTTCCCTCACTCTCAGTCCTTACTGCAGTGATGTTATTCAAAGGTCACATTCACATTAATCACGAACTAGAATAGAATACTCTTTATTAAGACGCTGACAACACCTAAACCGCGGTCACTGTCAGATTGCATAGAAAAGAAAGAGAAGCGCGATGACACAACGCTAGTAATTTATTGCAAATTAAGAAGCAATTATCTATTTACTCAAAATTGAGCTGAGTAATCGAAAATAAAAAACAACCAAGTTCTGCATTAAAATAAGACGTTCTTGTAATTAATTAAATACGTAACGTATGCTGATATTTAATACAGATATTTTGGATTAGAACTCAAGGTAAGAGGTTAGTTTAACGTTAGTTTGTATCGAGATTTTTTTTTCAAAACTTGTTTTAGTAACAACCAAGCTCTCGGAAATATGTTCAAAAACGACATATATGTTTTCCGCTACTACAAACCATGCGGATTTGGCATTTTTTTTCTTAAGTCTGTACAGTTTGTGATAGCAGAAAAAATATATGTTAATTTTGAACTTAGTTGTTACCAAAACACGTTTTGATAAAAAAATCTCGATACAAACTAACGTTAAACTAACCTTTTTTTTACCTTGAGTTCTAATCCAAAATATCTGTATTAAATACCAACCTAATACCTTACATGTTTAATTAATAACAAGAACGTCTTATTTTAATGCAGAACTTGGTTGTTTTTTATTTTCTATTACTCAACTCAATTTTGAGTAAATAGATAATTGCTTCATATTTTGCAATAAATTACAAGCGTTGTGTCATCGCGCTTCTCTTTCTTTTCTATGCAATCTGACAGTGGCCGCGGTTTAGGTGTTGTCAGCGTCTTAATAAATAATAATAATAAAAAGTGTTTACTTCTCACCACAAGCCAAAAAAAATAATTGAATATTTTACACACAAGAAATAGCTAACGATTTTGGTTGCGGATCGCTGGTGCCTGTGGTAGGTAGTAATACCTGTAATACAGGTCACCAGGTGGACTCTGTTCATGGTTGCATATTTGATAAAATTTACAAACAATCAGTGAGCATTATTAAAGTAAAAATAAATAACTAAATCGATTAAAAAGTAAAAGTATGTTGGGAGGTTTTTATGAGTGTAAGTTAGGGTGTGCGTGTGTGTTGGAGAGTGTTAGTGGGTGAGTCTGATTAAACTAATACGTCAATGAGCCAGGCTTGTAGCGCGATTTTAAAATTATGTATGTTCAAAGAGTGCAGGGAAAGAATTCGGTTTAATTTATTGTAAAGATATGCTCCAAGGAAAATAAAGAATGTATGACTAAAATAATTATTATTATTTACACCATAAAAATTACGAATATAAATTTTGAAATATTACAATAGGTGACACAATGGGCGGTCTTATCGCTAAAAGAGATCTAGAAAGCATTTTGTTATAACTGCTTATATTCGTTCCATCACAGTTACTGTTGATATTTATTTCCTAATCTTATTAACCGAAATCAAAATCCAAAATCAAAATCAAAAGTCATTTATTCAAACTAGGCTGAGAATCAGCACTTTTCGAACGTCAAAATTACATAAGACAGTCCCCCAAAACGCCCACCCTTCACCGACTTCACAAAATAAGGAAGTTCTCAATCCGACGCATTATTTGTATCTTCCTAGCCATTTTTTTACAGGCTAGCAGCATAGCAACGAACCCAATTATACCCAATAGATTCTGATCACGAATTGAATCAAAGTCTAGCAGACAATATTAAATTATTAGCCGATACAATTGGCAGGTCGCAGTTCAATACTTTACATTCAATTGAAGTCGTTTACGATCTATTGTTCACGATTTGGCTGGGCAAGTGTATGTGATCTGTGACGTTAGCCACTATGATATGGCTTTATGGTTTGAGGTCTGTCACGTTAGCCACTATGATATGGCTTTATGGTTTGAGGTGTCAGGTGAGTGGACTGTAGTTGTCTGTATTGACAATGAAAAAAGAGCCAAGTTCTTGAATAAATGGTAAAAAAATGGTCAGCGAATTTAATGGTTAAAATTTTAAATAATGGACGTTTTTAATCAAAAGCCTTTTAAAATCGATCGCTGACAGGATTTAAACAATAGAAATAAAAAAGTAATCGAATTCCAATATTTAAATCCTTTTAGTGATCTGTTTTCCTTTAAAATGCTTTATAACCCGACTGCCCCAGAAGGAGGGTAATGTTTTTCGAGAGTATGTATGTATGTATGTATGTATGTATGTATGTATGTATGTATGTATGTATGTATGTCTATTTCTTTTAAACTCTCTGCAGCCTAAATGGCTTGAGGGATTTTAACATATGAGGCCTCGTTAGATTCGTCTTAATTGTAGGAGTGACATAGGCTATAATATACAATATTACATCTGCAAATACAAAAAAAAGGAGGGAAAGGTTTTTTTTTTAAATAAATTACAACATTATTTGTGTCAAATAAATGCTAGTAATGAGTCAATTCCAAATACATAAAACTAAAAAGCTTGAAATAAAACAAATTATTGAAAAAAATAAAAAACCCGACTGCTACACATAACTGAAGAGAAAAGCAAGCATTTAATCTATAGAATTTTTGTTATTGCAGGCCGGACAAACGAATCACTTTTCTCTTTTCAGTTATGTGTTTTTGCAGTCGGGTTTTTTATTTTTTTAAATAATTTGGTTTTTTCTTACTAGTTGCATAATTACTAGATACTATGTTATTTTTGTTTGGGCTTACCTTCTTGTGATAAAATTATTATTATCTGTGTGGTCAATGTGATGATAGTTAGTTCAAAATTCAGAATTACACACAATATTAATTCTTTAGAAGCACCGATAAAAATGTTTACATGAAGTTTTGCTAAAAGAATTGCACGTATTAAAAGGCCTAGGCCGTTCGTTCTGCTTATTATCTGAATTGATTGTTAAGAGATAACATTTTAATAATAATACTTGAGGCACCTTCGAAGTAAAACAGTGACAAACAAAAGAATAATTACATTTCAAGTCGGTGCAACTTGGCGTGAATAATCGGTGCAGCCTCGAGTGTGCGATTTTATTGTGCGATTGTCGTATAGTTGAGCGACTAATTGCTATAATTTTGTAAGTTGGCGAGTTGTTCGTGTGTCTAGTTTTATTTAGGACGTGGGTTTTTGTAGGATTATTATTGCTTCGTGAAGTTTTGTACTGGTGGAAAAGAAGAAAAAGAAAGAAAAATTGTTTATTCTGCACAAACAAAACCCCTTCCCCCTGGTGGCTACTTTTTTAACCCCTTTTGATTTCCTGCTTGAAACTTGTGAAGTTTTCATAAAGCTAGACCAATTTTCTGTCATAGGTAACTGTAAAGACTCGCGGCTAGGAAAGAGAAGGCTCGTGGCTAAGAAATAACGGCTGTTATACATTTTTTTTTCACGAGTCACGGTTACAACTTAAGCTACGCTTGCCGCGGTTGGTCCGTGGGTGGGTGACCATCTTTACATTCCGACACTCCTCCGTTAAGCCTTTGGTCCCGGCTATCATTCGTTTATCTTTGACAGTCGTTACGGGTTGTCAGAAGCCCGAACCAGTCTCACCAAGTGGTATCGTAATACCCAGTAGATAACTGGGTTGTGGAGTTCAGATAGGCGGTCGCTCTATGTAAAATACTGGTATTCAGCTGTATCCGCTTAGACTGGAAGCCGACCCCGACATAGATGGGAAAAGGCTAGGTATATAATGAGGTCCACACGGCTAAATATCAAGCTATACATTTCCAGTATAAGCTGCCCTCTCATTGTACGGAAATCTTATACAATGCGAGATCAGCTTATACTGGAAATTTGAATTCGGATAACGGTAGGAGATTGAAGATAATAAATTGTGAGGTATCTATTGGCATACTTCAATAGCATGACATATCTCTATGGATGACATTGGCATACCTTGACGGAACGCTCCAAAGAGAACTTGAATTACCACAGAAAAAGATTGTAGTTTTGTGATCTACGGATGAACCAGTTTGTAAAGTTAGTTATTTCCTAACATTTAAACTAATTCACTATATTTTTTCCCCCAGATGTGGACACCCACGAGCCCGACGAAAAGTCCCTCATCACGTACATCTCGTCTCTCTACGAGACGTTCCCCGAGCCGCCGACCGTGCACCCGCTGTTCGACGCCGAGTCGCAGCGCCGCGCCGCCGCTTACACAGAGCAGGCCGCGCTGCACCGCGCCTGGCTGCACGAGAAGTGCGCCCTCATGCAGGTAGGCAGGCTACTAGCTACCACTTGTATGTCTTCACGGGCTACGAAACGTTTTCAGGGTAAACCCGCAAAACTACAAGCTTCAATAAAAAAATGATGATGGCTCAGTGCCTTGTGCAATAAAACCCTAACTTGCTATCAAAACCTACAATATTCTGATATTATTTAGGATTTAGGAATATTGAATAGTAGCTGCTGGCCTCGTTGCTTTTTCTAAAATAAAAGGAGTTAAGTTACTCCTTATAATATCAGCTATCTGCCAGTGAAAGTCCCGTCGTTATCGGTCCAGCCGTTTCGGAGATTAGCCGGAACAAACAAACAGACAGACAGACAAAAACTTTAAAAATAGTTTTTTTTTTGTTATAAGTACCGTATACTTTCATATACATTTAGTAAAAAGCTGTTATTTTGACATTACAAACACACTTCAATTTCTCGTCTGCATGTGAGTGATTATATATTTTTTTAAATGAAATATGTAATGAACAATTGCTATGATCCAAGCCAAAAACATGTTTTAGCATTTAATGCTTCGTATGTATTTTATTTTTTAAAATTACTAG
The DNA here is from genome assembly GCA_905333075.3 of Atethmia centrago. Classification (NCBI taxonomy): domain Eukaryota; kingdom Metazoa; phylum Arthropoda; class Insecta; order Lepidoptera; family Noctuidae; genus Atethmia; species Atethmia centrago. Next base: position 23,361,410 of record HG995385.1, read on the forward strand.
GGCAGCACAAACTTGTTCAAGAGTAACATAAATTGTGTTACTGTTTGTAAATTTTTGCAAGAGCAATATTTCCAATTTGCAACTTCTGAGCACTAACTACTTACTGTTCAGAATACTTACGGAAATAACATTTCAAGTTAAAGTTACAAGTTATTTTATTTCCATTATTTTTCTGATATTACTGTACCTAAAATATTAGTATCTAGGCTCGGTTGCACCACAAATCAGTAACTACATTTAGCGGTAAACGAATTTAAATCATCGTTCTATTTTGGTCATTTGTGCAAAGTTTACACCAAATGCTGTTTTAAATGTGTTTAGCGCTAAATGTATTAGGGTTTTTGGTGCAAGCGGGCCTTAATCTCTTTAGTTTAGGTAACAGCTTACTAGCCTTAAGTCTGGTATATACATGCTACTAATAAACATGCTTGTTTGCTACTAGGTAGCATGGTCATTAGTAGCATACTCTCTGTTCATACACATGCTAGTTGAATGCTACTAAGTAGCATTTGCTCGCAATAGGCATGCTCTTGTACTAGGTAGCATGTGTATTCCATACTTTAGAGTACCTTATTAACTCATCTTCTGTTTTGCAGGACCGTGCTTTCCCGTCAACTTTGATAGAAATGAAGAAGCTGCTCAGTGAGAGCACGCGATTCCGCCAAGAAGAGGTGCCGCTTAGACAGAGGGAGAAACAGAAACTCTTTCATCATTACAGGGAATTAGAGGTAAGCATACCAGTTGCTTAGACAATAGTTTGAGAATAAGATTTAGAAAAAGTTAAAAAGTAAAACCCAACCATTATAAAACGCTAACTAAAAAGTATAAAGAAGACATCGATGTAGATTTTTTTCGGTTTTCGTATAGCCGCACGTATAGCCGTTCCAACTGCTAGAATCCATCATGTTGACGATTTATGTGATGTCATATTTAGCCTATAGCCCGCGGAATAACATGACTCTTCATCCATACCTCATTTCTCAAAATACGACGTTTAAGAGTTAAGAAACAGAGTGAGGGAACAGATCAACAAACAATACATAGCTTGTTAAAATCATCAGCACTCCTTTGGCTTTGCCTTAGTCAGGTAAAAATCAAACAGTTTTTCAATCAAGATTTGATATATAACCAATGTGTGAGAGCAGTGGTGGCCCAGTGGTAACGGCTCCGACCTACGAGTTGTAGATCGTAGGTTCGAACCCAGACTTGCACTTTAATTAAAAAAAAAAATGAATTGAATTTTGGGAATTTCATCACCACTGCTCTCAAAACGGTGAAGGAAAACATCGTGAGGAAACCGGCATGTCCTAGAACCAAAAATTCGAAGACATGTGACATCTAACAACCCGCACTGGGCCCGCGTGGTAGATTACAGCCTACTCTTTCTCGAAGAGAGGAGGCCTGTGTTCCAGCAGTGGGAATATTATAGGCTGATTATGATGTTTAATGTGTTAAACTGTTGAAAAACGATCGTTCGACAAGATCGTTTTATATTTCTTCTTTGAACAAATCTGCTTTCTACGAACTGAATCATAATTCATTTCGCACGATCATTTAGCACGACCCAAATACACTTCAAGCCCAATTTGAAAGAAAAAAAAAACTTAATTTAGCAAATCCCAACTTCCATACTTATAAAAAAATTAATGTTTTTCCCCAGAAATACTTCGAATCAGTGGGTGAGTGCGACATCGAGCCGACCTTACGACCAGACGCGTTAGAACAGGCGTGGTCTCGACTGCTGATGGCGCAGCAGGAGCGAGAGCGAGACCTGACCGACGAGATACGACGACTGGAGCGACTGCAGCGACTCGCTGAGAAATTACACAGGCATGTACCAGGAGTTGTTTTGGACAGATGTACTGAAATGGTGCTATCTCTACCAACTAACGAGCATTCCACTAAGACTTATTGAAGATTTCTTAGGATGAATCATAGATTTTGACAGCTAGAATGGTGATCGCAGTAGGCTGTTGCTACGATCAAGATGCTGCCCACCAGCAAGACCTATTTTTTATTTATTTATCAGACCAAGATTATGTCTGGACTTTAAAAGAGACTGACTTTGAGTTTGTTTCGGCCTTACTTACCAAAGTAGTCAGATAGGAAACGCCGACTGCATCGAGTTTTTAAAGATATGATTGACGTGTAAAAGTGTTTGTACAAAACCTACTTTCAGATATAAAATCATTGATCATAAGATAAAAGTCTGAGTCGTCCATTCCGATGGGATCAAAAGTAACCGTATGGTTCTGGCATACATTACGCCCAGTTGGAACTGGAAGCAGTGGTGGCCCATGCATTAGTAAAATAACTATAACTATACTAACTAAACAATTATTTATCTCCAACAGGGACATAAAACAAACTGAAGCCGGCCTCGATAGCGTAGAACGCCACATCGAGAGTGAGATCCGTCGCGTTGAACGCGGCGTGCACCCGGCCGACGCCAAGCTAGCGGTGGAACAGATCGAACAGGACCTGAGGGCCATGGAGCACACCATCCAGGAGATGTTCCAGGACTGCCACGTGCTGAGGGAAGGAAGATATCCTCAGGCTGCTGATTTACATCGAAGGTCTGTATTTTTTACCTGCGGTTTCGCTTCCGAGGACTTTTCCACAGGAACTGGGTATTTTTTTTCGGGATAGAAAGTAGTCTATGTAACTTTCAGGCTCATAAACTATTTTTATCCAAAAGATCACGTCAAGTCGTTGCTCCTTAACTGCGTGATTGACGGACAAATTAACAAAAAAATTGCGTAATGGGGTTACGCGGCGTTACCCGTCAAGTCCTGGTGAAACCAGCGCCTTAAATGATAAAAATATTTTAGGACCAAGTCACAGTTTGTCAAATAAAACACGTTCGCTGACGCGCCATATTTTTAACACCGCCATTTTCTTCGTATAACAAGGTTCTAAGTATGGTTAAGGTTTTCGTAAGTTGACCGTAAGCCTCGATGATTCATCAATTTACTAATGGAATTCGTTTTCAACAAAATTTGTCTTATTGCCATCATAAAAAACCTGACTTTGACGTTTGGGTCAGACTGGATGCGGAAAGCGGAGGACAGGGTGTTGTGGCGCAGCCTGGGACAGGCCTATGTCCAGCAGTGGACTGTTATAGGCTGCGTTGATTGAATAACCCGAAAAACAGGCTCGATGTTATGTTATGTGCGTTAATAACCTACGTATATAACTGTCTTACTAACACAAATCTATATTTTCTTCCAGAGTCCAGCAAGTCCACGACCGCTGGCTGAACGCCCGCCAATCCTTCACGGGCCGCTTGGTCCCGCGCCTGTCTTCGGTCCGGCTGCCGGTGCAGCAGACCACGGTCCGGCGGGAGACGCGCACGGTGCTCGAGACACGCGTGCATGATGCGGATCCCAAGTTCCAGCACCTTAGTGAAGCTACGAAGTGGTGTAAGGAGAAGCTGGTGAGTTGTGACGTTCGAAAACTTCACGTTAGAAAATTTTAATTTCGCGGGCTACCACTGCGAATCCACCCGAATTGGCCGTATGAAATCGTATTCTTTTCGTAGAATTTATGTAGAAAGCTTTTGAGTCTTTCAAACATCTCTAATTGTCTACCAACCTCAAAATTTGAATGTCATTTACTAATTGTAGAATAGAATGCATTTATTTGTCAGAATATTGTACAAAGTTCTTATGTGTGGTATTACGATCAGAATATTATAATATTATATTATATTCTGCCGTTTCCGGCGTACAAATATAGTTTAATTGCGAGTCATCATTACATTAAAATTAAATTATTATTCTAATTACAGATAATTTAAATAAATTGAACAATAGTTGTAAAAGAGATTAATGTATAGGTCAAAATTCAATAAGGTCAAGGATATAATATATGATTTATAGGCAATAATGTCCAATATTTAGGTACATTTTTCATTCATAAAATCTTCAGTCGAATAATAACATTTGCATATAAGAAAGTTACATAATTTACATTTAAATATTCTGAGGCTAAGAGTTTTGAAGCCATCAGGTAATTTGTTATAAGCAGTAATGCACAATGTATTAATGTTTCCAGAAAAAACTCCACGAGTCGGACTACGGCTCAGACCTGCCGTCAGTGCAACATGAACTAGACAGGCATCAGAGAGAACACAAACAGATCGACCAGTTCCACGCTAAGGTGCGTTACAAACATTTACATTTTACTGTGAACAAAGAAATTTTGATACAGAAGATACTCAGACGATCGCAAGCGCAACGCAGCGCAATTGCCAAATAAATATCGACTTTGTTTTCGTTTAAATAAGACAGTAAATTAAGTTAACCATAGTGCGCAAAAGCATTAAAACAGATAGAGGTGGTGAAACGTATTATTGATTTATTTTCGCCTTTAAATCAACGTAGCCAAGGTTCATATTCTTTTGAGACTTGGAACACGAATAGGTCTTTTCAAAACCGGAAGTAGATGTTTATAAATATATCTAGTTGTACTGATATTTACCATTTTATTCTTATTTCTCAGGTGGAACAATGCGTGCACAACCGCTCGAACTTCAGTGGAGAAGAACTAAACCTGTACAACCAACATCTTAGTCAGCTGCAGAAGTCGTATGCTGAACTGCTCTCCACCAGCACTAAACGGTAATATATCAACACAACCAATAATTAACTTTACTTTTATAGGAATAGAATCCAATTTCTTATAACAAATAGAAAAAAAGTAACTTAAAAAAGACAAGTGCCCTTATGTGTATGTCTGCAAAGTCGAGATTCAATTACAATAAGTCTTGACAATACTTAGTTCGAGTTGAGTTGTAACAGTCGAAGCTTGACGTGTACTTGAAACGCGACAGTTGAATATGAACGTTGAAACGAGAAGAAATAAAGTTCAATTTAAACAAATTTTTGACTTTCCTTACGACATTCATTTATGAACGATATTTTGAAGCTGTTATAATATATATTTTTATTACTTTAACATTATATTTTCCCTGGCATAAACACGTCAGTTGATTACAAACAGTATTGCAAATTAAATAAGGTTCAATTTAAAACTGTCATGTTTTGTACTTACGTCATTTTAATTTTCACCCCACAGCATGTCAGACTTAGACGCCCTCCAAGACTTCCTCCAATCAGCGACAGCCGAGCTGAACTGGCTCAACGAGAAGGAACAAGTGGAGTTATCCAGGGACTGGGCAGATCCTCACATCAACCTGCCGGCCGTACAGCATTATTATGAGGTATGGTAGTCGCTTGTAGGAATATAAGTGTACGCCTTTGAATGAGGGTTATCTGGCAGCACCGAATCGTCAGGTCAAGACCTACCAGAAGTGTCAAAGCGCCTATATTTTCTTTAATCGTGTCTGAATGATAAACAAATGAATTAAACGAATGATGAAAGACCTCTTGTCAAAGTGGCGCCACCTGGTGGCGTGAATTTACAAGTAAACCCTCATTTCTTTAGTTAGATATATCTTGCTATGAAATATTTATCGTTGAGAAGATTAAAGCTCTGCTTCAGTTTTTCTTTAGTTTGATGGATGATGACCTTTCCAAGAGTTGGATTTTCACCCTGTTTGCTTATATTTGCAGATAATGGCCTGAAGTGTTATGAATTTAATTGGAGGCCATTTAAAGTATTCGTTTTAAATGTTAAAGTTTATAAGAAATATGCTCGAATAGAAGATTCTCTCTATTCGTGCACTTTATCGTTATAGCCCGACTAGTTTCTAACTCCATCAGAGCTGATTCAAGAAATGGTCACCTGGAGAATTCTTGACTGTACCACCATCCCATAGAGCAGCATTATTTTAATATTACTTCAATGTGAGAAAAGGATGACGCTATACAGGGGTATAGCTCCATCTCTTTCCCACTGTGAAGAAATATTGAAATAATACTGCTATAAGAGGTGGTCGTTGGCCCTGGTCATGCAATGTGATGGGTAACCGAACCAAAACAAAAAGCATAACATTCAATTCCCCAGTTCCTACCATTCCATTAGAAGCCATTGTCATGTACAGTCGCCAGCACATCAGGTTATCACAAACTGTCAAATGTCTCCAAATGATTTTAATCCTTGAAATGTGAAAGGTAAAATTCAAAATCGAATGAGAAAATTTTACAGTTTCTAGTAACTTCATGTGCTGGCGAACTGTAATTTAAGATGTTGTTTTACAATAATTTCAAACAATTCGTTTGTTTACAAGCATTCGTTTGGAGATGATAGAGAGGTTGGTTTTACACGTTTTTGTTATACATTGTTGAATTTATTTATGTTGGCGATTTTATTTTTCGATGTGCTTTTTTTATAAAATAAGTGCATGTCTAACTACAGTGCGGCCGTCTAGAGAATGCGTTCTTGACACCTGTCAGTTTCATACTAAATAATATGTTTTGCGAATTTGATCCTTATTCAATCTGCCTAGCCTTTTCCCAACTATGTTAAGTTCGGCTTCCAGTCTATCTGGATGCCGCTGAATACCTGTATTCTACATGGAGCGATGGCCTATCTGTCCTCCACAACCCAGGAACTGGGTAATACGATACCCCTTGGTAAGACTTGTTGTCAAACTTTCGGACTTCTGACGATTCCTAACGACTGTCAAAGATCCACGAATGACAGCCGCGACCAACGTCTTAACGTGCTTTCCGGAGCACGGAGGAGTCTCCGTATGTAAAGATGGTCCCCCATCCATGGACTAACCCTGGCAAGCGTAGCTTAACCTGATGGATCGCTTCGTGCGGCTGTTATTACTTAGCCCCAGCTGTCATTCGAAGATCATTGACACGGGGCGTCTGAAGTCTGACAACCTGTCTTACCTAGGGGTATCGTGTTACCCAGTAACTGGGTTGTGGAGGTCAGATAGGCAGTCGCTCCATGTAAAATACTGGTATTCAGCTGCATCCGATTACACTGGACGCCGACCCAAACATAGTTGGGAAAAGGCTAGGCAGAAAGTTTTTCGCTATTAGAATTTGACTATAAGAATCCATAAGAAGCGGAACGTAATATATCATACAGATAACTTTAGAAAACAGATATTTTTGTTGGCACATCAATCATTTATTTATTTATTTAATAAAGGTAGCTTCACAGTTGACAGAAGTATAATCTTATTAATAATCTAAACATTACTCCAATTACGAAATACACAGAAAATAAGAAATACAGAGAGTGACATAATTAGCAATATTTATAGTATGTGCTTGCTTGTATATGTGCATATCATAACTTAAAAACAAGTAGAAATTTGGTTTTTCACCATCAAAAAAGTAAAAGAGAGCGCATCTAAGTAAACAGACTACATATCATCACACAATGCATTCAACTCTCTGTTAATGTAGAATCACCCTTACACTCAACTAATAAGATTAATTTCTCCTTAGCAACTGATGTCATCCCTAGAGAAGAGAGAACTTCAGTTCAGCAACGTCATCGACCGCGGAGAAGCACTCATCGCTCAACATCATCCCGCTACAAAGACTATTGAGTCACATCTGCAGGTTAGTTGTAAATCTACCTTAAATGTGTAGTATTAAGGCTTATATTTCTTTCTGTGTTACTCAGTAATTACGTTTAAGACGACAATTGAGTCTCATGTGCAGGTTATTTGAAAACCTACCTTGATTTGATAAGTGTAGGGTTTATATTCCCTTGTTTAATCATAAATAACCTTCTATTTTTTTTATATTTGTGGTTCTGTTATTTCTTCTTAAACGTACACAGTTCGCTGGAACTTAAGAAATTTTCACCATACGCTACTAAATTGAATTTTCCATAAAAAGAAATCTCTTACAGAAAAGTTATTATGGAACAAATCTAACTTAGAGAGATGTATTAATGATTTTAATTCTGTAAATACATATTTGTTTTATGGTCGCGAATCATATTTTGATCAAGTTATCCCGTCAGAACTTTTTTATTTCGCGGCCTACCACTGTGGATCCACCATAACTCATTGCAAGGAGCATTGGCGAATAGTGAAACACCTGTCTAGTTGTTCTGATGGCTCTGACCATTATATATGTCAACAAGACTGAGCTTATTACTTGCAAAGCCAGCTCATCTCAATGACTTGGCTGGCCGTGTCATTCCTTCTACAGTATTCATATCCTAATCTCGTTATTATTTCTTAGGTGATGCAGTCTCAATGGGCGTGGGTACTCCAGCTGACTTTGTGTCTCGAAACACATCTCAAACACACCACACAGTACCACAACTTCTTCGAAGAGGTTAAGGAAGCCGAGAAATGGATACAGAAGTAAGTATTTATGTTATAATGGAGCTGTAAATGAAAATGTACTTTATTTTTTGAGAAATAGTGTTTAAAATACAATATGATGAGTCGCATTTACCATCAATTTTTGGGAATTAAATATCGTCGAGGCATTTAAATGAAAAGTTACTTTATGTTGTTGTACATGGTATTCAAAATGCAATGTTGCATCGCATTTGCTGTCAAAGTTTTAAATCTGACACAAATGTCATTATGGCTTGATAAATATGTCTAGGTCTGCAAAGCAAGGTCATTGCATAGGCAAATCTGTTTATTATTATTTTATTTAAATCGATTGACTATCCTTCAGCAGGTCAAGACATCGGACACGTTGATTATTGGGTTTAAGCGATTGATATTAACAATTTATTCATAACAAAAAACAACAAAACTAACTTTCAACCCCTTTTCAGACGCGAAGAAGCTCTAAACACAACATTCTCCCAATCCGAGTTCACTCTCGACCAAGGCGAACGCTTACTGAAGGGCATGCAAGAACTGCGCGAAGAGCTCAATTCTCATGGAGGCCTGGTATCTCGCCTGGTTGAAGATGCGCAGGAGATCCGCCCCGTGAAGCAACGGAGAGCCCCTATTACAAGGCCGCTAAGGGCTGAAACTGTTTGTGCCTATAAACATGCTAATGTGAGTATAAGGGGTTTAGATTCAACTTATAAAATTACTATAAAATTCTAACAACTGCAGCACCCACAATAATAATGAGTTATTCAACACACAAGAAATGTAATTCCAATCAGAACCTTATGTCAGTGAAGAAATTTCCATTTCGTGTGTCAAAAAAATGTACCGACCTCTAGGTGGCTTCTAGTCAATTCAGATGCTGTTGTATCTTTATCCATACAGAGGTCAAACGAATTACCTAACGATCCTCAATCCTGTAGTTCCACTAACTGTGACCCACAGTTTAAAACACAATCCGAGAGTTTTGAAGGATATTGCTAATCCATTGCTTCATAGGTTTTAAAAATTCGTCTGCTCAATAAGGTAAATGACGCAATGTGATCTCTCAAAATGAAATATAGTAAGGTAATACCACTTTTCAAATCCGGGGATAGTAGAGACGCCAATAATTATAGACCCGTATCCGTGTTGCCGGTTTTCAGCAAGGTGTTTGAAAAGGTAATGCTTAATCAAATGCTCAATCATTTTAACACCAATAGAATCTTACACGATCAACAGTATGGCTTCACCAAGGGACGTTGTACGACTGACGCCGGTGTCACCTTATTAAAACACATATTTACGGCGTGGGAAGAGGCCCAAGACGCAATAGGAATATTTTTTGACCTCTCCAAGGCATTTGATTGCGTCGACCACGAAACATTACTCTTGAAACTTAAGCATTACGGACTTGGAGACCTTGCGCTCAGTTTAGTAAAATCTTATTTATATGATAGACAGCAGCAAGTTCAAATAAATGGTGTCAATTCACTCGGCTTAAAAGTAGAAATGGGTGTACCACAAGGCTCGATATTGGGTCCTTTCCTCTTTTTAGTATATATTAATGATCTACCCCACTTGTTAAAAACCCAACCACAAATGGTGTTATTTGCTGACGATACTTCCTTAATTTTTAAAATTAATAGACGTGCCTCAAATTTTGACGACGTAAATAACGCCCTATTGCAGGTCCAAAATTGGTTCACTGCTAATAATTTAGTATTAAATGGGAAAAAAACTAAGTGCATAAGATTTTCTTTACCAAATGTCAAAAGTAGTATTTGTGAGATAGTATTGAATCAAGAGAAATTAGAATTCGTCGATAAAACTGTTTTCCTGGGGATTACGCTCGACTCAAGGCTTCAATGGGGGCCTCATTTAACTTCCCTTGCAGGACGGCTAAGTTCAGCAGCATATGCTGTGAGAAAAATCCGTCAATTTACTGATGTAGATACCGCACGGCTAGTATATTTTAGTTACTTTCATAGTATTATGCCGTACGGTATTTTACTATGGGGACGGGCTGCAGACATCGAGTCTATTTTTATTCTGCAAAAAAGAGCCATCAGAGCCATATATGGCCTCCGCAGGTGCGACTCTCTAAGGGAACTGTTTAAAGAAATTAACATCATGACGGTACCTTGTCAATATATCTATTAAAACATCATGTACGTAAGGAAAAATCTACATCTTTTTAGTAAAAGAGGTGAAAGACACAATTATATCACTAGAAATAGGGACCAATTAGTTCAACCAGGTTTCAGGCTGGCTAAAGTAGACTCATCTTTCATGGGGTACTGTTTAAAATGTTACAATAAAATACCTCCCCACATACTTCAACTGAAAGAGATGAAATTTAAATCTTGTATAAAACGCACGCTATTTAGCCAAGCATATTATAAATTGGGGGATTACATTGCTGATAAAAATGCTTGGCTCAACGCTGGTCCTGCTCCACAAGGGCGCAAAAACTAATTGATCAGGTATTGAAAATAGTGTTGGAGCTGCTGAAGATTTTAAAAACTCTTTGCATTGTATAAATTCAATCTCTTAGTATTGTATAGCTGCACAGCACATTGTTATGTGAGTACTATGTACTATAAAGCTGCCATTTACTGGATACGTCTTTCATTGACTTGAATGTGCCCTGGTGGCTGGGAGTATGTCGTGCTCACTCTAATGTCTCGCTGATGGTGGCGCGTGTGTTGGATCATTTAGCTCCCTTCAAAATGGTTGAGCTGAATGGTGCTGATCCACGCGTCATGTTCGTGAACGGGCGCCGTCAGTAGTGACTGGTCATCTCTTAGCTGCCACGGCTTATTTTAACTTTAACTTTTGAATTGCTTTTGTTTTTGTTGTAATCTTTTTATTACGGACGCTTTTACGTTTTGCATCGTTCTCACATGTATAATTTCAAAATGAATGATGTAAACAATATTTTGTAACCATAATACGTTGATTTAAAAGAGTGTCCTTGGAGTTTCTTGCCCGTTCTTCTCCATAGGTACCTACTACGCTTTGGAATGGGCAACTAGCTTCATCTTTCTGACTGACTGACACAACCCTTGACAATTCAAAAGTGCCTGTAATTGGTTTATTTGAAATAAATGCTTTGAGTTTGAGTTTTGAGTTTGAAACCCATTCCGCTTAATTGTCATTATTATTATTCATTTATTTCGGACAGAATCCATATATGTGTTAGTAAAAATTTTCTAAATATCTATGTTAGTAGGTACATAATCAAATAAAGTATTTCTATTTCACAATTTCCCAGTAACTATTCCCACCCAGTGTGCCTGTATGGGACAGTCGTGTCGGGATGCAATCATTAGCAAAATGGTGTTGGGGCTACCGCGCAGTCTTTGAAAAAATGACGCCACTTTTTTACGCACTATAGCGTGGAAACCGTCAACGCGCGCATTTGCGAACATTTGCGACGCACTACAATGCCGCGGCAACCCCAACAGCACTCTGAAAGCATTATTATACTGAATACGCAGGGCGTTGTAGGCACGTTGCGTATACCGAACCCACAGGCCGCTCGAGTAAAAAGATTGGCAATAGGCCCTAAAAAGTGTTACCTTAACTTCTTTGGTACATCGATCGATCTTTGGTTATATGTGTGTTATGCAGTTAGCCCGCTGAACTCATAGACTCGCAGTATTTAATCTATGATTTTTCTAAATCAATTGTCACAGTTTTAAGGTTTAGGTACGTCTACTTTTTACTTCGACATTGAATCACCTGATCAGTCAGCTTGTAACAAACTTACAAGGAGAAAGAATAACATTTATTTTGCCATAGCTCATGAAACGATAAATAAACATAGGAAGTTATAAAAAAAAACAATAGAGTTAAAAAAGTTATTTTAAGTTAATTAATTTAAAATTAAGAAATAATGTTTTTATTTATAGACTAAATTAACCAACAAAACGAAATTAAAATTAGGTACGAAACAAATTAGAGGTCTATAATTATTGACGGTGACAACACTTAAAAGTACACTATCAAATATAAAAAATGGGATTGCTGGCACGGACCTTAAAAAAAACTGTGAACATATGTACCTACATACATACACCTATAAATATATATATATATATATTTGTTTAAATGCCCTAATAGCATATGTGAATATATTGCAATTCCATAATATTACATACATACGTATCGAATTGATAACCTCCATTTTTACAAGTCGACAATAAAAGTTGTTTTTTTTTACAACAACGGTCTTATGCCTGCGCCAAAAAGGTACATCTTATCAACAATAGATTACGGCAAACATTATAAAATATTTCGTTATTTCCCGGCAGGTTGCCATCGAGAAGGGCTCAGCGGTGACGGTGGTGGACAACTCGGGGCGCAGCCGCTGGCGCGTGCGCCTGGGCGGCGCCGGCACCGACGTGCAGCTGCCGGGCGCCGTGCTGGCGCTGCCGCCGCCGTGCCAGGACGGCATCGACTGCGCCGCCCGCCTGCGGAGCTCTTATGACAGGGTGACTAACTTATAATATATCATCATCATCATCATCATCGTCATCATCATCATCATCGTCATCATCATCATCATCATCATCATCATCATGATGATGATCATCATCATCATCATCATCATCATCATCATCATCATCATCATCATCATCATCATCATCTGCCTAGCCTTTTCTCAACTACGTTGGGGTCGGCTTCCATGGCTTCTTATTTTACATGGAGCGACTGCATATCTGACCTCCACAACCCAGTTACTGGGTAATACGATACCCCTTGGTAAGACTGGTTGTCAGACTTTCGGGCTTCTGACGACCCGTAACTACTGTCAAAGAAAAATAGAATAATAAATCAACATCCTTCTTCCCTTATCCTAATTTCTTTGGTCAGAGTAGCATGTCATAAATCTCTTTCAGTCGTCACACATGTCATGAAATAGAAGTACCTAGGTAATCAAAATCAAATCAATTTTTATTTCAGACAATGTTATACTTTACAATGTACAATCTATATTATCACAAGAATTGAACAATATTATAGCACTAATTATAACAATTATAATGTTAATGGTATAGTTAATGTAGACTAAATAAAAATAAAATAAATAATTAATTAATTATTTTTTAAATTATTATTATATTGTAATGATAGACAGCAAATTTTAATTTTTTTTAATCATATTCGTACTAATTATACTTTATGTTTTCTATTTCACTATTCAGTGACAGGTTTCTCTTAAAAAGAAACATAGAAATATAAATTATGTATATTGCTTAAACGCAGCAGTCTTGGCAATTTCGATTATTGTCACAAACTGGTCTAACTCCAATGATCCATTGGTCAAAACTTCATTTCTATAGAACAAGTCAAAAGTGTATATAGGAAATTACTCATATGAGTTAAATTTTGACAATTACACTCATTGATGACGTATTCGTGATCTCCTGTGAAGAGTCCCAATAAATACTTTTTCTTTCTTTTTATCCCTAGCTAGTAGCTTCGTAATTTTAAAGTTATTTAAGAGAACTCATTAGGACTTATATCACTCAATCTATTCCATTAAAAACAATCACCAATGTGGCACTTACTTTTTCCCTTATCTACACTATTAACCAATTCCGACATATTATAATAATATTACTGTCAAGTTAATGAATGATCAACAACTGATTACCAAAACATAAACAGTGCCCATTGCCCAGTATAACTGTGATATCAGCGCGATGCGTCTCTTAGACTGTTTGCAACTTTTTGTGTATTGTGTTTGTTTCTTAATATTGTATGTTTTTGCGAAGGTTATACAACTATGGCAGAGGAAACAGCTGAGGATGAGACAGAATATGATATTTGCGACAATCAAGGTGGTGAAGGGATGGGATTTCCCACAAGTGAGTAAAATTTCCTATAATTATTTTAAATAAAACTTGGTTTATTGTTGTGGTAGTTGATGGCTCGAATTGCTTTTCAAATGGACGATTTGTACATTATGGACGAAATCAATAATCATGCCCATCTAATTTTATTTAAAAAAAAACCATTTGCTAAAACTTTTACGAAAACGGATTTGTGCAGTGCTTATATTGATTGATACCAGCAAATATACTATAAAACATGTGGACATTACTAAGCTAATTAAGATAAGCCTTACTTCCCGATTTCTGAAAGCCAAATTAATGTTAAATAACATTTATTTATGTAAATTGGAACTATATTTTTTACACGTCAAAAATTAATTATGTTTTAAAACTAGATGAGGTCGGTGTTATACTCTCTATTGGTAAATCTTAACTGTCTGTCTTAACTTGACCAGCACGGTAAATGCGTAACATTGCTTATCAGTAGCAATGGGTTTCATTTTGACAGTTCATTGCGTTATTCACGTTGTTGAGCAGACAAACTTTTCGAACATATGAAGCAATGGATTAGCAATAACTTCAAAATCATTCAGATTGTGATTGATAGTGTGTTGCACCAATGCCAGACATTCCATGTTTATCAGACCTTCATTCTATCTACAAAAATACTTTTTCCACCAGTTCGTCGCAATGGGCGCAGAACAACGTCAAGCGATCCGTCGCGCGCTCAACGAAGACGCAGAGAAACTGCTAGCAGAAGGTGACCCCGCCGACCCTCAGCTGAGGAGGCTGCGGCGAGAGATCGATGACGTCAACCGACTGTTCGACGAGTTCGAGAGGAGGGCGAGGGCTGAAGGTACGTCAATAATATTTGACAGTATTTTTATTCGACTGTATTTTTATTTACCGTGAATTCCCGATCCCATTGGAATCCAGAAAAATTCCGCCTTATTCCCTAGGGGCCAACCACCGCCTCTTATAGCAGTATTATTTTAATATTACATCAGTGTGAGAATGAGATGAAGCTATACAAGGGTATAGCTCCATTTCTTTCCCACTGTGAAGCAATATTAAAATAAGACTACTGTAAGAGGCGGTGGTTGCTCCCCTGATCTACTTCTCAAAGAAAACCTCTGAAAAACTGACATTTTGCGCAGAGGTTTTTGCGCAAAATTTATTTCTAGGGGCTTGCTTGTCCTTTGTTTTTGTTTTTTTATGTTTCTATGAGTGTTTTTTAGTTTAATTTGTGATCTCCTGTGTGAGTCCCAATGAATACTGTTTCCTTCTTTCTTTCCCTTGGACCTTTCTAGGTCCAAAGGTTGGGATTTGATGAGTCAGTCAGTGAGTGGATCAGGAGTTTTCTTTTCATTTATTGATGACGAGATGTTCCCTGAAGTTTCACACGGGTAGTATGTGATCGTATCAGATGTCACACAGTAATAGTGAAGCTTTCTGTCGGCGAACGAATTCCCATGATTGGATCAGCATTTCCTGAGATAACCTGTTGCAAATATACGAGTACAAACTCATAAACAAACACCTCTTTATAATCATCTGCCTAGCCTTATTCTTGGTTGGCTTTAAGTCTAACCGGATGCAACTGAATACCAGTATTTTAAATGGAGCGACTGCCTATCTGACCTCCACAACCCAGTTACTGGGTAACCCGATACCCCTTGGTAAGACTAGTTGTCAGACATTTGGGCTTCTGACTACCCGTAATGACTGTAAAGATCTACAAATAACAGCTAGGACCAACGGCTTAGCGTGCTTTCCGAGGCACGGAGGGGTCTTGGTATGTAAAGATGGTTACCCATCCACGGACCCACCGCGGCAAGCGTAGCTTAACCTGATCGATCGACCCGTGCGGCTGTTATTACTTAACCACAAACCCCTCTAAAAAAAAAAACACCTTTTTATAATATCAAGTATAAAATTTTAGATAGACCCTGAAAAGTGATGATGCGGTCGACAGTAGTCATTAGTGCTAAGAAATGAAATAATTCACTCAGGAATTAGGAAGCGGTGAAAGAAAGACAGGCTGTGACGTACACATTGCCGAAGGCATTGCTGGCCCAGTGGTAACGGCCGCGACTTACGAGTTGTAGGTCGTAGGTTCGAACCCAGACAGGCGCTTTTCTTTGTGTAAATTATTTTATCACCACTGCTCTCAAAACAGTGAAGGAAAACATCGTGAGGAAACCGGCATGTTCTAGAACCAAAAATTCGAAGTCATGGGGCATCTACCAATACGCACTGGGCCCGCGTGGTGGATTATGGCTCACTGCCTCTCACCGAGAGGAGCTTAGGCCTGTGTCCCAGCAGTGGGAACATTATAGGCTGATTATGCTGTACACATTGCACACAGTCTACCTTATTTTCTTTCACCGTAGCAACAGGCTTAAATCTACGTTATCGAGTTATGATTATTCTCTGGGGGCAAGATACCAAACTATTCTCTGAGGGCAAGAACACAAAAAAAAACAATAATCTTCTGTACAATCGTTAGAATAACTAACACCCATTGTCATGTTATGTACAAAAGGAAGTAGGCCTCAAAAAATATTATTATAAACATAAGATTGTTGTCGAAGCAATTCTTGCGATCAAACTATGTCCTTGAGAACACTTCAATTAACTTTTATTGTTTAATACATACGTATCATACACAAAAAATTACGGTACTCGTGCGTAAATATGACACGTGAGCTTTAGAAAGAGACATCTATCACACAGGCACGAGTGAACCCCCGGCCGCACGATTTTTTAACGCGACGACGATTTTGTATAGCGCACTGGACTTTCAACCCTCGGTCTTGAACCGACCGTTGAGAATACAACAGAGAATCCATCCGAGCGCGTCAAAAAACACACTGTTGGATTTTCAACTCTCGGCGGTAAGCGGTGCGTTGAAAATCCAATACGCGACAAAAAGTTGCTCGTGGGTACGAGGGTTGGCAGAGACGACGGTCTATAAAACCGAACTGTTTCTCAAAACTCGATGCGCAATATTTACAGCTGGGTATTGTAAACGAATGATTCGTACCACGTAATTAATCAGTTAGAAAACATCAACTTTTTATTGGTCTAATTGAATAATAGTAGTTTGAAACTCGGGCGGTGAGAATTAAGATTTATAACGTAACGATATTTTTATTCCGTTATGGGTTAGGGTGACCTTAAAATAGAAGATGCGGTGTAGAGGCAAAAAAACGAAAGAAAGAAAGAATAACGCTTATTAAAACGCTGACAACACCTAAACCGGAGTCACTGTCAGACTGCGTAGAAAAGAAAGAGAAGCGCGATGACACAACGCTTGTAATTTATTGCAAAATATGAAGCAATTGTCTATTTACTCAAAATTGAGTTGAGTAATCGAAAAAAAAACAACCAGGTTCTGCATTCCAATAAGACGTTCTTGTTATTAATGAAATACGTAACGTATAGATATTTTGGATTGGAACTCAAGGTAAGAGGTTAGTTTAACGTTAGTTTGTATCGAGATTTTTTTGAAAACGTGTTTTGGTAACAACCAAGTTCTGGGATTTTATTTTCAAAATTAACATATATTTTTTCCGTTACCACAATCTATTCAGATTTGGCTTTTTTTTTTTCTTAAGACAAGCCTATTTTGGTCATTTGCCTCTTAAGACGGAAGATATTTGGGTATATGATCATCATCGGCTGCCTTGTTCCAAAAATAAAGCAACTTACAACAATAAAGTATTGAGATAGAGCAAGATAGAACATTAGTGCCAACTTGTAACCTAGCTGTAAATATACAAGTAATAGATATTCTGGAGGACTCATACCACCGGGTGATTCCATGAATTGACAGGGACGCCACAGCTAGGAGATGTACCGCCTTTTTCATATTTAATAAGTGGCTAAAGTGTACTTTGATATTAGAAATTGCATATACTAGTAGGTATAATAAGACTAAGGACTTGGTCTTTTTGGACGGGAAAGATTTTGAGTCATTTTCATTTGGTGGCAAGTAAATTCATAAAGTTTCGAAAAGCAGGAAAACTACTAACATAGTACAGTCGCTAGCACATTAAGTTACCACAAACTGTCAAATTTTCTCATTCGATTTTAAAGTTAACCAACAACATTTAAAGTTTTAAAATCATTTGGAGAAATTTGACAGTTCGTGGTAACTTGATGTGTGCTGGTGACTGGAAAATATACAGAAATGGTAACACGTCTTTACTTTATACTACGACAAAAGCGGTGGTAGCCCAGTGGTAACGGCTGCGACTTACGAGTTGTAGGTCGTAGGTTCGAACCCAGACAGGCGCTTTACTTTGTATGTAAATTATTTCATCACCACTGCTCTCAAAACGGTGAAGGAAAACATCGTGAGGAAACCGGCATGTCCTAGAACCAAAAAATTGAAGACATGTGCCATCTAACAACCCGCACTGGACCCGCGTGGTGGATTACGGCCCACTCCCTCTCACAGAGAGGAGGCTTGTGTCCCACCAGTGGGAACATTATAGGCTGACTATGCACTTTATACTAGATTTTGCCCGCGACTTCGTCTGCGTGAAGTTTCTTGTTGTAAAAACGCCGCGTAAATATATCGCACTAAGCGATAAGGCCGCTCATTGTATAAATTGTAGTGTATATGTCACAGCCAACTAGCTTAATTAGCCGTTTAGTTAACAGCCTAACTCTGTCGCAGCCATCTGATTAAATTAGCCAGCTAATTGGACGCCTAGGCCGTTCATTAAACGCCGGGACCCAATTAAATAGCTGAAGGACAACTAGAACTGTGACAACCACGCGCGCCGAAGTGGTAGCAGTAACTAAGCCAGGGCACTCCTATCAAATGGGTTAGGTTAGAACTGTGAACAAACGCGCGCGAACCGAGCGAGCGAAGCGAGCGGTGCCGCGGCACGGTAAACGGCTAATTAAGCTAGTTGGCTGCGACATCGGTGCCGGCATTTAATGAAAGGCCTAGGCGTCCAATTAGCTGGCTAATTTAACCAGATGGCTGCGACATATATATTTTTTTCTTTTTGTAATGTATAATCTGGTGTACAATAGTGTATATAAATAAATAAACCTGTAATGGTCCTAAAGTCCCATCAGAAAGCCCCCTTACTTTCTTCAACATGACATAACAGCTATAAATAGTTTGATATCCAGATTGTTTACTTCTGTCGCGTGGCCACTGAACAGTCGCTCCATGGCCCGCCAACTGCTAGATAACGTAATTTATAATTTAACTATTGCTTGCACCTTGACACTTTAATCAATGAGATGTTTTGATACTTGACTATAAAATTGTTTTTGTTTAAGAATACTGGATATTTGTTTAGATCTGTAGGTACTAGTACATCTGTTTTCTCTTCCAAATAAAATAAATACATTTGAGTAGGTGTTTCAACGTAAATAGTACAAAGGGTTCAGTCGACTTCAGTGAATTGGTAACCATCCATTTAAAGGATATTGAAGTTTTCCTGATAGAAAAATGCTTCACGAATTGGTTCCAAGGAGACAAGTTGGACATCTGACATGATGCTTTTAATGTTCGTCATATTTTTTGTTTATTTTTCTGGTTATATGTAAATTATACATTCAAATCCTAAACTACTCGTAGTTTATTGGTGAAAAAACACATTCATAACCAGAGATCGGATATTCGGATGCATATTTACCTAAAGTTAAATTTTGGCTGTGAAAGTATGGAAGCGGCATCTTAAAATATTTTTATTTGTAAAAAACAATCACGGGATGCCAGGAACACCGGGAATGCATAGCTAGTCGGGTTAGAAGCGACTTCTAAAATATGTATATGTAGGGTGAAAGAGGAGTGGTATGTGTTAGTTAAAACAAAAAAAAAAAACACCCGAACGCATGGCAAGCACAGCGACGAATGCAATTATTGTAATTAAATAAACTAAGAGAACTATTTGTCGGGGTAGCTACTTGCGCATAAGCAGGTATAATTTGCCGATCCACTCACAAAATGCCTATCGTCGTTTTCTATTAATATAATGGTGCTAATATATACTGTTTTTTTCGCTAAGTATGTGGAGAGGAAAGGAATTTAACAGAATTTCACTAAGCACAATAATTTTTAACTATTTGTTTTAATAGGTAGCTACATCAATTATTCTAACTATATGTAGTCCGTTATCTTATATTCACGTTATTTGCTATGGCAGTTTGATATTTACCTACCTACATTACTATATTTTCCGCTTACATAGTCAGAAAAAACACAAAATTTGTCGATTCCGGAATCGCGGGATTTATTTTAATATAGTGCAAAAGTGCAAAGTATCAAAACCGTTGATCCCGCAACACCTCAACAAAATCGACGTCTTACGACAAAGGACGAATCATCTCGGTCCTACGGGCTACGGTACGAGCACTACGGGCACTCGCCGTCAGTCGCAATTAGTGAATCGTACGATCCGTAGTGAAGTATTGTTTGTAGAAAATAGATCGCAAATAATAATAATAGTGTTGTGAACGTTGCCGCGTTGGGAGTTTTACGATTTTGTGCGTTTTTATCGATAAATAGAAATAGTGTGGATTCTTTTTTTTGAGCTTGTCATTAGATATTTGATTTATTATTAATTCTTATTTTCCCATTTACTTGATTATAGAGGTCAGATAGGCAGCCGCTCCATGTAATTACTAGTATTCAGCTGTATCTGGTTAGACTTGAAGCCGACCCTAACGTAGCCGGGAACAGGCTAGGCAGATTGATTTTGATTAGATAAATATTTTCAGATATTTACATGGTTTCTTAATATTGTTGTTCATTATTTTTAGCATCAACAGTGCATATAATTTTTGACACAGTTTTCATCGTATAATGTATTTGTTTACTTCTTACGTCTGTACTCTAAATGATTAAACGTATATGTAGGCATTTATTATTTATATTACTCATTGCAGTCATTATACTTTAATGACTACTAGGCAACCACAGTATACTCGTGTATTTCGAACTTCATTTTTATTAGGTACCACCTACCATGCCATGAATAGTTACACCCTTTTCATTCTCTTAAGGCGAAGGAGGTAGCCCGCGAAATTCAAATTTTCTTACGTTTTTTGCTATTTGCAGCAGGCTTAGCATGACGCTTTGTATTTCTTCGAAGAATAGACATGGCTCTTTCTATACAAAGTGACATATCGTTTCTCCATTTTTCACATCTCACCGTAGAAATCCTTCTACAATCTGTCATTTTCTCTTTCGTTTCTAACGATCTTTGTCTAGGTCCTTTTTTATGTAGAAGGATTTCTACGGTGGGATGTCAAAAAAGGAGAAATGAAATGTCACTTTGTATAGAAAGAGCCTTGTCTATTCTTAAAAGAAATACAAAGCGTCATGCTAAGCCTGCCTGGTCACTATCAGGGTGTAAGTTGATCTAAATATGATTCGCGGCCGTATCAAATATTTATAGAATTATAATCATAAAAATCATCAATACAACTCTCTAAGTTCATATTACCTTATTGAATGACTATTTCATGAAATTATAACTTTGAGGCCAATTTTGACTGAAGGAGTATTGCTGATTCTAATGATTATAATTCTGTAAAGCCATGTTTGTTACGGTCGCGAATCACAACCTTACACTGACCTGAAACGTAAGAAGATTTGTATTTGACGGGCTACCTCATCCTACCCCCTTAAATTAATTTTGGTTTATTTACAAGTTACATCATGCAGCATGCAGTTTAGAAATCGATTTCGCAAAAACGTTTCGTATGTCATGAAAAAGCTTGTCTTTTCACCTGAATTCTTCGGCCCTAAGAATTTGATCATAATCATCTCAATATCCAATTCCTTCCTAGACATAATGATTTTTCACACAACCTGATTTTTTTTTTTGTCTTGTTGGCCTTTTGTTTTGGGTGGGAAATTATCAAATTATCAAATAACTTCTCCCGCTCTGGGCGGAACGGGAGGGTGTCTCAGACTCTTGCTGACTAAAACCCTCCCGTGTTCCTTCCGATGCCTGTGTGTTGCCAGAGGCCTCGGTATCCGGACTTTCCCGCGACTTGTCTTGTTGGCCTGAACCTAATCTTATAAAAAATGGTGCATCCTTATCTGTTGAAGTTGGGTAATGTCTGTTAGCATGACCTGCTATTATGTAGTTCAGTTTTGCAATGTTTAATCCTACAGTTGGTACTGAGTCTGCTGCCTAGTTTTCACTAAAGTCGCCTGGCGCGAATTAGATTGATTCTGGCGAAGATTTAATTTCTATAAAGTGGTAATTTTAAAATACCCACACATTATTTTGTCTTCTCTTTTCGAAATGCGACTTTTGTTTGATCCATTATAGAACAATGAAGATTAATTGAAAGTTATCAGTAGAGTAGCCTTTTCTGGGAATCTGCTGTGTATTATAAAGCGTTAGGTACCGACCTACTATTGATTTCAACCACGAAATTAAACTTATGAACTTCCACTGAAAGCTCAAATACATTGTTTTTATTTAAAAACTACTAACACTCATTACAATTATTCCTATTAAAATATATTGTAACGGTCATTAATATTTTAATTACTCTAATAATAATGGCACAGTGGTCCAGTAATTACCCAAATTATATGAGACTGAATTATATTATTAGTTCGTTTTTTTCATACGCAAATCATATGCGATTCATCCTTGGTGCGTAACGTTTCGTTTTGTGTCGGATGTCCGTATTTTGAATATATTTCTTCAGTTATTCATACAAAATTGTAAAAAACGCCTTTTGTTTTATTTTTAGAGTTCGTTATTCGTCGTCATAACTAGGAAAAAGTTGGTCCTTTGTCCCTGAAGAAGGACCAATTGTTTTCGTCCGATAAATAGATTGTACTTTGTGAAGTGTCTTTAGAGTTCTTGTTTAATTGATAGGTATTTGAATAAAACTTCATTGTTTATAGACTCAATAGTATAAACAAGTGAAAATGTTATATCCTGTGACTTTGTGAGGTGATTTGAGTGACATTGAATTAAAAGTGTTAAGTGCCAATTACAATGAAGAAAATAAAACGAATGTTCTCCTTCGGGAAAGGAGGTAATAGTTTATTGTGTAATCAACACATACACCACACATACATCAACATATACATACATAAATAACTCACGCATTCTTTCCAGGGGGTAAGCAGAAACTACAGAACGCCACCTGCTCAGATCCTTACTTACTCCTTTTGCTTCGTTTACGCTCATCAACTATTTTTTTATAAAGCCACTAGCTTCTGCTTCAATCAAATCAAACAAAAACAAAATCAAATAACTTCTCCCGCTCTGGGCCGAACGGGAGGGTGTGTCAGACTCTTACTGACTAAAACCCACCCGTATTCCTTCCGTTGCCTGTGTTGCCAGGGGCCTCGGTAACCCTTTAGTACCTTCTGCCTTCGACTTCATTTGCGTGGATGTCGTAAGACACCACAATATACCTACTAAAATAGCAACCACATTTTACATAGGTACATTCAGACAAACATAAACAGATAAAAATTATAACAAACTATATTTTCGGCATTAGAATCGTTCCCAGCCCTCGTAGCAATAACTTTTTTTTTTCAATAATATTCAATGTACAGTTTTAACTTCTATACGATTTTATTATAAGTATAGGCTAACTAATGACCCTGTTCTTTCTCATTGTCGATGCTACATTCGTAGCTCCATTAACTCGCACACAATCTGAATAAATTCTTTTCTTGAATAATGTCTAATTCTGCTCTTAAATGATGGTCTAGAAACCTAATTGTATGTGAAATTGTATACATTTAAGATAACTATTATTACACAAGATCTACTTACTTGATGTTTGAGCGCACTGTTAACGCGATGAAACATCATAGAAATTATTTTACCTCGTTGGTTCAGTCGCAAGCGCTACTGCTGAGCCTGGGTTCGATTCCCGGGTCGGGCAGTGTTATTGGGTTTTCCCATCTGGAATTTCTCAGTAGCAGCCCGGAGTCTGGATTTGTGCCCGGTTGATGGCTATAGGCTCGCCCCTATTACATGAGACTTAAACATAACTGGCCAAATGTAGGTGTACTATAGGTACACCTCTGACTTTCCTTTCGGGGAATACAGGCGTAATGTTATATGTTTTTAATTATAATAATATGGAATTATTATTATTATTAAATCAGTAGTTACACTTCGTTGTTCAGATTTTTCTTACTACCTGAGCAAAGCAAATTCCTATTGTGTAAGTTCTTTATTATTTCAAAGTCTCTCTTTACATACAAAACTTATCATGACCTAAATGTGTAGCGCAAATTGCCCTAAATTACCTATACGGAAATGCAAACAAGGACCAGTCCGTTCATCCATCCTGTCAAAAACACATGCTCGGGAACACCTCGACACTCGCCTACTCCCAATTTACGATGACATCACTCACGCAATACATACCGTCCAATTGTAACAACAGCTCGAGGTGTCGACCTTGCCCATAAGATATTTCATAAATGAATACCACTTTATTTATTTGTTTATATATACTTTATTACAAAAAATAATTCAAACACTACAAAATATACAATGGGCGGCTTTATCGCTTTCTGCGATCTCTTCTAGGCAACCATGGAATGGACAGTGATTTGTCTGGACATAAAGTGGGGCTGTCGTTGGCGCAAAAAATAAGTATATAATATACTAGAATAGATACACAAATATATACATATCCTAAATAATATATACCTAAATACATACATACTAAATATAAAAGCAACGAAAATAAATGAAGACTATAGATAATTACAGTTACGAGAACAAGATCACAACGACAAGTAATGTTATCCACTTTTTTATGAATTAAGACGTAATGAGCATGTTTTTGGTTTGCAAAGGCCCAGCATCTCTGATGTCATTTGTTTTAAATTGATGTCGTTAATGATATGATTTCTTTGATGACCGATAGTTGCTGTTGAGGCCTGTTTAGTGGGCGATGGGCTGAATTCATTCATTGACAGAAGGTACTCGTACATAGATAGAAGAAACGAGGTCCTTAGTAGTATAGAATACTCTTTATGAAGCATGGAATACACATGCCACGTAGTAGTACAAGAGCATGCTACTTTCGAGCAAATGCTTCTTAGTATCATTAAACTAGCACGTGTACACGAAAAGAGCATGAGTATTGTACAGGCACAGAGAGCATGCTACCCAAAGTTCGTTTTTAAATCCCAGAGACTAATATGACATTTCAAATTATTGTTGTTTGGTTTTTAAATAGTTTGACATTTGCACCTGTCAAATTTTTCTCCGAGATTAAAAAACAGACTTTAGTAGCAAACGAGCATGCTTATTCGTAGCATGTGTATTCCAGGCTTAAAGTAAACCGAATTGCAGATATAAATGTAGAAATTTTACATAGGGTGACACAATGGACGATCGACAAGATCGTCCATTGTGTCACCCTATGTTGCATTTTCCAAATAAGGTTGATTAGCTATTTTTGCTAATTTGGGTGTACACTATAGAAAATTCTATCTATCCTTCTAAAGTTGATAAAACTGTCCACTTTCTGGCTATAAGTAAATAATTCCTTCCACTTACAGTGTGATAGGTTGTGATGACCAAAAATAATTTTCAACTGACTTCCCGAAATTATATTAGTCAGTTTTTTAAATATTCAAACAAAGCAGCTTCAATAATTAGCACAAACGGTTGAGTAATCCAAACAGTATTCTCAGAAATCTTTTTTCCTACCAAATGATTCACACATGCCTTTAAACCTCCGGAAGACGTTCAAAGCTTCGCAAGATGGTTCGCGGATTCACATAAAAGAAAGATTTTGATTGAAGTCACATGTTTTGACCCCCTGACCTCTAAATGGTCACTAACTAGGGTCTTTATGAATCCTAAAAGTACCGTCAATTAGTTTTAGTGTCTAATGATGTCATTGTATTTTTGAACAGTCGACGTTCAATTCAATTGACCTTGCGTGCTGAAATACAGGTTGTAACAGTTATCACTGCGATTCTCAATAGAGTTACAGTGGGAGGTATATACAGTGGAACAGAGCAGTAGGCTAAGTTCCGAATGAATTAGTTTGAAGGATCGTTGTGGTGGGTGGAATTTTTTCTCATGGTTATCTTTTTAGCCATAAACGTTCCGTAGAAATATATGGTTATGCACCAGAAGCCATTTCCTTATTAAACAGTTTGATATTTTAGTTCCAGTCCATTAAAGTAATATGTAACAGTTTTTTTGTTCGTGCTAAAATATGTATTAGACAAGCTGTCTTACATTTTATACGTGTCGATAGAAACCTATTGATTTCATTAAGCCGTTATTCTGAACAAACTAGTGATACATCGCCCGAGCTCGCGGTGCAAAAAAGTCAATGTAATACTTTACCCTCCCGAGGAAAATATAATTAGATTACGAGATTATAATATTATTACATTTATTACAGAATGAAGTCTTAAACTACTGCTTCCATTTGTGTAAAAATAATGTATAAGAATAGACTAAGCGTTGATTCTTCGATCTTAGTTCACTGCGTAATTTTGACTAAAATTCGTTGTCGTCGAACTGTTTCGCACAGTCTGTGTTGTGTCATCCCGTCGGTCTAGATCTCTTACTTTCAGTAACACGAACGCAGTCAACTGTTCAACATTTTTCAGTACTTTTGATAAAATATTAAATGTATTTGAGGATCTATATTGTGTATGTTGAGAGGACTGTGGAACGAGTTGAGCGGCGGCGTCGGGAACCAGGTGCTTAGTGAAGCGTTTAATTGGTCTTTTGATACGGATTTGAATGACGTTGGTGGTTTTGAGTTTGACATGCTTATGTTTACCTACTCTTTGAGAGGTTAAGCGTGAAGTTTGTATTTATGTTTGGAAAATAGAGTTATGTTTATGGTTTTTTTTTGTGAGTGAAGTGAGGTTAGGAACGTCGATATTTTATTGCAGCAATTGTGGTGAAATGAAACATCATGATTTTTTTATTATTCTGCTACACTGTTTCCTTGTTGACAAATTGCTTTGTAAAAATAATTGGTGCAATCAGCAATTGCAAAAATGAGCCTAATATCTTTTGAAGTTACTGTGAGTCGTTTATAATTATCTCTTGTCTTTAGTGACTACAAAAAAATATATACGGATGAGTCGCTTATTACCTGGTACTTGTTGAAAGGCCTTCACTGTCCTCCCATACATATTAACACTGTTATTTGAAAATATTGTAAAAGTCAATTATTATTGAAAGGGTAACCATGGGAGTTTCTTGCCGGCTCTTCTTCATAGGAAACGACCAATATTGGAACCGTGCATCTAGCTTCTGACATTTCATAAGTGCCCATAATATATGGTTTATGACTTTATGAGAAATAAATATTTTGATTTTGATACAACTCAATCGAAAACTAAAGTGTTAAATGAGTGAACAAAAGAGACTAGTTCCGTTCTTAATGATATCTTTAATGATAAACTCTCATTCATTAACTGCACATTGCATGAATAACCTGAATAGGTCAAGAAACAATGTCAGTTCATTACTATGATGATATTCTGCAAATAACGAAATGATCTTAGAGTCATTCTGTATACAGTACTTACATGGGTTTGTTTACTTTCAATTACTGAAATTACTGTAATATAAAAGATTGCATAGTGAATCGCTAGATTTAAAGTACGGTTATTGAAAAAACTTAGTTTATGATATAGTGGCTTTTTTTTTGGGTGGGAATTTATCAAATAACTTCTCCCGCTCTGGGCGGAGCGGGAGGGTGTGTCAGACTCTTACTGACTAAAACCTACCCGTGTTCCTGCCGTCGCCTGTGTTGCCAGGTGCCACGGTATCCCTTTCCCGCGACCCCGGCAGGCATCGGCCCTAGCGGACCCCTACACTTGTGCTGACATCTCTTTGAGGCGCGCGAGGAACACAACGCACCGTCGACCCGGGCCAGGTCCTTGTGATTCTCTGTGAAGAGTCTCGATTTTCGTTTGGTGATAAAAATTGGTGCTTGGTTTCGCGTATTGATAATGTTTAAACGGAAAATGATCAGCATTGGATTTGGCTTAGATGTTTAGACTAAGCCGGTAACTTCTTACTTCTCTTACTTAACCGTTAAATGCCAATTCGAGAACAATGTGTATGCATTTTCATAAGATAATCATATCTCTTCGAGGTCACAATTACCTATTACACCCGAAAAACATATTTTGATTACTGTCCATACGTAACACGAACGGGCAACTATGTTGTGTATGTAACTTATGCTTTACTCATTTTATCCTTAATCTTCTTTCACAGAGGAATCGAAGAACGCCGCCCGCATTTTCACAGAACAGTCATCGCACCTTCTAGAACGTCTGGAAGTTCTGGAGAGGCAGCTTCATGAGAGGATAGCGAGCCACATTCCTCGTGACCTGGACACGTTAGAGCACCTGGTGCTGCAGCATAAGGACTGGGAGACCACAGTACATACCCTCACTAGCGATGTGGAGGAAGTGCAGACTACGTTCAGAGGTAAGACTTCCTTAAATAGTTATTCTGAACCTGTTAAGCCCTGCGCGACACCGATTCGGAGTCAAACAATAGAAAATTAATTGTGTCTCATTAGCTGTCCTTGACCAATTAAAAGCAACCTTTTCTTGTTTTGTGGCGATTCTGGAAAAAAAAATAATTCGTGGTTTGTAAGAAATAAATGCTGTTGCAGAAATCAATTATTAGTAAACACGGCGTTTGCTGATGGGTGTAAACAAAACCCATAGGACGCCACGTGCTACGATCAGACAAGACGTTATGTCAGTTTTAGCTTCCTAATAAACGTTCTGGATCATTATCATCATTATCGACACCACGACTTAACGCACTGTAAGCATTTCTTTTGCTTGTGCTAATCCCCACGTTCCAGTGCCAGCCTCATCCAAGTTTTACCCCCGATGGCAACAATGTTGTCTCAATGGCATGTATGGATCAATCGCCGTCCTTCCTCGCATCATCTCCTCGCGTAGCGCTGGGATGACTACGGCGTAGCACTGCGTTATGACGTAGCAGATGACGTCATAGCATAGCACCACCCACACAAGGTTCTGCCTGTATCTCCAGTATTTTCTTGACTTAATTATAATTATAACATTATTATTTCCTTTTCTCCAGGCATCGCCCTCAAGACTCCCGCCATGAAGAAGAACCTCGACAAAGTGATGGGCAAGTGGAACGACATGCAGTCCAAGAGCCAACTCTTTGTCGAAAGGTAAACAGATGTTATTATAATTTAGATAATTATGAACTCCTTTGGAGTGAGTGTAAAATTAATTATTGTTTTTTTTGGGAGAAACAATTTTGCTTAAGTTTCCTTCAAATATTTCAAATTATTTGACCACAAAAGTCATACAGTAATTATTAAAATATATTTTTACAAAAGAAACACTACGTTTATTGGTCTGTATTCTACTGCAAACAAAAATTTGGTCGTTTGGGACCTAACATTAACTTTAAGCTTATTTTACTAAAATATTTTGAAATATAAATCTAATAATTTTGTATTTTGTATGCAGGCTCAAGTTTGTGGAGATCGTAGTGAACAGCATGGAGGAGAACCACCAAACGATATCCGAGTTCGAGATCAAACTCGCGCAGTTCAACGACTTGCCCAACGATGTTGAGATGCTGAAGGATGTAAGTTATTTATTTATTAGTAGTAAAAGGATACATTAAGACAAACGAAGAATTTTTGCGTCATCCATAAGCCCAAGTTCGGCAGGATTTTATCGCGCACTGGATTTTCAGCTCTCGGTGTTTACCCGAGCGTTGAGAATCCAACAAAGTGCATCCCAGCGCGTTTAAAAGACACACTATTTTCGACTCTCGGTGCTAAGCAGAGTGTTGAAAACCAGTGTGCGGAAAAAAATTGCCACGGGAAAAAATCTCCCAATCAAACTTTTTTTTTTGGTAACGGTGTAGAAATCGTCAGGGGCGGACGGAGGGGTCCGTCAGACTTCTACTGACTAAAACCACCCCATGTTCCCTCGCACATTTGCACCGGGGGGCTACGGGGGCACTTAAGCACTCTGCAACTCAGCCCCCGACGCCCGTGCAAACCTAGACTAAGAGAAGAAAATCTTACTTCAGACCCGTTCATAATTTTGGTCCTAGTTTCCAAATAGGACCAAAACTAGCTGTGCATCTGTAAAATTAACCTTATGCATTTGTATATACACATCATCGTGTTACAATCTTATCACTTCTAATAAAAAACTTGTTAAAGTTGGACCCTCGACTTGTATCATCAATCAAACAAGACGACTTTCTACGCTCAATTACTCTATTAAATCCTGACTCTTCCCCACTAGATGCACGAAGACCTCCTCCGCATGCAAGTAGCAGTGAGCAAGCAACAGATTCAAGTAGACCAGATGAATGATGACGCAGAGAACTGCCGCCGTCTAGTGGAAACATCCAGGGCTGGTCTACCACACTCCTCGCTTCCGAGAGCAGGGAAGCACATCGACCTGGAGAGATTAGACAAGGAAGTGTCTCAGCTGAATAATAGGTGGAACAATGTGTGCACTCAGTTGGCTGAGAGGTAAGTGAAATGACTCCATTTTTGATGCCCAATGAGCTCGAACCCCTTTTTTTTCTTTTTATAAACTTGTATTTAATATATATATTATATTTTAATGTAAACTTGTATATTGTTTAAGATTTGTCAAATTATTTAATTTATTAACAAAAAAAAAAAATATTTCTACATTTGAAAAAAGACCATATTTTTATTTTGTCACTCAAAAAAAAATCTCTGATTTTGCTTATCCTTATTTGTGGGCAGTATCATTGCAAGGCGATCTTGATTGATATCAAATAAGTTTTTGCGTCTCTACTGTTGGCTGGATATTTTTTAGCTCTTTATGTAACCGGGCTGGGTTACATAAAGAGCTAAAAAATATACTTAAAACAAGTGTTTAAATAAACCAGCAATGTTAAATAAGCAGCTAGTTTCTTTGGAGCTTGACATTGTTTTCTCATATGATAGAATAATAAAAGAAATAAAAGGACTATTACTTACTAATCTTTTTATAACTCTTTTTTATTACTCTTTCCACAGACTCCGAAGCTGCGAGGCAGCCTACCAACTCCTGCGCAATTACAACGCCGGCCTAGAAAAAGAAGCCGAATGGATCGAAGATGCATACAGCAAGCTGCAGGCACAGCCGCCTATCGAAGTTAGGCCTAAGGAACACTTTGAACCGACAAGGGTGAGAATTACAAATACCAGGACAACATTTATTTTGGTCCTTTGGTATCTTCAGTCTTTAGGACTTCGAGTTGAGAAGATAGGACATTTATAAGGATACTTTCTACCAGGATTTTAACATCAGAGTCAAATACTAAATTAGGTTGATTTCAACTTGCCACTGGTTTTGGTCAATTTAAGTCCTTAATTTTAAGGGTTGTTTGAATTTTAACATACAACAGTAAGAGGAAGGGAGTGACTAATCTGGTCCTCGCTGAATATATTGCATTATTACATGAATGCATGTAAATTATTAACTTCAAAAATGATTAAATAAGTTGGTTTTGGTCCTTCGAGTCGGAATAAGATTATATATATATATATAAGAACGCATGTTATGATTATTTGGTCAACGAGAACGGGAGTTTTATTTTAAATCCTATAAAGGTGTGATATCCACGACAATTTAATAATCAAAACGATAACACATTTTTGCACTTTGTAACTTATCTATGATTTAAAAGGATCCGGTCCGGTCCGGGATAACGAAACATTTTAACTTCACGAAAAAATGTATGTCCATTTTTGCACCTAACTAATTCTAATGTTACCGGGTGTTATGTGGTCCTTCACAGAATCTACTCACAAGCGTCGTGGAGAGGACGCCTAAGATTGAGAAGGTTAACGTTGACGGTGGCAGATACATACGAGAGGCCAAGGTAAATATCAGTATATTAATCGATGTCTTAGACATTCGATTAGGCTGTGGCGTTTTGTGGATTATTCAGTGATTTTTTCACTGTTTTATTTTCATGCCTGGTTGAAAATGTTTCACTGACTCAAAAGACCAAACTATCACGCGTTTGGTCTTTTTGCCTTAGATATGTGCGTAACGTTTTTAGGTATTATTGTTTATGAACATATCTAAGTATTTTAACACAGTTAAACAAATTCATTGGCTGTCAAACAATATAGATTAAGACCAAAAACCACAAAGCGCCAAAAATCATGTCATAATCAAGATTTTGATGATGAGAGGTTCTGAGTGAAGTGAGTTCGGTCCAGCGTTTCGTTCCTGCTATTGTCTGCTTCGTTCTTTGTCTTTTGGGTCTCTTGAAGTCTCTTCGTATATCAGAGGTGATTTAGGCTCAAACTCGTCACAATGCACGAACGCTTCCGCCCCTAAAAAATAACGCTTGCGTTTTTATACTAAACGATGCTTTGCCACTTAACTTTTTAATCGATTGGAATCGATTGCTTTCAACTAATCGTAATCATGTGAATGCGAGATGTTTGTGTGATCGACACTTAACTATGAAAAGCAATTTATTACTGCTATAGTTTGCATTGTGTGACTAAATGTTTTGTGGATTCTATAAGAGTTCATATTGTTGGGCGTGCTTTGTCATTCGACACTTTAAAAAAAAATGTAATTCATCCTCCTTAAAAAAAATACTGTAAGACTCAGGCATTACTTTCGGAAATCCACGACAGTAAAATGTTATGCAAAAATATTTTACAGTAGCTGTTGCCCGCGACTTCGTCTGCGATCCAGGATGAAAAGTAGCCTTTGTCCTTCTCCAGGTCATGGTCTACCTATGTGCCAAATTTTATCCAAATCCGTTCAGCCGTTTTAGCGTGAAAGCGTAACAAACAAATAAACGGATTTCGGAACTAATATTATAATCTGGAAAGTGCCAGATTATAATATTAGTTAAGAAAACCGTTACAATTTTTCCTAAAACTTTTCACGTAGACATCTTATTTTTTTCCTAATAGTACATAAATTTCGACCTAAGACGCATAAGGTCTGATATGGAATTTCACAAGTTTAGAGGAGAGTCCAAAGAAAATCCTTGATAAAATCGTAGCAAAACTATTGTCTATTTTCGATTAGGCTATCAAAGATAGTATAATGTTTTTAACTTGTTAGCCTAATTGAGAATAAACAATAGTTTAGACACGATTTTATCAAGAACTTTCTTTTGACTCTCCTCTAAACTTGTGTAATTCCATATCAGACCTTATGCGTCCTAGGACGAGATATATCACATACATAATTAAATTGACCTACCATAAAAAAGTTTCCGTTTCGGCGGAATTCAAAAAACTACGAGACCATATTCAGAACGCGAATTTGAAATTCAAATTAATTTCTTGTGAATAGCTTCTAAAATGTCTACAAATGAGTTCATTGTTCTTTATAAATGTGGCTTTGCATGCATTGTTTTGGTGTCGCAATGTTGCCAGACTATAAAAAAACTACCATTTTATGTAAAAAACAGCACTATCTGTGGGTTTTCTGTTTGAATATACACAGTTCTTTTGCTTAAATATGCACGAAATGGGTGCTAGTCTAGTGTGGCCTCACATTTGGTGTTACACGCTTTAAAAATACCTGTGTACTATACAGGCCAATCTTTTCCATCCAGCATGATTTCATTCCCGCTGTGGGCTGGACAAGTGTTGTCAGTGAAAAACTTTGAAAGATTGAATGAAGGTTAGGGCCAGTAATTAAATTGTAGTACGAATAATGAGCTATGTTTTTTCTTTGTAAAC
This sequence comes from Atethmia centrago, assembly GCA_905333075.3. Lineage (NCBI taxonomy): Eukaryota > Metazoa > Arthropoda > Insecta > Lepidoptera > Noctuidae > Atethmia > Atethmia centrago. Next base: position 23,395,208 of record HG995385.1, read on the forward strand.
TGTTAACTGTAAGGAGAAACATAGTTTATCTTTTAATAGCTACTGGTCTTTTAAGTCGATGAACTTCGAATGTGTGTACCTATGATCGTCACCCTCTCATATTTTATGTTTCATTAAGTCCTGTAAAGGTGTGCAAGTTATTATGAAAGGTTTTAAAAATTATTCTAATGAAAGCCTAATTTTAGCAAGCAGACTGTTCTTTTCCACGAAACAAAAAAGTTTCAATTAAAATCGACCTTTTTGTTTTTGTTCCAATTTTGAATAAAGAATATTTAAAAAAAGAACAGTCTGCTCTCTAACTAACAGCCCTAATAACCCGCTTGACCCTAACCCGACATAGATATACTCCTCGAGATGTCAGCGATACGCTGAATGGCTTTGCGACGAGGTACACCCTTCGCTGGACATGCGTCACCTACGCCGTCAAGCAGACGTCGAGCTAGCCGAACGCTTCCGAGCTCGGGGCCGAAGCGATCCCGAACGCATCCCGGCGGGATCCGAAGCAGTTGCAAGAGAGCTGGATGATTTGAATGCGAACTACCAACGATTGATGGATATGTTATATGAGAGGCTCAGGAGGATCGCCGCCGCTAATCCAGGAGACATCGTTACTTTGGTGAGTGGCTTTTGTTTTTTTTTCCTGTGCTTGGGTCACACTTATTGGATGAGGCCAAGCGTTAGTCTCTTGTCATTTAATAGGTATCTGTGTTTATACTGATCGTTCTGAAAGAATCGGCGAATCTTGTAAATGTGGTCCATGGCATTATGATTTTCTAGTTGAGCAGCAATAGGAATTAGGAATCTACTTCTATTAAAATCACTTCTATGATTTATGAGATAAAAGCAATTAAGGATTTGCATTTATGCAAAACACACATATAAATGAATTCAATTATCATTTATAATTTTCATGCAAATGGAATAAATTTTAGGAATTAGTATTTCTTATATAAATCGTAATTTACAGAATGCTACATTCATAGTATGTAGTACATTAATTGCACTAGCAACCAAAGATGAAAAATAAACCAATTGAATGTACCAAAGAGGTTTATAAGCAGAATTAATACAACCTCTGTGAATGGCTTTATTAATAAGAAACGTGTATTTATGATGCATTTCAAATTACAAGCCGTGCCACGGCGAAATATCTATAGTTTTATGAAGTAATAATTTTAATGAAGTTATAAAGGCTCCTTCAAACAGGCGCGAAAAGACACCGCGTGTAGCGCTACAAGCGGTGCCTTTGTGTCGCGTCGCGTCGCGTGTCGCGCTTGTTTGTAAGAGTCTTAACTCTAAATCTAGATAATCTCGTATTTTCGGACAAATCCGACAGTGGTAGAATTTTATTTACTTACTAGTCTAAAGCAAGGAATAGCTGGTTTAATGCAGCAAAACTATTGCTAGCCTGTTACATTTTATGCAAAGCTGTGTTTTTTTAGTATGTTGTTATGGAATCACGAACGTTATTTATTCCACTGGCAAATAACATTAGTCCTATTCTAACTATAAACTAAATAAATACCAAACTTGTTTCTATCAAGGAAACACCAACCACAATACCTTTGCAAAAGGGTAAGGTTATTGAGACGCTGACAACACCTAAACCGCGGTCACTGTCAGACTGTATAGAAAAGAAAGAGAAGTGCGATGACACAACGCTGGTAATTTATTGCAAAATATGAAGCAATTATCTAATTTCTCAACATTGAGTTGAGTAATCGAAAATAAAAAAAAACCAAGTTCTGCATTCAAATAAGACGTTGTTTTTATTAATTAAATACATAATGTATGTTGATATTTAATACATATATTTAGTATCGAGTATTTTTTCAAAACGTGTTTTGGTAACAACCAAGTTCTGGGAAATATATTCAAAATTAACACATATTTTTTCCGCTACCACAAACTATACAGATTTATTTTGGGCATTTAACTCTCGTCAGCGCCTTAAAAAAAATTTGCAGGTACGTCTGTCGTATAAGCCCGTTTTAATAAAATCGCGAAAAACTAGTTTGATACAAATACAAATGTCATTACAAATTTGCTGAAAGCAATGTCACGCGTAGAGCCGACCTCGTAAACAACCCATTAATGTAAAAAAAAAAACTAAATTGCTTCGCACTTGAAATATGGCTGTAATTTTGTGGTTTTTATTTTTATTGCTATCTGGATGTAGTATCTCGAAAATGTATCTAATGTTGTTTGAAGCTAGAGCATTATTTAAAGCTCGCAAAATATTTTTCTGGTCCTAGCAATATGTAATTTGAAAAAGACCGGCCAAGTGCGTGTCAGACCACGCACAATGATAGGGTCCGTAGTTGGGATGAATTTATCCCAAGAACAAACATAACATTGTAGTTGAAAAACATGTTCTCCCGTACATTCCAACTACAAATGTAAGTTGGTCGACTATTACTCGTTAACTTCTAAAGCCTACTTAGCTGTAATAGTTTTTAACCTTTTAACTTCGTTATATAGTTTAACCTTGTTAAATACTTAAACGAAAAAATAGGTTCCACAAGAACTCATGCGAAAAGTCTCTGAGCTAAGCCACGGACAGACAGACAGACGGACATGACAAAACTAAAGGGTTTCGTTCCTTGTTGACTACGGGACCCTAAAAGCAGGAGCAGGCAACCCTAAGTGCAATGCGACTAGACCAGTCACTATTTAGACGTACATAAAACTATTTTATTTTAGTCTCAGTCTTCTTCAGAATATTCAGCTTCTCAGTCTCCCGTTCCAAGAATAACACACAAACGCATTAGCGTATTTATTTATTCTATCAGGCGCCGGCGCTTTCTATCATCCATGTATTCAACACACAGTGTAACCGTGACACGTAGATGGAAAACCTCACGCTCACGTCGCACGAACGTTTCCCTAATTCACTTACGTGTAGTGATGTCACCATTAGGTCATCAGTCGGACATCTCTCAAGGCCGTTCACTATTTAAATTTTACGTTAAGTATTTCCGAATTCGAATTGAAATAACGATTTTGTTGTTGATGGTAAATTCGTTGCTTGAACTCGATGGGTTCGAATTTAGAAGCCGTTGGTATCGACAAACGGCTTCTTTTTGACAAACAATTGGGACTCATATATTGATAAACGAGCAAGGACAGTCTAACAATGGACTAAAAGCTTTTGTGAAGCCTTAAAGAACTTAAAAAAATGGCATATCTAAATACCTCTTCTGAGTTTTGGCAAAAAGGATATTTATTTAAATGAATACATATTTGGTCTCTGTTTTAAATTATATTCATCCTAGAACGAGCTCAATGACTAATCGTTCCAAAATACATACACAAGCTGACCTCAAAAAATTACCTTGGCGAATAAGCATTCAAAAATAATTTTGTATTTCAACTGCCGCCAACACCCACATTCCCAAATATTGCCAAAACAATTGCGTCTCTCACAGAGATATCTTCAAATTGCATTTAATAAAATTAGTGAAGTACCATTTATTATCCTCCTACGATTTCTGCTTATATGTACAAAACGTGGGTATTAAAACCAGTCTTATAAGGAGATGGCTTGATTGGTCTTAGACTTTAATATGATGATTTCACTGTAGGTAGGTTAGCTATCTGATTAAAGTGAACTATTGTGACCGACAGTTTTATACTTTATTTAAATTTTTGGGATTGTTATACAGGGTGACATTGAAAACATGCGACAAATCGAAATGGGAGATTGTACTCATCATTATGAACAACTTTTACTAAGGGACCAAAGCTACAATCCCAAAAAAAAAAAAACTGCTGTCCCCTACATTTATGTTCGCAATACCTCATCAAAATGTAGGAAAATGAGATTTTTTTTTTTGGGATTACAGCTTTGGTCCCTTAGTAAAAGTTGTTAATAATGATGTATACAATGTCCCATTTCAGTTTGTCGCAAGTTTTCAATTTCAACCTGTATAGTTAGTATGTATTTATCTATTATATAGCATATATCTATGTATCTATTATGATTTATTGTACTTATATACTTTTTATTTGCACCAAAGACAACCCCATTTTATGTCCAGAAAATCTATAAATAAATATTCAAATTTATAGTAATATCGGTATGTAACCGTCCCTCTCTAGGCCGAATACCTTGTCTAACACGAGCGTTGATTACTGCTTTTACTCATTGAATTTAGGCGTATTTCAGCCTATTAAATCCAGGTCTCATAGCAAAGTTTCTATATGTTAAGAGGTTTAGATCAAATTGATTTCGTGAGAAACGAAAATTTCTTTAGATTACCTCGGCTACCTCATTAACCTAAAGCAATAAACCCAGACGGTATCTCTTTTGAGGTCTTGAGTTCGATCCTCAGGTCGGGCAAAGTTGTAATTGGTGTTTTCAGTTAGAAAGTTCTAAGTTATAGGTTAGGATTGCAGCTGTGCGATAGAGGAAGATACGTTCACTTACAAGTCTCGCCCACTATCAAACAAGTATCTTAAGTTGTTGGAAAACTGTGGGAGGAAGAAAGCATACCGCAACAAGCTTTATTCAGGCATATAACAATATTAGCATGTAATAAGCCGAGCCATACCACGAATAAGTTTAATTAAATAAAATGAAATCGTTTATTATCCCGATCTACAATAAATACATATTATAATAACGCAATAAACATGAATAGATCTTGGCGATGGTATTAAGGCTTCTACAGACTGGGGCGATATCGTGGGCGCGACAGGCAGCAATATATCTGTCGCGCCCGCGATATCACCCCAGTCTGCAGAAGCCTTTAACCGTAACTTCAGGATATAACAGGCCATAACATTGTTTAAAAATACTTTTCAGACGGGACAGTTCACCTTGAATAAATTTTTGGTCCTTCCATCCGCGCGTCATACATAAAAAATATACCTAAGACACGAGCCTTAATAATAAATTCAGCTCCGCCAAGTAAACCTCCAAAATTACCTTACAGAAGTTACGCAGCCATTACACGAAGTCTGATAACAAAGTTTTGTACAAAATCGTAAAAAAGAGCCACCATTTGCAATAAAACCTGGTAGTTGGTACATGGTTCGTTGACTCGCCTGTATAGATGCCGACAAAAAACGAATGCATACATGTCTATCCGTGACTGTTTAATAATGAGGTCGAGGACCAGTCTGCCCATGTCTTTGGAGGAATAATTAACGGTTACATTAGATTAAACTCTTTCGGTAACTATAAATATAATTGGGTAAAATCAAAACCTTAATCTGTAAAATCATATAAACAAGGTGTCGTTTTGCATTCTCGTCAAATTCAAGGAGGTAACTATGCTAATGATTCTCGACACGAATCATCAATAAAATAAGTAGGGTCGTAGTAGGTACGTACGAGCACGTACGTGGCCCGTGTGATACCGCACTGTAACTGCCCTCTTACACACACACCACCGCATACGCAAGGGGATGATTCTGTTCTGTGAAAGTGGTGTATTCTAAAATACTGTCAAAATTAAATAACTAAAAACAAGTACGTATTAATTATTGAGCAGGTATCGTAATTTTATTTTATTTATGTCTTTCATAGCAGCCTCCTGAAATTTGGCGACACCTTGTACTAGTATATGGGTCAGGAACAAATTTTTGACGTGTTGCACAACGGAAATCACAACGGAAAAGTGTCACACTGGAAAAAAAAATGCAGCGCAATATAATTATTAGGGTTGTGTGAATATTTTAGACAGGTGTAATCAAATTAATGACACTTGCCTAAAATATTCCGACGATTTACACACACCCTAATAATTATATTGCGCGCATTTATGAATATATAAAGGCTTCTGCAGACTGGGGCGATATCGTGGGCGCGACAGGCAGCAATATATCTGTCGCGCCCGCGATATCACCCCAGTCTGCAGAAGCCTTTAACCGTAACTTCAGGATATAACAGGCCATAACATTGTTTAAAAATACTTTTCAGACGGGACAGTTCACCTTGAATAAATTTTTGGTCCTTCCATCCGCGCGTCATACATAAAAAATATACCTAAGACACGAGCCTTAATAATAAATTCAGCTCCGCCAAGTAAACCTCCAAAATTACCTTACAGAAGTTACGCAGCCATTACACGAAGTCTGATAACAAAGTTTTGTACAAAATCGTAAAAAAGAGCCACCATTTGCAATAAAACCTGGTAGTTGGTACATGGTTCGTTGACTCGCCTGTATAGATGCCGACAAAAAACGAATGCATACATGTCTATCCGTGACTGTTTAATAATGAGGTCGAGGACCAGTCTGCCCATGTCTTTGGAGGAATAATTAACGGTTACATTAGATTAAACTCTTTCGGTAACTATAAATATAATTGGGTAAAATCAAAACCTTAATCTGTAAAATCATATAAACAAGGTGTCGTTTTGCATTCTCGTCAAATTCAAGGAGGTAACTATGCTAATGATTCTCGACACGAATCATCAATAAAATAAGTAGGGTCGTAGTAGGTACGTACGAGCACGTACGTGGCCCGTGTGATACCGCACTGTAACTGCCCTCTTACACACACACCACCGCATACGCAAGGGGATGATTCTGTTCTGTGAAAGTGGTGTATTCTAAAATACTGTCAAAATTAAATAACTAAAAACAAGTACGTATTAATTATTGAGCAGGTATCGTAATTTTATTTTATATATGTCTTTCATAGCAGCCTCCTGAAATTTGGCGACACCTTGTACTAGTATATGGGTCAGGAACAAATTTTTGATGTGTTGCACAACGGAAATCACAACGGAAATGTGTCACACTGGAAAAAAAAATGCAGCGCAATATAATTATTAGGGTTGTGTGAATATTTTAGACAGGTGTAATCAAATTAATGACACTTGCCTAAAATATTCCGACGATTTACACACACCCTAATAATTATATTGCGCGCATTTATTTTCCAGTGTGATACATTTCCGTTGTGATTTCCGTTGTGCAACACGTCAAAAATTTGGTCCTGACCCATATTATATTATTATCTGGCATTAATACTGCAATGAAACTTTTTGGCGCAGCTCTAAGTGTGGCACTCACTGTTATTGTTAAAACATTATTTTCACTTTTTTATTATGTTATTTGTATTTTGTGTTTCACGAGCTGTGTCCAAATAAACGTTATCCTTTCTTTCTTTCTTAGATAGATATGTGAGGAAGCCATGCGTATAAACCAAACTTACGATAAGTTTTCGTTCTGACATTTCATAAATATGAGTCTTCAGTAGCTCCTTTAAACTTCATAGATTTCATTTAATTCCATCGTGAACTGTACTCGCTCCATCATCTTGCGTGATGAAACGCTATTCAAGAAACCTTTTTATACATTTTTTATGTTGTTTACAAACTTTATTCCTCAAACTTAGTCCAGGCCGTGACGCAGCATTTTTTTATTTACCGCTGCCATCTACATGAATTCGTTTGAGAATGAATCATTGTAAAATTGGCCAATTTGTTATTTAGAACTGACGCGACGATCCAATGCCTATGCTTTGTAAAAAGTGGGAGGAAATCGGTTGGGTTTAACCAACTCTATTGTTAGTTTGAATGCTGAAACGTTTTAGGCTAAAGGAAAATATCATGAGGATTTTTAAATTGAATATTTGGACATCGACAACACACACGATGGTTTAACGTGAAAACATTTACTGTATTAGCAGAACCCCTTATCAATGCAGTAGCAAAACAATTACAGCCTGGTGTTTGCATGCATAATCAGCCTATAATGTTTCCACTGCTGGGACACAGGCCTCCTCTCTGTGAGAGGGAGTGGGCCACCACGCGGGCCCAGAGCGGGTTGGTAGATGTAATTTTTGGTTCTAGGACATGCCGGTTTGCTCACGATGTTTAACGGGTTGTAATTTATAGAAAAAAAAATGAGCGAGCCATAAAGTAGTCATATATGATATGTAACATACGGACGTCTCGCCAGCGACAGAAATTAACCTCGAAATTTTAAAAAAGCTGAATATTGAAATATTTATTTGAATAATTATTCATTACTAGTGGTCGCCCACTTGTCGAAATTCGACCCCCTCTACCTACAATCTAAATAGTATTTACTAACTCCGTGCTATTCAAAATTGCTTAATCCATGCTCTGTCACTTTTCTCGAAATCACTCCCGTACAAATAAAAAAAAGAGGTTCTCCGAGTGTTCGTAGAACCTCCTCTTTTTTTTCTACCATAAGCAACCAACCACCGGTTTTCAACATTCATTAAATAGTAGATATCCTCTTTAGCCTAACAATGCTATCAAAGCAAGTGACATTACAATAAACTCTCGCGCACGTTCCGAGGCGATAAGTGCTATTTATAAGTATTACGGTATTTATTAAGGCGCTTACAAGCATGGCTGCCTACGTAATCGCTTGTTTAAGTGTTTCTGTGGTATAGGTACAATATGTAGGTACTGTATTTTTATAGTTCATGTTTATTTTCCTTAATCACTTTAATGGAGGTCGGTGAAACTGTAGCAATAATTTAGCCACATTTTTAGTTTCGTATTTTTGGCGTTGCGTTCTTTATAATTTTTATAAAGAATTTTTACATCGTCCGAGGCCCCTGGCAACACAGGCAACAGGAAGGAATACGGGTGGGTTTTAGCCAGTAAGAGTCTGACACACCCTCCCGCTCCGCCCAGAGCGGGAGAAGTTATTTGATGATTTCTCATCCAAAAAAAAAGTGTGTTCTAGACTGCTAGAGTCCTTTTTCCACTATCTGTACCTACATAGAGTACTTGGCCACTGGCAATTGTAAAATTTGTGTATTCCGAATTAGGCATGATTGTCATACAACAGGGTCGATCCATCAGGTTAAGGTTCGGGTAATCGCCGTTGAACTTGACCATACATATTTGACTTTACATACGGAGACTCCTCCGTGCCACGGAAAACACGTTAAGCCGTTGGTCCCGACTGTCATTCGTAGATCTTTGACAGTCGTTAGGGGTCGTCAGAAGCCCGAAAGTCTGACAACCAGTATTACCAAGGGGTATCGTATTACCCAGTTACTGGGTTGTGGAGGTCAGATAGGGAGTTGCTCCATGTAAAATACTGGTATTCAGTTACATTCGATTACACTGGAAGACGACCCCAACATAGTTGGGAAATGGCTAGGCAGATTGTTTGTACGCAACTTGGCTTAGCTACTTTACGCGTACGGCTTAGCCAAAGCATCAAAAAGTGTGCTCAAATAGTTCAACACCTCATAGCTCATCGTAAAATAATCATGAAACATAAAAAGAAAAGCACGTCCAATTTGCAAATGATGTCAGTAGGAACTTCACTTTTTTGTATATTCCTACAAAAAAGTGAAGTTCCGCTGAAACGCTCACGTAAGAGCTGCAGCGCTGAGCAATCAATCATTCAATGAGCAAAAAATGTATGTTTTAAATGAGTTAATCGTCGGTCACGCATCCCAAAGTGCAAAAAACCGGCCAAGTGCGAGTCGGACTCGCGCACGAGGGGTTCCGTACCGTTATCTATAACAAAGACAAAAAAAATCATGTATGTTGTATGGGAGCCCCCTTAAATATTTATTTTATTCAAAATCAAAAATCATAATCAAAAGTCATTTATTCAAACTAGGCTGAGAATCAGCAGTTTTCGAACGTCAAAATTACATAAGACAGTCCCCCAAAACGCCCGCCCTTCACCACTTCCTAGTGCTTTAGCTGGGAAGAAGTGGCGCAACAAACTCACCAGCAGCACAGCTGTCTGTTCAGTTAGACAAAATTATTATATTAATATTCTGTTTGTTAGTATTTGTTGTTATAGCGGCAACAGAAATACATCACTTGTGCAAATTTCAACTGTCTAACTATCACTTGATGAGATACAGCCTGGTGACAGACGGACAGACAGATGGACAGCGGAGTCTTAGTAATAGGGTCCGGTTTTACCCTTTGGGTACGGAACCCTAAAAAGGTTTTCTTTTAGATAGAATGTAATATAATTAAGTTTTTTACATATGGGTAGGATAAAGATTTGTATCTAGATATCTAGAAAAAGATAGTAAAATCTTTAATTTTGCTAACTTTCTAGTGAAACTTCACCCGGTTCATCTTCACAAAGATTAATCTGAATCAAAAATGGATTTAGGAATAATAAAAAGATGTGTAAACGTCTCTTTTCTTAAAACAATCGATGAACGTATAATTTTGAGAAATTCTGATAAATGATTAGTATAATTCCTAGTACGATGATGTAATGGCAAGTAATTAAATTAGTCATGTTTACTAAAATTAAGCCATTTTGGGGTTTTTTTTATAGTTTTTTTACATACCTGTTTTTTTTACCTTGGCTGTGGACCCACGTACGTTTAAATACTTTAATTGCAGCTAATTACCTCATTGGTAAATTACCATAGTAAATAATCTTAGGTAAAGCACTTTAAGTTAAGAACAATCAATTGTAGGGGTCCGCTAGAGTTGATGCCTGCCGAGGTAACACAGGCAACGGAAGGAATACGGGTGGGTTTTAGTAAGTAAGAGTCTGACACACCCTCCCGCTCCGCCCAGAGCGGGAGAAAATTACTCGTTTATTTGATAATTTGCCACCCAAAAAAAAGTTAAGAACAATCACAGGTAAGAATAAAACTAGACAAATCCCAGATAGAATGAACATTAGTTTGGAACTCTTCTCCATGAATATGAGAAGACGTTAAGGTTTAGTTTTCAGGTTCGAAGGGTGCCAAATGGAACCATATTACTAAGCCTAAGCTGTCCGTCCGTTCGTCCGTCGCGCGTCGTTTGTCTGTCAGCGGGCATCTCATGACCCGTAATAGGTTGACAGTTGAAATTTTCACAGATTTTGTATGTTTGTTGCCGCTATAACAAGAAATAATAAAAATTAAATAAAGTTAATAATTAAAGTAGGTCCCGTTACAAGAAACGTGTTTTTACGGCGTTTATTGCTTGATCTGAATACCGTACGAAACCCTTCGTGTTCGTGTTGTCGAGTCTGACTTGCACTTGGCCGGTTTTTTATCACGCCAGTGGCAATCGACCCACCGAGACATGTTTTTGTATTTAATCAGTTCTTCAAAATGTAAGTCTCCAAAATAAATAAGACTTACACTTCTAATCTATTTACCCGTACAAAATCTAATTAATACTCCACAATCTTTGATAAATTGTTCTTAATGTTCTCTCCTCAAGTTAACGAGATGCGCCCACGCTTTTCTTACGGGGTAAGGCTCGTAGCGGTACCTACATGATGTGTTCCGGGACCGTTATAAGCCACTTATTGCCTGTAACACCCACGTGGTTTACTCGCCAAATGCAACGGCTATTTGGCCTAATTTCTTCAGTAACTCTTGCTCTTTCAAAAAGGAACACTTCTCTTTATAAACCTAGTTGAAAAACGTCTTGTCTGAAAAGTGGTCTTTTAGTCTTTAGAAACTTCAATTTCGTACTTTTAAGAATTCGTGGAATCTCGCATTGTATATGATTTTCGTACAATGAGGTCAGCTTATACTGGAAATGTATAGCTTGATATGTAGCCGAGTGTACGACTGAACATTCAGAATTCTATAGTCCATCAACATGATCATCCAAGCCGTCGAGCATCATGACCTTGTCTCATGTTACTCGGGGTCGGCGCAACCCGTTTTGATCTTCCATCTCCCCTTTTTTTTTTGTGTGGGAAATCATCAAATAACTTCTTCCGCTCTGGGCGGAGCGGGAGGGTGTGTCAGACTCTTACTGACTAAAACCCACCCGTATTCCTTCCGTTGCCTGTGTTGCGGGGGCCTCGGTGACCCTTTAGTACCTTCCCGCGTTCCATCTCCCCTGCAGTATAATGCTATAGTTAATTCGCCACGTCGGTCTAGCGGTCGCAAGCGCTACTGCTGAGCATGAGGTTCTGGGTTCGATACACGGGACGGGCAAAGTGTTATTGGGTTTTTCTATCTGGAATTTCTCAGTAGCAACCCGGAGGTCTGGATTTGTGCCCGGTTGATGGCAATAGGCTCGCCCCCTATTACATTGGACGTAAACATAACTGGCGAAATGTGCGTATACTATAGGTACACCTCTGCCCAACCCTTCGGGGAAACAAGGCGTGATGTTATATATACATATATGTATGTATGTAATTCTACATAATATATAGAGTAATGACTGCGGGGTTACGTACCTCGTAGCACACTATCAGTAGCAATGGCTTTAATTTTTTACATTGTTCGTAAACATAACTGGCGAAATGTGCGTGTGCAGGTACACCTCTGCCCAACCCTTCGGGGAAACAAGGCGCGATGTTATATATACATATATGTATGTATGTAATTCTACATAATATACATATAAAGAGTAAAAACTGCGGGGTTACGCACCTCGTAACACACTATCAGTAGCAATGGCTTTAATTTAGACAGATCAACAAATTTTTTGACCGTATGAAGCAATATGGATTAGCAATAACCTTCAAAAAAAGTGATTGAAAAATTGTTACGTAATTGGGGTGCTGGATAGAATCCAGAAGAATAGAATAGAATACTCTCTATTACAAGCTGCATTTAGGACTCATAAGACAAAATCACGTTTTTATATCCTATCGTTGTAAATTTTTGCTAATTTCGCTCCACGGTAGCCTCGTGCTTTATTTAATGTCGTGTGTAAGCCCATGTGTTGTTAACCTTAATTTAAACTGTGAGAATATATTTTAACGTTATCAGAGTGTGTTCGCGTGAGGAATTAATAATTATTACATCTAGGTGACGTAATATTATGCTCAGCGTGGTCGCAATGTCAAGGTCCCGGCCGTTTAATTATCATTTTGCTTTTATTCATGCAGTTTTTAAACACATAATTCACACTTAAAAATTGTTAACGTACGGAATGCTTCATACTGTTTTGGACCAGGAATTAATAAATAATAGTTTAGTAAAATTCTTAAAAGTCGGTTTGATTGTGTCCTTTGATTGACTTTTGGTCTAGTCTCAAAACTCATCCAAATTCCCGGATTTTCGGACTTTGTGACCAAAATACGTACTCGGTAGAGAAAGGGCCAAATAAAATCTTCACAGTCTGTGTAAGCCAGAGTAACATTTAAACGACGTCGGCGTCGCCACCGTATCCATCTTTTTACGCAAAATCAATATACAGAGTGGATTTTTAAGACGGGGCAGCTACCTTAACCGTTGTAGCTACAGGAAAATGGTCTTAGGAGAGCGTCCTTAACTTTTTGAGACATTTTAATCTGCGTTCACCTATTTTGAAAATAAAAATTCAGTCAGCAAGAAAATGGGCAGTTTTCACAAAAACTTTTTTGGTGCCAATAGATCCTGTTTCTTACAGGGATCGAAAAACTCTATTAGACCAACAGAGGTTTGAGTACTAGAAAAGTCAGAAATCGCAAAAAAAAATCCATACATTTCGTAGGAAAGAAACTACAAACTTACTTTTTTATGATGGATAACTTACTTATAACTTACTCTACAACGGTTAAGGTAGCTGCCCTTACTGCTCCGTCTCCAAAATCCACCCTGTATACTGCAGGCTTCGCATGACGCTTTCTATTTCTACGAAGAATAGCCACAGCTCTTTCTATATAAAGTGACATTTTATTTCTCCATTTTTGACATCGCACCGTAGAAATCCTTCTACAATCTGTGATGTTGTCTTTTGTTTCTAACGATCTTGTCTAGGTACTGTAGAAGGATTTCTACGGTGCGATGTCAAAAATGGAGAAACGAAATGTCACTTTGTATAGAAAGAGCTGTGTCTATTCTTCGTAGAAATAGAAAGCGTCATGCTTAGCCTGCTGCACTCACAAATCGTGCTTCAGCTACTATGTAGATTCATAAACATATATTACGTTCACGTATTATAAAACAAAGCCTCAACTCTTTGAAAGCCTATTGATTCTTCAGGCTTGGCATTCATATTTTAACCAGGGTTGGGTTGGGTTAGACGGAGGTCGACACAATAAAAGCCAAGGTCGTATTAGTTAGGGCGATAACGTTTGAAAATAAACTGCTTGGCTGCAGAATTAACGATAAGAAAGTTAGGAGAATTGGCGTGTTTTCGATGGCCTTGGTGATTTTGGATACATTGGGACTGGATGAAAATTAGGGTACATTTAGAATATTAATGTAGTTTTTGGCCCTCTCGAGTAAAGGGTAGAATAAAATAGAATAGAAGACTTTATTATGTACAGCATAAAAAATACAGATAATAGTGTTGAAATTTTACATAGGGTGACACAATGGGCGGTCTTATCGCTAAAAGCGATGTTTTACAGACAACCGTTGGATGGATTAAAGGGAGAAGGAGAGACAATACTACAGGTTGTCACTGTAGTCAGTGGTGTACCATTTACATATATACATACATACAGCATATACTTATCTAAGATCTGTTTCTTGAAACTATACTCCAGTAAGCCAAAAGTAATCTCGCTCTTGATCAGATGAGGATGAGACTACTGGCACAGGAGCCTGGGGATTTGCACAAGCAGAGAGAGGCCTATGCCTCTGTGCAGTGTATCATGTATCACTTCGGGTCTTGAAGTTTCTATTTGTTCTCCTACAACACAACTTGAATGTTTTCTTTAAGTGCATGAAAATGGATTAGATAACATGTAAATAGGACTAACAACTTAAAAAATTCCTTGATCGGATGAAGCCTTAGCAAACAGAGCGATCGTACAGATGTGCCGTCAGTCGGAACGTTGCAACGAATACCTATTCGTGATAGCAATAATTTGATACGATGACTGTACGTCCATTTTTTAGTAGCGCGCGAACGACGACCGGCGATCGACGCACGCCGCGCTCGACTAAAGCGAACGAATTTTGGAATACGAATTTTCAGTTTCGAATTTTAATTTTGGAGTGCAAGTTATTGTGTGCCTGTACGAGTATTAGAACAGTGAAAAGTTTGTGTTGAAAAGTTTTTGTTTGAATGTGCCAAACATATTTTCGTGTTCTTATTTTAAAAACTGTTTTCCGGTTTTATCTGTATTTTACAATGCCGGTTTAGGCTTATCTGTATTTTGTTTACAGATTATTAAGAATTTACAACTGCGATTACAAGTCGAAATATTCGCACTAAGAATAGAAGTTAAGAAGTTAACTGGCGACCTTAACCGACATTTTATGATTAATGTAAACGAGAAAAAATATAATTGAAACCAGTTGTTCAAAAGCATTACATTATTGCTAGGCGCGTTGACTAATATTTTTTGTAAAACAAAGCAATATGAATAATTACTTTAATTCATATTGTAGCACTTGAACTGCTCGTATACATAATGCATACAGTAATTTTGTTTTGTTTACATGCTCAAGGTTGTCTGAAACGAGTAGTTTTTGCTATGTTTGGACATAATTTTGAAAATAAGGATGAAGCAAATATATATTGTTCCACCGTATTTAGTCGCCAAAGAGGTTTCTATGGTTCTTGCAATATGAGGTGGTACCGATAAGTCGAATGAATTCAATATTCGAATGAATTTGATGTTCGAATTACTTGGTATGGAATCAAAGAACTGTAGTTTTATTTTTAGACAGTACATTATATGGTATGTTGAAAAAATGTGTGACATAGTATAGAATGGGTCCATTATAAATATTTCAGCATACTAAAATTTTAAATTACTTATCCAAATTAAAATCTCCGTCCCTAAGACGAACCACTGACCAAAATATGAATGAAATGTCAACATATTGAAGTAGTCCATAGTGCATAAAATCGCATACATAGTACCGGACATATAAGCTACCTTGTTTTATCTTTCATATCAGAAAGTCTATTAAAATTAAGATAATGCACTCGAATGTAATCAGCTTAAACCGATATGTAGTATGTATTTCTTAAAATTACGTCAACTTCGATAAGATATCTATAGCCCAATAATGAAGCCAATAAATAACAAGAAATCACTAAATAACTAAAGCGAAAAATGGTCCCCAGTTCCAATAGGTTCGAAGGGCCATTTTTCTTGAGAGTACTTATATAAAATTCGGCTTACCCTGAAAAAGCAAAGGCATAACAATAAGAATCGAATATTAAATAAATACATTAAATGTGGTACAGACATCGTTTAAATAATATATAACCGTTCAACTTAATAGCTATTAATTTGAATTTTTCAGAAAATTGGCCTGGCCATGCTACGCCTTTAGTAATACTAACTTCAAATACTTACTTTTTTTTCTAATAAATTGTTTCAGTTGACTCACTATTTCAGTATTAATCGTTTCGTGTTAAACTTGAATTTAAGGATCATGATCAATTCTATAATAAATCGTATCTAAGACATTAACTGAAAAGTAGTATCAAAATTATGCTGAGGCGAAACAGTTTGCCTATGTAAAGTTCATACATCTTCTCTCTCGTAGACTATTTCGAAAATTGGACTATGTTCTATAATGCGTAATCGCACTAAGTCTTGACTCAACTTTATTCATCTATTCAATTTCAATGTCAAGGGAAATCTTACTCATAAGCCTATACCTTGACATTTATTTCTATATGCGTAAGAGTCCAAACAAGGGTCTCTGTTGTGTTCGGTGTGATTAATCGTTTCTGTTGACGTCATTACTTTTCAAGATTATAGCTGCAGCATTGTGTTTTGAGAATTCCCCTATAAATGAAAACGTGCTGTGCACTATATTCTGAAAATAACATCATTCATCAATGTAGGCTATTATGAATGAAGATATACAATAAAGGCCTCCGTTCTTTTCTGCCAGTCTCCATTGACTTCTTCTATTCCATTCCATTGTCTTCCATTGCGATCTTTTCAGTCAGTGACAATATCACCAGCCTATCGCGCTTTTGGACATGCCTGGGTTCTTAAACCTGATCTTTACCATCGTCTTGTACGTTTTCTGTTATATCTCTGCTTTCACAACACACTACACTTAACCTGTTATTACATTATTATCCCACCTAACCTTAATCTTCGTTCAAGTTAAAAACAAATTGCAATCGGTTCACCTTGTACCTTTATTGATTAATATAGTCATTGCATCATTACGTCCTTGCCTGTCCTTATATATAACGCTATGTATGCCATTGTTGTTTCCCATTTTTCCGTCTACTGAACGTGCTATGTCAATTACCGAGTTGTTTCCTCAATTCTCATATTCAGGTGTTTATAAAGTTCCATTTGAAATGTGCTTTCTGATTACTTCGACCATCAATGCTTCTTTATGTTGGAAATCGATTTTATGTATTTCGATGAGTGTTAACTTTTTAGTGACATCAGCAGTGGTCGATTTAATGTCCTATGAATTCATCTGGATTCAAAGAAATGAAACAAATGACAGACTCAAAGATGACTTGTAAATCAGTCTCGGAAATTAGTTTTTCCTTGTATTTGGTCGTATAACTATAAAGCATCTATTAAACGAGTTTATATTGAAACACGTTTAAGGCAAAAATACTATAAATATACTTAGGTAGTCAATGTTTATTTGTATGCCAAACGAAGCAACCTCAACGATCAAGAGGTGGGTCATTGAATTAATGAAGGTGACACAATAAGTACTGTAGGGGACCGAACACTATGCGGTGAATAAATCTCTGTAGCTCGTGCAATAAAGGATAATAATTCTGAATATTAAGTGAGTAATGCTGCAAAAATAGTTCATGTTCTAGTTAAGAACAATAAGTCACCTTTAAATAAGATGCAAGTAAGGTCAGCTTAGAATATATGATTAATTACTACTAGTAACGATGTCCAAACGCAATGAATACGTGCTCTAGCAAAGATTTCAAGTTCATCCGGTCTTCTCATACTTCGGTTACATAATTCTGGTACTAGAATACGTCCCTTTCCGTAAATATCACGGAAGCCGTAACCCCATTTTAAAGTTTCCCCAAAATATTCCCAAAGTAATCTTTTGTTGCAATGACAATGCCGCTAGCTACTCGTCCGTCCATCGTGTGAACCATTCAAGATGCCATTTGGCAACCAGCTCCAAACGGATTTGGTTCAGAACACGTGCCAAAACCACTATTTTTACACATACGACATTAGTCGCTCCAAAATTCAATTAAATGATATTTGCTCTTCGATAAAATGATAATTACTTTCTTATCTGTAAATCCAGTGGGTTGTTGAAATAGTATTCGAGCGACTATCGTCGTTTCTGCTTGTGACATATGGATTATTTTTGCTTCTTATTCGTGAGTTTATATATTTGTTTATTTATTATGTCTATCTGTGTGCTTTATGTTCGGATGTTGTCCAAGTCCGTGTCTTGTAATATTTTGTTGACGCTTCTTGGTTTTCTTAATGGGTTTCACGCGTGCTTTGAATTCTGACTTAGTTTTGCTGAAGCATTATCAGTGTTTTGTGATTGTGTATGTTTTTATTTATGATTGCATTTATATATCGTCACAAGTAACTTCTAATGATATGAATGATTCCAATGTTTATGTTTTATAATTAACATATACATTATCTTAGGTGTTTATTGTGACTATTAGATAAAGTTAATACATGCATAATAGTCGAGATGTGGCTTATAAATCCAAACTCAAAGTCCAAAGAACTCCAAATAGGTCACCATATTTTTCTAAACGGCAAGGTCAGCATGATAATGATCGCTAATCTACCTTCTATCATCATCATCATCATCAATAGAACTGCATATGAAATGTATAATCGTTAAGGCGCTGACAAGACCCAATTGACCAAAATAGGCTTCTCTTAAGAAAAAAAATTGCCAAATCTGTATAGTTTGTGGTAGCGGAAAAAATATATGTTAATTTTGAACATATTTCCCAGAACTTTGTTGTCACCAAAACACGTTTTGATAAAAAATATCTCGATACGAACTAACGTTAAACTAACCTCTTACCTTGAGTTCTAATCCAAAATATCTGCAATAAATATCAACATACGTTACGTATTTAATTAATAACAAAAACGTCTTATTTGAATGCAGAACTTGGTTGTTTTTTATTTTCGATAACTCAACTCAATTTTGAGTAAATAGATAATTGCTTCATGTTTTGCAATACATTACAAGCGTTGTGTCATCGCGCTTCTCTTTCTTTTCTATGCAAACTGACAGTGACCGCGGTTTAGGTGTTGTCAGCGTCTTAACGGACCGTTTCAAAACCAAGGTCGGTTTGGGCATTTCTAATGCTAGCCTACTGAAATTGTTTTTCTCACGCCTGCAAGGTTGTCGCGTGTGTAATATATTGATTTAATTTTAACGAGCATACCTAAGCTGCGATTTTTAGACTATTTTCATTAATAATCGAGTAAAAGACTGTTGAAATCGATTCACCTACAGACATTACTGAAGCGAAATTTAACAAAGTAGGACGTCTAGAAACCTTTTTACATTCGATCAATACCAAACTGTACGCGACCCATGATCATAAACTAGTAGTACACGATTCCAAATATCGTTTTGTTTTACTTAAGTTGTCCTATGTGTAAAAATATGTAAATATTTCACTAAAATTTATCTTTCGTCTCTATAAAACTACTATCATTTTTTCACTCCCACACGAATTTCTGACACATCAAATGTTATTGCGTAAAGTAACGAAATAGCAGAAGATTTATATTTATTGTTTGTAAAACCATTCAATTTATAGCTACTGTTTAAACTCATATAGGTCAATGAACTTATAAAGCAGGCTGTAACAACGACTGAAATTATATTACGTTTTGTACACGCAACGTCTAAACAAGAACTCAAATGAGTTACACTGATCCAGTGAGTTGAAACTTTTCGAGTATTTGGTTTAGTTTCTTTTAATTAGCGTTGGTTTGATTTAGGAGCTCGCGTTTCGAGTCTATCGATCATAATGCTGGAGTTTTATGATACGATCTGTACGGCACGTCAAGTTTACATGAGTGAAGGCGGTATTGAATCATCAGCAAACGTATAAGTTACCAACTCTATGCCAAGTATTCATTGTAGGGTAACGCGAACATTTTTAATGAACAAACTTTGATTATTAAAAAATAATGGACAATGATTACTTTTCAAGTAAACATTCTCAAAGAGTGTGACGATTTAATAAGTGGAATTAAAGATCAAACTAAAAATATACTTGTTTGTTTTAGCAGCTAACTACGATACAATACGAGAAGTCTTAGAAACTGAAATATTAATATTGACTGTAGTATGCTCTAACATCCGCAACAGTTTGAATTGTTCACAAATCAATGTGACTGAGGTAACAATTTGTCTCAAGCAAACGTTTGAATTTAATTCTCTAATCCAAATTCACACTTAATCCAATGTGTTAAAATAACAAATTGAAATGTCTAACCGTGGTAGGCATTTGATTGTGTTGCTAATCTTCTGACAAGTTAAACATATTTTTTTAGCGGAGGAACACTAATTATATTAGGCGATTTGTGAGTAATAAATCACATAATACCTCGCGTATTATGTGATTTATTACTTATTTATTATTTATTATTTATTACTCATAAATATTTCGAATATTTTAGTTCATGCTTATGGGTTTTGTCAATAGATGAAACAGTTCCGCAAGGTACTGTTTTAGAGCCTTTCTTAAAAATAAATAATATTTTTATTAATCCCGCCCACACTTCGTTAAATAGCAGTATTTTATCCGGTCATAGATGCATTACCATTTATCTTTCAAATGACACAGATTTTTTTCTGTTTTCTTTTTTCATGCATCTCCTACATTAACAGCACAAATATACAATTCATTATGCTTAGTACTACCTTTACAATGTTTACGTGTAAGAATCTCATAAACAGCGCTTTCTCGTTTACGCTCTGTTTACGTAGAAAATGTTTATTTTTATACTCATTTTATACATCAATTGATTTCTGGATCAATAACGATTAACTTTGGAAAGTACCTAAGCATCGTTTTGGATACTTGAACACGAAATCTCATTAATATTAATAATGATGGAGTAGCAAGACAAATAATTATTGTAATTGTTGATTAAACAGTTAGTAATTATGTTGTTATTATGGCTTGAGAGCTAGATTATCACGATAAGCAATTAGTCGGTAATCATCAAATTAGACAGTAATTATTACTTGCATCACAGTTACGTAATACAAGAAAAAACGATGTCGTTGTCTATACAGCCTAGAAAGAGGATTATAGATTTATGTAAGACAGACGGCGATACCATGATCATACTTAGGAAGATCTAATTCTAGTACTTGATGGTACAAGCAAAAGTAGACCACAACGATAATTCTGCACTATTTTCTAACTCTTATCATTTAAACATCTATATTACGGCTTTACATTTCAAAACCAAGATATCTAAAAATATCGATGGGCTAGTCTTCACTTATGGAACACTGATCTTCCATTTCCATTGATTAAGTCTACACAAACGTACGAATAGTACAACGCTCTTCATTCATTCAAACAGAGCGGAAAATATAAATAAACTGAAGTGGATCCCGATCGATACGCAAATATTTATAGAAATGTGAAATCGCGATGTTCCTAGTAGTTTCTTCTAAAGCGGACTTTGCATGATTCTGAATCCAGTCATCAGAGACTATAGTCGGGAAATAGTAGGGTTAAAACGAGAGCTTAGTTTCATATTGCTCTTCATTGAGAGGTGTATTCAGTGCAGTAAAAATTATCATGTCATATCAGCCAACCACAAATAAATTGATGATGCTTGAAAAACCTTGTCAAGGTCTGCTTGCCAAGCTTTCTCTGGTCAGCTGATAGTTCCGATTGCAAAAACTCTGAACATTTATTAAAGTGGTCTATAGAAGGCCCGTGTTTAGTAGAGAACCAATATGGCCTGAAATTGATCATCATCATCATCCTCCTGCTCTTATTTCCTGGATTCATGGGACACAAAATTCCTCGGCCATCTTTTATTACAACCACGCGTTTTTATACTTCAGAATTTTGTTCATCAGCTCAATAAATCCCTTAACGTCTACACTGAATATAGGTTAACTCGAACTGCGATTCACTGCTTCCCTTAATCCTGACTGCCCACGTTTTATCTACCGTGTTTTGTTATGCACTACAACAGAACTGTAGGTCCCAAAATAGATACAGCCGTTAAGATAGTTGCTTCCGCTCCTAGCTCGACGTTCTCCTGTTATGTCCTATTGAACTTTATTACTGTTTTCGTTAAGCAATTCTTTTGTTACTTTTTTATTATTTTGCTGGAGTTCGAACTTCGAATATTGCATGCGTCGTATTTTATTGAACAGTTTGTCAAATGATATGTCAATTGCTTGTCAAAATATTGGATTACTGTCATCGTATATTTTGACTGCAGGATCAAATAGTTTTGATACTTTCTATTTAATTATTTTTTTCTGTCATATTTTAGAACACTTTCAATTTTAAGAAGTATTTTGGCAACGTTTTCGCATCTGATTACCTCATGCCATATAACAGGCGCCTGAGTGTTACGTATTGTAATGTGTTATTACTTAACATGAGTTTATTTTGGTCCACTACGATACACCTTACTCATACAACTAAATATAGCACTTACTAAAGTGGTTAGCTCGTACCAATAAATATTTACGTTATTACTAATCTACATATATGAGTTAAAGTAACCTCTTCAATGATGTTTATGTTGTATATAAGTTGATAGATTTTTATTTTTGTAATCGATAAAATAATGATTTGTTGGTTGTAGTCATTTTTTTACTACGATTTAGTGAGTTTTGATGGATGATCTCTTATTATGGATGGCTGCCAAAGCTAGCGTATTGCTTTTTATAGTTTTTAGATATATTTTTCTATTCGTCATTCATCATTGAATGTGGATAATATTGGGGTACGTCATGCTTAGAAATATGGCTTCAAAGATGCTGTATTAAACATCAGATTTGGCCATAAAGCTCCATACATCGATCAACAACTTTAATTACCTAAGTATAGATAGTAAAAACCCATACCTACATTGAATCGATTTCCCACACACATCATATTCATAGTGCAATCGCCTCTAGCCGGATCTTCCGTAACTAAAAACGTTATGGCCCTAATACGATTCTGACTAAAATAAATTTCAGGAAGGGAGTAACTTCAAACGTTTCCTCCATTAAACGAACCTATTTCATTATTGTAAATGAATTATTAGAAATTGCAACATCACATTTAAGGCGCTGACAAGAACCAATTGACCAAAATAGGCTTCTCTTCAGAAAAAATATTGGCAAATCTGTATAGTTTGTGTTGGCGGAAAAAATACATGTTAATTTTGAACATATTTCCCAGAACTTGGGTGTTACCAAAACATGTTTTGAAAAAGAATCTCGATATAAACTAACGTTAAACTAACCTCTTACCTCGAGTTCTAATCCAAAATATCTGTATTAAATATCAACATACGTTACGTATTTAATTAATAACAAGAACGTCTTATTTGAATGCAGAACTTGCTTGTTTTTTATTTTCGATTACTCAACTCAATTTTGAGTAAATAGATAATTGCTTCATATTTTGCAATAAATTACAAGCGTTGTGTCATCGTGCTTCTCTTTCTTTTCTATACAATCTGACAATGACCGCAGTTTAGGTGTTGTCAGCGTCTTAATTTCTCACTAAAACTACACGGGAAAAGATTTTGGTGTCTTTCCAATAAGTAGTATTAGTACTCCACCCCCAACCGTAACATTAGACAACAATCTGTCAGTCTTGAAAAATAATCAGGTTCTTCAAGTTTCTTCTAGTTTTACGAACACACGACTATTTACAAAACAAAAACCTTTTCCTTTGTATAGATGATAGACATGACATACAATTAGTCCGAACTTGACATTCAGAACGACAAACAGCTGTTGCTCTTATACATACAATGAATTACGGCTCCGAGCATCATAATCTCAGGTTAGAACTAGAGTTCAATCTCCCGATTGACTATCAATAAATATTACGCTGTACCGGTAATATTCAGTCAGAGTGGGTGTGAAAACTTCAATATAACCTTATTCTCTTAAACCTCATTTGTTATTGGTTGAGTCTTGTACGGACCGCCATTGAAATACTAGTACTGTGACATTCTGGCTACTCCTTGGTGATTTGATTTTGTAGCACGTTATTTTTGAGGACGATAAGGCTTTATTATCTGCTCAGCTCCACCTACACTGTAAAACCTCTTTGGCGTACCGTAACGGGTGTCTATAGTCTTGTCCAGATCATTTTCCTCATCTCGTATTGGATCGCCTACGTTAACTAGACCTTAGTGTTCATGTTCTGCTATAAAATCGATGGTTACTTTGTGTTTTTCTACTTTGCTGTACCCGACAAGGTCCATAAAGATCTCCTTATCGCTACTCCTATATGTATTGTCTGATTTGAAAAATAAATGAAGACTTTTAATTTAATCAATCAATGGAATTAAATACTTATATCCAATATACGACATTGATAAAGATTATTTCAATAATTGTAGGGCTTAACACAGATATTATTAATTTATTCACGTCGTTAAATGCAATAAAGGTATGGTCTAGATACACATATTATTCAAAGTCTTCTATTCAACCTAAGTTCAGGCTTTCTTTACCGAGTCAGTCTGTTACTGTTAGCCTGCATCATTTCACTGCTGGGCAAAAGTCTGTCACCATGTCCCAGACTACTGACACTTATGTCAGACTGATGACGTAAGACTATTTAAATGATTCTCGTAATCTACAAGTGTCTTGCCTATTCCTAGAAAATACATCGGATCTCGATCATTCACACGTTATAACGCTAATTAGAAAGTGTCCGTATGCGCCACGCGCTATCAAACAAGACTGTAGTGATTGTATTGTTACTACTGTTATTGAAACATACATTTTTGTAGCTACTACGACATATAAAAGCAGAAATGCATAGAATAAAGGTGTGTCCTGCAAGCGAAAGATGACATCTCTTCACCCCTTGTAGGGGAACGTGACCTATAAAATCGACGAAATATATTTTTATATAAATTGCATTACTTATTTTATACATGATTCACAGAAAACTGGGATTATGCCTGTAGATTTAGCGAAAACGTCGCTATTGGAAGTAAATATAATATAATAAACAGTAAAAATATCCGTAAATGTTACAAAATAACACCACATTGTTTCCAAAATACGTATCGTATTGTCAAGATTTCCCAGGCATCGCACCGGCGCGGCGCGCGGCGGGTTGCGCGCGCATCGGCCTCAAATTTTCCTCCGTAGTATTGAATCGGCCAGTCACTTTTCCTAACCTCAAATCGAACCCCAAACAGCTGTTTTATAATTCGTGATGAAACAAACACGTAATTACTGAAAATTACCGCACGGACAATCGCACGGGACGTCTAGACGCTTCGGATGCCATTACGAAATTGTTTAAACTTAGAATCCGGCGATTTTTTTTTTCAATTTACGGTTTTCTTGGCTTTCATTCAGTTTCCAGCCAGACGGGTTCGCGGATAGCTGTATTCTTTTTACATTGTCTTACGATTATTGCATTATAAAACTCTCTTGTTGTTGTTATAGACACATTGTTTATAAAAAAAATCTTTATTTTCATTAGCTATATTGAAGGTTAATTTTGTTAGTGATGATAACAATTTACGTGAATGTTATAACATAAAGTGCAGTGTACATTGTGAGACATGTATGTGTTAAGTGAACCATAAGATACTATAGTGTTGTTTTAAATTGTGTTAAAATGGAGGAGGAGTACGAGTATGACTTCGCGTACGAGTGCCGGGTTGGTATTTTACTACATATTGGTATTTTTGTCCAAATATTTGTGCCTTGTTCCAATGTTTGACCCAATATGCGGCACAATGCATTAAACGCACGTAACTGCGCATTTTTATTATACAAACAACTGATTTTATAAATTATACTTCTTGATACTTTCAAATACACAGTACCTAAACACATTTATTTTAATGTCTTTGCTCTTGTTTCGCTCAAAAATGTTGGATTTATTATTATATATCAGGAAACAAATCGAAACGATAAAACCAGTTGGCAGTCGATAAAAGTGTCACAGGTGATACAGTGGGTCGACAGATGTTTATAACATTTTTGGCCTTTTCGTCCAATTTTACCATTTACAACTTCATCTCGACCAGTCCATCAAATAATACCCGTCCAGTAATCATGTCCTTATATGAAAAAAACGCGAAGTTTTGCAAGACTAACTTACTTTCATGCGGTCAATTACCTCGGTCGAACCATCGATGTTTCGAAGCCTGTTTTTGCGACAAAATGCCTTATTGCCGGCTCTGTCAAAGACTAAGGCCCGTATTAAAGAACGTCATTCAGTACTCAAGCATTACTTAAAACTAGATTCAAGCCATTTGATTGGTTGAAACTAGATTTAAGTAATGCTTGAGTATTGAGTGAAGTTTTGTAATACGGGACTAACTGTTTATTGGAGGCATTTTAAAATTGCCATGCCTTATTTTCCACCAAAGATTAAACATGATAATTTTTCATACCATCAATGCCTCTCTTACCTACCCAGTGCAGTGCAAAGACCACTTCATACAGAGAACGCATGAGCATTGATTACCACCTTGCTTAAGGTGGACTGGCGATTATGATGATTTTCAGTTAATCACCACACTTCTTTAAACCCCTTTCATAGAGTTTTATGTAATTTGGTCCTTTTGTCCGTTTGAAGCATCCTTTTGAATTAGCTTAATTTGACCAACAAGATCGGTAACGTCCGATAAATACATGATTGATAGAATAAGGTCAAGAAAATCAAATCATAAACAATTAAACCATTGCTGTTTTTATAACTGGCAAGATATAGATCGGAAGAAAAAATAAACAGATATCATCGGTTGTCATGTTAGACGTTCAATTGGTTTATTTCTCTTAGAATATTGTTCAAATGATTGACACATTATACGGATAAATTATCTCATAAGTATTCATGATTTTTTTTATTGCTTGATGACCATAACTGTTTAACTGTTGTAAATTATTATGACAAGAAAAAGCGTTTGTATAAAATGTCAAAACCGAGGCTATTGAATCGATTTAATCAACCTGTTATTCTAGACATAAGCCAGAATGATTTTTTGAATAATAAGCAAATTAGTTTTTATATTGTACACAGCTACATATCAAGCTATATTTTTCCAGTATAAGCTGACCTCTCATTGTATGGAAATCCTATACAATGCGAGATCAGCTTATACTGGAATGTGTAGCTTGATTTACGTAGCCGTGTGTACAAAGAAATGGGTAATATTTTATACACCTCAGATATTACAATAAACTTTATGATCATAACGCTTTTTATCTTACAATTTTTTTTTAGTGGCCCTTGATTCAATATGAAACGAAGAGCACATGTTTGATAGTTAAATGACGTTTTGCATTTTTTAATTTCAGCGTCTCGTTGAGGCGATGGCACCTCGGTCTGCGCGGTCCTTCCGCCAAGAGTTCAATATGCAAGATTTGACCACAGAACATACCTACACGACGTCGCACTATACCACAGAAAAGTAAGTAATTAGTATAAAAACAGTTTATGTGATGCAGTTGACAACTAACGGTAGATACGAAATTGTGATTATAGTTTTTTGCAAGTAGAAATTCTCGTAAATTGACAGACAACTGTCATTCATGCTAATAAAAATTACACAAAATATATACTTCCTGTTTCGAGCGTTTTTCATCTGTTTCTACAGCTTAATTAGGTAGTTACAAGTCATAGAAATAACGGCGTTTAGTAATTAATGGTAATAAAAACTAATCAAGCTTTCCTCCTAAAACCAGATACGTCAGAACGTCACAATCTACAGAGCTAGACGGTCAAGCAGTTGTTAAATCAATGACTAATGGCAAACTAACCTCACCTAATTATACAACAAAAACAATCATCACAGAAGATGACAGACCTGACGTAAGAAAACTTAAAAGAGTCCACAGAATGTATGAAGGACCAAACATTATTGAATCTAAAGGTATATTGCATCCCGAGACAAGAGAAATACTCACTGTAGGTCAAGCAATCAGCATGAGGATACTTGACGTAAGAACGGGGAGATTATTATCTGCACCCAACACACGGCAGACGATGAGCATTGAACAAGCAGCACAAGAGGGTCTTATAGACCCAAAACTCGCTGCCAGATTAACAGGACCATGCGGCATGACCGAAGACGGAAACGAAGTCACATTATTAGAAGCTATACAAAGAGAATTATACGATGCCGAACAAGGACTTTCAGACCCAGCAGAAAAAAGAATCAAGGTAACTGTTGAAGGCGAAAATTCGACACAAGGAATGAGTATCTCGGATGCATTAAATCGCGGACAAGTTGATCTTCAGAGAGGTCTATACAGACTCCCTAATGGAACCTACATAAGCATAGCCGAAGCCTACCAAAGAGGCTACCTCATTTATAACGAGATTATCAAAATAAAATCAAGCGCGTTGTGTCTGTCTGACGCGATTAGTCAAGATTTACTTGATAACAGCGGTTGGATTTTGGATAGAAACTCGGGCGATAGATACCAGATTGATGTTGCTATTAAAAACGAACTAATCAATCCCAACATTAGGGAGGTAGTTGATCCTAAAAATGACACAAAAATAACGCTTGCTGAAGCGATAGAGAAGAATATTATTAATACTAAACATTCGAAATACGTACATTCTATAACTAAAGAGAAACTAACTTTCAAAGAAGCAGCAATCAAGCGGTATATTTGCAAACCCATGACACTTAAAGACGTTTGCGACAACAATCTTATGACGAACGATGGTAAGATTCTATCCCCGGCAAATCGAGCTCCTTTGAATATCCTAGAAGCTATTTCTGCGGGTGTTCTTGATAGTGATAATGTTAAATGCATCACCAACACAACGACAGGTGGTCTTCTTACACTTTCGGAAGCGTTAGGTGCGAAAATAATTTTACATGAGAATAAATTCCGCGATAACCTAACAGGGGAAATATGTACCATTCCTGAGGCGGTAGACCGTGGACTAATTACTTCTGTTTCTCAAAGATCTATTTTTGATATAGACGGTTTTAAAGATCCAAAAACAGGAGAATTCGTCTCATTCAACGTTGCTCTCAGTAAAGGTAATCTTAAATATGTGAATGGAGAGACTTTCGTGAAGTCAGAAAGTGGAGACTGGGTGTTCTTAGAAGACTGCACTAAAGTGTCTTTAGTTAGGGCTGAGGTATTAGAAATGTTTAATCGTAAGATAGGAGTGTATGATAATGGTAAGGAATTGTCCGTTTTAGACGCAGTATTCAAAAATATTCTTGATCCCAAAACAGGACATTTGTTAGATTCTATTACGAAAAGACCTATTCCGTTTAACAAAGCTGTAGAAATTAACATGATTACACCCGAAGGTGCCGCTTTACTAAATTCGCTTTTGAATATTACGCTAACATTACAGACTGTTACTAAAACAGTAAAACGGTACGTAACAGTAACAAATACGAGTGCTACACAAAGATCTGAAACAATAATCACATTCGCGGAGGCAATAAGACGTGGTCTCATCGATGAAAATACGCAAACATTCACTGATCCGACCACTGGAACAGTGTTCCCAATACAACAAGCTTTAGACGAAGGCTTATTAGGCGTAGAAAAGAATGATCCTCGCGTCGTCCATATATCTGACCGAGTAAGTAAGAAGGACTTGGTACCAGGTCAAGTTGTTGAACTTAAAATTACTAAAAAATCATACATCAAAGATGTTCCCAGTCCTGAAGGTAAAGTTCAAAGGGATAGTAGTAGGCCTGAAACTCTCAAAAGCCCAGATTTTACCATGCATGAAACAATGCAACCCCGTGAAGGGCTAGTCCAAGAAATTAGAACAGTAACTTCAAAATCTGTCGTTAATGAACCCTCGGTAACTTCTATGACCATCAAAAAGAATACGATTGAATTGCCACGCGGCGGTTGGACGTTAAAAGAAGCTATACAACAAAATCTTTTCGATCCAGCTACAGGTATGTTCGTAATCCCTGGCACAGACAGAGTTTTAGATCTAGAGGAGGCTATAAAAATTAACATTATCAATAGTGAATCGGCTAACGTTGTAGATCCCAAATCTAAAAAAGAAATACCTTTATATCGAGCTTTAGA
The DNA here is from genome assembly GCA_905333075.3 of Atethmia centrago. Classification (NCBI taxonomy): domain Eukaryota; kingdom Metazoa; phylum Arthropoda; class Insecta; order Lepidoptera; family Noctuidae; genus Atethmia; species Atethmia centrago. The sequence goes on from HG995385.1 coordinate 23,425,218, forward strand.
ATCACGTATTATCGACAGTACGGGTCATTATAAACACACGAAGGAAGTAATCACTATGAAAGAGGCAATTGAACGTAGATTCATTATTTTCATTACATTAACGTCAACAACACATTCACAGAAAGTTATTACCATCACGTCTATAGGTGGTATGCCCGACAAAATGGAAATATCTGAAATGTACGATGCTCCTTCCCACGAAACTTTTTCTGAAGATCAGTCAGCTTTAGAACCAGTACAGGTTACACATGGAGTGATCTTTGATCCTTCCACAGCTTTAGTTATTTCCACCTCGACAGGTGTTTCTGAGAACGTTTTTGAAGCAGTAGAGCGCGGAATGTTACCTGCGAATAGCGTGAAAGTTATTGAACCTCAAACAGGTAGGGCTATATCGTTGAAACAGGCTGTTCAGCACGGTATAGTAGACACGAGAACGGGCGAATACACGGATAAAACAGGAAAGAAAATAAGTCTTGTAGATGCGGCTAAAATAGGCCTAGTTGCGGTAGTAGGAGCGCCGTTAGTAGCAGCATCTAAAATCATACAAGTTGTTAAAAGTACTATGGTTGTAGACCCACAAACAGGTGAAAATATACCTATGGAAGTAGCTTATGAAAGGGGATTAGTAGATCCAGTAACTTATAAAAAATACGAAGAATCTCTCAGGGATAGGACTCCGGAAATGGAGGTTACTCAGGAAATTAAGACGTCAAGTACTAGTAGTGTAACCTATTCGCAAGTATCAACAACAAAAACATTACCAACAGAAACTACTGTCACCGTTGTAGTTGATCCCAAAACTGGGGAAAGACTGCCCATAGAAGTAGCATATGAAAGAGGTCTCATTGACCCAATATCGTACCAGAAGTATGAAATGTCGATCAAGGAGAAATCTCCTGAATATGCTCAGAGAGTCATTAGTTCACCAAGCTCTAGCGGCGTTACATTTACTCAAGTATCCAGCGTAACTACACCTGACAAAATGGTTACTATGGTAGTCGATCCAAAAACAGGCGAACAGCTGCCTATTGAAGTCGCGTGTAAAAGGGGCATAGTAGATCCTATTACTTACAAAATATATCAGGATGCCCTAGCTATTAAACAACAAGACATTTTGATGCAACCTGGAGCTGGTAAAACAATCCCAGGGACAAGCACAGTTACAGTCTCACAGGTCTCTAAGCCTGTATCAGTAGGCGCAGCAGTTTCTGAGGGTTTCATAACCGTAGAAGCAATACAAAATAGTCTTTCAGCTGACAATAGAAGAGTGATTGAAACTACTATAATCACTGATAAAACAAAAACACGGCCGACTGATGTTATACAAATTGTTAAGACCTCACCTAGTAGTAAGCCTAGATATAAAGTCAACATTGGTAGGGAGCAAACCCCCGAAGGACAAGTTTTAGAAGCAAAACCTGTAGTTTTACAAAAACTTAGGAAACATGTCGTCACTCCTCTCGAGGCTGTCGAACAAGGCCTGATAGACAAAGAAACAGTTACAATTTTAGAAGCCGTCAAAGTTTACAAAGATGAGAATGGCTCACCAATAAATCTGGAAATAGCAATTGAGAAGGGTTTAGTTGATGAAAACAAGGGCCACATTGTTGACCCCGTACGCGGTGATGTGTTTACCATCAAAGAAGCTATAAAGAGAGGAATTCTAGACGTTGAAGGTCAGGATGAAGTATTAATCCCGTTAGCTAAGAGTCTTTCTATTCCAGAAATTTTGGAACAAGGACTCTTGGACCCTGTCACTGGGAAAATAGTTCACCCTGAAACCGGTAGTCTCTTAACATTACGAGAAGCAATCATTTGCGATATTGTTGATCCTTTATCTAGCATTACCATCGCGCCTGGTAAGAAGATCACACTGGCTGAGGCTATTGAAAGAAATATTATCGATAATGACAAAAATGTAGTCAAAACTACTGACGGTCCTCTTGATTTCGTATCAGCGGTAAACGCTCAGGTGTTCCCTGATTCTGAAATCAAGCCCGTCATTGATATTCCACCAGCAGCCATGACACTTAACATTGCTATTCAAAAGAATCTTATAAACCCACATACTGGAGAAATGAAACATCCCCTAACAGGTGAAATGACACCAGTGAGTCATGCAATCCAAAAAGATTTGATTATGGGTATTCCCTACCCTCAAACATCAGAAACTATAACACTCGTAGAAGCTTTAGATAAAGGAGCTGTAAACTTGAAACACGCAACGTTTACTGATCCCAAATCCAAGGAAATCATTCCTTTAGACAAGGCTTTGGAGCAAGGTCTGCTGGCTATCAAACCAATGACAGATATGCAAGCAACCGGTGTTATAACCACAATCACTGAAACGTTCACGTCTCAGCATACTGTTACAACTAAGATGATCGAACTTCTTGCTGACTACGTACTTGTGAGTTCAAATGAAGTGCAAAATACAAAGACGGGTGAAATAATATCTATTGACGAAGCTCGCCGCCAAGGTATTGTCAGAGATGAACAGACAAGCAAAGAACAGTTTATCACCAACGATACGAACATCAGTTTTGAAGATGCGCTGAACCTAGGATATATTAATATTGAGACAGGCACATTTACACATCCTAAAACTGGCGAAACTGTTACTATTTCTGAAGCCGTTACCAGTGGGTTATTGAATACAGAAGTTCCATCAGAGTCGGCTAAATCAAGTCCCCAAAAACAAGTTTTGGAAATGTTAGACCTTAACGAGGCATTTGAACTTCTGTTTGACGAAAAGACCCAAAAGTTCAGAGATCCAAAATCACCTAATAAAGTACTTACATTTAAAGAAGCTCTTGAAAGGAAGATTATCAATCCCGACTCAGTTATTTACAATGTTAAGGCTGGGAAACCAGTCACTCTTAGAGAAGCACTAAATACGGGATTGATTGATAAGAAGACTGGAAAATTGAAAGAACCTAAAACTGGCAAATCGGTTGATATTAAAAACGCTGCCAAGATGGGTTTGATTGCTGTGGTTGCTGCACCAGTGCTAGCTGGCATGGCAGTTGTGCAAGGAGCTAAGGCAGTAACAAGCAAGATTATGCAGCCGAAACAGGAAAAAGCCGTAGAATCACCGAGCCGTATTGCCACCTCGGAGAAAACAACAAGGTATGAACCGGATGAACTAGACAAAAATAAGAAACCGTTAGGCAAGGATAAGAAACCAGAACCAAAAGACACTGGTGTTCCTCAACAAGCCAAACAAGACGATAAACCTCAAAAATCATCTCCACAATCACCGTGGAATAAAGAACCATCACCGATAACTGCAGACAAAACAGTCACAATTGAAAAGAAAACTGTAGTCCACGGTAAGGACCCCTCAAGCAAACTTCCAGAGAAATACGAGTTACAAGAAGAACTAGTTTCGAGACAAGACGCAACCGAAGCCGCAGCAACTGAAATTACAATCGAAAAGAAAATGATTGTATTTGGTAAAGATTCAACGCCTGAAGTTCCTTCTAAGACACAAAAAGAAACCCAAAAGCCTAAACTGGTTGAAGATCTCAAACCTGATCCAAAGACCAGTAAAACACCTAAACTGGTTGAAGAACTCAAACCTGATCCAAAGACCAGTAAAACAGTTTTCACTGAAAATACTACTGTCGTGACAGAGATGCCGAAGAAACCGATTGAATCAGTTCTTAAAGATCTGGACAGTCAAATTAAACCTGTATTAGAAAAACCTAGTCCAATTAGGGATATGGAACACGTCGTTTTTGAAGAGAAACCAGTTTTACAGGAGTATGTAGAAACTACTGCTGGTGGTAAACAAATTATAACAGTGACCAAGACTAGCATAACTAAAACCGTGTCTGATACTGCGGAGGAGCTTCTACCAGAACAAATGCAAGCTCGTTTACCTAAAGATCAATCTAAACCAAAGTTAAAAGAAAAAGAGAAGACGCCCACGGGTGAAAGCAAAACAGTTGTTCAAGAAAAGACAATTGTAGTTACTTCTTTAAGTCCCGAGGTTCATAAAGTAAACCACGGCGATAAACCAGTATCAGCACCACAGAAACTAGAAGAGCAAAGTCCAAAAACTGATTACGATCATTTCACGAAATTCGACGATGGGCCAACCATTCAAGAAATACATGAAATTACTCCAGATGGGCAAGAGGTTACCACAACAATTAAAACAAGTGTTTCCAGCTCCGAACCTACTACTTCATCAGAATATTTTACTGAACAAAGCAGCACTGTAGTAACTTCATCATCGTCTACATTTACTACAGTAGAAGTAACTCAGAATCAGTCAACTTCATACCAAATAGTTACAGAAGAAACCAGTGGACCTATAGACTTCACTGAAACTGTTACACAAGAATACCAGGTCACTGAAGCTCCAGATGAAACTGATGATATCCAGACACCAAGAGAATACCAACTGTCTCCAGACAGCGAGAAGGGTGTAAAACCAGTCAAAGATAACGACCTACCCAAAGGTTTGCCGCCAACTGACACAGAAAAAGCAGTCAAAGCACCGAAAGCAAAACCTGAAAAGATAAAGGATCAACAAGTTCCAAAAGACACATCGCTAGAATTTGGTGAAAAGAAAGAACTTGAACTTGAGAAGCCCTTAGAAGTAGCTCCCGGTGTTATATACGATCCGAACACTTCAGTTATTATTTCTACTAAGGAAGGCGTTGCTGATAATCTATTGGAAGCTGTTAACAGAGGTATTGTACCTGCGGAAACCGTTAAAGTAATTGAACCAAAGACAGGCAAAGAAATAACTTTAAATGAAGCTATCAACAAGGGAGTTGTTGATAGTAAAACTGGAGAGGTTAAAGATAAATCAGGTAAGAAGATGAGTATCGCAGATGCTGCGAAGTTAGGCTTGATAGCTGTAGTTGGTGCGCCTATCTTAGCCGCAGCTAAAGTAGTTCAGATTGTAAAGAGCGCTGTCATTGTCGACCCTAAGACAGGCGAGAAGCTTCCATTAGAACAAGCACGCGAGAGAGGTCTTGTCGACGCTAATACTTACAAGAAGTATGAGGAAATGATCAAGACACAGACTCCTGAAGGAATAACAACTGAAGTATTTGACGTAACTACAGGTGTGACCTACACTGAACAAGTAGTTGAACATCACACTACTACAGAAACAACCACACGTCCAGGTGAAGTCGTAATTACACAAACAACAGAGTTCACTAAACCTGTTGTTTCAGAAATTACTACTACCACCGTTGAACAGAAATTGATAGAATCAGGCAAAACAACTCCGATAACTGATCATGACGGCAAATCAGTTTCTGCTATGCTTATCGATGCTGAAAGACAGCCTTTGAGAGTGATTGAAGAGATAACGGAACAAAATGTAACTAAAGAAAAGACCGAACCTGTTAAACCACTTTATGAAAACATTCAATTGATTGACGCGATTGCTCAGGGTAAAATCGAACCTAAGGTTTGTAGGATAATTGTAAATGGTGTCGAATCTCCGCTGACCGTGCAAGACTCTTTAGAACAGGAACAAATAAGTAGGTTCGCTCCCGTTGATGTACTATCTAAGAACTGCGTTGTAGTCAGAGAAGTAAAACCTAGTTATACCGTTGCTATTTCTCAAAGAATTACGCCAGAAGAGTTATCTGAAATGGGCGTATATGATATCGAAAAACAGATATTCTTAAATCCAGAAACTGGAGCGAAGATTTCCTTCGAAGAACTCGTTTACGGTCTACAGATTTTCGACCCAGAATTTATATTAGTAAAAGACTTGGGATCCAAATCAGATCATTACATTTCCTTCGATGAAGCGATTGCTAGGCCCATTATTGACAAAACAACCGGCCACATGGTAAATCCTAAGACTGGTAAACGCGTACCTTTCTTAGAATGTGTACAGTTAGGTTGGATAGTTGAAAAACCTGAGGACGTCTCTATCCCAGAACAAGTTACATTAGAATCAGCGTTAGAACAAGGGTTGTATAATCCGAAGACGGGAGAAATTAAAGACGTAAATACCGGAGCATTAGTACCTATAGGACAAGCCATCGAAAAGGGACTGGTTGATCAGGAATCACTACTAATCAAGGTTCCCCGTACTAATGAAGTCATCACACTATCAGACGCTATTGAACGTAACATTATAGAAATTCACGAGGGAGTCATAACCATTGTAGAAACTCACGAAATTATTGAAACATCTGTAGCTATCCAACGTGGATTCATCACTGTTATTCGTAGACCTATTTCCATCACGGCGGTCATTAACAATGATATGTATGAACCTAACACTGGAAAAATAAAGGACAAAGTAACTGAGCAATTAGTTACTGTAGGGGATGCGGTTGATAGGAATATTGTACATCCCACCATCTCTGAAATTAAGGACACTGCAACAGAGAAGTTCATCTCGCTATCTGAAGCCCTCGAAACAAAACTTATTGATCCAGAAACTGGTAAAATTAGGGACAAAAAGACTGGTAAAGACATTCCATTAGACGATGCATTAAAGAAGGGATTGGTCGCAACGAAGGACGTAACATTCTCTCTATTTGATATTATAGAATTAGGATATTATTCTCCCGAGTCCGGAAAAGTGATGAACCCTAAAACGGGGCATTTAATTACTTTGAAAGAAGCTATCAAACATAAACTAGTAGATCCATCTGATGTCAAGATCAAAGATGACAAATCTGAAGCAGTCATACCTTTCGATAAAGCAGTTAAATCGGGACTAATAGATCTAGAAAAAGGTGTTATAACTTCTCCTCTATGTAATCTTAAAGACGCGTGTGACAAAGGATATTTGCTTAGTGACAAGAAACCTTGGACATTACAAGAAGGTCTGGTCCAAGGCTTCTACGACCCAGAAACAGGACTTCTGACCATAAATGATGTGACTATGACCCTTCAGGACGCGATCGAGATCGGTAACATTAACCCTGAAGCTCTGACTGTTAGGAACTCTGTTACTGGAGAAATAATTTCACTAGCGGATGCCATCAAAGTCGGTATTATTGATTCAAAGGAAGGCAAAGTTAGAGATCCTATTTTCGGTGACAAGATCTCCCTTACAGACGCTTCGGAGCGTGGTTTAATTGTACCAGCTAAACGGAAACTAAGCTTACCGGAAGCAGTATTTAAAGGCTTTTACGATCCTAAAACTGGCAAGTTCTCTAACCCTCTGAGCAAAGAAAAGATTCCTACTGATAGGGCTATTAAGAAACGTTTAATTGATCCACAGTCTACGTTAGTACATGCCGCTGGTAAAGTAATACCGTTCGAATTTGCAGTAGATAGGGGCATCATTGATAGTAGGACAGGCACGATTAGGTTAGGCGACGAAAACATTGATTTCCGCGAAGCTTTCGAAAGAGGAATCCTTGTTGAAGTTCGTAAACCAATGTCTCTCATTGAAGCACTTGAAAAAGGCGTTTACAATGAAATCACAGGGCTTTTCATGGACCCTCAGAGTGGTAAGAAATACACTCTGGTGGAAGCAATTAGGATGAGCTTAGTCGATGCTCACTCTGTTCATATCTTAGACAACAGGCTAGGCAAATGGGACAAAATTACTTTACCAGAATCGTTAGAAACTGGAGTCATTGATGATCAGACCGGCAAAATTAGAAACATTAACAACGACAACGAAGAGATTAGCCTCCGTAAAGCATTCGAAATAGGTTTGTTAGTAGATAGTAAGGCACCTATCAGCCTTCAACGTGCATTACACCAAGGTCTGTACGATGACAGCACCGGTAAAATTATCGACCCGGCTACAAACCGCAAGATCACCTTACATGAGGCCATCAGAAGGTCCATCATAAGTCCAAAATATCTTTGCTATTTCGACAAGAAATCCGAGAAACCTTTGTCTTTGGGTGATTGTTGTCGCAGCGAAATCATTGATAGGAGAAGCGGCAAATTCCACGAGCCAGATTCTGATGTCCAGATCTCTTTGTCTGAAGCAATGAGCTTAGGTCTCATCGTTGATATTGAAAGCGCTGGATTCACTCTCTATGAAACCTTAGCCATGAATATGTATAGCATAAACGAGCTAGCATTTATACATCCAGTTTCCGACAGGCCAATCTCTCTAAAAACAGCTATTGCTGAGGAACTGATTCACCCAGAAACGTCATTAGTAAAACATATTCCAAGCAGTAAATACATCAAATTAAGCGAAGCCATAGAAAATGGTGTTGTTGATGATGAAAACAGCATTTACATCTTACCAAACGGAAATCAAATTAATCTGCTAGACGCTAAACACCGCGGTCTCGTAGTAACAGCCAAGAAAAATTTGAGTCTCGAAGAGATCATTAGAAACGGTCTTTTCAGAGCTGATAACGGTAAAATTGTTGATCCTAGTACCAACGAATTCATTGATATTAACAAAGCCATAGAAATTAACCTTCTAAATCCCGATCTTACTATTGTCAAGGACAACTTCACAAACAAATTCAAGCCTCTACCTACCGCTATTCAACAAGGTGATGTAGACGTCACCAAGGGTAGGGTCATTGACACAAAGGCCAAGAAATCTTACAGTTTAGATATCGCTTTCGATAAAGGTCTTCTCGTTACTGTTATCCAACCTATCTCCTCCCAAACTATAACTAGGAGATACGTAACAGACTCTTCAGCTTCTAAAGAACCAACTCTTAGAGAGTTTACATTAGACGAAGCCATCAAATACGAATTCATCGATCCCGAAACGGCTGTTATCAAAGATCCTCATAAGAATAAATACATTCCATTAAAATTAGGTATCACTGAGGGCATTATCGATAAAAATGCAAAAGGTTCGTTCGACACACAGAACAGGGCTAAGACGCTTTGCTTCGTCTTTGAAAATGGTTTGATAGTATACGTCCGCGAGCCTCTAACGTTTGAGCAAGCGATTGAAGACGGTCACTTGAACGTAGCTACCGCTCGATTTACCGATCCACATTCTAACGAAGTACTGTCAATCAGAGACGCTGCCGCTTTAGGCTACATAGACTCAGACACAGCGCTCATAAAAGATAATCTCAAGAAGAGGCTCGTCAAACTCCCCGAGGCATTCCGTAAAGGCCTTATGGATGCCGAAAAGGGCAACATTCTGGATACAGAAACCTCGAAACTTAACACCTTAACGGCTGCAATTGAAAGCGGGCTCCTCATGACTCCTAAGAAAAGCTTTAGCTTGATAGAAACCTTGAACTTCGGTATTTACAACCCAACAACCGGAGCACTTAACGATCCCTTCATTACCACAAGTGTGATAGACAGAAAGAGGTTGAACTTAGGTGAAGCAATCGCACAAGGAATCGTAGACCCGTCGAGTACTGTCGTCAAAGACCCAGAGACAGGAAAGATATGGCCATTGGTACAAGCGATAGAACAGAAACTAGTTGATCCCGTCGAAGGCAGACTCACCATAGATCCAGTCAAATCGATCAGTTTGGACTTAGTCAAAGCTTTGAAGAAGGGCTACTTGCTGCCAGCAGAAACAAGGGTAAGTTCTTTCAATTTTGCTTTTGTCTTTGTGCTTCTATCGAGCAAAGGTGTTGCTTTACATCTTCCTATTTCCATTCTTAGAAGGTGATCTCTATCTAAAGCGTTTGGCTTAAACATTGGCATGGCACGACCCACCGGACCTTAGTGTCGACTTTTGGGGTTGTTGAGCAAATCTGGTGATGTCACAGTTTTGTACATTGTGGCCTACTCTAATCGATATAACATACAACATATTAGACTTTTAAATTAATAGATATTTTCTTTTAAAGTAGTGACAGCACTTATACATACTATATTATTCACTTACATTTTTGATTTCAGTAAGGTTAGCTTTCCACTTCATTAGACGAGAAATTGAGCTTAAAACGTAGTGTAAAACTTCAGTGCCTTGTGTTGTCCTTAAATGCTTAATTTAGGTTAGAGCGCTCATCAATCGCTTGTTTTTCGATGAAGAACTGGCGATTGAAAAGTGTGCTTACCACATTGTACTAAGGCTCGATGTATGTTGTTTTTTATTTCCAGCCGTTGCCTGCGATGCTAAAGAACCCTTTTGAGCTAAATCGTGAATGCTTGCCTGTGAGGAATCATATTAACGACGATATAAAGAACCATCACCGTTTCGCCAAATACCTAACCTCCCATTCACATTGTGCTAAGAATTTGAGGTCGCGATGGTGGGTCCGAGGGCCTGCCGACCTATCAGCTTTATTATGTTCGCTTCCATTAAAAACCAGTGTACTATGACTGCTGGTCCCGTTCCGTTTTAGATTTTCATAGAGTTCGAACTCGAACGACATACTCATTCCTTGGAACCCGTGCTCACATGTTTTGGAATGCATGAACAAAGCTATGCTCATATATGTGACGTTGATATAAGGCGGAAATTCGCAAACATTCACAATATCGAAATGGTAAAACATTTTCAACACACAAACACGGAAGGTAGTATTTATTAATTATCGTCTTTATTTAAAGGATTCAAAGCTGGTAATATTTTTAACTTACGTTGCCTAAAGACTGCGACATGGAAGACTCATTTCGTTGGTTGTCATATGTTTTTAAATATTACTAAACACTAGCAATACATTCTCGTTATGTGAATGTAATGCTGTCAAAGTGTTTATTAATAATGAAACGTATAACACCTGACAGTCATTTGTCTGGTATGTCAAATACTTTGTCTAACGTAAGCTAAACGTGTTAACGGTCAATGTGACTTCATTTAAATTATTTTTGAAACAATTATTGTTTAACCCTCTAACGGTCTGTGTTTTCGTAGTACACTTTTATAAAACGGTTTTTTGTAAATATTTTGTTAAGAAACCTTTATAAAGTTGTACTCACGTGAATTCACTAACAATTAAAGAGTTAAAAGAAATGAATTCACATTTTCTTTTTATGTAAATGTAAAATACGTTTGACGTTTATACGTGTAAATTCTTGACTTTAATCCTTCGTTTACTTTTCAAGAATACTTTTATTTATTTTCTTACTTTTACTGTTCAAAAATACTCTTTCAAAGTTTCAGATTTTCAACAAGGTATTCTTTAACTTATTTTTTTTTTTCTATTTTAACAAATAACTCTAATACAAACATTAACTATATGATAATATCGGAAGATGTTGATACCATAAGCGCAAATGTTTTACGCAAACATCAGAAATATTTGAACTGGCAAGGATTTAGTTCTTAAACTGGCCGCAACAATGGCGGTAGTGTGTTTTGAGGTTAACCTATCATCCTTTTTCACTATGCATGGGATGTTAATACGAATTTTTGATTGACACTACCAGAAAAATATCTTCATAATATTTCTGACATTTGCAACAATATATTTTCACTGCTTGCATGCTACGCTTCGCATGATTATTTCTGTTAATCGTTCGCAATCTTCGGTCCTGTTGTGAATTTATTGTCATTCTCATGCTCTGTGTTACTTGGCTGTCTTTCGTCGACTTTGCTTCCTGTCTGCGTAGAATTTGTTCAAATTAAGCTTTTCTTTCAGGTTTTCTACTAGTCAGCATGAGCTAAGATATCTCATGGGGCATGTGTTTACGTTTTGCAATGAAACGACGACTCTCTATGAACATTTTTAATTTGTGAATCAATGCATTAAAATTGCGACAATTCCTAACATAATATTCAATTGTTCGTAATTTTAATACCGTAATTTAAATGAATGTAAATAATTTTCTATAGTTGTTAAAACGTTGCAAATCGTCTGTATCAAAAGCCTTGATTATTATCGTCTGAAAAATGTCATGTACAGTTTCTAAGACGCATCTAAATGTTACAGTCACTTGTTTTCAAGTGAAGCACAGAGTAGATAGATATGCATTGTACAATTGCCGTAGTATAGATGCACTATTGAGCTCTAAGAGCGATGTAAATATTTATGTACTGTGTTGTATACATACTAATGTGTTAATTTTGTGTGTAGCAAGCAGTAGAAGAGAAATACAGGCTTTGCGATGACACGTTGTCTAAGTTGCTGGAATGGATCGCGGTGGTTGAAGAGAGACTTGCGAACCAGGAAGCCGTTAAGGAAGATATGGATGAGCTGCGTAACCAGATTAATATTCTGAAGGTACAGTTTATTTTGAAATTTATGTCTGTTTCTCTATATTTTGAGGCACTGCTTTCTAAAATCTTCGTTATTAAATCTGCTATCAAATCTCATATTACCTTTTGAAATTCGTTGAATAAAATAACACAAATAATCAATTCACTACACTTGAGATTTGTAAACAGATTTATTTGAATAGGCTTTCAAAAACTAGGGGTCAAGCTGGTCACACATTAGAGTGCATAAGCAGAGTTATAGTATTTATTTTTTGGGTGGGAAATTATAAAATAACTTCTCCCGCTCTGGGCGGAGCGGGAGGGTGTGTCGAGGCTCTTACTGACTAAAACCCACCCGTATTAAATCCGTTGCCTGTGTTGCTAGGGGCCTCGGTAAACCTTTTGAACTTCCACACGACCCCGGCAGAAGCATAGTTATAGTTGTCAGATGGATACAACAGAGTGATTTTTTATCTGTGCGCTAAAAAAACATACTTCTAGGGCCGCTTGTACCACAACGTTAAACGTATTTAAAACGTCGTTCTGTTTGACAGAATGATGTTTGACAGAATGATAACATACTAATTAATTAATTAAATAATAATTAATAACATACTTTAATTAAACATACTTTGAATCACAATCTGAGAGTTTTGAAGCATATTGCTAATCCATTGCTTCTTAGGTTTGAAAAAATAATGCAATGGACGAGGGTGAACTGTCAAAATGAAACCCGCAATTACCCGCTATAGCATTGCAGCTACCCATTGTGATGAATAAGAAACTAAACTAACAGCATAACATTGTTTCCAGCTGATCAAGGACGACCTGGAGAGTCATCAGCGCCCTGTGTCTGCGTGCGCCGACCAGGCCAAACAGCTGCTCGTCTCCGGTGGAGATGTGCTGGCTCCTCATGAGGTAAACTAATTTAAATTTTATGGAGCATATACGTGAAACTTCACTTCATACAATATGTCCCACACTATTAATATTAAGTGACCCAATCATTCTCAACACGACACAAGACGTTCTTGAAAGTCTTTCACGGTATTCTACACCTTTAAGTGATAGAGAGCACAAAAATTAACGCCGATTTTAATTGAGGGTTTTCTGAAATGACGATCACTAGGTAGTAGCACTGAGAAGTATCAGGTCCGCGCCTATATTTTTATTTAGTCGTGACTGAATGATGAACGAATGCATAATCAGCCTATAATGTTCCCACTGCTGGGACACAGGCCTCCTCTCGGTGAGAGGGAGTGGGCCGTAATCCACCACGCGGGCGCAGTGCGGGTTGGTGAACGAATGAATGAAATGAATGATGAACGTCATCATATATTTTATATTCATTGTCGAAATGGAAGATATCTGGTCAAAGTGGCGCCAACTGGTGGCGTGAATTTTCATGAAAAGGTCTTTCAGTTGCGTTTTACATTTCGGTCGTACGTGACCTGCAAATCAACTTCAGTAACCTGTTGTCACTTATCAAACCAATTCTCTGAAACTCAAATAATGTATTGCACTCAAACACATCGTTCCTCTCCATTGAACAAATCTGAACGATCTTCCATTGTCTATGAAACTGATTCACCTGTGTCTCGAAGATTCAGGTGATTTATATTATCTCACAAGATACCTGAGCAAGTTCCATTGTATATCCATTATTTCACCATAACACCTGCACATTCAACGTAACCTTGTATCGAAGACCTATTGTCTCAACCACATAGTTCCTCCCCATTGAACATGTTCACTCATTCACTCATTGTCTATCTCACCTGTACTCGAACAGGTGGCAGCACTGGAGCGTGGGGTACGACAGCTCAAACAACGCTGTGACAAGTGCACCGAGAAGTGTGACAAGATGTTGCGACGACTGGCAGCCGCCAGAGACGAACTTGGAAAGTTCGGGTTAGTATTAGAATTTTATAAGATATTTCGGTATGCTTTGTAGTAGGTATTTAAAGTGTTATAGTCTGTTTTTTTAAAAAACGAGTACCAAAAATTTTGACTGCGTTTCTATTGGTCCACGTAATCAACATAAAGTCAAAAAACAAGGCGTTGGCCCCACCCCAACCAATGACCCATCTCACTCTGTCAATATCGAAAATGTGCGAGAGACATACTCAGTACTCGTTTGTTAAAAAACCGATTACAGTAGACTTATAGTAGACTTTGTTAGTGTGTTACCACACCCAATCAAATAAATCTATATTAATATTATAAAGAGAGCAGAAAGCACTAGGTAGTGGTAAAGGGCGGCCGTTTTTGGGTGACTGGCCTATGCAATTCTGACGTTCAAAAAGTGCTAATTGTCAGCCTAGTTTGAATAAATATCTTTTGATTTTAATTTTTGAGAGATTCGTTCTCTCTTTTTTGTGACTTTGTATATACGTAAAAAAACGTACGTAATCTCCGGAACCAAAGCTCATATCTGAAAATAAATTTCACCACTTGATAGGTGCATTATTCCAGATGGAATGTTATGGTATGTTATTGTGTAAATATATACAAAAAGAAGTACGTAATAATACTAATGGAATACTATCTTGAATGTATGCAAGCCTAGTACAAAAAAAAAAAACCTAACAAAACGTTAGGTTTTTTTTTTTTTGAGGGTGGGAAATCATCAAATAACTTCTCCCGCTCTGGGCGGAGCGGGAGGGTGTGTCAGACTCTTACTGACTAAAACCCACCCGTATTCCTTCCTGTTGCCTGTGTTGCGGGGGCCTCGGTGACCTCTAAGTACCTTCCCGCGACCCTGGCAGGCATCGGCCCTAGTGGACCCCTACATTTGTGCTGACGACATCTCTTTGAGGCGCGCGTGGAATACGACGCGCCGTCGACCCGGGCCTGGTCCTTACCGGACGGTGAGCTACCCATTGCTCACCGTACGTTTTGTTAGGTTACTGCTCAGAACTTGTGTACCGTGAACAGAATAGCGTCTTCACATGTCATGTAAATTGCACCCTTAAAATTATTTAAACAAAAATGGAAATGGTTAACAAACTATGATATACCACCAATGCTCCTTAAACCAAAGCTTGTAATGACTTTGCGTTAGGAATATGAACGAGTTAGTTATGGGCCTAGTAAAAAGTTGAATAGTTAAAGAATAGTTATATTAAAAGTTGAAGTTGTTGTTATAGTTGTTGTTTTTGAATGGCTTAAACGCTGAGAAAATTTCAATAGGAAAACTGTCCAGTATTTACAAGCTTATTTTAACTAACTTCTCAAAGAAATTGAATAAAATGTATATCTATTAAATGACTGCTTAAGTTTCGTGTGGAACTTAATCAATACATATTTTCTGCTTTGAAACTAAACCGCCGCCTAATCCACTATCTGATCTACCAAAAGCTCAAAAAAACTCAACTGATCCTCTTTCCCCTCAGCAATGAACTAAACGCCTTCAACACCTGGATGGAAGGCGCCTACCGCACTCTAGAAGATAAGGAAGCAGCCCTATCCAAACTGAACTCCTTACCTGACCAAAGCGAGGACGTGAGAGAGTTCGTGTCTGACGTCATCGCGCACCAGGCTGACCTCAGATTCATTACTATGTCCGCGCAGAAGTTTGTGGACGAGAGCAAGGTTTGTGGGATAAATGATCTTCAT
The DNA here is from genome assembly GCA_905333075.3 of Atethmia centrago. Taxonomy (NCBI): domain Eukaryota; kingdom Metazoa; phylum Arthropoda; class Insecta; order Lepidoptera; family Noctuidae; genus Atethmia; species Atethmia centrago. The sequence continues at coordinate 23,440,876 of HG995385.1, forward strand.
TTGTTTTTGGTTTAGTGGTATTTTGGTCGTGTAACTGATGTTATAATAACCGGCATCAGATTACAGTAGTAATTACTACGAAACTTGCGTGAGACTTTTTACAGGAAACTTGTATTCTACGTGACTGCCTCTTTGGTCTAGTGGTCAAAAGCGCTACTGCTGAGCATGAGGTCCTGGGTTCGATTCCCGGGTCGGGTAAAGTGTTATTGGGTTTTTCTATCTGGAATTTGTCAGTAGCAGCCCGGAGTCTGATTTGTGCCTGGTTGATGGCAATAGGCTCGCCCCCTATTACATGGGACTTGAACATAACTGGCGAAATGTGGGTGTACTACAGGTACACCTCTGCTCAACCCTTCGGGGAAACAAGACGTAATGTTCTGTTATATGTATGTGTTATGTTGTATATTCTACGTGACTTATTCTTATTTCTGTCTATTCTTATTTGAAAACCCCATTGTAACACTTAAAAATCAGTATCATATATCAAGATATCCTCGATATCTAGTCTGGAAACCGATCCAAGCACTTTTTGAAGTGAACACTTCTTTAGGCGCGTTGAGCGATTTTTGGTAGGGGAAAAACTTATGGGTTCACGTCACCGACATGCCCGTGCCGACATGCTGTAGTAGGAATAACTGACGTTAAATTGACCACGTGAAAAGTTTAATTTGTGTATACTGTGCGTTATTTAAACTGTGTTTTAGATAATCATTATCTTATTGCAGTGAAAACTCCTTTAGTCGCGGTGAGCGATAAGTTTTCAGTTCCGTCGACAGTCCTGTTTTTTTATAGGATAATGTCTTGAGTTTTTTACCACTTACAATGCAACGATGTTTCATTATCTACTGACGTAAAATTCGCTACAAAAAATATTACGAAATGTGTCTTTATTTTCTCACTCTTTTAACACTTACTTACAAACCATTTCTCTCCTCAGGAATTCCTCTCAATCCTCAACGAGTACCGTACCTCCTTGCCATCCCGTCTATCACACATCGCACCTCGCAGTGAAAGCGGAGTGCGTGAAGGTGCGGGTTCGGCACGAAGACGTCACGCTGACCTGTGCGCGCGCGCACAGAGGCTGCAAGACAGGCTGAGAGGCGCCGCTGACGTCACTAGACACTACCACGATGCCCTGCAGAGGGCTGGCAGGTGGATTAGTGAGGTATGTACTAGGCAATAAGACTCGCATTTCCGATTGTGAAAAGCCTGATCGAATCATAATGTTTAGTTAATTATCTGTTGGCATTTTTTGACCGAACCAAATTGACGACACGTAACCATTTTATTGGATTTCACAGCAGATTAAACTGTTTCAGATACTATTTGCAAAGGCACATTTTTCCTTCATAATCGTCATCTGTATTTCGTGATAATAACCTGTAAATGTTTCCCGTCCAGATCGAGCCACAAGTACGCTCAGTACTCTCCGAGCAAGTGGGTGGCGAGTCGCGCGCCGTCGAGTCGCAGCTGTCCAAGGCTAAGACGCTACACAACGAGATTGTCTCGCAAGGAAGGCTTATTGATAATGCTAGAGATGTGAGTATGATTTACAATGTCATTTAATATTGTTATAGTCTTTTTAGACCCCTATCTACCACTTGAGAGTTATCACATAACTTTCCAAAGGCGGGTCTGTCTGCTTCTTCGGAGAATACAAGCATGATATTATGTTAATTGATTTTCCATAACATATTTTTTGACATACATATATTTCATAATTTTACCAGAAAAAATTGGATAAATTGATGCTAAACCCCTGAATGATTAAAATGATGAAATATCCATGCAATACTGCATGCTCGTCTGCCTCGTAGGTCCTTTGGTCGCAAGGGCTACTGCTGAGCATGAGGTCCTGGGTTCGATTCCCAGGTCGGGCAAAGTGTTATTGGGTTTTTCCATTAGGAATTTCTCAGTAGCAGCCCGGACTCTGGACTTGTGGTTTACCGGTTGATGGCAATAGGTTCGCCTCCTATTACATGGGACTTAAACATAACTGGTGAAATGCGGGTGTACTATAGGTATACCTCTGCCTCGGGGGTGCATGCAATATTTTATTGCCCTGAGAACCAAGATAATTTATGGAATAAGGCGTTACTTTGCGAAAATCCATGACCGTAAAATGTAATGTTTATTATTTCCCTTTACAGCAATTTTTCATAATTTCAGGACCCATAGCTCATTGCAGCTTTACCGTTGATGTAGCTATTTATATTTTAAATTTTGTAAACTTATTGAAACCAACCATCTTAATCCCTTCCACAGGCCTGCGAACAACTAGTAAAATCTTTAGAAGGCAACCTAACACCCTCGGAGATCCGTGCACTGGAAGTGCCAGTCATCGACCTGACGTCACGCTACAAAGACATCACGGATGCCGTGGGGTCCCGGTGTTCGGAACTAGAGGCGGCCCTGTTGCAGTGCCAGGGCCTACAGGACGCGGCGGAGACGCAAGCGAACTGGGTGGGGCAGGCCGAGAGCCAGTTCAAGTGAGTACAATGATAGTTTAGATATCACTGGCCCGCGGGGGCCCGGTGTTGGGAACTAGAGGCGGCTCAGCTGCAGCGCCTTATTATCCTGCGAGGGGTCACTGTTGCCTATAATCTTGATAGAATGCCGAAATAGCCTATATTACGCCCACCGATAAAAAACTAGATGGTCGCAGAACCTACGCATTTGCTGTTCATAGACGAAGAAAAAAAACTACGTTACTGAGAATTTTGCTTGAAGAAAAGGCAAATATTGATTCTAATGACGTTATAAAACTGTCCAAAATTCTGTCCTTGTAAAAAAACCCAGCACGCTTAAACAATAAGTACTCTTTTCAGGAACCAACAAAAACCAGCATCTCTAATCCGCGAGCGTTTAGACGAGCAAGTGCGTGAACAACGCATCGCTATTGGCGAGTTGGAAGCGAGGCGGCCAACGTTGGCCAAACTGTTGGCCAGCGCCCGCCAAGCCGCGCTTACGCCATCTAACGCTAGGATTGCGAAGAAGTTGGAGCAGAGAGCTGATGATATTTATGCCAGGTACGGTTTTGAGGACTTAATATTTTGTTCGATCGTAATCGATTTAAACTTTTCAATTGTGATATCTAATATATTCATTACATTACAGCAGACTCATTATAAAAAAGTTTTTTTTTAATTCGACCTCATAATTGTTTTACCACCCCATATGGTTGAATATTACTTGCACCATGTTTGCACGTCATTAAGCGTCGAGGTTTATTTTTGTTTGAAGACCAATGTGACAATTGGATAGTTTCAACCGTAGTGACATTTTAGTTTACAATTTTGACATTTCAATTTGAGATTTTGTCAAAAGTTAAAAACAAACTGCGAATTGCGATTGGTTTTATAATCGTTCCATTGCATCCCAGTTTTGTTCGCAGAAGAGTAGATAAAAATGACGTGTCCGTGTAGACAGTAGAACATTTTCGGTAGACAAGGGATTTCTATTCTGTATATACACGAGTAGAAATAAAGACCATTACTGCGCCCCCCGGTCTACTCTTTGATATGCAATGCTCTCTGTAGTCCCATTAAACATGAGGCTCCAGGGACTAGTGCGAATCCTTGGGTTCATTCGAGCAATCGAGTCTGGTTTAACTAAGCTGGGGTCGGTGCATTTCATTCATTCATAAACGAGAGTAGAAATAAAAAGCGTCATGCTAAGCCTGCTGTTCTCTGTTTTGCAAGTGCATATACAGGGTGACATTGAAAACATGCGACAAATCGAAATGGGAGATTGTACTCATCATTATGAACAACTTTTACTAAGGGACCAAAGCTACAATCCCAAAAAAAAAAACTGCTGTCCCCTACATTTATGTTCGCAATACCTCATCAAAATGTAGGAAAAGCAGATTTTTTTTTGGGATTACAGCTTTGGTCCCTTAGTAAAAGTTGTTAATAATGATGTATACAATGTCCCATTTCAGTTTGTCGCAAGTTTTCAATTTCAACCTGTATGGCTTCATATTTTATCAGTATATTGACTCCCATAAACTTACAATAACATTATTTCCACAGATATGAGAAGCTCGTAGAACGTTCATCAAAACGCAGCGAATTCTTAGATGAAGTATCGTCTGCGCTGGCGCAGTTCGCGGGGCAGGCGGGCGCGCTGGACGCGGCGCAGGCGCAGCTGCTGGAGCAGGCCGACGTGCGCGAGCTGGCGCGCGTGCCTGCCGGCGAGCTGGGCGGGAGACTGGCGCTGCTGGCCAATTACAGGTGAGCATTTGATATGTTGTACGGTTTTGCCTTTGGGATCGCAAGACTTATTGTTATCTTGCCTTGTTATCTTCAAATAATAGGTGTACATTATGTAAAACAACAAACAAAACATTTAATATTGTAGCTGTAAGGGCATGAGCCTTTACACTTAATGTTGAATGTTAATAAAATAAATGTTAATGTTCAAAAAGGTATTTAATAAGAAATTGCACTAAATTAATGTAAAAAGAAAATAATATACAATGTTAAAAATGTTAGATGTTGCCGAGCTCGATATTAAACCGAAGACTGACGTACTTGCGTACGTGACGATACTACATTTTATAAATTAACAAAATGTGCAGTATGTTAACTAGGCCAAAGTGCAATGTGCGGTTGCTGATCGTATAGTAGCACGAATAAACAAACTATATGTCTTTTGATTCAAGTCCAGAATACCAGCTTTATTGATCCGACTTTGAGTTCGTTATGAGTGATAGTCCACCTTATAACAAATAGTTTTTTTAGTCCTCAGTTTGAGTTGATTCAATCTCAAAAAGGTTAGCAAAATAAGCTTATAAAAACACTTTTTATTTGGGTATAAACCATGGAGGACTTACAGCTAATAATATCACGACAAAAATAACGATTTAAAAATTGAATATTATTTCTTTTAATATGTCGGCTTCACACCGATCTTCACTTATTTAACTTATACTTTTTGTATGGCAGGGACAAACAAATGCCGTTGTTGGAGGAATGTCTGCGCAATGGCAAGCAGCTGATCTCCAAGAAGGACGTCACCGACACACATGTCATCCGTGACAGGATGAAGGTAATAAAATAAAATAAAATTAAATCTTTGTTTCCAGATATAAAAATCCACATATGTATAAATCCACACACAACTTTCCATAAATAAATAAATAAATAAATACATACATAGATAACGTAATAAATAAATATATATACAATATCCAATTTGCTGTCAATGGAGCAGCGACTTAGGTAATTGGCGTATGGTAAAACTGCCACCTTATATGTGCCTTCCGTTTTGTGTGGGAAATTATCAAACAATTTCTCCCGCTCTGGGCGGAGCGGGAGGGTGTGTCAGATTCTTTCTGACTAAAACCCACCCGTATTCCTTCCGTTGCCTGTGTTGCCAGGGCCCTCGGTAACCCTTTCGGGTTTCCTGCGACCCCGGATATGTAGGAGGCTGTGGTTCCATTCTCGTACCGCGGCCACCAAACACTTGGCCGATCGACGTGCGGGCGTGTGGCGGCCGCGCGGCCCGCACATGGCGCTAAGCACGCTTATGATTGACCAGTGGGGCCACAATATTAGCAGTTTTAGCTTTAACTTGTACACGTATAAACATTCTGGGGCCAAAAAGCGATGATAAAATAGTAGATTGTGTCATAAGGGACCAAAATAATGTATTGAGGGCGAGAGCGATTTTTTGAATCCAAAGCGAAGCGAAGGATTCTAGAGTAATACGCACACTCTGCTTTTCATCCCCCTCAATGAGAAAAATAAATATGCTTTTAGCACGAATATTTACATATCCAAATTACAAATTTATACTAATAACAAATTAAAATTGTCTGTAATATTTTGACAAAAAGTAATGAAAAAACGAATAAGAAGTTCCCGTGTATTTTTTTTTATTTGTTCATTCAATGCCGCGTCGGCAGGCGCGCTTTTTTTTATTACCGGCTGGGACTTTATCGAAGCGAATTGCGTTCAAACTTTTTAAATGGTGTTCAAATTCAATTCATTTCGTCACTAACTGAATGACCCATTCCGGCGCAGTTAATAAGAGCGTCGGAATGGGTCATTGCGGCGCACTAAGTGCGCCGGAATGACCCATTTTGCTCGCACTTATTGAGGAACCTTTCGCTTCTTATCGAATAGATGGGATGAAAAATATATTTTTGTATCTTTCAAGTATATACTATTTTAATTTAGCAGATACTCTAGGGTGTTGTCACCGTCCCACTTCCTATCGAAATTGGATTTCGAAACTGCACTTCATTAATATTAAGAATAGAAAATGGTATTTTCTAATATTTATGAAATGTTCTTATTAAAGGCTCTAGAGAACCAATGGCGTGACTTCAACGCGACGCTAGAAGAGAAACAGAAGCTGTCCAAACAGAGAGCCGACCAACTGAACCAGTATGAGTCGCTCAAGATACAAGTGAGTATATTTACTTGAATAAATACTAGCGGCTTGTTTTAAAATCTACGGACAAGCACTTTCCTTTAGATATATTCAAAAATGGAAGGATATTTTTGACTCCACTCTGCCAGATGAGTTAACTGGTCCTGGTACTGTACTTTAAGACAGTAATTTTTCGAAGTTACCATAATTATGCAATAGTCACAATTATCACCAAAACTTATTTTCTTGTCAATTATGGTGTGATTAATATTGAAATATAGAGCAGTGGTGGCCCAGTGGTAACGGCCGCGACTTACGAGTTGTATGTCGTAGGTTCGAACCCAGACAGGCGCTTTACTTTGTGTAAATTATTTCTTCACCACTGCTCTCAAAACGGTGAAGGAAAACATCGTGAGGAAACCGGCATGTCCTAGAACCAAAAAATTCGAAGACATGTGACATCTACCAACCCGCACTGGGCCCGCGTGGTAGATTACGGCCCACTCCCTCTCACAGAGAGGAGGCCTGTGTCCCAGCAGTGGGAACATTATAGGCTGATTATGTAATATTGAAAAAAAAAAAAAATCCATGCTCCATTCAGAATTTCAATAATTACCTATGTGTTCTTTTCTTGTACCACATCTAATCTCAACTTCTTTCCAGGTACTGGACTGGCTCCAATCTATGGAGAGCCGCGTGACTCGCTTGCAGCCGGTCGCCGTAGACCTGGACGTGATCAAGAAACAGCAGGACGAGCTCCGACCTCTGGCTAAGGAGTACAGGGACTTCTCTATCACTATTGATAAGGTAAGTCTGATCAACCGAGCTGGGTAGAAATCACCAGTAAATTCTGAAAACTACTGAAAAAGCGGGAAAAGTCATCATCGTCGTTCTCTTGACCTTCTCCCAATTTATTTGAGGTCGGCGCAACATCAATTTATCTTCTATACTTCTCTATTAGTTGTCATCGCGGTAGTCACCCGCTTTCTAACCATATCATCTTTCACACAGTCCATCCATCATGTCTTTGGTCTTCCCTTACTCTTATAGCCATCCACATTCAAATTCAAAACTTTCGTAGCGACATTTCCCTTATTCCTCCGCATCCCATGTACAATGACAACCTATTTCCACACAACTTTTTTAGTCACCGGAGTCACTTTCACACGTCCTCGTATATACTCACTAGCTGCGCCCCGCGGTTTCACCCCCATAAGTCTCGTTCCCGTGAGAATATCGGGATAATAAGCATTCTATGTTCTAATCCAGGTCATGGTCTACACACGTGCCAAATTTCATCTAAATCCATTTAGCTGTTTCAGCGTGAAAGCGTAAAAAACAATTTAAGACGCTGACAACACCTAAACCGCGGTCACTGTCAGATTGCATAAAAAAGAAAGAGAAGCGCGATGACACAACGTTTGTAATTTATTGCAAAATATGAAGCAATTATCTATTAACTCAAAATTGAGTTGAGTAATCGAAAATAAAAAACAACCAAGTTCTGCATTCAAATAAGACGTTCTTGTTATTAATTAAATACGTAACGTATGTTGATATTTAAAACAGATATTTTGAATTAGAACTCAAGGTAAGAGGTTAGTTTAACGTTCGTTTGTATGGAGATTTTTTTTTTAAATTTGTTTTGGTAACAACCAAGTTCTGAGAATAATGCTCAAAATTAACATATATTTTTTCCGCTACCACAAAATATACAGATTTGGCAATTTTGTTTCTTAAGAGAAGCCAATTTTGGTCAGTTGGGTCTTGTCAGCGCCTTAATAATAAAACAAACTTACTTTCCCATTTATAATATAAGTTAGAATTACATGCTGTAAACTGCCTCGTTGGTCTAGTGGTCGCAAGCACTGCTGCTGAGCATGAGGTCCTGGGTTCGATTCCCGGGTCGGGCAAAGTGTTATTGGGTTTTTCTATCTGGAATTTCTCAGTAGCAGCCCGGAGTCTGGATTTGTGCCCGGTTGGTGGCAATAGGCTCGCTCCCTATTACATGGGACTTAAAAAATAACTGGCGAAATGTGGGTGTACTATAGGTACTCCACTGCCCAACCCTTCGGGGAAACAAGGCGTGATGTTATGTTATGTTATGATGTAAACTGCATAAAACTTACTTCTATAAAATTATCAATCAAACAATATAGTTTGTATGTAGGTTACATACAAACTATACATTTTCAGAATGCTTGTGCTTGTACTTTAAACTTCTGTAATGTTCCATAAGATGACCTAAACATCCGTAACACAGGGTTTTCCTAGTACGGACTCCAGTCTCTCGCAAAGGAGCTTTTGTCTTCATTTATTGTCTAGTCCTAAAATTCTAAGCCAACCTTTCTGGAGAGAGAAATAAAAAAAATATTATTATTATTGCTTTCCATCTTAAACTTACGTAATTGCATTTTTTTGTTTATTAGGTGAACGAAGCCGGTGCGGTGTATGAAGCGCTAACCCGCGGTGATCGTGCCGACAGTCCGCACAGGAAGAGGCAGATCTACAGCCCTACCAAACGACAGACACCAAGTGAGTATTATGTATTTTGTAGTATTTAAATTTCAAAGTATTTTTTCGAAGATTTTTGTTTTTTTTTTGTAGCTTTTTTTAGTGTTTTTTTTTTTATTTAATAAGTAGTCCAATCATTTTAATTAAAAAAATGTGTTATGATCAAGAAACCACTCAAGAAAAATTTGGTGTTAGAGAAAAAAAAACCGGCCAAGTGCGAGTCCGGGATCCGTACAATTATCTATAAAAATGGCAAAAAAAAAAAAAAACATGTCTATTGTATGGGAGCCCCCTTAAAGAGGTATTTTATTCTTATTACATCATCTGTGAAAATTTCAACTGTCTAACTATCACGGTTCATGAGATACAGTCTGGTGACAGACAGACAGCGGAGTCTTGGTAATAGGGTCCCGTTTTACCCTTTGGCTACGGAACCCTAAAAGCTTACAGAAACAAACATATATCATTTACGAAATTTTAACCAACGTCTATAATACCATAGAATCCGCTCTAAAAAAATCCTCTCCTAATAAGAAATGTTTGTTTCAGGCCGCACTTTAGACGGACGTTCACCATCTCCCAGCAAGGGCCACGGTCTGGTCAGTCCTGGATCCACACACTCTACATCCAGCGGATTCTCATCACGACGATCTAGCCAAGATGGATTCCACCTTGAAGGTAAGACAAACACACAAGTGTTGTAGAATTATGAGTTTGCTGTGTTTGTATGTTGTTGTTGCTTTTTTTTTGGTTGGGAAATTATCAAATAACTTCTCCCGCTCTGGGCGAAGCGGGAGAGTGTGTCAGACTCTTACTGACTAAAACCCACCCGTGTCCCATACGTTGCCTGTGTTGCCAGAGGCCTCGGTAACCCTTTCGGACTTTCCTGCGACCCCGGCAAATGTTGTAGTTGCTTGTGTAAAATAATAATAGAACGACTATTTTAGATCCGCTATAAGCGAGATTGTAACTTACACCTAAAAGGCAGATTTCTGTGGGGAAATCTTCATGATTTCCTTCTTCTGGGGACTCGTACCGACTCATAACATGAAATGTGTAACTTTTCCGCATTTTGCAACTTCGATTTATATTTGCGCTTGCCGACCACACTGAACCATCTGGGGCTCTGAGCGACTGATACTTTGACACTTTAGTGTCATCATTAGAGTATAGTGCGTTCATTACAACTTGACGCGTGACGTGATTGGTAGTACTGAATTTTGCAGTCATGTGATTGGTTGTTCTGTTCTGTCAGTCGCCATTTTGAACTCTTATTAGTATTGAAATTAAGACTGCAAAATTCAGTGCTACCAATAGCCCCACGCGTCATGTTATAGTGAGCGCACTGTATACGCGTTACAACAGCCCACGTTGCCCATAAAAATCGTATTAAAACTTCCTTCCTTCTAAAAAACTACTTTTCCTTCCACAGAACTGTCCCCAGTCCAGCAACAACTGTCCGAGATCAACAACCGCTACAGTTTGCTAGGAACCAAGCTGTCAGACCGCACGGCAGAACTGGACGCCGTGAGGGAAGAACTGCGCAAACATCTCGACAGCTTGAGACAGCTCAATACGTTCCTAGACAAGGTAACACTGGATATTATACACGTCTATCATTCTCAGAAATATTGAAACGCAGTAAATACCATAGAATTCGTTCATCGCTTTCTATCAGGCGAAATCAAGGTCAAGAGCAGACCCAGTTAAAAATAAAAAAAACGTAGTTAACTTTTTAATTAAAAAAACATGCAATAATTCCAGATATCCCGGGTATAGCCCATCACTTTGGTTCACGACTTGTTTTCCTATATTTTACATAAATAAAACAGAATCTGAAATGCCACGACGAACTATGGCACTTCAGAAAGTGTGTCGCATTGTTATAAGGACAGAAAATACGATGAAACATCTCGAATGCTTGTATTTGGTCCATTCAAAGATAAACACACACACACCTGTTTTATAATGTGCTCCACATCGTGATGTAAGCACATTATAAAACAGGTATTTTTTCTCCTTATAATGTGCTTATATCTCACGAGATATAAGCACATTATAAGGAGAAAAAAATGCCTATATTACCATCTACAAGTGATTTCGCACTAGACAACAAGTGCGAAATCACTTAAAGATGGTAAGTGTTGGTTCAAGAAACCCACAGTAAAAAAAGCAGCTTTATGCGCAACGAGAAACAAATAGCCAGACATAAGCTGCATAAAATTACTATGACACCCTTGAGTCCCTACAATCAATCTGCCTACCCTTTTCCCAACTATGTTGTGGTCGGCTAACCGGTCCGCTCTAACCGGATGCAGCTGAACACCAGTATTTTACATGGACCGACTGCCTGTCTGACCTCCACAACCCAGTTACTGGGAAATACGATACCCCTTGGTAAGACTGGTTGTCAGACTTTTGAGCTTCTAACGACCCGTAACGACTGTCAAAGATCCACAAATGACAGCCGGGACCAACGGCTTAACGTGCTTTCCGAGGCACGGAGGAATCTCGTTATGTAAAGATTTTCCACCCAACGGACCAACCCCGACAAGTGCAGCTTAACCGGTAACTCCCCATTGATTCCGAATAGGAGTCGCACTCCCGAACCGTTCAGTCCCCACTGACACCGAATAGGAGTCTTGGGCCACGCGGTTTGCAACTCTATTATAATGCAATAAGGTGCTCATCCGTTATAATAGAGTTGCAAACCGCGCGCCCCAAAGACTCCGAATAGGTGTCAGTGGGGACTGACGGTTGGAGGAGTGAAACTCCTATTCGGAGCCAATGAACTGACCTGATGGCTCGACCCGTGCGGCTGTTATTACTACGAGTTCCTCGAATCTGAAGTCCCTACAGTCTTTATGAAATCTATTTATTGTATTTATTTATTTATTCAAGGGCTTTGGAAGATTTACAGCTAAATACAATGGTGATAAATAACAATATGATAATCTAACAGTCAATTGCAGGTCTTCACGTCTAGAGCTTGTCTGGTATAAAAGTACTGTGGAACAAAATATACACATTCATTATCATCAACATTCTCCTGTCCATAACCCAATTTATTCGTTCGGCGCAACATGTCTTTCACTTCCATGCTTATTTATTAAAACTTTATGCGCAAAAAAAAAAAATACCATACAAAGGCGGACTTAATGCCTGAGACATTCTCTACCAGTCAATCTTAGGGTGATGCAGAGAAGAAACATGGTAGGTGCAACATATGGGATAGATAACACGAAAATAACTATACAATACAAGAATAAATACGTAGATACATACATATAAACAGAATAAACTTTGTCAGGAGAAATAATGATCAGTAGAGGAGAAAACGAATCCAGCAAATCAGCGCTGGTACTTCTCTATTAGTTGTCATCTTGGTAGTCACTCCCTTTCTAGCCATATATTCTTTCGCACAGTCCATCCATCGTTTTTTAGTCTTCCTTGACAGTTATAGCCAGCCACATTCAGCTAGAAAGCTATTACCATACAAAATAATTGCTTGAGTATAGTTTTCGAAGTTTTTTTTTTTTATAGTTCCGTGAGCTAACTGACATAATATGGGAATTATTTAATTTAATGTTTGTGTTTCGTAATGTTAATTATTTTGCATACTATTGTATAGAATCAAGTTTTTCTAACTGAACAGACAGCTGTGCTAGGCAGTTACTTCTTCTTTCCAGCTAAAGCACTAGGAAGTGGTGAAGGGTGGGCGTTTTTGGAGGACTGTCTTATGTAATTTTGACGTTTGAAAAGTGCTTATTCTCAGCCTAGTTTGAATAAATGACTTTAGATTTAAATTTTTAATTAAATCAACAATCTTTTTACCCTCAGGTTCAAAGACAGCTGCCAAAGGAATCGGTACCCAACACAAAGGAAGAAGCCGACAAGACCATCAAACAGGCGCGCGCCGTCCTAGAAGAGATGTACGAGAAACAAAGCATCTTGGACTCTACTAAGACTCAGGTAAGGTTCAAATTCAAAAAATCGACTTTGTTTGCCTATAACACGAAGTCATAATATTATTATTGGAATACATGTTTATTTATTACCCGACTGCGGCGAAACTTAAAAGTAGGGTAACTTTTTTGATATATTGATAATATAACGTTTTTGCTCATGTAGGTAGGCAGAAACTACAGAAAGCCACTAACATTCTCCTTTTGCTTTGTCCAATCATATATCTGGTCAAAATTATTTCAAGAAATCCATTTCTAAGATTTCAAGAAATTGGAAATCGAAGCTTTTACCGGTCTGAAAGGGTCTCTAATTTTACTCTTATTGTTATATTTATAACGTGTTGGTTCTAATATTAACTTGTTTTGTATCAGGTACGCGAGCTCTTGAAGCGCAAACAAAGCGTGTTGGGAGCCGACAGACTTCACGATGAGATGGAAGACGTATCTTCAAGGTGGAAGGCGCTACACGACGCCTTTAAGGACAAGTTAGTATTACTCTTCTACTTCCTATATTATTACATTACTTTTACAGCACAATTGAAAATGTTTGCCTATTAGTGCAACAGTAAGATGGACCATTTGTTAAGTTAAAATTGGTCCTTCGGCCCTAAAAAAATACAGGAACAATAACCATTCGGCACGGAAGCGTATCGAATGTTTGAGAATACCTATGCAGGGCGTGGAACGTGGGTAACAAAACGAGCTGTATGCTTGTAATTCATAATAGGGAGTTAACTTTTTATTGCAAGACCAGAAAATATCTATCATCATCTAAGCACTGAACTAGAAAGGACTTACAAATTCTTACATTGCTAAAACTGCCAACAAATTGGCAGAAAGATATGAATCATTGTGTAGATAATCAATAAAACCTTCGGCTTCTTTTATCCAGCTTATTTAAACTGCCGACAGACGTGAAAACTTATCGCTCAACGCACGTAGTTTTCACTGCAATAAGATAATGATTATCTAAAGCACAATTTAAACAATGCACAGTATACATAAATTAAACTGTTCACGTGGTCAATTTAACATCACTTACTGCTACTACAGCATGTCGGCGCGGGCATGTCGGTGACGCGAACCCATAAGTTTTTCCCCTATCGAAAATCGCTTAACGCGCCTAAAACATGTTTTCAAAAATAACGTTTTCGTCCTAGGATCCGCCTAATGGAAGAGATGAAAGATTTCACCGATACACACAGCAACTTGTCTCAGTGGCTGAGCGCTAAGGACCGCATGATGGCCGCGCTCGGCCCCATCTCCTCCGACTCCAGGATGGTGCAGACGCAAGTGCAGCAGGTATGTACACACTGCTGGACATAGGCTCCTCTAGAGCCTAATGCCAGCAATTTGTCAATAGAGGCGCACGTAGACTCCTGGGGACAACGAACGAGCCCTACAGTAGTCGCATATGATGTGTAACATCTGACATCTCACCTTGGTAATAGCAACTGAGCAGCGACAGAAATTAGGCTCAAAATTTAAAAAAGCTAAATACTGTAATATTTATTCGAATAATTATTAATTACTAGTGGTCGCCCACTGGTCGAAATTCGACTCCCTTTATTTACAATCTATATAGTACTTACTAATTCCATGAGTACACTAATTCCATGCTATTAAAAAGTACTTACTTATTCCATGCTCAAGCTGTCACTTCCTGTTACATACATTTCACGAAATCACTCTCACAGCGAGAGGAAAGATCAAAATAATACTGCCATTATTTGAATCTTACTTCAGTGTGGGAAAGAAAGTTAGCGTCCCTTGTGGCCTTCAGGTTTCTTGAAAGGCAGCTTAAAGTTAGCGTCAGTCTAATAATTATGTCTGTCGAACCCAATAATATTCGTCCTAGTCCTAATGAAACCCCGTGTCATAGGACGTTTCGGGCGCTAATTCTTATGCCCCAATGATAGGCCATAGTACTGACGGGTCGAAAACATAGTAGAATAAGCTACTGGGTAGCTTTTTTACAATAAATGCTAAGCGGGCACTTTATTACTTTATTTCGAGTAGAAATTTTTGTATAGTATATAGATTTCAGTTATTTCAATTACATCCAGTAGGATGTAATTGAAATAACTGAAATCTGAGGAGTCATTGTACTCAACATTTTGGAAAACTTTTAAAACGGGATGAAATCGAAAGTTTATTTGAATTACACCTTGTATAGCCTAGTCTAGCCATTGAAAACAAACAATTTTCCAAAAAAACCACAGAGAATTCCACAAGCCTTCTAACTTCCCTCCTCCATTTCCACAGGTGCAAGTCCTCCGCGAAGAGTTCCGTGGCCAACAACCTCAGCTGACTCACTTAGAGGAAGTGGGCGCCGCCGTACTGGAGCGGCTCGAGCCCGCCTCGCCTGACGCCGGCAAGATGAGGCAGAAGGTGGTAGACCTGCAGGAGAGGTGGAACGATCTGTTGGATAAGTGAGTAGAGTTATATATTTATAGAATATCGACGAATGAGTACCGATTTCTTTAAATGTAATTGATGCTGCAATCGAATCGAAAAGATTGATTAGTATAGTCGTAGCTGTGGCGGCATCTACATCGCCACATGCGAACTATGGAACACACTGACGTCACGCAAAATCCTGCATCGCGCAAGCAGAGTTTACCGCGCTACTAACACATATACAACATCCCGACATCAACCGTCGGGTAGTAGCCCACTAGACACGAATGGTCGGAGGATCCTCCCTTTTCTGTGGAGGATGAGTGAACTTTACACCCTGTTCCTCATGCTTCTATGTAGCTAATGGATAACTGTTGTAGCAAGAGATTGTTATGAAAATGTACTTGACATTTAAATTTCAATGACTGACCTGCTAGGAAAATTTTAAATGGGTAAATTAAAACGGATAATTTTGTAATATTTCTCTTTTGAAAGTTTAAATATGTCATGTTATAGCTTTTATTAACAGAAACATAAACCGTGAGCAGTGGTGGCCCAGTGGTAAGCCGCGACTTACGAGTTTCAGGTCGTAGGTTCAAACCCAGACAGGCGCTTTACTTTGTGTAAATTGTTCCATCACCACGTCTCTCAAAACGGTGCCGTAAACATCGTGAGGAAACCGGCATGTCCTAGAACCAAAAATTCGAAGACATGTGACATCTACCAACCCGCACTGGGCCCGCGTGGTGGATTACGGCCCACTCCCTCGTACCGAGGAGAGGCCTATGTCCAAGCGGTGGGAACATTATAGGCTGATTATGTTATGCATGAACCATACCCCCGAAACATAACTATTTCCTCATTTCCCTCCAAGAATCATCTCATTTTAGTCGTATGTTATGATCAAATGACTAATCTCGTCTCCTCCCCAGACTAGAGAAGCGCGCCGACAGCCTGGGCGCGGCGGCGGACACGTCGCGCGAGTTCGACGCGGGCCTCACGCGCCTGCGCGACGCGCTGCAGACCATCAGCGACAAGCTAGACGAGATCGCCATGGAGAAGGAGCCAGAAGAACAGCTGAGGAAGATCGAGGTAAGAGGAAGATGAAATCGGCTTATAACAGTCCCACTGAAAGGCAGTGCATGGACAGATCTCTTAGAGAAAGAATAATAATCTATCTTCATAAAACCTATGAAAATTTTCGGCTTGTGACTGATCCTTTCCAGGGAAAAAGTGTCTTGCCATTTCATAAGTTGAGAACGGACAAGCATTTATCAGCATCATAATCAACCCTGATGAAGGTGTAGGAAAATGCAAACTAAAACCACGTTTTACGAAAGCTATACATTGTATTGTTGTTGTATTTTTGTTGTCTTTAAAATATCACTTTTAGCGATAAGACCGCCCATTGTGTCTCCTACCCATTGTACCCTATGTAACTTTTTTACATTTGTATTTGTTTTATGGTGTACATAATAAAGAGTATTCTATTGTACATTATATTATATGCAAAGCAAGTGCACAACAGAGAACCGTGGTGGCCCAGTGGTATCGGCCCCGACTTAAGAGTTGTAGGTCGTGGGTTTGAACTTAGGCAGGCATTTTACGTTGTGTAAATAATTTCATCATCATTGCTCTCAAAACGGTGAAATAAATCGTCGTGAGGAAACCGGCATGTCCTAGAAGCAAAAATTCGAAGATATCTGACATCTACCAATCCGCACTGGACCCGCGTGCTGGATTACGGCACACTCCCTCTCACAGAGAGAAGGCCTGTGTCTGAGGCTGATTATGCTGAAGTGCACTATTGTCGGGGAAAAGATGGACAGTCAATCAAGCAACAGTAGCACTTTAATTGCGCAACAGATGCGTTGCAGTCTCCTGTGCGAAATACTTTTTCTTTCTTTATTTTCTTCTCAGTTATGTAAAAGAAATGCTCAACCGAAAGTACTGTCATTGCCCAATATAAAATTCTAGTTTGACCTTCTACCTAATAAGTTTTCATAAAAAAACAATGTCAGAAATTTTAGCTCGTATACATTTTTTTACTACAAAAATACATCATGCAAGCCAATCAATAAATAACTTAATCATTTCTTCCCCACAGAACCTAGAACGTCAACTCGAAGGCCAACGCCCCCTGCTGGCCGACCTAGAAGGCGCGGGCGCCGCGTTATCACAAGTGTTATCAGACCCCGCCTCCCGCCAGGACATACAGAGCAAGTTGGCCGCAGTGGCGAGGCAATACGATAATCTGCAGAGGAAACTGGACCATAGGAAGGCGGAGATAGAGGCGGCTTTAAAGTGAGTAGAATTATTTTTTATTGACTGTTTTTGCTTGCAAAATACGGTTTTTGACTACAGTTAAAAATAAACTTATTTTTTCTTATTAGAAATAATACAATTTATGAGAATATAAATAAAATCGGAGATCCGACACATTTCGACATTTATTCTTTCTATCCTTGTCATGCAAAACAGAGGTTGTAGTTAATGGCGTGAAGTTACAATGGTGTAAATTATATATTGTGACTTCAGATGTCAGTAGTCCTGTCTCTGTCTAGCATAGACTCTAAAACGCTAATAAAAAATCATAGGTAGTTAATAACTAATTTTCATCAAAGTTCATAAATATTTGCGTTTTAAAGTCTATCTTACCATTGCTTGAAGAAATCTAATATAAAAATAAACTAAACTATTAATAATCTGTTAAATACACAAAAACAACAATTTCTAACCACACTTTTCCTTCACAGGGACGGTCGCAACCTCGAAGAGAACGTAGCCCGCACGTTAGGCTGGCTACAATCCGAGCTGAACTCCTTACCAGCTCGCCTGCAGGTGTCGGCCGAAGCCACCAAGCTGCAGCAACAGCTGGAGCGGCATGAGCCGCTGTATAGAGAGCTGACGCAGAGGGAGCATGAGCTTATCATGCTTTTGGATAAAGGTGAGTTTTGACAACAAAAAACGATCATGGTGGTGTAACACACGTGTATGTGCCAGAATTTTAAAGAAAGAACAATATACATTCGAAAAATGTAAACATAAATTTAAAAAAAGAATTCGTGTTGCCATTCCTCAGGCCTCAAGGGTCAAATGTCTTTCTAATAATTCCCTTTCATGACACCCAAACCACACGTCATCCCGCCCTTTTAATTCAAATGTCTAATGAATACTCTTCTTCACCAGGCCGTGAGATGGAGAAGAAGCCAGCACACCAAGGCTTGCGCAAGGATCTGGACAGGATTCAGACACAGTGGGACAAACTGAAGCGAGAGACGGTCGATCGGTACACCAGACTGCAGACCGCTATGGTAAGTCGAGTTAATTACTACTCTCATAAATCAGATATTAATTATTGTTTAAAGAAAATCTAAGTCTTTATTTTTCTAAATGAAAGACTTAGAATTGCTTCTAAAAAGTGCTAGCCAATACATAAGGCATGTTTGAGAAAAACAGACCAAGTCTTTAAAACAGAACGTCATTCAAATGACAAAAAAAATTCAGTAGCTCG
Source organism: Atethmia centrago (assembly GCA_905333075.3). Taxonomy (NCBI): domain Eukaryota; kingdom Metazoa; phylum Arthropoda; class Insecta; order Lepidoptera; family Noctuidae; genus Atethmia; species Atethmia centrago. The sequence continues at coordinate 23,459,650 of HG995385.1, forward strand.
CAATATTAGATTCTCAATTTTACTAAGACAACAAAATATTTTTTACTTATATTTTACCTGATTGGATAAAGGATTGAATATTCAATTATTCAGAAAATAAACAAAAGATTGTGCCAGAAATTTATTCAGACAGAAAAATGAACCTATTCAACATGATGACAAAGTCGTCTTTCAAACTTTACAATCCTAACGCAACTTATTTTCGTCCTATAGGAGCATTGCCGCAAATTCCACAAGGCCCAAGAATCCTTTGTCCCCTGGCTGTCAGACCTAGAAGACAGGCTCGCCAAGTTACCGGCTACTGCTTTCACTAAGAAAGAGGTGGAAAAGCACCTGAAAGAGCTGCAGCTGATCAGGAATGATATCTGGAAGAGGTACGTTACCTAAGACTGTGCTAGAAACTATAGGAAAAATGGGTCGAATTAGTGATTTTAGTTTTAACGTGACCGGTACAAGAGTACAAGACCGTTTGGGGTGGAAACACTAGGGCCGTGGGGTCCGAGTGCTTATCGAGTATTTCGGGACATCGCCAAGCGGTTGGTCGACCCTTCACGTGACCAGAGGGCTGGCCCAATTCTTCGGCCAAATAATCAGCATTGCCATCCAACGTGGCAGCGCTGCCAGCCTTTTCAGCACTTTTTTCACTGACAGCGATGTGGTCGAATTTTGATGCCCAATGAGCTCTTTCCCCTTTTTCAGCTTTCCCTTTTTTTACTGACTTCATAAAAAGCAGGAGGTTCTCAATTCGGTTGTATGCTTTTTTAACTCCTAACTAACTTTATAAACCGATTTGGAAAAATATTTTTTGTTTTATAAACTTGTACATAATATGTTAAATTGTATATTGTATTTAAGATTTATCAAAATAAAACACTATTGCATTAGAGTATACGAATTTTAGGTTTTTAGTCTCTATATATAGACGTTTGAATGCCTCTGGCCGTTTGTCCACCGCACTGTCAAAGGGATATCAACGAGTACGAGATGACGACGCCAGTACATGTACTATGGCCGAATTATCTCGTTTCTCGTTGACGTCCCGTTCAAGTGCGGTGGACAAACAGTGTCTGGTGTTGCAGACATCCAAAAGCGGTAGTGACTTACACTCAGGTGCATGGACCGTCTGCTAGTTTTCCAATAAATAGCATAGCAAACGTTTTTGAAGAACAATATGGATATCTTGATAGATTCTTTTATTTGCCTGAAATATGGTTATTCACAGATTTTTATAACACATACACAATAGTTATTCATATTCCACCTACTAAATTCGGATTGTTCGAAGATTTTACAATTACATACATGACTATGCTTTATATGCCACGTTCCACCAAGCAATAATCTCACGATTAAGTGGTTATGTATGCATAATAACTCACAATAGAACTGAAGAAACGGGTGAAACATATATGTGACCTAACGGGACGTCCGGCAGATCTGGACACATCGTAAAGAGCGGTGGCGAAGAAGGGGCCTGACGGCATAAGAGTGTCAGGCCGTTTGCCGTCACGGCATACGACGTCATGCCGTTTGCCGCCACGGCATACGAGTCGATCTTACCCCAAGGCGTTCCAATACATGTTTCACATCAACGAGCCATCTTTACTTTTAACATCTAAATTATCGACTCTCCATAGATCTGGCGAGTATGAAAACAACAAGACTCTAGGCGAGACGTTTATCTCATCTTGTGACATCGACCAGGAAGTCGTCAGGAAACTGCTCGACAACATCAAGGAGCGGTGGGACAGGATTAACAACGGTATGTAATCTTATAATTGTTATTTAAAACTCCCTGAAAAAATTAAACGTTAGCTCGTCGTTGTTAGCTGACTCGACCGACGTTGTACTGTTCATCATACAGAAATCCCATAGAAAAACAACGTTCAGGTTTTCCCGAATTTGAAAATTTTCCGGGAAACATTTCCAATTTTTCTTGCCGTAAGAACCTAATTTGAACTATTACTAACATTGTAAAACCGAAATTTGCAAAATCGGTCCAGCTGTTCTCAAGTGATGCGTTTACCAACAAAAAGCATTTTATTTTTATTATATAGTCTAGCTGCGTCCTGCGGTTTCCTCCGCATAAGTCTCGATCCCGCGGGAATATCAGGATCAAATGTATCATATGTTCTAATTCAGGTCATGGACTACCCACGTGCCAAATTTCATCCAAATCCGTTCAGCTGTTTTAGCGTGATGCCGTGATCAAGGGAAATAGGGATTCATTTCTATATATATCGATAAAGAAATCAGGGACAGCAGTTATTTCGCGCTTTCTGCGCTGCGAAAAGTATGCTATTTTCTGACTGTATATTCAAAATATACCTGTACCTTTTTCTGATATTTTCTATAACAGAAAATTTCAGTTTTTACTATAAAGTCGGGTTATTCAGCTTTTTATAATTCAAATTATTTCATTCGTACATGATATTAAGAGCAACTTTATTATTAATTTAATGGGGTTTATCTTATGCTGTCAAAGTGTCTAACATAAAATCACACAGCAATCCAATATTAATTTGACGACACGGTTGGCGTAATGGCTGAGCGATCGACTGCTGCGCAGCGTGTCGCGGGTTCGATCCCCGCACGGAACAAATATTTGTATGACCTGCAAGTAAAAAAAAAATTAAGGCTGGATATAGTGGGTTTAGATGTAACGTTCCTTTTAAATGTTTTCCTCACTCGCCCATTCGTTACCACACTTATATAAAATCCCAGAATTGATGCAATTGTTACCCATTTTGTTTTCTCCCACAGAGGTCCTCCAACAAGTAGAATTCCTAGAAACAACGGCGCGCAAGCTGGGCGAGTTCGCGGAGCGCGTGCGCGCCGTGGACACGCCGCTGCAGCGCTGCGAGGAGCGCCTGCGGGAGGCGCTGGCGGCCGCGCCCGCGCCCGCGCTGGCCGCGGAGGCCGTCGCGCGCCTGACGGACCAGATACATGCGCTGAGAGCGCCTCTACAGGTACGAATGACACATATTAGGCTAGTTTTCCTAGTGTGAAGGAGCTCGTCGAAGGAAGTAGGGAAATAACATAAAAAAAAAAATATATATTTTCGTAATATAAATATAAATCTACTTGACTTGTTACTTGCCAAGCACTTTTTGATATGACACTTGCAATATTTTTTCATTCCTATTCCGAATATGCTTAAGTAGTCTTGTGTAGTTCACGAACGCACTAAGTCGTAAGAGCACTCCCAAAGACGAACTTCGCGAACTATGTAGTTCCCAAATCCCTCGATTCTTAGTTCATTCGTTCGTACTATAAGACTGACTTTTTTAGATTTATATATTGGACTATGGACTAATAAATTAAAAATACTACAAGTACAATGTAAAGTAAAAAATCATAACTCCTCCTTTTTGGCTTTTCTGTAGTCGGGTACAAAACAGCAAAATAGGGACTTTAACAAACAAAAAAATGCAATAGCAGTAACAAAGCGAGCAAACGATCTGGGCCTCAAGTCTGCTATTACAATAGTGTCAGAATGGTCTGCTCCGATCCTCATTAATGACGCCATTATATTAGTAGATTACCAAACTTGTCAAAATCAACAATTATAAAATCAATTATAGACCATTGTGACACTATTGTAATAGCAGACTTGAGACCCTGATCTGGAGCTACGAACTAAACTAAGCGCTCCAGGTCGCGAACTATTATGCACAAGACCAATCTTCCTTTGTCTGGTCCGAGGCGACAGCTGCAATGGCAAACTGAAAAAACGACCTAGTTCGCTAAGGAACTGCGGATTTAACTGAGCGCTCTAAGCCACGAATTATTATGCGCAAGATTACTCTTAAAAAACTCAATACCAACCTTATTTGATTTCCCTTTTTCTTCCCAACAGAGCATCAATGCAGCCGCAGACGACATAGTAACACTAGCCCTGGAGTGCTCGGGCCGCGACAGCGCAGCCCGCGCTAAGAACGTGCTGGAGGAGCAGGCGCAGGCGCTGGCGGAGCGCCTGGACGAGCTGGAGGCGCGCGCCGGGGACGCCAAGGGCAGGCTGGCCGGCGCCGCGGCCGCTATGACGCATTTCCAGGTGAGAAGACTGCAAAAACCAATTCGTTCACAGGTCAATCATAGGCTTATGTTCCCGGGAATCCCGGGCGGATTTCCGGCCACCGTAGGCGCGGGCTTGCGGACCGTGAGCACTGGGGTAGCTCGCCGTCCGGTAAGGACCAGGCCCGGGTCGACGCGACGGTGCCTTGTATTCCACGCGCGCCTCAAATAGATGTCGTCAGCACAAGTGTAGAGGTCCACTAGGGCCGATGCCTGCCGGGGTCGTGGGAAGATACTAAAGGGTTACCGAGGCCCTTGGCAACACAGGCAACGGAAGGAACACGGGTGGGTAAGAGTCAGTAAGAGTCTGACACACCCTCCCGCTCCGCCCAAACCGGGAGAATATATTTGATGATTTCCAACACAAACAAAAAGGCTTATGTTCCCGTCTCTATCTTGCACTTGTAGTTTTAACGGTGTGCGACAGTGGCAGGAATATTGACGAGCCGTGCTAAGTTACGTTTATTGATGACCTTAGCCTCAGGAATTTCTGGCTTAACAACAAAAAAAGGTCAATTTTTACAACATACGTTGATTGATAACGTTCTGACATATCGAAATAAATACATAGGATAAACGTTTTAATAAACCCGACAGTTATTTATTAGACAAAGTTTCTTGATTTTTTTAAGTGAAAACATCTTTAGGCGCATTGAGATTTTTGGTAGGGGAAAAACTTATAGATTCGCGTAGCAGCAGTAAGTGCAGTTAAATTGACCACGTGAAAAGTTTAATTTGTGTTTAGTTTGTGTTTTAGATAATCATTATTTTATTGAAGTGAAACTCCTATAAGCGTTTTGAGCGATAAGTTTTCACTCATGTCGGCAGTTCCCATGACTGCCTATGCCTTGTTTTTTTATCGAATTAGAATATTCATAGCTGAATGCAAGTTTCATAATGATTATCATAAAAAAATCGAACGATAAAAGAAATGCATTACACAATACATTCTCATTGCTATTGAAACAAGGTAGGGTTAAGATGGTTCTGTATACATATAAGAAATGATAAGAATATTAGATATGATATAATCTTATTATCATAGTACATGATTATCTTCAGATAAATCTTATGTTTGACATCTTTTTGACAAAATTATTCAGTTTATTTATTACACCTATCTCGGTGGGTTTTGCGAAGTGTTACAGTCGAGTTTCAGCGAAGATATTAGAATGTGTAATGTGTGAAAGAGTTAATAAACTCCTAATTGAATGTTCATGCAAGGCTCAGTAGAAGGGACTCGCCATGCCGTTTTTCGGATTATTGTGTTTACGTTGTCACTGCTCCTGTAAACGATTAAGGGGTTTAATAAATGTAAATATTTAGATTTTTCTGACGCCTAAAAATTAATAACTTTGTTCTGGAACGGAAAATCAACAGCGTGTCATAATATTATTGTCAAACAAGTGATTGGCTTTTGATAAATAAGTTAACGAGTTCTCGGGTTCGAATCCAAAGCACGCACCTCTGACTTTTCGGATTCATGTGCGTATTGTATAATTATCACTTACTTAAAATAAACGATGAAGGAAAACATCGTGAGGAAATCGGCATGCCTTTTTTTTTCCTTTTTTTTTGAAATCCCCAAATAACTTCTCCCGCTCTGGGCGGAGCGGGAGGGTGTGTCAGACTCTTACTGACTAAAACCCACCCGTATTCCTTCCGTTGCCTGTGTTGCGGGGGCCTCAGTGACCCATTAGTACCTTCCCACGACAAATCGGCATGCCTTTTTTTTGTTGGATGGGAAATCATCAAATAACTTCTCCCGCTCTGAACGGAGCGGGAGGGTGCGTCAGACTCTTACTGACTAAAACCCACCCGTATTCCTTCCTGTTGCCTGTGATGCCAGGGGCCTCGGTGACCCTTTAGTACCTTCCCGCGACCCCGGCAGGCATCGGCCCTAGTGGACCCCTACACTTGTGCTGACGACATCTCTTTGAGACACACGTGAAATATACAACGCGCCGAAATCGGCATGCCTGAGAGATGTTTCTCGTCGGCATATGAATCCCTCTGGCTTGGATTCTGCCTATAGAAACTCTGACACCAAATTAGTCACTAACCACACAAAAAAGAAAGAAGAAAAAATTCTAGCAAACTTTGTGTTGATTTTCGTTCCAGAATACGGGTGAACCTTATATTGTCTTTATATTCATGAAATTTATTATCATTGAATTGTGTTTTTGTGTTGTGCTATTTATTTTGTGTGCACTGAATAAACGATTTATCTTTCCAACACTATTTAACCAAAACATTTTTCCCCCACAGGACAAAGTAAAGAACTTATCCCATGACCTGACCGACCTAGAGAAGGAGTTGGACAGCATGAAGCCGCCTGGCCGTGACATTAAGACTGTGAAACAACAACTTGATGACATCGGTCGGTTCTACAAGCGGTTGGAGAAAGCGGATGACTTGGTCGGAGACACTGAAAGAGCTGCCGAGATGTTGGTTGAGAGTGGGTACACTGTAGATAGTGCGAAGACTAGGGATCAGGTATGTGGAAAATGTTTTTATAATATGTTAAGTGTTGATCGAATGAAATACCGAGGAGCAATGGGATTTCTTTTTGAATGTCTGTGTAGATTATACAAGGTGTCGTTTGGCATCTTCGTCAAATTTCAGGAGGCTGCTATGAAAGACATATGTATATAATCAAATAAAATTACGATACCTGCTCAATAATTAATACATACTTGCTTTTTAGTTTGACAGTATTTTATAATACACCACTTTCACATAACATAATCACCCCGTTTACACACACTAACGCATTCGCGTATGCGGTAGTGTGTGTGTAAAAGGGCAGTTACAGTGCGGTATCACACGGGCCGCGTTTTATAATGCGTGTCCCACACATGCCCATTTCCAAAAAAAGAAAAAAAATAGATCTACTCATTTTATTATTGATTCGTGTCGAAAATCATTAGCATAGTTACCTCCTTGAATTTCACCAGGATGCAAAACGACAACTTGTATAATACCAAAACAGAATTTTCATTGCGAAAGCTTTATCATATTTAAGCTAGTGTTTAGCCTTTTTAATCTTTCTTAGCTTTCTGTAATATTATCATCGTACCAGTGCAACTAGAAATTAAAAGTTTGGCAACTAAACTCTATTGATAATTAAGGAATCTTGTTGTCAAATCCCTAAAGAATATTGCTGTCAAATCTCTAAGGAATTTTGTTGTCGCTGAATCAAAAAACGCTTAATGAGAGAAAGATACCAATGATCATGAAGTGGCGTTATGACGCATTAAAAATTGTTTAATATTTATTTGAAAACACAAAAAATTATGTACCGTTATAAGAATCAGCTGTTGTGCGTTAGTTGTACTTACATTCCTAAAACCATTATAATTTTCCTTAGGTGGAAGGACTCCGTAAACAACTAGGCAAGCTGGACGAACGCGCTCGCTCCAAGGAACAAGATCTGGACGATACGCTCAGCAAGCTAGAGGCGTTCTACAAGGCCTATGATTCAGTCATGGATGACGTCACTGAGGTAAGGAAACACCATGGAAATATACAATATCGAACTTTATTCTTAGTAGCAGAAGTACGAAAATGGTATACAGGCCTCCTCTCACAGAGAGGAGACCTTTGTCCCAGCAGTGGGAACATTATAGGCAACAACATTATGCTAAGAATTTGTTTCTTTCTAAATTATCCGAAACCGTCAAATAACTTTTCCTCTTTCCCGCAGGCCTCCGAACAAGTCCGAAGCCTTAAACCGGTTTCCTCCGAAGTGGAACAGATCAGATCCCAACAGAAAGACTTCGCTGAACTCAAGCGTCGTACTCTTGAGGCACTCGGTCAGAACGTGGCTCATTGTAACAAGATCGGACATGGTCTCGTGAGGTCAGCCCTCCAGGGAGTTAATACGCAGGTGCTGGAAAAGGATTTGGAGAAGATGAATGATAAGTGGAATGCGCTGAAGGAGAAGGTGAGTTTGTCATATATACTCTTGTTTATTCTAGTGTTATTTTGGAACATCCCAATTTATGCCGTAATTTCGCTTTAAAAAAAAATTCTCGCTTTAAATAGTTGAAATTAAAAAAAAAATATCTAGTATTTTTGTCATAGAAGGACTCAAAAAGTCTTTTAAATATTTTTTTTTTTTTGCAATTTTACACATTATGAATAACCCATAAATCCCCCCTCCCTTCCCTGCTGCGTCAAAATCTCTACTAGGCTCCATCCGAACAAAAATTGCATACTTTTAACCGTCAAATACCGGTTTTCAAAATGTTATTAAGAGCGAATTGTATTGAAATGCACTTTAATCTGTGACGACATCTACAACGCTACATGCGAACTACGCATCAAAGATTTGACGTCACACAAATCCTGCACCGCGCAAACAGAGTTCACGCGACTGGCATATATGTAACATCCCGACATTAATCGTCGGGCAGTAGCCCACCAGACACAACATCCTTCTGGTCGGAGTATGATATAACTTTACACCCTGTTCCTCATGCCTCAATAAGTCTATCAAAAACAGGTCTACACAAAGAAAATTTCAACAATTTTATCTCGATAGCTCCTCCTACCAGTGTTACCAAGAGGTATCGAGTTGCCCAGTAACTGGGTTGTGGGGCTCAGACAGGCTGTCGCTCCATGTCCAATGCTGGTATTCAGCTGTATTCGGTTTAGACCGAAAGCCGACCCCAACGTAGTATGATGATGATGAGCTTCTACTAAAATCTCCACTCTTCCATAGACGAATGAACGCGAACGTCGCCTCGACGTTGGACTCCTACAGTCGGGCAAGTTCGCGGAAGCTCTCGCCGGGCTGGAGAAGTGGCTGGCTGACACTGAGGATATGGTCAACAACCAGAAACCACCCTCCGCTGATTATAAGGTGGTTAAGGCGCAGTTGCAGGAGCAGAAGGTATGTTTTACTGTGGTTATTTATCTTTATTAATTGGCTAGTATGGTCTTAGAACCAGGTGCTGCAGTTTCGACATAGGTAGTGATCGCTTTACGACTGAATTCGGTCGCAAAGTCCTAATAGACCCCATTAGGACCCATTAGGACTAGACGGTCAAAATTGCTTGAAAAGATTGTTAATTTTTCGTTCTTCTCAAGCAATTCTGTCTGTCTAGGAACCCCGTAGGCCCTGCTAAGTTAGAAAGAAAAAGTCTATTGAATCAACCAATAAAGTCTAGACTCTATTTCTAGGTTACTCCAAAATTCCAACTATAGGAATTTGCCTAAGAAATTCCGGACTCAAATGAAGACTTACAAAAATATCGTGATTTGAAAACGCGATGAGGTCGCGGAATCAAGCGGTATTAGTAATAGTTTCGAAATAGAATCTCAATCGTTAATTCGATTACAGGATATATTTCGGACTAGCTGCTGCACGTGGCTTCGCCCGCGTGGCTAATTCTAAATAAAAGTAGCCTTACTTTTTCCTTATAACATCAGCTATCTGCCAGTGAAAGTCCCGTCAAAATCGGTCCAGCCGTTTTGGAGATTAACCGGAACAAACAGACAGACAGAAAGACAAAAAAAAAATCTTGTTTGTTATAAGCACCATGTATACTTTCATATGCAGTTAGTAAAAAGCTGTTATTTTGATATTACAAACAGACACTAACTTTGACAACATCGCATGACCTCTTCGATGATACATCAAACAATAGAATAGAATAAATACTCTTTAATAAGTACACCTTAAAATATACAGATATAACAATTTGAATGTAATCAAAAATTTTAGGGAACGCGTGACGTTCTGATTCTGTCGTTTCCTATTTCCACAGGAAAATATGTATGTTATAATATATAACCATTAAAAATCTTTTTTCCCTCCCTACAGTTCCTCAAGAAAATGCTCATGGACCGTCAGAACTCGATGTCCTCTCTCTTCGCGATGGGTAACGAAGTCGCGGGCGGCTGCGAACCAGCTGAACGCAAGTCTATTGAGAAGCAACTGAAGGGACTGATGCAGAGGTTTGATGCCCTTACCAATGGCGCTCAGCAAAGGATGCTGGATTTGGAACAGGCTATGATGGTAAGAGGATATGTTGTTTTATAAAAACTTTTTTATAATTTTAATATCGTCAAAGTGAATATATTTGTTCCCGTCGCTCAAACACGAAGTATTAAAATGAGTTTTACAGAAAAAAGTGATACTTACGGTTCTGACTGGGTTGGATCAATAACTTACTGTAGGAAACCCTCTTGTTCGAGTATATCTGAACTTGGATACATCGTGTTACTTTTTTTGTTGACCGTACTCTTCCTATTAATAGCCTATTTGACCGTTTAAACATTCTTTCTATGCTTTTCCTAGGTGGCGAAACAATTCCAAGAGGAGTTGCAACCACTGGTGGAATGGCTCGGAACATCTGAACGTAGAGTGAAGTCTCTGCAGCTAGTACCCACGGATGAGGAGAAGATACAACACAAGATCAGAGAGCATAAGGTATGTTACTGTAATGTATAGAGATAATATAAAAAAATAATAACATGTATGAGTATGAAGGAGAGCTAGAAAACGAAAAAAGTATATATATATTTATTAGTACCACTTACATTCGTTTTTACAGGTTCCCAACCCAATACAACAATGTAGCCCCAATTTGATTTAATTTAAAATAGACTTTCACTTCCACTTTTCCTGTTGACAGCGATGTGGACGAATTTTTTGACGCCCTATGATATTTTACCCTCCCTTTTTATATAATTATACATATAATTAGTATTATTTTAAGTTTGTTATTTTTTAAATGATGTAGATATTTTCAAAATAAATAATAAAATAGACTGTAAGTACAGACAAGTCATACAGAGGATAATATGTTAAGTGTCACCAGTCTGGCGCAACACGTTACGTGACGCAGATAGCATGTCGGTGACGCCCATAAGTTTTGCCCTTACAAAAAATCACTCATCGGGACATCCTATCTTACGACCCGTGTTCGTCTTAGCACCGTACCAGTCATCGTATTACGTAACTTATTTGTTAGCTTTTAATCTACTAGCTGTTACCCGCGACTTCGGCTGCAATCCAGGATGAAAAGTAGCCTATGTCCGTCTCCAGGTCACGGTCTACCCATGTGCAAAATTTCATATAAATCTGTTCAGCCGTTTTAGCGTGAAAGCGTAACAAACAAACAAACTCACTTTCGCATTTATAATATTAGTTAGGTCTTAATTTTGCAATGAAAAGGGTTTGCGTAATAATTTTGGCGTTCAACGTTTTCCATCGTCCAATTTAAAGACAAAGTAACCACCTTCAAACATCATTTTAAAAACTAGAGTAATATGATAAATTATTGTTTTTTCCTTAGAACCTCCACGAGGATATCATTTCGAAGCAGCCTCCATTCAAGCAGCTGACTGAGACAGCGTCTACTCTCATGGGACTGGTGGGTGATGACGAGGCCAGCGCGCTCGCTGATAGACTGCAAGCCGCTACGGATAGGTAAGATTATAGACAAGTCGACATCAAAGGCCCGTTCCACCATCTTAGGTGATGTGCTGGTAAAATTATCTGGCAGAATTTGTCATGCAAAATCTTGTAACATTTTTCATCCATCTTATAACTTTTTTATCTAGAGGATTGTGCCTATACGGCGATGGTAAACACGGCCCTAAAATCTTTTAAACACACTTTTTTTTTTTTGCTTAATATCATGACATTTTTCCGCAAGTTACCATTATATCTACGTCAAAAAAGTATTAATGCCGCAAGTTTTTAAATAAGGTTAATTTTCATCCATACTTTCCTTTAAGACGCTGACAACACCTAAACCGCGGTCACTGTCATATTCCATAGAAAAGAAAGAGAAGCGCGATGACACAAAGCTTGTAATTTATTGCAAAATATGAAGTAATTATCAATTTACTCAAAATTGAGTTGAGTAATCGAAAATAAAAAACAACCAAGTTCTGCATTCAAATAAGACGTTCTTGTTATTCATTAAATACGTAAAGTATGTTGATATTTAATACAGATATTTTGGATTAGAACTCAAAGTAAGAGGTTAGTTTAACGTTAGTTTGTATCGAGATTTTGTTTTCAAAACGTGTTTTGGTAACAACCAAGTTCTGGGAAATATGTTCAAAATTAATATATATTTTTTCCGCTACCACAAACTATACAGATTTGGCAATTTTTTTTCTTAAGTGAAGCCTATTTTGGTCAATTGGGTCTTGTCAGCGCCTTAAACTGCTAATTAATGGCATCTTTCAATGAATAAGTCATTATCCCTGACCAGCAACATCAAATCACTAACCAATTCCTGTTCTCCTCAGATACCAAGCCCTAGTAGACCACAGCCTTAACATCGGCGACCTACTGGAAGCGTCCCGCAAGGGTCTACGTCACTTAGTACTGACCTATCAGGACCTGTCAGCATGGATGGACAGCATGGAGCAATACCTCGCCAAGAGGAAGATCCTGCCAGTTCACATGGAGAAACTGTTGAGGCAGATGGACGAGTTAGCTGTGAGTACAACTAATTATGAAGAATATCAATTGTAACGAGTATGATTTTTCCCGACTACTTTCGGACTAAAAGAGTATAATAACATTATTCATCTGCTGATTCCGAAAGTTATGACTGTAAATATTATGTAAAATTAAATAGTTTAGAGTCAGTTCATGTCTTCGGGCCCTATCAGAAAACCAGCGCTGCGATATTTATTTTTAAATATTCCATCGTTATGCTGAGATAGGACCCTTTTTGGCGTCGCACAAGTCGTTTTTATTTATTTTTGTATTTTGAACAAATATGTAAATTGTCATAGTTTTAATTGCTCCTTTTTTACTTTTTATATTTCTTGTGCATGTCCCAAATAAAATATTTTTCTTTCTTTCTTTCTCGTTTAAGAACTTTTGTTTTCACAATTACTAAGGAGAATATGATTTTATTACTCCAATATGGTCAATATTTACTTATATAAGTCTCTCTCTAACAGGAAAAAACCGAAGAAATAGCCTCCAAGCAAGAAGCAGTGGACAGCACAGTGGAATCCGGTCTCGAGCTGATGAAACACATCTCAGGAGACGAAGCTTTACAGCTTAAAGACAAGCTGGATGCCTTACAGCGAAGATACAACGACCTGACGAGCAGAGGAGCCGAGCTGTTGCGAGTGGCTTCGGAAACATTGCCGCTGGTTCAGCAGCTCTATAATAGCCATGCTAGGTTAGTAGTATTTCATCATCATCATCATTTCTGCCGAAATACGTCCACTGCTGGACGTAGGCGTCCCCCAAGCTCCGCCACATTGACTATTCCTGTGCTCCTTGCATCCAACGTCAGTAAGTCAACATAGTTAAGCCGTAAAGTGAACACATTGCCATTTTTTTTGTGGTCAGAAATTATTAAATAATCCTCCCGCTCTGGGCGGAGCGGTTCATTAACTTTCGGTCGGGTGTCAGACTCTTACTGACTAAAACCCACCCGTGTTCCTTCTGTTGCCTGTGTTGCCAGAGGACACGGTATCCCTTTGGAACTTTCCCGCGACCCCGGCAGGAACACATTGCTCTGGGTTACAGCATTATGCTGAGCGATCGCCGTTTTGCGTGGATGTGACGCAATTTTCCTCCAACTTTTTGTTTTGTGCTAGTGTTCTTTTTGCGTTATGTTTACCGCAAATAAACGATTTTTTCTTTCTTTACTTCTTTAGATGAATATGGTTCCCGGAACCTGTGGGCCATAAAGCCGACATATTCCATATAAAACTTCCAGGTCGCCAATTGCCCATTGCTGCCATCTGTATCACACAGCAAGTCCACATCCAACCGTGAAACCCACGGCGTCCATGAAATGAAACTTATTTAATTTCTAAAACTATACCGGTTTTGGATAATATCTCAGACCTAAGTCAGTTGCGTTGACTCCATATATTTTAATGAAGTTTTTATTGGACATTTTAATGGTTTTTCTATTACATTTTGGTGGAATTTTAACCTATCATATCCTACTGTATAATAGAAAAAAGTCTCTCCAAAATTGCGCAACGCTACAGCCTAAGTCCACCTAAAAATTATTCATCTAACTACAACATAATTTCCTTAACAGGCTCACCGACTGGATGGCCGGCGCCGAGTCGTGCTTGCAATCAGTGGAGCCTCGCGAGGAAGATATCCTCAGGCTGGAGGCTGAGCTCCATGAGTACAGGCCTGTGCTCGAGAATCTCAACCAGATCGGACCGCAGCTGTGTCAGGTATGGAGAATATTCAATTATAAAAAAGAATCATACAAGCAGTCTGGTACAAGTTTTACCGAAATTGGTTTTCTGAAACCGTGGATCAGTCTTTCAATAACATAAATGATGTCAATGTTTCGTTATGTAATTGCTATGTATGTTACTTGATTATTAATAAATAATTTCAAATATATTTTTGCCGTTATTACAATGAATATGTTATCCTCATCAGATCTCCCCCGGGGAGGGCGCGACGCACATCGAGAGCATAGTGACTCGCGACAACCGTCGGTTCGACGCCATCGCGGAACAGGTGCAGCGCAAGGCGGAGAGACTGCTGCTTAGCAAGAAGGTTAGTTGATATACCCGGATTATTTTTTAAAACAAAAAAAAAATAAGAGTGTCCATGGAGTTTCTAGCCTCTTCTTCCTCATAGAGATCTACGTTTTGGAACGGGCAACTAGCTTCAACTTTCTGACCAACTGACCCATTCTTTAACAATTTAAAAATGCCTGTTAATAGTTTAGTTGAAATAAATGATTTGACGTTGTTTAAATGAACAAATGGTGATTAGTTGTACAAAATTTGCTGATTATGGATATGTAATTTTTAAGGCTTTATTTTATAGCAGGATCTTGTTAAGCTCATTTGTAAAGAAGAAAACAATCGTTTTTTATTTGCCTGCAAAGTTTCGCCAATTTATCAGAAAAGGCAATTTATAATGAATGGTTTGACTTGATCGAAACTTTGTGAATGACATTGTCATGAGTAATTTACAAAATGATATTATAGCTGTCTATTCTGAAAATTAAAAACTAACCAAGTCTAAACTAATCGATCCTGTTTTTTATTATTTATGCTAGTTTTTGTTTTATTTCGTACAAAAATCTAATACACTATCTCTTCCCCAGCGTTCCCTCGAAGTAGTCGGCGACATGGAAGAAGTACTAGAATGGCTGCGGGGTGTGGACTCTGCACTGCGGGCCGCCGAGCCGCCATCTTGTGAGGCGACCGTAGTACGAGCTCAACTCAAAGAACAGAGACCGTTGAGTGATGACGTGGCTGCACAGAGAGTTAGAGTCAGGGATTTACTCAGTCAGGCTAAGAAGGTAAGTCGCAAACAAATAAACCGGACAAGTGCGAGTTGAACTCGCGTGGTGAGGGTTCCATACAGCGAGTATGCGATCTACCATGTTTTGTATCCCAAGAACAAACTTAACATTGAAGTTGAAAAACATGTTCTCACAATGTAAGTTTGTACGCACAAATTTGAGATATTTACCATGTTATTTTAACACCCCTGAAATCTATAAGTAAAGAACTATTTTCTGTAACTTATTCAAAATTTTAGGCTCAGTTGTTTCGGAGAGAAGGGGGGTAATGGTCAATTTTCGGCTATTTTCTTAACTAACATTAAAACGAATCATTTTAAAATTATAATAAAAAATATATTTGATATATCAAATGGTACATTTTGCGAAACTGATTTTTTTTTGCCCGCCAAAAGAGACCCTCATATTCAAAATTCATTAATTTACGTTACACGCCCGTATTTGGATTACAGAAACTCATACGTGTACCAAATTTCAACAATCGTCTCAGTAGATTCGGAGCAAATCTACTGCGACTGATGGACAGACAGACACGAGTGGTCCTATAAAGGTTCCGTTTTTTCCTTTTGGGGTACGGAACCCTGAAAATCTCGATATATTGTAAAAAAAATGGTATAATGGTATTATTAATCAGCCGAAAAGAATTGCACTACTTGTTTTGTAAATGGACAAGGATAAGCAAAATTTTTCTACTAACTGTATAAAAAAACTGCACACAACATTTTTAATGATACTGCTGCGTGAAAGGTCTTAAACAAACCCAAATGGAAAACTATGCAATACAGTAAATACCCAGATGTAGATACGAACATCGACCTCGCTCCCACGTTTCATTTCACTTTGAGCTAAGACTTTTTGACTAAAACTAAATACAATTCTTTAAATTAAAAAAATCTCCCAGGTCCTCCGTGAATGCCAATCCTCCGAAGAGACAGCTGTCATCCGTGACCGCAGTGAGGAGTTGAAGGAGATGATGGAAGAAGTGGGACACCTCAGCGCTGAACGTTTAGCAGCCTTGGAGCAGGCGTTACCGCTCGCCGAGCACTTCGCTGACACACATCATGGGTCAGTTTTCTAGAATGATTCAGGCTTCATGACCGCAAAGTAATAGATATTGTTATTTTGGTCTGTGGCGGCATCTACAACGCCACATGCGAACTACGCATCAAAGACCTGACGTCACACAACTCCTGCACCGCGTAAACAGAGTTTACCGCACGACGGGCAACGTTCCGACATCAACCGTCGGGCAGAAGCCCACCAGACACGACACCCATCTGGTCGGAGGATCCTCCCTTTTCTGTGGAGGATGAGTGAACTTTACACCCTGTTCCTCATACCTCTATTGGTCCTTTAGACGTAATGTCAAGACTGGGAAGAGATGAAAGGAACCCAATGATTCATCGTGAAGTACTCTCCAACGTTTAGTCTGTTCTTTTCATATTGAATGATTATCTAAGTTTGAATCTTAAGGATGTAGTGTTCTTGAAAAGAAGTCAATAACTACCATTGTACAACCGGTTGAAAGTCAAACATGCGCTGCACAAATATTAAAACTATATACTATTTGCAAAACTTAGGACTATCATGTATACTCCTTATTAACGGCACCGATAATTATTTCCAATCGTGATGAAACGTGAACACGCAAAAGTCTGGACTTTTTATAAAACACGCTAACAAAATCCTTTATTTCCAGTTTATCATCTTGGTTGGACGACATGGAGAAGCAGATTCACATGCTGGCGATGCCTGCGCTCAGACCGGAACAAATCGTTCAGCAGCAAGACAAGAATGAAGTGAGTACTATTACATGTTTTTAAGTTACGTAATGATGGTTAGTAGCGAACGGTCGTATTTGTCTTAAGTTAGCGGATTTTATTTTAAGGTTAAACGAGAGAAAAAAACAAGCGAGCCTTACGTACGCCTTAGTAGTCTTATATGATCTGAATATGTGACCCCCTCTACTTACAATCTATAGAGTACCTACTTACTAATTCCATGCTGAAGCTGTCACTTCCTGTCTACACACTTCCGTCCCTGTTCACAAAGTCACTCCCACAGAATGCGAGAGGAAAGATGATACACATAAAAAAACTTGACTATCGCTACGGCATAACAAATGTTCATTTTAAGAATGTCTGAATACTTTTAGATTTTGTCAGAGATAAATTGCAGAATTGGGTTTCAAAATATATATTATAATATTTATATATATAATCGTGGCGTATGAATAGCACGGGTATTGCAGTGTTTTTTTTTAATGTTTTGAAGCCTTTTTTTTTTGGGTGGGAACGCATCAAATAACTTTTCCCGCTCTGTGCGGAGCGGGAGGGTGTCAGACTCTTACTGACTAAAACCCACCCGTGTTCCTTCCGTTGCCTGTGTTGCCAGGGGCCTCGGTAACCCTTTTGGACTTTCCCGCGACCCCGGCAGAATTGTTTTAAAGCCTGTGACTTGTTTTAAGTATTATTGAGTACTAGGGAGTACGCGACTTCTCAAAAAAACCTCAACTTTTAAATCCGACACCAAAAAATATAGAATATCGCTCTAATCAACCTTTTCTCTAACCCAGATGCTACAACAATCCATCGGCGGCCACAAACCGCTCGTGGACAAGCTGGTCAAGACGGGAGAAGCGCTCGCCAAGCTGTGCGGGGACGACGACGTCGCCAAGGTGCAGGACATTGTGGACGCCGACTGCGAGCGGTACAACGCGCTGCGGGCCGAGCTGCGCCAGAGGCAGCAGGAGCTGGAACAGGTAAGGATATTCACTGTTTTATGGAAGACTAGCTCTTGCCCGCGACTTCGTCTGCAATCCAGGATGAACAGTAGTCTATCTCCTTTTCCAGGGCATGGTCTACCCATGTGCCAAATTTCATACAAATTCGCCCTGCCTTTTCAGCGTAAAAGCGTAACAAACAAACCCACTTTTGCATTAGTTAAGACAAGACGTGTGTCCGATGTGATTTCCCATCGGCAAAAATGACAAACTTTCATCATATTTAGGGGATGATTTTTCAAAAATTCTTCTTAAGCGCGTACCTGCATTGGATATGGAACTCTAGTGCAAAATTTCAAGCTCGTAAAGCCAGCAGCTTAAGCTGCCAATGAAGTACGGAACCATATTAGGAATTAGGTCAAATTTCCTAGATAATACGGGGCGGATACCGTTGATACTGGGGGTCTACTCACTAAGCACGAAATCCGTAGTTTCGGCCGAAGTTACGGGCGCGTCCTACTCCATAATCATCTACAGATATAATTAGTTCGGAGCCCGAACTAAGAAAGAATGACATCACGATTTGACAGTTATGTCCTACTCGCGATGTGTTTTTGTCAGTTATAATAGTTGAATTTGTCACTCGTTTTGACGGATCAACTACTCGGACGGGCCCCCTTGTACAGAGAGTAGACCCCCTGACTCCATGGGTTAGAACGCTTTGAAGATGTGTTTAAGATGGAGGGACTACACAACGGTTAACAGTTTGAACTCACATCTTCTCATTCGCCAGTCTGATTGCTTGACCTCTAGGCCAATGATTGCAGACATATCCCTTATCAAACTCTATTTTATGTCACTTTCTGAACTACGTATTTGACGACAGGGATTTGTTTATCGAAACATGATGTTAGAAGACACGCTGTTCACAGGTGTTACATCAGGATTTTGATACATACAACATTCGACCATACTGTCCACATATTAAAGTATGTTTTCCTTCAACAGGCTCTCCAAGAGTCGTCCCAGTTCTCGGACAAGTTGGAAGGCATGTTGCGCGCACTATCAGGCGCGGCCGATCAACTGCATCGCGCCGAACCTGTGTCCGCGCACCCGCCTAAAATTGAGTGAGTATATTATCAATTATTTCATTGTTAACTAAAATATTTTGTAAAAATCGGGAAAAGCCAGTCCATACTTCGCGCGCTCTCTGTTTTACAGTGAGACGTCGAGAGTGTACGAGATAGAGCTCGCGAATTTTAGTTCGCGTTATCGCGACAGTGTAGCCGTAGCATAACAAAGAGGTACATAGGGAAATAGCCGAAAGATGAAAATGTTCGTCTGTAGTTTCTATAAATATTATTGATACCTTGAGTTAAGATTTGGTACATTTTCTGCACTAAGAATACTCACTCTTTTTGTAATGGACAACAACAGCTTTGAATAATAATGGGTCCTTTACGAACACAAATTCCAAAACGTAGTTAATATTTTAAAATCAATTTTAAAAGTAAAGCCGAAGTCATTATACAGTCATCAGACTGCCTTTTCCCAACTGCATGCAGCTAAATACCAGTATTGTACATGGAGCGACTGCCTATCTGACGTCCACAACCCAGTTACTGGGTAATACGATCCCCCTTGGTAAAACTGGTTGTCAGACTTTCGGGCTCCTTCTTCGACCCGTAACGACTGTCAAAGATCTACAAATGACAGCCGGCACCAACGGCCTTACGTGATTTCCGAAGCACGGAGGGGTCTTGGTATGTAAAGATGTGATTACACAATAAACTGTAGAAAAGTCTATTTCACATAAGTTTTCTGTAACAAAAATAATTGACGTAAAACAGTATTAGTTCTCTAATAACAGGCACAGTGTAGCTTTGCTGTGTTAGCATCAAATCGTACCATTACGAGTATAAGCAGTGATTACCTTGTGGTATGACTGTCGGACTGCCAAGTCATAGGTCTCGAGTTCGAACCCAAGGCACGCACGTATAGTAATTATCACTTGCTTAAAAACGGTGAAGGAAAACATCGTGAGGAAACCAGTATGCCTGAGACATATTTCTCGACGGCATGTGAAGCCAAGTCAGAGGCCCAAAGGCGGCATAAAAACTCTGACACCAGGCTAGTCACTAACCACACGAAAAAGAAAGACCAATATCACTATTCATTGATATTCTTGGACGTTCCTAAAATCTCATTTTCATCAACAGAGACCAAATCGAAGAGAACAACGTTTTAGTAGAAGACCTAGAGAAGCGAACGGAAGCCTACAACGCGGTACAACGCGCGGCCTCTGACGTCATCGGCAAGGCCAACAAGAGCGACCCCGCCGTGCGGGACATCAGGAACAAGCTTGACAAACTTAACAAGTAAGTGCAAATATATATTATAGCAACCTGTCTCGGCCAAATACTTCTTCTCGTAAAGAAGCAGCGACCATTGATATCACCACTTCACCAGCTTAAGACTTCGGAAGTACTTCCCGTCCTCAAGGCAGGACCTTCAAAGTTCTAGTCGAACCTGACATTTTATAATTTAATTGAAAACTAGGCATATTTAAATGCAAACTATATCTTCGCAAGTAGAATTCTCAAGTTGCTTTAGAAAATCAACTATCCTAAGGTTGATCTAGTCGATTATTTTTATGTTTTTCAATATTTTTTTTTAAATTAGCAGTTTAAGTTTAAGAAAAGAAATGATGTGTATACCAGTTAATTGGTAATGGCGTAACGACTGAATCGTTATGTCGAGTTACTCTTTTTGTGTGATTCTCTCTTCCCAATCGCTCTCTCACTGCTGAGAATCGTTACTCCGTTTTAAATTGTCAACAATCTTTCTCCATCTGTTACGATCGGTGGCTTGGTGGAGTTTTATGTGATTACTAGCTGCGCCCCGCGGTTTCACCCGTATAAGTCTCGGTCCCATGGGAATATCTGGATAAAAAAATCCTATGCCCTAATTCAGCTCATGGTCTACCCATATGCCAAATTTCATCTAAATCCGTTCAGCAGTTTTTGCGTGAAAAGGTAATAAACAAATTCATTTTCGCATTTATAATACTAGTTACGATTGCTTAGTAAACAAGCCAAAAATTACATAAAGGAAGTAATCACTTGTTCTACTAGTTCCTTCTAGATTTGTATTTTTCTTAAATTCTACTATCCACACCTTCCTTCCACAGACTATGGGACGACGTACAAAAATCGTCGTCAGACCGTGCCAACTCCTTGGACTCAACCCTGGAGGTGGCCCGCAAGTTCTGGCAGCAACTGAACGCGGTCATGGCGCAGCTGTCGGAGCTGGAGGACACGCTGAGCGCGCAGGCGCCGCCCGCCGCGCAGCCGCGCGCCATCCAGGCGCAGCAGGTGGCCCTGCAGGAGATCCGGCAGGAGATCGACCATACTAAGCCTGAGGTTGGTACTCTTTGGTTATTTAATTCTATGTTTAAGACGCTGACAACACCTAAACCGCGGTCACTGTCAGATTGCATAGAAAAGAAAGAGAAGCGCGATGACACAATGGTTGTAATTTATTGCAAAATATGAAGCAATTATCTATTTACTCAAAATTGGGTTGAGTAATCGAAAATAAAAAATAACTAAATTCTGCATTAAAATGAGACGTTCTTGTTATTAATTAAATACGTAACGTATATTGATATTTAATGCAGATATTTTAAATTAGAACTCAAGGTAAGAGGTTAGTTTAACGTTAGTTTGTATCGAGATTTTTTTTCAAAACGTGTTTTGGTAACAACCAAGTTCTGGGAAATATGTTCAAAAATTAACATATATTTTTTCCGCTACCACAAACTATACAGATTTGGCAATTTTTTTTCTTAAGAGAAGCCTATTTTGGTCAATTGGGTCTTGTCAGCGCCTTAATAAGGTGTGTAAATTCTGGAGTATTTTGCTGTCAGCTACTATGTAAGACTGGGGAAATAAACTTGTATATGCACACCTTTTTTTTTTGTGGATGGGAAATCATCAAATAACTTCTCCCGCTCTAGGTGGAGCGAGTGGGTGTGTCAGACTCTTACTGACTAAAACCCACCCGTATTCCTTCTGTTGCCTGTGTTGCGGGGGCCTGTATATGCACACCTAGCAAAGAAGCCCTTTGGATTGGAAGAAGATAATTATAAGATAATAATAATAATAAATATTGATTTCAGACAAGATCCATATGTTAGTAAAGTTCTTAACCTAATGTTAGTAAAACCACACTATATACAAAATTGAAACGTCTGGCACCTACGTGTGCAGCCGTATCCAGTGAGCCAGCATGGGGTTGTCCCACCTATCACACAATAATGATAAGAAAAATAATTTCAAACCAAATGATACATATTATATTTTAAGCTCCCATGAATAAAATCCACTTTAAGTCATAACAACGTTTTTTGTAACAGTTAACTTTCACATTGCAGTGATAAGTACGACTTTTAAAGATACTATGAGTAGTAAAAAGTCAATAAAAGTTTGCTTTAAAAAAATTAAATCAAAGGCCTAATAAAGATGACCAAAAATCACCAAAAAGAAGGAATAAAACAATGTAACATCAACTAACCATAATTTTTCCTTCAGGTGGAAAAAGTCCGTAAAACGGGCTCAACCCTCATGTCGCTATGCGGAGAACCTGACAAGCCTGAGGTCAAGAAACACATGGAAGACCTGGACTCAGCCTGGGATAACATCACCGCGCTTTACGCCAGGAGAGAGGAGAACCTCATCGATGCCATGGAGAAGGCTATGGAGTTCCATGACACGTTACAGGTAAGTTCATTATTTATAACCGACTTCAATAAAGGAGGAGGTTCTCAGTTCGACCGTTGTTTTTTTTCGAGGAGAGACTTTCACCTCTAAAATAATATTACTGATACTGCCAAATATTATTTGAATCAAATTTTGTGTTATAAAAAAGAACTTTCGATTCACCAAACTGCTCTCGCTCGGTTTGATGACGTCATTCAATGCTTGTGTGAATAGATCACAGGTTAAGGTGGATTAATGATTCTAATGATTATAATTATTTAAATACATATTTGTTACGATCGCGAATCATATTTTGATCAAGATACAACCTGACACTGACTGCAAATTGCAAAAAACGTAGGAAAATTTGAATTTCGCGGGCTATCACTGCATATCCACCTTAAGGCGTTTTAATGAATGACTTAAAAAAAATAACTTATGAAAGTGTAGTGCAGTGGTGGCACAGTGGTAACGGCCGCGACTTACGAGTGTAGGTCGTAGGTTCGAACCCAGACAGGCGCTTTACTTTGTGTAATTTATTTCATCACCACTGCTCTCAAAACGGTGAAGGAAAACATCGTGAGGAAACCGGCATGTCCTAGAACCAAAAGTTCGAAGATATGTGACATCTACCAACCCGCACTGGGCCCGCGTGGTAGATTACGGCTTACTCCCTCTCAAAGAGAGGAGGCCTGTGTCCCAGCAGTGGGAACATTATAGGCTGATTGTATACTTATGAATAGCAAGACTTGTAAAAATCAATTATTAACCAAGCATCCTTCTTTCTAGAACCTACAAGAATTCCTGGACTCAGCCGAAGACAAGTTCTCCCGTATGGGTACACTAGGCTCCGACATTGACGCCGTCAAACGTCAGATCGCACAACTAGCGTCCTTCAAGCAAGAAGTCGACCCGCACATGGTTAAAGTTGAGGCGCTTAATAGGTACGTTACCTTTTTAAATGTATTTCTGTAGGTACCTTTTTAATACCTGAACCTTTGACACCTGAACCTTTAACACCTTTTGACACCACAGTACCTTTTAAATTTAAACCTGTACTTGTCTTACACCAGATCCATGTACACCTGAACTTTTTGACACGGCAATACCTTTTTAAACCTGTATTTGTGTTGCACCAGATCCTTGCACACCTGAACCTTTTGACACCGCAGTACCTTTTTAAACTTATACTTGCTTTGCACCAGATCCTTGTACAACTGAACCTTTTGATATCGCAGCACCTTTTAAGACCTGTACCTTTGCCATTTGACCTTTGGTACTTGTACCTTTTAAACCTGAACCTTTTACACAAAGGTACGTTTGTATTCCTGTACCTTTGATACCTGTACCTTTGCCATTTGACCTTTGGTACTTGTACCTTTTAAACCTGAACCTTTTACACAAATGTACGTTTGTATTCCTGTACCTTTGATTACCTTTTCTACCTGTAACTTTAACACCTACACCTTTGACACCAGTATTTTAATACCTTTCCTGTTACACCAGTACCTTTGTATACGTGTACCTATTGTATCCTTTGACCTATCCAGTACTCGACGATACTCTCTTGTTTGAATTTTATAATTTTTAGTGACATATGCGTGAGAATATTATCAAGGTAGAGTGTGATGCTTTTACGAGTATTTTGGGGTTTGCATGAATAAACATTGGCACACGCCGAAAAATTATAAGTTTTTTTATACAAAACTATATAATGGGTAAAATTCAGTAGAAAATATTAAAATTATTGCTGGAGGGCTGAAAATAATAAGTTTTCGTTTTGTTTTATTATTAATTTGGTGATGGTCCTAGTCCTTAAATAAACAACCCTCTTCTAAACTCCTCTAGTTTTTATGTTTTAAACTAATTTTGATGCAATTTTTTTCGCACTTTGGTGCATTCCACTCAAGATAGTAAAATAAGTTTTAACTTTAATCATTTTTATCTATTTAAAAACAGAATTTATATTTTATAAAAATTGTAACAGTTAAGGCCATTTCCAAAAAGTCGTTGCACAAAATGCTTAGTATTTAATTACATTACCTAAATATTTTCCCTTTCTTAGGCCCGCTTGCATAACAAATCACAAAATGCGTTTAACGTTAAGCGCGATTACGCCGTACGGCATTTCATACAAATTATCAAGTCCTTATTTTTCGAAATGACTGAATCGATTTTAATGAAACTTCACACACATAAGCAGGATACATAGGTCTAAAAATATAGTAGAAAATATTTTCGAAAAATAGTGTTACAGTTAAATTAGAGCGATTTTAAATTTTCCATTCAAACAGAAATTTCCGAATAACTTTTTTTTAAATAAGACATTTCGAAAATGTTTTCTACTAACATTTTAGACTTATGTGTGTGAAGTTTCATTAAAATTGGTTCAGTCATTTCGAAAAATAAGGACTTCAAATTTGTATGAACTGCCGTACGGCGTCAACGCTCCTAAATTGTATATTTAAACCAACATTGTCTCTGTCGTCTTCAATTGATTAACGCGTTAACGGAGCTTTTTTTTTTTTAATACGATTAGCGCTAAACATATTTCGTGATTTGTGGTACAAGCAGGCCTTACTTGTAGTAAAATGTAAGATTTAGTTTTTTTTTTGTTAATTTAGTTAACAAAAAAAACTAAATCTTACATATTTGAGAGAAACAATTAAATAGACGAGTTTTTCCCCTCTCCCTTTTACCATACAGCACTTTTACCACATACTAATCGTGTATTTTTCTATGCGTTCCCCGGATTGACCCGACATTGAAAAAGGAGTCTTATGAGGCAAGGAATAACAGTTAATCTTGTGTGCGCTTCTGTTTGTATCTTGCATCGTAGTCACATTAGTACTTTGTGTGTCGTGTGTCTATACTGTTTTCTATATTTTTGTAAAGGTTTGAAATACCTAAGAGCTTATGAGAAAGCCTCGAATGTGTGAATTTGGATGAACTAAATGATAATTTTGTTCATTTGAAGGTATATGCATTTAAATGCATTTAAGAAAGCCAAGTCTACACAAGATCACATTGACTTTGATTCTCAGACCTCATAACAATCGCTACAGTGAGCACAAAAAGAGGAAATTGGCAAAATCACCTCTTAGTTCAATGGTGATCTTGTCAATTTGGAAAAATGGTGATCCAAGTATTTTGTAACTAGAAATTAGGACGACTTTAGTCGCTTTTATCCACTTCCTCGTATATGAAAGGGTTAAACTAACCTTGACTTAAGTCGGTAAACACGAGATCACGAGACCGTGTAGACTTGGCTTAGTGGATAATTTGTCTTGAGTCAGGGACAAATATAACTTCTTCTACTTCTTTTTTTGTCCTTCAATAAGGTTTCTAGAAGAGTGTGCTCTGTTCTGTCTCTTTCTGTTATTAACAAATTTTCATTTGTCTGTCTCTGTCTTGTTTGCAATATGTATTGTTATGCGAAATCGATGAATCAATGGTGGCTTTATTACTCCCAAATTATATTAGCTATGAAAATAATTATTGAAATCACATTTAAACTAAAAATGTTGACATATTTAGAGCCTTATGAAATGAGGGAAGATACTTTTCCGAATTGAAAACTTTTTTATGAAAACAGTTTCAATCCTGTGTTTATGGCTTTAGTTCCTATTAATACCTAATTTTCAATTATCTCTTTTTCCATAGTGATAATTGAAAAGCGGATCGCAGATTTTTTTTACCGTCATATTTTTTTTTACATCTAAGCAATATCTACTTATGTACATAGTTCAGCCCTAAAAATAACTAAGGCCCGCTTGCACACAATATATTAAATATGCTAAATATATTTGAACTATCATTCTGTCACTGTCACCTTCAAACGATAGTCAGAAACAGAACGACGTTTTAAATTCGTTCAGCGGTAAACGTAAGTTCCATATTCAAATTAAGCCACCATCGATTCACCCTTCCAATCTACAACCAACCTAACGTTTCCACCAACTTACAGGCAAGCTCAAGAGCTGACCGAAAGAACGTCGTCCGAACAAGCGGCGGCCATTAAAGCACCGCTTACAGAGGTCAACTCTAGATGGTCAGCCCTCCTTAGAGGGATGGTGGAGAGGCAACAACAGCTTGAAAGGGCACTGTTGAGGCTCGGACAGCTGCAGCATGCTTTACAGGAGCTGTTGACTTGGATACAGAATACTACTGATACGCTGGATACGTTGAGACCTGTGAGTATCTGAATAATTGACATTTGTTTGTTGCGGCACTTCTTCTTCCACCTAAAATACTAGGAAGTGGTGAAGAGAGGGCGTTTTGAGGCCTGACTTTTTGTTTCTTTGACTTTCTAAAACTGCCGATTTTCAGCCTAATTTGAGTAAATGATTGTGATTCAAAAGTTTAATTGAAATAAATGCATTGACTTTGACATCAAAGAAGTCGAGCAAAGATTAATCTGTGAAATTCGGACGTCAGATTCTATGTTAACGTCTGTAACCAATGTTTAGTCTTAAGACGTTCGCGGGAAAGTCCGTAAGGGATACCGAGGCCCCTGGCAACACAGGCAACGGAAGGAACACGGGTGGGTTTTTGTCAGTAAGAGTCTGACACACCCTCCTGCTCCGCCCAGAGCGGGAGAAGTCATTTGATAATTTCCCAACAAAAAAAAACGACGTGACAAACGTTGATTTTGTATTTACTGAAGTTACCATTCGAAGGTCGAAAAAAGTATCTAATAGAAGTTCCAAGAAATATCTTAACTAAAATGGCTTTATTGACATCGTCCTTTTTACATTTCAAATACAGTTACCATGAAGTTTCTTGCCTGTACTTGCTCATCCACACTTAAGGCAAACATTTCTGACAAATCCAAAATGCCCATAAACAATACAATAATGAACTGTCCCACAGGTTGCCGGCGACCCACAAATCCTAGAGGTGGAACTGGCCAAGCTGAAGGTGCTCGTCAACGACATCGCGGCGCACCAGGCGTCCGTGGACACGCTGAACGACGCCGGCGCACAGATCGTTCAACAGGGTACGGGTATGTGGCCGCGCTTTCGCTTTTGTAACTCCATTTATCGACATTTTTTGGTAGACGTAGTCAGGATGACAGTTAGCCCAGGTTCGCACTGAGAATCCATGAGAGTGCATCCCAGGGCGTCAGAAAAACACTGTTGGATTTTCAACTCTCGGCGCTTAAGCAGTCCGTTGAAAATCCAGTGCGCGATAAAAAAGCCGCGCTTAAAAATCACCCGTGGTTTACTGTATAACGCTGAATGCATTGATATACGAATGTCAACTTTAAAGACATATTTTTGGGGTTGATCTTAGAATGGAAAGCTATGTGAAAGGTTTCTAGTTTCTTAAAACTTTTACATTTTGATGTGAATGATCTTTGAAACAAGCATTTCATAAAAAAAGAAAAGAACACATAGTTTCAAAAATAATATTATCAGTTATTTTTGTCATAATCATATGAATATCAAAAATTTGTATACTTAGGCCAACGATAAGAGATAAACAGGTACATAAAATTACAGCATATACAAATATCAACTTTAAAATCAAGTAATCTCAGTTGATTTTTCCCAAATCATAAAATTTATCTCGCCTCGTTGGCTTTAGTATAGATATATTGTATCCTGACTATCGTCCATACCCGCATGTTATTCACTGTGTATGCTAACGAAAAATACCCCATAATAGGCAATTTTGATTATCTTAGGTTTCAATTTAAATTCACTACAGACGTGCTTGATTTACAATTCATTACTAATTGCATCATTTTATTATCATAAAGACTTATTTATAAGTCTTTGCTAAAAAGATAACAATATAGTACTTTTAGGTGTCAAATAATAATTCTGAAATAACTGCATCTTGAAATAATCCAATTAAAATAACATTCCAGTAGATAGCATCTTTTAGATTAGTTCAATACTTTTTTCGCCAACTAATTAATAATTCTAATACTACATACCATTTCATTTCTAATGTAAATCTTCCCGTGTGCAATGAGCACTAATGCTTTCCGCTTTAAATGTTTGTGATCGTCCGTTATGTGTAATTATTAATACTAGAATTAATATTCCCACCAAAGTCTTTTTGCACGAAAAAAAAAAACAAAAATGTTATGGTTAAATCACTAGAAACTTTTTTATTTTAAACTAACTTTGGCGACATATTGCTATCAAACTACATTCTCATAATACGAGAACTGAAGAAGAATTATTTATTTAACCATTTATGTACACACACACACATAAACAGACAAGAAGAAAGGAACAGAAAAATACGTACAAAGGTGATGCTTATTTCTAAAGAAATATCTTCCAGCATACCTGCGATAGGAAAGTAGATAAAGAAATTTAGACACCGTGTGTCAGAGTAGGAGAGAGAGATGTAGACACTGTGTGTAAGAGTAGGAGAGAAACTGAATCACCGAATCTATTTTACACTCTAGAACACTCTTGATACAGCAAAAGCTGTTTATTTTCTACACTAAGGGCTGATTTTTCCCGCCAGATATCTTTTACTGAGCATGAAGTCCTGGGTCCGATTCCCAGGTCGGACAAAGTGTTATTGGGTTTTTCTGTCTGGAATTTCTCAGTAGGAGTCTGGAAATGTTGCCCAGTTGATGGCAATATGCTCGCCCCCCTATCACTTGGGACTTAAACACAACTGGCGAAATGTGGGATTATTATAGGTATACCTCTGCCCAACCCTTCGGAACAAGGCGTTATGTTATGTATAATTTTTAATTTTTGACGGTTTTTCATACCAAAACTGGCAAAAACTCAAAATGAATCCTCTGATAAAGATATCTGTCATTGGAAAAGCCAGCCCTAAATATAAAGTTTCTCCAAGAACAATGACAGTGCCCGAACAAACTCTTGTATGGTCGTCAAATGGTCTTTTATAATATACTCATGGGTCTTACCCTCCAAGACCTGACCACCAACTGCATGATCTGACCTCCTTACCATAAACTATAGGTACCGACGAGGCGGGCGAGACTGCCGAGAAGTTGGCAACACTGAACAGAAAGTGGCGCGAACTGCAGCAGAAGGCAAGGGACAGGCAGACCGAACTTGAAGATGCGCTCAGAGAGGCGCAGAGGTAAGAATAATGTGACAGCAGCAGATCTGAGGTTATTCATAATCATCTTTATATATTTGTTTAATAATGTCTATACTTACCGGACTGTATCATTCTAAAAGATTCTAGCATTGATCTAGAAATTCATTTTTTTATGATTTCTTTGATATTTGGGACTTCGTTAATCTCGTTATCTGGAGACAATTCTCGCTTAAAATAAATAGCATTTTAAAATACCTATGTGAGCGAAATTTACTTAAATATCAACTTAAAAGTTACAAACTTTTCTGGGTCAGTTTTAACAAGAGATGAGAGTCGACTATACTTTCTCAGTACATGACAACACATACCAAATTGTTATGGCCATTGTTAAACTATAGTTTCTGCTTCGCGAACAATATGGGGTATACACACACGTTCAGGTCGGCATGATTCGGCACAGTCCGGGCGGCAAAATCGAATATATTCTGCCACCCAAATCGTGTCGAATCTGCTGAACACTTACTTAGAAACACTCTGTATTGTCCCTAACATCATGTTCTTCCTCCAGTTTCAACGCTGAGATCGGAGACCTACTCAGCTGGTTGTCAGAAGTGGACAGCGTGATCACCGCTTCCAAGCCCGTCGGAGGCCTGCCCGAGACCGCCACAGAACAACTCGAGAGATTCATGGTAAGGAGATAGGTTATTTTTATAATTTTTAGCGGTTGATGGCAATAGACTCACCCCCTTATACATGTGACTTTTGTGACGAAATGTAATTATTGTGCTATAGGTGGACTTCTGACTAACCCTTCGGGGAAGTTTTTAGCTACTCTTGTGTGATTATTTGGTAGCGGTGTGCGCAAAATAATTTTGAAAAAAAAACGATTGTGTTGAAGCTTGAAATCAAAAGAACAAGTTTGTTGTTATTTATGTACCTACCTAAAGAAAACGATCACTACAGAATTCAGTCATCTTAATAAAATCTACAATACACAATCAAAGAGGACATTGCAATTATCACAATATATCGGTTGGATTGGTGATGGAAAAAACCTATCCCCTACACACTGATTCGTGTCATACAGTACAGTCAGCAACGACAGTTGGTTAACTCCAATCACATCGATTAGATTTTCATGTTTTTTAAAAGTAACAGTGTTATCCAACTTTCGTTTTTCGAAAAAGAAAAAACATAAGCATACGCAACAGTATCCGTTTGCCTGTTTATAACTAAAATGCACGCCACAAAAGTTGTTATTCAACCAAACATTATCTTTTTAGGAGGTATACAACGAGATCGAAGCCAACCGGCCCAAGGTGGAAGCTGTTCTGCAGCAAGGACAGGAATACCTCAAGAAGCAGGACCGACCCAACACCACGTCACAGCTCCATCATAATCTGAAGAACCTGAAATCCAGATGGGATAATGTAACTGCTAGGTAAGGACGGTTTGAATTAATTTAATCGTTGCACGACATTGTTTGTTGCAGGCCTGCTTAAGGCTTTAGGCGGGCAAAAAAAAAACCCAGATAAATTCAGAAGTGGTACAAGTTATATGAAATGCCTGTTTCACTTTTCTGCCAAATAAGTAGAATAAGCTGTGTATTCATTTAAAATGTAATAAACTATAATGTTTATTAAAGTATGGTAACATTTGCAATTTTAGCACAAAAAATACTATAGGACTATAATCATTTAAATTTCGAATTCTGGTATCGTAACCTACTTCGTAAATGCGAAAAGAAGCCAAGGCGTGTGCCTTCAAATGAGGCCTGTGCCTTTTTTTACCAGAAGGTAAAAAAATATTAATGGAAGCTTTCAATAATATTTGAAGCCCCATGTTCTACCACTCCTACTTTTAGGGAATTCGTCGCTAAAAACACGGTATTAAAAATAATTTTCCTCCGCAACAGAGCCTCAGACAAGAAGATAAAGCTCGAGATAGCTCTTAAGGAAGCTACGGAGTTCCATGACGCTCTCCAAGCATTCGTCGACTGGCTGACCACTGCTGAGAAGACACTCACATCGGCCAAACCAGTATCCAGGGTCATGGAGACGCTGCTCAGTAAGTATTATTGATTAGAACGATTGAAGAGAACTAAATTGGCTTGGTTGAGTTTAAAACTAATCAGGCAATGACAAACGATAAAAATATTTCAAGAAGAACTGGAAAATTCTTAAAGTAATTATAAAAAATTGAAATTAGTCGGGCAACCCGAAAGATTAAACTATTTACAACATGTAAAAAGATTAAGTATTTAAATGGCCATAGAACTTTTAAAATAAAAAGCGGGAATTAGCACTTGCGCGCGGACTATAGCCAATTGCTGTCAAAAACTGATTTTAATTACCTAAAATAAAGTTTTTTATAGTGTTTGCTCTGGACAAATCCATAACCACTAACTAACAAATCTTCCCTCCACAGCCCAAATCGAAGAACACAAATCCTTCCAAAAGGAAGTAGGAACCCACCGCGAAACAATGCTGCACCTGGACAAGAAAGGCACCCACCTGAAGTACTTCAGTCAGAAGCAAGACGTGATACTTATCAAGAACCTGCTGGTTTCCGTACAGCATCGCTGGGAGAGAGTCGTGTCCAAGGCTGCTGAGAGAACCAGGGCATTGGACCATGGCTTCAAAGAGGCGAAGGAGTATAATGATATGTGGTAAGTTTAGAAGTCATATTTAAGACTAACTATGAAGTTAAACTCATTCAGCAAGGGACAGGGAGAAGAGCAGTGATGGCCCAGTAGAAACAGCCGTGACTTACGTGTTGTAGGTCGTAGGATCGAACCCAGGCAGGCAACTTTACTTTGTATAAATTATTTCATCACCACTGCTCTCAAAGCGGTGTAAAAAAAACAACGTCCATCACCGGCATGGTGTAGAACTAAAAATTCGAAGACATATGACATTCACCAAGCCGCACTGGGCCCGCGTGGTGGATTACAGCCACTTCCTCTCACAGAGAGGAGGCCTGTGTCCCAGCAGTGGGAACATTATATATAATCAGCCTTATGCATTCATTGATTACACTACTTGAGTATTTATTGTACTGACATTATAGGATGAAATAACCGACCAATCTTCTTTTTATTACTATTCATTTTTTTATTTTTTACCGTCACACAAATTTGCCAACTTTACAATAAAATGACAGCCCGTTATTTTTTTCAACTGATCATAATAACCTCCCTAATGTTTAAATAACAGTTGAAAAAATCACTACCCGTAAAAAAACAAAAGGATGCTACAGTTGTCTGGATATACTTCGTGGGTGCTAAATCTATGTCTGTTTGTCTTCGTAGGAACAACCTAATGCACTGGCTGAATGACACCGAAGAACAACTGGACGTGCTCAACTCTGAGAATACTGTCAATGATCCAGACAAGATCAAACAGAGGTAAGAGTATAATATAAAAGTTTTATAAAGATACACCCATAACATCACACCTGTAATTCCCGAGGGGTCAGGCAGAGGTGCACCTGTAGTGCACCCGCATTTCGCCAGTTATGTTTAAGTCCCATGTAATAGGGGCCAGTCTAATGCTATTATTATAAAGATACATAATAAAAAAAATCAAAATAGGCAGTCGTTGGGACTGCCGACAGATAGTAAAAAAGTGAAAACTTAAAATTTTGGAATAACATATATATATATATATATATATATACTACTACGCTACTAGCTACGGTTGCCGCGGTGGGTCCGTGGATAGGACCATCTTTACATACCAAGACCACTCCGTGCCTCGGAAAGCACGTTAAGCCATTGGTCCCGGCTGTCATTTGTAGATCTTTGACAGTCGTTACGGGTCGTCAGAAGCTCGAAAGTCTGACAACCAGTCTTACCAAGGGGTATCGTGTTACCCAGTAACTGGGTTGTGGAGGTCAGATAGGCAGTCGCTCCATGTAAAATACTGGTATTCAGCTATATCCGGTAAGACTGGAAGCTGACCCCAACGTGGTTGGGAAAAGGCTAGGCAGATGATATATATATATATTATTAATATACATTACATAAGCGAATACATGCACACACGCAAAAAGTTTAAAGAAAGAAATAAAATATACGAACGAGTTTAAAAATTAAACTATTACTATTAAAAGGCTATAAGGCCAAAATAAGGCGATGAACAATAACTAAATAAAAATAGAATATGCCTATGGTGTAAATTTCGCCTCTGTATATTTTTGCGCTTGAAGTATTCATAAATAAATACAAAAAAATACTGTCGCTGTAAGCTGTAGTTCTGGTGTAAGGATCACATCTTTACACCAGAACCACTGCTTACAGCGTCACCAAAAAAGTGTTTGTCATTTCTACGTCTTCTTTAGTCCTAAACCTTTTCTTTCATCAAACCTTGCATTGTAGGCTTATGTATCGAAACTGGGACCTCTGGGTCTGAGACAGGTGACCACTAGACCATAAAGGCGGTTAAAATAAAAATAAATGTTCCTCCCCCACAGATTAACAAAACACCGCGATTTCCAAAAGGCCTTAGCGGCTAAACAACCGGTGTACGACCAGACTATGAAGACCGGCAAACAGCTTAAGGACAAGGCGCCTAAGGGAGACGAGAACACCCTGAAGACGATGATGGCGGACATGAAGACTAAGTGGACCACAGTCTGTTCTAAGGCTGTTGATAGGTAATTTTGATTTTAAATGCTTTATATATTATTTATAAAATATATTTTTGAGGTACACTTACATTTTTTTTTGTATATGCTCAAAATAGTAAGGGTTTCATATTGAATGTTTTTTTTTTATTGGCTACTTTCTTTTTGAGCATCTAGAGATAAGTTGTATAGTCACAGCGCATCAGGTCATACGAAACGGTCAAATTTCTTCAAAGGATTTTAAGCTTTAAGATGTTGACGGTTGATGCTTCAAAATCGAATGAGAAAAGTTGACAGTTTGTGGTAACTTGATCAAAATCAAAATCAGGGAATTTTCTAGGTTTTGCTATATTATATGATGACAAGATTATAATTCAATTATAGACATATTCAAATTATGTTGTCTTGCGTAGATCGTTTTACACAAACACCTAATTGGGACATTTTTGGTTCGAAAACCAATTTTTTTTTCTTGGACTTATTTTATTGCATTGCGTCCCGGCCTGTTATGTGCTTATATAAAATAGTAATATAGTTTGACCGAAACCGAAGCACCGCGTGTTACTTTCTCACGGGGGGCAGTGCGCCACGCCCCCCGCCTCGCCCTCCGCCTCGCCCCCCGCCTCGCCGCGCATTCCTAAGGCACGGTACATTCGTATCGGTCAAACTATAGGAATCAAAACACAAACTTCTACCCACAAATCTAACTCCCCACCTTAATTCCAGACAACGCAAGCTAGAAGAAGCGTTGCTGTACTCGGGACAGTTCAAGGACGCCATGTCAGCACTCCTCGACTGGTTGAAGAAGCAACAGAAGGAATTAGGAGGAGACGCCCCTGTACACGGTGACCTGGATACTGTGATGGCGCTTATTGAACAACATAAGGTAGGAATTATTCATAACTAGCTTTTGAATGCGACTTCGCCCGCGTGGAGGTCGGAAATGATCCCAAGGGAATGTACTACCAGGATAAATATCCTATATCCTAACCTAGATCATGCGTGCCAAATTTCATCCAAATCTGTTCAGCTGTTTTAAAGTTAAAGCGTAACAAACAAACAAACTCACTTTAGCATTTATAAGTCAAAATTTGCGTTCTACATTGTGAACTAATACTTTGTTCAGTGGCTTAAAACTGAGGTACAATTACGGAATCTGTATGGCGCAGGAAAAAACTCACTTTCGTAATTATAATATTTGTTAGGATTAACTGTAACCCGTAGTTTTACTTGCATACTAGAGAAACAGAGATGTATCTGGATATATGTATAGTATCCTACATGTGAATCCAGGTCTTAGTCTACCTACAAGGTGTCGTTTTGCATCCTCGTCAAATTCCAGGAGGTATATATGCTAATGATTTTCGACAAGAATTAATAATAAAAATAAGTAGGTCTATTTTTTTTTTCTAATTTTCGGATATCGAAATGTGTGGGACAGGCATGTTAAAACACGGCTTGTGTGATACCGCACTGTAACTGCTCTTTTACACACACACTACCGCATACGCAACGGGGTGATTCTATTCTGTAAAAGTGGTGTATTCTAAAATACTGTCAAACTTAAATGACTAAAAAACAAGCATGTATCAATTATTGAGCAGGTATCGTAATTTTATTTGATTATATATGTCTTTCATAGTAGCCTCCTGAAATTTTATGAGGATACAAAACGACACCTTTACACCAAAATTTATTTGAAACCCGTTCAGCTGTTGATTAAAAAACGTCCTCACTGACAAAGTCACAATCATCTAAAATGCTGAAGTTTCTTGCAACTTCGTTCGCGTGAAATTTCTTGTTCCCCCGACCCACTGCGGCACATCGCATCGCCCGCCCGCGCTATTACTTTGTTTTCGCGTAGCGTTCTTTCTTCTTTTTGCTCGTCATAGCGTGATGTTAAATAGCTTATAACCTTCCTCAAGAATTGGGCTATCAAATGCAAAAAGAATGTTTCAAATCCAACGGGTAGTTCCAGAGATTACCCCCTACATACAAACTAACAAACAAATTTTACTACTTTTTAATATTTGTATAAATTATAGCCTGTAAATTGCTGCAACACTGCTGGCCGTGGGCATTTTATAAGATGGTTGGGGTTGCCAGCACTTGCCTATATTTTTTTTTTTCGTTACCCATATGGTAGTTTTATTATTTTCCGAGTTATTTTGTTTTTTGAGGGTTTTGAGAAGGTTCTCGTGTATTTGAACCATTTTTAAAATTATAATATTGTTTTAGCAATTCGAGGAGGATCTACACTCGCGCGAACAACAAATGCAGTCTGTCATGAAGACCGGCAAAGAACTGGAAGCAACGGTACGTGCCAAACTAATTTATACTCTAATTATATAGCGATAAATTATATTTAATTTTAATCGATAAGTACCTGTAAAATCAGTTTTTGTTTTAATATGATGTTCGAAATGAATTCAAACCACTTAACCTCACGGATTTATGTTTATTGACAAAACATTTAAAAATCCAGAAATAATATTCGCAAAACGGATTCATTACATTCTGATGAGCAGTTTTAACCCCTAAAGTCCACGCTCTAAGGTTCACATTTGCTCGCAGGTACCTCGTGAAGACGCGGCTAGTATTCGCCAACAATGCAGTGAACTGAAAACCGCTTGGGAGGCTGTCCAGACTCTCAGCGAGAAGAAGGCTACCAAGCTTGAAACCGCACTAAAAGAGGTAAGTTCCTTCATTGAGAATAATTATACATAAGTAGTTACCATTGAAATACATACAAAGATTATAAAAGATAAAAACCTCTTTGTAGAAAAACTACTAGAAATACAACAAGATACTCAGTTTTTCACTGACTAGAAATTTGTAAGAAAAAAACTGTAGGTCGTAGGACTGCACGACAGAAGCGAAAACTTCTTAACTTCATACACTTGTAAACATCTGTATATATGTATCTGAGCGTGACTGTTCCGAGAGTTCAGTGGTTTTTCCCATCCCAAAAGTGCCCAACGTGCCTAAAGAAATTTTCACTTAAAAAATGCATAGTCAACTCGACAAAAGTGTCTTGAAATTTATATGTCAAAATCAAAAAAAAAAAATCAAAATATTTTTATTTCACATAAACCTACATGGGCACTTATGAAACGTCAGAAGCTAGGTGCACGGTTCCAATGGGTCGTTTCCTATGGAGAAGAGCCGGCAAGAAACTCCACTGTTACTCTTTTAAAAATAATTGGCTTTTACAATGTTTTCAAATTACAGTGTTAATAGGTATGGGAGGACAGTGTAGGCCTGTCGAGACGTACCAGGTACTTAACAAAAAAAAAAAAAAAAAGTTCTACAAAATATCTAGTCTATTAAGCCTACAACGTTCTCACATTCACAAGGTACACACAAATCTGTGTAAAATATTAATATGACTTCTTAAGATGCCTCATAACATGCTCATTCTACCTTAGCGTAGTAAAAACTTCTCAAAACAACGACAAAATATTCTATGATTACATTAACAATCTATAGAAAAACGGAACTTCCATCGAAATTAAACCTAACACCAAAAAATCTAATCAATTACAGTCATTCCTAATGTGTTCTCTCTCCTTAGGCCGAAAAGCTCCACCGCTCCGTGAACATGCTCCTCGAATGGCTATCAGACGCCGAAACCAAGCTCCGTTTCTCAGGACAACTGCCCGAAGGTGACCAGGAAACGCAAACGCAAATCCGAGAGCACGAACGATTCATTCGAGAACTTAATGAGAAGCAAAAAGACAAGGACGACACTATAACGCTTGCTCACTCTATCTTGAGTAAGGCGCATCCTGATGCTGTAACCGTGATTAAACACTGGATTACTATCATCCAGAGTCGGTGGGATGAGGTAAGAATAATTTAGTCCTACACTATCCGTTAATACGACACAATTCGTTTTAGAAAGATGTCAGTCAAAGTGTCACATAGGTATAGAATGAGACTGTATCACAGGTATGGCTGACGGAGATGGCGCTCTACAAAACCGAAGTTTTTCTAAAACTCGATGGGCCATATTAACGGTATCCCAAGTTTCACATTAACGGCCTCCGAAGTTTCACATTAACGGCCTCCGAAGTTTCACATTAACGGCCTCCGAAGTTTCACGTTAACGGCCTCCGAAGTTTCACACGATGGCATCCAAAGTTTCACGTTAACGGCCTCCCAAAGTTTCAAATTAACGGCCTACAAAATTTCATATGGCACTGACAACTTTATGATATTCTTAAAAGTCTTGCCGTCGTCGGTACTATACTCCTTAACGGCAACTTATGATTGTTTTGCCTTATACAATACGACCATACGTCATATATTTTTTAAGTTAAAATGTCAATATTTTTCATACTTATTTCCATTTCATCCTAAATCTGAATAAAGTCTTAATAAACTAAATTCGCACAAACATTTTACGCTCAAATCATGCTTATTTCGTCTTTTTTATGCAAAAGATGTTGATATAAAATAAAAGACGCCCATTCCCTGCAAAAAAATAAGTCAAAATTAAAGAAACAAAATGCAGATACATTATCTTTTTCCCACGTGAGTGATTTGCCACTAAACTGATTGCACCAAAACAATATCAACGTCAGCCAATAATCTATCGATATTTAAAGAGATAGTATTATCGATAAATGCGATTACCGATTTCATTTGTAAATAAAACACATGACTTATTATTTTAATAATTACTTACATAATGTTTTTGCAGTGTTTCAGTGCAAATGTTTCAGAATATAACAACAATTTTATGTGTTTGTTACAAGAATGTTGATTCGGTTATAGTTGGTTTGTGATTAAATGAGTAGAGATAAAAGACAGTTGGTGGCAACTATGTTGCCTGTGATACAGATATTTAGGAAAGTTACTGCAGGGCAGGTATTGTTTACACAACATTTTTGCTTTTATGTTATGCATTACGTAACCAATTAGGTTTTTTCTGTTATTTTGCAGAAAAAAAAACAAAATACTTTTTCAGTTTTGATTACGATAGAACATTACCTTCGATAGGTATGCCATACCGAAGGCCAAAACTAAATATGCATTTGATTTTAAAATGCGTAATAATTTGGATTATTTAAACACGTTGCTTAAAGTTAAGGTACATACGTAAAAACGTAAAAAAGACGCTAATCTTTATACCCACATAACTATATCGTTTATAAATAAACCCCCTATTCTTTCATAAACGTTATTACAACTTTGTATAAGTCGTAGTAGAATCCCGACTCCTAATGGGTCGATTAGGCTATGTTTACCTAGGTCAGTAGTAATTATAAATACAACGTATTAGATAAACATCCGTTTATTTTATATTTTTACTAACTGTTGCCCGCGACTTCGTCTGCGATGCGTCCAGGATGAAAAGCTTATCTCCTTACCTAGGTCATGATCTATCCGTGTGCCAAATTTCATTCAAATCCGTTCAGCCGTTTTAGCGTGAAAGCGTAACAAACAAAGTCACTTTCGCATTTATAATACACTAGATGCGCCCCGCGGTTTCACCCGCATCAGTTTTGGCCCCGTGGGTATATCGGGATAAAAAGTATCCTATGTGTTATTCCTGGTTATAAACTATCTTTGTGCCAAATTTCATCCAAATCCGATCAGTACTTTTTGCTTGAAAGAGTAACAAACATCCATCCATCCATTCATACAAACTTTCGCATTTATAATATTAGTAGGATATTAGCTGAGCCCCGCGGTTTCACTCGCATAAGTCTCAATCCCGTGGGAATATCGGGATGGGAATTATGGGAATAACGGCTGAACGGATTTGGCTCAAATTTGACAAATGGGTAGACCATGACCTGGAATAGAACATAGGATACTTTCTGCCCTGGTTATACGGGATACTTTTCAACCTCTACGCGGGGTTAGCCGCCGGCAAAAGCTAGTGGTTTAATAATATGAACTTACTTGAATAGTAATAGATCCATTACACTTTTCTTTTTTTCTTTTTACACATTCCCATATGTTTGCACCATTTTTATATTTCTTTTTAAGACAATATTGATGTCCCGCACGAATAAGTATTTTACTATTTTGTTTATGTATGTAATCAAACATAGAACTTGAAGAACTTTCTTCCATTATGGTTAATTTACATTTACTTATTACACTCAGTAGACGATTGCAATTCACTAACGTAATAACTGATTTCCCACATAAGAGTCTTAAGCAGAATCACGAGCCCTGCCTATAAAGCTGTCATGACCCGCGACTGACAGACCTAAAACACTCTTTTGTTTTAATTCGACCGTTTGTCTTATAATCTACTCTGGTAAACCGAGAAGGTTGGATACCTACGATGAGGTGTATACAGTATCCACAATATAGATTTTGTTTAAGTACCCTGAAGTAACAACTATTTTGTCTAACTACCCTACACGCGACTGTTAAACCAGCAATAAAAAATTACCAGTAGAACTATGCATTATCTCTGGATGCATATTGCATTTATGATAAACCAGATTTCCGGTGACTCAAGTTTTGCAATATTTACTGTGCAAATAATAATATAATTAATTCTGAAATAATGAAATTGTTTAACGTTTTTTTGTTTAATAATTTAGAAACCAACAACGCCTGGTGGGGATTGGTACTTATTTTTCCAAAAATCCCCACTAGGCTGAGTTTATATAACTAGTGGGGATTTCTGGAAAAAAAAATAGCGATCCCCACTGGTGGGGATTTGTCGGTGGGGATTTCTGGAATAATCCATAAAAAATATCCTATGTCCTAATCCAGGTCATAGACTACCCATGTGCAAAATTTCATCTAAATCTGTTCAGCCGTTTTAGCGTGAAAGCGTAACAAACAAACTCACTTTCACATATATAATATAAATTAGTTAGGATATACTCGTAAATAATATAAACTCAGACGTCGCTTACTTGTGCGAAAAATCTAGCACGGAATAGAAAATCTGTACTTATTGGTCTGAAATAACTAAATAACTACATAATTTTACTGACCCTAAAATCTCTTGATACAGGTATGGCAATGGGCGATGCAGCGCGGCACAAAACTGGAGACGCACATGCAGAGTCTGAAGGACCTAGACCTGGTGCTCGAAGAGTTGCTGCAATGGCTCATCGGACTAGAGAACACGCTGCTTTGTAAGTCACTGATATATTGAAGTTCTTGATTATTCAAATTTTTTCCATAGCATAGCATAATCAGCCTATAATGTTCCCACTGCTGGGACACAGGCCTCCTCTTGGTGAGAGGGAGTTGGCCGTAATCCACCACGCGGGCCCAGTGCGGGTTGGTAGATGGCACATGTCTTCGAATTTTTGGTTCTAGGACATGCCGGTTTCCTCACGATGAATGATTTCCTTCACCGTTTTGAGAGCAGTGGTGGTGAAATTATTAACACAAAGTAAATTGTCTGCCTGGGTTCGAACCCACGACCCACAACCCCTAAGTAAGGGCCGTTACCACTGGGCCACCACTGCTCTTATATTTTTTTTCATACTTATTCTAAAATGTAATTGAGCCAGTCTCCATGGTTTAGTGGTCGCAAGCGCGACTACTGAGTGCGGGATCCTGGGTTCGATTCCCAAGCTGGCTAAAATATTATTTCGTTTTTCGATTAGGAATTTCTCAGTAGCACCGGGCAGTCTGGATTCCCCTCTAATTACATGGACCCTTATCTTAGATGGATAAATGTGGGTGTACCTCTGCCTAACTCTTTAAGGAATAGCAACAAATGTGATGTAATGGAGGATGGCTGAGTTATTCGCAAAAGTTTACGACTTCTCGTCAGAAGAACGTCAACTATTTGTAGAATAACATATTTACCAAAATGGAGAACATTACTAAAATATAGAATTCTCCTTTAGCGCTTGAATCAGAACCGCTGCCTGAATCTATCGAGCTACTGGAAGGTCTTATTGAGGACCACAAGGAGCTGATGGAACATACGCAGAAGAGACAGAACGAGGTCGACCGCGTCTGTAAGGCGTACCAGGTATGAGCAAAATGACCAATGTTTTAATACAATAAAAAGCAGCTGGTCTTTACAAAAGTCCAAAGTCAAAATGTAAGATGAACCAGATTCGCAATTAATTCCGGATAAGGATTTGACCTTTTATTTAATTTTGTCATTAAACGAAAATAATTTGTTGAAATAAGATTGAGTTAGGTAGAATATCGAATTTGAGGTTTATTCTGTGAATAGCGTTTGACATGTTTAATAATACCTACAGATACAATGATATATTAAGTGAAAAAAGTAGATAGATTACCTACCTACCCAACATTCGATGTTCAACATTAGATGACACGTGGAAGTAGGACGGCATGTCGGGAGCGAAAAAGAGACAAGACGATACGTAACTCTAACTAACTTGGCTAACCAGCCAAGTTTTGACGTGCCACTGTTGGAGCATGTAATAAAAACATATATACCTCTTTTATCATTCTACTTATAATATCATTGTACCCATACACAATGTGAAAGTACCTAGTTTGTTCAGAATCGTTTACTGAATCGATTTCTGTCATTTTCAATATAGGTAATTTTCTATCCCAAAAAAAATGAAAACTACGTAAATTATAGTCGCACTTCCGCTGTACAGTCAAAACAAACTAAAATGGATGAAGTACCTACTACTCTAGACCCTTATACAGGGCCGGATTTAGGGCAGGGCAACAGGGGCACTGGCCCCGGGCCTCCACAAAGAAGGGGCCTCCACAATTTGATTCATTTTACATAAGAAAAAATTC
This sequence comes from Atethmia centrago, assembly GCA_905333075.3. Lineage (NCBI taxonomy): Eukaryota > Metazoa > Arthropoda > Insecta > Lepidoptera > Noctuidae > Atethmia > Atethmia centrago. The sequence goes on from HG995385.1 coordinate 23,502,888, forward strand.
ATCCTTTGTGTCCATCAGAGCAAAAAAAGTTCACAATCTTTCAAAAACCTTTTAAATTGTTTCTTTTTCACGTGCCCCAAAAACTTTTCGGGGCCTCCACTTCTTGGGTGCCCCAGGGTTTCCACACCTTTAAATCCGGCCCTGCCCTTATACATGTGCGACTGTGTACACACACTGTGTATCAAGCTATACATTTCCAGTATAAGCGTCAGCTTATACTGGAAATGTGGAATCTGGAAGTGTGGAGTTTAAGCTGATCTCGCATTGTATAGGATTTCCTTACAATGAGAGGTCACTCTCATTGTAAGGAAATCCTATACAATGCGAGATCAGCTTAAACTGGATATTCCTTGGGTGGTTGGCTTGTTATATCCGTGTGAACGTGCGTAGATTTGTAATGTGGCCACAATTTTCTGCTACAATCAGTATAAATAATTGAATAAATAAACAATGTTTTATACATAATAGTAAACATTCAGTGTATGTGTTATGATTATATCATAATAGTGGGGTGTTTGGTGGTGTACGTTGATTCAAGGACATGTTGTACAACATTTCAAATACGTAAACTTATTCAAGCACATCAAGTATCCAAAAACTGTCAAATTTCTCCAAATAATTTTAAACCATAAAATGTTCATGGATAAGTTCAAAATGGAATGAGAACATTTATCAGTTTGTGGTAACTTGTGTACTAAAAGCACGTGCATCTTAGTATTAACAACAATGACAATAATCAACTCCAGCTACTAGTTTTAATCATATTTTAAGTAGAAAATCTCATTTTACTCTTTGTATACAGGTCAAGTCAACTCATAGCCAAGGCCGGGAAAGCACACCAAGGAAGGTTTCAGCGAAGACTGCAACTAAAGGAGCAACTGGGTATGTCATGAAAATAAACATTTTATTATTATTTGTTTTGTTATTCCCTCATATGTGTTTTACACGTTTTTTTTAACCAAAAAAAATGTTTCGTTTAAAAAAAATAGCTTCAGTGTTGTCAATTTTTAAGTGTCAGTCCCAAATTTTTTCTTTTTTTTTTATGTTGTGTGTTCATTTCCATATCTTTATTTTATGTTTTCCGTTTTGTCTCCCCACTTTTCACGAATCATGCACGTCGACACATCGCCGCCATTTTGTGACGTCATTGCATGGTGTTGCCTGCTTGCAATGTGTTGCCATCACAAAAATATAGCCGCGGTTCCCAGCACGACCTCAATAGGGAGAGATCAGTTTCGCCTGATTATTATGGATCTAGGCGTTTCAGGTGTGTTTTATTTTCATTCATAATTCAATGGTTATAAAACTATTATTTGTTTTTTTTTTGTTGGAAGTCTTTTTACCATGTTTGAATTAATACAAAAGAAAAAAATACTGATCATATTCTAAGTATTCCATTTATTAATTGCTTAAAATCATCACATACAAGTTAACCAAAGGAAAATAATACATATTGTATTATTAATTATATTATTGCCAAGCTTTTCCCGATCCCAAAAAATAAGACGTTTACATACCAAATATTTTTGAACTGCTCATTACGCTCATGTATTTTTTTAATGTGGTAAGAATACCCTAATGATTTAGTTATTAATCGAATTATCTTATTACTAAACCTACTTTATATAAACGTGGCTACACAACCAACTGATTTTAAAACATTATTCGAAACAGGTCTACTAAGTCAACATAAAAAAAAAAATAAGACCGGAAAAAAATAATTTGACGTTTATACAAAGTAGGTTAAATGGTGGTTACTTACTTCATGTGCTTTACATGTTTGTCATTTGGGTAACTGTAGGTGCGTTGTTAGAGATTTATTTCTAATAGAGGTCAAAATAATAGAGTAAGGACCGTTTGCCCCGCAAATTATTAAACGCGTTCGTTTTGACCTACACATATTCTATAAATATCTGTCTCTGACATCTTTATATATTTAGACATTTTAAATTCGTTTACCGCTAAAGTATTTAGTGATCTGTGGTGCAAGCGGGCCACGTTGAATATTTAATACCAAAAAGTTTTTATATCCTGACAACACACCCTACAATTGCTTCGTCCCGCTCTAACACATGTAAACGTTGCTTTCCGTCCCGCTCTGGCACGCTTCGACAAGGGCAGGTCCAGGATTCACACTCGAAGTAGAAGAGGAAGGTTTGAACGTCTATTATTTTTTAAGTGTGTGTAGATTTAGTGCCTGTAGTTTTTTTAGAGCCGATTATTCAATCGTCACTTAACTTTTGTCTAAGGAATATACAGGGTCACATGAAATTTAATTAGCGAAACTCCGCAGATGGGATGGGTATCCATCAAAACGATAAAACAAAAACAAAAAAGTTTGGTGATATTTTTGGGGTCAACGACCTTATTTAGTGTAGTTCCTTGAAATATCAGTTTGAAAATCAGTTTTTTTTTTTTTTTTTGTAAATCTCAAAGACGTACGACGTGTTTAGATACCGATATCTAAACACAATTAAACATAAAACAGCTGATGTTTTCAATTCATTGTTCAAGTACTACACTACCGGCGGGCGTTTTCCCCAAAAAATATGATCAAATCGTTTTTGTTTTATCGTGTTTGATCGATACCCATCACGTCTGTGGAATTCCGCTAATTTAATTTGATCCTGCATAATGGCGGTTTGACAGCTTCTATACAAAAAATACGTAAAACCGCCATATTTATTCTTCACATAAAAGTTACCTGACTATTGCAAAATCTGCCCTTGGAAGAAAGTAGTTTTTTGTTTTAGCATGTATGTTTTTTATTGGAGTTGAATTTCATAGCTGGCCATTTACAAACGCCAGAAAAGTTTAATACTAAAAACGAAAATAATCAAAACTTGATTTTTCGGCGTATCGTATATTTTCACCACCAGTTTTTAAATTTTAGTCAAATGTCATCCATTAGAAAATATTAGAAATCCTTATGCAATTAAAATTTTATAGAACATATTTTGGTCCAAGAATAGAAAAACCAAAAGGTCCGAGTCATATTTTTTTTGTACCTTCCGCCATCTTTTAGTTTTGTTCTATTTTTCGCTTGGAATGTCGAATGAATGTTTCATAATATATTTTATCTTACTTGCATCTTCGGAATGCAGTCGTTGCGGATTTTGTTTTAGGTAAACAATGTATATTTATGTAGTTAAATAATTGTGAACTGTATTTAAGGAGATCAAATGGTAAACCTATTAAGTTAAAAACACATGATGCAATTTTGAATTCTAAACTCAAACTCAAACTCAAAGCATTTATTTCAAATAAACCAATTACAGGCACTTTTGAATTGTCAAGGGTTCGGTCAGTCAGTCAGAAAGATGAAGCTAGTTGCTCATTCCAAAGCGTAGTAGGTACCTATGGAGAAGAACGGGCAAGAAACTCCACGGACACTCTTTTAAATCAACGTATTATGGTTACAAAATATTGTTTACATCATTCATTTTGATATTATACACGTGAGAACGATGCAAAAGCGTCCGTAATAAAAAAATTACAACAAAAAAAAAGCAATTCAAAAATTAAAATAAGCCGTGGCAGCTAAGAGATGACCAGTCTCTACTGACGGCGCCCGTTCACGAACATGACGCGTGGATCAGCACCATTCAGCTCAACCATTTTGAAGGGAGCTAAATGATCCAACACACGCGCCACCATCTTGTTACAAATTAATTAACTAGATTTGAAATTAAATGAAATTGTTTATTCTGTAAATAGGTTATGGGAATTATTATAATACGCCATATTAAAAAAAAAAACATAGGCGGTTAGGCAGAGGATTGCCGAGAGAAGTGAAAACTTATCGCTCAAAGCGCCTTAAGAAGATTTCTCTTCAATAAAATAATGTTTATCTGAAACACAAATTAAACTGTTCACGTGGTCAATTTAACTTCACTTACTGCTACTACAGCATGTCGGTGACGCGAACTCATAAGTTTTTCCCCTACCAAAAATCCCTCAACGCGCCTAAAGGCTCCTGCATACTCATACATAATATGCCTGTTGCACCCGCGATATCGCCCAGTCTGTAAGAGCCTTAAAGCAGTTTTTACTTAAAAAAAAAGTTTACCATTTGATATTCCATAAAGTTGTAGATGCATGAGTAGTTTGTTAATCTTTACTTTTGCAAGCGAGCAAGCGAAAATATAGAAAAGATTAATATTTCCATTGAATTAAAAATATCGTTTTGCTTAAGTAAAGATTTATTTCAATATTGCATGACCTAGGGTTGTCAATCACATAACACTAACCAGACTAAATGTAAACGCTATCCAGACTTGAGGCAAAAATGTAAACAAAACAATCAATCAAAATCAAACTTTATCTTTCACAAATACGGCACAATTTTCCAAAACCGAAAAATCGCACTTGTTAAAACAAAAAAAAAACAAAAACGCACTTTACCGCTTAAAACACACGATTCACTTTAAGTAGTTCGCACAACACTAACAGGATTGTCAAAGGTAACTAACCTCACGCGAGCCATGGAGGTTTAACTAAGCGCAGTGGTATTTCATCTACTAACGGTATGGTTTGGTTGTTTTCCTGTGATTATAATGTTGCGTGTGCTTTAGTCGCGTGAGTCCCAGTCGAGAGACGCCTGACCGCAACCTACCGCACTACGGCCCGAGGTTCCTCGCTAAGGGAAGGTAAGGCTACGATTTTACAGGAATAGTTCGCGCGAAAGTTTCTCTAAAACGGAACGCGACAATAGTGAGTGATCATCTCCTATAAAAAAACGTGATCCTATATTATTATTTTTTTTATAATGGCTATCAAGTCGTGTCGTTACAGAAATAACAGAAAACTTGAAATGAACAGAAATAAAATTATTTTTACTTAACTTCTGGTTTCTGAAAGCCAATTAAATGTGTTGCCAAATCTTTCACTTATACAAATTGATGTTATTATTTTGGTCCTACATAATCAGGCTTCAAGATGAGTCCTTCCTGAAAAGTATTTTGCATGATTGAATACTTAAAACCTTATTAGATAAAAAATACAATTACTTAATGGATTCATCTACATCAATTTTATTCATTCGTCTCGTCTAAATCATTACACTCATTAGGGTAGAGGGAGTTTTTTTAAACACGCTTTGGTTTTTGCCAAATGTTTTTTTTTTATTGTTCCTGGGTTTTGTGTTTGGCAGCCTTTGGTATACTTATTTTATTATTTGCTTAGGATTATAATTCAGCTTGGCTAGTATCTAGCATGCTGGCAACTGTATATTTAGATAGCTTTTGATTAATGTAACCCAAGGTTTTTTTAAGCTATCACAAATTTAAAATCATATCTCCTTAATTACTCACTGTAGATTACATGTATTCAAGTCTTAAGTTTTATTTCAATTTAGAGTCACAATTGTTATCATCAGTTTTATTCTAAATAGCTGTCCCCTTTTAAGCTAACTGTAAAAAAAAATACTTTTATAAATTGAATTAAGAAACCAGTAGAAAAAAATATATACAATTCTACCATTTCTACCTCCCTTTTGCGACCTAAAATACTCACTTTTTTATCATTTATTTCCTAGCGGCAAGGGTGCAGAACCAGAATTCAGGTCGCCTCGCGTCAAACAACTATGGGATTTGTGGCGTACTGTGTGGCTACTTGCGTGGGAGAGGCAAAGGAGGCTGCACGAACGTCTGGTGCATCTCAAGGAGCTGCAGAGGGTGTCCAACTTCAGTTGGGACGACTGGAGGAAGAGGGTTAGTTCATGCTATTATTAATGACTAGCTCTTGCCCGGAACTTCGTTCGCGTGAAATTTATTATTTCCCCGACCCACTGCGTCGCTTTGCATCGCCCGCCCGCGGTACCTATTAATTCGTTTTCGCTTAGCGTTCTTTCTGATTTTTCTTTTTGCTCGGCTCCTAAGGGTCGTAGCGTAATGTTAGACCCCGAAAAAAGACTTTTTGTCATTCTGGTCTAACAAATTAAAAATCTGAGTTTAGGCTCTTAATAATTTTGTCAACTTTTTTTTTTGGTGGGAAATTATCAAATAACTTCTCCCGCTCTGGACAGAACGGAAGGGTGTGTCAGACTCTTACTGACTAAAACCCACCCGTATTCCTTCCGTTGCCTGTGTTGCCAGGGGCCTCGGTAACCCTTTTGGACTTCCACGCGACCCCGGCAGGAATTTTGTTAACTTACCATGATATTAAAATAGAAAGACCAGCAGCCATCTTTTTCTGGTTCTTGCGTCACACACGCTTTGTGTGGGAGACACAGAACTTCTAACTCAATTATTTTCGCCTTGAGATAAATTATATTTATTTCATTTTGTCCTTAGTTCCTGAAGTTCATGAATCACAAGAAGTCTCGTCTGACGGACCTGTTCCGAAAGATGGACAAGGACAACAACGGCCTCATCGCACGACACGAATTCATCGACGGAATTATCAACACCAGTGAGTATACAAAAAATATAAGGAAATTAAAAAAAAAAAACTAAGGGCCGAAGATGGGAAGGAGGCTTTTCATCTGACCATAGTTCACCAAGATGGTCTTAGGGTACATTATAGCCTCCTTTTAAATATAGGTACCTACCCTGGGACTATTTTTGAGCACTGGCCCACATAAGCATCTTTCTTTTTCGTATGGTTAGTGACTAACCTGGTGTCAGAATTTTTATGCCGGCCATAGGCCTCTGACTTGGCCTTACAAGCCGTCGAAAAATATCTCTCAGGCATGCCAGTTTCCTCACGATATTTTCCGTCACCGTTTTCTATGTAAGTGATAATTATACAATACGCACATGAATCACATAAAAAAATAATAAAAAGAAATATGCACATGAATCCGAAAACTCAGAGGTGCGTGCCTTGGGTTCGAACTCGAGACCTATGACGTGGCAGTCCGACGGTCACACCACCAGCCTATCACTGCTGTATAAGCACTGACAAACAGCGAACATTTTTTTGGAAAGGACTATTTTTAAATGGCTTCGTAAATTCCCTGCTCAGGACAATTTTTAAATAGGGCAATCATATATAAAAAGCTTTTAGCATTAACCTTACTATAAATCCTTACTTAACATTCGTTTTCCTGCAGAATTCGACACCTCTCGCCTGGAGATGGGTGCTGTCGCCGATCTGTTCGACAGGAACGGCGGTGGTCTCATCGACTGGGAAGAGTTTATCGCTGCACTCAGGCCTGACTGGGTAAGTTCATATTCGTATTTATATCTTTACTAGCATCCAGGATGAAAAGTAGCCTATCCCGGTCATGGTCTACCTACGTGCCAAATTTCATCCAAATCCTTTCAACCATTTCAGCGTGAAAGCAACATTTTTGCTTATCAATCAAGCGTTCTGCCTTTCGTGTTGACATTGTGTCCCTGCAAAACTAACAAACTGGCTTTCGTATTTTTATAAGTTAGGATTTGAGTTCTACATTGTGAACCTTGGCATAAAACTGAAGTACAATTACGGAATCTATAAGGCGCAGGAAAAAGTAAAAAAATAAGCTCACACAAAAATAAAACACTTACCCTAGCCCACAAGGGGACCTGCCTAGGATCTCAGTGTGTGTAGGTAAGTGAAAACGGACATTACTTTTTTAAGCAACAGCTACTATAAAAGTATAAAGGCATGAGCAACAGGGAGTAAAGTTCACTCATCCTCCATAGATTTTAATTTTATTAATTGCATTGTAATCTAAATTGAAATTATTATTAGTATTTTTATGTTATTCCTAATTACTAAATGTGTACTGCAGTACAACCAAGTCAGTCAGTTGTATAAGTATAACCAAGAAGTAAAATCTAAACATTTGCACGATTGCAATGCCGAATATACTGAAACCCGTAGATGTTAAGAACTTATTTTAGCTACCAATATTCTTGCAAATAAATATACCATTCACTCATGAAAGTTTACAGTGCAATTCTATAGTAAATATACCTAAGGATAAGCTTAATTGAGGCCACAGAAACAGCCTGTCATCGCCATCAATGAATGCTCTGTAACGCTTTGTTGGCATTTAATAAACTGTGACACTTATCAACAAGGCACAGATAATCTTATCACATGCCTACTGATATCATATTTTCGCACCCGGGAGAAAGGGCCGATTGCTTTCACAGTATTTTTTGTTGTTACTAAGATACGGTTTTGTGTGTTGATATTAAATAAGTAGGTAGTTTTTTTTTTTTTTCGATTAATTTGGTTTCAGAAAGAAAAAATGTCTTGGCTAATTTTGGTTTGTGTTTGTAATTTGCCAATTACCAGGTAATTTTAGATCTGCCAGCAGGCTTAGCACGAGAACCATAGAAAAGCGTTTTGTTGGCGAAAGAGTAAACAAAAATGACGTTTCCGTGTAAACAGTTGACAGTTTTCTACCGAGAAATATAGACAAGCGTTTTCTATTTTACAGTTGAGTAGAAATAGGAAGCGTCATGCTAAGCCTGATGCTGATGTTACTCTGTATGTCAAATGACAGCCAACCGTAAACTACCTTCAACTGGCAGTATTTATCTACCTAATATTGCGGACTTTGGCGCACTATCTAAGCTTATAAATATCCAAGCCTCATACAAGCTCCTTTAAATTTTCCCGAGGTCCTGCAGTCTCGAATTAGATAGTGATCGCATTACCACCGAATTCAGTCGCAAAATCCTAATGAGGTCCTTAGACGGTAAATTGTTCGACAAGATTGTGATTTTTTCGTGCATGTCATGTCATGAATTTTGACTGTCTAAGGAACTGTCAAAAGGAGACAGTCAAAATTGCTTGAGAGGCACGAAAAAATCAAAATGTTGTAAAATCAAAATCACCGTTAGTACGACCGAATTCGGTCATAAAGCGATCATTATCTATGTCGGGACCTTTTATCTAGCAACGAGTAGGGAGAAAATTGGCCTTAATGCAGGCATACTTCATTTATGACATATTATCTAAGTAAACCTTAACCCAGCAATGAAGACCAAACCTAAACATCATCAGTCATCATCGCAGCATGTCTTTTTCCATACTTCTCTATCATTCGCCAATGGAATCCATATTGACCATCTAACCATACCTTATTCTCATCAGGTTGAACGTCGCGGGCCGCCGAACGACGCGGATAAGATCCACGATGAAGTGAAGCGTCTCGTCATGTTGTGTACTTGCCGGCAGAAGTTCAGGGTGTTCCAAGTTGGAGAGGGCAAGTACAGGGTGAGTATTTTTTATTGTATAAATATAACAGGGTCTATATATATATACAATATATATATCAATGATAGATATCATATCATAGTTTGTACAGTAGACAGGTAGGTATAGGTTGCCATATTTATGATCTAAAATTAATCGAAAACTCTTGGAGAAGTTTGAATTTACAGTGATGTCAATTAGTTTATTTTGTTTTGCGTTTTTTATTTAGCAAGTGTTGAAGTTTCCATGAAGCTAACGTACCTAGGTAATAATGAGTTTCAACTACAATAGTTAGGTGTCTATGTCTGAAACTCAATGAGAACAAAATAATCAGGGAAGTCAAAAAAAAAAAACAAATATCAAAATATTTTATTTCACATAAACCTACATGGGTACTTATGAAACGTCAGAAGCTAGGTGCACGGTTCCAATTAGTCGTTTCTTATGGAGAAGAGCCGGCAAGAAACGCCAGTCTTCTCTACACTAGTCTTAGATTAATCAACATGTGCAAGTAACTCACAATTACAATTAGTTAGGTATAGGTAAGCTTAACTTGTCTAAACTTTATAAGAAGGTATTAGAACATCTACTAACCCAGTTAATTTCTTCCACACAGTTCGGCGACTCACAAAAGCTACGCCTGGTGCGTATCCTCCGTTCCACCGTCATGGTCAGAGTCGGAGGCGGCTGGGTCGCCCTCGACGAGTTCCTGGTCAAGAATGACCCTTGCAGAGGTATGTACAACCTTGTTCTAAGGGGTGTGGGTTGATAGGACAATCACAAGGCTTTTACATGGGTTATTTTGGCAAGAAAAGTGGGTATTTAATGTTTGCTTGCAAAAGTGCGCTTCAGTTACTGAAAGAATTTACAGTAACTTAGTAAAAACGTCATTCTATTTTTGTCTATTGTTTGAACTTGACAGAGAGAGAATGCTTTTTGATTATTCCTAAAGTCACGGTAGGTAATTGTATTGGTACTTATCTAAGTCGCCATACAACTGGGCCAAAGTCAACTTCAAATCTTGTCTCTCTTAAAAATTAATGGATTTTGTGGTGGTGTCCACAATTTTGCCAGTCTCGAATTATCGGTAATTAAAGTTTTGACAGAATGCATAACACTTGTCTTGTCAAAATAATGCAAGTTAGGCCGGTTTTACACAATATACTACTTTTGGGCACTTTCATCGAAGGTTGTCGAAAGTGAGACAAAAGTGGAATATTGTGTTCAGGAGTTTTAATTCTTTGTTAGATTACCGTGGAAATGTCATGTTTGGTTACATATTTAAGTCACGTTCTTGGGCGACATTGAATAAACGGAAATTCGCAGAAATTCTAATATAAAAGTATCATCATCAAATTCATTTTGGAAATAACCGGGGTTTCAGTGTTCTAACTTTTTTGTTTCTTCCTTTTTTATTAAACGTTTCTGAAAATGTATTAGAAAATTTAAAAATACACAAAAGTATTTATTATGACTAACTATTTTAATGACTTCCCACGGTAATCTAAATCCATATTTTTTTACCATATTCGATCTTACTGCAAAACTACCAGTTACCTATAACGTAAATACTAGTTTCCATATCCAAGGATCAATTTAAATGGCCGATAATTTCACGAGTTTGTAAAAAAAAACATTATTTCAATCTTGCATCCTCCTCCTCCTTGTGTATTTATGATAGAAATATGATTCAACTGCAGTAAGAACGAACAATTTCTCGGAGGAGCTTTTTCTTTGACGATTTGAATAGTGTAGGTCCCATGTCTTACGCCCCTAAATTGGATGGATTTTTGATTTCTTCAGATTCGAGATTCCTTCTTTTAAAATAAAAGCCACAGCTGTGGTAAAATTTTAATTTCAATTCATAATAGTACTCAATTAGTACTCAGTTATGTGATGTTGATAAGATAAATCTCAATTAAAATACTCCTCATTAAGTACCTATTTCTCCTTGTCTACAAAAATTATGTTTTAACTACCTACGTGGTCCCCAAGTTTTATGTATTTGTATAAAAAATGTAATGTGGTTTGGCATACCTACTTATTATTACAATCTAAAACTACAGAACAAAAAATGTACTTATTTTTTCATCAGTTAGCCATAGATCACATTACATTTTAAATTGTGAAGCCAATTAGGATTTTCTTAACCATTTCACAGACCTCCGTATAATTGAAAATCGTATCTTATTTTGACCAACAATAATTTCTGGCTTCATAAACAACTAATGATTTGCAACTTCTACAATGCTTTTGCTACGAAAGCACTGTAAAAGTTGGTCCGATTACTAGGCACTGATTTTTTGCTCAAAGGGAATTCAAAATGTCGGCATTTTTCGAATTTATCTCAGACGTCATCGAAATGGAAACGGTAGTTTTTAATTCTGCGTTTTCATCTATCGTGGTTTAATCAGTGCCTTCTAGTCGGACTTTTTTTATAATATGTATTAGGTATGTATGGTGATATTCAAAGTGTCAATCAAACGTCTCGGTACTTCGTATAGATAATGTGTTAACCCCCTAATAAGGGATATATTGACTAATATGTGAACGTCCTAACTTTATGGGCAAGTATTTTTTTAAGTCTATAAGTATTGGGCGAAACATCATTTACAGTACCTTTGAACTCATTTGATCATAAAAATCTATACGTTTATCACAGGATGTCTATTTTCTTAACATTTGTAAGGGAAAAGACGCCTTTAAGCTCGTTAAATAAACCTTTTGAGTTAAAAAGGCACTCTAAAAAGATTTTTGCTCAATACATTAACATTTTCAAGGAAATGTTTGTTCAATAGTGTTTTAAAATAACAAAATAACAAATATTTTTAATACAATTTTATTATACGGGTACAAACATTAACTACAGATTACAAAATTAATTTCACATTAAAACTTACATTATTTTCATAAATTATTAAGTAGCTGGCAATATCATTAAAAAACTAATTTAAACTAGCAATACTGTTTAGAAATGCAAAATAAAAATCACAGAATACAAGTTACACACTAAAAAATACTTTTTGGAAGTTCAGTATAAAACTGGAAATATCAAGGTCAAACTACCTGTTTTACAATCTAAAAAAACATTTTTAGAATGACTTGATACAATCTTAGCTGTCTAAAGTTGATTCCGAGAAAACAAACTAAGCATAATAAAACAGATTTCACAAATAGGTAATTCGAAGAATGCACAGGAAAGTTAATCAGTTCAAATAAATTTTATGTAAGAAAAAATTGTCAAAATCACCTTAAAACTAAAAATCAGTTAAAACAAGTATTAAGTCTCGAAAATATTACTTAAATCTAATGGTTACTGCTTCGCTAAGTCAAGCCTACATACTTGCGATAAGACTAAATAACTATAGACTACATTTCCGGTTAAATACATGAGTACAAAATTTGTTCGGCGAGACCAAGAGCTCTGTCGTTAAGTAAGGCTGTTGCCTATATCGAGAGATTCTCTCATCCTATTCCTAATTAACGCCTACGGTAAGTTCTATTTACGACCGCTAGACAGACTAATATGACGATTTATGACCATAATTATCGTAGTTTTATTTTAGAAGCGATTTTCAACGGCCGCTTACGTAATCGCGTCTTGCGCCTGATCTAATCTCATTTTGTGCAAACATTTGGACCAAATAAAGGAATCCATATAAAGGCAAGACTTTTAGAAAAGTTTTTGGCCAATATTGGCTAAGTTTTATTTCCAATGCATGGAATCCAAAATTCATCAAAGAGGTGGAAGAGCAAACATTGCTTAAAAACTACGACACATTAATTGAAGTATGAAATTGGCATGATTAGTCAATAGTGGTCTTCCTAATGAAGGATGTAAGAGAAGAAATCTCACTACTACTAGGTAGAGGGCTGAATTCCATCTCTTCACTTAAATTCTGTGTATCAGAAGTGTTCTCAACAACTGGCCAACGTTTGTGACTTGGGGCATACAAGACCAACAATGCAAAGATGTAGATATTCCACATTCCATATACTCCAGTGAAGAATGCTGAAGTGTATTCAATCTCAATGTGCTCATCCCACTTCCATTGACCTTCGGCAACTTGTCCAAGAATGAACCCAATCACAGTCAATGCAGCACAGAGCAGGGTAGCCAACATAAGGAACTTGAAGCGATAGATAATTCCCTCATAGTGTAGGCGACGGACTGAACACATTGTAGGTAAGGACTGCCTTTTGTGAGAGATATTGATGAAAACTTGCCAGATCATGTAGCATAAGAACAGGAAATAGACCCCAGTCGATATCCCAGCCAGTATAATGAAAGTCAAAGCCATATTAGTGCCAATATCAGTCACCCAGATAGAGTAGAAAGGGTTGCGGAGTTGTACACCTCTCTCGCACATGTCAAATATGAAGAGAGAAACACATCCCATAGCAACTGCACTCAAATGCCTCCAGTACTGCTTCACAGAGCTTTGCGCTGACCCATCTTGAATTAACATGTGCTCACCAGCAAAAATGAGCCAGAATGAAAACAGTGTAGCGTAGAATAATCCTTGACGAATATCTCCCAGTAATAACATAAATGGCAAGTCAAAATGTAAGGTCAAATACTCAATCGGCATATTCAAAAGGCAAAGAGCTAATCCTAAACTCAACAGCATCTTCTCAAGTAGTACAGGCTTACGTTGAAGCATGTGTATACGTCGCCAAAACCAAACAAGTATACCAATAATGCAAGGGAAAAACACTGTTTTCAAAGACAACCAAACTTTAATAAATCCTCCATTCTGGTTGATGACTGTCAACCACATGTCTTGTATGTGTCCTATAAGCGAGTTCATTTCTGGTGTGTCAACTGGGAGTCTCACATTGAGTAGATAGTAGTCGTGGAACAAAGAACCAAGTTCAAACAATGGAATTACTGAACAGTTATAAAGATATTCTTCACTTTTCACATCAATAGTACAGTCTAAATGACGTTCTTCAATGGATTGTGTGTATAGCTTCCATTTATCCTCGGGATCGCCTTTATTCCGATACGCCAGCCGGGCGTCGATTGTTATTGTACTGCGTGGCTGCACCTCGATCTGCGAGTGGTATTTAATATCCACCTGTAGTACTCCGATCAAGTTTTGTTGCCATCGCGAATAGTCTAGAACCTTGCTCTCTCGGGGTACCGGCATTTGAAAAGCAAAAACTATGTCGGTCTCCGACAAATCATGATGCGTTTCTCCAAGGTCGACGACCTTGCAAGAACCCTTCCCTCGGTTGTAATACCACTTCGTCGTGTCATTTTTCACAATAGAAGTATCTCGGCACACGGTTGCGAGTACATTTTGAGCGTTTGCAGGCATGGGTGCGACCAACCCACCGATCAAGAAACATGTTAGCTGACATAACAAAAGAAAACTTATTAAAATGGCGAGTTTGCGCCCACTTAGGTTTTCAATTATAGTTCCCGTCATGTTTCAGACGTTTAACACACGGATCACATTTAAAAACTGAGTCAACACGAGTTAAAATCGACCGGTGATGAATTCCATTGTTCTTGTTTTCTTTTTCGACGCGATGTATTTGACATGCGCAGTATCGATGTTGCCAGCGAAAAACGTAACGCTTAATAACGATATCGGTTTCAAACGGTAAATTAAATAACTTTATAAAATAACGCCAATGATATTATAACGTTATATCATTTAACCCTAATTAAATATAAAACCATAAAATTGCTTAATTAATTTAAATCAATACGGAAAACAAGTACAAATACTATTCACTTCACTCCCGTTGTGAAGCATTTATCAACAAAGAGCTAGTCTTAGCAAACATGTTGTCATTGCTAAAGTAAGCATTAAATATGTCCACATACAATTTTGATGTTGCTACTAATTTACTAATTCGTATTCGCTTTGCCCAATCCACCTCCCGTGGTCCCTTATAAAAATTCGTTAATTTTTATATTTTTTTATACTTTTTTTTAAATCCCTATGGAATCCCTTTACATAAGTAGTATCATTAGTGCTACCGCTGCCTGATCCGAGCAAGCCGGAGCAGCATGAAGCTTGTTGCCCGCTCGGTAAGAGATATGACATGCCTTGGAACCTTTCTAAATTCTTTTGATCACTTTTTGGCTTTTTATTTACACTAAAATTGTAAAATATTATGGTTCCATCGCAAGTCCGCCTAGTTGGTGTGGCTTAAATTTTACTTTTGCAACGTTGTAGAATTATTTTGCTCTATAAATACATTTTACACGTTTGGTGCTTTTATTGTTATACCTACAGCTTTTATTCCATCAAATGTGTAGAATGCTACTATAGTTTGGGTGTTTACTAATTTATTATTAATAAAATATATTGTAGTGGTTATATGTGGTGATAAAATAATAAAGATTGCTTAATATACGTAATGGCATGAAAATGGTTCTTTATTTGCATTAAGTATTTTTATTATGGAATTTATTTTATTTGGTAGATACTAATTGTTTATAATTCAAGCGCAAGATATTGGTTTTCACTATATAACAATTTTCTTCGCGATGTAAATATTTAATGACGACTTATTTTTTAAGACATTATTATTACCTTGAATTTATTTTCCAACTTCGATCTTGCTCTTGAATTATACAATTGCATAATATTTGGTGAGAGAATATACTAATCGTATTTTACTATTCCTATTCCTAACTGCACAAATAAAAAATCCTCTCCATTTTTTTTTTACAACCGTTATGTTTGTTTATGTTGACATGTTCTGATTTGTTTGTTGTTTTTTTTTTCTTTTCCTCACTACCTATGCACGCTGTCCCGTTTTTTTAACACATTTTGGTGTTATTTTTCCGCCTGTCCTTTTACCGAACGGTTTTCTTTGGCCCTGTCCTATCCTGTTCCGTTTGTAATCCCGCGCACCGGACGCCGCCCGCATGCAGCCAAGGGACGCACCAACATCGAACTGCGAGAGCAATTCATTCTGGCCGATGGAGTGTCACAGAGCATGGCAGCGTTTAGACCGCGTACGCCCCGCTCTAACACAAACACACCACCGTCCACTGGACCTATAACAAAGGTAAGTCCTCAAACCGCTATACTTTAATAAGTCTTCTCTCCTACAGGATAGAACTTAGTATTAATTTCGCACCAAGTAAAAAAGCGCACAGTAGTTGTTGGAGGGGGGAGCAATCGGTTTGGGTATCAACTTTTTTCGCTTTGTTTTTCTAATGGAACTTTGCACATGGATTGTGTACATCCATTTGCAAGGTACATTGTCGTGAGTGCAGCATGTGTTGAGCTCGTAGAGATTGGTCGTATTGCATTAGTGTTCAAGCTATGCATTGACGCACAGGCTCGTGTAGTGTTTGGTGTTGTTTGTTAGTGTATTTCATTGGATCCACTGCATTGGAGAGGTGGCACGTCTACGCCTATGGATGTTTTGGTAATGTATTTTCGTTCACCCATCCCGCTCGTCCCCAATCATACCCGCATCAGCAAAATTCACTCGCGATCGACCAAACGTGTGGACTAATAGTAACAACGTGAAAATTCGTCATAAACATACGCGTTCCGGAATAAAAAAACGATTGGCACTATGAAGATAAAAACGAGATTTTTCGTTTTCTACGGTTCCTTAATAAGCCTCCCGGTTTTGTATTGGTGCGTTTAGCTGAAGAGTTTATGGAGCAGCTGAGGCCTATATTTGAGGCTCTACGGCAACGGGAGGAGCTTCCGTGTTCGTATCCCCTGCACGTCGGTTCAACACATGGCACTAAGCAGGCGTTCATATACAGCCACTCAAGATCTCAAGGTTCCACGACGCCGGGCGCGCATCTCTATAGCCACCACCATGGCTACCAGCCTTCTCCAGGATATCATTGGGTAATGCTATGTAGGCAGTGTAAAAGTGGCGCGGTTGATTGCACTCTCGGATCATTTTTGATGGTTTTATGTTATTATTTGTGATTTGTGTTAGTCCCATCGTATTTTTACGTAATGTAGACACCGTCAAGTCCATAGAGTAGCATGATTATAGTAAATTGTGTATCATTTTATTATCCTATTTGCTTTGATTTGAATAGTCACTTTTCCATGAAAATAGACACGAAATATTTTGAAGTAATTTATACAGCGTTTGATGCTTAATTGGATGCGACCCTGTATAGTGCAGATTAATAATACAATTTTCATGATAGGTAAGGGAACGTACAGCTCGTTCCGTGCCGATGTCTGCGGGAGGAGTGGCAGGCAGGGCGTCAAGGTCTTCGCTGAGTGCTGGTACACCTGACTCCTTAAGTGACAACGAAGCGGCAAGTGGACTTGGAGCGAGGTATAGGAAACCCAGCGCGCCTAGGTGAGTTAATAATAAAGAAACAATTTTAACTTTCTGGAGAAAAGTTATTCTAATAATAATCTATATTCTAATCTATAAGGTTATAAAAAATTCAATGTGTTTTAACAGGTCAACGTTAACACCTGGAGGATCTCGACCAGGCTCAAGGCCGGGCTCCCGGGCCGGATCCAAACCTCCATCGAGGCACGGATCAAATCTGTCTCTAGATAGTACAGGTCAGTTTAACAACATATTTGATCTTGACAAATCTTGAAAGTTTGATAGGGGGATAAGGGCTGAAGGAAGATGTTAGGGCTTAGCAAGTATGACTGTAAAATTGGTGGTTCTCAAAGAAGCTTCAACATTGTATTACAGGCCCTGACACTGGAGATTCGTTAGCATCTTCCAGCTCAAAAACCTTTTACGTCCATTAAACTGATTATCAATCACTATATTTTTTATTTAATCCATCTTTTCCCATTCTTTAGATGACGTATCGACACCATCTCGTATCCCGATGCGAAGGGTGACGAACACAAAGACATCGATAGCGCGTGCGGCTGCTAACGCCAGCAAGCTCGGTGTTGCCACACCTAACGGAGGATCGCGACCGCGTACGCCAACCGGCTTATTAACCCCGGCCAGCGGAAGGTACGTACTTCAAATAGCAGTTTTTTTATACATAATATTTATTTGTGAATGTAGATTGGTTGAATTTTGTGTCGCTTTACAAATACAAACGGTACGTAGAGTATTTTGAGTATCATAAATATGACGATATCTACATTCATTAAATGAATGATTCTATTTAGTCCCTTTTGTTGTTTTATTCGGGTAAATTATCTCTCTTCAAACTTGACACTAAATACAATTACAAACGTCTCAAACTGCTGAGTAAAATCCTCTCTCTCTCTCTAATCGTTTTGGATTGCCGTTCCACTGGACTACGAGATTGAGGGAAGAGAGAGTGCCTTGTTTGCGCACACACTTGTGTTGGTTAACCTCCATTGAGTTTGGCAGACGTGACCGAAAGATGGTCAGAAGGATATTATTAGTATAAATCCCTCTTCAAATAATTAATTTCTTATATGTATGTACAAATACTGTAAAATAACCGGTGTACTGATACGCACGGACAGGTATACCACCGGCGGAATGTACCGCACATCCAGTATTCCGACATTGTCACCGGTGCCGGCGTTAGTGAGGTACACACTCAGAGTTCGCCACTGACTTGTTTGTCCAACGTGTATCTGGTTTTACGGACGCAATTTGATCGACAACTCTACCTACATGGTCATGTTTTTTTGCTATAATTAAAATCAGCATGATGGTCATATTATGTTTAAGGGTTTAAAACCATTAACAGTTTTAACAGATGATATTGCGCCCGAAAAAAGGTTGTTACAGATACACGAGTATTGAGCACGTTAAGCTTCATGAGGGTTTTTAGGTGTAGTGACGTCAAGGGTACGTCTAAACATATTTGGGTGCACCTGTATTGGGCCAGATCACGATAATGTCCCTTGTTACCTGTCCCGTGATATCGTGTTATGTATGTAAAAATATGTAAAAAGGGTGGTGGAAATACTTCATTCAAGGTTTGGTATCGAAGATATCCAAAGGCATGCTACAAGTAGCCAGCTAAACAGCTTTACACAGTGTGGTTTTACTAACAATATGACAGAATTATCAAGAGCGTTAAACTAAATGATTATATTTTTTTTCCTTCCCGCATGCAAAATGGAAAACAAAATAATACAGCTCGACACATTCCCAGCCATCGTCAATGGCGTCCGAACATCCCAAGTCCTTATCCCATACTCACCCAGCATTCCAAACACAAGGTTCCACTAAAATTCCAGTTTACGTTGGGAACCGCTCTCACCGGTCCCCGTCCGTTGAGAGGCGATTGAAAATATCTAGAAAATCGCACTCAAGAGAAACTTCCCAAGAACCTAGTCCCACTTCCCAAGGCCCCTCGAGGAAGTCAGAGCAGAGAAGTCCCGAAGACGACTCCTCACTGTTCAGCATATCGGGAATGACGAGCGACAATGAATATGAAAGTAATATAAGCGAGTCGAGCGGAGAAGCGTCAAAGCCGACCCAGCGCGACGTCAAAGGGTACAAGCTTGTAGAATGCTAGCTTCGGTTTTTGCCCGATTATTTTTGATTGATGCTCTTTGAATTTTGGAATTTATATTTTCATACGTATCCACATGTCATCGCCACGAAATTTCATGCTCACATCTGTCAAATCATCTGCTTGTCGAACCATGGATCCGCTCATCTCAGATTGTTTATCACACTATGAGTGTTGGTAATATCACCGCATACAATAACACTAACATCGCCTGAAGCACTAACGGCTAATGATAGCTTTGCACTATAAAACATTGAAGTGACCGAATATGTCGTTTTTTTGCAATCGACTATTTTGAGATCTTTACCGCACACCATCCCAGTATTCATATGATGATGCATCATGCTTCTCTGTACATAAACCTGCACTATGTGCAATTGGCCTTTATATTGTCTTGTTGGAATAACATAAGTATTGCAATCAATATTTAACATATTTCAAGATTATCATTAAATAATGTAAAAAAAAATTGTTAAAAAATACAGTCATTTTGTTTTCTTGCGAATTACACTCTCGCAAAAATACATGAAGACTGATGAAGTTTGATTTATTTTAATTTAATATATTGCAATATTTTTAACACCTTACTTTATTGGTACGTAATTATGGTCTATTTATGTTATATGTTATGTTCTATTTCTATTTTTGTTTCCGCACATGAATTTCTACTTCAAAATATTCTTGGAATGGTTTGTAAAATTATAAGGCTATGGTGACTAAATACATGTGCAGTGACAATCTAACATATTTCCTTTTCTGTTGTCCTAACTAATTTTCTGTATGTCTGTGTGCTCGCTAACATCAACATAGGAGTGGGTCGTTTGCGTCTACTGAAGGACAAACGCCCGGCAGAAGTCGCATCCCAGTACTAAAGGATCACCATACTAACAGTAATACCAATAGGTAACTACTAAAATTATGTAGTGTGCTTTTTCTTTGTTTTTTTTCGTTGTAGTCCAAATTATTAGTAGGTATTTCTTGAATGTAGAACAATTGGTGGTAAAAATGGGTTTATATTTTGTTTGTCTTTTTTTGTTTAGAGTTGAATAGTGCTTTGCATGTTTTGCGTATTGGAGGAATGTTACTAATGTATCTTATTTTACAACAGGCAAAGAACACCGTCGGGGAGCACAACACCAGTACGGTCAGGTCAACAGACCGCAGTGACAAGGCTGTTAAGGAAGCCCTCAGATGCGTCCGACGCGGGCACGCCTACCACACCCGCACCACGACGCGGTACTCCGGCATCCTCTCGAACTATGGAGAAACGCGAACCATTCCGACTTTAAACGATTAATTTAACGCCAACCCCACACTTCATATTTCTGAACACATCAAAATTATGAAGTTGGGGACAACACCTACGCTATGCAAGTCACTCTGACGTCATGCTATACAATTTAAAACCATGATTAATCAATTGCCAAAATTATTATATACCCCACCTTTAAAAATTTACGACGACAGAGCGGCTCGCATGCCTAGGCAAGAGCTGACATAACATTTAATAACTAACATAAAATTAACCAACGCGCGAATTAAGCCAAGCTTAATAAAAAAATACGCCAATATGGCTTTTAATTTAAGTGAGAACAATTTATAGATAACGGTATTAGTAAACTTTAAAGTCTGCACTTGTTGCCTTGTATTTTTTTCTAAAATCCGCGCCAGTTTTAGCACTTCGTAATTACTTGTTTTATTTATTTGTGCTGTCAAGATTTACAGGACATGTTTGTTCATTAGTCGATGTGAATAAAATACTTTCTCTTATTTATTGTCAACGTTGCCATAATTGTTAGTGTACCTATGTTTTTTGTATGTAAAATGCGTATTATTGTCTCTATACAGAGACTGGTAAAGTGTGATGACGATTTGAATATTGTTTTCTTTAGGGA
Source organism: Atethmia centrago (assembly GCA_905333075.3). NCBI lineage: Eukaryota > Metazoa > Arthropoda > Insecta > Lepidoptera > Noctuidae > Atethmia > Atethmia centrago. The sequence continues at coordinate 23,524,356 of HG995385.1, forward strand.
CCATTTGGTTTAACGGATTAATGAAGATAGGTGATTGCTGGTGAAGACTTTCTGACTATCGCACTCTTGTCTGTATATTCGCCAGATACACGTTTAGATAGATTGTTTCAAAGTCGTCGTCCTCAATCTGTTAAGGTGATAATAGAATACTTTTTCTTTCGTAATGCACAATTATGTGTTTCCCTTCATAATTTTAAGTCTTATTTGTCATTAGACATGATTTTTGATTTGATAACTCTTCTGTTTTATACACTTCTGTATATAAATTACGTATTTAAAACAACTGCACAATCTCTTGTCGAGAAAAAGAAATAGATATTTCGTTTAACAGAAAATGGAAAATCACTCACGACTATCGCCAGAGTCGAGGGTACTTTACGTTTTTACAAAAATCAAAAATCTGATCATGATGACCGATATATTTATAAGTACATCAAGTACACTGTCGTAAAAGACATTGTTTAATAAAGCGCTAAAAATATTTTGATATTTATTGAAATAATTGCTTTAATGTAACCTCTTTCAAAATGTTAACCATCGCTCACCATTTATTTGTAAGTTTTTTTAATATAAATCTGTCCCTGTTATTAAGCTTAATTATTATGATTACGAAAAATTATTAATCTGGTCATTTTTATTTAAATCATTGTTATATTTGTTATGTAAAATCGTAGCAAATCTACTAAAAGGCTTATGATATTTTTTGTATAAAAGGATATCTTTGCATTACATCCGTTTAAAATCTCATAACAAAATACCTATCAAATAAATGAAAAGTAACAATTACTTTGTTGTTTTATTTAAACTTATCATTATTTTTAAAAGTACACAACTCCCATTATTTTGTGCAAGCTTGACTTACAAAGGGAATTTAACAGTTTCCCTTTTATCAGTGCGAAGCAAATGCGTTGAGCTATTTTAAATTGTAATTATAGACCATAGAATATAGTATAGTTACCTTTCATCCAGAAAGATATTCTGTTTGATTATTAATATATTAATATATCTAGATAGAGTGTCGCACTGCGACAACTACTACGGCTACAAAAAGTAAAAGAAACAGGCCTACTTTGTTATGCTGGTGTGCGTGACAGCTACGTCTTACACTTGTGTTATTCTAGTGTGCGTGCATTTTGCGGCCAACAGTTGGACGCTTTTTTTTTCGACGAGTTCACAGCTTTGACTGTCTATCTAGACATATTTATATCTTTGGATAATCTAACTTTATTTAAAAAATATGATTGACGTGGAAAAGTGTTTGTACAAACCTACTTACAGAAAATAAATCATTTATCATTTATAACGCTACAGCTACATTTTCTCGTTAAGGCGCTGACAAGAGGCAAATGACCAAAATAGGCTTATCTTAAGAAAATAAATTGCCAAATCTGCATAGTTTGTGGTAGCGGAAAAAATATATGTTAATTTTGTACATATTTCGCAGAACTTGGTTGTTACCAAAACACGTTTTGAAAAAAAATCTCGATACAAACTAACGATAAACTAACCCTTTACTTTGAGTTCCAATCCAAAATATCTGTATTCAATTTCAACATACGTTATGTATTTAATTAATAACAAGAACGTCTTAATTAAATGCAGAACTTGGTTGTTTTTTATTTGCGATTACTCAACTCAATTTTCAGTAAATAGTTAATTGCTTCATATTTTGCAATAAATTACAAGCGTTGTGTCATCGCGCTTCTCTTTCTTTTCTATGCAGTCTGACAGTGACCGTGGTTTAGGTGTTGTCAGCGTCTTAAAGCGAACTACACTTCGCGCGCTCTCTCTCTCGGACAATACTCGTCTCGCTGTACAACAAAGAGCGCGTGAAGTGTAGTTCGCTTTACCGCGACAATGTAACTGTAGCATAAAAAAATACGCTCATTGTTTTTTATAAGCAATGACCTCTGGAGCAGCTGGGTAAGAAATAGCACACAACTTGGAAGGTTATTTCTAGTTCCCTACAACTGGCCAACGTTTGTGACTTGGGGCATACAAGACCAACAATGCAAAGATGTAGATATTCCACATTCCATATACTCCAGTGAAAAATGCTGAAGTGTATTCAATCTCAATGTGCTCATCCCACTTCCATTGCAATTTTGCAACTTGTCCAAGAATGAACCCAATCACAGTCAATGCAGCACAGAGCAGGGTAGCCAACATAAGGAACTTGAAGCGATAGATAATTCCCTCATAGTGCAGGCGATGGACTGAACACATTGTAGGTAGGGACTGCTTTTTGTGAGAGATATTGATGAAAACTTGCCAGATCATGTAGCATAAGAACAGGAAATAGACCCCAGTCGATATCCCAGCCAGTATAATGAAAGTCAAAGCCAAATTAGTGCCAATATCAGTCACCCAGATAGAGTAGAAAGGGTTGCGGAGTTGTACACCTCTCTCGCACATGTCAAATATGAAGAGAGAAACAAATCCCATAGCAACTGCACTCAAATGCCTCCAGTACTGCTTCACAGAGCTTTGCGCTGACCCATCATGAATTAACATGTGCTCACCAGCAAAAATGAGCCAGAATGAAAACAGTGTAGCGTAGAATAATCCTTGACGAATATCTCCCAGTAATAACATAAATGGCAAGTCAAAATGTAAGGTCAAATACTCAATCGGCATATTCAAAAGGCAAAGAGCTAATCCTAAACTCAACAGCATCTTCTCAAGTAGTACAAGCTTACGTTGAAGCATGTGTATACGTCTCCAAAACCAAACAAGTATACCAATAATGCAAGGGAAAAACACTGTTTTCAAAGACAACCAAACTTTAATAAATCCTCCATTCTGGTTGATGACTGTCAACCACATGTCTTGTATGTGTCCTATAAGCGAGTTCATTTCTGGTGTGTCAACTGGGAGTCTCACATTGAGTAGATAGTAGTCGTGGAACAAAGAACCAAGTTCAAACAATGGAATTACTGAACAGTTGTATAGATATTCTTCACTTTTCACATCAATATTACAGTCTAAATGACGTTCTTCAATGGATTGTGTGTATAGCTTCCATTTATCCTCGGGATCGCCTTTATTCCGATACGCCAACCGGGCGTCGATTGTTATTGTACTGCGTGGCTGCACCTCGATCTTCGAGTGGTATTTAATATCCACCTGTAGTTCTCCGATCAAGTTTTGTTGCCATCGCGAATAGTCTAGAACCTTGCTCTCTCGGGGTACCGGCAATTGAAAAGCAAAAACTATGTCGGTCTCCGACAAATCATGATGCGTTTCTCCAAGGTCGACGACCTTGCAAGAACCCTTCCCACGGTTGTAATACCACTTCGTCGTGTCATTTTTCACAATAGAAGTATCTCGGCACACGGTTGCGAGTACATTTAGAACGTTTGCAGGCATGGGTGCGACCAACCCACCGATCAAGAAACATGTTAGCTGACCTAACAAAAGAAAACATATTAAAATGGCGAGTTTGCGCCCACTTAGGTTTTCAATTATAGTTCCCGTCATGTTTCAGACGTTTAACACACGGATCACATTTAAAAACTGAGTCAACACGAGTTTTAAAATCGACCGGTGGTGAATTCCATTGTTATTGTTTTTGGTTTTTTTTCTTTGGCTTCGCATGGTTTTTGCATTACGGTGCATTTAGCCAATGTCACATTTAGTTACCTACATGTAAAGGTAGGGAAACTTTATTATTATAAATATTTTAACGGGATTTAGGATAGGACGGATAAATAGGATCAGTATAATTATAAGTAACAAGGATACTAGGTATACCTACGAATAAACGAAAACAAAAACAATTACAACTTAAAGAAAGTATTGAGGTAGGAAAAGGAGTAGGTACGGAGGGATAAGAGGTTACTAAGAAAGGAAGAACGGTCATTTTAAGGACAGGAGAAAAAAATATGATCTAAGTCGCCTACATCTGTGTCACATAAGCAAATGGGATCGTCGCTGATAGAAAGTTTGTCAAGATGGGCTGGACAACAAACATGACCCAGTCTCATCCGTATTAGAATGGAGGTCTACATCCAAGGAACATAATTATTTACTCCATCTTGCCAAACTTGACAAACCAATTACCCTCAGAGATGGTCCTGAACGCAAATTCTCTTATTAAATAAATGATAGGTAACTGCGATTTGTGTTCGAAAGCAGATTTATTGATGGCAAGAAGAGCACTTTGCGAATCAGTAAAAATTATAGATTTTTTGAGCTTCAAAATACGGATATATGATTATTCAATGGCTTTAAAAATGTCAAAACATTCCCCGGTAAAAACAGAAGTCTCTGGAGGTAGTTTTATTTTTTGTACGATGTTGTATTGAGAATGGTAAGTACCTATCCCATCACAACCCATCGGAGAAGGCTTGGCAGCATCCGTAAAATTATGGTGGTACTCTAAGTGTTCTGACAGAAAATGATTAAAACTTAAATGACAATCGGGATCTGATTTACATACACAGTTATATTTTATAGAGGGACTGAAATGTAGACTTTCATAACTACTGCTAAATAGGGGAAGTTTATTGGAACGGTAAATAGGAGAAAGTGAAAGGATTTTTTTATAACTTACAACTAAACAAGAAGCACGTTTATGGGACCAGTAATCTGAAGATTCAATCTGCAACACTAAAGCGTCCAGTTTAGGAATGAGAGGATGAGTTGAGAATTGAAGAATCCGGAACAAATATTTGTCAGATAGGAATTGTCTTCTAAGACTTAAAGGAGCATCCCCGCATTCCACTTGAAGTGCATTAATGGGACTAGACTTCATTGCACCTGAAAGAATGCGTAATGCTTTAGACTGGATGCGATCCAATTTTTTAAAAGCCATAACACTACCAGGTTCTAGAACGAACAATCCATAATCCAGAGTGCTTCTGATGATTGCGTTGTAAATGAGTTTCAAAGAAAAGGGATGTGCACCCCACCACACACCAGTGAGGCATCTAAGCATGTTTAGGTGATTTTCGCAGTTGTTAACAATATATTCACAATGAGGGACACTACTTAATTTACAGTCAAGTATTATACCTAGATATCTGAATTTATCTTTAACTGGATTAGGTATTTCCTTATAAAAGATATTTACTAAGGGAATATTTCTCTTCCGGGTGAATAAAACAGCCGCGCTTTTAGACGTGGATAAATCCAAACTGTTTAGATGTAACCATGACTCCAAAATAGATAAAGCAGAATTGATAGCAGAGCTAGCTTGCTCAACAGATTGACTTGAAGAATATAATAATAAATCATCGGTATATTGAAGAACACTAAACGTGACTAGTTAAGGATAGATCTAAATCAAAAGTGTAAATATTGTATAGAAGGGGACTGAGCACAGAACCCTGTGGGAGACCCCTCCATACAAGATGTGATATCTCATGGTCTCCTATTAACATGTTAACAGAGCGTTCAGTCAAGATATTAATAATGAAATTCGACAAATTCAATGGAACTTTTAAGATTTTAATTTATTTTGTAAAACTGATAATACAACATTACCATATGCTGCATTAATATCAAGGAAAACTGCAATGGTGGACTGGTTATTAGAGAAGGATAACCGAATATCAGATGTTAAAATACTTAAACAGTCAATTGTACTTTTACCTTTTCTAAAGCCATATTGTGATTCTGCCAAAAGACCCTTACTTTCAACATACCATTCTAGGCGATTTTTTATTAAGTGTTCCGCTAATTTCATCAGAATTGAAGCCAAAACTATGGGACGATAGGAAGAAGCATCAGAAGGAGTTTTATTTGGTTTAAGGCGCAGTTAGACGACTTCTAATGATTTTAAATTGTACTTCACGTCTAAATGAGACTAGTCTTTGAAAAAAATATATTTTATACTAGACTATTGTCTTCGTAATTTGATATATAAATATTTGAAATAATATGTTTATAATATAGTGCAATTAATTTGTAATGTCTAACGCGGACAAAAACACGACTATTACGCAAAAAGCAACGGGCGTATTTTCATGAAACTTTCACCATCTAAAAGACAATTTAACTACTCAAATTTTAGTATACGTATCCTATTTGTTTTGTGTTTGATTAATCAAGGTGGGTTGTTTCGCTGACCACCAAGGAACATATCGCACTGCTAACACAAGACTGTATCAACTCAAAATGAAGCTTTTTTCGGAAATGATGGAAAACTGATTACTAGTTTCCTGTAAACGATTGTAAAAAAGTGAACAGAGTTTTAAAATAAGTGATAAAATTAAGGGGTTTCTTTAATTATGAGTAATCTCTGAGATTGCGGGTTATCAAGTTATTTCCAAATTTGGAGTTAATACAGTATTGTGTGAGAAAGTAAAAAAAAAAAGAATTATTTTTAGTTGCGTAGTTATAAGTGATATAATTTTGACTTCCTACAATTTATTTTGATTTTATTATGAATGATTTTAGGTAACGTATTTTGAGTTAGTATACTTTTTATTATATCTGTTATTTTAGATACTATGGTTAGGGCATAAATAACGCAAAATAGAAGTTAAATATTGTATTTATCAAAAGAAACCATACAAATAATTTACAAAAACTATAATTATGGCACTTACAAAGTATTAAAAATATTGTATTAATTAAAGTTTCTTCTTTATTTATTCTTCTTAGGCATTTTTAGTTCAGTCATTTTACAAATAATCACTAATAATTGTAAATTCTTATTAACATAACAACATTGCAGACATTTTGGACTAATAATTAAACAAAAAAAAACTTTTTAAACAAAACAAAAAAAAAAATATTCTTAGGCAATAGTAATCAGTCACTTTACAAATAGTCATCACTAATCTTATCAATCCGAAAATCATACAATGAATCTTTGTGAATTCAAAATGTTATACAAACGTTTTAGACTTATATGATATTTAAATAACAAAATTATCCTTTTTAAACAAAACAAGAACAAAAATCTCTTAATTACTTATTTTTCAGTCTTAAATCACAAATCACAAAATTAAATGCTTCAAAGCAACATAGAATACCGAATTGAAATAATATCTGATAGGTGCTAACTAATAGTTAGTCGTTCGAATTACTCAATCAAATCTCGATAGTACGATTCATAAAAGGTCCTCGGAATTATATTTTTATCAATCAGTTCTTTTATATCCCTTTTTTTATTCTGATTTAAGGGTATCTGGCTTGTGTATGCTGGCGACAAACCAATAGAAAATATTTGCGATTGGTTTCCAGACCGTCGTGAACTACGTACAAAAACTTTATGGTAATTTTCATCTTCATAAGAATTCTTATAGAAAAAAGTGATAGGATTTTCCTTTTCAACACGGAGCACCTTAATATCATGCCATTTCACTTGGTTTCGATCCTCGTTTACGTTAAAATTTCTGCCCCACTGCTCTTGAAGAAGTTTAAGATCAACAAATTTATCGTGGGTCATGTCAGTAACTTTGTAGGGTTGTCCGGTCTTTTTAGCAATTTGAATTAAGGTGGCATATTGCTGCGGAACATAGATCGGTCCTGATTTAAGGAAACGCTTCACTTGTTTTTCAATAACGCTATGTACGTTATCACCCTCATTTTGAGAGTGACCTCTAATCAAAAATTTGTGGGTGATACTACTTATGTTAAATTTTTGTGTTGCATATGCGTAGGCTGATAAGAGGTACTTATTTTTTTGCTGTCCACAGCAGTTGTCGGAATAGAAAATCACATCGACTGGTTCTGGTTTATTCTGTGTAATCTTTTCTAAATAATTTAAAATGCATGTTTCCTATATCAGGGGCATCTCGTTTTCCCTCGATTTCATTCCAGAAGTAACATTCAACGTCTTTATCATGTAAGTCGCTTACAGTAAAGTTAAAACAATTAATTCTACTTTTGTAGTAAAAAACTGATATTTGGCCCTTTGGTACCGGCATGACAGCCTGTAAGTCGTATACAGCAATAATTGTATTATCGTTCCTAGTCTTGTCTTTTTCTTTCTCCCTTCTGGCCAGTTCTTTTTCTTTTAAATTAATTTCATGAGCTTGAATAATTTTCTGTTTCCCTTCTTCGTCAGCATTGTTAAAACTTTCACATAGATCACACTGATCTTTCTTTGGTATGTGGAATGAAATATTGAAATCTCTATTGAAAATACGGTTAAAAGTAGATTGAGATGCAAACGGTAGGCTATCTTTTGTACGAATATCTTTGTAATCCCTGTATAAGTCGGCTAAAGATTTTTCACAGGAAATGTATTCTCTTGATGTCTGGGCTCTAAGGTAATGTGATTCAATTCGGGGTACGCTATTTATAAAATTTTTCACGCTATCATAGACCTCTGGATCAACAGTGCGATGATTATTATGTTTCCCGCGTAATTCACCCTCTACAAAACCAGTCTCTGATTTTTTTGATAATGCAGTAGCAATCGGTCTGTCATTTATTGCGAGAGTATTTTTAAAAAATGTTTTGCAAACTCTAATATTAGTGTGATTTAGCTCGAAATAAAATGCAGTATTTAATTTGCGGAAATTTTGAGTAGATGAGTATCTGTATTTTGGTTTTATTTGTGAAGTGTGAGCTATTATAAATTGTCTTTGTTTTTGCAAGTCTCCCAAACGCCAGTAATCATTAAAAATATCTTGTCTCGAGGTCTCATCTAATTTTGCCCGACAATTTAATCGACATTTATCTCCACACAAAGGTCCCATCTTCCTTGCTGGGACTTGTTTTTTAACACTTGATGTGTAGTCTTTACCTGTGTTCGAAGTGTTTTTGCAATTTTACTTTTCCAATTCTTTTCATTTCTCACCCTTTTCTTGCCTCGTACGATTTCCTGTACCTCTGAAGCATTTGCCTCTGTAGTTATTTGACCTACTGATCCACTAGTAGAAGTAATGTGGTCTGAATTATTTTCTGCTTCATCATCTGAGCTACTTGATGAAGATGAACTGGAACTACTTGCAGAAGAGCTACATGATGAAGAACTATTTGGAGGTCTCGTGGCTTCACCTTGAAGTAAACGGGGAACATTACCTGTTGACCCAGGAATAAAATGAGGGTGGCAGTCCGAATCGTCGAAATCACTCTGATCACTGTGCAGGGGTGAAATGTAGTATTTTCTTTGGTCAGATGCAGTGTTTTCTTCGTTAATATTATTTTTCTTGTCCGTTGCATCGATGGAGGTCGTTTTAGTCGCCATATCTACCAGAAGACGCCCACGGTTCATGCTACAAATAAACAAAAAGTAATGTACCTATTTACGAAGCGAAAATATTTTTTCGTCACCTAGGATGTGGTAACTCAAAATTATTTTGTAAATCATGGAGAAATGTTTTATTTTCACTTTAAGATAACTGATTGAACATACGGTTTTAAATACTATTAGTAACAGCAATTATATTATTGACATTTTAATAATTTACCCCATAAAAGATAGTAAACAAAAATTTTTCAACAAAACTGCATTAAGTCTAAAACTACTAACTAAACCAACAAGAATGTCGTTATTCATAATAATTACTTTAAATCAATTCCTTGTTAACCAACAATAATGTAACAACTCGAAATACACCGACTTTATAATTAGGTTTCAATCAACAATAACCTAAGTCGTAAAAATACATCAATTTTTACATACTTGATTCAGTAATAACGCAGCAATTCAAAATAATACGCAAAGCGACACGTCCTCACCACTCAAATTTTAACCGTAACTAAAGATGACGCAATGTTGCGGTTGCGCGGGGTCCAGTGTTGCCAGACGCCGAAGGCGTGTCCTCGTACAGATATGGTCTGAAATCTCGTATTTTGTCAACACAACCTCGTACATACCATTTATTTAATAAATTGCTGTAAATCTATTGATTTTCTTGTCAATTATCTCATAAAGTCATAACCAAGCACTCTACAAAGCAGTTTCGTCAAAAAGTACTACAGAGCAGTTTGTACAAGTTATTCAAATACACCTTACACCCCGCTCTGGATAATCTAGTGTCCATGGTCGCAGGTGTCAGGTCGTACAACCGGAATTTTGCTTTGGATACTGTATGTAGTAACCGAACTGTACCTACTATAATGGACGTGGAGTAGAGTGGAATTAACATAGACACATTTTCTACGTTAACTTAACATCTTAAAGAAACAATACAAGTAAAATGAATGAAATGAAACCTTTCGTACGTACGTTTCGTACACACCATTCATTAATTTCGTATAGTCAGAGGCGCGTTCCAAAATATGACTTGTATCAACGAATCTCGTACAAAATCGTACGAGGAGGGATGTAAGCTCGTACCTCGTACCAAGACCACAAAATCTCGTACATGTACGAGAAACCTCGTATGGATGGCAACGCTGGCGGGGTCTAATAACAGCCGCTAAATCATGAAGAGAGACTTATAACGCCATCTCGTAATTGTTTCTTGCACTATTTTAGTGACGGTTTTATTGACACGTAGAGAATTAAATTTTACATAACAAGAATGAGTTATCTTGATTTCGTCTTTTTTTGAGTTGATACAGTCTTGTGTTAGCAGTGCGCAGTGTCATCCATACGAGGTTTCTCGTACATGTACGAGATTTAGTGGTCCTGGTACGAGGTACGAGCTTACATCCATCCTCGTACGATTTTGTACGAGATTCGTTGATACAAGTCATATTTTGGAACGCGCCTCTAACTATACGAAATGAATGAATGGTGTGTACGTACGAAAGGTTTCATTTCATTCATTTTACTTGTGTTGTTTCTTTAAGATGTTAAGTTAACGTAGAAAATATGTCTATCTTAATTCCACTCTACTCCACTTCCACTATAATAGGTACAGTTCGGATACTACATACAGTATCCAAAGCAAAATTCCGGTTGTACGACCTGCCACCTGCGACCACCTGGACACTTTTTGACGAAACTTCTTTGAGTGCTTGGTTATGAGATAGTCGACAAGAAAATCAATAAATTTTAGGCAATTTGTTAAATAAATGGTATGTACGAAGTTGTGTTGACAAAATACGAGATTTCAGACCATATCTGTACGAGGACACGCCTTCGGCGTCTGGCAACACTGCCAGTCAGCGTTGCCATCCATACGAGGTTTCTCGTACATGTACGAGATTTAGTGGTCTTGGTACGAGGTACGAGCTTACATCCCTCCTCGTACGATTTTGTACGAGATTCGTTGATACAAGTCATATTTTGGAACGCATCTCTGACTATACGAAATTAATGAATGGTGTGTACGAAACGTACGCACGAAAGGTTTCATTTCATTAATTTTACTTGTATTGTTTCTTTAAGATGTTAAGTTAACGTAGAAAATATGTCTATGTTAATTCCACTCTACTCCACGTAAACTATATTATGTACAGTTCGGATACTACGTACAGTATCCAAAGCAAAATTCCGGTTGTACGTCCTGCCACCTGCAACCATGGACACTAGATTGTCCAAAGCACCCCGCTTTGGTGTAAGGTGTGTTTGTACAAACTGCTCTGTAGTACTTTTTGACGAAACTGCTTTGTAGAGTGCTTGGTTATGAGATAGTTGACAAGACAATCAATAGATTTACAGCAATTTGTTAAATAAATGGTATGTACGAGGTTGTGTTGACAAAATACGAGATTTCAGACCATATCTGTACGAGGACACGCCTTCGGCGTCTGGCAACACTGCTGCCAGTGCGATATTTACTCTAGGGAGCTGACCACCAGTGTTGCCATCCATACGAGATTTCTCGTACATGTACGAGATTTAGTGGTCCTGGTACGAGGTACGAGCTTACATCCATCCTCGTACGATTTTGTACGAGATTCGTTGATACAAGTCATATTTTGGAACGCGCCTCTGACTATACGAAATTAATGAATGGTGTGTACGTACGAAAGGTTTCATTTCATTCATTTTACTTGTATTGTTTCTTTAAGACGCTGACAACACCTAAACCGCGGTCACTGTCAGATTGCATAGAAAAGAAAGAGAAGCGCGATGACACAACGCTTGTAATTTATTGCAAAATAAGAAGCAATTATCTATTTACTCAAAATTGAGTTGAGTAATCGAAAATAAAAAACAACCAAGTTCTGCATTCATATAAGACGTTCTTGTTATTAATTAAATACGTAAAGTATGTTGATATTTAATGCAGATATATTGGATTAGAACTCAAGGTAAGAGGTTAGTTTAACGTTAGTTTGTATCGAGTTTTTTTTCAAAACGTGTTTTGGTAACAACCAAGTTCTGGGAAATATGTTCAAAATTAACATATATTTTTTCCGCTAAACTATACAGTTTTAGCAATTTTTGTTCTTAAGAGAAGCCTATTTTGGCCAATTGGGTCTTGGCAGCGCCTTAAGATGTTAAGTTAACGTAGAAAATATGTCTATGTTAATTATACTCTACTCCACGTCCACTATAGTAGGTGGGCATTTCCGCCAAATCACGCTTTTCGATGGACACGAAAAAAAATTCTGATATTTGTTTAAAAATACGTGTAATGCATTGCCATAGTAATTACAAATATTCTACTTTGCGTGTACACTAATTATGACAAACGTATCGTTGTTAATTAACGTTTTAAAAAATGGTAAGGACCCTAAAATCCCGGTAAGGACAACATTATGTAATTATTAAAATAAGATAACTGCAATAAGTAGAAAATCCACAAATAGGTTGTTGTCACTCATGTATTTATTTTTAAAGTCTACAAAACAGAAGTTATTGAATGAACGGTAAGGACATACTAAACACGGTAATGACCGTTGTTGACGAAACAGTTTTAATATGGAAAATTACCCAAAGCTTGGCGCAGAGGGCGCCACTAGCACATAAACAAACCGCCATGGCGCCAAATGTCATTGGGTTAGTTGAGAACTCTCACTGTAACCACTCTGCGAAACTCATCCAAGTTTTAATATGTTGTTTAACTCACCAATTTTTTGCCATTTATAGAATTTACTTGTCAAACATTTGTTTACGGTTTGTGCTAGTGCTGCGCTCTGACGTCGGAATATTGCAGTAATATTCCTAGTTTTTTATTGCCCCTGCTAGAATGATAACATGGAAATAGAAATAAAACAACAATTTTACGTAATCAACTTTAAACGTATATAATTCGTAATAACAAATCACTTTTTATGTTTAAATCAGTCTCAAATATTACAATAATCACAGAACAATGAGTAATTTTCACAATTAAATAAAACCGATACAATTTAAACCTCCATTATACAATTAAATTACACATTTTTATAATAGTTAATAAGAACCTTGCGACTCAAACATTAAAGATGTAAAAAAATATATTAAATAAATCCAAACTAAAACATGATTAATCCTTAAAAATAATTATTGCTGGCTCATAAAATTTGTGTTGAGTAATCACTTAAATTATATTAATCACAGATTTAAAAATGTATAAAATCAATATTATCAAAGTGAAAATTAAGTTTGGCATCAATATTTGGTTCAGAAAGAACTGCCTTTATACAGTTCCTAGAAATCACCTCCCTCTTTCGTGCCTTGGGCCACCTAAATCCACCTGACATTTTTTTAAGAACTGATATCGATATATTATCACCGTATATCCCAATTATCCGACCTATATGATGCTTTTTTGCTCTGTCTGTCTTTTTAATTAAAATCCAATCGGCGACATGTAAATTCAAAAATTCAGCACTGCTAGTTGAAGGAAGTTGAAGTGGAAGTTGTTCAATATTTTCTTTGAACGTTGCCAGGCCACTTAAGCTAGTTGCAGGCACTAATTCCTCAAAATCATCATAGGTAGACGTGCAAGATTTAGAAGTTGACGGCGTACTTGATATAACAGGATCTATATTAGACATTTCAGTAAGAACATTATTAATTTGAGAATCATCTGGCGCGTTGGCAATAAAAGGAATTTTAGCAATCGTATTTCTTGCTTCACCTAAAGTCGTCACTTCGACCAATTCTGTTACATCAGTTTCGCTAAGAAACCCTAGATGTGCACCGTGCTCGCAGTGAACATTCGCGTCGCAGACAAAACAGCTCAATTTTCTGAATGTTAGGTTTTCCCCACAAAATAAGTCCCATAGAACTTGATGCACATCAAGAGTGCCTTTAAAAATTGGTAAGCAAAGAGGTAAACTTTCTGATTTTGCAGTAATGGCAGTCTCACTAACGATCTCTATTTTTATATTAGGTATGTTTTCCTTTAAAATATTATAAAAATCGTTGAAGTGACCAATATCATGACCAAAGTTGACTAGTCTATCTGCTGTTGTTTTAAGGACGGCACCTACTCCGTCTGCAGCCCCTTTTCCGTGGCCAGACTCGCTGTAATTCCAGGATAACTTATTTAAAAATCCCGCATAATCTTTATGTATTTGGGTCATAATCCAAAAAATATTTTTATTTCTATATTGGCTGCTTGGAGAGTCAGTAAAAATATGTAATGAGTCGATATTAGAGTTTATCTCATAAATATAGTCCAGCACAGGTTTAAGATGCGCCCTCACGGCAGCAGCATCATGACGTACGTTAGCGCTAATAGAACAAAAAGACTTTGTTATCTTTTGGCCAGTCAATTCTTCGTGGAAATATAATACCGACGTATGTAAGGCTACTTGGCGGTGGCTACCGCCAAAATGCATCGATTGAACTTCTTCGTGATATTTCAGCTCATAGTTTTCTGACCAATCCATGTGGATAATTGCTTCATTATTACTGAGCACATCTTTCAGTTTTTTCATTTCTTTATACTGTTTCTCAATATTAAAACAATGTTTCAGAAATGATTTGATATTGGAACGTAATTTTTCAATGAGGTCTATTGGTTTAGATTTTTCTTTTTTCTTTGTCGTTATGACTTTGACTTTCCTGATGTCACCGATAATAGGCTCTTTAATTTTACACCAGTAACTAAACTCTACGAGATCTTCATTATTGAACTCATTACAAATGATCTCTTTATCTTGGCATACTTCACATATTCTTAACAAACAGTTGTCAGTTTTCGGGGAACAGCACAAAGAGTTTATAAAATCATAGTCACTTTTTTCATTTATAATTTTTGCCTTATGTAAAGCCTCGAGTAATAACTTAATATTGACGTGAATTTGGCATGAACATGTTTCTCGGTTATTCGATTTCGGAAAAACTACCCAAAATGGTCTATACTTGCAAAAAGTAGAGTAGCTTATTTTTATTTGACTGGTGGTGATAAATTTACTGTAAAGGTTTTTTAAACTCATTACTAAGTACCTTTTTGTCTTCCTGATGCCTTTTCTTGTAATAAATTCTTTTTTCCCTGCTGCTTGTCTACTGTTAATATCTTCTTCATAAAATTTATGAATCTCGTTAATAATAGTTGTAAATTGTATTTTAGACTGCTTATTTCGACTTTTAACATGTTTTTCTTTTCTTAATCTATGTATTTTTACTCTGTATCTATTATTAATACTTTGAAGTCTCTGAATTTTCTGTTCATACAACTTTAGCTTGCTTTTAAGATGCACCGTTAATTTCCTTAACCTGGACAATCGGCTAGTAATTAAAGTAGAGTCATGATTGTCATTAAAATTTAGCAGTGGATCTTTGTCTTGAATGCTGGTACTAGGGTTAACCTCATCTGCTTGCTCTATATTTACTTCTTGTATCGCAGAATTTTCCTGTTTCTTACGTCTATTATTTCTCTTATTAATTATCCATGGCTTCCTTTTCGCTCTCTTTTCTCTTTCTGTCATTTCTGTAATGTTTTTCAATGTTTTTGTTTCTCTTCGCTTTTTGTAACGCTCTTTTTCTTTATTTAGTAATTCTGCATATTTTTCAGGGTCGTTGAGTTTAATAAATTCATATCGTTTCGATTTACTAACCTTCTTTCTTTCTTTGCTAGCTGACGAACTCGCCTTCGGCATTTTTGTTTGACTGTAAACAAACAGGCAATTATATAAAAAAAAAACTATAATACAACAGCAGGAAAATGATGTAAAAAAATGAAAACACCGTGTATAATTATTTTAAAACAATTGTTTAAAAAAGCAATAAATTCGCATCACAAATTAATTACATGTATATATTATTAAAAAAGCATATTTTTGGCATAATAAATAACTTCATATTTTATAAAATATGCTATCGTCCAGTAAAAAAAAAACTTGCCTAAAGTAAGTCATTACCGTTACCTCTATGTCCTTACCGTAGCCTTCAAATTGACACGGTAAGGACAGTAGTGGTAAGGACATTTAGAACGTTTTCTATTATTACGTAACTTAATTACGACTTAATTATTTCCAATCATCATGCCGATATTAATTGCACATCTACATACAACTTTCCACAGGAATTAACAAAATAAAGTTTTTACTTACCTTAAAAATAGGGCCTTGATGGTAAGGACACTTTTTATATATTCGAAAAAGAACAACTGCCCACCCCGCAATTCAAGTCACAACCACAATTCACGACGGTTGACAGCGCACTGGCGGAGTGCGGGTCGCGACACGTCATCCAAGATGGCGTACGGCTGCGTTCAAAGCATGCCAACAAACATTTTATAGTGAATTTGGTAAGGACCGACTTTCGATATCCCTTAATATTACAAGCAAAAGAACATGTGTGTAAATAATATAATTATGTAATTTTTATATCCGGATATTAGCAAGGGTTATATGACTCTAAAAATATTAGAAAAACGTCGATTTATCAGTGAATTTTCTATAAATATTTATTATTTAATGCCGAAAACGCAGTTTGTTACACTGCGTTTGGCGTCTGCGAAACTGCAAAACTTTTTTTTTTGGGCTTTTGATGACCTATTTGTTGAGCAATAGTTGTAATACTAATTAGTAAGATTGTATTTAAGATTGTAAAATTTTTGATCCGCTTAAATAGATCGAATATTAACTGCTAGGTAGTTGTTACCAGTTTTTTTGCCATTGGCGGAAATACCCAGGTACAGTTCGGATACTACATACAGTATCCAATGCAAAATTCCGGTTGTACGACCTGCCACCTGCGACCACCTGGACACTTTTTGACGAAACTGCTTTGTAGAGTGCTTGGTTATTAGATAGTTGACAAGAAAATCAATAGATTTTAAGGAATTTATTAAATAAATGGTATGTACGAGGTTGTGTTGACAAAATACGAGATTTCAGACCATATCTGTACGAGGACACGCCTTCGGCGTCTGGCAACACTGCTGACCACTGTCACGGGTAGACGCTAACGCTCGGCGCTCTGAGCCACCATAACACGATTTTAAGGCCCCTACATACTGGCGCGACTTGTCGCGACACAAAGGCACCGCTTATAGCGCTACACGCGGTGTCTTTGTGTCGCGTCGCGTCGCGCGACAAGTCGCGCCAGTATGTAGGAGCCTTTATTCGTTTTTAAGGACGCATTTGTAAAATTTATAGGTAAACTACTACATTGACACGGGTCACACACACAAGAGTACGCACGGGTAGCTACGGGAATACTCGTAGTAGTCAAGTGAACTAATTTGGATCCTTTGAGTATTTTTTTTCTTATGTCGTTATAATTCGTAGGTACTTACAAAAAATATTTCGTATTGCTCTTTATAATTTTACTAAATAATTCTTAGATACAAATACTTCAGTGACACCTAGGCACTGGAAGCCCTCTACTAGTATAGAGATGTGGGCTGTGGACTTTAGGCAAGTTTTATTAGTTGTGATGAGACCTTACCTCCGGACTTGATGAAGTGACCTGAAGGTGTACTTCGGTGCCTGGTACTGGAACTGGTCAACGAGTAGGACTAGGTGTGCCGAGTTTGGGCTCATTTTGATAGCTGTGATGAGACCTTACCTCCGGACTTGATGGTGTGACCTGAAGGTGTACTTCGGTGACTGCTACTGGAACTCGTCGACCAGTAGAACTAGGTGTGCCGAGTTTGGGCTCGTTTTAATAGTTATGATGAGACCTTACCAACGGACTTGATGGAGTGACCTGAAGGTGTACTTCGGTGACTGGTACTGGAACTGGTTGACGAGTAGGACTAGGTGTGCCGAGTTTGGGCTCATTTTGATAGTTGTGATCAGACCTTACCTCCGGACTTGATGGTGTGACCTGAAGGTGTACTTCGGTGACTGCTACTGGAACTCCTCGATGAATAGAACTAGGTGTGCCGAGTTTGGGCTCGTTTTGATAGTTATGATGAGACATTACCTTCGGACTTGATGGAGTGACCTGAAGGTGTACTTCAGTGACTGCTACTGGAACTCGTGGACCAGTAGAACTAGGGGTGCCGAGTTTGGGCTCGTTTTGATAGTTATGATGAGACCTTACCTCCGGACTTGATGGTGTGACCTGAAGGTGTACTTCGGTGACTCCTACTGGAAGTCGTCGACCAGTAGAACTAGGGGTGCCGAGTTTGGGCTCGTTTTGATAGTTATGATGAGACCTTACCAACGGACTTGATGGAGTGACCTGAAGGTGTACTTCGGTGTCTGCTACTGGAACTCGTGGACCAGTAGAACTAGGGGGCGGAGTTTGGGCTCATTTTGATAGGAATGATGAGACCTTACCTTCGGTCTTGATGGAGTTACCTGGAGGTGTACTTCAGTTACTGCTACTGGAACTCGTCGACCAGTAGAACTAGGTGTGCCGAGTTTGGGCTCGTTTTATTAGTTATGATGAGACCTTACCAACGGACTTGATGGAGTGACCTGAAGATGTACTTCGGTGTCTGCTACTGGAACTCGTGGACCAGTAGAACTAGGTGTGCGGAGTTTGGGCTCATTTTGATAGGAATGATGAGACCTTACCTTTGGTCTTGATGGAGTAACCTGGAGGTGTACTTCAGTTACTGCTACTGGAACTCGTCGACCAGTAGAACTAGGTGTGCCGAGTTTGGGCTCGTTTTGTTAGTTATGATGAGACCTTACCAACGGACTTGATGGAGTGACCTGAAGATGAACTTCGGTGTCTGCTACTGGAACTCGTGGACCAGTAGAACTAGGGGTGCGGAGTTTGGGCTCATTTTGATAGGAATGATGAGACCTTACCTTCGGTCTTGATGGAGTAACCTGGAGGTGTACTTCAGTTACTGCTACTGGAACTCGTCGACCAGTAGAACTAGGTGTGCCGAGTTTGGGCTCGTTTTGTTAGTTATGATGAGACCTTACCAACGGACTTGATGGAGTGACCTGAAGATGTACTTCGGTGTCTGCTACTGGAACTCGTGGACCAGTAGAACTAGGAGTGCCGAGTTTGGGCTCATTTTGATAGCTGTGATGAGACCTTACATCCGGACTTGATGGTGTGACCTGAAGGTGTGCTTCGGTGACTACTACTGGAACTCCTCGACAAATAGAACTAGGTGTGCCGAGTTTGGGCTCGTTTCGATAGTTATGATGAGACATTACCTTCGGACTTGATGGAGTGACCTGAAGGTTTACTTCGGTGTCTGCTACTGGAACTCGTGGACCAGTAGAACTAGGGGTGCCGAGTTTGGGCTCGTTTTGATAGTTGTGATGAGACCTTACCAACGGACTTGATGGTGTGACCTGAAGGTGTACTTCAGTGACTGCTACTGGAACTCGTGGACCAGTAGAACTAGGGGTGCCGAGTTTAGGCTCGTTTTGATAGTTATGATGAGACCTTACCTCCGGACTTGATGGTGTGACCTGAAGGTGTACTTCGGTGACTCCTACTGGAAGTCGTCGACCAGTAGAACTAGGGGTGCCGAGTTTGGGCTCGTTTTGATAGTTATGATGAGACCTTACCAACGGACTTGATGGAGTGACCTGAAGGTGTACTTCGGTGTCTCCTACTGGAACTCGTGGACCAGTAGAACTAGGGGTGCGGAGTTTGGGCTCATTTTGATAGGAATGATGAGACCTTACCTTCGGTCTTGATGGAGTAACCTGGAGGTGTACTTCAGTTACTGCTACTGGAACTCGTCGACCAGTAGAACTAGGTGTGCCGAGTTTGGGCTCGTTTTGTTAGTTATGATGAGACCTTACCAACGGACTTGATGGAGTGACCTGAAGATGTACTTCGGTGTCTGCTACTGGAACTCGTGGACCAGTAGAACTAGGAGTGCCGAGTTTGGGCTCATTTTGATAGCTGTGATGAGACCTTACATCCGGGCTTGATGGTGTGGCCTGAAGGTGTGCTTCGGTGACTACTACTGGAACTCCTCGACAAATAGAACTAGGGGTGCCGAGTTTGGGCTCGTTTCGATAGTTATGATGAGACATTACCTTCGGACTTGATGGAGTGACCTGAAGGTTTACTTCGGTGTCTGCTACTGGAACTCGTGGACCAGTAGAACTAGGGGTGCCGAGTTTGGGCTCGTTTTGATAGTTATGATGAGACCTTACCAACGGACTTGATGGTGTGACCTGAAGGTGTACTTCGGTGACTGCTACTGGAACTCGTCGACCAGTAGAACTAGGGGTGCGGAGTTTGGGCTCGTTTTGATAGTTTTGACGAGACCTTACCTACGGACTTGATGGAGTGACCTGAAGGTGTACTTCAGTTACTGCTACTGGAACTCGTCGACGAATGGAACTAGGTGTGCTGAGATTGGGCTCGTTTTGATAGTTATGATGAGACCTTACCAACGGACTTGATGGAGTGACCTGAAGATGTACTTCGGTGTCTGCTACTGGAACTCGTGGACCAGTAGAACTAGGAGTGCCGAGTTTGGGCTCATTTTGATAGCTGTGATGAGACCTTACATCCGGACTTGATGGTGTGACCTGAAGGTGTGCTTCGGTGACTACTACTGGAACTCCTCGACAAATAGAACTAGGGGTGCCGAGTTTGGGCTCGTTTCGATAGTTATGATGAGACATTACCTTCGGACTTGATGGAGTGACCTGAAGGTGTACTTCGGTGACTGCTACTGGAACTCGTCGACCAGTAGAACTAGGGGTGCGGAGTTTGGGCTCGTTTTGATAGTTTTCACGTGACCTTACCTACGGACTTGATGGAGTGACCTGAAGGTGTACTTCAGTTACTGCTACTGGAACTCGTCGACGAATGGAACTAGGTGTGCTGAGATTGGGCTCGTTTTGATAGTTATGATGAGACCTTACCTCCGAACTTCATGGTGTGACCTGAAGGTGTACTTCGGTGACTGCTAAATTATTTTTGCATACTATTGTATACATTTTTCTTTGAACAGACAGCTGTGCTGCTGGGGATTTTGTTGCGCCACTTCTTCTTGCCAGCTAAAGCGTTTGGGAGACTGTCTTATGTAATGTTTACATTCGAAAAGTTCTGATTCTCAGCCTAATTTGAATAAATGACTTTTGATTTTGATTTAATTAATATTTCCTATTCATGTATGGACACATTTATTACCTACTAGCTTTACCCAGCCCAGCTTCGCACAAATAGCACTAAGTACCTATCTCAACTTAACCTACCTATCTATCTACCCTACCTAACAACCTTACATACCTACCTATCTAAAATTTCAACATTTGTATCTGTAATTTTTATGGTGTACATAATAAAGAGTATTCTATTCTATTCTATTTCCTAGGGTAACCATACGTTTCAGATGGTGAGGACTATCCCGTCTGATTTTAGCTAGGCGGGAAGGTAGGTAGGGTAGGGTAGGGTAGGTAAGTAGGTAGGTAGGTGGGGTAGGTAGGTAGGGTAGGTAGGGTAGGTAGGTAGGGTAGGTAGGTAGGATAGGTAGGGTAGGTACCCTACCTATCCTACCTACCTACCCTACCTACCTACCCTACCTACCCTACCTATCCTACCTACCCTACCTACCCTACCTACCTACCCTACCTACCTACCCCACCTACCTACCTTACATACCTACTTACCTACCCTACCCTACCCTACCTACCTTCCCGCCTAGCTAAAATCAGACGGGATAGTCCTCACCATCTGAAACGTATGGTTACCCTAGGAAATAGAATAGAATAGAATACTCTTTATTATGTACACCATAAAAATTACAGATACAAATGTTGAAATTTTTTTATAAGGGGTGACCACAATGGGCGGTCTTATCGCTAAAAGCGATCTTTTACAGACAACCGAAATTACGTGCCATTACGAGCCATTCGCACAAGGTCGCCGTCACCTAATGTCGCCTTAAGGAATGGCAACACCATTTGACGTTTCCATTCAACAGGGATATTCCCTGTTTATAGAATAGAATTAATAAGTTCTAAATAATAGCTGAGGACGTCATCATTTAAATTAGAAAAAAGGAATACGGGGTGCCATCCATGCCTGGTGCAGAACAATTAGTCTTATGATACCTTTAATTCAGTGAGAGTGAATGGAAGACCTAGCGTCGTATGAGTGTCTTGATTATTGGATACGCGAGACAGGCTATTATTAGTACAAATAGCCTCAGGAACCCAAGGCGAAGCTAATTTATCCAAAAATTCACTGGCTAAAGAAACAGGGATAGGAGAAGAGTTGTTATAAATGGACCTAAATCTACGAATGTTGCGCCAGACAATCGTAGGGTGAGTGTTCGGTGAAATTTGATTAGCAAAAGTTACGCCAAAAATCATTTTTTTTCTTTTTAAAAAGTTTGTATGTTTCATTAATTAACTTAGTAACGATATCAAAATTAATATCAGACATATCAAGGTTATAATTGTATTCAGCCTCTTTACGTATCTTAATCAATTCAGTGCACTCAGAGTCCCACCACGGAGGCGACGGAATTGTACGAATGTTGTTATTTTTTACAGGAAAAACGTCATCTGCCGCTGCAATCAATATGAGTGCTAAAGCTTCAGCACAACTATTTTCATTGCCATCAGAAATTACAGGCAAGGAGCAAAGCTTACTTTCAACAATGTTCCTAAATTTGTCCCAGTCAGTACTATTTCTATTAGGTAGTTTATATTTTACGTTTGACTTCCTTAATGGTGCATTTGGTTTGGAAAGAGGATAATAAATAACTATTGGAAAATGGTCACTACCATAAGTAGAGGTTAAAGTATGCCAAGTTAATGGAGAGGTTAAGTTTGGAGAATAGATAGAAAGGTCAATTGCGCTTTGGTTCTGATTGGGATCTGAACGACGTGTGGCAGCTCCTCCTCCCTCCGAATTTAAAATACATAAGTTATGTAAGTCTATTATATCTAGCAACTCATCGCCATAACAGATAGAAGTTGCACAACCCCATGATTGGTGAGGGCAATTAAAATCCCCCAGTATTAATAATGGCTTTGGAAGAAAAGAAACAAGATTATTCATCTCTTGAAGAACAGAAAAAGAAGGGTGAGGAATGTAAATAGAAACAAGACAAGTATGATGCACTTTAATATCTACAATAGAAATTTCCTCACTATGAGGAGGTAATGTAATGGTGGAGAAAGGGATATAATTCTTGATAAGTATAGCTACTCCATGATACCCATCAGATCTATCCTCTCTAATGGTTAAATAACCATTAATTTTAAAACTATGATTAGATTTGAGCCAAGTCTCTGCTAAAGCAAAGGCAAATGGCTCATATTTATTTATAAGATATATAACATCACTCTTTTTGTTTACTAGACTGCGGCAGTTCCACTGGATTATTTTGGATGTGTTGTCCATTATGAATGGATTGAGATGCATTGAAAGATGGGGCAACGTTGGACGGTGAAATGTTGAACTGAGACAGAAGATTGTGTAATGCAGAAAGAAAATCGTTTATGGAAAAACTTGCTTCAATTTGTCCATTATTGTGATTAGAAAAAGCACAACCATTTGATGGTTGGGGAATGTTGAAATCTTTAATAATGGCATTGTGAGCCTCTTTATTATATCCTTGTACAGGTTTGGGTGGTGAGCGTGGTTTAAGGAAGACAGTTTTTTTATAGCTACTTGAAACAGGTACTCTATTAGTTGAAAGGAAAGATGGAGTATCTGCAAAGTTTTTGGAAGGAGAAGATAAAAGTGTATCGGCATACGATTTAGTAACTGGGGGATACATTTTTGCCGCTTCAGTATAAGATACTGAACTTTGTGCCATGTATGTTTTAATTATTTTTTGCCCAGACATTTCTGGGCAAGATTTATTAGTAGCATAGTGAAAACCGGTGCAAAGGCAGCAAGATGCACTTTCTTGTTCTCTTTTACAACTGTGCCCAGTATGTCCTTGGCCACATTTATAACAACGTGGTTTGGACCTGCACTGAATTTTTATGTGAACAAAACGACAGCAACTGAAACACTGTACAGTAGGGAAAATATATAAATCTACAGGTAATGCATTATAACACATAAAAATTCTTTTAGGCAGAATCTGCCCATCAAAAGTAATAACTATAGATTGGGATGGTTTCCAAATGGTTGTACCATCAACAACAGTTTTAAAATTGAGGCGTCTAACTTTTAAAATTGGACCGCAACCAATTGGTACTTACCGTTATATTATCAATAACTTCCTCCGGAGACCATTCCGCAGGAACACCACGCACTAAACCCATTCTAGTGACATTAAAAGTAGGTATAAAAGCTTTATAATTATATGTTTTAAGGCTATTATGTGTAATAAAAGAATTTGCGTCTAGGAAATTGGAAAAAGAAATAGATATTTTATTACGCCCGATTTTTTTGACGCTACCGTTAATAATATTTTGTAAAGCGTTGTGTTTTAGGAACTTGCCAAATGTAATAGGGTGCAATGACGTTCCATCATCTGGTGATACTAATATTTTTTGTACGTGAACAACGTATGGCGCGCTGTCAGTTTTATATAACTGAAGGCGGAACAGGAATATCCGGAATATCTTTACATACAATAATTATTTCAGAGCTTTTAGGCTCCAATGGAGTTAGAGAGGGAGGTGTAGAGTCCAAGCAACCACAACCCAAAGACTCGGAACCTTGGTTTTTTCGGGTACTACGGCGTTTATTGCAATTTTTGAGCCGACGCACTATGGGAAAATCGCGTACTTATGTTTCGTCTCAAAACTCCGTATCTCAGTTGTTTCAAAACTAATTGAGCTGTAATTTTGCACACATATTCTTGGATGTATAAAGTTTAGTGTAAATAATTTTAATTTTGAATTTTTCTTTTTTTTTCTTTTTTTAAAACGTTGCCCCACACTAGGAATTTCTTCCTGTATCGTGGGTGCGTTTACAAACATAGAAACTCACAAACACAAACACCCAGACCCGGAACAATTACTTGCAGATCATACAAATATTTGTTCCGTGCGGGAATCGAACCCGCGACACGCTGCGCAGCAGTCGATCGCTCAGCCATTACGCCAACCGTGTCGTTGTTTCTGTTTATTAATTAATTTAAAAAATAAAACTTAAAAAAATACATGCATTTTATAAGAAAAAAAAAACAAAAATGGTCTTAATTTTAAATTTACTTAAAATAGTTGTGTAAATTTACTTAAAATGGAGTGGAGGGACAGGCGTATAAATAGCCGTGTATCCTTGCGGGTCGAAGACGACAGAAAAATTATTATGTGGAATGCATAATAATTCAATTTGCCTTTTTTGAGCAAACTTTCAAAGAGGAATTGGTGACGGTCAGATGGCGTCTGTAGCCTAACTCCAGCAAATAATGCAAAAGCGGTACCTGTGCTTCTCCTGGCGAAAGTCTTGAAGAATCCTTCTGGGCAGGTGGCCGCCTTGCTTGCCCGTACACTGGTCACTTGAAAGTCTATATTTTGGATTTAATCGGACGCGGGTTATTATTTTTAATTTTGAAAACTTAACACAGTATATCCCCAAGGATTACGGGATAACGTAATAAAGTTTGCGGTTTTTGCGGGCGCGATGAATTGAGATTGAAAAAACGTGGTTTGCGGTGAGACGAAATGCTTCCGTTCGGCCCGGTGCACTATGACGTCTGACAGCCATCATTAGCTGTCACTAGCCGCAGGATTCTCTAAATCCCGCGACACACAATATCCGCGGCTGCAATATAAGCCTAAGACAGACTACAGACACCTTATAAACCGTCCACAATCAAAAAAATGTAAGGGGCAATAACTTGCCACACCATACTCCCCGCCTTGAAAGGTCCCGAGCTTTCAAAGATGATAATCTATACGCTGAAAAGCTGGTGCGGTTGGGAGGATGAGATGATGTTTATATATCTGGCAGTCTGAAAGCATCAAGAGAATCCCAAGCAGCAGTTCAAAACACCATTACTAGGAAACGGCGTTCGAAATTAATTATCAGATTCCAAAGAATGAAATTGCAGTTTGATTAAATTAAGACAAAGTTGAATTACTAAGCTAAATTATAACTATGTAATGGCGTACCATTGAGAAATATACTATTGTAAATTATAAACTAAATTAAACTACGAAATAATATAGTTCTATTGGGTTGGCAAAGGATATAACTTGGTGACAGGACGTTTATATGTACCTGACGCGGTTTTTACTGAAGCTACTCGAATTACACCATCCGATCCCGGAAAAACTTCCACTATGATGCCCAATGGCCACGTCAATGGTGGTACGTTATCTTGACCCAAGAGAACGACAGTACCGATCTCTATAGGGCGATCGGGAGTGCACCATTTCTGGCGAACTTGCAACGTGTGCAAGTACTCAACTCGCCATTTGTTCCAGTAGGATAACACAAGCTGATCCAAAAGCCTTTTGCGGTTTGTTAAATTTATGTTTTCTTCTGTCAATTCAGAAGAAGGCAAATGCTTAAGTGGACTGGACATTAGAAAATGCGCAGGCGTGAGCACGTCCGGATGCGGGTCTGATGAGAGAACACTAAGCGGTCGAGAATTTAAAAGGCACTCGATTTGTACCAGTACGGTAGAGAGTTCCTCGTAAGTGTAAGCAAGCGGCCCGGCGAAATCTACTCCAGTGTGCACAAAGGCTTTAGTATCACGGACACGGTATCCAGGAAGTTCAGCCATTTTGGGTGTTAGATGCGTAGGATTTAGACACAAGTGTGGAAACAAGTGATGCATTTCCGACAGCGGGAACGTATGACTGTTCGTCCATCTAATATCCAAAACCGCTGCCTTATAATAGACATCAATAATCCGGGGCCCGTGTGGCAGTACGTATTGTGATAGTGATCAATAATTAGATCAACTACGCGGTCAAGTTTAGGTAAAAGCGCGGGATGCTTGGCTTCATATGGTAAGTCAGATTTAGACAATCTGCCCCCAATACGTAGGATTCCGTAGCTATCAATAAAGACAGACAAACAGCGCAACTTCTTAGATGGAAGTTCGCCTGCTTTAATTAAATTTAAATCGTTAGAAAAATGCGTATTTTGAACTATTCGAATAATGAAATTTTCGGCGGTTTGTATATTTTTAACAGAGCTATGACTAAGTAGTCTGTTCGTAAATTTAAGAATGTACATAAATACACGTAACAATTTATTCCATGAACAAACACGGTCAGCTATTGTATCTAAAATACGCGGTTCAGTATTTGATGTTTCTACAAGAAAAACCTTTGATTTAAACTCTGGCAATGTTTCACATTCAGTAGGAGAGAATTTTAAAGGCCACTCGCTAATGGGTCGATGGAGCCAAGTAGGACCGTTCCACCATAACGAGTGTTCAATTAAATCAGATGGCAGCATGCCGCGGGAGAGACAATCGCTAGGATTCTCCTTTCCGGACACGTGATTAAAACTAGCGGCAGGTAGGTTTTCCTGTATTTTAGCAATGCGATTACTGACAAAAATAGACCATCTATGGGGAGATGAGTGGATCCACGAAAGAGCTATGGTGGAGTCCGAGAAAGCGTAGACACCTGCAATAGGTACACGAGCGGAAAGTTTATCTTTGACCACGCGAACAAGCTTAGACAGAAGTAAAGCGGCGACAAGTTCTAATCGAGCTAGCGTTGTTATTTTAGCGGGGGAAACTTTGGACTTTGCACATAAAAGCCGAACGCTGATATTGCCTTTAGAGTCAGTTATGTGTAAATAAATACAACAACCATAACCACTAAAGCTGGCGTCGCAAAAGGCTACGATATTCACTACAGCTTCTCTAAAGACGCCAATGTGGCGAGGAACCTTTAGAGAAGAGAGTGAGGGGAAATCGCGCAAAAAAACGGAAAACCGATTGGTGATGGAGTCCGGAGGAACCTCATCCCAACCTATTTTAGCTAACCAAAGTTCCTTAATTAGGATTTTCGCGTACAACACGACGGGCGCTACGAGGCCAAGTACGTCGAACAAGCGGGCAACTAGCGATAGAATCGCACGCTTAGTGCATTTATCATCTACAGCGACTGTTGTCAAAGAAAAATAATCATCAGCGCGTTCCCAGGTTAATCCAAGGATTTTGAAATTATGTTTATCATTATCCATGCCAGAAAAAATAACTGGTAAGCGGTGAGACTCTGGGAGAATCTCCAACAAAGCGGGTGAGTTAGTAGCCCATTTGACCAGGTCAAAGGATCCTAACTTAAATAACTCAATTAAATCGCGGGATAATTGTATAGCAATCTGTTCATCAGGAACAGAATAGACATAATCGTCCATAAAAAACTGAGTTTCTACTAATTTAGAAGCCTCAGGATAGCGGTCGCCATGCTCACACGCTAAATTGCGTATTGTGCGCATCGCTAAATAAGGACTAGGCTTTAATCCAAAGGGAACGCGGTTAAAGTGAAAAGTACGTATAGGTTCATTTTTGTTGAATCGATATAAAATTCGTAAATATTTGCGGTGGTGCTCATTTACACCGATCCGTAGGAACATTTGTTTTATATCCGCTGTCATTGCGACAGGGAGGGTACGAAAATCGAGTAATAATAAAAACAAGTCGGCCTGTAAATTAGGTCCGACATGCAGAATGTCATTGAGTGACAACCCCGAGTGTGTTTTGGCACTAGCGTCCAAAACCACTCGAATGCTGTCTTTGTCCGGTCTAATAACGGCGTGATGCGGTATGTAGTAACCCTCTTCTGTTAATTCAGAGTCGGGTACCTCCGATAAATACCCCTGAGTTATATAATCGGTGATAGTTTTATTGTAATCCTCGCGTAGGGTTGGCACGCACGTGAATTTACGCTCGAGCGCAACTAGCCGCCGATGAGCGACACCGCGTGAATTGCCTAATTCGGAGGGATTGCGCGCGAAAGGTAAATTGACAAAATATCTACCGTCTTTAAATAAAACTGAAGAATTAAAATTATTTTCACACTCTAATTCGTCCGGACTAATAAAACGCTGAGATGGAATTTCCTCTAGCTCAAAAAACTTCTGCAAACTTGACTCGACGTCAATGCTAGCAAGCGCGGTAAACGAAGATGTCATGTGTGTTACGTCACTACTATGACAATCAATATCACCCATCAGTACATATCCGAAACTAGTCAGTATAGCTGGGGGTGCGCGGGTGCCTGAGTCAACCCTATCACCTAAATAAATAAAAGGGAACAGCTGTGCTCCAAGCACAACATCGATTCCACCAGGTACAGTCCAGGTTGAGTCAGCAAGCGGTAAATTATTTAAATATGACATATCGTCATTTAATCTGATAAAACTAGCGGGAAGTCTATCTGTAATGCAATCAACAACTAATGCGTGTATATAATACTTATTGTGAGGATTAATCCGAGATTCTATATTGAGATAAATAAAGCCGTGTACAGGTCGTGAGGTCGTACCAACACCTTGTAAAGACGAATTGCGTAATTTAATTATGGGTAAGTTCAAACGTTTACAACAGTCCACAGTAATTAAATTATTTTGCGATCCATTGTCTATTAAACACCTGACAACAAGCTTATCTCGCCCGCTGCTATCATATACGTATATCTGCGCGGTAGCTAACAAAATAGTTGTCTCTGTCGGTAAACATATTTTAGCGGCGGCACTAAGCGAGACAGACGTAGCGGCAGGCTCGCGCGGTGAATCATCTTTTACTTTGGAAAAATGTAACAAGGAATGATGTGTTTTTTTACAAATTTTACAAACGCTCCGTGACTTGCATTTAATCAAAGAGTGTGATATACTTAAACAATTAACACAGCCGCGTTTCTTTTTAATAAATTCGAAACGAGCTTGCGGTGAATTTATATTTTTAAATTGTGAACAATTGAACAGTCGATGATCGACGTCATCGTTATCACATAGCGGGCAACGGTTATTCGGAACTGGTTTGCATGACACGAACGACTTGGCGGTACTTTGCGTATTATTTATTCGATTGTGAGCTAAACTAGACTTAGCCCGTTCAAATTGTTGAACAGTTTGTGCGTCAACCTTTCTTAAACCACAGTGTAATATTGCGAAATCGAATAAGTCTGGAATGTCTATCTGCTTCAATGCAGCGACAGACGCTGAATATCGTTCTAAAAATGCATTCAGACTAGCAGCATTGCCGGCGCATCCTTTAATGTCCAGTATATTATTGAGATAATGAATACCTAAACTACGTTTATCTTGATACCTTTTGACAAGACTGTTCCACATAACACTGTATGTATCTCCTGTGGGAACAATGCCTGCAGTTAGTTTTAAGGCATCATGAGTTAATTTACTTATTAAATACTGCACACGCTGCGAATCAGTCAGATCACTATTTAAATGAACATTAGTACGGAACATTTCATAAAAAATGGGCCAGTTTTCAGTTCTACCGTCAAATGATGGTAATTCGATTGGTGGTAATTTTATGCCACTACCTACCTCTCTTCTGATCTGATGTTAATGTTTTATTGTTTGAAAGTATGAGATTACGTTTGTATTTAATACTGGAATATAAGTCTTCAATAGAACATAGACTCGTATAACTGGTGGTGTGTCATCAATTTCAAACCGCAACTCATTAATCTGGTCGATAATTGCTTCAAACTTGCTGTATTGTTCACTAATAGATTCAGACTGCGCTAGAAATAACTCATTTGAGCGTGAATCTAAATTGGAGATATGTTTAGATGCATCATACAAGCGATTAACTCGCTCAAATATCATTTGTTTTTTAGCAATTAGCTGAGCTAATTTAGTTTCTTGTTTTTGAGTTGCCATTATATGGCACTATCTAATATTAATTGCTGTAAATTATCGTAAGTACTTGCAATGACTTGTACTTATTTAACTGATACCTATCCAGGCTCGAATGGACCATAAGTATGGAGGGACAGGCGTATAAATAGCCGTGTATCCTTGCGGGTCGAGGACGACAGAAAAATTATTATGTGGAATGCATAATAATTCAATTTGCCTTTTTTGAGCAAACTTTCAAAGAGGAATTGGTGACGGTCAGATGCAAAAGCGGTACCTGTGCTTCTCCTGGCGAAAGACTTGAAGAATCCTTCTGGGCAGGTGGCCGCCTTGCTTGCCCGTACACTGGTCACTTGAAAGTCTATATTTTGGATTTAATCGGACGCGGGTTATTATTTTTAATTTTGAAAACTTAACACAGTATATCCCCAAGGATTACGGGATAACGTAATAAAGTTTGCGGTTTTTGCGGGCGCGATGAATTGAGATTGAAAAAACGTGGTTTGCGGTGAGACGAAATGCTTCCGTTCGGCCCGATGCACTATGACGTCTGACAGCCATCATTAGCTGTCACTAGCCGCAGGATTCTCTAAATCCCGCGACACACAATATCCGCGGCTGCAATATAAGCCTAAGACAGACTACAGACACCTTATAAACCGTCCACAATCAAAAAAATGTAAGGGGCAATAACTTGCCACACCATGGAGTAATTAAAACAAACGAGAAAAATAAAATACAAAATTCAGGAAGTTCCTACAGATTTTCGTTGATAGCAAGCAGGGCCTTGGCTTCATTTAAAAGTTCTTTCGATATTGTTTCTGAGGTATTTCTCAAACTTGATATATATGGATCAAGTGTACAATACGGTATGGAACACATCTTCATTGGTAGCCGCTCTTGAACACTTTCTAGAATGATGAAGTCTAAACTTTTTGTAATCCGTATTCACCAAACTTTTTTGAATTAATAGCCATTCCAGATGACATCGTTTGTAGTATTATGTACATTCGTTTTATAAGTTCTACGTCTACACCTGTAATGTCTGCAGAGCAAGAGTAATTCTGAAAAAATCTCCGAACTTGCTTGGAAGCATGTAGTGTTGACAGTCCGTATTGAAATTAACTTTCGTTCACATCTCGTGTCCTAACTGCTTCTAAGTTATTCATTTGCCGAGGAGTATCACCACAAACTGTACAAGAAGCGCTCGAACGAGTTTCAGTTAAAACTTGTGCCACTTTACCATCAATCATGGTTAAAAATAGGTCATGAGTAATTTCGATTACCTCGCTATTCTTATTTATCAGGGAAGGAGACAGATTTTGTATTTGATTGTAGATATCAGCCACAACAGACCCGGTTTTTTCAGGAGTTTATTTGGCAAATTCTAACAATATAGGTCTGCAATATCTTAAAGATGAGCAAGTTTCATTCTTCCTAACAACAGTATTAGTTGTCTCATCTTGGAGTCTAATGGGTACAAGTGAAGCAATAAAAAGGTTTGCATCTGATATAAAATCGCTTTCTCGGGCAAAACTTGCTTGTACTCACTCTGCCCTGATGACCCGTCGTCACAACCCCATTTACAGAATAGTTTCAACTTTCTTAAACCGTTTTTGTAAACTGAACCAATTAGTAATATACGTGCCACAGTATGATCCAACAAGTCCTGCAGATTGACTTTTGCACTTATGTTAGTAATGGTTATGCTCGAACCTGGTGGGTAACACATCTTCTTCACTTCGACTAAAGTTGGATAAGAAGGAAACACTGAGCAGTTTTTGTCCGCCAAACAAAGTCGAAGTTTCCCATACTGTTCTTTGTTAAGGTCTAAGTCAATAAATGTCCGTAGTGCTTCTTCCTTTGAAAAAGGTGTAACATCTTCAGGATTCTCAGTTATGTATATAACAAATTTTTTCTTATCGTTTTTTGAAGCAGTTCGTATAATATTAACGATTGCGGCCTCCTCCGTCTCACCCATAGACCGTAACTCCTGAGCATATGCATTGAGCACACAGTCCAATCCGTACTCTTGTATTAATTCCATGTTTTTTCGTTGTTTGTTTTTCTGAAGATTCTGCGTATGGTTTTGAGGGTCTGCCGCCACTACTTCCAGGCATATTAGTGTCATTAACCGTGACCCGACACTCTAGTGGCACACAAAATTGACCATCTAACCAGCTGACGTTTTTACTTTCAAAGCGGTCTTTCATCCGAGATGCATTTCTCCAGCGTTCGTTACATTTAGATACCAAGTTTCTTTGAATGGAGGAGACCACAGTAGCCATGTCCTCTGGTGACAAATTTAAATTTTCAGGTAAGTAGTCTTCTATATTATACACATTTATCAACAAATTGCACAACACTCATTTACTACAAACAAATTCACCCATTATTCAAATTAGTCAACTTTGCAAATAGTTGAAAATATGGTATTAACTACTTTTTAGGGCAACTGAACAACTGTGAATATTTCAGGGCTCACAATCCCTGTATAGGCCTATGAAATAGTGCTATGTGCAAAAAGATAAGATACTAATAATTTGCACTCTTCCCATAACCAACCTGTTTTTATTTCGACCCTAATAGATAAGTGACCATATTTTATCAAGTAAGGTGGTCAAAACTGTATGAAAACCACAAAGAACTATTAATAATAATTATCACTCTAATGAACTGTTTATCAATTTGACCTTAATAAATAACAAATGATTTTATGAGAAATAAAAAGAACCTGAAAAAAAATATAATTTTTATCTCGCGATATGTTTTGGCACCGTGTCAGAAAAAGTGCAAGTATGTGCAATTTTTTTTTTTTCTCCTTGCTTAAACTAAAGTATAAAGATCTTAATACAATAAATATCTCGACAGCGGCAAGCAGAGGTAAAGGGTAAATGTCTCGTTAAAAAAAAATACCCTAAAAACATATCATCTTAAACTATATTGGTTAATTTTATTTTATCAATGCAATATATATAATATTAATTATGAAACATTATAAGGAGATTATAAGCATTCCAAAACTGTATAATACTTGAACATTTATAAAAAACTTTCGAGTAATGTGGCGTTGAATTGCAGTAACGTATTGCTTTGATGCCTATTTATAATACATTATGAATAAGAAAAAAAAAATTGCGAATAGAAAGCTTATTTATTAGACTATATTCATTTATTATTTTTATTCCATATCAACGACTTTCACGTGAAACGGTTTTGAGACGGCTTTGTATGGGGCTTTCCTATAGTGCGACGTACAGTTGTCCGTGTGAGAAGCAGTTAGTCCTGACTTCGACTCCGCAGTGTTCAGTAGCAATTTCATACGGTCGTCTACTACCCTGGGTCGAATATATTATATAATGGGAACCCGAACGCGGTATAATGAGAAAAAAAGAACGGCGTACGATGAACAGATCAAAACTTGGGTCTACTATTATATGTAGGTACACCTCTGCCTAACCCTATGGGGACAGGCGTGATGATATGTTAGAAGAGTAAAGTAGGTACATCATGATTTTGTAGGGCGATGACAGCGGTAATGGGATTGAATTAGAATTTTGATTGTGTCCTCATTATCGTTGTCAGCGCCCTCGAAAACCATGAAAATGACACCCATGACGAAAAATTTGCAAATTTTCGGTGGCGCCATCTTGAATTTTGATTTTAGCCCGAGATTTGTTCAACGACCTCGAAAACCATGAAATGTCGAAACAAAAAAATAAGGTAGGTACAATAAAAACTACGACAACAACTATTGGAACTTAACTGGTGAATTTTGAGTATACGAGTACTATTCACAGCATAAACCCCTGCCCCAAATCATTGAAAAAATACAAGCGTAATGTTATGAAGAAATCTCATTTCTGCAACTTTTTCACGCAACTGTCCTTTCGCGCAAATGCCCATTCGCGCAAAATTCCATTATATAATCGCAGAATTCGCGGTGAGTCGGAATTGTCTGCGGTGACTCCCCAGTGAGTGGGGGAGGCGCTGCGTTATGCTCCAGTGAGTTGGATGTGGTACAGCGCCGGGTTGAGGCTGACTGTTGGCGTCGTCCAGGAGAGGGTTGAAGGGCTCTGCTTGTGGACCGGCCGAAAGTGCAGTGTGCTGTGCCAAGGGTGCTGATGAGACTGAGGGTGATGACCAGGTATGCGTGGTCGCTGCATGCTGGTGGTCAGGAAACCCGTTGAAGTGGTGGGTGCTAGCCAGCTGTATGACTCGCCACTCGAGAGCTTGAGGAAGTGCTGATGATAACGTCACGCTGAAGTAGTCGCACGAAGGCTGCGCTGACGTTCATATTCGGGATCACCAGTATAGAGGCATGAGGAACAGGATGTAAAGTTCACTCATCCTCCATAGAAAAGGGAGGATCCTCCGACCAGACGGCTGTCGTGTCTGGTGGGCAACTGCCCGACGGTTGACTTTTTTTTTATTTTTGTGTATGGCATCTCGTAGTTGACCTTGAGAGGTCGTCAACCGGACTATCCTGTGGCTGCCTTAAGCGGACTCAAAGCCTCCAGCCAGGGGCGAATTACTTACATTACTAAGCGACTGCACGCTAAGGGCACCCCCTGTGCGGTGCGGACCTCGGCTTAGGGCGTCGCTGGGGGAAGGACAGCAAGGTGGGACAGGCTGGATCTGATCTATATTATTATTAAACGGGAATTTAAAACTACGGGCTCAGCTGCGGCGCGGGCTGGCACTTCGTCGAGCAAGGGTCGGGGGGGACAATTACGTCGGGGTTTTCGCGTGGGACCTCGGTGGCGAGGTCCCTCGCGAAAATCCTGGAGTAGGGTAATGGGGTCATCGGGGTCGGTGAGCGAGCGCATGCCTTGGACGGCGAATAGAGCTAATGGAGGAGGGCCTATAACTGACGGCCTTCACCACCAGAGGGTTGCGGTGGGTGGCGGCAGAGTCAAAGAATCGCTTCGCGGTGGCCGACGGTTGATGTCGGGACGTTGTATATACGAGGGTCATTCAATAAATACTTAGCCTACAAAAAGTAAACGAAAATTTTGGAAAAGTGGCAATTTATTTTTCAACAAAGTCTCCTTTTGGTTCGATACACTTAGCCCAGCGATGCTCCAACTTTTTTAACCCGTCCGAAAAATAGTTTTTGTCAAACTCTGCAAAATAGGCCTCCGTGGCGGCGATGACTTCCTCATTCGATCCATATCTATTCCCGGCGAGTGATTTTTTCAGATTAGGAAACAGAAAGAAGTCACAAGGGGCCAAATCTGGAGAATACGGTGGATGGGGCAACAATTCGTAGCGTAATACGACCAATTTGGCCATGGCAACGGCAGACGTGTGAACCGGTGCGTTGTCGTGGTGAAACAGCACTTTTTCTTCGCCAGATGGGGTCGTTTTTTCTTTAATTCGGCGTCGAATCGGCCCAATAAATCGGCATAGTAAAGCCCTGTAATTGTTTTACCCTTCTCGAGGTAATCGATGTAGATCACACCTTGTGAATCCAAGAAAACGGTGGCCATAACTTTTCCGGCCGATTTTACAGTTTTCGCCTTCTTTGGAGCACGTTCCCCGGTCAGGATCCATTGTTTTGATTGCTCCTTGGACTCTGGTGTGTACCAGTGGATCCAGGTTTCATCGACGGTCACAAAACGACGCAAAAACTCCGCTGGATTCCGCTTAAACAGCGCCAAACACGTCTCCGATGTGGTCTCACGGTTGCGCTTGTTTTCTGGTGTGAGTAAACGCGGCACCCATCGCGCCGACAGCTTTCTCATGCCGAGTTCCTCGTGAAGAATATGATGCACTGTTCCTTCTGAAATGCCTGCAGTCTCAGCTAGCTCCCGAACCTTCAATCGGCGATCTGCCAATACGAAATCATGGATTTTTTCAATGTTTTCCTCCGTAGCAGCTGTTTTCGGTGCACCTGGACGTGGTTCATCAAAAACCGACGCACGGCCACGTGCAAACTCGTTGAACCAATTCTTGACGGTGGCCATCGATGGAGAAGAGTCACCGTACACAGCATCCAAGCGCTCTTTGATTTCGATGCGCGTTTTCCCTTCCAAAAATAGGAATCGAATCACCGAACGATATTGCTCTTTTCCATTTTTGTAAAACCGATCGACACGTTCGCTTCCATAAGTTGTCAAATTAAAACAAATGAAGGGATTGGAATGAAAATTTGAAAAAAGAATTAAAAAAGAATGTGCTACACTGTGGTAAAACTCTTTTGAAACTACAGCGCCCTCTGGCGATGAGGCCAGGTACTTATTGAATGCACCTCGTATCCTAGTTGCGCGGTAAACTTTCGATTTTGCGTGACGTCAATGTGTTGTGTAGTTTGCATGTGGTGATGTAGATGCCGCCACAAAGTTATGTATATATGTACAGATACCTATGGTACAGGTACCTAGGTGATTATATATTTTGTAAAAAATTATAGACTTCGATCCATTATTTTTTATTAAAAGATTTTCAAAATGTTATGCCTTGGTTGGATATTTCATGGTTTTTTTTTTTTTATTAAACGTACATACATACATAAACTAACGCTTTTTCCCATAGGGGTAGGCAGAAACCATACGTAGTAGATGAATGCCACCAACTACGATCCTTACATATTTCTTTTACTTCGTGTTAATTCAGTACATTGAAAACTTATGAATGAAACAATTTTTCAAAGACAAATAAAACCTAGGCCATAGGCCGTACAACTTTGGTGGCACAGATTAAAATATTATTAATATTTTTTTTGCATTCTCGTGTATTTATTACTTATTTATTTAATACTGCACACAAATGTGCAGAGGCGGACTTAATGCCGTAGGCATTTTCTACCACTCAACCTTTGGGTGACGCAGAGACAAACAGTGGTAAGTGCATTAACGAAAATGATGGAATAAATATTTATTTAAATGTAAGGATATACATACATATAGCTATTAAAAACTTTAAATATAATATACATACCTAATTATACACACAGCAGCACATCAAGTTACCACAAACTGTCAAATTTTCTCATTCGATTTTGAACTTAATAATCAACATTTAAGGTTTAAAATAATTTTGGAAATTTGACAGTTTTGTAACCTGATGTGCTGTCTTATTTCATATTGGAATTAAATAGAAATTAAATGTCATATTTTTCTAATTTCTAACCATTTTAAAAAGTAATCAAGAAGTTCATTTCTCCATTAAAAATTTCGTCACACAAAAAAAACGATTTTCGATTTAGTTTAATCGATTTATATAAGTGTAAAAGAAATGTATAACTATGTAAAGTCTAGTCTAGAATACATTAATATTTTGGGGAAGATACACAATGCGGACATATTGCGAAGAGTGGAACTAGTCGTGCCAGACGGGTATGTGGGTCGTCTCGCCATACACAAAAATAAAAAAAAGTCAACCGTCGGGCAGTTGCCCACCAGACACGACAGTCGTCTGGTCGGAGAATCCTCCCTTTTCTATGGAGGATGAGTGAACTTTACATCCTGTTCCTCATGCCACTATACTGGTGACCCCGAATATGAACGTCAGCGCAGCCTTCGTGCGACTACTTCAGCGTGACGTCATCATCAGCACTTCCTCAAGCTCTCGAGTGGCGAGTCATACAGCTGGCTAGCACCCACGACTTCTGATGACGTCGACATATTCTGTTGCGCTTTGGGTGAATTTGAAAGGATAGCTACCTATAGAATTTGTTATGGTACAAGCAGTGGAACTATTTAACTTTTAAGTGTACTACATTATCGCATTGGGTCTAGCCTGTAAGGATATTTGTATGTTTGGAGTGAATAAATAAATAAATATATTTGATCATTTTAATGCAGAAAGTGACAGCTAGCAAATATCAAATTACTCCAGTGAATTAATAATTCGCCTTTACCATAATGTAAGGTGATATGATTTTGTCACCTCCATTCTGAAGCCGTTAACACAGAGCACATTATAATATACGCCGTTATGCTCTGGCTTGCGAGTCACCGTCAAATATCACTTTAGCAAATAAAATGGTTAACTATGTATAAATAACGGCCTCAAATAACGAATAGCCGTAACGTATAACCATAATATAACGTATTAATAGTATGGCAACATTATTAATTTCTGACAGTGTCAGAACTGTCAGAGTATTATTTTTATGTTTTGTGATTCAGAAAAAAATAAACACCAAATTAACTTAAAATTTTAATAATTCATTATATATTAGTAAAATGGTAGGAATCAACATCGATGGACCCGCCAGGGATCGTGTGATGATGTTAATTCAAGAAAAAGACAGAGTGGAGAGCGAAATTAGAGAACATACAGCTGTATTGGAGACTAACAATGTTGGCATGCATGACTCTCTAGTCGACGCTGAAGGTTTCCCTCGGAACGATATCGATGTCTATAAGATCCGACATGCAAGGCACCGTATAATTTGTAAGTACTTCATTTAGATTTTCGTAATCTACAGTAGAAAAACACAGCATGACTAGGCAGTATTGAGGGGTTTTCGGTACTACTCGATTATTTCGTGAGGTTGAAAATTATTGAACCTAGAGCTCTTAACTTACTAAGCCTGCTTAAGTCACTCGAACTACCAAATAAGCCTGCTAAGATTGCTGCTAGGATTGTATGGAAATCCAACACATGACATTGAATACTTAAATCCAACTTAAAAAAGTGTGGAAATACAATTGAAAAGTCACTCTTAAGGTAGACTTGCTAATTTAGAATTTAGTCGCTTGTGTTTTGTATGCCCCTGAGAAGACCTAATATTGATAATAATAATGTTTTAAATTGTTTTACAAATGTTTTACATTCAAATGAGTGTTTAATTGTAATTTCTAAAAGTATCTAATTACAGGTCTCCAAAATGATCACAAAAGCCTCATGAAATCAATTGAAAGGGGTCTTGCAGAGGTGCATAAAGACCTACTTGGTTCGAATGGTGAAGGGCCATCAGTAAATATACCTACGTCAGCAAACGGTCATACAAATGGGACCAACAGCGGTGACACCAGACCTCGAGTAGTTGAAAATGAACAGGTCTTTGCCATAGTTGGTTTTGTTAGTGATGGGTCACCTGCGGATGTTGCTGTAAGTATTGGTTGGTTTTAGTTCTAATGTTTAGGAAAACTGATGTTTTTACAAAATAAATTATTAATATACCTATTTTGCTGCACCCACTGCGTGACGACTCTGGCCCATCTGTCTCGATGCATCCTGCATACATGGCCTGCCCAGTTCAACTTCAGCCTAATTGACTTATTGCCCACATCTGACATTCCTGTTTGAAGCGACTAGCAAAAGATACCATACTAATAAAACATTCCCTCATTTTCCAGGGCTTACAAGAACACGATGAAATTCTCCAATTTGGTTCGGTCAACCACCAGAACTTTCAAGATATGTCCCAGATTAACAATATAGTGGTGCACTCTGTGGGTCAAAGTGTAAACGTCAGAGTAAAGAGACACCACAATACTGTCAGTTTGACAGTTGTGCCCAGGCCTTGGCAACAACCTGGGCTACTGGGTTGCCATATACAAAGAAAAGCGTAAATTGTTTTTTATTATTTAAAAAGGAGGTTCAGTTGAACGAATTTCATGATTTTTTGTTTGCTTCTAAATCTAAACAATGTAAAAATAATACTGTTGGACTTTTGGACTTTTTTGCTTTAATGATTCCAGGTTTTATCATGCTCAGGCATAATACTGTTCATAGCATTCATTAGTCTTAATAATAATAAAACGAAATTAACAAACTATATTTTTATTCAAAGAAATAATAAATTAAACAAAACCAGAAAAATATTGTAAATAATTGAATTTAAAAATAAATCTTATGATTGATCACCATTGCATTCGTTTTTTTTCTTGGAAGTTTAATTTTTACATGTTTTTCTTCTTTGGGATCGCCCAGATTGATAATTTTATGATCCCAATCGACGCCATTTTGGAGTTCCGTTTCGTCCGCTGCTTTTTCTTGTTTATGAAATGATATTTCGTCGTCATTGTACATGTATTTCATGGAGAAGTCGAAATAAAGTTTGTCGTCTGCTAGGCGGTAATCTGGTTTCTCAATAGTTCCTCGCAGGCAGTCGTGGTAGTGGCATACGGCCTTTTCTTGCTCGTAGGTTTCGCATGAACCTAAAAAGAGGTGTTCGTATTTGTTAGTATTTATTCGTTTTTGTTATGTACAATGCTCCTAGGCAGTTAGCTCTTACTGGTTATCTTTTTATAGCAAATAATGTAATTGTCATACTAATTCTGATATATTTTTTAATTTGTCTAGTCTGTAATCTGCATGTCGTTGCATTCCAAACTAGAAAAAAAAACTAGATACCGGAAAACAGGGTGAAAAGGGATGCAGGGGTGAATCGGGACGAAACTTTAAAATGGATTTTAAGTTTGTTGCCAAAAAGGACTCTAATGTGTTTACTGTATATTAATTAACGACTATCTGTCCTTGTTGTCCATGTCCACGGACACTGACAGTCGGGCTGGTCCACAAATTCAAGGTCGCTCAGCGCGCCATGGAGCGGGCTATGCTCGGAGTTTCTTTGAAGGATACGATCAGAAATTAACTTATCCGGAAGAGAACCGGAGTTACCGACATAGCCTGAAGACTCAGCAAGCTGAAGTGGCAGTGGGCTGGCCATGTTTGTTGAAGGACCGATGGCCGGTGGAGCAGACGAGTCCTGGAGTGGAGACCGCGTATCAGCAAGCGTAGTGTGGGACGCCCCCAGTTAGACGGACCGACGACCTTGACCTATTGACCGCCACGTCAAAAAAGCAAAAACGTGCCCTCGGCGCCAAGCTACGAATTATTCCTTAAAATCTGTCATGTAGTCGTGACCGTGGCGTGCTGGGCACATTTTGGTCTGTCAGCTATACATGACTGTGGCGGTCAAAAGGTTACAAAGGTGGCTGGGACAGACTGGATACGGAAGGTGGAGGACAGGGTGTTGTGGCGCAGCCTGGGAGAGGCCTATGTCCAGCAATGGACTGTTA
Organism: Atethmia centrago; assembly: GCA_905333075.3. Taxonomy (NCBI): domain Eukaryota; kingdom Metazoa; phylum Arthropoda; class Insecta; order Lepidoptera; family Noctuidae; genus Atethmia; species Atethmia centrago. The sequence goes on from HG995385.1 coordinate 23,566,173, forward strand.
TAGGCTGAGTTGATTGATTGATTTCCTTATTCGCAGTAATCTGTGTTATTTCAACGTTAAAACCCATTTTAAAGTTTCGTCCCGATTCACCCCTGTATCCCTATTCACCACCTTTTACGGTAATCAATATTACCTGGTCTTTTCACCCGAACAGTGAGGACAGCTCGTTCCGGCGCCATTCCCTGGAAGTGTACCAGATAGCATGCCAGTAAGGTGCCCGTGCGACCTCGACCTTGCCTGCAGTGGACACCTACTACCTGAAATATTGAGAATAAATGGTTAAAGTTACCTATAATGTAATAGTTTCGGCTCGGTACGGTCAGCAACAGTCGATTAACTAGTCAGTTTTTAAAATCTTAATTATTGAGCAAAAAAGTTAAACAAAATCATAACAGTAGTTTAATAAATATTAACTTTTATATGAAATGTGGAAAAGTAGTTTATCAAACCATTTTGTGTCTTTTTTAATTATGTATAGCGTTGTCACTATTGGTGATAATTATTTTACATGAAACTCCAGGCCATGAACTTCGCAACAATCTAGTCCCAAACAAACCAGTATTTATGATTTATTTAATAATAGACAAACATTGGGTAAACACTGAAGTTCGTGTCGCAACTAACTCCATCTGGTGGCCGTTAGTGTACTACAAAAATGGGTTTAAGACAACACTGCTTACCTTTGGTATTTAAGTGGTTTCTAGAGTTAGAAACCACTTAAAACGGGAAACTTGCTTCAATGAGAAATAATTTATTTTTTAGAAAATAATAGTTCAAAACTGACCTCTCCTCTAATATCCGCGCGTTCACAAATCTCAATAAACTTTAGAGTCTGTTTCAAAGTTGGAACACCGAACTCCTTGATCCTTATCTCTGACCATTTCAACTTTTTGTCACACTCCAAAATTGGCGGGATTCTCTCTGGCGACAACGTGACAAGGTGATTGACTCCCACATCGGCTAAATAGTTCAGGTTTTCCACTGTTTGTGGGAAGCCCATAGCCGCGATTTTCTTCTCAATAAACCACGAGAAATTATAAGGAGGATACTCTTCGTAATCCTTTTTTTCTTGTGGAACAGCGACATCTTCTACTTCTTCTTCCGGTTTCTCTGTCGGTTCCGACCTATATTTGTACCAAAGTTTGGCCAACTTAACGTTGGGCCGGTTGGGCACTGAACTCATTCTCACAAACACTAATTTTGATAAACTTCACTTGGTAAAGGAATTATTACCGAAGTTTATTTTTACCGGAGTACACCGCACTTGGTAGTGCGCCAGCCGATATTGGCAGCCACATTGGCACGAGCGGTTTCGACATTTTAATGTTATATTTATAGTGAAATGTCAATTACAAATAATTAGTTTTTTTTTCCTAGTGATAGTTTTGTTATGAAGTGAGTGTGATGAAACATCACACTAAAGTCGAATTATTAATTCAATGGTGTTATCTGACATGTATCAGCTGTTGTGTAATAAAATGGTCATATGTATTGTAATGGTGAACGTTTAGTGTAGGCAATCGATTTATATAAGTGTAAAATAAATGTAATAAATGTAAAAGTCTAGAATACAATAAATATGACCATTTTATTACACAAAGTGACAGCTAGCACATGTCAGATTACTCCTGTGAATTATTAATTCGACTTTATATTAAATTATTACTCGAGCTTTCGAAATTATTAGATACTTAAGTTTCTACATTGATTCGATGCCGCAATCATTAGTAGATCCGCATTGATCTACGGATTGTGTCGGATATAAACTTTACAAAGTTTTACGTAATTCGGTACGCTCCAATACAACCCCAGTGCCAGTAAGAGCTCTGGCTTATAGCTACTTACTTACTACGTACTTTGGCTTTGGCTTAAAGTCGCTGTTAACCTAGGCTTGTGCTTAGGCATAGGCCTATGTTAACGACGACTTTAAATGGCGTTGTGTTTGTACTTTATGATAAATGATTTTTATTTCTGTAAGTAGGTTTGTACAAACAATTTTACACGTCAAAACATATTTTTTAAACTAGATGAGGCTTTTATAGAAATATTTATATTTAGAAATATTTTTAAAATAAAGCTAGATGAGGTCGGTGTTTCCTATCTGACTAATCCGAAAAGAAATGCAGAAACAAACTCAGAGCTCACAGTATCTTTTAAAGTCCAAACATAATCTTGGTCAGATCATGTGAAGGCCATGTAATATACATGGCCTTCGAGTGTCCTTTTGAGGAAAGAACCACACAGATTGAGTGGACCTGTCCAGTCAGTGCACGCATTTGTCTGTAATCGTGCAGCTCAACTCAGAACTTAAGGAGCTCAACGATGCGACGAACCAAAGAAAGAACATTTGGGTAGGCCGCATAAATTACTCAAACTGCCCGACCATGATTGAGAAAATGAGAAAAAAAAAACAACAATGACCCACATAGTCTTCACATTCACAATAATTGAAAACAATATAATACTTTTGTAAATATTCATGTCATTTTATATATAAAATTCATCAATGCCGATGTGTATAGAGAACCATGTAGGTTGGCGTCTGAAATGGTGTTTTGAGGAAAGAACCACACCGATTTGAGCGGAACTGTCGAGTAAGTGCACGCATTTTTCAGTAATCGTGTAGCTCAACTCAGAGCGGAGCTCAACTACTCTTCGAATTAACGGACATTTGGGTAGGCCGCATAAAGTACCGAAACTGCCAGACTCTCTGAGAAAGACACAAAACAAAATATGACCCACATAGTCCTCACATTCACAATAATTTAAATAATAATATAATAAACTCCACAAAGTAAAGCCTAGGCACCTACCATTAATGAAGCTAGAACCTAGTAGAAATGATTGATGCTACTTACAGTCAGTAGCACAAGTTATTTCTTATTCATAACCTAATTTATTCATTATTTAAGAGCATGTCTTTGAATATTCCGGAATATTGAAAATCTTGGTTCTTGTTGACCTATGTACCTACTAGGTTTTGAGAACTGGCCACTTGTAAACGATATAATAAAAAAAAACAGTTCAAATTTTAAAAATGGAACTGTTTGCCAATATTATATTGTATTTTATTAATTTGTCATTTGTTTACGATTTGGCGGCAAATTGAAAATTGTCTGTGTCACGTCAGCTTAACGCGAGAAATTTTTCGTACAATGATTTTTTACGACTTTCGATGTCATTTAAGTCAACAAGAAAGTTATAATAGACTTCGATTGGCCGTTCATGATGAAGTCCCATCTCGTGCCACTGTTTACAGCTGGTTTAATGAGTTTAAACGTGGTCGCACTAATCTCACCGATGATCTGCGTGAGGGACGGCCTTCTACGGCGACGACTGAAGATAACATCAGTGTTGTGCGGCGTATGATAGAGACTGACAAAAGAGTGACTTATCAGCAGATTCGGACAAGCTTAGGCATCGGTATGAGTCAAGTGCACAAAATCCTCCATAAACATTTAGTGGTCAGGAAGCTTTGTGCCCGGTGGATACCTCATTATTTGACAGAGGTCCAAAAACTCCGTCGTGTTGATTGGTGTCGTGAAATGGTTCGAAGATTTAACGGAGGTGGCTCAAAAGCTGTGTTCGACATACTTACGGGTGACGGTGACGAAAGCCGAATTTATTGTTATGATCCTGAAACTAAGAGACAGTCTGCTGTCTGGGTGTTTCCTTCCGAGGAGTTGCCAACTTAAGTGAAGAGAGGTCGAAGCGTGGGAAAAAAGATTGTTGCTGGCCTTACCTAAAACTTGAACTGCTAATACTGTGTCTATTGCTACGAAATATATGCGCACACACGTGCCCCCTGCACGTGACTCTAACAATATACTTTATAGCATAATATTACGCAAACGGATCCCTGAATCGCAAAATGGTTTGAGAAAGATATTATGGCTTTCACAAACCCGCAATATTTTTGTACGGCCTATCCAACGATACCCCACACCATGGGATAGAGAGAAAAATAAATTACATCCCCACTTTAAGTGCAAGAGAGGTACCTACCCGACAAATGTTCGGGAAAAGTTGCTCGGCTTAAATCGAATTGTGCCGAACCGACCCGAATAAGATTAAACGAGGGTAGGTAACGTACGGAGCTTGCCGATCGGCACGAACCGAATGGAAGCCGAATTTGCTACAGTATAATTACGTCGGTTCAGCTTTATTGTTACACGAATACTACCGAATCAAATGTTAAGCCGCGGAGTTATTGCGTATTAAGTACACTTCCAGTAGCAATGGGTTTCATTTTGACAGTTCAACAACATTCATTGCGTTATCTTATGCGTTGTTGAGCGGACAAATTTTTCGTAAATGAAGCAATGGATTAGCAATATATGTACTTCAAAATCATTCAGATTGTGATTGATAGTGTGTTATGCAATACGGGTGCTGAACAAGTGTGTAGCACAAACAACATGCAAGTGAAACAGCTGGCAATAGTAATAGGTATCTATAAACCGCGCAGTACAGCTTTAACTCAGTCGGTGTCTGCGGTTTCACCCAGTATCAAACATCTGCTAGTATAAAGCCGCACACACAGTTACTTTTAGTCTGCGGTTTCACCCAGTATCAAACATCTGCTAGTATAAAGCCGCAGACACAGTTAGTTTTAGTCTGCAGTTTCACCCAGTATTAAACATCTGCAAGTATAAAGCGGCAGACAGTTAGTTTTAGTCTGCAGTTTCACCTAATAACCAAAATCCGCAAGTATAAAGCCGCAGACACAGTTACTTTTAGTCTGCGGTTTCAGCCAGTATCAAACATCTGCAAGTATAAAGCGGCAGACACAATTAGTTTTAGTCTGCGGTTTCACCTAGTATCAAACATCTTCAAGTATAAAGCCGCAGTTAGTTTTAGTCTGTGGTTTCACACAGTATCAAACACCTGCAACTAGAAAGTGGCAGACACAGTTCCTTTTTGTCTGCAGTTTCACCCAGTATTAAAAATCTGCAAGTATAAAGCGGCAGACAGTTAGTTTTAGTCTGTGGTTTCACACAGTATCAAACATCTGCAAGTATAAAGCGGCAGACACAATTAGTTTTAGTCTGCGGTTTCACCTAGTATCAAACATCTTCAAGTATAAAGCCACAGTTAGTTTTAGTCTGTGGTTTCACACAGTATCAAACACCTGCAACTAGAAAGTGGCAGACACAGTTCCTTTTTGTCTGCAGTTTCACCCAGTATTAAACATCTGCAAGTATAAAGCGGCAGACAGTTAGTTTTAGTCTGCGGTTTCACCCAGTATCAAACATCTGCAAGTATAAAGCGGCAGACACAGTTAGTTTTAGTCTGCGGTTTCACCCAGTATCAAACATCTGCAAGTATAAAGCGGCAGACACAGTTAGTTTTAGTCTGCGGTTTCACCCAGTATCAAACATCTGCAAGTATAAAGCCGCAGACACAGTTAGTTTTAGTCTGCGGTTTCACCTAGTATCAAACATCTGCAACTAGAAAGCGGCAGACACAGTTAGTTTTAGTCTGCGGTTTCACCCAGTATCAAACATCTGCAAGTATAAAGCGGCAGACACAGTTAGTTTTAGTCTGCGGTTTCACCCAGTATCAAACATCTGCAAGTATAAAGCCGCAGACACAGTTAGTTTTAGTCTGCGGTTTCACCCAGTATCAAACATCTGCAAGTATAAAGCCGCAGACACAGTTAGTTTTAGTCTGCGGTTTCACCCAGTATCAAACATCTGCAAATATAAAGCCGCAGACACAGTTAGTTTTAGTCTGCGGTTTCACCCAGTATCAAACATCTGCAAGTATAAAGCGGTAGACACAGTTAGTTTTAGTCTGCGGTTTCACCCAGTATCAAACATCTGCAAGTATAAAGCGGCAGACACAGTTAGTTTTAGTCTGCGGTTTCACCCAGTATCAAACATCTGCAAGTATAAAGCCGCAGACACAGTTAGTTTTAGTCTGCGGTTTCACCCAGTATCAAACATCTGCAAGTATAAAGCCGCAGACACAGTTAGTTTTAGTCTGCGGTTTCACCCAGTATCAAACATCTGCAAGTATAAAGCCGCAGACACAGTTAGTTTTAGTCTGCGGTTTCACCCAGTATCAAACATCTGCAAGTATAAAGCGGCAGACACAGTTAGTTTTAGTCTGCGGTTTCACCCAGTATCAAACATCTGCAAGTATAAAGCCGCAGACACAGTTAGTTTTAGTCTGCGGTTTCACCCAGTATCAAACATCTGCAAGTATAAAGCAGCAGACACAGTTAGTTTTAGTCTGCGGTTTCACCCAGTATCAAACATCTGCAAGTATAAAGCCGCAGACACAGTTAGTTTTAGTCTGCGGTTTCACCCAGTATCAAACATCTGCAAGTATAAAGCGGCAGACACAGTTAGTTTTAGTCTGCGGTTTCACCCAGTATCAAACATCTGCAAGTATAAAGCGGCAGACACAGTTAGTTTTAGTCTGCGGTTTCACCCAGTATCAAACATCTGCAAGTATAAAGCGGCAGACACAGTTAGTTTTAGTCTGCGGTTTCACCCAGTATCAAACATCTTCAAGTATAAAGCCACAGTTAGTTTTAGTCTGTGGTTTCACCCAGTATCAAACATCTGCAAGTATAAAGCGGCAGACACAATTAGTTTTCGTCTGCGGTTTCACCTAGTATCAAACATCTTCAAGTATAAAGCCACAGTTAGTTTTAGTCTGTGGTTTCACCCAGTATCAAACATCTGCAAGTATAAAGCGGCAGACACAGTTAGTTTTAGTCTGCGGTTTCACCCAGTATCAAACATCTGCAAGTATAAAGCCGCAGACACAGTTAGTTTTAGTCTGCAGTTTCACCCAGTATCAAACATCTGCAAGTATAAAGCCGCAGACACAGTTAGTTTTAGTCTGCGGTTTCACCCAGTATCAAACATCTGCAAGTATAAAGCGGCAGACACAGTTAGTTTTAGTCTGCGGTTTCACCCAGTATCAAACATCTGCAAGTATAAAGCGGCAGACACAGTTAGTTTTAGTCTGCGGTTTCACCCAGTATCAAACATCTGCAAGTATAAAGCGGCAGACACAGTTAGTTTTAGTCTGCGGTTTCACCCAGTATCAAACATCTTCAAGTATAAAGCCACAGTTAGTTTTAGTCTGTGGTTTCACCCAGTATCAAACATCTGCAAGTATAAAGCGGCAGACACAATTAGTTTTCGTCTGCGGTTTCACCTAGTATCAAAAATCTTCAAGTATAAAGCCACAGTTAGTTTTAGTCTGTGGTTTCACCCAGTATCAAACACCTGCAACTAGAAAGTGGCAGACACAGTTCCTTTTTGTCTGCAGTTTCACCCAGTATTAAACATCTGCAAGTATAAAGCGGCAGACAGTTAGTTTTAGTCTGCGGTTTCACCCAGTATCAAACATCTGCAACTAGAAAGCGGCAGACACAGTTAGTTTAAGTCTGCGGTTTCACCCAGTATCAAACATCTGCAAGTATAAAGCGGCAGACACAGTTAGTTTAAGTCTGCGGTTTCACCCAGTATCAAACATCTGCAACTAGAAAGCGGCAAACACAGTTAGTTTTAGTCTGCGGTTTCACCCAGTATCAAACATCTGCGAGTATAAAGCGGCAGACACAGTTAATTTTAGTCTGCGGTTTCACCCAGTATCAAACATCTGCAACTAGAAAGCGGCAAACACAGTTAGTTTTAGTCTGCGGTTTCACCCAGTATCAAACATCTGCGAGTATAAAGCGGCAGACACAGTTAGTTTTAGTCTGTGGTTTCACCCAGTATCAAACATCTGCAACTAGAAAGCGGCAAACACAGTTAGTTTTAGTCTGTGGTTTCACCCAGTATCAAACATCTGCGAGTATAAAGCGGCAGACACAGTTAATTTTAGTCTGTGGTTTCACCCAGTATCAAACATCTGCAACTAGAAAGCGGCAAACACAGTTAGTTTTAGTCTGCGGTTTCACCCAGTATCAAACATCTGCGAGTATAAAGCGGCAGACACAGTTAATTTTAGTCTGCGGTTTCACCCAGTATCAAACATCTGCAACTAGAAAGCGGCAAACACAGTTAGTTTTAGTCTGCGGTTTCACCCAGTATCAAACATCTGCGAGTATAAAGCGGCAGACACAGTTAATTTTAGTCTGCGGTTTCACCCAGTATCAAACATCTGCAACTAGAAAGCGGCAAACACAGTTTTAGTCTGTGGTTTCACCCAGTATCAAACATCTGCGAGTATAAAGCGGCAGACACAGTTTTAGTCTGTGGTTTCACCCAGTATCAAACATCTGCGAGTATAAAGCCTTAGACACAGTTTTAGTCTGTGGTATCAAACATTTCACCCAGTATCAAACATCTGCGAGTATAAAGCGGCAGACACAGTTAATTTTAGTCTGCGGTTTCACCCAGTATCAAACCTGCGAGTATAAAGCCGCAGACACAGTTAGTTTTAGTCTGTGGTTTCACCCAGTATCAAACATCTGCGAGTATAAAGCCTTAGACACAGTTTTAGTCTGTGGTTTCACCCAGTATCAAATATCTGCGAGTATAAAGCCTTAGACACAGTTTTAGTCTGTGGTTTCACCCAGTATCAAACATCTGCGAGTATAAAGCGGCAGACACAGTTAATTTTAGTCTGCGGTTTCACCCAGTATCAAACATCTGCGAGTATAAAGCCGCAGACACAGTTAGTTTTAGTCTGTGGTTTCACCCAGTATCAAACATCTGCGAGTATAAAGCCTTAGACACAGTTTTAGTCTGTGGTTTCACCCAGTATCAAACATCTGCGAGTATAAAGCGGCAGACACAGTTTTAGTCTGTGGTTTCACCCAGTATCAAACATCTGCGAGTATAAAGCGGCAGACACAGTTAATTTTAGTCTGCGGTTTCACCCAGTATCAAACATCTGCGAGTATAAAGCCGCAGACACAGTTAGTTTTAGTCTGTGGTTTCACCCAGTATCAAACATCTGCGAGTATAAAGCCTTAGACACAGTTTTAGTCTGTGGTTTCACCCAGTATCAAACATCTGCGAGTATAAAGCCTTAGACACAGTTTTAGTCTGTGGTTTCACCCAGTATCAAACATCTGCGAGTATAAAGCGGCAGACACAGTTAATTTTAGTCTGCGGTTTCACCCAGTATCAAACATCTGCGAGTATAAAGCCGCAGACACAGTTAGTTTTAGTCTGTGGTTTCACCCAGTATCAAACATCTGCGAGTATAAAGCGGCAGACACAGTTAATTTTAGTCTGCGGTTTCACCCAGTATCAAACATCTGCAACTAGAAAGTGGCAAACACAGTTAGTTTTAGTCTGCGGTTTCACCCAGTATCAAACATCTGCGAGTATAAAGCGGCAGACACAGTTAATTTTAGTCTGCGGTTTCACCCAGTATCAAACATCTGCAACTAGAAAGCGGCAAACACAGTTAGTTTTAGTCTGCGGTTTCACCCAGTATCAAACATCTGCGAGTATAAAGCGGCAGACACAGTTAATTTTAGTCTGCGGTTTCACCCAGTACCAAACATCTGCAACTAGAAAGCGGCAAACACAGTTAGTTTTAGTCTGCGGTTTCACCCAGTATCAAACATCTGCGAGTATAAAGCCGCAGACACAGTTAGTTTTAGTCTGCGGTTTCACCCAGTATCAAACATCTGCAACTAGAAAGCGGCAAACACAGTTAGTTTTAGTCTGCGGTTTCACCCAGTATCAAACATCTGCGAGTATAAAGCGGCAGACACAGTTAATTTTAGTCTGCGGTTTCACCCAGTATCAAACATCTGCAACTAGAAAGCGGCAAACACAGTTAGTTTTAGTCTGCGGTTTCACCCAGTATCAAACATCTGCGAGTATAAAGCCGCAGACACAGTTAGTTTTAGTCTGCGGTTTCACCCAGCATCAAACATCTGCGAGAATAATAATAATATCCTTTATTTCAGGCAACTAAGGCCCACAAAAACGCAATACATATCTATGTATACAAACAATAACTATAAACTAATACATATTTTCTACAACAAACTTAAAAACTACTGCACACGAAGTGACGGCGTCGTGTTACGCTGCGAGGTGTCGCGTAGCCGACCGCGGAAACGCCGATACAGCACATCTTTCGGCCAAAACTCTTCCTTGAGGAAGGTCACCAAATTATGAGTCGGAACACGCACCACAAACGACTTGAAATTGGTGTTATGGCGCGTCTCCAACTTCTCCACCCTCAAGGTCCAGTTGGTCTTCACCCGTATGTACAAACGGGACACGTACAGCTGCGTCGTCGGTACTGCAGGACGTAGCAGCATGTTAGTACCTGCAGGCGCTGTCCCACACTGGTTGCGATAAGTAGGCTTCCTCTTTTTTCTCTCCACCTTGATGAAGCCGTCCTCATCGCATGAAAAACAATGATAATGATATAAAGCCGCAGACACAGTTAGTTTAGGTAAGTATAGTATTTGTAGGGATGGAGAACTGCCTCGTTGCTTTAATGGTCGCAGGCGCTACCGCTGAACATGAGGTCCCGGGTGGGTTCGATTCCCAGGTTTGTCCATCACGAATTTCTCTATTGAGAAATTTTTGGATTGAAAATCATCAAATAACTTTTGCTGCTCTGGGCGCTTTTTGGGTGGGAAATTATCAGATAACGTCTCCCGCTCTGGGCGGAGCAGGAGGGTGTGTCAGACTCTTACTGACTAAAACCCACTCGTGTTCCGTCCGTTGCCTGTGTTGCCTGGGGCCTCGGAAACCCTTTCAGACTTTTTCCTGACCTGGGGAGGAGCAGCCTGGAGTCTAAATTTGTGCCCAGTTCAACCGGGCACAAACTCGGGGCATATAAATAGGCTTGCCCGTTATTACGTGAAACTTAAACATAACTGGTGAAATGTGGATGATGTACTAAGGTACAACCTTCTGTTATGTTATCTTGGGAAGTAAGGCGAAATAAAACGTCAACCATAAAACGAACAAATAATATTTAATGTCAGGTACACAATATAACAGATCACAGTAGTCTAACTGAGAACACTCTTGGTGCACTCCTTGGCTGCTTGTACAAACTCCTCCATGACGTCACCGCTTACTCCGAACTTCACAGGGTTATCTTCTGATAGGTACTCGAAGTATCTGCCCACTGCCTCTTCGTGTTCTTCGGCGTCTAAGGATCCTGTAACACCAATAAAAATGGTTAAATTTGACCTACTGCAGTAAGTTTCATAAGTACCTAGTAGTTTTAGGTGAAAAATAACTTTTAAATAGATTTTTTTTTAATGCCGAGAATAGTGCTGGCTCTTCTCTCAAAATTCGCAAGATTTGATTTTCACTTCGATACGAACAAAGCGAGAGACTAAACAAGTCGATTCGAAGTTCGATTTTCAAATTCCATACCTAGTAGGCCTAAAAAAGAAACAAACAATAAAACGTTCCCGGGATAAGTATACATATAAACGTAAAATTTAAAATCATCTAAATTATTTTTTTTTGATACTTATTGTTTGTTTTACAAATATACATGTAGTTTAATTTTTACTATGTTATTTTTTTTACCGTTTGAAGGAAAAACATCGTGAGGGAATCGGCATGTCCTAGAACCAAAAATTCGAAGACATGTGACATCTACGAGTACCAACCCGCACTGGACCCGCGTGGTCTACCACGCGAGACGCGCGTCTCATCGAGAGGATATGGACTGTAATCTATTACAGCCCACTCCCTCTCGATGAGAGGAGGCAGTGAGAGCATTATAAGCTGATTATGCCTACCTTTAGGTAATATGTTCTCGCTGCTGAGGTTCACCTCAGCAGCAACAGACCAAAGTTGTTTGCATCTCGTGTCTTTTCAAAAGCAACACTCGCGGCAAAAATCAACTTTGCTCTCTTGTTGCATAAATAAATATTTCAGCACTGGACATTCATTTTCTGCCATAGGGAACAATGTTATGGAGCTAATATTTTATTTCATGAGTCATGACAGTTCGATAGATTGTGAGTACGTTCTAGTTGTCGTAATTGGCAAATAAAAACAAAATGGAAAATTAAAGAATTTGTACGAAACTATCAGCCGAATGACTACAGCGGAATTTATCAAGAGGTGGTGAAACAAGCCATTAGTATAACATCAAACAGATCGACTAATTCTACTCTGTGATATAAATAGTGATGCGTTTATACAGCGCTGTACATAACAAACATAATCAGCCTATAATGTTCCCACTACTGGGAACATTATAGGCCCAGACACAGGCCTCCTCTCTGTGAGAGGGAGTGAGCCGTAATCCACCACGCGAGCCCAGTGCGGGTTGGTAGATGTCACATGTCTTTGAATGTTTGGTTCTAGGACATGCCGGTTTCCTCACGATGTTTTCCTTCACCGCAGCGGAATTATTGCAATTATTACAGCGCTGTAATAATTTCAATTTCCCTCAAGATCGTTTATTCCAGCATTTCCAGCCTTCGTCATAGTGGGTAGTCCGTAAATACTACAGTGACGTCAACAGGCAACCGGAAGTCAATAGTTTTCAATGTAAAATGCAGAATGTTTTATGATCAAAGTCTTGCAATATAATTTACGACGAAATTCGCATTAAACGTCTTTTTTTCTCTCAATTAATTTTAGTATGGTTTTTTACAGAATTATACAATCTGGCGTCTGATCTTCCGCCTTCCAAAAGGTGGCGAACATATTTTGATAGTTGGCGTAAAATTCAGTATTTGTGTTCTGATTCTTGGTCAAAGTACTTACCTACTTAGAAAATAGGACAAGGTTAGGGTACCGGCTTCGTTTTGTTTCGGAAGTCCATATAGATTTTATTGAAAAGCTCTTAAAACAACAACCACGCTTTTCATCGTGGGAGCCAGTTTTTAACACATCGATGCTCCAAAAAAGAATCAAAAAGCCTAAAACCAAACCACGCTGTTCATCGTGGGATTTTTGACACATCGATACTCCAAAAAAGAATCCTAAAACCACAAGTACTTAACGGTTAATAGGTACCTAACGTATTTAGGGCTTGTCAGAAGCCCATAACCGGTACGATCGTGGGAACTTCAGATTTGCAATTTGAGTTTTGAAAGTCAGCGCTAGATAGACTGAAAGTTTATTATTTAGTTTATATTTTAGATTTTGCCATTAAGGGCTATAAAAGCCGCGGCGCAACTTATTAACAAACAAAAATAGCGTGCGCGGCCCGTCTGTAGTGTACGTTGGTTCATAGAAAATGTACCTACTAAAGTTGCGTTCGCCCCAATCTGCGCTAGCCTTAATACGAGATAGATAGCAAGAATCTTTAAGGAACTGCCCATGTTGCAGGTCCGCCTGCCAATCAACTCTGGTAGATTGATGGACACTTCCGATTCTCACGGTGTGCCAAGTGAACTGGTAATGTTATAATGTATTATCTTTTATTACGATCACTTGGAGTATACCTATTATAGTATCTATTCGTGTTTTCACGCGCGTCTTAAGACTTCTTTTGTTTTAAACCTCGTCTCAAACTTGTTGTCTTTAAATTGGTCCCAGCAAGTCCTTTTTTACCCAAGCAAAATAAATATATCTCCTCTCACCTGGCCTGATCATCCTGATGGTGTTCATGGCTTGGTCTGGTAGGAATCGGTGGAAATGTATGAGGTAGCAGGCCAGCATCACGCCCGATCTACCCCTGCCCTGACGACAGTGGACGCCCATCACCTGCGGAGTTATATAATAAGGTAAGGTAATTTTTGTTAGAGTCAAGGGTCCCCCCCCCTCCTGCCAGCTAAGTGGTTGTTTTTAGATATGTGAAAAAATTAATGGCAGTAGTATATACAGGGTGGATTTTTACGGGGCAGTAAGTCTTGACCTTAAAGCAAATAAATGTATAACTCGTAATCGTTCGAACTTTAAATTTTTGTTTCTTTTCGGCTAATCTGTCTATCAGAAAAAAGTAAGTTTGAGATTCTTTCCACACAATAATAATACCAGACTATTCTTCTCCTACTGCAGGGCAAAATTCTCATCTCTTACAGAGCAGGCACGACCACTGATCACCACGCTTGCTCAAGATGGGTTGGTGATTTCAGACTTATATTAACTACAAGTCCTGGTTTCCTCACGATGTTTTTCTTCACCGATATCAGTAATGTCCAAGATAAACCCAGAAGACCGTCACAATCCAAAACTCGATCTAAATTTTGTAGTGACAGTTCCTAAATTACCCTAAGCTGATAAAATTGTAGTTTTTACGACCAACTTACATTTACAGTTGTAGAGTTGAACGGGTTGTATATTGACGTATGGGAACATGTTTTTCAACTACAATGTTAAGACGCTGACAACACCTAAACTGCGGTCACTGTCAGATTGCATAGAAGAGAAAGAGAAGCGCGATGACACAACGCTTGTAATTTATTGCAAAATATGAAGCAATTATCTATTTACTCAAAATTGAGTCGAGTAATGGAAAATAAAAACAACCAAGTTCTGCATTCAAATAAGACGTTCTTGTTATTAATTAAATACGTAACGTATGTTGATATTTAATGCAGATATTTTGGATTACAACGCAAGGTAAGAGGTTAGTTTAACGTTCGTTTGTATCGAGATTTTATTTCAAAACGTGTTTTGTTTAACAACCAAGTTCTAGGAAATATGTTCAAAATTAACATATATTTTTTTCCGCTACCACAAACTATACAGATTTGGCATTTTTTTTTCTTAAGAGAAGCCTATTTTGGTCAATTGGGTCTTGTCAGCGCCTTAAGTTTGTTTCTGTGATAAATTCATCCCTACTACGAAACCCATTCATTCATTGTGGCTTGGCCACTTGGCCGGCTTTTTATTTATTGTTGTTTTGCCTGTGCGTGTCCCAAAAAAATATTTTTCTTTCTTTCTAAATTGTAAAGGCTCCTGCAGACTGGTGCGATACAGCGGGCGCGACAGGCAGCAATATGCCTGTCGCGCCCGCTATATCGCCCTAGTCTTCAGCCGCTAAGTCCCCATTGCCTCCGAATAGGGGTCGCACTCCTCCGTCCCTTCAGTCCCCACTGACTCTGAATAGGAGTTTTGGGGCGCGCGGTTTGCAACTCTATTATAACGTACAATAAGGTGCTCATCCGCGGAACGAGGTCGGGGCGGGAAGGGTAGGCAGAGTGGATACTTATCTCCGTGTTTAAAAGATCATTCACGGCTGTATTCCCGGGGTAGGCAGAGGTAAGTTAGATAGTAAAGATTTACTAAAAATGGATAACACTTGTGGCTAGTCCAGTACGTACCTATAATAATTATGGCATTTAGCCACAATTTTAATGAATCTCGTTATTTATTTGGCACATAGAGCGAGACGCAATTCGTACTTGCTCGGGTAAATACCTATAGGTACCTACTACCTAACCTAAAATAGACTTTGTTTATTTATGTCAAGTCAAACGCGATTGGAGTTAATTTGAAATTATTTTAGTCGTTAATTAGATAAGGTCATTCATTCAATCTTAATATTATGCATAGGTACAAATTGATTCTTGTTTGTGGCTTTAAATCGCCAGACTTCGTAAAAATGGATTTAAGAGAAATTTGTTGTCATTGGTACCTACCGATTCCCTTGTTCACAAACTAAACTAAATTTAAGTTCAGTGCATCTTTTTCTTTGAATTTAATTAAGAAGACAGAACTTAATTAAATTCAAAGAAAAAGATCTCAATATTATATTAGTATTGGTGTGTTAAAGACACCCATTAAGGGTCGGAGAATGGCCGTGACCTTGGCCATACAAATGTGCGTCATGCTCGCGCCGCGCCCGCCGTCCGGTTTCATATAGAATATTTATTATTAGTAACGAAAATATGAACATTTGTGAATAATCACAGATAGTCTGTTAATACAAATAGTCTGTTTATACAAAAAAAAACATTAAAATATTAATAGTACCTAGTTTGAAAGTTCCTAATATCGTTTTCTATGCTCTGTGTAGACATTACTTCCTGAATTTATTTCATAAAGTATTTTACTATAATACTTAAATATTCACATAATTGATGTGTATGCGTTCTAGTTTAACATACATTTTTTGCATAATGCAAGTACATATATGAAGAAGTAATATAACGGATTTAAAAGTCACTAAAATCATATATCTGCGCCTTAACAAGAACAAAACCCCAATCTTCTTCAAGCCTAGCGTGTTTTGCCTGTAGATACATAGTCAGCCCAAAAAACACGACAAGAATTAATTTGATTGTCTACAATTTGTGTTCCAAAATACTTACAAAGTATATCAATTTACCGGTACAATTAAGTTCGCAATGTGTAATTTGTTTTGTGGCTACATTGATACAATATTATGAAACAAAAATTGTAGACAATTGTATATGAATTCTTGTTGATGGACCTATACATCTTTTCGAGGCTGACTGTACCTACCAGAAAGACTGACCCAGTGTGTTGACATTTCTACATTTAAAATTAGAATCTCAGGCCAGCGTATGATAGATGAGATCACTGTAGGATCTTTTTTATTTTGTAGGCCAATGAAGTCTTAAATCATCTTATACTTAAGACTGGATTTTGCTGGCAATTCTCTCTGCTTACTGACAAATATAAAGTTATAAAATATATATTTTTAACACTCACCTCACCATTTTTGTCGGCTTTCTTACATACATCTATGAATTGTTTTACTTGATCTATGCTGGGTGCTTCAAATTCTTCTACGGATATTTCTGTCCACCTCAGCCTGGGCATCTCATCCACTAGAGGTTTCTTACCAGCTGTCAATGTTACCAGAACCGAAATACCCTGATCAATTAAAAATTTCAAATTCTCTTTATTCCTAGGAAAGGCCATGGCTGCTATTTTTTTCGGAATCACCCAGGAGAATTTTAAAGGTGGATACGCATCGACCTCGAAGTCTGGGAAAGGGTTTTCTGGTATAAAAACTGTTAAGTCGTTTCTTATTTCCTTGGTGGCTCCCGCTAAGTTTTTATCATCTTGCTCCGTGATATTTTCTATCCTTGATATTATTTCTCTTGGTTGGTATTCATACTCATCACCCATGGCTGTATAATTTGTTGTCACTGCACGAAAAACAATTATTATGATTTACCGCGCAAATGTATGTCAAATTATTTTTTAAATTTTAATTTATCGGGCACAAATGTTTTCAGAACAGGTTATTTTTCCGGTTGACCATCTAGCCCGGTTTTTGCGTGTTAACTGATCAGAAAGGGCGGGAAAAGTTGGCACTGGCTTCGCTGGAGATGTAACATTTATTTCTGGAGTCACTTATGTTTACAACAATCAATTTCCAGAGTAAAAGATTTATTTTTCACGAATCTCAGCCTTGTTTCAACACAATGGAACGTAAGAATAGATGATTGTTATTATTGGATGTTAAGTTTTCCCTCATTCGGATATCGTTCAGAAAATTGGTCGCCCGTGTGTGGCCGCGTGCTTTCAAATTACGGATGTTTTATTTATCTGTGACGTATGGGATATTGTTGTCGATGATGTGGTTTAACTTTCTGTAAACTCTCTGACTCTGGTAATTCCGGCTGGATGTGCTTTGTAAATGTGCAATAAGAACATTTATGGGGCAAGGAAATCGTTTGTTGCGCTTGGATTGTTCGAAAAGTTGGCTGCGAATTAAATAAAGGAATATCTATGGATATTGATGATGTTAAGTGATGCTGCTTGTTTCATGTTTTTAGATAAAACATGAATGTATATTGAATGAAATGAACTTTTTCATTGCTGTACCTACCTGACTTTATGCGAGAACAAAACAGTTTTTATATAGATATTCTCACTAAATTATAATTATGTTATTATGTGTCTCGGCATTAGTATCACTATAATATTTATCTGATGGACCCGGCCGCACGGCCTAGGACCGCAGGACATGCTAGAGGAATTCCCTTGAATTTCGAAAAAAAAAAAAAGCTCTGTCATTATTTGAAGTCATTGGAATCTCACGCGGTTTTTGGAGTGGTTCAGCACAGAACTGTCACTCTTTGTCAGCAGGCATTATATGTACTTAAAGGTAAATAACATTTAACATTATCAACACAATTACTTACATTATGAGAGCTCGGGTTATTATCACGCTATCAAAACTAAGACTGATGCACGCCAAATACAATGAAACCCGAATATGGAGACAGCAATGCTACTGTCAATATGTCAAGCTTAGGAACAAAATTTTGAAACAAATCTATTTTCACCCCTAAAACAGAAAGATAAAGTTCAAAATCGCCTAAAGTTTTTCTTAAAAATTAAGATCTTGCCTTTCAGGGGATTTCAGTCTTAAAGTTTTAGCTGTTAGAGGTGATTATGGTTTGAACTAAAGAAGTAACAGGCCTGATGATGATCGTTGAACCCTTAGATAGTTCAAGGAGTGTCTTTAAGATCAGCCAGACATGTTGACGTTTGGGTGCTTCTGCCAAAAGTGTTATTAAATTAAATTAATTACTTTTTATTTATTGCTACGCTAATGTGGGATGAAATGAAGAACTAAAATAAATATCTTAATTTAGGTGTTGATGATATAATAGGTTAGGATGGCTTGGCAAGTAATACGAAAACATTATATATTTTCACCTAACTATGGATTTATTTAAAATCTATGTCGTCCATGAAAATACACTGGAAGAGACACATGAAAACACACATTGACACAATATGCAATAAACTTAATCAGTACTCATATGCTTTAAATAAATTATCAAAAATTGTTGATCAATCAGTTCTTTTGACCGCATATCATATATTGGGGAAATGCCACTAATAGGGATTTAGTGTTTAAAGCACAAAAACGTACGATTGCTGGTATCCGTGTTCCTGATTCATGTGAACCATATTTCAAAGAATTTAAAATATTGACATTTCCTGCAATTTACATTTATGAAGTAGCTGTATTTATAAAAACCAATGAAAATCTATTTGATAAGCTTAAATCGAAAAGATATATGTTTAAAATTTCTAATGTAGCACATAAAACGGCTCTATTTAACAAAAGCTTCTTTGGCATTGCATCAAAAATATACAACAAAATACCTATTGACATTCTGAGCACTAAGGAACTTCCAGTATTTAAGAATAAATTACGAAACTTTTTAATTGATAAAGCTTCTTCTACACAATCCAAGATTTCTTGATTTATAGATTTTTATTTTTGGTGACCATATAATAATTTCACTGTATTTTCATATTTTGACATTTTTAATAAGTAACTAAATTTGACATGTAAAATAATTTTAAATTTAATGCTAATACATACTGGACTGCAAATCAACCCTAAGAAATCCCAGGCCATAATTATCGGTGGAAGGTATATGCGGAATAGGCTCGATATTGCGTCGCTGTCTCCACTCTGTCTGAATTGAGTTCAGATTGAATACGCTAATACAGTTAAAAACCTGGGGGTGACCTTGGACTTTTACCTATCGTGGACTACCCATGTTGCTCAAGTCAGTCGCAAAGTGCACTACACGTTCCATTCGTTGAAATGCCTCCAGAGCTTCTTGCCCTTGAATACCAAAATCTCCCTTGCTCAAACTCTCATACAGCCCATCATAGACTACGCTGATACCTGTTATTTGGATGCCACCGAGGAGCTTTTAAATAAACTTGAGCGTTTGCAAAATATCTGCATTCGTTTTGTTTTTAACGTATGATCATGTTTCTAACTTTCGCAAGATTCTCAAGTGGCTCCCCATTCGTCTTCGCAGGAACTCTCGGATATTGTGTCTGCTATTTAACATCCTTCATAATCCTAGTACGCCATCCTATCTGCGGGAACGTTTTTCCTTCGCCCGTCCTTCTGATGCACCTTGCAGGTCGCATCTTAGAAATCTCCTTAAATCCCCTCCCCACTCTACCGACTTCTACTCCTACTCCTTCACTGTGCACGCGGTTCGTCTGTGGAATTCACTTCCACCTGACATTAGGGACTGCCAAACTGTTGCTGTTTTTAAAAGAAGAGTGAAAGAACACTATCTTTCCACTTTGCCATAGTTGCATATTATGTATTTATTATTTTATACTATTAATTATAAGTATTTTAGTGATATTTATTTTAGAAGTATGTATTTATGTAAGTATATTCTCATAGTGTATATTTAAATTAGTGAATAGTTTTATTTTGTTTTTATGTATTTTGTTTTCTCTTTTACCTTACACACGTTGTCTACATCTCTATGTCTACTGTCCTATTGCAGGTATGCTGGAAGAGATTTCATTAGAAATAAGCATCACCTTTGTACGTTTTTTTCTGTTCCTTTCTTTTTGTCTGTTTATATGTGTGTACATAAACTGTTAAATAAAATAAAATAAATAAATAATTATTGTATGCCTATTAGGCAGGACATATTGTAACACTAATTTATTGTTAACTTTGTTAAGACCTATATATAACAAACATATAAAGATTGAATTTGATTTTTGAACAGTTTGTTTCACTCACAGTAGGTACCTATCTGGATAGGCATAATCTTCCAGATAAATTAAGAATAGAATAGGTATATGTATCAAGTTATCTGCCCGATAATTTAACCGGTGGAGGTGTGAAATAGGCTTTAAAAGGAGATAGGTATTCATCTACCGACAAAAAATCGTAAAGACGACGTAAAAAGTAAAAAGGCACAAGTTCATAGTATAATCAGCCTACAACGTTCCCACTGCTGGGACGCTGGTCTCTTCTCTGTGAAAGGGAGTGGGCCTAGTGCGGGTTGATGAATGTCACACGTCTTCGACTTTTTGATTAGAATCAAAATGGATTACATCTTGTGGAAACTTCAAGATGTTTCCTTCTCCGTTTTGAGAGTAGTGGCGATGAAATAAATTACAGAAAGTAAAGTGCCTGCCTGGGTTTGAACCCTCGGACCTACACGTAAGTCGTTTTTAGGACACTAGCTGCTAAAGTAGGTATCTTCTCAGCCTCCATTTATCCAACGGTTTTCTCTTTTTTCGACGGACTTGTTCCATTTTCAAAGATTAAAAATTCTGAAATTATTCTACCGATCATAAATTCACTGTGATTAAACAAACGGGTGCTACTTCCTAGTACGTACTTTCTATATTATTCAAGGCTAATAAAAAAATAAATAATATGTTCTTTAGTTAAATGAAACGACATAGGAAGCGGAGGGACCAGATTAATTATTCACCTTTCATATTTACGATTTTCAACCTTACTGTTCAAAAATAAGATGTATTTTCGATTGACACGAGAATGGCCTAGTGCGGTTTTACTTGACGCAATCGCAGACGAAATTAGATTACGGTTTTAGATCGCGTCGAACTTGAAACACATTTGATAAAATATGGGATAACAGCGTAGTATATAGGTCTACGAGAATAGCCTCATCACTTTCCTATGATCCTAAGCATTATTACCTACAGGCTTTTTTTTTTTTTTTGAGGGTGGGAAATCATCAAATAACTTCTCCCGCTCTGGGCGGAGCGGGAGGGTGTGTCAGACTCTTACTGACTAAAACCCACCCGTATTCCTTCCTGTTGCCTGTGTTGCGGGGGCCTCGGTGACCCATAAGTACCTTCCCGCGACCCCGGCAGGCATCGGCCCTAGTGGACCCCTACTTTGTGCTGACGACATCTCTTTGAGGCGCGCGTGGAATACGACGCGCCGTCGACCCGGGCCTGGTCCTTACCGGACGGTGAGCTACCCATTGCTCACCGTCCGCAAGCCCGCGCCTACGGTGGCTGGAAATCCGCCCGAGACTCCCGACGCCCAGGGCGTCTCCTGCGGCGGCTAGGGGCGAGAGGGCGCGAAACGTGCCTTTCCCTCAACCGTCCCGCCTCCTCCTTGGCGAGCATTACTGCTTCGCAGAAGGAGGTGACGGCTGCCCATGCCCTCTCGCTCCGTACCATGGCCTGAACCAGGGCCGGACGCGAGAGGTCTCTGCCGCCGATCGCCTCCACGAGGACACGGCGGTGCTCTGCCCAAGCCGGGCAGACCTCCACCGTATGCTCCACCGTGTCCTCCGGGCGATCCACACAGTGGTGACACCCGGACGTTTCCTCCCGCCTTATCCGACACAGGAACCTCCCGAAGCTGCCGTGTCCGGTGAGGACCTGGGTCAGGCGGAAGGTGAGGACGCCGTGGCGCCGCTCCAGCCACTCCTCAAAGAGGGGACTTATCGCCGTAATCGTGGCGTTCCCAGCACTGGGTTGCGACAACCGTACTTTCCATGACGCCATAAGATCCCGCCGGAGCTCCGTCCGCTGTGCCGCGATTTCTCGCGGCAGCGGACTTACGTTTACCTACAGGCTTAGCACGAGAACCGTAAAAAAGCGTTTTGTCGACGGAAGACAAAAATAACGTTTCCGTATAGACAGTTGATAGTTTTCTACCGAGAAATGTAGACAAGCGATTTCTATAGTATCGTAGAGTAGTACCTACCTAATAGAAAGCGCCATGCTAAGCCTGCTGATAGCTTCTGCTCGCGACTTCGTCCGCGTCAAATGTCTTGTTGTTTACCATAAAATAGGTACTTAGCCACTCAGAAAGTATTGCGAAAAAAAGTTTTTATTTATGAGAGACTGGCCAGTTATAATCTATTTTGAAAATATGATTATTTGTAAGTAAAAATAGGTACGTTCCAATTTCAAAACTTCCCTTCACATTGTTTGCGAGCTAATTTAAATTATCGTGTCTCATTAAAAAATTGATCTGCACCGGGAACATTTTCGCGCTATGATTATTTACGATTTCAAGTGTCGCCTGAAACCGGACGAATCGTACACACGGCTACACATCAAGCTATAATTTACCAGTATAAGCTGATCTTGCATTGTATAGGATTTCCGTACAATTCGAGGTCAGCGTAAACTGAAAATGTATAGCTTGATGTGTAGCCGTGTGTACGATAGACTTCAAATGGCATTCATGGATGAAGGTCCTTCTAAGGCAACCGTGTATCGTTGGTATAACGAATTCAAGCACGGTCGACTAATTTTGGGGGATGAAGAAAGAAGTGGTCGCCCTTTGACGGCTGTTACGGAAAAAAATGTGCTGGCAGTGATACATTTTATCCATGACAATAGGCGAGTTACGTATCAAGATATTAAGCACATACTGCAGGTTGGAACGGGAAGCCTTCACGAAATTCTACACGTGCATCTTTGTGTGAGGAGGATAGTTTCACGCTGGGTGCCGCACAGCCTCACCGATGCTCAGAAGCAGGCCCGGGTGGAATGGTGCCGTGATATGATAAACAAATTTGAAGCAGGCTCGACTCGGCGTGTTTACGACATCATTACAGGTGATAAGCCTTGGATTTATCAATACGATCCAGAAACGAAGCGTCAGTCGACGGTTTAGGTGTTTCACAACGAATCAACGCCTACCAAAGTGAAACGATCTAGAAGCAGGGGGAAGATTTTGATCGCGAGCTTTTTCTATGTGACTGGCTACTTGGTGTCAATTCCTTTACGGAACCAAAGAAGCATGAAAGCTGAATCAAACATCAAGAAGAAGAACTTCTGCCAAGCATTTGGTAGTATATCACTACCAAATGCTTGGCAGAAATTTTCTCTGTTGTGAGCAACAAGCGACCAAACACAGGGCTCTGCGGGCTACTGCTCCAACACGACAACGCGCCTTCGCACAGTGCGCTCAAAACGAGGGACTTCCTGGTCAGCACGCCAGTCAAACTCCTGGGTCACCCTCCTTACAGCCCTGACCTAGCAACGTGTGACTTCTTATTATTCCCTGATTCAGACGCTTTGTATAGAGGCTAGTGGAGAGTATTTTGTAAAGATTTATTTAAAAAAAAATTTAAGTACCTAAGTATAGATTTTTTTTTAAATATTCGCAATACTTACTGAGTGTCCCACGTATATCCTGTGACACTCGACAATACTGTAGCTTCCAATTATGCTACAGCTACACTGTCGCGATAACGCGAACTTCACTTCGCGCGCTCTCTATTGTACAGCGAGACGTCGAGAAGTGTGCGAGAGAGAGCGCGCGAAGTGTAGTTCGCGTTAGCGCGATAATGTAGCCGTAGTATTAGTGAATAGTGAAAGAATTTTCGGAACCGGATCAGCAGTTTCGAAAATTACCCCCTCCATACAAACACACAAATTGTAGCTCTATAAATATGAGTATAGATAGGCATGCAAGGCTACTGTGGAAAATACCTCATCCGATCCGAGCTGGCGTTCCCCAAGGCTCAGTACTCTCCCCCCCCCTCTTTTCGCTCTACACGAGCGACATCCCCAAACACCCCAAATGTCATCTGGCCCTATTCGCAGACGATACTGCAATTTATTACTCAAGTCGCAGCACTGAGTACATTCACCGACACCTCCAATCAGCAGCCAACGCTCTAGAGCAATGGTTCACGAAATGGCGGATCGAACTTAACCCATCAAAAAGTGCAGCTGTTCTATTTGTCAAAAAAGGCAAAAATAGCCTCGCACACACCCGCACCCGACCTATCACCATGTCCGATCAAAAGATCCAATGGGAACTGAAAACTAAATATCTAGGGGTACCTAACACTCGATAATAAGTTAAATTTCAACGAGCACATAAGAATAGCACGCAACCGTGCGTTCTTTGCGCTCGGTCGCCTCCACTCTCTCGTTAATTCACGTAGCAAACTAGCCCTTAAGTCAAAGGTGCGAATTTACACCACGTGCATACGCCCCATCATGACCTATGCCGGCGTCGTGTTCGCACACGCCAAGCCGTCACAAATAAAGAAAATGCAAATCCTCCAAAATCGATTCATGCGAAAAGCCACGGGCAGCCCCTGGTACATACGCAATGAACAGTTACATGTCGATTTAAATCTGCCAACCATCAGGCAATTTCTTATAAAAGCAAGTAAACGCTTCTTCGACTCTGCTACCACACACACCAACCCACTAGTGGCAGCAGCTATCAACTACACACCCTCTAACATATCACGCATCCGACGCCCCAAACATACACTAACAGATAAAGACGACGACATCACACTCTTCCAAGAGAGTGTCAAGTTAGATCGCAAAAAACACTACACACCGACATCCCGTGCTCGACGGCGAGCACCTCCGCGAAGTAAAGTAACTAAATACTCCCCCCGTCCCTTGAACCCGCCCGCCCGCGCGGCACAAGTAAACATAAACAATGTCCCTAATAACTCACAGATTTATCAAGTCCCCACTTGCTCAGTAGCCGGTAGCGCCCTAAGCCTAGGTTCGAGTCCCACTATGGGACGCCCTTAGCTGTGCTACCAATTTTTAACCTTTGAGTAAAGGTGAGAGGCCCTTCTGGCCCCACCGAAGCCCGTTTAAGCAGGGAAAGGTCCACGTGACCCTTGCATACAAGCCATGTCCTAAAAAAAAAAAAAAAAACTGTGGAAAATACAAGCAAAGAGCGCGTCGCTTCGTGAGATAATAATACTATCGTTTCCGTTATCTCACTACAACTACTTAATAGTTAAGGCGCTGACAAGACCCAATTGCCCTAAATAGGCATCTCTTAAGAAAAAAAATTGCCAATCTGTATAGTTTGTGGTAGCGGAAAAAATATATGTTAATTTTGAACATATTTCCCAGAACTTAGTTGTAACCAAAACACGTTTTGAAAAAAAAATCTCAATACAAACTAACGTTAAACTAACCTATTACCTTGAGTTCTAATCCAAAATATCTGTAATAAATATCAAATTACGTTACGTATTTAATTAATAACAAGAACGTCTTATTTGAATGCAAAACTTGGTTGTTTTTTATTTTCGATTACTCAACTCAATTTTTAGTAAATAAATAATTGCTTCATATTTTGCAATAAATTACAAGCGTTGTGTCGTCGCGCTTCTCTTTCTTTTCTATGCAATCTGACAGTGACCGCGGTTTAGGTGTTTTCTGCGTCTTAACGGCCTGTGCAGTCTACCTGCAAAGCCCGGGTCTGGAAAAAGTTCGCTATAGTTATAGAGCGTTGTCTATGTCACTCATTACGTGTCAGTCTCATAAGCTCGGTGTGTCGTATTTACTGACGAGTTAGGTGCGTCGCATACAGCCACGGAGGAAACTGAACGATGGATGCCAATGTTTGTTGCACACCTGAACGTTGGGGACGTTTCAAATCCTTTTAATTTTCGATTTCCTTGTGCTGAGGTGGGCCTCCGTGTGTTGGTCTACTGGTCTCGGAACTACTGGCTGAATAGCACAGGGGGCGACGGTTTATTATGGAACGAATTTACTCATACTAGAAATTTCAAATGATCGCGAATACATTCCAAATTATGCTAAGTCCCGTCAGTCCTAATACACGTATATTGTGTAGGCTGCGTAAGAGATATAACTCAACTGAAATGAATTATAAGTAAGTAGGTATGTACGTTGAAATCTATCGCTCATCACTTCTATAGGTAAGTATTGTGTTGTACATACGAGTATGTGACCTTCAGTTGGTGTCAACGTACTTAATACATATGTGGGCGTCGCCAACGAACGACTGTCAAAAACACGTGAAACGTGACAAAAATCTGGTTTGTACTTAAAATTCGAAATAAGTATGTTGTATTTCAATACATACTGCCGATGACCGCTGTGGTGGACATGTCCTTGACTGGAGACTGCGCATCGACAAATATAGTGTAGGACGCCCTCAGGCTAAGTGGAGCGACGATCTTCGCAGTGGCTGGTAGCAGATGGATCACTGAATTAGTCGGGGTTAGATCCCGGGACAAAATGACGACCTTGTTGATCTTGCACACGTGACTGTTGGTCACGAGTTCGATTCCCCGGGACAAAATGTCTGCCTCGTTGGTCTAGAGGTCACGCATGCGACTGTTGGTCCCGGGAGAAATGACTGCCTCGTTGGACTAGAGAAGTAGCACATTGACTTGGTCCCGGGACAAAATGATTGCCTTGTAGGTCTAGCGGTCGCAAGTTTGTAGGACCTGGAGGCCGGAGCCAGACAAGAGAACGCTTAGCGTGGGTAGGCCTCCCTCAATGTCGGAATGGCAACCCTAGAACCAGTTGTAATGATGCTGTGGAGGCCTATATCCAAGTCTTTTGGTCTGAGATTGACTAATGGCAGCACTGTTAGCTGTGTATTTTATTTATGTCTATTTACGAGCACGTAATTCTTAAAAAGGTTACCTTGTAAAATCATTGAAATAACATTATTTTCGACGCGCACAATTTTGTGTTGACAGCGTAAGACGCAGATATACGTTCTTGAACAATTTATTTGATGTCAAAGCGTTTCGTTAGATTTATTTGCGAAGTATTAACTGGTGTTTATTTATGTAAATGTGTTATTGGGAGCTCTCATTGTTTAATTTAGATATGATAGAATCGTTTTCACAGAGAGTATTCCAGATTTGTTCCAAGTAACCCTGATATGAATCGTGTATCATTCCTTAACGCATGTATTTTCTTACCACACTTGGCGAATCAGAACTACACCGAAAAAGTGTAACATTTTGACCGTCACGACACTTTTGTCTTATTTCATTGTCTGTTTTGTTTTTGTGATGTGCTAGGCAACGTTATAAGTAAAAAAACAAAAATTAAATTAAATATAATATATTTTATAATAACACAAGTATACTAGCTTACATGTGTAAATATCAACTATGTATAATCGTTTGACTATAACATTTTGGACATAGTTTTGAGCCAATCAGCAAAATTATTGAAAATGAAAAAGTTTTATCTATTTTTATATATCATTTTTATAAAAATTAGGGCTTGATATTTCACAAATACAGGCTTATCTTAAGTACATTTAAAAAAAAATATTCGGTGATCACAGAATGCACAAAATGTCAATAAGTAAAAGAATACTGTTTATGAATACATTTTTTCAAAATACCTTTCTGGAATGCTGAAAATGCTTTGATTAACATAAAAAAAAACTTTTTAAAGGGATATTTTTTCAGCCTTCACAGATTAAAAATCGTTGTGGAACAGAATATAATTTTAAAAATAATTTCGAATATAAAGTATTTCAAAAGGAATGTTTAAGTACATGATAGGAAAATAATTTCAGTGTAAAAATATATAAAACAATAGCACTTATTTTCTTTTTATAAAATCGATAGTGAAATGATAGTGATAAACATAAAAAAGGCTTTACAAATTATAAAAAAAAAAAAAACTTAATAATAAAAATCTATATCTAAATAATACATTAAATATTGGTTATAACCTAAAATTATTTTATTTAAACTGTTTTCTAAATTAGATACAGCGTTCACTTAATCATTGATTGATAAATTACAGTTATAATCTTCACAGCTTAATATATTTTTTGATCATTATGTCACAAACTGACGGACCAATATCTTTGCTCGACATAATTTCATCTATACGTCATTCAACGCATATCTCATATAAAAAAGTATTCATTAAATTTTGAATATTTCAAATTGTATCTAAAACATTTTTTAAGTAAACTTAATAAGCTCATTATGTTTGTATTCACAAACCATTTTAAAATCATAAGTCAACTGAGTTTTTTAGTTATAACAAAATTATTAGATAAAAATTTTATGTGGTTAACATTCAACACTTACAACAGATTTTAATAATTATTTAATATAAGTCGAATGAGCTTGGCGTAGCTTGCGCACTGCTATGCACACAAGGCACGGTTTTAGGCCTTAAAAAATGTGACTAATAAAAAGATCGCAATAATATAGTGCAAATCTGCCACAAAATGGAGCAATTTAACACCACAAAAACTTTTTATTAGAGAAATGTAGATTTTCATAATAATTTTCAAAAAGGCGACGTTTTTCTGCAAAGCTGGCTATGCAATAATATTGGAACTAGTCGTTTACTACAAATAAATTTGTTTTAGGCCAAACACAAAACTCCGCGAGCTAGATTAAAAAGAGTCATAAGTCACTCCCCCCGACCCTTGAACCCGCCCGCCCGCGCGGAGCAAGATAATTCAAATAATTTCCCCAATAATAATAACATAACACGACAAGTCCCCGCTTGCTCAGTAACCGGTAGCGCCCTAAGCCGAGGTTCGAATCCCACTATGGGATGCCCTTAGCTGTGCTGCCTAATTTTAAGTTCAACAGGTGAGAGGCCCTTCTGGCCCCACCGACACCCGGTAAAGCAGTCGAGGTCCCCCGCGGGACCACTGCATAAAAGCCCGCATCAAAAAAAAAAAAAAAAACCAAACACAAACGAACGGAGTTCACTGATTTCTTACCCTACGGCTACACTGTCGCGCTCTCTCTCGCACAGCGGCCGACGTCTCGCTG
Organism: Atethmia centrago; assembly: GCA_905333075.3. Lineage (NCBI taxonomy): Eukaryota > Metazoa > Arthropoda > Insecta > Lepidoptera > Noctuidae > Atethmia > Atethmia centrago. The sequence continues at coordinate 23,595,328 of HG995385.1, forward strand.
TACAACAGAGAGCGCGCGAAGTAAAGTTCGTGTTATCGCGACAGTGTAGCCGTAGGGTAATAGACCACTTATTATTACTGTATGCGTTTTTAAGCCGATTATGATTTATTTATTTCATACTTGGTCATTTTATGAGTATTCAACCGACCTAAGGCTGGCGTCACGCTGAGCGGATGATCCGCAACCGATGATCCGCGACGTACACATAATTCCTTAAGTGCACGGATTCGCACCTTTTTGGTGCAGCCGTGAGGCACACACTATTTATTCAAAACATTATTTTCACTTTTTTATTGTTATTTTTATTGTGTTTCACGAACTGTATCCAAATAAACGTTATTCTTTCTTTCTTTCTTTTCTTATTTACCGATTTCCACGGAGTTTTCGTCTTTTTACCATTGACCGTTACAAAATGTTATGACGTGGTGCGTTCGATATATACAAATTGGGCTCGACCAATTATTTTAAATTAAAGTAAGCTACAAGAGATTCAAGGCACGTTTTCTTACAAAATGGAATGCGTTTTTTTTTAATAATCATTGTAAAAGTTGAAAATTGTGGAATGCATGCATATTTTAGTGTGTAAGTAATAAGTATAATGTTTAGTAACACGATTTTAAGATTAAGTACATATTATAATTTTCGTATAGCGATTGGTCTTGATTTTTAAGCCTATTCCAAAGTTTTTTTGAATTATTTTTTAACTAATAATGTTCTAAAAATGCTTCAAACATTCCATAAGCATACGCCTAGATTATGATTATTTCTCTAAAATATTAATTTTCGCTATTGTTAGGAAACTTTTTGTTAAAATCTCTTTGGACTAAGCAGTCCACTACCGCCATTGTCATATCAGTGGCGTGTTTAGCAACTACACAATACAATTATATAAATTGCTATTTCCGGCTTCACCTTACTAATCTAAAATAATTCATAGAAAATTGACAAATTCATAATTATTTAACTCTAGTTTTTGATTAACTATGTAAAACATGAATTCTGATTTGATATAGCACCTTCCATAGGAAGTGAGAATAAAACTAAGTTTTTAAAGACGCTTCATACTACGGGTTTGATATAGACGACATAGGTACATCTGCGCCAATGATTTTTGGGTCAGGACCAAATTTTTGGCGTAATTGTACAACGGAAATGTATCGCACAGGAAAATAAATGCATCACAATATAATTATTAAGGTGTGTGTATATTTTAGGCAGGTAAGGTGTAATCAATTTGATTACACTTGCTTAAAATTTTCGGTATTCCGACGATTTACACACACCCTAATAATTGTACTGTGCGTTGTGTCATTGAGTTTAAGATTGGGCCCATTTAGACGTAAGCAGAATTTTAGTAATTTTTAACGCCCCTCCCCCTTGTCAGCATTGGTAAGCAAAGCTCTAACCCCCCTTCTATGCTTACGTAAACACTGGTATATAATTATATTTAATCTGTTATAATTATATTTCTCATGAATTGTTATTCATGAGTCTAGAAATAAGGAATTTATAGACTATACAAGAATCGAATTCCCATTTAATTTCCTTATTTCGATGCTTTATAAATTAACCATAAAACACCGCGTGAGAGCGAATCAATATTAATTATTTTAGGGAATCCCTGAAAATGTTTCTCCCTTTCGAACATAGACAAGTAGGGGCGCCATATTTGTTCAAAACAGAATCTTAGAACAATCCGAAAAAGTAAATAATCACCATTCAGACACACCCCCACATGTCATAAAAATAAACAAAGACCCCCTTTGGTGCTTAGATATTCTTTCGATAGTAAGAACCAAATGTAAGCCCAATTTAGTTTAGGGACCAGCTAAGTTTCATATTGAAGCTTGACCTTTAAACACATATGACCAATGGGACACATTTTCTTTTCTTAATTTCTCCAAGATTTGATACTTTAGGGCGAAAACCTGCAGTAAAACCACAAAGGGTGCTTGTGGCTAAGTAATAACAGCCGCACGGATCGTCCCATCAGGTTAAGCTACGCTTGCCGCGGTTGGTCCGTGGATGGGTGACCATCTTTACGTACCAAGACCCTTCCGTGCTTTTGAAAGCACGTTAAGCCGTTGGTCTTGGCTGTCTTTCGTGGATTTTAAGTCGTTACGGGTCGTCAGAAGCCCGAAAGTCTAAAATCTGTACATTATATGTCGTCTATAACAAATTCAAACAAAAATGGATGGAATTTGACACTTACGCAGTATTTTACAACTAATATTATTGTCAGTAACGTAACAATTTTACAGCTGAACAATAATGCCTATTTTTATCTTTGAAAGATTTAACAGTTTTATGATTTAAGAAATATGACTATTTCCTCTGATCGCAAAACAATGTGATGATTATAATTTAACTATAAAATACTTGATTGAGAATGATGAATGAACGAAAACAAAGACTGAATGATCGAATGAAATAAATTGAACGAATGATTTCTATTCGAAGCCTGATTGAATGAGTAAACATTATAATTTGATATGTTATGAAAAATTGAGCTAAAATCGAAGTCGATAGGAATTTGAAGATTATGTTCCTTTTCAAAGTACAAAACACATCCTAAATGGAATGATTGACATTCTTTTAATAAGATTTGAAATACGTAAAAAATACTATACACATATATTTAGGCACAATAATTAATTATATACTACTGGTTACTATGTTCATATGCAAAAGATATGTAACATGACAGCTGTATTCCCTAAAGGGTTTGGCAGTACAGTGTTACCACAAAAAACAGACACGCCTTAGCCACGTGTTTAGCAGTTGTTTAGCAAAAGTGATTTCACAAAACCATGTTTAGCCGTTGTTTAGGGTTAGACAATGTTTAGGCGCTGTTTAAATTTAAACAACATCAACCCCCTGTTTAACGCACGTTTAACCCTCGCACATTACATTCTCTCAGTACGTAAATTGCAATGGATATCTTCGATTACGCTAATTTTAATGATTTGGACGACATGGAATTTATGAATAGCTATCGTGTTCAAGTGTACCGAGTGCGATGGAATTCTTTCGCACATTACAATGAATATAACTTCAGAAAACGGTACAGGTTCAGCAAAGCTTTCGGAAAAAAAGTTGACCAAATATAAGATGATATTCCACATGATTCTCGTGGTAGGTGCTTAAATTCAAGTTCCCTGTGCCTTACGGAAGTGGGTTCGCCGTCAGGTAAGCGCCCTTTCCTTATTGTCTGTAGTTTTTGTCGTCATTACCGGTTGTCATTGTACAACTTATTTACTGCTATTATACAAGTGAATTAAGCAAAACTTGCAAAAATGTTGCTATATATAGCTTTGGCAAAGAAATCTCACAAGTTCATCAATATGCCGTCAACAGTCAACGAGCAACTAGACACAGTTAGAGAATTTAGAGCCATTTCCGATTTTCCTACTGTCGTTGGGGCTATAGACTGTAACCACAAGATTCAAGTTTCAAGATTACTTATTTGTGAAACCAAAAACCACATCAGGGTTAAAACTTCAATTCAAACCTCAACAAAATATCCTGATTCAATCAAACTGTCAGAAGCAAGAACTGTCATTGAAAAGTATGTTCCGTTCCGTTGTTAATGTACAAACAACTTTTTACATTTATGTATACACCAGCCGTTGCTGTTACATTGATGTTACCAATAGCTGACTTATTAATTTAATGAAATAGTAAGTACTTATTTTGATTTTTCTAACTTAGTTATTCCTTACAAACAACTGTTCAAACAAAAAAATTCGAAAGGAAAGAGAAAGGCTCAACAAATGAAATCTGCGTAAACGAAACGTTTCTTAGGACTGCCAAGTTAAAACAAGGATACGTCAGTTTAGGCAGTGTTTTGTTAGTTAGATGATAAACATGTATTTGTGGTAAGACATTTTAAACACTTGTTTTAAGCAGTGTTTATCCTTTAGACATTGGTGCCGATTCCCTTGTTCACAAACTAAACTAAATTTAAGTTCAGTGCATCTTTTTCTTTCTATTTCATTAAAAAAGGACAGAAGATAAGTTTTAGTTTAGTCCTGTCAAATTAATCAGCGCTTGACGAAAATTGACGTTATTTTAGAAGGCAAGTTTTTAATCACGTCTAAACTTGTATGGAGTAGTGACAGGCGCTGATTAATTTGACAGGACTAAACTAAAATTTATCTTCTGTCCTTTTCTTAATGAAATAGAAAGAAAAAGATGCACTGAACTTAAATTTAGTTTAATTTGTGAACAAGGGAATCGGCACCACTGTTTAACTAAACACGTGTTTAAATGTTGTTATTTTTTGTAGTAGGACTGATACAGTTTAAGTCCCATGTAATAGGCAGAGTTCATTACCATTAATTGGGCACGAATCCAGATTCCGGGCATGCGACTTAGAAAAATTCGTTATCGAAAAATTTAATAGCCCGCTGCCCGACTTAGGAATCGAACATTCAGCACTCACTTGCAGTCGAGTACATACGACGCTTGTAAGGCAAAATTTACTAAGCGACATAGGGCTAATTTTACTTTACATTTTAAAGTTTAATTTTTCAGAAAAAAAATCATGTAAATTCTGATTCAGATGATTAGGTAAATAAGATTTCCAAAACAGTAAGATTTACACCAGATTTTTTTTTCTGAAAAGTTAAAGTTAGCCTTATTTCGCTTAGTCAATTTTTTCTAGCGTCGAATTATGAATAAAAATAAAATAGCATATTTTTTGCATATGACAAACATTTGAATACTTGAGAATTATAATATCCGCGATAGGTTAATACTTCACTATCTCGTCTGTACCTAAGTATTGCTCCCTAATCTATTGTGACGCATAATTTAGCTATTTTGACACTTATTGCAGTATATATAAGGCATATAATGGAATGTTTTACGTAAGTACTAATGTTCGTCTCTTGCTTAGTTGCGTGGTTGAGGTGATGAAGTGAGATAGTATTTTTATTCGATTTTCTGTATTGTTTTTGTGTGAGGATATTATTTTTTACCATTTAGAAAGGGACGGGCAGACATGAGTGACAGGGACAACGCGCTAAGCCTACAAAGCAGAACTTATTCTAACGCCCGATTTCTGGAACGAAAAATATCGACGCGTCAAAATTAAAGGCAAGGCACGTGATACGTTTCATCATAATCAGCTTATAATGTTCCCACTGCTGGGACACAGGCAGCCTCTCGGTGAGAGGGAGTGGGCCGTAATCCACCACGCGGGCCCAGTGCGGGTTGGTAGATGTCACATGTCTTCGAATTTTTGGTTCTAAGACATGGTCGGTTTCCTCACGATGTTTTCCTTCAGCGTTTTGAGAGCAGTGGTGATGAAATAATTTACACAAAGTAAAGCGCCAGCCTGGGTTCGAACCCACGACCTACAACTTGTAAGTCGGGGCCTTTCTTTACCACTGGGCCAACACTGCTCTAGTGATGCGTTTAGCTGCTGATAAATTCATTCAACCAATCACAGCAGGTTAATTTTTGTACTATTACAAAAAAAACGATCCAAAAATTCGAATACATGTTCATCCACCAACCCGCACTGTGCCCGCGTGGTAGATTACGGCCCACTTGCTCACACAGAGTGGAGGCCTGTGTCCCAGCAGTGAGAACATTATAGACTGATTATGCTTATGATACACTTCTATTCAAAATTGGTTGAACAGATAGCGGTTAAAACTATGCTATTATCTTAAGAGGCTTACAACACCTAAAGCGCGGTCACTGCCGGACTGCATAGAAAAGAAAGAGAAGCGCAATGACACAACGCTGGTAATTAATTGCAAATATGAAGCAATTATCTATTTACAAAAAATCTATTGAATGGAGAAAAAAATTAAAACACTATTATACTAATATGTTGCTTGTAGAATTACCTGACATAAAATCAGAATAATTGCATGTATATTAGTATGGTTTTTAATCATTAAAAGAAATTTTTGAGGTATCTTCGTGATTTTTTTCCATCATATCAAATTAATTATATTATGTTTTCAACACACTATCTACCTAGCATATATCCTGAAGAATATCATATATTTTTCTGATTTTGTTTACTGCACTGGATCATATACTTTTACGCATTATAAAACTAACAAAATTTGCGTTTAGGTCCTGTAGTCCCCTTAATAATAATAATTTCGTATAATACGCCCATGATTGCTTCTATACGGAACTACTTTTTCATCACCACGTCACCCCAACCACGTACATCTCACTTAGTAACAATGTCGCACCATATTCAACACTATGAGCTAGCCGCCCGCTCCTCCCCGGCGCGGTACCGCCGCAGTATGTACTAGAGGTGCAGCACCTGCCCGTCGTCCTTGGACGTGATAGGGAAGGCCGCGGGCTCCGTTTCTTCCAGCGTTACGGCCGTTAGGTCTACTATTTCGTCGTGGTCGTCTTGGTCGAATCTGCGGATAATACCAAATAATCTGTTAGTATTTTTGGTAGTAACTTTTTACATTTATATCTGTCTCCTTCTTTTAAGAAAGAAAGATATTTTATTTGGGACACGCACAAGAAATACAAAAAGTAAAAAAGGAGCATTTAATACTAACAACATTTACATATTTGTTCGAATAAACAAAATACAAAAAATAATGAAGACTTGTGCGAACGCTAAAAAGGCTTCTATCTCAGCATAATGCTGCGATATTTACAAAATAAATACCGCGGCGCTGGTATTCTGATGGAGTGCGCTGTGATGCCTAAGGACACATATTCTTCTCCTTTCTTGTTCGTGTGGTTAGTGACTAACCTGGTGTCACAGTTTTTATGCCGCCCATTCAGCATAATGCTGCGATATTTAAAAAATAAATACCGCGGTGCTGGTATTCTGATGGAGTGCGCTGTGATGCCTACGGACACATATTCTTCTCCTTTCTTTTTCGTGTGGTTAGTGACTAACCTGGTGTCAGAGTTTTTATGCCGCTTATGGGCCTCTGACTTGGCTTCACATGCCGTCGAGAAATACCTCTAAGGCATGCTGGCCACCATGTTTTCCTTCACCGTTTTTTAAGCAAGTGATAATTATACAATACGCACAACATGAATCCGAAAAGTCAGATGATTTTATTTTTTGTATTCTATTCTTTACTTAGTAAAATTTATTTCATCACCACCGCCCGCAAAACGGTGAAGAAAAACATCGTCAGGCAACATGTCTTAGAAACAAGAATTCGAAGACATGTGACATCTACCAACCCGCTCTGGGCCCGCGTGGTGTATTACAGCCCACTCCTCTCACCGAAAGCCCTGTGTCTCAACAGTGGGAACATTATAGGCAGATTATGTATTATGTGGCGGAGGATTATCGTGGCGGATACTATTCTCCGCCACTGAACTTAAACGGATGCTCCAGGAACTTAGTAATTTAAGCCTTGAGGTTGGACTAAAGATGAATATGTCGAAGACCAAAGTTATGTGGAACGAAACACTTGGAAGAATAAAACTAGACACTAGATGGGGACACAAAACAATAAGTCCAGGAATACCTTTACTTGGGCCAAGTAGTCTCCTTCCAGATCAAATCAAATCTTTTTATTGTGGGCATAGGTTATACAGGTTGAAATTGAAAACTTGCGTCAAACTGAAATGGGACATTGTATACATCATTATTAACAACTTTTACTAAGGGACCAAAGCTGTAATCCCAAAAAAAAAAAATCTGCTTTTCCTACATTTTGATGAGGTATTGCGAACATAAATGTAGGGGACAGCAGTTTTTTTTTTTGGGATTGTAGCTTTGGTCCCTTAATAAAAGTTGTTCATAATGATGAGTACAATCTCCCATTTCGATTTGTCGCATGTTTTCAATGTCACCATGTATATACAGATGTTAGGTAAATTATAGATCCATTATGTCTTGTCTAGTAGGCATACAATAATAAATTGCCAGGCGAGGCAAGATCGAGGGCCTTGTCCCACTGGCAATTTGCGAACGTGTTTCCAGCGAGGCGATTGTTTAACGCGCTCGCGGCGTGTGCGTAGTGAGCACGCCACGTGTGCGCAACGTGTTCGTCGTGTTTGCGTAAAAATAAAAAATAGATAGTATAACGTGTGACCTGTCCTCGTCCGGCTCACTGGAGGGCTGCGAGTGGCGCGCCGCGCTGTCCGCGGGCGCCGCGGGCCCGGCGCGCTGGTTGGCGGGCCGCACCGTGATGATGAGGTTCGACGAGTTCGCTACCATCATGTCCGTCACCTGCGGGCGACGATCAAGGAATTAGAAAGAAAGAAAGAAAATTTGATTTGTCACAGGAACACGTGCTTATAAAAGGCTATGATAATTCAAATAAATAATAAAACAAAACATATTTATGCTTATGAACACACAACATAAATAGTAGACAGCTGCACGCCGTGACTTTGACACTAAAAGTAAAAAAATGAGCATTTAAAACTAACAAAATTTACATATTTGTTCGAATAAACAAAATACAAAACAAAACAACACTTGTGCGACGCCAAAAAGGCTCATATCTCACCATAATGCCTTGATATTAAAAAAAAAAATACCAATGCGCTGATATTCTGATAGGGCCCGATGATATTGAGTATATGAGTATGGTGATAATGATGATGGCCAACTCTATTGAAAATATAATAATAATAATAAATATTTATTCAGTATTACAATTGGTAAAATATTAACACAAAATATTGGAAATAATCACAATAATAATATAATACGATATTTTAATTTAGACTCTCATTAGTCCCGAGATCAGAGGCTTTATTTCCCCAATTTGCAAGTATTATTGGACTATGGCCCAGAATCTGCATTTGTGCCCAGTTTAACAATGAATTATTATTATTATTTAGTTTATTTATTTTTTTACATATAAAATATATTTTTAAATATTTCTTGAAAAAAAGGTATAAAAAAAAAACATTTAAAAATATAAAAAATAGTGGTCCGCCGGTGTCGGGAGCAGAGTCCAAGCTACCGGTGGTTAGGACTCCAGAGACAGGAACCTCCTCACAATGCGGGCCGTATCGAGGAGTACTGCCTTCTGAATCAGGCCCTTGATCCAGCCGCCTAACGAGAGCCTCGAGAGATGATGGTTGAGGCTTTCAGCCATCAGGCCATTGGCCGTAACGACAATCGGCACAATGACAGCCGAGTCAACATTCCACATGTCAACAACCTCGTGTGCTAAGTCGAGATATTTTATTTGCTTCTCTTTCTCAGCTTTCACGATGTTTTCGTCATGTGGAATGGTAACATCGACTATCATTGCGCGGCGCGCTAATCGATCTATCACCACTATATCAGGCTTATTGGCGACAATAGTCCTGTCAGTAATGATAGACCGATCCCAGTACAACGTGACATGGTCATTTTCGAGAACTGGGTCGGGCGCATACTTGTAATACGGTACCTCAGAGTTCACAAGTTTATATTTCAAAGCAAGTTGCTGGTGAATAATCCTAGCCGCTTGGTTATGTCTGTGCAAGTACTCGCCGTTAGCCAGACGAGAACAACCAGAGATAATATGTCTGATAGACTCACCCGGATGGTGGCATGCCCGACACACGTCAACCGTCCCGTCCTTCATAATATGTCTCCGGTAGTTATTCGTCAAGATAACTTCGTCCATAATTGCACAGACGAAACCTTCAGTTTCCCCGAAAAGGTCCCCAAAACGTAGCCAGGATACGGACGCTAAAAAATCTACATCGGTCTCATGAAGAGCCCGATAGAAGCGCCCGTGTAGCTCCTTGTTTTGCCATATCTCCTTGCGGTCATCCGTTGTAAGTATTACAGGTTTGCACCAGTTCTCTTTAGCCATGGAAAGTGGGGTGAGCCCCTTGTCCACTGCGACCACATCACGGTGCATACCCACTTCGGTTTTCAAAAAATATTCCCTTAGACTGCATATCTCGCGGTTGTGGAGGGTCTTCGCATTTAAAAAGCCTCGACCCCCGGACTTCCGCGGGATGTACAGTCTCATCACCGATGAACGTGGGTGATGCATCCGGTTTGCGGTCAACAGTGTACGGACCCTCCTATCCAGGGCGTCGAGTTCGGTCTGAGTCCATTTGAGTATGCCGAAAGAGTACATCAAAACCGGCATGACCCAACCGTTGAAGGCACGCACCTTGTTTCCGCCTGAAAGAGGACTAATCAATACCTTCTTCAGACGGCCAAAAAAGCGCTCCTTCAATGATTGCTTCATGTCAGTAACGTTGATGCCTAACGCTTCCGACATACCCAAATACTTATAGCTTTCGGGTGAGGAGAGGGATCTAAGGTGTATGGAATCCGAAAGTTGAATTCCCTCGGATTCCATTATCTCCCCTCGCTTTACATGCATGACTGCACATTTGTCCATTATTATTATTATTATTATTATTATACACATGATCATTAAAAAAAAAAAGCGATCCCTCTGGCTCCAAAGTTGCACATACCTGGTCCAAGGTCTTGTTAGACACATCGATGCCGTTCACCTCCAACACCTCGTCGTTGACGCCCAGTAGTCCGGTGGACTCCGCCAGGCCTCCGGGAACTAGTCGTGATATGAAGATGCCGGGGGAACGTTCTACGCCGTTGGGTGTTACCCGGACTGAGGTGCCGTCTCTGGAAAAAAAAAAGTCTTTTAAGATGTACTTGTTTTGATAATCTATATTACATACATACAAATAAATAAGACTTAGAAATAATAGTTTATAATCGCGCCATTACAGTAATATTTCGGGACATACTTCCGACCAGTTTGAATTCGTATCGGGTAAAATTAAGATCTTTGTAGTGGTCTTTCAATCGATCATATGTCAAATATGATCTTCTTTGTAAGCTTGTTTGTTTGTTTTTTTTTGTTGTTTAGAAGCTGAAGGTAAAATTAAAACCGATTAAAAGACCACTCTTTTAATCGGTTTTAATTTTACCTTCAGCTTCTACAGGAAATTTTATTTCTTTTTCTACGCCCTAAACTAAAATTCGACAGCAAAACCCATGCAAGTTGCCAATGTGGTGTTCTCAAAAATCACTTCTTAGGGGCTTTAGGTTTAGAGTAAAACCACCGAATTATCAGTAAGTACACAACAACCCAAAGGGAACGTCTAGTCGCCACATGGGATAGAGCGGGACTCTCTTGAGGCGTTACCATTGAATTGTGCGCTACATTTAATAATATATCACACGTCTCAGCATTGAAACAGATTTTGAAAATTCGCAGTAATTTCTCCATAAATCTTGCAGCGACATCTTTTGTACGTAATTTTACCTTCAATCGTGCCACCCACGAAGACACGCCCACTCTTTTTCCTAATCGCTTACAGTGCAAGTCTGCATCCTTTTGCTAGTGTGTTTTACGAATTGCCTATGAGTGCGCACGCACACTACGATGAATAGAACAATTAGGAGAGCGTTACGAGTAGCGGTGGCCCAGTGGTAACGGCCCGCGGGAAAGTCCGAAAGGGTTACCGAGGCAACGCAGGCAACTGAAGGGACACGGGTGGGTTTTAGTCACTAAGAGTCTGACACACCCTCGCTCCGCCCAGAGCAGGAGAAGTTATTTGATAAATTCCCACCCAAAAAAAAAGTGGTAACGGCCGCGACTTAGGGCCTTATCACGCTAGCGAGTTGCGAGCGAGTGGAAAGCGGGGCGAGTGCGCAGCGAGGTCGCCGCGAGTTCGCAACGTGATCGCCACGAGTGCGCAACGTGTTCGCCGCGTTTGCGGAACGAGAGCGGTTGACGTGAGTGTACAAGAGAGAGCGAGACAAGCGAGTGTAAAATATTGTGAAAACGACATGACAACTAATAGAGAAGTATGGAAGAAAAAGTCATGTAGCGCCGACCACAAATAGATTGGGATAAGGGCAGGAGAATGGTGATGATGATGATGAATGATGACACTCACAACTCTTGAACGCGGTTTAGATGTTCTGATCGCTTTCAGTTACTTTTCGTTGGTGAAATTCGCCCTAAAAGTGCGTGGTTGTTGCAATAATGCAATCGTACCGTGTTTGTTTACAAAATAAGACATTTCAGGAAAAACACACTGTAGTGCAGGGTGCAGTGGTGGCCCAGGTGGCCGAAGGTTCGACCCCAGGCAGGCGCTTTACTTTGTGTAAATTATTTCATCACCACTGCTCTCAAAATGGTGAAGGAAAACATCGTGAGGAAACCGGCATGTCCTAGAACTAAAAATTCGAAGACATGAGACATCTACCAACCCGCACTGGGCCCGAGTGGTGGGTTACGGCCCACATCCTCCCACAGAGAGGAGGTCTGTGTCCCAGCAGTGGGAACGTTATAGGCTGATTATAGTACGGTCAACTACAACCCCTCGACCAAAAAATATTGAGCGGCGTGTTCGTTCGTGGATGGCACTATCTGTGTAAGCACGGCAGTGAATAAGTTGATGTTCCTTACCTAATAAAGAATCCTAGCGGTCGATCCGACCCGTGCTTCAGTAGTTTGACTCGCCGGCACGTCTCAGGAACTATATCTACGTCTATGATCGCCGAGACCTGAAATTGTTTAATGAGGAAATATTGATAAATTAGATTTTGCCAGCGGCTTCACGCGGTGTCGGCAGTTATCCTTTGAGAACGTACCACCTGGATCAAAAGTATCCTTTGTGTTAATCCAGGTTATGAACTATCTGTGTGCCTAATTTCATCCAAATCCGTTCAGCCATTTTTGCGTGATTGATAAACAAACATCCAAGCTTTCATATTTATAATAATACCCACGTAAGTCTTGATCCTGTGGGAATATCAGGATAAAAGGTATTCTGTCCTAATCCAGGTCATGGTCTACCCATGCCCCAAATTTTATCCAAATCCGTTCAGCCGTTTTGACGTGAAAGCGTAACAAACAAACTCACTTTCGCATTTATAATATTAGTTAGGATTAGGAGGATTGATTTAACAGGTCCTGGGTTCGATCCCCGGGTCGTAGTGTTACAATATCACTCCTGTATTCCTCGAAGGGGCTTGCCTCTAAATAAGAATTAATATTCATTCAAAAGGAGAGAGACAGAGTTGTATTGATAATTTTAATTATTATTATTAAAAACAAAAAACCGGGCCGAGTGCGTGTTGGGACCACGCACAATGAATGGATCTCCAACTGCAAATGTAAGTTGATCGACTATTACTCGTTAACTTGTAAAGCGTACTTACTTAGCTGTAACACATAGTTTTCCTTTTAAATTCCTGAATCGAAAATGCTTTTCGCACACACCATATTTTTGATCAGCCTATCTAACGATACTCCATAACTTCGTCTATCCCAGACCATTACCATTTTTCTTTTTCAAGATTTTATTTTTGCACTTTGTCGACATGATTAATATGTATTACCCATGCCAAATTTCAGCTTTCTAGTACTAAGAGTCTCTGGGTTAAGCCGAGGACAGACGGACGGACATGGCGAAACTATACGGGTTCCTTGTTGACTACGGAACCCTATGTTTTGTTTTTCTTAAATACATATTAAATTGTTGCGGTCGCAAATCATAGTTAGATCAATACAATACCTATACAACCTGATACTGACCTACAAAATGCAAAAAAAGTAAGGAAAAATCGCAGCTACCCTTTTTTTTGGTGGTAAATTATCAAATAACTTCTCCCGCTCTGGGCGGAGCGGGAGGGTGTGTCAGACTCTTACTGACTAAAACCCATCCATGTGTCTTCCGTTGCCTGTGTTGCCAGGGGCCTCGGTATTCCTTACGGACTTTCCCACGACCCCGGCAGGCATCGGCCCTGGTGGACCCCTACACTTGTGCTGACGACATCTCTTTGAGTCACCGTTCTCAAGCCAGCGTCTACGGTGGCGGGAAATCCGCCCGGGATTCCCGACGCCCAGGGCGTTTCCTGCGGCGGCTAGGGGCGAGAGCGCGCGTAATTAGCCTTTCCCTCAACCGTCCCGCCTCCTCCTTCGCGAGCATTACTGCTTCGCAGAAGGAGGTGACGGCTGCCCATGCCCTCTCGCTTTATGGCCTGAACCAGCGGCTACCCTGGCGCTTTCGCCTTAACATCATTTTTTTACACTGCTGGACAAAGTTCTCCCCCAAAGTTTTCCATACGTCTTTGTCTGCTGCCTTTTCCGGTCAAGAACGGGTCTAGCTCGTCGCGCCAGCTTTTCTTAGGCTTGCCTCGGTGACGACGACGTAAAACTTACCATTCTAAAATCATGAGGGTTCGATATAGCGAGCCCCTTGTTCTTGGCTGGCGTTCCACTTAGTATTGAGGAGATTATGTTCCTTGGTCGCATCGTCCCATAGCCGTTTAGCTCTTCCAAGCTGTCTCCTGAAAATAAAATAAAATATTGTTAAATTAAAAAGAAAATGGTTTTATTGCATAATCAACCTATAATGTTTCCATTGCTGGGACGCAGGGATCCTCTCGGTGAGAGGGAGTGGGCTGTAATCCACCACGCGGACCCATTGAGGGTTGGTAGACATTGTGGTGTTGGTAGATATACATTTGAGAGCAGTGGTGATGAACATCTCCAGGATTTAATGTCAATAGCTTGTTTAAAGTTTTATAATGCCTTAAAGTATATGAACCACTGCAGTAAACAAAATCAGAAAAACATATGATATTCTTAAGGATATATGCTATGTAGATATGTGTTGAAAACATAAAATAACTAATTTGATACGATAGAAAAAAATCACGAAGATACCTCTAAAAATTTCTTTTAACGATTAAAAACCATACTAATATACATGCAATCATTCTGATTTTTTGTCAGATTATTCTACAAGCAACATATTAGCATAATAGTGTTTTATTTTTTTTATATAATCTATAGATTTTTTGTAAATCGATAATTGCTTCATATTTTGCAATAAATTACCAGCGTTGTGTCATCGCGCTTCTCTTTCTTTTCTATGCAGTCCGACAGTGACCGCGCTTTAGCTGTTGTCAGCCTCTTAACGCCAAGAAAACATGACCATTACTAACTCCATCAAATTTATCTCACGGTCGACCCGCGACCCGCGGCCATTGGTATGCCACTATGCATTGCAAGTTTCCTAATAAGTACTAGGTTAGCAGACAATGAAACAATTCGCTATTACTACATCTATACACCATTACTCATTAGTCATTACTGATATCACTATTTTAGGAATAAGTTTTGCAATAGCGAGATTTGTGCAAAATTTGCTGTTGCTTGATTTATCCGCAATATTTTTTTGGAGTCAAATGGTACTTTTTGGATGAGTTGGGTCCAGTAGCTGCAGGCTTAGCATGACACTCTCTATTTCTTCGAAGAATAGACACGGCTCTTTCTATACAAAGTGACATTTCGTTTCTCAGTTTTTGACATCTCACCGTAGAAATCCTTCTACAATCTGTCATCTTGTATTTCGTTTCTAACGATCTTTGTCTAGGTCCTTTTTTATGTAGAAAGATCTCTACGGTGGGATGTCAAAAACGGAGAAACGAAATGTCACTTTGTATGGAAAGAGCCGTGTCTATTCTTCGAAGAAATAGAGTGTCATGCTAATCCTGCTGGCCACGTTAATAGCAGACGTTGGTCGGTGGCGTTTATGAGATTCTCAAAAGTGTAGGTGTATGGCCACTTGGGATACTAGCAAGTGGGTCATGTTCTAGACAGACACCACACTCCACTGTACCCCTTAAAAAAATAAAATGTGTAAGATCGAAAGACCATTGGCAGAATAGTGTGCTTGCTGATGCTCCGGAATCCAACATATCAACCTGGACTTAAGAACCGACTGCTCGAGGACCTCCTAATTAACACCTTAAGGCGCAGATATATGGCGCCGCGGCGTGAGCGCGACGCGTATTTATATGGCCAAGGTCAACGGCGATTACCCGACCCTTAAACCGGTCGTTAGGATTAAACACGGATGGTAATCGCAGAATGTTAGGATGAGGTTATCCTTTAAGACCCCGGATTGCTGTACGAAACTACGGTTCAATCATACAAAACAAAATTATTTAAAAAAAACATCAAAGTTTCAATCCACATCAGCACACAGGCAATCGCCGACGCCTTTACAATTAAGTACGCTACATATTCTAACGAGATCATTGCCTTTAATCCGTACTGCAATGCATCACTGCGCACGTGACATTGTTGCGTCAAATGAGAGGAGCGGGGAATTTGTCGTACTGTAGGAAAGTAACAGGACATGTCTTGAAAACTGAATACTTGTGGGAGATTGGCTGCACCCAAACAGATTTAAGCTGCACCCTTGCAAACTCAAAGCCAAATAATTTATTTCAAAGACACTTGATGAACGTCAAAAATTACAGGAAAATAAAATTGATTCTAGATGCCTCTGCCAAAATTTCTTAAGATCGGTTTAGTTTAGATCAAACGAGGGAATCCTTATTCTATCCCCATTCAACCAAATTCGTTTAGTGTAAACA
The DNA here is from genome assembly GCA_905333075.3 of Atethmia centrago. Lineage (NCBI taxonomy): Eukaryota > Metazoa > Arthropoda > Insecta > Lepidoptera > Noctuidae > Atethmia > Atethmia centrago. The sequence goes on from HG995385.1 coordinate 23,611,685, forward strand.
GAGACAGAGCATTCTATCTCATATCTATTCATACTAAAATTTCCCGCGATCTAGGGAAAGTCCGAAAGGGATACCGAGGCTCCTGGCTACACAGGCAACGGAAGGAACACGGGTGGGTTTTAGTCAGTAAGAGTGTGACACACCCTCCCGCTCCGCCCAGAGCGGGAGACGTTATCTGATAATTTCCCACCCAAAAAAAAAGAATATCAAGAAAAGAATGCGCTTGCCCTTAAGACGCTGACAACACTTAAACCGCGGTCACTGTCAGACTGCATAGAAAAGAAAGAGAAGCGCGATGAAATAACGCTTGTATTTTTTGCAAAATATGAAGCATAGATAATTGCTTCATATTTTGCAAAAATTAGTTGAGTTACTGAAAATTGAGTTGAGTAATCGAAAATAAAAACAACTACGTTCTGCATTCAAACAAGACGTTTTTGTTATTAATTAAGTACGTAACGTATGTTGCTATTTAATACAGATATTTTGGTTTGAAACTCAAAGTAAGAGTTTAATTTAACGTTAGTTTGTATGTAGATTTTTATTCAAATCGTGTTTTGGTAACAACCAAGTTCTGGGAAACATGTTCAAAATTAACATATATTTTTTCCGCTACCACAAACTATACAGATTTGGCATTTTTTTTTCTTAAGGGAAGCCTATTTTGGTTAATTGGGTCTTGTCAGCGCCTTAAACTGTTCTGCGGGCTAATTACGTAACACACATAAAATGACAATTGATCGGAATGCGTTTCATTATGATAGATCACCTGGGGGGTAACCATCACCTCTTATAGCAGTATTAATTCAATATTACTTAGCGTGAGAAAGGGATGGAGCTATAAGTACTGTATAGCTCCATCACTTTCCCACTGTGAAGTAATATTATAATAATACTGCTTTATGAGGTGATGGTTACCCCCCTGGATTCATTGCGTTATTTACTTTGTTGAGCAGACGAATTTTTCGAAGCAATGGATTAGCAATATCCTTCAAAACTCTCGGATTGTGATTCAAACTGTGTAACGCAATTAGTGCTGGTGCTGTTCATTTGGTCTTTTTTTATTGTGTGGGAAATTATCAAATAACTTCTCCCACTTTGGGCGGAGCGGGAGGGTGTGTCAGACTCTTACTGACTAAAACCCACCCTTGTTTCTTCCGTTGCCGTGTTGCCAGGGGCCTCGGTATCCCTTTCGGACTTTCCCACGACCCCGGCAGGTTCGTTAGGTCTAAGCCCACTTTTATCAAAATTGAATGGAAACTTCATGTCTGGGGAATGTCGGACTTCGAAATCCTTCTGCTCTTATCCTATTTTATTTGGGGTCGGCATGGTATTTTTTTTTTCTTCCTTAAGAAGCTTCCGGGGAAGCGAACATTGACTTGACAGCTGATAGATGGGTCAGGACCAAATTTTTGACGTGTTGCACAACGGATATCACAACGGAAATATATCACACTGGAAAATAAATGCAGCGCAATATAATTATTAGGGTTGTGTGAATATTTTAGGCAGGTGTAATCAAATTAATTACACTTACCTAAAATATTCCGACGATTTACACACACCCTAATAATTATATTGCGCGCATTTATTTTCCAGTGTGATACATTTCCGTTGTGCAACACGTCAAAAATTTGGTCCTGACCCAGATATGCTATCAGCTGTCAAGTCAGTGTTCTAGGGATACAAATTCTCTCCCAAGCATTAGAAATACCCTCGTTAACGTCTGTCAGTCAAATAAATGTGACCTGTCAATTCAATCCACTAACCCTACAAATATCATGTATTCCGCATCAACAAGGAAAAACATTTACCCAAACTTGACAATGCCTCTCAAATTCTGCGCAAAAACTGTCAATCGTGAACCAACCCTCTAAAGTCCAGTGTTTTCTAACAATGAAAGAAGCCCGGCTTCTCCAAATAAACCGCTTTCCTATTAAGAATTAAACCGGTTCATCTCCATCTATTTACGTCGTTTCGTGTCACGGTCATGGGTCGTATGTGTACACAATGCATGGCCTCAATGTTGCCGGTTACCTCTTTTGTATGACGCCGGAAACGTCGGAACACGGCAGGTTAGGTTGGAACGGAACTGTGTGAAATATTTCGGGGCGTTAGACGAGTCAGTATTATGTGATATTTTTTTGACGTGATAACGTCTTATAAATCGATGAACGTCGGCTGCACGCACGAAAAAGCATGACTCATCGTCACGTTCCGCCTGAGCCGAGCGTGCAAGCGAGAGCGCGGAACTAGCGATTGAGAGGCACGATCGGCCTAAGCGTTCGGCTTGTGGCGCATCTCTCTCTCGTTATCACGCAAAATTATCGTCCGATAACCGACTTTACAGACAACCAATTTTTTTATGATGTATTTAGCTTCAGTAATTAAGTTGTGAATATTGTTATTGGTAACCGCTGGGGTCAGCGAAATACATTAGTTCGACAAGTCGCAGGAATGACAGGGATTTTTGGTTCCATTTCGTCATACACTATTAGCTGTTACTAAGTAACAACAGTTGAATATCAAGGGATTGGAAACATGAACTAAAAGGCAGGAGATAAACTAATGAAAGTATTGATAAATGGTATTTTATTTATGTAAATTGGTTTTTAAAAACACTTTTACACGTCAAAAGAAAGAAGAGTCAAGAAGTTCCTAACCAACTACACTAAGAAGAAACACCAGACAAACTCAGAGGTCTTGATTTCCCACTGCTGGGACACAGGCCTGCTCTCTGTGAGAGGGCGTGGACCGTAATCCACCACGCGGCCCAGTGCGGGTTGGTAGATGTCGCATGTCTTCGATTTTTTGGTTCTAGGACATGCCGGTTTCCTCACGATGTTTTCCGTCGTTTTGAGAGCAGTGGTGATGAAATAATTTACACAAAGTAAAGCGCCTGTCTGGGTTCGAACCTAGGACCTACAACTTTTAAGTCGTGACTGTTACCACTGGGCCACTACTACTCTCCCGTTAAGTTATATGCGAACTCAGAATACGGCTACGGCATCATTCTGTAGTTGCTGCAAGGTGGAACTGCAACGCGGAATCGCAATGGCTTCCTTCCGTCCCTATGTAAATAATTTTATGTAGGCAACTATGTAATTCTATAAGACGGATCGATAAGACGACACGGTTGGCGCAGTGGATAAAGCGATTAGCTGTTGCGATGTCTCGAGGGTTTGATTTCCTCACCGAAGAATATTATGATCTACTGATATTTGCTCTGTGTTCCTTACAAAGATCAAGATGTTCGTACATACCCCACTAAGGGCGAATTGCACCAATGAAACTGAACGCGATCAACACATCTAAACTGCGTTCAATAGCTTTCATATCAGTGTCAATATTTCATAACAATGATGACCTGTGTGAAAGATGATAAGGTTAAAAAGGAAGTGACTACCGAGATGACAACTAATAGAGAAGTGTGGAAGAAAAATACATGTTGCGCCGGCCACAAGTAAATTGGTATAAGGTCAGGAGAATGATGACACTGACAACTCTTGAACGCGGTTTAGATGTTCTGATCGCTTTCAGTTACTTTTCGTTGGTGAAATTCGCCCTAAAAGTGCGTGGTTGTTGCAATAATGCAATCGTACCGTGTTTGTTTACTAAACAAGATATTTCAGGTAAAACACACTGTAGTGCAGGGTAAAGTGGTGGCCCAGGTGGCCGAAGGTTTGACCCCAGGCATGCGCTTTACTGTGTGTAAATTATTTCATCACCACTGCTCTCAAAATAGTGAAGGAAAACATTGTGAGGAATACGGAATGTCCTAGAACTAAAAATTCAAAGACATGTGACATCTACAAACCCTCACGGGGCCTGCGTGGTGCGGTTACCTAAATGTCCTTTCTTTGGTATTGCTCGACGAGTTGTTCTGAGTTGAGCTACACGATTAGGTAAATGCGTGCACTGACTGGACAGGTCTACTCAAATCTGTATGATTCTTTCCTCAAAAGACCATCTCAGACACCAATTTACACGGCCTTCACGTGATCTGACCTAGATTATGTCTGGACTTTAAAATATAAGACTGTGACCTCTGCGTTTGTTTCGGCCTCATCTAGTTTTAAAAATATGACTGACGTGTAAAAGTGTTTGTACAAACCTACGTACAGAAATAAAAATAATTTACCATTTACGGCCCACTCCCTCTCACCGAGAGAAGGCCTGTGTCCCAGCTGTGGGAACATTATAGGCTGATTATGCTATGCTTATGCTACACTGTAGTGAGGAGCAGGTGATGTTTTATAAAGACAAAAACTATTAATTCTATGCAAGCTGCAACTTCCATACGAGATGGTCTCTACAAAGTGTGAAACCTAACGAGATAATGCGGTTCACAATTAGCGTTTAATCAGTGGAGCGTCACGCGACGGTAGCCATATATAATAAACAGTAGGTATGCATTGCACCGTGACTTGAGTTTGTACTAATTTCGAGAATATTAAAAAAATATTAGGTAGATGAAATTCGTAGCTGCATTTATCCAAATTCAAGAAAAGAACATAATTCTCAATTTTTTTTCGTAGCAGTCACTTGTGGGTCTCCATAATCAGCCTATAATGTTCCCACTGCTGGGACACCGGCCTCCTCTTATCAAGAGCGAGTGGACTGTAATCCACCACGCGGGCCCAGTGCGGGTTGGTAGACGTCACATGTGTTCGAATTTTTGGTTCTAGGACATGCCGGTTTCCTCACGATGTTTTCCTTCACCGTTTTGAGAGTAGTGGTGACGAAATTGTTTACACAAAGAAATGTGCCTGCTTGGGTTCGAACCCGCGACATACAACTCGTAAGTCGGGGCCATTACCACTAAGCCACCACTGCTCTAGATGCACGATTTTCTCTAAAACTACTGAGCCGTTTGTTTTTACTGCTATTCTTTTGACCTCATGGCTATTCAGACATCTTTGCTGTTTTTTTTTTCTAATAGCTGTTGACTCAGTGATAGCTAAAGTAGAATTATTAATTCACTAACTGGGGTAATCTGACATGTGCTAAATGTCACTTTGTGTAATAAAACGGTCATATTTATTCTAATCTAGACTTTTACACTTATTATACATTTATTTTCAACATCTGCCTAGCCTCTATCCCAACTATGTTGGGTTCGGCTTCCAGTCTCACCGGATACAGCTGAATACCAGTATTTTACATGGAGCGACAGCCTATCTGACCTCCACAACCCAGTTACTGGGTAACACGATACCCCTTGGTAAGACTGGTTGTCAGACTTTCAAGCTTCTGACGACCCGTAACGACTGTCAAAGAACTACAAATGACAGCTGGGACCAACTGCTTAACGTGCTTTCCGAGGCACGGAGGGGTCTTGGTATGTAAAGATGGTCACCCATCCACGGACCAACCGCGGCTGTTATTACTTAGCCACAAGCCCCTCCATTATACATTTATTTTACGCTTATATGAATCGATTAAACTTAGCGATCATCAATACAATAAATATGACCATTTTATTACAAGATGTGACGACAGCTAGCACATGTAATTACTCCAGTGAATTATAATTCGACTATATGTATTAATACTGATAGCTATTGCTTGTACTCATTTGTCAGGTATTGGCAGACTCTGATTATGGTTCGAATAAGACCTATAACAAGGTGTTGTTTTGAACCTGCAAAACATTTCAGGAGGTTGTTATGAAACTCGTAAATAATCGTATAACAATACGATACCAAGTCAATAATCAATAATAGGTACTTTTTATTTTAGATTTTTAAATTTTATCTTTTCTTTTTATTTTATTTTTTATTATTATTTTTTTTTTGTTGATTCGCGTCGAGAATCACTAACATAATTACCTCCTAAAATTTTTTGCAGGTCCAAAACAACACCTTGTATTATCTGCAAGTAAATGATTCATATTCTTATTAGATTTCGTTAGTCAAGTTCTAAATCACAAGTCATTTATTCAAACGAGGCTGAGAATCAGCACTTTTCGAACGTCAAAATTACATAAGACAGTCCCCCAAAAACGCCCGCCCTTCACCACTTCCTAGTGCTTTAGCTGGGAAGAAGTGGCGCAACAAACTCCCTAGCAACACACCTGTCTGTTTAGTTAAATAAAGTAATGATGATCAAGACAATTCTAATAGTTGCATACACGGAAAAAAAGGATCTCTTCAGCGAAGAATATCAATATTCTCAGAAAAAAATTGTTTCAATCCAAGTAAATATTTTCTTAACGTAAGTAAATGTACTCAGTCCAAGAAAACCTGTTTACTCAAATTAAGAATAATAAATACTTGGTTTTTATTCTTGACTTAAGCAAATATTTTTTATTCAAGAATATAATAATCTTAATTGAAGAAAAAATCTAGTTTTAATATCTAATATTCTTAAAATTAAACTTAATAATTCTCATTTAAGTATGTCTTCGAAGAAGACAATAAAACTAAGACAACATTTTACTTCATTCAAGAATATATTGTTTCCCCCATAGGTATATGAATCAATATTTGTCTTGACCAAAAGGATATTGTCTTAATTTAAGACATCCTTTTTTACCGTGTGGGGAAAACTCGATATCCAATTAATGACTCGTGGGTGTCGTAAAAGGCAAGATTGCTAGCTATGTTAAGGTGTTGCAACAATGGAAAGGTATATTCCATAAACGTCCATTAAAGCGGTTTATGAAGAAGCCATAATAGGAAAGCTCATTGAAAGGTCTCGTCCACGGAAGTAGGTACTATCGCGAGCTGCTAAGAATTTTAAAACTGTAAAATCTATCGCAATCAGCGACAATCAATGTCAAAAATGTAGGTAAATGAAACGTATTTTTGACCAAATTCGAATGAAATTACCTACAATCGAACGTTCTAAATGACAACCCACTTCCAAAACAACACTACAAAGTGAAAAATAACTTTAATTTCGGAAGTCGGGTGTCTTTGGATCTGTATTTTAGAGTTTTGCCACCGACTTCCGAAATTAAAGTTATTTTTCACTTTGTAGTGTTATTTTGGAAGTGGTTGTTTTGAAAGTTTTTAGAACGTTCGATTGTAATTTAATTCGAAATCGGTCAAAAGTACGTTTCATTTACTTACATTTTTGGGATTTGTTGTCGCTGAGATGAGATTGCGATAGATTTTAGCTTTTAGAGCCAGCACATACCAGAGCTGCAGAGGGCTGCAGCTCTGGTATGTGCTGGCTCTAAAAGCTTATGGTCTTAGACCTTGTTTCAAGGAACATCTATGTAGAAAACAGAAGAGAAATTTGTCTACAACTCAGAGCAATGCCACGCCGAACCTACTGCATGCGATATTGGAAAAAAATTGCATGCAGTGCGGCAGTTATAGTTGTTTTTCAGAGATATATGCAGTTTTGCACAAGGCTAGGTCAATTACTATTTACCATAATCTATAGTTATTATTTTTGTTTTTGCGATAAATCAAACCATCGTTTCGGATTCGAAAGGCGCAAACTAGTAATTCTGGTTCTAAATTCGAATTCCACCATAAATATCATAAACTGATAACAACATAATGTATGGGCGATTTGTTTACATAAATGTCACATCAAATTTGGCTCAAGTATAATCAAACATACTCAGCCAACTAATTCGGGTTTGTCCAAAACACTGATCAAAAGTAAATAAGTACACAGTGACAATACCAAGCCCTAAAATTTATATGTATCTACCAAACAATGTACAACAGGCCATTATGAACCTTATGGCCTTGGAATAAATGTTGTATTGTAATGACGGTGGGAGTGCATGGCCATAGTGTCACATTCTATGCTAATTAAAAGTCTTTATCAGCACAATGGGTGTCGGTACCAGTACGTCTTTCTATAGAGATCATGGTTTTTTAAAGATTTATGTTTTAATTGAGGATGAGTCATTATGGGGTCTGTGGTTTCTTTTTAGGCTGTCATGTAGGTTGATTAAAACACCTGTATTTTGATTTTGCTATTGATAGGCTACAATAAAAACACATTTGGCTCTATGGTTTTAGGTAGGTACTTAAATGTTTAACTTATTTTGGTTAGGATGTGCAAACAAATGCATAAAAAGCTGTGCTTAACTGGAACCAAATTGCAATTATTATGTTTATAACAGCCGAACAGGCCAATCCAAGGTTAAGCTACGTACGCTTGCCGCGATCGGTTCGTGGATGGGTGTCCATCTATTACATATCGAGACTCCTCCCGTGCCTTGGAAAACACATTAAACCGTTGGTCCCGGTTGTTATTTGTAGATCTTTGACATTTGTTATGGGTAGTCAGAAGCCGAAAGCACAAGTCTGACAACCAGTCTTACCAAGACTATAGTGTTATCCAGTAACTGGGTTGTGGAGGTCAGATAGGCTCCATGAAAAAAAGGGATTCATCTGTATCCGGATAGAATGCAAGCTGACCCCATGATAGTTGGGAATAGGCTGGGCAGATTGATGGATGTTTATGTTGTTTAATAAACGTATATAAGTGTGAAAAGTAGTTAATTATACAAATTTCCAGTTAAAATACATGTAGTATTGCCAGTGCTTGATTAACAAACAAATATTATTTTTGTTAAATTTGGTATATGGTTCCATTCAAAAGAAAGAAAGAAAGAAAGAAAAAAGATATTTATTTGGGACACGCACAGGAAATACAACAGTAAAAAAAAGGACAAAACTAACAAAAGCATGAAAACATAAAAAAAAATAACATAATAGTGAAAACAAAACGAGGCCAAAAAGGCTCCTATCTCAGCATGATGCCGCAATATTTAATTTAAAAAAAAAACAAATACCGCAGCGTTTGTCTGTCAAAATGTCTTACTATTAAAATTATGAGTTTCAATAATTATTTTTACACCTACCTTTCCTCTGTATAATAACCCTTAGCAGTGGTCTGGCAGTGAGCAGCGCTCTAGCGAGGTTATCATCGTTGTTGATTGGCAACAAGTCTCCGTCCCTTGGGTCTGTGTAAGATATAAGGAAGGCCACATCGTGAAGCCTGTGCAATTTTTCTATCAAGGCCTTGAAGTCTTCATACTTGAGCTTTTCAGTACGACTGAGCGAAAATCTACGGAATTCTGCATCGAACTGTGAAGAGAGAGAATTTTTATTTGTCATGCTACTTGTTTAGAACATTATTAGTATTTATATTAATACGTAAAACTAAGCTATATTTTTGTGCAATGTATGAGTTTACAACAGGATTGCAATAGGTGAGGAACAAACAAATGAAATGCGGTTTGATAGTTGCCATTGAAACCGATTAAAGAAAGAAAGAGAGAGTGACATTTATACACAGTTTGTGACACAAAATAAAAATAACAATAAGATGATACATTGCAGCTTTTTAATTTTATAGTCCACATTATTTTTATTCAATGATTAGTTTAACATATATATTATTAAAGCATTGAGTTTTATGAAAACTAGTGATCTTAGCCAGATATTCTTAGAATTAACAGAATTGAATAATGTTATTGGGTTTTCTATCTGGAATTTATCAGTAGCAGCCCGGTGTCTGGATTTGTGCCCGGTTTATTGCAATAGGCTCGCACCCTATTACATGGGGAAATGTGGGTATAATATAGGTACATCTCTGCTTAACCTTTCGGGGACTGATGCGTGATGTTATGTTATATTATGTATAATTGGTAACTTAATACAGAAAAACAAAAAATATCCTGAATTTTTTGCATAAACAATCATTTGTAATGTTGAAATAACTATGTTTATAAACACTTTTTTAAGTGGTTGTTAATTTCACTTATCTTCAACAAACCTAATTCCCAAGACACTACAATGAGTTAATTGCTCAAAACATCTTTTTCATCAATGCAATGATTCAAGTTTTCGATGGAACTATTTTCTTACTATCAATTAACATTTAAAGCTTGTAAACACACTAATAAGCTATTTTGTTAGCTTAATTACGGAAGGAAAACATTATTTTTTAAGGAATTCGAACAATTTCCGAGTCCATGCTTCCTTTTAGATAGTAATTCTCAGTAGAATATTTTTTTTTTCACATAGAACTCATCATGTCAATGAATACTCGTCCCTATGGAAATTCTTTAGCGGAATATTGCCAAATTTTAACATAATAGTCTACACAATCCTGTCATCTCTTAATAGGTCCGAAAATTCGCGTGACTCTTCAAGTTTGGTCAAGAAATTAGAAATTCTTTCCCACTTACCTTAGTTTTGACTTCCACAGTTTGACTGTCAATACGAGCCGCTATTTTGTTCTTCGACATCTCTAAAGCATTTAATATAAAGCACTAACACTATATAACTATTCTCAAAACATTTAGGCACTTAATTTCAAACACAACATTGTAAAATATCAAAAGTTTTATTAAATTATTGATATGACGGTGTCCATTCCACTCGCGTCGTAATTTCAGTAAGTTTGTTCTCAGTTACAACATTTTTCATGCGTTAGTAATACATGACACTATGGATTCACCAATGACAGTACAGAAAGAGAACATTTTGCTAAAGTAGTTCATTAATAATTGGCCACAATTACAGACGACAAATAAAACAAATAACGACAGTTGTTTCTTTGATTCCCACCACGCAGTATTCGGAAAAGTTATAAGATTATATCTTATAAAGAAAGGACATTTTATTTTGTATTTTTTTTGTCATATGATTTCGTTATTTTTTTTGGTTAGTAATTATTATTTTTGTAGAACAGTGGTGGCCTAGTGGTAAAGGCCGCGACTTACGTGTTGTAGTTCGTAGGTTCAAACCAAGACAGGCGCTTTACTTTTTTAATTCATCACCACTGCTCTCAAAACGGTGAAGGAAAACATCATGAGGAAACCTGCATGTCCTAGAAATAAAAATTTGAAGACATGTGACATATAAGAATCCGCACTGGGCCCGCGTGGTAGATTACGGCCCTCTCCCTCTCACAGAGAGGAGGCCTGTACCCCAGTAGTGGGAACATTTGTCATACGTTTATACATTTTATGGCACCTGTCCCACCGCCTTATCATTAAAGAGATACAAATATCAATAGTTGATCGACTGTCCAGGCTGCCGATGCCGCCGAGAACTCTTTCTCCACTAGTTTGTCGCAACAACAAGAGCTATCAAAGAATCAATTCGCTCAGCGACGCTCGTTTGGCGGGCAGAAGACCCGCTGAGCATGGAATATTGATATGGAGGTACATCTCCTCGTTGGTCTGGGTGGTCGCAACCGCTACTGCTGAACATGAGGTTCTGGGTTCGATTCCCAGGTCAGGCAGTCTTATTGGGTTTTTCCATCAAGAAATTCTGAAAAGCAGCTTTGGAGTCTGGATTTGTGTCCGGTTAATGCAGTAGGCTCGCCCCTATGACATGTGATTTAAAACATAACTGGAGAAATGTGGGTGTACCCAAAGTAGGTACACACGGCTACACATCAAGCTATACATTTCCAGTATAAGCTGATCTCGCATTATATAGGATTTCCGAACAATGCGAGGTCAGCGTAAACTGGAATGTATAGCTTGATGTGTAGCCGTGTGTACACCTTCCGGGATTAAAGGCATGATGTTCAGGGACGGGGTTAATGTTCATGTACATATTTAGCCAGCCGTAGATTATGTAGGGTGGGAAGAGCGCGCGAAGCTAGCTTGAAAATTTTAACAACCGGCCTCGGATAGTTTAGGTTTTTTTTATATTTTCAAATTGAAATAGTAGTTACTTTTGCTTTATCGGCTTATGAACAAAACCGAAAGAATCAAGAAAAGGTAGATTATAATAGCAAGCAAAGCGAGCCTAAAAATGTTAGAACCTTTTGACCATTATCATCATCATCATCATCAAAATCATCCGATAGCAGTCCACTGATGAACGTAGGCTTCTCCAATTGCACGCCATTCATCTCGATTCTCGTTAACTTTCTTTCAGCTGGTACCAGCCACCCTGTGAAGATCATCGCTCCTCCTAGCTTGAGGGCGTCCTGCCTTAGGTTTGCCGATTCGCGGTCTCCACTCAAGAACACGTCTACCCCAACGGTCATCAGTTCTACGGCTAATATGACCCATTGGAGCTTCAGCTTTCTTACTCTGTGAGCTATGTCGACTTTGGTTCTGTGCCGGATCACTTCGTTCCGGATTCGATCCCTCAAAGAGACTAACCAAGCATATCTGATCCATAGCTCGCTGAGTGACCTTGAGTTTATGGACCAGCCGTTCCATGAAGACGTTCGTCTTTAGGCTCTGTGGAATACGTGACGAGAAGACTCGCGAAGCTTCCCAAACGCTGCCTAGTCCAGCTGAATTCTTCTGTTAACCTCCCTATCAAAGTTGTTCTTACCAAAGTGCAGAGTTTGTCCGAGGTAAACGTATTCTCTAACAACGTCGAGAGCACCGCCATTGACAGCAATCGGTCCCAGAGGGACGTGTTCGTTGAACATAACCTGGGTTTTGTCCAAGTTCACCCAGAGACCAATGTGTACAGAAGAATCAACTAGGCCGTCCAGCATCTGCTGCAAGTCATGCAGCGATTTAGCCAGTATGACGATGCCACCTGCAAATCTAAAGTGTGAGATGTACTCACCGTTAATGTTAATGTCCTTCCCACGTCCTTCCCAGTAAAGCGTCTTAAACACATTTCCCCGAAATTACGTCTCACCCCTCGACGCAGGGGGATATGTTCATTTCCCTCATTCTGAGTTTGGACGGTCATTCTCGGGTTTTCATAAAGACATATCAGCACTTAGATGTATCGTCACTCGACTTGGCATCGCTAGAGACTCCAAATAGACACAGGTCTCGATATAGTCTCATAGTCTCATAGTCCACAAACGCAAGACACCTATGTCTTGCGTTTGTGGACTATGAGAAGACAGAAGTCCGAAGAGTAAGAATACTCTTCGGACTTTTGTATAATTTGTCGCACAGTGTAGATGTGGTCTCTGGTGCTATATCCTCCTCAAGCCTCCGGTGGCTGAAACTTATCGAGTCTTCGCGCTAGACGATTCGTAACGGTTCTTGAAACAACTTTATACGAGGCTAAGAAGCGAAATGGGTCTGAACCTGAAATGCTTTAAAAGCCCCTTATCACCCTTTTTAAAGAAGAGTCGACCACTCTCTTTCGCCACGCTTCTAGAGTTCTCCCAGAGAACAGGACAGAGTTGAAGAGCTCCCCAAGCTCGTTATCCTGTCCTGACCAGGGGATTTTCCATTTTGAAGCTGTATAAGAGCCGCCTCGGTTTCGTCTTGGCCGACTTCTGGCAGGTCTTCCGTGAAATGGCGGGTCAATGTGACTCTGGAATCCTCATTTTAGGGATCAGGTCGAGATGCGTGCGATGCGTAGTTGCTCAATCAACAATTTGAATGATTGGGGGGGGGGGGGGCATGCCCATGTTCACCTGGGATGACTCCCTGGGTCCGCGTCTGCTGCTGAGAGACTCTGGCTAAGTACAAGTGAGTGGGCAGAACGACAAAGCTCGTTTCTAGCTCTTCTCGTTTCTGGAAGTCAAAAAAGAAGAAAGGTTGTTATCGTTCATAAACATTGGTGTATAATTTTCTGAAACTTATCAAAATCTTGGAAATCTTAGAATTTAGGTTGGCACTTGCGGCGAACTACAAACCTCAACAATGGGGATAAAAACTGCCACTTGCTCACTTTCAGATGTTGCTATTCCTATTAGCACTAGTCGAAGAATTGGACAGCTATCTGTCATTCACCAAATGATTAAATTTTGTAAGCAAGCGATTTCTTTAGTCATATTTTAATTAATTAATACGCCCCGATGCTCAGCTGTAGACTGCAATATTACGGGGACCCATGTACATGCCTATTGCCCAAAGCTATAGAGGACAGCACTCCGAAGAAAAAAATGGAAATTTTATATTTCGTCGAGACTCTAAGCTATCCATTTTAAATCTGAAGACTTTTATGGGAGATATTCGTAAACAAGTGATGCTCCTTTTTAATAAAACAGAACCATGTCTGTTTTCATAACAGGCACATTACACATTAAAGGTTGTGATCCACACCACAGTAAACACATAGATAACAATGGCGGTTTCAGACTAACAACAGTGCTGCCTGCCACCTATGACGAACTTTCAATTTATAAGCCCATTACAAACGTGTTTGCATGGCAAGCACTTTCCTCTGCATTGACTCGTACAAACCGACACTTGATGGGATCGGTACTAAGCTGCCAAGCCCACACCAAGCCAAGCTACCCCTTTTTACACGTGTGAGTTTGTGGTTGTGTGGACTGGAGTTGGCATGATACCTTAAGGACTTGTCAAATGTTAATTTTAAAAGCCTGAGATTCTGTCAGTCAGATTCTAGGTAATTATGTAATATCTATGTGCAGTCTATGGATCACAGAGTACTTTATCTACTACGGATTCTAGTAGTTGTCAAAGTGTCAAAGTCGTATAGTAAGTAAATAACAAAAACACAGAAAAATAAATAAGATGACCAAACTAATAAACAAAGATGCAGAACGGTTAAATCCATGTCTGAAGGTTATATATATTTTATTATTTTTATTATTCCCTCAAAAATGTTTACATTATGTAACTACTTTATTTATCATTTTAGGAGCAAGAAATGTCCTACAAATGTTTGAGCAACAATGGGTATGATAATTCTAAATGCGAGGAATATTTTGATAACTATAACACTTGTAAAAAGTTTTGGGTAAGACAAAAACAATTTAGTTTGAGGTTACAATTCTTCCGATTTGTAACTTATCTCTAGGTCCTGTGACATGAATAAAAAAGCTTGTAAAAAGCAGAGCTCGACTATCTTATAGATGCTACCCAGTATTAAGCCTATTTGAAGTTGTTTTATTATAATGCTGTCTGCAGTTTTTAACCCAACCTAGAGAAATTATTACACAGACCCAGATGAGTACCATTTTCTTATGAATCAATCCAGGTCACAGTCTACCTTTGCGCAAAATCTAATTTAAATCTGTTCAGCTCTTAACTGAGACCAAGTAAATACCTAGGACATTGGTCTAGTGGTCGCAAGTGCTACTACTGAACACAAGGTCCTAGGTTCGATTCCCGAGTCAAAAAGTGGGTGTACTATAGGTACACCTCTGCCTAAGTAGGATTACTAACATCACTGTTTTTATCTTTCAGGGTAAAGTATATAGGGACAGAAAAGCTAAAGGACAGTATCCATACATGCCTGAAGTAGAGGATAGAGCAAGAATAAAGGAACAATATTTCAAATATGTTAAAGATAGTTTTTAAATGCATTTATTAATCAAATTACACTAGTCGACAAAGGTTAAGAATTGTAGTACATTTATACTGTTTAGGGATAAAATAATTATGTAATTTGCGGTATTGATTGGTCACACTTTGTTCAATCAATGTTCATGGCAACTCTTCCATGAAATACATAGGTTTTATCTCATAAAGTCAATGACATGGTACCCAGCATTTTTAAAATTCGATTTCAGGCATCAATTTGAAGAGTTGTTAGTGTCTACTGCACACATTAATTGAGTTGACACAATGTTAAATACCAGTTTTTAATCATACCTACTTTACAAATGTCAGCTGTGATAACTTCTTAGTAATAAACTTTAGTCCAGAAACTTTGTATGTAATAATGGCTATTACTCAGTCAACAATAATGCTCGAAATAGCTTTTGTGTCTTTGTGGTTTTCTTTAGTAAATATCTTACCTGGAGACTGGGAAGAATTCTGCCTTTATATGTTGCTTGTGGTACTGTACAACATGAATGAGGTGTTTTCTGGCTAGGATATAGACTATTTCGACCATAAATTGAATATATTTTACTTATACTGCATGTTTGTATTATTAACTTTAACCTATGTAATGATGTAGCAGCCAGAGATGAACCGTACAGTCTCTTTGCAAATAAGAGGTCTTCAAAACAATAGTTTTGGAAAATTAACTTTATTCACAGTACCATAAAGTTACATTTTCTCTAACTTAACTTAATATTTTTTTTGTTTTGGGGTGGTAAATCCTCATGTATGTCTTCCGCCCTGGGGCGGGCGGATGGGTCTGTCAGACTCTTACTGACTACAAACCACCCCGGTGTTCCCCTCCCACACTTGCACTGGGGATCATGGGATCTATTGCGACTTCCGCGATCCCCGGCTGACCCACGATTGCGGGACACCTTAGTCTCTACGCGCCGCCACCTCGCGTCCTGCTGTGTGGGGAGCAACCTAATTTGCACTTGCATTAAGGTGATATTTGTTTATATGAAAATAACGACAAGGATTAGAACAGATTTTAGTCGCTTGCTGAACATGGGCTAATGAACAGTACATGTAACCGACTTCCATTGCATACTGTACCTACTGTTGCATTAGTGTTAAAACTTGCAATACCAAAATCGCCTCTATGTACTGTTATGACATAAATGCGCTGTCAATATCTAATTGTTACCATTGACGGAGGTTTGTTGACAGTACATATACTGAGTTCTCTCTTGGTTAGTTACCGAAATAGTCGTTAGAAATCAGTGACTGCGCATCATATAAATTGTATTTCCATTGGTATAATTACACAGACCAGAGACTGAATAAGGTTCAAATTACAATGGCGCCGATTCCCTTGTTCACAAACTAAATTAAATTTAAGTTCAGTGCATCTTTTTCTTTCTATTTCATTAAGAAAAGGACAGAAGATATATTTTAGTTCAGTCCTGTCAAATTAATCAGCGCTTGACGTAAATTGACGTAATTTTAGTAGGCAAGTTTTTAATCACGTCTAAACTTGTATGGAGTAGTGACAGGCGCTGATTAATTTGACAGGACTAAACTAAAATTTATCTTCTGTCCTTTTCTTAATGAAATAGAAAGAAAAAGATGCACTGAACTTAAATTTAGTTTAGTTTGTGAACAAGGGAATCGGCACCATTAACTGTTGAAGCGCGCTCGTGAAACGACAACTACATATAAGTCATCAGGGTGATTATTGATGTGATGCTTGCACGAGCTACTAAAACTAGCAATTATTGGTGCCGATTCCCTTGTTCACAAACTAAACTTAATTTAAGTTCGTGCATCTTTTTCTTTCTATTTCATTAAGAAGTCTACAGCAGATACATTTTGGTTTAGTCCTGTCAAATTAATCAGCGCCTGCCACTACTCCATACAAGTTTAGACGTGATTAAAAACTTGCTTAGTAAAATTACGTCAATTTACGTCAAGCGCTGATTAATTTGACAGGACTAAACTAGAATTTATCTTCTGTCCTTTTCTTAATGAAATAGAAAGAAACAGATACACTGAACTTAAATTTAGTTTAGTTTGTGAACAAGGGAATCGGCACCATTGGCAATTTCTCATAATATTGGTATTGTCGAGACGTCACAATTGCGCAATTACTTGGAATTACTCACCATTGAAATAAAACCACAATCATTTTCATCTAAATATTTTATTGTGACACATACAACAGTGGAGAAGCGATGACTGTGTGTCTTAGTGTAAAAAGCCACTAGCTAGCTACAAATATATAGAGCATCACCGTTACAAGGCAATATGGGAAGAACATGTTTCTCAATTATTTTATGTTCGTTGGTCTTAACGTTAAGACTGAGTTCAGGATGATCCTAACACGTCACAGAGTAGTAACAGATAAATGATAGGTACTTACTATACAGATCAAATTTAAATAGTTAGCGAAACTCCGCAGACGTGATGGGTATCGATACTTAATCACGGTAAAGGCTCCTACATACTGGCGCGACACAAAGACACCGCGTGTAGCGCTACAAGCGGTGCCTTTGTGTCGCGACGCGTCGCGCGACAAGTCGCGCCTGTATGTAGGAGCCTTAAAACAAAAAAAAAACTTTTTTAAGTAACACTAACTACATCATGCTGAGATAGGAGCCTTTTTGGCCTCGCACAGGTCTTCTATTTTGTTTTTGTTTTCACTATTGTTATTTTTTTATGTTTTCATTTTGGTAGTTTTATGTTCTTTTTTTATTGTTGTATTTCCCGTGCGTGTCCCAAATAAATATTTTTCCTTCTTTCTTTTTTTTTACACTCAGTAGTTGTTGATCCAAAAAAAAAATCCGTTTGATCGTTTTTTTTTGTTTTATCCTGTTTAGATATTGATACCCAGCTATGACGTCTACGGACTTTTGTAGCGAATTTAATGACCTTGATCTTGTATTTGAATTCAGAATCTCATGAACACAAATTCAATGTCATAAATGACAAAGTTGAAATTCCATTGCAGTCAAAACATGGCCTTTTTATTGCAAATGGTCACAAATTAACTTAGAATACACAAGCAAATTTCTAAGACTATAAATTCAAGTATAAAAGGCATAGCAGGTGCGTCGCGATTTGCTTAAATACTTACAATATTGTAACATGGCACGATCATCCGAACTAAGCCAATGACAGATCAAGGCAGTCAATATATTGGGTAGAATCTAGCCAATTAGACATAGATACTGCTTAGAATATAATCTGCCTGACTCCGTGCAAAATTAATATACAATACACAACCATTCTTAAATTCCTAATTATCATTTATACAACGCCACCGACTTTTTTTTTACTGCTGATTTATAAAGTGTAGTCTATGGTGCAATCAGGCACTATACTCTGTTCATTTGACGACTATTGATATGACACTTACAAAAACAACCATTTGTAAACGCTTTTTTGCATAGTGTACAACGATTCTTTGCGTAAAGTACAAAAAGTACAATGATAAAGAAAGATCGGCAATAATAGTATCTCAAAATAGTTTTAGTTTATTACAATAATATGTCATATGAATCATCATAAAAGGAACTTAGTTTGTACGAAAACACTGACACATCAAAAAGTTGGCAACAGTGTTCTGGCTAACAGTAGTCATGTTTATAATGTAAAATACGTTTTCTTACGCGAAATAACTTACAGATTCGACGATATGCTTTCTTTACTCAGCATTACTTTACATCTCTCTCAGGATCCTTAACGTCTACTCTTCCTAAATATTATACGTACAATATTTTTAACGCTCAATTTCTTAGTATTTTGCTCAAAAGTACGCACGTTTTGTTTCCATCACTCTATGGCTTACCCTGACTTTTACATCACTCCGACTTATCAGAGGTAGAACCGTGGACAATGGCGGTTGACTAATTTTCGCCCTTATATCCTTAGAAATAAGGTCGAAAGTTGTCCACCGCCAGTGTCCGCGATACATATAGCGGTTCTAAATTCGTAAAGCTGTAACGTCATTGTCGGATAACTATCATAAGTCATAACGATCTAAATTAATAACAGTTAAAATTAAATTAGTTTTATTTTCCTGAAAATTTTGCGAAGCTGACAAATTTGGAAGAAGATGTCGAAGTCTGCTAAATAATTTATAAAAACTAATTTCCTTTTTTAAAACACAAGTTTTGTTTTTATTTCAATTTCATAAAACAAGCGTTTATTAAATCAGAGTAACGTATTTATTTTAAAGAAAAACATACAAGTAGATAGGTACATAATTATTATAAGTTATAGCGATTTAATAGGTATATTTCACGCACATTTATGTTTTTTTCAGGTTTCTTATTTTTGTTGTTAGTAGAGAAAAAGAAATTATTTAAAAAACAAAAAACCCGACTGCAAAAACACATAACTGAAAAGGGAAAAGACAAGCATTACAATCTATAGAAGTTTAGTATCGCAGGCGGGGGACAAACAAAGCTTTTAGTTTTATTAATATACATATATATGGAGTTTAGCTTTTATTTGATATCAATATTGTTGTAATTTATTAAAAAAAAACCTTTTACTACCTTTTTTTTTGTATTTGCAGAGGCAATATATAAAAATTATATAGCCTATGTCACTTCCAAAATGAAGACGAATCGAACGACACCTCTTATGTTAAAATCCATCAAGCCGTTTAGGCTACAAAGCGTGCCAAAGAAATAGACATACATACATACTCTCGAAAAACATTACCCTCCTTCTGGGGCAGTCGGGTAAAAAAGACAAAAATGGTCATTTTCGGTTACATACTTAAATCTCAGGGAAAACGCGGAGTATTAACTTTTTGTATGTAGATTAAGGTGTCTATTATCACAAGACCAATTCTGCCCTCATAAGCCAAAAAGCGTCATCTCAAAAAAGTGAGACTCGAGAAAATTCATGTTTTAGTTTTTTTGATTTCGCGTCAACTTAGTAAAGTAGTTTTAAAATTATTCATTCGTAATATTAGATACTCATACCCATATTTCTTATTGATGTTTTAAAAAAAAGGAAAAAAATGTTTTTTTTACCTCATTTTTGAGATACCGCTATTGGTCTTCGAATAATATGTTTATTAATATGAGTTACCGCTTTTAGTTATAGTGTGTTCATAGGAATTTTCATACAAATGTTTTTCTATATATTTTTGCTAAAAATCCATGTAAAAGAAAATAAAACACGAAAAAAGTGCATTTGGAAATAATTTTAATAAACTTAAGATTAACACAATTAGAAAATTTTAAATTTTGAAAATAGGCATCTATGTCATAAATCACTCAGAAGTAGGGAGCTCCCTCCAGAAAGACAGTCTATTGTCTGGTATTATATTTTGAAGGGATTTCAAAATATTGTTCTTCTTGGCTTGCGAAATTCCGTTAAGCATGGTTTTCTTCTTTGGAGGTGGAAGAACATTCGTTTTTAAAATCTTGTTTCCAATAATACTAGCAGTTATATACTCACTATCAAAGGAAGTCTTGTAATTAAAATCGAAACTACCTCTCGTAGCTTCCACTTGCACTATATCGCAGATATAAGGACGTGGATTAAGGCGAGATAGTTTGTATTGCGTTGTATAATCTTGCCATTCATAAAAGTCATTGCGGTCCATTTTTTTTGGAATCACATTTTTCCCAGCACTAGTCACAGCGGTATAAAAATCTTCAAAGTCATAAATCTTATTCTTCATCCGCTTCATAGACAATTCAACTCTGTGATGAAATGAGTCGGCAGACATAAAAGTGTGGCCGGCTTCAAAAAACTTTATAACAATTTTGTCAGCATTGATTTCACCCGAGTTAACTATATAAATTAGAAAAGAAAAGAATGTCCAGTTTTTATTTTGCGCTGAACAGTTATCAACCCATATAATTATATTTTTGGCATCTCGGTGAAACAGTAAAAAATGGTAATATGCACTGATAATGTCGTCCTTTGTCCTCCCAAATAATGCCTCATGCCACAACACAGGTACGATGGAATTTTGTCGACCTTTACCAGTTGGTACAAAACTCTCATTATAAACGACTATCCTGTGAGTGAAAACAGCAGACTTAAACATGTCAATCCTAGGAAGCATTATTACTTTTTGTAAGTCCGCAGAATATATTACAGTATCATTTTCTTTGTATTCTGAATCAGATTTATATTCATCTCTGGATCTATTTGCTTTTTCCATATGTCCAACCCAATTTTGACAACAAATACAGTCATTATTTATATTATTTTTATCGTGTGTATCATCGTGCAAAAGAAATCCTTCACAAATTTCACATTCTTCATGCCCTAATTTTACAAAAGAAATGTTTAGATCGCGAACCACATTTCGATACTTGTCGTAAGAAATAATATACGAAGGATTCTTTGTCTTAAAATCTTTATATAAATGTGTTATTGACAAGTCACTAGGCAAATACAACCGATTGGGGGCGTGTTCGCGTCTATAGTGAGAAATACTAGGCTCGAAACTCAGAATATGTTCTTTAATAGGACCATCATCCATTTTATTATATGGAACATTTTGACACCTTTTATCTCCTGGAGCTATCACTGAGTTGCTTAAATCTGCTAATGCAGTTTGTAAGGGCTTATCATTTGAAGCTTTAAACCCTAAGGTAGTTAAAAAAAAATGTTTACATACTGTATGTAATGTACCATTTTCATCTTTAATAGAATATACGAAGGTTTTTTGTCTACGATAATCAGTTGCGAAAGGCTCAGTGACTGTTCTTTGCTTTACAGTTTTTTTGGACGTATGATGCAACATAAAATTTTTTCTATCTGTGTAACTCAAGGTCCAAAAATGATCATTTATATTTTGTCTTTGCCCCTCAGAAATATTTAGTGAACAGGATTTTTTGCAGTTTATATTTCAAGGTGGTTTAACACCATGTTTCTCTTTCAAAATATTTCTTTTTATTTCTTTTCTGGTTTTAAGTGATACATCATAGCGTTTTCTTTTTCTTATTGTTCCTGCTTTTGTGTAACTGACTGAACTTTCTCTAAGCGTATCATCTTCTGTTTCATTTTCCACAGTATCGTTTGTGTCAGTATTATTGGCACATTCTGTATCTTTGTTTTCTATCGCATCTTGTAAATCGTTATTTGTTTCTTCACTTGTATTACTTGAATTCAAAACATTAAAAGGTTGTTCAGTGTTTTGTTCGGTCAATACATCAATTTTATCGGAATCTAGATGAACATTGTCTTCTTCACAATTCTCCAGCATAGATTTTGGGTCCAGGATATCAGAAAAGCTATCATTAACGGCAGACAATGGTAAAGTAACCGACGTTAGTGTAACCAATGATTTAATGGAGATGTTATCCAAAGTATCTAAATCTACATGTCCATTGATCAAATTCGGTGCTGATTTAGGTTGCCTTATGTCGTTTTCATCCTGGCTAATCAAATCACTGGTTATTATTGATTGTTTTGGCAACACATCCTCATTGATAAACATAGCTGTAGGTTGAGATGGTCCTGGTAACATATCATATTCATCTTCATAGACTGATAGAGCTGTTGATGTAGATGGCCCAAATAATATTTCATTG
This sequence comes from Atethmia centrago, assembly GCA_905333075.3. Taxonomy (NCBI): domain Eukaryota; kingdom Metazoa; phylum Arthropoda; class Insecta; order Lepidoptera; family Noctuidae; genus Atethmia; species Atethmia centrago. The sequence continues at coordinate 23,634,422 of HG995385.1, forward strand.
TTATTAAGTTTTTCAGAGGAATATTTTGTTTTGATATTTTCAGCTACTGATTGTGAAACATTTCGTGTTTCGTATTTTGAATACGTGGACTCTTCATCTGAACTGTCACTATTAGGAAAAAAGTCCGGATCGATATTTTGAATGTCGCTATGTAATTTTCCCGATCCCTTGAATTTGTTTCTTAAATCTTTATTTTTGTGAGCTAATATCATCATCATTCTCGTGTTCCTATGTGACATTGCTATTAAGTAATTATCTGTAACAAATCAAATGTCCATTTACTATGTTAATATTATAATTTTTAACAAAATAGGTACCTACAAAACGACTCTAGTTTCAAAATGAAATCTCAAAAATAACAAATATTACTTATTATCAATCACTAATCGAGTCAATTAATTTGATTAGTTTTACATTCATTATTTTCATACATATACGTGTGCAAACAAAAACAACAGAATGTTAGATTCTTAAGATATTGTTTAAATAATCTTCTTCTTGTCGTGTTGACAACAAACCTACACAATGTCAGCCCAAAACTCCACCACAAGAGTGGCGTAATAATTAATTAACAAAGATACCTTAGGCACAGATAATTACCTTATGTATTTAGAATAATCGATCGATCGAGAATTGTCAACTGTTCATAACATTATTTACACAATAAAACTTAATATATTGAAGACTACCACGGTAAATTATTAAAACGAAACTGAATTAAATCAATTATGGGTTAAAAAAGTTCATAAGTAGGTATAAAAATGGTTTTTAATTGTGATTTATCTCTAAACAAGAAAAATTTACCACAAATTACTTCATAGTAACTCACCTGAACACCAAGTATCACACTCATAACACCAAACACTGGCTATCACTTTATTATCACCAATTTCTAATTATTCCCGATTTTATCAACTCCACGACCTGTTATTTCAAGCAAAACAAACAAGAACTGACAAGTAAAATTGTTGTTAGTAGTAAACATTATTATGATGATTGATAGATTTGCATTTAAATGTCGCCCTTATTGTTCATCAGGTAGCGTTTATTTTTGTGCAACAAACTCTGCGAGGGCAGCGGCATCTCACATTTTGCGAACTATTTTCACCTAATTTTATTAAGCGCAAGAGCGGTATCAATAGTTCGCTACGCATTCAACAGATACCGCTGATGTTCTTAGAAATTTTGGCCAGCAATTATAAGAACTTTTCTAAGCGATTCCACCGTAAGTAAATATACGGCCATTGTCTTTAAAAATAATGATATACCTCTCAGCTCCTTAGTAATATCGTATAAATTTGAGATATGCAATATTTTCTTAGTAGGTTTTAGGTGGTTTCTGGTTGAGATAGCACCATGTAACTTAATTTAACCTGTAGGGAATTTGTTAAGCTATCAGATGCAACAAAAATCTGAAATTTGTATTTTTTTGAGATACCGCTTTTTGGCTTATGAGGGCAGAATTCTCTTACCTAAAAACGTTAAAAATTTAATTGAATATCAACAAAATAATGCTTAAGCACTTGTTCAGGTTCTATGTTCGTTTGGTCTAAACCCACCCTTAGAGGCTTTATTGACAGATTGAGACTGATATTTGAATACGAACGTTTTTTGAATACGGGAATTGCCTCTCTGGTGAAATCTGTTGCACAAATCCCAAGTCTTTTGCACAAATCCCAAATCTTTTGCACAAATTCTGTCAGAGAACACTTTTATTACTCTGTGTGTAATATTATTTTTCAGTTTTCAGCTAGAATATGACGGATGTAACACTCCTGCCTGAATATTTCTTTGAAATACAATGTCTATGCTGGTCCCAGGTAAGCACAGTGGGCAAAACTAGATAATACTCATTTTCAAAGCTCCCATTGACCTTACTCAATTGAATGTTCGTAGGCGAACGTTGGCGATAAACCACTTTGAAGCTTATTACTAAGGTCATAAGAGTGAAAAATGGTTGCCCACCAAGGTTCGTGGTTGTTGATCCACAAGTTGAATATAGTAGTCGCCAGCACATAAAATTACTACAAACTGTCAAATTTTCTTATTCGATTTTAAACTTAACCATCAACATTTTAAGGTTTAATATCATTTGGAGAAATTTTGACTGTACAAACTCAAAGAAGACACGGTTTATTAACATTTACAGGACCAGCGGGGTAATTACGTAACACACTTGCAATGGTAATCAATGCCTTTCAATTTGTCAGTTTAAAGTTCATTGCGTTATTAAAGTTATTGAGCAAGTTATTGACTATTGAAAAAAAAGCAGTGGATTAGGAATTTCCGTGAAAACTCTAGGATTGTGGTAGAAAGTGTGTTACGTAATTAGGGTGCTTGGAAGTTTGAAGCTCATAATTATTATTATTATCTCACACGTACGTCTAGAACTAGCGAAAAGCGATCTATGTAAAACAATTTTTTATTAACATGAGGCACTTTTATTTTGTAATGAATAATTTATTCATATAATCTCGTTTAATGTCGTCTGTTACTACTCACATTCAGCACACAACTTATATACTTAGGCTATTACAAAAATATGGTCGACCTTGTAATTATTTTACATCTTATGACAAAAACTCCCAGTAAACTGAAACATCAAGGCTTATCCAGATTTAAGCGATACCGAATCGGTACGCGATATCGCTGTCGCGCTCAGTAGCGATACTGGTCCGCCTTCTGGTTAGTCACTGGATAAATATCGCTACCGAGCGCGACAGTGCAGCTCGAGCGAGCAGTGGTGATGAAATAATTTACACAAAGTAAAGCGCAGGTTGGAACCTACGACCTACAACTCGTAAGTCGCGGCCGTTACCACTAGGCCACGACTGCTCACTGTTTTGATTAATTTGGCAATTTTACACATGGAAATATGAAATATCGCTAACTAGTGAACTAATATTGATTATGAAATGCAATATTTAATATCGTATCACTGAATATTTAGTTTAGAATGGAAAAAAGGTATTTGGAAACTTTCCAAATGTCCTTATTATAACAAATTCATAAAATTCAATGTTGTAATTGCAATTCATGGATAATATTTTAGGTCACTAGTTAGCAATTTTATATATTTATTATATGGAAGAGATTTCTTTAGAAATAAGCATCACCTTTGTACGTGTTTTTATGTTCCTTCTTGTCTATTTATATGTGTGTAGGTACTCATAAACTGTTAAATAAATAAACAATAAATATATTATTTACTTTTTTATTATGTATTTCATATTTCCTTATAGTAATATTAACAAATTAATAAAAACTGGTAAATATTTGACAGCTATTTGCGACGTTGCCAACATTGTTTAGTGTCTTCGTTTAAGAGGCCTATTACATTTTGACCGTGATTTTTGCGTTAAATGGACAACTTTGGCGTTCTCATTCTAAGAAACTGAAAGACTTCGATAAGTATGACTTATTGAGTAGTGGAGAATAGTTATTATTATAGTTCATAGCGGCCTCGCATTTTGTTTTTTTTTATAATCTATTTAAATAAAGCCAAAATTCCGAAGCAAGTTTTTCATAAAATGCGCGACGGCACTTTTTCGAGCTCGTGGATTGAACTATTGCGTAAAAGCAAATGAAATAAAAAAAATATAATAATATCTCTTAAGAAGTGGTTTAGTACATAGCGGCCTCAGAATTTTGATATATATATAGAATAACTATAAAAAAAAACAAATTCAAAAACATAAAACCACTAAAAACGCTCAGAATTAACTGTGAATTTCTCTATATTACATTAATATTACTACGTAAAATTTATACCAGAATATACTTTAGTTCATAAGAAATTAAGATTTCATAATTAAAAAATAAATAAAAATATATAAAACTCAAAATAAAAGTAATTACAACCTGCCAAATCGCTTTATAATACGGTGTATCGACTGCTCGAACTCAGTACCGCGCGAGCGCTATATGAGGTTGGATCTATGCCGAAATTTTTCGCGGCAAACGATCGAGCACAAACCGTATAAGTACGACTACCTATTTTGATCATGTAAGTATTCTTTGTAACTCTTGATATTGAACAATTATTTTATATGGAAAAGTTTATTGTTGACTCGTTATAATTTTATTTTAAATACGAATCGTTGCTTACTGTTATGTTTATTTCTACCATGGGTCGAAAAGGTTCCGTATATAGATGTGTTAAGAAAAGATATGCATCTACGTTAAGAAATACAAATGAAGCAAGGTACCTACAGCAGTCCTCTATGAACTTATAACATTTTATTTTCTTGTGTTACTTTTCAGCCATTTATATAGTAATTTATGGGAATGTTTCAGAAAAAATAACGGTTCCGCCAAAAAATCATTTCCATCTCCGGTAAATAAAGAAAACATCGACCCAGAGGATGCGGTAACAAACCTTTTCCGTTACCTTTTAGCACATAATATATTTTTTTTATATTTAATTTTATGACGTATTTTTTATTTTAGATACCTACCAGCGAAGTTCCTACGTCATCTAAAAATAATTCAAATATAACAGACGAACCGCCAATCCCAGCACTTGACGAAATAGATATGACGATGACGATAGAAATGGAATCCGAGAACAGTACCGTAAGAAAAAACCTATTGATTTTTATAATAGCTTTATAAAAATAAAAAATAAGTGATTATTCATCTCTTGTATTATTAAAGAAATAATATTTGTTTCAGGAAGCAGATTACGTAGTTCAGGGACGGAGAATAATAGATGTTCAGTTCTTTTTAAATCAATTGTTTGATATTGAGAAACATAGTGAGAAATTTGGTTGCAAACTGAGTAATATGATATTAATTAAAGAAAAACAAAATGGACTGATATAAACATTTCATTTTAACTGTCGTATGTGCGGTTCTATTTTTAATTTAAAAACGTGCAACCATACTGATTTGAAATTTGACGTCAATGCTGGAGCGGTATCAGGAGCTATTCTAACAGGAGTTGGATTATCGAGTCTCAACGAGCTCAATGCCTCCAAGGATTTACCATCGATTCCATTTCGTTTATTTAACTCTAGACATAATGACGTTGCCGAGATATGGCGAATTACTGCTGAAAAGTCAATGCAAGAGAAAGGCAAAGAAGAAAGAGAGGTTGCGGTATCTCGTGGTGACGTCAATGGTGCTGGAATAGCAATGATACCAGTAGAAGCTGATGCATGTTGGAGCAAACGATCTTATAAAACGAATTATTCAGCTTTATCTGGATGTGCAGCAATCATTGGGGAACATACCGGAAAGGTTCTGCACATTGGAGTCCGTAACAAATACTGCGTTATCTGCGGTCGCGCTTTTTCTAAAGGCATATCACCAGGAACGCACGATTGCACGAAAAACCATTTATCGAAAAACCAATATCTGCTTATTTGCGGATTTTACAATGAAAGTAGTGAGGGTTCATAGAGACGATGATTTTTGGAAAACCGAAATGTTACCCATGTTGTCGCGTTTTTACCATGAATGTATGCTCCCAGAAATAATCGACTCTCGAAAAGCCAGATCGATGCCACCGAGGCACATAGTTTTCTAATTTATTTTTTTATTCAGTAAAAATAGTAAATAATGTCTACTGTAAAACGCCCGCTGCTAGACATAAAGATAATAAATACCATGCCTAAAAGAAATATCACATGTTTTTATTGAATTGTTTTTGATGGAAATATTTTCCTACTTATCTGTTATACAAAACGTCAACAGACATTTACGAAGTCATAAAACAATTTCTATCGAAAAAAAATAACAACAATAATATCACGAAATACGCAAGAGAAGCCGCGGGCTAAAAGTTGGTAGACAGCAACATACACATTATAATTAGAAAACGTAGGTATGTTTTTACAAAACTAAAACTGTATGCATAAATTACGTTTTTAAATCTATTGATTTTTTGAGATACCTAACAGTTTGAGTCCCTCATCTGATTATTCAATTACTTTTCAATATTGACAGTATTTTAAGTAATATATATTAGTAACAAACAATAAGAAAAATAATAAAAAATAACTCAATAATAGAAAAAGTATCAAAGTCGTTTAGTCGTAGCTACAGTACAGCGTCGTGAACACGTGACACCGAGCGAGCTTCAATATACCTAATCTGTGAGAACGCAATTTTGTGATAGGGCTCTTAACCATACATTTGACGTTTAAACGTTTAACTTTAAGGTGGATCCGAAGTGGTAGTCCGCGAAATTCAAATTCAACAAATATGTATTTACAGAATTATAATCATTCGATTTTTTCCATAAGATATTTGTTCATATGGAACAAATCTAACTACAACAGATGTATGACTTATTCTAATTCTGTAAATACATATTTGTTACGGTCGTGAATTATATTTTGATCAAGATACAACCGGACACTGTCCTGCAAATTGCAAAAAACGTATCAAAATTTGAATTTCGCGGGCCACGGGCTTCGGATCCACCTTATTATACATTTTATAAGAGGGAGCATGCATTGTATACCTAGACACTTTGTCCGTCCAAAAATAAAATATCTTCAAAGGCATTATTCATAAAGTTTAAAATAAGCAGTAATAATGGTGGGTTCAAACAAAAAATACTGAAGCGTTATACTAGCACATTACCAGTATTTCTTTTTTCTTTGTTAGTATGGTCCGTAAAATTAATATGTTACTAGTTGTTACGTTACTTAATTTTTAAATAGGCTTATTTAAACGTACTATAATTTGGGTTATTTTAAAACAACATCTCCCAAACAGTTTTGGAACGAAGTTCCTTATCGCACGTTGTACCCAGGACACTTGGCGAATGAGACCTAGACCGAAAAAAGCGTAAAATTTTGACCGTCACGACAGTTTCCATATAATTTGCTCTCAATCGCTGTTAATTTATTTCATTCTTCCTGTTATTTAATTCATAATATACAGCGAACGGAACTTCGTTCCAACCGGGTGTCTCAAGACACCTCTCGGCTTTTTTTATCTTATTAATTACATCTAAATAAAAGCGAATGTAAGGATAAACTTACGAGTAAAAATATAAAATCGGCAATGTTTTTTTCTTTGGATAATATAATTATATTTTTTTTATATCACTAATTTTTTGTAGGTATATATTCGAATGCACGCAGCAAAGCCTTTCGTAAGATATCATGAAGTTTTTTAAACAAAAGTAAAGTCAAAATTATAGTAGGTAAATATTTTTTAAAGGTATTATAATTTTAGCTAAGAAATACTGAATAATATAAGTAAACACGAAGTATACAATTTGTCAAAGAGTCCAATTGTTAAAAAGGCAATGCTTAACAGATATTTAGGATAGTTCGTCTAATTTGCTTAAAATCTCATTTCACTTAAAAGTTTAAAACTAAGATATTTAAAAAAATTGTAAATAAAACAAAAACTTTAGTAACATAACATCAAGAAAGCTAGACTACAGGTCTATAAACAAAAAATAAAAAAATACAAATTGAGGAATGAGTCATTAAAAAAAAATCTCATTGAAACACAACTTTAAAAAGTGCTAACAGATTTTATTAAGACAGAGGCACACAATAGCGGCTGTCCAAATACAGAGCGCTTTTCGACACCTGTCAAATACTGGTGAAAATGACAGATTTTCAAGATGGCCGTTATAATACGATGGAACCGCTTTCCAAGCTAGCTCAAAACTCTAGCATAAGTGCCCATTATAATTAGATAGATAGATAGATAGAATACTCTTTATTATGTACACCATAAAAATTACAGATACAAACGTTGAAATTTTACAAGGGGTGACACAATGGGCGGTCTTATCGCTAAATTCGATTAATTTTCTGATAATTTTAGATTCGTTTAATTTTCTGTAAATTCAGTTTTCTTTATTCAATCACGGGCCTATGACTGGGCAAACTGGTCCGAAATTTAAATAAAGCAAATATGATAAAAAGTTTATGTGCATTATCACAAATAAACAAATGAAATAAATATTTTTTTATCGTTTGACGATATAGTAACGGTAAGTTTATTTTTGTATATTCTAAAATAAGTTATTAAAACTACAGATCTTAGAGAGATTTTCCTTAACTAAAGAAAACTACAAAAAACATAATACTATAATAATCTGCGCGTAAATACTGCTAGTTAGAATAAAATGTCGCATTCCTCATTTTGTAGATTAATTAAATTGGTCAAAGACAATTAGTATTCTCAAAACTGACAGGGTAGAACTAGAACCAGTATTTAGAAAAAGAAAAACGATACTCACATTCTTCGAATAATCTTGACAATATTCAAAAAATCTTTGACCAAATTGCATACACTTAAAATTAACATAAACATACCTTATAGTTTGGTACCAAATAGATTAAAAACAATAGACAATGCGCGTTATGAACCCTTAAAATAAAGACGTACACAGTACAAAAAAAAAAAGAATCGAAAAAGGAAAGTTTTGAAAATTGTGACACGAATTAAAAAAAAGAACAAATGATGACAACTCAAAAAACCTTAACTATTTAAAATCGCATATATCGTAAAATATAGTTTCTTCTGTGTGTACAATCCTTATTAAAATAACATAACATTTAGAAATAATAACAACAAAATGTACTTCTGTTTTTAAACTTATCGACGATTGAAAGGCAAAATTTACTAAGCGACATAGAGCAAATTTGACTTTACATTATTAAAGTCAATTTTTCAGAAAAAAACCATATAAATTCTTGTAATCATCCTACATGCGTAAGTCTTACTGTTTTGAAAATCTTATTTATCTAATCATCTGAATCAGAATTTATATGATTTTTTTCTGAAATATTGACCTTAATAATGTAAAGTCAAATTTGCCCTATGTCGCTTAGTAAATTTTGCCTTTCAAGCGTCGTTATGTTTTTTTTCTATATAAGGAGCAGTGTTCTTTTTGTCGATTAAGGAGTATTATTAATGTGTTATTTGGCTTTTTATTTTACAGTAATTCTGCCTAGCCTTTTCCTAATTATGTTGGGGTCGGCTTCGAATCTAACCAGATGCAGCAGAACGGCAGTATTTTACATGGAGCGACTGCCTATCTGACCTCCACAACCCAGTAACTGGGTAATAAGATACCCCTTGGTAAAACTGGTTGTCAGACTTTCGGGCTTCTGACGACCCGTAACGACTGTCAATGATCCACGAATGACAGCTGGGACCAACGGCTTAACGTGCTTTCCGAGGCACGGAGGAGTTTCGGTATGTAAAGATGGTCACCCACCCATCCACGGAACAACCCCGGCAAGCGTAGCTTAACCTGATCCGTGCGGCTGTTATTACTTAGCAACGAACTCCTCAGCATCAGCTTATCGCAGTCCACTGCTGGACGTGCAGTCTGTCCCAGCCACCTTTTTAAGATCGTCAGTCCATCTAGCTGGGGGGCGTCTCACACTAAGCTTGCCGATAATGCTCCACCGGCCATCGGTCCTTCGACAAACATGACCAGCCCACTGCCACTTCAGCTTGCTTACTCTGCAAGCTATGTCTGTACCTCCGGTTTTCCTATAATTTTGTACTGAATGCAAACAATTTTCTCCAAGTCTGTTTTTAAAAAGGTTCAATGTAATTTTACTGCATTCAAAATAAAATAAACAGCCTGTTTATGTGATACATTACGAAACTAAATTATTTTAAATATCGAACATCTTGCAAAATGTCACCTGTCTGATCTGTCAAAATTATAGCGCAGAGGCGTCGTAGGTGCGTTGCCATCCCAGAGACATAGCTCAAATATCAGTAATATCACCGCCTATGAACACGATGATATTTAAAATACATATATACATAAACTCATGCCTTCTTCCCATGAGGGTAGGCAAAAACTACAGAACGCCACCTGCTATGATCCTTACATACTCCTTTTGCTTCGTTTACGTTCATACATCTGGTCATACACGCACGCCGGTTGCGAGTACAACGCACAGACCTGACCTTTCTGAAGAACATAACCAATTTAATTTTTAAAAATAATCTAGCATCTTATTAACATGGATATGTATTTATGTAAAACCGCGTGTACATGATGTTGTTAATTTTTTGATAAACCTGTGTTTTTACAGTAAAATATTATGTTACTAACACGCATTGTCGTCTAAGAGTCAATCTGATCTCTGCTTTATGTAGAAACAGCTTATTCGGAAGTGGTCGCACATTTGACGTACCTGTTAGGAAAGAAAAAATTGTTGTTAAAAATCTTCTTACTTTATCTTGTATACCTTATACAGGGTAAAATTGAAAACATGCGACTAATCGAAATGGGAGATTGTATTCATCATTATGAACAACTTTTACTATGGGACCAAACCTGAAATCGCGACAAAAAATCAGCTGTTCCCTACATTTATGTTCGCATTTCATTCCAAATTAAAATGTGGTTTAATTACGGCAATTGTTATAGTAACTGGCCACTCATAAAAAAGAGGTTAATGTGAACTAAAACGAAAATACAATAGATACAGGAATATTTTTGTCCGTTCCATTCATGGGCTTGCTTGCATTTTTCATTACCTTGTTTGTTATGAGTGGCCAGTTACTATAGCGTGGCCAATTACTACAGCAATTACCGTGAATAAGAATAAACCGCATTTTAATTTGGAATGAAATTTTATAAGGTGGTTTGTTATAGTGCGAGAATGTCTGCAGTTGGTCTGCAAAAAAATAAAAAGAGTAATTGTGCACCCAAGTCTGTGTATTCGTTTTGTACTTCTAAACTACTAGATGGAGATGTGATTCTTACTATTATACAGGGTTTTACAAATTAAATTAGCTAGAGAAACTCCGCAGACGTGATCGGTATCGATATCTAAACATGATAAAACAAAAAAGATTTGATGATATTTTTTTGGGGTCAACGAACTCTTGTAGCGGTGTTACTTTAAATATGAGTTGAAAAAATCTTTTTTTCTTGTTGGATCGTATTAAGATATCGAAACCAATCACGTCCGGGAAGTATAAAAAAATAATAATTTTAAACTGATATTTTAACGGGGGTCAATCGCCTCGAGGGAAGCCAGTATTGGGTGTCAATCGCCTCGAGGGAAGACAGTATTGGGGTCAATCGCTTCGTGGGAAGCCGGTATTGGGTGTCAATCGCCTCATGGGAAGACAGTATTGGGGTCAATCGCCTCGAGGGAAGCCACCACCGAGGGGTCAATCCCCTCGACCAGTACTCGTCAATCTGGTCTAAATTGACGATCATTCAGATGTACCACCCGTCAGGAGCGGTAAATTGGTAATGTTGAAACATATTGTGTGAGCAGGCACGGATCATCAAATAATATAAACAAGTGACTACACTACCTGCGGTTGAAGACCCAAAAAAAAAATACTCATCAAATTTATTTATTTTTTGTTTTATCGTTGCCTATCACATCTGCGGGGTTTCGCTAGATAATGTAATTTCACCCTGTATAGTAATTTTTTCTTGAAAAGGCGTATAATGTGTATATTGCATTCAAATTTCAAATAAATAATAAGAACAGTATTATCTATACGTATATATATAAAAATGAATCCCTAGTTCCCTTGGTTACGGCATGAATGGATGAAATTTGGCACATGGGTAGACCATGACCTGAATAAGGACATAGGATACTTTTTATCACGATATTCCCACGGGATCGACACATATGCGGGCGAAACCGCGGGGCGCAGCTAGTTTATTATACTTACAACACAGCCACCATAGTGTATATGAGCCAACACGGTCAGCAGTGTGACTGCATAGAAGGCAATCACTTCGTAGTGCGGCAGTAGCAGTGAAACAGATGCCGCAGCTGTCAACGGCCAAAGCAGCCAGTTGACCGCGTCGCAGCGCTGGTTGCTCATTTGACTGACGATAAGACGACACTGGGGGAGAAAGAGAGAAATATTGTTGAGTAGATTCAAAAGCCTCAGCTCAAAACCGATGTGTGTACCCTTTCTGAAACTCATCAGATTTACTAAGGTAACATATTGTATATTATGTAATCTTTACCTAAATTTAAAAATTTATTAATGCTTAATAAACAACTATTTACTGCTCGTACTGCTACTAAAACTTCTAGCGATTACACTCTTTTTTTACTTTTATGTCTACTTGTAGACAGCGTTGTGGGTTATATTATTACTAAAATTGTTTATGTTAAATTAGCTGTCAGTTCTTATAATGAAACTGTTTGCTGTCCCTTTCAATAAAAATAAAATAAAATATAGTTCATTATTTATTTGCGAAAATCATGTACAACATTACCGACATAAATTCAAGATAAATTTCAGTAAAAACGGACATATTTACAATACGTAAAGTAACATCCACTTAAAAAAATCTTACAATTCTTTCATTCATTCACGTGCAGACAACGCACAGCCAAAATAGCTGGGTTTGTTTATCTATTCTAGAAGCACAGATAAGAATTTATTTTTAACAACCCGTGTGTCCGATGGGATTTCCTATCGGCAGAAATTACGAACTTCCATACAAATTTCGTTCGTCCTTAAGTCCTTTAGGGGATGAATTTTCAAAAATCCTTCCTTTTTGCTCACATTTGTTATACAAGGTGTTGTTTTGCATCCTCCTCAAATTCAAGGACGTAACTATGCTAGAGATAAACTACGATAACATGGTGCGCCCCTCCAAATTACTGTTTCAATGTGTGTAGTCACATCCTTACGAAAGAGTTTGTTTGTAGTTGTAAGTATTCGTCTTCAGTAGCAGGCCGGCAGTGGTCTGAGACAGTCAAGTTATTGTTATTGCGTCGCTCAGTGACACGAAAGTACTGATTGCAAAATAATTAGTCATGGAAAATTTATAGTTTTAAGTTTTATTTACTAACACAATTGTTAATATAGGTAAAATATAAACGATTTATTAATATTACTATTATTATGTCATTACATATCTCGGGACCATGGGGTCCCGGACCTTTGGAAGGCGTACGAGGGGCCGAAGCCAACTCGCAGAGGCTCCTTGGACAATTGTAATCGGGAGGTTCCCGTGTCGGATAAGGCGGGAGGAAACGTCCGGGTGTCACCACTGTGTGGATCGCCCGGAGGACACGGTGGAGCATACGGTGGAGGTCTGCCCGGCTTGGGCAGAGCACCGCCGTGTCCTCGTGCAGAGATCTCTCGCGTCCGGCCCTGGTTCAGGCCATGGTACGGAGCGAGAGGGCATGGGCAGCCGTCACCTCCTTCTGCGAAGCAGTAATGCTCGCGAAGGAGGAGGCGGGACGGTTGAGGGAAAGGCATGTTTTGCGCCCTCTCCCCTCTAGCCGCCGCAGGAGACGCCCTGGGCGTCGGGAATCCCGGGCGGATTTCCGGCCACCGTAGGCGCGGGCTTGCGGACGGTGAGCAATGGGTAGCTCACCGTCCGGTAAGGACCAGGCCCGGGTCGACGGCACGTCGTATTCCACGCGCGCCTCAAAGAGATGTCAGCACAAATGTAGGGTTCCACTAGGGCCGATGCCTGCCGGGGTCGCGGGAAGGTACTTATGGGTCACCGAGGCCCCGGGCAACACAGGCAACAGGAAGGAATACGGATGGGTTATAGTCAGTAAGAGTCTGGCACACCCTCCCGCTCCGCCCAGAGCGGGAGAAGTTATTTGATGATTTCCCACCCAAAAAAAAAAGCGGCCCCTTGGTTAATTGTAATGGAATGAGGCACCAACCGACGATTATCCCTGTTTCCTGTATGAAGGTGCACCCAAGGACAACCCCCGGTTGATGCAGGACTATTGCAGAACATGGGAACACAACATATTGGGCTATGGGTTTGGAAGGCTATAGTGTATTGGGTTCCTAAGACTTTAGAAATTATTATTATTATTATTATAGATCATGAAGTACCAGGCTCTCATAGTATTAAAGAAATAATACTCACAGCTACATTGCTGAACAATGTTCCGATTAGCAGGAACAGCACTCGGAGGTCATAGTCGGGGAGCCGGCTAGATTTGTGGGCCCATACAGAACAGACCAGGAACACGGTCAGGAATGACCATAGAGGTCGTAACGCCTCTGTAGGGGAACGCATCTTGCCTGTGCGGATTTTGTAGGATCTAGAAAAAAATAAATGATTATGATTAACTTTGCCCAACAATGGGGCAGTAAATGCTAATTAAAAAAAAATACAATGAAGGGTTCCGTAGTTCGAATGAATTTATCCTAAGAACCAACTTAACATTGTAGTTAAAAAACATGTTCCCCCATACATTCCAACTGCAAATGTGAATTTGTACGCCTAATATTATCAAAATCAAAAGTCATTTATTCAAACTAGGCTGAGAATCAGCCCTTTTCGAACGTCAAAATTACATAAGACAGTCCCCCAAAACGCCCGCCCTTCACCACTTCCTAGTGCTTTAGCTGGGGAGAAGAAGTGGTGCAACAAACTCCCCAGCAGCACACCTGTCTGTTCAGTTAGAGAAAAAAAATGGATTCTATACAACAGTATGTAAAACAATTTACACTACGTGCAACACAAAACATTAAATTATTAGCCATATGTCAGCTAGCACACCACTATACCAACAAAAAAAAGACCGAAAACTATTCTCAAGCAGAGATAAAAACGTAAACAGAACTTAAAACCTAAATAAAAGCCTCCAAGTATAAAGGGCGTGCCCGCTTACATATATATTGAGTGATTTCTCATGTTATTTTAAGACCATAGACTTCTTATAGGTTTTCCTGTAATCTATAAGCATAGAACTATTTTCCGTATTTTGCAAACATTTAGGCTCAAAAGTTCATGTGTACTTTTCAACTTAATCGGTCCAGTAGATTCGGAGCAAATCGGCTGTGACAAACGGACAGACAGACAGACACACGAGTGATCTTATAAGGGCTCCGTTTTTTATTTTTGAGGTACGGAACCCTTAAAAAATAACCGGGAAAACCTTCCTGTTCCAAAAAAGCTTATCAGATTTAAAACATAAGGTATTTGAGGTCTATACAAGGTGTTGTTTTGGATCTGCAAAACATTTTAGGAGGTAATTATGTTTGTGATTCTCGACCCGAATCAACAATAAAATGGGCAGATATTTTTTTTTCATTTTATTCTTATTTACGGAAATCGGTAAGTGTGAACTCCCCTTTTTAAAACGCAAAAAAAAAAAAATAAAAAAAAGATAAAATTTAAAAATCTAAAATAAAAAGTATTATTGATTATTGACGTGGTATCGTATTGTTATATGATTATTTACGAGTTTCACAACAACCTCCTGAAATGTTTTGCAGGTTCAAAACTGCATCTTGTATGTAGATGCCAAAGTTAGTGGCAAGCGCAGTTATAAAAAGTGGGAGCGAGAGGATACGAGATTCTTTAAGAGCTTTTAGAAATACTGTACTAAACATTTACCGTCCTACTCACACGTTTCATGACCACGAATGCCACGAATCTTGGCTAATAAGATGTCATATCAATCATCAATTTTCCTTTTTAAATATTTGAAACAACGAAAGCAGAATACTGTTAATATTCGGTCTGGGTTGGATATTACATGGCTTCGAGTTTTTGGCTCTAGGTCTTGCAACCTGCATGACCAGGAATTCGAAGCCATTTCTCACGATGTTCTCCTCAATCATTTTGTGTACAGTGAATTGGTGTTCTTCCCTTGGAGGTAAGCAGAAAATATAGAACCCGCCAAACCCATCTGCTACATACTCCTTTTCCTTATAAACACAGGATAATCAGCGTATAATGTTCCCTCTGCTGGGACACAGGCCTCCTCTCTGTGAGAGGGAGTGGGCCGTAATCCACCACGCGAGCCCACTGCGGGTTGGTGGATGTCAAATGTCTTCGAATTTTTGGTTCTAGGACAAACGGCATGCCGTTTTGAGAGCAGTGGTGATGAAATAATTTAAACAAAGTAAAGCGCCTGTCAGGGTTCGACCCTACGACCTACAACTCGTAAGTCGCGGTCGTTACCACTGGGCCACGACTGCTATAACCACATACTCACCGATATATATTATAAAGGGCGACCGGCAGATTGGTGACGACGCCCGTTGCATAGATCAGAACCTCGAACACATTCGCTAAAGTATACCCAGAGAAAATGTACTTTTTGTAGAAACTTGTGCCTTTAACACCCGTCCATAGGAAGAATCCCGTGGAAGCCTGAAAAACAAGAATACGGTGACTGGTTAACCTTTTGGCCGCCACAGTCATGTACAGATGACAAACCAAAATGTGCCCAGCACGCCACGGTCACGACTACATGACAGATTTTAAGGAATCATTCGTAGCTTGGCGCCAAGGGCACGTTTTTGCTTTTTGGCGGTCAATAGGTTAAGGCGAAAACGCTAGGGTTGACCGCGGATTTTTTTTTCAGTTTAGATAGATATCTTTATTATGTACACCATAAAAATTACAGCTATAAATGTAGAAATTTTACATAGGGTGACACAATGGGCGGTCTTATCGCTAAAAGCAATCTTTTATAGACCACCAATCTTTTAAAGACATTCAATGTTTTTTTTTTTTCAATTTGCAGCTGTGTCAATTTGTCACCGTCCCACTCCGCCCAGAGCGGGAGAAGTTATTTGATAATTTCCCACCCAAAAAAAAAAGTTTCTAATTGTATGGTAATAAAAAAGTTTGACGCGCCCGTATCACAGATGTATACAACATAATATAACATCACGCTTGTAATCCCCGGTGGGTTGAGCAGAGCTGGACCTATAGTACACCCACGTTTCGCCAGTTATGTTTTAGTTCCATGTAATAGGGGGCGAGCCTATTGCCATCAACTGAGAAATTACTGGTGGAAAAACCCAATAATATTTTGCCGACCTGGGAATCAAACCCCGGACCTCGTGCTCAGCAGTAGCGCTTGCGACCACTAAACCAGTCACAAAGATGAATTTACCGAAGTCGGAACTATAATAATTTAAATAATCAAAAAACTATTGAATTTAAAAGTGCTCGTTGGAATCTCTTTTTCATGACAACATCACATTTGAGGCCAATTCTAACTAATAAGCATCGAATACTGCGCTTTACAGCATTTATAATAAGGTCTATTACTCAATATCCATAATCTCAATGTACGAGTATGAGTCTGCGCGGGGCTCCGGTTTATTTAGAAAAATCGAATAACTTACTTACCCACATACTGAAGTCATAACCCCATGGTAAGAATAACACACCAGTATTGTACTTCTCCCAATGGCTTATGTAAAAATTGAGAAGGAGATTCCACATCACGTAATAAATTCTGGAAAAAAATGCACAATGTTAAGTAATTTGTTCGCGGTCGAACAATTATAGACGTTAGGAACATCGGAGATTAAACTAAAGTCTATTCAAATGCTAGTTTCCAATTGACTTTATATCCACTTTTATTAAGTTGATTTCAAAATAACTAGGTAGTACTATTGAGTCATAAAAAAACAATTATAGCGCAGTGAACTTTATGTATAAGTATTAAAGTTATTTTTCCAAAAACACATATTCGATTACATATTTGAAAACTAAAATTTGAACGCAGGATAAGTACTAGGTCCATTATATTTTGCATGATACATATATCTTTGCATGACAATATTATTGTAAGTGCAATATTGTGAAACGTCCTGCAGACACGCCAGCGCCGTTCCATTTTTAAATCACGACATTTGTAGTATATTGTCGTGATGAAACACTATTTCTTAGGTAGTAAATCATTGCAATGTAAGCAGTGGCGTAGCTACCCAGGGGCTAGGCGGGGCAGTGCCCCGGGGCCCTCAAGCTCAGGGGGCCCTCGAATCCTTACCCGAAATCTCGATCGAACAGAACTTTTGGAAATTTCTCCCATTTTCAAAATAAATATGACAGGTTGCATCCCGACTTTAATCATGACAATTCAGCTAAAGCTAGGGAATTTCCCTAAATTCTTTCTGTGGGTTGGCAGTTTTGTCAATTTGACGGATAGCGATATGTGCGTTTTATTATTCATCGATGTGCGTTTTATCGTGAATACGAGTAGAGATTTTTTTCGAGAACGGTTAAAAAAATTATGCTGTATCAGGAGTAAGTCAATAAACTTTTTAGTACTGGTCAATATAGTGGTTCAATTTTATTTGATTTTAGTACCACTCATATTGATGTCCGTTACGTCAATAAATTATGTCAAATCTATAGATTTCGGCTACTCATTGTATAACGTGAATAATCGTGAAAAAAATGCAGGTCACCTGCAGTAGATGCATTCAAAATCAAAATCAAGTCATTTATTCAAACTAGGCTGAAAATCAGCACTTTTCGAACGTCAAAGTTACATAAGACAGTCCCCCAAAAATGCCCGCCCGTCACCACTTCCTAGTGCTTTAGCTGGGAAGAAGAAGTGGTGGAACAAACTCCCCAGCAGCACGTCTGTCTGTTTAGTTATATAAACTTGATTCTATACAAATCGTATGCAAAGTAATTAACATTACGAAACACAAAACATTGGATTAAATTACACACTTGCCATACGTTAGCTAGCACGCGCCAGTATACCAACAAAACAATGAACAAACTGTACTCAAGCAGATAAAAATTTCAACATAAAAAAAACGTAAATAGAACTTAATTTCTAAATAAAAGCCTCCAGGCATAAAGGGCGTGCCCGCTTACATAAGGCAATTGCTGTAGCTCGAAGTGAGAAATGATAAACTAGTAACCCCATCGAAGTAAAATAAGTAAACAATTACTAATAACAATTAAAACCATGATCAGCAAGACGACCAGTCACCACAAGCAGCACCCGTTCACGAGCATAACGCAAAGATCAGCCATCACCCCCCTCGCCATATTGGAGGGAAGGAGGCAACCCGACCCCCGACGCTACCGCAGGCAGTGACATCTAAGGGAGCATGACGAGCTTGCTGCCGGTTGCTCAGGCAAGAATAGTATAATCAATAGTCGAGGACGCTAGCTAACCACTTATTGCAATACAACTCATAAAACACACATTGTAATGAGTAGATTATGTCACTAATAAATTAAAATTTAACTAAATTAAATTACATTGACTTATACAGTCGAATAAAAAAATAATCAATTATATGAACTCATATAACCTGTCAGTAGGAAAGCTAATTCTGGAGAGAGAACATAAACATTGTCTTGAGTTAATCACAGCGACCAACTATTCTTATCGTTTAAGTAGTCATTGATACAATAGTATGCCTTTGAACAAAGGGTGGATTTTACTTTAGTTTTAAACGCATTAAAAGGCAAATCTAGCAAAGAAGACGGCAGCATGTTATAAAAAGTTATACCAAGCCCAACAAATGAGTTATGTACCTTATGAAGCCGGTGAAATGGAGCTCGTAATTTGTCCTTATTTCTGGTGTTAATATTGTGAATATCACTATTTTTAGTGTATAAGTGTATATTTTGCCTAATATATAAGATGTTGGCGAAGATGAATTGTGATGCCACCGTGAGAATACCAACATCTTTAAAAAAATCTCTCAGAGAAACTCTGGCACCAAGCTGGTAAATAGCTCGAACAGCTCGTTTTTGAAGAACGAATATATTTTGAATGTCAGCGGCTTTGCCCCACAGCAGAATACCGTAGGACATAACGCTATGAAAATAACTAAAATAAACTAATCGAGCTGTATCAACGTCAGTGTATTGTCTTACTTTTCTGACGGCGTAGGCGGCCGAACTGAGCCTGCCCGCTAGGCTTGATATATGAGGGCCCCACTGAAGTTTGGCATCTACTGTTATACCAAGAAAAACTGCCGAGTCTACAGTTTCAAGCACCCCATTATCTAAGACGATGTTGGGACCTAGATTCCTAACATTTGGCAAGGCAAACTTTATAAATTTCGTTTTCTTGGCATTGAGAACTAGGTTATTCGTCGTAAACCAATCCGTGACCATTGAGAGTGCACTGTTTACGTCATCAAAATCTTGTCTATTCCTGTTTACTTTAAAAAGAAGTGAGGTGTCATCTGCAAACAATACAACGTCACAGATACCCTTTAAATAAAATGGTAAGTCATTAATTTAGGCCCGCGCGCAAGGAGATCGTTCTTGGTCTCCACCGTTAAATGTGGTAACACTAGCGGCAATAAAATGTTTGCCGGAGATTCCCCAACGACGTCTTGTAGTGTATCATTACGTTTTTCTCTCCTTTTACTTTTAACGTCGTCAGTGAACAGTGAGTACCTACTCGTGCCCAATCTAATATTGTATTGTATAAATAAATTAGAAAACTAAACTAATGGACAAAAAGAAGAAACCCAGTGGTGCATTTAAACGCAAACAACGCCAAGAAAGAGAAGATAGTAAACAAGAATTTCCGAAAATTGACACGTTTTTGAGTCAGCCTTTTGCAAGTACTTCTGGACAAAATATTTCTATTGATAGTGACTCAAATAATGTAGTTGGTGATACCTCCGCCGCCGATCATGTGAACGTGGATGATGTTTGAATGGCACACATAAGAGCGGAGGATTTGGAGGAACAACAACACTCTACATTTTTCGAAAATGTGTACGAATAATCTTCTTATGACTTGGGAAACTTCACGAACAAAATATTAAGTGATAACGAAAAACGTCAAATTCTTGATATGGGGCCTTTACAACCTTCAGAACCTTTTCTAACAGACATCAACCAGAACAATAGGTGTTTTTCAAAATCATACTACGTTTCAATTTCTAAATATGGTCCAGTTAATCGTTTTTGGTTGTGTTATTCCAAAATACTAGACGCTGCCTATTGTCAACCCTGCTGGTTATTTGCTTCACAAAGGAATAATGTTTGGTGTACGGGAATTCGGGATTGGAAGCATTTATCAGAAAGAATTAAACAACACAGTTCTTCGAGTGGCCATTCAGAAGCATGTGCTGTTTAAGAATGTTGGAAAAAAAATGATACTAATACTATCGACAAGGAACTTGAAAATGAAATTCGCAAAGAAGCATAAACCCTAGCAAAGAGTTCTTTGGCTTTGAGAGGACATCGAGAAGACTAAGTCAGGAAGGATACCATGGAAACTTTCTGTCCTTTGTAGACGCCTGTCGCCCGATGTGATCACATTTTGCGGCAAGTTTTGGATATGCCCAAAGGTAATAATTATTATTTTGTTTATAATTATTAACTGTTTAATATCAGGACTTTTTTGAAATTGTGTTTTTTTTTTATGTTTTTAGGATCTACGAGATATCTGAGTGCAACAATTCAGAATGAAATGATTGAGACCTTTTTTTTTTTTGGATGGGAAATCACAAATAATTTCTCCCGCTCTGGGTGGAGCGACAGGGTGTGTCATGACATTGTGCTGACGACATCTCTTTTAGGCGCGCGTGGAATACGACGCGCCGTCGACCCCGGCCTGGTCCTTACCGGACGGTGAGCTACCCATTGCTCACCGTCCGCAAGCCCGCGCCTACGGTGGCCGGAAATTCGCCCGGGATTCCCGACGCCCTGGGCGCCTCCTGCGGCGGCTAGGGGCGAGAGGGCGCGAAACTTGCCTTTCCCTCAACCGTCCCGCCTCCTCCTTCGCGAGCATTACTGCTTCGCAGAAGGAGGTGACGGCTGCCCATGCCCTCTCGCTCCGTACCATGGCCTGAACCAGGGCCGGACGCGAGAGATCTCGGCCGCCGATCGCCTCCACGAGGACACGGCGGTGCTCTGCCCAAGCCGGGCATACCTCCACCGTATGCTCCACCGTGTCCTCCGGGCGATTCACACAGTGGTGACACCCGGGCGTTTCCTCCCGCCTTATCCGACACTGGAACCTCCCGAAGCTGCCGTGTCCGGTGAGGACCTGTGTCAGGCGGAAGGTGAGGACGCCGTGGCGCCTCTCTAGCCACTCCTCAAAGAGGGGACTTTGTCGCCGCAATCGTGGCGTGCCCAGCACTGGGTTGCGACAACCGTACTCTCCATGACGCCATGAGATCCCGCCGCAGCTCCGTCCACTGTGCCGCGATTTCTCGCGGCAGCGGACTTAGGCCCCGGCGTTTCGCCTCCTCGCGCCACTCCCATACGTGCGCGATGATTGAGAGCTTGGGGACCAAACTCGAAACCCATCTAATAGAACAAATTAGGGCGTCACCGTTTTTCGCCATCATAATGGATACGACACAGGACATATCGAAGGTAGATCAGCTAAGCATTGTTGTTAGGTATGCAGTAATGACCAGATCGGAAAATGGACAGCCAATTGATATAGAAGTAAAAGAAGTGTTTCTAGGCTTTTATGCAGCCATTAAACATGGCGCAGCAGATTTAGTCAACCAAGTGACTACATTATTTGTACAAAAATATTGATTTAAAAAAATGTGTATAACTTTTTCGGAAACAGCATCAAACGTTGGGATCTACTGTCAAAATTCACTGGCGAATCAGACACCACTTTAAAAAAACTAAATCCGACTAGATGGTCCAGTAGGGTCAATACGATTTCTGCAATAAAACTTCGTTTTTTTATATTATTAAAGCATTATCAGAAATAGTTCTAAAGAGTCCTAATAAAGATGAGCGTAGTGAAGCAGAGAGTATTAAAACAAAAATGCAAAATTTTGAGTTCGTGTTGCTTTGCGAATTCATGCACAGTGTATTGAACGACATCAATTATGCATCCAAAATTTTACAAAAATGCGACATCAATTTGGGCGAGGCAAGTAAAGCTTTAGCAGAGACCAAAGCAAAGTTGCAAATTTATATGATTTCAAATTATTCAAGTGCAAAGCCAGTGAAACTGCAAGAAAATATGATATAGATACCCATTTTCAAGAAAAAAGGCAAAGGAAAGTTAAAAAACATTTTGATGAATTAGCTGCTGATCACCGATTTCTAAACAGAGAAGAAATATTTAAAATTGAGATTTTCAATAATTTACTAGACATATTAATAGCTCAATTAAATACACGTTTTACTGGTATGAGTGCAGTCTGTCATATATTCGATTTTCTAACACCAACATTTTTATTACATGTTGATGAAGCAACTTTATTACAAAAATGTGACGAATTCCAAAGAAAATATTCAGATATAATAGGCCCTAGTTTTTCACTTCAATTTATTAATATTTACCACCTAGTTTTACCTCAACTCAAGCATGGGCTGTTCACCAGTTATGTAAGGAAATAATCAGCAAATATGGAGTGCTAGAATGCGACCTAACGGAAGTATTTACAGCAATGTTATTATTCTTTACAATTCATGTCACTTCTGCAGCAGCTGAGGGGTCATTTAGCAAATTAAAAATAATAAAAAAATATTTAAGAAATAATATGGGCCAAACTCGACTCCGACATTTATCGCTAATAGCAATTGAAAACAAAACCGCATCAAGCCTGGATTTAAACGAAGTCATTGATTCATTTGCGAAAACTAAAGCTAGGAAAAGATTGTAAATATAATTGTTATTTAGTCAGTTGGTAGGTCCGACCTTTATATAATAAACCCTTGAATCTTTTCTATTTCGTTTTATTACCCAATACATACACTAAGTATTAATTGTAATATACGTTGTTACTGTTTAATATTTTTATTACCTGCCCTGCAGTGCACAAAAAAGAGCTGATGATAAAGTAGCTTAGCATTTTTAAAGTATTTGTATATTTAATATTTTTACTTGATAAAACCTAATCAGTTTAGATAGCAGTGGGGCCCCATTTTTTGATTTGCCCCAGGGCCCTTGGTTACCTAGCTACGCCACTGAATGTAAGTCGTATATCAGTAAGGTAAAGCATACATTAGTATTTGATAGGAGTTACATTGAATTGACTTAAGCGGGCATTACATTATCCAATTTGCAGAGCGCTAGGTGAGCTAGCGTGCTAAAATTGGGTGGTGTAAAGGCAGTTAGTTAGGCAGTTAGTGATCCAATCTAGTGCGATCGTATGGGCTCTGCCATGCTTGCTCATCTAGTGCACCAGCTAGCGCACCAGATTGGATGGTGTAAATATGTAGATGTAGCTTGCTTATCGCTAGCTGTGCAAGATCAGTCAATCGGTGCGCACTCGAACGGGAGGACGTAATTGTTGTAAGTTCACAATGACGCGACCGCCGTCTAAGGATAAAGAAGTGCTATTAAATAAAATAGAACTACAAAGACATGCCATTTTTATGGGATAACGCCAGATTATTCACAGCAATAAATACTCTTTGACCCGGCGTTTTCTGCGTCTTTTTTTAATCGTTATAATTGAAGTCGACACCAATACTAGAGCAATATCAACATCCTGCAGGCTTAGCATGACGCTTTCTATTTCTTCGAAGAATAGACACAGCTCTTTCTATACAAAGTGACATTTCGTTTCTCCATTTTCGACATCGCACCGTAGAAATCCTTCTACAATCTGTCATTTTCTCTTTATCAAACTCTCTATATCTCTATATCAAACTGTCAAACTCACACTGACAACTGGCAGTTGTCTAAGGTAGTGAAGACAATTTGCATTTTTGTATTCGACGGTCACAAGGTATATACGGTTATCAACAAAATCAAGAGTTTGCAGGAGAGCGTTTTAAACGCAAAACTATGGTAATTAATAGAAGAACAAGGCTATCTTCTCCTATTTTACATAATTTAGTTAATAGGGCATTACCAAGGAAATGGTGAAGGCGTACATTACTATTTTTTTTTTTGTTCCATTATATGGTACTTCGACACTTTGAGATTATTTTTGTAGTTGTTTTTATATACTTGACTTAATATCAGTAAAAATTAAGAATCATACAGAAAAAAATACAAGTATGAAAATACAAAGAATTCTGAGTCGAATTATGTAAAAGAGTGAATTTCGTAAAAAGTGTAGTTGATTCTTTCTATTTTGCTGCCGTCGTGCTGTCTACATGGAACGTTATTTTTGTCTATTCTTCCGTAGACAAATCAGTGCTCGTGCTAAGCCTGCTGGTATTTTGTTGGCGCGATTTTTGTCTATAGGCAAGAATGTATTTCTTTTGCCTTCTTCGGAAGGTGCGGTTCGGACAACGATATGAAGAACTACCGAAATGAATAAGCTCTTTTTCATCTCGCACTGCAGCCCTATTTCTGCAAATTGGATAGTGTAATGCCTGCTTTACTAATGGTTTTACGTCATTCAAATTCGATCATGAATGTGCTGCTGTAAACGCAAACTGACCAAATTAAACAAGTTAGTTTTTGTTTACCTTACTAAACCTAAAAAGGGGTCATTGTACTTATCATTATGGAAAGCTTTTATTAAAACGCCAACAGTTGGTAACTGGCGCCGATATGCCAGCGTTTTTCGGTGCTGGCAAGCGCTGGTTGACAACGCTGGTCGGCGCAGCATTAGCATAATCAGCCTATAGTTCCCACTGCTGGGACACGGGCCTCCTCTCGGTGAGGAGTGGGCTGTAATCCACCACGCGGGCCCAGGCCGGGTTCGTAGATGTCACATGACTTCGAATTTTTGGTTCTAGGACATGCAGTTCCTCACGATGTTTTCCTTCGCCGTGTTGAGAGCAGTGGTGATGAAATAATTTAAACAAAATAAAGTTGTAAGCCTGTTTGGGTTTGAACACACGACCTACAATTCGTAAGTCGGGCTACCACTGCTCTCTCTGGTCGGCGCAGGCAGTTTTCATACTTTTTGCCAAATTATCGTGAAACAATGCGAACCGGCACCGACTAATTCAGATAGGGACTTGTCGGCACTTATCGGCGACGGTTCATGCTGATTTGACGGAAAGTATGAAAGCTGCTTGCGCCGACCAGCGTTGTCAACCAGCGCTTATCAGGCATATCGGCG
Organism: Atethmia centrago; assembly: GCA_905333075.3. Taxonomy (NCBI): domain Eukaryota; kingdom Metazoa; phylum Arthropoda; class Insecta; order Lepidoptera; family Noctuidae; genus Atethmia; species Atethmia centrago. The sequence continues at coordinate 23,660,084 of HG995385.1, forward strand.
CCGGTTACCAGCTTTCTACGAGGAAACACCCTCGACAGAATGTATGGAACAGCTGTTTTTTGCAATGTTGCTCCCATAAAAGTTGCCCTTCTCAAACTTCTGACTTTGTTCATTCTTCCTTTCATATTCAGTCCATTCTTCTCTGGAATGCGCCTCCTCTTGATATCGGAAATTGCAGAGTTATTTTCAAAACAAATAGCTTAGAGTCATCTCAATTATGTACATCTTTTCCTTGATTTTGTATGTATAATAATGTAGGTATATATTATAAATATGTATGTATGTGTATTATAAGTTTGTAACCTATTTATGTACTTCTGTACCTATTTTATTTATAATCTATTATGTTATCTTTTAACATTTTTCATTATTATTATTTCCTCTCAGAGCACCTGCCATCTTGTCTCTTCACCACCCTTGACTGACTGGTAGAAAATGCCTAAGGAATTAAGTCCGCCTTTGTACCTTTTTGTGTGCAGGCTGTTAATTTTACTCTACATATAAATTGACACAGAATTATTCGATACAACGTATTTCCGCATTTCATATACAGCTAAGAGTTTATACTTTTCTAATTTTACTTCTGTTCCGATTTTAAAGATTTATTACACTGAAGTTTAGCGACTTTTGTAGCTGACTGTGCCCTTATTTAGGTTAAGGGTAAACAATAATTAAGATTGTATAAAATTTCATAAATTCAGAGTCTAGATAAAACAACCTTTAGAGTTTACCTTATAGGCGGTATTGAGTAATCCATTCGTCCAAAAATGGAGTAGAGGCAAGCGGGAATATAAAATACTGTGTAGGAATCTAGCCCGTGGTCGAAGAGTTCTCCTAATGGGCCTGAAGTCTGCGTGCGGCGGGCTTGCTTGCCGTCTATGCCATCTAAAAAAAAATAACGTTACGTATTTGCCGTTGTATCCCCGAAGGGTTAGGCAAACAATTTTTTATTGCTAAATAAATATGTGAAAATATGGATAAATTTCCACATTTCGCTAGTTATGTTTCAAGTCCCATGTAAGGGCTCAAATTGCCTTGGGCCCACATCCAGACTTTGGGCTGCGGCTAAGAATTTACAAATGAAAACTACAAAAACTCTTTTCCGGCCTTTGGTGGGTAAAATAAAAGTAAAATTCTCAAACAACGCTGAATGCCAACTCATGCTGTCTCTTTATCTATTTGAGAATTTAGGGTTTAATATACATAATCTTCCCATGTTCCCACTGCTGGGACACAGGCCTCCTCTCTGTGAGCGGGAGTGGGCCGTAATCGACCACGCGGGTCCACTGCTGGTTTGTTTAATGTGAGAGACTCCATGGAGTTTCTTGCCAGTTCTTCTCCACAGGAACCTACAACGCTTTGAAAAGGCAACTATTTTCATCTTTTTGATTGACCGCCTCCTTGGTAATTCAAGTGCGTGGGTTTAATTGAAATAAAAGCTTTCTAGTTTCAGTTTATAATATCTGGTAAATATTAAAAAGCATGGACTTACCTAAAGTATAAGCCAGGAACAAGAACACGCCGATGAAGTACCACAAGGATTGCGGTATCACCTCCATATGTCCATTCAAAGGAACGTCGCTGACGGTCTCATTATACAGCGGCGTACTGGCCGCGTAGTAATCGTAGTCGTAGTACGACAGTAGCAAGAAGTTCAGTACGACAAGCAGAAACCCGCCGAAAGTTAAAACGTTGGGAGCCACCCATTTTGGTACAAACTGGAAAAATTTAAGGGATATTAGTTGACAGACGTGAGTATTCTATTCTATTTTTCTCTATGGCAATGGTGCCGATGTCGACAATTCTGCCAATGTCAATGTTTTGAGAAAAAGTGCGGAGATAAAAAAATAACAGACTTTTGTAGTTGAGGTGTTTGTGAAGGAGATTGTCTGGGAAAGTAGTCAATGTGTTTGATCCGTGGTCGATAGTGCCTAAAGGGGCACTTACATATATATATACGGGCAAAGAAAATAACACACTATTTGGCAATTGTGACAATCTTTGTAGTAAATTGCTCGTCATTGTCGATACGTCACATTTAACCAAAAGTTGCCCGTGTAACCGCTCGTTGTAATTGTTGATCGACCGATGCAAGCATTCGGCTGTGGTCGCGATTTATGCATGGCATTGACACCTACATTTTAGCATTTTTAAATGAAAACACTAAAATAGATATTGATTCAGGACATTGGTGCAGATTCCCTTGTTCACAAACTAAACTAAATTTAAGAGAAGGACAGAAGATAAATTTTAGTTTAGTCCTGTCAAATTATTCAGCGCCTGTCACTACTCCATACAAGTTTAGACGTGATTAAAAACATGCCTACTAAAATTACGTCAATTTACGTCAAGCGCTGATTAATTTGACAGGACTGAACTAAAATTTATCTTCTGTCCTTCTCTTAATGAAATATTCAATCTTACATGTGCTAGCTGTCACTTTGTGTAATAAAATGGTCATATTTATTGTAATGGTGATCGTTTAGTTTAATCGATTTAGATAAGTGTAAAATGAATGTATAATAATAAGTGTAAAATTCTAGAATACAAGATTACTCCAATGAATTAATAATTCGACTTTGTTTATTGTTTGGGTTCCTACGGAGAAATATTAGGGATAGGGCAATGACCGTTATTGCCATGCTAAAACGCAACAACTATAGAGACAGGAAGCTCAACCGGGGTCGCGGGAAGATACTCCTGCCGGGGTTGCGGGAAGGTACTAAAGGGTTACACAGGCAACGGAAGGAGTACGGGTGGGTTTTAATCAGCAAGAGTCTGACACACCCTCCCTCTCCGCCCAGAGCGGGAGAAGTTATTTGATGATTTCCCACCCAAAAAAAAAAAGGTTGATCTTTGTTTACTAATGTTACTTTGCAAATTATTGTACAGAATCAAGTTCTTGTAACTTAACATACAGGATGTGTAGTTGAAAGTTTGTTGAACCACTTCTTCCCAGTTAAAATACGTGGTGAAGGGCGGGCGTTATAGCGAATTGTGTTATGTAATTTTGACGTTCAAGACCTGTTGATTCTCCGCCTAATTTGAATGAATTGACTTTTTATTTTGATCGATTGTTGTTTGACGTGTTTAACAAGAAAATTAAGTCTTTGATATACAAACCTAATTCATCGGTCTTCTGAGTTACACCTACGCGATCAAACTTACAGCCCGATTCAAACTTTATGGCGGTTCGGAACATGAGGCGAGTCGCTGCGCAGTAACGAATTCATGTCAGCGGGGGTGAGGGGTGGGGTACTGCGCAGCGAGTAGCGCACTTCAGATCCACCATTACGTTTGACGCATACTATATGTTTCTACATCGGCGATGATCAGTCTACTAGTATTGGCCTAGAAACCGCCAATCTTCGTATACATCATTATCATTATCATTTCAGCCGAAAGACGTCTACTGCTGGACATAGGCCTCCCGCAAGCACCGCTACTTCGACCTGTTTTGTGCTTCCCGCATCCAGCGGATTCCTGCGGCCTTCACAAGGTCATCGGTCCACCTTGTAGGAGGCCTTCTAACACTATGTCTTCCGGTACGCGGTCGCCATTCCAGAACCTTTCGGCCCCATCGGCCATCTGTTCTGCGAGCAATGTGCCCTGCCCACTGCCACTTAAGTTTGGCAATTCTTCGGGCTAGGTCAGTAACCTTGGTTCACCTGCAGATCTCTTCATTTCTGATTCGATCACGTAGGGAAACTCCAAGGATAGCCCTCTCCATTGCCCTTTGAGTAACTTTTAGCCTTTTAATAAGGCCTATTGTGAGCGACCACGTTTCAGTGCCATAGGTCATCACTGGCAACACGCACTGGTCAAAGACTTCCGTCTTGAGACACTGCGGTATGTGGGACGAGAAGATATTGCGTAGCTTCCCGAACGCTGCCCAGCCGAGTCGGATGCGACGATTGACACACAACTTCGAGCGTAGCGTCTCCGATCTTCATGAGAGTGGGTGTATCATGGGCATTTGACATAACCTTTGTCATGTCCATGTTGCCGGAGTCGCGGGAAGGTACTAAAGGGTCACCGAGGCCCCCGCAACACAGGCAACAGGAAGGAATACGGGTGGGTTTTAGTCAGTAGTAATGGCAATTAATGCGATTTCGAATAAATTTCATTAACATGTTAATTCGTAAGTCTTAGCATGATAATTGCTATTGCTATGCTATTTGCTAATATAACGATAATTGATAATAATGAAGTATGTGAATTTTGCTAAATTATGCGAATTAAAAAGCGCGTTCGCCTTAGGACGTTTCCTAGCGTGCGTTTAGTTTACTCGCCGATAACGTTTTATTTGTGCTAGTACACTTGCTTATGTAATGTGTTAAGATTGATCACATAATTATCAGCATTCTGCACCTGACGCACCTGTACCGAACGGGACAGAGTCGGTTCACATTCGACCAAAAAGTTATTGTAATGGCCAATGTGTTTAAGTTTTAGATGGGTTTTTAAATTGGTGATTGATGTTCGGTAAGAAAGGTTTTTAGAGCACTGATTACAGTTAGCAATTTTATTTTCACTAACAATATTAGAAAAATAATCCCATATAGTCTTAGTTCGGTGAGACATTGTCACGTTCAAGTCCGTTCAACAGTTTATTTACACTAAAATATTTATATACTAAACTTAAAATTATTATTTACACTTTTATACATGCCACTTCTCACTACACACTACTTCTTACTACCTCCTATTATTTACAGGTAGGTATTGAGTTCACGCTATTATCTATAAGTACAATATTATGCACAAAACGAAAGAATGTAAGTACTGTATAACGAATACGTAAACCAAAATCTCACTATCACTTGCCAAAACGTACTGAACGAACACAAAACGACGCGCGCCGCGCGCGTACCACACAAATATATTATTAAACAATCACGCATTCATTCAACCAACACACGACTCTAAGTACGAGCAAATCAAAGACAATAAGGTAATAACTTCTAAACATCATTCTTCGCACCATCCATAATTTAAATACATTAAACAAGCACAAGCATTCATTCAATATACAACCTTAAGTACGCACAAATCAAAGATAATAAGATAACAATTGCTTAAGCCATTATTCGTAAGTTCGCAGCGAACAAGGTCACTGTCACGTGAAATCGATATATTTAGTATTCCCGACTTCCCGTGGGTGCGACGGAGAGCGCACGCTACCGCTGCGTGCGCCGACGCTCTGACGAGTCTGACGTATGATAGTCATTAAATTAAACAATTACGAAAATTTAAATTAATTTTCGTAATTTTTTAATTTCACAGAATTTCGCAACTACATTTAATTTGCTAAATGCTAAATGAGCTTTCGCAAGCTAACAATGAATGCTAATGCTAATTAATCCATCACTATTAGTCAGTAAGAGTCTGACACACCCTCCCGCTCCGCCCAGAGCGGGAGAAGTTATTTGATGATTTCCCACCCAAAAAATAAAATAAAAACATGTCCATGTTTATTTTAAGACCCACTCTTTCGGAAGCTCTACTGAGTTAATCGAGCATTGCACTGAGGTCCTCGATAGTCTCAACCATGACAACTATATCGTCGGTAAACCGAAGGTGAGTGATGTACTCGCCATTGATGTTGATGCCTGGCCTTTTCCAGACCAGAACCTTGAAGACATCCATGGATTTCGAGGTCTGGTCCTGGAGTCGGACTGACATAGTGTCGTTTTCGTAAAGACACTTAAGCACCTTGATGTGCCGATAATCGATCTGTCACCGTTGAAGAGACTGCAGTATGCCCATGTCTCGATCGAATCGAAGGCTTTCGTAGTCCACAAACGCTAAGCAGAGAGGCAGGTTATACTCTTCGGTCTTCTGTATTATCTGCCGCAGGGTATGTATGTGGTCTGGTGCTGTGCTAAAGCCTTTGCGGAATCCGGCTTGTTCGGGAGGCTGGAGTCGTCAAACCTGCGTGCGAGACGGTTCGTGATGACTCTTGTAAACAGCATGTAGACATGGCTCAAAAGTGAGATGGGCCTATAATTCTTAAGGAGGGTATTGTCGCCCTTCTTAATGAACAGTATCACCACACCTCTGTTCCATGCCTGTGGCGTTTTGCCCTCGAGTATGACGGAATCAAACAGCTTCTGGAGGGCCTTGAGATCGGGTTTTCCACCGGCCCTCAGAAGCTCGGCCGTAATTTCGTCATCACCCGCCTTGTTGTTTTTGAGCTGCTTCAGAGCCATCCTAAATATCCTAATCTCGTACAAGCTGACGCCCGTGATGTCTTCGGTGTAGTATCGTGTCAATCTAGCTCTTGGGTCGTTTGCCAGATTCATACCAGGGTTACCTGTTGACGTGTATAACTGTCCATAGAAACTCTCGATCTCTCTCAACAGCTCAGGTTTGGCGGATACGATCCTGCCATCATTGATCTTCAGTTTCACAAGCTGGCTCTGCCCAATAGACAGATCTCCTGTAAAGACCTTGAAGCTCTATCGTGTCCTTACAGCAGTCTATATTAAAGTGGCGAAGGTCACTTTTTAAGGACTTAGAGATCCGTCTATTGAGCTGGCGGTACTTGAGCGCATCGACTGAAGACTGCAGGATCATCTCGCGCCTCTCCTCCATGAGCTGTATAGATGGATCAGAGAGCTTCTTGTTTCTATTTGTACGACGGGTCTTGAAGATCTTAGACCGTATGGACAGTTTTCACGAACCCAACGTTATAATCGTCCCTAGGTACTCGAAACGATTCTGAAGTTCGAGCTGAAAGCTCTCGGGGTTTTGGACTTGGATCGGTGCTGGGCGGAGCGTAGACTTTATCAGTCGAGATCTTTAAGTTCAATGTGCCTCTTACCATTCGGTGATCACTTCCGGTTTTCACCGCGTTGATCATGACATAATGAAATGTCGACATAATGAAGTCAATCTCATTTTTTGTTGCTCCATCAGGGCTCTGCCAGGTCCACTTTCTGTGCTCACGTTTTCTGAAGAAGGAGTTCATCATAAAGAGGCCCTCCTTCTCCATAAAACTGGCTAGTAGGTGACCTCGGTGGTTTCGACGTCCAACTCCAAATTGCCCCACTCGCAGCTCATCATCGTTTCGTTTGCCCAGTTGTGCGTTGAAGTCCCCCATGACAACGGTGAAGTGAGTTTTAGAGCCATGGCTCTGGAAATATCCACATACATAGTCTCCACTGTGGTAACCGGATCTTCTTATCAGATAACATTAATTTGAGAGATGTATTATGAAGGGAAACAATAGTCATTCGCTAGCTTATCATTAAGAAGATAATGCTATGTATGCCACTATCAAGGTCGAAGTCTGGCTGTCATGACATAGTTATTCTGACAATGGATAATTATTATGACAACAATGACCCACACGACACGACACAAGGCGGCTTGATAACAATATTTTGTATCATACACTAGAAAACAAACAATTTTGTACCTTAATCTAACAATACGAGGTTTAAATTAAGTAAACAATGCTGTTTTTTGATAACCTCAGATGATGATAAGAAATCGTACGATATTCGACATTGTTCAGTATTAGCACATGTTATCAATGTAGGTATTTCCTTGTTTTACGACTAGAAAGTATTTTTATTGCGATATAATATAGGTGTTTCAATTACACTCAAATCCGATTATAACGACATCACTAAGAACGACGTACCGATTATTACGATGAAATCTTGAGATTCCAGCATTTCTGTTTGCTTATGGCGCAGATACCTATATATGATTTTAGTGACTTTTAAATATTTTATTACGCTTTCATATAATGCAAATAAGTTATGCAAAAAATGTATGTTAAACTAGAACGCATTTTTTTTTTGGTACGGAAATCATCAAATAACTTCTCCCGCTCTGGGCGGAGCGGGAGGGTGTGTCAGACTCTTACTGACTAAAACCCACCCGTATTCATTCCTGTTGCCTGTGTTGCCAGGGGCCTCGGTGACTCATTAGTACCTTCCCGCGCCCCGGCAGGCATCGGCCCTAGTGGACCCCTACATTTGTGCTGACGACATCTCTTTGAGGCGCGCGTGGAATACAACGCGCCGTCGACCCGGGCCTGGTCCTTACCGGACGGTGAGCTACCCATTGCTCACCGCCCGCAAGCCCACGCCTACGGTGGCCGGAAATCCGCCCGGGATTCCCGACGCCCAGGGCGTCTCCTGCGGCGGCTAGGGACGAGAGGGCGCGAAATTTGCCTTTCCATCAACCGACCCGCCTAAAACTAGAACGCATACACATCAATTCTATATCTGAATATTTAAGTATTGTAGTTAAATACTTCATGATATATATTCAGGAAGTAATGTCTACCCAAAGCATAAAAAACGATATGACTACAAACTACTAATTAAGATATTTTCATGATGTTTTTTGTATGAACAGACTATTATATTTCTGTGATTTTTTTTTAATTTTTTCGTTATTAAAACTAAATATTCCCTATGAAACCAAACGTAGGCGCGGCGTGAGCGCGACGCACATTTATTTTGTATGGCCAAGGTCGACGGAGATTACCTGGTACTATAAGATATAACAACCGTAATCCGACGATCCCTTCGAAGTCTGTATGAACGGTTTTGACTGTATATTGCTTGTAAAAATAACATTGCCGTATTGGTATTAATGCCTCGTCCACACTACATTACAAATTGCCTGCATGAGATTTACCCTGTTGTGCAACACACGTTTCTGGTCATTGCGTCACGCACGCTTGAAGGACAACAGCGCAGTGTATTATATGTATATACAATGTTAAGTTTGTTTTTGGGATAAATTCATCCCAACTACGGAACCCTTCATTGTGCGCGGTACGCTACGCACTTGGCCGGTTTTTGATTATAGAATTTTTAATCTCGTGTTGAGAGTTTGAGCTGATAAAAATGTGTCCTAGTTGAGACAAGGCATTTTATGTTATCACCTAGGTACACTTAATAGGTGAGGAAAATGTTCTGAGGAAAGATTTGAGTAGAAATGTGGATGGAGTGGATGGCTATACGGTGTGTCTGTATACGGTGTAGCGATAATTAAGGGCGTGGTACAGACCATCAAACTGAATAACTTTCTCCCAGGGACCAAAATCGTAATCGCGAAAAAAATATCAGTCGTCCCATACATTTGGTCGAGTAGGTATTGAAGTTTTGTATGGGACGACAGATTTTTTGTTGTGTCATCGCGCTTCTCTTTCTTTTCTATGCAGTCCGACAGTGACCGCGCTTTAGCTGTTGTCAGCCTCTTAAGTAGAAGATATTCATAGTTACGCTGTTACTTTTTAATTTAACATTATATTTTTTTATGGGCATTCTTTCTATTTTATAATGTAATTTTTATCATTACAGCTTATTTGCATTCCCCAAGGTACATCACACAATGAATTAATGAAATGCACCAACCTCAGCATGGTTTGACCAGACTGGATTTCTCGAATTAACCCAATGATTCACTCTAGTGTCATGTTTCACGGGACTACAGAGAGCATTGCATATCAAAGAGTAGACCGGGGAATAATGGTGGGGAAGACGTGCCCTTGGGATATGGAAGGATTATTAGAGTTGTACCGGATATGCTTTCTCCCTAAGGGACATCACACAACGGACAAAAATCTTGGGGAGAAAGCATATTTTTTTAAAATTGTGCTGAATGAATTCATGGTAAGTTTGTTGTCTTACAACACATATATTTTGGAAAACCAAGTGTTACTCACCTCTACAACTTTGTTCCAAAAAGGGTGCATAACATAAACACTCAGTGGGCTGGTGTCTATGGCCATGTACTGAAAAAAAAAAATTGTTTATTAAAAGAAATTTTTAATAGAACTACTATAGAACATTTGAACCATGTATGTGTTTTCCCCTTAACATAAAATTAGTGTCTACATTATTGGAGGATTTACTTAAGCAGTTTAAGTTATATTTAAATTACTTATTAGCTAATAAATAAGCTAGATTGAAATGTGAATAAAGTATCACCAACTGTGATAAATTATAACATAATCAGCCTATAATGTTCCCACTGCTGGGACACAGGCCTCCTCTCTGTAAGAGGGAATGGGCCATAATTCACCACGAGGGCCCAGTGCGGGTTGGTAGATGTCACATGTCTTCGAATTTTTGGTTCAAGGACATGCCAGTTTCCTTACAATGTTTTCCTTCACCGTTTTAAGAGCAGCGGTGATGAAATAATTACACAAAGTAAAGCGCCTGTCTGGGTTCGAACCTACAACTCGGAAGTCGCGGCCGTTACCAATGGGCCGCCACTGCTCTCTGATAAATTATGAAAGGAAAACAATCATTGTTTTATAAATAATCTATATCTGTGTTTTTACGGATTTTGACATGATTAGGACAGACTTAAAAAACATCAGAATATATTAGAAAATTTAATATTTTTTGAAAATATTATTTATTAAACATATTGACGCAGCTCCGGCAGCTAAAATTGCATGGGCATGGGATAAACTGCATGGCTTGAGATCAACCCCTTCAAGGCGACTTGATATAAGACCTTACTCCCCCCTCCCCTTTAAATCTCCTATTTCATACTTTCCGATTATGAAAATTAATTCATAATGTAGGTATTTGTAATCCTCCGTTTTGGTTCCCATTATTTATAAATGTAGCTTAATTGGTCAAGGACAGCTAATGAGACACAATTGATTTTCTATTGTTTGTCTCCGAATCTGTGTCGCACTAGGCTTAACAGGTTATAGTTGAGAGATGATCAGTGACTGAAGTGAAGTGGTGAATTTAACCATACATTTTTGATGTTTAACTTTTTGCCGCCTTGGCCGATTGCCGACAAATGAAAACGAGCCCAACACGCCACACAACAAAATAAATAAACTAAATTAAGTTTTCTGTTTCTTTTTCCTATTATTTAAAACCACATTAATTTAAATGTAATAAAAGGTTAAATGTCTCTTTACTTTAAGAAGCTGATAACACCTAAACCTTGATATTTAATACAGATATTTTGGATTAGAACTCAAGGTAACAGGTTAGTTTAACGTTAGTTTGTATCGAGACTTTTTTTCAAAACGTGTTTTGGTATCAACCAAGTTCTGGGAAATATGTTCAAAATTAACATATATTTTTTCCGCTACCATAAACTATACAGATTTGGCAATTTTTTTTCTTAAGAGAAGCCTATTTTGGTCAATTGGGTCTTGTCAGCGCCTTAAGCAAAATTTATAAATAAGCCCTTAAGTGTGTAAGTTCGTTAGGATGTAGTATCCTAACAATAAAAATTATAAATCTAAGTCCATTTGTGTTAAACAAATTGCTAGATAATACAAAAATCCCAATAACCCTGGAATCAGTATTGACTTGAGGCAAAATCTGTAATTTAATTGATAGTATTTTTTCCTTTTTAAATAGGTAGTAATGAGAATTATTGAAGGTTCATAGTCCTGAATTATTATATTAATATCTGTGAATTTTCTAATGCAATTAAATCAATGTTATTGTATAGTAATAACACTCGGTTTTTTTAATGACTAAATCGTAATCTATCAAGTAGATTCTATACGAATGTACACACACATATAAACTGGAACGAGTTTCGTATAATTTTTTTAAAGACAGGCGTTGCGCTTGAATAAAGTAGTTTCGTACATTACATAGCATACCAATGAGTCATACGAAACGAATAAATTATTGAGACACAAATAACTACGACTTAAGTTAAACGTATCAACATAATGCGGCTATTATATTGACTACTTCCTGGTAATGCGATGCGTAAAAAAATCGATATCTTTTAAGGTTATATCACGATTATACTGCACTAAAATCATAAACTGAGCCTTGTATTACCAGTATGTAACATGGATACACACTATTTATAACGGAAAACACTAATTGAATAAAGAGAAGAACCCATACCTTGTAATTATCGAACCCTTCAAGGTGTTCGCGGCTGAGATATTTGTAATTGAACATTTTTACTGTTTACACTTACTCTACACTTATGAAATATTAAGGGAACGCTAACTAATTATTATAAATACAATATTTGCACTTCATGTAATACATTTTCGGTCTATTTATAATTTAAAAACTAAAAAAATAAACGCGTTTCACGACACTGTCGCGGTACGGCTGGTTGAGGCTGACGTTTAATTTTTGACAGTGACAGGCCCAAGCAAGCAGTCGTGAGGCGTGACCGGTGACACTTTCCAAAATTGCTAGCATAAAAAACAAATTATTTAAAAAACAAAAAACCCGACTGGTAGAACACAACCGAAAAGAGAAAAACAAGCTTTATAATCTATAGAATTTTGGTATCGCAGGCGGGGACAAACATAAGTTCGACCATATTTCAGGCTATTGGTTTGTCCCCGCCTACACACATACATACATACATACATACATACTCTCGAAAAACATTACCCTCCTTCTGGGGCAGTCGGGTAAAAAATCAGTTTTGTTTTTGTGCAATCTTCACAGACGTGATGGGTATCGATATCTAAATAAAATAAATTATTTAAAAAACAAAAAGGTCATTCGACTGTGGGGACAGTCGAATGACCTGAAATATGGTGTAACTTTTGATTGTCCCCGCCTGCAAGACCAAAATTATATAGATTATAATGCTTGTTTTTCCCTTTTCAGTTATGTGTTTTTGCAGCCGGGCTTTTTGTAGTAGAAGGTAGTAATGAGTCAATTCCATATATGTATATACAGGGCGTCCCACGACTTTGCCACATGAAGGGAAAGTTCCTTAAAAACTGTAGATAGAAAAAAATACTGAATGAAGACTTCATTTTTATTTTAAAACAATACGAACTGCATTTAATAATCGCCTGTCTGAACGGGAATCGAAGCCACCGAATGTGAAAAAACAAAACCTGTAATTTTACTGTACCAATCGAAAGGCTCAATCATACACATTTATTTCTTCTAAATAATAGATAGATAGAATACTCTTTATTATGTGTACATAATAAAGAGTATTCTATCTATCTATTATTTAAAATAGTTTTTTAGTTTTTAAATTTCTACATTTATACCTACCTAATACTTTTTGATAGGTAAGCATAGGTCATAGTTACTTCTTTTTACTACTTTCATTGCAATTTCTTTATATTTTCTCACCAATTAAACCTTCCTTGGGTTGCATATTAGAAAATCAAAACTTTCCTGAGCAAATTTAAAAAAAAAAACGTGCAAATCAACAAAGTTTAAAATAACGATGGTCATTTGATCAAAAGTTCAGCTGACCAAAGTCTGGAATATCAATGTTTAAATTATTTATTACACTATTGACCAAATCGTTTAAAGGTCAAAATGGATTACAGACAATAAACGTTAGAGAATGTGTTGTGTGAATGAGATGTGCTTGAATTTGTCTGAAACAAATCAAAGGGTCACGGTCAAAATGGGCGTAAAACCAACAGCTTTAAAATATATTTTATGTGAAAGCTAATGACCATTACTTAATTTTATACTATGACGGCAATCACCCAAACAACCGGTGAGCAGAGATATTCAAACGTATTTGTTATAGAATCCAAAACAATCGCTAATACAACGGAGATAACACGACACGATGTTGTGCAGAGCTAGGCCAAAGAAACCAATCTATTGGTTGGTAGCCTAACGGAATTACTACATTCCATCCCTTTCTAACTTCTCTCTTACTCAGGCGCAGACCAAAAAACAAGCGTGCGGGCAGAATGTATAGAGGCAGAATTTACCCCTTTACATCTAGGGTTTGACCATATTACAAGGAATAATATCTTAGAGAGGAATTTGTTGATACCAAAACACATATTCGGTAACAGTGAAAACAGCAAAGCAATAGTTATTTGCGATGGTACTTATATTTATATAGAAAAGAGTTCCAATTTTTTTGTTTCAACGATTGTCTTATAGCTTGCATAAGTATGAGAATTTACTAAAACCCTTCATGATTGTCAGCACTGATGGCTACATTTTGGATGTCCTAGGTCCGTATGCCGCCACTACATCTGATGCAACAATCATGCAAGACATTATGCATGATGAAAATAGTGCTTGGCATTGGATTTTTCAACAAAACGACGTTATTTTGGTTGATCGGGGTTTTAGGGATAGCTTAGCTAGTATTGAAGAGTGGGGTTATGAGGTACACATACCACCCACAAAAGACAGAAACGAAACCCAATTAACAACGGACCAAGCCAATAAATCGCGAACGATTACCATTAGCCGCTGGGTAGTGGAAGCCATGAATGGCAAAATAAAACAGTGTTTCAAACTGCTGCGACAAACATATATTAATAGAGCTCTTCCCCATATGTTTGTAGATTTCAAAATTGGTGCTAGCCTTTTAAATGCTTTTTACCCAGTTTTTGAAAACCATAGACTAGCTTCGCATTTAATAAACATTATTGATGAAAAAATAAACAACCCGAATCGTTTGTTCGATTACGTCGAACTTAAAAATCTGAATCGACAACGTCGAGACTTTGTAAGAATGGAAGCAAATCTACCATTCCTAAATGATTTTCCACGTTTAACAGAGGAATGTATAGTGCTTCACGCTTTGGGAACTTATCATATAAAACTAGCAAAATCGTATGTCGCAGAACATTTCCGCGATGGTGTTTATTTAATTGAATTATATAGAGAGGAGTCATTAGATGATTTAAACAGATGTAATATTCTGCAAACTAATGTGTGGTTGCTTCGAATTAAAATACAGTCGCGGCATGTCAGATCACGCACATATAATACTTACATTTTGATCGATAGAGACCAAATCGGTGGAAATGCGATAGTTGAGCATTACTGTACTTGCTTAACAGGCAGAAGAACAGTGGGAAGTTGTGCCCACATAGTTTCAGTTTTGTGGTTTTTAGGGTTAGGACGGCACGAGCCTTTCATTGCACCCGCAGAACATTTATTAGATGTTATAGTTGATGATAATGATAACCATTGATATTTAAATAAAAGATATCAAGTTTTTAACAAATATGTGTGTTTTATTTAACCAATCTTTGGGATTTTTTGCAGTGATAACCGGTCGATATTGGGGTTAACAAGTATTTAGGGGGTATTTAGAAGTACAATAAAGTAAATTACAACACATTTTATTTCTGTTGGTTTTACGCCCAGCTCTCATACAAAAATGCCCATGATCCTTTATGGTTACATATGGCACTAGTTAGAGTAGGTTAGGTAATTATTTTAAATAATGGTTTGGTTAGGTTAGGTTAAAACTGCGACCTCCTACGCACGAGCCGAGCGAGCGAAGCGAGCGGTGCCGCGGCAGCGGCCGGCGAGTGCCAGAAACAAATAGATTATATAGAAAAAAATATGGAAAAAAAGAGATTATTGGTATTTTAAAATAACATCTAGCAACTTTTGATCAGTCGTTCATTTGATGTCAAAAACATTGGGATTCTAAATTTTTCTAAATAAAACATTTGGTCATTAAAATTTTGTTATTTCGTTTATTGTTCTTTTGAAATTTGCTCGAGAAAGTTTTGATTTTCTAATACTCGTATGCAACCCTTCCTTGGACTTCTACAAATATTTTAAAACCAAAATTAGGCAAATCGGTTCAGCCGTTCTCGAGTTTTTGTGAGACTAACAAACGTCAATTCTTTTTTTATAGAGATGATGATGAGATGATGGGGCTGCGTCGATAGTGTACACAAGTGAGATTACTGAGAATGAATCCTGGGTTCGATCCCGAGGTGAACAATATTTTCCATTAGGTATTTCTTTAGCGTAACTAACAATGGTGCAATGTGATAATTACTGACGCCTTCTGGGAATCCAAGTCGTTATGTTCGTTAAAGGTCACTTACTTGTGTCTTACCACAATGATAAAAAAATCAATGTTACCCTTTGGCGTGAAAAACGTTAGGAAATTCTTAATTAAAAAACAAATTATTTAAAAACAAAAAACCCGACTGCAAAAACGCATAATTAACTGAAAAGAGCAAGCATTATAATCTATAGAATTTTGGTATCGCAGGCGGGAACAAACGAATAACCGGATTTATGGCTTAACTTTTGTTTGCCTGCGAAAATAAAATTCTATAGATTATAAATAATAATACTTGTTTTTTTTTATCCGACTGTTCCAGAAGAAGGGTTATTGTTTTTCGAGAATATGTATGTAATAATGTATGTATGTCTGTATGTATATTTCTTTGGCACGCTCTGCTGCTGCATGATATGATTTGGATGAAATAGGGTAGGAAAGTAGGGGTAGATAGGTATGGTAGGTAGGGTAGGTAGGTAGGTAGGTAGGTTATTATAGATACTTAGTGCTACCCGTGCGGAGCCAGGCCGGGTAAAGCTAGTATTATTATAGTTATCAGTAGAATGGCATCCGCTGCTATATTAACTGGCCCTTATCTCAGGGTTCCCATAGGTACATCTATGGGCCTACCCAAAGCCTTACCCCAACGAGTGATCCTGAGTGTCGCGCCTCAGATATTCTTATAAAGCTTTGGTGAACACGAGAGACCGGACGTGCCTAGAGTTGCAATTTGATTGAGCAATAATGTTATCGTACAAGAAACGATTATCTTCTAACATTTGTGCGCAATAATACCTGATATTGCACAATATAATTGAATGTCTAGAAGCAGTCTCATACTATGAACAGTGTTAGTCTTGTAACTGTAAATATATTGATGAGTAAACAGTATTGTTTAGTCCATCCTACGGTCTATTCCACAGCGCCTTAAACTAAGTTCTGAGCAGTGATTGAAAACGCTTTTAGCTGCGGGCTGTTGCTTCAAATTGTCTCTAGGATCGGCTGAATCGAACGTCTTTTCTGCTGTTTATTTACAACTCCTCAGTAGGTGCACACTTGCTCTTCGCTAATAGGCCTTACTGCTGCGACATAAAGGCGCTGTCAATGTCAAATTGTTACCACTGATGTGCCTTTGACTGTACTTAATCAGTGAAATACTTCAATCTTAAAGCTATAGTATATATATTCTTCATTTCGTCACGGACAATATGAACATGGACATATGGTCATGAAAATTAGCAATAGGTACTAGTATTAGCAGTACGCATGGCAGATGTCTTGCCATTCCACTTCCCAAAGGCAAAGCTAAAACGCCTCAACATAGTCAGCCTAAGTTTATAGTCAGGACACAAGCCTACAGCTAGGACACAAGCTTCCAGCTAGGACACAGGCCTCGTAGTTATGACGCAAGCCTCCAGCTAGGACACAGGCCTCCTAGTTATGACGCAAGCCTCCAGCTAGGACACAGGCCTCTTAGTTAGCTAGGACACAGGCCTCCTAGTTAGCTAGGACACAGGCCTCTTAGTTAGCTAGGACACAGGCCTCCTAGTTAGCTAGGACACAGGCCTCCTAGTTAGGACGCAAGCTTCCAGCTAGGACACAGGCCTCTTATTTAGCTAGGGCACAGGCCTCCTAGTTAGCTAGGCCACAGGCCTCCTAGTTAGGACGCAAGCTTCCAGCTAGGACGCAGGCCACAGACAGCTAGGACACAGGCCTCCTAGTTTCACCTAAGTACAATTTATTTTAGAAATATATTATTTAGGCCTCATAATTAGTAGGATACTATATTATATTGTAGGGTTGGCAACCCTGGTACATACCCATCAAAACAAAATACAGTAAAGCTGCTTAGTGGCAGAAATAGGTGAACGGTGGCAGTAGGTACTTCCCGGGATCAGCGCATTGATTATCCACAAAGAACTACACTTAGCGCTACTATAAAACTTTTAAAGATACTGAAGTACCTATTGCGTGCTTGATTATGATGTGACTGTTTTAAGTAAATATCGTTTTTATTCTGTACTAAGACTTTTCGGTAGGAGGACATTTCAAAGAAACACTTGACTTACTAACAATTTTTGCCCAACAGCAAAATCTTGGGCACTCAAATGTAAAATTGCAATTTGCGTAAAAGCGTGACATTTCAAATGTTATACTTATTTTAGATATTTAATATATTTACTGCGTTGCGCGAGAAAGCCGCCAGCTTTTCGGTGACCTGGGGGGTAACCATCACCTCTTATAGCAGTATTATTATAATATTACTTTACAGTGGGAAAGTGATGGAGCTATACAGGACTTATAGCTCCATCTCTTTCTCACGCTGAAGTAATAATGAAATAATACTGCTACAAGAGGTGATGGTTACCCCACTGTTACTTCAACTAGACGGCTTTCTCGCGCAACGCATCAATCAGCATTGCAATTCAGCTAGGAAATGCCGCCAACATCCTCGGTACAACGCCTCGAGGGCCTTTTTTAGATTTAACTTAGTTTTAATTTAATTTCGTTAATGTTAATAATCATCTTGTAATTTGGTTATGTAAATAAAAAATATACTTATTTAATAAGAAGAGGTAGTTTTTAAAACAATAGTACCCATCTCTATTGTTTGATGCAACGTCCTATCACATCGCACTTAAGGTTTTGCCTACAATTTAATTTCAGGCGTTACTAACCAAAAATGAATAGGTACTTATAAAACACAGGGTCATGGTGTTGTCTAGTTTGTAGTTTGTAGCGAAAAAGTTCTCTAATAGCCTTTGATCAACACATCAGAATGTGTTACGCAAGATAAAATGTAATATAAGAAAATATGATGATGAATGATGTCACCACATAAGTCCGGTGTCGATGGCTGACTATCAGCTTGATAAGATTAAAATTATAATAGAACAGAGAAGATAGCAACGCCGATATTGCTGCACAAATTGTCAAATACATCGAATTGATAGGTTGTGTACGTGAAACAGGGGAAAATATTGAAGGTGTTATTGTATGTGATTGTGAAAGAAAAACTACAAGTTGTGGGACCGAAAAAGGCTGCAATATCGATTAACGAACCGAAAAAATGGAGAACGACAACAATGAGAACTACCAAAATTACTCAGGATTCGAATTTTTGTTAAAAAAAAGCAGAGGTAAAAAGAAAAAAAGGGGTCGGAAAACAAAAACCCAAAACAGCACTGGAGATACTAAAAGCGACGCGGGGACTTTAGAATCAGTAGATGATGCCACCTTAACGGATGATAATAGTGCAGCTGACGATACAGAAGAAGGTTCTATTAAAGACGCTGTTATTTTACGAGCTAATGTAGATGATGCAGTTTTTCACAACGAAAACAGAGTGTCTTTAGACGCTATGATGTCAGTAGCACCAGAATATGAAGAAGGTGATAAAGAACAACTCAAAGAAAACGCAGAGCTACTGGAGAGTTCTATAGACAAATTAAATATTGAAGACGAAGCATTAGATACAATTGTTAATATTGATTCAAAGAGAAAATATTCTTTGCTCAACACCAGAGCTTTACCCAAAGAGGCGACGACATATGAACTAGAGACCTTTGACAAACATGCACTGGTTATTTTTAATCAGAAAGAAATTGATGGTCACCAACCCAGGCTTGGCACAGAAAAAGACGTAGAGTCTTTGACGAGGACCTTCAAGAATTTCGGTTTTGAAGTTACACCACACAACAATTTGACGAAAGATGCCCTTTTTGATGAGCTCAAAAAGTGTAAGTAATTTAAGCAACTCCATATATATAACTCCATATGTATACGTAGATAACTTGTGATGACAAATCAAAAGGACCTAGGAAACTGCGCACGATATGGGACTAGAGCTGCCATCTGGCCCTAGCTAGAGTGATGTTCTTAAAAAACTACTCTATGTAATAAAAGGTGACGACGGACGGACGAGGTGTTCAAATTAGTCCTTTGTTAGAAGCTTCTAATCTTAATAATACTTTTCCAGTTTTTTTATTACTATAACAACTAATTAGATGATTAAAACAGTGGTACCAAACAGTGTTAATGAAATTCAACGAAAGGCAAAAACAGATTAGGATGCTGTCCAAGTCGTTATAACACCTGGCTGGTAGCAAATACTCTTATAAATAGACAATAACGTAACTGTTCATGTCATTTCAGTCAGCGAAAGGGACTTCACGGAGTACGGATGTGTGGCTGTTGCTATCTTAACACATGGCTCTAACAACGGCATGCTGCGAGCCAAAGACCAGCTGTACAGCGAGATTGAGGTCATCAACCAATTCAAGGACTACTCCAAGCCTACCCTTGTGACCAAACCAAAGATTTTTATAATTCAGGTGAGTTTTCGGATTGTCGTTGGGGTAGACGTGTTCTTGAGGGAGGTTCGTGAGGTAGGAAGCTGCATGCTCGGTGGAGATACCATCTTCGCAGGGTGACTGGTTTGCATGAGAGTAGCCGAGGATCGAGCTAAATGGCATGATATTTGGGGGAGTTTTGTTCAGCAGTGAAATGGTATATTTTGATAATATATCTTCATAAGTGTGAAATATCAGATGTCAAGAGGATGGGTAGGTAGTAAGCATATATTACTTTACTCTATGGACACCTAGCAGCGTCCTCTTGTGTACTAAAAAACCTTTAATTCAACGGGATTTACCGTTTTCGATAGATACATACGGACCAGTTAAACACCAGTTTCAAGATCAATCAATGAAAGTTTTCGTTTTCAGTGACATTCAGTGGCGGATTTAGGCTGTAAATTTTTTGTCGCCCTGCAATGTAAGTCCCTAGATTATTTTTACAATCCAACAATTTGTTTGAAATTGCACAAGAAATTGTTTCTGGGAATATTTCTGAGCTAATAACATTGAATTTACAATGAAAGGGAAGAGGGAAAAGTCACCGGAAAGATGTCTTGTAGACTTCTTTCTGCAAGACATGAGAAATCCTTCGCAAGAAAGGGAAATGCTGCTGCCCGTAAAATGTGCCGCCTCAAGCCTACTCAGCCTGCTGGTAAACCCGCCACTGCTGGTGGCTCTTGATCCAGTCTTATGTGTTACTACGATTAGTAATTCTGATTTAAGATAAATCCGTTGTCTGTGGGGGTTAATGTGGACTAAGGTATCATCAAGTTGAGGATGATAGCAAGCAGTAAACACAGTTATCACAAAATCGTCTCCCTAAGTTAACTTTTGTTCATCTAGAAGAGTCTGTGCCGTTGCTATGTGTGTGTGGCTGTCAATTTATGCTTCCCTGCTAGAGAGTAAAGATTTTTCTAAGGTTTTGTGCCAGAGATAGCTGATTGCAATAAGACCACCTATTGTATCACTCGCGTCAGCTTTTAGGTGGCAAGCACATCACGCCATTTCACTCTGGTTATACCACACCGTCTTTTGTCATAGACCTACCAAGTTGTATATGAAGTCGACTTATTTTAAAGATCCGTTTAAACTTCTCAGAGCCATGAATGAATTGTCAACGTCTTGAGATTTCCTTCCGGCCTTGTGACAGTTGTTAATCCTCTGCAATAGTGGCCTCGATCGCAAAACATCTGACGTTGATACAAATACTTGAACGATTCGTCATTAGAAAGAAAAGAAAGAAAAATTGTTTATTCTGCACAAACAAAACGCACATTACAAAAATTTACGTAAACTAAACACATATACAAAGTAGCTAAAAGCCTCGTAATCAATCCATTTTAGTTTGACAATCCTGTCGATTATGTAATATTTACTCTGTGTTGCGACATTGTATGTTGTTTTTATCAAAGTTTTAAAATACAAAGACTTTTTCATCGAATGAATCATCGGTGTTTATTTATTTTTGTTGTACTAAAATTAATGCGAAACTCGGTATTTTATGAATGGTACGTATTATTTTGAAAGTGCAACTTTGCATCGGTATTGTTTAATTTCTGATATCGTGTCGTTTTTGAAGAAAAGCTTTATGTATGTAGGGTAACTGTTATAGTAATTGGCCACGCTATAGTAACTAGCCACTAATACTCGTAACAAAAGAGGTAGAAACAAGGTAATAAAATAAAGCCCATGAATGAAAAGGACAAAAAATATTCCTGTATCTATTGTATTTTCGTTTTAGTTCACCTTACCTTGTTTCTACCTCTTTTGTTGTGAGTGGCCAGTTACTATAGCGTGGCCAATTACTTACCTAATTCAAGAATAACTATTGTTAGTAAATATTAATATTGCGCAATATGATTGAATCAGCCCTTGCACTCAAACGATCCATTACTTTCACGCAATAACATCGACGACCATACGCTTTGTCAATGTTTTCGCGTGAGTAAGACCTGCCTGGAGTACCTACCTACCTATAGTAAAATATTGCACAATGAGTTCTGATTCCAAACGGTGCAATGAAAAATGTTGTGCAATAAAATTAAAACTCGCTCAAACTTTTGATCAATCAGTGCGCAATCTTCAGTATCCCTAAACGGGTTACCCCGTGGTCAAGAGCAACACGCTCAAGAGACACGCGTCTTCCGACATCGATTGAGGACGACACAAATGAAAGATGTTTAGAGCATATCACGAGTCGTATCGCGAAATCCTGACACGTATCGCTGACGCAAAAGCTTAGGTTTCGAGTAATAGTCGACCAACTTACATTTGCAGTTGGAGATTTGACAGTGACGTAAGTATAGTTATCGCTGTATGAGAGAACATCAACTACAATTTTAAGTTTGTTTTTGAGATAAATTCATCTCAACACGACACGCACTTGGCCGGTTTTTAAAGGAAGGAAGCCTGCTCTCCAGATAACTCCAAAGACCCGTATTCCCACGATACGAGGAACATAATAAAATTATCTAATAACCCGTAAAAACTTCGACGTTTCCATTTTCAGGCCTGCAGGGGTACTAAAATCATGACAGGTGTTCCAGTCTTCCACGCAGGCAAGATTCGCAAGGACCTGGATGAAGAAGACTTGGAGCCATACATCCTGCCCGTGGAATCTGACTTACTGATCCTTCATAGTTCTTATCCCGGCCGCGCTTCGCACAGGTGCCAAATTTTTTATCCTAACTTGCCCACAGCTAACAGCCGGTCTATTTTGTAAACATTTCACCATCAAAACTTAGGTGAAGTGAGGTTGAAGTGAGTTGTCATTTGACAGCTTACTTCACCTAAGTTTTCACGGGGAGATTTTTACAAAATAGACCGACTAAATTACAGTACTCGGCCGTAACAGCCACATCGAGTTTTAGCAAAAGTTTTGCTTCGTATAGCGCCCTCTCCGTCACTGGAATACCTGTGTGGGGTCAGTGGGACAGTCTCTAAATCAAACTCAAAAGCATTTATTTCAAATAAACCAATTGGTTTATTTGAAACACTTTTGAATTGTCAAGGGGTCGGCCAGTAGGAAAGATGAAGCTAGTTGCCCATTCCAAAGCGTAGTAAGGTCCTAGCTACTCCACGGACATTCTTTTATATCAAAATATTGTTACAAAATATTCTAGTCTATATAATTAGTCCTATCCTAAAGTTCAATGTGTTTTATATAAACTTAATAAATATGATTACTTTTCCAATTCAAACATGGCTGCAACATGATAATATCATTTTACCTTCATTATGATATTATCATGTTGCAGCCATGTTTGAATTGGAAAAAGTGGTCTTATTTGTCAAGACGTGGAAATCTATAAAAAGACTTCGAAAGAGAGGAAAATAAAAATTTTCTCCTGCGACCTCTAAAAAATTCTTCTGTCTGCCCTTGTCTCAAGTTACTTGGGGTCGACACTTTTCCTCCTGCTTTTTTCCCCCACTTAGCTGCCACTCTGGTCTCTACAAACCAATAAATAATTTATTCTGATTCTTTCAACAATTATTATCAATTCAAACGAACGGTGGAGTTCAGCATTTTAAAGCAATCCTTTAATTTTTTCAGAAACGAACTGTACGGCTCTTGGTTCATCCAGATGCTTTGCAAGAAAATCGACTCCCTATCCTTAACTCAGGACCTTGAGTCCATCATCACAGAGGTGAAAAGAGACGTGGCAATAGACAAGCAACACGAGGAGTACAACAAGAGAACCTTCGAGATGAACGTCAACAAACAAATGCCGGTCATGACGTCAACTTTGATTAGGAAATTGTACTTAAAGAAGTTTGGGGAGTGTGTCTTGGAAGAGACTTACGTGGACAAGTCGAGACGACGCAGTGAGTCGAGGCATGAAGTCTTGGACGCAGTTAGTAGTTCGCCTATGACGCCTCTGCTCGTCCAGTTTGGACCGTGCTCCTGCTTTTTGGAACACTTCACTTATATGAGGAATTGTTTGAGGTAGTTCTTATGATCTTTCTAGATTGTTTTATAATCATTATGAACTTATTACTGTGCAAGTAATATCAGTACGCAAAGCAGCACAGAGTGACACGATATTCTTTTATTTATAACACCATGTAGAATTTATGAGGAATTATGAGGGGCTTATGGCTAAGTAATAGAAGCTGCATGGGTCGATCGATCAGGTTAAGCTATGCTTGCTGCGGTTGATCCGTGAATGGGTGACCATCATTACATGCCAGCTTAAGCTAGCTTTATAGAAAAGCTTAACTTCTCTTAAGAAAAAAAATTGCCAAATCTGTATAGTTTGTGATAGCGGAAAAAATATATGTTAATTTTGAACATTTTTCCCAGAACTTGGTTGTTACCAAAACACGTTTTGAAAAAAAATTCTCCATACAAACTAACGTTAAACTAATCTCTTACCTTGGGTTCTAATCCAAAATATCTGTATTAAATATCAACATACGTTACATATTTAACTAATAACAAGAATCTTATTTGAATGCAGAACTTGGTTGTTTTTTATTTTCGATTACTCAACTCAATTTTGAGTAAATAGATAATTGCTTCATATTTTGCAATAAATTACAAGCGTTCTGTCATCGGGCTTTTCTTTCTTTTCTATGCAATCTGACAATGACCGCGGTTTAGGTGTTCTTAGCGTCTTAAGCAATTGGTCCCGGCTGTCACTTGTACATCTTTGACAGTTGTTACGGGTCGTCAGAAACTCGAAAGTCTGACAACCAGCCTTACCAAGGTGTATCGACGTGGTACCCAGTAACTGGGTTGTGGAGGTCAGATAGGTAGTCGCTCCATGTAAAATACTGGTATTCAGCTGTACCGGTTAGACCGGAGTCCGACCGCAACATAGTTGGGAAAAGGCTAGGCAGATGATGATGTACCATAACAGAATTTGAATTTGTACTGATTGCTGAACATGAGGTCCTGGGTTCAATTTCTATGACAGGCAATCTGATATTGAGTTATTCCAT
Organism: Atethmia centrago; assembly: GCA_905333075.3. Taxonomy (NCBI): domain Eukaryota; kingdom Metazoa; phylum Arthropoda; class Insecta; order Lepidoptera; family Noctuidae; genus Atethmia; species Atethmia centrago. The sequence goes on from HG995385.1 coordinate 23,685,133, forward strand.
CAGGAATTTCTCAGTAGCAACCCAAAGCCTTGTCCGGTTAACAACAGTATAGGCTCGCCTCCTATTACATGAGAATTAAACATAACTGGCGAAATGTGGCTAGACTTTATACTTGCCAAACTGTTTATGGGCATTGCAATGATACACGGAAAAAAAGGATGTCTTAAATTAAGACAATATCCTTTTGGTCAAGACAAATAATGATTCATATATGGGGAAAACAATATATTCTTCAATGAAGTAAAATTTTGTCTTAGTTTTATTGTCTTCTTCGAAGTGAAGAATTATTAGTTTAATTTTAAGAATATTATTTCTGTCTTAGAATATTTTCTTCTATTAAGATTATTATAGTCTTGAATCAAAAATATTTGCTTAAGTCAAGAATTAAAACCAAGTATTTATTATTCTTAATTTGAGTAAACAGGTTTTCTTGGACTGAGTACATTTACTTACGTTAAGAAAATATTTACTTGGATTGAAACAATTTTTCTGAGAATATTGATGTTCTTTGCTGAAGAGATCCTTTTTTTCCGAGTACGTATATTAAAATGGGTATGTAAAGCCAGCCTGTTCTTTACCCCTCTTCATAATACCTTGGTAATAAATTATAATTACTGTATACCTTCCAGGTACTTCGTTGAAGAAAACCCTAACGATGAAACAGCGCAGGACATCTTAGACATCGCCAACACTTTCGAGGATAGCGTCGAATTCAATACGTCTAAAGACAAAATGTGCAAAGCAATCAGCAAACACTTATTGGACAAAGCTCGATACAGCCAGTTTTACAAATATCTGTATTTCTATAACTCACAAACGCAATCGCAACAGCCTCTTGGGAATAAAAATTAGGTAATTTAATCTTTTTGTTATTTACCTGACTGGGCGAACCCAAATTGGCCGACGCTGACCACCACTGCTTTCCCAACATAAATTTCCCATGTAAGCCCATGTTGGGAGATCATTGGCGGCCAACGGTTGTGAGAATTACCCTCATAGCTTCTCACAGCCTTACGACAATTCGATTCAATTTCGAATCCAGGGACGTATGCAGATTATCTCCTAACCATAGGGTTAATTTGATTTCGGCTCATACATAGTACGTAAATAGTTACGTACTATGTATGAGTCGAAGTCAAATTATTTATTTCAAATAAGTAGGCACATATAAGGTACTTTTGAACGTCAAAATTGACAAAAAAATGGATTTGATTCTAGTCGCCCCTTCCAAAAGGTAGTATCGTATGTAATAGAATGGGCAAGAAATTCCACCGACCGTCCATTGCTAACTTATATGTGCACGCAGATGTTACCCACGTCAGCTGCGCGGTTCATCTGTTTGCCAGCCACGCATTCATGCTTAGCCGTGGGCTGCTGTAGAAGTGGAGTAGCGCCTTTATTATTCCGTCCATAGCCATTCATACTCGAGGCAAAGGGTTATATCAGCCTTCCTCTCAATGTTCACGTTTTTTCCTCGTGTATCATCATCGCGGATAATATTTTCATCCTTAACAAAAATTGCTACGGCAAAAAATAAAGGAGTGGCACATTCTTGCCTAACTTAAATGAGTAGGTTTAAAACCTGTATCTTTTCTGGAAACGACATTAAATTGCAACACAGCTACAATTAGGATTCTAAGTTCAAATTATAGAGGAAAAACTAGTCATCAAACTACACCGCAATCAATCTTGATCTTTAAGAGTTTATCAAGGTTAAATTTTGGAGTTTTTTTTATGGAAAAATAGTTAAGAGATATCGATTGCTTTACCTAATGTTTCTTATTTGTACGTAAGTAAAACGATCGGTTTGTGGTCTTTAAGATATCGTTAAACTTACCCTGGGTATTTAATAAGAACCGGAGAGCAACAAAACAGTCGCGCATTACGCTTTTGCCCACATTGTGACGTCACGTCACGACACTTTTGTTACGTAAAAAAGTCGATCTAGTACTCATTTGCCAAGTGTACAGAGTATAAAGTGCGATAAGGATCTTCGTTCCAAAAAAACAGCACCCTAATTGCATAACACGCTACCAATCAGAATCTGAATTATTTTGAAGTATATTGCTAATCTATTGCTTCATATGTTCGAAAAATTAGTCTGTTCAACAACGTCGATAGCGCAATGAATGTTGTTGAACTGTCAAATGAAACCCATTGCTACTGATAGTACGATACGTAGTTCCCCGCTGGTCAGTTCGAAAAATCAGAGCATTATTAACAATCCAATATTGCCAAAAAAGCGTTAAAGTGATTGACGGACAACATATTATAGTAAGTGGTCATAAACATAGAATCGAAAACAGCTGCAGGCTTAGCATGACACTCTCTATTTCTTCGAAGAATAGACACGGCTCTTTCCATACAAAGTGACATTTTGTTTCTCCTTTTTTGACATCCCACCGTAGAAATCTTTCTACATAAAAAAGGACCTAGACAAAGATAGAAACGAAAGACAAGATGACAGATTGTAGAAGGATTTCTAAGGTGAGATGTCAAAAACTGAGAAACGAAATGTCACTTTGTATAGAAAGAGCCGTGTCTATTCTTCGAAGAAATAGAGAGTGTCCATACTAAGCCTGCTGTTGTTGCCAACTGCCGTTTCTTCACCAGTGGGAAACTAGAAGATTTAAAGCATACCATTCGCAGCATAGAGCAGTGGTGGTCCATTAGAAACGGCCGCGACTTACGAGTTGTATGTCGTAGCTTGGAACCCACACAGGCACTATACTTTGTGTAAATTATTTTGACTATTGCTCTCACAACGGTGAAGAAAACATCGTGAGGAAACTGGCATGTCTTAGAACTAAATATTCTAAGACATTTGTGACATCCACCAACCCGCACTGGGCATGCGTGGTGGATTACGGCCCACTCCCTCTCACAGAGAGGAGGCCTGTGTCCCAGCAGTGGGAACATTATAGGCTGATTATGATGATGATGATTCGTAGCATTGATAAACAGAATCATAAAATCTACAGATATAAAAAGGCTGTTTCACGTATGAAACATAATGATAAATGATAAATGATTTTATTTCTGTAAGTAGGTTTTTACAAACACTTTTACACGTCAAAACATATTTGAGGCCGGCGTTTCCTATCTGACTACTCTGAGAAGAAAGGCCGAAACAAACTCAGAGGTCACAGTCTCTTTTAAAGTCCAGACATAATCTTGGTCAGATCATGTGAAGACCATGTCGATTGGTGTCTGAAATGGTCTTTTGATGAAAGAACCACACAGATTGAGTGGACTAACTAACTGAGAATAAAACAAAATTAAACAATGATCCACATAGTCTTCACATTTACAATAATTAAAACAATATAATACTACACAGAGTAAATATTCATGTCATTGCATAAATAAAATTCATCAATGTCAATGTGTATACTCCTAAAAACTTAGATATTGATCTACTGAATCAACACTTCTCATCTTCGTCCCACTGTAACGGGACCATGAAGGCAGCTACAATAAATTATCTTTCAAATCTTCCAACTCCGGACCATCTCCCATTTATTTTTAGTCAATTTTCTGATTGTGATGTTAAGAAGAGCGTAGTTTCAATCACATCTAACGCAGTTGGTAGTGATTGTGTAAGTCGGAAAATGATACTCCCTGTCCTCGACGAAATCCTTCCTATCCTATGTTATATCCTAAACTACTCTATATCCTACGGTGTTTTTCCATCGATGTGGAAAGAGGCAAAAATCACTCCTTTACCCAAAAAATCTAATCCTACTTCCTTTTCCGAATACCGTCCTATCTCCATCCTGCCTTTCCTCTCCAAAGTCCTAGAACGACTTGTCCACAATCAGCTTAGTGATTTTCTTTGTAAGAATAGCCTGCTGAATCCTTTCCAATCCGGTTTTCGTCCTGGTCATAGCACCACTACAGCCTTAGTTAGCGTCACTGATGACATACGGTTAGGCATGGAAGGAGGAAATCTGACGGTTCTTTGCTTGCTGGATTTTAGTAACGCATTTAATACTGTCGATTTCGATATCCTGCTTGGCATGCTTCGCTCGCTTAATATATCTCCAACGGTGATTGACTGGTTTCGTAGTTACCTGTATGGCCGCCGGCAACGTATATGCATAGAAGAGTCTTGCTCTTCTTGGTGTTATACTTCTGCCGGTGTACCCCAGGGTGGCGTTTTATCTCCTTTACTCTTCGCAATATTTATAAACTCAATTTCTAAAAAACTTCTTTCTTCCTACCACCTTTATGCAGATGATTTACAAATATATAAACAAGCTACCCCTGCAGATTTGGTTGATGCAATTAATATTGTAAACAAGGATTTGGGTTCAATTTGCGAATGGAGTGAGGCACATGGGTTGCAGGTTAATCCATCGAAGACTCAGGTCATTGTTGTTGGCAGCTCAAGGTTGACCCCCAAGATAAACTGGTCACAACTTCCCCAAGTTCAATTTAACGGAACTGCTATTCCAGTAAGCGAAAAGGTTAAGAACCTTGGAGTTTGGCTCGACAAACATCTTTCTTGGGGTCCCCAGCTACAGGACGTAAGTCGCAAAATTTTTGCATCTGGTAAGTCCCTGAGACGATTGCGGAACTTTCTTCCAACTGCCACTAAAACTGCGCTTGCACAATCCCTTTTACTTCCCATCCTTGACTACGCTGATGTCAGTTATCTCGATCTCACTGAGGCACAACTAGATAAACTTGAGCGACTTCAAAACTTTTGCATAAGATTTATATTTGGCTTGCGCAAGTATGATCATATTTCTGAATATCGTACAAAACTCAAGTGGCTTCCCATACGTCTTCGCCGGAATGCTCATATCTTATTTCAGCTATACAGTATTCTGTTCAATCCTACAACCCCCTCTTATCTTAAAGAACGTTTCAAGTTCCTTCATGACACACATAATAGATACCTGAGGTCATCGGAAAACTTAAAACTAGAGATGCCGATGCATTCCACCAGCTTTTATGACAAATCTTTTACAGTTCAAGCAGTACGGTCATGGAATGCCTTACCCGTGTCGATAAGGCGTGCACAAACTTTGTCCACTTTTAAAATTCAGGTAAAAAAACACTTTCTCTCTCCCTAAATATCATCATTACTTATAGTTATATAGTTCTTGATTTTGTTTCATGTTTATGGCATATATATATATATATATATATATGTATGTATGTATGTATGTATGTATGATATATGTTATGTATAGTATATGCTTTATGTATTTATTGTATATGTAACTGGTACACCACTGACTACCTGCAGTATTGTCTCTCCTCCCCCTTTAATCCATCCAAAGGTTGTCTGTAAAAGATCGCTTTTAGCGATAAGACCGCCCATTGTGTCACCCCTTGTAAAATTTCAACGTTTGTATCTGTAATTTTTATGGTGTACATAATAAAGAGTATTCTATCTATCTATCTATCTATACTCGGACATAATCTTGGTCAGATCATTTGAGGACCATGTAGGTTGGTGTCCGAAATGGTCTTTTGAGGAAAGACCACACAGATTTGAGTGGACCTGTCCAGTCAGTGCACGCATTTGTCAGTTATCATGCAGCTCATCTCAAAACTTAAGGAGCTCAATGATTTGACGAACAATACCAAAGAAAAGACATTTGGGTAGGCCGCATAAAGTACTCAAACTGCCAGACCATCGTTAAAACTAAGAGACAAAAAAAAAAAAAAAACCATGACCCACATAGTCCTCACATTCCTAATAATTAAAATAATATAATATAATACTATACAAAGTAAATATTCATGTCATTGTTTATATAGAATGTTATATAGAATAAGAAAATATAAATAGCTAGCAAAATAAAAGAGTAAAAAAACAACATTCACTGTAAGTTTATTGGAGCAGCTCAATCCCAAGCCTTTTTGTCCTCAATATAATCTTTAACAGTATAAAAGGCTTTTAGGCACAGTTTCTGTTTTATAAAACATTTGAATTTATTAAGGCTTAGTTCTTGAATGTGGCTGGGAAGTTTATTATAAAAACGTATACATTGGCATCTAAACGAGCTGCCTATTTTTTTGAGCCTGGTTGTAGGAACAACAAATTTGTGTTTGTTCCTAGTATTTACATTATGGATATCACTGTATTTTTTAAACAAATTAATATTTTTATGTGCGTACAAAAGATTTTCATAAATATACTGAGAAGCTACAGTCATTATATTAATCTCTTTAAATTTTTCTCTGAGGGAGTATCTGGGACTTAATTTATAAATTGAACGGATTACCCTTTTTTGTAAAACAAAAATTGTCTGAATATCGGCGGCATTTCCTCATAACAGAATACCGTACGACATTACGCTATGAAAATAACTAAAGTATACTAAACGGGCTGTTTCTAAATCCGTTAAATCACGAATTTTTCTAACGGCGTATGCTGCAGAGCTAAGCCTTTTTGACAATTTATCTTAGATAATAATGCCAAGGTTCCCCATCAAATAGATATGGCTAACCCAATTGTTAAATTCTTTATTGTTTCAAATCGAGTTCGAATAATAACCGTTTACGGGTCGTTGACAGATGAAAACAAGATGGCGGGCCTTTTAGAGTGCAAACTGTTTCATCACAATTTGTACGTTCCTAGCTTCTGCCCCCGAATTCGTCCGCGTGAAATTTGGACCCCAGATCCACTATGACGCATCGCATCGCATCGCCCGCCCGCGCTATTACCTTCGTTTTCACTTAGCGTTATTTCTGACGTTTTAACCTAAGAGTGGTGTTAAATAGCCTATAACCTTCCCCGAGAATTGTGCTATCAAATGCAAAAAGATTTTTTTAAATCCCTATGGTAGTTCCAGAGATTAGCGCGTTCAAATAAAAAAAAAATAACAATCTCTTCAGCTTATTGTATATATATAGATTGCTTAGCATATAGATTGGGTTAATCAGTTGTTACAGAAGTATTTAATATTGGCGATTTGCGAATAGAAAATTAGCGAAAAGAAACTGAAAGAATGGCCGACCTCGTAATTACTTTACCACCCTAACACTTTGAAGGACACTAAACGCTCGTAGACGCCACTATTGTTTCTCCGTCAACCTGATAAGGTTGAATTTCACTTGCACTTCATAGAACGCAAGGTCTATTTCTTCAATGTGACAGTTATCCCACTTTCGCTTTGCTGCTGGGTGCTTTTCTTACGCGGCGAACTTTTTTGCGCACTGGGTATTCAACCCTCTACTTAGCGCCAAGAGTTCAAAATCCAGCAATGTGTTTTCTTTACACGCTGGAATGCGCTCTGTTGAATACTCAATGGTCGGCTCAATATAGAGAGTTGAAAATCCAGTAAGCATAGATAGGTCTCTGGGGCTGCAGTTTCGACATAGATAGCGATTGCTTTACGACCGAAATCGGTCGCAAAGTCCTAATGGGGTCCCTAGACAGTCAAAATTGCTTGACAATAACGAAAAAATCACCTCCCCATTAGGACTTTGCGACGTTCGGTTGTTAAGCGATCGCTATCTATAATGTCGAGACTGCAGCCCCTGGGGATTTTGATCAAAAGTGGTTAATACGAGGTCGACTAACCTACCGGTAGCAATGTTTTAGTATACGTTAGCGTAGGAACCACCTGTAAAAGACCCGCGGGGCGACATGTCTACAGAAGTAATATAAGGGTAGGCGCGCACTAGAAGAACAAAAGAAAGAAAAGAAAGAAAAATTGTTTGTTCTGCTCAAACAAGACACATTACAAAAAAAATGGATAAAGTACACACTCTAATACAAAGTAGCCAAAAATATACTTTTTTTTCTTTTTTGTTTTTGGGTGGGAAATAATCAAATAAATTCTCTCGCTCTGGGCGGAGCGGAAGGGTGTGCCAGACTCTTACTGACTAAAACCCACCCGTATTCCTTCCGTTGCCTGTATTGCCAGGGGCCTCGGTAACCATTTAACCTTCCCGCGACCCCGGCAGGCATCGGCCCTAGTGGACCCCTAAACTTGTGCTGACGACATCTCTTTGAGGCACGCGTGGAATACAACGACCCGACCCGTCTGTCGACCCGGGCCTGGTCCTTACCGGACGGTGCTATACCCATTGCTCACCGTCCGCAAGCCCGCGCCTTCGGTGGCCGGAAATCCGCCCGTATTATTATTATTTTGTCTTTGACATATCTCGGGACCCTGGGGTCCCGAACCTTTGGAAGGCGTACGAGGGGCCGAAGCCAACTCACAGAGGCCCCTTAGACAATTTCAAGTGTGGCACCAACCGACGATTATCCCTGTAAGCAAATGCACCCAAGGATAATCCCCGGTTGGTGCAGGACTATTGCAGAACACGGAAACAAAACATAATGGGCTATGGGTTTGGGTGGCTATAGCGGATTGGTAACCTAAAACTATGGAAGGACTATGTTCCCTGCCTGATCAATGTTATGTAATACACGAATAAAATGACAGGGGGTGACTTGCACACTCAATGATTGGCCCCCGAAAACGGTGGTTGGCACCTAGTGACTTAGCGACAAGGGGCAACACTTCCTGTGGTGCTTGAGGAGTAGAGAGGTATTCCACGGCTATCAGAACAATCCCAGGGCCCGGTATTTTAAGACTTAGCTTTTAAATTACCTATGTAAATATTATCCAGAAATAAAAATAAGAAAAAGTAGTCAATAACTCTAGGTTAAAAGTTTGTTGTGTTTGTTTGTTCGCAGTAAGCGATAAGGCCGCCCATTGTATATTTTGTAGTGTATAATTTATTTTTATTTTTGTGTATAATCTGGTGTACAATACAGTTTATATAAATAAACTAGCCGTTGCCCGCGGCTTCGCCCGCGTGGCTTTTTCTAAGAATAGCCTACGTTACTCCTTATAACATCAACTATGTATCTGCCAGTGAAAGTCCCATTAAAATCGGTTCAGCCGTTTTGGAGATTAGCCGGAACAAACAGACAGACCGACAGACAACAATTTTTTATTTTTTTATTTTTTTGTTATAAGTACCGTGTATACTTCCATATGCGTCTGTTAAAAAGTTGTTATTTTGGCATTACAAACAGACACTTCAATTTTATTTTTTTTGTTTAGATAATATATTAGTAAAATTAAATAAAACTTCTAAAATAAAAATAGCTTATTACATCAGCTATCTGCCAGTGGAAGTCCCGTCAAAATCGGTCCAGCCGTTTCAGAGATTAGCCGGAACACACAGACTGACAGACAGACAGACAAAAATTGTAAAAAATGTTGTTTTGGTATATGTACCATGTATACATTACATATACATTTAGCTAAAAGCGGTTATTTTAATATTAAAACAGACACTCCAATTTTATTTACCTGTATATATGTATGTATAGATAAATAATAATATTGTCCACTAGGCATCCTGGCTGCGGCAGCTAATCCAACATACCTACAGGGTTTTTTTTTACGGTGGTAAATTATCAAATAACTTCTCCCGCTCTGGGCAGCGCGGGAGGGCGTGTCAGACTCTTACTGACTAAAAGCCACCCGTATTCCATTCGTTGCCTGTGTTGCCAGGGGCCTCGGTAACCCTTTTGTATTTCCACGCGACCCCGGTAGATACCTACAGGGTGGCGATTTAGTCACCTGCATCCTTTAAGGGGGTGATTCTACTCTATTCTAATTTCGACTAAATGTATTTTTTACGATGCGGATATGATTTTCATAGAGAAAGTTGTTTGTTTATTACACCCTGTATAAGGTCTAATTGGAGCTCGCGCACTAGGCAGCGAAGAATTTTCTCAATATTCCGTCAGCCGCAGTCCGCAAGTATTGCTACTTAGCTGCGAGCACTATAGGACCAATATAGTCGAATTCTTAATTCGCTGAAGTATTGTAATATGTGCTAGCTGTCACTTTGTGTAATAAAATGGTCATATTTATTGTAATGGTGATCATTTCATTTAATCGATTTATATACAGGGTGTCCAAGAACCTGGCGTCCAACTGGATTCCCACGATGCCCCAAGTTCTAACAGTACTCAGAAAAATATTTTAAAAAATCCACCCCATGTACTTACAGAATTATACTGATTTAAAAAAAAAAGGGGAAATGAGCACCCTGTGACATACTTTTGAATGCTGTGACTGCTAATGCTGATAATTTCGATATTTCTTGGAGGTTTTGTAATCTAGGGTATTGCTGTGTCTAAATAGAATGTAAAAATAATGTACTTATTGTACCATTTTAAAATAAAATATTATTTTAACTAAAGGTGATATGGAAAACTATTGAATTTCGCAACTTTGACCGACTGTAGTGTAAAAAAAATGTACCAAAATAGTATGGCAAGTGACGTCAAATTTTGACGCGTTTATTCCTCTTTTTAAAAAGGTATAATACTTACAATTTAATTTGAAAAAAAAAATTTTGATAATATTTTTACTCAACAACCCAATTTTTACGAAGTGCCTACCTACTAACGGTAACTGTCGGACCCTTTCTTATCTTAGAAACTGTTATGTTACTACTATTATTTACTTCGGTTCCAAGAGTGAGCAAGAAGGAAATACACACAGGTAGATGGGTTCCCAGTAGAATAAAAGCAAAGAATGTTAGTTTAAAGATATTTTATTACAATAAATGTTCAAAATGTTGACCACCCGCGGCAATACAAGCTCTCACTCTCCTTAAAAAGGACCGCTTTATGTTTCGCGAGTAACTTTTTTGACGTATCACCTGCACTGCTTGTGTTATCTTCTCACGAAGGTCAGCGATGTCATTAATGGGCTTCGCATAAACGAGCTCCTTCATAGTTCCCCAGAAAAAAAAATCCAGCGGATTTAAGTCAGGTGAGCGGGCTGGCCACGGGATTGTTCCTGATCGCCCAATCCACCTGTTCGGGTATTGCTCGTCCAAAAACTCTCTAACGGATTCGCGAAAATGTGCTGGACAGCCGTCGTGTTGGAACCACATATCTGGTGGGGTCTCTTCTAGTAAGTTTGGCAAATCATTTTGAAGAAAATTTAAATATGATTTGCCAGTCAAATTCTCGGGCATCTCAAATGGACCAATAATATTCCCACAGAGAATACCGGTCCACATGTTCACTTTGAACCGGTACTGGGATCTATCTTCTCGCATCAAGTGCGGATTTTCCACATGCCACTCGTGCAAGTTGTGTAGGTTCATGTAGCCATCCTTCTTAAATGTTGATTCATCTGACCACAAAATTTTGTCGATAAAGTTTTCGTCTTCTCGATGTTTTTGCAGGATTGTTTCACAAAACGCGACTCGGCTCGGATAGTCTCGAGGTAAAAGACTTTGCACTCGCTGTACGTGGTACGGATGATATTCTTCTTTTTGGAGAATACTGTGTGCTGTGCTCTTCGGTATCCCCGTATCAGCTTCTATTCCTCGCACAGAGATGCTTGGATTTGCCGACACCGCCTCTAAAACTTCATCGCGTATGAAGTCATTTACGGGTCGTCCTTCACCAGCTACTTGATTGGGGAACCGCCCGTCACATAGTGATCTGTGCACATTAATGAAAACTCGATGGTCGGGATATCGCGTAGCCCTCGGATACCTTTCTCTGTAAAGTCTCGCTGCAGCTCGTCCATTACCTCTACATTCTCCATAAATGTAGTGCATATTTGCGTATTCTTGCGGAGTGTAGGTCGCCATGGTAGCACACACAAAACACAAACTGTCCAAACACAGGCAAAGGTCGTCGTAAAGAGTTCGTTTCAAAGTCCAGAGCACAAAGAGTAATCGAGTCCAATAAACAAAGCTTTAAATCGTAGTACGTGATCAATGGTAACAATAAGAGAGAGGTGCGTAGTAACGGCAGGAGGCAGTGACGCGTACTGACCGTACTGTTATCCTAAATAGCACGATCCCAGATAGCGTCACTATCTATCTCACTCGCACCTCTAACCTTTTTCTCCCTCACTCTTACCTGAATAATGGGGTACCATAAAGAAGAACCAGCAAATCGCAAAGATAGTTTCTGTCTTGCTCCCTCCTGTTGTAATAACGAATCACTATGGTGAGATGCATGCACATACCGTCCCTTACGGTCTAACCTGTTTTTTGAGAGGCCTGTTGTTATTTTTATGAGCATACAATAGTAATTCTTTAGAGGTTAGATTCAATTCGTCGTAAATTTTTCTTTCTAAGAATTCTGTAAGACATCGTAAAAATTGGGTTGTTGAGTAAAAATATTATCAAATTTTTTTTTTTTCAAATTAATGTGTAAGTATTATACCTTTTTAAAAAGAGGAATAAACGCGTCAAAATTTGACGTCACTTGCCATACTATTTTGGTACATTTTTTTTACACTACAGTCGGTCAAAGTTGCGAAATTCAATAGTTTTCCATATCACCTTTAGTTAAAATAATATTTTATTTTAAAATGGTACAATAAGTACTTTATTTTTACATTCTATTTAGACACAGCAATACCCTAGATTACAAAACCTCCAAGAAATATCGAAATTATCAGCATTAGCAGTCACAGCATTCAAAAGTATGTCACAGGGTGCTCATTTCCCCTTTTTTTTTTGAAATCAGTATAATTCTGTAAGTACATGGGGTGGATTTTTTAAAATATTTTTCTGAGTACTGTTAGAACTTGGGGCATCGTGGGAATCCAGTTGGACGCCAGGTTCTTGGACACCCTGTATATGACGGAGAAGGTACGTCTCTCTTGTAATCATCAGCCATATTTTAACTACTGTGGGCGTACAATGGGAAGTGTTGGTTATTGAACAATAGAAAAACCGTTTTCAGTTTAAATCAAATTATAATTTACTATCAAATAATCACACTGGCTATTCACACACTGTAGGTACACGACACAACTATACGGAACGCGCGACAGTTTCTTAACTTGTTCAGTCCTTGACCGCCTCCGACAGACTGCACTTAACTCGGGTCAAGCGTTATGTTGTAGACTCTGTTGAGCGCCGCTTGGTGGCGCTGGCGTCCCGATTAGTCAAACGAGTGACTAACTTATTTCCGACATATAAAGTGTAAAATAAATAATAAAAAGTGTAAAAGTCTAGAATACAATAAATATGACAATTTTACTATACAAAGTGACAGCTAGCACATATCAGATTACTCCAATGAATTAATCATTCGATATTAGTATAACGAGTAGAATAACCCCCTCAAAGGATGCAGGTGACTACATCGTCACCTTGTATAAGGTGTAGTTGGAGCCCGCACACTAGGCAGCGAAGAATTTTCTCAATATTCTGTCTGCCGCAGCCTGGCTGTTGTTACTTGAAGGCCCAGTGCGCAGGAGCAATAAGTGTAAGTATTCAGTCAAGACTTGAAGACTCCCATAATGAAATGCTACGGCAAACTGTTTGGAGATAGAAAAACATTTGGCGGCAGTTGCTAAGAGTAACTAGAATCTCAGACATCAAATAAGTATTTAAGGCGATACCAAAATAAATTGGGGCTTTTTCGTAATCATTTATTTCACTACACTACAGCATGTATGGATTTAATTTTTGGATATATGTTTATTGACTCAATCAATCAATCAACTCAGCCTATAACAGTCCACTGCTGGACATAGGCCTCTCCCAGGCTGCACCACAACACCCTGTCCTCCGCCTTCCGCATCCAGTCTGTCCCAGCCACCTTTTTAAGGTCGTCAGTCCATCTAGCTGGGGGGCGTCCCACACCACGCTTGCCGATACGCGGTCTCCACTCCAGGGCTCGTCTGCTCTATTGCGTTTGCTGACTATTTGATTAATATTCTGACTGAAGGAAAACGCAATTGGGTTAAATTTCCCCGATAGAATTTAATTCCGAAAATACCTCTGCTATTTATATTTTTTCTGTAATTCTAAATTCCTAAGTAATTTCATTGCAAAATTGCATTCAAAATGTGCGTATTAGGTCATTGAAAACTCTAGTTGAAAATATTTTTGATACTTTAAATAGCTTAATTTATTTTTAAACTATTTTTATTTTTGGTTTGGCGCTCTTATGTTGCTTTATTTTGGTTCCAGCGCAAGTGAAAATAAATGACTCCGTCCCTTTCATGCTCGCCCAGTTCGCTGTTTTATTTTTTACGTATCACCACACAACAATACGCACAAAGCAGACATAATATCTTCATGTAAATATGACGATGTTCTACTACTATCCAGAGCTGCAGCACAGTTGTCCGCAAACAATGAATACTTAGTTAGCAAACATGTTTAATTTTCATGTAAAATATTAAGGTGAGTACAAACAAGAGCACAAAAACGCCCGCCATTCACCACTTCTACTGGCTTTAGCTGGGAAGAAGTGGCGCAACAAACTCCCCAGCAGCACACCTGTCTGTTTAATTACATAAACTTGAATCTATACAAATCGTATGCAAAGTAATTAACACTACGAAACACAAAACATTAAATTAAATTACTTGCCATATGATGTTAGCTAGAGGGGCTTGTGGCTAAATAAAAACAGCTGCACGGGTCAATCGATCAGGTTAAGCTACGCTTGCCGCGGTTGGTCCGTGGATGGGTGACCATCTTTACATACCCCTCCGTGCCTTTGGTCCCGGCCGTCATTCGTGGATCTTTGACAGTCGTTACGGTTCGTCACAAGCCCGAAATTCTTACAACCAGTCTTACCAAGGGGTATCGTATTACCCAGTAACTGGGTTGTGGAGGTCAGATAGGCAGTCGCTCCATGTAAAATACAGGTATTCAGCTGCATCCGGTTAGACTGGAAGCCGACCCCAAAAGGCCAGGCAGATGATGATTATGTTAGCTAGCACACGCCAATATACCAACGAAACAATGAAACCTGTATTCAAGCCAATTACAACATAAAAATGTAAACAGAAATTAATACCTAAACAAAAGCCTCCAGACATAAAGGGCGTGCCCGCTTACATTTAATTTCCAACATAACGCAGTACTCAAGCTTAGTCGCAGAATCTCCGGCTAAGATGCCAGTCACGGGCACGTACAGTAGCCGGCACGTAACTTGGCAAGGATTTGGCATAGTGGGGGTAAGTTCGCGCATCGTACACTTAGTGGCATTCGGGAGCGAACGGGATGTAGATACAATGCGAGGCGCAAGGGTCTACTGATGCACCAATCGCGCGCTCGGCTCGGCGCTGCCTCACACCCCGCGTCCCGCGCCTACCAAAGGGACCTAAAATATGACTTCTGCGCATCTAACGACTCTTGCCAACTTACGTGCCGGGAACTGTACTCATCTAACTACCATAAGGACTATTTCTGCTTGCAGCGCTCGGCCGCTATAGTAACGCTTACATACGTTCTTCTTCTTCCATCCCTTAAACCCAGTTCTATCTGGAGTCGGGTCTTATTGGACTGCGGTGGCAGGACGTTCTGTCCTGGGTTGTCATTGGAGTTAGGTTTTGCGCTTTTATCTCCCTCACGATACTGGACCACGTGTAGCGGGAGTCTTCCTCTTCCCACGCGTTTCGTGGGGATATTCAAGACTGTTTTTACTGATAAACTATCATCACCTCTCGTGGCAGTACTATCTCTAAGCCTACGTTCTTTTAGTTTGTCCGTTATTGGGGCCACTCCGAAAGATCCTCTCTCGTGCTCATTGTCTGACGTGTTACATCGCCTACATTTCAGTCGTGTGTAATTGCTGTTCGTGCTTTTTCCCAGTTGTCCACGCTTACCTACGCTCATCAAACAATAGCATCGCAGTAAAGCACGTATAAAATCACGGCTGGCACGTCGTGCCGCCAGCGCAGTGGTCGTTGCAGCCAAATGAGTGGTGCGCATTTCGTTGTGGTCCTTTACTTGGACGCTGCGGACACTAGTCATGACACTTGGACACAACGGTTGCCCATAATCAGCCTCTAATGTTCCTACTCCTGGGGAGGGCTTCCTAGCTCTCTGTGAGAGGAACTGGGCCATAATCCACCACGCGGCCGTGCGGGCCTAGTGCGGGATTGTGGATGTTACATATCTTCGAATTTTTGATTCTAGGACATGTCGGTTTCCTCACGATGTTTTCCTTCAACGTGCGTTTGCATAAAACCTGCCTGGGCTCAAACCTTCGTCGGGCGCGGCCATTTCCACTGAGCCACCAATGCGCTGCCCGCATCCTTGGAAACGAAGCGGTTTGGACTCACCTTTATGTAAACACAAAACTTAATATTGTACTCAAGTTCGCTCCACCTTTTCTTAAGTAAATCAGCTTGACCAGGATGTGTTGTTGAATTAGCATTTCTTTTGTTTTAATATGCTTTGTTTGGGTCAAGTCGTGAGGAAAGTTTTGAGTAGTAAATGTGGATGGTTATATTTTGACTAAATGTAGGGAGGTACAGTCAGCGTCAATAATATCGGGACGAACAGACTGTTCAAAATGATCTAAACAACTATGAACATTAAATATTAACTCAATGACACAAGAACTGTTTCAAAATGAAGAAAGTACACGACAACTGTCATTCTGACAAGAGTTTTATCAAATCGAGATAAAGTTTAATTTTCTATCGTGGGGATTATATTTTTTTTCTCGTCTATACAACGGTGTGGGGTATCGCTGGATAGGCTGTTCAAAAATATTGCGGGTCTGTCAACATCACTTTTCGATTAAAGGATCCGCTTGCGTAATATTAAGCATTAAAGTGCTAATTGTAATTAGAGTCAAGTGTTCCCCCCTGTCAGCTAAATGGTTGTTTATGGAGATGTGAAAAAAATCATGGCAGTAGTACATATAATGAAATTAAAAGGAAAACTATCACAGCTAAGTGGGCTTTACAAGTTAACGAGTAATAGTCGACCAACTTAAATTTGCAGTTAGAAAAGTGACCGTGGCATATATCGATGTATGGGAAAATATGTTTTTCAACTACAATGTTAACGTTTGTTTTTTGGATAAATTTATCCCAACTTCCCAACTACGGAACCGAAAAAAAGCGAGGGAAACATAACTTTGTGGACGTGTCCTTTTTTACTTAAATTGAAAATTATTAAGTAACTTGTATTATAGGATCAGTAGTAGTAGTTTTAGTGTTATATCTTCTTTCACTTATATTTAAATTTTAGTTTTGTATATTTTCTTCAGTAGGGTAAGTTTTTTTTACTAATATTTTATAGCGCGGGAAAATGAAAGACCCGCCTGACCCGGGGGACTTTGTTCCCCCGGCAGGCAATTTTGTCACTATAATGTCCAACGAATCGGGCATGGATACCGATGGGTCGTCGTCGGCTCGCCATCTTAAAAGAAGCCGCGTGCATGTGTGCAAAAATTGCAATAAACACCGTCGTACCCGAAAAAACCTAGGTTCCGAGTCTTTGGGTTGTGGTTGCTTGGACTCTACTCCTCCCTCTCTAACTCCATCGGAGCCTAAAAGCTCTGAAACAATTATTGTATGTAAATATATTCCGGATATTTCTGCTCCGCCTTCAGTTATTCCCACTCAGATTGGTCGAAAACCTTATGATAAAACTGACAGCGCGCCATACGTTGTTCACGTACAAAAAATATTAGTATCACCAGATGATGGAACGTCATTGCACCCTATTACATTTGGCAAGTTCCTAAAACACAACGCTTTCCAATATATTATAAACGGTAGCGTCAAAAAAAATCGGACGTAATAAAATATCTATTTCTTTTCCAATTTCCTGGACGCAAATAATAGCCTTGAAACATATAATTATAAAGCTTTTATACCTACTTTTAATGTCACTAGAATAGGTTTAGTGCGTGGTGTTCCTGCGGAATGGTCTCCGGAGGAAGTTATTGATAATATAACGGTACCAATTGGTTGCGGTCCAATTTTAAAAGTCAGACGTCTTAATTTTAAAACTGTTGTTGATGGTACAACCATTTGGAAACCATCCCAATCTATAGTTATTACTTTTGATGGGCAGATTCTGCCTAAAAGAATTTTTATGTGTTATAATGCATTACCTGTAGATTTATATATTTTCCCTACTGTACAGTGTTTCAGTTGCTGTCGTTTTGGTCACACAAAAATTCAGTGCAGGTCCAAACCACGTTGTTATAAATGTGGCCAAGGACATACGGGGGACAGTTGTGAAAGAGAACAAGAAAGTGCATCTTGCTGACTTTGCTCCGGTTTTCACTATGCTACTAATAAATCTTGCCCAGAAATGTCTAGGCAAAAATTAATTAAAACATACATGGCACAAAGTTCAGTATCTTATGCTGAAGCGGCAAAAATGTATCCCCCAGTTACTAAATCGTATGCCGATACACTTTTATCTTCTCCTTCCAAAAACTTTGCAGATACTCCATCTTTCCCTTCAACTAATAGAGTACCTGTTTCAAGTAGCTATAAAAAAACTGTCTTCCTTAAACCACGCTCACCACCCAAACCTGTACAAGGATATAATAAAGAGGCTCACAATGCCATTATTAAAGATTTCAACATTCCCCAACCATCAAATGGTTGTGCTTTTTCTAATCACAATAATGGACAAATTGAAGCAAGTTTTTCCATAAACGATTTTCTTTCTGCATTACACAATATTCTGTCTCAGTTCAACATTTCACCGTCCAACGTTGCCCCATCTTTCAATGTATCTCAATCCATTCATAATGGACAACACATCCAAAATAATCCAGTGGAACTGCCGCGGTCTAGTAAACAAAAAGAGTGATGTTATATATCTTATAAATAAATATGAGCCATTTGCCTTTGCTTTAGGAGAGACTTGGCTCAAATCTAATCATAGTTTTAAAATTAATGGTTATTTAACCATCAGAGAGGATAGATCTGATGGGAATGGTGGAGTAGCAATACTTATCAAGAATTCTATCTATTTCTCCACCATTACATTACCTCCTCATAGTGAGGAAATTTCTATTGTAGCTATTAAAGTGCATCATACTTGTCTTGTTTCTATTTACATTCCTCATCCCTCTTTTTCTGTTCTTCAAGAGATGAATAATCTTGTTTCTTTTCTTCCAAAGCCATTATTAATACTGGGGGATTTTAATTGCCATCACCAATCATGGGGTTGTGCAACTTCTACCTGTTATGGCGATGAGTTACTAGATATAATAGACTTACATAACTTATGTATTTTAAATTCAGGAGCTGCCACACGTCGTTCAGATCCCAATCAGAACCAAAGCGCAATTGACCTTTCTATCTGTTCTCCAAACTTAGCCTCTTCATTAACTTGGCATACTTTAACCTCTACTCATGGTAGTGACCATTTTCCAATAGTTATTTCTTATCCTCTTTCCAAACCAAATGCACCATTAAGGAAATCAAACGTAAAATATAAACTACCTAATAGAAATACTAATGACTGGGACAAATTTAGGAACATTGTTGACAGTAAGCTTTGCTCCTTGCCTGTAATTTCTGATGGCAATGAAAATAGTTGTGCTGAAGCTTTAGCACTCATATTAATTGCAGCGGCAGATGACGTTTTTCCTGTAAAAAATAACAACATTAGTACAATTCCCTCGCCGCCGTGGTGGGACTCTGAGTGCACTGAATTGATTAAGAAATGTAAAGAGGCTGAATACAATTATAACCTTGATATGTCTGATATTAATTTTGATATAGTTACTAAGTTAATTAATGAAACATACAAACTTTTTAAAAAGAAAAAAATTTATTCTTGGCGTAACTTTTGCTTATCAATTTCACCGAATACTCACCCTACGATTGTCTGGCGCAACATTCGTAGATTTAGGTCCATTTATAACAACTCTTCTCCTATCCCTGTTTCTTTAGCCAGTGAATTTTTGGATAAATTAGCTCCGCCTTGGGTTCCTGAGGCTATTTGTACTAATAATAGCCTGTCTCGCGTATCCAATAATCAAGACACTCATTCGTCGCTAGATCTTCCATTCACTCTCACTGAATTAAAGGTTGTTATTCATAAGACTAATGATTCTGCACCAGGCATGGATGGCATCCCGTATTCCTTTTTTTCTAATTTAAATGACGACGTCCTCAGCTATTATTTAGAACTTATTAATTCTATTCTATATACAGGGAACATCCCTGTTGAATGGAAACGTCAAATGGTGTTGCCATTCCTTAAACCAAATAAAACTCCTTCTGATGCTTCTTCCTATCGTCCCATAGTTTTGTCTTCAATTCTGATGAAATTAGCGGAACACCTAATAAAAAATCGCCTAGAATGGTATGTTGAAAGTAAGGGTCTTTTGGCAGAATCACAATATGGCTTTAGAAAGGGTAAAAGTACAATTGACTGTTTATGTGTTTTAACATCTGATATTCGGTTATCCTTCTCTAATAACCAATCCACCGTTGCAGTTTTCCTTGATATTAATGTGGCATATGATAATGTTGTATTATCGGTTTTACAAAATAAATTAAAAGCCTTACAAGTTCCTTTGAATTTCTCGAATTTCATTATTAATATCTTGACTGAACGCTCTGTTAACATGTTACCATGAGATATCACATCTTGTATGGAGGGGTCTCCCACAGGGTTCTGTGCTCAGTCCCCTTCTATACAATATTTACACTTTTGATTTAGATCTATCCTTAACTAGTCACGTTACGGTTCTTCAATATGCCGATGATTTATTATTATATTCTTCAAGTCAATCTGTTGAGCAAGCTAGCTCTGCTATCAATTCTGCTTTATCTATTTTGGAGTCATGGTTACATCTAAACGGTTTGGATTTATCCACATCTAAAAGCGCGGCTGTTTTATTCACCCGGAAGAGAAATATTCCCTTAGTAAATCTCTTTTATAAGGAAATACCTATTCCAGTTATAGATAAATTCAGATATCTAGGTATAATACTTGACTGTAAATTAAGTAGTGTCCCTCATTGTGAATATATTGTTAACAAATGCCTAAACATGCTTAGATGCCTCTCTGGTGTGTGGTGGGGTGCACATCCCTTTTCTTTGAAACTCATTTACAACGCAATCATCAGAAGCACTCTGGATTATGGATTGTTCGCTCTAGAACCTGGTAGTGTAATGGCTTTTAAAAAATTGGATCGCATCCAGTCTAAAGCATTACGCATTATTTCAGATGCAATGAAGTCTAGTCCCATTAATGCACTTCAAGTGGAATGCGGGGATGCTCATTTAAGCATTAGAAGACAATTCCTATCTGACAAATATTTGTTCCGGATTCTTCAATTCTCAACTCATCCTCTCATTCCTAAACTGGACGCTTTAGTGTTGCAGATTGAATCTTCAGATTACTGGTCCCATAAACGTGCTCCTTGTTTAGTTGTAAGTTATAAAAAATTTCTTTCACTTTCTTCTCCTATTTTCCGTTCCAATAAACTTCCCCTATTTAGCAGTAGTTATGAGAGTTTACATTTCAGTCCCTCTATAAAATATAACTGTGTAAGTAAATCAGATCCCGATTGTCATTTAAGTCTGAATCATTTTCTGTCAGAACACTTAGAGTACCACCATATTTTTACGGATGCTGCCAAGCCTTCTCCGATGGGTTGTGTTGGGATAGGTACTTACCATTCCCAATACAACATCGTACAAAAAATAAAACTACCTCCGGAGACTTCTGTTTTTACCGGGGAATGTTTTGGCATTTTTAAAGCCATAGAATATATCCGTATTTTGAAGCTCAAAAAATCTATAATTTTTACTGATTCTCAAAGTGCTCTTCTAGCCATTAATAAATCTGCTTTCGAACACAAATCGCAGTTACCTATCATTTATTTAATAAGAGAATTTGCGTTCAGGACCATCTCTGAGGGTAATTCACTACAATTTGTGTGGATTCCGGCTCATGCTGGAATCCATGGCAATGAAGTAGCTGATAAACTTGCTGGTGATGCGGTGCAGTGTGGGGACTTAGTTCCATATATAAATTTTAGTTATGATCTCGCGTCGTTACCAAAGACTTTTCTTCGGGAAACCTGGAAGGTAGCTTGGGATATCGGAAGCAAATCGAAGGGACATTATTTCTAACTTATCCAACCTGATATACCAGAAAACCCTTGGTTTGGCAAGGCCAAGTTTGGCAAGATGGAGACCTCCATTTTAATACGGATGAGACTGGGTCATGTTTGTTCTCCAGCCCATCTTGCCAAACTTTCTATCAGCGACGATCCCATTTGCTTATGTGGCACAGATGTAGGCGACTTAGATCATATTTTTTTCTCCTGTCCTTTAAATGACCGTTCTTCCTTTCTTAGTAACCTCTTATCCCTCCGTACTCCTTTTCCTACCTCAATACTTTCCTTACTTTGTACAAATAGCTCTCTTGTATATAAATGTATAGTCTCATTCATTATTCTAAATAATATCAAGTTGTAATTTTTTTGTTTTCATTTATCCATATGGTATCCTTGTTACTTATAATTATACTGATCCTATTTTTCCGTCCTATCCTAAATCCCGTTAAAATATTTATAATAATGTTGTTTCCCTACCTTTAAATAAAACTAAACGTGACATTGGCTAAATGCACAAACCGTGAGAAACCAAAGAAAAAAAAAAAAAAAACTACGGAACCCTTCATTGTGCGTGGTTTGACACGCACTTGGCCGGTTTTTTTAAAAGAATATATTAATCATCATAATGAACAAAGTATATACACACTTAAAGACTTTTTGTTTAAAGATCTCTATCTTTTTAAATAATGGTAGCTTATAAGTTACAAAGAAAACAAAAAGTGGTTTTGAAGCCAGTCGTTCACTATAATTTCCGTTTGTCATTGTTCTAAATTTGAAATTGGAATACCAAAAAACAAAACAGTTTTTAATTACAATAAGTCGTCTTTTCGCATTTCTCAGGGGCAAAATTAGGTGGTATTAAGGCTCGTGCAGACTAGTGCGATATCGCGGGCGCGAAAACAGCAATATTGAAGAAAACAATGGTTTACATAGACAAAGCTTTTATTTAGTGACTTGTGTTACCTCCTAGAGCATTTACGACGGCCGTCATGTGGTTCGGCATGGAATTAATCAATGCCACTATGACTTACTGTGGAATGCTCCTGCCATGCTTCCATGAAGGCAGTTTTCAGCTCCTGAAAAGTTTCTGAAGCTGGTTGGTTAGTTCGAACACGCCTCTTCAGCTCATCCCATAAGTGCTCTATTCTATTGGGTTCATATCAGAGCTTCTTGCTGGCCATTCCATTACTATGATACTAACGTCATGTCCACTGTCCAAGACCGACCGCCATAACTTACTTATTCTTCAATGCAACATTGCTGAACACGTTCTTCCTGTCTTTGATAGACTGTCCTACGTCCACCATTGCCATACATCATAATCTTAGTGTCATCCGTAAAAAGAATCTGGCTTCATTGACGTTGAGTCCAATGCAAATTTTCGCGTGCACACTGTATATGAAATGAAATGAAATGATTTATTTTTCTGTAAGTAGGTTTGTACAAACACTTTTACACGTCAATCATATTTAGAAAAAAAAATAGATGAGCTCGGCGTTTCCTATCTGACTACTCTGAGAAGAAAGGCCGAAACAAACTCAGAGGTCACAGTCTCTTTTAAAGTCCAGACATAATCTTGGTCAGATCATGTGAAGACCATGTAGATTGGTGTCTGAAATGGTCTATTGAGGAAAGAACCACACAGAATGAGTGGATCTATCCAGTCAGTGCACGCATTTGTCAGTAATCGTGCAGCTCGCAGGCGCGGGCTTGCGGACGATGAGCAATGGGCAGCTCACCATCCGGTAAGGACCAGGCACGGGTCGACGGCGCGTTGTATTCTACGCGCGCCTCAAAGAGATGTTGTCAGCACAAAGGTAGGGGTCCACTAGGGCCGATGCCTGCCGGGGTCGCGGGAAGGTACTTATGGGTCACCGGAGCCCCCGCAACACCGGCAACAGGAAGGAATACGGGTGGGTTTTAGTCAGTAAGAGTCTGACACACCCTCCCGCTCCGCCCAGAGCGGGAGAAGTTATTTGATGATTTCAAATGACTAAGAATGCTGAACTGCACTGTTGGTTTGAGTTACAAATAATAATTGAACTATTGCATGTCTGCCATTTAATTAAACGTTTTGTTAGTACACAAGAGAACGCTGCTAGGCCATCCTCTTGACATCTGACGTTCCTCATAGTGAAATGGTATAGTTTTATAGAGTGCTTCATAATTATATGAAGCACACTATGTGCAAACTACTACTCCTTGAAAAGGTTGATGACCTCAATCTCGCTGTAACATTGGTCTTTGGCTCGCAGCATGCCGTAGTTGGAGCCGTGTGTTAATATAGTGTTAATATGTTCCGTAGTCCGTGAAGTCCCGTTCGCTGACTGGAAATACATGAATAGTTACGTTACTATCTGTTCCAAATGTTATTTGCTAACAGGAAGGAATACGGGTGGGTTTTAGTCAGTAAGCGTCTGACACACTCTCCCGCTCCGCCCAGAGCGGGAGAAGTTATTTGATGATTTTCCATCCACAAAAAAAAAAGCTATAATCTTGGTCAGATCATGTGAAGACCATGTAGATTGGTGTCTGAAATGGTTTTTTGAGGAAAGAACCACACAGAATTAGTGGACCTATCCAGTCAGTGCACGCATTTGTCAGTAATCGTGCAGCTCAACTCAGAACCTAAGGAGCTCAACGATTCGACGAACAATACCTACCAAAGAAAGGACATTTGGGTAGGCCGCTCAAATGACTCAAACTTAAAACAGGCCAAGATTAAAACTAAATGAGAAAAAAAAAACAATGACCTACATAGTCTTCACATTCACAATAATTGAAAAAACAATATAATACTTTACAAGTAAATATTAAATTCCACACAACAAATATACTGGCGCGCAATTCTGTAAGTTCGTGTCAGTTTGGGGCCATTGGCAAGCCATTGTTCTTCAGGTCTCCTTCTATCAGTTCGAGCTCAAACAGTCAGTCCATGAAAGTTGCGAAGCTGTTCTTGGACCTGTACTGACGTCAGGTGACGATTACGCCGGCTGCCAGTAAAGATAAACCGATCTTGTAGTGCTGTAGTGCAACTAAGTGTGCTTCTCATAAAGCTTGGCGCCAAATATGAGTAAGTCAACTGTCCACAGCTGCTACGTGGGATGTGCACGGAGAGGTAAGCCTCGTTAGCCGCACGGATTATTTGTTTGCCAACCAAGCAGTCGAGCGTAGCGAGGGCGTGGGTCACACGTCGCAGTGGACGATCCAGTCTACGTCTGGTTGCCTGGTCGGTAAGACCTTACGGGGACGTATCGACTTCCCAGAGCTCCATTGCCTTTTCTGCCGATTATTTGTGCCCGACAAATAGGTACATCGGACATCGTCAGAGCCGTCGCACAATCTGTTTGCGCAACTTACATCTGGTTTCCTGTGAGAGAAAATATGCAAGAGAGTCCTCTGTTCAACACAAACATGTTAGTTTTAAATTAAATAATATACCAGGCCACTCAGAAAGTATTGCGAAAAAATGTTTTTATGGATGAGAGACTG
This sequence comes from Atethmia centrago, assembly GCA_905333075.3. Classification (NCBI taxonomy): domain Eukaryota; kingdom Metazoa; phylum Arthropoda; class Insecta; order Lepidoptera; family Noctuidae; genus Atethmia; species Atethmia centrago. The sequence continues at coordinate 23,710,463 of HG995385.1, forward strand.
GCCAGTTATAAACTATTTTGAAAATATGATTATTTGTAAGTAAAAATAGGAACGTTCCAATTTCAAAATTTCCCTCCACATTGCAAGCTAATTTAAATTATCGTGTCTCTGAAAAAAAATGTATCTGCGCCGGGAACATTTTCGCGCTATGATTTTTTATGATTTCAAGTGTCGCCTGAAACCGGACGAATCGTACGATAGACTTCAAATGGCATTCATGGATGAAGGCTTTCCAAGGCAACCGTGTCGTCGGTCATCGGTCGTCTAACTTTAGGGATGAAGAAAGAAGTGGTCGCCCTTTGATGGCTGTTACGGAAGAAAACGTGCTAGCAGTGAAAAATTTAATCCATGACAATAGGCGAGTTACGTATCAAGAGATTCAGCACATACTGCAGGTTGGATCGGGAAGACTTCACGAAATTCTACACGTCTACACTGCTGGGTGCCACACAACCTCACCGATGCTCAGAAGAGGCCCAGGTGGAATGGTGCCGTGATAAACAAACAAATGACAAAACAAACAAATATGAATATGATAAACAAATTTGAAACAGGCTCGTCTCGGCGTGTTTACGACATCATTACGGGTGATGAGTCTTGGTTTTATAAAAACGATCCAGAAATGAAGCGCCAGTCGACGGTTTGGGTGTTTCAAAACGAATCAACGCCTACCAAATTGAAGAGATCTAGAAGCCGGGGGAAGAGTTTGATCGCGAGCTTTTTCAACTTGACTGGCTACTTGGTGTCAATTCCTTTACGGAACCAAAGAAGCATCAACGCTGAATGGTATACTATCAAATGGCACAAGTTTTCTCTGTTGTGAGCAACAAGCGACCAAACAGGGCTCCACCACGACAACGCGCCTTCGCACACCGCGCTCAAAACGAGGGATTTTCTGTACAGCACGCCGGTCAAACTCCTGAGTCACCCTCCTTACAGCCTTGACCTAGCACCGTGTGACTTCTTTTTATTCCCGAAAATAAAAAAAATCAGCTCAATGGGATACAATTTTCGTCGCCGGAAGATGCGCTGTCAGCGTTCGAGCAGGCTGTAAACAAGGGGTCTGCAGAGGACTGGAAAAAGTGTTTCGAAAACTGGTTCAGACGCATGAAACTTTGTATAGAGGCTAGTTAGTGGCTTTCAAAAGATTTAATAAAAAAAATATTTACCTTTAGAACATTTTTTAAAATTTTCGCTAAACTTTCTGAGTGTCCCACGTACAACATAATTATTGTCAACGTAATAATTGTTTCTATGTTAATTAATGTAATTGGTGTGGTACCATTTTAATTAACTATAAATATATAAATCTACATACCAAGCGAAACAAAATATCTACATGTGCGGCTGCTGTGAAGCGGTGCCTTTACGCTAATGGTTTTCGAAAGAAAATGCAGAGATTTTCTACGATATTATACTGAAAATTGATGTTTCCCAATAATCGTTATGTCAATGAACGACGTACATGCAGGCGTCACCTGGGTCCGCCGCAGGAGACGCCCAGGGCGTCGGGAATCCCGGGCGGATTTCCGGCCACCGTAGGCGCGGGCTTGCGGACGGTGAGCAATGGGTAGCTCACCGTCCGGTAAGGACCAGGCCCGGGTCGACGGCGCGTCGTATTCCACGCGCGCCTCAAAGAGATGTCGTCAGCACAAAGTAGGGGTCCACTAGGGCCGATGCCTGCCGGGGTCGCGGGAAGGTACTTATGGGTCACCGAGGCCCCCGCAACACGGGCAACAGGAAGGAATACGGGTGGGTTTTAGTCAGTAAGAGTCTGACACACCCTCCCGCTCCGCCCAGAGCGGGAGAAGTTATTTGATGATTTCCCACCCTCAAAAAAAAAAAAAAAAAAGGCGTCACCTGGGTATGGTATGTGGCCTATGGATATTTCCATCGCAGTTGACTCGCCATTCCAGAGACAAAGCGAAATGTCTCGTGTTCTGTTACCGACAACCTGCTAACCGGAACTTAGAAATGCTGCTTGGCGGTACAAAGTAGGCAAACCATAATATGGTGGCATTTTCCGGACGTTATTGTCTGTCTGTGAAGAGTTCATTGCCCAGCAACGACTTTATTGAAAAATAATACTTCACCCCTGTATTCTCTGAAGGGTTAGGCAGTGATGTGTGGTGTCTCCCTCATTTAGCCAGCTATGTTTAAGTGCTATGCATTTGGGGCACCACAACATGTAACATTCAGGTTATCTGATTACTTTACAATATTTTTTATATTATCTGAGAATGTCCTTACCTATAGTAGAACTCAATAACACCTTGTAAGCGGCAATGAAGATAAACAATAGGAATTTGAATCAGAACTGTGGAATTAACGCCATTAGTACTAAAACGTTAATCATCCGTCTGATGGGATCTGGGTTTATTATGCAAAGAGATTCATCATACATTGTAAACTATGGTTAGACTTAATTTACTTGGCAATTAACGCTTTATACGATTATTTTTTGCAGTTGCATTGAAAATTCACGTTGGTAGGATATTGACGAAACATTTTTCGCCAAAGCACTCTACTACTAGACATGGGCCCCTGTCGCGTAAAGTGAAATGTCCACTACGACGTAGGATGTGCACCGAGAGTTTTGCTACGTAGGATATGCACTGAGAGTTCTGCTACGTAAGATGTGCATCAAAAGTTTTGCTACGTAGGATGTGTCCTGAGAGTTCTGCTACATAGAACCAGGCCACTTAGAAAGTATTTCGAAAAATAGTTTTTATGTATAAGAGACTGGCCAGTATCTATTTTGAAAATATGATTATTTGTTAGTAAAAATAGGTACGTTCTAATTTCAAAATTTCCCTCCACATTGTTTGCGAGCTAATTTAAATTATCGTGTCTCTTTAAAAAATGGATCTGCGCCGGGAACATTTTCATGCTATGATTTTTTACGATTATAGAGGCATGAGGAACAGGGTGTAAAGTTCACTCATCCTCCATAGAAAAGGGAGGATCCTCCGACCAGACGGGTGTCGTGTCTGGCGGTTGATGTCGGGATGTTGTATATATGCTAGTTGCGCGGTAAACTCTGCTTGCGCGATGCAGGATTTTGCGTGACGTCAGTGTGATGCGTAGTTTTGTATGTGGCGCTGTAGATGCCGCCACATCACTCCCCTCCGGAGACCGGAGGTCGATAGTGGGTTGAGTCGTGTATCTTGCGATGCTTGCCAGTGCCAGGTGGGGTTCCAGTGGGTCCGGAACCGGTTGTCGCATAGTTCGCGGTGGGTCGGAACTGTCTGTGGTGATGCCCCAGTGAGTCGGGGTGGCGCTGCGTTATGCTCCAGTGAGTCGGACGTGGTACAGCGCCGGGTTGAGGGCTGACTGCTGGCGTCGACCAGGAGAGCGTTGAAGAGCTCTGCTTGTTGACCGGCCGAAAGTGCAGTGTGCTGTGCCAAGGTTGCTGATGAGGCTTAGGGTGATGACCAGGTATGCGCGGTCGCTGCATGCTGGTGGTCAGAATACCCGTTGAAGCCGTGGGTGCTGGCTGGCTGTGTGACTCGCACCTCGAGAGCTTGAGGAAGTGATGATGATGACGTCACGCTGATGTAGTTGCACGAAGGCTGCGCTGACGTTCATATTCGGGGTCACCAGTATAGAGGCATGAGGAACAGGGTGTAAAGTTCACTCATCCTCCATAGAAAAGGGAGGATCCTCCGACCAGACGGGTGTCGTGTCTGGCGGGCAACTGCCCAACGGTTGATGTCGGGATGTTGTATATATGCTAGTTGCGCGGTAAACTCTGCTTGCGCGATGCAGGATTTTGCGTGACGTCAGTGTGATGCGTAGTTTTGTATGTGGCGCTGTAGATGCCGCCACACGATTTCAAGTGTCGCCTGAAACCGGACGAATTGTACGATAGAATTCAAATATCATTCATGGATGAAGGCCCGTCTAAGGCAACCGTGTATCGTTGGTATACCGAATTCAAGCGCGGTCGACTAACTTTGGGGTATGAAGAAAGAAATGGTCGGCCTTTGACGGCTGTTACGGAAGAAAACGTGCTAGCAGTGAAAAATTTAATCCATGACAATAGGCGAGTTACGTATCAAGAGATTCAGCACATACTGCAGGTTGGATCCGGAAGCTTTCACGAAATTCTACACGTGCATCTTCACGTGAAGGGAATAGTTTCTCGCTGGGTGCCGCACAACCTCACCGATGCTCAGAAGCAGGCTTGGGTGGAATGGTGCCGTGATATGATAAACAAATTTGAAGCAGGCTGTCTCGGCGTGTTTATGACATCATTACAGGGAATGAGTCTTGGTTTTACCAATACGATCCAGAAACGAAGCGCCAGTCGATGGTTTTGGGCGTTTCAAAACGAATCAATGCCTGCCAAAGTGAAGCGATCTAGAAGCGGAGGGAAGATTTTGATCGCAAGCTTTTTAATTTGACTGGCTTCTTGGTGTCAATTTCTTTACGGAATCAAAGAAGCATCAACGCTGAATGGTATACTATATATGAATGGTATACAACCAAATGCTTGGTAGAAGTATTTTCTGTTGTGAGCAACAACCAAACCAATACAGGGCTCCGCGGGCTACTGCTCCACCACGACAACGCGCCTTCGCAAACCGCACTCAAAACAAGAGACTTCCTGGACAGCACGCCGGTCAAACTCCTGAGTCACCCTCCTTACAGCCCTGACCTAGCACCGTATGACTTCTTTTTATTCCCGAAAATAAAAAATCAGCTCAAAGGAATACAATTTTCGTCGCCGGGAGATGCACTGTCAGCGTTCGAGCAGGCTATTAACGAGGTGTCTGCGGCGGACTGGAGAAAGTGTTTCGAAAATTGGTTCAGACGCATGAAACTTTGTATAGGGCTAGTGGAGAGTATTTTGAAGAGATTTAATAAAAAAATATTTACCTATAGAACATTTTTTGAATTTTCGCTAAACTTTCTGAGTATCCCACGTATGAGCACCGAGACATTTGTTACGTAGGACGTGCATCGTGAGTTCTGCTACATAGTATGAGCACCGAAACGTTTGCTACGTAGGACGTGCACCGAGGGTTCTGCTACATAGTATGAGCACCGAGACGTTTGCTACATAGGATGTGCACCGAGAGTCTGCTACGTAAGATGTGCATCAAAAGTTTTGCTACGTAGGATGTGTACCGAGAGTTCTAGTACATAGTATGAGCACCGAGACGTTTGCTACGTGACACGTGCAACGAGAGTTCTGCTACATAGTATGAGTACCGAGACGTTTGCTACACAGTATGAACACCGAGACGTTTGCTACATAGGATGTGCACCGAGAGTCTGCTACGTAAGATGTGCATCAAAAGTTTTGCTACGTAGGATGTGTACCGAGAGTTCTAGTACATAGTATGAGCACCGAGACGTTTGCTACGTAGGATGTGCACCGAGAGTTCTGCTACGTAAGATGTGCATCAAAAGTTTTGCTACGTAGTATGTGCACCGAGAGTCTGCTACGTAAGATGTGCATCAAAAGTTTTGCTACGTAGGATGTGCACCGAGAGTTCTGCTACATAGTATGAGCACCGAGACGTTTGCTACATAGGATGTGCATCGAGAGTTCCGCTACGTAAGATGTGCATCAAAAGTTTTGCTACATAAGATGTGCACCGAGAGTTCTGCTACGTAAGATGTGCATCATAAGTTTTGCTACATAGTATGAGCACCGAGACGTTTGCTACGAAGGACGTGCTCCGAGAGTTCTGCTACATAGTATGACCAACGAGACGTTTGCTACGTAGGATGTGCACTAAGAGTTCTGCTACATAGTATGAGCACCGAGACGTTTGCTACAAAGTATGAGCACCGAGACGTTTGATACATAGGATGTGCACCGAGAGTTCTGCTACGTAGGATGTGCACCGAGAGTTCTGCTACATAGTATGAACACCGAGACGTTTGCTACGTAGGATGTGCACTGAGAGTTCTGCTACATAGTATGACACCGAGACGTTTGCTACGTAGGATGTGCACTGAGAGTTCTGCTACATAGTATGAACACCGAGACGTTTGCTACGTAGGATGTGCACTGAGAGTTCTGCTACATAGTATGACACCGAGACGTTTGCTACGTAGGACGTGCACCGAGAGTTCTGCTACATAGTAAGAGTACCGAGACGTTTGCTACGTAGGATGTGCACCGAGAGTTCTGCTACGTAAGATGTGCATCAAAAGTTTTGCTACGTAGTGTGAGCACCGAGACGTTTGCTTCATAGGATGTGCACCGAGAGTTCTGCTACGTAAGATGTGCATCAAAAGTTTTGCTACGTAGGATGTGCACCGAGAGTTCTGCTACGTAAGATGTGCATCAAAAGTTTTGCTACGTAGGATGTGCACTGAGAGTTCTGCTACGTAGGATGTGCACTGAGAGTTCTGCTACGTAGGATGTGCACCGAGAGGTTTGCTAGAAAGAAAGAAATAAAGAAAAATGATTTTATTTGTCACAGAAACACGTGCATACAAAAAGATCTAGAGTATCATCATCTGCCTGCCTTTTCCCAACTCACATGTTGGGGTCGGCTTCCAGTCTTACCGGATACAGCTGAATACCAGTATTTTACATGGAGCGACTGCCTATCTGACCTCCACAACCCAGTTACTGGGTAACACGATACCCCTTGCTAAGACTGGTTGTCAGACTTTCGAGCTTCTGACGACCCGTAACGACTGTCAAAGATCTACAAATGACAGCCGGAAACAACGGCTTAACGTGCTTTCCGAGGCACGGAGGACCCCTCCGTGCCTCGGAAAGCACGTTAAGCCGGTATGTAAAGATGGTCACCCATCTACGGACCAACCGCGGCAAGCGTAGCTTAACCTGATCGATCGACCCGTGCGGCTGTTATTACTTAGCCACAAGCCCCCTAAAAAGATCAGAGTAGATAAACAGAAAAATAAAATAAGATAGGAAATGCTACGTTAGCAGCGCGGTTCAATTGAATTCAATTCAAATATTTGGTGATCTGTCACGTCACTGTCTGTCACTTTTTCACAGCTCATATTTATTTAAATTTACATATTTTACGTGGCCCTAGATGTCCAAATTTGATCGTTTTCTTGTTAATCAAGGCTTAACTGCTGTGCCAAAGTGTAGGCAGCTCCCAATTTTGAACAAATAATAAAATATCTTTTTGTTTCAGACGTTGCGGTCCTCCTTGGCAACGTTATGGCGTGTCGTCCTGACGTCCGACGTCAACGCTTCTGAAAGACTTTAAAATAGTTATATTTTAGTGATATTTTCTATTTTGTGTTTAGTTGAGTGTTTTTCTCTATTCAAGTGTTGTTTTCTGGTAAGTGGATGCATACCGCAACCCAATCCGGTGATGGCACGTTAAATCAAAATTACATTTGTTTACATTGCGATAGATCTTTTCAATCAAAAAGGGGTCTTAACATTCATATTTCAAAAAAACATCGTCTTTGTATTAGCCAGAACGGCCCTGCTCTAAATTTAGACCCAGTTTCTTTACCTGTTTCCGACAGTCCAAATTCTACCCCATTCCATTTGTACCTTAGTTACCTAAAAAATAATGTGCCTGTTATTAAACGAGTCCCGCGCGGCGCCAGGATCTCCGTCGCAAACCACCTTTCAGGCTTGATTAAAAAATGTGTGGAGAGTAACCAAATTGTAGACTGGCATAATCTCTTCCTTTTTTCGTATACCACTTTGCATGTCAAAAAAGATGAGGCTACTATTTCTCTAACGCAAAAAATCAAAAATAACTGTTTAACAAAAACATCTTCACCTTTTGATTCTCCCAAGAGGGGAACATTATCTAGAATTAAATTAATTGAAGGCAAAATTGCCGACGGGGATCTCAAAGGCGCCGCACGTCTTCTTTTTACTAACGACGTGTTGTCGCCTGATACTCCTGATACCCTTTCGGCTTTGCATTCGAAACATCCCCCGGCTCCCGTGATCCCGTATTTTTTCGACTCTCCTACAGCAGACCAGGCAGTGTGATTCTGTAAGACCTCATTCTAAACTTCGAATCTGAATCCGCCGTGAGTTTCTTGATTGGCATTCTAAAAACTCGGTTGATACACTAGCGCTGCCCTTGCGAGCGTGTCAGCGAGTTGAACTAAATTGACCGTGAGATTTTGACAGATAAAGTATGAGATGACGTAAGAAGTGGCATTCTGTAAGGTAATTCCCCCGTCACTTCGACGCAGTCTTGCCAGAAGGTTACTTTTATAACCTTTTAGGTGATTTTTCAACTGCATTGGTTACTTTTAGGTTACACTAATGAAAAGGTTACTTTTAGGTGATTTTTCGGGATTTGTAGAATTAACTTTTAATTTTTTACATAAAAGCAACGCGAAACGGAACGCTCGTTTTAGAGTTTTTCATGTTGGTAAGCTTCGTTAGCAGTAGTAGAAGAACAAAAAGAAGCCCTAGTTAATGGCAAAGTGCTCATACCCAATCATAGCTGTCTCTATTGGAACAACACGTTGTACTCTTTCCTCTTTCACACTTACACCACTTGTATCTCGCTCACTCGCTTGATCAGTCGGATTTGATCGGATCTTCGGATTAATTCGTTGTTGTTCGTTTGCTTGCCGCCGCGCCGCCACTTCAATTAGTTGTCACCGAAAGATTAGTGTTTGTATTTTGTGATTTGATTATTAATAATTATTAATTACAATACAACATAATTTCCTACTGGACATTTACTGGAAGCTTGGTAAGTGTATCTACAATGACAGTGCATGTTTTGTGTACCTACTGTGTGTTTCACTATTTTTTCTATATACTTTATTAGAGTTATGGACTAATAATTAACGATGAATTTGAATCAGACCAATATAGTAGGTACCTATTACACACCATGAATGCTTTGTTTTTTTTTAAGTTGGTTTTAGTTAGACAATAAAATAGTAAGTAGGTACAAGTCAGTAATATATAAGAAGTTACTGAGATTAAACCACTGACCTGGTACTATAATAGCGGTCAGTGGATTAACTTCATATCAATTCTTAATGCATCAATTTTATTATAAAGGATCAATATGCGGAAATGCGGGCAAGTGCTCAAATACTCATCGATGTTTCTGTAAATCAATACAACTAATATTCTATTCTATCAATTTATAATACCTTTCCAGTAAAAAAATATGAAAGGTTATTTTTTATACAAAAAGGTTACATTTTTTTATATTTCAGGTGATTTCTGACATGACCGACTGGCAACACTGCTTCGACGTTCCCTTCGATCTCGAACCCGATTCAAAGTGTCAAATAAAAAGCATCTATTTTACGAGTGAAAATAGAAGAAATGCTGTAAGAATAGCGTTAAAATAATATTTTTTATGTCACAGTGTTGAAAATCAGTACAGTAACTTTAAATTTGCGGTTAAAAACTACTTTTTGGGCGTTTGTAAAGTGAAGCGATAACAATGGCAAGAATGTTTTTGTGTAAATCTTTATTATATGTCTTCGAAAACACAGCAATGATATGAAGAAGCAGTCCCATGATTCTGTAGAAAATCGAGAATATCATCCCTTACCGAGAATATCTTCCCTTTTTGTTTCCTTTTTCTTCCACCAGAGGGCGGTTTATTAGGTACTTTACCGCCAATTTAGACGTTAGGCGCCCCGCGCCATTGCATTCTTGTGATTCTTTCTAAATGTGACGAAACTTTTTAGAAAAAGTATTTTGAAGTGAAAACTACTATTATTGTGATATAAAGTGGTAATAAGTGTGTTGTTAGTGGTGAAAGGAAACACAGCAGTGTATTTCATAATAAAAAATGGAGCCGGTAAGTAAGGATAACGAGAATCGTGAGCAGGACGTTGTTGTTGCTTCGGAGGGAGGACAATCAGCGTCATCGAGCTCTGGGGCATCGGAAAGCAGCTCCTCCTCATCCTCGGAGTTTGAGGAGGGCATAACGTCACCTTTGCCCAATAAACGTTCTCGTACCTCGGCCAGGAACCGTAAGTACAAGTCGAAACCTGTTCGTACCGATCCTCGTATTGATTGATACCTTAATGTCTCAAATGTCATACGTTTCGAATTATTTGAATCAGTATCCTATCTATTGTGTTAATAGCGATAAAGTTTTGCCCAGTAGTACAATTACGAGCACCCAGAATTTTAATAGGACTGCAGAGAGTGGGTCAGGACAGTTCATCACTTTGCCTGCTCAGCCTGAATCTCTCACTCTCAATTGGGGTTCTTTAATTACCAATATTGATGATAAAAAGATTATTCCTGCAAGTGATAAAGATAGATTTGCAGAATTAAATAAGTTACAGCAATTTGACTCTCAGGCTTGGAAGGGTATAAGATACAAGCAAGCTTTACAGAGTTGCTTGGCAACTCCAGGATTTACAAGTCTTCATATAAATGATGAACTATGTCACTTTAATAAAAATAAAGACTATTTGGCATCAACGGAGTTGCTGTTAGCTGGCTTATCCAATAAAGTTTTGGAGCAGAGACAGTTATTAAAATCAGTCCCTCGGAGGGTCTCAGGTGTGGCTCAATACACCAGCCTATTTAAAAGAAAAGAAAGTTCCAGAGCAGGGGGAATATGTCCAACATTTCCATAATAAAAAAGTTTATAAGAACAAATTTAAAAAATCAGATAAGAAATTTAAACATACAGTTAATAAAAGTCGGCCCTTTCGTAAACGTCACGGCAATACAGAAAAGTCCGCTAAGTCCAAAGAAGATTGACTCACAATGGATTTTCAGAGGGGGGTGTCTAAAATTTTACACAAAAATATGGGCTCAGCTAGGAGCAGACCATTTCATATTAAATACAATAGCAAATTACCGTTTACCTTTCAAAGAGAAGCCTCCTCTGAAATATCCAACCAAAAATTTTGTAAAATGCCTAACTACCCAAGTTACCCCGGAAATGACCCAAGTAATACAGGATTTAAAAAATCAGGGAATTTTGGAGAAACCACCATTGCTAGACCCAGGTTTCCTATCAAAAATGTTTTTAATAAAGAAAACGGATGGTGGGTTACGGCCAATTTTCAACCTCAAGGCCTTAAATACGCATATTGCAACAAAACATTTTTATCTGATTTCACAACCAGACATAGTCAATTTTCTCCAACCGGACGATTGGTTGGTGAAGATAGATCTTCATCAGGCTTATTTCCATCTGGGGGTTGCGGAGACCCACAGAAGGTTTTTAAGGGTTGCTTACAACGGAGAGATTCTCCAGTTGACAGCGTTACCGTTTGGCCTGTCTTCGGCACCCCGAGCGTTTGCAGCAGTTTCAAACTGGGTGTCCGAAATCCTCCGGGGCAGGGGCATACGCCTTTTAGTTTACCTGGACGATTACCTTCTGGCTTGTCAGGACAAATCCAAGTTAATGGCACAGGTTGCGGAAACGCTGACCATCTTGGAATCACTGGGTTGGCACATAAACTACCTGAAATCGGTAACGGAGCCCACACACAGATTGGAATATTTGGGCCTGGTCTGGGATACACAGAACCAGAAAATAGCTTTGCCCACCCGAAAGATACAGGGCATAAAAAAGTCTCTGACAAAAATTTTAGATTGGGACAGCTGCTCTTTAAGAGAGCTCCAGAGTTTGTTGGGCACGCTAAATTTCGCCAATTATGCGGTCCCCCAGGGCCGTCTTCACTGTCGCAGAGCACAGCTTTTTCTGGGAAGATTTTCCCAAAAAGGCCAGAAAAAGGCACTATGTCCCAAAATGCGGGAGGACTTGCGGTGGTGGTTGGATGCAGTAGAGGGCAGTCCAACCCCCCTACACAAGAAAGAAGTAACTCATTTCTTGACCACAGACGCAGCGGATGCGGGCTGGGGAGCGAATCTAAACAGTCAGTACCTTTCGGGCAAATGGGCCAAAAACCAAAAAGCCTGGCATTCGAACATGAAGGAGATGTATGCTGTTTTTGCCGTAATAAAGTCCCAGGGCGCACTATTACAGAATGCCCATATCTTAGTCCAATCGGACAACAGGACTCTAGTAGCATACATCAGGAATCAGGGCGGAACTCGCTCCTTAAATCTATTGGGTCTGACATCCCGGTTGCTGGAGTTGACAGGTCGGTTAGACATTATGATGACAGCTTATCATCTGCCAGGGAATCTAAACGGCATCGCGGATTGCCTGTCAAGAGGAAGGTTAGTCCCCGAGTGGCATCTGCTGCCAACAGCTGCGGAGGCTGTATTCAGGCAGTGGGGTATTCCCGAAATAGATCTCTTTGCAACAAGAGACACCGCTGTAGTCTCGAGATATGTAAGTCTAGACTCAAGGGATGGTTCCGCAGAATTCTGCGACGCCTTCAGCCGAAAGTGGGAGTTTCGGATAGCGTGGGTGTTTCCACCTCCAAGCATGATGCCCAGAGTCCTTGCACACTTGAACAAAGCGGTAGGGACATACCTGGTGATAGCACCACAATGGACCCAGTGTTTCTGGTTCCCCGATCTCAAAGCGCGCGCGCTAGCTCCCCCGCTACCGATAGAGAATCTGAAAACGGTCCTGCTAGATGTCACAACGGGGTTGGCCCCACCTCAAGTGGACAGGCTGGTACTTCATGCCTGGAAAGTTGGGGGTGGGGAGATCAAGTGAAAGACTGGAGTAGGGACGAACAACAATTGCTGAAAAACAGTTGGCGTCCTTCTACTATTAGCACCTATAATGCACCCTTAAAAAGGTGGTTGCACTGGTGCGAATCTCATAGCGTAGATAGCAACCGCCCGGAAGGTAAGGACGTAGCTAGATTTTTGGCTAGCTTATATCTTAAAAATAAATTTGCGTACAGCACAATTCTGTTGCACAAATCGGCGATCTCAACTTATTGTGCATTGAAAGGTGAGGATTTAGCAAAAAACTTCTTCATCCAACAAGTGTTAAAAGCTGTAAGTTTGGACAAACCACGCCCAGCCAAGCCCCCAGTATGGGATGTAAAAATCTTATTTGACTGGCTAAAGTTGTCTGAATTTCCAGACACTTTATTTTACCAAAGCAGACGGACTGCATTGATTCTTCTACTGGCATCTGGCCGTAGATTGCATGACCTTACCCTCCTAGAACTCAGTGAGCAAAGTTTTGCTGAGACTGAGGATACAGTAACATTTTGGCCAAGATTTGGCTCAAAAACTGACACAGGTTCTCATAGGCAATCAGGCTGGCTTCTTATGAAGCACCAAGACCCTAAAATTTGCCCAGTCACTAATATAAGGAAGTTGATTAGGCTGTCAGAAGCCAGACGCTGCCAGGAAAATATTAAATCTCTTTTTATATCAATCACTGGTTGCATAAGGCCTGCTTCGAAAATCATGATTTCGGGTTGGGTGAGATCAGCTTTCAAACTAGCTAAGATAGATGGCTACTCCCCAGGCAGTATAAGATCAGCAGTAGCCTCCAGGGGTTGGCTGGACAATAGGCCTATTCAGGAGATATTAGAAAGAGGAAATTGGAAGTGTATAGAGACCTTTACTAAATATTATTATAAGGATATAAATAGGTCTGTCAGTGAAGAGGTTCCAGCAGATCTACTATATAACAATTTCAAGGCAGTTTGATTGTATGCCGCTTAAGTTAGAGTTTATTTTATGACTATTTTTGTTTTTATGTAAGAAGGTAATAGCAGAGTTCCAACTGCTATTGGCATATTTTCGTTTTATAAGAACTTTAAGTTTTTGTTTTATGTTAATTTTGTGGAAGTAAAAATAAAGATTTTATACTTCAAATTATTGTTAAATTCTTATTCATTTTTATGATAGAAAACCCAGAGGTTAGTTAGTAAAAGTCATCTTGGTTTGATTTAACAATTTACTTTCACATTGCATTCTTGTGTTTTACTTTTTCTGAGCACCAGCAGATATCAAACAGGTCTTCATATCATTGCTGTGTTTTCGAAGACATATAATATGACTGTTTTGCATTAAGACAAAACAGGTATTATATGTTGAAGAAAACACAGCAATGAAACGAGGAGCTTGCTGATGATGAAGACTGCAATGGCGCCTAACGTCTAAATTGGCGGTAAAGTACCTAATAAACCGCCCTCTGGTGGAAGAAAAAGGAAACAAAAAGGGAAGATATTCTCGGTAAGGGATGATATTCTCGATTTTCTACAGAATCATGGGACTGCTTCTTCATATCATTGCTGTGTTTTCTTCAACATATAATACCTGTTTTGTCTTAATGCAAAACAGTCATATTAGAAGAGGCTCATGCTTTGGATAAACTAGAAAAGCGTCGACAATCTAACCAAATTTGAAGTTTATCTTTACTAACCCGAGATGACGACTATGTGAGCGTATATAGATTGTCAAAAGAACTAATTGACCAACTAGAGTATGAGTTACTGCCTCTGATGAAGCCCACAAAACGTCGAGGCAAAGGACTTTCAACACGTTTAAAAGTAAGTGCTTCATTTTACTTTGTGTAAAGTTACTTTTGTAAGTATTTACACAGTTTATAGCTAGTTGATAGATTTGTAACAAAGTACACCAACATAATTTATTGCTTTAAACTCATGAAAACACTTCATAATAAGGAGTATTCCCTTTAAGTTGTTTCCCTGATAGCTACGTTTTGATATTAGTCTAAGGACCCTATATTTATAGTTATAATATAGGTACTCGGTATTATTATTAAGCATGTAAATAACAAAATTGGTCCCTATTTTGTTTTGACTAGATCTAGATTACCTATTTAGGTTTTTTATTGATTTATTGTTTCACAGATATTATGCACCTTGTCATTCTTGGCTAATGGCAGTTATCAAAAAATAATAAAAGAAAACATAAGAACATATATATCGCAACCATCAGCATCTCGTTGCATAAATGAAATAGTGGATGCTCTTAATAATCCTGCAATAGTAAAAACATATATAAGGTTTCCTCAAAATATACAAGAAAGACAAATGTTAAAAGAAAGGTTAGTAGGTATATTATAATTAAAGTGACCTTCTTAGATTTTTACATTTTTGTGATAGTTAATCATGTTAGTGGTTACTTTAAATTACAGGTTCTACAAAAAGTTTGGCTTCCCAGCAGCTCTTGGGTGTGTCGATGGCACTCTGGTGGCAATGAGAAAACCAGTAGAGAATGAAGAACATTTCTACTGCCGCAAAGGATACCATGCAAGAAATGTGCAATTGGTAAAATGGATTTCAATGTTGTAATCTATTACTATTAGGTATTCAATTAGTCTTCTTAATATTTCTTTTTTACATTTATTTTTTCAGATAACAGATGCAGATCTAAATATTTTAAATGTGGATCCAACATATGGTGGAGCTACTCATGATAGCTTCATTTTTAACTATGGTGTTATAAAAGCCCACTCAGAGGCATTAACAAATGCTGGTGAAGAAGTTGTTTTGCTTGGTTAGTTAATCCCTCCTTCAAAATATAAGCCTAATTAGGTATAAAAACTACATAATTATTTGAAACTTTTTTTTCTTATTTCTGAATGAATTTAATTCCTATTTTCAAAATTAATATTGTTACTTGTGTCTTGCTGTGCTGTGTCACACTGAATAATCAATAATTCAATCTGCCTTTTCTGTCTATATTGGGCCACCAAGATACAGGCTGTGCCTAGTTTGGGGCCCACGGCTACTTCTACTTAGGCACTCTTTTACACTTTTAACTATGATTGTTTCTGTTTGTATGTTTCCTAACTTGTGTGTGTCAATAAATTGATTTATTTATTTACTTATATTTTTTCTCAGGTGATTCAGGATATGCTCAGCGCGCCTACCTTATGACGTCAATTAGTGATGCTGAAGATAATTCCCCAGAAGCTTTCTACAATGACCGTCACTTAACTGCTCGTAATTCAGTAGAGAGAACAATTGGTCTCCTAAAAGGACGATTTAGATGCTTGTTAGTACACAGAGTGCTCAATTATCATCCAGACGTAGTTGCGAAAATAGTTATTGCATGTTGTGTTTTGCACAACATGTGCAATCGCGCAGGAATGCCGGCATTCACAATTTCAGAAGAAGAGAGACTAGAAGAGCTCCAAACAATTGCTGCAGCTCAAAGGAGGCAAAATAGGGATTTGCCATCTAACGCCGATTTAGCTCTAGGGCAATTACGTAGGCGAAACTTAGTATCTACTAAGTATACCATACTATATAACGCCATAGCCTATCTAGGCTATGGCGTTCACGTCATAATTAATTTATCGGTGGTTTCGTTTAGTACAATCATGTATTCTGTGGTGAGTGAGGCGGGTTGTTACGTTCTCCAGCAGAGCGATGGTTGGGTCATGCCTCGTGCTCGTGAACGGGTGCCGCCAGTGGGAATGGGTAGTATATTGAATTATAATAATTGACTATGTCTGGATAATAATTGAGTACCTTTGTCATGCTCACTCTAAACGTAATGATCACGGTAAAGAACCAACTTTTATCGAAATCGATTTAGAAATATAGTTAACTATAATATCTGCTAGTTGCCGTGCTATATTTTCCGAGGTATCAGGGATAATTGCACATTTGAAATGGTTTTAAATTTTATTTATGTAACTACAGGTTTACTAGTCGCCACATAAGCGCAGCAAAATCATTAATTAAATCTTCGCAATCCAATTTCGTTAAAAAAACAACTTCTATGTTAAGCAGAGCAATATCGTTTTTAGGGTTCTGTAGTAAACAAGGAACCCTTATAATTTCGCCACGTCCGACTGTCTGTCTGTCTGTCACCGCTGTAGCTCAGACACGTTTAGTATCGATGTATGGGAGAACATGCTTTTTAACTACAATGTAAAGTTTGTTTTTGGGATAAATTCATCCCAACTTCGCAACTACGGAACCCTTCAATGTGCGTGGTCCGATACGCACTTGGCCGGTTGTTATGCTTTGCTCCGTCATTGTTGCGCGGCGGCGTGATAGCGTTCACGAAACTCACGAGCGCGAGTATTTTAAGACGCTGACAACACCTAAACCGCGGTCACTGTCAGATTGCATATAAAAGAAAGAGAAGCGCGATGACACGACGCTTGTAATTTATTGCAAAATATGAAGCAATTATCTATTTACTCAAAATTGAGTTAAGTAATCGAAAATAAAAAACAACCAAGTTCTGCATTCAAATAAGACGTTCTTGTTATTAATTAAATACTTAACGTATGTTGATATTTAATGCAGATATTTTGGATTAGAACTCAAGGTAAGAGGTTAGTTTAAAGGCTCCTACATACTGGCGCGACATGTCGCGCGACGCGACGCGACACAAAGACACCGCGTGTAGCGCTACACGCGGTGCCTTTGTGTCGCGACGCGTCGCGCGACAAGCCGCGCCAGTATGTAGGAGCCTTAACGTCAGTTTGTATCGAGATTTTTTTTTAAAAACGTGTTTTGGTAACAACCAAGTTCTGGGAAATATGTTCAAAATTAACATATATTTTTTCCGCTACCACAAACTATACAGATTTGACAATTTTTTTTCTTAAGCCCAGAATAGGCTTCCTATTTTGGTCAATTGGGTCTTGTCAGCGCATTAAGGCTCGCGCGTATAACAATATTCTTCCTAAATCAGTTTATGTACGAAATACCTTGTACATTTTACATGTACGAAAAAATTACTTTACATTGTATTTTGTTATACAGTACATTATACATATCTATATTATTTTTATACACACAATTTATGATTATTGGTATACGATGCGGTGCAGTACGGTCCGCCATAACGCGCGCGAGCCTTTAGAATCTAAATATTCTACTTTCGAGTTATTTCTTGTTACCTACCATCAGTGATTTTTTTGTCACGATTGGCCGCCGTCTGTGCCTTAGGGATGACATGAACTAATATGAACATAATTATGTAGACCAGGTGCGATAATAAGTCTGCAGTGTCAAATTAAACGAAATCCAATCAAATCATTAATGGACTTTCAAGAAAACTGCGATAGTATTCGTTACGTGATAAATTCACAAGTTAAAGCCCCACCCTAAAACACACACTGCAGGATTTAACTCTAATGAT
The DNA here is from genome assembly GCA_905333075.3 of Atethmia centrago. Classification (NCBI taxonomy): domain Eukaryota; kingdom Metazoa; phylum Arthropoda; class Insecta; order Lepidoptera; family Noctuidae; genus Atethmia; species Atethmia centrago. The sequence goes on from HG995385.1 coordinate 23,728,404, forward strand.
TTTGAGTTAGTTGTTTTTGTAAATAGATAAATATAAAAGACGGAGGTCAACAACCCTTTCTAAGTTTTCTTTCGCCATTTCTTTCTTGGAGAGGCCTCCCAATTTGTGAAATGGTGGTAAATTCAATAGATTTCTATTTTTAGCACATCGGGAAATGTTTAAAATCAAACCAAACCCAAACTAATCACCAATGGAAATTCAATAAAACCGCTCTAGTATCCGTTTAAAGTGTTTTATTTATTATATTAACTAATATTACTACACCCTATCTCTATTCATAGCCTCTGCCAATGCTTACAGCCCTTTCCCCACTGCAGCCACAGCTTCAGCCAAGATCCTATCTCTCTCTGCACTCCTTTCATCCATGGCCCTTTCTCTTTCTGCACTCCTCTCCAGAAAGGACTGCAGGATTTGTGCATTTAGTCGCTTTATCTCCAGCTGCTGTTCTTCCACCAAGAATCTCTCAGTAGTGGTGGAGAATTCCGTTCGCCGTTGAGATGGTGGAGGAGCAGCAACTAAAGACGTGTGACGTGATGCTGAAAAAAGAACACCGATTACTATGATGCATAAATAAAAAATCTTAAATAGCAGCTTTTCGTTGTCATTCGTTTGAACAATTAAGTTTTGATAGTTAGTTATTTTTATTTTGTACTTCCACACAGAACCAGCACCTCGACTTGCACGAGCCATATTTGACCTGGGGCGGCGAGAAGGGGAAGCAATTGACGTTGCGTGACGTGAAGCTAAAAAGATAAATATTTACATACTTAAATGAAGGTTCTATAATCTCAAGTTTTTCTAACTCGAATGGGTATAAAATAAAAGTACAAATCAACTCAGATAATATATGTTTATAACATGTAGTAAGAAAAAGCTATGCTAACCTTGGTCCATTGCTTGTAATTTTTTATTGTGCCACCTAAACTATTTAGGCGCACGGCTAGTACCTCCCACTGGCGTCGACTTCGCTCTCTGGCATTTTGAGTTCTCAAGAAACCCTTTGCCATGCCAGGGTTTCTTTCCATAAACTCTACCAGAGTTTCAACCTGAGCCGACGATGGGTGAGAAGAACGTATCTCATTTGGACTGGAATATTATTGTTGGATTAGAAAACAATATAAATACTACCTACTTAAGTAATATAATTTTTAAACTTCACAACCATAAATATAAACTTACTTCATGATTATTATTCACAATTATTTTTGGCACTGAACGATCAAATCAAACACAAACAAAACAACACAACGCAGACGCACTATCAAAATATTGTCTGTCTGACATTTTTTTTTCGTAAGGGAAGCATAGATTATATATTCCTGGCACGAATTTAGAGTTTCTGTTTTTTTTACCTAATAGCTGCCTCAAATTCCTTTTCAAATAAGAAATTTTAACATATTACCTAAAATTCTGTGCCAAAAAACTCAACAATTGTGTCAAAAAACTGGTGTCGATAAAACTTTACTAACATTTTGTTGAGTGTGGTAATCACTACTCACTCCGCATAACACTTCACTTCGCTCGTGACTAGGTGATGACTACAGAATGCAAAATCAAGGTCGTTTTGAACCTTATCCGAAGTGAGAGTGAATAGCGATGTGAGATGCGAGTTGTTGTTCGAATTTTACAGAATCGACGTACAGGCCTGCCTCGAAATCGAAGGAAAAGACGTTATTGACGCAATAATTTCTTTTAAAACCGGTTCAGCGGCCGGCCTGGACGGAATCTCACCCCAACATTTAAAAGATTTAACTTCTTATTCTGTGGGTGATGCAGGTGTGCAGCTTATTTGCTCTATTACAAAATTAATAAATTTTATTTTTTCAGGCAAAATCAACGCTGATATTGCCTCACTTTTATTTGGTGCTAATTTGATCGCCCTAACTAAAAAGGACGGAGGGGTGAGACCCATTGCTGTGGGGTCAACTTTAAGACGTTTGGCATCCAAAATTGCGGTGAGACATATCAAATCTAAATTACAGTCTGTTTTCGAACCTATACAATTAGGATTTGGCACGAAAGGTGGGTGTGAGGCAGCCGTCCATGCCTTAAGAACCTACCTTTCGTATGATGATTGCGAAATTGTAGTCAAAATTGACGTCAAAAATGCTTTCAATTCAGTAAACAGGGATGCCATGCTGACAGAAGTTAAGAACAAAATTCCGGAACTCTATCAATACCTGCTTACCTGCTACGCAGAACCTTCAAAATTAATTTACCGTTCCCATGAACTTTCTTCGGAGGTCGGCTGTCAGCAGGGCGATCCCCTCGGGCCAGCAATTTTTAGCTTGGCTATAAATCCGATTATTCAAAATTTAAAATCAAAATTTAACGTTTGGTATTTGGATGACGGAACCCTGGGAGGCGATGTGGACACTGTGCTATCTGACTTATCAGATATTAAAACAAATTTCGAAAATATTGGTTTAGAATTAAATTTTAGCAAATGTGAACTCTTCATTCAAAAAACTTCTTACGGTTTGGATAATATAAAATCCAAATTAAATTTTCTGGCACCGAATATCAAAATAGTAGACAGAAAGTCACTTTGCCTCCTGGGTTCTCCCATCTTTGAAGAATCTTTTCCTGATTATATTACTAACACTATTTCTAAATTCCAAAGTCACGCAAATTGTTTACTCGAAATCAGTCCTCATTATGCTCTTATAATTCTAAAGTTTTGCCTTTTTGTCCCTAAATTTACTTATGTGCTTCGCTGTAGCCCTTTTTGGAAACATCCAAATTTGCTTTCACCAATAGACGATTTAGTCAAAACTAGTTTAGAAACGATTTTAAATATTCAGCTCAATGAACCATCTTGGTTACAAGCATCCCTCCCTATTCGGTTTGGCGGTTTAGGAATCCGCAAAATTTCGAGTGTTGCTTCCCCAGCCTTTTTGTCGTCCACCCATAGCACGTCACGTCTCATAGGTAATGTCCTAAGGGCTTTGCCCACAAACTATGAGACTGCGGGCTTGGAGGATGCCAAGAATGCTTTTCAAATTGCTTGCCCGGGTAAATAATTTCCAGACAACCTAAAATCTCAGAGGAGCTGGGACGATATTTATTGCGATTTAACATACAAATCGATTCTGAGCCGCAGTTCAGGTCCGGATCGCGCAAGACTTTTGGCGGTCGGAACCAGAGAGGCCGGTCATTGGCTACATGCCCATCCTTCTCCATATACCGGTACCTTCCTGGATCCGACCTCGCTTCGTCTGGCGACTGGTCTGCGGCTTGGGGTCACGGTATGCACTCCACACACATGCCCTTGTGGCACGGACGTGGACCGACTGGGTCACCACGGACTTTGTTGTCAAAAAAGTGCAGGCCGCTTTTCAAGACATGCAACACATAATGACATAATCCGCCGGTCTCTTGCCAGCATCAATGTGCCTGCTCTTCTTGAGCCGACTGGCATTGTCAGAGATGATGGCAAAAGACCTGATGGTGTGTCTTTGGTCCCGTGGAGTTTGGGACGGATGCTTGTGTGGGACGCTACCTGTGTAGACACACTGGCACCGTCCCACCTCCAACGGACTACTTCTAAAGATTTTCGGCATTTTCTGCCGCTGCACCCGAGCGGCAGAAAATGCCGAAAATCTGAAAGTTATTAAATATGGAGGCCTTGGCAGAGAGTACAACTTTGTGCCCTTTGGCGTCGAGACCCTCGGTCCGTGGGGTCCCAGTGCGCATAAGTTATTTGCGGAAATCGCGAAACGTCTAGTTGATGTAACTGGTGACCGAAAAGCTGACGGCTTTCTCGCGCAACGCATCAGCATTGCAATTCAGCGAGGAAATGCCGCCAGCATCCTCGGTACAATGCCCCGAGGGCCTTTTTTAAGCTTAACTTAGTTTTAATTTAATTTAGTTAATGTTAATAATCATCTTGTAATTTGGTTATGTAAATAAATGATAGTATTTGTTGTATATCTCATGTGTGTACAAAATCTTAAAAATAGTTACAAAATTCACATGGATCTGTTGGGCATAGTAATTTAATACAATATGAAAAGCAGCATGCTTTAAAATCATTAAATAATATAAATTTATTGTACGTACCGTAAAACGGGGTGAATAGGGATGCACGGGTGAATTGGGACGAAACTTTAAAATGGATTTTAACGTTGAAATCATACAGTTTCCTGCCAACAAGGAAAGTTAGTCATTAATTATTATACAGTAAACACATAGAGTCAATTTTGGCCACAAACTATATTATTTCAACCTTAAAATCCATTTTAAAATTTCGTCCCTATTCACCCGTGCATTCACCCCGTTTTACGGTACGTCACAATTTAAAATAGGATATGTTCAGTTATGGCCTATTAGTCGATTCGGAAGAATTTAGTCACTCGAAACAGGCGAATTGACACTTTTTACCCGACTGCCCCAGAAGGAGGGTAATGTTTTTCGAGAGTATGTATGTATGTATGTATGTATGCATGTATGTATGTCTATTTCTTTGGCACGCTCTGTAGCCTAAACGGCTTGATGGATTTTAACTTAAGAGGTGTCGTTGGATTCGTCTTAATTGTGGGAGTGACATAGGCTATATAATATTTATACATTGCATCTGAAAATAGAAAAAAGGGAGGGAAGGTAAAGGTTTTTTTAAAATTAAATTGCAACAATATTGATATCAAATAATAGCTAGTAATGAGTCAATTCCATGTGTACATATATATTACTAAAACTAAAAAGCTTGAAATAAAACAAATTATTTAAAAAACAAAAAACCCGACTGCTAAACACAATAATAATAAAACATAAGTTCCACCATATTTCAGGCTATTGGTATGTGGCCTGCGATACCAAAATTCTATAGATTATAAAGCTTGTTTTTCTCTTTTCAGTTGTGTTTTAGCAGTCGGGTTTTTTGTTTTTGTAAATAAGTAATAATGTTACGTAGTAGAAGCAAATTAACAAATCAAAGAAATAACACTGTCTTTATAAATAGGTAATTGAAGTAGAGAGTTATAAACTTTAACCTCCTAGTAATTTGATCAAAACCCTGACTTCACAAAAACCCTGCAACATATACCCACAATGCAGTCATAAAACCTGTCTACCAATACCGCAGTGCACACAATCTTAGGATCTAAGTAACTGTGCTAATATCTGAGTCAAGGTGGCGCCGAGGTTCCACAGATTATGACATCAACTAACAAAAATGTGGGCGTGAATTATTATGACGTATGGTGTATGAGTTCCTGGTGTTTTGTCACTTTGTGATGCATCGGATTCTTTCAAATTCAAAATGTTTGCCTAGAATACTTTAGCAGAAGCTAGGTGCACGGTTCCAATTGGTCGTTTCCTATGGAGAAAAGCCGGCAAGAAACTCCACGGTTACTCATTTAATTATATTTGGCTGTTACAGTGTTTTAAAATTTCAGTGTTAATCTACGGGAGGACAACCATAGACCATTTATTTCCTAACAAAAAATAAATGGTCTACAAATCTAGTCTATTAAGCCTACAATGTTCTCACATTCACAAAATATAAAATAATTGACCGCGCCCCCGGTTATTCTTTGATATGCAAATGCCTCTGTAGTATCTCTATGAAACATGAGGCTCCAGGGACTAGTGTGAATCCTTGGGTTCATTTCAGCAAACGAGTCTGGTTAACCAAGCTGGGGTCGGTGCATTTGATTCATTCATAAATTCATATTACGATTTGCGCTGAGCGATAGTCTCACTTATACTGTGTTTTTTTTTTTTTTTATAAAAACCAAGTGTGTGATTGATTGATGCGAAAATGTTATGATTATCTTGCCAAATAATACATGGAAAAATACACTGTAGTGGAGACAGCGTCCAAAATAATCGGATTTTGTTACAAAACATTATTATCCAAGTAGCTTTCACCTTAATGACTAACTGACCCACGAATGCACACGTACGCTGTTCATAATTTCAGAAGTTAAGTAAACACTGTAAATATTTCGTCAAAATGTTTTAAATTCCAAGATTAGCACAGAACAGTTAATACATTGTAAACAGATTATATAAAAGCCCCAAATCCTGATGCATCACACCTGATGCCCACTTTGTATACACTGACTCACACTGATCAAAATAACGACAATTACAACACTTCTTTCTCTTTCAGATAAAGTTCAAAATGGTTCAGCAAAATGTGTGGAGTTGCGATGGTTTCATTATAGAACCATAATGCACTTCGGATCAAAAATATCTTGGACGCGGCCAATGAATTTCAGTTGTGATTGAACATTTTTGCACATCATTCTGTACTACTCAAAATATTATGTTTATTGGGTAAAAAGTAGGAACAACATTGTTTTGTTTGGGGTGTTAGCTAACATAGCCTCCAATAATTTTACAAATATTTAAGTTTAATCAATTCTAGTACCATAGTCGAACCTATTCGGTTGTGTATAGTTAGAATGTTTTTTTTTTTTGAGTTTGGGAAATCATCAAATAATTTCTCCCGCTCTGGGCGGAGCGGGAGGGTGTGTCAGTCAGACTCTTACTGACTAAAACCCACGCGTATTCCTTCTTGTTGCCTGTGTTGCGGGGGCCTCGGTGACCCATAAGTACCTTCCCGCGACCCCGGCCGGCATCGGTCCTAGTGGACCCCTAACATTGTGCTGACGACATCTCTTTGAGGCGCGCGTGGAATACAAAGCGCCGTCGACTCGGGCCTGGTCCTTACCGGACGGTGAGCTACCTATTGCTCACCGTCCGCAAGCCCGCGCCTACGGTGGCTGAAATCCACCCGGGATTCCCGACGCCCAGGGCGTCTCCTGCGGCGGCTAGGGGCGAGAGGGCGCGAAACATGCCTTTTCCTCAACCGTCCTGCCTCCTCCTTCGCGAGCATTACTGCTTCGCAGAAGGAGGTGACGGCTGCCCATGCCCTCTCGCTCCGTACCATGGCCTGAACCAGGGCCCGACGCGAGAGATCTCTGCCGCCGATCGCCTCCACGAGGACACGGCGGTGCTCTGCCCGCGTATAGTTGGAATGGGAGCCAAATCCAACATAATTATGAATTTGGGAAAAGGCCGGATTTAGGGCAAGGCAACAGGGGCACTGGCCCCCGGGTCTCCACAATTTGATTATTTTTAGATTAGAAAAAGATACATTCTTTGTGTCCATCAAAGAAAAAGAAGTTCACAATCACAAGATACCTTTTTGAATTGTTTCTCTTTTCAGCCGTACCGCATTTTTTTCGGGGCATCCACTTCTTGGGTACCCCAGGGCATCCACACTTTTAAATCCGGCCCTGGGGAAAAGGCTAAGCAGCACCCTAATTGCGTAACACAGTTTGAATCCGAGAGTTTTAAAGGATCTTGATAAACCATTGCTTCATAGGTTTGAACAAATTTGTCTGCTAACGTTAATAACGTAATGGACGTGGGTGAACTGTCAAAATGAATCCCATTGCTATGAATTGTCATTTTATGTGTACATGTTACGCAATAGGGTATTTTACTCTATAACGACTCGCTTGCTTTCGATTGCAACAAAACCGTCGAATTCTGCTCATAAAATTTGACACTATACACTCGGTGCGGCCGCCGTCATTATAACTTGATTTACAATCGATTCAAGTGGCCCATGATAATTTTGTTTACTATTTTGTGTAGACGATAAGATAAGAAATAATGTAACGTTTGTTATTTTGATAAAAGTTGTGTGTATAATATTTTATATGAGACTAAAGTTAAGGTCGAGCATATTTTGCCGGTTTTAGTCAAACAATGTGATATTGTGAAAAAAATTGCGGGGTGGGTATATAGTTTTTCATCATTTTTATAAACTAGAATAGTTATTTGTAATGTTTGATAAGAAACAATAATAATTGTGGTAGAAAATATTCTTAAAAAAATTGAATAATCTACACGCTGTTGCACAATTCACCGCTAAAACTAGATGGACAATCATAGCCAATTCACACAAAAACTATAAAACCTAGAACAAAAATATAACTTTGCTGAGAAACGCCAGTTTATTAGCTTTAATAATTTGTAAAAAGTTTCCCATAATTCTACAAACTCCTGAGATAGCTGACAAAAAACCCAAAGGTAGTTTTTTATTAAAAGAAAGAGATAGTGATTTCAAACTAAAATTACGATGACACTAGGCTCTCATTTAACCAGTTTCAATCTTGAAATGAATAGATCTAATCCTATAGTTTATATTTATGCCAAAAAACTACTAAACATTGTTAGATTTATAATATATTAAAAACTAATACTGACGACGACTTTCAGTCTAAAAATTCGCAACAATCTTGAATGAACCCCAAGGTTCGCAAGATGGCGGCTGTAGAAGCTAGGGTTGCGTCTGACCAAAATTTATTTTACTTATATCGGGTTTGCATAAAACTTTAAAAATAAAAGTATTTATTTATTTATTTAACCATTTATATACACACATATATAATAATATACACACATATAGTATATTTTATTAATATTACGTAATTTTATTCTTACAAGTATTATTAACGTTTAGGCTTGTATTTAGGACAGAAAACCTTGTACTGAAAATAACTGGACGAAACTAGGCAATGGCTTTCTTTATTTCTATGCCTTACTATATACAGGATAAAATTAAATTAGCTAGCGAAACTCCACAGACTTGATGGGTATCGATATCTAAAGATGATAAAATAAAAATAAATAAATTAGATTATGTTGTTTTTGAGATCATTAACCACCAATACCACCGGTAGTGTAGTCACTTAAAATATCAGTTTTTTTTTAACTTCACACACGTGATGGATTTCTCAACACGATAAAACAGATTTTATAAACTCACACTTCACGTAACAACACTACTAGCGGTCATTGACTCCAAAAAAACATAATATATTTATTTTATCGTGTTTAGATATCGAGACCCATCACGTCTTCGGAGTTTCGCTAGATAATTTAATTTGTTCCGGTGTATATTCGACCTTATTTTAGTGTTAAAACACTAGGCGAGACCTTTCCACGTTGTAGAAAAATATTGCTATGCTTGACAAATGAATTTTAATATTTATTTACTTAAACTAAAATCAAAGTCAAATAACTTATTTCAAATAGGTTATTTATTTATTAACCCTTCCTTTTGTCTTTGCCGTAGTCGGGTAAAAAAGCCGCATGTTAATATGTGACAACCCTGACAGTGAAACTTACTTTGCTTTCTGGAAACGATTGCTGCCAGAGCAATATTTCGTTACAACGTACTCACTTGTCGCCAATATTCATGTAATCCAGCACATCCACAAGATATTGTTAAGACATTTTACCTTTTATGATTAAAATGATGTCTAAACTTTATTATTTCACACACAGTTTCCCGCAGTTGGATGTATTTACGATAAATTACCACTTTAAAATACGTAAACAAACAACGTCAACAAAGACGCGTCCGAATCTTTTGATTTTAGCACATTTCATTTGAAGTATTATCGAATAAAATATTGAAATATCATAGAACAGGTTTTCTAGATTAATTTGGTACCTTAACTTTAGTAAAAGCCAGTAAAATAGAATACTTTCGGCATTTTTTCTTGGAGCACAGAATACCAGTGAGCACAAAAAATCACAAAATGGCTACTTCAAACTTCACTTCTCATTGTAAACAAAAATTGGTTTTTTGATGTTGCCAACTTGCGTCGAGATGTTAGATAATGTATTAGCCTATGATTTAAAAACGTTTTGGAAGGACTTTACGTGCAATAAAATAGAGTTTAAAGTCATTTAACAGAAATTAAATTTTGGCAACGATTGTTGCCAAGAGCAAAGTTTGAGGTTTTAGTATTGGAAACGATCGTTGCCAGAAGCAAGCTAGCAGATATGAGAAAAAGTCTATAAATATCATTGAGATAGTTTAGGCAAAAAGCAGTCGGAAAATGATAGTTTGAATTCATAAAACAACAAAATACATTTTAAAATTTAATTCAAAGTTTTCAGTTTTTCTAATCCATGAAATAGCCGCCATTTTAATAATAACATGGCGGCTATTTACACTTTTAAGTTTACACAGCCGTACGAGTAGTCCTACGGCTGTGTAAATTTAAAAGTGTCAAATGTCAACTGATCGACGTATATCGGCTTTGTACTTTTATTATTTTCGTAACCAACGTAATTTAAATTTAATTAACACTTTCTATGCCAAGCACCCAGCATATGGGTCGAAAAATAATTCGTTTGTGTGCCCACAACTCGCATCCGAGTCGTCGCTATATGTAGCTAAAGATGACTTCTGTTCAGATGACTTCTGTTGATTGAATTGTTATAGATTTGCAATAAACATTATATGGCATGCCAATTTGTATGTATTCTATGTACTTAGCGGTGAAAGTGTTAACAGCACACCAACGATAAGTAGAATAATAACTCATTTTAAATTATATCATACAAAATATAAGCGCATTTGTTTACACAGCCAACTGACGTCATGACCACAGAGCAATATGGCGTCCACTGCGTCCAGCGTTTTCGTCAAACTACGCGCGAAATATGAAAATGTATTTAAATGCGTTTTTATGGCACCTATCGAATGAATAAAAATTTTGTGTTTTTGACGTGATAACGTCTTATAAATTTATAATTCGATGAACGCCGGCTGCACGCACGAAAAAGCATGACTCATTGTAACGTTCCGCCTGAGCCGAACGTGCAAGCGAGAGCGCGGAACTAGCAATATAGAGGAAAGCGATTTTTTTTTGTGGCATATTAGCACTATAGAATTTAATTGAGACTCTTTTAAAAAATGGGTGTATTGCGCCGCTGATGATGTGAAGTTGAATCAAAAATATTGTTGTTGTGAAATAGCTAAGCTGGTATTTCTTTTTTATTATTTATATGTCTAGATAACATATCGCGCTGCAAAAGAACTATAACAAACAGGCCAATTTTTTTATGCTTGTGTGCGTTACAGCTACGTATTACACTCGTGCCACGTCATTGTGCTGTCATTGAATTATTCTAGTCTGCGTGCATTTTGCGGCCAAACGGTTGGAAACAATTTTTTTGACGTTTGTATCTTTGCAAATTTTAATTTCTTCATATAAACGTTACTTTCGGATTCAGGAAGGAAGGAAAACAAACTTTGCCATAATGCATAATTCATAGAACCGCACATTTTCAAAGGAATTATACAACCGCAGTTATTAATATCAGCTCATTAAAATAAACTATTCAAGGAATTTCATTCATAACAAATTAAAAGCATGGTTGTGAATCATATTATTGTTTCTGTTTGAACGGAAGCAATTGATTACGTCATCGGTCATGTACAGTCACCTGTAAAAATATACATACATACATAATCAGCGTATAATGTTCCCACTGCTGGGACACAGGCCTCCTCTCTGTGAGAGGGAGTGGGCCGTAATCCACCACGCGGGCCCAGTGCGGGTTGGTAGATGTCACATGTCTTCGAATTTTTGGTTCTAGGACATGCCGGTTTCCTCACGATGTTTTCCTTCACCGTTTTGAGAGCAGTGGTGATGAAATAATTTACACAAATTAAAGCGCCTGTCCGGGTTCGAACCTACGACCTACAACTCGTAACTCGCGGCCGTTACCACTGAGCCGCCATTGCTCACTGAGCCACCACTACTTTTTTTATTTTTTATGTATGGCATCTCGTAGTTGACCTTGAGAGGTCGTGACTACTTAACCGGACTTTCCTGTGGCTGCCTTAAGCGAACTCAAAGCCTCCAGCCAGGGGCGAATTTCTTATAGTACTAAGCGACTGCACGCTAAGGGCACCCCCTGTGGGGTACGGACCTCGGCTTAGGGCGTCGCTGGGGGGAGGACAGCAAGATGGGACAGGCTGGATCTGGTTAATATTATTATTATTAATCGGGGAATTTAAAGCTACAGGCTCAGCTGCGGCGCGGGCTGGCACTTCGTCGAGCAAGGGTCGGGGGGGACAATTACGTCGGGGTTTACGCGAGGGACCTCGGCGGCGAGGTCGGAACGTAGGTCGGTGTGATTTGTGCACTGTACTCGTTGCCCTATTGCTTTCCTGGAGGAGGGTAATGGGGTCATCGGGGTCGGAGAGGTCACCACTACTCGCTGGCTGTAAAAATATGTTGGTATTTATCTAAGCATTTAGAGAATTTTCAACATTTGCGAGTAAACAGCGATGTTATATACACATTAGCAATGGTTTTCATTTCGACGTTTCAACATTCAGTACGTTATAATGGTGCCGATTCCCTTGTTCACAAACTAAACTAAATTTAAGTTCAGTGCATCTTTTTCCATCTATTTCATTAAGAAAAGGACAGAAGATAAATTTTAGTTTAGTCCTGTCAAATTAATCAGCGCCTGTCACTACTCCATACAAGTTTAGACATGATTAAAAACTTGCCTACTAAAATTACGTCAATTTACGTCAAGCGATGATTAATTTGACAGGACTGAACTAAAATTTATCTTCTGTCCTTTTCTTAATGAAATAGAAAGAAAAAGATGCACTGAACTTAAATTTAATTTAGTTTGTGAACAAGGGAATTGGCGCCATTGTATTGATTGTATGTTATGTTGTCATTGGTTGTCATTTGCCAGTGGCGCAACACAGAGTAAATATTACGTAATTGACAGTATTGTCAAAATTATATGGGTTGATTACGAGGCTTTTAGCTACTTTGTATATTATGTGTCTATTTTACGTAAATTTTTATAATGTGCGTTTTGTTTGTGCAGAATAAACAATTTTTCTTTCTTCTTCTTTCTTTATAATTACGTAGTTGAGCAGACAAATTCGAACATATGAAGCAATGGATTAGCTATATCCTTCAAAATAATTCGAATTGTGATTGATAGTATTTTACGCCAAGGGGAGCTCGTGGCTAAGTAATAACAGCCGCACTGGTCGATCCATCAGGTTATGCTACGATTACCGCGGTTGGTCCGTGGATGGGTGACCATCTTTACATACCGAGACTCCTCCGTTCCTCGGAAAGCACGTTAAGCCGTTGGTCCCGGCTGTCATTCGTTTATCTTTGACATTCGTTACGGGTCGTCAGAAGCCCGAAAGCCTGACAACCAGTCTTACTAAGGGGTATCGTATTACCCAGTAACTGGGTTTTGGAGGTCAGATAAGCAGTCGCTCCATGTAAAATACTGGCATTCAGCTGCACCCGATTATACGGGAAAGGGTCAGGCAGATGATGATATATTTATTATGATTAATTGCATCAAAATGTCGTCACACAGTCTAGTTGTGGTCGTTCTAAACTAGTCATGACTCAGAACTCTCAGAATTAATTACAATAAATTAATAGGTATTATCGTGTTGTTACTATTTCCTTTACTTATTTCAAGAATTTATTAAGAAATATTGTCACGATAAATTAACAACTCTGCAAAAACTCGTAGTATGGTAGGTAGGTGCCGTCACCTCTTTCTGCGAAGCAGTAATGCTCGCAAAGAAGGAGGCGGGACGGTTGAGGGAAAGGCAAATTTGGCGCCCTCTCGCCCCTAGCCGCCGCAGGAGACGCCCTGGGCGTCGGGAATCCCGGGCGGATTTCCGGCCACCGTAGGCGCGGGCTTGCGGACGGTGAGCAATGGGTAGCTCACCGTCCGGTAAGGACCAGGCCCGGGACGACGGCGCGTCGTATTCCACGCGCGCCTCAAAGAGATGTCGTCAGCACAAATGTAGGGTTCCACTAGGGCCGATGCCTGCCGGGGTCGCGGGAAGGTACTAATGGGTCATCGAGGCCCTTGGCAACACAGGCAACAGGAAGGAATACGGGTGGGTTTTAGACAGTAAGAGTCTGACACACCCTCCCGCTCCGCCCAGAGCGGGAGAAGTTATTTGATGATTTCAAATGACTAAGAATGCTGAACTGCAATGTTGGTTTGAGTTAAAAATAATAATTGAACTATTGCAGAAATTAGAATATAATTTATTTGTTTGTGGAGACCCGAGTGACAGCTAAATGGGGGAAAATGGAGGAGGAAAAGTAAACCCCAAGTAATTTGTGACAAGGGGTAGCAGAAGAACTTTATGTTTAGTTTACTCTCTAGTAGGGAAGCATAACACTCACACACACTCGGGTACACATACACACGCACAGCCACACTCCACAGCACAGACTCTTCTAGATGAACAAAAGTTGAGATACGGAAATGATTTTGTGATTGTGTGGTACTTATGTTCATTGCATGCCAACTTCCTCAACATTATGATACCTTAGATATCTCGGGTGCGACAGTCATATTGCTGCCTGTAGCACCCGCGATATCGCCCCAGTTTGTACAAGCCTTTACCCGCCACAAATAATAGATTTATCATAAAACTGAATTACAAATCGTAACAACACTAGCTGGGTCAAGTGTCACAGAAAAATCAAACTTTCATCGTTTGGTCTTGAAACTGGCGATTAGTGCCTGGTCGAAGTATCTATCGCCTGAAGGCAGCGGTGTCTGCCATTTAATTAAACGTTTTGTTAGTACACCAGAGAACTCTGCTAGACCATCCTCTTGACATCTGACGTTCCTCATAGTGAAATGGTATAGTTTTATAGAGTATACATAATTATATGAAGCACACTATGTGCAAAGGCAATATCAGACCGTTTAGCTCGATCCTCGGCTAGTCTCATGTAAAAACTACTACCTACCAGTCACAGTGTCTCCACCAGTGTCTGCAGCATTTCACCTCACATTTGCCGATTCATGGTAATTTCTCTAGAACACAGCAACCCCAACAGTAATCGAAAAACGCACAGATCTGAATAATAATCATGGGTTTGGACACGAGAGTAGGCTTGGAGTACTCCTTGAAATGGTTGATGACCTCAATCTCGCTGTAACACTGGTCTTTGGCTCGCAGCATGCCGTAGTTGGAGCCGTGTGTTAATATAGTGTTAATATGTTCCGTAGTCCGTGAAGTCCCGTTCGCTGACTGGAAATACATGAATAGTTACGTTACTATCTGTTCCAAATGTTATTTGCTACTAGCCAGTGTTACAATGACCTGGACAGCATCCTAATTGTTTGCATCAAAGACCGCTAATAAGATACGACGCTTGGTTAATTTTAGGAATACTGTTCTAAGTAGCTATTAAGGCTCCGTGCACGAAAAAGTCCTCTTTGGTCAACTTTTCTGTCGAATTGTGAGAAAGCTTGAAATAATTGAAACAGTAAGTCTGTGTGATTATAAAATTGCAGTTTTCGTGGTGCTAAATCGTTCGTGTCAGTCACATCAACTGTTAATAGTTTCATCACTTTTGCGCTCTCGATAATAGAGTTTATTTCGCCTTTGATTTACTTGATGAAGATATTGTAAAATCATAAAATAAAACTTTGATTTTATCTTTAAGAAGACTAATATGTGATTTTTATTTTTTTTTTGATATGGTGTGTTAAATAATAGGAAAAAATACATTATTGACTGGGTTGTTTTACAAGATAGGTTTTTCAACATTATTTTTCTGCCATATTTTGTATCGAAGTTGAAAAAACTGGTTCAGCCACATGCAAGTAGACTATACAAGGTGTCGTTTTGCATCCTCGTCAAATTCAAGGAGGTAACTATGCTAATGATTCTCGACACGAATCAATAATAAAAGAAGTAGATCTTTTTTTTCTAATTTTCGGAAATCGGCAAGTGTGGGACACCCACGTTAAAACGCTGCCCGTGTGATAACGCACTGCAACTGCCCTTTTACAGACACACTACCGCATACGTAACGGAGTGATTCTGTTCTGTGAAAGTGGTGTACCTATTCTAAAACATAAATTAATTACTGTCCAACATAAATTAAAAAAAAAACAAGTATATGTTAATTATTGAGCAGGTATCATAATTTTATTTGATTATATACGTTTTTCATAGCAGCCTCCTGAAATTTGACGAGGATGCAAAACGACACCTTGTATAATGGTTTTGATGATATTTTTTAATGTTCAAAACCAAAAGTAGCTTATTGTAAAAAGATTACCACAACAGTCTCGCGTCATTTTTCGCAAAATTTGTTGACGCGCGATAAATCGCAATGGGTGATTCTGTTTTTTTTGAAGAGGGTTATTAAGAGAGTTATTCTGAAAAACAATAAAATTTAAAAATCTAAAATAAAAAGTATTATTGATTATTGACTTTGTATCGTATCGTTATATGATTATTTACGAGTTTCATAACAACCTCCTGAAAGGTTTTGCAGGTTCAAAACTGCATCTTGTATAATGTTTATATATAACATCTGCAAATACAAAAAAGGGGGGGAAGGTTTTTTTTTAAATAAATTATAACAATATTGATATCAAATCAAAGCTAGTAATGAGTCAATTTTGATATCAATATTGTTATAATTTATTTTAAAAAAACCTTCCCCCCCTTTTTTGTATTTGCAGATGTAATATATAAATATTATATAGCTCACTCCCACAATGAAAACGAATCTAACGACACTTCTTATGTTAAAATCCATCAAGCCGTTTAGGCTACAGGGGGCCAACCATGACCTTTTATAGCAGTATTATTATAATATTACTTCACAGTGGGAAAGTGATGGAGCTATACAGGACTTATAGAGAATATCTCTTTCTCACGCTGAAGTAATATTGAAATATTACTGCTATAAAAGGTGATGGTTGCCCCCCAGAGCGTGCCAAAGAATTAGACATACATACATACATACTCTCGAATAACATTACCCTCCTTCTGGGGCAGTCGGGTAAAAAGACCCATCATATAGCCGCTGTACGCGTTCTGTACATCAAACTAAGTAAATAACATTTACCAAAAATTATTGGTTGGAAACTACTTTGTAAAAATTGCTGTTTACAGCAATGTTGTAGCATGCAACGGTACAGGAGTTGTGGGGGTATTCAAAGTTGCCAAAAAAAGTTTGGAACTTTGGACCTTCAATATCTCCGTAACCAGAAGATAGATATGGTCCACTACAACAAAAATGTCACAATGACAAGGACTTTAAGTGGATCTCGGTATCATTAAGCTTTTTTTGACACCTTCCTTCTTTTTACTTACGAGTTGTAGGTCGTAGGTTCGAACCCAGACAGGCGCTTTACTTTGTGTAAATTATTTCATCACCCCTGCTCTCAAAACGGTGAAGGAAAACATCGTAAGGAAACCGGCATGTCCTAGAACCAAAAATTCGAAGACATGTGACATCTACCAACCAGCACTTGGCCCGCCGGTGTCCCAGCAGTAGTGGGAACATGGAACATTATAGGCTGATTATGTTATATATAATATTATACCCTATATTATATCGTATTTGGCAAACGAATTGTTTAAATTACTTACACTTTTTAAGCCCCCCAAAAAGGGCATCTTTCGTCAAATCGTTGTGTGGTGTCACTTCAAATCCGAAATTCTTGAAGGTCCTCGTCAAAGACTCCTCGTCTTTCTCTGTGCTAAGCCTGGTTTTTTGACCATAAAATTCTTTGTGATTAAAAATAACCAATGCATGTTTGTTGAAGGAAAACATCGTGAGAAAACCGGTCTAGTCATAGAACAAAGAATTCGAAGACATGTGTCATCTACCAACTCGCACTGGGCCCGCGTGTTGGATTACGGCCCACTCCCTCTCTAAGAGAGGAGGCCTGTGTCCCAGCAGTGGGAACATTATGCGTTGATTATTTATATATGCAGGAATCGCTGAAGTAAAATCTCAATTCACAGATATACCGTTTAGATTTATGTTTAGCACAAGATGTATGGGCTTAAAGATAGTATAAGTAATAATATTATTCTCAGAACGTTTATGTCAAGATCATAAAAGCGTCAGATAAATCTGATATTAATAGCGTAAATAGAAAGGAACAGTTATGCCTGGCTGAATTGAAATCGTACGCGCTTTCATTTGAGGCTGGCCCGTAGCCTACTAAAAACTAGCTGTTCCCCGCGATTTGGTTATACTGGAAGCCGACCGACTGGGAAAGGATAGATACTCGTAGATGCTGATTTTGTCCGCGCTTTCATCTGCGTGTATTTTATTTTCATCTTTTTAGGGTTCCGTACCCAAAGGGTAAAACGCGACCCTATTTCTAAGACTCCGCCGTCTGTCACCAGGCTGTATCTCATGAACCGTGATAGTTAGATAGTTGAAATTTTCACAGATGATGTATTTCTGTTGCCGCTATAACAACAAATACAAAAAAAAAAAAACAGAATAAAATAAATATTTAAGGGGGCTCCCATACAACAGACATGATTTTTTTTGGCGTTTTTATAGATAATGGTACGGAACCGAACGCGAGTCCGACTCGCACTTGACCTGTTTTTTAATGCTAATTTCCAAGATGTAAAGTAGCCTATATCCTTCAGGTCTTAAGCTACCTACGGTTATATATTAGAACCTTTTAGGATTAAATAAATTTCTCTTACAGTTTATGTAACGGAATACGTATTTCTTGCATCATCACCTATGCCTTATGCCTAACCTTTTCCCAACTACGTTGGGGCGTAAACAGCTAGGTCTCTGCGCAGGAGTTTAATAAATAACAAAAATGAGCACTAAAGAAGGATTTTTGAAAATATAAAGGGGTTAAAGTAATTTTTTTGCTGGTGGATTTTTTTCCCATTGGGCACATGACTTCATCATCTGCCTAGCCTTTTCCCAACTATGTTAGCCTCAGCTTCCAGTGTAACCGGATCCAGCTGAATACCAGTATTTGACATGGAGCGACCGCCTATCTGACTTCCACAACCCAGTTACTGGGCAACACGATACCCCTTGGTAAGACTGGTTGTCAGACTTTCGGGCTTCTGACGACCCGTAACGACTGTCAAAGATCCGCGAATGACAGCCAGGACCAATGGCTTGCTGTCCGAGGCACGGAGGGGTCTTGGTAAGAAAAAGAAAGAAAGAAAAATTTTAAACAATAGATTTACTTGTCACAGAAACACGTGTACATAAAAGCTATTGTAATTCTTCTAAATAATAGAACAAAACGGATTTATGCTTATGAACACAGATCATATACATATATATTATGTAAAGATACACTGATATAATTAATCAGCGCTTGACGTAAATTGACGTAATTTTTTTAGGCAAGTTTTTAATCACGTCTAAACTTGTTTGGAGTAGTGACAGAAGCTGATTAATTTGACAGGACTAAACTAAAATGTATCTTCTGTCCTTTTCTTAATGAAATAGAAAGAAAAAGATACACTGAACTTAAATTTAGTTTAGTTTGTGAACAAGGGAATCGGCACCATTGTGTATTTTTAATAAAAAGTTAGGTACCTTGAATTGGTTATAATGGATGATCATTATAATATTTATATTTCATTGAATTTCAACAACTGTTGTTGAAATTCAATCTAATAATATCTATAATGGGCGATCCAATTCTTTTTTCTTTAATCCCATATTTAGTGTTATTCATTAATTATGGAAAATGATGTTGATTCTTTAGAGGTAATTTTAGATGACTCTTTCGCAAATTTCGTGGGTTATCTCGGTAATAACTTAGCGGATGTTAGTTTTAGGTACTCCAACGTGGCAGGTGTGTTGGTACCTATAGACGCGACTCCAAAAATCAAACGGTGTTCAATTGCACGATCTTGGCGGCCAGTTGACGTCACCGTATCGTGAACTGAATGTTTCACGCAAAACATCTAACGCAACACAACTGAAAAATTTTAACGCGTTTAGTAATGTGATTCATTTTGTAAATGTAATGTTACAAACTAACATTTGACGTTTGATACACGCGTCAAACCAAATCTACGAAAATGAAGACAAGCAGAAGAAAATAAAATAGCAGGCAAGATGCTTCTTTTCTGCTTATAGGGGCTTGTGGCTAAGTAATAACAGCCGCACGGGTCGATCGATCAGGTTAAGCTACGCTTGCCGTGGTTAATCCGTGGATGGGTGACCATCTTTTACATACCAAGACTCCTCCGTGCCTCGGAAAGCACGTTAAGCCGTTGGTCCCGGCTGTCATTTGTAGATCTTTGACAGTCGTTACGGGTCGTCAGAAGCTCGAAAGTCTGGCAACCAGTCTTACCAAGGGGTATCGTGTTACCCAGTAACTGGGTTGTGGAGGTCAGATAGGCAGTCGCTCCATGTAAAATACTGGTATTCAGCTGTATCCGGTAAGACTGGAAGCCGACCCCAACATAGTTGGGAAAAAGGCTAGGCAGATGATGATGCTTCTTTTCTGCTTTTTTTTAAGCAAGACAACAGTATAAATATTTTAATTATAATATAAATATTTTAATTATAATATAAATATTTTAATTATAATATAAATATTTTAATTATAATATAACATCACGCCTGTAATCCCCGAAGGGTTAGGCGGAGGTGTACCTATAGTACACCCACGTTTCGCCAGTTATGTGTAGTCCCATTTAATAGAGGGCAAGCCTATTGCTGGGCTGCTCACTGGGCTGCTCACAGGCTGCTACTGAGCAATTCATGGTGGAAAAACCCAATAATACTTTGCCCGACCTGGTAATCGAAAACACAGGTTTGGTGGTTGGTTAGATTTGGCGGTTGGTTTGGCGGTTGGTTTGGTTTGGTGGTTGGTTTGGCGGTTGGTTTGGTTTCGTGGTTGGTTAGGTTTCGTGGTTGGTTTGGTTTGGTGGTTGGTTTGGCGGTTGGTTTGGTTTTGTGGTTGGTTTGGTTTCGTGGTTGGTTTGGTTTGGTTGTTGGTTTGGCGGTTGGTTTGGTTTCGTGGTTGGTTTGGTTTGGTGGTTGGTTTGGTTTGGTGGTTGGTTTGATTTGGCGGTTGGTTTGGCGGTTGGTTTGGTTTCGTGGTTGGTTTGGTTTGGTGGTTGGTTTGGCGGTTGGTTTGGTTTCGTGGTTGGTTTGGTTTGGTGGTTGGTTTGGCGGTTGGTTTGGTTTCGTGGTTGGTTTGGTTTCGTGGTTGGTTTGATTTGGTGGTTGGTTTGGCGGTTGGTTTGGTTTCGTGGCTGGTTAGGTTTGGTGGTTGGTTTGTTTGGTTTGGTGGTTAGTTTGGTTTGGTGGTTCGTTAAGTTCGGTGGTTAGTTTGGTTTGGTGGTTCGTTAAATTTGGTGGTTAAGTTTGATTAGGCAGTTTGTTTCAACTCAAGAATGAAGCAGCGTATCGGCACACATCTTACTCTCGTATATTCACAACATCCAGTGAAAGTAGATCGTCGGAGTAGTGTAACAAACCCCAGCTTAACCTTCAGGTCATCAGCGATTTATGATTAGCTCCGGTGCCATAACCTGACAGTAGGTTTCTATCAGTAGGTATCAAAAGGTCAACTGAGGTCAACTTGATATTATTTCCCTTCAAAATAATCTTGATAGGAAGGATTCCTATCAAGATTATTTTGAAGGGAAATTAGTTGTTCGCATTGACAATGTGATCTTGTGATTCATATGGTGTACATAGTAAAGAATATTCTTTTTAGCATAAGCATAATCAGCCTATAATGTTCCCACTGCTAGGTCAAGTGGGCCGTAATCCACCACGCGGGCCTAGTTCGCGTTAGTGGATGTTACATGTCTTCGATTTTTTTATTCTAGGACATGCCGGTTTCCTCACGATGCGTTCCTTCACCGTTTTCAGAGCAGTGGTGATGAAATAATTTACATAAAGTCAACCGCCTGCCTGGGTTCGAACCTACGACCTAGAACTCGGTAAGTCGCGGTTGTTTCTACAACTTGTACTGTGCCACCACTGGCCACCACTGGGCCACCACTGCTCACACTGGGCCACCACTGCTCACACTGGGCCACCACAGCTCACACTGGGCCACCACTGCTCACACTGGGTCACCACTACTCACACTGGGCCACCACTGCTCACACTGGGCCACCACTGCTCACACTGGGCCACCACTGCTCACACTGGGCCACCACTGCTCACACTGGGCCACCGTTGCTCACACTGGGCTACCACTGCTCACACTGGGCCACCACTGCTCACACTGGGCCACCACTGCTCACACTGAGCCACCACTGCTCACACTGGGCCACCACTGCTCACACTGGGCCACCACTGCTCACACTGGGCCACCACTTCTCACAACTGGGCCACCACTGCTCACACTGGGCCGCCACTGCTCACAATGGGCCACCTATGACAGGCTGGGTCTGAACGTTCGTATTTTTTGCCAATGGTAAATAAATAATAGAAGAAGGGCTTGAAAGAGACTTCTCGTGTATAATTGTAGAATGATAAAACATACCAATGCTTGATTAGATTCTTTTAAGCTGGGCATGAGATAGGTAGAGCTTATGTGATGCGGAGGAATGAGGAAAATATCGTGAGGAATGTTGAAGATCAAAGAAACGATGGAAGGACTGTGTGAAAGATGATGTGGCTATAAAGGGGGTAAATATCGAGATGACGACTAAAGGGTCCTGCAAACTGGGGCAATATCGCGGGCGCGACAGGCAGCAATATGCCTGTCGCGCCCGCGATATCGCCCCAGTCTGTAAGAGCCTTATTGCTGCTTGTCGCGCTCGCGATATCGCGTTAGTCTGCACGAGCCTTAATAGGGAAGTAAGGAAGAGGAGATACTGCCTCGACCCCAAATAATTATGAAGGTAGGTAGCTCATGCCACCATTGTTATTAAAATAGGTATTAGCTGCACCCCGCGGTATCAACCGTATAAGTCTCGATCCCGTGGCAATATCTGGATAAAAAGTATCATATGTCTATCCAAATCCATTCAGCCGTTTTAGAGGGAAAGCGCAACAAACAAAAAATAAACACTTTCGCATTTATAATATTAGTTAGGAAGTTAGGATTCTCTTTAGTCATTTCTGCCTCGGGTCAGTTCTGTTTCTTATTGTTGGGGATATTTATAGGTTTAAACTTAATAAAGGCGATCATAGGACCCTCAGCAGTACACGTGCTGTTCAACATGGTAAACTCCACCTAAAACTTGGTTTGTCTCTTGACGAAGAGCAGTCCAGCTTCGAACAATATTTTATTATTCTTAAGACGCTGACAGGAGGCAAATGACCAAAATAGGCTTGTCTTAAGAAAAAAAATAGCCAAATCTGTATAGTTTGTGGTAGCGGAAAAAATGTATGTTAATTTGGAACATATTTCGCAGAACTTGGTTGTTACCAAAACACGTTTTGAAAAAAAATCTCAATACAAACTAACCTAACCAATCCAAAATATCTGTATTAAAATAATAACAAGAACGTCTTATTTTAATGCAGAACTTGGTTCTTTTTTATTTTCGATTACTCAACTCAATTTTGAGTAAATTGATAATTGCTTCATATTTTGCAGTAAATTACAAGCGTTGTGTCATCGCGCTTCTCCTTCTTTTCTATGCAATCTGACAGTGACCGCGGTATAGGTTAAAAAGTTAATTAATTAAGACGCTGAAAACATTCAGCGTCTTAATTAATTAACTTTTTGAACAGGTAGAAGCACATCGGGAGTAGGGCCAACTGTCAAATCGTAGTGTCACTTATTCTTAGGTCGGGGCTTTTAAACTTTTAAACTAATCTTATGCCCGTAGGTGATACGGAGTAGGAATCACCTGTAACTACGGATTCCGTGCTTAGAGAGTAGACCTCCAGGGACATCCGTCCCTGGAGGTCTACTCTCTAAGTTAGTATAAGTTACGTAAGCAATCCTGCTTACGTCAGTTCCGTTCCTGATATTGCCACTAAACTTATTTCTACCATAAAGCAGCGTAGTTGTGATCCGATTTGAAGGCAACTTTTTCTCTAGGATGGCAACGCAGTTACGGAGCCTTTGCATGGTATTGCAAATGGCAATCATGTCATTTGATTTAATTGGTCAAGGACATGTATGTATGTTGATATTTAATACAGATGTTTTGGATTAGAACTCAAGGTAAGAGGTTAGTTTTACATTAATTTGTATCGAGATTTTTTTTCAAAACGTATTTTGGTAACAACCAAGTTCTGGGAAATGTGTTCAAAATTAACACATATTTTTTCCGCTACCACAAACTATACAAAGGCAATTTTTTTTTCTTAAGAGAAGCCTATTTTGGTCAATTGGGTCTTGTCAGCGCCTTAATCAGGTTCACTCCGAAGTTTGGAACTACTTTCGGACGGGCCCGTATTTTTGTTGACGGACTTAGAGAGTAGCCGTTTCAGATATTATAAACGCCATATACGGACTGGCGCCGCGCGCCGTAAAGTCTGATTGCGTCAACAGAAAAAAACACGTTAACTCACACTTGACCGGTTTCAAAACGAATCGATTAAAATTCCGATGCTGCAAACGTTTATTTTCAGTTTCTAAATATAACCCTTAGCTCAGAGATGAGGTATCCGTTTAAAGGTGAAATTATTTTTGATGAATGGTACAATGCAGATGGCGATTATTAATTTTTATATTTTTAGAATGTTATAGTTCATCGTTCTAACCATTGAGTCCTAACGGTTAAAGTAAAGTAAAACGTTTATGACCACAAATGAGAGCATTCACAATAATTTGGTCCATAGATATAGTATTTATTTTGCTGTGAAAAGTCTGTTTCCAGGAACTCAAACAGTTCATATTCGTCACACATGATATTTCCGTTTTTAACCCCCGACGCAAAAACAACGGGGTGTTACGGGCTTAATCGAGAGTGATTTTAGCTATGATTCAAGAAAATCAGTTCAGTCGTTTGCAAATTATCAGCTCTTTTCTAGTTGATATTTAACTCGCTCACCAACTTACAACGCAGGGCCTCAAGTCTGCTATTACAATAGTGTCAGAATGGTCTGCTCCGATCCTCATTAATGACGCCATTATATTAGTAGATTACCAAACTTGTCAAAATCAACAATTATAAAATCAATGATAGACCATTCTGACACTATTGTAATAGCAGACTTGAGGCCCAGGTATCGTGTTTGGGCTCATTGTACTGGTCTCAGTAAATAGGTTATAGCTAGATGGTGACCAGGGTCTGATGATGAAGAAGGAACGAGAAATGAGGGTAAATTAGTAAGTACCTTCACTTTGGGAAAAATACCTACAGGGGTGCAGATTTCGGCGAGGTACGTATCAATGGCAGCGTGTCTGTCCTACTAGAAATATATAAAGTTTAAAAGGTAGGTAATATAAGTTAAATTTAAAATTTAAAACCCACGACTCTTTCTAAAAAGTAACAAAATAATACGTATTGGGCCCTTTCAGTTTAATATAAATTTAGGTAATATTTTGATCCAAACGTCGTCTAGTCGGCTAAAGAAAACGTCAAACAGACGAGGCTTATCCCTAGCAATAATGAATGTATGCTATTGTAGAAAGAATAGCCGCTGCTTAACTTCCTATTTTCATTAACCGTCCCACGAATCGACGACGCTTGGCTCAAAATATTACCTAAATTTATATTAAACTGAAAGGGCACAATACGTATTATTTTGTTACTTTTTAGATGTTTTTATTAGTGTCGGGGTTTTTTTAAATTTAACTTTTATTTATATAATTACCCTCGAATAACTTTTACAAATAAACCCAAAACAATTCAGTAAATGCTGCTCTGGAGCAGCGTAAATTGAATGGATTGTGAGGTTACTTTTTGACAGTTCTAATATGAAAAAAAATGTCAAACGAACCTTCGTATTACGGTATTGCCAGGGAATGTTCGGGCAGAAGTCGGCCAGGGTGTCACGTGACTGCTGACTGGCTTGTTTGACGAGTTCATAATACGAAATAGCAAGGCAGTTCTGTTTACGCCGTAAACAGCCTGGAAATAAAACTTCATAATAAGGCCCCTGGAACTGATACTCAAACTAAGCCTGAGCTTGTATTTTGGAAGTCAGTCCTCAAACGTCATTACCAGGAAAACCAAGGATCCTTCAGACTTTATTTGGGACTTTGGGAGAGTCCTTAAATCCCGCAGTGGGATGTGGTTACCAATGGCTGCGATAGACTACAATGATGAATATGATGATGATGTTCGAATTGGGCACCATAATTACGTAACAAAACATTACGCCTGTAATACCTAAAGGGTTAGGCAGAGAGTTAGATTGGTTCCATTGGATGACTTTTTCATGAACTCATGACATTGGGGAACAAATCTAACTTAGAGAGTTGTATTAATGATTGTAATGAGTATAATTCTGTATATACTTATCTGTTAGTGCTTACTGTACGCCAGCTTTACATTTTGCTAACTGTACTTCTTCAACATTCCAACTTACCAGAAGAAAGGAGAAAACGCATAGCCCTCTCCAGAAGAAACTACGCAATATGTGAGTCAACTGCGGTCAGTAGGTACCGCCTTTGCGCAAAGGTTTTTCACATTCCGAGGTGGCGAATTATTCAATAAAATTAATAAAATCATAAATCTATCTGCTTGTCGTAAAATTGAATGTATAGAAAAAGTAAACAAATGGTTTGTTGCTGGTGGAGTTGCTTTTACCAGCGGGATGCTGCTCGGAGATGGTGAAGCAAGTGCTTGGTGGTTTTCTATGTATAATATAAAATTTATTTTAAATTCCTCAATAATCTATGCACATGTTTATAACTAATTGTACTATGTATTTATGAAATATTGTATGTACAATAAATGTAGGCATACACACACACACACACACACACACACACACACACACACACACACACACACACACACGTACACACACACGCTCACACGCACCATCAATTACTCGCAAGCGTACCACGTTGACAACATCTACTATTATGTGATATAATGGGGGCCTGAAGTTCTTTTTTTTTTGGGGTTGGAAATCGTCAAATAACTTCTCCCGCTCTGGGCGGAGCGGGAGGGTGTGTCAGACTCTTACTGACTAACTGACTTTCCTGTTGCCTGTGATGCCAGGGGCCTCGGTGACCCTTTAGTACCTTCCCGCGACCCCGGAAGGCATCGGCCCTAGTGGACCCTTACATTTGTGCTGACGACATCTCTTTGAGGCGCGCGTGGAATACAACGCGCCGTCGACCCGGGCCTGGTCCTTCCGGACGGTGAGCTACCCATTGCTCACCGTCCGCAAGCCCGCGCCTACGGTGGCCGGAAATCCGCCCGGGATTCCCGACACCCAGGGCGTCTCCTGCGGCAGCTAGGGGCGAGAGGGCGCGAAATTTGCCTTTCCCTCAACCGTCCCGCCATCGCCACCTCCTTCGCGAGCATTACTGCTTCGCAGAAGGAGGTGACGGCTGCCCATGCCTCTCGTTCCGTACCATGGCCTGAACCAGGGTATATAACTAGTCTATGAATGTAATATGTGGAGATAAATAAACATAATTTTATTATTTTTTTTTATTTATATAGTCGTGAATCATATTTTGATCAAGATACAACCTGAAACTGACTTGCAAATTGCAAACAAAGTACGAAAATTTGTATTTCGTGGGCTAGCACTCCGGATCTAACAAGTCCCATGCAATAGAGCCTGTTGCCATCAACTGGGCACGAATCCAAACTAAATTACTACTAACTAATCTAGAACTAATCTAAATTATGTAAAAGATAATCAACTTTTACTTGTTGTAAAGGCTTCCATCAGTTTTGACTCGTTCTACTAGTAGATTTTATTGCAATTTTCAATTTAACAATAGCAATGTTACAAAGAAATGTTATGATCCCGATACATGAATTATGGAGGTCGCTGATGCCAAATAGTTACACTAGAATTAACTTTTAATAATAATAAACTAGAATCTATCAAACGCGTGTCGGACCAAGTAAGTAAGGTTCCGTAGCCATTATTTTTTGCTAGCATTCAATAATATTATGGTATGCTCATCTTCGTTATCTTTGAAACTCAGTTTATCAAGCCACAAATTATAAATATTTTCTTATTTATAAAGGATCTAAAGAAATGTTTATTTATTTATATGTACTTTATTGTACTCCATAAAAATACATAACAAAAAATAAATCAAACACTACAAAATATAGAATGGGCGGCCTTATCGCTTTCTGCGATCTCTTCCAGGCAACCATGGAATGGACAGTGATTTGCCTGGACATAAAATGGGATCTTGCGTTGCTGCAAAAAATAAATACAATATATTATACTAGAATAGATACACATATATATACATATTATCCTAAACAATTTATACAAAAATACATACTTACATATTAAATGTATTTAAAGCAACGAAAATAAATGAAGACTATAGATAATTAAAGTTTCGAGAACAAGATCACAACGACAAGTAATGTTCCTTTACGAGTCTTTTAAATACGAGTAACGACTGCGCGCGTTTTACTTAAACTGGCAATGCATTCCACAAACGAGCGGCCAGGGGCCTCAAGTCTGCTATTACAATAGTGTCATAATGGTCTGTTCCTATCCTCATTAATGACGCCATTATGTTAGTAGATTACCAAACTTGACAAAATCAATAATTATGAATTTTTATAATAGACCATTCTGACACTATTGTAATAGCAGACTTGAGGCCCTGGACAGTAAAGGATTTGTCGACGAAAGTTGTGGAATCCAGAGCCATTTTAAGCTTCATGTTGTAATGTGTAATGTAAATGTAGTTATACTTTATAGTTATACCTAATGAACCTATTTTTTCGTATGGAAAGATCCTGGGTCTCTTTCGCGCCATAGCGTGGGCTGCCGTGTCTCTCAGACTCTTGCCCCTTTGTTTACAACGTTGCTTAAAGTTAAGAGACGTTTAAACGCCAAAAAACGATCGCTAACCATTGCATTATTTAATTATCATCATTAATCATGCAACTGGAGCGCGTAGGCTTATTAAATATCCTTAGTCTTAGGCAACGTATGACGTAGCTCATAAGTTAATGCTAAGTCTTCTCAACCTCTGCATAAATCGCCAGTCGTTCAGTAAACCTTCAACTGAGAACACGCTCTTTCATTGGCCAAACCTTCTGATTTACGCACACAACTTTCCATCCTTATCGGCAAACAACGTTTATAGAGCCCTTACTGACTAAATCACACGGTATTCTTCCAACTCTGACAATACTCGCGTATTCATCTCACACATATCCAAAGAACCCTAAAAAAATGCGCCATCCATCAAACTAGAACGGATTTTGGCTCGACGCCTATGATTATTACTAGTCTCGCGCTAGGCAGGTATTAATATCGGTTAAGGCCGTTCCTAGCTCTGGATACTAGAAACTGGAACGGATGCTATTCTAACTTAATAATTGACAGCAATATGTTTTCTTAAAGTTATTTATTTCTTTATTTAATTAATTTTATTTTGTTCGGTGCTGTTTTATCATCATAATTCTCATGTTCATATCTCAACTTATATGGGTTCTGCGCAGCATGACTGCTTATTCTTCCATAAATTCTACTTCTCTTTTATTCGTCATCTCACAGGTCACCCCTTGCTAGGCATATCATCTTTTACACAGTCCACCCATGATTTTTTTGGTCTTAAAAAAGTTTTGAGTATGTATGTGGATGGCTATAAGAGTAGGGGACTCTTATGCACATACATATTCAAAACTTTACTCACGACATTTATCATAAGCTAATGAGTTTTTTGGTATTCACACTGATGTCAGACAACCAACCCTGCAAGTACTTGTAACTCATTCTTTTTCTATCGTATTGACACGAATTATACGAAAAATTTGGCAGGCTAAAACTTGCAGCCCTGTGGGACACCTTACCCAAAATACACACGTAAGTAGGTCGAGTCACGAGTTGCGTCCATAAACTAGAAATCTTACTTACCCAACGCTTACTTTACTAAGCAAAGTAAACTCGGAGTGCGATCTAGTGAATTTTGTCCTAAAAGTGCAAGGACAAAACAAGGACACTTTAGTCAAACGCTTTACTAGAATCCATGCATTTAGAAGGTAACTTGCGGCAGTTTTTTATTCCCGAGTCAAGTGCCGAGTGCCTTAAGTTGCACCCTGAGATTTTCCTCCACATCCCAGTCCACATCCCAGTTTCTGCTTAACACGATACCCGTTGGCAAGACTGGTTGTCAGACTTTCGGGCTTCTGACGACCCGTAACAACTGTCAAAGATTTACATACATATGACAGTCGGGACCAACGGCTTAACGTGCTTTCCGAGGCACGGAGGAGTCTTGGTATGTAAAGATGGTCGACCATCCAAGGACCAACCGCGGCAAGCGTAGCTTAACATAATCGATCGACCCGTGTGGCTGTTATTACTTAGCCATAAGCCCCTCCATCTATGTATAGTGTTATGATGATTAATCGGTTGAAGGACACTGAACGAGACACGATAGAAATTTAATTGTTATTACGTCTGGGGGCGTTTCGAACATATACGTAAATTTTGTTAGTTTTAAATGCTCCTTTTTTTACTTATTGTATTTCTTGTGCATGTCTCAAACAAAATATTTTTCTTTCTTTCTTTCTTTTTCGTGTCTCGCAGTACTAACTATTAAGCTATATGACATGACCTTTTAGAAGCCAGGTGTCAGCCGTTTATTGAAAACTACCGGACAAGTGCGTGTTGAACTCGCGTGGTGAGGGTTAGGTACAATGGATATGTTATCTAACATGTTTTTTATCCCAAGATAATTTATCCCAAGAACAAAGTTAACAATGGTACCGATTCCCTTGTTCACAAACTAAACTAAATTTAAGTTCAGTGCATCTTTTTCTTTGTATTTCATTCAGAAGAGGACAGAAGATACATTTTAGTTTCGTCCTGTCAAATTAATCAGCGCCTGTCAGTACTCCATACAAGTTTAGACGAGATTAAAAACTTGCCTACTAAAATTACGTCAATTTACGTCAAGCGCTGATTAATTTGACAGGACTAAACTAAAATTTTATCTTCTGTCCTTTTCTTAATGAAATAGAAAGAAAAGGATGCACTGAACTTAAATTTAGTTTAGCTTGTGAACAATGGAATCGGCACCATTGTAGTTGAAAAACATGTTCTCCCATAGATTCCAACTGCAAATGTAACTTTGTACGCACAATATTGAGAGATTTACCATGGTATTTTAAGACTTCTTATAGTTTTCCTGTAATCCATAAGTAAAGAACTATTTTCTGCATTTTTTTCAGTTTTAGGCTCAGTATTTTCGGAGATAAGGGGAATGGTCAATTTCCATCTATTTTCTTAACTAACTTTAAAAGTATTTATTTTAAAATTACAAAAAGATTTGAGACCCTCACAACAAGCCCTGTTAAAACTTTTTGTTTTTTAATTTTCTACTTTTTCCTTAAAAGTGAACTTCATATTCAAAAATCATTTATTTACATACGTAAATTCATATGTGTACCAAATTTCAACGTAATCGGTCCAGTTGATTCGTAGCAAATCGACTGTGACAGACGGACAGACGGACATTCAGACAGACACCCAGCTTTTTTTTTGTGGATGGGAAATCGTCAAATAACTTCTACCGCTCTGGGCGGAGCGGGAGAGGGTGTGTCAGACTCTTACTGACTAAAACCCACCCGTATTCCTTCCTGTTGCCTGTGTTGCGGGGGCCTCGGTGACCCATAAGTACCTTCCCGCGACCCCGGCAGGCATTGGCCCTAGTGGACCCCTACCTTTGTGCTGACGACATCAGACACCCAGCTAGCCAGACAGACAGACACACCAGTTCCTATAAGGGTTCCGGTTTTTCCTTTTGAGGTACGGAACCCTAAAAATCTTGCAGGTTGCCTTGTCGGTCGGGTTATTAGAAGGACATAGAAAATCCACCTTTTTTTTTGGATGGGAAATCATCAAATGACTTCTCCCGCTCTGGGCGGAGCGGGAGGGTGTGTCAGACTCTTACTGACTAAAACCCACCCGTATTCCTTCCATAAGCTGTGTTGCGGGGGCCTCGCACAGTGGAACGAATGTATGGGAGCGGTTGGACGTAGACATGTCCGAAAAAAAAGAGTAAAATTATGCCAAACTAATGATGCCATCTTATTCGATTACTTAATGCCTTCATAACTTGTGGTGATGAATTTCTTCATAACTCCCATATTTCGGGAGTAATTTGAGAAAATGTGAAATTTTACTATGAAAATGAGTGTATCGAGCTCTCTCCCTCCTGATTCCGGGCTTGTTTCAAGTAGCGGTCTCTAATATCATAATGCTAATACTAAGAGCTATATTTAATACTAAGACACATAGTGCGCCAAATGTGCACTTTCTGGGATAAAGAGTGATGTTTATTTTATAACACAATTTTTTTATTTTTTGTTTATTTTGTTGATTAAAACCGTTTTTCTAAAGGTTTACCTTATTACAATAACATTTCTGAGCAGCCAATTAGAGAAGATATAAGCTAATTAGGATATATAATTAGGGACTTAAGGTTTACATATAAAACTGATGCACTAATGATTACTGATAAGAACATTGCTATTATTTAATTACTAAATGGCTCTTAATACACTAATTTAGCATGCATCATTTACTAATTATCACAATAACTAATTACCTTGCAATATTTAACAAAGGATACCTGGGATACCTGGATTTTATATAAATAGGTCACTATTAGTAACTTTAAAATCAGTGTTGATTTACACCTCGTTGTATCCAAGCTAATCTCGCAATGTATTTTCCAAATTTTAATACAAATCTTGATATTCACGTTGCTTTATGCGCACGCGCACATAAAGATTTACGCGACTTTAACTATTTGTTCAGTGTTTTAAAAGATAACAGTTGTGTTCAGTTATGTGAAAGTGCTGAAACAAGTTTAAAACACTGGTGTCGTCGATTTTGCTACCGCATTTATGCAAAATGGACACAGTCTGGAAGAAGCACAGATAAGTTTCGGAAGAAACATGAGATTTGGCTACAGGCTGCAATTCAATGGCCGGAATTACAGAATGAAAATATGGAACCTTCTACAGAAAATATAAGTGACGTCATCGAGCCCATAATTTCTCCTGCTAAATCTGATGCTTCAACTTGTACACATCCTAGTCCTCGTAAATCTTTTGAGGACCTTAGTAACCGGCAAAAAAGAAGACGCACTGAAGATAGTCTTTCATGCAGCAGTAGCAGCGCTGAAATTATGTTTTCGGCCGAAAGGGCGCTTCAAAAGGCAGGACAAAGCGATACAGCTTATGTTATGAAATACTTGACGGAGAATCTGTTCTGACTACATGTTGGTTAAAGAAAAAATTAAGTGCTATCCGGCCAAAGAAGATCTCACAGTTACAGAGAGCTCTGCAAAAATCAAATTACAAGCCTTGATGGATTTAACCTCAAGAAGACTTATTAGGTCGTTAGAAACCCCTGTTGATACCAATCAACAGCTCGTATTGACCAGCAAATGGGGTTTTGACGGATCATCTAGCCAAAGCATTTATCATCAAAGGACGAGTGAAGATGAGCAAATCGATCTTGCTAGTAATTTTATGATTAGTCTTGTACCACTGCGGCTCGTCTCAAAAGGTGTAACAATTTGGGAAAACGAGCGACCATCTTCCACTTCATTTTGCCGGCCAATATTGTTTAAGTTTATAAAGGGAACCAAAGAAAATGTGCAGAGAGAGATGGCTGAAATCGAAGCAGAGATTGAAGCCTTAACTCCATCCACCATCACTGATGGAATTAGTGTCAAACACCAACTGCTGTTGACAATGATTGATGGTAAAATTCATTCCATTATATCCAATACAGCAGCTTCAGTGTGTGACATATGCAAGGCTTGTCCTAAAGAAATGAATAATTAAGAGTTAATCAAAGATAAACACGCAAACGAGGACATGTATAAATATAGCTTAAGCACCCTTCACGCTTGGATTCGCTCAATGGAATGCTTATTACACATTTCCTACAAATTAGACATAAAATCATGGCAAGTAAGGGGTGATATAGCAAAAAGGCAAGTTGATGACAGGAAGAAAAGAGTTCAAGAGGCTGTAAGAAGAGAAACGGGCTTACTTCTCGATGTTGTGAAACAAGGCAGTGGATCCACCAACAATGGCAACTCGGCAAGGAGATTTTTTGAAAACTACACTAAATCTGCTGAACTGACCGGAATAGATGCTATGCTTTTAAGAAAAATCTGTGTGATCTTGCAGTGTATTTCATCAGGAGAGAAGATCAACGTAACTAAATTCCGAGAGTTCTGCTTTGATACTGCTAAGATTTATGTGGAGTTATACCCATGGTATTATATGCCTTCTTCACTTCATAAAATTTTAATGCATGGGCCAGACATAGTTCAGAACATGTCAATTGTGCCCATTGGTTTTCTATCCGAAGAGGCATCTGAGGCTAGAAATAAAGATTTTAGAAAATATAGAGAGGGGCATTCTCGAAAGCATAGCAGTATCTCATGCAATGAAGATATTATGCACAATCTTTTACTGTCTTCTGATCCACTTGTTACAAGTATCCGTCCAAAAGGAAATAAGTTTGTAAAAAAATCTTCTTTTAAGGAATTTTATGAGCTTACGGATTCTGAGAAAAGTGATATCGAATTTGTTAACATAAATGATTTAGCGGACATCGATTCTGAATTTGAATTAATTGATGATGATGATGATGACGAAGATAATTAAATGATGTTATTGTTTTAAAATGTGTAGCTTAGTAAATTAGAGCTTACATCTTAATTATTTATTGTACTTTTAATGAAACTAGGTAATTTATTATCAACTTACTTAAAAGTCATACTCTCATCAGTTCTTGTGAATATTTTTGTTAATATATATTTCTGTATATATATAATTTATTTATAGACCTCTTAATAAGTCTGTCTGCGGTTTAAAGTAAATACAAATGGGGAAAAAACGTTTTTTTTTTTAAATTTTCATTTCCTTTTATCCCAGAAAGTGCACATTTGGCGCACTATGTGTCTTAGTATTAAATATAGCTCTTAGTAATAGCATTACGATATTAGAGACCGCTACTTGAAACAAGCCCGGAATCAGGAGGGAGAGAGCTCGATACACTCATTTTCATAGTAAAATTTCACATTTTCTCAAATTACTCCCGAAATATGGGAGTTATGAAGAAATTCATCACCACAATTTATGAAGGCATTAAGTAATCGAATAAGATGGCATCATTAGTTTGGCATAATTTTACTCTTATTTTTCGGACATGTCTACGTCCAACCGCTCCCATACATTCGTTCCACTGTGCCTCGGTGGCATCGGCCCTAGTGGACCCTTAAATTTGTGCTGACGACATCTCATCACCGTATGCTCCACAGAAAATCCACCTGGGAGCCATCTTTATACATGTGTATATGCGTGGGAGTTCCGGCGGTTTTAGTAATCTTTAGCAACGCCAGTTCAAAGAAGATTTATTCTAATGCACGTATTGTAATAAATAGTGGGCGATTTACAGCTTATAAATTGTTTTTCCATCTTTAAAAATAGCGTAATAACCAGAGACTGCAATGCCAAAGGAATGATGTTTGAAATCAATAGCTATTTTCAGTAGTATGCGTGGGTGGACGCATTAGCCATCATATTTAAAAAATTCTAACAATTTCAAGTGTGGTCTGTGGTGCGTTTTTATGATCTTTTATTATCTGTGGTGCCGGGTGTGGTATTAATTACATGTTGTTTAGTGTTTCTGTTTTTTTTTAGGAAAATCATTGGGGAAATCTATTTCTATTATTGGTAGGTAATTGCTGAAAATCAGCGCTGTTGACGATAGGCTTGTCTGAATTCACAGCATTTCGCTGAGCAACGACCTTTTCTTGCACAGATGCGACGCATTGTTTAATTGTTCTAGTTTTAATTGTTTATTTGTTATAAAAGTAGTTATTTCCACACTGCAATGGGCATTCTGTTTTTGTTTTGATTGTACTACTCGTGCGCGATAAGTTAGGACCTGCTAGGAATGCGACACCCCGCCCGCTTCCTCTGCACTTCCCCGATGGCGCCCGTGTTGTACCGTTCGCATCACTATTTTTTACTAGGGTTTTTAGTCTCGTACTGGCCTACGTCACGTAACGACGCGCTCAGGAATTCTTTTAGTTTTCGTTTGTGTTATTGTTTTGTTGTTGTATTGTAAAAAAATATTGTTTTGTTGTTGTATTGTATTCAAATAGTGTAAAAAAGATTAGATAAAAAGCAGCGTCCTCCCTGTAACATAGTAAATTAGGTTAAAAAAAACAAAGACGAAGCCGCGGGCGGCTGCTGTTATGTTCGCTTTTTTGCGGGCGGTACAAACACGCCAATATGACGTCACCGCGCTCAGGTCCCAACTTATCGCGCACGGGTAGTATGTTATGTTGTCATTGGTTGTCATCTGCCAGTGGCGCAACAGAGTAAATATTACGTAATTGACAGGATTGTCAAAATTATATGGGTTGATTACGAGGCTTTTAGCTACTTTGTATATTATGTGTCTATTTTACGTACATTTTTATAATGTGCGTTTTGTTTGTGCAGAATAAACAATTTTTCTTTCTTTTCTTTTTTCTTTTATATTTATAAATCATTTTAGTTAACTAAACCAAAGTGTGACAGGAAAATAACAACAATAATGACGCATTTATTACTAAGTAGTAAATACAATACATAATAGCTAATTACGTTATAAAATATTAGAAATATAAATAGATATCAATGTATTAAATAATATAGCCGTAAAATTAAAACAATAACATATTATTAAGCAGCATAACAATTTTCATTCATAAAGGCCATATGGTGGTACCTACTGGCATGGCAGATCAATGGAAAACTAATGTTTATAGTCTGTGCCTAGAGCATCGAAATGAGGGGGATATGCCAATTGATAGGGAAGTTAATTTTTGCGTCCACAGCTCCGCGCCGTATGCATCGGACGGATATCGTCCCCTGTACCTGCAGCAATCGGATTGCTGACGCAACTGCCAGTAATCGATTGCCGAGAATAGAATCGGCAGGCTTATTACGTCGGACGGTGAGCAATGGGTAGCTCACCGTCCGGTAAGGACCAGGCCCGGGTCGACGGCGCGTCGTGTTCCACGCGCGCCTCAAAGAGATGTCGTCAGCACAAGTGTAGGGGTCCACTAGGGCCGATGCCTGCCGGGGTCGCGGGAAGGTACAAAAGGGTTACCGAGGCCCCTGGCAACACAGGCAACGGAAGGGACGCGGGTGGATTTCAGTCAGTAAGAGTCTGACATCCTACCTGGTGTGTCAGACTTTTTTCAGCCTTTTTTTTTTGGGAGGGAGTACCGCCCAAAAAAAAGGCTTATTACATATCTTGCAGAAGCCCAACGGTAGCGAAATTTCCGCAATAATTGCTCTTAAATCGCAAATCCGTATTATGTATCAGCGATAGCCACATCGCAGGAAACTAGCGATAGTGCGAACACGGGAACAAGATGTGGAGTTATCGCGATTATTTCGTATTACGCATGGTTTTTGACAGCAGAGCGATAGCAATGTATTTGTGGCCGGCTTAGCAATTCTTCTTCTTACATTTATCTCCATCAGCTGTTATCTCAATTTTCAAACCAAATCACTTTTTACACAATCCATCCATTGTTTCGCTGGTCTTTCGCTACTGTTCGTACCAAATTCGGTAGAAACGTCCGCAGAAGTAGCGGCCACCAGAGTCTGGATTTGTGCCCGCCTAATGGCAAAACGCTCGCCTTAATATTGTGGCGAAATACCTGTGTAATAACTAAAATGCTCTGTTATTTACAAAGCTGTGCATACACATTCGGCGACTACAGGCGTCAAGTACTCGTAATGTAATGTGCTAGACCGTTCGTTTTGAATAAGGCTAAGCGACCGCCTTTCTTCTATTAAATACCGAATCGAATGCAAAGTTCACAAACGTGCCTTAGTTTTGTATGTCAGGTACTTCGGAACGACAGAACATGTCCATGTTCACGGAACAGTGTATGGACGGCCTATAGAGATAATAATTTGTACGACTTGTCGCTTGATCCTGAATATTGAAAAATCTATTTGATTTAAAGTGAGCGTATTAGGCCCAGTGCTTTTATTGCATTATCTGTGAAGTATGGAATGCCATAGAAGTGCGCGCATTGCGATGAAAAAATCGTATGCGGTTTATTTACAGTGGCCCTATCGCTGCAAATTTGCGGTGAGTCCGCAACCGCACCGCACGTATTTTTTATCGCATAGAGATAATATTTCAAGTACACAGTGACCTAGCAGTTGTTGTCGTGACACGCGTAATTGACACTTTTTTTTTTTGTTGGGAAGTTATCAAATAACTTCTCCCGCTCTGGGTGGAGCGGGAGGGCGTGTCAGACTCTTACTGATTAAAACCCACCCGTGTTTCTTCCGTTGCCTCCCTTGCTCGACGAAGTGCCAGCCCGCGCCGCAGCTGAGCCTGTAGCTTTAAATTCCCCGATTAATAATAATAATATTAACCAGATCCAGCCTGTCCCATCTTGCTGTCCTCCCCCCAGCGACGCCCTAAGCCGAGGTCCGTACCCCACAGGGGGTGCCCTTAGCGTGCAGTCGCTTAGTACTATAAGAAATTCGCCCCTGGCTGGAGGCTTTGAGTTCGCCTAAGGCAGCCACAGGAAAGTCCGGTTAAGTAGTCACGACCTCTCAAGGTCAACTACGAGATGCCATACAAAAAAAAAATCCGTTGCCTGTGCGTTGCCAGAGGCCACGGTTTTCGGACGTTCCCGCGACTGCCACTAGCCACTCAATAATATAAAAACTTGACAAATCTTCGATAGCATGTCCTCCTTGCTTCGTAGTTCTGAGGGTATGAGGATGACCAGATATAGTATGCCAAGGATGTTACCATTAACGTAACTCAAGTAAAGCAAACAACGTGGGTATGTTTGCTATTTTATTCGTTTCTGATATTTGACAGTGCCCACGCATTTTGTTGTAAGTTCATTTTATTTTTGGTGTTTTTGAGAAAACTATTTGTACAATGTGTACATTGTGTAAGTCCGAATTCCTTGTCAGCAAAGACATCTTTATTAAAGGGCCCAACTTAGGGCTCCCACACAAAACTGCGAATACGCATCGCATCGCAAAAATCTGCGAGCTCGTTGGCATTTTATTATGAAAAACTGACATCGAGCTCGCAGATTTTTGCGATGCGATGCGAATTCGCAGTTTTGTGTGGGAGCCCTTAAAGCGCCCAGGAGGTATTATTTTGTTACCTAAACATCTAAAGAGTAGATGTTTTTGTTAGTGTCGGTGGTTTTTCAAATTTTATTACCTACTTTTTTAAACTCTATATATTACTAGTAGGTCAGATACGCTGCCACCGATACGTGCCTCGCCGAAATCTGCGCACCTGTACGTATTTTCCCAAAGTGAAGGTACGTACTAATTTACCCTCATTTCATTTCATTTCTCCATCATCAGACCCTGATCACCATCTAGCTATAACATATATTTATTGACTCATCAACTAGAAAAGAGCTGATAATAATCTTCGAACGACTGAACTGATTTTCTTGAATATAATATATAATAGCTAAGAAAACTCTCGATTAAGTCACCTTTCAAACAAAAAAAACAAAATCAAAATCTGTTTTAAATGCGTTCGGGAGCTACGATGCCACAGACAGACACACACACAGACAGACACGTCAAACTTATAACACCCCGTCGTTTTTGCGTCGGGGGTTAAATACTGGTATTTAGCTGCATCCGATAGGCTGTGATAGTTGGAAAAAGGCTAGGCAGACTGTTTTGGAGTAAAGCCAAGATTTCTCCAGCTTATTAAAATCACGTGAAGAATTTCAAGCGGATTGTCTTGAATTGCTAACACACCTTGCATCTTAAATAATAAAATTCGACATGCAATAAAAGAGTCTCCACTAGCGACAATACTTAATTAAAGTCAAGGAAATTAATTGTAAAGCAAATTGAATACGTTGAGTGCAGTGGTGGCCCAGTGGTAACGGCCGCGACTTACGAGTTGTAGGTCGTAGGTTCGAACCCCGACAGGCGCTTTACTTTGTGTAAATTATTTCATCGCCACTGCTCTCAAAACGGCGAAAGAAAACATCGTGAGGAAACGGTTCTAGAACCAAAAATTCGAAGATATGTGACATCTACCAACCCGCACTGGGCCCGCATGGTGGATTACGGCCCACACCCTCTCACAGATAGGAGGCCTGTGTCCCAGCAGTGGGAACATTATAGGCTGATTATGATATTCAAATCACAAGTGACATTTTTTTCCTCACGGAGATGTCAGCACAAGAGGGTCCTCTAGGGCCGATGTCTGCCGGGGTCGCGGAAAGTCCGAAAGGGATACCGTGGCCTCTGGCAACACAGGCAATGGAAGGAACACGGGTGGGTTTTATTCAGTAAGAGTCTGACATACCCTCCCGCTCCGCCCAGAGCGGGAGAAGTTATTTGAAAATTTCCCAAGCAAAAAAAAAAGTGTCATTCTTTGACAGTTGTATGAAATGTAGCCATTTCAACACAGGACAAATTGGCGTTGGGTCAATTTGTTTAACCATAGATATGATGCATGGGTAAAAAAAAAAGAAATTCTATTTAGTCCGTCAGTCACTCAGATAATAAAAAAGACACGTATTTTTTGCTTTTTAATATAATAAAAAAATACTTAGATAAAACACATTAAAGGCTCCTACATACTGGCGCGACTTGTCGCGCGACGCGTCGCGACACAAAGGCACCGCTTGTAGCGCTACACACGGTGTCTTTGTGTCGCGTCGCGTCGCGCGACAAGTCGCGCCAGTATGTAGGAGCCTTAAAGGTGGAGAGTGGGGGCTCGCTACGTCACAATTCAGTATAAAATCTAGCAAGGCGTGACGTCATGACAAATTTTAAGTCAATGTATCGCCGTAATCTTTTGATTACGTAAAAAAAGAAAAAATACGTGTCCAATATTTTTTTATAACCTATGCAACGGATAAAAAAGAAATTAAGTCATCATCTCTATTAAACACTACTTGACATTTTGTTATCGTTCTGATTCCACCTCAACAGAATCCAGCTGCATTCTGGTTATTCTCATCTCTTCAAGCGAGTTTGATGATACTCGTATAATAAACAAAACTTACAAAGCTTGCCCCAATTAATAAGGGCCAGTCTAAATTCTTATTTATGTGACAGATGAATAACCGTTGGGCGTTGAGCCCAACGGGTCCCAATCCCGACGGGTGCTCTGAACAATAAATCAATTAAAGAGAATCCAATTTATCTGACTGACTCCCATATTTTAGAATTGAAGATCAAACCATTCATTGTAACCTCTGAATGTTTTCCAATGTTTAATCAAAGTACTTAATTTTATTTATTTGTGTATGAGGCCGCCATTTAGTATGAATTCGAATTATTAATTTTATTAATTTGTGTATGAGGCCGCCATTTAGTTTAAAGTCGAATTATTAATTTTATTCATTTGTATATGAGGCCGCCATTTAGTATAAAGTCGAATTATTAATTTTATTCATTTGTGTATGAGGCCGCCATTTAGTATAAAGTCGAATTATTAATTTTATTCATTTGTGTATGAGGCCGCCATTTAGTATAAAGTCGAATTATTAATTTTATTCATTTGTGTATGAGGCCGCCATTTAGTATAAAGTCGAATTATTAATTTTATTCATTTGTGTATGAGGACGCCATTTAGTATAAAGTCGAATTATTAATTTTATTAATTTGTGTATGAGGCCGCCATTTAATATAAAGTCGAATTATTAATTCACTGCAGTAATCTGACATGTGCTAGTTGTCACTTTGTGTAATAAAATGGTCATATTTATTGTAATGATGATCGTTTATTTTTATAGATGTTATGTTATGCATAACATCACACCTTGTTTCCCCGAAGGGTGGGGCAGAGGTGTGCCTGTAGTACACCCACATTTCGCCAGTGATGTTTAAGTCCCATGTAATAGGGGGCGAGCCAATTGCTACCAACCGGGCACAAATCCTGACTCCGGGCTGCTACTGAGAAATTCCAGATAGAAAAACTCAATAACACTTTGCTCGACCTGAGAATCGAACCCAGGACCTCATGCTCAGCAGTAGCGCTTGCAGCCACTAGACCAACGAGGCAGTTAATCGATTTTAAATATAAGTGTAAAAGTCTAGAGTACAATAAATACAATAAATATGACCATTTATTGTATTTATTGTATTGTCATTATTACACAAAGTGGCAGCTAGCACATGTCAGATTACTCCGTGTGAATTAATAATTCGACTTTAAGTAATTAGATCATAATTTAATATAATATTTCATGATAAAGTTAATGCAGATACGAAAACGATGATCGACATTTTCGTTTACTAGCAAATACCTACGCAAAATGCTGTTCACAATGAAAGACTTAAAGGAAGAAGAAAATGCGTTTATTGGCATAAATACAAACAAAACATCTTAAAAGTTAGCAATAAAGTTATAATGCAAAATTATATTATATTCTGTAAACAAAGTTAGAGCTCTCGAGCATCCTGCACTCTGGCAAGATGTATATTTGTAACAGAAATAAGTTTTTCAGGTTTCCACCTACTAAAAAACATTGCATAAGAAATACTGTTTAAAACAATCTGCTTTCAAGCAAAAAATAACAGACAAATATAAAAGAGAATCTTCAAAGGAATTCCTGAAAACACCAAAACAGTTGCGGAAATAAGGTCTAGACACATTTATCTGTTTCTAAGATCTACGTGGGAACCAGAC
Organism: Atethmia centrago; assembly: GCA_905333075.3. NCBI lineage: Eukaryota > Metazoa > Arthropoda > Insecta > Lepidoptera > Noctuidae > Atethmia > Atethmia centrago. The sequence goes on from HG995385.1 coordinate 23,770,811, forward strand.
TGTCCCAAAACTTACATTTGTCTAAACTTTTATAGGAAAATTGGAAGTTATTAACACTGTTAATGAGTTTAACCTTGCAGAAGACATATCTATTAGATTTGGCGAATCATCGATTAATTGACCAATTGATTGGTGACTCGTTCTTTCTAGATAACAACGACTTAGATCTTACCGAAAGCCACACTACACTTATAAGTCCACTGATAGTCGTAATAACACACATCAAATCATATATTTGCCTGGTGATACATATCAACAAAAGAACTTTAAGCCATAGGGACAGTTGTGCTAAATTAGAGTATAAGCGCCCCGCGGTCACCCGTATGTCTCGATCCCTAGGGAATATCGAGACAAAAATTAAGTATCCTAAGTGTTCATCCGGGTTTTAAACTCTGTATGTGCCAAATGTCATCCAAATTAATTCAGCTGATTTTGCATGATTGAGTAAAAACAGTAAAACCCTCACCGTGACAACTTAGGTGAAGTGGGCTTGAAGTGAGTTGTCATTTAATCTGATGATAGTGTGGCGGCATCTACATCGCCACGTGCGAACTACGCAACACACTGACGCCACGCAAAATCCTGCATCGCGCAAGCAGAGTTTACCGCGCGACTGGCATATGTACAACATCCCGACATCAACCGTCGTGCAGTTGCCCACCAGACACGACACCCGACTGGTCGGAGGATCCTCCCTTTTCTATGGAGGTCGGGTGAACTTTAAACCCTGTTCCTCATGCCCTATAATAGCATCAGATGAAAATGGAAATGGCTGGTGAATGGAAAGTGTCAATCTCTAGGGATTGACACTTTGACAGCTCACATCACCTAAGTTTTTACGGTGACATTTTTACAGAATTGACCAACTATAGGTACGCACTGTTGCAGCCAGTCCATTGCAACGCAAAGAGGTGATCCAGCAGAGAACCAAAGTTGTCGACAGCTTGTGAGCTATCAAAGTGTGAATAGGCAAGCTGAAGTGGCAATGGGCCGGCCATATTAGCTGTAGAACCGATGATCGTTGGGGTAGACGAGATCTTGAGTGGAGATCGCAGGGTGGCTGGTAGCAGCTGGATGAGAGTTGCAGAGAATCGAGTTGAATGGCGTGCAATTGGAGAGGCCTGTGTCCAGCAGTGGAGGCTGATGTTGCTGACGATGACGCACTGCTCACAAATGCTGAATATAGTAAAAATGATCATCTCCGTTGTTGTTTGTCATAAATAAAGGTAAGTTAGTTGGCGAGAATAAACTATATTATTCAATGTTCATTCATAATTAAGTAGGTGTTTACTTTCTAAGTGATGCTAAGCTAAAACGGTTTATTGTACGTATTTCCACAAACGTTTTAGTCGACAACTTTGTGTATACATATAATTCAAAGAATACAGGAAAATCAACCCGTTCAAATACTCGGAACAGATGTTATTGGAGGTAAATGTTACCAGTTACTCGTAAATATTGCGACCAACTTATTAATATATGTTTGAATATTGACCTTATTTCAGAAATGCGTCATCAGGGCTGAGATTGAGTGTTTCAGGTTTTTATTTATTTAAGAGTATAGGTTTAAAAATCTTTTTGATGACCTAGTTTTATTAAAGCCATCGTTTCCTTAAGAACTATTTGGTTACCTGCAGATAAAGTGTTCTGCAGGAGTAGGTACAAATATGGGAAATGGTGTGCAGACGCGGGAATTTGTGGTCCTTATGTGCTTCTGTTTATCTATTTACTAGCTGCGCCACGCTGTTTCACCCACATAAGTTTCAAACCCATGGGATTACCGGGAGAAAAAGCCTACCTACCTATGTCCTAATCCAGGTCATGGTCTACCCATGTGCCAAATTTCATCCAAATCCGTTCAGCCATTTTAGCGTGAAAGCGTAACAAACAAATAAACAAACAAACTCACTTTCGCATTTATAATATTAATATTAGGATTAGGAATTTAGGATCGTTAGGATTCAAACGTATGGCAACTCAAGGTAGAGCGATCTCCTAGAGAAGGTCTTGGCGATTCGCTGGATGCGAGAAGCACAGAACAAGTTTAACGTATGGAAGATGTATGTACAGCAGTGCACGTCTTTCGGCCGAATGGTGATGGCCACTAAAGAGGCATTGTGCATTAATGTTCTATTCCAATAGGCTCCCGCAGACAGTTGCAACGCGACGCGATTCTGGTAGATCAAGTTCCACGAAGTTTTCATAGAAATTGTTCTATTACAGTCGCGTCGCGCCTATCTGCGGGAGCCTTTATGAGAAGAGGCATTGAGCCTGGCTAAAGATTATAATATAGTCGACAAAAATGAGTGGAAGAAAATGATATTAAATTTTATGTATTGCTAGAGCTCCAAAATATGTTAAGGGTCGGGTAATCACAGTTGACCTTGGCCATACAAATGGCACTCACACCGCGCCGCTTAGAATATTTATTTTAAGTAACTAAAAAATTAAATATTTGAAAAAAAACAGAATATAGAATTGTTAAAAATAAAATAGTCTGTTCATACAAAAAAAAAACATGAAAATATCTTAAGTAGTTTGAAAGTAAAATATCGTTTTTTTATGCTTTGGGTAGACATTACTTCCTGAATTTATTTCATAAAGTATTTTACTACAATACTTAAATATTCACATATAGAATTGATGTGTATGCGTTCCAGTTTAACATACATTTTTTGCATAACTTTCTTGCATTAGGGAAGGCGTAATAACAGATTTAAAAGTCACTAAAATCATGTATCTGCGCCTTAAGAGCAGGATGATAATGGTGCCGATTCCCTTGTTCACAAACTACACTAAATTTAAGTTCAGTGCATCTTTTTCTTTCTATTTCATTAAGAAGAGGACAGAAGATAAATTTTAGTTTAGTCCTGTCAAATTAATCAGCTCTTGACGTAAATTGACGTAATTTTAGTAGGCAAGTTTTATCACGTCTAAACCTGTATGGAGTAGTGACAGCCGCTGATTAATTTGACAGGACTAAACTAAAATGTATCTTCTGTCCTTTTCTTAATGAAATAGAAAGAAAAAGATGCACTGAACTTAAATTTAGTTTGGTTTGTGAACAAGGGAATCGGCACCATTAAGGCTCCTACATACTGGCGCGACTTGTCGCGCGACGCGACGCGACACAAAGACACCGCGTGTAGCGCTACAAGCGGTGCCTTTGTGTCGCGACGCGTCGCGCGACAAGTCGCGCCAGTATGTAGGAGCCTTTATCAAATTACAAGCACGAGAAAGGCCTAAAAATATCAAAATGAGTGTAAGTATGAACCTTGAACATGATTTATTTATAACAAGGAACCCAATTTGTAAATAAGGTTTCTGGAACACGAGAATTTAAAGACTGTTTTCAAGAAAAAGTTAAGTAATTTTTTGACTTGAATCACCTTCTATTTGGAGAGTATTTCCAGGAGAGGGCCTTGAGTAGATGACGTAACTACTCGTCATCTACTCAAGGCCCTCGGGGTTTTGGTTTTTAAGGTGCAGATATATGATTTTAGTGACTTTTAAATCTGTTATTACGCCTTCAATTAACGCAAGTAAGTTACGCAAAAAATGTATGTTAAACTGGACCGCATACACATCAATTATATCTGTGAATATTTTAGTATTGTAGTAAAATACTTTATGAAATAAATTCAGGAAGTAAGGTACCGGATGAATAAAAATAACTAAGTCGGTCATCAATCGCTTTTATCAATGAGATAATGAAATACAATATTGATATTTTTTCAATTTTTATTTTTATTTATTTCTTACCAATTTTACAGATGTTATAATGTCAAAGAATATTTAATTCTGCCTTTACCAATTTTATAATTTTTTATCAGATTCATAAATTTTAATTTAGTTTAAGACGCTGACAACACCTTTTTTTTTTTTTTTTTTTTAAATCGCGGTCACTGTCAGATTGCATAGAAAAGAAAGAGAAGCGCGATGACACAACGCTTGTAATTTATTGCAAAATATGAAGCAATTATCAATTTACTCAAAATTGAGTTGAGTAATCGAAAATAAAAAAAAACAACCAAGTTCTGCATTCAAATAAGGATTATTGGATTGGATTATTAATGCAGATATTTTGGATTAGAACTCAAGGTAAGAGGTTAGTTTAACGATAGTTTGTCTCGAGATTTTTTTTCAAAACGTGTTTTGGTAACAACCAAGTTCTGGGACATATGTTCAAAATTAACATATATATTTTCCACTATCACAAACTGTACAGATTTGGCAATTTTTTTCTTAAGAGAAGGCTATTTTGGTCAATTGGGTCTTGTCAGCGCCTTAAGTGTAATTTTTTACCGTAGCGTACTTATCAATTTTTCAATGTTAGTGCTTATCACTAAGTAAGTTAGCTTATTTCTCTGATTCATTATTTTATGCATTTTCACCTTTAAGTAACTGATGCACTGTTATTCTACTTTTAAAAATGTATTATACTCGTATGTTTGTATCAGTGTAATCAATTGTCGGTGAATCTAATAAAATAAATGAATAAATAATAGTCAAATGCAAGCTTTTTCTAAAATAAACAAGAATAAGCATCTATTTACAAACGAGACAATTCAATATTTTACATTTTGGTTTTTTAAGAGGCTGACAACACCTAAAGCGCGGTCGCTGTCGGACTACATAGAAAAGAAAGAGAAGCGCGATGACACAACGCTGGTAATTTATTGAAAAATATATTTATTGGGGAACAAATTAAAACACTATTATGCTACTATGTTGCTTGTAGAATAATCTGACAAAAAAAAAAACAGAATAATTAAATGTATATTAGTATGGTTTTTAATCATAAAATATTTTTTTATAGGTATCTTCGTGATTTTTTTCTATCGGTCAAATTAGTTGTATTACGTTTTCAACACACTATCTACCTAGCATATATCCTTAAGAATATCATATTATTCTGAGATTGTTTACTGCAGTGAAGTGCAGTGGATCATATAATTTTAGGCTTTATAAAACTTACAAAATTTGTGTTTAGGTCCTGTAGTTCTAATAACGACCTACTTGCTTAGTTGAACAAAAACAGTAAACTGTATCTATAACGAATACATTTATTTTAGCAGTATGGACTTTACGATTTGTAACTTCAAGAAATAGGTAACATGCCAAATGCTACAAATGATCATCTATTCGTTTATTGCTAAGAAGTTTGTCGTTATCACATATGGCCACTCAACACCAAAAATGTTCATTCCTTTTTTTACAAGTGTAGTCAAATCCTTTCTTCCCGATTAACACTCAAGTCTGGAAGTGTTTACGGCCTTTAAAATATTTAACAACTCTTTTTCTTTCGGTGCCAACCTCAATTTGAGAAGTCGTAAAAATGTTTTCGAGACGCGGTCACATAAGTCCGTGGTTCCTGGAGGTGATTTATTTCTGTTTTGAGTTCAAGACCCTGAGAATTTGAGGGCGACGAAATGATATGTAGGCGAAGGTTATATCGATTCCTTTGTATCAATTATTCAAGTTGGAATCGATTCTCCAAATAATGGTGATGTTAGTTTATATCGTCTATCCTAGAACAGTTAACAATTATTATTTTTCGTCTTCGTGATGGGACGGTTGAGGGAAAGGCAAATTTCGCGCCCTCTCGCCCCTAGCCACCGCAGGAGAAGCCCTGGACGTCGGGAATCCCGGGCGGATTTCCTGTCACCGTAGGCGCGGGCTTGCGGACGGTGAGCAATGGGTAGCTCACCATCTGGTAAGGACCAGACCCGGGTCGACAACGCGTTGTATTTGTCAGCACAAGTGTAGGGGTCCACTAGGGCCGATGCATGCCGGGGTCGCGGGAAGGTACAGTGTTAACGAGGCCCCTGGCAACACAGGCAACGGAAGGAATACGGGTGGGTTTTAGTCAGTAAGAGTCTGACACACCCTCCCGCTCCGCCCAGAGCGGGAGAAGTTATTTGATGATTTCCCACCAAAAAAAAAAGGCATTAAAGACTATCTCGGTTCGTTCTCTTCTTCGTCCTTGAATTCTGTTCAACTCAAAAGGGACACGTGGAGATCTCTAGAATAACTGTGTATGCAAACACCTGATGTGCGTCATATGTATTTTGAATATCAAACAAAAGTTAGCGCAGCGCATTCCATTGGCTTGCGTTCATTTATAGTGGCGTCGGTTTGGCAACAAAACTCCGCTCGTTAACCGACTAACAGGTGAAACGACATAATTTAAGAGCTATTGTAAATGCACTAAATCATTTTTAGCTCAAGACACCGACGATTTACAGCTTCATACATATCAGCTTCATACATATAACATACGGTGAAATCTTTGTTTCGACAATGTCTGTTTTGACATATGACCATATCTCCTAAATTTCTCGACCGATTTTAATATGGCTTTCAATGATCGATTGATAGTTTGTCTGGTTACATTTGAGTTTATATTTTATTTATGTCGGTTTGTCAATTCTTGAGTTATAGTCGTATTTGTGTAGAAAGGTGGTCTTTTGATAGTTTTATTTACGGTTCCAGCTGTTTGTAGCGGAACTAACTCAGAAAGAAAGCTTTCGCTTTTTCACAAAAAGGATTAGAAGACGATGTTGTATCATCCTAGCTATCGTAACTATATAGTTTAAGTTTAAGTTTATTTATTTTCTCTCACAATGGTTTTGTAGCACTTAACAGTTTTTTTTTGTTGACAGAATATCAAATTACTTTTATTGGTAATATTTACATCATTTAAAAACTAACAAACTTAAAATAATAATAATTATATGTACATATAAAAAGGGAGGGCAAAATATCAAAGGGCGTCAAAAAATTCGTCCGCATCGCATTAACAGTTTTGAACTATAAAAAATCACGTTGCGAGGGCTGGTGCCTGAAGTATGTTTTAGAAAAAACCCACTTATATATAATATATAGGTATATATCCTTACTTCGTTACAATATATATATATAATATATATTATATTATGTATTATGTTATAATAATATATTATACAATATTATAAATGCGAAAGTAAGTTTGTTTGTTACGCTTTCACGCTAAAACGGCTAAATGGATTTGGATCAAATTTAGCACATGTGAAGACCATGACGATTAGGACATAGAATACTTTTTATGCCGATATTCCAACGGGATCGAGACATATGCGGGTGAAATCGCGCCGCGCAGGTAGTGCTAAATAATTTACTAAACAGACTTCGGCCGTGGATAGAATACACTTTGCATTTTTGTCGGACAATTACTTGAACATTTTTATACATTACAATTTTTTTTTTTTAAACGTTGCCCCACACTAGGAATGTATTCCTATATCGTGGGTGCGTTCACAAGCATAGAACTCACAAACACAAACACCCAGACCCGGAACAATTACTTGCAGATCATACAAATATTTGTTCCGTGCGGGAATCGAACCCGCGACACGCTGCGCAGGAGTCGATTGTTCAGCCATTACGCCAACCGTGTCGTCTATAAATACTACGTGTTGAATTAAATACTACTTAATTAGAAGTTCAAAATCACGAACCAGTGAACGTAGCTACTTTAAATACATAGTGATCTAATAACCATGATCCCGCTGTTGTTTTTACCGGGAAAACCGGGCATAATGCTCTGAGTGCTGAAGCTGGTATGACCCAGGTAGATACATGGCTAAATGATAACTTGTTGAAGTTTAACACTGATATACTGAAGCAGATACAATTTGTTTTAGCTAAACAAATTTATCTGCTTCAGTATATCCAATCATTCCCAGCCTAGTAAAAAACTTAATTTAAGAGTGTATACCTGTGACGGTTCGAATAACTGTTTATGCCAAACATTAGAAAACGTATCACAAACGAAATAAGTATCTAAGTGTTATAGTTGACCAAAAACTATCCTGGTACCCCCACCTTGAACAGGTACATACTAGAATTAGAAAACTGAGCTCGATTTTTAAAACGTTAAAGTATATTGCTCCAAAGAATATACTCACTAATTCGAATACTCCTAGACGCGTCCTTAATGAAATATACATAGCTTTGCTGAAATCTGCCTTGACGTACTGCATTGGGGATGCAGTAGGTTAACACATATTTCGATTTTGGGGAGGAGCAGCAAAAACTAATTTTGTTGACCTTGAGAGGGGACTCTTATAAAGTTAATGTATTTTAAAAACAGTCAATTTACTACTCTAAGCCTTTACCAAATTAGCGACTTACTCTCTGTGAGATAACCACATATTATTAAAATCATACTTAATATACACAAATTCCTTCCTTATGACTCCAGACTAAATTTAAAAAGAAGAAAAGATCTAATTAGCAGTCTATGTTCCACAAACTAAAACTAAATTTGACAGCATCCAATACGAAAAGCGCTCTGCTCAGCTTTACAACAGATGTAATAGAGAAATCTACATACAGAAAAAAAAAAACAGCGTGAATGCAAAAAAAATACTAACTGAATGGATTAAACCACTTAGTTATGAAGATACAGAGGCTTTATTGTTATAAGTACTGTAGAGGTTCTATGATAATGCATCATCCTAGCCGCTAGTCGACACTGGCAACTTAATAAAAATATATATTTAAAATCGGAATATAGATAAAAAAATATGGATTGTCACAGGGACAGTCTTTAATTAACACACAAACGAAAATGTATTGAATCTTAAAAGATAAATATATTAATATTTATCAAAAAAGAACATTATTTATTAATGTAGCACGTCCCGCACAATACAATTGGTGGAGGCTGGGTCGAATCCTTGGAGAAGAATACATTATATTGAAAGAAGCAGAACAGAGAAGTATAATTTCACAATATAATTTAAACGTGCAAAACATGGTTTCAAAAAAATGGACCGTGTGAGTACATGTTTTTCTGGTAATTTTGATGAATCAATTGAGGAGTTCTTGGAGCAGTTCCAAGTTATATCTATATTTAGTAGTGCCTTGTATTACTATAGAAAAATAAAAAAAACTCCTATACAACCGTTGAAGAGGTGATAAATAAACTAAAAGAAGAGTTTGAAGCCTACGATTATGCAGAGCTGTTCTATAATGCAAAGCAAGAACAAAAAACCGTAAATGAATATTTCTATAGTCTATCAGAACTGGCCAATAAGGCCAACATTAATATAATACCGTTTTTAAAAGGATTGAAGCCATATTTCAACATTAAGCTAAACTCCCAGAAATTACTGTACCTAAACAAATTGATTATTTCTTTAGCTCTAAAAAATGTCACGAGCTCAGCAAATAATCTATTCTCTCCAACAAAATCTTAAATCTAGCTGTATTACCCATGTGCGCAAGGCGTCGAAGGCCGATTCTATTGAATTTCAGCCAGAACCCAAAAAAAAACCCTACCCTGAATTTTAAATCTTCATAACAAGAAGAGATGTTCTTCAAAAAACAAAAGGCTAACAATCGTGAGACAGCGCACTACCTGCTGTGCACGGTTCATTTACGCCACAAGTATTACCCAAACAAAAGCTTGTCCACTTGTCTGTACGATGAGACCTCGCTACATTATGTTTCGATGAACCGTGGTGGCGACAGAATTTATTTAGCAATTCTGAATAATGTTCAAGACTTTATTCCTAACAGCAATCTTTCCCAGGAACAAAGGATAACAAAATACATAACTGTACAGTTTAACAAGATGTTCTGGTAAGGAGAAGATATCCTTATCGCCGCGTCCGAATTTATCTCGTAAATGTGCATGTGCACATAAGTAATGAGAACCCGCGGGTGTATTCACCTGCCGGTGAATCAGTACCCGGCAACATGCTCGTCTTCTACAAAGACCAGCACTATGGTAGCTGGGTCACAATCAAAGTTGTACAATACAACAGTAATACGCAAACTCCAAAGCAGGAACCAATGAACTTCAAAACGGTTCCCTATCCATTTGCATGAAATTTTAAGACCTAATATAACTTGGCATACTTTTGTTTGTCCTAATTATATTATCGCATAATATTATTTACGCATAACAGCGTACGCATAATTTTTTAAGCATAATTTCTCTAATCATAATAATGATTAAACATAACATTCTAAAGCCTACATTTATTTACGCTTATTTATATTAAAACATATTTTTATAGGTATAACAATGAAGTAATAATTAACACCAAAAATGTTAGACGCTATACACATTTTTATACAATATTGCTCTAATTAAATTTGCATTAGCATAACATGTAAACAAGCATACACCAGGCATGCAAGCAAGCATGCAGCATGCAAGCTCGCATGCAGCATGCAAGCAAGCATGCAGCATTCAAGCGAGCATGCAACATGCAGCAGGCATGGTTTCTGTCACGGCTCCGGCGCTGCGGGCCTCTGGCGGCCCCACGCGTGCTTATCGTCGCAAACTGCTTTTGCTCACCACCACAGCTTCGGCTTGCTGGCCGGCTTCGCCAGCCAGCCTCAGTCGCGGCGGCTCGCTCGCAGCCGCCTGCTCCTCAGTCCGCGGGTCGCCTCGCCCTCCGCGCCTATGCGATTTTAAATTAGACTCTAGGGGTAGGGCAGACGAGATTACGTGGAGTCGGTTTTGCAGCGATTCGGTTCTGTCACTAACTAACTTTTGTAGCACAACATATTGATTTTTTAACCAAAAATATTATTTAATTGTTACAGAATCTATAGCAAAATGGTTTGATCAGAATTATGTATTGGGGCACTGCAAGTTCAATACCACAATTTCCACCCAAAGTCTGGAGTACATATCAACTAAAAAAGGAAAATATACCAAGAACACAAAATCATGCAGAAGCATGGCACAATAGATTTGTACATTTTGTGGGAAAACACCATCCAGGAATTTATTTTTTGGCAAAAAAGATTGTTCAAGTAATAAAACACCAAACCATTGAAATAGATAAACTTGATGTCGAAACATAACCAATAACAAAAAAAAAAGAAAAAAATACACGGATAAACACAACCAGATTTAAAAAAAAATATTACTAAAAGATGAATATACTTCAAAACTTGCATATTTACAAGCAATTGCATATACACCTAAATTAAAATTATACACAAAAAAAGAAGGTATCCCGTCAAAACACCACAACATGTTGAAGCACGGTACAAAAAAAAAAACGATCCCCATTTAGCTAGCCTACTCGCACCGCGCGAACCAATGAATAGCATCAACATTACACACACCGCGGTCAGATGAAGTCGCAGATGATACTGGATACACAAAACTTAGAAATGGGATACCTTCTTTTCGCATAATATTTTTTTTCCTAATATACTTTGGCATAACGATGTTGGTATAATTTGTTTTGCCATAATAATACCTTACCATATTTTTTTTGCCATACAGTTTATGTTGGCATAATTATCTTGAATTCTAATTTGTTTTGGCATAAATTTAATTCGCATAACGTTACTAGGCCTAATGACTATTAGCATATTAATATTTAGGCATACAATTAATAGAAATAATTGTCTAGGTATATTTTCCTTTTTTAGTTGATATGTTGCAGACTTACGTATTGCAACTTGGAATGTACGAGGAGCCTTGAAAGCGGCCAAAATAATAAAATAGACGCTGAACTTTCACAAACGGAGATTCATGTTGCCTGCCTACAAGAAAGAAGGATGAACTTAGGAATATACAACTCTACGCACTACGATTGACATCCAGGGAAAGCACACAATTCAGCAAATCTAATTAGAAAATGCCCAAATAGAAATTATACCAACTCTTAAAGTTGAAGCGGGAAGGCAAGCTTCTATTTATTTAATCAACTCTCACATCAACAGTTGCACTTCTAAAGAAACCAGATCTTTTACAGGGGTGACAATTACAACGGGGAACTGTTAATGGATATAGCCAACAGACGACAAAAGCTCATCGTGCAGGATAACATGGTCAAATGGCTCTCAGAAATCCCAAATTGGATTACATTATTACGCCACATGCAACAGGAAAACTCTTCCATCTCATTAAAGGTGATTGATTGGGCTAATAGGAGGACCTCCGACCATAAATAATCTAGGGGCAGCTAAGAACAAGTCCAATTTTAAGCAAAAATGAAAGCACCAAACACATGGAACAAAAGCAACGCAACCGCAAGCCACAAAAGAGACAACCGTGGTCAAGGTTCAAACTAGGCTGAGAATCAGCACTTTTCGAATGTCAAAATAGTGTCATCCTGTGGTTTTTGATGCGTTTGGTTACAGTTTTTCCGTCCATAATTTTATGCATTATCTTTTGTTTTGGTTTATGCCTAGCGTGGTTAATCAAGTCTCTCATATCTTCTCAATCTTGACCTCTTAGCTTTAGTGAGTGCCAATACTTTCAAACTGTGTATCGTACAGAGCACGATCACCATTCGATACATGAGTCTGGCTAGTTTCCAGTCCATCTTTGAGTTTATTATGAATGGTAATAGTGATTTTGCGTTTCTAGTGGCCTGTTCGCAGCTTTTTTTAATTGTGCTTTTCATGCTTTTCCACACAATCTGAAACGTATGGTTACCCTACGTTACGTGCGAACGGTTGTGGGGTCGCGGGGGGTGACGCAAGCTCCTCCCACTCGCTCAAGGTCGCTGGCATTTACCGTCCTCTTAATGCAGATGTTATGTGTGTGCCTGGGTATTTAATGTCATCGACTGTAGGTGCATTTATCCCATTAATGGTCACATAGCTCGTTTTCTGTGTAGCTATGAAGTCTTTAATTAGTATTTTTGTTTTTGTTTAATTATTTAGAGGCCGACACTAGCTAGTAGGGGTTTAATATGGTATAGCATTCCTTCTAGTCATTCTAGGTTATCTGTAATAAGTCCCTTTCCTTTGATAATCCAGCCACTTTGCTGGCCACACCATTTGATGTATGTTCGTTCATTCATAAAAACTTTGATTATCCTGTTGGTTAGTGATTTTTTTAGTTCGTTGTATTAAAATATCTCATAGTGCGTTGAGGTTGATATTGTCAAAAGCTTTTTCTATGTCGTCATGGCTTAAGATCGAGATAAGATTAGGAAGGCTGCTAGCGAGATTAACAAGAAATCAGAACGTGAGACCACAGATGAAGACATTGGAAACAGCAACGTGTAACATAGCATAGCAGTGACAGAAAATAGTCGAGAAAGCAACTGGACCTTTTTTTTTTTTTGTTGCCGGGGTGGAAAATCCTCATGGATGTCCTCCGCCCTGGGGTAGGCGGAGGGGTCTGTCAGACTCTTACTGACTAAAAACCACCCCGGTGTTCCCGTCCCACACTTGCACCGGGGATCATGGGATCTAATGCGACTTCCACGATCCCCGGCTAGTGCCGGCCCGCCTCTGCGGGCTACCTCAAGTCTGGGGGGGGGGGGGGGTGAGGTGTTTAAACCCCCCCCTGCGACGACTGAAAGGGGCGCGCGTGGAACACTACGCGCCGCCACCTCGGGTCCAGTGTGATGGGGGCGGCGGTTGTCCCCAAGTCCGCCGTCCCTGGACCCATTTAGGGGGGCCGGAAGAGGGCGTTGTCTGCCCTCTGCCGACGCCCGGTGCGCCTGCTGCGGGCCGGGTGAGCGGAAGAGATCTCCCGCTCCCGTTCTGCAGCCTCCTTCTGCGACACGACTGTTTCGCAGAAGGATACCACCGCGTCCCAGGACTCCTCGCTGCCGACCATTGCCTCGACCACGGCCGGCAGCGACAGGTCACTGCCCACTCCTGAGATGAGGGCACGGCGTGGCTCCTCCCAAGCGGCACACTCTGCCAGCGTATGCCGCGCCGTGTCCTCCCGACAGTCGATGCAGTGGTGACACCGAGCGTCCGGCTCCCTGTTTATGCGACACAGGTACTTCCCGAAGCAACCATGCCCCGAGAGCACCTGCGTCACCCGAAACAACAGGGAGCCGTGCCTCCTCCCGAGCCAGGGCTCGAGCACTGGCCGGACCGCCTCGATGGTGGCGAGGCCGGCGGTAGGGCGTGAAAGCCTGTCCCGCCATTCCGCCACCAGGGCTGCGCGGAGCTGTGACCGACGCAACTCCGTATGTCGCTGCATCAGCCACTCGCCCCGCGCCCTCGCTTCCTCGCACTCACTGGTACAGTGACGCGAGTACTTTCGCCTCGAGGTCCCAGGGCGGGGATCCGGCCAGTACGCAAGCCGCCTCAAAGGAGATCGTGCAATATCCCCTGATGACTCTGACGGCCATCGCTCTCTGCGGCTTTCGCAGGACAGCGATGCTGCCGGCCGTCAGGTCAGCCGCCCAGATCGGGGCCCCATACAGGGCCATCGATCGCACGATCCCCACGTAGAGCCGCCTACAAGCGGCGCTCGGGCCCCCCAGATTGGGAAGCAGCGTTGACAACGCCCCAGCCGCGCCCAACAACTTGGGCGCCAGCCGCCGGAAGTGGGGGCCAAAATCCCACCGGCTGTCGAGCACCAATCCTAGGTACTTCATGGTGGACTCGAGCGATTTGAGCACCCCCGACCACGATGTGTGATCCCGGCGGCGGCGCCCGCCGGGGGCCATGAAAGATCATGGCCTCCGACTTGTTGAGGGAAACCTCCAGACCCAGGCGCCGTATGCGGCTCACCACCTGTGAGACCGCAGCCGTCGCCAGCAACGCTGCCTCCCTGTACGAGCTCCCCCGGGCCGTGACCAGTGTGTCGTCTGCATAACACGTCCACGCCCGGCTGGAGCTCGCCCCGCAGCACCCAGTCGTACCCGATGTTCCACAGGAGCGGGCCCACGACCGAGCCCTGTGGAACACCGCACGACATGCGGCGCTGACTTCCGCCATCACGACCCGTGTAGGTGACACACCTCTCCGCTAAATAAGCCCAAACTATGCGGCGGAGGTAGGAAGGCACCCGATGATAACGCAGTGCCTCCCTAATACAGCTCCAGGGCAGAGTGTTGAAGGCGTTGGAGATGTCCAAGGACACCGCCAACATCACCCCGCCCCGGGATACCGCTTTCTCCGCCAGGACTCTCACCCGCGATATAGCGTGGATGGTGGAGCGCCCGTGCCGAAAGCCGAACTGGCTCTCGGCCAGGTCAGGCCCCTCTCCGCACAAGCAACTGGGCCTGTACCAACCTGGCGGCGACGTTGTTAAAAGATGCCCTCCATAGATGAATCATCCGTTTCTCCACTATTCCATTGCTTAGTCTAGGATGCATATCCGGTACGGCTTTAATAATCCTTCCTATCCTAAGGGCACGTCTTCCTGACCATTACCGCGCCCCCCGGTCTACTCTTTGATATGCAATGGTCTCTGTAGTCCCATGAGGCTCCAGGGACTAGTGTGAATCCTTGGGTTCATTCGAGCAATCGAGTCTGGTTTAACTAAGCTGGGGTCGGTGCATTTCATTCATTCATTCATTCATTCATTCATATTTATATTTTCGTTACTAAAAATAAACATTGGTGCCGATTCCCTTGTTCACAAACTAAACGAAATTTAAATTCAGTGCATCTTTTTCTTTCTATTTCATTAAGAAAAGGACAGAAGATAAATTTTAGTTTAGTCCTGTCAAATTAATCAGCGCTTGACGTAAATTGACGTAATTTTAGTAGGCAAGTTTTTAATCACGTCTAAACTTGTATGGAGTAGTGACAGGCGCTGATTAATTTGACAGGACTAAACTAAAATTTATCTTCGGTCCTTTTCTTAATGAAATACAAAGATAAAGATGCACTGAACTTAAATTTCGTTTAGTTTGTGAACAAGGGAATCGGCACCAGTGTCTATGAAACCGAACGGCGTGGGACGTGAACGTGACGCGCATTTGTATGGCCAAGGTCAATGGCGATTACCCGACCTTTAATCATACAATTCATGATCAATACGACGACGCATAAATCACCATATTGCAAATCACTTTTAATATAAAGCCCTTTCTTTAATGGGTATGCAAGTATCTGATTTAAGACCATATTTAACTCATCTTCATCAGAACTCATGAATGACGCTGTCTTTTGTTATGAAGAAGTGCATTTTAATGAATTCGGAGAATAAACTTTGTAAATTATTGTGTCATTATAATCATCAGGCATTTTGGAGTGTTAAGCGGGCTGTACGCTTATTGTGTCATCTTCTTTGAATTTAATAAAACATAGGTATTAATTGTATTCTCCGAAGTGTGTGGTAGACATGTTACAAGATGATTCAAATTCCGGGGATGCCACTGAAACATTCAATTCCTAAAGAAAATCTTATAAAAACCACAGAATATAACTCTGATATCTGATGGAACTGCATGTCGCGGGAAAGTCCGAAGGGATACCGTGGCCTGGCAACACATAGGCAACGGAAGGAACACAGGTGGGTTTTAGTCAGTAAGTCTGACACACCCTCCCGCTACGCCCAGAGCGGGAGAAGTTATTTGATAATTTCGCACACAAAAAAAAAGAAAAGGTTCTGTATGACCAGCACCCTAAATTCGTAACGCACTTTCGATCACGATCGCGAGAGTTTTGAAGAATTCTGCTAATCCATTGCTTCATAAGTTTGAAAAATTCGTCCGCTCAACAAAGTAAATAACGCAATGAGCGTGGGTGAACTGTCAAAATGTAACCTATTGCGATCAATTTGCATTTTATGTGTTGCGGAAATCACCTACTGACGTATGTACGCAAACGAAGCAAAAGGAGTATGTTAGGATCGGCGTTCTGTAGTTCTCTGCTTACCTCCATGCGAAAAAGGCGTCAGTTTATGTATGTATGTAATTGTCCGAAGCGGTCATCTTCGATTTCTAAAATAAGTTTGTATCAAATATTTATAAAAGTCTTGGCATTAAATTAAACGCTAAGGCCGCTTAGATTAAGTAGAGGTTCTTAAAATAATCAGATTTTTTTCAGGCGCACCATAAAATCGAATTGCATTAAGACTTGACTTTTAAGCAAGCTGAAGTGGCAGTGGGCTGGCCATGTGTGTCGAAGGACCGATGGCCGGTGGAGCAGACGAGTCTTGGAGTGGAGACCGCGTATCGGCAAGCGTGGTGTGGGACGCCCCCCAGCTAGATGGACCGACGACCTTAAAAAGGTGGCTGGGACAGACTAGATGCGGAAGGCGGGTGTTGTAGCGCAGCCTGGGAGAGGCCTATGTCCAGCAGTGGACTGTTATAGGCTGAGTTGATTGACTTTTAAATTGTTATTACGCCTTCATGTAATGCAAGTTAGTTATGCAAAAAATGTACGAGTAGGGGTAATGTTCCAAATTCAAAAAACGCTCCAGCAATGGATTTGATTGTTTTTGTCAGTAATTTCGATACTTCGCGTGTTCTTTTTTCGAAAATAATGACAATATTTCCATGCATGTTGAGAAAAAATATATATTGTAGAATTAGTAATTCTACAGTATGTATAGATAGTTATAGAAGCTGAGCACTAAGGAAATGTTTCTGAAAATTAATTCCCTGAAGGGGTTTAATAGGTGATGAAAATTTCTATGGAAGTTCGTAATTTATGCCGATAGGAAATACCATCGGGCGGACGGCTTGTAATACTTAAGGCGCAGATATATGATTTTAGTGACTTTTAAATCTGATAATACGCCTTCATATAATGCAAGTACCTAACTTATGCAAAAAATTATGTTAAGCTAGAACGCATACACATCAATTATATAAGTGAATATTTATGTATTGTAGTAAAATACTAGAAATACTTAAAATAACTAAGAGGCTTTTTTTTTTGGGTGGGAAATCATCAAATAACTTCTCCCGCTCTGGGCGGAGCGGGAGGGTGTGTCAGACTCTTACTGACTAAAACCCACCCGTATTCCTTCCGTAGCCTGTGTAGGCAGGGGCCTAGGTAACCCTTTAGTACCTTCCCGCGACCCCGGCAGGCATCGGCCCTAGTGGACCCCTACACTTGTGCTGACGACATCTCTTTGAGGCACGCGTGGAATACAACGCGCCGTCGACTCAGGCCTGGTCCTTACCGGACGGTGAGCTAGCCATTGCTCACCATCCGCAAGCCCGCGCCTACACGGAAAAAAAGGATCTCTTCAGTGAAGAATATCAATAATCTCAGAAAAATTGTTTCAATCCAAGTAAATATTTTCTTAACGTAAGTAAATGTACTCAGTTCAAGAAAACTTGTTTACTCAAATTAAGAATAATAAATACTTGGTTTTTATTCTTGACTTAAGCAAATATTTTTGATTCAAGACTATAATAATCTTAATTGAAGAAAATGGCGCCGATTCCCTTGTTCACAAACTAAACTAAATTTAAGTTCAGTGCATCTTTTTCTTTCTATTTCATTAAGAAAAGGACAGAAGATACATTTTAGTTTACTCCTGTCAAATTAATCAGCGCTTGACGTAAATTTAGTAGGCAAGTTTTTAATCACGTCTAAACTTGTATAGAGAAGTGACAGGCGCTGATTAATTTGACAGGGCTAAACTAAAATTTATCTTCTGTCCTTTTCTTAATGAAATAGAAAGAGAAAGATGCACTGAACTTAAATTTAGTTTAGTTTGTGAACAAGGGAATCGGCGCCAATATCTAGTTTTAATATCTAATATTCTTAAAATTAAACTTAATAATTCTTCAATTAAGAAATCGTCTTCGAAGAAGGCAATAAAACTAAGACAAAATTTTACTTCATTCAAGAATATGTATATTATTTTTCCCATAAATTAATCAATATTTGTCTTGACCAAAAGGATATTGTCTTACTTTAAGATATCCTTTTATTCCGTGTACGGTGGTCGGAAATCCGCCCAGGATTCCCGACACCCAGGGCGTCTCCTGCGGCGGCTAGGGACGAGAGGGCGCGAAATTTGTCTTACCCTCAACCGTCTCGCCTCCTCCTTCGCGAGCATTACTGCAGCTTCGCAGAAGGAGGTGACGGCTGCCCATGCCCTCTCGCTCCGTACAAGAGGCTGGAACTGTCGGAAATACGTGTTTTACAGAAAACTGATCAGATTTGCGATATCACTTCTGCCGCATAATAGTGCGGCCGTGTCGTATAAAGTGCGGTCACTATCACTAGACGCGTGACGTGATTGGTAGCACTGAATTTTGTTTGCTATTTCAGAGTTCAAAATGGCAACTGACGAACAGAACTACCAATCACATAGCTGCAAAATGGCGACTAACGAACAGAACTACCAATCACATAGCTGCAAAATGGCGACTGACGAACAGAACTACCAATCACATAGTTGCAAAATGGCGACTGACGAACAGAACTACCAATCACATAGCTGCAAAATGGTGACTGCCGAACAGAACTACCAATCACATAGCTGTAAAATTCATTGCTACCAATCGCGTCACGCGTCAAGTTATAGTGAACGCACTATAGTAGAATATTTTTTCATCAAAACATTTTCCTGAATGAGGTTTACATGCAAAGAGGTTAAATACTCACTTTAGTTTTAATAGAACCACGGGTAAACAAAGATGGCCCTTAGTACTATTGATAGAACCACCGAAAAGAAAAAATACTCTCAATACTCAATTCTTTATTGCATTCGTATTACACAGCTGATGGTATAAAAAGTAAAAACATTTTATACTATTATATGGACCCTGTCGGGCACAGCAACATTAGGAGAGAGGAAGAGGGGAAGTAGTAATTCAAGCAATTCAATATTATTATAAATTATTAGATGTGTTTAATTGGGTGTAAAATTAAATTTTGCATTTGATGAAATGATTTTATTTTATTTTATGTAAGTAGGTTTGTACGAACACTTTTTACACGTCAATCATATTAAAAAAAAAAAAACGAGATGAGCTCGGGTTTTCCTATCTGACTACTCTGAGAAGAAAAGCCGAAACAAACTCAGAGGCCACAGTCTAAAACTGAGAGAAAAAATAAAAACAATAACCCACTTATTTCACATTCACAATAATTTAAAAAAAATATAATACTTCAAAAAGTAAATATTCATGTCATTGTATAATATATATATAAAAAAATAAATGTCAATGAGTAAATAATCTTGATCAGATTTACTTATTATTAAGTTTGTGCGTATACCTAGGTAGGTTTGGTATATATTACTTAATTATTTTTAATTTATGTAGGTATTGCATAAGAATAATGTAGGTAATTATTAAGAAATTCTTAGAAGTATTTTCATTAAATTAAAAAAATAAATTATGTTATTATTGTATTCATATTTTCATATTTATTTTTGTGTATATCAATATTATATTATTATTATATATTTCATAATGTTTGGTGAATAAGAGAGAGAATAATTTTATTTTGTAATCGATTTATCATCTAAAAACTCCTTTACTCAATAGTACGACTTGCATTCTTGGTTTCTTAGAACTACGCAGCCGAACCACGGGCAATAAACGAAAGTACCTACTTATTAACATCGTAACGTGATGCCTGAAACTGCCCAAGGGTAGATCGATTAGCTCGTCGTCCGGTAAGGACCGGGTCGACGGTGCGTTGTGTTCCACACGCGCCTCAAAGAGATGTCAGCACAAGTGTAGGGGTCCACTAGGGACGATGCCTGCCGGGGTCGCTGGAAAGTCCGGAAGGGATACCGAGTCTACGGGCAACACAGGCAACGAAAGGAACACGAGTGGTTTTTAGTCAGTAAGAGTCTGACACACCTTCCCGCTCCGCCCAGAGCTGGAGAAGTTATTTGATAAATTCCCACCCAAAAAAAAATAAAAATTAGATCGATGCGTTTAAATCACCTATATTTTGATACTTGTTTATATGTAGATAACGGCACAGGATAGCCTTTACTATACGATGACCACTTATTAAGTGGTCATCGTATTTGTGGGTGCTGACCCACAAATACGATGAACTTCAATATCATCACGATTATGCTAGGATATCGCAGTTCGTCGTGCACGTGGTACGACAGAGGATCATGATGACATCATCTGTCATCAGAAAACAGCCGCCATGCAGCCATCGATGTGACGCTCAACTATAACAGTAATCAGCCAGTGGCTATCCGACCTCTTCGGTGGTTCCTAACAACTTCGTAACAAACCTAGATGGCGCCACTTGCTGCGCCGTAATATGTATTAGGGACGAAATCTAGACTCCGAACAACTTATTAGAACTTTCTAATGAAAAACTCTAATAACACTTTGCTCGAACCAGAGATCAAACTCGGGACCCCGAACTCAGCAACGTCGCAGCCAGTAGTAGGCTCAGATCATAGAATGAATCTATGATGAAGAGTATTAATATGTATTTATTTATTTATATAATACATAAAAATCAAAAAAATCAAATCAATAGTAGATAAATAGATTGTATACGTCGGAGATAGTGGTGGTGGTGCATCGTGAGTTACGGACGAAGATAAGACGCCGGAAGTTGATGGTTGTGGCTCTGATGGATTAAGTTTTATATTTTTGTTAATTTGACTGCTTAATATGGTTTTATTCGCCATTGAGCTTTCGATATAACCCTCAGCTACTCCATCAGAGCTCCAACCACCGTGTCTTTTTATTGACGTAATATCCACCCCTGAATCCGCCAAGAAAGTCGCCGAAGTTCTTCTAAAACAGTGACCGGTGTAGAGTTCAACATCTTTATGTTTTAAATATTTAGCAATTTCCTTTGGCATATTGCTAATTTTATTTTTGCCGATGGCTTGTCGAGTACTTTTCCCATTCCGATAGTTTATACTAAATCTATTGTTTTCCATGTTGGTGGGACGTATTGCTTGGTATTTATGAATGATTTTAGTATATTGTCCTTGTACAATGAATGACCGATATTTCTTCGTCTTAGTTTCCTTTACATTAATCAGCAGCAACTCATTGGAATGATTTTCAACGTCCTCCACCTTTAAGTTTACAAGTTCACATCCGCGGCAAGCACCATTGAGTCCAAAAATCAAGGCCACCTATAACAAAGATAAAAAAACAGGTAAATATATAGAATAATTACCATTACTAAGATACGAAGTATTCATAGTTAAATCATGTATACTTTTGTGGCCAGAAAAATTTCGTCTACAATTCAACTTCGAGCTTCATTAAAAAAATTTTCCACATTTTGAGTCGTAAAAATTTTAGACTTCTTTGCGCAATGCCCTTCTGATTTTCTTTTTAAAAAAGCCAGTAATTTCGTGAATCTATTTATTTCAATGCTGTGTTTGATGCTTATAAATTGTAGCTTTCAGTTTTGAGTATATGCACCAAAGTGTATTCGGATTCTTTGTCTTGGATAAATAATCAAAATAGACAAGAAGTACTGATTCTGAAATTGATAGGCCTATCGCACTTCTCCACGTTGAAAATTCTTCATAAGTTTTTAAATAATTTTCCTTGGATTTTGTTGGAAGCAAATTATTTATAATTGCGGCAGCATTTGCACTGCTGGAATCCGACAATTCACTGTCACTGTCGCTTTGATTTAACATCGTAACGTATTTTTAGAACATTAACTTATTTATAAAAATAAATTAAAATAAACCTAACGTTTATGTATTTGAAGAAAACAAAAACGCGGCAAATTGCTAGACTAATATTTTTTTGTCGGAAAAGCAAAGGCATCAAGCTCATACGGCCTCGTTGGTTTTCGTAATTTTATTTAATAATCATAACTGCATAATAAATGCATATTCCTTTTTCAAAAATATGTATAATGCTTTATATACAAACTCAATGGTGTAAACACAGATGTAGTTCAGTATAAATTTCGGTAAGTATTCCAAATTTAAATCACATTCTCCCCCTAGAGGATGAATGAAATTCAGTACAATTTTCTTTCCCTATTTTTAACAGATTAAAAATGACTATTGTTATGTTCGCTTTTTGTGGCCTAGAATGTCACTTTTTTGAGCAAGTGGTAGGAAAAATAAATTATGATACGATTTTTTTTTTATGTGGTAAATCATCAAATATCTTCTCCCGCTCTGGGCGGAGCGAGAAGATGTGTCAGACTCTTACGGACTAAAACCCACCCGTATTCCGTCCGTTGCCTGTGTTGCCAGGGGCCTCGGTAACCCTTTGGTACATTTCGGCGACCCGAGATTATGATACGATGCAGTTTTGTTTATGACTACATTTTCAAGGTTTATTCGTGTGTGTGGTTTAAGTGCTTGTGGCTAAGTAATAACAGCCGCACGGGTCGATCGATCAGGTTAAGCTAAGCTTGCCGCGGTTGGTCCGTGGATGGGTGACCATCTTTACATACAGAGACCCCTCCGTGCCTCGGAAAGCACGGTAAGCCGTTGGTCCCGGCTATTATTTCTGGATCTTTGACAGTAGTTACGGGTAGTCAGAAGCACGAAGGTTTGACAACCAGTCTTACCAAGGGGTATCGTATTCCGGGTGTCACCACTGTGTGGATCGCCCGGAGGACACGGTGGAGCATACGGTGGAGGTCTGCCCGGCTTGGGCAGAGCACCGCCGTGTCCTCGTGGAGGCGATCGGCGGCAGAGACCTCTCGCGTCCGGCCCTGGTTCAGGCCATGGTACGGAGCGAGAGAGCATGGGCAGCCGTCACCTCCTTCTGCGAAGCAGTAATGCTCGCGAAGGAGGAGGCGGGACGGTTGAGGGAAAGGCAAGTTTCGCGCCCTCTCGCCCCTAGCCGCCGCAGGAGACGCCCAGGGCGTCGGGAATCCCGGGCGGATTTCCGGCCACCGTAGGCGCGGGCTTGCGGACGGTGAGCAATGGGTAGCTCACCGTCCGGTAAGGACCAGGCCCGGGTCGACGGCGCGTTGTATTCCACGCGCGCCTCAAAGAGATGTCGTCAGCACATAGTAGGGGTCCACTAGGGCCGATGCCTGCCGGGGTCGCGGGAAGGTACTTATGGGTCACCGAGGCCCCCGCAACACAGGCAACAGGAAGGAATACGGGTGGGTTTTAGTCAGTAAGAGTCTGACACACCCTCCCGCTCCGCCCAGAGCGGGAGAAGTTATTTGGTGATTTCCCACCCTAAAAAAAAAAAAAAAAAAAAAAGGGGTATCGTATTGCGGGATGGCTGAGGGAAAGGCATGTTTCGCGCCCTCTCGCCCCTAGCCGCCGCAGGAGACGCTCTGGGCGTCGGGCATCCCAGCCGGATTTCCGGCCACCGTAGGCACGGGCTTGCAGACGGTGAGCAATGGGTAGCTCACCGTCCGGCAAGGACCAAGCCCGGGTCGACGGCGCGTCGTATTCCACGCGCGCCTCAAAGAGATGTCAGCAAAAATGTAGGGGTCCACTAGGGCCGATGCCTGCCGGGGTCGCGGGAAGGTACTTATGGGTCACCGAGGCCCCCGCAACACAGGCAACAGGAAGGAATACGGATGGGTTTTAGTCAGTAAGAGACTGACACACCCTCCCGCTTCGCCCAGAGCGAGAGAAGTTATTTGATGATTTCCCACCCTCAAAAAAAAAAAAAAGGCGTATCGTATTACCCAGTAACTGGGTTGTGGAGGTCAGATAGGCAGTCGCTTCAGGTAAAATACAGGTATTCAGCTGCATCCGGTTAGACTGGAAGCCGACCCTAACATAGTTCGGAAAGGGCTAGGCAGATGATGATGACATCGATTGTTTAGTCATTATTTGTTTTCCTCATATTTATTAGAATTAATTTATTTCCTTTAAATTAATGATTAAACAATTAGTAATATTTAGTCATAATAAGCCTATTTCCAATTGTTTTGCGGTGACTATGAATCACTCAACGCAATGAAATCATAAGCAAAAATACATACTTATAAATATTTTTATGATTTTTTTTTAAATTCGTATATGCTTAGAATAGAAGCTTTGGGAAATATTTAACAGCGTCAAAAAACTATCTGTAAGTACTTTTAAAATAGGTCAGCGGAAAATTCCATAGTTAACTGTTGTATTTAATTTCAGAAAACTAAAATTCAATAAGTTGCTTTCCATCCAAAGGTGAATGGCAGATTTCGTACTGCTTACTTTTTTTGTTGTTTTGTTATAGAATTTGTACCACATATTAAGGCAACTAAGCCATTTATTTTCATGTAAGTGTACTATTTTTAGAAGTTCGGATTAACTAATAATATTTAAAAAAGATATCAATAACTACACGTAATTTAGTCGTAAACTAAACGTTGTATTTAATTTCAGAAAACTAAAATTCAGTAAGTTGCGATTAAAAATCTTTCACTATAAGACCAATTATGAAATATGAAAAAAAACCTGCTGTTCCCTACAATGTGCAATGCCTACGCGATCGAAGTGTACGGAAATAGTACTGTACGGAAATAGTACATTACTGCCGCGATCTGTAATGACAGCGTTGCTGGCAGCGATAATGATGGCGGAAAGCTCAGCGTAGCGCAGCTTTGCAGCTCTTGATGGACAAGCTAGAATAAAGGCCGAGAGCGAAGGTCGAGGCCTTTATAGCGTCGACAGCAGGGGCTGCAATGATGACCAAACTTGAAGGCCGAGAGCGTAGCTAAGCTAAGCTCGAGGCCGCATCATAGCGTGGCCAGCAACGCAGTCATTGCGGACCAATGCTTGCATACCTATAGTGCTTTACTCAAACAATGCGTGTAATTTAAATAAAACCAGCTTTGTATAGTAATAATTTATTTAAAATCTTTTTGTACCTGTTATAACTGGACAATACTGGATTTTCAAAGGAAATTATAATAATAATAAAATAATTATTATTTATTTCAGAAAAAAACACAATTATAAGATTCACAAAAATAAATTTTAAATGTATATTATAGAAAAAAGTGTATCGTTGTTGCCTGTACTAATGAAAAAAATCGTTGTAACACAGACACAAGAAATTGCTGGTGGCTAAAACTCACCAGCAATGAAATGCCATACAATTTTGCTGGTGCCAATTCAAGAAGCACGGAAAGGTCGACTTTGCTCAAAGAAGGTTGTCATTGTCATTTTTGAGTAAAGTTAATTATATCTATATTTACGTATTTCAGAGTTGGTCTAAAAGTAAAAGTTGATAATTTTCATGAGTAATAGATACCCTCCCTTAAGATATCTCCCTCTTAACTCCGAGGAGTTAATTTACGCGGACGGACAGGCACGTATCCAGACTTTTGGTTCGGGGGGGGGGACAAACATTGAAACAACCATGTGAACTGTGTGAAAATCGCTGTAATCACTGTACTATACTATAATTATATAAGTATTTTTCTGTTTCCGCTGGCAGCCATTACGTCTAGTACCATATCAGGATCTGGCGCTGAAGCGGAATGAATAGACAATAGAGCGAGACCAGTAAGCCTCTCGCCCGCCATTCTATTCCTTAGGAAGGATTTTATTCTCTTTAGGCATGAAAATGACCGCTCCACAGATGCCGTTGAAACCGGAAGGGTGGCCAGAATATGTATTAGCCTGTTAATGGTAGGAAAGAAAACTTTGTCACACGTGTCTAAAATTTCCATAATTTCGACTGGTTTCTTATCTGTGTTTTTCCACTTGGCACACCACATACTGTACTCTGCTTTTATTAGTGATTCTCCAACACTTTCTTCCCAATAAATTTTCATATTTTCTAATTCACTTATTTTCCTCTCGTCCACATTTTTCGGAAGAATAATTTCTAAAGACGAAAGCAGCTCTCTTTGATTCGCAAATCTATCATTCATGACAGATATCAAATCGTCCAAGCACGGTATAAAAATAGTTCTTCTGAAGTATTCTTCAGCAGTATCGCTGGGAGGGTTGCTTCGTGCAGTTTGGTGGGCAGTAACTCGAAGACGCTGAATTTCTATTTGCAAGACATCTTCCGCTATTTTGCAGCATGCGTTATATATTTCTGAGAATACCGGGTTAACATCGTCACGTATCTCTTTTAGTTTTCCGATAATGTCATCGGAAAATTTCATAGCAGAGGCCAGGTCGTGTGTAGGGTTCTGCAAATATGCTGACAGTGGGAGAGTATAACTGAAAAATCTTTCACAGGTTTTTAGAGAAATCAAGAAACTACTCTTTTCCATCGCAGCTATGAGTGTAGAGGCAGTTTGGGCGACAGTTCTGTTTGTGTAGGATAGTTCTCTTAATGTAATGACAATAGGTTCGAGTAACTCACCAAATACATTTATAGAGTCGTGACGTTCTATAAACCTGACCAGTCTTTTTTTCTTACTTTCTGGTGTGAGCTTTTCCACATTTTCCTTGAACTGTTTCCCGGCCATTGCATTGTTGCGAAGTAAATTGCAGACTTCCTTCACAACGCCTATTGAATTTCTCACCTCGGGAACTGAAAGAGCTTTTGAAAGAACTAGGTTCAGACGATGTGCTGAGCAATGTACGTATGTGGCCTTAGGAAATTCTTTTCTGATTCTCGTCTGCACACCACTTATGTGTCCTCCCATGGTAGCAGCTCCGTCATACCCCTGACCAACTAGTTTATCGAGATTCAAACCAATCTCATGACATTTCTTTAAAATTTCTGCACTTATATTTTCGGTACTTAGGTCGTGTATTTCAATGAAACTGAGAAAGTCCTCCCTCAAAATACCTTTATAAACGTATCTCGCACATAAAGACAATTGCTCGGTTCCACTCACATCTAAAGTTTCATCGCCAAGAATCGCGAAACACTCTGAACTATTTATTTGTGTCACAACTTTTTTCTGAATTATCTTTCCGCAAGTATATATTATTTAATTTTGAATAATAGGGCTAAAATACGTTGCATTTTTAGGGGTTGTAATGATATGATCTTTCAGGATATTATCATAGCTTGCTCGGTATCGTAGCAGAGCCCTGAATTTTCCATCTTTACCAAGTGGCTTTTCTAAAGTCAATGGTCCACTGTCTTTGTCTCCACGAAGCGGCAACTCTTGCTCTCCACAGAAGATGATAGTTTCGATTATAGGTTTTAGTGCTGTTCTATTTCTTTCCTTTTCTTTGAGCCTTTGATCATTAAGCAGCGATGCAACGTCTATAGCTGCTGAATCCATTACGCGTAAGAAATTTTCTGCGCATAACTTAGAAAACTGGTGATATTTAGCAGCAGAATGTTCGCGAAATCTCTCTGTTGCATCTTTCCAATTATCAAATGGTTTGCTGACAAAACTTCCAAGTGTTTGGTGGGAACCTTTTCCAGCGGTGCCTGATGAAAAGACAACGCAATATTTACAGAACACACCATTCCTCCTCGGCGATCCATTCTCTTCGAAATCTAAGTTTCCTCTTTCCAAAGCTACTAGCCGGAAACGAAAATGACGCATCTGGGACAAACAGCTGTGTAATAATATTTTTTTTCTGTTCATCTGTGAGTACAAGAGGAGGATACTATGTGTTATATATGGCATTAGAAACCACGCCGATATCAGGAAAAGTTTCACTTATAATCATTGTATCTAAACTGCATGTTTTTGAAGTTGAACATTCTCTTTCATCTCTACATCTTCCAGCCGGTTCGGCTGAAATCACATTTTTTTCTGTAAATTTTGACGAAGTTGTTTCTAGTTGTCTACTATCAACAGCAGAAGCCATGCTTGGAGTAGTTTTTTCCTCGCTAGTAGTAACAATTTTTTTTGCCACTGGCTTGAAAAAGTTGTCAATTCTCTTCATTTTAGCAGCAGCAATTTATATACGTTCAAACAAGCACAAATCAAGAAGCACTCACATTTCACACATTACTTTACTTTATTTAAGTAATCTGTGATGGATAGGGCGAACGGTCCAACAAATTATGACGTCTGCAGGTCCAAAATTGTCCAATACTATCTCACGTACGTAACGGACTGGCGATTTGGCGAATCCAATGAAAACAGTGGTTTTGAAGTTGTTTTCCTTTATTTCACGGCACGGGCAAAGTATCAGGTGAACCAAGTCGGAAGGAATTTACTCTACTCTCTATGAAACTGAAACCAATATCAAAATAAACTGGTCTATTGCACTATACTGTCACTATTGCAGAGGTATTTCACTTTTCTTCTCGCTTGTCGCTCTCGATTCTCACTTGAATCGCTCTCGAAATAAACTGACATGCAGGTTCCCGGACTCCCGCCCCCGCCGTATTTATACTACATTTTCGTATTCTGGAACACTGTGGAATATTGCGCCATCTACTACCTGGTAGCAGAAAGTTATGGAAGCTTCTCGATATTTCGCTACTCAACGCGACGATCTTTCTACTATTAGTTTTTCTACTCGACGATAGATGTCGTTCATTACTGTTTTCGTTCTCGGTTTCTCTCTAAATAGGTTAGATGGCGCTACTAGTAACGTCGCTTACATAATCAGATCAAGATCTATCTATATTTTTATTTTACCTACTTATTGAAAGAACACGCAAGCGAATAAATAAACAGATGGCTTAAAACGTTTTTTTTTTCAGTCAGATTTCGGGGGGGGATAAATCCCAACTATCCCTCCCTCTGTATACGTGCCTGCGGACGGAGAGACAAAAGTATTTTTTTGGGTGAGAAATTATCAAATAACTTCTCCTGCTCTGGGCGGAGCGGGAGGGTGTGTGAGACTCTTACTGACTAAAACCCACTCGTATTCCTTCCGTTACCTGTGCGTTGCCAGAGGCCACAGATTCTTTCTTTCTTTCTGTTGACTCTACAATATTCTGACAAAAAAAAAATGATTATGAATAACCTATCACACTGTATTTATTTATTTAATTAACAGTTTATGTACACACATATAAACAGAAAAATACGTACAAAGGTGATGCTTATTTCTAAAGAAATCTCTTCTAGCTTACCTGCGATAGGACAGTAGACAAAGAGATGTAGACACCGTGTGTAAAAGTAGAAGAGAAAACAAAATACATAAAAAACAACAAGAAAGAAAAACTATTCACTAATTTAAATATACAATAAGAGAATATACTTACATAAATACATACTTCTAAAATAAATATCACTAAAATACTTATATATAATTAATGGTATAAAATAATAAATACATAATATGCAACTATGGCAAAGTGGAAAGATAGTGTTCTTAGTATATATTTCAAAATTGGTCTGTATATCTTTTCAGTACAGTTTTACGCGCAATCGCACCCAGGACCTCACGCTCAGTGGTCGAACAGAAGCTAGTATAAAACTACTTTGATATACTAGAATCTTTGGGGTTGCTCGTTCCAAACACTACGCTGCGGCAAGGGCTGAGAGAGAGGCTGTTTCAATTCCCGGTGGCCCGTACAACCTTGTTAAAGTTTGCACCGCCCGGGGCGGGCGATAAAGATACTCAACGGCGTCTCTCTGCGATTGGATATCTTTACTTGCTCTTTGGCGGAATTCCAGAGGGTGACACTTAACATATTGTCCTCTGTATGAGTTGTCTGTACTCAGAGTTTATTTTAAATTAAATGAAATTGGGAATACAATGTTGTATTGAGTTCCACCTGTAAAAACAGATGTGAGTGGTTATAAACATAACCATCGGATTCTCTTCACCACAGATTACATATACTAGCTCCTGACTCGGAAGGTTCTTATGGCAAGTGGGTGTTCTTAAGGGCCAGCCTGACAGTCGCATATGATGTGTAACATCTGACATCTCACCTTGGTAATAAGCAACTGAGCAGCGCCAGAAATTAACCGCAAAATTTAAAAAGTTAAATACTGAATTCTTTATTCGAATAATTATTCATTACTAGTAGTCGCCCACTGGGCGAAATTCCCCCTCTACTTACAACCTATATAGTACTTTCAAAATCAAAATATTTTATTTCACATATACCTACATGGGCACTTAGGAAACGTCAGTAACTATAGCAGGAAAGCCACATGTGCAGAAGGAATTATTGCCAAACGCCCTTGTCTTGAACGTACTTACTAATTCCATGAGTAGGTACACTAATTTCATGTTATTATAAAGTACATATTAATTCCATGTTATTAAAAGTACCTACTTATTCCATGCTCAAACTGTCACTTCCTGTTACACACTTCCGTCCGTTCACGAAATCACTCTGAACAGAAAGCGAGAGGACAGATGTTACATCAAAAATAGAGATAAGTATCTACTTACCAAGCCTTAAGAGGGTGCGTTCAGAAAGTTAACAACGTTGCAAATAGCTATCAAATATTTTGCGTATTGATTAATTTGTCAGTAATGAAATGAAAAATTCTAAATGAAATATCGCTCTGCACTAAAATATTAATTAGGAGTTGACCTCCACCCTTTTTATGATGAAAGGAGTTCCTGATAGGCCAGACATTTTTTACAAATCGATGTCAATAATGAAATAGCTGTCAACGCACCCCGCGCGCAGCCCACAACTCAGAGCATGCGGATAACGTTGCATGAATTTACAGATGCATCAAAATTTAATGCTCATAGTAACACTAGCGCTACAGTTTATTACCAAAGCTCCAGAATTATTTTACAGTACAAATTTTATGCCCTGACGAGGCTTCTGTGTTCACGGGCGAGTGTGTGACTTTTTTGGAAGCTTGTCTTTTCATAAAGATACATCACAATATTGACAAAGCCGTTATTTTCACAGACTCTCTTAGCTGTCTGTAAGTCTTAGTAGCCTCTCAAAAATAAATTGCACAGTTCCCTTGTTTTAAAAATTAAAAAGTCTTTATTGGTGCCGATTCCCTTGTTCACAAACTAAACTAAATTTAAGTTCAGTGCATCTTTTTCTTTCTATTTCATTAAGAAAAGGACAGAAGATAAATTTTAGTTTAGTCCTGTCAAATTAATAGCGCTAGACGTAAATTGACGTAATTTTAGTAGGCAAGTTTTTATTCACGTCTAAACCTGTATGGAGTAATGACAGGCGCGGATTAATTTGACAGGACTAAACTAAAATTTATCTTCTGTCCTTTTATTAATGAAATAATCGTGTTCGAGACTCCTCTCTCTGTAAGTATGGGTTGGAAGACATCTTCTTTGAATGCTTGAACAATGTCCTAGTCTTTCAAATTCAAACTCAAAGCATTTATTTCAATTAAACCATTTACAGGCACTTTTGAATTGCCAAGGAGTCGGTTAGTTAGAAATATGAAGCTAGTTGCCACTTCCAAAGCGTAGTAGGTACCTATGGAGAAGAACGGGCAAGAAACTCCATGGACACTCTTTTAAATTATATTGTTACATAAAGATTAAGTATAAATAATGTTGAATTTATAACTTAATGTGATGACGATGTAAAAAAAAGCTATATTAAAAAAAAAAAAAAAATAAGCAGAGCTTTAGATTTATATAGGCGTCTCCCAAAATTGAAAATCCCTCTTCCGACTAAGGTCCTTACTAACATATTCGTCTTCAGGACTGCTTGGAGCGCTGATGACATTCATCCGTCACAATAATATAAAAGTCATGAATATTCAGACTGTGTGGGTGGTGGTATGCGTATATTTTGTTTTAACCATTATAATATTTATTTATCCCTATTTTTTGTTTGTTTCAGTCCCGTACTGACCCTATAAGATCAACAGTGTGTTCAACTGTATCAATCGAAGAATCTTACTTAATTTTTTTAAACTTTTAATTAAATTCTTTTTTTTTCGTGCACACTTGATTTTTTAACTCACTTTAGATATTGGCAGAATAGTCAGTGCTAGCCTTTAATTAAAAAAAAATATATAATAGAAGATGGATGAAGGATGAGCAAACTTTTTAAAATAATCATCGTTCAAAAAGACACGCGAATGTGATACTTAAATTATGTACTTATTATACATACAAATATATAAACTGCTATTTAAATCAGGTGTTGGTTGGCGCCAGATCGTAGTGTGGTTGCGACATCGGTACGGACCGAACGCGAGCAACGTTCGCTTTTCCCGCGCGAATACGAAATTTAAAAGTGACGTTTGTTTTTTTTATAAATAAATAAATATTATGCCTATGCTTTTTTGAATTCGGAACAAAATGGGCAGTTAATATTTTTTTAATTTAATTTTTGTTGTTGGACTTGTGTTTTGAGGACTAATAGAAGAGAGGATTTAGCATTTTTTTTGTCTCTAAGGCTGTGTTAGTGATAAGGTGTCATGGCTTACACGTAAGTATATTATATTACTTATATTATTATTTTACTTATATTCCGTATTTTTTAAAAATTATATTCAGGCGCCACTCTTTTCAACAACGTTCATATAACCATGTAATTGGTGTTAGACGTGCATTGAATTTTAACGACCGCAGCGCGTCTTATTCGGGCAAAACCTTTTTTATTGACGAGAAAAAAATGAAACAGTTTAAGCGATTTTATAAAATACGAAACCATAACAAATTAACGAGTCATTAAAATAAATAAGAACGAAGTTTTGTTTATTTGTTAAACCTGACCCAATCTCGGACAAACGTTGCTTTTATAAATCAACACGAAATTAATTATTGCATCAAAATTTCATATACATTAACGGTCAGTGGTTCGTCTTAGAGGATATTTACCTCGTAGCATATACCTTAAATATCTAGGTTATCAAAACTTACTCATGGCGATAAAATGTTAAAAATGCGAATCAAATTGTATTAGATTATTCTCAATCGAAATCTCTTTTTCAACTAACCCAAAAATACTACTTTATTTGGATCTTAAATGAATATTTAAATATAGATCTGGTAAACCCTTAAGGTATATGCCTACTAAATAGTCCCAGATAGGATTATAAAATAATGTAGACACAAAAATCACCAATAAAAAATGCTTCTATAAATTTTGGATACCAAGACCTCAATAAAATTAAAAACCCTTTTTAGTCCTTGGTACAAACTGTTTTATTATTAAATTTATTTCAGACTAAATTTATATAGTTTACATAATCACAAGATCACATCACAACAAGATGAAATTACGGTCAGTGGGTCGTCTTAGGCGCGGGCAAAAAGTTAGTAACCTAAAATTGTACCTTTATTCAGTGTTGGAATCGGATAGATAAAAAAATATTGTACGTTTCGTTCGAAAAGATAGTATTTATAAAAAAAAAATATCGTACTTCTTGGAAAAACAGAATTAAACACGAAAATCTCTCCTAGTATAACACTTTAAAGGAAGAATAACCAAGAAAATATAGAAAACACAATATAATAATCAAATAAACTTTAAATTAAACATTTTTTGGGTTTTCTGCAATCTGTTCAATGCACTGCATTCCGTCATTATTTTTGTCATTGGCTCTTACCATTTATTCCGTGGACTCGAAATCCGTGCAATTACCACTTTGGTAAGTTTTATTGCATGGCATGAAATGATGACAGTGAGATAACTTGTCAACATACAAATTATCGTATTTTTTGCGTAGGTACCATCATTTAATGGCTTATTACCAGCAGGCTTAGCATGACGCCTCCTATTTCTTCTGTACAAAGTGACATTTAATTACTCCATTTTTGACATGGCACCGTATAAATCCTTCTGCAATCTGTTATTTTGTCTTTCGTTTGTAACCATCTTTGTCTAGGTCCTTTTTTATGTCGACTTATTTCAGAAGAAAGTTTCTATCCGACTGTCAAAATCACACTGACAACTGACAGTTGTCTAAGGTACTGAAGACAATTTGCGTTTTTCTACTCGACGGCCACAAAGTATATACAGTTATCTACAAAATCATGATTTTACAGGAGAGCGTTTTGAACGCAACTGTGATAATCAATAGAAGAATAAGGCTATCTTCTCCTATTTTACATCATTACCAAGGCAGTACCAAGGAAATGGTCAAGGCCAATATTACTATAATATTTTTTTGTTTCAAAATACGGTACCTCGACACTTTGAGAAAAAATGTTGTAGTTGTCTTTATATACGTGACTTACCTAATGTCAGTAAAAATTGAGAATCAAACAGAAAAAAAAAGTATGACAAAACAATGAATTCTTATTCGAATTGTGTGAAAGAGTGAATTTCGTAAAAACTGCAGTTGTCTCTTTCTACTTTGCTGTCGTGGTACTTTCTACACGGAACGTCATTTTCTCTATAATATTCTTCCGTAGACAAAACGGTGCTTGTGCTAAGCCTGCTGGAGCTCCAAATCTATTGTTCTCCAAACAATTTCACTCCATATATTGATTCCCAAGAGCTCCATAATTTTATTAGTTAAATAATAAAATAAAAAAATAATTCTCAGTGGCTTCAAACCCAATTGCGTAAGGTCAACAAAACACAAATTGCTAACATGAATGTTATAATTTCTTGGTAAATAGTTTCGGTACATATGCAGTCAAACAAATCAATCTTATGAAAAATCTTATCAATCTTATTAAGTATGAAGTTAAAGAATTATAAATTACGTAACTTCATATTGTGTGACATAAACTCAATTTGTGATGACAGAAAGTGCATTGTCAGATTATTGTTTTAAATTCTACAATAGGTATAAATACACACTTAGCATAAGACTGCCTATGTTCTGAAACTATTTACCACGAAATTATAACATTAATGTTAGCAATTTGTGTTTTGTTGACCTTACGCAATTTGGTTTGGTGCTCATAGGAAAGATTTTATTTATAATTATTATATTGCTTTTTAATTTGGAGCCGGGAATAAAATAATGGAGCGCCAGGGAATAAGCCCCTTTAATAAGGATAGTATATCGTAGTTTATGACAAATAATCGTACAAATACTATAATTATCGTACAAAATACAACACTGCCTATATCAGTATTGTAATTATGTCTGTATTGTTAGTACACCTAACATGCCTATGGCTGACATCCACTGGTTTTAAAAAGGACCACAATCGAGTCATCTAACAGTAATTACTAATTACCTACCTGAATATAATACCTACATATTAATTATAAACCGCCTATGCAACACACTTCAATTAAGCGGAAGTAGAAACCGCATACAATCAAAGGCGCCTGTGTACAATCCGATGGGGCCTTATCTACTGATAAATAATCAAGTTATTGTTATAATCGCCAAGTACGATAAGTATCTACACACATTTTATTTATATTGTTGACATTGGCGCCGATTCCCTTGTTCACAAACTGAACTAAATTTAAGTTCAGTGCATCTTTTTCTTTCTATTTCAATAAGAAAAGGACAGAAAATACATTTTAGTTTCGTCCTGTCAGATTAATCAGCGCCTGTCACTACTCTATACAAGTTTAGACGCGATTAAAAACTTGCCTACTAAAATTACGTCAATTTACGTCAACCGCTGATTAATTTGACAGGACTAAACTAAAATGTATCTTCTGTCCTTTTCTTATTGAAATAGAAAGAAAAAGATGCACTGAACTTAAATTTAGTTTAGTTTATGAACAAGGGAATCGGCGCCATTGACTAAGTACTAATAATAATGTAAATTTGAAAGTTTGTATGTTTGTTACTCAATCACGTGAAAACGGCTGAACGGATTTGGATGGGCACACAGATCATTTATAACGTGGATTAACACATTAGCGTGTAGTCGCTTAGTTTATGCCCTGGCTAGAGGCCTTAATTTATTGAGGCATCCACAGGAACGTTCGGTAAAGCAGTCGACAACCTGGGGGGTAACCATCACCTCTTATAGCAGTATTATTTCAATATTACTTTAGCGTGAGAAAGAAATGGAGCTATAAGTCCTGTATAGCTCCATCACTTTCCCGCTGTGAAGTAATATTATAATAATACTGCTATAAGAGGTGATGGTTACCCCCCAGACCTGAGGTTGACCTGCGAAAGCCAATTATAAAAAAATAACACACATAACATAACATAACATCACGCATAGTTTCCCCGAAGAGTTGGGCAGAGGTGTACCTGAAGTACACCCACATTTCGCCAGTTATGTTTAAGTCCCATGTAATAGGGGGCGAGCCTATTGCCATCAACCGGGCACAAATCCAGACTCCGTGCTGTTAATGAAAAATTACAAATAGAAAAACCCGATAACACTTTGCCCGACCCGGGAATTGAACCCAGGACCTCATGCTCAGCAGTAGCGCTTCCGACAACTAGACCAACGATGCAGTCCAAAAAAAAGGCAGAAAAAAAATAGGATAGATATACTTTTAAACCCGTTAAGTACGTTCCCGTGGTATATTTACCAAAATCCACGCGTTTGAAGCCGCGGCAAAAAACTTATAATGTACTAAAAGAAAATAGGTACATGATTTTAATTGTTACCATGAATCCAGCACACGATTCTAGAAACCGTAGAAATTTTTCTTATAGATCATCTAGCGAAGCGTCTCTGCTTCAAGTCTGGCAAAATTTGCTTTGTTCTGTCAGTTTGTTGGTCTACCAGGTCGTATTTTACAACCGATCTAGACGAAACTTGGTATACAGGTTTTACGACTTTATAGATATTTTTTGTCGTCGGGATTTTTGGTTGGATTGGGTATTTCCTCCAAAAAGGAGGCTACTGGATAACTCCGCCTTGTAAGATCCGATTTCAATATTTTTTTTGTTATTTGAAAGGTAGTAATTTTAAGTTGGTCTCATATAAATTTGGTGTAGATCTGATGGTGATATTCGGCGTGATGAGCAGAATAGATCCTCAAAATGCAGTAAATTACTCAATTTTAGATTTCTACCAAGTGGAATCGGCTAGTATATTATTTGTTGCAAAAAAGTTTAATATCCCTTGAAAAAATATAACGCTGGTGTGTCTAGAATCATGTATTTATTTTTTGCATTTTGCGCGTGGACGGTCCACAATTACATAAAAAAACTACAAATTTCTGCCGCTAAGCAGTGTTTGTGCTTTAGTTTTTAGGGTGCCTCTGAAATTATAGATTTTCTGACCCTTTCAATTTTAGTTTTGGATATCGATGACTTTTGTGAGACTCTCTGAAGACTCTCTCAATGCCATTCTCTATTACATACTGGATTTAAAAAATCGCCTCGTTGGTCTAGTCGCAATCGAGCATGAGGTCTTGGGTTCGATTTCCGGGTCGGACAAAAAGTTATTGGGTTTTTCTATCTGGAAATTCTCAGAAGCATCCCTAAGCCTGGATTTGTGCCCAGTTGATGAAAATAGGGTCCCCCCTTGTTACGTGGGACTTAAACATAACTGGCGAAATTGGGTGTACTATAGGTACCTACCTACACCTCTGCCTAACCGTTCGGGGAATACAGGCGCGATGATACTGGTAATGGGATGAGAAAAAAAATCGAAGAAAAATAATATGAGGACGGGATATCTGACGAAGATCGCGAGAGCGCGATGGCATAGACATTCTGCGAAAACCTGGCAATATGTACACGAATGCTTCGTGTCTGAGCTATCTCAGGCACGAAGCATTCGGGTACATATTTTCTCTCTCACAGCAGGTTGAAAACCTCGTTTTGCTTATTTGCGTAGGTATTAAGAAATAAGCATTGCCAAAGACGAAAATTAATTCGTAAATATGAATAAATATCAGGTCAAAATAACTTAAAACAGAATAAGAATAGGTGCCGTGTCGAAACGGTAATAACCAGCTATTATTATATTTTCAGTTGTTAACAAAATTATCATGACAATGGCCGTTTACAACGCATAATATAATAATATGAAATATCCAGCCTTGGCTTTATGCTAAATATCTAATTATCTATTTTGAAAAAAAAAAATCGTTAAATTTTAACCTTAATTGGAACAAAATCCTTTATCTACACCCATGCTATAAATCCTCTATAAAAGTTTCTGAAATAGTTAGCTTATTGCCAACATTAATTACGCAACTCCTTTTAGCGCCGTTATAAAAAAAAAACGTATTGGTTATTCAAATTCACGTCGTATCCCGCCATTTTTGTTCGATATAATATTGCAAAAATTATTAGTTATTTATACAATTGTTGTATAACAATTGTATAAATAACTTTTATTTAAACGGCAGCACAGTTTACTTGTAAAACTGTGACAGTATGTGAAGCTAACAGATTGTCAAAGGACAGTATTTACCACTACAAATGAACTTTTTCCTTTGCTTGTGCTGTGAGACCTTGCTTCTTGCCAAATTTCATGATTCCAGGTCAACCTTTAAGGTTTGATTTATTTGCGAGTAAGTATCAAAATATGTCGCTTAGATAGCCGTATTTTTTACTTCGTAAGCTTGATTTTTTTTAGAGCTCCATGGGACCGTAGACCTACGAGTTTGATATAAATTTCAACGACAGACAACGAAGTGATCCTATAAGGGTTCCGTTTCTCCTTTTGAGGTACGGAACTGTAAAAACTGAAAATAATGTTTAATAACAATGTGTGCCTCCCGGCTGCGTCAAAAAGGTCCATTTCAGCATTGGTTGTTTTTTTTAACGTCTAAATTACATAGGACAGTCCTCCAAAACCATCGCCCGTCACCGCTTCCTAGTGGTTTAGCTGGGAAGAAGAAGTGGCGCAGCAAACTCCCCAGCATTAGCCAGCTATTCGCAAAACTACTAAGTTACTAGAAAGGTCACTAACCGTTTTCCTTCAGTGCGCTTAACAACTAGTCCAGAATGATAAGAGCCTGATAATCTGTATTTTCTTGTAGACCTCACTGGTTGGAAACACTGACCTATTTAGGCCGTTTCAATCCATCTATTGTGGCACTGTATATGGATACGTGGTCACTATGATAGTGCGATACAATCCATAAGATGAACTTATGGCTCCTTCGAATATAAATTTGCTATTTTAAATATCCTAAATTATTGAGCAGAGAAAGAAGGGTCTCGTTGGGAGTTCGGTTGTGGGGTATTTTTGCACTTCAGGCAAATCCAAGTTACCTGCCTGTCTAATTCTAACCCAATCTCCTTATAACAAATGAATAAAATACATACACACTAATATTGGCAAAGAATTCCATTTTCAAAATTTGAACTTGAATTTGTTTTTTTTATTATATCGTTTACAAGTGGCCAGTTCTAAAAACTTTCAGTGTCGCCTTCGTACTTTATTGCAATCTAATATCAAACTGTGAATACTTATACAGTCCATATTATTGTCACGTTTAGCAATATTATTAGCAACTCTGTTAAGAATGAGACAGATGGAAAGATGGATATTGGCGCCAATTCCCTTGTTCACAAACTAAACTAAATTTAAGTTCAGTGCATCTTTTTCTTTCTATTTCATTAAGAAAAGGACAGAAGATTAATTTTAGTTTAGTCCTGTCAAATTAATCAGCGCCTGTCACTACTCCATACAAGTTTAGACGTGATTAAAAACTTGCCTACTAAAATTACGTCAATTTACGTCAAGCGCTGATTAATTTGACAGGACTAAACTAAAATTTATCTTCTGTCCTTTTCTTAATGAAATAGAAAGAAAAAGATGCACTGAACTTAAATTTAGTTTAGTTTGTGAACAAGGGAATCGGCACCATTGTACACAGTATTCAAAAAGACTAAAACACGAATCATCATCTGCCTGCCTTTTCCGAACTATGTTGGGGTCGGCTTCCAGTCTAACCGGATGCAGCTGAATACCAGTATTTTACATGGAGCGACTGCCTTTCTGACCTCCACCACTCAGTTTCTGGGTAACACGATACCCCTTGGTAAGACTGGTTTTCAGACTT
Source organism: Atethmia centrago (assembly GCA_905333075.3). Classification (NCBI taxonomy): domain Eukaryota; kingdom Metazoa; phylum Arthropoda; class Insecta; order Lepidoptera; family Noctuidae; genus Atethmia; species Atethmia centrago. The sequence continues at coordinate 23,811,025 of HG995385.1, forward strand.
TCGGGCTTCTGACGACCCGTAACGACTGTAAAGATCTACAAATAACAGGCGGGACCAATGGCTTAAGGTGCTTTTCAAGGCACGGAGGGGTCTTGGTATGTAAAGATGGTCACCCATCCACGGACCAACCGCGGCAAGCGTAGCTTAACCAGATCGATCGACCCGTGCGGCTGTTATTACTTAGCCACAAGCCCCTAAAACACACACGAATAAACCTCTGAAAATCTGGTCATAAACAAAACTGCATCGTATGAGGTTTTATTCTTGACAGCTAACGATCTTTTTGACAGATTTACTGAATAAATGTATTAGGCGCCAGGATAGACCGAAAACTGAGCTCTATTTTTTTCTAATCAGCCAGCATTAAGTCCAAAAAGATAACGTGAATTGGTCTAGACGAATAAAATACGTAACTTATGTTCAGCTAAATCGATTTTGACCTCTAAATAGCTTTGATTATACTGACAAGTGGCCTGATTTCGAAGGAGGAGGCGGGACGGTTGAGGGAAAGGCACGTTTCGCGCCCTCTCGCCCCTAGCCGCCGCAGGAGACGCCCAGGGCGTCGGGAATCCCGGGCGGATTTCCGGCCACCGTAGGCGCGGGCTTGCGGACGGTGAGCAATGGGTAGCTCACCGTCCGGTAAGGACCAGGCCCGGGTCGACGGCGCGTCGTATTCCACGCGCGCCTCAAAGAGATGTCGTCAGCACAAAGTAGGGGTCCACTAGGGCCGATGCCTGCCGGGGTCGCGGGAAGGTACTTATGGGTCACCGAGGCCCCCGCAACACAGGCAACAGAAAGGAATACGGGTGGGTTTTAGTCAGTAAGAGTCTGACACACCCTCCCGCTCCGCCCAGAGCGGGAGAAGTTATTCGATGATTTCCCACCCTCAAAAAAAAAAAAAAGTGGCCTGATTTGAATGTTAAGAGCCTTTATTGTAGATGCATTGACATTTACGAACAATTAAAAAAAAACTATACTTTATTTGGGTTACTCTGATTAAGTATTTAGGTACTTATGTATTCTGACTTTGTTGTTATAATTATGTCATTGTGGTTACAAATTGGCAATCCCGATTGTCATTTCTTTTGATAGACATTATCTATTCGCGATTATACAGTAGGTACGCTAATAAAATGAACTGTACTTGCAAATAATTGTAGTAAACGCCCACTTGGTTTCCCCAAGGCACACGGAAGTCAGAATTCATTATTACACACCTTTTTATAACGTTCTAGATTACTGCTGCCATTTTGAATGCGTGATATTTATCATATAGGTACTGTAAATTATTCAGACTGATTTAAATAAAGAACACTTGTTTTCGCTAGTCCTATTTTACGCGGGAATTCTGACAAGCAGCTGTTAATTTCTTCTTTTTTTAGACCATAGACACGAGCTTCGTAGGCTTAAATCTGTTAAAATGCCATTACATCGGTTATAAGCAGCGGTTTTATGGCCTCGTTTAGAACCATCGTAAACTTATAAAAAAACTATTTTTACTTGTGTTTATATTTTATTAAAAATACTTTGAACTACTAACTTTTGTTTACATTTTTCACGTCAAAATCGATGTTATGATGATAATAATATATAAATTTACGTTTGAAGATTCTTAGCGTGTTTTCATAATAAATTATAGGCGTTTTGTTGGATTTTATTTAAACGAATTATTTATTGATCCATTAGAAACGGAGATGAGAGATATCTTTTGAGGTTATGTATGGATGACATTGGGTTTTTTTAATGAGGTAATGGCAAAGGGAATAGAGACTCTCAATTGTATTTGGGTATCGAAGTTATTCGTTCGTATAAAAAGCAAGCAACACATTTTTGTTCATTTATTTTTTATTTATCTTTTCACTTGGTAAACTGTAAACTAGTTTTTTTTATTTATAAAAATGTATCAGAAATTTCATAGATACCTTATTAATTAGTTTAGTCAGCCTTAAAAATATGTATAGGTACCTACATGGGTTGTATGTGTAGCCAGATAAAATTACCTACACATTGGGTATTTACTTTATTGTAGCTACACATTGATTGGAACACAAATTGTGGACAGTAAATAAAACCGGTCGATAAACATCTTTTTGACGTTGCCTTTTTTTTTGGGTAGGAAAATATCAAATAACTTCTCCCGCTCTGGGCGGAGCGGGAGGGTGTGTCAGACTCTTACTGACTAAAACCCACCCGTGTTCCTTCCGTTGCCTGTGCTGGCAATACTGTGGGCCTCAGTATCCCTTTCGGACTTTCCCACGATCCCGACAGGCATCGACCCTAGTGGACCCCTACACTTGTGCTGACGACATCTCTTTGAGGCGCTCGTGGAACATAACGCGCTGTCGACCCGGGCCTGGCGCTTATCGGACGGCGAGCTACCTATTGCTCCGTCCGCAAACCCGCGCCTACGGTGGCCGGAAATACGCCTGGGATTCCCGACGCCCAGGGCATCTCCTACGGTGGCTAGGAGCGAGAGGGCGCGTAATTTACCTTTCCGGGGAACCGTCCCGCCTCCTCCTTCGCGAGGATTACTGCTTCGCAGGAGGTGACGGCTGTCCATGCCCTCTCGCTCCGTACCGTGGCCTGGACGAGGGCCAGACGCGAGAGATCTTCGCCGCCGATCGCCTTTGCGAAGACATGGAGGTGCTCTGCCCAAACCGGGCAGACCGTATGCTCCTCCGGGACTGTGTGGATCACAGTGGTGACACCCGGGCATTTGCTCCCGCCTTATCCACAGGAACCTCCCAAAGCTGCCGTGTCCGGTGAGGACCTGCGTCAGGCGGAAGGCGAGGACGCCGTGGCGCATGTCTAGCCACTCCTCCAAGAGGGACTTATCGCCGCAATTATGGCGTGCCCATTTTGACGTTGCCTGTACCTACCCACTGCAATTGCTTATGTTCCTCTATCTACCAGAAATATTCTCCATTTATCTGACTACCAGCGTACACTTCGATCAATAGTACTATTATTGATCGAAGATCGTACACAACATGTCTATCTTTATTTCTAGAACTTCATATTAATTGTGCTATTTCTACATAGCTATTTTTACCAGTCTATGCCTAAGAATAGCCCCCCAATCTATTCCGGTAAGTATCGCAAGTCGACCAAGCTACACTCCGGCCGATGAGAGATTGCGTTCCTGACATCCGTCAGCTGAGTACAAAGTAATACGTGTTTTACGAATTTAAACTTTATTCGTTTCTAATCATGTCTAACTGTGAGGTGCCAGGAACGCATTCTCTCGGCGGTCGAAATATAATTGTGTCCCAGGAATGGTCACTGGCATCAACGTCTTTGCTCATAAGAATAATATTATGATTTATTAGAAATGCCATGCAATCGATCGCGATGCCTTTCATTTTGACAGTTCAGCCACGTTCATTGCGTTATCTACGTTGTTGAGCAGACTTATCTTTCAAACCTATGAAGCAATGGATTAGGAATGGATCCGAAGGTTGTAGGAGGGATGGCGAAGAATCTTAATATGGTGAACACCATTCATAATAAATTCTCCTTAAAGTCATTTAATCAGTACCTATCTTGCTTATTTTCCACTAATCTAAGAAACCTAGATGGAATGCATAGCCAAAAAAACAGTTTCTTAAAAGTCAGACGCCATTAAAAATTGGAACACATTAACATTAAAAAACGGTTGACAAACGGTTTAAAAATGGAAAAGGATTCGATAAGCGAATCAAATAATGGACAGTGAAAGTTGCATTGAATAGGTACCGTTATTAAGATCAATGATCATTCCGGACTGTGCTTTATCCTATACCTTACCAACATTATTATAAACTAGCTGCACCCTGCGGTTTCATCCGCATAAATCTTGATCCCGTGGGTATATCGGGATAAAAAGTATCCTAACCCAGGTATGCAGTCAGCATAACAGTCAAACTCACTTTCGCATTTATAATTATTTAAGTCGGTTTTCATGTCTGGCTGTGTAACCGCATGGTTCTTTCAAACTACGCAATGGATTTTGATACCATATTTACCATCATTTAAAGAATAAAAAAAAGCTATTAAGTATTATATTATTATAAATTTATTATAAAGAAATCTAGATGTTTTGTCAAGTAAGAAATGTGCGAAGAAGGGTCGGGTCGCTAGTCTACAATAAAATATATCGAAAATTTAATTAATTAAAAAAAAAATACAATGGTAGTTATGTAAATAGGTAACAAACAAAGCGGTCTGAAAAATATCTATTGTAAACCTCAAGTAGGTGACTATTGTAACAACAAAACCACTTATTATTATACAGTGTGTTCAAAAATGACATCATACCGGCCATAATACAAAAACTTTAAAGAAAAATACATAAAACTAACAATAACCGATTTAACCACGGTAGGAATCGAGAACCGTGACATTGTAATAAAAATACTTTTTGTTTTTTTAAAACTAAGCTTTGGTATTGTAAACCAAGGGACAAAAAGTATGATTATTGTTTATGGTCATATCTAATAGATTAATCTCTATGCCATGCAAATGTATAATAGTTTGTGTTATGTGGTCATATAAGGTCATAAATAATATCTCTGTATTTTGTTACGAAAGCATTGCTGAATTTACTAAGCCGATAATAATAGATTATTCACTAAGGGAATTTTTTATTTTTTTTGGTGGGAAATCATCAAATAACTTCTCCCGCTCTGGTCGGAGCGGGAGGGTGTGTCAGACTCTTACTAACTAAAACCCACCCGTATTCCTTCCGTTGCTTGTGTTGCGGGGGCCTCGGTGACCCATTAGTACCTTCCCGCGAACCCGGCAGACATCGGCCCTAGTGGACCCCTACATTTGTGCTGACGACATCTCTTTGAGGTGCGCGTGGAATACAACGCGCCGTCGACACGGGCCTGGTCCTTACCGGACGGTGAGCTACCCACTACAGAAGGAGGTGACGGCTGCCCATGCCCTCTCGCTCCGTACCATGGCCTGAACCAGGGTCACTAAGGGGATAAAGCGGTGTCTTAGGTCACGGGGGCTATTTTTAATCCCGAACTTTACGAAGGATTCTAGGGCTCCCGAGCGCATGCATAATCCTGGGTGTAGCAAGAGATTCAAGCTCGCCCAAGACGAAGATACCTTTATTCCCGAGGTGAATACTATTCGCACATATTGCGAGGTGATAAAATACAATTCAATTTTAGAATTAGTAGTTTACGAAACCTTTAAATAACCGTGGAATACCTAGTTTTATACACTATTTTATCTAAACATGCGTGAGTTTTTTTTTTTATCAAAAACATTAATATTATAATAAATTGTAATCGTATTTAATAAATTATATCGTAAATAAGATGCCAAAATCCAACATTCTAACGCGGGGGTAGAATACTTTCTACCCATCTATGATGGTTAAACCCGCATCAAAATTGAGAAGACCGTTGAGAAGTTTAGACTTTAGATGAACAACGAGGTCACACAGACGGACACGAACAGCGACTTTAATTTATAATATGTATATTTAGATATTATAAATATAATAATTTATTTGCTCGGGTTAGTTTATCCAGTAGGTAACTAGCTTAAACTTTGACGTGTAAAAGTGTTTGTAAAAACCGACTTACAGAAAATAAAATCATTTCATATCATTTCATAATTTGCTGCTGGGGAGTTTGTTCCGCCACTTCTTCTTCCCAGATAAAGCACTAAGAAGTGGTGAAGGGCGGGCATTTTTTGGGGGACAGTCGACATGTCATTTGTGACTGTTACAGCTATAGCTATATGTAAGCGGGCACGCCTTTTATGCTTGGAGGCTTTTATTTGGGCATTAAGTTCTGTTTACGTTTTTATCTCTGCTTGAGAAATAATAGTTTACGGTGTTTTCCTTTTCTTTTTTTTTGTTGGTATAGTGGTGTGCTAGCTGACATATGGCTAATAATTTAATGTTTTATGTTGCACGTAATGTAAATTGTTTTGCATACTGTTGTATAGAATCCATTTTTTTTCCCTCTAACTGAACAGACAGCTGTGCTGCTACGGAGTTTGTTGACCACTTCTTCTTCCCAGCTAAAGCACTAGGAAGTGGTGAAGGGCGGGCATTTTTTGGGGGACCGTCTTATGTAACTTTGACGTTCGAAAAGTGCTGATTCTCAGCCTAGTTTGAATAAATGACTTTTGATTTTGATTTAAAATTAGTCTAGGACCTACTTGCCCAGACTAGAATAGTGTATGTGTATAGTAAAATTTGCCACATTGAAGACATCTTTATATCAGTGTAACGGTGAATGTCTATCTGCAATCAAAATGCAAAGATTGTAAATCAAATCGTGAATACGTAATTGGGGCTAGTCTATTACGTGTACAGATTAGTTAACACATTCCTATCAGATGACTTGATAAACAACATTTACATTATCGTTTTATTAGCAGACGCGTCATAGTCGGGGAAATACGTAAACATTACGAGTTTCCCTTTTCTGGTTAGAGTGATATTGTAAATTTCAGAAAAGAAACTGATCGCGATCCTGTCTAAGCCGAGTTCAAGAGCCGCCAGTGTCAAAATTGTTTGTTATGGAATATTGACACTGACGGCTCTTGAACGCGTTTTAAGGCGCAGATATATGATTTTAGTGACTTTTAAATCTGTTACGCCAAATAAGTTAATAAATACGCAAGTAAGTTATGCAAAAAAATTGTATGTTAAACTAGAACCGCGTATACATCAATTCTTTGTGAACATTTAAGTATTGTAGTAAAATACTTTATGAAATAAATCCAGAAAGTAATGGCCATTACAGCATAGAAAACGATATTACTATCACAACTACTTATGACATTTTCATGATTTTTTTCTATGAAAAGACTTTTTTGTTATCTACAATTCTACCTGTGATTATTTGTGCTGATCGCATTCGGTTTCATTCGCGAAAATCACCCTCAATGTTTGAATGACTTCGTAAAGGTCATACCTTAAACTTTTCCGGGGTCGCGGGAAGGTACCAAAGGGTTACCGAGGCCCCTGGCAACACATGCAACTGAAGAAATACGGGTAGGTTTTAGTCAGTAAGAGTCTGGGTAGCTCACCGTCCGGTAAGGACCAGGCCCGGGGCGACGGCGCGTCGTATTCCACGCGCGCCTCAAAGAGATGTCGTCAGCACAATGTAGGGGTCCACTAGGGCCGATGCCTGCCGGGGTCGCGGGAAGGTACTAGTGGGTAACCGAGGCCCCCGCAACACAGGCAACGGAAGGAATACGGGTGGGTTTTAGTCAGTAAGAGTCTGACACACCCTCCCGCTCCGGCCAGAGCGGGAGAAGTTATTTGATGATTTCCCACCAAAAAAAAAATACCTTAAACTTTTTGGGTGATTTCTTTTATAAAGGACATTGTGTAAAATTGTAAAACAAATATTTTCGTCACTGTTTATTACAAGATATATACAAGATTATTACAAGATGAAAAACCGCTTATCTTACGGATGTGGATGGCTATAAGAGTAGGGGAAGACCAAAGAAACAATAGATGAACTGTGTGAAAGATGATATGGCTAGAAAGTGGGTGACTACCAGGAGGACGATTACTAGAGAAGATGGAAGAATAGACAGAACTATGAATCTTGCGGATTTTCGTAATGGCTGAAAGCTCGTGAGTTCTTGTTGTCCTAGATAGACGAGGAAACTTGATAGAACGATGCATGAGCGTAGGTATTAAAAAAATTACACAGAACCTTGAAATTAATAATGAATTACTTTGTTAATATTATTTTGTTGCCTTCATCATTCGGAAATATTGAAATGTCAATCTAAGAACTGGTTGTAGACTTATAGAGATGACGTCGATTCATATATAAATATTATAAATTCTTCTAAATTACGTAACGGATTTAGCGTAGCGTAACGTAGCGTTTACGTAGCGGTTTCAGAGCAATATTTAGAGTAAATACTCTAAATATTGCTGGAAACCGCTAATAAATATATATCCTCGTAAGGCCCAACCCAAATTTAGGTCGATATATATTTTTATGATTAGATATATAATTTAAATGATTTTAAATAGTGTCTCGGGCCGGAGTGTCAAAATTTTTTTGTCATTAAATTAGGTCGTTGGGCCTTACGAGGATATATATATATATATATATAATATTGCTTAAGGAAGGTTTATGTAGTATACTTAATACACATAATAAAGAAATCTCGATGTTGTGTGCGAAGCAGGGTCTCTAGTGTGTATTATAAAAATAAAATCCTCAAAACCTGCATGTATTACGATTGACGAATACGGTAATAAATATATATATATATATATATATATATATATATATATATATATATATATAATATATATATAATATTGCTTAAGGAAGGTTTATGTAGTATACTTAATACACATAATAAAGAAATCTCGATGTTGTGTGCGAAGCAGGGTCTCTAGTGTGTATTATAAAAATAAAATCCTCAAAACCTGCATGTATTACGATTGACGAATACGGTAAATGCTACAGAAGCAATTATTTTTATATTAAGGCGCTGACAAGACGCAAATGACCAAAATAGGCTTATCTTAAGAAAAAAAATTGCCAAATCTGTATAGTTTGTGGTAGTGGAAAAATATATGTTAATTTTGAACATATTTCCCAGAACATGGTTGTTACCAAAACACGTTTTGAAAAAAAATCTCGATACAAACTAAGATTAAACTAACCTCTTACCTTGAGTTCTAATCCAAAATATCTGTATTAAATATCAACATACGTTACGTATTTACTTAATAACAGGAGCGTCTTACCTATTTGAATGCAGAACTTGGTTGTTTTTTATTTTCGATAACTCAACTCAATTTTGAGTAAAAAGATAATTGCTTCATATTTTGCAATAAATTACCAGCGTTGTGTCATCGCGCTTCTCTTTCTTTTCTATGCAGTCCGACAGTGACCGCGTTTTAGGTGTTGTCAGCGTCTTTTTTTTTTTTTTTTGTTTTTGAGGGTGGGACATCAAATAACTTCTCCCCCTCTGGGCGGAGCGGAAGAGTGTGTCAGACTCTTACTGACTAAAACCCACCCGTATTCCTTCCTGTTGCCTGTGTTGCCAGGGGACTCGGTGACCCATAAGTACCTTCCCGCGACGTTGTCAGCGTCTTAAGAGTAGTGCAAATCTGCATGAGGTGTCAATGTACACAGCAAGGTTTTCAAGTATGTCTCAAGCACTAATGGCTTGGTGGTTCTTAAACCCTTGACGGGAAATAATGCATAAAATATCTTCGCTACTTCCAGGAAAATAGGTACATTTACATAAACTTGTGTGTTAAGAACTCTTAAATCTATGCATTTACATCTATAATGTTCTGTTCGGTTTATCGAAAAATACACAGATTTTATACTTGGTGCCTATTCCGTATTGAAGTCCTTTTATGAGGATACAGCATTTTTTTTTATCAACATGTATTTTGTCGCCACTGGGCCGCCCCATATTTTTCCATTGTTCCTAGTGCATTGCATTCTCCGACCAATCTCCCGTAAACACATCTCCGTCGGCAACGACGTCCGTCGTCTGGCATCGACTGTGTGACGACTTTGGCCCACCTGTCGCATTGCATCCTACATACATGGCCCGCTCAATCCTACTTCAGTCTAGCAGACTTATTACTCGCATCGAAGGCAATGAGTTTGTTTTTTTTTTCTTTTTAGGGTTCCGTACCCAAAGGGTAAAACGGGACCCTATTACTAAGACTCCACTGTCCGTCTGTCTGTCTCTCTGTCCGTCCGTCTGTCACCAGACTGTATCTCATGAACCGTGATAGTTAAACAGTTGAAATTTTCACAGCCTATGTATTTCTCTTCCCGCTAAACAACAAATACTAAAAAACAAAATAAAACAAATATTTAAGGGGGCTTCCATACAACAGACATGACTTTTTTTGCCGTTTTTATAGATAATGGTACGGAACCCTTCGTGCACGAGTCCGACTCACACTTGGCCGGTATTTTCTTATTTCATTTCACGTTTGAAATAAAAAAGACTTAGGTACTGTCAGAGATAATAAAACTGTAACTCTGTAACATTGAATTTCACGTTTATTCGATCGCGAATTATTTATTTAATTCCCTCTGACATACTTTTCAACTATCGCGTTCACTTTTACTTAACCCAAAAATGCTTTTTGCTATATTTAACGTGAAAAAACCGGACTTAAATGATCTGGCGCCGGCGCCGTCGGATTAACGGCGCCAAAAGTATGGTGTCGGCTGTTTTATGTATTTACAGTTAATTAATTATGATTGGTTGTACTCGTATTCAATTTAAAGGCTCGTCCACACTAGCGCGACAGGCAGTAATATGCCTATCGCGATCGCGCCCGCGATTTCGTCCCGGTCTGTACAAGCCTTTAAATTAATAAGTAGGATGAAAGTGATAATTTAAAACGCTTTTCAGTTTATTTGTTATCTGATAATTTCTCTTTTTTGTGTAATGAGTTTTTTTAAGAAATCCTTCAAGTCTATCTAGTCTATTCCTTGAACACGAGGTCTTGGATTCGATTCCCGAGCCGTTTTCCTTCTGGAATTCCTCAGTGGCTGCCCGAAGTATGGATTTGTGCCCGGTTGATGGCGATAGGCTCGCCCCCTATTATATGGGACCTAAACACAACTGGCCAAGAGTGGGTGTACTATAGGTACACCTCTGCCTAACCCTTCCGACAATACAGTCGTTATGTTATGTTATATGTTCTCTATCTAGACTATATTAACCTAAATGCCCAAAAAACTGTATCCTTTTTAAAATGAGTATATATATTGGACAGTAGCGAAACTACTAGGTAAAACATGTAAAAAAAAAAACCGGCCAGGTGCATGTCGGACCACGCACAAGAATTCCGTAGTTGGTATGAATTAATTCCTAAGAACAAACTTAACATTGCAATTGAAAAACATGTTCATACATTTCAACTACGCACAATATTGAGAGATTTACCATGTTACTTTAACACCATAGACTCCTTATATATAGGTTTTCCTGTAATCTATACGTAAAGAACTATGTTCTATATTTTATCAAAATTTTATGCTCAATGGTTTCGGAGATAAGGTTTGGTCGATTTTCATCAATTGTCGTAACTAACTTTAAAACTATTTATTATAAAATTATAAAAAAATATATTTGAGACCCTCACAACAAGCCCATTCATTTGGTATGTCACACGGTACAGTTTGCTAAACATTTTTTTAAATTTTCTAATTTGCCTCCCAAAAATTATACGCCAGAGTTTAGGTCTCAGATATTAATTTGTGTACCTTTCAACCTAATTGGTCCAGTAGATTCGGAGCAAATCGGCTGTGACAGACAGACACACGACTGATCCTATAAGGATTCCGTTTTTCCAATTGAGGTACGGAACCCAAAAAACGTCAATAATAATTAAAAATAATAATTTAAAATTAATAATAACTTAAATCTTAATTTAAAATTAGCAAGTAATAATCGTAATTTGTAATCAGCAAATACAAATTGTGTTAAAACCTGAAATAAAAATACCAGTTCTTTCTAGGTCACCGTGGAAACAAACATACAAGATTTAAGTACACAAATTGTCTGTAACTAGTTCATGATGAAGGAATGCCAAGGTCGATTGCAGCAATTAGCGCTTCTCGCCTTACAGAGTCCGTTATCTAAGGCATATAGATACCGACGGAATCAGGCAGACGAAATGGCAACAATCACGACATATTGTTTTTTTAATTTAATATAGGTTTGTAGGTTAGGTTTTGTAATGATACATTTAAATATTGGATCATAATATGTTGGTATTATATACCTAATTCTATCAATAAAAAAAACATAATAAATTCTGTTATCATTAAAAAAATCTCTTATATTTTTCCATCAATCAAGAAATTCGTTTAAAATTCTAGCAACAAATTGCTGAAGATTAAGATTAGAAACTGTATAAAACACATCCTGCAGGCTTTGCATGACGCTTTCTATTTCTACGAAGAATAGACACAGCTCTTTCTACAATTTGTCATCTTGTCTTTCGTTTCTAACGATCTTTGTCTAGGTCCTTTTTTATGTAGAAGGATTTCTACAGTGCGATGTCAAAAATGGAGAAACGAAATGTCACTGTGTATAGAAAGAGCTCTGTCTTTTCTTCGTAGATATAGAAAGCGTCATTCAAACCTCTTTCCGTAACAACAATGTCCTTTCAAAAGTACGTAACAGTGTTGCAACATGAGAAAACTTGCGTGTCAAATGTGACATGTATGTTTTCGTCCGCTTGTCGTTTGGTTTGTTTAGTCTACAGTACAGCCGCTGACAACAATGATTTACTGCCGAGTTCTCATGAATGACACCTCTTAATTTCGAGAAGTAGACCGCGTGGAATTAGTACGTACTATCTATAAAGTACATACTAATTCCAAGCGTTCTACTTCTGCAGTAGGAAGAGATATTTTGTTTCAATGTTGATACTTTAAACAGGACGTAGGTAATAAAGATTTTGGTAGCTATAACAAAGATAAGGAAGAAGATTAATGCTATGCTTTTTAAACCTGCAAGAACCTGCTGTTAATTTCTGACAAAACATCTTCAGTCAATCAAATTAGTAAACCGGAAGGTTGAAAAGACTTTCAGTACGTAGTGGAAAATCTCGTCCTCATTAAATCAATTTTGGTAGGATATAACAACACTTCCTTCTGCCCGCGACTTTGTAAGCGTAAAATTTAGTTTTTGATATAAAATATACACTCGGCAAAACTGTAGCTTCTTATATGTGAAAGAATGGTTGGAATCGGATCAGTAGTCCGAAGGGAAAGTCCGAAAGTCGCGGGAAATTCCGAAATTCGCGGGAATGTCCGAAAAGTCGCGGGAAAGTCGCGAGAACGTCCGAAAGCCGCGGAAAAGCCAGAAAGGGATACCGTGGCCTCTGGCAACACACAGGCAAGGGAAGGAACACGGGTGATAAATGATAAATGATTTATTTTCTGTAATTAGGTTTGTACAAACACTTTTACACGTCAATCATATTTTTAAAATAAAGCTAGATGAGGTCGGCGTTTCCTATCTGACTATTCTGAGAAGAAAGGCCGAAACAAACTCAGAGGTCACAGTCTCTTTTAAAGTCCAAAGTGGATTTTAGTTAGTAAGAGTCTGACACGATTATTTGATAATTTCCTACCCAAAACAAAAAACCCAAACGTAAGTAGAAACTCACAAATGTTACCTACCTCTTTATAATACTAGTACTTATAGAATTATTCCAAAGTCTATTACTACTCATCCCACACAATGTTGCCACTGTCAGTTCCGCCTGCATTCCGCCGATTGGCAAACTTGCGTGGGACATGTTTAACTTAGGCATATTTCAACAGGTTACCTTATCCTGTATCAGTTCCCAGCCTTCCCACCAGAGTCTAAAACTAATTTCATTAAAGCTTTAATACACGACCTTTTATTAAAAGCAAGCAGAATTATATTATCAGTAAAGTCAGCGAAATATAGGTATCTCATAAATCATAACCAGCCTATAATGTTCGCACTGCTGGGACACAGGCCTCCTCTCTTCGAGAGAGAGAATCCACCACGCAGGGCCAGTGCGGGTTGGTAGATGTCACATGTCTTCGTATATTTGGTTCTGGGACATGCCGGTTTCCTCACGATGTTTTCCTTCCGTTTTGAGAGCAGTGGTGATGAAATTATTTACATAAAGTAATGCGCCTGCCTACAATTCGTAAGTCGCGGCCGTTACCACTGGGCCACCTCTGTTCCCCATAGGTATCTACTGTTAAGGCGCTGACAATACCCAATTGACCAAAATTGGCTTCTCTTAAGAAAAAAAATTGCCAAATCTGTATAGTTTGTGGTAGTGGAAAAAATATATGTTAATTTTGAACATATTTCCCAGAACTTGGTTGTTACCAAAACACGTTTTAAACAAAAATCTAGTTTGTATCGACAAACTAACGTTAAACTAACCTCTTACCTTTAGTTCTAATCCAAAATATCTGTATTAAATATCAACATACGTTACATATTTAATTAATAACAAGAACGTCTTATTTGTATGCAGAACTTAGTTGTTTTTTATTTTCGATTATTCAACTCAATTTTGAGTAAATAGATAATTGCTTCATATTTTGCAATAAATTACAAGCTTTGTGTCATCGCTCTTCTCTTTCTTTTCTTTGCAATCTGACAGTGACCGCGGTTTAGGTGTTGTCAGCGTCTTAAGCAAATCCTAAATAATAATATAAATTAATTTAGCGGATGGGTATGCTATGTCTTAGGTTAGAGCATAGGATACTTTTTATCCCGATATTTCCACGGGATCGAAACTGATGCGGGCGACACCGCGGTGCGCAACTAGTTGGCTATAAACTTTTATTAAATTGTCCGTATATTTCAAATGACAACTGTAATGTTTTGGCAATTGTATGAAAAGCTATAGCACGGAAAATGTACGTAGTGCGTCAATTTCTTTAGTAATTAATTTCCCTGACTGTGTCTATGGATTACGTGCAGCTCAACTCAAAACTTACGGAGCTCAACGATTTGACGAGCAATATCCAAGAAAGGACATTCGGCTTTTATCTTTTTAACCGACTTCCAAAAAGGTTATATTTTCGTCTGTATTTTTTTTTATAGTTTGTTCACCGATTTCTCCGTCAGTTATGGACCGATTTAGAATTTTTTTTTTTAAGTGTTTGCTCCCGACTTGGTCCCATTATCACTAACTCAAAATCTAGTGAGAAGATCCCTTGGAAATCGACGGCAATCCTAAAATTAATAAGATCATTTTGATATCCGATCTCAACGTATGTCTTCAACTTCAAGACTATCAGTTCAGTAGGTACCTAGGTACCATTATGACGTGAAGGGCGGGAGTTTTTGGGGGCCTGTCTTATGTAATTTACGTCCGAAAAGTGCTGATTCTCAGCCTAGTTTGAATATCAATGACTTTTGATTTTTATATGCCGAGACGATCCCGGTTGCTGGCTGCGGCATCAGTTTGTCTCTTCCAAATAAATGTAGGTATTATTATCTAAACGAAATAACCAGCCTATTATGTAAAAATATCACCGTGAAACTTAGGTGAAGTGCGGCTGAAGGGAGCTTTAGCAGTGAAAACTTGAGTGAAGTGAGCTGTTAATAGTGTCAATCCCCAGCATATTTGGTAGAATGACCGCTCACTTCACCTAAGTTATCACGCTGAGTTTTTCACAGAAAAGTAGTGCTATTCTGTAAAAAAAAATCACTGTGAGTACTAAGATGAAGTGAGTTTGAACTAAGCTGTCAATGGTGGCCAATCCCTACAGTCTGATGGGATGACAGATCACTTCAAGCTCACATCAGCTTAATATTCATGGTGAGATTTTGATGGAATTGACCGGCTGGTCGGTTGTCATCCCCAGCATTAGATAGAATGACAGCTTCAGCAAGTTTTCACGGTGTGATATTTACAGGATATACCAGCTAGTATTAACTTATACAATGTTTCAACCTGGGGTAACCATCACCTCTTAAAGCAGTATTATTTCAATATTACTTCAGCGTGAGAAAGAGATGGAGCTATAAGTCCTGTATAGCTCCATCACTTCCCACTGTGAAGTAATATAATAATACTACTATAAGAGGTGATGGTTACCCCCCTGTTTGTTTTAGCGCGACACTATCTAGATATATCAAAGTTTAAATACAGTCTAAAAACCATGTTTACCTTAATGTAATCGGGCTAATCTCAAAAACTACTGAGAAAATTTTGGCACGTAAGAAATTAAAAACAATAAAATGATTTAAAAGGAAGGTTTAATGTAGGCTATTATGTGCTACTTTTGCATAAAATGTACCACAATAACATTTAAAGTAGAACGGTTAACAACTTTGTCAACAATACGTTTGAGTCATACAAAATACAAATACAACCATTATTTAACTATTCATACGAAGAATAAAGAGAATTGAATTCTAT
Organism: Atethmia centrago; assembly: GCA_905333075.3. NCBI lineage: Eukaryota > Metazoa > Arthropoda > Insecta > Lepidoptera > Noctuidae > Atethmia > Atethmia centrago. The sequence goes on from HG995385.1 coordinate 23,826,935, forward strand.
ATAATAATAAGGAAGACGAAATTGGGTCAGTGTCGTGTTTGTACTGAGAACATATGTGTGACCCTGCAAGCCTTGGGTAAGATACAGAAACGAAACTTCACGTAAAGTTAAAGTCGAATTTTTAATTTTCTTCCCATGGTGGTAGGCAGTAACTATTGAACGCCACCTGCTACGCTCCTTACATACTCCTTTTGCTTCGTTTACGTTCATACATCTGGTCATACACGCACGCCGGTTGCGAGTATTACGCACCTGACCTTTTTGAAGAACATCACCAATGAGGTCACTAATATGTCTTTCTGTGTAATCAAATGGTTATATTTATTGTATTCTAGACTTTTACACTTATTATTATACATTTATTTTACACATATATAAATCGATTAAACTAAACGATCACCAATACAATAAATACGATCATTTTATTACGCAAAGTAACAGCTAGCACTCCAGTGAATTAAATGAATTCGACTTTACGCTTTGAACTGTCAAAACACAGTTCAACATCACGCCAAAATGCATTGATTTTGCCAGATCGAAGCGTAAGTTCACGCTAAATGTTGTCTCTCACTTAGTCATTTCTCAACACTTTTGTTCTTACTACTGTCCTTTCTTCTCCAACGGTGGATTGGAAAGGAACATTATTAATTACAATTTTCATCATTATTATCTTAGAATCAATTATTATTCATCCCCGAATCAACCACTGCTGGGTATGGCTTCTATCGTTTTTGCTATATCTTCTTAGTTCCGTTTTACTTTGGCGATATCGTTAGCTCAACTTTTGTCCTAATTTGCCAGTCCAGGATTCACCTAACCTTGGCCACCATTCGGCCAAAACCTTACTCCACCATCCACCTTCGCGTCTAGCCAGGTGTCAGCACTTTTTTTTTTTTGTAGTTTGAAATAACTTCTCCCGCTTTGGGCGGAGCGGGAGGGCGTGTCAGACTCTTACTGAGTAAAACTCACGCGTGTTCCTTCCGTTGTCTGTGTGTTGCCAGAGGCCACGGTATCTCTTTCGGACTTTCCCCGTACCCCGGCAGACATCGGCCCTAGTGGACCCCTACACTTGTGCTGACATCTCTTTGAGGCGCGCGTGGAACACGACGTGCCATCGACCCGGGTTTGGGCCCTTATCGGACGGCGAGCTATCCATTGCGCCCAACTCCACTTGACGCGTATCGCTTTGTCATAGACGTTGTCGACTTTTGTCCGACGACGGATTAAAACTAATATAACTTTAATTAATATTATTGCAAAGCAAGGCTTCCCGTTTAGTACCGCAACAGATTTCTCCTCTAAAGCCCCGATCGGGTTCATAAACACCACCACATTGCATCTTCAATCACAATTCCTATCAATTTCAATCACCTACATCGATCATGGTGACCAATGCAAATCAATTACAATGCAATTCAAACTGTACCTCACTGCAATAATGTTTAATTTAGACTGTCTGAGTGCTCGATATGGGGCCCTTAATAATGATGCATTATTATTTGAAATGCTTTTAGTTGTGATTTATTGTATTGTTTGTGGGTAGAATGTAACTACTGAAGCAGTTTTAGCTCAATGGTTATGGCGCCGAAATACTGATCAAGATTGTGAGTTTGAAGTCAGCCATTGCACCATGAACTAGCATCATCATCAGCCTAGCCTTTTCCCAACTATGTTGGGGTCAGCTTCCAGTCTTACCGGATACAGCTGAATACCAGTATTTTACATGGAGCGACTGCCTATCTGACCTCCACAACCCAGTTACTAGGTAACACAATACCCCTTGGTAAGACTGGTTGTCAGACTTTCGATCTTCTGACGACCCGTAACGACTGTCAAAGATTTACAAATGACAGCCGGGACCAACGGCTTAACGTGCTTTCCGAGGCACGGAGGGCTCGTGGTATGTAAAGAATGTCACCCATCCACGGACTAACCGCGGCAAGCGTAGCTTAACCTGATCGATCGACCCGTGCGGCTGTTATTACTTAGCCACAAGCCCCCCTTAGCACCATGAACTAGCATATTATTTACTATATGAAGCGACGTCTCACTTCACCCGATGCTAGGGATTGAACGCTCACTTCACATAAATTTCCACGTTTTGCAGAATAGACCACCTGGTCTACCCGTATCCAGCTAAGTTCCCGCGATCTTCAAGCGATTCCAAATCTGTTTTCTTTTTATGGATCAACGTTGGCAAGTGTTACTGGGCAACAATCAATCCTAATTGCACGATAAATTATTTGAATTTGAATTACATTTATGAGAATTTATTGTTCATTATTGTTCTTAAAAAGTAGAATCTATCTATAAAATAAGTCTATTTTATCGATATCGATATTATTGTTGCAAAACTGACTTGTGCATCACTATGTTTGGAACAGTCGTCCTGGCATTTTTACATCGACGAATCACAACCGTTGTATTTTCTTCGTCCCCCGGCCCGCAGTAGTGAGTCGTGTGCCTAGACGAAATCGGTCTATCAGCTCTCAAGTGGTTTAATACTCTTTGAAAACAATTGATCACAAAATGTTATAGCAAAAGCCACAAAAGATATAGAAAGTTACCTAATGTTATCATTTTGCTCTACAAAAAGTAAATTAGGTGCACCTTGATTTCAAAATATTTTTCTACCTGCCCTTTGTCCCATGTCACTGCATGGGGGTCGGCGCAAAAAATGTTCCTCTTCCGCTCTCCCTTGTCGCCTCCTTTGATCGTCCCTCACACAATTAATACATCTCTTTTGTGGTATCCTGCCCCCAAACATTAACTGATGATCGTCACTCTCGTTTCGTCACGTGCCTTTGATTCCTCCTAATCACATACCCATCTAAAATACTTACAAGATATTAAATACCTACTATAGTGAACGTTAACCGAATACCATCCTTTCAATGTAAATGGCTCCTACATTATAAATACAATCTTAGATGAAGAATGTGAATACAATACAAAGGAAATAGCCGATATAATTACCACGGGAGTTAATTAGTGATTCCTAGAACCAATCAGTTATTTAGGTCGGTCGGTTCAATTCCTGGAAACTTCTGGTCTTCTTATTTGAAACATTCCTCGTTATGTTCATCCCAAAATTCTTATATTAAAAGCCAATTAGTTTTGCTACAATCTTAGTAGCATCCCGACTCTGGGATGGAAATAGTTACCACTCCTCTGATAACATGGGACTTAACCTTATCTGGTGAAAATGTTTGTTTATACTTAGTGTTTTAAATTTATATATATACTTAGTGGTATAGACAACTACCTCAGTGTCAGCTTTATCATCGTAGCGTAGGTAGTTCTTAGTAATCACTGGGTCGGGTGTTCGATCCCCAGTCAAATTTAGATTGGAATAATATGCTATTAGCAACAGTGGATTTCGATACCAAGACTTTAGTACTAGCGTACCATTCAAACAGTTTTTCGAATCAGTGTGATCGCGACAACGTCATTCGATATAGCAGTTTTCGACTCAATGTGTTTTCGAACTGGCGTAGGTATCACTCGTAAAGTTTTACGAAATAGCGTGCGTTGCTATAACGTCATTCGAATCTTCATATCACTCCCGAAATTTAGGTAGCCCAGGGAACACAGGTGTGGGTGTTATGAATGGTGAGCTATAAATGCTCTGCTTATGATCAACACGAAAATCCATTTGAGTTTGCAATGATCTCTGTAAGCACCTATTTCAGTATATGTATGTAGTTTAAAATCGTTTAAACCGATATCAGACGTTTCGTTTCTTGTTTATGTTTGCCTTTGATTCAGCATGTTACACTGGAAGTGAAACTTCAGAACGCAAAATGAATCAAAAGAGAAAAATGAATCAATTAGGTAACCGATCCAATGATGGAGGAGTTCGATGTTTCACTGAAAAACGAAATAAAAGCAGGCTTTTTTTTTTTTTGTGGGTGGGAAATCATCAAATAACTTCTCCCGCTTTGGGCGGAGCGGGAGGGTGTGTCAGACTCTTACTGACTAAAACCCACCCGTATTCCTTCTTGTTGCCTGTGTTGCGGGGGCCTCGGTGACCCATAAGTACCTTCCCGCGACCCCGGCAGGCATCGGCCCTAGTGGACCCCTACTATGTGCTGACGACATCTCTTTGAGGCGCGCGTGGAATACAACGCGCCGTCGACCCGGGTCTGGTCCTTACCGGACGGTGAGCTACCCATTGGAAATCCGCCCGGGATTCCCGACGCCCTGGGCGTCTCCTGCGGCGGCTAGGGGCGAGAGGGCGCGAAACTCAACCGTCCCGCCTCCTCCTTCGCGAGCATTACTGCTTCGCAGAAGGAGGTGACGGCTGCCCATGCCCTCTCGCTCCGTACCATGGCCTGAACCAGGGCCGGACGCGAGAGGTCTCTGCCGCCGATCGCCTCCACGAGAACACGGCGGTGCTCTGCCCAAGCCGGGCAGACCTCCACCGTATGCTCCACCGTGTCCTCCGGGCGATCCACACAGTGGTGACACCCGGACGTTTCCTCCCGCCTTATCCGACACAGGAACCTCCCGAAGCTGCCGTGTCCGGTGAGGACCTGCGTCAGGCGGAAGGTGAGGACGTGGCGCCTCTCCAGCCACTCCTCAAAGAGGGGACTTAGCATGACGTTTTCTATTTCTACGAAGAATAGACATAGAATAGAAAGTGACATTTCGTTTCTCCATTTTTGACATCGCACCGTAGAAACCCTTCTACAATCTGACATTTTGTCTTTCGTTTTTAACCATCTTTGTCTAAGTCCTTTTTTATGTAGAAGGATTTCTACGGTGCAATGTCAAAAATGGAGAAACGAAATGTTACTTTGTTTAGTAAAAGCTGTGTCTATTCTTCGTAGAAATAGAAAGCGTCATGCTAAGTCTGCTGGTGGACGTTTATTTATTTGATTTGACATAAAGTAAACAGATACAGGGTGACACTTAATTTAAAAGCCCTGATACAAAATAAATGGACTCATCCATCCGTCCATTATGGATATAACAGCTACTTACAAATTAGTAATGTGCACTTTTGTAAAAAAATAACTAGCCTAAAACAATTTATTGTGGGGATAAGAAACGGGGGAAGTAAGTAAAGGGGATTTAAATGAATTAATTTATAGGAAAATGGCGTATGTATTTATTTGATTTATTCTTCGTTATGTGCCGGGCATGTGTTGTTTGTGCGATTGTAGGTGTGTATGTGTGGGTGAGTGCCTCATTTATTTAAATTATTTTTTGAGTAATTATTTTTAATTCTTTCGTGTCGTCATAATTTAGGGTGAGCAGATATTTCGTTAATTTCTATATATTTTTTGCGGTGTATGAACTTGTAATGAATTAAAAACCATTCACTCGAGCGAAGCGTCAGTTATCAGCTTTAGAAGATAGTGTTATCAATGCAATTTCGCGTGAGGGTCCTAACATCGACCCAAACATGTGTGCGAGTGAGTCACCTTATTAGAGAGATATTCCAGCATTCCTACCGTTATCGAATTCGGACCGTTTTGGCAGTTTCATCGCAAGTGAAATTTAGAACCTATTTAGGTCACAAGTGCACTTACACGATTGCGGCGATAAGTCCCCTCTTTGAGGAGTGGCTGGAGAGGCGCCACGGCGTCCTCACCTTCCGCGTGACGCAGGTCCTCACCGGACACGGCAGCTTCGGGAGGTTCCTGTGTCGGATAAGGCGGGAGGAAACGTCCGGGTGTCACCACTGTGTGGATCGCCTGGAGGACACGGTGGAGCATACGGTGGAGGTCTGCCCGGCTTGGGCAGAGCACCGCCGTGTCCTCGTGGAGGCGATCGGCGGCAGAGACCTCTCGCGTCCGGCCCTGGTTCAGGCCATGGTACGGAGCGAGAGGGCATGGGCAGCCGTCACCTCCTTCTGCGAAGCAGTAATGCTCGCAAAGGAGGAGGCGGGACGGTTGAGGGAAAGGCAAGTTTCGCGCCCTCTCGCCCCTAGCCGCCGCAGGAGACGCCCAGGGCGTCGGGAATCCCGGGCGGATTTCCGGCCACCGTAGGCGCGGGCTTGCGGACGGTGAGCAATGGGTAGCTCACCGTCCGGTAAGGACCAGGCCCGGGTCGACGGCGCGTTGTATTCCACGCGCGCCTCAAAGAGATGTCGTCAGCACATAGTAGGGGCCCACTAGGGCCGATGCCTGCCGGGGTCGCGGGAAGGTACTTATGGGTCACCGAGGCCCCCGCAACACAGGCAACAAGAAGGAATACGGGTGGGTTTTAGTCAGTAAGAGTCTGACACACCCTCCCGCTCCGCCCAGAGCGGGAGAAGTTATTTGATGATTTCCCACCCAAAAAAAAAAAAAAAAAAAAGTGCACTTACAATGACAATGGCCTTTCATTTTGACAGTTACGAAGCCACTGAGGCACCTATGAAGCAATAGATGAGCAATTTCCTTCAAAACCCTTGGATTGTGATTGAAAGCAATACGTAATTGTGGTGCCGGATATACACCTGTAAAGGCCCACGGTCAAGGCAATGGTCCACGTCAATGTATTTCGAAAACTTTTTAAGTATCCTCATTTAGTACAACGGGGTGAATAGTGATGCAGGGGTGAATCGGGACGAAACTTTAAAATGGATTTTAAAGTGGAAATAATATAGTTGGTTGCCGAAAAGAACTCTAATGTGTTTACTGTAACGACTAACTTTGTTTGTTGGCAGCAAACTGTATTATTTCAACATTAAAGTTTCGTCCCGATTCACCCCAACATCCCTAATCACCCCGTTTTACTACCGTAAAAACCGTTAGCAGAAAAAAAAATCGTTCTATTTTTATACTATTTTAAAACCGGATAGTGTTGGCTGACCGAATACCGTGTTATGGGAAGAAATTAACAGCTCTATGATGAATGGTATGCAAGTATATGCTTGCGTCATAGGCCATGACCAAAAAGGCTTTAGGTACCTATAATATATCTTAGAGAACACAACATCACGTTTCTATTTCCCGAAGGGATTATAGGTATATTTTACCTACATTTCACCAGTTATAAGTCTCAGAGGCGTGACTCCTGCCGAGGTCGCGGGAAGGTAAAAAGGGTTACCGAGGCCCCTGTCAACACAGGCAACGGAAGGAATACGGGTGGGTTTTAGTCAGTAAGAGTCTGACACACCCTCCCGCTCTGCCCAGAGCGGGAGAAGATATTTGATAATTTCCTACCCAGAGACTATATATTATTGCTATTAACGGAGCTCAAATACACTCTCCAGGAGCACTGCAGGTCTACCGCAGGAGACGCCTTGGGCGTCGGGAATCTTGGGCGGATTTCCGGCCACCGTGTAGGTGCGGGCTTGTGGACGGTGAGCAATGGGTAGCTTATCGTCCGGTAGGACCAGGTCCGGGTCAACGAGGCCGATGGCTACCGGGGTCGCGGGAAGGTAAAAAAGGGTTACCGAGGCCCCTGGCAACACAGGCAACGGAAGGAACACGGGTGGGTTTTAGTCAGTAAGAGTCTGACACACCCTCTCGCTCGCCCAGAGCGGGAGAATTCATTTGATGACGTCCAACCCAAAAAAAAAAGTGTCTCCAGCTAAATAGGTGTTTTTGGTCATGTAAAACGACAGAGTGATAAAATAAAATCTTGATTTTTTTATGGTACCTAATCCTTGCATGTAAAGTGGGGATGACAATTTTTCACGGAGATTAGCCGGAACAAACAAACATACATACAAAAAAAAATTATAAGTACCGTATATTATACAGTCATATGTATGCATTTAGTATGAACCTGTTATTTTGACATTACCAAAAGATTGTAATCAACTACTAAGAACGTTAATTCATAAAAAGTAAGACTTTGTATACGTGTTCACACCTTAAGCTTCTTAATAATAAATAAGACTTTATTTCTTCCGTATCTTACATTAGTAGTTGACACTTTAAATAATATATGTAAATGTTAATTTGTTGTTTAATAATTTGCTTATATCGTTGTTAGTATAATTAGTATTAAGTTTCAAGATCTGAGTTTAACATAATCAGCATATAATGTTGCTGGGACACAGGCCTCCTCTCTGTGAGAGGGAGTGGGCCGCCATGTCATCGAATTTTTGGTTCTAGGACATGCCGGTTTCCTCACGATTTTTTCCTTCAAGGCATACTCCAGCATTTTACACTCAGTTCAGCCTTTTTCTATTTCCATCCATCTGCCTGTATTTTGATATCGTATATCGTTGATCCATTGTTTTTAAGGTCTACCAGCTTTCCTCTTTCCTTCTGGTCCTTTTGATTTTGTGTTTTTATAGTCCATCAGGACAGCTTAGGTCCCTTCTTAAGGCGATACCAAAATAAATTGGGGGCTTTTCCGTAACCATTAATTTCACTATTACAGCATTTTTTCGCTCTTACGTTGTTTTATTTTGGTTCCAACGCATTGTTGATCTCTCTTTTTGGAAACTGTCGCATGTGGAAGTAATTCAGTCTGTCACTTTCTTATGCCCGCCCAGTTCGCTATGATTTGTTTTACCTATAACAAAACTTAAGTTTGACATACATCTACATATTCCAAAAGAGTCGACCGACATTTGAAACAAAAGAAATTTATCCCTTCACATTATGCAAATCGAAACTCGAAATAACCAAAATACAAACTTTTAAACACCACCCAATTTTAACACCTTCACAAACAATTTGTTTGGGTTACGTTCTTTTGTAGCCGCAAAAATAAAGTTGTCGAAGTTCCGTATCGTAAATTTTGTATGGAAACCGACAGTTAATGGCTAAATGATTTATATTCTGTTTGTTAGGGACTTTAGACAAGGGCAGTATATACATATATACACGTACATATATGTAAGCTTTGAGAGACGTCCCACTAGCGTCATAAATCAGTGTTTGTTTGTTTGTTGCTCAATCACTACGAAACTGCTTGACAGTTATTGATGAATTTTGGCACGAGATGTTGTATTGTGGTTTGAACTGTTAAAGTTTCTAACGTTGAAATAAAATAGTTTCACGTTCATTTAGTGTGTTTTTAGATATTCACCGGTTTAAAATTGCTACGAGGTAAAATTAGCCTTCCATTGATCGCTACATTTACAATGATAAATTCTCAAACAATATATTGAGACTGTTTCTCTCTTATACATATTTACATTGTTCATAGCTTTTACAATTCGACGCTAGTGTTCCGCCTGGACTAAGCGAGAGCGCACACACCTCTCCTGCTAAATAAATATAAATTAAAACAGTAGACATTATAACTGTGTCTGTGTTCATTGGTTCTCAAAACCCAACAATATAAAAGATATTTCAGCATCTGTATCTTCTTGACTCATTATTTTTGTCTTTCCCACACTGACACCATAAATAACAAAAAGCAGACAAAATAATAAGTCTATTCGTACAAACACGTTTAAAATACATTTTAACCCAATGCCAAATTAATAAAAGGTCATATTACTATGACATGTGTGACTTATGCCAACAATTGTACTAAAATTAAAAAAAATAATTGAACCAATTCACACGGCCATCTTATTATTTGTTTCAGCATTTAGCTGACGTAATGTTTATTGTTGCCAGTTAAAAATATGGGTCAGGTTTATTTTAATTTGTTGTTATAAATGTATGTATCTTTAAATGTAGCCTTATCCCAACTATGTAGAGGTCACCTTCCAGTCTAACTGGCTGAATACCAGTATTTTACAAGGAACGACACCTCATCATTCTCCTGCCCTTATCCCAATTTATTTGTGTGGTCGGCGCAACATGTCGCTTTCTTCCATACTTCTCTATTAGTTGTCATGTCGGTAGTCACCCCCTTGCTAGCCATATCATCTTTTATACAGTCCATCCATCGTTTCTTTGGTCTTCCTCTACTCTTATAGCCATCGACATTCATACTCAAGACTTTCCTCACGACATTTTCCTCATCAAGGAACATCACCTATCAGACCTTAACAACCCAGTAACTTGGTAATACGATACCCCTTGGTAAGAAGACTGATTGTCAGACTTTCGGGTTTCTGACGTCTCGTAACGACTGTCCAAGATCTACGAATGACAGCCGAGGACCAACGGCTTAACGTACTTTTTGAGGCACGGAGGGTCTTGGTATGTAAAGATAACCAACCGCGGCAAGCGTAGCTTAACCTGATCGATCGACCCATGCCGCTGTTATAACTTAGCCACAAGCCTATCACCAGCCGATCCATTCTTGATGTTACCCTGGGTAACGCGATAGCCCTTGGCAAGATTAGTTGTCAGACTTTCGGGCTTCTGACTACCCGTAACGACTGTCAAAAATCTACGAAAAACAGCCGGGACCAGCGGCTTAACGTCCTTCAGGCTCAACGAACCGAATCCATGATAAGCCACGTAGATAATTTTTAACTGACTGCCACGTTAGTCCAGTGGACAGAACAGTCATAATAGTGCGACTGCGACCTTAAGCAGGGACTCCTGAGTTCGATCCTCAAGTCGTGCAAAGCGTTTGGGTTTTACTGCTCAGAATTTCTCAGTAGTAGCCTGATTAATGGCAAAGGCTCGCCCCCTATTACATGCAATTCACATATACAAAGGTAACTGTCGAAATATGTTCTTGACACCTCTGCCCAACTCTTAAGGGTACAGTTGTGATGTTATTTTACATGTATTGTATAACTAGCTATTGCCCGCGACTTCGTCTGGGATGAAAAGTAGCCCATATCCTTCTCCGGGTCATGGTTTACCCATGTGCCTAATTTCATCCAAATCTGTTCAGCCGTTTTAGCGTGAAAGCGTAACAAACAGACTCACTTTCGCATTTAAAATATTAGTTAGGGTAATGTAAATAAGGGCCCATTATCTTGGCCCTGGCATCAAAAGTGAACTTAAGTATAACATAAGCACAAGTTTAAGTATTTGCAAAGGTATGGACACTCGTACCTAAGTTGGACTCTTTGGGAATACTCCAACAAGTGGCATTTAGCTGTTGCTATTGCTAATTGAGTACAAGATTACAATATTGTATTGTCAAGAGGGGCTTATGGCTAAGTACTAACATCCGCACGGGTCGATCGATCAGGTTAAGCAACGCTTGCCGCGGTTGGTCCGTGGATGGGTGACCATCTTTACATACCAAGACCCCTCCATGCCTCGGTGAGCACGTTAGGCCTTTGGTCCCGGCTGTTGTCATTAATAGATCTTCGACAGTTGTTACGGGTCTTCAGAAGCCCGAAAGTCTGACAACCAGTCTTACCGAGGGGTATCGTGTTACCCAGTAACTTCATGTAAAATAGTAGTATTATGTTTGGTACGGCTAGACTGGAAGCTGACCAGAAAATAGTTGGGAAAACGCAGGCAGACGAAGTATAATGTGTAAAAGTAAATATCTATCTAATGGTTGAAGCTTTTATTGATCGAAGCGTTGAAGACACCATCAACTCTAGTAAGATAGGTTAGCCACACAGCTTATTGTACAACGTAAAAAAACAAACCATGAAATTTTCAGAAAAGTATGCCATTACACTTACGCTAAATTAATATTATTTGCACTCATAAAACGCCTTGTTACAGACCAAATATTAAAGAAAGTTTACATCCATTAAACTCTTTAGTACTTTAACTTATAAGTACCTAAATTTCTTTAGCATAATCAGCCTATAATGATCCCACTGCTAGGACCCAGACCTTCTCTTTTCGAGAGGGAGTGGGCTGTAATCCACGCAGGCCCAGTGAGGGTTGTTGGATGTCACATGTCTTCGAATTTTTCATTCTAGGACATGTCGGTTTCCTCACGATGTTTTTCTTCACCGTTTTGAGAGCAGTGGTGATGAAATTATTTACACAAAGTAAAGCGTGTGTCTAGGTTCGAACCCACGAACTACAACTCGTAAGTCAGGGCCGTTACCACTGGGCCAGACCACTGCTCAATTAATTACTTGAGCCACTGAAAATCTATAATTAAATTCAGATATTTACATTAAAGTTTTCATTGCGTGGTTTATATTTGGGTAGTAACAATAATAGACCTCCAAACCGAATTTCGGTCAACAGCTTTCGGAGACCAGCTTTCGGCGCGGGAGATATAGTGCAGCCGTGTGTGCGCAGACACAGGTGCACTCTCTCTTCCCTCAGTCTCATAGTCCGATGGGACAGCAATCCGACACGACCGGAGAGAGATCAGGCACAGGGCCAACGGCTTAACATTAAGCGTTTTCAGTTTTCATAGCGTGGTTTATCTTTCGATGGTGACCAAATAATATCACGCTTAAATTCTCCAATGCAGTTGGCAGGGTGTAGCAGGTGGAGATCGCTCGCGTCCGGCCCTGGTCCAGGCGTAAAAACGGAGCGAGACGGCATGGGCAGCCGCCACCTCCTTCTGCGAAGCAGTAATGCTCGCGGATGAGGTGGCGGGACGGTTGAGGGAAAGGTAAATTTCGCGCCCTCTCGACCCTAGCCGCCGCAGGAGACGCTCTGGGCGTCGGGAATCCCGGACGGATTTCCAGCCACCCGTAGGCGCGGGCTTGCGGACGGTGAGTAATGGGTAGCTCGCCGTCCGATAAGGACCAGTCCCGGGTCGAAAGCGCGTTGTGTTATACGCGCGCCTCAAAGAGATGTCAGCACAAGTGTAGGGGTCCACCAAGGCCGATGCCTGCCGGGGTCGCGTGAAATTACAAAACCCCCTCCCCCCCTGGCAACACAGGCAACGGAAGAAATACGGGTGGGTTTTAGTCAGTAAGAGTCTGACACACACTCCCGCTCCGCCCAGAGCGGGAGAAGTTATTTGAAAATTTCCCACCCAAAAAAAAACAAATCCTAAGTCCAAATCATAAGTCCTATAAACCGGTCTTTGTGGCAATGCTTAGTGGAGATCTAAGTAGGTACTTCCAGCATTGGACATCTCTTTCTGCGGATTCTGATGATCATGAACAATACAGGGTGTAACAACATCCTTCACGAAGCCGTCATCTACGCATTCTGTATATCAAACTAAGTAACTTTGTGCAAAAATAATTGCTGGGAAACGCTGTTTGTGCGCAACGTAACGCACGCAAAACGTTGTGCTTATGGGTGTATGCAACGGTACGGGGAGTATTTAAAGTTAAAGTGGATCCGCAGTGATAGCCCGCGAAATTAAAATTTTCTTCCTTTTTTGCAATTTTCACGTCAGTGTCAGGTTGTATCTTGATCAAAATATGATTCGCGACCATAACAATTAAGTATTTATAGAATTATAATCTTAAGAACCATTTATAAATCTCTCTAAGTTAGATTTGTTCCATAAGAACTTTTTAACTAAAACGTAAGAAAATTTGAATTTCGCGGGCTTCCATTGCGGATTCACCTAAAGCTATAACATTTACAACTTGTTTTCGTAAAAAAAAACATATAAATGAGAACTTAAAGTTCCCAGGTATGGTCCAATACAAAAAACCGGCCAAGTGCGTGTCGGACCACGAACATTGAAGAGTTCCGTAGTTGGGATGAATTTATCTCAATAACCAACTTAATGTAAGTTAGTCGACTATTATTCGTTAACTTGTAAAACCTAGTTAGCTGTGATAGTTTTCCTTTTAATTTATACTAACCTTATACATAATTATATTACTGTCATGATTTTTTCACATAGCCAAACCAACCATTTAGCAGGCGGGGGGACACTTGACTCTAACAAACATGAGCACTTAAAAGCTTAATATTACGCAAACGGATTCCTGAATCTAAAATTGATTTTTACGGACCCACAATATTTGATGTATGCCTGATGAACGGCCTATCCAACGATACCCATAACGATAACGACCGATAACGATATACTGTGTTCTAACTACTTTCTGTTTTTGTATGAATATTGTGTGCAATATATAATATGAATATTATAATATATGAATAATATACCTGGGTCAAATAAATATATTTTCTTTCTTTCTTTCTTTCTTTTCTTTATACCCCATATTAACACTTTGCCGGTTTGATTCATTATACCCATGCCAAATTACAGCTTTCTAGTAATAAGAGTCTCTGAGCTAAGCCGGGACAGAGAGACAGACAGACAGACGTACGTGGCGAAACTATAAGGGTTCCTTTTACTACAGAACCTTAAGGCGCTGACAAGACCCAATTGACCAAAATAGGCTTCGCTTAAGAAAAAAAATTGCCAAATCTGTATAGTTTGTGGTAGCGGAAAAAATATATGTTAATTTTGAACATATTTCCCAGAACTTGGTTGTTACCAAAACACGTTTTTAAAACAAAATCTCGATACAAACTAACGTTAAACTAACTTCTTACTTTGAGTTCTAATCCAAAATATCTGTATCAAATATCAACATACGTTACGTATTTAATTAATAACAAGAACGTCTTATTTAAATGCAGAACTTATTTGTTTTTTATTTTCGATTACTCAACTCAGTCTTGAGAAAATAGATAATTACTTCATATTTTGCAATAAATTACAAGCGTTGTGTCATCGCGCATCTCTTTCTTTTCTATGCAATCTGATAGTGACCGCGGTTTAGGTGTTGTCAGCGTCTTAAAAAAATATCATAATAATGGGAAGAACAAGTGACTCAGGTTTTCGTTACGGGTTATTTTAAACCCATTAAAACAGCAGGCTCAATATATTTGATACTTGTAATAAAACTTAAAGCAGCTCATGAAAATTAATCTGTAGGGGATAGTAAATTACTTATACAACATTCACTCGGTTAACATAAACAGTTGAAGCCGACTGTAACTCCAGCGCTGCAATAAACCACCGTAGGAAGTTTAATGGTTTCACTAACAAAAACAAAATGAAAACATTAACTCTACGATGGAAGCAATTTAGAAATCGTAAAGACGGCAAAGAATAAAAATAAAATGTTAGTGCAGAAGCGACAGTCTTTAAAAGTAAATTGAATTGCTTCGGGGGTAACCATCACCTCTTATAGCAGTATTATTATAATATTACTTCACAGTGGGATAGTGATGGAGCTATGCAGGACATCTCTTTCTCACGTTGAAGTAATATTGAAATAATAGTGCTGTAAGAGGTGATGGTTACCCCCTGCATCGCCTTCAGCTAAAGTATACTGTGGCTGAAGGCGCTGAAGCATTTCAATTATTTTATTTTATTAAAACTGCTTCAGGATTTATAGTACTTTAGCTGAAAGTGCTGAAGCAGTTCCAATAAAATAAAACCACAACATAGGTTAGGCAGAGGTGTACCTGTAGTACACCCACATTTCGCCAGTTATGTTTAAGTCCCATGTAATAGGGGACGAGCCTATTGCCATCAACCGAGCACAAATCCAGACTCCGGGCTGCTACTGAGAAATTTCTGATGGAAAAAACCCAATAGCACTTTGCCCTACCTGCCAACTGCCGAGCATGGGATCCTCCTTACCCATCGAACCCAGGATCTCATGCTAGGCAGTAGCGCTTGCACCCTTAAACCAACGAGTCAGTCAATGCTCTATCTAGGCATCTACTATTTATTAATTCAAAATGCTTGTGCTTGTACTTTAAACTTCTGCAATGTACCATAAAATGACCTGGAAGCCTGGACGTAACACAGGGCTTCCCTAGTACGGACTCCAGTCTCTCGCAAAGGAGCTTTTGTCTAACGCCAACAAAGCCAACCAAAAGCCAACCTTTGTGGAGAGAGAAAACAAAAAACATATTATTATTATTATATATTATTATTATTTATTATTTATTTATTTATTATTATATTATTCTTAATTCTCTATAGCCTACCAACAATGTCATTTGAGTTTATTTTATAGATTTATTTTCCAAAAAGACGTGTCGCTTCTGCAAATATTCATTGAACTCTTTGCGTGCGACGACCCATTTCTTACAAATGTTTCAGATAACGTGCCAATGGGTTTAGTGTTCCATACCTATTTTATGGTTCTAGATTTTTTTGTTTTATTTTTTACGATAATTGAGGTTTTAGTTGAAAAATAATTGACTGTATCAGGACATTGACCTCTCGGGTCTTTGGGTACGTCAGTACTATTATTAATTTATTATCTATTCTGTGCTCCGGCATCGTAAAAGATGTGTCTCGTATCATATGTCATTGTGATGGGCGAGCCTGGCACAAATTCGGACTCCGAACTGCTCACTAAGCTGACCGACTGGGTGCAAACTGAGCCCGTTCCCTCACGCTAGGTTGTCGTGCTTGCCTCTACTGGTCCTGCCTAAGAAACGAGATATTCCACTTTGAGCACCGATTTAACGTCACTTGACCGAACGACACCTAAGCTATTCCACTTACGGCACCAAATATTTTTTTTTTAAAGTGACTTTTTCTTTACCGTTTAGAAATATTATTTTCATTCCACGAACAGTAGCTACTTTACAAACATTTCGGGGTTAGCAGTTAATTCTTCATTAATTTTATTTTGCAATCAGTATATTCATCATGTCTATTAATGACATTTGAAGGCATGAATAACTTAGGAACCTTAATTACTCAGTCAAATTAATTTTCCAAATCTTTTGTTCCAGATTACCAATTGTGCTACTGCTCTGCGGGACAGTGGGCGTAGGTCTAGCGTATTCCGGACCTGACCTACCGCCGGGTCCATACTGTGGCATCACAGGACAATGCTGCAAGGACAGGCAGGATGCCTGCTCACATAGAATTCTAGGTAGGTTCACACAAATCTAGACTCCGGGTTGTTACTGAAAAAATCCTATAACACTTTTCCCGACCTGGGAATCTAGACCAATGAGAAAGTCATCTAATATTTTACTTTCTTCCATTTTTCAGATAGCAAATGTTACTGTGACGAGTTCTGCAACAGGACATTAGGGCATGACGACTGCTGTCCAGACTACCCTCAGGTTTGTCTGGGGGTCGTTGACATTGATCCTCTACCTAACACAGAGGTCTGCAAATATAAGGGCAAGTACTACGGCCCTGGTGAATCCGTGACTCAAGATTGTCATACTTGGTGAGTGATTTTTGTTTCTTGTAGATACCGATACAAATTTTTCGCTTGAAAAGTGGCTCTTATTGTTCCGTTTTTAGGTTCACAATGCAGTGTAGTGAACACGCGTACTTTTTACTTTGCATTCTCGCATTAGTGCAAAAAAGTACGAAGGAACGCTTCACGAAAAAAAAAATCTACGAACTTTTTCACATATATATTCTTACGTTACGAAATTTTATTTATTTTTATCTCGTAAGTGTGTTGAAAAGCGTCGTTTAATACGCGTGAACATTTAATTTTGTCGTTATCATTACACTCTCAGCTCCCTCACGCGTATTAAACTTTTAACACTTGTATACAAAATGTTCTAGGTATTTCTTCTTTACAAATCCTAGGTTGTATAATATCGGAAAGAGCTTTGGTGTGTTACATATTTTTATGGGGTTTTCTGTGTTATCTTCTGATGATTATAGATTATTTTTAGGTTTTTATTATAAACTTATTAAAACAAAAATTTTAGATCATAAAGATTTAACGACTTTATGGTAAGTATGTTATTAACCAAAGACCTCTAGAGATATCTCACAAAAGACACTAAAAAATATAATAAAAAAAAACAAAAAGCATTACTTTGAAATGGTCCACCTAAAAGTTACACAAATACATTTATTTGTCACTACATTACGTTCACAAATCTCACTACACTTTAATTCCCACCAATGTAACTATCGCAAAATATAAACAAAAATATCTTATGTTTACGAAACAGTGCCACATATGAATTCTTCGCAAAATAATGAGGTTTTTAACCCAGTTCCCTCTTGAATCACACTCATGGATTAATCATAATCTAATTTTAAAGCCCCTTTATTTTATGCAAATTTTTGACACTTTTATTTTGTCAACAGGCAATTCATTGTTGAAAAGCAGATGTTGCCAGCCTATATTAATTTAAAAGACGTTATTTATTGTTTTGAAAATGGAATTAGGTTGGTCAGGAACTACTTAGCAGCTCTATAACTGTTTATATTTTCTGAATGGACTTTTACAATAATAAAATAAACATACATAAACATGACATGACATCACGCCCGTAATCCCCAAAAGGTTAGGCAGATGTGTACCTAATAGTACACTGACGACGGTGACGCTTTCTATTTCTTCGAAGAATAGACATGGCTCTTTCTATACAAAGTGACAATTCGTTTCTCTCTTTTTGACATCCCACCGTAGAAATCCTTCTACATAAAAAAGGACCTCGACAAAGATCGTAAGAAAGGAAAGACAAATGACAGATTATAGAAGGATTTCTACGGTGAAAAGTCACATAAAAAAAAACACAACCACTATATATTTTTTCGCCATCGACTATATTAAGCCATTGCCTGGCTTCACAAATACTACTATTTTTTATAAAAAAAAAAAGTTGGCAACCCTACCTACATTCAAACTCAAAAACTCTACCTCTTTTCAATATTAGTTTAAATTATTAATAAGGATGTCGACTTCATATTATGACGTCTCAATAAGATCAAACAGTGAATTGGTAACAATTGTTTGGTAATGCAAACAAATTCAGATTTCAGGGTCAATGCTTTAATAGAGTACAGCTAATTCAAGGTTGAGTGGATTTGCATAAAGTAATCTATCAAGAATAATCTATGTACCTATTTGAACACGCCTGTATTCCACGAATCGGTAATCCGAGTTGTAGCACTCCCACAAAACACAAAATCAAAGCATTTATTTGAATTAAACCAATTACAGGCACTTTTGAATTGTCAAGGGGTCGGCCAGTCACAAACATCAAGCTAGTTGCCCATTCCAATCTGTAGTAGGTTCCTATGAAAAAAGAACGGGCAAGAAACTCCACAAAACACAGTATGTTAAGTCCGAGTAAATGATTGCTCCCGCAAATTCAAAATTTCAAATCATAACGGTAATTCTTTGATTGTCGTACGAACTGGGAAAACACGGAAAACGTAGTATGTCAATTTAAACTATTTATTTGTCTGACGGTACATTAAGGCCGATGAATCATGACCGGTCTGAACTTTGCGCAGAAGGCTGCGCAATAACATTCTTTAGAAACCAACTGGTGACATGAGGTGAGTGTGAGTGAAAGGACATGCGCGAAAGTTCGCAGAGCCTATGTTCAGACCAGCCATGATTCATGCCGGGGTCGCGGGAAAGTCCGAAAGGGATACCGAGGCCCCGGGTAACACAGGCAACGGAAGGAAAAGGAACACGGTTGGGTTTTAGTCAGTAAGAGTCTGACACACCCTCCCGCTCCACTCAGAGCGGGAGAAGTTATTTGATAATTCCCATTCAAAAAAAAAACCACGATTCATCGGCCGTATTGTACTATCGCGGTGTGCATATCGGCCCACTTTGAAAACAAAATCCCGTGCTCACGATCACCACATCAAATAGATGCCCCTTTTTGCGTCGATCAATAAAAAATAATTTCTTTTGTTTCAATAAATTTCTCAGGCTCTGTTACAATGATCCCTCACCTCATGATGTCTGACCACTCTTTACCCGATTTTTTTACGGTCTCTTTTTCTCTCTCTTTTCATTTTCATAAGCCTCAGCAAAAATCTGATGCAGCGATGCTTTTGGTTGATGAGCGTAGATAAGCGTTACTATAGCGGCCGAGCGCTGCAAGCAAGAATAGTCTTTGGTGGTCCGATATGCACACAGTTGAAGCCAGTTACTAGACAGAAATCAATACTCCAAGCTGCTTCTGAGAAATCCTTATGGAAAGCCCAAAAGAACTGAAATAAAAACCTGAACTGATAACTTCTCTCTCAAATGAATACCATCTCTATTCATGAAACATCAAGGTCTACTTTAAAATAGAATAACACTTATAAATAACTCAGATTAAGTTTATTAATATGTGCAGACAATCTGGTACCTCAAGAAAGTCAACTGCGGGAAGAAACCTGTCATATAAATAGTTGTAGGAGCAATAAAATTTAAAAGCAATAGTTTTCGTCTAGACACAGTAAAAGCTTACAGTAGTCTAGTAAGTGAACGTGTTTCTCGTTTAGTTTAAATTGACCATTCGTGCGATATTAGGGGTATTCCACACATGTTCGGGTCGGCATGATTCGGCACAACTGGCTGGCAAAATCGAATATTTATGTTCGCTTAATACCAGCACCCTAAATGCGTACCACACTATCAATCACAATCTGAATGATTTTTAAGGATTGCTAATCCATTGCTTCATATGCTGGAAAATAAAAAAATAACAACGTAAATAGCGGAATGAATGTTGTTGAAATGTCAAAATGAAAACTATGGCTCCTGTAAGTGTGTTACGGAATTACCCCGCAGTTCGAGAAAATGCTTGAATTGTGCCGAGCCGATCTGAAAATGATTTAGCTAGGGTAAATGCCGAACGAAGTTTGCCCTTCGGCACGAGCCAAATGAAAGCAGAATATGTGTAGTAATTGTTTCGGGTCGGCTTTGTTGTTTTATTGTTATTCAACAAATACTGTCGAATCGAATGTGCGGACCCGAACATGTGTGTAGTTTCCTTTAATGCGTAATGTCAAAGACCTCTGCAGCTGTTGGTCGATTAGTAGTTATGCCGTGATCTGCATCTGCACCTGCGTAGATAAAATCTCTTTCTGCAAACGGTCCTTGAATACACTCTCCATGTTTTTTTAAAAAAAAACGGTGATCCTATGCTTAAGAAAAAAATTTGGCTAAGCGGAAGTCGAACTTGGGCAGTACGGGTTCCGTACCTCCAAATCTTTAACGTTCTCGCTTTGCCCGCGTGTCTTGTTTTAAAAGCCTCAGTTACTCCTTATAACATCAGCTATCTGCCAGTAAAAGTCCCGTCAAAATTGGTTAAGCTGTTTCGGAGATTAGCCTGCAAAAACAAACAGACAGACAACTATTTCGTTAGAAATACCGCATATACTTCATATGCATTTAGTAAACAGCTGTTATTTTGAGATTACAAATGGATTTCAATTTTATTTATTTGTATAAGCAAAAGTTTTTTCTTTTGGCATGGTTTAAACCACCGAGCCTGTTTTAGTAATAATATCGTAACTGTGATTGAAATACAAAAGGAAATGTAATGTAGTCAGAATAAAGTGCAAAATTCAAAAATCACTGCATGGTTTAGTCCTGGGTCTGAAGAAAAACCTTGTTTTATAATAAGTTGATACTAGTTTAGTTGCTTTCTTGTTTGTCATTATTGTAGCCACAAATAACACGTATTCTGTGACTATTTCAACGTCCTACCTGTCACGTTTAACAAGATACAGCTCCGTGACAAATAGATGAACGAAGGGACGGACAGACAGACACACGATGGTGGCTTAGTAATAGGGTTCTGTTTTCACTCTGGGTACAGAACCCTAAAACACTGAAACGTTTTTAAGTCCCATAAAATAAACCTGCTCTTAAACCTGACCAATCTTCCAAACACTTCGAAAACATCAATATCCAAACCGCTTTGAAGTCGTAGCGTACTGGAACGAACTCGACTCGAACTGGATTATATCGCGTGAAACCGCAAGTTATTTTCATAAACCACAATGCAATTATGACAGTTTACTTACCGTGTAACTGCATTCGAGCTAATGACTATTTATATTTAGACATGACCCAGGTGGTACATCGCTGGCAAGCCGCCATAAGCGTAGGGATGAGTGGGGATCTGAAAAAGTATCGATGCTTCAGAAGTGACTTGGTGCGATGCTTATTGCATTTTTGCTGATGCAACTTTTCAATCTGGGTGCCTAATTCGCGCCTCTGAACCCTGTACTGGGATTCCACTGCTCTCATCCTCATTAGAAGGTGTTCTAATGAGGATGTAAGCAGTAGAGGGCCAGTGGTAATTGCCGTGATTTTCGACGTTCGTAGCCTCAGGTACTCCTTATAACATCAGTAAAAGTCCCGTAAAAGTTGGTTCAGCCATTTCGGAGATTAGCCGGAACAAACAGACAGACAACATTTTATTTTTATTTTTAAATAAATACATTATTAACATCACGCCTTGTTTACCCGAAGGGTTGTGCAGAGGTATTAATACCTGTCCTGTTTTTTTGTTTTTTTAATGTAAGTACCGTATATATACTATCATAGAGCAGCGGTGGCCCAGTAAAAACGGCCTTGACTTACGAGTTGTAGGTCGTAGGTTCGAACCCAAACAGGCGCTTTACTTTGTGTAATTTATTTCATCACCACTGCTCTCAAAACGGTGAAGGAAAATATCGTGAGAAAACCGGCATGTCCTAGAAACAAAAATTCGAAGACATGTGACATCTACCAACCCGCTGGGTTCGCGTGGTGGATTACGTTCCACTCCCTCTCACCTAGAGGAGGTCTGTGACTCAGCAGTGAAAACATTATAGGCTGATTATGCTAGTGAGGATCATGAATACACCGTGATGAAACAGAGAGACTTGAAAGAAAGAAAGAGGGAAGATACAAAGAAAGAAATAAGAAAAATTGTTTGTGCTGCACAAATACATAGTCTGAAATCGGCTACACGCAATTTACAAATGTAACGATAAATACTCGTTCCCTCTTATATCATCATCA
This sequence comes from Atethmia centrago, assembly GCA_905333075.3. Taxonomy (NCBI): domain Eukaryota; kingdom Metazoa; phylum Arthropoda; class Insecta; order Lepidoptera; family Noctuidae; genus Atethmia; species Atethmia centrago. Next base: position 23,849,358 of record HG995385.1, read on the forward strand.
TCATCATTTCAGCCGATAGACGTCCACTGCTGGACATAGGCCTCCTCCCCCAAGCACCGCCATTTCGACCGGTTCTGCGCTTCCCGCATCCAGCGAATTCCTGCGGCCTTTACAAGGTCATCGGTCCACCTTGTAGGAGGCCTTCCAACGCTACGTCTTCCGGTACGCGGACGCCACTCCAGAACCTTTCGGCCCCATCGGCCATCTGTTCTGCGAGCCCTCTTATATGAGAAGAACCAATTGCCCTGCTGTGATAAATATTTTAGCCAATTTATAGGCGGATATGACCACAATTAAAACAGAAGGAAATTTAGCCTGTGTACATTATTTCATCACCACTGCTAACAAAACGGTGAAGGAAAACATCGTGAAGGAACCGGCATTTAGTAGAACCAATAATTTTAAGACATGCGACTTCCACTGGGCCCACTTGGTGAATTACAGCCCACTCTCTCTCACAGAGAGGAAGCCTGGTCCCAGAATTAGGAACATTTTAGGCTGACGAATATAGGTTTACCAAATGATATCCTTCAATACCATATTCCTAGGTATGAGCCACGTCATGAATGAACTGTTGATGAAGAAGGATAGTCTTTCGTTCAACTCTATACTGAAGATGCTCGTCAAAAGGTGACATTGACCTCTATCAAGTTTACGAGGGAATCACCGAGAAATATCGCCTTATCTACTGACTAACGTGATAACCCGTATCTTTATATCTCTGTGGATGCTCTGTTGAGCAATCAATAAACATGATTATATACTTTCTCTCTCACGATAAAATTATTTGCGATATCATTGTGTACCTTACCTACATGAATTTAAATGATCAGTTCTGTCCTAATTCCCGCCGACGTCTATTTTCGTAAATTGTTCTAGTTATACCTTTCTTTGTCCGTATTACTTATCCCTTTGCGGGACACTAACCGCCCCCAGACGTAATAAAAGGTCGCGGGAAAGTACGTTGTCGCGGGAAAGTATGAAACGGTTACCGAGGCCCCTGGCAACACAGGCAACGGAAGGAACACGGGTGGGTTTTAGTCCGTAAGTATCTGACACATCCTCCCGCTCCGCCCAGAGCTTGAGAAGTTATTTTATAATTTCCCACCCGAAAAAAAAAAGACGTAATAAAAATTACATTTCTATGGTGTCTCGTTCAGTGTCCGTTAAACGGTTAACCTCCTTTTTATTACCCGACTGCCTCAGGAGGGTAATGTTTTTCGAGAGTATGTATGTATATATGTCTATTTCTTTGGCACGCTTTGTAGCCTAAACGGCTTGATGGATTTTAACATATGAGGTGTCTTTAGATTCGCCTTAATTGTGGGAGTGACATAGGCTATAATAATATTTATAAATTGCATCTGCAAATACAAAAAAAAGGAGGGGAAGTTTTTTTTAAATTAATTGCAACAATATTTGTATGTGTTTTGCAGTCAGGTTTTTTGTTTTTTAAATAATTTATTTTATTACCTAGGTACCTATATCACTATAATGGTATTATGAAATAAAAAAATAGGCAGTCCTAGGACTGCCACAAAATTGAAAACTTAAAACTTTGGAATAACATATAAATACATGCGTGTACATCAGGGAGGGGCTTGTGGCTAAGTAATAACAGCCGTACGGGTCGATCGATAAGGTTAAGCTACGCTTTCCGCGGTTGGTCCGTGGATAGGTGACCATCTTTACATACCAAGACCTCTCCGTGCCTCGGAAAGCACGTTAATCCGTTAGTCGCGGCTGTCATCTTTGGCAGTCGTTACGGGTAGTCAGAAGCCCGAAAGTCTGAGAACCAGTCTTACCAAGGGGTATCGTGTTACTCAGCAACTGGGTTGTGGAGGTCAGATAGCCAGTCGCTCCATGTAAAATACTGGTATAAACATTGTACTAGAAGCCGACCTCAACATAGTTGGGAAAAGGCTAAGCAGATGCTTGTACATCTACACAGGACGCTGCGCGTTGCCAGTCTGGCACAATCCGTCACGTCACGAAGTCACCATGTCGGTGAACCGAACCTACAAGTTTTCCCCTACCAAAAATCGCTCAACGCGGCTAACGGAATTTCGCTTCAAAATCAATAATTAGGACCTCTTTTTCTCCGTGGGACTGTAAAACAAGATTTTTTTTTACTAAGAAGGGAAATACAGTAACCAATTTTCTCATGCCATACTCAAGAAACAACGAAATAAATTAGATAGTACCATTCCTAAACTCACTGCAATAACAAAAGAAAATTATATACCAAATAGTGACGTCAATGAACGTCTGGCCATACCTCATATCAAACTATGCCAATAATGAAATCGAACCAGATTGTTAAAAATTGTGTCAATGTTATTTCAATTCATCAGATTCAGACTGTAATGTATATGAGAACGATAGAGGTCGAATTAATTATCGAAGTTGAATTAAATTTTTAAAATATTTAAACTATTATCAAACATGGCCGCTACATACAGTGTAACTGTCAACTGTAGCAAGCAAAACACGGAAAGTTGTTGAAGGATATGGAGAGTCTTTTACCCAGACATAATTTTCCTTCTGCTATGACAATGTTTTGGGGCCGGTGCAGTATTTCTACTTCTTCCATTCAACTATATTAGCGGTCATCCCAGAACTCATCCCGTTTCTAGCTAGACCTTTGCCCAGACAAGAGAAAGTTAGAGATTTAGAAAAGAATGGCAAGTACTAAAATAATGATTCAGTCCATCTGTTACATCTCTGCCAAATCTCAGGTTATGTCTGCCCCGGAGATGCCCGATGTCTAATTGGATTGCACCCATCACTCACACCACACACAAACATAAGCACTTGAGCAGTCTCATGTGGCAGTAATTTGAAATTTCAAACCAGAACACGGTAAAGCTGCTTGCGGCAGAAATAGAAACTGATTTTACCTCTTACGTTTTGTTGTCTACCTACAATATTATCAATAGGTGCAAACGGTGTTTCGAAATTGTCGTAAGAACAAATGACAACTGATTCCGATTAACCAGCATCCTTTTTTTTGGGTGGTATATCATTAAATAACTTCTCCCGCTCTGGGCGGAGCGGAAGGGTGTGTCAGACTCCTACTGACTAAAACCCACCCGTATTCCTTTCGTTGCCTGTGTTGCCAGGGGACTCGGTAAACCTTTTGTACTTTCTCGCGACCCCGGCAGGCATAACCAGCACTCTAATAACGTAACACAGTTTGAATTGTCATTTAATGTGTGTTACGTAATTTCCACGTTGGTCTCCAGTTTTAACCCGTCTGACGATTTGTTATCTTCCCTATGCTCATTAACAGTCTTATAATATCCTACTGCTGGTTATAGGCCTCCCCTGAACTATGCCATTAAACTTGGTTTGAGTCGAATGACATCGTATTCAGGGTCGATCTCCTATTGGTACAATTGAGTGGGTCCTAAAGTACAATTGAGTGGGTCCTATAGTACATTTGAGTGGGTTCTAAAGTGCAATTGAGTGTAGCTAAACATTTTACAACTAAGTAGCTAAATGCTACTTAGTTGGTAGGATCATGTTTTAAATCAAACTAGAGAGTATTAAAAAGTCAGTGATTATTTTTATTATTTACATTTAAATTTGGTAATTACAATAAATGCAATTTGGCTACAAGTTTTATTAAATTGTAGCTGCCTGACCCCGAAAAATAGCTAAATTTAGTTATAAAGTTGCTAAGTTGGCAACACTGGTCCTATAATCACATCGAACGTTAGGCGACATCAAGGCTGAAAAGTGAAGATGGCGGGACTAACTTGACTGCTACCGAAAGGACTTGACTGCATTAGCAGAGAGCAGAAATGTGTGGAAAAGGGGACGGAAGCCTTTGGCCTACAGTGAAAAAATGCAGGCCAGATAGATATCTATCTATCTGCATGCATGCATAATCAGCCTATAATGTTCCCACTGCTGGAACACAGGCCTCCTCTTTGTGAGAGGGCGAGGGCCGCAATCTACAGCGCGGGCCCAGTGCGGGTTCCAGGACATGTCAGTTTCCACACGATGTGAGAGCAGTCGTAATGAAATAATTTACACAAAGTAAAGCCCCTGTTTGGGTTCGAACCTAAGACGAACGTAACTAGCGGATGTTACCACTGGGCCATCACTGCTCTGCTCTATGAGGGCCTCAAGTCTGCTATTACAATAGTGTCAGAATGGTCTATCATTGATTTTATAATTGTTGATTTTGAAGTTTGGTAATCTACTAATATAATGGCGTCATTAATGAGGATCGGAACAGACCATTCTGACACTATTGTAATAGCAGACTTGAGGCCCAGATATATAGATGCCCCGAGACCTAATTACCTAAATGATTAAGCGGAAGGATGAGTACTTCACATCTTTACTTGATCCGATCAGATAAAGCTAGAAATACTTGTTTCGAAAATAAACGTGATTCCAATTCACTTGTGTTAGTATTGGCAGCCTCGGGGAATCCTGAGTCAGTGCGAGCAACCATTAGGCATTCATGCATAAATAAAAGGGTTAAATCAACATAAATACATGCAACATTACAAAACACACATGATATAATATTATGCCAACTATGGGTTTTTAGGGTTCCTTAGTAAACAGGAACCTTTATAGTTTCGCCATGTCCGTCTGTCTGTATGTCTGTCTGTCTGTCCCCGCTGTATCTCAGAGACGCTTAGTACTAGAAAGCTGTAATTTGGCATAGGTATACATACATATTAATCACGCCGACAAAGTGCTAAAATAAAATCTTGAAAAACATTTTTTTTTAGGGTAGGTACCTCCCTTGCACGTAATGTGGGGATGATATTTTTTTCTCGTGTAAATTATATCGCTGGATGGGCCGTTTAAAAATATTGCGGGTCTGTGAACACCATTTTTCCATTCAAGGATCCGTGTGCGTAATATTAAGCTTTAAAGTGCTAATTTCTGTTAGTGTCCCCCCCCCCCCTCCTGATAGCTAAATGGTTGTTTATGAAGATGTGAAAAAATTCATGGCACATATAATGCAATTTGGCACATATAATATTAAAAAAAAAGAAGAAATTAAAAGGAAAACTATCACAGCTAAGTAGGCTTTACAAGTTAACGAGTAAGTAATAGTCGACCAACTTAAATTTGCAGTTGAAGAATTGACCGTGACGTATATCGATGTATGGGAGAACATGTTTTTCAACTACAATGTTAAGTTTGTTTTTGGGATAAATTCATCCCAACATTCCAATCTACGGAACCCTTCATTGTGCGTGGTCCAACACGCACTGGGTCGGTTATTATTTTATTTCTGGCAATGCGGGTTGTAATATGAAGCCTCATTTTCGTGGCAAACTAAAGTTACGCAAAGATGATGCAACAACATGTTTGCGTGTTGCTGGCAACATGCGTAAAGCTAGGATAATGCTTGGATTAGTAGTGGATTCACGCAAGTCCCTATTGCATATTAGAGCAAATATGATAGCCCGCAGGTTTACACGTTTATTTATTTATTTATTTAACAGTTTATGTACACACATATAAACAGACAAGAAGAAAGGAACAGAAAAATATGTACAAAGGTGATGCTTATTTCTAATGAAATCTCTTCCAGCATATCTGCGATAGGACAGTAGACAAAGAGATGTAGACACTGTGTGTAAGAGTAGAAGAGAATACAAAATACACAAAAACAACAAAAAAAAGAACTATTCACTAATTTAAATATACAATAAGAGAATATACTTACATAAATACATACTTCTAAAATAAATATCACTAAAATACTTATATATAATTAATAGTATAAAATAATAAATAGGTACATAATATGCAACTATGTCAAAGTCGAAAGATAGTGTTCTTTCACTCTTCTTTTAAAAACAGCAACAGCTTCCAAGTCGGTGAAGCAAAAACTTTTCATAGCTAGTTGTACCTCATTGTAAACGTCCATCCTGTGGGTGAATCACACCCAAAAAGTATACGAATACCTCCGTGTCCAATATAACAACGCCATCAGAGCGCTGATGGGGCTGTCGCGACACTGTAATTCCTCGGGCATGTTTGCCGAAGCTAACGTCGACTGCTTCTTTGCAACGACGTGTAAGCGGAGTGCGGCTCTGGTGCGCAGGGTGCTCGGCAGCCCCAACAGCATGCTGAATAATAAGACAGCGCTATCATACGTTAGACGCTCCAGTGACTTGCTCGTCACCTACAGTCGTCGGTCACTAATGTAAGTGTTGATGTGGTGGATTTTGTTTTGTGTTGTATTGTAATGTTAATGTATTGTCTGTTGTGTGTATAATGTATTAAATATCGTGTATGAGTCATGTAACTTGAGTGAATAAATGAATAATTATAAAATAATTAAATTTGCTCATAACCTTTTAGAGAGCTCCTTTGGAGCTCCTGTGGATCCTTTGGAGCTTGAATGGCACTAACAGGGGGGCGTTGTTGGTAAACTTTTGATAATTGTCACAGAGATTGTATTGCAAAATCAAGATGGCGGCGTTCAAATGTCGCAAAGATCCTTGTACCGTTATTCTCATCTATCCGTGCCTTAACCGCTAGGCTATTGGTAGCAAGTGTGGCTGCTGTGATGATGTATTGGGTTTGAAACCCGGGTTAGCACATAGCTGGCCCTTCATAAAATACAAACACACATTTACAGAATATTATATATAAGATACAATGAGAGTCGAAATGCTAAGAATGACGTATGATATAATCTCCATTTCTTTTATTGGTAATCTATTAGATAATCTATCGTTGTGAAATTCTTGGATAGTAGGTACTCCTATGTTACTCAAAGAGTCACAGTTGGGACACGTCATTTGGACGTGTGTCACAGTCCCAAACAACACCTTGACAAACACACTGGATTGCATCATTACAAATAAAGATTGAAAAGGTACATGTTTTTGCAATTCGTCACTTTTCAAAGTGGTCTTGGCAGATTACTGTTATTTACGTTAGCCAGCTCATTCAAATATATTTTCTTTAGTTTTTGAGCACTATTAGTATGGTGGAATCAGGAGGTCTACTCTGTAAAGGCTCCTACATACCGGCGCGACGCGACACAAAGACACCGCGTGTAGCGCTACAAGCGGTGCCTTTCTGTCGCGACGCGTCGCGCGACAAGTCGCGCCAGTATGTAGGAGCCTTAAGTCCGTCAACGAAGATACCTACGGGCCCGTCCGAAAGTAGTTGATCAGTCAAAACAAGTGAAAACTTCAATTTTCGAACGGGCAGAAACACATTGCGAGTAAGGACAACTGTCAAATCGTTTTGTCATTCATTCTCAGTTCGAGCTCCGAAGTAATTTACTACGGATTTAGTGCTTAGGGAGTAGGCTTGGTTTAGTCAGGTTTTTCCTTATAAAGTCAGTTTGTTGTTGTTCTTATTAGGGAGGACTTGGAGGACTGCCTCGTTGGTCTGTTGTTTTGAACGTGGGTCTCCTGTCTCGTGGGTGTGAGTGTTTTGGGTTTTCCCATCAGATGTCTCTCAGTGGTAGCCCGGTTTCTGGATGTTTACCTTTTCCTTCGGGTAATAGAGACTTGATAAAGTAACGGTCTACCGACAAAAACTTAGTTAAAAAAATAGATAGAACACTCTTTCAAAAAACAGAAATTCAATTAAACCAATTACAGACACTTTAGAATTTTCAAAGACTCGGTCAGTCAGAAAGTTGAAGCTAGTTGCCCATTCCAAAACATAGATCTCTATGGAGAAGAACGGCCAAGAATCTCTAAGGACACTCTTTTAAACCATGATATTATACTTAAATCTTTTTTTTTTTTTTTTTTCTTTGGCTTCGCACGGTTTGTGCATTTATCCAATGTCACGTTTAGTTTTATTTAAAGGTAGGGAAACAACATTGTTATAAATATTTTAACGGGATATAAGATAACGGAAAAATAGGATTATAAATCTTGGTTACATTATTCTTGTTGCTTCTATACAATAAGAATAATGTAAAAAAAAAAAAGTTCAAAAATTTCAAATTAAGCTCTGGCAGTTAAGAGATGACCAGTCTGAACTGACGGCGTCCGTTCACGAACATGACGCTTTATTATGTACACCTGGATAAGGATTCAGGATACATTTTATCTCGATATTCCCACGGGATCGAGACGATTGCGGGTGAAACCATAGGGCGCAGCTAGTTATGAAATATATAAACCACAGTCCGGAGAGCTAACAATTAAATGTAGTCAATGACATCCAACTGAGTGCCAATACAATCATTATTGCATTGGCACCGGTCAAGCTACGTGCACCTATTAGATTATAGTCGTGTTTATTTATAACTAGCTGCTGCCCGCGGATTCACTCGCATGGCTTTTTCTAATAAAAGTGATTCCTTATAACATCAGCTATCTGCCAGTAAAAGTCCCGTCAAAATCGGTCCTACCGTTTTGGAGAGTACCCGAAACAAAAAGACAGACAAAAATTTTCAAAAGTGTTTTGTTTTTTATAAGTACTTACCGTATATACTTTCACATGCATTTAGTAAAAAGCTGTTATTTTGACATTACAAACAGACACTTCAATTTTATTTATTTGTATAGATTAAATGCCTTGTTAAAATTGCATTTAAAATTAACCTGTTTTCTTGGAAGGTGCTTGGAAGTTAATAACAGAAGACTGAACTGTTTTCCGGTCTCTCTTAAGGCGCTGACAAGACCCAATTGACCAAAATTGGCTTCTATTAAGAAAAAAAAATTGCCAAGTCTGTATAGTTTGTGGTAGCGGAAAAAAATATATGTTAATTTTGAACATTTTTCCCATAATTTGGTTGTACCCAAAACACGTTTTGCAAAAAAAATCTTAATACAAACTAACGTTAAACTAACCTCTTACCTGGAGTTCTAATCCAAAATATCTGTATTAAATATCAACATACGTTACATATTTAATTAATAACAAGAACGTCTTATTTGAATGCAGAACTTGGTTGTTTTATATTTTCGATTACTAACTCAATTTTGAGTAAATAGATAATTGCTTCATATTTTGCAATAAATTACAAGCGTTGTGTCATCGCGCTTCTCTTTCTTTTCTATGCAATTTGACAGTGACCGCGGTTTAGGTGTTGTCAGCGTCTTAACACGTTTGTCTGGCGTGATTATCTTCAGTAACCACCGTCTCCCTACTGGACCCTGCAGTATCATCACCATCGTCTACTGCTAGACAATGGCTTCCCCCAAGCATTGCCACAACAAGTCTTGTGTTTCCCACATCCAGCGGATTCTTGTGACCTTTATCAGGTCATAGCTTTACAGGCCTTAGGCTTAGGCACCAGTCTCCCACAGTATAATTAAAACTAGTATGTATTGTTCTTGATCATTTAAAAATATACTTATATATTGTGGTGAGAAAATAGATAGATAGGATAGATAGAATACTCTTTATTATGTACACCATAAAAATTACAGCTGTAAATGTAGAAATTTTACATAGGGTGACACAATGGACGGTATTATCGCCAAAAAAAAGCCAAAAAAAACCGCCGCCGTCGCCTTAAATAAATCATTATCAGTATAGCCTAGGTCCAACTTGTGGGTGGGCCTACTCACTAGGTGGCCCTGGGATCTCCAGATATGGCAGAAACAAAAAACTATTCGGACATAGAGCTACCGGGACTCACTTAGTAGAAAACGGGTGGCTATATAACTGTGTTGCAGGTATCATGTTCCTCATATAGCATAGCATAGCATAATCAGCCTATAATGTTCCCACTGCTGGGACACAGGCCTCCTCTCTTCGAGGGCTGTAATCTACCACGCGGGCCCAGCGCGGCTTGGTAGATGTCACATGTCTTCGAATTTTAGGTTCTAGGACATGCCGGTTTTCCCACAATGTTTTCCTTCACCGTTTTGAGAGCAGTTGTGATGAAAATATTTATACAAAGTAAAGCGCCTGTCTGGGGTCGAACTCCTGACCTACAAACTAGTAAGTCACCACTGGGCCACCACTGACTCTATCTATGTTCCTCATATCCCTACGATAACAAAGATAAGAAAATGTTGGAGGACAAATTGTTTACAGAATACAGATTCCATGCGTGAAATAATCGACTGTAGTAAGATATTCCAGACACGTTTCGGATTTCTGTTTGTTTCACTCGTTCTTATCCTTCCAAACTATAAAGGCTCCTACATACTTAGGCGATATCGCGGGCGCGACAGGCATATTGCTGCCTGCCGCGTAGTGATGGGTAACTCATCAATTTTATTTGAGGTTGAGGGAGCACCTCATTTTGCCTCGTGAGGTCCTCACGAGGCAATATGAGGTGTTTATTTGAGGTGAGGATTTGAGGAATCGTCAACGGCGTATTCACCTCATGAGTCATATTAGCCCGAGCCGAACTCAGCCGAACGTGCAAGGGAGCGAGGCGGGCGGGCGCGGCGACAACTCAGGAGTACTCACGATTCTCCGTCCGATTAAGCAAATCTCTCTCATCTCTCACACATATCATTTTCTTTCGCTCATAAATTTTAGATCGCCAAAGTAAACGAATCAATGACACTTGATTATCAATCTAATGCTGATGCTTTTAGAGTTTATAATAATTAACCATAGCTGAAATGAAAATATTTTCTTTAAAATTCGTTTTGACTAATAATGTTAGATACTAATTGTTGACCTTGGAGGTGCACGTGATTTTGTTGTAACAATTACGTAGACTTTTGTTTTGTTTGTGTTCGTACTTTAATCTAAATAATATCCTACCAAACATCAGAATCACACTCACCACACACACATGACACAACAAACATCATTACAGACTTACATTATTTCATTAGTTAAATACCAAAATCATAATGTTTGTTAATTCTATACAATTTTTAAATCGGTTCATTCGCTCACTGAGCTCAGTCACTCAATACTCACTCGCGAGTCACGACCTCGCTCGCCTCGCCCCTCGCCACAATTTCATATTGGCGCCGATTCCCTTGTTCACAAACTAAACTAAATTTAAGTTCAGTGCATCTTTTTCTTTCTATTTCATTAAGAAAAGGACAGAAGACACATTTTAGTTTAGTCCTGTCAAATTAATCAGCGCTTGACGTAAATTGACGTAATTTTAGTAGGCAAGTTTTTAATCACGTCTAAACTTGTATAGAGTAGTGACAGGCGCTGATTAATTTGACAGGACTGAACTAAAATTTATCTTCTGTCCTTTTCTTAATGAAATAGAAAGAAAAAGATGCACTGAACTTAAATTTAGTTTAGTTTGTGAACAAGGGAATCGGCACCATTGTCAATGTCAATTTTTGAGGACGCGTGAACGAATGAGGTGAGGTAATGAGGTGGTTCATTGTTGAAAATCGAGTAACTCTTTCAATTTGCGATCACGAGGACCTCAAACGAGGGACCTCATGAGTGAGGGACTCATCACTACTGTCGCGCCCGCGATATCGCCTCTGTATGCAGGAGCCTTTATGAAAACCGCAAATATGTGTTCGTTTATTCGGTATAGATCCAAGGTGAATGATCGTAACATCTTATTAATATATCGTTGGTTAAAACGGAAAACTCACTAAGTGACATTTTTGGCAAAAATCAAAACTTTCAGATAAGGTTTTTTTATGCTGAAAAATTTTAAAATGTCATTAAGTATCTCCTAATCAAAACCTTCAGTTATGGATTACTTTTTTAATGTTGAAAAATGGTTTGAAATGTCATTATCTCCTAATCATAACCTTCAGTTATGGATTACTTTTTTCATGTTGTAAAATGGTTTAAAATGTCTCCTAATAATTTAAAAACACTTAGTGACTTTTACCTTTGTACCAACGATATTATACTAGCTGCGTCCCGGGGTTTCAACCCGCATAACGGCTCCTGCATACAGAGGCGATATCGCGGGCGCGACAGGCAGCAATATGCATGTCGCGGCCGCGATATCACCTCAGTATGCAGGTGCCTTTAGTCTCGATCCCATTAGAATATCAGAATAAAAAGTATTCTATATCCTAACCCAGGTCATGGTTTACCCATGTGCCAAATGTCATCCAAATCCGTTCAGCCGTTTTGGCGTGAAAGCGTAACAAACAAACTCACTTTCGCATTTATAATATTAAAGTTAGGATCAGGGGGCCTACCATGAACTCTTATAGCAGGTCAATTTTCGACGGAAAGTGAACTGTCAGGCTATTCTGTACCATGAACACGTCAAATAACAGGCGAGCCAGCGATCACGTGACTAAAGCCGGTCAGAGGTCACGTGACAGCATTTCACCGGTCTGACCTGCAACAAGCTGTAACATCAAGTCCTTTTTGACATATAAACACTTGAAAACTGAACTGCCCTGCTGTCATATCAAGCAGCCGTGTAAAACTAACTTTTATTGAACTGTTTTCTTTAATTTAAAATAATAAACGTAAGTACATGTTAATTTGTGAATACAATACTATTGTGGCGTTATTTAAAATTATAAACAACAAAAAAAACATTCTCTTTGCCGTTTATTTTAGATGTGTGACGAAGATGAAATTTTTGAGTTTCTTGAGGAAGATAGTGAGAAAAACAGTGTGAAACAAATTGCTAAAATCCAAAGGAAAGTATTCAGAAGCACGATAAAACCTTTTGACTTGCAGGATGGCATGTTTGTCAAACGATATAGGCTCTCTAAAGAACTCGTACTTGAGCTTTGCAATGAGCTACGAGCTTTCATGCCACGCCCCAAAAAATCAACAGATTTGTCAATAGAGGTTAAGGTTTGTACTAAGTGAATAAATCTATCTGTCGCACTAATTATCATAAGAACATTTAAATGCAGTATGGTCACAAATCCCTTTATTTCAGGTTCTAATAGCATTATCATTTTTTGCTACTGGTTCATACCAAAGGCCAATTGGTGACATTGCTGCACATTTAGTTGCACAACAAACTGTGTCAGCAGTTATAGGGCAGGTAACTCGGTGCTTGAATCACCGATATTTCCGGCGAAAATTCATTAAATTCCCACATAGCAATCATGAACGGAGAGTCAATGTAGTTGGGTAAGTAGTTAAGCATTATGATTCTTTAAATTTTATATTAAAATCTAGATGTTGTAACAGGTGTATTTTTTTTTTCAGATTTTATAACAAATTTGGTATGCCTGGGGTTTTAGGGTGTATTGATGGAACTCATGTGGCAATAAAACGACCAGTGGAAAATGAAGAGAGATATTATTGCAGAAAACATTATCATTCTCTGAATGTGCAATTGGTAAATAATCATAGTACATTTAACAAAAAAATGTCCAATTGCTGGACAAATTATTTTTAAATACATAGGTACAGGTACATTCATTAATAAACATACAATAATCGTTTTTTTAATACTTGTATAAAATTAGGTCCAACTAGGTGGTGCATTACATCCCTTCTTCTTAAGATTATTAATCCATCAAGATGTTTTTGGGTACCTGAAAGGAAAAATGTTGCAAATGTTAAACTTATTGTTTAAATTTTAGGTATGCAATTCGGACATGGAAATTATTAGTGTGGATGCCAGCAATGGAGGAGCCACTCACGATTCCTTCATATGGGCTAATCACCCACTAAAAGCTCATATGGAGCATTTAAATAATATGTGGTTTTTAGGTTGGTATTGATTTTTGCTGATAAAAGTTGCAGTCTATTTAAAAGTGATAATACGATTATGTACTTATTGTGGTACTATATTATGATTAGTTTAAACATACTAACTAGGTACCTTCCTTGTACAAGAATTTTGAACATTACTTGCATTATCATGCAAGCAAGTAACAATAATATCCTAATAAGATCCTTATAAGTATATTCAATTTTGTAATATTTTGATTTCTTTTAGGTGATTCTGGCTATCCATTAAGAAAAAGTATGATGACTCCAATCATAAATGCTCCTCTAGATTCACCTGAGGCTTATTACACTAGAGTACATGTGAAAACCAGGAACATGGTAGAAAGAACCATTGGGCTTCTCAAAGCACGCTTTAGATGTCTTCTTGTACATAGAGTTCTACATTATGAACCTCGTGTAGCAGCATCTATTGTAAATGCTTGTGTGATTTTACACAATATTTGCGTTAGAGCTAATATCCCTGCGCAAGATATGACATCTGAAGAAGAGTTACGAGAAGCACAATTGCAACCAACTCACCATGTAGTAGACAGCGAGGGGCATTCTTCTAGTACTCAAAATGTCGAACTGCAACATGGAGTTACAGCAAGAAGACTGCTCATCGCTCATTTGTGGGCAAGCCGGCCAATCTAGAAATAGTTTATTCTTATTTTTATTATTGTTTGAGTTTGTGTGATTTATAAGATTATATACTAAGTATTTTTAATTGTGTCAATTTTGTAATAATTGTGTGTTATTATGGAATATTAAATTGTATACAAGTGTTTTGATTACGCACCTATTGTTTATATTTTCTAATATAGTTGCAATTCGGGAAAGTTCATTAAGTATTCCTTTTAAGGTTATGCTGCCGTCCTGTGTTGCCTCGGCTCGCATACGACTAGACTCAGCAAGAGTTCTTCTGACTGTGTCTTGAGACATAGGTGCTGTCCTACGCCTTCGCCTCTGAGGCTGCGTAGAGCTCATTGGTTCAGGCTGAATTGGTGGCGTTATGGTGGATAGTTGTGCCTCTGAGCCTGGTACAGAAAATACTTGAAGAGCAGGGCAAGCATATATATTTTCTTCAACAGCTTCTGATGTCCCAGGCATAACTAATATTGACTGTGACGTCTGTGACAGTGTAGAAACATTTGAAATTGGTGATGCCTGCAAAATACAGAAAAAAGCTCTACATATGTAATGTATATATACTATTAATTACAGTTTAAAGTTTATTATGTCTATGTTAATTATTCCTATTGTAAAAAAATATAATGTTAGAAACCTAGTATTTTAAACTGACACAAGAACACAATATATTATATTGTAAAAATATAATAATTAGAACATAATCTTATTTTTATTATCAAAGATTTTACTTAATAACGTCATACCCGTATCCCCCGAAGGGGTAGGCAGAAAAGTACATCCACAGTTCGCCTGAAACGTTGTTCGGTCCCATGTAATAGGGGGCGAGCCTATTGCCATTTACCGGGCACAATTCCAAACTCCGGGATGCTTCTAGGAATTTCCATATAGAAAAACCCAATACTTAACACTATGCCTGACCCGGGAATCGAACCCAGGACGGCGATGCTCGGCAGTCGCGCTTGCGATTACTTGCTGTACCAACGATGCAAAAATTGTACTTACAAGAGTAATTTCCACATCAAATGGGTCTATTTGGATTTCTGGCAATCCTAAACCGTAGTCTTCACCAAGGATTGACAAATATTTCTTTTCTATTTCCGTTAGGACAATTGTTGTTTCGGCTGGTCCTCCACCGGTGCGTGACTGTGATGATTTAACAGCTGCACATTTTTTTTTTAACTTTCCCTTGTAATCTATCCAGTACTGAAATTTTGAAATTGGAGAACAAATAATTAAATATGAAATAAATACATTTACACCATATTATTTATATTGTCCCATAGGGGTATGGGTTAAGAATATAATTCCCCTTCGTCACCAGAAAAGCGAGTAGTAGGAACCAATGAACCCCGTCTGTGCCCGATGAATAACACTAGGCTTGCACACTTATAACATGTGACTTATTACCTACGGCGTAACGTGGGTGTACAAACTTTTTTAACAGGGGAACACCTCTGCCTACCCCTTCAGGAATCATAGGCGTCATAATATTTATGTACCTATGTATTATTTAATTGCATAAAAAGTAAACAAACGTGTATGTTCTAGAAATGGTAAGTAGATGTGCCAGGAAAGAAATACAAAAAACCAATACAGCATAATAATCAGCCTATAATGTTCCCACTGCTGGGACACAGGCCTCCTCTCGGTGAGAGGGAGTGGGCCGTAATCCACCACGCGGGCCCAGTGCGGGTTGGCAGATGTCACAATATGTCTTCGAATTTTTGGTTCTAGGACATGCCGGTTTCCTCACGATGTTTCCCTTAACCGTTTTGAGAGCAGTGGTGATGAAATAATTTACAAAAAGTAAAGCGCCTGTCAGGATTCGAACCTACGACCTACAACTCGTATGTTGCGGTCGTTACCACTGGGCCACCACTGCACCAATACAATACAACTGCATACAATACATTAATGTTTAAAAATACTTAGTAATATAAAAATCAACTTACAGCTGCCCAGCCTTTAAAATCTTTGATAGCACCACCAACAATGGAATTCAAATTTTGCGTCACCTCCGTCCACAATCTGCGGGACATTTCTCGAGCTTGAGCACTTTTATTGTAGCCCATTGCAATGTCCTTGTGTTTATTTAAAAAATCCCACAGTGTTTCCAATTGTTCATATGAAACTCTCCTTGAAATCATTATTACCAAAAATCTGCACTTTGTTACCACTCGCAACTACGAACACGATACAAATGCATACAAATGTGTGCTTTTCTGATTTATTTACAGAAACTATTTCTTCTGTTAAAAAAACCAGCCAAGTCCTTGTCGGACTACAAACAATGAAGGGTTCCGTAGTTGGGATGAATTTATCCCAAGAACAAACTTAGCATTGTAGTTGAAAAACACTTTCTCCCATACATTCCAACTGCAAATGTAAGTTGGTCGACTATTACTTTAACTTGTAAAGCCTACTTAGCTGTGATAGTTTTCCGTTTAACTTCTTTGTATATATGTACTACTGCCGTAAATTTTTCAAAATCCAAAATCAACCATTTACATGAGGGACACACTTGACTAAGAAAAATGAGCACTTTAAAGTTTAATATTACGCAAATCACGCAGAACCCAGAATCGCAAAATGGTTTTCACAGACCCGCAATACTTATGTATGAACGGACATGCGAAAGTATATGGGTTCCTTTTTAACTACGGAATCCTAAAAACCCACTTGAATCTGTAAAATTCAAAATGACCTCGTAAGTGTTTGTGGTGTTGACAATATATTGGACTCTTTATGGCTATAGTCGTTCGAGAACAGCAAAAACTTTGGTAAGTTTTTCAAGCAGGTACTTACCTTTCTTAAGTATCTAAAAGGGTCTCCAACGTCATAATCGTGTTAAATAAGATTGTTTGCTACGAAACATCGTTTTTTTAGAATTTTCTATATCATAATAAACTGTTATTAAATAATTTTATCTACTTCTTTAAAACCGTAAAACCGGTAATATTGCGATAAAGTATTTCCGAACGTTTGTTTATAATATGGCGTACCGGCCAGCGATAACGCAGCAGGTCTGAAGTTGATACATTGCAGGTCAGACGGAAATGTTCATGGTACAAATAGAAAACCTGTCAGGTTAACCTGCTAAGTTGACCTGTCATGTACTTGGCAAGTTTCTTTAATGTTCATGGTAGGGCCCCAGGGCTGTGCAACTGAGTCAGATTCGGGTTTGCGTGACCGCTTGTGATCAACTATGGAATATAGACAGAAGATATGGATGGACAAGCAGACATATTATACATATGTATTAGTGCATAGTATTGTATAGAATCAAGTTCTTCTCACCGAACAGACAGCTGTGCTGTTGCGGGTTCTTGCATCTCTTCTTCTACCGAACTAAAGCACTAGGAAGAGGTGAAGGGCGGGCGTTTTGGGGTACCTATATATTGTGTTATGTAATTTTGACTTTCCAAAAGTGTTGATTCTCAGCCTAATTTGAATTAATGACTTTTGATTTGATTTGTTAGTTAGGGCGCTCTACCACACCCGCTCTATAAACGTCTGTCGACGTCACCGATGACATCAGAATCAATCGATAAATAAGATCTACGTAGATTGAATTTGACGTTTTATATGGACCTCGATTTACGTTGGTTGAGTATGTGTGGTGATTCTCTTATGCCACTTTTTTATTAGTTAATTTGATTCTAAATTAACTTATTTTTTTAAGGTTAATAGAGGTCGAGTATTTATAAACAAGCAAACTTCACAAAGTGACGTGTTTTTGTTTTTAAAGTGAAACGATTGCAAAATCAAGTTTCAACGATATTGTCCTTGTAATGTCCTTCAGACATGTGTATTACTTATATGAGCTGGACATGCATTATTATGGTTATATCTGTCTCTTTTGGACTGGTGACTACGAAGTCAGCTTCCCTTGTCTTACCGTTCCAAATTAAGTCGAGGTACAAGAGAAGTTTCAGATATTTTAAATATGAAGTCAGCTTTCCTTGTCTTACCCTTCCAAATTAAACTTTCAAATTAAGTAGAGGCACAAGAGAAGTTTCAGCTATGTTAACTATGACGACAGCTTTGCTTGTCTTACCCTCCAAATTAAACTTTCAAATTAAATAGAAACACAAGAGAAGTTTCTGCTATCCCCTAAGCAACACATCGGCATCGAAATAAATCTATGTAGATTCAAATTGATTTCCAAGTTTCATGGTCAAAGTTGACAAAAATCTACTGAAAAGCCTATTCAAACACAAGACAATGTATAAAGACTCCCGCAGACAGGCGTTACGCAACAGCGTGACGCGACTCTAGTAGAAGAATTTCTATGGAAAAGTAGGTGGGTTGGTACTTATTATGACTTCAAGATATGCGCATTGCTTGTCGACGGCGCGTTGTTTTCCACGCGCGCCTTAAAGATATGTCGTCAGCACAAGTGTAGGGGTCCGCTAGGGCCGATGCCTGCCGGGGTCGCGGGAAAGTCCGAAAGGGATACCGTGGCCTCTGGCAACACACAGGCAACGAAAGGAACACGGATGGGTTTTAATTTCAACCCAAAAAAAAAGGTGTCTTAGATGATAATGACTTCAATACATTTAAGAAATCTTTAATCAAATCATTTAATTGTCAATTTCGATAATATATAAACGATAAGGCCGCCTATTGCATATTTTGTAGTCTTTGATTTATTTTTTGTTATGTATTTTTGTGGTGAACAATAAAGTAAAGATAAATATGGACAATCTTCCGGGCTGTGGGATTGTTCTGATAGCCGTAGAATTCCTCTCCACTCCTCAAACACATGGACATGTTGCCCCTTGTCGCTACATAACTATGTGCTAGCAACAGTTTCCGGCGGCCAATTATTGAGTGTGCAAGTCACCCCCTTTGTTTTTTTGGATGGGAAATCATCAAATAACTTCTCCCGCTCTGGACGGAGCGGGAGGGCCGGACAGGGCCGGACGCGAGAGATCTCTGCCGCCAATTGCCTCCACGAGGACACGGCGGTGCTCTGCCCAAGTCGGGCAGACCTCCACCGTATGCTCCACCGTGTCCTCCGGGCGATCCACACAGTGGTGACACCCGGGCGTTTCCTCCCGCCTTATCCGACACAGGAACCTCCCGAAGCTGCCGTGTCCGGTGACCACCTCATCAGGCGGAAGGTGAGGACGCCGTGGCGCCTCTCTCCTGCCATTTTATCCGTGTATTGCATAACATTGATTAGGCAGGAGACATAGACCTTCCATAGTTCTAGGTAACCAATCCACTAAAGCCACCCAAAGCCATAGCCCATTCTGTTTTGCTTCCATGTTCTGCAATAGTCCTGCACCAACCGGGGTCTTGGGTATTGTCCTAGGGTGGATTTGCATAGTGCATACAGGGATAATCGTCGCGTGAAAGTCCAAACGGGTTACCGAGGCCCCTGGCAACACAGGCAACGGAAGGAATACGGGTGGGTTTTAGACAGTAAGAATCTGACACACCTTCCCGCTCCGACCAGAGCGGGAGAAGTTAAGGCTCTTACAGACTGGGGCGCCTCAGTATGCAGGGGCCTTTATTTGATAATACCCAACCAAAAAAAAAAGGAGTAATCGTCGGTTGGTGCATCAACACATCAAATTGTCTAAGGGGCTTCTGCGAGTTGGCTTTGGCCTCTCGTACGCCTTCCAAAGATCCGGGACCCCAGGGCCCCGAAATATGTCAAAGATATTTAAAATAATAATTATAATATTATTAGCTGCGTCCTGCGGTTTCGCCCGCATAAGTCTCGATCCCGTGGGAATATCGGGTTATAAATGTATCTTATGTCCTAACCCAGGTCATGGTCTACCCTTTTACCAAATTTCATCCAAATCTGTTCAGCCATTTTAGAGTGAAAGCGTAACAAGCAAACTCATTTTCTCTTATAATATTAAGTTAGGTTACGATCATAGTTACTTAAGTCTTACGTCATAGAAGTAGGATATAGCCTACTTTAACTCGACCAAGCTTCATTATTTCTTAGTAGTCCAATCAAATTGAATGGATCAATGATGTTTCCTAATGATCTAAATGAATGAATGAATAATTACTACAATTATATTCATTAAAATTTATAGTTAACTTGTTCTTTGATGAAGTTGAATGTATTCAATTATTTTGTTATGAATTACTTACGAAATATCATGTACTTAGGTATAGAAATTTAAATAGCATGAGATTTAATTGAATTTTCAGCGTTTTGTAGTTAACGTTTCAGCGACGACGCTAAATCACAAGTCCGTAAGAATCCCGAGACTGCGGAAGGAACCGATTTCAAAAAAAGATGCTTACACCGTTTTCTCCGTGATTAATGGGCCGATTTGTAACAATTTTTTTTTATTTTGGTAGTTAAATTTTATTAACTTTGCTTGAGTAGTTTTTGAGTTAGCTTCAACAGTACGTAAGTATTTAACCTGCCCTTTATAAGTTATTCTTCACGTTGTGTTTTTTAGAAGTCGGTTTTTTTTTTAAGCGAAAACCGCTTTATGCGCTTTGAGCGATTTTTGGTAGAGGAAAAACTTATAGGTTCACTTCACTGACATGCTATACTAGCAGTAAGAGAAGTTAAATTGACCACGTGGAAAGTTTAATTTGTTTAGGTATACTGTGTATTGTTTAAATTGTTTTAAATAATCATTATTTTATTGAAGTAAAAAATAAGCGCGTTGAGCGATAAGAGTTCACCTCTGTTGGCAGCCCCATGACTGCCTATGTATTTTTGTTATACACAATCTTCTTGTATTGCTCTGTGTGTTAAGTTCTTGATTTTACTTTAAATAAACAATTTCAATTTTACGACAACGTCTGGAGTGATTGGGCGCGGTTGTGCTTGTTACTAATACCTTCTTGGTTACTTGTGATTAGTTTTATCACCAGTTAACACATTATGTCATTTAATAGGGAATATGCAAGTAATTCAAAACGTATCCATTATTAAAATATACATTGTGTAGGTGGCAAGAAACAAATTTCTATTCTAAAAAAAAATGGATTATTTATTTTACAATTCATTAATTTATGTTGCGTTTTTTTTGGTGGAACGGAACGCAAACTCAAAACGCGTCGTCTTCGACAATGCCGGAAGTCACGAAAGAAACTATGTTAATAACAATCTATTCTTAGCAAAGTGCTTGCGATTTCTGCTTGAATAAAGCACAAAACATAATTTAATTTATATGATTTGGGGCTACAAACAGATGCAAACAAAGAAGTTTCGTGGTAAATGATATCACATCATGCCCGCGACAGAAACGGTCGTTTGAACTGTAGTATAATATTGTTGGAGTTTCATAATTTTTTTTAGCAACACGCAGTAGTTAAAGGACATTGTCGAAAATGGCCTATGAATCAACACGTTTGAAACCTTTATAATAATTACTAGTTTTTTTTTATAATGTACGTTACAACCATTACAATAGAACGGACACTTCATAATTTCGAAAACATTTTAAAAAGTAATTCACTTTGTTATTCCCCGGCACCATTATTTTTTGTTTCAATTTGACGTTTTGAATAGGCAAAAGGTAGCTCATACAGCCAAGTCGGGCGACTCGGAAAATGAGGCGAGTCTCTGCACAATAACAAATTCATGTGTTAGCAATGTCAATGTTAACAATGTCCTTTTACTTTTAATATTTTTCTTGGGTTTATAATACTGTCTATTATTGATAAAGTGAAAAAAAAATACATGCATATTCCCTATTGTACCTATAAACTTGTAAGCGCACAACAAAATAGTTTTATAACTTGTCTTTATAATATGTGGAAAATGGCGTGGGTTTTCTTTTCCTCACTCTATTGCTAAAATTATGTGTATAAAACAAAATAAAAAATACAATTAGTTGCAAGCACAACTCCACCCAATTAAGGCTCGTGCTGACTAGTGCGATATTACGGGCGCGACCGCGACAGGCCGCAATATGCCTGTCGATGCCTGTCGCACCCGTGTCGCAAGTAACTTATTCAAAATCTTGCCTTCAAAAAAACCCAATTCAGTTTAGTTTTATTTTTTATTTTTAACATACTCTATTTAATGTAGGTAATTTATATCGCACGCCGTTCGTGTTTGTTTAACTTTTTTATATTATGTGGAAAATGTTGTTGGTTATACATTTATGCTCCCATTTTAGTTTTAAGTTGTAGTTTAACCGTTTATTTTCCCAATTAAACTAAAATAAAAAATAAAATAAAAGTTATCCAGCACGCGGGCACAGTGCGGGTTGGTAAATGTCACGTCTTTGAATTTTTAGGTTCTAAGACATTTCACAAGACCGGTTTCCTCACGATGTTTTCCTTCACAGTTTTGAGAGCAGTGATGATGAAATAATTTACACAAACTAAACTTTTTTAGTAGGTATTTATTTTTACTACAATCAGGAGTAAATGGGGTATCGTGTTACCCAGTAACTGGGTTGTGGAGGTCAGATGGAGCGACTGCTTAGTCGCTCCATGTAAAATACTGGTATTCAGCTGTATCCGGCTAGACTAAAAGCAGATGAACATTCAGGAGCACATATGTCTTACAATTACGTAGGTACAATTAATTAAAAAACATTTTTCTCGTGTTATCAAAATTGTAAAGGCTAGTGCAGACTAGCGCGATATCGTGATATCGCGGGCGCGACCGGCAGCAATATGCCTGTCGCCCGCGATGTCGCCCCAGTATGCAGGAGCCTTTACTTTGGTAATATACCAATTTCATAATAAGTGGAGTACCTATGGTTGCGACAATACTGTTTTCCTAACACCAAAAAATTATTTCAATGCTCAAGGAGAAAATGGCTTTTCAATCTTACGTGTATTATGCTCGTACAGCTGACTTTTTAACCAACTTCATAAAAAGGAGGAGCTTCACAGTTCGTTGGAACCTTTTTTTTTGGTTTATGTACTTACACCTCGGAGTTGGAAAATAGTTTTTTTTTTGTTTGAAAGCTTCCCAGGTAGTCATCTGATCCCGGGTCGACGGCGCGTTGTGTTCCACACGCGTCTCAAAGAGATGTCGTCAGCACAAGTCGCTAGGGCCGAAGCCTGCCGGGGTCGCGGGAAAGTCCGGAAGGGATACCGAGGCCCCTGGCAACACAGGCAACGGAAGGAACACGGGTGGGTTTTAGTCAGTAAGAGTCTGACACACCCTCCCGCTCCGCCCAGAGCGGGAGAAGTTATTTGATATTTTCCCACCCAAAAAAAAAGGTGGTCATCTGATCGTCTCTTTGACGATTTTTACAATCATAGAGCCCCGAAACATAATTATTACAAATTTAATGATAAGGTGGCCTTTGACTTGACATTTGAAATACAATTCTTGATTTACGACAAACCTTTTAATTATTAATTCAGTTTTGACATTCGTTTGAATGAACGGCAAAAAAAGCATAATATCTATCACAAAAAAATTAATTATAAAACAGGGATTTAATTATTATACACAGCTGTTTGATACTAAAAAGATAATGAAGGATATGATTTATTTATTCTTAAGACGCTGACAGCACCTAAACCGCGGTCACTGTCAGATTGCATAGAAAATAAAGAGAAGCGCGATGACACAACGCTTGTAATTTATTGCAAAATATGAAGAAATTATCTATTAACTCAAAATTGAGTTGAGTAATCGAAAATAAAAACAACCAAGTTCTGCATTCAAAATTCAAATAAGAAGTTCTTGTTATTAATTAAACACGTAACGTATGTTGGTATTTAATACAGATATTTTGGATTAGAACTCAAGGTAAGAGGTTAGTTTAACGTTAGTTTGTATCAAGTATTAAGACTTTTTTTCAAAACGTGTTTTGGTAACAACCAAGTTCTGGGAAATATGTTCAAAATTAACATACTATATATTTTTTCCGCTGCCACAAACCATACAGATTTGGCAATTTTTTCTCTTAAGAGTAGCCAATTTTGGTCAATTGGACAAGATCAGCGCCTTAACCCGTTAATGTCAGAAAAATATAAATCTTCTATTTGAGATACTTATTACAGTTATTATTTTTCAAGCATATATTTATAATCTGCATTTAAAACGATTCATCATCATCTGCCTAGCCTTTTCCCAACTACTTTGGGCTCGGCTTCCAGTCCATCCGGATGTAGCTGAATACCAGTATTTTACATGGAGCGACTGCCTACCTGACCTCCACAACCCAGTTACTGGTTAATACGATACCCCTTGGTAAGACTGGTTGTCAGACTTTCGGGCTTCTGACGACCCGTAACGACTGTCAAAGATCCACGAATGACAGCCGGGACCAACGGCTTAACGTGCTTTCCGAGGCACGGAAGGGTATGTAAAGATGGTCACCCATCTACGGACTAACCGCGGCAAGCGTAGCTTAACCTGATCGATTGACCCGTGCGGCTGTTATTACTTAGCCACAAGCCCCTCCTGCATCCTGCATTTAAAATGATTATTATACGTATTATCATAAAAAATAAACTTTTTAGTTCAGTTACAAATACAGGTCACGATAACACTTTTTGGCAGGAAATAGCCTCAAAACTATTTTTTTTGAAATCCATCGACGAGAGATTATGTGGTTAAAAATACTTACTTATCTACCTACACAATTTTAGCTGTATTTTATTACCTAACAATGGATTTTACTGCCTGTCTAACAACCAGATTCTGAATTGAAAAGTTGTAGTTAAGAACTTGTCAAACTCTTCTGTCATTATTAAAGGTGACACCCGCGAAATTTAATACTTCTATGCAAATCACGCAAAACAATGAAAAAACCAGGCAATTAGTGCAAGTCTGACTTGCATACGTGGGGTTCCGTACCACCGTTCAATATTTAACACAACTTATTTTTTTTTAATACCTTTGTTAAAAAACACGTTTCTTGTATGGAGTTCCCTTTCATTTACTTATTATTATTAGTTGTTATAGCGAATGGCAATAGAAATACACAACTACTGAAAATAACAACTGTATACCTATTACGGTTCGTGAGATACAGCCGGCTGACAGAGAGACGGACGGACAGCGGAGGTTTAGTACCTAATAACGTTGGACGGACAGCGGAGGTTTAGTACCTAATAACGTTGGACGGACAGCGGAGGCTTAGTACCTAATAACGTTGGACGGACAGCGGAGGCTTAGTACCTAATAAAGGTATGGAACCTTATTAGGTACTAAGCCTCCGCTGTCCGTCCGTCTGTCTGTCAGCCGGCTGTATCTCATATTAGCACCCTTGGGGTAAAGAACGCTAAAACAACAATTATAAAAGCAAAAAATATTATATGTGTATTACATAACATACATCAGCCTATAATGTTCCCACTGCTGGGACACAGGCCTCCTCTCGGTGAGAGGGAGTGGAGTCTACCACGCGGGCCCACTGCGGGTTGTTAGATGTCACGTCTTTGAATTTTTGGTTCTAGGACATGCCAGTTTCCTCACGATGTTTTCCTTCACTGCTTTGAGAGCAGTGGTGATGAAATTATTTACACAAAGTAAAGTGCTTGTCTGGATTCGAACCTAAAATATACAACTCAGCAACTATAAATATATTAGGTATATTAAAACAACTAGAATATGTACCAACACATGTCTTTATTTATAACATGTAATTAAATTAATTACCTTTACATCAATAGTTTTAATCCAGATGTCAAATATTCTGACAGCTGGAATTGGGCCTGCGACCTTTGCACAAAAAAGCACGGAGCCCGTTAATCCGTCAACATGGCGCCAATCAAGCAGTCAAAACAAGTTTCTTTATTTTTATGAATGCGCATAAAATACGTCATATTATCATAGACATAAAGGCTCGTGCGACTGGCGCGATATCGCGGGCGCGACAGGCCACAGTGGAACGAATGTATGGGAGCGGTTGGACGTAGACATGTCCGAAAAATAAGAGTAAAATTATGCCAAACTAATGATGCCATCTTATTCGATTACTTAATGCCTTCATAAATTGTGGTGATGAATTTCTTCATAACTCCCATATTTCGGGAGTAATTTGAGAAAATGTGAAATTTTACTATGAAAATGAGTGTATCGAGCTCTCTCCCTCCTGATTCCGGGCTTGTTTCAAGTAGCGGTCTCTAATATCGTAATGCTATTACTAAGAGCTATATTTAATACTAAGACACATAGTGCGCCAAATGTGCACTTTCTGGGATAAAAGGAAATGAAAATTAAAAAAAAAAAACGTTTTTTCCCCATTTGTATTTACTTTAAACCGCAGACAGACTTATTAAGAGGTCTATAAATATATTATATATATACAGAAATATATATTAACAAAAATATTCACAAGAACTGATGAGAGTATGACTTTTAAGTAAGTTGATAATAAATTACCTAGTTTCATTAAAAGTACAATAAATAATTAAGATGTAAGCTCTAGTTTACTAAGTTACACATTTTAAAACAATAACATCATTTAATTATCTTCGTCATCATCATCATCATCAATTAATTCAAATTCAGAATCGATGTCCGCTAAATCATTTATGTTAACAAATTCGATATCACTTTTCTCAGAATCCGTAAGCTCATAAAATTCCTTAAAAGAAGATTTTTTTACAAACTTATTTCCTTTTGGACGGATACTTGTAACAAGTGGATCAGAAGACAGTAAAAGATTGTGCATAATATCTTCATTGCATGAGATACTGCTATGCTTTCGAGAATGCCCCTCTCTATATTTTCTAAAATCTTTATTTCTAGCCTCAGATGCCTCTTCGGATAGAAAACCAATGGGCACAATTGACATGTTCTGAACTATGTCTGGCCCATGCATTAAAATTTTATGAAGTGAAGAAGGCATATAATAACATGGGTATAACTCCACGTAAAGCTTAGCAGTATCAAAGCAGAACTCTCGGAATTTAGTTACGTTGATCTTCTCTCCTGATGAAATACACTGCAAGATCACACAGATTTTTCTTAAAAGCATAGCATCTATTCCGGTCAGTTCAGCAGATTTAGTGTAGTTTTCAAAAAATCTCCTTGCCGAGTTGCCATTGTTGGTGGATCCACTGCCTTGTTTCACAACATCGAGAAGTAAGCCCGTTTCTCTTCTTACAGCCTCTTGAACTCTTTTCTTCCTGTCATCAACTTGCCTTTTTGCTATATCACCCCTTACTTGCCATGATTTTATGTCTAATTTGTAGGAAATGTGTAATAAGCATTCCATTGAGCGAATCCAAGCGTGAAGGGTGCTTAAGCTATATTTATACATGTCCTCGTTTGCGTGTTTATCTTTGATTAACTCTAAATTATTCATTTCTTTAGGACAAGCCTTGCATATGTCACACACTGAAGCTGCTGTATTGGATATAATGGAATGAATTTTACCATCAATCATTGTCAACAGCAGTTGGTGTTTGACACTAATTCCATCAGTGATGGTGGATGGAGTTAAGGCTTCAATCTCTGCTTCGATTTCAGCCATCTCTCTCTGCACATTTTCTTTGGTTTCCTTTATAAACTTAAACAATATTGGCCGGCAAAATGAAGTGGAAGATGGTCGCTCGTTTTCCCAAATTGTTACACCTTTTGAGACGAGCCGCAGTGGTACAAGACTAATCATAAAATTACTAGCAAGATCGATTTGCTCATCTTCACTCGTCCTTTGATGATAAATGCTTTGGCTAGATGATCCGTCAAAACCCCATTTGCTGGTCAATACGAGCTGTTGATTGGGATCAACAGGGGTTTCTAACGACCTAATAAGTCTTCTTGAGGTTAAATCCATCAAGGCTTGTAATTTGATTTTTGCAGAGCTCTCTGTAACTGTGAGATCTTCTTTGGCCGGATAGCACTTAATTTTTTCTTTAACCAACATGTAGTAACTCGGGTATTGAAGAGCTCCTTCTTGAGTGTTGAAATCCCGAAGAGTGTTATAGCGCCATTTCGATAAGTTCATCGATACATAAAGAGCCAATGCCTTCAAAGGGGATATTTCCCGTACCTGAATTGATTTACCTTCAATGAAGGCTTTGATTTTTGAGGCCTCTTCTGGATTCTCCGTCAAGTATTTCATAACATAAGCTGTATCGCTTTGTCCTGCCTTTTGAAGCGCCCTTTCGGCCGAAAACATAATTTCAGCGCTGCTACTGCTGCATGAAAGACTATCTTCAGTGCGTCTTCTTTTTTGCCGGTTACTAAGGTCCTCAAAAGATTTACGAGGACTAGGATGTGTACAAGTTGAAGCATCAGATTTAGCAGGAGAAATTATGGGCTCGATGACGTCACTTATATTTTCTGTAGAAGGTTCCATATTTTCATTCTGTAATTCCGGCCATTGAATTGCAGCCTGTAGCCAAATCTCATGTTTCTTCCGAAACTTATCTGTGCTTCTTCCAGACTGTGTCCATTTTGCATAAATGCGGTAGCAAAATCGACGACACCAGTCTTTTAAACTTGTTTCAGCACTTTCACATAACTGAACACAACTGTTATCTTTTAAAACACTGAACAAATAGTTAAAGTCGCGTAAATCTTTATGTGCGCGTGCGCATAAAGCAACGTGAATATCAAGATTTGTATTAAAATTTGGAAAATACATTGCGAGATTAGCTTGGATACAACGAGGTGTAAATCAACACTGATTTTAAAGTTACTAATAGTGACCTATTTATATAAAATCCAGGTATCCCAGGTATCCTTTGTTAAATATTGCAAGGTAATTAGTTATTGTGATAATTAGTAAATGATGCATGCTAAATTAGTGTATTAAGAGCCATTTAGTAATTAAATAATAGCAATGTTCTTATCAGTAATCATTAGTGCATCAGTTTTATATGTAAACCTTAAGTCCCTAATTATATATCCTAATTAGCTTATATCTTCTCTAATTGGCTGCTCAGAAATGTTATTGTAATAAGGTAAACCTTTAGAAAAACGGTTTTAATCAACAAAATAAACAAAAAATAAAAAAATTGTGTTATAAAATAAACATCACTCTTTATCCCAGAAAGTGCACATTTGGCGCACTATGTGTCTTAGTATTAAATATAGCTCTTAGTATTAGCATTATGATATTAGAGACCGCTACTTGAAACAAGCCCGGAATCAGGAGGGAGAGAGCTCGATACACTCATTTTCATAGTAAAATTTCACATTTTCTCAAATTACTCCCGAAATATGGGAGTTATGAAGAAATTCATCACCACAAGTTATGAAGGCATTAAGTAATCGAATAAGATGGCATCATTAGTTTGGCATAATTTTACTCTTTTTTTTCGGACATGTCTACGTCCAACCGCTCCCATACATTCGTTCCACTGTGAGGCAGCGTGACGCGCAGCGCGACATTTTCCACGAAATTCTCATAGAAATTGAGCTACTTATGTCGCGTCGCGCCTGTCTGCGGGAGTCTTTAGATTAACTATGAAATCCTCACGAGTTTTTCCGTCACTAATGTCAGTAATGTCCAAGATACTCAGAAAGTGCATTTGAATTGAAAAAGTCACATTGGTACTTGGCCCAATTTGAAACCACAACCTTGTGCTACGAGTGTCGCGTCGCGCCTGTCTGCGGGAGCCTTTACTACATTGTAAAAAATTCAATTGAAAGGCCACTAACAAGGCAGATGTGAGTGGAAACGCCGGGAGGGGACGCCCTAGGAGGACATAGGTACCTTAAGGCTCCTACATACTGGCGCGACTTGTCACGCGACGCGTCACGACACAAAGGCACCGCTTGTAGCGCTACACGCGGTGTCTTTGTGTCGCGTCGCGTCGCGCGACAATTCGCGCCAGTATGTAGGAGCCTTTGTTGGTGAAGTTCTTCAGAAAGGTCAGATGCTTAGTACTCGCAACCGACGGATCGTAGCAGCGGGCTTAGCACGAGAACCGTTGAGAACCGTTTTGTCGACGGAAGAGTAGACAAAAATGACGTTTCCGTGTAGACAGTAGAACATTTTCGGTAGACAAGCGATTTCTATTCTTCAGTAGAGTAGACATAAAAAGCGTCATGCTAAACCTGCAGGTGGCGTTCTGTAGTTTCTGCCTATCCCCATGAGAAGAAGACGCGAGTTTATGTATGTATTATGTAAATTAAAATCAGTGACCGTGAACAGTCAAAAATATTATGTCAACAAAACTTTTAACGAGACACGGAAGCCCTTTCGGTAAGCGATACTTACAACTGTACGATTACCAAATAAATAAAAATGACATACCTAACCAAACATGTCAGGGTTAATAAGAATTGATAGTACAATAGGTACCATCCATGGTGCCTATAAATAACTCGTCAATAGCCCTTGGTCATGTAAATAAACTTATATCACACCTGTTTTCCTCGAAGGATAGGCAGAGCAGCTACATTTTGCAAATTACGGCTCCAGCAGACAGGCGCGACGCGACTATCGTAGAACAATTTCTGTAAAAACTTGACGGAAATTGTCCTATCAGAATCGCGTCGCGCTGACGCGTCGCACCTGTCTGCGGGAGCCTTAATTGGCAAAATGTGGCTGCTCTGCCTATCCTTGCCCCTTTAAGTTGAATAGGGGTCTTTAAGTTTAATAGGGGCCTTTAAGTTTAATAGGGGCCTTTAAGTTTAATAGGGGCCTTTAAGTTTAAAATACTATCCTATTATTGTCTCACTGCTGGGCAAAAGCCTCTTCTCATACAGATAAGGCACGAGCATTGATCACCACGCTTGCTCAAGACGGGTTAGCGATGGCTCGTGCAGACTAGCGCGGTATCGCGGGCGGGACAGGCTGCGCGACGAGCAGCGTGACACTTTCCATGAATTTTTCATAGAGATTGTGCTACTAGTGTCGCGTCACGCTGTTGCGTCGCGCCTGCCTGCGGGAGCCATTATATTTTAACTATAAAGTCCAGTTTTCCTCACGATGTTCCTTTACCGATGTCAGCAATGTCCAAGATACTCAGAAAGTACATATGAATTGAAAAGGCCACATCGGTAGATACAAAGCAGATCAAAAGAGATTGGACCAACATGTATGGGGCTTGGTCCAAATGTCCACCACTAAAGTGATTAGCAGGTTTAGCACGAGAATTGTAGAGAAGCATTTTGTCGACGGAAGAGTAGACAAAAATGACGTTTCCGGGTAGACAGTTGACAGTTTTCTACCGAGAAATGTAGAATTGAAAAAGTCACATTGGTACTTGATTTGAAACCGCAATCTCGTACAGTCGTGATGGTCCATCGCGACTGTTATTTATAGTTCCATGCAAGCCTGTTTTCATTAATCAGGCATAAGTCGAGAATCCTGGTTAGGCAACTTAACGCACACGCGCTTGTTTCTGCAAATTCGTTAAATAGTGTATATACCTTCGCTGTGAGCTTGTGGCTAAGTGATAACAGCCGCACGGGTCGATAGATCAGGTTAAGCTGAGCATCTTTACATACCAAGTTTCCTCCGTGCCTCGGCAAACACGTTAAGCCGTTGGTCCCGGCTGTCATTCGCGGATCTTTGACAGTCATTATGTGTCGTCCCGAAAGTCTGACAACCAGTCTTACCAAGGGCTATCGTTTTACCCAGTAACTGGTTTGTGGAGGTCAGTTAGGCAATCACTCCATGTAAAATAACTGGTATTCAGCTGCTTCCAATTAGACTAGAAGCCGACCCCAACATAGTTGGGAAAAGGCTAGGTAGATTAAGTGACCTTCGCAAAAAACGCAACAGTGACCTGAATTTGCGAAGAAAGAAAACACTGAAAAAGAAATGGGGCAACCTTCAATGAACGTTAGTAAGCCGCTAAAACTAATATTTACACAATAAAAAATGATAACACTCAAAAAAACCGTTTACATTTCACTAAATGAGTAAATAAGGCTCATTCGTTTTAGCCGAAAGGCGTTTTCGCCGAATCAATCAAAGCGCCCTGACCTAAATAGGTGTGCAAACGTTTTTCGCTCGAATCAATCATGTAAGCTATTAATATCACTCGCGACCCATTTATCAATCTGTCTACTTTGTGAACTGCAACTGCAATGAATCAATCTTTTGGAAAGTGATAATGGATCATGTCATCTTTGCACGTAATATTTCATTGTGAAAATGTCACCTTGGTTCCACCAGATGAAATTGGATGAGATTTTCCGATGGGCTTTTAGATCCGATTTGCATAACTCGCGTAGACACTAATGATATGTTTTTGGGTTGTTTTCTGTCTTTCTCGCGGAAAAGTCGCAGGCACAAGCTCCTCGTTGTATCCTAACCTATTTTTATTTTTATTGGTAACGGTGGAAATCATAGATTTCCTCCGCCCCGGGGCAGAAGGAGGGGTCTGTTAGACTTCTAGTGACTAAAACCACCCCAAGTTCCCTTGCACAGTTGCTCCGGGGGTTACGGGGGCACTTAGCACTCTGCAACGCAGCCCCCGACTGGTGCTGGCCCGCCTTTGCGGGCTCCGTCTGGTCAAGCGGGGCGAGTGACGTGTTTGACTCCCGCGACGTCTAAGAGGGGCGCACGTGGAACATTACGCGCCACCATCTCAGATCCTATCCTATCTATTCCGGTGTCGCCCTCAGGCGTCGGTTTTCTGAAAAACCAAAAAACTGACGCCTGAGGGCGGCACCGGGATCTGAAACTATATTATAAATACAAAAGTTAGTTTGTTTGTTACACTTTCACACTAAAACGGCTGAACAGATTTCGATGACATTTTTCTCATGAGTAGACCATGACCTGGGTTAGGTCATAGGATACTTTTATCCCAATATTCCCACGGAATCGAGAGTTATGAGGGTGAAACCGTGGGGTGCAGCTAGTATTATAATCAAACAAGTCGTGTGCCCGAGGTATTTCCCATGAGCGAAAATGATGAGCTTCCATACAAACTTTCATCCTTTATTTAACAACCCCTTTAGGTGGGTTTTGGACAATCCTTTCTTAGTTCTCACATTTGATAAAATAAAGAACTCCTGTGCAAAAGCTCACACTGACTGAGGTGGTTAACAGAAAGTGACAGCTGGAGCATGGAATAAGTAAGTACTTTTTAATAGCATGGAATTAGTAAGTAGGGGGTCGAATTTCGACAAGTAGGCGACCACTAGTAATGAATAATTATTTGAATAGATAATTCAGTATTTAGCTTTTTTTAATTCTGAGGTTAATTCGTTTTGTCGCTGCTCAGTTGCTTATTATCAAGGTGAGATGTCAGACGCGACTACTGTAACAGTATTCGCGTATGATATGTAACATCTGAACGAGCGAGCCTTAAGTTTTTTTTTTTTATTTTGGTCTGAGTTTTTTCATTTTGCTTCTAGGCTCAGCGGGTTAGGCTGTGCGTTGACGGTTCAATGAATGAATAAAAGTAGATTACGGTTCGAACTGCCATAAAAAAATAAATAAAAATAAAACAAAAACAACCAACTTCCAAGAAAAACACTACAAAGTGAGAAATAACTTTAATTTCCAAAGATCCAAAGACACCGACTTCCGAAATCATTAATTCCCTGCACGATATAAGTACTTAAACCGCGTTCACGGTCTCGCTCGAGCGATGCGACTTGCGACGCGACTGGCGTCGACGACACGCGCGCGCCCCTTTCTGTCGCGGTGACTCGTAGCATGCTCTAAACAACTTCTTTCATTCGTTTCCTCCACAGTCAAAACACGTGTCACTTCAGCGTGTAGTCTGTGACCATGGGGTTAGACTAACCAGAACTATAAGGAGCACGTGTCTCTTGAAAGAGGCACTCAAACTATGTCACTCTTGAACTGAGAGCTTCGTCAGTAACTCAAAACAAACGAGACACCTGTTGGCACTACCTACTGTTCACAGTTAAAGGGCAGTTACTGGTAAATTGATGCATAAATCAAAATCTATTAATACTTGTGATCGCCCACTGGTCGAAATTTGAACCCCTTACTAATTCCATGAGTAGGTACACTAATTCCATGCTATTAAAAAGTACGTACTTATTCTATGCTCAAGCAGTCACTCATGTCACCTATCTATCTTCAAGTCATGAGTACCAGGGGGTACTATGTGTGTGTGTGTGTGTGTGTGTGTGTTAAACGAATAGTAGTGTGTAATGTTTTTTTTTTTTAATTTATTTAATTTATTTCTAATGCTTATTATATAAAAATATTAGCTTTCTGCACTCCTCCTCCATATAAACTTTAACTGTGCCAAATTTCATACTGCTCCGTCCGCATAATTTTCGTAAAAAAGGGTTTACGTAAATTTAATTATTGGAATGGAAAATAATTTTAATAACACTTAGTGGTCCGTCATCTGTGTAGACTGGGTCAAAATAAAATTAAAAATTAAAACTGGAGGGATTTATTGAGTCCTTGGTCTTTGATTTAATTAGTGGAAAAGCAAGTATGTAAAAATGTACTAAAGCATCGTCTCTGCCATAAATAATATCATCATGTCCTAGAAATCAAAGTTTTTTCTGTGATTTAATTAACACTAACATTTAAATAAAGCAATCTGCTTTGTCGACCATTTAAAGTAAGAAAAAACTAACAAAAAACCAAGTATCGATATCATTTTAACCTTAAGCGTCGCATCACTAATTGAGAGTGACAGTGACATTTAAGAGAGTTCGTCACACAACGGAATTGTCGATGTATTGCGCAACACTGCAGATTGCTGTTACGCGAAGATTACGTCACCAGTCACGGCTATGACTATCAATAAGTGACGTCAGAGGCTATTTAGAATTTAAATTGCATTTTTATTACTCTGAGTCATTTTTTTATAGTTAATAGACACGCGTTGGACAACTGTCTGACCTGATGGTAAGTGGAGTAATAGTGTTCTGTGGTAAGTGGTCACCGCTGTCTATGGACATATGTCCATAGACCGCGGTGACCGCGGTGGCGGATATGCAATGCTAGAGTCATCGCAGGTGCGTTGCCATCCTAAAGAATAGACGAAATGTCTCATAATTTTATTAAACTTGTGCAGACTGGCGCGATATCGCGACCGTGACAGACAGCGCGACACTTTCCATGAAGTTTTCATAGAAATTGTGCTACTTGTGTCGCGACGCGATTCGTGTCGCGCCTGTCTGCAGGAGCCTTAACTCAGCTACGCAGATATAGGTATGGAAGTAGTATTTCCCAGACGTTGCTCCTTCACAAAGAGGTTAATTTAACAGGACTAAACTAAAATTTATCTTCTGTCCTTTTCTTAATGAAATAGAAAGAAAAAGATGCACTGAACTTAAATTTGACAGACAGTTAGAGACTATTTTATTATCTTTAATTCTATCTATGATTTTTTTCAAATATTAATATATTTTCGTTACAAAAAATAAATTCTCTATGAAACCGAACGGCGGCGCGGCGCGGTGCGGCGTGAGCACAACACACATTTGTATGTATATCGGGTAAGGTTAATGGCGATTACCCAAATCTTTAACTTACTAAAGTATTCACCCAAATCGCGTGTCTAGACGTTTTAAGTAAGCTAGTTATGCAAATAATACTAAACAAACGGCTGTCTGTTTGCGGACAATTATCACCTATTTGAGTTTGTGCACACCGCGTCTTTAACACGCTTTGCCTTCGAATGCTGGAATGCTAATTAGTAGAATGATACCAAAACGCTACCCACTTGAATTTTTAATGAACGTTACTAAAGAATAATAAAAAAAAACTTAAAATAGTAGATTATTTGTTACTAGATGCGCCCCGCGGTTTCACCCGCATAAGTTTTGACCCCGTGGGTATATCGGGATAAAAAGTATCCTATGTGTTATTCCTGGTTATAAACTATCTGTGTGCCAAATTTCATCCAAATCCGTTCAGTACTTTTTGCGTGAAAGAGTAACAAACATCCATCCATCCATCCTTACAAACATTCGCATTTATAATATTAGTAGGATTATTAAAATTTGTTACATACTTGATTATTTGTATATTAACAAGTGCTTCTCGCCATTAAACTAGAAAGTTTGGCTAGTGGAATTGTAAAAACAACAAATAATGTATGTGTGAGAATTAAAAAAAAAATTAAGTACCTAGAGGGATGCTGCCGTCACACGTCAGTAGGGATGCTGCGCAGGTGTCGTCCCACCCCGGACCGTTCCCGGGCTTTTCACGCAGGATGTAGTCGCATCCTCACTGGATATTGCATTGGCTCTATTAGGATCTCTGCTCGCGTAAGATACCTCCGATTGGCTATATCTACAGGTGGCCCGTCGTGATAGGCCGATGGTGGAAATGCCGCGAAAATGCTCCAATCGTCCTAGTATTAGATAGGTGTTAAATAATTGGCATAATTTTTAAATTAAATTATAATCGTTTTATTGAATTTTATTAGGTGACAGAAGTAATTACGCAGTCAGCTTCTTTTCTTTTTACATTAAAAACATGTCGGTGTAAAATTTGGTATATCGCTAGTTTACACTACCTATGTTTTTTCTACACAGTCAAGAGAAAATGCAAAAGAAATATCTAAAAACCTTGTTCAAATTCACATAAATAAAATTACACTCAAAGGTAGATCAAGCCAATAAAATAAATACACACCTGGCCATTGAAACGTTATTTTTGTACGCAGTCGAGTCGTTGTCATTCAACGACGTGTCAACGCACTTTTTATTACATAAAACACTGGCGGCCAAATTAATAGGACAATGTTCTTTAAAACATTGCTGTTTATTATATAAAAAAAAGAAATGCGCTTGGATTTATGTTCTTACATAAATTCCATTTAATAATTAATAATAGGTACAAAATATTATAATATTATCCCACTGCTGGACAAAGGCGTACAGGGAAGGCACCAGCATTGATCACCACGCTCGCATTTCAGACTTATATCAACTATAAGTCCAGGTTCACGATGGTTTTTCTTCACCAATGTCAGTAAAGTCCAAGATAGACACAGAAAGAGAAGACATACTTTATTCTATTTTTTTTCACAAACTAGTACTGAGTATGTCTCTCGCACATTTCAGATATTGACAGAGTGAGAAGGGTTATTGGTTGGGGTGGGGCCAACGCCTTTGTTCTTGTTTTTTTCTTTGACTTTATGTTGATTACGTGGACCAATAGAAACGAAGTCAAAATTTTCGGTGCTCGTTTGTTAAAAAACAAACTATAATGTTTTACTATTTTAATAGGATTTTAAAAGTAGTTTTAAAGTTTAGCTAAGGTTTAAAGGTCATGTTTTGTATCGTCTATCTGTTAATTGGACCATTTTTATGCGTTTAGTAGTTATTATTAATTAGATATGTAAATTAACAGTAGCTCTACGTTTTTTGTTTAGAGAGTGCAAAAAATCTTAATGGATCACGAATCAAGATTTATAAAATAGGAAGATATCGTTCATCAATTAACAATCAATAACACTAAAAATTTTGGAAAAAAATTGGTTGTCTCTAAAGTCGGTTTACGGACGATAATTTTACGTGATAACGAGAGAGAGATGCGTCACAAGCCGAACGCTTAGGCCGATCGTGCCTCTCTATCGCTATTTCCGCGCTCTCACTTGCACGCTCAGCTCAGGCGGAACGTGAGATTTTTTCGTGCGTTCAGCCGGCGTTCATCGATTTATAAGACGTTATCGTCAAAAAACATCGTAATTTTTGGCAGTTCATAAACCCCATGCCTATTAAAAAAATGCCTATGAAGCTCATTGCGTTTTTATAATATAATGACACGCCTGTAATCCCCGATGGGTTAGGCAGAGGTGGACCTGTTACTGAGAAATTTCTGATGGAAAAACCCAATTTGCACGACCTAGGAAGCGAACCCAGGATGTTATGTCCAGCAGTAGCGCTTGCGAACACTAGGTACACCAACGACACAGTTTTTGTCGCATAATAAAAACACACAATAAGTATAGTTTTCTTTTATTTAGAAATAAATGGGCAATTTAATCGCTCTTTATGCGAGAGTTTTTGCTCACTCTTTTTATTTACAAGCGTGCCAGTTTTTTTTACGTTTTCCGCTGAAGATCTTCAAACAGATTTTTTTTTGTGTCCATGAAATCACTTGAGTTGAGTCATTTGGAGATTTTTTCAACGCGTGCTAGTAGTTCAGCAATATTTTAGCGAAACAATAAAATATTTCCTACATTTTCACGACTCACAACATCAAAATAAAAATTACAGGCAGGTGGCCGGTGGCAGGTGGTGGTAGGTGTAATTTTTATTTTGATGTTGTACTCATGAAGGAACTAGAATCTAGATCCACCTGATTACAGAGTTTTATTGTTCAGCCTAACACAAGCTGGAGACGACAATACGAAACTGCGTTTAAAACAAAAGCCGTTTCCAGTCTGCATACGAAAATTCAATCAAATACAACCAATAGTATAGTCATAGGCCCATATTTTTTTTGAAAACACCGACACCAACATGACACCTCACCTTGGTAATAAGCAACTGAGCACCGACAGAAATTAAACACAAAATTTAAATACTGAAATATTTATTTGAATAATTTTATTATTCGTTACTAGTGGTCGCCCACTAGTCGAAATCGATTCCTTCTACTTACAATCTATATAGTACTTGCTAATTCCATGAGTACTAATTCCATGCGTTTAAAAAGTACTTACTTATTTCATGCTCAAGCCGTCACTTCCTGTTACATACTTTCGTCCCTTTTCATGAAATCACGAGGCTTTTCAGAAAGCGATAGAAGATATATTACACACTAAAATTAGAATAAGAATAATTAAGCTAAGCTTTACACCGCATAAATTCAATTAAAATAGAATATAAATCTTAAAATCAAAAATATTATTCTCATTTACAATTTTGTGTGTGTATGGAATGAAAGGATGGGGTGTGTGAACGCGTGTTGTGTGTGTGTGTGTATGTGTAGGTGCAAGTATGCTTAATTTGAAATTAATAGGGTATTTACTATATACCTACGAGAAAAAAATCTATAAAAGATTATCGAGATAGTTTAGGCAAAAATGAGTTGGAAAATGTTACTTTTAGTTCATAAAATAACAGAATAAATTTTAAAATTCAATTCAACGTTTTCAGTTTTTCTAATCTATTAAAAAACACCATGAAATAGTAGCCGCCATGTTATTACATCAAACCGCTAAGTAAACTAAAACATGTCAACTGTCAACTTATAGTTAGATAATAGATCAGCGTAATTTAAATGCATTTTTATGGCACTTATCGATTGAATAAACATTTTGTGATTTTTTTTTGGGGCATATTAGCACTATAGAATTTAAGACACTTTTCAAAAATGGGTGGAAGACCCTATTGTATTTAATTTAAGACACTTTTCAAAAATGGGTGGAAGACCCTATTGTATTTAATTTAAGACACTTTTCAAAAATGGGTGGAAGACCCTATTGTATTTAATTTAAGACACTTTTCAAAAATGGGTGGAAGACCCTATTGTATTTAATTTAAGACACTTTTCAAAAATGGGTGGAAGACCCTATTGTATTTAATTTAAAGGTCTAAAAGAAGAAAATTATCCCACCCCAGTTTGTTTAACCTTTTCCTACGTCTTCATATCGTATTTCAAAGCGTCTTAGTTGTTTTTAAGACCTCCTGCAGGGACTAAAACAGTCTGGCTCGTTATAAAGTAAACACCAAACACATTAGCAAGTCTTAAGGTCGTATATTGCATACACATCAGTCGTTCTAACCTTAGGCTACGTACTATTGGCAAAACTTAAGCATGCTCACTTTAGAAAATATTTCTGCGGCAAGCGCAGCTAGTGACAAACCACACCCCTTCCTGGTTTCGTCCAATTAGAGACAATATGAATTTGTGTGAGTATAGGGCGTGTAACAAAAAATATAAATATGTGTGGTATGTTGGTTACTCACTGCACGAGCCGGTATTATTCGCGCGAGCCGAGGGCGAGCGAGCGCGATAAGGGAGTCGAGTGTGTGCGCGTTTCATACGACGGTTTTCAACTTGAGAGGAAAAAAAGAGACTGGTATTGTTATTAGTTTCGTACGCCGCTAGGTATTTCTCTCTAGATTTTGCAGGCAACAGGCTGTCACTAGCGTTTCGTGCCTAGATTAGTATTTCCGGGGGGTTAAATCTACGCGTTGCTCTTCGCTCTTCTTTCCTAATTGAAGTCAACATTTTTGATAATGATTAACCACACAATGAAAACGTTAACAAGTATTTCTGGAAAATACCGCGCTTGTTTTGTTTATCCCGCGCGCCGCAAGTGTAAATAAAGGCGCTGGAAAAACCGCTAAACAGCCTATATAAAAAATATAATAAACAAAATAATGTTTTGAATAAGCAAATTAAGGTTAATATGTAGTGAAAAATATATAATTTTATGAAATGATGATAATTTTGATGATTGATTTATCTGATGTAACGAATTTTTTTTTCTCAAAAATATTCATTGTTTTTGGACAAAAACTGCGTATATTGAAAAAAGAAATGTAAAGTAAAAATACTTCTATATAATAAGCTGAATTTCTGAGTCACTTTACAAGCAAGTGTGTTGAAGAAATATTTCGTAATTTTTTGCGACCGTATTTTATGGCCGTTCTATAAAGCCGATCTATTGTTTAACCAGATGTTCTGACGTTCCCACTGAATAACAATGGTGCTTAGATAATGAACTTATTTTTATTGCAGTTGCAAAAGTTGCGACAGCAATAATAAAAAAATCTGATAACATTGTATAAACTGCGCCAAGTAATGGTTCAAATACTACTGTAAGTAATTTTGCTATTTTAATCAAAACAGCAATAAAAGAAAGAGATAGCAAATGACAATTTCTAACAAAACTACGTAACTTGCTTCGTTTTAGGGTTCCGTAGTCAACAAGGAACTCTTATAGTTTCGCCATGACCGTCTGTCTGTCTGTTTGTCCCCGGGTTAGCTCACAGACTCTTACTAGAAAGCTGTAATTTGGCAAAGTGGTAAGTAAACAAAAATGCTAAATAAAGTTTTTTTAGGGTACGCGTATA
Organism: Atethmia centrago; assembly: GCA_905333075.3. Taxonomy (NCBI): domain Eukaryota; kingdom Metazoa; phylum Arthropoda; class Insecta; order Lepidoptera; family Noctuidae; genus Atethmia; species Atethmia centrago. Next base: position 23,890,372 of record HG995385.1, read on the forward strand.
GCAATACCAATAATACATTTTCTAAACCAAACGGAAGATATTAGTACGAAATTACTTCTTGTCAACAATAACAATTCATAAAGCGCTCTCGCTGGCCGTGCCCATTAAAAAAATGTCTTACAAACAAGTGAGCATAGCACGCGCCTAGTGTGACTGTCACACACACTATACATAATTACATTAATACAAACACGGCTAAAATACGCTTCATGCATCCCATTGGCCAAAACGCTTGCATCGGGCGATCGAGTCGTGAGCCGTGCTATACGATTATCGCCTTAGAGGTGAGCATGCGGAAGATTGGCCGATAGTACATTAATTAAAGACAAACGTAACGTCACACATGTACTCAAAGGGGTAAGCAGAAGTGTACAGCCAAATTTCGGCGTTCCATGCAGGTACTTAAGGGCCAATTTTCACTAACCGGGCAAATACTGAGATCTACTATAGAAAAACCCAATTTCCTGAGCAGAAAAAAAAAATATTTCACATAAACCTACATGGGCACTTATAAAACGTCAGAAGCTAGGTGCACGGTTCCAATTGGTCGTTTCCTATGGAGAAGAGCCGGCAAGAAACTACACGGTTACTCTTTTAAAAATAATTGGCTTTTACAATGTTTTCAAATTACAGTAGGTATTGGAGGACAGTGTAGGCTTGTCGAGAAGTACTTCTCGATTCGTCTACAAAATATCTAGTGTATTAAGCCTACAACGTTCGAGCTCACATTCACAAGTTACACAAGAATCTATGTAAAACATTAATAAAATAAAAACCTATTTAAACCAAATGACATGTTTGCCATTACAACAAGTCTGAAATCAAAATTGTAGGTATATAAAAATTTTTGAAGGATATAGCTAATCCATTGCTTCATATGTTCTAAAAATGTGTCTACAATGAATGTTGTTGAACTGTCAAAATGAAATCCTGGTACGTGTGATAGCGTGTTACGGAATTACCCCGCAGTATTAAAATTCATAGTTTAGGTTCTCGATCGGAGGCTGGTTAGACTGGAAACAGGACCAGACTTGGAAAAGCCTTCGTTATTTCCCAAATTAGATCAATACCGGTTTAAATATCAACACATGATATGCAATAAACTTTAATTTGTTCAATAACAGGTGTGACATCATTTTTTTTTTATAATTCAACCATGAACTGTTGTAACAAAAAGGTAAAAACTAAAAATATCGATGACATTTTTTTTAAACAGCCTTTTGTGGGACATTGTCTGGGTACCTACTTATAAAATAAGCCAGTACCTACTACAAATGAGTGCTGCATAGCAAAGGCTTTTCTATACAGAGAAAAGATCGAGCATTAATCAACAAGCTTTTTTTTTGTTTGGGAAATCATCAAATAACTTCTCCCGCTCTGGGCGTAGCAAGAACACCCTGTGTCAGGCTCTTACTGACTAAAACCCACCCGTGTTCCTTCCGTTGCCTGAGTTGCCAGGGGCCTCGGTAACCCTTCCGGAGTTTCCCGAGACCCCAGCAGGCAGTCATGCTAAGCCTGCTGGACGATTTCGGACGATCAAGTTGTGTCTTCACGATAGTCTTCTTACAAATCAAAGCGCCATGGCAAGATTTGTACAGTCATTAGTTTCAGTTACCAAAAACTGTCAAATTTTCTCATTTTATTTTGAACTTAACGGTCAACATTTTAATGTTTAAAATCATTTGGAGAAATTTGACAGATTGTGGGTAACTTGATGTACTGACACAGTCAGTACATCAAGTTATCTGTGCAAGATTTGGAAGTGCCTACAAATTCAAACGACAATCTTGTCATCGTTGACATCAACGGCAGCCTTGTTCCACCCACTGCTGAGTTAAAACCTCCTCCCTTTTCTGCCATGCTTCCGTGGTCTGTGCGAGTCACATCCAGCACCCTAATCGCATAACACAGTTCGAATAACAATCCGATAGTTTTGAAGGATACTGCTAGAGGGGCTTGTGACTAAATAATAACAGCCGCACGGGTCAGTCGATCAGGTTAAGCTACGCTTGCCGCGGTTGGCCCGTAGATGGGTGACTATCTTTACATACCAAGACCCCTCCGTGCCTCGGAAAGCACGTTAAACCGTTGGTCCCGGCTGTTACTCCTGGATCTTTAGCATACGTTACAGGCAGTGGCGTGCCTAGGGTTTCAAAATAACGCAAGCCCAATAAAATTTTAACCGATTTCAAAAAAAGAAAGTTCAGTTTTCGACTGAGTATGTAGGTACCTACGTATCTACGTACGTATGTATCATCGCAATTTTCTCATAAACTACTGGTTAGGTACAATAAATTCTCTATCGAGCATTTTAGTAAGGCATTTGGGCTTATATGATGGTACCGCTACTGGTTACAGGTCGTCAGAAGCCCGAAAGTCTGACAACCAGTCTTACCAAGGGGTACCGTACTACCAAGTAACTGGAATGTGGAGGTCAGATAGGCAGTCGCTCCATTTAAAATACTTATACTGGAAGCCGATCCCACCGTAGTTGGGAAAAGGCTATGCAGATGATGACTGCTAAACCATTGCTTCATAGGTTGGAAAAATTCGTCTGCTCAACAACGTAAATAATTCAATGGACGTGGGTGAACTGTCAAAATGATTCCCATTGCGATCAATTGTCATTTTAAGGGTGTTACGCAGTTGGTCTGCCCCGCGATCTTCTACAATCGACCCTAAAAACGATGACTAACCCATCGATCGGTTCCATTTGCTTAATAAGTCACGAACATAAAAGCTCACATAACTATATTGTATCCGAACTACTTTTATTACAATGTTTATTTATGTAACCGCCTACCGGTTGCAATCAAAGTCAATGTCAGATGTGATTGACAGCCCTGACGTCATTTGTTATGTCGTCAATCGTTTAAATGACAGCGCCAGTGCTGCAATAGTCGCCATATTTGTATGGCACATTTGGCAAATGTTGACGTTACTTTGACGATACAGAGATCTTGGATAAAAAGGCTAAAGACTCAATTTTATCCTTATAATTCCTGGAAGTTGACTGTGACTTCGTCCGCGCACATCTCGACAACAGCGCCACCTATCAGGTCCAAAACCATCCTATATTTCAAGCTGGAACCAACCAACTATACACATGCATAAAATTTCATTGAAATTGGTTTGGTGGTTACGGAGATTAGCGTGTACGAACATAGTGACACGTCACTTGTATTTATATAATAATATTATGATAAGAGCTTCTGCCCGCGACTTTGTCCACGTTCCTGTTTTACATAAAACATATCCTATGATACTCAGGGACAATGTAGCTTCCCGTTAGTGATAGAATTTTTGGAATCGGATCAGTAGTTCCGGAGATTACCCCCTACAAACTTACAAACAAAATTCACCTCTTTATGATATTGGTATAGAAGATATCAAGCCAGGCCAGGCCAGGTCAGGCCAGCCCAGGGCAGCAGTGGACTGTAATAGGCTGAGTTGATTTTAGTTGAATGATAGAACATAAGATGACATCAAATTATTGTATTTTCCTCGGAATATAGGGTGTCCAAAATTTCAGCACAGCGCAGTCGGATTCCGGGCATTTAGGCGTAGTCTATTATTTATTACTTAATGTGCTTAAAGTCGAATTATTAATTTACTCGAGTAATCCAACATGTGCTAGCTGTCACTTCGTGTAATAAAATGGCCATATTTATTGTAATGGTGATCGTTTATTTTAATCGATTCATATATTAAGACGCTGACAACACCTAAACCACGGTCACTGTCACATTGCATAGAAAAGAAAGAGAAGCGCGATGATGCAACGCTTGTAATTTACTGCAAAATATGAAGTAATTATCTATTTACTCAAAATTGAGTTGAGTAATCGAAAATAAAAAACAACCAAGTTCTGCATTCAAATAAGACGTTCTTGTTATTAATTAAATACGTAACGTATGTTGATATTTAATGCAGATATTTTGGATTAGAACTCAAGGTAAGAGGTTAGATTAACGTAAGTTTGTATCGAGATTTTTTTATCAAAACGTGTTTTGGTAACAACCAAGTTCTGGGAAATATGTTCAAAATTAACATATATTTTTTCCGCTACCACAAACTATACAGATTTGGCAATTTTTTTTCTTAAGAGAAGCCCATTTTAGTCAATTGGGTCTAGTCAGCGCCTTAAGTGTAAAATAAATGTATAATAATAACTGTAAAACTCTAGAATACAATAAATACGACCATTTTATTACACAAAATGACAGCTAGCACATGTCAGATTACTCCGTAGTGAATTAATAATTTGACTATAACTGTATAAAAAAGCTATTGTGTACTTACACCTATGTCATGTACCTATGTAGTTTATTTTTTAAAGAATGGGACAACTCTATTAGATACCGGATATTATGTAGCGAACCGCTGTGATTGCATGTTTAAGTGCATCCTTTATCAAAGTAAATAGGAAACTAAATTACATGAGCTTGCTTGTCATCTGACAGATTACATAGACACCAATTCTTGATTCTGACAGCCTATTCAGCTTTATCTGTTGTTAAATCTAACGTCACAGGTCACTTAGTTCATTCTATTTTCTGTCTGAATCTGTCAAAAATACTGTTAATTGATCTTCAATTGTTTTTTTTAAGTTTTTGTCATTGATTGTCTACTACATTTTGAACGATGTTTAAATACGGGAATTGGCTTTCTTTTTGTTCTCTGCTAATGGGACAGTTCTTTCGATAGGACTCAAGCTCCTCCCGCCATCTTTGTATTGGTCTGCCGCGATGTCGCCTATTGTTCAATGGGATCTTTTAGCTGACGGCTCATCTGATATGCAGCAGATATGATCGATCGACCTAATTAAGTTTCGCAACTTTCTGGGTTATACAACTGGGTTGTTTCTCGTACTACAACTAATATTATAAATGTGAACGTTTGCACGTTTGAATGTTTGATAAATCACGTGAAAACGGTTGAATGGATTTGGATGAAATTTGGCATACAGGTCATGTCTACCGGAGACCATGACATAGACCACGGTAAGGACATAGGATCCTTTTTGCTGACATCCACACGGGCGAAGCCGCGGGCAATACCCCAGTCTGTCGTACTCTAAAGATGCTAAAAGCCCTTCTGATTGCCAACCCTGAATGTGTTGTGTTTGTTGATGAATAGAGTAAAATTATGCATACATGTTTGGAGTGTGTGAGAGAAAGTATGCAAGGGAGTCCACTTACTTATGGGTCACCGAGTCCCCTGGCAACACAGCAACAGGAAGGAATACGGGTGGGTTTTAGTCAGTAAGAGTCTGACACACCCTCCCGCTCCGCCCAGAGCGGGAGAAGTTATTTGATGATTTCCGTCCACTGTTCCATGTTCATTTGAAATTAAATTATACAACATAATAATTATTATCAACGTAATAATGGTTTCTATAGATGTTAATTAATATAATATTGGTGTTATACAGTTTTAATTAACTATAAATAAATAAATGCTAGTATTCTAATAATTTAAAGTAAATTTATTTACATAACCAAATTACAAGATGATTATTAACATTAACTAAATTAAATTAAAACTAAGTTAAGCTTAAAAAAGGCCCTCGGGGCATTGTACCGAGGATGCTGGCGGCATTTCCTCGCTGAATTGCAATGCTGATGCGTTGCGCGAGAAAGCCGCCAGTTTTCGGTCACCAGTTACATCAACTAGACGTTTCGCGATTTCGGCAAATAACTTATGCGCACTGGGACCCCACGGACCGAGGGTCTCGACGCCAAAGGGTACAAAGTTGTACTCTCTGCCAAGGCCTCCATATTTAATAACTTTCAGATTTTCGGCATTTTCTGCCGCTGCACCCGCTTTAGAAGTAGTCCGTTGGAGGTGGGACGGTGCCAGTGTGTCTACACAGGTAGCGTCCCACACAAGCATCCGTCCCAAACTCCACGGGACCAAAGACACACCATCGGGTCTTTTGCCATCATCTCTGACAATGCCAGTCGGCTCAAGAAGAGCAGGCACATTGATGCTGGCAAGAGACCGGCGGATTATGTCATTAAGTGTCGCATGTCTTGAAAAGCAGCCTGCACTTTTTTGACAACAAAGTCCGTGGTGACCCAGTCGGTCCACGTCCGTGCCACAAGGGCATGTGTGTGGAGTGCATACCGTGACCCCAAGCCGCAGACCAGTCGCCAGACGAATAATAATTTAAATAATCGTTGATTATTTTTATTTTAGTCAACCACCTGGTGAGCTAGTTATACCTGACTGCTAATCTAAAAGAGGACTCACACCTGCATTTAATGTATGCAAATTATCATTGATCTCTGTGGGTCACACGAAACAATTAAATATTATTCTTTATAGTGTATTAGTTTCCCTCGGTAACAGAACAGTTTTAACAGTTTTTTGCCTATAGTTAATGATAGAAATAGACGATTAAGACGCTGACAACACCTAAACCGCGGTCACTGTCAGATTGCATAGAAAAGAAAGAGAAGCGCGATGACAAAACGCTTGTAATTTATTGCAAAATAATATATGAAGCAATTATCTATTTACTCAAAATTGAGTTGAGTACCTAATCGAAAATAAAAAACAACCAAGTTCTGCATTGAAATAAGACGTACTTGTTATTAATTAAATATGTAACGTATGTTGATATTTAATACAGATATTTTGGATTAGAACTCAAGGTAAGAGGTTAGTTTAACGTAAGTTTGTATCGAGATTTTTGTTTCAAAACGTGTTTTGGTAACAACCATGTTCTGGAAAATAATTATGTTCAAAATTAACATATATTTGTTCCGCTACCACAAACTATACAGATTTGGCATTTTTTTTTTCTTAGGAGAAGCTTATTTTGGTTAATTGGGTCTTGTCAGCGCCATAAATTGGTTATGGACAAGTATTAGTCACCAAATCCGTTATTGATCCGTTTGTAGGTATTCAATTATAAAGGCTTGTTCGATTAGATTATCTTAGCTTCCTATACCATTGGATTTTTTTTGATTTTGTGGAGTTCCGTACCTCAAAAGGAAAAAACGGAACCCTTATAGGATCACTCGTGTGTCTGTCTGTGTCTGTCTGCCCGTCTGTCACAGTCAATTTGCTCCGAATGTACTGGACCGATTAAGTTGAAATTTGGTACACATATGAATTTCTGTGACCCAAACACGCACGTGTAACGTAAATAAATGAATTTTGAATATGGCCGTCATTTTTGGGCGGCAAACTAGAAATTAAAAAAATGTTTTGCAAACTGTACCGTGTGACATATCAAATGAAAGAGCTTGTTATAAGGATTTTAGATAAACAAGGTGTTGTTTTGCATCTTCGTCAAATTGAAAGAGGTAAGTATGCGAATGATTCTCGACATGATTCAATAATAAAATAAGTAGGTCCTTTTATTTTAATTTTTTTTTAATTTTCGGAAGTCGGCATCTGAGGGACTCGCATGTTAAAACGCGGCCCGTGTGATACCGCACTGTAAATGCCCTTTTACACACACACTACCGCATACGCAACGGGGTGATTCTGTTCTGTGAAAGTGGTGTATTCTAAAATTCTGTCAAACTTAAATAACTAAAAAAACAAGTATGTATTAATTATTGAGCAGGTATCGTAATTTTATTTGATTATATGTATAAGTCTTTCATACAAGCCTCCTGAAATTTGACGATGATGAAAAACGATACCTTGTATTTTTTTTATAATACCTAAATTAAAAAGGGATATTATAAATTGCATATCAAATAAATAATCGCCTATCAATACATACTCATCATTTATATTCTTATTTACATCTAATAACTTACTTCACTACAAATAAACTAAATGTTTAACAAAACTCAATCAATATAACATTACTTTTTTCCTCATAATGCAATACAGTTAAATTTATTTTTGTACAAAAATACTACATACATAGCATAGATACTGACTGCACAGCAAATTTATCTGATATGGAATTTATAATATCCCCATAATAATCAGTTGTTGGGTTAGGTTAGGTTAGAACAGTGACCATTAACGCGCGAAGACGAGCGAGCGAAGCGAGCGTGTCGCGGCAGCGACCGCCGAGCGCCAGATGCCCTCTATTACCAAAACAAAAATTCGATGCCAGTTTAAATTAAAACAAAGCTAACAACTGATTATTAAGCTGCTACATTTTACTTCCTCTTACGTCCCGCTGTCCCCGTAACGACTGTGACTAATAAAATGCTGTTTTATTTAGAAAAACTACTGTACATAATATAAAAATAGAAGCTATATTTAAAAGAAAAAGAGTTAACATGTATAATGTGCATTAAGATTATTAGCTGTGCATTGATAAAAAGCTTTTGCTTTAGGAAAAATCGCTGTGCGAAAATAAATTGTAGTGTGTTTAGTGATATTTTGAGTTGAATATTTTGCTGTGCAATCAGTAATTTTGATGGGAATTCGGAATCTTATTGCATAGAAAAAGGATATTTTTTGATTTGCGTTTAAATACTACCCAATTAAAAACCTTAAAATTATTTAAGAAAATTGATGAATATTCCCCTTATCTCCAAGACAACTCAGTCAAATACTCTGAAAAAATACTGAAAATAGTTCTTTACTTGTAGATTACATACAGGAAAACCTATGGTCAGGGGGGTAACCATCACCTCTTATAGCAGTATTATTTCCATATTACTTTAGCGTGAGAAAGAGATGGAGCTATGAGTACTGTATAGCTCCATCACTTTCCCACTGTAAAGTAATATAATAATAATACTGCTATAAGAGGTGAATAAGGGGTTACCCCCCTGATAATAATAACATGTTCACAATCTATCAATACTTATACAAACTTACATTTGCAGTTGGAATGTATGAGGGACAAGTTTTTCATCTACAATGTTAAGTTTGTTCTTGGTATAAATTCATCCCAACTACGAAATCCATTGTGCGTGGTCCGTTACACACTTCGCTGCTTTTTTTGCTATAAAACCGGGGTGCAGAGTTGGGTGAGGTTGCTAAAGTAGATGCAATCATCATCTGCCTTTTTTCAACTATGTTGGAGTCAGCTTCGTCGAGCGTCTGATGATTCGTAGCGACTGTCAAAGATCCACGAATGACAGCCGGGACCAATACGCGCTTACGGTACTTTCCGAGGTACGCAGGGGTCTTGGTATGTAAAGATGGTCACCCATTTACGGACCAACCGCGGCAAGCGTAGCTTAACCTGATCGATCGGCTGTTATTACTAGTTAAAATCGATGCAATTTTAAACTTTAAATTTTGCTATGTACAGATGAACATTATGCAGAAAATGAGAGTTCGGAAAAATTACATGTGGTACGAAGCGAAAAAGGATATGAATTTCAAAATTGCTTATTAAGAGCGTGTACGCCGTACGGCATTTCATACAAATCTTTTTTCTCGAAATAACTGAACCGATTTTAATGAAACTTCACACACATAAGCAGGATACATAGGTCTAAAATGTTAGTAGAAAACATTTTCGAAATGTCTTATTTAAAAAAAAGATAATTGGAAATTTATATTAGTATGGAAAATTTAAAATCGCTCTAATTTAACTGTAACACCATTTTTCGAAAATGTTTTCATTTATCCTGCTTATGGGTATGAAGTTTCATTAAAATCGGTTCAGTCATATCGAAAAATAAAGACTTGAAAAATTGTATGAAATGCCGTACACGCTCTTAAAACCTAGTCGTTCCGTGAGTGTTCCTACATAACGGTGTTTCTGCCTTCCACAGAAATGGAGACGATGTTTATTTTTTATTGATTTAATCAAATATTTATAAGTACTATTCTAGATGTCATAAATAATGTGATTATAAATACTTTAGTGTAATGTGTTCCATATTATAATAAGATTGATATTTAATTCCTAATTTTAAACGAATTGTATCAGTTAATACTAAAGAGAAAATAAAAAGAAGCGCGATGACACTTAACGCTGGTAATTTATTGCAAAATATGAAGCAGCAATTTATTGCATATTTACTTAAAATCTATTGATTAGATAAAAAAATAAAACACTGTTATGCTAATACATATGTTGCTTGTAGAATAATCTGACAAAAAAAAAAACAGAATAATTGCATGCGTATTAGTATGGTTTTTAATCGTTAAAATATTTTTTAGAGGTATCTTTGTGATTTTTTCAATCGTGTCAAATTATATCTTTTCAACATACTGTCTACCTAGCATTGATCCTGAAGAATATCATATATTTTTCTGATTTTGTTTACTGCAGTGGATCATATACTATTAGGCATTATAAATCTTACAAAATTTGCGTTTTGGTCCTGTAGTCCCCTTAGGAGCTGGGACACCGTTGTAAAAAATCTCGACAAATGCTTCAAACTGGCATTCTCGATAATTATTTTTATCGATAAACCAATGAAATTAAGAAAGAAGGCGAAGAGAGAAGGACAAGCCGTCAGTTTATGTATGTACATATGTGAGTATGTGTCAATGAAATGAAGATGATACTTTATGTCTAGAAACGTTGAATTCTGAGATGATGGCTTGATAAGAGTTGTTTGGAAAAAGAAGACAGGATGTTCCGTCCTCCCCTGCCGGGGTCATGGGAAGGTACAAAAGGGTTACCGAGGCCCCTGGCAACACAGGCAACGGAAGGCACACGGGTGGGTTTTAGTCAGTAAGAGTCTGACACACCCTCCCGCTCCGCCCAGAGCGGGAGAAGGTATTTGATCATTTCCCACCCAAAAAAAAAATGGGTGTGCCGTCCTCAAATAAATTAGGATACCAAAGGGTAAGAGGCTGACGCTCTTTTCAATAACTATGGATACCTACCTACTGAAAGATATTATAAATGTGAAATATATTTGTTACTCAATCACGCACAAACGGATAAACAGATTTGGATTAAATTTGCCACACAGGTAGTTTATAACCTGGTTTAACACAGGATTTTTATCCCGCTAAAGTTCACATAGACGAAGTAACGGGCAGAAGCTAGAGATGTAAAAGTGTATCTAGAAGTCTCAAAAACAATTTGTTGATAATCCCAAGACCTCTTATTTCAAGTGTAGGGGTCGGGTGGGTTTTAGTCAGTAAGAGTCTGAACCACCCTCCCGCTCCGCCCAGAGGGGAGAAGTTATTTGATAATTTCCCATCCAAATAAAAAAAAATGGGTCCGCTAGGGCCGATGCCTGCCAGGGTCGCGGGAAAGTCCGAAAGGGATACCGTGGCCTCTGGCAACGCACTGGCAACGGACGGAACACGGGTGGGTTTTAGTCAGTAAGAGTTTGACACGCTCTCCCGCTTCGTCCAGAGCGGGAGAAGTTATTTGATAATTTCCCACCCAAATAAAAAAAAATGGGACCGCTAGGGCCGATGCCTGCCGGAGTCGCGGGTAAACCCAAAAAAAAAAATCTTGTTTTTCTTTCAACCAAACATTAAAAATACAATACAAAAAACCTCAAATCGATTATTATTTTTTATTCGTTTTATACGCTCATTTTATAACAAAGCTTGACACCGTGACACAAACATGCACTAAAGTCTAGACCGGACTTTGTGCTTAGCACATCGGTCAATGACCTAAGTTTTTTGTGCACAAACTGTTTAAGAAATTCGTCATTTTTATTTTTTACTTACAAAGGAAGTGAATAAAAATACCTGTTTTAAAGTACTTACCTAATGGTTTTGGATATTTAGGTATTTTTTCGGAAACTAGTTTTAGATGAATTGTTTCCTAGCGTTATTTTTATTTCTTACGCTAGCTACCCGTCTCTGCTTCGCACGGTTTTAAAGACTTGACAAAACATCGGGATTTCTTTATTATACCTAGGTATGTTTAATATTAAGAGGCCGACAACACCTAAAGCGCGGTCACTGTCGGACTGCATAAAAAAAAAGAGAAGCGCGATGATACAACGAAGGTAATTTATTGCAAAATTTGAAGCAATTATCGATTTACAAAAAAGTTATAGATTGTATAAAAAAAATTAAACACTATTATGCTAATATGTTGCTTGTAGAATAATCTAACAAAAAATCACAATGATTGCAAGTGTATTAATATGGTTTTTAATCGAAAAAATATTTTTTTAGAGGTATCTTCGTGGTTTTTTTCTATCGTATCAAATTAGTAATATTATGTTTTGAACACACTATCTACCTAGCATATATCCTTAAGAATATCATATATTTTTCTGATTTTGTTTACTGCAGGGGATCATATACTTTAAGGCATTATAAAACTTATAAAAGTTTCGTTTAGGTCCTGTAGTCCCCTTAAGGCGAATCCGCAGTGGTAGCCCACGAAATTCAAATTTTCTTTCGTTTTTTGTAATTTGCAAACCTTTGTCAGGTTGTATCTTGATCAAAATATGATTCGCGACCATAACAAATATGTATTTACAGAATTAGAATCATTAGAACCATTAAAACACTCTCTCTAAGTAAGATTTGTTCAAAAAAGTTCTTATGGAACAAATCTAACTTAGAGAGTAAAAAGCCACACCACAAACTCAAAACACACAAAATAATAAAAAGTTATATTTATTTATTTATACATAAAACATAGCAGAGGTGTACCTGTAGTACACCCACATTTCACCAGTTATGTTTTTAAATCCCATGTAATAGGGGGCGAGCCTATTGCCATCAACCGGGCACAAAACCAGACTCCGGGCTGCTACTGAGAAATTCCAGATAGAAAAACCCAATAACACTTTGCCCGACCCAGGAATCGAACCCAGGACCTCATGCTCAGCAGTAGCGCTTGCTACCGCTATCGCTAGACCAACGAGGCAGTCCGTCAGTTATTTATTATTTATTTATTTATTACTAGCTTCGCCCCGCGGCTTCACCCGCATATGTCTTAATCCCGTGAGAATATCGGAATAAAAGTATCCTATATTCTAATCCAGGTCATGTTCTACCCTTGTGCCAAAATTTCATCGAAATCCGTTCAGCCGTTTTTGCGTGAAAGAGTAACAAACATCCATCCATCCTTACAAACTTTCGCATTTATAATATTAGTAGGATTTACACTTTACATTTTACCACTTACATTTGTGTTGACAGGTGGGAACCCAAAACAACAATATAGTCCCAATTTGATTTAATTTAAAATAGACTCTGAGTACAGACAAGTCATACAGAGGACAATCTCGTCATGCGTGCCAATGCCATCCAAAGTGACCGTTACAGGCTGCTGAATATTATTATACAGTCAGGGAAATGAATTGTCATAGCCACCACACATAATTGTGTTATAGACACTTTTTTTTTTGGATGGGTAATCATCAAATAACTTCTCCCGCTCTGGGCGGAACGGGAGGGTGTGTCTCTTACCGACTAAAACCCACCCGTATTCCTTCCGTTGCCTGTGTTGCCAGGGGCCTTGGTAACCCTTTTGTACTTTCCCACGACCCCGGCAGGCATTGGCCCTAGTGGACCCCTACACTTGTGCTGACGACATCTCTTTGAGGCGCGAGCCACCCTAACTAATATTATACTTAAATGCGAAAGTGAGTTAGAATAGAATAGAATAGAATAGAATACTCTTTATTATGTACACCATAAAAATTACAGATACAAATGTTGAAATTTTACAAGGGGTGACACAATGGGCGGTCTTATCGCTAAAAGCGATCTTTTACAGACAACCTTTGGATGGATTAAAGGGGGAGGAGAGACAATACTGCAGGTAGTCAGTTGTGTACCAGTTACATATACAATAAATACTTATAATACATAAAGCATATACTATACATAACATATATCATACATACATACATACATACATACACACATACATATATATATATATATATATATATGCCATAAACATGAAACAAGATCAAGAACTATATAGTTTAGGGAGAGAGAAAGTGTTTTTTTACCTGAATTTTAAAAGTGGACAAAGTTTGTGCACGCCTTATCGACACGGGTAAGGCATTCCATAACCGTACTGCTTGAACTGTAAAAGATTTGTCATAAAAGCTGGTGGAATGCATCGGCATCTCTAGTCTTAAGTTTTCCGATGACCTCAGGTATCTATTATGTGTGTCATGAAGGAACTTGAAACGTTCTTTAAGATAAGAGGGGGTTGTAGGATTGAACAGAATACTGTATAGCTGAAATAAGATATGAGCATTCCGGCGAAGACGTATGGGAAGCCACTTGAGTTTTGTACGATATTCAGAAATATGATCATACTTGCGCAAGCCAAATATAAATCTTATGCAAAAGTTTTGAAGTCGCTCAAGTTTATCTAGTTGTGCCTCAGTGAGATCGAGATAACTGACATCAGCGTAGTCAAGGATGGGAAGTAAAAGGGATTGTGCAAGCGCAGTTTTAGTGGCAGTTGGAAGAAAGTTCCGCAATCGTCTCAGGGACTTACCAGATGCAAAAATTTTGCGACTTACGTCCTGTAGCTGGGGACCCCAAGAAAGATGTTTGTCGAGCCAAACTCCAAGGTTCTTAACCTTTTCGCTTACTGGAATAGCAGTTCCGTTAAATTGAACTTGGGGAAGTTGTGACCAGTTTATCTTGGGGGTCAACCTTGAGCTGCCAACAACAATGACCTGAGCCTTCGATGGATGGATTAATTGGTTAGTTTGTTTGTTACGATTTCACTCTAAAATAGCTGAACAGATTTGGATGAAATTTGGCACACGGATAGACCATGACCTGGGTTAGGCGATAGGATATTTTTATTCCGATATTCCCACTCAATCGGGACTTATGCAGATGAAACCGCGGGTCGCAGCTAGTTTCATATAACTGTCAACGAATGACAATTTGAATATACTGGTAATTTAATTTGGTAGTCAATTTGCTAAGCAATGAATTGCCCTGACATTAAAAATATGTCAATGACATTCAATTAATTGAAGACAAACTTGATATCATCTGCGAATTATTGCTTCGTCTGAAACGTGATCAGTTTCCACTTCGTCTAACAAGACTCAAGGTTCTGAAGACAGAACATTATGTAGGATGATGTCAGGACTGCTAATAGTTCTGTAAAATACTGAATTAACAATTTTATTAGTGTGCGCATTGAATGCGATCATTGCATGATGATACAATGCGCTTGAAATGTGCTGAAGTGATAATTAGATGACTTTACATAACATACACTATCACTAGAGCAGTGGTAGCCCAGTGGTAACGGCATCGACTTACTGTAGGTCATGGGTTCGAACCCAGGCAGGCGCTTTACTTTGTCTAAATAATTTCAATTTGCATACTTTTGAGTTACGGAGCCCTAAAAACATCGAAAACTATCAAGCAAAAATAAAAACTACAAACGTAAACAGAACTTAATACCTAAATAACAGCCTCCGGGCATAAAGGGCGTGCCCGCTTACATAAAGCTATAGCTGTAACTCGAAGTCACAAATGATAAACTAGCACTATCGAAGTAAAAGTAAATAAACTGTTAATTACTAATAACAATACCAAACTATGGTCAGCAAGACGACCAGTTACAACAAGCAGCACCCATTCACGAGCATAAAGCAAAGATCAGCCATCACCCCCTCGCCATATTTGTGGGAAGGAAGCAACCCAACCCGCGACGCTACCGCAAGCAGTGACATCTAAGGGAGCATGACGAACTTGCTGCCGGTTGCTGACGCAAGAATAGTATGATTTTTTTTAAACTATGACTACAATGTAAAGTATCTTATGTCTCGTAATTTATGCTTTAATTAAATAATTATCTAAGTTAACTAGATCTGTAATAATAATAACCGACCAATAAGGAAGCAAGATAGCCGCGTGAACAATGTATGCAGTAGTTTTAATTACTAGATATAAATATCATACTTACTACTTAATAACGCGGTTTGTCCGCGTGTCCATCGCACACCACCGTGCACCGTCATGTCACCTTCTGTTCGAATAATCTCGTTTCTCGTTGACGTCCCGTTCACGGTGCCAGTGGACAAACGGCCTTATGTGCAGTTTTTAAACTTCTAGTTACTGTTTTCCTATCAGCTTGGAAAATGTCTAGAACTCTACCTAGTAATATTATACGCATTGGAATGGGCTATTAGCTTCATCATCCTTTTTTTTTTTTTTTTTTTGAATGAACGACCCCTTTTTTTTTTGGGCTCTGGGCGGAGCGGGAGGGTGTGTCAGACTTTTACTGACTAAAACCCACCCGTATTCCTTCCTGTTGCCTGTGTTGCCAGGGGCCTCGGTGACCCATAAGTACCTTCCCGCGATGAACGACCCCCTTGACCATTTAAAAGTGCTTGTAAGCGGTTTAATTGAAAAAAATGCCTTGAGTTGAGAAAAACTAACTCCAGAAAGTTGAGCAAATATTTATGAGAAATTTATAGGGAGTTGTCTTGGTGTAAACCCTATGGACGGTTCCCATAACAGACAAGGAAAAACCAGAGATTAGATTAGATAAATATTACGTAATCGACAGGATTGTCAAACTTATATGGGTTGATTACGAGGCTTTTAGCTATTTTATATATGTGTGTATTTTACGTAATTTTTTTTAATGTGCGTTTTCTTTGTGCAGAATAAACAATTTTTCTTTATTTTTTAGATTAACCTTTTTATGCCAGTAATTACAGAAACAATTAAAAAGCCACTGTGTCTCGCATTGATATACGTTCGGCATAAGAAAGGTTCAGGTAAAGTATGTTTTTTAGTTTATCAATATTGTATATACCTATACAATATATATACACAATATAAATACAATATATACTGTATATACCTACAGTTTTTCGATCTAACAAACATAATTTGGCAGTAATTAACCGCTACATTAAAACAGTCTGCAGCCGTTCACACGGGCGCCGCGCCGGCGCTATCCTGCTGTACGATATTTTACGGTATAATAAGTTAGGATCACACGAATTTGCAAGCGTACGTACGTTTTCTGACCCATTTGTTTACATTATCATCAAATACTTTGGGAACAGAATAACCATTGATCTATACTAATATTCGAAAGTAACTGTCTGTCGGTATGTCTGTCTCTTAGCTCTTCACGCCTTAACGGCTGAACGGCTGACATAGGATACTTTTTATCCTGATCGGTAGTACGTTCCCGTGGGAAATTTCCGACCTCCAGCGCGGGCGCAGCCGCAGGTAAAAGCTTCTACTCTATAATATTTTGTTCTGTAATCACAGAATAAAACATCACATCAGTAGGTATACCAATTAAAAGCATATGAGTAACATACTCAAGATTACAAATGAATGAGTTCCTGAATGCAAGAACGTGTTTTCTGTTGAATTTAAAGTACCTACTAAGAACTGACCGTTATTGAGAGATTGAATATTTCACCGATTAAAGTGGCACTTGTACTGATTAATGAATGATTTTATACAAATAGATACTTAGTTGCTACATTGTTAATAGATATGTTATCTCAAGAACACATTAAGTAGTAGTTTTAAAGTATCTTTTTATACAATGTGGTGACGACGCACTAATAATTGACGACGACAACTGCAATAATTTAAACTTCGTAAGTATACCTATTTATTAAAATCTAATGACGTTCACAGTCTGCATAAAAAAAATGTATCAAATATATCCAGTAATTTAGTCACTAGCTAGTTGGTCGATAAGCAAAACCCATAGCCAGCCCATCACGCAATCACGCATCAGCAAGCAAGTTAGTTTGCTTGAAAAAAATATTTAACAAATTCGATTTTAAGATTTATTTGATAGTCTCAAAATACTCCTAGGTACTATGATTGCCAGTATTATTAATAATAATAGTTTATTTCAGGCATCAGCACCCATAAAATTAAAAATAAAATTAAAAAGTATTGCACGCCTCACAACGCTTCAGCGTGTCGATATATCACCTTGTCAAAATTTTCCAACATACAATCGTTTCTCTGAATTATACATGGAATTCATATTAGCAAGGAGGTTTAAAAAACTAGGGACTTGTCATTATAACATTAATATATTTTTAGATATTTGATTTAAATGACAAAAAAAAACAATTAAGTGTAGTGCTTTCCGTTGGAAAGTGTGTCTGTTTGCCGTCACGATTCACGTCGTCACACACAATGGATTAATCTAAATCTTCTCCTATAAAATTTCTTTCATCCTTCGCCCTATTGATTTTAGTTATAGAATTCTTAACCGTTCAAAAGATATTAACAAAAGTCGATGAATTTTCTTAGATTTTGCCATAAAATTTCTCGTCAACATGTTTCTGTCTGTGCAGCGTGCACTTTTAGATTTTCCAATTTCTTTTTCATATATTGTTGTCTCCAAATTGTATATTGGAAATAGCATATAAAAAAGTCTAATTTTATGAGTTTAGCTTGATGAACGATAAGGTAACTATTTGTGGCTAATTATTTTCCAGGCGACTAACAACTTAAAGGGCGACTAACTATTTGCTACTAAATAAATAAAATGGGTAGCAAAAATAATAGGTTGGCAGCTACAGTGACGTAGCATTCTAAGTATAAAATCATTTGGGTTAGGTTAGGTTAGAACAGTGACCACTAACGCAAGAAGGCGAGCGAGCGAAGCGAGCGTGCCGCGGCAGCGGCCACAGAGCGTCAGATCCCCTCGGTTGTTGGTGACTCTCAGTTACCAAAACAAAAACTCGATGCAAGCTAACAATTGATTACTAAGCTGCTACTTTATACATAAAATGCTACTTCACTGTAGTTGCCAACCTATTATTTTTGCTATCCATTTTAATTATTTTTAAAACACTAAATCAGATTCGTTTGTCGCCGCGTTAAATACATGCCATAAGGTATTAGGTACGGTCAAGGAGCCAGAATGTTAAGCAATTTTCAAACAAATTCCTTTTCCACATCTCGAGCACATGTCACCTTTTCGAGTTGTCATTTTCATTCAAAATGTTGGCAATGACGTATTTAGTTGGAAAAATAATAAGGTGCGAGATAAACATTACCTTAAGCTTAATATAAGTATTTGTTCTTTGATTGTACATGTGAGTTAAATGATAAATGATTTTATTTCTGTAAGTAGGTTTGTACAAACACTTTTACACGTCAATCATATTTTTCTAAACTAGATGAGGTCGGTGTTTCCTTTCTGACTACTCTGAAAAGAAAGGCCGAAACAAACTCAGAGGTCACAGTATCTTTTAAAGTCTAGACATACTCTTGTCCAGATCATGTGAAGACCATGTAAATTTATGTCTAAAATGGTATTTTGATGAAAAACCCACACAGATTGAGTGGACCTGGGGGCCAAACCACCGCCTCATAAAGCAGTATTTTTTTAATATTGCATCAGTGTGAGAATGAGATGAAGCTGTACAGGGGGTATATCTCCTTCTCTTTCCCACTGTGAAGCAATATTAACCTGTTAAGCCCCGCGCCACACCGATTCGGAGTCAAACAATAGAAAATCAATTGTGTCTCATTAGCTGTCCTAGACCAATTAAACCATTTAGAGGCATTTTGAATTGTCAAGGAGTCGGTCAATCAGAAATATGAAGCTAAAGCTAATGAAAGCGTAGTAGGTACGGTCTATGGAGAAGAGCGGGCAAGAAACTCCATGGACACTCTTTTAAATTATAGCATATTCAGCCTATTACGTTCCCATTGCTGGGACACAAGCCTCCTCACTTCGAGAAGGAGTGGGCCGTAATCCACCACGCGGGCCCAGTGCGGGTTGGTAGATGTCACATGCCTTCATTTCTTGTTCTAGGAGATCCAGTTTCCTCAGGATGTTTTCACCATTTTGAGAGCAGTGGTGATGAACTTATTTACACAAAGTAAAGCGCCTGTCTGGGTTTGAACCCACGACCTACAACTCGTAAGTCGGGGCCGTTACAACTGGGCCACCACTGCTCTCATAAAAAAAATATGGAGTTAAATAAATAACATTAAGTACATAATTAATAAATCACTAAAGTTGAAAATATGTTACTGTCACATTAGTTGAAAAGCAAAAATAGACCTTTACTTTTTCTGACGTGCAAGAGGCATTCACGACTTAATTTTGAGGTTGAATGTACTCGTACGAGTTATATCAGTATTCACGTGTATGATGCTATAACAAGGTTAACTGACACTTCAAGCTGTAAAGAGGCCATAATAATCGCTCCTAAAATTTCATATTTTTGCTTTAATTGTAATAAATGCTTAGAGTTTGTGTTGAGATTCACCGAGAGTTTTGTTTTGTGTTGTTGATCTAGTGGTCGCAAGCGCTACTTCCGAGCACCAGGTCTTGGGTTCGATTACCAGGTCGGGCAAAGTGTTATTTATTGGGTTTTTATATCTGAAATTTCTCAGTAGCAGCCCGGAGTTGTGCCCGGTTGATAGCATTAGGTTCGCCCTCTATTACATGGGACTTAAAAATAACTGGCGAAATGTGGGTGTAGGTACTATAGGTACACCTCTGCCTAACCATTCGAGTAAACAAGGCGTCATATTATATTATGATAAAGCAGTTACGAAGTCGACTATACCGTGAACTTACCGTGAATAACCAAATAATGTTTTATTACACAATTTTACGACAAGACATAAATAATACTGCAATTTAGCATCTCCTTTTAGAAAACAATGTGTTATTATGGTAATAAAATTCATTACTTTGACATTTAAACACCATAAATTATTTCAAACCATGTTAATGGTACCCAGTGTTACTTAGTATGCGGCAGAAAAGCGAACTAAAATTACAGTACTGAGTTTGACGTTTAAGTGACGTTTGCCATTGCTAGTGGCGCCATAATTACAGTTTAGGGTAAACTGGATGCCCTCGTATTTTACGTCGCAACATGGCGTTCGATATTACGATTTTTGCAAGAACGCATCCATGCATCATGGAGTATATCGTAGATACTAAGTTAGGTATCCTTCGCATCTAGCGTAGGCGTTTGTCAAACGTATTCGCCGCGCTAATTAGACGCTTACGCCGCTTCATCACAATGTTAGTTTTAATATAATAATATCAATGCGTTTAAAGACGTCTTAAAGCACCAGTGTGAAGACACTCTTACAGCCGACCACCCCACCCAACAAAGTTACAGTACGCGGGCGTAAACAGAAATAAAGAAAAAATAAAAAAAAACAAAGGCAATCTGCAGATAGAAATGAAAACTTAATGCGCCTAAAGATGTTTTGACTTCAATAAAATAATGATTATCTAAAACACAACTTCACTTACTGCTATTATAGCATGTCGGTGACGCGAACACATAAGTTTTTCCCCTATGAAAAAGCCCTCAACGCGCCTAAAGAAGTTTTCATTGTAAAAATAGGCTTATTTATATAGACAGAAACACTTGCATACAAAAAGATATTGGCGCCGATTCCCTTGTTCACAAACTAAAGTAAATTTAAGTTCAGTGCATCTATTTCTTCCTATTTCATTAAGAAAAGGACAGAAGATACATTTTAGTTTAGTCCTGTCAAATTAATCAGCACATGACGTAAATTGACGTAATTTTAGTAGGCAAGTTTTTAATCACGTCTAAACTTGTATAGAGTAGTGACAGGCGCTGATTAATTTGACAGGACTAAACTAAAATTTATCTTCTGTCTTTTTCTTAATGAAATAGAAAGAAAAAGATGCACTGAACTTAAATTTACTTTAGTTTGTGAA
This sequence comes from Atethmia centrago, assembly GCA_905333075.3. Classification (NCBI taxonomy): domain Eukaryota; kingdom Metazoa; phylum Arthropoda; class Insecta; order Lepidoptera; family Noctuidae; genus Atethmia; species Atethmia centrago. The sequence continues at coordinate 23,911,910 of HG995385.1, forward strand.
CAAGGGAATCGGCGCCATTAACTAGAATAATCCTCTCCAAATCCTAATTAATATTAGGAATGCGAAAGTGACAATACAGTACAATCTGTCATTTTGCCTTTCGTTTCTAACGATCTTTGTCTAGGTCCTTTTTTATGTAGAAGGATTTCTACGGTGCGATGTCAAAAATGGAGAAACGAAATGTCACTTTGTATAGAAACAGCTGTGTCTATTCTTCGTAGAAATAGAAAGCGTCATGCCTAAGCCTGCTGAGGGGTAATTGTGTAACACACTATCAGTAACAATGGGTTTAATTTTGACAGTTCAACATCATTCATTGCGTTATTTAGTTGTTGAGTAGATACATTTTTCGAACTCAGGAAGCAATGGATTAGCAATATACTTCAAAATCATTCAGATGGTGATTGATAGTGGTGCCGATTCCCTTGTTCACAATCTAAACTAAATTTAAGTTCAGTGCATCTTTTTCTTTCTATTTCAATAAGAAAAGGACAGAAGATAAATTTTAGTTTAGTCCTGTCAAATTAATCAGCGCCTGTCACTACTCCATACAAGTTTAGAGGTGATTAAAAACTTGCCTACTAAAATTACGTCAATTTACGTCAAGCGCTGATTAATTTGACAGGACTGAATTAAAAATGTATCTTCTGTCCTTTTCTTAATGAAATAGAAAGACAAAGATGCATTGAACTTAAATTTAGTTTAGTTTGTGAACAAGGGAATCGGCGCCAGTGTCTTACGCAATTAGGTTGCCGATCACGTAGGTGTCACTGTCAGTTGAAAGGCATCGCAAATATTGCCCAAGTAATGGGGATATCATCATAAACAATTAGCAAAGCTCACTACAAAAATGTCATTTCCAAAATAGACCCAACAATGCGTTGCTGACGTAAGCCATGTCAGTGACGTCATTAGCATCTTCACAAGACATCCGCGCCTAATAAGTAAACAGAGATGTCTCAAACCATTCATTCACCACAAACAAGGGATGACATGCCGATAAAATCAAACACTGTCGCGTCGTTCCACGCTAAATTCAGAATATCATCAATAAACTAAAACAATAATATCAGCGAGCATCAATGAACATCATTCAGCATTGCTTCAACTGTCGCCATATCGGGCTCGAACGATGTATCGATAAACAGACGCCTACGATCGATATACAATGTCATTATCAAGTATCGACCTCGATATGTCGCGTCCCTAGTTGTTAATGCACAACAGATGGGTTCAGAAGGTTTATTGATGGCTGAAGGGCTCATGTTAAGCTGCGCTTGCGCATTGTTCTGTGAACTCCTATCAAAATAGCATAGTTACCATTATCATGTCGACTATAATTTATTCTTGGACAAGAAATTATCAGGCAGGTATAAGTGCAAAATTATGCCCAACAAGATTTGTTATAGAAATTGATATGAGCCATTTCTTCGACGAGCCACGAGAGAGGTAGTAACTATCAAGTTTTAGAAAATCTGGCTGAATAATACGTTACTCAATAACGGTTATTGTAATGATAACAGATATAGTCTGTTTGAAACCACGCTGAACACAAGCTTTTCGAGTCTAGGTAAGCTCGTTTTTTTTTTGAGCCACCTATTTCTAACCATGGCTCGAAATATGGCGCTTATAGCAATGTTTATTAATTTTCTTCAATATTAGATACATTTTTAAATATTTCTTAAAATAAAACATAAACATTTAAAATATAAAAAATGTAGTTTATCGGTGTCTGGAGTAGAGTCCAAGCTACCGGTGGTCCACCGCTAGCTTGAACCACAGGTAGCTTGGATTTTTTTTATTATAGGAGTCTTAACTCCAGAGACAGGAACTTCCTCACGAGGGTAATTGCGTAGGTAACACACATAAAATGCCAATTGATCGCAATTGTTTTCACTTTGTCAGTTCACCCACGTTCATTACGTTATTCACGTTGTTAACTCTTGGATTATGATTGAAAGTGCGTTACTAAATTAGGGTGTCTTCTGAATCAGGCCTTTGATCCAACTCCTGAACGACTGCCTTATTGTTATTACTAGATGCGCCCCGCGGTTTCACCCGCATAAGTTGTGACCCCGTGGGTATATCGGGATAAAAAGTATCATATGTGTTATTCCTGGTTTTAAACTATCTGTGTGCCAAATTTCATCCAAATCCGTTCAGTACGTTTTCCGTGAAAGAGTAACAAACATCGATCCATCCATTCTTACAAACTTTCGCATTTATAATATTAGTAGGATAGGATAATAGTTAGCCTTCTACAAAACTTTGCTCTCGTCTAGGCCCTGAGTATCGACTGATGTCATAAGGTATTGAATGACATTAGGATAAATATAGCATTTATTGTTACGCGACTCAGAATTGTGCCAACGCAAACGGTTGATTCATTCATCATTTTGTAGCTAACGCAGAAACTTTGCTGGGAACACGGCTTTTTATGGCATCATGATAGGTCGATATTTGTGATGTTAATTCCCAACAAGGATATTAGTTTTTCCCTTTTTAATTTTAAGTTGTACTCATGGATTGCGTCGTAAAAGTATGCAGCACTTTCCTCAAGTTTAACACAATAATCTAACTAAGCAATCCAACCCGTCTTTTTTTTTTCTTTGGGAAATTAGCACATAATTTCTCCCGCTCTGGGTGCAGTGGGAGGGTGTGTCAGACTCTTACTGACTAAAACCCACCCATGTTTCTTCCGTTGCCTGTGTTGCCAGGGGCCTCGGTATCCCTTTCGGACTTTCCCACGACCCCGGCATTATCCAATCCGTCTGCCCTTTCCAACACAATTGCCAAGAAGTAACATATTCAAAAATGACCTAAAGATTTCCAAGTTAATGCCAAGTTCTTTGCGATATTCAAAAGGTTCCTTACTCGTGTCTTGAAGATCTCCAGGTTTAAGCCAAGTTCTTTCCGATATCCGAAGATATACTCGTATATCTAAGTTCTGTTATGACCCCAGCCCCCTATTAAAATAGAAACACTAAACTTTTCTCTGCTACTGATAATTTGGAACCAACAGAATTGACGCCGCTCCTACTTCTCCTAAAACTCTCTAACTTCGTTATTTCTCCAACAGTGTATGTGTGCACCCGGAAGGCGAAGAACACTCCTGGCAGTGCGACCAGGACCCATGCCTGATGAGTGACGAAGTCCTCAGGAACGTCAGACAAGCGCGCCTTGGATGGAGAGCCACAAACTACACCCAGTTCCACGGGAAGAAACTGAAGGATGGGCTTATTTATAAACTTGGTAAGTAGTACATCACATTTTATCAAAAATATGAATAGTAGAAATCCCACCAGTATTAGGAACGGGGCCCCTGAGAGAGGAACCTCCTAGCTTCTCGAAGGACCAGGAGTACCGCATTCTGTATCAAGCCCTTGAAAGAAAGAAAGATAAAGTATTTTTTTTGGGACTTGCACTCGAAGAATACAGACTAAATATTAAAACACAAATATAGAAAATTTAAAATAAATAAAAACAACAGTATATAAAAAACCAAAATACGCTTGACGCTACTACTTAACGAGAGTCTCCTCAGGTGTTGGCCAGGATCTTTTATTTTCCTAACCTGCCATTTATTTTCCCACTTAGTCGTCTCATTTCGCATCTCCAAGAAACCAAATATGTCCGCGGCAACAACAGGCTTAGCATGACACTCACTATTTCTTCGAAGAATAGACACGGCTCTTTCTATATAAAGTGACAATTCGTTTCTCCATTTTTGACATCTCACCGTAGAAATCCTACAATCTGTCATTTTGTCTTTCGTTTCTAACAATTTTTGTCTAGGTCCTTTTTTATGTAGAAGGATTTCTACGGTGGGATGTCAAAAAAGGAGAAACGAAATGTCACTTTGTATAGAAAGAGCCTTGTCTAATCTTCGAAGAAATAGAAAGCGTCATGCTAGGCCTGCTGTTGCCGCGGACATTTGCGTCATTTGTAGGTAGTTACGTAGAATCTGTAAAGTTTTATTGTGTTGCTACCCACTTGTACGAAAGTAATGTTCCACTAACGTCAATTGACGTCTGGGAGGGTTAGCAACACGATCTTCAGTGGTTACATATTATTAACAACTCACTTTAAACAAGTCCTGAACTCCTGACATACAATACGTTAAGAGACAATGCATTTTCATTAAAATAACTGACAGCTTTAAATCGGCAAATCGTGCCGTCTTAGTTACTTTCGCTTTATTGCTTGCGGAATAGGATTTAAAATCGTATGACATACGGTACCTAATAAAACAGGCTTGCAAAAGGTGAATTTACATAGTGAATGAATCAGTGTCTTAATGATTAATTTTTTGGTTTACATAATTTTAGGTACACTTTAGAAAGTGTACCTAAAATTATGTTGACGTTTATTAAAGGTTATCTTTCAACTGCATTAAATCAGTTAATATGTTACCAGCCGTGACTGCGTAGTTTGACCTATTCAGGAGTCGAGTTTCAAAAAATCCTTTCTCAATACTCCTTTATGGAACATTATCTTCTTCCTAAATCCAGCGGTTCAAACTGTGCCTTATCTAAGGGAGCCACCCTTATACCACGCTTATAGGTAAAGGTAAAAATGACTTTAAGAAGAAATGATCTCATAAATGTTCCGTTTTCATATTAAGGACGGAACCCTAAAATAATAATGATGATGTACGATTAAATAATTCCTAAAAGTCGTGAGTGGAATGCACCAGACAATGGAGAATACCAGACAGCCTTTCAATGACAAACAACACGACTTTATAGCCACTGGTCGCAATCCCATTTAAATCTTAAGACCTATTGAAACATGGACATTAGTAGTCCAAAGGAAACCGATCTAGACAGCTATTGAGGTAGGAACAAAAGGTGAAAGTATAGTCAGCTTGTCGCGAATCACAATGAAATAAGATCTGGCTTATTTCGTGGCCGCAGAAGGCCCGTCGTCCACGACGATACTCAAAAGAACCGTCAATGAGTAGCCCGAATGTCACAGCCCTAGTATTTCAATGGTGGTCCGTATACGACGCGACTTACTGACGTGTAAAGCTACGATTTTCTTATAGATGAGCGGTGGCCGTCATGATATTATAACGACCGTCATTAAAATCTGTAGTCTCAAGTATTTGTCTTAGGGTGCAGATATATGATTTTAGTGACTTTTATATCTGGTAGTACGCCTTTATATAATGCAAATACGTTATGCAAAATGTGTTAAACTAGAACGCATATATATACACATCAATTCTATTTGTGAATATTTAAGTATTGTAGTAAAATACTTTATGAAATAAATTCAGGAAGTCTAAATGTCTACCCAAAGCATAATAAACTATATGTGACAATCCGCGGCTAAAGGTACCTTATGGACGTTTATAGTTTCGAAGATATTGAATGTTTTGTAAATTTTGCAAGAAATATAGATTTTTTTTTTATTGCTTTGTTCGAGGTGACTGAACTTAAAATGTCTGTTTCTCGAAATTGCACAATTTCGAATATAATTTAAAAAAAATTATATCTCCGTAACAAAACATCGTAGGAGGTTGATCTTTTTTGATATCTACAGCGTATTAATCGCAGATTACTAGCGTATGCATAACTCCATATCGACCACAAGGTACCTTTAGCCGCGGATTGTCACATATTACTTTTTTATGAACAGACTATTTTATTATATAAAATTATATCTGTTTTTTTTCAAACATTCATATTTTTTATAAATATTATGAAAGTCTGACAACCAGTCTTACTAAGGGGTAACGTGTTACCCAGTAACTAGGTTGTGGAGGTCAGATAGGCAGTCGCTCCATGTAAAATACTGGTATTCAGCTGTATCCGGGAAGACTGGAAGCCGACCCTAGTTACCGACCGACCGACCCGACGATAGTTGGGAAAAGGCTAGGCAGATGATGAATTATATTTTTTTTAAATATTCCCTTTGAAAACGAACGGCAGCGCGGCGTGAGCGCGACGCGCATTTATATGGCCAAGGTCAACGGCGTTTACCCGATCCTTAAGGTGTCAAAACACGCTCTCTAATTGAGCAGCCGTTATTGTGGGACCGTTCATCGAAAGGAAACCAAAGCTTTATTAAGTAGTTAGTAATTGTGTCGTGTACGGACCGTGACATTCTGGCTACTCATTGGTAATTTGAGTTTGTAACTGGTTACTTTTGAGAAGCTTCGTGGGCGACGGGCCTAAGCGATATCGCCCGCGGCTTTCATTGTGGTCGGTAACAAGTTTACTGGTTTGAATTGAGTGAATAGAAAGAATAAGTGGGTTTGTGTAGATACAGACATTATGAGAAAGGACGATGCCTTAGTTCGATTCTGAATGCCATACAAACCGATAAATATTAGTGCTGGGGAGTTTGTTGCGCCACTTAAGCGCTGAAGCACTAGGAAGTGGTGAAGGGTGGGCGTATTGGTGGACTGTCTTATGTAATTTTGACGTTCGAAAAGTGCTGATTTGAAAAAAGGACTTTTGCTATTTTTTGATTTTGTCATATTGTTGCCAATTTAGAACTGTAGTTTTCTTAGTTTATCATATGGGTTAGTATAAGAAGCTTAATGGTAACATTTTCAAAGAGTGATAATAAGCAACTAGCTTCCTCTCGGCGTGCTACGAATATGCCTCTACTCAAACCAACCGGTACACTGACACTAGGTAGGATTTCTTTGTATGGCTTATTGGTCGATTCACACGAATTTACTCGTCCGAAACGGGCGAATCGACAGTTTTAAAAATAATATATAATTTTTATAGGTACCTGCGTATTTCCTGAGTTGAGACTTGTAGCTAAGTAATAACAGCAGCACGGGTCTATCGATCAGGTTAAGCTACGCTCGCCGCGGTTGGTCCGTGGATGGGTGACCATCTTTACATACCAAGAACCCTCCGTATCTGGGAAAGCACGTTATGCCGTTGCTCCTGGCTGTCATTTGTAGATCTTTGACAGTTGTTACGGGTCGTCAGACGCCCGAAAGTCTGACAACCAGTCTTACCAAGGGGTATCGTGCGTTGTGGAGGTCATATAGGCAGTCTCTCCATGTAAAACACTGGTATTCAGGTGCATCCGGTTAGGCTGGAAGCCGACCCCAACATAGTTGGGAAAAGGCTAGGCAGATGATGACGTATTTCTTGAGTTTTTGATTCGCCCACTAATAATTTTAACTTAATAAATTAATTCGTGCGAATTGCCAAGGTATAGAAAAAATAATAATAACTATTTAAAAGTGTCGATTCGCCCGTTTCGGGCGAGTAAATTCGTGCGAATCAACCAATAAGTCCTTTGTATTTTTGGAGTAAAAATACAGATACAAATCAATCATGCACAATTAACATCCATAGGCAAAAACAATAATTGTGTTCCATGCTGAAATGAAAATCGCGACCCGTACACCGCAACTACCAAACTTTAAAAACACACCAATCGAACACAACGAAAGCCCTCCAAATTTAAAAAAGCTTCCAGATTTATATTTCACATAACAATTATCTAAATCATGCTTTCATCCCCAAAGGGTTCCCTACAGTACACCTTCAATTCGCTAGTTATGTTTAAGGCGCAGATATACAGGTTGAAATTGAAAACTTGCGACAAACTGAAATGGGACATTGTATACATCATTATTAACAACTTTTACTAAGGGACCAAAGCTGTAATCCCAAAACAAAATCTGCTTTTCCTACATTTTGATGAGGTATTGCGAATATAAATGTAGGGGACAGCAGTTTTTTTTTTTGGGATTGTAGCTTTGGTCCCTTAGTAAAAGTTGTTCATAATGATGAGTACAATCTCCCATTTCGATTTGTCGCATGTTTTCAATGTCACCCTGTATGATTTTATTGACTTTTAAATCTATTATAACCTTCATATAATGCAAGTAAGTTATGCAAAAAATGTATGTTAAACTAGAACGGATGCACATCAATTTTGTGTGTGAGTATGTAAGTATTGTAGTAAACTACTTTATGAAATAAATTCAGGAACAAATGTCTACCCAAAGCATAAAAAACGATATTACTTTCAAACTACTAAGGATATTTTCATGTTTTTTTTTGTATGAACAGACTATTTTATTATCTATAATTCTATCTGTGATTTTTTTCAAATATTCATATTTTCCCTATGAAACCGAACGGCCTGAGTGCGACGCACATTATTATATGACCAAGGTAAACGGCGATTACCCGACCCTTAAGTCCCATGTCATAGGGCGAGCCTATTGCCATCTACCGGGCATTAATCCAGCCTCCGCTACTGAGAAAATCATATTTAATTTATATTTCCTTTATAAATTTCAGGTACTCTACCACTGAGCCGCGAGACTTCCCGGCTTGGGCCAATTAACATTGACAAAGATATCCACTACCCACGCGAGTTTGATGCCAGGACCCACTGGAAGAACTACATCTCGCCTGTTGTTGATCAGGGTTGGTGTGGATCTGACTGGGCTGTGTCCTTAACTACTATTGTTTCTGATAGGTAAGCTTTTTTTTACATAATATAACTTTACGCCTGTAATCCCAGAAGGGTTGGGCAGAGGTGTACCTGTAGTACACCCACATTTCGCCAGTTATGTTTAAGTCCCAGGTAACAGGGGGCGAGCCTATTGCCATCAATCGGGTACAAATCCAGACTCCGGGCTGCTACTGAGAAATTCGTGATGGAAAACCCAATAACGCTTTGCCCGACCTGGTAATCGAACCCAAGAACTCGTGCCCAGCAGTAGCGCTTATGACCACTAGACCAACAACACCGGTGGGGCGGGCGATAAAGATACTTAACAGCGACTCTCTGCGATTGGATATCTTTACTTGCTCTTTGGCGGAAATCCAGAGTGACACTTTTTTTTTTTTGAGTGGGATATCATCAAATAACTTCTCCCGCTCTGGGCGGAGCGGGAGGGTGTGTCAGACTCTTACTGACTAAAACCCACCCGTATTCCTTCCGTTGCCTGTGTTGCCAGGGGCCTCGGCGACCCCGGCAGCATCGGCCCTAGTGGACCCCTACATAGAGGGTGACACGTAACATATTGTCCTCTGTATTACTGGTCTTTACTCAGAGTCTATTTTAAATGAAATCAAATAGGGACTACATTGTTGTATTGGGTTCTCACCACTCAAATAAATAAAACAAAACTCACTGTGAATTGAACTCTAACTCAAACTCAAAGTATTTATTTCAATTAAACCATTTACAGGCACTTTTGAATTGTTAAGGAGTCGGTCAATCAGAAATATGTGAAGCTGGTTGCTGACCCAATAGCGTTTGATTTGCGACCAATCGACCAACGTCGCAGTTTTTTTAGTTTTCTAAAATCGTTGACAATCGCTACGTCGCGTCGTGTAGTCTAAAGTCTGACAACAGTGACAATTAGTCTTACCAAGGGTATCGGGTATCGGATGATGAGGTTCATCATCATCATCAGCTTGGCTCATCTGACTTGTGATGGGACATGGGAGAGGATGGGAATAAAAGGCTTTAGTATAACTACTAAAGCCTTTTATTTCTTTACTTTAGTAACTTTTTCGTAATCGGTGTCCGATGCAATTTTGATCAGTAACCGTATCCAAAACATTTTTTTCACACAATTGCCTGCTTCATAAGGGTAATTGCGATGTATTGCAATTTTGAAGAACTATTTCGTTCAAATAAAATGATTTTTTGTGTATTGTTGTGACAGTGTCGGACTGCATAGAAAATAAAGAGAAGCGCGATGACACAACGCTGGTAATTTATTGCAAAATATGAAGCAATGATCGATTTACAAAAAATCTATAGATTGTATAAAAAAAAATAAAACACTATTGCTAATATGTTGCTTGTAGAATAATCTGCCAAAAAATCATAATGATTGCATGTATATAAGTAGGTATGGTTTTTAATCGTTAAAATATTTTTTTAGAGGTATCTTCGTGATTTTTTTCTATCGTCATATATTTTTCTGATTTTGTTTACTGCAGTGGATCATATACAAACTTTAAGGCATTATAAAACTTATAAAAGTTGCGTTTAGGTCCTGTAGTCCCCTTATGTTTAAAAAAAAAGGCGACAGAAATGAAAACTTTTAACTATGCATAGCTACAGTTATACTGTTATAGTATTCACTCGCAACGTGAACCCGTAAAATTTTCTCCTAGCAAAAATCGCTCAACGCGCCTAAAAAAGTTTTCTTTTCAAAAATGAAATAAGCTAAGTAGGTCGAATCGACATTTCCTATCCTGCTACCCCTGAAAAGAAATGGCGAAACAAACTCGGGGCCAAGGTTTCTTTTAAAATCCAGACATTAAATATCGGAGCGAGAGAGCATTGGCAGCCGTCACCTCCTTGCCAACAAGACCCTGTTACTAAGACTCGGCTGTCCATCCGTTCGTCAGTCACAGGGCCTGTATCCGAACCTTAATAGCTAGACTATAATTGTTAGTGGTAATAATTCATGACTGCTTTATCCCCTTGTTTTACTAAACATCGCCATTATCACCTTCATCTCATGCCTTCAAGATTTTACGACAAACAAAGTCAGATTAAATTACGCATCGAATTCCTTAGACTCAAGTTCAAGAAATTAAACAATAAACCAGACCTCAAGAATGCAACACAGCCAGTAATTTAACTGCCTAAGAATGATACGCAATTCTTATTTCTCCGTATGCAAACTGAGACGAGACGAGGCTAAAAATAAAGGCTTGAGGGCCCTTTCGTTCACTTGAGGGTGCCTCCGTCCGCAGGTAGAGGCAAACATACAAAAAGTTGAATTATATGGAAGCGTAAGGTCGCTCGTCGTTTGTTTTATTTTTCGCATTGTTTACCTTGTAGCTTATGTGGAGACTGTTTTTGGATTTTGATTGTTAGGTACCTATTTGGCATGTTCTGTAGTCCACAAGGAACCTTGTGGGGATGATACATTTTTTTCTCGTCTATCCCATGGTGTGGGATATCGTTGGATAGGCTGTTCAGTTATATTGCGGGTCTATGAAAACCATTGTTTGATTCAGGGATTCCGTCTGCGTAATATTCAGCTTTAAGGCTCCTACATACTGGCGCGACGCGTCGCGACACAAAGGCACCGCTTGTAGCGCTACACGCGGTGTCTTTGTGTCGCGTCGCGCCAGTATGTAGGAGCCTTTAAAGTGCAAATTTTTGTTAGAGTCGAGCCCCCCCCCCCCCCCAGCATAATGTATGTTTTTGGATATGTGAAAAAAATCATGGCAGTATTAATAATGAAATTAAAAGGAAAACTATCACAGCTAAGTAGGCTTACAAGTTAACGAGTAATAGTCGACCAACTTACAGTTGCAGTTGGAGAGTTGACCGTGACATAATTTTAATTTAGGGTTTTAGGTTTTCAAGCCACGAGGTAACTGATACATGATTATAATTAAGTAAATATCGGTTTGGACAAACACTTTTACACGTCAAAAATAAATAATGTTTTTAAAACTATGTGAGTTCGGTGTTTCTTAACGGACTACTCTGAGAAGAATGTCCGAAACAAATTGAAGTCCACAGACTTAATCTTGGTCAGATCATGTGAGGGGGATTTTCTGATCAAATTTTGTATCTCAGTGGATGAATAGACGACGATTTTGTCGGTATATTAAAAGCATAGGTTAGATCCTAGACCAGCACCCTAATTGTATAACACCCTATCAATCACTATCTGAATGATTTTGAAGTATATTGCTAATACATTGCTTCATATGTTCGAAAAATTTGTCTGTTCAACAACGTAAATAATGCAGTGAATGTTGTTGAACTGTGAAAATCGTGTGTTGCGCAATCACGCCGCTGAGGACAAAAATAGGAAATGAAATACCTAACTAAACAAGGGCGAGGAAAAATATTGCGATTATCAGCAACCTAAGTGTTAATAAGAGGTGTTTGATAACGATATTGTGTCAACTAATGGTTCGTTCTATTTAACATAGAACTAAATAAATACCACCAATTCACATTAAGGCGCAGATAAATTATTTTATTGACTTTTAAATTTGTTCTTATGCCTTCTTATAATGCAAGTAAGTTTTGCAAAAAATGTATTTTAAACTAAAACGCATACACATCAATTCTATATGTGAATATTTAAGTATAATATGTTTCATAAAGTAAAATACTTTATGAAATAATATATATATATAAATTAACAGACTTTTTTATTATCTATCTGTGATTTTTTTCAAATATTTATATTTTCGCTACTAAAAATAATATTCCCTGGGAGACCGAACGGCCACGCGGCGTGAGCCAGACGCTGTTTGTATGGCCAAGGTCAACGGCGATTAACTGACTCTTAAGATACAGCCGACGTCGCCCGTTAGTGCTAACAATACCCGTACTGTAATTGCCTACACACACACACACACTTTCAATCACAATCCGAGTCCTATAATCCATTGCTTCATAGGTTTGAAAAATAAATTATTTAAAAAACAAAAACCCGACTGCAAAAACACATAACTGAAAAGAGAAAAACAAGCATTATAATCTATAGAATTTTGATATCGCCGGGGCCGGGGGGACAAACAAAAGTTACACCATATTTCAGGTTAGAGGTGTTTTGTTCTGCCTGCGATATCAAAATTCTATAGATTATAATGCTTGTTTTTCTCTTTTCAGTTTTTGCAGTCGGGTTTTTGTTTTTTAAATAATTTATTTTATTTCAAGCTTTTTAGTTGTATTAATATATATGGAATTGACTCATTACTAGCTTTTATTTGATATCAATATTGTTGTAATTTATTTTAAAAAACATTCCCCTCCCTTTTTTTGTATTTGCAGATGCCTTATATAAATATTATATATATGTGCCTCTGTCACTCCCACAATTAAGACGAATCTAACAACACCTCTTATGTTAAAATCAATCAAGCCGTTTAGGCTACAGAGCGTGCCAAAGAAATAGACATTCATACATACATACATACTCTCGAAAAACATTACCCTCCTCGGACAGTCAGGTAAAAATTCGTTTGCTTGACAATGTAAATTACGCAATGAACTTGAGTGAACTGTCAAAATGAAACCCATTTCGTTCAATTGTCATTTTATGTGTGTTACTCAATTACCCCGCTGTATTTGGCTTCCTATTTTGTTGAAACTCCGTACTAGGTTAGGCCATCTCAAGGTCAAAGTGTTACCACGGACGTGCGGTCGATTGTACAAAACCGCAAAATGAATCCCGTGCTATTTCAGAAACGTGTTTTCTTGTTTTGCACTTTCGATCGGTCACGGAATCGTGACGATTTCGAAATGGTAACTGCTAAGTGGTTGTTTTAGTCATGCCAATTTAACGAATGTATGCTTTGGATGATCACATTTTATCCTGCCAATGTAACACAACGATTTGTTGTAGTTGTGTGCTTTTTACCGAACTGCGGCGAAGCTCAAAAGGAGAGTTATGTTTTTATTGTAGAATGGATAGTCCGTACACCTAGATGGTTCTATCGGGAAGAACAAAATCGCCCAAATGACTACTAGATTGATGCGAAGTTGAGTCAACGTGATTGAAGGTGATTGACAACATCATTCATAATATTAGAGGAAGTAGCTGCGAGGTCAAAGAATTGGCAATATCAGACCATACAGCACAACTGCTAAAATGTCGTGTCAAAATAACCTGCACATTCTCTCATTGGTTTATTTACAAACGTGACTATGGTGATAAAAATATTAGAAGGTTTAGGGAATGTCTGCAAATTTTATCATTTCATGATACCTACAAATGCTCAGATCCAAATGAAGCATTTAATGAGTTCCACGACTTTTTTAAATTATTCTATGACCTATGTTTCCCAATTAACAAAATAAAATTTTCGGTAATTAAAAAACAACAGGACATAAAAAATGTTCGAAACGTAAAAGAGACATGCTATGGGAATATAGAAAGTCACCAAACCTAGACAATAAAAATAAACTTAAAACCTATACTAAAAGATTAAAACACATAATCAAACAGACACAAAAAGCACAAAACAATAATTATATAAATATTGCTGAAAACAAAAGCAAAGCTAAATTGAACATAATTAATAAGCAGAAGTCAAACTACCCTAATCGGGGCATTGATAGCATACACATTTGAAGCAAAATTATAAATAACCCTGAACAAATAGCAGAATCATTGAATAATTATTTTATAGATCAAATTGAATCTCAAAGTGACATTAATCTTAATCTTAATAGTAAACCAACATTAAACTATCATCCTAATTCAATATTTATGACACCCACAGTACCCTTTGATATATTTGAAATAATTAATTCTTTGAAAAAGCGCTGGATATGACGACATAACCACCGAGGTAATAAAAGCCACATGTTCTATCGTTGCACCAATACCAGCCACATTATAGCATTGAAACAGGCATATTCCCAGAAAATTTTAAAATCTCTGTAATTAAACCATTACATAAAAAAGGCGATAGGCAAGATCCTGGCAACTACAGACCAATCGCGCTCATTCCGGTATTCTCGAAAATGTTTGAAAAATAATACAAAACAGTATATATTCATTTCTAGAAACTAACAAAATTTTGGTTAGCGAACAATATGGTTTCAGAAAAAATAAAAACATTGACTCCTTTTTTTTTTTGGTGGGAAATCATCAAATAACTTCTCCCGCTCTGGACGGAGCGGGAGGGTGTGTCAGACTCTTACTGACTAAAACCCACCCGTATTCCTTCCGTTGCCTGTGTTGCGGGGGCCTCGGAGACCCATAGTACCTTCCCGCGACCCCGGCAGGCATCGGCCCTAGTGGACCCCTACATTGTGCTGACGACATCTCTTTGAGGCGCGCGTGGAATACGACTCGCCGTCGACCCGGGTCTGGTCCTTACCGGACGGTGAGCTACCCATTGCTCACCGTCCGCAAGCCCGTGCCTACGGTGGCCGGAAATCCGCCCGGGATTCCCGACGCCCAGGGCGTCTCCTGCGGCGGCTAGGGGCGAGAAGGCGCGAAATTTGCCTTTCCCTCAACCATCCCGCCTCCTCCTTCTCGAGCATTACTGCTTCGCAGAAGGAGGTGACGGCTGCCCATGCCCTCTCGCTCGGTACCATGGCCTGAACCAGGGCCGGACGCGAGAGATCTCTGCCGCCGATCGCCTCCACGAGGACACGGCGGTGCTCTGCCCAAGCCGGGCAGACCTCCACCGTATGCTCCACCGTGTCCTCCGGGCGATCCACACAGTGGTGACACCCGGGCGTTTCCTCCCGCCTTATCCGACACAGGAACCTCCCGAAGCTGCCGTGTCCGGTGAGGACCTGCGTCAGGCGGAAGGTGAGGACGCCGTGGCGCCTCTCTAGCCACTCCTCAAAAAGGGGACTTATCGCCGCAATCGTGGCGTGCCCAAAACATTGACTCTGCTATCTACAAATTAGTTGAACACGTTCTTACTAACGTTGACAAATAGAACTCCTGTAGTTGCATTATTTATGGACATGTCAAAGGCATTTGATTATGTTAACCATACTGATAAAAATGGCTGGAAAAATATGGAATTAGAAACTTCTCAAATCTTATCTTACAAATCGACAACAAATTACATACATAAATAAAATTTGCCCCTATACAAGAACTGAAAAGACTTATGTCTCTAGACATAGAAAATGCATATTTGGTGTGCCGCAGGGTAGTGTTCTTGCTCCATTACTATTCATTAATATATATTAATGACATGCCTAAAACTATTAATAATCCAATTATTTTATTCGCTGACGACAGCACATTCCTTATCAAAAGTAAAGATGATGTGACATTCGAAAAAGAAATAAACGGCAACTTAAATGATATAATAACTTGGCTAACTGGAAACAATTTAAAAATAAATCTTGACAAAACAAATTACATTTCATTTGAACAACAAACAAATAATAAAAATCCGGATATTCATTACGGTCACGAAACCATCAGTGAAGTAGAACACACAAAATTCTTAGGTATTTGGATAAATAAAAATATGAGCTGGAAAACACACGTTGAAAATACATGCAAAAAACTTAGCCAGTAGGTATTCTTATGCTCTCTTTAACCTAAGAAAAGTGTCAAATCGAGCAACATTATTAATGGCGTATCACGGGTATGTTGCATCTACTTTACGCTACGGACTTACATTTTGGCGGAACTCGCCAGACAGAGAAATGGCGTTCAAAGCCCAGAAACAATGCATAAGGGCAATGTGTGGCATACAACGCACAGAAAGCTGTAAGCCACATTTTCAAGAGTTTGAGTTATTGACATTCCCGTGTCTTTATATACAGGGTGTTTGGTAGATGGGTGCAAAGCCTGAAGGGGGTGATATCTTAGACCATTTAGAAAATATTAAGCTAAACTTGTCTTAGACGAAGTCTGTTCCTTGTATTTTTTTTTAAACTCTAAGGTTTTAAAAATAAAACCCATTTTTTTCAATTAATTGTATAGTGTCCAGTAAAAGCTCTTATGTTATTATTTTTATTTATTTTTTATATATGTAATGTGTGATTACTCAAACAAAATAATTCCCAAGCATCTGTGTCATCAGAGAAACATTCTACGCCATATTCAAGCTTAAGAAACTTTTAAAAATCAAGAAATTGTTTTGTTTATGTCATAATAAAAAAAATAAAAAAATAGCCTTTGTTGTTCAAACCTTTTTAAAAACATGCTTGGTTATTGCCCTTTCTTTTGAGGTACTATTTACGCAGATGTCTCATCAACTCTTGGAATTAGGATGTACAAAGCAAATTGAGGTCGGATATTTAATTTTTAAACAGACCAAAATAATGCAACATTGTTGCTAATGCACTATTGTGTTTTGTTAGAACTGATAACTAATTCTTTCTTATTTTTTAATGAAGGCTCCTACATACTGGCGCGACATGTCGCGCGACACAAAGGCACCGCTTATAGCGCTACACGCGGTGTCTTTGTGTCGCGTCGCGTCGCGCGACAAGTCGCGCTAGTATGTAGGAGCCTTGATGATGAATGATGAATTACTAATTTTCATAATCTTCATCGATGGACCGACAAGGACAACAATCCACACTGGAAGAAGCAAGTGTCGTTCCAAAGGAAATTTTCAGTTAACGTGTGAGCAGGAGTAATTGGCCGAACGTTGATTGGTCCCCACTTCCTGCCAGATAATTTAAATGGAGAAAATTACCTGGAATTCCTCCAAAACTATCTCCCAGAGCTTCTGGACGAGACTGAAATACCAATATTGGCAATGAGAAGACCAATGATTTTTCAACAAGATGGTTGTCCAGAACACTGGATCCTAAACGTGAGAGAACATTTAAATAATTGTTTCCCAGATAGCTGGATTGGCAGAGACAGGCCCATCCCTTGGCCACCTCGATCACCCGATTTAACTCCTGTGGATTTTTTTGTTTGGGGACGGGCCAAGGAGCTCGTCTACACGCACGTTGAAATTTCAACTAGAGAAGAATTAATCGGCTAAGAATCCAAACGGCTTTTCAAGTCATGAAGCAGGAGATAAAATTAAAAATCACCACTACAGAAGTGAGAAGACGGGCACGCGCTTGTATAAGAAACCGCGGTGAACATTTTGAACATGAACAATAAATTATTTTAACAAAAATGTTGTTTTATTGATCTGTTCGAAATAAAAATTTTCATACTCAATTTGCTTTGTACACATCCTAATTCCAAGAGCTAATGAGATATCTGCGTAAGTAGTACCTAAAAGAAAGGGCAATAACCAAGCATGTTTTTAAAAAGGTTTGAACGACTGAGGCAAATTTTTTAATTTTTTTATTATGAAATGGCACCAATGGAATGATTATTATTTTTAATTTTTTTGACATTTCTATTTCTATTTTTTATGTAATACAATTTAAAATTTATTGTGTATGCTAATGTTGCGATTAGTACCTAATGCACTCGTATTAATTTGCACACCTCATTAGGTTATAACACAATGTACCTTTTAATACCTGTAACACCTTCACATGCAAATAAATTATTTGATTTGATTTGATTTGAGTACAATTAATTTTAAACCGAAATTCGGCAAGTACCTGAAAGACCTTATCTTGAAAAAAATCAAACTTAGGAGGTACACGATAGCGGATAATGACGTTTTATACCTTACATCATTGATAGCAGAGCTGTGACTTTGCAACAGTACCTATTAATGTGTGAATAACATTGTGAGTAGTGTATTTGTTACCTATATTATTAAGTTCTAACCTACGTTTACTTATTATGATACTGCTGTTTCAATCAATCCACTCAGCCTATAACAGTCCACTACTGGACATAGGCCTCTCCTAGTCTGCGCCACAACACCCTGTCCTCCGCCTTCCGCATCCAGTCTGTCCCAGCCACCTTTTTAAGGTCATCGGTCCGTCTAGCTGTGCGGGCTGTATGTTGTGTAAATAAATAAATAAATAACTTTGCCCACAGATTCGCAATCCAGTCCAACGGTGCTGAGAAGGTGATCTTGAGTCCTCAGTGGCTATTGTCTTGTATGGGGAAGCCGCAGCAGGGATGCCGCGGTGGACACATCGATGCTGGTTGGATGTTCGCCAAAAATCGTGGGTAAGTGGGAAAGATTATTCAGACGTTTCTGCATGAGCTATAAAAGAATGGCTTATGGTAACAACAAGATTAAGTCCCTCAGAATGGGCGAAAAATGCGTGGAATGCGTTTCGCTGATCGTGGTACGAGTACGTTCCCACAAATTCTGTCCCGTTTTTACGTTCAGATTTTTCCGTAGCCTAATGCATCGTCACTCTTTGATGACGATGAATTAGGCTCACAATTTTTGTCGTCTCCTCTTCTTAGTATGTAATCGGCTTTCTTTACCATAACCAGATAGTTTGGTGAAATTTATGATTTCTGTGAGAGTTATTCCACTGAATACTGTATCTTCAAAAGAGTAGTTTCTTATCTTAAGAGTATTCTTATCTCTCTGACCTAACACAACGCTGGCAAATATTAAAACTCACAGAAGACACCACAAGGGTGACCTTGCCAATTGTTTTGGCCAAGCATTGCCGTAAGCGGAGATTTGTTGTCAATTTCTCACCTAGCTAATTCAATAATTTATTAACCACCAGGCTAATTGACGAAGACTGCTTCCCATATACGGCCAAGGTCACCCACTGTCCCTACAAGAAGCGAGGCAACCTCCTGACCGACGGCTGTACTCCCGTGCTACCCCAACGCACTTCGAGGTACAAGGTCGGACCACCCAGCAGACTGATTAAGGAACAGGACGTCATGTACGATATTATGCAGTCTGGACCTGTGCAAGGTTTGTTTTAAATTTATAGTATTTTATTATAAGTATATCGTTTGTAGGTTTTTGGATGGCAGCAACTACATTACCAAGAGCTGCCTCTTGGTTATGTATAATGCCATCCCATGTAATTACACCGGCCATTCAAATTAGGCACCTTGGTGGCAGAAATGAGTGTAGTGGTATTTAGAGTACCTATTACGACCACCGGTTACGGCCTGTGTCCCAGCAGTGGGAACATTATAGGCTGATTATGATTACGACCAAGCAGCGTATTTCTGCCACCAAGCAGTGTAATCATTGTTTTTACTTGTTGCTTGATCCTCTCTATAAAAATGCATGTTTCGTATTTTCGTAAATCAAAACTATAATTTGAGCAAGCTTAGATCATCTTACCTATTAAAAATATTTTTCACGACCGAGCTATCCAATTATATATCATGCGAATCTAATCTAAAGTAGATAAGCCATTATAGCCCTGGGGTCTAGCCTGGCAATAACATTTTACTGAATTTCACTATAACCAGCTGGTCGGTAATGAGATTTGAATTTGGAAATTTATTACCGCGCAAAAGGTGTGAAAAGTAGTGTATTCTCCTCGGGGATAAAGGTCTTCGTCTTAAGCGAGCCTGAATCCTTCGATACACTCAGGATTCTAGTATTAACTCCCCCGCTTCGCTCAGGAGTTAACTCTGAACTCGGTTGCTGCGCTCAAGAGCTCTACATTCCTTCATTACGCTCGGGATTTAATATAACGCTCGCGACGTAAGACACTGTTTTATACCTTTGATGAATAATCTACTATTTATATACTACTTTACTTTATTTTTTTATTTACTATTCTAAGTACTACTTATCTAAAAAAATGCTACCAAATGACCAATACCTACAAATAACAACACAACAATGATTTCAATCATTAGAGATCATCGATCTATTAGGGTTCCGTACCTCAAAAGAAAAAAAAACAGAACCTCTAGGATTACTTTGTTGTCCGTCTGTCTCTCCTTCTTTCAAGACCCTTTATCTCGGGAACGCGTGGAAAACCATATACAGTCCCTTGAAGCTGTGAAAAAATCTAACTTAAAATTTAACGTAAAAAAGATACGGCTGTTTATGCCGCAAAAAACGTAGGTACATATTTCGACACTCTCAAAGGAATTAAAATTTATAGGGTACTTTCCTTTCACCTAGTACAGTATAAGTAATATCACTACAAGTACAGGGAAAATCTGAAAACTTTACAAATGTATAATTGTAATTAAATCATAAAAAATATACTATTTATTTAAACGCACGTAATCATCGCGGTTAATCAAGGGCTTTGGAAACTGAATTTCGGGAAAAGTTCGGAAAAAACTGCGGGACTCGATTCCTGATCTATTTATAATAATATATACCTACACATTTGTACGGAACCCTCAGTGGGCGAGACTGACTCGCAATTCTCCGGTTTTTTTAATCTACTTTTCAACCTTGGTGCTATCATACAAAATAATAAATTGGTAGGAATCCTTGTATACTTAAGATAAGAAAATCACGGCGCTTCACTGGTTTTAAGAGATAAAATTTGACAGTAGCCTGATTGAGGAATGAGGACTGTTTACGTAGTATTTTTTGTTATTTGAATTAGGCCAGTTATCTTTATGAATAAGGCCGCACTATTGGTGTCGCTAGAACTGAAAACCTGGGGCCATCTTGGCGCGTCCTCCATACAAGTATTTCGAAAAAATTCGCGGTGTTTTGCAAACAATGGCTTTTCCTGGTTTCGCCAAAAGCAGCATCCTAATTGCGTAACACACAATCAATCACAATTTTAATTATTTTGAAGTATAGGTATTGCTAATCCATTGCTTCATATGTTCGAAAAATTTGTCTGTTCAACAACGTTAATAACGCAATCAATGTTGTTGAACTGTCAAAATAAAAGCTGTTGCTACTGTGTGTTACGCAATTACCCTGTGGCTGTTTATTGTTTAGGAAGTAATAATAATACTATAATTTTGCCTCATTGTGGCAAAATTATAAGTAGGGTAAACTTGCGTATTTCGTACCCCTTAAGAGAAAACCATCATATTTAGAAAATTAGGAAAGATAAATTGGTTTTAATTAAAATTAATATTTGTTTGCTAAATGCTTTATTGGTTCTATAATCAAATTTAACATACACCTTATAAAGTTCACAAAAATAAACAATTAAAAAAAAGTGCGATTCAAGACCATTCATCCCAAATCGTACTGCTATATCCTTAATTCGTACTTTGAGATCTATTCATTGGTATACAGTATTGAGAATCAGCATCATAATCAACAATGTGTTATTAAAACAAGTAGTAAGTCTTCGCCAATTCTCGGCAATCATCGCAGTTATAATCGATTGTATCAGTACGTTTTAAAAATTTAACTCGAGTACGAAATAGGAGCAAGAGCCAAACAAATTTTAAATTTACCGCAAAAAAAATTGACAATAGTTACGAGTATGATAACATGTTAGATGAAATCGCAAAGATACACATTAATACGTGTCAAATCGTAAAATAGATTATACACTACCTTATTTGAATAAAACTCTTACGAAATCTGTAAAAATATTACAACAATAGTTGAAAAAAACTTACTTTTTTAATATTTTTGTCGAGAGCAGCTTCACAGGTGTTTTCTGTCAGGTGGTGAAATGGCCGACTGTTATTTCTATTTTTTGACACTAGAGGCGCTGATAGCTGTTACCAAAGCCGAGTTACGAATTTGGCGTAAGTACGAATTAGGCAAGTTTACCCTATTATTTATTATCTAGGTACTGAAACAGGCGTTTTACGACCTTTATCTAGAAATAATAGGGATAAACAGTGTCCTTTACAAGTGCAAGCAAGCGGCTGGGACTATCGTCTTGGGATCAATTCCAAAAAATAGTCAAGAAACACTGAAACGGGACCAACTCTAGCCGACCAAGAAGATTAAGACATACATACATAAACTTTTCTTCCCTTGGGCAATAACTACAGGACGATTCTTACGATCCATTCTACGCACCTGCAAGCTTAGCACGAGAACCGTACAGAAGCGTTTTGTCGACGGAAGAGTAGACAAAAATGATGTTTCCGTGTAGAGAACATTTTCGGTAGACAAGCGATTTCTATTCTACAATACAGTAGAAGTAGAAAGCGTCATGTTAAGCCTGCTGATCTCTCTGAAGACAATTTACCCCTTTTAGACAATTGGGTAGAAAACTACGGTCCATCGGTCGGCTGGTAAAAATAAAATGGCTTGTTACACAAGTATAGTTATCAGATTGATGTCATCTACCGCTAGCCAATTCAGTTCTCACACAATTTTTCCTTGTTGAGTCACTATCTTGCTATGCGATGGAATTCTTAGATCAGAATGTGTTTTGATAACTATTTTGAAGACTGATAAGATAATTTTGGCATGCCAGAAATGTGGAACTTTGTTTTGGAAACAAAATTGCGCATTTAGATAGTTCCTTTCCATAACTTATCTGAAACTTATGATAGCGAGATTAATTGAATTCTAAGAGTACACCATATGCCTACACAACCTGTTTACTAGGTACTCGTATGTTTTAAAGGCCATTTTTAGAGTTCCGTAGTAAACAAGGAACCATTATATTTTCGCCATGTCCGTCTGTCTGTCTCCGCTGTAGCTTAGAGACGCTTAGTACTAGAAAGCTGCAATTTGGCATAGGTATACATATTCGTAATCACGCCGACAAAGTACTAGAACAAAATCTAAAAAAAAATAATATGGTACCTCCCTTGCACGTAATGTGGGGATGATATTTCTTTTTCTCGTCTATCGCATAATGTGAGGTATCGTGGGATAGGACATTTAAAAATATTGCGGGTCTGTGAACACCATTATGTTGTATTAAGCTTTAAAGTGATATTTATGGTAGAGTCACGTGTCGCCCCGCCCCACGCCAGCTAAATGATTGTTTATAGAGAGGTGAAAAAAACATGACAGTAGTGCATATAATGAAATTAAAAGTATTAAACTATCACAGCTAAGTAGACTTCACAAGTTAACAACTAATACCTAGTCGACCAAATTAAATTTGCGGTTGGAGAAATATGCGTGACTTATATCGATGAATGGGAGAACATGTTTTCGAACTACAATGTTAGGTTAGTATTTGGAATCAATTAATTCCAAGTAATCCCAACTACGGAACCCTCCATTGTCCGACATGCACTTGGCCGGTTTTTCGCTTTATTTAACTTAGCATAACATCACGCCTGTAATCCCCGAGGGGTTAAGCAGAGGTGTACCTGTAGTATAACACCCACATTTCGCCAGTTATGTTTATGTCTCATCATGTAATAGGGGGCGAGCCTATTGCCGCCATCAACCGGACACAAATCCAGACTCCGGGCTGCTACCGAGAAATTCCAAATGGAAAACCCAATAACACTTTGCCCGACCTGGGAATTGAACCCAGGACTTCATGCTCAGCCCTTGCGACCACTAGACCAACGAGGCAGTTGCTTTATTTTCATAAACAATATCTGCCTAGCTATGTTGGTGTGGGCTTCCAGCCTAACCGCACGCAGCTGCGTATTTAGAAAAGAAAGAAAAAATGTTTATTCTGCACAAACAAAACGCACATTATAAAAATTTACGTAAAATACACACATATACAAAGTAGCTAAAAGACTCGTAATCAACCCATATAAGTTTGACAATCCTGTAGAAAATCCTAAAAAAAAAAAACCTATTTCAAATGGAGCGCCCACCTTTCTGACCTCCACAACCCAGTGACTAGGTAACACGATACTCCTCGATAATACTGCCAAAGACCTACCAATAACAGCCGGGACGTGTTTGCCGAGCCATGAAGGGGTCTCGCTAAGTAATGGTCACCTATCTACGGACCGACCGCGGCAAGCGTAGCGTAGGGCTCGATGGGCCCTAGCGGATGTTACCTATTATTTAGCCCCGAACATTCTCTCTTCACTCAAACACCTGATGAATAGGTAGGATAAAATTATATTACAGTTTTAATTTTAATTATAACTGTACACTATGTAGTCAAACTTTATTAGCTCGACAGATGCAGGGATGATCATTTGAGCAGTTTGACCACGGGGAAAGATCAATGGTCAAATTTCCTTGTAGTCAAATCAGTTGGACAATATAGTTTGACTACGGGGAAGGACCGTATTAAGTATGTCAAACCCGGTAGGTATAGGTACCCCCACGGTGGCGATCCCCTTTGTATTCCACGTGCTCATCCTAATGTATATCCTAACAGAGACATATTATGTACGTAAGTAGGAGACACTCGTAAGAGAAAAATCATTGATTTAAAACTCTGTCATCAACACTTTATTCCTACTTCTAAAGACGTAGATATCTACATAAGTAGATATGCCTTACAGACATACATATTATGTCGCAGCAATCTGGTTAAATTAGCCAGCTAATTAGGCGCCTAAGTCGTTCATTAAACGCCGGCACCGACGCGGCGACGTCGCAGCCAACTAGCTTAATTAGCCGTTTAGTTAACAGCCTAGCTGTTAGAAGTAGCGCTCGCCGGCTGCTGCCGCGGAACCGCTCGCTTCGCTCGCTCGGCTCGCGCGCTTTTGGTCACAGTTCTAACCTAACCTAACCCATTTGATCGGGATGCCCTGGCTTAGTTACTGCTACCACTTCGGCGCGCGTGGTTGGTCACAGTTCTAGTTGTCCTTCAGCTATTTAATTGGGTGTCGGCGTTTAATGAACGGCCTAGGCGTCCAATTAGCTGGCTAATTTAACCAGATGGCTGCGACAGAGTTAGAATGTTAAACTGCTAATTAAACTAGTTCGTAACATAATCAACCTAGAACGTTCCGACTCTTGGGGTCACAAGTTCCCCTCTCTATAAAAGGGAGTGGGCCATAATCCATTATGCGGGCCCAGTGCGGGTTGGTCGATGTCACAAATGTCTTCGAATTTTTGGTTCCAGGACATGCAAGTTTCCTCACGATGTTTTCCTTTACCGTTTTAAAATCCAAATTTCTTCTTCCAGCTATAATGACAGTCCACCAAGACTTCTTCCACTACCAGGACGGTATCTATCGTCGTTCGCGGTTCGGTAACAACGAGTTGAAGGGTCTACACAGCGTCAGGGTCGTCGGCTGGGGAGAGGAGAATGGAGACAAATACTGGGTAAGAATTGACTAGCAAATATGAACCTACGGTAACAAAGCCAATTCAATATCCCTTGCATAAGTTTTGAACCTGAAAGTGAATTTCGCAATATTTTGGGATAAGCATGATCCGATCAGTTCTTAAAGAGTGTTAGCCAAAGAGTGACTTCGAAATCTCGATTCAGAGATGACACACAAGAGAAGGCAGGACAGGTAAACAACTGTAGGTACGATTTGTCAAATGTACACGTGCACTGGGGATCCTTTCATTGCTTCCAGTTAAGGTCTCTTTATCACTAAGAAGTTTAGTAGGTATATTTCAATATCATCTTCATATATTTTCCAACTATTACCAAACAAACGATGGATGGAGTTTGTGAAAGATGACTACTGAGATGACGACTAATGAGAATTATGGAAGAAAAAGACATTTTGCGCCGACCGCAAATAAATTGGGATAAAGGCACGAGAATGATGACATTTTCCAACTATTTTAGGGTTTCTAAGAGACCGAAGTTTTAACCTTTTGACCGCCACAGGCATATATAGATGACAGACAGATCAAAATGTGCCCAGCACGCCACTGTCACGACTACATAACAGGTTTTAAGAAATAATTCGTAGCTTGGCGCCGAGGGCACGTTTTTGATTTTTGACGTGGCGGTCAATAGGTTTCAATATTTTGCATTCGTATCATTATTTAATTTTCTATTTCTCGTCGCAGATCGTAGCCAACAGTTGGGGTACAGCATGGGGTGAAGACGGCTACTTCCGCATCGCTCGCGGCAATAATGAATCGGGAATCGAATCGTTCGTGGTCAGCGTCCTGAGTGACGTCACGGAGGCTTTCCGACGCAAATAACATCCGACCCACCTCGTCACCCCACTTTGTATCACCACCAGATTGGTACATACCAACAGGGGGATCTTACTGCTGAATAGTACTAGAGAATTTGGTAAGCGGAGATAGAAAGGTTGAACATTTTGGGGCACATCTTTTTTCTTTGAAATACAGTACATAGGTAGTTATTTCTCGAAGAAAAATTTGGGGAGTAAAACATTTTTTTGTGATCGATGGGACAAGTATACTTATTTTTTTAATTATATGATAATTATGTAGGTAAAATTAAATCTAGACCTATGTTTAAACCGTTTCAAGTAAGAAAAACAGTCATGAAAAAAATATTGATATTTTTTTACTGAGGGTATTTTCGGAATTATAAGTGCCTCTAAAATTATGTAAAGTACTTTTTGAAAGTAGAATTAACTAGGGATTATCTTCGCTAATCAAAATCCAGGTTACACAATGGCGCCGATTCCCTTGTTCACAAACTAAACTAAATTTAAGTTCCGTGCATCTTTTTCTTTCTATTTCATTAAGAAAAGGACAGAAGATAAATTTTAGTTCAGTCCTGTCAAATTAATCAGCGCTTGACATAAATTGACGTAATTTTAGTAGGCAAGTTTTTAATCACGTCTAAACTTGTATGGAGTAGTGACAGGCGCCTATTAATTTGACAGGACTAAACTAAAATGTATCTTCTGTCCTTTTCTTAATGAAATAGAAAGAAAAAGATACACTGAACTTAAATTTAGTTTAGTTTGTGAACAAGGGAATCGGCACCATTATTGTTTAGACCCGGCGATTAAAGTATTTAGAGTACGATCTTTTTTATAATTAAACTTAACTCTTACGACTAAAATTGGCATAGTCAGTATTCAATAAACACACATCGGTACTTTAAAATATCATTAAGGAGTGGCAAAAAAAGAGAAAGGGAGTTATATTTTTGCTCTGGCAATTTTGAGTTACAAAAATCCCCATAAAATCCCTGACAGCCTAGTGTTGTCACGCAAAAAAGTGACTTGCACTACAATAATACCAACACAAAAAAAATAAAAACGAAAAATTCCAAAAAAATAATGCTTTTATTTTCTTATTATGTTATTATATTCATATTTATTGTACAGTAGATCATTTTTGTGAATCTTTACTGCCATGTTAGATGTGGACACTTAATTAAGTTACTTAAGAGAAATCTAACTAGTCTTAGGAACATTTAAACTTTAGATTTAAGTGATGATCATCTCAAAATATGCTTATAGACAATAACTGTTAGTGTAGCGATAACGTTATTTTTAATAACGGTTTTATATTTACCAATAATATACTGATTTAGTTTTAGAACATCGATACAGGAGAAAAATGGCTCTATGGAACCCTTCAGGCGATCATAGATGCACACATTAAAATAGTCACATACATATAATATAAATTCAATATTACCTATACTGGTTACAAGAAAAAAAATTAATCCCTGACTCCAGACCTTAAGGCGCTGACAAGACCAAATTGACCAAAATAGGCTTCTCTTAAGAAACAAATTTGCAAAATCTGTATAGCTTGTGGTAGTGGAATAAATTATATGTTAATTTTGAACATATTTCCCAGAACTTGGTTGTTACCGAAACACGTTTTGAAAAGAAAATCTCGATACAAACTAACATTAAACTAACCTCTTACCTTGAGTTCTAATCCAAAATATCTGCATTAAATATACGTATCTGCATTAAATATACGTTACGTATTTAATTAATAACAGGATCGTCTTATTTGAACGCAGAACTTGGTTGTTTTTTATTTTCGATTACTCAACTCAATTTTGAGTAAATAGAGAATTGCTTCATATTTTGCAATAAATTACAAGCGTTGTGTCATCGCGTTTCTCTTTCTTTTCTATGCAATCTGACAATGACCGCGGTTTAGGTGTTGTCAGCGTCTTAAAGAGTATGCCAGACTTTGTAACAATCGAAGCGGCCTAGCCTGTGCTCATCGACTACATTTTAGTGATACGTATGGCCACTGAAACCATGTGAATTTGATGACGCGTCGATAGTTACAAGTCTGTTTTCACAGCACGTTGCTCCTGTATCAATGCTCAAAGACTGTCTAAGAACATTAGTTATAAGGATTGCAATGTCAATAGCAACGTACTTTTTAAGCAGCGGTATTTAAAATGTAAAAAAGTTTGCTTAAACCAGTTACAGATCATAGTAACAGCCGCATATAGGTGTAGAAGCCATTATTTTTCCATTATGAGAAGAGGGATGGTGCTATATGCTCCGTCTCTTTCTCGCACTTAATTAATGATGGTCAACGGCCCCATGCCACGTGAAACATTTATAAAATACGTAATTACGTATCGCTTTAAATTATGCAAATTAGTGAAAAATATGCTAATAGCAATAAATATAAAAGTCTCTTTTTGTAAAATAAATATTTTTTTATGTAAAAAATATATTAATCTTGTCCATACATTTTGAAGTGGGCCACAGCGAAAGTAGCCACCTCTATATTTTTTTGTTCTTTAATAATATACCAGTTGCCGTATGGCATTAGCCTAACAATATTAGGTATAGTAAATAGCGTTGTTTTTATTACAATTAAGTAAAATATAATATTTATTATTAAATAGTACTTACAATTTATTGTAATTTAAGTTTCAAATAAATAAAGTTTCAAAATCATTTTGTTTCATTTTAATAGATCATTTTCTGTATTTCATTATAGGATTACTCGTGATAACATATCAATATTTATTTACATAACCAAATTACAAGATGAATATTAACTAAATTAAAACTAAGTTAAGTCTAAAAAAGGCCCTCGGGGCATTGTACCGAGGATGCTGGCGGCATTTCCTCGCTGAATTGCAATGTTGATGCGTTGCGCGAGAAAGCCGCCAGCTTTTCGGTCACCAGTTACATCAACTAGACGTTTCGCGATTTCCGCAAATAACTTGTGCGCACTGGGACCTCATGGACCGAGGGTCTCGACGCCAAAGGGCACAAAGTTGTACTCTCTGCCAAGGCCTCGTGATTTATTAGAATTTGAACTTTATAATAATGTCATAAACGTCAAATGACTTGCGAGTACATTAATATTATGCAATAACTGCCTGCCCAGTTTTTTTTCCCCAAGTCTAACCAGATGCAGCTGGATACCAATATTTTACATGGAGCGACTGCCTATCTGACTACAACCCAGTTGCTGGGTAACACGATACCACTTGGCAAGACTGGTTGACAGACTTTCAGGCTTCTGAATTTTAGCTTAACGTACTTTCCGAGGCCCGGAGGGTCTCGGTATGTTAAGGTCACCCATCCACGGACCAACATCGGCAAGCATTGTAATATTATGAAATAACAGCATGACAAAACGTCTTGAATACGACGTCTTCGTCATACAGTTATAGTTTGTTTTAAGTATTTAGTAGTAGTTTATTTAGTTATTTATGAATATAAAGAAATATGGCTCATATACTATTTACCTTATGGATTCTTGATACATATTTAAAAATATTGATACATATGAGATGACGAAAGTATTACAGTTATAGTTTGTTTGAAGTATTTAGTAGTAGTTTATTATGAATATAAATAAATAAACTTATTATAGGCTCATTTAATATTTACCTTATGGATTTTAATGTTACAAATATCTATAAAATTTAAATCTATTTTTAATGTCAAAATAACAAAATGCGGAATTATATACGGTAGCTACAACAACAAAAAAATTCAAGTTTTTTGTCTGTCTGTTTGTTGCGGCTAATCTCGGAAACAATTAGACCGATTTTGACTAAGGAGTAATTAAGGTTATTTTAGAAAAATCCGCATAGTACATTACATTTTTAAGAATAAAGTCAACAACACGCTCTAACAGAGGAAACAATTAACAACAACAAATACTAGGTACTACAAATACTTACTATTGAATTTATTTCTATTCATACTCAGTTCATTTATGACGGGCTCGTGGCTAATTGATAACAGCCGCACGGGTTGATGGAAGGTTAAGGTACGGTTACCGCGGTCAGTTCGTGGATGAGTGACCATCCATTAAATAACGAGACCCCTCCGTGCCTTGGCGTCCACACATAGAAAATTTGTCAGGAAGGGTAAGTTCGGCCGCCTATGCTGTTAA
Organism: Atethmia centrago; assembly: GCA_905333075.3. Lineage (NCBI taxonomy): Eukaryota > Metazoa > Arthropoda > Insecta > Lepidoptera > Noctuidae > Atethmia > Atethmia centrago. Next base: position 23,942,269 of record HG995385.1, read on the forward strand.
AAAAATTCGACAGATAACCAATGTAGATACAGCCAGAATCGTTTATTTTGGTTATTTTCAAAGTCTTTTGGTTATTGTCATATGGGATTCTTCTCTGGGGAACCTGTGCGGACATTAATACCGTCTTTGTTTTACAAAAAAAGGGCTATTCGAGCCATTTACAACCTAGGTCCAAGAGATTCCCTTCGAGAAAAATTCAAAGAAATAGATATTCTGACTGTAGTCTCTCAATATATTTTTGATAATAATAATATTAACCGATAAAGCCCCAATGGCTCCGAATAGGAGCCCTCGCGGCGCGCGATTTGAAAGTAGTTATCGAATAAAAAAGTTTTTTTTGAGCGGGAGAGATGACGTTATTGAGCCAGGGGCCTGAGCGGTTAATATTAAAAATTTTCTCCGTGTAATTTTTTTAGTATTTATAAACTTTACTTTTGTTTTCTTTTTACTTGCTTGTATTAATGTGTTCCTGAAGAACCCAAAATTGGCAAAAAAAACAAAAACTAAAAAATACTGTAAGATGCCAAGATACAAGAAGAAAGTCGATTATGACACGGATAATAACATAGTAAAATGCTGACGAGAAGTCGGGCACGACGTTTGGTTCAAGACACACACCCAACATCTTCGGGTTCGTCGCTTAGCTCCGCCTCGCAGTTGCCGGCCCCGGCTCCAGACGTGAGTCCAGTGATTCCTGACCGCTGCAGTTGCGTCGAGCTCGAGCGACGAATACTTCTCGCTGCCGACGACACCACCACCAGTACGTCCGCGCGGAAGAGGCCGACCACCGGCCAGCTTAGGACTCCGAGGCCCACCGGCCTCTGATAGCCGCGGGTCCCCGCTCCCGGTGGAAGTGTGCAGCGCATGAGGTGGACACAAGCTCTCAACGAAAATGTCATGCGCGCATACTTTGGAGCTATAGAGGGGGGAAGTAACTTGACTGCGTACCGTGGTCGGATGCTCTCTCTATTTCAGGTGCTTGAACCAGCTGTCAACGTGTCGGCGCAACGACTGTCGGATCAGGTGCGGGTCATCCAACGTAACCATATGATGGATGACGTCGTACTAGATCGACTACGTATTGAATCACGGAATAGCCATGTTTCACCTGCTTCGCCACTGGTCATGGTGCAAATGCAAAATTTACCCGGTGGTTCACCGCGACCCGACCACGCTGATGAAGAGGATGATGACGAGGCTATATCCGTGAGTTCTCAATGCAATGTACGATTGAGGAGTGCTTTAGAGGATGCTTTCCGGGAGTACCGCTCCACTCCACCTGGACTTAGACCACGTTTATCTCGTTTGCCTATGCACAAGAAAAACAAAGCGCTGGTGTGTGCTCTAGACTCGCAGCTGTCAAATTATTTTGACAACAGCAAAGATCTCACCGATACCCACTCGATCTTATACTGTGCAGCTGTAGCGGCATGTCGTGTACCTTAGGTCAAATTTTCCAACAGTGACAGAGCTCCACGACCAAAACCAGCTGTACCAGCTTGGCAGTGCAGGGTTGAGCGTCGTATCGGTGAGACTAGAGCACTCATCGGTAAGCTAATCTGTTTCAGGGAGGGCAATACTCGCCCTAGAGTGATGCGCTTTGTGAAGCGGGCGTTCGCGGGGACTGATATTCTAAGTTCTCGAGATTATTTGACCCGCGTCACAGAGCGTATCGACATCCTGAAGCAGGAGATCTGTGCATGGGCGAACCGTATTCGTCGATACAGGCGGAGAATGGAGCGATACACTCAGAATCGCACATTCCAGAATGATGAAAGGTGGGTTTATAGGACTTGGGAGTGACCGGACCAAGGTGTGGCTGACACGCGCCTACCGGATGATGACGCTATGTGTTCCTTCTGGCAAAACATTTGGTCGGTGCCTGTCAATCACACCGAAGGTGACTGGACTAAGAGAATCGAGCGAGTGTGCGATCTTATACCAGAAATGGGGGCACTTACCATCCTCCCCCAAGATGTAGCTCGTGCAGTCCGTCCGTTGCCTAACTGGAAATCTCCAGGACCGGACGGGCTGCACAACTTTTGGATAAAGTGGTCCCAAAGATCGCACGCCCGCCTGGCATCCCAGTTCCAGTCAGCCTTAGAGTCAGGGTCGCTACCCCTTTCCTAACGACCGGAATAACCCACCTGCTCCATAAATCAGGTAGTACTGCGGAACCCAAAAATTATAGACCAATCACTTGTTTACCGACGGTCTATAAAGTTCTCACATCCATTTTGAGAGCTAAAATTAACAAACATATAGACCAACTTAATCATGTCTGTCTCACAAAATGGATGTACCGTTCTTACATCCATTTTCCCGCGGTACTAAGGAGCTGCTTCTCATCGATATTGCCATTAACCAACAGGTTCCCCGTTCCCGAAAGGATCTGTCAACATGTTGGATAGATTATTAGAAGGCCTATGATTCGGTGCCACATACATGGCTCATGAGGGTGCTGGAGTTATATAAAGTAGATGCAACTCTGCGAACCTTCCTGATGTCATGTATGGGGCAGTGGAGAACGGTCCTTTGCTGTCCAGGATGTCGATATATCCAGAGGAATAGCGAACCGATACGGATCAAGCGAGGTATATTTCAGGGCGATAGTTTGAGTCCACTTTGGTTTTGCCTAGCCTTGAATTCTCTAAGCACAATGCTGGAGAATTCAGGTCTAGGCTATCGATTGAGGAAAGGTGGTCAGGTTATATCTCACCTCCTTAACATGGATGACTTGAAACTTTTTGCCCCCAATAATTTGCAACTGATGGAGCTACTGAAGGTTACCAAAACTTTCAGTAGCGCCATCAGGATGGAATTTGGTGTAGACAAATGTGCGGTCATGCATGTAAAGCGAGGGGAGATTGTGGAATCCGTGAGAACCCAACTTTCGGATTTCATACACCTGAAATCCCTCTCTTCAACCGAAACTTACAAATATTTGGGTATGTCGGAAGCGTTAGGCATCAACGCCGCTGACATGAAACAATCGCTGAGGGAGCGCTTCTTTGGCGGCCTGAATAAAGTATTAAATAGTCTTTTTTCAGGCGGAAACAAGGTGCGCGCCTTCAATGGTTGGGTCATGCCGGTTTTGATGTACTCTTTCGGCATACTCAAATGGACTCAGACGGAACTTGACGCCCTGGATAGGAGGGTCCGCACATTGCTGACTGCAAATCGGATGCACCATCCACGATCATCGGTGATGACACTGTATATCCCGCGAGAGTGTGGAGGTCGAGGCTTTTTAAACGCTAAGACCCTGCACAATCGTGAGATATGCAGTCTCAGGGAATACTTCCTAGAAACCGACGTGGTGATGCACCGAGATGTGGTCTCAGTGGATAAGGGCCTCACCCCGCTCTCCTTGGCTGACGAGAACTGGCGCAAACCTATAGTATTAGATACTAATGACCGCAGGGAGGTATGGCAGAGCAAAGAGCCACATGGGCGCTTTTACCGGGTCCTACATGTACCCGATATAGACATCTTAGCGTCCGTAACCTGGTTGCGATTCGGTGATCTCTTTGGGAAAAACCGAAGGTTTTGTCTTTGAGATTATGGATGAAGTTATAATGACGAACAGCTACCGGAAATATATTGTGAAAGACGGCACGGTTGACATCTGTCGGGCATGCCACCGTCCGGGGGAATCAATCCGACACATTATTTCTGGCTGTTCTCGTCTGGCTAACGGAGACTACTTGCATAGGCACAACCTTGTAGCCAGGATTATCCACCAGCAACTTGTGGAATCGGAAGTACCGTACTATAGGTATGCGCCCGACCCAGTTCTCGAAAATGGCAATATTACGTTGTATTGGGATCGATCTATCATCATCATCACTGACAGGAGTATTGTTGCTAATAAGCCAGACATAGTGGTGATAGATCGATTAAGGCGTCGCACAATGATTATTGATATAGCGGTCCCGCATGACGAGAACCTCGTAAAAGCTGAAAAAGATAAGCAGATTAAGTATCTTGACCTAGCTCACGAGGTTGTCGACATTTGGGATGTGGATACAGCAATCATTGTGCCGATAGTTGTGACGGCCAATGGCATAATAGCCAAGAGCCTCGACCAACACCTGAAGAGGCTCTCGGTAGGCAGCTGGATCAAGTGCTTAATCCAGAGAGTGGTACTTCTGGACACGGCGCGTATCGTCAGGAGGTTCCTCTCTCAGGAGCCCTGACCACCGGTAGCTTGGACCCTGTTCCCGATACCGGCGGGCTGCTATTTTTTATGTTTTTTTTTTTATATTTTTGTAAAAATATTTAAAAATGTAAATAATATGTTTTTAAATGGAATAAAGATATATTAATAACAATAAGCTAGCAACACTCACGTCAACAGAACGTCAAAAATTTCCATATTTTTATTAATTTTAGACGCAGTTTTTTTTTTGTTTGAGAAACCCAAAACAAGTCTGAAACTCATGATCGCAATATAATAAAAAAATACAACAACAACAGCAAAATCAATGAAATATAATACAATAATACCGAATCAGAGGACGGTGACATCTGTCATGTCATCTCTGACAAAACAAAAATGATGAAGAAGAAAATCAAATTTAAAATATGTTGACGAGATCTGCTGCACGAGCACGCCCACCACCTCCGGACTCTTCGCTCAGCTCCGCCTCGCCACCGCCGGTACCCAGCCCCACCGTGAGCGCTGTGACGACACCGGCCGCGTTAGTTGCGTCGAGCTCGAGCGATGAGTATTTTTCCCCGCCGACGTCGCCAACACCTGTACGTCGGCAGGGGAGAGGCCGGCCACCGAAGAGCTTGGGACTTAGGGGCCAACTGGCCCCGAGCCGGGTCCCCGCTGCCGGTGGTTGTGTGCAGCGCATGAGATGGACTCAGTCTATGAATGAGAACGTCATGCGCGCATATTACGGGTCTACAGAGGGGGGAACTAACCTCACTGCGTACCGTGTTAGGATGCTGTCTCTGTTCCAGAAACTAGAGCCAACCGTCAACGCCTCAGCCCAACGACTATCGGATCAGGTGCGAGTCATCCAACGCAATCACAGGTTGGACGATGCCGCACTTGATAGGCTGCGCTCAGAGGTACTGAGCAACCATATCGTCTCAACTCCGGCACAAACCGCGACACATGCATCAATCATTAATGCAATCCCGCCGCGGTCCAATCACGATGTTGAAGAGGAGGATGATAGGGTTGCCACAGTAAGTAGCCAGTGCAACGTCCGATTGAGAAGCGCACTGGACGATGCGTTTCGCGAGTATAGGTCCACTCCGACCGAACTTAGACCCCGACTACCGCGCCTACCCATGCACAAGAAAAATAGGGCGCTGGTATGTGCCTTTGACTCGCTGCTTAAGGATTTCTTCGAGAGCAGCGAGGATCTCGTTGATACACACTCGATCCTATATTGCGCGGCTGTTGCGGCATGTCGTTTAGCGAACGTGAAGTTCCCAAACTGTGACGGAGCTACGCGACCAAAACCAACCGTACCAGCCTGGCAATGCAGGATCGAGCGTCGTATTGATGGGGCCAGGGTACTCATCGGCAAACTATACTGCTTCAGGGAGGGAAATACACGACCACGAGTGATGCGCTTTGTAAGGCGGGCATTCTCGGGGACTGGAATCAGCCCTCGAGAATACATGTCTCGTGTCACAGAGCGCATCGACTTCCTGAAGCAGAAAGTTTGTGCATGGGCGAGCCGTATTCGGCGGTATAAGCGGCGGGTTGATCGATACACGCAAAATCGCATGTTCCAGAGCGATGAGAGGTGGGTATATAGAGCTTGGGAGCGACCTGAACAAAACGAGACAGACGTGTGCCGCCCCGATGATGCCACCACGACTGCGTTCTGGCGCAGCATCTGGTCGGTACCTGTCTGCCATGCTGAGGCTGACTGGATGCGGGATGTCAAGCGAGTGTGTGAAACTATACCAGAAATGGAAGTAGTCATTATCACGCCATCAGATATAGCTAGAGCGGTCCGTCCGTTACCGAATTGGAAATCACCAGGATCGGACGGACTGCACAACTTTTGGCTGAAATGGCTAACTAGTTCACACAATTGCCTGGCATCTCAGTTCCAGTCATCCTTAGAGTCTGGGTCGCTACCACAGTTTCTGACGACAGGCATTACCCACCTGCTCCATAAGTCAGGTAGTCCCGCGGAACCCAAGAATTATAGACCGATCACGTGTTTATCGACGGTCTATAAACTTCTTACATCCATTTTGAGAGCGAAAATTAACACACACATTGTCAGTAATTCGATTATGTCAGTCTCTCAAAATGGATGTAGGAACGGGTCCCGTGGCACTAAGGAGCTACTTCTCATCGACATGGCCATTAGCCAACAGGTTCGTCGATTCCGCAAGGATCTGTCGACTTGCTGGATAGATTATAAGAAGGCCTACGACTCGGTGCCACATACATGGCTCATGAGGGTGCTGGAGTTGTACAAAATAGATACGACTCTACGCACCTTCCTTGAATCGTGTATGGGGCAATGGAGGACAGTCCTTCGCTATCCGGGGTGTCGACAGATCCAGGGGAATGATGTGCCTGTATGGATTAAACGGGGAATATTTCAGGGTGACAGTTGAAGTCCACTTTGGTTCTGCTTAGCCCTGCTTAGAGGATTCTAAGCACGCTGCTGGAGGATTCAGGTCTAGGCTATCGGTTGAGGAGAGGTGGTCACGTCATATCTCACCTCCTCTACATGGATGACTTGAAAATCTTTGCCCCCAACAAATTGCAACTGATGGAGCTACTGAAGGTAACTGAAACTTTCAGTAGCGCTATCAGAATGGAGTTTGGTGTGGACAAATGTGCAGTCATGCATATAAAGCGAGGGGAGATAATGGAATCCGAGGGAATTCAACTTTCGGATTCCATACACCTTAGATCCGTCTCCTCACCCGAAAGCTATAAGTATTTGGGTATGTCGGAAGCGTTAGTCATTAACGTTACTGACATGAAGCAATCGTTGAAGGAGCGCTTTTTTGGCCGCCTGAAGAAGGTATTGATTAGTCCTCTTTCAGGCGGAAACAAGGTGCGTGCCTTCACCGGTTGGGTCATGCCGGTTTTGATGTACTCTTTCGGCATACTCAAATGGACTCAGACTGAACTCGACGCCCTGGATAGGAGGGTCCGTACACTATTGACCGCAAATCGGATGCATCACCCACGATCATCGGTGATGAGACTGTACATCCCGCGGAAGTGCGGGGGTCGAGGCTTTTTAAATGCGAAGACCCTCCACAACCGCGAGATATGCAGTCTCAGGGAATATTTTTTGAAAGCCGAAGTAGGTATGCACCGTGATGTGGTCGCAGTGGACAAGGGGCTCACCCCACTTTCCATGGCTAAGGAGAACTGGTGCAAACCTGTAATACTTACCACGAATGACCGCAGGGAGGTATGGCAGAGTAAGGAGCTTCACGGGCGCTTCTATCGGGCTCTTCATGAGCCCGATGTAGATTTTTTAGCGTCCGTATCCTGGCTTTTTTGGGGAAACTGAAGATTTTGTCTGTGCAATTATGGACGAAGTTATCTTGACGAATAACTACCGGAGACATATTATGAAGGACGGGACGGTTGACGTGTGTCGGGCATGCCACCATCCGGGTGAGTCTATCAGACATATTATCTCTGGTTGTTCTCGTCTGGCTAACGGCGAGTACTTTCACAGACATAACCAAGTGGCTAGGATTATTCACCAGCAACTTGCTTTGAAATAGAAACTTGTGAACTCTGAGGTACCGTATTACAAGTATGCGCCCGACCCAGTTCTCGAAAATGACCATGTCACGTTGTACTGGGATCGGTCTATCATTACTGACAGGACTATTGTCGCCAATAAGCCTGATATAGTGGTGATAGATCGATTAGCGCGCCGCGCAATGGTAGTCGATATTACTATTCCACATGACGAAAACCTCGTGAAAGCTGAGAAAGAGAAGCAAATAAAATATCTCGACTTAGCACACGAGGTTGTTGACATGTGGAATGTTAACTCGGCTGTCATTGTGCCGATTGTCGTTACGGCCAATGGCCTGATGGCTGAAAGCCTCAACCATCATCTGTCAAGGCTCTCGTTAGACGGCTGGGTCAAGGGCTTGATTCAGAAGGCAGTACTCCTCGATACGGCCCGCATTGTGAGGAGGTTCCTGTCTCTGGAGTCCTAACCACCGGTAGCTTGGACCCTGCTCCCGACACCGGCGGACCACTATTTTTTATATTTTTAAGTGTTTTTTATACCTTTTTTCAAGAAATATTTAAAAATATATTTTATATGTAAAAAAATAAATAAACGAAATAATAATAACCCCACCGCCGTATCTCTACGTTGACGTCGTGGTGGGGCTTGCGCGCTCCGAACTCTAGGTCTGTGGCAGTAGAGTTTACTTTGCCGGAACGGGTCTAGGGTAAGGAGCCAAACCAAGAGAGATACAGAAACCCGCAGGGCATCATGTGGCGAGCTGTTGGGCAGTAGCGACCCCACGGACCCTATCTCAAGGGAGAAGTCTTGTTCCTCATCGCTGGCTTGCCTTTATTGGCCGGCTGGCGTGAACACTGACGAGGAACAGAGCTCCCACCTCATTCTTGCCTTTATTGGCCGGCTTGAGTGGAAATTCGCAAGAGCAAACGTGCTCGGAGGAAGGAAGTATTCCAGTAAGATGCTGGTAGGGATCTTGACCGTACTTCCGGGATTGTCCTGATAGCCGTGAAATACCTCTCCACTCCTCACAAGCACCTCAGGACATGTTGCCCCCTTGTCACTACGTCACTATGTGCTAGCGGCCGTTTTCGGGGGCCCATTATTGAGTGTGCAAGTCATCCCCTGCCATTTTGTCGGTGTATTTTATATAAAGCATTGGTCAGGTAGGGGCCATAGCCTTTCTATAGTCTTAGGAAACCGATCCACTATAGCCTCCCAAACCCATAGCCAAATATTTTTGTTCCCGTGTTCTGCAATAGTCTTGCATCAACCGGGGGTTGTCCTTGGGTGCACCTTCATAGAGCAAACAGGGATAATCGTCGGTTGGTGCCTCATTCCATTACAATTGTCTAAGGGGCCTCTGCGAGTTAGCTTCGGCCCCTCGTACGCCTTCCAAAGGTCCGGGATCCCATGGTCCCGAGATATGTAAGGACATAATAATAATAATAACTGGCAACACCGTGTCAACAGAACGTCTCCGTCTCCGTTTTCCAAATTTTACTAAAGATAATAATTTCGACAAATTTTACAAGAGTTTTACAATATATACAAAACCAAGCCAATATATTCAAAACCATTGAAAATTTAAAAAGAGACCATTACACAACACCAAAATGTAACAAAATTTAATTAATAAAATAAATTATTTAAAAAACAAAAAACCCGACTGCAAAAACACATAACTGAAAAGGGAAAAACAAGCAGGCGGGGACTATCAAAAGTTACACCATATTTCAGGTTATTCGACTGTCCCCGCCTGCAAGACCAAAATTATATAGATTATAATGCTTGTTTTTCCCTTTTCAGTTATGTGTTTTTGCAGTCGGGTTTTTTGTTTTTTAAATAATTTATTTTATTTAAGCTTTTTAGTTTTATTAATATATATATTTGTAAATTACTCATTACTAGCTTGTATTTGATACCAATATTGTTGCAATTAATTTAAAAACTTCCTTTTTTTTGTATTTGCAGATGCAATTTATAAATATGTATTATATAGCCTATGTCACTCCTACAATTAAGACGAATCTAAGGACACCTCATATGTTAAAATCCATCAAGCCGTTTAGGCTACAGAGCGTGCCAAAGAAATAGACATACATACATACATACTCTCGAACAAAACATTACCCTCCTGAGGCAGTCGTCGGGTACAAACCGCCCGAATCGGAGGTGACATGACAGATTTCACCTCGCCCCCCGGTCGCAGACTGTTGTAGTTTTACCTCAGTTAGACACACATCAAGCTGACGAGGGGAGTGACGACAGGGCTACAAACGTAAGTACCCAGTGCAATGTGGAATTGAGGAGTGCTTTGGAGGATGCGATTCGAGAATATCGGAACATGTCACCCGATCTAAGGCCACGCTTACCTCGTTTGCCCATGCATAAGAAAAATAGGGCGCTAGTGGCAGTTCTGGATTCGCAGTTGTCAAACTATTTTGATGACTGCGAAGACCTTACTGATACTCATTCCATTATGTACTGCGCGGCTGAAGCGGTATGTCTTGTAGCTCACGTAATATTTCCTAATGATTCTAGAGCTACACGACCGAAACCAACCGTACCAATTTGACAGTGCAGAATTGAACGCCGTATTGGTGGGGCCAGAGCGCTCATCGGCAAACTAATCTGCTTCAGGGAGGGCAATACTCGCCCTAGAGTGATGCGCTTTGTGAGGCGGGCGTTCTCAGGGACTAATATCGGCCCTCAGGACTATATGTCCCGTGTCACAGAGCGCATCGACTTCCTGAAGCAGAAAGTGTATGCATGGGCGAACCGTATTCGTAGGTATAAGCGGCGAGTGGACCGATACACTCAGAATCGCACCATCCAGAGCGATGAAAGGTGGGTTTATAGGGGTTGGGAGTAGCGAGACCAAGGTGTGACTGACACGTGCCTGCCAGATGACGATGTCATGTGTTAGTTTTGGCGCAGGATCTGGTCAGTGCCTGTCAGTCACACCGAAGGTGATTGGGCTCGAAAGGTCGAGCGAGCCTGCGATCCATTACCAGAAATGGGGGCTATTACCATCTGCCCCCAAGATGTAGCTCGTGCAGTCCGTCCGTTACCTAACTGGAAGTCCCCAGGGCCGGACGGGCTGCACAATTTCTGGCTCAAATGGTTTTTAGGGTCACACGCTCGCTTGGCGGCTCAGTACCAGACTGCTCTGGAATCTGGTTCGCTGCCCCAATTCCTAACGATAGGCCTTACCCAACTGCTCCATAAATCAGGTAGCACCGCGGAACCCAAAAATTATAGACCGATCACGTGTTTACCGACGGTATATAAAGTTCTTACATCCATTTTGAGAGCTAAAATTAACAAACATATAGACACCAATTCCATCATGTCTGCCTCTCAAAATGGATGTAGGAACGGGTCCCGCGGTACTAAGGAGTTACTCCTCATTGATATGACCATTATCCAACAGGTTCGTCATTTCCGAAAGGATCTGTCGACATGTTGGATAGATTATAAGAAGGCCTATGACTCGGTGCCACATACATGGCTCATGAGGGTGCTGGAGTTGTATAAAGTAGATGCAACTCTGCGCACCTTCCTGATGTCGTGTATGGGGCAATAGAGGACGGTCCTTCGCTATCCAGGATGTCGAAATATCCAGAGGAATAGCAAACCGATAAGGATCGAGCGGGGCATATTTCAGGGCGATAGTTTGAGTCCGCTTTGGTTCTGCTTAGCCTTGAATCCTCTAAGCACACTGCTGGAGGATTCAGGTCTAGGCTATCGGTTGAGGAGAGGTGGTCAGGTAATATCTCACCTCCTCTACATGGATGACCTAAAACTCTTTGCCTCCAATAATTTGCAACTGATGGAGCTACTGAATATAACTGAAACTTTCAGTAGCGCTATCAGGATGGAATTTGGAGTGGATAAAAGTGCGGTCATGCATGTAAAGCGAGGGGATATTGTGGAATCCGTGGGAACCCAACTCTCGGATTCCATAAACCTTAGAGCCCTCTCCGCATCCGAAACCTACAAGTATTTGGGTATGTCGGAAGCATTGGGCATCAATGTTACTGACATGAAGCAATCGTTGAAGGAGCGCTTTTTTGACCGCCTGAAGAAAGTATTTAATAATCTTCTATCAGGCGGAAACAAGGTGCGCGCCTTCAACGGTTGGGTCATGCCCGTTTTGATGTACTCTTTTGGCATACTCAAATGGACTCAAACCGAACTCGACGCCTTAGATAGGAGGGTCCGTACGCTGTTGACTGCATATCGAATGCATCACCCACGGTCATCGGTAATGAGACTGTATATCCCGCGAAAGTGTGGAGGTCGAGGCTTTTTAAACGCTAAGACCCTCCACAATCGCGAGGTATGCAGTCTCAGGGAATATTTCCTAGAAGCCGACGTGGGGATGCATCGAGATGTGGTCGCGGTGGACAAGGGCCTCACCCCACTCTCCTTGGCTAAAGAGAACTGGCGCAAGCTTGTAGTGCTTGACACTAACGATCGCAGGGAGGTATGGCAGAGTAAGGAGCTTCACGGACGCTTTTTCCGGGCCCTACATGAACCCGATGTAGATTTCCAAGCGTCCGTAGCCTGGCTTCGTTTCGGTGATCTCTTTGGGGAAACCGAAGGTTTTGTCTGTGCAATTATGGACGAAGTTATCATGACGAAGAATTACCGGAGATTTATTGTGAAGGACGGTACGGTTGACATGTGTCCCGTCCGGGAGAATCAATCCGACACATTATCTCCGGGTGTTCTCGTCTAGCTAACGAAGAGTATTTGCATAGACACAACCTTGTAGCCAGGATTATCCATCAGCAACTTGCTCTTAAATACAGCCTTGTAGAATCTGAAGTGCCGTACTACAGGTGTGTGCCCGACCCAGTTCTCGACAGTGGAAATATCACTTTGTACTGGGATCGATCCATCATCACTGACAGGACTATTGTTGCCAATAAGCCTGACATAGTGGTGGTGGATCGAACAGAGCGGCGCGCAATGATTGTTGACATAACAGTCCCACATGACGGGAATCTCGTGAAAGCCGAGAAAGATAAACAGATCAAGTATCTTGACTTGGCTCGCGAGGTTGTCGACATGTGGGATGTGGATTCAGCAATCATTGTGCCGATAGTCGTATCAGCCAATGGCTTAGTTGCCAAGAGCCTCGACCAACACCTAAGGAGGCTCACGTTGGACGGCTGGATTAAGGGCTTGATTCAGAAAGCGGTACTTCTGGACACGGCCCGCATTGTTAGGAGGTTCCTCTCTCTGGAGCCCTGACCGCCGGGTAGCTTGGACCCTGTTCCCGATACCGGTGGGCTACCATTTTTTTTGTATATTTAAATGTTTTTATATATTTTTTTTTATATTGTAATATTTAAAAATAGAATTATAATTTGTATATAATGAAATAAAAGATAATAATATGAATAATAAAGTATTTATTTCCCAAAACACATAGCACTTTGCACTGTATACATTGTTTGAAAATAATATTTACATTATGATGCAATAGTAGACTCTATCTTTTAAACTAGGACTAGCCTGTATCTTAAAAGATAGGAATAATCTTATGTATGTACACAAAAATACATCAAATTTTAAGAAAATGCCCGATATCCACAGTTTAAATACCAGGAATAAACATAATCTTGCTGTACTTCACACTCGCCTGCACAGAGTAGGCAACTCGTTCATGGTCAATGTACACGCTTTACAACAAACTTCCTATTGATATTCGAAAATTACCCATTAAACGATTTAAAAGCCGAGCTGCTGAAGCTGAGCCGTCTGAAATAATTTAAAACAAAACTTTGTAAAAAAGTGTATTATAAAATTTCTGATTATTTAGAAGACCAAAAAGCTTGGGATTGAGCTGCTCGCTCTGCCAAGCATTGTGATAAAACCGTAAAACTTTTTGTATTTTAATTATTATGCAAAATCATCATTATATACATTTAGGTATATATACATATTGACATTGATGAATATTTTAAACAAAATTACGTGAATATTTATGTACCTTTAAAAATTATATTACTTTAATGATTGTGAATGTGAGCACTTTCTTTTTGTTTTTTTTCTCTCAGTTTTAATGATAGTCTGGTACTTTGAGTGCTTTATGCGGCCTACCCAAATGTCCTTTCCTTGGTATTGTTCGCGGAGTCGTTGAGCTCCTTAAGTTCTGAGTTGAGCTACACGATTACTGACAAATGCTTGCACAGACTGGATGGGTCCACTCAAATTTGTGTGTTTCTTTCCTCAAAAGACCATTTCAGACATGGATCTACATGATCTTCACATGATCTGACCAAGATTGTCTGGACTTTAACCTATTGACCGCCACGTCAAAAAAGCAAAGACGTGCTCTCGGCGTCCTTAAAATCTGTCATGTAGTCGGGACCGCGGCGTGCTGGGCACTTTTTGCTTCGTCATCTATACACGACTGTGGCGGTCAAAAGGTTAAAAGAAACTTCGACCCTTGAGTTTGTTTCGCCATTTCTTCTCAGGGGTAGTCAGATAGGAAATGTCGACTCCATCTAGCTTGTTTTTTTATATTTTTTTTTAATATGACGTGTAAAAGATGTTCTGAAATCCTATTTACAGAATAAACAATTGCATTTCATTTGGAAAATACGTGAAGCCGTTGGTCCCGGCTGTCATTCGTAGATCTCTGACAGTCGTTACGGATTAGTCAGAAGCCCAAATCTCCTACAACCAGTCCTACTATTAAGGCGTATCGTATTACATTAGGTCATCCCTAATACCCCTCCCTCTGTTGGGATTTATTTTGTGTCCGTAGGTGTGTCCGAAACAAACCCAGAGGTCAGTGTCTTTTAAAGTCCAGGCATAATCATCAGATCAAGTGAAGACCATGTCGACTGGTGTCAGAAATGGTCTTTTGAGGAAAAACCACACAGATTGAGTGGACCTATCCAATCAGTCCAGGAATTTGTCAGTAATCGTGCAGCTCAACTCAGAACTTAAGGAGCTCAACGATTCGACAAACCAAACAATACCAAATAAAGGACATTTGGGTAGGCGGCTTAAATGACTCAAATTGCCATTTCCTGTGCGTTTCCCAAATAAGTATTGTTTCTTTCTTTCTTTCTAATGATGGAGCACCCAAATTGATGTGTGGGTAAATAGAAAAAATAGACAGTCATGGGGACTGCCCACAGAAGTGAAAACTTAAAGCTCAACGCGCCTAAAGAAGTTTTCACTGCAAAAAGATGTTTTTTTCATTTTTATTAATTGCTTTAATGCAACACTCATAATAATCAACAGTATCATCAGCGCCATCAGATGATCAGACAGCGTACATTTATCTGTCTTCCTTCCTAAGGTCTTAACGTTCACTCTGGAATATTACCGTTCGTCTGTTTAATTTTACTGGAGGCAATATAATTACATCACTTTAAGACAAATTGAATCATTATATTATCTAGAACCTAAACTATTACATTATATTTAATATTTCCAGAAGACAATCATGGCCATCGAGAAAAAAGTTACTTCTAAATGAAAATGATTAATATGGATGTCAAAATTAGAATATAATATAGATTATCTAAAACACAATTTAAACAATGCACAGTATACACAAATTAAGCTTTTCACGTGGTCATTTAATTTCTCTTACTGCTACTACAGCATGTCGATGACGCGAACCCATAAGTTTTCCCCTACCAAGAATTGCTGATCGCGCCTAAAGAAGTTTACACCTTCAAAATCGCGTCAGGCCGTGTTCTAACTGAAAGCGACTGTCGCGCGAACGTACGTGATCGTCGCGCTTGTTTATATGAATACAAGCTTCTGGCTGCGACTTCGCCCGCGTGAAATTTCTCGTTTTAACATAAAATATATCCTATGACAGTCTGTAATACTGTTCAGTTTACCATTAGTGAAAGAATTTTCGGAATCGGGCCAGTAGTTCCAAATATTACCTCCAACATAAACCTAAAAAAAAACATAAAAAACAAAAATCTCTTGATGTATACCTACTAATATTATAAAGAGAAAAGATTTGATTTTTTGTTTGTTCGTTTGTATGTAATGGATAAACTCAAAAACACCTAAACTGATTTAAAAAAAAAACATCTGTATACGTAGTTGGGCCATAAGTTCTGTGACATAGGTAAAATTTAGAATGCAAGCCGAGGAAAATATTATGGGCATTCAAAATTTTAATATTTTTAATGAAAATAAAAACAACGGGTTTCTGGAATTTTGTTCATTTCTAAAATACAGTGGACGCGCAAAGAAGACAGATTCGCAGTAATTGCATTGCATCGTTGCGATCACGCGCCAACTGAGATTTTCAAACTGCTGAAAAATTTTAAAATTCCATTGAGATTTATTTATCGTAATATCAAACGATTCAGGGAAGATTCAATATTAGAAGATAAACAAAGGAGCGGTCGACCTCGTACTGTTCGGACTCCAGCGGTCATCAAAGCAGTGAAGGCGCGAATTCAACAAAATCCTGTCCGCAAGCAAAAAATGTTGGCTCTGCAGATGGGACTAAGCAGAACTACTGTTAAAAGGGTGTTAAATGAAAACCTAGGACTGCGTGCTTATACAAAAAAAAACAGCACATCTTCTTAACGCACGGCTGAAGAAAATCAGACTCGAAAGAAGCCAGGTTTTGTTAAGGCGGTACGCGGGAAAAAAATACCGCGATATACTTTTTTTGGACGAAAAAATGTTTAATGTTGCGAAGAAACAAAATGATAAAGTGTATGCACACTAGTGAAGAAGCAAGCAGA
This sequence comes from Atethmia centrago, assembly GCA_905333075.3. Classification (NCBI taxonomy): domain Eukaryota; kingdom Metazoa; phylum Arthropoda; class Insecta; order Lepidoptera; family Noctuidae; genus Atethmia; species Atethmia centrago. Next base: position 23,958,740 of record HG995385.1, read on the forward strand.
CGTGTGCCACGTGTTCAGCGTGGTCATCACCCTTCGGCATTCATGGTTTGGTTTTGGGTGTCCTATTTGGGTCCAACGGAGGTGTTTTTTTGTGAAAAAGGAGTGAAAACCAGTGCCCTCGTATATCAAAACACCTAAAAAACATTGTGGAACCTCTTTCACAAGCAATGTTCGAAAACAGGCACTGGGTATTCCAGCAGGATTCTGCGCCAGCTCATAAGGCGAAAAGTATACCCAAAACTGGCTCACGACCCGTGGAATCGACTTTATCAGGCATGAGGATTGGCCCTCATCCAGTCCAGCATTGAATCCCTTGGATTACAAAATATGGCAGCACTTAGAGAAGGTCTGCGCTAAAACCCATCGCAACTTGGAGTCACTAAAAGCATCCCTGATTAAAGCAGTCGCCGATATTGACATGAACATCTTGACTGGCCTTGCAGATTGAAGGCTTGTATCGAAGCAAGAGGAGGACATTTCGAATAATTTTAATGTGGTTTAAATCTGTATTTTATGCCCTTTCATTTGATATATAAATGGTTGTAGTGCGTAACTCATTGTGTCATTTATTTAACTTTCCATAATATGTGACAACACTTGTGACCAGACTACGTAGACATTGTGTATCTTACGACTTCCACGCGAACGAAGTCGCAGGCAGCACCTGGTGCTTGCAATAACCGGCTCAATCAAGACGGAATGTGCTAGTAACAAGTACTTAGTTTTACTGACTAAAAACAATGAATCTTAAATATAAAAAAGCAGGACTAGCTGCTGGACGCTCCTGGTTTGCTGGCTGCCTTTATTTTAGCTGCCTTCTCCACATTCGCTGCTCTCGTCTAGAATAAAGAATATTGTACGAAGGTTAATTTCAAAATACACACATTTAAAAAAAGAGAAATTAACCAGGAATAAGAATATTTTTTTTCTCCTACAGACCGCATTTCGGTCATGGCGACCTATCTCAGCGGAGACCAGCCTTACGCCCAAAACACATAACCGCGTTGCGGCGTCGCAACGCGACTCAACGCGTTACTGAACGTTGCGTTGCGGCGTCGTGAAAAATAGCGTTTTATTGTCGTACTGTAGGATAACCAGTTCGTCGTGATTTTTGAGTGTGGATAGACGTCTCTCTGCCATGGTTCGTAATAAACTTATTGCTTATTTGTTATTAAGAAGACATTACTCTATTTTAAATAAACGACAAAGAAGATACAGGATACATCCATTTAATAAGGCTATGAATTCGCGCCGCGGTGCACACCGCAAAATTCTACGTAGCTGCGGGCGGCACTGCCGATTTTAGCTGCGCGGCACCGCAACGCGGTTATGTGTTTTGTCCCTTACCGCGGGAGATATTATAATGCACAAGTGTGTGCGCTGACACAGGTGCACTCTCTTTCCTCACTCTCATAGTCCGATGGGACGGCAATCCGACACTCCGACGCACCTGGGTATCACACCGCCAACTTCCAAGCTCCGGGCTGTTGGAAAAACCCAACAACACTTTGCCTAACCCGCGAATCGAACCCAGGACTCACGCTCAGCAGTCGCGCTTGTGACCACGAGACCAACGGGGCAGGAGGTGTGAAATGTATTAAGGTTAACTGTTATTTTATTTGAAGGCATACATATTATAAATTAAAGTTTCTGACTGTGCGATCGCGTTGTTCTTCAACTATGCGACGGACTTTGAAGTAATGTCGTATTTGCTTAGAATGCCCAGTGCTCACAAAGACTTGAGAGGTTGGGTCACGATGTAAAAATTGACAACATTGAACCGTGACATAGATGACTGCCATGACACTCCAGTGTTTACGGCAGTTTCCACCATAATTTGGAGAATTTATTCCAGAAGGAATAAATTCTCGTAACGGCCGCGACTTAGGAGTTGTAGGTCGTAGGTTCGAACCCAGACAGGCGCTTTACTATGTGTAAATTATTTCATCACCACTGCTCTCAAAACGGCGAAGGAAAACATCGTGAGGAAACCGACATATCCTAGAACCAAAAATTCGAAGACATGTGACATCTACCAACCCGCACTGGGCCCGCGTGGTGGATCACGGCCCACTCGCTCTCACAGAGAGGAGGCCTGTGTCCCAGCAGTGGGAACATTATAGGCTGATTATGTATGTTATGTATTCCAGAAGGTTTATATGTATATTATATTGATATTAAATTTAGTTGTTTTGGCTCATAAGTCATCATATGCCTAATCTTTTCCCAACCACATTGGGGTTGGCTTCCTTTCCTTTCTAGCTGAATATGTTGTGGCATTATGGTAGTTCACAGTTATCTGGGCTTCCGGTTGCCCTTTTGTACGTAGGTAATAGAATGCTAGGCGTATTTTCATGAGGTACATTTGGTACGTTTGCTGGTATCCATTCTGAACCTGATGATGGTGGAGAACTGGGCTGTGATGACAACTTCTGATCAGAAATTAAGTGCAGTGTAGATCCTTTCCTTTCTAGCTGAATACCAGTATTTTACATGGAGCGACTGCCTGTGTGACCTCCAGAAACCAGTAACTGGGTAACACAATACCCTTTGGTAAAACTGGTTGTCATACTTTCGGGGTTGTGCCGACTCATAACAACTGACGAAGATCTACAAATGAAAGCCGGGACCAACAGGTTATCGTGCTTTCAGAGTCACGGCCCAAGACCAAGACCCCTTCTTGGTATGTAAAGACGGTCACCCATGCACGGACCAACCGCGGCAAGCGTAGCTTAACCTGATCGATCGACACATGCAGTAGTAGTATTTGGCCATGAGCCCCTCTAAACACAGAGATAATCATTTCAAGAGTGTAAATGGGAAGTTTAATTTATTTTAATAATTACCTGTAATGACTGAACTCTCTTGTGCAATGACATCATTGAATTTGATATGGTCACCAGTTTTTCCCTATTGGTTGCTATGTCTGCCAGCTGAAACAGAAATAATGTTTATTAATAAATTGAGTAAACCCCCTATTGAAATAAATGAGGCTTTAGAAAATGATTTAACCTTCTTCCCACTCTCAAAAGGGCCCTTAGAGATGACGTTACAAATGAATAAAAAGCAGCCCTTTTGGACAATAACACAATGTAGGTATGTTTTTTTATTTATTGAGAATCTGTATAAAGAATAACATATGTCTGCCAAACTGCATTTAATAATAGTTTGGCAGCAGTTGCCCTCGATTGTGAACTTAGTTTCATGACAAACAATATTTATTTGCATTCTTTTATTTTATAATCAAGTTAGACATAAGGAAAATGAGGATCAAATTCAACTATGAATGTTTACAGTTATAAATAATTATGATCACATAGTTAGTAATTATGTGAGGGGCTTGTGGCTAAGTAATAACAGCCGCACGGGTCGATCGATCAGGTTAAGCTACGCTTGCCGCGGTTGGTCCGTGGATGGGTGACCATCTTTACATACCAATACCCCTCCGTGCCTCGGAAAGCACGTTAAGCCGTTGGTCCCGTTACGGGTTAGTTGTTACGGGTCATCAGAAGATCAAAAGTCTGACAACCAGTCTTACCAAGGGGTATCTTGTTACCCAGTAGGTTGCGGAGGTCAGATAGGCAGTCGCTCCATGTAAAATACTGGTATTCAGCTGTATCCAGTAAGACTGGAAGCCGACCCCAACATAGTTGGGAAAAGGCTCGGCAGATGATGATGAGTTAGTAATTATGTGCAAAGTAAAATACCAGTGCATCAAGCATGACATCATTCTGTAGGTCTTCAAGCTTTCGCCTCTCTGAAGTGAGCATGCCCTGGACAGCATCTTGTTTTTCTCTGAAATAATGGATACATTTTCTACAGGATTAATACTGAACTCAGGAAGGGAGGGATTCATACACCCAGGAAGATATCGAAACAAATTGACTTTAAAGCTAATAGTTTGTTACGAATTTATAGTTACGAGGCAAGCCTTTTAAGTTTTGTTGTTTGAAGAAAAAAACACAACTAGAACCTTATAGTACTTTTTATTGTTTTTCAAAGTATTCACAACGTAGCTTAATACACTTTTCCATTCGCTCAAACCAGTTATTGTAACATTTATTCCAATCTAAAGTGGGGTGTTCAAAATGGCTGACTTGAAAGCGTCGACTGCTTCTTCACCGGACTGGAACCTTTGACCACGAAGACTTTTCTTAATTTTAGAAAATGTCAAGAAATCGTTAGGGCTTAGGTCAGGACTGTATGGAGGATGGTCAAGAATTTCTACTTTTTCCTGCTTCAAATACTTAATCGTTTGACGAGCGCTGTGTGAGCTTGGGTTGTCGTGGTGCAGGATGATGCGTCGCTTTGAGTTAGATTTTCGAAGTTCGGCGATGACTTGTGGTAAACAAACTGTGGTATACCACTCTGCGTTAACCGTTCTACGATCTTCAAGTGCAATAGTCGCATGGTACGGAGCGAGAGGGCATGGGCAGCCGTCACCTCCTTCTGCGAAGCAGTAATGCTCGCGAAGGAGGAGGCGGGACGGTTGAGGGAAGGGCATGTTTCGCGCCCTCTCGCCTCTAGCCGCCACAGGAGACGCCCTGGGCGTCGGGAATCCCAGGCGGATTTCCGGCCACCGTAGGCGCGGGCTTGCGGACGGTGAGCAATGGGTAGCTCACCGTCCGGAAAGGACCAGACCCGGGTCGATGGCGCGTCGTATTCCACGCGCGCCTCAAAGAGATGTCAGCACAAATGTAGGGGTCCACTAGGGCCGATGCCTGCCGGGGTCGCGGGAAGGTACTTATGGGTCACCGAGTCCCCTGGCAACACAGGCAACAGGAAGGAATACGGGTGGGTTTTAGTCAGTAAGAGTCTGACACACCCTCCCGCTCCGCCCAGAGCGGGAGAAGTTATTTGATGATTTCCCACCCTTTAAAAAAAAAAAGTGCCATAGTCGCAACATGGCCGGTTTTTCCAACGAACTTGTTTTTCCATCTTCTTTGAAGTGCTTCGACAACAAACAACTTTAGTCGGCTTTGGCTCGTCTTGAAAGACCCATATTGTAGATTGTTGTTTGGAATCAGGATCGTAGGGATAGATCCAAGATTCGTCACCACTGATGATGTCGTAGACGTGATTTGACTCTCCTCGGTTGAACCTTTGCAGAGTTTTCTTACACCATCTGACGCGGGCCGCCTTGAGATCGTCGGAAAGCAGATGCGGTATCCAACGGCAAACTAGCTTTCTCACACCAAGCGCTTCATGCAAGATCTTCTGAATGGTTGTCCCTGAGATGCCTAATAGAGCCTCTATCTCTCTATATACGTCACATGACGATCTTCGAGAATTAGTTGTCTCACAGCAATGATGTTATCTTCAGTGAAGGCGGATTTTGGGAGTCCTTCGCGAGATTTGTCACTAACACTAGGATGTCCACACTGGAATTCTAAATACCAGCATTCGACAGTCTGCAGACATGGGGCTTCATCACTGAACACAGATGTTAGCTCTCTAAAACACTGAAGCCTCTTCTAAAGTTGTAGAAAATGATTGCACAAACATTTTCCTTAGAATGATTCATTTTCGTACATAACCTGACAGATTCCAATCGACCCTGTGACTAAACAATAGCATTAATCCTAATACTTTCAACTGTTTTGAGATTCAAAATTTAAACACATTCGAATATAGAACAGTTCCAAATTCAAAATTGCCGGGAAATATGGAAACGACAGAACTTAAAAGGAATGCCTCGTATGCATGATTTAAAATGTTATCACATATTTTAACGAAGAGCTGAGGAATAACTAATTTATTAGTTAATTGGGCACTCCTTGCGGGGCTCCACGTCGCTGTCAATGCGGTGAAGGAGTCGACGTGCCTTGGACATCATGGTCTATCTTGCAGTAAGAGCTCTGTTGTTTTAGAACACAATGGCTTGGCACGTGACTATGGGAAGAGGCCAGGCGGAATGACCATAATGCCATGGAAGTTGGATAGGCCTTTGGTGAGGGATGCAAGCTGTATCCACACTCGCACCTTCCCATCTTCCTAGCACGGCGGGCTGTGCTGGGGCGGCTGCTGCAGGAGCAGAAGACCTCAAACGGCGCAAATATAACATTTTATTGGGAGCTATATGTTTGAGCCGTTTGGGGTTGAAACACCTTGGGCCTTGGTGTCCGAGTGCTCATTGAGTATTTCAGGACATTGCCAAGCAGGTTGTGGGGTCTTCGCGTGACCAGAGGGCTGGCATTTTGTTAGCCCAAAGAAGCTTTGCCATCCAACGTGGCAATGCTGCCGGCTTTTAGGGCACTTTCCCATTGACAGCAATGCAGACAAATTTTTTGATGCCCAATGAGCTCTTTCGCCTTTTTGTTATTTTTATTATATCATACTTGTATATCTTGAAGGTATTTTTTAAGATTATTATATAGAATAGGTTACAGTAAAGTGGTCTAATAAATTTGCAAATTAAACTAATTTATTAGTAACATTAAAACTTACGTTAATTCCTTTAAATGGGTATTAATGGTTGTTAGCGGTGGTTCATACATCTCCATAATACCTTTGGCTAGTAGTTGCACAGTCTTTGCTTCTTCTTCGGTTGAACTGAAAATGGTTTTGACAATGTACCAGAATAAACCAAAATATCAACACAAACAAAGTGGTTGTAGGATTGGGGACGAAAATCCGTACATACCTTTCCATTTTGTTGTACAGATGTCTTTTCTAGTCTTAAATTAATGTTTTTATTATGGTTTCAATTATATTTACAGAGAAAATGAAAGTTTTGTTTGTTTCCTTCCTGAAGGCTGAAACTTCAAACTGATGACAGTGTTGCCAGACGCCGAAGGCGTGTCCTCGTACAGATATGGTCTGAAATCTCGTATTTTGTCAACACAACCTCGTACATACCATTTATTTAATAAGTTGCTTAAAATCTATTGATTTTCTTGTCAACTATCTCATAACCAAGCACTCTACAAAGCAGTTTCGTCAAAAAGTGTCCATGTGGACGCAGGTGGCAGGTCGTACAACCGGAATTTTGCATTGGATACTGTATGTAGTATCCGAACTGTACCTACTATAGTGGACGTGGAGTAGAGTGGAATTAACATAGACATATTTTCTACGTTAACTTAACATCTTAAAGAAACAATACAAGTAAAATGAATGAAATGTAACCTTTCGTACGTACACACCATTCATTCATTTCGTATAATCAGAGGCGCGTTCCAAAATATGACTTGTATCAACGAATCTCGTACAAAATCGTACGAGGATGGATGTAAGTTCGTACCTCGTACCAGGACCACTAAATCTCGTACATGTACGAGAAACCTCGTATGGATGGCAACACTGACTGATGACCACAGAGTATTTTTTTCTAAGCTGATGACCTGATGACATTTCATGAATGACAGCTGCGTAACGGATGACAAACAGCAATTCTCGCCTTATTGAATGACGACATGTCCGCATGTCATATATGTGCGCATTTTAATGCTGCGTTTTGGTAGCCGAACATGTTACAAAATCAAAAAAGAGTTCCTGAAACCTTTTTAATGAGGATAAAAACTGTTACTTGCTCTCATCAGATGTCGATACTATCCAACGTCTAAGAATTTGGCAGCTTGCTGTCACTATTCATACATTTTTTGTAAACAAGCGGCTTCTATCACGCATAATTAATTTACCTTAAGAAACCTAAAGACTTTTATGGGAGAAATTTATATACAGGTGATAATCCCAAGATCTCGGCAAGTGTAGTGTGGGACGCCCCCAGCTAGATGGACCGACGACCTTAAAAAGGTGGCTGGGCAGACTGGATGCGGAAGGCGGAGGACTGGGTGTTGTGGCGCAGCCTAGGAGAGACCTATGTCCAGCAGTGGACTGTTGTAGGCTGAATTGATTGATTGATGATCCCAAGAGCACTAAGTATTTTTTTTTACCTACAGGCATTTGTGATGTGTTATTATATAAACTATAGTAAAGGCTAAAATTAACATTTCTGAAGTTTTTCAGTCAAGAAGATCATCTTCGAGTTGGTTTTCAGCTCTGATCAGGTTATTTCTGTCGTACGCCTCCAGTATTCAACAAAAAAAAAACTTAAAAACAACAAACACAAAATAAACTATAAAAAAACATTCATAATCTATTGATTTTTCCACTACAGCTGCTTTTGTACCGGTGGTCGACGCTTCCCCTGTCCTTAGCTTGTCTTTTAGTAGTGGTACCAATGGGGTACACTCCAATCGCATACATATTTTTCTAGTTTTCGTTTAATTTGTGATCGACACAAAAAAAAGTAACAATGGCTGTTTGTAAACAAACAACTGTGCTGCCACCTATGACGAGCATTTCAGTTTTTAACCCCATTCTAACTAGATAAGCCCAAGGCCGCACTATGGTTTCTTGCCACGTGTGGTTATCCTAAAACCACTAAGGTGCTCGCATTTCGGGACATAAATGAGTCAGCTGAAAACCACCTGTTCGTGCCATTGCATGGCTTTCTTTATTTACTTTGACAAAATTCTATGGCTAGACACCGCGCCAACCACAGTGCGACCTAGCGCTTATTTGTAAACACACCTGTCGCGAATTTCTGCCATAATGACGTTTAAAACAATGTTGCCAAATTTCTATATGCGTTTCGTTGGTTCAATTAACTATAATTCCCGTATATCAGTATTTTTGTTATCGAAATCTACGAAATAGCAAGTAAAAGTGACGTTGAAAGATTTGATAATAAATAGTTAGTCCAATAAAAAGTCTTGCAAAATCACACTTTTTTACTTTTTATTTATTTGGCTTGAGAAATCCGGTTATCAGTAATCAACTCTAAGGGAAACGAAACGCAGCTTTTTTATGGCCGCTAGATTCCCCTTGTTTTGACGTTCTTTCATTTCATATTTCGTAAAACGAGAGGGGATTTCTTATTAGCGACGGTATAACGAGCACGATTACGCTGCATTTATCCGTTAATAATACAACAAAGCCGTCAAACTGGAAGTTCTGCAGGTTACGAGAGAGGACGCCGATATGACGTCCGTGGCTAGGAGACGAGATCACGAAGATTCCGGAGAATATTCGGACGCATCGCAGGATATCGGACTCAATAACTCCGGGAACGTAAGTACAGGGTCTAGTCACAATAGCGTAAACTTTCGTTTTGGCGCTAAAAAGTATTACGGCGTACTTTCTCTCGGTCGTTCGCGTGACGGAATGTCCATTTCTTTTAGTACCTACTATTGAGGTCACGAATTGGGCACCACTCACTGAAACGCCGCTGATGTGTTTAGACTTTAATTTTAGAACCGCTGCCGCCACGTAGCTTGTAAACAAAGAGTTTTGTGTGGAAAATGCAGTTGCTAAAGGTGGAAGGATGTTTGCAGGATGGTGGCCAGCACGAGTCGGATTATGACTCCCAGGGGAGTGACTCTGAGCATTCTGATCAGGATTCCGAGAACAAGGTACAGTTAGTTTTACTACTTTAATAATATACAACTTTTTACAAGTCAAACTTGTACCTTTTAAGATTAACATGCCTATCAGGTTTTCTAATCAAAATAATTGAAAAGTTCATGCTTTAGTTGTTTGTAAATATTAAGTAAAATTTATGGTGAAAAAGTTTATGATTGGTTTTGTAAACTTGGTGTAGTGACCTATGACTGGGTCGTTGACACTAATTAGTTGGAAACTAACACATATTAGGTAGTACCTACTACAAACATTGTATGTTGGCATTAGATTTTATAAATAAATTTTCAATGGATTATCAAACTTTCTTCAGTTTCTACTTGAAATGTGCGTGTCAATAATCATATTATTCGAGTTGGTTCTGCCTCTTGCTACGTTTCGCTTCAGATGTGCAAGTACTTATTAGTTGCAATATTTTCCGTGCTGTAACGTGTATTAACTTGGGTTATTAATAAGTATGATTGATATTCAGATGCATAAACAGCTGTTTTGGCTTTAGATGTGGTTTTTAAAATTTTGCCAAAAAGTGCACTCGCAACACAGGATTCAAAACATAAACTTTTTGTAATGTATAGTAATAATAATAATAAATTTATTTCATAAAAGAAAAGGAGATTGTAGTACATGAGGCATACACAGAGTTATACATTAGGTTTGTACAATGTCGATCGCAATCTGGTGGGTGAAGTTCTGCTATCCTAGCTAGGTTATAGAATAACCTGTATTAAGGATTAACACCGTCCTTACAAAAATGTGTTTTTGTGCTCTATGGTCCTTGGAGCTCTAAAAAAAATCAAGCTTCTAAATCAATGCATTAAAAAAAATATGACCATTTATGCAACATATAAAATACTCACAAATAAATCAAAATCTATAGAGCACTTACCGTTGACCTGGAATCATAAAATTTGGCAAGAAGCAACCTTTCACAGCACATATTTTTCAACTACAATGTTAATTTTGTTTTTCAGAAAAAAATCATTCATTGTGCATGGTCCAATATGCGCTTGGCTGGTGTTTTTATTAAGTAAATGTAATGTGAGGATATTGGTTCAATAAAATATTTGTTAGGTATTATTTTTATCATTAAATCACATTTATAATACAAAACATACAAACCAGGTCATCTCAGCACTTTTATGTCATCTTAGAAGTCAGCTTGCAACTAATCTTCAAAACAATGCTGCCCTTGAGATGACAGGAGATAATAATATAAATAATCTTTTTCTATTTATAAAATGTACTTTATGACCTAGTTTTCGATGTACCTGTGTACGGTTATAATCATGTCTGTCCCTACATGGACCCTACCAACTATCTTTTAGGGATTAACTCGTTGGAAGTGAGGCTTAGATCAACTCACGGTAGCATGTAGGACCTTACGGTTACGTATTGACTGCCCAGAGCTATATGGCCTTTTCTGCCGATTTTTTGTACCCGACAAATACATCGGGTACCGTCAAATCCGCCGCAATCTGTTTGCGCAACCGTTATCAATAACTGTGTGTAGCCAGAGCCGATCTGAAGTCTGTCGTACTTTTATAGATCTAAATGCCCTGACTGCCAACCCTGAATGTGATGCGTATATGTTTGGTGTTCTGTGAGAGAATGTATGCAAGGGAGTCCACTGTTAGTTTTAAATTTAATTATAAATAACATAATTATTGTTGTAGTTATTGTTTAAATGTTAATTAGTGTAATTGGTTTTATACCGTTTTTAGGGTTCCGTGGTAAACAAGGAACCTTTATACATAGTTTCGCCATGTTCGTCTGTCTGTGGGGATGATATTTTTTTTCTCGTCTATCCCATGGTGTTGTTGGATAGGCCGTCCAAAAATATTACGGGTCCGTCAACAAAATTTTCCCCCGCCCTGCCAGCTAAATGGTTGTTTATGGAGATGTAAAAAAAATTATGGCAATAATACATAATAATGAAATGTGTGGTTGGAGAATTGATCGTGGCGTATATCGGTAAGGAAAATCATGTTTTTCAACTACATTGTTTATATTTGATTTTGGGATAAATTTATCCCAACTACGGGACCCTTCATTGTGCGTGGTCCGTCGCGCATTTGCCATATTGGATCATACCAGGGAACCTTCTGGTTATGGTGATTTCGAAGGACAAAGTTCCCACTTATAGGTTTTTTTACGAAAACAAGCGACACGCACTTGGCCGGTTTTTTAAATTAAATAAATTGTAAGTTGTGAAAAGTCATTATCTACTCTATCAATCTTTTGTAGTAGTATTCTATTGAGTTCTAAGAAAAAGTCAGATCAAGCTAATAAATTGTAAGTAATTAATTAGGTACTTATTACAAAAATTCTATGTTAAAATATTTTATTTGTCCAAAATCAAAAGTAATTTCTTCATACTAGGCTGAGAATCAGCAATTTTTGAACGTCAAAATTACATTAAGACAGTCCCCCAAACGCCCACCCTTCACCACTTCCTAGTGCTTTAGCTGGGAAGAAGAAATGGCGCACAAAACTTGATTCTATACAATAGTATGCAAAATGATTTACATTACGCAACATGCTTATTATCGGTAATTATGCACGTTATCTCTGACTTCATTCATGCTGAAAACATTAAGATATCATTAATCCATAGAGAATAAAGTATCATAGACAAATAGTGCATTTATATTTTAGGGGGAATTACCTTTTTAGGATTCCTTACCCAAAGGGTAAAACGGGACCCTATTACTAAGACTCAGCTGTCCGTCTGTCTGTCTGTCCGTTTGTCGCCAGGCCGTATCTCATGAACCTTGATAGTTAGACAGTTGAATTTATTTCACAGGTGATGTGTTTCTGTTGCCGCTATAACAACAAATACTAAAAAACAGAATGAAATAAATATTAGAGGGGGCTCCCATACAACAGAAATGATTTTTTTTGCCGTTTTTATAGATAATGGTACGGAACCCTCTTTGCGCAAGTCCGACTCGCACTTGATTGGTTTTTTTTAACATACTTCGTCATAATGATTCACTTATTTATTTATTTATATTTATTTAAACTTCTCGCACACAATTGGGTACAACGACGGACTTAATGCCTTAGGCATTCTCTGCCAGTCAACCAAGGGTGGTGAAGACATAAAGATGGCAGGTGCTCTGAGAGGAAATAATAATAATGAAAATATTAAAAGATAACATAATAGATTATAAATAGAATAGATACAGAAAATAGGTTACAAACTTCACATACATACATATTTACTACAATATAAACCTACATTAGACATATATTATACATACAAATTCAAGGAAAAGAGGTACCTACATAATTGAGGTGACTCCACGCTACTGTTACCTACTTGATGTTATTAATGAAGCAGAATACTTAATATTGATTGATTCAAGAAGTATTTTAAACCAAGTTGACGTCATGAGCATGCTTTTCAAAATATTATTGTTTGTTAGCGACCCGCCCTTGCTTCGCAAGGTTTTTAAGGCGCAGATATATGATTTTAGTGAATTTTAAATCTGTTATTACGCCTTCTTAAAATGTAAGTATGTTATGCAAAAAATGTATGTTAAACTAGAACATTCATCAATTTTACATGTGAATATTTATTAGTATTGTAGTAAAATACTTTATGAATTAAATTCAGGAAGCAATGTCTACACAAAGCATAAAGAACGATATTACTTTTAAATTACTTAAGATATTTTCATGTTTTTTTTTTGTATGAAAAGACTATCTAAATATGATTGACGTGTAAAAGTGTTTGTACAAACCTACTCACAGAAAGTAAAATCATTTCATTTCATTATCTATAATTATACCTATCTGATTTTTTCAAATATTCATATTTTCATTATACTAAAAATAAATATTCCGCCGGCGGCGGCGGCGGCGTGGCGTGAGCGTGACGGACATTTGTATGACCAAGGTCAACAGCGATTACCCGACCCTTAAGACTTGACAAAACATCGAGATTTCCTTCTTATATGCATGTAAGGTTATTAATGTTCTATACACATAAACCTTCCGGAATCCATCTTTACCTACCAAGACCCCTCCGTGCCTCGGAACGCACGTTAAGCCATTGGTCCCGGCTGTTATGTTATTTGTAGATCTTTCACAGTTGTTACGGGTCGTAGCTGCCCGAAAGTCTGAGAACCAGTCTTACGAAGGGGTATCGTGTTAACCAGTAACTAGTTTGTAGAGGTCAGATTTGCAGTCGCTCCATGTAAAATACTGGTAATATTCAGCTGTATTCGATTAGACTGGATGCCGACCCCAACGTAGTTGGGACAAGGTAAGAACACCGCAGTCACACAGACAGACCCAAAAAGCGACTTGAATCTATACATGTCCTTTTAAATCTATATAATACAGAGTATTTTACTATAAACGAGAAAAAATCTATAAATAGATTATTGAGATAGTTTAGGCAAAAAGGAGTCGGAAAATGTTACTTTTAGTTCATACAATAACAAAATAAATTTTAAAATTCAATTCAACGTTTCCAGTTTTTCTAATCTGTTAAAAAACACCTTGAAATAGTAGCCGCCATTTTATTGCGTCATACCTCTAGTAAACTAAAACGTTTCAACTGTCAACTGATAGTTAAATAACAGATCAGCGCATTTGTTTTCATAGTCAAGTGACGTCATGACCACAGAGCAACATGGCGTCCACTGCGTCCAGCGTTTTCGTCAAACTACGCGCGAAATTTGAAAATGTAAAATTTAAATTCATTTTAGTGCCATAGCACTTATCGATTGCATAAAAATTTTGTGATTTTTTTTGGGGCATATTAGCACTATAGAATTTAATTAAGACACTTTTCAAAAATGGCTGTAAGACCCTATTAAAGTGTCTGTTTGTACTGTCAAAATAACAGTTGTTTATTAAATGCATATGAAAGTATATAGTTACGGTACTTCTAACAAAAAACAATTGAACGAAATTTTTGTTTGTCTGTCTGTTTGTTTCGGCTAATCTCCGAAACGGCTGGACCGACTTTTATTTTTAAAAAGTTACGCGGGCGAAGCCGCGGGCAGCAGCGAGTTTATAATATATATAGGTTTTTTGGTTGTTTGGTTGCGTAGTTTTACCCATGTTTGAAAAGGAATAAATTATTTGAATTGATTTAAATTCAAATAATTACAAAAATTGCCAACATCTAAATAAAAAAAACAGCTCATCTTGTGGCCTTTGGATTACAGAAAAACGCATACAAATGTTGTGCACTTTCATATCATAATTATTTTATTTGATCAGAAAGTGTTACAATGTGTTGTGTTAAATTGGCCATGAACGCAACTTTATTAACTAAAAAATAATAATAAACAGTTTTTGTGACTACAGTATGCCAAAAGACATTACGAACTACCGAACGAATTTCCATACGGTTTTCACCAATGGACGGAGTGATTCACGAGTGAGGTTTAGGTGTATAATTCATTAAAGGTTTTGTGAAAATTAGTTTAAATATGACAGTGATTGTTGAAGATGTCGGAAAAAATCCCGGTGACAGAACTTTTCTGACATCTTCACTGGCGTACGCCGCGTAAACCATTAGAATTATACGAAAATAATGAATTTCAGAATTAACACATAGGGAACTTTTAATCCTGTGGTACGTTCTCGTGGGCTACAATTAATTACAGAATTATTCCTATTCTTAACCGTATGCAGCTGAATACCAGTATTTTACATGGAGCGACTGCCTATCTGACCCCCACAACCCAGTTACTGGGTAACACAATACCTCATGGCAAGACTGGTGGTCAGACTTCAGCTTCTTGCTACACGTAACGAAAGCAAAGATCTACGAATGACAACCAGGACCAACGGCTTACGGCAACGTGCTTTCCGAGACACCGAGGGGTCTCGATATGTAATCGATGGTCATCCATCAACGAACCGACCTCGGCAAGCGTAGCTTAACCTCCGATCGACCCGTGTGGCTGTTATCATTTAGCCACAGGATTCAATCTGATATTTAAAAAAATAATTAAGTAGTAATCCAGTTTGGTCACACAGAGAGGATGAAGTGAAGTTAACAAAGGAGATCTCGGAACGGTATGTCCGTTCTGTTAACCCTTTTGTGAAAATAACGGGAGGGGACACTTTGTTCTTGTTTGACCATCAGAACGGTCAAACTCTTATTATTTGTAACCGGCGAGTATGTATAAATGAATTTTAAATAATGCTTCTTACAATATTATCAATTCATCTCCCTGGAGAGGTAGGTTAAGCTGTGGTGTATACTGCACAGCACACTTGCATTTTGCCAGTTGCATTATGTTATAAGTCGCTTGTATTTTTCTTTTGTTTTTTTTTACTAGCCTCTACTGACTCCTGGCAAATGCCTCCCCGTATTCCTTGTACTTGTTTCGACGTCGCTCTTCATTTAGGCTGTGGTATTTACTGCATAGTACACTCGCATTTCGCCAGTTGCGTTATGTTATAAGGCCCTTGTATTTTTCTTTACTAGCCTCTACTGACTCCTGGCAAATGCCTCCCCCTATTCCTTGTACTTGTCTCGATGGCGATCTTCATTTAGGCAGTGGTATTTACTGCATAGTACACTCGCATGTCGCCAGTTGCGTTATGTTATAAGTCCCTTGTATTTTTCTTTACTAGCCTCTACTGACTCCTGGCAAATGCCTCCCTCTATTTCTTGTACTTGTCTCGACGTCGCTCTTCATTTAGGCAGTGGTATTTACTGCATAGTACACTCGCATTTCGCCAGTTGCGTTATGTTATAAGTCCCTTGTATTTTTTTTACTAGCCCCTACTTGACCTAGGGTCAGCCTTCCCCTATTCCTTCTACTTATCTCGATATCGCTTTCCATTTTGCCAATTTTTATGAAGTAAAAAGTAAGAAGTCCCCTCAATACGAGTAGGTGAAATTCCTGTAAATTAAACAATGATGAACAATCTTAATATGCAACTGAAATAAACGATTGAAATATTTGAAAGAGGGTGAGTGTGGATTGAGAATGAATGAGTGGCTTGTCAAATGCCTTCTTTACGCAGATGATAATGTTCTACTAGCATCGTCAGCAGAACAGCTGCAAGACATGGTGACTGTGATAGATGAAGCATATAAGATGAAAGGGATGAATACAACTGAATAAGACGAAGGTCATGGTGTTTGAAAGAGAAGAGGATATATCAGTGTGTGATGCGAAAATAAATGATAATAATGTAGACCAAGTAAGTGAATAATATACAAATATTTGGGGAGTATTTTTACAAAGGATGGAAAGATTGATGAAGATGTGGAAAGGAGAGTAAATGCGCGAAATAAAGTGAATGGTGATATACATGCGATGGTGACCAACCAGTCGATGCCCAAAGAGGCTCGACTGGCTGTTCATAATGGTGTGCTGGTGCTTACGCTTATGTATGGAAGTGAATGTTGGGGGTGGCAATAGAAGCATGAAAGTAGAGTAAATGCTGTGGAAATGCGTTCCTTGCGAAGCATGTGTGATGTGGCTATAAATGATAGGCTGGAAAATGATGTGATAAGGCAATGGTGCGGTTTAAAGGACGATGTAGTGACAAAAATAGAAAAGAGTATGCTTAGATGGTTTCGTCATGTTGAGCCGATGAATGAAAGGCGACTAACAAAAGGTATTAGGCAGATGTGAGTGGAAACGCCGAGAGGGGACGCCCCAGAAAGACATAGGTATAGTGACCTTATTGGTGATGTTCTTCAAAAATGTCAGGTACTCGCAACCGGCGTGCGTGTATGACCAGATGTATGAACGTAAGCGTAGCAAATAGAGTAGGTAACGAGCGTAGCAGGGGGCGTTCTATAGTTTCTGCCCACCCCCATGGGAAGAAGGCGTGAGTTTATGTATGTATTTATGTATGAATTAACGAAATATCGAACAGATTTTTGTATTCCTAGTTAATGCAACAGTATGTTTACGTACAATAAGAAATGTCGAGTCATGATATGAATGCCAAATGAAGCCTGTATTTACTGGCTCTGAAGTCTAGATAATCTTTATTTTGCCCTACATCTGAGATCAAAACAAATAAAACAGCTTTGACTAACGGTTCTTACCTTCACTATAATGCTGGCCATTTTTACCATTATACTCGTATTCCGACGACTTTCATTTATTAGATACAATATCAGTTTGATCTGTTTATCTCTTTCACACTCACTAATTATGATATTGCTTCTGTCTTTCTCATTCATTGCGCGTACATGATGTTTTAGTTGAGAAAGCGCATAGTCCTCACATGATCTGACCATCCGCAGGCCTCCTCTCGGTGAGAGGGAGTGGGCCGTAATCCACCACGCGGGCCCAGTGCGGGTTGGTAGATGTCACATGTCTTCGAATTTTTTGGTTCTAGGACATGCCGGTTTCCTCACGATGTTTTCCTTCACCGTTTTAAGAGCAGTAGTGGTGAAATAATTTACACAAAGTGTCCGTCTTGGTTCGAACCTTTTTTTTTTTGGTGGGAAATCATCAAATAACTTCTCCCGCTCTGGGCGGAGCGGGAGGGTGTGTCAGACTTACTGGGCCAGGGGCCAGGGGCCTCGGTGACCCTTTAGTACCTTGCCGCGACCCCGGCAGGCATCGGCCCTAGTGGACCCCCTACACTTGTGCTGACGACATCTCTTCGAGGCGCGCGTGGAATACAACGCGCCGTCGACATGTATGACCACTGAGTTTGTTTTGATGTTTTTTCTCGGAGTAGTCAGATAAGATACACCGACTCGACCTCATCATCTTCTGCTTAGCATTTTCCAAACTATGTTGGGTTGGGTTCCAGTCTAACCGGTTACTATTTTACATGGAGCGACTGCCTATCTGACCTCCACAACCCAGTTACTGAGTAACACGATACCCCTTGATAAGACTGGTTGTCAGATTTTCGGGCCTCTGACGACCCGTAACAACTGTCAAAGGTCTACAAATGACAGCCGGGACCAACAGCTGAACGTGCATTATGTAAAGATGGTCATCCATCCACAGACCAACAGCGGCAGCTTAACCTGATCGATCGACCCTTGCGTCTGTTATTACTTAGCCACAAACTCGACCCGAAATCATCTGGTTTAAAAAAAAAAGTGTAAAGATGTTTGTATTTGCAGGGACCCAAGATTACCTTAATATCTGCTTATACCATGGTTTTCTCCCCGCTCACACATTGCCAACTCATCAGAGCGGTTCCTGCCTCGATCATATGATGATCAAAACCAGCCTGTCATATATTACGCTTGTTACTAACTCAACAATTACTGACCATCACGCAGTCCTACTAACTGTAAATTTAACGCTGCCTAAGCTAAATCGCCCTCAGACTATTAGCAAATTAAACACAAACAAACTCGAATATGATTTATGCAACCTTGATTTTAGCCCAGTTTACAATACTGCGCCTGACCCTAATTTGGCTTCATCGTATTTAATAAAACATGTGCAACAAGCAATATTACGTAACACGACAGTTTCTACAGTAAACAGGAAACTTTATAATATTAAACCATGGATTACTCCTGGGCTAATTCGGTGTATAAGACACAGGGATAAACTTCATCAGAAAACTAAGAGATACCCTGATAATGTAATAATACTAAGTACCTATAAAAGATACAGGAATTTCTGCAACAATCTCCTAAAGACTATTAAAAATAATTACGATAAAGACGAATTAAATAGAGCAGGTAAAAATAGCAAACAACTTTGGAAACATATTAAAAATGTCACCAATATGTCTAAACAGCGTGAGTCAAATTCGAGTTTACTGCTTGCTAATCCTTCACCAATCTTATCAGCTAACAATGTAAATTACTTTTTTGTAAATGTTGGAAAAACTCTTGCCGAACAGATACCGAAATATTGCGACCAACTACCTTTTCCAAACTCAAACAATAGCTGTTACCCGAAATCTTTTGCTATGTTGGACACTGATGAAGATGAAATAACCCGAATCATTTCTGGGCTAAAGGATGACTGTGCAGTTGGATGGGATAGTATAAGCAATAAGATCCTTAAACTCTTTAAGCATATTCTGGTACCTCCCTTAACGCATATTTTTCGAATCTGTCTTTCCGAAGGAATTTTCCCTAGTTGTTTAACAAAGTCAGTTGTAATCCCTATCTTTAAATCTGGACGTAAAGACTCAGTTAATAATTACAGACCAATATCCTTACTCCCTTCAATTTCAAAAATACTAGAGAAAATCATAAACAGTAGGCTAGTTAATTACCTAGAAAAAAACAACATCTTATCTCCCGCGCAATTTGGTTTTAGAGCCAAACTATCGACAGCGGATGCGGTACATAGCCTGACTGATTATATTTCAGAAGAACTCGGCAAAGGAAACCAGACCCTGGGAGTCTTTCTCGATTTAGCCAAGGCCTTCGACACGGTGTCTGTTTCTGTTCTTCTGAACAAATTAGAGACCATAGGAATAAGGGGAACGCCGCTGAAACTTTTTACTGACTATTTAAATGACCGGTACCAATGTGTAAGAATAGATAATATTACAAGTGATGAACAGAAAAATACTGGTTTTGGTGTTCCTCAGGGAAGTATTCTAGGCCCCACCCTTTTCCTGATTTATATTAATGATTTGTGTAATTTAAATATTAAAGACGGCAAAATTATATCATATGCCGACGACACGGCGTTAATATTTACCGCTAAATCCAGTAGCGAACTGTTTGAAATCGCTCAACTAGGTTTTAATACTGTGACTAATTGGCTTCAAAGCAATTTACTAACATTAAATGCCGACAAGACAAAATATATTACCTTCTCCATGCGCAAGCCTCAACCTAACATTACTAACCCTCATCTATATGCCCATCAATGTGGAAACCGTACAGGCAACATGTGTATTTGTCCTTTTATCCTCAAAACGAGCCACATAAAATACCTGGGGGTAATAATGGACGACACACTTTCTTTTAAAAAACATTTTGAAAGCCTGGTTAAAAGAGTGCGCAAACTAATATATGTTTTTAAGAAATTGCGAACAATAGCAGATTCAAAATTGATCACACAAGTTTATTTGGCCCTATGTCAATCTATAATTCAATACTGTATCACGTCTTGGGGTGGCGCACCAAAAACTAATTTGCTTCCTCTTGAAAGAGCTCAGAGAGCTATTTTGAAAGTAGCAAACTTCCATCCCTTCTTCTTTCCCACAGATCTGCTATATAAATCCTGCAACGTACTGACAGTTCGCCAGCTTTTCATAATGCACTTAGTATTAAAACAGCACACCATGCTTACCTACAATGCCAACAATACTAACAAGAGACGGAATGATATAGTATGCATATCCAATGCAACCTCAAAACATGTCTTTGTACAAAGATTTTTTTTTTTACATTCTTAGGCCCATTTCTGTACAATAGATTAAATAAAAAATTAAGTATCTATAAATTAAATTACTATAGCTGTAAGAACATTATACTTAAGTATTTACTAACCATCAATTATGCCCAGACAGAAGATCTACTTGTTGTCTGCAAATAGAACTGCTAACATGCTATTTTACTTTTATTTACCTAAGTTTTATTTTTCGTTGTAACTCTATATTCATTGTTAATTTATTACATTATGTTTTTCTGCACTTTCTAGCCTGAAGCACAGGTCCAACCTAGTTCAGGCAAATTAGCAACTGTGCTCTACTTTAATTGTTAAGGTATTTATTGTAAATGTGCCCCTCTTATAAATAAACGATTTTATTATTATTTATTATTATTATTTGTATCAACCTATTATCAGAATAAGCCTTTTTTTTTGGTGGGAAATTATCAAATACCTAACTTCTCCCGCTCTCGCCCTCGCGCGAAGCGGGAGGGTGTATCAGACTTACTGACTAAAACCCACCCATGTTCCTTCCGTTGCCTTTTTTTTTTTGGATGGGAAATCTTCAAGTAACTTCTCCCGCTCTGGGCGGAGCGGGAGGGTGTGTCAGACTTACTGACTAAAACCCACCGTATTCCTTCCTGTTGCCTTTGGTGCCAGTGGCCTCGGTAACCCATTAGCACCTTCCCGCGACCCCGTGTTGCAAAAGGCCACGGTATCCCTTTCGGACTTTCCCGCGTTCAGAAATAGCCTGACTTCACCCATTGCTGGGCATAGACCTCTGCTTGTATCAATACCAAGTAGCATGTGCCAGTTTCACCTAGCACCCTAATTGTGTAATACACTTTCTATCACATTCTGAATGATATTGAAGGATACTGCTAATCCATTGCTTCATTTGTTCGAAAAATTTGCCTGCTCAACAATGTAAATAAAGCAATGAATGTTGTTGAACTGTCAAAATGAAAGCTGTTGCTACTGTAAGTGATCTTACCCAATTAGCCAGCAACTTCGACCCACGATGGCAACAATGGTGCCGATTCCCTTGTTCACAAACTAAACTATATTTAAGTTCAGTGCATCTTTTTCTTTCTATTTCATTAAGAAAAGGACAGAAGATAAATTTTAGTTTAGTCCTGTCAAATTAATCAGCGCCTGTCACTACTCCATACAAGTTAAGACGTGATTAAAAACTTGCCTACTAAAATTACGTCAATTTACGTCAAGCGCTGATTAATTTGACAGGACTAAACTAAAATTTATCTTCTGTCCTTTTCTTAATGAAATAGAAAGAAAAAGATGCACTGAACTTAAATTTAGTTTAGTTTGTGAACAATGGAATCGGCGCCACTGGCGCCGATTCCCTTGTCAAGCTTTACGTCAAGCGCTGATTAATTTGACAGGACTAAACTAAAATTTATCTTCTGTCCTTTTCTTAATGAAATAGAAAGAAAAAGATGCACTGAACTTAAATTTAGTTTAGTTTGTGAACAATGGAATCGGCGCCACTGGCGTGATTCCCTTGTCAAGCTTTACGTCAAGCGCTGATTAATTTGACAGGACTAAACTAAAATTTATCTTCTGTCCTTTTCTTAATGAAATAGAAAGAAAAAGATGCACTGAACTTAAATTTAGTTAAGTTTGTGAACAAGGGAATCGGCACCAATATCGTCCATTTTATCGTTGGACGACCGACACGCCTACTTTTCTTGGTCGCTACTCGGCCACCATACCACCTTACTCCATCGGTAATTACTAAGCCTTGCCTGATGTCCTGCCCAACTTTACTCGAATTTTCGTTTTCCGAATATGGTTGCATGATACTAAATGGCTGTCCATTTATCTATCTGTCTGTCTAGTTATATGTCTCTTTCGGGTTTTCTTATCGTAGTTTATAGTCGCTAATTACTTAATTAGCTAATAAGTAAATAATCATTTTGCTTTAGATTCTTAATAAACTTGACACAATATCTAAGTTCATAATGTTATCACTTCAGCGCAGCGGTTTAAAGGTTGATTTGTCGTAATTGTTATTTAACCCAATGACTAATTTTAGAGAAGTGATAACTACGCCACATGTAATGATTTTCCCTACAAAACATTTGACGATGACAATACATAAAAAACCGGTCAAGTGCGAGTTGAACTCGCGTGTTGAGGGTTCCGTACAATGAATATGTTATCTACCATTTTTTTTACCATGTGATAAATTATGAATAAAATTGGTAGATAAGATATCCATTGTACGGAACCGTCACCACGCTGGGTTCAACTCGCACTTGTTGTGTTTTTGTTCTAAAGACTGGAAACGTCATTAGATGAATATACGAAGTTTATTTTTTTGTTGTATTGCCTGTATATTTGGAAGTAAATTAAAGCAAACCTTTTAGTGAGCTACTAGGCATAATATGCTCGAGTATCTAAAAAGTATGATACAATATGTTCTTACCAATTTGTTTGACACGCAAAACTGTTGAACTAATCTAATCAAATGTAGTTACAAAACGCCAGACATGAATACATCGTTGGCCTTCAGAGCTACCCTTATAAAAACCTTATTGAAAGGACATAATACATTACCGACCCGTGCCCATGTAATTATGTATTTATCTCCCTATAGGCCTATTATATTATAAACCGGCTTTTTTTATAGTAGTCCATTATAAGGGTTTTTTGCACTGTTCAGATCCGGTATCCGGCCATAATCGTCTAACTCTTCAGTGTCATTTTGCCGGTCCGATGACACAGTTAAAGATCTCGTTTAGACGGACCGTGGTTGATGTACAAAGTCAATGCTTATTTGTGCCCAATTTTTTTTTTTTTTATTTGGATGGGAAATCATCAAATAACTTCTTCCGCTCTGGGCGGAGCGGGAGGGTGTGTTAGACTCTTACTGAATAAAACCCACCCGTATTCCTTCCTGTTGCCTGTGTTGCCAGGGGCCTCGGTGACCCATTAGTACCTTCCCGCGACCCCGGCAGGCATCGGCCCTAGTGGACTCCTACATTTGTGCTGACGACATCTTTTTGAGGCGCGCGTGGAATACGACGCGCCGAAAGTCAATGCTTATTTGTGCACTTGGATCGACAAGTTTATGACGCGTACTATGTGGGTAGTTGCACAAGCATAATTTGCAAGTAAAATAAACCCCGCTTATTACTGTTTTCTTTCGAAAGAATTTCGAGCCCAAATCACTTCGGCTTAGATTGATTGTATTTGTAACAGCCTTCTTCCCCGCGTTTATACCAAAGTATAAAACATGTTTTCTACAAGTTGCGTCTACTAGTTGAGTTTATCGTCGAACGTGTTGTCAAAGTTGTCAAAACAACCCATGTCTGAAACAACGTCAATAAATATATGATACCAATTATGATACATCAGACTTTCGCAGCGGCATTCGTTTCGAACGGACGCGTGCAGTAAACGATATTCGTACCTCATTAGTTAATGAGCTTGTTGTTCGGTTGTCGTCGTTGACCTTGAAGCGAACTAGCGCATCGTTAGCTAATAGAATATGTGTATTAGAATAATTGTTTACAATGGAGGATGATCGTGAGCTTTTTAACGAAAATGTTGATTCAAGGAGTGTTTTGACTAGCAGCAACAGTTCTATAGCGGAACAAGACGTGGTGGAGCAATGTACTATGGACGTGGCAACAAATGAAAATCCGAAGAGACCGGTAAAACGGCGAACTAGAGAGGAGAACGATACAGAATGGATATTGGTACAAAATAAGGAGAAGAAGATCAAAGAAAGCAGTATTGAGGTTTACATTTCCTCTAAAGAAAAGCTACCTAGACAATTTGCCCTTGCAAGATTGTTTAAAGATAATGGTATCAAAGATATATCGAAGGTAAAATACATCAATAATTACAAGGTACGTATTGATTGTACAAACGAGATGAGCGCTATTAAGCTAGAAACGTGTAAAGATCTTATAGATATGGACTGGAGATTTAGTAGACCAGATATCAAAACCTATTCATACGGAGTCATAAAAGATGTGGATCTCGACCTAGCTGAAGATGACCTTAAGAGATGTATAACTTGCTCTGAGAACTTTGAGTTGGTTTCAGTGCAACGACTAAAGAGGCGTAATATGAATGAGTCGCCAGAAGACTTATGGATTATGAGTGAAGCAGTTCGGTTGTGTTTCAAAGGAGATTTGTTACCAGCATATATTTACGCAGATGGTTTAAGGATTAAGGTGGATCCATTTGTATTCCCCGTGTCGCAATGCTCACGTTGTTGGAAGTTCGGACATACAGCAAGAGTGTGCCCTGCCAAGAATACATTGTGCCCAAAATGTGGTAATAATCACCCAAATTGCGACACACAAAGGTTCAAATGCTTAAACTGCAGCGGACCACACATGGCGTTGTCTAAAATTTGCCCTGCATATTTAAAAGAAAAGAGACTTAAAGAGCTCATGGCAGAGTTTAATTGTACTTATAGGAAGGCCTTATCGTTATATGTAGTACCTTCTCCACACAGAGATCAGACGGAACCTATTAGCGTTACAAACATGCCTAATTTATTTCCTCCACTGCATAATAACATCGAGCCCACAGAGAGATCAAGCTCACCTACATTTGCTGAGGCTATCAAAACTAAGGCGATTCTTCATAGTCCACCCACTACAAAAGAGCAAAAATCTACAAAAACGAAAGGAAAGACACGGGTTGCTAATGATGATTGGACTCACTGGTTACCAACGGAGGAGGAAATGGAGGATTTGAAGAAATCAAGCAATTGCGATGACCCCGAGGTGTCTCAAAAGAGAGAGGTGCATTTTGATGAGCTTTTAGGTAGACTAAAGGAGATCGTATTTTTGAAGAGACGTACTATAGGGGAAAGAATTAAAATGGCGATTCAGTGTTGTGTAGAATGGTTGATTTTAGTGGTTGTTGATAACGTGTCGGATTGGCGTACGATGAAGAAATTGTTTGAATTATTTAATGGATAACAAAAAAACTAGTATCAAACTAAACATTCTACAATGGAATGCTCAAAGCGTAAAACCTAAAATGGTTTTATTGGAACAACTGTTGAATCAAGAGCATATACACATTGCAGCGATAAGTGAGACATGGCTGGATACAGAAAGTTACATGAGGCTGAGCAACTACACAATCTATCGTAAAGACAGGTTTGATGGTTACGGAGGGGTTGCAATTCTTACACACAAATCAATAAAATCTCAAATGTATGAAGTCCAAATCAGTAATCAAGGTATAGAATTAGTTTGCGTAAAAGTATTCAACTGTGGTGTTATTAAAAATATTATTTCTGTTTATTGTCCCCCGTCGATCAGAACTTGTCAAAACGATTGGGATGCTTTACTGTCCATTTTTACTAAAAATACTATAATTCTCGGAGATTTTAATGGACACCATACTAATTGGTCACATAAAACGGATACCAAGGGGGTTCAAATTTTTGACGCATTAATGGACAATAATTTTATTGCTCTAAATAATGGTAGCCCAACCCGAATAAAAATGGTTAACTTGGAATGTCAAAAGTCCGCACCCGACATTTCTTTGATATCATCTGATATAGCCTTGATGTTCGACTGGACCGTCATGAACGAGACATTAGGCAGTGATCATAGGGCTATTAAAATCATTTCAAATATTCAGTCTAGTACTTCACCAATAGTCCGTAAGAACTTCAAAAATGCTGACTGGACTTCATACAGTAAGCTACTCGACACCCTTTTTTTAGAATTTACATTCTCGGGAGACTTACAGGGTGATTATAACACATTCATTGATTATTTGAACTTGGCCGCCGATGTTTGTATCCCTTCAGTCAAGATAAACCTAAATCCAGACAGTAATTTTTTACCGAAACCTTATTGGGAACCTAATTTGTCTAAATGTGTGGCTGAGCGTCGATTAGCGTTATCTAAATTCAGACGTAATCCAAACCCTCATAATTATCAAACATTGCAAAATAAGATTTGCGAATCCCAGAAAATGATTCGCATAGCTAAAGCTAAAGGGTTTTGGAACTTTTGTTCTTCATTAGATTATTCTACATCTCAATCTACCGTATGGCGGAAAATGAAGTGGCTGAAGGGTCACAAATATTCATCACAGTACGTAGATAAACATAAAGCTACTGATCTGCTTCTTAGTTTAACGCCGGACTTTGTATCCCCGTGCGACCTGGCTTTTGACATGAATAACTCTGAGCTTGATGTCGTTGTTACTCCCTCAGAATTTCATAAATGTGTTCGATCTAAAGATACTGCACCTGGAGGCGACAATATTTCTTACTCCATGATCAAGAGGTTACCTCAAAATGGTAAAAAGATATTGATCCAACTGTTTAATAATATTTTAATTTCGGGCTTTGTTCCTAAGCAATGGCGCGATATTGTAATTGTGCCCATTCCTAAACCGGGACGAGACTACCAAAGTTTATCATCTTTGCGCCCAATTTCAATGATCTCATGCGTTTGTAAAGTTTTTCATAACATTTTAATGAACAGATTAGAGTGGTTCATCGAAAAACATATGTTTTTATCAAATAACACTACAGGTTTTAGAAAATGTCGATCTACTATAGATAATTTATCCGTTTTAGTATCTCGCATTCAAATTGGCTTTTCTAAAAAACTTATTACGGTGGCTGTTTTCATAGATATTAACAACGCATATAACTATGTAGACATACAAGGTCTATTGAAAGTTATGCAACAAATTGGTGTAGGGTCCAGAATTTGTAGTTACATCTGGAACTTTCTCAAGCTGAGAAACCTTAAAATTACAGTGGGTAATAACGTCATTAGTCGTACGTCCGGTCGGGGATTGGCACAAGGCGATCCATTGTCACCCTTACTTTTTAATATAGCAACCATGGACGTGTGTCATAGCAGTGGGGACGTGTTTCTGTCGCAGTATGCGGACGATTTTGTGTTGTATGCCACTTGCAGTGATGTCTCAACGGCCCAAAAACGTTTACAACTCGCTCTAAATAAGATGACTAATCTCCTTTTGAATTTGGGTCTTGAGATATCCCCTCTAAAAAGCAGTGTCTGTATTTTTAAGAACGGGGTGGCAAGAGAGACAGTTTCTATACAAATTAATGAGGTATCGCTGCCGGTGGTACACAATGTAAAATATTTGGGGGTTTGGCTTGACCGATCACTTAGGTGGGCTAAGCATATTAATGAGACTCGAGAAAAGGTGTTAAAATTAGTTAATATTTTTAAAATTCTTGCTGGATCTGGATGGGGAGTACATCCCAAACATCTGAGGCGGTTATACATCTCAACAATTCGGAGTAGAATCGATTACGCTTGTTTCCTTTATGATAGTAGCTGTGAAACTCACCTAAGTAAATTAGACAGGGTCCAAAACGTTTGCATGAGGGTTATCGGTGGCTTTATTAAAACCACGGCAATTCACGTTATGGAAAATGAACTATACCTGCAACCGTTGAAGTTTCGCAGATACTATCTAGCGGGTAAATTTTGGCTCAAAATAAAATCATACGCTGATAATAATATTATTGCTGTGCTAGAAGAACTACAAGCACATTGTCAACAATCACATTGGAAAAGAAAGATACCGTTATTAGTCAGAATTCATGAGTCTCTTGATTTGCTACCTGTGTACACGAGCCCAAAGCTTGAAATGTTCTCATTGGATACTTGGGTTCACAGGATTGATCTGTCTCAGGTCATATTTCCTAGATTGGATTTGGTTGCGGCTAAAAAGCACTATCAAATTGCTAAACTTAGTGAGTTATGTACCATATTTTTAAATAACACGTACTCGGGATTCTACAAAATATACACAGATGGATCCAAAGACAAAATAGGTTCGGGAGCAGCATTTTTTGATCCACAAACAAAAATTTCAGTGCAATTAAAGGTAAACTCAAAATGCAATATAATGTATACCGAACTGGTGGCAATAGGTGAAGCATTATCTTACATTGACTCACTTGAAAGTGGCAATTATGTTATTTTGAGTGATTCGAGAAGCGCTCTTCAACATTTGGCTCGGTGTACCTCGAGTTTTCGGGGTACTCCGATTGCTTACAGCGTGATCAAATCTATTTGTAAACTTATTTCTAAGAACACGAATATTGTACTGCAATGGATACCGGCTCATATTGGCTTGGAAGAGAATGAAGTAGTGGATCGATTGGCAAAAGATGCTTGTGATGATGGGTTGGTTTGTACGCTCTTTCCCGTGCACAGTGACTTTTTGTGTGTAGTTAAAGAAGAATGCGCTAAAATGTGGCACGAACACTTCGATCAGAGGTCACTGAGCAAGGGAATCTGGTATCGGACGATCCAGCCAGCACTTTCTCGTTGTTCATGGTTTGACCAGGCAAATATGAGTCGGCCGGAAATTGTAATGGCTCTTCGACTTCGATCGGGACACATTCCAATGAACAGTTTTGCATTTCTCATGGGTAAAGTTACGTCACCAAATTGTCCGGAATGTAATATAGTGGAAGACACTTACCATATACTGATGGAGTGCGTCAGGAACGAGGCCGAAAGAGTCATATTGTTATCAAAGTCACTGGATGTTGGTAGGTGTAATAGCATTCTTGCGTCCCCATTGTCAAAGGATGCAAGACTCTTATATAAGTTAGCAAAAATAGGATTTAGATCATAAGGAATAATTGTTTGTACCGATGAGGGTGGCATAATCAATTCATGATTAAACTCTCTATAAATAAAATAGAATAAAAAAAAAAAAAAAAAAAATTATGATACATGTTTTATACACGTTTTTGACAAGTGTTTTACAAGATTTGTTGGAAACAAGTATCACAACTTGTATATAGATGTAAACGCGGGGTTACAGGCCAGCCTAATTTAGCTTTTTGGCTGAACTTTATGCGTTAAGTCATAATCACGTCCGTTATCCGATGCCGTATAGAACCAGTGGGCAACTAGCCTATAATCTTTAGCCGAATCTCTATAATATATTATAAATAGATACAAGAAATCACGTTTGCTTGACGGCCACTAGACAAAGGCTAAAGAAAACAGTTTATAAAAAAAAAAACTTATTTGCATAAATGTATAATTTGCTTTAGATATATTAAATTATTTTTGATACAGAGATAATGCAAATTGTAGATTTTATGTGGACACAGCTGCTTAGTACGTGCTGTAATATGTGTTTATTTATTTAATTGTGATGTTTATTTTGTTCTTTTTTTACTGTGGGTAGTGGGTAGTTTTGTACAAACACTTACTCGTCAATCATATTTTTAAAACTCGGCGCTTCCTATCTGACTACTCTGGAAGGGCCGAAACTAACTCAGAGGTCTCTTTTAAAGTCCAGACATAATCTTGGTCAGATCATGTAAAGGCCGTGTAAATTGAGGAAAGAATTGAGTGGACCTGTCCAGTCAGTGCACGCATTTGTCAGTAATCGTGCAGCTCAACTCAGAACCTATGGAGAGCTCAACGATGCGACGAAAAATACCAAAGAAAGGACATTTGGGTAGGCTACATAAATTACTCAAACTGCCAGACGATCAATAAAACTAACTGAGCGAAAACAAAAAACAATGACCCACATAGTCTTCACATTCAGAATAAAAAAATAAGAAACTTTACAAAGTAAATATTCATCTCATTCATGTTCATTCGGTTTTGTAGCGTCATTTAATAAGTTGTCAGTTACTGATGTATGTTTGATGTGGTTGTGAGGAGGGGAAGAACAAAGAGCTTACAGTCCACCCAGGTTGGGTGGACTGTTTGGAAGATGATATGGCTAGAAAGGGGGTGACTACCGAAATGACTAATAGAGAAGTGTGGAAGACAAAAATATGTTGTGCCAACCCCAAATATATTGGGATAAGGGCAAGAGAATGGTAATGACGATGTGGTGGCGAACGTAATTGATGTCGAAAATGTGTAATTTTCAAACAGCAGCCCTTGATTTAAGCGTTAGGTATACTAATTCAAGAATGATAAAAAAATCAATCTGCCTAGCCTTTTCCCAACTATGTTGAGGTCAGGGGATGCAGCTGAAATCCAGTATTTCACATGGTGCGATTGCCTATCTGACCCCTACAACCCAGTAACTGGGTAATAATAGTTCGCGAGCATATTCGTAAGAAGCTGGCACATCACAATGGTAATGTTTTCCCATTGTTTGTCTCATCTTTTTTAGTATATTCGTGTATTTATGTGTATTTATTAGGTCTTATATTTATGTATAATTAGGAATATTATATATTTAAAGTTTTTAATAGGTATATGTATGTATATACTTATATTTAAATAAATATTTATTCCACAGTTTTCGCTATTGACCCTCCACTGTTTGTCTCTGCATCACCCAAAGGTTGACTGGTAGAAAATGCCTACGGCATTAAGTCCGCCTCTGTACATTTGTGTGCTTAAAGTATTAAATAAATAAATAAATAATACGATACCCCTTGGTAAACCTGGTTGTCAGATTTTCGGGCTTCTAACGACCCCCTTTTTACCCGACTGCCTCAGGAGGGTAATGTTTTTCGAGAGTATGTATGTATGTATGTATGTATGTATCTATCTATGTATGTATGTCTATTTCTTTGGCACGCTCTGTAGCCTAAACGGCTTGATGGATTTTAACATATGAGGTGTCTTTAGATTCGTCTTAATTGTGGGAGTGACATAGGCTATATAATATTTATAAATTGCATCTGCAAATACAAAAAAAGGAGGGGAAGTGTTTTTTTTATTAATTGCAACAATATTGGTATCAAATAAAAGCTAGAAATGAGTAATTTTCATATATATGTATATACATAAAACTAAAAAGCTTGAAATAAAATAAATTATTTAAAAAACAAAAAACCCGACTGCAAAACACATAACTGAAAAGGGAAAAACAAGCATTATAATCTATATAATTTTAATCTTGCAGGCGGGGACAGTTAAATAACCTGAAATATGGTGTAACTTTTGATTGTCCCCGCCTGCAAGACCAAAATTATATAGATTATAATTTTGGTCTTGCAGGTGTTTTTGCAGTCGGGTTTTTTGTTTTTCAAATAATTTATTTTTTGGGTGGGAAATCATCAAATAACTTCTCTCACTCTGGGCGGAGCGGGAAAGTGTGTCAGACTCTTACTGACTAAAACCCACCCGTATTCCTTCCGTTGCCCGTGTTGCCAGGGGCCTCGGTAACCCTTTTGTACCTTTCCGACCCCTAACGACTGTCATAGATCCACGAATGACAGCCGGGACCAACTCCTTAACGTGCTAACGGAGGCACAGAGGAGTCTTGTTATGTAAAGATGGACCATTCACGGACCAACCCCGGCAAGCGTAGTTTTACCTGATGGATCGAACCGTGCGGCTGTTATTACTTACCCACGAACTCGAGAATGATAAAGGATTAGAAAATATAATTTCCGATCCCCCTGTCCAGGGATCACATTGACACAATGATTGCCTCTATGCTGTGCCCGACAGGGTCCATAATTGTGACTAATATCATTATTTTTCTACCAACTATACAAGGTGTCGTTTTGCATTCTCGTCAAATTAAGGAGGTAACGATATGCTAATGATTCTCGACACGAATCAATAAAAAATAAGTAGATCTTTTTTTACTTTTTTTTTTCTAATTTTCGGCAATCGGCATGTGTGGGACGGGACACGCATGATAAAACGCGGCCCGTGTGATATCGCACTGTAACTGCCCTTTTACACACACTACCGCATACGCAATGGGGTAATTATGTTCTGTGAAAGTGGTGTATTCTAAAATACTGTCAAACTTAAATAATAAAAAAATCAAGTATGTATTAATTATTGAGCATTATCGTAATTTTATTTGATTAAGTATTTATGTCTTTCATAGCAGTCTCCTGAAATTTGACGAGGAGACAAAACAACACCTTGTATACATTACTTATGGTACGCAATAAAGAATTGAGAATTGATTTAATATAGTGGTTGTTTAACCATTCTGTCTGCTCCGCGGACGGTGAAAGTGGTAAACTTCGTAGGATAAAGTAGGTAAATACAGAGATTTCTCAACGATCTCATAATCTTTAGTGGTTAAAGCTATCAGATGAATTTTTGCCAACAACGGACCGTAGTTGTTATACATTTAGTGTACAGGCGCGGTGATTAGCAATATACTTCAAAATCATTCAGGTTGCGATTGATAGTGTGTAAAGCAATTAGGGTGCTAGTTTAACTACCATCTTTTTTTTTTTTTTTGAGGGTGGGAAATCATCTAATAACTTCTCCCGCTCTGGGCGGAGCGGGAGGGTGTGTCAGACTCTTACTGACTAAAACCCACCCGTATTCCTTCTTGTTGCCTGTGTTGCGGGGGCCTCGGTGACCCATAAGTACCTTCCCGCGACCCCGGCAGGCATCGGCCCTAGTGGGCCCCTACTATGTGCTGACGACATCTCTTTGAGGCGCGCGTGGAATACAACGCGCCGTCGACCCGGGCCTGGTCCTTACCGGACGGTGAGCTACCCATTGCTCACCGTCCGCAAGCCCGCGCCTACGGTGGCCGGAAATCCGCCCGGGATTCCCGACGCCCTGGGCGTCTCCTGCGGAGGCTAGGGGCGAGAGGGCGCGAAACTTGCCTTTCCCTCAACCGTCCCGCCTCCTCCTTAGCGAGCATTACTGCTTCGCAGAAGGAGGTGACGGCTGCCCATGCCCTCTCGCTCCGTACCATGGCCTGAACCAGGGCCGGACGCGAGAGGTCTCTGCCGCCGATCGCCTCCACGAAACTACCATCTATGTTAATTTGTTTCTAAGATTCTTTTAAAACATGTCATAAATATTTAAGATTGGTAACCAAACTGATCTTGCGGGGTTATTGAGTAACACACTTACAATGGCAATGCGATTAATTTTGACAAGCCAACAATATTAATTGCATCATTTCCGTTGTCGAGCAAATTAATTTTTCAGACATATGCTTTATACTTACGATTTGTAGGTCGTAAGTTCGAACCCAGGCAGGCGCTTTACTTTGTGTAATTATTTCATCACCACTGCTCTCAAAACGGTGAAGGAAAACATCTTTAGGAAACCGGCATGTCCTAGAACCAAAAAATTTGAAGACAAGTGACATCTACCAACCCGCACTGGGCCCGCGTGGTGGATTACGGCCCACTCCCTCTCACAGAGAGGCTGCCTGTCTCCCAGCAGTGGGAACAATATAGGCTGATTATGTATGCTTTATTCAAGCAGAAATTGCACTTACCTCAGTGAGATTTCAAGCACTTTGCAGAGAATAGATTTTCATTCACATATATTTTTTCGTTAGTTCCAGCACTGTCGAAGACGACACGTTTTGAGTTTGCGTTCCTTACCACCAAAAGGAAGCAACATAAAATAATTAATTGTAAGACAAGTAAAGCATTAATGAAAAAATAAAAAATGGATATTTATTCTTGACTCCAAAAATATTTAAATAATGGATAAGTTTTGAATTACATGCATATTCCCTATTGGGATGCTCTTTTGAAATCTGAAACCAGGCAAAAATGATTAAAAAGAGATAAAATAGTGCATACTAGTTAATTAAGTCTGTTTATCGTTACAGGAGACCGAACGCCGAGTGGACGATGATGAAGACCGCAGCAACCCGCAGTACATCCCCAAGAGGGGAACCTTCTATGAGCACGACGACCGAACTGCGGCCAGGTAACTACAACATGTTTCGGAATTAACACACCCCACCAAACACCCCAATTAGACTATTACCTATGTTATAAATAATAAATACACAGAAATTTTATTATTATTTGTAAAACATTGTTTATTTACTCGTATTATATTAGTAATATTGATTGTAGGAGAAAATTGTGGTCACATTAGAAATCTACGCGCGCACACAGTCGCACACGTTTATGGGTCTAGCATTGTAGGTACTTCGTCATTATCTGCCTAGCCTTTTCCCAACTATGTTTGGGTACGTACGACCCGTAACGACTGTCAAAGATCTACAAATGACAGCCGGGACCAACGGCTTAACGTGCTTTCCGAGGCTCGAAGGGGTCTTGGTATGTAAAGATGGTCACCCATCCACGGACCAACCGCGGCAAGCGTAGCTTAACCTGATCAATTGACCCGTGCGGCTGTTATTACTTAGCCACAAGTCCAAGTGTGACTGTAATTTATGTAGTTTTAATTATTTTGGGATGAAACAGTTCGTAGGTACCTACATTAATAATGACAGAAATCGATTCAGTCAACGATTCTGAACAAACTACATGACACATCAATCAGTCACGTGTCCAAGTATCTGTCACTAATTACCAGTCGCCCTATATTTGTATATAGATAGAGTGACCGATACTTAAACACGTGACTTTACTCATCATTATGAACAACTTTTAATACCCGAAATCGCGAAAAAAAATCAGCTGTTCCCTACATTTATGTTCTCTTAACTCCTCAAAATGTAGGGAACAGCTGATTTTTTTTCGCGATTTCGGGTAGTAAAAGTAGTTCATAATGATGAGTAAAGTCACGTGATGAAGTATCGGTCTCTAAGCACCTACACAAAGAAGAAACTTATTCACATAGGATTCTTTATGAGCCCGTTTTGACCCACTGCGGGGGAAAAGCCATGGAAAGCTTTGACTGTTGCAGCAGCCCTGGACAGAAAGAAGGATTTCTCCCTTTTTAGAGCCACTAAAGAGTAGCTTTTATGAATAGATTCCAGCATGTTCCTACGATTACGTCGGACCCTCTACGCGTAACTTGTGTAACCCTCTCTGGGTTACACAAGTTACGCGTAGAGGGTCCGACAAGATTTTCGAACCGTTGATAAAATTTTCAAAAATAAATAGCGTCAGCATCTTGAAGTTAGTTTAACTAAGGAGAACAAGCAGCGTTAAATCCGCCAGCTTCTATTTATTATCGTAAAATTTTATCACATCGAAATAACATATTGATAGATTAATAAAAGCAGTGGCTTTGCGTGCGTGAAGATCTCGCTAATCGGTGAAAACCGTGCTAAAATCCGCTTGCTAATAATTTTGCAGATTCTTAACGTGTAGAGCTGTAGTCGTTAATTTTGTTTCGTAATACATGCATACATAAAGTTATGCACAACCCAGTTGCTGGGTAACACTATACCGCTTGGTAATACTGGTTAATAAAGTTTTAAGGATTAGATAATTTGACCTCTCGAACTGGGTAACACGATACCCCTTGGTTAGACTGGTTGTCAGACCTTCGGGGTTTTCCGACGACCCGTAACAACTGTCAAAGATCTACAAATAACAGCCGTGATCAACGGCTTAACGTGCTTTCCAAGGCACGGAGGGATCTTGGTTGGTAAAGATGGTCACCCATCAACAACCGCGAATGGAACAACTGCGGCAAGCGTAGCTTAACCAGATCGGCCGACTCGTGCGGCTGTTGTTACTTGGCCACAAGCCCCCTAATGTACGCTACGGATTTCGAAGCGGTTTTCACCATCATCTACAGCAAGGATTCCCAAACTATTTTGGGCAAGAGACCCCTTTTCCAAAATGAACTAATACCTCAGACCCCCATAGTCAATTTTTTTCATCTTGTGCGAACTTGTGCACGCTTATCCACTTGTTGAGTTTTTTAAAAGTACAACAATGATACTTCCTACTAAAATATTAGTCATTCTTATAACAAGTTGGTACACGTAACACAACTTTACAGTATCTTGAAAGTTTCAAATAAGAACTTGTGTTTATTATATTAATATGGGTCTATTTTTTAGACCTCATCGACCTTCAAAATCAGTTTTCGTTTATGTCGACCCCTGGGAAACCGATTTCGACCCCAATGGGCTAATATCGACCACTTTGGGAAACCCTGGTCTAGAGAGTTTACGACGATACCATTTAGTAATTCTGGTTAATAAAGTTTTAGGGTCAGATAAGCCAATATTTCCGATATTAGTTGCAGAGTTTCTGTATTATTAGCTTTCTATTCCCGCATCACTGCACAGTTCGGTCATTACCGCTCCACTGGTGGTAATTATAAATGCACTCGCATTGTTTGTAGTTATGTAATGCTAGGTGTGGGGCGTTTGGCTAAATATTTTTGTGTATAATTGATGTTTCTTTAGTAGGGTCGTTTTCAAATTTAGGGCCAAAAATGTAAGAATTTCATGAATTAAAATGTATGATACTTTCGTATATTCTTGTATTTAGGTGCGTTGAGTAATTAAAAAACCACATGACAATCAATGATCACGCGGAGTGAGAGGCAGGGTATTAATCCCAGGTGTTTATTGATGCGTTTAATTACAGTTACAGAAAGACATTACATAGACAAACTCTTTTAAAAGCTATTAAATGTTATTTTATTGTTACTCAAGAATTATATTAAACTTTGTAAAAATAAAATTCCAGTCTCCTGCACATGTCTTTGTTTTATATAGCAATCTAGAAAAAATAAGCCCAAAGAACTAGTGACATTAATGAGAAATGGGTTAGTTTTATCTCTATGTAATGCTTGGCAACTGCATGTAGCTGAGAAGAGAATGCTCAGAGGAATATATTTTCACCATCATTTAGAGAATTTATTCCGGAATAAAGAAATCACGATGTTATGTCAAGTCGTAAATTCTGTGCGAAGGAGGTTGGAGGTTTGTTGTAAATTATAAATTCCAATTCAAATCTAAAACATAAACAATAATAGTAACAGTCCTCCAGACCGAATTTCGGCCATGGCGACCAATCTCAACGGAGGCCAGTCTTCGGCGCGGGAGATATTATAGTGCACAAGACGTGTGTGCGCAGACACACATGTGCACTCTCTCCTCCCTCAGTCTCATAGGGTAGCACACCTCCAACTTCCAAACTCTGGGCTTTTACTAAGAAATTTCTAATGGAAAAACTCAATAACACTTTGCCCGACGGGAATCGAACTCAAAACCCCACGCTCAGCAGTCGCGCTTGCGACAACGCGACCAACGGGACAGTAAACACCAACAATAACAACACCATCAACAACAATAACAACACTTCCAACAACAACACCACCACCAACAACAACACCAACCACCGCCAATATAAACAATACCTAGCCTAGCATAGCAATATTATAGCCATAAGATCTGTAAAAAATAATACGTTTTCCATAGCTACTAAAACTGCCGAATTTATATATGTATTTACTTAAATTAAAACGGTTTATAACCAATTAAAAAAATTACAAACACGATTTATATAGGTACACAAACACATGCCCGTAAAAGTGAAAATATATAATCAAGGTTGGTTACCATATCACAGAACGGCACCCTAATTGCGTACCACACATACAATCATAATTGAGATTGACAAGAGAGTTTTGAAGGATTTTGCTAATCCATTGCTTCATAGGTTTGGAAAATACGTCTGTTCAGCAACGTTAATAACGCCATGGACGTGGGTGTACTGTCAAAATGAAACCCATTGCGATCAACTGTCATTTTATGTGACGCAATTACCCCATTGGTCCTGTTTGCTTGTATTATCTATGAGCAATAACATTCATTTTTGAACTGCCTATTCCCACCTTATCTCAAACATACCTCTCTCTTACAGTGGTGAAGAATCCAGCAACGCAACGTCGGAGGCTGCCTCAGAGAAGAAGGAAGGCACCGAGCCTCCCACCGAGCGTCGCCGACCGCCACGCAAATCTGAGATCGTCAACAAGTGGTCGCACGACAAGTATAATGAGAACGAACAGGTCAGAAACACTTTGATTCATATAATTAATAATAATAATAAATCGTCATCGACTACTAGATTACACTTTTAAAAAAAAAAAAAATATTTCTAACGAGATTGAGTGTTCTGATCTCCAGCATAAACTGCGTTTCAATGTCCCCCAGAGATCAGTTAGATTTAATCCACCTATCTCCATTCCTTTTTCTTCTAACTACAGGCAAAACTCATACATAGTGCGAGCGAATAAGGACTTTATTATCCAAAACCTATTCTGCTCGCACTCAGCTTAACGCCGACTTTTTAGGGTTCTGTAGTAAACAAGGAACCCTTGTAGTTTCGCCATGTCCGTCTGTCTGTCTGACCCCACTGTAGCTCAGATACGCTTAGTACTACAAAGCTGTAATTTGGCACAGGTATACATATTATTCACGCCGACAAGTGCTGAAATAAAATCTTAAAAATTTTTTTTTGTGCAAAATAATAATATCATCCCCGCATTAGGTACGTGCAAGGGAGAAGTTTTGTTAGAGTTGAGTGTGTCCCCCCGGACACACTCAACTCACCCAACGAAGGTATTCCGATAGTTTTCCTGTAATCACTGGCAATAAATTGGCCATAATGAAACGTCTAAGTAATTGATACAAAGTAGATCAAAGGAGATTGGACCAACATGTCCACCACTAAAGTGATCAGCACGAGAACCGTAGAGAAGCATTTTGTCGAAGGAAGAGTAGACAAAATGACGTTTCCGTTTAGACAGTTGATAGTTTTCTACCACGAAATGTACACAGGAGGTTTCTATTAGTAGAGTAGAAATAGAAAGCGTCTTAGCTACTGATGTCACTGAATAGATTTAAATAAGAAGTGATTTTCACTATAGTTTGACCGATGCCGCTGTACCTGTACCGCGCCTTATGTACGTGCGGCTCACAGGGGGGGTGGAGGAGCAGTGCAGGCCGCTTATTCGTCGACGCGCACAGCCCCCCGCCCCCCGCCTCGCCGCGCATTCCTAAGGCGCAAATCAAATCAAAAGTCATTTCTTCAAACTAGGCTGAGAATCAGCACTTTTCCACCGTCAAAATTACATACGACATTACCCCAAAACGCCCACCCTTCACCACTTCCTAGTGCTTTAGCAGGGAAAAAGAAGTGGCGCAACAAACTCCCCAACAGCACTGCTGTCTGTTCAATTAGAAAAAATAGTATGCAAAATAATGTGCACTACACGCCACACAAAACATTAAATTATTAGCCATATGTCAGCTAGCACACCACCATACCAACGCGGTACATCGATAGCGGTTAAACTACAATACCAACCAAAAAAACTGTCAGCAAAAGAGTTATTGTTTTTTTTTTCAAACATTTTAGCATAAACGACTTGGTTGATTTTAACTTTATGATTTGTCTTGACCCTACGAGTGACAATGGCTTTGAATTTTTAAAATGAAAAAAAAAATAAGCAACATGGCTTATTTTAGCTAAAATTGCCGAGTGATTTTGCGTTATTTTTAACCCTTTAGAGATTTTTTTAATGATCTCTTGGAGTCCATTATTTTGTTACCACTCACAGACCACGGTAGAACTTATAATTAATTATTTTGTTTTAGATGCCGAAATCTCGTGACGAGTTGGTAGCGATCTACGGGTATGATATTCGGAACGAGGACGCGCCTCCACACGCGAGGCGCAACAGACGATATGGGTGAATATACTTTAACATTGATATTTATTTTAAACTAGGTTACCAAACAGACGTTGTCCTAATTTCGATAATTCATACAAAAACGGACGTTCAGTTTTTCCGAATTTAAAAATTTTCCGGGAAACTTTCAAATTTTTCTTAAACATGAATCCCTTAAAGAAAGTATGAAGTGTCTAGTGACAATTTTTCGTTCAACCAGATTATGGGAAAAATCTAGCACACAGTATTGGCTTAAAAGACAAAATTAAGTCGTTCAACTTCGACACAGTCATAACAACGTAAATAACAATTTTCATCAATGAATATTGTTGTACACACGGCTACATATCAAGCTATATTTTTCCAGTATAAGCTGACCTCTCATTGTACGAAAATCCTATATAATGCGAGATCAGCATAAACTGTAATTGTATAGCTTGGTACGTAGCCGTGTGTCCGTAGTATCAGATAATTATTTTATACTAGCTGACCCGACAGACATACTGTCCAAAAGTTCATACAAAAATACCAGAGAAAAAGGACGTTCAGTTTTTCCCGAAATTGAAAATTTTCCGGAAAGCTTTTAAACTTTTTCTTTTCCTAAATATCTAATTCAGACTATTAATAACATTTCCAAACAAAAAATTGCTAAATCAGTCCAGCCGTTCTGAAGCGATGCGCTTAACGACGAACAGCATTTCATTGATGTAGATAGATCATGGCATCTTTGAAATAATGGTCTTTAACCCGACCGCCACGTTAAAAAGGCAAAAACGTGCCCTCGGCGCCAAGCTACGAATTATTCCTTAAAATCTGTCATGTATTCGTGACCGTGGCGTGCTGCAGGCTTAGCATGACGCTTTCTATTTCTACGAAGAATAGACAAAGCTCTTTCTATAGTGACATTTCATTTCTCCATTTTTGATATTGCACCATAGAAATCCTTCTACATAAAAAAAGGACTTAGACAAAGATCGTTAGAAACGAAAGACAAAATGACAGATTGTAGAAGGATTTCTACGGTGCGATGTCGAAAATGGAGAAACGAAATGTCACTTTGTATAGAAAGAGCTATGTTTATTCTTCGTAGAAATAGAAAGCGTCATGCTAAGCCTGCTAGGCACATTTTGTTTTGTCATCTATACATGACTCTGGCGGTCAAAAGGTTAAAGAATGATTTATAGAAATTATATTGTGTAAAATGTTCTATCATGCATCAATGTGGAGGTTTCGACAGTCTTGGCGGTTAGTAAAAACTAATGTATCAGCATGCCGTGTTTTACTATTATTTCATTATATATAATATATATAATCAGCCTATAATGATCCCACTGCTGGGACACAGGCCATATTATTTCATTATACCTATTTGTGTAATTAATTGTATATCATACATTGTAATTTCTGAATTCTGCAAATATAGTTTTATGTTAACTATAGTTTAAAAAAAAAACACTAGTTCTGCCTGCAATTCTTTTGTGAAACTGAAGTGTTGTATAGGTTTGGGCTTGTTAAAGGTTGTCTGTAAAAGATCGCTTTTAGCGAAAAGACCGCCCATTGTGTCACCCCTTGTAAAATTTCAACATTTGTATCTGTAATTTTTATGGTGTACATAATAAAGAGTATTCTATTCTTGTATCACTGCTCTTAATACAAGTTATTTCATAACTTAGTAAGGGTGGTGGTTGCAACACATACAAAAAAAAAAGTTGACTTAATTTGCCTAAATGAGTTGCTTCCTGCCTGTAAAATATTATTAAAAAAAATACTGTTAAGTAAACTTTAATTTAAGATAATAATAATACTAATATAATACAAGCTTACATGTAGAATTTCTTATCGCTTACAATCCTTTGTTATTTAGAAATTCTTAAATGAAAAGCTTTATGCATGAATTGTCTTTGGTTGTAAACTTTCTTTTGAACATATTGCTTTATTCGTTTTTAGAACTTCTCCCCTAGGGTAGATGGACATAAACCTGACGACTTAAGGTGAAAGCTACAGGATAGCCCGCGAGATCAATTTTTTTGTCAGTGTCAGGTTGTAAGTTGACCAAAATATGATTCGCGGCCGTAACAAATATGTATGTACATAATTATAACCATTAAAATCATCAATACAACTCTCTAAGTTCAGATTACTCTATTGAAATATTTCATGAAATTGTGACATTTTAGGTAAATTCTTACGTAGAGAGTTGTATCGCTGAGTTTAATTATTTTATTTCTATAAATACACATGTTTTGCGTTCGCGAATTGTATTTTGATCAAGAGACAACCTGACATTAACTTGCAAATTTCAAAAAACATAAGAAAATTTAAATTCGCGGGCTACCACAGGGCATCCCCTTAAACCTTATTTCATTTTCATCCACCCGTGATTGCTGATCCGTCTAAAACGGTGACGTCTCCTCAAACAGTCTGGTCTCAAAAAAAAAAATCTTGTGGAAATACAGGATGGATTTTTGAGACGGGGCAGTAAGGGCAGGTACCTTAACCATTGTGGCTACAGGAAAACGGTCTCAGGAGACCGTCCTTAACTTTTTGAGACATTTAGATCTGCATGCACAGATTTTGAAAAAACTGTAGGTACAGTCATCAAGAAAATGGACAGTTTTCACAAAAACCTTATTTGGTGCCAATGGATCCTGTTTCTTACAGGGATCAAAAAACTATTAGACCAACAGAGGTTTGAGTACTAGAAAAGTCAGAAATCGCAAAAAACTTTTTCCATACTTTTCTCAAAAAGATAAGGACGGTCTCCTAAGACCGTTTTTTTGTAGCTACAACGGTTAAGTTAGCTGCCCTTACTACCCCGTCTCAAAAATCCAACCTGTATAAACGCAAAGTACAGATTTTAATATTAATACAATGAACCACTGTCTTGCAGTCAACGACGTCGGTTTTCGGTGCCCAAAATATTACTATTCTCGAACTGCCTTTGGTTTCAACATAACCGCCCATCTAAACTCAAACTCATAGCATTCAAGTAAACCAATTACAGGCACTCTTGAATTGTCAAAGAGTCGATCAGTTAGTCAGAAAGTTGTAGCTAGTTGTCCATTCTAAAACGTAGATCTCTATGGAGAAGAACGGACAAGAAACTCCAAGGGCACTCTTTTAAATCAAGATATTATAAATCCTGGGTACATTATTCTTGTTGGTTCTATATGTGAGAACAATTTAAAAATAAAAAAATAACTAACATCATCTTCTGCCAACAGCCGCGGCCCCAACAAGTACACTCGTACTTGGGAAGACGAGGAAGCTTATCGAAGACAATCAGCCGCCCAGCAACAGCAGTTACCGAGGAAAGTCCCCACTGCTGAAGATTTCCCAGAACTCGATGCTAGCAGGAGACACGGGTAATGTAGCTTCAATAATGGCTAGTTTCTGACCGCGACTTCGTTCGCGTGGAAGACGAAGTCGTAAGACACCACAATATAACAGCCACATTTTCGCATGCGCAAGTGCTATTCTTGAGCATGGGGTCCTAGGTTCGATTCTCGGGTCAGGCAGTGTTATTGGGCTTTCCATCTGGAATTTCTCAGTAACAGTCTGAAGTCTAGATTTGTGCCCGGTTAATGGCAATAGGCTCGCGGTATTACAGGGGACCAAACAACTGGTGAAATGTGGGTGTACTATAGATGCACCTGTGCCTAACCCTTTGGGAAATATCGGCGTAATGTTATTTTTTTTTAAATTTCCCTGTATTCTACGTTTGTAGTTTTAGTCTCAGCAGCCACAATATACAGAGACTCAGGACTTGTGACGCGGGAAAAAGCGATGTTCAGTTGTCCGTGTGAGAAGCAGTTAGTCCTGAGGTCGACTGCGCAGTTTTCAGTAGCAATTTCCCATTGCTTGTAAATAATTATTATTACAGCCGAACTCGCAAAACATTGTAAACAGGCTGATGTTTGCATTCTGCAGTACGGCTTTCCGAAGAAGAGTAGGCGCTTCGGTAAACATCGTCTGTCTTCGGACAAACGAACGCGCGCGATGATGATATCTCATACCAAACAATGGAAAATCAATTGTGTCTCATTAGCTGTCCTTGA
This sequence comes from Atethmia centrago, assembly GCA_905333075.3. Classification (NCBI taxonomy): domain Eukaryota; kingdom Metazoa; phylum Arthropoda; class Insecta; order Lepidoptera; family Noctuidae; genus Atethmia; species Atethmia centrago. The sequence continues at coordinate 24,002,876 of HG995385.1, forward strand.
CCGATTAAACGTTTGTGCAAAATTTGGACAGTATCTATTTAGTAGTTTTTAGCCAATCTGGAACATACATCCAGTCAAATGGACAGACATTCTAAAACAATCGGAATCGTTCCCACACCTCGTAGCAATTACTTTTCCAAAATATTCAATGTAACAGTTTTGACTTATTACAATTTTATTATATGCATAGATTAATCTCTTTTTTTTTTCAATAGCAAACCTCGCACCCCGCGCCCCCGCTCGAAGTCCCAGCCCTCAGTCAACGAGGCGCCCATAGAGAATGGCTCACAGCTTCGTCGCAATGCTTCTATCAAGACTGCTAAGAAGCCGATGGTGAAGCAAGGCACCGGCCGCGTCGCGGTGAAGGTGCCGAACAAACAGCCGGTCAAGGACAAGATGCCTGCCTTGGAGAATCTCACCATTACTGCCAATGTTACCAACAAGTGAGAATCTCGTTAAAATTTAATCTTCATACTTTAAAACGGTCCAAAGATTGTATAACTTGAGGTTAATGTTGATGTAACAGGGTTAGATGTAAAAGGAGGGTTAGATGTAACAGGGTTAGATGTAACAGGTTAGATGTAACAGGAGGGTTAGATGTAACATTGTTAGATGTAACAGGATTAGATGTAACAGGGTTAGATGTAACAGGATTACTTGTAACAGGATTAGTTGTAACAGGGTTAGATGTAACAGGGTTAGATGTAACAGGAGGGTTAGATGTAACAGGGTTGGATGTAACAGGGTTAGATGTAACAGGATTAGATGTAACAGGGTTAGATGTAACAGGGTTAGATGTAACAGTAGGGTTAGATGTAACAGGGTTAGATGTAACAGGAGGGTTAGATGTAACAGGGTTGGATGTAACAGGGTTAGATGTAACAGTAGGGTTAGATGTAACAGGAGGGTTAGATGTAACAGGGTTGGATGTAACAGGGTTAGATGTAACAGGATTAGATGTAACAGGCTTAGATGTAACAGGATTAGATGTAACAGGGTTAGATGTAACAGGGTTAGATGTAACGGGGTTAGCTGTAACAGGGTTAATATAGGTTTCTACTCAAGACGTCAAATGTAATTATGGCACCCAAATGTCATTATTTGGGCAATAAATACTGTTATGTATGGCTTCGGGTCAAAATACATACTTTATTTGGTATTCCACCTATCGTCCGCGCTAAGCGGCCGATACTATACTGCTAAGAGGCCGATGGTGCCTCAAGGCACCGGCCGCGTCGCGATGAAGGTGTCTAACAAACAGCCGGTCAAGGACAAGCTGCCTGCCTTGGAGATTCTCACCATTACTGCTCTCGATGGTTTTCTAGTCTTACCAAGGGGTATCGTATTAACCAGTTACTGGGTTGTAGAGGTCAGATAGGCAGTCGCTCCATGTAAAATACTGGTATTCAGCTGTATCCGGCTAGACTGGTAGATGATTCCAACATAGTTGGGAAAGGACTAGGTAGATATATTTGGCGACTTTATAGGCTCTTTTAATTTTGCATCAAAATTCTTTAACCATGAAAATTGTTTGTATAAATGTATATTTGATAATAATTGATAAAAAATTATAAAACAAAAAAAAAAACCCACTGAATTTAAACTTCACTAAACGCGTTAAAACCAAAGATTTAATCGTTAGATTCGCCCTTCGTTCTTTTTATTTTTTTAATTCTTATAAGTGACTCAGGACAATACAGATATAAAATCAGGTTCTATTTTCCAGTCAAGGTCAGCCCCCGCGCAAGGTGAACGCGACGGTCGCTCAACAACGGCCGGTGCCCACGGACCAGGCCAGGAAGAAACCCAGCGCTAATGCACAGGTGAGCACATCTTTATGCGGTAAAGAGCATTAAGTGCTCTTACTTACGTCCTGTATAGCATCATTTCTTTACCACACTGGAGATGGAAATATATGTTCTGCATAGCTCCATCTCTTTCCCAAACTGAAGTAAGATTAAGGTGGATCCGCAAAGGTATCCCGCGAAATTCAAATTTTCTTACATTTTTTTACAATTTGCAGGTCAGTGTCAGGTTATCTTGATCAAAATATGATTCGCGGCTATAACAAATATGTAATTACAGAATTATAATCAATAAAATCACTACATACATACATACATAACCTCGCGCCTTCTTCCCATGGGGGTAGGCAGAAACTATAGAACACCACCTGCTACGCTCCTTAAATACTCCTAAATAATAAAATCATTAATATCTTAATTAATCCCTTTTAGCGTTTTACGCTGATGGTGTTGATAATGATAATATACAATAAACCTAAATTGTTTGTATAGCAGCCTCAACCACAATCGAATCCTGCGCCGAACAAGTCTCCGCCGCAGCAACAACTCGGCCCGCAACAGAACCAACAGCAACAACCGGCTACCGGTGAGTTTTGAGCATATTTTTGGGCAGAAAGCTTTCTTTTTTACAGATTTTAGTGACTGATTGTGCGCTTTAGTTTGTGCGAATACGTTAGAAGATAATTCGATCGCCAACGTCAATAATAAAACGATAATTCGACTACTAAGACTATTAATTAAATTATTTATTCTCCAATTTTGTAAATCGAGAATAAATTGACAAGATATTTGAATCAAATTCGAATTCTGTCAACTCGAATTTGATTCGAATAATTTGTCAACTTCATTTTACTGGGAGTTCACTAAAACTTGACGCGTGACGCGATTGGTAGCACGGAATTTTGCAGTCATGTGATTGGTTCGGCAGTCGCCATTTTGAATTCAATGAAAACGAACAAAAGTCAGTGCTACCAATGGCGTCACGCGTCAAGTAATAGTGAACGTAGTGTACTTAATATCAACGATACTAAGTACGCAGTTCGCCGCCGGAATTCCATGTATAAGTTGAAACATGTTTTATAACATTTTTTTCTCACAGGTGGCGGCAGCAAACGCTACAGCAGCTTACGTCAGCGCCCACTCGCCGACTCATACTCGCCTCAACAACCACAACAACAACCGCAACAGCAACCACAACAACAGCCCCCAGCTCAACAACAACAACAGCAGCAGCAGCAGCAGCAGCAGCAACAACAACAACAACAACAACCGCCACATAGGTATCATGCTGGTATGTATTTATTACATTCGCGATTCATATTTGGGCATAAGTGTTGCTTTTTGCATCCAGCATTAGTTGATAACCAACGGTGCGTTGACGCAGCGTAAAAGCCGCTTTGTTGCAGGGTTACCTTCGTGTTAGCGCAGAGTATTTGTTTGACGACGTATTCAAATACATAGCTTGGTGACGATTCGACCTCTTAGGCAAATATGGACGCTTTAGAATAGGGGTTGGGCAACACACCTTATAATAGACTAGTTACTGCCCGCGGCTTCGCCCGCGTAGCTTTTTATAAAATACAAGTACTAAGTTACTCCTACAACATCAGTTATATGCCAGTGAAATTCCTGTCAAAATCGGTTCAGCCGTTTCGGAGATAAGTTGGAACAAACAGACAGACATACAGACATAAAACTTAAACATTGTTTTTTTGTAATAAGAACCGTATATACTTTCATTTGCATTTAGTAAAGAGCTGTTATTTTGACATTACAAAGAAACACTTCAATTTTATTTATTTGTATAGATTAAAAAAAAAACTAAAATAAAAGTAGCCTAAGTTACTCCTTATTACATCAGTTATCTGCCAGTGAAAGTCCCGTCAAAATCGGTCAGCCGTTTCAGAGATTAGCCGGAACAAACAAACAGACAGACAGACAGACAAAAATGTTAAAAAATGTTATTCTAGTATATGTACCGTGTATACATCCACATGCATTTAGTAAAAAGCGGTTATTTTAATATTACAAACAAACACTTCAATTTTATTTATTTGTATAGATTAAATATAGGTTATTGTAACTAACGATTTAAGAAAATACAATTTTCCAACCAGTCTTACGAAGGGGTCTCCTGTTATGCAGTAAGATTACGCAGGTCATGTAAAATACCGGTCAGCTACTTACGGTTACACTGTAAGCTGACCTAAACATAATTGAGTAGGCAACCCTTTTTTTTTTTTTTTTGGGTGGGAAATCATCAAATAACTTCTCCCGCTCTGGGCGGAGCGGGAGGGTGTGTCAGACTCTTACTGACTAAAACCCACCCGTATTCCTTCTTGTTGCCTGTGTTGCGGGGGCCTCGGTGACCCATAAGTACCTTCCCGCGACCCCGGCAGGCATCGGCCCTAGTGGACCCCTACTATGTGCTGACGACATCTCTTTGAGGCGCGCGTGGAATACGACGCGCCGTCGACCCGGGCCTGGTCCTTACCGGACGGTGAGCTACCCATTGCTCACCGTCCGCAAGCCCGCGCCTACGGTGGCCGGAAATCCGCCCGGGATTCCCGACGCCCTGGGCGTCTCCTGCGGCGAGTAGGCAACCCTGTGTTATACAACATGTCTCGGAATTAACGCACTCCACCGATCACCCCAATTAGAATATTATATTATAATCATAATACACACACCTAATTTTGATAAACACCTATTGTGTATAAAACTTTGTTTATTAAGGCGCTGACAAGAGGCAAATGACCAAAAAAGGCTTGTCTTAAGAAAAAAATTGCCAAATCTGTATAGTTTGTGGTAGCGAAAAAAAATATATGTTAATTTTGAACATATTTCCAGAACTTGGTTGCTACCAAAACACGTTTTGAAAAAAACTCTCTATACAAACTAACGTTAAACTAACCTCTTACCTTGAGTTTCAAACCAAAATATCTGTATTAAATATCAACATACGTTACGTATTTAATAGAACGTCTTATTTGAATGCAGAACTTGATTGTTTTTTATTTTCGATTACTCAACTCAATTTTGAGTAAATAGATAATTGCTTCATATTTTACAATACATTACAAGCGTTGTGTCATCGCGCTTCTCTTTCTTATCTATGCAGTTTGGCAGTGACGGCGGTTAAGGTGTTGTCAGCGTCGTAATTAAATTAGTTATACTGAGTGTGGGAGAAAATTGTGGCCACATTACACATCTACGCACGCACACAGTCGCACACGTATAAGGGTCTGGCGGAGTAGGTACATACTTTTTGGTTGTTTTGACTGTACAGCGGAAGTGCGATTGTAATTTACGTAGTTTTAAATATATATATAATATATTTTTGGAATAAAAAATTATATTAAAAAACACAGAAATCGATTCAGTAAACGATTCTGAACAAACTTATCAGTGATTGTTTTTGGGGTGCAATTACTGCGATTTAATGACGTTATCGGAATGTACAAAAAACAATAGGGATGATGACTTTTTTTTGCCCGTCAGGTACCTACCAAGATTGTTAAAAAATATTGGACACAAGTTTTTTCTTTTTTTACGTAATCAAAAGATTACGGCGAAACATTGAGTTAAAATGTGACTTGACGTCACGCCTTGCTAGACTTTATACTGAGTTGTGACGTAGCGAGCCCCCATTTCGCAACTTTAATGCCTTTTATCTAAGTATTTTATTATTAATATGATAAAGCAAAAAATACCTGTCTAATATTTTTATTATCTGACTGATGAACTAAGTAGTTTTTTTTTTTACTCAGGCGTCATCCCTATTCCGGTGTTGTGGGAATATCGAATTCGCGACGTACTAAGCTATACTAAGTTGTAATATTTATTTAATACGTCAAGTTGATTAACTCACATAATTATTTGAATTCAAGTTTGCATTTTCTCAAAAACTCTTCATGAGACTACGGGGAGTCAAAGTTTGCCGTCCTGTTGTTGTTCATAAACTTCCATTCATCAACCCATTGCTCACGGTCCGCAAGCCCGCGCCTACGGTGGCCGGAAATCCGCCCGGATTCCCGACGCCCAGGGCGTCTCCTGCGGCGGCTAGGGGCGAGAGGGCGCGAAATTTGCCTCTCCCTCACAAGAACACTTGCAAAATGCATTGAAAAATAATGAAATAGTTTATTCTTCAGATATTTACATACCGAGACCCCTCTGTGCTTCGGAAAGCATGTTAAGCCGTTGGTCTCGGCTGACATTTGTGGATCTTTGACAGTCGTTGCGGGTCGTCAGAAAGCCCGAAAGTCTGACAACCGGTCTTACCGAGGTGTATCGTATTACCCAGTTACCAGTAACTGGAGCGACTGCCTACCTGACCTCCACAACCCGGGTTGTAGAGGTCAGGTGGCAGTCGCTCCATGTAAAATACCTACTGGTATTTATCTGCATCTGGTTAGACTTAAACAGCCGACCCCAACATAGTTTTTTTTTTTTTTTTTCGAGGGTGGGAAATCATCAAATAACTTCTCCCGCTCTGGGCGGAGCGGGAGGGTGTGTGTCTGACACACCCTCCCGCTTACTTACTGACTAAAACCCACCCGTATTCCTTCCTGTTGCCTGTGTTGCCAGGGACCTTGGTGACCCATAAGTACCTTCCCGCGACATCCCAACATAGTTGGGGAAAGGAACAGATTGATTGATATACATTCAACTTACAATCATAACAACATATAGGTACTAACTACTGCTAACACATAGGTAGATGACATAACAAACATAAATAATGGATACAATACAATATTACATATTCACATTACATGCTTTGGGGCAGCGAATTAGGTAATCAGCGTTTGGTCGGACTGCCACCTTAGATGTTGGGGCTGTGGTTCCTGTCTCGTACCGCGGCCTGCATAGAATTCGCTGATCGATGTGTGGCGGCGCCCACTGCTGCGCACGCGCCGCGCGGCGTTGTATTGTCAAAGTCAAATGATTTATTTCAATTAGGCACATAAAAGGCACTTTTGATCATCAAAATTTACAAAAAAAAATAGAATTGATTCTAGTATTGTACTCGCATGTCGCATTAGATAAGTAATTGTGCGAAAGAGACAGAAAGTGTCAGACTGCGGTTCCTTTTTTAGAGAGGCAGCTAGCGATTATAGCTAAATTAGTATATGCACGTCAATAAAAGTTTGTTACTTTAAAATATACATAGACTGCTAAAATCATAACCCTTCTTTTTGGCTTTTCTGTAGTTGGGTAAAAACACTATATACAGGTGAGAAAAGTTTCATTTATTCAAAATTACAAAATTCTCGGAGTCCAGGAGCTCCGTAGGCTATTTGCGTACTAATAATAGTGTATGATGTTGTTGAACCAAAATTGCACCCCTTAATCCGGTCACCTGCTTATTATGCATTTCACATTGTACTTATCACTCATTCTGTTCGCTCAGGTCCGGCCGGGTTCGTATCGGACAGCGTGCACGTTCCCTCCTCACAGCCGCACGCGCATCCACAGCACATTATACACCAGGTAACTATGCACACAACGTGGAATCATGATCATGGTACTAACAAAAGGGATGAATATTCGATTTGAAATCAAATAAAAATAATGTTTATTAAAAGAAAATAATATGCGCACCAAAAATATCATAATCTTTCGAATGAATTTCGACCAAAGTACGCAGGAGAAATTGTAGTGCAAGCGTGTGTACTCTCTTCCCTCACTCATAGTCCTCAGGGCGGCAGGCCGACAGTCGGCGCAGGCGCAGCGTCTCGCGCGCACCTAAAGGCTCCGCGTGCCTGCTGGTAGCCCGTTGGTCTCGTGGTCGCAAGCGACTGCTGAGCGTGGGCTCCTGGGTTCGATTCCCAGCAGGCTTAGCATGACGCTTTGTATTCCTTCGAAGAATAGACACGGCTCTTTCCATACAAAGTGACATTTCGTTTCTCCATTTTTGACATCTCACCGTAGAAATCCTTCTACAATCTATCAGCTTGTCTTTCGTTTCTAACGATCTTTGTCTAGGTCCTTTTTTATGTAGAAAGATTTCTACGGTGGGATGTCAAAAAAGGAGAAACGAAATGTCACTTTGTATAGAAAGAGCCGTGTCTATTCTTCGAAGAAATAGAGAGCATCATGCTAAGCCGGTCGGGAGTCAGTAAATAAATAAATAATGAATGTGTCTCCCCAGGTGCTAGTGAACAGCGCGGCGGGTAACCACGCGTCGTCCCCGCCGCACGCGATCCCCGCCACACAGCAGCAAGCACAACTTGCGCCTCAGGTAACTTATCGCTACTGTACCTGCCGATCTATTTTGTTATAATCTCACCGAAAAATTGGGTGAAATAAACTGTCAACAGTGTCATTGTCATCAGGTGGAATGAAATTCTTTATTCTGTAAATAGGATATCGGAATCACTTTTACACGTCATATTAAAAATAAGCTAGATGGAGTCGACATATCCTATCTGACTAACCCCCTTTTTTTTTTGGATTGTAAATCATCAAATAACTTCTCCCGCTCTGGGCGGAGCGGGACGGTGTGTCAGACTCTTACTGACTAAAACCCACCCGTGTCCCTTCCGTTGCCCGTGTTGCCAGGGGCCTCGGTAACCCTTTGGTACCCTCCCGCGACCCCGGCAGAAGTAACATTACTTGCGATTAAGTTCCTGTATCAATCAGATCACTACACACACATTTTATATTAAAACTAGCTGCGTCCCGGGGTTTCATCCGCATAAGTTTTGATCCCGTGGGAATATGTGGATAAAAAGTATCCTATGTCCTAACGCAGGTCATGGTCTACTAATGCGTCAAATTTCATCCAAATCCGTTCAGCCGTTTTAGCGTGAAAGCTTAACAAACATACAAAAAATCAATTCTTTTCTCTTCATAATATTAGTTTAGTTTAGATAAAAAAAAATATCTTTAAATCAAATTGCTAAATGGTTTCTAATGTATCTGTGATTTGTTAAAATTCCTTCGTCAAATTTTTCCCTACAACACTCATACCTTTGCCCATATAGCCCATAAATAAGTATGCATGTCCGTATGTATATAATTACGTATATAATATTATTGACACCAGAAATATGGGCAGGTGACGTTTGCCCATATTTCTGGTGTCGGTATCTCAGCCGCGGTTGCCCGCAGGTGCGCCTGGGCATGCTGGAACAGCCGCAGATGACGCAGGTTCCGCATCCCCATCATAATCTACATAACATACCTACACCACATACTATGGGTGAGTCAAATATTTGTTAAATTTTAAACGAACCGACGTCCTTCTTCGCCTTTAAAACTTGCACTTTGACTGACAATAATGTTTGTACAAGCTACGCTGTACATTGACCTTTGTGGTAGTTTGTAACCACGGCTAAATATCAAGCTATACATTTCCAGTATAAGCTGATCTCGCATCGTGTAGGATTTCCGTACAATGAGAGGTCTGCTTATACTGGAAATGTATAGCTTGATACGTAGCCGTGTCGACGTCACACTCATTTTTACGCAAACCAATATTGTTTAGCTGTGCATTTCTCTAACATAGCATTTAAGGCGCTGACATTTGCAAATGACCAAAATAGACTTGTGTTAGAAAAAAAATGCCAAATCTGTATAGTTTGTGGTAGCGGAAAAAATATATGTTAATTTTGAACATATTCCTAAGAACTTGGTTGTCACCAAAACACGGTTTGAATAAAAATCTCGATACAAACTAACGTTAAACTAACCTCTTACCGTGAATTTCAAACCAAAATATCTGTATTAAATATCAACATACGTTACATACGAGGGCGGCACTGAAAATTTCGGGAATCAAGGAAGTGACACAACATTACTATTTAAAAATGTATTTATTGCTTTTCGAAGTATTCTCTGCGAAATTTGACACATTTTTCCATACAATGGAACCAATTATTGAAGCAACCATTCCATTCGGAAGTTGGGGTCTCCAAAATGGCCGTTTTGTAGGCGTCTACAGCTTCTTCAGGTGATGAAAATCTCTGTCCATGCAATTTATTCTTTATTTTAGGGAAAGTATAGAAATCATTAGGGCTTAGGTCGGGGCTGTACGGCGGATGGTCTAATAATTCTATGTTTTCTTGCTCTAAAAACTCTTGTTCTGTGCGCGGTGTGAGAACTCGCATTGTCGTGATGGAGGATGATGCGGCGGTTGCAGTTCTCTTTACGGAGTTCAGAAACAACCTGTGGCAAACAAATGCTAGCATACCATTCTGCATTAACCGTTCTTTGTCCCTCAAGAGGAATAGTCGTAACATGGCCGGTTTTGGAGACAAACGTGGCCACCATTTTTTTTGCAACACTCCGTGAACGAACAATTTTTGTTGGCTTTAACTCATTTTCGAACACCCAAACTCGTGACTGGTTTTTTGTTTCGGGTTCGTACGCGTATATCCAGGATTCGTCACCTGATACGATGTTGTATACAGCATTTGAGGATCCTGCGTGGAATCTTTCGAGAGTTCTGACGCACCAAGTAACGCGAGCCGCTTTTTGCTCTTCACAGAGCGAATGCGGTATCCATCGGGAAAATAACTTTTTTACACCTAATTGTTCATGCAAGATTATTTGTATTTGACTCATGCCAATGTCTAAAGTTGCCTGAATTTCGCGGTATGTCACATGTCGATCTTCCTCAATCAGCTTACGCACAGCATCAACGTTTTCTTGGGTGACTGCAATTTTTGGACGACCTTGACGGGGATCATCACTGAGCTTGACACGTCCACGTTGAAATTCAGCAAACCAGCGATAAATTGTGGTTTTGGATGGGGCTTCATCACCAAATGCAGAAATCATCCGGTCAACACACTGTTTTTGTGTTAAACCACTTCGAAAGTCATAATAAATCATCGCTCTTGAATTTTCTCGAGTCAATTCCATTTTCTCAACGACTAAACAAGTTTGACAAAACCTTGTGACAAGACCGATAATCTTTTTTTGAATAAATAAATGGTATTCTATTTTTAAAACCAAGGAGTTTTCAATTAAAAAGATTTTAATATGACATGGCATTTCCAATGGAACAGTGGAAATATTCCATTCCCGATACTTTTAGTTGATGAAGGTTGAAACCACGGAATAGAAAAAACAGTGGAAGTGCCTAAGGGCACTTCCACTGTTTTTTCTATTTAGGAAGTCTAAGGACTTTCAGTAAAGTTAGTTTAAAAATACACATTTTATTATTTTATCGTTACCGAACTATTTGAATGTGTCCTATCGAGTAGCGTCGAAGTTTCTAGAATGTATACGATTTATAGCTTGAATAATGGACATAAGGTAGTTTTTAGTTCGCAACAAAGTAATACATATGGTTTTGTCAATAAAAACAATTGTATTGAAATATATCATATTTTTATACTAATCAGTGATACGATACACCTCCGCAAGATACATTTTTTATCCTGCTATCATTTTGGCATGTAAAAATTGCACAATAAGGCATGTTTGTAATATTTTTCGTTACGTTCGAGACGTCGTATCAGAGCAAGTAGCTAACCGCGACTGAGCCGGTGTTGCGGAGCTCCGCATAATTGTGACACACGCGCGATAGCTGTGAGGCACTTCCACTGTTTTTTTCTATTCCGTGGTTGAAACCATCGAAAGAACAGCGAGCGCAAACTAGCGTCTTTTTCCCAACAAAAAAGCAAAAAAAAAACTTATAAAAAACATGTTTTCTGCAGCTCAAATACAGCCAGCACAAGGATATGCACCGCCAGCCATGATGCCCGCTCAATATATGCAGGTAAATATTTGCTGCAGAATTGAACAAATAATCAATAATTTAACATTATTTATCAGGGGTTACGTGCGACTCCTGATATAAACTTACTATCAACTGGCTACTTGCCTCATTTGTATCGCCAATCAACTATGCTCTATGTTTCAATACTAATTAATTCCTTTTGATTTCCAAGCAGCAAAGCAGCAGCGGTGCAGTATTCCCCGGTGCGATGTACCCGGCAGCGTCGCACGCCCCGCCCCACGCACCGCCGCACGCACCGCACGCCCCGCAGCACGCCCCGCCGCACGCACCACACGTTCCACCGCACGCCCCGCCTCACGCCCCGCCCCATGCCCCACACGCCCCGCCCCACGCCCCACACGCCCCGCCACACGCCCCGCCGCACGCGCTTCCGAACGCCCCGCTACACGCGCCGCCGCATCCGACGTATCCTCAGCAGATATACGCAGCGCATCATAATTATGTACGTATCATTTTGACTCATAACTTTTTCAAAAAGTTTCTTTAGTTTTTATTGTCAAGCAAAGACAAGCGAGATAAACCAACATATTATTATAATCTTTGCCATTTTTTACACAGTCCGGGGTTAAATTAACTTTGTAAAGTGGTACACACCACTTACAAAAAAAATAACACATTTATGAAGTTTCTCCAACTAATTACACAATTAGTTGGAGAAACTTCATAAATGTGTTATTTTTTTTTGTATTTTTAAAAATTATTGTTTTATTACGATCAACTATCGACCACTCACATTAATTGTGAAGTTGTGCCAATTAATTAAAGTTGACTATGTAAATTTCATGTTACGAATCGTTAAATGTATCTTACAGATATTGAGTTGTAGTGCTTTTCTTTGACAAGTGATGTAAGTCTTACAATTTTTTATTGTTTTCGTGGAACTATTTATTGAAGGGGATAGCGCTAAGGTAGCCCTCTAATCAATACAACTCTCTCTAAGTTAGAATTGACCTCAAATGTCATGATTTCATGAAATAGTCATTCAATATGGTAATTTGTGCTTAGTGTTGTATTGATGACTTTAATGATTATAAATCTATAAATACATTTTTGTTACGGTTACAAATTATATTTTCGTGAATATGCAACCATGCAACCTGACCTGCAAATTGCAAAATACGTGAGAAAACTGAGCAGTATACCAGCGGTAATATAACGGCCGCGATGTACGAGTTGTAGGTCGTACGTTCGAACCCTGACAGGCGCTTTACTTTTGAGTAAATTATTTCAACAACAATGCTCTCAAAACGTTAAAGGAAAACATCGTGAGGAAACAGGCATGTCCTAGAACCAAAAATTCGATATCATGTGACATCCACCAACCCGCACTGGGCCCGCGTGGTGGATTACGGCCCACTCCCTCTCACAGAACGGAGGCCTGTGTCCCAGCAGTGGGGAACATTATTTCTGATTACATCATCATCAGCCTGTAATGTACCCACTGCTGGGACACTGGCCTCCTGTCTGTGAGAGGGAGTGGGCCGTAATCCACCACTCGGGCCCAGTGCGGGTTGGTAGATGTCACATGTCTTCGAATTTTTGGTTCTAGGACATGCCGGTTGTATTTCTGATTATGTGTAAGAAAATTTGAATTTCGCGGGCTAACTTGGCGAAGATGATGACGTGTTTTTGTCTTCTATTTGTCTTGTTAACACAAAGTCTATATACCCACACAGACGGGTGGCGTGACATACTACAACTGCGTGGAACAAGAGCCGCCCGTACCCGTCCGCGCACAGCGACGCCCCACCGCAGCTATACCCATCGTCAGCCCGCACCATGCTGATAGGTAAGTGATGAAGAACCTTATTCTTATGCAAATAATGCTCATATTCATATAAACGAATTTGAACAATCGTTCCATACGAATATGAACAAAAATCTTATACGAATAATCTTCATATTTGTTTGAAACGCGTACTTATGCAAGTATAGTCGTCGATCTCAGCTTTACAGTATGTGGGCGTTACTAAGATACTTACTAGAAAGAGATCGTCACACAGCTGTAAGACAGAGACGACGCTCTACAGGGCTTTTTTAGAATTAACTTGTGACATGAATATAAATCTTATCAACATCTAAAACTTTATTTGTAAAACAGGTGTAAAAGTTGTGGTAGTTGCCTTGTAACCAAAGGACTGGCAAACTTTTGCCTGCGGTATCGTTTGTGTGGAGGTTGGAAAGTATACCATGGGAACCTACTACCGGGATGAAAGTATCCTATGTCCTAACCAAGGTCATGGTCTACCCATGTACCAAATTTCATGCGAATCAGTTCAGCCGTTTTAGCGTGAAAGCGTACCAAACAAACTCACTTTCGCATTTATAAGTTAGGATTTCTGATCGTACTTTTGTTTGCTATCAGCAGGCCAGCGAATTCCTCTGAAAAGGACAACATAGACAGGATTGTGGAGAACATGTTCGTCAGGAAACCCTGGCCAGCGACACATGGAGCTGGTACGTTACTTTCTTTTCGTTGAAGTTTTTATTTATTATTTTCGTTTTGTATGGAATTAAGTTCACCTGTTTGTTTGCGTGTTTTTCCTTACCTTACAAATATACGTGTATTTTTAAGAGACCATTTTGACCCCATTCCGTTTTAATATACGAGCTATTAAAAATTATGTGAACAACTATGGGTCCAAGAAGGCCAGGTTAAGCTACGCTTGCCGGGGTTGGTCCGTGGAAGGGTGATCTTTACATACTAAGACTCCTCCGTGCTTCGGAAAGCACGTTAAGCCGTTGGTCTCGGCTGTCATTCGTGAATCTTTGACAGTCGTTAGGGGTCGTCAGAAGCACTGAGAACCCGCTTCTTACCAGGGCCGGACGCGAGAGATCTCTGCCGCCGATCGTCTCCACGAGGAAACGGCGGTGCTCTGCCCAAGCCGGGCAGACCTCCACCGTGTCCTCCGGGCGATCCGTACACCCGGTGGTGACACCGGCGTTTCATCCCGCCTTACCCGACACAGGAACCTCCCGAAGCTGCCGTGTCCGGTGAGGACCTACGTTAGGTGGAAGGTGAGGACGCTGTGGCGCCTCTAGCCACTCTTCAAAGAGGGGACTTATCGCCGCAATTGTGTCGTGCCCAGCACTGGGTTGCGACAATCGCACTCTCCATGTCGCCATTAGATCCCGCCGGAGCCCTGTCCGCTGCGCCGCGGTTTTTCGCGGCAGCGGAGTTACGCCCCGGCGTTTCGCCTCCTCGCACCACTCCCATACGTGCGCGAGGACTTTTGCCTCCAGATCCCATGGCGGCAATCCGGCAAGGAGGCTCGCCGCCTCATCGGAGACCGTGCGGTATCCCCGGACCAGCCGGATGGCCATGACTCTTTGGGCCGCACTCAACCGGCGGGCTTGCCGCAGCGCCAGGGTACGCGCCCACACAGGTGCCCCATAAAGTGACATGGACCGCACGACCCCCGCGTAGACCCTCCGGAAGGAGGCGTTTGGGCGGGCTCCCTAGACAGGGCAGGAGCCGCTTCAAGGCAGCCCCTGCCCGCTCCAGTTTGGCAGCCAAACGTCGGAAATGCTCCAGGAAGTTCCACCGGCTATCGAGGACGAGTCCCAGGTACTTCATCGTGGACTCGACGCCGATGTGAACCCCTCCTACCGTTATTTGGGATCCCGACGGTGGCGCGTTCCGAGGACCATGAAAGCACATGGCCTCGGACTTGTGCAGGGCCAACTCGAGTCCCAATTGCCGGATCCTTTCAATGATTGTCGCAACCCCGCGTGCCGCTAATTTGGCCGCCGCCTGGTGCGACCTCCCCTACGCCAGGACCAACGTGTCGTCAGCGGAGCACACCGTGCTGACGCCGCTAGTGAGGTCGGCGTGCAGCGCCCAGTCGTATCCGATGCCCCGCAGATGCGGCTCCAGGACCGATCCCTGTGGGACACCGCACGACATCTCTTGCCGGTTCCACACTCCCTGGTGACCAGGATAGATGACGGCCCTGTCCGTCAGATAGGCCTCGACCACATGACAGGTAGGTCGGCATCCGGTGGTACCGGAGTGCCTCCCTGATGCAACTCCAAGGCAGGATATTGAATGAATTGGCGATGTCTAGAGCCACCTCCAAAACGACCTCACCCTGGGCGACAGCATTCCCCGTCGTGAGGGCCCGCACGCGCATGATGGCGTCCACCGTAGAGCGCCCCCTGCGGAAACCAAACTGGCTCTCCGCCAAATCCGGCCCCACCCGCACCAGCCGCCCGACGAGGCGGTATGCAATGACTCTTTCAAAGAGCTTGCCCACCTCGTCGAGCAGCACGATGGGCTGATATGCGGACGGAGAGCCCGCAGGGCGCCCCGGCTTCTTGCAAGTAAGCGCTTAGGAGCCCCTTAGTCGAGGCCCGAGAGCCTCCAAGGCCAGGACTCAGGCTTTCCTAGGTAAGCCGTCGGGTCCTGGGGCGGCATTTTTGGCAT
Source organism: Atethmia centrago (assembly GCA_905333075.3). Lineage (NCBI taxonomy): Eukaryota > Metazoa > Arthropoda > Insecta > Lepidoptera > Noctuidae > Atethmia > Atethmia centrago. The sequence goes on from HG995385.1 coordinate 24,018,861, forward strand.
TCAGCCTGCGTACCGCCACTCTCATCTCTACCTCGGTTACCTCCGGAGCATTTCTCCACGGCATGTGAAGCCAAGACAGAGGCCCATGAGCGGCATAAAATCCCTGACACTAGTTTAGTCTGTACCCACACGAAAAAGAAAGATAATTTAACAATAACTTGCTCAAAAGTCTTAAAATTAAAAATATGTAGTAACGAAACTTTCTCACTCAAAGATTTGCTCTGGGCGAAGTTATCGTTGCAAGCATGGCTGCGTTCTCGAATGCAATAGAAGTCTTTCCGTCACGAAAACCGGAAGAGTTAAACACAGGGATAGAAGATCCCATTTTAAGTTGAAACGATTTTTATTTTACTGTTAGTATTCATATTTTTATTTAGAACCCATTTACATCGGGCAATTTATTGCTTGTTAAAGGCAATTTAAATTAAGTAAATAATGTAATGTAATTAAGTTAATATCATATCAATAGCGATATTGATTTTTGATTGTATTGCATTCGACGGGCAATTACATTGTTCTGTGTAAATGAGCTTTTAGTAGATTGTTCTCAGAAATTGTTGATGAATAAGGAAAAAATAGGTGATATGTAGAATCATTTAAGTCGTACTTAAGTATAGAACCTTATATTTTAAGTTATTTTTTTTTGGTAGTTAAGTGTAAGTCATTTGGTCTTCATTTTCATTTGTTATTTTCTTGTATTTTTGGAGTATCATAATAAGCTAATTTCACTAAAAAATTATCGATAACTGTAATCATAAAAACGTTCACATGCAGATCTCTTGGTTTGTGAAAGTCAATAGTTTTATTTAAGTCCAAGTCAAATCAAAGTCACTTTTTTTCATTCATAATTCAATTACGTACCGCGGCTTTCAAAAACCGGCTGAAATTTAAACAACCCACACTAAATCTTTGAAAATAAATCACAATCCACAGATTCAAAAGAAAAGCAGCCCGACAGCCGTAGTTCACAAGAGCCACCAAGTAAAGAGTCTTCCCAACCGAACAGCCTAACATCCAGCTCTATTTCCACCGACTCCAAACCTTCAGAGGGTAGAGAAGAGAAGACAGAAGAAGTAAAAGAAGAGAAAGAAGAAAAGGACGAGACAGTAGAGTCAGCTGTCACGCAGGAGAGTATAGCAACAGATGCCTGACTGGTAAGAATCAGGTTGTACGAATGCTATCAAGCAAAGTACTTCAGCCGGAGATAAAATACTTTTTTTTTAGTCTGACGGTCACGCTTTTAAGAATTGGTCTGGGGTAATCCTAAAAATCGACACAAATACAGTATAGTTAGTTTAGTTAAAAATTGCACTTCTCTCCACTCATTGTTATGTACATATTTCAATTCTTTGTATAGAACATTTGGTGAGGGGAGCGCAACTTTGAAGTGGACGATCTGTACCTCGTCGTAAATATAGCATATCGAGTTTTATTTCGTCGTTACTCATGCATGTGTTGCAGTTTCTTTCTAAAACCATAATAATAAATGTAAATCGAAAAATGTCGTAACAAAAGTTAATCCTCATTTATGACAATATTATATTGAATGCGAATAATGGTTAGAGATATACCTAGTCAATAGGTTTTCAGTAAGTTCTAAGGCCAACAGTTATGTTTAGCGGCGATTCTAAGACGAAATATTGACGTAAACATTACTCTCCTTTTGGGCGCTGCCGCAGTTGGATAATAAAATTATGTCAAATCAAACCGTCAACCAATTGGTCTAATAAAACTTTTAATCACTCGCTTTATGAATAAAATTAAGTATTGTAAATTGTAGTCGTAATTTGAATAAATAATAATCTACTATAATACTATACGTAAATAAATCTACAGACATTCATTAAGAAGTAAAATTACCGAAATATAAAAAGCAATAAAATAACTATGATATTTTTATAACCTTAAATATTTCGTAATTTTAAAAGCTCCAGACCAAGTCTTAGTTTTAATATATTTTAATAATGTTTAATGATTCCATGACTGACCGACTCTTGGCCTAGCATATTATGCTAGGCCAAGAGTCGGTCAGTTGTTATATATAACACGTTGGGTGTCAGTGTGTGGAATCATAATTAGCGTGATCGTCAGACAATCTAAATTATATGTAGTTTTCAAATTATGTACCACTTTGGCTGTGTTGAGGTCTGTGCGGTTGTAAAAATAATAAATCTGTAGTAAAATATTGACTTAATTTGGCTATTAATCAGGGTTGCAAGATTGAAAAAAAAATCTGTTGATAGTGATAATATTTTTTGAGATTGCTTCTGATCTTAAAAAATATTATCACTATCAACAGATTTTTTAGAGTAAAGAAATGTGACCAAGTCTAAAATAAATATTACAATAATCAAAGTGTTTTTAGAAAAAAATGTATCTAACTTCAATGGTCACTTGGCCTATAAATAATTTTCATCTGTAATATAAATCAGGTTATAGGTAAAGTCAAAAGTACCTCGATATTGGTTAATTCAAATAAAAAATGCATGAATTCTGTCAGCCCTGATTTCTGTTTGAATCTTTAAACTAGCGAAATATTGGATCCTAATCCAATATTTCGCTAGTCCATTAATCTTGCGTTCCTTTGCAAGATTATATAAGGCCAACAATCGGAAATTCCAATTTTCGGCCTAATTGACTTAAATGTAGAACTTGTTAATAAAAATCTTTGAAATCTTATGAAAGTTTAGAATTGGACTAGCTTTAAGTGGACATGCGACGTGTTTAATCGCTACACCGTAGACCATTCTAGAATAAACATAAATCACACCCAAGAAATGTAAACCACAGAAAAAAAAACAAAAAATGTCTATTATTTTTTACAACCAAACAGAAGACTTTAAACAATAAGAATGAAATCTAAATCCCTGTAAGCAATCTTTGTAATACTATCATATCTTTGTTGACAGCCCAGGTTCGAAACGGCGATTTTTTTCGCGCACTGAATTTTCAACGCTATGCTTAGCGACGAGAGTTGAAAATCCAAGTGTTTTTTCGACGCGCTGGTATGCACTCTGTTGGATTCTCAACGCTCGACTCAACACTGTGAGTTGAAAATCCAGTGCACGATAAAATCCCGCCGCGTTTTTATGTCCATGCGAACCTGGGTTTATTGTTCAATTATTAAGGTGGATGCTCTGAGGCAGACCGCGAAACTTATTTGTTTTTGGTTTTAATTTTTAGTAAAAAAAATTACGCTTCGCTTAATGTAAGAATGAAACTAAGATATCTGTATTGATGATTTTAATGATTATTGTTCGGGATATAAGCTATCATTAAGGTTACGCTAGTTAGTCATTCTTCCATACTAACGTCGTATGAAGTTTACTCCACTATTTGACAGTGTACATTAAAAATGATATCTACTTGTCTCGTGATTATCTAGCCCTATACGGAAACATAAATAAAAATATATATTGGTTTGAAAATCAAAGTGTCAAAACTTCCACATTTCAACTCTCATTTTAACGCATCTTTAGGCGTCAATAAATAACTCCCGGACTATGAAAATGGCAAAATTGTTAACGTACGGGGATAGTTAGTTTACTCAAATATTTAAATAACTATATTTTGAATAAATACATCCAGGAGTTTTTCCATAATAACTATATGCCCAAAGGTCTTTTCATGAAATTTTACGCGCTCGTTTTCGTTGTAAATCATCGTCTATTTCACTTTCTCATACCCTTTCAATGTTAGGTGAAATAGTATGCATATTAGCCACGCCCACCAACGAGTTCGAGCCGTCGACTAGCGCAACCTTATTTGCGTGATTCATTTTGCTCAACATACGACGTAACACAGAGCTGCAGTTTGCAAAAAAAACGTGAGGCAATTTGAATTTTGCGGGGTAGTTAAGAGCATCCACCTTAGAAGGGAAAGTAGATGTAAATGTCTCAGCTAGTTTGTCTGTCGTGTGTCTTGTGTATGGGAACATGCTTGGTACAGCTGCCAATTAAATTAAAGGTATGTGTATGCCGTTAAGTGAAATAAATTATTTTATATCAGTGAAGATATTTTTATCTCTAAAATTGTAGGTAGATATGAAAATATATAAATTTCAATCGAATCAGGCCATGGTATGGACATTAATTATGGTCGTTGGTTGGCCTTATACTTTTGTTCAAAATTAAATTCTGAAATGGTGTACCTATAGCGATTTAAGAACTTCTTACTTCGATAAATATGACCATAAAGTATAGAATACCGAATATATAGTCGTTTTAGATATCACAGTATACTCCAAATGGTCTTCTAATGCAGTGTGAGATGGGCGGGAATTTCTTCCGAACCTGACCATACATAACAAATGTGGAAATCTTTGAACAACTCTATAAAATAAATAGTTACTCTGTGGTCACATCGTTTTCGTAACAAAATGAAGGACAAGCAACTCAAGCCATTGTTGTATTCACTGTACTCGTCTAAACTATGGCCTCAAATTAACAAAAGCGGAATCACGTTGCATTCAACGACTTATCAATGTTGGGTGACCATGAAAAATTTTTTTTTCAATTGTGATCTCAATGCTTTATTTGTTGTATTGGCATCTTGTTATTTTTTATATTATAAAATTGATGACGACACATTTTATTTTTGCGTTTAACGCTTCCAATCATTTTTTTAATCAGAGTTTTAAGTTATAAAAAAATAAAATATCACAATAAATATGTAAAAACACCAATTAGCTATATGTTGTTGGTATAAAATATGTTCTACACTAAGTATATTGTTACGGTATTAATAGTAAAAATTATATTTTTACCAAATTCACACTACGTTTTTGTCGTATGTAAATTGGATGTCGTTTAAAAGTCAGTAGTCGTGTTGTCAAAAATAAAATCGCCATTGTATTGTAATGTTAAAATTTTCACATTTTGTATGAAATAAACGCATATCGAATCGAAATATTAAAGTAATAAATAATATTAAAACATAAAACTATTAACTTAGTGTAGTGTATGACTACCGAGATGGGAAATAAACGGTATATTTTCGAGATTTTCCCCCAAACTACAGATAATGATTAATTCGTATTAACGTTGGTGTATGGCGTTTTCAAAAGCCTAGAGACTTTCCAAGTTCCAACCACAAGCCAATTACTCCTTAGGCCTGTTCCCGACCGCAGCACTTGTACCTACACGACTACCTAAAAAGGGAGCGTTGTCTTTGAACATCCTCTGTTGGTTGTGGATTTGAAACATCTGTCGTCGCTTGTACACACGTTAAAAGTAAATAAATTAGTATACAAATGTGTTGTAAATATACTTCATATGCCTTAATAATTTGTTTATATCTGCTACACAATGGAGTATAATTCTAGAATTGAGGCCCATTTATATGGACCAATTTTGTTCCTCTTAAAATACAGTAATTGGGAGCAATATGGAAACGAATGTGTGAACCAGAAAGTAATTGCTCCAAAGTGTTGTATTTACGAGCAATTAAATTGCTCCGGGTACTGGATGCCCTTAAAATAGTAAATTTGACAGCTAAAATATTAATGATAAATAATGTGTGTTTTGTATGTTCCTAAAATAGCATGTATGAATGTTAGTCGTTAATGTTATTTCATACAAAATCTCTTCAGTCTTTGTATATCTGTTTCGAGATTTCTGACTACCCACTTATGTTATGGGTGATCTTAGAGGCCTTTAGTACACCAATCTTCTAATTTTAGGGCCTCCATGCATTACGACGTAACACGTGGTTGAAAATACCCTGAGAACACCTTTCGTGACAAATAATTTTCAAAAATAGCTCCATAACCATACCATCTATTGAAATTGTCAAAATACCTACCTAATTTGGCAGTGAAGAAATAATAAACTAAAATGTATCTAAATTCTATGACTAATTAGGATAATAGATGATAGGACGATACACGTTAATGACAAAGTACAGTGAAATTTTTTACAAGTCTAATCAATTTGAAGATTTTTATTCAGTTTTAATTTTATTTTGATACTATATTCGGTAAAAATATCTCCAACATGTTACGCCGTAATGATCGGAGTCCAACGCCACCCAATATGTATAAAATATAGTTATAAAAAATGTTGTACGCAACTAGTCTTCTTTATAAGTAACAAGCGAGAGCTAAGACCATGTTCCCACTTCACGGGAAATCGGGACAAAAAACATAATTATATTGACGACATGTTTGTTACCTTCGTAGAAAAACATCGTCAATTAAACTTTTAGGCCATTTGGTAATAAGTCGGAGCATGGTCTTTAATATAATTTTTTAATAAAAATTAAAATCATTGACAGATAACACGTAAAACTGGCAATAATTACACTTGAGTTATAAACGATATTTTTTAATAAAATGAAAGGAAAAAAATGTAAAAAAATAATGCTTTTGTAAACTAAGCTGGTTATTTATTATGTTAAGTAAATCTTCTAAAACTGGCATTTTTGTTTTATTTTACAAAAACTTTGATACGTTTACCGCCGTTTAGTTGGGATTGTGAACAAAAAAGCAATAACATATTTTTTTTAAGTATTTTATTAATTATCACATACCTGACGGCTCTATTATGTAAAAAAAAATACACGTGCTCAATCCCTAGCAGCAGGTGGCATGACAGCTCACTTCAGTTGAGTTTTCAAGGTAAGATTTTTACAGAACAGATTTTCAGACTGTTTCAACAGAGCTGTTTCTTTTTCAAATTACATCTATTTATTACACAAAATTCTGTCATAAAAATATAACTCTGTATCTTATCGCTAATACACAGGATTTTCTAAAATTATTATTAAAAATCCGTTAATTTAAAAAAAAAATGTTTTCCTAGAAATATGGGGCTGAAATATGGACGCACACTGAAGAGACTGTACAAAGTCCAAATTGTACAAACGGCTATGTAGCGCGCCATGTTAGGTTTATCACTGAAAGACCAAGTCCGTAACTCAAAGATCCGACATAGAACTAAGGTTCAAGATCTAGACTACGGGTAGCGGTGTGGGCAGGACACTTGGCTAGATGTCGTGATGGCAGATGGAGCAGAGCCCTAACGGAATGGTTGCCCAGACTGTAGAAGGCCAGGTAAGTGGACGACCTACAGAAGATTGCGGGGAAGAACTGGATAAGACTCGCTGCGAACCAGGGAAGCATGGCACAAGAGGGAGGCGGGCTGTACTCAGCAGTGGGTGGAACAAGACTGCCGTGATTATGATGATGATGATTCTGCACATTGCAATAGTTACTTTTCTAGTCACATAACTTAAATTTTACTACCTTTATACAAACTACCTAAATATTTCATAAAAATTGTCCTAAGATAGAAATACCTAAATATAAAATTATACCAAAAAGAAACTTAAACCGAGCAAAAAGTTAGAGTAATGGGATTATGCAAACTAGTGCAATATAGCTTCTATATAATATATTACTGGCTACTGAGTGACGTCATCCGCGTGAAATTTCTTGTTCCCCGACTCACCGCATCGCCCGCCCGCGTTATCACTTCGTTTTCGCTTAGCGTTCTTTCCGATTTTTTCTTTTTGCTCGGTTCCTAAGGGTCGTAGCGTCATGATAAATAGCCTGTAACCTTCCTCAAGAATTATTATAATAGTATAGATTGTATGCAATTTTACGCTAAAGAAAACTACTAACTATATGCCTATGGCATTAAGTCCGCCTCTGTACATTTGTGTGCGTAAAGTATTAAATAATAATAATAACTATTATTTCTTTAAGGCAACATTGTCTATTTTGTTGATGCATGAAGAAAAACCATTTTATTGTCAAAACTATTATCACGCTGAAATGTGTTGAGCAGATATTTGAACCGGTGACTAGAAATAGACAATGTGACCAGTAATCTTAGATAAATCTATCTATTATTTTAATATCGTAACATGGAATGACATGAAAAGGGACATTTCAAAAAGATTCTTAAATTAAATTAATATACTTACAACTTACTTACTGAACTAACAACTACTTACTGAATTTTTTTCTTACAGAACTATTCTTGTAATGGCTGCCTAGTTTTAGTTCTACCAATTCCCGCCATTTTCTTTTCACTGGCAGTTTTTACACAAAATGGCTGATGTTGACAGATTCAAGTTTCACTACACAACGTGATTTAACTTCCAACTCATTTTGCAGCAAATTCGGTGAGATTTAACAAAAAAAAAATACAATAACAGGTACCAACAAAAACTAAAACGGATAACAACAAATTTTCTTTGCAAGCTGTATATTTCAAGTTTCAATTGACAGATCGAGGTCGATGACGTTCGTATTCTTAGTTGGATACGCATTGTGCTTACGACTGTACCTTTTCAACACCATTCAAGCGCCAGAAGATCCGTGTAGTGTAAGATGCAGTATCTGGGCAGCTACAATTTTAACTTTAATACTTTTTCACGTACTTTATTTACCTACTTACTAAAATATATGCAACGGGCACTTCTAATGATTGCGTAGATACGAGTACCTACCTATCAGACCCAAAATGGCTTCACATATTCTTCAACATCGCAAATTCATCAAAAAGTCGTTTCTCTACTAGGAACATAACCTAAACATGATTCGTTTCCACTACATCCTCTACATCCTTCTTTTTCGTCTTCTTTCCTTCTAAATCCGCGTAAATGTCTTCTAGACTCCTCATTTTGGTCTCAGGAACGCAGAAGATGAGGTAGAAAACGTTTGACAGGCAAATGAAACTGAACACCCAGAAGGTGGAGTGGTAGCCTATCCAGACGTTGAGGGGGGCGAAGAGTTTGAGGAGTGCGAAGTCAGTGGCCAGGGATATCGCCATGATGAGGGTCGCTACTGTGCCTCGGAGCTGAAAGAAAAAAATTGTTTGGTTAGAAAGCAGAACAGAGAAACATTGTAACCAAATCCAAAAACCGGCCAAGCGCGTGTCGGACCACGCACAATGAAAGGTAACAAAGTTAACATTGTAGTTAAAAACATTTTCTCCCATAAGCAGCATTTGGAGAATTGATCGTGACGCGATCAATTCTCCAACTGCAAATGTAAGTTGTTCGACTATTTCTCGTTACCTTGTAAAGCCTACTTAGCTGTGATAATTTTCCTCTTAATTTCGTTATACTACTGCCATGATTTTTTTCAGATATCGAAAACTAACCATTTAGCTGGCAGGGGGTGGGTATACTTGACTAACAAAAATTAGCAAGCTTAATATTACGCAAACGGATTTCGAATCGAAAAAAAATCACAGACCCGCAACATTTTTAAACGGCCTATCCAACGATGCCCCACACCATGGGCGACAGACGAGAAAAAAAATTTTCATCCCCAGTTTACGTGTAAGGGATAAAGATTTTATTTTACCAATTTGTCGGTGTGATTAACTGGTATACCTATGCCAAATTGTAGCTTTCTAGTACTAAAATTGTCTGAGGATAGACGGGCATGGGGAAACTATACGGGTTCCTTGTTGTTTACGGTATCCTAAAAAAGAAGAAGGCTATGCGTTCGACGAGTTTAATTCTTTTAATAGGTGTTCGAAATTGTATAAGAGTGATATTTATAGTTAGGTTATCGAGTTGTAGCGTCTTGTTCACTTCTTAGGTAAATGGCAAATCGCTTTACCTATAGGCTCGTTGGAAATAATGGAAAACTGATTAATAGGTGCTTCCGGGTGATCAGTGACATCCTTAAGTTACTACCCACCCATTGGAGATAATCTTCTCATCCTTTTGCAGACCCGATGCTGAACTTTAGACCCCTCCCATTCCCAGCTTTGAAGCATAATCAGCGACTATTTATAGTATCTACTCCAAACAAAAGTACCAGGCAGACATAAAACCAAAGAAGATAAACTCCAAACATACCTGGAAGTTGAACATCTCAGTCATGATAACGAACGGCAGGGGTTGCAAACCGGACGCGTCAGCGAATATGCACGCACAAAGCGCGACGATCGGCACCCAGCCCGGCATCAAGACTCCTATACTTTGTAGGTAGAACCAGACTCCTAGGAGACACATGCTGAAGCCTGCTACCACGCTTGTTACTGCTAGAAGAGGCTGGAAAGAAAAAAAAAAAAACGTTAAAATAAAGTCGAGTCATTAATTCACTGGAGTAATTTGACTTCAAGCCAAAGTCAAAGTCAAATTATTTATTTCAAATAGGCACATAAAAGGCACTTTTGAACGTCAAAATTAACAAAAAAAAAAAAATAGAATTGATTCTAGTTGCCCCTTTCAATAGGTAGTTTCGTATGGAGAAGAATGAGCAAGAAACTCCACCGTAACTCTTTTAAAATGTTTTATAAAATTTTGTATATAGAATATACAAAATTTTATTATATATATAATAGAATATAATTACTATACCAAAATAGGTAATTAGGCCCTTAGGATTATTGATCAACCGTACCTACGTATCTAAATGGCTCATACAAAGTTACGTAGGTAGGTAACTTCCCTTCTACAGAACTTAAAACTCCAATTATTAATTCACTGGAGCAATCTCGCATGTACTAGCTGCCACTTTGTGTAATAAAATAGACTTTTACACTTATTATTATACATTTATTTTACACTTATATAAATTGATTAAACTAAACGTTCACCATTCCAATATGTAAATATGACCATTTTATTACACAAAGTGGCAGCTAGCACATGCCAGATTGCTCCAGTGAATGAATAATTGGAGTTTTAAATTCTGTAGAAGGGAAGTTACCTACCTACGTAACTTTGTATGAGCCATTTAGATACGTAGGTACGGTTGATCAATAATCCTAAGGGCTTGAGTTACTGTACGGATAGGCAAACTCTGCCTGATAAATTCAAGAAATGGTTCCCTAATCAATTAAGTACCTATATTTCGTCCGCTGAGAGAATGCATTCCTGACAACTGTCAGTTGTACCCACACGATTAAGAATTAAACTGTTTTTTGAGATGGATGGCAGAGAGTGCACAGCGCTCAGCCATGTATACTATAATATAAGGTAAACCGTGAATCTCGGTGAATAATACCTTGTATAAAGTTATTAAATCATTAAAACATCAAAGCTTAAATTTGTAAAACGTTTTCTTTTGTATTCAGCTCACAGATTTCAGGAACGCATTCTCTCATTGGCCGGAGTATAGTTCTCGACACGTTAATTTGCTGACCAATATTTATCTACCTAAATAATGCGATTGGTTTCGCTCCGAAATAGTTTCATTCTCTACCTCGAAATGACTCCATTACCCAGTATATATCATTCGACCATTTGGCTCCGTCCAAAACGCCGTCTCATTCCATTAGAAATAGGTGCGTCAAACCGTGACGTTACAATTCCTATAATAACTGGGTTACATACTTAATTTCTATTGGTATTCTTTAAAAATATAACGAGCTACATTAAGTCACGCTATTATAAAACCTAGTTGTACCGTAATAATAGAGTCATCAGCAAAATTATTAGTTAGATCGCGGACCTACCAAGCTGACAACACGTTTGAGATAGCTACAGTCAGCTTCGAAAATATGTATCTAAACATCGACAATAATTAATTTGATTGTCTTAAATCTGTGTTCCATAGCACAGGGGGGTAACCATCACCTCTTATAGCAGTATTATAGAATTATCAATTCACTGGAGTAATCTGACATGTGCTAACTGTCACTTGGTGTAATAAAACTTATATAAATTGATTAAACTAAACGATCACCATTACAATAAATATGACCAATATTTATTGTAATAGTGATCGTTTAGTTTATATACGTGTAAAATAAATGTATAATAATAAGGGTAAAACTCTAGATTAAAGAGTTCCGGCGGTCTTCATCAGTTCCGCTCCCCCAAATGATACTTACTGAATGCAAATGCAAGACTTGTTGAAAACTACAAAAATCGCTATACAACATTAATTTAAAAAAAAAACTAAATTTTGATAATTCTGGGACCAATCTGGAAGTACTTATACATCTTTTCAAATAAAAAATAATTTTCCAAATGCGATTATAAACAACGGAGACCGAGGCAGCAAACATTAAAATAAAAATACAACGGACTTGAGACCTCCTCCTTTTTATGAAGTTGGTTAAAAATGAATTCTTGTCGATGAGACGAAAATGAAGAAGAAAAAAGAAATGAATGAAGATGTATACCTATACATCTTTTCGAGGCTGACTGTACCATCATATGTAATAAGGTACTATTGGGTTTTCTTGGCATTTTCCACTAGTTTCCATGGGTAACTACTTACTTACCTACGAGTGGAAGATGCCTCAGTAGTTGTGTTTTATTGTTCCTGTGATTGTCTACTTTTATAGGCGTCTGAAAGATTTTATGACCTACACAAGCTGCAATCTTTATAATGACAAGCTCGGTTCTGATTCAGCAATTATATGTTATCGCGCAAATAGGGAATTATTGTCCGCTCTAGGTTTAACTTCGGTTGTTCTGTATCTTATGGATGTTTACGTTTACAGACACATATCCTACTCCTTAATACTATTGTCCGCGTCTTCCTCTGCAGTCTAGGATGAAAAGTAGCTTATGTCCTTCTCTAGGTCTACCCATGTGTCAAATTTCATCCAAATCAGTTCAGCCGTTTTAGCGTGAACGCGTAACAATCAAACAAACTAACTTTCGCATTTATAATATTAATATTTATATATATATATATATATATATATATATATATATATATATATATATATATATATATATATATATATATATTATTATTATTATTATAAAGACTATCTTTATAAGAATTACGCATCCCCTCTGCTGCTTCCGCATACCATCAACCATACTCGCACCACACTCACTCAAGCAACCTCTCACATAGGTACACTCTTACACTTTCTCCGGTTACTCACACACACTCTGGTATTTCCCCGGGGCTTGTGGCTAAGTAATAACAGCCGCACGGATCAATCGATCAGGTTAAGCTACGCTTGCCGTGGTTGGTCCGTGGATGGGTGACCATCTGTACATAACAAGACCCCTCCGTGCCTCGGCAAGCACGTTAACCCGTTGGTCATTTGTGGATCTTTGACAGTCGTTACGGGTCCTCAGAAGTCTGAAAGTTTGACAACCAGTCTTACCAAGGGGTATCGTATTACCCAGTAACTGGGTTGTGGAGGTCCGGTTAGACTGGAAGCCGACTCCAACGTAGTTGGGAAAAAGCTAAGCAGATGATGACTGGTATTTCCCCAAATTTTTCCCCAAACGTTTTATATTTTTTTTATATAATTATTTGTTACTAAATTTTATATTGTTTCTTAATTAAATTTTCGTTAAGTATCATGCATTGTTATTATGTCATGTAGGTAAATAACAGGCATTAAGCCGCGGGATGGCCCTGGTGACCTGTAATAGGGTTTTTATAAACCTAACTCAGAATCAAGATCAAGTTAGCTCCTTGTTCATGCACTACTGTCAAGTTTTAGAATTAAGTTCATTATTATTATTAGTGAGGATTTACTATTTGACTTCGATCGGGAAATCAAAACTGCCAGAGCCATGCCGCAGTATGTCAACGGCTTAGTTAATTCGCTATTCGACTGGTAACTTAACCAATTTTAGCTTGACCTTTATAATCACATGGCACGTTGGCATGTAACAGCTAATTTGTTAGCTTGTGCCTTTCTTATAGAAGTACGATAGAAGTAAAAAGAAAAGACCGGATTAAAAACGAAGAAATTAGATGGGTAACGATGGTGAATGACGTCACAGGGGAAGCCAGAAAACTCAAATGGAAGTGAGCTGGTCACACCCTCAGAGGCCCAGACAAATGGAGGGAAAGAGTAATAGTCTAGTACCCGAGACGTGGCAAACGACATAGGCAGAGAATACGCTGGATCGACGAACAGGAAATCGCAGGAGGAAAAGTGGACTCGAAACAGTCGATAGGAAAAAGTGAAAGGATATGATTAAGGAGTAACGCTGCCAATGGATACAGAGACCAAGATAGCCGCTGTCAATTTTTTTTTTAGCTTTATTTACAACTTGTTAATGATTTTATTGTTATTACTTGTATTATTAGATATTATTTTATAATCACATATATGTTTTGATGCTACAAAATTGAAAGCAAGAAATGTCTTACATGAAAATCGGCTCACGAGAATAATGATTGCCTCGTGGTTGGGTTTGTTGCCAAATTAATGAAATTCCAAGGGACTGTTCGACGTTCGTATTAAGCACTAGGTAAATTCAATTTGCGTTTTTGTTGATTTCCTCAGAAAAAGGTTCCAGGTGGGAGTTACCTGTAACTGAATAGTAACTGAATGTAAAACAAAGGAATCGTCCTTTGTTTTACGAATCGTTACTGGTAAAGACTCCCACACTTACGCTAGAAAGAAAAATGCTTACAGTCGCGAAACCCTATTTTTTAAAACAAGAGGTATTAGGTACGAAGCAACGTAGCTACTCTAAATAAACATAACAGAAAGCTTTGCTCATTGCCTGGGTTTTACCTAGGAGAGGTAAGACAGCACCTCCCCTAAATATCTTCGTGTTACTCTGGACAGGCCTTTAACATTCAGCAAAAACTGCAAGAACATCAAGGAGAAAGTGCACACAAGCAATAGTTTTATTCAGCGACTAGCCTCATCGAAGTGGGTTGCTTCGCCTGACGTTAATGCGGATTACTGGGCTGGCGCTATCTTTTTCTCCAGATCAATTCGCGTGGCCCGTGTGGAGTCGGTCGGCCCATGAAAAGTTAGTGGATACAGCTTTGAATGAAACATCATTCATTAGGGTTGTGTTAAACCAAACAACAAATGCTATATCCACTAGCAGGAATAGCGCCACCAGAAGTTCGCAGAGCAGTGGCAAGCTCCAGCGAAAGAGCCAAAATGGTCTCGGACACACGACACCCTATGCACTACAACATCCTTGTGCCAAAAAGGCTGAAAAGCCGAAACAGTTTTTTAAAGTGTGTCGTCCCCCACTCAAAGGCTAACGATCAAAAGAAAGATTGAAGCTGTGGCGAGACAGTGCTTCCTTACCCATACCATATCATATCATACCATTCGTTCCACATGCTGAAGATCTCCCACCTGGACACGAGTTGCCTTGGCTAACCTGGAAGTCTTTAAACAGATTCCAGATCAAGGTTGGCCGAAGCAAGAACCTGTTCAGGTGGAGGTTCATAGACGACTCCGCCTTGGAGTGAAAATATGGTTCTGTTACACAAACAATGGTGCCGATTCCCTTGTTCACAAACTAAACTAAATTTAAGTTCAGTGCATCTTTTTCTTTCTATTTCATTAAGAAAAGGAAAGAAGATCAACTTTAGTTTAGTCCTGTCAAATGAATCAGCGCTTGACGTATTTTAGTAGGCAAGTTTTTAATCACGTCTAAACTTGTATGGAGTAGTGACAGTCGCTGATTAATTTGACAGGACTAAACTAAAATTTATCTTCTGTCCTCTTCTTAATGAAATAGATAAAAAAAGATGCACTGAACTTAAATTTAGTTTAGTTTGTGAACAAGGGAATCGGCACCAATGGGACACTTAATATCGTATCCTGCGTGTCCTGTCGTTTGCACGTTTCAGAAACTGATGGATGCCAGTGACGGCGCCAATACATAGCCGAATTCTGGACCGAATCCACTTAGACTGCCTTCGACACGATGAAGAAAACCTTAGTTAAGATATAGGCAAGATAGGTACATTGACATTAATCGCGTCTATGTTGTTAAAAAAGATAACAGTGTGCAGAAGCCCTGATATCATCTAAAATTAGCCCATCAATGAGACAAATGCATAATAGCTAAAAATAAAATGTTAATCACTCATCCATAAGCCAATTGACATCTTTAGACAATGCAAATGTCACAGGCGATAATTAAAATTAGGTGGAATCTGATCGAAGTCCAATATTTAAGAGAAATGTGGTCATACAAACGTTCGTAACGTGCCAATTATAATCTTAAGATTTTCTTTCAAAACCTGTTTAGGTGGAGATTCATAGGTGACTTCATTCTGCACGTTACAGGAACTAATGCACGCTACTGATGGTGCCAAACTCGTAGCCGAATTCTGCGGGGTAATTGCGTATCTCATATATCATCATTGATCACATTTACTTTCATTTTGACAGATCAGCCACGTTAATTCCGTTATTTACGTTGTTGAGCAGACGAATTTATTAAACCTACGTAGCAATGGATTACAAATATCCTCTTAAACTCTCGGATCGTGATTGAAACTGTGTTCCGCAATTAGAGTTCTGGGCCGACTCCATTTAGATTGCCATCGCTATGAAAAATAATTCCAATGTTATGCTTTGCAACATCCGTGTTATCTTTTTTTGCGTCTGTCAGACTCTTGCTGACTTAAACCACACGGAGTTCTTCAATTACATTTAGCCAGGGTGCTGGAAAATTTGCGCAATTCGTCATGCTTCCCCGGCCAGGTAGTGGCCTGCATGACTTTGCATGCGGAGCCCGTCACACTTTGCGGCCGCAGTTTACCTTGAGAGGCGCCGCCGTCTCGGGTCTGTCTCTTTTCAGACCATAGACTCCCCAGGTTTGTCACCTACAGGCCACATCCTACAGCAGCGGGAGATCATTGAGCGCCTTCCGGTGATCCCGTGTAACCTAGTAAAGTAACCTACTATGGGGCGAGGGAGTCACCAATGTCACTAGTACTATTAATGGACGACAGATCCAGACTCCCAGCTGCTACCGAGAGAATCATAATGGAAGAACTTATTTCATTGGTCCATGGGATTGAACCCAGGTCTAGCATGCTAAGCAGTCGGCCACAGCTGTCATTCGTAGTTTTTTGACAATCGGATAGTCAGAAGCTTGAAAGTCTGACAACTAGTCTGATTAGTAAAAATAAAGTTCTGCTAGAGCCCAACACTAATACGTCGTAATCGCAAAGTAAGTCAGTTTAGTGCATTCCCATGCAGAAATATTTCTACTTTATAAGCAAAATCAACAATGACAAGTTTTCATTTATTGTAAGTTACAAAACACAGATTGATGCACTTGTCTATTTGCCCGTATCTTCCTAAATTAGCTTAAACATTACATATTTATTTTAAACGCTTTTGACGTCTGTATATTTTTGTGAATCACACATTTTGCCCGACGTTTGTGGGTCAAATAAATACGTTCAATTCCACCAACAAAGTCAAGAATAAAACTTTTATAGAAACAAATTAGATCTTACCTTTCTTCCAGCCCTGTCAACCAGCTGGCACGCCAAAAACGACCCAAAGATCTGCACAGCAGCGAGCAATATCGACTGTTTGTTCGGCGACAAGGCGATTCGTGTGTCAGGATCCCTGCTGGCTTCAGTGAAGATGTGGCTGGCATAGACTAGCACAGCGATGCAGCCGCAGAACTCACGGGTGAGGTTCACTATGAGGGCCACCCAGAACGCTTTGACGGTCGTCTTGTCAGAAACTGTTGGAGGAAAATAATCAAAATCAAAAGTCATTTATTTCTAACTAGGCTGAGAATCAGCACTTTTCAAACATCAAAATTACATAAGACAGTCCCCCAAAACGCCCACCCTTCACCACTTCCTAGTGCTTTAGCTGGGAACGAGAAGTGGCGCAACAAACTCCCCAGCAGCACAGCTGTCTGTTCAGTTAGAGAAAAAAAAATGTCTTTTAATATCCAAAGCACATGCGTGGAAATCTACAAGAGATCAAGCTTAAACTGGTGGTGATGGAAATATACTAAAAATTTGAGCTTTAAGGCGCTGACAAGACGCGAATGACCAAAATAGGCTTGTCTTAAGAAAACAAATTGCGAAATCTGTATAGTTTGTGGTAGCGGAAAAATAAATGTTAATTTTAAACATATTTCCCAGAACTTGGTTGTTACGTTTTGAAAAAAAATCACGATACAAACTAACGTTAAAATAACCTCTTACCTTGAGTTCTAATCCAAAATATCTGGATTAAATATCAACATACGTTACGTATTTAATTAATAACAAGAACATCTTATTTGAATGCAGAACTTGGTTGTTTTTTATTTTCGATTACTCAACTCAATTTTGAGTAAATAGATAATTGCTTCATATTTTGCAATAAATTACAACCATTGCGTCATAGCGCTTCTCTTTCTTTTCTATGCAATCTGACAGTGACCGCGGTTTAGGTGTTGTCAGCGTCTTAATAAGGTTAAGTTTTAATATCAAAAGCGTGCAGCGTGTATATTCAAATTTCATTTCCCATGGCTGTCGTCAAATATTTTTATGTGGAGTAAATTGCGAAGTATTAGGTTTCACCGTTTCTGGTGCCAGACGAAGAACATCATAACTACCTACTCGGTTTTATACATGGGGACAGAATAATTATAATTACTGCATCGCGTCTGGAGAACAGATGACTGAGACTGTATAGTCATTCATGCGTAATTTAATTAATTTGTTTTTTATTTTGAAAATATCTACATCATTTAAAAACTAACAAACTTAAAATAATATATATAAAAAGGGAGGGAAAAATATCATAGGGCGTCAAAAAATTCGTCCGCATCGCTGTCAACAGTTAAAGTATCCAAAAGGCTGGCAGCATTACCACGTTGTATGGCAATGCTGATTCTTTGGCCAAAAAATAGACCAGCCCTCTGGTCACGTAAGGAGTCGACACAACCGCTTGGCGATGTCTCTAAAAACTAAGTGGGCACTCGGACCCCATGGCCCTAGTGTTTCAACCCCAAACGGCTCGAACATAAGTCCCAAAAAGATTTGAGTACTTGCGCCGTTTGAGGTTTTCCTCACCTACCGCAGCCGCCCCAGCACAGCCCGCCGTGCTAGGAAGATGAGATGGCGCAAGGGTGTCGACACACGTGGCATCCCACACCAAAGTCATACCTACCTTCCAAGGCATTATGGTCATTCCGTCTGGTCTCTTCCCATCGTCGCGTGCCAAACCATTAGGTTCTAAAACAGCGGGCACCCCGACGGTGCCAAGTCATTCATTGATTTATTATGCAGTTATCTATCATGTTGTACCTACCTTTTATGTAAGTACTTACCCGTAGATAATTACTTCGGGTGATGCTCTAGTTAGCTAGAGAGATCTCGTTTTGTGCTGAGAGAGACACTCGTGAAATTCGTCTCTCATGGATGAGGTACTTTACTTTCGGTCCTTTACATTTATATATACACCCCCTGACCTTTATGAAGGTCACTCTAAAGGCCAGTCACATTTGTTCGCGTAAGGCTTCTTTTTAACAATATAAAGGAGAATGCCCAAAATAAGCCCAGGGTCGATTAAAAAAACTTATATGTACGATAGTATGGCGGAAACATGGCAGATATTAAATTTGAAATTAGTTTCTCTCAAAAAGAAACACCATAACCGCCGCAGCGTGCACAAAACGGCAACATCATCATGTAAGCGTCCAATAAAGAGTTTCCTGTAGTCAAAAAGAGAGTTTTTTTGCACATATTCCCCCATCCAAACAACGTAACGAAAGCCAGTTGAGCACTGAGAACCCTAATAACACTTATTTCAACAAAACAGTGACGAATTCAATGAGTGACTTATAATCGCAATAGCCCTTATTGATGCGTATCGATAACCCTACCCAGACAGGGTGGCCCATGCATTATACAATCTTCCGTCGTCGTACGTTATTGTGCCCTTATAGTTTCGCCATTTGCGTCTGTCTGTCTGTCTGTCTGTCCCCGTTTGAGCTCAGAGACGCTTAGTACTAGAAAGCTGTAATTTGGCACCTATGCCAAATTACAGCTTTCTAGTACTACATATTAATCACGCCGACAAAGTGGTAAAACAAAATCTTGAAAAAAATATTTTTTGTGTCTCCCTTGCACGTAATGTGGGGATGATATTATTTTTTCTCGTCTATTCCATTGTGTAGGATATCGCTGGATAGGCCGCTCAAAAATATTGCGGGTCTGGAAAATCCATTTTTCGATTCAGGGATCCGTTTGCGTAATATTAAGTTTAAAGTGCTAATTTTTGTTAGAGTCAAGTGTGAGGGACACTTGCCAGCTAAATTGTTGTTTATGGAGATGTGAAAAAAATCACAGCAGTAGTACATATAATGAAATTAAAAGGAAAACTATCTTAGCTAAGTAGGCTTTACAAGTTCCGCACGGTCTCCTGTGAGGCAGCGAGCCTCCTTGCCGGATTGCCGCCATGGGATCTGGAGGCAAAAGTCCTCGCGCACGTATGGGAGTGGCGCGAGGAGGCGAAACGCCGGGGCGTAAGTCCGCTGCCGCGAGAAATCGCGGCACAGCGGACGGAGCTCCGGCGGGATCTCATGGCGTCATGGAAAGTACGGTTGTCGCAACCCAGTGCTGGGCACGCCACGATTGCGGCGATAAGTCCCCTCTTTGAGGAGTGGCTGGAGAGGCGCCACGGCGTCCTCACCTTCCGCCTGACGCAGGTCCTCACCGGACACGGCAGCTTCGGGAGGTTCCTGTGTCGGATAAGGCGGGAGGAAACGTCCGGGTGTCACCACTGTGTGGATCGCCCGGAGGACACGGTGGAGCATACGGTGGAGGTCTGCCCGGCTTGGGCAGAGCACCGCCGTGTCCTCGTGGAGGCGATCGGCGGCAGAGACCTCTCGCGTCCGGCCCTGGTTCAGGCCATGGTACGGAGCGAGAGGGCATGGGCAGCCGTCACCTCCTTCTGCGAAGCAGTAATGCTCGCGAAGGAGGAGGCAGGACGGTTGAGGGAAAGGCACGTTTCGCGCCCTCTCGCCCCTAGCCGCCGCAGGAGACGCCCTGGGCGTCGGGAATCTCGGGCGGATTTCCAGCCACCGTAGGCGCGGGCTTGCGGACGGTGAGCAATGGGTAGCTCACCGTCCGGTAAGGACCAGGCCCGGGTCGACGGCGCGTCGTATTCCACGCGCGCCTCAAAGAGATGTCGTCAGCACAAAAGTAGGGGTCCACTAGGGCCGATGCCTGCCAGGGTCGCGGGAAGGTACTTATGGGTCACCGAGGCCCCCGCAACACAGGCAACAGGAAGGAATACGGGTGGGTTTTAGTCAGTAAGAGTTTGACACACCCTCCCGCTCCGCCCAGAGCGGGAGAAGTTATTTGATGATTTCCCACCCTCAAAAAAAAAAAAAACTTTACAAGTTAACGAGTAATAGTCGACCAACTTAAATTTGCAGTTGGAGAATTGATCGTGACATACATATATCGATGTATTGTAGGACATGTTTCAAGTACAATGTTAAGTTTGTTTTTGGGATAAATTCATCCCAAGATTTCATTGCGCTTGGTCCAACACGCATATGGCCGGTTTTTTAAATGTCTATTTTTATATACCTAGTACATACTGCTAACCAACTGTATTTTCATCCCATCTATTCGAAAAGAGGCGAAGGGTTCCTCGATAAGTGCGAGCAAAATGGGCCATTCCGGCGCACTTATTAAGTGCGCAGGAATGACTTTTGAATTTGGAACACTATTTAATTAAAACGTTTGAACGCAATTCGCTTCGATAAAGTCCCAGCCGGCAGTAAAAAAAGCGCTCCTGCCGATGCGGCATTGAACAAACAAATAAAAAAAAATACAACGGAACTTCTTATTCGTTTTTTCATTACGTTTTGTCAAAATATTACAGATAACTTTAATTTGATATTAATATAAATTTGTAATTCGGTTATACAGACATAACATACATAACATCACGCCTTGTTTCCCCAAAGGGTTAGGCAGAGGTGTACCTGTAGTACAGTACACCCACATTTCGCCAGTTATGTTCAAGTCCTATGTAATAAGGGGCGAGCCTATTGCCATCAACCGGGCACACATCCAGATTCCGGGCTGCTACTGAGATATTTCAAAACAGAAAAACCCAATAACACTTTGCCCGATCCGGGAATCGAACCCAGGACATCATGCTCAGCAGTAGCGCTTGCAACCCTAGATCAACGAGGCAGTTAATTTGGTTATGTAAATATATATAAATATTCATCACTACTAAAAGCATAATATCTCTTATTTATTTTTCTCATAGAAGGGGATGAAAAGCACAGTGTGCCACACGGTACCAAAATTATTTAACCTCGAGCGACGTACTTTGAATCCCTCGCTACGCATAGGATTCTACTATAGAATCCCTCGCTAGGCTCGGGATTCTACTCTAGAATCCTTCGCTTCGCTCTGGATTCAAACAATCGCTCTCGCCCTCAATACATTATTTTGGCCCCTTATGACACAATCTACTATTATATAAAGAAAGCAAGAATATCATAACCTATTATTAAAAATTTGAAATACATAGCATCATGGGAATAATAAAAAAATAATTTCATAATTGTTATCTACAATTTATGCCCTGGACATAAGTTTTTTTTCTATCGACTCTGGGTTTTTTGCCCATACATTTTTGGGCATTCTCCTTTTATTTAAAAAGGGTTGGAAATTACAGGTCAACGTTCTCAATTTTAATTGTAGGCACCGCTTACTCTTTGAAATTATTCACCCAGGCTCAATTTCCAAAGTAATTACCTTGGTATTGAATTTAATTAATTTCCGAATATACACACATCAAAAAAATCTAAGCAACATGTACGGTTTTGAACTTTTGAACGATTTTTCTATTGTAATATATTTATATTTCCTTTATAAATAATAACTAATCATTTTTTTATGCATTAGTGACTAGAGCAACAAAAGCCTTCATTCAATTATTAATTTAATCACAATAATTAACAGTATGTGTACTCGTAACATACGTAGTATAAAATAAAGTAAAAACGATATTAAACTTTCATGTTTACAAAATGAAATAAACACACTATTTTTAATTATTTGGTAATTCAATACAAAGTGTGACCGCCTCTGTTGTTTAAAACTTGTCGGCAACGTTTTTTCATTGAATTCATAAGATTGTTTATCTGATCCTGCGGCTCTCAATGGAATTTTAACAAGTCTTTCAGTTGTTGGGTTGTCGACACTCCGTCCAGGTTCTCTAGAACATGTCTCTGGAGCATGTCCCATGCGTGCTCGATGGGATTGAGGTTTGGCGATTGCACAGGCCACGACAATACCCGGATGTTTTCCATTGCCAAGTACTCTCTGATTCTTCGAGCTGTGTGCGAACGCGCATTGTCATGAATTAGCGTGAAATCTGAGCCAAGACTTTGTGCAAATGGGTGAACATAAGGCCCGAGGACATTTTAAACGTAACTTTCAGCGTTCATATTGCCATCTACAAAAACGAGCTCAGTTCGTCTGTTCTTCATAATACCCGCCCATACAATCACTGTGGACCCACTGTAAGGGTGCACTTCCTGGACGCATCTCAGCCGTTCAGCATTTCCAGGACGACGAATACACTCTTACCCTTCTCGTATCAGGCCTAATTCCAAACTGGTACTCATCGCAAAATAAAATTTTATCCCATTGCTCCTGGGTCGATGTCAAGTGTTCTCTAGACTATTCGTTTTGACGGGCCCGATTTTCAAGGCGTATAGATGGGCACGTAATTAGGCCTCGTGCCTCGTAGGCCGTATTCATGCAGCCTATTTCTCACGGTTTGGTGGCTAACAACAACACCGCTTGGGAACTGTAGCTTTAAACCTATCTCCCGGGTGGTTAACATCGGCTGACGTCTTGCAGTCCAGGTATGTATAGGTCCTGTCGAGCAGTTGTACTCCTTCCACGTCCTGGGTGCTGCTCAGCAGGATCCCCTGTATTAAGGTAACGCTGCCATAGACGTCAAATCACGTTCCTATTGACACCAAAATGCCGAGATACCTAGGTCTGATTTCTTCCTGCTTGTAGCATTTCTACAGCTCTCTGCATTTCATCAGCAGTCAAACGGCGTCGCTACATGACATAAAAAATGACTCACAACTCAAACTGACTTTTACCTCAGTCATATTTTCGGTGATATTTTGAATTTTTATTCTAAATTATACGTATATCAAGTGACGTAAGCCGACTTTTAGTTTATTAAGCCACAGTATGCGCTTTGTTTAGATACTTAGTGATTATTGGTGCAATTAGGCCTAGCATTAGGACAATATGTTAAAAAACTGGCCAAATTTATTTGGGACTAGGTGAATGTCATGCCCGTAGGATATGATGAGCATATGAGCACTGGACTTGAGAATTTTCTCGAAGAAAAGCGCGAAAAATCATGCGTGCGGCGTGCGTTCGGGTTCATGCCATTTGCGCTTGCGATAGTCAACAACATTATTAGCGATAACAACACGCCCACAAACAAATAAAAAGTCTTTACAAGTACCAGGAACCCATAAACGTCAGGCGACAAACACCACCGCAATGTTTAACCCCAAACAAAACGTTACCAATTGACATTTGACATATGCAAAATGAAAGAAGCGAATTAAATGGCCGCGAGAATTGAGAGTGATGGTGGCTGGTCAAGAATCAAGGACATTTTGGTCGCCACGTTTTATAAAGAGGTCGGGTCAATCAGTACGTCATCAATTATTGGTGTCGCATTCATAATAATATCCACACGCGAATATTTTGTTGTTTGTTTATTGTTTGGGTCTGGCGTAGCACGTTGTACTGTATGTGTTATCAGCTTTCGATCTCGTCATCATATTCCATCCCTTGTGCCTTGTTACTAGGCGAAACAAGTTTTCTTTTCCATGCCGCCCTTTTTTTTTTGTGGGGAAATCCTCATGGATACTCTCCGTTTGGGGGTTATGTTGATCTCCTACCGACTAAAACCCCAAGATTCCTGCCACTACCATGAGTCGGGGCCCCGGGAGAGACTTGTACATTCGGCGTACCTCCGACTGGTATCAGCCTGCCATGCCTAGAGGGCCCCACCTCCAAGTGCGGCCGATACCACGACCGCACTTCCTACCATAAAGGCACACATGGAACACTGCGCACCGTTTCTTTGGCTCCATTCTGCCCTGTCAACCGTCACGCTATCATTCACTCAGCCAGTGTAATCTGAATAGTAAACGTTTCTTTTAAAATTATGTTTGATTAAAAAAAATATGGTCGTAGTACTTCTCCGGAGTCTGGATTTGTTCATGGTTGATGGCAATAGGCCCACCGCCTAATTACATGGAACATAAAAATGACTGGGGAAATTGGAGTGCACTAGGTGTAGGTACACCAGGCCAAACCCTTCACGGAGAACAGGCGTGATGCTACTTCTGATAATGTTACTTCTCGGGAAAAGACATTTCAAGACTAGGAGCTCTAAGTAGGTACTAGGAATTTATAAGACAACTCATTTGTGTGTTCAAGAAGAAATATGTACTCGACGTACATATTTCTTCTTGAACGAACTGCTAATTATTATGACACTGAGTTAGCAGGAAGTCGAAGACGTCTCAAGCCTATTCCAATTTCCGCGTTTAAAGTGAATTGTTTGTTTTTGTTTGTCGATGTTGCAGGTCTAATAAGTCACAGGGCAGTTTATTTTTAGCAAACATTCAGAGAAATAGGTGAGAAGCGGAATTTCTGAAAGCCACTTGAATCCCAAGAGAGTTGAAGGTGACTATACAGGGTGACATTGAAAACATGCGACAAATCGAAATGGGAGATTGTACTCATCATTATGAACAACTTTTACTAAGGGACCAAAGCTACAATCCCAAAAAAAAAAAACTGCTGTCCCCTACATTTATGTTCGCAATACCTCATCAAAATGTAGGAAAAGCAGATTTTTTTTTTGGGATTACAGCTTTGGTCCCTTAGTAAAAGTTGTTAATAATGATGTATACAATGTCCCATTTCAGTTTGTCGCAAGTTTTCAATTTCAACCTGTATAGTTTAAATACAGGGTAACATTAAATTAGCTACCGAAAGTCAGCAGATGAAGAATCTTTTTTTTTTTTAGGAAATCGTCAAATAACTTCTCCCGCTCTGGGCGGAGCGGGAGGGTGTGTCAAACTCTTACTGACTAAAACCCACCCGTATTCCTTCAGTTGCCTTTGTTGCCAGGGGCCTCGGTTACCCTTTAGTACCTTCCCGCGACCCCGGCAGGCATCGGCCCTAGTGGACCCCTACATTTGTGCTGACGAAATCTCTTTGAGGCGCGCGTGGAATAGAACGCGCCGCCGACCCGGGAGATGACGAAGCTTTGACGATTACATTCCATTTTGTCACCCGCCTGCGCCGAATCATGCCGACCCGAAAAAGTTTCTACGCCTTACGCTATTTTTTCTCAACGGAATAAATTACTTTGACACTGGCGCCGATTCCCTTGTTCACAAACTAAACTAAATTTAAGTTCAGGGCATCTTTTTCTTTCTATTTCATTAAGAAGAGGACAGAAGATAAATTTTAGTTTAGTCCTGTCAAATTAATCAGCGCCTGTCACTACTTCATACATGTTTAGACGTGATTAAAAACTTGCCTACTAAAATTACGTCAATTTTCGTCAAGCGCTGATTAATTTGACAGGACTAAACTAAAATTGATCATCTGTCCTTTTCTTAATGAAATAGAAAGAAAAGGATGCACTGAACTTAAATTTAGTTTAGTTTGTGAACAAGGGAATCGGCACCACTTCCATATGCGGCCTCGTACGATGAAAAATACTCACACAATAGTTTAGGTGAGAACTTAGGTTCACTAGTGGTCTGCTCAATTATCAATCTGTCAACTTCTTCGGTGATAGACTTGTCATCTACGGGCAGGGAACGCAGCCAAGCTAGCACCTTCGCTGTTTCCTGAAACAAATTTATACAAACACTAATATTAAAGGCAAATAATAGGTTGGGGAAAAAGTTTCTTCGCATTTTTTAAGAAAATTCAAAACATTTTTAATATAGTTTATTTACATTTAACTAAAGTATGTAGGTACCATTTTGTTCGCCATCTTGTAATGAAATGAAATGAAATGAAATTGTTTATTCTGTAAATAGGATATGAGAATCACTTTTACACGTCATATTAAAAAATAAGCTAGATGGAGTCGACATTTCCTATCTGACTACCCCTGAGAAGAAATGGCGAAACAAACTCAAGGGTCAAAGTCTCTTAAAGTCCAGACATAATCTTGGTCAGATCATGTGAGGACCATGTAGATCTATGTCTGAAATGGTCTTTTGAGGAAAGAACCACACAAATTTGAGTGGACCTGTCCAGTCAGTGCAAGCATTTGTCAGTAATCGTGTAGCTCAACTCAAAACTTAAGGAGCTCAACGACTCGACGAACAATACCAAGGAAAGGACAATTGGTTTGGCCGCATAAAGAACTCAAAATGCCAGACCATAATTAAAACTAAGAGAAAAAAAAAAAAAAAAAACAACGAAATAAATAAAGATGACCCACATAGTGCTCACATTCACAATAATTAAAGTAATATAATACTTTTCAAGGTACATACATAAATATTCACTTAATTTTGCTTATAATATTCATCAATGTCAATATGTACATATAGTTGTACATAATGATGATTTTGCATAATTTAAATATCAAATTTAATGGTTTTAGCACAAAGCTTATCAGAGCGAGCAGCTCAATCCCAAGCTTTTTTGTCTTCTAAATAATCTGAAATTTTATAGTACCCCTTTTTACAAAGTTTGGTTTTAATACAGCTTTTAAATCGTTTAATGGGTAAATTTCGAATAGCAATAGGAAGTTTGTTGTAAAAGCGTATACATTGACCCATGAACGAGTTGCCTACTCTGTGGAGGCGAGTGTGTAGTACAGCAAGATTATGTTTATTCCTGGTATTTAAACTGTGGATATCGGACATTTTCTTAAAATTTGATATATTTTTGTGTACATACATAAGATTATCAAATATATATTGAGAGGCTACAGTCAGAATATCTATTTCTTTGAATTTTTCTCGAAGGGAATCTCTTGGACCTAGGTTGTAAATGGCTCGAACAGCCCTTTTTTGTAAAACAAAGACGGTATTAATGTCCGCACAGGTTCCCCAGAGAAGAATCCCATAGGACATAAGACTATGAAAATAACTAAAATAAACAATTCTGGCCGTATCTACATCGGTTATCTGTCGAATTTTTTTAACAGCATAGGCGGCCGAACTTAGCCTTCCTGACAATTTTTCTATGTGTGGGCGCCATTGTAATTTAGCGTCAATAGTTATTCCAAGAAAAACTGTCGACTCAACAGGGTCCAACTCTATTCCATTAAGTTGAACATTGGTAGTTAGCTGCCTGACATTTGGCGTTGAAAATTTAATAAGTTTAGTCTTTTTTTCGTTCAGGAGAAGATTATTTACATTAAACCAATGGACAACTTTAGAGAGTGCATCGTTAACATGTTCAAAGTTGACCAGCAGTCGTTTGATTTTAAAAATGAGGGAAGTGTCATCTGCGAACAATACAATCTTGTGATTATCCCTTATGTGATAAGGTAAGTCATTTATATAGATTAGAAACAAGAATGGACCTAGAATTGAACCCTGCGGAACGCCCATAGTGACCGCAGATCCTGCAGATCTCTTGCCATTTATATCAACCCTCTGAATTCTATTATTAAGATAGGAAGTCAGAAGGTCGAGAGCCCTGTCCCTCATACCATAGTGGTGCAGTTTCCTGATGAGAGTATCATGATGGACGCAATCGAAGGCCTTAGACAAGTCGCAGAAAATGCCAAGAGCATCCTGCGACTCCTCCCAAGCCTCGAAAATGCTCTTCAGCAATTCCACGCCCGCGTCTGTAGTTGAACGACCCTTCGTAAAACCAAACTGTTTCAGATGAAATAAATTACATGAATTGAAATGTCCTAACATTTGTTTTAAAATTATTTTTTCAAAGATTTTGCTCAATGTAGGTAATATCGAAATAGGCCGAAAATTCGTGGGATCAGTTGTGCTGCCAGATTTGAACAGTGGAATCACTTTGCTAAGTTTCATCAGATCAGGAAATATACCAGATGCAATACAAGAGTTAAAAACAATTGCTAAAAAGGGTGAAATAACATCAATTATTGAAGACATTGTATGTACTGATAATCCCCAAAGATCAGTAGTTTTTTTTACATCAAGTTCTTTAAAAGATTCCAAAATGTCTTTAGGGCTAACAACTGTGAATTTAAAGTGTTTATCACATTCTGGTACACATTCTTTTAGTATTGAGTAAGCAGAAGTGGAGGACGACGATGACAGAGTTTTGGTTGTTAAAAAGGGAATATTAGTGAAGAAGTTTTCAAACTCTGTTGCCACCTCCACGTCTGCCCTAATATCTGCATCATCGATTTTTAGATGGAAGTCACGATTCCGTACTGTCGTTCTTCCCGTTTCAGAATTAATAATATTCCAAGTTGTTTTAATTTTATTTCCAGAAGATTTTATTTTATTTTTAATGTGTATGGCTTTTGCTGAGGAACAGGCTCTTTTAAAAGTTTTAGAATAATTCTTAACAAATTCTTTAAAAGTTTCATCATGGTTATATGTTTTTTCATGATACAGTTCATATAACCTCAACCTACTTTTGTAAATACCTGGTGTTGCCCAGTCACTAAATATAACGCGATCATAAACAGGCAATGTTTTTAAGGTGAATACCTTCCTAAATTCACAATTGATGAGGTTAAATAGTAAAGTATATGCTTGGTCCGGGTCAGTGTGATAAGGCAAACCCGGTAGTTTTTCCATTAAATTATTTTTAAATTGTTCTAAGCGACTTTTGTTAACAGGAACAAAACTCATAAGTTTTCTTTGAACTCTGATTATTTTCTGAGGGAAAGTGACCAACTGGCCACAGTGATCAGAGTCCAACTCATTTACAATTGAATGGCTAGAAGGTCTTAAATTTGTAAAAATATTGTCAATACAGGTAGCGCTAGTGGCAGTTATTCTAGTTGGCTCAAAGAATGTATTGTACAAATTATAGGATTTTAATAAAGTTATAAATTTATTTACTGCAGCAGATTTTTCCAATATATTAATGTTGAAATCTCCACAGACAACAAGTGTTTTATTACTGTTACAAGTCTTTAATAATACTTCTTCCATATATTTCTCGAAAATATCATATGAAGCACATGGGGGCCTGTACACGCTCATTACAATGAACTGCTCAAGCTCAATGCAAGCTATTTCAATAACTCGCTCAACAGAGAGGCTCACAATATCCTTACGTTCTTTAAATTTCATATTGTTACGAACAATTATTAGAGAGCCACCACGTATCATATTAACTCTGCTGAACGAGCTGGCAACCTGGTGGTTGTTAAAGCTGAACATGAACTGGTGGACTTTTAACCAATGTTCAGTTACACATAGGATATCAATATAATTACAGTTCATGAACAGCTCCAGTTCCAATTCCTTACCTATCACACCCTGTATATTTTGATGAACGATTTTTAGAGTATTATTATTACATTTATTTAGGTTACTGCAATTTGATGGGTGTGATATTAAAGAACTTTGTGTAACATTAAGATGATTTAAACCTTTATTTAAATTATCTTCATTTGTTAAGCAAGAGGTTTCCTCTATTGTCCTAATTTCTAATTTAAATGATAATCAATGTCATTAGTTGATGCCAAATGATTGGCAGAATTATTTAAAATATCATTGCATTGCTCAAAAGAAGCAAGTTGTTTAGCCAAATTTTTGGCTGAGATAGAAAAAAAATATGATAGCGACACAGCTATCTGTCTTTTGTAAAAGTTAGAAAGATAGTACATAATAATATTATATCTATCTTTTGTCAAATACAAATTATTACCAACATAATTGTTAGTATCAATTAAATGGAATTGATTATTATTAAATGTCAAATTATGCAATGTCAAATTAATATCAAATCTTAACTTATTTTCTTCCTGTGGCAAACTGTTACTATAAGGAAATGTAAACAACACAATTTTTCTTAAACTAAGATTACACAATGTTCTATAATATTGGAGCAATTCTCCTTTGTTCACATTTCCCCTATTACCCATAAAAATTAATAAAGTAGTGTCCTTATTGAAGTTACATTTAATAATTTTTTTCATAATATCAAATAAAGAACAACCAGGCATACAGTAATTTATTATGGAGTGTCCCGGATATTCATCTGTCAACAAGTGGCCTAAGTCCTTTCCAATTTCATCACAAAATAATACTATATCATTTTTTACACTTTGTTTAGATTGTTTATTGGAACTATTAATAGCAGGAAATGTCAAATCAACACAGGGCTGCGGTAAGGTGGTATTCAATCTTGTCAATGAATGGTCCGGTGTAAGTACATTGGATGGTGTTTGACAATGCTCACAGTTGTTTTTTTGTGAGTATACCAGCTCATTCATTGCCAACACATATTCCCTCATGAGATCTTCAGAGGTATTATATTTGTTAGTCATTGAACTAAGTTTCTCCTGTAAATGGTCAAGTTCAGATTGCAAGTACTCTGTATCAATGTTGTACCTCCTGGTACTTTGTTCCAAATTAAAAGAATACATATCTAATTGTTTCAGTAAGTTTAGCCTTTCTCTATTAAGTTTAACATTTTTAATAAAGAACTTTTGCCTTTTAACCATCTTTTGTGTTTTAACAATGTATTTATTAATTTTTATGTATTTTTTAAGTTTGTTCTTACTGGTGACTACCCGCATTGAATTACCTGACTTTGAATCATCACCAGTCAAATCTATTGTGCAAGAGGGGTTGATGGTAGAAACCATGGACGGGGCAATAGGCATCAACTCATTGAATAGACTTTGATTCAGCGAGGCAGTGATGTTATGATTTGTAGTCTGAAGTTCTGTTATTTGACTTTGAGCCTCATGTAGCTGCTGTTGTAGAAAATGTTTATGACTAAGAGTTTGTTCATACTCTATGCTACATTGGCTGAACCCGTCTACAACAAGCCGAAGTCTATCCCGTTCTTCTATGGCATCAGTGTATTGAGTATATATCTGAGCCATTTCAGTTTTTAACTTCCTATTCTTTTCATGGGCATCAAAGAGCACCCTTTCATTGTCATCTAATTCCTTATTTAGTTGGTCACAGGACTCCTTTGACGCCTTTAATTCGCTCAAAGCCTGATTGAGTTTGGACTCTTCGAGGCGAGCACGGGCGCTGCGAGTCATAATCATAATTATAACTTTAATAAGGAAGCGACGAGAAAGTAGAAGACAGAAGGTAGGCAGGTAGTTGTGGCAGCAATATAAGAGATGATTAGTTAAAAAGGAAAAATGAAATTTAGATGCACAAAGGAGTTCTGTCACCAAACCAAACTAAGGTTATGTTTACGTTCAAAGGTTATTGGCATCAATAAGTAGCCGTATTAAAAGTGAAGAATGTAATTGCAGGTGAAATTCTAGAACGTAAACAAACTAATATCAAGTAAAATAAAAAAGTATTGTACCTGATTTATCAAGATGACAATGCAAAGTTCACTTATGCCGTAAACTGTCACCCTCACATTGAAATATTAACACTTATTTTGCACTTACTAAGTGAATTTAATACAAAATACACAATATTATTCTATTTACTTGATGAGTAATTGGAAATAGGCCTTAAAAACAGAAAAAAGACAATATTTAAGATTAAAATAACAAGAACAAATTCTAATCAGCTGTTAGCTGTAGTGTTGCCACAGGAAAAAAAAAAGGTAGGTAGGGACATGATCCCATTGCTATAGAAATTTTGGGACTTCTGATCAAAATACCGCGACAAGTAAACCAAATTTGTGCTACTCTCACAGACACTGCACTAGGTCCATAAACATCGCAAATTTTTTTCGCGGCTTGCGTTGCATTTTTGCCTTTTTTGTAGTAAAATTTTAAAATGTATCGAATTTCTTCATTAGATTCACTCATCTTGACGATACGAAAAACAAATGAAAATCACACATTTTCCTAATTTGAATTTGGAATTATGTTCTTTAAAATTTAAACTTTCAATGATACCAAACCAGCCAAATACAAATAGTATACCCAAAGAGATTTTATTACAAGTTCATACATACTATAATGCGAAAAGACTTTTTCCCCAACCTAATATTAAATTTTTTCTCTAAAAATTTATTGACCTTCTAATGATGTATGTCTTTTTTAATAAAAGTGCCTCTTTTTAACTTTCTGGCCTTAGTTGATACAAAATTTAGTTTTTAAATAATATGTGAAATAACTTGTTAGGTTATTGCATATATAAGAGAGCGATGCAAAATAAGGATAGAATAAGGATAGAAGATAGAATAAGGATAGAATAAGAAGATATGAATACTCAGCACACTCACTATGTTTAAAACCGGCCATGTGCCTGTCGGACCCCGCACAATGAAAAGATCCGTAGTTGGGGTGAATTTATCTCAAAAACAACCTTAACATGTTGAAAAACATGGTCTCCCATACATCGTTATACGTCACGGTCAATTCTCCAACTGATCTCTGATAAATTATACTTTAGGGGTTCCATTTTTTCCTTTGAGGTACGGAACCCTAAAAAGTAAGTTGCTGTCTTATTTCCCACAAAATATAAGGGAAAAGTTCTTGCGATTTCTGACTCTCCTAGAAATGGTCTAATAGGGTTTTTTGATCCTCGTAAGAAACAGGATCCATACCTAGACATAAAAAAGTGTGCAGTCGGGGGACCCCCTCAGGAACGAAGTTCCTTCTCACGTATGATTTAAAACGAAAACAAATTTTCGCAGCCGCCACCTTTTTTTTTTTTGGGTGGTAAATCATCAAATAACTTCTCCCGCTCTGGGCGGAGCGGGAGGGTGTGTCAGACTCTTACTGACTAAAACCCACCCGTATTCCTTCCGTTGCCTGTGTTGCCAGGGGCCTCGGCAACCCTTTGGTGCCATCCCGCGACCCCGGCAGGCATCGGCCTTAGTGGACCCCTATGCTTGTGCTGACGACATCTCTTTAAGGCGCGCGTGGAATCAAATCAAAATATTTTTATTTCACATAAACCTACATGGGCACTTATGAAACGTCAGAAGCTAGGTGCACGGTTCCAATGGGTCGTTTCCTATGGAGAAGAGCCGGCAAGAAACTCCACGGTTACTCTTTTAAAAATAATTGGCTTTTACAATGTTTTCAAATTACAGTGTTAATAGGTATGGGAGGACAGTGTAGGCCTGTCGAGACGTACCAGGTACTTAACAAAAAAAAAAAGGATTACAAAATATCTAGTCTATTAAGCCTACAACGTTCTCACATTCACAAGATACACAAAAATCTGTGTAAAATATTAATAAAATAATAAAAATAAAAACCCATTTAAACCAAATGACGTTTGCCATTACAACAAGTCTGAAATCAAAATTGTAGGTATACAACATTAGTTTTCGAAAAGGGGTCATTGTACTCATAATTTTGAACAACTTTTTCTATGGGATCAAACTTGAAATCGCGAAAAAAAAATTAGCTGTTCCATACAATGACGTATTATATATAGACACGTCATGAACCAACATCGCGGCGCTTAAAAACGGCGAAAATACTAGATAGCTACTTATACGCGTGAAGAAAGGGAAATGACACGTTATTGTCTTTAACTTTTGGAGTATAATTTGTACATCGTCTGAAAACACACGACGGTATGTTTTTTTATGTTTTGCACAGGTTTACACACACAATATAAATTAAAAACAAACGTAGTGACGCGCGACAGGTTGGTGCGTAACTAAGCGCGATGTGGCCAATTGGCTTCATTTCATGTTGTCATTTTAGAGTGCGGACAACGTCTATAGTTTTAAATATCATTGGTTCCATACATTTGTGTTCACTTAAATCGACAAAATGTCATCTTGGATTTACATTTTGACCTCACGGTCGACTTTAATACCTACCCTCGAAAACTATGAAACGACACCCATGACAAAAATTTTAAAAATTTTGCCGCCGCCATCTTGAATTTACATTATGACCTCATGATCGAATTTAGCACCCTCGAAAACTATGAAAACGACACCCATGACGAAAAATTATCTTAGATTTTCATTTTGACCAAATCCACACCCTCTATCGAGAGCGAGTAAAGAAAAAAGTCGCAAGTATGAACGCAAAATATCCCATTTTCCTGCTGAATGTACATTTTTTCAAAATCTGTGTATGCAGATCAAAATGTCTCAAAAAGTTAAGGTCAGTCTCCTAAGACCATTTTCTTGTAGCGACAACAGTTAAGGTAGCTTACTGCTGATTAACTGCTTAGTCCCATTAAAATATAGCGTGATGATAATCATTTAAAAGGTTAAATCTGTAACTATCTGCTATGTTCTAACCGTTTGGCTCGTCTTTTTAAAATTTGCTGTAAACTAAAGAGGAATACAAACATAATGCAATATTGCTCATCCCCCATAGCGAATAGCGTTATAATATATAGTCTACCGACTGAATAGACTTATAGGGAACATCTATACAAAATTTGAACAGAATCTATCAGGTAGAATTTGTATGACGCTGTAACATATTATAATAAGACAAACAGACAAAAATTCCGAAAACTATATTTTTGGCATTAGAATCGCGCCCCCAACCTCGTTACCGCCGGGGTCGCGGGAAGGCCGGGGTCGCGGGAAGGTACTAAAGGGTTACCGAGGCCCCTGGTAACACAGGTAACGGAAGGAATACGGGTGGGTTTTAGTCAGTAAGAGTCTGAACACCCTCCCGCTCCGCCCAGAGCGGGAGGAGTTATTTGATGATTTCCCACCAAAAAAAAAGACCTCGTAACAATTACTTTTTTTTCAAAAATATTCAATGTAAAATTTTGACCTCTCTACGATTTTATTACTTAAATGTTACGACTTCACAAAACATCGTGATTTCGTTATTCTAAATAAATTTATTAATTATTATAAATATTATTAATTAGTTTATGAATAAATCATTCGGTATCAGTTTCCTAAATGGTGGTGAAAACCGTATGAAAATCAATTGCGTAGTTTTGAATAATTAATAATACCTATGTATAGATTCTTCATTAAATCTTACCTCATTCCTTCCGCACTTGACCAAGTACGAGGGTGTCTCTGGCAGCCGCAGGAGGATACAGAAGTGGATGAGAGGAATCGCGAGCAGGATCCAGAGCACTGTGTTGAAAGGCAGCAGATCTCCCAGGACGAAGACTAGCAGGTTTCCAACGG
Source organism: Atethmia centrago (assembly GCA_905333075.3). NCBI lineage: Eukaryota > Metazoa > Arthropoda > Insecta > Lepidoptera > Noctuidae > Atethmia > Atethmia centrago. Next base: position 24,054,778 of record HG995385.1, read on the forward strand.
TCTGGAGACAAAGGAAAATAATTTTAGAATTTTTGGGCAAACAGGCCGATTGTCAGCTACACCACCCAGTTCTCAGTTCCTAGAGAACTGAGAACTGGGTGGTGTTTACTTTGCTCCACGACACAAAGAAAGAAAAAGTATTTATTGGGATTCGCACAGAAAGATACAAACATATTATTATGACACAAACGGAAAATAAAAAATCAAAACAACAGTCTACAATGATAAAAACCGGCCAAGTGCGTGTCGGATCACGCAAAATGAAGGCGTAGTTGGTATGAATGAATCCCAAGAACAAAATTAATACTATTGTAGCTCGCTGCTCGCCAAGTCGTTTTTAGTTGCTAGCTCTACTTGCTACTCGTAAATCACTGGCGGTGCGACAACTGCCTTAAAGTTTTTTGCGCACATCTTGGCATCATTAATTTTGTGAAGCTATCTGTTTGAAAAATAAGGGTGGATTTCACCAATGAATGTGAACGCAATCAGCACATCTAAACCGGCACCCAAAATGGGTAACACGATCAATCACAATCTTGAAATATGTTGCTAATCCATTGCTTCCTATGTTCGGAATGGAACCCATTGCTACTCAGTGTCATTATTGTTGTGAAATATTGACACTGACATGACAGCTCTTGAACGCAGTTCAGATGTGTTGATCCGATCGGCGGCAGAGATCTCTCGCGTCCGGCCCTGGTTCAGGCCATGGTACAGATCGAGAGGGCATGGGCAGTCGTCACCTCCTTCTGCGAAGCAGTAATGCTCGCGAAGGAGGAGGCCGGACGGTTGAGGGAAAGGCAAATTTCGCGCCCTCTCGCCGCTAGCCGCTGCAGGAGACGCCCTGGGCGTCGAGAATCCCGGGCGGATTTCCGGCCACCGTAGGCGTGGGCTTGCGGACGGTGACCAATGGGTAGCTCACCGTCCGGTAAGGACCAGAGCCCGAGTCGGCGCGTTGTATTCCACGCGCGCCTCAAAGAGATGTCGTCAGCACAAATGTAGGGGTCCACTACCACCACTTTTGATAAACTACAACGCATGCAAAGACTTGCCTGCATGGCGACCACGGGCTGCATGAGGACAACTCCGACTGCAGCAATCGAAGCCATGCTGGGACTGCCGCCGCTCCACCTGTTCATACAGCAGGAAGCGACGATGGCGGCAGTACGCCTAAATACACTGAATCTCTGGGGCAAGAGAGACACACTACACACCGCGCTGCTTGAGGGACTCAATAAAGAGTTCCCCATCACGAAAGCAATAAATGACCAGGTACCCAAACAATTTATATTTGATAAGAAATACAAGATCCAACTCCACGAGGATCGCCGATGCGAAGGGCTGCGCCCCGCAGAGCTGCGCATCTTCACAGATGGATCCAAAACAGGTAGTGGCACAGGTGCTGGAATCTTCTCGGAGGACTTCAACATACGCATAGCCACACCATTGGGGGTCCATAACACAGTGTTCCAGGCCGAGTGCTTAGGTATTTCTCTGGCCGCCTCAGCCATCATGGCCAGGGAAGTTAAGGACTACTCAATCCGCATACTCTCAGACAGCATGGCTGTCCTGCAAGCGCTAAACAGTCACACAGTTGACTCTGGGCTAATATACGAGTGCCATCAGCGCCTCAACCAGGTGGGTAGCCTCAACAACATAACCATTCAATGGATTAAAGGACACAGCGGTTCGCTAGGCAACGATGCAGCCGATGAACTTGCCAGGAGGGGGTCGAGCATGGCACCAGTGGGACCTGAACCCATCGTGCCACTTCCCTTCGGGTACCTACGCACTCTGGTAAGGAAACGCACCAGAGATAAACATCTCAAACTATGGTCGGACCAAGGTGAGTGCAGGCAGGCCAAGGAAGCTCTCCCTACAATTGATGGTCGCCTCACGAAACGGGTTCTCCGACTAACTAAACTACAGCTGCGCACTGTTACAGCAGCTATAACAGGCCACGGGTCATTTAACAAACACCTCTTTGTCATAGGAGTCACAGACAGTCCGCTGTGCAGGGCCTGCATGACGGACGACGAGACAGCAGCACATGTGTTACTAAACTGCCCGGTCGTCGCCACATACAGGGCAAAGTACTTCGGTAACCCAGGTACCCTCCGGGAGATGGTCAGTAACACCAAGGCGTTGCTGGCCTTCCTTGAGGAGCTGGGGTGGATCGAATAATCGATTTCCCACCCGTACGCAAAATACGCGCATTGACGTGGAGTTGCGGACACCAGCCCGTTTTACCTATTTACCTATTTACCTAGGGGTCCACTAGGGCCGATGCCTGCCGGGGTCGCGGGAAGATACTAAAGGGTCACCGAGGCCCCTGGCAACACAGGCAACAGGAAGGAATACGGGTGGGTTTTAGTTAGTAAGAGTCTGAGACACCCTCCCGCTCCGCCCAGAGCGGGAGAAGTTATTTGATGATTACCCATCCAAAAAAAAAAAAGATGTGTTGAGCGCGTTCAGTTTCATTGGTGAATTTTGCACTATGTAAGTTTTTACACGTCCTAATAAAAAAAACCGGTTAAGTGTGTGTCGGACGCACAATGAAGGGTTGGCCAGCTTGACTTTAACAAAAATTTGCACTTTAAGCTTAGTATTACGCAAACGGATCCCTGAATCGAAAAGTGGTTTTCACAGACCCACAATATTTTTGAACGGCCTATTCAACGATAGCCCACATCATGGGATACACGAAAAAAAACAATTATCCCCACTTTACGTGCAAGGCAGACGCACAATTTTTTTTGTTTCATTATTTTAATTTGCCACTTTGTCGGCGTGATTAATATGTACCTACACCTATGCCAAATTACAGCTGTCTAGTACTAAGAGTCTCTGACACAGACAGGCACAGACGGGGAAAGACAGACAGACATACGAGTACGTACATGGCGAAACTCTAAGGGATTGACTACAGAACCGTCAAAACTTATTGAGTATCACCTACCTATATAAAGCCAATCGAATGTCTACATTTTAAAATCCAAACAAATAAAATTAAAGAGGCACTAGTCAATGAAATTCTTCAAAGGCACCAAAAAATTGCATAAAACCATGTTTTTACACAACACAATATTTTTCTGAGAACCCATACGACAAACAGTATCTATTGCCGAAGTGACCTAGAATTTACATAAACATTTTCCTTACAACTAAAATTCAAGCACTACTTTTTGTAGAACTCGAAAGTATATTTGCCCATTAGCATATCTCAAACAGAATTCTACGGGGATTACCAAACACTTTGTAAGTACTTAAACCTACAAAAAATATTCCTCGAACTGAAAGAATAACAGGAAAATCGTACATCTTTATTTGAAGGGGGAACACCTGAGTTATGTGTGCATACTCGTACATAAGAAAAAAACTGATACCGTATTTTCCATTTTCGTGCCTTACCTGTCACGAATTGCAATTGTAATTAGGATAATCTATTGTGGTCTAGGGGATACTATATCATCTATCTATGATAATTAGATCTATGAGTCAAAGATAATTAGACAATCCTTTTTTCCAATTTTATAAATGCGAAAGTGAGTTTGTTTGTTTCTTTGTTACGCTTTCACGGCAAGGCTAAAAGGATTTAGGTGAAATTTGGCACATTGATAGACCAAGGCCTGGGTTAGGACCAAGGTCATAGTCTACCTATGTGCCAAATTTAAATATCAGGATAAAAGTATCATATTATGTCCTAACATAATTATGATAATTTTTATCCCGAAATTTCCACGGGATCGAGACTTGTGCGCGTGAGCAAGCTAGCCAAATATAAAGCGCTACAAGTATCTTTTGGCGCTTGAATGACGTTGACAGGGAGGCGCTGTTGGTAAATATTTGCGAATTCTTTTGTGAAATGTATTGAAAAAACAAGATGGCGGCGTTAGTTTCGACTTCAGCCACGCGCCAAAAGATCTTTGTACAGCTATGGACATATTGAGCTACCTATTTGATATAGGATAAAAGATCCTAGAATCATAGTTAAAAGTGTAATTATCCACCTAGAATTTCGTGATTAACATGTTACGTGTCTTGTTAAGTAGTTTATTATTTTCCTGCTAGATTCAGATGAGAGATTCTCAACTACGTGGGTGTTAACAAATATTTGGCCTTTATTTAAAAAACAACGAATAGACCAAGTCTGTTAATCAGAAGGTAAATATGCCAACTTTTATATTAACGTCATTGAACGTCATTGAACTTTGCATTTGAATTGAACAAAATCAGATCACAAAATTTACATAAAAAATTAATAAAGTAATAATTCATTTACATAAATATTTTAATAAAAGTTTAATAAGTTTTTTAGATTCTGGTAGAAAAATATCCAAGTTTGTCATTCAGAAATTTTATTGTTCTACTGGAGACGACGCGCTGTCGCGTCGTGTCTGTCTGCCTTGACTCGGAAAAAAAACTTATCAGTTTTGTTAACGTTTTATTATTTTTATTTTTTGCGATTGTTAATAGTTTTGTTTTCCTTATTTTTTCAATATAAATATTAATGTATGTGTATCACATCTATTCGAAAATAGCTAGTTTATTCTTCGTAAACAGTGACTAAAAAGCTCATTAATCCCTAGGGACTAAAACTGATTTGAATTTGGAATGTGGACATTGTTAGTAAAAGTTCCAATCACCAGCGAGATCTATCGCGAACATTGTATGAACAAGTAACAGGCTGTATGATAAAGTAAAGGCTTCTACATACTGGCGCAACTTGTCGCGCGACGCGACGCGACACAAAGACACCGCGTGTAGCGCTACAAGCGGTGCCTTTGTGTCGCGACGCGTCGTGCGACCAGTATGTAGGAGCCTTAAAGCGCGCGCGAGCCAAACAATAAAAAAAAAGTTTGTGAAGAAATAAAAGCGCGAAATGCATTTCGCGGTTTTTATTTTTTCACAAACTTATTTTTTTATATATTTTTATAGTTTACTCAAATTCAGATTTTAGAATGAAATAAATAAACGTACTATTATTACTATTATTATTCTTATTAATAAGTTACACTTACTTATTTTCTCATAGTGTCGAGTATTCACCTAGGGAGCAATACTATTTTAAGCTCGAGTGACATACATACTTTGAATCCCTCGCTACGCTCAGGATTCTACTCTAGAATCCTTCGCTCCGCTCTGGATTCAAAGAAACACTCTCGCGTTTAAAATAGTTGTTTGCTCCCTGGGCTAACAATCTACTATTCTGTCTGGTACCTACACACCTTCAGGATTCAGGGCCTTAGGGAGTAAAAAAGCGGGATTATTTCGTCGAAAGCGGGACATAATAAAAAAAAACGCAAATCATCAGTAGTTTTTTATTAATTACTAATTATCCTTTTATTTTAATTGAAAATTAAGTTTAGAATGATGATGATGTTTTAATGAAAATACGTTACCTTTTATAATAACAATAACTGTCTGGTTTACCCTGTAAGGCATACACTACTAACAATTAATTATATTATCTGAAGATTTAACTTCACCGTCGAATAACCCCCGAAAAGTGGGACTTAGCCTATCCAGCGCGGAACATTTAATTTTAGGCTAAAAATCGGGACTTCCAACCGGAATCGGAACGTCTGGCAACACTGGTTCCAACCCAGGCAGCCACTTTAGTTTATGTAATTTATTTCAACACTGCTCTCAAAACGGAGAAGAGGAACGTCGGGGAATTTATTTAAGTTTATTATGTTTAATTTCTTTTGTATAATTTTATAAACGTGACTGCGTGTTAAGTATTCACGTTTATAAAATTATACAAAAGAAATTAAACATAATAAACTTAAATAAAATCAATATCAAATCTAAAATTATAGAATGGCTCATACAACAAGACTACAATAGCACCGAATCTCTAATAGCATACATCGCTTAACAAAACAAATCATTAACAAACCACTATTAAATAGGAAAACAAAACATAACATAAACAAACACCACATAACATAAAACACACACACCACAACTCAACTAACATTACACTCACGAACATGAACACACACACCTCTGTTCCATTCACAACCCCAATAATTCTCCATCCATCCATACTCAAATAAATCTTAATTACTTACTCAGCTAACTCACATTTTTGTCATAAGGTAGATTAACATCGACACTCGAAACATAAGGTCCATCATTAATCTACAGCTCAGTTTGGTCGAATCACTGTCTCTTAAGATACAGGCAATCCCTAGTTTAGGAGACAGGATTTAATTTTTTCTTGATATAGACAATTGTTTTTTACCCCTTGTGTCCATTGTTAGTTGACTAAGTCTTAGCATGTAACTAGTATATAACCTGTGTCTATGCATATTTTTGGATCAATAAATTGTATTATTATTATTATCGTGAGGAAACTGTCATTTTCTAGAACCAAAAATCTAAGACGTGACATCTACCAACCCGCACTGGGCTCACGTGGTGGATTATGGCCCACTCCCACTCACAGAGGGGACGTGTCCCAGCAGTGGGAACATTATAGGCTGATTATGCTAAGTACCTCATAATTAACTGGATGGAAATCCAATACTTATCTCTGTAACTACTGAGACGGGTCATTTAATTAATTAATATGCGTTTACTGAGCACGTGCTTGAAATAATTATTACATGCTTTTAATCTCGTGGGATACTAGATGTCCGAGTATCGTAAAGAGAAAATAGCCTCCGGTGGCGTATCGTGGGTTTGGCCTCATCGCGTGACTCACTCTGGGAGTACCAACACCTCATAAAGCAGTATTATTTTGGTCTTACTTCAGTGTGGGCTATACGTCTGTTAGACATCCTGTATACCTCCATCTATTTCTCATACTGGCTGACTGGCTAACATTTTAACCAAGATTTTACCTATTCTTACATCGTAGTCCTGAACTCGGCCTTGAACTTGGTCGAACTTATTTCACATTCTGTGCTAATCCTACATAATAAGATGCAACGGAAAAAACTGCCCGCCCACGTCCGACAAATATAATCGGTGACCGATTTTTGTAGGAGCAAAATAGAACGTACCTACTGATGGCAATAGTGCAACACACGTTCTACAAAATGTCGTTCGTATAAATTTATAGAATTTGAACCGGCCCGATAATAAGCTCTATAAAAAGTGTGACGTGTGCGAGTACCCTTAAAAAGACACGTTAGCACAACAATATCAAGTCTATTATGTTATGTCTGTGAATCTATTTTAGTATAAAATTGTATATTAAGGCGCTGACAAGACCCAATTGACCAAAATAGGCTTCGCTTAAGAAAAAAAATTCCAAATCTGTATAGTTTGTGGTAGCGGAAAAATATATATTCATTTTGAACATAATTCCCAGAACTTGGTTGTTACCAAAACACGTTTTGTAAACAAAATCTCGATACAAACTAACGTTAAACTAACTTCTTACTTTGAGTTCTAATCCAAAATATCTGTATCAAATATCATCATACGTTACTTATTTAATTAATAACAAGAACATCTTATTTGAATGCAGAACTTGGTTGTTTTTTCTTTTCGATTACTCAACTCAATTTTGAGTAAATAGATACTCGTAATTACTTCATATTTTGCAATAAATTACAAGCTTTGTGTCATCGTGCTTCTCTTTCTTTTCTATGGAATTTGACAGTGACCGTGGTTTAGGTGTTGTCAGCGTCTTAAGTACTTATTCTTTACACCAACGATAGCCCCAATTTATGTCTAGGAAAATCACTGTCCATTCGACGGATGCCTGGAAGAGATCACAGTAAGCGGTCGCCCATTGTATCTTTTGTAGTGTTTGGTATATTTGTATTTATTTTTTTTTTGTATTTATTGCTTTGTATTTTTGTGGTGTATAAAGTATACAAGATGGATTTTTGAGATGGGACAGTAAGGGCAGGTACCTTAACCGATGTCGCTACAAGAAAATGATCTTAGGAGACTGTCCTTAACTTTTTGAGATATTTTCATTTGCATTCACAGATTTTGAAAAAAAAAATTACAATCATCAAGAAAACGGGCAATTTTCACGAAAACTTTTTTTGGTGCTTTTTTAACTTATCGACAGGGTTCATATTCTGTCCAATTTTATCACACGTAAAATTTATTGTAAACCGTCCCTGATTGGTAGGTTTTGGCGGTAGCCGAATTGGTTGTAGTAATTAAGCCAGGGTTCCCCGACCAAATGAGTTAGGTTAGAACTGTGACCACTCGCGAGCCGAGCGAGCGGAGCGAGCGGTTCCGCGAAAACGGCCGGCGAGCGCTTTTTCTAAGTTGGTCACAGTTACTTTGCTATATAGTATTAGCAAAAGGTGCGTTCGTCGCATGCAAGTTTGATACCAGTGCACAATTTTTCACGCTTTTATGGCTGAACAGATTTGGATGATAGGATGCCATTTATCCCGGTAGCACAATTGTGCTACCGGGATAAATGGCATCCTATCATCCAAATTTGTCCCGTAGGATAATTTCCGACACCTACGCGAGCGAAGCCGCGGGCAGAAGCTAGTCCTTACTAAAATTATTTATAAATGCGAAAGTGAGTGTGTTTGTTTGTTACGCTTTCACGCTAAAACGGTTGAACGGATTTGGATGAAATTTGGCACATGGGTAGGCCGTGACATGGATTAGGACTTAGGATACTTTTATCCATATATTTTCACGGGATCGAGACTTTTCGGGTGAAACCGTGGGGCGCAGCTATAATAAATACAAAACGAGTTCTAGGTGTACTACTTAATCGATCTAATGCATTTTTAGAAAACTGGTTTTTTGTTGTAAGTCAGGCTATTTCTGTTCTCAATTATATTTTGTTAATTAATTCTTTGTACTATTATATCTATACTAGCTTCTGCCCGCAACTTCGTCCGCGTGAAATTCTGCCCCCAACCCCCCGCGTCGCATCGCTTCGCCCGTCCGCGCTATTAATTTGTTATCACTTAGTGTTCTTTCTGTTTTTTGTGACAATAACTGTTTTTGTTCAAATTCAATCAATCAATCAATCAACAAAATTAAAAATGTTAATTTAAATCAGTTACATGGATTATAAATGAGACATCCCCAGTAAGTTATTGATAATACTTGTATTAGGGCTATTTCGCTACTTTCTTTATTTATTAATAAGTTGCGGGCAAGGACCTAAACGCAAGTTTTATAATGCCTTAAAGTACATGATCCACTGCAGTAAACAAAATCAGAAAAATATATGGGTATTTCTCATTTTCAGTAAAATTATCTGTGACAGAGATTTTTTTCTTTAATAAAAAAGGGCACGTGGACTTGATATATTTATCAAGGTAGTGCTACCATGTCTGGTGAAGACTACATGAAAATATATTAAATTTATTGATCACATTATTTTAAATATTAAAAAATAATCGTGAAAATGTCTTTTCCGTGGATGTGACTGAAGCAAATTTACAGATAAAATATTTTTTTCCCAGTCTTTAGCATGATATTTCTAAAATATAAGGTTATTATCTTAAACTCTAATAAATACTGACCCATATCAGCTTATAACTTACTATCCAATTGATCAAAAAGAGAACAAAAAACCTAATTAAAATGTGTGACTTAAATTTTGGTCACTTCCATGGACGAAGGTCACAATAACTTTTTACTGACAAAAAAAACTGCGTGTATCCGAATTTATGTGAGCATTGACAAGCCGTCACCTGTCATAACCATAATGAGATGTCAATTTCTTACTGGCTGCAATACGTTTGTCGTGAAAAAAACAATAAGATTACCTAATTAAAACTCGTTAAGCATACGTGGTCACTACTGTGGTTGCTTTGCCAAGTAAGTATGTACTGTTAAATTTAGATTTGTTTTGCTGTTTTGTAGGTTTGATGGTCAAATTACGATTGCCGAAATAGATTGCAAAGACGAGATTTTTTAGGTTAGTTTTCCGTATTTGAACCAAAAAAATTCCTTTCCATGGATGTCACTTCCATTGATTACGTGGATATTTTTCCTCCATGGAAGTGACCACAGGTCCAGGGATGTGAACTTTAACTTGGATCATTCTAATTATTCTGTTTGTTTAATTACTGCCATATACATACACAAAACGCTTTTACATACAAAAAATACAAGTTTTACTTTTTTTTAGATGGCGAGAAATAAAAAACCAAAGACAGCAGAAGAAATTCGTAAACAAAAGAGAGAATGCGAACGAAAACGAAGAGCTCGTATTAAGGCTAACCCCGACTTATATGAAGCCAGTAAGAGAAAAGATAACCTGCGTTATGCAGAAAAACGACGCAAAAAACAGGTAAAACTAGTATCCGAAATGACTCCAAGAGAACGACGTGCTAATCAACGTGAATGGCGAGAACGTAAAGCTAGAAGTAGACAGAATAAAAAACGTAATGAGCGACTACTACAAAGTTTGAGAGAGAATACTCCAGAGTCCATTGCTGGTGACCAAAACGTAGCTAGCCCTGATTCTCAAAAAAATGTTTCTTACCTTTCTCCAGCTTCGTCACCTGCTTCTTCGGTTTCCAGAAGGTCGCTCGTTAATCTTGGATCGTCATTCTCCAGAGAAGAATGCCTGACAACTTCAAGCTCTAGCTCTAATTTGAATAGGCAAAAAGTAGCAGGTATTCGTCTTGCCCGGAAACGACGTGAGGAGTCCAATTTAAAAATAAACACTCAGGCAACTGTAATTAAATCGCTGGAAAAAAAGGTTCATGCATTACGGGTACAATTGCTAAGGGCCAATCATAAAATTCAGCAACTTTCTAGTCATCCGAAGAAAGTTGCTACTAAACAGATTATAACAAAAAAGCTGAAACAATTAAATTCAAAAATTATTGCCTTCTTAGAACGCGATGACAACAGTAAGCAGTGTCCTGGAAAAAAAGATGTTATCACCAAGAACAAAATTAAAAAACAAAAACGTTACTTGTGTGATACACTTACTAATCTCCATAGCAAGTTCCAGATCGAAAACAAAGAAAAACTGAGTCTTGCAACGTTTTGCCGGATGCGTCCTTTTTGGATCGTTTCTCGTCAAGTTGCTGAAAGGGATACATGTTTATGTGTTACACATGAAAATATGCAGCTTAAGTTCGATAATTTGAAACACTTGGGAATTTTTAACGCTCCAAACTTAACAGAGTTGTGCAAAAGCATGGTTTGTGATATCAACAAGGAGGCTTGCATGTTGCGTAAATGTCGCGTTTGCTTACATAAATCACCTGAAGTACAACTTTTCGATGGTTCGGAAACTACTACATATAAAACTTGGTGTGTCACAAAAGAAAAGCGATTGATTAAAGGACAAGAAAAGGAAATAAGAAGAACAGTAAAAGGACAGAAAACAGTTACGAAAAAAGAGCTAGTAGAATCGTTCTTAAGAGACTTGAAAATGTTTTTAGAACACCAATTTAACATTTCTCATCAATACAAACAATCCACCCTAATGAAGAACAATCTTGTTGATGGAGAGATATTTATGCAGATCGACTTTTCTGAAAATTATTGCTGCAAATATGCGAATGAGATCCAGTCAGTCCATTTCGGTGCTTCCAGACAGCAAGTCAGTCTTCATACTGGTGTTTATTACTATAGATGTCCAGATACGCAAAAAGTGAACAGTTGTTCATTTTGCACATTTTCTGAGAATTTGCGCCACGATGCAAGTGCAATATGTGTTCATCTTCAAAAGATGCTTGATCTAATTGTATCGTCACGCACAATTCAGAAATTGCATATTTTAAGCGACGGTCCTAGTGCACAGTACAGAAACAGATATATATTCTATCTGTATACTCAATACTTGGCAAAAAGATACAGTTTAAAAACTGCGACGTGGAACTTCTGTGAAGCCGGCCATGGCAAAGGGCCCATGGATGGAGTAGGCGCAGTAATAAAGCGTACTGCTGATCGTATTGTTGCTCAAGGGTCAGATATACCTGATTTTAATACACTTATGAAGTGTATTAGAGAGAACACTACCAATGTCATAATTTCAACCGTAACTACAAAACAAATTGAAGAAATGAATAAGCTATTGCACCGAAAAATCAATAGTGTTCCTGGAATCACAAAAGTCCATCAAATGACATGGGACTCGCGCAACACGCAAAAAATATTTTTAAGAAAGTTAACATGCCTCACATGCGCCCCCGGAGAACGGTGTCTACACTACTCGTTGCCCAACAGTTTTGTGGAATTTTCCAAACCATTGCTGCAGGAAGAAATATATGACAGAGATAGCGAAGAACAGGAGAATAAGGAACCGGATAGTGAAACCGAAGAACAGGAGAATGTGGTACTTGACAGTGAAATAAAAGGACAGGAATACGAGGAACTGGATAGTGAGACTGCAGAACAGGAGGATAAGGAACTTGATAATCAGACTGAAGAACAAGAAGATAACGAGCTTGATAGTGAGACTGAAGAACAGGAAGATAAGGAACTAGACAGTGAGATTGAAGAACTGCAGGATAAAGAACTTGATAATCAGACCGAAGAACAAGAAGATAACGAGCTTGATAGTGAGACTGAAGAACAGAAAGATAAGGAACGCGATAGTAAGTCTGAAAAGAGGAGGATTAGGATCTTTGACAGTGAGAGCGATGATGACTTCGAAATATTTTAATTAAGAAATATTTCTAAAGTTATAAAATAACTTGAACGTTTTTATATTAACATATTAACAATTTATTAAGACTGAAATTAGAAAGTGTCATAAGTACAATGTTTATTGATCTCCTTAGTTACTTTAAAAAATAAATAATTAAATATTTAAATTAAGAAATATTTCTAAAGTTATAAAATAACTTGAACGTTTTTATATTAACATATTAACAATTTATTAAGACTGAAATTAGAAAGTGCCATAAGTACAATGTTTATTGATCTCTTTAGCAGTTACTTTAAAAAATATATTATATGTTTCATATTTTATTACGAAATATTGTTGATACCATAATCCTAAGATAAAACATGTGATTTAGGTTAAAGTTAAAAATTCAAAGCAATTAAAGCTGATTTTCTAAACATTTGTTTTATTTCATAAATCCAATGTACATATATATTTATTTATTTACACATATTTATTTTATACACATCATAATTTCCTTGGATAAAATAAAGTTTGTGACTTCACCTTTCATATAAAATATATAGAATGCCACGTCCATGATTTGAAGCCATTTCCATGGTTAAAAAAACTGTATGGAAAGTCACTTCCTTGGATTCGGTGTCACTACCATGGACGTTGGAAATTTTATTGGATATTTCTAGCAAAACTAAAGAGTTGTAAGCTCGGTACATATTTTTTTATAGTAGATTATGACCTAAATTATTGATATTTACAGCTATTTCACGTAAAGGTGATCAATTTTTTTTTTTTGTTTTCATCATCAGAAGTAAAAAATACCCATATGATATTCTTTAGGATACATATATCCATAGGTAGATAGTGTGTTGAAAAAATAATATAACTAATTTGATTCGATAAAAAAAAATCACGAAGATACCTCTAAAAATTTATTTTTATGATTAAAAACCATAATAAAATACATGCAATCATTCTGATTTTTTGTCAGATTATTCTACAAGCAACATATTAGCATAATTGTGTTTTATTTTTTTATACAATTTATAGCTTTTTTGTAAATCGATAATTGCTTCATATTTTGCAATAAATTACCAGCGTTGTGTCATCGCGCTTATCTTTCTTTTCTATGCAGTTCGACAGTACACTTAATCTCTGAAGCCAAAAATTGGGAAACAGTTAAAACATATTTAAAGAACAAAAAAAGCTCGAGAGCTAGCGAACTAGGTGTCACATCATCTTACCGAATAGGTACACAACACAACACACACATGCACACATGTATGTCAAAACACTTTATTTTATTTTGTATGAGCTTTTTTATATTATCAGCTTTAATTTAACCTCTAGATTAATTAAAAACGGACACACTACCTATTTGTTTATTCTAGTGTATGGCACCTTGTGGGATGCAGCTGAAAATCAGCGTCAGGAGGTACACCTTAGAGATCTCAGCACATGAGTAGGGGTCCACTAGGACCGATGACTGCCGGGGTCGCGGGAAAGTCCGAAAGGGATACCGAGGCCCCTGGCAACACAGGCAACGGAAGGAACACGGGAGGGTTTTAGTCAGTAAGAGTCTGACACACTGTGGTATTTTGCTACACAAAGCCACATCTTTATGTTATAATAATTATAAATTTACCTTTGTTATAATTCCTATACTGTTTTCCTCGCTTCAAACATATGAAATCATATTATTTCTCTAACTTTCTTACATATGTCTGAACACCACAGCTGAAAAGCAACACCACAATGAACTGTTTCTAACACTGAAGACTGTATTTTATATTATTAATTTTCTCTTGTTGTAAAATAGCATATTTTTATCCATTGACATCTTCAATCATAAATTGTCATCTGTCTAATATTTTCTTTCTCTATGAATCGTACCGGCCTTGATAAAGCTAGTTTCAGACTTACTTCGCTATGTACTCATGTAAACCGTTTTCATTGATCCTGGCAGGCATTCAAACTAATCATTTGAATTATGTTTCACAGAAACTTCTAGAACTTTTGCCAGGATCTATAAAAGCGGTGATCGGACCTGACAAGGGTTCAGTTCAGTTCGACTCAGTCTAATCTCAGTTCAGTCAGTTCCGGTTGAATCTGATTCAGTTCTATAGCTTACTCTGTTTACTTCTTGTACTAATAATTGTAACGTGTGAAAAATATAATCTCTAAAGAATCTCATAGTGTGTGTTATTTGTGATTTACCTTACATAGCCGCCCTCTCACTTCCGCCTTTGGGAGATTTCTAAGGCCGAAGGCGTTATAGTCGCGTGGCTTAGGACGCCATAGCCGACCACTCCTGTGTGTCTTAGGAGGTCGAGACACTCGTCTCGTGGAGCGTGAGGTGCTGTAGAGTGCCTCCGCAGTCAGCCGTATCGGCGAGATTCGGACTAGGCCACCGTCTTACTAGTCCATTCCAGGACGGAGAGCTCTACCATTATTAGGGCATTCTATCAACGTGGCGTTGGACACTAACACCAATTACACATCATACCACCAACCACACCAACAATACCACTAATTTAGGTACTATAAAACAAAACCTCTTGTTTAACAAGGGACGTTTAACTCCTTGGGACAGAGTTGCCAACTGACTGCGAAGGCGAGATCCTCATCTTCGTGCTCCGCCTCGTCTGTCGGCCCTGTCCCACTGCTGCCTGCCGATCCAGTCCAACTACCTGCCAACCCTGACCAGCTGCTGCCAGCCGATCCTACATCCTGCCGTCCAAGCGTCCCGTGCACTCGGACCGGAAGCCTAGAATATTTTTAATATTTAATCTAATCTTTTTAATATTTAGTAGTAAGTACTAATACTCTAGTTTTCTTTTTAACGTGACTTACGACTGGTCCTCCGGCCAATGGTAACGTTACAACACCCTCCCGCTCCACCCAGAGCGAGAGAAGTTATTTGATAATTTCCCACATAAAAAAAAAGTTACATCTTGTGTGGTCATCTGACATTATGCTGAGCTGAGACCCTTTTGGCATTTATATGTCATATTGTTTTCTGTTTTTTTAGACTTTTAAGGGTTATTTTTGCTGTAATGCCAATAAACGCATTTTTCTTTCGTTCTTCTTTCTTTTCTTTCTAGGTACCTACCTCGCACATCATTTTCCTACACACGATCTGACAACAAAGAAATTTCACAACACCTTCCTAATGGAGCCATTATTATACCTACTTTACATAACAATGTTCTCACTCAGGGTTTCCCTGATTATCATTATAGCTAGTCTAAAAATAGCCCTCTCTCTCTTTCCTACACGTCTCGTACCTACCTAATGCCAGAGATACACGAGGCTAGTTTCTCAAGCCAGGATAGTAAGCTAGTACTAGAAAGCTAGGAAGCTATAGTAGGTGCAGACTAGCGCGATATCGCGGGTGCGACAGGTAGAAATATGCCTGTCGCGCCCGCGATATCGCTCCAGTCTGTACGAGCCTTACTGCTGCGATACAGAATTAGCTTCATTTCTAGACTAGTAAGATAGCGTCTCAAGTTTATTTTTTTTTTCTTTTTGAGGTACGGAACCCCCTTTTTAGGGTTCTTTAGGGCTTTTTAGGGTTCGGTAGTAAACAAGGAACCCTTATAGTTTCTGGTCTCCATCTGACTGTCTGTCTGTCCCCGCTGTAGCTCAGAGACGCTTAGTACTAGAAGCCTGTAATTTTATAGGTATACATATTAGTCGCGCCGACTAAGTGGTAAAAAAACCCTTGCACGTAGTGTGGGGATGATATTTTTCTCGTCAATCTCATGATGGATAGGTCGTTCAAAAATATTGATTATATAGGTTCTGTTAGCACCATTTTTCGAATCAAGGATTCGTTTGAGTAATATTAAGCTTTAAAGTAATAACTTTTGTTAGAGTCAAGTGTGCCCCCCCCCCTTTTTTTTTTTTTTTTGAGGCTGGGAAATCGTCACGTAACTTCTCTCGCTCCGCCCAGAGCGGGAGAAGTTATTTAATGATTCCCACCCTCAAAAAAAAAAAAAAAAACCGTTATTTGGGACCCCAACGGTGGCGCATTCCGAGGCCCACAGATGCGGCCCCAGGACCGATCCCTGTGGGTTACCGCACGACATCTCTTGCCGGTTCCACACTCCCTGGTGACCGGGGTAGATGACGGCCCTGTCCGTCAAATAGGCCTCGACCACACGACAGAGGTAGTTCAGCATCCGGTGGTACCGGAGTGCCTCCCTGATGCAACTCCAGGGCAGGGTATTGAAGGCATTGGCGATGTCTAGAGACACCGCCAAGACGACCCCACCCTGGGCAACAGCATTCCCCGTCGTCAGGGCTCGCACGTGCATGATGGCGTCCACCGTAGAGCGCCCCCTGCGGAAACCAAACTGGCTCTCCACCAAATCCGGCCCCACCCGCACCAGCTGGCCGACGAGGCCGTCTGCAATGACTCTTTCAAAGAGCTTGCCCACCTCGTCGAGCAGCACGATGGGCGGACGGACGGAGAGTCCGCAGGGCGCCCTGCCTTCTTTATGAGGACCAGTTTTCCCGTCTTCCAGCGAAGCGGGAACTGGCCCCTCTCCATGCATGCGCTTAGGAGCCCCCTAAGTCGAGGCCCGAGAGCCTTCAAGGCCAGCACCCAGGCCTTCCCAGGTAAGCCGTCGGGTCCTGGGGCGGTATTTTTGGCATTAAGCTTGCGTACCGCCGCTCTCATTTCTACCTCGGTCACCTCCGGAGCATCTTCATAGTCGTCGTCGTCGACGGTGTGGTCCGCGTCGGGCACCGCAGTAGGTGGAGCCATAGGCGGGGAGGTGTGTTCCCCTCGCGAAGGGAACAGAGCGCTCACCACGTCCTCCACAAGCTGGGGCCGGAGACTTTGCGTCAGCGGGGGAGCCCATGGGCGGAGTTTATCCCGCACCACCTTGTACGGGCGTCCCCACGGGTCCCTGTCCAGAGTCCCCAGCGACTCCTCGCGGGCCAAACCCATGGCTGGCAGGATCTCCGCCTGTAGGGCGGTCTTCGCCGCTCTGTACCCCTCGTACAGCTCCGCCTGAATGGCTTCCGTATCCGAAGGTTTGATACGGAGCCTGCGGTGCCTGGTGTACCGGCGTCGCGCAGCCACGCACACAGTGCGCAGAGCCGTCAGCTCCTGCGACCACCAGTAAACCTGGCGCGAGGCACGTCCAGCCACGTCCCCCCCTTGCCAGCTAAATGTTTGATTATGGAGATGTGAAAAATATATATATAGCAGTAGAATAGCAGTAGTAAATATAATTCAATTAAAAGGAAAACTATCACAGCTAAGTAAGCTTTACAAGTTAACGAGTAATAGTCGACCAACTTAAATTTGCAGTTGGAGAATTGACCGTAACATATATCGATGTATGGGAGAACATGTTATTCAAATACAATGATAAGTTTGATTTTGGGATAAATTAAGGTACGGAACCCTAAAAATGTAACCCGGATGGGGTTACATTTTTAGGGTTCCGTACCTCAAAAAGAAAAAGCGGAACCCTTATAGGATCAATAATCAATAATACTTTTTATTTTAGATTTTTAAATTTTTACTTTCTTTTTTACTTTTTTTTTATTTTTTTTTCTCCTTTTAAAAAGGGGAGTTCACACTTACCGATTTCCGTAAATAAGAATAAAATGAAAAAAAAATACCTGCCCGTTTTATTGTTGATTCGGGTCGAGAATCACTAACATAATTACCTTGTATAAAAAAGGGCTTGTTAAGAGGGTCTCAAATATATATTTTTTTAATTTTAAAATAAATTGTTTAGATTACAAGAAAACCTATAAGAAGTCTATGGTGTTAAAATAACATGGTAAATCTCTCATGATTGTGCGTACAAACGTACATTTGCAGTTGAAATGTACAGGAGAACATGTTTTTCAACTACAATGTTAAGTTTGTTCTTGGGATGAAAAACATGGTAGATAACATATTCATTGTACGGAATCCTCACCACGTGAGTTCAACTCGCACCTGGGTTACACGAGGCTAGTTTTTGAAGCTAGGATAGCAAGATAGTGCTAGTAAACTAGTTAACTTATCACTCTGGCCTTGGACGTGCTTGACAAGCAATTTTTACTGTCTGACTTTGCGACCGAATTCGGTCGTAAACCGATCGCTATCTATGTCCATACTTCTGGGTCTGTATATACGAGGCCAGAGTGACTAGTTTACTAGCTGACAAGCACTATCTTGCTATCCTAGCTTCTAAAACTAGCCTCGGGGAACCCGCGCATAATTGGTCTTATTCATTAATAGCTTGATTAGAAGGGGCTACGAACCAACTCGCGCGTTAATTTAAATCAGTTCACATGCATCGTACTATTGAACTTGACTTGTAATTGAAGGCGCGTGCACGGGGATAGAATATATTGGCGCCTATCTTAGCGGCGCGGGCACCGGCGCCGGCGCCGGCGGCGGGAATTTAAACGCGCCTCTGCATAAATTATGCGCCGCGGCTGAGTCAGCCCTTGGTGAATTTAAAAGTAGCATTAGGTAGGACATTCACGATCGTCGTAAAACCATAAATGAGTCATTGCAATGTAACTGTAGGGACACAATGTAAGCACGAAAGACAGAACGCTTGATAAGCAAAAATGTATGTGTAGGGACACAATGTAAACATGAAAGGCAGAACACTTGATAAGCAAAAGGTATACAAGCGAGAAGTATGAATGGACGCCAGTGACACTACATCGGTCCGCGTAGAAGGTTGTCTTAAAGGGTTTTCAATGTAATAAATACAAACATTATTAACTTGACGAAAGACTTTAATTAATGGACCCGTAACCTTCTACAACCAGACGAGGCAGTCTTGTTTAGGGGCTTACACATCGCGAAACGAGAGAGACCCCTAAAGTGGTGACCCGCGTTAAAAGTTACACGTGAACAATAGTGAAATAGTTAGTGCAATACGTTTTAACGTCGTGAGTGCCGCGTACATACGCGTACGCGTACCATATTTTTACATAACAATCAGTAAACGTTACGGGTAAACATGGGTCTAGAGCAGCAGTCAGGTCAAGAACCGGCACCGCAATGCAAGGAGGGAGACAGTGAGATAGCACAAATCACGTTTAAGACGCAAATTCCTGACTTCTGGACAGACCAACCACGACTATGGTTCGGTCAATTCGAAGCGATAATGGCGAATCAAAAGCAAGGGGAACGCACAAAGTTTAATATCGTGGTGGCAAAACTTAGCAAAGACAACGTACAACAGGTCGCCGATCTAATCCTACACCCACCAGAAAAAAAAGCGTACACAACATTAAAGGAAAGGCTCTTGACCGTGTACGGAGAGTCGGAAATTGGTAAGGTACAAAAATTACTCAGCGAAATAGAACTTGGGGAACAGAAACCATCACAAATGCTACGAAAAATGCAGGATCTTGCACAAGACAAATTTCCAGAGGACACACTACGGATACTATGGATCGGACACTTACCAGCTTTAGTACGGGCGGTACTGACCGTAAGTGAAATCGCAGATATCAATAAATTAGCACAGATGGCTGACAAGGTGATGGAAATGGCGAAACCCGATGTATCAATAGCTGGAGTGAGCACGACCACGTCACCAAGTAACAACTATCTAATTATTGCGGAAATAGCAAAACTACGCGAAACAATTGAGGAGATACAGAGAGGTAGATCGACATGGAGGCAGCAGCATGGCGCTAGACAACGATCGCAATCGGGAAACAGACGGTACAATGTTTCAGCGCAAAGACGTAACCCGCAGACATCAGACTGGGCCTGTTACTACCATTTCCGTTTTGGCGACAAGGCGAACAAATGCGTACAGCCCTGCAACTGGAAACAGGAGAAATCATCATCGTCAGCACAGATATCGGGAAATTAGGAGCGATGCAGTCAGCGGCGGAAAACTGCATCGACACATCAAATCACCGCCTATGTGTAACGGACATTACTTCCGGCATACGTTTCCTCATCGACACAGGTGCGAACGTCAGTGTAATACCAGTGACCAAAAGACAAAGGTGCGTAAAAGATAATTATAAGTACAAGTTATATGCAGCAAATGGTTCTGAAATTCAGACATACGGCACAAAAACATTAGAATTAAATCTTAGTTTAAGAAGGCCATTGAGATGGACATTTATAATTGCAAATGTAACACAACCGATAATCGGAGCTGATTTTTTAAAATATCACACTTTATTGGTAGATCTGAATGCTCATAAGTTAATAGATAAGCGAACCGATTTGAATACGATAGGTTGCATAGTAAAATGCACAGAACCCACAATTAGCATCGTAGACAGTAATCATAAGTATCACGATTTATTATCGGAGCATGCAGACGTTACTAAACCTAGGCCATTCAAGGATGATGAGACAGACAATAATAGTTGTAACATTTTCCATCACATTGAAACTACTGGACCTCCAGTACATGCACGGGCTAGGCCACTTCCTCCCAACAGGTATCACCAAGTAAAGGAAGAATTTAGGCGCATGCAGGAGATGGGCATTTGCAGGCCGTCCAAAAGCGAGTGGGCGACACCTCTGCATGTAGTAGCAAAGAAAAATGGGGACATCCGACCATGTGGTGACTACAGGCGTCTAAACGCCATCACCAAGCCGGACCGATACCCCGTTCCACGCCTACATGACTTTACTTACGTGCTCTCAGGTAAAAAAATCTTCACCAAACTAGATATCAACAAATCATACCATTGCATTAGGGTAGCTAAGGAAGACATAGAAAAAACAGCAATTATCACACCATTTGGATTGTTCGAATTCCCGCGTATGACCTTCGGACTACGAAACGCGAGTCAAACATTCCAACGGTTCATGAACAATAATGTATTATATGGCCTAGATTTCTTATTCAGCTACGTCGATGACGTAATCATAGCAAGCGATAGTATAGCCGAGAACAAAATGCAGTTACGTAAAGTATTCGAGAGATTTAGACAGTTTGGTATCACCATAAATTTGGCAAAATGCGAATTTGGTAAATCTAAAATTGACTTTTTAGGTTACGAAGTTTCAACAGAGGGTATCAAACCCCTAGAAAGTAAAGTTAAGGCTATTCTAGACTATCCACGACCGGAAACGGTAGAGAAGCTCAGACAATTTTTAGGTATGGTAAACTTCTATAGGGCGAGTATACCCAACGCTGCTAGTCACCAAGCAAGCTTAAATGAATTCCTGATAGGCGCTAAACGAAAGGATAAGACTATTATCGATTGGAACGACAAGGCGACTAAGGACTTCGAACAGTGTAAACTAGGTTTAAAGAATGCTGTCATGATATCTCATCCGAAGTCCAATGTGCCTGTAGCTCTTATGACCGATGCTTCAGACACATGTGCAGGCGCGGTATTGCAACAAAAAATTAACGACTCCTGGCAACCATTAGGCTACTTTTCAAAGAGGTTCACAAAAGCCCAATAAAAGTACTCTACGTACGACAGGGAGTTATTAGCAATCTACTTGGCAGTTAAGCATTTTCGATATCTACTTGAAGGTAATAATCCGACTATATTCACGGATCACAAGCCGTTAATATACGCATTTAGCAAACTACAAAGTGACTCCGAAACACCTAGACGTACAAGACAACTTTTATTCATTAGCGAATTCACTACAACAATCAGGTACATAGAAGGCGAGAAAAACGCAGGCGCAGATTTCTTATCGCGCATTCAAACAATCGACTGCCCGACTGTACTTGATTTTGCGGAATTAGGACGAACTCAGGTGAATGACACCGAGCTCACACAGCTATTGAAAGGATCAAACGATAATTTATGTATAAAGAAATACTTTATGCCAAATTGCGAAACAGCTGTATATTGCGAAAATTCAACTAATTCATGTAGACCGTATTTAACACCAAGTTATAGAAAAATTGCATTCGACTCGATACATAATGTTAGTCATCCCGGTATTAGGGCAACACGCAAGTTAGTTGCACAAAGGTTCTTTTGGCCCGGCCTCAATAAAGACGTCACCCGGTGGGCAAAGTATTGCATAGCTTGCCAAAAGTGCAAAATAATTAGACATACTGTTTCAGACTTACAGCAATATTCAGAAAGTAAACGTTTTGAACATGTAAATATCGACATAGTCGGACCTCTAAAATTATCACATGATGGAAATAGGTACTTAATAACTATAATTGACCGGTGTACACGGTGGCCTGAGGCGATACCAGTCAAAGAAATCACAGCAGAAGTAGTAGCTAAGGTATTCTACGACACATGGATTAGCAGATTTGGCTGTCCTGAAAGAATTACAAGCGACCAAGGTCGTCAATTTGAGAGTGCGTTATTTAAACAATTAATGAAACTAATGGGTATTAAGAAACTGCGTACTACACCATACCACCCACAGAGTAATGGTATTGTAGAACGTTGGCATAGAGTATTGAAATCAGCATTAACGGCACGACTAGAAAACAACCATTACTGGTGTAATGAACTGCCTACAGTATTATTAGGACTACGCGCAGTAGGAAGAAGCGACAATGGCACGAGTCCCGCAGAATACGTATACGGACAAACGCTTCGCTTACCAGGAGATTTCTACAATATCTCTGACATGCAACAGTACGACAACCATACACTATTGGAAAACATTAAAAATACCATTAGTAAACTCAAACCTGTACCCCGTATTTCACGAGACTCACGCGCACTGTTTGTGCATAATGACTTAAAAAATTGTGAGTATGTATTTGTTCGCAATGACGCCATACGCCCACCATTAACGCCTACGTACAATGGTCCCTATCGCGTTATAGAAAGAACACCCAAAGTATACGTAATTCAGCTACCAAACAGGAAAAGTAGTATATCAATAGATAGGTTAAAGCCTGCATATGTACTTAATGAGCATTCAGAAACTAGCAATGTTTGCACAAATCCAGACCATAGCATAGTACCTCCAGATAAGAATAATGAGAAGTCTATATTGTACACGAAAACCAGCAGTGGACGTACTGTTAAGCCGCCAGTCAGATTTAACCTGTAAACACTATCCTAACGTACGATGTTGTAATAAACAACAGTGACCATTGTTCTTTCTTTTAAATAAATAAATGAAGGACCGGTGGTGTAACAAACAACAGTGACTATTATTGTTAAAATAAATAAATGAATGACGAACAAAGCCCGCACAATAACTAGTATTGATCAAACTAAATATAACAAAGAACAACTTGTGCATTATTACTAAATTAATCAACGGTCACACGTACTCATTTGTCGATAAGCAATTTCTTTGTAAATACTAAGAACAAAGATATAAATATAAGATAACAATGAAACAATTCATATGAAACAAATTTCTATTATATCAACAATGTTAACAAAGGGACCATAGTTGTAAGGTAACCTTAATATTCGTTGTTCTCTGTCCCTACAGGATGTAACAGTATACGTTATTTATAAATAACACTACGATACAAATTCCTAGTACCTATTCATAAGTATAAATTGTATTATGTTTTAGTACCTACTTTTAAGATAATAGTAATTAAATAAAATTTTATTTTTACAAATTTTGGGGGGATGTAGTGTAGGGACACAATGTAAACATGAAAGGCAGAACACTTGATAAGCAAAAGGTATACAAGCGAGAAGTATGAATGGACGCCAGTGACACTACATCGGTCCGCGTAGAAGGTTGTCTTAAAGGGTTTTCAATGTAATAAATACAAACATTATTAACTTGACGAAAGACTTTAATTAATGGACCCGTAACCTTCTACAACCAGACGAGGCAGTCTTGTTTAGGGGCTTACACATCGCGAAACGAGAGAGACCCCTAAATATGCAAGCGAGACATATGGACGGCGGACTAGTTTCTGCGCACTGGCCCGTACGTACGGGTCGGGTTGGGTTTGGGTTTTCCATGTAATAAACATTATTAACTTAACAAAGGACTTTAATTAATGGACCCGTAACCTTCTACGTCCAGACCAGGCAGTATGGATTAGGGGCTCACACATCGTAATACCCAAGGAGACCCCTAAATAACTTTTATCTCGGTAAGAAAAGGTATAAATTAGAATGAAATTAGTGTTGCCCAAAATCGGTCGTGGTCTTGCAGTCTTGGTCATGTTCTTGCATTTTCGCAAGACCAAGACCAAGACCGACTTATTGTAGCAAGACTGACCCCTGCAAGATTTTAGCAAGAACAAGATTAAGCCTGCGAGACTCTTGCGTCTCGCAGTTAAGCCAAACTGAGATTTGGGCGTTATTAAGCAGGTATTGGGTTTCAATCCCGATTTTGATAGACGTTCCCCAGTATCAAAATCGTATCGTCATAACACTAAAAGGTATTGATATTATATTTCGACTATTTAATAAGTAGAGTGTTACTCACAAATATGTTCCCATGTGATAAAAATGTACCTAGCATAACTTTCTAGCAAAGTTCATACCTTGTAGATATCTATAATAATATAGGTATGCTTGTATAAGTCGTAAGTGCAGATCTAACGTTAGTTGGTTGGTATGTGCTCGTGTTAGCTCGTGCTAGCGCGATATCGTGGGCGCGTCAGGCAGTAATATGCTTATCGCGCCCGCGATATTGCCCCAGTCTGCACAAGCTTTAAATTGTAGCCAACAAAATTATACAAACATTTTGAACGTACTTATGTTTCAAAGTTAATATTATTCTTCTATTCAGCAAAATTTTAAACTAACAGCGAGTCAAGTAGGTCTAGTAATAGTTTTTACGCCAACCAATGTTATGGTACAGACGCCAGCACATCAAGCTACTATAATCTGTCAAATTTCTTTAACAGATTTTCAACTTTATCGTTAAAGCATTAAGGTTGAAAGTTGACTGGGAAAATTTGACATTCCGCGAATAAACCATTGTTCAGTCGGTGTATTATGTACTTACCTAATTATTTGATAATTTACCGACAAAGATGCCGCGGTTTATCAAAGACTGTGCAACAAGTGTATCACAGCATTTGACAATGTTTGAGCGCCGCATTCACCGCCACAGAGTACGGACAGAGAGGCATACAAAATTGTTACCTATTTTGCTAGGCTTGGCACAGGAGGATAAAATTAAATGCTCTGATTTTGACTGGCTTGAATCCGAACACTACCTACATCGTTTAAAGCTGTCGGGCGAGATGATAATTATATTATCTTTTACAAAACTTGTTGATGATAAAACAATATAAGTAACTAAGTTGGTATCAAAAAATTCATTATTGTTTTAGATGTTTGTGCTGGTAACCCTCTTTAATCCATCCAAAGGTTGTCTGTAAAAGATCGCTTCTAGCGATAAGACCGCCCATTGTGTCACCCCTTGTAAAATTTCAACATTTGTATCTGTAATTTTTATTGTGTACGTAATAAAGAGTAATCTATTCTATTCTGGTAATTAAAAGTCTAGCTGACGACAAATTTTATTAGTTAGAAGTATCAAGTCGACATGAAGATGAAAGTATGTAAGTGATAATTATTTTAACCGCTAGCTGTTTGTGAAGAGTTTAGGATAGC
Organism: Atethmia centrago; assembly: GCA_905333075.3. Lineage (NCBI taxonomy): Eukaryota > Metazoa > Arthropoda > Insecta > Lepidoptera > Noctuidae > Atethmia > Atethmia centrago. Next base: position 24,080,816 of record HG995385.1, read on the forward strand.
CACTAAACACGAACAAAAAATCATTATAGGTACCTACCTAAAGTTATTAATTACGCTTAGGTACTAAATTGCGTCAAGTTAATTTAATTAATTTGGTGGTTCACTATGCCTATGTCGTTTTTACGTGTTTAATAAAGCAATAGGTATTTGCAAAACTTGCGAGACTCTTGCTAAAAGACCTTGGACTGAGAGCGTAATACTAAGACCAAGAGCAAGACCAATACTAGCTAAGTCTCGTCTTGGTCTTGCATATGGGCAAAACTAAATGAAATAAGGGTTACATTGCAATGACTTACTTATGGTTTTACGTCATTCAAATTTGATCGTGCATGCGCTGATTTAGAATAGCGTTACCATAGAATTGAGGGGCTCATGATAGATGGTTTCGCAAAGACCTACCAATTTGTGAGGTAAATTCTTAAATGGTTAAGCGTGCTGTAGTTAATGAAGTCCAAATGATAGGAATAGCATGATTAATATTAAGTAATCCTTTAGGTGACCTTTCAAATACTGAGACAAACGTGCTTGTTTCTAGTTTGTAGATCCCAAATTCATCATCATTCATCATATCATCAGGCTCAAATGAATTATCTGGATATTATTCGACAATAGAGAGTAGTGACAGTGATAGAGCAGTGGTGGCCCAGTGGTACCGGCTGCCACTTACGAGTTGTAGGTCGTAGGTTCGAACCCTGACAGGCGCTTTGCTTTGTGTAGATTATTTCGTCACCACTGCTCTCAAAACGGTGAAGGAAAACATCGTGAGGAAACCGGCATGTCCTAGAACCAAAAAATTCGAAGACATGTAACATCTACCAATTCGCACTGGGCCTGCGTGGCCGATTACTGCTCGCTCCCTCTCACAGAGAGGAGGCCTGTGTTCCAGCAGTGGGAACATTATAAGCTGATGCTATTCGAAAATATCCCATTTTTATATCCATCTTTTTAAAATCAAAAATCCAAATTATTTATTGCAACCTACATGGGTATTTATGAAACGTTAGAAGGTAGATGCACGGTTCCAATCGGCCGGCAGGAATCTCCACTTTCCTGAGACTAACAGGGAAAGGCGCGCTTGACGATGCGTCGCCTCGTGTAGCCTAAACAGGAAGTAAACTAGGATAAGTAGTATAATTACTAACCTGTGAGAATATCACGAAAGTGCCAGTCATGCCTCGGATGCTGTCCTCACTGATCTCCTTGACGTAAAGTGGACACACCACGAAGCCTCCTCCCGAACCGAATCCAATAAGAGCGCGGGCGCTGATCAGCGCGATTGGGTGCGCGCTCATTAGTTTTACTGCCCAGCCGAGCTGTGGATAAAAAACTTGTTTTAAAATTCAAGGTACCGAGTAGGATAACTGTTGAGTTTTAGGTACAAGAACAGGATAAAAAATAGATTTGCAAAACAATCAACCAAAGCAGAAGAGAGTAGTGGTAGCCCAGGTGGTAACGGCGCCGTCGAGTTGTTGGTCGTGGGTGCGAACCTAGGCAGGTGTTTTACTTTGTGTAAATAATTTCATCACCACTGCTCTCAAAACGGTGAAGGAAAACATCACAAGGAAACCGGCATGCCCTAGAACCGAGCCAAGCACTTACGTCTTCATAGGACTATAAAATAAATAATTAATACACTACTAACAAATTACTTATTTATATTGGTTGGGGAAAAAGTCTTTTCGCATTATTGTATGTATGAACTTGTAATAAAATTTATTTGGGTATACTATTTGTATCTGGCTGGTTTTGGTATCATTGAAAGTTTAAATTTTAAAGAACATAATTCCAAATTCAAATTAGGAAAATATGTGATTTTCATTTGTTTTTCATACCGTCAAGATGAGTGAATCTAACGAAGAAATTCGATACATTTTAAAATTTTACTACAAAAAAGGTAAAAATGCAACGCAAGCCACGAAAAAAAATTGCGATGTTTATGGACCTAGTGCAGTGTCTGTGAGAGTAGCACAAATTTGGTTGAATCGTTTTCAATCCGGAAATTTTGATGTCAAAGATGCACGTCGCTCTGGTCGCCCTATTACGGATAAAATGGATGCCATTTTTGAAAAAGTGGACCAAGATCGGCATTGACCACAAAACAGTTTTGGCGCATTTGAAAAAACTGGGTACACAAAAAAGCCCGATATATGGGTACCTCACGAGCTCACTGAAAGAAACCTAATGAACCGTGTACTCATTTGTGATTCTTTATTACGACGTAATAAAACCGAACCATTTTTGAAGAAGCTGATAACTGGTGATGAAAAGTGGATCACGTACGACAAGAACGTGCGAAAAAGGTCGTGGTCAAAGGCCGGTCAGGCTTCATAGACTGTGGCGAAACCCGGGTTAACTCGCAACAAGGTGATGCTGCGTGTGTGGTGGGATTGGAAGGGCATTATTCATTATGAGATGTTACCACCAGGCAGGGCCATCGATTCTGAACTCTACTGCGAAAAACTGATGAGATTAAAGCAAGAAGTTGAGAGAAAGCGGCCGGAATTAATCAACAGAAGGGGTGTGGTTTTTCATCATGATAACGCTAGACCTCACACATCTTTAGCCACTCAGCAAAAATTAAGAGAGTTTGGCTGGGAGGTGTTAATGCATCTGCCGTATAGTCCTGACCTTGCACCTTCAGATTTCCATGTGTTTCGGTCTCTTCAGAATTCTTTAGGCAGTGTCAGGTTAACATAACGAGAGGACTCAAAGTCCCAAAATTTCTATAGCAATGGGATCATGTCCCTACCTACAAGATGGCAAAAAGTTATCAAACAAAATGGTACCTACATACTTTAGTTAAATGTAAATAAAAGATATCAAAAATGTTTTGAATTTTCTTAAAAAATGCGAAGAAACTTTTGCCCAACCTATTAGTTTTCTGAAGATAACTTCACCATCGAGTCGATTACAGGAAATTCCTAATGCGGTAGCGTGGCCCTTAATTAAACTATCTTAAATCTTAAATAACATAACACATACAATATTATTTTTGTGAATTCATTCAGAGAGCAGGAAAATAAATCGATCCTGTCAACCGTATCATTCAGTGCGTGCAAGGCACGCGTCAGTGGAGCTTTGCTGCAGCAAGTTGGTTCGTGCGTTGGTGTATGCAACCGAACCATTGAAACAGCACTTTCTGATTCGTCGATTTAGTTCAAGAAATGAGAAAGTTGTAATGATGGAATTGTCCAAAAGCAACCCATCCCAGGTTGGCTAGGTATATTTGCACCATCGGTTTGCACGTACATATTACTTAACTAGCGTCTCTTGACGTACACAACCAAGCCTCTGGTCACAACTTTTTAAGGATTTGGGAAGCTTGACTCGTTGAGCTGGATAATAGAGACCCACCATTATTAAAATTTGCCATATTTTGTTAACGGAATAGTGATGGTTGCATGTTGTTATAGCAGACGAAGGGTCACTTTTCATCACTCTGTAATTGCACAGTCCACCTTTTGCGACACTCAAAATGGCAAAGATCTATTAATTATTTATTCATTAATTTATAATTAATTATAACGGTACAACACCAATTACATTAGTTAACATGGAAACAATTTTTACGTTGACAATAATTATGTTGTATACCTATAATTTATTTTAAAATTACCATCATGGAACAGTGGACTCCCTTGCATACTTTCTCTCACAGAACATCAGACATATACGCATAATTTTACTCCATTCATCCTCAAACACACCACATTCAGGGTTGGCAGTCAGAAGGGCATTTAGCATTTTTAGAGTACGACAGGCTGGGGATTCGGCTCTGGCTACACTTTTGGAAGGCGGTTGCGCAAACAGATTGTGCCCGGACGTTGGCTCTGACGGTGTCCGATGTATTTGTCGGGCACAAAGCATATAATTATAGCATTGCTTTATAAGGAGTAAGTCCTTCCTGACCCCTTTTTTGTATATTCACCGATTATAACACACATACTTACAGAAATAGGTAAAGTCGCGAACAACAATGCATTCTTCCTTCCATACTTATCAGCGGCGACCCCATACACGAACACAGCAATAGGTGCAAAGATAAACATGATGGAAGCCATCCAGGACACGTCCTCTTCAGACAGGGGGGAGTTGGAGGGGGAATAGTCCCCCATGAGCAGCGCCTTGTTGGGGGATATCCACCCCATGGCTGTTCCGTACGCCAGGATCGGCATACATACTGGAATGGGAGAAAATTCTGCGTTAGATAAACTGGCTGCTGGGGAGTTTGTTGCGCCACTTCTTCCCAGCTAAAGCACTACACGGAAAAAAAGGATGTCTTAAATTAAGACAATATCCTTTTGGTCAAGACAAATATTGATTCATATATGGGGAAAACAAAATATTCTTGAATGAAGTAAAATTTTGTCTTAGTTTTATTGTCTTCTTCGAAGACATTATACTTAAATGAAGAATTATTAAGTTTAATTTTAAGAATATTATTTCTCTCTTAGAATATTTTCTTCAATTAAGATATAATAATCTTGTAAGATATATGTCTTGAATCAAAAATATTTGCTTAAGTCGAGAATAAAAACCAAGTATTTATTATTCTTAATTTGAGTAAACAGTTTTCTTGGACTGAGTACATTTACTTACGTTAAGAAAATATTTACTTGGATTGAAACAATTTTTCTGAGAATACTGATATTCTTCGCTGAAGAGATCCTTTTTTTCCGTGTAGGAAGTGGTGAAGGGCGGACGATTTTAGGGGACTATCTTATGTAATTGTGACGTTCGAAAAGTGGTGATTCTCAGCCTTTTTTGGTGGGAAATTATGGGGGATTTATCGGGCCTCGGTATTCCTTTCGAACTTCCACGCGACCCCGGCAGGCATCGGCCCTAGTGGGCCCCTACACTTGTGCTGACATCTCTTTGAGGCGCGCGTGGAATACATTTTTTTTATTGATTCTCAGCCTAGTTCGAATAAATGACTTTTGATTTTGATATTGGCGATTTTATAAATGACTAGCGACCCGCTCCAGCTATATTCGCACGGTGTTTACGACTTCACAAAATAACTAAATTTCTTTATTTTATGTAAGTTTCATATTAATGTATTATACACACACACCTGCCGGAAGAAAATCTCAACCTTATGGTGACAACCACATCAAAATACGTTGCGAAATTAAGAAGAACAAAGCGATCACACAGACAGACACGTAAAGCGACCTTAATTATAATAAATGGATATCATATTGCCTCCTAGCCAAATGTGCTTTCTTTGGTATTGTTCGTTGAATCGTTGAGTTCCTTAAGTTCTGAGTTGAGCTGCACGACTACTGACAAATGCGTGCACTGACTGGACAGGTCCACTCAATCTGTGTGGTTCTTTCATCAAAAGTCCATTTCAGACACCAATCTACATGGTCTTCACATGTTCTGACAAAGATTACGTCTGGACTTTAAAATAGACTGTGACCTCTGAGTTTGTTTCGGCCTTTCTTCTCAGAGTAGTCAGATAGGAAACGCACTCATCTAATTTTACAAAAATATGTTTGACGTGTAAAAGTGATTGTACGAACGCGTGGCGGCGGCGCGGCGTGAGTGCGATCCGTATTTGTATGGCCAAAGTCAACAATAGCCAAGGTCAACGGCGATTACCCGACCCTTAAGTAGATGTACTGATACAACTTATCAGTGTATAATCATATTGGTATTTAATTAAAACTAAGTTAAGCCTAAAAAAGGCCCTCGGGGCATTGTATCGAGGATGCTGGCGGCTTTTCCTCGCTGAATTGCAATGCTGATGTGTTGCGCGAGAAAGCCGCCAGCTTTTCGGTCACCAGTTACATCAACCAGACGTTTCGCGATCTCCGCAAATAACTTATGCACACTGGGACCCCACGGACCGAGGGTCTCGACGCCAAAGGGCAAAAAGGTGTACATATTTAATTAAAATACAAATTCAGACTTTCGGCATTTTCTGCCGCTGCACCCGTTTTAGAAGTAGTCCGTTGGAGGTGGGACGGTGCCAGTATGTATACATAGGTTGTGTAGACGCATGCTTGTGCCCCATACAAGCATCCGTCCCAAACTCCACGGGACCGAAGACACACCATCAGATTATTTACCATCATCCCTGACAATGCCAGTCGGCTCAAGAAGAGCAGGCACATTGATGCTGGCAAGAGACCAGCGGATTATGTCATTAAGTGTCGCATGTCTTGAAAAGCGGCCTGCACTTTTTTGACAACAAAGTTCCTTGGTGACCCAGTCCACCACGTCCGTGCCTCAAGGGCATGTGTGTGGAGTGCATACCGTGACCCCAAGCCGAGACCAGTCGCTAGACGAAGCGAGGTCGGATCCAGGAAGGTACCGGTATATGGAGAAGGATGGGCATGTAGCCAATGACCGGCCTCTCTGGCTCCGACCGCCAAAAGTCTTGCGCGATCCGGACCTGCACTGCTGAATAAACTTAGTTAATGTTAAATAGATTCTATCGTGGTATATATAGGTTGGAGAAAAATTTTCTTCGCATTTTTTAAGAAAATTCAAAACATTTTTTAATATAGTTTATTTACATTTAACTAAAGTATGTAGGTACCATTTTGTTCGATAACTTTTTGCCATCTTGTAGGTAGGGACATGATCCCATTGCTATAGAAATTTTGGGACTAATTTTGGGATTCTGATCAAAATACCGCGACAAGTGGTTTTGGCAGTCCTCTCGTGATGTTAGTCGTCTCCTGACACTGCCTAAAGAATTCTGAAGAGACCGAAACAGGAGGAAATCTGAAGGGGCAAGGTCAGGACTATACGGCAGATGCATTAACACCTCCCAGCCAAACTCTTTTAATTTTTGCTGAGTGGCTAAAGATGTGTGAGGTCTAGCGTTATCATCATGAAAAACCACACCTCTGTTGATTAATTCCGGCCGCTTTCTCTCAACTTCTTGCTTTAATCTCATCAGTTGTTCGCAGTAGACTTCAGAATCGATGGTCCTGCCTGGTGGTAATAGCTCATAATGAATAATGCCCTTCCAATCCCACCACACACATAGCATCACCTTGTTGCAAGTTAACCCGGGTTTCGCCACAGTCTGTGAAGCCTGACCGGCCTTTGACCACGACCTTTTTCGCACGTTCTTGTCGTACGTGATCCGCTTTTCATCACCAGTTATCAGCTTCTTCAAAAATGGTTCGGTTTTATTACGTCGTAATAAAGAATCACAAATGAGTACACGGTTCATTAGGTTTCTTTCAGTGAGCTCGTGAGGTACCCAAATATCGAGCTTTTTGTGTACCTACCCAGTTTTTTCAAATGCGCCAAAACTGTTTTGTGGTCAATCCCCAGTTCTTCAGCTACGTCGTAACTACTAATATCTTGCTCCCCTTTTACAAAAATGGCATCCATTTTATCCGTAATAGGGCGACCAGAGCGACGTGCATCTTCGACATCAAAATTTCCGGGTTGAAAACGCTTAAACCAAATTTGTGCTACTTTCACAGACACTGCACTAGGTCCATAAATGTCGCAATTTTTTTTCGCGGCTTGCGTTGCATTTTTACCTTTTTTGTTTCTTTCTTTAGGGACACAAAGCGTGATGTTATGTTATGTTATGTTTTCTTCCATAATATTTAATTACCTAGGAATGTTTTTTCCAATCCAAGAATTAAATACCGTCAGTCACGACATCCTGTTAGCTTTTCTTTCCTATATTATGGTCTCTCCAGAAGCACTGGAATGGTTCTCCTCTTACCTTCAGGAACGTCAACAGGCCGTTCATGTTGGGGATTCTTCGTCATGCTGGTGTGATTTGGAGGCTGGCGTTCCTCAAGGCGGTATTCTTTCTCCTCTTCTATTTTCTATTTTTATTAATCTTATAACTTCTGAGCTTCAGTGTGCGTATCATCTGTATGCAGATGACTTGCAGTTGTACTGTCAAGGGAGGGTTGATGAAATACCTGACGCTATCGACAAGTTAAATAGGGACTTGACAGCCATTAAAACCTGGTCTGATAAATTTGGTGTTGCAGTAAACCCTAACAAGTGTCAGGCGATCATCTTTGGGAGTCATCGTAGTATTAGTAGGGTGGATGGTTTTCAACCTTGCCACCAGTTCTCTTCAATGGTATGATCGTTCCATTTAGCACTGACGTGAAAGACCTAGGCTTGCACATCGATTGTACCCTGAACTGGCGTACGCAAGTCACTAGGGTGAGCCAGAGGGTTACTGGAACGCTGCGGGCTCTATACCGACTAAAACATTTATTACCATCAAATACCTACATACATATAAATTGTCAAAAAGGCTTAGCTCTGCAGCATACGCCGTTAGAAAAATTCGTGATTTAACGGATTTAGACACAGCCCGTTTAGTATACTTTAGTTATTTTCATAGCGTAATGTCGTACGGTATTCTGTTATGGGGAAATGCCGCCGATATTCAGACAATTTTTGTTTTACAAAAAAGGGCAATCCGTTCAATTTATAAATTAAGTCCCAGATACTCCCTCAGAGAAAAATTTAAAAAGATTAATATAATGACTGTAGCTTCTCAGTACATTTATGAAAATCTTTTGTACGCACATAAAAATATTAATTTGTTTAAAAAATACAGTGATATCCATAATGTAAATACTAGGAACAAACACAAATTTGTTGTTCCTACAACCAGGCTCAAAAAAATAGGCAGCTCGTTTAGATGCCAATGTATACGTTTTTATAATAAACTTCCCAGCCACATTCAAGAACTAAGCCTTAATAAATTCAAATGTTTTATAAAACAGAAACTGTGCCTAAAAGCCTTTTATACTGTTAAAGATTATATTGAGGACAAAAAGGCTTGGGATTGAGCTGCTCCAATAAACTTACAGTGAATGTTGTTTTTTTACTCTTTTATTTTGCTAGCTATTTATATTTTCTTATTCTATATAACATTCTATATAAACAACGACATGAATATTTACTTTGTATAGTATTATATTATATTATTTTAATTATTAGGAATGTGAGGACTATGTGGGTCATTGTTTGTTTTTTTTTTTTTGTCTCTTAGTTTTAATGATGGTCCGGCAGTTTGAGTACTTTATGCGGCCTACCCAAATGTCTTTTCTTTGGTATTGTTCGTCAAATCATTGAGCTCCTTAAGTTTTGAGATGAGCTGCATGATAACTGACAAATGCGTGCACTGACTGGACAGGTCCACTCAAATCTGTGTGGTCTTTCCTCAAAAGACCATTTCGGACACCAACCTACATGGTCCTCAAATGATCTGTCCAAGATTATGTCCGAATATACACATTGACATTGATGAATTTTATTTATGCTATGACATGAATATTTACTCTGTGTAGTATTATATTGTTTTAATTGTTGTAAATGTGAAGACTATGTGGATCATTGTTTAATTTTGTTTTATTCTCAGTTAGTTTTTAACATGGTCTGGCAGTTTTGAGTATTTTTTTGCGGCCTAGCCAAATGTCCTTTCTTTGGTATTGTTCGTTGAATCGTTGAGCTCCTTTAGTTATGAGTTGAGCTGCACAACGACTGACAAATGCGTGCACTGACTGGACAGGTCCACTCAATCTGTGTGGTTCTTTCATCAAAAGACCATTTCAGACACCAATCGACATGGTCTTCACATGATCTGACCAAGATTATGTCTGGACTTTAAAAGAGACTGTGACCTCTGAGTTTGTTTCGGCCTTTCTTCTCAGAGTAGTCAGATAGGAAACGCCGGCCTCATCTAGTTTAAAAAATATGTTTTGACGTGTAAAAGTGTTTGTAAAAACCTACTTACAGAAATAAAATCATTTATCATTTACCAAGACAATGCTTGTGCAGTCCTTAATTTTCCATATTATCGATTATGGTGATGTGTTCTACTACGACCTGAATGCGGATCTCCTCGACAAACTTGACCGTCTTCTCAATAACTGCATTCGATTCATTTTCAATCTGCGTAAATATGATCATGTCTCTGCGCATCGGTCGCTTCTAAAGTGGTTGCCCATACGTCAGCGCAGAGAGCAAAGGGCGCTGACCACATTGTTTTAATTTCTTGACTCGCCCTCTTCCCCTAGTTATCTCGCCCCCCACTTTCAGTACATTTGCGCGAACCACAGTAGAAACCTACGTTCATCAGTCAATCGTCTTCTTCAATGTCACACTCACCGCACTGACTTCATTCACTCTTCCTTCTTCGTTCAGTCCATCTCTCTGTGGAATGCGCTCCCCCAGGAAATCAGGATGGCAACCAACCGATTATCCTTTAAAGTCAAAGTTCGCGAGCATATTCGTAAGAAGCTGGCAGTATCATCACAATGGTAATGTTTTCCCATTGTTTGTCTCATTTGTTTTAGTATATTCGTGTATTTATGTGTATTTATTAGGTCTTATATTTATGTATAATTAGGTATATATTTAAAGTTTTTAATAGGTATATGTATGTATATCCTTATATTTAAATAAATATTTATTCCATAGTTTTCGCTATTGCACCTACCACTGTTTGTCTCTGCATCACCCAAAGGTTGACTGGTAGAAAATGCCTACGGCATTAAGTCCGCCTCTGTACATTTGTGTGCTTAAAGTATTATATAAACATTGGATCTGTTAGAACTTTAAGCTTACCACTTAACCATGTCAGTATGCTTAATAAATTACACCTATTTCAAGTACACCATTCCTTACTTAATCGCTAACCTTGAAGGAGAAAAGCTTAACAAAATACGGGAAAAACTAGAAACAGCATTTGACAAAAAGAGAAAACGAGGAAAGTTTACGTTATGACTATAGTATTTTTATCTCACGAATCGACGCGCGCTTTACTTGTGGTTACCAAGTGAACGAACACGCTGTGAATGTGTGTGTAAGCGCCGGAGCTCTCGGTACCGGCCGAGACAATGGCGAAGTCGGAAGTATGTGCGTGTGCATGTGTGTGTTATGTGCTGACGCTACTCATCTTCACGCATACATTCAAAGCGTGTTTGTACACGTAGTTACCACAAGTAAAGCGCGCATCGCTTCGTGAAATAAAAATACTATAGTCATAAGTGAATGTCAGACGGCGTGTAAAACAACCCTAATTATGTTATATATTGTCAAAGGTCACATTTTGTTACCATAAGTAAAGCGCACGTCGCTTCGTGAGGTAATAATACTGTAACGGTCAGACGACCGGTTTGATATATAAAAAGACGGCCAATAAAACAGTTTACTTGTGAATATCAGACGGCATGTAAAACAAGCCCCAATTATGTTAAATATTGTCAAATGTCACATTTTGTTACCATAAGTAAAGCGCGCGTCGCTTCGTGAGATAATAACGGACAGACGACCGGTTTGATACATAAAAAGACGGACAACAAATCAGTTTACTTGTGAATGTCAGACGGCATGTAAAACAAGCCTCAATTTTGTCAAATGTCAATTTTTTATAAAATAAAAAAGCTTGTCTCGTCACTCATAAATAAACACACCCGTGTAGACAGTGATATCACTCATATGTTCTGGGATTAGAATTATAAGATAACATAATATCACGCCTTATTGGCCGAAGGGATAACAGATGTAAGGATGTAAGGCAGAGGTACAGCCCGATTCAAACTTTATGGCGGCTCGGAACATGAGGCGGGTAACGAGTAACGAATTCATGTGTCAGCGGGGGTGAGGGGTGGGGTACTGCGCAGCGAGTAGCGCACTTCAAAGGCGCCATTATGACGCTGACAACACCTAAACCGCGGTCACTGTCAGATTGCATAGAAAAGAAAGAGAATCGCGCTGACACAACGCTTGTAATTTATTACAAAAAATGAAGCATTACTCAAAATTCAGTTGAGTAATCGAAAATGAAAAACAACCAAGTTCTGCATTCAAATAAGACGTTCTTGTTATTAATTAAATACGTAACGTATATTTCATACAGATATTTTGGATTAGAACTAAAGGTAAGAGGTTTGTTTAACGTTAGTTTATATCGAGCTTTTTTTTTCAAAACGTGTTTTGGTAACAACCAAGTTCTGGGAAATATGTTCATAAATAACCTATATTTTTGCCGCTACCACAAACCATACAGATTTGGCAATTTATTTTCTGAAGAGAAGCCTATTTTGGTCAATTGGGTCTTGTCAGCGCCTTAAGTTTGACGCGTACTGTACCTATAGTACAGTCATGAGCACTATATGTATACATTTAGCAATATAAAAAAGCAATTTTTTCGTGGAATAACGACTGCAACATTGAGGTGAGACTTATTTCATAATAGCATGGGTTCCAAAATACTACGTTCGTAACGACATAAAATTATAATCAACATAGTAGGAGAAAATAACTATTAAATGTTGCTAAGTGTGTACATATTAGTGCTCGTGACTGTACACCCACATTTCGCCAGTTAACTTCGTAATAGGGGGCGAGTCTATTGTCATCAACCGGGCACAAATCCACACTCCGGGCTGCTACTGAGAAATTTCAGATAGAAAAACCTTTAATTACACTATTGCCCGACCTGGGAATCGAACCCAGGACCTCATGCTCAATGAGATGACTAGTGAGACACTTCATTATTAATTACTGGCATAATAATACACAAGACAGATGCTCCAATTATTTAATTTACAATACAATTGCTATGGGAAAAAAAATCAATTCCATTTTACTCTACAATGACTGAGTCAAGGCTAGGTCTTACAGCATAGGTTTTCTAGCTATAGGTAATTTACTTATCATAAATTATACAAGACTTAAATTAAAACAACAAAAACATTAATTTATTTATTTAAGTATAGTTGATTAAAACGGTACGGTAGATTAAGCTACGCTTGCCGCGGTTGGTCCGTGGATGGGTGACCATCTTTACATACCGAAAACCCTTCCGAAGCACGGCGGGGCTCCGTGCTTCGGAAAGCACGTTAAGCCGTTCCCGCCGGTCCCGGCTGTCATTCGTGGATTTTTCACAGTCGTTACTGGTCGTCAGAAGCCCGAAAGTCTGATAACCAGTCTTACCAACCGGTATCGCTATTACCCAATAACTGGGTTGTGGAGGTCAGACAGGCAGTCGCTCCATGTAAAATACTGGTATTCAGCTGCATCCGGTAAGGCTTTTTTTTTTGGGTGGGAAATCATCAAATAACTTCTCCCGCTCTGGGCGGAGCGGGAGGGTGTGTCAGACTCTTACTGACTAAAACCCACCCGTATTCCTTCATGTGTTGCGGGGGCCTCGGTGACCCATAAGTACCTTCCCGCGACCCCGGCAGGATCCGGTAAGGCTGGAAGCCGACCCCGACATAGTTGGGAAAAGGCAAATGAATTGAGGAAAAGAAAAAACGGTACGACACCAATTTCGTTTATTTAAATAGAAATAATTATTACGTTACTACGTTGACAATGAATAAGTTGTTTACAATTTAATTTAAAACTAACATGGAACAGTGGACTCCCTTCCATACTTTATCTCACAGAACACCAGACATACGCATAATCTTATACTCCATTCATCCGCAAACACATCACGTAAGGTGTCGGCAGTCAGAAGGGCATTTAGCATCTTTAGGCCATCTTTCGGCCAATCACAGTGTTCAAAATCTCCACTCCGCAGATTTCAAGCACTGTGGTTGGCCAATTCACGGTCCGCTCCTCTCCTCTCCGCCCAGCTCCGCGTCAGTCAAACCGCACCCTTAAAGTACGACAGACTGGGGATTCGGCTCTGGGGCTCTACTCCCTAAGCACGAAGTCCCTAGTTTCGACCGAAGTAAGGGGCAGTTCCTACTCCGTATCACTTAAGGATATATGATTAATATTGGATTCGAGGCCCCAACTAAGAATGAATGAAAAACGATTTGACAGCTGTCCTAATATGTATTGGCCTGACTTAAAAATTTCATTTGGTACTTGTTTTGACGAATCAACTACTTTCGGAGCCGTATCTTCGTTGACGGACTTAGAGAGTAAACCCCTTTTTTTTTGGGTGGGATAGGTATCATCAAATAACTTCTCCCGCTCTGAGCGGAGCGGGAGGGTTTGTCAGACCCTTACTGACTAAAACCCACCCGTATTCCTTTTCGTTGCCGGTGTTGCCAGGGGCCTCGGTAACCCTTTTGGACTGCCACGCGACCCCGGCAGGCATCGGCCCTAGTGGACCCCTACACTTGTGCTGACGACATCTCTTTGAGGCACACGTGGAATACAACGCGCCGTTGACCCGGGCTGGTCCTTACCGGACGGTGAGCTACCCATTGCTCACCGTCCGCAAGCCCGCGCCTAAGGTGGCCGGAAATCCGCCCGGGATTCCCGACGCCCAGGGCGTCTCCTGCGGCGGCTAGGGGCGAGAGGGCGCTCCTTCGCGAGCATTACTGCTTCGCAGAAGGAGGTGGCGGCTGCCCATAGAGAGTAGACCTCTAGCTACAGTTTTTGATGACAGTGGCGCAAACAAGTTGTGTGGCGGCTCTGACGGTGTCTGATGTATTTGTCGGGCACAAACAATCAGCAGAAAATGCGATGGAGCTCTGGGCAGTCGATACGTGCCCGTAAGATCTTACAAGCTACCATGAGCTGATCTAAGCGTCTGCTTACTTGCAACGAATGAATGCCCAGTGCCCCTAAAACATAGTTCGTAGGGTACATGTAAGGAAAGAAATGGCAACCAAGAAATGACCTTTGAAAGAGGCATTGTACAATTAATAACTTTACTGTACTTGTGTGCGATTCCGTCCGCGTGGAAGTCGGAAAAAAGTATTGGGTCACAATTTATTTTCTAAATGCATGCTGAAAAATCAACATTGAGTCGAATTTTTCAAAAGAAAGTCGTTTTTTTTCCCCTTATTTTCTTTATAGATGACAAAAAGTAAGATTCAGAACTCTTCTTTTCGCCATGAATTTCAAGGGTTGAACTTTAAAAATCAAATTAGTTCTTAATATTTTACCAATTCAACACGCGTGTTTATTTATAATTCTACTTCATTAATGTATAACTATGTTATTAAGGCGCTGACAAGACCCAATTGAACAAAATAGGCTTCTCTTAAGAAAAAAATGGTCAAATTTGTATAATTTGTGGTAGCGGAATAAATATATGTTAATTTTGAACATATTATATTTCCCAGAACTTGGTTGTTACCAAAACACGTTTTGAAAAATAATCTCCATACAAACTAAGGTTAACCTTAGTTTGTATGGAGATTATTTTTCACTAACTTCACTAACCTCTTACCTTGAGTTCTAATCCAAAATATCTGTATTAAATATTAACATACGTTACGTATCTAATTAATAACAAGAACGTCTTATTTTAATGCAGAACTTGGTTGTTTTTTATTTTCGATTATTCAACTCAATTTTGAGTAAATAGATAATTGCTTCATATTTTGCAATAAATTACAAGCGTTGTGTCATCGCGCTTCTCTTTCTTTTCTATGCAATCTGACAGTGACCGCGGTTTAGGTGTGGTGAAAGTGTCAGCGTCTTAAGTATTTATTTGACGCCTACAAAACATCGTAGATAAGAATGTCAGCAGCGTCCACGTGGTGATAAATAATTTGGCACGGATTGTGCTACCGTTTAAAACAAGGAGTAAGAAACACGATGTAACGCGGGTCATTCACGTGCGTGCAAACATTCGGACATTGGATAAATGATAAAACGCATGAAACTCATTCCCCGAAGGGTTAGGCAGAGGAGTACCCAAATTTCACCAGTTATGTAAGTCTTATGTAAGTTCTATGTAATAGGGGACGAACCTATTGCCATTTACCATGCACGAATCCAGACTCCGGGCTGCTACTGAGGAATTCCAGATGGAAAAACCGTCGTTTATATGAACACGTACTCATATACACGAGCCTACCGTTGCTAACGGCAGAGACAACTGCAGCCAACGACAACGTGCCGCTCGTGTATATGAGCACGTACTCATATACGTGACCGTAACGTTGCCAACGGCAGACGTAACTACAGCCATCGACAACGTGCCGCTCGTATTTATGAGCACGTACTCATATACACGAGCCTAGCGTTGCTAACGGCAGAGGCAACGGCAGCCATCGAAAACGTGCCGCTCGTGTATATGAGCACGTACTCATATACACAAGCGTACCGTTGCCAACGGCAGACGTAACTGCAGCCATCGACAACGTGCCGCTCGTGTATATGAGCACGTACTCATATACGCGGCCGTACCGTTGTCAACGGCAGAGGTAACTGCAGCCGTCGACAACGTGCCGCTCGTGTATATGAGCACGTACTCATATACGCGACCGTACCGTTGCCAACGGCAGAGGTAACTGCAGCCATCGACAACGTGCCACTCGTATATAAGAGCACGTACTTATATACGCGAGCCTACCATTGCTAACGGCAGAGGCAACGGCAGCCATCGAAAACGTGCCGCTCGTGTATATGAGCACGTACTCATATACACAAGCGTACCGTTGCCAACGGCAGACGTAACTGCAGCCATCGACAACGTGCCGCTCGTGTATATGAGCACGTACTCATATACGCGGCCGTACCGTTGTCAACGGCAGAGGTAACTGCAGCCGTCGACAACGTGCCGCTCGTGTATATGAGCACGTACTCATATACACAAGCGTACCGTTGCCAACGGCAGACGTAACTGCAGCCATCGACAACGTACCGCTCGTGTATATGAGCACGTACTCATATACGCGACCGTACCGTTGTCAACGGCAGCGGTAACTGCAGCCGTCGATAACGTGCCGCTCGTGTATATGAGCACGTACTCATATACGCGACCGTACCGTTGCCAACGGCAGAGGTAACTGCAGCCATCGACAACGTGCCGCTCGTGTATATGAGCACGTACTCATATACACAAGCGTACCGTTGCCAACGGCAGGGGTAACTGCAGCCGTCGACAACGTCTACTTCATTAAGATTTTACACTTGGAAATATGTGGTTAAAATTCTTATCGTTTTGTCTACAAGATCGGTAGGTAATTTATGCAACGAATTTACAGGAGCGAAGGAAAACACAAATGGAACACAAAATTTGAATAAAAGAATTATGCCACATCAGATTTTTTTATGATTCTGTTTGAGAAATCACGTGCGCAAACAAGTGGTTCCGAAAATATCATCCGGAAAGCAACAGAACTCGTAACATCTGAAAATGACAATATGCGTTGTTTTGTGAGAACAAGTGTTCATATGGAAATGTTTTTTGTTCATAATCTTGTTTTGATATTTTTTCTTCTGAAAATCGTGAATTAATGAGCTATTAATTATGTATCTACCTAAAATTATGAACCCATCTTGAGCGGTAATTAGTTGAAATGTGTAGATACGAAATGTGTAGATACGAATTTAAGATAATAAATATCATAGAATCTAAGACAGTGAATACAAAACATAGTTCTATTTATGTCAAAAGAAGATTTTACAGTTGAAGAAGACTGGGCGAATTTGTATGGGAAGTGTTCTATGGACCAATAGTGATTTGGTTTTGATATTTGTGTAGGGATACTTCATCTGTACCCTTGTGCAATGGAAGGGAAATCTGACCCGGTTTTTTTGAGAAAAATATACTTTTAGAATTTACAGGATTTTCAAGCTACAGAAAAACTTAGGAGACTGTCCTTAACTTTTTGAGTAATTGCTAACTGCTTTCACTGATTTGTAAAAATGGTACAGTCAGTTAGAAAAATGTCAATTCTTATGTTTTATTATATTTATGATGCCATTGGCATCAGTTTCATATAGGGGTTTAAGAGATTCGATTACCTACTTAGGCAGGAGTACGCCATATTAACGATAAGATGACTTTATTTTTTCATATGTAACCGCATAAGTTATAAAAAATCCTGGATAATAAAATGGATTGATCACTACGAATCGTTTTTCCCATTTGTGACATTTCTAGTTTTCCTAACTTGGTTAGTCCTATTGAATTTTTCAATCCTTAAGAGAAAGAGGATCGACAGGCATTTCAAAAAAAGTTTTTTCTTAAAATGCTCATTTTCATGTGGACTGTACTTTTGTCAAAATCTGTAAATCAATCAATCAATCAATTTATTTGTGAAACATAGGTGTTTACATAAATATATGCGCTATGTTTTGTCATAATTATGACACACAAAATTATAAGTGATCCATTAGGTGTCATTAGATTATGCATGCTTAAATATTTTAATATAATTAACAGGAATAAAGAAACGTCAAATACATCTAAAACAATAAATAGTTACAGTACCTACTTATTATCTAAAGGTAAAATTGCATCATTATAATAATTTGTCGTTCAAATATTCGTCTAACGGTACAATAACATTTGTCAAATAATAATTTAGTAAGAGCTTTTTAAACTTATACAGGGTTACTGGTAACTCGACGTATTCCTTGCAGGACGTCATAGTAGGGTTAAAATGCAACAAATTAAGCCACCAAATGTTCTACCGAAATTCAGTAGTTTTTGAATTAGTTAAGAGTTTTAGTTTTTTAATGAAAAATCCCAGATTAAACCATTTAAAAATGATTTACAGCGCAACTGTACTGAAATTTAAGTTATTATCATAGTTGCCGCCGTAGCAGACCTTTGTTAATAATTAAAAGTTCAATAATGCCTAAAACTTTGGCAAATATCACTAACAAAACATTTAATTTTTTGTAATTTTTGCTATTACTTCATAAAAAATGTAGTCTATTGAACTTTTAATTCATGCCGACAGAAGTTAAAATTTAAAACTATGCATAGCTACAGATATTCTGTTAATGGTGACGCGAAGCCATAAGATTTTCTTCTACCATGAATCGCTCAACGCGCCTAAAAAAAATTCACTTCAACAATTCTCTTTGCAAAACTTAAACATGACTATCAGATGATTTCTGATAGTAATGTGGAATTATGTAAACTAGTTCGCAAATACCCAGAATCCTACAAAACACGGGAAGACATAGAAACAAAATATTCGTTGCACCCTAAAAACAGATTAAATTTGTGTCTTTCCCCTTAAACCCTTTTTTTTAGTCCATATAATACGAGTATGTCAATTAAAAAAAATATAATTGATTACCAAAATATTTTAATTAATAAATGTTTTACTATTACACAATAGACGAATATCTAATGAATAAATTAAATAATAAGTAACTGTTTACCAGATAAGAAAAAAAATAAAAATAAACATGTGTTAAAATATAATGAACATATTAAGTATTCATTTAAATATACATAAACCTTTATACAGGTTGTTCTGTTATTCATTCAATTGTATTTTTATTAAGATGTTGAGAGGCATTTTTCTTAAGAGTTTGTATTTACACTTGTTATGAGTTAATTTTACGCATAGGTATTTCTATTTTCCTCATTGTTTCAGTTTAAGTTTATTCGTTACAGTATAATTAAAAAACAGACTAAACAATGATAGATTTAAAAGTCACTAAAATCATCTGCGCCATAAGTAGTAGCTGTCCTTACATGCAACTGGTTCAACAAAGTGGACTGCAAGTATGCAGTCCACTTTGTTGAACCAGTTGCGAATAAACCTGCATACTACACATTGTTTTCTTAAAAAAAACAAGAGAATAAAAATCAACCATACATAATGAAATTTTGAGTAATAAAGAAAATCATTAAAGCACTTTTCCTCTCTCCTACTCATTTAAAATGTTGCTGTGTCCGACAGGGTCCATAATTAAAGAATTATAGAAATATTAATAAAAAGAAAGCTTTGTATTAATATTTACCACCTGTAAGTGTACTGCCTATTGGGTTTTTATATCTGGAATTTCTCAGTAGCAGCCCGGGGTTTGGATTTGTGTTCGGTTGATGGCAATAGGCTCGCCCCTATTACATGGGACTTAAACATAACTGGCGAAATGTGGGTGTACTACAGGTACCCCTCTGCCATACCCTTCGGGGAAACAAGGCGAGATGTTGTGTTATGCACTTATGTGTACATTATGGATTGCAATAAAGATTAATTGAATTGAATATTTCTATGCCTGATAACTAAACACAACAATAAGAACCTACAATAGGGTCTTACACCCATTTTTGAAAAGTGTCTTAATTAAATTCTATAGTACTAATATGCCCTAAAAAAAATCATTCAATTTTTATTCAATCGATAAGTGCCATAAAAATGCATTTAAAATTTTACATTTTCAAATTTCGCGCGTAGGTTGACGAAAACGCTGAACGCACTGGGCGCCATGTTACTCTGTGGTCATGACGTCACTGGGCTATAAAAACAAATGCGCTGATCTTTGTATGATAATTGACACGTTTTTGTTAACATAGCCGTATGACGTAATAACATGGCGGATACTATTTCATGGTGTTTTTTAACGCATTAGAAAAACTGAAAACGTTGAATTGAATTTGAAAATTAATTTTGTTATTTTATGAACTAAAACTAACATTTTCCGACTCCTTTTTGCCTAAACTATCTCAATAATATATTTATAGATTTTTTCTCGTATATAGTAAAATACCCTATTCTGTCTACACTATTAGTGCAAATCAGGCGTGATGAAATACTCCTTTATTAAAAAAAAAACACAATCTACTTGCGTCACATAATCAAATAAGAAAAAAACTGTCATCAGATTGTAAAGAGAGTGATTACTGTAATTACTTACCGACAATAGAAATTAGAATCTGATTGTGTTTGCTCCCAGCCTTCTTTTCTTTTGCAGAACTAACTTTATACACTTTGTTCACCATTTTTATTATTTATAAAAAAACAACACCACTACAAAAAAGTATCACCAAAATCCTTTTCAAATCACGCAAAAATATTTAAAAAAAAATAGTTTGTTATAAAAAATACAATAAATAATAATAAAAAAAAAACAAAAATCATAATATTAGAATGTCATTTAAAAAAAAATACTTAACGATTGGAATTTACGAAATTTAAATCGTTCTATTTTTATTTTTCGCGGCGTGCGTTTGGCGTGGTTGCGTGACCACGATGTATGCGTTCGCGCACTGCCCGTGCTATCACTATCCCTAGCTTTTATATTAGCGTTACGAGATGAGGGTGAACATCGTTCATATCCGCAGTAAACCGAAGTTATTAGAGTTCTCATCGGTTTTTTTTTATTAAAGTATATTTACAATGATATTCTAATAAGGTGTTAAAGTGCTGAAAAGTCCCTAATTTTCAAGACAACAAAAAGAAAGAAAAAAAACCCCGCGTTCCACAGAAATGATCGTAGGATCGATTCGTTGTTGCACTGAAATATTGCGGAAAGGACAATTTTCTTTTAAAAAAAACCGGACAAGTGCGAGTTAAACTCGCGTGATGGGGGCTCCGTAAAATAAATATGTTATCTGATCTGCCATTTTTTTTTATTTTTAGGCTCAGTAGTTTCGGAGATAAGGGGGAAATGGTCAATTTACATCTATTTTCTTAAATAACTTTAAAACTATTTATTTTAAAATTACAAAAAAATGAGACCCTCACAACAAGCCTTTTCATTTGATATGCTGACACGGTGCAGTTTGCTAAACTTTTTCTTTAATTTTCTAATTTGCCCGTATTTCCCCAAAAGCCTTATATTCCAAATTCATTTCTTTACGTTACATGTCCGTGTTTGGGACACAGAAGTTCATATGTCTACCAAATTTTAACTTAGGTCCAGTAGATTCGGAGCAAATCGGCTGTGACACACGGACAGACAGACACAGGGAACCCTGTACTACGGAACCCTAAAAACAAAACTGTAGGTACAATGGCAATTATCGCCCGGCACTTAAAGCGCAGACAGGCGAGAGAACGGTTGTGAGTTCGAAATTCGAACATGTTTTTTTCAGTCGCTAAAGAAAACACATTATTATCAATCTAGAAATAAACTAATAGATCCGGTAAGTTCAGTATGAACAAAAATAGAACAATGAACCCGTCGTTTGTATATAATTACAAATAGTTTTATTTTTACTTTCTTTGTTGTAATTAAAATTAGTTTTATTTTCTTTGCTGTAATTACAATTAGTTTTATTTTGTTTGTTGTAATTACAATTAGTTTTATTTTCTTTGTTGGATCATCAATAAAAGACAAAAAGCGGCCAAGTACGAGTCGGTCTCACACACGAAGGGCTCCGTACCACCGGACAATATTTAACACTACATTTTTTATTATTTGTTGTAATAGCGGCCATAAATAATTATATTTATTTACATAACCAAATTACAGGATGATTATTAACATTAACTACATTAAATTAAAACTAAGTTAAGCCTAAAAAAGGCCCTCGGGGCATTGTACCGAGGATGCTGGCGGCATTTCCTCGCTGAATTGCAATTAAAGCCTCCATTACGTAATTACGAACTCATTTTAAACTATTTTCAATTCCGTAACTAAAGATGTCAATTCCGTACTTACGTAATTATTGGTATCATAAATCAATCAAAATAGTCAACCAATAAAAAAGTATTATACGTTGAA
This sequence comes from Atethmia centrago, assembly GCA_905333075.3. Taxonomy (NCBI): domain Eukaryota; kingdom Metazoa; phylum Arthropoda; class Insecta; order Lepidoptera; family Noctuidae; genus Atethmia; species Atethmia centrago. The sequence goes on from HG995385.1 coordinate 24,103,172, forward strand.
ATAAACAAAGTGACTGTAAATAAACCAATTTCAACAGTAAACACAGATCTCCATTCCATTATTAGGGTAGAAATGTGCATTTACGACAGCGCTGGCGGCGGTCGCGAAGTTTTTCTGACTGCAGCGTATAATTATTTGCTTTCGATAACGCCTACAAGTGTTGAAGCCGAGCGAGCCTTTTCATCCGCCGGATATTTTTGTAGTGAAAAAACTTTAAATGCCTTGTCATTTATGAGATCACATTTTCAAGAAGAAAGATTATATTTGGGAAGAAAAAACATGTTTTGACTTAACTGGTGTACGATGATAGATTCTTCGATAAATATTTTTTTGTTTAAATATTGTGTTCATCAAAATGAACAATATTGTGTTCATTTTGATAATTCCTTGAATTTGAGATAGTAAAAGATAATTGTAAAAATTGTAGATACTCTATCTATAATATTTACAAATATTCATATATCGGTGTGTCATGTGAAAATAAATGATTAGAGTGTAGAGCGAGTAAGTAAATTTGTATATTTAGGGAGTTTGTTTACAAGGGATGGAAAGATTGATGAAGATGTGGAAAGGAGAGTAAATGCGGGAAATAAAGTTAATGGTGCTATACATGCGATGGTGACCAACCAGTCGATGCCAAAGAGGCTCGACTGGCTGTTCATAATGGTGTGCTGGTGCCTACACTTATGTATGGAAGTGAATGTTGGGTGTGGCAAAAGAAGCATGAAAGTAAAGTAAATGCTGTGGAAATGCGTTCCTTGAGAAGCATGTGTGGCGTGACTATAAATGATAGGCTGGAAAATGATGTGATAAGGCAACGGTGCGGTTTAAAGGAAGATGTAGTGACAAAAATTGAAAAGAGTATGCTAAGATGGTTTGGCCATGTTGAGAGGAAGAATGAAAGGCGACTAACAAAAGGTATTTACAAGGCAGACGTGAGTCGGGCTTGCGGACGGTGAGCAATGGGTAGCTCACCGTCCGGTAAGGACCAGGCCCGGGTCGACGGCGCGTTGTAATCCACTCGCGCCTCAAAGAGATGTCGTCAGCACAAATGTAGGGGTCCACTAGGGCCGATGCCTGCCGGGGTCGCGAGGAGGTACTAAAGGGTCACCGAAGCCCCTGGCAACACAGGCAACAGGGAGGAATACGGATGAGTTTTAGTCAGTAAGAGTCTGACACACCCTCCCGCTCCGCCCAGAGCGGGAGAAGTTATTTGATGATTTCCAAACAAAAAAAAAGGCAGATGTGAGTGGAAATGCCAGGAGGGGGGGGGGGGGGGGGGGGGACGCCCCAGAAAGACATATATGACCTCATTAATGATGTTCTTCAAAAAGGTCAGGTGCGTAGTACTCGCAACCGGCGTGCGTGTATGACCGGTATGATATGAACTTAAACGAAGCAAAAGGAGTATGTAAGGAGCGTAGCAGGTGGCGTTCTATAGTTTCTGTCTACCCCCATGGGAAGAAGGCGTGAGTTTATGTATGTATGTATTGTATGTATTATTCATAGTCGATTTAAAAAAAATAGGAAAAATTACGTAATTACGTAATTACGGAATTGGGGAAAAAAGTTGCGTAATTAGTTACGTAATTGACATTTCCGTAATTTTGGAAGCTCTAATTGCAATGCTGATGCGTTGCGCGAGAAAGCCGCCAGCTCTTCGGTCACCAGTTACATCAACTAGACGTTTCGCGAATTCCGCAAATAGCTTATGCGCACTGGGACCTCACGGACCGAGGGTCTCGACGCCAAAGGGCACAAAGCTGTACTCTCTGCCAAGTCCTCCATATTTAATAACTTATAATAGTACGCATTCTGTGGAAATTTCAAGTGTCTTTACGGTTCAAAAGATAGACTTCTGTGACAGACGGACGGACAAACAGCGGAGCCTTAGGAATAGGGTACCGTTGGCACCCTTTGAACCTTTTAATTTGCCGTTGACGTTGGCCATACCAATACGCCGTTCGATTTTAAAAGGAATATTTATTTTTAATAACAAAATTACGGACATTTAAAAATAAGTCATAGATATAATTATAGATAATAAAATAGTCTGTACATACAAAAAAGAAATCGAAATCGTGATATTATCTTAAGTAGTTGGAAAGTAATATCGTTTTTTATGCTTTGACATTACTTCCTAAATTTATTTCATAAATATTTTACTACAATACTTAAATATTCATTCATATATAATTGATGTGTATGCGTTCTAGTTTAACATATATTTTTTGTAGAACTTTCTTGCATTAAGTATATGAAGGCGTAATAACAGATTTAAAAGTCACAAATCATATATCTGCGCCTTAAAAGTAACTGTTTATTTCAGTATACTTCAGCTACGAGTATTTGGCATCAATTTCGTTTGACAGTTTCGAACAAAAACCTGTTTTACCGTCTGGAAATACTTTTAGGACATGTTTTTATTCTACTATGATTCTAATCCTTACTAATATTATAAATGCGAAAGTGAGTTTGTTTGTTACGCTTTCACACAAAAACGGCTGAGTGGATTTGGATGAAATTTGGCACTTGGGTAGACCAACACCTGGAGAAGGAAATATGCTTTTCATCCCGGATCGCAGACGAAGTCGCGGGCACCAGCTATTACTATTATACATGTGGATGTTTGTAACTCAAAAATAGCTGAACTAATTTGGATAAAAAATAGCACACAGGTAGACCTCGGTTAGGACAAGGGGTACATTTTGCTGACATCCACGCGAATGAAGCCGAGGGAAACGCTAGTTCTGACTAAAATATGTCGGATAGACATTTGCGCAACGGGTCGCAGTGTCGATTCCCGCTCAAAGCAAATATTTGCATTTCCTAGGTAAGTACAGAATAGTTCCGGGTCTGAGTGTTTCTACATGTTAGATTGTTCTGTAAACAAGAAAGATGTGTGTTAAAAAAATCTATAGAACCTGTAAGATTTCCTTGTTTAAAAAAATAGTAAAAATAAAAAATATAAAAATTTCCTAGTTACTAAATTACTGTGTGTTTATCACCTCAGCTCATCAACTAGCCCAGGTTGCGAGAGAACACCCGGTTCTCCGCCTTCCCCATCCAGTTCGTCCCAGCCGCCTTTTGAAGACCCAGTGGTGGCCCAGTGGATGAAAAATTATTCAATGTAGGGACGTACTACGATATTACCGTTCCGGATGAACCGAACAACTTCTTGTATTGTCAAAATTGTTTCTCTGTGGATGCTCAATATCATATAATGGTTTCTCGGAACCAAGGCTGGTGTAACTCCATCGAAACATGTCGGAAATAACAAGGTCTTCGTAACTTTTGCATGATGAAATCGCGAAATAAATACCCGAGGCTAAGCGTTACTTGAGACCAGTGTTGGCCCTGTGGTAACGGCTGCGACTGAAGAGTTGCAGTTCGAAACCAAGCAGGCACTAGTACAGTAACTCTTGCAGACTAGTACAGAACACGTTTACTACCACTGCAGAGCGTGCGCGCCTGATGGCTGTGGGTAAGTGGGAGTCAGGTCTGCGGCTTCATGCACTTCCGTCGTCGAACATAGGCGCTCTGTTCATATAGTTATATGTTAGTTAAAATAAAGATCCGATTCGAATAGTTAAAAAAAGCAGGCACTTTACTTGGTGTAATTTATTTCATCACCACTCTTATAACGGTGAAGGAAAGCATCGTGAGGAAACCGGCTTGCCTTTGGACCAAAAATTCGAAGACAAGACGTGAAATCTATCAACCCGCACTGGGCCTGCGTGGTGGACTACAGTCCGCTCCCTCTCACGGAGAGGTAGTGCTCCAACAGCCGTTGGAGCAGACGAGTCCTCAAGTGGAGACTGTTAACCATCGGTCCTTGCACAAACAGCGTTTCAGGATAATTCTATCGTATTTAAAACACTGAGTCATCGAAGGCGCTACTACTGAGCATGAGGTCCTGGGTTCGATTCTCGGGTCGGGCAAAGTGTTATTTGTTTATTTAATATTTTAAGCACACAAATGTACAGAGGCGGACTTAATGCCGTGGGCATATTCTACCAGTCAACCTTTGGGTGATGCAGAGACAAACAGTGGTAGGTGCAATAGCGAAAACTGTGGAATAAATATTTATTGAAATATAAGGATATACATACATATACCTACTAAAAACTTTAAATATATATACCTCCTTAAGTATAAATAGAAGACCTAATAAATACACATACCTAAATACACGAATATACTAAAACAGATGACTTGTTCTCGGTTGATAGCAATAGGCTCGCCTCCTACCCTCCTCCACTGTCCTATGAGACTTAAGGCGCTGACAAGACCCAATTGACCAAAATAGGCTTCTCTTAAGAAAAAAATTGGCAAATCTGTATAGTTTGTGATAGCGGAAAAAATATATGTTAATTTTGAACATATTTCCCAGAACTTGGTTGTTACCAAAACACGTTTTGAAAAAAATCTCGATACAAACTAACGTTTAACTAATCTCTTATCCAAAATATCTGGATTCAATATCAACATATGTTACGTATTTAATTAATAACAAGAACGTCTTATTTGAATGCAGAACTTGGTTGTTTTGTATTTTCGATTACTCAACTCAATTTTGAGTAAATAGATAATTGCTTCATATTTTGCAATCAATTCTTTTCAATGCAATCTGTCTGTGTTGTCAACGTCTTAAAAATAACTGTCGAAATGTGGGTGTATTGTAGGCCTATAGGTAAAGGTACACCTCTGCTTCATCCTTCGAGGAATACAGACGAGTTGTTAAATTATTTACGTATGTAATATTAGTAAGTTTGAGCCCTTGCTTTGAACTTGACCGATTATTTCCATTATTGGCTCAATTGATTATTATTATTTTGACCTGTTAGAGGCTCGACTCTATGTTTTCCGCGCAAATCAATCAATCATCGAGGTTAGACAATATTTCCGTGGACATTGCTTGAATGACGCAGTGCTAAAAATAGATGCGTCGAACATTACTGATCAACAGTGTTCATGCCACACGAACTCTGATATTCTTTATTATATATCGTGTTTTGACTTAGAGCAGAGAGCAGTGGTGGCCCAGTGGTAACGGCCGCGACTTAGGAGTTGTAGGTCGTAGGTTCGAACCCAGACAGGCGCTTTACTTTGTGTAAATTATTTCATCACTACTGCTCTCAATACGGTGAAGGAAAACATCGTGAAGAAACCGGCATGTCCTAGAACCAAAAATTCGAAGACATGTGACATCTAGCAACCCGCGACGCGTCTCCGCGTGGTGGATTATGGCCCACTCCCTCTCAAAGAGAGGAGGCTTGTGTCCCAGCAATGGGAACATTATAGGCTGATTATGTATGTATGTGTTTTGACTACTTACCCTCATTGCGAAAACGTACTTATTTTATTTCAATCACCCTCAGTTTTCGTGTGATGAGGACAAGTTCATTTTCGGTATTGTAGCGATGCGTGTGCATATATATGAACGGCCGTAAAATAAGAAGTGCTATATATTTGTTTTCGCTATTAACATAAATTGTTTTGGTTTTAATTAACTTCTGTGTTTGTGCAAATATGTCGAGAAAGTGGTGAACTGACTTCTGAAAAAAGCAGCAGGGGACATACAGTTCAGAACAGGCTGTATTAAACTTTAGTGGAGGAAGGTGATGGCATTCGTGATACAGAGTAATCCTAGTACGAGTACTAAACACTCCTTTGACGCCTAAGTGCACATTGCATACGACCAATTTTGTTAAGAGATTTACCATTCTTCTAGTAATAAAGATTTTTTATTTAGTATGGAGTAGCAGAATTTTTTTCGCGATTTCAAAGTTGTTCCCGTAGTAAAAGTCATTCAGTTCGATGGTCTAAAGCACTCCTTGAAGTTTTTCGGATTAATTTAAAAACACCTTATATACATTTCACAAAACACTTGCATGTTTACCAACTGCATCCCTCTGTCAACGTCATTCGACTGCCAGAAAGATATAGCATCATCATCAGCCTACAGCAATCCACTGCTGAACATAGGCCTCTCCAACTGCACGACATCCAGCTCGATTGTCGGCAACTTTCATCCAGCTGCTACCAGCCACCCTGCAAAGTTTGTCGTCAAACTTTTTTTTTTTTGTTCCGGATGTGGAAAAAATCCTTATGAATATCCTCCGCCCTGGGGCTGGCGAAGGGGTCTGTCAGACTCTGACTAAAACTACTGACTAAAATCCACCCCGGTGTTCCCTTCCCACACTTGCACCGGGATCATGGGATCTTATGCGACTTCCGCGATCCCTGGCTGGTGCCGGCCCGCCTTTGCGGGCCCCCTCAGCCCCGCGGGGAGCTGGTCAAGAGTCCAGTGGCCGCGGTTACTATACGCGGCCACTGGAGATCGTCAGTGTCGCCAAGTGTACCTCGGATACGGCGGCGGCTCAAGCGCCGAAGGCGCGAATAGTTCGCAGAAATATAACTGAAAAAAAACCTCGGCTACAACTTTTACAGACTTCTTGGCGCAATGTGTTGCAGTCCAATCGCTTTCTAGGTATACCGCTTTTGTTTGGGTTGGAAATCATCGAATAACTTCTCCCGCTCTAGGCGGAGCGGGAGGGTGTGTCAGACTCTTACTGACTAAAACCCACCCGTATTACTTCCGTTGCCTGTGTTGCCAGGGGCCTTTGTGACACTTTAGTACATTCCCGCAACCCCGGCAGGCATCGGCCCTAGTGGACCCCTACATTTGTGCTGACGACATCTCTTTAAGGCGCGCGTGGAATACAACGCGCCGTCGAACCGGGCCTGATCCATACCGGGCGGTGAGCTACCCAATGCTCACCGTCCGCAAGCCCGCTCCTACAGTGGCCGGAAATCCGCCCGGGGCGTCTCCTGCGGCGCGGCTAGGGGCAAGAGGGCGCGAAATTTGCCTTTCCCTCAACCGTCCCGCCTCCTCCTTCGCAAGCATTACTGCTTCGCAGAAGGAGGTGACGGCTGCCCATGCCCTCTCGCTTAGGTGTACGGCTTAAGGCGCGGATATATGATTTTTGGTGACTTTTAAATCTGTTATTACGCCTTGGGGGCCTGGGTGAGGTTTAAGACTCCCCCGCGACGTTCAATAGGGGTGTGCGTGCTACGCGCCGCCACCTTGAGGCCTGCTTTGTGGGGGGCGACGGATGTCCCGAGTCCGTCGCCCCTGGACCCATTTAAGGGGCTGGAAGGGGGCGTTGTCCACTCTCCGCTGACGCCCGGTGCTCCTGCTGCGGGCAGGGTGAGTGGAAGAGATCTCCCAGTCCCTTTCCGCAGTCTCCTTCTGCGACATGACTGTTTCGCAAAAGGATACCACCGTGTCCCAGGACTCCTCACTGCCAACCATCGAGTCGACCACGGCTGGCAGCGGCAAGTCACTGCCTACTCCTGAGATGAGAGCACGGCGCGGCCCCTTCCAAGCGGCACACTCTGCCAGCGTATGCCACGCCGTGTCCTCCCGGCAATCGTCGCTTCACTTAGCCTAAGGGCGTCCTACCTACGTTTGCCGATTCGCGGTCTCCACTCAAGAACTCGTCTACCCCAGCGGTCATCGGTTCTATGTCTAATATGGCCGGCCCATTGCCACTTCAGCTTTCTTATTCTGTGAGCTATGTAGACAACTTCGATAACTGTATCGATACTAGCGAATACTAAAACAAGCCGATGCCAGGAAGTTCTTGAAAAATGAATGACAATGCGAGGAACTGGGAACACATACGAACGAAACAAGCTAATATAAAGCTTGTATAAAGGGGGAGGAGGGCAGAGGTCAGGTGCATAGTATTCGCAACCAGCGTGCGTGTCATCATCATCTGTCTAGCCTTTTCTCAACAAGGTTGGGGTCGGTTTTCAGTCGAATCGGATGTAGTTGAATACCAGTATTTTACATGGAGCGACTGCCTATCTGACTTTCACAACCCAGTAACTGGGTAATACAATACTGGTTGTCAGACTTTCGGGCTTCTGACGACTCGTACCAACTCTCAAAGATACACGAATGACAGCCGGGACTAACGGCTTAACGTGCTTTCCGAGGCACGGACGACGAGATTCGTCCGTGGATTACATATTACAGAGTATGTAAAGATGGCTAAGCCATCCACGACCCAACCGCGGCAAGCGTAGCTTAACCTGATCGATCGATCCGTGCGGCTGTTATTACTTGGCCATAAGCCTGTTATTACTTGGCCCAGCGTGCAGCGTAGGACCAGCAATTAGGGAATTGGGTAACACACTATCGATCACAATCTGAATGATTTTGAAGTATATTGCTAATTCATTGCTTCATATGTTCGAAAAGTTTGTCTGCTCAACAACGGACATAACGCAATGAATGTTGTCGAACTGTCAAAATGAAACCCATTGCTACTGTAAGTGTGTTACACAATTACCCCGCCGATATACCTACTAGTATTATAAAGCGAAAAGATCAGATTTTTTTTCTAAAAAAAATCTAATCAGAAACGACTCAAAAACGACCTAACTGATTTTTTAAATTCTTTTCTTTATAGCAAGCTATCATATATCAGCGCGTAACACGGGCTGGATTTTATAAAAAAAAAAATAAAGGTTCCTACGAAAATTACAATAATGTAACCCAATGTATCAAAAATTTGCCTATAAAAGTCATTATTTGGCGTGCGCTGCGAAAACTATTGATGATACATAAAATAATATTTTGGGGGGTATATTAGAAAAAAATAAAAAATGGCAAAATGTGACATATCAAATGAAAGAGCTTTTTGTGAGGGTCTCAAATATATTTTTAGAAAACTTATAAGAAGTCTGTGGTGTTAAAATATCAGCCTATAATGTTCCCACTGCTGGGACACAGGCCTCCTCTCTGTGAGAGGGAATGGGCCGTAATCCACCTCGCGGGCCCAGTGCGGGTTGGTAGATGTCACATGTCTTCGAATTTTTGGTTCTAGGACATGCTGGTTTCCTCACGATGTACTCGTATTCACAGTTTTGAGAGCAGTGGTGATGAAATAATTTACACAAAGTAAAGCGCCTGTCTGGGTTCGAACCTACGACCTACAACTCGTAAGTCGAGACCGATACCACTGGGCCACCACTGCTGTCATATTGTGCGTATAGACTCACATTATTTTGCAGTTGGAATGTATAGGAGAACATGTTTTTCAATTACAATGTTAAGTTTGTTCTTGGGATAAGAAACGGGTTAGATAACATATTCATTGTACGGAACCCTCACCACGCGATTTCAACTAGCACTGGCCCAGTTTTTTATTTGTGTGTATAGTTTAGTTGTTGATAGTAGGAAGGTAAGTGCTTTACCACTTCTGACAACAATTCCCACTTCTCAGTACAGTGACCACTAAGGTTGAAACTGTCTGTCTCATAGACAAATATAGACCTTATCGTTTTATGAGTTATGACGTCCAAGTGACGTTCAACGTTAGGGTGGTAAAGCATATACGAGGTCGACTATACATTCATAGCCATCTTAAAAATAAGGTATATAAACGGCAGGCTTGTATGAGACTTTCGTACAGCTAATAAAATTTCGTGTTTTGGGATATTTTTTGTTTTAATTGTAGTTAATACGATAGACAAGCCCTTTTTAAATTCTTGGATTTTTAGAACTTGGGACGTAAAAGTTCTAACCAGTTTTATTTTTTGAGGTTATGTACTAGTGTACCAATGTAGATTGTTACTTATAGGCACATAAACATTGTTTCGGGAATAAAGTAAATGTTCTAGATTGCTTGTCGCTATTTTTGTAGTGTTTTACTTACTATCAAGTTGGTAAATTGAGATGAGGATCGTACCTACTCAGCGGCGTGCATTAGGAGATATCTATGTCCAGCAGCTGACTGCAACAGTTTGATAATGATGAAGTCTTGATGGGGTTTTAAGTGTAGGTAAATAAAACAATACAGTTAATAGTTTTTTTAAGTACATTTATTTTATTTATAATTAATTAATTCTTAATATTACTTCATCTAAGAAGGGGTAGGTCGGGTAATACCCTCATGGCGAGCATAGCTTAAATATCAACATAACTGCGTTTAGTTTACGACTAAATTACGTGTAGTTATTAAAATCTTGTTTTTAATATTATTAATTAATCCGAACTTCTAAAAATAGTACACTTACGTGAAAATAAATGGCTTTGTTGCCTTAATATGTGGTACAAATTCTATAACAAAAAAAGTTAGCAGTACGAAATCTGCCGTTCACCTTTATTAATATAATTGTGTCATATTTCCCACAGACATATTATGATTTTATTGACTTTTAAATTTGTTATTACGTCTTCATATAATGCAAACAAGTGTTATGAAAAAAAAAAAAAAACTAGCACGCATACACATCAATTATGTGAAATAAATTCAGGAAGTAATGTCTTTCCAAAGCATAAACATCTATATTACTTTCAAACTACATATTTTGATGTTTTTTTTCATGTACCTACAGACTATTCTATCATCAATAATTCTATCTGTGATATTTTTCAAATACTAATACGTAATATATAAATTAATATTATTTATTTCTATATTTATTTAGGTTGGGGAAAAAGTCTTTTCGCATTATAGTATGTATAAACTTGTAATAAAATCTCTTTGGGTATACTATTTGTATCTGGCTAGTTTTGGTATCATTGAAAGTTTAAATTTTAAATAACATAATTTCAAATTCGAAAATGTGTGATTTTCATTTGTTTTTTTATATCGTCAAGATGAGTGAATCTAATGAAGAAATTTGATACTTTTTAAAATTTTACTACAAAAAAGGTAAAAATGCAACGAAAGCCGTGAAAAAAATAAGTATAAACATTTTGAAAAAAAAATGTTTATGGACCTAGTGCAGTGTCTGTGAGAGTAGCACAAATTTGGCTTAAGCGTTTTCAATCCGGAAATTTTGTGGTCAAAGATGCACGTCGCTCTGTTCGCTATATTACGGATAAAATGGATGCCATTTTTGAAAAAGTGGAGCAAGATAAGCATATCAGTAGTTACAACGAAGCTGAAGAACTGGGAATTGACCACAAAACAGTTTTGGCGCATTTGAAAAATACTGGTTACACAAAAAAGCTCGATATTTGGGTACCTCACGAGCTCACTGAAATAAACCTAATGAACCGTGTACTCGTTTGTGATTCTTTATTACGACGTAATGAAACCGAACCATTTTTGAAGAAGCTGATAACTGGTGATGAAAAGTGGATCACGTACGACAATAACGCGCGAAAAAGGTCGTGGTCAAAGGCCGGTCAGGCTTCACAGACTGTGGCGAAACCCGGGTTAACTCGCAACAAGGTGATGCTGTGTGTGTGGTGGGATTGGAAGGGAATTATTCATTATGAGCTGTTACCACCAGGCAGGACCATCGATTCTGAACTCTACTGCGAACAACTGATAAGATTAAAGCAAGAAGTTGAGAGAAGCGGCCGGAATTAATCAACAGAAGGGGTGTGGTTTTTCATCATGATAACGCTAGACCTCACACATCTTTAGCCACTCAGCAAAAATTAAGAGAGTTTGGCTGGGAGGTGTTAATGCATCCGCCGTATAGTCCTGATCTTGCACCTTCAGATTTCCACCTGTTTCGGTCTCTTCAGAATTCTTTAGGCAGTGTCAGGTTAACATCACGAGAGGACTGCCAAAACCACTTGTCGCGGTATTTTGATCAGAAGTCCCAAAATTTCTATAGCTATGGGATCATGTCCCTACCTACAAGATGGCAAAAAGTTATCGAACAAAATGGTACCTACATACTTTAGTTAAATGTAAATAAACTATATTCAAAAATGTTTTGAATTTTCTTAAAAAATGCGAAGAAACTTTTTCCCCAACCTATTATATTTTCATTACTAAAAATAAATATTCCCTATGAAACCGATCGGCGGGCGGCGCGGGGTGCGACGGTCATTTGTATGACCTAGGTCAACGGCGATTACCGAACCCTTTTTTTTTTGGGTGGGTTATCATTAAATAATTTCTCCCGCTCTGTGCTGAGCGGGAGGGTGTGTCAGACTCTTACTGACTAAAACCCACCCGTATTCCTTCCTGTTCCCTGTGTTGCGGGGGCCTCGGTGACCCATAAGTACCTTCCCGCGACCCCGGCAGGCATCGGCCCTAGTGGACCCCTACCTTTGTGCTGACGATATATCTTTGAAGCGCGCGTGGAATACAACGCGCCGTCGACCCGGGCCTGGTCCTTACCAGACGGTGAGCTATTACCGGACCCATAAAGTGACTGCATTATGAACATAGTTCTATTTCTCCTTATCTTTTGTATAAAAACTGTACATTGCAGTATCGTAATAATGATGTTATAAGATGATAAAGAAAACGACTGTGATCGGGGATTCCTTTGCGATGGACGTATTCAGATCACGATCCTACGTGAATTGAATGAATGAATGCTTGTCTAAAGTGAACGTGATGCGACAACGCGCTGTTAAGCGATGTGAATGAGTCACTTTGGTATTGAAGAAGTTTCTGAGCAATTTTACAGGGTGTCCCGTAATTATTATTATTATTTATAATTTTATTATTATTATATAAGTTCACATAGAAATTACTTAGAAGTTACATCATTACAAAGTTACAAATTAATATTAGTAAGAAAATGTTAAACTAAGTCTAAAATAAATCTAGTGTATAAAGGCTCCTGCATACTGAGGCGATATCGCAGGCGCGACTGGCAGCACTATGCCTGTTCGCTCGCGATATCGCCCCAGTCTGTAAAAGCCTTAACTTATGTGGATTAGTTAAGGGTCTAATTGAATACAACAGCGATCTGCCTGATGTAGGTTTATTCAAACCTGTGTTTCAGGCCATCACTTAACAACGCTGAGTGCTTTAGTGGACAATATGTTACTGTACATAGAGCTAGCATTGATACATAATAATTATATTTTTAAATAAATACTGTTTTAACACTAATAAGCTTATTGTATTACTATATTATATATTATATAGTCAGCCTATAATGTTCCCACTGCTGGGACACAGGCGTCCTCTCTGTGAGAGGGAGTAGGCCGTAATCGACCACGCGGGCCCAGCACCCTAATTACACAGGACATGGTGGAGGTCTGCCCGGCTTGGGCAGAGCACCGCTGTGTCCTTGTCGTCGGGAATCGCGGGCGGATTTCCGGTTAACGGACGGTGAGCAATGGGTAGCTCACCATCCGGTTAAGACCAGGCCCGGGTAAACGGCGCGTTGTATTCCACGCGCGCCTGAAAGAGATGTCGTCAGCACAAGTGTAGAGGTCCACTAGGGCCGATGCCTGCCGGGGTCGCGGGAAGGTACTAAAGGGTTACCGAGGCCCCTGGCAACACCGGCAACGGAAGGAATACGGGTGGGTTTAAGTCATTATGAGTCTGACACACCCTCCCGCTCCGCCCAGAGCGGGAGAAGTTATTTGATGATATCACACGCAAAAAAAAACACCCTAATTGCGTAAAACACTTTCAATCACAATCTGAATGATTTTGAAGGATATCGCTAATCCATTGCTTCATATGTTCGAAAAATGTATCTGCTCAACAAAGTAAATACTGCAATGAATGGTGTTGGACTGTCAAAATGAAAATTATTGCTATACCGTATGAGTGGTGCGCAATTACCTCGCAGTTGGTGGACATTTTATGCATTTGTAATCAACGGAAAATTTTGACGAATTATGTGTTTTTTTTTTTATAATCGGCTCTAGAACATTAATATACTACCATTCATAATTTCAGAAACAACCAAATCGCTGTGTAGACGAATTTAATTGAATGAAAAACGGAACAACAAAAAATCAATGTGTCTTGTCGTCAGACGTCGATTTATTGAACACTATCAACCACTATGCATCACTGTGACGGTTGGGCATTGTCCTAGGCGACGCTATAACAATTTGGTAAAACGGTAGGTTTGGGAGTTTAACTTATTGACCGCCACGTCAAAAAAGCAGAGACGTGCCCATGGCGCCAAGCTACGAATTATTCCTTAAAATAAATATGGAGGCCTAGGCAGATAGTACAACTTTGTGCCCTTTGGCGTCGAGACCCTCGGTCCGTGGGGTCCCAGTGCGCATAAGTTATTTGCGGAAATCGCGAAACATCTAGTTGATGTAACTGGTGACCGAAAAGCTGGCGGCTTTCTCGCGCAACGCATCAGCATTGCAATTCAGCGAGGAAATGCCGCCAGCATCCTCGGTACAATGCCCCGAGGGCCTTTTTTAAGCTTAACTTAGTTTTAATTTAATTTAGTTAATGTTAATAATCATCTTGTAATTTGGTTATGTAAATAAATATATTCCTTAAAATCTGTCATGTAGTCGTGACCGTGGCGTGCTGGGCACATTTTGCTCTATACATGACTGGCGGTCAAAAGGTTAAAATATCAAATTTGTTTCGTATCAGATGTTAAGACGAGTCTAAAGACGATATATTCTAGATTTTTCTCTAGCTTTCTGTGAGAGTGATTTCGCCTCCTCTCACAGAGGAGGCCTGGATCCCAAGAATGGAAACTGATTATGCTTCATTTAAAACATTACATGACATCACGACTGTTTTCCCCAAAGGAGTAAGCAGAGACAAATAGTAGACCCATATTTCGCCAGTTAAGTAGGTTGAAGTCCCATTAATAGGTAGCGAACTTATTGCCGATAGCAGTATCAGCCTATAATGTTCCCACTGATGGGACACAGGCTTTTCTGTCGGAGGGTGCGGGCCGTAACCTATCACGCGGGCCCCGTGCCGGTTGCTGCATGTAATGTCTTCAAATTTTTGGTTCTAGGTCATGCCGATAACTGGGCACAAATTCAGACTCCGGGTTGCTATTGAAATACTAATGAAAATACCCAATAACATTGACCCAACCTGAATATCGAAACCGGGACAACGCGATATTCATGCTTACCACGGCTAAACCAACGAGGCAGTCGATTATATTGACGATAACTCGATTTCATCACAAGTATTGTAATTATCTATCAGATTGAAGACGATCTTACTAAGGTCACTGATCTCACCAAGGCCTATCGGTGTTGATAAGCTAAACACGCATGTTTTTCGTTGGACGGGGACATCCTGTAGTTAGTAATATTAGCTTTACATACTGGAACCAATGAACCTATGATTTGCTAGAACCAAGGGTGTAATAACAAAACTAAGTAGATTACAGCAGAAGGATTCCCCTGAATCGTGTTCCTTATCACTTGTATACTGACCCCAAGACCAAGTCTTTGTTTAATTACATTCACTGATAACGATGGATTTTCCCGCAGAACTCAAGACATTATTTTGTAAATAAATGGTGAGTAATGTACAGGTAGAGTATAAAGGCTAAGTTCCGTGAAGTTTTCTTAGAAATTGTTCTACTAGAATCGCGTCACACTGTCACGTCGCGTCTGTCTGCGGGATCCAAAGAAAAAAAAAAACAATATTACTTTCAAACTACTTAAGATATTTTCATGTTTTTTTTTTGGCTCATTCGCAAAACGTCTATTTCGCAAAATGTCTACTGGTCGTAAAATGTCTCTTTCTCATAATGTCTCTTTCGCAGAATGTCGCTTTCGCAGAATGCCTCTTTCGCAAAACATCGCTTTCGCACAATGTCTCTTTCGCAGAATCCCTCTTTCGCAAAATGTCGCGATAGTAACTTAGGATAAAATTTTCGTTACAAAAAAAAAAGTTTATTACAGTAAAGTAAACAAATCATAAATGTCTTCATTTTGGTACTTAAATTTACTTTAGTGTTACATATATTATAGTTTAAAAAAAAATATTAAAGTTATAAAGCAAACAAATCATTTATAATTCAATTATATTATTATGTGGATATTGACTATTTTAAAGTTTATTATAGTTTCATCATCATCTGCCTAGCCTTTTCCCAACTATGTTAGGGTCGGCTTCCAGTCTTACCGGATACAGCTGAATACCAGTATTTTACATGGAGCGACTGCCTATCTGACCTCCACAACCCAGCTACTGGGTAACACGATACCCCTTGGTAAGACTGGTTGTCAGACTTTCGAGCTTCTGACGACCCGTAACGACTGTCAAAGATCTACAAATGACAGCCGGGACCAACGGCTTAACGTGCTTTCCGAGGCACGGAGGGGTCTTGGTATGTAAAGATGGTCACCCATCCACGGACCAACCGCGGCAAGCGTAGCTTAACCTGATCGATCGACCCGTATGGCTGTTATTACTTAGCCACAAGCCCAAAGTTTATTATAGTTTGCAGTAGTAAATACTTTTTAGAGAACCCCATGAATGTAAATTGTTGGGAAATGCCAGTTTGTTCGCTGTCAAAATAATTGTTTTTTTTTTTTTTGTCAAATATGATGTATAAAAAAAAAATTGCGAGAAATTTGAAAATAAATGATTGTAAATTATGGTGTTCTGTCATGGTAATACTTAATTAAAATATGTGAAGCTATTTTGAAAAAAAAAAATTGTAAGGATTTGCGGCCAATACAACAAATTTACGAAAGAAATGTTGAAAAAAATCGTATAAAAATACCTACTTCTGAACACCATCAAAATCCTACCTTTAAATCGATTAAAGACACATTATATAGGGCACGGAAGTTATTTGAATGTAGACCGGCTACAAGATACCAATACCGAAACTACAACCGTACCAGAAGTTTTAGGTAAACATTTTTTTATTTGTGAAGATGGTCAAAGTGAAAAGATTTTGGTATTTGCAACTCGTTTAGTAAAGAATATTTTGAAGAAGCCTGGATCCTATTAATCAGATGGTACGTTTATGTCAGCGCCGCCACCTTATTATCAATTCTACGTCTTGCATTTGGATATTAATTCTAGTAAAACGTGTACAAATATCATTCTAGTAATTTATACTTTACTACCTAATAAGTCCCGAGAGACAAATACACGTCTTTTTAAAATATTAAAATAAAAGTTGGGTTTAATCATAAAAACATTTAAGAGTGATTATAAAATGGCGCAAATTAAAGCTGTAAAATCAGCTTTTCCCCTAGCAGAAATATCGGGATGTTATGACGCACTATTATAACGCAGCAATATGGAAAAATACAGAGAAATAGACTTACTCCGAACAAAAGCAGGACGAGAAATATTTCGCCCTTCTTTTGTTTTTTTTTTTCAATAGCAAGAATTGCTGTAATAATAGCTTTAGTACCCGCGAACGAAATCCCTGCTCCGGACAGTCAAGAGATTGACAATTTATTACCCAAGAATAGCCCCAACTTTACTAAGTTGCGCTTACCAACGTCATCGCACAACTAACGCAGTGGAGGGGTGGCACCGGCGTATAAATGCAGGCAGCATTCCAAAAAGCCATATTTGTACATGTTCGTTTATAAATTGCGAAAAGAAAGTAAATATTGGGACAGAAGAAAGAATAACAGATAATTTATATACTAAAACAAAAATACAAAACAGACAGAAGCAAGATATATACTTTGCAATATATATTTTGCAGAAGAAAATTTAAATACCAAAGTAAATTTAAATACCAAAAATGAAGACACTTATGATTTGTTTACTTTAAGTAATGTTTTTTTTAACTATGATATATGTAACACTAAAGTAAATTTAAGTACTAAAACGGAGACATTTATGATTTGTTTACTTTACTGTAATAAACGTTTTTTTTTTGCTACAGCAATTGCCTTATATTGTAAGCGGGCTCGCCCTTTATGCCTGGAGGCTTTTATTTAGGTATTAAGTACTAGTTACGTTTTTTTTATGTTGTAATATTTATCTGCTTGAGTACAGTTTGTTCATTGTTTTGTTGGTATACTGGCGCGTGCTAGCTAACGTATGGCAAGTGTGTAATTTAATCCAATGTTTTGTGTTTCGTAATGTTAATTACTTTGCATATGATTTTGTATAGAATCAAGTTTATATAAGTAAACAGACAGACGTGCTGCTGGGGAGTTTGTTCCACCACTTCTTCTTCCCAGCTAAAGCACTAGGAAGTGGTGACGGGCATTTTTGGGGGACTGTCTGATGTAACTTTGACGTTCGAAAAGTGCTGATTTTCAGCCTAGTTTGAATAAATGACTTTTGATTTGATTTGATTTGATTTTTGTAACGAAAATTTTATCCAAAGTTACTATCGCGACATTTTGCGAAAGAGGCATTCTGCGAAAGAGACATTGTGCGAAAGCGATGTTTTGCGAAAGAGGCATTCTGCGAAAGCGACATTCTGCGAAAGAGACATTATGAGAAAGAGACATTTTGCGAAGTAGACGTTTTGCGAATGAGCCTTTTTTTTGTATAAACAGACTATTTTATTACCTAGAATTCTATGTGATTTTTTTCAAATATTCATATTTATCGTTACTAAAAATAAATATTTCTCATGAAACCGAACGGGAGCGACATGCATTTGTATGGCCAAGGTCAACGGAATTTACCCGACCCTTAAATACGAAAATTATCGTTATTATTACTAGGTGTACGAGGGCGGCACTGAAAATTTCGGGAATCAAGGAAGTGACACAACATTACTATTTAAAAATGTATTTATTGCTTTTCGAAGTTTTCTCCGCGAAATTTGACACATTTTTCCATACGATGGAACCAATCATTGAAGCAAGCATTCCATTCGGAAGTTGGGGTCTCCAAAATGGCCGTTTTGTAGGCGTCCACAGCTTCTTCAGGTGATGAAAATCTCTGTCCACGCAATTTATTCTTTATTTTAGAGAAAGTATAGAAATCATTAGGGCTTAGGTCGGGGCTGTACGGCGGATGGTCTAATAATTCTATGTTTTCTTGCTCTAAAAACTCTTTTGTTCTGTGCGCGGTGTGAGAACTCGCATTGTCGTGATGGAGGATGATGCGGCGGTTGCAGTTCTCTTTACGGAGTTCAGAAACGACCTGTGGCAAAAAAATGCTAGCATACCATTCTGCATTAACCGTTCTTTGTCCCTCAAGAGGAATAGTCGTAACATGGCCGGTTTTGGAGACAAACGTGGCCACCATTTTTTTTGCAACACTTCGTGAACGAACAATTTTTGTTGGCTTTAACTCATTTTCGAACACCCAAACTCGTGACTGGTTTTTTGTTTCGGGTTCGTATGCGTATATCCAGGATTCGTCACCTGATACGATGTTGTATACAGCATTTGAGGATCCTGCGTGGAATCTTTCGAGAGTTCTGACGCACCAAGTAACGCGAGCCGCTTTTTGCTCTTCACAGAGCGAATGCGGTATCCATCGGGAAAACAACTTTTTTACACCTATTTGTTCATGCAAGATTATTTGTATTTGACTCATGCCAATGTCTAAAGTTGCCTGAATTTCGCGGTATGTCACATGTCGATCTTTCTCAATCAGCTTACGCACAGCATCAACGTTTTCTTGGGTGACTGCAGTTTTTGGACGACCTTGACGGGGATCATCACTGAGCTTGACACGTCCACGTTGAAATTCAGCAAACTAGCGATAAATTGTGGTTTTGGATGGGGCTTCATCACCAAATGCAGAAATCATCCGGTCAACACACTGTTTTTGTGTTAAACCACTTCGAAAGTCATAATAAATCATCGCTCTTGAATTTTCTCGAGTCAATTCCATTTTCTCAACGACTAAACAAGTTTGACAAAACCTTGTGACAAGACCGAGAATATTTTTTTAAATAAATAAATGGTATTCGATTTTTAAAACCAAGGAGTTTTCAATTAAAAAGATTTTAATATGACAGGAACAGTGGAAATATTCCATTCCCGATACTTTTAGTGCAGCCCTCGTAATTGAAATTAAACGAGTTGTATGTCGTAGGTTCGAACCCAGACAGGCGCTTTACTTTGTGTAAATAATTTCATCACCACTACTCTCAAAACGGTGAAGGAAAGCATCGTGAGGAAACCGGCATGACCTAGAACTAAAAATTCGAAGACATGTGACATCTACCAACCCGCACTGGGCCCGCGTGGTGGATTACGGCTCACTGGGAACATTATAGGCTGATTATGTGTAATTGAAATAACTGAAAACAACATGAGGTCATTCTACATCATCATAATCAGCCTACAGCAATCCACTGCTGAACATAGGCCTCTCCAACTGCACGCCATTCAGCTCGATTCTCAAGCGGATCACCTCGTTCCGGATTCGATCCCACATAGACTCCAAGCATAGCCCGTTCCAAAGCTCGCTGAGTGACCTTGAATTTATGGACCAGCCGTACCGTGGGTAACCACGTTTCGGCTGATTGAAGACCTTCGTCTTTAGGCTCTGTGGAATATGCGACGAGAAGCTTCCCAAACCCTGCCCAGCCTAGCTGAATTTTTCTGTTAACCTCCCTCTCAAATTTGTTCTTCATCAAGGGTTCATTGTACATCATTATAAACAACTCTGTCTACCAAGTTTACCATCACTGAAATAGTGAAAAAAGCAGCTGTTTTCTACTGCCGAGTTATGAGAACATACAAACAACAGATATTTTCAGTAATTATTACACTTTGTACAAAAATTAATAAAACATTACGCTTGTTTTCGCCAAAGTGGTAGGCAGAAGTGAAATATAATATGTAGTACAACCACATTTCATCACGTCATTACCAAGCAAGGGTACCAAGTATCGGATTGGTGCTGGATTGGTGGTGGTTGGGTATTTTTCACTGAGGAATAACAACATGATGTTGTTCGGTATTTACCGGGACGAAACCCACGACCCCATGCTAAGCAGTCGCACTTACAGCCACTAAGTAGATCAAATGAATATTGGTAGATACTATTTTGTTAGAGACAACAAATTCTACTCATCGTCTGCCTGCCTTTTCCCAACTATGTTGGGGTTGGCTTCCAGTCTTACCGGATACAGCTAAATACCAGTATATTACATGGAGCGACTGCCTATCTGACCTCCACAACCCAGTTACTGGTTAACACGAAACCCCTTGGTAAGACTTTCGAGCTTCTGACGACCCGTAACGACTGTCAAAAATCTACAAATAGCAGCCGGGACCAACGGCTTCACGTGCTTTCCGAGGCGCGGAGAGGTCTTGGTATGTAAAGATGGTCACCCATCCACGGACCAACCGCGGCAAGCTTAGCTTAACCTGATCGATCGACCCGTGCGGCTGTTATTACAAATTCCACACACCCCTCTACAACAAATTCGACTAATACACATAATGTAAAAACAAATTATTAAAAAAAAAACAAAACATTCGACTGCAAAAAAAATTACCTAACTGAAAAGATAGAAAAAAGATGAAAAAAAATGAGTAGGTATCCTTTAAGTACCAAAAATAAGTACATGCAGTCGGAGGCCTCTAGGATGTAAAGAACCCCTAAAATTTTTGTATCCCATGTCACTCCCACAATTAAGACGAATCTAAAGACACCTCATATGTTAAAATCCATCAAGCCGTTTAGGCTACAGAGCGTGCCAAAGAAATATACATACATACAAAATACACTCGAAAAACAAGTAACTAAAAAAACATTTTTTTTTTGTATTTGCTGATGTAATTTATAAATTTTATAAAACCTGTCACTCCTACAATCAAGACAAAACTAACGACACCTCTTATGTAAAAATCCATCAAGCCGTAAAGGCTATAGAGCGTGCCGAAGAAATAGACATACATAGATACTCTCGAAAAACATCACCCTCCTTTTTGGGCAGTCGAGTAAATAGAGCTTGCTAGCTACTGTGAGTAACTTCCTGCGTCTTTACCATGAAACCCGGCCGACGACGTCCGTTGCAAACTTTGGCAGGATACTCTTCCCTTTTACCATCAAAGGAGCATCCGTCACTCCCACGTCATAAAACTACAAGGTTTACTTGTGTAAGAGACAGTTATATAATGTTAACCTTGAAGTTGCAATTTACTGGGAATTGTTTTCATAAGTGGTACAGTATGTTTATTTTACGAAGGGACGCGCGCTTTACTTGTGGTTACCAAATGTACGAAAACGCTGTGAATGTGTGTGTAAGAGCAGGAGCTCTCGCTACTAGTAGCTGTTGGATTAATTAGCATTTACATTCATTGTTAGCATGCGAATTCTCATTCAACATATAGCAAACGAAATGTAGATGCGAAATTCTGTGAAGTATGAATTCAATGCTTCGTACTTCATACTTTAATCACATAGAATATGTACTAGCTCAAAATGCTCAAATCAAACGTTATTGGCGTTATATGCACGCTAGGAGACGTCCTAAGGCGAACGCGCTATTTAATTCGCAAATTAACAAAATTCACATTCAAACAATAGAAAATCAATTGTGTCTCATTAGCTGTCCTTGACTAATTAATTAATACCAATTATTGGCATATTTGCAAATAGCTTTAGGTAATTAGCCTAAGACTCAAGAAGTCGCATGCTCATGAAGTTTATGCGTAATAGCATCACTACTCGGTACCAACCAAGTTTCCGAGACAATGGCGAAGTCCGAAGTGTGTGTGTGCTACTCATGTTCACGCACACATTCACAGCGTGTTTGTACAATTAGTTACCACAAGTAAAGCGCGCGTCTCTTCGTATGATAAAACTACCATAGGTACAGCAACTACGAGGTCGACTATACACAATGTTTTCCTTATATTTAAAAAGAAACGCGGAAATTCTATCGATAATTAATTACTTAATACATATTAAGATTCCATAGGTATAGGAAAAAGTAGTTTTAATCGATTACTTACACAGTATACTTGAACAGAAATCCAATTCTGTGTAGTACACGATAAAGTGCCGTACTGTGCAGTTTTCATGCAGTCGGTATAAATAAAACCGAACAAGTGCGAGTTGAACTCGCGTGTTGAGGGTTCCGTACAATGAATATGTTATCTACCATGTTTTCATCCCAAGAACAAACTTAACATTGTAGTTGAAAAACATGTTCTCCCATACAATCCAGCTGCAAATATGTGTTTGTACGCACAATATTGAGAGATTTACTATGTTATTTTAACTATGTTTTTGGACTTCTTATAGGTTTTCGTGAAATCTATAAGTAAAGAAATATTTTCTGTATTTTTATCAAACTTGTAGGATAATTTTTCTTTAACAAATTTTTTTTTATAACTATCGACATTCAAATTATAAAACCATTATATATATATTTGAGACCTTCACAGTATTCCCTTTCATTTGATATGTCACACGGTACAGATTGCAAAACATTTTTTTTTAAATTTTCATATTTGCCGCCAAAAGCGACCCTCATATTCAAAATTCATTTATTTACGTTACACTTCCGTGTTTGGGTCACAGAAATTCATATGTGTACCAAATTTCAACTTAATAGGTTCAGTAGCTTCGGAGCAAATCGGCTATGACAGACGGAAAGAAAGACAGACAGACACACGAGTGATCCTATAATGGTTCCGATTTTTCTCTTTGAGTAAAAGAAAAAAGTAAAAACCCCCAACCTAGGAATGAATAATGTTCCCTATGTGTATGGAACAGTTTCGGAAGTGGGTGTTTCTGAACATCGTCAACTGATTTAAATACATGAATAAAAAACGTCGAATGCATAATCCCCTCTTTTTATTGAAGCCGGTTAAAATGTTGTTAGAATTTCCATTTTTATTAGGTTGCACGGGTAGGGTTGCCAGGCCCAAAAATAGAAAAGCCGGACACAGATTCATATTAGCCGGACATTTAGACCTCCAAGCCTGACACACCTCGCGGGAAGGTACAAAAGGGTTACCGAGGCCCCTGGCAACACAGACAACGGAAGGGACACGGGTGGGTTTTAGTCAGTAAGAGTCTGACACACCCTCCCGGTCCGCCCAGAGCGGGAGAAGTTATTTGATAATTTTACACCAAAAAAAAAACCTGACACTGGTTCACACTGGTTCTGGCACAGAAAAATTAACTTTTATTTGTGTATTTATTACTGTTATTAATTTGAGACTTCACTCTTAATTATATATTTATTATGTTATTATGAATCACATTTTGTTCTTACTAAAGTAATTTGTAATTTTTGTACATTGAAAATAACTAAAATAATCAATAATAATCAGCCTTATCATTTGTAAATAAATTATAGGTAAGTAGGTGAAACTTTCCAGTCTATAAAAATAATTGTCTTTACTCCAATTTATACTCAATTAGGGTCCCCGTTAAGGCTCATGCACACTGGCGCGACGCCACAACGGTAGAACAATTTCTATAAAAACTTCATGGAAATTGTTCTACCGGTGTCGCATCGCTCTGTCGCCGTCGTGTCGAGTCAGTCTGCACGAGCCTTGAGTCACTCGCGTTCGGCATCTTTTGGCGGAGCGGGGTTGCTAACAAAAGCCGGACAGGCCGGACTTGTATATATTAAGCCGGACACGATTGTAAATAGTAAAGTAATCGAGGGGCTTGTAGCTAAGTAATAACAGCCGCGTGGGTCGATCGATCAGGCTAAGCTACGCTTGCCGCACTTGGTCCGTGGATGGGCGACCATCTTTACATACCAAGACCCCTCCGTGCCTCGAAAAGCACGTTAAGCCATTGGTCCCGGCTGTCATTCGTAGATCTTTGACAGTCGTTTCGGGTCGTCTGAAGCCCGAAAGTCTGACAACCAGTCTTACCAAGGGGTATCGTATTAGCCAGTAACTAGGTTGTGGAGGTCAGATAGGCAGTCGCTCCATGTAAAATACTGGTATTCAGCAGTGGCGTGCCTAGGGTTTCAAAATAACGCAAGCCCAATAAAATTTTAACCGATTTCAAAAAAAGAAAGTTCAGTTTTCGACTGAGTATGTAGGTACCTACGTATCTACGTATGTATCATCGCAATTTTCTCATAAACTACTGGTTAGGTACAATAAATTCTCTATCGAGCATTATAATAAGGCATTTGGGCTTATATGAAGGCTTTGGCATTTGGCTTTTGGGCTTATATGAAGGTACCGCCACTGGTATTCAGCTGTATCCGGTAAAGACTGGAAGCCGACCCCGACATAGTTGGGAAAAGGCTAGGCAGATGATTACGGCTACGGATACTGATCACTATCTAACCTACAATCATTTGTGGAGCAGGGGCGCCTAATACGAGTTACGACACGGAGTTAAGTTTACAAGTATTCAAACGATTTTTAAATTGAAAATACATCTATGGCAGGGGTAGCCAACTTGATTAGACCAAAGATCTACTCTTAAGACGCTAACAACACCCAAACCGCGGTCACTGTCAGATTGCATAGAAAAGAAAGAGAAGCGCGATGACACAACGCTTGTAATTTATTGTAAAATATGAAGCAATTATCTATTTACTCAAAATTGAGTTGAGTAATCTAAAATAAAAAACAACCAAGTTCTGCATTCAAATAAGACGTTCTTGTTATTAATTAAATACGTAACGTATGTTGATATTTAGTACAGATATTTTGGATTAGAACTCAAGGTAAGAGGTTAGTTTAACGTTAGTATGTACCGAGATATTTTTTCAAAACGTGTTTTGGTAACAACCAAGTTCTGGGAAATATGTTCAAAATTAACATATATTTTTTTCGCTACCACTAACTATACAGATTTAGCAATTTTTTTTCTAAAGAGTAGCCAATTTTGGTCAATTGGGTCTTGTCAGCGCCTTAACTGATGAAACCCTGTGCGATCTACCAAGAACTTGTTGAATGGAATGTAAAATGAAACAATATAGTTTTGTATGCAAATGTGGTATTTTTTAAATTTAATAAGTATGAAAACATAAAATTATTCTTAGTAAATATTTATTAGTGTGAGTATTACGTCTGTGCATCTTCTGCTTGAAAAGAATCCAGTGTATGAGCGCCTGTCAAGCGAGGACGGTGTTAATTTTTTGTTTGTTTAAAATAGGAAAATGCTGGTTCACATAAATATGTTGAACCAAAACACGAATGTAGTTGTTCAACACATTTCTTCAAGTTTGGTTATTTCTCTTTGGAAACCAATGCCCAGAAATCTAGACCAGAGGGTGACCTTGCTTTTATAAATATATAATTTTATTATAATATACGCAGAGTAGGTAATCATTTCGTTTTGAAATATCAGTGGTCCATTTGAAATGTATCTTTTTACATTATAAATTATTGGGTATATGAAACTGATATGTTTCTGCCTTGCTACGATCGACTGGAAAAAAAGCCGCGATCGACAGGTTGGCTACCCCTGATCTATGGTATACCTAGATTTTTTATTTAAATTTACTCAACAAGCACAATAATTAGTATCACCCATGTATGTAAATAAAACTAAATCAATATTTTGACCGAAACGAGTATTTCTAATTCAAAACTCGTTCGAATTTAAGTCAAGTTTACTTCACGCGTTCGTGCTAAGCCTACAGGGGGGTAACCATCACCTCTTATAGCAGTATTATTTCAATATTACTTTAGCGTGAGAAAGAGATGGAGCTATAAGTACTGTATAGCTCCATCACTTTCCCACTGTAAAGTAATATTATAATAATACTGCTATAAGAGGTGATGGTTACCCCCATCACCAGGGGGTAAGACAGATCGAGGTTACAGTTGAAATATGGTACAAAAACGTTTGACACCTTACTTTTTGTATATTTTTCCAGGGGGGTTACCATCACCTCATATAGCAGTATTATTATAATATTACTTCACAGTGGGAAAGTGATGGAGCTATACAGGACTTATAGCTCCATCTCTTTCTCACGCTGAGTAATATTGAAATAATACTGCTATAAGAGGTGATGGTAACCCCCAGCTATGCAAGTTCCTAGAACTGCACTTTGAGAACGTGTAACGTAGCGTAACCTAAAAGCTGTTCTGATTCAAATCACGTGCAGTCAAATGTGTGAATAAATCGAACTCATCTAAATTGGTTCTCTTCGCTCGGCACGAGTCACATTGGCTAACTGTTGACGATGTTTGAGCGATCAATACCTAGAGATGAAAGCCAAAGTTAGCCATTTGCTTTTAAATTTTTGAAACTAAGAATATTGAAAGCCGCGTTAGATTTGTTTTCTCTTACACACGCGGTCATTTTTTTTTTTTTTGTTTTGGAAATCTTCAAATGACTTCTCCCGCCCAGAGCGGGTTTGTCAGACTCTTACTGACTAAAACCCACCCGTTTTCCTTCCGTTGCCTGTGTTGCCAGCGGCCTCGGTAACCCTTTAGTACCTACCTTCCGGCGACCCCGGCAGACACACGGTGTACTAGACACACACGGTGTCTAGATCTCTTTTTTAGGGTTCCGTAGTCAACAAGGAACTCTTATAGTTTCACCATGTCCGTCTGTGTCTCTCTGTCTGTTTGTCTGTCCCCGGCTTAGCTCAGATATTCTTAGTACTAGAAAGCTGTAATGCCACATTGCCATGGGTATACACATTAATAACGGCGACAAAGTGGTAAAATAAAATCATAAAATGATTTTTTTAGGGTAAAAAACCCTTAGACGTAAATTGGGGATAATATTGTTGAATAGGCCAATCAAAAATATTGCAGGTCTGTAAACACCATTTTTCGATCCAGAGATCCGTTTGCGTAATATTAAGCTTAAAGACTCTTACAAACAAGCGCGACACGCGACGCGACATAAAGGCACCGCTTGTAGTACTACACGCGGTGCCTTTGTGTCGCGTCGCGTGTCGCGCCTGTTTGAAGGAGCTTTTAAAGTGCTAATTTTTGTTAGAGTTAATTGTCCAGTGTAGTGTCAGCTAAATAGTTGTTTATGGATATGTGAGAAAATCCATGGCAGTAGTGTAGTATATAACGAAATTAAAAGGAAAACAATCACAGCTAAGTAAGCTTTACAAGTTAACGAGTAATAGTCGACCAACTTACATTTGCAGTTGGAGAATTGACTGTGACGTATATCGATGTATGGGAGAACATGTTTTTCAACTATAATGTTAAGTTTGTATCTGAGATAAATTCATCCCAACTATGGAACAATTCATTGTGCGTGGCTCGACACGCACTTCGCCGGTTTTATCTACTTTCCTATAGCAGTTATGAAAGAAAGCAGAAAGAAAGAAAGAAAAATTATTTATTTGGGACACGCACAGGAAATACATAAGTAAAAAAAAAGGACATAAAACTAACAAAAGCATGAAAACATAAAAAAAAATATATATATAATAGTGAAAACAAAACAAAATAGAAGACCTGTGCGAGGCCAAAAAGGCTCCTATCTCAGCATGATGCTACGACATTTATTTAAAAAAAAAAACAAATACCGCAGCGCTGGTATTCTGATAGGGCCCGCTGTAATGCCACGGACACACCTACGGACACAAAATAAATCCCAATAGAGGATGCGGTAAAAAACAATAATAAATAAAATAAACAATAAATTATAAAAATAAATAAACTAATTAATTAAGTAAATGAAAACCGTATTTCTTACGATAACTCATTAGATGTTACGAGTACGACTGACTCAATGTGTGGTGGAAGAGATTTCTGTAGAAATAAACATCACTTTTTACGTACCTTTCTGTTCCTTCCTTCTTGTCTGTTTTTATGTCTGTAGATAAATGGTTAAATTAATAAATAAAGTCAAAGCAAATTGAGAGCTTCAGAGAAGACTTGAGAAACTTGTTTAACATAGCATTTCGTTTTTAAATCAACTTTAGATAGCAAAGCAATGAGTTTACGTCACTTAACATCATCATCATATTCCCCGAAGGGATGGAGAGAAGTGTATTATGTTATACAAGGTATAATTAAAATAACAAAAAATGACACTTTATAAAGGAAGGAGAGAATTCGAAAACAAACGAAGGTTTCATTTTGACAGTTCAACAACATTCATACCACTATTTACGCTGTTGAGCAGACAAATTTTTCGAACATATGAAGCAATAGATTAGATACGTGTGAGACACTCAGAAAGTTTTGCGAAAATTAAAAAAAAAGTTCTGTATGTATGTGAATATTTTTTTATTAAATCTTTTCAAAGTGCTCTCCACTAGCCTCTATACAAAGTTTCATGCGTCTGAACCAGTTTTCGAAACACTTTTTCCAGTCCGCCGCAGACACCTCGTTTACAGCCTGCTCGAACGCTGACAGCGCATCTTCCGGCGACGAAAATTGTATCTCTTTGAGTTGATTTATTATTTTCGGAAATAAAAAGAAGTCACACGGTGGTAGGTCAGGGCTGTAAGGAGGATGACCAAGGAATTTAACCGGCGTGCTGTCCAGGAAGTCCCTCGTTTTGAGCGCAGTGTGCGAAGGCGCGTTGTCGTGGTGGAGCAGATTAGCCCGCGGAGCCCTGTGTTTGGTCGCTTGTTGCTCACAACACTTCTCTCAAGCATTTGGTAGTATACCATTAAGCGTTGATGCTTCATTGGTTCCGTAAAGGTATTAACACCAAGTAGCCAGTCACATTGAAAAAGCTCGCGATCAAAATCTTCCTCCCGCTTCTTCATCGCTTCACTTTGGCGTTGATTCGTTTCAAAACGCTCAAACCGTCGACACCCAACGTGAAACTATGCTCCTCACGCGTCGATGCATGTGTAGTATTTCCTGAAGGGTATCCGATCCAACCTGCAGTATGTACTGAATCTCATGATACGTAACTCGCCTATTGTCTTGGATAAAAATTTTCACCGCCAGCACGTTTTCTTCCGTAACAGCCGTCAAAGGGCGACAACTTCTATCTTCATCCCCCAAAGTTTGTCAACCGCACTTGAATTCGTTATACCAACGATACACGGTTGCCTTAGAAAGGCTTTCACCCATGAATTCCTTTTGAAGTCAATCGTACTATTCGTCCGGTTTCAAGCAACACTTGAAATCGTCAAAAACATAGCGCGAAAATGTTCCCGGCGCAGTTCCATTTTTTATGAGACACTGAGA
Source organism: Atethmia centrago (assembly GCA_905333075.3). Classification (NCBI taxonomy): domain Eukaryota; kingdom Metazoa; phylum Arthropoda; class Insecta; order Lepidoptera; family Noctuidae; genus Atethmia; species Atethmia centrago. The sequence continues at coordinate 24,132,873 of HG995385.1, forward strand.
TAATTTAAATTAGCTCGCAAACCATGTGGAGGGAAATTTTGATATTGGAATTTACTTATTTTTACTTACAAATAATTATACGAGTATTTTCAAAAAGATTATAACTGGCCAGTCTCTCTTAAATAAACACTTTTTTCCGCAATACTTTCTGAGTGGCTTGGTATGCTTCAAAATCATTCTGATTGTTATTGATAATGTGTTTCGGCAAGTAGGGTGCTGGACTGTATTTCGAGACTATTTTTAGATTTCTATAAATGAGAAGCCATTTACTCGAATTATACTTCGTATTTGTTAAATGAGTTGAAGAAATGAGTTTCAAATCTGCTTTCGTTTTTGTAAATTTGTTGTTAATGACAACTGCTTATTGCTTTTTAAATTAACTTTCTCTCAATGGCGCGTGGCGAGGGTGTTGGACTTGTGAGTAAAATCGTCGTGATCTTGAGAACTCAATTTCAAACATATATAACTTAATTTATGTAGTTAAAGCTCAGATGAAAATGTCGATTATTCTGTTCGGCGAACCCGAACGCGTCGTCGCGCAAACAGAGGGGGCGTTCAGGTTTTGAATACACACGTCGATCGCGTATTCGTACGATGGTCGCTTTTATTAAGACATGGCTTGAAGAACCGCTCCGCTTATCGCCCCGCAAACATCTTGTCATTGACCTAAGTCACCATTTACAAGTGTATAATTATGTCACAGTAGTACTATCGGCCCAAGTTAAGCATGCTCACTTAAGAAAATATTCCTGCGAGAGCGCAGCTAGTGAAAAACCACACCCCTTCCTAGTTTCCCCCAATTAGAGACAATATGCATTTGTGTGAGTAATGAGCGAGTAACATAAAATAACAAACATTAGCTAGAGCGCGGCAGTGCCAATTTGCTCTCGCTAATTGTTGACGCTTCCCTTAAATTCCTATCGCCATTTCATTTTACGACCAGTTTATTTCTATCGGACTGATTGCCTGCCTAACTGTGACCTCTGCTTGTATACCGGACTGTGATCGAAAGCCTCTTCTTGACCCTAGCTTGTATCCTGGACTGTGTGTGTATTGTGTGTGGGCTGTGACTAACGTGGTGCAACCATGACGACCCGAAACCTGATTCAGGAAGAAAGGAATCAAATTATTGTTTTGCATAGACAAGGGTTAAATATATCCCAAATAGCAGTGGGGTTGAACATGCAAGTAAGTTATGTTTTTGTATTCAGATAGAGGGAGAGATATAGAAATAAATAAAGTGATAGTAATATTATTATTTCATAGTTTGCATTTTTCCTTATATTGCAATTTAAAAACAAATTCCATGAAAAATATTGGTATTCAGCTGCATCCGGTTAGACTGGAAGCCGACCCCAAAATAGTTGGGAAAAGGCTAGGCAGATTTATATATAAAAATAATAAAATTATTATAACTTTCAGATGGATTCTTTTTAAAAGTCTCATAAGATATTACCTACTTATAGTAATGCATTCAAATAAGATTGTTCTTTTTATTTATTTTTGCTTTCAAAGACGTTGTTGGAGCCTTTTATGACCCGATAATAAATCCTAAACCAAAACAACCTAAACAATGGTGCCTTATCTCACAGCGTCGTTGCCGCATTTTAATTAGAAAAACCAGAGCGCATTCGTCGCATTTCTAGAGGCTTGATCATTATATTTCAAACTACAATTTTTTTTCGCCCAAGCACAAGATAATTGTTTTTTATAATTATTTTTAACATTTATTTTATCATAATACTGCAGATGGAAAGTAATTGACAATAATGTAAATTTTTGTTAGTAGTGCTCGTAAATACTTACCAAAAAAACTTAAAAAAAATTGCACACATAGTTTTAAATACTAACGATTTAGTGCTTGGCTGGCCGATAAAATAGCAAGTACTTACTATTTTTTCGGCCAAGCACTAGATCGTTGGTATTTAACCACGAAAAACCTTTAGAAATGCCACGTTGCCAGCCCGCACGGGATAAACACTTTTAAATAGTAGAGATAAAGCACAAATTTGCTTGGGACAGTTTCATACAATGTTGGAATTTACGCTATGCCATTTTTCTTACTCATAGGTATACGAGGTGTAAATTGCAATATCTGAAAACCTCTTAAGGGGTCATTGTACTAATCATTATGAACAACTTTTACTACGGGACCAAACCTGAAATCGCGAAAAAAAACAGCTGTTCCCTACATTTATGTTCGCGTAACTCGTCAAAATGTATGGACCAGCTGCTTTTTTATCGCCTTTTCAGGTTTGGTTCTCATAGTAAAATTGTTTATAATGATGAGTAATGACCCCTTAAGAGATTTTCAGTTATTGCATTTACAACTTGTATTTTAAAATATAGTTATGAATGTTATAACTACTTAAATTAGTTATAGAAAAGTTAAGAGTTTATTTATCATGAAGTCAACCAAAATGCACACCTTAAGTATTTCAATACTTATAATTTTTATTTATAGTGTACTAGTTGTGCCCTTTGAATAAGACTTTTGTAGTGTACTCGTATTATTATACTTAGTTCCTATATTATGTAAAAAATCGATGCTGATTGTTTTTTTTTTTTTTTTTTTTCCTTAGAGAACAACGGTGCGCCGCTGGGTGCGAAGATATGAAGAAGGAGAAATTACAGAACGCGTTCGTGCACCTCGACCCCGGGCTATAAACGAAAACGAGTTAAATAATATGATAGCCACGTATGAAGAGAACCCGTTCACACCCACTCGCAGTTTCGCACAAGAATACGAAGTTTCGATGCAAACTATTAGAAACGAGTTGCATCGAGCTGGAGTCCATCACAGACGTCCCGCAAAAAAAAATATTTTGACGCAGGAGCAGAAAGCTGCTCGCGTGCGATTCGCTCGTGACTACAGGGACTTCGATTTCTCTTACGCCATATTTTCTGATGAAAAGTGCTTTAGGTCTAGCCAACAAGGTCGTCGGAATTTATGGCGTGTAGATAACACAAGATACGAACCTCGAAATGTGAACCCAAATGCAGAATCGGGAAGAATTGTAGTGAACATGTGGGGCCGGATGAGTGCTGCTGGACCAGGCGAGCTCGCTTTTATACCAGGGAGGGCAAACGGCCAAACGTATTTAGAGGTGCTACAAACCATCATGGTACCCACAGTGCGCACGGTGTATCCACAACTGGACGTGCCAGAATTTTATTTTTTCCAGGACAATTGCCCGATACACCGTGCGCGGGTTGTTCAAGAGTGGTTGCGAGGGCAACCACAAATTAAAACAGTGCCATGGCCCTCCCGATCGCCAGACTTAAACCCCATTGAAAATTTGTGGGGTTTAATGGTCCAGAGATGGGATAGTAGAGCAGAAAGAACGAAGGAAGCACTTGTCACACATTGCGAACAAGTTTGGGACACATTCAGAGGTTCGAATTTGTGCGAAGTCCTGGCTAGGTCCATGCGTAGCCGTTGCGATGCTGTGATAGATGCGGGAGGAGCAGCGACGAAATATTAAGTTAATATAATTTTTAACATGCACTATGTTAATTAACGAAAGGCGTTCCCGTTAACCCGCAATAGTCAAAACATGCTACAATTAATATTACCATTTAAAAATTCGCGAAAAAAATTCAGCTGCTCCCTACATTTTGTTAAGCTAGGTATGCGAACATAAATGTAATGAACAGCAGATTTTTTTTCGTGAATTTTCGAATGGTCATATTTTGGTAGCATGTGGACGCTATACTATTGCGGGTTAACGGGAACGCCTTTCGTTAATTAACATACTGTATAATTACATTATACAGGGTTATTTTTCTAACACCTGGTAGGACTATATTAGTACAACCACTTTTGATCTATGACTTTTTAGAATACCAAAAGTAAACTTTCAAGTTTTTGTTGTAATATTTGTAATAACACTTTTTAGATCTGTATTTTGTAGTAAGTACCGCTGCGACCCTGCATTCGCAACGCACTGTTTGTTTATTTAACTACTTACATATTTTGGTACCGCGTAGAGTTGTTCAAATTTAGAGCGATCAAAATAAATATTTTTAATTGTATTATGAAATTATTTTTTTATGAATTATTAAAAGTCATACAACAAAAGTTGTTATTTATGATGTTAGTATTATAGTCCTACGAGCTTATTAGTGTTTTATCATCAAATGACTTCTCCCGCTCTGGGCGGAGCGGAAGGTCGTGTCATACTTTTACTGACTAAAACCCACCCGTGTTCCTTCAGTTGCCTGTGCCAGGGCCATGGTATCTCTTTCGAACAACCCGCGACTCCGGCGGCTTGCAAATAACCCTGTATAGCTATTTTTATTAGGTTTATTTTTATTATTCCAATTTGTATTATATTACTTCGTTGATTAATGTCACAGGGTAGACTGTAGACCGTAATCATAGTTTAAAATATTGCCAACGATTTTGAAGTCTTCTTGTAAAATTATTGATGTCAATTTAGTGTCATGTTGCCTTTATTGGTGGATTTGTTGTTTTATTTACAATCAATGTTGTCATAAGCCCCGATCTCGTTAGTTTGTTATTTTACATATTCAGTAGTGTCATCATATCCGTCCACCTCATAAATAATTGATCTCATTTGCTTGATAAACCTAGTCTGTAGTGTAATGTAATTATTGCAAATTATAAAAATTATTAAGATTCTTAAATTGTACTAATCTTAAAACTTTTCAATTTCATTAGAACTGCACGAGCAATATTCTCCTAATCTTATTTACTGACAGGCTTTTTGCCTGTTGTTGTTGTGTTGTCTGTTTGTCATTGTTGTGTTCATTTCATAATTTGAACTTTACGATATAAGTGTAGATAAATACAGTTTATAAATGATATTATGAGTAAGAATCTTTTCACTTATAATATTTTGCATTTTGATGATAATTTCTGTGTAATTTTTTGTTATAATATGTTAATTTCTGGATGAATCTTTAATGTTTTGAAAAAGTCTATTAAAAATAAATTAAGTTACTTATATTGTTTTTTTTTCTACAACAGCAAATCCTTAAAATTGTTCTCAAGTAGATTTTAACTAACTGTTTATTTTTTCACACTGAGATTACAGCCGATAGTTTCATACAAAAAGCACTTACTATTACATCTTTTATTATACAGATAAGATTTAAATATCAACCTAAATAAATCTTTAATCCTGCATAATGTTAAATGAACACAAACTAAAAATATATGGTATTTCACTAGTACCCAACATTTTATTTCAATCCTTTCACTCTCACTGCTGCCAAGGCACAAATTATAGTTCAGTTTAATTACTTGATAAGCTTCTGAATTTTAAAGTGGCGTAGGAACTGAATCATTGTTAGATTTGTCAAAAAAAAAACTTGACATGCATGATTTCGCTTAAAATCATGAATTGTCAAACTATGACTAGAGCATGAATTATAAAAGAGTAAAGTGTTGGTTTGATTATAATCCAGTCTTAAAGTGCTCATCCTGCACGGCATGCCTGGGCATTTTAATTGCAACGATACCTTGTTCGTTATACAGGCTGAAATTTAATTCATGGGTATCCTCTTAAGGGGTCATTGTACTCGTCATTATGAACAACTTTGACTATGGGAACAAATATGAAATCGAGAAAAAAAAATTGCTGTTCCCTACATTTTGTCGAGTTATGCAAACATAAATGTAGGGAACAGCTGATTTTTTTTTCTCGATTTCAGGTATGGTCTCATAGTTGAAGTTGTTCATAATGATGAGTACAATGACCCCTTAAAAGGATGCCCATGAATTCAATTTCACCCTGTATTATTTTAATGAATAAAAGGTAATATTACAATTACCTACTGTTAAAAGTATTAAACCAAATACAAGGAACAACTGCAAAACATTTGAGATAATCCTAAGGTAATAAAAAAACGTATGGCCCTTGTATTAAGCCGTCCTCTATTGTTTAACCGAATTTCCAGACATTCCCACTAAATAACAATGGGTCTTAGATAATGAACTTATTTTTATTTCAGTTGCAAGAGTTGTGCGGCTTGCGGCCTTGCGTTAGCTACAAACAAAAAGCTCTGATAACATTGTATGAACTGCGCAGAGTATTGGTTCAAATATTACTGTAATTTTCAAGTATTCCCAAATTGCCCAAGTATAAACAAACACATAGAAATTTAGATAGTTATTTACTTTTAATAAAGTCGATTAAACACAAAAAATTTCAATATAAACATTTGATACCTTCATGCAGTGCCGGTCAACGCACCTATACCTAACGTATTCAGGGAGCCGTGAGATAAAAGGTAAACAAACCATAAATGTCCGTTCAATCGATTTTGAATGCTATTGTGTTGGTGGCATGACCAATGGCAGCTGCAGTAAACAGTTGGTATTGTAACCACTTTTTTGCCTTTAATGCCATCCATAAGCCTACGGAATAGAAGTCAAAATCGGTGGAACGGACTGTAATAAAACGGTTCGTTTCAATGTCTCATCTTATTGTGAAGGGAATATGGTGCGGTTGCTGCGGCATGCGGCATCACATAGGATATGGTGAAAATTGGAGAGGCAGTGAAAGTGTTCATAAAGAACCTATATCTATAGACCCGATAGAGAGAGGAAAATATTAAAGTGGATTAATACATATAAATTGTAGTTTATTAGTTATTACAAATTATTTTTGTAAATACTGCAATATCAATAATACATTTTCTAAACCAAACAAACAGAAGATATGAGTACTAAAATTAATTCTTGTCAATAATAAAATAACAATTCAATTCAATAACAAAGAGCTCACGCCGCCGCCGAGCCGCGCTGGCCGTGCCCATTAAAAACTCGTCTCTTAGCAGAAACAAGTGAGCATAGTACGCTCCTAGTGCTCCTAGTGTGAGTGTCACACATTCTATACATGATTATACTAATACGAACACCACTAAAATACGCTTTGTGCATCCTATTGGTCAAAACTCGTGCATTGTGCGATCGAGTCGTGAGTCGTGCTATGCGATTATCGCCTTTAAGGTGAGCATGCGGAACTTTGGCCGATAGTACATGGTCCTCAAATGATTTGACCAAGATTATGCCCGGATTGTTATATAAACCTTGACATTGATGAATTTTGCTTATACAATGAGATGAATATTTACTCTGTGAAGTATTATATTATTTTAATTATTGTAAATGTGAAAGACTATGTGGGTCATTGTGTTATTTTGTTTTTTTCTCAGTTAGTTTCTGACATGCTCTGGCAGTTTGAGTATTTTTTGCGGCCTACCTAAATGTCCTTTCTTTGGTATTGTTCGTTGAATCGTTGAGCTCCTTAAGTTCTGAGTTGAGCTGCACGACTACTGACAAATGCGTGCACAGACTGGACAGGTCCACTCATTATGTGTGGTTCTTTCATCAAAATATCATTTCAGACACTATTCTACATGGCCTTCAAATGGTCAATCTCTGAGTTTGTTTCGGCCTTTCTTCTAAGAATAGTCAGATAGGAAACGCCGACCTCATCTAGTTTTTTTTTTTAAATATGATTGACGTGTAAACGTATTTGTACAAACCTACTTACAAATAAAATCATTTATCGTTTGAATACTCGACCTCATTCACACCTTGTTATCACAGTTTCTGTACTTTATGTAACTACTTCCCACTAAAAGTACCTAGGTACTCAGACTCACTAGGGGAGGAACCGGCTAGAGCAATTAAGTCATCGTGATTCCGAGAACTAAAATAATTGCTTTATTATTCGTTATCAGAGTTAACACCTTAAGGCACAGATATGTGATTTTAGTGACTTTTAAATCTGTTATTACGCTTCCGTATAATGCATGTCAGTTATGCAAAAAATATATGTTAAACTATAACGTATACACAAAACAAACTCTTTATGTGAATATAAAAGTATTTAAAAAAAAGAGTAAAGTAATATCGTTTTTAGAGTTCGGTAGTAAACAAGGAACCCTTATAGTTTCGCCATGTCCATCTGCCTGCCCTTTTTTTTTTGTGGATGGGAAATCATCAAATAACTTCTCCCGCTCTGGGTGGAGCGGCAGGGTGTGTCAGACTCTTACTGACTAAAACCCACCCGTATTCCTTCTGTTGCTTGTGTTGCGGGGGCCTAGGTGACCCATTAGTACCTTCCCGCGACCCCGGCAGGCATCGGCCCTAGCGGACCCCTTCATTGTGCTGACGACATCTCTTTGAGGCGCGCGTGGAATACGACGCGCCGTCGACCTGGGCCTGGTCCTTACCGGACGGTGAGCTACCCATTGCTCACCGTCCGCAAGCCCGCGCCTACGGTGGCGGCTAGGGGCGAGGGGGCGCGAAACTTGCCTTTCCCTCAACCGTCCCGCCTCCTCCTTCGCGAGCAGTACTGCTTCGCAGAAGGAGGTGACGGCTGCCCATGCCCTCTCGCTCCGTACCATGGCCTGAACCAGGGCCGGACGCGAGAGATCTCTGCCGCCGATCGCCTCCATCTGTATGCCCTAGTGGACCCCTACGCTTGTGCTGTCGACATCTCTTTGAGTCGCACGTGGAATACAACGCGCCGTCGACCCGGGCCTGGTCCTTACCGGACGGTGAGCTAACCATTGCTCACCGTCCGCAAGCCCGCGCTTACGGTGGCCGGAAATCCGCCCGGGATTCCCGACGCCTAGGGCGTCTCCTGCAGCGGCTAGGGGCGAGAGGGCACGAAATTTGCCTTTCCCTCAACCGTCCCGCCTCCTCCTTATCGAGCATTACTGCTTCGCAGAAGGAGGTGACGGCAGCCCATGCCCTCTCGCTCCGTACCATGGCCTGAACCAGGGCCGGACGCGAGAGATCTCTGCCGCCGACCGCCTCCCGAGGACAAGGCGGTAATCTAACCAAGCCAGGCAGACATCCACCGTATGCTCCATCGTGTCCTCCGGGCGATCCACACAGTGGTGACACCCGGGCATTTCCTCCCGCCTTATCCGACACAGGAACCCCCCGAAGCTGCCATGTCCGGTAAGGACCTGCGTCAGGCGGAAGGTGAGGACGCCGTGGCGCCTCTCTAGCCACTCCTCAGAGGGTATTTATCGCCGCAATCGTGGCGTGCCCAGCACTGGGTTGCGACAACCGTACTCTCCATGTCGCCATGAGATCCCGCTGCAGCTCCGTCCGCTGTGCCGCGATTTCTTGCGGCAGCGGAGTTACGCCCCTGCGTTTCGCCTCCTAGCGCCACTACCATACGTGCGCGAGGACTTTTGCCTCCAGACCCTACGGTAGCAATCCGGCAAGGAGGCTCGCTGCCTCACAGGAGAAACTACAATGTTAAGTTTGTTTTTGGGATAAATTCATACCAACTCCCCAATTACGGAACCCTTCATTGTGCGTGGTCCGATACGCACTTGGCTGGTTTTTTATAACTTTATTATTTAAACGATATTACTATCAAACTAGTTAAGATAGTTTCATTTTTTTGTATGAACATACTATTTTATTATATATAATAGTCTAACTGTGATTTAAAAAAAAACATATTTTCGTTACTAAAAATAAATGTTCCCTATGAAACCGGCGAATGTCAACGACGATTACCCGACCCTTAAGAGGCTCTCATTAGTTAGGTTAGGTTAGGTTAGGTTAGACTTGATACAGAAAGCATTACTTTTTGACACGGCCTATATAATTAGCCTATTACAATTCAAATCCAAATTCAAAATGTTTTATTTCACGATTCCAATTGGTTGTTTCCAATGGGGAAGAGCTGGCAAGAAACTCCACGGTTACTCTTTTAACATAGTAATTGGTTTTCGAAATGTTTTCAAATAACATTGTCAAGACGCTGACAACAGCTAAACCGCGGTCACTGTCAGACTGCATAGAAAAGAAAGGGAAGCGCGATCACACAACGCTTGTAATTTAATTTATTGCAAAATATGAAGCAATTATCTATTTACTCAAAATTGAGTTGAGTAATCGAAAATAAAAAACAACCAAGTTCTGCATTAAAATAAGATGTTCTTGTTATTAATTAAATACGTAACGTAAGTTGATATTTAATACAATTTTGGATTGGAAGTCAAGGTGAAAGGTTAGTTTAACGTTAGTTTGTATCGAGTTTTTTTTTTCAAAACGTGTTTTGGTAACAACGAAGTTCTGAGAAATATGTTCAAAATTATTTTCTTAAGACAAGCCTACTTTGGTCATTTGCCTCTTGTCAGACCCTTAATAGGTATGGAAACACAGTGTAGGCCTGTTAACAAGAACTGCTAAGGGGCTACTCTCTTTGGAGCACTGACTATATAGGTGAGACGCACTTTTTAGTCGATTCGCATAAGAGTTTTCGCTCGAATCGGGTGAACTGCCACCTTTCAATTTTAATCGGTTTTGTAAAGTCGATTTGCACGAAAGTAGTGAATAGGAACAGACTGAAGTAAAATATACATCGTGCACATAGTTTGTGAAAGGATTAATAATAATTGTTTTTATTTTTCTCCCAGTTAGTTTTAAACGTGGTTTTGCAGTTTGAGTAATTTATGCGGCCTACCCAAATGTCCTTTCCTTGGTATTGTTCGTCGAATCGTTGAACTCCTTAAGTTCTGAGTTGAGCTGCATGATTACAAATGCGTGCACTGACTGGATAGATCACTCAAATCTGTGTGGTTCTTTCCTCAGAAGACGATTTCAGACACCAATCTACGTGGTCTTCATATGATCTGACCAAGATTATGTTTGGACTTTAAAATAGACTGTGACTGGGGCTCTGTCTCGCATAGGGTCGCAGCATTATGCTGAGCGTTGGCTGTTTTGTGTGGATGTGAGGCATATTCTCCCCCAAATTGTTAATTTTTTGTATTTGTGTTCCTTCTTTGCGTCATGTTTACCACAAATAAACGTATTTTCTTTCTTTCTTTTCTTCTTTACCCCTAAGTTTGTTTCAGCCTTTCTTCTCAGAGTAGTCAAATAGGAAACGCCGACCTCAACTAGTTTTTTTTTAAAATATGATTGTCGCGTAAAAGTGTTTGTACAAACCTACTTACAGAAATAAAATCATTTCATTTCATTTTAATATATTTGTAAACGAAACAAGATACGCAGAAGTATTCAACCCTGCTTCGGCAACAATTATCGTGTAAATCGACTAATCCAGGATGAAGCCAGTTCCTGATGCCCGTGCGTTAGATGCCTACTCGTACTTACTTTTATGTATATATTATTAGCTCCTCGCTTTATCCCCTGTGGCGACTAGACGTTCCCTTTGAGTTGTTGTGTACTTACTGATAATTCGGTAGTTTTACTCTAAACAATCAAAGCAAATAGTGATTTTATTGAACACCACATTTAAATTTTCGTTGAAATTATTCATAGAATATAAATATCAGCGCATAGGTACCAGGAACGTACCAATTTTACTACCAGAAAGAAAAAAATAAGAGCATTATTTTCGAAAAAAACTAACATCCTAGCCGGTTAGGTTAGGATGTTATTTTTAAAATCTATTTGGGGCCTTTTTCTTTTATTTTTAAACTGAACTATCAAAAAAATATTTTTACATTTTTGTAAAATTGTAGTTCTGTTTTGGCATTGGGGAAATATGCCTGTTCAGAAGGTCTAAGTAGCAAAATGTCCAACAGCGCGAAACGTCACAAACACAAAAAGAACAAGTTGAGGGGAAATATGCGTAACATACACGCAAAAAGGCCATCGCTCAGCATAATGCTGCGACCCTATGCGAGAAAGAGCCTCAGCGCTGATTTGCAGCGACAGCCGGCGCGGGCGTTGTTGTTCAAGTCCGTATGTACATTACATATTAAAATGCCGTGTCCGTTTCCCTTCCGATGTAGGTACCTAATGTGTGTGTTGAATTTGTGCCTGAGGATCCAGACATTTTGAGAATCTGATGATTTTCTAAAAATATGTTTTGCTATACCGACCATCTGATAATTGGACGTTTTGCGATATGGGCATTTTGATAATTAGGCTTTTCGCGTTGTTGGACATTTTGCTATTTAGACCTAATCAGGAGCCGAAATATGAAGTACATCTATTAGGTATCTGCGGGAGCGCAGGTCCCATAGCGTGCTTTGCGACCGTGGTACGCCAGCAGCAACGATATTATTCGTAGAGGCTTGTCACCGTCCGCGTACCAGCGGTATTAGAACCAAAAACTTGGTACGTGACGATGGGAAGAGACCAGAAGGCATGACGTTGTTGCCTTGGAAGATAGTTAGGCCTCTGATGTGGGACGCAACCTGTGTCGAAAACTTCACACCATCTCATGTTCCAAGCACGGTGATGCTGCTGCGGCTACTGAGACCCTTAAACGGCGCAAATACTGTAACCTTATGGGTAACTACAGTTTTGAGCCGTATGGGGCCGAAACGCATGGGGCCCGAGTACGCGGCTCCTTTTTAAGTATATTTCTCACCGACGACTGTTCGACACTTCACGGGACCAGTGGGCTGGCTCGTTCTTTGGCCAAAGAATTAGCATTGCAATTCAATGTGTCAATGCTGCCAGTCTTCTAGGCACGTTTCCAGATGACAGCGATGTGGTGAGGTATTCCATTTAGGGCACAAATTTGAACAGCACTTAAGTGAATAGCACCTAAGGTATGCCACTTTACGGTGCACTTACCGTACAAAAACATTTTTGTTTCAGTGCCAGTAAACATTAAGATGATTCAGCCGCAAATGATACTAAATACACAGTAGGGGCAAGATTCACAGATCGAGCTCTGAATTTCCTTTGCTATGTAAAGTTAGCGTGGTATACGAATGTGAACTTTATTCGTGTAACAACCGGTATAAAGTTCGAAATGCCTATGAGACGCTTTCAAAGTACGATCTGTGAGTTTTGTTTGTTTTGTTTTGTTTCACTTTGATTGCTTTGGCTTATCTATTTTCTACTTCTACCAGATTGTCACTCTAACTTGACTGAGTACTTCAAAAAATAAAAAGGCAATTCATTTGCTTCCTAGGGGGATTTTCAACGACATTAATCGTTGAAAATCCCCCTGCTTTCTAATTCATTATTGTGTTACTAAACACTTAACATACCCCATTACGTATATGAGTAATATACCCGCCGTTAGGAGCAAGAAACAGTAGATTTCTATGATGATAATGAAAAATTCACTTTATTTTCAGTAACATAAAGTTCAAATGACCTCACACGAGCGAATCCGACGTTGCCTGAGGGTCGCTTGATGTTTGCTGCGTCGTTGATAAAAGTTTGATATTTAACCCTCATTCTCAAACAGATTTGATTTAATTTCCGTTGTTTCATCTTCTTGACAATGCGACTAATTTAATTAATTTCCTTCTTCTAAGTGAAAGCTAAATTGAACAAATTCGTGACTTGACGTGTTTAGAAATTACTCGATTTTCCTATAGGTACTTACTTTGACATTTATTACCAATGAGTTTATAACCATTGTAGAATACCAAATTTACTACCCAATCTCTTAACCCTTAAATGCATGACCTTTTATTTTAATATGAAAAAAATTGTTTTTTTATAGGAAATTGTGCTTAGATTCGAGGAAAAATAATAAAAAAATCAGGTATATTTATTTATGTATATTTTTAGCAAAAATCAACATGTGCCGTTTTCGGCAGTGCATGCATTAATTCGGTTTTTTTTTTGTGTAGGTCATTGAAGCAGTCTTTGCTTTTTTTAGCGCATAAATGAACTTTACATTTCGCACACATTATTACAGTCTTCAAATTACAGGCTGGAAAACTACATCTCATCCTATTAGGTGTTCTTACTTGATCATGGCCCACGCCATCGAGTATAACGTCGTTTGGGGGTAAAACTTGACAGCCAGCTTCTGCAGTTGATGTAGAACGTGGACGACCCCTAGGTATAGGTGTGGAATATCTGCAAAGTGTGTCTGCTAATGCAGAACGAAAGTCTGCAAGATTCATTATATCTTTGCTGGCTTTCCCCCTTTTACCCATTACTTTTCTGTAAAGAATCCAGGCATTGATGATGGTTAGGTCCAACATATGGTAAAATATTCTTATGTACCATTTTCTGCTTTTGATACGAATTCTATACCTGCCAAGGTGAGAATCCATAAGGTCGACACCTCCCATATGTGCATTATACTCTTTTATGAGTTTGGGGCAAGGAATTTCTAATTTTCGTTTCAATTTTTTGTCATACCTATTGATTGTTTCCGCAGGTTCTGCACCTACATAAGTGGATGCCAGGACAACTTGTTTATTGTCCTTCCACGAAACTGCAGATATGTCCACATTATTTAAATTGGTGACATATTCTTCATATGTTCCTCGAGGTATAGAACTTTTCATAAAGTCTTTTTTATCAGGTAATTTACAACTTTTCCCAAAACGATTTCGCTGTATGGTTTCTAAAGAATGGATTCCTACAGTGGCCAATTGATATATTAGGGGCAAAGATGTGTAATAATTATCGAAGTATACGATATGATTCCTTTGCCTAGGAACCACTCTGATCAATCTCATGACAGTTAGTCCAACAACTCCTATTTCAGGTTCACTTGGTAGTCTCTCGTCATCTTTTTCTTTACCCACGTATATTATAAAATTATATGAATATCCCAGTAAGCTACAGAGGATAAATAATTTGAAACCCCATTTGTGAGGCTTGTTCAGCATATATTGCTTCAAAAAGTGTCCAACTTTTGTTGAGCCCATTTGTTCATCGATTGACAAGCGTTGGTCAATCGCAACACTAGTAAATGTATTGTTCAAATGTGTTATCACTGGCCGCAATTTGTGCAACTTGTCGAACTTGTCGTAGTCTGGATGGTCGACTGGGAGATGTTTCGAATTGTCGTTGAAATGCAATGTCCTCCTAATTTTTTCAAATTTATTCACGGGCATAGTATCTGGTATTGGGCCTAACCCAAATTTGCCCCAGTATGAACGAATATTGGGGTAGTGGTAAACAGACATAAAAGTGATAATCCCTAAATATTTTCGCAAGTCTTCTACTGTGAATGATTCTACTCTATTAAAACTAAAAACTTTTGAAACTTTAGCTCTTAGCGGGAAAAAAATGTACTAAAAATGCATGAAGGGTCGTTTTCGGCACAAAGGTATTCTGGCGTTTTTATGAGTAAATGATTGAAATGTGAAGTAAAATAATAATAAACACATATATTTGATGAACTTACCTGCTAAAATATTATTTTTACTTGAGAGAATATAATAAACGGACTTGGATTTTTTACGATTGAACTTTGGTAACTTCGCTTGATGCCAAGTACTCAAACCTCTGTCATAATTTGACAGATAAAATATACTGGTAATACAGACTAAAGGCTGATATTCTCGTATTTTTTTCTTCATAGCTAACAGATTAAAAATGTACAGCTAATAACATGACAGTTTAATATTTGGCGGGTTATTCGAACTCAAAGTTATTGTACCGTTTTTGGCACAAGATGCATTTAGGGGTGAAGCAATGTTGTTTTGTATAGTAAATACTTTATTATTAATATTTAATTGCTTACCGATTATTACACCAATGTGCCGAGGCACACACTTTGCGGAACACGTGGTCATTAATTGGTGTGCCGCGGGAAAAATCAATATCTTATAAAAGTTATAATGGCACTATGGCAGTCGGAAATAATGTATTCTTTGATACCTTTCACTTCACAAAACTTATCGGAACTTTACTTTCAAAGCAACAAACACTATAAATAATATAAATTTATTTTATCCTGTTTAATAATATGCTAAAATTAATTATTAAAATTAAATTACAGTTTATTTTTTTGTTTGATTCTTATGTTTTATGAAAGTAGCTATCCTATAAGTTTTTGTTACAGTGTACCGAGTAGTACCGACACAGTCCCTAAGCTACGCAACGGTGAATCACGCGCCACGCGAACGAGCTAGACGTTTTGTTTTAATTATATCGTAATCTCATATCTCGTATCGTATCGTATATAACTTATGCTTTAAAATGAAGTATACATTTCTAAATTGATTAAAACTTAAGAATAAACGATAATTAAATGATTAAAATTAGATTTTTTATTTATAATGTACCTCTGAAATTGCCCGATTTCGTATGTGTACCTTGAACACAAAAAGTTTGCGGAACACAACTACTTTGCTTGTTACACTAGGTACAAAATATATGACTAACGGACTACCTATACAAATTAATACAAAAACATAAACAAAAGAACACTTAGGCATCGTAATACTCGACTAAATCATGGTATTCCACTTAGAGCACCGATTTCAACCGCACTTAAGGGAACTAAAGGTGCACTTACGGCACCGAAACAAAACTGTTTTGGTACGGTAAGTGCACCGTAAAGTGGTATAGCTGAGGTGCCATTCGCTCAAGTGCTGATCAAATTGGTGCCCTAAGTGGAATACCTCAAAATACGTTTGTTAAACTAGAGGGTCTACAAGGCCTTTAATTGAAATCGTCATCAGTGTCTGCCTTAGAAGAGAGTTGTTTGCCCTGTAGTGGTATTTTTACAGTTGAACAAAGAAATGACTAATTACTATAAATTTCTTTAATTATGTGAGCAGTGGTGGCCCAGTGGCAACGGCCGAGACTTACGACTTGTAGGTTACGACCTACAAGTCGTAAGTCTCAGCCATTGCCACAAAACAAAGCGCCTGTCTGGGTTCGAGCCTACAGGCACTTTGCTTTGTGTAAATTATTTCATCGCCACTGCTCTCAAAACGGTGAAGGAAAACATCGTGAGGAAACCGGCATGTCCTAGAACTAAAAATTCGAAGACATGTGACATCTTCCAATCCGCGTTGGGCTCGCGTGGTGGATTACAGCCCACTCCTTCTCACAGAGAGTAGGCCTGTGTCCCAGCAGTGGGAACTTTATAGGCTGATTATGTGTTTTGACTTTAATAAAAAAAAGCAACCGAATTGAGAACCTCCTCCTTTTTATGAAGTCGGTTAAAAATAGGTATTGTATTTGAATTAATTATTGTTGTTTTAGTTTGTTGTCTATGGAAACGCCTGTAATCCCTGAAAGGTGAGGTGTACCTATAGTAACGTAAAATTCACATTTCGCCAGTTATGTTGAAGTTCCATGTAATAAGGGGCGAGCCTATTGCCATCAACCGGACACAAATCCAGACTCCGGGCTGCCTGCCGGGGTCGCGGGAAGGTACTTATGGGTCACCGAGGCCCCCGCAACACAGGCAACAGGAAGGAATACGGGTGGGTTTTAGTCAGTAAGAGTCTGACACGCCCTGCCGCTCCGCCCAGAGCGGGAGAAGTTATTTGATGATTTCCCACCCTCAAAAAAAAAAAAAAAAGACTCCGGGCTGCTTCTGAGAAATTCCCGATGGAAAACTTTTTCCCGACCTGCAGGCTTAACACGAGCACCGTTTTGTCGACGGAAGAATAGACAATAACGTTCCATGTAGAAAGTACGACGGCAGTAAAGTAGAAAGAGTCAACTGCACTTTTTACGAAATTCACTCTTTTACATAATTTGACTCAGAATTCTTTGTTTTCTGTTTTATTCTCAATTTTTACTGATATTAAGTTACGTATATAAAGAAAATTAGGTACAACAATTTATCTCAAAGTGTCGAATTACATAATTTTGGAACAAAAAAATATTATACGTAGTAATATTGGTCTCAACCATTTCCTTGGTACAGCCCTATTAACTAAGCTATGTAAAATAGGAGAAGATAGCTTTGTTCCTCTATTAAAAATCACAGTTTTGCGTTCAAAGCGCTCTCCTGTAAAATCATGCTTTTGTAGATCACCGTATATTGTGGCCGTCGAGTAGAAAAATGCAAATTGTCTTCACTACCCTAGACAACTGTCAGTTGTCAGTGTGATTTTGACAGTTTGGGATAGAATAAATTCTTCTGAAATAGTCTACATAAAAAGGACCTAGACAAAGATCGTTAGAAACGTAAGACAAAATGACAGATTGCAGGATTTCTACGGTGCGATGTCAAAAATTAAGAAACGAAATGTCAGTTTGTATTGAAAGAGTTGTGTCTATTCTTCGTAGGAATAGAAAGCGTCATGCTAGGCCTGCTGGGAATCGAACTCACCACCATATTTTTTTTTTTTTGAGGGTGGGAAATCATCAAATAACTTCTCCCGCTCTGGGCGGAGCGGGAGGGTGTGTCAGACTCTTACTGACTAAAACCCACCCGTATTCCTTCCTGTTGCCTGTGTTGCGGGGGCCTCGGTGACCCATAAGTACCTTCCCGCGATCCCGGCAGGAACTCACTACCATGAGGTCATGAGTTCAGCAGTAGCGGTTGCGAACGCTAGACCAACGAGGCAGTACCTAACAATTGTTATCAATTTGGCTATAGTTACAAATTATAGCCAACTGTTACTGAAATATCCTACCTACTTTATCTACCAACTAAATATTTGCATTCCGTCTCTAAATGGCGGAATTTATCTTTGCGCTGAATTTTTAACCGACTTCAAAAAATGAGCATAATATGATAATATACATTTTAAATTTTAGGTTATTTAATTGTTATTTTAACATATCTTGTATCTACCTACCTACCACATTTTATACAAATAATTAATTTTAATTTGATTTCATCAAAATATACGTTTATTTTCCTTACTTATTGGCATAGGGGGTTTACCTACACGCAAAAGTCACTGAGATATCATCTAGATAATAATTTATTACTTAATCATTGCATATGCAATTATTTTGATTTTATTATCTTTATAAATAAACAAGGCATGCTTCAGTGTGTCGAAATATCCCGTTTTAATGATAAACTTGTTGCAATGGTATACAAATCTTTATTTAAACACCATGGGTCTGGAGTACCTCAAGGAAGCGACTTACCAAGTATAACAAAGCATAAGTGCGTACTATTTGCAGATGATGTGTTAATAATAATACCGGAACATTACAAAAAATTACATCAACAAGAAGTAAATCGAACTATCAACGATATAATAAATTGGCTAAATGAAAACAACTTAAAAGTAAATCTATCTAAAACAAAATTCATTCAATTTATAAACCCCCCAAATATAAATTTAAACTACAATAACGAAATTATCAATAACGCAAATAGTATAATTAGGACTAACATTAGATGAAAATTGTAATTGCAATATATTTTCAATATGTATTATATTGAAAATATATGTAAAAAAATAAACAGATTTGTATACGCTCTAAGAGAACTACGCAAAACAGCGAATGAAGAAGCTGCACTCAACGCCTACCACGGCTACGTAGCGTCTGTACTGCGGTACGGTTTACTCTTATGGGGTAACTCGTCTCACATTCAAAGAGCTTTCATAGCGCAAAAAAAATGTCTGAGAGCAATAACTGGGGCGCCTCCGTATGAGAGCTGTAGACCAATTTTCAAAAAGTTAAAGGTTTTAACGCTAGCTTGTATTTATATTTTAGAAATAGCCAGCCATATTTGTTAGGAAAAATTCACACTTCTTCTCCACAGTAGCCGAAAACAATAGATATACAAAAAGGGACCCCACCAAGTTAAAAAACCAATTTTGTATAGTTAAACTATTTCACGAAGTCCTGTTGGTTATTGCAATTTGAACCTTATGTTTAGCGCCATTACAGCGACAAGATAGGACTTCATGAAATAGTTTAACTATAACAACACTCTCCACTTCAGAAACAACTACCTTATGTCCATAAAAATTTACAACCATATTTCTAAACTAATAAGAGAGAGAGAGAGTTTATTTTTTGTAGAAATGAAATGGTAGTTCCATTTAATTTGTACAAAAAAAATCTAAAAACATGGCTTCTCCAAAATAATTTTTACACTGTGAACGAAGTGTTTGAATTTAAGGGTAATTACAAATTAGATATAATTAGTTAATACAAATGTTGTTGTTATTGTATTTTTATACCTATTATGTTTTTTTTTCGTTTGTTTTGTATAGTAGAGTATACATTATTGTATCTTTTGTCTATAGTGTAAGTGTTTTGTATTGTTTATTAGAGTAAAAGTAGTTTATAAATTTTGTAGGTGTATAATTATAGGTTTTATACCTACCCATTGTACGCTAGATATTCGTATGCCGCTTTTAGCGGCGGATGTGTCCTGAGCATAACTTTAATAACCAACTTGTACCTACCATATCCGACGAATAAATGTCTTAGTCTTTGTCTTTGTCTTGTCTGTCTCGGCGAATTGATCTAGAAAGCTGCTGAAGAAATATTGATGCGTAGTTTGTGTAGATGATAATTTATTTTATTTCTGTAAGAAGGTTTGTACAAACACCTTTACACATCAATCATATTTTTAAAACGAGATGGCGTTTCCTATCTGACTACTCTGAAAGGCCGAAACAAACTTAAAGGTTACAGTCTCTTTAAAAGTCCAGAAATAATCTTGGTCAGATCATGTGAAGACCATGTAGATTGGTATCTGAAATGGTCTTTTCAGGAAAGAACCACACAAATTTGAGGACCTGTCCAGTCAGTGCACGCATTTGTCAGTTATCGTGCACCTAAACTGAGAACTTATGGAGCTCAACGATGCGACGAACAACACCAAAGAAGAGGCATTTGGGTAGGCGGCATAAATGACTAAAACTGCCATCAATAACATTTGTTCTGAGAAAGAAACAGAGCAAAAAAAAAAACAATGACCAAATAGTTCACATTCACAATAATTAAAACAGTATATTATGTCATACTTTTTATGTAAATATTCATGTCATATTGGTAAATTGCTTTACTACGCAATTTACCATTATGACATGAATATTAATGGTTCCATCAAGGAATATCTTCCTACCGGAAGATTAACTAACCATAACTGGGTCATCATTGATCCAGTGGGTTTGGGTTCAAAATCTGGCAAGAATTAGTTTTTGTGTATTTTCTACTTAATAAATTTTATTTTTTTATTAATCTCCTTGGCTATATAACGTTGACAAAGTAGGAAAATATCGTGTTTTGTAAGGTTATCTCAGACTAACTTATTTTAAAATCGCGAATCTTGGAATCATGTATATTTGTTTTCAAGCATAAGATTCTTTTTCAACAAGCGACAAGCTACTATGCCCCTCGATCTCACAATAACAAGTTATATCAACCCAAGACTAATCACACACGCACATCCAACAGCAGCTGTGCATCAAATTGCACAATAAAATTCCGAGTACAATAAAAAAAAACCATTTTTAAATTTAAGCGTAATTCAACAAAATTTCTCATTGATAAATATGCCTGTGTATTGTATTTGAGTTCCTAGAATATAAGTTGTAAATAGGGTCTTGACGCAGAACGTCACTTTCGCAAAATGTGATCGTGAAAAATTTGGTCACTTTCGCATAATGTCACTTTCGCTCAACGTTATTTTCACACAATGTCACTTTCGCAAAACGTCATTTTCGTCGTCTTACAGGCTTCATAAACCTTACTTAACATTTAAGCAGTATAGTTTAAGCAGTGATTAAAAATATTTGCATTCATAAACGCTTAAACGCTATTTAGCGCTAAGAGTTCGCTAAGCAATTGATTACAAACTGTCAAAATTAAAAACTATCGGTGCCCCGCTAAAGCTTGCTAAGAGGCAAAATGGCGGATTTATTTGAATCATCTGATCGAATCGATTCAAAAGGATTTTTGCGTGCTTGTGTGTTTTTCAAAATATGGATTTCTACAATCTTTTACGGGTTTTCCAAAACTAAGAAACCCTTTTTACCAAGGCTAATATGTGCCGCATCATACATTTGGTAAGACCTGACCTGCAGGTGGATACCCGTGGCGGCGGTATCCCAGTAGAACTGCAAGTAATGACTGCAATCAGATATTGGGGTCGTCATGAGGTAGGGTATTTATTATTTTGTTCAATTTCTAAGCATGTGCGAATTCACGGAGAGTATTTATTTTTTAGATCGAAGAAGACTTTGCGGACATACACGGCATGAGTCAGCCAACCATGTCACGCTTGGCCCGTAAAATGCCCATCGCGTTAGCTTCTAAAAGTTCCAGATTCATAAAAATACCGTCGAATATGACCGAAGAAACCAACGCAATCCGCAAATTTGAAGCCATTTGCGGCCTTCGAGGGATCTATGGTGCAATTAAAATAAGGAAGGTTGGTGGAGATGTGGGTCAATACCACGTTAACCGAAAGGGACATTACTCCATTAATACTCAAGTAAGTAAGATAAATCATTAAAATGAGTAGGTATAGGTAAAACAACATACGAGTACATGTGTATTGGAATAGGAACCGATTGCTAATCTTAGGTATAGTATTTATGATTGTGTGTGCGACTCATCCCTCTTTTTTTCTTTTAGGCTTCCTATTTAATTTATATCAATACAATCATTCATAGGTTATCTGTGATGCTGACCTTAAGATATGCGGCATTGTGTGTCATTGGAGGGGCAGTACACATGACGCAAGGATATGCAGAGAAAGCTCAATTAAGAGTAGGTTCGAAGAGAATGAGTTTTTGGGGAAGCTCATCAGTGACAGCAATATCCATGTACCTCTTATCTTACAACGCCTGTTTTAAGGTCAAGAACTGAAGAAGAACGGCGTTATAACTAACAGCATATCTAAAACCGTAACGTTGTCGAGCGATGTTTTGGTGTTTGGAAGCAACGGTTTCGGACATTGCTGGAGGTGATGAGGGGTTCATATGATCAAGATCGTCATTGTTGCTTGTGCTGTGCTGCATAATCTGGCAATTATAATCAAAGAAGAACAAGGTGTATATTTATGAAAGATTCCAGCTAAATTGAATAACCTTTTATTGTACACACCTACACTAAGATCTATCACCAGCAAGGGATTTGGCGAAAATCAAGTGCGAAAATGCAACTACTACTAAGTCGCACCTGATAACGATGTTATCATTGATGACGAGATGGCAAGAATACACAGAAATGCTTTTATAGAAAATAATTTATTTTGATATATGCACCTTACTTAAATTTGTTTTTTTTTTAATATACTAATATTTAATTACAAAAACAAACTTATTTTAATTTCATAATTTTTGTCTTCTTCCAATCTCATAAGTACTATTCTTCTCTAATGCAACTCTCTTTCATTTTTCATCTTACACTCATGTGCTTCTTCACAATGGCTGAATAGATTTCAATGAAGTATAAACTAAGAAGAAGTACCTATAAGGGGGTTTGTCGAGAGATGTAGTCCTTATAATAATTTGAAACATAAAAGTGGAGCGATCGTAACACGATCGCAGCGTGCTCGGCCTCCTAGGTGTAGCGGGAGCCGACAAGCCACGCGACCGAGCGCTGGCGACGGGAAGCCAGCAAAGTAGCTGCGGCGTGTGTACCGTGCGACTTAACTTTGATGTGGCGACGCGTGCGCAGCACTGTATGTAAGTCGGTACTTACTTCTTCCTTTTTTTATTTTTGTTTGCTCGAAGACTAACCGAAGGGCGAGGATTTTTAGTTTCTGAAGTCTCAGGCTAAAAATATCATAAAACAGGTTTAATAGAAATGGTTCATTAACAATCGCAGCGTGCGCGGCCTTCTAGGTGTAGCGGGGGCCAACAAGCCACGCTTGCGGCTCATGTACCGTGTGACTTAACTTTGATGCGGCGACGCGTGCGCAACGCACCCACCCTTCCGTATGTTTTTACTTACTTCTTCCTTTTTATTTTTGTTTGCTCGAAGACTAACCGAAGGGCGAGGAGTTTTAGTTGAAATTAAATGAAATGATTTTATTTTCTGTAAGTAGGATTGTACAAACACTTTTACACGTCAATCATATTTAGAAAAAAACTAGATGAGCTCGGTGAGGAGTTTCTGAAGTCTCAGGCTAAAATTATCATAAAATAGGTTTAATAGAAATTTTAAATTAACTTGTAAATGAAGATCCACAGATCTAACAAATTGTATACATACGAGTACCAACACAGCAGGAGCTTGTGTTTCATTAGAATCGTGGGGCTTCGACGAATCGTTCAGCTAAAAATGTATTAATAATTTTATTAAAGCGCAGACAATGAATATGTAATAAACAAAACAAAATGGGTTGCCCAATACGCATGCACTAGGCATGCATATCGCGAAATCACAGTTCAACATTATGTAAGAGCATAGTACTGTAGAAATTGTAATAGTATTGGTTTAGCTAACTATATCTATCACAATTAACAAACTTTATAAAGAAAAATCTAGTTAATCAGGGAATCCTATTGATTGCTGTTAACAGAATACGAACCAACAAATTTTGCAGCTACCACCAGCAAATGGAGGCTATTAGATGGCACTTATCAAAATATTTACCTGTTTGGCATACATGGAGTCAGCGTCATAAGTATTGCTATCTACTGTGAACTCATTGGGAATTGCTTCAATGAGTTCGCGGTTTCCAGCAGGCGGGCTTGGTGGGGGCTGTCCACCACCAGTCATCGTCCTCGCTTTCCTGTACACAAACTCCGACTTTTTAGCCTTATTTTTCATATTCCTCCATTGGTTGGATCGTACTGTGTTTGTTAGCGCTGACTGCTTTGAAACTGAAATGATATATGTCCATAGATATGACATACACTCAGATGACTCTATGACGTACATCAAACAGAATCCTAAACCAAACATGAAACAGCGTGCGTACTACAACAACACCTCCCAAGCAAGCTTTTTGGCGGCATTCGTATTCGTCGTAGCATCTTTTTTTTCAATTAGGTATACGAGTATCAGCCCGCTCAAGTACTAGCATTCGTAGTACTTTCTAAAAAGAACATTTTTGTGTTACCCAAGAGTTAGGAAGAAAATGATAGTTTATTATTAGGACAAATTTATTAATTAATTTGGTCAATTTACATAAGTAAGTAAAATTTAGAGATAAATACCTTTTCTTGCTTAGCATTCCGTATTCTTTTTGATTCTTCCATATCGAATAGAATCCAATACGATAGATATATATATAATTTCGAAATTAAATTCAAGTTTGCCTCTGAAAACTCGCGTCTGTCAAAGTCACCACAGATGAAAAATCGTGGTTTGACAACTTTTTTCTTAAAATTTGGGTTTTTAGTCGACTATTTTGATTATAATCTGTGCTGTACGCATATTTTCACCTCTATTTCATTTCGCTACTAATCACCTGCTAACTAGCATTTATAAATAAAGAAAAGTTAATGATTGATATTTTAGTTAATTTTCCCGTTATTTGTACTAATATAGTAGCTTGCACAACGGCACGCAACCTACTTGCTTGCGAGGTATTGTGCAAGCTCATAATTAGAAACTAGCATAATCATAAAATCTATTCCTGTCTACTTTAAAAATAAGAGAAGTATCATCTGCAAACAGTACAACTTCACAGATGCCTTTTATATAGAATGGTAAGTCATTGATATACACTAAGAATAAGAATGGACGTAGTATTGAGCCTTGAGGTACACCTTACTGAACTGGTAGCTCGGAAGATTTCATATTATTAATATTTACACATTAGAACCTTTTATGTAAATATGAGTTTATTACTTTGAGGTCTTCGCTTTGGATACCGTAATGACGTAGTTTACGCAAAAGCGTGTCATGGTTCACGCAATCAAAGGCTTTAGAGAGATCACAGAAAACTCCAATAGCATTTTCGAACGACCTTATATTTTATAACTGTCACGTAGACAAATACACCTTGTCGTTTATGACACCCAACTTCAAGTGACATTCAACCTTAGGGTGATAAAGTCTTCCGCTGACGCAGGTCCTCACCGGACACGGCAGCTTCGGGAGGTTCCTGTGTCAGATAAGGCGGGAGGAAACGCCCGGGTGTCATCACTGTGTGGATCGCCCGGAGGACACGGTGGAGCATACGGTGGAGGTCTGCCCGGCTTGGGCAGAGCACCGCCGTGTCCTCGTGGAGGCGATCGGCGGCAGAGATCTCTCGCGTCCGGCCTTGGTTCAGGCCATGGTACGGAGCGAGAGGGCATGGGCAGCCGTCACCTCCTTCTGCAGCAGTAATGCTCGCCAAGGAGGAGGCGGGACGGTTGAGGGAAAGGCAAATTTCGCCCTCTCGCCCCTAGCCGCCGCAGGAGACGCCCTGGGCGTCGGGAATCCTGGGCGGATTTCCGGCCACCGTAGGAGCGGGCTTGCGGACCGTGAGCAATGGGTAGCTCACCGTCCGGTAAGGACCAGGCCCGGGTCGACGGCGCGTTGTATTCCACGCGCGCCTCAAAGAGATGTCATCAGCACAAATGTAGGGGTTCACTAGGGCCGATGCCTGCCGGGGTCGCGGAAAGGTACTAAAGGGTCACCGAGGCCCCTGGCAACACAGGCAACATGAAGGAATACGGGTGGGTTTTAGTCAGTACGAGTCTGACACATCCGCTCCGCCGAGAGCGGTAGGAGTTATTTAATGAGTTCCCATCCAAAAAAAAAAAGGTCGGTTATATATCGTTATAAAATGAACACGATAACACTAACTTTAGTATCAAAAAGTTAATGGAAGCGCTTTGAACTTCCCTGATCTTTCAGGTTGATTGAAGTCATTGGGTTTTTTCATATAAATAATCAATCTGTTTTTAATATAACTTTATTAAGAACATTCCATTAATTTAATATCTTAAAATATTTTAATCTAATTTTATATACTAGGTCAATCTTGATTGTATACAATTTGCATGCCTTACGGTCGAATCACTTGAAACATGTACATTTAATTTTAATACCACCATTGTAACAGTGTTTTCTGCAAAAATAAATGATTTGATTTGATTTGATTCATTCAATATTTAATGTATTTATTTTTTACCTGCTATCTATTCTTGCACAATAAGTGTTCGTCCAATTTAATTTAGTTGTATAAAGGTATCCTAATGATTGCTTTAATGATTGTTTTTCATGTGTGCTCTTTTAATTGGTGATTTAAGCGGAATGTCTCACTTCTCCGCATCTACCCACTTTTCCCTCTGTATCGTGGTTGCGATTATAAACAAAAACAAATCGGTTAATTCACTGTCGACAATCTGCATAATGATTCGCAGTTAACCTAATATTCAGGCTTGAACTGTGAACTACGAATCAAAGATCTTTTTCATAGTGAATGCCTGTGCGTTTTATTGAATAAAATGGTGAATGGAAGGCGTTGTGCTGTGTAGTCCCCTGCAGAGAATACGACCTATGATAACTTGTTTGTCCCCCATATCAACTTATTAGTAAGGTTAAGTGTGTCTGCTGTAGTTTATTATCGCCATGGATGCGCCTGCTCGCTCTGATAAGCCTTGTGATAAAACCGTAAAACTTGACATTTTAATTATGCAAAATCATCATTATATACAACTCTAAATACATATTGACATTGATGAATATTATAAACAAAATTACGTGAATATTTATGTACCTTGAAAAGTATTATAGGTATTACTTTAATTATTATGAATGTGAGCACTATGTGGGTGATTTTTATTTATTTCTTGTTGTTTTTTTTTTCTCTTAGTTTTAATAATTGTCTGGCGTGTTGAGTACTTTATACGGCCAACCCAAATATCTATTCCTTGGTATTGTTCGTCGAGTGGTTGAGCTCCTTAAGTTTTGAGTTGAGCTACACGATTACTGACAAATGCTTGCACTGACAGGACAGATCCACTCAAATTTGTGTGGTTCTTTCCTCAAAAGACCATTACAGACATGGATCTACATGGACCTTAAGATTATGCCTGGACTTTAAAAGAGACCCTTTTTTTTTTTTTGACCCTTCTCATTTTTTTAATATTTTTTTTTTTTAATATGACGTGTAAAATGATTCTGATATCCTATTTACAGAATAAACAATTTCATTTCATTTCATTTCGATGGGTGACCACTTTATGACATACTAGCTTTTGCTAGTGGTTTCTCCTGCATGGAGGTCGGTAATTTATTGTTATTTATTAATTTATCATCACTATCATTACAGGAATTTCCTAATGCAATAGTGTGGCCATAATTACCGTTTTCAATGTACATCGTGGTTTCTGAGAACTCACTCGGAGAACAATTAAAAGGATCTATGCTGCCTGCTACGTCATTAAGGTCACGCGTTATAGGGGTTTTACTCAGTGGATTGGTCCTACTACTGGGCACCGCCAATAGACGTGGCCGTCAGCTTCGCAATACATAATTGTCGGGCACGCACAGGCTTATTTCTTTCAATATACCAGGGGGGTAACCATCACCTCTTATAGCAGTATTATTTCAATATTACTTCAGCGTGAGAAAGAGATAGAGCTACAAGTCCTGTATAGCTCCATCACTTTCCCACTGTCTGAAGTCTTGGCACGCAATAATTATCCCAACGAACTACTGGGATAAAAAGTATCCTATGTCCTACCCAGCATCCTAATTACGTGACACTTTCTTACTTCCATACTTCTCTTTTACTCGTCATCTCGTTAGTCGCGATCTTTCTAACCATATCATCTTTCACACAGTCCATCCATGGTTTCTTTGGTCTTGCCCTACTCTTACAGCCATCCAAATTCATGTTCAAAGCTTTCCTGGCGACATTTCCCTCATTTCTCTGCATCACATGCCCATACAACACAACAACATATTTCTATGCAACTTTTCAGTCACCTCTTAGGGATCGTTCACTAATCACGTGATATTTTTAGCAACTTTTTAACTGGCCCCTGTTTGATACGTGGTGAGGTTTTAGACAACCCAAAATCACGTCTATTTTTTTGTGTATAAAGTATCTTAAAACCTTTCAGAATATTTTCTCTTTAAATACAGATATAATCTTGTGGCTAAGTAATAACAGCCGCACGGGTCGATCGATCAGGTTAAGCTACGCTTTCCGCGGTTGGTCCGTGGATGGATGACCATCGTTAAGCCGTTGGTACCGGCTGTCATTTGTAGATCTTTGACAGTCGTTACGGGTCGTCAGAAGCTCGAAAGTCTGACAACCAGTCTTACTAAGGGGTATCGTGTTACCCAGTAAATGGGTTGTGGAGGTCAGATAGGCAGTCACTCCATGTAAAATACTGGTATTCAGCTGTATCCGGTAAGACTGGAAGCCGACCCCAACATAGTTGGGAAATGGCTAGGCAGATGGAAATACAGATATAATCTAATTTATACCTATATTTAAAGTAGAAGAGTCAAGGACACGCGCCGGTTTTTGATTTAGAAATCGCGCGTTCTACGAAAAAAAAAATACACGTGATATCACACTACACCCCACCCTACCTACCCCTTATGATATTTCGTGATTTTTTTCCGAAATCCATCCCCCCTTCTAGCCTTACGTGGCTAATAGACGATCCCTTTCTTATTCTAACGATTCGCGTAACACCACAAATCCCTCTTAGCATTCTCATCTCAGCTGCATGCAATTGCCTTTCATTCATCCCTTTTGTAGCCCAACATTCATGTACAAGATACATTACGAGAAAATTTATACATTATTTAGGAAGCCGCGACACTGTAACTAAACTCGACATTTAATCTATTATCCGCATTGGTAGAGTTATTTTTAGATATCGTAGAGTTGACCTTCGGAACTTCTAAAAACATTTGAATAAACAACTGTCAGATACTAATATCATTAATGAGTTAGAGAAATAACGGTTACAAAGTATCAATCTGTACTACCGGCAGCTAAGAGCTAATGGCGCTTAAAGCGCCACCTGACGGATTTATGGATTAGTTACAATTAAAGTGATTTAAAATAGGCCAAAAACAGCGTCAGTTATTCGACTCGAAACTCGATTCTCTGCGATAGTTGAGAAACGAGCGAGCGGATTATAATCACTGGAATCATATCCTTATTCATCACTCACTGTTCAGTCGAGTCAGTTAAGACCCTCCTGATGGCAACTTGAGCATCGCGCGCAGGCGGTAGTCATGTTTCCGCGGTAACGAAACCATAGCGAGATCTAATTCGATCCCAACGCCATCTATCGAGCTAGGGGTCAGTTTTTCACAATTTTTTTTTAAACGCTTCATGAGTTTGAAAAAGTCGTCTGTTGAACAACGTAAATACGTTAATGTTGTTGAACTGCCAAAATGAAAGGCATTGCAATCAGTTGCGATTGTATGTGTGCGACGCAATTATCCTGCTGGTTGTGGTCTATCCATGTGCGAAGTTTCATCTAAATCCGTTCAGCAGTTAAGGCGTGAAAGGTAACAGAGTTTCAGACAGAGTTACTTTTGCATTTATATAGTATCTACAGTATGTATGCCATAAAGTTGTCACTCAACGCCGTTGAGTCAACGGCATTGTAATATTAACTAAAAAAGTCTCAGAGAACACCAGGATAGGTGCGAAGCTACTTCAGTCTGTTTCCTATAAGTTGAAATTTCTGCAGTTTCATAAAAAAACTATGTTTATTAAATAAGTACTAGGGACACATATTATTCTCGTGGACTTCGTGAATCGAACGATTTGTTTATCAGTTGATTATAACGAAATCATTGTAGACACACATGGCCACTGATAAGTTAGCGTCAGCGCACGCTGTTAAGGGTCAATTGATAAGCTGTGCAATGATTGCACGATTTCTTAGCTGTTACACGTGACTTTGTTGACATGATGTTGTGGTTCCCCGTATTACGACTTAGAGCCATTTTTGGTCCTTAGAGCCACTTGACTATGGGGGCCACTATTGGGCGGCAAGTAAGAAAAAAAAAAAACATTTGCTAACTACCTTGAGACATAAACGCTTACTGTGAAGGTCTCAATTCTTATTTTTTTTTAATGATTTTAAAATAAATAGTTTTAAAGTTATTTAAGAAAATAGATGAAAATTTACCATTGTTCCATTATCTCCGAAACTACTGAGCCTAAAATTTTGAAAAATATCTGAATATTGTTTATAGGCACTTATAGATTGCAGGAAAACATATTAAAAGTCTACAGTCTTACAATAACATGGTAAATCTCTCCATATTATGCGTACAAACTTACATTTGTAGTTGGAATGTATGGGAGAACGGGATCCTGCCGTTTTGCCGAAAAGATTTTGCCAAAATTTCACTACCCAAACAAATTTAAGCAACCTTTTTTTATACCAATGCAATGTTTGGAATGATTTTATTAGGCACATTTTCATTTGGTCACATTTTTACTTGGCATTATATTATCAAGGATAATTTAGGCATTTGGTCATTAATCAAATGATTTATTACAGCAAACAATCTTTAGCCAATAAACGTTAGAGAATGTGATGTGTGAATGAGACGTGCTTGAATTTGTCTGAAACAAGTCAAATTGATGGTTACTTATGGAACTAGTTACGAGTAGGTTAATTATTTTAAATAATGGTTAGGTTAGGTTAGGTTAAAACTGTGACCTCCTACGCACGAGCCGAGCGAGTGAAACGAGCGGTGCCGCGGCAGCGGCCGGCGAGTGCCAGAAACGAATAGATTATATAGAAAAAAGAACCGAACTAGTTAGACGAAGTAGAAATGTTTGTAAATGAATTCCAACTGAAATATTTGACTAAATAAAAATTGGTAAAAGTACTAGTTGGTAAACAAGTTATTGTTTAAACGTTCACTTGCCAAACATTAGGTTTGCGTTACAATTATTTGTGAAGAGATTATTTGCTAAGTAATAATTTGGCAAACGAAATTATGCGGAACATTTTTTGGGAAATGATAATTTGGCTATTTCTTTTCGATGAAACGAGGGAGACCCATGGGTGAACATGTTTTTCTCTATTACTGTTATTTCCTTCTTCTTCGTCTAAGATTGTTCTTGGGATAAATTCATCCCAACTACAGCACCTTTCATTGTACCAATACTATGCTAATGTGGACCAATGAATATATTTGGTGGATATCAAACGCATAGCACGGCTCTGGGGGAAAAGCCCCCTTAGAGTCATGTGCCTTCGTTATACGGATAGAATACCAGAGGGTCTAGACAAGTGGTAATCGCTTTGCAGTGCAATGATTGGACATTTTTTCACATTCAGCATCCACGCACACTCTTTTAAATCAACATATTATAGTTACAAAATATTGTTATCATAATTCATTTTGAAATTATACATGTGAGAACGATGCAAAACGTAAAAGCGTCCGTAATAAATGGATAAAAAAAAAACAATTCAAAAATTAAAATAAGCCGTGGCAGCTAAGAGATGATTAGTCTCTACTGACGGCGCCAGTTTACGAACATGACGCATGGATTAGCACCATTCAGCTCAACCATTTTGAAGGGAGCTAAATGATCCAACACACGCGCCACCATCAGCGAGACATTAGAGTGAACACGACATACTCTCAGCCCCCAGGGCACATTCAAGTCAATGAAAGACGTACCCAGTAAATGGTAGCTTTATAGGTACATTGTACTCACATAATAATGTATATTCATAAATAATTAAATAAAAAGCGGCCAAGTGTGAGTCGGACTCGCACTATGGGTATCAAAATAAAATAATTGTCCGTATCGCCGGACAATTATTTTAAAACACAACCCACCTAGGTAGACACCTATTATGGTTCAAAAGATACAACCCTGTGACGGACAAACAGTAGAGTCTTGGTAATAGGGTCCCGTTGGCACATTTTGGGTACGAAACCCTAGAAAAGGTCTTTAAGACGCTGACAACACCTAAACCGCGGTCACTGTCAGATTGCATAGAAAAGAAAGAGAAGCGCGATGACAAAACGCTTGTAATTTATTGCAAAATATGAAGCAATTATCTATTTACTCAAAATTGAGTCGAGTAATCGAAATAAAAAACAACCAAGTTCTGCATTGAAATAAGACGTTCTTGTTATTAATTAAATATGTAACGTATGTTGATATTTAATACAGATATTTTGGATTAGAACTCAAGGTAAGAGGTTAGTTTAACGTTAGTTTGTATCGAGTTTTTTTTTCTAAACGTGTTTTGGTAACAACCAAGTTCTGGGAAATATATTCAAAATTAACATATATTTTTTCCGCTACCACAAACTATCCAGATTTGGCAATTTTTTTTCTTAAGAGAAGCCAATTTTGGTCAATTGGGTCTTGTCAGCGCCTTAAGATCTTCGATGAAACATCCAAAGCAAACTCACGGGGAAACGCAATTTCTTTGAAGCTGGTTTACATTAAATTAGTTAAGTAATGAGTTGAAGTCTCTTGATAATCTATACGTGACACTTCACAACGTAAAGCTGACACTTTTGGGCTGACGTTCGGATAATTACTTCCTGCTTAAACTAAACTCGGTACCTTAATTAATTCATATGAAAATCAGTCTCATAGGCAAACAATGATCCTGTCCAAACAGCGATAAGGAATTAACTCGCCAGTTGAACAGGAACTTTCCATTAAGGTTTAGGTAATCGCCGTTGAACTTGGCCATATAAATGTGATACACAGGTGGAATTAGGTATAGATACTAAAAATAGCCTGTTCATACAAAAAATATCATAAAAATATCTTTAGTAGTTTGAAAATAATATTGTTTTTGATGTTTGGTGTAGACATTATTACTTTCTGAATTTATTTTATATAGTAATTTACTACAATACTTAAATATTATAGAATTGATGTGTATGCGTTCTATTTTAACATAGCATAACATATTTGGCATAACTTACTTGCATTATATGAAGGCGTAATAACAGATTTAATAGTCAATAAAATCATATATCTGCGCCTTAAGTAGTAAGTTGACGATTAAGAGCCGATTTCACTAATGAAACTGAACGTGATCAGGAGTTTAAGGCCGCGCTCAACAGCTGGCAGTGTCAAATGTCAATATTCCACCACAATTTTGACACTGACATCTCTTGAACACGGTTTAGATGTGTGGATCGCGTTCAATTTCATTTCTGAAATTCGTCGTTGTAAAAAAAATGCAACGTGTTTTGTTTTTAAGGTTCCGTAGTAAGTAAGGAACCCTTATAGTTTCGCCATGTCTGTCTGTCCCCGTTGTAGCTCAGAGACGCTTAATACTAGAAAGCTATAATGTGGCATGGGTTAATTACGCCGATATAGTGCTAAAATAAAATCTTGAAAGACATTTTTTTTAGGGAGCCTCCTCCCATGCACGTAATGTGCGGATGACATTTTTTTGTCTCGTCTACCCCATGGTATGGATATCAGGCCGTTCAAAATATTGCGAGTCTGTGAACACCACTTTTCGATTTAAGAATCCGCTTGCTTAATATTACGTGTTAAAGTGCTAATTTTTGTTAGATTTAAGTGTCCCCCCTGCCAGCTAAATGGTGGTTTATGGAGTTGTGAAAACACTCATGACAGTAGTACAGTCAGCGTCAATAATATCGGGACGAACAGACTGTCCAAAATGATCTAAACAACTATGAAAATTAAACTCAATGACACAAGAACTGTTTCAAACTGAAGAAAGTACACGACAACAGTCATTCTGATAAGAATTTTATCAAATCGAGATAAAGTTTAATTTTCTTAGTTGTTGAGATCATTTTAAACAGTCGGTTCGTCCCGATATTTTTGACGCTGACCGTACATATAATGAAATTAAAAGGAAAACTATCACAGCTAAGTGAGCTTTAAGGCGACTAACTGACTGTGACATATATCGATGTATGGGAGAACATGTTTTTCAACTACAATGTTAACTTTGTTTTTGGGATAAATTAATCCCAACTTCTGAACTACGGAACCCTTCATTCCCTTAATGCCACAATTGGCATTAAAAATCTTTTTTACTGACTAAGTGGGAAAAGTACGTATTATTGAAGCTAACTCAAAAACTACCCAAGCAAAGTTAAGGCGATATCATAATAAATTGGAGACTTTTTCGTA
Source organism: Atethmia centrago (assembly GCA_905333075.3). NCBI lineage: Eukaryota > Metazoa > Arthropoda > Insecta > Lepidoptera > Noctuidae > Atethmia > Atethmia centrago. The sequence goes on from HG995385.1 coordinate 24,167,495, forward strand.
ACCATTTATTTCACTTTTACATCATGTGTGGATTTATTTTTTGGATATATCCAAAAAATAAATCCTTCACTATTTGATTAATACTCTGACTGAAGGAAAACGCAATTGGGTTAATTTAATTCCGAAAATACCTCTACTTTTTATAATTTTTTTCTGTATTTCTAAAATCCTAAGTAATTTTATTGCAAAATTGCATTCAATTTGTGTATATTAGGTAATTGAAAAATCTGGCTGATTTTTTTTTTGAGACAGCTTTATTTTTTGTTTTTAAACAATTTTTATTTGGTTTGGCGCGGTTGTATTATTTTGGTTCCAGCGAATTGTTGGGCTCTCTTTTTTCGCATGTGGAAGTAATTGAGTCTGTCACTTTCTTATGGCGCCCAGTTAAAATAAATAAAATTTATATGGGAACACCGCGCAAGCTTCCTCAACCAAATGAAAAAATATTTTTCACGAATTAACAGAGAAATCGGTGAATTTACATAAAAAAAAAAAACAAATAGTCGACCATAGAACCTCCGCATTTTTTGAACTCGGTTAAAAATAGAACGTGTTGCATTTGTTTTTACAAGGACGAAATTCACGCTAAGCTCGCTACTTAACTAATGTAAATCAGCCTTATCGGAGAAAACAGTAGACAGTTCATTCATAAGTCATAACAACATCACACCTGTAATTTCCGAAGGGTTCGGCAGAGATGTACTCCCGAATCCTTCGGAACAGCCACATTTCACCAGTAACAATGTTCGTCTAAAAGGCTCGTCCCCTATTACATGGGACTTACCCATGTAATAGGGGACGAGCGTTTTGCCATCATCTGAGCACAAATCCAGAATCCAGGCTGCTACTCAGAAATTCCTGTTGTGAAAAACCCAATAACAAATATAATAAAATATGCCCCACCTGAGAATTGAACCCAGGACCTCATGCTCAGCATTAGCGCTTCTGACCACGTTGGTCTACAATGAGACATTCATCTATACAAATAAATACAATTGAAGTGTCTGTCTGTAATGTCAAAAAAGCAGCTTTTTACTAAATGCTTATGAAAGTATATACGGTACATATAACAAAAAACAATTATTTTTTGTCTGTTTTTCCGTCTGTTTGTTCCGGCTAATCTCCGAAACATCTAGACCGATTTTGATGAGAATTTCACTGGTAGATGGCTGATTTTATAAGTCGGTTGACATTTTAGTCAGGATTCCGTGTGTATAATAAAGTTTAATAAATAATTAAAACAGATATAATTATTTAACACTAATAATTATATTTAATTCAAACACTGTTCTTTTTTAAAATTAACTTTATTATACACACGGAATCCTGACTACAATGTCAACCGACTTGCTTCGTAGCCCTACGATCATCGGGGATGTCGCTGCGCCCCCGCAAGGGGGCGCGGCATGCGGATCCGGAGCATCGCTCCCTGGCCGCGGAGGGTATGCGTTAGTCCGTTAATACGAACCCCTCATTTTGGGCGCCTAGTGGCAGTTTAAAAATCGTCGGACGCGTTTTAACGCGTCCGTGTCACTGGTTGCTAAGTGTAAATCTGTAGGCACGCCACGACGCTAGTACATTAGTGCCGCTTTCTACACGACTCCACGGCGGTCAGTCCCCGCAAGGTGAGACCCCTGGTTACCCGGGGGAGGCCCAACGAGGACGACCAGCGACAGTGGAGCCGACTCGACGTTCCTACAGAATAGGTGTATAGTCCCCGCCCGCCCCACTCTCAGATCTAGCCGATTACGGTCCGGACTAAGGAACTGTCGTGTTTGTGTGAACGGCATTGTGTTGTGTCTAACACCGTTCAGTGTCTACGTGCGGCGCAGCCCGCGCCGCGCACGCACGTGTGAGTTAAAAGCTTGTTTAGTAATGGGTGTCTGGTTTAATTACGTGACGCGCCTATATTATCTTAGCACACGACACATAATAGATGTATGTCATCTGTAGATTTCTATTGAATCGAGTAAGCCGCGTGTAACCTGGGTGCGACTTACTCGAGGCGTCCAGTCCGGTGTATGGGGTCACTCGTCTATTACCAGGTCGCGGGGCAAGGGTCTCGCGTCAGGGGGGCGCGTATGCCAGAGCGCTATCTGCTTGACATGGGGCCAAGTAGGCGCGTCGGCACGCGCGTACATCCCCTTCGCGAGGCGCCGCACGAACTCATCCAGGCTCTCGATCCCGAAGTCCCGCTGGATTACATTACATCGTTCCTCACGAAGCGAGGAGCGTCAACAATGGTCCGCAGCGCAATGCTCTGTTGCGCGCGGAGCAGCTTCCGGCTCAACTCGCTCGTGAGGGCGAACCAAGCGGGGGCGGCGTACGTCAAAATTGGGCGCACGTACAGTTTGTACACGTCGAGTTTGACGCGCACCGGGATGCGGGACGAGAGCACAGGTTTGAGCAGGTTGCGGGCGACCCTACCCTGCGCGGCGACCTTGCGGACATGTGGCCCCATAGTGAGCCGACCGTCCATGGTGACACCCAGGTATTTGACCCGGGGCGACCGCGACGATCCTGTGACCATCGCCTGCGTTTTACCCACGTTCACTGATAGCCGCCACTTCGACAACCACTCAGGAAATTGATCGAGCGCGCGCTGCATTTTGACCGCCGCGTACTTCGCAATTTCCCTACGATCACTGGCTCTGCACAGCCTTTTAAAATTAAAAAATTACTTTTGCCCCACCCAGAAATATTGAGAATGTCATAACCGTAATTTCTAAGTGTTGCCAAAGTAAAAATAATACAGTCAGTTGCCATTATGAAAATACATTTAAAAGTTTTTACAATATCAATCATTTGTTTTTTTGGTAGTGTTGCCACAGTGGGTGGAGTGGACTTTGGTATTAAAATAATACATTTAAAAATTGAAATCCAAACTTCCGTAATAATCCATACTTTTTAGTAGACAGAAAAGTGCCTCATTCATTGAATATAAATCGTGAGATTTACTCGTATATTCAATGAATGAGGCACTTTTCCTGTTGACAACGATGCGGACGAATTTTTTGACGCCCTGTGATATTTTGCCCTCCCTTTTTATATAATTGTACATATTATTATTATTTTAAGTTTGTTAGTTTTTAAATGATGTAAGTAGATATTTTCAAAATAAATATATTTATGAATGAGGCAAATGTATTTAGAAAATGCGCAATATATATTTGAAATTGAAACATGAATTTGAAACAAGCTAACAGGAGTAACCTAGCCTAGGTTACTCCTGTTAGCTTGTTTAAAATTCATGTTAGAATCAAATGTCATCATCATCATTCAGATAGGCAGTCGCTCCATGTAAAATACTGGTATTCGGCTGCATCCGGTAGACTGGAAGCTGACTCCAACATAGTTGGGAAAAGGCAGGCAGATTGATTGAACCATACCAAAACAAACCATTATCGAAAAGAGCTGGCTATAAAAAGGCCGGAAACCTTTTCTCTGAATGTCATTGTGATCGACAATAACATACCTATTGATGCGTAAGTGTTTTTCTTACACCTCTGCCGACCCCATTAAAGGTTTCTTTGTGAAGATACGATTGTTACTAAAGGGACGTTAGTAGAAAATATCGTTTTTGACATTTTCCTTCAGTTGGACATTTCTACCGCTTTTTTTATAGTACACGCGGCTCCACATCAAGCTATACATTTTCAGTTTACGCTGACCTCACATTGTACTGAATGTGAGATCAGCGTAAACCTATACAATGCGAGATCAGCTTATACCGGAAATGTATAGCTTGATGTGTAGCCGTGTGTACTATGATAGTAAAAGGTAGCTATGACGAAAATCTATGACCATAGAAATCCAAATTTGTATTGAAAAGGTTAGAAAGAAAAAGTATTTATTGAGACTCGCACAGGAGATCAGAGTCGAGTGTGTGAAATAGTGAGCCCATGGTCGCAAGCAACACGCGTCTTGCGGCAGCGACTTCGGAAAAAGCAAATTAAAGATTTTGTTTAAAGCGTGTAACGCGACGTGACTTGCGCAGTGCGGGTTGGTGGATGTCACATGTCTTCGAATTTATGGTTCTAGGATTTGCCGGTTTACTCACGATGTTTTCATTCACCACTGGTTCTTTGTTGAGGTCAAAATGGGCCAATAAACAGTATTTTAAGTTTATTTTTTTTTATTTTATATAATTCATTAGTGTGCTACTCGCGCAACTCATCAATTTAGCACCAATTTTAAAGACTTCGTAAGCCTCACCAAATAGAAGAGGAGCGATTATTTTATTATTGTTTTAAAGCTCTTCATCACTGAAAACACTCATTCTGCGAATATTGGGGTGACAGAACTAACGAATTATAGTTAGTTCTGTCACCTCAATATTCACAGAATGAGTGTTTTCAGTTGATGAGTCTAGTTGATGTAACTGGGGACCAAAAAGCTGGCGGCTTTCTCGCGCAACGCATCAGCATTGCAATTCAGCGAGAAAATGCCACCAGCATCCTCGGTACAATGCCTCGAGGCTTTTAGGCTTAACTTAGTTTCAATTTAATTTAGTTAATGTTAATAATCATCTTGTAATTTGGTTATGTAAATAAATATTTTAATATACTATAATAGTAATAATATGAATTTTAGAAGAAAACTAATATAACTTAGATAATAAACAATATTGATGCTATTAACTATTTACACTAGGTACTTAATTAAATTACTAACTAAATATACAAATGAATATAAAACAAAAGGACACTTAGGCGTCAAAGTATTCGTCGGCATCGCTGTCATCCGGAAACGTGCCCAGAATACTGGCAGCGTTGCCAGGTTGAATGGCAATGTTAATAATAATAGTAGTATCTAAAAGGTATTCTGATAACAATTATCCCGAGACATTAACAGTTTCATTCTTAAATTAAGGCTAGCTGAACCACCGCGCCCATGCCCAGGGGCTTGCACGATGTTCTACGTGGTAGATGAAACTTTTTATTTATGTATACGAGTAGCTCTGGATATCAGTACGGAGAAGGTACGTCTCTCTCGTTATCATCAGCCATATTTTAAATACTGTGGGCGTACAATGGGAAGTGCTGATGGTTGCACAATAGAAAAACCGTTTGTAGAGTAAATCAAATTATAATTTACTATCAAATAATCACACTGGCTATTCATACACTGTAGGTACACGATACAACTATACGGAATGCGCGACAGTTTCTAAACGTGTTCACTCCTTGTCCGCCTCCGACAAACTGCCCTTAACTCGGGTCGAGCGTTATGTTGTAGACTCTGTCGAGCGCCGCTTGGTGGCGCTGGCGTCCCGATTAGTCAAACGAGTGACTAACGTATTTCCGACTTATACATTATTTTTGTTGAATAGTGAACAGTGTTTTAGAGTGAAAAACAGTGTAATACTGTTTTCAACCGTATGGTTGGCAACCCAACGCATCGTTTGAGGCTGTATTTTGACACGCCTGCCCAAAAAAAGGAGTGTTATGTTTCTGGGTTCATGTATGTTTGTGAGTTAGAGGGGCTTGTGGCTGCGCCCCGCGGTTTCACCCGCGTAAGTCTCGATCCCGTGGGAATATCGGGATGAAATATTGAAAAAAAAATATTTTAATTACCTACCAAACACACCTAAAAGATTTCATAACAATCGGTCGAGCCGTTTCGGAGTGCGACCACAAACACCACGACACGAGATTTTTATATGTATATTAGATTTAACATCACGCTACGACCCTTAGGAGACGAGCAAAAAGAAAAAAAACTGAAAGAATGCTAAGCGAAGTAAATGAGTGGGCGGGCGATGCGATGTGACGCGGTGGGTTGGCGAAGCAAGAAATTTCAAACGGACGAAGTCGCGGGCAGAAGCTAGTCTAAAATAATCAGCTTTATATTTCTAAGAGAAATGAACTTTGACGGACAAACTTACTAAAAGAGCCGATATTTGACTTCATGACTTTGTTAATTCTAACTCAAGACCATTTCTAGTAAATTCTATACGTATGAAATTCCTAGATGTTATCTAAGTTGTCTGTGGACAAAGAACATTCTGAATATTAAACTAATTCCTAAAGATTCCATGTATATGCTTTGAAATTCTATAAGGAGCTTTCAGACTCTAGTCTGACATCTAATCTATACTTATAAACTAATATTATAAAGACAAAAGATTAGTTTTTTGTTTATTTGTTTGTAATGGATAAACTCAAAAACTGCTTATTCAGGTACTGTGTTTATACATTCTTTCACTTCCTAGAAAGCTACATTATCAGCGAGTAACATAGGCTGTATTTAAAAAAAAAAATGAGATCCCTACGAAATTACAATAATGTAACCCAAGGTATCAAAAAATTGCCTATAAAAGTCATTATCGCGTGCGCTGCGAAAACGATTGATGATAAATAAAATAATGTACTACATGTTTATAGTACTCATTATTATCCACAAAAAAGTCCGCGAGGTTATGTGCCTAACTATTATAGTTAAGTCACAATAACCGTTTTATGTTCAAATTAGTCCATCAAAACACGGGTAGAATCGAAAGACATTGTCACTCGTATCGCTATATTAATCCTTATCCAACTAAATAGTTGCATAATCAAGGTTGATTATGAACATGTAAATTCCTCTTTAAATCATTCAAATCGGACCTTTCGTTTAGAAGTTATGACGGGTATTAAAATGTTTAAAGTTAGAAAATGCCATAGAGTGAGCGAACAGCCATACGCTTTCCAGGTCGACGCCAGCAGTCAGCCTCAACCCGGCACTGTACCACATCCGACTCACTGGAGCATAACGCAGCGCCACCCCGACTCACTGGGGAATCACCGCAGACAGTTCCGACCCATCGTTATCTATGCGACAACCGGTTCCGACTCACTGGAACCACATCTGGTACTGGCAAGCATCGCAAGATACACGACTCGGCCCACTTACGACCTCTGATCTCCGGAGGGGAGTGATGTGGCGGCCATCTTCATCGCCCCATGCGAACTACGTTGCACACTTACGTCACGCAAAATCCTGCATCGCGCAAGCAGAGTTTACCGCGCAACTAGCATATAAATCCTCGTCCCCACTAGGAACATTTGTCGAGCGACATGTGTCCCCGGTGACATCGGGCGATGTCGGGCGACGTCGGACGACATCGCCGCGACATTGTTGAAACTGTTCCTTATCACTACTCTTCATCGACTGTGCGACAAGGAACAGTTTCAACAATGTCGCGGCGATGTCGTCCGACGTCGCCCGACATCGCCCGATGTCACCGGGGACACATGTCGCTCGACAAATGTTCCTAGTGGGGACGAGGCTTAATACAACATCCCGACATCAACCGTCGGGCAGTTGCCCACCAGACACGACACCCGTTTGGTCGGAGGATCCTCCCTTTTCTATGGAGGATGAGTAACTTTACAACCTGTTCCTCATGCCTCTATAAGTCTATTAGTTACGTACATATTTTATTTTTTGTGAATTAACATAGGATTTACTACTTTTAGTCCCGGTAGTATGTGTCCATGGGATAATTTCCAACACCCACGCGGGCGAAGCAGACGGCAAAAGCAAGTTAGATAATAAAAGGTATTCTTAGACAGAAATGATTATTTTTTTCTTACTAGATTGGTAATTGGTATACAATCTTTTTATTCTCAGAAACATACTGGTAACATTGATTTGAAAAGTATAAACTTTTCGATTGTGTTTTGTTTTCATTAAAATAAAAGCTAATTATTTTTTCCCGATTTCATGTTGTTTTCGTTGCTTGATACATTTGGTATTTATCTCACTTCTATCATTTTAAGATGTACAGTTTTTGAAAAAATAGTATTTATTATGTCATGGAGCGACGCCATTTGACAGCTGATGAAATGCAGAGAGCTGTAGGAATGCTACAAGCGGGAAGAAATCAGACCTAGGTATGTCCGAATTTTGGTGTCAATAGGAGCGAGATTTGACGTCTTTGGCAGCGTTACGTTTATACAGGGGATCCTGCTGCAGCACCCAGGACGTGGAAGGAGTACAACTGCTCGATAGCACCGATACATAACTAACCGACTGCATCACGTCAGCCGATGTTAACCGCCCGGGAGATAGGTTTAAAGCTACAATTCTCAAGCGGTGTTGTTGTTAGCCACCAAACCGTGAGAAATAGGCTGCATGAATACGGAGTTTTTTTTTTGGGTGGGAAATTATCAAATAACTTCTCCCGCTCTGGGTGGAGCGGGAGGGTGTCTCAGACTCTACTTAATAAAACGCACCCATGTTTTTTCCGTTGCCTGTGTTGCTAGGGGCCTCGGTAACCCTTTCGAACTTTCCCGCGATCCCGGCAGGCATCGGACCCCTACAGTTGTGCTGACGACATCTCTTCGAGGCGCGCGTGGAACACTACGCGCCGTCGACCGGGGCCTGGTCCTTCCCGGACGGTGTGCTACCCATTGCTCACCATCCGCAAGCCCGCGCCTATGGTGGCCGGAAATCCGGAGACAGAGGGCGCGAAATTTGTCACCCCTTGTAAAATTACGTTTATATCTGTAATTTTTATGGTGTACATAATAAAGAGTATTCTATTCTTAAGTGCCGCATGTAGGTATATGCCTTGGTTCGAAGTTCGAACCCACGACTTCGTAGGTTAGGCTCCCGGGCCACCATGACTGCTCTCATAATAACAATTATTTATTTGGCAGAATATGATACATTAATGGTCTAAAGTTTAGTCGATGGTACGAGTATCATAATATTCTGCCAAGTGTGGCGTGCAAATATTAGGTACATACAATTATTACATGATAGGTTAATATTAACATTATTGATTGCATAACTACGAATTAAAATTACAATTTCAGGTATGTCAGTTAAAAATAATATCATAAATACAAACAATTTATTTAAGATGTAAAAAAAAAATAAACTCAAAGCATTTATTTGAAATAAACCAAATACAGGCACTTTTGAAATGTCAAGGGGTTGTTCAGTCAGAAAGATGAAGCTTTGTTGCCCATTCTAAAGCGTAGTAGGTTCCTATCGAGAAGAACGGGCAAGAAACTTCACGGACACTTAAACGTCCAAAGTATCATTTCATTTCAGAGTATCAAAGAGTTAGATGTTAAAGTATAAAAGATTATAATTCAATTATCATGTCAAAGTATCATTTAAATAGCCGTTTAAAGTATAATAACATTTAATACATTGCAAGTCTTTAAGTTTCATTATAAATAAAAAAAAAACTAAATCAAAAGTCATTTATTCAAACTAGGCTGAGAATCAGCACTTTTCGAACGTCAAAGTTACATAAGACAGTCCCCCAAAAAACGCCCGCCCTTCACGACTTCCTAGTGCTTTAGCTGGGAAGAAGAAGTGGCGGAAAAAGCTCCCCAGCAGCACACCTGTCTGTTTAGTTATATAAACTTGATTCTATACAAATCCATTTAAGAGGTCGACAACAGCTAAAGCGCGGTCACTGTCGGACTGCATAGAAAAGAAAGAGAAGCACGATGACAGAACGCTGGTAATTTATTGCAAAATATGAAGCAATTATCGATTTACAAAAAAGCTATAGATTGTATAAAAAAAATAAAATATTAGTATGCTAATATGTTGCTTGTAGAATAAACTGACAAAAAATCAGAATGATTGCATGTATATTAGTATGGTTTTTAATAGTTAAAAGACATGTTTAGAGGTATCTTCGTGATTTTTTTGTATCGTATCAAATTAGTTGTATTATGTTTTCAACACACTATCTACCTAGCATATATTCTGAAGAATATCATATATTTTTCTGATTTTGTTTACTGCAGCGAATCTTATACTTTTAGGCATTATAAAACTTACAAAATTTGCGTTTAGGTCCTGTAGTCCCCTTAAATTGAACTCTTTCATTGATTTTGGAATTTTATTATATGCTATTCCAGATTAAGCCTGTTTTGGCTCTCCGTCCGCGTAACGTATCAATCAACCCACCTGTTACGTTTAACAGTATTTGATAGGTGGAGAAACAAGTGTTCATTTAACTTCACAAATAAGGCAGTTTCATAAATATACAAGATGTCGTTTTGCATCCTCGCCAAATTGAAGGAGGTAACTATGCTAAATCAATAATAAAATAAGGAGGTGTTTTTTTTTGACTAATTTTCGGAAATCGGCATGTGTGTGCGATCGGGACACGCATGTTAAAACGCGGTCCGTGTGTTACCGCACTGTAACTGCCCTTTTACACACGCACTACCGCATACGCAACAGGGTGATTATGTTCTGCGAAAGTGGTGTATTCTAAAATACTGTCAAACTTAAATAACTAAAAAAACAACTATGTATTTTATTTGATTATATAAATCTTTCATACAAGCCTCCGGAAATTTGACGAGGATGCCAAACGACACCTTGTACAAACCCGGGAGTGTCAGAATTTTGTTTTTTTGAAGTATGGTTCACAATTTTCCGTTATATTTATTTCAAACATGGCTCTGATGGATCGCTTTTTCGCTTTAAAAGCGGATTCTCTGTTTGTAGAATTACCCCAAAATATAATACCGTTTATTAATACAGATGCAACAAGACCATGATAAGCTGTGAGTAGTGCATCTGTGTTTACTGTTGGAGCAAGTTTATACAGGGTTTTTTTTTTGGGTGGGAAATCATCAAATTACTTCTCCCGCTCTGGGCAGAGCGGGAGGGTGTGACAGACTCTTACTGACTAAAACCCACCCGTATTCTTTCCGTTGCCTGTGTTGCCTAGGTGTGTAGTACCTTCCCGCGACCCCGGCAGGCATCGACCCTAGTGGACCCCTACATTTGTGCTGACGACATCTCTTTGAGGCGCGCGTGAAATACAACGCGCCGTCGACTCGGGCCTGGTCCTTACCGGACGGTGAGCTACCCATTGCTCACCGTCCGCAAGCCCGCGCCTACGGTGGTCGGAAATCCACCCGGGATTCCCGACGCCCAGGGCGTCTCCTGCGGTGGCTAGCGGCGAGAGGGCGCGAAATTTGCCTTTGCCTCAACCAAGTTTATATACGGCATAGGATGAACTATTAATTTTCTTACATAGCGCTTCAATGTGATCCTTCCAGTAGAGCTGTCTATCAATAATCAAGCTTAGAAATTTTGCACTATACAAAGTTGATACGACAGAGAGGCTTTCCTTTAAACAGCATAAACTAGGTACCATTTTCAAGCTCTGTACCAAAAATCAATTAAATAGGAGCAGTAGTTTAGTCGCAAATGAGTTTTTAAGTTTTTGCCCCGTTTGAACACGATGTATCTTTTCTAACAGCTGATATGTCTATACGCATAGGTCATGCACCTTAAAACGATTTTGAGTATACCTACGATGCGTTGTTGCCGCTCTGACGCAAGTCACAAGTACAACCAAATATTTTCGCTTAAAGATGGCAATGCAAACAAGGAAGCAAAATAAATACACACACGTGCACTTTCACTGCGACAGTGACAATCATAGCAAAACATTCCGCGCGTAAAAGAAATAGAAATAGGTCACTGTTTTGCGTCTTAAATCCTAGCGATCGCCTAAAAAACTTGTTTTTTCAGTTCGCCGGCGCTACCCTTTGGTGACGGAACCTCTTGCGTTGATTTTGTTTTGTCGAACTCGCGCGCTGACAATTGTAATTTTGTTTTTGTGATAGGACACTAAATAAGTTTAAGACAGACAGTACTTCTTTTTTTTATTGTGATAGGACACGTAACTTGGAATTATTATTATTTAGTGTTAGGTAGTGTTTTTTTTTTTGTGATTGTTTTGTTAAACTTTGGTTGTGTGTGTGTAATTAAAGTGTTCCACAATGCCTCGTGTAACTTACACGGCGTCAGAATACACAGACATGATTTTAATTTACGGCGAATGCCGTGGAAACGCAGCTGAAGCTCTGCGAACATACCGAGAGAGGTATGGTGACAGACGCAATTGCCCTAGAAACGCCCGCACCATACAATTAGCAGTACAAAGAATACGGGACAATAAAAGTATAGTGCCACAACAAGAGGGAGTGCCACCGCGGCAAATACCAGCTGCTTGGGAAGAACGAATTTTAGACCATTTTTCCCGCAATCCGACAACGAGTCTCCACCGAGCGGCCCGGCAGTTTAGGGTTTGTCATAGAACCATCCACAAGGTTCTAAAACGTAACAAACGCAAACCTTATAAATATCGGAAGGTGCAAGCTTTGTTATCGAGAGACTTGCCGGTCAGGAACAGTTACTGCCAATGGTTTCTAAATAAAACAACCGAAGACGGTGATTTTTTATCCATTTTAATATGGACCGATGAAAGTACTTTTACTCGGAACGGCATCTGGAATCGGCAAAACCTCCGATACTGGAGTTCGGAAAATCCACACGTGTTTCGAGAATCTGAACACCAGTACAGATTTTCTCTCTTTATGTGTGGGCTGGTATCCATAATAATAATATTATCGGACCAGTTTTTATTGACGGCACCCTTACAGCGGCGAAATTTTTAGAACTGTTAAGTGGTCCTGTGGCCGAGTACACTGACCAACTGCCTTTAGCAGTTCATCGCAAGTTGTGGTACCAGCTGGACGGAGCGCCTCCACATTCTGTGATGGCTTCCAGGGAGCGGCTCACAGAAATGTTTGAGCAGCAATGGATCGGTCGATTCGGACCTGTTCGGTGGCCACCACGATCTCCAGACCTCACTCCCATGGATTTCTTTTTGTGGGGGTACATTAAGGGTGAAGTGTATGCCTCAGAGGTAAATACAATTGATGAACTAAAAAATAGGATTATTTTAGCATTTCATAAATTAAAGTGCTTAGCGATGGACAGTGATTTAATTAGAAAAATAAATAACAATATTCTCCGTCGGTATAATTTGTGCATTAATGTTAATGGAGGACACATCGAGAATTTAAAAATGTAAGTGTTTTTGTTGTTGTGCGCGTATTTCAAAAACTGACATAAAAGCCAGCGCTCGCGGAGGCGTAGGGCGCCGCCCGCATCACAGGCGCCGCCGCGCGCCGGCCGACCGCTTTGACACGAGAGAACACACGCCGCGCCGCGCTCGCGCGCGTGCGACGTTGCCAATTTGTTACCTAGGTATCTAAGGTCAGTTTAATTTATTTATAAAGGGTGTTTGCGTTTTACTCCGATTTGTAAGCTATTTAGTTTGTTTGAAAAAAAAAATCCTCATTTTTTGGTGCTTCTTATTTTTGTACCGTATTGAACTAATACTAAAAACATATAGTATACGTAGTGTAATTTAATGCCCCTCTTTCATATCAACTCTGTATACGGGTTGCATTGATAACCTTTCTTTTTCAAGTCGTTTTTTTTTAAAGTTGTTATTGATTTAACACTACAACGAATGCCCTCAGTAGGTAATAAAAAGAAGGGAAAATCAAAATTCTTATACTGGCAAAAAAAATCAAAAATCAAAAATCAAAAGTCATTTATTCAAACTAGGCTGAGAATCAGCACTTTTCGAACGTCAAAATTACATAAGACAGTCCCCCAAAACGCCCACCCTTCACCACTTCCTAGTGCTTTAGCTGGGAAGAAGAAGTGGTCAACAAACTCCCCAGCAGCACAGCTGTCTGTTCAGTTAGAGGGAAAAAAAAATGGATTCTATACAACAGTATGCAAAACAATTTACATTACGTGCAACATAAAACATTAAATTATTAGCCATATGTCAGCTAGCACACCACTATACCAACAAAAAAAAAGAAAAGCAAAACACCGAAAACTATTAATTCTCAAGCAGAGATAAAAACGTAAACAGAACTTAATGCCCAAATAAAAGCCTCCAAGCATAAAAGGCGTGCCCGCTTACATATAGCTATAGCTGTAACAGTCACAAATGATGAACTAGGACCATCAAAGTAAAATAAATAAACAATTAATTACTAATAACAAAACAAAACAATGGTCAGCAAGACGACCAGTCACCACAAGCAGCACCCGTTCACGAGCATAACGCAAAAATCAGCCATTACCCCCCTCGCCATATTAGAGGGAAGGAGGTAACCCGACCCCCGACGCTACCGCAAGCAGTGACAACTAAGGGAGCATGACGAACCTGCTGCCGGTTGTAAGAATAATATAATCAGTTATCGAGGTCGCTAGCTAACCACATATTGCAATACAACTCAACAAAAAACATTGTAATGAGAAGATTATGTCAATAATAAACGAAAATAAAATTTAAAATAAATTGACTTATACAGTCAAATAAAATAAACAATTATATGAACTCATATAACCTGTCACTAGGTAGGCTAATTCTGGAGAAAGAACATAAACATTGTCTTGAGTTAATCACAGCGACCAACAATTCATATCATTTAAGTAGTCGTTGATAGAATAGTATGCCCTTGAACAAAGTTTGGATTTTACTTTAGTTTTAAACGCATTAAAAGGCAAATCTAGCAAAGAAGATGGTAACTTGTTATAAAAGTAATACCAAGCCCAACAAACGAGTTATGAACCTTGTGAAGCCGGTGAAATGGAGCACGTAATTTGTCCTTATTTCTGGTGTTAATATTGTGAATATCACTGTTTTTAATGTATAAGTGTATATTTTGCCTAATATATAATGGCAACACTAACAAGATGGATGTATCAGTCTCTATGACAATTACAAACTGAACAATTTATTCAGTAATAAGACGATTGAATGCGCTATTTACCCGTGAAATGTGATCCCATCCTGTTTATTTTTAAGCCCCGCTGCATTTTTACAGGTATGTACGACACAAGACGGCATAATTAAATAAAATTGCACACCGGTAAAACACGTTACGCGATACGACGTTCACAGAGTAACTGATCGGCTGCGAGTCAAACTACTCTATTTAGGAGTAGTTTTTGACGCTTCAGTATTAGGCGTGTTCGCGGCTTCTGGTTCTTTCTATATTCTAAGCACACATGTATGTCACAACATTTGATTTGATTTTGTGTGAGCCTATTTAGTATATACAGAATTCATTAAAGGTAGATAACCTTTAATTAATTCTGTTAATTTATTAAAACGGACATCTATGTGTTTAATATTATTCCAAAGTCGAATTATTAATTCACTGGATTAATCTGACATGTGCTGTCACTTTGTGTAATAAAATGGTCCTATGTGTGTGTATTTTATTTGACTACTTTAGAAAGTTAATTTATTTTACACAATACCAGCGCACAGTATGTCCCGTAGAACAAGCTAGCAGGACAAAATACCGAAACATCAAGTGTTATTTTTTTTTAAATGAACCCTACTACTCTAAAGATAAGACTCCGGTTTACCTTAAACGTATTACCGATACATCCCTACTCTCTGGGTCTGGCTCAGGCAGCAGGCAAACAATAGGTTGCGACGAACCCTTTTATTGCCACCCGTCAGTCTGCCATGGAACTTGTTGTGTACCGGTACTATCACGCATGCTACATAAAAAAAATGTGTTGTTTGGAGATTCTTCTAGATTTGTACTTTCCGGGTATGAATTTTATTTTTATTTTCTAATAATAACATTGAAGAAAACAATTCTTAAGTTTTCAGGTAGTTTTCCATATGTAATTGCATTTCAATAATAGAAAAGTTGTACAGCCGAGTCCAGTCGAGTTGTAATTCATTTTTTATTAAGTTGTTATGATATTCTTCTTTCGATAACGAATAGTAGTTTCATGCGAAAACATGCGACTTAAGAATTATTTTTTTCAGTTAATTTATTCAAAAGCAATGCAGCGAAGGGAACTCTTTGAAAAATGGAATCAAGTGCCTCAGAAGGATCGTGTTTCTGTGATTGCGAACTACATATTAAAACACTATAATGTGGACAGTGTAACAACTGTTCTAAAAAAGCTTTTTAAGTTTATTGCAGAAACCAAATCTGTAAATGATTATTATTAGAGTAGTTTCGGTTATTATGGTCTGGTCGGCCAATATGGACTACTACTATTTTTCCGAAATAAACCAACGCTAGCGTTTAACTTATCTGCCATGTTGGCGCAACCCCTCAGCCTCCTCCTCAGTCAATCCATGCAGCGCTGCGAGTGCGCGTGTGTTCTGCATGAGCTACTATCCAGAATTACGTATTTTGATGTTATTTTGTGGTAAGTTTCAATCATTTTAGTTATTCGAATTATGAATGTTTTTATATTGTTAGTGCACGTTTTTTGTAGGCAAACCCTTAATCTGTAGTGTGGTAACAGTTTTGTATGCATATTGTTTGCTGGCTTTTAGGTTATATTTTACTTGTCAAAAACGTTCCTGCGGCCAATATGGCTCACCAGGTGGAGGGCCAATATAGCCTAGCAGGCCATATTGGCTGCATTATGATTAAATAATTAGTATTTTTTTCTTTTAGGCAATGGCTCCACGAAAACCAAGTTCGCAAAGAAAACGCCAAACTTGGTGCAAAATATCAATGAGAAGAGCAATCGAAGATGTGTGAAATAAAAAAATGGGTTCACTTAAGAACCGCTAAAAAAATATGTTTGCGATGAAATAAGATGTTGGGTTAGGAACAATACACAGCCACTGACGCATTATGATATGATGGAAGTTCTTGGACATGCGTATTTACGAGCCCAAAGCGGAGAGATAGCTGTTAGTGGTTTTCGTGCAACAGGACTATATCCAGTTGACATTCTTGTTCATTGTCCGTGTCTATAAAATGTGTTTAATGACCACGATTTTATAGACATGGACAATAACAAGAATCAGAATTTTATAACACCGTTCCAATTATCCCCGATACCAGAAATAGCACCTAGAAAAACTAGTAACCGAGGCAGATAGCCTTGTAAGTCGACATTGCTGGCTTCATCCCCGTACAAAAGAGAATTGGAAGACACGTTAAAGAAGAAAAACGAAAAGGCTGCTACAGATAAATGCAAAAAAAAACAGAAAGGCAAAGGTAAAAAGACCATAACAATGGATGTACAAATATCTAGCTCGGAGGAAGAAAATGAACAATGGTTCATTTTCTTACGAGGACAGCTCTGATGAAAGTCCAGATAGACGCAACTTTTCTGATGCGAAGTGCTTATATTGCGAGTCTCTCTATTCAATGGGCAACAAAGGTGAATCATGGATTCAATGCCTATGTTGTAAGTAGTTTTAAGCTATGGGCCCATGAAGAATGCTCAGGAGTGGAAACTGACATTTTTTACTGTGAATTTTGTTCCACAAAATAACTTGCACTTACTCGTAATTGTTTGTATTGTTTGCTCTGGTGGGCAATATGGCTCACGGCATTTACGGCCAATATGGCCCTAGGCTATACTATCCTACCATGTTCAGATATCGCTGATTGTTCAAGTTTACGAATAATTATATTTTTAAGTTATTCTTTGAAATTATACTGCCTTCAGCGTCTAGTTATTGATTACTGATTAGTTTAACGACTTAATTAACAAATAAAGACTGATTGATCTCTTATACTTCGAGTTTTATTTCCTAAAAGGCTTATGGTGTGCCATAATACCCGAAACTATCTAGTTATCTATTATTATTCTCTATTATTTATTGTTCTATTATTATTATTAGCTATTGTATAGATGATTTAGAAGCTACTGTAAACGGCGCGGAGCCAACATGTGTTTTTTTTTTACAATAAACAGTTAAATAAATTTTATTTTCGTGTTTTTTTTGAAAATTTACGATTTATTCCATAAACATACAAAACAGATCTACTGTAATGTTAAAGGCGATTGATCACGATGTAATATTACTTAAAATAGCGAAGTATTAATTTAATAATTACTTAGTATTTTTGTCCAGCTAGCTTGTTCTACAGGACAGTCTGTGCAGCGGGGTAATTACGTAATTAGGGTTGCCAGGTCTTAAAACCGATAATCCGGACAGACCAGCCAGGATAGCCGGATATTTGGGTAAAAAGGCCGGGCACCCTAATTTTTTTAGTCTTAGTATAACCCACACAGACCCACACAGGTTACTTTCACGCCATAATTCGCAAAAAAACCGCGTCACTGCTGAGCAGAGTGCGAGGTAGTAACTACTACTACTTAGGTAGTAACAACTATATCCTGAGAGCTGTGGCGGAGAGCTATAATCGGAATATCAGACATTTTGTGCGGAGGTTGCTCAGGTAGGAAACATGTTTCTTGTCTGGTCGTCCTCTGCGTGGAGTGTGCATTATTTTATTTTTATCAGTACCACTACTAACCCTAGAATATAAGTTGTTTTGTAATACTAACACAATATGGATCACTGTTGTCTGAAAATAAATGAATTTTATATTAATTTAAAACACGACAATAATTTTTTTAATGAAAACATGTTTTTTTTTATTATTTACCATAAATTCTTCTTAAATTCTAATGAAACAACAAGAAATTTAATCAATCAGTCTTCTTTATTATTAATCATTCAATATGCGGCGCGAAAACCAATACTGTATGACGAAAATGTAAAAAAAGGTTAGCCTAACAAAAGCCGAACAGGCCAGCCACCGTCTAATTTGGCCGCACACGCAACCAAAAAGCCTGACTGCGTTCGGCTTTATCGGGACGCCTGGTAACGCTATGCGTAGCACACATAATGACAACGCCTTTATTTATTTTTTTTGGGTTGTAAATTATCAAAAAACTTCTGACGCTCATAAAATCGTAAACAGAACTTAATACCTAAATAAAAGCCTTCAGGCATAAAGGGCGTGCCCGCTTACATACGGCTATTGCTGTAACTCGAAGTGAGAAATGACAAACTAGCACCATTGAAGTAAAATAAATAAACAATTACTAATAACAATAACAAAACCATGGTCAGCAAGACAGTCACCACAAGCAGCACCCGTTCACGAGCATAACGCAACGATCAGCCATCACCATCATCGCCATATTGGAGGGAAGGAGGCAACCCGACCCCCGACGCTACCGCAGGCAGTGACATCTAAGGGAGCATGACGATTTTGAAGAAGAAGAATAGTATAATCAACTGCCGAGGACGCTAGCTACCCACTTATTGCTATACAACTCATAAAAAAACACATTGTAATGTGTATATTATGTCACTAATATATATATTTTTTAATCAAAATACATTAGACATATACAGTCAAATAAAAAATAAACAATTATATGAACTCATATAACCTGTCAGTAGGTAAGCTAATTCAGGAGAAATTCTTCAAAAACATTGTCTTGAGTTAATCACAGTGACCAACTATTCTTATCGTATAAGTAGTAATTAATACAATAGTATGCCTTTGAACAAAGGGTGGATTTTACTTTAGTTTTAAACGCATTAAAAGGCAAATCAAGCAAAGAAGAGGGTAGCATGTTATAAAAAGTTATACCAAGCCCAACAAATGAGTTATGAACCTTATGAATCCGGTGAAATGGAGCTCGTAATTTGTCCTTATTTCTGGTGTTAATATTGTGAATATCACTGATTTTAGTGTATAAGTGTATATTTAGCCTAATAAATAAGATGTTGGTGAAGATGAATTGTGATGCCACCGTGAGAATACCAATATCTTTAAAAAAATCTCTCAGAGAAACTCTGGCACCAAGCTGGTAAATTGCTCGCACAGCTCGATTTTGAAGAACGAATATATTTTGAATGTCAGCGGCTTTGCCCCACAGCAGAATACCGTAGGACATAACGCTATGAAAATAACTAAAATAAACTAATCGAGCTATATCAACGTCAGTGTATTGTCTTACTTTTCTGACGGCGTAGGCGGCCGAACTGAGCCTGCCCGCTAGGCCTGATATATGTGGGCCCCACTAAAGTTTGGCATCTACTGTTATACCAAGAAAAACTACCGAGTCTACAGTTTCAAGCACCCCATTATCTAAGACGATGTTGGGACCTAGATTCCTAACATTCGGTAAGGCGAACTTTATACATTTCGTTTTCTTGGCATTGAGAACTAAGTTATTTGTCTTAAACCAATCTGTAACCATTGATAGTGCACAAAATCTTGTCTATTCCTGTTTACTTTAAAAAGAAGATAGGTGTCATCTGCAAACAATACAACGTCACAGATACCCTTTAAATAGAATGGTAAGTCATTAATATACACTAAGAATAAGAATGGACCTAGTATTGAGCCTTGAGGTACACCTAACTGAACTGGTAGCCCGGAAGATTTCATACCATTAACATTTACACATTAGAACCTTTTAAGTAAATATGAATTTATTACTATGAGAGCTTCATTTTGGATACCGTAATGACGTAGTTTACGCAAGAGCGTGTGATGGTGCACGCAATAAAAGGCTTTGGAGAGATCACAGAGAACTCCAATATCATTTTGCGAGTTCTGTGTGAGTCTGAGTGCCATGCGTCAAATATGTGTTTCAGCAGTGCAACACCTGCATCTGTAGTCGAACGACCTTTTGTAAAGCCATATTATTCGTTATGAAGGAGGCTGTTTAAATTAAAATGAAAACTGCGATTGTGAGAGTCTTAGCAATTGCTTGATACCCAAGCAATTGCTAAGACTCTCACAATCGCCAAGTTTTGCAACGTCTAGTTAGGTAATGTTTAACGTAAACAGCCATTTCCTAGGAAAGCGGTGGCCGCCACATATAACGGCCGCGGACGGCTGTCATGTAAATTATGGCAGCTGGGTTTGTTTTCACGGCGTCATAATTTCAGTACGTCATTGCAGACTTTTTTTTTTGGTTGCAAATCATCAAATAAGGGGCCTCGTAACCCTTTAGTACCTTCCCGGCGGACTTGCGGACGCTATGTGGCGGCCACCGGTGTTCTAGGAAACCGGAGCCGTTACAACATTCGTTTCTCAGTAGGCAACTCGTAAGCTTCGAAATCAATATTTATGACACTTGTCTGCGGTTTTTTAATTTAAGTAAGTCAAGTTCGGTACCCGTCGTAAGACAGCACTAACCATTGTTTTTACAAGCTTTATATTGGCTTGCTTCGTATGTATGTTTCCAGTTACCTACTCTCTTTGTAATCAATTTTTTCAAAAGCTTGAGGCGTGAACTTCCTTCTTATACTTAAAAATAAGCTTCAAAGCTTTAAGAAAATATTAAAGTTCTACGTTTACGTAAGTTTTACTTAGTACTTATTAGTTAATTAAAAGCTTGTTTTTAAAAAGATTTTTACCTATATTTTATTTAAATCATCCTCTTGGTTTGGTGGATAACTTGCCGTAAATTATTTTTTATCGAAAAAAGCATCGAAAGAAAAATACATAATGTTTACTTTGCGAGTTGTTATTTTTTTGTTATAGTATTATTTGATCCCTGAGCAATGCTGGTAGCCTGGTACCAATTAGTGCTTTCCAATTAGGTACTTAATTAAGGACCATTTTCGTTGAATAAAAAGATACGTATTACAAAGATCGACTTTATTAGTATCTCTTCCAATTGGATGGTGATAAGCAATAATGTGTCGACCCACAAAAACTCAAATTCGGAGATACTGATGTATTCTGATAATGTGTTCCGTATTTAACATTATTCAAAAGAGTTTCAAGTCACTTAAATCAATTAAGTACGAAAAACCTTGATCTAAATCATAAAACAAATGGGAAATCACGTATACAACATTTGTCAATATGCCGTCAAGCTCCATAACACGGTTGACATTCAAAGTAGCGTCATCTATCGTCACAATAAAGAAGTTATGAGACTTGACACTGTGTTGCGAAACGTCATTCTGTTCTTAGGCGCAGCGCCTAACAACGAAGTCCACGTAAAAAAATAAAAAATAACTAATATTCCCATTGTAATTACT
The DNA here is from genome assembly GCA_905333075.3 of Atethmia centrago. Lineage (NCBI taxonomy): Eukaryota > Metazoa > Arthropoda > Insecta > Lepidoptera > Noctuidae > Atethmia > Atethmia centrago. The sequence goes on from HG995385.1 coordinate 24,189,153, forward strand.
TGATTCGTTTTACAAACCGTTATTGTAGTGAATTGTATGCAATCCACGCTGGGGTCATCATGGTAAGTCAGTAATTATTCTGTTATGTTAAGATTTTCATAGGTAATTTCTGTATAGGTTATGTTGCCGATATAAATTAGAAAACGAATAAATTAAATATTTACATTTCAAAGGTGAAGGTTTTTCTTATACTAAAATAATGTAATTTGGTCCTATCATATTGACTAATTGTAACTTTTGTAACCAATTGCTGTGATTACCCACTTGATTGATTATTGCTAAATACAAAACAATACTGTGTATCAGACTATGAAGCATAACACATTATTGCTAAACAGATAAGGACTTTTGAGTAAAACTTTAGCGCAGTTTACGGTGCTTAACATATCATTGCTAAACGTAAATTATTTTTATACGAGAGATAATTTATATTTTAAGTAACTTGAAATTATATTGCCAAAATTGCTACTATTCAAGGATCTGATAATTCCCATACAAAATTGAGTTGATGCGTGAGTTATATCGGGTTGTTTAGGTATTATTTTCATAAACCGCCATCACTACTAATAACTTTTTCCTTATTTTGTTGTAGAAAGATGTCACTGCCGAAATCAAGGGGTCAATTAATGGTCAATCTTGCGAACTCCAATACAAAAGAAGATTTTAATAAAATTACTGAAAATGTCAACTCAAATAAGCCTCAAGGATATCCCTGTACCTAACGTAAGAACTGATCCACCTTTACATTTTTCTACCAAATTACAAAACTCCAGATGCAGTGATCTTACTTATACATCACCGGATAATATTACAATAGATAGTATTTCACCAATATTTGAGTTACTCGACCATTCAGATATAAATATTGTAACAGAGCCCAATGATGTGGAGATAATTCCCTCAAGCTCTTTAGATACAATTTTTATTTTATTCCCATACATTGATGAAAAGAAATTGAAGTTTGTAAACGATGAACTAAATAAGGACCAACAAATGGATATAGTTACTCATTTTAATGGAGACGGAATGGAGAGTCCCAACGCTAGTGACGACGATAAATCTCAACCAATTGATATATTAACTAATGGAAATGACGAAAACAGTTCAAACACAATTAATAAAAATAAGCATTCAAATGAGAATATTAATTCTAGCCCTGTTGAAGAAAACGACCCTCGTCCCGATGTTGATGTAGGACATGACGTAGATGCCACTGTTAGTATTTTAAATTCCATTGATCAGAATCGTAACAACATTGAAGACCCTGATTATATACCCGAAACGAATGACGATGACTCTGGTGAGCCGTCATCAAAATACAATGGTAGACCTAAAAAAGGACGCAAGAGGAAATATATAGATCAGAACAGCAACATAAGAAAGAAAAAAGCGAACACCAATCAGGATTACTTCAGTGCGAAAGGAAAAAAAGTTTGTGCGAAGGAGTTTAACAGTAGCGATTGTAGATGCCCTTTAAAATGTACAGAAAAATTGTCTATTGATAAACGTAAAAAAGAATTTGAAATTTTTTGGAGTTCTGGTTCTTATGAAGCAAGGTGCGCAATATTACAGGGTAGCGTTATTGAAGCCAAAAAGAAAAGAAGCTATTCCATAAATTCTAAGCGAGCTTTTTCTAGAAAATACAAATTGTGTAATACTCCAGTCTGTAAAAAAGCTTTTTTGATTACACTTGGCATTAGTCAATCTAGAATCGACGTGGCTCTAAACAAATTTAGGGAGCAAGCTTCTATCAGTGATAAAAGGGGTGTTAAATCTGGGGGCAGAAACGCAATTGATGGCGAACAATTGCTACAAATAAAGCAATTCATAGAAAGTTTGCCTAAGTATTCTTCTCATTATTGCAGAGATAGCACATCAGCAATATTTTTGGCTCCAAATTTGAACTTGACCATCATTACCTTTATAAAGAAAAATACGAGAATCATGTAAGTTTTTCTAGATTCAGGCTTTCTTTCTACAAAGACTTTAATCTCAGATTTAAAAAGCCACAAAAAGATACGTGCTTACGCTGCGACTTGTACAAAGCAAACAAAACTGTCGCCACTGGTGAACAATTAGTTTCATTAGAAAAAGAACACAAAGATCATTTGGATCACGCCTACAAATTAAGAGATCAAATGAAAAAGGACTTGGCTGCTGCTAAAACCAGTGCTTCAATAGAAGGTCAGCGTTTCTAGAAAAGACACACTGTTTACCGAGATTACCGACAAGTATTGTTTATTATAAGCGCCAACTGAACCTTTATAACTTAGGCATACATTGTGGTACAAATGGAAAAGGATATTTCTATATTTGGCTAGAGCACGAAGCTGGGCGTGGTAACCAAGAGGTGGGATCTTGTTTAAAAAAGTTTATTAGCTCGCATTTAAAACCTGACGTAACTCAGATGATACTTTGGGCTGAATCATGTGGCGGACAAAACAGAAGTATCAAAATGATGCTGATGCTTCTACAAATTTTACACAGTCATGCAACGCTAAAAAAAATAACTATGAGATTTCTTCAGCCGGGACATACTTACCTTCCGAATGACTCGGAGTTTGGGGATGTTGAATGTGCCTTAAAATCACAGATTCTTTAAATCGATAACACCTTTACTAAATTGTATCACTAACCGAAAATCTGATGTAGATAAACAAAAAATATCTTGGCTTTCAACTTTTGAAATAGAATTACGTCGTGATGAACCATTGAAACTATTCATGAAATCAAAACTCGATGAGCAACCTCAGGTGGTTGACATATCAAAAAGTGGAAAGAGTCGGAAACCAAAACCGAATTTTGCACTTGATCTACCTATCCTATACCCAAATGGGCGTGAACTATCAGCTGCAAAAATACAAGATCTAAAAGAATTGTTAAAGCTCATTCCAACAGATGCAAAAGGATTTTATAGTTTCTTGAGGAACATTGCGTCGGGTGATTTCATCGATGATGCTGATGGCTTGGGTAATTCTATTGATTTCGATATAGAAGAAAATTTGATGGAAGATTAAACACTTTAGCTGTTGTAATTTCTTGGTTAAGTATATTAGTTAAAGCGATGATCAGATAAGTGTTAGATAAGATTAAGTCAAAGTGATTTTATAATGAGACTGAATATAAGTTATGGATACAAATACACACTTGCTAAGGTAAAAATAATTGGGCTAGTTAGGAAGATACCCTAAATTTTGTAAAAAAAGACTTTTATTTTTGTTAGTTTTGTTACAGTTTAAATTGTTATTGTAAATATATAAATATATATACATATACATATACATATATCTACATAATACAAAATAATACATAATAGTTCCTAAAGATCTCGAAATACAAAAATCTCTTTAAAATAAACCGGACTTCTGGTAAAATAATATAAGTTAATTAAGTTAAAGTGATATTCAAATATTTCACTTAAATGACCAACATAACTTTAAGAAAATGATTACTAAAATAAGACTGATTTAGTGTAAGATTATAATATTTTGGTAAGAATCAACGAGTCTTAGGATTGCACAAATTTAATTTTCATGAAAGAAGCTATTTAATTTGTTTTTGTTTGTTGAATAAGATTGATGCCTTGCTTAAAAGTTAGCTTTTTTGTAGTTTCATATTACCTAATAAACATAAAAATGAATATTTACGACTTTTATTTAAAACTATTTTACAAAGTATAAGTGCGAACATACTTTTATCAATATTCATTTATGCTCCTTAACATACATTTACTATCATTAAATACCGGAATCAGAATTTAGCAAAATAGTGTTAAGTTCCTTAATTTCCTGTTTCGAATATTATAACGTGAACCATATTTTGCAATATGCAATAATGACGTTTTTTGGAAAAACTTACAAACTTTATCTCTTTTTATGGTACTAATCTACTTTCAATCTATTATTCCTTTTATCAAATACATAAAAGAAGCGGTGAATAAATATTTTTTCAAACAAATTTATTAAGAATTGGTATGACATCTTTTAACGCCATTTTCTCAAAATAGAGTCCGTGTGGCTTGACATTGTATTGCTTATCAGCGTCCAATTAGGCTGTATTTAACAGTTATTGTTTCTAGGCGAATGGCGTAGAGCCATGAAATACGGAGTCGGCCGCAAGGTGTACCCAGACGGCTCTCACTACGTAGGACACTAGCGGCACGACCTCTTTATTTCATACATGATCAGCCTATAATGTCCCCACTGCTGGGACACAGGCCTCTCGGTGAGAGGGCTGTAATCTACCACGCAGGCCCAGTGCGGGTTGGTAGATGTCACATGTCTTCGAATATTTGGTTCTAGGGCATGCCGGTTTCCTCACAATGTTTTCCTTCACCAGTTTGAGAGTGAGGTGATGAAATAATTTACACTAAGTAAAGCGTCTGTCTGGGTTAGAACCTATGATCTATAACTCGTAAGTCGAGGCCGTTACCACTGAGCCACCACTGCCCCCAAAAACGGCGACATATACGAGGGCGATCTCTTTATTTAATAATCAAAACTAATTGGACACAGGCTTAATTTGCTGTTTTTCAACCATTTTTTTAGGAATGGGCGATGTTTTAATCCGCTCTGGATTTTCAACGCACTGCTCAGCGCCGAGATTTAAAAATTCATTAGTGTTTTTTTGACGCTCTGGGATAAACTGTCGGATAGTCAAGGCTCGGCTCAACACCGAGAGTTGAAAATCCAGTGCGCGATAAAAAATCGTTCGTTCTACAGCTAGCTCACATATGCACGGGCGCTTATTAAGCGACGTTTTTTTTAATGTACTCTGGATTTTCAACGCTTACCTTAGCGCCAAGAGATGAAAATCCAACTGTGCGCTTTTAGAAAGTGCTAGGATGTGCTATGTTGGATTCTCAACGCTCAGCTCGACGCTGAGACTTGAAAATCCAGAGTACCAAATAAAAACGTCACCATTAAAAAGCACCTGTGCGAACGTGAGCTTAGTATTAAATCCTACTATATTTCGGCTACTGTAAGTAGCGCACTTCAGGAGGACTAGGTACTCTCTAAGTCCATCAACCAAGATACGGGCCCGTCCGAAATAAGTTGATCCGTCAAAACAAGTGACAAAATCAATTTTTCGAACGGGCACAAACACATCGTGAGTAGGGACAACCGTCAAATCGTGTTTCTATTCATTCTCAGTTCGGGCTCCGAAGTAACCTTATATCCGTGGGTGATACGGAGTAGGAAACGTTCGTTACTTCGGCCGCAACTACGGATTTAGTGCTTAGGGAGTAGACCCCCAGAGCCGCAATCAAGTTTGAATCGAACTGTATACTCGTATACTTGTAACCTTACTCACTACCTACTTAAAGAAAAATATACACACACACATAACATCACGCCTTGTTTTCCGGAAGGGTTGGGCAGAGGTGTACCTGTAGTACACCCACATTTCGCCAGTTATGTTTAAGTCCCATGTAATAAGGGGCGGGCCTGTAAAAAAAGAAAAGTACCTACGAAAATATCTATAGCAACTAGCTGTTACGCTAGTTTTTGCATTATCTTTTTTCTCAGGCGTTCAGCATCATAAAGTTTCTAACTAAACTGTATTCCTTTTAGCAAAAGTTTTCTGTTTTATTAATATTAATTGAGTCCGGAGAACTTTTTAAGAACTTTTCCAATATTATCTGAGCGTCATTCTTGTTAAAATAGTACTTGTTCAAGTTGTGACAGATTTCGCCCGGAAACTCGGAACTTCATGTTACCCTCGAACTTTGATAAGAATAAGAACTTTATAATTATACTCAAATATATGCTACATATGACTAGTGGTAGCAAGCACTACTGTTAAGCATGAGATTCTGGGTTGGTCCCAGCCGGGTAAAGTGTTATTGGGTTTTTCTTAGTAGCAGGTCGGAGTCTGGACTTATGCCCGGCAATACGCTCACCCCCTAATAAATAGACTTAGACATAGGTGGCGAAATGTGGGTATGGTAAGGCATGAGAAACAGGGTGTAAAGTTCACTCATCATCCATAGAAAAGGAAGGATCCTCCGATCAGACGGGTGTTGTGTTTGGTGGCCCGGCGATTGATGTCGGGACGTTGTATATGCTGCTCGCTTGGTGAACTCTGCTTGCGCGATAGGGGCAGCCTTAGCAGACGTCCCACGTGTTCACGACTTTCTTCCTTTCACTGTGATGCACTATCACTTGAGTTTTAAATGTTACACTTGTGTCGGCCAACACTTATAAATAGAGAGAATTTAGAGTTTTGATATAGTAGCGGATTATTTGCGGAGCGGCGCGGAACGTGAGCGGTGGCAGTAGTACACACACACTGATGCGAGAATGTTTTTTCAAACCACAGTGGATATACATGCGGTGATTGGCCCTCGCCGCGGAGGAAGCGCCTCTGATTCGGAGTGCGACGAGCGTGCCTCTCGTTCTGTTGTATGGGAATTGGGAGGGAAGGAAATATAGCTCAAAACTGCGGTCGGAAATATTATAATTTAACTTATTTCTAAAACTTGCGCGAGCAAGGCTCGTACAGGCGGGCGCGAGAGGCAGCAATATGCAGGTGTCATGCCCGCGATATCGCCCCGGTCTGCAAAGCCTTTACCTGACCCGTGGATCGTACTCAGAGCAGTCTCCCTTGCGAGTTCTTCGACCAACAAGATAATTTTTGGGTAATAATATTTATATATATCCAGTTAGACTGGAAGCCGACCTTAACATATGTAGATAAGAAAAAGCTAGGCAGATTGATTGATTGTGAGGAAACGTGGACCAATTATAATACTAAAACTCCAATACAGTCTCCCTCAGTCACGACGCGTTCAGTAGCGCCCTGATGTGTACCTACCTGTGTTTATTGTTCTCTTTAAAATTGTGTGACATTCTAATAATGTAATCATCTATAACTTAATAACATTTTATGTGACGTTTTAATAATTTAATCATTTGTAAACGATGTATTCTTAATGTTTGTAATTTGCATGTAATTGACTATTGTATGCCATATGGGCGGGACACAGCTGATCACAAAATTATTTTAAGACCCGTATTATGTACCTACCTATGATCCACAGTAAAGATATTGATTGATTGATTGATTGACCAGTAAATGTGTCTGAAATAGACCAGTCCGCCTTGAGCAAGCGTGGTGATCAATGCTCGTGCCTTCTCTATGAGAGAAGAGGCTTTTGCCCAGCAGTGGGATGATAATAGGCTGGTATTATTACATTTTGAATCATCATCATCTGCCTGCCTTTTCCCAACCATGTTGGGGTCGGCTTCCAGCCTAACCGGATGTAGCTGAATACCAGTATTATACATGGAGCGACTGCCTATCTGACCTCCACAACTGGTTACTGGGCAACACGATACCCCTTGGTATGACTGGTTGTCTTCTGGGCTTCTGACGACCCGTAACGACTGTCAAAGATCTACAAATGACAGCCGGGACCAACGGCTTAGCGTGCTTTCCGAGGCACGAAGGGGTCTTGGTATGTAAAGATGGATGGACGGACCAACCGCGGCGATCGTAGCTTAACCTGATCGATCGACTCGTGCGGCTGTTATAACTTAGCCACAAGCCCCTCTCTTCGCGTATTATTAAATTTTGAATAACAAACGAAATAATTTTGTTACATTAGCTGAAAGTGGCATAATATTACACGCCTCACAACGCTTCAGCGTATGAGAAGTGCTCTACTGAAATGAACTAAATGAAATTGAAATGAAATAAAATGAAATGAAATTGTTTATTCTGTAAATAAGATATCAGTTTTACAAGTCATATTAAAAAATAGGCTAGATGGAGTCGACATTTCCTATCTGACTATGGACTACCCCTGAGAAGAAATAGCGAAACAAACTCAACTGTCAAAGTCTCTTTTAAAGTCCAGAGGTAATCTTGGTCAGATCATGTGAGGACCATGTCTGAAATGGTCTTTTGAGGAAAGAACCGCACAAATTTGAGTGAACCTGTCCAGTCAGTGCAAGCATTTGTCAGTAATCGTGTAGCTCAACTCAGAAGTTAAGGAGCTCAACGACTCGACGAACTCTCGATATGTCGCCTTGTCAAAATTTTGTATGCGTCAGAACCCCTGGACCAATTTGATGTTTAATATTTTTCTGGTAAACTGAAAACTAAGAAGGTAGTAAATATTTACAAAAAGATAAATAAAGTATATTTATTTACATAACCAAATTACAAGATGATTATTAACATTAACAAAATTAAAACTAAGTTAAGCCTAAAAAAGGCCCTCGGGGCATTGTACCGAGGATGCTGGCGGCATTTCCTCGCTAAATTGCAAAGCTGATGCGTTGTGCGAGAAAGCCGCCAGCTTTTCGGTCACCAGTTACATCAACTAGACGTTTCGCGTTTCCGCAAATGACTTATGCGCACTGGGACCCCACGGACCGAGGGTCTCGACGCCAAAGGGCACAAAGTTGTACTCTCTGCCTAGGCCTATAGATAAATATAAATATAAAAGATAAATTAGTTGTGTTGTCTCGAACTATGAAAAAAGTGGTCCAGACATCCTGATGTCAGAATGTCTGACCACTTTCTTTACGCATTTTGTCAATCGAGGTACTAAATATTTGAAGTTAGGTATCAAATAGTAGCAAAAAGGTAGTGCATTTGGCATTTTCTAAACATCAAATATCTCTTTGGGTCCAGGGGTTCTGACGCTTACCAAAATTGTCCAACATCAAATCGTTTCTATAATCTCAATTATGCATGGAATTCATATTACTAGGGAAGTTTAAAAAAACTAGAGACTTGACATTATAATATTAATGTATTTTCAGATAGATACCTTGATATTGTGCAGCAAAAAATGTAGGTAATTAATAAACAAACAAACTTGACATTGTAATGTAGTTGAAAAACATGTTCTCCCGTACATCGATATACGTCACGGTCAATTCATCGACTGCAAATTTAAGTTGGTCGACTATTACTCGTTAATTTGTAGTCTACTTAGCTGTGATAGTTTTTCTTTTCATGTCATTATATGTACTACTGCCATGATTTTTTTCTCATCTCCATAAACAACCATTTAGCTGGTAGGGCCCGCCCCATATGGCCACAAACGACAACACATTTGACCCTAACAAAAATGAGCACTTTAGAGCTTAATATTATGCAAAAAGATCCTTGAATCGAAAAATGGTGTTCACAGACCCACAATATTTTTGAACGGCCTATTCAACGATACCTCACACCATGGGGTAGACGAGAAAAAAAATATCCCCACAATTGGTATTTTTTTTTCCTCGTCTATCCATGAGGAAAACAAAATGAGCCCACATTACTTGCAAGGGAGATAGCCGAACATGATTTTATTTTACCACTTTGTCCTACCTATACCAAACCTATACCAAATTACACAGTTCTAGTACTAAGCGTCTCTGAGCTACAGCGCGGACAGACAGACAGACAGACAGACGGACATGGCGAAACTATAAGGATTCCTTGTTTACTACGGAACACTATAAATTACATGTAATGGGAAAGCATTGGGAAGTGTGTCTGTTTATCGTTACAAATCACGTCGACACAAACAATATGGATTAATCTAAATCTTCTTTTATTAGTTTTCTTTCATCCTTCGGATGAACCATATTGATTTTCGTTAACAAACTCATAGTCATAACCGTTCGAAAGATATTAACAAAAATCGATTAATTGTCTTAGATTTTTTCCGTGTCCGTGAGGCGCGCACTTTTGGATTTTCCAATATTTTTTGAGTTTTATAATACTCAAAAAAATTCGTTTATAGGCTCGTGCAGACTGGCGCGATGTGACTTAGGTAGAACAATTTCCATGAAGTTTTCATCAAAAGCTTTTTTTCGACAAAAAACATTTTTATTTCAGCATTATTTAAGTAAAGTGCCTTATAGTATTGTGATTGAAAAACAAGAGAGTTTACTATTCGTAGTACACTATATTCGTGTTTGGGCAATATTAGCTTTGAGCTATTTTGTGAACGAAATATTTTTATTAAAGGGCAGAGTATTCTCTCTGGCTTTTATTTATTGACATGTATTGGTATTTTTATTCATAAATTCTCTGCTTTTAGACGTAGGAGCATTGTCGCGACTTACGAGGGTTCGAACCTATATCAGGTTCAAACTATAATGTTCAAGGCACAATAATGAAAATGAGGTAAATAGAATGCATGAACATTGGTCACCACGCTTGCTTAAGGTGAGCACAGATTTCTGTGAATGCAGTTAGCAATCCTGATTCTAATATTTTAAATGCGAAAGTGAGTTTGATTGTTTGTTAGTTACGCTTTTATGCTAAAATCGCTGAACGGATTTGGATAAAATTTGGCACATGGGTAGACCATGACCTGGATTTGGATATAGAAGATTTTTATCCCGGTAATTCCACGGGATCGAGACTTATGCAAGTGAAACCGCGGGGCGCAGCTTCTTACCCAAAAAGTTAAGGACAGACTCCTAAGAACGTGTTCATGTAGCTACACCCGTTAAGGTACTGCCATTACTGTCCCGTTTGAGAAATTTACCTTGTGTTATGAACCGAGGAGTATGGCAGATAAAACGGAATACATGAATTAATACTTATTTGTGAAAAAACAAATAAAATCAGTGAAAAAATGGAGAAGTTACACGCTTCTGAAATTATTCTGTTATTCTTGTCACACAAAACGATCATTGTACTGAATGGCGCGAAGTTGCTACGGCTCTCCTGTGTTGTGACGTCAGATGCTAGTAGTGCTGTTTCTGTCTAGCATAGACTTTAAAACCGGCCAAGTGCGTGTCGGGATAAATTCATCCCAAAAACAAACTTAACATTGTAGTTAAAAAATCAAAATCAAAATCAAAATATTTTTGTTTCACATAAACCTACATGGGCACTTATGAAACGTCAGAAGCTAGGTGCACGGTTCCAATGGGTCGTTTCCTATGGAGAAGAGACGGCAAGAAACTCCACGGTTACTCTTTTAAAAATAATTGGCTTTTACAATGTTTTCAAATTACAATGTTAATAGGTATGGGAGGACAGTGTAGGCCTGTCGAGACGTGCCAGATACTTAACAAAAAAAAAAAAAAGAAAAATGTCTACAAAATATCTAGTCTATTATGCCTACAAAACGTGTTCTCCCTTAAATCGATATACGTCACGGTCAATTCGCCAACTGCAAATTCAAGTGGGTTTATTACTCGTTAACTTGTTAAGCCCACTTAGCTGTGATAGTTTTCCTTTTAATTTCATTATATGTACTAGTGCCATGTTTTTTCATATCTCCATAAATAACCCTTTAGCTAAATTAGCACTTTAAAGCTTAATATTACGCAAATGTAATTTAATCCTTGAATCGAAAAATGGTGTTCCTCGCGCGCCTCAAGGGAGGTACCCCAAAAAAAAACATCAAGATTTTATTTTAGCACTTTGTCGGCGTGATTGATATGTATACCTATGCCAAATTACAGCTTTATAGTACTAAGCGTATCTGAGCTACAGCGGGGACAGATAGACAGACGGACATGGCGAAACTTTGAGGGTTCCTTGTTTACTACGGAATCCTAAAAAAAAAAACAACTTCGCCATTTTTTTTGATATTTAAACAGTTTTTTTTATTGTGGCTTAAATTTTTCTAGGTTGCGAAAAATCTGATTTAAAAAGAACAGTCAAATACTCTATTCCGCTAGAAGGATGATGGTTATATTAAGAAGCAATCCTAACTTTATATAGGTATATAAACTTTATATAATTAATATTATAAATGCGACAGTCAGTGTGTTAGTTACGTTTTCATGCTAAACGGCTGAACGGATTTAGATGAAATTTTGTACATGGGTAGACCACAACCTGGAAAAGGACATAGGTTACTTTTCCTCCTGGATCACAGACGAAGCGACGATAATCCATAGCTGTTGCCCGCGAAGCTATGGATTATAAATTTCCTTTAAAATCCTTCGGATTGTGATAGAAATTGGGTTACGCATTTGGGGTGCTGGTTTATTACATCTGGTTTATTGCCTCCATAACTTACATAAGAAGGTAGCAACATACAATGTTTTTTTTTTTTTTGGGAATTATCAAATAACTTCTCCCGCTCTGGGCGGAGCGGGAGGGTGTGTCAGACTCTTAATGACTAAAACCCACCCATATTACTTCCGTTGCCTGTGTTGCCAGGGGTCTCGGTAACGCTTTTGGACTTTCACGCGACTCCGGCAGGCATCGGCCCTCACTTGTGCTGACATCTCTTCACGCGCGCGTGGAACACAACGCGCCGTCGACCCCGCCTGGTCCTTACCGGACGGCGAGCTACCCATTGCTCACCGTCCACAAGCTCGCGCCTACAGTGGACGGAAATCCGCCTGGGATTCCCGATGCCCAGAGGTCTCCTGCGGCGGCTATAGACGGGAGGGCGCGAAATTCGCCTTTTCCTCAACCATCCCGCCTCCTCCTTTACAAGCATTACTACTTCGCAGAAGGAGGTGACGGCTGCCGATGCTCTCTCGCTCCGTACCATGGTTTGGACCAGGGCCGGACGCGACAGATCTCTGCCGCCGATCGACTCCACGAGGACACGGCGGCGGTGCTCTGCCCAAGCCGGCAGACCTCCACGAGGACACGGCGGCGGTGTTCTGCCCAAGCCGGCAGACCTCCACGAGAACACGGCGGCGGTGCTCTGCCCAAGCCGGCAGACCTCCACCATATGCTCCACCGTGTCCTCTGGGCTATCCACAGAGTAGTGACACCCGGGCGTTTCCTCCCGCCTTATCCGACACAGGAACCTCCCAAAGCTAACATACACATTTACCTTCCATTTCGTTAAGGTCATGTTTTGATAATTACGTAATTAACTTTCCTGAAACAGTAGACGGAACGAAGTTAAGGTGGAAAAGGTCATATATGGATTAACCCTTTAGGGTATTCAAGATATTCGTCTTAGAAGTTTCGGGTACCTGAGCTTTAAAGGTAAATGGTAATTTACGTATGTGGTTTTTCTAGGTTATTTAAAGACCTTACTTAGCTTTGCCTAATGGAATTTAATAAAAGAGACTCCTTGGGGCATTCAAATGTCTGTCTCTCATCGAGGGGCAGAAATTGTATTGCCTCCTATTTTAGATTCCTCAAAAATAATAATATATGTATATATTTCTGAATTGTCTCGCAGACATTTTTTGTGCGAGACGGTTGAGGGAAAGGCAAATTTCGCGCCCTCTCGCCCCTAGTCGCCGCAGGAGACTCCCTAGGAATCCCGGGCAGATTTCCGGCTACCGTAGGCGCGGGCTTGCGGACGGTGAGCAATGGGTAGCTCACCGTCCGGTAAGGACCAGGCCCGGGTCGACGGCGCGTTGTATTCCACGCGCGCCTCAAAGAGATGTCGTCAGCACAAGCGTAGGGGTCCACTAGGGCCGATGCCTGCCGGGGTCGCGGGAAGGTAACAAAGGGTTACCGAAGCCCCTGGCAACATGGGCAAGTGAAGGAATACGGGTGGGTTTTAGTCAGTAAGAGTCTGACACACCCTCCCGCTCCGCTAGTTATTTGATGATTTCCCACCCAAAAAAAAAGACATCTATTGTATTTAAGAGCCCCATCGGGATTCCACCCAAAGCAGGCCTCACATTGGACCTGGACTGTCGCCGAGATCTGTCACAGACAAATTTGGTGGGTTTATATTGATGCGGCGATTATAATGCGCATACATTATGTTCACCCAATTAATAAGAGCAAGAAAAGAAACAGTTTGACTCCTTGAAACCAGCCACCCTGTCTTGGAACTCTTCTTCAGCAGGCCCGGCGATCATTCAGGCGGCACATACATTCACATGCGTTATTGTGGAGAGTTATTTATCGGATTTATGCGGTTTTGTAAATATTTAGGCTATAGACAAGTTGCCAACACGCGGCGCACAAGCGAGATATGTTTAATCGACCGATTTTGCAAAGGATTTGCAGGAAGCGTATATAATGGCGGAGACCCGCGCGCGTGATAGCCCACGATGAATCGATGATTGATTGTCTAATGAAGGTGACAGCGTGTCAGCCATTACACGCGGTGCAGCGGAGCGGAACGGATTCGGAAGAAAATTCTTCTCATGATGACTATCAGGTACTGTAGCGGCGCTGGAGTCCCCAGCGTGCGGTGAATGAGTAACCCGCGTCTGTTTGTTCAACAGGTGAAGTCACTTAGAAGTGAACTGTTCCAATCTCGCCCGCTGATTGGGTAAATAAGGGCGTTAACATAGTTAGTAACGCGTAAATCTCGTCGGGTAATACTGTCTGCCGGGGTCGCGGGAAGGTAATAAAGGGTTACCGAGGCCCCTGGCAACACAGGCAATGGAAGGAATACGGGTGGGCTTTAGTCAGTAAGAGTCTGACACACCCTCCCGCTCCGCTCAGAGCGGGAGAAGTTATTTGATGATATCCCACCCAAAAAAAAAAAATAGTGTGGCGCGTAAATACACTTTTTCCGATTTTTCAATCCTAATAGTGATTAAAGCCTGCGCAAGGCCATCGAAGTCTGCAGAAATAAATACTTTTTGGCACACGTATGTTTTACATACGTATATTTTCATTTTACGGCTGTTCTGTAATCATACCTAATAATTTATTTTCCAGCAAATGGTACCTACATGTTCTTAAGTTTAGTCAATAAACTCATCACATTCTGCCACGCGTGCCAATACTACGTCTTTTTTATCTGTTACAACTTAATTAATAAAAAAAAAAAATTAAGGTGTGTGCGATGGGCTGGGGAAAAGCACTTCAACCAATTTGCGTATGCGAGACTTCCACATAGCGGAGGTAAAAGGTCGCATTAGTGTTTGTTAGTTGGGTCGTTTTCAAAAGGGCCAAAAAGTATGAATTTCATGAGTGAAAATAAATGTATGATATTTTCGTATATTTTTGTATTTAGATGCAATCAGTAATTGAAAAACCGGCCAAGTGCGAGTCGGACTCGCGCACGACGGGTTCCGTACCATTGTCTATAAAAACGGCAAAAAAATCATGTCTTTTGTATGGGAGCCCCCTTAATATTGATTTTATTCTGTTTTTTTTTGTTATAACGGCAACAGAAATTCATCATCTGTGGAAATTTCTACTGTTTAACTATCACGGTTCATGAGATGCAGCCTGGTGACAGACGGACAGACGGACAGCGGAGTCTTAGTAATAGGGTCCGATTTTACCCTTTGGGTACGGAACCCTAAAAACCACATGAAAATTAATGATCGCGCGAGTAACGTAGGCAGGGTATAGCAGAGTATATAATTAATCCCAGGTGTTTATTGATGCGTTTAAATACAGTTACACAAATTAAATTACAGAGACAGATTTTTTTTTAAAAGCTATTAAATGTTATTTTATTGTTACTCAAGATTGTCTCAAAAATGAATTATCTTTCTTTTAAAATTATCTTAAACGTTGTAAAAATAAAATTCCAGTTTCCTGCACTTGTTTTTGTTTTATAAAGCAATCTAGAAAAATAAGCCATTAGAACTAGTGGCATTAATGAGAAGTGGTTTTGTTTTATAAGCCTTTCTCCTTAATTTATACAGTGATAAGAAAGTCGTTGTAGTCTAAGGGCCTATGCCCTTAGGCGTCTCAAAGAAGTAGTCGATTTAAAGTAATTTAAGTTACGTTACATGATCTACTCCACGAGAATGAAATCAAATATAATGCTTATCGGCCCCAGATTTGAATTCGACCCAGTTGTGAAAATATAATGTCATTACTTTAAAAAAATTGGTTGTCTGTAAAGTCGATTTACGGACGATAATTTTACGTGATAACGAGAGAGATGCGTCACAAGCCGAACGCTTAGGTCGATCGTGCCTCCCTATCGCTAGTTCCGCGCTCTCTCTTGCACGCTCGGCTCAGGCGGAACGTGACACTTTTTCGTACGTGCAGCCGGCGTTCATCGATTTATAAGACGTTATCACGTCAAAAAAATGGAAACATAGTTAAGCAAATCCTTCCAATGTATCACTTATTTGTTACACGAGAATGAGTTACCTTTAGGGCGACTGTTTCTTCGTTTGAAACGCCCGCATGCCTGCAGCAGGCTTAGCATGACGCTTTGTATTTCTTCGAAGAATAGACACGGCTCTTTCTATACAAAGTGACATTTCGTTTCTTCATTTTTGACATCTCACCGTAGAAATCCTTCTACAATCTGTCATTTTGTCTTTCGATTCTAACGATCTTTGACTAGGTCCTTTTTTATGTAGAAGCATTTCTACGGTGGGATGTCAAAAAAGGAGAAACGAAATGTCACTTTGTATAGAAAGAGCTTTGTCTATTCTTCGAAGAAATACAAAGCGTCATGCTAAGCCTGCTGCTACGTACAAAAATATGAAAAGCAAACAGCAAAAAAAAAAACGATAGAATCCCAACCCATCCCAGTTAGACGATGTCCAACCTACTCTCTTTAATACGTAATCAGCGAAATTATAATACCTACTACCTCGTTCAGTTGCAAAAGCTGGATAAGATGACTCGGAACAATTAATAATATAAAAACCCTATTTTTTTTGGGTGGGGAATTCATCAAATAATTTCTCCCGCTCTGGGCGGAGCGGGAGGGTGTGTCAGCCTCGTGCTGAATAAAACCCACTCGTATTCCTTCAATTGCCCGTGTTGCCAGGGGCCTCGGTAACCCTTTGGTACCTTCCCGCGACCCCGGCAGGCATCGGCCCTAGTGGACTCCTACGTTTGTGCTGACGGCATCTCTTTCAGGCGCGCGTGGAATACAACGCGCCGTCGACCCGGGTCTGGTCCTTACCGGACGGTGAGCTACCCATTGCTCACCGTCCGCAAGCCCGCGCCTACGGAGGCCGGAAATCCGCCCGGGATTCCCGAAGCCCAGGGCGTCTCCTGCGGCGGCTAGGTGTGAGCGGGCGCGAATTTTGCCTTTCCCTCAAATAGACCCTTATTTTTTGTGTGGGAAATCATCAAATAACTTCTCCCGCTCTGGGCGGAGCGGGAGGGTGTGTCAGACTCTTACTGACTAAAACCCACCCGTATTTCTTCCATTGCCTGTGTTGCGGTGAGGACCTGCGTCAGGCGGAAGGTGAGGACGCCGTGGCGCCTCTCTAGCCACTCCTCAAAGAGGGGACTTATCGCCGCAATCGTGGCGTGCCCAGCACTGGGTTGCGACAACCGTACTCTCCATGTCACCATGAGACCCCGCCGGAGCTCCGTCCGCTGTGCCGCGATTTCTCGCGGCAGCGGAGTTACGCCCCAGCATTTCGCCTCCTCGCGCCACTCCCATATGTGCGCGAGGACTTTTGCCTTCAGATCCCATGGCGGCAATCCGGCAAGGCAGCTCGCTGCCTCACAGGAGACTCAAATAGACCCTGACTCTAAATCCAACGATGGGCATAAACACACACATGCTACACCTGAAATCACCTCTCTAGTCTCCACTCTGTAATTCGTTTGGGGTTCATTGGCAATATTTGTAGTAATGCAATTTAGTACTATAATAGCTTCAGCCCGCGACTTCGTCCGCGTGAATTTTCAGCCGACCCTCCGCATCGCATCGCGTCGCTCGCTTTGAATTTTTACTTTTTGCTCAGCTTCTAAGGGCGGAGTCACACCGGGAAAGCAGCGGCCGGTATCGGCACGGCGAGCACTTTCAATGTGAAATCATTTTAAACTTTATCTACATAATTAAAAGACGTATCGCTTGCAAAAGTCGTGCGGCGGCCGTACGCGGTGCTGCGACCAGCCTCGCGGCCATGCGCGTCTTGTCAGCGGTACTGCCCGCGTCGCGTCGCTGCCGGCCGCTGCCGGCTTCTGCCGTTCCGGTGTGAGTCGGCCCTAAGGGTCTTGATGGCTATAAAAGGCAAAAATATTTTTTCAATTCCGACTGGTAGGTAATTCCAGAGAACAAACTAAAAACAAACTCTTCAGCTTTATCTAACACCGCGAATCAGAAAAATTATGTATTTGCACAACGCACAAAGCATGTTCTAGAGCGGTATGAATGAAAGTTGTGGTTCGTGGTCATTAATATGTATGATTTGAATTTGGAACCTCAAGTAAAAATAGAATGCAAACATTTACCATAATACATACTAATTCCATGCATTTACTATTGAGACTTGCACTAAAAAAATCCTAAAAATATTTTGTTCGAAAATCGAAGTGGCCACCACGAGTAGAACCCAAATAAAAGAAAAATATAGAACACAAAATGAAAAAGGCGCGATTATTGCAAATCGCTTTGATGTTGTCAAAAAATTCTCAAAAAAATCTCGATTAACGGTTTGATTTGACTCTGGAGTACATTCAATCATCTAAATTGATGAGTTGCGCGAGAAGCACTAATGAATTATGAATCTACTTAAAACATTTTAAAAAAATCTTATAATACTGTAAATATTTACGAAATCCTGTTTATTTTCCCATAAGGTATTCTTTATTTCTTGTACAAAATGTTGGCAACTTTAATTCTAGATGTATGTGCCCATTGAATAAGAAAAATAGAGAACCATCAACTTGCGAGGTGGATTATCGCTTTGTCGCCCACTTTCGTTACTAACCAAAAGAAAGGTCATACTTAAATATTTATAGGATAATCAAAGAGCTCTTTATTGTGATATTATTGCGAATGGACGAACTAATAATGCTAGGTATATTTATAAATTGTAGATCATTATTTCCGAAATGAAGGAAGATTTTATCTTTTTACGTACAATAAGTGGGAATGTTATTAATAAGGCTGGTAAAATTCCATTATTATATGATAGGAAGCAAAATGGGTGAAAACAGAAAAAATTAAACCAGTCAAGTGAGTGTCAAACTCGCGACTCGCTCTTTGTCTTTGCTAAGTAAGCGTCGCATTCGAAAGTAAACAATATGTATATAATTAATGTTCATGTTCAAATGAAAGGTTTGCTCACATTCTCTTATACGAATATGGACTTTCATTGCTTTCATAAGAATTAAATTCATATTCTTATGGAACGCTCACTTCACTCAGTAAAGTCAAAGTGCGTTCTGTGGTTGCCCTAAAGTTTCCGTTCCACCAAATGAAATGAAATGAAATGAAATGAAATTGTCTATTCTGTAAATAGGATATGAGAATCACTTTTACACGTCATATTAATAAAAAAATAAGCTAGATGGAGTCGACATTTCCTATCTGACAAAAAGGAATCGCTTACTTTCTTTTGGTTATTTTCCATATTTTTAAGTATTCTGTGGTTACTTAATCGCCGTTGACCTTGGCCATACAAATACGCGTAGCGCTCACGCCGCGCTGCCGTTCGATGTCAATGGGATTATTTTTAGTAACGAAATAATGAATATTTGAAAAAAATCACAGATAGAATTATACCTAGATACTCGTAATAAAATAGTCTGTTCATGAATACAAAAATAATCATGAACATATCTTAAGTAGTTTGAAAGTAGGTAATATCGTTTTGTTATGCTTTGTGTAGAAGTTACTTCCTGAATTTATTTCATAAAGTATTTTACTACCATACTTAAATATTCACGAGAGAATTGATATGTATGCGTTCTAGTTTAACTTTTTTTGCATAACCTATTTGCATTACATGAAGGCGTAATACTAGATTTAAATGTCACTAAAATCATATATCTGCGCCTTAATACAGTAAAAGATACAGCATCATACAGCCCTACCCGTGACAGACAGGTAAGGGCATAAAAACGGCGTAAGCTTATTAAAAGGCTTGTTGGGAACGGCACCCTAAAAATAGATTTTGGTAAATAACTAACCTGAAATAATAAATATTTTATTTAAGATCAAATTACAAGATCCATATGTTGTTAGTAAAAGTCTTAACCTAATGTTAGTAATACTACAATCTATATACAAACTATATACATTTAAAAAACAAGGGGCTCAGCAAAAACCTGATGCGGCGATGTCATTGGTTGATGAGCGTAGGTAAGCGTTACTATAGCGGCCGAGCGCTGCAAGCAGGAATAGTCTTACGGTGGTCCGATATGCACACCCGCGATAGTACCTATCTTAAGTGCATGCACCTTAAAAAAATTGTAGGCCCAATATATTTTGCTTTGGGCGTCATTAGGGTGAAATGCGAGCACAAAACAAAGTATTCATACAATTTAAAGGCAGTTTTTTACAACTTTGATAATCACTGAAGGAATAAATATTTCACAATAGCCAGTTTGCTATAATTCGAGCAGCAGGTTCGCGACACCGATCTAACTTTAGCACTAGCGATCCACCTCGATCAACCACCGTTACTCCAATGAATCCTCACTCCGCCCCACCAAAGTTAAGATGGCGCCTCGACCCCACTCTAGATTTATACTCTGCTCTGATTGGACGTTATACAATGCAGTGACTTGTAAATAAATTAGTTAGATTTACACAATATTAAAATTTAATAAATCAAATCGAATTAAATTAGGATTTAACTAGTTATTTTTTATTAACAATCAACCTTATCAATTAATCGTATGCAACCACTAATCAACTCTCCGTTTACTTCCATATACATATACATAATTATTTATAAAAATATTATTTCATAATTTTGAGTTAATTTATTTTTGAAGTCGAGAGTTATTGTTTTATAACTAAGTTAAATAGTAAACCTTCGGTAGGTTTATGTGTAGGTATATTTTTACAATTATATGTGTCAATCAAATCTAAAAAAGTATATAACTTTTAATACAGAAGAATTCATGTATGTATTAAAGTACGTAACGTACCTTCCTACTTACTAACTAACCTACCTGCCTGTTTTTGTTACGTAGAAATAACTCTTAAACATTAAAATCGAAAACATCGAAAAACATTCAGATAATGTGTTGCTGGTAAAGCCAGATACAAAATCAAAGAAAGAACGGTCATTCGTCCATGGTATTGTCCATGTTATTGTCCGTAAGAATTGTCGAAAAGTACCAAGCTCTACGCCCCTCTGATATAAACACTAAATACGTCTACTAACTGTAATTGTAATTTTAATAAATACTTTGATTCTAGTACTATTGTTTTTTTTTTGCCGCGTAGATGGTGTGAAAAGTAGAGTATTCTCCTCGGGGATAAAGCTGCCTTCGGGGCGGGCTTGAATCCCTCTCTGCATGATTCTAACACTAGAATCATGAGTGCAGCGAGGGATTCAATACGGCGCCAGCGATATGAGATACTGCTTTATCCCCTTGTTGCATAATCTACTATTAGTAAGTTGTCTTAGTGTAAAGCTGCGTCTTAAGGCGCTGACAAGACCCAATTGACCAAAATAGGCTTCTCTTAAGAAAAAAAATTGCCAACTCTGTATAGTTTGTGGTAGCGGAAAAAATATATGTCAATTTTGAACATATTTCCCAGAACTTGGATGTCACCAAAACACGTTTTGAAAAAAAATCTCGATACAAACTAACGTTAAACTAACCTCTTACCTTGAGTTCTAATCCTAAATATCTGTATTAAATATCTACATATGGTACGTATTTAATTAATAACAAGAACGTCTTATTTGAATGCAGAACTTGGTTGTTTTTTATTTTCGATTACTCAACTCAATTTTGAGTAAATAAATAATTGCTTCATATTTTGCAATAAATTACAAGCGTTGTGTCATCGCGCTTCTCTTTCTTTTCTACGCAATCTGACAGTGACCGCGGTTAAGGTGTTGTCAGCGTCTTAACTTTAATTTGATTTGAGGTGAACTTTCGCGGCTCAAGGCTACGTAATACATCTCATTAGACACGTGCTTCTTTGAGTAGGATAAACTACGGCTTATCCTTGGGGCTAAGGCCCCGCGGACGACAAATTTGTTTTTTTATTTGATTCAAAACCACGAGAAAATGCAATTTTCCCAAATAATATAAAACATTTATTTTCTCAACACAAGTTATGAACTTAATACTAAACTTTAATAGTAGTGCACGAACAAAGAGCTAACTTTTGTGAGAAACTGGAGCTTAAGGTAGGTTTATATAAAAACCTTACAGGTCACCTGGGAAATAATCTGTAAAATGACATTAAAAAAAAACTGAAACATTGGTAGTCATGGGGCCTAACGAAAGAAGTAAAACTTAAAACTATCTGCTGGCCAAACGCAACAAGTCATACTCATAGCTACAGCAGGCTTAGCATGACGCTTTCTATTTCTTCAAAGAATAGACACGGCTCTTTCTATACAAAGTCCCATTTCGTTTCTCCTTTTTTGACATCCCACGGTAGAAATCCTTCTACATAAAAAAGGACCTAGACAAAGATCGTTTTAAACGAAAGACAAAATGACAGATTGTAGAAGGATTTCTACGGTGAGATGTCAAAAATGGAGAAACGAAATGTCACTTTGTATAGAAAAAGCCTTGTCTATTCTTCTAAGAAATAGAGAGTGTCATGCTAAGCCTTCAGATATACTGTTAATATAAGCATGTTGGTGACGCGAACCCAAGCCGGGTCCGCTGCGCCAATATTCTAACAAAATATGTCGTCAAAGCATGTTATTTAGACATGTTAGCAAATAATTTGAGTAAATAATGTTTTTGTTAGATCTCTTTTGAAAATTGATTTCTGACGAGGAAGCCGTGTCTGATGTTCTAGTAATAGTAGATTAATTTTGCAAGGAAGAAATATAAATAGATTCCGTGTCCGATCGTAACTTATGCTACCTCAAGAAATCACAAAACGTCTTAGTCTGGAGAGCTCTCACTTTCCCTCGCAAAAGCCCCCGATGTTATCCGTTCGTGGCGGACCTCGCGGTATCTAAATATTTTATTGTGTTAAAAAAAAAAACTAGTAAGGCCACGTCCCCTTTCGGTTAGCGAACAACGTTATTTAATTAACCTTTTATGTACACACATATATAAAAAGACAAGAAGAAAAGAACAGAAAAATACGTACAAAGGTCTTACTTATTTCTAAAGAAATCTGAAATTTCCAGCATACCTGCGATAGGAAAGTAGAAAGAGATGTAGACACCGTACGCGTAGCAGAGAAAACAAAATACATAAAATCAAAAACAATTCACGTATTAATAACAAATAATATGAGAATATACTAATACATACATACATACATACTTCTAAAAATAAATATAAAACACGAAAACATGGCGCAGTGAACCCGGCATAAGATTTACCACTACCAAAATTCGCTCGACGCGCCCAAAAAAGTTTTTACTACAAAAATAATAAGATGCACTGGCAATGATCACTACTTTTCTTTTTAATTGCATCAATTTACGCCAGTCAAATCCGAGGTTCAGTCAGTCTTTGACCGAATTTAAAAAGTAAAAAGTCAAAGAAGTTTGGAAATAATCGAGGTAATTCTCAAATAGAGATTTAGAATATCCGTCGAAACTTAGAAACCCGTTATCATAACATCTGCCAACCAAAGTTCGTGATTACATTATCCAAACCATTTCCAGGAAATTAAAAAGAAAACTGGTTTTTGAGTACTTATTTGATGGGAAGTAACGAGTATTTAAAAGGCGCCATAAACAATTTTCAAATTGAAAAGTTTTTAGCTTTTGTACTGATTTGTTTCGGTATTTTCAAACTAATTATTTACTACTTAACAAAGCCTTTAGAATACTAATGGTTTAGTTAGAAAATGTAATGATATTTAGATCAAAATATGATACTTAACGTATATTTATTTACATAACCAAATTACAAGATGATTATTAACATTAACTTAATTAAATTAAAACTAAGTTAAGCCTAAAAAAGGCCCTCGGGGCATTGTACCGAGGATGCTGGCGGCATTTCCTCGCTGAATTGCAATGCTGATGCGTTGCGCAAGAAAGCCGCCAGCTTTTCGGTCACCAGTTACATCAACTAGACGTTCGCGATTTCCACAAATAACTTATGCGCACTGGGACCCCACGGACTGAGGGTCTCGACGCCAAAGGGCACAAAGTTGTACTCTCTGCCAAGGCCTCCATATTTAATAAGTTCAGATTTCGGCATTATCTGCCGCTGCACCCGCTTTAGAAGTAGTCCGTTGGAGGTGGGGCGGTGCCAGTGTGTCTACACAGGTAGCGTCCCACACAAGCATCCGTACCAAACTCCACGGAACCAAAGACACAACATCAAGTCTTATGCCATCATCTCTGACAGTGTCAGTCGGCTCAAGAAGAGCAGGCACATTGATGCTGGCAAGAGACCGGCGGATTATGTCATTAAAATATGATTAGTTTCTTTTATTCCAAAATTGCTCGAATATTTTAATATATAATTCTCTTTGTCTAAGATAAATCATAAAGATATATCATATCTCATCAAAGAGATTTATTTTATCCTCAGGTGTTTCTGAGTGACTCATTTTATATTCGCGCCCAAAAATAACCAGACATGATACCATGACATAGTACCTAATTAACAAAATAAAAGCAAGATACAGATAATCTCTTATTAACTAAAGAATCTCTTCTAAAATCATGGCCATAATACTTATGCTAATAATAATATAT
Organism: Atethmia centrago; assembly: GCA_905333075.3. Taxonomy (NCBI): domain Eukaryota; kingdom Metazoa; phylum Arthropoda; class Insecta; order Lepidoptera; family Noctuidae; genus Atethmia; species Atethmia centrago. The sequence goes on from HG995385.1 coordinate 24,213,545, forward strand.
GGGCTAAAAGACGTCCATTGTTGGACGTAGACCTCACCAAATATTGCTAAAATGTTCAATTAGCCAACAAAAAGATTCCCGTTTGCTGCCAGAGGACAAATAAATAATGCCAAAATCACAATGACGTTGTGAATGTAAACGAAGCTTATTTACTTGCTATCACGTTATTCTACTCTGAACTTGAACAAACAATACTAATTACAAACAAAATTTCTCCCGTGTATTGAGAGCTTTATATTACATTCTCGCTCGGCAGTCCGCTATCGCCGGCTGAATGAAACGGTTGCCCGGGCGCGATAAAAAAAAATAGTCGAGCGGGAAAATTCGAAAGAAGAATATTAAGCTGTTGATTTGAAGTGACAATTAAAAAATACTATTGATTGATTATTTTCTTTTTTAGCAAATTAGTGAATTTCTTTGTTGTGAGTTGTTGTGTGGTTTGTTCCTGAATTTATAAGTTCGGTAAGTGTTACTTTTTTTACTATCTTATTTATTTTAAAGAAATCCGTTACTCATAAACAAACGGTTGTTATCGTTTGTTTAAACGTTTCTTTCCTAACTTTACCGAATAATTTATTCAGTTGAATTAAGAGAAAATAAAGAAAAGACGATCGAAATCTTTTCCGTGTATTTGTACTTTAGTTTTTAGTCAATATTTATTTATAGTTGGAAATAATTAAGGATTTCCATACATTTTTCTTCAGACTTGTCTCCTTTTGTTTTTTTATTCTGTGCAACGCGCGGCTGCATTAAAATCTTTTCTGTAAAAGAGATGGCGTGTCGACTGAAAATATTTTCTTAAACATTTAGTCTTAAATTAGCATTTTATTCCAAATTTAGAGTAATAACTTTATTTGAGAATTGAGTTTAAACATTTTAGCATTAAAATATTTAGTGCACTTGTATGAATTTTTTGTCGCAAATTGTCTGATATTTAAGATCCCAGGGACTAAAATGAATGAATGAATTAGTTACATGTCGTTTTCTTGTGTATTTTACTGATTTTAAATAAATAAAGACCTACGAAAAATATATTTACGCTGTCCGTGACGATCATATTAATTTGTCTGTCAAACTCCACCTGGAAAAGACTGGTAAAGGCTATCTTACCTCTAGCGAATTATAAATAAGTAGGTGCTTATGATTTGTCACGTTTTGAACGTCTGAAAGTCTGCTTCACTATGCCTTTACAGGATAAGTGTCACGTTGCTTCTATTAGGCTTCGCGTGGTGAGGGTTCTATACAATGATTAAGTTATCAACCATGTTTTTTGTCCCAAGATAATTTATCCCACGAACAAAGTTAACATTGTAGTTGAAAAACATGTTCTCCCATACATTCCAACTGCAAATGTAAGTTTGCACGCACAATACTGAGAGATTTACCATGTTATTTTAACATCATAGTTCTCTTCTTCTATAGGTTTTCCTATAATCTATAAGTATAGAACTATTCTCCGTATTTCTTTAAAAAAATAGGCTCAAACTACTGAGCCTATTTTTTTTTAAAGAAATTCGGAAAAAAGTTCTTTACTTACAAGATAAGGGGGAAATGGTCAATTTTCATCAATTTTATCTGTTTATTTTTTAATTATAAAAAGAAATGAAGAAGACATTTTTGACAAGACAGCCTTAATATGTACCTATTTGCAATTTTATTATCGGTTTCATATCATCTTTCAATAGAAATGTGAATGTCAGAAGTATTTATAACTAGCCGAAAAGCTATTAATATCTGCAAACGTCTAGTCAAACGGAAATCACTTTCGTCGATTGAAAAAACATTTCAGTCAATCTTTCAATCAAAACTTCTTCATCAATTATTAAGTCTTCAAAAAAAGAAATAATTTAAGTTTGTTTGAACCTATTTCCGTCAACTCATCATCTGCCTAGCCTTTTCCCAACTATGTCGGGGTCGGGTTCCAGTCTAACTGGATGCAGCTGAATACCAGTATTTTACATGGAGTGACTGCCTATATGACCTCCACAACCCAGTTACAGGGTAATACGATACCACTTGGTAACCGTAATGACTGTCCAACGGGACCAACGGCTTAACGTGCTTTCCGAGGCACGGAGGGGTCTTGGTATGTAAAGATAATCAGCTATCAACCGCGCCAACCGTAGCTTTACCTGATCGATTGACCGCGGCTGTTATTACTTAGCCACAGGCCCGTATTCCCCCCTATTTCCGTTAAGTTCTTATGAAAAAAAAGATGAAGATTCAAAAACAAAATTACAATTATTTTTTAAAACAAATTCACAATTGAGATCAAAATCAAATTCAAAACTAAGGTAAAAATTACATTAGAATAAAAAAACAAAAATTAAATTAGAAACAAAACAAAATTACTTACCTAAACCAAAATAAAATCAAAATTAAATTAAATAAAAATCAAATTAATAATAAATCAAATTTAACATTAAAATTAAATCAAAATTATGTCAAAATTCTATTGAATAGTTGAGCTTTTTGTGATGAAGCTGGTACGGAGAAGTTATACCACGCAATTGTTCTGCCGCCGAACAGCATTGCTGCACTGTGTTGCGGTTTAAAGGTTGTGGGTAGGTTATATTTTAAATAATGGTTAAAAACAGGCACGTTCATGTGCCTGTTTTTAACTTAGGTTCTTGTTATCATAGTGACAGCAGAACACAGACTCCTATGTCACAGTATCTCTTAGTTTGGGAGTAAGTCTCTATCTGTATGACTTTTATTCACTGTAATTCATGCGACCTAGTTTTTAAGCATTGTTGAAGGTTTTGTATAAATAAACATTTTTATTATTATTATGTGCTTACATATCTCGAGTTCATGGGGTCCCGGTCCTTTGGAAGGCATACGAGGGACCGAAGCCAACTCGCAGAGCCCCCCTTTTTTTTTTTTTGAGGTTGAGAAATCATCAAATTACTTCTCCCGCTCTGGGCGGAGCGGGAGAGTGTGTCAGACTCTTACTGACTAAAACCCACCCGTATTCCTTCCTGTTGCCTGTGTTGCGGGGGCCTCGGTGACCCATAAGTACCTTCCCGCGACCCCGGCAGGCATCGGCCCTAGTGGACCCCTACCTATGTGCTGACGACATCTCTTTGAGGCGCGCGTGGATTACAACGCGCCGTTGACCCGGGCCGGGACACAGGTCTCCTCTATGTGGTCACGCGGGCCCAGTGCGGGTTGGTAGATGTCACATATCTTTGAATTTTTGGTTCTAGGACATGCCGGTTTCCTCACGATGTTTTCCTTCACCGTTTTGAGAGCAGTGGTGATGAAATAATTTACACACAAAGTAAAGCGCCTGTCTGGGTTCAAACCTTCACCAAAAACTACTTAACTGATGTTAAAAATTCTTTCACTTATAGATTACTACTGTTACATACATTATCAGCGTGTAACATGGGCTTTACTTTATTTAAAAAAAAAAAATCCTACCAAAATTACAATTATGTTAACCAAGGTATCAAAAATTTGCCTATAAAAGTCGTTATTTGACGTGCGATGCAAAAACTATTGCATAATCGAGAGGGAGTGGGCTGTAATCTACCACGCCGGCCCAGTGCGTGTTGATAGATGTCACGTCTTGGAATTTTTGGTTCTAGGATGTGCCCGTTTTTCTCATAATGTTTTCCTGCACCGTTTTGAGAGCAGTGGTGATAAAATTATTTACGGAAACTAAAGAACCTGTCTGGGTTCAAACACACGAACTACAACTCATAAGGCCCGTTACCACTGGGCCACCACTGATCTCAAAAAACTATTGATGATACATATAATATAATAATGTACTACATCTATATAGTTCTCATCATTACCCACAAAAAAGTCCACGAGGCGATATACACTGGCCTGCAAAACTAAGTACTACACTTTTAATTTTTTTTTTCTAAACTGTCGAGGTTAGAGTATGTCTAACTACACTGGCCTGCAAAACTAAGTACTAACCTTTAAATTTTTTTTTTTTCTAGCTGTAGAAGAATAAAAAACGTTTTATAGCGTTTTATCAGCTTTCTTTCAAACTATTGTAAATTATACATTAGTTACATGTTTAAATCTAAAACAAGATAAAACAATAAATATGGTAATTTTTGGCTTAGTGTCATAAAACTCAATTAACATTTACAAGTATGTTTTACATGTTATTTATTTTTTAATAACAGGTATTGCCTCCTCGGGCTCTGCTTACATCTTCGAGTCGATTTGGCGTACTGAACACGAGCTTTCGGAGCCGAATGTTGGGGAATATTCTCCCATTCTTCTATCAGGGCCTGTTTTAGTGCATTGAGGGTGGTTGGTGGTGGTTTGCTTCTGACTGGCCTCCCTAGGTCATCCCAGGCGTGCTCAATCGGGTTAAGATCAGGACTTCTTGATGGCCAAGCCATCACGCTGATGCCAACCTACTCTTGCAAGACCCGAGCCGTGTGTGGCCGGGCATTATCATGCATCAGCATCGATCTATCACCCATATTTACTAAATACGGCCCTGCATACTCATTGAGAATCTCCTGGGCATATCTTTCCCCAGTCAGAGTGCCATTTTCTATGGCCACTAACTCTGTGCGACCTTCTGAAGATATGCCAGCCCATACATGTACACTGCCTCTACCGTACTGGACTCTTTCTGAGAAGCAGGCTTGAAGGTATCGCTCACCAGGTCGCCTGTAGACACTTCGCCTTCCATCGGAAGTGTAAAGTGACAATCGAGACTCATCTGTAAACAAAATTCTTGACCATTCTTCTTGATCCCACTGTATGTGTTCACGGGCGTATCGCAGTCTCGCTACTCGATGCTTTCTCTCGAATTTGGGGCCACTTGCTGGTCTTCGGGGTTTCAGGTTTGCTTCAGCCAGTCTTCTTCTCACTGTACTGTCACTAATGTAGTCCCTTCGGGTTTGAAGAAGCTGTTGCTGGACTTCAACTGCATTTAGGTGGCAATTTCTCAACACAGTGGAAACAATATAACAGTCTTCTCGGGCGCTAGTACACCTGGGTCTGCCATTACCAGGTCTCCTCAAATGGTTTCCAGTCCCTTCCTACCTTCGCTTCATCTTCTGGACCGTTCGTAACGTCACACCCACCATCATTGCAGTACGACGCATACTGATGCCTAGTTCCAGAAAAGTCATAATCCTGGCACATTCTTCAGGTGAAAGAGGCATGATAAATAAGTTTATGTGCTGTTGTCTAACTTAGCTTTTGTAACAAGACTCATCGATCAAGAAAAAAATTGAAAACAAAAATGGAAACAAAAATTAATGGTAAAATTGTAATTCGAAAAGGATTATCATTGATTTTAAAGTTTTTTTCAATCATTTCTTAAAAGAAGCTTACCGACTTTTTATATATACAATTAAACTATTTATACAATTATATTTTCGAATACTTTTTGTTTAGAAAGTACGAGTATATCTTGTGTACTTAAAAAGTTATTGCAATTTTAAAAGTGTGATACTTAGTTTTGCAGGCCAGTGTAGTTAGTCACGAAATCTGCACGGGTAGAATCGCAGTATTATGACATTCGTATCATGATATTAATGCTTATCCAACTAAATAGTTTCATAATCAAGGTTGTTTATGTACATGAAAATTACTCTTTAAATTATTCGAATCGGACCATTCGTTTAGAAGTTACGACGGGTAAAAATGCTAAAAGTAAGAAAAATGCTGCGGAGTGAGTGAACAGCCCTTCGCTTAGTCTACTAGTTACCTACACATTTTTTTTGTGGATTAATACATAGGGTTTACTACTTTTAATCTCGGTAGTACGTTCCCGTGGGATATTTTCCGACATCCATGCAGGCGAAACCGCGGACAAAAGATATTACTCAATATATTTATTGCTTTTCACAGTGTGACTTTGACGCGAATTTTATCGGCAAGCGTAGTGTGGGACGCCCCGCAGCTAGGTGGACCGACGATTTTAAAAAGGCGGCAGGGATAGACTGAATGCGGAAGACGGAGAACAGGGTGTTATTGCACAGCCTGGAATAGGCCGGTGTCCAGCAGTGGACTACGATAGGCTGAGTTAATTGAAAGTGTGAACTTGAAGGGTAGGTTTTACAAAGACATGATTATTCTGAACCCTGTCGGACACAACAAAGATCATGGCCATCAATGTGATAAAATTGACCTATGTAATCGAAATTATAACTTAGTATAACTGGCAAATTTGCTATTTCTGAGACACCGGGAGCATATGGTTTATAAATATTTATTTATTTATTTATTTATTTATATATACTTTATTGTACACCACAAAAAATACATGACCAAAAAATAAATCAAAGACTACAAAATATACAATGGGCGGCCTTATCGCTTTCTGCGATCTCTTCCAGGCAACCATAGGATGGACAGTGATTTGCCTGGACATAAAGTGGGGCTGTCGTTGGTGTAAAAAAATAAATAAATACAATATACTAAAATGATACACAGATATATATATATATATATATATATCCTAAATAATATATACATAAATACATACATATTAAATGTATAAGCAACGAAAATAAATGAAGACTAAAGATAATTACAGTTACGAGAACAAGCTCACAGCGACAAGTAATGTTCCTTTACGAGTCTTTTAAATGCGAGTAACGATTGCGCGCGTTTTATTTGAACTGGCAAAGCATTCCACAAACGAGTGGCCTGGACAGTAAAGGATTTGTCGACGAACGTTGTGGAATGCATAGGCATTTTAAGCTTCAAGTTATCTGATGACCTTAAAAATTTCGTGTGGGAGTCGCCAAGAAACTGGAAACGTTCCTTGAGATAGAGAGGGGTGGAAGGGGAAAAGAGGACATTATACAAAAGGGAAAGAATATGAGCATTCCGGCGAAGGCGAATTGGTAACCACTTGAGCTTCACACGAAATTCGGAAACATGGTCAAATTTACGCAAACCGAATATGAACCTTATGCAAAAATTTTGAAGCCGCTCAAGTTTATCAAGTTGGTCTTGGGTAAGGTCAAGATAGCTGGTATCAGCGTAGTCAAGGATGGGTAGAAGAAGCGTTTGTGCAAGCGCAATCTTGGTGGCAGTCGGTAGAAAATTACGCAATCTCTTCAAAGCTGCAGCGGATGCATATAGCTTGCGGCTAACTTCCTGTAGCTGGGCAGTCCAAGAGAAGTTCTTATCAATCAATATTCCTAAGTTTTTAACTTTCTCACTGAAGGGAACAACTGAGTTGTCAAAAGAAACTTGGGGAAGAGTCGTCCAGTCGATCCTTGAGATCATCCTAGAACTGCCCACCACCACAACCTGCGTCTTTATGGGGTTGACCATAAGTCCATATCTCTTGCTCCATTCGCATATACGGGCCAAGTCACGATTAATCGTAAAGATAGCCTCGGACAGATTTCCCAAAGGAGCTCGCGAGTAAATTTGTAAATCATCTGCATAAAGATGGTAGAAAGAAATTAGTTCGTCAGAGATAGAGTTAATAAAAATTGCGAAAAGTAAAGGGGATAGAACGCCACCCTGAGGTACACCGGCAGAAGTATTACTCCAGGAAGACAAGGTCTCTCCCATGCAAATACGTTGCCGGCGACCGAACAAGTAAGTACGAAACCAGTCAATTACCGATGGAGATATGTTAAGGGAGCATAGGATGCCAAGCAAAACATCAAAATCAACAGTATTAAAAGCATTACTGAAATCTAGCAAAGCTAAGACCGTTAGATTACTGCTTTCCATGGCAGACCTTATATCATCCGTAATGTTCAGAAGCGCTGTAGTTGTGCTATGACCAGGACGGAAGCCAGACTGGAAGGGGTTGAGGAGATTATTTTTAGAGAGGAAAGTGCTTATTTGATTGTGAATCAAACGTTCAAGGACTTTGGATAGGAATGGTAAAACGGATATTGGACGGTATTCAGCAAAGGATGTGGGATTCGACTTTTTAGGTAAAGGAATTATTTGAGCATCTTTCCATGAGCATGGAAAGACACCACTTGATGCAGAAAAATTGAGGATGTGACAAATGACGGGAAGGATAACGTCCAGCACAGGGACTAACATATTACGGCTGATACAGTCACTTCCTACTGCATTGGAAGTAATCGATAGTATGCTCTTCTTAACATCACATGCGGAGAACTGACCAAAAACAAATGGAGAATAACTGGGAGTCGGAAGTGAAGAAAGATAATTCAGTGTATTCAATTTTATTGTCCTATCAAAATTGGACGAAGCAGTAAAATGACTGTTCATTGCATTAATATCTAATATTCTGTGTTACGCCAAAATCCGACCACTGGTTATCGCAGATGTTCATAGGCGATGGTGACACTACTTTACAATTAACATCATGTTGTCTTCAAATTGCCATCCAATGCTGGTACGAAAAGTTTAAACAGAAGTAGGTTGCATTATTTTTTTATTAAAACTTTATGCACAGTAAAAAAAATACTCTACAAAGGCACACTTGATTCCTGAGGCATTTTATAGTCAGCAAGTCAACCAGTATAGTGTATCATCTATGCAGTCAACCTTGATGCAGAGACAAAATACGGCAATATAAAAGATACCTAATTATAAAATACAGAAATGAATACTAAAGAACTTTGTGAAGAGAAATAACGATCAGCTGAGAGAGAAAACGAATCCAGCAAATCAGTGCCGGGGTGTTTCTGCTTTCATTATAACTCGCCAACGTGTTTTAATGAAAGTTGGGGTAATTGATGCCGTGCTGCGTTGTTCACAATCCTGTACGCATTCAAAATATCTTCCCATCACATATCACTTACAAAAAACACAACACACAACATCATCTTCTATTAAGAGACCAATAGAAACACAATATTGAACCAATAGCACTATCGAAGCGATGTTTATACCGGTTATATGGCACACACACTTATCATGTAAAACACACATACTCGTATAACATAAACAACACCGAAATGACATCACGTCTGAATTTCTCAAAGTGTCAAGCAGTTTTGTACCTAGTCAAATATGAACGAGCAAGAAAATATATTTATTTAATTAAGGACACGTGTGCTCAGCATGAGCTTTATAATACGAGAGAACCCTTAAATCTAAGTTACAAGGACTTATATACTAACAGAGGGTTTACATGTGTGTGTATGGAAGGTTTACATGTGTTGTGTCTGTGGTGGTTCTTAACAATGGGAATGCAGCTCGTATGGCGGATCATACTTCTAATGTTTTTGACAGTCATTACTTTAGGATTTATTGCATTTATGTATTATTACCAGGAACTACTGAGTGGCACGTTATGAACGAGCCTTATAATATAGTTCATAGAAATGGTTAGCTAGGCATAACTCATTACGGTTGGTGACAATGGTTGACTATGTTCGGTTCGTGACAATGCTTGGCTCTATGCATAACTACCTATAGTACACCAACTAAAACCAACAACCAGAAAATAAACTCTGGTTGAAATATCTCAGAAACCAGACAGGCCGCACATTAGGCATACGCTTGTATTACGATATTAATATTAATTGTGGCGCCACATTAGAAACGGGACACATTTAACGCCCCCCGCAAGCAGGCATACCAAGGACACATTTGTAGCGGGTGCAGTTTGCGCGGGACGTATGCCGCGCTAAACGAATTTAAGATCCAACACATTCATATTTTGTGGCGCGGTGATTTGCAAAAACAAAAGACAGAGCACACCGGAGCAGTGGTGGCCCAGTGGTAACGGCTGCGACTTACGAGTTGTAGGTCGTAGGTTCGAACCCAGCCAGGCGCTTTATTTTGTGTAAATTATTTTACCACCACTGCTCTCAAAACGGTGATGGAAAACATCGTGAGGAAATCGGCATGTCCTAGAACCAAAAATTCGAAGGCCCACTGATCTCACATAGAGGAGACCTGTGTCCCAGCAGTGGGAAAATTATAGGCTGATTATGCAAAAGACAACATTGAATTTTACGGGTATTTTGTTTTGATTTACATGATTGAACTAAGTCCAATAATAATTTGGATGTGTTTTGAGACATTCGATGTTATACATAAAACTTTTCTTTGTCGAAATTGTGAAATTTAGAAAAAAACTTGCGATATTGTGAAATTACCGTAAATTGTAGTAGGTATCTTGATTAAACGGGTGACCCCAATAACGACATTTTTCTCATTAATGGTCACAACGAGAAATCTGTATCATCAGACGATGATGTTGACATTCTGGAAGCTGCTTCACAACTGTGCGTCCGATGTGCGTGGACACGTTATATTTGCTCCAAGTGAGTTGAAATGTAGCGCAGTAATTGTGGTGACGTACCTAAATAGGTGCGTTTAGCGTGTGGCGCCGCGCTGTTATGCGGCTAAGGGTGAATTTCAACAATGAAACTGAACGCGATCAGCAGATCTAAACCACGTTAAAGAGCTGTCAGTAGCCTCATTGTGGCGGAATATTGACACTGACAGGTCTTTCACGTCGCTATTAGAACATTATTCAAATGTACGAAATGCGATATTACCGTTCCGGATGAACCGAACAACGTCTTGTATTGTCGCAATTGTCTCCCCGTGGATGTTGAATATCGTGTTTTCTCGGGACTAAATCCGGTGCGACTCCGTCGAAATATGTCGGAAATTATAAGATTTCTTGCATTTTAAACCGACTTCAGAAAAGGAGAAGGTTCTATGTATTTTTTATGTATGTTTATCGATATTTTTGTCAATTGTAAACCAATTTTGGAAATTATTTTTCATTTGGTAGAGGAAACTTGCGCGGTGGTCCCCTAAAATAAATAATAACTTCGCTAGGGTAGTTTTTGAGTAAGCTGCAATAATACGTATCTTTCCAATTAGTGTATGTGGATGATGATATAATAACTTCCTGTCACTGTTATTTACATATATTATTTACATAGGTAGTGGTATTCGAATTTGTGTGGGGTAGAGTACCACAACAAAAAATAAAAAATAAATACGAAAAATAACAACCGACTTCCAAAAAAAACACTACAAAGTGAAAAATAACTTTCGTCCCATCTAAGTTCTCCCCATGCTGTCAAAAATATTTGAAAGGGTTTTGTCCAATCGCCTCGAAAAATATCTGATCTCACTAAAATTCCTCTAAAATTCCTCTACGATAAACAATACGGTTTTCGACCGAACTCGAATACACTTTCAGCAAAAATAGACCGGGTGACAGCTATGAGGCTCAATATTGATAATAAACAAATCGGTCTAGGTGTCTTTATTGGCCTAAAAAGGGCGTTTGACACAGTCGACCACAATTTTTTCTTAAATAAACTCGATGAAGTTGGTATAAAAGTCCCTGCCCTTGACATGTTTAGGTCCTACTTGTCAAACCGCTAGCAAGTAGTGAAGATTGGGGACAGTCAGAGTAATTCCAAAATTACAACACACGGTGTGCCCCAAGGCTCAATGTTGGCTCCTCTTTTATTCCTCCTTTATGTAAATAGTGTCCACCAAATTGGTCTTAAAGGGAACCTAACCCTTTATGTAGATGACACGTGTCATCTGCATCATGGTCACTCCATTGACACAATTAAGCGCAAAGCGATTTAGACCTGTGGTTTCAGCAAAAACTTCTTACCATAAACACAGCAAAAAACAACTATATGACATACACACCAAAAAATTAAAAATGGCTTTTATACCCCGATGAAAATAAACAATAAAACTATAAATAAAGTAGATCGAGAAAAATACTTAGGACTAATCTGAGATAATAAATTGTCAATACACGTTCAATAAATAAAGACAAAACTACAATCACTCACGGGTACCCTTAGAGGTATTGTTTGCTGATTACCTCGTCAAATTTGATACTTAATCTATTTCTCACTCTTAAAGCCATATTGACTACCTAGCAGAAATAGCGGGGTTCAGCTGTAAATAAACAGAAATCTACTACAAACTTCACAAAGTAAATTGCTTAAAATGTTATATACCTAAATATGATTATCTCACTTCAACACTACTTTTTCAATTTACAAAGAAACGAAATTAATGAACATTACATAAACATACATTTATAATAAATGCATACTGATACGGAAAATAAGAAATAAAATTATAAACACGAAAAGCAAAAAATACACCTTATTATCTACTTATTTTCTTCCCCGCACAAACTACGGAAGAAAAAGTATCATGAATGAAGGATTAAAATTATATAATAAATTACCGAAACACATCACAGAATTTAAATACACGACCACTTAAAAAAAAAAAAACTACTCAAATAGTACATCATTAAAAATAAAGGGGTACAATCATTTTGAGCCACATCCAGTTACGCTTTACTGTGTTGAACGGAAATGTGTTTCTTTTGTATTTGATGTTTGAGCCCGTGTATCAAGCGAACTTTGTCTTTAATTTTTTTTTAATTTACCTACACAATTTGTATTGCACAAATGTCTAGTTTTTGCGCGCCGCTGTCGCATGAAGTCAAGATCCCTCCCGACCCGACCTCTTTCCGCGGATGAGCACCTTATTGCGTTATAATAGAGTTGCAAACCGCGTGGCCCAAGACTCCTATTTGGTGTCAGTGGGGACTGAAGGGACGAAGGAGTGCGACTCCTATTGGGTGTCAATGGGGAGTTACCGGTATTCTCGTGAACGTGAATTATCGCATTCATAATAGAATAAACTTATCTCAAACCCCAAATTACGTTGGGTTAGAACGTGCCTACCACGTTCTTGAATGACAAGACGACCACTCATTAAAAGGCTACCAGCCCATATGGGCAGACAGTAGTCGGAAAAGCGCCAACAGAAACTAATATCTGCAGAGGTATTCAGAACCGTACGCTTCCGTGCCGAATCGAACATCAAGCAGTGTTATCAAAAGAGTCCTCTAAAAGTTGTTCACAAATCCAAAACCAAATAATTTTGTCAGTTTAAATCGATGAGACAACCACCATTCTTCCGACAGCTATGCTGTGCCATTTTCGATTCGACAACCTGTCCAATGGTTATGAATAACAATGTTGACTAGGCTCTACCCTACTATATTGGGGTCAGCCTCCACTCTAACTGGATGCACCTGAACTCATATGTGATGTGATGTCTTTTATGTGGAGCGACTGGATATTTGACCTCCACAACCCAGTCACTGGGTAACACACTGGATACCCCTTCGTAAGTCTGGTTGTCAGACTTTCAGATTACTGATTATTAGGATTGCCAAAGATCGTCGAATCGTAGCCAGCACCAACGGGTTAATGTGTTTTCCGAAGCACACAGGGGTCTTATTATGTAAAAGATGGTCTCCCATCCGAGGGCCAACTTCGGCAAGCGTACCTTCAATCGTCGGACGGACGATTGAAGGTACGCTTGCCGAAGTTGGCCCTCTCAGTGCGGCTGATATTACTTAGCTACGAGCTCCTTAAACATTAACTAATATTTCCACGTCTTTCACTCATCCATCAGTGGTCAGAGACACTTTGCAGTCTAATTATGCTGTTTTCCGTTTTTAACGAATCTTATAACGAAACTTGATAAAAAGAAATCTTACACTAATCTTATAACAGTTGACTAATTACTTACTTTTCTTCTGAATTGTTCATTAATTTCTGGAAACTTTTTATCAAGCTCTTTGCAGGCAGAAAAAGTTTTGTTGAAACCAACCGAATTAAGGCCCGTGCAGACTAACGTGATATCGCGTGAGCGACAGGCAGCAATATGCCTGTCGCGCCCACGATATTGCTCTAGTCTGCACAAGCCTTTAGGAGATAAACAAGTGCTGCCTCTGGTTTAATATTAAACCAGAGAACTTGTTTATCTATAAAAAGAAAGACAAACAACTGTTCTGTTGAGGAGCTTACCTTACTTACTTACCCACGACATACCCACGACAATGGACTTTTTTAGAGGCCTTTTATTCCTAAAGCCGTGTCCAAACCGAAAGCGATCGTCGCTCGAGATATTATGTAACTTTTTTAGCATTTTAATAATTAAAACATGTTTTAAATGACTAATAAGAGTATTAAACAAAACAAAAAAGAAATGTTAAGCAACCCTAAAAGTTATTAAAAGGAACCATTTTACTAAAAATAACAGTACCCAAATCTACCAATTTGTCGTTTGAATGCAACAAATAAATCTATACTAATAATAAAGCTGAAGAGTTTGTTTGTATGTTTGTTTGTTTGCACGCGCTAAGCTCTGGAACTGCCAGTCGGATTAAAAAAAAATATTTTTTTTGGGTTGGAATTTATCAAATAACTTCTCCCGCTCTGGAAGGAGCGGTGACGGTGAGCTACCCATTGCTCGCCGTCCGCAAGCCCGCGCCTACGGTGGCCGGATATCCGCCCGGGATTCCCGACGCCCAGTGCGTCTCCTGCGGTGGCTAGGGTCGAGAGGGCGCGAAATTTGCCATTCCCTCAATCGTCCTGCCTCCTCCTTCGCGAGCATTACTGCTTCGCAGAAGAAGGTGACGGCTGCCCATGCCCTTTCGCTCCGTACCATAGCCTGAACCAGGGCCGGACGCAAGAGATCTCTGCCACCGATCACCTTGACGAGGACACGGCGGTGCTCTGCCCAAGCCGGGCAGACCTCCACCGTATGGCTCACTTGACACTGTTACAGCTTAGTTCTTCTGAACTACACAATAGATTTTGATGCTGTTTCCACCATCATTAGTATTCATGCCGGAAAGTGTATGTGTACAATACAACCCACCCAAAAACATTTCATGTAAATTAGGTTGTAAGACTTATGTAACGCTTTCTCTATTAACAAGTTATGAGATCTAATGTAGAGCCAAGCCCCTATTTCTACAAACCTATAAGCTATGTAAGCCAAAAGCCTCGTATTCAAGTAATAAAAGTTTGACAACTTTGCCCATTGCTTGCTGTCAGGGCTAGGGACCAAAGTAGGCGTGGGTCGTTACGTGATGGCGAGTGACTTCGATGGCGTCACCTGTTTTGAAAACACGTGATTTTAGTAACTAGTTATTTTTTCAATTTTTTTGATTTATTCAGTGATTCAACGTGGTGATTCTACCGAAGTATTACAGTTATTTCATTCATTCATTCATTCATTCATTTCAGCCGAAAGACGTCCACTGCTGGACATAGGCCTCCCCCAAGCATCGCCACTTCGACCGGTTTTGTGCTTCCCGCATCCAGCGGATTCCTGCGGCCTTCACAAGGTCATCGGTCCACCTTGTAGGAGGCCTTCCAACGCTACGTCTTCCGATACGCAGTCGCCATTCCAGAACCTTTCGGCCCCATCGGCCATCTGTTCTGTGAGCAATGTGCCCTGCCCACTGCCACTTAAGTTTGGCAATTCTTCGGGCTATGTCGGTAACCTTGGTTCGCCTGCGGATCTCTTCATTTCTGATTCGATCACGTAGGGAAACTCCAAGCATAGCCCTCTCCATTGCCCTTTGAGTGACTTTATTTACGAAACGAAAATATTAAGGCGCTGACAAGAGGCAAATGACCAAAATAGGCTTGGCTTAAGAAACAAATTGACATATCTGTACAGTTTGTGGTAGCGGAAAAAACATAATATGTTCATTTCGAACATATTTCTCAGAACTTGGTTGTTACCAAAACAGGTTTTGAAAAAAAATCTCGATTCAAACTGACGATAAACTAACCCTTTACCTTGAGTTCCAATCCAAAATATCTGTATTAAATATCAACGTACGTTACGTATTTAATTAATAATAAGAACATCTTATTTGAACGCAGAACTTGGTTGTTTTTTTTTATTTTCGATTACTTAACTCAATGTTGAGTAAATAGATAATTGCTTCATATTTTGCAATAAATTGCAAGCGTTGTGTCATCGTGCTTCTCTTTCTTTTCTATGCAGTCTGACAGTGACCGCGTTTAGGAGTCGTCAGCGTCTTAAATGATTACCTACGTAGTAGGTACTTTATATATCAGAAACTTTATGTTTTTGGGACGAATAAGTTTTTGTAGCTATGCATTTACTTTACATCATAAACAACACAAATGAACTTCGTTTCATACTTTATTCAGGCTTAGGACTGACTGTTCGGATTTAATATTGTCACCACTCGGGATTTCGGGATCTCTCGGCTCGCTCGCTTTGCCAGCCAGTAGGCACCCTGCCGGGGTCGCGGGAAGGTACTAAAGAGTCACCGAGGCCCCTGGCAACACAGGCAACAGGAAGGAATACGGGAGGGTTTTAGTCAGTAAGAGTCTGACACACCCTCCCGCTCCGCCCAGAGCGGGAGAAGTTATTTGATGATTTCCTATCCAAAACAAAAGCCAGTAGGCACAGGGTAGTCACTTATTATGCTCGAAAGAAACAACGTACACTCGCAATGTAACTTTTGTTTCGTTTCTCTCTTTTCATTCGGTCTCTGCATTGAAATGTAACTCACAAAATCACATAGTAGTTACGAAAATTACTCGTTTATCGTTTGACTCGAAACTAGTTATTCGGCTACATTCCCCGTTGCTAGTTATTGTAAATAGTGACGTGAAGTAACGCCCAAACCTACACCAAAGGTCGCAGGAAAATCCGAAAGGGTTACCGAGGCCTCTGGCAACACAGGCAACGGAAGGAACACGGGTCAGTAACAGTCTGCTACACCCTCCCGCTCCGCCTAGGGCGAGAGTCGTTATTTGATAAATTACCAACCGAAAAAAAAACCTACGCCAAAGACAATTTACATAGTTACTCTGTGTGCGACACTGGCGAATGGCAACAAACAAATAATCAAGACAAAAACCAAATGCCGATTGCACAGTGGAAATATAACAACTCCACAGAACCACATTTTTCCACAGAATTTTCAAGCCGTTTGGGATTGAAACTGGAGAGTTTCAACCCCAAACGGCTTGAAAATATACAAGATACAACAAGGTTATTATACTTACGCCGTTTGAGGTTCTCTGCAGCTGCAGCAGCAACGCTAGCACAGCACGCCGAGCCAGGAAGATGGGATGGCGCAAGAGTATCGACACACGTTGCATCCCACACTAAAGGCCTACCCACCTTCCATGGAAATAAAGACATGCCGTCCGGTCTCTTGCCATCGTCGCGTGCCAGGCCATTTTCAGGTTCGTCCATACATTATCTGCTCTGTGTCTACAGTTTTCTTATTGTATGGTAGCACTCAAATGCCACCGCGGTATCTTTCCACATCGTTGGAAACTTTCATTACAGAGCTAAGTGATCCGCAACGGAGGTTTGAAGCGGCGGTGAAATTATATATAAATGGGTAAAAGGGCAGAAATGGAGGATATAGGATAGGGACTGAAATAAACCATGAATTTTAATAACCATAATGTCTATAGTTAAGAAACAAGGCATTTTAATTAATAATTCCAGTTCAGCAGCTTTGATTGAGTTTTTTTTTTTTTTGGGTGAGATATCAGCATATAACTTCTCCCTCTCTGGGCGGAGCGGGAAGGTGTGTCAGACTCTTAGTGACTAAAACCCACCCGTATTCCTTCCGTTGCCTGTGTTGCCAGGGGCCTCGGTAACCCTTTACCACCTTCCCGCGACGGGAGTGTGTCCTGTTGGTGCATCGGAGACAACACAAAGGAAAGGGGCGGGGATTGCGCACGGGCTTCCTTTTCGGCAAGATCGGCACGAGTTTTGCCGCGTGATTACTTTACTGTTTACAAGTTCACTTCGTGCGCGCTCAGTGTTCATGAATAATGTATTTTATTGGACAATTGCGTCACAAATTAATATTTATATTATAGGTTTTTTACATATTTGGGACGAGAAATCACACTTGTACTGACGACATCTCTTTGAGGCGCGCGTGGAATACAACGCGCCGTCGACCCGGGCCTGGTCCTTACCGGACGGCGAAGTACCCATTGCTCACCGTCCGCAAGCCCGCTTTGATTGTGTCTTTTTTTTTTTTTTTGACGGTGGGAAATCATCAAATAACTTCTCCCGCTCTGGGCGGAGCGGGAGGGTGTGTCAGACTCTTACTGACTAAAACCCACCCGTATTCCTTCCTGTTGCCTGTGTTGCCAGGGGACTCGGTGACCCATGAGTACCTTCCCGCGACCCCGGCAGGTTTGATTGTGTCTGAGGTCGAAAGTTTTCCTAACGAATAATTCACTAGAAATTTATTAGAATTCCTTCTTAGTCGAGAACATATAGATCTGCTAATGAACACTATTTGTTCAATTGCGAT
Source organism: Atethmia centrago (assembly GCA_905333075.3). Taxonomy (NCBI): domain Eukaryota; kingdom Metazoa; phylum Arthropoda; class Insecta; order Lepidoptera; family Noctuidae; genus Atethmia; species Atethmia centrago. The sequence continues at coordinate 24,231,636 of HG995385.1, forward strand.
ATTGGTACATCTTGAGACAATGTTGGGTAAGTTGGGAAAAAATTGGGTAATAATTCGTAAGACCCAGCACCCCAATTGCTTTACACACCGTCAATCACAATTAGAGACGTTTTTTTTTTTTTTTTTATTTTTTTTTTTTTTTTATAAAACGTTGCCCCACACTAGGAATTTCTTCCTGTATCGTGGGTGCGTTTACAAACATAGAAACTCACAAACACAAACACCCAGACCCGGAACAATTACTTGCAGATCATACAAATAGTTGTTCCGTGCGGGGATCGAACCCGCGACACGCTGCGCAGCAGTCGATCGCTCAGCCATTACGCCAACCGTTTGAAGGATATTTGTAATCCATTGCTTCACATGTTTAATAAATTCTTCTGCTCAGCAACGCAAATAACGCAAAGAATGTGGCCGAACTGTCAAAATTAAAAAAATAAAAAAGCGATCAGTTGTCATTTTGTGTGCATTACGCATTTACCCCGCTGGATTATAAAAACCGGCCAAGTGCGAGTCGGACTCACGCACGCAGGGTTCCGTACCATTATCTATAAAAAAAGGCAAAAAAATCATGTCTGTTGTATGGGAGCCCCCTTAAATGTTTATTTTATTCTGTTTTTTAGTATTTGTTGTTATAGCGGCAACAGAAATAGGTACATCATCTGAGAAAATTTCAACTGTCTAACTATCACGGTTCATGAGATACAGCCTGGTGACAGACGGACACCGGAGTCTTAGTAATAGGGTCCCGTTTACCCTTTGGGTACGGAATCCTAAAAATAAGATTCAGAAAAACAACTTGCTAAATCGTGTCGTTCATAATTCTTGAGCCAGCTTCGTTAAGTAAGGAACACATTGGTGCCGATTCCCTTGTTCACAAACTAAACTAAATTTAAGTTCAGTGCATCTTTTTCTTTCTATTTCATTAAGAAAAGGACAGAAGATAAATTTTAGTTTAGTCCTGTCAAATTAATCAGCGCTTGACGTAAATTGACGTAATTTTAGTAGGCAAGTTTTTAATCACGTCTAAACTTGTATGGAGTAGTGACAGGCGCTGATTAATTTGACAGGACTAAACTAAAATTTATCTTCTGTCCTTTTCTTAATGAAATAGAAAAAAAAAGATGCACTGAACTTAAATTTAGTTTAGTTTCTGAACAAGGGAATCGGCGCCAATATTCCCCCAACATTATTTCTTATGTCCCTGAATATAATGTATCTATACAAAAAATTAAAGAGGTAACATTTGTGAGTTTGTTTGTATGTAAGGGGTCTTCGGAACTGCTGATCCGATACTGAGAATTCTTTCACTAGAGTGTCATAGAATATTTTTTATGTTAAGAGTCGGGTAATCGCTGTTATTACTGAGCCGCAAGAGGGGCTTGTGGCTAAGTAATAACAGCCACACGGGTCGATCGATCAGGTTAAGCTACGTAAGTCCTGGCTGTCATTCGTGGATCTTTGACAGTCGTTACGGGTCGTCAGAAGCCCGAAAGTCTGACAACCAGTCTTATCAAGGGGTACCGTGTTACCCAGTAACTGGGTTGTGGAGGTCAGATAGGCAGACGCTCCATGTAAAATACTGGTATTCAGCTGCATCCGGTAGACTGGAGGCCGACCCCAACATGGTTGGGAAAAGGTTGATGAGTCGGGTAATCGCCGTTGACCTTGGCCATACAAATCCGCCGTTCGGTTTCATAGGAAATATTTAATTTTAGTATCGAAAATATGAATATTTGAATTAATGCTTTGGGTATACATAACTTCCTGAAATTATTTCATAAAGTATCTATTTTACTACAATATTTAAATATTCACATATAGAATTGATTTGTATGCGTTTTATTGACCTACATTTTTTGCATAACTTACATGCATTTTAAGAAGGCGTCACATAATCAATTTATCTGTCATTGCTTCATTTTAAATTATTTTTTTACCTATTTTGGTATAGTAATTTTATTCTAGGTGCATCGTCTTCACATATAATTTTAAAATGCACCTTTTATACAAAATATTGTAAACCATTTTAAAAGAGTAACGGTGGAGTTTCTTGCCCATTCTTCTCCATACGAAACTACCTTTTGGAAGGGGCAACTAGAATCAATTCTATTTTTTTGTTGTAAATTTTGACGTTCAAAATTGCCTTCTAAGTGCCTATTTGAAATAAATAATTTGATTTTGACTTTGACTTTAATACCAGTTTTAAAAGTCACTAAAATCATATATCTGCGCCTTAAAACAAGGAATATGACGAGTACGAAGTTGCGTTCAGAGGCTAGAAATTGCAATAAAAAAAAAGAAAAGTACACGTGCCGATGAAGAGAGTAGAATTTATTTTCGCTCTTTATATTTCCTGAATTATCATTATCATTAGGTACGTTGAAAAACAAGACGATTAAGTATCATGTTTTTCCGTGAATGCCTGGCCCAATTCAGATAAATGATCCTAAATCATTGAAATGAATAGGTACGTATTTTTTGTCAAGTACAATAATCAACAACCGGCTCAAGCGTTCTATGGCTGCAATCAATCCACATTATTCGTAATCATTTATTTTGTTCACTAAGCTGTTCCTATAGTTCTGCCCACTGCTTTTTACGATCTAATGTGTATTCAACCTTTAACTCTAGCAGGATCATTATGGCTCTAAGAAAGCTGTTACTCGCTAGATTTTGATAGGTAAAATCTTTTGTTGGGCAGGCCTAGGAAAGGCTTGCATGTGTGTTTAAAATATTGTTTACTAGCTGCTGCGGCCGTTGGTAAAGTACTAAGTTACTCCTATAATATCAGTTATATGCCAGTGAAAGTCTAGTCAAAATCGGTTCAACCGTTTCAGAGATTAGTTGGAACAAACAGAGTGACAGACAAACTGTTTAAATATTGTTTTTTTGTAATTAGTACCGTATATGCTTTCATATGCATTTAGTATAGAGCTGTTATTTTGACATCACAAACAGATACTTCAATTTTATTTATTTGTTTAGATTCAATACATATATTAATAAAAATAAACAACTTTCTAAAATCAAAGTAGCCAAAGCTACTCCTTATTACATCAGCTATCTGCCAGTGAAATTGCCGTCAAAATCGGTCCAGCCGTTTCAGAGATTAGCCGGAACAAACAGACAGACAAAAATTGTAAAAAATGTTATTTTGGTATACCTATGTACCGTGTATACTAATAAAAATCAGTTATTTTAATATTACAAACAGACACTCCAATTTTATTTATCTGTATGTACGTATGTATGTATAGATGACAGGTCTATCGGAAAAGACGTCACTGAAACAAACGTGGTATTAATTAAATGAGAGTCCTTTGTAAAGCGGGACTATTTGGATTGAAAAATCATATTGATTTTCATCCCTAAAATGACTTGGCTGTTATCCCGACCATTCGTACTCAGAATAAGGCCAAGTGCGTGTTGGACCACGCCCAATGAATCCTTGAATCGAAAAGTGGTGCTCTCAGACCTACAATATTTGGCCTATCCAACGATACCCCACACCATGGGGTAGACGAGAAAAAAAAATATCATCCCCACATTACGTGCAAGGGAGGTTAAGGGTTAGAGAGAGAGGCTAGAAATAGAGTTAGAGGCAAAAAAAAAATTTTTTTCAAGATTTTATTTTAGTACTTTGTCGGCGTGATTAATATGTATACCTGTGCCAAATTACAGCTTTCTAGTACTAAGCGTCTCTGAGATACAGTGGGGTCAGACAGACAGACAGACAGACGGACATGTCAAAACTATAAGGGTTTCTTGTTTACTACGGAACCCTAAAAAGTGAAACATTTTGGAAGTCGGTGGCAAAAAAACGAAAATACAATACCAAAGACACCGAAATCCGTAATCGAAGTTATTTTTCAATTTGCTGTTTTTTTTTTTGGGAAGTCTATTTGTTTTTTAATTGAAAGTATAACGAGACATTTCTCGTGAACGTTGCATTTCCACTTTTTAGGATTAATGATACCGCTGATTTTTTTGGGATGTCTATTGTTTTTTAATTGAAAATATAACGAGACACTTCTCGTGAACGTTGCATTTCTACTTTAGATTAATGATACCGCCGACAGTTTCTCTTCCAGCATTAAATGAATAAAAAGGGGTCTGTTCCCGCAATATTAATGATTATGTTTTCCACTCAGTAAGACCACCTGACGATGAAATAATGGATCGTTACAGTGAAAAACTGCGTAACCCAAAATTTCAGATGAACGATATTATTTTGTGAGGCCTAACTTTTTCTCTAGAGTGCGAAAAAGTTGCCTAGGCAAAGTTCTGAAACTTAAGCCTATGCTAATTTTGTTCTGTAACTTTATTATTTTAAAACAATGCGTCAGAAATCGTTGAATAATCGTCGGTCTTGCGTTGCTCTGAGCAATACCTACATTAATCTCCTACTTAGTAAAATCTTAAATTCACTGAGAGACAACGCTCAGCCTAAGCTGCTGGGTGTCGAAACATAAATATTACACAAGAGTAGGTTCCATAATTTATTCGTACTTACAATTATAAAAATAAGGTTCTAAGAGTTAATTATTATAATATAACGAAGGTGATCACTATGAAAGGATTTTTCATTCTCTAAAGAGGTTAAATAGAGGATGAAAGTTTGTATGAAAGTTTGTCAGTTTTGCCGATGGGAAATCTCATCGGGCATACGGCTTATGTAGATATAGAGAGATGAGCATTTTTCACGTATCTGACGCAATTTTTTAAGAGTTTCTTGTTATAATATAACGAAGGTTATCATTAAGAAAGGATTATTCATTCCCTAAAGAGGTTAAATAGAGGATGAAAATTTGTATGAAAGTTCTTCAGTTTTGCCGACGAAAAATCTTATCAGGCATGCGGCTTATAGAGCGATGAGCATTTTTTACGTATCTGACGCAATTTTTTAACAGTTTCATACGAAGGTGATCACTAAGAAAGGATTATTCATTCCTTAAAGAGGTTAAATAGAGGGTGAAAGTTTGTATGAAAGTTCGTCAGTTTTGCCGATGGGAAATCTAATCGGGCATACAGCTTATGTAGATATAGAGCGATAAGCATTTTCCACGTATCTGATGCAATTTTTTGCAAACGCTTTTAGTTTTGTTTTTGTGTTAAGCACATTTAAATCACAAATATAGAATTTGCGTAACAAATATTCCGAATATTTGTAAAATTGCGTAACAAAAATTCTTTATCTTGTGCATTGTGGCTAAGTAATAACAGCCGCATGGGTCGATCGATCAGGTTAAGCTACGCTTGCCGCGGTTGGTCCGTGGATGGGTGACCATCTTTACATACCAAGATACCCCTCCGTGCCTCGGAAAGCACGCTAAGCCGTTGGCCCCGGCTGTCATTTGTAGATCTTTGACAGTCGTTACGGGTCGTCAGAAGCTCGAAAGTCTGACAACCAGACTTACCAAGGGGTATCGTGTTACCCAATAACTGGGTTGTGGAGGTCAGATAGGCAGTCGCTCCATGTAAAATACTGGTATTCAGCTGTATCCGGTAAGACTAGAAGCCGACCCCGACATAGTTGGGAAAAGGCTAGGCAGATGATGATGTCTACGATGCACAATTAATGGATTTTTCCGGTACTATGATATTCTAAATTATGTATATATTTATTTTATTATTTATGTATACAACGTAAAATAGATACAGATACGACATAAAGAAGTATTGAGTACTAAGATACTGCTTATTTCTTATGAAATTTCTCCCAGCAGACTTGCGAAAGGAGAAATTAAAAATAAATATAGACAATAGTGTGTGAGGACAAGAGAATATGATTTTGTGACGTCTTAAACTAAAATATTAAATACACACACACACACAAATACATACAACATACACATACATTAAATACACACATTACAAAATTATGTATGTATATTTAATATTTCAGTTTAAAAAAAATAGTACTACTAGTGACGCATCGCGCTGCCGCGTCGCGCCTGTCTTCGAAAGCCTTTATACTATTGTATGAAGGCGCAACGCAATAGCGCGAAGCGACACTAGTAGTAAAATTCCATGAAAACTGGATGGAAAATGTCGCATACATATATTATAATAAATACATAATGCTAAAATTCATATAAATATGTAAATATAAAAATCCTTACAGTTAAAAGGGTGAAAGGAAAGGGAGGGGAGGGGGTGAACGGTAAAGAAGAGCATTAGCTCTTCTACTTGATATTTGAATTGAGAAATAGATTTTAAATCTCAAATGCAAGGTGGAATTATCTTGCTTTACACATATTTAGTCAGCCATTTATAACCAATCCAATTGTCCGATCATTCTGCGAAAAATGATTTAAATTGTTACATCTGATTTCTAAAAGTTGGAATAAATTCCTGGTCAAACTAACTATTCAGAGAAAAGCACGAGCACTGATCATCACGCTTTAAGTACACTTTATTATACAGCCTGCTCAGGGAAGTCAATATTATATCAACCGAGATAACTTTCTAGACCGCATCATAGAATACATGGTTAACTTAATTTAACGGCGATTCGTCAGCGTCACCTTGTACTCGTATATGTCCTGGTCCGATCGTAGGAATGGCCATATCGTGATTTGCGTGGCCATTTCATGATTTGGCCGGTTATAATCGAAAGTCGGGCGGATTGACGAAAGCAATCTATTTATCGATATTCCCAGCTGACCACTGGGCCTATCGCAAAGTAGCATTTCACGCCGTTAGTGGCACCCCGACCAAATGGGTTAGGTTAAGTTAGAACTGTGTCCAGCCGTGCGCGAGCCGAGCGAGCAAGGCGAGCGGTGCTGTGGCTGCGGCCGGCGAGCGCTACATCCAAGTTGGTCGCAGTTATTTGGCTATGACTGCGCGGCAGTAAAGACAAGGTTACGTATTTTACGCGTTCTGGGTTAATATGCCCAATCATCGCTGGGAAAATCCTTGAACGCTGAGCGTTGAACGATATGGCGGATGTTAGATGGTCAAATCATTAAATGGCCGCGAATCGTGAAATGGCCAGGCAGATCACGATACCGCCATTTCTACGATCGGACCACGACAAAAAATAATTTATAACAGATTACATTCACAATTCAGAAATGTGGCTCACGTTCAGGGAAACGCCCGTAGGCGTCATAACAATACAATATTTATTGTGTCTCGTTCAGTGTCCTTGAAGGCGTTAATTAATTTAATTTAATAAAGCCTGTCGGTGTTCAATTAGTTTAGTAGTTACAACATGAGTTTATGCTTGTTAATAAACCAAGGTATGTTGCTGGCATAAATTGTGTTATACAGGGTGTCTCATACATGTAGATAATTTTAAGGCAATTCGTTGGTCAGCCTCGTTATCACAATTTTTTGATAGGAGAATAGATTTTGCAATGATAAACCACTTTGTGTTTAATGAATATGTCTGAAATTCAGGATTAATTAATATGTATTTAGTTTTAAATTATTAGTGTATATTTTTTGGAATTTAGTCTTTTTAAAAATTACTTTAGCTGCGAGTAATGATAAAAACTCAAAAGCCGCTCCGCGACTTGTAACATGGTAATGACTCCCTACGCTTAGCATGTGATGGATTGCTGAGAGGTAAGAAGGAAATGGGATGGCATAAACCAGTTAAGTAATTCGATTATCACACAATTTTTTAATATTTAAACAATTTGCAAATTCCACCTTTGCCAGCATTATCGACTGTTTCATCGGTATCTCTATATATTTTTTTAAACTTTTGTACCTGGTTAGGTAGCTAATTTAATGAAGATGTCTTCCCTTATTTGTATGCTTAATGAAATAGTAAAATTTTGAGACAACTGGTAATTAAGTTTATGAGCGTAGATAATTTTTGAAAATGGTTATTGAACTTTTTAGAATATTTGGTTTCATTGAAGGGTTTGTTAAAGTGTCAGGTAACCAACGGAATATCTATGAATGCCATTCAATTCAAGTTTAGAAAAAAAAAAAAACCCGACTGCAAAAACACATAACTGAAAAGGGAAAAACAAGCATTTTAATCTATAGAATTTTGGTATCGCAGGCGTGGAATATCAAAAGTTACCATATTTCAGGTTATTCTTTTGTCCCAGCCGCAATTTACAAATATTATATAGTAGGCTATATAATATTTGTCAATTAACATTATGAGGATTTGGATTTGGATTTAACATATGAGGTGTCTTTAGATTCGTCTTAATTATGGGAGTGATATAGGTGTCACTCCCACAGTTAAGACGAATCTAAGGACACCTCATATGTTAAAATCCATCAAGCCGTTTATGCTACAAAGCGTGCCAAAGAAATATACATACATACATACACTCGAAAAACATTACCCTTCTAGGGCAGTCGGGTAAAAAGATATTTAGTGACGAATTCTGGGAAAACTTCAAAAATACATAAATTGTTTTTCTGGAATCCCATGAATGTTCACCTAGGCTTTATGGGGGTGCTTAATTGTTGCAAATGGGTTACACTATCACATCCTTGAAGGAATATATCAAAAATTACAAGTCACTCTGTATATACAACGTCCGGACATCAATCATCGGCCAGTTGCCCATCAAACACAACAGCCATCTGGTCGAAGGATCCTACCTTTTCTATAGTGGATGAGTGAGCTTTACACCCTGTTCCTCATACCTCTCGTATACCTCTTTTGTCTGAAAGTTTAAGTTAGGTTTTCTGTATCTGCTTCTTAAAAATAATTGTGTTATTGACGTAAGGTAAGTTTGGGAAACAAGGTAAGATGGTGGTAATGTTAAGGCCTTAAGTATTCAAGCTTCATCTCTGGCAGAATTACTACAAACCTACTTTAATAAAAAAAGGTTTTGCATACAGGCAATACGGCTTGTCTTATAATAATTAATGGTTTATTCCCATCATTCACCTGCCCGCATCCGGATTTAATGTTTTGCTTGATAACTATGAATAAAAGGCATTAATTTGCTACTTGGCTTTGAGACCTCAGTCAGAGCATAACTATTTTTGACTTTCAGAGTTATAAGAAGTATTTTTCAACTAGTTACTGATGTATTTCATGTCTACCCATTTTACGTTTGGTTTCTTGAATAATGAAACTATCCTGCGATCGCAATTTTGTTTCTAAATATGTAAATAAATGTGTTTTTGTAGAAATAACAAGCCAAAGGATCGCTTTACTGTCCACACAATTGACAAGAAAATAAATTTGATATTTGTTGAAACAGAAATATCATCAATTTGGAAATAATAATTTGAATAGAGAAGACATATCGAAGCTAAGTGGTGGAGCACGTTTCAGAATTTCATGCTCTTTAAAACTTTTAACGACCTTGATTGCCAATTCATTCACACATATAAAAATAAATCCAATGGAAAGAATTGTATAACATTTCTCTTTTCAACACTTCTCACTGTTCTGTTTATATTATATAGAATAAACATTGATTTTATCTACCCACTTTAAATGTAAAATTCGAAAGATATAATATGTAGTATCTGAATCTAGTAAATCTGTCACAATATGTTCATACAATACATTATTCGGATAAATCTGGCAAATTTACGCGTTGAAAACAAACGTGGCTTCTGAAGCGCGGGCTTTTTAGAAAAAAATGTTTTGTAGACTCGGGGTAATTGCGTAACACTGTCAGTAGTAATGGGTTTCATTTAGACAGTTCTACAACATTGATTGCGTTATTTTTGTTGTTGAGTAGACAATTTTTTCAAATACATGAAGCAATGGATTAGCAATATACTTCGAAACAGATTGTGATAGATAATGTTTTACGCAATTAGGTTGCAGTTATACAGGTTGAAATTGAAAACTTGCGACAAACTGAAATGGGACATTGTATACATCATTATTAACAACTTTTACTAAGGGACCAAAGCTGTAATCCCAAAAAAAAAATCTGCTTTTCCTACATTTTGATGAGGTATTGCGAACATAAATGTAGGGGACAGCAGTTTTTTTTTTTGGGATTGTAGCTTTGGTCCCTTAGTAAAAGTTGTTCATAATGATGAGTACAATCTCCCATTTCGATTTGTCGCATGTTTTCAATGTCACCCTGTATATAGGTATAGTTCAGAGATTTGAGTGACATCGCTGAGCGGAAAACGAACTCTACGAGAGGACATTGGCAAGGAGCGGAATTAATAAGCAACTAGCACTTCGCCTGTGACTTCGTTAGCGTGGATTTCATATCTTCGCCTACACAGTTCAACACTCTATCCCTCCCGTTTAAAAGAAAATTTGTAGGTAACTAAAAGACGTAGGCCTGATGGCTCACACCGGCATTTTTGTACCTGTCATAGCTTCTAAACGAAAGGTCAGGTTCAAATAATTTAAAAAGGAATTTACGAGTACATAATCAACCTTTTTTTTTAGGTGGGAAATCATCAAATAACTTCTCCCGCTCTGGGCGGAGCGGGAGAAGTAGTAGTACCTATCATATTAGTTAAGTTTTTGAAACCCATTCCCTTCCGACATCTCGGGCGCATGTCACCTTTTTAAATAAAAATTTACATTCAAATATTAGGCAATACATACGAGTAGTAGGAAAAATAACAAGTTGCAAGTAAAAATTAACCTTAAGGTGGATACGCAGTGGAAGCCCGCGAAATTCAAATTTTCTTACGTTTTTTGCAATTTTCAGGTCAGTATCGAGTTGTATCTTGATCAAAATATCAAATATGTACCTATTTACAGAATAATAATCATTACATTTATAATACATCTCTATAAGTTGGATTTGTTCCATAAGAACTTTTCCATAAGAAAGTTGTTCATATGGAACAAATATAACTAAGAGAGATATATGAATGATTCTATATAATCTATACATCATCATCAGCCTAGCCTTTTCCCAACTACAGCCAGACTACAACCAGATACAGCTGAATACCAGTATTTTACATGGAGCGACTGCCTATCTGACCTCCACAACCCAGTTACTGGGTAATACGATACCCCTTGGTAAGACTGGTTGTCTGACTTAGGGGCTTTTGACGACCCGTAACGACTGTCAAAGATCCACGGATAAGAGCAGGGATCAACGGCTTAACGTGCTTTGCGAGACACTGATGGGTCTTGGTATGTAAAGATCGTCAAGCATTAAAAATGTATATATATATTTTATTTCACTATAAACCTACATGGGCACTTATGAAACGTCAGTAGCTAGGTGCACGGTTCCAATTAGTCATTTCCTATGGAGAAGAGCCGGCAAGAAACGCCACGGTTACTCTTTTAAAAATAATTGGCTTTTACAATGTTTTCAAATAACAGTTTTAATAGGTATGGGAAACAGTGTAGTCCTGTTAAGAAGTAACAGGTACTTAACAAAAGATAAATGGTCTAAAAATCTAAGCTATTAAGCCTACAACGTTCTCACATTCACAAAATACAAAATAATCTATGTAAAATATTAATAAATCATCATCTATATGATGATTTCTTTAATATATACTGTAAACAATTTCATTCCATTTTTATTCCCAAGACTATTTCGATTAATAATAATGTTGCTTTCAGTGATTGGGCTGCCATTGGTATTCATAAAAGTAGAACACGGCTTTATGAGCTGTACAATGAAAGGACATACATAAACACTGCTGAATTTAATTTATATGGTAGAAACTATTCAAAATTATTTTAAAAAGTTTGTTGTATGGCCAAGTTGCGTCATTTGAGTTCGAAGATTAAAAATAGTAGTAATGTAATCAAAACTACTTGGAATATTATTAATAGTGAAACGGGAAGGTCTAGTAACCGCAATACTGACTATAGCCTGTCTATTAATGACAACATAATAAAATCAGACTCGTAAGTCGCCGCGGCCTTTGAAAATTTCTTTTCAGATATTCCCGTTTCTACTACTAAATCCCTAAACTCATCACCTTCTGGTGCTGAGTCTTTGCTCAAAGAAAATGTTAATGTTTGCGATTCGGAATTTCATTTTGAACATATTACCTCTCGAAATATAATTAAAACCTTTCACACTTTAAATGTAAAAAAGACTGCAGATCTGTGGGGTAATTCTGTAGAAGTTGCTAAGTCAATTATTGACATTGTAGCACCTACATTATCTCTTATCTTTAATAATTGCATTGACTGTAGGGAGTTTCCTTACCTTATGAAAATTCGTAAAATAATACCTTTGTTTAAATCAGGTAGGAAATCAGACCCCACCAATTATATACCTATATCAGTACTACCTACCTTTAGTAATTTTTTGAAAAAATAATTTTAGACCAATTATAAAGATTTTTTGATGCAATGCACAATAAACAGTTCGGTTTTACAAGGGGTCGTTCGACTACTGATGCTGGTGTTGAACTTTTACGCGTTTATCTTCCCATGCATAATAATGCATGGGAAGATAAACGCGATGCCTTGGGCATCTTTTGTGATTTGTATAAGGTATTTGCGTTCGATTGCGTTCTCCATGAAACGTTAATCAGGAAACTCCGCCACTACGGGATCCGGAACACCGCTCTGGATCTTCTTACTTCATACTTGAGTAATAGGATTCAGAGCGTTGACGTTAATGGGAAAAGATCTCCCGAATCTATAGTAACAATGGGAGTCCCACATGGCTCAATTCTTTGTCCTTTCTTGTTTATATTAATGATTTGCCGTACCTCATAAAAGATAATCATGGTATAGTGTAGTTTGCGGATGACACTTCACTTTTGTTTAAACTTAAACGTCAGCAGCTGGTTACTGACGATGTTAATAGTATAGACCTCAAAAGTAGTTCACTGGTTCAATGTTAATAATTTACTTCTTAATGAAAAAAAAACCAAATGCATTAAGTTTCCTCTACCTCACGTTAGGCAAGTGAATACTAATGTGTTGATAAAGGGCGAAGACAGTATTTTTGGGCTTAACTTTGGATGCAAAGCTTCAGTGGGGTCCACATATAGATAAATTGTCGAAAAAGCTAAGCTCCACAGCATACGCTGTTAGAAAAAATCGTAGTTTAACTGATATAGAGACAGCCCGTTTAGTGTACTTTAGCTATTTTCATAGTGTAATGTCGTACGGTATTCTGTTGTGGGGAAATGCCGCTGACATACAGACTATCTTTGTTTTGCAGAAGAGAGCTGTTCGATCAATTTATAAAGTAAGTCCGAGACACTCTCTCAGAGAGAAATTTAAGGAAATTAATGTAATAACTGTGTCCTCTCAGTATATTTTTGAAAATCTTTTATATGTCCATAAAAATATATAATTGTTTAAAAAATACAGTGGTATCCATAATATAAATACTAGGAACAAACACAAATTTGTTGTACCTACAACAAGGCTCAAGAAAATAGGTGGCTCATTCAGATGTCAATGTATGCGTTTTTATAATAAACTTCCAAGCCACGTTCAAGATCTAAGCCTTAATAAATTCAAATCATTTATTAAAAGTAAACTCAAAGCTCAAACTCAAACTCGAAGCATTTATTTCATATAAACCTTTTACATGCACTTTTGAATTGTCAAGGGGTCGGTCGGTCACTAAGAAACATGAAGCTAGTTGCCCATTCCAAAGCGTTAGACACCTATGGAGAAGAACGGGTAAGAAACTCCACGGACACTCTTTTAAATCAACGTATTATGGTTACAAAATATTGTTTACATCATTCATTTAGTAAGTTGTGCCAGAAAGCCTTTTATACCGTTAAAAATTATATTAAGGACAAAAAGGCTTGGGATTGAGCTGCTCCAATTATTGCATACTGAAACTTTTATTTTATTTATATACACTTTTGACATTTAATGATTATTCAAAACACAATGACATATTTACTTTGTGGAGTTTAATATATTGTGTGGAATTTAATATTTACTTGTAAAGTATTATGTTGTTTTCAATTATTGTGAATGTGAAGACTATGTGGGTTATTGTTGTTTTTTTTCTCATGTAGTATTATTAATCATGGTCTGGCAGTATGAGTAATTTATGCGGCCTACCCAAATTTTCTTTCTTTGGTATTGTTCGTCGCATCGTTGAGCTCCCTAAGTTCTGAGTTGAGCTGCACGATTACTGACATATGCGTGCACTGACTGGACAGGTCCACTCAATCTGTGTGGTTTTTTCCTCAAAAGGACCATTTCAGACACCAATCTACATGGCCTTCACATGATCTGACCAAGATTATGTCTGGTCTTTAAAGGAGACTGTGACCTCTGAGTTTGTTTCGGCCATTCTTCTCAGAGTAGTCAGATAGGTAACGCCGACCTCATCTAGCTTTATTTAAAAAATATGACGTGTAAAGTGTTTGTACAAACCTACTTACAGAAATTAATCATTTATCATTTAATGCTTTTGCGCGCGAGTATACGAAGTTTAATAAGTTAAAAAGGGACTAACTAATAAGTTTTAATTTTCGAAAGGACATAAAAGTAAACTTATATACAATAAACAAATCTCAATGTTTTTTAAACTCGAAGCAGCGGCTCTAGTATATGTAATTGAAATTGGGATATTGTGCCTCCAAAGTTTTCTTATAACACGTGGTTAGAAATCCAGTAACTACGTAACTCCTTTCCTTATTTAGCTTCTTGTTTGCACGTGCCGATTTACTTTCTTTACCTCAATCCTTTTTAGGGTTTCGTACTTCAAAGGAGTATAACGGAGCCTTTATAGGATCACTTGTGTGTCGGTCTGTCTGTCTGTCCGTCTGTCACAGCCGATTTTCTCTGAATCTAATGGACCGATTAAGTTGAAATTTGGTACGCATATGAATTTCTATGCCCAAGCACAGACGTGGACCATATATAAATGCATTTTAAATAATGATAATAATAATAAGGAATATTTAAAAATATCAAGAAATATTTAAAAATGTATATTATAAGGCAAAAAGTTTAATAAACGACATAATAATAATACATTTATTTGTCAGAATATTGTTGATATAAAGGTGTTATACGTAATATGATGTCCATAATATTCTGCTGTTTCCAGCGTACTCGTACAAATATTTCAAAGAATTAAAATGAGAGTAGGTATTAGAACATTATGTCAAAATTAAACCATACAATGTCAAAGATAACTAAAACGTTAACTACTATCAAATACAATGTCAAGGGTTATTAATATTATACAATCAATAATTACTAAATACTATGTTAAAAATTTGTAATGAGGGTCACTTTTGGGTGCAAATTAGAAAGAAAAAAAAAGTTTTGTAAACTGTACCGTGTGACTTATCAAACGAAAAGGCTTGTTGTGAGGTTCTCTAATATGTATTATTTATAATTTTAAAATAAATAGTTTTGAAGTTAGTTAAGAAAATATATGAAAAATTACCATCCCCCCTTATCTCTGAAACTAAAGAGCCTGACATTTTGAAAAAAATCCAGAATATAGTTATTTGCTTATAGGTTATAGGAAAACCTATAAGAAGTTTATGGTGTTAAAATAACATGGTAAATCTCTCAATATTGTGCGTAGAAACTTACATTTGCAGTTAGAATGTATGGGAGAACATGTTTTTT
This sequence comes from Atethmia centrago, assembly GCA_905333075.3. Lineage (NCBI taxonomy): Eukaryota > Metazoa > Arthropoda > Insecta > Lepidoptera > Noctuidae > Atethmia > Atethmia centrago. The sequence goes on from HG995385.1 coordinate 24,247,099, forward strand.
AACTACAATGTTAAGTTTGTTCTTGGGATAAATTATCTTGGGATAAAAACATGGTAGATAACATATTCATTGCAATCCTCACCACGCGAGCTCAACTCGCACTGGTCCGGTTTTTTTTTTAGTATTCTTCGCGCACGTTCACAAAAGCATGCGATTTCTTCAGAATGTTGTTCCCACGTCAGTCCACAGGTCCACATCAGAGGAAGTTTGGTACGATTTTTATTAGCATACAACAGATAAATTTAAGTGGTAAATGATACCTGTATCTAAATTAAATTGACTCTGCTGAGCGATTCGTTAAGCCGATATAAATTCAGTAGGGTTGACTTTCAAACAACGAATGTACTTGGTAAGAATGACTCTTAAAAAGTTAAAAAGGGACTAACGAATGAGTTTTAATTTAAAAAAAGGACAACTGAAAAGAATTTTAATACGAAGTCTTTTGGTAAAAATAAAAAAAATCACATAAATGTATAAAACTTAATTTTGTTACAAAGAATAATGATTAAATACCGATTAAATTATATGACTTAATCTCGGAGCCTAATTCCTTCTTTTTACCGACTTGAAAAAAGGTGAAGGTTTTCAATTAGTCTGTGTATATATTAATATAAATATAAACAGACTAATTGAGAACCTCCAGCACCACCCTCCATTACGCATTGTTTCGAAGAGAAAATATATAGATATACATTTATAAAAATATCCACCTATTCATTTTTTTTAGCCTATATGTCCAGTTTCACTCTGATGTGCATTACACAGTCCGTAATTAAATTTAACTATTTCTTAAAATTATTATAACAGGAGCACAAATCAGTGTTATGTTTATTTGCCAGCGCCACCTAGCAGTATAACTTTGCTTCAATAATACGTATTTCATCAGTGACGTGTTATGTGATGATGCTATAAAAATTCTTGCCACTGTTGTTTACACAGCAATTAGTGGTATACGAATTGGTGTGGGGTAGGTACCATAACGAAAATTTTAAAATAACTTTAATTTCGGAAGTCGGTGTCTTTGGTAGAACCAAAGACACCGACTTCGGAAATTAAAGTTATACGTAGATTGGTTCTGATTAGTGAGGGTAGGTTTTTTTTGTAAAAATGTTCTTTATTTTATGTTATTTTTGTTAGGTGAATTAGTTCTTTTTTATCGATTTCTGTAAACGATAATTCGTATATTTTATATAATTTGAATTGCATCCATACAAAAATGACAGACTGCTCTAAAGTATTCATCATGAGTAGGTAATCTGAGTAATAAAAGATGTAATTTCATTTTAAAGCATTTTGATCGCATGATTTCAGCAATATAGGTAATCAACAAAAAAAAAAAAAGTCTGTAACGTCAAAATATCACCTTTTTACTAACTTATTACCAGATATAATAAAAAAATAGTTTTTAAGTTTTTGCCGGTCTGTCTGTTTATTCCGGCTAATCTCCGAAACAATTGAACCGATTTTGACGACACTTTCACTGGCAGATAGCTGATGTTATAAGGAGTAATTAAACGTACTTTTATTTTAGAAGAAAAACCACGCGGGCGAAGCCGCGAGCAGCAGCTATAGTGTATTCACGGAGACGAGTTAGTATAGCGCCTTCTCTATCGCACATTATCATACAAATGACAAAGACAAAAAAAACTTTTTTAGGGTCAGTGGGCGTTAACAATACCTTAGAAATGTAAATGTGCGTTCACACTGCGCTTCTTAAAAGTTCGCTTAGTTTATTCCTGCGGCTTCGTCTGTCGTATAAATTGAGAGACATTTATTTGATAGAATTTTTTATGGGTACCTACTTTTCTATATATCTGATGGATATGAAGGAAAGAAATAAAATCGAGAGTTAATGATAATTTTTTTTTATTATATTATAATATCTACCTATACAAGTTTATAACATATCATCATCATCATCACTCTCCGTACTATCACTACTGTCGTCGTTTCCTACATTTATTATGAATCTTTCAGTCATTGCTTCCACATTTCTGTCCATGGCATCCATTTTGGGCTCAACTATTTCTATGACATGCTTTATACATTTTTCCATTTCTCTGCGTCAATATTTTGAATTGATTCGTTTAATACAATTTTTAATTCTGCCATTTTGTGTGTGTTCATGTGTGAAGCTACATTTCCTTTAACTTGAGCCCACACTAGCTCAATTGGATTTAATTCGCAATGATACGGTGGCAGTCTCAATACAGTTTTGTTTTGTGATTTTGCCATTTCGTCTATAATGCAAGCGTCGTATCGCTGTCTATGATTTTTAACGATGTATCCAATACACCAATATACCATATTGTAATCCAATACACCAGCCGGTTCACAAGTTGAGCATACAGTCACAAGTAAGAGCACGTCTGCAAAGTACTCGTACTGTGTACACCACCTTAGCGTTTATCACTGACCAATCGCAGTTAAAAAATTGTGTGAGTGAGATAGCGCTCTACTAACTCGTCTCCGTGAATACACTATAGTACTAAAATAATACCAGCCCATTGTAGTCACACTGCAGGCCCTAAATAATTGCAATTTAATTTATAGGTATTTTTGCATGCTTCAGTAAGTAAGCAAAATAATATGTTGAACCATTTATACTTAAGACTTTATTTACCACGTTGCTCGACGTGTACGGTGAAGGAAAACATCGTGACGAAACCGACATGTCGTAAAACCAAAAAATTCTAAGACATGTGAAATCTAGCAACCCGTACTGGGCCCGCGTAGCATCCACGAGGGCCACGTCTACGGCCCATTTCGCTCACACAAAGAGGAGGCCTGTGTCCCAGCAGTGGGAACATTATAGGCTGCTTTTGTACCATATTTTATGCAAAATCTTCATATTAATATTCATCAAAGCTATTTGCGATTCCAGAGAATAATACATATAAGAAGCCTTATTTTATTATGAATGAGTTTTTTTATTAGGAAGCACTTACTTGAACATTGTGAAATTACTGAAGAAATCACATTATCGTATGAAAACAGCGGTGTCATTGCGTAACACACTTACAGTACTCGTAGCAATGGGTTCATTTTGACGGCTCTCACGGCTGCGCCAAATAGGCCCAGTTCAGCATAAATGACAGACTAGTGCCTGACGCTGGTTTTTAACTGGACCTTATGTTACGATGACGTCTTACGGATGTAAATCAGTTTTATAGTGTGTGTAAATATCTAAATAAAAAATAGATAGATATGTGTAGCAAATAATAATAAAATCGCTTAGATACTTGTTTAAAAAATAATTAAGTATAAGTATATAGTGGTGTTTAAGAAAAGAAATGGTTTGGTTGCATAAGAAACAATGGACTATCATCGATAAATAAAATATAACTATATCATACTTAATTCATTTCAATAAAACATTCAAATTGATCATGTCTAGATCCGTTGCGCATCCTTGACGTTTAAGATTTCATGGTTTTCCTATCATTTAATTTATCAAGTTTGTTAGAGAGATTTCATCCTTGTAATTGATCCTAACTATCAATGCAATAAAAGTACAGGGTGTAATTTTTACAGATTTTATTCGGTTCAATTCCCGGGTGTGGCAAGCGAATTTTTGAAAATCTTGGAATGCAGTTTTCAAAAATAAAGTGATGTTCTCTTTGAGTAAAATGTTCTATCAACAGTATTAAGAGTACTTTCCCTTCAGGTGGCATTACAAAATTCCACCCTGTATAGATAATTCTGAAATCACTAACCCGTCTTGAGCAAGCGTGGTGATCAATGCTCGTGCCTTGTCTGTATGAGAAGAGGCTTTTGCCCAGCAGTGGGACAGTAATAGGCTGGTATTATTATCATGATATAAGGTTGGATTCAGTCTGATGGGCTCAGGACTAAATGACGGCCTAGAGGGCACCCGCAGCCAGGGCCACTCTGGGCAAGTGCCCAGGGCCCCGCGATCCATGACCCCACTAGTTCTTACCAGCGTCGTAGCTAGAGGCTATCATAAGAAAAGCTAAGTAAATCTCAGACGGGGTGCTAAAATTTTTGAGCTCAATACTCTCGTTTTCTTAGTTCCCAAACTTTTTTGCATAAATCGACAAAGTGAAAATATTATGAATGGTCAAAAGAAATCCTTACCTATCCTATATATTGCTAGGATATAATATATATTGCTTTTGTATCCTGCTTTCTCCATATCAAAATAAAAAAAATCGAAATATTTTATTTCACATAAACCTACATGGGCACTTATGAAATGTCAGAAGCTAGGTGCACGATTCCAATTGGTCGTTTCCTGTGGAGAAGAGCCGGCAAGAAACTTCACGGTTACTTTTTTAAAATTAATTGGGTTTTACAATGTTTTCAAATTAGAGTGTTAAGGTATGGGAGGAGAGCGTAGGCCTGACAAGAAGTACCAGTAGTTGAAGAACCAGAAGTAGTAGAAGTACAAGTGAATGTATGAACGTGTAGGCTTAACCCTTTGACCGTCACGTCAAAAATGCAAAAACGTGCCCTCGGCGCCGAGCTACGCATTATTCCATAGAAATCTGTCATGTAGTCGTGACCGTGGCGTGCTGGGCACATTTTGGTTTGTTATCTATACATGACTGTGGCGGTCAAAAGGTTAATAAACTGTAGATTTGTAGACCATTTTTTTAAGGTACTTAAAAATGGTCTCTAACCAAATCAACAGTTTATTAAGCCTACACGTTCACACATTCACAAAATATAAAAGAATCTATGTAAAGTAATAATAAAATAATACAAATAATGTATCCGAAAGTACCCAGGGCTTCCAATAGATTAAAGACGGTCCGGGCCGCAGCAAACATACCGTGATGCTTGGAGTTGTGAGCCGTAAAAATACTTTAAAAAACCGGCCAAGTGCGTGTCGGACTACGCACAATGAAGGGGTTCCATAGTTAGGATAAGTATATCTAAAAAAAACATTAAGATTGTAGTTGAAAAACGTGTTCTCCCATACATCGATATACGGTCTGCAATTCTCCAACTGCAAATGTAAGTTGGTTGACTCGTAACTTGTGAAGCCTACTTAGCTGTGATAATTTTTCTTTTAATTTCGTAATATATACTAAATGGTTGTTTATGAATAATATCCAAAATCTGGCTAAAAAAATCATGTCAGTTTTTGGATATTATCCATGAACAACCATTCACCTACCTACCTACCTAGCAGGGACACTTGAGTCTAACAAAAATTACGCAAACGGATCCCTGAATCGAAAAATGTTTTTTACAGACCCGCACTATTTTTGAACGGCCTAACCAACGATACCCTACCCCATGGGATAGACGAGAATAAAATATATCAACCGCATTTTATGGGTAATGGTAACCTATAAAGAAGATTTTATTACAGCATTTCCTTTTAATTTCGTTATATATACTCTGCCATGAATTTTTTCACATATCCAAAATCACCATTTAGCTGGCTGGGGGCGGGCGACCGTTGAATCTAAGAAAAATTAGCACTTTAAAGCTTAATATTACACAAACGGATCTCTGAATCGAAAAATGGTTTTCACAGACCCGCAATATTTTTGAACGATCTATCCAACAATACCCCGCACAATGGGAAGACGAAAAAAAAATACTTACATCCCCATTTTACGTGTAAGTGTCCCCATGTTACGTGTACTCAAAAAAAATGTTTTTCTTGATTTTATATTACCACTTGGTCGGCGTGGTTTAACATGTATAGCCATGCCAAATTATAGCTTTCGAGTAAGAGTCTTTGTGCTAAGCCGGAGACAGACAGACAGACAGACAGACGGACATGATGAAACCATAAGGGTTTTTTGCTGTCAGAGCCATATATAACCTACGTCGCCGCAAATCTCTTAGGGAACAATTTAAAAAGATTAATATTACGACGGGATCTTGCCAATTCATTTATAATATTCAGTCATTCTAATTCATGTATATTATGTATGGAAGAAAAAATCTACATATTTTTAATAAAATAAGTTATATACATTATTTTAATACTAGCAATGAAAATAAAATAGGTAGACCAACCATTTTTCTGATTATCTAAAGTACATACATCTTTTGTGGGGTACTGTTTTTTTATAAATGTTACAACAAAATACCTTGTGCTAAATTGCAATTAAATGATTGAAAATTTTAAACTCATACTCGTATTAAAAGTAGGTACACTTTGTAAACAAGCATATTACAAATTAGAGGATTATATCCAACATATGAATGGTTGGAAATATGCTGGTCCAGCTCCGACAATCTAGACTCTAGAGGCCATTTTAATTGCATAATTTATTATTTATAAGCCATTGATTTTACATTCTGTGATTACCTTACCTCACACACTGACCTATTACTTTATTTTTTTTAGGAAAACGTATACTTTTACAATGTTTTTAAATACGTATGTGACCACCATTATCTATCACATAATTGATTTTTCTGTCATTGCTTCATTTTTAATTATTTTTATATATTGTGGTATAGTAATTTTATTCTAGGTAAATCATCGTCTTTACAAGTTATATAAATAATGTACGTATACAAAATATTGTAAAACCTTTTAAAAGAGTAACGGTGGAGTTTCTTGTCCATTCTTCTCCATACGAAACTAGCTTTTGGAAGGGGTGACTAGAATCAATTATATTTTGTTTGTAAAATTTGACGTTCCAAGGCGCCTTTCATCGTGTCCTCGTGGAGGCGATCGGCGGCAGAGACCTCTCGCGTCCGGCCCTGGTTCAGGCCATGGTACGGAGCGAGAGGGCATGGGCAGCCGTCACCTCCTTCTGCGAAGCAGTAATGCTCGCGAAGGAGGAGGCGGGACGGTTGAGGGAAAGGCACGTTTCGCGCCCTCTCGCCCCTAGCCGCCGCAGGAGACGCCCTGGGCGTCGGGAATCTCGGGCGGATTTCCAGCCACCGTAGGCGCGGGCTTGCGGACGGTGAGCAATGGGTAGCTCACCGTCCGGTAAGGACCAGGCCCGGGTCGACGGCGCGTCGTATTCCACGCGCGCCTCAAAGAGATGTCGTCAGCACAAAGTAGAGGTCCACTAGGGCCGATGCCTGCCGGGGTCGCGGGAAGGTACTTATGGGTCACCGAGGCCCCCGCAACACAGGCAACAAGAAGGAATACGGGTGGGTTTTAGTCAGTAAGAGTCTGACACACCCTCCCGCTCCGCCCAGAGCGGGAGAAGTTATTTGATGATTTCCCACCCTCAAAAAAAAAAAAAAATGGGCGCCTTTCATGTGAAATAAATAATTTGACTTTGCCTATGTTAAGACAAAGACAAAGATTTAATTGCAGATAAATATGGTTACAAAGGTTCTTACAAATGTAGTACAATTACTTTAACATATTTAATCATAACATAATGACATACAAATTTTGCTATAGGTACAATTACATCATTTAAATTTAAACTGAAGTAATTCTTTTTTAGTAAGTATAGAAGGAATTTTCAATGAACCAACTGCGTAAAGTCCTTTTGAAGCGGACCATTTGAAGTTCTTTAATTTGGCTAGGAATCTTGTTATAAATCTGAATACACGTAGGATAACAACTTCACCCTCGCATAGTGTTGACTAAGGAACCCTAAAAACTCTATTATACCTGCAATCCCAACATCACCACTTACTAGCTCAGAAGTTTGTTTACCGCACCCGTGGCTCAGTGAAAACATAGTTAATACTCACGTCAATTGAAACGTAGCTATTCTAAAGGAATTTAAAAACATTTGTTTTACTTTAGGAATATATATCACAACCTACGCGAATGAATTATTGTAATGTAAGCAATATCCGATGTATTTACGTTTTCCGCCATCTTGGATTCGATGTCAGGGTTGAGGCTGGGTTAGCGTTGTGACCCGATTTGAGTTGTTGAGAATACGTTGGCTTACCGTTGTTGTGAAATAAGCATTATCGATATTGTAATGGGTGTTCTAATATTTTTGTATTGATTGATATAATTATTTGCATTGCCATTTGAAGTCCAGCCAGCCTTCTGAGCACGTTTTTGGATGACAACGATGCAGACTAGTACACCTAAGTGTACTTTTGTTTTGTATTTATTTATATATGTATAGGTAGTCATTTAATTTAGTACCTAGTGCAAATTGTTAGTTGCGTTTTATATTGTATATAAATATTTTAATGTTAATATGAAATAGACTACTGAAATTGTTTATTCTGTAAATAGGATACCTATCATAATCACTTTTGACACGTCATGTTTTTTTTTTTAATAACCTAGATGGAGTCGACTTTTCCTAGCTGGCTACCCGTGAGAAGAAATGGCGAAACAAACTAAAGGGTCAAAGTATATTTTAAAGTCCAGACATAATCTTGGTCAGGTCATGTGAGGACCACGTAGAGCCATGTCTGAAATGGTCTTTTGAAGATAGAACCACACTAAAGCCTCGTCCCCACTAGGAACATTTGTCGAGCGACATGTGTCGCCGGTGACATCGGGCGATGTCGGGCGACGTCGGACGACATCGCCGCGACATTGTTGAAACTGTTCCTTGTCTCACAGTCGATGAAGAGTAGTGATAAGGAACAGTTTCAACAATGTCACGGCGATGTCGTCCGACGTCGCCCGACATCGCCCGATGTCACCGGCGACACATGTCGCTCGACAAATGTTCCTAGTGGGGACGAGGCTTAAGAGTGGACCTATTCAGTCAGTGCAAGCATTTGTCAGTAATCGTGTAGCTCAACTTAAAACTTAAGGAGCTCAACGACTCGACGAACAATACCAATGAAAAGACATTTGGGTAGGCCGCATAAAGTACTCAAAATGCCAGATTATCATTAAAATTGTGGTTTTCGGTCATGTTTTTGTATTTAAGTAGGTAAGCCTCGTTAAATACAAAACCTAGCGACCATAACTTAATGGGGCGATTATGCCTTAGCATAATCGCCCCATTACGTTCCCACTGCTGGGACTCAATCCTCCTCCCTGTGAGAGGGAGGAGAGGAGTGAGCTTTGATCCAACACGCGGGCCCTGTGCGGGTTGGTGGATGTCACAGTCACGTCTTTGATTATTTTTATTCTAGCAGTTTCTTTACGATGTTTTTCTTCATCGATTTGAGAGCAGTTGTGTTGAAATAAATTACACAAAGTAAAATGTCTGCCTGGGCATACCCATGACCACGACACGTAATTCGGGGCCGTTATCACTGGGCCTCCACTGTTCCACTTACGAGGGTTGTTTGGGAACAATTATGGAGTACTGCGAATTTGATTTTGAGAAATGTATGGGTACTAATTAGTTCCCAAAGTATTTTGACCAAATAATCAATCAGAGAAAGCACATTATAGTTACTACCGATTGTGATTTATACATTTGTACAGGATGCTACTTTAATTTCCGATCAGTAAATTCCTCTAGCTGCCCGGAATTTGGAATTCTCCCTGATGAATTGCAATAAGCGTGCCCCTCTTCCTGCAAGGGGTAACGTGGCTGGTGGAATGTGGGCAGTTAACCTTAACCTTCGTCTACGTGAAAAAAGGTGTGAAAAGCAATATGGAAGCCTAAAATCGGGCAAGCACTGTCGCGGACATTACTGATTGATAGGTAAGGTTGTGTTAGTATAGGTGCTTCAATAAAACACTTCAATTATTGGTATTAATGTGTATGGTAGGGGCTCGCTCAGATCGCTGGCTCAGTGAGCCGAGCGAGCTCGTGTTTTAGCGAGCCGAATATTATGTAGCCTGTATTTATGAAATAACTGTGCATCACACTTGTTAATCACTTTATGGGACTTATTGCGCAGTGAAATAAAGAAATAATATTATCAATTTTAGAATATGCTATTTAATCATTTGAATGAAAATTCAGTTCAAAAAGGTGACAGATACATCATAGCACATTGTATTTGAAAAGTGCAACTATGTAACTGATGCTTTATGTACCTATTCTAGAACGTCATTCAGTCATTTTACTATTTTGAAACTAGATTTCAGTTGAGATTAGTTTGAAACCCGTTAGTTTTAATTCAAGATTCAAATCTAACCTTAGTTCTGGGAATAAATAGGCTTTTGTGCCAATAGAAATTAAGGGGGTACTACGTCGCAACGCAATAACTTCGGGAATTTCCTCAAGGAACTTTAAGGTTGTCGTCGCCGATTTTTGCGATGTGACGTCGCAAAGCGTTTATGTGTGAGTTTATGCCTTTAGATTTCACGATATGAAATCGCCAGCAAGCGTGGCGGTTAATGATTGATCTTATTTGTATTGTTTGCTGTAAGTAAGTTTTGTACAGTCGGCCCCAATAAGATGTGTATACTTACAACTCAACAAAAATATTCAGTAGCTCTTCCTGACGAGTCTGCCTCACGCGAAAACTCAGGTCAACTCAGTACTACCTACTCGTACAACCGAGAAAACGAGTCCCGTTCTCGGATATGGCACACGGGTGATACGCGGATGCAACGGTCATTAAAACCGTAATGCATGGGTATGAAACTCTGTTGATACGTTTTAGTGGGTATAGTAGTCCGTGTAATGTTCCTTTCCTTGCCAGATACGTTCATAGTACGGTCATATTATATTATTTGTATTAAGGAAGAATCGAGTTAGTTGAATGTTCGTGTAATCAGTGTCCGTCGAGTTTCTTGACCGTTCTTCTCCATAGGTAGCTATAAATTATTATACTACGCTTTGGAATGGGTAACAAGCTCCATCTTTCTGACTGACCGTACCAGACACACCGTGACCTTTACAGGCACTTTCGAATTGTCAAGGAGTCGCTCAGTCAGATAGATGAAGCCATTCCAAAGCGTAATAATAATGAATGGCTACCTATGGAGAAGAACGGTCAAGAAACTCCACCGACACTGATGACACGGACATTCAATTAATTTAATTCTTCCATAATACAAATAATAGTACATTAGAGTACTCTGAAAGTGTTACCGGTGTCTGAAAGTCATGGTATGGGTAAGTGATGTAAAAGATTGAGGAAAATGTCGTGAGGACGTTTTGAGTATGAATGTCGATGGCTATAAGAGTAGGGGAAGACCAAATAAACGACGGATGAACTGTGTGAAAGATGATATGGATAGAAAGGGGGTGACTACCGAGATGACAACTAATGGAGAAGTATTGAAGAAACTAAAAAAGGGACAGGCGACCCCAAATAAACTGGGATAATGGCCAGACATTCTTCCATAATACATATGTATTGTAAGGATGTGCCTATACCTCAAATTAAGAATGCAATTTGTATTAAGCTTTCTAGTTATACATTGATACAAAATTTTGGAACAAAGCTTGTAGACAATAAAATTAATTCTGGACCGCGCATTTTTTCTTATTGAGGCCGTCTGTATTATATTAAATTATTTTCAAGATATTTAAAAAATGGTTACCTAATTATATAGTCTGTTTGAGACACTGTTTCTTGCTTAATTCCATTAAGGCTTCAACAATATTTATTATGTATGATTTACATAACCAAATTACAAGATGATTATTAACATTAACTAAATTAAATTAAAACTAAGTTAGGCTTAAAAAAGGCCCTCGGGGCATTGTACCGAGGATGCTGGCGGCATTTCCTCGCTGAATTGCAATGCTGATGCGTTGCGCGAGAAAGCCGCCAGCTTTTCGGTCACCAGTTACATCAACTAGACGTTTCGCGATTTCCGCAAATAACTTATGCGCACTGGGACCCCACGGACCGAGGGTCTCGACGCCAAAGGGCACAAAGTTGTACTCTCTGCCAAGGCCTCCATATTTAATAACTTTCAGATTTTCGGCATTTTCTGCCGCTGCACCCGCTTTAGAAGTAGTCCGTTGGAGGTGGGACGGTGCCAGTGTGTCTACACAGGTAGCGTCCCACACAAGCATCCGTCCCAAACTCCACGGGACCAAAGACACACCATCAGGTCTTTTGCCATCATCTCTGACAATGCCAGTCGGCTCAAGAAGAGCAGGCACATTGATGCTGGCAAGAGACCGGCGGATTATGTCATTAAGTGTTGCATGTCTTGAAAAGCGGCCTGCACTTTTTTGACAACAAAGTCCGTGGTGACCCAGTCGGTCCACGTCCGTGCCACAAGGGCATGTGTGTGGAGTGCATACCGTGACCCCAAGCCGCAGACCAGTCGCCAGACGAAGCGAGGTCGGATCCAGGAAGGTACCGGTATATGGAGAAGGATGGGCATGTAGCCAATGACCGGCCTCTCTGGTTCCGACCGCCAAAAGTCTTGCGCGATCCGGACCTGAACTGCGGCTCAGAATCGATTTGTATGTTAAATCGCAATAAATATCGTCCCAGCTCCTCTGAGATTTTAGGTTGTCTGGAAATTCTTTACCCGGGCAAGCAATTTGAAAAGCATTCTTGGCATCCTCCAAGCCCGCAGTCTCATAGTTTGTGGGCAAAGCCCTTAGGACATTACCTATGAGACGTGACGTGCTATGGGTGGACGACAAAAAGGCTGGGGAAGCAACACTCGAAATTTTGCGGATTCCTAAACCGCCAAACCGAATAGGGAGGGATGCTTGTAACCAAGATGGTTCATTGAGCTGAATATTTAAAATCGTTTCTAAACTAGTTTTGACTAAATCGTCTATTGGTGAAAGCAAATTTGGATGTTTCCAAAAAGGGCTACAGCGAAGCACATAAGTAAATTTAGGGACAAAAAGGCAAAACTTTAGAATTATAAGAGCATAATGAGGACTGATTTCGAGTAAACAATTTGCGTGACTTTGGAATTTAGAAATAGTGTTAGTAATGTAATCAGGAAAAGATTCTTCAAAGATGGGAGAACCCAGGAGGCAAAGTGACTTTCTGTCTACTATTTTGATATTCGGTGCCAGAAAATTTAATTTGGATTTTAAATTATCCAAACCGTAAGAAGTTTTTTGAATGAAGAGTTCACATTTGCTAAAATTTAATTCTAAACCAATATTTTCGAAATTTGTTTTAATATCTGATAAGTCAGATAGCACAGTGTCCACATCGCCTCCCAGGGTTCCGTCATCCAAATACCAAACGTTAAATTTTGATTTTAAATTTTGAATAATCGGATTTATAGCCAAGCTAAAAATTGCTGGCCCGAGGGGATCGCCCTGCTGACAGCCGACCTCCGAAGAAAGTTCATGGGAACGGTAAATTAATTTTGAAGGTTCTGCGTAGCAGGTAAGCAGGTATTGATAGAGTTCCGGAATTTTGTTCTTAACTTCTGTCAGCATGGCATCCCTGTTTACTGAATTGAAAGCATTTTTGACGTCAATTTTGACTACAATTTCGCAATCATCATACGAAAGGTAGGTTCTTAAGGCATGGACGGCTGCCTCACACCCACCTTTCGTGCCAAATCCTAATTGTATAGGTTCGAAAACAGACTGTAATTTAGATTTGATATGTCTCACCGCAATTTTGGATGCCAAACGTCTTAAAGTTGACCCCACAGCAATGGGTCTCACCCCTCCGTCCTTTTTAGTTAGGGCGATCAAATTAGCACCAAATAAAAGTGAGGCAATATCAGCGTTGATTTTGCCTGAAAACATAAAATTTATTAATTTTGTAATAGAGCAAATAAGCTGCACACCTGCATCACCCACAGAATAAGAAGTTAAATCTTTTAAATGTTGGGGTGAGATTCCGTCCAGGCCGGCCGCTGAACCGGTTTTAAAAGAAATTATTGCGTCAATAACGTCTTTGCCTTCGATTTCGAGGCAGGCCTGGTCTGCTGTAGGAGAGTCGAAAAAATACGGGATCACGGGAGCCGGGGGATGTTTCGAATGCAAAGCCGAAAGGGTATCAGGAGTATCAGGCGACAACACGTCGTTAGTAAAAAGAAGACGTGCGGCGCCTTTGAGATCCCCGTCGGCAATTTTGCCTTCAATTAATTTAATTCTAGATAATGTTCCCCTCTTGGGAGAATCAAAAGGTGAAGATGTTTTTGTTAAACAGTTATTTTTGATTTTTTGGGTTAGAGAAATAGTAGCCTCATCTTTTTTGACATGCAAAGTGGTATACGAAAAAAGGAAGAGATTATGCCAGTCTACAATTTGGTTGCTCTCCACACATTTTTTAATCAAGCCTGAAAGGTGGTTTGCGACGGAGATCCTGGCGCCGCGCGGGACTCGTTTGATAACAGGCACATTATTTTTTAGGTAACTAAGGTACAAATGGAATGGGGTAGAATTTGGACTGTCGGAAACAGGTGCCGGTAAAGAAACTGGGTCTAAATTTAGAGCAGGGCCGTTCTGGCTAATACAAAGACGATGTTTTTTTGAAATATGAATGTTAAGACCCCTTTTTGATTGAAAAGATCTATCGCAATGTAAACAAATGTAATTTTGATTTAACGTGCCATCACCGGATTGGGTTGCGGTATGCATCCACTTACCAGAAAACAACACTTGAATAGAGAAAAACACTCAACTAAACACAAAATAGAAATTATCACTAAAATATAACTATTTTAAAGTCTTTCAGAAGCGTTGACGTCGGACGTCAGGACGACACGCCATAACGTTGCCAAGGAGGACCGCAACGTCTGAAACAAAAATATATTTTATTATTTGTTCAAAATTGGGAGCTGCCTACACTTTGGCACAGCAGTTAAGCCTTGATTAACAAGAAAAAGATCAAATTTGGACATCTAGGGCCACGTAAAATATGTAAATTTAAATAAATATGAGCTGTGAAAAAGTGACAGACAGTGACGTGACAGATCACAATCATTATGTATGATTAATTTAGGCAATTTACATATTCGTACGAAACGTTCACATTCTGAACGAAAACTTGTAATACCTAACTACAAGTTTTCATTCAGAATGTTGGGTCACAAAAGGGATGAATGAAATTGCATGCAGCTAAGATGAGAATGCTAAGTGGGATGTGTAGTGTAACGTGAGCGAATGGATAGAATACGAAATGAGTATATAAGAGGACGTCTGAAAGTGACTGAAAAGTTGTGTGGAAATAGGTTGTCATGGTATGAGCATGTGATGCGGAGGAATGAGGGAAATGTCACCAGGAAAGTTTTTAGTATGAATGTGGATACGAGTAAGGGAAGACCAAAGAAACGTTGGATGGACTGTGTGAAAGATGATATGGCTAGAAAGGGGGTGACTACCGAGATGATGACTAATAGAGAAGTATGGAAGAAAAAGACATGTTACTCCGACCACAAATAAATTTGAATTTTAAGGGCAGGAGAATGAGGGGCAGGAGAAGGAGGTATTACGAGTCTCAATATTACGTGAAGCACGGACAAAAACTATAAATATTTTCTTTTTTTTAACATTAGGCTTTATCTAACATATCCACTTCCTGTTAAGCTCCGCGCGACACCGATTCGGTGTAAAACAATAGAAAATCAATTGTGGTTCATTAGCTGCCCTTGACCAATTAATAAGTTACTGACTACCTGGATACCTGCTTTCTCAATAGCAGCCTAGTCTAAAGAAAGAAAGAAAGAAAATACATTTATTTAGCACAGAATAAAAGGCACACAACAGGTATAATATACCTACACCAAATAAAAAAAATGGATGGATGTATGGAATATAAATATAACATACATATACTGTGTGTCTGTATACGGTGAAGCGAAAATTAAGCTTTAATATCTTTAATAACTACTCGACCAAATGTATGGGATGACTGATATTCTTTTCGCGATTACGACGTTGGTCCCCGGGAGAAAGTTATTCAGTTTGATGGTCTGTACCACGCCCTTAATTTTTGCTACACCGTTTACAGACACACTGTATAATCAGCCTATAATGTTCCCAGTGCTGGGACACAGGCCTCCTCTCTGTGAGAGGGAGTGGGCCGTAATCCACCACGCGGGCCCAGTGCAGGTTGGTAGATGTCACATGTCTTCGAACTTTTGGTTCTAGGACATGCCGATTTCCTCACGATGTTTTCCTTTACCGCTTTGAGAGCAGTGGTGATGAAATAATTTAAACAAAGAAAAGCGCCTGTCTGGTTTCGAACCTACGACATACAACTCGTAAGTCGTGGCCGTTACCACTGGGCCACCACTGCTCAAATGGAATATATATGGGATAGGATGTAATATATGGGACTTAAACATATCTGGCGAAGTGGTGTAATATTAATTGGGAAAACAAGGCGTGTTGTTATGATAAATTACTCCAGTATAGTAGACCTCGTAATTCATTTATCACCCTATGATTGAATGTCTCTTGCAGGTCATGAAAAGACAAGATCTATTTGTCAATGTGACTGTTAAATAGTTACAACCTTAGTTATGTACTAGCTTTTGGTCGCGGCTTCGCCCGCGTGGAGGTCGGAAATTATGCCACGGAAATATATTACCGGGTTATTAAGCGCGGATGGTCGCATCCAGGGCTTGGCATTAACTGGTACTCCTGTGCGGTGCCACTTTGTGTTTTCTCTGGCTTTGTTTTTGTATGTATTAACAATAGCTTTATAAGTATTTTTGTGTTACTAACAGTAGGACTAGTAAGGACTACGTCTGAAATCATCATCATCATCTGCCCAGCCTTTTATCAACTACGTTGGGGTCGGCTTCCAGTCCAGTCTAACTGGATACAGCTGAATACCAGTATTTTACATGGAGCGACTGCCTATCTGACCTCCACAACCTCCTCCTCTACTGGGTAACACGATACCTCTTGGTAAGGTTGGTTGTCAGACTTGAGAAGGACTACGTCGGAAATAAATGTCTTATTATTATTATTATTATTATTAAGTAAAAAACCGGACATTGCGAGTCGGACTCGCCCACCGAGGGTTCCGTACAAAGAATAATGGCAGTTTTGGTGTCGCTTTGTAGGTGCATATTATAAATTGCTTAACCTCGATGATTGAAATTGATTTAAAGTACGTAAACTTTATATAAAGACTATATTTTAATTATTTAATTACAAATGTATAGTTTTCAGATTTTCCCTGTATTTGTAGTATAAGACGATATTACTTGCCAAATTTCATGTTCTTGGAAAGTACCATAAACATTTTGGTTCCCCTGAGTGTCGAAATATACGTTTTTTGAGGCATAAACGGCCGTATGATTTTTTTACGTTAACTTACTTAGAAGTTTGATTTTTTTTTACAGCTTCAAGGAACTGTAGATTTGAGTATATGGTTTTAATTTCAACTCGATACCTTTACGCGTTTCCGAGATAAAGGGTCTTGACAAACAGACGTACAACAAAGTGATCCTAAGGGATCCGTTTTTCCTTTTGAGGTGCGGAACCCTAAAATTCAAATATTTTGTCTTTATAATATTACTGGCTGTTGCCCGCGACTTCATCTGAGGTCCAGGATGAAAAATAGCCTATTTCCTATCCAGGCCATGGTCTACAAATAAACAAACAAACTCACTCTCGCATTTATAATATTAGGTTAGGAAGTTAGGATTAGAGTTAAATAGTCTGTTCATACAAAAAGAAACATGAAAATATCTTAAGTAGTTTGAAAGTAATATCGTTTTTCATGCTTTGGCTAGACATTACATCCTTATTTTTTTTCATAAAGTATTTTACTACAATACTCAAATATTCACCTAAGGATGGACTGTATGAAATATGATATGGCTAGAAAGGGGGTGACTACCGAGATGACAACTAATAAAGAAGTATGGAAGAAAGCGACATGTTGCACCGACCCCAAATAAATTGGGATAAGGGCAGGAGAATGATGATGATGATGACTCAAATATTCACATATAGAATTAATGTGTATGCGTTGTAGTTTAACATTAATTTTGTTCAAAAGTTACTTGCGTCATATGAAGGCGTAATAACAGATTTAAAAGTTACTAAAATCATATATCTGCCCCTTCAGGTGGTTCCGCAGTGGTAGATCGCGAAATTCAAATTTTGTTCCATAAGAACAAATCTCTTATGGAAAAGTTTTTATGGAACAAATATATCTTAGAGCAGCGGTTCTCAAACTTTTTTGGTCACGGCACCCTTTTGACAAGCAAAATACTTGACGGAACCCTACAATAAAACAATAGTTTTTAAAAGTGTATTCTTTATTATATAAGCATAATAAAAGTAGTAATGTAACAGTTACTAATTATTACGACATGGCAAGTACAATAATAGAAGATATTAAAAATTAAAAAAAATCTTAACTAATGGGAGGTATGAAACTGTTTTTTATTTTTCATCAATTGGTTAATACCAGGTTTGATAGAAGACATTTGAAGTCTCATATCAGGTTCGGCGTCCAGTCTATTGCGATATTTTGTTTTCGTGGCTGCATAGGTTGAGAATCCTGTTTCGCACAAATATGTTGTTGGGAACGTGAGAAGAATATTCAGAGCCATTCTGCCAAGCATTGGATATTCATCACGGATTCTGCACCAAAAATCGCTGAGAGGCGTCGTTTTGAACAGTGACTCCATACTTGTGTCTGATGACATTTCTAAAAGAGATTCATATATCTCATTTGACATACTTTCGGGCTTTTGCAAGTTGTGTAAAAAAGGATTATGAATCCATGAATTCAGCTTCATTTTTGTATTCTGTTCTTCGGGAAAATACTTTTTTGGGGTGGGGTTTGGGATCTACCTCCTAGTGGTCCACCCCGGGCAACGGCACCACAGGCTTGCCTGTGGTACGGCTGAATGATCCCACTTAGCGGTGGTAGGCTCCGCAAGGAGCCGCCTGGCTCGCTACCACCCTCCCACCGGAGTCCGGCGCCAAGCAGCTTGCTGTGTTCCGTCGGTGTGTGGGAGTGCCAGTGCCTTTGGGGGAGTAGGAGATTTGTCAGTTGCGCTGTCCAGAACCGGTCTTGGTCTCTGGGCTTAACTTGCCGGGTAACTCATTGTGGAGGGTAGCGGGATCCGAAGCACGGTGCCAGCCGTTGGCCGACCGTAGTCAGTAGGGGGCCCAAGTAGCACGCCATCCACGTGCCAAAGGCTGCCCCGCCAACTCGCGAAAAATCCCGGTATGCTCCACCGTGCCAGCTGGCGACTGGACGGGAGGACCCGGTGGCCATATCCGGGGGGGTTCGGGCGTCCCCGCAGTCTCCAAATGAGTTCCCCATAGGTTTAGTTGATTCTAGTGTTCCACATGGATCTCTGAGCAGCGCCTCGACAAGTCGACTTCTCTCCCCAACAACTCCACTCAAAATGTCTAAAGCAAAAAAGAAAGATAAGGTTAAACAACGGCTGCACTTCCACCCACTAAAAGTGCACCTCACTAACATCAGGGGGTTGCACTCCAATCTCGATCCGGTCCATCACCACCTTGAGACCGAGAAGCCGCACCTGTTTTTCCTAACGGAGACGAAGATAACAACCCCGTCGGACGTGGCGTACCTCAACTACCCGGGTTACTCTCTTGAACACAAGTTCAAGAAGCAAGCTGGGGTCTGTGTGTACGTCCGCGATGACATTTGTTGTCGTCGTCTCCGTTGCTTTGAGCACTCGGGTTTTTCTGCCATATGGCTACTTGTGGACTCTGGCGTGGAGAAATTTCTCTACATCGGCGTTTACCGATCGCACAGCGGTGACGAGGAGACAACAGCGCTCTTTAATTTCCTCGTGGAGACGACTGACGTCGCCCAGCAACGGTACCCAACAGCGAAGCTCGTTTTTCTGGGGGACTTCAATGCCCATCATAAAGAATGGTTGTTCCCGTACCAGAAAACTGACCATGCTGGGTTAGAGGCGCGCAAGTTTGCTATTACGTTAGATCTAACCCAGATGGTGAATGTGGCAACGCGGGTACCGGATGTTGACGGCCATACACCCAATTGTTTGGACCTTCTGCTGGCATCTGATCCGGACAATAATTCAGTGTCGGTCTCAGCCCCGCTGGGAACGTCCGACCACTGTCTGGTGAAAACCGTATCGACCTGCTCTCCACCAGATGAGAGTCCTAGAGGCACGAGACGAGTGTGGCGATACGAGTCAGCGGACTGGGATGAGATGCGGCACTTTTTTGCGTCTTATCCATGGCGGCATGTGTGCTTCTCTTCGGGTGACCCCTCGTGCTGTGCAGACGAGGTTGCGGACGTTATTCGGCAGGGAATGGAGTATTTTATTCCATTCTCCGACATCCCACTCGGCCATAAATCCCGGCCTTGGTATAATGCAGAGTGCGCCCACGCTGAGGCCCGAAAAGAGTCTGCCTACCAAGCCTGGGTCAAGGCCCGCGACCGCAAAGTTAGAGCTCGTAGGGTTCGCGCGAAGAAGAGAGCCTTTAACACTGCTGCTAAGTCCTGCAAGCGGGTTTTACGTGAGGCACGTTTTGGCCATGTCAGACGTATTGGGGCCAAGCTGGCATCGCACCCTCCGGGTAGTAAACAGTTTTGGTCCCTGTCTAAGGCGGCCGAAGCGAATTTCTGTCGTCCCACTTTACCTCCAATGCTGAAACCTGATGGGTCGCTGGCCCACTCCGCAAGAGAGAAAGCAAATTTATTTGCATCTCTCTTTGCAAGCAATTCACGTCTGCACGCTGGCTCCAAGCAACCACCTACAGTACCTCATTGTGACTCCACGATGCCGGAGATCGCAGTTCACATTAGAGAGGTCCGAAGAGTATTGTGCAGTCTAGACGTGAATAAGGCCAGCGGGCCTGACGGCATTCCGGCGAGAGTGTTGAGGCAGTGTGCGCCTGAACTGTCTCCTGTGTTGACACGTTTGTTCCGCCTCTCTCTTAAAAAAGGCACGGTACCAAAATCCTGGAAGCTTCCTAATGTACAACCAGTGCCCAAAAAGGGCGACCGTGCTGACCCTGCCCATTACCGTCCGATCGCCATTACCTCCATTCTATGCAAAGTTATGGAAAGGGTACTGAACAGTAAGTTGCTGACCTACCTCGAAGACAATGATCTCCTCAGTGACCGTCAATATGGCTTTCGCCGGGGACGGTCAACTGGTGATCTTCTTGTGTATGTCACGCACCGCTGGGACGAAGCCATCGAGAAACATGGCGAAGCACTTGCTGTATCGCTTGATATCTCGAAGGCTTTCGACAGGGTCTGGCACGCTGGTCTGCTCAGCAAGCTTCCTGCTTATGGCATCCCAGCTGATTTTTGTAGCTGGATATCAGACTTCCTTAGTGAACGGTCGATCAGAGTAGTCGTTGACGGCTGCTCCACTGACCTTATGGCTATTGATGCCGGAGTTCCTCAGGGGTCTGTTCTCTCTGCAACTCTTTTCCTGCTGCACATCAATGACCTACTACAGACTGGTATTGTTGGGTACGCGGACGACAGTACTGTTTCAGAGAGATACTTGTCCAGCGCAAAAACCAACGGGGCCGCAGTTCGTTCCTTGAGAGAGGCCTTGGTAGAGCGGACAGAGTTGACGTTAAGCCTTGTCTCCCAGTGGAGTGATGATAATCTGGTCACTTTTAACGCCACCAAAACACAAGCGTGTCTTTTTACCGCAAAAAGGAGTCGTTTCGACCTGACTCCTACTTTTCGGGGTACATCGGTTCCTGTAACTGATCGGCTCGAGCTCCTAGGCATGGAGTTGACATCTAACCTCAACTTCGGCGCCACCATCGAGTACAAAGCCCAGACTGCGGCCAAGAAACTAGGCATCCTAAATAAGGTGAAGCGGTACTTTACGCCTGGACAGCTTTTGACCCTTTATAAAGCGCAGGTCCGATCCTGCATGGAGTATTGTAGCCACCTTTGGGATGGCTCGGCTAAATACCAACTTGCCGCGCTTGACTCGGTGGAACGCAGAGCTAAGAGGCTCATTGGCGACGTAAATCTGGTGGATGCCAAGCTTCACAGTTTGGCCCATCGTCGCAAGGTTGCCTGCTTGTCGGTCTTCTATAGATTGTACTTCGGAGAGTGTGCTCAAGAACTCCACGACCTCATTCCACCGGCCCCCTTCTATTATCGGTCATCTAGGCGCACTTCAGGTTACCATCCCTTCCTGGTGGCTATCCCACCAACTCGCACTAAGCGTTTCCAAACTTCTTTTATAATGCGCACAGCAAAGGAATGGAACTCTCTGCCTGCGTCTGTGTTTCCGAACGCATATAACCCTAATCTCTTCAAAGTGAGAGTGAACAGGCTTCTTCTGGGTAAGCTCGCTCCATCGTCGACTTTGTTTCTGTCGCCTCTGGCATAGACTAAGGTCAAGAGCAAACCCATCACAAATAAAAAAAAAAAAAAAAAACTTTTTAAAAGATGCGCGCATCGAAGTGAGGTATTGGACCAATTCTTCAAACACATCATCTTGAAACATTTCTGAGTCGTTATCGCTAACAAACTCACTGAGTGACGTAAAGCTTTCTATTTCTCTCTTATCAACGCAAATAATCCAAAAATCAAATTTTCTTTTGAAGGCAGTTATTTTGTTATAGGTCTGAAACACTGTTGTCTGTTTACCTTGCAATGATAAATTCAATTCGTTCAGTTTTTGAAAGATATCCGCCATAAAAGACAATCGGAACAACCAAGTTTTATCGTACAAACGGTATTTCAAATTAAAAGAAACTGTATCTGCTGAAAGAAACATTTGTAACTCGGCTCTAAGTTCAAATAGCCTTGTTAAAGTTTTACCCCGAGACAGCCATCGCACTTCTGTATGGATCAGCAGTGTTTTATGTTTGCTGCCATAATCTTCACACAATAATGAGAACAATCGGGGTTGTAGTGGTCGTGATTTGATAAAATTAATTATTTTTACCGCTTCATCCATAACTAATTTTGCATTTGCTTCATCGCAAGTGCTTGTCTATGCAGAATACAATGGCTTTTTTTTTTTTTTTTTGGGTGGGAAATCATCAAATAACTTCTCCCGCTCTGGGCGGAGCGGGAGGGTGTGTCAGACTCTTACTGATTAAAACCCACCCGTATTCCTTCTTGTTGCCTGTGTTGCGGGGGCCTCGGTGACCCATAAGTACCTTCCCGCGACCCCGGCAGGCATCGGCCCTAGTGGACCCCTACTATGTGCTGACGACATCTCTTTGAGGCGCGCGTGGAATACAACGCGCCGTCGACCCGGGCCTGGTCCTTACCGGACGGTGAGCTACCCATTGCTCACCGTCCGCAAGCCCGCGCCTACGGTGGCCGGAAATCCGCCCGGGATTCCCGACGCCCTGGGCGTCTCCTGCGGCGGCTAGGGGCGAGAGGGCGCGAAACTTGCCTTTCCCTCAACCGTCCCGCCTCCTCCTTCGCGAGCATTACTGCTTCGCAGAAGGAGGTGACGGCTGCCCATGCCCTCTCGCTCCGTACCATGGCCTGAACCAGGGCTGGGCGCGAGAGGTCTCTGCCGCCGATCGCCTCCACGAGGACACGGCGGTGCTCTGCCCAAGCCGGGCAGACCTCCACCGTATGCTCCACCGTGTCCTCCGGGCGATCCACACAGTGGTGACACCCGGACGTTTCCTCCCGCCTTATCCGACACAGGAACCTCCCGAAGCTGCCATGTCCGGTGAGGACCTGCGTCACGCGGAAGGTGAGGACGCCGTGGCGCCTCTCCAGCCACTCCTCAAAGAGGGGACTTATCGCCGCAATCGTGGCGTGCCCAGCACTGGGTTGCGACAACCGTACTTTCCATGACGCCATGAGATCCCGCCGGAGCTCCGTCCGCTGTGCCGCGATTTCTCGCGGCAGCGGACTTACGCCCCGGCGTTTCGCCTCCTCGCGCCACTCCCATACGTGCGCGAGGGCTTTTGCCTCCAGATCCCATGGCGGCAATCCGGCAAGGAGGCTCGCTGCCTCACAGGAGACCGTGCGGTATCCCCGGACCATCCGGATGGCCATGACCCTTTGGGCCGCGCTCAACCGGCGGGCTGGCCGCAGCGCCAGAGAGCGCGCCCATACAGGAGCCCCGTAGAGGGCCATGGACCGCACGACCCCCGCGTAGAGCCTCCGGCAGGAGGCGTTTGGACCCCCTAGATTGGGCAGGAGCCGCTTCAATGCAGCGCCCGCCCGCTCCAGTTTGGGAGCCAAACGTCGGAGAATACAATGGCTGGAACTACAATTAGGCGCTTTACTTTTTATTCGTGGTACTGTTCCTGCTGTTTTACCTGTCATCGGCTTGGCCCCATCTGTAAAAATGTCAATGCAATCGTTCCAACTAAGATTATTTTCTTTAAAAAATATGTTTATTTTATTAAAAATTTCTTCCCCGGTAGTGTTTGTGGGCAGCGGTGAACACATAAGCATGTCTTCTTCAAAAGAACGTTCATATGGATATCTCACGATAACCAGAAATATAGCCAGACCAGTGACATCAGTTGACTCATCCATTTGCAAGGCGAATCGTGTTTTTTGTAGACGTGCAACTAGTTCTTGTTTGACGTAGCTTGCCAGATCATGGATTCACCGCGAAACAGTATCGTTTGATAGCGGTACAGTAGAAAGATACTTTGCAGATTTTTCATCGAGCATACATTTTTTTGTGTCTAACACACATGGCTTTATTAAATTCTCAGCGATAGTGTGCGCTTCACCTGCTTGTGCAATGCGATAGCTAACTAAATATGATGCCTCCGTGGCCTTTTCATTGATAGTTTGTTACATGCATCATATTTTTTTGACTTTCCAATAACTGTTCTTTTTTACGAACAAAAAATTATTTATTCTTGTCATTAGACTCGGGGTGTACAGTTTCTAAATGTCTGCGCAATTTGTCAGGTGCCATGGAACTATTAGAAAGCAGTTTACTACATAACATGCAGAGAGGTGAGTCGTCAACAAATCCGAAACTGATATATGATTCATCATACTTCCTTTTTTTCGTCTTTGAAACCGTGGAGCTTGACATTGTGGCATCATCGTGTGGATCGGTAATTGCTGTATTCTCCGCGCGTACTGCTTTTGAACATTCAGCGTCATTAGAAGATGTTGTTGCAACACGTTTAACACCTTTAAGCCAACGTTCCATTCTTCTTTATTAAT
This sequence comes from Atethmia centrago, assembly GCA_905333075.3. Lineage (NCBI taxonomy): Eukaryota > Metazoa > Arthropoda > Insecta > Lepidoptera > Noctuidae > Atethmia > Atethmia centrago. The sequence goes on from HG995385.1 coordinate 24,271,906, forward strand.
AATGTTACACGTCAGGATGGTGGAGTCAAAATAATGCACAATCGTTACTGCGTTTATGAGACAAAGTTTAGTCCAAAGAAGAAATGTACAAAACTGATACAATCAGAATACAGCAGGCAGTAGAACTTACAAGCAGGCAGTAGGCTAGCCAGCTTGTAAGTAGGTAGGTACGAACTTATCGCTCCGAACGCTAATCGTCAACTGACTGACGAGGCGCGATTTTTTGTTTTGATAAAGGCATCTCGTAGTTGACCTTGAGAGGTCGTGACTACTTAACCGGACTATCCTGTGGCTGCCTTAAGCGAACTCAAAGCCTCCAGCCAGGGGCGAATTTCTTATAATACTAAGCGACTGCACGCTAAGGGCACCCCCTGTGGGGTACAAACCTCGGCTTAGGGCGTCGCTGGGGGGAGGATAGCAAGGTGGGACAGGCTGGATCTGGTTAATATTATTATTATTTATCGGGGAATTTAAAACTACAGGCTCAGCTGCGGCGCGGGCTGGCACTTCGTCGAGCAAGGGTCGGGGGGGACAATTACGTCGGGGTTTACGCGAGGGACCTCGGCGGCGAGGTTGGAACGTAGGTCGGTGTGTTTTGTGCACTGTACTCGTTGCCCTACTGCTTTCCTGGAGGAGGGTAATGGGGTCATCGGGGTCGATGAGGATATGCCTTGGACGGCGAATAGGGCCTATAACTGGCGGCCTGCACAACCAGAGGGTTGCGGTGGGTGGCGGCGGAGTCGAAGAAGCGCTTCGTGATGCGCTTCATGAACTGCTTGATGGTGGGGATTTTGAGATCGAGATGGAGGATCTCGTTTCGGACGAACCAGGGGGCACAGGCATAAGTCATGATGGGACGGATGCACGCTGTGTAAATACGCAATTTGCCCTTAAGGGACAATTTGCTGCGCGCATTTAGGACGGAGTGTAGTCTACCGAGATCGAAAGCGGCACGCGAACGCACCTGCTTGATGTGCTCTGAGAACGACAGATGGTGGTCAAGGGTCACGCCTAGGTATTTGGCTCGCTTCTCCCAAGGGATAGGCTTGCCGAACATGGTGAGCGGTCGGGGGGGGGGGGGGGGGATGAGGTTTCTACGCTGTTTGGTGAAGAGAACAGCCTGACTTTTGTCGGGATTGACCTCGATTCTCCACTTTCTAAACCAAGCGCCAAGCTTGTTGACTTCGGTCTGGAGAGTGCGATATATGTGGTCGTGGACTAACCCGGTGTAGTAGATGGCCGTGTCGTCTGCGAACAGAGCCAACTGCGCCTTTCTACTTTTCGGGATGTCGCTGGTGAAGAGAGTTAAATGAGAGGGGATAGTACAGAGCCCTGAGGGACGCCTGCACGGATAGGGTGAGGGGAGGATAGCGCTCCTTCGATGCGATAGCGGAAGGTGCGGTTTGACAAGAAGTCTCGTAAGATGAGCACGAGACGATCGGGCACACCGAGTTTGTAGAGCTTATATAATAAGCCGTTGTGCCAGACCTTGTCGAACGCTTTCGCTATGTCGAAGAATACAGCACCGGTCGTAAGACCACGTTGAAAGCCGTAGCTTATGTGTTCAACGATGCGGTGGACCTGTTGGACGCAAGAATGTTGGGATATAAAACCAAACTGCTGGTCGGGGATGAGGACGAGGCGTGACGCGCGATCGCCGCTTTTATACTTAGTCCTAGACTCGAACTCGAACATTCTCAAAAATACTCGAGTCGGCGGCGCCTTTGATAAACAAAAAGCGGAAATAATAGAAATACAAAAAAAATGCGTTGTAAACAATCTCTACTTTATGTTTTTGAAGATAGAGCCGAAAGTCGCTTGTTCACAACTATAGCGTCTAATTCAGAGGCGGCTTTTATCAAAGGGACTGCGCGCTCACAAGTATACGCGCGGTGGGCGGAGTCAAAACGTTCGACCAGTGACCAGAGAGAGGTGTTTTTGATTTTTTTTCTAAATTCTTGCGGAACCCCTACAGGGGTATCGCGGAACACACTTAGAGTACCGCTGTCTTAGAGGGATAAGATTAATGATTATAATTCTGTAAATACATATTTGTTGTAGTTGCTTATCATATTTTGACCAAGATGCAACCTGAAACATTTTTTTTTGGGTGGGAATTTATTAAATGTCTTCTCCCGCTGGGCGTGTCAGACTTGCTGACTAAAACCCACCCGTGTTCCTTCCGTTACCTGTGTTGCCAGGGGCCTCGGTAACCCTTTTGGACTTTCACGCGACCCCGGCAGGCTTCGGCCCCTACACTTGTGCTGACATCTCTTTGAGGCGCGCGTGGAACACAACGCACCGTCGTCGCCCCGGGCCTGATCCTTATCGGACGGCGAGCTACCCATTGCTCACCGTCCACAAGCCCGCGCCTACGGTGGCCGGAAATCCGCCCGGGAACAGGGTGTAAAGTTCACTCATCCTCCATAGAAAAGGGAGGATCCTCCGACCAGACGGGTGTCGTGTCTGGTGGGCAACTGCCCGACGGTTGATGTCGGGATGTTGTATAATATATATGCTAGTTGCGCGGTAAACTCTGCTTGCACGATGCAGGATTTTGCATGACGTCAGTGTGATGCGTAGTTCGTATGTGGCGCTGTAGATGCCGCCGCAATGTAAAAAACGTAGAAAAATTTGAGTTTCGCGGGCTTTCACTGCTGTACCACCTTAAATGACTCTCCTGGAAAAAAATTCTAAGAGGTTTTTAAAGGTAAACAATATCTATTTAGACGAGGACATTCAGGACACGGAAATTTGTTATACTCAGCTGTTATTTCTTAGATTTTACTTCATTAACTTTTCCCCGAAACCTATTGAAAACTAATCATTCTAATTGGATCAATATCTTGTAAAGAGGTCTAACAACCTTGCTGAGATATTATTCTGAAGTATTTCTCTGAAAATCTCTGGTCTCAACAAGATACCCCTTTTGTTGCGAAACGTTGGCTATTTAGCTTTATACCTGGATGCAAATTGATTTGATTGTGAAACTGATACGAACAAAAACTTGAGATATGTTGAATAGACTGAAGTGACAAACTGAACCCGCGTTTATACATGTTGTGTCTACTGGTTTCGTTAATCGGTTATACCCTTACACCTAAAACATGTCGTAAAAACTAGTTTTATAATGTCGCCACAGCACACCGGGGAGAGGTCATGCTTGTGAAAGCATGACCCCCAGAGATCCTGAAAAAAAATTTCGTAGGATAGGTACCGACCTCCTTTGCACGGTAAGTGGGATGATAATTTTTTCTCGTCTGTCCCATGGTGTGGTACATAGTTGGATAGGCCGTTCAAAAATATTGCGGGTCTGTGAATATTATTTTTCTATTCAGGATTCCGTTTGCGTAATGTTAATTGGTCAAGGACAGCTAATGAGAAACAATTGATTTTCTTTTGTTTGACTCAGAATCGGTGTCGCGCAAGGCTTAACAGGTTAAGCTTTAAACTACAAATTTTTGTTAGCATCAAGTGTGGGTGACACTTGATTCCTCCCTGTCAGCTAAATGGTTGTTTTTAGAATGGCATTGTATATATAACGAAGTTAAATGGAAAACTATCACAGATAGGTACCACAAGTTTACGAGTAATAGTCTACCAATTTACATTTGCAGTTGGAATGTACGGGAGACTTAGAGTACTTAGAGTACTTGTTTTTCAACTACAATGACACTCAACAACTTTTTAAAACGTAAATTTTGGGGGAACTCGCCAGACAGAGAAATGGCGTTCAAAGCCCAAAAACAATGCATACCTAAGGGCAATGCGTGGCATACAACGCACAGAAAGCTGTAAGCCACATTTTCAACAGTTCGAGTTATTAACATTCCCGTGTCTTTATAGGTTTTTTTCGCAGCCATCTGGTTAAATAAGCCAGCTAATTGGACGCCTAGGCCGTTCATTAATCGCCCGCACAGGCGTCGCAGCCAACTAGCTTAATTAGCCGTTTAGTTAACAGCCTAACCGTTAGAAGTAGCGCTCGCCAGCCGCTGCCGCGGCACCGCTCGCTTCGCTCGCTCGGCTCGCGCGCGGTTGGTCATAGTTCTAACCTAACCCATTTGTTCGGAGTGCCCTGGCTTAGTTACTGCTACATCTTCGGCATGCGTGGTTGGTCAAAGTTCTAGTTGTCCTTCAGCTATTTAATTGGGTGCCGGCGTTTAATGAACGGCCTAGGCATCCAATTGGCTGGCTTATTTCACCTGAAGGCTGCGAAAGAGTTAGGATGTTAACTAAACGGCTAATTAAGCTAGTTGACTGCGACATATACAATATGAAGTGGCGATCTTTATGAAAGCTAATAATATACATCTTTATACACATCCAAGAAGCACACGATATAAAAATAAAATATGCGTAAGACGTCACAAAAAAGCAATAGGTATTTAATTAAACACATTTTGGGCATGGCTCCCAAAATATACAATAAGTTGCCAAAAAGTATCTCAGACCTACACAAAATGGACCAATTTAAATTAGGTTTACACGAATTCCTAGTTGCAAAATGTTACTATTCCGATTTCCGACCGATGACCTAGTGAAGGCCGCAGCAGTCCGCTGGATGCGGGAAGCACAAAAACGGTGCTTGGGGGAGGCCCATGTCCAGCAGTGGTCTTTCGACTGAAATGATGATGATGCTATTTTTTTAATCAAAAATATGTAAAATAAATTGCTAGCATACTGTTTCATTAGGGTTCTGTTTTTCTTATTATTTATTTATATATACTTTATTGTACAAAAATACATGACAAAAAAATAAATCAAACACTACAAAATATATAAAATATAAATATATTCTTCTTGGGTATGTAGCCCATTTCCACGTGTCAGAAGCTGTACCACCGTGTAGAGATTTCTCTATACACAGCGAACGGACGCTTTTTATTTTTGTATAAACCTAAAAATTCTTGCAATCCCACCTCTAAAATACGTTGTCAAATATTGGGAAAACTTCAAAAATATCGCGAGTAAACAATACCAGTCTATTTCTGGCCAGCCAGTGAGTCACCTCATTAAATCATACGGAACCATTGTTCAAAAACCAATTGGGAATGAGACTGTTTGTAAAAGCATTATTTATAGGCACAGTTATTTTTGTTAAGCGTATTTGCTGTCTCACTTCTGTTTTATTGCGTATTTCTCTATTTTTGTTTACGCTTAAAATATTAGTATTTTTGCGTATAGAACTGATGAATTGATACCAGGAATTTTCAGTTTAGACAACAGAAATGTGCGTTGTATTTTGTTATTTTGACTGTTAAAAATAAAATAACATAACATCCTGCCTTTTTTCTCAGAAGGTGTGTATAATTACACCCACATTTCACCAGTATGTTTTAGTCCCATATAATGGGGGAAATGAAATGAAATGAAATGATTATGAAATGATTTTATTTTCTGTAAGTAGGTATATACAAACACTTTTACACGTCAATCATACTTCGAAAAAAACTAGATGAGCTCGGCGTTTCCTATCTGACTACTCTGAGAAGAAAGGCCGAAACAAACTCAGAGGTCACAGTCTCTTTTAAAGTCCAGACATAATCTTGGTCAGATCATGTGAAGGCCATGTAGATTGGTGTCTGAAATGGTCTTTTGAGGAAAAAAACACACTGATTGAGTGGACCTATCCAGTCAGTGCACGGGGCTAGTATAAACTAGCCCCCATTATATGGGACTAAAACATACTGAAGGCTGGATGCCCCGTTAATAGCAATAATGCTATTAACGGGGCATCCAGCCTTCGGGCACTTTCTTAACTGAATAAATCCTAATTAAGGCTTGGATAATCACAATTGAATTTGGCCATGCAAATCCGCGTCGCGCTCACGCCGCGCCGCGCGCCTCCGCCGTTCGGTTTCATTGGGAATATTTATTTTTAGTATCGAAAATATAAATATTAGAGAATAATCATACATAGAATTATAGATCATAAATAGTATATAAAAACAAAAAAAAAAAAACTTGAAATATATTTTAAGTAGTTTGAAAGTTATCGTTTTTTATGCTTTGGGTAGACATAACTTACTGAATTTATTTCATAAACTATTTTACTACAATACTTACATATTCACATATAGAATTGATGTGTATGCGTTCTAGTTTAACATACATTTTTGGCATAACTTCCTTGCATTATATGAAGGCGTAATAACAGATTTAAAAGTCAATAAAATCATATATCTGCGCCTTAAGAACTGGGGTTCCTTTTACAATTTAATCACGTGCATGACTAGTTACAGACACGGACGAAGCCTACCACCCGCCATCGCCACGTTATAAATATGAAGGCGTATTAACAGATTTAAAATTCACTAAAATCGTATATCTGCGCCTTGAGAGGAATCCGGCTTCTCTGGCTTGAAAACAAGTACGAAACTCGATTTTAATAATTTTTACAGTGGAGTGCATTGTTTTTTTTTTCAGTTTCCTCTGAAACTATAGTTAATTAAAAGTAAAATACATAACAATCTAACCCTTCGGGGATTACAATCATGATGTAATGTGTAATGTGTATAGGTTTATAATTTTACAAAGTTTGTAAATATGTGAACACTAGGTATCTATCACATAATTAATTTATCTGTCATTGCTTCATCTTTACTTCTTTTTACATATTGTGGTATAGTAATTTTATTCTAGCTGCATCGTCTTCACATATAATTATACATATAATCAATGTACCTATACAAAATATTGTAAAACATTTTTAAAAGAGTAAAGGTGGAGTTTCTTGCCCATTCTTCTTCATACGAAAAAAATAGAATTGATTCTAGTCGCCCCTTCCAAAGAACTACCCTTTAGAAGGGGCTGCTTTTGTTTGTAAATTTTGATTAGAAGGGGCGACTAGAATCAATTCTATTTGTTTGTAAATTTTGACGTTCAAAAGTGTCCTTTATGTGCCTATTTGAAATAAATAATTTTGACTTTGACTATGAATTATAAAATGTAATGGTACATTTTTGTTTGGAAATGAATAACTTTCCTCTCCCCTTTTTTTTTCAGGAGACCTAAAGCGGTTTCCATTGTGAACCTGATATACGTTTTCTGCTTCACTTTTATTTAAACGGAACTTCTGTTTTCCCTAAACAGAAACCAAGTAAATAGAAATACAACATTTTCCAAAAAAAAATGTTACCTTTGCTTGGGTAGTTTTTGAGTTAGCTTCGTTAATACGTATTTAATCCTCTTTGTGTATCTTGATGACGTTTTTTAATACTTTCTACCACTCTTGCTTACATAGCAAGTAGTGGTACACGAATTGTTGTGGCGACCATAGACAAAAGTGAAAAATTAAAAACTTTTTTCAAAAATAAACAACCGTCTTTAAAAAAAAATACTAATAAGTGAAAAATAGCTTTAATTTCAGAAGTCGGTGCCAAAAAAATTAAAATATAGACCCCAAAACACCAACTTTTGTTCGTTGTTTTTCTTAACCGTGTTTGTACCCATCTATAAGTTGTGATATTTGTTTTGTAGTAAAAGACTTGACAAAAACATGTCATGTATAAATCATGTATCATATTTGTATTGTCGTTGTTCAGACATGTATTGTGAACTATTTTGTTCACCTTTTTTACATTTGTCACAAGTTTTTTCAAGTCTTTACAACTTGAAACTTTTATTCTATCGCCTCAATTTTTTTCGTTCATTTGTCGCATTACAGTCGGCCGCGGCGTAGGGGTAAAGTGAAAGGCGCCCAAGGCTCGCATTAGCTATAATAAAGTTTCACTTACATCATGGTTTCATAAAACCACAAATTTTTTTTTAGGTGTCCAAACGATAAATGAAACTAGTAGATACAACATGTACGTACAATACATGTGTTAACTTGTTATAAAAGCTGGGTAATAGCGCATTAGACTTAATTTTTGTATTAAAACACTTTGGCGGTTCGGTCATTTCAATACTAACATTTGGTAAATCAAAACGATTAGATAGCGGTAACTTTGCTTTGATGGTGGTTCAAAGGATAAACTTCGTTATTTTGTTTATTTAGGTTGTTTCTGTTATTTTTGGTTTCAATTACTCTTAATGCCCAAATTGATTTTATTTTAGATGCTTTTGACTCAACACTTTTAGGAGAAAAACAATACAAATACGGATACGGATTTGTTTGAGCTTTCTATTGATAGCTCCGTACATCATTAATATTTTTTAATTTTTCTTTGACGTATATCGGGGGGTCGAAACCAACTCGCAGAGGCCTCTTAGACAAGTTTAAATAGAATGAGACACCAACCGACGAATATCCCTGTTTGCCCTATGAAAGACAACCCCTGGTTGGTGCAGGACTATTACAGAACATATTGGGCTACGGGTTTGGGTGGCTATAGAGGATTGGTTACTTAGAAATTTGGGAGGACTATGTCCCCTGCCTGATCAATGTTATGTAATACAAAGATAAAGTAGCAGTGGGGTGACTTGCACCCTCAATAATGGGCTTCGGGAAACTGTCGTAGAGTACATACGGGTGAAGACCAACTGGACCTTGAGGGTGGAGAAGTTGGAGGCGCGCCATAAGACGCTGACAACACCTAAACCGCGGTCACTGTCAAATTCCATAGAAAAGAAAGAGAAGCGCAATTACACAACGCTTGTAATTTATTGCAAAATATGAAGTAATTATCTATTTACTCAAAATTGAGTTGAGTTATCGAAAATAAAAAACAACCAAGTTCTGCATTCAAATAAGACGTTCTTGTTATTAATTAAATACGTAACATATGTTGATATTTGATACAGATATTTTGGATTAGAACTCAAAGTAAGAGGTTAGTTTAACGTTAGTTTGTATCGAGATTTTGTTTTCAAAACGTGTTTTGGTAACAACCAGGTTCTGGGAAATATGTTCAAAATTAACATATATTTTTTCCGCTACCACAAACTATACAGATTTGGCAATTTTTTTTCTTAAGCGAAGCCTATTTTGGTCAATTAGGTCTTGTCAGCGCCTTAACACAAATTTCAAGTCGTTCGTGGTGCGTGTTCCGACTCATCATTTGGTGACCTTCCCCGAGGAAGAGTTCTGGCCGAAAGGTGTGCTGTATCGGCGTTTCTGCGGTCGGCTACGCGACACCTTGCAGCGTAACGACACCGTCACTTCGTATGCAGTAGTTTTCAGTTTGCTGTAGAAAATATGTATTAGTTAATAGTTATTGTTTTTATTTTCTCCCTGGTGATAGGCCCGTGGTGTCGTTACTGCCCAACAGCTGATTATTAACAGCAGGGATTATTTGTATTATAAATTAACCTTTCTGTTATCTTGCAAGGCCTTCTATCTAACTATCCAATTGTTTGTATACAGGGTGTCCGATAATGACTTATTGGATTACCTTGGTATGGATTACAGAAGAAAAAAAAGGTCGTTCAAAACAAAAAAGAAAATATATATCAAGCAGGATTAACAAAGATGTTTTTACAAAATAGATCGTTTTTCACTTTATTTTCAGCTCTTGTACCAAGGCCACAAATGAAAGAATTTCATCGATTTTTAGGGTTCCGCGCCTCAAAAAGTAAAGAACGGAACCCTTATAGGATCACTCGTGTGTCTGTCTGTCTGGCCGTATGTCACAGCCGATTTGCGCCGAACCTACTGGACCGATTAAGCTGAAAATTGGTACACATATTACTATTATATGTATAATTAGGTTGTATGTGTACCATAAGCCATTTTAAGGTTAACCTGCTAATTACCGGGTACACAGTACTGCAGAGATTCATAACCCGCATGGTTTTAAACACGCAACAGTTTTCTCTGAAACTATAGTTAGTTATTAGTAAAATACATAACAATATATTATTAGAGGCGTGATGTTATTTGTAATGTGTATAGGTTTATAATTTTACAAAGTTAAAATGAAGCAATGACAGATAAATTACACTTAAGTATTACTATGTATTATATGTATAATTAGGTTATACCTATAAGCCATTTTAAGGTTAACCTGCTTGCTTGGCGTCGGGAATCCCGGGCGGATTTCCGGCCACCGTAGGCGCGGGCTTGCGGATGGTGAGCAATGGGTAGCTCACCGTCCGGTAAGGACCAGGCCCGGGTCGACGGCGCGTTGTATTCCACGCGCGCCTCAAAGAGATGTCGTCAGCACAAGTGTACAAGCACAAGGTACTAAAGGGTTACCGAGGCCCCTGGCAACACAGGCAACGGAAGGAATACGGGTGGGTTTTCGTCAGTAAGAGTCTGACACACCCTCCCGCTCCGCTCAGAGCGGGAAAAGTTATTTGATGAATTCCCACCCTCAAAAAGAAAAAAAAAACCTGCTAATTACCGAGTACACAGTACTGCAGAGATTCATAACCTACATGGTTTTAAACACGCAACATTTTAGAATAATATAACATACGTTACTTATATGGCATACGTTTTTGAGGTAGACGCTATTTTACGAATTCAAAATTGAAAAAAAATAGTAGAGTGTCAGCTTAGCACGATGACAGATATGTCATGAATTCATGATAATATAAAATTTAAAATATTTTAGATTAAATTATAGGAATAATTATCCAAGTTAAACTCTTGGTTACCGAGGCCCCTGGCAATACAGGCAACTAAAACCCACCCGGTTTTAGTCAGTAAGAGTCTGATACACCCTCCTGCTCCGCCCAGAGCGGGAGAAGTTATTTGATAATTTCCCACCCAATAAAAAAAAAGTTAAACTCTTAATACTCGTTTTTTTTAAGACCGTCTCAAGTCGAGCGGCCTTTTGCCAAACATATCTGCAAAAGGCCGCTCGAATAGGGTCTTACACCCATTTTTGAAAAGTGTCTTAATTCAATTCTATAGTGCTAATATGCCCCAAAAAAAAGAGACAAAATTTTATTCAATCGATAAGTGCCATAAAAATGCATTTAAAATTTTACATTTTCAAATTTCGCGCGTAGGTTGACGAAAACGCTGGACGCAGTGGACGCCATGTTGCTCTGTGGTCATGACGTCACTGGGCTATAAAAACAAACGTGGTGATCTCAATTATCATACAAAATGATAATTGACACGTTTTTGTTTTCTAGCCGTATGACGTAATAACATGGCGACTACTATTTCATGGTGTTTTTTAACAGATAAGAAAAACTGAAAACGTTTTGTTATTTTATGAACTAAAACTAACATTTTCCGACTCCTTTTTGCCTAAACTATTTCAATTATATATTTATAGATTTTTTCTTGTATATAGTAAAATACCCTATTGAGACGGTGGCCCCCGCAACACAGACAACGGAAGGAATACGGGTGGGTTTTAGTCAGTAAGAGTCTGACACACCCTCCCGCTCCACCCGAGTGGGAGAAGTTATTTGATGATTTCCCATCCAAAAAAAAAGGTACTCCATTAAATCTTACCTACTAAGTAAAAGGCAGATTCCACTGGTTGAAATCTAAAAGTGAGCAATTTTTGATGTGCTATTCTACTCATCACGCTGAAGATCCCCGTCAGACCATCACCAAGTTTCTATGAAACGAACTTAAAGTTACTTACCTTTTAAATAAAAAAGGACCATTGAAATCGGATTTCAAAGGCGGATACATCCAGGGTCAAAAGGGGGGCTCCCTTTTGACCCTTTTTTTGGGGTTCCATACCTCAAAATAAAAAAAACGGAACCCATATAGGATCACTCGTGTGTCTGTCTGTCTGTCTGTCCGTCTGTCACAGCCGATTTGCTCCGAATCTAACAAAAAGGGTCAATATTAGGGGCAAATTTGAAATAAAAAAATAAAAAATGCGAACTGTACCGTGTGATAGGTATATCAAACGAAAGAGCTTGTTGTGAGGGTCTCAATTAAAAAATAATAATTTTAGAATAAATAGTTTAAAATTATTTAAGAATACATATGAAAATTGACCATTCTCCCTTATCTCCGAAACTATTGGCCTTAAAATGTTGAAAAAAATACAGAAAATAGTTCTTTACTTATAGATTGCACAAAAACCTATCAGAAGTCTATTGTGTTAAAATAACTTCGTAAATCTGTCTATATTGTGCATACAAACTTACATTTGCAGTTGGATTGTATGGGGGAACACTGCAATGTGGAATAAATTCATCCCAACTAAGGCACCCATCATTGTGCGTGGTCCGACACGTACTTGGCCGGTATTTTTGGAGGAATTGCCCCTTCAATCAAAAATCCCCGTCGGCAAAAAAAAAACTATAAAGTTGTAAAACCTGTATACCAAGTTACGTCCAGATCAGTTGTAAAAAACGATTTCAAAATGAAAAAATCTAGATTCCGAATTCTCAGTCCACCTTATCATTTTACCAAATAAGTCCAGCAAATAAAAATACGAAACGACAGTATACCAAAATGAGGACCCACCTTAACATTAGTGTTAATTGCCCATAACATTAGGTAATAAACCAACAATTATTATTACCTGACCTATCAAACTTTACCAAAATGGCTTCCGTGAGCCTACAGCTATATTGACCATAGACTATTAAAGTAGACGTGACGTCACGTGTGAGGCTTTTATTGACTGTTGTGTCAACATTAATTTGGACATTTCAGTGTTCGCGCACGTTTCCTTCCCGGGTTTGGTGGGTTGTTTCAGTTTAGACAGATCTTCGTTTCGGCAGATTTTTGTTTCGACAGCGTGTCACTTTGTTATCGTTACGTACAGCTACGTACACACGGCTACACATCAAGTTATACATTTCCAGTCTAAGCTGATCTCGCATTGTATAGGGTTTCTGTACAGTGCGAGATCCGCGTAGACTGGAAATGTATAGCTTGATGTGGAGCCGTGTGTACAAAATAAAAGACACAGGTATATTAATAAAGTTTAAGGGCTCAATAAGATGCTATTTTTAGATTTCAAGAACTTTTCTTAATATTATTATTAGGTTAAAATAAAACCATCATTATCATCTGCCTGAAAATGAATGATGAAAATGTATAGTTACCTTAATGACATCTTTAATTATTTATATTTAATTGACCATATTTAAGAATTTTCATATTGACAGTATTTTAGACTTAAGCACTTTTACGAAATGTTTGCATGTCTAATTTAAGGTAGATTGTTTAAGGATCTCTAATTTATATAACATCTGCATTTTGTTGTACCTACTTTCTATGCAAATAAATAGTTATTCTATTCTATTCTATTCTAGCCTTTTCCCAACTATGTTGGGGTCAGCTTCCAGTCTAATCAGATGCAGCTGAATACCAGAACGGTGAGGTCAGACAGGCAGTCGTTCCATGTAAAATACTTATATGGAACGACTGCCTGTCTGACCTCACCAACCCAGTTACTAACAGATTGGTTGTCAGACTTTCGGGCTTTTGACGATCCGTAACGACTGTCAAAGATCCACGATTGACAGGAAACCATTTATCAATCAAGTAATTTTAGAGAACGTTGTTTTTATCAGTCTTACGTCTGTGGTTTTCAAAGCCTTAGAGATACATTGTCCAGTCCAAGTCCACCTACAAGTAAACGATTTGATACTTGGGAAATTCCGGGTAGAAAATTATTATGGTTCGTGATTGGATGCAAATATTTTGGAAAGTAAGACAGATTTTTACGTCATTCGGCAAAGCTTGCCGTAATTAAGAAGTTTTATACAGCACTTGTTTTTGCCCGCAACTTCCGTCTCCGTAAAAGTCAATAAATAAATCCTATAGCACTCGGCAGAGCAGTGATGGCCCAGTGGTAACGGCCGACGATTTATGTGTTGTAGATCGTAGGTTCGAACCTAGGCAGGCGCTTTAGTTTGTGTAAAATATTTCATCACCACTGCTCTCAAAACGGTAAAGAAAAGCAAGTGTCCTAGAACAAATAATTTGAAGACATGTGACTGACTGAAGACTGTGAACAGGGTTAGATTAGGTTTAAACTGCAACCAACCGCGCGCGAGCTGAGTAAGCGAAGCGAGCGGAAATGTCTGTGGTGATCATGTTTGTAATACTCAATTCATACGGACGCGGCTGCGTTACAGAACAGCCACTGTCTGTGTTGCACCCGCCTTCGTTTTTACGCGGCCCGGTGTGGCCCGCCTGTAATATTCGACGGTTCATACAAAATGTACGAATGCGATGAAGGAGGAGTTTTGCTAATCTGCGGTAGTCTTTGTACCGAACAACAGTGCCTAATTGTGTTGACAGGCAGAAAGTGTAAACAATAGCTGTGAAATCTGGGTTACCAGCCAGAAATAAACTACAAAGAGTAGTGCTCAGTTTAGTTGGAATATCAGGAGAATCTCTGTCGTGTTCAGTCGTGTTTATTTAGTTATAAAATGTAATCATAGAATAATTTTGTACGCCGAATGGGTTCTCATGCATAAATATTTTGCAAGTGAAACCAGAATCTGCTGGAGAGATTACATACGTTATTCATGGAATGTAGATTATCTTAGGAAATAAATTATTCAATGGCTTTACTTTGTGCTTAATACTGGTATTTTGGCGTATATCAGAGGACTTCAAGCCTCTCCAAAATAATGAGCGTAATATTTTGCTATTGCACAACAAAGGCTCAATCTGAATGATTTTGAAGTTTATTGCTAAACCATTGCTTCATATGTTCGACAAATTTAATAACGCAATGAATGTTGTTGAACTGTCAAAATGAAACCCATTGCTACTGATAGTGTGTTACACAATTACCCCGCAGGTTCCCACGGGCGATTTTTATCGCGCACTGGATTTTCAACTCTAGGTGTATAGCCGAGAGTGCGAGAATCCAACAGAGTGCAACCCAGCGCGTTAAAAAAATACACTGAATTTTCAACTGTCGCATAGAGTGCAACCGTGCAAACGCGCGTCAAAAAAATACACTGAATTTCCAATTCTCGCCGCTAAGTAGTGCGCTGAAAATCCAGTGCGTGATAAAAACTAGCCGTCTTAAAAAGTCACCAGTGGTTACGAGGGCTTAATCACAGCCCATTGACTATTTCAGACAACAAAAACTTTCCTCTATACTCGATGTTTTCCTTCGAATCAGTGGAGCCAACAAAACAAAAGGGGACTAGCCGGAAATCGGAGAAGATAGATCAATAACTACCCCAGGCCATCATTGCCCGATTTATATTGGATTTTAACGATGTTGTTAATTTCATTTCGGTCAATATTATGATATACCTAACGTAATTCGATCTAATGCCGGAAGCCATTATGGAACATATTACTTCTTCTTAATAATAATTTGTTCTAATAATGGAACGCATTAATGAAGCCTTACTAGAATGCCTAAAACGATATTTCAGTACGATGATCCCGACTCGAAAGCAGGAAAAATATAATATTATTAAATATGTAAGTCTAATTTTGACGGAACGTCTAAATGCTTCCAGTCTGTAGGAAACTTTTTTTTACTGTACTGAAAATAATTCAGCAACAGCGACTTACTGAGAAACGCTTTCTGGATTTGAAGACACATAGAAACACAAAATAATATGTGCAAATGTCCATAATTTGTTTGACAATTTCGTTCACTTCGACCTCAATGGGGAGTCGTCTCGGATGATAGCATTAGCATACGTAATAAGTCAATAATTCGCAATTTAGGTAAAAAACGAGTTGCAAATCTAGGGAAGATCAAAGATTAATATCGTTAGACACACGACCGCGTCAAAACATGGTGTTGAGAAAAGTAAATATTGACGACATTTACGTCATTTCGTCAACTACCGCAAATCACAACACTTTTGGAACATACTGCAAGTTGTTATTACAATTACTCTATTACAAATAAATATTTTTTATTTGTAAGTCAAATTGTAAAATAGCACGAGTATCTATTGTCTGTAATGGCGAGACAACCACAGACTACGATAGACTTACTAGGAACAAATATGGCGTCGACTGCACAGGCGACCAAGGGGATAGGGACGAGGGGCGGTTGTCACAATGCAAGGATGTATCATAGACAAATACGTCTATTAATGTCTGGATTTTTGTTCCGAGATTACCAGCCGTGGTATGGACACTTTTCGCACGACCTAAATGGGGAAAATCTAACGAATTTTTGCTTAAAATGGTTTCAAAACAGCGCTTATTTCAAACCAGTATCATTGAGTATGTAACTGACTGCGTAGTAGTCCTATTTTATCAAATTCAACACCAATCCAGTTAGTACTGAATTACCTAAACAACTGGCGAAATGTAGGTGTACTATAGGTACCTCTTTTTTTTTTGGGTGGGAAATCATCAAATAACTTCTCCCGCTCTGGCCGGAGCGGGAGGGTGAGTCAGACTCTTACTGACTAAAACCCACCCGTATTCCTTCCTGTTGCCTGTGTTTCCAGAGGCCTCGGTGACCCATTAGTAGCCTGCCTAACCCTTCGGGCATTAAAGGCGTGATGTTATGTTTTTGTTTTATAAAACTTCCCAATGGTGCCGATTCCCTTGTTCACAAACTAAACTAAATTTAAGTTCAGTGCATCTTTTTCTTTCTATTTCATTAAGAATAGGACAGAAGATAAATTTTAGTTTAGTCCTGTCAAATTAATCAGCGCCTGTCACTACTCTTTAGAAGTTTAGACGTGATTAAAAACTTGCCTACTAAAATTACGTCAATTTACGTCAAGCGCTGATTAATTTGACAGGACTAAACTAAAATTTGTCTTTTGTCCTTTTCTTAATGAAATATAAAGAAAAATATGCACTGAACTTAAATTTAGTTTAGTTTGTGAACAAGGGAATCGGCGCCAGTATACTTCGTTTTTAGTTTTGGTATCAGCAACCAAAATATACAGAGCCTCAGGGCCTCAAGTCTGCTATTACAATAGTGTCAGAATGGTCTATTATTGATTTCATAATTGTTGATTTTGACAAGTTTGGTAATCTACTAATATAATGGCGTCATTAATGAGGGTCGGAACAGACCATTCTGACACTATTGTAATAGCAGACTTGAGGCCCAGGACTGGTCACGCGGGAGCAAGCGATGTACAGTTGATCGTGTGAGAAGCAGTTAGCCCTGAGGTTGAGTCCGCAGTCTTTAGTAGCCATTGCCCATTGATTGCGAAGTTTTTAGTTTTTAGTGATAAATGATTTTATTTCTGTAAGTAGGTTTTTACAAACACTTTTACACGTCAAACATATTTTTTTAAACTAGATGAGGTCGGCGTTTCCTATCTGACTACTCTGAGAAGAAAGGCCGAAACAAACTCAGAGGTCACAGTCTCTTTTAAAGTCCAGACATAATCTTGGTCTGTTCATGTGAAGACAATTTCAATTGGTGTCTGAAATGGTCTTTTGATGAAAGAACCACACAGATTGAGTGGACCTGTCCAGTCAGTGCACGCATTTGTCAGTAGTTGTGCAGCTCAACTCAGAACTAAAGGAGGAAAAAATACTCAAACTGCCAGACCATGTTAAAAACTGAGAATAAAAAAAAGTTAAACAATGACCCACATAGTCTTCATATTTACAATATTTAAAATAATATAATACTACACAGAGTAAATATTCATGTCATTGCATAAATAAAATTCATCAATGTCATTGTGTATATCCGGACATAATCTTGGTCAGATCATTTGAGGACCATGTAGGTTGGTGTCCGAAATGGTCTTTTGAGGAAAGAACCACAAACACAGTCAATGTACGCCTGCGTCCCTGCATAAAAAAAAAATACTACCTAATTTCACAGCACTGATACACTGACTGATGCAGCTATCACTGAAATAACAGCCACCACTCATTTACAGTCACCTAACAAGACTGGCCGCTACGTTGAAGACTGGCCGAAAATTACCAAAAAAAATTAATTGAAATAAAAAAAAATATTTTTCGAACGTGTACGCGTCATAAGTTTATTTGCTTTGAGAACAGAAAATTTAGATAGTATATTGTATAGGAAATCTAGGTTCTAACACTTTAATAAAACGAGTTGTGGGCTTTTTCAAATGTATAGATTTTTTATTAGCCAATTAAAATTCACTAGGAAGGTTATACGTCCGTCTCCGTTAAAGCGCAAACAAGAAGTAAATTTAAGAATGATAATGGGTAGTAAGGGAAGCAGGCTTCCGTTTTTCCTTTTAAGTAAGTAATAGGTATATCGATTATTACAGAAACGATTAAAGATTGATTTTTGTAAATATGTAAATAATATAAATCATCATAAGTATTACTTATAATTTCTGATATTCGGGGGAAAAATAGGGCTTAGACTAGTAATTAGACTTGTATGGATATATTGTTATTACTTGTATTGACTTGAATAATTTGTTCCTTTCATTCATAGAATTGTTAACGTTAAAACCCGAATTTAATTCCTATTTTTAAAAATAATTTTGTCTATAATTGTATGTTACTGTTTAATTAACTAATATCAATTAAATATTTGCATGCCATCAGTGCATAGCGGAACGTGTCTTTGCTCTAAATTTTATATGTAACATATTTTGTATCCACATTTTATGCAATTATACGATTTTGACTTTGATGGGATTATTTTTTTGCGTTTTCTGACTTTTGTAGTGGCGTATAACATAAAAACCCGGCTGAGTGCACATATTTTGATGGGATCCCTTCATTGTGAGGACACAATGAAGGGATCCCATCAAAATATGTCGCCTCGGTGGCGGTATTTTTTATTGCGTTGACTTAGAAGCTTATTTTTTTTAGAGCTCCAAGGCGATTATGACACTGCACGGCTCTCCGTTGCGTAGTGCGGGGTGGCAGATTTAACATTGTATCAGTTTGTATAGAAAAAAAAAATCTGCGCGCTCCCGTGCGCAGATTTTTTGCCATGGCCACCCCGCACTACGCGACGGAGTGTGGTGCAGTGTGATAATCTTATATTATCTGGTAGCTTATTTCCTATAACAACTTCAATGAAAAGGGGTTTGTAGAGATACGATGCGTATTTTCTGAGATATCGTAGTTTTAGTGAACGCTTTCGGGTTTCGGGCGGTTACTCTACGACGTATCCGCCGAATTTCGGCGGACGGGCGCGACGGCTGAGGGGGGGGACCGTAGTCGTATTTGATATTAATTTCAAGTTAATACTTCCACGCGTTTCTGCGAAAAAAGGTCTTGACAGACAGACAGACGGGCGGATGGACAGACGAAGTGATGCTATAAGGGTTCCGTTTTATCCCTTTTGGGGTACGGAACCTTTGATAACAGCTAAGTGCGTGTCGGACCACGCACAAGGAAGAGTTTCATAGTTGGTTAGCTTTTTCGGTCAATTCTCCAATTGCAAATGTAGGTAAGTTTGTAATCGCAAAATAGTTGTAGGTATATGAAACTGTAGCATAATAAGGGGTAAAGACGGAGTGTATGTTTTTAATAGAATCATTATTCTTAAATTATGCAATTCATGCCAAATACTTTCGACCTAAAAATACACAATATAAAAAGCTCTCATCGTTTCTCAACAAAAGAGATAACAAAATAAAAATAACATGCTTTGTTGATAAAGTTATTTATCCTAAAACTCTAAATATCTATTCACAAAGTAATCATTCACGATTCTGACAGGGGTTTTAGGCTATTTTAAGCCTTGAAGTCAAGCAAAGTGTTGATTGAAGTAAGCTTCGTTCATTGAAGTATGAGATGAATAACTAAACATATTTTCATGGAAATGTCAAGATTTTATCGTGAGATTTGATAAATCAAATCTCACGATAAAATCTTGACATTTCAAAGACATTTACCTTTTCCCAACTAGAAATTCATCTTTTTGAAGACGGTTATTAATCTTTAAAATTAAAGCTTTAATTAATATAAGTTAAATACAATATGTTAGAAAGAGATTATACATTAGTAATAATAATTAATCTTGTGAAATTAATATCTAGTAGGTATGCAATGTAATGTTAACTTCTAAATATTTAACCTAGATATAAGTTAAATTTAATAATACTTGCTGCGCCCTAACAGGGCCATGTACTCATACGTTTTAGCCTAGCCTGTAACTGAGTGTATATTATGCAAATAAATAAATAACCGGAAATTAACTTCAAATAAATATTAGAGGTTAATATCCGACGCAACTTATTTTTTTTAAAGCGCCTGTCTGGGTTCGATCCTACGACGTACAACTGGTAAGTCACAGCCTATACCACTAAGCCACCACTGCTCAACGGTTCGTACGTCTATTGGTAATGAAAAAGAAACTTTGTGTGACTTATACAGTTTGTTTCTATTTACAAATTTGAAACTGGTGTCTGAAAATTATGACGTGTCGCGCTCTGATTGGCGTTCAATGTTACGTAAACAATAACTTTATTGTTATGCAATTGTTTCTCAAAAATATTATCATTTGCTTAGCCTTTTCCTAACTATGTTGGGGTCGGCTTCCATTCCAACCGGATGCAGCTGAATACCAGTATTTTACATGGAGCGACTGCCAATCTGGCCTCCAACTTAATTACTGGGTGACACTATACCCCTTCGTAAGACTGGTTGTCAGAATTTCGGGCTTCTGACTACCCGTAACAACTGTCAAAGATCTATAAATTACAGCTGGGGAGGGAGCGTCGGTATGAAATGGATCACGGACTGACCTTGGAAAGCCTTGCATAACCTTGAAGATCGACCCGTGAGGCTGTTATTATTTAGCCACAACCCCTGTCCTCATTTCTCAAAAATATTAATTAATCTAGAATCGTTTGAAAAATTAAGTTGATTTTTGATATTTTTAGCTTACAACCATTTTACAATACAAAATTCATAAGGTATTTTTCTTGCTGTCAACTAGGCTATACTGTATTAATGTGTAGCTACAATTGTATATGATTTTACTGACTTTTAAATCTGTTATTACGCCTACAAATAATGCAAACATTATGCAAAAAATGCATGTTTTACTAAAACGCGTATACAACAATTATTTAAGTGAATATTTAAGTAGTGTAATAAAATAAATACTTTATTAAATTAAGTCTACCCAAAGCATAAAAAACGATATTGCATTCAAACTAAGTACTTGAGATATTATCATGTGTAAACGGCATGCCTTTGATCCTTTCATAACAGGTGTGTCCTCGGCCAGAAAGTGCCTGAGCCTTGACTTTTTTCATTAAGATTTTGTATGTTCAGGTTTTTATTCTTGTATTAAATATGAAATGTGAATTTAGTTTAAGCTTGAATGTTATACTAGTTTTTTTTCTCTTTTTTTTTGGTAGCTGTATTGTGTTGTTCACACTCTTTCTTTCCAATCTGTTTTTAGAAGTGAAGACTTTTAATTGGATTTTTATTCTGTTTGTTTTAGCTGTAAGTCGTCCATAGTTAATGAATAAATAAATAAATGTGTTTTGCATGAACAGACTATTTTATTATATATAATTAAATCATTAATTTGATTTAATATTCATATTTTCATTACTAAAAATAAAGATTCTCTTTGAAACCAAACAACAGCGTGCGTGGCGTGAATGCGACGCGCATTTGTATGGCCAAGGTTACTTTATTGTTACTCAAGATTGTCTCAACAAATTAATTATCCTTCCTTTAGAACTATATTATATAACATAAACATAACATCACACCTTGTTTCTCCGAAGGGTTGGGCAGAGGTGTACCTGTAGTACACCCACATTTCGCCAGTTATTTTTAAAGTCCCATGTAATAGGGGGCGAGCCTATTGCCATAAACCCGGCACAAATCCAGACTCCGGGCTGCTACTGAGAAATTCCAGGTGGGAAAACCCAATAACTATTTGCCCGACCCGTGAATCGAACCTAGGACCGCATGCTCAGCAGAAGCGCTTGCGACCACTAGACCAAAAGGCAGTCAAAATTATATTAAACATTGTAAAAATAAAATTCCAGTTTCCCGCAAATGTTTTTGTTTTTTATAGTAATTTAGAAAAAATAAGCCATTAGAACTAGTGATATTAATGAGAAATAGGTTATTCTTATGGGCCTATCTCCTTAATATACAGTGATAAGAAAGTCGTTGTAATAGGCCCATAAGCTTCTCAAAGAAGTTGTCAATTTAAAGTAATTTAAGTGACGTTAAAATCTACTCCACGAGAATTAAATACAAAATAATGCTTTTCGAAATCGACCCAAGAATTCATTTAATTGTCTGGGTTTACTGTACCTAAGTAGTGTAGTGGGTTGTAGGTTGTAGGTTCGAACCCAGACAGGCGCTTTACTTTGTGTAAATGATTTCATCACCACTGCTCTCAAATCGGTGAAGGAAAACATCGTGAGCAAACCAGCATGTCCTAGAACCGAAAATTCGAAGATATGTGACATCTATCAACCCACACTGGGCCTGGTGGATTACGGCTTACTCCCGGGATCTCACCGAGAGGAGGCCTGTGTCCCAGTAGTGGGTAACATTATAGGCTGATTATGTGACTGTACCTAAGTGTATAACCGGTCAAATTACAGACACTTGAGACTTTAGAAATTTCTCTTTACTTGACAATAAATCAAGGTCAGTCCGGTCAATCTTTACTTCACTTTTAGCTCAAACGGCTAATATGTTTCAGCGAAAAGGTCACAAAGTTACAATAGTTAATCCTACTAATATTATAAATGTGGAAGTTAAGGTAAGTTAATGTAAGGATGGATGGATGGATGTTTGTTACTCGTTCACACAAAAAGCATTAAACGGATTTGGATGAAATTTTGCACACAGATAGTTTATAACCAGGAATAACACATATGATACTTTTTATCCCAATATACCCACGGGCTCAAAACTTATGCGGGTAAAACCGCGGGGAGCATCTAGTGACAAATAAACAAAAGTACATAGTCCTGTCACAAACCCGTACGTTTTTACTACCGGTGTTACTAAAATCCTCTTTTGGCTTCGGTTTAGTACTCACTTTCACGCATATGTCCACACGACGACGTGTATGTCAGACATATCAAACTGTGATTTCCAGTATAAGCTGACCTCATATTGTAAGGAAAGCCTACGCAATGCGAGGTCAGGTTATGCTAGCAAATTATAGCTTGATGTGTCTGCGTACCTTAGGGCATTAGGGGATGATCCCAAATCCATTATAGTTACAATAAAGGCATGTGACGCCACGTAATACCTGGTTTTATTGACCAAAATAAACAGCGGCTTTTATAGTAGTAGTTTGTCTTTTATTTTTGGGATTTGGTGAAATAGAAGCAATTTATTATACACCGTAACATGCTTAATATATCAAGCTGTTTTGTCCATCAACGCTTCTAGAAAGTGTGTTTGAAATAACCTCAAAACCTCTTAACTAACGGGACATTGAGTTCATCATTTTGAATACGATGGGGGAAAAAACAGTTTTTCCTCAATTTTTATCGAGTTATGCGAACATAAATACAGGGTATAACTGTAAGGAGGCGGGACGGTTGAACGAAAGACAAATTTCGCGCCCTCTCGCCCTTAGCCGCCGCAGGAGACGCCCTGGGCGTCGGGAATCGCGGGCGGATTTCAGGCCACCGTAGGCGCGGGCTTGCGGACGGTGAGCAATGGGTAGCTCACCGTCCGGTAAGGACCAGGCCCGGGTCGACGGCGCGTTGTATTCCACGCGCGCCTCAAAGAGATGTCGTCAGCACAAATGTAGGGGTCCACTAGGGCCGATGCCTGCCGGGGTCGCGGGAAGGTACTACAGGGCAACGGAAGCAATACGGGTGGGTTTTAGTAAGTAAGAGTCTGACACACCCTCCCGCTCCACCCAGAGCGGGAGAAGTTATTTGATGATTTCCCAACCAAAAAAAAAAGGGTATAGGTAACTGTAACGATTATGTAATGCAAAATTCGACTGCCAACATAGTTGGGAAAAGGCTAGGCAGATTGCATGCGAACATAATGTATGGAGCAGCTTGTAATGTCAAGGAAACTAAGGGCCGGAGCCCACCGGCGGCATGGCATGGGAAGGGATAATGCCATGAATATAAATATAACGTTTAAGTATGACAATCAAATTAAAATTTCAATGATGATGCCTTTTTTGGTAGGAAATTATCAAATTATTTCTCCTGCTCTTACACACGCCGATTTCCGAAAATTAGAAAAAAAAAAGCTTTTACTTATTTTATTATTGATTCGTGTCGAGAATCATTAGCATAGTTCTTAATACTTATACATTAGCCTCCTTGCATTTGACGAGGATGCAAAACGACACCTTATTTAATTATAAGTGTGTTGTCCTTGTGTTCGCAAAGAGGTTTGTATTGTAATTATCCTACTTTAATCTATTTTATCCAAGATGTATATAAATAAACCCCCCGATCCTGATCCCCCCAATATTCCAGTTTCTTCATCTCCTCTTTCCCCAAATCCACTATCGCAATTCGCGGATGTTGTATGTAGTGTTACAGAGATGGATGTATCTAAATCGCAGTATAATCAATCTTCCCGTAAACGTCCCGGTAATGAAGATATTTTGACACCTATCCCCCCAAACAAACAAAAGACAAGCCAAATTGGTCGTGTCAAATATTCGGCAACATTCATGTCTCCCATAAAGAGACCCAACTCAAATCAGGCATCACCTTACACCCGGTTAATTTTGGCAAGTTTTTAATGACCAACAACATTGACATTGCGAACATAGTGTGTGGTGGGGTCAACAGGGTTGGTAGAAATCGCGTATCCGTAGAGTTTGTTTCTCCTCAGGATGCCCAGTCTTTCTTGGTTAATACTCTGTTAGCCAAGTACAGTTACACTGCCTTTATCCCTACATTCAACATCACAAGGATGGAAGTAGTAACAGGTGTCCCTTCAGACATATCAGAGGATGAAGGAATTACATATTTATCTGTGCCCTCAGGATGCGGGCAAATCAAAAATCAAAAGTCATTTATTCAAACTAGGCTGTGAATCAGCACTTTCGAACGTCAAAGTTACATAAGACAGTCCCCCAAAAATACCCGCCCTTCACCACTTCCTAGTGCTTTAGCTGGGAAGAAGTGGCGGAACAAACTCCCCAGCAGCACACCTGTCTGTTTAGTTATATAAACTTGATTCTATACAAATTGTATGCAAAGTAAATAACATTACAAAACACGAAACATTAAATTAAATTACTTGCCATATGTTAGCTAGCACACGCCAATATACCAACAAAACAATGAAAACTGTACTCAAGCAGATAAAAATTACAACATAAAAACGTAAACAGAACTTAATACCTAAATAAAAGCCTCCAGCCATAAAGGGCGTGCCCGCTTACATAAAGCTATTGCTGTAATAAAGTATATATAAACACTTAAAGTTCGTCGAATTAATAGGAATGTTCAGGGAGACGGGGATAATGAGTGGAAACTTGTGTGATGTGATCACGTTTGATGGAAAAGTCTTACCCAAAAGGGTCTTCTGCTGTTACACATCCCATCCTGTTGAGCAGCACATATTTCCCACTATTCAATGTCGCTAGTGTTGTACATTTGGACATGTGGCAAATGTACGTAGGTCAAAACCACGTTGCAGTAATTGTGGCCACGATTACCCAGGTGATGGTTGCAACATTTCTGAGGGCGAGGCCTTCTGTATTCTGTGTTCGGGTAATCACTTCGCTTATAGGAGGTCATGCCCCGAACATGGTAGAGAAAAAGTCATTAAGACCGTTCTGGCTGAGAAATCTATTCCTTATACTGAGGCTAGCAAATCCATTCCAACAGTTCCCGCAATTTTGCCAACATCACTAAAACTCTTATTTCTCAGTCTTATCGCAAGACAGTAACCCTGAAACCTAAGACACATGCCCTCTTTCCCTATCTTATGACAAATCTGCTCATCAGCAGATAATTAGTTCCCCTCAACTAACACAACCGAATGGCCTTGCTACGACTATAATAATGTCTCTTCGAATAATAGTAGTTTTTTTTTCTTCACTGAACTACTTAAAAAACTCTTTCCTATTGTTATTTCTACTTCTAATACCCAATCACCCTCCAACATTGCCGACCAACTTATAACTCTTCTCTTACATATTAGAAATGGCGTCTCGCCATGTATTTCTTCATAGGAATGTGAGAAGCGTGTGGCATAAAAAGCATGACTTCATATTTCTTTTAAATAAGTACAAGCCATTGACTTGTTCTGTCCCTGAGACTTGGCTTACTCCAAATCCTGGCTTTCGTGTGCCACATTTCAACATTCTTAGTCGTGACAGATCAGATGGCTATGGAGGGTCGGCTCTCTTACTCTACAACCGAGTCCCTCTTTTGGCTTTTATTTTGCCTTGCCCGTAAGGCAATATGAACATTGTCGCAGGGAGGATTGAGTGTTTTCCATTTATATTCCACATCCTCAACACATTTGTTTTACAATTTTAAAAGATATTTTTTCAAATGTCCGATACTGGTCATGGGCAACTTTAACTGCCACCATCATAGATCTGAACTCGGTAATGCCTCTGGTGTAGCTCTAGTTGATGTTTTGGATGACTTGGATCACTGCGTTTTAAACAACGGTTTCTCGACACGGCGACCTCTTCCAGGACAACAGAAGAGTTGCGTAGACCTTACATTATGTTCGGTTGAGTTAGCGGGATCGACTTGCTGGGAATGCACAACGTTGTCACATTATTCTGATATATATACCCTATAGTCTTTGGTTAACAAATCTTATTTTGAAAAAGCTTCCAGTCCACTTTTGAAATATAACCTGTCCAAACCAGATTGGACAAAAATTGTATTATTGGAGGATAAAATTGATGTTATTCCAAATTTAAATTCCAGTTTATCAGTCCTTCTGGTCACTGCCACGCCAAGAACTGTTATGAGGATTTGTAACAGCTATAACCTCCAGTGCAGATTCCTGATTTCCATTGAAAAGCTGTGCTCGTAATAAAATTATTTTGACTCCATGGTTCCCACCATGGAGGTGAAAGAATGCAAAAAAAAACGGCCCTTCATTGTCCGTGTCAGACCACGCACAATGAAGGGTTTCGTGGTTGGGATTACTTGGGACGACTTTATTCCAAAAACAAACTTAACCTTGTAGTTGCAAAACCTGTTCTCCCATATATCGATATATGCCACGGTCAATTCACCAACTGCAAATTTAAGTTCACACTATTTAAGTTTAAGCACGGAACCCTAAAAAGTATCGAAAACTGTTATTTCTGTTCTGTGTAGAATCAGTAGTGCTATTCTGTAACAATCTCACTGTGTAAACTTAGGTGAAGTGAGCGTGGAGTGAGCTGTCAGTGTCATCACAACTGATACAAGCGTTTGACCAAGCATTACATTTACAATCTTCATCGAGATTTGAATAATATTGTTTATGCTTATTCTATTGACAATTTTATATTATTTACTGTATCTATCTAAACACATATATATATGGGGTTTCTAAATAAACAATAAAACAGAGATTCAGTGAGAAGCTCATTTTTTTTCAAACTAAAATATTGGGATAAAAAAGATGAGTTTCGACTGAATTTCTGTTTTGCTATTTTATTTAAAAAAAACCCTAAACAGTAATGTTTAGACACTTAAATACTAGCTTTGAAATAATATAAAATGATCAATCGAATTAGCATACAAAATATTATTAAAATCTCGATTATGATTGTAAAATAATGTAATCCTTGGTCAATCCCTAGCATTACTTGGATGACACTGACAGCTCACTCCACGCAAGAATTCACGGTGAGATTTTTACAGAATCGACATGCAGCTAAGGTTTTCGTCGCACTCCCGTCTTTTTACACAAGATCCGTGTAAAACACTGGATCACATATTTTTGAATGTGCTAATAACATCCCACGTCTAGATTTGTATAGCCATCCCCTTAAATTTAAGATTCCTCGTCCAATTAATTTCCCCCTCCCTTTGAACATATCCCTCTCCAGATCTACTTCTGGCGCTGGTGATTTTCATCCGTCAAAATGATATAAAATTATGATTTGTTTCCCCAAAAATTGTGTCCGTGTGGATGTGATATAATATGTATGTTCAATGTTCTAACAATGATAATAATTATGTCAGTCGGTTGTCTTTTAAACTGAAGGCACGTGAACATATACGTAAGAAGTTGGCAGAAACATCTCAGCGCTGATATTTTGCTGGATTCGTTTTCTCCTCTACTGACCGTTATTTCCCCACCACCGATCGTTATTTCTCCTGACAAAGTTTATTCTGTTTATATGTATGTATTTACGTATGTATTCTTGTATTGTAAAGTTATTTTCGTGTTATCTATCCCTTAAGTTGCACCTGCCATGTGTCTTCTCTGCATCACCCTAAGGTTGACTGGTAGAAAATGCCTCAGGCATTAAGTCCGCCTTTGTACGGTATTATTTTTTTTTTACTTGTGCATAAAGTTTTAATAAATATTTTTTTTATTTTTTAACCCCACAAGCTCTACATTAAGTTCAACAGGCATCAAGCCGCGGGAGGGCCCTGGTGACCTGTAATACAGGTTTTTATAAAGCTATCTCAGGCTCCAGTCTCTCACAAAGTTAGCTCCTCGTGCACTACTGTAAAATTTTAGCATTAATTGGTCAAGGACAGCTAATGAGACAATTGATTTTCTATTGTTTGACTCCGAATCGGTGTTGCGTGAAGAGACAATAAACGTTTTATATTATTATATTATAACTGTATCATCAAAGATTTTTATAATTCTCTTTATTTATTAATATAAAACAATGCTCTTTTGCTTTTCCAATTCACTATACCTACACATTGGCAGAATAGTAGACATCGGCTTTGCTTGCCATAATAAAAATAGAATAGAACACGGCAAATTGACGTACTGTGTCGAATTTGATAAACAATTGATTTTTTCTAACTATATGAACGAGGTCGCATGAACGCTACTGTTAAAGTTTCCATTGCCTACTGTTAGACGTAACAAATTGGATACATTATGCAAAATTCTAGGTTGTTAAAAATAAAGAAATATTTTTATTTACACCCATGCTATAAATCCTCTATAAAAGTTTTTGAAACAGTTAGCTTATTGCCAACATTAAAAAAAAACAGTGTCATAGTAACCATGGTATCATCCAAACGAGTGTTCTAATGTTGTACTAAATGTCATTACACAACTCCTTTTCAAAAAAAGAACAGTGTCATGCACGCGCGTTTCACTACCAAAGCGCCGTAAAGAAAAAAAAAAAAAACTTATATGTTATTCGAATTCA
The DNA here is from genome assembly GCA_905333075.3 of Atethmia centrago. Classification (NCBI taxonomy): domain Eukaryota; kingdom Metazoa; phylum Arthropoda; class Insecta; order Lepidoptera; family Noctuidae; genus Atethmia; species Atethmia centrago. The sequence continues at coordinate 24,300,921 of HG995385.1, forward strand.
CTTCATATCCCGCCAGTTTTGTTCGACATTAGTATTGCAAAAATGTATTACTTAGTTGTTTACAAAAATGAGTGACACAAGCTTTGATAACACACCACCAGATATTTCTAAAGCAGCAAATGACATTTCTAACCAATTATTACCAGAAACTTTCCATGAATTTACATAGTTCTCACAACACCAGGTTTGGTTTGGTTTCAGAACCTTTTATAGAGGATTTATATCTATTTTAGATAAAGTCTTGTACGCAACTGTACAATCAAGAATAATAGTTATGTGCAATTTTTTGTAAAAACTATCACTAAAATTAACCAGTAACTAATTTATTTATGTTTTGGTATATCTATTGTTCGAGTGGGATTTTTTTTTCGCCTATTTATAGCGAGTAATCGAAAATTGGTTTCACAAATTTCTCTGGAAATAATTGATTTTAGCGATAAGACCAATTATCATAACCATTGCTCTTATTTAAATATGATTTTCAGGCGTTTTGCTTTTCAGTGTGCCTACAACAAAATAATTATGTAAACGTAACTACATTAAAATATAATATTATCTACGTTGTGAAATAATAACCAATTTAATATCGGTTTTAATCAAAGGCTGTCAAGGGTAAGTTGAGTTGATTAATTAATTAATTAAGGAAAATTCAGTATCCCAACTTAGAATGAATTATATTATGTTTATCTACGACGCTTTAATAACAATCTTCCATTATTTTATTGTTGTATATCAACGTCTATTGACTATTATATCTATTATATTTAATACCTCGTGGCCTTATTGGTCTATGGTCACATGTGCGAGTGCTGATCATAGGGGTCTCGGACACCTGCACATCAATGATTTTCTTGCTCAAGAAACGTACAAAAGTTTACAGGTCCCGTGTAAATAAAAGAGATACATATCTTAATAGTTCAACAATAAAAAAAAAAACAAATTTATTTATTCAGGAACAATTCAAATTGTGTATGAAATCATTAAAATTATAAAACTAACATTAATTAACTAACATTATTAACTAACATTATTAACTAACATTAAAAATACAATAAATCATAGAAAATTACAAAAAATAAATAATTTAATAACATTACAAGCTAACATACTAATATTACCAAGTCTCTCATTGAATAAAGATGAAATTTTGAACGTGGAATGTCATCGTCTATCGAATACAGACATTTCTCCAATATGAACGCTTTAAGTCTTGACTTAAATGAGCTCTTATAAATTATAGTTTTTACTTCCATTGACAATCTGTTAAAAATCCGCACTGCTTGATATTGAGGACTATGTTGAACAATATTAAGTTGGGGTATTAGTTGATCGCGGATTGTTCTTATCGCCGGCGAGTATTCGGTTGTCGCAGCGACAAGAGTTATCAAAGAGATTACTATTATACTCGCTCAGCTTGGCGGACAGAGCACTCGTTGAGACTCACGCATGGTAAAAACGCATACCAGCGAGTTATTACTGATCGCCGTTGCGCACTCGCTGCATGTTGCTCCCCAACTCGTTTTAGTTGTTAGCTCTACTCGCTTCTCGTTGATCGCCAGTGGTGGCACATGTGCTTCTCCCGCTCTGGGCGGAGCGGGAGGGTGTGTTAGACTCTTGCTGACTAAAACCCACCCGTGTTCCTTCCGTTGCCTGTGTTGCCAGGGGCCTCTGTATCCCTTTCGGACTTACCCGCGACCCCGGCAGGCATCGTCCCTAGTTGACCCCTACACTTGTGCTTGTAGGCGCGTGTGGAACACAATGCGCCGTCGACCCGGGCCTGGTCCTTATCGGACGGGTGCCTTAATAAACTATTGTGGTACGCAGAACCGTTGTGATCTGCGGCACGTAATCTTTACTAATATTATAAAGAGGTAAAACTTGTGAGTTTGTATATAGGGGGGTAATCTTCGGAACTCCTAGTACGGTTCCGATGATGGGAAGCTACAGTATTGCCGCATTTGACCGCATTGTTTAATAAATTACGCTATGGATATTGATTTGATTTTCACCAATCAATAAATCTGCCTCGCCTTTTCCCAACTACGTTGGGGTCGGCTTCAAATCTTCAAAAAAACGAATGCAGCTGAATACCAGTATTTTACAAGGAGCGACTGATTATCTGACCTCCACAACCCAGGTACTGGGTAATACGATACCCCTTGGTAAGACTGGTTGCCAGACTTTCGGGCTTCTGACGACCCGTAACGACTGTCAAAGATCTACGAATGACAGTCGGGACCAGCGGCTTAACGTGCTTTCCGAGGCACGGAAGGGTACCTATGCAAAAATGGTCACCCATCTATGGACCAACCGCGGCAAGCGTAGCTTAACCAGATCGATTGACCCGTGCGGCTGTTATTATTCCAATATATTATTTGCATTGGTAGGTATAAAAAATGATTGTTAAAATTTGTTTAGATATTTTATCTTTAGAAATTTTGCAAAATAATTTTGGCAAAACGGCAGATCCCCCGTATATTACAAAGGCTTATAAATAACTAAGGCAATGTGAGGGTGCCTACCTACGTACACGACTACTCGTCTGCCTCCCACTGCAGGCACTATAGGCGTAATTTTATGACTGTCTGAGACAAAAGCTGCAGATCTCTGTAAGCCTTTGACCTCTCGATCCCTCTCTTAACCTTCCCATCATGCTAATTTTGATGGCGTTGATAAGACTGAGATGTTGAATACAAATTGCCTACCTATGTCAGTAAACGCAGAAGGCTTACCGTGCTTAGACAAAGGGCCATTCCAACAGCGATAACGATGCTAGAAAAGTATTTTTGAAGTGAACACCTCTTTAGGCGCGTTATAGGTTCGCGTCACCGACATGCCCGTGCCGACATGCTGTAGTAGCAGTAAGTGAAGTTACATTGACCACGTGAAAAGTTTAATTTATGTATACTGTGCATTGTTTACATTGTGTTTTATATAATCATTATTTTATTAAAATGAAAACTTTTTAGGCGTGTTGAGCAATAAGTTTTCAATTCTGCCGGTGGTCCCCCATTTTTTTTTTGGATTGTATTAAAATAAAATTAAATAAAATAAAAGATAAGCAACATCCATATGGGTTAGTAAAAAACGAAAAAGAAAACTTATACCTATGTTAGTAAACTTATGTATTCTCTATTTGACAATAAGGCTGTTCAAAATGCATCTTTGACCAACATCACCTAACAAAGGCGAATCCAACCTCCCCGCTAGGGTCTTCAGGATGGAGTTGGAGCTGTCCCGCACTCTGCAGAGCAAAGAGGCAGATTTCTGTCTGACTATGGCGTGGAAGCCATCGACGTGTGCTTGTGCAAACACACCTGATGCACTGCAGAAACGGGGCAGCCCCATCAACATCCTGAACCCGTTATTATATTGGACCCGTAGGGCGCTGATAGCCCGCTGAGTATAGTTGGTGCACAGGCTGTACGTGTAAGACACTTGGCAATAAGCTTTAAAAAGCGTTAAGCTACCAATAAGCTTATGTCAATCCTGTTGATAGTCGTTGCTGAAATACGTAATACTTTGAAAGCAATTGCCACTTGTTTAGGCCCTCAGGTGGTCTATATGACCGCCGCCTATGGACATTTGTAATGCTAGCTGGTATACAGGCTCAAATTGAATTAGCTGGCGAAACTCCGTAGATATCGATACCCATATCGATATCTTAAAAGATTTGATGATTTTATTTTGTTGTCTTCGACTGCTGGTAGACACCGCTGGGTATTGTTACTGGAAGTATGAGGTGAGAAAATCTGTTTTATTTTATTTTATCGTATTTAGTTATCCATACCCATCACGTCTGTGAAGGTTATATAAAAAAAAAACAGATTTTTTAAACTGATATTTAAAGTAGTAGACTACACTAATGGCGGTTGAAGACCTCAAAACTCAAATAAATTTATTTTTTGAAAAAAGAAAAAAAAGAAAATACGTTTATTTGCAGTAAACATGACGCAAAGAAGGAACACAAATACAAAAAAGAAACAATTTGGGGGAGAATATGCGTCACATCCACGCAAAACGGCCAACGCTCAGCATAATCCTGCGACCCTATGCGAGACAGAGCCCCAGCGCTGGTTTTCAGCGATAGCCTGCGTTGACGTGATGACGTCGACCGGTGCAGCACACAGTGAGATTGTAATATAAAAATAAAATAATAAAATAAATACAAATATTTAAAATGGCAACACTGCGTGCCGACGGGAATGACGTACGCGCCGCCGGCCTAAAGTTATCTGTGCGCGCAGCTGTCAGAAAACTATTCTATTCTTCAAATTAACTATTATTTTTCTTTATACTATTTTTTGTTTTATTATTTTAAGATATGGATACCCATCACGTCTGCGGAGTTCCGCCAGCTCATTTAACTTGACTCTGTAGATAAATGTAGAAAGGGAGAATGTTTCAAGCGCCTGTAATTACACAGGCCTTATAAACCCTTCAAACTGCAACACAGAAACGCTGCTTTGTGGTAGAAGTCAGTACGGTGGTGTAATGGTACTTTCATGTACTAGCTCCCAAAGAGCTCTGCTATTTTTCATCTTTACATACCAAGACCGTGCCTCAGAAAGCACGTTAAGCCGTTGGTCCCGGCTGTCAAATATGACATTTGGTTTAAATAGGTTTTTGTTTTTATTATTTTAATATTATTTTACATGGGTTCTACGTTGTGAATGTGAGAACGTTGTAGGCTTAATAGACTAGATCTTTTGTAGACCTTTTTCTTTCTTTTTTTTATTAATTACTTCTCGAAAGGCCTACACTGTCGAGAAGTAATTTAGTCGTATCTTTAGAATTTGTATTCAACAAATTCTATTGCTTTCGACCTGTCCGTGGTTATTTGTCTCAAGTTTATTTCCCATAAAATATACATGTAATGGATTTCCAAGAGCTTCGTCATCCGGGTCGACGGCGCGTTGTTTTCCACGCGCGCCTCAAAGAGATGTCGTCAGCACAAAGGTAGGGGTCCACTAGGGCCGATGCCTGCCGGGGTCGCGGGAAGGTACTTATGGGTCACCGAGGCCCCCGCAACACAGGCAACAGGAAGGAATACGGGTAGGTTTTAGTCAGTAAGAGTCTGACACACCCTCCCGCTCCGATGATTTCCACCAAAAAAAAAAAAAGGCCTACACTGTCCTCCCATACATATTAACACTAATTTGAAAACATTGTAAAAGCCAATTATTTTTAAAAGGGTAACCGTGGAGTTTCTTGCCAGCTCTTCTCCATAGGAAACGACCAATTGGAACCGTGCACCTAGCTTCTGACGTTTCATAAGTGCCCATGTAGGTTTATGTGAAATAAAAATATTTTGATTTAATTTGATTGATTTGTCATTCGACATTTGACGACCCGTAACGACTATCAAAGATCCACATCTTTGACAGTCGTTACGGGTCGTCAGAAGCCCGAAAGTCTGACAACCAGTCTTACCAAGAGGTATCGTATTACTTAGTAAATGTGTTATGGAGGTCAGGTAGGCAGTCGCTCCATGTAAAATACTGGTAATCAGCTGTATCTGGTAAGACATCAACATAGTTAAGAGAAAAGGCTAGGCAGATGATGTTGAGTTGTATTCAGATTCCCTGATAGTATCACGGTTTTCAACAACGCTGGTAAATCTCTTTAGTGATGCTGTCGTAGTTAATTTTCAAAGACCGTGGTCAGTTCAACACAGCCATTTTATTTTGTATTATTGACATAAAGCCACAAGACGTTGTTGCACGGAAAAAAAGGATCTCTTCAGCGAAGAATATCAATATTCTCAGAAAAATTGTTTCAATCCAAGTAAATATTTTCTTAACGTAAGTAAATGTACTTAGTCCAAGAAAACCTGTTTACTCAATTTAAGAATAATAAATACTTGGTTTTTATTCTTGACTTAAGCAAATATTTTTTATTCAAGACTATAATAATCTTAATTGTAGAAAATATCATTATTATTCTTAAAATTAAACTTAATAATTCTTCATTTAAGTCTGTCTTCGAAGAAGACAATAAAACTAACACAAAGTATTACTTCATTCAAGAATATATTGTTTTCCCCATAGATGAATATGATCATGTCTCTGCGCAACGATCGCTTCTAAAGTGGTTGCCCATACGCCAGCGCAGAGAGCAAAGGGCGCTGACCACCTTGTTTTCATTTCTTGACTCTCCCTCTTCCCCTAGTTATCTCGCCCCCCACTTTCAGTACATTTGCGCGAACCATAGTAAAAATCTACGTTCATCACATAATCGTCTTCTTCAATGTCCCACTCACCGCACTGACTTTATTCACTCTTCCTTCTTCGTTCAGTCTATCTCCCTGTGGAATGCGCTCCCCCAGGAAATCAGGATGGCAACCAACCGATTATCCTTTAAAGTTAAAGTTCGCGAGCACATTCGTAAGAAGCTGGCAGTATCATCACAACGATAATGTTTTCCCATTGTTTGTCTTACTGTTTAGTATATTCGTGTATTTATTTAGTCTTATATTTATGTATAATTAGGTATATCTATTAAATATATAATGTTTTAATAGGTATATGTATGTATATACTTATATTTTAATAAATATTTATTTCACAGTTTTCGTTATTGCACCTACCGCTGTCTGTCTCTGCATCACCCAAAGGTTGACTGGTAGAAAATGCCTATGGCATTAAGTCCGCCTCTGTACATTTGTGTGCGTAAAGTATTAAATAAATAAATAAATAAATGAATCATTATTTGTCTTGACCAAAAGGATATTGTCTTAATTTAAGACATCCTTTTTTTCCGTGTGATAATCGCTGCGTTGTAGAGAATAAGCTCAATTTGAGTCAATGACCTGTGCCGGTGTTGTGTGTTCAGCGAGTGTCTTATGTTTGAAGGGATTTCCTTGTAAAACAATTAGAATCGGCTGATAAAAAAAAAACCGTAAAAGAATTTTCAATCGCCGAAAGCGAAATTCGGTCGGGCTCTAAAAATAATATAAACAGACGGACAGACTTTACATTATATAACATGCTAAAATTTTGATGCGATGGGAAAATTCTCATAGATAGTATTGAGTGAACTTTCTGCCTCTATCCCTACTGAGACATCTTGTGCTCGTTAAATAATATTTAATACATTAAATATTATTTTACGAGCACGAGATATCTCTAAAAGTTGCTGATTTCGCTGTTATCACTTTAAACCGCTCTGTTAAACTTTATGCCTCGATCTTGGCGTTTATGAGTTATATTCTGATGTTGGTTTAACGGACTGAAAAGTAACGGTTCGGAAAAGTTCGGTTTCCTCCTAACGGGTTATTGTGTGTGGTATTTTGCTACACAAAGCCAAATCTTTTATTATATTTATAAATTTTCTATTTAAAGGGCCGATGTGTCCAACAATTCTTGTTATATCTCTATAATTTGTTTTCCTGTTTCAAATATGAAATCATATTGTTATCACTTTCTTACATATTTTTGAACACTACCGCCGAAAAGCAACATTTTAGTCACATTTAACTGTTTTTACACTCAAAACTGTATTTTATATTATATTTTTATATCATTTATTTACATAACCAAATTACAAGATGATTATTAACATTAACTAAATTAAATTAAAACTAAGTTAGGCTTAAAAAAGGCCCTCGGGGCATTGTACCGAGGATGCTGGCGGCATTTCCTCGCTGAATTGCAATGCTGATGCGTTGCGCGAGAAAGCCGCCAGCTTTTCGGTCACCAGTTACATCAACTAGACGTTTCGCGATTTCCGCAAATAACTTATGCGCACTGGGACCCCACGGACCGAGGGTCTCGACGCCAAAGGGCACAAAGTTGTACTCTCTGCCAAGGCCTCCATATTTAATAACTTTCAGATTTTCGGCATTTTCTGCCGCTGCACCCGCTTTAGAAGTAGTCCTTTGGAGGTGGGACGGTGCCAGTGTGTCTACACAGGTAGCGTCCCACACAAGCATCCGTCCCAAACTCCACGGGACCAAAGAAACACCATCAGGTCTTTTGCCATCATCTCTGACAATGCCAGTCGGCTCAAGAAGAGCAGGCACATTGATGCTGGCAAGAGACCGGCGGATTATGTCATTAAGTGTTGCATGTCTTGAAAAGCGGCCTGCACTTTTTTGACAACAAAGTCCGTGGTGACCCAGTCGGTCCACGTCCGTGCCACAAGGGCATGTGTGTGGAGTGCATACCGTGACCCCAAGCCGCAGACCAGTCGCCAGACGAAGCGAGGTCGGATCCAGGAAGGTACCGGTATATGGAGAAGGATGGGCATGTAGCCAATGACCGGCCTCTCTGGTTCCGACCGCCAAAAGTCTTGCGCGATCCGGACCTGAACTGCGGCTCAGAATCGATTTGTATGTTAAATCGCAATAAATATCGTCCCAGCTCCTCTGAGATTTTAGGTTGTCTGGAAATTCTTTACCCGGGCAAGCAATTTGAAAAGCATTCTTGGCATCCTCCAAACCCGCAGTCTCATAGTTTGTGGGCAAAGCCCTTAGGACATTACCTATGAGACGTGACGTGCTATGGGTGGACGACAAAAAGGCTGGGGAAGCAACACTCGAAATTTTGCGGATTCCTCGATATTTTATATTATTAGTTTTCTCTTGTTGTAAAAATCTTAGAATATTTTTATCCGTTGACATCTTTCATCATAAATTGTCATCTATCAGATTTATTTATCTGTGCTATAAAGCTACTATGATAAGGCTAGTACAAATTACATTTATTTAGGCTAGGTTCTCATTGTAAGACGTTTTGACAGATTCTGGCAAATAATCAAATAAATAATTTGATTAATGTTTGGATTGCTTAACAGAAACTTCTAGAACTTTTGCCAGAATCTATAAAAGCGGTCATCAGACCTGGGTTCAGTCCATCTTTGTTCTTAAGCCAACTCAGTCTGTGTTTACTTCTAACCCGGTTCAGTCTGTCTTTATTCTTAAGTCAGTGGTGCCGATTCCCTTGTTCACAAACCAAACCAAATTTAAGTTCAGTGCATCTTTTTCTTTCTATTTCATTAAGAAAAGGACAGAAGACAAATTTTAGTTTAGTCCTGTCAGATTAATCAGCCCTTGACGTAAATTGACGTGATTTTAGTAGGGAAGTTTTTAATCACGTCTAAACTTGTATGGAGTAGTGACAGGCGCTGATTAATTTGACAGGACTAAACTAAAATTTATCTTCTGCCCTTTTCTTAATGAAATAGAAAGAAAAAGATGCACTGAACTTAAATTTAGTTTAGTTTGTGAACAAGGGAATCGGCACCACTGTCTTTATTTTTAGGTCAGTTCAGTTGGTCCTTACTTTTTAAAATGTATTTAAGTACTAATAATTTGTTAATATAAAGTTTTCAAATATAACCATTAAAAAAACTCAAAAAGTGTGTGAATTGTGACTCACCCTCCATTGCCTCCGGCCCTCTCATCTACACCTTTGGGAGGACTTTAATGCCGGAGGCATTATAGTCGCGTGGCGTACGACGCCACAGCCGACCACTCCTGTGTGCCATAGGAAGACGACACTCGTGATGTAGTGTGCGCGAGGTGCTGTAATGTGCCACCGCTGTCTGCCATATCAGTAGGATCTAAACAACGCCACCCTCTCGGTCCACTCCTGGACTAAGAACCGATCTGACGCTAGGGCAATCTAACCACGTAGCGTTTTATACTAGCGCAACTCTCCTGCTAGTGTAAAACATGTGCTGTTTCACACTAGCAGGAGAGTTGCGCTGGTGTACCAATACACCACCAAACCATAAAAACTCTTGCTTACAAAAAAAAAAGTTGTACCCTCTGGGACAGAGATACCGACTACGACTACCCTGATCCGCTACGACGTAAGATATATGCATGCGGCCCGCGGGCGGCGCACGTACGGCAAAACCGTCGATTTACGACGACAAAAGTATTAAAAACAAAATCATTTAAATACGCTTATTACATACGTTAGGTGTTCTCTACCCTTCAATGGTCAAAAATCAACAAAAGATTTTTTATTTGCGAGCGAGACCCGTTTACAAAAGCCGCTATTGTTAGACCCATCGCTTATTGTTAGGCGTGCTGCCAGTATTCTACCAAACTCGGTGCGAATTCGTTGTGTCTATGTGCAGTTGTTTTAAAGTGAAATCTTGTTTTTTAGCATGGAACCATTACCATGTTGTAAGTACTTCATTTTAAACCTATTATTGAATTCCTTTAACACTTTAAAGATAGAGAACAATCTAAATATAACGATAGACTTAAAAAAATCTTGTTTTGTTGTAAAAAAATAATTCGTGAAGGCTTTACTAAAAAGTTCCAACGAGTACCAGTTTAAATTTGTTTCTTATCAATAGTTCTGATTGTTGTTATTACGAGGAAACTGGTTTTAGCTCCACATATATACACATCTCTGAGTATTTGTTATTTTTGTTTCAGGTAGTCGAAGTGATAACGTGGAAACGCGAACAATTAAAAGACTTGAACTATATTATGATTTAAAAAGTGAAAGTTTTTTTAAATTTTCTTCGCCTAAATGTATTGAACGATTGCTTAAGTATATTTTGAACAAATTAAATATTGAAAAATGTGGTGCAGACTTCGAAAAGTCGGTCAAATTGAAAATTAAAATATTTGTGGCAAAGTTATTTGCAAAATTGAAACAATGCCATCACATCCATGACCGACTGATTAAAAATCATCACGATTGGTTAAATGAGGAGTTCAAAGTTCCAAACATACAAGGAGACCAACAGACACCTACTAGGAAACCGGTTTCAGGACGACCAAAAAAGGATTTTGTGGTCTCGTCGCTGCGTTCTAAACAAAGATCTGTGCAAACTCTTGTGAAAGGTCTTTCTCCGGAACAACTTTCGTTTGCAACTGAATCCAGCTTAGTTGTATCAGGAAAACGCAAAGCTGCTAAAGTGATGAAATTAGCCCTTGAGTCATCACCAAGAAGTTTGAAACGAATGCAACGGTCGAAAAACAACAAGCCCTCTTGTACACCATATACACCTGTAGAAGCGCTAGCTCTTATTGTTGACACTAGTATGACAAAAGAAGACTATATAAAAGTACAAAGAGGAGCTAAAGCTAGAAGTGCTAATATATATCCTGCCTATAATCAAATCTTGCAGATAAAGCAAACTTGCTATCCCGAAAATATTACTGTTTCGGAGATCGAAGCCAGAATTCCTATGCAAAACTTACTTGATCACACAGTCAGAAGATTATTTGAAGTGCAAAAAGAAGTCATTTCTCTTCATCTTCCACCAGAAGTATTCAAAATTGATGTCTACTATAAGTGGGGGCTGGATGGTAGTGGCGGGCATAGCATTTATAAACAGCACTTCGCAGACAGTCCGAAGTACTCGGATTCAAATATTATATTGAGCACTATTGTTCCTCTCGAAATGTCTATATTCCATGGAGAAGAGAAAATGGTATTTTGGAAAAACCCGAGCCCATCATCGACAAAGTGGTGTCGCCCTATTGGTTTTAAGTTAATCAAAGAAACAAATCAGACCATAAAACAAGAATTCGATGCTACTGAACAACAGCTACGAGATGTTACATCAACAACAGTAAGCCTTCAAGAAAAACCAATAACCTTTTGTCATATTCCAATTTGCACGATGATGGATGGTAAAACATGCAATGTCCTTACACAAACTGCATCGTCTCAGGCATGCAACATTTGTAAGGTAACTCCGAAGGACATAAACAACTTGGATAAAGTATTACAACGATCCTGCGATGCTTCTGCCTATAAGTATGGAATATCTATTTTACATGCCTATCTAAGGTGTTTCGAATATCTTCTGAATATATCCTATAAAATAGATATTAAACAATGGCAAGCTAGAGGCTCAACATTGAAGAATCAAGTAAAAGAGAAGAAGAAAAATATAACGAACCTGTTTTACGAGAAGATGAGTTTAATAGTGGACCAACCTAAGCAAGGAGGTGGAAACACTAATGACGGCAACACGGCACGGAATTTTTTTGAAAATCCAGAGATAGTAGCTGAAATTACTGGAATCGATAAAGAATTGATTGAAAGGTTTTCAAATATTTTAAAGACAATTTCCAGTTGCCATTACATTAACACAAACACGTACAAATTATATTGCATGGAAACAGCAAAAAAATGCATTGAACTGTATGGGTGGTACAAGATGAGTGCGTCAGTGCATAAACTGCTTATCCACAGCAGCGACATCATAGGTCAGCTACCTCTGCCTGTGGGGCAGCTATCAGAGGACGTATTGGAAGCCTCTCAAAAAGAGTATAAAAACATACGACTGATGCACTCACGAAAAACTTCAAGAATTAATACTAACACGGACATTTTACACTGGCTATGTATTAACTCTGATCCCCTGATAAGTCAACATCGATCAGTGAAAAAAAAACAGATGAAAGGATTTAATGATATCATTATGAATATGCTCACGATGCCAACATATTTTGGTAATAATCAGAATGAGGAAGACGATGACGAAGAAGATGATTTATAAGGTTTTTTTTAAATAATACAAAGTTTACCATTTATTTTGAGTTGTTTTATTTCAATGTAGAAATAAATATTAAAATATAATTCCAATATATTAAAAAAATCACTACTTATAAGTCCGTAGGTTGAGTTAGAAAACGACTAACTGCTTAGGATAGGTAATAGCCACTCAAACTTATGTTTAAATAATTAACTGTAACAAATTTCCATTATAAATATTTTTGTCGTCGTAAATCGATCGTTTTGCCGTACGTGCGGCGGTCTGTGTTTCGCTTTAGTAGATACATATATTCATGCCTTCATCCCATGCAGAACGCCACCTGCTACGACCTTGCATAATTTCGTGTCTGGAATTTAACATATTTCAAAAAGCGTATTGTGAATTTGTGGTGACATGAACAAACATTAAAACAGCACAAGCTGCACATTTCCCCGTCCTTGTAAAAAATCCGTAGGCCAGGAAAAAAAACATGTGCCTAGACTCTACGTATAGGCATTAGGCACGTGTATATATATAAGGTCAAATTGCGTCCTCAAACAGGAAGGTTCGGTCCAATAATCGAATTGAGAACCGTCCTCAATTTCAGACGTTCGTTAAAAGCATAAATATGGACGCTCCTTGTTAAACGTCATGTCATTTTCGTCTCCGTAATGGCAGTTCCATAATTATAAAATAAGAATCGTAAAATCCTCGTAAAATCCAGTCGTAAAAAGACTACAGGTATTGCCGTTATTGTAATTAAGTAGACATTACCTGTAAGTGCCCATAGTTTTGTTGATTATAATTAAGTGGACACTGCCTGTTGTGCCCATAGTTTTTCTATTAATATTGTAATGAATGGCTTTTATTTAGTTATTTAATTACAAACTAAATATAAATAAGGATCAGGAAGCGAAAAAGGTGGTTACAATAAACATGTTTCTATAGTATTAAGGAATTTAAAAAAATATTCGTTTAGAGTATTAATATTATAAATGATCAAATGAATTATAATGAATCTATCATAAAATAATTAATGAAATTTGTATGTAATAATAATGTGTGAAAATAATGTGATAATAATGTGATGATGATGTAATAATAATGTACTAACAATAATATAATCTGCATAATAATTATAAATTTATTGCATTTAAACATAAATAATTTGCACGCTTGCTTGCAGGCAGAATACAATGACTTTAAGGCTGTAAACTATGTATTTTCCTGCAAATAAACAATTTGAATTTGAGGGAAATCTCGCTGGGGAAACCACTCTGCTCTATCAAATCCAACAACAAATTGATCTGCTCATAGTCCAGGGACTGATCGTCCCGGGCGGATTTCCGGCCACCGTAGGCGCGGGCTTGCGGACGGTGAGCAATGGGTAGCTGACCGTCCGGTAAGGACCAGGTCCGGGTCGACGGCGCGTTATATTCCACGCGCGCCTCAAAAAGATGTCGTCAGCACAAGAGTAGGGGTCCACTAGGGCCGATGCCTGCCGGGGTCGCGGGAAGGTACTAATGGGTCACCGAGGCCCCCGCAACACAGGCAACGGAAGGAATACGGGTGAGTTTTAGTCAGTAAGAGTCTGACACACCCTCCCGCTCCGCCCAGAGCGGGAGAAATTATTTGATGATTTCTCATCCAAAAAAAAAAGGCCTGATCGTAGAACTTAAAAAAAAAAAAACAAAAAAAAAAAATTCGCATGAAAATACATCAATGGCTCTCGGCAAAATAGCTTCTATCAATGAAATAATTTTTGTAATCGGATCAGTAGGCTTACTCTCGACCCTCGATCTCAATCGGAATTGGAAACTGGGGTCGAGATCTTGTCATTTGGCATTCTTGATCGCTACACTAGCTCACGTTGGAATCGTATTAGGGATTTTTTTGGAACGAAATTAAATCGCCTTTGCTCAAACGATCCATTTTTTCGGTGCTATTGAGGAGATTTTGACGTTGACATATCCGAGTTTGAATTCATGTTTATGATCAAAGTTGAATGATTACAAAAAAATCCCGAAAAGGATGGAGATGGAGTTTTTTATGGATGGAGTTTGTGATTGTGACTGATTTGTGAAGTTTATATTGTGAATAATGGCACGATTAGAACTTATTTGTGATATTTTTGACAATGCTCATAGGTAAGATAAGAAACAAGGTGGAATTTGAGACAAATGGCACGTTATGCAGACAACGCGTTTACCTTGACTGACGATGAATTTACGAAAAATTACCGAGTAGATGAGGAGATTATTTTGTTATGTAAGAACCAACTTTTGACTAAGACTTATTTATGTGTAATTAAAAACCTAATTCAATGCAAACTTATTTTTAAATTAACCAATTTTTATTTCACTACTAATTTTATTTTATTTATGTGAGTAGGTACTTCTGTTATTTCATTTTAGTTACAATATGTTTACAATTTTGGTGTGTATTAGATATTTTGGTTACTAACATAACTCTTAAGTATACTAACAAAAATATTGATCACTTGTGTCTGAATAATTAAATAGGTAAATAAAATTATTAAAACTACACTTACACAAGAAAAGGATCTCTTCAGTGAAGAATATCAATATTCTCAGAAAAATTGTTAAAAAGTAAATATTTTCTTAACGTAAGTAAATGTACTCAGTCCAAGAAAACCTGTTCACTCAAATTAAGAATAATAAATACTTGGTTTTTATTCTTGACTTAAGCAAATATTTTTGATTCAAGACTATAATAATCTTAATTGAAGAAAATATTCTAAGAGAGAAATAATATTCTTAAAATTAAACTTAATACTTAATTCTTCATTTAAGTATAATGTCTTCGAAGAAGACAATAAATCTAAGACAAAATTTTACATCATTCAAGAATATATTGTATGTTTGAAAATGAGTATGGGGTAGAAAGTATTAAACAATAATAAATAATACAGTGTAACTTCCATTATTTTTAACTCTAAACTAGTTCCTACTTAAAACCGTAAAGTAATAATAGCTTAAATTAATATAAATTTAATTACTGCCTGTTTTGTCTCAGGGCATCAGCAATGTGATTGAGGGCATTAGTCACAGTTGATACTAAATTACAACTAAATAGGGTATTTTACTATATACGAGACAAAATCTATAAATAATACTACTAGTACTACTAGTTACGAAAATAATAAAGTAGGCTTTGTACTTTATTATTTTCGTAACCAACGTAATTTTTATTGAAATAATATCATGGAAGGCGGTAAAAAAAAAGTACAAACGTGTTTTTTCAGATAATACTGCGGGATCCCTTTTCGCAACTTTCAACCAAGATTTCCTCATATTTTGATCAGTTGGCACTTTTTTTTTTTTTTTTGAGGGTGGGAAATCGTCAAATAACTTCTCCCGCTCTGGGCGGAGTGGGAGGGTGTGTCAGACTCTTACTGACTAAAACCCACCCGTATTCCTTCTTGTTGCCTGTGTTGCGGGGGCCTCGGTGACCCATAAGTACCTTCCCGCGACCCCGGCAGGCATCGGCCCTAGTGGACCCCTACTATGTGCTGATGACATCTCTTTGAGGCGCGCGTGGAATACAACGCGCCGTCGACCCGGGCCTGGTCCTTACCGGACGGTGAGCTACCCATTGCTCACCGTCCGCAAGCCCGCGCCTACGGTGGCCGGAAATCCGCCCGGGATTCCCGACGCCCTGGGCGTCTCCTGCGGCGGCTAGGGGCGAGAGGGCGCGAAACTTGCCTTTCCCTCAACCGTCCCGCCTCCTCCTTCGCGAGCATTACTGCTTCGCAGAAGGAGGTGACGGCTGCCCATGCCCTCTCGCTCCGTACCATGGCCTGAACCAGGGCCGGACGCGAGAGGTCTCTGCCGCCGATCGCCTCCACGAGGACACGGCGGTGCTCTGCCCAAGCTGGGCAGACCTCCACCGTATGCTCCACCGTGTCCTCCGGGCGATCCACACAGTGGTGACACCCGGACGTTTCCTCCCGCCTTATCCGACACAGGAACCTCCCGAAGCTGCCGTGTCCGGTGAGGACCTGCGTCAGGCGGAAGGTGAGGACGCCGTGGCGCCTCTCCAGCCACTCCTCAAAGAGGGGACTTATCGCCGCAATCGTGGCGTGCCCAATCAGTTGGCACTTGAATCCACAATTTGTCCGGTGTTTTTATACTAGTATTATTGCATTCAGAAACAGCACACCAACGATAAGTAGAATAATAACTAATTTTAAATTATCAATTATCATAAAAAAGATCAGCGCATTTGTTTACATAGCCAAGTGACGTCATGACCACAGAGCAACATGGCGTCCACTGGGTCCATCGTTTTCGTCAAACTACGCGCGAAATTTGAAAATATAAAATTTTAATGCATTTTTATGGCACTTATCGATTGAATAAAACTTTTGTGATTTTTTTCTTTTCAAAAATAGGTGTAAGACCCTATTGTACTTGTTCATGTAAACGTACTTTAATACATTCTAAACTGAACACTTGCAAACTTTGAGATAACATCGCTTTGAAACTTTTGTTTATCATATCACCAATAATTCATTTTTTAATCCAGGAACCTATTCTAAGTTTTTCAAGTGGATGACATTTTTTTTTTAATGTAACGTAGGCATTGACAAACATTTAGTTTTAAAATACATACAAATGCAACCAAAAAACACTTAAATGATTACATAATCAGCCTATAATGTTCCCACTGCTGGGAAACAGGCCTCCTCTCTGTGAGAGGGAGTGGGCTGTAATCCACCACGCGGGCGCAGTGCGGGTTGGTAGATGTCACATGTCTTCGAGTTTTTGGTTCACCGTTTTGAGAGCCGTGGTGATGAAATAATTTACACAAAGATAAGCGCCTGTCCAAGTTTGATCCTACGACGCGGCCGTTACCACTGGGCCACCACTGCACTGAAATTAATATTTACGTATGTTAAAATAAATATGATAAATGATTTTATTCCTGTAAGTTTTTTACAAACACTTTTACACGTCAAACATATTTTTAAAACTAGATGAGGTGCCGGCGTTTCCTATCTGACTACTCTGAGAAGAAAGGCCGAAACAAACTCAGAGGTCACAGTCTCTTTTAAAGTCCAGACATAATCTTGATCAAGTCATGTGAAGACCATGTCGATTGGTGTCTGAAATGGTCTTTTGATGAAAGAACCACAGAGATTGAGTGGACCTGTGCAGTCAGTGCACGCATTTGTCAGTAGTTTTGCATCTCAACTCAGAACTAAAGGAGCTCAACGATTCAACGAACAATACCAAAGAAAGGACATTTGGCTAGGCCGCAAAAAATACTCAAAACTGCCAGACCATGTTAAAAACTAACTGAGAATAAAACAAAATTAAACAATGACCCACATAGTCTTCACATTTACAACAATTAAAACAATATAACACTTCACAGAGTAAATATTCATGTCATTGCTTAAATAAAATTCATCAATGTCAATGTGTATATCCGGACATAATCTTGGTCAGATCATTTGAGGACCATGTAGGTTGGTGTCCGAAATGGTCTTTTGAGGAAAGAAGCACACAGATTTGAGTGGACCTGTCCAGTCAGTGCACGCATTTGTCAGTTATCATGCAGCTCAACTCAAAACTAAAGGAGCTCAATGATTTGACGAACAATACCAAAGAAAAGACATTTGGGTAGGCCGCATAAAGTACTCAAACTGCCAGACCATCATTAAAACTAACTAAGAGACAACAAAAAAAAAAACAAACCACGACCCACATAGTCCTCACATTCCTAATAATTAATTAACAACAAATTAATTCAGAACAAATATATTATTTTATAGATATTCAATATGTTTGAATTTGGTAATTAACGTTTTGATTTGTATGGCCACCCCATGTCAAACAGTGTGGTCGAACCGTAGACAGAGTAGGTATTCTAAACACTCCGTGTCATCATGTCGTGACTGTTTAGGGTTACCAAGTGATGTATATTTTACCCAATGTTCTTCACAAATTAAGTTTTTCTTAAAATGAGTTTTGTATTTCAGGTTTTTAGGATGAGAAATAAGAAAACATGAGCAATGATGCGACTGCAATGTTTTATTCATAAACCAACAAATTATTGTCCCTGAAAAAGCACTAACTTATTATGAATATTTCTTACTTTCGATTTTGGTTCAAAACATTGTATGGTACCACGTTTAGAAGTAATGCATTGCAATTGATTTAATGAGGAGAGTTCTGTGATTTCCTACAAAAGGCTGACTTTTTCTCGCAAATCTCAATAATACAAAAAGTAAACAACCATTTGACAGCAAAGCTACCACGAAACTTGGCGCATAAAATGGCTGATATGCCACCTACCTACAAAAGTCACGACGTTGCGACGAAATGTTACCATAATGAGCAACAACTTAAATATTGTTGTCTCTTTTATCAAATACGATTATTTTATTAGAAATAATGAGACAAAACGATATTTCACATTCTGTATCGTATTTCACTCATATTTGTATAAGCAAATGTATCTATAGAATAACGCGGCTCCTCCATGTTTTTCCTATCTTAATGGGTCGAACATGCAGTCGATTCCAATCTCAATCTCGAATGCGTTCAAGAGTGCCAGTCATTTTCTGAAGATCGGAATTGAAACTGAATGGGATTGGAATACTACCTCTTACGAACGAACAAACAATATACCTAACCTCTCTATATTATTAATATATATTTATTTACTTAACCAAATTACAAGATGATTAACTAAATTAAATTAAAACTAAGTTAAGCTTAAAAAAGGCCCTCGGGGCATTGTACCGAGGATGCTGGCGGCATTTCCTCGCTGAATTGCAATGCTGATGCGTTGCGCGAGAAAGCCGCCAGCTTTTCGGTCACTAGTTACATCAACTAGACGTTTCGCGATTTCCGCAAATAACTTATGCGCACTGGGACCCCACGGACCGAGGGTCTCGACGCCAAAGGGTACAAAGTTGTACTCTCTGCCAAGGCCTCCATATTTAATAACTTTCAGATTTTCGGCATTTTCATTTTCGATTTTCATCATCTCTGACAATGCCAGTCGGCTCAAGAAGAGCAGGCACTTTGATGCTGGCAAGAGACCGGCGGATTATATCATCATTATCTCTATATTATTAGTTTCAATGTAATAAAATAAACCGTTATGTTTTCAGCATAGCGTGAAAAATTCCAGCTTTATGAGATTATTTGCGGGTTACCCTTATTTAACTGAGTCCAGCCCTTCAGAATTTGTAATCCTTTAATCGCCTTTTGTCACCCGTTGAGTGCACACCATCGTTAATTATCTCGTTTTTGAAACCACATGGTAAATTCTCACATATTTATCTACCTTATTGTGAAGCCTGTGACTACTTCAATGGTAGCTACTACAAGTGGATTTCAAATAAAGGTGCTGACAAGACCCAATTGACCAAAATAGGCTTCTCTTAAGAAACATATTTGCAAAATCTGTATAGCTTGTGGAAGCGGATAAAATATATGTTAATTTTGAACATATTTCCCAGAACTTGGTTGTTACCGAAACACGTTTTGAAAAGAAAAAAAATCTCAATACAAACTAACGTTAAACTAACCTCTTACCTTGAGTTCTAATCCAAAATATCGGCATTAAATATCAACATACGTTACGTATTTAATTAATAACAAGAACATCTTATTTGAATGCAGAACTTGGTTGTTTTTTATTTTCGATTACTCAACTCAATTTTGAGTAAGTAGAGAATTGCTTCATATTTTGCGATAAATTACAAGCGTTGTGTCATCGCGCTTCTTTTGTATGCAATCTGACAATGACCGCGGTTTAGGTGTTGTCAACGTCTGAATGATGGGTTCGCGTTTGGCGACTCTCTCATTATGATGGTAAGCGATGATGTGGTCGATGATTGAGCACGCTTGTCTTGAAGTAACCTATTTACTTTTGACTTGAAGACACACACGTTATACTCGTAGCTATCAGAAAACACAGACTCCAGCAGATAATTCCATTTCTTAGCTGTACGTAAAATGAAAACGTCCGGCGCGTTCTGAGGGGTCAGCGGTCAGCCATTAGTTTCGACCACTTCACCGACTGACTTAATATTTGATTGACTATCTTTAGACAGACAATCGCTTCATGGAAATAATGACGGTGACAATCAGTCAAAGTTTACAAAAATGTACTGAAACTGTTTCGACACAAGACAATTTTTAGTGTTCCGTAGTCAACAAGTAGTGTTATGGTTTCGCCATGTCCATCTATCTAACTGCCTGTGCGCGACTTAGCTCAACGACTCTTAGTACTAGAAAGTTGTATCAGAATCAGAATCAGAATCTTTATTTGTTAAACATAGGTATTTACTTAATGGTCTTAGGTTAACATATTTGAGCGCTATGTTTGGCTCGAAGGCATACTTTTAATTAATATGTAACTTAATGAAACTAAAATAGTTAAAAAACTAAATAAAACAAACAATAAAAAGGAAACCAGAAATAAACTAAAAAAATATTAAAAAATATCATTTATAAAATCTTGAACAGTATAATAACATTTTTCTATTAACAGAGAGGTGACAACTTTCTTAAATTTTGATAGGAGCATATTTTTGATACTATCGGGTATTTTATTATAAATTTTCGAAGCTATTCCCAAAAAGCTCTTTTTCATCAAAGTGGTTCTGCATTTAATGTTGCACAATTGATTTTCCTATTGAGAACGCATTGGAGTTTTTTTTACAACGAACATTTTTGTAAAAAGGTGTAAATTCATTTTAACGAAAAAAACTTTCTCGTAGATGTAGCTGGCTAAGTGAGTAATTTTAAAGATTTAAAATGGGTTGCATAAGATTTGGTAGTTTTTAAGCCACACAAGGATTGAATACATCGGTTTTGCGCTTTAAAAACAGTATCTCTTTCAGTAGATTGCCCCCAAAAAATAACACGAAATCTCAGAACTGATGCAACCAATCCGTGATACGCTATTAAAAGTGTTTGTGTATTAACTTCTTTTGACAGCTGAAATAGTGCATAATATGCAGATTTATTTCATTTTAGATACATTTATTTGGCCATTTTGTCGGCATAATTAATATGTACCCATTACATATTAATTATGCCGACAAAATGGTAAAATAAAATCTTACACTTATACACCTACATAAACTCACGCTTCTTCCCATGGGGGTAGGCAGAAACTATAGAACGCCATCTGCTACGCTCCTTACATACCTACTCCTTCACTTCCCTTCACTCTTAACTCGACTCAGAATTCTTTGTTTAGTCATACGATTTTTTTTTTCTGATTGATTCTCAATTTTTACTGATATTAAGTCACGTACATATAAAGACAACTACAAAAAAAATCAAAGTGTCGAAGTACCGTATTTTGGAACAAAAAATATTATATTAATATTGGCCTTCACCATTTCCTTGATACCGCCCTATTAACTAACTGATGTAAAATAGGAGAAGATAGCCTTGTTCTTCTATTAATTACCATAGTTTTGCGCTCAAAACGCTCTCCTGTAAAATCTTGATTTTGTAGATAACCGTATATACCTTGTGGCCGTCGAATAGAAAAATGCAAATTGTCTTCACTACCTTAGACAACTGTCAGTAGTCAGTGTGTTTTTGACAGTTTGGTATAGAAACTTTCTTCTGAAATAGTCTACATAAAAAAGGACCTAGACAAAGATCGTTAGAAACGAAAGACAAAATTACAGATTGTAGAAGGATTTCTACGGTGCGATGTCAAAAATGGAGAAACGAAATGTCAGTTTGTGTAGAAAGAGTCGTCTATTCTTCGAAGAAATAGAAAGCGGTTGCGCACCTGACCTTTTTGAAGAACATCATTAATGAGGTCACTATGTGTGTGTGTATAAAATCTTAAAATATGTTTTTTGGGGTACCGCCCCTGCACTTAAAGTGGGGATGATCTTTTTATTTCTCCTCTATCCCACTGTGTGGGATATCGTTGGAAAGGTCGAATAAAAATATTGCGAGTGTGTCGAAACCATTTTTCGATTCAGGGATTCGTTTGCGAAATATTAAGCTTTACGTGCTAATCTTGTTAGAGTTATGTGTCCCCCTGCCAGCTAAATGGTTGTTTTTGATTTGTGAAGAAATCATGGCAGTAGTACATATAAAAAGGAAAACTATTACAGCTAAGTAGGCTTTACAAGTTAACGAGTAAAGGCTCGTGCAGACTGAGGCGATATCGCGGGGGTGACAGGCATATTGCTGCCTGTAGCTCCCGCGATATCGCACTAGTTTGCACGAGCCTTAATAGTCGACTCACTTACATTTGCAATTAGAGAATTGACTGTGACATATAACTGTGCCATCGTGAGGAAACCGGGAAGTCCTAGAACCAAAAATTCGAAGACATGTGACATCTACTAACCCGCACTGGGCCCGCGTGGTGGATTACGGCCCACTCCCTCTCACAGAGAGGAGGCTTGTGTCCCAGCAGTGGAAACATTATAGGCTGATTATGTTATTCTATTGAAGCATATATCGATATACGACATGTTTCAGCGTTTCAGTGGTCTGTTTCAGTGGTTCTCCCATAGGAGAACATGTTTTTTAACTAGAATGTGAAGTTTGTTCTTGGATAAATGCATCCCAATTACGGAACCTTTCATTGTGCGTGATCCGACACGCATTTGGCCGGTTTTTTCTTTACCTGTCTATGGCAGAAAAACTTTTTTGTCTCTGGTGTGCGTGTGTAAATAAGGTGTAATTAAAAAAACTTTGAAGGGGTCATGATGAGTACAATACTTATCATTATGAATAACTTTTACTGTGTGACCACCCCTGAAATCGCGAAAAATGCAATGTATGATAGCCACTGAATGATTTTTATGCATCAATTTGAAAACTAAGGCCCGCTTGTGCCGATTCCGGTGTGAATCGGCACAAGCGGGCCTTAAGAAAGCAGCGGCCGGCAGCGGCGCGGCGAGCTCTTTTAGTGAGAAATAATTTTAAACTTTATCCATATAATTAAAAGACCAGTATCGCTTGAAAAGCACGAAAAGATTGAGAGGCCGCCCGCAGTGCCGCGGCCGCACTTGTTGTCACCGGTACTGCCCGCATCGCATCGCTGCCGGCCGCTGTCGGTCGCTGCCGACTGCTGCCAGCCGCTGCCGTCTCGGTGTCAATAGGCCGTTACTGTTACACATACATAATATAAATATGTATTTAAATTATCATTCAGCATCTGTCAACTTCAAACAATTCTCAGAAATAGAACGATGTTAACGCTGAAGCAATTTAAAACATCGTTCTATATTAAATTTGTTTAGCGCAGACGTATTCAGTGAATTGTGGTGCAAGCGGGCCTAAAAGGAAAACACATTTGAGCGTAAACCGCTCTTTCAAACAAATTCGGACGAAGCATTGACATTGACTGGCAGTAAATACGTGTCGCGGAATTTGGAATTTTCACGTTCACTGCTTACAATATACAGCATGTCCCGAATTAAGACGACACGGTTGGCGTAATGGTTGAGCGATCGACTGCTACGCAGCGTGTCGCGGGTTCGATCCCCGCACGGAACAAGTATTTGTATGATCTGCAAGTAATTGTTCTGGGTCTGGGTGTTTGTGTTTGTGAGTTTCTATGTTTGTAAACGCACCCACAATACAGGAAGAAATTCCTAGTGTGGGACAACGTTTTATTAAAAAAAAAAAAAAAAAAAGGGGACTACAGGACCTAAACGCAAATTTTGTAAGTTTTATAATGCCTACAAGTATATGATCCACTGCAGTAAACAAAATCACAAAAATATATGATATTCTTAAGGATATATGCTAGGTAGATAGTGTGTTGAAAATATAATTATAACTAATTTGATACGATAGAAAAATATCACGAAGATACCTCTAAAAAATTCTTTTCACGATTAGAAACTATACTAATATACATGCAATCATTCTGATTTTTTGTCAAGTTATTCTTTAAGCAACATATTAGCATAATAGTGTGTTATTGTTTTTATACAATCTATAGCATTTGTTGTAAATCGATCATTGCTTCATATTTTGCAATAAATTACCAGCGTTGTGTCATCGCGCTTCTCTTTCTTTTCTATGCAGTCCGACAGTGACCGCGCTTAACGCACACCACCGAACACCCTAATTAGAATATTATGCAACTAGCTTCTGCCCGCTACTTCGTCCGCGTGTAATTGCGGCTCCCGACCCACCGCGTCGCATCGCATCGCCCGCCCGCGCTATTACTTCGTTATCGCTTAGCGTTCTTTCTGACTTTATTTCTTTTGACTCGGCTCCCAAGGGTCGTATCGTAATGTTAAGCCTTTAACCTTTCTCAAGAATTGGGTTATAAAATGCAAAAAAAACCTTTTAAATCCTTCTGGCAGTTCCAGAGATAATCGCGCATCATCTTTCGATTTTACCCATGTTTTGATTGACTAATTTGAACAAAAATGGTTATTGTGAGTTAACTATAATCGTCACCCATTTACTCCGCGGACTTTTTTGGGTAATGATGAGTACTATAAACATGTAGTATGTTATTTGTATGTATAATTAATCATTTTCGCAGCGCACGCTATACAGTGACTTATATAGGCAAATTGTTGATACCTTGGGTTGCATTATTGTTAATTTCGTAACGATATCTATTTTTAATGAAAATAAAACACAACCCATGTTACTAACTGATAATTTAGCTTTCTATTAGTGAAAAGATGGTTAAAATCAGCCAGTAGTTTCGGAGCTTATTCGGAACAAACAAACAAACAAAAAAATCGTTCCTCTTTAAAATATTAGGATTAGTATAGATACAGATAATCATAATACTTAAATAAATTATTGTTTATTTATGTGTTATAATAAGTATTGATTGTGGTCACATTACAAATCTACGCACGCAAACTTCGTTCATGTTTTGAATCTACTGCGGAGTGTCTGTATGTATTTATTATTTATTTATATATACTTTATTGAGCACCACAAAAATACATAGCAAATAAAACAAATTATTTAAAAATAAAAAAACCGACTGCAAAAACACATAACTGAAAAGAGCAAAACAAGCAACAAAAGTTACACCATATTTTAGGTTATTGGTTTCTTCCCGCCTGCGATACAAAAATTCTATAGATTATAATGCTTGTTTTTCTCTTTTCAGTTATGTGTTTTTGTAGTCGGGTTTTTTGTTTGTTAAATAATTTGTTTTATTTCAAACTTTTTAGTTTTATGAATATATACATATATATGGAATTGACTCATTACTAGCTTTGATTTGATATCAATATTGCTATAAAAAATAAAACTTCCCCCCATTTTTTTGTATTTGCAGATGCAATATATAAATATTATAATAGCCTATGACACTCCTACAATGAAGACAAATCTAACGACACCTCTTATGTTAAAATCCATCAAGCCGTTTAGGCTACAGAGCGTGCCAAAGAATTAGACATACATACATACTCTCGAAAAACATTACCCTCCTTCTGGGGCAGTCGGGTAAAAATAAATCAAACACTACAAAACTGCTACTTCGAATAAAAAACTACTACTGTAATTTACGTAGTGTTAATTTTTTTTTTTGGAATTATATAATACCTACATATATACGCATTTTAAGAACCGGCTAAGTGCGTGTCGGACCTCGCACAATGAAGAGTTCCGTAGTTGGGATTACTTGGGACGAATTTATTCTAAAAACAAACTTAACATTGTAGTTGAAAAACCTGTTCTCCCATACATCGATATATGTCACGGTCAATTCTCCAACTGCAAATTTAAGTTGGTCGACTATAACTTGTTAACTTGTAAAGCCTACTTAGCCGTGATAGTTTTCCTTTTAATTTCATTATATGTACTACTGCCTTGAATTTTTTCACATCTCCATAAACAACCGTTTAGCTGGCAGGCGGGGAGGACACCCGACTCTAACAAAAATTAGCACTTTAATGCTTAATATTACACAAGTGGATCCTTGAATCGAAAAGTGGTGTGCACAGACCTGCAATATTTTTGAACGGCCTCTCCAACGATAGTCCACACCATGGGGTAGACGAGAAAAAAAAAATATAATAAAAAATGTAAAAATCTCACACGGATTTCCCGTGCAACAGGCAAACGAGTTTGCGTTCGTATGTCTACTACAACTTTCAACTGGATTGACATAGGAATAATTATTTATTTATTTATTTAGTACATGGTAGACTTACAGCTAATAAAAATAGACAAAAAATGAAACCATAGTCACCAGAAAGCCACGTATAGACTTATAATAATAATTAGACTTATTTATGGTGTGAGCACAAAAACAAAAAAAACACATCGCCTTAATATAAGTAAGAAGCAATATAAATACTTGGTTTTACAATTATATGAAATTATAAATATTATTACTTTTATTTTTTTTAAACTTCCTGAGGAAACCGGCATGTCCTAGAACCAAAATTCGAAGACATGCCAACCCACACTGGGCCCGTGGTGGATTACGGCCCACTCCCTCTCACATAGAAGAGGCCTGTGTCCCTGCAGTGGGAACATTATAGGCTGACTTTATATTATATTATTATAGATTTGTTTTTTCTGGCGTCTTCTAGGCCCCCAAGTCGGGAGTCTGGGCCCCACTTGTTAGAAAAAAGATCCGAAGTAGAAAGATACCCATAAAACACTGCAAGTCTTTACCAACGGCTTCATGTGCTTTCAGCTATAAAACTGATCCTTCACGGCGTTATATAAGAAAGAAAGAAAGAAAGAAAGAAGGAAAGAAAGAAAGAAAGAAAGAAGGAAAGAAAGAAAGAAAGAAAAATAAGTTTAATTTTCGCACGAAACACACAACAAATCTGGAATAAAACAAAATAGATCAACATATAATGACAAAACACTAATAGTCGGCAGCTGCACGTCATGACTGTGACGAGAAGGCTTCCACTCAGCATGATGCTGTGCTATGAGGGACCCACAGCACTGCGCTAATTTTCAGTGGTCACCCGAAACAGACGTACGGAATTCAAGTCAGGTTTAATGAGTTGTACATAATTATGTAGGAAACAAAATAAAATAAAATAAATAGTAGGTACTTAGAAAGTAACCAGTTACAAACTCAAATCACCCATGAGTAGCCAGAATGTCACAGCAACCAATCACAAACTAGTTAATAATTCGTTAATATTTCGCGTCGTGTACAGACCACCGTTGAAATACTGGTGACATTCTGGCTAAGAGACTCATTGGCGACTTATTTTTTTTTTTGGGTGGGAAATTATCAAATAACTTCTCCCACTCTGGGCGGAGTGGGAGGGTGTGTCAGACTCTTACTGACTAAAACCCACCCGTGTTCCTTCCGTTGCTTGTGTTGCCAGGGGCCTCGGTATCCCTTCTGGACTTTCCCACGATCCCGGCAGAAGACTCATTGGTGACTTGACTTTGTGAGACGATACTATTGAGAAGCGTCGTAGACGATGGGTTTAAAACCGGAACAAAGCAAAACTCGACGGCAGAAACTCACCACTTTTACGTCAGAAAACTGTTTCATACACAACTTTTCTCATACAAAACTTTTCCTTCACACTGAGGTCACGGATTGTGTGATTGTAACTGCGCCCTTTTGATTCACACTACATTGGCTTCTTCCACAATTACGTTTAAAACAGTTTCGAGTAAACATGCGTTAGTGTGTCTCACTAATGGGTTTTAACAGTGGTTTCAACACTTTTGACATTGAACGCAAAAAGGTTTGCACACAAGTCGACGAGACGGTCAAAACAGAATATGTGGCATCATAACTTCACACTTCCCTAAAGGGTTTGATGGAGGTGTATGCAATACACACTGTTTTATGCCAGCTGTGTTTGACTCTCGTGTATTAAAATAATAATAAATATTTTATTTCAGATAAGATTCTTAGGATGTTAGTAAAAATCTTAACCTAATGTTAGTAAAACCACACTATATGTGCGGCGTGTGCAGCCGTATTCAGTGAGCCAGCATGGGGCTGTCCCACCTATCACACAATACACTCAGGATGCTATAGGAGCTAGCACGTACTCTACCGAGAATGGAAGCGCACCGTTTCCGTATAATGGCATGAAAACCATCAACCCTGGCCTCAGTGAACATCCCGGAAGCGCTACAAAAGCGTGGTAGATCCAACAGCATCCTGAATACATTATTATACTGGACACGCAAGGCGTTGTATGCCCTCAGCGAAAAATCTGACCCAGAGACTGCACGTGTAAAAAGACTGGCAGTATGCTCTGAAAAGGGTGTTTTTGATTTGCGTCGTACAACGTACAAATCTGCGGATCAGCATATTACCCCGGACAGCCATTGCCCTGCGTTCTCTTTCTATGTCCAGGTCATCATTCAGGTCATGAGTGACACAGTGACCCAGGTAATTACATTTTGCTACTCTAGATAACGAAGTATTATTAAAGCCAGCCTATTGCCATTTACAAACCCAAATTCTGGAGCCGACATCTGGGGATGATATTAAATCACATATGATGAGACTGAGCAACTTCTAACTGTCCCAAGATAGACATTACATATATAATGTTTTAATGTTAGCAAAAATTAATTAATTTTCTACAAACAAATATATATACATAAGTACATATTATATTACATATTCACTATATCCGTGTATCCCACTATTCATGTGTTCACTCATAAAAATCACAATCACACTCACAAATAGAAACACCCTCTCACACTCACTCACTCACCATTTCACCCAACACAAAGAGAGGTGCAGATCATTAATAAACCTTAAATAGAACCTTAGACTATTATTATTCGCGGGCTTGCGGACGGTGAGCAATGGGTAGCTCACCGTCCGGTAAGGACCAGGCCCGGGTCGACGGCGCGTTGTATTCCACGCGCGCCTCAAAGAGATGTCGTCAGCACATAGTAGGGGTCCACTAGGGCCGATGCCTGCCGGGGTCGCGGGAAGGTACTTATGGGTCACCGAGGCCCCCGCAACACAGGCAACAAGAAGGAATACGGGTGGGTTTTAGTCAGTAAGAGTCTGACACACCCTCCCGCTCCGCCCAGAGCGGGAGAAGTTATTTGATGACTTCCCACCCTCAAAAAAAAAAAAAAAAGACTATTATTATTCCTGTTTTGTAAAATGCAAGCATTTAAGAACTCTAATGTAATGTAACTCGAGGGATTTGGCGCTGTCAGCCGAAATACAGGTTCCTCCTAGTTCGGCTCCAGATGTTCAAACGTTTGTGTACGTTTGTTTTATCATATCACATAACTGTGATGCAATCTAAGTACTATTTTTATGAAATAAAGCTTTTATTAATATTAAAAAAAAAAAAAAAAAAACCAGTTTGAGTTGTACAGTTCCACCAGGGTCTCGAAGTGGCTCTTTTTTTTTTGGGTGGGAAATCATCAAATAACTTGTCCCGCTCTGGGCGGAGCAGGAGGGTGTGTCAGACTCTTACTGACAAAAACCCACCCGTATTCCTTCCTGTTGCCTGTGTTGCGGGGGCCTCGGTGACCCATAAGTACGAGTACCTTCCTTCGCCGAAGTCGCTCTTGACATTGAATTATAATAAGACTGAATATCTGCTACAGATATCGATTGCTTAACCAAATGTAGTTAATAAAGTAATATATTTATAATTACATATATTTACACAGACTTACATAAACATAAGTGTTCACTATATTTAGTAGGTACATAAATAGGCCACATCATAGTTGCATTAGCTAGTAAATGTATTATAATTTAATGGTGATATACTATGCTCGTCTTACAACTACTGATATATGTTCAAATCATAGGCGAGGACGCTGGCACACCTTTTTTTGTTTTTGGTTGGGAAGTTATCAAATAACTTCTCCCGCTCTGGGCGGAGCGGGAGGGTTTGTCATACTCTTACTGACTAAACCCCACCCGAATTCCTTCCATTGCCTGTGTTGCCAAGGGCCTCGGTAACCCTTTTGGACTGCCACGCGACCCCGGCAGGTGGCACAAGTTAAATCTAATTGGGTGCCAGAGCTCATCGAAAACACTCTTTTGCCTAGTTGTAAGTATGCTCTTTTGCCTAGTTATGTAGTTGCCATGCTGGCAAAATTTGCAGCTAAAAACGGAAAAAGAACTAACATAATTTTGGATTATTCAGAAGTTTTACCTAAATTTAAAAATAAGTGTTATGATGATTGGAAGGAATATTTTGACAAGCGCTCTTTAGACAAAGGGATCTGGTATAAAACCATCCAGAGTCAGCCTTTTCGTGTGCCCTGGTTTGTAAATAGTAATTTAAGCCGAAAACTAGTTGTTACGGCTCATAGACTCAGATCTGGACACATTCCATGCAATAAGTTTGCGTTCATGATGAGAAAAACAAACTCGCCTAACTGTGTGGAGTGTGGAGTTGTTGAAGACTTACATCACTTATTGATGGACTGTGTTCGGCACGAGTCTGGGAGACATGATTTGTTTAGGGTTTTGAGTTTGAACAGACTTGAAATAGGCACATACCATAAAATCCTGGCTCAACCGAATGGCGATGATGCGGCCAGTCTGTTCAGGTTCATGGCCCAGATATGACCAACGTGTACTTAGGGTACGATGGGACTGACATACGCATTGGAATTATAAATGTCCCTAAACAAATAAAGAAAAAAAAAAAAAAAAAAACGCTGCATAATTTTTAGATAAATGTTTTATTACAATTGAAGTTAATAACATACTTTTTTTTTATCTAGTGTATCTTGAGAAAACAGGGAAACAAAATACAATGTTACAATAAAGTTCACAGGCGTGATTGGTATCGAAATGTCAATACTGATATTATCATAATCATCTTAGTCAGCCTATAAACGTTCCCACTACTGGGAAACAGGCCTCCTCTCGTTAAAAGGGAGTGGGCCGTAATCCACCACGCGAGACCGAACGGGTTGGTGGATGTCACATGTCTTCGAATTTACGGTTCTAGAACATGCTGGTTTCCTCAAGAAGAGTTAAAATTTGTAAGTTTGTATGTACAGGGTAATATCCGGAACTTCTGATCTGATTCCTAAATTTTTATTACTAATGGGAAGTTACAGTATAGCCGAGTATCATAGGATATTTTTTATGTTAAAACAAGAAATATCAAAGCTGACAAAGTGTGGCAGAAGCTAGGGATGAATAAAATCGATTGTGAAGTGTCTCTAGTTAATTTAGTCTCACCTTTTTTTTTTTTTATTTTTTTATTTTTTTATTTTTTTTTTTTTTTTTTTTTAGGGTGGGAAATCATCAAATAACTTACCTTTGCTCATGAAGTTGTAGGAAAGAGTAAACAGACTAATTGAGTGTTCCGATAGATGTTTTAGTTAGTGGATGGATAGTTTAGAGCTGCGACCAATATTCTAGGAAGCCATCGAGAACGATTAACCTGTTAAGCCCCGCGCGACTCCGATTCGATGTCGAACAATAGAAAATCAATTGTGTCTCATTAGCTGTCCTTGAACAATTAAAAATGTTTACATTATTATTTTGCTATAACTAAAATCGATTTCATGGTTCCTTTGCCCGATTCGGGTTTTCATCATAGTTTTGGCTTACACCCTAGAGTCCAATCTCAAAAATTCACTATTTATATTTATGCCATTCATCGTGGTAATGTTCCGGCCTTTTGGGCAATTTTTCTGTTGACAGCGATGCAGATGAATTGATTGATGCCCAATGAGCTCATTGGGCATTCACCCTCTTTTTACCCGACTGCCCCAGAAGGAGGGTAATGTTTTTAAAATACTTGTACCTTCATAAAACTATTATTTTAAGACTTGTGTTTATAGCGTGTATTAGAAATGCTTGGTTATATTTTAAGGGTGTACTGGGACCCATCTACAGGCAACTGCAGCCGTCCTCTACCATATTATTATTATTTACATTTGCACGTTGATGTGACGTGCAAATGTCAAGAAATATTATTAAATATAACATTCTCTGTGTGTAGCAAACTTATGTGAGCATCTTGCATGCAAGTCTTTTCTTGTATGTATTACACATGTTTAAGGCGCTGACAAGACCCAAATGACCAAAATAGGCTTCTCTTAAGAAAAAAAATTGCCAAATCTGTATATTTGTGGTAGCGGAAAAAATATATGTTAATTTTGAACATATTTCCCAGAACTTGGTTGTTATCAAAATACGTTTAGAAAAAAAATCTCGATACAAACTAATGTTAAACTAACGTCTTACATTGAGTTCTAATCCAAAATATCTGCATTAAATATCAACATACGTTACGTTTTTAATTAATAACAAGAACGTCTTATTTGAATGCAAAACTTGGTTGTTTTTTTATTTTCGATTACCCAACTCAATTTTGAGTAAATAGATAATTACTTCATATTTTGCAATAAATTACAAGCGCTGTGTCATCGCGCTTCTCTTTCTTTTCTATGCAATCTGATAGTGACCGCGGTTTAGGTGTTGTCAGCGTCTTAAGCAAATAAATATTATCTTATCTTATTGACGTATGTAAAAATATATTGGAAAAACAAAAAAAAAATAATACGTCGTTTTTTGTATCTAATGCTTTACTACTACTCCGAAAATGTATTGTTTACTAGCTGCGCCCCGCGGTTTCACTCGCATTAGTCTCGATCCCGTGGGAATATAGGGATATAAATTATAATATGCCCTAATTCAGGTCAGGGTCTACCCATGTGCACTCTAAATCTGGTCAGCCGTTTCAGCGTGATGCCGTGACCAAGGGAAATAGGGATTCATTTTTATATACATATATATTATATGGATTTATAGTAATTCATGCAAAATCCCTTAAAAATAATGAAACAGTTTTTTTTTCACTGATGGTTTTCAATAACGTTATAAACTCTTCTAAAAAAATATGCAAACTGCTTAAGAAATAAATGTCCTTAACCCCAAAATAATTGAAATATCGAAAGAAAGTTAAAAACTAAAATCTAACTAGGACAAAGACGCTAACTAAAAAGGAATAAACAAGACATAGTAACAATATAACATTGGTTTCGGTTTTCATATAACCAGAGTCACACGTAATCATTATGATATACCTACCTTAATTATATTATGTTCATTAGTAAATTCAATCACGTGAATATACTTATCTAAATGTCCCTAGTCAAAAATCCATCCTGTAAATTGAATTATATCTTTATTATTTTCTAATTACAACTTTTTAACTAAATAGGAAACATTAATATACTTAACATAAAAAAAATATATAAGACTGAAATAAGCCCATTAGAAGCTCGCACTAAAATAATATTTACAACTGAACATTACTGGTGCAAACGAGGTAGATTTATGAACCATCAACTATGATGTGTTTATTTATAAAAGGAACGTAAAAACCGCCATGTTTATTTTATTGAACGCGCTAATAGGTGACGGACAAGGTGTTGCCACGTATAAATAACTTGTGGCGTAGATTTATTAATTAATTCGTTTAGGATGATTTAAACTGATTATAGCAGAGGTCGATTTTTTTTGTAATTTATACTGGTTTTGATGGTAAAAAGAAAACAAAAATATTGGTTGTTTGTAAAGTCGGTTTACGGACGATAATTTTACGTGATAACGAGAGAGAGATGCGTCACAAGCCGAAAGCTTAGGCCGATCGTGCCTCTCTATCGCTTGTTCCGCGCTCTCGCTGCACCCACAAAAAAGTGTCACGTTCCACCTGAGCCAAGCGTGCAATCCGGCGGAACGTGACACTTTTTTGTGCGTTCATCGATTTATAAGAATTTATCACGTCAATAAAACTTTTTGATTCTGATTCTTTTGAACCGTAATAGGTACACACTTGTTATTTTTACAGAGTTTGCACTACTATGACCGCTATAAAAATAATAAGAATAAAATAAAGTAAATAATTAAAGGGGATGCCACACATACAAGAAACGTGTTAAAGAAATATATAGTGTTAAATATTGTACGGTGGTACGGATGCTTTAGCGTGCAAATCGGACTTGGCCGCTTTTTGCACCATTTATTTAATTTTTATTTAACCTTTTGGAGTCTTTTTGTCTCAATGAAAATAAACATTTTCAAATTAGGTTTATTGTGATCTTTGTTTAATTTGAACAATAGACACAACAGATTAATTTAGGATTATCCTTTATCAACACACGAGAACTATGTTTCAATTACTGTTATTTTTAAGGCATTTTATTATTTTATTTACCTTTATGTTCTTAATTTTAAGGTTAACCTTAACATTAAGCACATAAAGGAAAATAGTAGTATTTTGCATAAATTAATCAATTCTAGCGTCACTTGTTTCATTATTTTTTTGTTTGTCATCATAACTTATTTTTGAAAACAATGCCAGTTAACATGAAATGAAATGACTTTTATTTCTGTAAGTAGGTTTGTACATACAAACACTTTTACACGTCAATCATATTAAAAAAAAAACTAGATGAGGTCGGCGTTTCCTATCTGACTACTCTGAGAAGAAAGGCTGAAACAAACTCAGAGGTCTCTTTTAAAGTCCAGACATAATCTTGGTCAGATCATGTGAAAACCATGTACCTAGATTCTTGTCTGAAATGGTCTTTTGAGGAGAGAACCACACAGATTAAGTGGACCTATCAGTGCTCGCATTTGTCAGTAATCGTTCAGCTCAATTCAGAACTTAAGGAGCTCAACGATTCGACGAACAATACCAAAGAAAGGACATTTGGGTAGGCCGCTTAAATGACTTAAACTGCCAGACCAAGATTAAAACTAACTGAGAGAAAAAATTAAAACAATAACCCACATAGTCTTCACATTCTCAATAATTAAAAAAAATATCATATTTTAAAAAGTAAATATTCATGTAATAGACTAATTGCCAGTTTTTGAGAAAACAATTAGTAATGTTCCTTGTAGTTTTTCAATGAAATCCCTCATTGTTTTTCAGTGTTGTCTGAACACAAACTTCATTCATTACTTCTGTGGGAATATTATAATATTCGGTATTCTTAATAAATAAGGTTTTTAAATAGATATTCAAAATATAATATTCAAAGCAGACAAATAATTATTTGTATTAATGTTTGCTTTGACAGTCTTATGTTAGACGATTTCCGTTTCCTAATTTGTTTATGTTACATTTTCAGGTATCTAACCTGAAAATGAGACTGAATACTACTATTTTAGTAGTTTAATGAACAAGGCTACATTGTGCGAGAGGGAAACAATACCCAATCAATCAGTGTTGTTCCTTTCAAGACCATTATTTTTGTACGTCTATTGGTAATGCAAAAGAAACTTTATGTGTGACGCATGAAGTTTACTTTAGATAGATAGATAGAATACTCTTTATTATTTACACCATAAAAATTACAGCTATAAATGTAGAAATTTTACATAGGGTGACACAATGGGCGGTCTTATCGCTAAAAGCGATCTTTTAAAGACAACCTTTAGGTTTAAACGATTAGGGGGGATAGGAGAGACAATACTGCAGGTAGTCTGTGGTGTACCATTCACATATATACAACAAATACATACATACATAAAATATATTAAAATTATCTATATAATATATTCAATAATAATTAATCATAAAACTAGCGCTAAGAATCAAAACAGGTGCAAAGAACAGAGAAAAATAAAAAAAAATATGTGTTTAAGGAGAGATAGTGTTTTTTTACCATAATTTAAAAAATGGACAGAGATTGAGCACGCCTTATCGACACGGGCAAGGCATTCCAAAACCGTACTACTTGAACCGTAAAAGATTTATCATAGAAACCATGTTCTTTACCATTTTCTTTGTGAAACATAGTCAATTATAAGAACTAACGTGTCACGCTCTGATTCGCGTTCAATGTCACGTGACCAATGCCTATATTTTTACATAATTGTTGATCAAAATGAAATTGAGTTTTGATATTTTTAGATCAGAACCTTTCCTTCAACCAAATTCATAAATATTTTCTTACATTGTCAATTAGCCTATTGTCGATATTTTGCCATGCCGCCATAACACCCATGCAAAGCAGGGTGCGAGTCTATACATATTATAATACAATCGTAGCGAAGTAACTTGTCAGTACATTGAATATTTTTGAAAAAAAAAAAAGTTTCTTGCCGGCTCTTCTCCATAGGAAACAACCAATTGGAACCGTGCACCTAGCTTCTGACGTTTCATAAGTGCCCATGTAGGTTTATGTGAAATAAAAATATTTTGATTTTGATTTTGATTTTTGAAGTCTGGGATCGATTTTAATGCCAAAGATATAGTTTTTAGATTTTTTGTCTGTTTATCTCAATGTATGTTCCAGTATCACGCACTGTTTGTCTCAATGTATGTTACAGTATCACGCACTGTATGTCTCAATGTACGAGTATGTTCCAGTATCACGCACTGTTTGTCTCAATGTATGTTCCAGTATCACGCACTGTTTGTCTCAATGTATGTATATTCCAGTATCACGCACTGTTTGTCTCAATGTATGTTCCAGTATCACGCAAATTCTACCGGATAGATTCTGTTCAAATTTTGCATAATATATATATAAGTCCGGTCAGTCGGTAGGCTATATATTATCACGCTATTTGATATAAAGGGTGGGCAATATTGCATTATGTTTGTCTAACTCTATTAATAAAACATAAAATTCACGCCTTCTTCCCATGGGGGTAGGCAGAAACTATAGAACGCCACCTGCTACGCTCCTTACATACTCACGCCTCCTTTTACTACGTTTACGTTCATAAATCTGGTCATACACGCACGCTGGTTGCGAGTACTACGCACCTGACCTTTTTGAAGAACATCATTATTAAGGTCACTATATGTCTTTCTGGGGCGTCCCCTCCCTCCTCCCGTCCACTCTATTAATAGTTTTCAGTAAATTGTAAAAAGACCAGCCAAACGGTTAGAACATTGCAGATAGTTACAGATTTAAACTTTTAAATGATTATCATCACGCTATATCTTTATGGCTTTATGGCTAAGCAGTAAATCATTATTTTTATTAATTTATTTTTATTTTATTTAACAGTTTATGTACACACATATAAACAGACAAAAAGAAAGGAACAGAAAAATACGTACAAAGGTGATGCTTATTTCTAATGAAATCTCTTCCAGCATACCTGATATCATGATATAGGTATACAGGTTGGATTTTTGAGATGGGACAATAACCTTAACCATTGTAGCTACACGAAATCGGTCTTAGGAGACTGTCCTTAACGTTTGAAATATATTGATCTGCATACACAGATTTTGAAAAAAATGTACAGTCAGTAAGAAAATTGGAATCTTTCGCAAAAATTTAGAAACCAAGTTCTTTAACGCAGCTTGCGGTAGGAGTGAACTGGCAGAAATCGTCACCCGAAAAAGTGTTCATACTTTTTTTTTTTTTGAGGGTGGGAAATCATCATATAACTTCTCCCGCTCTGGGCGGAGCGGGAGGGTGTGTCAGACTCTTACTGACTAAAACCCACCCGTATTCCTTCCTGTTGCCTGTGTTGCGGGGGCCTCGGTGACCCATAAGTACCTTCCCGCGACCCCGGCAGGCATCGGCCCTAGTGGGGGTCCACTAGGGCCGATGCCTGCCGGGGTCGCGTACTATATTATGTGCTGACGACATCTCTTTGAGGCACGCGTGGAATACAACGCGCCGTCGACCCGGGCCTGGTCCTTACCGGACGGTGAGCTACCCATTGCTCACCGTCCGCAAGCCCGCGCCTACGGTGTCCGGAAATCCGCCCGGGATTCCCGACGCCCTGGGCGTCTCCTGCGGCGGCTAGGGGCGAGAGGGCGCGAAACTTGCCTTTCCCTCAACCGTCCCGCCTCCTCCTTAGCGAGCATTACTGCTTCGCAGAAGGCGGTGACGGCTGCCCATGCCCTCTCGCTCCGTACCATGGCCTGAACCAGGGCCGGACGCGAGAGGTCTCTGCCGCCGATCGCCTCCACGAGGACACGGCGGTGCTCTGCCCAAGCCGGGCAGACCTCCACCGTATGCTTCACCGTGTCCTCCGGGCGATCCACACAGTGGTGACACCCGGACGTTTCCTCCCGCCTTATCCGACACAGGAACCTCCCGAAGCTGCCGTGTCCGGTGAGGACCTGCGTCAGGCGGAAGGTGAGGACGCCGTGGCGTCTCTCCAGCCACTCCTCAAAGAGGGGACTTATCGCCGCAATCGTGGCGTGCCCAGCACTGGGTTGCGACAACCGTACTTTCCATAACGCCATGAGATCCCGCCGGAGCTCCGTCCGTTGTGCCGCGATTTCTCGCGGCAACGGACTTACGCCCCGGCGTTTCGCCTCCTCGCGCCAATCCCATACGTGCGCGAGGACTTTTGCCTCCAGATCCCATGGCGGCAATCCGGCAAGGAGGCTCGCTGCCTCACAGGAGACCGTGCGGTATCCCCAGACCATCCGGATGGCCATGACCCTTTGGACCGCGCTCAACCGGCGGGCTGGCCGCAGTGCCAGAGAGCGCGCCCATACAGGAGCCCCGTAGAGGGCCATGGACCGCACGACCCCCGCGTAGAGCCTCCGGCAGGAGGCGTTTGGACCCCCTAGATTGGGCAGGAGCCGCTTCAATGCAGCGCCCGCCCGCTCCAGTTTGGGAGCCAAACGTCGGAAATGCTCCACGAAGTTCCACCGGCTGTCGAGGACGAGTCCCAGGTACTTCATCGTCGACTCGACGCCGATAGAAACCCCTCCTACCGTTATTTGGGACCCCAACGGTGGCGCGTTCCGAGGACCATGAAAACACATGGCCTCGGACTTGTGCAGGGCCACCTCGAGTCCCAATTGCCGGATCCTTTCGACGATTGTCGCAACCCCGCGTGCCGCTAATTCGGCCGCCGCCTGGTGCGACCTCCCCTGCGCCAGGACCAACGTGTCGTCAGCGTAGCACACTACGCTGACGCCGCTAGGGAGGTCGGCGCGCAGCACCCAGTCGTATCCGATGTCCCACAGATACGGCCCCAGGACCGATCCCTGTGGGACACCGCACGACATCTCTTGCTGGTTCCACACTCCCTGGTGACCGGGGTAGATGACGGCCCTGTCCGTCAAATAGGCCTCGACCACACGACAGAGGTAGGTCGGCATCCGGTGATACCGGAGTGCCTCCCTGATGCAACT
This sequence comes from Atethmia centrago, assembly GCA_905333075.3. Lineage (NCBI taxonomy): Eukaryota > Metazoa > Arthropoda > Insecta > Lepidoptera > Noctuidae > Atethmia > Atethmia centrago. The sequence goes on from HG995385.1 coordinate 24,340,429, forward strand.
CCAGGGCAGGGTATTGACGGCATTGGCGATGTCTAGAGACACCGCCAAGACGACCCCACCCTGGGCAACAGCATTCCCCGTCGTCAGGGCTCGCACACGCATGATGGTGTCCACCGTAGAGCGCCCTCTACGGAAACCAAACTGGCTCTCCGCCAAATCCGGCTCCACCTGCACCAGCTGGCCGACGAGGCGGTCTGCAATGACTCTTTCAAAGAGCTTGCCCACCTCGTCGAGCAGCACGATGGGCCGAAGTGTTCATACTTGCGAATTTCTTCTTATTTGGTGAAAATTAAATGCAAGTCACATTTTTCGTCATGGGTATCGTATTCTTAATAAATTCCAGATGGAAAACCCAATAACACTGCCTGAGAATCGAATCCAGGACCTCATGCTCAACGATAACACTTGCGACAACTATACCAAAACGAGGCAGTTTTTATGAAAATGTGGCTGTTGTTTTAATATATATTAGTGTGTTACGACATCCACGTGAACGAAGTCGTGGGTAGAAGCTAGTCGCTAGTAAAGAAATAAATAAATTACTAAGCTTAAAACTTAACTTTTATTAAATATGGCCTGGCCTGAGGGTTTAATGAGGCCTTGGCAGAGAGTACAGCTTTGTGCCCTTTGGCGTCGAGACCTTCGGTCCGTGGGTCTCAGTGCGCATAAGTTATTTGCGGAAATCGCGAAACGTCTAGTTGATGTAACTGGTGACCGAAAAGCTGGCGGCTTTCTCACGCAATGCATCAGCATTGCAATTCCGCGAGGAAATGCCGACAGCATCTTCGGTATAATGCCCCGAGGGCCTTTTTTAGGCTTAACTTGGTTTTAACTAAATTTAGTTAATTTTAATAATCATCTTGTAGCTAAAACTATGTTATTCGCCATCGTATTTTTTACGTTTGCGAAAACCATAGTTTTAAGCAATCCTTTTTTCATCATCATCATTTCAGCAGAAAGACGTCCACCGTTGGACATAGGCCTCACCCAAGCACCGCCACTTCGACCGGTTTTATACTTCCCGCATCCAGCGGATTCCTGCAACCTTCACTAGGTCATCGGTCCACATTTTAGGAGGCCTTCCAACGCTACGTCTTCCGGTACGCGGTCGCCACTCCAGAACCTTTCGGCCCCATCGGCCATCATTCATTCGAAATTTACCCATTAAACGATTTAAAAGCTGTATTAAAACCAAACTTTGTAAAAAAGGGTACTATACAATTTCAGATTATTTAGAAGACAAAAAAGCTTGGGATTGAGCTGCTCGCTCTGATAAGCTTTGTGCTAAAACCATAAAATTTGAAGTTTAAATTATGCAAAATCATCATTATATACAACTATATGTACATATTGACATTGATGAATATTATAAGCAAAATTACGTGAATATTTATGTACCTTAAAAAGTATTATACGAGTATTACTTTAATTATTGTGAATGTGAGCACTATGTGGGTCATTTTTATTTATTTCTTGTTGTTTTTTTTCTCTTAGTTTTAATGATGGTCTGGCATTTTGAGTTCTTTATGCGGCCAACCCAATTGTCCTTTCCTTGGTATTGTTCGTCGAGTCGTTGAGCTCCTTAAGTTTTGAGTTGAGCTACACGGTTACTGACAAATGCTTGCACTGACTGGACAGGTCCACTCAAATTTGTGTGGTTCTTTCCTCAAAAGACCATTTCAGACATAGATCTACATGGTCCTCACATGATCTGACCAATATTATGTCTGGACTTTAAAAGAGACTTTGACCCTTGAGTTTGTTTCGCCATTTCTTCTCAGGGGTAGTCAGATAGGAAATGTCGACTCCATCTAGCTTATTTTTTAATATGACGTGTAAAAGTGATTGTCATATCCTATTTACAGAATAAACAATTTCATTTCATTTCATTTCATCTGTTCTGAGAGCAATGTGCCCTGCCCAATGTCACTTGAGTATGGTAATCCTTTTTTATGAGCACAATTTTATTATTCTGCTCGACCAAATAACACAGAGGCGTTTGTATACATTTTCTGGAAACTACCATCTTTACTTCTGGGCAAATAACGTGATCCCTCCTGCGGAGTTAAATAAGTGGTTAATTAACCGAGACAATAACAGTTTACCCAATGATATTATAAGTAAAATATCGGTCAAGTACGAGTCGAACCACGTACAATGTTCTCTTGTAGGGTTGAATTTATCCCCAAAACAAATTTAACATTGTAATTGAAAAACATGTTCTCCCATACATCGATCAAATTAAGTTGGTCGACTATTACTCGTTAACGTGTAAAGCCTACTTAGCTGTGATAGATTTTCATTTAATTTCGTTATAGGTACATTTATACTACTGCCGTGATTTTTTTCACATAACCAAAAACAACCATTTAGCTGGCATGGGGATGGACACTTGACTCTAACAAAAAAATAGCACTTTAAAGCTTAATATGACCCAAACGGATCCCTGAATCAAAAAATCGTTTGCACAGACCCACAATATTTTTGAACGGCTTATCCAACGATACCCCAAATCATGGTATAGACGGGTCTGACGTTTCATAAGTGCCTATGTAGGTTTATGTGAAATAAAAATATTTTGATTTTGATTTTAGAAAAAAAATATCATCCCAACTTTGCGTGCGTGGAGGTACCATAATGTTTTTTTTTCCAGATTTTATTTTACCACCTTGTCGGCGTGATTTATATGTGTACCAATGCCAAATTACAGCTTTCTAGTACTAAGGGTTTCTGAGCTAAGCCGGGGACAGACAGACAGACCGACTAAGAGACAGACCGATGGACACACAGACGGTAGGACATGACGAAACTATAAGGGTTCCTCGTTGTTTATGGAACCCTAAAAATCGACCTAGTGCGAGTCGGACTCACACACGAAGGATTCCATACCAGTGCCACCGTACAAACACCCCCTTTTTTACTTATCATTTTGTTGTTATAGCAGCCATATACACAATGTGAAAGCAAGTTTCTACCGATTGCGGGTCAAAAGATACAACCAGTTGACAGACGGACGACACCCTTTAGGTACAGAACCCTAAAAAGAGGTATCTCAGAGGAAGAGAGAGGAAGTAAGTTATACCCGCAAGTGGCACGTTAAAGCTTCGGCTAAACCTGAGCGACCACAACGCGGGAGGCGGGAAGCGAAGCGGGAGCGACTACCGCGCGGCGGTGCAAGCAGTGGTTGGGAAATTGTTTACACAAAGTAAAGCGCCTGTCTGGCTTCGAACCTACGACGTGCAACTCGTAAGTCACGGCTGTTACCACTAGGCCACCACTGCTCTCGGCTACCACTGCTCTCAATAATATCATTGGTTTACCCTAATCAATATTATTATTTAAAACACTTTACAAACATAGAAGTAATAAATACACTAACGTTAACACGTTGAAGGGAAACAGTGAAAAAACAGTTTTGTAATAAATCGTATAATGGAGATGGAGAGGTATTCCACCTGTCGTGCGTGTGGGATACATTAAGGCAATAAATAACGCGCTCAAGGAAAGTACGAAGCAGAGTGAGCACATTGCAGCGGAAAAGATATGTCTAAACGAACACGTACTAGCACATTGAGCATAACTCCGTTGACGCGATGCCGATCCCGCGCAGTCCACTATACGTGTGCGTTAAACTTAAGGCGCATTTATATGACTTTAGTGACTTTTAGACTTTTTTAACTTATAATGCAAATAAGTTATGCAAAAAATATATGTTAAATTAGAACGCACACATCATTATTATTTATGTGAATATGTAAGTATTGTAGTAAAACATATTATGAAATAAATTCAGGAAGTAATATCTGCCCAAAGCATTAAAAACGTTATTACTTTCAAACTACATACGACATTATGACGTTTTTTTTTTGTATGAACAGACTATTTTATTATCTATAATTCTATCAGTAATTTATTCAAATATTGATATTTTCGTTATTAAAAATAAACATTCCCTACGAAACCGAAACGCGGCGCGGCGCTTGGCGTGAGCGCGACGCGCAATTGTATGACCAAGGTCAACAGCGATTCCTCGACCCTTAAAGCTGCATTTTATACTATCATAGTGTAGCGTTAGAAGCATCTATATACTTGTAAACCTATCCTTGACGTTGTCATAAAAATAAACAAGGCCGTAATTCCGTCATCATCCTTATTGTTTTTAAGTTGCTTCAGAGAGATTCCAGTCTTGTACGAATTGTTTCTGTTGGATCCTACGAGATTGGTGGGTGGAGGAGTGGAAATAAAATTCCAGTTTCCATTATAAAGTCAGTTGACATATGACATGAATATTAAGCACAGTGACAGTTTTTATGTCGCTTCCACACACTCGTCGAGTGGCAGGGGAAGTAGCGAGGAAAGGAGTAAGAGACGTAGTGTGGCCACGTTACTCGTCATGCCGCACGTCATGCTTCTCGTCGTTGGTTTTTTGGCGCGAGTCGAAGGACCGGCAATACGAGCGCGAGTGAACGGCCACATAATCGCGCGGATGCAGTCCGCAACGAGCGCTCGTTGCGAAAGCACGTCACAAGTCATTTATTTTGATGAATAGATGTCATCCACCATCTCCGTTGGCGAGGATGACGACGTCGACGTCTTTTTATGACGTTTAAATAATTTGCATAGCGCGCTCGCTGCCAGTTTCGACGTCCATTGTGTTGGAAAGGCGAGCGACGTAGTGCGGAGCGTCGCGATTAATTGCGTGGGTAGAGCAGTGTGTGGCCAGAGAGGGCAACATCGCAGCAACGCGAGGAGCAGCGCGTGGAGCAGTGTGGCAGCGACATTACATAAGTTATACAGAACATGAGTTATTGCCATGGCGGCACGGCGCGGGGAAGACGACTGGCCGCTACACTCTATGCACGGGGAACATTGTATTTTACATTGTTAGCATTATTGTTACCTGTAGTTCCTACAGTTTTTCTAAATAAATCTGTTTTTATTTTGAGGATAGTATAAAGAAATCCAACAGAGTCTGCCCTTTTTTTTGGGTGGGAAATTGTTATATATGTAACTTCTTCGGCTCTGGGCGGAGAGGGAGGGTGTGTCAGACTCTTACTTACTAAAACCCACCCGTGTTCCTTCCGTTGCCTGTGTTGCCAGGATCCACGGTATCCCTTTCGGATTTTCCCGCGACCCCGGCAGGCATCGGCCCTAGTGGACCCCTACAGTTGTGCTGACACCTCTTTGAGGCGCGCGTGGAACATAACGCGCCGTCGACCCGGGCACTGCACAGTGGTTCCGCGCCCTAAGAGAGGCGGTCATAGGGTTTCGCGAAGGTAATGACTGTCGTTATCAATACTAAATATTATCATTATGCTTTTTTGTAATACTTCATGTTATAATAAAATGAAAAAACCGAATTAATGTTAAAAAACTTATTTTATTAGAATAAATAATGCATTTATTGTACTTGACGAAATACTTACTAAAATACATTAAAGGAATTGGAACTTAATAACTAATAAACATAAGTAATTTCCGCTGAAATAGCTGAATTAAAAAAAAACCTTCTGGCAGTGTTTCCATCGTTGGATGTGCCACTTCCTCCACTTCGCGATTTGTCGACTATTAGACCAAGTCATTGCCTAAACTGTTGCTGGACATGTTGTTTTTTCTGTGCAAGAAGAGCTTTATCGTCTGAAGAACGCGCCTGCCATTTTTTGAAATCTAATCTATAGGTAACGTGAATAAAATATTCAAAGAATCGGATATGCGAGTGAAGAGGAGATAGTCCAAATTGATATTTACTACTGTCTACAGTTTTGCTACATGATTTATCTATATCATTCATGTCTTTTGGAGTTAAACCACAAATATAGCACCTACTACAAGATATATCACTCAGAACACTGCACACTTTACCATCAACCATGGTTAATTGTAAAGAATGCCGCACCTTTATTTCACATCCATTGTGAGTGAAAGATGATGGCTGTAAACTGTCAATTTTAGTCTTGAAATAAGCTTCTTCTTGCACGGAAAGGTCTTTCGATTCTTTGGCAAATTGGAATCGATTAGGCCTACAATACCTGGTGGAGGAAGGGCGCGGGTTTTTCCAAACTATTTGGTCTGGGTCGGAAGTATTTGACTTACAAACTAATTGGAGAGGACAATATGAAGTAAGAAACATATTGCCATCATCCTCGATACCAGAATCACCAAAACACTGTTTATATTCGCTCCCGCCCCGTACTCCCATCGAAACCCCATTTTCCAATTAAAACAAATTCTTTATTAAGGTCAATATTATTTAAAACGTGTTTTTGGGATTCTAGTATCCGGCATGCAGTATGGTCTAACAATGATTGTAATTCTACTTCGGCCGATGATTCCGTGATAAACTCTTGCGATGGATAACACCGCTTCTTAGCTTCCAACACTTTTGGATAAGATGGTAATGCATTCGGTGATTTTGCATTAATGAACTCTTTCATCATAAGATACTGATGTTTAGTCAGTTTAGTCTCAGTTATGAGAGACAAGACTTCATCAGTGTTGAAATTTAAAGAAGCGTAAGCGGCGTCAGATCGACATGAATCATCCAACAAATAATTGATCGCGGAACTGTCTACTTTACTTAACTCTGCAAGCCTGCGGCGTTTTGATCTCTTGCTACACTCTTCAAAGTCCTTCCTGTGCTGATGCTGTTGAGTGCTCGTCGAAGCCTCTGCTGCTGGCCGTTGAGTGTCGTGGCTCCCTGCTGCTGCACAATTTGACAGAACGCAAACTTCAATTTCGTTCAGCCAGTCTCCGTACTTAGATACCATGCGAGATTGATTGCGAGAGACTTGCTTCCAAATAGCTACAAATCTAGTACAAAGATTAGCAACTCTTTTTTCTAAGTCATCAGCAACCAAATTCTCAACGTCAGGCAGTAACTGTGTCAGGGCTTGAAAAACTCGACGCCACCGTTGCAGTTTGGAATTGCTGTCCTTCATAGACAGCCAAGTATCTAGTACAAGCATTCTTTTAAAAGATCACTCAATACTAGTACCTAAAACAAAACAACAAACAGTTAAATGCGGATCAAAAACAATACATATTTCGTAGCAAGTGCTACGCGCCCAGCCGCTCGGCGTAGACCCTGGCTGCACCTTACAGATGCAGCATGCTGCAAGTACTTTTTTTAAATTCTAGTAGTAGAGATTTTAAGCGACATTTTTATACCTAATTCAATGGCACAAGTAGATACAAACATAAGTAAAAGCTTCAATATAAAAAAAATACAGAAATAAATACGCAAGAAATGCTGCGGCGTAGCACTCTATTAAAAAAAAAATGGTGTATTAAAAATGCAAAATAGTAAAGTAAATTAATAATACATACCTGTAACTTGAATGTCCATTGCAAAATAACAGGTCACAAACAAGTTCGATCTTGAAAACACGCGTCGCGTCTTAGGGTAATTAGCGCTTGGTGATAACACGGTTGATGACTAATTACATGTGTTTACTTCCGATGCCAAAAAAGGAATGTTGCGAAAAATAGATTGCAAAACCTTTTATACCCTCAGGTAGTATGACAACTAGTGGGTAACTGAACCAGATATAATGGCTTAGCTCAGTCATTGCCATTGGAAGCCTATGACCTACTAACGGGACCACTGTGCACTGGTCCTTATCGGACGGCGAGCTACCCATTGCTCACCGTCCGCAAGCCCGAGCAACAGTGTCGCCCTAGTGAAAAAAAACCGGCCAAGTGCGTGTCGGATCGTACATTGAAGGGTTTCGTAGATGAATCTATCCCAAAAACAAACTTAACATTGTAGTTGGAAAATATGCTCTGTATACATCTGTATACGTCACGTTCAATTCTCCAACTTACTGCAAATGTAAGTTGGTCGACTATTACTCGTTAACTTGTAAAGCCTACTAAGCTGTGATAGTTTTCTTTTAATGTCTTTATATAGGTAGGTACTACTGCCATGAATTATATCACATATCCAAAAACAACCATTTAGCGGGCTGGGGGCGGGGACCTTTGAATCTAACAAAAATTAACACTTTAAATCTTAATTTTGTCAAGGACCGGCTAATGAGACACAATTGATTTTCTGTTGTTTGACTCCGAATCGGTGTCGCGCGGGGCTTGACTGGAAGCCAAGGATCGGAACCATTACGCAACTGAATCGAAAAATGGTCGTCCCAGACCTGCAATATTTTTGAACGGCCTATCCAATGATATAACTGAAGTGTTACGGGGTAGATTAAAGAATAAACTGTATTCAGTAAAACTGCTTGTATTTCTGCCTACCACGGCACTTCTTTAAAACAATTACAGGTACAAAAACAACAATAAGGACTATGGACAATTTGCACAAGTAAAACAGAAAATATAAAATAGTTGGAGCCGACTGGGTGAGACTAGCGTTCTCAAAAATTCTGGAAGCTATGCGTGTCGCTATACCGAGCGCGCATTCGCCTTGAGGCAAGGTCGAACACTGGGGTCGTTGACCTCTCCCAGTGGGTTCAAAATAATGCACATCACGGTCCGGCCACGTTCGGTTCCGAAGATTTCCGACCGTGCCCGAATGTGTGTTTCGTTCCCCAATCTGGACGTGCATTCGTTTTACATATATAAAGTTGTGGAGTGTAAATAACTGTGTGTAATAATAATTGTAATATATATAGAAATATGTCCATAGATATTTTGTGTGTTATAAATATAGTAAATAAGTAATTGTTGTGAATAATATATAATGTGCTAACCATGGTATAGACAATAATTCCTCGTTTGTTGTCTATGACGAACAAAACGTAAATATGACAGCTGACATGTCGAACGAGGAATTATGTTAGGTTATGTAATGTGTTGTGTGTAGTGTTTACAATTAGCTTTTAAGAGATATAATTAAGAAACTAATCGTTCTAACCACTACACTACTCCCCCCCTGAGACCGTGGTTACTAATTACGGGCGATAGTAATCAGGAAATCGTACAGTGCGACCGGTGCGGGTTTTTCTCTCGACGATGTTGTTTGGCGGCGGAGGCGTGTTTGCCCCCGTTGATGTTGTCGTCGAGCTGGGAGTGCTGTTGATGTCGTTGTTGAGGTAAGCGGGCTTCAACCTATCTACAGTGACTGTTGTCTCTCTCCCCTTAACCTCAATTTTAAAAGTTTTGTCGCCCCTTTTTAGCACCTTGAATGGCCCGGTGTAAGGTGGGTCGAGTGGTCGGCGCACGGCGTCATGACGAAGGAAGACGTGGGTTGCCGCAGCTAGACTGCTGGGCACATAGAACGGCTTCTCGCCGTGTCGACTCGCCGGTTCTGGTGACAGCTTCGCCATCAGAAGTCGGAGTCTCGCCGCGAAGTCGGTGTAGTCTACGGTGCCGGTGAGTGAAGGGCTTATGAACTCCCCTGGGAGTCTGAGGGGCTCCCCGTAAACTAACTCGGCTGCTGACCCCTTTATGTCCTCCTTCCAGGCGCTGCGGATGCCCAGCAGCACCAGAGGAAGAGCCTCGGACCAGTTGGTGTCCGTGTGGCATCGGATTGCCGCCTTCATCTGGCGGTGTAGGCGTTCGACCATGCCATTGCAGGCTGGGTGGTACGCCGTGGTTGGCCGATGCTGGCTACCGAGGAGTGCTGCGATGGAGCTGAACAGCTTGCTCTCAAACTGCTTGCCCCTGTCGGTAGTGATGCGATGTGGGCAGCCGAAGCGAGACACCCAGCCAGCGATGAAGGTGCGGGCGCATGTCTCAGCCGTGATGTCGGTGATAGGATATGCCTCAGGCCAGCGAGTAAAGCGGTCGATGACGGTGAGGCAATACCTGAAATTATTAGATACTGTTAGTGGCCCTACTATGTCCATGTGGACATGGGAAAAACGTTGGGAAGGAACAGGGAAAGGAGAGGTGGGAGAGGATATGTGCCGCGTGATCTTATTTCTCTGGCACTCTATGCACTCTCTGGTCCAGGCCCTGCAGTCCTTCTTCAGGCCAGGCCAAACGAAGCGTGCGGAAATCAATTTGACCGTGGCCTGCCTGCCAGGGTGGCTCAGCTGATGAAGCTTCTGGAACACCTGCCTTCTGAAGGGTTCTGTAACATAAGGGCGGGTGTTACTGGTGGAGACATCGCAGTGCAGCTCCGCCCCTGAGTCGGGGAAGCGCACTCTTTCCATCTTGAGCGATGTGCTGTTGCTTGCCAGGAGGCCTTGAAGCTCAGGATCGCTTTCCTGGGAATGAGCAAGAGCCGTGTAATCGAGCGACGGAAGTATTATTGCCTCTACTCGTGACAGTGCGTCCGCCACAACATTGTCCTTGCCTGCAACAAACTGGATGTCTGTGGTGAATTGGGCTATGTAATCCAGGTAACGAAATTGCCTTGGTGAGCAATTCTCCCTACTATGCGCGTACGCGTATGACAGGGGTTTGTGATCCGTGTAAATGGTGAAGTGTCTACCTTCAACCATGTGCCGGAAGTATCGGACTGCGTCGTAGATGGCTAAGAGCTCCCTGTCATACGGGCTGTACTTTTTCTGTGATGCTGATAAACGCCTGGAGAAAAATGCCAGCGGTCGCCATGAATGACCTGCCTTCTGCTGCAGTACTGCGCCTATTGAGGTATCTGATGCGTCTGTAAATATAGCAAGCTCAGCATTGGGGTCTGGGTGTGCTAGCAAGGCAGCCTGGGACAAACCATGTTTGCAAGCATTAAAAGCATGTAGCATTTCCTCTGACAAGCTAATTGGCTGATTTCCTTTGGTTTTAGGCCCTGAGAGGACAATGTTTAGTGGTGACTGCAAGCGAGCGGCTTCTGGTACAAAGCGGCGATAAAAATTGAACATACCCAGGAAGCGACGCATCTCCTTGACGGTCTTGGGAGCTGGATAGTCCTGGATCGCCTGCACCTTCTCCGGCAAGGGACGAACACCTTCTGCGGACAACTCATGCCCTAGAAAGGTGATGGAGGTCTGGCCAAACTCACACTTAGCAGAGTTAACCAGGATGCCGTAGTCAGATAACCGCTTCAGGAGCTGGTGCAGATGCTCGGTGTGCTGGGCTGCCGTCTCTGAGAACAGGAGAATGTCATCTAAATAACAGTAGCAGAACGGCAGTCCACGGAGCACCTCGTCCATGAAACGCTGGAATGTCTGCGCTGCGTTCCTGAGACCAAACGTCATATACGGGAACTCATACAGCCCGAACGGTGTGGTGATTGCTGTCTTGTGGATATCAGCTGACTGGACAGGTATTTGGTTGTACGCTTTAATTAGGTCAATTTTACTGTATATTCTGCTGCCAGCCAGCTGATGTGAGAAGTCCTGTATGTGCGGGATGGGGTACCTGTCCGGGACAGTGCGGGCATTCAGTGCTCTGTAGTCTCCACAAGGCCGCCAGCTGTTGTCCTTCTTGGGAGCGAGGTGAAGTGGTGAGGACCATGAACTCTCAGACGGTCGTGCCGTGCCGCTCGCTAGCATCGCCTCGAACTCCTTCTGAGCGACCTTGAGCTTGTCTGGTGCGAGACGGCGAGGGCGACTGAAAATGGGCGGCCCTGGTGTGGTGCGGATGTGGTGCACAGTACCGTGACTAACCTGCCTTTGTTTTCCCGCAGGCCTTGTGATCTCCGGGTACTGCCGAAGAAGCTCATGGTACTCTGTGTTGCCACAAACCGACTTCACTGAGGCAATGTCAGCTGCTGAACCGGTTGCTAGAGACGCTGTGGAGGATAGCTGGGTTAGCCCGTCGATGAGGCGGTAATGCTTCAAATCCACCAATATGTTATAATGCGCCAGGAAATCGGCGCCTATGATGGGCTTTGTGACGTCAGCGACCACGAACTTCCATGTGTACACACGGCGGAGCCCTAAGTTCAAATGGAGCTCGACCCAACCGTATGTGTTGATGGCGGTTCCGTTGGCCGCGTAAAGTTGGTACGTCGTCTTGCTGCGCCGCTGCTGTAGTGCTGTACGTGGGTACACACAAAGATCGGACCCTGTGTCCACTAGAAATGTGGTTTTAGTGGACCGATCTGTGACAAATAGGCGGCGTGGTTTGTTGGGGCAGCCATTTGCCGCTACTTCCGGCTGCCGGTGGCATTTCCCGCGAACGTACACGGCGTTGTGCACCGCGTGGCCTTGTCTCTAAAACTATTGTGGTACCAGCAGTGATCGTCGTTCCACGGGCCTCTAGAGCGCGAGCGGCCGCGCCGACTAGGGGTCCGTTGTCTGCCACCACGCCTGAACCTATCAGAGGATCGCGAGTGGTGATGTACCTGACCACGTGTTTGAAGCGCCGCTACCTGTTTTGTTAACCCAGCTATGCATTGTTTCAGCTCGCTGATCTCGCTGCAGGTGTTCGTGCTTGCCACGGCGGGAGGTGATGTGAGCGCCGGGGCGGGCGCAGGCGCGATCTCGTGCACGCGATCGGCTAAATCTGCGACAGACTGGAGGGCAAGATTAGGCTGTGACGCGATAACCGTCTGGATGTTGGTTGGCAGCCTACTCGCCCACAACGTGGACAGAAACGCCTCTGGCACATTTGGTCCAGCCAGGGTTTGAAGGTGCCGTAAAAATTGAGAGGGTTTACGGTCGCCTAGCTCCTCGTGGGTGAGGATTTGTTGCACCCTTTTTTCGCGTGAGTCGGAGAGCCTACGTATTAGCTCGGCCTTTAGCTTTACGTACTTGTCCTGGGCTGGCGGGTTTTCGATAATGTCCCGCGCCTCCACCATATATCGGTGATCAAGCTGGCCCACGACGGTATAGAATTTAGTGCTGTCGGCGGTAATACCGGCGATCGTGAACTGACCTTCAACCTGGGCGAACCAAAGTGCTGGCTCCTCTGGCCAGAATGGCGGCAATCTGACGCTCACTCTGCAGACGTCCTGTTTCTCTGCCGACGCTCCTCCAGTCGTCGCTTCTGCTGCTCCGGTTGACATGATGTATCGTCAGGCTTCTGTGTTCTTCTCGGGGTCACCAATGAAGTGTTACGGGGTAGATTAAAGAATAAACTGTATTCAGTAAAACTGCTTGTATTTCTGCCTACCACGGCACTTCTTTAAAACAATTACAGGTACAAAAACAACAATAAGGACTATGGACAATTTGCACAAGTAAAACAGAAAATATAAAATAGTTGGAGCCGACTGGGTGAGACTAGCGTTCTCAAAAATTCTGGAAGCTATGCGTGTCGCTATACCGAGCGCGCATTCGCCTTGAGGCAAGGTCGAACACTGGGGTCGTTGACCTCTCCCAGTGGGTTCAAAATAATGCACATCACGGTCCGGCCACGTTCGGTTCCGAAGATTTCCGACCGTGCCCGAATGTGTGTTTCGTTCCCCAATCTGGACGTGCATTCGTTTTACATATATAAAGTTGTGGAGTGTAAATAACTGTGTGTAATAATAATTGTAATATATATAGAAATATGTCCATAGATATTTTGTGTGTTATAAATATAGTAAATAAGTAATTGTTGTGAATAATATATAATGTGCTAACCATGGTATAGACAATAATTCCTCGTTTGTTGTCTATGACGAACAAAACGTAAATATGACAGCTGACATGTCGAACGAGGAATTATGTTAGGTTATGTAATGTGTTGTGTGTAGTGTTTACAATTAGCTTTTAAGAGATATAATTAAGAAACTAATCGTTCTAACCACTACATAACTATGGGATAAACGAGAAAATAGCATTCCCACTTTACGTGCAAGCGGGTAGTTACCTTACAACTTTTTTTTTTACAAATTTGTCGGCGTGATTAATTTGTATACCCATACCGAATAACAGCTTTCTAGTATTACGAGTCTCTGTGCAAAGTCGGGGACACACAGACAGACACAAAGACAGACAGACCGACAAGGAGAAACTATAAGGATTCCTTGTTGACTACGGTACCCTAAAAATGAACTGAGAGCTTATGCGAGTGTAATTTGCCCCACCAAAATCAATTAGTTAGACAAATTGGACGACAAAATTGTGAACGTGCTACAAAGAAGTATGGTGGATAAATACGGAAGCTTTTACATGTATTGGCACATTGTATCCAGCTTATCCGGTTATCAGGCAGCGTAGCGCTTTGAAAGGGAAACCAATCAAAATAAATCCATAAGGACCAAAGTCACGAATTCTCGATACTTACCTACTCGGATTTGAATGGAACACTGCTACACGAATCTTTTGGCGCTCAAATGACATTGACAGGGGCACTGAGGGTTGCGTAGTCTAAAGACGGATCCAATGACCCAAATCAAATGTCAACAAAACTCAACTGCCAGTATCATAAAACAAACAAAGCAACAATGAATTGATAGACATATAATCGTCATACACATTAATGTATTCACAACTAGCTACCCTGCCTGCTTGTTTCGCACGGATGTTACGACCTGACAAAACATCGACATTTCTATATTCAATACTCAATTCTTTATTGCATTCCTTAAGGCGCTGACAAGACCAAATTGACCAAAATAGGCTTCTCTTAAGAAACAAATTTGCAAAATCTGTATAGCTTGTGGTAGTGGAAAAAAATATATGTTAATTTTGAACATATTTCCCAGAATTTTGTTGTTACCGAAACACGTTTTGAAAAGAAAATCTCCTTACAAACTAACGTTAAACTAACCTCTTACCTTGAGTTCTAATCCAAAATATCTGCATTAAATATCAACATACGTTACGTATTTAATTAATAACTAGAACGTCTTATTTGAATGGAGAACTTGGTTGTTTTTTATTTTCGATTACTCAACTCAGTTTGAGTAAATAGAGAATTACTTCATATTTTGCAATAAATTACAAGCGTTGTGTCATCGCGCTTCTCTTTCTTTTCTATGCAATCTGACAGTGACCGCGGTTTAGGTGTTGTCAGCGTCTTAAGTATTACTTAGAAGATGGTATAGAAAGTAAAGATCAATATGGACCCTATCGGCACAGCAAAGCTAGGAGAGCGGAAGAGGGCTTTTTTTTTTTTTTTTGAGGGTGGGAAATCATCAAATAACTTCTCCCGCTCTGGGCGGAGCGGGAGGGTGTGTCAGACTCTTACTGACTAAAACCCACCCGTATTCCTTCCTGTTGCCTGTGTTGCGGGGGCCTCGGTGACCCATAAGTACCTTCCCGCGACCCCGGCAGGCATCGGCCCTAGTGGACCCCTACTTTGTGCTGATGACATCTCTTTGAGGCGCGCGTGGAATACGACGCGCCGTCGACCCGGGCCTGGTCCTTACCGGACGGTGAGCTACCCATTGCTCACCGTCCGCAAGCCCGCGCCTACGGTGGCCGGAAATCCGCCCGGGATTCCCGACGCCCTGGGCGTCTCCTGCGGCGGCTAGGGGCGAGAGGGCGCGAAACTTGCCTTTCCCTCAACCGTCCCGCCTCCTCCTTAGCGAGCATTACTGCTTCGCAGAAGGAGGTGACGGCTGCCCATGCTCTCTCGCTCCGTACCATGGCCTGAACCAGGGCCGGACGCGAGAGGTCTCTGCCGCCGATCGCCTCCACGAGGACACGGCGGTGCTCTGCCCAAGCCGGGCAGACCTCCACCGTATGCTCCACCGTGTCCTCCGGGCGATCCACACAGTGGTGACACCCGGACGTTTCCTCCCGCCTTATCCGACACAGGAACCTCCCGAAGCTGCCGTGTCCGGTGAGGACCTGCGTCAGGCGGAAGGTGAGGACGCCGTGGCGCCTCTCCAGCTACTCCTCAAAGAGGGGACTTATCGCCGAAATCGTGGCGTGCCCAGCACTGGGTTGCGACAACCGTACTTTCCATGACGCCATGAGATCCCGCCGGAGCTCCGTCCGCTGAGCCGCGATTTCTCGCGGCAACGGACTTACGCCCCGGCGTTTCGCCTCCTCGCGCCACTCCCATACGTGCGCGAGGAGCGGAAGAGGGCTAAGTAGCAATTCAAGCAATTTAATATTATTAGAAATTATTAGATGTGTTTAATTGGGTGTATAATTAAATTATGTAGGTATATATTATTAAGTTTGTGCATATAGGTATAGTATATACCTATTAGCTATTTTTAATTTATGTAATGAATGTAGGTAATTAATATGAAATTCTAAGAAATATTTCCATTATTATTAAATTATGTTATTTTAAATATTTTCATATTTATATTTGATTTTCTATATTCCATATTATATTATATTATATATATTTTATAATGTTTGGTGTATAAGACAGAATAATTTTAATTTTCTAAAAAAAAAATATATTTATTAAAAAAAAAAATATTTGTTATATTTACTTTTAGTTCAAATGTCCACATAAACCTTCCGATGGTGGAAACCGCATCAAAGTCAATTTTATTAGGTTAAGAAAATCAGTCTATCTCTCAGCGGAATGCGCTCCCCCAGGAAATCAGGATGGCAATAAACCGATTATCTTTTACGGTTCGCGAGCACATTCGTATGAAGCTGGCAGTATCATCACAACGGTAATGTTTTCCCATGGTTTGTCTTATCTGTTTTAGTATATTCGTGTATTTATTTGTTATAAAATATTATATAAAATATATATATATATATATACATTATATTTAATATTTATAATAGGTATAAATATAGTACTTATAAGTAAAGTTATAATAGGAATAAATATTTATGTTAATATAAGGTTATACATAATTATGTATAGCCTTATATTTAAATAAATATTTATTTCACAATCTTCGTTATTGCACCTACCACTGTTTGTCACCTAAAGGTTGGCTGGTAGAAAATGCCTATGGCATTAAATCTGCCTCTGTACATTTGTGTGCTTAAAGTATTAAATAAATAAAATAATAATAATAAGATCTACGTAGCCATACAGACTGACACAAAAACTGACCTTATTAAATAAAACCTACATAAAAAGGTCCTCGCACGATTCCATATTTTTATCAGCGAGTTTATTTTATCGCGAGGATCAATTCTGCCGAAAAAAAACCCCATTTAATTAGGTTGCCTTATCTGTCAGATAAACTGAAGTATGGGCTTTTAATTGTAATTGGCTTATAGGTTTATCTTGATGTGTTTTATGACTGTAATGTGTATGGGTAGAATCGATAAAATATGCAACTTTTGAAAGGTAATTTTAGGATTGCGGTTCATTTTTGATCCGCCTACGCTTGTTTTCGTAAATGATGATTACAATTGAGAGCCTTTATTTTTTTAGTTAAAGCTGTTTTTTTTTCGTGAATATAAATTAGCATTGATTTTTTTTTATGCTTATTGAACGTTTATTTATAAATATTTATTCCACAAGTTTCGTTATTGCAACAACCACTGTTTGTCTCTGCATCACCCAAAGGTTGGTTGGTAGATAATATAATAATAATATCAATAATAACCTTTCTAATGATATCAAAAAACAGTATATTAGGGTTTTAGGGCACAAAACACAACATACACGTAAAATGACCTAATTTTGCTTACCTGAAAATGAAAATCAAACGTAAAAATATTGTTCAAAATTTTTATTCATATATTCCGCCCTAGCCTTAATTACAGCTCTTTCCATGGACCGTCTTAATTTTACAACGAAATCTTGAGGAATAGCGTTCCACTTCTCATCAATCGCAAGTTGAAGCTCTTGGATCTCCAAGAGCTTCAACTTGCGATTGATGACTACGCATCCGGACTTCTTGTCCGAACTCTTCTTTTAAGCTCGTCCCAGGCATGCTCAATCGGATTGAGGTCAGGACTACGAGCTGGCCACTCCATTGCGGTGATTCCAACATCTTCCATGTAGTCGCGAACTGTTCTGGCTACATGCGATCTGGCGTTGTCGTGCATAACGATAAATTCTTATCCCAATGGCCAAGCAAGCGGCCTCGCATATCCTTCGAGCACTTCTTCGACGCATCGTACAGCTGTCAGTCCTCTCGAACTCGGGCCGTTATTCGCCCCAGTGACGAATACGATGTCCATTTTAGGGTGCAGCATTATGCCACCCCAAAACACGATCCACCTCCAAAAGCAACACGTTGGCTTATATAACATTGCGCAAATCGCTCTGATGACCTTGTGTAGACTCTAGAGCGTCCATCATGACCATGTAGAGTCATCCTGCACTCATCAGAGAACATAAGAACTCGCCACTGTTTACCCAACAAATTTTAAGGGGTTATTTAGACCATCGAAATGAATAACTTTTACTATGTGACCAACTTTGAAATTGCGAAAAAAAACAGCTGTCCCATACAGTTTAGAACAGTAGTAGGTATTTTCTTTTCGCAACTTCAAAGTTGTTCCCATAGTAAAAGTTATTCAGTTCGATGGTCTAAAGCACTCCTTAAAGTTTGTTGGGTTACTTTATTGTGTAAATATTATCTTACTCGGTACTCAAATAATTGCAATAAGTTTATCTTTACTTTTGAATAAAGTTCTACGGTTAGTAACAATAAAATGTTTTGTGGATAATCATTACTTGGGCTTCTTCGGAAGTTATTAGCTCATTTAGAAAAATATAATACATAAAAAATTTCAAAACGAAAAAAAAAAACAATACATACTTTAATTCAAATCCTGTCATTCCGTATTGAAAACCTGACAATACCTTCCGCTTAAGGATTTGCGTGAATCAGGAAAATTAATTAAATATTTATTGCGTGGATTCTTAGAAAATGTAGAAAATTGTATATTTTCTAGTGTATATTTTATTTTATTTTTGTAATGTATCTGGTGTACAATAAAGTATATATAAATAAATAAAATTCAATTCGAACAAACAAAAAAGAAAATTCTTAGAAAAGAAAAAACAGCTGTCCCATACAGTTTAGCACAGTAGTAGGTATTACATAAACTTCAGTACGAAACAGCTGCTTTTTTTTCGTGATTTCAAAACTGATCCCTTAGTAAAAGTTATTAGATTCGATGGTCTTTTTTTTTTTTTTTTGAGGGTGGGAAATCATCAAATAACTTCTCCCGCTCTGGGCGGAGCGGGAGGGTGTGTCAGACTCTTACTGACTAAAACCCACCCGTATTCCTTCCTGTTGCCTGTGTTGCCAGGGGACTCGGTGACCCATAAGTACCTTCCCGCGACCCCGGCAGGCATCGGCCCTAGTGGACCCCTACATTTGTGCTGACATCTCTTTGAGGCGCGCGTGGAATACGACGCGCCGTCGACCCGGGCCTGGTCCTTACCGGACGGTGAGCTACCCATTGCTCACCGTCCGCAAGCCCGCGCCTACGGTGGCTGGAAATCCGCCAGAGATTCCCGACGCCCAGGGCGTCTCCTGAGGCGGCTAGGGGCGAGAGGGCGCGAAACGTGCCTTTTTTTTTTTTTTTTTTTTTTTATTTGTGATGGGTTTGCTCTTGACTTTAGTCTATGCCAGAGGCGACAGAAACAAAGTCGACGATGGAGCGAGCTTACCCAGAAGAAGCCTGTTCACTCTCACTTTGAAGAGATTAGGGTTATATGCGTTCGGAAACACAGACAACAGAACACAGCCTTTCCCTCAACCGTCCCGCCTCCTCCTTCGCGAGCATTACTGCTTCGCAGAAGGAGATTCGATGGTCTAAGTCGTTGTTAATTTTGAAACACCATAATTATATAATGTAACAGTCTTAAAATATTGTATAATTGTTTAATATACACTGAAGTATAAACATGTAGTTTACATGTTGTGTCTACTGTTTTCGTATACTTATCCTTTAATTTTGCTTGTGTGTTGTGCTATTTATTTTGTTTGCAGGACATCATCAATCATCATCAGGAATCATTTGATTTAACTATTTAATATATCTATCCCATCTATCTACACCTAAAACAAGAAGTTGTAAAGCCAGTTGTCACTTTGCTTGTCCTATAATTTTAACAAAAATTCTGCTAAATTGTTTTTTCGTATTTGATATTTGCACATCTCTGTACCTATTTTATTTATAACACATATTTTAATACCTATTTTCAACAAATAAAAAACTTTGACTTTGGATACAAAACTTGTCAAATCAAAAAAAAAAAGTTCACAATAGGTACATGTTTTGTAAACTACAATTTTTTTTATACATTATATTATACGCGTTTTTGACAAGTCTTTACAAGACTTTTTGATAACAAGTAGGTACCTATCCCAACTTGTATAAAGGCTTCTACATACTGGCGCGACTAGTCGCGCGACGCGACGCGACACAAAGACACCGCGTGTAGCGCTACACGCGGTGTCTTTGAGTCGCGACGCGTCGCGCGACAAGTCGCGCCAGTATGTAGGAGCCTTAAGGGTGTAAACGCGGCGCTATGCGTGGCCTGTCAACGTTCTATCAATATAACTGCCTCGTTGGTCTTGAGGCCGCAAGTGCGACTGCTGAGCGTGGGGTCCTGGGTTCGATACCCAGGTCAGGCAATTGGTTCGGTGTTATTGAATTTTTCCATTAGGAATTTCTCAGTAGCAGCTCGGAGTTTGAAAGTTGGTGGTGTGATACGCCCGTGCATCGGAAAGCACGTACAGCCGTTAATCCTGCGCCTGATCTCCCTGGTCGTGTCGGACTATAAGAGTAAAGGAACACAGATGTGTTTACGCCATAGATATCCGAGGTTTACTCACAAACTTCTACACTATAATAATCTCCTGTGTACCTGGATTGAGGTTGGCCAAAGTGACCGGAATCGGTCGGGAGGATAATAAGAATTTATTTATTTTATTTTACAGTTTTAGGAAAACTTACAGCTAAACATTTTTACACGATTGAGAGTAACAAAATAAGGCCAATTAAAAGTTTTCACGGATAGAAGAGAGCTTACATACAAACAAGAATATTTGAGAAGGTAGACAGACATAATAGGGATCAAAATAATAAGGATGCACGAATCTAAACACACTTCATTCCTAATATTTACTTACACCACAATCAAAGTTAAGGCCCCTTTGGGTTTAGTACACCCTGTCATTGCTCATGCATTTCATCGAAGGGCATTCGTCGAAATATATGCATACTTATGCGTTGGTTTCAAAAAGTGAAATCTATCTCTGATTCATTAAAAAGCGCAGTGATTACTGTTGGTGATTTTGAATTTAAACGCTAATCGTAAATCAAATTATATTTAAAGTTACTATTTTACTTTTTAAGTGTTTCTGGTCTGACTGAGAGGAATGAAGTGATGGATGCGCATGGAAGTAAGTTAGATGTAGTGTTGGTGACAGATTGCATTAGCTCCACCATCAATCTCTGCCACATCAACAGATGTGGCAAAGATTGATGGTACTACGTCGAGACGCATATCATCCGCCATTAGATGTTTAATGATTGTAATGTGAATTTGCTTTACACCTAACCACACGATGCGTCCGTTAAATTCGGAAATATTGATCCAAGTCCCTCTGCGTATCAATGTAATGTGGAAATTACTCAAAGAAAACGTTGAACAGATGAATCATGGCAAGAGGTGATTTTTGCTCGCGACGTTGACACTGCTGTAGAGTATTTCTATAACATCTTATACGGAATTTTGATGAATGTGTACCAAAAAAACACAGACCTATAAGGAAACGGCAATTTCTCCTTGGCTAGTATTAAAAAAAAAACTGGCTAAGTGCGTGTCGGACTATGCACGATGAAGGTTACGTAGTTGGGATGTATTTTGCCTACTGTGATAAGATAATTTCACATATCCAATTAGCTGACAGCAACCAGTGCTGTAGGAACGGCTAAAATAAGCGCTGTACATTAGATGAAATTAAAATAAGTGCTGTAGAAACGGCTAATATTAAACTCAAATCACACTCCGTTGTAGGACCAGACAATATTTCCGCATACGGAAGGATGTAAATATGTAAAATCACCGATTCTCCAAATTTTTAAAATAACGTCTGTCTACCGAAAATTATCCACAGCGTTGGAAAGTATCGCTAGACAAACCTATTCCTAAATCAAATGTCACTTGTGACATTGAAAACGATTGGCCAATAGTTATACTCTCTAAACTTCTGAAACTGTTTGAATCAATTATTACACAGGCTTATTAGTTTCTAGATACAACCATTTCTCTGCGATTCTCAACATCGCTTTCGATCTAACCGTTCTGTTAATACGAACCTCCTAACACTGGTGGATCTTAGCACTCACAGCACTTAGACATAGGTATGTAGGTTGATGTTATTTACTTCGACTTTAAGAAGCGTTTTATCGCGTCGATAACGACGTACTGGTAGCTAAAATAGGCTAATCCCGAAATTACAAATAAATAAACGCAATTTACTTACAGGATCGTCATAAATATGTTTGACATAGTTGCTTTGTATCCACGCCTTACCACACCCGGTCTGGAGTAAGTCAGGGCTCCATTTTGGGACCTTTACTATTTGGGATCATGGTTAATGACCCCGAAATGGTTCTCAAACATGCTAGGTGTTTGCTTTACGCAGATTACTTTAAATATGGCGTGGAAAACGATTCTGATTCAGAAACTTTACAGGACGACTTATTTATAAATGGCGTATTTCAGTGGAGCATTGGCAACATGTTACTTTTCAGCATTCGCAAATGCAGTGTTATGTATTTTAGTCGTGCACATAATTCTAGGCATATACGTAAGTACAATACGTCCTGGGCGAGGAACCGATAGCCCGTGTTCTTTCTGTGAAAGATCTCGGAGTACTATTCAACCCCGGAGACTAACTTTTCATGATCACATGAGGACGCTCGCTGCTGAATCGTACCGGAGATTAAGATTTGTTATTCGATATAAGCGTGATATGCAATCCACTGGCTATACAAATAGTTCACATGGCCTTAGTAAGGAGTAAGCTAGAATCAGCTGCAGTAATAGGAACCCTTATGTTTTACTTCTTGAAAAAGTTCTTGGATATCTATTAAAAAAAAAAAACTCTTCGGAGACTATCCCTTCCTTTATACTACATTTTTTTTCTCGGTATATTAAATTTTTATTCTCTCAATGTAAGGTGTCAGTAATTCCCTGGTTATCACTGCCTGCCGTATTATGCGGGGAAGCATTGTCAGGACCTGGTGGCGCTGTTGATAAGGCCTGTTGTGCTCAAAAAACAACTCAGGTCGCGAAGTCACCAGCTACTAGCCGTACCATTAGTACGCACAGTATCACGAGCTTATTCATCCCTTTCGAGCCCTCAATGGTCCTCTGACATATTGAATGAGCAAATACATCAAAAATAACTAAGCAAGGGCCAGTATTTACCTTGGTCAGAGGCTAAGCATTGCCATACAACGTGGCAATGCCGCCAGTGTCTTGGGTACGTTATAAGTCGACAGCGGTGTGTATGAACTTTTCGACACCCTATTTTAGCTTGTGTATAGTTTTAGTTATTTTTATTAATTCATTAGGTATATTTGTTTTTATGTACGTGTAGTGTTTGTATAAACTTACACAAATAAAAGAATCTGTCAATTAAGATATTGTCATTAAGCAAGTATAAATGTTTTTTTCACTTGATTGGATTTTGTTTATTTTACAAGTGTTATTTTGTTTGTTAATCTTGTTATGTTCTCGTGTTTACATATTTATTTTATTGAATTTTACCTTACCTAATAAAGTAGGTATGTGTCACTTTTCAGTTTGTTAATTGCTCCGTACAAAGCTTAAGGATTCTATTCTGTGATGCTGTGCATGACAACTTAATTAAAATAAAATAATTGAAATAAAATAAATAAATGCAAATAGACAGTCCGTGAGTTGTTGTAAATTAGTTTAGAACTTCGATTTAAGTTGTACAGCTTCAACACCTAGTTTTATTTAATTCTATTTGCATATCCCAATCTCATCTCAGTGTCAATCAATGTCAAAAACTGAAGGGAAATTAAATTAAAAGATTTTTTGACAGAATGAGACTAAGGTAGAATGCAAACGTTCTTAAAAATATGGGATTGCCCCTCAGTAAAGATCAAATGTGAAGGATGGGTGTTAAGTATGTGTATAATTGTTAGATGACTTTGATATTATTATTCATCCTAATCCTAATATCTATATATGTATTCTTACTTCTTTACTAATTATTATAAATGCGAAAGTGAGTTTGTTTGTTTGTTACGCTTTCACTCTAAAACGGCTGAACCATAGATATCCGGAGACATGCCTTCACTCTATATTTGTTCAAGTTCAAGTGTCACCACATTTTCCCCACTCTAGAAACTCACACCAAAACAAAAGAAATAGATACGGAACACATGATACTTTTTTCGCATGCACACAAGAAAATTTGTGTAACAGATTTGTGCTATCTTGTTGTGCACTTGCTCAAAAGAGGCGGGCACTATAAAGTTCTTACTTTATAGTGCCCGCCTCTTTTACAGTGCATGCAACTCTAGTCTCAACTAGGGAACCCCTCGGTTGGTAGAAATATTTTAATCGATAAAAGTATCGATGAAAACCGACTGCAAAAAAGAGAAGTGTTGTTTGGGCGTATTCTGCATTGTCTAGAATAGAGGCTAACCAAAGACTACCGATTTTTGTATATTGTCAAGAATTTCTGAAAAGGAAATAGTATAGGGAATTCTAATATAGGAAAAAGTACGCAAAGGTGTCTGACCGTCCGTAAATATTTAAAATATTACCTATACAATAAAAAAAAAACAGAATAATAGACATTTCAGTTTTTTTTTTTGTAGAAAAACGATGAATATACAAATAATTTTCTGTTTGTTGTAATTGTCGTTTTTTGCAAATAAGTACGGAACAATACGGCATTTTGTAAAAATACGAAATGACACTACTCGTTCCGATGCAAACATACGACTAAACGGTGCTGTGCACCGCCGTCGTGCGGTTTTAAGCTCAGTTTGACCGCATGGGGGCGACATTTGCCCGCCCTTAAGCCATATCCCTCGATATCCGTGGGCTGAACGGATTTGGATGAAATTTGGCACTTGGGCAGACCATGACCTAGATCAGGACATATTATATTTTATATCCCTATATTTCCACGGGATCGAGATTTACGCGGGTGAAACCGCGGGGCGCAGCTAGTAATATTATAAATGCGTCCCATGAACATAAAAGGGGGCACGCGTATTGCCATCGACCGGGCACAAATCCAGACCCGGGCTGCTACTGAGATATTCTAGTATAAACTCCAAACCACTCCCTCTCACAGAGAGGAGGCCTGTGTGCCAGCAGTGGGAACATTATAGGCTGATTATGCCTTTATAAACTATCCCAAATATTTTCTAAATGGTGGTGAACACCGTATCAATATTCATTGTGTCGTAAATATTTGTATATAAGTATAATATAATATAAGTATATAAATTATAGGATAGGATGTCTAAAGGAAATGTAAAAATAGCTTGAAAACTCGATTCATTCTAAATGTGATTGACGTGTAAAAGTGTTTGTAAAAACCTACTTTCAGAAAATAAAATCATTTCATATCATTTCATCATTTCATTGTATTTCATTTCATTCAATTTACTGGTAACTTTGTCCGAGAAAATGATTTAATTATAAAATTCCACGAATCTTTCTTTCGTAAACAAGTAATTTATTTGTGGATATCTTAGGCTTGCGCACTTCAATAGCTTACCAGTTTACACAGAATTTTAAATATTTTCTGACTTTACTATCTAGTCATTAGTCTCTATGAGAATAAACACATCCGACATGCGGAAATAGGAATCAAAATTGATAATAACATGATATTCAATGGCCAAAATCACGTTTGGCAGAAAAATCATTGTTATTATTGTGTCCTTGCTTCACGACTTCGCATGGATATTAAAATGAAAATGTATCTATTAATAATTAGCAGACCCTGCAATGTTAACCTGACTAAATTCGAATAATTCATATAAAATTCCCATATAAAAAATACACTTTCAATTTTCCCAAATTTTCCCAAATTTTTCAAATTTGTTCTTTGCATGAAACCACATTTTATTAAACCTGGGTTAGGTTTATTGGGAACATTAAAAAAAAAATGCTAAATCGGTTCAGCCGTCCTGAAGTGATGCGCTTACCAACAAACAGCATTTCATTTTTATTGTGTAATTAGATAATCGGATTATACAACAACAGATTGTACGGTCCCCAAGCTAGGTTAAAAGAGAGTATGACCTCTGAGTTTGTTTCGGCCTTTCTTCTCAGAGTAGTCAGATAGGAAATGCCGACCTCATCTAGTTTTTAATAATAGCAAGGAATTTATTTACATAACCAAATTACAAGATGATTATTAACATTAACTAAATTAAATTAAAACTAAGTTAAACCTAAAAAGGCCCTCGGGGCATTGTACCGAGGATGCTGGCGGCATTTCCTCGCTGAATTGCAATGCTGATGCGTTGCGCGTTAAAGCCGCCAGCTTTTCGGTCACCAGTTACATCAACCACACGTTTCGCGATTTCCGCAAATAACTTATGCGCATTGGGACCCCACGGACCGAGGGTCTCGACACCAAAGGGCACAAAGTTGTACCCTCTGCCAAGGCCCCCATATTTAATAACTTTCAGATTTTAGGCATTTTCTGTCGCTGCACCGCTTTAGAAGTAGTCCGTTGGAGGTGGGACGGTGCCAGTGTGTGTACACAGGTAGCGTCCCACATAAGCATCCGTCCCAAACTCCACGGGACCAAAGACACACCATCAGGTCTTTTGCCATCATCTCTGACAATGCCAGTCGGCTCAAGAAGAGCAGGCACATTGATGCTGGCAAGAGACCGGCGGATTATGTCATTAAGTGTCGCATGTCTTGAAAAGCGGCCTGCACTTTTTTGAAAACAAAGTCCGTGGTGACCCAGTCGGTCCACATCCGTGCCACAAGGGCATGTGTGTGGAGTACATACCGTGACCCAAGCCGCAGACCAGTCGCAAGACGAAGCGAGGTCGGATCCAGGAAGGTACCGGTATATGGAGAAGGATGGGCATGTAGCCAATGACCGGCCTCTCTAGCTCCAACCGCCAAAAGTCTAGCGCGATCCGGACCTGAACTGCGGCTCAGAATCGATTTGTATGTTAAATCGCAATAAATATCGTCCCAGCTCCTTTGAGATTTTAGGTTGTCTGGAAATTCTTTACCCGGGCAAGCAATTTGAAAAGCATTCTAGTATTTTATTTAAATATGATTGACGTGTAAAAGTGTTTGTACAAACTTACTTACAGAAATAAAATCATTTATCATTCATTCATCCATTTGTCTGTATTTTGGGGGTCAGAATTGCGACAACAATAAAAACATGAGGTAAACATTTAGAAACTAAACTAAAATCAATAAAATAAAAAAAGCTTTTATCAAGATGAACGTACTACCTGGATAAAAGTAGTTTGATACTCCGAGGTCCTTCAGTCCAATGGGATGGAAAAGAGCGAAATGACGGTGTTCTATAGTACACCTCTGCTTATCCTTCGGGGGTTACAGGCGTAATGTTAGGTTATGTTATAATATAGCACTCACTTACTGGCTTACGACAGAAGAATCTGTGGCATATTTTTTTATTTTTTTTTTAAAAAAACGTTGCACCACACTAGGTATGTCTTCCTGTATCGTGGGTGCATTTATAAACATAGAAAACTCACAAACACACACAAGCGTATTTGATGACTGCCGGAGTCGCGGGAAAGTTCGAAAGGGTTACCCTGGCAACACAGGCAACGGAAGGAATACGGGTGGGTTTTAATCAGTAAGAGTCTGATACTCCCTCCCGCTCCGCCTAGAGTGGGAGAAGTTATTTGATAATTTCCCACCAAAAAAAAGCGTCATCATCTGCCTAGCCTTTTCCCAACTATGTTGGGGTCGGCTTCCAGTCTGACCGGATACAGCTGAATACCAGTATTTTACATGGAGCGACTGCCTATCTGACCTCCACAACCCAGTCACTGGGTAACACGATACCCCTAGGTACTCGTAAGACTGGTTGCCAGACTTTCGAGCTTCTGACGACCCGTAACGACTGTCAAAGATCTACAAATGACAGCCGGGACCAACGGCTTAACGTGCTTTCCGAGGTACGGAGGGGTCTTGGTATGTAAAGATGATCACCCATCCACGAACCAACCGCGGCAAGCGTAGCTTAACCTGATCGATCGACCCGTGCGGCTGTTATTACTAAGCCACAAGCCCCTTAAAAAAAGCGTATTTGATGAAAATATAATTAGGTAGTGTACGTTCTTTAACAAACTAATATTCCCTTTTTCCTTGTTACAGAACCGGTATGATTGAAAACCCAGCAACAGAGTAAACAAAAACAAAATGTATATCACCAAGCAAATTGCAATTATAATTTTAACCATCATTATTTTTGCCAGCATTGAAAGAATTGATGCAGATAAATATGACGAAGAAGGTAACATAGATCTCAATTACACACGACGACTCTTAATAAAATCAAGCTCAATCCAATCGAGGCAAAAGAGAACAGCTGGAAACTACACAGAAGAAAATGTAACAGACGCTGAAGAAACTATAAAAGACAATATGACAGAAGAGTGTATAGGACAGAAGGAATTCTGTAACTTATCCAGAGAGGAATACGTCTCAATGTTGAATGACTACATCTATCCGCATACGTACGAATGGATTCTGATAGGCACACACACGTTAGTATTCATCACAGGATTGGTTGGAAATGCCCTAGTTTGCGTGGCAGTTTACAGGAACCACTCAATGAGGACGGTGACAAACTATTTCATAGTAAACTTGGCTGCAGCTGATTTTATGGTGATCCTCTTTTGCCTGCCTGCAACAGTGCTGTGGGATGTGACTGAGACCTGGTTCCTGGGAGATGTGCTGTGTAAGACGCTACTTTACTTTCAGGTGAGATTATTTATCTATTTATTTTTACACATTAATATTATAAAGAGGTAAAATTTGTTAGTTTGTTTGTATGTCCCTACATACAAACAAACAAATTTTACCTCTTTAGAATTGGATCATTTGTTCCGGAGATTACCCACTGGTAATCTCCGGAACAAATGATCCAATTCTTGAAAAAAAATCTCTGGTAGAAAGCTACATTATTCCTGTGTGTGCTATAAATTATATTTTGATCCCCCATCTCGGAAAGAGTATTTTTGCTCTTCGATATCTGAGTGCAAAAGCCGTTTTTATCCGCTAGACTAAAAAGTTTTGCTGGCATATTTTATTGAATTATCTGAGACCAAGAAATCAAGCACTTTATGGAGTATGTATTCAATGCTATAAGCAACAATAAAGATGAAAAAGACATACATATCGACACCTATCCTAAATTAGTGGCATTTTTAAAAAGAGCCTCATTTGGTCATCAACCAAAAAAATCGAAGGTTTTCACAGCATCTGAAATTGAAAAGTTTCTTAAAGAAGCACCTGATTCCGTATATTTGGTGATAAAAGTAAATCAGTTGCACATTCAGTATCTACTTAAGTAAATTAATCAACTACTTAAGAGGACGATAAATGCCAGCGACCTTGAGCGAGTGGCAGGAGCTTGCGTCACCCCCCGCGACCCCGCAACCGTTCGCACGTAACGTAGGGTAACCATACGTTTCAGATTGTGTGGACTGTCCTGCCTGATTTTTTTATCACAATCCAATTTTTTTTTATGTAGTGTTCACAAATAAGGTAATATTCTGGTAATAAAATAAGATTGTAATATATTATATTATTTTAATAGTTTGCATTGAATAAGTTGGTCTAAACAGGGTGTAATTTTAAACACCATCAACCTATCTCGTCATTGTACTCATCATTATAAACAAACGGAACATACGCGGCAAGAATAGCTTAACCTAATTGATCGGCCCGTGCCGCTGTGATGCGACTAATACGTACTTAGTAGATGTTGATAGGCATAATTATGCATGCATATCAATTTTATTAATTTATCTACTACAATACATTACAGGTTGTTCTTATTATTGGTATAAACGGAGCATGTCGAACTAATGAACTAACACAACTTAATGTCAAAAACATTGAGACACATTCAGATGACTTACTATTAATTAATTTACAATTTTTAATTTACAAAGACAAAAAGAGACCGCAACTTCGTCATTCGCAATACGTAACAATTGTTGAGAAATATCAAGCCTTACGCCCCCCTAACACTCCAATCAATCGATTTTTTTCTACAATATCGCAACGGCATGTGTGTTAAACAGCCTATGGGTGCTAATAAAATTGCCAGTATTTCACGAGAAATAGCAACATTTCTTAAACTTCCAGGGCCTCAATTCTGCTATTACAATAGTGTCAGAATTGTCTATCATTGATTTCATTTATTGTTGATTTTGACAAGTTTGGTAATCTACTAATATAATGGCGTCATTAATGAGGATCGGAACAGACCATTCTGACACTATTGTAATAGCAGACTTGAGGCCCAGAACCCCTGTTGTACACGGGTCATTGTTTCCGATGAACTTCAGCCACACTTTTGGCCGATTCAGGAGCTGATCTCTTGTCCCTTAAGAGCCATGGAGTCTGGAAGTCCAATGTGGTTGTAGAGGGATACATAGATTATTCCATCCAAAATAAGTCTGAAATATGTAAACGCATCAAACTCAAAACTCAAACTCAAAGCATTTATTTCAAATAAACCAATTACAGGCACTTTTGAATTGTCAAGGGGTCGGTCGGTCAGTCGGAAAGATGAAGCTAGTTGCCCATTCCAAAGCGTAGTAGGTACCTATGGAGAAGAACGGGCAAGAAACTCCACGGACACTCTTTTAAATCAACGTTACAAAATATTGTTTACATCATTCATTTTGAAATTATTCATGAGAGGATGATGCAAAACGTAAAAGCGTCCGTAATAAAAAGATTATCTTTTTATTACGGACGCTTTACGTCAACCAACCCGCACTGGCACCCGCGTGGTGCATTATGGCCGACTACCTCTCACAGAAAGGAGGCCTGCGTCCCATTATCCTGTGTGGAACATTATAGGCTGATTATATGAACTTTTTTTCCAGAAATTTTATATTACATTATTATCTTAAATTAGATATAGCACAGGAATCTCGATGTTCTGACATGTCACCACATCAGAACATTGCATCCGTACGAAGCAGTGGTAAGTCGCTAGTTTTTATATAATCCCAATCAAATCAAATGGAAAGTAATATCCATAACAGGCATCGCTGATGTAGGTAACGAGTCTGCTGAATCGTTATTCTTTTGACACGAAGCACGAAGCCGCCTCCGTGGCCACTTCTGGAGATGGCATTGTCAACACTTTCAATACAACCCAAGCGCGTGCCTCAACGCATCCACGAATTTCATAAGTAGGTACTATCATCTCTAAACGCTGACGGCGCACACTGGTCCCAAATGATAAAAAAGGGGACATTAAGAAATTTTTGACAAAAGGTCAACCGATTCAGCTTATTTTTTTTTTGTAGACAGCTGATGCAATTACAAATCACTTTTGTACATTGAGTTTTTGCCAAAAAAGCCGTATTTTCAGAGAAAAAAAATATTCAAATATTTTTTGTATGAAAGAAATCCTAATTTTGTCTTTATCTTCCAAGATTCAAACGTATTCAAAATAAAACTTAGCGCAGCTTGTAGAGGGGCTAATTTCTCACTACTTTGTCATAGACACTCAACTGCGATTTTGTGCTACTTTTGAGTTACATGCACTTTAAATATTTTTTGTATGAAAAAATCCTAATTTTGTCTTTATCTTCCAAGATTCAAACGTATTCAAAATAAAACTTAGCGCAGCTTGTAGAGGGGTTAATTGTTCATCACTTTGCCATAGACACTCAATTGCGATTTTGTGCTCCTTTTCAGTTACAGGCACTTTAAATTTTTCGTTGTCGGATGAGCTTTACTAGTTTTTTGTAGACAGCTGATACAATTACAAGTAACTTTTAAAGATGTATTTTTTGTTAAATAAGCCGTATTTTCAGAGTTAAAAAATTAATTCAGGCGGATTAGAAATAATCTTGTTAAAGATAGACTAAGATGTAATAACATTTTCTTCATTAATAAGTAACTCTTATAAATGTCTTTCTATTAAAAAAAGTCTTATTTTAAATATATCAAATAAGCAACTTGGATATCTCAAAACGTGTATAGACATGTTCAGGTACAGGTAATTTATTGTGTGACTCATATTCAGATTATAAGCATTTTTTGGTAATGAGTCATTGCTTAATTAGCCGATTACTTACAATTTGGGCTATATTTGGTCATCTAACACTAGTGAATGCGTCGGAAACGCTGAATGATAAAAAGGTATAAATTGCAATTAAAACTTTTCCTTCGTACTTTAACGGGCTTAGGACCGTCAAAATACAAACCTATATAATAATATAGGTATTGTATTAGGGCGTACTTAAAACATTTGAACTACCTGTAACCCTAACGCTTAATTTATCTTTACATGCATGTTTTGTTTATTTATTTATTTTATACTTTATCACTTAATATGTATTTGATTTAGGGCAGGGATCTTGGCGTGCTTATCTGTTTTGGTCACTTTCTTCAATAATAAACGGCACTTGCACTATTAACAGTCTTTTAATTATAGTTCCACAACAAAACACACGCTTTTACAATTATTTTCACAGGTTAATTCACAGAGCAATGTTCGTGCGATCAAGATTCAATGTCAAGTCATTGTCACAATAAAATATCAGGGTATAATAAAAATAAACAATATTGTTCTACCCTACTTTGTCCTAATAAGTCATATGAAATGTAAAATACAACTTTTTATTTGACTACCCCAACAGTGGGTAGTCTTTGTTTACAAATGTAATATTTTGCTAGGGCTGTCGTCAACATAATATGAATAAATAAATAAATAAAACAAACACAAAAAATAAAACAAAGCGCATTTTTTTTCAGTACCTGTAAACTTAATAACTAAAGTAAACTATTATTTTACAAATTTAAATAAACTAGAACATAAATTAATTTTAAGCGCATTTTTTCTCAGTACCTATAAACTTAATAACTTAAATAAACTAGATTACAAACTTACAAACTTAAATAAACTAACATGAACGTGCGTATGTTACAATGTGAATTATGCTAGTGGATCTTGTGGGGGATTATTCTCAATGTCGACGTATACTTCTATCAGCAACTTCTAAATCGAGTTCATTGGGTGAAACGTCATCCTTTAGAAGATTTTCGGCTTCTTCAAACCTCTGCTGCTTTTGAATTTTGGTGAACTTCGGTCTTATGTTCGTAATGTACGGATCGGAGCTGATAAGTAACTGGTGTAAAATATCTTCATTTGTTTGCATTCTGCCTATCTTTCTAGTATGCTTTTCTCTGATTGAACGAAAATCTTTGTTTCTTGCTTCTGAGGCTTCTTCGGACATCATACCAATTGGAATAAAAGAAAAATGCTGGCAAATATCTGCACCATGCACTAAAAGTGTATGTACACTCGAAGGCATGTAATACCACGAGTACTCGCTGACATAAAGTTCTGCTGTTTCTCTGCAATAAATTCTAAATTTTTCAATATCTACATTTCTCCCAGAAGATATTGCCTGCAAAATTACAGCAAATCTCTTAATCAAATTAGCATTAACTCCTGTTATCTCAGCTGACCTTTCGTAATCATTGAAAAACCGTCGAGCTGTATTGCCATCGTTTGTTGTCCCAAAGCCTTGTTTGACGATATCAATCATTAAGCCAGTTACAACAAAAAACTCATGCTGCGTTAACTCTTTTCTTGATTTTCGGAGCAGTTTGTCCTCACCCCGAGCCGCCCATTTTTTGAAATCTAAGTTGTAAGATATGTGCAAAATACATTCCATGCATCGCAACCACATGTGAAGTGAAGGTAAACCATATTTGTACATATCATGGTTTTCTGGTTTGTTAAAAACGAGGTTCAAGTTGTTCATATCTTTCGGATTTGTTAAGCAAATGTTGCAATTGGCTGCAGACTGTGTCTGTGAAAGTGCCGTGCATACTTTGCCGTCGATCATCGTCATATGCAATTCATGAAATACTTCAAATTCGCCATCAAATAACTTTGTTGGTAGAAGGTTCTGAATTTCTTCTTGTAATGTTGCTTCTACTTGCTGAATATATTCTTTTGTTTCTTGTTTGAATTCGAACATAATTGGTCTGCAATAGTTTGTTGAAGAAGGGCGCGGATTTTCCCATACTATCACATCGTTGTCACTCATAAGGCGAAGTGGCACAAAACTAACCATAAATACAGAAGATTCTGAAAATATGTCACCAGTTGGTTTTTGTTTGTAACAACTTTGTGAAGAAGCTCCGTCACAGCCCCATTTACTAACTAGCTTCAAAACACCACCATTAATATTTGAACCAGTCACTTTCAAAATCTTCTCGGCAGTTAAATCTAGAACTGCCTGTAACTTAATTTTAGCTCCTGACTCCGATATCACAATATCTTCTTTTGCTGGATAGCATTCTTTCTTCTTCAACAGTAACTTCTGGTAAGATGGAAAAGCCGCTGTGCCATTTGTACTTAAAATGGACCTCAAAGTTAGATATTGCCATTTTGATAAACTCAATGCTGTGGCAAGAGCTAAGGTGTCTTCCTCGGAAATCGATTTATCAGAAGCTTTATATAAAAAGTCACTTACTTCTTGCACCTTTTCTGGCTTATTTGAGAGGCACTTAATAACTTTAGAACAAACAGTGCGCCCGTTTTCATTAAGTTTAGCAATAAGAGCATAGAACAGCTCTTCTTCGGAATGCTCCAAAAGAGACAAAGAACGTCTTTTCTTCTGCTTATTTGTTAAATCTTCAAATGGTCGTTTATTTCTAGTTCTGGGAGTATTTGTGGTAGCTTCTGATGTAGATGCACCCGCTTCCTCTTCGTACGATAAATTATGCTCTTCTACGTCTACTGAAATGTCCTCTATGGTATATTCTGGATCAAACAACATAGGAAAATTCACAGAAGTTAAAGTTGGCCACAAAATTTTAGACTCCAACCACTCCTTGTTTTTAACACCAAATCTTTCGTTTCTACCTGAATTGTCCCATCTTCTAGCTAGGTTTGACGTATAATTTTGGCAAAACTTTTTGATAATACTGAGCTCTTCGTTTGGAATTTCACTTGAAATACGATTTATAATGGTTTGACACAGTAAATCACTATTTTTAAGGCACCCACTATTACTCAAAAAAGAAAAAATGTCTAAATTAGTCACAAATGTAGTCATTTTGATACAAAAATGTTACAGGCAAATAAATAAAAGTTACAATGTGGTGATAGTTGATAAAAAATTGTGTTGTTTTTACGAGCACAAGACGCGTAATGAACAAAAACGGGTTCCGCTTGCCCTTATACTATTGATATATGACTCATTACCCAACTATCCCGTTACTTAATGGGGTAGTTAGATAATGGCTCATTACCTAACTACCTCATTACTTAATGGGGTAGTTAGATAATGAGCCAAATATTCTTGCAATTTGGATGAGTCACGAGAAAATAAAACATACTAAGATGTGCTCCTACATAAATACCGCAAAACTACAAAGGGAATTTTTAATTGCAATTTATATACCTATTCATCATTCAGCGTTTTCGACGCGTTCGACTAGATGACCAAATAGAGCCGAAATCGTCACTTATAGGGTAATTAAGCAATGACTCTATACAAAAAAAAATTTACATACGAGTCACACAATAACTTACCTGTACATAAACATGTCTGAACACGTTTTGAGATTTCCTTGTTTGTTTATTTGATACTGATAATTTCATATATTTGTAAGAGTTACTCTACAAGCTGCGCTAAGTTTTATTTTGAATACGTTTGAATCTTGGAAGATAAAGACAAAATTAGAATTTTTTTATACAAAAAATATTTAAAGTGCCTGTAACTCAAAAGGAGCACAAAATCGCAGAAGAGTGTCTATGACAAAGTAGTGAGCAATTAACATCTCTACAAGCTGCTTTAAGTTTTATTTTGAATACGTTTGAATCTTGGAAGATAAAGACAAAATTAGGATTTTTTCATACAAAAAATATTTAAAGTGCATGTAACTCAAAAGGAGCACAAAATCGCAGAAGAGTGTCTATGACAAAGTGGTGAGCAATTAGCTCTTCTACAAGCTGCGCTAAGTTTTATTTTGAATACGTTTGAATCTTGGAAGATAAAGAGAAAATTTGGATTTTTTCATACAAAAAATATTTAAAGTGCCTGTAACTCAAAAGGAGCACAAAATCGCAGAAGAGTGTCTATGACAAAGTGGTGAGCAATTAGCACCTCTACAAGCTGCGCTAAGTTTTATTTTGAATACGTTTGAATCTTGGAAGATAAAGACAAAATTAGGATTTCTTTCATACAAAAAATATTTGAATATTTTTTTTCTCTGAAAATACGGCTTATTTGGCAAAAACTCAATCTATAAAAGTGATTTGTAATTGCATCAGCTGTCTACAAAAAAAAAATCAGCCGAATCCGTTGACCTTCTGTCAAAAATTCCTTAATGTCCACTTTTTTATCATTCAGGACCAGTGTGCGGCGCGGCGCCTGGCGATTCCGTACCCTGTGGTCTTGTTCTACAAAAGGCATTGGTTGAATTTTGTTTGTGTGACAATGATTTATATATTTCCTTCTTTCTTTGGATTCTATGTAAACTTCATGAGGAACGTCATAAGACAAGTTTTGTATTTAATAAATGGCTTCATCTACAAGTGCAATCTCGTGTTTGTTTCTATCACTTTTTAAAGATACTTTAATTTAAGCGTACCAGCTGCTAAATTGTTTGCAGAAACTTTTTCTGCTTACAAATTGTTATACGTAGACACACTATGTCGTATCAAAAGCACCAGGGCAAGTGTTTAGGACTTTATTTTACCTTATATTGCTAGCTACGTAAAGACAATCTGCGTAGTTTGTAGCGCTCA
Source organism: Atethmia centrago (assembly GCA_905333075.3). Taxonomy (NCBI): domain Eukaryota; kingdom Metazoa; phylum Arthropoda; class Insecta; order Lepidoptera; family Noctuidae; genus Atethmia; species Atethmia centrago. The sequence goes on from HG995385.1 coordinate 24,377,111, forward strand.
TTTTAGAACACTTTTTCAACGACATATTTCTTTGTGAGAGCCAAACATATATTTACATCAACTCAGCCTATCGCAGTCTACTGCTGGGCATGGGCCTCCCCCACACCACCCTGTCCTCAGCCTTCCGAATCGAGGCTGGCCCAGATACCTTTTTGAGGTCGTCGGTCTATCTAGATGGGGGCTTTCCACACTACGCTTGCCGATACGCGGTGTCCACTTCAGGACTCGTCTGGTCCATCGGCCACCGGTCCTTCGACAAACATTATTATTTTTTTTATTTTCCGTGTAACTTCAGTTCTGATTTTATTCTTCAAAGATACCCAAAGTACAAGCCAAAAATATGAATTCGGCAAAATGTTTCTTTGTTGGTAAAACAACACTCAAAATGGATATTCTATAGGTAAGTGTTGTCCCTCGAGACTGATTTATTCCAGGGATTTTATTAGAATCTTATATTATGTAAATACTAAAACTACACCACCGAGCTTGTTGTAGTTTGCTGAAATTATGAATAATTCAAGTCAGTGGATACGTTAGACTAAAGTCAATAAACTGGGGTTGTCAACCTATGTCATTGGATTCGTTCGCGTGGACTAATTTATTCTGAGATCTGACCAGACAAAACATAAAAATGAATTTAATCGGATGGTTTTTAAAATGGGCATTTCAACAAAGTGGTGGCTAGTATTTCGGGTAAGGAGTCTTTCGGCTCACTATGGAAGTGATACCACGTTTCAGAGACCCCTAAAAAAACTGATAATGGTTAACCAGGCCCACATCTGTTTTGCTTTCAATCAAGCGAAGGGTGACTTAAAATAGTTTATATATATTTATTATACAATAGATGTTGTGCCTATATGTATAAGCACTACGTAAGTACTTATTATATATATTTTTATTATTATTATTATTATATATATAGATATAAATATATAGGCATGTAGATTTAAGAAAAACAAGTCTATTTAGTCAAATCAACATTTTAATAAGCAACGCAAATTAAACCTTTAAAAAAAGTAAATGATTGATTTTTTAGCCTTATTAAAATCGGTATTAATAAATACACTATAAATTGGTAATTGCATTGAAAAATTGACAAGTCTAGTTGGTTAAATTTTGAAAGCTATGTCCTAAACTTATTTCAGTATCCACAAATTTTCGAAGAACGTGCTCAACTTTTTTTGGGACCGTATACTATCGTTGGTTTTTTTTTCGATATACGAGGATACCGGTTTTTTTTTAATATACCAAAATAATGCCGTGAAGCTTTCTGCAGTGACCTTAGAAGGACAACAATGTTTGGTTTGGCTGTTACCATTTTATTGAGCCTTGCATTCCAGGCTTCGGTTGAATGATTAGTTTTGTGTTTTACTTGACAGAAACACCATTTTTTTTTAAAGTATGCGTTTCCCAACCATGTTCTTTCAAAATAATCATTAAAGGAATAAATTGGGGTCCCTCTCACTCTCCCGTAAGTTATATAGCCATCCATCATTCACACAACCTTGAGGTAGATGAGAAATTGCTATACATTGTTTCACGTGACAGATTAGGAGCAGAGTTCCAGAGTTTGACCCAGACACATTTACGACAGATTCTGAAGCTACTATGCAAGCTATTGCAGCAGTTTTTTGAAAAGTAAAGACGCAATGTCTATTCCATTTTGCCAGAGCTTTATGGTGAAATGCTTAAAAAACTGGCACATAATTATGGCACCTCAAGCCTCAAAAAAGTCACCTCAACTGGGCTCACGTGACAAACGCGCAACAAAAGGACTGGTCGTCACTTAAAGCACAATACTATTGCCGAATATTTGCGTTTTGTGCTCGTGATTGTATAAGTAGATCTATTTTGTTTTATTGTTCTGTTTATACCTACTCGAGTTAATTATCTTTTTGTGTACACGTGTTTCTGTGACAAATTTACTTAATTTTCTTTCTTTTTTTTCTTTCTAAGACATTCTTGACGCATGTACGATATTCTCTTAACTGTAACAAGATATTTGTTCCGTTTGAAAATAAATAAAAAATCATAATACCCAACTGCAACTATGTAAAACGTTCAAACAAGCTCACTTTTCAAGCAGTCAGCCATAAACGGAATTGATTTGGTTAATTTTTTTTTTTTTTTAAAACAAGCCTCTTTGGAGAGTCTATCTCTTGCGACAGACATTTAAATACCCCTGAGTCCCCTTCAATGGATGCAATGTTACAGGTAACTAAACCAACATACTGTATATGTAAGTAAAAAATGTGTGTACCTGCAGCCCAAAAAACCTCACGTACGTTTAACTTATCAGTTTTTTTTTGTATTACCTTTTCAAATTATAAGATATCGAAGTATAGCGCGACTGTTGAGCAAGGGGGAACTTTACCCAACCTGGGTTCGATCAAGGTCAGGCAAAGTGTTATCGACTGAGGAATTTCTCAGTACCATAGTCTGGATTTGTGCCCGGTGATGATGGTCTTTTTTTTTTTTTTAAGGGTGGGAAATCATCAAATAACTTTTCCCGCTCTGGGCGGAGCGGGAGGGTGTGTCAGACTCTTACTGACTAAAACCCACCCGTATTCCTTCCTGTTGCCTGTGTTGCGGGGGCCTCGGTGACCCATAAGTACCGTCCCGCGACCCCGGCAGGCATCGGCCCTAGTGGATGATGATGATGGTCTTGGTCTCTATTCCACGGGACTGGTGAAATGTGGGTGCATTGTACCCAACCTCTGTCTAACACTGGGCAGGTGTGATGTTATGACTGTGAGTGACTGTGCTCGGTTGCAGCGTGATATAGATAGTGTGGCAGAGTGGAGCAGGAAAAATAAGCTGCAATTTAATGTTAAAAAATGCTCGGTTATAACCTTTGGCAGGATGAGAGTGCCACATCATCACGGGTATGCGTTAGATGACACGCCAATTGAGCGGGTAGAAAAGGTACGCGATCTGGGGGTGCGCCTGAACACCGAGTTAACATTTCGTGAACATATTATAAATGTTTGTAAAAAATCATATAGAAGCCTGGGTTTCATACTCCGTCGGGCATCGGGTTTTACAAACATTACAGCGGTAACAGCATTGTATAATGCTGTGATAAGAATTCAACTTGAGTGTAATGCTGTCATATGGGCTCCACATGAGATTAAATATAGTCTTATGTTGGAACGCATACAGAACAAATTTATCAGGTATTTGTATATGAAACTTTACGGGGTCTACCCCTTCTATCCGTTGATGTACCCAACCTTGTTCGTAATTGGCATGGTTGGGTACAACAAACTGGAGACAAGAAGGGACCTGGCTTTTACCACGTATATTTTTAAGCTGTTGCGCGGTAAAATGTTTAATGCTGATGTTTTAAAGGAGATATGTCTGAATGTGCCTGATAAGTACGCATTGCGACGCCGACGGCCACGGTTGTTAGCAGTGCCACGCGCGCGAACCAACCTGCTCAGTAAAGCGCCCCTGACGCGAGCCTTGCATACACTGAACGAAACTGCTGATAGGATAGATTTATTTAATTGCTCTCTGAATGAATTCACAAAGGTAACATTGTTTGTATTATGTTATGCTAATATATAACTAGTAGCTTTAATTGTATAATTTAGAATATAACTAAAGACCACGCTACCGCATTAGGATTATTGCCTGTAATGATAGTTGTGTTTGTGATGAATAAATAAATAAATAAATATTATATTATTTACAAGGATATTTACAAGTAATTCAATAATATTTTCGTTCAATTGGTGTATACCCGTGGTCGCACGTGGGTACAGTCGACACAACTCTTTGACCTTCACTTGGTCCAGCGAAGTACGAAAGTACATAATGAATTCCATATTGAAAAAGTTATGAAACGAAAATCAAACAACTTTTACTTTTAAATGCCGCCTTCTTTTCATAAACCTTAGTTCAAAGGATGGAGAACGTATTTTTATTTCATTGTGAACTCACCGTTCTGTTCGTTCTCACCGTTACTTGTTTTCCTATGAAAAGTATCTATTATTTACGTTGCTTTACTATTTACTGCAACTTTCGCATTAATGTTTATCATTTATTTTTTATTCATCAACTGGAATTCTAAGTGCTTTCAAGATAATTCTGACGTAGAAAACTGTTTGTTTTTAACATTGGCTTAAACGAGGAATTTATTTTTTATCGAGGTTGCGTTTAAAAATGCAACTACTTTGTTGTATAATAATAATAATAATAAATCTTTACTGATCATTTTAAGTATTGCAGTACATGGGTATATAGTTTATACTTTGTAAAATTACAGTCTTGCTACAATCATAGTGGCTTTGTTTTATTGACTTTGTTGTAAGGCTAATATTTTTACCACTGTTTAGCTTGTATTTCTTGAATACGGGTGTTAGTATAGAGGGTGCCTTTAAGAGAATATTTCCCATCGGCATAAATGATGAACTTCCACATAGAGTTTTATCCCTTATTCTTACGGGGAGTGATTTTTCACAAATCGTTCCTAAGTGCTCACTTTCGCTACCGAAATACGGAAATCTTATTCAAAATGTAATACCTATATACCCAGAGGTTTGGGCTGCACGTTGTCTGACAGTGAATAAATTAAGCCCCATTTACACGGTGCAAGTTTCGGGAACGTCCAAGAGCAATAATCGTATGCTATAATGCACGTTCAATTACTGCTATACAAGAATTGCATGCAAGTGTTTACACGCGTGCGATTTCTATTAATGAAAGTTTTGCCGTTTAATAAATAAAATTGCATGCGACTTACACCAAGACAATTTTATTGCAAGGCGATTATTTCATGCAAGTTTTGCTTCGTCATAACACAGAGTTGCACGTCCTTGAACGTCTTCTTACGATTTCTGCAACTTATTTCATTCATTGGTACTTGTAGAGTTGAATGCGATTTTATTGCACGTGCAATTTTATTGTACTTGCTGTTTACACCTATACCAGTTTTGGACGGCAACTACTCATATTATGCAACAATTGTACGTGAGGGTGCCAGTCAATTGTTGCATCTATTTTATGGTATGCCACATGCAATAAACTTACACCGTGTAATTGGAGCTTTAAAGATTTTTATTAAGTACATGTTTAAATATATTCTTCTAGCAATATTTATCTCTTGATTTGATTGGTCCCATGTATATGTGTTTGTATGACTTTATTTGACATGTATAAATAACAATTTTCTTCGCACCAAAATTGTTGCTCCATTAGATATTTCTCATTCTTGAATTGAGCCTTTCAAAATAAAGAGTTTCTTTGTTGCTTGGATAACCAAGCAACAAAGAAACTCTTTATTTTGAAAGGCTAAGGATTCATTCATAAAGTAAGTACCGTACTTAGAAAAGTACGGTACTTACTTTATGAATGAATCTACTTTACACAAAGATTATTTCAAATTATTCACAAGTAGCACTTTCCACCGACTTTGTTCGCGTAAACGTGTTTTCTGCTCCACTCGCCCGCGCTATTACCTACTTCGTTTTCGGTTAGCGTTTTTTCTGACTTTTTGACGTGATAATATCTTATAAATCGATGAACGCCGGCTGCACGGACGAAAAAGCATGACAAATTGTCACGTCCTGCCTGAGCCGAGCGTGCGCGAGAGCGCGGAACTAGCGATAGAGAGGCACGATCGGCGTAAGCGTTCAGCTTGTGACGCATCTCTCTCTCATCACGAAAAATTATAGTCCGTAAACCGACTTTACAGACAACCAATTTTTTCTTTTTGCTCGGCTCCTTGGATCGTTAAATGGCCTATAACCTTCCTCAAGAATTGGACTATAAACGAGTAATTAATCAATTTAAATATACAGGCTGGTCATTTGTGATGGGTAGTAAGGCCAGACCTCTACAACGATTTCGACGACGATGCTCCGGAGGTGACCGAGTTTGGTTTCCGCAGAGGGCGCTCTACGGTGGACGCCATCATGCGTGTGCGAGCCCTGACGACGGGGAATGCTGTTGCCCAGGGTGAGGTCGTCTTGGCGGTGTCCCTAGACATCGCCATTGCCTTCAATACCCTGCCCTGGAGTTGCATCAGGGAGGCACTCCGGTATCACCGGATGCCGACCTACCTCTGTCGTGTGGTCGAGGCCTATTTGACGGACAGGGCCGTCATCTACCCCGGTCACCAGGGAGTGTGGAACCGGCAAGAGATGTCGTGCGGTGTCCCACAGGGATCGGTCCTGGGGCCGCATCTGTGGGACATCGGATACGACTGGGTGCTGCGCGCCGACCTCCCTAGCGGCGTCAGCGTAACACACTACGCTGACGACACGTTGGTCCTGGCGCAGGGGAAGTCGCACCAGGCGGCGGCCGAATTAGTGGCACGCGGGGTTGCGACAATCGTCGAAAGGATCCGGCAATTGGGACTCGAGGTGGCCCTGCACAAGTCCGAGGCCATGTGTTTTCATGGTCCTCGGAACGCGCCACCGTTGGGGTCCCAAATAACGGTAGGAGGGGGGTTTCTATCGGCGTCGAGTCGACGATGATGTACCGGGGACTGTCCTCGACAGCCGGTGGAACTTCGTGGAGCATTTCCGACGTTTGGCTCCCAAACTGGAGCGGGCGGGCGCTGCATTGAAGCGGCTCCTGCCCAATCTAGGGGGTCCAAACGCCTCCTGCCGGAGGCTCTACGCGGGGGTCGTGCGGTCCATGGCCCTCTACGGGGCTCCTGTATGGGCGCGCTCTCTGGCGCTGCGGCCAGCCTGCCGGTTGAGCGCGGCTCAAAGGGTCATGGCCATCCGGATGGTCCGAGGATACCGCACGGTCTCCTGTGAGGCAGCGAGCCTCCTTGCCGGATTGCCGCCATGGGATCTGGAGGCAAAAGTCCTCGCGCACGTATGGGAGTGGCGCGAGGAGGCGAAACGCCGGGGCGTAAGTCCGCTGCCGCGAGAAATCGCGGCACAGCGGACGGAGCTCCGGCGGGATCTCATGGCGTCATGGAAAGTACGGTTGTCGCAACCCAGTGCTGGGCACGCCACGATTGCGGCGATAAGTCCCCTCTTTGAGGAGTGGCTGGAGAGGCGCCACGGCGTCCTCACCTTCCGCCTGACGCAGGTCCTCACCGGACACGGCAGCTTCGGGAGGTTCCTGTGTCGGATAAGGCGGGAGGAAACGTCCGGATGTCACCATTGTGTGGATCGCCCGGAGGACACGGTGGAGCATACGGTGGAGGTCTGCCCGGCTTGGGCAGAGCACCGCCGTGTCCTCGTGGAGGCGATCGGCGGCAGAGACCTCTCGCGTCCGGCCCTGGTTCAGGCCATGGTACGGAGCGAGAGGGCATGGGCAGCCGTCACCTCCTTCTGCGAAGCAGTAATGCTCGCGAAGGAGGAGGCGGGACGGTTGAGGGAAAGGCAAGTTTCGCGCCCTTTCGCCCCTAGCCGCCGCAGGAAACGCCCGGGGCGTCGGGAATCCCGGGTGGATTTCCGGCCACCGTAGGCGCGGGCTTACGGACGGTGAGCAATGGGTAGCTCACCGTCCGGTAAGGACCAGGCCCGGGTCGACGGCGCGTTATATTCCACGCGCGCCTCAAAGAGATGTCGTCAGCACATAGTAGGGGTCCACTAGGGCCGATGCCTGCCGGGGTCGCGGGAAGGTACTTATGGGTCACCGAGGCCCCCGCAACACAGGCAACAAGAAGGAATACGGGTGGGTTTTAGTCAGTAAGAGTCTGACACACCCTCCCGCTCCGCCCAGAGCGGGAGAAGTTATTTGATGATTTCCCACCCTCAAAAAAAAAAAAAAAAGACCTCTACATAACCGTTTTGTAGCCGTAACAAAAGGTTCGAGGCCGTCCCTAACCGTAATTTTCATAAGCATTTAGGTAGGTGCAGAATTGGAAAAAAAATGCATTCTTTTATTGCGACCAACTGTGGCAAAAGGCCATAAACTTATAAAGAGGCTCATTTATTTTAAAAAGAGTGCATCAAAGTTTTTCGGGGTTCATTCATTTAAAAAACCGTACATTATTAGAAGGTGAATAAGTTCTTAGAGGATCCGTAAAATATTTCCCTATTTAAACCAGCAATTTGATTAAATTCCGAGGAAGCTGGGTCTCTAGTTGAAATGGAATGAGGGCAAAAGATTCCTAATGCTCATTTAGTATTTGCATTCCTGAAATAATATGATCTGTGAAATGTGATTAATTTATTTGGGTGATAGAGAGAAATTTGCCAAATATTCCGGATGGTAATATATTTTCTAAACATGACATCTTCACAAACAAAATACTATTTCCAGCTTTTTCAAAAGTGCATAGAAAATAAAGTTAAAATGTTTATTCTGCAAAAAAAGGACATCGTCGTCAGTAGGGACTGGTCATTTCTTAGCTGCCTCGGCTGATTTTAATTATTCAATTGTTTTTATCTTTTTATTACGGACACTTTTAACGTGCACGTCTTTCTACATTGTTCTCACATGTATAATTTCGACATGAATGACGTGACCAATATTTTTGTAACAATATTTTAATTTAAAAGCGTGTACATGGAGTTTCTTGCCCGTTCTTCCCCATAGGTACCTACTACGATTTGGAAAGGGCAACTAGCTTCATTTTTCTCACTATACGACCCCCTGACAATTCAAAAGTGCCTGTATTTGGTTTATTTGAAATAAATGCTTTGAGTTTGAGTTTTGAGTTTGAATATACATGAACTACACACTTACAAAGAAGCCAAAAGCCTTGTATTCAACAAAAGTTTATCAATTTTGTCCATTGCTTGATGTCTGGGCCAGGAACCAAAGACAATTTACTTTAGGTAAATACTCTGTGTCAGTGACACTGGCAAATGACAACAAACAAACAATCTAAACAAAAACAAAATGATAGCAGAGTGGAAAATAACTAGGTACTGTCGTTACAAATAATAACAAGAACAATTAAGCCGTGCGTCATTAAATACCGACATAAGTTACATAATCAGCCTATAACGTTCGCACTGCTGGGACAATGGCATACTCTCGGTGAGAAGGAGTGGGCCGCGGCCATTATCCACCACGCAGGCCCAGTGCGGATCGGAACGTGTCTTTGAATTTTTGGTTCTAGGACATGCCGGTTTCCTCACGATGTTTTCCTTCACCGTTTTGAGGGCAGTGGTGATGAAATAATTTACACAAAGTAAAACGCCTGTCAGAGTTCGAACCTTAGAATATAGAAAGAACCAGAAGCCGCGAACACGCCTAATACTGAAGCGTCAAAAACTACTCCTAAATAGAGTAGTTTGACGCGCAGCCGAACAGTTACTCTGTGAACGTCGTATCGCGTAACGTGTTTTACCGGTGTGCAATTTTATTTAATTATGCCGTCTTGTGTCGTTCATACCTGTAAACATGCAGCGGGGCTAAAAAATAAAAAGGATGGGATCACATTTCACGTGTAAATAGCGCATTCAAATATCGTCTTATTTAATTACTGAATAAATTGTTCAGTTTGTAAATGTCATACAGAATGATGCATCCATCTTGTTAGTGTTGCCAGTATAAGAGTTTTGATTTTCCCTTCTTTTTATTACCTACTGAGGGCTTAGACTTTATTCGTTGAATTGTTAAATTAATAACAACTTAAAAAAAACCCGACTTGAAAAAGAAAGTTTATCAATGCAACCCGTATGTATATATGATTTTGTTAGAATTGCATAACATTCATAATGGGTACTATGTTAGACTATTAGGATTTCTAGAGGGAGCGGGTGTATGAAATTATGTATCTATGAAAAGACCAATTGTTATTTTATTATTTATATTATCTTACTCTCAACGTTTACCCCAAAACGGGTTCATAATGTCCGAGCTACACGGAAAAAAAGGATGTCTTAAATCAAGACAATATCCTTTTGGTCAAGACAAATATTGATTCATTTATGGGGAAAACAATATATTCTTGAATGAAGTAAAATTTTGTCTTAGTTTTATTGTCTTCTTCGAAGACATTATACTTAAATGAAGAATTATTAAGTTTAATTTTAAGAATATTAGATATTAAAACTAGATATTTTCTTCAATTAAGATTATTATAGTCTTGAATCAAAAATATTTGCTTAAGTCAAGAATAAAAACCAAGTATTTATTATTCTTAATTTGAGTAAACAGGTTTTCTTGGACTGAGTACATTACTTACGTTAAGAAAATATTTACTTGGATTAAAACAATTTTTCTGAGAATATTGATATTCTTCGCTAAAGAGATCCTTTTTTTCCGTGTAACAACATTATGCGGGTGGGAAGTGAGGCGGGCGCGGGACCCTTGTCTTGATTTTGGACACAGCGTGCGGCTTGCAATGACAGTTGAACGCGGATTCTGGTTCTTTCTATATTCTAAGGTTCGAACCTACGACTTACAACTCGTAAGTCGCGGACGTTATCACTGGGCCATCACTGCTCTCAACGACATAAGTACAATAATTAAATTATAACACAAATGTTTGATAAAAGACAGATTCTTCAATTTATCCCTGAAAATATTGCGTTATTAAATCTAACCCCTTTAGTAAAGTTCGTAGCATAAGGCATAGTCACACACGACGAGGAAACGACTAGCTATCAAAGATTGTCTCGCTCAAGAAACTTCCAAAATATTGCAGGTCCTGTGTAAGTAAAAAGATACATAAATAGTTGATCACAGGCAGCCCGAAAACCGTAAAGAAAGGTAAAAATCTAGTATCGTTTGGCAGGAGAAGGGGGTGGTAGTGGGGTGGGAGGTTGGGGGTTGGTGCCCCCCGCCCCCTGGTACCACTCCCATGAAAAGGTAACGCACCGTTCTTGAGAAAAACAAATTATTGTTACCTAACCTCAAAACACTTAAAGTCGCTTAAAAGGCGTAGTATGAGCCTCAAGGGTTTAAAAAAAATAATCTCGAAGAGGATGGCGGGGTCTGACCCCGCCATCCCATTCGAACCTAACCTGTCCGAGTCGGGGTGCCCCAAGTCCCGAGCTCGCTTCGCTCGCTCTTGCATCCTAAGTTCTCCTAGTGACAGTAGTAATATTGCTTTTTGTACAAACACACGATCTGAGTACAAACAGAGAAAAAATTCACGCAACTCGAGGAGAAACTGAATGATCGAAAACGAATGACAGTGACACATGATGACATGACGCAAATGGCATACCTGTTTTTTTGTTTATGTTCCGTGTTATCGATTTTCATTAATCTCCGGTGGCAACAACTAGGATGACAATTCAAAAGTGCCTGTAATTGGTTTATTTGAAATAAATGCTTTGAGTTTGAGTTTGAGTTTGATTTTGATGCGACAGAAGATAAAAAAAGAAACGATAAGACCACCCATTGTGTCACCCCTTGTCAAATTTCAACACTTACATCTGTAATTTTAAGGCAGTTGTCCCACCGCTGGCGATTAACGAGTAGCGAGTAGAAGTAGCAACTGAAAACGAGTTGGCGAGCAGCAAGTGTGTAGTTCCGATAGTTTTGTCGCTAGGCTATCAGTGAGTGTCCGTACTCGCACCACTCGCTCGACCGCTGGTCTCTCGGCGTGAGTTCTGATCGCCAAACGAGCATCGCTGAGCGAGTATTATCTTTAATAGCTCTTGTCACTCAGCGACAAACTGGTGGAACGAGTATTTGCTGGCGGTGTGAACAGTCAGCTAGTAACTATTATCCTTTGATTACACGGAATATATATCTATTGTAAGTTTCTTGAGCGAGAAAATAGCCGATAGTTAGTCACTTTCTCATGGTGTACACAATAAAGAGTACTCTATTATATTCTATTTAATTGCTAAAAAAACTTATATTGACATATTCTTGAACTGAATAAAAGAGGGAGTTAGTAAGGACGAGTTTGTGAACAGAGGTTATTAAGGCAGGGATGCCAATAAGATTGGATGTTAGAAATGTATCTAAAGCTTTTCAAAGATATTAAAACTGGAGTTATGGGTTTTTATCAACAAAATTTAAAAACTTTTGTATCGCTGTAGACTCTTCAGCCCAAATCCTCGCTAATCGCCAACGGCGGGACCGAAACCTTACGTTATTCAATCAATTGAAAGGATTCAAGGTTCCACATGAGATGAAGGAAGTTCAATACGATTCGTTCGTTCGTTCGATTTCTAATCGGATACTGGTTTCCCAAATGATGGTTTCCTATTCCAGCAGGGCTAACATGACACACGCGACAATTACTCACTCTCGCGTGAGTAATTTTTGTCTATTTCTGTCAATTTTCTCGTTTTCTGACAGCGCTGCCATACAAAATACTCGACTCGTTCTGTCAAACTCGATATTTTCTCGACAAACCCTAACATGGCACCTAAGTTATCTCGTATTTTGACAATTCAACACGAGATAATCTTCGATTCTGCTGTCATTTAGTCGTCCTCGATTTTGACGACGAGAAGAGTAGACAAAATTATAATACAAAAAAATATGGCATTCATGGGGACTGGTGACAGAAATGAAAACTTAAAACTTTGGAATAACATAAATAAGTATATATATGCGTATACATGTACGTGTACGTACACAGGCCGCTCCGCGACGCCAGTCTGATGCACACGTTGCATTAGCATGTCGGTGACTTGGGTAGCATGTTGGTGCCGCAGTCTGCATGTCGGTGACGTGGTTAGGATGTCGGTGACGCGGTGTGCATGTTGGTGACGCAAATTGCATGTCAACAAGTGCTTTCAGAATGTCGGTGACGCGGTTATCACGGCGTAAGTCGATTGGCATTTCGTAAATCTGCTAGCATTTCGGTGACGCTGTTAGCATGTCGTTGACTCTGCCAGCACGTCGGACACGCTGCTAGCAGGTAGGGCACGCTGTTAGCATGTCGGTGACTCGGTTAGCGTGTTGGTGACGCATTGAGCATATTGATGACGCATTGAGCATGTCGGTGACTCGGTTAGCATGTGGGTGACTCGGTTAGCGTGTTGGTGATGCATTGAGCATATTGATGACGCGTTGAGCATGTCGGTGACTCGGTTAGCATATCGGTGACTCGGTTAGCGTGTTGGTGACGCATTGAGCATATTGATGACGCATTGAGCATGTCGGTGACTCAGTTAGCATGTTGGTGACGCAGATTGCATATTCAAGGGATGCTGTTCATATGTCGGTGACGCGGCTAGGATGTCGGTGACGTGGTTAACATATTGGTGACGCGAACCCACAGGTTTTTCCCCTAACAAAAATGGCTCACTCATTTTCGTTTCCGTCATTTTGTATTTTAATTTCGGCATGCCATAGACAAATATTAAATTTTAATAAAAAAGGTCGGTTACACAAAAAATTACAACATAAATTAATAGAGGTGGATGTAAAATCACTATAGTACATACTAATTCCATGCGTAAAATTTATCGAATGAGCCGATGTTGCTAAAATAAAAATGATTTGTTTTTAATAATTTGCTACATCGGTTTCTCGTCGCGAGATAAAGAACTGTCAAAGTGCCTTTCTCGAGTTTACTCACGCTTAGCGGTCATGTTAGGCATTCGGATGACGTCAGAATCGTAGACAAATTTCGACAAATCGAGAAAGAGAGCGTTCTCGCGCTTGTCATGTTAGCCCTGCAGGTAAGATAAAATTAAAGTATCGCATCGCTTCTTACATTATGTGGCTAAAGCATAATGATAAAAGGTTTATAAAAAAATTCAATTCCTAAAAACAGCGAGCACATAGATATTATTTATTAATAAAACATTTATGACGTGATTTCGTTTGATCATTTTACCATTCAAGAAAACAATACACGATCTGACAGTTTTTATTCCGAACCATTTTAGATTCAGATTAAACTCAAAGCATTTATTTCAATAAAACCAAATACAGGCACTTTTGAATTGTCAAAGAGTCGATCAGTTAGTTAGAAAATTGAAGCTAGTTGCCCATTCCAAAACGTAGATCTCTATGGAGAAGAACGGGCAAGCAAGGATTCAGAGATACAAAATCAAAATATTACTAAATCCTGGGTACATTGAAAGGTTCAGGTCAGGGTGGAGCACGGAGTACTCGCTGATATGGCGGCGTGTACCACCGGCGGTGGCCACACCATACTAGACTTTCAATGTTCTATGAACTTGGCGCTGGCTTGAGAGAACGAGTTGTAGTTAACGTTCCCGCCCTGTAACATTGACAAATATCCGTAGCTCAGGAGTTGGACATTGTTTTGCAGGACAGCTTATAACAGTTCATGTGGTCCCGATCTAAACGTGTTAAAATTAATAAATACTTCCGACATTAAGGGGCTTGTGGCTAACTAATAACAGCCGCACGGGTCAATCGATCAGGTTAAGCTACGCTTAACGCGGTTGGTCCGTAGATGGGTGACCATCTTTACATACGAAGACCCCTCCGTGCCTCGGAAAGCACGTTAAGCCGTTGGTCCCGGCTGTCATTCGTGGATCTTTGACAGTCGTTACGGCAGTGGCGGTACCTTCATATAAGCCCAAAATGCCTTACTAAAATGCTCGATAGAGAATCAATATCAAACCCGAACTATTTAAAAGTTCGCGCGCTTAATTCAAAATCAAAATAACACAAAGTATCTACCTATGCTACACTACTACACATCGCGATTGTTCGCGTGCAGAGTTTCGCATTTGTAGCATCTACATATAGCTATCTCGCTTACACGCACCGGCTTTTACCGGGCTTTCAAATACTATATCTGTCACTTTCGCACTTATAGCGATGTGCCGTATAACGTTTTAACGTTAAGTTTGACCTTGTGCATAGAACAAATCGATCACTATGGCAGATTTAAGCAGGGCTTTCGGTATGAAGTTGCACGCGTATGCGTGACCTTGTCAGCTTGCCAACTCTGCAGTGTTGCCGTTTTAGCCACGTTGTGAGATCTTGGAGATTTTTAACGAGTTTGGAAACTTTTTTAACATTTAGCAACAATAAAAACTAGCGACTTTTTAAAATAACGAAATTAAATATTCAAGCAATATCTTAAAAATAAAAAATTTGCGACATCTAGCTAGATTTTTCATATACCTGGCGACTTTTTTTGCCTAAATAACAACACTGAGTAGTTCCCGACATCCGAGAGTGCAACTAACTTCAGTTTCATTTGCTTGAGTGGAAAAAGGTTATGTTGTTAAAGTTTTTTGTGTGTTTTCTTAGATTTCCTCAGTGATACAATTGTTTTGGTGACTTACCTACAACAATGGAGGTAATTGTACCTTGTGAGGATTTAAAATGCATTCAAGTTTTGATTGGCGAAGATAAGGTAAAATCTTTAAACTTTGCTCAGAAAAAACAGTTAATTTCTTCATTAAAACCGACGCCAGAAAATTGCGATGATACATACGTAGGTACCTACATACTCAGTCGAAAACTGAACTTTCTTTTTTTGAAATCGGTTAAAATTTTATTGGGATTGCGTTATTTTGAAACCCTAGGCACGCCACTGCGTTACGGGTCGTCAAAAGCCCGAAAGTCTGACAACCAGTCTTACCAAGGGGTATCGTATTACCCAGTAACTGGGTTGTGGAGGTCAGATAGGCAGTCGCTCCATGTAAAATATACCAGTATTTTTTATTTCGCTAAGGTAGGTAAGGCTCGGCAGATGAAATACTTCCGACATTCTGTCTAAAATAGATAGACTGGAAGCCGACCCCAACATAGGAAAAGGCTAGGCAGATGATGATGTCTAAAATAGACATATTTTTATGTACCGAGATCACGTTCGTCGAATCGTTGAGCTCCTTAAGTTCTGAGTTGAGCTGCACGGTTACTGACAAATGCGTGCACTGACTGGATAGGTCCACTTAATCTGTGTGGTTCTTTCCTCAAAAGACCATTTCAGACACCAACCTACATGGGCTTCACATGATCTGACCAAGATTATGTCTGGACTTTAAAAGAGACTGTGACCTCTGAGTTTGTTTCGGCCTTTCTTCTCAGAGTAGTCAGATAGGAAACGCCGAGCTCATCTAGTTTTTTTTTTTCTAAATATGATTGACGTGTAAAAGTGTTTGTACAAACTTACTTACAGAAAATAAAATCATTTCATCACGTATTTAAAAGGGTAAATTGTTTATCTTTTTCTAAAAACAGAACTTATAAGGTGAGTTATATTCTTTTTTGAGGTTTAACGAATTTATAAAATGCGGAGGTCGTAACAGGAAAATCTGACAAAAATTAAAATAAATCAGGACAATCAAAAATCTATTAAGTCAATCAAAAAAGTTCTGAGCACGAACATAAAACATTTAATTTTTTTACTAACATTTTCCTGCAAATTACAAAGAAAATACTCCTTTATTTGTTACAATTTTGCCAAATTCTTTTAATCATATCAACAGGAATTTCCAGCTCCATTTTAAGAAAGTATTGTGGAAAACAAATTCTCCAGTGAAATTTCAATACATTTGTGTGACAACAATTCCATAGAAAAAAGGACGTTTTGACGTGAAAATTTTCCAGGACTTTACCAATCTTTCTCATGATGTTTTCCTTCGCCGTTTTGAGAGCGGTAGCAATGAAATAATTTACACAAAGTAAAGCGCCTGTTAAAAAGGGTGTACTATGCCAAATCGAATGCCAAATAATCGAATATCAATTGATCGACCAATATAAATCGAACGTCTAAATACTCGAACGCTTAATATAAACAAATCACAGATAAATTAAATGTATCGTTTTATTAACATACATAAACACACACACACACACACCACACATACACACCACACATACACACATGTATTTATTATTTTATACTATTAATTATAAGTATATAAGTATTTTAGTGATATTTATTTTAGAAGTATGTATTTATGTAAGTATATTCTCTTATTGTATACATAAATTAGTGAATAGTTAAATTTTGTTTTTATATATTTTGTTTTCTCTTTTACCTTACACACAGTGTCTACATCTCTATGTCTACTGTCCTATTGCAGGTATGCTGGAAGAGATTTCATTAGAAATAACCATCACCTTTGTACGTATTTTTCTGTTCCTTTCTTCTTGTCTGTTTATATGTGTGTACATAAACTGTTAAATAAATAAATAAATAAACTTTAGTTAAAAACAAGTCTATTTCTGAACGCAACAATTGGGAAAGTCATATTTACTTCAGGCTACCCTTATACATTGTAATATTGTTTTCACCTCATTAATAAACTCTGTTCATCTGCAAAAAGCACTGTTACTAAGTAATGCATTACAAGTGAAATTTGTAAAAAATGTCTGTAGGGTCTTATTATAAGCCTAAATTGTCTCAAAAACGCGAGTCGGTCTTAGTTTTGGATGGCTATATAATGGCAAAAAAAACGAGAATATTAATAACAAGTTCTACTGTCATTGTTCCTATAAATATAAATACCATTGTAATAGTACTGCAACAACAAAATTGTACGAAAATGCGGCTATACATGACGGATTTGGCATAATACACTCGTTAGAAAAGCGTAAAGTGAAGCGTAGTGTGGGACGACCCCCAGTTAGATGGACCGACGACCTTAAAAAGGTGGCCGGGACAGACTGGATGTGGAAGGCGGAGAACAGGGTGTTTTGGTGTAGCCTGGGAGAGGCCAGCAGTGGACTGTGATAGGCTCGGAACTTGGGGCACCCCGACTCGGATAGGTTAGGTTCGAAGGGGATGGCGGGGTCTTGTGAGCGAGCGGAGCGAGCGAACTTAGACCCCGCCATCCCCTTCGAGGTTATTTTTTTTTAAACCCTAGAGGCCTCATACCTTTTAATCGACTTTAAGTGTTTTGAGGTTAGGTTACAATAATTTGTTTTTCTCAAGAACGGTGCGTTACCTTTTCAAGGGAGTGGTGTCAGGGGGCAGGGGGCACCCCCCCCCAATCTCCCCCGCGAAGCTGGGCTCATACTGCGGCTTTTTAAGCGACTAAGAGTTTTGAGGTTAGGTTACAATAATTTGTTTTCCTCAAGAACGGTGCGTTACCTTTTCATGGGAGTGGTGCCAGGGGGCAAGGGGCACCACACCCCAACCTCCCCCCCACTCCCACCCTCCTTCTCCTGCCAAACGATACTAGATTTTTACCCAGCCTAGCCTAACCCATTTGGTCGGGGTATCCTAGCTTAGTTACTGCGACCAACGAAAGTTAAAAAGAGGCCCTATTACTTAAAAAGTGTGCATTAGAAGCGCAAAATTTCTTTAGAGGGTCATTAATGGTGCAGCCGTAGTGAAACGTCGAACAGTACTGCCACTGTGTATATATTGTACAGGAATTTGGATGTAGATATAATTATCTTAATTACTAACATAGGATAAGTTTAACTAACAAATGAGTCATGGTTACTTGAATAAATAAAATAAATGAATAATAAATAAGTTTCCATCATTAGAAGATCAATAAGCTTTAGGATCAGTTAAATATTTCCCGATAGTAATTACTTGTCTGCCGTGGTGGTTCGCGCGACTGCTGCTTTTCTGGGTTTCTGGGAAGGCCGCAGCAACAGTCTCGCGGCTATACTCCGATTTTCTGAACAAAAAAACTGTTTTATAAGAAAAAATTGTCCTGGAAGTCGGTGGCAAAAACGAAAGTACAAAACCAAAGACACCGACTACCGAAATTAAAGGTATTTTTCACTTTATAGTGTTTTTTGGGGATGACAGTTGTTTTGTTTTTTTAAAAGGTATTTTTTTTTCACTTTTTGGTTGTGGTACCTACCTCACACAAATATGTATTCCACTACTTGCTATCTTAAGAACAGTGAAATAGAAGATTGTTAAACAAGGGATGAAAGGGACTCATATTACTTTTAAATAGATTTATTATCATACCAACGTTGTTTATTTATGTTATATAATTCACTCGAACTATTGGCGGCGTAAATAGGTCTTTCATCCGAGATAAACACTCCGCTTTTCATTTCCAATATGACGAAAGTAAATAAAAACCTCATTAGTTAAACAAACTTTGATAACATAAATAAACAATATTGGTAAGATAATATCTAACAATTAAATCAATTATATTATTAAACGCAAGGGAAAGGTTCTTTCCTGGTATATTAATGTTGGATATTTTTTTGCGAAATTTGAGGTTCTTGTGTTTCAGTAAATGTCATTATATATTTATATATAATAGTATAGGTATCATAGTATTTTGTCATTTTCTTCGCTCCGGGTAGTCTTTGAAAGTACTAGTTTACGGAGAAAATTCCGAGGAATGTAGATTTATCGTTTTTGTTACTTTACTTGATATTTTAGACTTATTTTCCACTGATTCTTCTTTGTTGCCTTCGGCAACTTTACTCGATTTCTATCCTCCGTGTCCTTTAATTGTAGTCAAATCTGCGCCTGAATCAGCTAACAAAGTAGCTGAAGTTTTGCGGAAGCAGTGACCAGAATATAACTTTGGATTTGCTAAATTAAGATACGTACTATCTGTTTCCGCATACCGCACATTTTGTTTTTTCCTATCACTTTCCTCAAACATTTCCCTTTTTAGATCGAAGGCCGTGGTATTTTTCTATTATTTAAACAAATTATTTCTTTACTACGAAGGTTCGGTCAACTTTTGTTTTAGTACCTCTTAACTTTACTAGTAATACTTCTCTATGTCACGTACCTTCATATTCACGAGTTAATTTTTATATACGAAACTGACATTCATTTAGTTAATTTATAATTGTCAATTTAATTAATAACATATAAACATTTTGTACGCCTCATGTACCTTCATATTCACCAGTTCAAGTTTTATGTATGAAACTGACATTAATTTAATTAATTTATAATTGCCAATTTCATTAAATAACATATAAATTTTGTACGCCGAGTGAGGCAAAGCATGTTGGCCCGATAAAATTATGATTCCATATACATATATGTGCATATTTATGTATCATGTTACACATGTTTGAATAAATAAATTTATCTTTATCAATGAATCTGCAAGCGCCACTTTTTTTTTTTTGAGTTTGGGAAATCATCAAATAACTTCTCCCGCTCTGGGCGGAGCGGGAGAGTGTGTCAGACTCTTACTGACTAAAACCCACCCGTATTCCTTCCTGTTGCCTGTGTTGCGGGGGCCTCGGTGACCCATAAGTACCTTCCCGCGACCCCGGCAGGCATCGGCCCTAGTGGACCCCTGCTATATGTACTGACGACATCTCTTTGAGGCGCGCGTGGAATACAACGCGCCGTCGACCCGGGCCTGGTCCTTACCGGACGGTGAGCTACCCATTGCTCACCGTCCGCAAGCCCGCGCCTACGGTGGCCGGAAATCCGCCCGGGATTCCCGACGCCCTGGGCGTCTCCTGCGGCGGCTAGGGGCGAGAGGGCGCGAAACTTGCCTTTCCCTCAACCGTCCCGCCTCCTCCTTCGCGAGCATTACTGCTTCACAGAAGGAGGTGACGGCTGCCCATGCCCTCTCGTTCCGTACCATGGCCTGAACCAAGGCCGGACGCGAGAGGTCTCTGCCGCCGATCGCCTCCACGAGGACATGGCGGTGCTCTGCCCAAGCCGGGCAGACCTCTATCGTATGCTCCACTGTGTCCTCCGGGCGATCCACACAGTGGTGACACCCGGACGTTTCCTCCCGCCTTATCCGACACAGGAAACTCCCGAAGCTGCCGTGTCCGGGAGGACCTGCGTCAGACGGAAGGTGAGGACGCCGTGGCGCCTCTCCAGCCACTCCTCAAAGAGGGGACTTATCGCGGACTAACGCCCCGGCGTTTCGCCTCCTCGCGCCACTCCCATACGTGCGCGAGGACTTTTGCCTCCAGATCCCATGGCGGCAATCCGGCAAGGAGGCTCGCTGCCTCACAGGAGACCGTGCGGTATCCCCGGACCATCCGGATGGCCATGACCCTTTGGGCCGCGCTCAACCGGCGGGCTGGCCGCAGCGCCAGAGAGCGCGCCCATACAGGAGCCCCGTAGAGGGCCATGGACCGCACGACCCCCGCGTAGAGCCTCCGGCAGGAGGCGTTTGGACCCCCTAGATTGGGCAGGAGCCGCTTCAATGCAGCGGCCGCCCGCTCCAGTTTGGGAGCCAAACGTCGGAAATGCTCCACTGCATCCGGTGATACCGGAGTGCCTCCCTGCAAGTGCCACCTATGGCCAATATCAACACGACCTAACACACGATCCACCACACTTGTACAATATCTATATATACAATCCATCCAAATCCTCCGTCAATCGCCGGATACTCTGCTAACTCAGTAGTGCCAGTTTAGTCATACTTCCATAGACATACACACATCATCACACACATTTACAGCACCTACACCGCACAGATACACACACGCACACACTTTAAATACTAATAATTATGTCACTCTCTGTATTTCTTATTTTCTGTGTACTTCGTAATTGGCGTAATGTTTAGATTATTAATAAGATTATACTTCTGTCAGCTGTGAAGCTACCTTATATTAAATAAATAAAATACCTAACTACAGTTTCAGACTAATTACTTAGATGCGATGATACTATAAAGATTTCCTTACCTTTATTAGTAAGTATATTTCATCTGGCTCTTGATTTAAGAAAGTTTGGGGCTCCTGTGCGGTGAAATCTTTGGAATTTTGCGCTTTGAATCCATCCGACTATATTTTCAGAAAAGATGATAGTTTGGCGAAATGTTTCAAATGTATATCGTGTTTTGTACTTATATGAGTAGTCGTATTTAACATTGAATACACGCTCCAAAGAGTTGAAGATTTATGATTCATAGATAATTCGTTAAAATTTATGTTAGTAACATTTTTTTTTTAAATACTTCAGCCTTTTTTCAGCGCGCTATTTCATAAAAACATCGTAATATTTTAAGTATCTTTCTTTTGATTTTGGCGGTAAAAGGTTATCCACTACTGTTTTAGGGTTTTCCTCTTTTCTAATAAAATCAGGCGTATCATCCATATCTGAATCTGATGCACCCATTTTATACAAATATCGTAAAAACAACTGAAGATCGAATCGCCGCTTAGCCACATTTTTAGGGTTCCGTAGTAAACAAGGAACCTTAAAGTTTCGCCATGTCCGTTTGTTTGTCTGTCTGTCTGTCTGCCCCCGGCTTAGCTCAGAGACTCTTAGTACTAGAAAGCTGTAATTTGGCATCGGTATACATATTAATCACGCTGACAAATTAGTAAGATAAAATCTTGAAAAAACATTTTTTAGGGTACTGTAGTGACACAAGTACCAAGGAACCACAAACCTTACCAGATACCAAGAACCTTACCAGATACCAAGAACCATACCGTTACGTCATTGACACTCTGACATGAAACAAGAAACAGACCGTCTTGAAAAAGACGCGTTCACGACACTCTGGCAAGAAACAAGAGAACGCTCTGAAAAGAGCGGTTGGTACTCAAGGCTGACGACGTGCGTGAAAATCATGAGGCAGCAGAGGTGGACACACGGTGACACGCAGAGATCTTCACGCAACGACGGCAGCCCGAGAAAAGGATCGACGCGCTTTTTTTTTTTTTTTTTTTTTTTTTGGTGTGGCATCTCGTAGTTGACCTTGAGAGGTCGTGACTACTTAACCGGACTTTCCTGTGGCTGCCTTAAGCGAACTCAAAGCCTCCAGCCAGGGGCGAATTTCTTATATTACTAAGCGACTGCACGCTAAGGGCACCCCCTGTGGGGTACGGACCTCGGCTTAGGGCGTCGCTGGGGGGAGGACAGCAAGATGGGACAGGCTGGATCTGGTTAATATTATTATTATTAATCGGGGAATTTAAAGCTACAGGCTCAGCTGCGGCGCGGGCTGGCACTTCTTCGAGCAAGGGTCGGGGGGGACAATTACGTCGGGGTTTACGCGAGGGACCTCGGCGGCGAGGTCGGAACGTAGGTCGTCGGTGTGTTTTGTGCACTGTACTCGTTGCCCTATTGCTTTCCTGGAGGAGGGTAATGGGGTCATCGGGGTCGGAGAGGGTATGCCTTGGACGGCGAATAGAACTAATGGTGGAGGGCCTATAACTGGCGGCCTGCACAACCAGAGGGTTGCGGTGGGTGGTGGCGGAGTCGAAGAAGCGCTTCGTGATGCGCTTCATGAACTGCTTGATGGTGGGGATTCTAAGATCGAGATGGAGGATCTCGTTTCGAACGAACCAGGGGGCTCCCGTTGCCTTTCGGAGGAAACGGTTTTGGAGGGACTGCATCCTGTGGATGTGGTGGGGTTTAGCGTGTGCGAAGACTGCACAGGCATAAGTCATGATGGGACGGATGCACGCTGTGTAAATACGCAATTTGCCCTTAAGGGACAATTTGCTGCGCGCATTTAGGACGGAGTGAAGTCTACCTAGAGCGAAAGCGGCACGCGAACGCACCTGCTTGATGTGCTCTGAGAACGAGAGATGGTGGTCAAGGGTCACGCCTAGGTATTTGGCTCGCTTCTCCCAAGGGATAGGCTTGCCGAACATGGTGAGCGGTCGGGGGGCGATGAGGTTTTTACGCTGTTTGGTGAAGAGAACAGCCTGACTTTTGTCGGGATTGACCTCGATTCTCCACTTTCTAAACCAAGCGCCAAGCTTGTTGACCTCGGTCTGGAGAGTGCGAGATATGTGGTCGTGGACTAACCCGGTGTAGTAGATGGCCGTGTCGTCTGCGAACAGAGCCAACTGCGCCTTTCTACTTTTCGGGATGTCGCTGGTGAAGAGAGTGAAAATGAGAGGGGATAGTACAGAGCCCTGAGGGACGCCTGCACGGATAGGGTGAGGGGAGGATAGCGCTCCTTCGATGCGATAGCGGAAGGTGCGGTTCGACAAGAAGTCTCGTAAGATGAGCACGAGACGATCGGGCACACCGAGTTTGTAGAGCTTATATAATAAGCCGTTGTGCCAGACCTTGTCGAACGCTTTCGCTATATCGAAGAATACAGCACCGGTCGTAAGACCACGTTGAAAGCCGTAGCTTATGTGTTCAACGATGCGGTGGACCTGTTGGACGCAAGAATGTTGGGCTCTAAAGCCGAACTGCTGGTCGGGGATGAGGCCCTTTGTTTCCGCAAAATCTCTGAGGCGCTTTAAGATAAGCCTCTCATAGATTTTGCCGAAGACATTGAGCAGACTGATGGGCCGGTAGCTGGTGGGCTCCGTTTTCGGCTTACCGGGCTTCGGTATGCCGATGACGGTGGCCTTCTTCCACTCTTGTGGGAAGATGTTATTGCTCAGGGCTCCATTGAAGATGGTGGCCATGAGCATTATGAGGTGAGCGGGGAACAGTTGGAGCACCCTATTGGTGATTCCGTCTGAGCCGGGGGCTTTGCGAGGTTTTAGACCCTTGATGATATCATGCACTTCGTCTGGAGTGACGGGAGGCAGAGGATAGTCAGGGTCTTCAACGGGCGGGAGGGAGGCTCTACGTTCGACTTCCGCGTCGACCTGGGACAGGTGAGCTTGGTCTACTGGTTGAGAGCTAGGCGAGCATTGAGCCTCAAGACTATCGGCTAGGCATTCAGCCTTGTCGACGTCATCGAAAGCGATGGTCTTGTCGGGGCGCACCAGGGGGGGCATTGAGACGACT
Source organism: Atethmia centrago (assembly GCA_905333075.3). Classification (NCBI taxonomy): domain Eukaryota; kingdom Metazoa; phylum Arthropoda; class Insecta; order Lepidoptera; family Noctuidae; genus Atethmia; species Atethmia centrago. The sequence goes on from HG995385.1 coordinate 24,401,520, forward strand.
TCGTCGGATTTGAGGGATCGACGCGCGCGCGCTCTCGCGTTTTATAGTGTCGCGAGTACTTGCCCTGCGCGGACGACCTCTCCCGCGCGCCCCGCGGCGCGGCGGATCGAGCGCCCTCTTGTGATATTGGTGGGTTGTAAATCGTAAACACTGTAGGCTAAGAAATACTTGTAATATAATAAAAACGAATATCAATAGGCATAATTCCAAATAAAATTTAACCATCAGAACTACAATCGACTTTTATTAGTTACCTCAAGAAGCACAACACACGCAACTAAAGTACTTCGCACGTAAATTGGGGATGATATTTTTTTCGCGCTTATCCCATGGTTTGGGTTATTGTTGGATAAGCCGTTCAAAAATATTACCTCCGCCCAGCTAAATGGTTGTTTTTGGTTAAGTGAAAAAATTAATGGCAGTAGTAGGTATATATAACGAAATTAAAAATAAAACTATCACAGCTAAGTAGGCTTCACAAGTTAACGAGTAATAGTCGACCAACTTACATTTGCAGTTGAAGAATTGACCGTGACGTAGTATATCGATGTATGGGTGAACATGTTGATTCTACAAGCGTTCTCCGACAGTAGTTTCTCCTTTGGACTGATCACCGACAGGACGTTTCGTTTTTGAGAGATTCGTCGATGGAACGTTTCACCTATGGATGTTTCGCCGACAGAATGGTTCGCATTTGTTTTTTTTTCGACGACAGGACTTTTCAACTATGAAATATTCGCCGTCAGATCATTTTGTCTATGATTGTTTCGACATGGCTTTTTCATTTCACTATTTAACTACAAAGCGACCAAAAAGCTACTAGCTTGCTACAAAGACATGAAGAAAAAAATGTTTTAATGTAAGACCGCCTTTACTTTTAATGAATAGTATTTATCTATATTCGTCTATTTTGTTATTGCAAACATTGGGGTAATTAAAGAAGTGTTTTTATTTATTCATATTATAAAATTAGTTAATTACAACAATTACAACTGAGTACACATTTTTAAGCCACTTGGCTCGTTTTTTGGATAAAAGGCACCCTATATCCTTGTCTGTATCCTCATGAAATCATCATAAAATTATATACACGTTATCAGCAACGTGATGATTGCTTGAGCAGTTAAGATGTGAAAGCCTAACAAACAAACAAACAAACAAACTTACTTTCACATGTATAATATTAGGTAGAATTATTATTTTTAAACACATATTTCATCGATTATACCATAATTAGCTACACATAATTATATATCTATTTTTTATTTAAGAATTTACACACTATATAACTGATTGTCATCCGTATGACATCCTCGTAACATAAGGTCCAGTTGAAAAACTGCGTCAGGCACTAGTTATCCGGAATTTATGTCCGGGATACACGGGGCTGGTTTTTGAAGCTAGGATAGTAAGTAAGCCAGTGTTAGTATGGCAGCGAGCTAGTAAATCTGGCTAGCTAGTTATTTCAGTTACAAAAGAACAACGGAAAACCTGAAAATGGGTTATTCACTCGTCATTATGAAAAATTATTAGGTTTATTTATTTATATCTACTTTATTGTACATCAAATTATACATTACAAAAGAAAAAATATATACACTACAAAAAATACATTGGGCCTTATCGCTTACTGCGACCTCTTCCAGGCAACCTTTTTTCATGTTTGTTCGTGCCGGACGTCGCACGGTGTAACATGAATTGTTTTTATATTCACGATTTCAGAGTTTTTCCCATATTAAAAGAACAGTTACCAAGAGAATAAGCGCAATGATCAGGTTTAAGTTTTTTTAATTACATCTTCTACAAGTTAGAAGGATTATTATTAAGTTTCTTTCTCTCTCTTGTTCCAGTCAGTCTCAGTGACGGTGTCGGTGCTGACGCTGACGTTCATCTCCGTGGACCGCTGGTACGCCATCTGCTTCCCGCTGAAGTTCAAGTCCACCACAGGACGCGCCAAGACCGCCATATTTATCATATGGGCTTTGGCTCTTATTTTCAGTAAGTGTTTTGACTGATATGTTTTGTAAGTACTCAAGCTTCCTTTCCTTACCTCAAAAGTAGACAAAAATTTTATGATTATAAGATATGAAAAGCTATATTTATTTAAAAGTGTACACATACAAGAATAAAAACGTACATGCAGGATAACATAAAGAAAAAAATACAGATTCAGGCATGTCGCCACATGTTATAGCGTGCAAATTTGAATAGTTATGATTGTTAAGGCGCAGATATATGATTTTAGTGACTTTAAATACATTTACTTTACATTCATTTTTTGCATAAGTTACTTGCATTATTTGAAGGCGTAATTAACTGTATTACGCCTTCAAAGGATGCAAGTAAGTTATGCAAAAAATGAATGTTTAACTAGAACGCATACACGTCAATTCTGTATGTGTATATTTAAGTATTGTAGTAAAATACTTTATGAAATAAATTCGGGAAGTAATGTCTACCTAAAGCAAAAAAGACGATATTAGTTTCAAAACTACTTAATATGTATAATTATATGTATCTGAGAGTTTTTTTCAAATATTCATATTTTCGTTAGTTAAAATGAATATTCCCTTTGAAAGCGGATGGCAGCGTGGCGTGAGAGTGACGCGTATTTATACTGCCAAAGTCGGCATTTACCCCGTCCCTTAATAAGTAATTCAAGTGAATTCAGCATGGGCACGCCACGATTTCGGCGATAAGTCCCCTCTTTGAGGAGTGGCTGGAGAGGCGCCACGGCGTCCTCACCTTCCGCCTGACGCAGGTCCTCACCGGACACGGCAGCTTCGGGAGGTTCCTGTGTCGGATAAGGCGGGAGGAAACGTCCGGGTGTCACCACTGTGTGGATCGCCCGGAGGACACGGTGGAGCATACGGTGGAGGTCTGCCCGGCTTGGGCAGAGCACCGCCGTGTCCTCGTGGAGGCGATCGGCGGCAGAGACCTCTCGCGTCCGGCCCTGGTTCAGGCCATGGTACGGAGCGAGAGGGCATGGGCAGCCGTCACCTCCTTCTGCGAAGCAGTAATGCTCGCTAAGGAGGAGGCGGGACGGTTGAGGGAAAGGCAAGTTTCGCGCCCTCTCGCCCCTAGCCGCCGCAGGAGACGCCCAGGGCGTCGGGAATCCCGGGCGGATTTCCGGCCACCGTAGGCGCGGGCTTGCGGACGGTGAGCAATGGGTAGCTCACCGTCCGGTAAGGACCAGGCCCGGGTCGACGGCGCGTCGTATTCCACGCGCGCCTCAAAGAGATGTCATCAGCACAAAGTAGGGGTCCACTAGGGCCGATGCCTGCCGGGGTCGCGGGAAGGTACTTATGGGTCACCGAGGCCCCCGCAACACAGGCAACAAGAAGGAATACGGGTGGGTTTTAGTCAGTAAGAATCTGACACACCCTCCCGCTCCGCCCAGAGCGGGAGAAGTTATTTGATGATTTCCCACCCAAAAAAAAAAAAAGAAAGTGAATTCAGCAAATAGTAATAAATTAAAAATGTAATTAATGGATCCTAATTTTCTGTGCCCGATAGGATCTCATTATTAGTTTGCAACCTAAGTTCATACTGTGTTTTTATATTGCGTATTTTATATTTCACACCGTACTTCATTGCTGAAGATCGTAATCGTGTCCCTGAAAGGTCATTTGTGGTTTTATTTATTTTATTTTTTATTAGGTTCACCAACAATTGATTACACTGATAACACACACACACAAACACACACACACATTCACACATAATACATTTTTTAAAGTAAGATAACAGTGCATCAGTTACTTATAGGTAAACACCACATGCATAAACAATGAATCGGACAAATAAGCTAACTCACTTAGTAAAAAGCACTAACTAACTAAAAAAATGGTAACATTAATAAAAAATTACACTTAAATCAAATTAAAATGTATGAAATTCTGATTATTATTATTATTTATTTATTTCAACCAACTTAGGATCATAGTGTACAATTAAAATCAACAAGACAATTAAAATCAACATCACAATTAAAAACTAGATCAAAAATTAAAATTATAATAAAATGAAAACAAATTAGAATAAAAATTAAAACACAAGAATTAAAAAAATTGAAAAAAATAAAAAATCAAATTAAATCATAAAATTGGTAAAGGTAAAATTGAATATTCTATGACATTAATACATTTGACAGACTGCGGCGATATGGCGGGCGCGACAGGCAGACATATAGCTGCCTGGTCGCGCACGCGATATCGCGCTAGTCTGTACGAGCCTTTATAACATTGTTAAGAATTAAATAAAAATTGTAAAAAGTTCTAAATTATTGATGTATGATTTTCCTTCACTTCGTTGGGTTCTCCGATTCTCTCAGAGCGGTCGTAACAGAGAGTCCAGTGAGGGCGGTTACTTACCAGCGGTTAGGTGACCAGCCGCCACATTTTCAAGGTTATCTGGTTTCCTACGGGCAATGTGACCAAAGTAACCGAGAATCCTTTGGTAACAGATCGTGGATAGTCTATTTCTTATGCGTAGTTGTTCGATAATAGATTTTTTCGTTTTTCTGGCGGTCCGTGGTAAGCGGAGCATTCTTCGCCAACACCACATCTCAAAAGCGTCTATCTTTTTCCATTCTATTAGCCGAACTGTCCACGAATCTGTGTGTCTATTCTCTAAGTCTGTCAACGAATATAAAGGCCGTCCGAAAGTGGTCGATCCGTCAAAACAAGTGAAAATTATTTTTTTCTGTCGGCACATCTGGTATAGGGATAATTGGTAGTTGAAATCGTGTTGTCATTCATTCTTAGTTCGGGCTCCGAACTAATCCTATGTCCGTAAGTGATACGATCTTGAAAAGGCCGGTAACTTCAGCCAAAACTACGGATTTCGTGATTATGGAGTAGCCTCCCTGAGCCGTAAAGGAATATCGAGAAAATCAGTGTCCGGACTAGCATCTTGGTGACATTATCTTGCCAAATGCCTGTCATCTTACTCATCGCAGCTTTGGCCATTTGAGTCCTTCTCTTAATCTCCCTTTTTAAAGTTACCCTCAGGGTAGTTGCGTCAGCACAAGTGTAGGGGTCCACTAGGGCCGATGCCTGCCGGGGTCGCGGGAAGGTACGAAAGGGTTAGCGAGGCCCTGGCAACACAGGCAATGGAAGGAACACGGGCGGGTTTTAGTCAGTAAGAGTCTGACACACCCTCGGAGAAGATATTTGATTTCCCATCAAAAAAAAAAAAAGGGTAGTTGCGTAACACATTGCCTTTCATTTTGTCAATTCAATTACATTCAAGGCGTTATTTACGTTGTCGAGCAGACGAATTTTTCAAATACATGAAGCAATTGATTCGAAATTTCCTTCAAAATCCTTCGTATTGTGATTGAAAGTGTTATCCAATTGAGGTGCAGGCGTTTGGTTCGATCTGTCTGTCGAGCAAAGAACATACTATTTAGTAGTAGCCTGGATTCTGGATTGTCCAATGTGCATGGTTATTCGTAATAGGTTTTGCGACAAGCACAATTAGTGTCACCCGTAGATATGAATCCCAACTATCCTAACTATCCCAAATATCCTAACTATCCTTACTATCGTAACAATCGTAACTAACGTAACTATCCTAACTATCCTTACTATCGTAACTATCCTAACCATCCTAACTATCCTAACTATCCTAAATATCCTAACCATCCTAACTGTCCTAACTGTCCTAACTATCGTTACTATCCTAACTATCGTAACTATCCTAACTATCCTAACTATCCTTATTATCGTAACTATCCTAATCATCCTAACTATACTAATCATCCTAACTATTCTAACTATCCTTATTGTCGTAACTATCCTAACCATCCTAACTATCCTAACTATCCCAATTATCCCAACTATCCCAATTATCCCAACTATCCTAACTATCCTAACTATCATAACTATCCCAACTATCCCAACTACCCTAACTATCTTAATTATCCTAAGCGAAAAAGACTACTTATTTAGATGAAATTTGCTTTGAATGGGTAGACCATGACCTGGATTAGGATATAGAATACTTTTTATTCCGAAAATCTCACTAGAGGAGCTCGGGGCTAAGTAATAACCTAATAATAACTGATTAGGCTACGCTTGCCGGGGTTGGTCCGTGGATGGGTGACCACTGACCATCTTTACATGCCGAGAATCCTCCGTGCCTCGGAAAGCACGTTAAGCCGTTGCTCCTGGATGTCAATCGTGGATCTTTGACAGTTCTTAGGGGTCGGCAGAAGCCCGAAAGTCTGACAACCAGTCTTACCAAGGGGTATCGTATGACCCAGTTACAGGGTTGTGGAGGTCAGATAGGCAGTCACTCCATGTAAAATACTGGTATCCAGTTGAATCCGGTTAGATTGGAACTGCCGCCCACATCATAGTTGGGGAAGGCTAGGCAGGGTAGAGACTTATGCGGGTGAAACCGCGGGCCACAGCTAGTAATAATATTATAAATGCGAAAGTGAGTTTGTTTGTTGGTTACGCTTTCATGCTAATACGGCTGAACAGATTTGGATGAAATTTGGCACATGGATAGTCCATGAACTGGGTTAGGATATAAGATACGTTATATTCCAATATTCCCTCGAGGTTGAAACTTATGCGGGTATTACCGCGGGGCGCAGCTAGTAACGCTATTAAACTAAAAGGAAGCAAATATAAAGGAAATATTTACCTATGTGCGAAACGAGTATTTTCAATTTTAATATCGATTGAATTTTCATTACATTTACTCCGTGCGTTCGTACACCCTCCGAGTGAAGCCTATAACATGGGAGACGTGTTATGCATTCCTTTTGGCAATATAGAATTTTTAACATTTGCTCACTGATGCGGCAAAAATATTGATGTAAATAATTCACATGAATACTCTTATTGAGAATGAAAAATCTATCCTGAGTTGGGGAGAAAGGAAGGTCCATAGATAAGTATATGCTTGGCTAATTATTTTCCAGGCGACTAACAACTTAAAGGGCGACAAACTATTTGCTATTAAAAAAATAACTTGGCAGCGATTAAATATTATTAGGCATGTATTTAACGCGGCGCCAAATTAATCTGAATTTGGGATTAAAAAATAATTAAAGGCGGTAGCAAATATAGTAGGTTGGCAGCTACAGCTTCCTTTGACATTCTGGCTACTCATTGGCGATTTGATTTTGTAAGTGGTAACTCTTGAGTAGCATTGTGAACGACGAGTCTAAGTTATTCGCGCTTTTCATTTCGTTTTCCTGCAGGCTTAGCATGACACTCTATTTCTTCGAAGAATAGACACGGCTCTTACCATACAAAGTGACATTTCGTTTCTCCTTTTTTGACATTCCACCATAGAAATCTTTCTACATAAAAAAGGACCTAGACAATGATCGTTAGAAACGAAAGACAACATGACAGATTGTAGAAGGATTTCTACGGTGACATGTCAAAAACTGAGAAACGAAATGTCACTTTGTATAGAAAGAGCCGTGTCTATTCTTCGAAGAAATAGAGAGTGTCATGCTAAGCCTGTTGGATTGGGGGGATAATATTTTAACTTTTATTTAAGCCTATGACGGCATGCACTAAAACAGAATTTATCAGATGTATAATAACTATACTTATCTACAGCTTATAGGACAACGAGGAAATAATAGTCCATATCTACCGCTTTCGTAGGTACTTGAGTTCTTTTGTGATGTAATATTAATTTCTGTGACCTGTTCCGTGTGTGGGTTGAGTTTAAACAAAATGTTTGTCCAACGCTTTAAGGTATTTATTATTGTAATTTGTTTGTTCTAAACGTGTAGGTTTTATAATACGTCGCTACAAATAATAAACAATTAATACTTTTAGGTATTCAAATATACTTTAATATCTCCCGCCCTTGCTTCGGTGCGATCTACTAACGTGGTGGCATGACAAAATATCAAGATAAACCTTCTTGTCGATGTACTATAGGTGCACCTCTGCCTAAACCTTCGCGGAATACAGGCGTGATGTTCTGTAGATAAACCTTCCGAAAAAACCTCTAAATTATGGTAAAAACCTATAAAAAATACATCAAAATCCGTTGCACAGATAAAAAAAACGACGCTGTCACACAGACAGAAACGAAAAGCGACTTTGTTTTAAACCTACTTCCCAAAAAAACACTTTACCAAAAAAAAAATCTTAACTCATAAATCTGCCCAAGTTTAAGATGCAATTCTGAAATTGCAGATTAATACAGTCTGGTACTAATTTTGTTTAGTTAAACATACATTTACGGTTTACACTGATGTTCATTCATTATATTCACAGATCCTTAACTAATTTATGTTCATTCGTTGTATTCAACATAAAATGTATTTCTCAGATACATTGGAACAGACTATAGGTAAAGTCTATTCCAATGTACCTGATGAAAATGTAAACAAACCCAGTTCAGGTTAAATTCTTATGCAATCACTCACACTAAAGGGAATTAGTAAAACATTCATCTGTAACCCTTTTTTCACGACTTTTTCCAAAAAATATAGTTTGAATCACATTATTTTATTATAATTAAAAAATCATCTAACATAACCTCAATTTGTCAAATGAAAACCATAGTTACAGTGATTTATAATAAATTAGAATTTCGGTGTTTTGTATTTATTTTTTTATTTATTCTTAAAGTATTAAAATCATCAAATCAAAGTACAAACATTTTTATGAGGGACCTCTACAAATCGGCAAACATTGTAAATTTTCTGATCCATTTGTTTACATTTTAATTACATACTTTTGGAACAGACTACACTTTAAAACTCGCTGGGCTGTAAATAAGTTGATAAATTAAATCCACTTGAATGCTAAATGAATGAGCATAAAAGATACTAGTACCGCTTTCAGGGCTTCTGATATTGCCGCAAATTAAAAGGTTGCATATCTCTGAATGGGTGATGACGCAAAAAAATTTTAAAGTAGCTCAATATGTAAAATTGATAAGTACTACACACTTTTTACATTACCTATATATTCGTATACTGATATAGTATTACATAAACGTGCCTAGTGACCCAGTCCTCACCATCGATTATCTGGTCTTTTCCGATGCATACAAAAATGTATTTTTTTATGATATGCAACCGAGAAGATTGGTATCCCTCAAAGGCTTCAGAAAAACTCAAACTCAAACTCAAAGCATTTATTTCAATTAAACCATTTACAGGCACTTTTGAATTGTCAAGGAGTCGGTCAATTAGAAATATGAAGCTAGTTGCCCATTCCAAAGCGTAGTAGTAAACATTGTGATAACCACACAAACTGACATAATTATCAGTGATAACGAAGATGGAAAAGTAAAAAATGTATGGGACTGGCATACATAATCAGCCTATAATGTAATTCCCACTGATGGGACACAGGCCTCCTCTCTGTGAGAGTGGGCCGTAATCCAACACGCGGGCCCAGCGCGGGTTGGTACATATCACATGTCTTCGAATTGTTGGTTCTAGGACATGCCGGTTTCCTTACGATGTTTTTTGAGTTCTGGTTGCTTATGTTCAGTAGTTGACGGCATTAAGACCGGTATAATGACGATGCTACTGAATTAAAATGGAAAAAAAATGTAAAGTTTGCCTCACTTTTTGCTGATTGGTGGTGGTGGTGATTGATTTGAGTGGTGGCCCTGTGAAAATGGCCGCGACTTACGAGTTGTAGGTCGTAGTTAGTAGGATCGAACCCTTTTGATAAATTATTACATCATCACTGCTCTCAAAACACTAAAGGAAAATATCGTGTGAAAACCGGCATGTCCTAGACCAGCGATGCACAGACCGCAGCCCGCGGGCCGCATGCGGCCCGCTGTCGGTGCGCGTGCGGCCCGTCATCAAATTAAAAAAAAAGCAGAAATAAAAAAATATATGAAAAATAAATGTTGTCAACATACAATATAACTACATTATGCGTGCATATGATGCGAGCTTGCGTTCTGAAGTATTCGGCTCAGGTAGCTCTTGGGTGAGTTTGGGTTAGCGGGGTGGGGCGCGGTGCGCAAAAATATTGTCACCGCAATGCATTCATGCATTTCGATTGCAGTGCGATGCGCGCTCGAACACGGACGTGTTTCCACTGTGCGCGGCACGAATTTTATTCACGTGTTGCGTGGCCATAGCCGCTGCCTGTAAAGACAATGAGTTCCAAACAACTCATAGTTAATGAATTGCTGGCATTCCTGGTCCATGCTATCGACTACATGGACGAGGTGAGCATCCTGCAGATATGCCGATCCAATTATAAGGAGGAAGAGATCTGCAGCGGAAAACGGTTACTGTTCCAGTCGCTTGGAAAACTAGACCAGATGCCCGCACCAGGCCCTCTCGCCGCAGAGATGGAACCGAGAAGAGTCTTCAAGATATAATCGATATGTTGAAGAGGACTGACCCGGACGACGTGCCTGATTTCGTGGCGAAGGAGCTAGGTAAGCTGCCCCAGTCACTTTCGATCACGTCGACGTTACGCGGCTGTTAAAGGACATCACTACCTTAAAAGTGGAGATGACCAAGATGCAGTCCAGAATGGAGGAATCAGAAAAAGTCAATACTGATCTACGTGCAGAAATAGCATTATTGCGCAACGTTGGTTCGGTAATTGGGTCGCCTGAGGCGTCACAGGTGAACAGTCGTCGAGGGGCGCAAAATGCATTCGTTGGCAGTTTCGAGTCGGCAAACACAAGTGCGTCACTAGCTGCCGATAATGCTGAGCAAGCGCCGTCCGCCGTCGCCGTCTCCCGCACCACAACATCGGCTGCGGAAACGTCACGCGTAGGTACTTTGACCCCTAAACGTGCCTACGCTGCTACTGTCTCCGGTGACAAATCAGATGTGTCGCAGCCAAAGCTACAAATTAGAAAAGGAGAAACACAGAAAAAGGGTACTCAACCAGCCCTGACTGCGGTCCGTAGCTCCTTGTCAAGAACCTGCAGCCAAGTTGATGATGAGGGTTTCATGAAAGTGGAAAGGAAGAAGAAGAAGCCTTGTTCACGTAACCTGTGCGGCACCGCACCGAGTGGACCCAATATGCTGCTGCGCCCCGCTGTGCCTACGACGCTGCTGTACCTTTCGCGTTTGCATCACTCCACTACAAACGAGGAAGTCGTGCAGTATTTAAAAGTGAAGACCAACTGGACTCTGAGGGTTGAAAGGTTGGAATCGCGCCACAACATCAACTTTAAGTCATTCGTGGTACGAGTTCCAACCCACCATCTACAGACTTGCCTGAAAGAGGACTTTTGGCCGAAAGGTGTCGTATATCGACGTTTCCGAGGACGGTTACGCGACACCACGCAGCGATACACGACGCCGTCAACATTACGTGTATAGTCATAATTGTTTAAGGTTTTTAATATGTATTAGTTTATTATTGTATAAAATTATTTTGTGTATTCTATTTATGGGCCCTAGTTGCCTGATAATAAAATGATTATTATTATTATTAAACCAAATGCTGTAATTTAAAAAAAAGGTATCTAATTATTTTCGTTTACCTAGTTATTTATCTTTGCCCGCCTTTGACTTATAATGTGCCCGAGTGGCCCCTATTCTCTTTAACTCTGTGCATCCCTGTCACAAACCAAAAGTTCTAAGACATCTTATAATCCACCAATCCACACTGGGCCTGCGTGGTGGATTACGGCCCGCGCCTTCTCACAGAGTGGAGGCCTTTTTCCCAGCTTTATAGGCTAATTATTATTAAGATAATTAATCATTTTAATAGCCCAGGTAAGCGTCAAAAACTTGAACTTAAAACTTTTTAATACACGTGGATCAAGATCCAAGTTTTGATGGCAATACAAACTTTCCCGAATTGCCTCAACTTGGCAGATGTTAAATTGTTTTCGGGAATTTCCTTGAACGGCTTACGAAAACGCCAATTAACTTTGATTTGTTTCAATTTGACAGAACGTTGTAGGGTAATTAATTAGGAAATAACTTAATTCATTTGAGATGAAGTTTTGGCGTGTTTACAAAAAATATAAAGGTACCGTGCTGAACTTTATTACTTGTTTGCGAACAAAGTGGCGAATTACGGTGAAAACATAGAACTTTCTCCGTTTCATTACAAAATAAGTTCTAACTTTGGTCCAAGTTTAAACCATTCAGCCAGTTTTTAGGGTTCCCTACCCACCCTTATAGTTTTGCTATGTCCATAATATGTCTGTCTGTTGCCGGCTTAGCTCAGAGACTTAGTACTAGAAAGTAAATTGTCATAGGTATACATTTAATCACGCCGACAGTGGTAAAATAAAATCTTGAAAAAAAGGCCCTTGCAGGTAAAGTGGGTATGATATTTTTTTTCTCGTTATCCCATGATGTGGAGTGTCGCTGGATAGGCCGTTCAAAAATATTGCGGGTCTGTGAAAACCATTTTTCGATTCAGGGATCCGTTTGCGTAATGTTAAGCTTTAAAGTGCAATTTTTTTATTAGAGTCAAGTAAGTTGCCAGATAAATGTTTTTTTTTGGATATGTGAAAAAATTCATGGCAGTAGTATACGAATATATAACAAAATTAATAGGAAAACTATCAATGACAGCTAAGCAGGCTTTACAAGATAACGAGTAATAGTCGTCCAACTCACATTTGCAGTTGGAGAATTGACGGTGACGTACATATATCGATGTAGAGAACATGTTTTTCAATTACAATATTAAGTTGGTTTTTGGGGTAATTTCATGCCACCTATTCCCCCCCCCCCCCCTCATTGTGCGTGAGGTCCGACACGCACCTGGCCAGTTTTTTTTAAATTTCGAAACTTATTAAAACAATATAAAAACATGTGCCTAAATAAATTAGGCCTCCAACCATAAACTTATATCCTTCTCAAACCTCACCTCAAAATATTAAGTACCTAAGTGTCAAATAAATAGCAATACTAGAAAAAATAAATGTTCGCCGTTCAATATAGGAAGAGCATTCAACTATCTACGTACTTTTCGTTTGATACAGAACGGCGTTCCTCTTTGGCACACGGGTAGACCATAACCTGGGTAAGAATATAGCTTTTTATCCGGGTATTACGTTTCATGGGATAATATTCGACCTCCACACGGGTGAAGCCGCGGGCATAAGCTATTTGTTTAAAGTCCAGGTTTGTTCACGATGCGCGATGTTTATGAGATGTCTTAGAGATTAATCATTATTTTGTTGCCGACAGATGCCCCAGAGGTGATCGTTCTGACAACTGAGAAGTCAGTGCCGCTTCGCTTCGAGTTAGAATACCTGGTTCAGTGCATCGCGACCTGGTCTTCAAATAGCGACCTTGTGTGGCACATCATAAAAGTGATTTTCATTTACACGTAAGTAGAATTGTTTTTTTCCGACGAGAGCAAGTTAAAACTGCATATTTATGCTCGTTTTCACTAACACTTGGCGACGCCTACAGTGATGCCTACATACAAGTGTTTCGGCTTAGCGCTGAAAGTTGAAAATTGAATTGAAAATTGAAAACAGCGTCAATAATTTAGGTGTCCCTTAGTGTTAGTGAAAGCAGGCATTAAAATGATACCGAATCTATTGTGCATTTTAATAAACCGCACGTTACTGGTAACAATTTAACTTGGCAGTGACCGTATTGCGTAGCAGTACGAGTGGTTTTCAAAATCCAGACGTACCTTACAGCCGCATTTAGGTCGTGCAAATTTCTGGAACGTTCAAGAGTAATAATCGCATGCCATAAAACACGTCCAACTATTGCCATTCAAGAATTGCATACAAGCATTTACATGCATGCGATTTCCATAAAATAGCATAATATTTTAATATAATTGCAAGTGCAATAAAATCGCATTCAACTCTACTAGTACGAACGAATTAAATTACTTCCAGTATAATTTTAATGAAATATTTGGCAGCGCAAATACGGGTGAATCAATAAATTGTGCAAAGACGTGCAACTCTGTATTAGGACGAGCCAAAACTTGCATGCAATAATGCTTTGCAATAAAATTGTGTAAGTCGCATGCAATTTTATTGAACGGCAAAACTTGCATTCTATTATTGTATCCCATTTTATGAAAAGCACACGCGTGTAAACACTGGCATGCAATTCTTGAATGGCAATAATTGAACGTGCTTTATGGCATGCGATTATTACTCTTGAACGTTCCAGACACTTGTAAAAGGGGTTTAACTATAGAACGCACTCCTTTTATTTCCACGTCGGGAAAAATAATGAATAAGTCTAAAATATTATACAGCTTATGTTACAACGATCCTTTACGTAATAATAGTAAGAACTGGCTTTCCACCTGTGACAACCTATTTTTGAATTTTATTTGAATTTAAATGCGTATTTAGCGGAAAACCCTTTTTTTTTGGGTAACGGGATGGAAATCCTCATTAATGTCCTCCGCCCTGGGGCGAACGGACTAAAAAAAAAAAAATTAAAATAAAATATATTCAAAAATATACTGACGATGAAATATACTGATGGACTGTCAGACTTGAAAAGTTTATTGCACTAAATACGCATATAAATTTAAATAAAATTCAAAAATTGTTTGTCACCGGTGGTAAGTCTTTTCCAGCAGAAAACCTAACTTAACCGAGGTGAAGTAATTTACGTAGAAAATTAAAATACCCACTGTAATACTTTTTAAACTAAACTATTAGTCATTTAGCTTTAAAATGAAAATTTTCATTTTAAAGCTAAATGACTAATTAAAGGGATTAAATATAGTTAAGTGTTTCCGTATCACACAAACTACTAATAGATAAGTTAGAAAAGTATGGAATACGGGGCCCAGCATTTCAATGGATACAAAGTTATTTAAATAACAGAAAGCAATGTGTAGAAATCGAAAAAATATAGTAAACTGGAACTAAAGTCATACAGATCAAAATACAAACATAACAGGGCTGGTGTGCCCCAAGGGGGTGTGCTTAGCTCCCTATTGTTTTTACTATAAAATGACCTTCCCGAAGTTACTGTCCCCTGTTTTCTGTTCGCTGATGACATATCGTTAATAATGACATCGAATAATACTGACATTAATAAATATACAACTGAAATAAATAATACAATTGAATCGATAATAACATGGCTTGACGATGATAATCTTCGCGTAAACCTAACAAAAACTAATTTTGGCTTTAGACATCAACTATAGAGGACTTAAATTAAAAGAAGTTAACGAAACGCATATCTCGGTATCACGATTGATAAACACTGCAACTGGAAGGCCCACGTCAATAAAGTGTGCAATAAAATAAACAAATTCGTGTACGTTCTATATGAACTCTCAAAAACATCAGCGTTAAAAACCGTATTATCTGCATACTATGGGTACGTTGATTCTGTGTTGAGATATGGTCTTATTATCTGGGGTTACTCAACAGAAAGTCAGAGAGTGTTCATCGTACAGAAAAAAAGCATCCGCACCATAGCGGGAATACGCCAATGGGAATCTTGCAAACCCTTTTTCAAAAAGTTCAGGATACTAACCCTTCCAAGTCTGTATATCTTTGAATGCGCTAAATTTGTTAAAATACATCCGGAGTTATTTAATTTAGCTCATGAAATATTTGCAAAAAGTATTAGGCATAGGAATAAAATAGTTTTGCCCATAATTCCTAGGACAGCATTGTATAGTAAGAATAGCTATGCAATGTGCTGTCGCATTTTTAATGCCATACCTGACAGTATTAAAATATTACCAACAAATAAATTTACAAGGTGTCTTAAAGTGTGGTTAAGAGAAAAAAACTTCTACCCAGTAAGCAACATATTTAATAAGAGGTTGAACAATAAATAATAATCCTAATAATGATTTACCCTCTGACATTAATAGTTTTTTTTTTTTTTGATTATGTATCTAATACTCTAACAACATTGCTACTTAATTTAAATTGAATTATGACTATGACTATATAATTATAAATATGTATAAACACAAATTAATGTTTGCATGTCACATTGACCAAGTGTTATGGATCTGTATCATCTATGTTAAGACCTAAACTGTACCAACACTTATGGTAAATAAATAGATTTGATTTGATAGTAAGTTATCCCTGAATTTTATTTCAGGGATAACTTACTATTTCTCGGATAAAATACCGAGAAGTATTGACAATAATATCGGGAATACCGAGTATCATTGATCATCGATCCACACTTCGTTACTAGTTCAGGTAACTCGGCTTTTACTATAATACTGCGTTTCCAAATTAGTTTCCAAAGATAAAACAAAATATATGTTTTTGGAAAAAAACAACTTCAAAATGTTTCTCCTGTCCACAGGTTTATGAACTTTCTCGATAGTACGAGTCATTCTAAATACAACATGATAAACACTTACTTAAAGCTAATATTTTTTTTACTGAAAATTTTCATTTTAAAAGCTAAATGACTAATTAAAGAGACTAAATATAGTTAGCCTGAATTTTATTCCAGGGATAACTTACTATGTCTCGGATAAAATACCGAGAAGTATTGACAACAATATCGGGAATACTGAGTATCATTGATCATCGATCCACACTTCGTTACTAGTTTAGGAAACTCTGCTTTTACTATACTGTTTTTCCAAATTAGTTTCCAAAGATAAAACAAAATATATGTTTTTGGAAAAAACAACTTCAAAATGTTTCTCCTGTCCACAGGCTTATGAACTTTCTCGATAGTACGAGTCATTCTGAATACAACATGATAAACACTTACTTAAAGCTTATATTTATTTAAGTGGAAATAACATCAATTAGAAACAAGGCTTTGAATACTGAATACATAAAAATAAAGTCTCTATTTATTTAAGCGTGTAAGGGCCCATGCATACTGCGCGCGACGTTAGCGTTTGTTAAGCGCTGCTTTTTCTAAATCAAATCAAATCAAAATATTTTTATTTCACATAAACTTACTCGTACATGGGCACTTATGAAACGTCAGAAGGTAGGTGCACGGTTCCAATTGGTCGTTTCCTATGGAGAAGAGCAGGCAAGAAACTCCACGATTACTCGTTTAAAAATAATAATGCTTTTACAATGTTTTCAAATCACAGTGTTATAAGATACGAGTATGGGAGGACAGTGTAGGCCTGTCAAGAAGTACCAGGTACCTAACAAAAAATAAATGGTCTACAAATCTAGTCTATTAAGCCTACAACGTTCTCACATTCACAAAATACACAAGAATCTATTAAAAATATTAATAAAATAATAAAAATAATGTTTTCCATTACAAGTCTGAATTAATATCTTATCCAAAAAAACCACTAGTAAATAGTTTGCTATCAATATTGTCAAATAATGAAAATATTATGTCAAAAAGTATGTACAAAAAAATAAACATCGTAATATAAAATCAAAATCGGAGCAATAATGCCGGCATTTATCTTTAGCGCTGATCCTCAATTACTTTAAGCGATTTTGGACCTTGGACCTTACTCCTAAGACAATACGACGAGCACATAAACCCCCACCACTCCGCCGAGAGCTAAAGTTAAATGCCGGCATTTATAATAGACATTTACATAGTTATGCCGTTTATGAGGTACCAGGGAAGCCACATGTGCAGAAGGAATTTTTGCCAAACTTCCTTGTCTTCAACGGCAGACTATGCGCCTTCTCGGCGTAGACGACGCGTGTTACACGGAAAGCGTATAAAAAACGCGGTGTGGGCCCTAACGATTAGTTGTAGAATTTATAATTGCACATGTTCCAATAAGGTTTGCCAAGACACAAACTTAAAATCATTTAAAATTTCTGTCAGAATGGGCTTCTGAAACTTCTAAGGAAAATAATACTTTTACCTCGTATATTCTTTCTTCCGTGGTTGGTGGAAAAAAGGATATGTCTGTCTGTGTCAGATTTCCAGTCACGATACTGTTTCACATGTAGGTATGTTTATTTAGCTTATTTCCGACCTGAATTCCGGATTAAGCAAAATGATTTGGGTTTTTCGTTGAAAAATAATTTGTTTTTATTTAATTGAATACTACTGTAAATCCGACCGATCCGATTAAGCCCCGGGCTTAATCTAATTTATATTTTGCAACGGTACTGCCGTAAAGCAGTTTACGAAGTCGATTATACTTACCATTGGTCCTTTTTTTTTTCGGTGGGAAATCATCAAATAACTTCCGCCCAGAGCGGGAGGGTGTGTCAGACTCAAACCCACCCGTATTCCTTCCTGTTGCCTGTGTTGCCAGGGGCCTCGGTAACCCTTTAGTACCTTCCTGCGACCCCGGCAGGCATCGGCCCTAGTGGACCCCACTTGTGCTGGCGACATCTCTTTGAGGTGCGCGTGGAATACAACGCGCCGTCGATCCGGTACCATAGGTACTTGGCAGAGCTTTTCATTAAAAAAAAAATGGCAGGACTGCCAACTTTTCGCCAAGACGTAACAAAAATAATCGCTTAACGTATCTAAAGAAATTTCCACTTCAATATAATAATGACTATCTAAAACCCAATTCAACTTCACTTACTGATAGTCATGCATGTTGGCGTGGGCATGTCGGCGACAGGAAACCCATAAGTTTTTCCCCTGCCAAAAATCGCTCAACGCGTCCAAAGTTTACCCTTCAAAATCCTTAATAAATTGTGTGTGTATACGATATTATTTTTAACTAATAAACCTCAAATTGTAATTTTAATTCGTAATTATGCAATCAATAATGATATTACTAACCTAATAATCTCTATCCTGTAATAATTCCTACCTAATATTTGCACGCCACACTTGGCAGAATGTGATGGTACCATCGACTAAACCTAACACCATAATAATTATAATGTACCATATTCTGACAGATAAATGATTATTATTAAAAAAAAAATGTAAACCATTCCCCCAATTTTTTTTTTAGCCTTTTCTTAACCTCGGACTAATGAGAAAATAACAGAACACTCCAAGATTTTTGCGTTTCACAAATTAATTCGTATTTTTCGATGGCGGTCTGCAAAACACGGAAATTCTTCTGTTACTTGCGACTAGGCCCGCGCCCCTGCTTCGCACGGTTTTAAGCGCTTATTAAAAATACGTACCCAAAATCTTATGAATTATAAGTACAGTAATAGCTCGTTATTCGCGGGTTATACCTTCCTTAAATATGCCGCGAATACAGAAACCGCGAATATGGAATGGTAAATACGTCTTAAGGTTCCAAAATAATACCAATATGTATCAAAGTAAAAACAATTTATTGAGCAATTCACAATTAAAATTAATCGTTATTTACAGCTTTAGACAAGGGTGATCTTTACTTGTTTTGTCGCTTTTGCCGTCTTTAAATTCATCGGAAACAATTATTCTTTTCTTTTACATTTTTTATAAAGGCGCCTCGGCACGTACCAACAGTCATCATCATCTGCCTAGCCTTTTCCCAACTATGTTGGGGTCGGCTTCCAGTCTTTCGAAAACAGCTGAATACCAGTAGTTTACATGGAGCTACTGCCTATTTGACCTCCACAACCCAGTTACTGGGTAATACGAAACCACTTGGTAACCTTAACGACTGTCAAAGATCCACGAATGGTAGCCGTGACCAACGGCTTTTTTTTTTTTTGAGGGTGGGAAATCGTCAAATAACTTCTCCCGCTCTGGGCGGAGCGGGAGGGTGTGTCGGACTCTTACTCACTAAAACCCACCCGTATTCCTTCCTGTTGCCTGTGTTGCCAGGGGACTCGGTGAACCATAAGTACCTTCCCGCGACCCCGGCAGGCATCGGCCCTAGTGGACCCCTACATTTGTGCTGACATCTCTTTGAGGCGCGCGTGGAATACGACGCGCCGTCGACCCGGGCCTGGTCCTTGCCGGACGGTGAGCTACCCATTGCTCACCGTCCGCAAGCCCGCGCCTACGGTGGCCGGAAACCCGCCCGGGATTTCCGACGCCCAGGGCTTCTCCTGCGGCGGCTAGGGGCGAGAGGGCGCGAAACATGCCTTTCCTTCAACCGTCCCGCCTTCTCCTTCGCGAGCATTACTGCTTCGCAGAAGGAGGTGACGGCTGTCCATGCCCTCTCTCTCCGTACCATGGCCTGAACCAGGGCCGGACGCGAGAGATCTCTGCTGCCGATCGCCTCCGCATAGAGCCTCTGGCAGGAGGCGTTTGGACCCCCTAGATTGGGCAGGAGCCGCTTCAATGCAGCGCCTGTCCGCTCCAGTTTGAAATGCTCCACGAAGTTCTACCGGCTGTCGAGGACGAGTCCAAGGTACTTCATCGTCGACTCGACGCCGATGGGAACCCCTCCTACCGTTATTTGGGACCCCAACGGTGGCGCATTCCGAGGACCATGAAAACACATGGCCTCGGACTTGTGCAGGGCCACCCCGAGTCCCAATTGCCGGATCCTTTCGACGATTGTCGCAACCCCGCGTGCCGCTAATTCAGCCGCCGCCTGGTGCGACCTCCCCTGCGCCAGGACCAACGTGTCATCAGCGTAGCACACTACGCTGACGCCGCTAGGGAGGTCGGCGCGCAGCACCCAGTCGTATCCGATGTCCCACAGATGCGGCCCCAGGACCGATCCCTGTGGGACATCGCACTCCATCTCTTGCCGGTTCCACTCTCCCTGGTGACCGGGGTAGATGACGGCCCTGGTGAACAATGGCTTAACGTGCTTTCAGAGGCACGGAGGAGTCTTGGTATGTAAAGATGGTCACCCATTCACGGCACAACCGCGGCAAGCGTAGCGTAACCTGATCGATCGACCCGTGCGGCTGTTATTACTTAGCCACAAGCCCCTCGGCACTTACCAACAGTACATACTCAAAAGATGCCGATACGTTAATAAATGACACCGAATTCTTTTCTGTTTACCGATTGCATCCGCGAATAATGAAATTTTTAGCCGCGAATACAAGAACTGGGTTGCAATTTTTTCATCCGGGAATAATGAAAATCTTTTCCTGTACACCTTAACCTTCCTCATAAATCACTCCGTCCATTGGTGAATACCGTATGAAAATCAGTTCGGTAGTTTTAGAGTTTATCGCGTTCAGACAGACAGACAGACAGACGGACTCGGCGTAGACGTTGTTTTTTAATATTTAATAATTGAGTAATTAATTAATTTCAATTCTGTTTACGAAGTTTTTTCAATGTTAATTGGTAAATTAAACATTTAAGCTTGATTAGTGGATTATTTTTCTTACAATTGAAGAAAAATTCTTGCATTGTTTTTATTGACCTTTATTTTGTTCGAAGATCTCTGGCATTGGTTTTATTTTATTTGGAGACCTTTTGACACTGGAGCGGGACTGAAACCAAATTTTATAGTCGATCTCGTAAATGCTCTAACACGTTTGACAATAGTTTTCAATAACACATTTCCACAACATCTCATCACAGATGACACCATGTACATAGTCTGATAAAATTATAACCCTTCTTTGGCTATACCGTAGTCGGAAAAAAAAAAGTTAACCTTTTTTTTTGGGTGGGAAATTATTAAATAACTTCTCCCGCTCTGGGTCCGCCCAGGTGTGGGAGGGTGTGTCAGACAGTTTACTAACTAAAATGACTGATTAAAACACACCCGTGTTCCTTACGTTGGCTGTGTTGCCAGGGGCCACGGTAACCCTTTCGGACTTTCCTGCGACCCTGGCAGACATCGGCCCTAGTGGACCCCTACACGATCCTAAAGATAAAATAATAATCATAACAGTACTGAAATAATACTTTAACTTCCTGTTTTTCTCATGATTTATTTGAAAAAATAAGAAATCAAAATGCATTGTTTTCTGTTAGAATGTGTATTTATTTGCGGAAGGCGTGGAGGTATCATCCTTGACTACGCGTGTTAGGATATTGGACTCACCCTATATAACGGATACAGGATGTCACCGAGGCTATATTTATAGATAAAAAGGAAAGAACCCCGGTTATGGGAAATTGGTTGTCAATGGCATCGGTTTTCTTCCTTCAGCTTTTATAAATAAATATTGTATTTACTTTATGATGTGTTTATTTACTATCATAATCAGCCTATAATGTTCCCACTGCTGGGACACAGGCCTCCTCTCTGTGAGAGGGAGTGGTCCGTAATCTACCACGTGGGCCCAGGAGCCCAGCGCCTGCTTGGGTTCGAACCCACGACCTACACAACTCGTAAGTTGGGGTCGTTACCACTGGGCCACCAGTGCTCTTTGTAAATAAACATTTCATATAGCAGTTTCATAGAGCAGTGGTAGCCCAGTGGTAACGACCACCACTTACGAGTTACTGTTGTAGGTCATAGGTTCGAAACCAGAGTGGCGCTTTACTTTGTGTAAATTATTTCATCACCACTGTTCTCAAAACGGTGAAGGAAATCATCGTGAGGAAACCGGCATGTCCTAGAACCAAACATTCGAAGACATGTGATATCTGCCAACCCGTACTGGGCCTGCTTGGTGGATTATGGCCCGCTCCCTCTCAGAGAGAAGAGGTCTGTGTCCCAGCAGTGGGAACATTATAGGTGTTATGTTATGTTTATTTATTTACACATTATATATTTTGTCTACTGCATGCGACCTGGATTCAATTTCCAAGTTGAGTAAAGTGTTATCGGGTATTTCCGTCAGGAATTTCTCAGAAGCAGCTTGGAGTCAGAATCTGTCCCCGGTTGATAGCAAAAGGCTGGCCCCCTATTCTATGGGATTTAAGGCTCCTACATACAGGCGCGACAAGTCGCGACAGTATGTAGGAGCCTTTAAACATATTGACGGAATGTGGGTTTTTAACCTCTTCTCATACAAAGAGAGGTTGATCACCACGCTTGCCCAAGACTGGTTGATGCTTTCAGACTTATGTTAACTATAATATGACCTGGTTTCTTATGTAGCTTCTCCTTCAGCGATGTAATTAATATCCAAGATAAACTCAGAAATATCTAGTATACTACTTAGAACTGCGCTTCTGGGCAAAAGTTTTTTTTGGAATAGCATCTATACATAACTTACATAACATGACGCCTTGTTTCCACAAAGGGTTGGCCAAAGGTGTGCCTGTAGTAGGTACACCCACATTTCGCCAGTTATGTTTTGAATGGCATCTAAAAGGCAAACGGCAGGCTTGTATGGGACTTCCGTACAGCTAATAAAATTTCGTGTTTTGGGATATTTTTTGTTTTAATTGGTAGCTAATACGATAGACAAGCCCTTTTTAAATTATTGGATTTTTAGAACATGGGACTTAAAAGTTATAATCAGTTTTATTTTTTAAGGTTAAGTACTAGTGTATCAATGAAGATTGTTACTTATAGGCACATAAACATTGTTTGGGTAATAAAGTGTATGTTCTAGATTGCTTGTCGCTATTTTTATAGTGTATTACTTACTATCAAGTAGGTAAATTGAGATGAGGATCGTACCTACTCAGCGGAGTGCATTAGGAGATACCTATGTCCAGCAGCTGACTGCAACAGTTTGATAATGATGAAGTCCTGATGGGGTTTTAAGTGTAGGTAAATAAAACAATACAGTTAATAGTTTTTTTAAGTACATTTATTTTATTTACAATTAATTAATTCGTAAATTACTTCATCTAAGAAGGGGGCAGGTCGGGTAATACCCTCATGGCGAGCATAGCTTAAATACCAACATAACTGCGTTTAGTTTACTACTAAATTACGTGTAGTTATTAAAAACTTTCTTAAATAATATTAATTATTCCGAACTTCTAAAAATAGTACACTTACATGAACATAAATGGCTTAGTTGCCTTAATATGTGGTACAAATTCTATAACAAAACGGCTAAAAAAGTAAGCTGTACGAAATCTGCCGTTCACCTTTACAATAAAATACCTGTAGACATTTTAAACACCAAGGAACTCCCACTATTCAAATATAAATTGCGTAATTTTTTAATTGACAAAGCCTACTACACGATCCAAGATTTTCTTAATAATTAATACATACTCGTACTACAATCTGTCACTAATTTTTTTTTGGTAAGATTTGGTTTATAAGTGATAACTATTTTTTTTATATTTTCTTATTTATTTGTTGACATAATTTATTATTGTATGGCTACTAGGCAGGACATAATGGATCTGTAATTTACCTAACATCTGTCTGTCAATAAAAAGATTTTATTTGAGAAAATACATCATCATCTGCCTACCTAGCCTTTTTCCAACTACGTTGGGGTCAGCTTCCAGTCTAAACAGATGCAGATGAATATCAGTACTTTACATGGAGCAACTGCCTATCTGACCTCCACAACCCAGCTACTGGGTCATACGATACCCCTTGGTAAGACTGGTTGTCAGACTTTCGGGCTTCTGAAGACCCGTAACGACTGTCAGACGGTCGGCTTAAGGCGCTGACAAGACGCAAATGACCAAAATAGGCTTGTCTTAAGAAAAAAAATTGCCAAATCTGTGTAGTTTGTGGGAGCGGAAAAAATATATGTTAATTTGAACATATTTCCCAGTACTTGGTTGTTACCAAACACGTTGTGAAAAAAAATCTCGATACAAACAAACGTTAAACTAACCTCCTACTTTGAGTTCTAAACCAAAATATCTGTATTATACAGGGTGTTTGGTAGAAGGGTGCAAAGCCTGAAGGAGGTGATATCTAAGACCATTTAGAACGTATTAAGCTAAACTTGTCTCAGACGAAATCTGTTATTTGTATTTTTTTTAAACTCTAAGGTTTTTAACAATAAAACCCATTTTTTTTCAATTAATTGTTAATACTGTCCAGTAAAAGCTGTTATGTTATTATTTTTATTTATTTTTTATTTATGTAATGTGTGATTATTCAAACTAAGTAAATCCCAAGCATCTGTGTCATCAGAGAAACATTCTACACCATATTTAATTTTAAGAAACTTTTAAAAATCAAGAAAATGTTTTGTTTACAGCATAATAAAAAAATAAAAAAAATAGCCTCAGTCGTTCAAACCTTTTTACAAACATGCTTGGTTATTGCCCTTTCTTTTGAGGTACTATTTACGCAGATATCTCATTAGCTCTTGGAATTAGGATGTGTACAAAGCAAATTGAGCATGAAAATTTTATTGTTATTTCGAACAGCAGTGCTATTCTGTAACCTTCTCACCGTGAGAACTTAAGTGAAGTGAACGTGGAGTGAACTGACAGTGTCATCCCACCTGATACTAGGGATAGACCAAGGATTACATTTACAATCATAATCGAGATTTTAATAATATTTTTATGCTAATTCTATTGATCATAATCAGTTAACTGATTAAATAAACGCAATCCCGTGACCCAACCGCGTTGTGTTTTGAAGAAGCGATAGTGGATTGAGTCTACTAAAGACTGTGCGACGTTATTCAGCGTTGTTATTAACCCAAATCTATTCAATAAGAAGAGATAACCGAGTGTATCAAGGGATCGAGTGCTAAAAGTATGCCTGGCTGACGGACCATAGGATTTATCCCCCACAAACTATGTGGAAACCTAACTAAACGATGTGTGTGTCTGTGTACATGAGCCATTCGTATAAAAAACATGCGGATTATTGAATAAGTACCTTTCTAATATTTTATTATAGGTAGGTAAATTTATACCGACCAAAGCGTTGCCAATAATAAAATAATATTCATAAAATCACCGTCATCAATACTATAACAAAATTCAACAGTTCAACTGACACTCGCGCAGCGCACGCACCGGCCGGCGGGCGGCTAGGCTCACTTCATCCAGCCCAAGTGAAGTGATGTTGCCATGGCAACGAGAATCGGGTGAAGTGATAAGATCACGCCGCGCTTGCGCGTGAGGCGCTGTTATTAATATCAAGTTGAGTTTTTTTAATTTCACGTTTTTTTATTTCTAAATGCGCGACAAACAAAAATTTGGTTTTACCACCTCTATATCAAAATCCAAAATGGCAGCTACAAACATTTTTCATCATGTGTGTCGTTTTCATAGTTTGCAAGATGGCGGCTGCGAAAATGTTCAGATTTTTCATCATGGGTGTCGTGTTCATGGTTTTCGGGGGTGTTAAAGTCGATAGTGAGGTCAAATCCAAAAAGCAAGATGACGGCTGCGAAAATTACCAAACCTTTTGGAATAAAAAAACCAAACTAAGTTTCTGACTGAATTTCTGTTTTGCTATTTTATTTAAAAAAACCCTAAATAGTAACGTTTCAACACTTAAATACTAGTTTTGAAATAATATAAAATGATCAATAGAATTAGCATAAAAATATAATTAAAATATCGATTATGATTATAAATGTAATGCTTGGTCACTCCCTAGCATCAGTGAGATGACACTGACAGCTCACTCCACGTGAGCTTTCACGGTGAGATTTTTACAGAATCAACATGCAGATCAATAAAAAAACATTTTTGTTAAAATAATTTATTGTTTATGTTCAAAATGTTGACCGCGGTTTCTTATACAAGCGCGTGCCCGTCTTCTCACTTCTGTAGTGGTGATTTTTTATTTCATCTCCTGCTTTATGACTTGAAAAGCCGTTTGGATTATTTCTATTAATTCTTCTCTAGTTGAAATTTCAACGTGCGTGTAGACGAGCTCCTTGGCCTGTCCCCAAACAAAAAAATCCACAGGAGTTAAATCGGGTGATCGAGTTGGCCAAGGGATGGGCCCGTCTCTGCCAATCCAGCTATCTGGGAAACAACTATTTAAATGTTCTCTCACGTTTAGGGTCCGGTATGCTGGACAACCATCTTGTTAAAAAATCATTGTCTTCTCATTGCCAATATTGGTATTTCAGTCTCGTCCAGAAGCTCTGGGAGATAGTTTTGGAGGAATTCCAGGTAATTTTCTCCATTTAAATTATCTGGCAGGAAGTGGGGACCAATCAACGTTCGGCCGATTACTCCTGCCCACACGTTAACTGAAAATTTCCTTTGGAACGACACTTTCTTCTTCCAATGTGGATTGTTGTCCTTGTCGGTCCACGATGAAGATTATGAAAATTAGTAATTCCTTGTTTCGAAAATTTTGACTCATCGGTCCATAAGATGGATTTTAAAAACCATGCATCTTCAATGTCACTATTTAATAAAAAGCGACAGAACTGAATCCTCAGTTAGTCTGAGTTATCAGTTCTAACAAAAAACAATAGTGCATTAGCAAAAATGTTGCATTATTTTTGTCTGTTTGAAAATTAAATATTCGACCTCAATTTGCTTTGTACATCCTAATTCCAAGAGTTGATGAGACATCTGCGTAAATAGTACCTCAAAAGAAAGGGCAATAACCAAGCATGTTTTTAAAAAGGTTTGAACAACTGAGGCTATTTTTTTCATTTGTTTATTATGACGTAAACAAAACATTACCTTGATTTTTAAAAGTTTCTTAAGCTTGAATATGGCGTAGAATGTGTCTCTGATGACACAGATGCTTGGGAATTGATTTGTTTGAGTAATCACATATTACATAAATAAAAAATAAATAAAAATAACAACATAACAGCTTTTACTGGACACTATTAACAATTAATTTAAAAAAAATGGGTTTTATTGTTAAAAACCTTAGAGTTTCAAAAAAAAAAATACAAGGAACAGACTTCGTCTAAGACAAGTTTAGCTTAATACGTTCTAAATGGTCTAAGATATCACCCCCTTCAGGCTTTGCACCCATCTACCAAACACCCTGTATATCAACATACGTTAGGTATTTTATTAATAACAAGAACGTCTTATTTGGATGCAGAACTTGGTTGTTTTTTATTTTCAATTACTCAACTCAATTTTGAGTAAATAGATAATTGCTTCATATTTTGCAATAAATTACAAGCGTTGTGTCATCGCGCTTCTCTTTCTTTTCTATGCAATCTGACAGTGACTGTGGTTTAGGTGTTGTCAGCGTCTTAACGTGCTTTCCGAGGCACGGAGTAGTCTTGGTATGTAAAGATGGTCACCCATCTACTGACTAAACGCGGCAAGCGTAGCTTAACCTGATCGATTGACCTGTGCGTCTGTTATTATTTATCCACAAGCCCTCTATTTGAGAAGATACATATGAATTGAAATAGTTTAAACTTGCCCGGATTTGAACCCACAACCGCATGCATGAGAGACGACCTTTACCACATTATACTATTCTACAATACTATATGTGCACTGTTCCATAGTTCAGTAAGCAACAGTTTCTAAAGTTTCTGTTAAGGCGCAGATATATGATTTTAAGTGACTTTGAAATCTGTTTTTACGCCTTCAAACAATGCAAGTATCTAACTTATGCAAAAAAAAAATGTTAAACTAGAACGCGTACACATCAATTCTATATGTGAATATTTAAGTAAAATAGTTTATGAAGACTATTTTATTGTCTATAATAATATTTGTAATTTTTTTTTAAATACTCATATTTTCTTTACTAAAAAAAAAATAAAGCACGTTAAGCCGTTGGTCCCGGCTGTCATTTAAAGATCTTTGACAGTTGTTACGGGTCGTCAGAAGCCCGAAAGTCTGATAACCAGTCTCACCAAGGGGTATTGTGTTACCCAGTAAATGGGCTGTGGAGGTCAGATAGGCAGTCGCTTCATGTAAAATAATGATATTCAGCTGCATCCGGTTAGACTGAAAGCCGACCCCAACATAGTTGAGAAAAGGCAGGCAGATGATGATGATGATGATTTTCTTTACTAAAAGTAAATATTCCTTTTAAACCGAACGGCAGCGCGGCGTGAGCGCGACGCGCATTTGTATGGCCAAGGTCAACGGCGTTTACTCGACCCTTAAGTTAAACTAAGTTAGTCACTTGATAAGTAGTTGTGGTCTAACACTGTAATATTAGAACCATAAATTTGAAGAGGTCTTGGAATTGTCGATGTTGGAAGTCTGAACTGTTTGAAACTTTGAATATTTTAGTAAGTTGTCGATACAAGCCATACCTATTCTGCCAGGGTCGCGGGAAGGTACCAAAGGGTAACCGAGGCCCCTGGCAACACAGGCAACTGAAGAAATACGGGTGGATTTTAGTCAGTAAGAGTCTGACACACCCTCCCGCTCCGCCCAGAGCGGGAGAAGTTATTTGATGATTTCCCATCCAAAAAAAAAATACCTACTCGTAAAAGGTAAAAAAAATCAGAACCATTATGAATAAAATAAAATTAAAAAAATTGAATACTTATAACAAGTCCTTTCATTTGATACACACGGTACAGTTTGCAAAACTTTTATTTTAAATTTTCCTCCCCAAAATTCATTTATTTAAGTATTCAAAATTCATTTATTTAAGTTACAAGTTCGTGTTTGGGTCACAGAAATTCATACGTGCACAAATTATAACTTAATCGGTCTTGTAGATTCGGAGCAAATTGGCTGTGACAGACAGACAGACAGACACACAATCAGTGATCCTTTATCTTTTTGGGTGGGAAATTATCAAATAACTTCTGCCCCTCTGGGAGGAGCGGGAGGGTGTGTCAGACTCTTACTGACTAAAACCCACCCGTGTTCCTACCGTTGCCTGTGTTGCCAGGGGCCTCGGTATCCCTTTCAGTCATTTCCACGACCCCGGCAGAACGATCCGTGATCCTGGGGTTCTGATTTTTCCTTTTGAGGTACGGAACTCTAACGATGTCTTTTTTCAATAAACAGCATTTTCCAAACGTTATCTCAGCTTGCTTTTGTCGACTTTATTAAAAAAGTTCTTTAATCAGTTCGATGGTTTTGGGTAAGCTTTTTATTAATCGTTCATAAATACGCAATACCGTTTTTTTTATCGAAAATTTTATCGATAAGTTGTCTGATTAGTAAAACAATTTTTTTCTGATGTAATTTTTTTCTACATCTAGGCAACTTTTTTCATCTTGCCCACAGTTTCCAGACAGAATGCTATGTCAGCAAACGGTAAAAATTTTCAACACGTTTAAAACGGATTCAATACATAAGTATTAAGTATATTCCTGTCTCTTAAGTTACAGGTTCACCTAGTTTAAGAGACAGGGTTATAATACTTGAGTACAGATTTTAACATAGAACTAAATGTATACAATGTACAGTATTTCATAATGAATCACCTAGGTTCCCATCTGTATTTTTATGGCAAATAAATTTATTATTATTATTATTATTATATCAGATGCTCACAGTTTCTTCTGAAAAATTATTTATTCGCATCAACTGACCAATATTCCCTTAAAAAGAGATTTTCAAGATTTTCAGACGGTTCGCTGTGTTTTTTATGCCTCATTTTTACGAGTAATTTTCTCAAATGCTCTCCTGTGTACGTGCGGTGTCACTGGTGTCTGAGACTTGTGTTTTCGATATCTAAAATCTATCGTTCTTATCTTATAAAACGGTATTTTTTTTTTTTATACATATTTGAAAATGCGGTCAGGTCAGACGTAATGTGGAAAATCGATAGATTTAGTTATTCTGAAATAACCAAATCTATCGGTCCCCCCAAATGACAAGCACTAAGAAAAAACGGCACCTAGTAACTGGCGGCCCGCCTAGTGTTACCAAGGGTAGCGATCAAGGCTTCAGTGGGGCAAGGTGTGCTAAGAATCCCTGGAAGAGATCCGTCTAGCACAATCACCGAAAACTGGACCTGGAAAAACTCCACGCGTACACTCCGGACCGACTACAAGATCACCGAACTCGAGGAGGAATTTTGCAGGTTACGATGAGGTTATTAGGGTTATCAGCAGTCTCAAAGCGGTGTCGAGTTTATTGTCCCTTGTGAGCCACGCGGTGAAGATCGAGGGTGAGTCGACCAGGGTGGTGTACCTTATACTCCCATATCAGCAAGAGATTCGTTGAAGATCATACAGGTTTACATCCCGACTTTGTCCTACCCCGATGATGAGGTGGAAAACACTTCACTGTTTTTATGGAGGATTTAACGCGAAATTGGGCAAACGAGACGATAATGAGCTGCGAGTGGGGCAATTTGGCAAAACCACCGGGATCACCTACTGGCCAGTTTTATGGAGAAGGAGCTTTCCTTCTCTCTCGCTGCACTTCTTCTTCAAAAAGCGTGAGCACATAAAATGGACCTGGCGGAGCCCTGATAGTGCAATTAAAAATGATTTTGACTTCATTATGTCGACGAAGAAGCAAAATAAATATTCAATGATGCCTCTGTGATCAACGCAGTGAATATTGGAAGTGATCTAATCTCTAACGTCTTTTCCTATAATTCGTTTAACAAATTTATCAATTTTTTTTTTATTATATTCTACTCGATCATGCTTGAATATTTCTCTATTCTCTATGAATGATATTGTTTTGTTGCTTAATTTCTTATTATTTCATTTTACACATTTAATTTTGTTGGTTGCTGTCGAAATATGTATTTTCTATAATATGTGTGTATGTGTTGGGTCGGAGGGCTTTGGTTTATATCAAGCGGCAGTAAATCGAATGATTTTTTTAACTCTAAATTGAATTTCTACATAATGCTTATTACAACATCTTTCTTAAGCTTCTTTATTCGGTTTTTAAATACTGATTTACGGTTTAATTATACATCAAGGCAATCGCTCGTTCTGGTGTATTATCTGAAATAAACTTATGTATATTTATAAACTAACATTTTTTATTATATTATTATAATTGCAAGAGAATACAAAGTCAAAGTCTGGTGAGATCCATATCCACAGAACATATATATTCAAGAGGTCCATATCCATCGACGTTGTGGCTTTTTAGGGAAACAACTGTTCATTATTCTAAACCCTTGTTCAAATGCAAACTGCATGAGATAATTTCGTCGATAATTTTTGGTTCTTAGGCCATGTGGTCCGAGAACTTCTGCGCTATCTATAGGTCTTGTCTTACCCCAATCCAACCTAACCAATTCCATAAAGGCCTCTGGTGGACCCAAAGTGGTAGACTAGAGAGTTTTCTCTTTCCTCTGTATCCTCTCCCATTCTCCTCACTCCTGAGAATCTTATCACATCCCAACTTAGGTCTTTCAAAGCGTTTCCTAACTCAAGTAATCGTTCATCTTGCATTAATGTGCGTAGATTATAAGTCAAAATTTTCAGGTTAGTATTGAGTCCATTTTCGTAATTGCTTTGTTTTGTTGACGGA
Organism: Atethmia centrago; assembly: GCA_905333075.3. NCBI lineage: Eukaryota > Metazoa > Arthropoda > Insecta > Lepidoptera > Noctuidae > Atethmia > Atethmia centrago. The sequence continues at coordinate 24,433,420 of HG995385.1, forward strand.
GAATCGATCTCAGCCGGGGATTCGTTGACTACCGTCACTGCCGCGACGTTCTCCAGAACCGGTACTTGGGGCCTGAAGTTATGTTGTGCTGTCATAGATAGGAAGTTTTTAAAGGGGGATTTGGACTATGTTCGACCATTCAGCCTCGTTCGTTGAACAGCAGGGCGCACCGCGGGCAGGTGAGGTTGGCTTAGGTATTTTCAAGATCCAGTCGGGGATCGCGAAAGTCGCACCAGATCCCATGATCCCCGGTGCAAGTGTGTGAGGGGAACACCAGGGTAATTTTTAGTCAGTAAGAGTCTGACAGACCCCTTCGCCCGCTCCAGGGTGGAGGACATCCATGAGGACATCATAACGCGGCACAAAAAAAAATATTATCGAGATGTAAATGGGACCCCTTATACCCACCCCCCTAAAATAAAATGTAATTGTTTTGTTTTAAGAAGGCATTACACAATATTTACAAAGGAGAGCATAAGGCGATGTCATTGGTCGGTTCGCAAAAAGTAAAATCCTGTACACTACCTGTTTTTTCATTAAAAGATATTTTCAACCATAAAACTTTAATACAAATTACTCTGCCACTGCTGGCACACGCCAACCATTCCATAATTTTAGATAGGTACAGGTATAATAATATCCTACATAATCTGCCCAAAAAACACCCTATTCATAATTTCCAAGAAACTTATACTCTCGAATCATGTATTGAGACTACGAGATTTTCGCAGAACGAAAACAAAATATTAACGAGATATTGTTATTATTTTATTATAATATAATAGTATTATTACGTATGTACAGACGATTTTATTTTCGAAAAATCTCGCACAATGAAGGGTTCCGTGGTTGGGATTATTTGGGACGAATTTATTCCAAAAACAAACTTAACATTGTAGTTGAAAATCCTGTTCTCCCATACATCGATATATGCCACGGTCAATTCTCCAACTGCAAATTTAAGTTGGTCGACTATAACTCGTTAACTTGTAAAGCCTACTTAGCCGTGATAGTTTGCATTTTAATTTCATTATATGTATTACTGCCATGAATTTTTTCACATCTCCATAAACAACCATTTAGCTGGCTTGACTTCAACCTTAACAAAAATTAGCACTGTACCTAATGCTCAATATTACCCATGTGGATCCTTGAATCGAAAAGTGGTGTTAACAGTCCTGCAATATTTTTTAACGGCCTATCCAACGATACCCCACACCATGGGGTAGTCGAGAAAAAAAATATCATCCCCACATTACGTGTAAGGGAGGGAGGTATGCTAAAAAACTGTTTTTTTCATGATTTTATTTCAGCACTTTGTCGGCGTGATAATGTATACCTATTTACACATTACAGCTTTCTAGTACTAAGCGTATCTGAGCTACAGTGGGGTCAGACAGACAGACATACAGACACGGACATGGGGAAACTATAAGGGTTAATACTGTTTACTACGGAACCCTAAAAATGGGCTAGACTTGAAAACGGAGTTTTTTAGGGTAATCTTAATTTTGATTCCTAGAATAACGTCTAACAGCTGAACCCATTAAGCAATCTAGGCATACTGGAGTTAAAAAAACCTATCTATCTCTGGTTTTAACGTCCCAATAATCTGTCACAGATAAAGAATCGTCATGGGCCACACGACCAATCGATGGGTGGGTCTATCGCTTACTACGGATAGCTATTTGTACGAAAAAGCCAAAATATGCGTCCCAATAACGTGTTGACAGCTACTAGTTTGACAGGACAGTTACTAAAGCTAACAGACTGGTTTATCCGACAAATTGCAGGAATAAACGTATCTTTAAGAATTGTTTACTTCAAAGAAATATGCTTTCTATAAGTATAAAACATGTCCGATTTAAGTGAACATTTCAAAATCACTTTCACTTAACGTAAATTACGTTAAGACGCTGACAACACTAAAACTGCTGTCACTGTCAGACTGCATAGAAAAGAAAGAGAAGCGCGATGACACAACGCTTGTAATTTATTGCAAAATATGAAGCAATTATCTATTTACTCAAAATTGAGTTGAGTAATCGAAAATATAAAACAACCAAGTTCTGTATTCAAATAAGACTTTATTTTTATTAATTAAATACGTAACGTATGTTGATATTTAATACAGATATTTTGGATTGGAACTCAAGGTAAGAGGTTAGTTTAACGTTAGTTTGTATCGAGATTTTTTTTCAAAACGTGTTTTGATAACAACCAAGTTCTGAGAAATATGTTCAAAATTAACATATATTTTTTCCGCTACCACAAACTATACAGATTTGGCAATTTTTTTCTTAAGACAAGCCTATTTTGGTCATTGCCTCTTGTCAGCGCCTTAAGTGAAAGTGATTTTGAAATGGTAAATAAGACTTATCCTACAGGGAACGTGATTTTTAGGTCTATTGGACTTCAAATCAAACTTAGTTCACAGAGAACTTAGGGTGTAGGTGAATTGCCTATAAATGGGTCCTACATTCAAATTGCGTAATACAGTTTGAGTCACTATCCGAGAGTTTTGAAGCATATTGCTAATCTATTGCTTCATAGGTTTGAAAAATTAGTCTGCTCAACAATGTAAATAAAGCAATGAACGTCGGTGAACTGTCCAAGTGAAACCGATTACGATCAATTATTGTCGATTTATGTGTGCTACGCAATTGCCCTGCTGCACGGTGGGCTGAAAATCGGCTTTGATAATTAACAATGTTCTTAATTTAGTCGCTAAAAGGGACCGTTTCATACATAATTATGAAACTTCATACATATGAAACGGTTATGAGATATTTTTATTTATTTTTACATAAAAACAAATAAAAATATTTCGACGATTAAAAAAAAAATCAGGAGCGACAACCGCTATATGGCATATATCAAAAAATTATAAATAATACACTTGACGTTGTAAGTGTTCAGATATTTTTGGTTAGTTGTTTGTATAGAAATTATAATTGACAAGCATCTGCTCAGATATTAATGAAGTACCTGATGAATGTTCAGATATTAATGGTAACTTTTAGTGTATGGAACTTATTGATATTTTAAATTGTTCAGAAGAATTTGGTCACCTTGTCTGCTACAATATATCTGACGGCGACTGTACTATAACCACCTGTAAGGATATTACGGTTTTCCTTGAGTTTACGAGACAATTAACTTTTTCATACCAGCTTCATACAAAGTTTTCGTAAAAAAAATATAATTCCTTCGTTTTTGTGCAGAATTAACTCGGTTGTAATTTTTGAATAATTATAGTAATAACTAATAGAAGCGATATCCGGCAAAAAATCCGGCACGTGCAAATTGAAATCCCTAAGTCTATGAAAGCCGATTTTCAGCCCACCGTGCGCTGGTCTGATTCCCAGGTTGGGCAAAGCGTTTTCGAGTTTATCCATCACGAATTTCTCAGTAGTAACCCGGAGTCTGGATTTAAGCCCGGTTGATGGCAATAGACCTGCTCCCGTTACACGGAATTAACCATATCTGGCGAAATGTAGTACTTTCTTTGCGCCTTTTTGGGGAATACACAGACATGATTTTAAATGAATGTTATTATTTCAGACTGCCGCTTCTGCTGATGACCGTGGCTTATCATCAGATAGTAAAGGTGTTGTGGCGCTCCGAGAAGATACCAGGACAGGCTGAAACCGTCAAGCTGGCACCAGCTGAACAGAGTAAGTAGACAATACAGGGCGTAACAAGACCCCCCACATAGCCGGTTTGTATGCATTCTGTGCATCAAGCTAAATCATATTGAGAAAACATTATTGCTGGGAAACGACTCTTATTTTTGGTGTGTTTACGGCAGCACGCAAGTCCATTAAAATTTTTATCATTAAGGTGGAACCGCAGTAGTAGCCCGCCGCCACAGGAGACGCCCTGGGCGTCGGGAATCCCGGGCGGATTTCCGGCCACCGTAGGCGCGGGCTTGCGGACGGTGAGCAATGGGTAGCTCACCGTCCGGTAAAGACCAGGCCCGGATCGACGGCGCGTTGAATTCCACGCGCGCCTCAAAGAGATGTCGTCAGCACAAGTGTAGGGGTCCACTAGGGCCGATTCCTGCCGAGGTCGCGGGAAGGTACTAAAGGGTTACCGAGGCTTCTGGCAACACAGGCAACAGAAGGAATACGGATGGGTTTTAGTCAGTAAGAGTCTGACTCACTCCCGCTCCGCCCCGAGCGGGAGAAGTTATTTGATGATTTCCCACCCAAAAAAAAAGTGGTAGCCCATGAAATTCAATTATTTTTACATTTTTTTGCAATTTGCAGGTTAGTGTAAGGTTGTATCTTGATCAAAATATGATTCGCGACAAATAATTTATTTACAAAATTATAATAATTAGAATCATTAATACATCTCTTTAAGTTAGATTTGTTCCATGAGAACTTTTCCATTAGAGATTTGTTCGCGGGCCACCACTGCGGATCCTACTGTACCTATAAGGTGAAGGTGTCATACCACTGATGACTTAAAACAGGTAGTTTAGTTGGTCCCTAATTTGTGAGTCAGAAGCAATTCAAATCGGCTGCCTTTTATAGTCTTAGTTCGCATATTTGTACTTTTATTATTTATTTAAATGCCTTAGAACTATAATTACAGGTCTTGCGATACCCAAGTCACACTCACACAAAATTAAAATTAAAGCACAAAATTCTTGTCAAGATCATAAAGATCATTGTTTGTAACATATTGTAAGCAATAGTCATCATCATCTGCCTAGCCTTTTCCCAACTATGTTGCAGTCGGCTTCCAGCCTAATCGGATACAGCTAAATACCAGTATTTTACATGGAGCGACTGCCTATCTGACCTCCACAACCCATTTAATGGGTAACACAGTACCCCTTGGTAAGACTGGTTGTCACTTTCGGGCTTCTGAGGATCCGTAACAACTGTCAAAGATCTACAAATGACAGCCGGGATCAATGGCTTAACGTGCTTTCCGAGGCACGGAGGGGTCTTGGTATGTAAAGATGGTCACAAATCCACGGACCAACCGCGGCAAGCGTAGCTTAACCTCATCGACCGACCCGTGCGGCTGTTATTACTTGGCCACAAGCCCCATATTATAAGCAATAGTACTTCTGCGAATTCACCTCAGTGACATGTAAATATGTCAATTTTGACCTGAATATAATTGATGGTGCGAAATAGGGGGTTTTGGTCAGCAAGTTGGTCCTGGCTGATGGAACGACCAGCAGTGCCGGGGGCCGTCGCCTATACACATAACGGCCGGCTACGTAGTATAAGTGCAACCGCTGCAGCACTCTCGGGTTGTGCTCTATGCTTCGGAGCAGCTTCACTATGTACAACACCAGTGCAAATTCCCGTCGCACCTCGAGTTGATTGTACCACGGATAGAGTTAGGTATGTTTTTCTCTGTCTTTTTTTCTTCTTTTTCATGTGGTTAGTGAGTAACCTTTTTTTTTTTTTTTTTTTAGGGTTGGAAATCATCAAATAACTTCTCCCGCTCTGGGCGGAGCGGGAGGGTGTGTCAGACTCTTACTGACTAAAACCCACCCGTATTCCTTCCTGTTGCCTGTGTTGCGGGGGCCTCGGTGACCCATAAGTACCTTCCCGCGACCCCGGCAGGTAGTGACTAACCTAGTGTCAGAGATCTTATGCTGCCCATGGGTCTCTGATTTGGCTTCACAAGCCGTCCAGAAATCCGCCTGACGCAGGTCCTCACCGGACATGGCAGCTTTGGGAGGTTCCTTTGTCGGATAAGGCGGGAAGAAACGCCCGGTTCGTCCGGAGGACACGGTGGTGCATACGGTGGAGGTCTGCCCGGCTTGGCGGCAGAGACCTCTCGCCTCCGGCCCTGGTTCAGGCCATGGTACGGAGCGAGAGGGCATGGGCAGCCGTCACCTCCTTCTGCGAAGCAGTAATGCTCGCGAAGGAGAAGGCGAGACGGTTGAGGGAAAGGCAAATTCGCGCCCTCTCGCCCCTAGCCGCCGCAGGAGACGCGCTGAGCGTCGGGAATCCCGGGCGGATTTCCAGCCACCATAGGCTCGGGCTTGCGGACGGTGAGCAATGGGTAGCTCGCCGTCCGGTTAGGACCAGGCCCGGGTCGACGGCGCGTTGTATTCCACGCGCGAATCAAAGAGACGTCGTCAGCACAAGTGTAGGGGTCCACTAGGGTCGATACCTGCCGGGGTCGCGGGAAGGTACTAAAGAGTTACTGAGGCCCCTGGCAACACAGGCAACGGAAGGAATACGGGTGGGTTTTAGTCAGTAAGAGTATGACACACTCTCCCGTTCCGCCCAGAGCGGGAGAAGTTGTTTGATGATTTCCACCCAAAAAAAAAGCCATCCAGAAATATCTCTCAGGCAGTTTCCTCACGATGTTTCCCGTCACCGTTTTTAAGGCCAGTGATAATTACATAATAAGCACGTGAATCCGACAGAAAAGTCAAAGGTGCATGCCTTGGGTTCGGACTCAAGACCTATTTACTTGGCAGTCCGACAGTCACACCACTAGGCTATCAAAGATGTTTTTCTCTGTAGACCTGGCTGAATAAAACTCATTCATTCAACACTCGTACAAACGCAATTTATCAGAGCTTACTATTAGACCGAAAAGTAGTTAAGTCACGTTATCAACTAAGAGTTAATTGTTAACGTCTGTAATTACAAATTCCGAAACTTTGACACATTTTAAATTAAGGGTCTCGCAGACAGGCGTGACGCGACAGCAAATTTTACTTTATTTTTATTTTCGTACTGAATATACCTACTTATATTAAATATATATTTTGCTGTAATCGTAACTCTCTCTCTAAGAAACTCCTCTTCAATATCAGCTGAAAATATTTCAAAGAATTTATCGCCGTCTGAGAAAAATAAAAACAAAAGATTTCCAAAAATCCAAACACCCACATTTCTCAAAGATTACTCAAGGTCAAATTTCATCGCCAATTTATTATAAAATACGACGCCTATACAAGCAACTCTCTCTAAGAAACTCCTCTTCAATATCAGCTGAAAATATTTCAAAGAATTTATCGCCGTCTGAGAAAAATAAAAACAAAAGATTTCCAAAAATCCAAACACCCACATTTCTCAAAGATTACTCAAGGTCAAATTTCATCGCCAATTTATTATAAAATACGACGCCTATACAAACACCGTTTTTTCTCCCGTAATAACAAACAAAATTCACATAAATTATCCTACTTTTTTGCATGACATACTAACATTCCAGACGCGTTGCAGCGTATAATAATTGCAATAAATTAGTATGAAAAGGTTTACGTGGCAGCGCGGGAGCGGTATGCATTCTTTTGAACCAATATTTATCCTGTTCTTAACAGCCACTAAAGTAGACGTTCACGGGTTACGAAAAAAGTTGTTTGAAAGGAAATGTGGCATATCCGTTGATTTGCGGAAAAAAAATTACTAGACAAAAGAATAATATCTTTATTTGTGTGTGTGAAAGACTGTTTGTAGGTACGTATTCTTGTCAAACGCTTTGTTTATCATAAAATGTTATCATTTTATGATAAACAAAGCGTTTGACAAGAATTGAAGACGGAAATAATAGTTGTCATAGCCAGCAATAACAGTGTAGGAATGTGCTTGAATAATTAAGTCGTCAACACGGTTAAGTCTGATTTACACGGTGCGATTTAATTGCCTGTGGCATACCATAATTAAGTTTAAGTAACAATAAAAGCTTTCTTTTTTTGCTTTTTTCTTTGTGTAAACAATTTCATCACCACTGCTCTCAAAACGGTGAAGGAAAACATCGTAAGGAAACTGGCATGTCCTAGAACCAAAAAATCGAAGACATGTGACATCTACCAACCCGCACTGGGCCAGCGTGGTAGTTTACAGCCCACTCCCTCTCGATAAGAGGAGGCCTGTGTCCCAGCAGTGGGAACATTATAGGCTGATTATTTTTATATTATATAACAACTAGCTTTTGCCCGCGGCTTCGCTCGCGTAGAATTTGGTCTGCCACATTAAGTTACGTGACATTTTTTTTTAAATACTTATTTTTTTTTAATGTAACTTCACATCGTACATCTCAGATTTCTAACATCAAAATTAGTTTCCATACAATCTTTGAACTCCTATACCTAATATTTAGAGGGAATCTCTTGAGGGTGGAATTATCTGAATTCCTTTCTAAGTGCTCATTATTTTAAGCTATAATAGAACTCTGCAAATTTCAAAATGCTAAGTCCAGTGGTTTCTTCATCAATCCTTACCTGTATGGTGTGTTTATAAAAAGTAGCCCTATGTCCTTCGCCGGGCTTGAGATTATCTTATCCAGCACAAACGGATTACTAAACATTGACTAATAAACAGGTCGGACCAATGTTACTTGCATTACATAGTATAAAACAAAGTAGCTTTCTTTGTCCCTATGTCCCTATGTATGCTTAAATTTTTAAAACTACGCAACGGATTTTGATGCGGTTTTTTTAATAGATTTTGTAATAAGTAAAGAAATATGTGGTATATAACTGGAATAGGTGAACATCTGTGTTTTTACTGCAATATACTCCTGTATACTATGTTATTTGATTTTTTTTGTTCAGCGTAAATATGTAGATTTTAGCTAGACGTATAGCTGCCCATGGGAAAAACAGGTCGTGCCTAAATGTATCCCCGCTACCTTCAAAGTTTGCCCTTGCGATTTATTAATAGTCATAGAAAATGCAACTTTAAGTGGGAACTGTAAATGTTTGAAATTGAAGCGTAAGTTATTGGGTATTATTGGGATGCGTGGAATAAGAACATTTTCACCCTTAGCTTCTCCAGTTAAAATTGTGGCCTTAACAATATGCCTGCCTAGTTCAATGACTCGCAATCTAGTGCCATTACATAGTCTCGGGGCGTCCAAGTTGCGCATTAACAAAACGGGTATAACGACTTTTAATTCGAGCTTATGTGATGGCACCCCGGATAGCTCCAAAGAGTTAAGAAACTCCACAGGGTAGCTCGTACAGTCTTCAGATGACATGACTGTGTCGATGGAGTTGTAGGTTGTTGCATCGCTGGTTAATTGGTCCAAGATAATTTTATTGATTTTCGCAACTGTCTCATTTCTTGGTGCTAGTATAGTTCTTTCACATAGCCAACGCACGACGTACGCGCCCGACTCTAGATCACTGAATAACTGGACACGCATGGTGGTGATAAGGTGCAGCTTTTCAACTTTGGTCCATAAATATGAAGATTTTGGAGATGCGTTAATTTCGTCTGCTGCAGTGCCTCGCTCGATGACAGGCAAAGTTTGTCGAAAGTCCCCAGCCAATAAAACAACCACACCACCCATTATTGTTTGTTTGCCGTGTAAGTCTTGTAAACAACGATCAAGAGCTTCGATGGCACGTTTGTGAGACATTGTGCACTCGTCCCACACGATTAATTTACACTGTTGCAAGAGGAGGCCACGGGCACTGCTTTTGCTGATGTTACACGATGGGGTTTCTTCACTCGCCAGATTAAGAGGTAATTTAAAGACCAAATGTGCTGTCCGTCCACCGCTTAGCAATGTTGCAGCAATTCCAGAGGAAGCCACAGCTAATGCAACGTTATGGCCGCCACGAATTTTTGCCAAAGTAAATTAAGCAAGAAAGTTTTTCCTGTACCACCCGGGGCATCAAGGAAAAAAAGTCCGCCCGAAATCTACGATCCTATATTTAAACAAACAATAAAGAACAATTATTATAATACTGAATAAAAAATAAAAAGTAATTAATCGCTATCTAGGATAAATGACGAAGAATAAATGAAATGACAATAAAAATGCATACAGAACACAACCATCAATGACGTCTGCCCTCACGCGTCTACCCGCGTTCGGGTCGCGCACTCGGCGATGCCTCGCCATTGCTTGGATTGCATTGTGCTCCCCCGCGACCCCGACGCCGCATCGCGCTCCGCCCGTGCTGCCGCCGCCGTTAGGCGCTCCGTTCAAGTCAATCATATTATCGAGATAACTTTTAAACTATTCGGCCAAATTACTTAGTGTGAAAGACAAAGTTTATCTACATTAAATATTTAATGCGAGAAATGTATTCATTTTGATAAGAGTTTGATAATTATATACTAATATGTGCATTGTAAAATAGTACCAAATTTAATTAAATTTATGGTTCACAATTTTGGTCGTACTGGCTTGCGCATAAAAGGTAGATATATGCTGTCGCGGACTTTTATTTAGATCTACTTAAGACAAACAATCCTGCGGTACATCATCTTTATGTAACTCCATTGGTTTAGGCAGCGCACGCCAAGATAGCTCTCAGATGGAAGATTTTTTTCCGACTTAATTGACACGTATCGTTATATTATGACCAAAATTAGATAAAATCATTATAAATTGTAGCCTATGTGTTATTCTGATGAATAACCTATATTACTGTAAAGTTTCATCCAAATCCGTCCAGTAGTTTTTTCGTGAAAGAGTAACAAACATACACATACACATACATCCATCCTCACAAACTTTCGCATTTATAATATTAGTAGGATAAAAGCGATGCAAGTATTTTTTTTTTCAATTTTATATTACGCCACAGGCCAGTGATTTATTGCCTGTGCCTCGTTTCCCGTGGTCGTAATGGAATTAATTTCTGGCAAAATATCAGTTGGATACGTATTAGAAATGTTAAGATAGTTTATGAGTCATAAGTCATTAGTGTATAGGTTATGAATTCATGATTTTCAATATACCTAGTGTAGGTATGAGTATGGTTTTGTTCCCAAGGATGGAATTATTTTATTTGATTATGAATGAGTAAACTTTATTGTAACTGATGGTTTTCATTTTCTATCGATATAGTCAGCAGTCCAGGGAACAATCTCTAATGCATGGAACCTCGGGTAATTAAAATTACCCATGGACCCGGTAATGGGTCGACCCACCGGGACCACGGGTAACGAGTGCAATAAACTTGCTACATGTAAATGGGGCATTGTACATAATCGTGGTAATCAGTGGCTCAAGCTGGCTTCCCACGGTGCCTGTTATTGCGGACGGACGCGGAACAGCCCGCACAGACGAACCATGGGAAGAGTATCGTGCGTGGTAGCGCAGACTCGTCCTTCGCGGTGCGTCCGATGCGCAGCGAGTCGGTAACTCGAAAGGTGTCGGTAACTCGAAAGTTCTCTTTCTCTTTGTACCCACACCGACCGTTTCGCACAGTTGGAAGAGCCTTGGTGTACGGTGCGTGGCCATCTGTGGTCGTCGACCATACGTGATAATCCGTAATATCACGGATCGTGGGAATCCAGCTTCAAAAGGAACGTCTATCCTGTTTGAGGACAATATTTCGTTATCACGGTGACTGCGGAGATAGTAAGCGCAGTAAATGTTTTACAATAATTCAACAGGTTTACAGCTAACAAACTTACGTTTATTAGTTTTCGTGATTTAGGAAACTCCATTAAAATATATAAATTGTTGTTCGAAAAGCAAAACAAAATATCGAGAACCGCCTGAAGCGGGTATCGAATTTAATTGATTCAGTACAACTTTGATAAAAACGCATGAATTAAATATCACGTTGAATCATGATCAAAGTATGTTGAAAAAAAAAATAAAAACGCTCAGTTAACAAAAAACGCAGACAAGTCACATCAAACAAATAGTTTTCTGACAGCTGCGCGCAAAGATTACTTTAGGCCGGCGGCGCGTACGTCGTTCCCGTCGGCGTTGGTACGGAATGTTGCCATTTTAAATATTTGTATTTTTTTTTTCATATTACAATCTCACTGTCTGCTGCACCGGTCAACGTCATGACGTCAACGCCGGCAATCGCTCAAAACCAGCGCTGGGGCTCTGTCTTGCATAGGGTCGCAGCATTATGCTGAGCGTTGGCCGTTTTGCGTGGATGTGACGCATATTCTCCCCCAAATTGTTTCTTTTTTGTATTTGTGTTCTTTCTTTGCGTCATGTTTACCGCAAATAAACGTATTTTCTTTCTTTATTTTTTCTTTAAATTAAGAAGTTGTTTTTGGTTTTCACGTTGTGGTTCATAGACGGAGCAACTGCAGTTACTCTGCGGTTGAAGTTTCAAACCGTATGCTATTGCCACCAGCTTTTAACCATCGTAATCATTTCAGCTCAGAATCTCTTATAATATAGGCCTCCCCTTTTTTCTACCATACTTTTCGGTTCCAGTCGTTCCCTCATCCAGGTGTTTCTCGCGAGTTTTACGATAATAGCTACCCAACCAGCTTTTGAATCATTTTCGTTTCTTTTTTTTTGTTCCGAGGTCGATGTCCTCAGTCCTGGGGCGGGCAGACGGGGCTGTCAGACTTTTACTGACGAAAAACCACCCCGGTGTTCCCCTCCCACACTTGCACCGGGGATCATGGGATCTGGTGCGACTGCCGCGATCCTCGGCTGGTGCAGGCCCGCCATTGCGGGCCACCTCAGGCTCGCGGGGGGAATGAGGTGTCAAACTCCCCCCACGACGTCCAATAGGGGCTCGCGTGCCTACTAACACTACGCGCCACCAACTCGGGTCCTGCTGTGTGGGAGGCGCTCCTGGACCCATTTAGGGAGGCTGGAAGAGAGCGTTGTTCACCCTCCACTGACACCCGATGCACCTGCTGTGGGCAGGGTGAGTGGAAGAGATCTCCCGCTCCCTTTCCACAGCCTTCTTCTGTGACATGACTGTTTCGCAGAAGAATACCACCGCGTTCCACGTCTCCTCAAGGCTCTCCCGTACTCCTCGCTGCTGACCATGGAGTCGACCATGGCTGGCAACGATAGGTCACTGCCTACTCCTGAGATGAGGGCACGGCGCGGCCCCTACCGCGGCACACTCTGCCGGTATATGCCGCACCGTGACCTCCCGGCAGTCGACGCAGCGGTGACACCGGCCTGCCGTGGTCGCGGGAAGGTACTAAAGGGTCACCGAGGCCCCCGCAACACAGGCCACAGGAAGGAATACGGGTGGGTTTTAGTCAATAAGAGTCTGATACACCCTTCCGCTCCGCCCAGAGCGAGAGAAGTTATTTGAAGATTACACAACCAAAAAAAAAAGCGGTTACACCGGACGTCCGACTCCCTGTTTATGCGACACAGGTACTTCCCGAAGCAACCATTTTTTTTTTCTTTGGCCACCGCTCGGTAACAGCTTTACTCCATCGGCTATCGCCGCGTTTAAGTAGATGTCCTACTCAATTCCACTTGAGGCGCATCGCCCTGTCCCCAACTTCGTACACTTTCGTTCGACGACGGATTTCGGTGTTACGTACTTGGTTTGGTAGAGTTATGCCAAGCATAGCTCGCTCTATGGCCCTTTGTGCTACTCGTATGCGGTGGACAGTCTCCTTTGTGAGCTTCCATATTGTCTCGGTAAATGATAAATGATAAATAAATGATAAATGATTTATTTTCTGTAAGTAGGTTTGTACAAACACTTTTACACGTCCTGGGTACAGTAGGTCATTGTTGTCAGGACACATTGGTTGAAAAGGCGGGATTTCGAGGCACTGGGCCTGGGTCTTTGTCCCGAAAACAATGTTCCAGCTCTGGCTATGGCTTTTTAGCCAGTAAATGCTTATGACATCAATCAGCCTATAATGCTCATACTGCTGGAGGCTTCCTCTCTTTGAGAGGGAGTGGGTCGTAACCTACCACGCGGGTCCAGTGCGGGTTGGTAGATGTTACATATCTTCGAATTTTTGGTACACAAAATAAAGCGCCTGTCTGGGTTCGAACCTATTATTAGATGGCATTTAGCTCAAGATGAATAAATAGATTCTCTCCTTCGAAACGCAATCAAATACATAAATACAAATGACATCAACATCCATCTTTTTTTTTTTTGAGGGTGGGAAATCATCAAATAACTTCTCCCGCTCTGGGCGGAGCGGGAGGGTGTGGCAGACTCTTACTAACACCCACCCGTATATCTTCCTGTTGCCTGTGTTGCGGGGGCCTCGGTGACCCATAAGTACCTTCCCGCGACCCCGGCAGGTCCCGCGACCCCGGCAGGATCAACATCCATCTTAATATTAAAAATGCTACAGTAACTCTGTCTGTCTGTCTATTCGTCCGTTATCTTTTTAAAAGCCTGGATTCTAGGGAAAGGCAAAGGCTACTTTTTATCCTGGATATTTGTATTAAAATTATGACAAACAAAATGCACGCAGATGAAGTCGCGGGAAATAGCTAACAGTTAATATTAAAAGCGGCAACCCCTGGGTTTCAGGTATTCGACGACAGATAGGTACCTTGTGGTTGACTTTGATACTAAACCCTTAAACTTATGTTTAAGTCACCTTAAGATTGTGAGAACCGTGAGTTTACAATTTATGGGTATTATTTCCGTTAGATTATAAACTGTCGAAACATTGTGAACTGGGTGAAATGGGTTAGGTTAAGTTAGAACTGTACGTGACCAACTTCTTCCAAGTTGCTCGTAGCTAGGCAGGCTATTTTGTATCAACGCAGGGTGGGTTACGTCATAAGTAAGCTAACTTACTTATGACGTAACCCACCCTGCGTACCTGGTATCTAAATACCAGTTCACAATTTGTCGGTTTCCCTTGGATATATTATAAACTATCAAAAATAATGCGTTAAATTATAAATGCTGCTGGTCCTGGGTCCGATTCCCGGGTCGGGCAAAGTGTTATTGGGTTTTTTTTTATAAAATGAATTTCTCAGTCGCAGCCCGGAGTCTGGATTTGTGCCCAGTTGATGGCAATAGGCTCGCCCCCTATTACATGGGACTTAAACATAACTGGCGAAATGTGGGTGTACTATAGGTACTCCACTGCCCAACCCTTCGGGGAAACAAGGCGTGATGTTTTGTTTAAATTATAAATGGTTTGTTGGAGTTCACAATTTTTCGACAGTTTATAATCTAATGGAAATAATACCGATAGATTAGAAGTTCATAATTATACGGTGACATATTTATTTATTTATTTATTTAATACTTTAAGCACACAAATATACAGAGGCGGACTTAATGCCGTAGGCATTTTCTACCAGTCAACCTTTGGGTGATGCAGAGACAGACAGTGGTAGGTGCAATAACGAAAACTAAGGGATAAATATTTATTAAAATATAAGTATATACATACATATACCTATTAAAAACAATAATTATAATACATATACCTAATTATATAATATAATAATTATACATAAATATAAGACCAAATAAATACACGAATATACTATAGTCCAAACGAGAGGCATATAATTGTAAATTAAGTATATTTTCTACGTATTTCCTAAGTTATAACATAACATATGTTGCCTTGTTTCCCCGCAGGGTAGGGCAGAGGTGTATACCCATTGTAGGTAAACCCACATTTCGCCAGTTATGTTTAAGTCCCATTTCTCCCAGTATACGTTATTAAAGCGATAAATCAAAAATTAACGTCCGTAAACCTGTCATACACCTGTCACAATTTGTCAGTGTAATTACACCGGCACCCATGGAGAATACTCTTCAAGCTGGAACACAGTATGTGACCGTACACACTGCGCTGTACTGCGATATTTTACTGTAAAATATTGGGAACACATGTCAACATCCCCCGATCCCATCAACATGTGTATACGGTTAAAATAATAATACCATTTACTTCAGGTGAAACAGGCCCTTACAAAAATACCTTAACCTAAACATACAATTTTTAATAAACAAAATCTTGTGTTTAGAAAAAGGCTTAAGTCTATGTAAGTAGAACTACACTTAAACAAACAAATAAAACTTTAGTACGAAACTGCCGTGTGCTCTAAAAGTTATACAGTAAAGTATTGTACCTACTGAGGACCTAGACAAAGTGTCATTCTATCAACGATAACGATGACATAAAGTCAAAAATGTATTGGATTGACATAAGCTACCGAAAAACTTATGTCAACACAACAGGGTTGACATAAAGTTCACGGTATAGTGCGTTCATTTAAAAGAGCGCCTCAAAGAAATGTCAGCACAAGTGTACCCACCAGGGCCGATGCCTGCCAAGGTCGTGGAAAAGTCCGAAAGGGATACCGAGGCCCCTGGCAACACAGGCAACGGAAGGAACACGGGTGGGTTTTAGTCAGTAAGAGTCTGACACACCCTCCCGCTTCGCCCAGAACGGAAGAAGTTATATGATGATTGCCCAATCAAAAAAAAAGGGTTGACAAAAAGTTCACGGTATAGTGCGTTCAATTTATCTTGACGCGCGATGCGATTGGTAGCAAATTTTGCAGTCATGTGATTGGTAAATCTGTTCTATCAGTCGCCATTTTGAAGTCTATTAGTATTGAAACTAAGACTGTAAAATTAATTGCTACCAATCGCGTCCCGCGTCAAGTTATAATGAACGCACAGTAGCTTATCGTTCCGTAGCGTTTCGTATTTCGAACTTATAAAACGAAATTCGAAATACGAAACGCTTTAAAATTGATTGCCATCGGTAGAACTGCGGGGTGATTGCGTAAGACACAGTAGCCATGGGTTTCATTTCGACAATTCAGCAACATTCATTGCGATATTTACGTTGTTGAGCAGACAAATTTTTCGAACGTATGTAACAATGGATTGTCAATATTCTTCAATCAATTTATTCAAACTAGGCTGAGAATCAGCACTTTTCGAACGTCAAAATTACACAGTCCCCCAAAACCCCTTCACCACTTCCTAGTGCTTTAGATGAGAAGAACAAGTGGCGCAACAAACTCCCAGCAGCACATCTGTCTGTTCAACTAAAAAAACTGGATTCTATACAACAGTATGCAAAACAAAACATTAAATTAAATTATTAGCCTTATGTCAGCTAGCACACACCAATATGCCAACGAAACAAACATCGAAAACTATACTCAAGAAGAAATAAAAAATAAAAACTTAAGCAGAACTTAATACCTTAATAAAAGCCTCCAGGCATAAAGGGCGTGCCCGCTTACATATAGCTATAGCTGTAACTCAGTCACAAATGGTAAACTAGGACCATCGTAGTAAAATAAATAAACAGTTAATTACTAATAAGAATAACAAAACCATGGTAAGCAAAGACGACCAGTCACCACAAGCAGCCCGTTCACGAATATAACGCAAAGATTAGCCATCACCCCCTCGCCATATTTGATTTAGTCGCGTAGTAGCTCACAATATACGTGAGCTACTACGCGACTTACTGCAGGCTTAGCATGACGCTTTCTATTTCTACGAAGAATAGACACAGCTCTTTCTATACAAAGTGACATTTAGTTTCTCCATTTTTGACATCGCTCCGTAGAAATCCTTCTACAATCTGTCATTTTGTCTTTCGTTTCTAACGATCTTTGTCCAGGTACGTTTTTATGTAGACTATTTCAGAAGAAAGTTTTCTATCCCAAACTGTCAAAATCACACTAGTTGTCTAAGGTAGTGAAGACAATTTGATTTTGTAATCACCATGCTAAAGACAGTAGAAAACTTACTACTCGACGGCCATAAAGTATATACGGTTATCTACAAAATCAATATGTTACAGGGGAGCGTTTTAAATGCAAAACTATGATAATTAATAGAAAAAAGCAATGATATCTTCTCCTATTTTACATCATTTAGTCAATAGGGCATTACCAAGGAAATGGTTAAGGCTAATATTACTGTAATCGTTCCAAAATACGGTACTTCGACACTTTGAGAAAAAATATTGCAGTTATGTTTATTTAATATCAGTCAACATTTAGAATCAAACAGAAAAAACAAAGAATTCTGAGTCGAATTATGTAAAAGAGTGAATTTCGAAAAAGTGCAGTCGACTCTTTCAACTTTGGTGACGTCGTACTGTCTTCACGGAATGTCACTTTCGTCTAATCTTCCGTCAACAAAACGGTTCTCGTGCTAAGCCTGCAGTGGTAATATAGAACTTATCCGGGTAAGCTATTTAACAATAAGCTCTTTCTTTCTTTTTTTTTCGTGTGGTTAGTGACTAACCTGGTGTCAGAGTTTTTAAGCCACGCATAGGCCTTTAACTTGGTCTCACATGCTCGTCGAGAAATATCTATCAGGCATGCCGGTTACCTCACGAGATTTTTCCTTCACCGTTTTTTTAAGCAAGGGATAATTAGAAAATACGCACAAGAATCCGCAAGTCAGAATCAGAATTTTATTTGCTATGAATGCAGGTACAGGTATAAGATGTTGTACTTAAATTAATATGATCGGCTACAGTCTACCTTACGGCGTGCAAATTATTACACAAATTAAAACATTAAAACAGACAAAACAGTGTCAACAAAACAAAATAGAAATTAAAGTGAAGTCAATTAATAATATTAAAGTCAATTACAAATTTGTACATGGTCAAATTACAATTAATTATAACAATCACAATCTGGATAAACTCATATCATTTATAAAGTCTTTGACTGAGTAATAACATTTTCCTAAAAGTAGTGCAGCTAACTTAGATTTAAAAATGTTTACAGAACAATCCTTAAAACCATGAGGTATTTTATTATAAATGATAGGTCCCAGGCCCCACTGTCATAATACTTTTCCTTAATAGTGCGGTTTTGTAATTACCCGAATGTGGCAAGTTCTTGTATTGGGATCTCAAGGGGCCATTACGTGAAGCAGTAATGCTCGCGAAGGACGAGGCGAGACGGTTGAAGGAAAGGCACGTTTCGCGCCCTCTCGCCCCTAGCCGCCGCAGGAGACGTGTGTTTTTTTTGTGTTTTGTGTATGACATCCAACTAAAGATTTCAAAATGTCACCCTTAAAAATATCACAAATGCACCATAGGTTTACAAGAAACTTTGAGATTCACCTTAAGACGCTGACAACACTTAAACCGCGGTCACTGTCAGATTACATAGAAAAGAAAGAGAAGCGCGATGACACAACGCTTGTAATTTATTGCTAAATATGAAGTAATTATCTATTTACTCAAAATTGAGTTGAGTAATCGAAAATAAAAAACAACCAAGTTCTGCATTCAAATAAGACGTTCTTGTTATTAATTAAATACGTAGCGTATGTTGATATTTGATACAGATATTTTGGATTAGAACTCAAAGTAAGAGGTTAGTTTAACGTTAGTTTGTATGGAGATTTTGTTTTCAAAATGTGTTTTGGTAACAACCAAGTTTTGGGAAATATGTTCAAAATTAACATATATTTTTTTCCGCTACCACAAACTATACAGATTTAACATTTTTTTTTCTTTAGAGAAGTCTATTTTGGTCAATTGGGTCTTGTCAGCGCCTTAACCAGAACTTTACTATTGGTCACCCACTGGTCGAAATTCGACCCCCTCTACTTACAATCTATATAGTACTTACCAATTCCATGAGTAGTACTAATTCAATGCTATTCTATAGTACTTACTTCCATGCTCAAGCCGTCACTTCCTTTTACACAATTCCCTCCCTTTACACGAAATTACTTCCACAGAATGTGAGAGGGAAGATGTTACACGTCAAAAATATTATTTTATTTCTGTGCCGGGTCCAAATGAAGTAATTGAAAAAAGCCTAATGATGAGAAAATTGTGATGCTCTTACCTTGATTGCCAGTATTGTGAGTCGACAAAATATTCATTACGACAATCAATCACGCGACTGAATAAACCTTTCATGAGAATGACGTTAATTTGGATGAAATATATAAAAAACAGGAAATTATATGTATATATAGAGTATATTGAATTGCCGCGTATATGAAAGATCATCACTTGAAAACGGTTCGACCAATTTGGCTGTTTTTGTGGTCGTAATTGGTAGGACAAGGTTTAAATGAAAGACTTTGTTTGGAAATCCACCGAAAATTTGGATGATATTTTTGTATGAGAATCTCAAAAAATTAAATGTGCCGTTCAGTTTGCCAGTTCTGCTGTCACGTGTTTTCATAACAACAACAAAACTGTCGGACAACGCACATTTTCGCAAACACATACTGTAGTGCCTCGGGAATGTTCGCGGAGGCGAGGCTGAACGCGTTCAATGCCATTCAGAGAAGCAGAATTGCATCATTCATGTCCAGGGTTGGTACGTGTAGAAACAGTATAGTTAAGGACATAGCTGATAGGATGCATGCAACCAAGACCTACAAGCGGTGGTTGGAAATAGCCGCGTAAATGTAAATGTGATTGTTTGTATTTTGTTTATGTGCGAGAGAGCAGAGGAGTGAGTTTGTTTGTGTGTATGTATGCCTTTTTTTTCATTGTGTTCTTGTTGTTTTTTTATATATTTTTTATATGGATCCGGTCTGCAATAAAGATTTTTATTATTATTATTATTAAAACTACTGGAGATAGAAACGTCGCCGGGCTCGAACAGTTAGTTACGAAAAAAAAACATTCTACTTTTCCATACTCATTCTTTGACTATAGTGACACGACTATCTATTCACCGAGCGCAAAGATTAGTTCTATTTAAAATGTCACAACCAGTACCCTAACCGCTTAACACAGTTTCAATCACATTCTGAATGATTTTGAAGTAATCCATTGCTTCATAAGTTCTAAAAATTGTCTGCTCCACAACGTAAATAACCCAATGAATATTGTTGAAAAAATGTGTTAAATAAATACCCCGCAGTTGCAGGTGAGTTCTATCTATGGCTAATGGATATGGCAGGCTTCACGAGAAGCATAGGTAGCTCGTATTTACAAATTTTCTGCCAAAAAGCTTCTTTAGCACAACCCCGTACAAGTGTATGGCACGAAGAAGGATTTGTAAAGGGATATTATAAATTGCATATCAAATAAATAATCGCCTATCAATACATACTCATCATTTATATTCTTATTTACATCTAATAACTTACTTCACTACAAATAAACTAAATGTTTAACAAAACTCAAACTGCAGATAATTCGAAATTTTACATCAATATAACATTACTATTTTCCTCATAATGCAATACAGTTAAATTTATTTTTGTACAAAAATACTACATACATAGCATAAATACTGACTGCACAGCAAATTTTTCAGTTGTTGGGTTAGGTTAGGTTAGAACAGTGACCATTAACGCGCGAAGACGAGCGAGCGAAGCGAGCGTGTCGCGGCAGCGACCGCCGAGCGCCAGATGCCCTCTATTACCAAAACAAAAATTCGATGCCAGTTTAAATTAAAACAAAGCTAACAACTGATTATTAAGCTGCTACATTTTACTTATATGTACGTTATGGGGACAACGGGAAATAAATTTAATCACGTCCCGCTGTCCCCGTAACGACTGTGGCTAATAAAATGCTGTTTTATTTAGAAAAACTGCTGTACATAATATAAAAATAGAAGCTATATTTAAAAGAAAAAGAGTTAATATGTATAATGTGCATTAAGATTATTAGCTGTGCATTGATAAAAAAGCTTTTGCTTTAGGAAAAATCGCTGTACGCTGCGAAAATAAATTGTAGTGTGTTTAGTGATATTTTGAGTTGAATATTTTGCTGTGCAATCAGTAATTTTGATGGGAATTCGGAATCTTATTGCATAGAAAAAGGATATTTTTTGATTAGCGTTTAAATACTACCCATTTGTAAATACGCCACACAGAAAGCACGGAAAGTGACTAGGATCACTCGTGTATCTGTCTGTCTGACTGTTCCTCCTAATCTACTGGACCGATCAAGTTGAAATTTGGCAAACATTTGAACTTCTGTGACCCAAATACGGACAAATTATTTTTCTAATCAAAATTCATTTATTTACGTAATAAATGAATTTTGATTAGAAAAATAAATTTTTGCAAATTGTGACATATCAAATGAAAGGGCTTGTAAGGATTTCGGATATATATTTTTGTAATTTTAAAGAAAATACTTTTAAAATGATTTAAGAAAATAGATAAAAATTTTGCATCCCTTTTCTCCGAAACTACTAAGCCTAAAATTGTGAAAAAATACTCGAAATAGTTCTTTACTTATAGATTACAGGAAAACCTATTAAAAGTCTATATTCTTAAAATATAACATGGTAAATCTCTCAATATTGTGCGTACAAAATAACATTTGCAGTGGGAATGTATGAGGGAACATGTTTTCAACTACAATGTTAAGTTTGTTCTTAGGATACCCCACTACGGAACCCTTCATTGTGCGTGGTCCGACACGCACTTGGCCGGTTTTTTATTATAGTATTGAAAATAGGTAATCTTTACATTATATGTACCTATATTAAAGTTGCTTTTCGTGTCTACCTGTGTGACCGTATTGTTCTTCTAAACTACGCAATGGATTTTGATACTGTTTTTAACATCATTTAGAGAATTTATTCCCAAAGTTTTATGTGTATAATACACTAAAATTTAACTGTTTTTACATATCCAAATTACAAGATGATTATTAACATTAACTAAATTAAGTTAAAACTAAGTTAAACCTAAAAAAAGGCCCTCGAGGCATTATACCGAGGATGCTGGCGGCATTTCTTCGCTGAATTGCAATGCTGATGCGTTGCGCGAGAAAGCCGCCAGCTTTTCGGTCACCAGTTACATCAACTAGACGTTTCGCGATTTCTGCAAGTAATTTTTGCGCATTGGGACCATTCAGACCGCGAGGGTCTCGACGCCAAAGGGCACAAAGTTGTACTCTCTGCCAAAGCCTCTATATTTAATAAGTTTAACTTAGATATAATAAATAAATCTTAATGTTTTTTTAAGACGAAAAAAAATCGCGAAGCGGGGCAAGTTCGCTATTTATAGATACTTGAAATAAGATACTTAATCGATGAGATTTCTCAAACAAGGAAAAATCTTGCCTCAGGTATTTTGGGAAGTCCGATAGATTATTATATTTATATGTAATTCAGTTGAGTTGTGAAGATCGATAGCTTATAATATCTAATTTATCAGATTCTATTTTGGATCACAGATACGGACAATAATAATATTTCAGTAATAATAAATGGATAGAAAACATCAGTCCGCACTTACTCCTATTATTTCATGGGGATTCCATATCTACTATATTGAGAGTTATAATTTATTGGCAGTATTTTATCATCTTTATCTGTCTGTAGTGTGCATAGCTAGGTAGCCACCATGATACATCCATACTAACAATACTGATATTATACTCGTATATTGTTATTATAATTATCTTTGTCCATTTTAAAATTCAGTTAAAAAACATTTGCTTTCTCCTTAAACATCATCATTACTTATCATAGCTCTTGCTCTTGTTTCATGTTTATTATTGTATATGTATATATTTATGTAGATAAATATGTGCTTTATGTATGTATGTATTTATTGTATATGTAACTGGTACACCACTGACTACCTTTTTTTTTTGTGGATGGGAAATCATCAAATTACTTCTCCCGCTCTGGGCGGAGCGGGAGGGTGTGTCAGACTCTTATGACTAAAACCCACCCGTATTCCTTCCTGTCGCCTGTGTTGCGGGGGCCTCGGTGACCCATAAGTACCTTCCCGCGACCCCCGCAGGCATTGGCCCTAATGGACCCCTACCTTTTTGCTGACGACATCTCTTTGAGGCGCGCGTGGAATACAACGCGCCGTCTATCCGGGCCTGGTCTTTACCGGACGGTGAGCTACCCATTGCTCACCGTCCGCAAGCCCGCGCCTACGGTGGCCGGAAATCCGCCCGGGATTCCCGACGCCCAGGGCGCCTCCTGCGGCGGCTAGGGGCGAGAGGGCGCGAAATTTGCCTTTACCTCAACCGTGCCGCCTCCTCTTTTGCAAGCATTACTGCTTCGCAGAAGGAGGTGACGGCTGCCCATGCTATCTCGCTCCGTACCATGGCCTGAACCAGGGCCGGACGCGAGAAATCTCTGCCGCCGATCGCCTCCACGAGGACACGGCAGACCTCCACCGTATGCTCCACCGTGTCCTCCGCGCGATCCACACATTGGTGACACCCGGGCGTTTCCTCCCGCCTTAACCGACACAGGAGCCTCCCGAAGCTGCCGTGTCCGGTGAGGACCTGCGTCAGGCGAAAGGTGAGGATGCCGTGGCGCCTCTCTAGCCACTCCTCAAAGAGGGGACTTATCGCCGCAATTGTGGCGTGCCCAGCACTGGGTTGCGACAACCGTACTCTCCATGACACCGTGAGATCCCGCCGGAGCTCCGTCCGCTGTGCCGCGATTTCTCGGGGCACCGGGCTTACGCCCCGGCGTTTCGCCTCCTCGCGCCACTCCCATACGTGCGCGAGGACTTTTGCCTCCAGATCCCATGGCGGCAATCCGGCAAGGAGGCTCGCTGCCTCACAGGAGACCGTACGGTAACCACTAACTACCTGCAGTATTGTCTCTCCTTCTTCTTTTAAGCCATCCAAAGGTTGTCTGTAAAAGATCGCTTTTAGCGATAAGACCGCCCATGGTTTCACCCCTTGTTATATGTGCAGGACGCCCGCTCGTAGAACAATAAGAAACCTATATTTAATGTATAAATGTTTGTAATAAGTACGTAGCCTTAAGTTCATTTTAGTATAAGCATTCTATTGATTATTAGGAACTTTGTCATGATCGCGATCGACTCTAGGTCAGGTTCAGAGCAGGTCTGAACTTGTCAAAACCTGTCCGAAACTTGAGCCACCACTGCCAGCCTCTGATTGGTGGACCTAGAGTCGATCGTAAACGTAATTTAAATAATGAACATTTGTTGGTAAATTAAAATCATCAAGACAGCGCTACCGCCGCTACTTGTACCTATGTAAATTCATATAAGTATGGGGCAGTTTGAGCCTTCGAATCACTGTGCTTTGTGAATCCAAATACTACGATCAACAAGAACAATAAATAGTCGTCAAGTTTTAAAGAGTTTTTATTAAGTGAACAAGCTGTAGCATCCTCCAATCCAGTGCACTAGTGTGAGACCTACAAAACTCACATTTTCTGGTCCTTCGAGAGCCGGATCCGAGGAAAACGCTACTGAGAAGACTCCACTGAACTTCTTGAAGAATATTTAGAAGAACTTATCAAGAACAATGCCGGTTACGAGGTCTACGGGTAAGAAAGGCAGACAAACGTCGACTACGGCTACAGAGCGGACTGAAACCGCTACTGAAACCGCTACTGAAACCGCTACTGAAACCACTACTGAAACTACGGCTGAGACAGTCACTACAGAGACTACCAGAACGACAGCTGATGCATCTGAAACACCCGCCGCGACCGCATCTACAGTCAGACGCGCTGCCACGCAACAAGACGAAAAAGAACCTGAAAACAAAGAAAGTAGTCGCCACAGCAAACCTACATCACAAAAGGGTGAAAAAGTATCAAAAGCGCGTCGCATAGCCAAGGCCAAGGTGGAGCTAGCACAAAGGTTAGTAGAGTTAGCAACCGCACACCTCGCCGAGGTCGAAGCTGAATCTACTGATGAAGACGCATCCTCAGTCCCGTCGGAAGCTGGAAATAATCAACGAGTAACTACCTGGTTACAATCAAGTCAGCTACTCGCCATCGCTGACAGACCACATCAATCCGGAATAAAGTCTACCAACGAACCCGTACCCCCAGTGACCACCGCCGTGTCCTGGTGCATCCCAGCGACCTTACCGGCAGGGTTTAGCACAGTGAACCCACCGCCTGAAAACCCGAACACCGAACCTGAGAACACGCTGCCGGTGAGCACCGTCGCCTCCTGGCAGCCGAACTCCGCGACTGAACAGCCGCACCTGAACCCGACGCCAGTAATGACCAGCTGGCAGCCGAACTCGGCGACTGAACAGCCGCACCTGAACCCGCCGCCAGTAATAACCAGCTGGCTACAGAACTCCGCGACCACGCAGCCACACCCGAACCTACAGCCAACGACAACGAACACGTCTTGGCAACCGAACTACGTGCCTGCGCAGTCGCGACCAACGCCAGTACCGACAGAACCCGTCGCATCCTGGCCACAGAACTCGACGTATGCAACAACGAACACGTCATGGCAACCAATCTACACTACGGCACCGCATCATAACTACACTCCGGGTTATGCTACCGAGACTAGGGTGCCGCAGCCTACGCCATCAGCACACGTCTACCAGCCTACAACGCTGGCCGTCCAAGAACTAAGGACGGACATGAAGGAACTTGCTGCTGCGATCACACACGCTGTGCAATCCACACAGTATCAGCAGCCAATGAGACACACTGAACTACCCTGCTTCAACGGAGCTCATCAAGATTGGCTCACGTTTCGCGCCGCCTACAGTGAGACGGCACATCGACTAACAGCAGTGGAAAACATGTCTAGACTTAGACGAAGCCTTCGAGGTATAGCCAAGGAAGCTGTACAAGGTCTTCTAATAGTAAACGCAGACCCAAGTGAAGTTGTCAGATCACTCGAGCTACGCTTCGGACGTCCGGACTCAATCGCAATGGCCGAGATAGAACGTCTACGAACTCTGCCGCGCCTCACTGAATCTCCGCGTGAAGTTTGTACATTCGCCACCAAAGTGGAAAGCATAGTTGGGACTTTGCAAGCACTCAACTGTGGACATTATCTCTTCAATCCAGAAGTAACAAAAGCTATTGTTGAGAAACTCACGCCAACTTTGAAGAGACAGTGGTATCAGTTTTCAGCAATGCATCCCAGGACAGAACCAGATCTTCTGAAATTTACCCGATTCATCAAGATTGAAGCAGAAATATGCAGCCCATATGCACTACCTGAAAATATCGCTGCAACAACACAAACCTCTCAGAACACGCAGTGACGCCAGCAACGAGTACACGCCACGCAGGAAACAACTAAACCAAAGTGTGGTTTATGTGAACGTCATGGACACAGCATCATGGAGTGTGAACAATTCAAAAAAGCAACTACCGATGCTAGATGGGATATAGCTAAGACACATCGCTTGTGTTTCCGTTGCCTCAAATACAGAACAAAGCAACACAGCTGTAAACCAAAGAAATGCGAAATAAACGACTGTGTACATTTACATCACAAAATGTTACACGCTTACAGTAAAGCGAACAAGAAGAAAGAAGAAACAAGCGAGTGCTCCAAAGAAGAACAAGAGAAGGTTCATTCAGCATGGACTCCTAAGGTAGCATTCCTGAAAATAATACCAGTTCACCTTTCTGGACCGGCGGGAGCTGTAGATACCTACGCACTCTTAGACGACGGTTCTACAGTAACACTAATCGACGAGAGCCTAGCCAATCAAATAGGAGCAGAAGGATCTTGTGATCCACTACACATATCATCCTTCGACGGCGAGCCTACGATCGACGTAACATCACGACGAGTAAACTTCTTCATCAAGGGACTTCACACATCTGAACGCAAGTTGCATGCAAGAACAGTCAAACAATTAGAGTTGGCTGCACAGAAAATACCCCGAGAAGCAGTCAAGGACTGTGAACATTTGGTACATTATTCAGATATTTTAATTAAAAATATCATGTCTTAAATATTGTTTATTACAGATCTTACTGTTCTGTATATTTAACTGTAGTAATGTTATGATGATTTATTATAGTATTTCTGGAATTTTGATTGTGATTGCTGACCGTACCTTTAAAATACTTGTAATATGGGACTAAGCACAACTTTAATAGTGATAAGGGAAAAGCTACATAACTTAAACATCTATACTTCCATACTAATATTATAAATGCGAAAGAGCTCTGTCTATTTTAACTTTTCACGCCATAACGGCTGAACAGATTTCGATGAAATTTGACACACAGGTAGACAATGGGTTAAGAAATATAGTTTTGGGTTAATTCAAATTAAAAATCTTTATTTCGAGCGAAGAATCCATATTATAGGATAAGTAAAATTGTCTTTAAAACTAAGTGTTAGCAAACAAAATGATACGGTGACACGTGTAACTGACAGCAGGGAACCACATAATTATGGACAGTCCACTCTGTCAGCATACCTGGTAGGTACTTCTTGACAGGCCTACACTATCCTCCCATACCTATTAACACAGTAATTTGAAAACATTGTAAAAGTCAAATATTTTAAAAAGAGTAACCGTAGAGTTTCTTGCTGGCTCTTCCCCCAATAAGAACCGTGCACCTAGCTTCTGACGTTTCATAAGTGCCCATGTAGGTGTATGTGAAATAAAATATTTTTGATTTTGATTTTGAGCAATAATTTTATCCTGTTAGGGCTGGCCATGACTCAAACCACTATCGATGCTGCGCGCTTGCACATTATTGTCTTAAAACAATGTACACGAGCCGCCGCAAACATCCCTGACGCACTGCAACGCCTTGGCAACCGCATCAGTTTTCTGAACGCGATATTGAATAGGGTTAAAAACTGAAAGCTCGTCATAGGTGGCAGCACTGTTGTCTGTCTACAAACCGCCATTGTTTTGTTTGCGTTTACTTTTATCCCGATCACAAATTAAACGAAAACTAGATAAAATACGTATGGGACTTGGGGTGTACTACTATTAAAAGACGAGCTAAGGACAGGGGAAGTCTACCACTGGTAAAAAAGCAGCTGTAAAGGAAAAGTCACACAAAAACACATCGACTAACTAACGCTTAGTTAGTCGATGTGTTTTTGTGTGACTTTGGCCGGGCTATTTACCACTTCAGCTGCAATAAAGGGACTTGTAATTTTATGACACAGATTGATGTACTGTCAGGGAAATAAATGATTAAGTAAATTGAATCCCTACGTCAATTTTCCGTGTTACAGCCATTCCATAGTATAATTGTCAAAAAATTACAGTTTCGATTTTAATATACGGACAGGTTAAATTCATTTATAATTTTCCTGACTGTACAAGAAGATAACTAATGAATCCGGGCGTCGGTTGAACTGAAACTCATTAAAGAGAATGTGTTTGACCTAACCCTATCCCATACAACCTTTGCCTTCGTAACTATTTGTATACAAGATACTTACTGAGAGATTATGAAACTTTCAGAAATAGTGAGTAAGGGTTCACTAACTACTAATGAGGGCAACAAGTTCTACCCAAATCAGGATCTACGATATTATACGCTTGTTATAAGATTGGGCCGCGGGCTGTATCAACAGCATACGAGTATACTGATCGATATCAAAGCACCTGTATACCCCGTCAGGAAGAAAGAAGTGAAGTGTTTAGTTCAGTACATTTCGCTAGTTATATATTTTAAGTCGTATTTAATTTTATAAAGAGAACAGCGAGGCTGTCAATGAAAAGTATATAATAATAATAAATATAATAATAATAAAATAATAATAAAATATTGTGAGCACCGTTAGCTTATAATCTATCTAGCGATATTATAAACGATCGAAAAAATGGTGAACTGCAAAGTCAAAGTCAAAGTCAAATTATTTATTCCAAATAGGCACATAAAAGGCACTTCTGAACGTCAAAATTTACAAAAAAAATAGAATTGATTCTAGTTGTCCCTTCCAAAAGGTAGTTTCGTATGAAGAAGAATGGGCAAGAAACTCCACCGTTACTCTTTTAAAATGTTTAACAAAGTTTCGTATAGGTACATTACCTATATAATTATATGTGAAGACGATGCACCTAGAATAAAATTACTATACCAAAATAGGTAAAAAAAGAATTAAAAATGAAGCAATGACAGATAAATTAATTATGTGATAGGTATATGATGCTCACATATTTACAAACATTTTAAAAGTACACGTTTTCCTAAAAAAAAAAAAAATAATAAATAAAGTAATAGGTCAGTGTGCGAGTTAAAGTAATCACAGAATTTAAATTCAACCTTGATTTATTATTTGTATCAAATAATAAATTGTACAATTAAAATAGAAACCCGTTTGATTTTGTCTAGACTATAGATTGTGCTATGGAGCTGAACCAGCATGTTTCCAAGCATTCTTATCTTGGATTTAATCCTCTAATTTGTAGTATGCTGCAACAAACCACTTACAATGTAACGCGTTACAGAAGTGATGTTATGTTATCTAAAGAACACAATTAGATTGCATGACGCTTTCTATTTGAATAGACACAGCTATTTCTATATAAAGTGACATTTCGTTTCTCTATTTTTGACATCGCACCGTAGAAATCGTCTTTCGCTACTAACAATCTTTGTCTAGGTCCTTTTTTACGTAAGCTATTTCAGAAGAAAGTTTTCCATCCCAAACTGTCATAATCACAATGACAACTGACACTTGTCTAAGGTAGCAAAGACAATTTGATTTTGTAATCGCCCTGCTAAATTACTACATCACATTAGAAAACTTTCTAGTCGACGGCCACAGAGTATATAAGTTATCGACAAAATAATGATTCAAGAGGAGAGCGTTTTTAACGCAAAACTGTGATAGTTAATAGAAGAACAAAGTTATCTTCTTCTATTTTACATCACTTGGTTAAGGGCATTACCAAGGAAATGGTTAAGGCCAATATTACTGCAATATGTTTTTGTTCCCAAATACGATACATACTTCGGCACTTTGAGAAAAAATATTGTAGTTGTCTTTATATACGTGACTAAATATCAGTGAAAATTGAGAATCAAATAGAAAAAAAAATCGAGAGAGTCGAATTATGTAAAAGAATGAATTTCGTAAAAAGTGCAGTTGACTCTTTCTACTTTGCTGCCATCGTACTGTCTACACGAAACGTAATTTTTGTCTAGTCTCCCGTCGAAAAAACGATGCTCGTGCTAAGTCTGCAGTTTTAAATGATAATGATAAATGATTTTATTTCTGTAAGTAGGTTTTTACAAACACTTTTACAAGTCAAACATATTTTTTAAAACTAGATGAGGTCGGCGTTTCTTATCTGACTACTCTGAGAAGAAAGGCCTAAACAAACTCAGAGGTCACAGTCTCTTTTAAAGTTCAGACATGATCTTGGTGAGATCATGTGAAGACCATGTCGATTGGTGTCTGAAATGGTCTTTTGATGAAAGAACCACACAGATTGAGTGGACCTGTCCAGTCAGTGCACGCATTTGTCAGTAGTAGTGCAGCTCAACTCAGAACTAAAGGAGCTCAACGATTCAACGAACAATACCAAAGAAAGGACATTTGGTAAGACCACAGTATGAGTTGAAATGTCTGGAAAATTCAAAATACTTCTAAAACTAAAAGATTTAAATCTCGATTTGCATTTGCTCGTTGTACTTGCGAGTAAGTCGCACGAAAAAGTGACAATAGGTACTGAGAAACATGAATCCACACATCCTGCATGAAACGAAAGATACGAATTTCAATATACGTGAGCGGGACCTATTCAAATGTCAACGTAACAGAAACGTGACCGCCTTTAGACGCTGTCGGGCGAATTGAAAATGCAATTACTTTTCTCACCTTCATTTTGATTTATTTTTTTTACGTGCTAACTGAACGGCTTATAATAATAAAATATTGACTTAAAACCAACACAGTCAGAGCAATATGGACGCAATTTAGAATGTATAAAATCTAATATCAACAGCACCTCAAAGGATCCTTATGAATAAAACTTTCTTTGATAGACTCTGCAAACCGAAGGCAAAAAAAAATAAATTTTTGGTGACTCTGTTGATGAAATTCATACTATAGATATATTGTTATTATTCGTCATTAAAAAAATTTATTATCAGTTCAATAACAAAAAAAAAAAAGAAAAACGACTTACGAGTTGTATGTAGGTCGTGGGTTCGAACCCAAGCAGGCGCTTTACTTTGTGTAAATAATTTCATCGCCACTGCTCTCAAAATGGTGAAGGAAAACATCGTGAGGAAACCGGCATGTCCTAGAACCAAAAAATCGAAGACATGTGACACGTGCAAACCCGCACTGGGCCCGCGTGGTGGATTTCGGCCCACTCCGTCTCACAGAGAGGAGGCCTGTGAACCAGCAGTAGGAACATTATAGGCTGATTATGTATGTGTGTATGTTATGTATTAGTTAAATATTTTTTTGTGCTATCGATTCCTATTCGAAAAACAGACGTTGACTTTTTCTTTAAATCATTTTTAATAAAGAAATAAACAGCAGGTAGATTTTTAAACAAAACTTGTAATGCCAAAGTTTAGCCTAATCCGCCTATAATGTTCCCACTGCTGGGACACAGGCCTTCTCTTTATTAGAGGGATTGGGCCGTAATCCACTACGCGGGCCCAGTGCGGGTTTGTACATGTCACATGTCTTTGAAATTTTAGTTTTAGGACATGCCGGTTTCGTCACGATGTTTTCCTTCACCGTTTTGAGAGCAGTGGTGATGAAATAATTTACACAAAGTGCCTGTCTGGGTTTGAACCTACAACTATATACTATATAACCTACAACTCTATAGTCGCGGCCGTTTCTACTGGGCCACGAATGCCAAAGTTTAGAATAGATATAATTAAATAAATATCTGTTCTAGGTTTTGTAGCTTTCTAAATAAAACCAACCAACTGCATATTAAAAGTAATTGTCAAAACCAAATGTCAGTCCGCTGTCTACGTGTCAGTCCGACATTTTTAATTATGTTCGTAACATACAGTCAACAAAATAGTTTAATTACATTTTTTTCTTTTCTTCTAAATAGATTCTTTTCTATTTTGTGAATGTGAGAAGATTGTAGGTTGGGTTACCACCCGTACTTTATAATAAAGTATTGTACTTTATCTTGGGCAAACGTACTTTATACTTTATGAGAGCAATTCATAAGATACGTGAAAATACTTTATCTAATATTTTTACTTTGTACTGAAGATTTTTTGTAAATTATTTACTAAAAGAACCAAATAAAGGTAAAGCTATTTTTTGCGTGTAATGGAAGATACAATATTAAGAGGCCGACAACACCTAAAGCGCGGTTACTGTCGGACTGCATAGAAAAGAAAGAGAAGCGCGATGACACAACGCTGGTAATTTATTGCAAAATATGAAGCAATTATCGATTTACAAAAAAGCTAAAGATTTTATAAAAAAAATAAAACACTATTATGCTATGTATGTATATTAGTATGGTTTTTAATCGTTAAAAGAAATTTTTAGAGGTAACGTCGTGATTTTTTCCTATCATATCAAATTAGTTATATTATGTTTTCAACACCCTATCTACCTAGCATATATCCTTAAGAATATCATATATTTTTCTGATTTTGTTTCCTGCAGTGGATCATATACTTTTAGGCATTATAAAACTTACAAAATTTGCGTTTAGGTCCTGTAGTCCCCTTAAATTGGAAAGCTATCAGAACTTATTTTGTGAGCTAACTGCCTAATGATATTACAAAGAAATATTATTACTGAATAACAGGGATAATTTTGACTTGATATAATTATGTTTACCTTCGTTTTTCTGGTCACATACTGAATGTGTTTATTAACTTCTTAACATTAGAATTTTGGATGTATACAATATCATCCACAATCTAAGGAGATTAATGACAAGAAAAGAAGATACAGAGAAGAAGTTAGTCATAAAATGTATATTGTTCTTGGACAAAACCTTAGGGTATCTGGACCGCGGGAAAGTTCAAAAGGGTTACCGAGGCCCCTGGTTGGCTTTTGGATGGGAAATCAACAAATAACTTCTCCCGCTCTGGGCGGAGCGGGAGGGTGTGTCAGACTCTTACTGACTAAAACCCACCAGTGTTCCTTCCGTTGCCTGTGTTGCCAGCGGCCTTGGTAACCAATCAATGTATTTATTAGTAATATAATTTCACTATAATCACGCCTTTTTTTTTGGGTGGGACATTATCAAATAACTTCTCCCGCTCTGGGCGGAGCGGGAGGGTGTGTCAGACTCTTCCTGACTAAAACCCACCCGTGTTCCTTCCGTTGCCTGTGTTGCCAGGGGCCTCGGTAACCTTTCGATCTTTTCCGCGACCCCGGCATATAATCACAATGCTTGTATCTACTATAATTGTTTCACACTTACCAGATTGTTCATTGATATGTTAGTTGATCTTCTATAAGTTACAGAGTTTGTCATCTACACCATTTTACACGGTTTACAAAAACTAAGTATACCTACACAATCACCCAATACACCTTTTGTTTTCCATCATATCAGTTTTACATAATGCGCCATCCATGTTAGATAATTAGAATTATGTAGCAATTATGTGACACCTGCATGTCAAAACGTCAAACAAATAGTTTTCTGACAGCTGCGCGCACAGATTAGGTACTTTAGGCCGGCAGCGCGTACGTTGTTTCCGTCGGTACGGAATGTTGCCATTTTAAATATTTGTATTTATTATATCCTTTTTTTTCATATTACAATCTCACTGTGTAATGCAGCGATCGACGTCATCACGTCAACGCCGGCTATCGCTGAAAACCAGCGCTGGCGCTCTGTCTCGCATAGAGTCCCAGCATAATGCTGAGCGTTGGCCGTTTTGCGTGGATGTGACGCATATTCTCCCCAAATTGTTTCTGTTTTGTATTTGTGTTCCTTCTTTGCGTTATGTTTACCGCAAGTAAACGTATTTTCTTTCTTTCTTTTTTTTTTCTTTCTTTCGTACCTTCCTACAACCTCGGCAGGCATCGGCCCTAGTGGATCCTTACACTTGTGCTGACATCTCTTTGAAGCGCGCGTGGAACACAATGCGCCGTCGACACGCCTCAAAGAAATGTCGTCAGCACAATGTAGGGGTCCGCTAGGGCCGATGCCTGCCGGGGTCCAGAACCAGGCCCAGAGCGGGAGAAGTTACTTGATGATTTCCCATAAAAAAAAAATACCTATTAATAGTGTAATTTGAAAACATTGTAACAGTCAATTTATTTTTAAAAGAGTAACCGTAGAGTTTCTTGCCGGCTCTTTTCCGTAGGAAACGACCAATTTGAACCGTGCATCTACATAGCTTCTGATGTTTCATAAGTGCCCATGTAGGTTTATGTGAATTATTTTGAATTTTAATTTCTCTCTCGTTGGTCTTGTGATCGCAAGTGCCACTGCTGAGCATGAGGTCCTGGGTTTGATTCCCGGGTCGGGCAAAGTGTTGTTAGGGTTTTTCCATCTGGAATTTCTCACTAGCAGCCCCGAGTCTGGATTTGTGCCCGGTTGATGGCAATAGGCTCGCCCCCTATTACATGGGACTTAAACTAACATAGTTTTAAGTTTTATTTACTAACACAATTGTTATTAATGTATACTTAGGTTAAGGTATTTATCTATGGGTCTTTGTAACCTGATAATAAATGGTTTATTATATTATTATTATAATTAAACATAACTAGCGAAATGTTGGTGTACTACAGGTACAACTCTTCCCAACCCTTTGGGGAAACAAGGCGTCATGTTATGTTACGTGTGATGTTAATTTGAGAATAAAATAGCTTTGATTCTATAACATAGTATTTTCATCTCACCCTTTCGTACTTTCCCGCGACCCCGGATATTTTATGTAGGTACTTGAATTCTATTTTAAATTCAAGTATCTGAAGTGAGACATTGAATTAACCAATAATTTTAATATTCCAGCTCAGCTGCGTTCCAGGCGGAAGGCGGCCAAGATGTTAGTGGCAGTGGTCATCATGTTCGCAGTATGCTACTTCCCAGTTCACCTGCTGTCAGTACTTAGGTAAGAAACATTCATATAGAACTACAAAAATCTATCTTCCACTGCACGGAGCACGGAGAAGCTTCGGCAGCCGCTGCTAGCTTGGTTTGTATACAAAATATTTTCAAACAAACCAAGAGTCGCGCACGTCACTGTTTGCTCATAGAATCTGACGACCTATGACAATTTTAACAATGCCCTGTAGCAGCAAGTTTACGCTCAGTTGGGCCAAATTTGGACGCGGATATTATTCGTAAAAGCATTTTTGGTCGCCGCCGGCGCATGCTCTATGTGTCACTGCTATGACGTAAAGGCGATGCAAAATTCAAATTGTTATCAGGGACCTTTGTCCTCCACGGCAGCACGGTTTCCTTACGGTACGGCGTATAAATCGCAACGTAAAAAAACGTGTCTGTCAACAATCTTCCGTAGTGATCCATACAACACTGAATATTATGCCTACACACGGCGTATAATCCGCGCCGTAGAAAAAACTTGTATGTCAACAAGCTTCTATAGTGATTCTTACAACACTGACGACTGTGCCACACCCAGCGTATAAACCGAGCCGTAGAAAAAACTAGTATGTCAACAAGCTTCTGTAGTGATTCTTACAACATTGAATACTGTGCCTACACACGGCGTATAATCCGCGCCGTAGAAAAAACTTGTTTGTCAACAAGCTTCCATAGTGATCCATGCAGCACAGACGACCGTGCCCACACAAGGCGTATAATCCGCGCCGTAGAAAAAACTTGTTTGTCAACAAGCTTCCATAGTGATCCATACAACACTGACGACTGTGGCATACCCAGCGCATAATCCGCGCCGTAGAAAAAACTTGTTTGTCAACAAGCTTCCATAGTGATCCATGCAGCACAGATGACCGTGCCCACACAAGGCGTATAATCCGCGCCGTAGAAAAAACTTGTTTGTCAACAAGCTTCCATAGTGATCCATACAACACTGACGACTGTGGCACATCCAGCGCATAATCCGCGCCGTAGAAAAAACTTGTTTGTCAACAAGCTTTCATAGTGATCCATACAACACTGACGACTGTGGCATACCCAGCGCATAATCCGCGCCGTAGAAAAAAC
Organism: Atethmia centrago; assembly: GCA_905333075.3. Taxonomy (NCBI): domain Eukaryota; kingdom Metazoa; phylum Arthropoda; class Insecta; order Lepidoptera; family Noctuidae; genus Atethmia; species Atethmia centrago. Next base: position 24,469,836 of record HG995385.1, read on the forward strand.
TTGTTTGTCAACAAGCTTCCATAGTGATCCATGCAGCACAGACGACCGTGCCCACACAAGGCGTATAATCCGCGCCGTAGAAAAAAATTGTTTGTCAACAAGCTTCCATAGTGATCCATACAACACTGACGACTGTGGCACACCCAGCGCATAATCCGCGCCGTAGAAAAAACTTGTTTGTCAACAAGCTTCCATAGTGATCCATACAACACTGACGACTGTGACCCAGCGCATAATCCGCGCCGTAGAAAAAACTTGTTTGTCAACAAGCTTCCATAGTGATCCATGCAGCACAGACGACCGTGCCCACACAAGGCGTATAATCCGCGCCGTAGAAAAAAATTGTTTGTCAACAAGCTTCCATAGTGATCCATACAACACTGACGACTGTGGCACACCCAGCGCATAATCCGCGCCGTAGAAAAAACTTGTTTGTCAACAAGCTTCCATAGTGATCCATACAACACTGACGACTGTGGCACACCCAGCGCATAATCCGCGCCGTAGAAAAAACTTGTTTGTCAACAAGCTTCCATAGTGATCCATGCAACACTGACGACCGTGCCTATACACGGTGTATAATCCGCGCTGTAGAAAAAACTTGTATGTCAACAAGCTTCTATAGTGATCCATGCAGCACTGACAACTGTGCCTAGACACAGCGAATAAACCGTAGCTTTTAACGACAAGAAAAACGCGTGTCTTTATACGAACGCGTTTTACTTGTCGTATTTACTTTCTGGCCTTACTGTACCATGTACATTTTTTTTTTGTAATTTTCATCGTACTGCTAACAATTTGAATGTAGAATGACATCCCGAAAAGGTGACATGCGCCTGCTTTGTGGGAAGGGAATAAGTCTAAAGCCTGACCTCGTTCCGTGGACGTAAGAAGAAAAAAGAAAATAAAAGAAGAAACATACCTTCTTAAGGATGTGGGTAGAAAGTAAGGAACATCGTATGTATAATTCATACATACTCTTCATAACTGACTTCCAAAATGGTTATGTGTTCGTCGGTATGAGTTTTTTTATGTATGTTTACCGATTTTTCCGTCGATTATGGACCGATTATGAAAATTCTTTTTTTCAAATCAAATCAAATCAAATCATTTATTTGCATAACACAGGTTCAGAGGATGTTATAAAAGTTCATAAGGTACACCGTATTATAACCATGCAAGGTGTGCAAATTTAATACATTAGGAACATTATGACACAATTATTCTTAATCAGTTTTCTTATAAAATTAAATTGTCATTTAAAATACATAGTCAATTTCGATACACATTAAATTAAATCTGAACTAATAAATTATAAAAGTAATGTCAGGTAAATTAATAATGTCATAGTAATAGTATTTATTATCATGTTGCATTAATGTACAAATATTTGCTATAATCAAAATACAATATCATTATCTTCGAAATAGTCTTTTACATTATAATAACGCTTTTTAATTAGGAATGTGAATAATTTCTTCTTAAATACATGAGTAGGTAACTTCTTAATGTCATCGGGCAATTTATTATAAATCAGTGATGCCATGCAAATAACACTTTTATTGAGCAATGCCGTTTTCCCATACGATTTTTTTGTCACGTAATTGTCTATTATAGCTTTTAGATGCAGTCTTATAATAGCTTGGATTCGATTTTACAAAAATATTTAATTCGTATATGTACAAGGAAGGTAATGTTAAAATTTTTAAATTTGTAAAGCATTGTTGACAGCTTGTAGTACTATCTAAATGGCACATTGGCTCTGATGCATTTCTTTTGGACTTTGAATACAAATTCCTTGTCTACCGAGTTGCCCCAGAATATTATACCAATCTTAATATAGGTGCAACAATTCCGTGATATGCCGTTAAGACGGCTTCTTTGTTGACAATTTTGGACAGTTTGTAGAGAGCGAATGAGGATTTATTATTTTTTTTACAGAGATTATCTACATGTGTTTTCCATGACATATTGTAATCTATATCAATTCCCAGAAATTTGGTATTTGTTACAGAATGTACTCTCTGTCCATCGTAATTAACATTAATATTTTTATTAACATTAATATCTTATAATAATACTTTTAGGTTGAGTTCTTTGGCGAAAGTGCATTATTTTTGTTTTGACCACATTTATTTTAAGATTATTGTTTATTAACCATTTAATTATTGTACTTAATATTTGATTGATTTCATCTTCATAGTCATTTGGTTTATCACATTTTATTATTACTGTGCTATCGTCTGCAAACAGTACCATTGGTTGCTTGACGTGTCTAGGGAGATCATTAATGTATGCTAGGAAGAATAAGGGACCCAAAACAGTACCTTGTGGAACTCCAAATTCTACAGTTCTAGCGTGGGATCTCTATTTGATCTCATTTTGTGTTCTCTGGCATATTCGTGTAATTTCTGCAACTTGTTTTCTGTTAGAAATATATGAAGAAATGAGGTCGAGCGCTTTACCTCTTATGCCGTACATGTTTAATTTTTGGAGCAATACTTTGTCTCTTCTGGTTCTTACCAAGAGAACTCCTCAACAATTAACACCCCTGTATCAGGAAAAACAATATTTTGTAAAAGGCGATGAGCAGTTGACATAAGGCTATTGTAATTTAAAAATATTACAAACTGCTCCACTAAAAAATGAAAAATAAAAAAATCTTATTCAAAAAGAAAAAAAAACAACTGACTTCCGTCAATTATGGACCGATTTTTAAAATGCTTCTGGTTCTTACCAGGAGAACTCCTCAACAATGAATGTCCCTGTATCGGGAAAAGCAGTTGACATTAGGCTATTGTAACTTAGATAAATTACAAACTGACCCACTAAAGTGAAAAATAAAAAACTTTTTACAAAAAACAAAATACATTCTGCCCAAAAATCACTACAAAGTGCTGGCAAAAAACTAAAATACAGATTCAAAGACACCGACTTCCGAAATTAAAGTTATTTTTCACTTTGTAGTGTTGTTTCGGAAGTCGGTTGTTTTTTTTTTTTTTAAAATGTATTTGCTTCTAAATATTCATAATTTATAAAAAAAACTAGCGACCTGCCACTCTTTCGCACAGTTTTTATCATCGAGATTACTTTATTATTTTTACGTTTTTTTTAATTTATTATAAAAAATAAAATTTCCGGAATAAATAATCTAAAGTGAAAATCACATCAAAATCCATTCTGCGGTTTTAAAGATCCAAGCGGTCACACAGACAGACACGAAAAGTGATTTGTTTTAATCTGTATGGATGTAGAAGCAAGAAGCATTATTAAGCAAGTATGAAATTACTTACAAGGCAGATATGTTTGAAGGCCGTAGGAGTACATATAGTGACCTCATTGGTGATGTTCTTCACAAAGGTCAGTTGCGTAGTATCGCAACCGGCGCGCGTATATGATACGTAATCGAAGCAAAAGGAGCAGGGGAGGAGGGTGTGTAAGGAGCAGGTGGCGTTCTGTAGTTTCTGCCTACCCCCATGGGAAGAAGGCGTAAGTTTATGTATGTAAATCAAATTGAGGGCATAAAAAAAACATTATAAAAAGCGTCTACGTCAATCCAGGTAATATTTGTCGCTCAACTGGGGTCCTGCTTGACATTAAGTTAAATAGGTGTAGATATTTTTAGAACCGTCCCTGTCCTTTGACCTTAGTGTTTGCGTCTGAGGTAAGACGTCAACCTAGATTGAAAAAGGCTAGAGGATTAGGCGAAAGAATAAGTGGATATTGTTAATTAAGGATATTTCAATAAAAAAAAATATATACTTTATCTCACATAAACCCACATGGGCACTTATGAAACGTCAGAAGCTAGGTGCATGGTTCCAATTGGTCATTTCCTATGGAGAAGAGCCGGCAAGTCGGTCTTTTGGTAATAGTTGACGTTTACAATGTTTTCAATAATTGGCAATTACAATGTTTTCAAATTACAGTGTTAATGTATGGGAGGACAGTGTAGGCCTGTCAAGAAGTACCAGAAGTACCAGTACAAATATAGTATATTAAGCCTGTTCTCACATTCACAAAATATAAAAGAATCTATTTAAAATATTAATAAAATAATAAAAACCTATTTAAACCAAATTACAATGTTTTTCATTATAACTGCAACAAGTCTTAATTAGTATCCCGTCCACAAAAAGTTTTTTTGTTTTTTACAAACTAGGGGCCATGTTTTCTAATTGAAACCTGTGGTCAATGTGACAACAATACTAAGACAATGGTGCCGATTCCCTTGTTCACAAACTAAACTAAATTTAAGTTCAGTGCATATTTTTCTTTCTATTTCATTAAGAAAAGGACAGAAGATACATTTTAGTTTAGTCCTGTCAAATTAATCAGCGCTTGACGTAAATTGACGTAATTTTAGTAGGCAAGTTTTTAATCACGTCTAAACTTGTATGGAGTAGTGACAGGCGCTGATTAATTTGACAGGACTAAACTAAAATTTATCTTCTGTCCTCTTCTTAATGAAATAGAAAGAAAAAAATGCACTGAACTTAAATTTAGTTTAGTTTGTGAACAAGGGAATCGGCGCCAGTACCATTATCATTGTTTATGGGTGTTACCTGTGTGGGTATTACTTACCCCGCATTTACACCAAGGTACAGCCTGATTCAAACTGTATGGCTGCTCGGAACATGAAGCGAGTCACTGCGCCGTATCAATTTCATGTGTCAGCAGTAGATTTTTTTTTCCGCTCTGGGCGGAGCAGGGTGTGTCAGACTCTTACTGACTAAAACCCACCCGTGTTCCTTCCGTTGCCTGTGTTGCCAGGGGCCTCGGTATCCCTTTCGGACTTTCACGTAGGTGTAGGTCTTAGGTAAGCCGAGTCGAAATAGGTACATACAATACCAAACAATTCCCACCAATTAACCTCATATACCGATACTAAGGCCCCCCGATACTCAGGCGTCCCCGGCAGGCATCGGCCCTGGTAGACCCGTACACTTGTGCTGACATCTCTTTGAGGCGCGCGTGGAACACAACGCGCCATCGATCCGGGCCTGGTCCTTATCGGATGGCAAGCTACCCATTGCTCACCGTCCGCAAGCCCGCGCCTACGGTGGCCGGAAATCCGCCTGGGATTCCCGACGCCCTGGTCGTCTCCTGCGGTGGCTAGGGACGTGAGGGCGCGACCTTTGCATCACCCTCACCCGTCCCACCTCCTCCTTCGCGAGCATTACTGCTTCTCAGAAGGAGGTGGCGGCTGAAGAGGTAAACAAAATCCCACCAAAAACATTTTCATGTAAAATGTTGCTAAGACGAGACCACATGGGTCGCACTGTCAAAAAGTTATCAAATCTCACGTAGAGCCAAGCTCCTAACTCTAAACACCCTAGCTCTACAAGCTCTAACTTCACAATCTCGACTCCTTAGTCAAAATATGTGGCTAGGCCATTTCGCTACATTCACATGGGCGTATAAAGAAAAATGTATTCATTGTGCAGTACCTTTCTGTTAAGACAATAGTTCTTGTAGTAACGAAATGGAATGTTTTTTTTTATTTCATAACTGAAATCGTTAATGGGGTGACTTTCCCGTTTCACATTAAAAATTAGGACTATAGAAGTGACCCCACTTCCAGTATAAAGTTGATAGCGCAGTTTTTTATTGTTTGCTTAAAATCTAATAGGTCTACTATTTTTGAACTTCGAGATTTCTATTCTATAGTATCTTTCCATTGATAGGGATTTTTTTCAGTATTATTCAGCCATCTTTAACGGTGTTATTACGGCTTCCGGCTTGTTCCCTAAAACTTAATCAATGTCATCCTAGTTGACGGTACATGTTATTAATATGACATGTTTTTGACAAGTCTTTTAATAGACTTGTTGAAAACAAGTGTCATCATTATTCCGCCCTCATCCCAATTTATTTAGGGTCGGCCGAACATGTCTTTTTCTTCTTAATAAAAACAAGTAAGGTATCACAACTTGTTGACCGAGCGAGCGAAGCGTCTCTCCTTCAAGTCGGCAAAATTCTCATTCCTCTTGTCAGTTTGTTGTTGGTCCTCTACAGGTCGTATTTTACAAACGATCTGGACGAAACTTGGTATACAGATTTTACGACTTTTTTGATTGGAGGGGTACCTCCTTCAAAAAGGGGCAAAAAGGCTACTGGATATCTCGGCCTTTTGAGATCCGATTTCGATGTTTCTTTAGGGTTCCGTAGTCAACAAGGAACCCTTCAAGTTTCGCCATGTCTGTCTGTCTGTCTACACTATTGGCAGCACGGCCATCATTGGGCCTCCATGATGTCCCAGTATAATATTGCCTTTAGGTTCTAAAGTTCGATTCCATGACCATGCTAGTAACATCATTAAATAAACGATGTAGTAGACAGGAAAATATCCTGAATAAAGTAATAAGCCTTAATAATAGGCAAAACACATGGGCTGGCCATGTTGGTCGAAGGACCGATGGCCGATGGAGCAGGCGAGTCCTAGAGTGGAGATCACGTATCGGCAAGCGTAGTGTGGGACGCCCCCCAGTAAACAGTTGATTAAAAACAATCGATTATTTTCGTAAATTTTCTTTTGGTAATGTAATGAAAACGTAATATGTAATTTGGTGTACAATAAAGTATATATAAATAAATAAATAAGGCACAGAAACTTCTTAAGGATAACAATTAAATACGTTTTCCTATTAACGGTTTCGTTAATTTGGAAACAACTGGAACAAGTTTTCAGCAATAATATGGTCAAGATTACATTTTTTTTTCCGCTGCTACAAACTCATTTGATTTGAATACAATTGTTTTAAACAATCCTCTTTGTCCAGAGTAGCTCAATATTTTCTCAAAATCCTTTCGTTCACTCGTCATTCAAGTAAATTAAATATTTCTATATCATTATCTTTGTCCGTGGCCCAATTTTGCTATCCTCTTTATTACATTTTTTTTTTTAGTATTCCATCAGTTTTTAGACAGTTCGATCTTGATAGCATCCAATTGTTGTTGTGCGGTTGTTTGTCAATCTCTGTCTTTTTGTTAGTTTCCCTCAGAAACGACTGGAGGTATTAACCTTTTGACCGCCACAGTCATGTATAGATGACAGACCAGAATGTGCCCAGCACGCCACGGTCACAACTACACGCACGTTGACAGGTTTTAAGGCGCTGACAAGAGGCAAATGACCAAATAAAGTAGTTTTAAGAAAAAAATGACCAAATCTGTAAAGTTTGTGGTAGTGAAAAAAATATATGATAATTTTAAACATATTTCTCAGAACTTAGTTGTTACCAAAATACGTTTTGAAAACACATCTCGATACAAACTAACGTTAATCTAACCTCTTAACCTCCTTGAGTTCCAATCCAAAATATATGTATTAAGTATCAACATACGTATTTAATTAATCACAAGAACGTCTTATTTGAATGTAGAACTTGGATGTTTTTTATTTTCGATCACTCAACACAATTTTGAGTAAATAGATAGTTTCTTCATATTTTGCAATAAATTACAAGCGTTGTGTCATCGCGCTTCTCTTTCTTTTCTATGCAGTCTGACAGTGACCGCGGTTTAGGTGTTGTCAGCGTTTTTGAGGGTGGGAAATCATCAAATAACTTCTCCCGCTCTGGGCGGAGCGGGAGGGTGTGTCAGACTCTTACTGACTAAAACCCACCCGTATTCCTTCCTGTTGCCTGTGTTGCGGGGGCCTCGGTGACCCATAAGTACCTTCCCGCGACCCCGGCAGGCATCGGCCCTAGTGGACCCCTACTTTTGTGCTGACGACATCTCTTTGAGGCGCGCGTGGAATACGACGCGCCGTCGACCCGGGCCTGGTCCTTACCCGCCCGCGCCTACGGTGGCTGGAAATCCGCCCGAGATTCCCGACGCCCAGGGCGTCTCCTGCGGCGGCTAGGGGCGAGAGGGCGCGAAATGTGCCTTTCCCTCAACCGATCGCCTCCACGAGGACACGGCGGTGCTCTGCCCAAGCCGGGCAGACCTCCACCGTATGCTCCACCGTGTCCTCCGAGCGATCCACACAGTGGTGACACCCGGACGTTTCCTCCCGCCTTATACGACACAGGAACCTCCCGAAGCTGCCGTGTCCGGTGAGGACCTGCGTCAGGTTGTCAGCGTCTTGAGGAATAATTCGTAGCTTGGCGCCTAGGGCACATTTTTGCTTTTTTGTGGCGGTCCATAAGTTAAGCCGAAATTAAGATCACTTCACTTCACTTCTAGCTCAATTATATTTTATAATCATAAATCTTTATTTATCTCAACATCATATTACGCGCAGTTCAAAGTTTACAAGAAAACGATTTAGCGCTCGAATTTGAACTCAAATGCAACTGCACCACAATTTGATCGACGTGTCATGAAATTACGTGAATTTTATTAGTCTGCTATCAGTAATCCCCGAAATAGGCAGAGGTGTACACCCACATTATTCCAGTTATGTTTAAGTCAAATCAAATCAAAATATTTTTGCTTCACATAAACCTACATGGGCACTTATGAAACGTCAGAAGCTAGGTGCACGGTTCCAATTGGTCGTTTCCTATGGAGAAGAGCCGGCAAGAAACTCCACGGTTACACTTTTAAAAATAATTGTCTTTTACAATGTTTTCAAATTACAGTGATAATACGAGTAGGTATGGGAGGACAGTGTAGGCCTGTCAAGAAGTACCAGGTACTTAACAAAAAAAAAAGGTCTACAAAATATCTAGTCTGTTAAGCCTACAACGTTCTCACATTCACAAGGTACACAAGAATCTATGTAAAATATTAATAAAATAATAAAAATAAAAACCTATTTAAACCAAATGACATGTTTGCCATTACAACAAGTCTGAAGTACAAAAAGTCCCATATAATAGGGGGCGAGCCTATTCCCATCAACCGGATACAAATCTAGACTCCGGGCTGACACTGAGAAAACCCTGACGGAAAAAACCCAACAACACTTTGACTGACCTGGGAACTGAACTCATGACCTCATGCTCAGCAGTAGCGCTAGCGACCTAGACCAACAGGGCAATAACGAGAACTTGAGTGTTATGCTCTCATTTAGAACTAATTCGAAAGGTGTCGAAGTGTAAATCCGCTACCATTTACTTGGAAAAACCAAATAATGAGTTCGCTTTCGAATTTTCTGCTCATTTGATTAAATTTTGCAGAATAGCACTGAGACGTTTGCACCCGAAGTTTGACACCCGAAGGTTACATTTGTGTACTTGAAGACAAGTATAAAATAACCTAGCTTTTGCCCGTGATTTCGTCTGCGTGTTTTTTTTTTGTTTTAACATAAAATATACATTCGGAAATACTGTATTTTCCCAGAACGCTACGGCTACACTGTCGCGATAACGCGAGCTACACTTCGCGCGCTCTCTGTTGTACAGCAAGACGTCGACTGGTGTGCGAGAGAGACCGCGCGAAGTGAAGTTCGCGTTATCGCGTCAATGAAGCCCCAGCAATAGTGAAATATTTGTCGGAATCGGATCTGTAGTTCCGAAGATTACCCTTTACATACACTTTAAAAAAAATTACCTCTTTATGTAATATTATAAACAGGTATTTTTTTTTAGATACTGTAGATAATAGACTAGCAATTCACCCCTGCTTGGCGTGAGTGCAATATACTAATTTGGTGACATGTCAAAACATCGATATTTCTGTGCTATAAGCTAAATATTAATGTATTATACAGCACTAGCTGCTGCACGCAGCTTCACCCGCGTGGCTTTTTTTAAATTAAAAGTAGTCTAATTTACTCCTTATAACATCAGCTATCTGCTACTACACGGTCGAGCATACGGCGGCGGTGCTCTGCCCGGCTTGGGCAGAGCACCGTCGTGTCCTTGTGGAGACGATCGGCGGTAGAGATCTCTCGCGTCTAGCACTGGTTCAGGCCATGGTACGGAGCGAGAGGGCATGGGCAGCCGTCACCTCCTTCTGCGAAGCAGTAATGCTTGCGAAGGAGGAGGCGGTACGGTTGAGGGAAAGGCAAATTTCGCGCCCTCTCGCCCCTAGCCACCGCAGGAGACGCCCTGGGCGTCGGAAATCCCGGGCGGATTTCCGGCCACCGTTGGAGCGGGCTTGCGGACGGTGAGCAATGGGTAGCTCTCCGTCCGGTAAGACCCAGGCCCGGGTCGACGGCGCGTATTGTATTCCACGGGTGCCTCAAAGAGATGTCGTCAGCACAAGTGTAGGGTTCCACTAGGGCCGATGCCTGCCGGGGTCGCGGGAAGGTACAAAAGGGTTACCGAGGCCACAGGCAACGGAAGGAATACGAATGGGTTTTAGTCAGTAAGTGTTTGACACACCCTCCCGCTCCGCCCAGAGCGGGAGAAGTTATATGATGATTTCCCACCCAAAAAAATAAAAGCTATCTATAACTGAAACTTCTGTCAAAATCAGACAAGCCGTTTCGAAGATTAGCCGGAACAACAAGACAGACAAATTAAAAAAAAATGTTGTAAGTACCGTATAATATACTTTCATAAGCATTTAGTAAAAAGCTGTTACTTTGACAATACAAATAGACACATGAGTTTTATTTATTTGTGTGGATTAATATAAATAAATTGGCCGAAGAGTCATTTACTGTACGCTTCGAAGAAATCACACAATTTTCTATCATCTTAGCAAACAAGGATACAAGATACAAGTGATTCTGTATGAGATTAAATTATCTGTTGACCATGTTTGTTTTATAAGACGATGTTGACAGTGAGATCACACTTCACGTGTATACGGTTTTGTCAATATGTACTCGTAGTCTGGTGTAATACTGTTTTATCATCTCGGATTGATTCTTTTTACTAGTAATATTGTTTATGACGTCCGGTTAAATGATAAATGATTTTATTTCTGTTACATCGAGCAGTGCTAGCCCAGTGGTAACGGCCGCGAAACGGTGAAGGAAAATATCGTGAGGAAACCGGCATCTCTTAGAACCAAAAATTCGAAGACACGTGACATCTACCAACCCGCACTGAGCCCCGTGGTGGATAAGAGCCCATTCCCTCTCACAGAGAGGAGGCCTGTGTCCCAGCAGTGGAAACATTATAGGCCGACCTCATCTAATAGTTTTTAAAATATAATTGACGTGTAAAAGTACAAACCATAACACGTACGTACTCGTAAAAGTACAACAATAACATATGATTATGATAGTCCTAGATCCCTGTACTATATGCCCAGTTCAGGCCATGGTACGGAGCGAGAAGGCATGAGTAGCCGTCACCACCTTTTGCGAAGCAGTAATGCTCGCTTAGGAGGAGGCGGGACGGTTGAGGGAAAGGAAAATTGCAGGAGACGCCCTAGGCGTCGGGAATCCCGGGCGGATTTCCGGCCACCATAGGCGCGGGCTTGCGGACGGTGAGCAATGGATAGCTTGCCGTCCAATAAGGACCAGGCCTGGGCCAATGGCGCGTTGTGTTCCACGCGCGCCTCAAAGAGATGTCAGCACAAGTGTAAGGGTCCACTAGGGCCGATGCCTGCCGGGGTCGCGTGGAACTTTAAAAGGGTTACCAAGGCACCTGGCAACGCAGGCAAAGGATGGAATACGGGTGGGTTTTAGTCAGTAAGAGTCTGACACACCCTCCCGCTCCGGGAGAAGTTATTTGATAATTTCCCAATAAAAAAAAAGAAGTTTATCCTTATAATTATCCTTATACTAACTACCTTAACTAAGGCATGCAAACAGTTTAAGCTTTAATAATAAAGACTCAGTTAATATAATATATTAATAACACATTCAATCAAATCAATACAAGTTTTGGTAAACTTGTCTAGATGAAATTCAGTAAATAATTTGTAAGCGTCAGAACCCCTGGGCCAATACAGATGTTCGATGATTAGAAAATACCAAAATGTATTACCTGAATACCTTTTTGCTACTATTTGATACCTAACTTCAAATATTTTCTTTAGGTACGCGTTTTTTCGCTGTCAATCAATATGATGAAAAAACGCGTAAAGAAAGTGGTCAGACATTCTGACATCAGACATGTCTCGACCACTTTTTTATAGTTCGAGACAACATAAATAATTTATCTTTTTGTAAATATTTACTCAGTACCTTCTTAGTACGTCAACATTTATATTTTTATAATTTTTTTTTGAGATACCAGAAAAATGTTCGCATGAAAGATTTTTTTTGATAATGGAATTTGCCACTTATAGCATATAAGCGTCATAACCCCCATAAGGTAGTAACAAATAGGCAATACAATACATAATGTTAAGTGTAATAAAATGGGTTATAAATTCGTCAAGTTCGAGGTCAATAAGTTAAATTACAGCAGTGGTGGCCCCGTGGTAACGGCCGCGACTTACGAGTTGTAGGTCGTAGGTTCGAAACACAGACTGGCGCTTTACTTTGAGTAAATTATTTCATCACCACTGCTCTCAAAACGGTGAACGAAAACATCGTGGAGAAACCGGCATGTCCTATAACCAAAAATTCGAAGACATGTGACATCTACCAACCCGCACTGGGACCGCGTGGTGGATTACGGCCCACTCCCTCTCACAGAGAGGAGGCCTGTGTCCCAGCAGTGGAAACATTTTACGCTGATTATGTAAGTTAAATTAAAATATAAATGATTTAGTACAAGTCAGAAGTACAGAGATGTTATATGATGTTATCAATTTAAATTCTAATGGTTCGAAAATTCACCAATTGAGTGATAACGTTTATGAATGAATAGATCGGTCAATTTCTTTTTGAAAAGTGGAAATGTCTCATTTTTTATTACATCGGGACTTTTCCCAAAGATGTTGGAGTCAACGTCCAGTCTAACCGGATGCAACTGAATACATGTATTTACATGAAGCAACTGCCTATCTGGCTTTCACAACCCCGCTTGCCGCGGTGGGTCCGTGGATGGGTGATCTTTACATACCAAGACCCCTCCGTGCCTCGGAAAGCACGTAAGTCGTAATTGGTCCCGACTGTCATTCATGGATCTTTGATAGTCGTTACGGTATCGTATTACCCAGTTAGTAGGTTGTGGAGGTCAGATAGGCAGTCGCTCCATGTAAAGACTGGAAGCCGACCCCCGACATAGTTGGGAAAAGGCTAGGCAGATTGATTGGAAGCTAGTTTTACTAAGATAGCACTATTATTGCGGAATGTCATAGAATATATTTTATGTTGAAGCTACTTGTTTTTAAATGGGTATAAAATATCAAAGTTGTTTCCTTATTCTTCCTCAAGGCCTTTACCTTATTTACTTGGGATCAGCTGCTCAAGTAAACAGATGCGACTGATGGATTGACTGTCATGTGACCCAACAACCCAATTACTACGAAATACCGGAGAGTTTAGAGTTTAGGGCAGTTCTGTTGTCAGTTAAATTTCACTCAGATATCCCCCCTCATCCCTCTCTGAATAAGTCTTTGGCGTGGGGTCCTTGGTTCCATTTCTAAATGTATTATTTGGTTTTTCATTGGGAATTTCACAGTTTCAGTCCAGAGTCTGCATTTTATCATCTGCCTTTTCCCAAATATGTTCGGGTCGCTTCCAGTCTGCTTTTGTACCACGTTAATGACCTTTGTGACAGAACTGGCGGAATGCAGGTGTATTGTACAGTCGCCAGCACATAGTTACCACAAACTGTCAAATTTTCTCATTCGATAATGAACTTAACATGAACATTTTAAGATTTAAAATCATTTGGAGATATTTGACAGTTGACCTGATGTGCTCGCGACTGTATAATGAACCTAGGTCTATTACTTCGAGGAATAAAGTCGCGATGTTATGTCAGCTGTCACCCTGAGTGACTCGTGAGGAATTTCACTTAAGGCGGCCCCCTTTTTTTTTGGGTGGGAAATCATCAAATAACTTCTCCCGCTCTGGGCGGAGCGGGAGGGTGTGTCAGACTCTTACTGACTAAAACCCACCCGTATTCCTTCCTGTTGCCTGTGTTGCCAGGGGCCTCGGTGACCTTTTAGTACCTTCCCGCGACCCCGGCAGGCATCGGCCCTAGTGGACCCCTACACTTGAGCTGACGACATCTCTTTGAGGCGCGCTTGGAATACAACGCGCCGTCAATCCGGGCATGGTCCTTACCGGACGGTGAGCTACCCATTGCTCACCGTCCACAAGGCCGCGCCTACGGTGGCCGGAAATCCGCCCGGGATTCCCGACGCCCAGGGCGTCTCCTGCGGTGGCTAGGGGCGAGAGGGCGCGAAATTTGCCTTTCCCTCAACTGTCCCGCCTCCTCCTTCGCAAGCATTACTGCTTTGCAGAAGGAGGTGACGGCCCCCACGCCTACAATAAGTTTTCACAGTATTTATAATGCGCAATATGATTGAATCAGCCTTTGCAGTTCGGTGCCGTCCGAGACACGGGTGAAGTCGGAAGTGTGTGTGTTTTGTGTGTGTGTGTGTGTGTGTGTGTGTGTGTGTGTGTGTGTTTGTGTGTGTGTGTGTGTGTGTGTGTTACGTGCTGCCGCTACTCGTCTTCACGTATACATTCACACCGTGTTTGTACACTTGGTCACACAAGTGAAACGTGCGTCGCTTCGTGAGATAAAATTAGTGTCCGCACATAAATGGATTTTCAGCCGAAAATGAAAAAGAAGCTTCGGCTTTTGTCTTATTTTCAACCGAAAACGAAAATGATTTAGACATTAAAAAATATTAATATTTCCGCTGTACACTGATATCTTGTTTGTTTTGTTTGACACCTAGGGAGAGAAAGATGTCCAGTAGTGGACGTCTTTCGGCTGAAATGATGATGATGATGATGTTATGTTATCTTTTATTATTATTATTATCTCCTCTCAATCAGAGTACACAGCACACTTAGCTTAATGACTTCGGGTCTTAGGCATTTGCCTAATAAATAAATACCTGAATACGAGTACAATGACGTTGGAGAATATGTTGCATCCGCCATTTTTACGCTTGATTGAAACTCAGCTGCCATAGAATGATATCATCACTGTTATAGGTTTTAGCGTTGCTCCAACAAGCCCATGGTACAAAAAACATCATGATGGTTCAATAAGGAGACTTATTTCTCAAAAAAAAATAAAGATAACATAACATCACGCCGATATTCCTTGAAGGCTTAGGCACAGGTGTACCTATAGTACACCCACATTTTGCCCGTTATTTTTAAGTCCCATGTAATATGAGGCGAACCTGTTGCCATCAACCGGTCACAAATCCAGACTCCGGGCTGCAATTGAGAAATTCCAGATGGAAAAACCCAATAACACTGTGCCAGACCCGGGAATCGAACTAAGGAAGTAGACTACTACTTCCTTAGCATGGCAGTTTAGCGCTTGCGACCTCTAGACGAAGGGGCAGGCAGTCAAGGTTAATTTAATGATGTCAGTGGAATCCTAAAATTAAATAGTGAATTCGAAAAGGAATAAGCAAAGCAGACTAGAACAAAACAACGGTCACTATACTCGTAATTCAAAATAAAATACACTGTACACAATTATTTCGTATGATAATTTAAGTAAATAAATCAAGGTAATTAAAATATTACAATTTAGATAAACACTACAATAGTCATCAATAAAAAAAACATTATATTTTACAATTTTACAGTTTTTTTTTTTTAGGGGTGGGAAATCATCAAGTAACTTCTCCCGCTCTGGGCGGAGCGGGAGGGTGTGTCAGACTCTTACTGACTAAAACCCACCCGTATTCCTTCCTGTTGCCTGTGTTGCGGGGGCCTCGGTGACCCATAAGTACCTTCCCGCGACCCCGGCAGGCATCGGCCCTAGTGGACCCCTACCTTTGTGCTGACGACATCACTTTGAGGCGCTCGTGGAATACAACGCGCCGTCGACCCGGGCCTGGTCCTTACCGGACGGTAAGCTACCCATTGCTCACCATCCGCAAGCCCGTGCCTACGGTGGCCGGAAATCCGCCCGAGATTCCCGACGCCCAGGGCGTTTCCTGCGGCGGCTAGGGGCGAGAGGGCGCGAAATTTGTCTTTCCCTCAACCGTCCCGCCTCCTCCTTCGCGAGCATTACTGCTTCGCAGAAGGAGGTGCCGGCTGCCCAACAATTTTACAGTAACAAAAATATTAAAATACACTATATTGTGCTTCATCTTCGCCGCCCCACCACGCCGCGCCCCGTTATGCCGCGCCCGCTGTATGCAGAGACCTTTCGTCGTTTAGAGTATGCGAAACGACAGCGACGGACGGAAACAAGTGACGCGCGCGCTTGTCACTTGACGCAAATCTCATCGCTCGAGGCCCTGAACGAGGCCTCGAGGATTATAATTATAATATGCGTATTTTGTTGTTTCATCAAAAATTCAGAGCATTCATCACTTACTGATTACATTTAACTATAGCCGTATCTTTCCTTCTTACAGATATACGCTGGATATGGAACAGAACGATGTGATCACCTGTCTCGCTCTTATCTCTCATGTGATGTGCTATGCCAACTCTGCTATCAACCCTCTGATATATAACTTTATGAGTGGTAAGTACTTTCATATTTCGCTTAAGACGCAGACAGCAGCTAAACCGCGGTCACTGTCAGACTGCATAGAAAAGAAAGAGAAGTGCGATGACATAACGCTTTTAAATTTATTGCAAAATATGAAGCAATTACCCATTAACTCAAAATTGAAAATTGAGTTCAGTAATCGAAAATAAAAACAACCAAGTTCTGCATTCAAATAAGACGTCCTTGTTATTAATTAAATACGTAACGTACGTTGATATTGAATACAGATATATTGGTTCGGAACTCAAGGCAAAAGGTAGGTTTACCATTAATTTGAATAGAGATTTTTTTTTCAATACGTGTCTTGGTTCAAGTTCTGAGAAATATATTCAAAATTAACATATATTTTTTCCGCTACCACAAACTTATTTATTTACAAATACAGATTTGACAATTTTATTCTTAATTAAGACAAGCCCACTTTGGTCATTTGCCTCTTCTCAGTGCCTTAATTAAAAAAAACGATGTGATTGTTTTTTTTATACAGCAGTAGCTGTGCCCCATGGTTTCACCCGCATAGGTGTCAATCTCGTGGGAATATTGGGATAAATAGTATCCTGTCTTAATTCAGGTCATGGTCTACTCATGTGCCAAATGTCACCCAAATCCGTTCAGCCATTTTAACGTGAAAGCGTAACAAAGCGTAACTTACTTTCGCATTTATAATATTAGTTAGGATGTATGCAGGAATGTCTGGTCATATTTAAGGGTGTACAGTAAAATTAAATTGAACATTTTTATCCTAATTCGGGACTAACATCGTAATCGCGTAAAAATTATCAAGTGTCGTGCCAAATTATTAACTGACTGTACAATGACGATTTAAATAGCGTATAGAGGCACGAGGTACAGGGTGTAAAGTTCATTCATTCTCCACAGAAAAGGGAGACCCTCCAACAAGACGGGTGTCGTGTCTAGTGGGCAACTGCCCGACGGTTGATGTCAGGTTGTTGTATATACACTTGAGAGCAATAAAATCGCACACCCCTTGTAATTTGGTTTATTACTGATTATTTTCTAAAATCTAAAGATATTGAGTAAAAATCATTAGACAAAATTAAAGCATACAAGCTTAGCTTTACAAAAACATAAAATTAAAATCATTGACCTTCACGGTACTTACAAAAACCGACCGTACACCGAATTCCCCAAATTCCCGCGTTTGCGTTGTCACTACTTGCACCCTTAGCCGCAGGTATAAAAGGTAAGGTATAAAAATGTCGGTTTATTGGAATTTTTAACCCCACCCGTTGAAGACCCTGATTATCCTCTGCCTCCCGTCACTCCAGACGAAGTGCATGATGTGTCTAAAACCTCGCAAAGCCCCCGGCTCAGATGGAATTACCAATAGGGTGCTCCAACTGTTCCCCGCTCACCTCATAATGCTCATGTCCACCATCTTCAATGGAGCCCTGAGCAATAACATCTTTCCACAAGAGTGGAAGAAGGCCACCGTCATCGGCATACCGAAGCCCGGTAAGCCGAAAACGGAGCCCACCAGCTACCGGCCCATCAGTCTGCTCAATGTCTTCGGCAAAATCTATGAGAGGCTTATTTTAAAGTGCCTCAGAGATTTTGCGGAAACAAAGGTCCTCATCCCCGACCAGCAGTTCGGTTTTAGATCCCAACATTCTTGCATCCAACAGGTCCACCGCATCGTTGAACACATAAGCTACGGCTTTCAACGTGGTCTTACGACCGGTGCTGTATTCTTCGACATAGCGAAAGCGTTCGACAAGGTCTGGCACAACGGCTTATTATATAAGCTCTACAAACTCGGTGTGCCCGATCGTCTCGTGCTCATCTTACGAGACTTCTTGTCAAACCGCACCTTCCGCTATCGCATCGAAGGAGCGCTATCCTCCCCTCACCCTATCCGTGCGGGCGTCCCTCAGGGCTCTGTACTATCCCCTCTCATTTTCACTCTCTTCACCAGCGACATCCCGAAAAGTAGAAAGGCGCAATTGGCTCTGTTCGCAGACGACACGGCCATCTACTACACCGGGTTAGTCCACGACCATATATCTCGCACTCTCCAGACCGAAGTCAACAAGCTTGGCGCTTGGTTTAGAAAGTGGAGAATTGAAGTCAATCCCGACAAAAGTCAGGCTGTTCTTTTCACCAAACAGCGTAGAAACCTCATCCCCCCCGACCGCTCACCATGTTCGGCAAGCCTATCCCTTGGGAGAAGCGAGCCAAATATGTATTTGGCTCATAGCGAGCCAAATAGGTATTTGGTAGATGGTGGTCAAGGGTCACGCCTAGGTAGGCGTGACCACCATCTCTCGTTCTCAGAGCACATTAAGCAGGTGCGTTCACGTGCCGCTTTCGCTCTCGGTAGACTATACTCCGTCCTAAATGCGCGCAGCAAATTGTCCCTTAAGGGAAAATTGCGTATTTACACAGCGTGCATCTGTCCCATCATGACATATGCCTGTGCAGTCTTCGCACATGATAGGCCCCACCACATCCACAGGATGCAGTCCCTCCAAAACCGTTTCCTCCGAAAGGCTACGGAAGCCCCTGGTTCGTCCGAAACGAGATCCTCCATCTCGATCTTAAAATCCCCATCATCAAGCAGTTCTTGAAGCGCATCACAAAGCGCTTCTTCGACTCCGCCGCCACCCACCGCAACCCTCTGGTTGTGCAGGCCGCCAGTTATAGGCCCTCCACCATTAGCTCTATTCGCCGTCCAAGGCATACTCTCACCGACCCCGATGACCCTATTACCCTCCTCCAGGAAAGCAGTAGGGCAACGAGTACAGTGCACAAAACACACCGACCTACGTTCCGACCTCGCCGCCGAGGTCCCTCGCGTAAACCCCGACGTAATTGTCCCCCCCGACCCTTGGTCGACGAAGTGCCAGCCCGCGCCGCAGCTGAGCCTGTAGTTTTAAATTCCCCGACTAATAATAATAATATTAACCAGATCCAGCCTGTCCCACCTTGCTGTCCTCCCCCCAGCGACGCCCTAAGCCGAGGTCCGTACCCCACAGGGGGTGCCCTTAGCGTGCAGTCGCTTAGTACTATAAGAAATTCGCCCCTGGCTGGAGGCTTTGAGTTCGCTTAAGGCAGCCACATGAAAGTCCGGCTAAGTAGTCACGACCTCTCAAGGTCAACTACGAGATGCCACTATCAAAAAAAAAAAAAAGGAATTTTTAATCAGTTGCATACCGAAGGTCAACGTGATAACATCTCTACTGGAAGCGTACGGATTTACTGGCAAATATGGATACCACGCCCGCAGAAGCCGCTCAAGTTATTGCCTTGCTCGAAGCAGGCCATAACCAAAGTGAAGTTGCTCGACGGCTAAATTTGAGCCGCTACTCTGTTCGTCGTGTATACCAGAGGTTCCAAGAGACCGGTGGCTACATTCGGCGACCAGGATCTGGCCGGCGACGCACAACATCAGAGCGTGATGACCGCTTTCTTGTGACAAGCTCTTTGAGAAATCGGCAACTGAACGCGGTTCAACTGGGACAACAGCTTCGAGAAGTTCGCAATGTCAGTATAAGTCGGTGGACAGTTCGAAGAAGACTAGGTGAAGCAGGAATGACTTCAAATCGCCCAGCAAATGGTCCCAAATTGACCACAGCTCACCGACAAGCCCGGCTACAATTTGCTAGGGAACATTTAAATTGGACGTATGACCAATGGCGTGCTGTTATGTTCTCTGATGAGTGCAGAATGACTTTACATGGTCATGATGGACGCTCTAGGGTCTACAGAAGGTCATCAGAGCGATTTTCACAATGCTGCATAAGCGAACGTGTGGCTTTTGGAGGTGGATCGTGTATGTTTTGGGGTGGCATAATGTTGGACACTAAAACTGATATTGTATTCATCACTACGGCGAATACCGGCCCGAGATCGAGAAGTTTGACGGCTGCACGATACGTCGAAGAAGTGCTCGAAGAACATGTGAGGCCGCTTGCGTGGCTTATGGGAGAAGATTTTCTCTTAATGCACGACAACGCCAGACCGCATGTCGCTAGAACAGTTTGCGACTACATAGAAGACGTTGGAATCACCGCGATGGAGTGGCTAGCTCGTAGTCCTGATCTCAATCCGATTGAGCATGTCTGGGATGAGCTAAAAAGAAGAGTTCGAACAAGAAGCCCTGCTCCTACGCGCCTCCAAGAGCTTCAACTTGCCATTGAAGAGGAGTGGAACGCCATACCACAAGATTTCATGGTGAAATTAATATGGTCCATGAAAAACCGATTAAGAGCTGTAATCAAGGCTAGGGGAGGGAATACACCTTATTAAAAAACAATTTGATCAAGCATTTTGAGTTTTATTTTTATTCTTTCTTAAGCGAAATTGGGTAATTTTAATGTTGGGTTTTGTGCCATTGTGTATTTTTTTTTTACACTGTATTTGATATCATTAGAAAGGTACTGAAGTAAACATTCAAATAGTGTAAGTTTTATTTTAATATGTATTGACATTCATGAAAAAAACTGCTTTAATAACAAAAGTCAACGTGTGCGATTTTATTGCTCTCAAGTGTATTAGTGTGTTTTAGTCAATAAGAGTTTGACACACCCTCCCGCTCCGCCCAGAGCGGGAGAAGTTATTTGATGATTTCCCACCCTAAAAAAAAAAAAAAAAAGTGTATTATGCTAGTTGCGCGGTAAACTCTGCTTGCGCGGTGCAGGATTTTTGAAGTCAGTGTGTTGCGTAGTTCGCATGTGGTGATGTAGATTCCGCCACAAGCTTCCAATTACGCGAGATATACAATAGCGATTTAGTCCAAAAAAATTTATTGTTGTTTTTTATTATGAAATAAGTCTCTTTTCAAAGATGCAATCGTTATGCCACGAGACACATTTTGCGATAGTATTTTTGCTCGTGACTGTACCTATTTAATAACATTTACAGAGAAAATAATAGTAGCCTAAGTTACTCCTTATATCTGCCCGTGAAAGTCCCGTCATAATCGGTCTAGCCGTTACGGAGATTAGCTGGAACAAACAAATAGACAGATAGACAGACAAATAAGAAATGCTATTATTTTAACATTACAAACCGATAAATCAATTTTATTTATTTGTATAGATAATAATTGCCCATAATCAACTGTTTTTAACATTATAATTATTCATGAAACATGTATCAGATTCACCTACCCACGTTCCAACGTACACATAAGTTTCGGGATTGCTCAACAAGTTCAGCAATTTCAGCGAGGTCGGAATTTCAATACTCGTAAATAAGGCTTCCGTTCGGTTCTGAAGTAAGTTTGGCAATCCGGAAACACGTGCGTTAAATCTTAAAGTTTACCGATGGGAAACACGGAGTTATCTATTGAACCGTATACATGAATTATAGCACCTATAGCATTTATAGGAAACTTTAGTTTTATCCACTTACGTGTCTAGTATGCTACCCATAATTAGCCCCTCAGATTCAGTCTCTTGCCCTTATCTCAATTTATTTGGAGTCACGTCGTATGTGTTTTTTCCGACTGCTCCAGAAAGAGGGTATGTTTTTCGAGAGTATGTAGGTACCTAGGTATGTATGTCTATTTCTTTGACACGCTCTGTAGCCTAAAAAGCTTGACGGATTTTAACATATGAGGTCCTTAGATTCGTCTTAATTGTGGGAGTGACATCTATATGTTTATATATTACATCAAATACATTACATTACTGCAAATACAAAAAAGGAAGGGAAGGTTTTTTTTTTAAATAAATTACAACAATATTGGTATTAAATAAATCCTAGACATTTTCAAATATATATATGTACGAGTATATACCTATATTAATAAAATTAAAACGCTTGAAATATTATAATTTATAAAAATAAAACAAAAAACCCCGACTGCAAAAACACATAACTGAAGGGAAAAACCAGCATTATTTTCCCTTCAGTTATGTGTTTTTGCAGTCGGGTTTATTGTTTTTATTAAATAATTTATTTGTTCTTCCATACTTACTTCTCTATTAATCGTAGTCACCCCTCTAAGCAAATCAACAACCCAAACCACAAAAAAATAAATTTTAGAAATAAAAAACACGACTGCGTAAAAAGAGAACTTTAAGAAAGATGGAAACAAGATGACCCATTTCTTTATCTATTATATATAAATAATCTCATGCAGTTGGAGAAAATTAAATAGGTCTTTATAGTTTAATTTAAGGAAGATGCCTCCAACTGAGATTGTTTATAATGATATAGAAATATTTCATCTTTTTCCATTCTTTTAAAGTTAACTTTTTACGCAGTTGGGTTTTTTATATTTACGTTTTTTATTTTACACTTTTGAATTATATTTTTTCACGTTAAGAAGACGATACGATTATTAAGACCTATTATATGATTATATAATAACTTTATCACAGCATTATGACAAGTTTTGAAAATTTAAGTGAAAATAGTTGCTAACCAACTTTAACGCGTAAAGATAGATCCTAAATGGTCATTCAAAATGAGTGCGCCACAAAGGAACAGACATAAAGTCATACATACGTACGTACATACATACATAGTCTTATGAACATACTACCCTCCTTTGCATCGCGCAGTCTGGTAAAAATGTACCATTTCAGCCATTTTCCAAGCACCCAAAAATATCTAGTTCTAATATCCTTTCAATTTTCAGGAAAATTTCGTCGCGAATTTCGCCGAGCCTTCTGCTGTTCAACAGCTTCAGACTTAGAAAACTTCACCACCTTAAGCCGAATCACCACATCGAAGAAACGACCCTGTGACCTCATGACCTTCGAAACTAAGGCCCAAGGTCGAAACGTATGCAGTACAACGTTCGTACATAATAGCCATAAGGACAGATACATTCGAACATAAGGTGGGACTGACGACAGGAAGTAGAAATTCGGGGATATTTAATTGCATATCAAAAAACGAAACGAGCATCTAATCGTGTCCATTGTTCAAATTAGTTTCACATTTAATTGTATTGGGAATAGAGTCGAAAATAAAATGCCTATTGCTTACATAATAGTATGAAATTGGGTTGCATGGTATTGCCGTTATCAGTAATAGGATTGTTTTGTTGAGAAATGATATGGAAAGTACTTGCATGCCTTTGTGCAAGTTACTATTATACAAGGTGTCATGTCATGTGCATCCTCGTCAAATTCAAGGAGGTAACTGTGCTAATGATTCTCGACATGAATCAATAAAATTAGTAGGTCTTTTTTTTAATTTTCGGATATCGGCGTGTGTGAGACACGCATGTTAAAACGTGGCCCGTGTGATACCGCACTGTAACTGCCTTTTCACACACACACTATCGCATACGCAAAGGGGTGATTCTGTTCTGTGGAAGTGGTGTAATCTAAAATACTGTCAAACTTAGATAACTAAAAAAACAAGTATGTATTCATTATTGGGCAGGTATTATAATTTTATTTGATTATACTTATATGTCTTTCATAGCAGCCTCCTGAAATTTGACGAGGATGCAAAACGACACCTTGTATTCACAACGGTAGATTAATACCGAGAGCTTATCAAAGTACAAAAGAATTTAGGGCAGTCATGTATTCTGTCAGAGTAGTGGTGGCCCAGTCGTAACGGCCGCGACTTACGATTTGTACGGTCGAACCCTGACAGTCACTTTAACTTCTTTCATCACGTGTAAATTCTTTCATCACCACTGCTCTCAAAGCGGTGAAGGAAAACATCATGAGGAAACCGACATGTCTTAGAACCAAAAATTCGAAGACATGTGACATCTACCCACCCGCACTGGGCCCGCGTGGTGGATTACAGCCCACTCCCTCTCATAGAGATGAGGCCTGTGTCCCAGCAGTGGGAACATTATAGGCTGATTATGTTATGTGGGCCCGAAAAACATATATAATTGATTCTAGAATTTAATGTAGGATTTACTATTTTTGCAGAGTTTTTTGTAGCTTAAAATTGATCTGAAATAAAACATATGCTTTGCGATTTATATACTTTAACAGTATGAAGTTAAAACTTTTTAGATGCTCATTCATTATTTATAATGACCAATTAGCATTTGTATACCCGAATCGCTTTAGCGTGGCAATAGCGGTCATTGCCCTTTCCCTCATAACTTTCCGTAGGAACCTAAACAATAAACTATGTATGGTTTTCCGTTATTGGAACATGTTGAAGATCATGATAGATATTGATTCATGACGTTAACGGACTTTATTTCAGTCTTTGAAATAAAGTTTGCTAGAAAATGTAGGTGGATCAATGGCCGTTATTGTTACGCTAAAGCGATTCGGGTATAGTACAAACCCAAGGATTTGGTGTGCAATTAAATACCCGTTGAAAATCGGTGACAATTTAGTATTGGAGGAAGGAATGGTACGTAGGTTTGCAGGGGAGTTAGAAGCTATTTAAATTTTAAATTATAATTCATAAAATCTTGGTCGCAAGGTTGAATGTATAAATGATAAGTTTTCTAAATGTACTCGTAGGATTGGATTTATCGTTATGAGTCAGTTGCAGGATTTAAGACGATCTGATTAGTCATAATTTTCCCCAAACATACAAATTCCAAACATCTATCTTGTTTATGAAAAGTTGACATCAAAAAAATATGAAATGTTATTTTAAAATAAATTGTTTAAAATGACTCAAATAGCTAAGCAAGAAGCAAAACGCTCCGGGTTGGCAGTATCTACTAGATAAGTCTAAAAAACTGAATGGATATGAAAATGGAATGAATGAATGGTAAGGAATTCGGAGACAGTGAATATATTTAAATAATATGTTCTCGAATGTCAAAGGAACTTGATGAAGCGAAGGAAAAAAAAAGATGTACTTTAGAAATTATACAATTAATCATTTTTTTTTTGAAGCCATGTTAGATTTGTTTTAAATTGTATTCGAATTATTTTAAAACACAAAATATGTTTTATGGAGCTAGTAATTACACAGAATTTTGGAAGCGTGAAGTAACTTTTAACGGTAAGTACTTGATGCAGGCGTTTATACAATGTTATTTTATAAGAGTTTAAGTCAGGGAAAACACGCGCGTCCCTCTTACACGTCGCGCGGGGAGTAAAACACCTCACTCCCCCCGCTTGGCCAGACGTAGCCCGCAGAGGCCAGCACCAGTCGGGGGCTGCGTTGCAGAGTGCTTATGTGCCCCCGTAGCCTCCGGTGCAAGTGTGCGAGGGAACACGGGGTGGTTTTAGAAAGTAGAAGTCTGACCCCTCAATCCGCCCCAGGACCGAGGACATCCATGAGGATTATCACTCGGCTTTAGAATGTTACTTTAAGGCTCGTGCAGACTGGCGCGATATCGCGGGCGCGACAGGTTTGCAAGCAGGTAAATAACTAAAAAAATAAGTATGTATTAATTATTGAGCAGGTATCGTAATTTTATTTGATTATATATGTCTTTCATAGCAGCCTCCTGATATTTGACGAGGATGCAAAACGACACCTTGTAGGTATACCTTTGAATAACCTTTCGGAAATTACAGGCGTTATGTTATTTACTACAAATAAGGCGAAAACGACAATAAAATATCCTAGTATCTAATAACTACAAGCCGTGTGCCAGATGGGGGGATTCCACACCGGCAAAAATGGACTTCCAGTCGTAAATCATATTTTGATCAAGATAACACCTGCAGGCTTAGCATGACGCTTTGTATTTCTTCGAAGAATAGACAAGGCTCTTTCAAAGTGACATTTCGTTTCTCCTTTTTTGACATCCCACCGTAGAAATCCTTCTACATAATACATAAAGGACCTAGACAAAGATCGTTAGAAACGAAAGACAAAATGACAGATTGTAGAAGGATTTCTACGGTGAGATGTCAAAAATGGAGAAACGAAATGTCACTGTATAGAATGAGCCGTGTCTATTCTTCGAAGAAATAGAAAGTGCCATGCTACGCCTGCTGACGCTGACCTGCATATTGCAAAAAACGTAAAGACAATTTGAATTTAGGGGGGTAGGCTTTGCGGGTACACCTTAGGTCCTATTAGGACATGCCGAGCCAAGCAATTAACTTCTGCCACCTCATCTTAAATTAAATAGAGTATAGGAAACCTTTTTTAGTATTCTACATAACGTTTAAACAGCCGATATTTTGCCTTTTCTTCAAAATTGTTATGTCTGTGTTTCAGGCTAGTTTATGTGCTAATTCATGGTATGGTCGACTTTTTATAACTTAAAAAAGGCACATGAAATAAAATTATTATTTGGGTGATTTTTTGTATTGTATTTTTTTTTTATGGAACATTGATGATCTTTTTGTATAGTATTTTATTTATAAAATAGTTGTATGTCACTAGTCATAAAAATATTAGTAAAAATTCTCTAGTTTTGTACAATATGAAGATACTATAATTTGTAAAGATGTGTATTTTTAATGTTATTGCCTTTGTGAATTACTTTATATTGTACTGCAATTTTCGTAATAAATATTGCATTTTAATAATAATTCCATTATTTTATTTTCCTTCCTAAATTAACAATGCCGTATTTTCATAAAGCGATGTACAAAATTGGGTTCTTTTTCCTGGCTCTCATTCGTGGATCTTTGACAGTCGTTTCAGGTCGTCAGAAGCCCAAAAGTCTGACAACCAGTCTTACCAAGGGATATCGTATTACCTAGTAACTGGTTTGTGGCTAGACAGTCGCTCCATGTAATATACTGGTATTCTGGTAAGACTGGACGCCGACCCCAACATCGTTGGGAAAAGGCTAGGCAGATGATGAATGTATAAAACTGGGTGCATGTACAGTAACAAGCATGAACACCTTACAGTTACGAAAAATTAAAAAAGGTTTTTATCAAGAAATTACAATTGCGACTTTGAGAAAACACTTGTGTCCTATTATATGTCTATGTCATGATATCATGACTAAATACCTATTTTATAGTATGGTTTCGAAAATGCTAGGTCAGTGACACCATAAAATATCGATCAATGCTAACTGAGACAATCGCTTTTAAATAAAGAGAAAGAAAGAAAGAATAAAGTTTATTTGGACACAGTTCGTGAAACACAAAATGTAAATAACCGAATAAAAAAGTTTAAAATAATGTTTTAACAACAATACTATTTTGTCAAAATAGTGAATGCCTCATGGCTGCGCCAAACATGAAAAAAAAATCAATGAAAGGAAATCGTGCCTTATGGCATGCCTTAATTATGCATCTTTAAATGATTATATTCCAAAGCCAATAAAATATGTTTATCTAGGTATAGTTTTGATTTTGATACAAAATCCGTTACAAAAAAACTTAACTAATGGAGTATATTTCTCATAAAACACTAAAACTATCATAACAATTGTAAAAACTGACCAAAAAAGTAGAATTAATCGACGCCAGATAAATTCTGTTAACACGTTTGGTGTTAAGGCTCCTGCATACTGAGGCGATATCGCGGGCGCGACAGGCAGCAATATGCTTGTCGCGCCCGCGATATCGCCCCAGTCTATAAGAGCCATTAGCCAAACGTGTTAACAGAATTTAAATGTTAATTTAAATGAAAATTAATTAATAAAAACTGTTCATAAATTCTGTTAGAATTTAAATGTTAATTTAAAAGTTCGCCAAGCAAAAATACGGTACGCCGTAAATTAGTAGGAACATTGAGTAGTAATAGTTAATAGTGTGAATTTTCCTACAAATTTCGTATATATGCGTCTCACTTCTACACTTCAATGTAATCATGGCTACGTCTAGAGGTATATATTCTAAGACGATATCATACTTTCTGGTCTTTCAATTTTATAACATTATAGAGGCATGAGGAACAGGGTGTAAAGTTCACTCATCCTCCATAGAAAAGGGAGAATCCTCCGACCAGACGGGTGTCGTGTCTGGTGGGCAACTGCCCGACGGTTGATGTCGGGATGTTGTATATATGCTAGTTGCGCGGTAAACTCTGCTTGCGCGATGCAGGATTTTGCGTGACGGCAGTGTGATGCGTAGTTCGTATGTGGCGCTGTAGATGCCGCCACATCACTCCCCTCCAGGGACTGGAGGTCGATAGTGGGCTGAGTCGTGTATCTTGCGATGCTTGCCAGTGGCAGGTGGGGTCCCAGTGGGTCGGAACCGGTTGTTGCATAGTTCGCGGTGGGTCGGAACTGTCTGCGGTGATGCCCCAGTGTGTCGGGGTGGCGCTGCGTTATGCTCCAGTGAGTTGGATGTGGTACAGCGCCGGCTGACTACTGGCGTCGACCAGGAAAGCGTTGAAGAGCTCTGCTTGTTGACCGGCCGAAAGTGCAGTGTGCTGTGCCAAGATTGCTGATGAGGCTTAGGGTGATGACCAGGTATGCGCGGTCGCTGCATGCTGGTGGTCAGGATACCCGTTGAAGCCGTGGGTGCTGGCTGGCTGTGTGACTCGCCGCTCGAGAGCTTGAGGAAGTGATGATTATGACGTCACGCTGATGTAGTTGCACGAAGGCTGCGCTGACGTTCATATTCGGGGTCACCAGTATAGAGGCATGAGGAACAGGGTGTATAGTTCACTCATCCTCCATAGAAAAGGGATAATCCTCCGACCAGATGGGTGTCGTGTCTGCTAGGCAACTGCCCGACGGTTTCATGTCGGGATGTTGTATACAGGGTGTGGCGTAAGTAGTGGTCCACCGTTCAGGATTCGATGAACCAAATAATTAACTATAACAATTAAAAATTTTAACCATTTTTACCCAAGGGTTACGAAAATATTTCCTTTCCGTCTTTTATTTACGAAATTTCTACCTTTTATTACAAATTTGTTTGTAGTTTCAACAAAAACCATTATTTTTTAATTTTTATTTCTGCTAATTACTGCTGAATACTAGAGCTATCATGATAAATTATGATTTTTTTATGTAAATTTAGCTCTTTTGAAGAAAAAGTTGGTTCTTCTCTAATTTTAACCCTAATTTTTACATACCATCGAAGTTCAAGGGCGATTTTTGTAAAAAAAATGTACTACACTGTCAGTGCCCATTTATTTAATAATATGTCTACTAAATACCGATTTCAAAATGGTATCACTATAACAGATCCTATTATTTATCAAAAAGATATTCAATTTTAATTGAAGAAAAGAAGATTTTCATTAAACTACTTTTTTAAACTTTACTGCGTTAATACTTACGATATTTGCAAAAAAATACACTACAGTGTCAGTGCCCATTTGTATAAAAAAACTACTATTGCAGAGTTATCTAGACCTAACTTGTTACTTTAGGTATTTGAACAAAGAATTTAAAAAAAAACAAATCACTTTATTTATCATTTATTATTAATCTTTGTCATGATTACAATCATTAAAATTAAACAAAATGTTCAAAATGGCCACCATTCGCAGCTATACACGCTCTGCAACGTCGAATAAACGACCGTTTAATTCTTAGGGCAAACCCGCGTTCGCTGATTTCTCTAGCTGCTGCCTGGATTCTAGTCCTCAATTGGTCAATGCTAGTGATTTCTTTGCTATAGACTTTTTCTTTTAGGCAACCCCAATAATAGAAATCTAGGGGATTTAGATCTGGCGAGCGTGGTGGCCACAATATTGGACCTAAGCGCCCTATCCACCTATTTGGATACGCTGTATCAAGGTGCTCTCGTACTCTAACAGCGTAGTGAGCGAGACAGCCATCGTTCTGCAGCCACATGTCTTCTTGAACTTCAGGAACGACACCTTCCAGAAGCAAGGGCAAGTCAATTTGCAAAAAACTTAAATATCTTTCTGCATTTAATGTTTCTGGCAGCTCGTGTGGACCGATTATTTGTCCGTTAATGATTCCGGTCCAAAGGTTTATTTTAAATTGATACTGTGATCTGTCTTGCCTTATGAGATGCGGGTTTTCTAGCTGCCAGTTATGCAAATTATGTAGATTTAAATATCCATCTTTTTTGCAGGATGACTCGTCGCTCCATAGTATTTTATTAAAAAACTGCGGGTCTTCTCTTATTCTGCGTAGCATTACTCTACAAAATGTTACTCTCAATTGATAATCTCTTGGTAGCAATGACTGTACCCTTTGATAGTGGTATGGTTACAGTTCATGTCTTTTGAGTATTCGATGTACAGATCTAGTTGATATGCCAGTTCTGCGACTTAAGACACGGACCGATGTTCAAGGATCTTCTGTAACTAAATTCATTACCTCTTCATCGTTGTGTCGTCGCGGTCGTCCTTCACCTGCACCGCCTACGCCTGTGCCAGGTATCCTTCCCTCGGTGTATGCGTTAAAAAACTCGGTGGTCTGGATGTCTTCGATCGGGATATCTCTCCCGATAAAGTCGAGCTGCTTCTCTACCGACACCTCTGCATTCGCCATAAATAAAATGTATGTCAGCATATTCGCGCGGTGTGTACCAAGACATTTTTTAATTGTCACTGCACTGCACGTTTGTCCAAATCGTTGAGCAAGCCAAAGTCACCAGTACACGTAGCCAATATCGCAGAGATCACCAAAACAACAAGTCCAATCAGTAGGCAAATTAAACAGAGTCCGGGGGCAGGCAGGGGTAAAAAAATGGCGGAGGTAAACACAGGCAGAATAAAAACGAAACGCATACGACGCACGACACGAGTGACGAGATCGTACTAAATTATTTCGAGATTTCTGAAGATTTCAACGTTAGTAATGAAAGAGATAGCAATACCCTACCATATCTCTTCCTTATCACTCCTATTGTGCGTAACTCGATTGCGAGAGCTTCAACCGGTTTTTGTTAACAAAACAAACATGTCTCAGGTAAAAAAAGGGTCAGGGTTTTTTTACGTGACATGTTTGTGCTCTATCACAAATCACATTTGAATTGTAAAAAGTTACATTGTATCCGTTTTTTTAATGTTTATACGTTTTGTAATAGTATTAACGCAACAAAGTTTAAAAAAGTAGTTTCATGAAAATCTTCTTTTCTTCAATTAAAATTGAATATCTTTTTGTTAAATCATTGGATCTGTTATAGTGATATCATTTTGAAATTGGTATTTAGTAGGCATATTATTAAAAAAAAAAAAGGCATATTATTAAATGCATGGGCACTGACAATGTAGTACGTTTTTTTTACAAAAATCGCTCTTGAACTTGAAGGTGTTTTAAAGATTAGGGTTAAAATTAGAGAAGAACCAACTTTTTCTTCAAAAGAGCTGAATTTACATAAATAATCATAATTTATCATGATAGCTCTAGTATTCAGCAGTAATCAACAGAAATCAAAATGAAAAAATAATGGTTTTTGTTGAAACTACAAACAAATTTGTAAAAAAAGATAGAAATTTCGTAAATAAAAGACAAAAAGGAAATATTTTCGTAACCCTTGGGTAAAAATGGTTAAAATTTTTAATTGTTATAGTTAATTATCTGGTTCATCGAATCCTGAACGGTGGACCACTACTTACGCCACACCCTGTATATGCTAGTTGCGCGGTAAACTCTGCTTGCGCGATGCAGGATTTTGCGTGACGTCAGTGTGATGCGTAGTTCGTATGTGGCGCTGTAGATGCCGCCACAACATGACCTTTTTAATAGTATGTGGTTTTCATGGAGATTTAGTTTATTGATTGACGAAAACGTCAGATATGGAAAAATATGTTTGAAATTTTATTGTTTGTATTTATTTTTTTATGAGCTCATGTACATATTGCCTTCTAAAATAGTATAGAATTTTCACTAACTATAACTATTTCAAACAATATAAAATATGATATCAGCGGTACCTCAAAACGTCAATTTATTCTGACATTACTTACACTAACCCAGAGTTTAGCGACTTAACATAGGTGGGTGAAATGTTTAGAAGTTGCAGGGTTCAACTTCTAAACATTTCACATCTCACTCTTGGTGATGCAGCATGAATTATTTCACTAACCCAAAAGTAGATGTTAACTCCGAGTTAGTTAGAGTAACCCATGAAAGTGCAAGTGAGCCTGACGTCTTTTTAAACAAAGAATAAAAATACGTTTAAAAAATCATTCCTAAATGTATTAGACATCGTCTAAATTGACACTTACCGAAACATCCAACCCAACTCAGTATTTATCTTTTGCTTTGAATAAGCAAGCATTCCCAGTTGCCTAGTATCAAGCCGCCCATTGTATATTTTTTAGGGTTTGATTTATTTTTTGTTATGTATTCTTGTGGTGTATAAAGTATTTATAAATTAAAAAATAATAAATAAATTAATCCAAGTTAAAACTGGTATGAACGTAAACACCTTTATATAAATATCTTAACTTGCAGGCCATGAACTAACCGAATTCATCCCCTATATCATAATATGTCAAACACGAACTCAGACAAACCAATTTGGCTGAGTCATGGTAAGCTAGATTTTTATCAAGTGAGCAGGGACAACACACCAAACCATATTTCTAATATACACAAATTTCGGAAAAAAAATAGTACAATACCTTTATATTACCCAAATTCTGACAGGCAACGGCTTGCACAAACAGTACCTCCATCGTTTCAAAATAAGTGCCGGCAATTGGCAATTGTACCTGCCACGACAACACCGTACAAATTCTCGACCACCTTCTCAATGCCATGGATTGCCCCAAATTCGCCATGGATTGCATGCAATCTGAGGAAATCTCTGAGAGATTTATCACGGCATGCTAACGGAAATAGAGGAAGTCTTAGACGCGAATATGTTACAAAAATTCTGAGCCAACTCAACAGCTTCAATGGCTCATAAAAACACCACATATTATATTATTTAGGTATTAATACATATATTTATATAATATAAACTGGGATCTTTATAATATTTATTTAGTATAGATATACTAAATATTTATCACAATAATATATTATACAATAATAATAATAATGAGAGCGACCAGAGAAAAATGTGACAGACATGTGCCGCCCGGATGATGCCGCCACGAGTTCATTTTGGCGCAGCATCTGGTCGGTGCCTGTCTGTGACGCTGAGGCTGTCTGGATGCGGGATGTCGAGCGAGTGTGTGGAATTATACCCGAAATGGAAGTAGTAGTCATTACGCCATCAGACATAGCCAGAGCGGTCCGTCCGTTACTGAATTGGAAATCACCGGGACCGGACGGACTGCACAACTTTTGGCTGAAATGGCTAACTAGTTCACACACTTGCCTGGCTTCTCAGTTCCAGTCATCCTTAGAGGCTGGGTCGCTACCGCAGTTTCTAACAACAGGCATTACCCACCTGCTCCATAAGTCAGGTAATCCCGCGGAACCCAAGAATTTTAGACCGATCACACGTTTGTCGACGGTCTATAAACTTCTTACATCCATTTTGAGAGCGAAAATTAATACTCACATTGACAATAATTTGATCATGTCTGCCTCTCAAAATGGTTGTAGGAACGGGTCCCGCGGTACTAAGGAGCTGCTCCTTATCGACATGGCCATTAGCCAACAGGTTCGTCGTTCCCGTAAGTATTTGTCGACTTGCTGGATTGATTGCAAGAAGGCCTACGACTCGGTGCCACATACATGGCTCATGAGGGTGCTGGAGTTATACAAGATAGATGCAACTCTACGCACCTTCCTTGAGTCGTGTATGGGGCAATGGAGGACGGTGCTTCGCTATCCAGGATGTCGACAGATCCAGGGAAATGATGAGCCTGTATGGATTAAATGGGGAATATTTCAGGGCGACAGTTTGAGTCCACTTTGGTTCTGCTTAGCCTTGAACCCTCTAAGCACACTGCTGGAGGATTCAGGTCTAGGCTATCGGTTGAGGAGAGGTGGTCAGGTCATATCTCACCTCCTCTACATAGATGACTTGAAACTCTTTGCCCCCAACAAATTTCGACTGATGGAGCTATTGAAGGTAACTGAAACTTTCAGTGGCGCTATCAGAATGGAATTTGGTGTGGACAAATCTGCAGTCATGCATGTGAAGCGAGGGGAAATTATGGAATCCGAAGGAATTGAACTTTCGGATTCCGTACAACTTAGATCCCTCTCATCATCTGACAGCTATAAGTATTTGGGTATGTCGGAAGCGTTAGGCATCAACGTTACTGACATAAAGCAATCGTTGAAGGAGCGCTTTTTTGGTCGCCTGAAGAAGGTATCAATTAGTCTTCTTTCAGGCGGAAACAAGGTGCGCGCCTTCAACGGTTGGGTCATGCCGGTTTTGATGTACTCTTTCGGCATACTCAAATGGACTCAGACCGAACTCGATGCCCTGGATAGGAGGGTCCGTACACTGTTGACCGCAAACCGGATGCATCACCCACGATCATCGGTGATGAGACTGTACATCCCGCGGAAGTGCGGGGGTCGAGGCTTTTTAAATGCGAAGACCCTCCACAACCGCGAGATGTGCAGTCTCAGGGAGTATTTTTTGAAAGCCGATGTGGGTATGCACCGTGATGTGGTTGCAGTGGACAAGGGGCTCACCCCTCTTTCCATGGCTAAAGAGAACTGGTGCAAACCTGTAGTACTTACCACGGATGACCGCAAGGAGATATGGCAAAGCAAGGAGCTACACGGGCGCTTCTATCGGGCTCTTTAAGAGCCCGATGTTGATTTCTTAGCGTCCGTATCCTGGCTACGTTTTGGGGACCTTTTTGGGGAAACTGAAGGTTTTGTCTGTGCAATTATGGACGAAGTTATCTTGACGAATAACTACCGGAGACATATTATGAAGGACGGGACGGTTGACGTGTGTCGGGCATGCCACCGTCTAGGTGAGTCTATCAGACATTATTATCTGTGGTTGTTCTCGTTTGGCTAACGGCGAGTACTTGTACAGACATAACCAAGTGGCTAGGATTATTCACCAGCAACTTGCTTTGAAATATAATCTTGTGAACTCTGAGGTACCGTATTACAAGTATGTTCCCGACCCAGTTCTCGAAAATGACCATGTCACGTTGTACTGGGATCGATCTATCATTACTGACAGGACTATTGTCGCCAATAAGCCTGATATAGTGGTGATAAACCGATTAGCGCGCCGCGCAATAATAGTCGATGTTACCATTCCACATGACGAAAACCTCGTGAAAGCTGAGAAAGAAAAACAAATAAAATATCTCGATTTAGCACACGAGGTTGTTGACATGTGGAATGTGAACTTGGCTGTCATGGTGCCGATTGTCGTAACGGCCAATGGCCTGATGGCCGAAAGCCTCAACGAACATCTCTCGAGGCTCTCGTTAGGCGGTTGGATCAAGGGCCTGATTCAGAAGGCAGTACTCCTCGATACGGCTCGCAATGTGAGGAGGTTCCTATCTCTGGAGCCCTAACCACCGGTAGCTTGGACCCTGCTCCCGACACCAGCGGACCACTATTTTTTATATTTTTAAATGTTTTTTTATATCTTTTTTAAGAAATATTTAAAAATATATTTTATATGTAAAAAAATGAATAAACGACATAATAATTATACAATACACCATCGCGAGAAACAAAAATGCAACAAGATAGTATCCGTATCAAATCGCAGATACTGTCAAAAATTTGAACAATTTAAAAAATGTAATGGTACGAGGGCGGGTCAATAAGTCCGTGACTTTTTGAATTTCTGACCTCTTTACTGAAACAGCAACACTGCCCCTGTCAACAGGCATCTGTCAGTTGACTCCTGTCAAAATTTAAACTTGCTGCGTCAGTTAGTTTGTGTTTGACAGCTATTTTTATCAGACTACTCACTAATTTGAGGAGAAAATGGAAAAAAGTGAATTTTGTGTGCTTATTAAGCATTATTTCTTGCGAAAAAAAACCATTACCGAGACCAAGGCTAAGCTTGATAAATACTATGGGGACTCTGCACCATCGATTTCAATGGTAAAAAAGTGGTTTACTGAATTTCGTTGTGGCCATACAAGCACTGAAGATGCCGAACGTCCTGGACGCCCAGTTGAGGTCTCTACACCCGAAACAATCGAAAAAATTCACGATATGGTGTTGGCCGACCGAAGATTGAAAGTGCGAGAGATTGTGGAAGCCGTAGGGATCTCGCATGGCTCAGTGGTTTCAATTTTGAATGATCACTTGGGCATGAGAAAGCTTTCCGCAAGATGGGTGCCGCGTTTGCTCACAGTCGACCACAAACGCAATCGTGTAACAACTTCACAGGAAGGTTTGGCGTTGTTTAATCGCAATATGGAGGAGTTTTTGCGCCGTTTTGTAACCGTGGACGAAACATGGATCCATCACAACACACCAGAGACCAAACAACAGTCAAAACAGTGGGTTTCTAAGGGTGAATCGGCGCCGAAGAAGGCCAAGGTGGGTTTGTCAGCCAATAAAGTTATGGCGACTGTTTTTTGGGATGCACGCGGGATAATCCACATTGACTACCTTCAAAAGGGAAGAACAATCAATGGGGAATATTATGCCAATTTATTGGACCGATTCAATGACGATTTGAAAAAAAACCGACCTCATTTGGCCAAGAAAAAAGTTCTTTTCCACCAAGACAATGCAAGGGTGCACACATGTGCAGTTGCCATGGCAAAAATCCATGAATTGGGCTATGAATTGCTCCCTCATCCGCCCTATTCTCCAGATTTGGCTCCGAGCGACTACTTCTTGTTCCCAAACCTGAAGAAATGGCTTGGTGGAAAAAGATTTGACTCCAATGATGAAGTCATCTCGCAAACAAAGGCCTATTTTGAGGACCTCGACAAATCATTTTTTTTGGAAGTGATAAAAAAATTGGAGAAGCGTTGGACAAAGTGTATAGAGCTCAAGGGAGACTACGTTGAAAAATAAAATTATTTTTTTATCAAAAAATCTGTGTTTTATTCCAAAAGTCACGGACTTATTGACCCGCCCTCGTAGATCATAAAAGAAACAACATAATAAGCGAATCAAAGAATAACGGAAGAAAAAATATCTTTTATAATGAATATAACGAACCCGCGCGATCAATTCGCGTTTTTACGTTATCTATACGAATATTTTAAAGAGAAAAGATTAGATTTTTTGTTTGTTTGTTTGTAATGGATAAACTCAAAAACTAATTAACTGATTTAATTAAAAATCAGCTATAGAAATCTACATAATCAGCGAGTAATATGGGCTGTATTTTACATTCAAAAAGTTTAGAAATCCCTACGAAAATTACAATAATGTAACCCAAGGTATCAAAAAAATGCCTATAAAAGTCATTATTTGGCGTGTGCTGCGAAAACTATTGATGGTACATACAATAATATACTACATGTTCATAGCACTCCTAATTACCCACAAAAACTCCACGAGGTATATGTCTAACTAATTACAGTGAAGTCACAATAACCGTTTTTGTTCATATTAAGTCAATCAAAACATGGGTAAAATCGAAAGATGATGCGCGATGATCCCTGGAACTGCCAGTCAGATTTGAAAAATTCTTTTCGCATTTTATAGCACAATTCTTGAAAAAGGTTAAAGTCTATTAACATCACGCAACGACCTGTGGGAGCCGAGTAAAAAGAAAAAAAAAAATCAGTACGAACGCTAAGTGAAAACGAAGTTATAGCGCGGGCGCCCCGATAGGATGCGATGCGGTGGAGCTAATAAATCATATAAACGATCGCCTCGATTACGTATTCAAGAAACAGTCACTTTCAGTTAGGACGCGGGGTACAACAATGATAATATATTATACTAACCGACCGCGACTTCGTTCCCGTGGAAGTCGTAAGATACCAGAAATTACAAAAAAAAAAAAATGTAAAAAAACTGCCTCGTTGGTCTAGTGGTGGTATAGACAATAATAATTCCTCGTTTGTTGTCTATGACAAACAAAACGTAAATATGACAGCTGACATGTCGAACGAGGAATTATGTTAGGTTATGTAACGTGCTGTGTGTAGTGTTTACAATTAGTTTTAAGAGATAGTATATTATGGGAAACTAATAGTTTTAACCGCTACAGTCGCAAGCGCTACTGTTGAGCATGTGGTCCTGGGTTCAATTCCCGGATCAGACAAAGTGTTATTGGGTTTTCCATCTGGAATTTCTCAGTAACAGTCCGAAGCCTAGAATTGTGCCCGGTTGATGGCATTAGACTCGCCCTTATTACATGGGACCTAAACATAACTGAAATGCGAAATGGTCTCTGCTTAACCCTTCGAGGGATACGCGATGTTATGTTATTTTTATAAAACTTCCCTGTATACTAAGTTTGTAGTTTTGGTCTCAGCAGTCAAAATATACAGAGACTCTGGACTGGTGACGCGAAAGTAAGTGACGTACAGTTGCCCGTGAGAGACGCAGTTAGTCCTGAAGTTGACTCCGCAGTCTTCAGTAGAAATTTCCCATTGCTTGTGTTCCATATATGTTGCATATACTACCTAATGTCACAAAACTGATACACTGACTGATGCATTCTTACAGATTATTCCTGAGGAAAAGCTTTCACTAAAATAATGTAAACATACGGGATTTCTCATTAACAGTCACCTAAAATTTATTAGACTGCAATGGCCGCTACAATGAAGACTGGCCAAAAAT
Organism: Atethmia centrago; assembly: GCA_905333075.3. NCBI lineage: Eukaryota > Metazoa > Arthropoda > Insecta > Lepidoptera > Noctuidae > Atethmia > Atethmia centrago. The sequence continues at coordinate 24,508,659 of HG995385.1, forward strand.
TACCAACATCAAATTTCAAACGAATATGCGTTATAATTTTATTAGCTTTGAGAACAGAATTTAGATAGTGCCTATGTCGCTTGTGATTTCTGACAAGAAAAAAATTGAGACCTTAAATAATTTCGAAAGTTTAGATTTCTATAGGAAAAGTGTTTTGCGATCTCTGACTTTTGTAGCGGCCTGTCTATTCATCGGAAAAAACCAGCCAAGTGCGTGTCAGTCCACGCACAATGAAGGCTTCTGTAGTTGGGATGAATTTCTCCTAAACTTAACATTCCAACTGCAAATGTAAGTTTATAATTGCATTGTTTTGTGATTAAACTACAAATTAGCGATTTTCGCACTTTTCTATATTTGAGCTACAAGACCTTGCTTCTTGCCAAATTTCATGATTCTGGGTCAACGGGAAATACCGGGGAAAGAATTGATTTATTTGCGAGATTTGAGTATCAAAGTATGTCGCATAAAGGGCCGTATTTTTATGGCGTTTAGGCAGGCAAACTGTTATTGGGTTTTCCATCTGGAATTTCTCAGTAACAGTCCGAAGCCTAGAATTGTGCCCGGTTGATGGCATTAGACTCGCCCTTATTACATGGGACCTAAACATAACTGAAATGCGAAATGGTCTCTGCTTAACTCTTCGAGGGATACGCGATGTTATGTTATTTTTATAAAACTTCCCTGTATACTACGTTTGTAGTTTTGGTCTCAGCAGTTAAAATATACAAGACCTTGCTTCTTGCCAAATTTCATGATTCTGGGTCAACGGGAAATACCCGGGAAAGAATTGATTTATTTGCGAGATTTGAGTATCAAAGTATGTCGCATAAAGGGCCGTATTTTTTATGGCGTTTACATAGAAATTTGTTTTTTTTAGAGTTCTAAAGGATCGTAAACCTGCGTAAGTACATGATATTAATTTCAACTTGATACCTCCACGCGTTCTTGATTAAAAGGGTATTGACCGACAGATAGACGGACGGACAACGAAGTGATCCTATAAGGGTTTAGTTTATTTCTTTTGAGGCACGGAGCCCTAAAAAGTAAGTTGGAGTCTCTTTTCCTACGAAATGTATGGTAAAAGGTTTTTTGCGATTTCTATTTCTTCTATAATCAAACCTTAGTTAGTCTATATTTGTTTTTGATCCTTATAAGAAACAGGCCCTTAAGGCATAAAAAAAGTGTGCGGTCGGGGGACCCACGTAAGGCACGAAGTTCATTCATATGATTTAAAACAAAAAAAATGAAAATGTTCGCAGCCGCCATCTTGGATTTACATTTTGACCTCATTGTATTTTTTTTATTATTATTATTAAATTATCGGCTTTAGCACACTTGAAACCCATGAAAACGATACCCATGATGAAAAATTTTCGCAGCCGCTATCTTGGATTTACATTTGATCTTAAAAGAAGGCAGTCTATGAATGCTTTTTCACGTTACAATTTCTGCCAGTTTACTTCTACCGCAAGCCGCGTTAAAGAAATGAGTTCCGAAACTTTTGCAAAAACTGCACATTTTGTTTCTGTCTGTACATTTTTTTCAAAATCTGTGTATGCTGATCAAAATGTCTCAAAAAGTTAACAGTCTTAAAAAGTTTAAAGACTGATTTTGTGTAGCGGTTAAAGTACCTGCCCTTACTGCCCCATCTCAAAAATCCACGCTGTATATGTCACGATGATTGACTGCTTAGCCCAATAAATAAAGCGTGATGGTAATCATATAATTATAAGGTTAAATCTGTAACAATCTCCAATGTTGTAACCGTTTGGCTCACCTTTTTACAATCTGTTGTAAACTATAGAGGAATACAAACATAATGCAATATTACTCATCCCCAACAAGAAATAGCGTAAAGCGGTAGGCTTTACGCTATTTGTTGTACCAACTGACCAGATTTATAGGTAATGGTGCCGATTCTGTTGTTCACCGAACTTAACTAAACTATCACTAAAACTTCTTATTTTTGGTTAAGAGAATCCTAAAAGCTATTCTGCAAATAAGTTTCACTAAAATTAGAAACAATTTTGACACAATTATATTCGAGTTTGACAATCGTAAGTTGAGTAAACCATAAGCCAAAATAGAGGTGACAAAATGCGTTCGACACAGATTATATTCAAAATAGTCGAATAAAGAACAATGAATTTATCAAATCCATGATTTTTGTATCTGTCGTAACTTCGACAGACAAAAGTAAAATATTTTATTGGAAAATTCGAATTTGATTTTATTATTAAATAAAGTTTATTTCAATGTGTTTGCGATGGTAGCAATAAAAATAATAAGCTCCATTAAATAGAATACAAGTGCCTCAAGCTGACCATGTGAAAGACCTTGGTATAAACCTCGACAGACGTCTTCCTTGGAAAAACACATTTTCACTAAGAAAGTTCTACTGGTCACTATTTGACCTGGAAAATAAAACAAAGCTATAATCGAGCCTTCTTCCCTATGGCATTCAGCTATGGGGAACAGCATCATACTCTAATATAGAGATAACACAGCGATTTCAGACCAAGCTTCTAAGAACAATCACAAACGCCCCATTGTTGTACCAAATGAAGCTCTACACCATGATATAAAAATACCGACAGTAAAGAGGAAATAAAAAGCTATCTCAAGTCGTATAAAGAAAGAATTACTCGGTACCCATATAACCAGGCTAACAACCTAATGGATAAAAAAGGAATACACAGGCTAAAACACAAAATTCCACAGGATTTCATCGGACAAACTTAGCTTGTTGTTTCATAACTGTGTGGATTGTTTCATAACCTTGGATGTGTCAAAGGACACTTAACAAGCAAGACAGAACATGTCATAAAAAATACTGAATGTCCTAATACATAGTGGCAGATTGTAAGAAAAAGGTGACAAAGAAATTGTCCAACATGAAAGGTATTTATCTCTGATTTTATATCTACTTACTAGAACTGTCTTACTTAATGTAAACTGACCAAATAAAGTTAAAGCAGTAGCTCATAATAGCTATGTATTTTCATGTCCTTTAAGAGCTTGTTCACACAAATATACCATTTAGAAATATATGTAGGTACTAATGTATATTTTATATTACTTCCTATTGCTTTTGCACCAGGGTTTCAGTGTTTTTTAATAACAAATTGTACTTGTTTACAGGTACGAGTTTGACTGCTGCTATGAAAGCCACACCAAGCACCAATACTATTTAACCTCGCAAAGACAGCGAGGGAGGAGACCATTCTATGTGAAAAAGATAAAGAATGAGGGTGGCATGAGAAAAGAATGGCACCCATGTCTTTATAGGAAGAATATAGGAAACAAAAACTTAATGAATAAACAAAAATGTAGCTTTATTATTTATAAAAATATATTGTTTTCTAGAAAAATGTCTCGTTATTTGTGTGTAACTACCACAACGTGGCTTTAGTCCTGCTGTTCTGTTGTGCTGGCGTCATAATATGGGTACATGGGATAACACATTGGATAATCACTATCTCCGATGAGCTTTTTCACTAACTCATTCCATTCAAACCTGAGCACCTACTGAGCCTCCTGATTGAGCTTTCTCTATAAATCCGGTTTATCGTTCAGTAAAGTCATCTTGTTTGTCTGTCCCAATCTAGGGAGTAAGTACAAAAATCTTTTTTCAGCCATTTGGAATAGGTTGGAACGGTCTTGCAATGTTTCCAACTGATAGTTGAACTCTAATAACTGAACTCTTTCTTGACAGTTAAAAAAATATAGTTTCTTATTTCACAGAATCTGGAAATGGATTTATCCACTTGTTTTCCAAATTATACACATACACACACATACATAAACTCACGCCTTCTTCCCATGGGGGTAGGCAGAAACTATAGAATGCCACCTGCTACACTCCTTACATGCTCCTTCTGCTTCGTTTACGTTCATACATTTAAGTTTGGTTATACACCCACGCCGGTTGCGAGTACTACGCACCTGACCTTTTTGACAAACATCATTAATGAGGTCACTTTAAGTCTTTCTGGGGCGTCCCCTCCTGGCATTTCCACTCACATCTGCCTTGTAATTTTTTTTTAAAAAAACCTTTTGTTCATTCATCCTCTCAACATGACTAAACCATCTAAGCATACTTTTTCAATTTTTGTCACTACATCTTCCTTTAAACCGCATTGTTGCCTTATCACATCAATTTTCAGCCTATCATTTATAGTCACACCACACATGCTTCTCAAGGAACGCATTTCCACAGCATTTACTCTACTTTCATGCTTTTTCCAAATTATAACTAAGTCATTAGATTTTCAGTACAAAAATATCTCTAAGTTATCACGAATGAATTTCTAATATCAATAATTTTATTATTTCTTTCTGCCGCATCGACAACAGCTGCAATCATATAAGCGTCCTTACTGATCTAAGATTTTCCAAACCCACAAGCATCCAAACTTTCAAGAAATCTAAGAGAAATGTGGTTTGTAAATTTTAGTTCATGACAACTAATTTTATTCCACACCTTTTTAATCGCGATTAAAAATAATCTGATTTAGTTTGAAAATTACAATTTTAGGTGAAAAACGTCAAATTCAGAATAACATAATTGCCATTTTCACTAAATTGAATAACTAAAATGACATTAGTGCTGTCAAACTATAATATAGTTAATTTATGTCACTTTAGTTAATTTCAGAATGGGAAACGTCGTCTGACAGGAATAAACGAAATTTTGGTGATTTTTGGTCTAGTTTAGAGAAATTTGTGACAAGAGAATCGGCACCAATATCTATGCAAAATTTGAACAGAATCTATCTTGTAGAATTTGCGTGACGCTGGAACATACAATCCAACATACATTCAGAGATTACAACATACAACATAAATTACAACATAAATTCAGAGACAGAACAGGGCCTCAAGTCTGCTATTACAATAGTGTCATAATGGTCTGTTCCGATCCTCATTAATGACGCCATTATATTAGTAGATTAACAAACTTGTCAAAATCAACAATTATAAAATCAATCTATTCTGACACTATTGTAATAGCAGACTTGAGGCCCAGATTACAATATAAATTACAACATACATTCAGAGATTTTCGGCGTTCGAATTGATCCATGACCTCGTAGCAATGACTTTTTTTCAAAAATATTCAAAGTACAATTTTAACTTCGCTACGATTTATAATAATTATAGATAGGTAAGTAAAAGTAGTATGTCAAGTCAAAACTTGGCTAATTAACCAAGTTATCTTCTTCTTGTCTCTTTTCGCTCCTGATAATTACGACATGCCATCCTACTTCCACGTGTATTCTAATAATGTGACATTGGCGCTGATTCCCTTGTTCACAAACTAAACTAAATTTAAGTTAAGTCCATCTTTTTCTCTCGATTTCATTAAGAAGAGGACAGAAGATAAATTTTAGTTTAGTCCTGTCAAGTTAATCAGCGCCTATCACTACTTCATACAAGTTTAGACGTGATTAAAAACATGCCTACTAAAATTACGTCAATTTACGTCAAGCGCTGATTAATTTGACAGGACTAAACTAAAATGGATCTTCTGTCCTTTTCTAAATGAAATAGAAAGAAAATGATGCACTGAACTTAAATTTAGTTTAGTTTGTGAACAAGGGAATCGGCACCATTGTACCGTTATTGAAGATTAAATGTTGGGTAGGTTCAGGAACCTATCTTCCTCTTTTTCTTTTAATATCACTAGAATACAATGTCAAAAAATGTATTACAAAGCTGACGTCAATCATTACTTAACTTTAAGCAATCAGTCCATCTGCCTAGCCTTTTCCCAACTATGTTGGGTTCAGCTTCCAGTCTAACCGGATGCAGCTGAATACCACTATTTTACGTGCAGCGTCTGCCTATCTGACCTCCAAAGCTCACTTACTGGGTGACATAGTACTAAACTTTAGCACAATTATAAATTAGAGCGAGTCTTAAGTTATGGCATTATTTATTATAGAGCGCCATCTATGAAGTAGTATGAGTATCAATATGACTTCTCTCCACAAACCTCAGAGCCAATGAGCCAACCATATCGCTGAAAGGCAAAGTGTTTCTGCCTGGGAAATTTACAAGTAGTTTATGAAAATTTTCACAGATGGCACTGTGTTCAATTACCCTTAGCAACTTACGATTTTCTATGTTTTATATGTATATTTTCTTATTTCCCCACACCTCTTCTAATTTAACTACTTTACAAAAACAAAACTTTTACCTAATGATAATTCATATCGAATTTGTTTTCTGACTACCATCTTATTACGAATATAATTGAACAAACATTTTTATCACATTAAGTCCTTTTAATATCTCTATACTCAAAAGAAGTGTAGAACCAAAATCATTCGTGGTATCTAGTTAGTCATTCGTTATAAATTGTTGTGTTAAAGTAATTTGTTGAACAATTCATTTATTTTCAAAAGTCTCTTTTGTGGTAAAATTATACTAACAAAAGTGAAGAGACCAATCTCAGAAGCAGTTATTTCTAGGGCAACAATAAAACAGTGCATCAAGAAGCTATTCCTTCTATTTTTTTTAATAATTAGAAAAAAATGGGAGTCACACTTGGATTTTTTCAAGGCAACTTTTGATTTTTTTGATTTAGGTATTAAAAAAATAAAAAATTACACTAAATACTTTTTATACTGATTTATATCAGATTCTCTTAACGTAGACCAGCAGTAATCCGCTAACATATTTTTATAAAAGCAAAAAAATTGAAATAAAGAGTAATCTAGTCACAAAAACTTGACGTCCTATTTTTTTTCACTTCACTATCCAACATAGGGTTAATAAATTGTAGGTACTATAAATAAATATTAGTTTAATTTATGGGTAAAATTGGTTATAAAGCAGTGTTTTCTATGGTGGCCACATATCTATGTACAGTCAAGGAAATTGACACCCTACGTCAATTTGCCGTATTATAGCTATTTCAATGACAGCTGTGGTTTGAATATACAGACAATTGAAGTTGATAGTCAATTGGCTTAATAATGTAATACTTGTACTTAATATTGATGTGTACAATCATTAATAATTAATAATTATTGTAAATTAATAATAATAATTAATAAATACCCGAACATTATATCAGATTCTTGACTCCTGGAAATCCTCCTCTAATAGATGTTACGTTAATCCAAATTTAATACAAATAATTATAAACTTCGGACTGCATGCAAAGGGTGCCATTAAAGTTGATTTGATTCTGGCAGTCAGGAGCAGTAGTCTCGACATAGATAGCGATCGCTTTACGACCGAATTCGGTCGAAGTCCTAATGAGCCCTAGGCGGTCAAAATTGCTTAATAAGATTGTATTTTTTTCGTGCTTGATAAGCAGTTTTGACTGTTTAAGGAACCCACTAGGACTATCTATGTCGGGACTGCAGGCCCTGGTTTCAGTTTTGCGTGGTTTTGCAAGCAGTGTATTTTACAATTTATAAGTACTTATCGGATGGAATAGTTTTATACTCGGTCTAACCTTGTTACTCAGAGTCGTTAATTTAACAGACAAGTATATATTGGGTATTTTGTTGTAATTTTGTGACTGCCCCGTTGTTGGTATTGACCAGGATCCTATTTCTCGAAACTTATTAGACTAATAATATGAGTCCATAAACGAATATTTTTTACAAGTTTGCTAGTGTGCGTCTCTCGAAGCTACGGTAGTAAAATAATAGTTACTAGTTGCCAACTAATAAATATTAGCTAAACTTACCTGAGTAAAATCAATTTGGTTTCATAAAAAAATGTGTTATTAAATACTCTTGTAAATTACACTGATAAAGCTATTAGCCTCAGAAGGCTTGTAAAAAAGATTAGCCAAAATTATTAGACTTAAAACCATACAAATTTAATAAAATGTGGGCAGATTCGGACGCTTCCGACAGTGAAGGAGATATAATAATAATTCGCCGACGTCTAGTCTTTTGAACCAGAAACACGTACCTACCTACTTACGAAATATTCGAATCCACATTCCAGTTTAATAAAACCGGCCAAGTGCGTTTCAGATCACGCACAATGAAGGGTTTCGTAGTTGGGATTACTTGGGACGAATTCGTCCCAAAAACAAACTTAACATTGTAGTTGAAAAACATGTTCTAAAAATCTATAAATCGATATACGACACGTTCAATTCTCCAACTGCAAATTTAAGTTGGTCGACTATTATTCGCTAACTTGTAAAGCCTACTTAGCTGTGATAATTTTCCTTTTCATTTCATTATTTATGTACTACTGCCATGAATTTTTTCATCTCCATAAACAACCATTTAGCTGGCTTGGGGGAGAGACACTTGACTCTAAAAAAAATGAGCACTTTAATTCTTAATATTACGCAAGATTCTTGAATCGAAAAATGGTGTTCATGGACCCGCAAAACGGCCTTTCCAACGATACCCCACACCATGGGATAAACGAGAAAAAAAATTAATATAGCAAAATAAAAAAAATATATCTAAAAAAAAAACACTGTTTTATTGTACCACTTTGTAGGCGTTATTATTATATATACTTATGCCAAATTACAGACAGAGACGGACATGGCGAAACTATAAGGGTTCCTTGTTTACTACGGAACCCTAAAAAAAAGGTATAAAGAATAAAATTGCTTGAGATAGGTATTTACATGTATTGTATACTGAATTATTCTATGTTCACATAACATTGTGGCTTTTTTTAATATTCGGCCATCAGGCATCTCGTACGTTTGCTTTAGATCCATGGTAAATAGAATTAAATTAAATAATTTACTTTAAAATACACTGACTGGTACTGTACCTGACTGACTGGTAGAGAATGCCTAAGGCATTAAGTCCGCCTTTGTACTTAATTGTGTGCGAGAAGTTTAAATAAATAAATAAATAAATACAATTCGCTTTTACCGCCAATGTGCAAACGACAAAATCAAACGAATCCAAAAGTGGCGGGAACTTTTTCGTTTTTTTTTTAATAACTAAAGAGGCATGGGTAATATGTGTATTCAGCCAAGCCAGCCTAATATTTTTATCAGTCTGCTACTATTACTTATTAGTCCAGTACCTGTTTTTGAGAAACAGGAAATATTAGGCCTTGTAATATTTATACTAGTAACTAATAACTAATATACTAGTAGACTAATAGTTTCGAGAAATATGGCCCTGATGTATGAACGTAAACGAAGCAAAAGGAGTGCGTAAGGATCGTAGCAAGTAGTGTTCTGCAGTTTCTGCCTACCCCATGAAAAAGAACTTATGTATGTGTCTGTGTGTGTATATGTGTGTGTGTAAAGATAGAAATAGGTGTTTATTTGCCAGCCTGATTATTTTTAAGTGACGTCTTTGAGTGCGGCAGTTAGCTTCATGCAAAACCTTTATGCTATCATGAATGGTATGACGCACGGTACCAATATTACCTTCCCTTTTTCCTCTACCATTTAAAGCTTATTTTATTTAAATTTTGCCCTTCCCTGAAAACGATAGTAAATTGGAGTCAGCGACATTTTTATCTAAGTATGCACTACAGTTTGCACGATATAGTATTTTGGAGCTAAAACCGTAAAAACAGGTTGTATTTTATATTCATTAGAGTCTTTTACCGTCTCTTTACGGTCTGCTGGTATTTGATAAGAGTCGTTGTGTATTTTTGCAATATAAAGGTAGGTGTGGACTGATTAACTTTTCCAACCTTATCTCTTTGACTCAAGTTTACAATAATGATATTCATGCGTACGTTTATCTGTTTTATTCGTTTAAACAATTACAGGTCACTTTTAAAACTACCACTGTGTGCTGCTGGTGTCATGATTTCCAAATATTAATAAGATTTGTAGTGATTTAAAATACTAAATATAAAATCGAAAGTATGTGATTTGCTTCAAATGATTTTTGTATCAGGGTAGTTATGGAGTTTAAAAGTATCTAATTTGACAGTTACCGTAAAAGTACTGTTTTTTTTAACACAACCGAATGGAAAACATGCTATATTTGGTGTGCCGCGTAGTTGCTAAGACGAGAGTTCTCGTCGAGCCTCGGAATCGAAAGGTTATCTTCAAGAAGTCTAAAGTTTATATTGATATTATATTGAGTGCCTAATTAAATAGTTTCTTAAATATTGCTATATACCAAGTTTATATTATACGAGTATGCGTGCAAGAATATAAGTACAGAAATATTCGTACTGACAAATCGTTTTCATTTCACTGGGGAGTTTGTTGCGCCACTTCTTCTTCCCAGCTAAAGCACTAGGAAGTGGTGAAGAGCGTGCGTTTTTGGAGGACTGTCTAATGTAATTTTGACGTTCGAAAAGTACTGATTCTCAGCCTAGTTTGAATAAATGAATGATTTTGATTTTTGATTTTGTATTTTGATTTTGATCAGAACCTGTTTGAAATTAAATACCTACAGGGGTAGCTTAGCATCTCTTAACATATTTACTACGGGGCTAAGTCCCAGTAGTAGTAGTTAAACTATATTAGTCTAAATAAATAATTGAGACAAACACAAACAATAGTTATTATAAAACAAAACACAACTTAGGAATACTACGTATATCTATTATGCCATCTGGAGACACCCGGCAACAATTCTTGCACTGCGCACAGGTGTCCCATCAGGTGGCCTTCAGACTTATTAGCAACACTGCTCAAGAGATATATACTTTATTCGACACCAGATATACAAGAAGAAAAATAATATACACTACAAAATATACAATGGGCGGCCTTATCGCTTACTGCGATCTCTTCTCTTGGAATGGACAGTGGTTTTGTGGACATAAAAAGGGGTTGTCTTTTGTGCAAATAAAAAGTATATAAATACAAAATAATATAATATATATATGCTAATAGGTCTTGACTCCAGCAAGATTAACAATTAACAATTAGGTTTCAGTGTTAATTGCTATTTAGTCAATAACATGTCTTGATAAGAACATCAGAATCCTTTTTTTTTTGTTTAAAATACTTGTAAATAAAATACAACACGATTTTTCTTATCAAACTTTTGTTGCATCGGTAGGTAGGTACCTTCCTTTACATGCATTAAGTTAGAGACTTGTTCAGTCGATCGGAACGTATTTTGCTGTGCAAAAATAAATACTGGCTTGTGGGACCGAAATGGTGTTTGTGTGTAATGTACCTTCAGTGAACTTTAAGCTTGAGTTATTTCATGGAGACACGTTATCGATTCATTATCCATTCTTTGACAACAATTAATTTACCTAAATGCTACAGCATTTAGGTACCGTCAGGTAAATTAATTGTTGTCAAAGAATGGCAGTTGTGCTTTGATTATTAAAGACATGGGGCTGCGGAGCGGAGAAATGGAGAATTATTAACCAATAGGATTGCAGAAAATCTCCGCTCCGCTCCAGTAGCGGAATCCTATTGGTTAATATTTCTTCGTTTCATCGCTCCGCAGCCTCGCTCCGCTTCAATGGACAGGCAGCCTTAAATTGCCAGTCAATTTTCTAAACAACTAATTTCCCTGGCTTAACAATTTAATTTTAGTTTTTTTTTTCATGAATGACTTATATTTAATAAAAAAGGGACGTGTATTGGCAATCACGGAAAGGTTTATTTTAAACAAATGGTACATGACACGGAAGATTACATCTGTACTAACAAAGTTTAGAGCTGTCAAATTTGAAATTGAATTAATAAACATCGAAGATGTTCAGCCAGCACTTTTAAGTGCCAGCGCAAACTTTGTGTCCTGTCGCTGCATCTACTCGCTGCTCTAGTCGCTGCAATAAGACACAAAGTTGTCGTGCGCATCTGCGTCTTGTTGCTGCGACCAGACGCAGAGCTGTCTTTTTTGTCTGCGACTAGTCGTAGCGACAGACGTCGTGCAGGAAGCGATAATTTTCTTTTAGTACTCAAGACAGACGGTCGTGTTGTTCATACTGTGAGTGAATACGGAGCCTCTAGTTACACTAGCCTTGGTGATTTTCATGTGAAGACCGACGCTGATCTGTCATATGTGACTACGACAAGTAACGAGCGCTTGTGACTCTCCTAGTCGTGTCGTTGCAACTCTTGTAACTTGATGCTAAATGCGAGTTAGCAAGTGAGCAGTAAATGTAGTGCAAGTGAGCTTGGAACATAATATATGAAAATTGCAGCCTGTCGTTGCGTCTGGTCGCCGAACGCAGTCGCATGTCGTGTAGTGTGCATCATGTCTTGTCTAAATTAAAAGTAAGCTAGCAAAATCAAGGCTTGAAGTAAATATGGCAGGTAAACAAGGCTGTCAGTTTTCTTCCATATCTATTATAGTCTGCCAGTTAGTCAGATGTCAATATTAGCACGTCTTCATTGTGGGAGTGGCATAGGTTATATAATGTTTATATATTGCATCTGCAAATACAAAAAAAGAGAGGAAAAAGTTTTTTTTCTAAATAAATTACAACAATATTGATATCAAATAAAAGCTAGTAAGCTAGTAATGAGTCAATTCCATAAACCAATAACCTGAAATATGCTGCAACTTTTGTTTGTCCGTCCGTCCCCCCCGCCTGCGATACCAAAATTATATCGATTAAAATGCTTGTTTTTCTCTTTTCAGTTAGGTATGTGTTTTCGCAGTCGGGTTTTTTGTTTTTTTAATAATTTGTTTTATTAATGTTATGTACGCCTAAAAGAAAGGCAGTTTCAGTGTCGCTTAGTTTCAGAAGTGTTCATGAATGAAAGTACGTGCATTATAGGAAACAGTTACAGTAGCTCGTGAACGGGTTTTGCTTGTGGTGACTGGTCGTCTTGCTGACCATGGTCTTGTTATTGTTATTAGTAATTAACTGTTTATTTACTTTACTTCGATGGTGCTAGTTTATCATTTCTGACTGAGTTACAGCTATAGCTCTAAGTAAGCGGGCACGCCATTTATGCCTGGAGGCTTTTATATAGGTATTAAGTTCTGTTTACGTTATTAGTTTTGATTTCAGCTTGAGTATAGTTTTCGATGTTTTTTTTTCGTATGGTAGCGTGTGCTAGCTGAAATATGGCAAATAGTTTAATTTAATATTTTGTGTTGCGTAATGTAAATTATTTTGCATACTATACATAGAATCAAGTTTTTCTAACTGAACAGAGAGCTGTGCTGCTGGGAAGTTTGTTGCACCACTTCTTCCCAGCTAAAGCACTAGGAAGTGGTGAAGCCAGCCTAGTTCGAATAAATGTCTTTTAATTTTGATTCTACACTGCTTTACTTTTTATGCAGATTGTGCACCGGACCGTGCGTGACAGATGGGTCGAGTTTGACCATTCGGAACAGTGTTTATTTTGTGGTGTCTTGGTGTCGTTAAATAAAATCGCTAGAACTGTATAAGGCTGGGGCGATCTAGGCCTATGTACGCTCCGGATCCCAGGCGAGCGAACCTGTCCAAGCTAATCTGGTGAGATCTTTCCATATCTGTTAGGGATCTGCTGAACAGTCCCGCTTTAACTGTAATACGTGTGTGTCAATCTTAATCATCTTTTAATCCGTGAATCCTCAACATTTACTCTGGGGTGCTGTTGGATGATAATTCAACTGCTCTAACCTTCGAATAATTCTTGATCGAAGGTTCTAACTAACTGATTTCTTGTATTTTATAATCATAACATTAAGATAAAGTCCCAGAAAATACTTTAAACAAATTGACTTTCTCCTCCTGCAAAAGTCACCAGTTAAGGCGCTGACAGGAACCAATTGACCGGAATGGGCTACTCTTAAGAAGAAAAGTTGCCGAATCTGTATAGTTTGGGGTGGCGGAAAGGACATGTTGGTTTTGAGCATGTTTCCCGGAGCTTAGGTGTTGCCAAAACACGTTTTGAAGAAGTCTCGGTACAGGCTAACGTTAAACTGACCCTTTTTTTTTTTTGAGGTTGGGAAATCATCAAATAACTTCTCCCGCTCTGGGCAGAGCGGGAGGGTGTGTCAGACTCTTTCTGACTAAAACCCACCCGTATTCCTTCCTGTTGGCTGTGTTGCGGGGGCCTCGGTGACCCATAAGTACCTTCCCGCGACCCCGGCAGATGAGTTCTAATCCAGGGAATCTGCATTAAATATCAACATGTGTTAATTAATGACTGGTGCGTCTTATTTGAATGCGGTACTTGGTTGGTTTTTATTTTCGATTACTCAGCTCAATTTTGAGTGAATGGATAATTGTTTCACATTTTGCATTAATTTGAGGGCGTTGTGACGTCGCGCTTCTCTTTCTTTTCTGTGCAGTCTGACGGTGGCCGCGGTTTGGGTGTTGTCAGCGTCTTAAGCAAACTATCGATTCTTGCGAGAGGTCGCAAATCAAGATTTATTAGACCTGTAGTGGTTAGAACGATTAGTTTCTTAATTATATCTCTTAAAAGCTAATTGTAAACACTACACACAACACATTACATAACCTAACATAATTCCTCGTTCGACATGTCAGCTGTCATATTTACGTTTTGTTCGTCATAGACAACAAACGAGGAATTGTTGTTGTATAATTATTGTATGGACAATTTGCACAAGTAAAACAGAACATATAAAATAGTTGGAGCTGACTGGGTGAGACTAGCGTTCTCAAAAGTTCTGGAAGCTATGTAAGTCGCTATACCGAGCGCGCATTCGCCTTGAGGCAAGGTCGAACACTGGGGTCGTTGACCTCTCCCAGTGGGTTCAAAATAATGCACATCACGGTCCGGCCACGATCGGTTCCGAAGATTTCCGACCGTGCCCGAATGTGTGTTTCGTTCCCCAATCTGGACGTGCATTCGTTTTACATATATAAAGTTGTGGAGTGTAAATAACTGTGTGTAATAATAATTGTAATATATATAGAAATATGTCCATAGATATTTTGTGTGTTATAAATATAGTAAATAAGTAATTGTTGTGAATAATATATAATGTGCTAACCATGGTATAGACAATAATTCCTCGTTTGTTGTCTATGACGAACAAAACGTAAATATGACAGCTGACATGTCGAACGAGGAATTATGTTAGGTTATGTAATGTGTTGTGTGTAGTGTTTACAATTAGCTTTTAAGAGATATAATTAAGAAACTAATCGTTCTAACCACTACACTACTCCCCCCCTGGTGCGCCTGAGCATTGGGGTCTGGGTGTGCTAGCAAGGCAGCCTGGGACAAACCATGTTTGCAAGCATTAAAAGCATGTAGCATTTCTTCCGACAAGCTAATTGGCTGATTTCCTTTGGTTTTAGGCCCTGAGAGGACAATGTTTAGCGGCGACTGCAAGCGAGCGGCTTCTGGTACAAAGCGGCGATAAAAATTGAACATACCCAGGAAGCGACGCATCTCCTTGACGGTCTTGGGAGCTGGATAGTCCTGGATCGCCTGCACCTTCTCCGGCAGGGGACGAATACCTTCTGCGGACAACTCATGCCCTAGAAAGGTGATGGAGGTCTGGCCAAACTCACACTTTGCAGAGTTAACTAGGATGCCGTAGTCAGATAACCGCTTCAGGAGCTGGTGCAGATGCTCGGTGTGCTGGGCTGCCGTCTCTGAGAACAGGAGAATGTCATCTAAATAACAGTAGCAGAACGGCAGTCCACGGAGCACCTCATCCATGAAACGCTGGAATGTCTGCGCTGCGTTCCTGAGACCAAACGTCATATACGGGAACTCGTACAGCCCGAACGGTGTGGTGATTGCTGTCTTGTGGATATCAGCTGACTGGACAGGTATTTGGTTGTACGCTTTAATTAGGTCAATTTTACTGTATATTCTGCTGCCAGCCAGCTGATGTGAGAAGTCCTGTATGTGCGGGATGGGGTACCTGTCCGGGACAGTGCGGGCATTCAGTGCTCTGTAGTGAAATGAAATGAAATGAAATGAAATGAAATGAAATTGTTTATTCTGTAAATAGGATATGAGAATCACTTTTACACGTCATATTAAAAAATAAGCTAGATGGAGTCGACATTTCCTATCTGACTACCCCTGAGAAGAAATGGCGAAACAAACTCAAGGGTCAAAGTCTCTTTTAAAGTCCAGACATAATCTTGGTCAGATCATGTGAGGACCATGTAGATCTATGTCTGAAATGGTCTTTTGAGGAAAGAACCACACAAATTTGAGTGGACCTGTCCAGTCAGTGCAAGCATTTGTCAGTAATCGTGTAGCTCAACTCAAAACTTAAGGAGCTCAACGACTCGACGAACAATACCAAGGAAAGGACAATTGGTTTGGCCGCATAAAGAACTCAAAATGCCAGACCATAATTAAAACTAAGAGAAAAAAAAAAAAAAAAAACAACGAAATAAATAAAGATGACCCACATAGTGCTCACATTCACAATAATTAAAGTAATATAATACTTTTCAAGGTACATACATAAATATTCACTTAATTTTGCTTATAATATTCATCAATGTCAATATGTACATATAGTTGTACATAATGATGATTTTGCATAATTTAAATATCAAATTTAATGGTTTTAGCACAAAGCTTATCAGAGCGAGCAGCTCAATCCCAAGCTTTTTTGTCTTCTAAATAATCTGAAATTTTATAGTACCCCTTTTTACAAAGTTTGGTTTTAATACAGCTTTTAAATCGTTTAATGGGTAAATTTCGAATAGCAATAGGAAGTTTGTTGTAAAAGCGTATACATTGACCCATGAACGAGTTGCCTACTCTGTGGAGGCGAGTGTGTAGTACAGCAAGATTATGTTTATTCCTGGTATTTAAACTGTGGATATCGGACATTTTCTTAAAATTTGATATATTTTTGTGTACATACATAAGATTATCAAATATATATTGAGAGGCTACAGTCAGAATATCTATTTCTTTGAATTTTTCTCGAAGGGAATCTCTTGGACCTAGGTTGTAAATGGCTCGAACAGCCCTTTTTTGTAAAACAAAGACGGTATTAATGTCCGCACAGGTTCCCCAGAGAAGAATCCCATAGGACATAAGACTATGAAAATAACTAAAATAAACAATTCTGGCCGTATCTACATCGGTTATCTGTCGAATTTTTTTAACAGCATAGGCGGCCGAACTTAGCCTTCCTGACAATTTTTCTATGTGTGGGCGCCATTGTAATTTAGCGTCAATAGTTATTCCAAGAAAAACTGTCGACTCAACAGGGTCCAACTCTATTCCATTAAGTTGAACATTGGTAGTTAGCTGCCTGACATTTGGCGTTGAAAATTTAATAAGTTTAGTCTTTTTTTCGTTCAGGAGAAGATTATTTACATTAAACCAATGGACAACTTTAGAGAGTGCATCGTTAACATGTTCAAAGTTGACCAGCAGTCGTTTGATTTTAAAAATGAGGGAAGTGTCATCTGCGAACAATACAATCTTGTGATTATCCCTTATGTGATAAGGTAAGTCATTTATATAGATTAGAAACAAGAATGGACCTAGAATTGAACCCTGCGGAACGCCCATAGTGACCGCAGATCCTGCAGATCTCTTGCCATTTATATCAACCCTCTGAATTCTATTATTAAGATAGGAAGTCAGAAGGTCGAGAGCCCTGTCCCTCATACCATAGTGGTGCAGTTTCCTGATGAGAGTATCATGATGGACGCAATCGAAGGCCTTAGACAAGTCGCAGAAAATGCCAAGAGCATCCTGCGACTCCTCCCAAGCCTCGAAAATGCTCTTCAGCAATTCCACGCCCGCGTCTGTAGTTGAACGACCCTTCGTAAAACCAAACTGTTTCAGATGAAATAAATTACATGAATTGAAATGTCCTAACATTTGTTTTAAAATTATTTTTTCAAAGATTTTGCTCAATGTAGGTAATATCGAAATAGGCCGAAAATTCGTGGGATCAGTTGTGCTGCCAGATTTGAACAGTGGAATCACTTTGCTAAGTTTCATCAGATCAGGAAATATACCAGATGCAATACAAGAGTTAAAAACAATTGCTAAAAAGGGTGAAATAACATCAATTATTGAAGACATTGTATGTACTGATAATCCCCAAAGATCAGTAGTTTTTTTTACATCAAGTTCTTTAAAAGATTCCAAAATGTCTTTAGGGCTAACAACTGTGAATTTAAAGTGTTTATCACATTCTGGTACACATTCTTTTAGTATTGAGTAAGCAGAAGTGGAGGACGACGATGACAGAGTTTTGGTTGTTAAAAAGGGAATATTAGTGAAGAAGTTTTCAAACTCTGTTGCCACCTCCACGTCTGCCCTAATATCTGCATCATCGATTTTTAGATGGAAGTCACGATTCCGTACTGTCGTTCTTCCCGTTTCAGAATTAATAATATTCCAAGTTGTTTTAATTTTATTTCCAGAAGATTTTATTTTATTTTTAATGTGTATGGCTTTTGCTGAGGAACAGGCTCTTTTAAAAGTTTTAGAATAATTCTTAACAAATTCTTTAAAAGTTTCATCATGGTTATATGTTTTTTCATGATACAGTTCATATAACCTCAACCTACTTTTGTAAATACCTGGTGTTGCCCAGTCACTAAATATAACGCGATCATAAACAGGCAATGTTTTTGAGGTGAATACCTTCCTAAATTCACAATTGATGAGGTTAAATAGTAAAGTATATGCTTGGTCCGGGTCAGTGTGATAAGGCAAACCCGGTAGTTTTTCCATTAAATTATTTTTAAATTGTTCTAAGCGACTTGTGTTAACAGGAATAAAACTCATAAGTTTTCTTTGAACTCTGATTATTTTCTGAGGGAAAGTGACCAACTGGCCACAGTGATCAGAGTCCAACTCATTTACAATTGAATGGCTAGAAGGTCTTAAATTTGTAAAAATATTGTCAATACAGGTAGCGCTAGTGGCAGTTATTCTAGTTGGCTCAAAGAATGTATTGTACAAATTATAGGATTTTAATAAAGTTATAAATTTATTTACTGCAGCAGATTTTTCCAATATATTAATGTTGAAATCTCCACAGACAACAAGTGTTTTATTACTGTTACAAGTCTTTAATAATACTTCTTCCATATATTTCTCGAAAATATCATATGAAGCACATGGGGGCCTGTACACGCTCATTACAATGAACTGCTCAAGCTCAATGCAAGCTATTTCAATAACTCGCTCAACAGAGAGGCTCACAATATCCTTACGTTCTTTAAATTTCATATTGTTACGAACAATTATTAGAGAGCCACCACGTATCATATTAACTCTGCTGAACGAGCTGGCAACCTGGTGGTTGTTAAAGCTGAACATGAACTGGTGGACTTTTAACCAATGTTCAGTTACACATAGGATATCAATATAATTACAGTTCATGAACAGCTCCAGTTCCAATTCCTTACCTATCACACCCTGTATATTTTGATGAACGATTTTTAGAGTATTATTATTACATTTATTTAGGTTACTGCAATTTGATGGGTGTGATATTAAAGAACTTTGTGTAACATTAAGATGATTTAAACCTTTATTTAAATTATCTTCATTTGTTAAGCAAGAGGTTTCCTCTATTGTCCTAAAAGTGTCCAGTGAATACAGTTTATTCTTTAATCTACCCCGTAACACTTCATTGGTGACCCCGAGAAGAACACAGAAGCCTGACGATACAATCATCATGTCAACCGGAGCAGCAGAAGCAACGACTGGAGGAGCGTCGGCAGAGAAACAGGACGTCTGCAGAGTGAGCGTCAGATTGCCGCCATTCTGGCCAGAGGAGCCAGCACTTTGGTTCGCCCAGGTTGAAGGTCAGTTCACGATCGCCGGTATTACGGCCGACAGCACAAAATTCTATACCGTCGTGGGCCAGCTTGATCACCGATATATGGTGGAGGCGCGGGACATTATCGAAAACCCGCCAGCCCAGGACAAGTACGTAAAGCTAAAGGCCGAGCTAATACGTAGGCTCTCCGACTCACGCGAAAAAAGGGTGCAACAAATCCTCACCCACGAGGAGCTAGGCGACCGTAAACCCTCCCAATTTTTAAGGCACCTTCAAACCCTGGCTGGACCAAATGTGCCAGAGGCGTTTCTGTCCACGTTGTGGGCGAGTAGGCTGCCAACCAACATCCAGACGGTTATCGCGTCACAGCCTAATCTTGCCCTCCAGTCTGTCGCAGATTTAACCGACCGCGTGCACGAGATCGCGCCTGCGCCCGCCCCGGCGCTCACATCACCTCCCGCCGTGGCAAGCACGAGCACCTGCAGCGAGATCAGCGAGCTGAAGCAATGTATAGCTGAGTTAACAAAACAGGTAGCGGCGCTTCAAACACGTGGTCAGGTACATCACCACTCGCGATCCTCTGACAGGTTCAGGCGGGGTGGCAGACAACGGACCCCTAGTCGGGGCGGCCGCTCGCGCTCCAGAGGCCCGTGGAACGACGATCACTGCTGGTACCACAATAGTTTTGGAGACAAGGCCACGCGGTGCACAACGCCGTGTACGTTCGCGGGAAATGCCACCGGCAGCCGGAAGTAGCGGCAAATGGCTGCCCCAACAAACCACGCCGCCTATTTGTCACAGATCGGTCCACTAAAACCACGTTTCTAGTGGACACAGGGTCCGATCTTTGTGTGTACCCACGTACAGCACTACAGCAGCGGCGCAGCAAGACGACGTACCAGCTTTACGCGGCCAACGGAACCGCCATCAACACATACGGTTGGGTCGAGCTCCATTTAAACTTAGGGCTCCGCCGTGTGTACTCATGGAAGTTCGTGGTCGCTGACGTCACAAAACCCATCATAGGCGCCGATTTCCTGGCGCATTATAATATATTGGTGGATTTGAAGCATTACCGCCTCATCGACGGGCTAACCCAGCTATCCTCCACAGCGTCTCTAGCAACCGGTTCAGCAGCTGACATTGCCTCAGTGAAGTCGGTTGGTGGCAACACAGAGTACCACGAGCTTCTTCGGCAGTACCCGGAGATCACACGGCCTGCGGGAAAACAGAGGCAGGTTAGTCACGGTACTGTGCACCACATCCGCACCACACCAGGGCCGCCCATTTTCAGTCGCCCTCGCCGTCTCGCACCAGACAAGCTCAAGGTCGCTCAGAAGGAGTTCGAGGCGATGCTAGCGAGCGGCACGGCACGACCGTCTGAGAGTTCATGGTCCTCACCACTTCACCTCGCTCCCAAGAAGGACAACAGCTGGCGGCCTTGTGGAGACTACAGAGCACTGAATGCCCGCACTGTCCCGGACAGGTACCCCATCCCGCACATACAGGACTTCTCACATCAGCTGGCTGGCAGCAGAATATACAGTAAAATTGACCTAATTAAAGCGTACAACCAAATACCTGTCCAGTCAGCTGATATCCACAAGACAGCAATCACCGCACCGTTCGGGCTGTACGAGTTCCCGTATATGACGTTTGGTCTCAGGAACGCAGCGCAGACATTCCAGCGTTTCATGGATGAGGTGCTCCGTGGACTGCCGTTCTGCTACTGTTATTTAGATGACATTCTTCTGTTCTCAGAGACGGCAGCCCAGCACACCGAGCATCTGCACCAGCTCCTGAAGCGGTTATCTGACTACGGCATCCTAGTTAACTCTGCAAAGTGTGAGTTTGGCCAGACCTCCATCACCTTTCTAGGGCATGAGTTGTCCGCAGAAGATATTCGTCCCCTGCCGGAGAAGGTGCAGGCGATCCAGGACTATCCAGCTCCCAAGACCGTCAAGGAGATGCGTCGCTTCCTGGGTATGTTCAATTTTTATCGCCGCTTTGTACCAGAAGCCGCTCGCTTGCAGTCGCCGCTAAACATTGTCCTCTCAGGGCCTAAAACCAAAGGAAATTAGCCAATTAGCTTGTCGGAAGAAATGCTACATGCTTTTAATGCTTGCAAACATGGTTTGTCCCAGGCTGCCTTGCTAGCACACCCAGACCCCAATGCTGAGCTTGCTATATTTACAGACGCATCAGATACCTCAATAGGCGCAGTACTAAAGCAGAAGGCAGGTAATTCATGGCGACCACTAGCATTTTTCTCCAGGCGTTTGTCCGCATCGCAGAAGAAGTACAGCCCATATGACAGGGAGCTCTTAGCCATCTACGACGCAGTCCGATACTTCCGGCACATGGTTGAAGGTAGACACTTCACCATATACACGGATCACAAACCCCTGTCATACGCGTACGCGCACAGTAGGGAGAATTGCTCACCGAGGCAGTTTCGTTACCTGGACTACATAGCCCAGTTCACCACGGACATCCAGTTTGTAGCGGGCAAGGACAATGTTGTGGCGGACGCACTGTCACGAGTAGAGGCGATAACACTGCCATCGCTCGATTACACGGCTCTTGCACATTCCCAGGAAAGCGATCCTGAGCTTCAAGGCCTCCTGGCGAGCAACAGCACATCGCTCAAGATGGAAAGAGTGCGCTTCCCCGACTCAGGGGCGGAGCTGCACTGCGATGTCTCCACCAGTAACACCCGCCCTTATGTTACAGAACCCTTCAGAAGGCAGGTGTTCCAGAAGCTTCATCAGCTGAGCCACCCTGGCAGGCAGGCCACGGTCAAATTGATTTCCGCACGCTTCGTTTGGCCTGGCCTGAAGAAGGACTGCAGGGCCTGGACCAGAGAGTGTATAGAGTGCCAGAGAAACAAGATCACGCGGCACATATCCTCTCCCACCTCTCCTTTCCCTGTTCCTTCCCAACGTTTTTCCCATGTCCACATGGACATAGTAGGGCCGCTAACAATCTCAAATAATTTCAGGTATTGTCTCACCGTCATCGACCGCTTTACTCGCTGGCCTGAGGCATATCCCATCGCCGACATCACGGCTGAGACATGCGCCCGCACCTTCATCGCTGGCTGGGTGTCTCGCTTCGGCTGCCCACATCGCATCACTACCGACAGGGGCAAGCAGTTTGAGAGCAAGCTGTTTGGCTCCATCGCAGCGCTCCTCGGTAGCCAACATCGGCCAACCACGGCGTACCACCCAGCCTGCAATGGCATGGTCGAACGCCTACACCGCCAGATGAAGGCGGCCATCCGATGCCATACGGACACCAACTGGTCCGAGGCTCTTCCTCTGGTGCTGCTGGGTATCCGCAGCGCCTGGAAGGAGGACATAAAGGCGTCAGCAGCCGAGTTAGTTTACGGGGAGCCCCTCAGACTACCAGGGGAGTTCATAAGCCCTTCACTCACCGGCACCGTAGACTACACCGACTTCGCGGCGAGACTCCGACTTCTGATGGCGAAGCTGTCACCAGAACCGGCGAGTCGACACGGCGAGAAGCCGTTCTATGTGCCCAGCAGTCTAGCTGCGGCAACCCACGTCTTCCTTCGTCATGACGCCGTGCGCCGACCACTCGACCCACCTTACACCGGGCCATTCAAGGTGCTAAAAAGGGGCGACAAAACTTTTAAAATTGAGGTTAAGGGGAGAGAGACAACAGTCACTGTAGATAGGTTGAAGCCCGCTTACCTCAACAACGACATCAACAGCACTCCCAGCTCGACGACAACATCAACGGGGGCAAACACGCCTCCGCCGCCAAACAACATCGTCGAGAGAAAAACCCGCACCGGTCGCACTGTACGATTTCCTGATTACTATCGCCCGTAATTAGTAACCACGGTCTCAGGGGGGGAGTAGTGTAGTGGTTAGAACGATTAGTTTCTTAATTATATCTCTTAAAAGCTAATTGTAAACACTACACACAACACATTACATAACCTAACATAATTCCTCGTTCGACATGTCAGCTGTCATATTTACGTTTTGTTCGTCATAGACAACAAACGAGGAATTATTGTCTATACCATGGTTAGCACATTATATATTATTCACAACAATTACTTATTTACTATATTTATAACACACAAAATATCTATGGACATATTTCTATATATATTACAATTATTATTACACACAGTTATTTACACTCCACAACTTTATATATGTAAAACGAATGCACGTCCAGATTGGGGAACGAAACACACATTCGGGCACGGTCGGAAATCTTCGGAACCGATCGTGGCCGGACCGTGATGTGCATTATTTTGAACCCACTGGGAGAGGTCAACGACCCCAGTGTTCGACCTTGCCTCAAGGCGAATGCGCGCTCGGTATAGCGACACACATAGCTTCCAGAACTTTTGAGAACGCTAGTCTCACCCAGTCAGCTCCAACTATTTTATATGTTCTGTTTTACTTGTGCAAATTGTCCATAGTCCTTATTGTTGTTTTTGTACCTGTAATTGTTTTAAAGAAGTGCCGTGGTAGGCAGAAATACAAGCAGTTTTACTGAATACAGTTTATTCTTTAATCTACCCCGTAACACTTCAGACCCATGTGTGCCCGTCAAAGGCCCTGTCGAATTCCAGTAACAGTCAAACAATCCCTTCGTAACAAAATACATCTCTTCACAAAAACAAAGCTCTTACAAATGCTAGCCAGAGCACCCGTGGCACCCCGTTGTTTTACTGTGTGTCCCAAATCCGCACGTGCACAGCAAATTTACGCCAAATTGATTACCCAAAAAAGCTTTTAAAATGGCAACAATTGTTCCCATGGAACGGGACGGTAACTGCTTATTCAGAGCAATAAGTCACCAAATTAATTACATAATATGGCTTACCTTCGACCACTTGTCTATACGACAAGAACTTGCTGAATATGTTTCGGTTAACCGAGGTGGCGACAGAATTCACTTAGCACTTCTTAATAATATTCAAGGCTTTCTTCCTAACAGCAATCTTTCCCAGGAACAAAGGATAGCAAAATACATAACGGCACAGTTCAACGAAATGGTTTGGGGAGGAGAGGATATTCTGATCACCGCGGCCGAATTTTATCTTGTAAATGTAAACGTGCACTTTTGTAGCGAAAATACCCTGGTGTATTCACCTGCCGGCGAATCAGTACCCGGCAGCATACACGTGTTCTATAAAGACCAGCACTAAGATAGCTGGGTCACACACGAAGTTGAACAATACAACAATAACACGCAAACTCCAAAGCAGGAATCCTGGCTCAAAAAACACAGCCCCCAAATAATACCACCCGAACAAATAGCATCAACATTACGCTCACCGATGTCAGATGAATTCGCGGATGAGACAGATACACAATACTCAGAAATCCACTTACCGCCGCAATTAAGTACACCTGCCCAGACTTGCGTATTGCAACATGGAACGTCAGAGGGGCTTCGAAACCGGCCAAAAAGATAAAATAGATGCTGAACTTTATCAAAGGGGGATTCATGTAGCATGCCTACAAGAAACAGGGATGAACTTAGGAACATTCTACTCCACACACTACGAATGGCATTTATCTGGAACCACAGGCAAAGCACATCGGGGACTTGCAATTCTAATTAGAAAGGACGCCCAAGTAGAAACGAAAAACAGGAAAAAAGATTCAGACGCGATGTCGATTGCTCTTAAACCTTGTATGGGAAGTGACGAGCATGCTTCTCTTTATATAATCAACTCTCACATCAACAGCTGTACTTCTAAAGCAACCAGATCTTTCACAGGTGTATTAAACTTGATCAGACAAAAACCTAGAACACACGCTAGTAATCCTAGGCGACTTTAACGCCCATATTGGACGACAAGATACAAAAAGTTTCCAACGCAAAGGGCTAATTGACCTAAATTTCCTTCATGACTATTCCAACTACCACGGGGAAATGTTAATGGATATAGCCAACAGGGAAAAATTGCAAATAGAAACGACAAATGCGAGATCATCATGCAGGACATCATGGTCGAAGGGTACTCAGAAATCCCAATTGGACCACATTACATACAACCACACACAACAGAAAAATTCTTCCACTTCATTAAAGGTGAATGGGCCCATAGGGGTACCTCCGACCATAAAATAATCTGGGGACAGCTAAGAACAAGTCGAATCGTAAACAAAACTTCGGTTTTGACTCACAGGCGCCGCGAACCACATCTGTTACATGCAGTAATGCAGTATAAGGTAAATCTAAGAAAGTCGGCCGACCTGTTTACACCTGGAATGACAACCTAAAGCAGGACATGAAGTACTTCGACATGGAAATCAACTTTTGGATGGAAACGGCCGAAGATCGAGTTAAGATCAGGAAGGCTGCTAGCGTGATTTACAAGAAATCAGAAACGGATAGTAGCGAGAGCTAAGAGGAAGACACTGGAAACAGCAACGTGAAACACAGCATAGCAGTGATACAGAAAAGACTCAAGAAAGCAACTGGACCTGAGCCAACCTGGCAGCGACGTTGTTAAAAGATGCCCTCCCATAGATGAATTACCCGTCTCTCCACTATTCCATTGCTTGCTCAAGGATGCATATCCGGTAGGCTCTAATAATCCTTCCTATCCTAAGGGCACGTGTTCCTAACCATTACCGCGCCCCCCGGTCTACTCTTTGATATGCAATGGTCTCTGTAGTCCCATGAAACATGAGGCTCCAGGGACTAGTGCGAATCCTTGGGTTCCGAGAACCATGAAAACAAATGTTTTTATTCAGTTATTTCTTATTATTAATGAATATTAAATCTGATTATCAAAACGCTATATTATTTGCAATATCTTAACACAGAACCTGGGACGGTAGCTTTTCTACAATTAGGCTAATTAGTAGGATTTTGGTGGTAATGGTTTCAAGGTATTAAAATTCTTTGGTTTTGGTTTGTCTAAAAAAAAAACATCTAAAACTATACTCAAAAAGACATAAAAAATAAAATCATAAAAAAAGAACTTAATTTCTAACATGCCTATGCCTTTATCGGTCCGAGCTTGTCCGGCCGTGCACGGTGCATGGTGCACGACTCAAAGCGACAGCGCGCTGGCTTACAGCAAGACGATGCATCCAATCCATCCTACCTACCTACCTATCCTCTTGTGCAGCACTTGCTCGCGCGCGCGACCTGACTTTGTACGGCATAAAAAGTAAAATCACATTCAAGTGTAAGCTACCTTTGTGTGTCGCTAATACAAATGAATGATATCGAAAAAAAATAATCTCTAAACATAGACAAATAAAGGTAAAAAAGTGGTTTGAAATGAGTAACTTTTACTTTTTTTTTGATGGGAAATCATCAAATAACTTCTCCCGCTCTGGGCGGAGCGGGAGGGTGTGTCAGACTCTTACTGATTAAAACCCACCCGTATTCCTTCCTGTTGCCTGTGTTGCCAGGGGCCTCGGTGACCCTTTAGTACCTTCCCGCGACCCCGGCAGGCATCGGCGTTAGTGGACCCCTACATTTTTGCTGAGGCCATCTCTTTGAGGTGCGCGTGGAATACAACGCGCCGTCGACCCGGGCTTGGTCCTTACCGGACGGTGAGCCACCCATTGCTCACCGTCCGCAAGCCCGCGCCTATGGTGGTCGGATATCCGCCCGGGATTCCCGACGCCCAGGGCGTCTCCTGCGGCGGCTAGAGGCGAGAGGGCGCGAAATTTGCCTTTTCCTCAACCGTCCCGCCTCCTCCTTCGCAAGCATTAGTGCTTCGCAGAAGGAGGTGACGGCTGCCCATGCCCACTCGCTCCTTACCATGACCTGAACCAGGGCCGGACGCGAGAGATCTCTGCTGCCGATCGCCTCCACGAGGACACGGCGGTGCTCTGCCCAAGCCGGGCAGGCCTCCACCGTATGCTCCACCGTGTCCTCCGGGCGATCCACACAGTGGTGACACCCGGGCGTTTCCTCCCGCCTTATCCGACACAGGAACCTCCCGAAGCTGCCGTGTCCGGTGAGGACCTGAGTCAGGCGGTAGGTGAGGACGCCGTGGTGCCTCTCTAGCCACTTCTCAAAGAGGGGTCTTATCGCCGCAATCGTGGCGTGCCCAGCACTGGGTTGCGACAACCGTACTCTCCATGTCGCTGTCCACTGTCGCGATTTCTCGCGGCAGCGGAGTTACGCCCCGGCGTTTCGACTCCTCCCGCCACTCCCATACGTGCGCGAGGGCTTTTGCCTCCAGATCCCATGGCGGCAATCCGGCAAGGAGGCTCGCTGCCTCACAGGAGACCGAGCTGTATCCCCGGACCATCCGGATGGCTATGACTTCTTGGGCCGCGCTCAACCGACGGGCTGGCCGCAGCGCCAGAGAACGCGCCCATACAGGAGCCCCGTAGAGGGCCATGGACCACACGACCCCCGCGTAGAGCCTCCGGCAGGAGGCGTTTGGACCCCCTAGATTGGGCAGGAGCCGCTTCAATGCAGCGCCTGCCCGCTCCAGTTTGGGAGCCAAACGTCGGAAAACTCCACGAAGTTCCACGGGCTGTCAAGGACGTTTCCCAGGTACTTCATTGTCGACTCGACGCCGATGGAAACCCCTCCTACCGTTATTTGGGACCCCGACGGTGGTGCGTTCCGAGAACCATGAAAACAAATGGCCTCAAACTTGTGTAGGGCCACCTCGAGTCCCAATTTCCGGATCCTTTCGACGATTGTCGCAACCCCGCGTGCCGCTAATTCGGCCGCCGCCTGGTCCGACCTCCCCTGTGCCAGGACCGACGTGTCGTCAGCGTAGCACACTACGTTGACGCCGCTAGGGAGGTCAGCGCGCAGCACCCAGTCGCATCCGATGTCCCACAGATGCGGCCCCAGGACCGATCCCTGTGGGACACCACACGACATCTCTTGCCGGTTCCACACTCCCTAGTGACTGGGGTAGATGACGGCCCTGTCCGTCAGATCGGCGAAATGAGTAACTTGTGCGCACAATGTTTTATACATATTATACAGACGATGTTGGTATAACACTGTATTATACAGTTTAAAAGAATTCCAACCATATAATACAGCTTTTACTTGGGACTGCCAGGCAGCCTGTGGAGTATCGAGGCAGATTTCTTACACCACAGTCATTGCCGAGGCACTACAGAAGCGCGGCACTCGCATACCCTGAATGCGTTATTTTATTGGATACGCAAAGCATTATAAGCCTTTTCAGTATATGTGAACCACAGGGCACCTGATTACAGTGCTGTGCAGTATGCCCTAAAAACGGCGTCATAGGCCTAGCCCTAGTTAGTAACCTCTTTTCAAACGAAAATATAAACTCACCCAACTACTTAACATACGCAAATAAAGAACCATGTCGCAAACCATATGACGAAAAAATCAGAAAGATAATAAATCGAACGCCAGACTTACATGACGTCACATCAAATAAGAATTAAATAAGCCTGTGCATGTAAAACTCATTACACACTCTGCCTGTTTCGATATTATGTATGATCTTTCATGTGATTAGGATTACAGTTAGATAGAACTTTCTGTATTTATTTATACTGGATTGGGATTTGTAAGGGATGATATGAAAGAAAAAAGCGTGATTGATAACGTGACTGTTGACAGGGGAGAATTGAAGTAAAAAACGTGTTGCGAGAACCCCACGTAACATGAAACTTAAGATGATGATCAGAAATATTATGTATGGAGAAACTATCCAGGAGTAGGTACTAGGTTATGAATAAGTTTTGATATGTAAATACTTCATAGTAATGATAATATTGGCACTCGTTTGTGGAATGCATTGCCAGTTGAAATAAAACGCGCGCAGTCGTTATTCGTATTTAAAAAGACTCATAAGGAACATTACTGTCTTGTCGTTGTGATCTTGTTCTCTTAACTATAATTATCTATAGTCTACATTTATTTTCGTTGCTTATAAATTTAATATGTGTGTATTTATGTATATATTATTTAGGATATTTATATATATCTGTGTATCAATTCTAGTATATTGTATTTATTTTTTGCACCAATGACAGCCCCACTTTATGTCCAGGCAAACCACTGTCCATTCCATGGTTGCCTGGATAAGATCGCAGAATGCGATAAGGCCGCCCATTGTATATTTTGTAGTGTTTGATTTATTTTTTGTTACGTATTTTTGTGGCGTATAAGTATTAAACAATTTCAATAATATTTTTTGAACTCAGCTTCACTAGACGCTAAAAACTAATCATATATATGTAATAATAGGTCTTTAGCTATGTAATTGGAGATTTTCTAACCAGCATTTTCAGATTTAATTGTCTGTGGATTGGCGCGCAATTGAAATTCAAATAAATTTTATTCGAAAGCCGTGTTCATTTAATTTCAAATTCAGTCTTTGTTTTTAGATAGATTTTTATTTTTATGAAATTGTGGTAGTTTTAGGCGCCAAGGATAAACTGAAAATTCATACAATTTTCGAATATGAGTTCCTACGTGGAAATACCGCTGCGCAAACAACAAACATTAACGACGTGTACGGGCCTAACACTGCTTGCATAAACACGGTCCATTATTGGTTCAATCGTTGTAAATCTAGAAATTTTTAGTTGAAGAACGAGCCTCGCGGTCGGCTGGTGACCATTGTCGAAAACGACGAATTGAAGGCGATAGTGGAAGCGGATCCAACTCAATCTACGGCTGAGCTTGCTGCGGGCATTGGAGTTAGTGTCAAAACAACATTGACGCACTTGCGTCAAATCGGAAAGATAAAAAAGCTAGAGAAGTGGGTGCCACACAAACTAAGCGACCAACAGCGAGACTTACGCGTCGAAGCATGCATAGCAATACTGAATCGGCATAGAAACGAGAGAACTCTAAATCGAATTGTTACCCGTGATGAAAAGTGGATCCTGTATAAGCGTTCGTCTCAGTGGTCGGACCCGGGTACAGCACCATATCAGTGCGCTAAAAAAAAGATTACTCATAGGAAGATGATGGTGACTGTCTGTTGGACCAGTGCCGACTTGTACATGATAGCTTCTTACCAAATGACACAACAGTGACGGCAGATGTGTATTGCCAAGAGTTGCAAACTTTGATGGAGAAGCTCGCAATTCAACAACCAAGACTGGTCAATCGCTCTTCCCCTTTGCTTTTCCACGACAACGCGCGAGCTCACACTTCACGACAGACCATCGCAAAGCTACAAGAGTTACAGCTGGAAGCTATCCGTCACCCACTTTACTCACCGGATCTTGCCCCAACAAATTTCTACGTTTTTCAAAATTCTCTTCTTCTGTCTCTTTTTTCATCTTTTTAAGTGGGAAAAAATTTTGCACCCGAGAGGCAGTACAAAATGCTTTCGCTGACTTCATCGCCTCCTGTCCAGCAGACTTCTACAGTAAAGGGATAAACAAACTGCCATCAAAATGGCAAAATTGTGTAGATTATTTGGGCCAGTAATTTGAATAGCTGAAATAAAAAAAATACCAATACAAATCTCCAATTTCATAGGTAAAGACTATTTTGTTTTCATTTCTTAACCTAAATAAACAGGTAAGACCACAATATTACGTTTTCTTAAATTCTTCGCGTTCAATACAATAACGCATTCAGGGTGCTGATGGGGTTGTCCCGATACTGCAGCGCGTCAGGGATGTTTGCTGAAGCTCGCGTTGACTGCTTCTACACTGTGATGCGGGAGCGGTGCGCATCCCTGGTTAGTAGGGTGCGGGGCAGCACCATCAGCAGCCTCTCTATGGTAGCAAGCATACTAGATTATGCGTTTGTGAATCACTGCTGTGGGGTATCGGCTGGGCCTGTCAACTTGCAGCAGTGATGTCACATATTGTTTGTGTTAATGTTTTGCTAACATAGTTTGTAAGTATTTTATTACTAACACTTGGAGTCTTGTTACTAGTCTTGTGTCTTGGAGTGTTGTTGTTGGAATTAAATGAAATATATTATTATTTTCTTTTATTTCACTATTTACACATACAATTGTATTTTAAATATTAGAATATAAAAGAATATAAAACATTTAAGAATATAAAAAAATGGTAGCCTACCGGTATCGGGAACAGGGTCCAAGCTACCGGCGGGCAGGGCTCCAGTGAGAGGAACCTCCTAACAATGCGAGCCTCTTGGCAATTGAGCCATTGGCTGATACGACTATCGGCACAATTATTGCTGAATCCACATCCCACATGTAGACAACCTAGCGAGCCAAGGCAAGATACTTGATTTGTTTATCTTTCTCGACTTTCACGAGGTTCCCGTCATGAGGGACTGTTATGTCAACAATCATTGCGCGCTGCTCTGTTCGATCCACCACCACTATATCAGGCTTATTTGCAATAATAGATCTGTCAGTGATGATGGATCGACCCCAGTAATATGTGATATTTCCGTTTTCGAGAAATGTGTCGGGCACATACCTGTAGTACGGCACTTCAGATTCCACAAGGCAAGTGTATTTCAGAGCAAGTTGCTGATAGATAATCCTGGCTACAAGGTTGTGTCTATAGGAGATATGTCGGATTGATTGCCCCGGACGGTGGCATGCCCGAAACACGTCAACCGTGCCGTCCTTCACAATAAATCTCTGGTAATTCTTTGTCATCATAACTTCATCCATAATTGCACAGACAAAACCTTCGGTTTCCCCAAAGAGGTCACCAAAACGCAGCCAGGCTACGGACGCTAAAAAATCTACATCGGGTTCATGTAGGGCCCAAAAAAACCTCTGTGAAGCTCCTTACTGTGCCATACCTCTCTGCGATCGTTAGTGTCAAGCACTACAGGCTTGCGCCAGTTCTCTATAGCTAAGGAGGGTGGGGTGAGGCCCTTGTCCACTGCGACCACATCTCGATGTATCCCCACGTCTTCGGCTTCTAGGATATATTCCCTGAGACTCCATACCTCACGATTGTGGAGGGTCTTAGCATTTAAAAAGCCTCGACCTCCACACTTTCGCGGGATATACAGTTCATTACTGGTGACCGTGGATGATGCATTCGATATGCAGTCAGCAGCGTATAGACCCTCCTATCCAGGGCGTCGAGTTTGGTCTGAGTCCATTTAAGTATGCCAAAAGAGTACATCAAAACCGGGATGCCCCAACCATTGAACGCCTGATAGAAGACTATTAAATACTTTCTTCAGGTGGCCAAAAAAGCGTTCCTTCAACGATTGCTTCGTGTCAGTAACACTGATGCTCAACGCTTCCGACATTCTCAAATACTTGTAGGTTTCGGATGCGGAGAGGGTTCTAATGAGGGCTTTTTTTTTTGAAAAACTTTGCCCCACACTAGGAATTTCTTCCTGTATTGTGGGTGCGTTTACAAACATAGAAACTCACAAACACAAACACCCAGACCCAGAACAATTACTTGCAGATCATACAAATACTTGTTCCGTGCGGGGATCGAACCCGCGACACGCTGCGTAACAGTCGATCGCTCAGCCATTACGCCAACCGTGTCGTCAAATGCTTAGGAATCCGAGAGTTAGGTTCCCACGGATTCCATAAGAACCCCTCATTTTACATGCATGACCGCACATTTATCCACTCCAAATTCCGCTACTGAACGTTTCAGTTATTTTTAGTAGCTCCATCAGTTGCAAATTATTGGAGGCAAAAAGTTTTACGTCATCCATGTAGAGGAGGTGAAATATAACCTGACCACCTCTCCTCAAACTAGACCTGAATCCTCCAGCAGTATGCTTAGAGGATTCAAGGCTAAGGAAAACCAAAGCGGACTCAAACTATCGCCCTGAAATATGCCTCGCTCGATCATTATAGGCTCGCTATTTCCCTGGATATTTTGACAGCCTGGATAGCGAAGGACCGTCCCCCATTGCCCCATACATGACATCAGGAAGGTGCACAGAGTTGCATCTACTTTATTCAACTCCAGCACCCTCATGAACCATGTATGTGGCACAGAGTCATAGAGTCATAATCTATCCAACATGTTGACAGATCCTTTCGGGAACAATGAACCTTGTGGCTTATGGCTATATCAATGAGGAGTAGCTCCTTAGTACCGCAGGACCCGTTTCTACATCAATTTTGAGAGGCAGACATGATGGAGTTGGTGTCTATATGTTTGTTAATTTTAGCTCTCAAAATGGATGTAAGAACTTATAATAGACCGTCGGTAAACACGTGATTGGCCTGTATTTTTTGGGTTCCGCGGTGCTACCTGATTTATGGAGCAGGTGGGTAACTCCTGTCGGAATTGGGGTAGCGAACCAGAGTCCAACGCAGTCTGGTACTGAGCCGCCAAGCGAGCGTGCGACCTTAAAAACCATTTGAGCCAGAAGTTGTGCAGCCCGTCCGGCCCTGGGGACTTCCAGTTAGGTAACGGACGGACTGCACGAGCTACATATTGGGGGCAGATGGTAATGGTGGTGGTCAATGCGCTCTGTGATACGAGTCATATAGTCCTGAGGGCAGATATCAGTCCCTGAGAACGCCCGCCTCACAAAGCGCATCACTCTATGTTATCTATATCTATGTTAGAGGGTTTGGTTTCCGCACTTAGTCCTTCAGGTGGACCATTGTGCGTGGGCCATGGCGGCCGTTTTGGTGGTTATTCCAGCCAGCCCACCTCCCTCCAGAAGTTAATAACATCTCCTGGTCTGTTTAGAATTTCTGTGTAGGATTTGGGTGCCCCGAGGGTTTCTGTTATAATGTGGGTGACGCCAGTGCATTCGAAGAGCATATGCGCAACGGTTTCCTCTGCCTCCATGCAAGCCCTGCACAGAGGGCTGTCCGTTATGCCTATTGTGTGGAAGTGTTTGTTTAGCGAGCAGTGGCCCGTGATGGTCCCCGTCAACAGGCGCAGGCCGGTCCTGTCCAGGCGTAACAAGCGCCTGGTTAACTTACTATCCAAGAATGGCATAGCCTGCTTGGACTGTCTGCACCCCTCTGCCGAGGACCACCAGCTCTCCGCTTGTGTGTGGGTGAGCTCCTGTAGCCACCTGCGTAGTTGGTTGAAGGGGGTGGCCACGTTCTGCTCCAGTCAGCTGCGTCGTTGCCCAGCGATTCGCTGTGTCCTTTTATCCATTGCAGTGTCACTGTGTTGCGGTTGAATACTTATGACATTCTTGTGTTAATCTCGAAGTACTGTGTTTCTTCCCTAGGGATTGGAGAACTGAGGCGCTGTCGGAGAGTATACGTAGATGAGTGTCCGTGACTCTCCTGGCTTCTATTGCATACGCCGCTTGTATAATGCCCACACACTCCGCCTGGTAGACGGTGTTGAACATTCCCAGCGGGCAGGATATGTTTATGTTAAGGACGTGTGAGAAAATGCCAGCTCCGGTTCCAGAGTTGGTCTTTGATCCATCGGTGTATACTCTTACCTCATACGGGCCTGAATAGTCGCACCGTTCTTCTGTGAGTATTATGTTGTAGTGCTTTTGGAAACAGTGTAGTTTTGGGGCTCTGTCGCAGGGTGATGCCATCATCGGTCTTCGTTTGATCGCATCCTCCCTTATGCGTATGTGCTTGACTCTAGAGTCTTTGCTAAGGTTTCCTGTTACGTTAAGCCTAAAGGCGGCCAGGGCCGCCTCCTCTCGCACGATAAGGTGCAGAGGCGGCAATCCAAGCATCGCCTGTAGGGCGGCGGTGGGCGTAGTTCTCATACAGCCTGTGATTGCTACACAAGCAAACCGTTGCAGTTTTTCGAGATATTTTTGGGCTGTGCTCAGGTCTCTCCTGGGCTACCAGACTAGTGAGCCGTATGTGATAGTTGGCCGGATGAACGTGGTGAATAGTCAGTGGGTAATCTTGGGGTTAATTCCCCAGTTCCTGCCGAGCAGTCTTTTGCATTTCCACAGCGATATGCTGGCTTTTGTAATGATGTTGTTTGTGTGTTTTGCCCAATTCAACTGTTTGTCCAAGAAAATGCCCAGGTATTTGGTTTCAGTTGATAGGCTTAGGGTGGTTCCAAAGAATCGTGGTAGCTGTAGTAGTGGCAATTCCCTCTTCTTTGTGAAAAGAACCAATTCGATTTTTGTAGGGTTTACTGATAGTTGATACTTATTGCACCAAACCTCTACTATTTTTAAGGCTTGGCGCATAAGTTTGCACAGGGTATTCTCGTGGGTGCCGTTTATTATTATGGTTAAGTCATTCGCGTAGCCTACGGTGGAGTAACCTTTATCGTTGAGTGTTTTAATAAGATTGTCGACAACCAGGTTCCATAAAAGTGGCGAGAGGACGCCACCTTGTGGGCAGCCCTTCACCACTATGGCCCTGGTAGTGTCGTTCACTGTGACTTGTACCGCTCTCAGTTTAAGCATAATTGAGATCCAGCCACTTATGGTCGGGTCTATGCTGTGCCTATCAAGGGCCGTGTTGATGCTATTGAACATTGTTTTGTCAAAGGCTCCCGCGATGTCAATGAAGGCGGCCAGTGCTGAGCATTTGTGATCCACTGCGCATTCAATTTTGGAAACCACGCTGTGCAGCGCGGATTCTGTTGATCTGCCTGTGGTGTACGCATGCTGTTGTTTATAAAGGGGTTTGGCTCGAAGTGGTCCGTCTCGAATGTGTCTATCGCAAAGTCTCTCGAGGGTCTTCAGTAGAAAGGATGTCAGGCTTATAGGCCTATAAGCTTTGGGTTGTGTATAGTCGGTTTTGCCAGGTTTGGGCCACGCGAGGGGTATGTACCTGAGTGCCATGCAGGCTCGATAGATCTCCATCAGCAATGGCACCAGATGATGTACCCCCCACTGCAGCAGGGCTGGGAAAATGCCATCCAGCCCTGCGGACTTGTACGGCTGAAAGGTGTCAATAGCCCAATTTAACCGGTCTTCTGTTACTATGTTGCGGGCTCTGGACCAGTCCTGATCCGTTGGGGTCCATTCTGGTTCAGCTTCCCACCTCCCATCCTCCAGGAGTCTACAGTCTGGGAAGTGGGTTTCGAGAAGGACCTTACAGGTTTCCAGGGCTATTGCGTATCTCTGTTGACAGTTCATAATGATGATCACTTGGCAAAGTGTTTAACGATTAACTGTCAAACAGTTAGTTTCGTATTGGCTAACTTCAGTGACTAACTAGGATGACGTCATAGGCACCCAGTACCGCTGATAGCCACCGTAACACATTTTGACAGATGTTTTTGTATCGATACTGCTAAGATTGCGATTGTGTAAGCTTAGTGGACATCAAATTGATGATCATTTAGTTTGTGGTGGCTTTCGTGAAAGACACTACTCAAAGGTAGTGTTTTATAAATTATAGTGATTAACACCGAAGCCGATAGTAAGTTAAGCGTGTAAATATTACTTCTTATGTTGTTTTATTGTGATTCTTGGTCGTGGCAGAAGTATGGCACGTCTAATATTGCTGGGATTATACATATATTTTAATATACCTAAGTATTTTATACTTATTTTTTTTTATTCATTGATTATTTTATGTGAATATACATACAACTATATTTATTTTGAGAAACAAGTTGAAAAAAACAATAAATAATATCGTTTCAATTATTTTAATATTTACAATAATTTTTATGTAGCATTGCGATGTATTTTTATTTATTTATTTATTAAGGTTTGCCAACAGCTTCGGTATACAATTAGTATTATAACAATTAGCCTTGAACTTACACAGCTACCAATTACAGGTTAACTAGCGCTCTCTAAAATAAGTGGTAACACAGAAAAATAAAAATATAAGAATTAAGATATGGCAAAATGAAGACAAAGAAATTATATGACATTACAAAACAAAACAATTCAGACGGTGTTGCAATTTTTTATTTAAAACTAAGACATAAAATATGGTTAAAACCGGCCAAGTGCATGTCGGACCACGCACACTGAAGGGTTCCGTAGTTGGGAATGTTGGGATGAATTTATCCGAATAGCAAACTTGTAGTTGAGAAACATGTTCTCCCATACATCGCTTCGAACCGTGACTATACGAGTAGTCACGGTTCATTCTCCAACTGCACATTTAAGTTGGTCGACTATTACTCGTAAACTTCTAAAGCCTACTTAGCTGTGATAGTTTTCTTTTTAATTTCATTATATGTACTACTGCCACGATTGTTTTCACATCTCCATAAACAATCATTTAGCCGGCAGAGGGGGGACACTTGACTCTAACACAAATTTGCACTTTAAAGCTTAATATTACGCAAACGGATCCCTGAATAAAAAAGTGGTATTCACAGACCCGCAATAGTTTTGAACGGCCTATCCAACGATACCCCACACCATGGGATAGATGAGAAAAAAAATACATCCTCACATTTGATGCAAGAGAAGTACTTACCTTTAAAACATTTTTTTTAGATATCATTTTACCACTTTTACGGCTTGATTAATATATAATATCTGTGCCAAATTACAGATTTTTAGTACTAAGCCTCTCTCAGCGGGGACAAACTGACACAGGACGGACATGGCGAAACTATAAAGGTTCCTTGTTTACTACGGAACCCTAAAAATATAATCAAAATAAGAAGTAATAATAATATTTAGAGTAGGTATACGCGAGTAATTATGTAACTACAACATATTCCCAAAATATGTACATAGTTATGTAGGTACATACATCATACTAGAGTCCTAACGATGTACATAGCTATATACAGCATCCAAAATGTTCTTCTAATACTTTAACAACTTGTACATTATATACCGTGGTTTAGTTTACCTATTTCGTGGTTTTATTTACCTAACTTTCCTTTAAGGATTTATTTTCACTAAGTTACACTTTATTAGCACAAGTAAAAACACACTATTTCATTTCGCTAGACTGTCGAGTTAAAACTGCAAAAGATTGTATTTACCGCCAGTTTCACGTTTCAAGTATATATAAACCGCTTAATACAAAATGTTCCCTAAAATAAAGTATTCTAGCGCTCAAAAGGCGCTACTCAACTTAGCCGCATAATAGTCGATAATAAATAAAGGGGTCAAGTGTTCGGACGATGAGCACCGTTCCCGGTCTGTTGGTCACCGTAACGTGATGTCCATTTACTGTGATACGTAATACCAATGTTATGAAATTCTCAGTTGTCATCAAAGTTCGGTGTACAACTGAAGCTAGTTAGTCACTGGCAATGAAAAAGATAGCCAATAGCCCTGCTGGGCTGCTGCCAGGATCTTCCTTACCCTAGCGGCTTCGTTGTTTGTCTCTATGGATTCACAGAATTTCCGCCAAGCAGATCTCCTGGCGGTTCTAATCTGTTTTTACCATCGCTGTGGAGCTTGACAGATGTTAAGTCTCTGGAACAGAATTGAGTAAATGGTGTGATAGGAATTCCTTTGGGTATGTAGACGCAGGTTTTTGGCTTGTCTGCACTGTGTGTGTTCAGGATCAGCTTATCTCCGATGTTACCGAGGCCACATATTTTATTATTCCTGATCCAAGGCTCTTGGATCAGTGCGATGGTTCGGGGTGTTACCTCTAGCGCCCTGCGTAAGCTAGCCGTGGCAGTCTGGCTATGCTGGAGGTTTGTGCGCATCACTCTATTAAGCAAATTAGTTTGCCGATGAGCGCTCTGGCCCCACCAATACGACGTTCAATTCTGCACTGCCAAGCTGGTACGGTTGGTTTTAGTCGTGTAGCTCTAATTCATTAGCAAATTTGACGTGAGCTACACGACATACCGATACAACCGCGCAGTATAGAATCGAATGAGTATCGGTGAGGTCTTAGCAGCCATCAAAATAGTTTAACAACTGCGAACCCAGAACCGCCACCAGCGCCCTATTTTTCTTATGCATGGGCAAACGAGGTAAGCGTCGTCTTAGTTCGGGCGACATGAACCAATATTCTCGAATCGCATCCTCCAAAGCACTCCTCAATTCCTCATTGCACTGGGTACTTAAGTTTGTAGCCCTGTCAGCATGATTTATATTTAAGTGAGGTGAAATTACAAGATATGGCTACTCTGCATTTCACTTCGTAGGCGATCAAGTACAGTGTCATCTAACATAATATGATTACGCTGGATAACCCGCACCTGATCCGACAGTCGTTGTGCCGAAACTGGGCATAAATCCAGACTCCGGGCTGCTACTGAGGAGATATTCTTGATGTGAAAACCCAATTATACTTTACCCGACCTGGTAATCAAACCCAGGACCTCATGCTCTGCAGTAGCGTTTGCAACCGCTAGACCAACGAGGCAAGTAAATATGTAGCCAAAATTGCCCTTAGAGAAAGGAAAAACGAATTATGCATTAACTAGATCGTTAATGCATAATTCGTTTTTCCTTTCTCTAAGGGCAATTTTGGCTTCGATTTGTTGGCCAAGATAACTTTTGGTCAAATTCACAAAATAGCTCAATCTGAACCTTCAATCTTCAAAACAAGTGTATCTACTCAGGAATGAAAAAGAAACTCAGCAAATACAAATAAACCAAAAATAAAATGATTTCTGGTACATAAATAAAATTATTGTCGAAACTTATTTCGTTCGCGGAACGATGGTACCGCTCAAGTCCTGTTCAAATAGTATTTTAAAAAGAACGTTATTGTGTCAACATGCCTTTTGAATCAATTTTATTGTTTCATGTTTACCGAAGCAAAACGTTGGGGAAATAACATCTGTTGATAATATAAACGATTTTTGACTTTATGAAGGTAAACGGGATAAATATAACTGCTTAGGATGTCCTTTACCAGTACATCGTGGACGTGTACCTATTTATAAAAGGTACTCTGAGTTAGATTTAGGACAGCAGCTCCCCTGACATCATCTTCTGTCATCACAAGACAGCTGCCTCGCAACCATCGATGCAACGCTCTGCTAGAGTGACGGTCTTCAGCCATTGTCACTCTTATTCGACCTTTTCGGTGATTCCAGTATTTTTTTAACAAACGGGGCGGCGCCACTTGCTGCGCCGTCAAATATTATTTTTTTGTAACCTCTGAAGAATATTTTCTCGCTACCTGTAGTTTCTGTAAACGTTGAAAGAATAATGTTGCAAGAATGGGTTACAGTGACATTTCTGTTATAAGGAATAACACACTTGAAGTAATTCATATATTCCTGCAAGTGGTTTCTGGTCGCAATTTATTGAAAAATAGTAACATTTTCGTAGTTTTTAGGTTTAGATAAAAGCCGACTGGAAGCCGACCGGGAGGGGAGAAGGTTAGGCAGATTGATTGTAGGCGTAAAAAAAATCAGTGCAGATCAGCAGGAATCCGAACTGTCAAAAAAAAAAAAATGCTTGGACGCGTAAAAATACGACCAGGATCTGCAGCAGTTTCTACCTAATCTAACATTCTAAATCGTAAAATTTTTGTCTGCATCACCAAGACAAATCCTAAGGTCAGAAGTAACAGCTCCTCATTAATGCCAATGAGCTGACTTTCCACTAGAAATGTGCCAAGCATGTAGCGATGGATGTATATAAATGTGAACAGCCAATAGGATTGTTTCACCATTTATTTTTTGTTATGTACCTGGTTCTTGTTGACAGGTCTACACTGGCCTTCCATACCCATTTTTTTTTTGTGTTGGATATCATCAAATAACTTCTCCCGCTCTGGCTGGAGCGGGAGGGTGTGTCAGACTCTTACTGACTAAAATCCACTCGTATTCCTTCCGTTTCCTTTGTTGCCGGGGGCCTCAGTAACTCTTTAGTACCTTACCGCGACCCCGGCAGGCATCGGCCCTAGTGGATGCCCACACTTGTGCTGACGACATCTCTTTGAGGCGCGCGTGGAAAACAACGCGCCATCGACCCAGGCCTAGTACTTACCGGACGGTGAGCTACCCATTGCTCACCGTCCGCAAGCCCGCGCCTACGGTGGCCGGAAATCCACCCGGGATTTCCGACACCCAGGCCTGGTCCTTACCGGACGGTGAGCTACCCATTGCTCACCGTCCGCAAGCCCGCGCCTACGGTGGCCGGAAATCTACCCGGGATTCCCGATGTCCAGGGCGTCTCCTGCGGTGGCAAGGGTCGAGAGGGCGCGAAATTTGCCTTTCCCTCAAAACACTGTAATTTGAAAATATTGTAAAAGCCAATAATTAAAAAAAAAGGAACTGTGAAGTTTCTTGCCGGCTCTTCTCCATAGGAACGACCAATTCGAATAGTACACTTGACTCCTGACGTTTCATGTGCCCATGTAGGTAGTGAAATAAAATATCTTGACTTGATTTGATTCACGATGTTTTCCTTGACCGTTTTGAGAGCAGTGCTGATGAAACAATTTACACAAAGTAAAGCGTCTGTGTGGGTACAAACCTAAGATCTATGAATTTATTCAAGTTTTTAATAAGTGGGTGGTTAAGGGGTGCCGAAAACAAGGTCTCATGAATAATATTCAGCCACGTTACGTTATAATGTAATGATATACCAAAAAGGTTCTTGTGCTTTTTGTATTCAATATCGTATAAAAGATGGAAATTGGAACAGATGCGGCCCAATTACTGACAAAAACACAAAAACCGAAAATAGAATTTAGAGTGAATAATGTAATAGATTTAATAATGTCATATTAGAGATAGTACTGTAGGTTGGTAACGAAAGATTACATTATTATTTGTAAAGAATTTAATAAGGTTTTGACTGGACATAAAGGCATTTCTAAGGTGAAAGAATTGTCTCTCTTTATTGATTAAAATGCCAACTGATCATCTACGAGTAAATAACAGTACATCATAATATAGAGAACATCGTAGACCACGATCAAACAAAGCCCCTACTCAAAGATCCGGTATTGCATGAAGTATCTATGCTGAACAAAGATATTGGTAGCCATGGAGCTAGCCCACTGGCGTCGGTTGCTAACCTGTTTTCTATGAATACAAGTTCAAATCGTGAGGACGCACAATATCATACAACATGTGATGGAGATCTTGAAGAAAATTAGAATAGAATAGAATACTCTACACAATAAAAATCACACTCTCATTATACACAATAAAAATCATCAATAAAAATAAATAAAAATATCAATCATCTCTTTATACAGAAAAAAAATTACAGGTAGAAATTTTACATAGGGTGACACAATAGGCGGTCTTATCGCTAAAAGCGATCTTTACCATGCGGACATTATTATCATCATCATCTTCACCATCATCACCTAGCTTTATGGGGTCGGCAAACAGTTTAAACGGAGGCAGCTGAATGTACATGACGCTACTACATAACTGACCTCCACAACCCAGTCCGGTAAGTACTGGGTAGCACGATACCCCTCGGTAAGAGAAGTCAGACTTTCAGGCATCTGACTACCCGCAACGACTGTCAAAGATCTAGGAATGACAGCCAAAGTTAAAAGTCATCACTAAGGAACTGAATTCAAAGGTTCAAGTGAAAAGTTGAATACAGTTTTTATCAAAAACATTGTTTACTTCAGTAACTTTGGTCACGTTACCAGTACGAACAATAAGTCAATGTGTATTAAGAAAACCTATGCTTATAACTGTTATAGTACAGTTTCTTTGTAAACAATCCCTTTGCTTTCATAATGCCATATCGAATGTTTCTTGTTAAAGTCTTGTTCACACTAGCGTTATTTAAGTCAACTTCTTTTTTCCTTCTTCCGTTCGGTGTGTTTGGGGTAGTAAAAAAAATATATATATATTACGTACTTTTCAAATCATTATTCTAAGGTTGTATTGTGTCTATGCAGGATAAAGGCTGATTTTTTTTTCGTCATTTTGAGCTACTTTAATTAATTTTCTTTACATTTTTTCATGTGTCTACAATTTGAATTACATTTTACCATTTTTGTGAAAGATTTCAAAGTTATCCCGTGAACCGCATTCTGGTCAATCTCTTTACTTAACATAATCAGCATTAAAATGTTCCCACTGCTGGGACACAGGTCTCCTCTCGGGCTGTAATCTACCACGCGGACCCAGTGCGTGTTGTTAGATGTCACATGTCTTCGATTTTTTGGTTCTAGGACAATCTGGGAAGAGTAGGGTTTTTGGTTGTCTTTACTGACCCGAATACCAATATTACCTATGCATTCTTTTACAATTCCTAAAGCATTGATTTCTTTGCATTTCTTGTCCTCGCTGTGATTACAACCTTGCTGTTTTATATCAACAAGGGTACAAGCAGTCGATTAGTCCTTTACACAGTGTTGGTACCTAACTAGTTAGCCAAGTTTACATTGACTAATTGTATCATTGTCAGTCACGGTATGCCTCGTGCATAGTTTGTCTTTCAACATTGTCAAGTAATATTGTGTAATTTAATAAAGTTTAGAAGGTAAAAAAAACAGACTGGGACATTTGATTGAAAAAAAAAAAACTTGAGGAATTCTATGTGTGTAATGAAGATCTAATTTTGATTCTCTAACTTCAGTTTTTAACGAATAACACACTGTTGAAATTGCCACATCTCGCGTATCAATAATGCGACTAAAATTATTAATCCTCATAGTTATGTATGAAGGCTTTATAAAGCAAATAGAAACAAAAAATATAATGCCCAATGAGATTAGGTACAATGAGTTGGACGAACATGCTTTGGTTACTGACAGCGATGTATTTCCTTTTGTGGTCGCTATTTTGATGAAGTCCAAGTTTATATGTGCTGGTGCTTTAATTGATAACAGTTGGGTCTTGACTGCAGCCGACTCTTTTTTTCTGTAAGTTCCACATATTACCTATGGCTTTTTAAAATAATTAGGTGGAAAAACCGCGGGCAGCCCATCTGATGTTAAGTGTTCACCGTCACCTATGGGCATATACAATCGCAAATACGTTTCCATCCCAAAGGCAAAGCAGTAGTATTTCGTGTATCTGTAATTGCAGTGCATAAGTACAGTTCTCCAGAAGAGGTCGAACGATCGAACACGAAGTGTATCCGAAAATACTTAAGTTTTTACGCCAATTCGGAACATACATCGAGACAAACAGAGAAACGGACAAAAATTCTAAAAACTGTTTTTTTGGCACCAGACTCGATCTCGACCTCGCAAGAATTCCTTTTTATAGATTACTATTTGAACGCCCACCTGGTACACCTCTGCCTAACTCTTCGGGAAATACAGGCGTATTGTTAAGACATGTTATGTTACTATTTGAACTTTTTGAAATACAGTTTTTGATAATTTAGCCCTGTTCTAATAGA
The DNA here is from genome assembly GCA_905333075.3 of Atethmia centrago. Classification (NCBI taxonomy): domain Eukaryota; kingdom Metazoa; phylum Arthropoda; class Insecta; order Lepidoptera; family Noctuidae; genus Atethmia; species Atethmia centrago. The sequence goes on from HG995385.1 coordinate 24,553,292, forward strand.
AAGTGATCATTACATGTGATTTCAGAAAATATTCAAGGTTGTGTTGCCAGATGACAAAATAAAATAATGGACTGAGGATCGACTTAGCAACGCCATCATCTCTTTCATTCACTCTTAATAGGAATTAAAACTGCCTTCTCTTCTTTCAGGTTACGCGAAGCATCACGAACACTCCGGGTAATACTCGGCAACATTAACTACAGAAAAGTATCCCTCCTTTTCTGTAGTTAATGCTGCCGAGTCTTACCCGGAGTGTTCGTGATGCCATCATCTCTTTCATTCACTCTTAATAGGAATTAAAACTGTCTTCTCTTCTTTCAGGTTACGCGAAGCATCACGAACACTCCGGGTAAGACTCGGCAGCATTAACTACAGAAAAGGAGGGATAATACTTCCAATCAAATACATTGTAATTCATCCAGATTTTAATGACGAAAAACCAAGTTATGACCTGGCTATGATCAGATTGCCAACGCCCGTCAGGTATACTCCTAGCCTTAAACCTATAAGACAACAGAAGACCCTGAAAGAGGCTGATGCTACTCATTTTATCGTGCCATCATGGTCAAATTCAATGGTAAGTTAATTCATACTTTTAAGGTTATTGGACGACAAAAAAGTTAACGGCTCACCTAATGTTAATTTGTCAACACCGCTTAAAGACGTCTGCAATACCAGTTAGATCATAGATTGCGATCTCAGACATAAAGCTGGAATATTTCGTGAATCTGTAAGTACACCGGTAACCGCACTCTTAAAACCGGAATACAGCAACTTGGCGCCAGAGATAGATATTCTACCCCCTTCACAAAAAGCTTTAATTACAGTTCTGCCACATCTAGCAAGAAACAGCACTAAGCCAATCGTCACACCGCCATTGCAGCATAGGATATGCAGGGATATGTTGGCCGCGTTACCTGCCATGTTTATTATTTGCCAGCCATTTTTTTTTACGTGCGTAGCGTGGCTGTGGATCGCAGTGGACGATCTCGCCTATATTTGCATACAAAGCAGAGCTAAGTACTCGTGCGTGGATTACCTGTGAGCCGCTGTGGAGCGACGCCTTTAAGGCGCGTATAAGAGGCAAATGACCAAAGTAGGCTTGTCTTAAGAAAAAAATATTTTCAAATCGGTATAGTTTGTAGTAGCGGAAAAATATATTATGTTAATTTTGATATATTTCTCGGAACTTGGTTGTTACCAAAACACGTTTTGAAAAACAAAACTTGATACCAATTAACGGTAAACTAACCTTTTACTTTAAGTTCCCATCCAAAGTATCTGTATTAAAATATAATTATCATCGTACGTTACGTATTTAATTAATAACAAGAGAGTCTTATTTGAATGCAAAACTTCGTTGTTTTTAGGGTTCCGTACCTAAAGGATAAAACAGAACCTTATTACTAAGACTCCGCTGTCCGTCTGTCTGTCCGTCTGTCACCAGGCTGTATCTCATGAACCGTGATAGTTAGACAGTTGAAATTTTCACAGATGATGTATTTCTGTTGCCGCTATAACAACAAATACTAAAAACAGAATAAAATAAGTATTTAAGGGGGCTACCATACAACAGACATGATTTTTTTTGCCGTTTTTATCGATAACGGTACGGAACCCTTCGTGCGCGAGTCCGAAGTCAATTTTGAGTACATAGATAATTGCTTCACATTTTCCAATAAATTACAAGCGCTGTGTCATCGAACTTCTCTTTCTTTTATTTTCAGTCTGATAGTGACCGCGCTTTAGCTGTTGTCAGCCTCTTAATGTTTGTTCCATAACCCGCAGATGTTTTCGGATGAATCGGAGCAGCAGAAATCAACAGAATTGATAAAAAGGCGGCGGATCTTATCAGTAACACATCTTCACCCCACGGATGACGAGGACTGCGCAGAAGATCTATTGCAGATAGGTGTCAATGATACTAAGAACATTATGTGTCTGGATACTGGAGACATGATTGACCCTTGCTCGGTAAGGAGAACATGCTATGACTTATTTGTGGGTCGTGCCTAAGTAGTAGCCTTGCGGAGTCTCGATTAAGATTAGACTATGCTAGCCACGGTCACCTATTTTCATACCGAAACTGGTATTTGCCTCGGAGGGCGTTAAGCTGTCGATCCCGGCTGTCATTCATAGATTCGAGAGAACGTTGTAGGCTTAATAGACCAGATTTGTAGGCCATTTATTTTTGTTAAGTACCTGGTACTCCTTAACAGGCCTACACTGTCCTCCCATACCTAGTAACACTGATTTGAAAACATTGTAAAGCCAATTATTTTTAAAAGAGTAACCGTGGAGTTTCTTTCCGGCTCTTCTCCATAGGAAACGACCAATTGGAACCGTGCACCTAGCTTATGACGTTTCATAAGTGCCATGTAGGTTTATGTGAAATAAAAATATTTTTATTTTGAGATCGTTGACTTTCGACGTTCGACGACGATCGTTGACAATCATTACGGGTAGTCAGAAGCCCGCCAGTCTGACTATCAGATTTACAAAGGGGTAAGGTGTTACCCAGTAACTGGGTTGTGGAGGGCGGTGTGGGACCACATCCGGTTAGACTGGTAGCTTATACCAAAATACTTCAGAAAAGGCTGATGCAGGTGATGATGAATGACAGGCATGCAATAATTTGCCAAACTGGAACTTCAAATAGGATTATGAGCTAATTTTGACTTATTGCAAGTGACTAAAATATGGTTATTCGCTTCTATGAAAAGAGTTGAGTCCTTCATTGGTTATTAGTATACTTTACCATTAACAACAGTAGTAAGTTACATTATAGAGACTCGTTACTTTGTGACATATGTTTTCGATAAGTAGGTTTGTACAAACACTTTTTACACGTCAATCATATTTTAAAAACTAGATGAGGTTGGCGTCCTATCTGATTACTCTGAGAAGAAAGATATTCGGGAATTAATTTTTAATTAATCGTGTTCAGTAATAGATACCCTTCGCGTCTGCGGATTTAGCTAGCCAATTAAAAATTTGTTTATATATACATCGTGATTGACTGCTTAAAAGTGATGAAATGCATTTCAGAGGTTAAATCTGTACTGATCTGCAATTTCTTTTCCTCTTCAATTTAAATCTCGCGGTAAACTGTTGAGGAATACGGACATAATGCAATATTGGTAATCCCCATAGCCAATAGCGTGATACATATATATTAAATTTTTCAATGATCAGACCTTTAAGGAATATTTGTACAAAATTTGAACAGAATCTATTCAAAAGTTTCGCGCCCATCCGGAATATACATCCAAACAAACAGAAACAAAATCTAAAAACTATATTTTCGGCACCAGACTCGTAATTACTTTTTTTTTTCGAAAATATTCAATGTACAGTTCTGACTTCGTTACTGTTTTATTATATGAATTGCAGATATATGTCTTTATTCACATAATATATAGATCACTATTTAATTTGGACACTCACCAGCAGTGCTATTCTGTAATAATAACACCGTGAAAACTTAAGTGAAGTGAGTTTAAAGTGAGCTGTCAATAGTGTCATCCCTAGCATAAGGCGGAATTAGAGTTCACTTCACCTAAGGTTTCACGGTGAGATATGATACAGAATAGACCAGCTGGTACACCTCTGCCTAACCCTTAGGGGAATACAAGCGTGATGTTATGTTATGCTACGTTACTATGTGAATCTGTTGTAATACAGTTTTTGATGCTTTAAGAACGCGATCGTCGCGTGAATACGCAGCTTGGTCAAGCTTGTAAGTGTCGTTAATAGGGTATTTTACTATATACGAAAAAAAATCTATAAATATAATATATTTATAGAATATATTTATAGAAATATAATATATTTATAGACTCCTTTTTGCCTAAACTATCTCAATAATATTATTATTGAGATAGTTTAGGCAAAAAGGAGTCGGAAAATATTACTTTTAGTTCTTAAGATAACAAAATAAATTTAAAAATTCAATTTAACGTTTTTAGTTTTTCTAATCTGTTAAAAACACCATAAAATAGTAGCCGCCATGTTATTACGTCATACCGCTATGTAAACTAAAACGTGTCAACTGTCAACTGATAGTTAGATAATAGATCAGCGCATTTGTTTACATAGCCAAGTGACGTCATGACCACAGAGCAACATGGCGTCCACTGCGTCCAGCGTTTTCGACAAACTACGCGCGAAATTTGAAAATGTAAAATTTAAATGCATTTTATTGCACTTATCGATGGAATAAAAATTTTGTGTTTTTTTTTGGGCATATTACGAGTAACACTATAGAATTTAATTAAGACACTTTTCAAAAAAGGGTGTAAGACCCTATTGTAAACGACACTACTGGAAGTACAGCTGGTAGTTTCCTTGCCAAAACATGGATCACTATAAGGTCTTCAACTAAGCAATACTAAATAGCAATAATATTACTTATATCCTGACTATAGGTATATCGCACGCTTAATAGAATACTGACTTAACTCAAAAGCAGATTTCTTGAAATCTGAAAGGGAAATCGCCGTTACATGTTTTGCAATTGGGTTCTAGTCGGCTTAATAGCCAATATAGTAAACATGCAATTTGCTGTTAAATATAATACCTACTTTTCAAAAACTATTGATTAAATCTGTGAAAAAAAAATTGCAGGAATCCTAACTTTGACTCAAGCTCTAATATGTAGGTCAGTATCCTATTAAGCGTGCGATATATGTTATTTTATTTTTTAATCCCCTAGTGGGATTTATATCCCATCGGGACCTATCTGAATACCAGCGCTATTATGCTGAGATAGGAGCCTTTATGGTCACTTAAGTTATTTTTTTATTTTGTATAATCAAAAAAATATGTCAATGTTGTTAGTTTTAAATGCTCCTTTTTTAACTTTTGTATTTCTTGTGCTTGTCCCAAATGTGTCGTATAAAATATTTTTCTTTCTTTCTTCTAAACTAATACTATAAATGCGAAAGCGAGCTTGTTTGTTTATTTGTTCAACCAGGGACCAACTAGTTCAACCAGGTTTTAGACTGGCTAAAGTAGACTCATCCTTCATGGGGTACTGTTTAAAATGTTACAAAAAATACCTCCCCACATACTCAAACTGAATGAAACGAAATTTAAATCTTGTATAATACGCACACTAGGCAGTCAAGTATAAATTATTTATACTTGGCTGCCTAGTGTGCGTTTTATACAAGATACAACGCACACTAGGCAGCCAAGCATAAATTATTTATACTTGGCTGCCTAGTGTGCGTTTTATACAAGATTCAAATTTCGTTTCATTCAGTTGGAGTATGTGGGGAGATATTTTGTGTACCGATTCAAAAAAATTAATAGGTACCATCTTTATATTTTCAGAGAGACGTTGGAGCACCAGTAGTATTAAACGGTTTATTATGGGGCATCGTATCTTCATGGAGACAAAACAATTGTGACAGTAACTCGCCGGGGTCCACATTCGTCATTTTGGTATCGGCACCTAATATCAGCACTTGGATACATGCCACACAACATGGTCACAAATGGGAAACTTCCAATGAAAAATGAGGATTTTGGAGAAAATCGTGGTGGATACGCACGTGCTGGATACGTGGATTTATAAAACGAAGAATTTGTAGTGCTAGCTTTGGAACTGTATTCAAAAATATTTATTGTAAAGGCGAACGCGTCAGGGTAGCCTGCAAATTATTATTATTATTTTTTTGCTATTTGCAGGTCAGTGTCAGGTTGTATGTTGATTAAAATATGATTCGCGACCGTAAAAAATATGTAATTACAGAATTTATAAACATTAAAATCATCAATACAATTCTCTAAATTACGATTGGCCTCAAATGTAATTTGAACTTAGAGACGCTACCTTAGCGCATTCAAAAGTTTTTGGTCGGTATTAAGTCGACTTTAATAAATTGCTTTGCCAACTTTGACAACAATTCCTATTGAAATTTCACTCAAGATGATACTATCTAACTCTCTTAAATACAAATAAACCTTTTCGTTTTATAACGTGCAAGTGACCTTCAACTTTAGGTTGGTAAAACAATTACGAGATTGACTAGACATGTCTAGAATGCTTGAGTAAAATGCTCTCCTGTCTAAACATTAAGTGAACTATTAACTTACCTATGTTATGTTATTTTTAATTGAAATTAAAATAAGAAAGTACTCTTTTTTTTTCTTTACCAAGTTTTAGTTTTATGTGTGGCGGTTGATACGTTTTAACCTAAATGGCACGGCGGCTGAGTGAACAACTATTGTTCTAAAGACGGTTCACTCAATAAGTCATTATAGCCCTGGGGTCTAGCTGGGTAATATATTGTACTCACGAACTAAAAATTCGTATGAACTTTTACAAAAAATGTATTTGGAAATCGAATTGCTTTTTATTTTATTACCTCATAGAAAGCGTGAAAAGTAGAGTATTCCCCTCGAGGATAAAGTTATCTTTGCCTTGGGCAAGTTTGACTCGTTGCACTCAGGATTCTAGCAATTCTGAACTCCCTCACTGCACTCGGGAGTCGGGAGCACTACGATCCTTCATTGCGCTCGAGATTCAATATAGCGCCCGAGACATAAGATACTGATTTAGCCCCTTAGTGAAACATATATAATTGTTTATCTTGTTGGTACAAAATAAGCTGTAACTTAACTAAAAAAATGCAGTGTTCCTTTTCGGATAAAAAAATGTGAATCGAACATTGTCTCCCTTTTATTATGCAAAAGAATACATAAATACAATAAAACTCATAGTGCATCACCTCAACTCGGTCATGTATTTCAATACATATCAAAGAATTGTCACTTTTGAAATGGTATTAAAAGTTTCCTGCAAACGTAGATTGGATTCCGTGATTGAAAACCTACAGTGAACGAATGAAAGGGATCGGTGAACGAGCGGTGAAACGAATGAAAAACGATAAAGAATGAATGACATGACCATTAACCGGTGCATACTGGACAGTACTGTGGTTCAGATTAATAACAAAAAACTATGTTTTGGTGAAAGTAAATAAAGATTAGTATCTACAACGACTAGGCCTATAAATGAAAATTTTTCTTCTGGTATAATTATATATTTATTCATTAAAACCTGAATTGACCCAGTTCCGAGCAAATTATTTTATCCACTTACATTTTGAACTAATATTATTGATTGCTTATTACAAAAAAGAAAATGCCCACAAAAGTGAGTAAGCATAAGCATAATAAGCCTATAACTTCCCACTGCTGGGACACAGGGCTCCTCTCTGTGATATGGAGTGGGCCATAATCCACCACGCGGGCCTAGCGCGAGTTAGTGAATGTCACATGTTTTTTGGATCTAGAACATGGCCGGTTTCCTCACGAAGTCGTCCTTCACCATTTTGAGAGTAGTGGTGATGAAATAAATAACACTAAGTACTGTGCCTGCCTTTTTTTTGTGGGTGGGAAATCATCAAATAACTTCTCCCGCTCTGGGCGGAGCGGGAGGGTGTGTCAGACTCTTACTGACTAAAACCCACCCGTATTCCTTCCGTTGCCTGTGTTGCCAGGGGCCTCGGTAACGCTTTAGTACCTTCCCGCGACCCCGGCAGCCTTCCCGCGACCCCGTTAGACAGTGTCTGCCTGGGTTTGTAACCCACGTAAGTCGGAGCCGTTTTCCCTGGCCCACCACTGCTCTCTCACGTGAGTACCAAACCAAATGATTAAAAACATTAAATCAGCATTGACCATAGTAAGATTGATTGCGTAAACATTTAAACTCCGAAATTTACTCAATGGAAGTTCAATACAGAGGATTGAATCCAATATTTGTTTTTGTAATACCTGCTTTCAGTACAAATATTTACCCTTTTATGACCTTTCGAATATCTCATTACTGCTATATTTATAGACTAGCTGCTGCCCACAGCTTCGGCCGCGTGGCTTTTTCTAAAACAAAAGTACAACAGTCATTTCCGTAGTGCCGAGCAAAATTTTTGGAAGGTTAGTTGACTTCGTCAAAGCATTATGAGTTAGGGGAGCCGTCTAGATACAACTATTTCGGAAGAGTTACAACTTAGGAACAGGTATCTCGAAATCTAAATGTGCAGCTTTCCTTTTATTTGTATTATCCCTTCGTTCAAATAATGCAATATTGGATCTCAGGAACTTGGCAACTTCAAAGATATACAGTGAAAGGGTTATGTGACTTAAATATAGGCCTACACGAATCAGGTCCTGCCGGGGTCGCGGGAAGGTACTTATGGATCACCGAGGCCCCCGCAACACAGGCAACAGGAAGGAATACCGGTGGGTTTTAGTCAGTAAGAGTATGACACACCCTCCCGCTCCGCCCAGAGCAGGAGAAGTTATTTGATGATTTCCCAACCTAAAAAAAAAAAAAAACGTATCAGGTCATTCCATATAAAAAATTGCGTGGATACACTTTTTTGAGCAATAAAAATTTTATATATTTCTGAGGAGTTTCCTCACACAACTATGCCGCAGCGAATAACTGAACAGACACTGGCATGATACGCCATTATGTAAGTGCTCATCAAGACGTGTTACCCCTAGAAACCTAGTGTTATGTACCTGCAATACGCTAATATTATTATACGTGATATAAGTATACTTTTCCATGTTTCAAAGTGGAGCACGTTCGTTTACACAATATTTAATTTTAGTTTGTTAATATCTAACTATTTTATAATATCATTCAATGTTTGATATTTGATTAATCTAACAGTGAATGATATTATAAAATGGTTAAACTATGACAATGAAATTAATTTCATTGTCATAGTTTAGTTGATCTTTACATTTAATAATAATTGTCTCATCATCAGCAAACAGTGAAGTTTTATTGAATTTAGTAAGTCGTTTATATAGAGAAGGAACAATAACGGCCCAGAATGCTTCCATGAGGGATACCGCAATGGTTAATTTTTGTTTCAGATTCGAATTTATCTCGACTTTGCTTCCTGTCACATAAATACGCCCTTAGTCCGTATCTTTCCATTTTATCCAATAGTCTAAGATGGTCATTGAGGTCAAACGCCTTGGTTAAATCTAAAATATTATTTTATTGGTATTATTCAAGATATGTTTTATTAACGTATAAATTGCTAAAGCAGTGTATTTATTTTGTCTTAATCCACACCGCCTGTACATTTATTTTAATTTATTTTTGTTAAGTATGGGAGTTAGTGGTATAGAACTATAGTTGACAACATTAAATTGGGAGCTCTTTTTTTGTAATGGCTTATTTAAGGAAAGTTTTAATCTGCCAGCTCTGTTCCAAAGATAGTAAGATAATAATTTAGGTATACTAAAAGCGATGATGTGTATTTTGAAATACTTTTAAGAAGTTCAGTTGTGATTTTATCATAGCCTGCTGATATAGTATTTCTTAAGCACGCTATGAGTTTAGAAAATCTTTTTATTTGTTTTATCGTTACTATATAATATCGATACCATCACGTCTGTGAATATTCGCCAGATTATTTAATTTGACCCTTATCATCATCCTAGCCTTTTCTCAACTATGCTGGGGTCGGCTTCTAGTCTAACCGAATGTAACTGAATACCAGTATTTTACATGGAGCGACTGCCTATCTGACCTCTACAACCCAGTTACTTGGTAACACGATACCCTTGGTATGACTGCTTGTCAGACTTTCGGGCTTCTGACGACTCGTAAAAATTGTCAGATATCTAAAAATAACAAATCAAATCAAATAAAAAGTCATTTATTCAAACTAGGCTGAAAATCAGCACTTTTCGAACGTCAAAGTTACAAAAGACAGTCCCCTAAAAATGCCCGCCTTTCACCACTTCCTAGTGCTTTAGCTGGGAAGAAGAAGTGGCGCAACAAACTCCCCAGCAGCACATCTGTCTGTTTAGTTATTTAGACTTGATTCTATACAAATCGTATGCAAAGTAATTAACATTAAGAAACACAACTGCCGGGACCAACGGTTTAACATGGTTAAAATTAGTCACCCATCCACGGACCAACCGTGGCAAGCGTAGCTTAACCTGATCGATCGACCCCTGTGGCTATTTATTTGATCCTGTAGATATTAAAATATCAAAATCAATCACGTCCGTTGAACTTAATTAATAAAAGGAAATATTTAACTGATCCTTAAAACTATGCGCTTCTAATGACAGATACTTTTTTAAATTAATGAACCTCTAAAAACCCTTAATTGAGCCCCTTTTTAACTTTCTAGCCTTTTCTCACAATTGGTCGCAGTCTCTAAGCTAGGTTACCCCGACCATTTGGTCGGGGTACCCTAGCTTTAGGAAGTTTAGCTTTCTAGGGTTAGGTTAGGTGAGACCTGTGACCAACCTACATTAAATTTGGTCGCAGTTACTTGGCATTTTGTATTTTTGAGACCCCAAAATAGGAGTTATTAGAGGTTCACAAAAAGAGCCCCAATCATAAGAATATTATTAGAGGATCTATTAGATACGTATCATTTACATAATCAGCCTATAATGTTCCTACTGCTGGGACACAGGCCTCCTCTCTGTGAGAGAGTGTGGGCCGTAATCCACCACGCCGTCCCAGTGCGGGTTGGCTTCGAATTTTTGGTTCTAGAATATGCCGGTTTCCTCACGATGTTTTCCTTCACCGTTTTGAGAGCAGTGGTGATTAAATAATTTACACAAAGTAAAGCGCCTGTCTGGGTTCGAACCTACGACCTCCATCTCGTAAATCGCGGTCGTTACCACTGGGCCACCACTGCTCATATTATTTTAATAAGGTTTAATTTAATAAGTTAGGTCAATAGTTTGCTCTGTAAAAGGTAAAAATTTGACTTTTTATGCTTGAAAAAGAAACACACCTACAAATTTCACACAAGCCGTATTGTAAACATTTCGTTTGTTTTGTTGAACAAGTAAAAAATAAATTAGTTTAGTTTGTGTCTTCATTTTGATTGTTTAGTTAAAAGCTTTTGTTCTCAGTTTTGATAGAATATCGGTGTAGACAAAAATAGTTGAACCTAATTGTTTTTGTCCAAAATCCGATGAAGAGGATCAAGTTGCTTTTTCAATTATTTAATTTGTGTTCTATTCATTCTTTTGTTTTTATTGTGACTCAGGCCAGCTCCACACGTTGGCTCCAATGCCGTTCGTCCAACGTATCAATCTAGAACATTGCATTGGCCCCAACGTTGCGAGCGTTGGCAGTTGGCCGGTGCGTGTTGGTTGTATCAAAGGAATCTACGGAATCTACGCCAACGCTCGCGATTCGTCCATACGTTGGCTGCTTGTTCAACCAACGTTGATACCGTTGTGATACCAATGTGTGGAGCCGGAGTTAGGTATAAACCACAGAGCTTGGAGACACCGTCGGCGGCCGCTACTAGAGGCGGAATTGTCGACACTTTCCTTAAAACCAAGCGTGTTACTGTTTACTGGCACTACGACACTAATGAGGTATAGAAAATAGCTTTTAAGGCGATCTGTGACAAGTCATGCGTTTAACGCAGTTTCGGCACTACGAATTGTATTGGAACTAACAGCCATCTCTAGGAACTGCCAGCGTGGCGATTCCCGCTATTTAATAGTAATAAAAATAATAATCAATCAACTCAGCCTGTAACAGCCAACTGCTGGACATAGGCCATGCCCAGGCTGCGCCACAACACCCTGCCTTCCGCCTTCCGCATCCAGTCTGTCCCAGCCTGGGCACGCCACGATTGCGGCGATAAGTCCCCTCTTTGAGGAGTGGCTGGAGAGGCGCCACGGCGTCCTCACCTTCCGCCTGACGCAGGTCCTCACCGGACACGGCAGCTTCGGGAGGTTCCTGTGTCGGATAAGGCGGGAGGAAACGTCCGGGTGTCACCACTGTGTGGATCGCCCAGAGGACACGGTGGAGCATACGGTGGAGGTCTGCCCGGCTTGGGCAGAGCACCGCCGTGTCCTCGTGGAGGCGATCGGCGGCAGAGACCTCTCGCGTCCGGCCCTGGTTCAGGCCATGGTACGGAGCGAGAGGGCATGGGCAGCCGTCACCTCCTTCTGCGAAGCAGTAATGCTCGCGAAGGAGGAGGCGGGACGGTTGAGGGAAAGGCACGTTTCGCGCCCTCTCGCCCCTAGCCGCCGCAGGAGACGCCCAGGGCGTCGGGAATCCCGGGCGGATTTCGGGCCACCGTAGGCGCGGGCTTGCGGACGGTGAGCAATGGGTAGCTCACCGTCCGGTAAGGACCAGGCCCGGGTCGATGGCGCGTCGTATTCCACGCGCGCCTCAAAGAGATGTCGTCAGCACAAAGTAGGGGTCCACTAGGGCCGATGCCTGCCGGGGTCGCGGGAAGGTACTTATGGGTCACCGAGGCCCTCGCAACACAGGCAACAGGAAGGAATACGGGTGGGTTTTAGTCAGTAAGAGTCTGACACACCCTCCCGCTCCGCCCAGAGCGGGAGAAGTTATTTGATGATTTCCCACCCTCAAAAAAAAAAAAAAAAGTCTGTCCCAGCCACTTTTTTAAAGTCGTCAGTGCATCCCACAGAACTCATCTGCTCCACCGGCCATCGGTCCTTCGACAAACATTGCTACTTCAGCTTGCTAACTCTGCAGACTATGTCCGTAAATCCGGTTCTCTTCCGGATAACTTAATTTCTGATCTTATCCTTCAAAGAAACTCCGAGAATCACCCGCTTTATATCGCGCTGAGCGACCTTGAATTTGTCGACCGTATGTCGAATCGGGCAGAATGCACTGGTTGGAGAAATCTTCAAACAGTGCGGGACTGGCGACGAAAAGACTTGATTAAGTTTTCCAAACGCTGCCCAACCCAACCGGATCCTTATCCAGCTTCATTCTCAAAGTTGTGCCTACCGAGCTGGATAACTTTCCCTTGATAGACGTACTCCTTCAGAACTTTTTGGACATTTAAAACAAAGAGGTTGTTCTATCTTACTCGGGAATTTGCCAAAGTCAATGAATTTTCCTTTTGCTGGACAGCTCATGGTAAGATCTACCTTCGGAAAAAAAAGGTATGCAGTCGATGCATATAAAAATGGAAAGTGATCTAAGGAAAATAAATTGCGACCAATGACTAGTAATAAAATATTATAGTAATTCGATTTTGTTGTCTACGTATTTTCAACAAGCATGCATCTTAAATTGTTTTTGTTTTTAAATTATGTTTGTTTATTGTCCAAAATACTGCTAACCGCTACTTATCTTAAAATACTACATACTACATACTACACATACACACCCTTTCATAAAGAAGACGTCTTAAAAAATCCGAGTTTTTACGTTTGTCTTTCTCCATCATTCTGGCTATTTATGTTCCCAAATAATTATTTGCTTAAAATTCACTGTGGATAATATAACCGAGATATCTAACGATTTGGAATCAATTAGTATTTCTAAGTCTTTCACCTGTACTCCCTGCGAATGCACCAAGTACGTTCATAAGTCCGATAAACAACTTAATATATTTCAAATGAACATACGTAGCATAAACTCAAACTTTAACCAACTTTCTATTCTCTTAAATTCAATCAATATAACTTGTGACGTAATTGTCCTGACAGAGTGTTGGCTTAGTAAGGTTGTTAATGCACCCACTTTAGATGGCTTTATAAACTACCAATCATCCTTCTGTAACCAGAACGATGGTGTAATTGTTTATGTTAAAACTAATTTAAAACACAAAATTTCCCAACCATTGTTACTGGATGCTAATTGTCTGGTATGCACTAGCGATGAAGTCGCTATTGTAGCAATATATCGTACGCCGTCAAAAAAGAACCTTGACAACTTCCTTGTAAGTCTCAATGATGTATTGGCTTCCCTAAACGGATATAAAACTTTAGTTATCACTGGGGATTTAAACATAGACATCATACCAGAGCACTTAAATAACCAATCGGATGAATACCTGAATATTATTTCTTCGCATGCCATGTTACCTGCTCACGTCTTCCCTACACGGGGGCAGGCTTGTCTTGACCATGTCATGTTAAAGATGGAAAAAACTGCAACCACATTAGTTTTGGACACATTGATCACGGATCATTACCCAACTATGCTAAGTATCGGCACCACAAATACGTCACCCAAACCAAACCATTACATTAGGCGTATCGATCAACAAGCAGTGTTAGATGATTTGCGGAAAACAGACCTGTCTTATTTGTTTATTATTAACGATGCTAATGAAGTGGCTGAATCTCTAATTCATAAAATTTCATCCACAATTGAATTACATTCTAAATATGTTTTAATTCCTCACAAAAAAAGGATAATAAAACCCTGGGTTACCCCTGGACTTCTGAAATGTATAAAAAACAAAGACAAAATGCACCTTGATGCTCAAAAAGATCCCAATAATATGACACTTAGCACTACCTACAAACGCTATCGCAACTTTCTTAACAACTTGTTGAAAAAACTAAGAATCATTTATGATCAAAGCTTACTTCAGGAAGCCAAGGGTAACTCGAAGGCAATTGGGATGCCATCAAAACAATTACTGATACGAGGCAACAAAAGACTTTACCAAATGACTTACTGAATTTGTGTGAAAATCCTAAAGACTCAGTCGATAATGTCAATAAGTACTTCGCAAGCATAGGGAAAATACTAGCAGACAAAATTCCAACCAACGACCATACCTCAACTAATTGTGCGTTTCCCACCTCGCAAACCGTGAATAGCCCGTGTTCCTCAATGGGCATTTTTAAGGTTTCTGAACACGAATTAGAAACTATTATACATGGCCTAAAAAACAATTGTGCAGTCGGTTAGGATGGTATATCTGCATCCTTACTAAAATCGGCCAGCAACATCTTAATTCCAGTAATAAAACACATATTTAACCTTTCAATAACTACTGGAACCTTCCCTAGAGTTTTTAAGAAGGCCGTTGTTCACCCAGTTTTTAAGAGTGGCGATAGACACTGTGTCGGAAATTATAGACTAATTTCAGTCCTCACAACTATCTCTAAGGTCTTTGAAAAGCTCATAAATAAACAACTAACTAATTTTCTAAACAAATATAATATTATTTCTCAAAACCAATACGGATTTATTAAGGGTAAGTCAACTGAAGACGCTGTAATAGATTTGACTACAACTGCGATTCAATCTTTAGATAATAAGCTAAAAACCATAGCAGTATTTTTGGACCTGTCAAAAGCCTTCGACACCGTTTCCATTCCCATCCTTCTAAACAAGCTGGAGGCCATAGGTGTAAGGGGCACGGTCCTAGACATATTTCATAGTTATCTCACTGAACGCAGTCAGTATGTGAGGGTTGGAAATTTCACCAGTAATGAAGAATTCCTCACATATGGAGTCCCACAAGGCAGTGTACTTGGTCCCACCTTATTTTTGGTGTACATCAACGACCTGTGTCAATTGTCAATTAATAACTGCAGAATTATTACATACGCGGATGACACGGCATTGATCGTGCATGCCAAAGACTGGCGGCTAGCATATCATGAAACTGAAAAGGCTCTCTCTGCAGTAATATCCTGGTTGAATGACAACCTTTTAACCCTTAACGCACTAAAAACTAAATTTATAACTTTTTCTGGTTCTTCCGCGTCCCAACCATCAAACTCCTTAAACATCATTGCACATACCTGTCGTCACTCTAGACTGAATTGTGACTGCCTACCTCTCACACGCACAACTGACATGAGGTATCTAGGAGTGCAAATCGACTCCCGGTTTAGCTGGGACAAGCATATAGGAAATATAGTTTCCCGTACAAGGAAACTCTTGTACATTTTCAAAAAACTAAGATCTGCTGACTTAGAGACATTAAAGCTTGTGTATTTTTCTCTAGCACAATCAATTATAATGTACTGCATACCGGCGTGGGGTGGTACTTTTACTACTAGTATGCTGCGAGTGGAGAGAGCACAAAGAGCAGTCCTAAAAGTGCTTTTAAAGAAGCCTTTTAGGTTCCCGACTACAACTTTGTACCAACAATGCTCTGTACTCACAGTAAGACAGCTCTATGTGCTTCAGACCGTCATGCGTACGCATGCCACAATCCCATATAAGCAGAGCTACAAGCGCAGGAAGGACATAGTGTGTGAATTACAGTCGCATAGAACTGCTCTCGCCAGTAGAAATTTTAATATAAATAGCTCTCGTCTCTACAACCGTATTAATAAAATAGCATTCATGCATAACCTACCAAAAAACAAATGCAAGAATTACAAAGCCTATTACCAAAAGTTAAATTACCAGGAGACTGAAGATCTTCTCAAAACAATTAAATAGAGACATTTCAAAAACACAGACGCATACATTCATACATACACTCACATATACACAATCACTCACCCGTGCACTCTCGTGCATGCACCCACACAAATATTTCAATTTAAATAAATAAAATAAGTGGCTTAATTGTAGTATATAGTTAGTTTTTTTTTTTTTTAATTACTTCTACTGTTTATTTTACATATTTTTACAAATTCACGGTGTAGCACGTTCGAAATGTTTTGTTTCTAATTTTGTAATCTATTTTGGAAGGCGATGGTGTTTGTGATACAATGATTTTTTCATTAGTACAGACACTAACGACAGAAATAAGTGTGTCGTTAGTGTCTGTAACACTAACGACACACTTATTTCTGGAATGTTCTATTTTTACTTAGAAAAATGTTTTTGTGTACCGTAAATGTATTTTTTTTTTTGAAATAAATTATTATTATTATTATTATTAACTTCGAGAAGCGACTCTTCAATGCGGATTGAACTCGGCAAGACAGGCGAATTGTACGTGACTTTCGCCTTGTCCAAATTCATGCCGAGGCCAACCTGCCGAGAGGCACGAGCATTGATAACAACCCCGCTTGCTCAAGACGTGTTAGCGATTTCCGACTAATTTGACTATAAGCCCAGGTTTCATCACGATGTTTTCCTTCACCGATGCTAGTAATGTCTATGATAAACTCAAAAAGTACATGATAACATGACATACGAATTAAAAAAGTCAGATTGGTACTTGTCCGGATTTTAATGTACAACCACGTGTATGAAACAACGTGAGACATACTCATATTTCGTTAGACTGACATTTTTTTTTTTAGTAATTAGTTTCTCACTTCGGACATTCTCCATTAAATGTTAATAAAACACATAAAATCTTATACCACTCAAGTTAACGGTGGTAAGATACCATCGTTAGCTTAAGTGCTATAACATTTGATGTACCTAGTTTTTAAACCAAGATGGAGTAGGTAGGTACAACACAACAAAGAAATAAATAAAGGTGTTTTCTTTTATCTTTATTTCTGAATTCAGCGCTAGGTTCTAAATGAATAGTTGTAAGTGTGAAATGCGTGCAGCGAGGATCCTGGGATAAGTGATAGTGCGCGCTGGACAACGTGTAATTGCGGCTGTGGTCCACGTCATAGGTTTATGGAATCTCAAACTCAAAACATTTATTTCAAATAAACCAATTATAGGCACTTTTGAATTGTCAAAGGGTCGGTCGGTCAGTCAGAAATATGAAGCTACCCATTCCAAAGCGTAGTAGGTACCTAGGGAGCACAACAGGCAAGAAACTCCACGGACACTCTTTTAAATCAACGTATTATGGTTACAAAATATTGTTTACATCATTCATTTTGAAATTATACATGTGAGAATGATGCAAAATGTAAAAGCGTCCGTAATAAAAAGATTCACAAAAAGCAATTCAAAAATTAAAATAAGTCGTGGCAGTTAAGAGATGACCAGTCTCTACTGACGGCGCCCGTTCACGAACATGACGCATGGGTTAGCACCATTCAGCTCAACCATTTTGAAGGGAGCTAAATGATCCAACACACGCGCCACGATCAGCGAGACATTAGAGTGAGTAGGACATACTCCCAGCCGCCAGGGCACATTCAAGTCAGTGAAAGACGTATACAGTAAATGGCAGCTTTATAGTACATAGTACCCACATAACAATATGCTGTGCAACTATACAATACTAAGAGATTGAATTATTATTATAGTTTTTAAAATCTTCAACAGCTCCAACACTATTTTCAAATGCTAATTAATTAGTTTTTGCGCCCTTGTGGAGCAGGACCAGCATTGAGCCAAGCATTTTTATCAGCGATGTAATCCCCCAACTTATAATATGCTTGGCTGCATAGTGTGGGTTTTATACAAGATTTAAATTTTGTTTCATTCAGTTGAAGTATATGGGGAGGTATTTTATTGTAACATTTGAATCTTTACCTAACCTACCATCTTATATGGGACTTAAACATAACTGGCGAATTGTGGATGTAGTATAGTTACAACTCTGCGTGCTCTCTCTTAGGCTTGATGTTATGTTATTACCTAACCTGAAACTCAGTCAAGAATAATATTGCTGTTTAATTTTACTAAACCCAAGATATTGTTGTATTATCTCTACGATACCACCACGTCTATTAGCTTAGTTACATACGTGGGGCTGGTGTGTCCTGTATTTTTTATTAACCTCCAGTTAAAATATCATACCAAGATTCATGTTTTCAGGTCATGAAACAGTATGGTGTTCTTAAAGGCCAGATGTTTTACACTGCGGTGACTGCCAACTTTGGAAAGCGTATCTTATAGTTATACAAATGTGGCGTATGAAATCTAAGGCAGCTATTGGTCATTTATGGGTTGAGAATGCTATTCTATGCATCAAAAAAATTGCTACCAGATTCGTAAAATATTTGGCATGAAAAGCAGCTTAATCCTTTACTAACCCCGTTCAAAAAGTTAAGGTAGCTATATCTCACTTTGTGAGAATCAAAAACAGCTAAAATGCAACTGACCAATCAGATAGCTCCTTTGTCTTTATTTTAATCTTATTATTATTTTATTTCGCAAAATATAATGTAGTTCGCCCTTTTTTATCATTATTTATTATTCACTCGTCTCGAACTTTATACATTACGCATAGTAGGTGCATCACTGACTTTATTACGTGATCGATTTCTTGTTAGAATCGAACACAGCTGAATCCAAGAGTTGGTAACAAATACAGCAAAAAGCAATAAAAAAGAAATTGGTTGTCTGTAAAACCGGTTTACGGACGATAATTTTACGTGATATCGAGAGAGATATGCGTCACAAGCCGAACTTTTAGGCCGAGCGTGCCTCTCTATCGCTCGTTCCGCGCTCTCGCTTGCACGCTCGGCTCAGGCGGAACGTGATACTTTTTCGTGCGTGCAGCCGGCGTTCATCGATCTAAAAGTCACGTCAAAAATAAATAGAAAATCAACCTCAACTATGGTCTGTCAGTGAGCTAAACTTAAAGATCATGATTCCTACCCTTCGTATTATCGAGTTACCTTACTTTATACAATGTGGCCAGCTTAAAATAAAAGTAAAGGTGTTTTTCTCGTGTGAAAAATAATTAAAAATGGATTTAGTTATAAACGCCTCATATTATATGCTATATTTAGTCGGTAGTACATTTAAACCTGAATTAATGGTTTTAAACTGTATCACTTTCAGCGATATTTTGACATTCGTTTTTGAGATTTTGACGTATCCAAGCTAAATATCGTGATCCTTCACATTGTCTCTAGGCAAAACCTTTATAAAGTTACAGTAATATAGTATAAAGTTAAATTGTATGAACGGTTACTAGCTTACAATCTTGAAATGTTTGAAACTTACTATATAAGTAGTACGAGCTCTTAATAAAGTCGTAAGTCTGAGACCTGGAAAAGACTACATTGTACCACGAAATTAAACTATGGTGTTTAAATTCATATTTGAAGGTCTTCTTGAGGACTGTCGTTTTGCCCAACAGTGTGAGCTGGTCCTTGAACAGCCTGGTCCCCAGTTGTGGACCCCGGAGCCCACGGCGCACGTCAGGGAGCAACTTTCATGAGTCGCCGGCCGGCCACGGCCGGACCTGCCCATCCGGCATCGTCTGCGGCCTGCACCCCATCCAGCTGCGTCTGAGGATCGCCCTATTTTTTTTTTTTTTGAGGGTGGGAAATCATCAAATAACTTCTCCCGCTCTGGGCGGAGCGGGAGGGTGTGTCAGACTTACTGACTAAAACCCACCCGTATTTCCTCCTGTTGCCTGTGTTGCGGGGGCCTCGGTGACCCATAAGTACCTTCCCGCGACCCCGGCAGGCATCGGCCCTAGTGGACCCCTACCTATGTGCTGACGACATCTCTTTGAGGCGCGCGTGGAATACAACGCGCCGTCGACCCGGGCTTGGTCCTTACCGGACGGTGAGCTACCCATTGCTCACCGTCCGCTGAGGACCGCCCTTTTTTTTTTTTTTTGAGGGTGGGAAATCATCAAACAACTTCTCCCGCTCTGGGCGGAGCGGGAGGGTGTGTCAGACTCTTACTGACTAAAACCCACCCGTATTCCTTCCTGTTGCCTGTGTTGCGGGGGCCTCGGTGACCCATAAGTACCTTCCCGCGACCCCGGCAGGCATCGGCCCTAGTGGACCCCTACTTTTGTGCTGACGACATCTCTTTGAGGCGCGCGTGGAATACGACGCGCCGTCGACCCGGGCCTGGTCCTTACCGGACGGTGAGCTACCCATTGCTCACCGTCCCCAAGCCCGCGCCTACGGTGGCCGGAAATCCGCCCGGGATTCCCGACACCCTGGGCGTCTCCTGCGGCGGCTAGGGGTGAGAGGGCGCGAAACTTGCCTTTCCCTCAACCATCCCGCCTCCTCCTCCGCGAGCATTACTGCTTCGCAGAAGGAGGTGACGGCTGCCCATGCCCTCTCGCTTTGTACCATGGCCTGAACCAGGGCCGGACGCGAGAGGTCTCTGCCGCCGATAGCCTCCACGAGGACACGGCGGTGCTCTGCCCAAGCCGGGCAGACCTCCACCGTATGCTACACCGTGTCCTCCGGGCGATCCACACAGTGGTGACACCCAGACGTTTCCTCCCGCCTTATCCGACACAGGAACCTCCCGAAGCTGCCGTGTCCGGTGAGGACCTGCGTCAGGCGGAAGGTGAGGACGCCGTGGTGCCTCTCCAGCCACTCCTCAAAGAGGGGACTTATTGCCACAATCGTGGCGTGCCCAGCACTGGGTTGCGACAACCGTACTTTCCATGACGCCATGAGATCCTGCCGGAGCTCCGTCCGCTGTGCCGCGATTTCTCGCGGCAGCGGACTAACGCCCCGGCGTTTCGCCTCCTCGCGCCACTCCCATACGTGCGCGAGGACTTTTGCCTCCAGATCCCATGGCGGCAATCCGGCAAGGAGGCTCGCTGCCTCACAGGAGACCGTGCGGTATCCCCGGACCATCCGGATGGCCATGACCCTCTGGGCCGCGCTCAACCGGCGGGCTGGCCGCAGCGCCAGAGAGCGCGCCCATACAGGAGCCCCGTAGAGGGCCATGGACCGCACGAATCCCGCGTAGAGCCTCCGGCAGGAGGCGTTTGAACCCCCTAGATTGGGCAGGAGCCGCTTCAATGCAGCGCCCGCCCGCTCCAGTTTGGGAGCCAAACGTCGGAAATGCTCCACGAAGTTCCACCGGCTGTCGAGGACGAGTCCCAGGTACTTCATCGTCGACTCGACGCCGATAGAAACCCCTCCTACCGTTATTTGGGACCCCAACGGTGGCGCGTTCCGAGGACCATGAAAACACATGGCCTCGGACTTGTGCAGGGCCACCTCGAGTCCCAATTGCCGGATCCTTTCGACGATTGTCGCAACCCCGCGTGCCGCTAATTCGGCCGCCGCCTGATGCGACCTCCCCTGCGCCAGGACCAACGTGTCGTCAGCGTAGCACACCACGCTGACGCCGCTAGGGAGGTCGGCGCACAGCACCCAGTCGTATCCGATGTCTCACAGATGCGGCCCCAGGACCGATCCCTGTGGGACACCGCACGACATCTCTTGCCGGTTCCACACTCCCTGGTGACCGGGGTAGATGACGGCCCTGTCCGTTAAATAGGCCTCGACCACACGACAGAGGTAGGTCGGCATCCGGTGATACCGGAGTGCCTCCCTGATGCAACTCCAGGGCAGGGTATTGAAGGCATTGGCGATGTCTAGAGACACCGCCAAGACGACCCCACCCTGGGCAACAGCATTCCCCGTCGTCAGGGCTCGCACACGCATGATGGCGTCCACCGTAGAGCGCCCTCTGCGGAAACCAAACTGGCTCTCCGCCAAATCCGGCCCCACCTGCACCAGCTGGCCGACGAGACGGTCTGCAATGACTCTTTCAAAGAGCTTGCCCAGCTCGTCGAGCAGCACGATGGGCCGGTAAGCGGACAGAGAGTCCGCAGGGCGCCCTGCCTTTTTTATGAGGACCAGTTTTCCCGTCTTCCAGCGAAGCGGGAACTGGCCCCTCTCCATGCATGCGCTTAGGGGCCCCCTAAGTCGAGGCCTGAGAGCCTCCAAGGCCAGGACCCAGGCCTTCCCAGGTAAGCCGTCACCGTCGCCCTGGGCTTGACTTCGGAAGCTGGTAGACATCTCCTGAATCTGGGTTCCTCCCACTTTGTGGCACTCCTGCTGTACAGCGTAAGAACGCCGCAGCCCTAACTCCACCTGCCGGGGTCGCGGGAAGGTACTTATGGGTCACCGAGGCCCCTGGCAATACAGGCAACAGGAAGGAATACGGGTGAGTTTTAGTCAGTAAGAGTCTGACACACCCTCTCGCTCCGCCCAGAGCGGGAGAAGTTATTTGAAGATTTCCCAACCTCAAAAAAAAAAAAAAAAAGCCCTAACTCCAGGACGCCCCTGCTATCAGCCCATCCAGCTGCGTCTGTGGCCCTCCGGCCAGCCTCGTCACTCTGCTGCATGGCGTAGGTATACCGCGCTGACTTGGGATCGGAGACCAACTCCAGGACTGACTCCAGGCCATTTCTGCTACTGCTGTTATTTTTTTACTCTAACCTGTACTCCTAGTTAGAAATTGAGGTTGGCTAACCTCTATAGGTAAGTAGGTTACCCTTCCTGCATAAAACCCATCTGTCACAGGAAATCTTTCCTACAATTCGCAAGTGAGCTACCACGCTACAATATTTCATGCAAAGTGATCTATTATTTGCCCCCCAAAAGTGACCCTCAGATTCAAAATTCATTTATTTAAGTTACACGGCCGTGCTTGGGTCACAAAAATCGGTTGTATATTAGAAAATCAAAACTTTCCTGAGCAAATTTCAAAAGAACAACGTACAAATCAACAAAGTTTAAAATAACGATGGTCATTTGATCAAAAGTTCAACTGACCAAAGTCTGGAATATCAATGTTTAAATTATTTATTACACTATTGACCAAATCATTACAGACAAAATGGATTACAGACAATAAACGTTAGAGAATGTGTTGTGTGAATGAGATGTGCTTGAATTTGTCTGAAACAAATCAAATTTATGTTTACATATGGAACTAGTTAGAGTAGGTTAATTATTTTAAATAATGGTTTGGTTAGGTTAGGTTAAAACTGTGACCTCCTACGCACGAGCCGAGCGAGCGAAGCGAGCGGTGCCGCGGCAGCGGCCGGCGAGTGCCAGAAACGAATAGATTATATATAAAAAAATATGGAAAAAAAGAGATTATTGATATTTTAAAATTACATCTAGCAACTTTTGATCAGTCGTTCATTTGATGTCACAAACATTGGGATTCTAAAAATTTTCTAAATAAAACATTTGGTCATTTAAATTTTGTTATTTCGTTTATTGTTCTTTTGAAATTTGCTCGAGAAAGTTTTGATTTTCTATTATGCAACCCAAAAATCGATATGTGTACCAAATTTCAACTTAATCGGTCCATTAGATTGTGTGTGCTGTGACAGAGGGACGGACAAATAGACACACGGAACCCTAAAAACATAATCACTCGTCTAATAATTACCAGCGACAAGACAAATCAATGTAATAATATTAAGGCCTGTTTATCGAAGAAGGGAAAAATAACAATTGATAGGGACCTTAGCTAAGTTCCTAGCATTATCTGGAATCTATTACGAGGGCTGCACTAAAAGTATCGGGAATGGAATATTTCCACTGTTCCTGTCATATTAAAATCTTTTTAATTTAAAAATTCCTTGGTTTTAAAAATCGAATACCATTTATTTATTTAAAAAAAGATTCTCGGTCTTGTCACAAGGTTTTGTCAAACTTGTTTAGTCGTTCAGAAAATGGAATTGACTCGAGAAAATTCAAGAGCGATGATTTATTATGACTTTCGAAGTGGTTTAACACAAAAACAGTGTGTTGATCGGATGATTTCTGCATTTGGTGATGAAGCCCTATCCAAAACAACAATTTATCGCTGATTTGCTGAATTTCAACGTGGACGTGTCAAGCTCAGTGATGATCCCCGTCAAGGTCGTCCAAAAACTGCAGTCACCCAAGAAAACCTTGATGCTGTGCGTAAGCTGATTGAGGAAGATCGACATGTGACATACCGCGAAATTCAGGCAACTTTAGACATTGGCATGAGTCAAATACAAATAATCTTGCATAAACAATTAGGTGTAAAAAAGTTGTTTTCCCAATGGATACCGCATTCGCTCTGTGAATCGCAAAAAGCGGCTTGCGTTACTTGGTGCGTCAGAACTCTCGAAAGATCCACGCAGGATCCTCAAATGCTGTATACAACATCGTATCAGGTGACGAATCCTGGATATACGCGTACGAACCCGAAACAAAAAACCACTCACGAGTTTGGGTGTTCGAAAATGAGTTAAAGCCAACAAAAATTGTTCGTTCACGGAGTGTTGCAAAAAAAATGGTGGCCACGTTTGTCTCCAAAACCGGCCATGTTACGACTATTCCTCTTGAGGGACAAAGAACGATTAATGCAGAATGGTATGCTAGCATTTGTTTGCCACAGGTCGTTTCTGAACTCCGTAAAGAGAACTGCAACCGCCGCATCATCCTCCATCACGACAATGCGAGTTCTCACACCGCGCACAGAACAAAAGAGTTTTTAGAGCAAGAAAACATAGAATTATTAGACCATCCGCCGTTCAGCCCCGACCTAAGCCCTAATGATTTCTATACTTTCCCTAAAATAAAGAATAAATTGCGTGGATAGAGATTTCATCACCTGAAGAAGCTGTGGACGCCTGCCTACAAAACGACCATTTTGGAGACCCCAACTTCCGAATGGAATGGTTGCTTCAATGATTGGTTCCATCGTATGGAAAAATGTGTCAAATTTCGCGGAGAATACTTCGAAAAGCAATAAATACATTTTTAAATAGTAATGTTGTGTCACTTCCTTGATTCCCGAAAATGGCTACTTTTTTTTTTTTTTTTGAGGGTGGGAAATCATCAAATAACTTCTCCTGCTCTGGGCGGAGCGGGAGGGTGTGTCAGACTCTTACTGACTAAAACCCACCCGTATTCCTTCCTGTTGCCTGTGTTGCGGGGGCCTCGGTGACCCATAAGTACCTTCCCGCGACCCCGGCAGGCATCGGCCCTAGTGGACCCCTACTTTGTGCTGACGACATCTCTTTGAGGCGCGCGTGGAATACGACGCGCCGTCGACCCGGGCCTGGTCCTTACCGGACGGTGAGCTACCCATTGCTCACCGTCCGCAAGCCCGCGCCTACGGTGGCCGGAAATCCGCCCGGGATTCCCGACGCCCTGGGCGTCTCCTGCGGCGGCTAGGGGCGAGAGGGCGCGAAACTTGCCTTTCCCTCAACCGTCCCGCCTCCTCCTTCGCGAGCATTACTGCTTCGCAGAAGGAGGTGACGGCTGCCCATGCCCTCTCGCTCCGTACCATGGCCTGAACCAGGGCCGGACGCGAGAGGTCTCTGCCGCCGATCGCCTCCACGAGGACACGGCGGTGCTCTGCCCAAGCCGGGCAGACCTCCACCGTATGCTCCACCGTGTCCTCCGGGCGATCCACACAGTGGTGACACCCGGACGTTTCCTCCCGCCTTATCCGACACAGGAACCTCCCGAAGCTGCCGTGTCCGGTGAGGACCTGCGTCAGGCGGAAGGTGAGGACGCCGTGGCGCCTCTCCAGCCACTCCTCAAAGAGGGGACTTATCGCCGCAATCGTGGCGTGCCCAGCACTGGGTTGCGACAACCGTACTTTCCATGACGCCATGAGATCCCGCCGGAGCTCCGTCCGCTGTGCCGCGATTTCTCGCGGCAGCGGACTTACGCCCCGGCGTTTCGCCTCCTCGCGCCACTCCCATACGTGCGCGAGGACTTTTGCCTCCAGATCCCATGGCGGCAATCCGGCAAGGAGGCTCGCTGCCTCACAGGAGACCGTGCGGTATCCATCCGGATGGCCATGACCCTTTGGGCCGCGCTCAACCGGCGGGCTGGCCGCAGCGCCAGAGAGCGCGCCCATACAGGAGCCCCGTAGAGGGCCATGGACCGCACGACCCCCGCGTAGAGCCTCCGGCAGGAGGCGTTTGGACCCCCTAGATTGGGCAGGAGCCGCTTCAATGCAGCGCCCGCCCGCTCCAGTTTGGGAGCCAAACGTCGGAAATGCTCCAGAAAATGGCTACTTCGCCGGCGGAATCGAACGAATCCTGGAGGCAACATTTCCTTCATACTGAAGAATGCTATTAAATGTATTATTAGTCTGACGAAGGTCGTCACGCCCTTTCGTTTTCCAAGGCGGAAAAGGCATAAATTTTCTTGAAGTAGTGAAACTTTGGCCAGTTAGAAAATTTTCTAGTCAAGTTCTTTTTCATCATTCACCGACTTTTATCAGTTATCGCCCGTATCTCATGATTCGCACCACAAACGCAAACGAGAAATAATAGTAGCTGTTGCTTCTCTGCGCTCAAGCACGTTAATAAGATATTATCACACAGCTATGTTCCTGGGTAATTGCTTATCTGATGCTGCTTCTTTTGTTGCCAAGCAATGTATTGCCCATGCATTGCTAGATTCGAATTTGTAAGTTTAATAAACTGAATTTGTAGACCTACTTTTTTGTTAAGTACCTAGTACTTCTTGATAGGCCTACACTGTCCTCCCATACCTATTAACACTGTAATTTGAAAACATTGTAAAAGCCAATTATTTTTAAAAGAGTAACCGAATTTCTTGCCGGCTCTTCTCTATAGGAAACGACCAATTGGAACCGTGCACCTGACGTTTCATAAGTGCCCATGTACGTTATGTGAAATAAAATATATTGATTTTGATTTTAGAACAAGTTGTTGAAAGAATGAAACCAAAACAAATCTCGTTTAAAAGAAAAAGTTATTAAGGAAAAGCCCTGTATCCGATGGGATTTCCCACCTGCAAAAAATACGAACTTCCATACAAACTTTAATTCCCTATGTAACCCTTTTGGAGATGAATTTTGTAAAAATATTTCCTTGGTGCTCATTTTCGTTATAAGAAACTCTGGTGCAAGGTTTCATACTTGTAAACGTTTACAAGCATGAAATTTTGTACAAGGCAATGCATTGTCCGTCAGTGAATGATTGAATTCAAGAATTTTATATACATATAGAGGCATGAGGAACAGGGTGTAAAAGTTCACTCATCCTCCATAGGAAAGGGAGGATCCTCTGACCAGACGGGTGTCGGCTCTGGTGGGCAACTGCCCGACAGTTGATGTCGGGATTTTGTATATATGCTAGTTGCGCGGTAAACTCTGCTTGCGCGATGCAGGATTTTGCGTGACGTCAGTGTGATGCGTTGTTTGCATGTGGCGATGTAGATGGCCGCCACATACATATTATTTTAATTCTGAAAAACTTATTGTAAAGTAGTTACTGCAGTAAAAATTAAACTAAGTAAATAATTTTATTAAGTAGATTTCTGTTACACACTCTTGAATTGGCAAGGGGCGGTCAGTCAGAAAGATGAAGCTACTACCCTTGAGTCTGGATTTGTTCCCGATTAACGGTAGCTTTTATCCCGAAAATATGAGGCCCGGGAGTCTGGATTAATTGTTCTCGATTAATGGTAGCTCTGCTATGAAAATATGAGACTTTTTATACAAAGAGAGCAGTGGTGGCCCAGTTGTAACGTCCCCAACTTACGTGCTTGTCATAGGTAGGGGTTCGAACCCAGACAGGCATTTTACTTAGTGTAATTTATTTCAATTCCGCTGCTCTGAAATCGATGATCGTGAGGAAAACGTCATGTCCTAAAACCAAAAAATTCGAAGACATGTGACATTCACCGAACCATACTAGGCCCGCGAGATGGATGATCTCTCTCACAGATAGGCCTATCTCTCAGGTCCATGTTGTAGGCTGATTATGCAAAATATGCGTGTACCTACTAAATAGTGCTTACACCTTCGGAGTCAAATATCTCCACAAATTATTTACCACGGGCAATCGGAAAAATACGTGGCTCATGGCTAAATAATAACAGCCGCACGGGTCAATCGAAGGTTAAGCTACGCTTGCTGCCCATAATCCATTACATTTCGAGACCCCTCCGTGCCTCGGAAAGCACGTTAAGCAATAATTGGTCCCGGTTGTCATTTGTACCTCGATCTTTGACATTCGTTACGGGTAGTAGAAACCCAAAAAGTCTTACCAAGGGGTATCGTGTTCCATGGTACGGAGCGAGAGGGCATGGGCAGCCGTCACCTCCTTCTGCAAAGCAGTAATGCTCGCGAAGGAGGAGGCGGGACGGTTGAGAGAAAGGTAAATTTCGCGCCCTCTCGCCGCCGCAGGAGAAGCCCTGGGCGTCGGGAATCCCGGGCGGATTTCGGGCCACCGTAGGCGCGGGCTTGCGGACGATGAGCAATGGGTAGCTCACCGTCCGAAAAGGACCAGGCCCGGGTCGACGGCGCGTTGTATTCCACGCGCGCCTCAAAGAGATGTCGTCAGCACAAGTGTAGGGTCCACTAAGGCCAATGCCTGCCGGGGTCGCGGGAAGGTACTAAAGGGTCACCGAGGCTCCTGGCAACACAGGCAAAAGGAAGGAATACGGGTGAGTTTTAGTCAGTAAGAGTCTGACACACCCTCCCGCTCCACCCAGAGCGGGAGAAGTTATTTGATGACATCCCATCCAAAAAAAAAGGGGGTATCGTGTTACCTAGTAAGTGGGTAGTGGAGGTCAGATAGGCAGTCGCTCCATTTAAAATACTGGTATTCAGCTGCATCCGGTTAGTAAAACTACATTGGGTGATTGCACGCTTAGCAACCGTAAAGTATCGTTTCAAACTAACATTATGTTATGTACAGCCAATACACTAGAAACTTTTCCATTGCAATCTTTCAATGGAACATTTTATAGCTTCAATGTCGCTACTCGCTACAGCAACCAATATACTTTTATTGGAATTGCCACGGCTACCCACACTTATAAAAAGAAACTAGTCGCCCCTTTCAAACATGCACTTTATTGGTAATTTTATATATGTTCTATAAAATTGTGTTTAAAAAATTTACCGGTCCCTATTTATACTAATACTTATCTACGAAAAGGCAGTATATATCATAAACAATTCTCTCAAAAAAGATAAAGGAAATCATCATGAGGAAACCGGCATGTCCTAGAACGAAACTTCAAAGACATAATATGACATCCACCAATCCACACTGTGCCCGCGTAACCCCGTGGTCACAAGCTCCACGCTCAAGCGACACGCGTCTTGCGACAGCGACTGCGAGGAAAAAAAAAAGTTGTAAGTTGCTTTCCACGAGTCACCGCGGGGTCTGCAAGCGTTCTTCGACAGTCATTTCTTCAGGACGTTTCATTTTTGAGAGGTTCGTCGATAGAACCTTTCATATGAGCGAAGGATAATGTTGGGTTAGGTTAGGTTAGAACAGTGACAATTAACGCGTGAAAGCGAGCGTGTCGCGGCAGCGACCGCTGAGCGCCAGATCCCCTCTATTACTGTCGTCGAAAGTGACGCATATGAAACGTCCATAGGTGAAACGTTCTATCGACGAATCTCTCAAAAACGAAACGTCCTGTCGGTGATCAGTCCAAAGGACAAATTACTGTCGGAGAACGCTTGCAGACTCGTCACCGCGGCGTGACCCCTAACACGAGTCGCGTCGCGTGTTTTTGAAGTGAAAACTCCTTTAGGCGTGTTGAGCGATTTTCGGTAGGGTAAAATCATATGGGTTTGCATTACCGACTTGCTGTAACAGAAAAGTTTAATTTCTGTATACCTTTTTTTTTGTTGTCTTGGGGAAACCTTCAAAAGGCGCCCGGCCTTTGGGGATAAGACCGGGGAGTGTTGGATTTTTACCTCACTAAAACCATCCCGGTGGTTAGCACATGGAAGGGGGCATCGTTACCTCTCAAAAGATCAATCCGAAACCGCCTCTATGCAATGTCTGTTAGGGCACATCTCTGGGGAGACTGTAAAGGGGTCTCCCCGAAACCTAACTGTGCAAATATGCAAGGCAGCACGTGACCACTGTGCGCCGTTTTCCCTGAAGTCACTCAGTGAGCAGAAAGAGTGCTCACTCTGAGCGCCCGGGATCCCAGATTTGTGTATACCTACTGTGTATTGTTTAACCTATTGACCGCCACGTCAAAAAAGAAAAGACGTGCCCTCGGCGCCAAGCTACGAATTATTCCTTGAAATCTGTCATGTAGTCGTGACCGTGGCGTGCTGGGCACATTTTGCGCCGTCATCTATTACATGACTGTGGCGGTCAAAAAGTTAAATTGTGTTTTAGAGAATCATTATTTTATTGAAGTGAAAATTTATTTAAGCGATAAGTTGACACTTTTCTCGGCAGTCCCCATGATTGCCTATTTCTTTTATTTGGAACTACAAACATTTAATTATTATAATAGAGAGTACAAACAACAAAACTTAAAATTAACAATCTGTAATAAAAACACTACAACACAACAACGCGCGGCGTACAATTTTTGCCAGCACTTATGAAAATTACCTACCTATCAAATATAAAAAAATGGTTTTGCTGGCACCGACCCCAACAAGAAATTGTAAGCCCCTACTTTTGATTTCGTTTTGTGTGGTTCATTTCATGTAGATATAAAAATATTACTTCATTATTTTGAGGTAATTTCTTGTAACACGTAGTCAATATTTTGATTATTTTTACATGCACCAGAATTTGATCTAGGTTTTAAGATGTTTTCCCTTTGACACCACACTCGTAGCTCGTATCAACAAGCCATGCCGTCAAACTTACACGTATTATTCCATGTCTTGAAAACTAGTAAACCGATTTTGATGAAACTTTACTGTTTAAAATGCACTGTTATCTAAGTTGAAGTAAAATAAATGTAAGCCAATAAAAAAATGGTCACAATCCAATTTATAATTTCGGAGAAATGCGTGGACAAACATACACACATACACCTAAAAAATATATATTTCTTTGGAAGCTCTAATAGACTATCATATGTGAATATATTTCAATTCTAATAATATTACATACATGCTTACATACGTATCGAATGAATAACCTCCTTTTTTGAAGTCGGTAGGAAATAAATTAAAACTTAATGATATTTTACTGTTTTATAACTAAGTGAATTACTTATTATATTC
Source organism: Atethmia centrago (assembly GCA_905333075.3). Taxonomy (NCBI): domain Eukaryota; kingdom Metazoa; phylum Arthropoda; class Insecta; order Lepidoptera; family Noctuidae; genus Atethmia; species Atethmia centrago. The sequence continues at coordinate 24,584,628 of HG995385.1, forward strand.
TACGAGAATAAGGTGTCTTATTCCTTGACTAGAATTTCGAAATCATTTCATTTCATTTTATTTATTTATTTATAAACAATTTTCATTGAGTTGAATCGAGGCATCACATGCAATCTACATACATATAAAAAAAAAACAAAATACAACTATCGTTCAAAAAAATGTCAAACGGTTTCAAATGTAATGACAAATAGTTTAAATTACAATATCGAACAGTTTTAAATATAATGGCAAAAGATGTATTAAATGTCGGCAAATGATTCTAAATTCTATAATGTCAAATGATTTAAAACCAAAAAATATATTTAAATTAATTTATAAATGTGTGACATTAATTCCGATACAGACATTTTTCCCATAAAAAGGCTTTTAATTTTGCTTTAAACAAGTGGGTGTTATAAATCAAAGTCTTTAGCTCAGAAGGCAACTTATTCAATATCTCTACAGCTTGATACTTTGAGCAATGTTCCACTATGTTAAATTTAGGCGTTATTTGTTGTTTATTTTTTTTTTCTCAGCATGCTTTCTCTAATCTCAGGTTGCTCTTGTGATTCAAACTCATGCAGATACTTGGAAGACTTAAGAGGACCAATATGTATAGACTAGCAACTGTTAATATTGCTATTTTTTTAAGTATACTAGTAGTACTAGTAGTGTATTAGTATTAGTAGTATAGGCATGAGACACGTTGTGAAATTCCAACTATTGTCCTTATGGCTCGTTTATGTAAGATGAACGCTCTCTGCCAGTCATAACTGTAACTATTTCCCTAGAGCAGGATGATATAACTTATCCTAGACTCTTCCGGGGGCAGCACAGAATAAAAAAATGTCGAGTAAATACTTATCATAAATTGTCCGCAAGACGTCGCAATGGTGATCGTACAGCACGGGTATTCTGGATTTCTTAGAGTTATTAATGCTTTATAAAAAGTCACTTATAAAATATAGGTATAATTATTGTGATAAGTGCAACCAAGTATAGAAAAAAACCTGCTGGGGTCGTTTGAAAGTCTGAAAGGGATACCGAGGCCGAATACGGGTGGGTTTTAGTCAGTAAGAGACACACCCTCCCGCTCCGCCCAGAGCGGGAGAAGTTATTTTATAATTTTCCACGCAAAAAAAAAAGGGAACGGAAGGAACACGGGTGGGTTTTAGTCAGTAAAGATCTGACATACCCTCCCACTCCGCTCAGAGCGGGAGAAGTTATTTGATAATTTCCCACGCAAAAAAAAAAGGCAACAGAAGGAACACGGGTGGGTTTTAGTCAGTAAGAGTCTGACACACCCTCCCGCCCCGCCCAGAGCGGGGAAAGTTATTCGATAATTTCACACGCAAAAAAAAAGAGCAACGGAAGAGGAACACGGGTGGGTTTTAGTCAGTAAGAATCTGACACACCCTTCCGCTAAGCCCAGAGCGGGAAAAGTTATTTGATAATTTCCCACCCAAAAAAAAAAAGTAAGTATAGATTAAAAAGACGTACATAGTAGGTAAAAAATGCTCATCAAATGATACTTACGCCTACAACCCGTCATTCAAACATATTGGAACTTCCATCGAAATGAGAATGAATGATGAGTTTCCATATTTGATTTTACAAGCCGCTGGTCTGTGAAAAAAGTAATGCAGGAGTCGATCGGGTGTTATAAGCCGTGATTGTATCTGAAGTGATACTTTATCATTGTCAAATGTTTATATTTTATGGTGTAAGCCATAGGCTTATACAACTTGTAACATAATACACGGAAGCCCTCAGACAATCCAATTAGAATATCCCAATCATTTTAACTAATATCATAAATGTGCAAGTTAGTTTGTTTGTGTGTTCGTTACGCTTTCACGCTAAAACGGCTAAATGGATTTTGATGAAATTTGGCACATGGGTAGACCAAGACCTGGAGAAGGATATAGGCAACTTTTCATCTTGGATCACAGCCGAAATCGCGGGCAAACAGCTGGTTAAGTTATAAGACCAAAATGACCTCATCTATCTTAATTTAATTAAACCAAGCCATGTCATTTTTCATAAAATATGTAGGTGTCTTGACTAATCGTAAAACGGTGAAAAAGACAAGTTCTTTATTGCTCTGAGATAATGCTTAAATTTCCTTAAATGAAAGATTTTTGTAACTTGTTGACGCGGTGGTTTTATAAGTCAGTCACCATACACAAAAATCGCGTGAGGTCGCAAAAAAATTATAAATATTATTATTAGGTAAAATTTATTCAAAAAATTATAAGGCATAAACAATTAGTACAGTTTTGCTTAAATGTAAACTATATTCCACTGCACTGCAATTCTGTTATTTAATTGTACTGTACCTACTGGTTTTTTGAGATGTTGTTAGATTAAGTATCAAATACAATACAATACTTACAATAGCGTAAAACCAAGTATGCGGCTTCGAAAAACCTGTGCTAATTGCGTGGTGCTTGAAAAGACTCGAAATATTCGGACTTTTTTCTATTTTTAGGGTTCCATAGTAAACAAGGAACCCTTATAGTTTCGCCATGTTTGTCTGTCTGTCTGTCTGTCCCCGCGCAGAGACGCTTAGTACCAGAAAGCTGTAATTTAGCATAGGTGTACATAATAATGTCGCCGACAAAATTAAATCTTAAAAAAAAAATCCTTGCACGTAATGTGGGGATGATATTTTTTTTTTCTCGTCTACCCCATGGTGTGGGTTATCGTTGGATAGGCCGTTCAAAAATATTGCAGATTTGAGAACACCACATTTCGATTCAAGGATTCGCTTGTGTAATATTAAGCATTAAAGTGCTAATTTTTGTTAGAGTCAAGTGTCCCCCCCCCCCCCCGCCAGCTAAATGGTTGTTTATGGAGATGGGAAAACTTCATGGCAGTAGTACATAATTTTAATAAAATTAAAAGGAAAACTATCACAGCTAAGTGGGCTTTACAAGTTAAAGAGTAATAGTCGACCAACTTACTTAAATTTGCAGTTGGAGAATTATTGACCGTGGCATATATCGATGTATACGGAACCCTTCATTGTGCGTGGTTCGACACGCACTTGGCCGGTTTATTTTAACTTATAACTTCTAAAAGGTACATCATACAGAAAAAGCTACAATTTGCTACAACTTGAGTGCAGCCGGAGGTCCAATAGAACCCGAAATACAGCACTTCAGACATTAGCCATTTTTCCAAAAAAGTTAAAAATTGTTAAAACGTTGAACCTTTTTCACACGTTGGTTTTTTCCGAAGATTGTTGTTTTACGTACATAGTCGCTGTTTCTGCTGAGTTGCACCACACTCTCTGGAACTATACACAAACAGATATCATCAATTACCCTTTGTATCACGGAAATAGTACCGTATTGTTTGATACCTACCTTATTGTTGGTGTTTGTGACTTAATATACTAGTAACTTGTTTCCAATAGTTCATCGGTTGGGTTTAAATTTAAACTTACTACTTGTACTTATTTAATAATAGATTTTGGCAAGCAATTTTTACAAGTGATACCTAATGTTCTAATTAGTGTTCGACCGAAATTGGATTTTAAGCCGAAAAAGAAGCTTTGGCTTTAGTCTTATTTTCAGCCGGAAACGAAAACGAAAATGATTTAGATGTTAAAAAAGTTAATATTTGCGCTGTAAACTGAAATCTTGTTTGTTCTTTGTTTTCACCGAGGGACAGAAAAAACGAATATAGACTTTAAAAGAAATACATCACGATAATTCGGAGAAAATTCAATAATCACATATTTCACAACCGTTTGTCAATTTGAGTGAAAAAGTTCAAAACCCATTAACTTATGCGCATGAAGAAAAACATGATATAACCACGCTTCACAGCTTCAAAACAAAATCGCGTCCGTGATAGCCCGCGAAATTCAAAACTTCTTACACATAACACACACATAATCAGCCTATAATGTTCCCACTGCTGGGACACAGGCCTCCTCTCTATGAGAGGGACTGGGCCATAATCCACCACGCGAGCACAGTGCGGGTTGGTAGATGTCACATGTCTTCGAATTTTTCGGTTCTAGGACATGCCGGTTTCCTGAACGTTTTTTTTTGCAATTTGCTGGTCAGTGTATCTCGGTCAAAATATGATTCGCGACCATAACAATCCATCTCTCTAAGTTAAAATTGTTCCATAAGAACTTTTTAATAAGAGATTTGTTCATAGGGAACAAATCTAACTAAGACAGGTGTATTATTGATTCTAAAGATTATAATTCTGTAATTAATACAAATATTTGTTATTTATGGTCGCGAATCATATTGATCAAGATACAACCTGACACTGAAAATTGCAAAAAACGTACGAAAAGGAGATTGACCAAAAGAAGGCCCACGTTATGGTGCCGTGTCAAGACTGTTTGTTTATTAAAAATAATATCGTATCTTTTCAAATTTAGTTGTGTTTTATCAACATTTCTTTCACCCTAGTATTGGAGAACCAAAGAAATATTTATTTTACTGACTTTAACTTTAAAGTCAGTAAAATAAATATTTTTTGTTTTAATGACGGATGTACATCCGTCATTAAATCCTAAGAATGTTGCTAGATGACAGACTATTCCAATCAAATAATTGTAATCGATTGAAAATGTCGATACTTCTATTAATTATACTGCCCTCATAAGCCAAAAAGCGGTATCTCAAAAAAAATACAAATTTCTGATTTTTGTTGCATCTGATAGCTTAACAAATTCCCTACAGGTTAAATTAAGTTACATGGCGCTATCTCAACCAGAAACCACCTAAAACCTACTAAGAAAATATTGCACATCTCAAATTTATACGATATTACTAAGGAGCTGAGAGGTATATCATTATTTTTAAACACAATGGCCGTATATTTACTTACGGTGGAATCGCTTAGAAAAGTTCTTATAATTGCTGGCCAAAATTTCTAAGAACATTAGCGGTATCTGTTGAATGCGTAGCGAACTATTGATACCGCTCTTGCGCTTGGTAAAATTAGGCGAAATTAGTTCGCAAAATGTGAGATGCCGCTGCCCTCGCAGAGTTTGTTGCACAAAAATAAACGCTACCTGATGAACAATAAGGGCGACATTTAAATGCAAGTCTATCAATCATCATAATAATGTTTACTAACAACAATTTTACTTGTCAGTTCTTGTTTGTTTTGCTTGAAGTAACAGGTCGTGGAGTTGATAAAATCGGGAATAATTAGAAATTGGTGATAATAAAGTGATAGCCAGTGTTTGGTGTTATGAGTGTGATACTTGGTGTTCAGGCGTTCATAGGAACACGAGAATGATGATGATATTAGCTCAAAAAAATAAAGATTTAAGAAACAAATTCAAGGGATCGGGAAAATTACATAGCGACATTCAAAATATCGAACCGGACTTTTTTCCTAATAGTGATAGTTCAGATGAAGAGTCCACGTATTCAAAATACGAAACACGAAATGTTTCACAATCAGTAGCTGAAAATATCAAAACAAAATATTCCTCTGAAAAACTTAATAACAATGAAATATTATTTAGGCCATCTACATCAACAGCTCTATCAGTCTATGAAGATGAATATGATATGTTACCGGGACCATCTCAACCTACAGCAATGTTTATCAATGAGGATGTGTTGCCAAAACAATCAATAATAACCAGTGATTTGATTAGCCAGGATGAAAACGACATAAGGCAACCTAAATCAGCACCGAATTTGATCAATAGACATGTAGATTTAGATACTTTGGATAACATCTCCATTAAATCATTGGTTACACTAACGTCGGTTACTTTACCATTGTCTGCCGTTAATGATAGCTTTTCTGATCCGAAATCTATGCTGGAGAATTATGAAGAAGACAATGTTCATCTAGATTCCAATAAAATTGATGTATTGACCGAACAAAACACTGAACAACCTTTTAATGTTTTGAATTCAAGTAATACAAGTGAAGAAACAAATAACGATTTACAAGATGCGATAGAAAACGAAGATACAGAATGTGCTAATAATACTGACACAAACGATACTGTGGAAAATGAAACAGAAGATAATACGCTTAGAGAAAGTTCAGTCAGTTACACAAAAGCAGGAACAATAAGAAAAAGAAAACGCTATGATGTATCACTTAAAACCAGAAAAGAAATAAAAAGAAATATTTTGAAAGAGAAACATGGTGTTAAACCACCTTGCAATACAAACTGCAAAAAATCCTGTTCATTAAATATTTCTGAGGGTCAAAGAAAAAATATAAATGATCATTTTTGGACCATGAGTTACACAGATAGAAAAAAAATTATGTTGCATCATACGTCCAAAAAACCTGTAAAGCAGAGAACAGTCACTGAGCCTTTCGCAACTGATTATCGTAGACACAAAACCTTCGTATATTCTATTAAAGATAAAAATAGTACATTACATACAGTATTTAAACATTTTTTTAAACTATCTAGGGTTTAAAGCTTCAAATGAATGCCCTGACAAACTGCATTAGCAGATTTAAGCAACTCAGTGATAGCTCCAGGAGATAAAAGGTGTCAAAATGTTCCATATAATAAAATGGATGAGGGTCCTATTAAAGAACATATTCTGAGTTTCGAGCCTAGTATTTCTCACTATAGACGCGAACACGCCCCCAATCGGTTGTATTTGCCTAGTGACTTGTCAATAATACATTTATATAAAGATTTTAAGACAAGGAATCCTTCGTATATTATTTCTTACGACAAGTATCGAAATGTGGTTCGCGATCTAAACATTTCTTTTGTAAAATTAGGGCATGAAGAATGTGAAATTTGTGAAGGATTTCTTTTGCACGATGATACACACGATAAAAATAATATAAATAATTACTGTATTTGTTGTCAAAATTGGGTTGGACATATGGAAAAAGCAAATAGATCCAGACATGAATATAAATCTGATTCAGAATACAAAGAAAATGATACTGTAATATATTCTGCGGACTTACAAAAAGTAATAATGCTTCCTAGTATTGACATGTTTAAGTCTGCTGTTTTCACTCACAGGATAGTCGTTTATAATGAGAGTTTTGTACCAACTGGTAAAGGTCGACAAAATTCCATCGTACCTATGTTGTATAGTTTTAATTTATATAGTTAACTCGGGTGAAATCAATGCTGACAAAATTGTTATAAAGTTTTTTGAAGCCGGCCACACTTTTATGTCTGCCGACTCATTTCATCACAGAGTTGAATTGTCTATGAAGCGGATGAAGAATAAGATTTATGACTTTGAAGATTTTTATACCGCTGTGACTAGTGCTGGGAAAAATGTGATTCCAAAAAAAAATGGACCGCAATGACTTTTATGAATGGCAAGATTATACAACGCAATACAAACTGTCTCGCCTTAATCCACGTCCTTATATCTGCGATATAGTGCAAGTGGAAGCTACGAGAGGTAGTTTCGATTTTAATTACAAGACTGCCTTTGATAGTGAGTATATAACTGCTAGTATTATTGGAAACAAGATTTTAAAAACGAATTTTCTTCCACCTCCAAAGAAGAAAACCATGCTTAACGGAATTTCGCAAGCCAAGAAGAACAATATTTTGAAATCCCTTCAAAATATAATACCAGGCAATAGACTGTCTTTCTGGAGGGAGCTCCCTACTTCTGAGTGATTTATGACATAGATGCCTATTTTCAAAATTGAAAATTTTCTAATTATGTTTATCTTAAGTTTATTAAAATTATTTCCAAATGCACTTTTTTCGTGTTTTATTTCTTTTACATGAATTTTTCAAAAATAAATTAAAATCATACTTGAAGTAGAAAAAATTCGCAGTACTTATTTCTCGGATTGCTATAGCTTAACACGTAGGTATAAATCATTTTATTTTGCTACTTTACGATGTATGATGTCTGATGTCTTTTGACGAATAACTCCTTATAAATCTGTCAAGTGCACAAAGTTACAATGTTTATTGAAAATGTCACAGCCAACTAGCTTAGTTAGCCATTTAGGTAAGCCTAGCCTTTGGAAGTAGCGCTCGGCCGCTAATGCGGTACCGCTCGCTTGGCTCGCGCGTGGTTGGTCACAGTTCCGACTTCCATCATAACGTATAATATATAAAAAAGAATACTAAATAAAAAACATTTATTTCAGGTACCTACCACATAACCCATATTAGAAAACATCTTTAAATTATTCAAAAATAAATAAAAAATCACACATAAATAAACACAAACGAATAAATACAATATAAATACAACATCAACATACAAATTTGAAAAATCAAATTCAAATTCATATTCAACCATAATTAACTCATATAAAATAATGAAAATAATGAATATCATTGGGGCCGCTAGTTGAATGTTGAATGGCGCCGTTTAGTAAAAACGGCTAGACTGTTCACTGAACGGCTAATTAAGCTAGTTGGCTGCGACAAAAACATTGTATTCATTATTATTCGTTAATTACTGAAACAAAAGAAGCACACTGAAAAACATCAGGAGAGAATCGTCGCAGTTTGAACCATGAATTATAATTAATTTATATTATTTATTCAAAATCTGTACTAACATTAACATACCTATGGGCTGTAAATGTTTAGATGATTAAATGATTTATGCATTTACACCAAGTGCCTAATTGAAATACGTCTTTGAAAATGACGTTCCATTTAACATAAAAACACTTTCAACGATTATTTTGTACATAATACAGCACCTTATTTTTATATCACACACATTGAACATCAATTCTCACTATAGTCCTAAAAACTTAGTAAAAGGGAATGATGCGTGAGGGTCTAAGCAGCAATCCCCTTTTGAAGTAGGAGGACAATCCCCTTTTGTAGAACAAACAATAGCGATTACATCTGTCATGAGAATGGCATTGTTGAATGCAAGGACATGGTCAGACGCCCACGATTTTATATCTGGATTAAGTAAGTTTTCTAGTGGGGCTTGTGGCCAAATAAAAACAGCTGCACGAGCCAATCGATCAGGTTAAGCTACGCTTGCCACGGTTGGTCCGTGGGTGGGTGACCATCTTTACATACCAAGACCCCTCCGTGCCTCGGTAAGCACGTTAAGCCGTTGGTCCCGGCTGTCATTCGTGGATCTTTGACAGTCGTTACTGGTCGTCAGAAGCCCGAAAGTCTACTAACCAGTCTTACCAAGGGGTATCATGTTACCCAGTAACTGGGTTGTGGAGGTCAGATAGGCATTCACTCCATGTAAAATACTGGTATTCAGCTGCATTCAGTTAGTCTGGAAGCCGACCCCAACGTAGTCGGAAAAAGGCTAGGCAGATGATGAGTAAGTTTTCTATTGGTAGAAAATGAACTCTATTCTCGGTAAGAGATTAGCCAGTCCTAGGTACACTAGACGTACCTACCATACATGGACATGAATTTATTTATTTATTTAATACTTCACGCACACAAATGTACAGAGGCGGACTTAATGCCATAGGCATTTTCTACCAGTCAACCTTAAACCCCAACCAACAACCTTATGAACCAACCAACCTTACGAACCAACCTAACGAAATAACCTTATGAATATTTAGTTATTTACTTTGTAAAGTATGATGTTATTTTAATTATGAAACTGAAACTTATTAAATATAGACGCCTTGGCAGAGAGTACAACTTTGTGCCCTTTGGTGTCGAGACCCTCGGTCCGTGGGGTCCCAGTGCGCATAAGTTACTTGCGGAAATCGCGATGTTTCGCGTCTAGTTGATGTAACTGGTGACCGAAAAGCTGGCGGCTTTCTCGCGCAACGCATCAGCATTGCAATTCAGCGAGGAAATGCCGCCAGCTTTTCCATCCTCAGTACAATGCCTCGAGGGCCTTTTTTAGGTTTAACTCAGTTTTAATTTAATCTAATTTATATTTTTGTTAGTGATCTTGTAATTTGTTTATGTAAATAAACTACGTAAAAATTTTAATTATTGTAAATGTGGGTCATTGTTTTTTTTTCTCAGTTAGTTTTAATCATGGTCTGGCAGTTTGAATAATTTATGTAGTCTACCCAAATGTCCCTTCACTGGTATTGTTCGTCACATCGTTGAGCTCCTTAAGTTCTAAGTTAAGCTGCACTATTACTGACAAAGGCGTGCACTGACTGGACAGGTCCACTCAATCTATGTGGTTTTTGCCTCAAGAAACCGTTTCAGACATCAATGACCAAGAATGAGTCTGGTTTTTATAATATGATTGATACGTAAAAGTGTTTGTACAAACCTACTTGTAGAGGTAAAATCATTTATCTACGTAAGTAAGTATGTACCAATACGTAGATAGAATAGTAGAATATTTAAAATTATGTTGTGGATATAGGTCAGGTAGATTTTGTGCAATGATGTGTGTATAAGAGAGAAATGTATGAACGAGCACGCAATAAGAGGGATTGTTATAATAATAATCATTTATTTTACAGAAAATGCTGTAAATGCTGTGGAAATTGCGTTCATTGCGAAGCATGTGTGGTCGACTATAAATGATAGGCTGAAAAATGATGTGATAAGGCAACGGTGTGGTTTAATAGAAGATGTAGTGACAAAAATTGAAAAGAGCATGCTAAGATGGTTTGGTCATGTTGAGAGGATGAATGAAAGGCGACTAACAAAAGGTATTTACAAGGCAGATGTGTGTGTAGGGGATGCCCTAGGAAGACATATCTATAGTGACCTCATTGGCGATATTCTTCAGAAAGGGCAGGTGCGTAGTACTCGCAACCGGCGTGCGTGTATGAACAGATGTATGAACGTAAACGAAGCGAAAGAGTACGAGTATGTAAGGAGCGCAGCTAATGGCGTTCTATAGTTTCTGCCTACCCCCATGGGAAGAAGGTGTGAGTTTATGTAGGTATGTATGTGTATTTTACAGAAAATACAATCCAATTTGTTAGAAATTTCATAAACAACCTATACATTAGCATTAGTACCTACATAAATTTTGCAATTAATAAGAATATCAAAATCATCATTAATCAATGTCGAGCAGTGGTGGTCCAGTGGTAACGGCCACGATTTATAAGTTGCAGGTCGTGGGTTTGAACCCAAGCAAGCACTTTACTTTGTGTAAGTTACTTCATAATCACTGTTCTTAAAACGGTAAAGGAAAACATCGTGATGGAACAGCGTGTCCTAGATCAAAAAAATCGAAGATATGTGATATCCGCCAAACCGCATTGGGCCCACATGGTGGGATTTGGCCCGCTCCCTCTCACAGACAGAAGGCCTGTGTCCCAGCAGTGGCAAATATTGTAGGCTTTTGCTATTAATTATTCATTGTGATCGTAGCACATGGCGTTCTTTAGTTACTGTAGCTATCTTTTGTCTTTCTGCTCACAATGAAATATAAGCCAGTCACACTGAATACTCTTTACTATACCTGTAGGACCCCATCACACGTACCACAACCGCATCACACCCATATCACAACCAAACCACACCACAACCACACCACAACCAAACCACACCACAACCACACCACAACCACACAACAACTACACCTCAACCCCAAAACACCACACTACAGCACAACCACACTTCAACCGCACCACAATCACACTACAACAACACCACACCCACACCATAACCAAACCACAACCACACCACAATCACACCACACCCACACCACAACCACACCACAATCACACCACAACCAGACCACACCCACACCACAACCACACCACAATCACACCACAACCACACCACACCCAAACCACAACCACACCACAACCACACCACAATCACACCACAACCAAACCACACCACAAACACACCACAACCAAACCACAGCACAACCACACCACAAACAAACCACACCCACACTACAACCACACCACAACCATACCACACACACCACACCCACACCACGACTACTCCACAATCACACCACAACCACAGCACACCCGCACCACGACCACACCACAACCAAACCACCACCACACCACAATCACACCACAACCACATCACACCCACACCGTAACCAAACCACAACGACACCACAATCACACCACACCACACCACAACCACACCACAATCACACCACAACCACACCACAACCACACCACAACCAAACCACACCACAAACACACCACAATCCCAAAACAACCACACCACAACCACACCATAACCAAACCAAAACCACACCACAATAACACCACATCCACACCACAACCGCACCACAATCACACCACAACCACACCACACCCACACCATAACTAAACCACAACCACACCACAATCACACCACACCCACATTATAACCACACCACAATCACACCACAACCAGACGACACCCACACCACACCCATACCATAGCAACACCACACACAGCACACCCACACCACAACTACACCACAATCACACCACAACCACAGCACACCCATATATCGATGTATGGGAGAACATGTTTTTCAACTACAATGTTACGTTTGTTTTTGGGATAAATTCATCCCATCTTCCCAACTACGGAACCCTTCAGTGTGCGTGGTTCGACACGCACTTGGCCGGTTTATTTTAACTTATAACTTCTAAAAGGTACATCATACAGAAAAAGCTACAATTTGCTACAACTTGAGTGCAGCCGGAGGTCCAATAGAACCCGAAATACAGCACTTCAGACATTGGCCATTTTTCCAAAAAAGTTAAAAATTGTTAAAACGCTGTACCTTTTTCACACGTTGGTTTTTTCCGAAGATTATTGTTTTACGTACATAGTCGCTGTTTCTGCTGAGTTGCACCACACTCTCTGGAACTATACACAAACAGATATCATCAATTACCCTTTGTATCACGGAAATAGTACCGTATTGTTTGATACCTACCTTATTGTTGGTTTTTGTGACTTAATATATTAGTAACTTGTTTCCAATAGTTCATCGGTTGGGTTTAAATTTAAACTTACTACTTGTACCTATTTAATAATAGATTTTGGCAAGCAATTTTTACAAGTGATAACTAATGTTCTAATTAGTGTCCGACAGAAATTGGATTTTAAGCCGAAAAAGAAGCTGTGGCTTTAGTCTTATTTTCAGCCGAAAACGAAAACGAAAATGATTTAGATATTAAAAAAAGTTAATATTTGCACTGTAAACTGAAATCTTGTTTGTTCTTTGTTTTCACCGAGGAAGAGAAAAAACAAATATAGACTTTAAAAGAAATACATCACGATAATTCGGAGAAAATTCAATAATCACATATTTCACAACCGTTTGTCAATTTGAGTGAAAAAAGTTCAAAACCCATTAACTTATGCGCATGAAGAAAAACATGATATAACCACGCTTCACAGCTTCAAAACAAAATCGCGTCCGTGATAGCCCGCGAAATTAAAAACTTCTTACACATAACACACACATAATCAGCCTATAATGTTCCCACTGCTGGGACACAGGCCTCCTCTCTGTGAGAGGGAGCGGGCCGTAATCCACCACGCGGGCACAGTGCGGGTTGGTAGATGTCACATGTCTTCGAATTTTTCGGTTCTAGGACATGCCGGTTTCCTGAACGTTTTTTGCAATTTGCTGGTCAGTGTACCTCGTTCAAAATATGATTCGCGACCATAACAATCCATCTCTCTAAGTTAAAATTGTTCCATAAGAACTTTTTAATAAGAGATTTGTTCATAGGGAACAAATCTAACTAAGACAGGTGTATTATTGATTTTAAAGATTATAATTCTGTAATTAATACAAATATTTGTTATTTATGGTCGCGAATCATATTGATCAAGATACAACCTGACACTGACCTGAAAATTGCAAAAAACGTACGAAAAGGGGATTGACCAAAAGAAGGCCCTCGTTATGGTGCCGTATCAAGACTGTTTGTTTATTAAAAATTATATCGTATTTTTTCAAATTTAGTTGTGTTTTATCAACATTTCTTTCACCCTAGTATTGGAGAACCAAAGAAATATTTATTTTACTGACTTTAACTTTAAAGTCAGTAAAATAAATATTTTTTGGTTTAATGACGGATGTACATCCGTCATTAACCCTCTATCACTCATAAACTGGGATTTAATTGATTTTTTGGATTGGAGATGATTACAAAAAAATAAAATACACGTATTTCTGGGTTTTAATTATTTTTAATTATTTGGAAAGAAAATTACAAAAATAGGGAGTGTGGCTTTTAGGCAACACTGAGGTAAGTGGTCAAAATCTATATAGTACGGCAGCACAATGACATGTTACGAAAGATGGAATTTTTTGTAGCAAATCTTGGTTTTCGTGTAGCACAAGGCTACCCCGCATTTTTCACATACATTATGGGTAAAGCCAACACACTTCGGAAACTCGCATCTGATTTTCTTATCAGACCATTGCGGCCAGTGCCCAATGTGGTCTTGCCGGACTGCTTTCGGAGGCACATGCTGAGCAGGTCCTTTATGTTTTTTGGCTTGAATCTCGCTCTCAAGCGACCGCCGACTAGATAAACTAGGCTTTATACCCATTTTGCAAAGGGTCACAGCAACCTCCAGACGAAAATCTGCTGACGATAAGCGGCCTGATTGAAGGTTTTTGTATTTAGCAACCATTTTATAAAGTATCCATGCATTGGATATTGTGAGATCCAAATAATGATAAAATCAAGAAGATCAACGCCACCCATATGGCGATTGTACTCTCCGACCACATTGGGTCGCTTTATGTTCAAATACCTTGAGTTCTGTTTGTCCCATCTCTTCGAACATCAGTTTCAGGTTTTTGCCCAGCAAAGGTGGAAGCCAGATTGACGATTTTGTTATCCTTCCATGCGACAGTTGAAACATCGATCCCGTTGACATCGGCTACGTATTCTTCTGAATAGCCTCTTTCTTTTTTCATCATTATCTTTTCTGTTCTTCACTATTTGCATCATCATTTAGCGCAAAACTAATGTCTTTTTCACCAAGGGGCTGCTTACGAGACATCCTGGAACAAATATAATCAGCATAATAGGTATCAAACAAAATTATACACTTTCGTCTGATGTAGCCTACGGGCAACAATCACTATTTACCAACAAAAACAAAATAAAATGTGAAAAGTATTCAATAATAACGTTACACAATAAAGTTTAAACACTTACCTCTCCAGTTTATCAATATAATACACAAGACACAAGCAGAACAATTTTTTATATTTTTTTTAAATCACAGATAGCCGCCTCGTTTCGTAAATACCGACTATCGAAACACAAATCTCAATTTGTATCAAAACGCTCCATCTAGTCGTATTTTTTGGTAGTAGTTCGTTAATTCGGAGTGTACACTACGAGCTACAGTGCGCGATTACGGTATGAAATCAATTATTTTAAATTTCGAGGCGTTTGTACGGTATGTTACCTACAGTCTACACAATGCTATAGAGGGTTAAATCCTAACCTGAATGTTGCTAGATGACAGACTATTCCAATCAAATAATTGTAATCGATTGAAAATGTCGATACTTCTATTAATACACTATACGACTATGTTTCAAATACTATTAAACTCAAATACTGTAAATATAATTTCAAAACAACTGAAATATTATATTGTACTGAATATACTCAAAAACTTAAAAGTGTGTCGAGCGAGATAGTTCAGTATGTTATTTTTTTAATAAATCACAAAATCGATTACCAAAATAATTAAATCTGGTTACACTGACACCATGCATGACAAACTGTCAAAACGATTTCTGTCAAATGAATGGCATTGCCAGCTGTCGTACTGTTTTTCGTAGATTAGAATTTATTCGTCCATATTTAAATTGAAGACTTAGACGAACTACTGTTTATCTTTCCACAACCCTGAGTAACGCCTACACTGGTAAGTGTATATCGACGGTTAAATGGTAATAAGGCATACGCGACATTTTGTTTGAAAATGAGTTCTGAATGCCATCCTACCTAATCTCTATTTTTAAGTAGGATGGCATTCATAACTCATTTTCAACCAAAATGTCGCTTATTATATATTGCCTTATATATATTACCTTTTAACCGTCGATATGTTCTTTAAATATTTATATGAACTTCCATTCACCGTTCACTATTTTAGCAGCCTATTGGAAAGCCTATATTCAGTCAGGGGTCCGTGGATAAGATTTCTACTAAACCAAGGTGAAAAAATTAAAATCGTTTGCAGAATATGAAAAGAATTTTCTAAAGAAAATCTTGACTTGACAATTTTTTTAGTGTCATAAAACTCTTAAGAAAATAGGCTTTCTCCTTTGAATTTTGCAGGCTACCACTGTGGATCCACTTTCACAGCTGAGTGAAACCACGACCAGACCCGATTTACTCCGAAATTAGCCGAACGTCATTTGATATTGCCGAGCTTTACAAACTAAGCCGAATGACGCGCATCGTGAATTGTCGCGCATTCACGATTTTTGGCTTGGCTCGGAAGGTTTATGGCCGAAAACGAAAATATGGCCGTATCATGATTATTTGGCCAAAAATGGACGAAAACGAAGCTTTGGTCGTTTGGTCGACTAGTTCTAATAGAATGTCCAGTGGAAATCATTCTAAAAAATCTCATTCATGCGCTTTATAACAAAATATTTTCAGTTACGTGTACGAGTTACTATTGTCAAAAATAAATTAAAATCATATTAGTAGAAAAAACTCGCAGTACTTATTTCTCGGGTTGCTATAGCTCACACGTAGGTATAAATCATTTTATTTTGCTACTTTACGATGTATCAACAATCTTACTTTTGACGAATAACTCCTTATAAATCTGTCAACTGCACAAAGTTACAATGTTTATTGAAAATGTCACAGCCAACTAGCTTAGTTAGCCATTTAGGCAGGGCCGGATTTACAAGTGTGGAGGCCCTGGCAACCAAGATGTGGAGGCCCGAAAAATTTGTGGAAGAGATGAAAAAAAAACAATTTAAAAAAGATATCTTGTAATTATGAACTTTTTTTTGAAGGGCACAAAGGATGTATTTTCCTTATCTCACAAACAAATTGTGGAGGCCCCTTCTTTGTGGAGGCCCAGGGCCAGTGCCCTTGTTGCCCTGCCCTAAATCCGGCCCTGCATTTAGGTAAGCCTAGCCTTTGGAAGTAGCGCTCGGCCGTAATATATAAAAAATATAATAATATATATAAAAGAATATTAAATTTAAAAAAAAAAACATTTATTTCAGGTACCTACCACATAACCCTTACAGAAAACATCTTTAAATTATTCAAAAATAAATAAAAAATCACATATAAATAAACACAAACGAATAAATACAATATAAATACAACATCAACATACAAATTTGATAAATCAAATTCAAATTCATATTCAACCATAATTAACACATATAAAATAATGAAAATAATGAATATCATTGGGGCCGCTAGTTGAATGTTGAATGGCGCCGTTTAGTAAAAAAGGCTAGACTGTTCACTGAACGGCTAATTAAGCTAGTTGGCTGCGACAAAAACATTGTATTCATTATTTCGTTAATTACTGAAACAAAAGAAGCACACTGAAAAACATCAGGAGAGAATCGTCGCAGTTTGAACCATGAATTATAATTAATTTATATTATTTATTCAAAATCTGTACTAACATTAACATACTTATGGGCTGTAAATGTATATATGATTAAATGATTTATGGATTTACACCAAGTGCCTAATTGAAATACGTCTTTGAAAATGACGTTCCATTTAACATAAAAACACTTTCAACAATTATTTTGTACATAATACAGCACCCTATTTTTATATCACATTGCACATCAATTCTCACTATAGTCCTGAAAACTTAGTAAAAGGGATTGATGCGTGAGGGTCTAAGCAGCAATCCCCTTTTAAAGTAGGGGGACAATCCCCTTTTGTAGAACAAACAATAGCGATTACATCTGTCATGAGAATGGCGTTGTTGAATGCAAGGACATGGTCAGACGCCCACGATTTTATATCTGGATTTAGTAAGTTTTCTAGTGGGGCTTGTGGCCAAATAAAAACAGCCGCACGAGTCAATCGATCAGGTTAAGCTACGCTTGCCGCAGTTGGTCCGTGGTTGGGTGACCATCTTTACATACCAAGACCCCTCCGTGCCTCGGAAAGCAAGTTAAGCCGTTAGTCCCGGCTGTCATTCGTGGATCTTTGACAGTCGTTACTGGTCGTCAGAAGCCCGAAAGTCTACTAACCAGTCTTACCAAGGGGTATCATGTTACCCAGTAACTGGGTTGTGGAGGTCAGATAGGCAGTCACTCCATGTAAAATACTGGTATTCAGCTGCATCCAGTTAGTCTGGAAGCCGACCCCAACGTAGTTGGGAAAAGGCTAGGCAGATGATGAGTAAGTTTTCTATTGGTAGAAAATAAACTCTATTCTCGGTAAGGATAAGCCAGTCCTAGGTCCACTAGACGTACCTACTATACATGGTCATAAATTTATTTATTTATTTAATTATTTACGCATACAAATGTACAGAGGCGGACTTAATGCCATAGGCATTTTCTACCAGTCAACCTTAAACCCCAACCAACAACCTTATGAACCAACCAACCTTACGAACCAACCTTATGAATATTTAGTTATTTACTTTGTAAAGTATGATGTTATTTTAATTATGAAACTGAAACTTATTAAATATAGACGCCTTGGCAGAGAGTACAACTTTGTGCCCTTTGGTGTCGAGACCCTCGGTCCGTGGGGTCCCAGTGCGCATAAGTTATTTGCGGAAATCGCGAAACATCTAGTTGATGTAACTGGTGACCGAAAAGCTGGCGGCTTTCTCGCGCAACGCATCAGCATTGCAATTCAGCGAGGAAATGCTGCCAGCATTCTCGGTACAATGCCTCGAGGGCCTTTTTTAGGTTTAACTCAGTTTTAATTTAATTTAGTTAATATTTTTTGTTAGTCATCTTGTTTATGTAAATTTGGTTATGTAAATAAACTACGTAAAAAAATGAATTATTGTAAATATGAAGACTATGTGGGTCATTGTTTTTTTTTCTCAGTTAGTTTTAATCATGGTCTGGCAGTTTGAATAATTTATGTGGCCTACCCAAATGTCCCTTCACTGGTATTGTTCGTCACATCGTTGAGCTCCTTAAGTTCTAAGTTAAGCTGCACGATTACTGACAAAGGCGTGCACTGACTGGACAGGTCCACTCAATCTATGTGGTTCTTGCCTCAAAAAACCATTTCAGACATCAATGACCAAGAATGAGTCTGGTTTTTTATAATATGATTGATACGTAAAAGTGTTTGTACAAACCTACTTATAGAAGTAAAATCATTTATCTACGTAAGTAAGTATGTACCAATACGTAGATAGAATAGTAGAATATTTAAAATTATGTTGTGGATATAGGTCAGGTAGATTTTGTGCAATGATGTGTGTATAAGAGAGAAATGTATGAACGAGCACGCAATAAGAGGGATTGTTATAATAATAATCATTTATTTTACAGAAAATGCTGTAAATGCTGTGGAAATTGCGTTCATTGCGAAGCATGTGTGGTCGACTATAAATGATAGGCTGAAAAATGATGTGATAAGGCAACGGTGTGGTTTAATAGAAGATGTAGTGACAAAAATTGAAAAGAGTATGCTAAGATGGTTTGGTCATGTTGAGAGGAAGAATGAAAGGCGAGTAACAAAAGGTATTTATAAGGCAGATGTGTATGTAGGGGATGCCCTAGGAAGACATATTTATAGTGACCTCATTAGCGATATTCTTCAGAAAGGGCAGGTGCGTAGTACTCGCCACCGGCGTGCGTGTATGACCAGATGTATGAACGTAAACGAAGCGAAAGAGTATGTAAGGAGCGCAGCTAGTGGCGTTCTATAGTTTCTGCCTACCCCCATGGGAAGAAGGCGTGAGTTTATGTAGGTATGTATGTGTATTTTACAGAAAATACAATCCAATTTGTTAGAAATTTCATAAACAACCTAAACATTAGCATTAGTACCTACATAAATTTTGCAATTAATAAGAATATCAAAATCATCATTAATCAATGTCGAGCAGTGGTGGTCCAGTGGCAACGGCCACGACTTATAAGTTGCAGGTCGTGGGTTTGAACCCAAGCAAGCACTTTACTTTGTGTAAGTTACTTCATAATCACTGTTCTTAAAACGGTAACGGAAAACATCGTGAGGGAACAGCGTGTCCTAGAACAAAAAATTCGAAGATATGTGACATCCGCCAACCCGCATTGGGCCCACATGGTGGGATTTGGCCCACTCCCTCTCACAGACAGAAGGTCTGTGTCCCAGCAGTGGCAAATATTGTAGGCTTATGCTATTAATTATTCATTGTGATCGTAGCACATGGCGTTCTTTAGTTACTGTGGCTATCTTTTGTCTTTCTGCTCACAATGAAATAACGGGTGATTTTTTAAGAGGTATACGATTTGATTTTAAAAAAAAACACAAAAAATTTGAAAAATTTGATTAAATCTTTATTGGAATCGATAGAACGATCAATATAATTTAATGTTTGAAGATGATTTCATGCAAATGCTGGCCGCGGCTCCGGTTTAGATGGCCCATTCGCAAGGCCCAATTTCGGCACACTCTCCAACATATCAGCCGGTATATCACGAATAAATGCTTCAATATTGGCTCCCAGTGCGTCAATCGTTGCTGGTTTATCCCTGTAAACATGAGCCTTAACATGGCCCCACAAGAAATAGTCCAAAGGCGTTAGATCACACGATCTAGGCGGCCAATTGACGGGCCCAAAACGTGAGATAAACTTTTCACCGAAGGCGGCTCTCAATTGGGCCATTGTTTCGCGTGCCGTGTGGCATGTGGCACCGTCTTGTTGAAACCACATGTCAGGCATGTCCAATTCTTCCATTTTAGGCAAAAAAAAAAATCGCCAATCATCACACGGTAGCGCTCGCCATTCACAGTAACGTTTCGGCCATTGTCGTCTTTGAAAAAGTACGGCCCGATGATGCCACCGGCCCATAATCCACACCAAACAGTACATTTTTCGGGATGCAGTGGTAGCTCTTGCAATTCTTCTGGCTGGTCTTCACTCCAGATGCGGCAATTATGCTTATTGACATATCCATTCAACCAGAAATGAGCTTCGTCGCTGAACACAATTTTTCGATAAAAAAGTGGATCTTCCTCCAACTTTGCCAATGCCCATTCACCAAATGTTAGACGTTGTGGGAGGTCGTATGGCTTCAATTCTTGCAACAGCTGTATCTTGTAAGGTTTTACACCCAAATCCTTTCGCAAAATTTTCCACGTAGTGGAGTAACAGAGGCCCAATTGCTGCGAACGGCGGCGAATCGACATTTCACGGTCATCACTAACACTGGCGGATACAGCCGCAATATTTTCTTCAGTCCTCACTCTACGTATGCGTGTTAGTGGTTTAATGTCCAATAATGTAAACTGGGTTCGAAATTTAGTCACAAGCTTCCGAATAGCTGCCTCAGTAGGCCGACCAAACTGCCCATAAATTGGAAAAAGTGCGCGATGCACTCTCTTAACCGAGCCTGCATTTTGATAGTAAAATTCAATAATTTGCAAGCGTTGTTCGTTCGTAAGTCGATTCATGGTTAAATTATAGACCAAACTGAACAAGTTTGACAATGACACAAGACACGATTCACGCGTGATCTGTCAAAAACAGTGTTGCCAAAAAGATACCAGCAAAAAAACTCCAGGCGCCTGGGTTCGAACCTACGACCTACATTTCCAGAAGGACGTCATGGTTTACGTAGTCGAAAGCCTTGGTTATATCGGTATATATAGCACACGCAGGAGTCTTATTTATTTATGTTATAAGCCAGTCACACTGAATACTCTTTACTATACCTGTAGGAACCCATCACACGTACCACAACCACACTACACCCATATCACAACCAAACCAAACCACACCACAACCACACCACAACCACACAACATCCACACCTCAATCCCAAAACAACCACACCACAACCACACCATAACCAAACCAAAACCACACCACAATAACACCACACCCACACCACAACCGCATCACAATCACACCACACCCACACCATAACCAAACCACAACCATACCACAATCGAACCACACCCACACCACAACCACACCACAATCACACCACAACCAGACCACACCCACACCACACCCACACCACAACCACACCACAATCACACCACAACCACACCACAATCACACCACAACCACACCACACCCAAACCACAACCACACCACAAACACACCACAACCCAACCAAACCATATCACAACCAAACCACAACCACACCACAATCCCAAAACAACCACACCACAACTAAACAACAGCACAACCACACCACAACCACACCATAACCAAACCAAAACCACACCACAATAACACCACACCCACACCACAACCGCACCACAATCACACCACAACCACACCACACCCTCACCATAATCAAACCACAACCACACCACAATCACACCACACCCACACCACAACCACACCACAATCACACCACAACCAGACCACACCCACACCATAACCACACCACACACAGCACACCCACACCACAACCACACCACACTACACCACACCACACCCACACCACAACCACACCAGGCCCACTCCACAACCACACTACA
Source organism: Atethmia centrago (assembly GCA_905333075.3). NCBI lineage: Eukaryota > Metazoa > Arthropoda > Insecta > Lepidoptera > Noctuidae > Atethmia > Atethmia centrago. Next base: position 24,607,125 of record HG995385.1, read on the forward strand.
ACCTCAACACAATCACATCACAACCATACCACAACCACAGCACACCTACACCACAATCACATGACAACCACACCACACCACACCACACCACACCACACCCACACCACAACCACACTACACCCACACCACAACCACACCACAACCACACCAAAACCACAATGACACTACTTAGACGGGTGCTAATTTGTAATCGTTTATTCACACGAACAACATTTGGCCATCACAATCAAGGCCACGTCGCAGCCACAACGCAACCACCAGTGAGACCGCGTACCAGCGTCCGGCCACATTGCAAACACAACGTTGCGTCGACCGTTTGATTTGATTTTGTAGTTCTCACATCGCAATTGCAAGAAGTTGCAGCGAAACTGTTCACACGTAACCAATGCTTGCCTACATTTTGTCGCTGCAATGTCGTGCGGTTGTGGTACTATCGCGGGTGTGCATATCGAACCACCGTAAAAGGACTATTCCTGCTTGCAGCGCTCGCTCGCTTTATGTAGTTATTGGTCGACGCAATTAGGGGCACCTAAACAGATATGGTCATCGTGAACACGAGGTTTTATTTTCAAGTGGTCCGATATGCGTACCCGCGATATTACGTCTGATTCATTAACACTAGGCGACGCATAAATATGACTAAATATAATTGCACTGTTGGATTCCTATAGTGGTAGTGGGTACTATGGCAATAATATTTAGGTATGGCATGGCCCCGCTGGTCTCGTGGTCGCAAGTGCGATGGCTGAGCGTGGGGTCCTGTGTTCGATTTCTGGATGTTATTGGTTTTTACCATTAAGAATTTTTTAGTAACAGCCCGGAGTGTGGAAGGTAGCGGTGTGATCCCCCGTGCCTCGGGAAACACGTTAAGCCATTAGCCCTGTGCCTAATCTCTCTCCGGTCGTGTCTGATTGCCGTCCCATCAGACTATGATAGTGAAAGAAGAGAGTGCACCTGTGTCTCACACACTTATGAACTATAATATCTCCCTCGCCGAAGGCTGATCTCCTCTGAAATGGCCGAAACTCGCTCTGGAGCATATTTATTTTTATTTTTATCATACATGGCTATGTGAAAATACATACCATAAAAAGGACTCATGCAAAGCCGGAGCAATTCACTAGTCTATCACAAAAAGTACTCGTCATAGAAAACGAAACTTTATTAATACGTTAATAACAGCTCTAAGCTTGTTATTACAATTCCAAACATCAATTTTCAACTCAGATTTGCGTAGGATGGTAAGAAGCTTGTGGTTTCCACAAAGATAATTATTGTTAGAGATTTAATTAGAGCACCGACACGTCTTCATTAGTGAAAGTTATTAGAGCTGAATGTACAGACATCATCATCTGTCTAGGGTTTTCCTGACTAGATTGGGATCGCCTTCCAGGCCAACCGGATGAAGCTGAACACCAGTAGTTTACAAGGAGCGACTGCTTATCTGATCTCCACAACCCAGTTGCTGGGTGACTCGATACCGCTTGGCAAGACTAGTTGTCAGATAATTGGGCTGATTTTGATTGCCAAAGAGCTTCTAATGACATCAGCTGAATCTAAAGACATTACATGGGTACCCCTTAATTATCATTCGCTTATAGCAGTCCTAAGCTGGCCTAGGCCTTTCCCAACGGTCATTATTGAACTCGATCTGTAGCTACTCGCATCCAGCTGCTATCAGACATTCTGATAAGACCGCCATGCTGTCAAACTGTCATAATGTTGCCAACGTGAAAAAGAACATGAACATCACTGTGAATGACGTTGCTAACATTATAAATTAATAATATTAGGGCTAATATTACCAACGCCGGAAATTCCAAGAAACAATTTAGAATTTTTACAGATTTTCGTATACAAAAACTGACAGATGTCAGTTTCTTTCCTCAGGCAAAAGGTAAATCTGACTTTGGTAAAAACAGCCCATAGTGTTATTTTGTTGCTTACACAATTTAGGTGCCGTAATCTAGACAAAAGGAAATTAAATTCCTCTTATTAATTTAAAGACTAAACTCCGAATAATTTAGAGAAATGGCGGTGTAATTAAATAATAGGAGCGGGCAACGGTGTGCAATAGCTCCGGCCATGTTTATGATGCCGCACATACCTTTGAGGTGCTGACGACGTGGAGTGTAACTGAATAGAGAAAGCATTTTGAACTTATAAATAAAATAAAACAGTGTAGCCGGTACCACAAAAATAATACCATGGTTTTATTGGTTGTATTCTTTCATAGCACTTCGCCCGCAATTTCATACGCAGGGATTTCGTATCTTCGTCTACAAAGTTCAACACTCTCTCCATCCCTTTTAAAAGATAGCTTCCGAAAACTAATGATTGCGATCTTTTTATTTATTATATTATGATTATGACAGACTTTATTATCTATTACACAAAATAAAATATGTAGGTAACTAATAGACTAAGCGTAGGGCTGTTCGCTCACACCGCGGCATTTTTATACCCGTCGTAACTTCTAAACCAAAGGTCCGATTCGAATAATTTAAAGAGAAATTTACATGTACATAATCAACATTGATTATGAAACTATTTAGTTGCATAAGTATAGTAATCTTTCGATTCTACAGCTGTTTGAGATTGTCTAATTTAAACAAAAAATGGTTATTGTGACTTAACTATGATAATTAGATCCTATACGTATAGCCTTGCGGATTTTTAATAACGAGTACCTATAAATATGTAGTACATTATTTTATGCATCATCAATAGTTTTCGCAACGCATGCCAATTAATGACTTTTATAGGCAATTTTTTGATACCTTGGGTTAAATTATTGTAGATTTCGTAGGGATCTCTATTTTTTTTTTATAAATTACTGCCTATGTAATTACTGATAAAGTATCTTTCTATAGGTAACATAATTTTTAAAATCAGGTACCTAAGTAGTTGGATCCATTACAAACAAACAATAAAAAAAAATCTATTCTTTTCTCTTTACAATATTATTATAGAAGTAGGTAAGGTCACCCGGGGCGAAAGCAACTAAAAAAAAAATTCTGAAACTTTGATTCCCTCCACCATGAGCTACTTAAATAATAGGGATATTCTAATAAACGTACTTCATTGCATAGCTTTCGATGAACAGTTTCGACATAAATTAAGTTACAAATAAACTTTGGTTTTTCATTAATTTGCATTATTGTTGAATAAGACCAGTAAAAGTTACATTCACCCCACTTTGGGGTAAATGTGACTATTCGTTATAACTCAGTTGTAATCTGTTTCTAAATGTTGATGTCAAGAGTACATGTAGATGCACACAGAATTATCTGTAAAAGCTATATAGCGTCGCCGAGATAGAGTTCAGTTTCAAGCAAATTTACTTTTCTTTTTTTATGGGGTGAATGCGACTCCAAAATGGCGGCTGACAGAAAATGATCTGTCAGTACTACAGTAGGTGAACTAGTGATGCCATCTGTACTTTATTTGAAAAAACTATGATTCCGCTTTACTCCAATAGATAGAGCTATCTACAAAAATGATTAGATTGAGAGAAAATTGAATTAGTTGCTTTAGCCTCATAGTTGCTTTCGCCCCGGGTGACCTTAGGACTTACTTGCACCACAAATCACTAAATGCATTTAGGGCTATACGAATTTAAAACATCGTTCTATTTCTAAAAATCATTTGAAGGTGACAGGAACAGAATTATGTTTTAAATATGATTAACGCTAAACGCATTTATCTATAAATTGCAAGTGGTGCAAGTGGATCTTAATGAAAGGATAAAAGCTATTATTTTTGTGCAAGTGAACCTTAATGTTATTGATCCATCGGGTTTATGTTTATTAATTTTAATATTGGATCATCTTCAGCTTTATTGCTTCTGAAAAATTTATTCATTAAAGTATATTGTTATAGATAGATTGTTTCCGTAGTAACCACATTGTAATAAATGAATCTATAGAATAAAAAAAAACATTTTGTAGGATATTTTCGCACTACTTTGGTTTTTCCCTCGTTGACCGGTTTATTTGACTCACTGGCTGTATCGTTGTCCATCACGATCAAGTGAACAACAACATTTAAATCAATACACTGATCAAACACACAAATACCGCGGAGCACTTGCATGAATGAGTGAGAATATAAATGCTACACGGCTAGCTGATGTGAGCCATGGGCGCCGCCATTTTGGTCTTGGCTGCTCTGCCGAGCGCCTTTCACTTTACCTCTACTCCGCGTCCAGCTGTAATGCGACATGCGATAGATGGACGAAAAAATTAAAGGCGATGTAATTAAAGTTTCACTTGAAAAATACGACCACCTGATACTGGTAGCCCTCATCATCTGCCTAGCCTTTTCCCAACTATGTTGGGGTCGGCTTCCAGTCTTACCGGATACAGCTGAATACCAGTATTATTGTTACATGGAGCGACTGCCTATCTGACCTCCGCAACCCATTTTTTTTTTTTTTTGTTTTGGCAGGAGTGGGAAATCCTCATGGACGCCCAGACTGCCTCACTGGTGAGCCAGTCTGAGCAGTGCCGGACTCTTAACGGCTAAAACCCACTCCTGCCTTGCCACGTGTCCCTCTGACATGATCAGAGCCCTTGTTCTGCGGTATAAAAGTACTAATTAATTACAAAAAATTGACAACAACAAAACACGGAGAGATATTAGTTTCTTCTGCCAGAGAAAAACTACATCAGAATACAATTAACTAAGATGTGTCTAGTTATACATATTATTTTCGCAACCCAGTTACTGGGTAACACAATATTACTCCTTGGTAAGACTGGTTGTCAGACTTTCGAGCTTCTTCGTTCACACGGCATTGTCCTGCACGTTTTTTTTGTAATCGTTTTTATAACGTATAGTCAACCGGGTGTTCATATGGTAAATTTTCATTCGTGTAAAAACGAATAGCCGCAGTTTCCAACCAGTTGTCACAGTGAGTAGACGTCACTGATGGATCCACGCTTGGTTGTACTTTTATATTGGTATCGAAGGCGGTCTCGCCGCCGACAAAACAGAAGGTTTTGGGTACATCCTATTAATCAAGAATCTGTGCGTACGATCACATTTGAAAAATTATTCGAAAATCTTAGAAACGATGAAAAAATGTTTTTTAATTACTTTCGAATGTCTATTGAAAGTTTTGAAAAGTTATTAACTCGACTGGAAAATTCAAGCCTAACAAAATCAAATACGAATATGCGGAAATGCATTAGTACTAAAATGAAATTAGCCATCTGTTTAAGGTGAGTACACAAATAAAAATACACAGGTTGTGATTATTTAAGTTTTATTAATGTTAATTATTATAATTAAAAAAATATTCAAATTTGACCAATTTTACTATAGTATATTCGTGTTTCGTATTAAAAGCCATTGTAATCCATATCCGTGTAGTTAGAATAGCAGGATTCGACAGAGGACGGATTTTGAAGAGTAGCTGCTGTAGTTAATTCTACAGAGGCTGGACTTTGAGAAGTCGTTGTAGTCATGTTTGTAATGATAGAATTTGTAGCTTCTTGTGTAATGTTACTATTTTGGTATTGTTGTGTAAAATATCCTCTGTGAACTGATGAGAGATTGAAAGACGACGATTCACGAATTTGGCGACTGTTTTTAATTTTTTTCATTAACTGTAGCACACCCATTTGGAATTCGAGGACTTCATCATCGTCATACTTATCTAATGATGGTAATATCCCATTAAAAAATGAAAGATGCCGCCGATTCATTGTTTCAGGTTCCTTATTTGAATAAGAATCCATAAATTTCATCATCTTCGCATCTACAGAACTAATCGTATTCTTTAGAGATCTTTTAGGTACACGATTAGGTATTGGGCTCTTTGCCGCCATTGTGTCATGTGTCTCTATAGAGTTTGTTTCCAATGTTTATTTTCCTCCCTCAGAATAATTTTTCTGGTTTTCGGATTCAGTGTTATTATCGGATTCCGTGTTGTTATTTTCGGTAGTAACATTATTTATTGTCTCTTTAGGTTGTATTACTTTCTGCAGAAAAGATAACTGTTTACTATATACATAAGGCTTTGCTGTTTTGGCGCCACTTCCTGAGCTTTTCTGATGTTTTATCTTTTTATATGATCGATTATAATTATCTCTTATATGAGTCCACCGTTGAATAATCATTTTAGCTGTAAAAGACAAACATGATAAGTAATACGGTACATATACATTTCTTTTTTCAAATATTTAGCATCGGGGTGTTCCATGAAAGATTTACACTATTCATACAAAGTTGGAGTATCGACTATAAGTGGTATCATCTGGGATGTTTGCTGGACTCTGTGGCATGTCCTTCAGGGAGAATATCTTCAAACGCCTTCTACAGAAAGTGAATGGATGAAAATAGTGGAAGGTTTTGAAAGAAAGACTAATTTCCCTCATTGTTTAGGTGCAATTGACGGGAAACACATAAAAATCTTAAAGCCTCCTCATAGTGGATCCATGTATTTCTATTATAAAGATTATTTTTCAATTGTGCTACTTGCGGTGGTTGATTCGGAATACAGATTTATATATGTAGACATAGGATCATACGGAAAAGATTGTGACTCATCCATTTTGAAAAATTCCGTCTTATGGAAAAAAGTTAATGATGGTTCGCTGAATATACCCAAACCAATGCCATTATTAGAAGGTGGAGAAAGTACACCTTACGTATTTATTGGTGATGAGGGATTTGCTCTACATAATAATTTACTACGCCCTTTTGGAGGAACACATTTAGATTTTCGTAAAAAAATCTTTAATTACCGCCTGAGCAGAGCAAGGAGATACGTGGAGTGTGCTTTTGGTATCTTAGCGGGAAAATGGAGAATTCTACATAAGGCTATTGATATTTCACCAAGTTTATTGACAGAAATCATAAAAGCATGCATTGTATTACACAATTACGTTCGTGAAAATGATGGACACAATTTTGAAGATGTGGCAAATCCTCCATTATTTGAAAATATTCAAAGTACGTCAGTTAGAAATGTTCAAGCAAACAGCGTAAGGTCCATTTTTAGTCACTATTTTTTATCAAACGAAGGATCAGTCCCATGGCAAAACGAATATATTTAGAACTAAGCAGAGTAAGTTAAAATATGTTGTAACGCAATTTTTATTATTAATAATAAAAGATACATACCTATGGCTTGTCTTGTTTTTTCTTCCTTTGTTTCAAAATTAGGATCAATTATTACCATGATTCCCTTCCAAGCCGCTTGAGTTGCGACGCGATTTTTATAAAGTTCCAAAGTTTTATCCCATAAAACGGGATTTTGTTCCACTAAAGAAATTAATAGTTCGTTATCTATAGAAGATTCCTCAACCATTTTGAATATCAAACCAAATCCAACCATAAAATACGTGCCACCCCGCCAAAAGACGCTCAGGTACTAAACGCTTCTTCGGTTGCTATTCGATAAAAAACGTATAACATCGTGTCGTGTGAAAGAGACAAAGCTATACCATATGCCACTGCGAACCGAATACGTTAAAGTTTATTCGATTTGCTTGACAAGTCCGTTGAGTATGCGTTTAAACGTATAAGCGGTACACGTTTTTTTGCAGTGCAATCGACGTGTGAATGGATCTATGTACGTTGTATGGTCACTATTTATACGTTAAGACGTATACTGCAAAAAAACGTGCAGGACAATGCCGTGTGAACGAAGCCTAACGACTGCCAAAGATCTACAAATGACAGCCGGGACCAACGGCTTAACATGCTTTCTGAGGCACGGAGGGGTCTTGGTATGTAAAGCTGGTCACCCATCCACGGACCAACCGCGGCAAGCGTAGCTTAACCTGATCGATCGACCCGTGCGGCTGTTATTACTTAGCCTTAAGCCCCTCAGCCCTATAGACATAATTATTATGTACCGTACCGTAGGGAGCAGTGGTGGCGCGTTGGTAACGGCCCAGATTTACGAGTTGTAGGTTGTGAGTACGAACCCAGGCAGGCGCTTTACGTTGTGTAAATAATTTCATCACCAGTGCTCCCTAAACATTATTTCAACAATAATTTATTGCCAATATGTGGCTCTGTACTAAATCTATCTTTTGAAAGGTTGTAAACCGAATAAAACAGTCCAATTTCCGGCCGTCAAGGTAATATCTAGAAAAATATCGTGAGAAAACTGTCCTAGAATCAAAAATTCGAAGACATATTGTGACATCTACCAACCCGCACTGGGCCCGCCTGGTAGATTACAGCCAACCCACTCTCAAAGAGAGGAGGCCGGTTTCCCAGCAGTGGGAACATTATAGGCTGATCACGCTATGTAGCATACCAATGAAATGAAACGAAATTGTTTATTTTGTAAATAGGATATCGGAATCACTTTGACACGTCATATTAAAAAAAAAAATAAGCTAGATGGAGTTTGATGGATGGATGGATTTCCTGTCTGACTACCCCTGAGCAGAAAAGCGAAACAAACTCAAGGGTCAAAGTCTATTAAAGTCTAGATATTGTTATAATGCAAGAAGTTTTGTTCCGGGCCAGGCCAACAAGATTTAAAAATCTGTCGTGTCATCGATACGAAGACTGCACTGCATTTTTATTCTTAAAAACAGAACCAATGAGTATTATTTTCATAACTCCGTGGTAAGCTAATGAACCTATTATCATTCTCATAAAATTGTGCATATTTTTTTCTACAAAAATAAAGTAAAATTAAACTTCCTCTATACATCTTCGTTGTTAGTCGTCGTTTCATTTCCCCGGTCCATTTACAACGATCTCCGTGCGGACGTAAAGTGCGCGTATATCTTGTAGCTGGGTATACCTAACACCTGCTGGATCAACCGGTCGCGAAGGATCAATGATATGTGTGACCTTTTCTTGCGGAAACTGGGTAGAATTTACTGCAGTGTTTTCTAAAAGACTAGGTTTTGTGAAAACATGGTACCTACTAGAAAGTAGTTAACTGTGGATTTTTATAGACTGTCTATTGTAATAATTACGTTGAAAAAGCGCCCATCCTCAGTCATTACTTTTCTGAGAGAGATTACATTATGAATTCAAGAAAAGTACGAAGATTGAGTACCTATTTAAAGTTCATAAGAAGCTGGTGTTCCTCAAATATCACACATGATCGGCGAAGATAACACATAAGGGGAACATTAAATCCCTCTTTTAGCTGGCATTTAAATATTTTTACATTAATTGAAACTTGATATTAATTTCTTTTTCTTTCTTTTTTTCTTTCTTCTTTTACTAAGAAACGTTTTTCATAAAAGTTTACGTATCTCCGTAACTTTGAGTCAAGCTGCTGCAACAACTTGGCCCATTTCGCATTAAAGTCGTTAAGATAACGTTAGTAAGAAATGTACGAAACTGGGATTTAGCAGAATTATCTTTATGGCTTTCGAAGTCTTACCATGGCAAAAACCGGGAAAATAATCACCAGACAGCAAAAAATCTCTTTAACCTTCTGGGGTGGGCGGAACAGTAGCTGATCTTACAATTTGTCTATAGGACCTTTATCTAATCTAAATCATTCGGTTTGTGCATAAAAAAAAAACAAATATATCTAATTAATTAATAAAAATAACTAAAACTATACTCAAACAAAAACAGGGCGTCGAAACATTCATCCACATCGCTGTCGACTGGTAATGTACCCAAGAGACTGGTGACATTGCCACGTTTTATGGCGATTCTGAACCTCTGGCCAAGGTAAAATCCAGCACTTGGGTCACGGGAAGTGTCAACCAGCCGTCTGGAGATTTCCTTAAAAAGGCCATGAGCACTCGGACCTCACGGCCCGAGGGTTTCAAACCCAAACGGCTCGAAAATATAATGAGCAACTAGGTTATTATACTTACGCCGTTTGAGGTTCTCTGCAGTCGCAGCAGCAGCGTCAGCATAGCACGCCGTGCCAGGAAGATGGGATGGCGCAAGAGTATCGACACACGTTGCATCCCACACTAATTATTCAGTTTTAATGATTCAATTAGCTCTTGTAATCATGGTTTGCGTGAAACATCAAAAAATAACGTTTTATTTTCTTTATTAGAATAATAATATATATAATATATTTTTTAAGTAGACACACTTAAAAAAAAAAAATATATATAAAATATATATTATTATTCTAATAAAGAAAATAAAACGTTATTTTTGATGTTTTTCAATAAATATAATTTTAAAATTTACGGGTAAATCATAAAGAGTGTAAACCATTAACAGAATTGAATCTGGCGTCCTAGCTATATACATATATATGTATTAAGGTTCGCAGGACAAGTTCCCGCAGAAGGAGTACAAAAAAATATTAATTTATAAAATTGATTTATAATTCTATTTTAAACTATTCTCTTTTATTCCTAATTTTTTAGTAATTCATTCAGACATAATATTGAAAATCAAGGTAATGCTTTGTTACTGTATTGTATTATTGTAAACTTTTGTATGTTGTTTTGTTTTAATGTATTCTTAATTTAAATTTATTATGTATTCAGAGTAATTGAGTGTAAGTTTGTATTATTGTAGAAGATAATTGTAGTGTATCTCGTTGGTAATCCTTAAATTAATAAATAAATACAATTTTAATAGAAACTGCTTATGCTTAGTGTGAAGTGTTAGTATGTCTGTGCGTTTTGTTATGTAGGTGTGGTGTGCGTGTGTTTTGTGATGTAGGTGGGGTGTGTATGTGTTTTGTGATACACACTGCAGTGTATGTGTGTAAATGGAAGGGAAAGAGTTTGAGTTTAGATTCGATTGTGAAGTAAGTAGATATTCAGTGTCGTCATAGTTTAAACTGGTTAGAAACCGTGTTATCTGTTTTTACACATTTCGTAAGAAGATTGATGTACAGCGATAGTTTCGTTTATTTTTTTATATAAAAATGGCCCAAGATAGAAAAAGAAACGCTTAGTAAAAGCAAAGCGTGTGAAGGGTACTTTGCAAACGTCCTTTGGCCTAAGTGAGAATTGAATTTGTGGAAAAGGAGGTTTTGTGTGTTATTTTAATAAAATGTTTAGATCGTAATATTTGTCGGACCGTAAGGACTTTTTTTATATATTATAGATCAAAGGTTGGGTAGAGCATTGGCCGGAAGACCTTAAAACGCAGATATATGTTTTGAGTCACTTTTAAATCGGTTATTACGCCTCCACACATACATTTTTGCCTAACTTACTTGCATAAGTAAGTTAGGCAAAAATGTATGTTAAACTAGAACGCATGCACATCAATTCTATGTGTGAATATTTAAGTATAGTAGAAAATACTTTATAAATTAAATTCAAGAAGGAATGTCTACCCAAAGCATAAAAAACGATATTACTTTCAAAATACTAAAGATATTTTCATATTTTTTTTATATGAACAGACTGGCTATAATTCTGTGTTTTTTTTTTTTCAAATATATATATTTTCGTTACTAATAATAAATATTCCCTATGAAACCGAACGGCGCCTCAGCGTGTGCGCGACGTGCATGTGTATGGCCAAGATCAACGGCGATTATGACCCTTAAGAATGGCTCTCTGAGCTACTTCCGGTAGGGGTTTGAGTGAATTTTTCGCAACTTCACCCCTACTATTAATAGAGTACAAAATGACTGACTGACACATGGCGAGATGAAAAGTATTGGCAATGTGTCTGAGTGTTTTAAAAAGATATGAGTTTACGTACTCGAGCAGTAAAGTGGGTGATAAATGTGATTTGAAGTTAAAGTGTTTATCTAGAATTATACCGAAGTATTTAGTTGTGCCAGTAGAAGAATTTGTAGGACAGTAGAGGCCGAATTAGCTTGGCAGATGTGAGCTTTTAGAGTAATGGATGTCAAGGGTTGCGTAGTCGAGCTTAGAGAGAATTTTATGACTTCAGTTTTATTACTGTTTACCGTGAGTGAGTGAGAGATAAGCCGACTATATATTAAATCACACTTAACACCACACACACACACAAAATACGCAACCGTACGCTACCTATTCGTACAAAATACAAATATAAAAATACAAAATCTTTATTTCATTTCCAAAAAAAGTTTAACATTAGTTGGTTATTCGTGCCTCCGTACTTTTAGTTTTTTTTTCCTTTTATCTTTATTTATGTACGTTTTTGGATTGGTATCCAATCCAAAAACCATCGTCGCTGGTTTCACTTGTCTTAGTCCAACACAATGGCTGAACCCTATCTCTTTAGATACAGGGCAGACCTAGTTTAAGGGATGGAGTTTAAAATTATTTTACTCATATGTTATAGTTACATTGAATTATGACAACTGAATGTATGCAGTGCAATGTGATTTTTATTTATGCAAGAAATTGAATTATTATTATTATTTTCTTATATTTCACTTTATACACTTCTAATTATATTTTTAAATATTTAAATATATAAAAAAATATAAAACATTTAAATATACAAAAAATGGTAGCCCACCGAAAAGGAACAGGGTCCAAGCTACTGGTCAGGGCTCCAGAGAGAGTGTCCAGAAGTACCGCTTTCTGAATCAAGCCCTTATCAATCAATCCAGCTGCCCAACGAGAGCCTCCTTAGGCGTTGGTCGAGGCTCTTGGCAATTAAACCATTGGCTGAAACGACTATCGGCACAATGATTGCTGAATCCACATCCCACATGTCGACAACCTCGCGAGCCAAGTCAAGATACTTGATTTGTTTATCTTGCTCGGCTTTCACGAGGATCCCGTCATGAGAGACTGTTATGTCAAAAATTATTGCGCGCCGCTCTGTTCGATCCACATAGTGGCAACAATAGTCCTGTCAGTGATGATGGATCGATCCCAGTACAATGTGATACGAGTATATCCATTTTCGAGAACTGGGTTGGGGACATACCTGTAGTATGGCACTTCCGATTCCTCAAGGCTATATTTCAGAGCAAATTGCTGATGGATAATCCTGGCTACAAGGTTGTCTCTATGCAAGTACTCTTCGTTAGCTAGACGAGAACACCCGGAGATAATGTGTCGGATGGATTCTCCCGGACGGTGGCTTGCCCGATACATGTCTACAGAACAATGAATCTTCGGTAATTCTTCATCATGATAACTTCGACTTATTATTAATAATCAAATCTAGTTTGAGCAGTTGCTTGCAGTTTAGCCCATGATTCAATTTACATTTTGCTTACACTATCGTTTGTTTAATCAAGCCAAAGATGTAAACTGTCTAAAATAAGCATAAGACCAAAAATTAAGACACTGTTGCTACATTTAAGTGGCAGTGAACAGGTCACATCGCTTGCAGAACAAATGGACGATGGGGTCGAAAGGTTCTGGAGTGGCGACCGTGTCCCGGAAAACGTAGCTGGATGACCGCTCACGAGGTTGACCGATGACCTTGTGAAAGCCGCAGGAATCCGCTGGATGCGGGAAGCACAGAACCGGTTTGAAATGGCGGTGCTTGGGGCCTACATAGAGCAGTGGACAACTTTCGGCTGTAATGACGGCGGCTGTTCTTTCCTGAGCAGATTACAGCATAAAACGATTTGCAGGTGCAAACTTTATATAAACGAAGGAAAATCTAACAAACTGCAATACTCCCCACGTTTGCAGAGAATGTTACAAGTTGGATACATACCTACATCAAGTAGATGCCAAGCATTTATCAAGTTGACGGACACTCGATTAAATACGTCTGTAAGAGAGTAATTGAAAGTAGGACGTTAAGGAGTGGGTTCCTATATTGTACCTACCAACTACTAATCGTTTAATTTACTCACAGTAGGTTAAGTTTGCAACGAGCATAGTTGAGTCTAACTAAATAGGTTTTAACAATTTATCCACTGTTGAATCCGGCTCGAAGGACCAATTTGTTGACGAGTTTATTAGGACTGTATTCAATGATGATGCTGATTACTGATTTATTGCCGAAAGCTTTACAACGAAATGACTTGACTTGACTTGACGACGAGTGGGTACAGTGTTCAAGGAAGATGATCATGTGTGTGTCGCTCCCGGCCGCGGTTTCGCCTTATATGAAGATGACCGCTTCACCCGCATCCCACCGATCCCCCGACGATGTCATTGTTCGAGATTATTGTGAACATCCACTAAGACTAGCAGAGTGTTATACGTAGAAGAAAAAGTATTATCAATGGTAAACGCAGCAGGTCTGTCTTTATTACTTATTCTGTTATGTAAATTATTATTTCTCTGCCTCGTTGATCTAGTGGTCGCAAGCGCTACTGCTGAGCATGAGGTCCTGGATTCGATTCGGGTCGGGCAAAGTGTTACTAGGTTTTCCATCTGGAATTTCTCAGTAGCAGCGCGGAGCCTGGATTTGCGTTCGGTTGATGGTAATAGGCTCGCCAACTATTAGATGGGACTTATACATAACTGGCGAAATGTGTGTGTACATCTCTGCTTAATCCTTCGGGGATTACAGGCGTAATGTTATGTAAATAATTATAAAAAAATGGTTTGGTATTATTTGTATTAATGAGCTGTGTATGTTAGATTTAATTCATGGCATAATAATGGCAATTGGATGATCAATAATGTTGTACTAGGTTCTAAAAATAATAGATTACTCCCTTCGAATGATTAAAATGTCTCGTTAAGCTCAGCGCACATTAAAGTCGTGGCACGTGATGGGCCGCATTTAAAAAAAGGCCAAATAAAAGCACATTGGGAGCCGCGGCGGGCGGACCGTACCGCCACACAGTAATTGTTTTAAATAGATTCAAATATCGAATTTGAATTTGAGCTGTTTCCACTCTGTGTGCTTTAGGCAGGCCGCGCCGCAACGCATTGCATTGCATTGCAAACATCCTCCTAGATCACTTTCGTTCCTTTTTTACTAACTATCGTACACTACAGGCGAGCCTTTAAGGTACCCTACCTAATTAACCCTAATTATGAGTGGTATTCAACTAGTTTACAAGAAAACTCACGAAGAAATCTTCAGTTTATTTTTGTCCTAAAGGGAAATTCCCGTATTCTTAGTGACGGTCACATTCTAATCTCAGTTCAAATCAGTCAATTATACCTCTTCATCTACATTTTTCACAACATTACTGTTGCAGTGATGAGACTGCGACTCGATTTTGAACGTTTTTAATTACGGAAATTGGCCTTCTAACGTTTTCAAATTTTATTAAATCGCACATAAACCTACATGAATTGTCAGAAGCTAGGTGCACAGTTCCAATTGGTTGTTTCCTATGAAGAAGAGCCGGCAAGAAACTTTTTTAAAAATAATTGGCTTTTAAAGTTTTTTTAAATTACACTATTAATAGGATAGGTATGGGAGGACCACGTAGGCCTATCACCCAGTACCAGGTACTTAACAAAATATAAAATACTCAACAAATCGAAGCACATATGAGTCTACAATACCAACGACGTTCTCACATTCATGTAATAGAAAATAATGTATGCCTAAGAAAAGAAAAGAAAAGAAAAGAAAGATGAATAAAAAACCAAATGACATGATTTTCATTACAATTGTAACAAATCTGAATCTATATCATATCCACAAAAGCCACTAATGAAGAGTTGAAGGTAGAATTGTATCGTACATAAGTAATGTCAAGTAATTGTACCTAAGACTATGCCATAGAAGAATATAAAAATAATCATCGTAATTTGGGAGCAGTTAATTATAGATTTATGCAATTATGCCGTTAATGCCACATGTAAGTACAGAAGGAATTATTGCCAAACATCCTTGTCTTCAACGTTGTCCTCAAACTCAAACTCAAACTCAAAGCATTTATTTCAAATAAACCAATTACAGGCACTTTTGAATTGTCAAGGGGTCGGTCGGTCACTAAGAAAGATGAAGCTAGTTGCCCAATCTAAAGCGTAGTAGGTACCCATGGAGAAGAACGGGAAAGAAACTCCACGGACACTCTTTTAAATCAACGTATTATGGTTACAAAATATTGTTTACATCATTCATTTTGAAATCATACATGTGAGAACGATGCAAAACGTAAAAGTGTCCTTAATAAAAAAAAAATAACAAAAAAAACCAATTCAAAAATTAAAATAAGCTGTGGCAGCTAAGAGATGACCAGTCTCTACTGACGCACCCGTTCACGAACATGACGCATGGATTAGCACCATTCAGCTCAACCATTTTGAAGGGAGCTAAATGATCCAACACACGCGCTACCGTCAGCGAGACAATAGAGAGAGCACGACATACATACTCCCAGCCGCCAGGGCACATTCAAGTCAATGAAAGACCAGTAAATGGCAGCTTTAGAGTACATAGTACTTACATACTCGTAACAATGTGCTGTGCAACTATACCTGCGTTTTGTGATTCATAAAATTAGTGTTTCATTCCATACCAAAATCGTAGCGTCTCGTCTAATATTTAAATGCGATTAATAAAGAAAATCTCTCCTCTCCTTGAAACGCTTAGCTAAAATTGAATCAGAATAAGCCGGCCAGATTGTGAAGTAGGTATTACGAGGCGGGTAGCGGGTCATAACTAGATTTTGAACATAACAGCATTACCCAGGTATTGGATAACTAACCCGGTTTGCTACAGTGGTAAATATCAGGTATGAGGTTCGCTGTATTTGGGCTTGAGACGGTATTTATTGACTTCTAGTAGTTAAATAAACAACGATTTTAGGGTGCTACCCACATAGTCGGGTCGACATGATTCGATACAACCGACCGGCTAATATAGAATGTGGAGATGACAATACGACAATACAAGGAAACACTGGCAATACTAATGCACACGACTATTTTGAAATTATCAAATAAATTACGAAATAAAAAATATGGTTTTTCAAACAAACTAAAGTAGTGATGGACCGTGACTGAACTATTTGATGAATTTGACTGTTTTTTGTAAGCAGACCGAGAAAGTCATACCTACCTAGTACATAAGATATACGAAGTTTAATTTTATGTTGTGTTGTCGGCTCCACCTTGCATGTGTGTAGATGTAGATCGAGAAAAGCCGCTCAGTTTGGCTCGAATTATGCTGAGCCGACCCGAGCATGATCAAGCGAGGGTAGATCCCGAACAAGGTCTGCCAATCAGCGCGAGCCTAATATTCATAGTAATTCGGGTCGGCTTTGTTGTTCAACAAATGCCGATCCAAACTTGTGTGTAGTACTCCTTACGCTTATGTTATAGTGCAAAGTTTTGTTTTTTTATTTTCAAATTAGCCTACATTAAACGAGGTGAGTCTATTCAGTAATTAAACAGTATTTTACGAAGTCGCTTCTAGTAGAGTACAGTCAGATCCAAACCCAAAAAAGATACCTAATTTTAAGACTAAGTTTTTTTCGGCGAAACGTCAGACCCAGATAACAAATTGACTTAAATTGTGAGCAGTGGAAGCTTTGAAAATATTATATTTTCAAGCCTTATATACTCGAAAAAGATTTTCCTCTAGAGCAGTCGCTAACAAACAGACTAGAAAATTGAAATACAGATAAATAAAAATCTAACAGAAAAACATATTCTCAGAATGAATGTTTGACTTGAGTTTGGAAACACACCACACATCCCGCCAATACATACATAGAGGTATTAAAAATACGTCCACAGAGAAAACATGGAATGTAAAACTAAAACAAATGGTCCGAAATAAACGACGAACCGTTTGGGATGGACGGGATATCAACGGATGCGTTTTGTTACAAAATATCGTTTCAACAGGAAAATACAAAATGGTGGTCGGTAGGCACAATCTATGGATTTAATCTGCAATGTATTTGTTATTTATGCGTTGTGCTGGGAACGAAAATACTCGTATGCGAAATACTCTATGGAACAATATGTGATTTCGGTACGGGTATTTTGATGTGGATTTTGTAAAATACGAGTATGATTACGGAATCAATAGAACCGGCAACAACAATGAGTCCGTGTGTAGGTGTTGGACGAGGAGCTCATCAAATGAGTAGAGATAATAGTCATATTGCATTCCACAATTTTTTTTAAGTTATGGCTGGTCGCAAGCACTACTTCTGAGCTTGAGGTCCTGGGTTCGTGTGGGTCGGACAAACATTTATTGGGATTTTCCATCTGGAATTTCTCCGTAGCAGCCCGTTGTCTGGATTTGTGCGTCCGGTTGATGGCAATATGCTCGCCCCATATTACATGGAAATTAATCATAACTGGCAATCTTCTATACATACAGATAAATGAAATTGGAGTGTATGTTTGTAATATCAAAATAACCGCTTTTTACTAAATGCCTAAGGATGTATACACGGTACATATACCAAAATAAGATTTTTTTACAATTTTCTTCTGTCTGACTGTCTGTTTGTTCCGGCTTATCTCTGAAACGGCTAAACCGATTTTGACGGGACTTTCACTGGCAGATAGCTGATGTAATAACGAGTAACTTAGTTTACTTTTATTTTAGAAAAATACGCGGGTGCAGCCGCGGGCAGCAGCTAGTGTTAAATAAAGCGAGGCGATGGTTAACAGTCATAGAAACTGAGAATGAGACGCAATAACCGTTTATTTCATCAAATATCGATAGAGTTTTGTTGCAGCCATAATTATATCCCACCAACGACTTGTTGAACCCTTTATATTTCATTCTTAGCTCAAAATAACTCTACCATATCTATAGATTGGCAAAACAACCCACTTCACCACAATTATCCTTCTTCACAATAATGACTACTAGCAATAAAGTAATTATTCACTGTAAGGCTGCTTTTCCACCAGAGATGTGCTATGCTACGTTGCTATGGATTTTTTTTTTGAGTGGAAATTCTTTAAATAATTTCTCCCGTCCCCACCCGTATTCCTTCCGATGCCTGTGTTGCCAGGGGCCTCGGTAACCCTTTAGTACCTTCCTGCGACACGTTGCTATGGATGCGTTTACTATCCACCAATCATATTTATTGGTCCTCATAGTATAGCAGTGGTGGAAACGGGTTCAACTAAGCTATGATTATTATATGGAAGAATTCGTGTTATAGATGTGTTTGTTTTGGAGCGCCTCTCCCCTCACCGCACCGCAGCCGCTCCCCTTGCCTTCCCTACTGTCGCTGCATTGCATAGCTCGAGCTGCGCGTCTTCCTCGAACTGCTATCTCGCGGCGGTGCATCTTCATACACACTACTTACTAGCTCCACTAGACAGCTTAGCCTTAGAGGAAACGGTCACATAGTTTCGAAGCTTAGTTTTCAAATCCTCGCAGTATGACTGCTTAGCACATCTCTAGTGGAAAAGCAGCCTTACGAACTCCAATAAATATCTGTGTGCTACTTCAGCCTTTCGACAAACAGTGTCGTAACGTTGTCCGTTATTATGTAAACGACTGATCGAGTCTTTTCAGTGTTTCTGCGATAATAATAACAGCGTGGTAATTTTGGTGATATATTTAATTGATCCTCTATAAACTTTTTGCGCTTCTAATGAAGGACATCCAAGTTGGTCGCAGTTACTCTTCAGGATTTTTTTTTTCCATAATAGGAATTATTTGAGGTCACAAAAAGAGGTGTAATCATTATATTAGAGTGTTCAATAATATTTTTAGGAGCGCAAATGGTAATTATTAGAGATTCGACTAAACACATGCTGTAATTTTGACCAGAAAAACATTCTTGTCTATGGCACAAAGCTTCATTTAAACGAGAGCAAAGTTTGACACATTTTGCACTTAGCCAAAGCAGTGGTGGCCCAGTAACGGCCCCGACATACGTGGGTCAGACAAGCATCTGAATTTGTGTTAATTCGCTCCCCCCACCGAATAATATGGTAATCGATAAATCTAAATTTTACAGGAAAAATAAAAAAAACTGTTTTATGCATGTATTTCAGCACGGGTAGATCGTAAGATAGACATTTATACGTCAAAACAAAGCTAATTTTTACCAATATATTTTATATTATGGTTTTTTTTTTTAATAGTTTAACAAAATTAAGTTATTGACAAAAATAATGTTACTGAAATTAAAGGGCAAAAGTATAGTATGCAACGCATCATCACCATATTATTCGCGTGTAAACACAACGATGTCGTAGTCAATCTTAATGCATCATAGTATTATTCGTTGAAATACGGTGTCAAAAAACTTAACGGCAATATGATGTTACGATATTATTCGGGTGAAATCCAAGCGATAGTATATAATATTCAAAAATATTAACTATTATTATAAGACACAGTGAACGACGTTACGATTTTGCATAAATAACTAACACGTTTTGTAAAAAAACATTACCAAATCCTGTAAATAAAAATAACACATGAATATAATTGTTTTATAGTTTACGTGGAAAAAAGTTATGCATTTCTTACGCGAATATAATGGTACTCGTCGCTTATCGAAAATGTTAATGATTGCAAAATCTGTAATAACTTGTTATGGTATTATTCGTTCAAAAGTGTGTTTAGATTTTAAGGGAATAATATTGTTGTGTTCATTACGGTACCATTGAAATTATTGTACGTTTATAAAAATACATAGAAAAAATACAAAAAAAACTACAAGATGGTAATTAATGATATAAACACACACATAAGCAATAAAACGAAAACGGTCGTAGTACCACATTACCATATTATTCGGTGGGGGGAGCGAATTATTTCATCACCACGGCTTTCAATACGGTGATCGGGCGCCTTCAGAAGAGTCTGGTCATCTTTAGCTGCCACGGCTTATTTTAATTGTTTTTTTTTTGTTTATCTTTTTATTACGGACGCTTTTAAGTTTTGCATCATTCTCACATGTATAATTTCAAAATGAAAGATATAAACAATATTTTGTAACCATATTAATATGTTGATATAAAAGAGTGTCCGTGGAGTTTCTTGCCCATTCATCTCCATAGCTACCTACTACGCTTTGGAATGGGCAACTAGCTTCATCTTTCTGAGTGTCTGAACCCTTGACAATTCAAAAGTGCCTATAATTGGTTTATTTGAAATAAATGCTTTGAGTTTGAGGTGAAGGAAGGATCTCGAAAAACTCGAAGACATGCAATATTCACCAAACCCCACTGGGCCAGCGTGTGAGCGTGTATATGAATATAAAGGTTAAACCAATCTACCTACAAATTTGTGTACGTGCAGTTTCGAAAGTGTGACTGTTCTTAAAATAACTACCCTACCTGACAAAATTTTCGTTTTTGATCAAATTAATGTTGTTGTTCTAGGAAGTGTGCCATCCGCACAATCCTTAATTAAAAGCTCGTCACCAGATTGGACACTCTCTTACCGATTGTACGAAATAAATTTTCATTACTATTGCCTCGTCTAGATTTGTACATGAACTTTTTATCAGCCAGTGGATTCTGTAAAAAATCTTACCGTGAAACCTACCTGATGCTAGGGCTGACACTATTGACAATACGGATGATGCCTGGGTAAAAAAGGGAAATCCTATTTAGTCCTTCAGTCAGATAATAAAAAAAATATTAGACACGTATTTTTAGATTTATCATATTAATAAAAAAATACATAAATAAAACGCATTAAAGTTGGGGAGTGGGAGCTTGCTACTTCACAATTCAGTATAAAATCTAGCAAGGCGTGTCAAGTCACATTTTAACTCAATGTATTGCCGTAATCTTTGGATTAAGTAAAAAAAGAAAAACACGTGTTCAATATTTTTTAATAATCTTGGTACCTGACGGGCAAAAAAAATTGTCTTCACTTATGTTTTCAGGGTGAGATTTTATTAAAATAGATTTTTCCTACCCTCTTGCCTACAGGGTCCATAATGATCTCAATTATATAGTTACCACATAAGTAAAGCAATAAAGATATTGAGTACTGAGTAGATCAGCAAGTATCAAAGTTTCTTTATTAAATTCCATTCAATCAGTTCAGAACTGTCTCTAATATTAATTTAAATCTTTATTACTACTAGAGTATCTTCAAAATATAAATAGAACATCATATATCTTCATAAAAGTAAGAATTTCATCGTTCAATAACAGCGATGATGAAATTCTTCAATTTGACATATATTTACATAATATTTTCAAGTTGAGACTTTATAAAATGACTTTGATATAAATACACATAGCTAAGTATATTAGATTTTTGATTAAATTTAATAGATTTCTTAATATAAATACGCATGATAGGTCCCTGCCTTTTCATCTACTCTATTAAAACATTAAGGCCACGGTGATCCGCCTTCTACATGTTTCGGATGAGGAAGAGAATCGGTACAACGAAGTCTATAAGATCACTGTTCGTCTTATAATTACTTTTTGATTCAATTATGGTAGGTTTTTAATATCTTTCAAATTAATATGTACATATTTAAGTTTTGGGGGGCCTGGTGACCCGTACCACTATTTATGCATTATTATGTATTTGATGCCTTTTTCAGGCACCAGTGCCTCACAAATGTTAACCCGATTTTTTACCCGACTGCCCCAGGAGGGTGATGTTTTTCGAGAGTTTGTATGTATGTGTGTTCTATAGATTTTAATGCTTATTTTCTCTTTTCAGTTGTGTTTTTGCGGTCCGTTTTTTATTTTTTAAATAATTTGTTTTTTAGATTAAGCACTTCCTGTCCAAAACAGCCATGTCCGTCTATCTGTCTGTCTGTCCCCGGCTTAGCTTAGAGACACTTAGAGGCGTAATCACATGTTAATCACGCAAACGACGTGGAAAAATAAAATATTGAAAAATTTTTGGGTAGGTTAAGCCTAAAAAACATTATTTTTCAATATTTTATTTTCCCTCGTTTCAGCCTATAATGTTCCCACTGCTGGGTCAAAAAATATGGTCAACATTTGTGAGAGACTGGTGGCCAGTTTCTAACAAATGTTAACCCTATTTTTAAGATTAAGCACTTCCTGTCCAAAATAAGATTTGTGATGAGAAATAAATAAATAAAATTAAATCTTTAACGTTATTAAAAACATGACGAGCGATGATACCTACGCGTATGTCACTGTAGTTTAGTGGCATGTTCGATGCATGCACTTAAGGTCAAATAATTAATTTCAATGAGACCAAAGACACTGTTTAAAGTCAACATTTTCAGGAAAAAATAATTGAATTGATATTCCTATTCCTAAAGGTATAGTTTCCTATGGAGAAGAATGGGCAAGGTTGACCGTGGCTTACTATAAAAACAACCCGGCCAAGTGCGTGTCGGACCACGCAAAATTAAGCGTACCGCAGTTAGGAAGTTGGTATGAATCTATCCCAAAAATAAACTTAACATTGTACTTGAAAAACATGTTCACCCATACATCGATATATGCCACAATCAATTCTCCCACTGCAAATTTAAGTTGGTCGACTATTACTCGTTAACTTGTAAAGTCCACTTAGCTGTATTTGCCTTTTAATTTCGTTATATGTACTACTGCCATGAATTTTTTCACATCTCCATAAACAACCATTTAGCTGGCAGGGGGGGGGATACTTGACTCTAACAAAAATTAGCACTTTAATGCCTAATATTACGTAATTGAATCGAAAAGTGGTGTTGACAGACCCACAATATTTTAAATGGCCTATCCACACCATGGGGTAGTCGAGATAAAAAAAATATCATCCCCACATTACCTACGTGCCTAAAATGTTTTTTTTATGTATTTATTTTAGCACTTTGTCGGCGTAATTAATATATATATACCTATGCCAAATCACAGCTTTCTAGTACTGAGCGTCTCTGTAGCTCAGAGACGCTCAGTACTAGAAAGCAGTGGGGACAGACAGACAGACAGACAGACAGACGGACATGGCGAAACTATAAGGGTTGTTTACTACGGAATCCAAAAAAAACTCTTTTACTATAATTGCCCCACTGACCTATTAAGTTTTAATTACAGCATGCTAGGGCTTTATGTAAAACGTAACGTATGTTTCTAAAAGTTAGCAAAATAATGGGAAAAGACATGTCATAAAGTAACAAACACGTCACAAAAACGGTTTCGTATGAAAAAATTTACCAAATCGGGGTAATAAGCGGCGAACGAGAATTTGTCACGCTTGTGAGCATCACCTAGATTAAAGAAAGATTGGATAAGTCAAAATGTATATAAAAATAAAATCCTTTTTAGGGTTGTGGGGTTAGTCAGGCGTAGGAACTTATAGTTGCTATGTCCGTCTGATTGTCTGTCTGTCCCCGGCTTAGTTTAGAGACTCTTAGTACTAGAAAGCTGGAATTTGGCATGAGTATACTCGTACACATGTTAATCAGGCCAACGAAGTGGTATAAAATATAAATAATAAAATCTTGAATGAAAATGTTTCTTTTGGGTGGGTAGCCTAAAAATACTGTATTTTTAAATATTTTATCTTCCTTTCCATGTAAAATGGGAATGACATTTTTTTTTCATCCATCCCATGGTGTGGGGTATCGTTGGATAGGCCGTTCAAAAATATTGCTGGTCTGTGAAAACCATTTTTCGATTCAGGGATCTGTTTGCGTAATATTAAGCTTTAAAGTTCTAATTTTTGTTAGAGTCCAGTGTCTCCACACCTTTTTTTTTTTGGGTGGGAAGTTATCAAATAACTTCTCCCGCTCTGGGCGGAGCGGGAGGATATGTCAGACTCTTACTGACTAAAACCCACCCGTATTCCTTCCGTTGCAGCCGAACTTGGCCGGTTTTTTTAAGTGTAGCCTTTTTCCCAGCTACACTTGGTTTGGCCTCCAGTCGATCCGGATGCAGGTGTGACTGTTCCTAAATTATCCTAGGCTGATTAAATTTTCGATTGTCCATATTTCTGTTAATGTTAGTTTTTAGGTCGGTTTCCCCCTTAAGGGAAAGAAGCGTGCTTCTCCTATCCGCACGGTCCTGTAGGGCTCGTCCCAAACTGGTCTACCTCCCAGCAAAAGAGATTATGAACGAATCGAATTGATAAACGTGACGAAGCGACTTTCCCTACGGCAACCGTGCGACCGCCCTTGTCTAGCAACGGGGTGGCTAGTTCCAGCGGCATTGTGTCGGTATCATGCACTTAAGAAGACATGGTCCCTATCAGTCCTTGTACTGGATATGGAATAGATGTGATCACCCAAATCCCTGGAAGTTCACCTTTTGGACAGCAAGCATTTTATCCACAAGACACGTGTTCATATCAGTCTGACCAAATCATCGGTCTGACTGTGCTATAGAATACGATATCCAAGGATTACTAGATAATATAGAGTTGAGAATCGATACTCAATAATTATTATTTATATGAGTTATAGGTAGGATCGGTATTCACCGAGTCTCCTTGTTCACTTCGGTGTTCCCCTCCTACAATTGTACCGGGGATCATGGGATCTAGCGTGACTTCCGCGATCCCCGGCTGGTCCGCCATTGCGGGCCACCTCTGGCCCGCGGGGAGGAATGAGGTGTAACCCGTGACGGCCAACAGGGGCGCGCGTGGAACACTAGGCGCCACCACCTCGGGTCCTGGTGTGTGGGGGGCGATGGATGTTCCCGAGTCCGTCACCCCTAGACCCATTTAGGGGGTTGGAAGAGGGCGTTGAACACCCTCCGACGCCCGGTGTGCCTGCTGCGAGCAGGGTGAGTACGGGCAGCCTCCTTCTGCGACATGACTGTTTCACAGAAGGATACTACCGCGTCCCAGAGGGCACGGCACGGCTCCTCCCAAGCGGCACACTCTGCCAGCGTATGCCGAGTCTCCTAACTTAAGTAGCTTAGACTAGGACGTCCTTATCCTAAAGCGATTCTAAACCAACGGCTTTAACTAATACATCTGTTTCCTAAATCCCTAAAAAACTCCACGCGAGCGTGGTATTTTTGCTCATACGTGGGAAACTTAAATATAAATAAGTAAATAAAATAATAAATAAGTAAATATTTTTTTTATTAAATTGTTTCTAAGTACTCTCTACTAGCCTCTTTACAAAGTTCAATTCGTCTGAACCAGTTTTCGAAATACTTTTCCAGTCACCTCGTTTACAGCCAGCTCGAACGCTGACAGCGCATCTTCCGGCGACGAAAATTGTATCCCTTTGAGCTGATTTTCTATTTTCGGGAATAAAAAGAAGTCACACGGTGCTAGGTCAGGGCTGTAAGGAGGGTGACCCAGGAGTTTGACCGGCGTGCTGTCCACTTGTCCAGGAAGTCCCTCGTTTTGAGTGCGGTGTGCGAAGGCGCGTTGTTGTGGTGGAGCAGTAGCTCGCGGAGCCCTGTGTGTGGTCGCTTGTTACTCACAACAGAGAAAACTTCTGCCAAGCATTTGGTAGTTTACCATCCAGCGTTGATGCTTCTTTGGTTCCGTAAAGGAATTGACACCAAGCAGCCAGTCAAATTGAAAAAGCTCGCGATCAAAATCTTCCCCCCGCTTCTAGATCGCTTCAATTTGGTAGGCGTTGATTCGTTTTGAAACTCCCAAACCGTCGACTGGCGCTTCGTTTCTTGATCGTATTGATAAATCCAAGACTCGATGTCATAAACACGCCGAGACAGCCTTCTTCAAATTTGTTTATCATATCACGGCACTATTCCACCCGGGCCTGCTTCTAAGCATCGGTGAGTTTGTGCGGCAGCCAGCGTGAAACTATCTTCCTCACGCGAAGATGCACATCTAGAATTTCGTGAAGGCATCCCGATCCAACCTGCAGTATGTGCTGAATCTTTTGATACGTAACTCGCCTATTGTCATGAATTAAATTTTTCACTGCTAGCTCATTTTCTTCCGTAACAGCCGTCACAGGGCGACCACTTCTTTCTTCATCCTCCAAAGTTAGTCGACCGCGTTTGAATTCGTTATACCAACGATTCACGGTTGCCTTACAAGGGCCTTCATCCATGAATCTATCGCACGATTGGTCCGATTTCAGGCGACACTTGAAATCGTAAAAAATTATAGCGTGAAAATGTTCCCAGCGCAGATCTATTTTTTTAATGAAACACAATAATTTAAATTAGCTTGCAAACAATGTGGAATGAAATTTTGAAATTGGAACGTACCTATTTTTACATACAAATAATCATATTTTCAAAATAGATTATAACTGGTCAGTCTCTCATACTTTTTTTCACAATACTCTCTGAGGGGCCTGGTATTCGCATCACATGATCTGACCAAGATTATGTCTGGACTTTAAAAGAGACTGTGACCTCTGAGTTTGTTTCGGCCTTTCTTCTCAGAGTAGTCAGATAGGAAACGCCGGCCTCATCTAGTTTAAAAAAATATGTTTTGACGTGTAAAAGTGTTTTTGTAAAAACCTACTTACAGAAATAAAATCATTTATCATTTATCATCCTTTCGCGGTAAAGGTTTGTTGCCATTTTTGTACAATAACTCAATTGTTTTAAGGGTCTGTTTGCATTGCCTGAGCCCAACTTTTGCTAACCAGATGTTGGCACTGGTATTGTGAGCGACTTACCCGATTAGAAATCGGTTATTTTACTAGTATCTTTAAAATTTGTTAAGTTATTGCATTCGACCTTGTCCGTCATTACTAGTCCGTAGATTGTTTCCCGTTAAATAGATAATTTATGTGTTTGTAAGTGGCTCAAACCATGTGCCAGTTTAATTGGTCAAGGGCAGCTAATAAGACACAATTGATTTTCTGTTGTTTGACTCCGAATCGGAGTCACGCGGGGCTTAACAGGTTAAATAGGAATACATGACAGACAGTCACACAGGTTAATACCAGTATTTTACATGGTGCGCCTACCTATATGATCTCCACAACTCAGTTACTATGACACCGGTACTCCTTGGCAAAAACAGCACTTACTATCAAACGCAATGAAATCTTGTTAATTGTTTGCTCACTCAAACTGCACTTTGTTTTCAATGACTTTTCGTACACAGGTGGTCTGGTCATATATAGGTGACAAATATCCCTTGGAATATTTTCTTCGACGATCTATGTTCCCTTTTCGTTTCATGTCAGTGAACAATTTGTCTTGTCCCTCCTGTCAAGATGTAGGTACCAACAAACTTTTTTTGAATGCACACAGGACCAGAAAAAATAGTTGGCGACGAGACAAAACAGGATAAATGTCATCTCGTACATGTCAACTTGGGTGACTTTGAACTTTTTTGTATCCAGCATTAAATGCACAAGAGGGCCTAGCACATATGCGCGGAGTAAACATAACGTAAATTCTACAATATTTATCACGTCAGTTTACAAGAGTGGGAATCGTGATGAAGTTACAAACTACAGACCTATATCAGTTTTACCGGCACTGTCAAAAATACTAGAAAGCTTTTGAATACTAGACTCATTAGCTTTTTAGAAAAAAACAAAATTCTATCTGAATGCCAATTCGGTTTTAGGTCTGGGAAAAGCACAGAAGATGCAGTTAATCAAGTCGTTGATCACGTTGCTGAGAAAGTCGATGCTAAACAGAAATGCATAGGGGATTTGCACACCGTCTCTATTTCCACTCTTGTGACCATAATAGACCACAAGATCCCTATGAGCACTTAATGGAATACTTCCTTTCTTCGAGCTCGTTTGCTCTTGCGAATCTCCACTCAAGCCGGCCAATAAAGGCAAGAATGAGGTGGGAGCTCTGTTCCTCGTCTGTGTTCACTCCAGCTGGCCAATAAGGCAAGCCAGAGATGAGGAACAAGACTTCTCCCAGGAGATAGGGTCCGTGGGGTCGCTACTGCCCAACAGCTCGCCACATGCTGCCCTGCGGGTTTCTGTATCTCTCTTGGTCACTCCTTACCCTAGACCCGTTCCGGCAAAGTAAACTCTACCGGCATGGACCTAGAGTTTATTATTATTATTATATTCTTTTTGAATTGAAAATACATTTTTTTTATCAAATTATTATTGGATAGACACTTTGGTTTATTTTTTACTGACATCTAGGCACAATAAAACAACGGTGTCTACATCTCTTTATCTACTTTCCTATCGCAGGATGCTGGAAAAGATTTCTTTAGAAATAAGCATCACCTTTGTACGTATTTTTCTGTTCTGTTCTTCTTTTCTGTTTTTATATGTGTGTACATAAATGGTTAAATAAAAAAGCATATAAAAATAAATAAAATTGTTATCATTCATACATAGATATGATTTTTCATAGATAGTTATTTCTGATTTTTTCTTTTTACTCTAAGGGTGTTAGTGCGATGTTACCCTATAAACTTTCTCAAGAGTTGGGCTATCAAATGCAAAAATATTTTTTTCAAATCCGACAGGTAGTTTCAGAGATTAGCGCGTTCAAACAAATAAAAACAAACTCTTCAGCTTTGAGTGAGTTTTTTTGTTTGTTACGCTTTCACGAACAAATTTGGATAAAACTTGGCATAGCTTGGGACCTGACATGACCTGGAGAGCATAGAACATGGGCTACTTTTCAACCTGGATTGCATACGAAGTCGCGGGCAACAGCTAGTTAGTAATATTAGGTACGAATCTACGTAACATACACTTCGCGCGTTCGTGCTAGGCCCACAGGGTACCTACAGATCATTTATCATTAGGTACAGCTCCTACGACTTCAAATTTTGGTTTTACACCGGTAGAGAGTTTTACACCGGTATACGAACCTATTTCACAGCTTCTGGATAGACACTAGTCACCAATAAAAACAGCCAATCTATTCTGCAAAAATCTCAACGTAGGTGAAGTAAGCTTGGCGTCGGGATTTCCGGCGACCGTAGGCGCGGGCTTGCGGACGGTGAGCAATGGCTAGCTCGCCGTCCGGTAAGGACCAGGCCCGGGTCGACGGCGCGTTGTGTTCCACGCGCGCCTCAAAAAAGGTGAAGTAAGCTTGAAGTGAGCTATAGTTGTGTCAAGTCCTAGCGTCAGGCGGAATGACAGCTGACTGAAGTCATCAGCTAAGTTTTCACGTTGAGATTTTCCCAGAATAGACCGGATGATTTTAAACTTAACTCCAATCATTTTTTAAATGACAGTGTTTCACCCTGTTTAGACGTGTACATACATACATAATCAGCCTATAATGTTCCCACAGCTGGGACACAAGCCTCGATCCTCTCTGTGAGAAGGAGTGGGCCGTCATCCACCACGCGGACCCAGTGCGTGTTGATGGATGTCACATATCTTCGAATTTTTTGTTCTAGCACATGCCGGGTTCCTGTTTTCCTTCACCGTTTTGAGAGCAGTGGTGATGAAATTATTTACACAAAGTAAAGCGACCGTCCGGGTTTGAACCTACGACCCCGGTACTCTGCAACTCGTAAGTCGCGGCTGTTACCACTGGGCCACCACTGCTCACCCGTTAGACGTGTAAATATTCCAAAATTTACTTTCAGTCAAAATTTCGTCTGCACAAAGTGGACAGAATACGAGTATTATCCCGAACAGTCAAACGCAGTCGCAAAGTTAGTTTAAAATAATATTCCGTACAGATTTCCTAGTTCAAACGATATTTAGTTTCTCTGAGTATTTCGTTTCGTTTGAAACGTTTTACTAAAGTGCACTATGTTAATGCACTTTTTGTTTGGGGGTGAAATCCCAAGCTTCTATGAAATGTTTGAATTTATGTAACTACCTACTCTTTGAATTGGTTAATTTGTGTTTATTTTTGTTAACTATTATTATTGATGAAATGTCTCATTTTAAACAGGGTCAAATTAAACTAGCTTACAAGACGTGATGATATCTGCAATAAAAACGAAAAAATTGCAATTCAGCGAGGAAAATCCGCCAGCATCCTCGGTACAATGCCTCGAGGGCCTTTTTTAGGTTTAACTTAGTTTTAATTTAATTTAGTTAATGTTAATAATCATCTTGTAATTTGATTATGCAAATAAACGTTTAATTAAATGGTATGACTTGTTTTTTTTTCCTTTTATCGTATTTAGACATACATATTTGAAGTTTACACCAAAAAAACTTTTTTAGACTTATATTTCAAGTAACACACAACCTAAGTTCGTTGACAAAAAAAATATTGTCAAATAATTTTGGTTTTTGTTGTATCTTGTCAAGGTATCTTTACGCATCACGTTTGCGGAGTTTCAGTCCCACTCTCTGTTTCTTCTTGCGCCCTAACGGCTGAACGGATTCGGATAAAATTTGGTAAGCACGTAGTTGGGTTAGGACCTTTTTATCCTGGTAGTACGTTCCCATGGGATAATTTCATGCGGGCGCAGCAGTGGGCAAAAGCTATGAATGAATGAATGAATGGATGAATGATAGAATGATATATTTATTTGCAAGAATATAGGTAGCTGACATACATTTTTAGAATCTATGGGTTTCACTATATTCGGCATTCCAGCCGTGCAAATATTTAGATTTTACATCTTGGTTATACATAAAGAATATAGTATGCAGTACACATTTAATATTATTAGCAATAACATAAAAATAATAATAATAATGAATAAAGAAAGAATTGTATTTATTTTTTGCACCAGCACAGCCCCACTTTTTGTCCAGGCAAATCACTGTCCATTCCATGGTTGTATATTTTATAGTGTTTGAATAAATCAAACACTATACATACAATATACATACAATGGGCGACCTTATCGCTTTTCGTTATGTATTTTTGTGGTGTATAAATAAAATAAAAAACGCAACCCTTATAGGATCACTCGTGTGTCTGTCTGTCTCTCTGCCTGTCCGTCTGTCACAGCCGATTTACTCCGAATCTACAGGACCGATTAAGTTGAAATTTGGTGCACATGTAAATTTCTAGGATCCAAACACGGACGTGTAACGTAAATAAATTAGTTTTGATTATGACGGTCACTTTTGGGGGGCAAAATAGAAAATAAAAAGTTTTGAAAACTTTGTGATGAAAGAGCATGTTGCGAGGGTCTCAAATATTTTTTTTCATGAATAAATTTTCAAGTTATTTAAGATAATAAACGAAAATTGACCATACCCTTTTTTTTCCGAAACAACTGTACCTATTTTTTTTATTTAATACACAACATATTTCTTTACTTATAGATTACAGGAAAACCTATGAGAAGTCTATAATGTTAAAATAACATAGTAAATCTCTCAAAAATGTATGTACAAACTTACATTTGCTGTTGGAATGTATGGGAGAACATGTTTTTCAACTACAATGTTAAGTTTGGTCCAGGGATACATTATCTTGAGAAACAAAACATAGTTGATAACATATTTATTGTACACAACCCTCACTACGCGAGTTCAACTCGCAATTGTCTGTTTATTTTTTGGTAATTATATTTTTTGTAACTCCTATGGATACTTTTTAGTAAATTTCGTAATGTGATCTTTTTTTTTTAATTGATTTCGTAATTTGAAAAGGGAATAGTTTTTGAATTTCGGATACAAAATGAAAATGTTCTATCAAGTTGTATTCTTAGAATTATAATAATCTTGCAACGGGTTTGAGGCCAAATCACTAAAATTTCTACATACCATACATCTGTGTGAAATAAATACAAAAGAACGTTATTATGGAGATACGACATCATTTGAGCCGAGTTGAAAAGATCAGAGCCGTGGAAATGTTGGAAGCTGCTCCTCGGCGATGTGCTCTGGCAATCGCTCTGGGCACTACACAGAGTGGTATACTCGTAAGTCGACTTTGGACACGTTACCGCATCACTGACAGCGAGGCAGAGTGACACGAGTCATTCCCACTCGTCCACACTACGGGCGACTGGGAATGTTGCGTTCTGTTCGTCCACAGTGTAGAGATTATTCCCATTCGTCCACACCCCGTCATCTCACGTCTAGTCTAAAAGTTAATAAAGAAAATATGATGATAGTATTTCCTTATATAATAAACCACGTGTGGAGGACTAACTCGCATCACCACACGCAGACAAGATAGTTACATACAAATTAATAAAATAGCAAAAAAGTAAAATTACAAAGCCTATTACTAAAGTTAAATTACCAGGAGACTGAAGATCAAAAAAAAAACATTAAAAAAACACAGACGCATGCATACATTCATACATACACAATCACTTTATATACATACAAATTACATAGGTACAGAAACCCATTTCAATATGAGTAAACAAGTGCCTCAGTTGTAGTTTATAGCTTGTTTTTTTTATTATTTTTAAATTAGTTCTACTGTTTATTTTACATATTTATTACAACATCACCATGTAGCACGTTCGATTTTTTTTTGTGTTTTAATGTAAACTATTTTGGAAGGCGCTGGTGTTTGTGATACAATGATTTTTCCAACAACATCCCAGAAATACGTGTATCGTTGGTGTCGGTACCAACGATACACTTACATATTTCTGGAATGTTCTATTTTTACTTGGACATTTGTTTATGTGAACAGTACATGACAGTTTTGAAAATTAATAATAAGTACATATATAAAACAATAATTAATATTTTAAAAAGTAATTAGTTTACAACATTACTAATATTTTTAATAAATACATATATAAACTCATAGTTTGACTTATTAAATGCCAAGCGTTCTTCCTCCTCTCTCCTACTTTTATCTATGCTGTGCCCGACAGGGTCCATAATTGAGACTGATGTAACTGTTTTTCCCACCAACTGTATACATTATGGTACGCAATAAAGAATTGAGAATTGAGAATTGATGTGTGGGTGGGCACCTATCAGAATACCAGCGCTGCGACTCTTATTTTTTTAAGCAGCATTATGCTGAGATAGGAGCCTTTTGGCCTCGTACAGGACTTTTTGTTTTTATTTTCATTTTATTTTGTTTTTTTTTTATGTTTCTATGTGTGTTTTTTAATATAATTAGTGATCTCTTGTACGAGTCCCAATAAATACTTTTTATTTCTTTTTTTATTTATAAGTTTTATTAAATAAGCGAGTAGTTTTTTGATTTTATATGCATCTTTTTTTATCCTCTGTCCTATCCTATCGTAGGTATGCTGGAAGAGATTTCTTTAGAAATAAGCATCACCTTTGTACGTATTTTTCTATTTCTTTCTTCTTGACTGTGTTTAATGAGTGTACTACACAATTGGTTAATAAATAAATTATCAAAACAATAATAATTGTAACAAGAATAATAATAACCCCACCGCCGTATCCCTACGTTGACGTCGTGGTGGGGCTTGCGCGCTCCGAACTCTAGGTCTGTGGCAGTAGAGTTTACTTTGCCGGAACAGGTCTTGGAACCATTATTCAGTGTGCAAGTCACCCCCTGGAAGGGTTTTTTTTTTAATTAATTGCAACAATATTGGTATCAAATAAAAGCTAGTAATGAGTAATTTTCAAATATATATGTTAATAAAACTAAAAAGCTTGAAATAAAATAAATTCTTTAAAAAACAAAAAACCCGACTGTAAAAACACAACTGAAAAGGGACAAACCAGCATAATAATCTATATAATTTTGGTCTTGCAGGCGGGGACAGTCGAATAACCTGAAATATGGTGTAACTTTTGATTGTCCCCGCCTGCGATACCAAAATTATATAGATTATAATGCTTGTTTGTCCTTTTTCAGTTGTGTTTTTACAGTCGGGTTTTTTGTTTTTTAAATAATTTATTTTATTGTCGGAGTATTTTATATAAAGCATTGGTCAGGTAGGGGGCATAGCCTTTCTATAGTCTTAGGAAACCAATCCACTATAGCCTCCCAAACCCATTGCCCAATATTTTTTGTTCCTATGTTCTGCAATAGTCTTGCATCAACCGGGTGTTGTCCTTGGGTGCACCTTCATAGAACAAACAGGGATAATCGTCGGTTGGTGCCTCATTCTGTTACAATTGCCCAAGGGGCCTCTGCGAGTTGACTTCGCCCCCTCGTACGCCTTCTAAAGGTCCGGGACCCCATGGTCCCGAGATATGTAAGGATAATGTTTTTTATATCTTATTTAAGATTTTTTTATAAATGTATTTTAAATGGCAAAATAATAAGTAAACGAAATAATAATAACATCGAACATAGAACGCAATTTTGTAAGCCAGCCTTGCAACCTCCTTATAACTGCAAGCACTGTTAATCGCCTTTCTCCAAAAAGGAACAATCACTATATTAATTGAGACTACCAGACGTGTTGGTAATTTTGGAAAAAAAAAAACTTATACATACATTAAGTCACACCTTCTTCCCATGAGGTTAGGCAGAAACTACAGAATGCCACTTGCTACGCTACGACCCTTATATTCTCCTTTTGTTTCGTTGACGTTCATACATACATCATCAATCATCATACACGCGTAAGCAATTACATCATTTATATCATACATAAGAATTTAATGTGATAATGAAGTCCAGGTTTAATGTAGCAACTTTTGTAAAAAAACATACTAGATTGTGTTTCAAATCTTAGAACGACGCATAAAGTGGGTTCTTCAACTCACCACATCATCACATCGAAATCTATAAATAAATCAAAGTGCACGTTCTGTTCACACAAACGTATCGATCAAATAAATAAACACAGACTCGATACGTCTCTCTATTTACTCAATTCAGTTGATTGGATCTCCAGAATACAGTTACTCTCAAACGAGGTGCAGTCTTGAATATTCACTTTTAACTTCAAAGATATTCTATCAATTTACAAAGAACTTGCTCTCAAAAGCGTTTGCCTCTTCGCGACGAAGTAATTTCATTGTGAAATTATTTTACGCTTCAACGATAGCTTGAAATAATATTAGGTTGATGAAGTAGGAACAAAAGGTATTTATAAGGCTGATGTGAGTGGAAATGCCGGCAAAGGACGCCCTAGAAGGATATATTATGTATAAGGACCTCATTGGTGATGTTCTTCAGAAAGGTCAAATGCGTAGAACCTACTCGCAAGCACCGTGCGTGCTCTTGCAGATGTATGAGCGTAAAAGAAACAATAATAGTATGTAAGGTTCGTAGCAGGTGACGTTCTGTAGTTTCTGCCTACCCTCGTGGGAAGAAGGCGTAAATTTATGTATGTGTATGTGTGTACAAAAGGCCGGATTTGTGTTAAAGACAAAACACAAGATGAAACCTTATGCTCGTAGAATACACTATGGGTTCTAGAGCCTGAAGCAGCTTGAGCATGGAATAAGTAAGTACTACCTATATAGATTGTAAGTAGAGGGTTTTCCTTAATAACGTTCAAACTTAAAATTTTAATGAATTATGGTTGAATTTCGACCAGTAGGCGACCACTAGTATGCTATTAATAATTTTTTTTCCACTCAATTAGAGCTGATTTCACTCCATTGAATTTTAAGATCTTGTTTACATTTTTTGCCATTGTAAACTTTCATTTCTTCTAATTTCCTAATCGATATTGAGGAGTTTTTTTATAGAAATTAGGTTCAATTAAAAATACCTTTATTATAAACAAGGAAAAAGAAAGAAATATGTTTTTTCTTTAAAGCTTTTTTTTTTTTTTTTATTTGTGATGGGTTTGCTCTTGACCTTAGTCTATGTCAGAGGCGACAGAAACAAAGTCGACGATGGAGCGAGCTTACCCAGAAGAAGCCTGTTCACTCTCACTTTGAAGAGATTAGGGTTATATGCGTTCGGAAACACAGACGCAGGCAGAGAGTTCCATTCCTTTGCTGTGCGCATTATAAAAGAAGTTTGGAAACGCTTAGTGCGAGTTGGTGGGATAGCCACCAGGAAGGGATGGTAACCTGAAGTGCGCCTAGATGACCGATAATAGAAGGGGGCCGGTGGAATGAGGTCGTGGAGTTCCTGAGCACACTCTCCGAAGTACAATCTATAGAAGACCGACAAGCAGGCAACCTTGTGACGATGGGCCAAACTGTGAAGCTTTTCATACATATTTTCATTCAAGTTATGTAATATTAAAGAACGACATCTTTATCTATGCCATACGTTCAAGACGATGCATCTTAGGGTACGAGTCCACTAATCTCTAACATATCTGAACACATAATTATAAAAACAATAGATAGTATAAATAAAATAATAATGTAAATACATAAGACAAAATAATGTGTTTAAGCAAAAAAATAAAAAATACCTACAATATGTGTTAATTGCAATATTGAGAGCAGTGGTGGCCCAGTGGTAAAGGCCTCGACTTACGAGTTGTATGTCGTGGGTTCGAACCCAAGCAGGCACATTTCTTTGTGTAAACAATTTCATCACCACTGCTCTTAAAACGGTGAAGGAAAACATCGTGAGGAAACCGGCATGTCCTAGAACCAAAAATTCGAAGACATGTGACATCTACCAACCCGCGCTTGTCCCGCGTGGTAGATAGGCCTCCTCTTTGAGCTGTAGCCCTCTCGATGAGAGGAGGCCTGTATCCCAGCAGTGGGAACATTACAGGCTGATTATGCATGCAACACGACTTTGGTTATCAAAATCGTCGATTAACAAAGTCACAAATGCACAACACCTACATTGACTTTATAAACACTCCTCCATCATATTTGATTCCGTCTCTATCTCAGGAAAACGCAGAAAATACTATGTTTGCCAGTTAAGGGTCTAAGGACGAGCTTCTCTCAAAGAATTTACACATTCCAAGGTCCTACCTATATAATAAAATTAATCGCATTACCACGATATATCACCTATAAAAAAAGTCATGTAAGAGTGCTCTAATTGAATGGCTCCTTAACTTAGATTATAAAGGAACTGAGGAGTTACTGACTCATCCAAAATAGTCCGTCCCACAAATTTCCCCACTCAAGATTTCTCGCATTTTTCCACTTCTCTATTATTATGTTTTATAGTTTTTCACTTTAATTAGGTTTTTAGGTTTTTATTATTATTTACATTTGATTTATTTTGTTATGCATACAGCTCCTTCACTTTTACTGTATAATTTTAGTACAATCATGTTTAAACTCCGTCTGGTGGGACCTTGGTGATCTGCTACACAGGTTTTCCTAGTGCAGACACCAGTCTCTCACAAACTTTGTCACTTAGTTTTAAGCTTGTTTTATATATTTATTATGTCATTGTTTGTGAAGAGAAAATAAACTATTTGAATTTGAATAATTTATCGTATTTAACCAGTAAATGGGCTCAATTGGTACTTTGTAATAAAGGTAGTGGACCGAATTACCATAATTTACAATGATCAATGTTAATTTGTTAATGTTAATTTACAATGAAATTCCCGTCAGGGAGCGCGTCTGTGAGCCGAGTGGAGTGGAGAGCGCGGTCTCGCCGTCGCGTCTGGTACACCCCATACCTTTCCCGGCCGCCGTCAATCACGTTCATGTGATGCATTGACAAAAAGGATGAGGATTTGGGAAAGTATGCCCATTATTTAGGAAACGTATGTGTTTCTTAG
Organism: Atethmia centrago; assembly: GCA_905333075.3. Classification (NCBI taxonomy): domain Eukaryota; kingdom Metazoa; phylum Arthropoda; class Insecta; order Lepidoptera; family Noctuidae; genus Atethmia; species Atethmia centrago. Next base: position 24,645,120 of record HG995385.1, read on the forward strand.
GTAGGTACAGTCAGCGTCAAATATATCGGGACGAACCGACTGTTCAAAATGATCTCAACAACTAAGAAAATTAAACTTTATCTCGATTTGATCAAATTCTTCTCAGAATGGCAGTTGTCGTGTACTTTCTTCATTTTGAAACAGTTCTTGTGTCGTTGAGTTAATATTTAAAATTCATAGTTGTTTAGTTCATTTTGAACAGTCTGTTCGTCCCAATATTATTGACGATGACTGTACAAAAAAAATGGCAAAAATAGAAATGAGTTAGCCAATCATGACTAACTAGTAGAAATCATCAATCAATGTGCACAGGAAGTGATGAACTTCACCCATTCAGCCCACACTCGTGGCGTTCTATTGAAAAATCTTTTTAAATAAAATTGCACATCAGTGAAGATCCGCCTTTATAATGCTTTATTCATGCAGCCACTTTCATCTTCATTTATTTGAAAACGGAAGCGTTTAGAATGCTGCGATGGAATCAAGTACGTACTAAACCATGGCGCAGGATTTTGTGAGGGTAGATAGAAATATTTTTATAGCGAATTTATGTTTCAATGTTAAAGTTTCATGTGGATTTTTTGCCAGTGATTTTTAGGTTGGGTATACAGAGGTATTGAGTCAGTCAATCAATCTGCCTAGTCTTTTTCCAAGCTTGTTTGGATCGGCTTCCAATCAAATCTATGAATGACAGGCGGGACCAACCACTTGACGTGCTTTCCGAGGCACGATATCATGCTCCTGCCCTTACCCCAATTTATTTTGGGTCGGCGCAACATGTCCCTTTCTTCCATACTTCTCTATTAGTAGTCATCTAGGTAGTCACACCTTTCTAGCCATATCATCTTTCACACAGTCCGTCCATCGTTCCTTTGGTTTTCCCCTACTCTTATAGTCATCGACATTCATATTCCAAACTTTCCTTACGACATTGTCCTCATTTCTCAGCATCACATGCCCAAACCATGACAACCGATTTCCGCATAACTTTTCAGTCACCGGTGCCACTTTCAAATTTCTACACTCTTCCTCTTCCTCTTTCTCTCTCTTTCTTCTTCTCTTTCTCTTTCTTTTTTCGTACTTATTTAAATTCAAAGGTCAAATTAAATAAGTTAGCGAAACTTTGCGGACGAGTTGGGCATAGTCCCAAAAACTGAACTCAAACTCAAAGCATTTATTTTATTTCAACAATTTACAAGCACTTTTGAACTGTAAAGAAGTCAGTCAGTTCGTCAGAAAGTTGAAGCTAGTTGCCCAATCAAAAACGTAGATCTCTTTGGAGAAGAACGGGCAAGAAACTCCAAGGATACTGTTTCAAATTAAGTTATTACAAAATCCTGGGTACATTATTCTTGTTGCTCCTTTATATGAGAACAATGTAACAAAAAATAAGAATTCAATATAAAAGATTAAAAATAAGCCCTTCCCATCCACGAAACAACCGTGGCAAGTGTAGCCTTAACCTTCGATCGACCCGTACGGCTGTTATTATTTAGCTACAGACTATAATTATTATTCTAGGCCAGACTGTATTTAGACTGGGTTCACACTATACTTTTAGTTTCGTGTGCTATTTATAACTTTTGGGAACGCAAAAATATTACTACAGAGATGAATTGACCACTTTCAAGGTAAGATGAGAATGCTTACAAAAGGATCATCTTGTTAGTTTTGCTTTAATAACCCGCGTTTAATACGATCCTCCAATCGGTGCCTTTCCTCTTGAGATAATTCCTTTACGAACCTTTTACGATGCTCACGTGAACTAGAATAATATACCTAAACTCCATCCGATGAGATAATGCGTTCCTGACACCCGTCAGCTGAGTACAAAGAATACGTGTTTTACGAATTTAAGCTTTTAAGCGTGGCCGGAATATAGGTGTTAACCTTTTGACCGCCACATTCATGTATAGATGACAAACCAAAATGTGCCCAGCACGCCACGGTCACGACTACATGACAGGTTTTAAGGAATAATTTGTAGCTTGGCGCCCAGGGCACGTTTTTGCTTTTTTAACGTGGCGGTCAATAGGTTAAATTCAATTTCTGCTCCAGAAACAGTTAGCCCAGCTCAAGAGAAATATCTTTAAAATGAAGCAAATACCCCAAATAAAATTTCTTAAAATTTCAGCTAAAAATAAAAAATAAAATCATGAGGAAAATGTCGGGACTCTTGAATATTTGACCTTTCCAAAACTAATCGCCGTCACAATTGGGTTATGAAACGCCTTGGGGGTGTGATTCAGCTATTATCTTCGTAATTCCGTTGCATTTAGGGCTGTCAGATAATCTGGTTTTATTAAAACTTTTTTTCCCCTGTCCTTGCTTTAGCGAAAAGCTAATAATACCTCTTGTTTAAAGATACTAATTTTATTTTTGTATAACTTCCACATGTTGAAAAATTATATTTTTGTTCTTGAGGCTTGGAAGTGGCTGGACACCTGTGTAGTTTATTTTTCTTTTGAATTTTCCAGTGACTTATGTCTTCGAAAATGCCATTACTTAAATTTCGAGCATTTTATTCCTATTAAGGCACTGACAAGAGGCAAATGACCAATAATGGCTTGTTTTAAGAAAAAAAAAAAAATACCAAATCTGTATAGTTTGTGGTAGCGGAAAAAATATATGTTAATTTTGAACATATTTCTCAGAACTCGGTTGTTACCAAACACGTTTTGAAAAAAAAAATCTGATACAAACTAACGTTAAACTAACTTCTTACCCTGAGTTCCAATCCAAAATATCTGTAATAAATATCAACATACGTTACGTATTTAATTAATAACAAGAACGTCTTAGTTGAATGCAGAACTTGGTTGTTTTTTATTTTTGATTACTCAACTCAATTTTGAGTAAATAGATAATGGCTTCATATTTTGCAATAAATTACAAGCGTTGTGTCATTGCGCTTCTCTTTCTTTTCTCTGCAGTCTGACAGTGACGGTGGTTTAGGTGATGTCAGCGTCTCATGCTCAAGTTTAAAAAAAAATCGTGCGAAAATGCGAGCGTAAATTTTCGAATTGTAGAAAATCATATATTTTTTCAAATAGTGGTTAATCTTATGATCCAAATGGCCAACCCTGATGGCGTCGTTGATTTTAGGGTAATATCTTTCCAACAAAAGGTATTGGTTTTTAATTAAATCTCGCAAAGCTAAGTCAGAGATTGTTGAAATAAGGTAAGAGAGAGACTTGAAAACAACTAGCGGTTAACTAATTTTAAGCTTTGATCAACTGATTCGTGCTTTATAAGAATCGGTATCAATTTTCTGAAGAATAACTATCAACGTCTGTTATTTTTAGGGTTCCATACTGTGGTATTTTGCTACACAAAGCCACATCTTTTTGCTATAATAATTATAAATTTACCTTTGTTTTAATTCCTATACTGTTTTCCTTGCTTCAAACATGAGATGATATTATTTCTCTCACTGTTTTTAACACTGAATACTGTATTTAATATTATTATTTTTTTCTTGTTGTAAAATCTTAGAATATTTTTATCCATTGACAATTTGACATCTTTCATCATAAATTGTCATCTGTCTAAGATTTTCTCTCTCTATGCATACCGGCTTTGATAAAGCTAGTTCTATACTATATTTAAGCTATGTACTCACTCATGTAAACCGTTTTTATTGATCCTGGCAGGCATTCAAACTAATCATTTGAATTATGCTTCACAGAAACTTCTACAACTTTTGCCAGGATCTATAAAAGCGGTGATCGGACCTGACAAGGGTACTGTCAGTTCGGCGCAGTCTAGTTTGAGTTCCATCAGTTCCGGTTGAGTCCGGTTCAGTTCAGATCAATCTAATATAACTCACTCTGTTTACTTGTAAATCTATGTACTAATAGTTGTAGCGTGTGAAAATATAATCTTTAAATAACCTCATAGTGTGTGTGATTGGTGATTCACTTTACATAGCCTCCGGCCCTCTCACTTCCGCCTTTGGGAGATTTCTAAGGCCGAAGGCGTTATAGTCACGTGGCTTAGGACGCCATAGCCGACCACTCCTGTGTGTCTTGGGAGGTTCAGACACTCGTCTCGTGGAGTGTGAGGTGCTGTAGAGCGCCTCCGCAGTCAGCCGTATCGGCGAGATTCGGACAACGCCACCCAATCCACTCCAGCTGTTTCGGAGATTAGCTGGAACAAACCGACAGACAGACAATATAAACCGTTTTTTTATTACAAGTACCGTTTATATTTTCATTTGTATTTAGTAAACAGCTGTTATTTTGGCATGACAAACAGATAATTCAATTTAATTTGTTTATAAAGATTATAAATAAATCTATGAAAAAGTTATATAACAAAAAATTGGCGACTTCGCTTAGTTTCATTTGAAAACCCAGCCACATAAAATTCTTTCTGTAAAAGTTAATTCCAAAGTATCATTTTTCATTTTAAACCTGACTATGCGGCTGTTGAGTGCAATCACAAATACAAATGGCATAACGTTTGCTAGAAAAATGGCCGGGCGGTCGTACTAAATATTACCTGCAATGGACTGGCTTTATGGTAGTGTTTGTTGGATCTGTGAATGGAACTGTACCGTGTAATAAAAATCGATATCCTTACGTCATAATAAAAAGTCCACCCACCGCGTCAAAAAAAAGCTCAACAAAAAGTCTGAAGCTATTTTAACTGGTATTATATTAATCCTTATGCAATAAAATATGTTATTTCAAATGGGCATTCAATTTAGATTAAAATATGCCTACGTCATAACATTTAAATGAATACTTTAAAAGATACAAAATTAGGCGTAACAAAATAATTATAGTTGACGTGGTGGGCGCAGCGCTCGGCTATGACGTATGCGATCGCTTTCATTTCCTTTTAACCCTAGTGGTACGTTCCCGTGGGATATTTTCCGACATCCACCCGGGCGAAAACGCGGTCAAAAGCTGGTTATATTATAAATAAAAGTCGCTTTTCGTGTGACTAAAAGAGTGATGATGATTACAAATATTAATGAATGGAGCGGGAGAGGAAGGTCAAAGAAAAGATGGATGGATTGTGTGAGGAATGATGTGAAAGAGAAGGGAGTGAGTGATAGCGTGACGGTTGACAGGGGAGAATGAAAAGAGAACCCTAAGTAACATTGGACAAGGGCGGGGGCGTGATGATGATGAAAGTCGCTTTTCGTGTCTGTCTGTATGATTGCGTCGTTTTTCTAAACTATGCAACGGATTTTGATGCGGCTTTCAGCATCGTTAAGAGAATTTATTCCGAAAGGTATTTTGTTAAACATTTGCATTAGCATTTTATTAAACTTACAAGAAATCTCGATTTTTTTGTCAAGTCGTAAAATTTAAATGTTTCTCGTGACTTTGTTATCATCAACATGACACGTTTTTTAAGGGTAAGAGCACTTTGACTTTACTTGGCTAAGTAAAGTAAGCGTTCCATACCAATATTAAACTTATTTTCAAGCAAATAATATTCGTATTTCTTGTAAGCGAATCATAAGCAAGCGTTGTATTTATGAATATAAATCTTATCTTTTTCGAATAAATGGTTCATATTCGTATAAAACGGTAACTTTACTTAGAAAAGTAAAGTAAAGTCAAAGTGCGATCTGTCAATCTTGCCATTAGACAAGTCATGGAATTTTCACAAAAAACAGGCATAATAAAGATAAGTTGTATGGATTATGTGAAAGATAATGTATGGATTATGTGAAAGGTTATGGCCATACATGGAAGAAAAGGAAGTAAAAGTTATAAATTGGAAGAGCCAGGAGAATGATTATCTACTTATTACAAGCTGTCTAAGTGAGTCTAAAATAAAGTGTCATGGGTACAATGGATTGATATCATAGGGTTTGATTTTCAAAATAAAATCAAAAGCAAGGTAAAAGATTTCACAAAAAAATGAAGCATTAAACAGAAAAATCCACTCAAGCGACTGTTAATAAGTAGGCACTTATTAACAATTGCTTGAAAGGATTTGTTCTTTACAGGCTTTTTTCGTTTTTTCGCTTTACGCTTCAAATATCAAACAGGAACAAGGAAGCAAAATTCACAATAGTAGCTTATGAAACTATGGCATAATGAGGGGTAATAAGGTGCAGATCTATAATATATGAAAATGTATACAAAAAATGTATGTTAAACTAAAATGCGTACACATTAATTCTATGTGTGAATATTTAAGTATTGTATTAAAATAATTTATGAAATAAATTCAGGAAGTACTGTCTACTCAAAGCATAAAAAATGATGTTACTTTTAAACTACTTAAGATATTTTCATGTTTTTTTTTTTGTATGAACAGATTATTTTATTATCTTTATATCTGTGGTTTTTTTAATATTCATATTATTTGTTACTAAAAATAAATATCCCCTTTGAAACCGAACGGCAGCGTGGCGTGAGCGTGACGCGCATTAGTATGGCCAAAGTCATTGGCGACCATTTATCCGACCCTATCACGAGTATGTTTGTAAAAACCGAACTGTAGCTGTAGGCGAGGTTTTTAATAGTACAACACAAGTGTTTTAATACCTAGTTATGGGCAGTTTCATATACTACTTCTATCTACTCTAAATAAAAGATCGAATTGAAAAAGTAAGAAATAGTTTATTGCTTTTAATAATGATTCAAGTTTTGAATGTTGCAATTATACAAAATGTATAATTATGTATTGCTGGGCAGGCGTTGCCATTAGAATTGCTCGTACTTGCTCTCAGGGCTGTTGGCAAATTAATAAAATTCCGTACAACTAAACGTCGAAAGGCGCCAAAATCACCGTGCAGGCGCTACAGCGGGCACTGCCACAGATAATAAAAAAATGGAATCCTAACTTTTTTGTAATGCTATAAAAAATGGTGTGCCCCGCATATGCATTCCATTAAAAAAAACATATTGATGGAAACTTTTTGGATTTACCCTGTAAAAAAATAACATTCATTATTTTTATTATTAAAATTTATTATATTTTTATATTTATTACTTATTTATTTTAAATTATTATTCATAACAGAAGAAGTGTTATATGATTCTATTTTGATATCTCAGTGTTGTGTTTATAAAGTAACTAGCTGCGCCCGCATAAGTCTCAATCCCGTGCAAATATCGGGATAAAAAGTATCCTATGTCCTATGTAATCCAGTCATGGTCTATCCATGTGCCAAATCCGTGCAGCCATTTTAGCGTGAGCCCTAACAAACAAACAAACTCACTTTCGCATTCATAATATTAGTTAGGATGTTCAATTATACAATATGACAGTAGATATACATGTTTACTCTATGCCCGTTGAAAACTGGTAAAAAATAGTACAATATTTGTAAGAAAAATGGTCTTTACGTTTTAAAATGGCTTGCAGCATTCTATTGTTCGTTATCGTTATTGAAATTGCTCTCGACTGTACCTTCTAGCAATTTGTCCCAAAATAGAAGTTTGTGTTATATTTGTTCAACCTTTTGTTTCGTTTTGTGAAGAAGATTTCGCGTTTTGGAGTATTCTTTAAAGCAGTGTGTTTACAGTACTTGATGGAACTTGAAATAAGATTACATAAGGTATTCTTATCCAAATGTAAAAAAAGTCTTGAAAGGTTTGAGCCCAAATACTATCAGATTATAACATTAGTTTGCCTTGATGTTTCGTCTTTATACAAGTTGTATTTGAAATAACAGAAAACCTCTTATGGGGTAATTTTACTCATCATTTACTAAAGGAATAACGATGAAATCGCGAAAAAAAAAACTGTTTTCTACATTCTTTTGACTTATGTAAACGCTGAATGTATCACAATCAGCCTATAATGTTCCCACTGCTGGGACACAGGCTGTCTCGGTGAGAGAGAGTGGGCCGTAATCCACCACGCGGGCCCAGTGCGGGTTGGTAGAAGACTCAAATATCTTTGACTTTTTGGCTCTAGGACATGCCGGTTTTCTCACGATGTTTTCCTTCACCGTTTTGAGAGCAGTGATGATGAAATAATTTACACAAAGTAAAGCGCCTGCTTGGGTTCGAACTGAAAATATGAAGCAGTTCATTTGTTTGTTTTTCAGATTTCAGGCTTGATTCAGGGTTGTAGGGTTGATCCCATAACATAACTTGTTCATAATAATGAGCACAACGACACCTAAAGGGGTTTTCAATTGTTTAAATAACACCTTATATGTAGACGTGAATTTCGGTACTCCCAAAGGATTGAATCGAGGACTTTGACGAAACTGTGTTCATTCATCAAACTTGGTAAACCCTTGGTCGGTTAATCAAAGAACCTATCTTACGTCAATTGATCTTCGCACAATATTACCAAAGGAGCATATTTGAATACCTTAGTCCGAAACTTACCGTATAAAATGACTTAGCAACTTAATTACACGAGGACAGTATTATACAAACAGACTCTCGGCCTTAATTATCAAACCTTTATACAGTGGACCATGTTGGTTTAGGTCCTCACACAATGGACGATAATTATTGCATGTACCCTGTTGATTGTGATGTGAACGAATTATGTAGGACGAGAGACGAGAGGGTCACCCTAATGATGATGTGACGGAAATTAAGAAATTTAAATTAGGGTAATGTGTGAGCCTACAACGTTCCCACTGATGGGACACAGGCCTCCTCTCGGTGAGAGGAGGTGGGCCATAATCCACCACGCGGGCCCATTGTGGGTTGGCGGACGTTACATGTTTTCGGATTTTTGGTTCTAGTACATAGTTTCTTCGCGATGTTTTCCTACACCGTTTTGAGAGCAGTGGTGATGAAATTAAATACACAAAGTAAAGTGCCAGCCCAAAGTAAAGAGTAATGTGTGAAGGTGTGAAATTGTGTTATTCGGTTATTTAGATTCAAAAGAAAATTAAGAATGAGGGTAACCTAATTTTGGGAAGGGTCAGAAAAAGGTCCAAATTAAATTGAAAACTAGACCCAATGTAGATTTACTCTTGTAAAAAACACTTCCGAATTTCAATTGTAAAAAAATTCTAAGAAAAACTTTTTTTTGCACTCAAATTTGGCATTTAAATATAACTCTTGCTATTTTTAAACCAATGCCTATTGTTTGGAAGCTTCGATCAATTTTGGAAGGATAAAATACTGGATATGAAAACTTTTACTCTTTGTTTTAGGACCCGATCACACATACCACAACCACACTACAACGTAGACGGGCGCTAATTCGTATGCAAATGAAGAGTTTATTCACACGGACTACATTTGGCCATCAAAATCAACCGCGTGGGTGATGCCGACCACATCACAGCAACAACACAACTACCAACGAGACCACACACTAGCGGCCGACCACATCACAAAGACATAATTTTTTTTTGGGTGGGATGTTTTCTCTTAACTTGTGTCAGACTCTTACTGACTAAAACCTACCCGTGTTTGTTCCTTTGCCTTTTTGCCAGGGGACTTGGTGACCCTTTTAGACTTTCCCGCGACCCCGGCAGGCATCGGCCCTAGTGGACCTTTACACTTGTGCTGACATGTCTTTACGTGTGGAATACAACGCACCGTCGAACCGGGCCTGGTCCTTGTCGAACTACGAGCAACCCATTGCTCACCGTCCGCGAGCCCGCGCCTACTACGGTGGCTGGAAATCCGCCTGGGATTCCCGACGCCCAGTGCGCCTCCTGCGGTGGCTAGGGGCGTGAGGGCGCGAAATTTGCCTCTTCCTCATCCATCCCCCCTCCTCCTTTGCTAGCATTACTGCTTCGCAGAAGGAGGTGACGGTTGCCTGTGCCCTCTCGCTCCGTACCATAACCTGGACCAGGGCCGGATGCGAGAGATGGAGATGAGAAGGACTCGGCAGTGCTCAGCCCAAGCCGGGCAGACCTCCGCCGTAAGCTCCACCCTACAGTCCTGTGTGTGTCCTCCAGCCTACTGCCATATCCGACACAGGAACCTCCCAAATCTGCCGTGTCCGGTGAGAACCTGCGTCAGGCGGAAGGTGAGGATGCCGTGGTGCCTCTCTAGCCACTCCTCGAAGAGGAGACTTATCACTGCAATTGTGGTGTGCCTAGCAATAATTGCGACAATCGCACTCTCCATGTCGCCATAAGATCCTGCCGGGGCTCTGTCTGCTGTGCTGTGATTTCTCGTGGCAGTGGAGTTAGGCCCCGGCATTTCGTCTGCTCGCACCATACGTGCGCGAGGACTTTTGCCTCCAGATCCCATGGCGGCAATCGGGCAAGGAGGCTTGCCGCCTTACCGGAGACCGTGCGGTATCCCCGAACCAGCTGGATGGCCTTGACCCTTTGAGCCGCGTTCAACCGGTGAGCCGGCCGCCGCGCACACCAGTGCCCCGTAAAGGGCCATGGACCGCACGACCCCCGCGTAGAACCTCCGGCAGAAGGCGTTTTGGCCCCTAGGTTGGGCAGTGTGACCTCCCTTGCGCCAGAACCAACGTCGTCAGCGTAGCACACTACCCTGACGCCGCTAGAGAGGTCGGCGCACTGCACCCAGTCGTATCCAATGTCCCACAGATGCGGCCCCAGGACCGATCCCTGTGGAACACCGCACGACATCTCTCGCCAGTTCCATTCTGCGTGGTGACCGGGGTAGATGACGGCCCTGTCCGTCAGATAGGCCTCGACCACATTGCCACCACCTAGAAGACCACGCACTAGCGGCCGACTACATCCCAAAGACAGCGTTGCGTCGACCACTTGATTTGATTTTTTATCTATCACAATGCAACTGCAAGAAGCTGCAGCGACGTAACCACTGCTTGCCCACGTGGTACGTGATATCGGGCTCTAAGTCGATGATAATAATTGGTTAAACGTAGTAATAGACTATCTTGATTCTCTTGGGACTCTATTATTACGTTTTATATTAGCACCAGAAAGTGTTTTCGATAGGCCAATTTAATCCTTTTGTTTTGTCTCGCTATTTTTAGCTCGTTGGTAATTTTCATTCTAGGGAGAAGGGATATAAGCACGAGACGGGAGAACTACTTAGAATCTCAAATAATTTATAAGAGGGTCAGAATAGAATTACCTTCGTGCAAATGTGAGAAATAGAATATACGGGATGAAGTGTAAATCGACGTATTTCTTCCAGGACGTGATAATGTGAACCCTTTGCAACATTTAAGCTTCCCGTAATTATAGCCTAGGCGACAATCGTCGAGATTCGAGAAGTGTGTGTTTGTGAAAATTTCCCATATTTCGTCATTAAATACCTATCATTTTTCTCTACAAGCCAATGACCAAAACTGGTGCCTTTTTTTATTTTCGGCGGCTATTGATGGCATTCAGTAGACACTAACGTAACAAATATTTTTTTGTGTGGTGGTAAAGCTTTAAAATCAATCCGAGTCGAGTTAAATCAATTTACACAAAGTGATTTATGAGATGGGACTTCAGAGCATAATCCGAAACTATAGGTAGTAGAGCAAAGTAGTCAAAGGATTCGTTACCTTCAATTTGGAGGAAAATAAAACTGCATTTTTGGTTTTTTGTAAAGCTTCTGACTAAGGCAGGAATCGAACATGAACCCTTTTGTAAAAAAAGCAACCTGTGTTTATCCACCTCAGCATGTAAACACAGCTTGCTTTTTAGTCGATAGTGTATCGACTTGGGTCAAAATCTAGGTCAGAGTTCCTTTAACCACTTTGCTCGGGAACCCATAGTTTCGGATTTAGCCCTAATGTGCTATTGCAAAAATCAGTCGGTATAAACTAAAATAACTCAGTTCCGATTGACTTTTATGATTTACCGTGACACATTATTTTGTTAGAAATGTAATAATGTACCAACTTTTAAAGTTGCATTAATGGCCGCCAAGAAAAAAAAAACACTATTGCTCTATACATTTCGGTCATTGTCTTTTCAAATTGAATGGCCATCAAAGCAATTTTATTTGGTAGTAAATCGTTAACAAAGCGTTTGACGTAACAAAGTGTTGTAAAACATCAAACAGTTAAAAGATAAGTAATTAATCAACAAGAAGTTAATTAACGATTTTCAAAATCATAAATGTAAAAGAACCGGCCACGTGCGCGTCGCACCACGCTTAATGAAGGGTTCCGTAGTTGGAATGACTTGGGACGAATTTATTCCAAAAACTTACTTAACATTGTAGTTGAAAAACCTGTTTTCCCATACATCGATACATGCCACGGTCAATTCTCCAACTGCAAATTTAAGTTGGCCGACTATAACTTGTTAACTTGTAAAGCCTACATAGCGGCGATAGTTTTCCTTTTAATTTCATTATACTACATACTACTATTATACTACTGCCATGAACAACCATTTAGCTGGGGGGGGGGGGGGGACACTAGACTCTAACAAAAATTAGCACTTTAATGCTTAATATTGCGCAAGTGAATCCTTGAACCGATAAGTGGTGTTCACAGACCTGCAATATTTTTGAACGGCCTATCCAACGATACCCCACACCATGGGGTTGACGAGAAAAATAACATCCCCACATTACGTGCAAGGAAGGTACGCTAAAAAAAATTGTTTTTCAAAATTTTATTTTAGCATATTGGTGGAGTGATTAAGATGTATACCTATGACAAATTACAGTTTTCTAGTACCAAGAGTCTCTGAGCTACAGTGGAGTCAGACAGACAGACAGATAGTATAAAAAAAAATAAGTTTATTTGTCACAGAAACACGTGTATACAAAAAGATATAAAGTAGATAAACAGAAAAATAAAACAAAATAGATCTACATACAATCACATTAATCACCAAAACACACACAGCTGCACGTCATGACTGTGACAAGAAGGCATGTACATGAACTTGGACACCATTTATCTCAAAATATGACGACATTAAGCGTACAATTTACAGGAAAAACATCTTATTTAATCAGCTATCGTAGGAGGTACAATAGTAAAAAAAATTGGTTGGTATAATTATAGGTGATAACGAGAGAGAGATGCGTCGTAAGCCGAACGCTTAGGCCGATCGTGCCTCTCTATCGCTAGTTCCGCGCTCTCGCTTGCACGCTCGGCTCAGGCGGAACGTGACAATGAGTCATGCTTTTTCGTGCGTGCAGCCGGCATTTATCGATTTATAAGACGTTATCACGTCAAAAAAATATTGAGAAGTGCCCATGAAACAGACTATTATGCTGGCAAAGGTGGCCATTGGTAATTTTTTTTAATTTTATAAAGATGAGTGGTTTTCAGACTAATAAACTGGTCTATGTTATCCCACCACTTTCTAATCACCCAATAATCCTTTGTCACGAGCTGCAGGGCTAACATGCCATAGGCAACAATTCTTCACTCTGTTTTCTGACAGAGCTGCCATACAAAATACTCGACTCGTTTTGTCAAAATAGATGTTTTCTCGACAAACACTAACATGGAACCCAAGTTATATCGATTTTTGACAATTCAACACGTGATAGTCTCCGATGCTTCTGTCATTTAGTCGTTATGATCATAGGCCTCCTCTCGGTGAGAGGAAGTGGGCCGTAATTCACAGTTGGTATATGTCATGTACATATCTTTGAATTTTTAGTTTTAAGGACATGCCGGTTTCTTCTCGATATTTTCCTTCACCGTTTTCAGATCAGTGGTAATGTATACAAAGTAAAGCGCCTGTCTGAGTTCGAACCTATGACCTACAACTCGTAAGTTGCAGCCGTTGCCACTGGGCCACCACTGCTCTCCATAGAAGTTATGACACTTCTATGCAAAATAATTGAATTAGTGGTACATAAAGCGGAATTAAAAGAAAGTCGAGCATTTTACATTAGACTGATCGCGAACTCAAAGATAGGAAATCTATCTTTGGCCCATGCTGATAAGTAGGTACTTGTTAAACTATTGGAGCATCAAATTCTGCGTGTTACATACCTTTTTTAGTAACATAATATTGCGTGTGGAATATGTTATTCAGCAATATATTAGTACTGCATGATAAATATCTTATTCAAAGCATAAAACAAATCTACGAATAAACTAAAACCCTCATTTTCCTTCGCACAATACATTCTCGGACAGTAATCCATCCTTATTGCTGCCATCTTTACTTTATTTTCATAGAATGGCGGGTCCACAGACGATATATAGCCGTTTTCTTTTTTATTAGTTCTGGAGTCTTCGAAATTACTTGTAGAGGTTATGTTATATAGTTTCTGTTTTATAGTGAAAAAAAATCGAAGTTTATTCCTGTTTTATGTACTTATAGATTTTATGTTGGGAATAGAGAAATTTAATTGGCTTAATAAAACTCTTTTTAGGGTTGAGTATTTCGAAAGGAAGCAGGACCGTTAAGGGATCACTATGTTGTCAGACTGTCAAGACGAAGAACGATTATGTATGGGCGAACTTTTTTTTTAACTGCAAAGTTAAGTCTGTCCTTCAATTCGGTATCGGAAATTATAGGCCGTATCTTGAAGTAACATTTAATTTTTATTTCATTAAAATCTGTCAATTATACACACTATCGTTTTAGTATATTTTGAATGTTTTTATAAGTTTAGTTTGTTCTTCAATCCGAAATTGGAAATTCGGGCAGCTTTGCGACGGAACACTCAAGGCGCGAGTTCCACCAGCAATAGTGTTTTTTAATGGCATTATGCCATGGGTTGTATTTGATACTATTTCCGCTATTTAGTTCTCATTGCTCATTAGAAAAACTTTGATTAATTTTCAAAGAGTTCGTTTAAATTAGTGTATAATACATGTCTAAAGTTATTCCACAAAGACGGACCTGAATCAATTTTATCTTTGTATTAAAAAGAAACGAATTACTTATTTATTGTTCTCAACACGCTTTCCAATTACTTTACAGGAGGGTTTTCTGGAGAACTCATTTATTTGATAGGTTCGCCCCAAACTTTATTGAAGATAATACGTAAAATAGAACCCAATGTTTTATTTTGTTACAGTCTTTTTCACGCTATTTTTTTTTTGCATAGTATTGTTACTGCTGAAGTACAGTCATTTTTAGAATAGATATATGAATATTCGTTTTGTAAAAACTAAAGTAATAACATTATCTAAAAACTGTCAATAAAATGCTATTTCAAGCCGCTATTCTGCAATAATTCGTACGTTCAGCCAATTGAGTGACATTTTGACAGATTCTTCAAATTTTATTCCAGTATTACCTTCTTTATTTTACATTTCTGTTTACACAACAAAAGTATAAACTTTTGAGTATAAGAACTTATTGTTTGCGTAAAGTTAAATGTATGTACAATTTTTTTTTAAGGATTTGGGTTAGAGTTTGTCTAAGTTAATTCTATTATTCTGTGGGCATTTAGATCTATTGTGGTCCCACGGTGGGCGCCAATAAGTTTTATCAGTCAATGCCTTCTGTCTGTTATTTATTGCCTTAAGTTTACTTATAAGCAAAATTGTAACAGATAAGAAAGATGCCTATTGAATGGTTTAAACTAATTTATGAAGAGTAAATACAGTGGTTAATAAATTTAAGGCCAGCCCATCTAAACCTGATAGGATTCTGAATTAAGTTATCATTGTCAAAGCGCACATTTTGAATGGAACGAAAATTTGATAGACTGCATTGTTATTTTAATCAAACTTATTAGTTAGGTATTTTATATTAGTCACTAAGGCTTGGTTACTAATATAGGATAAACAATGATAAACTTTAAGCCTTTTCATCCAGTGGTAGTATTGACCTGACTTATATAAAACTCAGTTTCATCATTTGCCTAAGTAAGTTGTCAGACATTTCCAATTCTCTTCAAGTAACGACTTTCGAAATGTAATTTGTATGAGAGCCAAAATTACATTTTGAAATCGTTTTAAAATTGCATTTTTAGTGAAGACTAAAGCGTAAACAATGCAGTTTACGCTTCAGTCTTCACAAAAAATGTAATTTCGACGAAAAATATTTGATATTTTGTAATAAATACAGTTATTTGTTATGAAAATGTCATACCCGAGCATATTTACTTAGAGTCCCATTTGGGCGCCAATATTGTATTGAAGAATGAATCACAATTTATTAAAGTATTGAATATATTGCAATTTTATACAGCTTGAAGTACCTTTGAAGATGTGATGAAATATCAATTTTAAAATATTTAGTATCTGTGTTTTATCTTCATTGCTTCAACTTCTATGAAATCAGACACATAAGGGGTAGTTATATTATTAATATCTTTTCATACATAGGCATAGGTATTCACTTTGCTCTGCTGAGTGTCCCCTGGGTCGTAGATTTAACATGGCAGTACAATAAATATGATTTATTTGTAAAGAGCCCCTTTTTTTTGGATGGGAATTCATCAAGTAACATCTCCCGCTCTGGGCGGGAGGGTGTGTCAGACTCTTACTGACTAAAACCCTCCGTATTACTTCCGTTACCTGTGTTGCGGGGTCGTCGGTGACCCATAAGTACCTTCCCGCGACCCCGGCAGGCATCGGCCCTAGTGGACCTTTGTGTAAAGAGCCCCTGACAAGTCTTCTTTTTAAATCTTCTTCTTAAATTTATTTCTGTTCTTATTTTAGTACAAGCCATTTTTAGATTAGGTGAATAGCTAGCATTTTTTTATTCAAACTTTACTGCTGAACACCAAAAATCAGTAACATGCATAAAACTTCACTTTTATGTCCTCATTTATCTAGACCGCAGCTTAAATACAAAGCTGCAAAATTAAATTACGGGACAGCGTGCCCCACGTTGGGCGCCAAATTTGTCCTGCTCTGGTTTACCATAAAATTCATGCCTTGAAATTTTATAGTGGGTAGTAGAATATTTTATTAATTTTCGCGCTATAAACTCGTTATAATAAAATGTTATTTCTTAATAAAAAATGTTCCTACAGTTACATTCTTATTGCTTAAGTTGTCTTGATTTTGGTGAATGATAGTAAGATAATTTCTATATATTATTATGGTGGTTCGTGGGATCACAGATTCGCTAGTTTATCATTAAGTTGGAGATTCATATTGTAGAAAGTATGCCTATAGGTATCGTTAAGGTAGTAAATGTGACTGCTTCAATGTCAAAGAAATTTTTTTTTTATTATAGGTTATAATGGTTATCTTTTTTATTGAATCATAATAGATTCAATAAAATCAGCATCAGGCATTAGTTGTCTGGCAGTCTTACTGAATTGGACAGACCTATTTGGCACAGCCTCTATGCAAACAACAAATTCTTAGTCGATTTGTTTTTGTTTAAATTAAAAATCTTTGGGTTTTTGTGCCAAGTCAAAGTTTTGTTCATTACTTCATTGTATATTTCGGAAGATATTATTTCAAAATTAAACTGATAATGCGTTGAGACTAGCTGCTCAATTGCGTAACAGACTTAAAATGGCAATGCATTACATTTTAATAATTCAATAATATTCATTGCGTTATTTAATTTGCCGAGCAGACGGGATTTTCAAACATAACATGAAGCAATGGATTATGAATTTCTTGAAATCCTTCGAATTATGACAGTTTTACAATATGAAAAAAAAACACGCAAAGCAATGTTTTTTTGGCACATTATTTTCTATACTGAGCGAGAAATCCTGGCTATTTTGGTTCCGTACCCAAAAGGTAAAAAGGGACCCTATTACTAAGACTCCGCTGTCCGTCTGTCTGTCTGTCTATCCGTCTGTCACCAGGCTGTATCTCATAAATCGTGATAGTTAGACAGTTGAAATTAGTAACAGTTGAAAGGGGGCTCCCATACAACAGACATACTTTTTTGCCGTTTTTATAAGTAATGGTACGGAACCCTACATGCGCGAGTCCGACTCGCACTTGGCCGTTTTTTTTAACACTCTCGCTCACCACTTATCTCCATGACCACAGGAAAAACTCGTTAAGTACTCGTATTAAGAAAAACAAAGTGTTTCCGCTCAAAATAGAAAATGGCCTACAAACTTGTGAGCACGGAAACCCAAGTAGAATATTTTAATCTAAATAACAAAAGGAACCCTAAATACGTAAAAGATATCGCTATCTTTCCCCGTACGTTGCCGCTATATTTCTTTTCACACGGTAGAGGATTCACTAAAGTAATTTGTGCTTAGTCTTTTATCTCGGAAGAAACTTAGAAATAATTTTACGCGTTCTTTCTGTAGTATTTCCGTATTTCTGTGTGAGCACTGGTCATAAGAAAAACGGAGCGGAGGTGTGTATTTTAAATGTTATTTTTAGGGTTACGTAGTAATCAAGGAACCCTTATAGTTTCGCAATGTCCGTCTGTCTGTCTGTCTGTTTGCCTGATCCCGCTGTAGCTCAGAGACGCTTAATACTAGAAAGCTGTAATTTGGCATAGGTATACATATTAATCACGCCGCTAAAGTACTAAAATAAAATGTTGAAAAACATTTTTTTTAGGTTTGCCTTCCTTACACGTAATGTAATTAAGATATTTTTTTCTCGTCTACCCCATAGTGTGGGATATCGTTGGATAGGCCGTTCAAAAATATTGCAGGTCTGTGAACACCACTTTTCGATTCAAGTATCCACTTGCGCAATATTAAGCATTAAAGTGCTAATTTTTGTTAGAGTCTAGTGCCCCCCCCCCTACCCCATGGTTGTTCATGGCAGTAGTACATTTATAATGAAATTAAAAAAATGAAAAGGAAAACTATCACAGCTATGTAGGCTTTACAAGTTAACGAGTAATAGTCGACTAACTTAAATTTGCAGTTGGAGAATTGACCGTGGCATATGTATATCGATGTATCGGAGAACATGTTTTTTACAACTAAATTGTTAAGTTTATTTTGGATTTAATTCATCCCAACTTCCCAACTAGGGAACCCTTCATTGTGCGTAGTCCGACACGCACTTGGCCGGTTTTTTTTTAATGTTACACCGTACCGCACGGTGCGGTTTGAAATTAAGGGACCTGCTTCTCAAGCACAAAACGTGGTTTCAACTGGTAAGGACTTTGTAAGGATGTTTTCTTGAACGTCACTAACATAAGTGAAGAAATACATCGTTAGAATTAGCTTGCAAAACTTGCAATTATAGGATTTTAGGCAAAACGTTCCGTGTGGTGCCGGGCGTAAAGAATAGCACCATCCCATTTCTTCCCGTGGGTGTCGTAAAAGGCGACTAAGGGACTAGACTACTAGAGAATGGGCAGCAGCGTTCTCTATGCATTTTAACACCATACTGCTATCGCCAACCCGCCTGCCAAGCGTGGCGATTATGTCAAACCCTACCTATTGGGGGAGGCCTATGTCCAGCAGTGGACGTCTTTCGTCTGGAATGATGATGCTGATGATGTTGGGCAAAACGTGAAAAAGAGCTAGCACAGCGATTCAAGGAGAAACTAATGCAACTTGTAAGCAATCGCTTTCACTACTAACTTGTAACGCTATACAAGGGTTACTGAGGCCCCTGGCAACACAGGCAACGGAAGGGACACGGGTGGGTTTTAGTCAGTAAGAGTCTGACACACCCTCCCGCTCCGCTCAGAGTGGGAGAAGTTATTTGACGATTTCCCAACCAAAAAAAAAAAATACATACATGTATTTATATGCTATGTGGTGGGGTTTTTATTTAGTGTTAATTTAAATTATGTGCGGTAATGGTACTTATTTATACGCGGTTATAGGATTATCTGCGTGATGATTTCGTGAATTGAGAGTTTCATTATTGAGGAATGGAAGGACAAAGGACTAAACTGAATCGTGGTTGAGGCTGCTGCGAGAATAGAATAGAATAGAATAGAATACTCTTTTTTATGTACACGACGAGACGGCGAGACGGCGATACCTGGGCCCAGGTTCTTCATAAGCACAAAACCAATGCACCTCAATCACATTCACTCAACGACGATATTCGCAGCGTCAATAAATCAGCTGTACGATAGGGTGGTTATAATGATTTTCACGAAAAAACATAACTTCGTAAACAGGTCTTATTGCGGTGACACTCCATAGAGCACTGACTGTTGATTGCGTCATCTTGTTGTCCGGACACTAACACAATATGGCGCTGCGCTCAACGCTGGCCGAATACCCGCGAAGCTTGCCGAAGACCGAAGTCGTTCTTTTTTTTTTGTTTTTTGGTAGGAAATTATCAAATAACTTCTCCCGCTGAGCGGGAGGGTGTGTCAGACTCTTACTGACTAAAACCCACCCGTATTCCTTCCGTTGCCTGTGGTGCCAGGGGCCTCGGTAACCCAATCGAACATCCACGCGAGCCCGGCAGGCATCGGCCCTTGTGGACCCCTACACTTGCGCTGACATCTCGTTGGGGTCCGCGTGGAATACAACGCGCCGTTGACCCGGGCCTGGTCCTTATCGGACGGCGAGCTACCCGTTGCTCACCGTCCGCAATCCCGCGCCTACGGTGGCCGGAAGTCGTTCTTATCTCTCGATCATGGGGAACGGGTTATAGGAGTGAAAGAGAGGTAGGATCAAAGGAAACGAAACGCATCAATGATTTTTAAACATTTGTGTAAAATAATTTTGCGTATTAGGGTGCGTCCACACTTTATAACATAACACGTTACAAAACATAGTTATGTAACATATTTTTATAGAGATATTAACTATGTTAAATAATATGGACTTGTTATATAACAACAATTTATGGGTTATAACTGTAACACAATCTGGACGCACCCTGAGGATTTAAAGACGAGAATAATCATATTATTTTATATTTCATTTCTTGGCGTTAACACTATGTAGGTATGTATTTTAAACAGTCCAGTCCAATAATTTATTAGCACGAAAATCTATCATCCATCGAAATATCCCTTTGTTCTTTACATGTAAGAATATTTCCCAAAAACAAAGGGATATAAACCGATAACGCCTAAACCAAAATATTGTTATACGATACTCTCACGCGATACGTTGCTGTGGCTTTGTTACAGAGTAATACAGAAGGTCGGCTCCATACAAAGCGAAAACACACGCACACATACGCACGCTCCACGTAAACAGAGTGCAAGCGCACTCGCGACTATTAATAGATCGAGATATAGTCTGTTCCAAAAGTATCTGATAAAAGTGTAAACACACCCTGTTCAGCTATAATTCGGAATTCTTGAAGATCTTATGGAATTATAAGTAAAGTAACACATTCTGTGCTTGGAAGTTTTAAAGTTTTACCACTTTTTCCAACAATTATTGTTCGAATTACATAATTAAATTGTAATTGAAAAATCATCACCCATCATCTTTAAGGTGATTTTTTTATTTCGCTTTTAGACACTTAGCGAAGGAGAGGTAGACCGAAAAAAGTGTAACATTATGACCGTAACGGCGCTTTTTTTACGCATTCTCACATTCGACAACTGTGCAGAGTATAATGTGCATTAAGGAACTTTGTTCGGATAGTTCGCTAATTTCTGATAAACAGACTGTAAATTACCACAGGTACGTTTTTTGATCTTTGTGTTTACATATTCATCAGATTCGGACTAGAGACTTAGATCTTCGTACGTACGCATATACATATGTGCAGTTAGTCCCCCTATGCTCGACTCCACAAATCTACTAAAAAGTTTCGCTATGCACAAAATTCTTCGATTCTACGTAAACAATGGAAGGTGCAGCTGGAAAGAAAAGTGTTTTAATTGAAGTTACAATTTTTTATAGCATTGTTGGTATACGCGTAAGCGTCTGTAAGTTAAAGGTGAACGGCAGATTTCGTACAGCTTACTTTTTTTGTTGTTTTGCTATAGAATTTTTACCACATATAAAGGCAACTAAGCCATTTATTTTCATGTAAGTGTACTATTTTTAGAAGTTCGGATTAATTAATAATATTTAAAAAAAGATTTTAATAACTACACGTAATTTAGCCGTAAACTAAACACAGTTATGTTGGTATTTAAGCTATGCTCGCCATGAGAGTATTACCCTTCTTAGATGAAGTAATTTACGAATTAATTAATTATAAATAAAATAAATGTACTTAAAAAAAACTATTAACTGTAACGTTTTATTTACCTACACTCAAAACCCCATCAGGACTTCATCATTATCAAACTGTTGCAGTCAGCTGCTGGACATAGGTATCTCCTAAGGAACTCGCTGAGTAGGTACGATCCACATCTCAATTTACCTACTTGATAGTAAGTAAAACACTACAAAAATAGCGACAAGCAATCTAGAACATATACTTTATTACCGAAACAATGTGTATGTGCCTATAAGTAACAATCTACATTGGTACACTAGTACTTAACCTTAAAAAATAAAACTGGTTATAACTTTTACGTCCCAAGTTCTAAAAATCCAAGAAATTAAAAAAGGCTTGTCTATCGTATTAACTACCAATTAAAATATCCCAAAACACGAAATTTTATTAGCAGTACGAAAGCCCCATACAAGCCTGCCGTTCGCCTTTGTTTTGTCTCGTTGACCTCCGTCCTATTTTAATAAATTTAATGAAGATTAAGAATAGGATAATATACTTACAAACTAGGTTTTCTTAATTTACTTTTTATATGGTGAAATAAAATATTACACTGTAACAGTTTTCTTCATTACTGCCCGCGAATATGATTTCGTGCATTGCAAAACTTTTTAGTAGGTATTTTACAAGTCAAGCATAGCGGAACTAAAGCATAGAGGGACTAACCGCATATGTGAGCGTGTTCCAGTTATCGCTCGTTGTACGGAGCCGACCTACTGTAGAAAATATTTTGTGTCTTAGTTTACAACTAACCTTTGATGTAACGGTGTATTGTGTTACGAGGATCATTGTCTTTCCTTTTTGAGCTCGAAAAATAAAGGAAGAAAGAAATACACGAATGAGTGATGGGAAAATAGCATTGTTTGTAAATAAATAAGGTTGTATCTCTGTTGTATTCTGAAACCGAGCTGAAAAAGATTACAGTTATGCAGAAAGATTAGTATTTTGTTCTTTGTTTTTCTTTTGTTTACTGCCTATCTTTATATAATTATTATAATTTAAATAAAGCACAACTTCGTAACACGTAACGTATAAAACATTTTCTTTTAAATCGTGAACAAAAAACTCTGCTATTCCCTTCATTTGTGTTCTCATAACTCGTCAAAGTGTAGGAAACAGCAGATTTATTTTTCGCGATTTATTTTGTGTTTCAAGAACTGTTGCCAAATAATAGTTATTTGTTATACAAGAGTACAAAGTTGCTTTTGAACCGCGTGTTCAATTTTGATGACCAAGCAAGCGAAGGATTCCAAAAGTGATTAAAAAATTAGAATCCTGAGCGTCAGCGAGGGACTCAAAAAACCACAAGGTGAAAAATCTTTGTACTCGAGTGCAACACGTAACTTTTCATCCCACCTCAGCGAGGAAATGACTAAATGAAAAAAAAAATAAACATTTACAATCACAAGATACTTTTAATTACTACATTATGATAGGTAAGTATTACAGAATAATCTTTAAGTTATAACAAATAATACTTAGGTATAATTAAGAAAAATGTAAAGTAACGTTGCTACAGTTTTTTTTTTTATTTGTGATGGGTTTGCTCTTGACTTTAGTCTATGCCAGAGGCGACAGAAACAAAGTCGACGATGGAGCGAGCTTACCCAGAAGAAGCCTGTTCACTCTCACTTTGAAGAGATTAGGGTTATATGCGTTCGGAAACACAGACGCAGGCAGAGAGTTCCATTCCTTTGCTGTGCGCATTATAAAAGAAGTTTGGAAACGCTTAGTGCGAGTTGGTGGGATAGCCACCAGGAAGGGATGGTAACCTGAAGTGCGCCTAGATGACCGATAATAGAAGGGGGCCGGTGGAATGAGGTCGTGGAGTTCCTGAGCACACTCTCCGAAGTACAATCTACAGAAGACCGACAAGCAGGCAACCTTACTTAAGTTGAGTGTAATATTTTTGTTAGGTACTGTAATGTTGGTGTTAGTGACTTGTGTACTGTTTTTCGGTAAACTATCTGTCATACTTAATACTTGTCATTCATCGGATTCCCTTGGCGTACCTAAATGTTGGCGAGAGAGGGCGATGGTCAGGTTAGATGGTTAGGTTAGGACATAAATGAGCCGTTACGAAACATCGTAGTGGCTAATTTTTGATGTTGAAGGGCCAGTTCAAGGATCTGACTGAGGCACTTTCAGTGTAATGGCTCCTACGATGCCATTACATATTTTATACTTATTTTGGATGGAATCCTCTATGTATCCCTCTACAACCGCATTGGACTTCCAGCCTCCATGGCGCTTAAGGGACAGTAGATCAGCTCCTAAATCAGCCAAAAGTGTGGCTGAAGTTCGTCGGAAACAATGACCCGTGTACAACAGGGGTTCTGAAAGTTCAAGAAATGTTGCTATTTCTCGTGGGATACTGTCAATTATATTAGCACCTATAGGCTGTCTAACACTGGGCACACCACAATTGCGGCAATAAGTCCCCTCTTTGAGGAGTGACTAGAGAGGCGCCACGGCGTCCTCACCTTCCGCCTGACGCAGGTCCTCACTGGAAATGGTAGCTTCGGGAGGTTCCTGTGTCGGATAAGGCGGGAAGAAACGCCCGGGGTCACCACTGTGTGGATCACCCGCAGGACACGGTGGAGCATACGGTGGAGGTCTGCCCGGCTTGTGAAGAGCACCGCCGTGTCCTCGTGGAGGCGATCGGCGGCAGAGACCACTCGCGTCCAGCCCTGGTTCAGGCCATGGTACGGCGCGAGAGGGCATGGGCAGACATCACCTCTCCTGCCGGGGTCGCGGGAAGGTACTTATGGGTCACCGAGGCCCCCGCAACACAGGCAACAGGAAGGAATACGGGTGGGTTTTAGTCAGTAAGAGTCTGACACACCCTCCCGCTCCGCCCAGAGCGGGAGAAGTTATTTGATGATTTCCCACCCTCAAAAAAAAAAAAAAAAAGACATCACCTCTTTCTGCGAAGCAGTAATGCTCGCGAAGGAGGAGGTGGGACGGTTGAAGGAAAGGCAAATTTTGCACCCTCTCGCCCCTAGCCGCCGCAGGAGACGCCCTGGGCGTCGGGAATCCCGGGCGGATTTCCGGCCACCGTAGGCGCGGGCTTGTGGACGGTGAGCAATGGGTAGCTCGCCGTCCGGTAAGGACCAGGCGCGGGTCGGAGGCGCGTTGTATTCCACGCGCGCCTCAAAGAGATGTCGTCAGCACAAGTGTCCCTACAATTGTGCTGACGACATCTCTTTGAGGCGCGTCTTGTCCACTAGGGCCGATGCCTGCCGGGGTCGCGTGGCAGTCCAAAAGGGTTATCGAGGCCCCTGGCAACACAGGCAAGACGGAAGGGTGGGAAATACGGGTGGGTTTTAGTCAGTAAGAGTCTGACACACCCTCCCGCTCCGCCCAGAGCAGGAGAAGTTATTTGATGAATTCCCACCCTAAAAAAAAGGCTGTCTAACACCCTTTCCATTGCGATATTGTAGAAAAAATCGATTGATTGGACTGTAAGGCGGTCGTAAGGCTTGATATTTCTCAACAATTGTTACGAATTCGTTGCGAATTACTAAGTTGCGGTCTCTTTTTGTCTTTGTATTAGGTAAATTAATTAATAGTGAGTCATCTGAATGTTTCTCAATGTTTTTGACATTAAGTTGTGTTTGTTCATTAGTTCGACATGCTCTGTTTATACCAGTAATAAGAACAACCTGTAACGTAAAGAGTATTGTAGTAGATAAATTAATAATATTAATATGCATGAATAATTATGCCTATCAACATCTACTAAGTACGTATTAGATTATGTATGAGTACTTGATTAATTTACTTAAGTAGATACTGAATGTGCAACTGACTTACTTATGTCGCCAAATATACGGAATCAGGTGCTTCGTTAAGAAACTTTTCAATTTCAGATGCTTGAAAACCTTAGATTATTTTAGTAGATGACCAGATGAGGCTCTTTTTAAAAATGCCACTAATTTAGGATAGGTGTCGATAGGTATGTTTTTCTCACCTTTATTGTTGCTTTTAGCATTGAATACGTACTCCATAGAGTGCTTGATTTGGAAGGTACTTATGGGTCACCGAGGCCCCCGCAACACAGGCAACAGGAAGGAATACGGGTGGGTTTTAGTCAGTAAGAGTCTGACACACCCTCCCGCTCCGCCCAGAGCGGGAAAAGTTATTTGATGATTTCCCACCCGAAAAAAAAAGAAAAAAAAAAAAAGAGCGCTTGATTTCTTGGTCTCGGATAATTCAATAAAATATGCCAGCAAAACGTTTTCTGAGAAAGTTTTGGCTCCTTTACCTAGTCGCCACGTGTTAAACTTATCGCATTGTTTCAAATACTTCTCGCGTGGTTGTTTAGGAAGAAAGCTCATGTGCGCATTATTAACAAGGGCGCGCGCAAATTAAATAAAAAAAAACTACACCAAGAAGGTTCCGAGTCTGAGTTTTTAACAAATTAAAAAAGGTTCTATGAGGGTAAATAGGTTTAATGATGTTTTGAATTCATAAACTTAGTGCACACGATGTTCTAAATTCAATTTACTTTATCCTCTAGCGGATAATAACGGCTTTTGATATCGAAGAGTAAAAATACTCTTTCCGAGATGGGGGGATGAAAATGTTATTCTTTATTTCCTTTATAACTGTCACTCGCACTGATTTATATTTTTTCTTTGTCTTTTCCGGACCTGAGGGGCATTTTCCGTATTTTTAATAACGTTCTTATTCTAATCTCAGTCACAACCTGATAAAAATGTCTCTAATTTACCTACATTTTTGTTTTTTACATAGATTATAGCCGAAATGACTGAATTTGAATGAAATGCTGAATGCGACTAAATTTTTAACGTTTTTAATTACGGGAATTGGCCTTCTGATCATTTGTTTCGTTGAGGGTGGCCAATCTTACTATACACATCAAAAGTGTATAAGGATCTAGCACGTTTTTCCTAGTTACAAAAATTTGTTTTTTTAATGATATTTTTTTTAACTCCTATGCATAATTTTTAGTAAATTTCGTGATTTTAAAAGAGAATAGTTTTTGAATGCCGGTCAAAAGAAGAAAATCTTATATTGCTTGCTAAATCTACTGCCGATAAACGGCAACTAGTGTTGCTCATTGATTCTGACTTTTCTTAAATTTAATAAATTGAATAATTTCTTTATTTAATACCAGCAACTTCAGCTTTTACTGAGTGTATATTTTCAGTGATGAATACAAAATGGCGAGATGAGGGTCAATAGGGTCATAAAAGCTGAATTAATAGTATTTTGCAAACTTAAAAAAAAAACCTTTTGGTAAAGGATCAAAGTAGCAAAAAATATGCATTAAAAAAAATTAAACACTATAGTTTAATAGTTTAGTTTAATAGTTTATTTCAAAAAAAAAAACTTAGTACTACTTTACAATAGCAATCTGGCAACAATTTCAATTACTGTAAAGAAATTAGCGTCTGTAGCCGAACTAGGCATAGCCTGTATTTCGGCTATCAGCACCATTCCCCTCGAGTATTATAATACAAGAATAGGTGCCAAGCAATAAAGGCATATATAATTAAATCAGTACTACAGAAATACAGATTAATAGTTGATAAGTAACCTAGATAAGTAATTTGCAAAATAGGTATGTGTGTTCGTGTGTGTGTGTTCGTGGTGCATGTGCATGCGCGCGTGAGTGTTTGTGTGTGTATGTATATGAGAATTCGTGGGTATACGTGTCGTGTAATACATATATGAGGGTGCGTGTGTGAGAATGATTATGCGGTGAGTGTGTGAGTGTGAGTACGCATGAGTGTTTTGTGTGAGTAGGTGAGCTATGTATGTAGCGAGTGTGTCTTTGCTTTCTGTGCTTTTAGCCGTATTCTTAGAGTGGTAAGTATATTAGTTGTTCCGCCTCCTCGTAGCTTAATTTCAGCAAATATTGGCCTACTTTTAATTTGCATTGTTTTCTAGTCAGTGTGTATATATTTATTGATTGGTTAAGCTTATTATAAAGGTAAGGGCCTAGAAAACTTACAAATCTTTTACCAAAGGTTGTTTTAAATGAGGTTAAATTGTCACATACATGATGTTTACGACGTCTCTGTAATATCATTGGGTTGTAGGGCTGATTTTTATGTTGTTGCAGGATAATTTTAAGTATAAATAACTGTCTTACTATCAAAACCTCGCACAACTGGAACAGTTTGATAGTAGGAAAGCGCATCGGTTTAAACGTGCTAACCTTCAGTATAGCTCTCTGAGCGACCTCAACTGCCTTTAGCGTGGTTTTGCAGATACCTCCCCAGGATGAAACGCAGTAGGTAAGAAGCGACTGACACAGGGCCTGATATATTCGCTTCAGCAGTGCAGGGTCCGCGACATGACGTAGGTTTTTAAATACATAAATTAATTTTCGTACACTATTACAAAGAATTTTGACATGTTCTTTAAAGTTGAGGTTATTGTCCAAAGTAACACCAAGGTACCTTAGAGTATTAACGCGTTCTAGAGGTGAACATGCGCAACTATCCGCAGAATTGCATTCATGTGAAACAATTCGTAGGTCGCCGTGAATACTCACCGCCTGTCTAATGCTGAAACAAATATATTTAGTTTTATCTACGTTTAGAGTAAGTATGTTTTTCTGCAGCCACCTCTCCATAGTAATATCAAAGCCATTTTGTGCGATAGTGAAGACCTCCTCCCAACTATCACCGCAAACACCAACGCGGTGTCATTCGCAAAAGAGATAATTTCACCTTTGGTAAGTTTGAGACGAGTAAGCTCATTTATGTACACGAGAAAGAGGGTGGGCCCCAGTATACTTCCCTGAGGTATGCCGTGAGTAACTGGAAGGTATGTACTTTAGTGTTTGTCCACTCGGACACACTGAGTTCGCCCAAAGAGGTAGTTTTTGAAAAGTTCAAGCTGGGTGCCCCTGATACCCAGTGTCTCCAATTTGTTGACTAAGAGAGAGAGACAGAAATCGTATCAAATGCCTTTGCCAGGTCAAGAAAAATAGACAGACATTTTTTCCCTTTGTCCAAATTAGAACTAATAAATTCAGTAAGTTTATTCACTGCCTGTTCTGTAGATTTTCCATGCCTAAACTCGTATTCTACTCGTAACTGGTTTACTAAAAGCAAATAATTTTTTTCAAGATATTTTACTAGATGGATGTTAATAATTTTTTTTAGAATTTTGGAAATTGCGGGTAGTATAGATATCGGTCTATAGTTGTTTATACGACTTCTGTCTCCGTTCTTATAGATTGGGCACACTTCTGATCGTTTTAGGGAATCGTTGAAAATTTTTTCCAGGGGCTGTACGAGAATATTTTTATGTTGTTTTAGGAATATACTGCTAATATTATCACATCCTGGTGCACTATCTGTTTTTAGACCCATGATAAGATGTCCGATCTCGTATTTGTCTGTCTCAATTAAGACGAAAGAATTGGGGACCTTTAGTACTTTGTCTTGGGTATTAGTTAGTAGTGGTAGATTCCGGAAATATTTTTTTTGTTGACTGGTTTTATCCGCCAATGAGTTACCCACATTTATAAAATAACTATTTGCTTCGTGAAGTGATTGGTCTGGATTATGGTGTTGATTTTTTTTTTGTGGTGTGTGTGATGTTTTTTATGACTTGCCATAATTTTTTATTGTCGTTCTGTGTTTCCAGGATTTGGTCGTATGCTCTTTTTAACCTTCGTAATAGAGAATTACAGAATTTTCTGTATCGTTTGTATGTAATTTTCAAGACTTCGTTATCCGGATCGTTGTTAAATACACTAATACTATTTTTTTTTCGCCATTTGCTATATTTTTACATGCCCATGGCTTCAAAAGTACTATATTTGATGTAAAAAAAACTTGGCAACCCTAGATTCGTTCCATTTCTGTTTTACTCTTGTGTATCTACTTCAAACTCCAGCCAAACTAAAATAAAATACTTTTCAGTAATAGCACAATAATACTCTCAGACTATTGGCTTTTGTCCCACACAAATACATACATAATAACTCCATGAAGTAACCTCTACAAACTGCACTTAACCATCCATCCGTGGTTAGAATTTATGGGAGTATGAAGTGAAACTCCGAGTGTAATTGAATACGAGAACGTTCATTCTACGAGTATTTGATTTGTTGAGAATAGCGTAAGGAATTGGTTTGTTTGATAGCCAGAATAGACATCATTGTGTACCTACCTATCTACCTATTTAATACTGATGATTGCATAACATAGCCTGTATTCCCCGAAGGGTTAAGTCCCATGTAACAGGAAGTGAGCCTACTGCCATCACATAATCAGCCTATAATGTTCCCACTGCTGAGACACAGGCCTCCTTTCTTTGAGAGGGAGTGGGCCGTAATCCACCACGCGGGCCCCAGTGCGGGTTGGTAGATGTGACATCTCTTCGAATTTTTAGTTCTAGGACATGCTAGTTTCCTCACGATGTTTTCCTTCACAGTTTTGAAAGCAGTGGTGATGAAATTATTTACACAAAGTAAAGCGCCTGTCAGGGTTCGAATCTACAACCTACAACTAGTAAGTCGCGGCTATTACCACCTCTGATCTCATTTTCATCTCTCTATTGCAATCAACCGGGCATAAATCCAGACTCCGGGCCGCTGCTGAGAAATTCCAGATGGAATAACCCAATATCACTTTGCTCGACCCACATCGAACCCAGGACTTGCTCAGCATTAGCACTTGCAATTACTAAATTGATTTATGAACTGAAAAGCAGAAAACTTACAACTGGATTATGACTACAGGGTGGACAATATAGATCTGTACATTTTTGAGACAACGATCAATATTCACAAATATCGTGCCAACTAAAGCCAATCTACATCGAATAGTCTTTGTTTATTCAGGAAATGTCATCCAGCTCGGTAGACAAACTCCAAGAAAGAAGTGGAGAGGAGAATACTGTTAAATTGGCAGCATTTAGGAAGCTTTATCAATTCTTCTCTTTGCCCATTGCGCATTTTTTGACGATTCAGTCTTCAGTCAGATTTACGGAGCCATACCTGAGCTAGACTAGTCTACAAGTTTAATATCGCCATCATCATGTTTCTATTGCCCTTGTCCCACTTTATTTGGGGTCAGTGCAACATTTCTTGTTCTTCCATACATCTCCATTAGTCGTCATCTCGATAGTCACCCCTTTTTTATCCATATCATCTTTCCCACAGTCCATCTATCGTTTCTTTGGTTTTCCCTTATTCTTATAGCCGTTTACATTCATATTCTATGTTAGAAGGTTTGGTTTCCGCACTTAGTCCTTCAGGCGGACCATTTGATTGTGCGTGGGCCATGGCGGCCGTTCGGTGGTTATTCCAACCACCTCACCTCCCTCTAGAATTTGTCACGTCTCCTGCTCTGTTTAGAACGTCTGTGAAGGATCTGGGAGCCCCGAGGGTTTCTGTTCTAATCTGGGTAACGCCTGTGCATTCAAAGAGCGGTTTTCCCCGCCTCCACGCATGCCCACACAGGGGACACCATGCACAGAGCGCTGTCCGTGATGCCTATTGTGTGAAAGTGTTTGTTTAGCGCACATTCATACTCAATTTTTTTTTAACGCGTTTTCTTCATTCCTCCGGAAAACCAGTGGAAACCAGTTGTCATGGTATAGACATGTAATGACATGCTTATACCATGACAACTGGTTTTCAGACAACTTTTCACTCACCGGTCCAGTTTAAGGTCGCAAGAAAAGATAGAATCAAAACCCGCTTTGTGTATTATGCGGTAATACCGCGTCCTTATGCTGCAGACGCGTTTCTTCTACATTCACACAAATGGAAATAAAATTCAATGTACCGTATTCAGTTAAAATAGTATGTGTCTAAAGTGCAGGGAAGAACTTATCGTTTTTTGGCTGAAACGAATATAAAGGTGTTCTGTGATAGGTATGGGTAAAGAAGCGTATGTTTCTCGAATACATTTCATACCATAATCTATAGTCCCATGAAGGACTTACATAAAGATCTTGTATCCTGGGTAGATTTACAGTCCAATCAAAAGTTCGATCAGAGTAATGAAATGAAATGAAATGATTTTGAAATGATGAAATGATTTTATTTTCTGTAAGTAGGTTTGTACAAACACTTTTACACGTCAATCATATTTAGAAAAAAAAACTAGATGAGGTCGGCGTTTCCTATCTGACTACTCTGAGAAGAAAGGCCGAAACAAACTCAGAGGTCACAGTCTCTTTTAAAGTCAAGACATAATCTTGGTCAGATCATGTGAGAAATGGTATTTTGAGGAAAGAACCACACAGAATGAGTGGACCTATCCAGTCAGTGCACGCATTTGTCAGTAATCGTCAGCTCAACTCAGAACTTAAGGAGCTCAACGATTCGACGAACAATACCAAAGAAAGGACATTTGGGTAGGCCGCTTAAATGACTCAAACTGCCAGACCAAGATTAACGTTAAATGAGAGAAAAAAAAAACAATGACCTACATAGTCTTCACATTCACATTATTTGAAAACAATATAATACTATAAACAATGTTAACCTATTGGAATTCATTTAGTAGCAGTTGGAAATCTGGATTCCTTCCTGGTAAATAGCATTAGGCTCGTTCTCGGAGGGACTTTATGACTTTTAACTGGTGAAATGTCTATGTGGAGTACAAGAGTACCTATGATATAATGTACTTTTTCAGGTCATTTGTTTTGACCTTGTTTAATGAAGGGTCATTATGAAAGGTCAAAACAAATGACCTGGCGAAAGTTCACAGACATGAGAGATAGCAATATCTATTGACGATAAAACAATAAAACAGCTGTAGTTTATAAAGTCATATTTTTTTGTTTGTATTTAATTAAACCTCAAATGATTCCCATTTTGCTTTCCTAAAAATAATATCTTATATTGAAGACTCTAACCTATGCCAAGCAATTATTAAAGGTTCGATGCCTCTAATAATTTAGATTAAGGGTACTTTTTTTTACTGTGGGAAATTGTCAAATAACTTCTCCCGATCTGGGTAGAGCGGGAGGGTGTGTCAGACTATTATTGACTAAAACCGACCCGAGTTTACCGGGTTCGGGCCACGGTATCCCTTTGGGACTTTCCAGTGACCCGGGCAGGTATCGGCCCTAGCGGACCCCTACACTTGTGGCACCTCTCTAGCCACTCCTCAAAGAGGGGACTGATCACCGCAATTGTGGCGTGCCCTGCACTGGGCTGCGAAAATCGCACTCTCCATGTCGCCATGAGATCCCGCCGGAGCTCTGTACATTGTGCCATGATTTCTCGTGGCAGCGGAGTGACGCCCCAGCGTTTCGCCTCCTCGCGCCACACCCATATGTGCGCGAGGACTTTTGCCTCCAAATCCCATGGAAGCAATCCGGCAAGGAGGCTCGCCGCTTCACCGGAGACCAGGCGGTATCCCCGGACCAGCCGGATGGTAATGACCCTTTGGGACGCGTTCAACCGGCGTGCTGGCCGTTGGCATTTTGGTCCTGAAAATACTAAATAGCCAAGTAACTGCGACAAACTTGGATGTAACCGCTCTCCGGCCGATACCGCAGCACCGCCCGCTCGGCTCGCGCGCGGTTTGCCTCAGTTCTATCCTAACATAATCCGTTTGGTCGGGGTATCCCAGATTAGTCATTGCGATTAACTGTGAGAAAAGGCCAGCAATTAAAAAGAGGGTAATTTATTTCAAAAAGTGTGCGTCATTAGAAATTCAATAAGGTTTTAGAGGATTAGTTAAATTTATTTTTATATTATAGGTAGGTAGTCGTTGTTTTGCATAGGTTCGATGTTATGTCATATTTTTCATCATAAAGTAAATATTATGTTACTCAAAATACATACTGACAATAATAAACGTAACATTTTGTTGGCAATAGCTCGGTGTGGTTTGGCGCTAGTCTCGCTACACGCCGGTGGTTGTAAAAGGTATATGAGTTGGCTGCCCGTCAAAAAGTAGATTGAATTCCTTTATTATTTGTTATTGATTTGAATTTATTACACGTGATGGGGTTTTATGAGTAAAAATAACGGCACGGGATAGAATTTACCTGAAGTGGTCATCGTATAAGTGGTTCAGAATCTTTAATATCATCAGAATTGTGCCGGAATATAGTAGTTCGCCGTGAACGTGATACGACAGTGGCTCCCCTGACATCACCTGTCATCAGAAGACAGCCGCCACGCAACCATCGATACGACGTTCAGCTAGAGTGACAGTAATCAGCCAGTGTCATTCCTATCTGGCCTCTTCGGTGATTCCAGTAACTTCGTTACAGAATAAGATGGCGCCACTTGCGGCACCGCGCCGTCAAGAACTTGGCAATACCTACACAATGATCATGATAAAGAGGCACGAAGTTTAGTATATACGAGTATAGTTAAGTATTCGATAGCTCTTCTGTAAAAAACCACGCATAATGAAGGGTTCTGTAATTTGGATGAATTTATCCGAAGAATAAACTTAACATTGTCGTGGAAAAACAAGTTTTCCCAGCCATCGATATACGTCACGGTCAGTTCTCCAACTGCAAATGTAAGTTGGGCGACTATTGCTCGTTAACTATAAAGATATAAAGCCTACGCTTAGCTGATAGTTTTCCTTTTAATTTCCTTATATTATACTACTGCCATGATTTTATTCACATATCCAAAAACAACCATTTAGATGGCAGGGGAGGGACAGGGGGGTAACCATCACCTCTTATAGCAGTATTATTTCAATATTACTTTAGCGTGGGGAAGAGATGGGGCTATAAGTACTGTATAGCTCCATCACTTTCGCACTGTAAAGTAATATTATAATAATACTGCTATAAGAGGTGATGGTTACCCCCCAGATACTTGACTCTAACAAAAATGAGCACTTCAAAGCTTATTACTACGCAAACGAATCCCTGAATCAAAAAATGGCTTTCACAGACCTGCAATATTTTTGAACGGCCTATCCAACAATATCTTACAACATGGGATAGACGAGAAAAAATATCATCCTCACTTTACGTGCAAGGAACGTTTATTTTACCAATTTGTTGGCGTGATTCATACATATGTATACCCATGCCAAATCACAGCTTTCTAGTACTGAGAGTCTCTGAGCTGAGCCGGGGACAGACAGACAGACGGACTTGGCGTAAATATAAGGGTTCCTTGTTGACTACGGAACCCTACAAAGTAAGACATTTTTCACTTTCAGTCCATTAATAAGAAAATAAAGTAGTCACTATTAAACACTTTTCTTACACATAACTACGAAAAATACAAACGCGGTAAAATTTTAGTCATAAAACTTGCAAATAGTGTATATTTGCAAGTTTTATGACTAAAATTTTACCGTATGTATGAATCACGCCAACAAACAAACCCAGAAAAAGAGCAACTATATAAATGGCAATACAAATATTTCTTCCGGGAAAGAGTCAAATTCATACCCCTAAAGATTTGGTTTCCTAAGAAAACGGTGAACGATCACACAATTAAATAACGACTGTCCAAATACAGTGCGTTTTTTGACACATTAAGACGCTGACAACACCTAAACCGCGGTCACTGTCAGATTGCATAGAAAAGAAAGAGGAGCGCGATGACACAACGCTTGTAATTTATTGCAAAATATGAAGCAATTATCTATTTACTCAAAATTGAGTTTAGTAATCGAAAATAAAAAAAACAACCAAGTTCTGCATTCAAGACGTTCTTGTTATTAATGAAATATGTAACGTATGTTGATATTTAATACAGATATTTTGGATTAGAACTCAAGGCAAGAGGTTAGTTTTACATTAGTTTGTATCGAGATTCTTTTCAAAACGTGTTTTAGTAACAACCAAGTTCTCGGAAATATGTTCAAAATTAACATATATTTTTTACGCTACCACAAACTATACAGATTTGGCATTTTTTTACATAAGAGAAGCCAATTTTGGTCAATTTGAGTCAGAATCAGAGTCAGAATTCGACAGTTTGCGGCAACTGTGTACACTAAGTCATTGTGAGTCTGCGACTGACCGTCTGTCATGCTGCTCGGATTTCAACTTCCGTTCTCAAAATTATTTCCTACTGCGTCTCATTGAGATTATTTCTAATTCTTATATTGCTCAATCGCTTCTACCTGTACTCACGTGTAGGTAGCATGAATAAAGTATATACCTAATAAAATCAGTACATAAGATGAGTAATTGCAACTAATTCAAGACGTATCCATTATTTAAATATACATTGTGTAAGAGTCAAGAAACAAATTCTTATTCTTTTTATATTGTTTAATGCATTACTTATTTTACAATTCATTCATTTATGTTGCATTTTTTTGGTGGAACGGAACGCAAACTCAAAACGCGTCGTTTTCAACAATGCCGGAAGTGACGAAAGAAACTATGTTAATAAAATCGATTCTTAGCAAAGTGCTTGAAATCTCACTAAGGTAAATAAGTGCGATTCCTGCTTGAATAAAG
This sequence comes from Atethmia centrago, assembly GCA_905333075.3. Lineage (NCBI taxonomy): Eukaryota > Metazoa > Arthropoda > Insecta > Lepidoptera > Noctuidae > Atethmia > Atethmia centrago. The sequence goes on from HG995385.1 coordinate 24,681,348, forward strand.
TACAAAAAAATAATTTAAACTAGGTATCGTTAGAACTCTAGTAGAAAATTGTTGCAGTTTCATATTTTTTTTGAGCAACATGCAGTAGTTGAATTTTTCTTTTAATATTTTTCTTGAATTTATATTACTGACTATTATTGATATAGTTGAAAAAAATATTACATGCTTAATCCCTACACCGTTGCGTCGCACCAGCCTGCAGAGGCCTTTAAATCTACAAAAGTTGTCCTTGACAATGTGCAGTCAAATAATGAAAAATGTTAAGGACCTTAAGATTATTATTTACACATAATGTTTTTCGACTACGTATTGCCGACATTGAGGGGCTTGTGATTAGCCACAAGCCCCTCAACAACAATAACAGCCACACGGGTCAATCGATCAGGTTAAGCTACGCTTGCCACGGTTAGTCCGTGGATGGGTGACCATCTTTACATACCAAGACCCCTCCGTGCCTCGGAAACACGTTAAGCCGTTGGTCCCGGGTGTAATTCGTAAATCTTTGACAGTCGTTACGGGTCGTCAAAAGCCCGAAAGTTTGACAACCAGTCTTACCAAGGGGTATCGTATTACCCAGTAACTGGGTTGTGGAGGTCAGATAGGCAGTCGCTTCATGTAAAATACTGGTATTCAGCTGCATCCAGTTAGACTGGACCCCGACCACAACATAGTTGGGTAAAGGCTAGGCAGATGATGATGATTGCCGACATTGTGAATGAAAATTTTGGATGCGAGAAACACAGGACCAGCCGTTGTGGCGACGCTGAAGAGGCCTATGTCCAGCAGTGGACCTCTTTTGGCTGAAATGATGACGATAATAAAAAAGGTGACAAGCGCTTACTATGAGAGAAATGAAAGTGTTTGATAATTGCTCTTTCCGTACAGTGTGATCCGTGGATGGGTGACCATCTTTACATACCAAGACCCCTCCGTGTCTCGGAAAGCACGTTAAGCCGTTGGTCCCAGCTGTCATTCACTCAAGATCTAAAGTCTGACAACCAATCTTACCAACGGATATCGTCAATCAATCAATCAATCAACTCAGCCTATAACAGTCCACTGCTGGACATAGGCCTCTCCCAAGCTGCGCCACAACACCCTGTCCTCCGCCTTCCGCATCCAGTCTGTCCCAGCCACCTTTTTAAGGTCGTCGGTCCATCTAGCTGGTCGTCCCACACTACGCTTGCCGATACGCGGTCTCCACTCTAGGACTCGTCTGCTCCACCGGCCATCGGTCCTTCGACAAATATGGCGAGCCCACTGCCACTTCTGCTTGCTTACTCTGCAGGCTATGTCGGTAACTCCGGTTCTCTTCCGGATATCGTGTTATCCTGTAACTAGGTCGTGGAGGTCAGATGGGCAGTCGCTTCATGTGAAATACTAGTGTTCTGCTGCATCCGGTTAGGCTGGAAGCTGACCCCAACCCCAGCATAGTTGGGGAAAAGCTAGGCAGATGATGAGGACCGTATAGCTTCGTACACCACAACAACTTGCACGGACTAACCAGCTCATACATTATGTTTCTTATCTCAAGCCCCCGATGAACCTGCCGGGGTCGCGGGAAGGTACTAAAGGATCACCGTGGCTCCTGACAACACAGGCAACAGGAAGGAATACGGGTGGGTTTTAGTCGCGGGACGGTTGAGAGAAAGGCAAATTTCGCGCCCTCTTGCCCCTAGCCGCCGCAGGAGACACCCTGGGCGTCGGGAATCCTGGGCGGATTTCCGGCCACTGTAGGCGCGGGCTTGCGGATGGTGAGCAATGGGTAGCTAACAAAAGTTAGGTAGGTAAAGGAAATATAAATTTATTATAAAACAAGCCATGTGCCATATATTTTCTATCGGTAAAAATGTCTAACTTTCATACAAAATTTTATCCCTGTGCTCACTTTCATTATTGGAGGTGTGCAAAGTTTTATGCTCCTTTGTCGAACTTTTAATTTGCTGTAGTAAAATGAAACTTCTTATTGTCATTTCGTTCTTCACTTCATTGTCGAAGTGTCATTGAGTCATCGTTGAAGTGTCATTTTACTGCAACCATTTTTTTTTTAAATATTTGAATGGCCTGGTCGCTGGGACCTTTTAGTAAAGTCTTTATTTAGTTTACTAATAGTAATTTTCTTCACTAAATTTCTTTGATAGTTTTTGATATATTTATATATTGCTCGATAACAAGTCTTATTTTTTAATAATTCGGTCAAGCGGCGGGAGGTATTATTTAACACAACACTTTCACTACACAACTCACCTAATTCACTCGCTAAATTACTGCAACTAATTAAAATTCCAACCACAGACCCAGCGATTTAAGCTGATCTTTGTCTGTCAGTGAGTGAATGAATTAATGAATTTTTGTTTTTTTATCTCTCATACAAGCGGATGGCTTCGTTAGTTTGACAGCTACATTTTTTTTTCTGATACATATCCGCTTTTATTACATACATGGCCCCTAGGATTAGTCTGCACGATGCACAGTTTGGCTTCAGGCCCGGGCTATCGACAGAAAGTGCCATTTTGTGTGTAAAGCGGACACCGCGGACAGAGGATATCCGGTACTATACGGATAGGAAAACACCGGTTAATGCGTGCTTCTTAGATTTGTCCAAGGCCTTTGACCTCGTGTCTTATGACCTGCAGTGGGGTAAGCTAAGAAATGAGGAAAAAGTAGAAACCGAGGTTACCTCTCTACTAGAATTCTGGTATGAGAACCAAATAAACATTGTTAGGTGGGCAGGGACTCTGTCCAAAGAATATAAGTTGGAATGTGGGGTGAGGCAGGAGGGAATCACCTCCCCTCGCCTTTTCAATTTATACATTAACCAGCTGATTGTTGAGCTCAGCAATACCGGCATCGGTTGTCATGTTGATGGAGTTGCTATGATTAATATCAGTTATGCTGACGATATGGTCTTGCTGAGCCCATCAATCAGTGCATTAAGACGTTTGTTGAAGGTCTGTGAGGACTACGCGGTGACTCAGGGGCTTAGGTATAACGTCGCTAAGAGTGAGTTACTTGTTTTTAATGTTGGCGACAGAAGAGTTCTAAATGTGCCGTGCATCTCATTAGCGGGTAGGACCTTGAAGCGAGTCTCAAAATTTAAGTACCTGGGCCACTCGGTCACCGAGGACCTATGTGATGATTTAGATATAGAGAGGGAGCGTAGGGCGCTGTCTGTTCGAAGTAATATGCTGGCCCGCAGGTTTGCACGGTGTACTTGTGAGGTTAAAATGACGCTTTTTCGAGCCTTTTGTCAGACTTTCTACACCTGCACCACCTCTGGGTCAAGTATACGCAGAAGGCATACAGCGCTCTGCGTGTACAATACAATAATGCCTTCAGAATGCTTGTGGGGCTGCCGCGGTTTTGTAGCGCTTCGGGTATGTTTACCGATGCGAGGGTAGATGATTTTTACGCAATTATTCGGAAGCGATCCGCTTCTCCGGCAAAGAACATGTTTTAGCTCTCACAGCATGTTGAGGGCATTTAGTGACCGGTGGGACTGCCCGATGCTTGGCCGGTGGGTGAGACTGCACACACAGGTCGGCTTTAAGTAGCTAAACGGGCATCTTGTTTTATTTTATTATGTTTTTGTTCATTGTTTGTTTGTATGTATTACTAATAATAGTTAAATAAGTATATTTCATGTCACCACTAACACTATGGATTTTAAGATGCTGACAACACCTAAACCGCGGTCACTGTCATATTGCATAGAAAATAAAGAGAAGCGCGATGACACAACGCTTGTAATTTATTGCAAAATATGAAGCAATTATCTATTTACTCAAAATTGAGTTGAGTAATCAAAAATAAAAAACAACCAAGTTCTGCATTCAAATAAGAAATTCTTGTTATTAATTAGATACGTAACGTATGTTGATATTTAATATAGATATTTTGGATTAGAACTCAAGGTAAGAGGTCAGTTTAACGTTAGTTTGTATCGAGATTTTTTTTTCAAAAAGTCTTTTGGCAACAACCAAGTTCTGGGAAATATGTTCAAAATTACCATATATTTTTTTCGCTACCAAAAACTACACAAATTTGGCAATTTTTTTTCTAAAGACAAACCTATTTTGGTCATTTGCGTCTTGTCAGCTTGTCAGCGCCTTAAGGTCTGCGAATAAAGAATTATTATTATTATTATTATTAATATTAGGATTAGGAAACACCTAAATGAACGCCTAAATATTATTGTACTGTTGGATTTTCAACTCTCGACACTAAGCCGAGCGTTGAAAAAAATAAATAGTTAGGTACCAAAAGATAAAAATATTTGGGTCAGTGAAGCTCAGCCCGAGTCAACTAGGCCCGAATAATAATACCAGAAATATTCAACTCCCGATTACGGTGATTTGTACGGTCAGGCAGAAAACCGATTTGTTATTGTTCAGAAAAAAAAATTGCCGAAGATTTTGGTTTTTCATTGACATTCAAAACAGTAAAACATAATTATCTACATCTTGCCTATTTCAGTTATGATACCTATATGAGTATGCCAAGTTCATTCGTTTTTAAATTGTCTGGACTAAAAAAGACAAGCGTTCCTGTGTTAAGAGAATGACACACATCGCATCTGATGACAATAGAAAAGTTTAGGGGCTTGTGGCTTGTGGCTTGTGGCTTGTGGCTAAGTAATAACAGCCGCACGGGTCGATCGATCAGGTTAAGCTACGCTTGCCGCGGTTTGTCCGTGGATGGGTGACCTTCTTTACATACCGAGACCCCTTCATGCCTCGGAAAGCACGTTAAGCGTTGGTCCCGGCTGTCATTTTTCGATCTTTGACAGTCGTTACGGGTCGTCAGAAGCCCGAAAGTCTGACAACCAGTCTTACCAAGGGGTATCGTGTTGCCCAGTAGTTTTAGTCTTTATTGCAGAACAAGTTCATAGCATTCAATTTCATTTAAAATAAAAAAAATTATTACATTTTTTTGTTCATAAAAATAAATTTATATAATTATAATATAACAATAAATTTCAAAATCCTAAATTATTTTAAAGGTCGGTTCTTTTCATGCCGTCGGTACACACCACTTTTTTAAGCGTTTTGACGACATAGAATCTGGTATTCCCCGATTAATAATAATACTGATCAGATCCAGCCTGTCCCACCTTGCTGTCCTCCCCCCAGCGACGCCCTAAGCCGAGGTCCGTACCCCACAGGGGGTGCCCTTAGCGTGCAGTCGCTTAGTACTATAAGAAATTCGCCCCTGGCTGGAGGCTTTGAGTTCGCTTAAGGCAGCCACAGGAAAGTCCGGTTAAGTAGTCACGACCTCTCAAGGTCAACTACGAGATGCCATACCTAAAAATATAGTAAAAATATAGAATCTGGTATTATTATTTGTCACTGACCCAAATAATTTCACTTTCAGAGAGGAAAAGTAATTATTGGCAAAAACACAATTACAAATGTAATTAAAAGCTGAGACCCATCACAATTAAAATCGTTTTCGAAAAACCTATTTTTTTGCAGGAATACAAGATTGTTAGTGGATCCAACAGATTACACTGACCGACTTTACATCGTAATGTAAATGACCTACAAAAGATGTACAGGTCTATAATAGTTAGCTCCAATTGTAACTAAGAAGGGAAACGATTACTTCAATTGTACTTACTACGTTCAATTGCAAACGACGAAAATATGGTCGAGTTAAATAGGAAATATTATGACTTTGTAGTGATCTTTATTGAATGTAAGTTTCTTCTGTCTGATAACGAGTCTTGGCAAGGAGTATCGTGTTTCCCAGTAACTGGGTTGTGGAGGTCAGATAGGCAGTTGCTCTTTATGAAATACTAGTATTCAGTTCCATCCGGATAGTCTGAAAACCAACCCCAACATAGTTCGGAAAAGGCAGGCAGATGATGAGTGACGTATTTGGGGGCACGGCAGTGCCCCCGCCAAGACGAGCCAAGCGAAGCGCAAGGGCACTACCTACCTTTTCTTGAAGAGCTTCGTCGTTTTTTTGAACCCTCATAACTTGGGTTTGGATTACACTAGATAAACAAAATTCTCGGGATATGATGTCAATAGTAGACTAATCAAACATATAAAGTTTCAATTGCATAGCTCTTATACTTTAGATTTTGTTTTTATCTAAAAAACCCCGATTTCGTCACTGACTCACTCACTGATGATCATCAAAATTCTTAGGGTACTTCCTGAAGTCCTAGAAAACTGAAATTTCGTATGTAAGCTAGTATTAATGACCAAACAACAAAAAAGTCTAAAACTTGGAACTTTTACCCCCAACCCCTTAAACTTTGATGATAGAGGTCTAAAAATTAATATAGGGACTCCTTGTTATAAATAATAGTAAATTGAAAATAAAAAAATAAACCACAATGTGGCATATTTTCCCCTACCAAAAATTACTGCAAGAAAATCTATTGTCTGGTTATACCTAACTAGTTAAGACTGAGGTTCTTGTCTCGTGTAGACACGCACGAATATACCTAAGTCAGTAGGTCGTACGAAGCAAAAAAAAATGCAAGTCAGCAATATTGACATCTATAATCTATTTATGTAACCCGTAGGGAAGTAAAATATTCCAATATACATTATTATCGGGAATGGGAGAACATAAAGTGACAATCGAGTGCCCATAATCCATTAAGGATTACGGTCAGTCTGGCGTTCAAATTGGACCACATAATTTGATAAATTAATTGATGGAGATGATTGAGGGAGTAATTTATTTCAACGCGGTTCCGAAATACTTTAATTTCGTTGTTAATGTCATTGAATTTCCAACGAAATGTTTTGAAGACGTAGTTTTTTTGGTCACACAATGATATCCAAAAAAAATACACAAACATTTTAATTCTACTACAATGTACGATTATTTCAGGTATTTTACTACTTAGACTCATTCAAGACTTGACCAGAAAGCAACGGAGTTACAGGGTAATTTAAACAACGGTGCCGATTCCCTTGTTCACAAACTAAACTAAATTTAAGTTCAGTGTATCTTTTTCTATCTATTTAATTAAGAAAAGGACAGAAGATAAATTTTTGTTTAGTCCTGTCAAGTTAATCAGCGCCTGTCACTACTCCATACAAGTTTAAACGTGCCAAAAAACTTGCCTACTAAAGGAGATGGGAAATTCTGGGCCCAGCAGTTAACTAGTTGAAATGTGTATTAAAAAAACCGTTATATTTTTCTAAAGGAAATCACAAAATACAGTACCATGTTTCTATCTAGGAAGCGAGAAAAGTTAAATTAAGTTATGAAACAAAATAATCGATTAAATTGATGCCTGAATTCTTAGTAATCGATATCAATAATCGGTAAAATCTCAGAATATCTATGAAAATCGAGTGACAAGTGCTTATCAATCTTTTCGTGGAATCGATTCATAGCGAATCGAGTTCCTTTTATTTTTCTTCAGTTGGCAATACTAGTCACCGACTGACAGATGACAGGCAGAAATAATCGGCAAGCGTTTGTTTTCTTTCATTCTGAGTGCGCATGTATTTTCCATGTATATTACTATTCGACGGATCTTGCTACTTTGAATTACCTGACTCTTTATTTTGGACAACTGATTACGCCTATCGATCGGATATTGACAACATGGATCACTGTGTGAATTGTACCATTGCGACTGGTCGCAGTAACTCTTATTGGCAGAAGAGTCTTGGACGTTGAGGCGATTTATCAGTTATTCGTCAGTGGCGTGCATCTCAGCCTGTAAGTACATATTCAAGTCGAGATTTTAGCTTATCAAGCGAACAAAACCAGAGTTATGTACCTACTGTTTACGGTCACCGGTGTCATGTCTGTCGGCTGTCTCTTTGTTGGATAGCATATATTAAAACAATACTCAATAGCTAATTCGCCATACGAATCTATGGAATGTGTGTTTGACCGATTTACTCATAAAAAAGGTGTAGGTAACGATCAAGTCCCGATGGGACGATTCGGTCCCAGACTAAGGTGCTTTGAGGTATTGACAGTTATTGGGACCATTTCGGTCTTGGCCGGGACGTAGCGATTTGGTTGAACATGCATTAGGATGTAATGAAGCTTGTTTATGGATTGAACATGATTTAAATAGTTAACTTATTTCAGGTAACCAGTAAGTACTATGTATGCCCAGCATGTTGAAACTTGGCCCAAGATGTGGTTCTTGGAAGACGTCCGATTAAAGCACCAACCCAAGTTGGCCATTCCAGTGTCTGTGTCCGCTGCCGCAACCACCTTCTTCGCAATGAGTCTGCTCGTGATTCATTCAATGTTAGGCTTTTATTGTAATTTTATTGAAGGTAGAAGGACTGTAGGCTGCTGTGCCCATGTAATGTGCATAATATATGTTGGGCAAAATACCAAGAAAATATTGTACCTCCTGCACAAAACTTAGGTGACATTCTCATAATTATTGAAGATGAATAACACAGGTCTGCAATGGTTTTCCTCTCTGAGATCTGATTAACGTTTTCTATAGTTTCTGATGTGCTGATTACGAGAAAAATAATAAAAAAATTCTATCACGTCAGGATTCTTTGATATTGAATATTTAAGATTTTAACTAAAAATGTCTGAGCGCATACATTTTAAAATCTATAAAACGTCACTTAATTACTTCAGCTTAATTTTTATTGCATTTAATTAGTTTAAGACGACATGGAAATGAATGCAAATCAGTAATTTGTTAATTACTACATAATAAGTGTAAGTAATTCGCATTAACCATTTCGAAAACGGGTCATTTTGGCTTCATTTAGTAATGAGCTCATTAATACACGATGTTTAGGTGATATTGCCTAATTGTTGTTAATGTTGTTCAAAAAGGGTATAATGAAGAAAACAAAAGGTTTTTTTTGTATAAGTACCTACTCTGAATTAGAAAACTAACAGTCGAAGTGCGCATCTTGCAACCTAAACTTTAAAATGTCGTCGCGAAGTTGTTTAAACTCTTCGAATTGTTTTTGTTATATTTGCGGGAAATTCATGGTGATAAAACAACGAAACAACATTACAGACTATGTGAAAAATATTTACAAAAGTTATTTTGGACATTCTATAAGTAACCAAGACAAAACTTGGACACCTCAAAAAGTTTGTTCGACTTGTTTACTTGAACTTCGCAAGTGGTCAAAAGGACAGAAAAATAGCTTCAAAATCGTTTCGCCCATGCTATGGAGAGAGCCTAACAACCATGTTGAAGATTGCTACTTTTGTTGTTGTGACATAACTGGATACAATTCTAAAAATAAAAGTGACATAAGCTATCCAAATGTGTCATCAGTTACGCCTGCAGTTTTCGGAGATTCAGAAATGGTGCAGCCCCCGTATCCAGCTATACAAATTGAAGATTCTGCTAATGATACAAATGAACAGAATGCATCCCAATCTGATCCTGTATTTCAAGTAGATTCTAACGAGTGTCAGCTCTTTTCACAGTCAGATTTAAACGACTTGACAAGAGATTTGAATCTCCCCAAAGATGCAGCTGAGCTCCTCGGATCACGATTAAAAGAAAGAAATATGCTTGCACCTGGTACTTCATTTTCATGGTACCGTCACAGAGAAAAAGATTTCCTTCCATTCTTCGCTGAAGATCATGATTTGGTGTACTGTAAAGATATTCCTGGCTTGATGAAAATGTTCGACATTGAATACAATCCTAAGGAGTGGAGATTGTTTATTGACTCCTCAAAAAGAAGTTTAAAAGCAGTCCTTCTACATAATGGGAATACATATGCCTCACTACCTGTTGCACATTCTGTCCATTTAAAGGAATGTTATGAAAATTTGGAAAAGCTTTTAGCTACTATAGCTTACGAACATCACGGCTGGATGGTGTGTGGAGACTTGAAAATCATAAGCATGCTACTCGGCCAACAAGGTGGTTATACAAAATACCCGTGCTTTCTTTGCGAATGGGATAGCCGGGATAAACAACATCATTGGACCAAAAAGGAATGGCCTCCAAGAACTGAACTAACCCCAGGAATCAAAAACGTGCTTAAACAGAGTTTGGTTCCCAGAGAAAAAGTTTTACTGCCGCCTTTACACATCAAATTGGGTATAATGAAACAGTTTGTGAAGGCTTTAAATAAAGATGGGGAAGGTTTCAAATATCTGCATTCAGTTTTTCCATCTTTATCAGATGCTAAGTTAAAAGAAGGAATTTTTGTCGGCCCTGATATAAGAAAATTGATGTCGGAGGAAAAATTTGATCAAAAACTCAATGATGTCGAGTTACAAGCGTGGAAATCATTTAAGGAAGTGGTAAAAAACTTTTTGGGGAACAATAAAAGCTCGGACTATAAAGAAATAGTAGCCAAAATGATAACGAATTTTGGTGTAATGGGTTGTAATATGAGCGTTAAACTTCATTTTCTGAATTCGCACATTGATTACTTCCCAGAAAATCTAGGAGCCGTTAGCGAAGAACAAGGTGAAAGATTTCACCAAGATTTAAAAGAGCTTGAAGTCCGGTATCAAGGAAGATGGAATGTCAGCATGATGACGGACTATTGTTGGTTGTTGAAGCGTGATGATCCAAACCGGAAATATAAGCGAAAATCGCACAACAGAAGCTTCCAGGAAAAAAGGACCAGGTTCCACAAATAAAATTTAAGTGTATTTTAACCCAGCAATAAGTTGTTATTACGTGTTAATAGTTTTTTAAGTTAAAAATTAAGTACTTTTTTAAATATATAATTTTTTAAGTGAAAACTTGTCTTTTTTCTCAATTTTCTATCTGTAGCTTTTTTGAAAAATCAGGAGGTGATGGAGAAAAACTAAGTACATATTCGTAATCAGCGCATCAAAATACTCCAGAATCAGCTATCAAATTCCAGAGAGGAAGTTATGACCTTCATTTTGCAGGCCTGTGTAATTAATATTTTATACATATATTGGTGTTTTATTTTAATTCCTCTTCTCCCTTTTTTAAAAGGTACCTACTGCTTCTAAGTTCAGGATATTGGATGTAGAGGCTTGTCTTCGACTGTAGCGACTGTCCAGGGCGTCCCAAACGTGTCAAATCTTCGACACGTCACACTTTAAGACTCTCTTCTTGAACTCTATACATAAAACCAGTACACAAGCGAAGCCATTCAAAAATATTTCGCAAATAACACCAAAAACTACAATGTTATTAATATAACCTCAATTTTACTATACTTCATATAACTTGATTCCTGGATAGCCAAATTTCACCAAACTTTCAGTGAGGCCTTGTTATTATGTCCTCTTACTAATAAGGCTAGTTTAATTTAGTTAACACCTGGGCCCAGGAGACTATGGAGTCCTTCCCTTCTCCATTACGTCAATTTACGTCAAACGCTGATTAATTTGACAGGACTAAACTAAAATTTATCTTCTGTCCTTTTCTTAATGAAATACGTAGAATGAAAAGATGCACTGAACTTAAATTTAGTTTTGTTTGTGAACAAGGGAATCGGCACCAATATCCGAAGGCCATACAAGTACCTAGCTAAAAGAAAGAATATGAGATAAACGAAAAAAGGCACCGGTTGCCCATTGGTCCCATTGGTTTTTTTTCTTTGCCAATGGCCAAAACTGGTACCTTTTTTATTTTTGGTGGCCATTAACGAAACTTATACATTCACTGGAAACAAACATAACAAACTAAATTTTGTGTTCTTTGATAAAGCTTAAAAATCAGTCCGAGCCGAGTTAAATCGATTTAAACAGAGTGATTTAACTCGGCTCGGACTGATTTTTCACCATTGATCCACCCAAAAATAGTTAAAGGACTACCTTGATTTTGGAGGAAAAAAAAACTGCATTTTTTGTTTTTGAAACAGTTTCTGCGTGAGGCAGTAATTGAACCCGAACCCCTTTCCAAAAAAAAACAGCCTGAGTTTTAATACTAAGCGATAATGTTGCCGATAAGGATCAAATCTAGGTCGGGTTTCCTTTGACAATTTTGCTCTACTACCCATAGTTTCGGATTTAGCCTTAATGTGCTATCGCAAAAATCACTCTGTAGGAGTATAGGCTAATATAGCTCAGTTCCGACTGACTTTTATGATTTACCGTGCAACATTATTTTTTTAGTAATGTAATAATGGCCGCCTAGAAAAAACCAAGCACCATTGCTCCGTACATATTGGTCATTGTCTTTTATTTGAGCCAGATTTGGGCACACAATAAACAGACAAAAAAATACAGACAAAAACTAAGGTAAAACAGTGTTGCCTCACTGCTGCGCCAACAGCGGACTATAAATAGTTCCTTGCGGAAACCCGTTGAAGGACACGAGTTGCTGGCCGCTGTATGTTATGCGTCATTGTGCATCTTCGGGGTCATCGTATGAGGGTGTAAAGTTCACTCATTCTCTACAGAAAAGGGAGGATCCTCCGACTAGACGGGTGTCGTGTTTGGTGGGCAACTAGCCAACGATAGATGTCGGGACGTCGTAAATGTGCTATTCACGCAGTAAACTCTGTTTGCGCGATGCAGGATTTGTGTGACGTCACGTCTTTGATGCATAGTTCGCATGCAGATGCGAACTATGCATTTGATTACGTTGTATATGCCGCTACAGCTTAAAGTTTAATCATTAAGATCGTACCTAATGTTTCTTGCAAAAAACACAGAAATTATTAATCATCAGTTATTCTCAGAATAATGAGTGTAAATCATAGTTGCGAAGTTCATTACCGCGATGTACGTTACTGCGAAAGTTTACTATCGCGACGTTCCTTGTCACGAAAGTTCTATAATGCGATGATTGTAGTTTCGATAACACGCTATTGCGATGTAGGGTATATATGAGGCTTGCTGATACTGGTAATAGTGGAAATATTATATTGTTGGACATGACTAATAAATGAAAAAAAAAATGTAGGCAAATTACATTATAATTGGACCAAAAGATAATAATAATAAAATCAACATCAACAAAATTCATGTACCTAAGTAGACTTGTAATTGGAAGTATTGGAATAACAAAAAATCAACAAAAACAAAATTCATAGACTGTTCGTAATACAGTCGCGGTCAAATATTACGGTCGATGACTAAAATCGTTGTAACTTGCAAATTAATTATGGTACACGCATGAAACTAACTTTATATTACAGATAATTTTTATATCGTATGAAATAAAACCTTAAATGATTTACAACGTAATTAAAAAAGTTAAAATGTCAAAAACCTCGAATTTGGAAAGAAATTCAATTTGAGGTTGTTGTACTTTTGCTTTTTTTCTCACTTCTGTTTTCAATCTGTCAAAGCAAAATGATAAAAGGCGATCATTATCGTATTTCACGATCATTATTGAATTACTATCATGTCGCTAACACCAGAAGAATGTACATGTATCGTCACTATGTTAGAAGAAGGCAGAAGTCAGCAAGAACAATCAATCAATCAATCAATCAATCTTTATTTGTGAACATAAGTACAAAAAGGTGTTATTTACACATTTTAGCTAATCTGTATGTTCGGCCAATAATCGGCATACAAATATAATATTAGTAAGCAGGTTATTTTTACTATCATAATTAATAAAGTCTAGGATAAAAGAAATGAAGCAATTGACAAATGTCATGAGCCGCATAAAATAAAGTAATTGAATTATATTATTAATTATTTAGAATGTCAAAGAAAATTAAGTTTAGTCATAATTTGTCATTTAAAAAGTCTTCAATCGAGTAATACGTCTTTTCAACTAGAAACAGGAACAACTTTCTTTTAAAATGGCTGACATTTTCCTCACTTCTGATACACTTTGGCAATTTATTGTATAATTTTGGAGCCATTACGAAAATACTGTTCTTGTATAAAGCAGTTTTAGATCCAACAGTTTGTAGCCGGTCAGCTCGACGCTGACTACCTACTCGGTCAAATTTATACATATTATTTTTGATGAACATCGATGTCTGGTGTATGTACAATGAAGGCACTGTTAAAATTTTCATACTTTTAAAATATTGTTTACAGCTGTCAGTGGTTTGCAAGTTACAGATCGCTCTAATACACCTTTTCTGACACTTAAACACCATATCTTTACCCGAGGCGTTTCCCCAAAACATAATGCCATATCTTAATGTTGAGGCTATGACCATGATATGCAGTTAGTACGGTGTTTCGATTTGCCGTTTTACTTAGCATACGCAGCGCATGAGAAAATTGGTTTACTTTACTACATACTTTGTCAATCTGGGTATTCCATTTTAATGTGCTTTCAATATTTAATCCCAGAAATTTTGTCACATTCGTCTCATCAATCCTTTTATCATTATATCTTATATCTAAATTTAAATTCTGATTTACTGTTTGTTGAAATTTCATTATTACTGTCTTGTCTAAGTTTATTACCAAATTATTATTCTCTAGCCAATTTATAACTGATTTTATGTTAGAGTTAATGTCTGATTCTAATGTATCTAGTTGGTCACTGTTGAAAAGTAGTGTGCTGTCATCTGCAAACATTGTCATGGGAAAGGTCGATGCTTCTGGGAAGTCATTTATATATATAATAAATAGGAGAGGTCCAAGTATGCTATCTTGTGGAACTCCATACATCACTGTTCTCGGGCCAGATTTAAATGTTGTTTCATGTTTTCTACATATTCTATTAATAACTGTTATTTGCTGTCTATCTTGTAGGTATGATTTAATTAAATTTGATATGTTACCTCTAATCCCGTATGCGTCAAGTTTATTAATTAATATTCTATGGTCTACGCGGTCAAAGGCTTTCGACATGTCCATATATAGAGCCAGAGCCGGTTTTCTTTTATCTACTCTGTTGCTAACTAGTTTTAAAAAATCATAGATTGCCATGTCAATGGACTTATTTTTCCGGAAGCCCTTTTGGTTATCGACAAATAATTTATTTTTCTCGAAATATGAATTGATTTGATTGTATATTACTCTTTCAAATATTTTTGACAAAATAGGTATCAGTGCTATAGGTCTATAGGAAGACAAGTTGACTTTATTATCTTTTTTGAAAAGCGGTTTTATGATACTAATTTTTAATTCCTTTGGAAAAACACCATGCAAGATGCACATATTGATCAGGTGACTAAGGACGGGTGCAATTATTGTAGATACTGTTTTAATAATTTTTGTGCTAATGCCATCATATCCAGTGCTGGGAGTATTCTTTAAAGACATAATAATTTTATGAATATCTTGTGGTATTGTAGGTTTCATGAACATGGACGAATTTGGGGTATTTATTGGTAATGTATTATTATCATTTGAACTATAAAATAATTGTTAAAAGCCTCTGCTATATCAAGAGGGTTGGTAAGTATTTTATCATTTTATTTAATTCTCATTGTGGATTGATTTGGTAAATTATGTTTGTTTTTATTTATGACTTTCCACGTTGCCTTACATCGATTCTTAGCCGAGTGAATGTAACGGTTATTGTGGACTCTCTGCGTGAGATTGACAATTCTTTTAAGTTGGTTAGACAACGTTTTGAAGTTTGTTTTATTATGTTCAGTCGGTGATAACCTGTATTTCCATAACAAATCTCTTTTTTTCTTGCTACATAATCTAATACCGCGACTAATCCAGTTTGGTTTTACTTTCGTCGATATTTTTATTTTAATGTTAGGAAAACATAAGTCATATAGCAATTTAAACCAGTCATAGAACAATTTGAATGCTTTTCCAGGGTTTGTTTCCCCATAAACATCAGAAAATGACAATTGTTTTAAATAGTTTAGTTTATGCGTCTCGGCGTCCATGTAAATCAAATTATTAAAAATATCTATTCTACTATTAAACATTAAATTAGCATTGTTCTCCATATATTTAAATGTTGGAAGACTTATAATAAAATTAGTATGGTTTAATGGGAGTAGTGTTTCCCGGATATATGAAACAAGTTCCATATAGTTATTAGTTTGTCTGAAATCTTCTTCGCCAATAACTATGATACAGTAGTCAGAGAAAGTGAAATTACGAACTTTTTCATGAATATTACATAAGACATGTTTTAAACCACATCGTGGAGTGCGATAATGACACCTACTATAGTAAGCGAGCTGAGTTCTTTCACTCATTTTATAAATCCTGTCAGATGTTTCACTGCTCACAATGCAGATTTTATGTCTCATAGGAAGTAGTTGGATCTTCGGTTGTTTGATATCTTGAGGAGTGATTTTTGTCTTGTCTTCTTGTGAACATAGTTTAAGTGTAGGGTATTCTGTAGTTTGTGTTTGTTTTGTTTTCATGCTGCTGTTAATAGTGTTCTTCAACGGTGTTTTTACTTTTTTCTTGATTGGGCTACTTGCAATGTTCTTGAATATATCATTTTTCTTCATTAATTCATTGTTTATCTGTTTTAGGTCGCTGTTTTGCAGCGATAGCAACTCAATTTCGTTATGTGCACTTTGTAATTGGGATTGAAGTTTTTTGATTTCATCTTTATAGGCGGTTAGTTGAATGTCCTCTTCGTTCTCAGATAACTCAGGCATGGTATTTGTAGTACTGTCCAAATTTTTTGATTTGTTTCCATTGTCATCATCACTTGGTTCCGAGCGTGTACGGGTGCGTCGGAATGTAACATGTTCCAAGAATGAATTCATAGTTTAAATTCGATTGATACTTCCAAAAAGTTATAGCAATCCTTTGTAGCTTCGATTACTTTTTACGCCTGACTATATATTAATAGCAAGATATATTGAAATATATTGCGACAAATCGCTGATATATAGATACTATGATATGCGAACTCTGCGTGTAACGGAGCGCAGTCCCAAAGTGCTGGTGTTTAAACTTCAAAGATTCCTTCAAACAATAGGCGTGTCACTTTCTACAGCGACTCGTCCAACGTTTGCAAGAAACTGAGCAGAACATAAGAAGACTGGGAACTGGCAGACCGAGATGTCCCACATCTCGACAGGATCGATTAATTGTTACCACCATGCTCCAAAATCGGCACCTCAAGGCAGTTGAAGTTGAAGTGAGGCGCGCCACCGTTGGGGTCCCAAATAACGGTAGGAGGAGTTTCCATCGGCGTCGAGTCGACGATGAAGTACCTGGGACTCGTCCTCGACAGCCGGTAGAACTTCGTGGAGCATTTCCGACGTTTGGCTCCCAAACTCGAGCGGGCAGGCACTGCATTGAAGCGGCTCCTGCCCAATCTGGGGGTCCAAAAGTCTCCTGCCGGAGGCTCTACGCAGGCGTCGTACGGTCCATGGCCCTCTACGGGGCTCCTGTATGGGCGCGCTCTCTGGCGCTGCAGCCAGCCCGCCGGTTGAGCGCGGCCCAAAGGGTCATGGCCATCCGGATGGTCTGGGGTTACCGCACGGTCTCCTGTGAGGCAGCAAGCCGCCTTGCCGGATTGCCGCCATGGGATCTGGAGGCAAAAGTCATAGCGCACGTATGGGAGTGGCGCGAGGAGCCGAAACGCCGGGGCGTAACTCCGCTGCCGCGAGAAATCGCGGCACAGTGGAGCTCCGGCGGGATCTTATAGCGACATGGAGAGTACGGTTGTCGCAACCCAGTGCTGGGCACGCCATGATTGCGGCGATAAGTCCCCGCCTTGAGAAGTAGCTAGAGACGCGCCACGGCGTCCTCACCTTCCGCCTGACGCAGGTCCTCACCGGACACGGCAGCTTCGGGAGGTTCCTGTGTCGGATAAGGCGGGAGGAAATGCCCGGGTGTCACCACTGTGTGGATCGCCCGGAAGACACGGTGGAGCATACGGTGGAGGTCTGCCCGGCTTAAGCAGAGCACCGCCGTGTCCTCGTGGAGGCGATCGGCGGCAGAGATCTCTCGCGTCCGGCCCTGGTTCAGGCCATGGTACGGAGCGAGAGGGCATGGGCAGCCGTCACCTCCTGCGAAGCAGTAATGCTCGCAAAGGAGGAGGCAGGACGGTTGAGGGAAAGGCAAATTTCGCGCCCTCTCGCCCCTAGCCGCCGCAGGAGACGCCCTGGGCGTCGGGAATCCCGGGCGGATTTCCGGCCACCGTAGGCGCGGGCTTGCGGACGGTGAGCAATGGGTAGCTCACCGTCCGGTAAGGACCAGGCCCCAGGCCAGGCGACGGTGCGTTGTATTCCACGCGCGCCTTAAAGAGATGGCGTTAGCACAAGTGTAGGGGTCCACTAGGGCCGATGCCTGCCGGGGTCGCGGGAAGGTACTAAAGGGTGACCGAGACCCCTGGCAACACAGGCAATAGGAAGAAATATGGGTGGGTTTTAGTCAGTAAGAGTCTGTCACACCCTCCCGCTCCGCCCAGAGCGGGAGAAGTTATTTGATGATTTACCATCCAAAAAAAAAAAGGCAGTTGAAGTATTAAATTAACTTCGGTAACCTATAGAGACGACATAAGTGAGCGGACTGTAAGGCTACGGCTCCTTGAAGCTAATTCGACCCCACATAGATCCGCAATTGGTCCAAAACTTGAGAGGGAACATCGGGTAGCAAGATTACGTTACAATGGGGAGACGAAGACTGGGCACGAGTAATGTTTTCTGACGAATCCAGATTTATGCTATAAGCACATGATATGCGATAAAGAGTCTACCGACGACCAGGTGAACCTTTTATTCCAGATTGTTTTGAGGAAAAAGTGTCGTTCGGCGGTCGATCTGTTATGGTTTGGTCTGGAATCTCTTTAGAGAGTCACACGGAATTAGTGCTGATAGAAAATGGTACGTTAACTAGTGCAAGATAGATGGAAGAAATTCTTAATTAGCATGTCGGCTCATATTTAATTAATATGGGTGAAAATTTAATTTTCGTGCATGACAACGCCAGGTCACATACATACAGCTCAAATTGTAAATTAGTATTTTCATGACGTTGGCATTAATCGTATGGACTGGCCCGCGAGAAGCCCGGACCTGAATCCGATTGAACACGCTTGGAATGAGCTTGGGAGATTTGTAAGAAATCGAAATCCCGCCCCAGCTACATTTCGAGATCTGAAACATACGTTAGTGGAACAATGGACCAATATCCTGCAACATCGCATAAGAAACTAAAAAAAACTGCATGCCCAATCGCCTGGCAGCTGTGAGAAGAGGCAATACAAAATATTAATTTTGTTTTGAAGTTCGTTTTTGTGTTGTTTGTGAGGAACCAGTGTTTTTTCTACGTAAAGATTATTGATATTTTGTTTTTTATGTAATTTTTCTAATTTTGATAATTAAACCAATAATGTTTTCCACATTTGGTGTTGTTTTGTTAACTGGTAAATTATCTACAACATATAGTTTATTAATGCCGCTAGCTTTATTACTTTAAGAGTAATTTTAGTTTTTCGTACTGACCCGTATTCTGTGTCTACGAGTGTACATACATACTTGTTGTGTAACTATGTTAGCAAATTCATTGAATATTATCAGTAACTCAAAAAATATAAGCCCAAACAGAGAAAATCACATTGCAGCATCTTGGCAAGCAGCCAGAGTGGTTACATTGCTCATTAACTGCTATTTAATCCGCTGTACAATTTGCAGAAAATTTTACACGGAATGTCTGGCCTTCCTAGATTGAGTAAACATTATTTTACGAGTAGTAAATAATGAAGGCAGTATGAAGCCAGCGCCCGCGTTTACTTTAAATATATAACGAGGCAGGATGGCCTTTACCAGAAGTGGTCATCGTATTAGTGGTTCAGCAGCTTTAATATCATCAGAATTGGGTCGGAATAAAGCAGGTCACAGTACGACAACGGCTCCCCTGACATCATCTTCAGTCATCAGAAGACAGCCGCCACGCAGCCATCGATGTGACGCTCTGCTGCTAGAGTGACAGTAATCAACTAGTGTCACTCTTATCCAACGTGTTACATTAGAAATAAGAAATTTCTAATGTATTCGTTTGGAAATTGGCAGTGATATACCTCGTGCCTCGAAGCGCAGGTTAAGTCGTTGGCTGCGCCTGATCTCGCTCCGGTCGTGTCGGATTGCCATCCCATCGGACTATGAGAGTGAGGAAAGAGAGAGTGAACCGGTGTCTGCGCACACACTTGTGCACTATAATATCTCCCGCGCCGAAGGCTGGTCTCCACTGAGATTGGTCGCTGATTCGGCTGCTGCCGTCTCCGTGGCTGTGTTCAAGGCTTCGAAATAATGGACGTTACTGGTTCTAAAAACTGTATTCTGATTTGAATTTTACAATGATAAAAAATGTTCTGATTCTGAGTTTTTTTTTATAATGTGAGCGACGTCCGTAATGCGATGGTTGAGTTGCAAAACGACTACTAGCGCCCCTAGCGGCGCGAAGTCGAAGCCGTGCACGGCCGGCATGGCTACACGCAGGCATGGCGATGATAAGTCCTGCCGTTCGCCATCTGGCGGCGGCGGGGCCGTAACAGTCGCCATGGCTGACATTCGGCCTAGAGGACTGTGTGTGTATGTATTGTCATTAAAACGGAACGAGAAGCTACAAAGTTTTAACTTGAAGGAAGTTGTGGTACAGGAGGACACAATAGTAATAATACCAGCTTATTGCTCCCACTGCTGGGCAAAGGCTTTTTCTAATACAGAGAACGCACGAGCATTGATCACCACGCTTGCTCAAGACGGGTTGGCGATTTCAGACTTTGTTAAGAAAACGTATACTTACGTAAAGGTTTGTAAATATGTGAGCACCATGTATCTATTACATAATTATTTTATCTGTCATTGCTTCTTTTTTAATTCAGGCAGGGGCTTGTGGCTAAGTAATAACAGCCGCACGGGCCGATCGATCAGGTTAAGCTACGCTTGCTTTTGTCTAGACCCCTCCATGCCTCGGAAAGCAGGTTAAGCCGTTAGTCCGGGATGTCATTTGTAGATGTTTGACAGTCGTTACGGGTCGTCAGAAGCTCGAAAGTCTGACAACCAGTCTTACCAAGGGGTATCGTGATACCCAGTAACTGGGTTGTGGAGGTCGGATAGGCAGTCGCTCCATGTAAAATACTGGTATTCAGCTGTATCCGGTAAGATTGGAAGCCGACCCTAACATAGTTGGGAAAAGGCTAGGCAGATGAAGATGCTTGAAAGAAGGAGGAGGTTTTTTTTTGCGGTAAAGTAATTTTATTCTAGGTGCATCGTCTTCACATAATGAATGTACCTAAACAAAATATTGTAAAACACTTTTAAAAGAGTAACGGTGGAGTTTCTTGCCCATCTTTCTCCATACGAAACTACCTTTTGGAAGGGGCGACTAGAATCAATTCAATTTTAAAGTGCCTTTTATGTGCCTATCTCAAATAAATATTTTGATTTTGAGTTTATTGACTATAAGTCCAGTTTCCCCACTATAATTTTCCTTCACCGGTATCAGTAACGTCCAATATAAACTCAGAGTGAATTTAAAACGTCACATTACACATTGGTAATTACCCAGATTTGAACTCACAACCTCGCTCGTGCATGACAAACGAGGCCTTAACCAGTGGGCCATCACGATGGTACATACTCCAGTGAGCTTAGAAACCGGCCAAGTGCGTGTCGAAGCACAATGAAGGGTTCCGTAGTTGGGATAAATTTATCTCAAAAAAAAATCCAACTTTGTAGTTGAAAAACATGTTCTCCCATACATCGATATATGCCACGGTCAATTCTCCAATTACAAATTTCAGTTGGTCGACTATTACTCATGAACTTGAAAAGCCTACTTAGCCGTGATAGTTTTCCTTTTAATTTCATTATATGTACTACTGCCATGAATTTTTTCACATCTCCATAAACAACCGTTTAGATCACTTGACTCTAACAAAAATTAGTACTTTAAGGCTTAATATTACGCAAGCAGATACTTAAATCGAAATTGGTGTTCACAGACCCGCAATATTTTTGAACGGTCTATCCAACGTTACCCCACATCATGATTGCAAATTGAAGGAGTTACTCGAATTTCCTCATTGAACCACCTCACCACTCCTCACTCATTCACGCGTCCTCAAAAATTGATATTGACAATATGAAATCGTGGCAAGGGGTGAGGTGAACGAGTTCGTGACTCGCGAGTACTCGCAAGCCGCGAGTGAGTAGAGACTCGTGAGTACTCGTGAGTCGTCGTCGTGCCCGTCCGCCTCGCTCCCCCTTACGTTTGGCTGAATTCGGCTCGGGCTCACGAGTCGTGAGGTGAATACGCCGTTGACGATTCCTCACCTCAAATTAGGATGCCTCGTGAGGACCCTCAACCCCTCAACCTCAAATAAAATTTTATTTTAGCACTGTCGGCGTGATTAATATGTACGCCTATGTCAAATTACAGCTTTGGACTACTAAGCGTCTCTGAGCTACAGCGGGGACAGACAGACAGACAGAGAGACAGACAGATTGACGAACATGGCGAAACTATAAGGGTTCCTTGTGTATTACGGAACCCTAAAAAACGGGTAATCAAGACAAGGAAGATAAATAAACTTGAAACATGTGGTTTAACAGTATATTTACATTATATTCATTAACATTCCCCTTATAATCCGAAACGTAAAGATAATACTCTGTTGATTTTCCATTTCACCGGACCCAGTTTCCGTATACACAGGCTGTTTTGATAGGCGATGTTAATTCCCGAAGGAATTGTGCGCGGAGCTTAAGTCATAATTATTAATATTATAATGTATATTGTATGCTTAGATGGTTTGGTCATGTTGAGAGGATGCGGTTTAAAGGAAGATGTAGTGACAAAAATTGAAAATAATATGCTTAGATGGTTTGATCATGTTGAGAGGATGAATGAAAGTCGACTAACAAAGGATTTACAAGGCAGATGTGAGTGGAATTGCCGGGAGGAAACGCCCCAGAAAGACATGTCAAAATCAAATCAAAATCAAAAGTCATTTATTCAAACTAGGCTGAGAATCAGCACTTTTCGAACGTCAAAATTACATAAGACAGTCCCCCAAAACGCCCACCCTTCACCACTTCCTAGTGCTTTAGCTGTAGTGACCTCATTAATGATGTTCTTCAAAAAGGTCAGGTGCGTAGCACTCGCAACCGGCGTGCGTGTATGACCAGATGTATGAACGTGCACAAAGCTAAAGGAGTATGTAAGGAGCGTAGCAAGTGGCGTTCTATATTTTCTGCCGACCCACAATCAGCCTATAATGTTCCCACTGCTGGGACACAGGCCTCCTCTCTGTGAGAGGGAGTGGGCCGTAATCCACCACGTGGGCCCAGTGCGGGTTGGTAGATGTCACATGTCTTCGAATTTTTGGTTCTAGGACATGCCGGTTTCCTCGCGATGTTTTCCTTCACCGTTTTGGGAGCAGTGGTGATGAAATAATTTACACAAATTAAAGCGCCTGTCAACTCGTAAGTCGCGGCCATTACCACTGGGCCACCATTGCTCCCTTCTTATTAATATTTGTATGTATGATGATGGAAACTAAAATGTTGCTTGCAACAATAATGCATGCTTGCTAACAATGTGATCATTAATTTATTTTGATCGATTCAAATCGTTCGTCAGAATGTTGGGCCACAAAAGGGATGTATGATAGGCAATTGCAGGCAACTGAAATGAGAATGCTAAGAAGAATCTGTGATGTGATAGAATACGAAATGAGTATGTAAGAGGAACTCTAAAACTGGCACTGGTGTCTGAAAAGTTGTGCGGAAATCGGTTGTCATGGTATGGGCATGTGGTGCTGAGAAATGAGGAAAATGTCCCGAAGAAGATTTTAAGTATAAATGTAGGACCAAAAAAACGATGGATGGATTGTGTGATATGGCTAGAAAGGGGGTGACTGACTACCGAGATGAAGACTAATACAGAAATATGGAAGAAAAACATGAATCTGTCTGAATCAGTACATGAAAAATATATAATCAATCAAATGTCCATTTTGTTTTCACAAATCGAGACATGTTATAACGATCCCAAATACATTGAGATAAGGGTAGGAGAATGATGATGACCGTTCACTTATAAACGTGTTACAATTTGTGAACATTTGATTGAAAATGGACATTTGATTGATTATTTGATGAAATGAAACCATATAAAAAATCCTCCAACATCGTTTAAATATAATTGAAATAACCATTTCTAACAGTTTTATCAGGTTTGCGTACCTCAAAAGAAAAAAAAAAACGGAACCCTTATAGGATCACTAGTGTGTCTGTCTGTCTGTCTGCCACAGCCGACTTGCTCTGAATCTAACGGACCGATTAAGACGCTGACAACACCTAAACCGCTGTCACTGTCAGATTGCATAGAAAAGAAAGAGAAGCGCGATGACACAACGCTTGTAATTTATTGCAAAATATGAAGCAATTATCTATTTACTCAAAATTGAGTTGAGTAATCGAAAATAAAAAACAACCAAGTTCTGCATTCAAATAAGACGTTCTTGTTATTAATTAAATACGTAACGTATGTTGATATTTAATACAGATATTTTGGATTAGAACCCAAGGTAAGAGGTTAGTTTAACGTTAGTTTGTACAGAGATTTTATTCCAAAACGTGTTTTAGTAACAACCAAGTTCTGGGAAGTATGTTCAAAATTAACATTTATTTTTTCCGCTACCACAAACTACACAGATTTGGCAATTTTTTTTCTTAAGAGAAGCCTATTTTGGTCAATTGGGTCTTGTCAGCGCCTTAACTTGAAATTTGGTAAACATAATTATGATTTTTTATGACCCAAACACGGACGTATAACGGTAAATAAATTAATTTTCAATATGAGGATCACTTTTGGTGGGCAAATTAGAACATTAAAACAAAGTTAAGACTGTAACGTGTGACATATCAAACGAAAGGCCTTGTTGTGAGGGTCTCAAATACCTATATTAGTTTACAATTTTAAAATAAATGGTTTTAAAGTAATTTAAGAAAATAGATGACAAGTGACCATTCAAATTTTGAAAAAATAATTAATTTAGTTCTATACTATTACAGAAAAACCTTTAAGAAGTATACGTTCTTAAAATAACATGGTAAAATCACTCAAAATTTTGCGCACCAACTTACATTTGCAGTTAGAATGTATGGGGGAACATGTTTTTCAACTACAATGTTAGGTTTATTCTTGTGATAAATTCATGTCAACTACAAAACCCTTCATTGTGCAAGGACAGACACGTACTTGACCGGTTTTTTTTCTTGGAATTCATGCCCGGTTGGTGGCAATAAGCTCGCCCCCTATTACATGAGACTTAAACATGACTGGTGAAATGTGAGTATACTACGAGTATAGGTACACCTCTCCTACTCCTTCGGGAAAACAGGCGTCATGTTATATTGAAAAACACATTAAGCAATTTTATCGATTCAGCGACTGGTTAGACTAGGCCGACCAGTCTAACCGGTTGCAACTGAATACTAGCACTAGTATTTTAGGTACAAGTAATGACCGCCTATCTGTCTGTCTTTTCTTTACTGAGCAATACGATGCCCGTTGGTATATTTCAATTAGTTCGTTGGCATAATTTTATTACTTTAATTGTTAATATTGTGTATTAATTTAGAATCATGGCAATTTCCAAAAATTTGCATGCTGAACTTAGTAGGCGGAATATGTAGAACTATTTATTTTATTTTAAGATCTGTACAACACCATATTTCAAGCAAATAAATTATTATTATTATTAAGGCTCGCTGTCGCACTTTCGGACTTTTGAGTACCAGTCCTACCTGACTGTCATTAAAAAAAATCTATGTCCGTCTACTTAATAAAAATCTTAAATTCAAGCATTCGCTGACAGAAAAAGGACAGCCTAAACCGCTCGTTTTAGAAGCATGAAAATGAAATGTCAATGAAATTAAAGTTGTCAGGTTAGCAGAATTCATAACTACACTGGTCAGCAAATAAACCGAGCCACCCGCTGCCTAGGAACTCTGATTCGATTTTCTCAAAAAGTATAAAACTTACAACTATCTAAGTTATACCTACAAAAAGGCGTTTCATGGTGATTAAAATGACTACAAATTAATTTGAAAGTACCGTCAACTCACATTGTAATCAAGCAAAAACACAATGCTAACGATTTGCTCTGTTTTCACCAGAGTTTGATATTAGCGTTCTTTTTCTCTACAATGAGGGTAGTCGGATATTTCTTATCATTTCTTTAGTTTTTGTCCATCGTTTGCTCAGACGCGCGTGTTTTTGCTACTTTTTTCGATTAATAATGGATACAACACCTCAGGAAGCAGCTCAAGCTGTAGCATTACTTCAAGCAGGCATTGCGCAACGTGAAGTCGCTCGAAGGCTTCGAATCAGCAGATCTTCGGTGCAACGAGTTTACAGACGATACCTAGAGACTGGAGCATTCGATCGCCGTCCAGGTACGGGCAGACCTATTGCTACATCAGCAGCAGATGATCGTTATAACCACCTTACTGTTCTGCGAAATCGCCACCTCAACGCAGTTCAAGTCCAACAAAGTCTGCGTGACGAACGCCAAGTGGTCATAAGTTCAGATACCGTCAGAAGGAGACTTGCTGAACGGAACCTGACCCCAAAAAGAGCTACAACAGGCCCAGCATTAACGGTAGCACACCGTCGAGCACGACTTGAATTTGCTCGAGAGCATAGGGATTGGACATTAGAGCAGTGGAGTAATGTACTCTTCACTGATGAGACCAGGGTGAGTCTACATGGAAGTGATCGACGTTAGAGAGTATATCGTCGCCCTGGAGAACGTTATTCTCAGTGTTGCATCGAGGAAACTGTTGCTTATGGAGGAGGATCTGTAATGGTCTGGGGCGGCATCTCGTTAACAGCACATACAGCGTTAGTTTTCATCGAACCGACGGGCCGTACACGTGACCTGACTTCTCATCGCTACATTACTGAAATCCTCGCAGACCATGTGGTACCTTACGCAGGATATATCGGGCAGGATATGCAATTGATGCATGATAATGCACGGCCTCATGTTGCTCATGTGGTGACCCAGTATCTACGCGACGTCAGCATTCGTACGATGGACTGGCCAGCTCGAAGCCCGGACTTGAATCCGATAGAACACTTATGGGATGAGCTGAAACGTCGGGTTCGAGCCCGGGTACCTGCTCCAACAAGGCTTCCAGAGCTGCGAATCGCAATTGAAGAGGAGTGGAATACAATTCCTCAAGATTTTATCGTCAGGCTCGTAAGGTCGATGAATACAAGGATGCTGGCAAGGGGAGGGAATACGGAATATTGATCAAAAACTTTTTTTTTATTTTATCTTTGTTTTTGGCTTTTAATTTTTTTTTTCACTTTATCATTACTAACTATTGTCAAGACTGGAAAACGACTCTTCTTTGTAAAATCCTTAATAAACACTGAAATATTGATTAAACCCAATGAGTTTCCTTTCATTTTAATCACCATGAAACGCACTTTCTGTAGGTACAACTTTGATAATTGTAGGTTTTTTAGTTTTTGAGAAAATCGAATTAGAGTGCCTAGGTAGCGGGTGGCTCGGTTTATTTGCTGTCCAGTGTAGATTAAAAACTTCTTTCGAAAACAATAAAATACAGTTACAAACTCACGCCTTCTTCCCATGGCGGTAGGCAGAAACTGTAGAACGCCTGCTACGCTTTTGACATACTCCTTTTGCTTCGTTTACGTTCATACATCTGGTCACACACGCACGCTGGTTGCAAGTACTACGCACCAAACCTTTTTGAAGAACATCATATGTCGTTCTGGGGCGTCCCCTCCCGGCATTTCCACTCACAGCTGCCTTGTAAATACCTTTTGTTAGTCGCCTTTCATTCACAGTTAAAATACAGTTAAGTCATTATAAATACCTACCATATGTCAAGGTTAATCTAAATTAAGTGCCCTAGTCTTAAATATCTGTTACAGCATTGTCTAATGTAGGTGGGCTTGCACCCTGAACACAAAGAGGTGCACGCTTCCGCAAACATACCCAAGGCGCTGCAGAAGCGGGGCAGCCCCAACACCCCGCTCTGAACGCCTTTTTATACTGGATGCGCAGGGGGCGCTGAAGCTCGCTTGTGTGTGGCGAGCCCAGGCTGCACGTGTACAGTGAGGTGAAATATCCCTTAAAAAAGGGTGATCTTAAGTTGGTTGTTTGTTGCGCCACTTCTTCTTCGCAGCTAAAGCACTAGGAAGTGGTGAAGAGCATTTTTAGGGGACTGTCTTTGACGTTCGAAAAGTGCTGATTCTCAGCCTAGTTTGAATAAATTACTTTTAATGAAGTTCGTCGTTTTTGCCGACAGGAAATCCCATCGGGCGCATGGCTTGTTTCTAGCTTATTTTTAATAATTGTATTAATACTCGTACTATCCCGGTCAAGTTAGCCCAAAAAATAGGGATAAGGTTACAAACATTCGCATAGAGCTAAATATTTGTACGAATGTTCGGAACACCATTATAAATTAACTGTGAAAAGTCCTCATCGATCCGATATTTATAAAAACAAATATTCGCAAATTTTTGCGTTTTTCAGCTACGCGGTAAGTTTTTTTTGCAAATTTCGGATCGTTGGGGACTTTTCACATTTCCTTTATTCGTTTCGTGTTCCGAACATTCGTACAAATTTTAACTTGCATGTCTAACTTGACCGTGCTAGATTCATTCCATTTAAAAAAATCATCCTGTTACAAACACGAGAAGGTAATACGATCTCAAGAAGCAATTAATGAAAAGCATCTGAGCCTTAAGCGATGCGGGCGGATAATTGAAAAACTTTGCCAAACCCACTACTGTTTGAGAGTACAGAGAATTTCACATCAGTGGAAACAATTTGATATCGACAGCGCCTTTATGTTGTAGCAGTAAGGTCTATTTCCTTAGTGTAAGTGTTACCGCTGATGTACAACGGAAATGTTTACTGGATTCAGGAACTTTGTACACTACATGTTTGAAACACATGTGGTTTATTATATACGTACTTATGTAATAGGATTCTACTGAGATTGATTTGGAATTCAGAATTGAATAGAGAACAGGTATAGGATCGGTACACTCGTTATCCCTCGGGGCCGTTTACTTAGGTAAAAAGGACGCCTGCCAAGGTGTTGCCACGTTTTCACGTGATTAGGAACAGAAGTCCAAATCAGCATGAGTCTCCGATTTGCAAAGATTATCTATTTACTAGTGACCTACGAACGACAGATGACCGACAAATGACCGATGGGGCCGAAAGGTTCTGGAGTGGCGACCAAGTACCGGAAGACGTAGCGTAGGAAGTCCTACAAAGTAGACCGATGACCTTGTAAAGGCCCCTGGAATCCGCCGGATGCGGAAAGCGCAAAACCGGTTGAAGTGGCGGTACTTTTTTTTTTTTAATGGGTGGGAAATCATCAAATAACTTCTCCCGCTCTGGGCGGAGCGGGAGGGTGTGTCAGACTCTTACTGACTAAAACCCACCCGTATTCCTTCCTGTTGCCTGTGTTGCCGTGACCCACAAGTACCTTCCCGTGACAAGTGGCGGTACTTGGGGGAGAAATAGTTTTTTTTTTTATATTTTGAAATTTTCATACGTATCTCCAATTTCATAGGTAAAGACCTAATATAGCAACATGTACAGCAGGCTTAGCATGACGATTTCTATTTCTACGAAAAATAGACACGGCTCTTTCTGTACAAAGTGACATTTCGTTTCTCCATTGTTGACATCGCACCATAGAAATCCTTCTACATAATAAAATTAATTATTTAAAAAACAAAAAACCCGACTGCAAAAACACATAACTAAAAAGGGAAAAACAAGCGTTATAATGTATAGAATTTTGGTATCGCAGGCGACAATCAAAAGTTACACCATATTTCAGGTTATTCGACTGTCCCCGCCTGCAAGACCAAAATTATATAGATTATAATGCTTGTTTTTCCCTTTTCAGTTATGTGTTTGTGCAGTCGGGTTTTTTGTTTTTTAAATAATTTATTTTATTTCAAGCTTTTTAGTTTTATTAATATATATATATTTGAAAATTACTCATTACAAGCTTTTATTTGATACCAATATTGTTTCAATTAATTAAAAAAAAAACCCTTCCCCTCCTTTTTTTTGTATTTGCAGATGCAATTTATAAATATTACATAGCCTATGTCACTCCCACAATTAACACAAATCTAAGGACACCTCATATGTTAAAATCCATCAAGCTGTTTAGGCTACAGAGCGTGCCAAAGAAATAGACATACATACATACATACATACATACATACATACATACATACATACATACAAACATACATACATACGCTCGAAA
The DNA here is from genome assembly GCA_905333075.3 of Atethmia centrago. Classification (NCBI taxonomy): domain Eukaryota; kingdom Metazoa; phylum Arthropoda; class Insecta; order Lepidoptera; family Noctuidae; genus Atethmia; species Atethmia centrago. The sequence goes on from HG995385.1 coordinate 24,711,428, forward strand.
AACATTACTCTCCTGAGGCAGTCGGGTAAAAAGGACCAAGACAAAGATCGTTAGAAACGAAAGAAAAAATGGCAGATTGTAGAAGGATTTCTACAGCGCGATGTCAAAAATGGAGACACGAAATGTCATGTTGTATAGAAAGAGCTGTGTCTATTCTTCGTAGAAATAGAAAACGTCATGCTAAGCCTGCAGATATAGATTAATTGAATTATGATATCATAAATTTTATCATTTAATCAAAACACACATAGAAGGCCATTGGTTAAAATAAATATGTGTTAGAAATAACAAAAAGATTTATCTGCGGAAATCAAAATACCACAAACTACGTATAAAAAAAAAACCGGCCCAGTACGTGTCCGACCACGCACAATGAAGTGTTCCGTAGATGGGATAAATTTATCTCAAAAACAAACTTAACATCGTAGTTGAAAAACATGTTCTCCCATACATCGGTTTACGTCACGGTCAATTCTCCAACTGCAAATGTAAGTTGGTCAGTACCGTGGCGTCACTGTCACTCGTACGGAGTGATCGTGTTGGCGTCGTGTCCTTGACGAACTAGCTATCCACGCATCATACGAACTATTCGTAGCCGCTCACAACAGAGATCTCGCGTGCACGCGCACCGCGCGCCGCGCGCATTGCCTTTCTTTGTTATGCGACGAATGATTTGTTGTTATGATAACGTTTGATGGCGAGAAGGAAGGATCCTATCCAAACACAAGTGAACATAACCTAGGAGAAGCCACCATGGTGTCAGATGCAGAACAATGCAACAATACACAAGAAGAAAACTCAACAGAAGTACAATTAAACGATTTTGATGTTTCGATACCTAATAAAAGCGAGCGAGAAGAAGACGACATGAATTGGACTGTGGTTGGCAGTAACGTGAAAAAAGTTAAAGATGATAGAAATAAAATTGAAGTCTACCTATCAAGTTCAGAAAAGCTGCCAAAACAGTTCAGCTTAGCAAATATATTTAAGGAGCAAGGCATTTGTGATACAATAAAAATTAAATACATAAACCCATATAGAATAAGAGTAGAGTTTATTAGTGAATTAAGCGCTGAGAAATTTATTACTTGTGACAAATTCATATCTATGGTATTGAGAATTTTTAAGGCCATGGAAGTCGGTTACTCTTACGGCATAATCAAAAATGTTGATTTAGATCTGAACGAGGAGCAAATACTTGAAGATATTGCGTGTCCAAGTCCAGCGGAATTAGTCTCATTGAAACGACTTAACCGACGAGACGAAAATGGGGATGGATGCATTCCATCTGAAACTGTCCGATTATGTTTCAAGGGTCATTTTTTGCCAGCGTACGTTTTTGTGGGCAACCTCAAAATTAACATTGAAAAATATGTGTTCTCAGTCTCACAATGCTCTCGCTGCTGGAAACTAGGCTATGTCTCTAAAAATGTGTAAACAAGGTAGTTTGCCCAAAATGTAGTGGACATCATCCAAACTGTGACACGAGTACGTTGAAGTGCCCTAATTGCTCAGGAGAACACATGGCGTTGTCCAAAGAATGCCCGTCCTATAAGAAAGAAAGGAAAATCCGGCTTATCATGGCCGAGTTTAACTGTACGTATCGTAAGGCCCTTACTCCAGATTCACCATCTAACTCACCAACCTTGGCATCCCGAACTGATAGGCCAGTGGAGAAATAGCCAGTAACCGTCGTCAATGTCGTAAAAGAAGTTCCACGCCAGGAGCAGCATTGTAAGCCGAAGACTACAAAAAAGATAATCCGAAGCCGAAAAACATAGCAAAGACATTTAATTTTAAAAACTGGGAATTCATAGACATCGACGCAGAATCCGAAAGTAGCGAAGCAAATTACAACACTAAATCTAGGAAGCCTTCTACAAAACGTACCCCGGATGGTAACGTAACAATTAGAGAACTAATAAAAAAAATAAAACAAGTTATTTTCACCAAAAGAGACACAATTTCTGTTAAAATTCAAAGTATTGTTAAAATATGTACTGAGTGGTTGATTATTTGGGTAGTAGGTAATATATCAGTGTGGTCGTTATTTAAGAGGTTATTTTACTTTTCTTTTGCCTCAGACAATGAATCGTCAAATTAAAAATAATTACTTGAATATTATACAGTGGAATTGTCAAAGTCTTAAACCTTAGTTGCGCAATTTTGAAAATCTACTCGTACTAGAAAAAATCCACGTTGCTGCTCTCAGTGAAACTTGGTTAGAAGCCGAGTCGGAACTTAGAATAAAAAATTATAATGTTTACCGCAATGACCGATCCGATGGCTACGGGGGTGTAGCGGTAATAGTTCATAATTCCTTAAAATCTAGTGCCAGCTTAGTTAACTGTCATAATTCAGGGATACAAACACTTAAAATTGAATTGTACAATTGTAACGACATTAAAACTATAATAGCGATTTATTGCCCTTCTTCGGTATTGACATCTTCGAGTGACTGGGATTGTCTATTATCTCAAGACAACAGTAAGACTCTAATTCTGGGTGACATTAATGGACACCACAGTAATTGGTCTTATAAAACAGACCATCGCGGCAGTCAACTATTTGATTCCTTATCTGACAATAATTTCGTGGTATTGAATGATGGAAGCCCGACCAGGATAAAATTAGTAAATAGCGTGGTTCAGAAATACTCACCAGACCTATCTTTGGCATCATCAGATAAATTTGACTGGTTGATGCTAAACGAATCACTAGGCAGCGACCATTTAATGATAAAAATTAAATCTAGTTCAGGCACCGGATCCCGACGATGTCAAACAAAGCACCGAAATTATAAAGCTGCCAATTGGAATTTGTACAAAGAGCTAGCAAAGACTTTGTTTGACAATTTTATACACTCAGAAGATCTGCAAATGTCGTATGACTTTTTTGAACAACTAAATAACACAGCGGCAGATAAACACATTCGATACTATAAAATATACACTGGTCCCACCTCCATTTTCCGTCCAAAACCCTGTTGGAACCCTTCTTTATCCAGGTCCGTTGCTGTTCGCCGCCGCGCACTTGCTAACTTTCGTCGGAATCCTATTGCCGAGAACTATGATGAGTTAAAAAAGAGAATTAATGAATCAGAGAAACAAATTAGTTCAGCCAGCCGATTGTCCTTCCATGAATTCTGCTCAACTTTAAATCACCAGATTACGCCCTCGGAAATGTGGCATAAGTTACGATGTATGAAGGGATACGTTTTACCTAGGGCTTACATTAACAAAACTAACGTTGAGAATCTGCTCACGTCTTTGACGCCAGACTTTGTCGGTCTGCCTACCCCAAATTTTACTTCATGCAACCCAAAACTTGACGCACCTTTTTCTAAACCAGAATTGTTAAAATCTAGAAATTTAGAAACAACACACCCGGCAAGGACAATATATCATATAGTATGATAAAGCATCTCCCAGATAATGCAAAAAATATACTACTGTCTTTATTCAACCGATTTTTTCTCAATGGATTTGTGCCTAAACAATGGCGACAAATAAACATCGTGCCTATTCCTAAACACACTCAAAATACTTCGGAATCTACGAAACTTCGACCTATTTCTATGATGTCGTATTTGCAAGACATTTCACTATATGATACTGAACAGAATTGAGTGGTATTTAGAACATATTAAGATATTCTCTGATAGTACAGTGGGTTTTAGAAAGTGACGTTCTAGTTTAGATAGTCTTTCTAACCTAGCTTCTAGAATACAGACGGGATTTTCGGAGGGACTTCACACTGTGGGTTGCTTTATGGACATTGAAAATGCTTACATTGAAATTATTCCCCTACTGCGGTACATGAATGAAACATTACATATTGGACCAAAACTATGCTCTTATCTGTGGAACTTCCTCCAAGACAGGGAATTAAGTATTTGTATGGAGGATAATGTTTCAATTACCAGAAACACAGGACGCGGTCTGGCCCAAGGTGATCCCCTGTCACCCTTATTGTTTAACGTTATTACTGTCCCTATTTGTAAAACTATAAAAGATGTTCATGTAGCTCAATATGCTGATGATTTCGTTTTGTATACTGCAGACCATAACTGTCACTTGGCATCACTAAAGTTACAGACGGCTTTGGACAAATTTAATAAAATCATTGCAGGTTTAGGCCTTGGCATATCCCCGTCGAAAAGCAAAGTATGTGTGTTCAAAAGAGGATACAAAAGAGAACATGTCAACTTGTATATCAATAAATCGACCTAAGAAGTAGTTGACAATATAAGGTATTTAGGATTATGGTTTGATTTTAGACTTATCTGGAGGAGGCATATTAATGAATTGAAAGAAAACTCCTTAAGTTTGTCAATTTTTTTAGAATGCTAGCCGGTTCTGGCTGGGGAGTGCACCCTACACATCTTAGGCGCGTGTATGTAGCTACCGTTAGAAGTCGATTAGATTATGGGTGTGCTCTGTATGGCAACGGCAGTCGTACACATTTATTAAAACTGGAGAGGATACAGAATCTATGTTTACGCACAATATGTGGTTTTATTAAGAGCACACCTATACATATTATGGAAAATTAATTGTATATCGCGCCTCTGCATATCCGTCGGCAATATCTGGGAAGTAAATTTTGGTTGAAATGCAAATCTTTTAAAAACAATGACACTATTGATATACTCGAACATCTATCATCGCTGTGTTCGCACCGCTATTGGAGAAACAAACCAAAACCTGTTTCAGTCACGATTCATGACTCACTTAAAGACGATCGTATTTACTGTAGTGATATCTTAGAAATGTTTAGTTTATCCACTTGGGTCAGCAACGTGGATCTAGACCACAACATTATTTCAACTATTGATGGTGTTGACCATGCCAAAAAAGATTACAATACTTGTCAATTAAAAGCTCTTTGTAATACATATCTACAAATAAATTATACGGGTCGATATACAATTTACACTGATGCGTCAATTACTAATAATGAAATTGGTGTTGCATTTTTTGATTCATTTACAAATGCCTCGATGAAATTTAAAGTTGATTCTGTGATCTCAATAATGCACGCTGAATTAATAGCAATTTTAGAGGCATTGTCCTACATTGACTCAATTGCCTGTTCTGAGTTTTTAATTATATCTGATTGTCGCAGTGCTTTACAGTTACTGAGTCGATGCACCTTACCCAAACGGGGCATTCCCATTGCCTATGCTGTATTGGATTTAATATGTAAAATTAAAAATAAGAAAAAAATGTTGTAATACAATGGGTGCCGTCTCATATTGGCATCGAAGGTAATGAGATTGTCGACCAGTTCGCTAAAGAGGCTTCAGCGGACGGTGAAAAATATCCCTGTATCCCGTATTAGACCGAACTGCACTCTAAATTAAAAGACCTCTGTTATGATAACTGGCAAGAATACTTCAATGAAAGGAGCCGCAGTTAAGGTATATGGTATGCCACTATACAACCGAACGTTTTTAAAAGTACGTGGATAGACAGTGCCAATATGGGAAGGCAGACAATCATAATAACCCTCCGACTTCGCTCCGGACACATACCCTTAAATAAATTTGCATTCTTAATGGGTAAAGTTGAGTCACCAAATTGTGTAGAATGCAACTTAATCGAAGATGTTTATCATATCATTATGGAATGTGTCCGGAACGAGCCAGAAAGACGAGATTTGTTGATAGTATTTAATCATATGTGTGAAACTGGGGTCTGTAACAGCGTCCTTGCTGCTCCTGCTTCGGAAGCAGCCAGGATGGTGTACAGGCTCGTAAACATTGGGATTAATCGTAGAGGTAGATAGTGTAAGATAAATTTCAGTTGTGTATGTAAAGTCGATTTGTAAGGATGAGGGTGGCATAATCTGTCTAGATTAAAACCCTCTATAAATAAATAAAGAAAAAAAAAATGTAAGTTGGTCGACTATTACTCGTTAACTTGAAAACCCTACTTAGCTGTGATAGTTTTCCTTTTAATTTCGTTACCATAATATACCACTGCCATGATTTTTTCATATATCCAAAAACAATCATTTAGCTGGCAGGAGTGGGGGGGGGGGGCAACTGTAATGTAACAAAAATTAACACTTTAAAGTCTAGCCTAATATTACGCAAGCGGATCCCTGTATCGAAAAATGGTTTTCACAGACCCGCAATATGTTTGAACGGCCTATCCAACGATACCCCACACCATGGTATAAACGAGACAAAATTACATCATGCCCATTTTAGGTGTAAGGTACCAAAAAAAATGTTCTTTTCTGATTTTACCATACCAATTTATCTGCCTCATTGACATGTATACCCATGCTAAATTACAGCTTCCTAGTACTAAGTATCTCTCAGCTAAGCCGGGGACAGACGAACGGACATGGCGAAAGTATAAGTATTCCTTATTGACTATGGAACGCTAAAAATCATTCCAACAACTTGCAATAAATAATTCTATACCACTCGCATCTATTAGCCCTCCATATTGATACCCAAGTCGGCCTCAATAATCTACCAATCACCAACAAAATTCTATTCTCCTCAACAATTCAAGGTCACCTATAAACCAAGTTTACCATCTTCTCAGAGAACTGTTATTGGTTCAAGGTTATCAGATACGCCGTTAACTGTAATAAATGTTGAATAGGTAACAACTGGTCTGTATTCTGGAGTGGTTATCAAGTTTAGTTCGGGAATATATGGGAGTGGAGTTGTGACGGACGCGTTGACCCGGTCAATTCAGACAAAAAATAAATAAATATTTGATTTGTCCTTGTTAGACCCCGAGTCCTTGACGAAACACACGATTTGGGAGTTCTATACCATTTATGATTTGTTAAGTACCTGGTACTTCATGACAGGCCTACATTGTCCTCCCATACCTATTACTGTAATTTGAAAACATTGTAAACGTCAAAAGACCGACTTGCCGGCTCTTCTCCATAGGAAATGACCAATTGAAACCGTGCACCTAGCTTATGACGTTTCATAAGTGCCTATGTAGGTTTATGTGAAAAAATATATGGATTTAATATGATTTTTTTCCTATGGGAAAGGTGGTAATTACTACATCAATACAGACAAAAATAAAGATAATATCTAGCTTACAATTAATAATAATAATATGTACAATTATATAAAAATGGAGGGCAGAATATCACAGGGCGTCAAAAAATTCGTCCGCATCGTTGTCAACAGGAAAAGTGCCCAAAAGGCTGGCAGCATTACCACGTTGTATGGCAATGCTGATTCTTTGGCCAAAAAATAGACCAGCCCTCTGGTCACGTGAGGAGTCGACCAACAGCTTTGCGATGTCTCTAAAAACTAAGTGGGCACTCGGACCCCATGGCCCTAGTGTTTCAACCCCAAATGATGCTTATTATGCTTTTTTTATATATATACAATTATGCTTCTTCCGTATTAAAATAACTTGTCATAGTTCATTCATATCATTTAAAACCGTTAACTTAATGAAAGTTAACGGTTTAACATTTCCCTGAGGCGGTTCACAAAACATATTTCGTGTTAGACGTACCCGTATTTTGTCTTTTTCATTCATACTCAATAAGCTGATCATCTCACTTCTTTATCTTTTATTTAAGGCTTGTTTCTAAAAGCCAATTTTCATCTGATGAAATATATGTACTTCATACTTCAATAGAAATTATACCAGTTGCAGAATCGCAAATGTCTCGCAGATAAGACTATGAAACACTGTCACTGTATACAGCAGGATTTATGAAAAGGGTTCAAACCGTCATTCTAGCCCGTATAATTCATGTGAAATGTAGTTCTGTTTGAGGTTGAGTTCTAACACCGCAGTTACATTTGGGCAACTCGGAACATTGATCATAAAATTGAAATGGAAATGCGCCTATTAATATGGGCAATATGTACTAATGATGATTATTATACTTTAGGGGTGTTTCAACTACCTAAGCTGAGGGTATAGCCCTCGGAGCGACTAGAATCAATTCTTTTTTTTTGTAAATTTTGACGTTCAAAAGTGCCCTTTATGTGCCTATTTGAAACAAATAATTTGACTTTGACTTTGATAGGTTATATAGTTAGTTGAAGATGTTATAAAATTCGCGTGGGTTTAATAAAGAAACAAGAACAAAATAAATATGACGGCGCAAGTGGCGCCATCTAGTTTTCTTAAGAAATTACTAGAAATCGCCAAAGAGATCGGATAAGAGCGACAATGGCGCCGATTCCCTTGTTCACAAACTAAAGTAAATTTAAGTTCAGTGCATCTTTTTCTTTCTATTTCATTAAGAAAAGGACAGAAGATACATTTTAGTTTAGTCCTGTCAAATTAATCAGCGCTTGACGTAAATTGACGTAATTTTAGTAGGCAAGTTTTTAATCACGTCTAAAATTGTATGGAGTAGTGACAGGCGCTGATTAATTTGACAGGACTAAACTAAAATTTATCTTCTGTCCTTTTCTAAATGAAATAGAAAGAAAAAGATGCACTGAACTTAAATTTAGTTTAGTTTGTGAACAAAGGAATCGGCGCCACTGGCTGATTACTGTCACTCTAGCAGAGCGTCGCCGTCGCATCGATGGTTGCATGGCGGCTGTCTTCTAACGACAGAGATAATGTCAAGAGTCCACGATGAACTGCTATACCCCGGTAGAACCTTGATGATATTGAAGCTGCTGAACCACAACTACGATGACCACTTCTGGTAAAAACTATCCTGCGCCGTTAAATATAACCACTTTACCAAAAGTACTTTGATAACAAAAGGTGTTTGTACCAATTGTGTAATGAAGAAAACTATCTTTTGTGGCGAAGCTTGAAAGATGCTTTTGTCTAGCAGTAGACGTCTTACGGCTGAATGATGATGTTGATGATATGAATGACTGGTGACGTGGAGCAAGTGACGTACTGTTGTCCATGTGAGAAGCCATGTGTGTTGTCAATTTTCCATTCCTTGCGAAAATTTCGTTTTTAGTGAATTAATGAACGCTTGCGTTCCTGCATCATTATCGCTCTCCTGCCCTTATCCTATACAGATTATTCCTGCCGAACCCGCTGTCACTAAAATTATACAACAGTGGATTGTGATTATCTATTAAAGTATATTGTAGCTACATACTTATTATTTTGCATGCAATCACTGTCCATTCCAAGGTTACCTGGAAATGCCTGCCGGGGTCGCGGGAAAGTCTGAAAGGGATACCTAGGCCCCTGGCAACTCAAGCAACGGAAGAAACACGGGTGGCTTTTAGTCAGTAAGTGTCTGCCACACCCTCCCGCTCCACCTACAGCGGGAGAAGTTATTTAATAATTTCCCACCCAAAAAAGAAAAGGTTACCTGGAAGAGATCGCAGAAAGCGATGAGGCCGCCCATTGTATGTTTTGTAGTGTTGAATTATTTTTTGATTTGTATTTTCTGATGTACAATAAGTATATTATAAATATGTAAAATTATAAATAGATAAATACACGGAAAAAAATATTTTTTGTTATTATTACCGTATAAAGTATATGTGGTGAAGGAAAACATCGTGAGGAAACCGGCATGTCCTAGAACCAAAAATTCGAAGACATGTGACATCTACCAATCCGCACTGGGCCCGCGTGGTGGATTACGGCTCATTCCCTCTCACAGAGAGGAGGCCTGTGTCCCAACAGTGGGAACATTATAGGCTGATTATGTATAGTATATAAGAATATGTGCATTTGGCAAAAATCTGTTATTTTGACATTATAAACGGACACTTATTTATATTATCTTGTATAGAAGGTCAATAGATAATACCACATACTGCAGTATTGTCTCTCATTTTCCCCTAATCCATCCAAAGGTTGTCAAACCCGTTAAGCCCTGCGCGACACCGATTCGGAGTCAAACAATAGAAAATCAATTGTGTCTCATTAGCCGTCCTTGACCAATTTTAGATCGTTTTTAGCGATACGACCGCCCATTATGTCACCCTATGCAAAATTTCTACATTTATATCTGTTACTGGAATAATAATAAATCATTTAATAACAAATTGGACTAAAAGTATCCCATTTCCCATTTATTCTCCACTAAAGCATCCAAAACAAATATAGGAGTAAACTCAGCTCTCAATAGGAAATGAAATGAAATTGTTTATTCTGTAAATAAGATATAAGAATCACTTTTACACGTCATATAAAAAAAAATTAAAAATAAGCCAGATGGAGTCAACATTTCCTATCTGACTACCCCTGAGAACAAATGTCGAAACAAACTCCCCTTGAGTTTGTTTCGACATTTCTTCTCAGGTCCAAAGTCTCTTTTAAAGTCCAGACATAATCTTGGTCAGAACATGTAAGGACCATGTAGATCCATGTCTGAAATGGTCTTTTCAGGAAAGAACCACGCAAATTTGAGTGGACCTGTCTAGTCAGTGCAAGCATATGTCAGTAATCGTGTGGCTCAACTCAGAACTTAAGGAGCTCAACGACTCGACGTACAATACCAAGGAAAGGACATTTGGGTAGGCCGCATAACGTACTTAAAATGCCAGACTATCAATAAAACCAACTGAGAAAAAAAAAGGATTTTTTGGATTTTATATAAGCATTCATCTCTCGGTCAGCCGAGTGATGAATACTTATATAAAATCCACTCCAGATGTTGTCATACTCGTATATCAAGACTCCGTAAACATCTTTAATAAAGGCCAAGTTTTAAGGTCCCAAAGCACGCAACGCATTCAATCTAAGATTCATTGTGTTAGTATGTAGGTGTTTCTTGCAACCTCTGTAGGTTATTGCTTATGTCATTTTATATTTTTCTGTTTGTATAGTTTGTTACCACTTAATTTTGTACATTTCCTTTTTACCATAGGTTATCACCGTATTTGAGAATGTTGGTTCACCTGTTATTGGCCAATGTCATCTGCCCATGGCTGTTACCTATTATTATTTGATATTTTGTATACAGAAGCTGTTGGTGTACCTTTATAAATAAATACACATACATATACTCACGCCTTCTTCCCATGGGGGTAGGCAGAAACTATACACCGCCACCTGCTACGCTTCTTACATATTCCTTTTGCTTCGTTTACGTTCATACATCTGGTCATACACGCACGCCGGTTGCGAGTACTATGCACCTGACCTTTTTGAAGAACATCATTAATGAGGTCACTACATGTCAAAAAAAAAAATAAGATGATGATGATGATGTGTAAATAAATAAATAAATAAGTAATTTTGATGGTGTAAATAATAAAGTATTCTATTCTATTTTTCTATTATAGCGGTTGCATTCGGAACCCATTTCAACTCCCAAAGACTGTAATATCAAAAGCCACAATACCTTATTCAATTGTTTCAAATCTACCTATTCAACTTAACCACGCCTAAGTTAATATCTTTATTGTCTTAAGTACATTTCCATGTAAAACGTACTTGAATACCTAAGTTGGTTAAACTCTTGTTTGGTTCAACATTGATATTTGTATAGTAAAACTTTTGGGTATTCAAGAGAAATAATAGGATTTTGATATTTTCATATTCATTCTTGGAATATCTTAGAGGGTTAGAGGATGTAATAACGACAATACTTACTTTCATATTATTTATTAGAGAACGCCCCAGGGGACCTCATAATGAACATATTGGTAATGTTCTGGAAAAAGAAGGCAGGTTACTTCATTAATGAAAGCAACGTAAGACATAAAATTTTATAAACAAAGTAATAGCTTGTCCTTGCGGCTTCGGTGCAGTTCGGCGCGGTTCGCGTGGAAGTCGTAAGATACAAACAATATTCTAAAATAACAGCCACATTTTTTTTATAAAAATCCCTGTACCTATACTACGTTTGAAGGTTTGGTGTCAGCAGCCAAAATATACAGAAATCTTTTAAAAAAATATTAAAAGCATTCCCAAAAAATGAACATCTGTTGGGGATTGAATTCATGAACTGTGGCTTACATGGCGAACGCTGGCTACTTAATGATAAACTTTATTTTGAAAATATTTACATCATTTAAAAAATTAAAATAATAATAATTATATGTACAATTATATAAAAAGGGAGGGCAAAATGTCACAGGGCATCAAACAATTCGTCCACGTCGCTGTCGACAGGAAAAGTGCCCAAAAGGCTGACAGCATTGCCACGTTGTATGGCAATGCTGATTCTTTGACCAAAAAATAGACCAGCCTTCTGGTCACACGAGGAGTCGACCAACCGCTTGGTGATTTCTCTTAAAACAAAGTGGGCGCTCGGACCCTATGGCCCTGGTGTTTCAAACCCAAACGGCTCGAACATATAAGTCCCAATAAGATTGGAGTATTTGCGCCGTTTGAGGTTTCCCGCACCTGCTGCAGCCGCCTTAGCATAGCCCGCTGTGCTAGGGAGATGGGATGGCGCAAGGGTGTCGACACACGTTGCATACCACACCAAAGGCCTACCTACCTTCGAAGGCATTATGATCATTCCGTCTGGTCCCTTCCCATCGTCGCGTGCCAAGCCATTGGGTTCTAAAATAGCGAACACCCCGGCGGTGACAAGAGCGCGATGGATGATGTCGTTGATTCTGGCGTGCCGTGCTATCGACCCTGCGCTTTTACTGCAGGATGGGCCATGGTGTCCGAGGCAGTCGAGCTTTACCGCATTGGCAGCGATGCGGAGCCACGCGGAGATTGCCTACAAGACAAGCAGCGACAAGTAGCAGACAAGACAAGACAAGCAGTAGTTACAGACAAGTAGCGAGCCGGAAGGTGGTGTCACCCAGCATAATGCCTATGTTGACTTCTGACGACCCGTAACGACTGCCAAAGATCTACAAATGACAGCCGGGGTTACCGTGCTTTCCGAGGCACGAAGGGGTCTTGGTATGTAATGATGGTCACCCATCCACGGACCAATCGCGGCAAGCGTAGCTTAACCTGATCGATTGACCCGTGCGGCTGTTAGTACTTAGCCACAATCCCCTTGAAAGGAATATGACTATGAAGGGAACTATGAAGGTAACGATTTTCCTGCCGAAAATATAGGTTTTAATATGATTAGATACTGTTGTTTTGGCCCAAATTTTAAATATTTTCTTCGCTCTCCCCCTTTATGGAAGCAGTCACACCTCCTGAACAAAATTGACCAAATTATTCGCAATACACTAACTTCCATTTTAAATGTGGCCTCGGACGACCGAGCGTGGTTGCAAGCCACACTACCCATCCGTTTTGGTTGGCATCAGTGTCCGTAAAATTACCAATATTAGTTTATCGGCGTTCCTGTCCCAGAGGACACACACTGAAAAGCTGACCGGGATTTTTTTAGCCTTGTTGACTCTGAAGTGCCGTGCATGACCGACGCAATGAACGCCTGGGCTTGCCCGGATAAAGATCAGCCCACGAACCCATCTTCCCAGAGGCAGTGGGATGAGCTGCTCTGCAGGTTGGTACGGAATAATCTTATTAATACATCTACCAATACTGCTGAGCATACCCTCCTGCTGGCTGTGGGTGGGTGGGAATCGGACCTCTGTCTTCAGGCACTATCGTCACTCAACATAGGCATTATGCTGGGTGACACCACCTTCCGGCTCGCTACTTGTCTGTAACTACTGCTTGTCTTGTCTTGTCTGCTACTTGTCGCTGCTTGTCTTGTAGGCAATCTCCGCGTGGCTCCGCATCGCTGCCAATGCGGTAAAGCTCGACTGCCTCGGACACCATGGTCCATCCTGCAGTAAAAGCGCAGGGTCGATAACACGGCATGCCAGAATCAACGACATCATCCATCGCGCTCTTGTCACCGCCGGGGTGTTCGCTATTTTAGAACCCAATGGCTTGGCACGCGACGATGGGAAGGGACCAGACGGAATGATCATAATGCCTTCGAAGGTAGGTAGGCCTTTGGTGTGGTATGCAACGTGTGTCGACACCCTTGCGCCATCCCATCTCCCTAGCACGGCGGGCTGTGCTAAGGCGGCTGCTGCAGGTGCGGGAAACCTCAAACGGCGCAAATACTCCAATCTTATTGGGACTTATATGTTCGAGCCGTTTGGGTTTGAAACACCAGGGCCATAGGGTCCGAGCGCTCACTTAGTTTTAAGAGAAATCACCAAGTGGTTGGTCGACTCCTCGTGTGACCAGAAGGCTGGTCTATTTTTTGGTCAAAGAATCAGCATTGCCATACAACGTGGCAATGCTGTCAGCCTTTTGGGCACTTTTCCTGTCGACAGCGACGTGGACGAATTGTTTGATGCCCTGTGACATTTTGCCCTCCCTTTTTATATAATTGTACATATAATTATTATTATTTTAATTTTTTAAATGATGTAAATATTTTCAAAATAAAGTTTATCATTAAGCAGCCAGCGTTCGCCATGTAAGCCACAGTTCATGAATTCAATCCCCAACAGATGTTCATTTTTTGGGAATGCTTTTAATATTTTTTTAAAAGATTTCTGTATATTTTGGCTGCTGACACCAAACCTTCAAACGTAGTATAGGTACAGGGATTTTTATAAAAAAAATGTGGCTGTTATTTTAGAATATTGTTTGTATCTTACGACTTCCACGCGAACCGCGCCGAACTGCACCGAAGCCGCAAGCACAAGCTATTACTTTGTTTATAAAATTTTATGTCTTACGTTGCTTTCATTAATGAAGTAACCTGCCTTCTTTTTCCAGAACATTACCAATATGTTCATTATGAGGTCCCCTGGGGCGTTCTCTAATAAATAATATGAAAGTAAGTATTGTCGTTATTACATCCTCTAACCCTCTAAGAGATTCCAAGAATGAATATGAAAATATCAAAATCCTATTATTTCTCTTGAATACCCAAAAGTTTTACTATACAAATATCAATGTTGAACCAAACAAGAGTTTAACCAACTTAGGTATTCAAGTACGTTTTACATGGAAATGTACTTAAGACAATAAAGATATTAACTTAGGCGTGGTTAAGTTGAATAGGTAGATTTGAAACAATTGAATAAGGTATTGTGGCTTTTGATATTACAGTCTTTGGGAGTTGAAATGGGTTCCGAATGCAACCGCTATAATAGAAAAATAGAATAGAATACTTTATTATTTACACCATCAAAATTACTTATTTATTTATTTATTTACACATCATCATCATCATCTTATTTTTTTTTTTTGACATGTAGTGACCTCATTAATGATGTTCTTCAAAAAGGTCAGGTGCGTCGTACTCGCAACCGGCGTGCGTGTATGACCAGATGTATGAACGTAAACGAAGCAAAAGGAATATGTAAGAAGTGTAGCAGGTGGCGGTCTATAGTTTCTGCCTACCCCCATGGGAAGAAGGCGTGAGTATATGTATGTGTATTTATTTATAAAGGTACACCAACAGCTTCTGTATACAAAATATCAAATAATAATAGGTAACAGCCATGGGCATCTACATTGGCCAATAACAGGTGAACCAACATTCTCAAATACGGTGATAACCTATGGTAAAAAGGAAATGTACAAAATTAAGTGGTAACAAACTATACAAACAGAAAAATATAAAATGACATAAGCAATAACCTACAGAGGTTGCAAGAAACACCTACATACTAACACAATAAATCTTAGATTGAATGCGTTGCGTGCTTTGGGACCTTAAAACTTGGCCTTTATTAAAGATGTTTACGGAGTCTTGATATATGACAACATCTGGAGTGGATTTTATATAAGTATTCATCACTCGGCTGACCGAGAGATGAATGCTTATATAAAATCCAAAAAATCCTTTTTTTTTTTCTCAGTTGGTTTTATTGATAGTGTGGCATTTTAAGTACGTTATGCGGCCTACCCAAATGTCCTTTCCTTGGTATTGTACGTCGAGTCGTTGAGCTCCTTAAGTTCTGAGTTGAGCCACACGATTACTGACAAATGCTTGCACTGACTAGACAGGTCCACTCATGGTTCTTTCCTCAAAAGACCATTTCAGATATGGATCTACATGGTCCTTACATGATCTGACCAAGATTATGTCTGGACTTTAAAAGAGATTTTGACCCCTTTTTTTTTTGGGTGGGAAATCATGAATTAACTTCTCCCACTCTGGGCGGAGCGGGAGGGTGTGTCAGACTCTTACTGACTAAAACCCACCCGTATTTCTTCCTGTTGCCTGTGTTGCCAGGGGACTCGGTGACCCATAAGTACCTTCCCGCGACCCCGGCAGGTATCGGACCTAGTGGACCCCTACATTTGTGCTGACATCTCTTTGAGGCGCGCGTGGAATAACAAGGACCAGGCCCGGGTCAACGCGCCGTTGACCCGGGCCTGGTCCTTACCGGACGGTGAACTTCCCATTGCTCACCGTCCGCAGCCCGCGCCTACGGTGGCCGGAAATCCGCCCGGGATTCCCGACGCCAAGAGCGTCTCCTGCGGCGGCTAGGGGCGAGAGGGCGCGAAATTTGCCTTTCCCTCAACCGTCCCGTCTCCTCCTTCGCGAGAATTACTGCTTCGCAGAAGGAGGTGACGGCTGCCCACTCTCGCTCCGTACCATGGCCTGAACCAGGGCCGGACGCGAGAGATCTCTGTCGCCGATCGCCTCCACGAGGACACGGCGGTGCTCTGCCCAAGCCGGGCAGACCTCCACCGTATGTTCCACCGTGTCCTCCGGGCGATCCACACAGTTGTGACACCCGGACGTTTCCTCCCGCCTTATCCGATACAGGAACCTCCCGAAACTGCCGTGTCCGGTGAGGACCTGTGTCAGGTGGACGACGCCGTGGCGCCTCTCTAGCCACTCCTCAAAGACGGAGATTTTTGACCCTTGAGTTTGTTTCGCCATTTCTTCTCAGAGGTAGTCAGATACGAAATATCGACTCCACCTGGCTTATTTTTTTTATATGACGTCTAAACGTGATTCTAATAATATCCTATTTACCGAATAAACAATTTCATTTCATTTCATTTCCTATTGAGAGGTGAGTTTACTCCTATATTTGTTTTGGTTGCTTTAGTGGAGAATAAATGGGTAATGGGATATCTGAGTAAATTATAGGGGACTTTTAGTCCAATTTGTTATTAAATGATTTATTATTATTCCAATAACAGATATAAATGTAGAAATTTTACATAAGGTGACCCAATGGGTGGTCTTATCGCCAAAAACGATCTTTTAATTGGTCAAGGACGGCTAATGAGACACAATTGATTTTCTATTGTTTGACTCCGAATCGGTGTCGCGCGGGGCTTAACGGGTTTGACAACCTTTGGATGGATTAGGGGAAGAGGAGAGACAATACTGCAGTATGTGGTATTACCTATTGACCGTCTATACAAGATAATATAAATTTGTGTCCGTTTATAATGTCAAAATAACAGATTTTTGCCGAATGCACATATTCTTATATACTATACACGGTAATAATAACAAAAAACTATTTTTCCGTGTATTTATTATTTATGTATATTTATATTATATACTTTATTGTGTATCAGAAAATACAAATCAAAAAAATAATTCAACACTACAAAACATACAATGGGCGGCCTTATCGCTTTCTGCGATCTCTTCCTTTTTTTTTTTTTTTTTTGTGTATGGCATCTCGTAGTTGACCTTGAGAGGTCGTGACTACTTAACCGGACTTTCCTGTGGCTGCCTTAAGCGAACTCAAAGCCTCCAGCCAGGGGCGAATTTCTTATAGTACTAAGCGACTGCACGCTAAGGGCACCTCCTGTGGGGTACGGACCTCGGCTTAGGGCGTCGCTGGGGGGAGGACAGCAAGATGGGACAGGCTGGATCTGGTTAATATTATTATTATTAATCGGGGAATTTAAAGCTACAGGCTCAGCTGCGGCGCGGGCTGGCACTTCGTCGAGCAAGGGTCGGGGGGGACAATTACGTCGGGGTTTACGCGAGGGACCTCGGCGGCGAGGTCGGAACGTAGGTCGGTGTGATTTGTGCACTGTACTCGTTGCCCTATTGCTTTCCTGGAGGAGGGTAATGGGGTCATCGGGGTCGGAGAGGGTATGCCTTGGACGGCGAATAGAACTAATGGTGGAGGGCCTATAACTGGCGGCCTGCACAACCAGAGGGTTGCGGTGGGTGGTGGCGGAGTCGAAGAAGCGCTTCGTGATGCGCTTCATGAACTGCTTGATGGTGGGGATTCTAAGATCGAGATTTAGGATCTCGTTTCGAACGAACCAGGGGGCTCCCGTTGCCTTTCGGAGGAAACGGTTTTGGAGGGACTGCATCCTGTGGATGTGGTGGGGTTTAGCATGTGCGAAGACTGCACAGGCATAAGTCATGATGGGACGGATGCACGCTGTGTAAATACGCAATTTGCTCTTAAGGGACAATTTGCTGCGCGCATTTAGGACGGAGTGAAGTCTACCGAGAGCGAAAGCGGCACGCGAACGCACCTGCTTGATGTGCTCTGAGAACGAGAGATGGTGGTCAAGGGTCACGCCTAGGTATTTGGCTCGCTTCTCCCAAGGGATAGGCTTGCCGAACATGGTGAGCGGTCGGGGGGCGATGAGGTTTCTACGCTGTTTGGTGAAGAGAACAGCCTGACTTTTGTCGGGATTGACCACGATTCTCCAGTTTCTAAACCAAGCGCCAAGCTTGTTGACCTCGGTCTGGAGAGTGTGAGATATGTGGTCGTGGACTAACCCGGTGTAGTAGATGGCCGTGTCGTCTGCGAACAAAGCCAACTGCACCTTTCTACTTTTCGGGATGTCGCTGGTGAAGAGCGTAAAAATGAGAGGGGATAGTACAGAGCCCTGAGGGACGCCTGCACGGATAGGGTGAGGGGAGGATAGCGCTCCTTCGATGCGATAGCGGAAGGTGCGGTTTGACAAGAAGTCTCGTAAGATGAGCACGAGACGATCGGGCACACCGAGTTTGTAGAGCTTATATAATAAGCCGTTGTGCCAGACCTTGTCGAACGCTTTCGCTATGTCGAAGAATACAGCACCGGTCGTAAGACCACATTGAAAGCCGTGGCTTATGTGTTCAACGATGTGGTGGACCTGTTGGACGCAAGAATGTTGGGCTCTAAAGCCGAACTGCTGGTCGGGGATGAGGCCCTTTGTTTCCGCAAAATCTCTGAGGCGCTTTAAGATAAGCCTCTCATAGATTTTGCCGAAGACATTGAGCAGACTGATGGGCCGGTAGCTGGTGGGCTCCGTTTTCGGCTTAACGGGCTTCGGTATGCCGATGACGGTGGCCTTCTTCCACTCTTGTGGGAACATGTTATTGCTCAGGGCTCCATTGAAGATGGTGGCCATGAGCATTATGAGGTGAGCGGGGAACAGTTGGAGCACCCTATTGGTGATTCCGTCTGAGCCGGGGGCTTTGCGAGGTTTTAGACCCTTGATGA
Source organism: Atethmia centrago (assembly GCA_905333075.3). Classification (NCBI taxonomy): domain Eukaryota; kingdom Metazoa; phylum Arthropoda; class Insecta; order Lepidoptera; family Noctuidae; genus Atethmia; species Atethmia centrago. The sequence continues at coordinate 24,730,701 of HG995385.1, forward strand.
TATCATGCACTTCGTCTGGAGTGACGGGAGGCAGAGGATAGTCAGGGTCTTCAACGGGCGGGAGGGAGGCTTTACGTTCGACTTCGTCAGAAGCCCGAAAGTCTGACAACCAGTCTTACCAAGGGGTATCGTGTTGCCCAGTAACTGGGTTGTGGAGGTCAGATAGGCAGTCGCTCCATGTAAAATACTGGTATTCAGCTGTATCCAGTTAGACTGGCAGCCGACCCGAACATAGTTAGGAAAAGGCTAGGCAGATGAATCGTTACCTTCATAATCATTATAATCAGCCTATAATGTTCCCACTGCTGGTACACAGGCCTCCTCTCTGTGAGAGGGAGTGGGCCGTAATCAACCACGCGGGCCCAGTGCGGGTTAGTGGATGTCACATCATATGTCTTCGATGTTTTAGTTCTAGGACATGCCGGTTTCCTCACGGTGTGTTTGCTTCACCGTTTTAAGAGCAGTGGTGATGAAATATTTTTTTTTCCGTGCCTCAAAAGGAAAAATCGGAACCCTTATAAGATCACTCGTGTATCTGTCTGTCTGTCTATCACACCTATATTGCTCCGAATCTACTGGACCGATGGAGTTGAAATTTGGTACACATAAGTATTTCTGTGACCCAAATACGGACGTGTAACGTAAATAAATGAATTTTCAAAGGGGTCAACAAAATAACAAGTTGGGGGAAACTTTTGCACTGGGTCACCGCGGGCAAATTAGAAAATAAATATAAAAATGTTTTATAAACTGTACCGTGTGACATATTAAATGATAGGACTTGTTGTTAGGATTACAGGTATATATTTCTTATAATTTTAAAATAAATACTTTCAGAATTATTTAAGTAAAATACATAAAAATTTACCAATTCCCCAGTAGTTAGTTACTTTATCTCCGAAACTACTGCGCACAACATTTTGAGTAAAAAAAAATACAGAAAATAGTTCTTCACTTATAGATTACAGGAAAACATATACGAAGTCTATAGTTTTAAAAAAACGCGTACAAACTTACATTTGCAGTTGGAACGTATGATTGAACATGTTTTTCAACTACAATGTTAAGTTTGTTCTTAGAATCAATTCATCCCAACTACGTAACCCTTCATTTTGCCCGGTCCTACACGCACTTAGCTGGTTTTTATCTTAATATTCATGTAATTTGTTATCATTTAATTGTGCTTTTGTGTATTGTGCTATTTCTTATGTGTGCACTAAATACATGGCGGATCTAGCTACGTTAACTTACGTTAAAATATTCGTTCTACGCCTGCTGATCAGAGGCTTGATCTGGTTTTCAGAAATGGTAATCCAGGAAAATCCACCATCCTGGCTTTTCACAGAACGCTTACCGCTGACCGTAGAGATAGGTCTACGGTCTAGGTCACAAAGTCATTCATATTATCATAAGTATCATTATCGTGATAAATACGTACTCACGTTATCTCAAGTATATTTGTACTTACTTGCAACTGGTTATTACAAGTAGTCTTGATCGGTAGTTTCAGGTTAATGTCCTAATCATGAAATCATAAAGATGACTTTTGTTCTCTCATAACTTTGTATTTCTTTTCTTTTCATAATAATCTTGTTTTCAGCAGCAAAATCAACAGAAGGTTTAACTTCAAAATCCGTTTTTTTCATTATTGTAAGTGTACCATTCGTCTATGTGGTATCTACGCGGCGTCTACGTCTACTTAGCTGTAAGACAAACGTTCAATGCAAAGACTGTGGACAGCGTATACGTAGTACATTTACGCAGAACAATAATTGCTCTGTTTTTATGACTCGTGTCCTGCGTTTCATGGACGAGCTAAACTGAACAAGGCATAACTGGGTTTAAAACAGACAGGGTCTACCACGAATCTTCATCTAAAGTCTAGACTTTAGATGAAGTTGTTAGTTATCGCTGTTAGTTATCTAGATAACTAACAGCGTCACAGGAATCGTGCTATCTCTCCCATTACAGAAATAAAAGAACAGGATGCGTGGTCATGTTCCAATATTATTTACACTGATTGACGGGAATGATCGTTTGAATGGAAAGTGTACTTGCTTAATTTGTCTGTTTGTATGTGTAATAAATAATCTTCTTCAGTCTTCTCCAACAACGTTCTGCAAGATTTCAAAAAAGGACATTTACATAGACACACCTATACATAGCCCTGGCGAGTTCTATAAATGACGATAAACATATCAAAGCCTTTGCAGTTTTCGTTATTTTCCAAGACAGTTGTTCATAAACATCTGCGGATATTCTATAATGAAGAAAATATCTAGATAAATAATGTTAATATTAAAAAATATAGATAAATGTCAAAAAAGCTTAGCTTTGCAGCATATGCCGTTAGAAAAAATCGTGATTTAACTGATTTAAAGACAGCCCGTTTAGTATACTTTAGTTATTTTCATAGTATAATGTCGTACGGTATTCTGTTGTGGAGAAATGCCGACGATATTCAGACAATTTTTTTTTCCAAAAAAGGGCATTTTGTTCTTATTATAAATTAAGCCCCAGACACTCCCTCGCAGACCAATTTAAAGAGATTAATATAATGACTGTAACTTCTCAGTGTATTCATAGCACATAAAAATATTAATCTGTTTAAAAAACACAGTAATATCCATACTGTAAGTACTAGGAACAAACACAAATTTGTTGTTCCTACAACCAGACTCAAAAAAATCCTTTGTTAGGAAATTGCGTTCTCTATTTTACCATCATTTATATTAATTAATATTAGTGGAACTAGTGAGACTGCTTGTTCCCAATAGTACTACCTACCTACCTATAGAGATGGCACCTGCACTTTAGTAAAGAAATTAATACTTTAATTTCAAAACAAATGTAAACAAAAAACAAAGTTATCTTTCGGCTAAAGTAAAAATAAAACAACAACATTTATATGCGAACTAGCAAAGTTTCTCTAAAACGTGGCCGATACAAATTCCTTCTGATGTCAATTGCATTTGTGTCTCAATTATCCTCTCGTTTAGATGCCAATGTATACGTTTTTACTATAAACTTCCTAGTCACTTTCATGAACTAAGCCTTAATAAATTTAAATGTTTTATAAAGCGGAAATTGCGCTAGAAAGCCTTTTATACAGTTAAAGATGTTAAGGAAAAAAAGCTTGGGATTGAGTGCTCCAATAAATTGCAGTGAATGTTGTTTTTTTTTTTTCTATTTATATTTTTTTTTCTGTACCTATACGATTTTACATATACATTAGATGAATATGCATTTTGTAAGGTATTATATGATTTTAAATATTATGAAAGTAAAGACTATGTGGGTCATTGTTTTTTTTTTATTTTTTTCTCTTAGTTAGTTTTAATGATGGTCTGGCAGTTTGAGTACTTTATGCGGCCTACCCAAGGTTTTCTTTGGGATTGTTCGTCAAATCGTTGAGTTCCTTTAGTTTTGGGTTGAGCTGCACGATTAGTGACAAATGCGTGCACTGACTGGACAGGTCCACTCAAACCTGTGTGGTTATTCCTCAAAAGACCATTTCAGACACCAACCTACATGACCTTCACATGATCTGACCAACATTATGTCTGGACTTTAAAGAGAATGCGACCGCTGAGTTTGTTTCGGCCTTTCTTCTCAGAGTAGTCAAATAGGAAACGCCAACCTCATCTAGTTTAAAAAAATATGACTGACGTGTAAAAGTGTTTATTTATACCTACTTACAGAAATAAATCTTTTATCATTTATTTATCAAATAAATAGGTATTATTAAACTGGATTTTTATTCTACAAAATGTTATTTGTACCTTAAATGTGAAGGACATTTGAAGACCAGTCATTAGTTAGTTGTTTATTTTTAATAAAACTTGAATTTTAAAGGTTGAATTCCAGAGAAGATTGCACTAAGAACTTTAATGAGGGATCAAAATAAATAAGTACGTACCTAAGTTAAAAAAAAACACTTGCATTTTGTAAAAGCCGTTTTTTTTTTTAACCGAACGTCTTTGAAAATATTCATGACAATAGTAGAATACCATGGACAACCATGGTAGAATACCCATAGCTATTGTTAATTATTTAAAAAGAACCGCTTATGCGCGTGTTGGACTACGCACAATGAAGGGTTCCGTAGATTGAAATCAGCAGTCGCATTATTGCATTTGGTGTGGCAAGTTATTGCCCCTTACATTTTTTTGATTGTGGACGGTTTATAAGGTGTCTGTAGTCTGTCTTAGGCTTATATTGCAGCCGCGGATATTATGTGTCGCGGGATTTAGAGAATCCTGCGGCTAGTGACAGCTAATGATGGCTGTCAGACGTCATAGTGCACCGGCGCCGAACGGAAGCATTTCGTCTCACCGCAAACCACGTTTTTTCAATCTCAGTTCATCGCGCCCGCAAAACCGTAAAACTTTATTACGTTATCCCGTAATCCTTGGGGATATACTGTGCTACGTTTTCAAAATGAAAAATAATAACCCGCGTCCGATTAAATCCAAAATATAGACTTTCAAGTGACCAGTGTACGGGCAAGCAAGGTGGCCACCTGCCCAGAAGGATTCTTCAAGACTTTCGTCAGGAGAAGCACAGGTACCGCTTTTGCATTATTTGCTGGAGTTAGGCTACAAACGCCACCTGACCGTCACCAATTCCTCTTTGAAAGTTTGCTCAAAAAAAAGGCAAATTGAATTATTATGCATTCCAGATAATATTTTTTCTGTCGTCCTCGACCCGCAAGGATACACGGCTATTTTATACGCCTGTCCCTCCAGCATTTTTAACCGCGCATTCGCATTATTGCTTTCCTTCCGCGGTTGGTAGATGGGTGGTACTAGACTATTATGAAGAATGTAAAAAAACTGGCCAAGTGCGTGTAGAACTACGCGAAATGAAGGGTTTCGTAGTTGGGATGAATTTATCCCAAAAAGTTACACAATATTGTAGTTCAAAACATGTTCTCCCATACATCGATATACATCACAGTCAATTCTCCAACTGCAAATGTAAGTTGGTCGACTATTAGTCGTTAACTTGTATAGCCTACTTAGCTGTGACAGTTTAGCCTTTTTACTTCGTTATACATATATACTATTGGCATGATTTTTTTCACATATCCAAAAAAACCATTTAGCTGGCTGGGACACATTTGACTCTAACAAAAATTAGCACTTTAATGCTTAATATTACGCAAGCTAAGCCCAGAATTGAATAAAATAAATTATTAAAAAAACAAAAAACCCGACTGCAAAAAGACATAACTGAAAAGTGAAAACAATCATTATAATCTATATAATTTTGGTCTTGCAGGAGGGGGACAATCAAAAGTTACCATATTTCAGGTTATTTAGCTGTCCCTGCCTGCAAGACCAAAACTATATATATAGATTATAATGCTTGTTTTTCACTTTTCAGTTATGTGTTTTTGCAGTCGGGTTTTATGTTTTTTTAAATAATTTATTTTATTTCAAGCTTTTTAGTTTCATATATATATATATATTTTATATATATATATATATACCATAGGCACTATGATGGATGACTCATCGTTTCGGCTCGCTACGTATCTCCGCTTGGGCGCACCTTGTGTTGCTCCGCATCGGTGTCACTGCGGTGAAGCCGTCGACAGTCTTGGACACCATGGCCTGTCCTGCTGCAGGAGCGCAGGTCGCATAGCACGGCACGGCAGCATCAACGATATTATTCGTCGAGCCCTTGTCACCGCCGGCGTACCAGCGGTATTAGAACCCAATGGATCGTGACGATGGGAAGAGACCAGATGGTATGACGTTGTTGCCTTGGAAGTTGGGTAGGCCTCTGGTGTGGGACGCAACCTGTGTCGACACCCTTGCGCCATCTCATGTACCAAGCACGGCTGGCTGTGCTGGCGCCACTGCTGCAGTTGCTGAGACCCTCAAGCGGCGCAAATACTGCAACCTTATAGGAAACTACAGTTTTGAGCCGTTTGGGGTCGAAACACTCGGGTCATGGGGCCCAAGTGCGCGTCTCCTTTTTAAGGAAATCTCTCGCCGATTGATCGACACTTCACGTGACCAGAGGGCTGGCTCGTTCTTTGGCCAAAGAATTAGCATTGCCATTCAACGTGGCAATGCTGCCAGTCTTCTGGGCACGTTTCCGGATGACAGCGATGCGGACGAATACTTTGACGCCTAAGTGTCCTTTTGTTTTTTGTATTAATTTGTATATATAGTTAGTAATTTAATTTAGTGTCTACCTAGTGTAAATAGTTAGTAGCATCAATATTGTATAGTTACATTTTTTTTTTCTTAAAATTAAATTATTATTTATCACGGAATGTTCTGTGATTCTAATGTAGCACACTACGTCCTACTATACTCACAAAGAAAATAAATAATTTTTGATAAAAAATATGAGATTTATATGTATATTTGAAAATTACTCATTACTAGCTTTTATTTGATACTAATATTGTAGCAATTAATTAAAAAAAAAACTTCCCCTCCTTTTTTTTGTATTTGCAGATGCAATTTATAAATATTATATAGCCTATGTCACTCCCACAATTATGACGAATCTAAAGACACCTCATATGTCAAAATCCATCAAGCCGTTTAGGCTAGGCAGAGCGTGCCAAAGAAATAGACATACATACATACATACTCTCGAAGAACATTACCCTCCTGAGGCAGTCGGGTAAAATGGTTTTCACAGACCCACTATACGATCGACGATGAGCGGCCTATCCAACGATACCCCACACCATGGCAAAGACGAGTACCTACCCTAGAAATTGTATTTTTTTAATATTTTATTGTACCACTTAGTCGGCGTGATTAGTATGTGTACCCATTCCAAATTACAGCAGCCGCGGACAGACATACAGACAGAGAGACATATAGACAGATGGATATGGCGAAACTATAAGGCCTCCTTGTTGACTCATCATCTGCCTGCCTTTTCCCAACTATGTTGGGGTCGGCTTCCAGTCTTACCGGATACAGCTGAATACCAGTATTTTACATGGAGTGACTGCTTATCTAACCTCCACAACCCAGTTACTGGGTAACACGATACTCCTTGGTAAGACTGGTTGTCAAACTTTCGAGCTTCTGACGATCCGTAACGGCCCGCTGTCAAAGATCTACAAATGACAGCCGGGACCAACGGCTTAACGTGCTTTCCGAGGCATGGAGGGGTCTTGGTATGTAAAAATGGTCACCCATCCACGGACCAACCGCGGCAAGCGTAGCTTAACCTGATCGATCGACCCGTGCGGCTGTTATTACTTAGCCACACGCCCTCTAAGTACGGAAACCAAAAAATGGTCACCAATATTTGTATCATGATTTGACCGAGTCATCGTTGCGGTTCTTCATATATCCATTGCTAGCAATATTGAGTTACAATTCAAACAAGTTTACGCCGCAGAAACCTATCAATAAATAAAAATAGACCATGCTAATCAATACACTGAACGAGAATAAACTTCAACAAGATAATTTAAGTGGGCTAGCGCAGTAGCTCGCCCGTTTGAACGCTCCCGCGCAGTACTAGCGTTTAAACTCAGTATCATCGCACGCGGCGATCGTCACGTATCGTGCCTTTACTTGTATTATACAAATGGTAATACTTTATCTATAAGGATATAAAAAGGCCCGTTAAATGTGATGGTAATTATAGTGCTGAAGGATTTTGTGTTTTATTTTGAAAGTGATAAAGAGTGATTTTAAGTGGAAGGGGATTATAGGGGTGGGTTCATACCGAGTGTTTTTTTTTCTATAAATTAATGTATTTTTTTTACAGTAATTATTTTTTTTGATTCAATATAATCCCCAGTATCATCTTTCTGCCTATCTGTCTGTCTATCTGTTTGTTTGTTCCGGCTAATCTCCGAAACTGCTGGACCGATTTTGACAGGACTTTGATTGGCAGATAGCTGATGATTGTGAAGCCAGTTGATAAATATAAATAACTGAAACTATATAAATAAATTATAAAAAATCTTGTTATTAAAAAAAAGTCAGAAATAACGCTAAGTGAGAACGATTAAAAGCTATCATATTCATTTTACCAAGCGGTATTGAGAACGCAACAGGTAAAAACATTATTTATGAAAATGTTAACCTGCCACTCATAGTTAAACCTTGTTGGATTAAAAATTAAATATTAACAACTAATCCATCAGAAGGGAGCTACTTATTTGACTGAAAAACCTAACTGATTATTTTAATATGCAAAGTGAAACAATAAAAAAACGTTATGAACTTCCTAAATACTTAACGAAGTTAAGGGGGAAGCTGGCCGGCAAAAAAGAATACCTGTATACACTCAATATAGCCAGGCCCTATCAGAATACCAGCCCTGCGGTATTTATTTTTTTAATATCGCAGCATTATTTGACGACACGGTTGGCGTAATGGCTGAGCGATCGACTGCTACGCAGCGTGTCGCGGGTTCGATCCCCGCACGGAACAAGTATTTGTATGATCTGCAAGTAATTGTTCTGGGTCTGGGTGTTTGTGTTTGTGAGTTTCTATGTTTGTAAACGCACCCACAATACAGGAAGAAATTCCTAGTGTGGGGCAACGTTTTTTAAAAAAAAAAAAAAAAAAATTATGCTGAGATAGGAGCCTTTTTAGCGTTTAAAGTCTTTTTTTTTTGTGTTTTGTTTATTGGAACAAATATGTCAATTTTGTTAGTTTTAAATGCTCCTTTTTTAGAGTTCTGTACCCAAAGGGTAAAACGGAACCCGATTACTAAGACTCCGCTGTCCGTCAGTCTGTCTGTCTGACTGTCGCCAGGCTGTATCTCATGAACCGTGATAGTTAGACAGTTGAAATTTTCACAGATGATGTATTTCTATTGCCGCTATAACAACAAATACTAAAAAAAACATAATAGAATAAATATTTAAGGGGCCCCCATACAACAGACATTATTTTTTTGCGTTCGTGCGTCGTTTTTATAGATAATATTTAATAATGGATAGTAGTTTTATTTTTTGTATTTTTTTTAATCGAACAAATATGTCAATGTTGTTAGTTTTAAATGCTCCTTTTTCTTACTTTTTGTATTTCTTCTGCGTGACCCAAATGTAATATTTTTCATTATTTTTTTTTCTTTTTTACCTTCTTTTTTTAATTTACGGTACACTCATGTGAGAGCATTTTTTTTTACTTTCTTTTTTAAATTTACGGTACAAGCATTTAAGAACATTTTTTTACCAGTGACAGCTGCCTAGTTTCTCATTGGAGTAGTATTTTTTTAGGTTTCATAAAGATTAGAAATGCTTCCACATTTTCATACATTATTTTAACCATCTAAACCCACCTTTACATTCAAGTGTGCTGAGAGATAAGAACAACGCAAATACAGGTGATAGTATAAAAGGATCATAATCAAACAGAGATTTTCTTCCAGACGGCTTATAACGACAGTGCAAGTAAGAGGGTAGGCAGAGACAGTGGTGAATCAGTGACAATGGTTTACACAATCAGTCAACAAGTTAACAATAATGTGGAGAAAAGTGAAAAAAAAAATTGTGTGTGGAAGGAGATACTTTTAGCTGTGTTGGGTATGTTATTTTGTTTTGTTTATTAAAGTGTTTTTAGGGTTCCGTACCTAAAGGGTAAAACGGGACCCTATTACTAAGACTCCGCTGTCCGTCTGTCTGTCGGTCTATCCGTTTGTAACCAGGCTGTATCTCATGAACCGTGATAGTTAGACAGTTAAAATTTTGACAGATGATGTATTTCTGTTGCCGCTATAACAACAAATACTAAAAAACATAATAAAATAAATATTTAATGGCAAAACAGCAAAAATATCATGTCTGTATGGGAGCCCCATGATTTTTTTGCCATTTTTATAAATAATGGTACGGAACCCTTCGTGCACGAGTACTCTTTTGTTTCTTTTTCGTGTTTGTGATTGCTTACGTTTATTTTATTCACATGGTCAGTTTGAGCAACCATGGATTTTCTTGCCCGACGTTCTTCATAGGCATCTCGAAAGTCTGACAACCAGTCTTACCAAGGGGATTCGTGTTACCCAGTAACTGGGTTGTGGAGGTCAGATAGGCAGTCGCTCCATATAAAATACTGGTATTTAACTGTATCCGGTAAGACTAGAAGCCGACTCCAACATGGTTGGGAAAAGGCTAGGCTGGTGATGATGATGATATTCTTCATAAGCATGGTCGTGTTGAAACGGGCTAGAACGAGCTTAAATTTTCTGATTAACTGACCGACTGATTAAAATAATATAAATCTAATGTACAGGGTCAAATAAAATTAGCTAGCGGAACTCCGCCAATGGGTATCGCGTATCGTATCTAAACACAACAAAATAAAAATGATTTGATGTTTTTTGTTACTTGAGAGAGTTTGTATGTTGAGAAATCTGTTTTTTTTTTATCCATTACGTCTGTGAAGTTTACAAGACCCAAGACCCCTCCGTGCCTCGGAAAGCACGGTAAGGCGCTGACAAGACCCAATTGACCAAAATAGGCTTCCCTTAAGAAAAAAAATTGCCAAATCTGTATAGTTTGTGGTAGCGGAAAAAAATATATGTTAATTTTGAGCAAATTTCCCAGAACTTGGTTGTTACCAAAACACGTTTTGAAAAAAAACCTCGATACAAAACTAACGTTAAACTAACCTCTTACATTGAGTTCTAAACCAAAATATCTGTATTAAATATCAATATACGTTACGTATTTAATTAGTAACAAGATCGTCTTATTTGAATGCAGAACTTGGTTGTTTTTTATTTACGATTAATCAACTCAATTTTGAGTAAATAAATAATTGCTTCATATTTTGCAATAAATTGCAAGCGTTGAGTCACCGCCCTTTCTTTTTCTTTTCTATGCAATCTGACAGAGACCACGGTTTAGGTGTTGTCAGCGTCTTAAGAGGCTGACAACACCTAAAGCGCGGTCACTGTCAGACTGCATAGAAAATAAAGAGAAGCGCGATGACACAACGCTGGTAATTTATTGCTAAATATGAAGCAATTATCTATTTACAAAAAAAATATAGATTGTATAAAAACAATAAAACACTATTATGCTTATGTGTTGCTTGTAAAATAATCTGACAAAAAAAATCAGAACGATTGCATGTATATTAGTATGGTTTTTAATCGTTAAAAGAATTTTTAGAGGTATTTTCGTGATTTTTTCTATCCTATCAAATTAGTTATATTATGTTTTCCACACCTATCTACCTAGCACATATCCTTAAGAATATCATATATTTTTTTCTGATTTTGTTGACTGCAGTGGATCATATACTTTAAGGCATTATAAAACTTATAACAATTGCGTTTAGGTCCTGTAGTCCCCTTAAGTCGTTGGTCCCGGCGGTTATTTGTAGATCTTTGACAGTCGTTACGGGTGTAGTCAGAAGCTCGAAAGTCTGACAACCAGTCTCACCAAGCGGCAACGTGTTACCCAGTAACTGGGTTGTGGACGTCAGATAGGCAGTCGCTCCATGTAAAATACTGGTATTCAGCTATATTTGGTAAGACTAGAAGCCGACCCCAACATGGTTGGGAAAAGGCTAGGCAGATAATGGTAATGAGTTTTGTTTTGTAATTCATAAGGTATTTAACAACTTTTGCAAATAGGTAATCTATTCAATTATTCAGTTCGGTCAGTTTTAAAACTTCTATTAGCAACTATCTTTTTAGTAAGTCTTTACAATATACAGACCATAAATAGTCTGGAAATATGCACGTGTGAAAACTGTAAATAACCATGAACATGAATTGGACAAAGCAACGAGTGTTGTGATCGAGGACAACAAACATTAATCACGAATCAATCGATTTGCGCACACGCATGGCTATGACGCTTCAAAAATTTCGCGTCTCAATTGGAACAATGAAGCTTTCCGGTAACCCTGAAATGTGTGGAGATACTCTAATTCAACGGTTCCATTTATCGTTAAAATATTAACTTGTCACCCCAGAATTTCAACAGAGAAGGATATCATTATTACATAATTATCTGTGGTAGTTTGGAGGTCATAATAATAAAATGGCAGTCGCTTCATGAAAAATATATATATTACAGCAGAATTTTTAGAAGAGAAATCAATACAAAACACAAAATAAACAAATTAAATAGATTATAATTAATGACAAAAATATCTTCAGTACTAATGCATTATTTCTATCAAAGCATTACCAGCACCTGGGTGAAGCCGGGACGGATCGCTAATCTAAATCTAACTAATATTAAAAAGAGTAAAATTCTTCGTTTGTTGGTAATGCTGGGGCCACATTGTTGCGATAAGGCTAACTAAACTTCGCGCGCTTCTCTCGCACACCGCTCGATGTCTCGCTGTAGAGAGCGCGTGAAGTGTAGTTCACGTTATCGCGACAATGTAGCCGTAGCAAAGAGGTAGAATGCCTGAAGTACTGATCTAATTTCACTGAACAAAAATTCTTTCACTGATGCTACGGCTACATTGTCGCGATAAAGCGAACCTCACGCGCTCTCTGTCGTACAGCGAGACGTCGATCTGTGTCCGAGAGAGAGCGCGCGAAGTGTAGTTCGCTTTTTCGTGACAATGTAACCGTAGCATTATAGAAAGCTATACTATTGCTGAGTGCCATAGGACGCTTAAGGCGTGCACGAACGAACAAAACACGGTGAACAAGAATATCGAACACGTAACATTTGATTCGTAAATTATACGTCCACACCTACGAATACGATCACCATACGCCGTCCACACAGAACAACAAAATTGGAATGCCACGAACATTTTTGATGAACACAGTGTTTGATTTTCGTTAGTAGTGCAAACAAAATGTTCGATCTCCGTGTTCACCATTGTCTTGTTCATTAGTGCGTACACGCCTTTATGTTTTACTTTAAAACATGCGGTTAAAATTTTACTATAGAATAGAATACTGCTATACTGTTATATAAACGTAGAATTTGGATTTATATAAAATATTTTGTTGAAAAAAAAAACAAAAAAAAACCCGACTAGAAAAAAACGTAACTGAAAAGAGAAAAACAAGCATTTTATAATCTATAGAATGTTGTTAATGCAGGCGGGGACAAGCTTCCATAGATTATAATGCCGTATTTCTCTTTTCAGTTGTGTTTTTGAAGTCGGGTTTTTTGTTTGTTTTAAACAAAATGTTTTGCTTTATTTCAATATTTTTAGTTTTTATTAAAGAACGAGTTGTTCAATTAAGTATAGGTAATAAACAGAGCTGTGGTGGCCCAGTGATATCGGCCCCGATTTATAAGTTCTAGGTCGTGAGTTCGAACCCAGGCAAACGCTTTACTTTGTGTATTTAATTTCATCACCCCTGCTCTCAAAAACTGTGAAGGAAAACATCGTAAGGAAACCGGCATGTCCTAGAACCAAAAATTCGAAGACATGTGACATCTACCAACCCGCACTGGGCCCGCGTGGTGGATCACGGACCACTCCCACTCACAGTAAGAAGTCTGTGTCCCAGCAGTGGGAACATTATAGGCTGATTATGCCAAGTAAACAAACTCTCTATTACTAACTTTTTTATTTTGTTTGCGCACTTAAATGGTGTGTTTCGCGTTCGTTTTGCTTCATTTGGCGCATTTCTACGTTGGTGCGCTTCGACGTTACCCCTTTATTTGATACGAATATTGTTGTTATTTATTAAAAAAAAAAACATTCCTCTCCCTTTTCGTATTTGCAGGTACAATATATAAATATTACATAGCCTACATAATTCTCACAATTAAGATGAATCTAACGATACCTCATATGTCAAAATCCATCAAGCCGTTTAGACTACAGCAGGCTTAGCATGACGCTTTCTATTCCTTCGAAGATTAGACACGGCTCTTTCTATACAAAGTGACATTTAGTTTCTCCATTCTTGACATCGCACCGTAGAAATCCTTCTACAATCTGTCATTTTATCTTTCGTTTCTAACGATCTTTGTCTAGGTCCTTTTTATGTGGAAGGATTTCTACGGTGCGATGTCAAAAAAGGAGAAACGAAATGTCACTTTGTATAGAAAGAGCCGTGTCTATTCTTCGAAGAAATAGAAAGCGTCATGCTAAGCCTGCAGAGCGTGCTAAAGAAATAGACATACAAATAATCACGAAAAACTTTACCCTCCTTCTGGGGCAGACGAGTAAAAACAGTAAGTACCTCCCTATATCCCCGTCTTATCTCGCCTAAGTAAACTTAGTAGTTACAGTACAAACAAAGGCAACGTGTTTCGGTATTTCACGGAATGTTCGTGTGTTTCTAGTCAAAGAGCTGTGCTGACGCTAATCTTCTTATCAGCGGAGAATAATGTCCTTTGTAAACAAGGAACGTGGAATCTCTTAATAAAATACCCTCATTTGAGCCCTGTTGAATGTCGTTTTTATGACTGTTTAGGTGCTGATTTTAAGGGTTCCGTATGTCTGAATGAAAAAACCGGAGCCCTTGTAGGATCACTAGTGTGTCTGCCTGTCAGTCACACCAATTTGCTCTGAATTTTATAGACCGCTTCAGTTGAAATGTAGTACACATATCAATTTCTGTGACCGAAACACAGACGTGTTACGTATATAAATGGATTTTGAATAGAGAGGTCTCTTTTGCGAAACAAATAAGAAAATTAAAAAAAAGTTTGGACACTGTACTGTGTGACATATCAAATGAAAGAGCTTATACTATGAGAGTCTCAACTATATTTTTTAAATAATTTGAATATAAATGGTTTTAAAGTTATTTAAGAAAAATATGAAAACTGCATGGTAAATCACCCAATATTGTAGAATGTTGGGAGATTTACCATGTTATTTTAGGACCATAGACTTATTTATTTTTACGTATAAACTAATATTTTCGCGCCGTAGACCCGGGCCTGGTCCTTACCGGACGGTGAGCTACCCATTGCTCACTGTCCGCAAGCCCGCGCCTACGGTGGCTGGAAATCCGCCCGGGATTCCCGACGCCCAAGGCGTCTCCTGTGGCGGCTAGGGGCGAAAGGGCGCGAAATTTGCCTTTCCCTCAACCATCCCGCCTCCTCCTTCGCGAGCATTACTGCTTCGCAGAAGGAGGTGACGGCTACCCATGCCCTCTCGCTCCGCACCATGGCCTGAACCAGGGCTACACGCCAGAGATCTCTGCCACCAATCGCCTCCACGAGGACACGGTGGTGCTCTGCCCAAGCCTGGCAGACCTCCACCGTATGCTCCACCATGTCCTCCGGGCGATCCACACAGTGGTGACACCCGGGCGTTTCCTCCTGCCTTATCCGACACAGGAACCTCCCGAAGCTGCCGTGTCCGGCGACGACCTGCGTCAGGCGGAAGGTGAGGACGCCGTGGCGAAGAACTAAGCCTTAGTAAATTCAAATGTTTTATAAAGCAGAGACTGTGCCAGAAAGCCTTTTATACTGTTAAATAAAGACTATGTTGAGGACAAAAGGGCTTGGGATTGAGGTGCACCAATAAATTTACAGTGAATTTAGTTTTTTACTTTTTTTTTTGCTAGCTATTTATATTTTCCTTTTCTATATAATATTTCACATAAACAATGACATGAATATTTGCTTTGTTAAATATTATATTATTTTAATTATTATAAATGTGAGGACTATCTGTGGGTCATTCTTTAATATTTTTCTCTTAGATAGTTTTACTGATGGTCTGGCAGTTAGAGTACTTAATGCGGCCTACCCAAAAGTCTTTTCTTTAGTATTGTTCGTCAAATCGTTGAGCTCCTTAAGTTTTGAGTTGAGCTACACGATAACTGACAAATGCATGCACATACACTCACATTTCGCCAGTAACAATGTTTAATTTCCATGTAATAGGGGCCGAGCCTATTGCCAACAACCGGGCACAGATCCAGGTTCCAGACTGCTACTAACTAATTCCAGATGGAGAAACTCAGTAACACTGCCCGACCCGGGGATCGAAACCAGGACCTCATGCTTAGTAGTAGCGCCTGTGACCAATTATAGACTAACAAGGCAGTCCGTCAGATTTCATACTGAAATATTATTGATATATGATTGAGATATATGAGATACTAGATGCACCCCGCGGTTTCACCCGCATAAGTTTTGATCCCGTGAGTATATCGGGATGAAAAGTATTCTACGTGTTATTCCTGGTTATAAACTATCTGTGTGCCAAATTTCATCCAAATCCGTTAAGTACTTTTTGCGTGAAACAGTAACAAACATCCATCCATCCTTACAAACTTTCACATTTATAATATTAGTAGGATATGATTTTAGTGACTTTTAAATCTGTTATTATGCCTTGATATAATGCAAGTAAGTTATGCAAAAAATATATGTTAAACTAAAACACATAAAAATCAATTCTGTGTGTGAACATTTAAGTATTGTAGTAAAATACCTTATAAAATAAATTCAGAAACTAATGTCTACCCTAAGCATAAAAAACGATATTACTTTCTAACTATATAAGATATTTTCATGTTTTTTTTTTGTATGGACAGACTGTTTTATTATCTACAATTCTGTCTGTGATTTTTTTCAAATATAGGTATATATTTTTGATACTAAAAATGAGTATTTCCCATGAAACCGAACGGACCCTTAATTACCATTCCGTTTAGTACTTTTTGCGTGAAACAGTAACAAACATCCATCCATCCTTACAAACTTTCACATTTATAATATTAGTAGGATATGATTTTAGTGACTTTTAAATCTGTTATTATGCCTTGATATAATGCAAGTAAGTTATGCAAAAAATATATGTTAAACTAAAACACATAAAAATCAATTCTGTGTGTGAACATTTAAGTATTGTAGTAAAATACCTTATAAAATAAATTCAGAAACTAATGTCTACCCTAAGCATAAAAAACGATATTACTTTCTAACTATATAAGATATTTTCATGTTTTTTTTTGTATGGACAGACTGTTTTATTATCTACAATTCTGTCTGTGATTTTTTTCAAATATAGGTATATATTTTTGATACTAAAAATGAGTATTTCCCATGAAACCGAACGGACCCTTAATTACCATTCCGTTTGTTATCATTTATCAAAAACCATCTTAGGTAAGTAATCAGTTTAAAAAGTAATCAGGCTTAAAAAGTAACATACCTATACAGGGTGATATTGAAAACATGCGACAAATCGAAATGGGAGATTGTACTCATCATTATGAACAACTTTTACTAAGGGAGCAAAGCTACAATCCCAAAAAAAAAACTGCTGTCCCCTACATTTATGTTCGCAATACCTCATCAAAATGTAGGAAAAGCAGATTTTTTTTTTTGGGATTACAGCTTTGGTCCCTTAGTAAAAGTTGTTAATAATGATGTATATATATATACAATGTCCCATTTCAGTTTGTCGCAAGTTTTCAATTTCAACCTGTATAATAGCAATTATAAATAATTATACGTGAAGCGAAAACTTTGCACCCCTTTTTACGAAAATTACGCGGACGGAGGAGTATGAAAGGCACAGTGAAAGTATATAAGTATAGAGGAGGAGAGCCGAAACCTAATATTTTTATTCTAATATGCATTAGAAATAAATTAAAATAAAAACAAAACATTACACACACTACCATGCGTTTGACACACACAAACACATAGGGCCTCATGATTTGAAGATACGAGTAGATAGGTGACAGAAGTGACAGCTTTTTTTTTTTTGGGTGGGAAATCGTCAAATAACTTCTCCCGCTCTGGGCGGAACGGGAGGGTGTGTCAGACTCTTACTGACTAAAACCCACCCGTATTCCTTTCGTTGCCTGTATTGTCAGAGGCCTCGGTAACCCTTTGGTATCTTCCCACGACCCCGGCAGGAGAAGTGACAGCTTTTTTTTTTGGGTGGGAAATCATCAAATAACTTCTCCCGCTCTGGGCGGAGCGGGAGGGTGTGTCAGACTCTTACTGATCAAAACCCACCCGTATTCCTTCCTGTTGCCTGTGTTGCGGGGGCCTCGGTGACCCATGAGTACTGATGCCTGCCGGGGTCGCAAGAAGGTTCTTGCGACCCCGGCAGGCACCGGCCCTAGTGGACCCCTACCATTGTGCTGACGACATCTCTTTGAGGCTCGCGTGGAATACAACGCGCCGTCGACCCGGGCCTGGTCCTTACCGGACGGTGACCTACCCATTGCTCACCGTCCGCAAGCCCGCGCCTACGGTGGCCAGGAGAAGTAACAGCTTGAGCATGGAATTAGTAAGTACTTTATAGATTGTAAGTAGAGGGGGTCGAATTTCGACCAGTGGGCGACTACTAGCTGTTCATGTAATTGCCTCAAACAAATGACTGAAATGTGCTTCTGAAAACTGAATGCTAGTTTGTAGGTATTTATTTTTAGGTTTTAAATGATGTTAACATAAACCAACGGGGTTCTGCTACTAAATTCTATGATGAGAGAGGCTTATAAACATGATTCGTGTTTGTTATGACAGACTTCTTTTCTATTTTAATATTAATGCTTGTACTATGAAGTCATACATGTTTTCAATTGCTGCTGCGGTCATGCGTTAGATAATTTTAAGTAATGTACAAAATATAAATAGCATAATCAGCCTATAATGTTCCCACTGCTGGGACACAGGGCTCACAGGGCACAGGGATCTGTGAGAGGGAGTGGGCCGTGATCCACCACGCGGGCCCAGTGCGGGTTGGTGGATATCACGTC
Source organism: Atethmia centrago (assembly GCA_905333075.3). Lineage (NCBI taxonomy): Eukaryota > Metazoa > Arthropoda > Insecta > Lepidoptera > Noctuidae > Atethmia > Atethmia centrago. Next base: position 24,749,322 of record HG995385.1, read on the forward strand.
TTTTAATTATTGGTTCTAGGTCACGCCGGTTTCCTCACGGTGTTTTCCTTCGCCGTTTTGAGAGAAGAACAATTAGGTGGTCAAATAATTTACACAAAGTAAAATGCCTGCCTGGGTTCGAATCTATGATCTATAACTCGTAAGTCACGGCCGTTCCACTGGGCTACAACTGCTCTATAATTTATATACTAACTAAAACATTTAGCAACGCAATCGCTTCCTTAGGAGCACGTGGCTAAGCAATACCAGCCGCACGGGTCCTCCCATCAGGTTAGGCTACGCTTGCCGGGGTTGGTCTGTGGATGGGTGACCATCTTTACATACCCTTTTTTGTACCCAAAACTCCTCCGTGCCTCAGAAAGCACGTTAAACCGTTGGTTCCAGCTGCCATTCGTGAATCATTGACAATCGTTAGGGGTCGTCAGAAGCCCAAAAATCTGACAACCAGTCTTATCAAGGGGTATTGTATTAACCAGTTACTGGGTTGTGGAGGTCAGATAGGCAGTCGCTGCATCCGGTTAGCTTGGAAGCCGACCCCAACATAGTTGGGAAAAGGCTAGGCAGAATTGAAAACAAAATCGCTTGTTTAGTATACCTTCTAGGAAAGCATTTACTAGGCTACTTATATACCTGAAGGGGTCCGCTAGGGCCGATGCCTGCCGGGGTCGCGGGAAATTCCAAAAGGGATACCATGGTCTCTGGCAACACAGGCAACAGAAGGAACACGGGTGGGTTTTAGTCAGTAAGAGTCTGACAATCCCTCCCGCTCCACCCAGAGCGGGAGGAGTTATTTCATAATTTCCCACCCGAAAAATAAAGACTACTTGTATACGTACATTTGTCCCGTAGTGAATAAATAGCTTTATAAACATCACTTTTTTTTTTTCTGGATGGGAAATCATCAAATAACTTCTCCCGCTCTGGGTGGAGCGGGAGGGTGTGTCAGACTCTTACTGACTAAATATAAACATCACTTAGACATTCGAATGGTGATGAACTGGTCTATTCAGTAAAAATCTCACTGTGAAAATTAAGGTGAAGTTAGACTGAAGTTAACTGACATCCAATCTGATGCTAGGGATAGACAGCTCACTTCAATGTCACTTCACCTAAGTTATCATGGTCCAACTTTTACAGAAGATCATTACAACAGGCTTAGCATGACGCTTTCTATTTCTACTCCACTGTAGAATAGAAACCGCTTGTCTACATTTCTCGGTAGAAAACTGTCAACTGTCTACACGGGAACGTCATTTTTGTCTACTCTTCCGTCGCCAAAATGCTTCTCTACGGTTCTCGTGCTAAGCCTGCTGCAGGCTTAGCATGACGCTTTCTATTTGTACGAAGAATAGACACATATCTTTCTATACAAAGTGACATTTCGTTTCTCCATTTTTGACATCGCACTGTAGAAATAACAATTATGTATTTAAAGAATTATAGTCTTTAAAATCATTAATACATCTCTCTAAGTTAGATTTCTTCCATAAGAACTTTTCTCTAAGTGATTTGTTTTTATAGAAATTTGTTCTATAATGTATTAGAAAATAAAGAAAATTCATTTATTTAGCACAGACTAAAAAGCACACAATATAATATACAGCAGATAATGAAAGGTTTAAAACTCAAATAAAAAGTGTAAAGTAAGATATTAGCAGGAAAATGTGCCTCACGGCTGCGCCAAAAAGGCCCAGTTCAGCAAAAGTGCCAGACAACTAGTGCCTGACGCTGGTTTTCAACTGGACCTGAAGTGTGAGGTAACGGATGTGAATCAGTCTTATACTGCAACGTGTGTATGCATACTTAAATAAAATAAATTTGTGTCAGATAAAAATATTAATGAATATGTACCTAAATTTTAAATAAAATTGGTAACAAAACAATAAATTTTTCAGTAGCAGCCCGGAGTTTGGATTTGTGCCCGGTTGATGGCAATAGGCTCGCCCCCTATTACATGGGACTTGAACATAACTGGCGCAATGTGGGTGTACAACAGGTACACCTCTGGCCAACCCTTCGGGGAAACAAGGCGTGGGGTTATGTTAATGTATGTTAAACGATAAAAAGACTGATAAATAAATGACGGACACTTGATAGACCTTTGTTAAAATATAAACAAAGAAATCCTTTGAAACGAGCCAGAACAAACCTGTTTTCTGTTTTAAAAACGATCCCAGACTTCTACATTAATGAGTCTAATGCTTCCACCTTAAATCAAACGAGCGAATCCAAATTCTGTCCCCAGTCTTCCAAATTATTTTTGTGTAAACAGGGACATAACATTCTCTCGTTCGTCTATACTTAATGTCAAGAATATGATGAAAAGAACGGTCTTATTTTCGTTCTGGTTCTATGTTTGTTTGGTCTGTGTTTGCTCTCGAATCGTCTGTGGTCACTTGAGGTCGAGTAATTTTAATGTGTCATTTTGACTTTCCTGCTTTAGAATTGTTTTTATGAATCTTGTCCTTCTAGTGGTGATTCATGTTAAATTAGCGTCACCTTAAGGAAATAACACGCCATTGCTCTGAGTATTTTTTATTATGACTTTTAAACTTATAATTAGTTGATTCTGCTGCATTAATTAGGTATCTCTATCTACAGGGTGAAGTTAAATTCATAGGCATCCTCTTAAGGGGTCATTATACTAATCATTATGATCAACTTTTACTATGGTCCAAACTTGAAGTCGCGAAAAAAAAATCTGCTGTTCCCTACATTTATGTTCACTTAGCTCGTCAAAATATAGGGAACACCAAATATTTTTCCGTTATTTTCACGATTAAAGTATACCATGGGAACCTACTACCAGGATAAAAAGTATCCTATGTCCTGACCCAGGTTATGGTCTATCCTATACAAATGCGTTCAGCCGTAAAAAGACGTGAAAAAGTTACAGACTGACTGACAAACTGTTACTTTCGCGTTTATAGTATTATAGTATGGAAGTATAGATATATATTATAGTATGGAAATATTTTTTTTTTTTGTATGGGAAATCATCAAATAACTTCTCCCACTCTAGGCGGAGCGGGAGGGTGTGTCAGAATCTTACTGACTAAAACCCACCCGTATTCCTTCCTGTTGCCTGTGTTGCCAGAGGCCTCAGTGACCCTTTAGGACCTTCCCGCGACCCCGGCAGGCATCGGCCCTAATGGACCCCTACATATGTGCTGACGACACACATCACATCGACATCTCTTTGAGGCGCGCGTGGAATACAACGCGCCGTCGACCCGGGCCTGGTTCTTACCGGACGGTGAGCTACCCATTGCTCACCGTCCGCAAGCCCGCGCCTACGGTGGCCGGAAATCCGCCCGGGAAGTATGGAAGTATGGTTATATATTATTATAGTATTAAATATTTATAAGAATAATTCGACTACCCAATCACTAAATTACATTTCATGTTTTACGTGTTTAATTAAATCTTGCGACCCAATCATACCACAATTGTAAATAAACAACTGAATAACGTCGCAAAGAGTTACGTGCAAAATATTTTATCCTTAATTAGGATTTATGGAAAAGCTTGTGTGAAAATAAACAGGAAATGTGGTATAAATTCAATTACAAAGAGCCCCCTAATCAAACGCAACCTGCGTTTGATTAGGGGTAGCCAATTGGGGAATTGAAAATTTAATTAGGTAGATGTTCGGATTTATTTATTTCTTTATTTTTTTCATCTTTGCCAGGGCCTGCAGTTTCGACATAGATAGCGATCGCTTTTTAACCAAATTCAGTCACTAAGTCCTAATAGGGTCCCTAGACAGTCAAAATTGCTTGACAAGCACGAAAAAATCTTAATAATGTCAAGTAATTTTTATCGTCTAGAGGCCCCATTAGGACTTTGCGACCGAAGTCGCTGTATGACCGAATTCGGTAGCAAAGTCCTAATGGGGTATCTACCCTAGATAGTCAAAAGTACTTGACATACACGAAAAAATCTCGACCTTGTCAAGCAATTTTGATCGTCTAGGGTAGTAATGGGGTCCCATTAGGACTTTCCGACCGAATTCGGTCGTACACTATTTATGTTGATACTGCAGCCCCATCTTATCAAATTGACCTCTGAATATTTCTTAAAAATGTTGATAGCTCGTTAGGTAGCTCCTAAGATGAGGATCTTTTTCAAAAAATTTGTTTGCTTAGGACACAGTAAAATTTTGAAATAATCAATCTTGTTTATGATGTATTTCGATGATGTGCTAATTTTGCTACTTAACTTTTAATCGTTACTTTTAAGTGTTTGATATTTTAAAATTTCTGAATAAATACCGACCAATTTACTCAAAAGGGTAAGCTTCATATTCAAAGCTGTTCGATTCGTTGATCTAGAGATGAATGAAAAATTATGATCAGTTTTGGGTACTTTCCTAAATCAATGAAATTCTCCAAAGGGCTGCATCAACCCGTCAGATATTTATACATTTACTATTAGGACATCTTACAATATTGCAAATTATAACTTTTATTCGCCCTGAATATCCTTTCAAAAATTGTCCAAATCTGAGTTTTCTAAGTCGTTAGATTTAGGGAAAACCCACAATGTCTTCATCAGATTTTACCACTGGCAAAATGACTTAAATAGTCATTTTGCGTCAGGCTGTACACCGACAATCAAAGGCTCTGAAGAGTAAGTTGATTCTGGTCCATTTTGGAAATCTAAAGGGGATCCCTTTATTTCTTTTTGGGTGGGAAATTATCAAATAACTTCTCCCACCCTGAGTGGAGCGGGAGCGTATGTCTCTTGCTGACTAAAACCCACCCACCCGTATTCCTTCCGTTGCCTGTGTTGCCAGGGGTCTCGGTATCCCTTTCGGACTTTCCTACGACCCCGGCAGGCATCGGCCCTAGGGGACCCCTACACTTGTGCTGACACTTGTGCTGCTTGTCTCTACAAAGCGCCGTTGACTCGGGCCTAGTCCTTATCGGACGGCAAGCTACCCATTACTCACCGTCCGCAAGCCCGCGCTTACGTTAGCCAGAAATCCGCCCGGGATTCCCGACGCCTAGGGCTTCTTCTGCGGTAGCTAGGGGCGTGAGAGCGCGAAATTGGCCTCTCCCTCACCCGTCACGCCTCCTCCTTGGCGAGCATTACTGCTTCGCAGAAGAAGGTGATGGCTACCCATGCCCTCTCGCTCCGTACCATGGCCTGGATGCGAGAGATCTCCGCCGCCGATCATCTCCACGAGAAAGTGGATCACTGGCTCGTATTTGCAACGTTTCAAATATATTTTCGGTGTTCTCTCAGCATGCCACACCTACTCAGCTATCAACTTTTCGCCCTACTTATGCTTGCACAAAACCCTCTTGGCTCCCCCTACCAGTATGATACTTTTCTCTTAATCACGTTAGTACGTTCCCGTGGGATATTTCCCGACATCCAAGCGGGCGAAGCCACAGGCAAAATCTACAAAAAAAAAATTGTTTGCTTTTCCCTTGTGAATTAATAAATCTTATAAGTTGGTTACTGAAGATATTGTGCATGGGTCGTAGGATAAAGATCCAAGGATATTAGGGTGTTCGTTAAATCTCTAGGAATACAACGAAATTATGAAACATTTCGAATATTACAGGCAAACGTTCTGACTGTGGACATCTCGACTATTAAAAAAAAAGAAGAAAAAAAATAGTTAATTAATTAGTTTGTTGTTTAGAAGTATTGGTAAATGATTTTGAAAAAGGTAGCAATTAAAATAATTTAATGAGAGTTTGATCCCATTCGAGTCCAAATTTGCACCATGGCATGGCACGGTTGGTTTCGGTGTAAAATACCGATAGTAAATCAAATCAAAATCAAAAGTCATTTATTCAAACTAGGCTGAGAATCAGCACTTTTCGAACGTCAAAATTACATAAGACAGTCCCCCAAAACGCCTACCCTTCACCACTTCCGAGTGCTTCAGCTGGGAAGAAGAAGTGGCGCAACAAACTCCCCAGCAGCACAGCTGTCTGTTCAGTTAGACAAAATAGCTAATATAAATAGCTTCTTTTTTCCCTTCGAATCTATCTAAGGTCTCTAATATTTCTCATAGACCTTTAGATATGACAATTTTCAGTGACACAGGCGTCACCAAAATGAAAGCCTAAAAAGCGTTGGATTTTCAACCTCCAGTGCTGAGCCAAACATTGAAACTCCAACAGCGCGCCTTTATTTAGATTTTATTAGACTTTTTGCTTTTGATAACACATCTTAAATCAACTTACTACTCACAGTATAATTGCTGTCAACTAATTCTGTACGCCTGTCTGACGTTAAGAAGATAATTGTCTAGATAATTTATATGATTCATAAATATTTAAGGATCATCATGAAATCTAAGCATCTGAATCACTTTGTTTTACTAAAGATTTCATTATTTGTGTGCTGGAAGGCACGTATTTTCATATTGTACTTAATTCATTTATTTTCTTGATCGTATTGCAAACTTCATAATCACAATGAAAACTTCTACAGATAATTTTCAGGGAGACAATTATTGTGATTGACAGACAAATTAATAATTCCAGTGGGGTAATTGCGTTACCCACTAACAATCGCAATGGCTTTTTAGGGTTCCGTAGTAAACAAGGAACCCTTATAGTTTCGCCATGTCCGTCCGTCTGTCTGTCAGTTATTCTGTTTGTCTGTCCCCGCTGTAGCTCAGAGATGCTCAGTACTAGAAAGCTGTAAATATTGGCATAGGAATACATATTAATTACGTCGACAAAGTGGTATAATAAAATCTGCCGGGATGATATTTATTTCTCGTCTATCCCATAGTGTGGGATATAGTTGTATAGGCCGTTCAAAAATATTGCGGGTCTGTCAAAACCATTTTTCGATTCAGGGATCGGTTTGCATAATATTAAGCTTTAAAGTAATATTTTTTGTTAGAGTAAAGTGCCCAAGGCCAGGGGGGCCTTGGGCACTTTACTCTTGCCAGCTAAATGGTTTTTTGTTGGATATGTGAAAAAATCATGGCAGTAGTATATATAACGAAATTATAAGGAAAACTATCACAGCTATGTAGGCTTTACAAGTTAACGAGTAATAGTTGACCAACCTTAATTTGCAGTTGGATAATTGACCGTAACGTAAGTCGATGTATGGGAGAACATGTTTTTCAACTACAATGTGAACCATGTATTTAGACATAAAAAACAAATATATCTAATTAATTAATGAAAATAACTAAAACTATACACAAACTAAAATAGGGCGTCGAAAAATTCATCCACATCGCTGTCGACTGGTAATGTACCCAAGAGACAGGCGGCATTGCCACGTTGTATGGCAATGCTTAGCCTCTGGCCAAGGTAAAACCCAGCCCTTGGGTTACGGGAAGTGTCAACCATCCAGTCTGGAGATTTCCTTAAAAAGGCCATGAGCACTCGGACCTCACGGCCCGAGGGTTTCAATGTTAAGTTTGTTTTTGGGATAAATACACCCCGAAAATCCCAATTATGGAACCCTTCATTGTGCGACACTTGGCCAATTTTTATTTTGACTGTTCAACAAAATTCATTGATGAGCAAACGAGTTTTTCAAACATATGAAGCAATGGTTTAGCAATTTCCTTTAAAATCCTTCGGTGGAGAAAGTGAGTTACCCAGTTGGGATGTACGAGTATGTTGTAACTAATCAGACAGAAAGACGTTCCTACTCATCCTTTTAGCGTTTTATTCCTTAAGTTCGTAATTCTGTAAAGTTCACTTCGAACTCAAGTGATCGCAAATAATTTGAAAGCGAACTCATTTGTTTTGAAAGTGTATCGTTTTTCGAACCGATGCTTTGATTGAAATCATTATCAATGAAATTGGGTCGTTCCCTATTGCATTGTGAAAGATTTTGTCGAACTGCAAAATGGTACGATTTGGGGATTTCGGACAGTAGAAACTAACTGGATGAGAAGTACTATCGACGATCATTTAATTGCTCTTGGGGATAGTTAACGACTTTTTTGCTGGATAAGTAGAAGTTCAAATAAAAGTCTTTTAATTCAACTGAAAGTGTATTTGCAGAAGCACGTGCCACCTATAGATAAACGTAGTCGGGCCATAAATTCTGTCACATAGGTAAAATTTAGAATTTAGAATGCAAGCCGAGGAAAATATCATGGGCATTCGAAATAGTTAATTATTTTCCAGGCGACTATCAACCTAAAGGGCGACTAACTATTTGCTACTAAATAAATAAAATGGGTAGCAAAAATAATAGGTTGGCAGCTACAGTGAAGTAGCATTTTAAGTATAAAATCATTTGGGTTAGGTTAGGTTAGAACAGTGATCATTAACGCGCGAAGACGAGCGAGCGAAGCGAGCGTGCCACGTCAGCGGCCGCCGAGCGTTAGATCCCCTCGGTTGTTGGTGACTCTCAGTTACCAAAACAAAAACTCGATGCTAGTTTAAATTAAAACAAAGCTAACAATTGATTATTAAGCTGCTACTTTGTACTTAAAATGCTACTTCAGCTGCCAACCTATTATTTTTGCTACCCATTTTAATTATTTTTAAAACCCTAAATCAGATTAGTTTGTCGCCGCGTTAAATATGTGCCATTCGAAATTTGAATATTTAAAGAAAATAAAAACAAAGGGTTTCTGGAATTTTGTTCATTTTCTAAAATTGAGTGGACGCGCAAAGAAGACAGAGTCGCAGTAATTGCTTTGCATCGTTGCGGTCACGCGCCAACTGAGATTTTAAAACTACTGAAAAATTTGAAAATTCCACTGAGATTTATTTATTGTACTATCAAACGATTCAGGGAAGATTAAAGATTAGAAGACTTTTCGGACGAAAAAAAAATTAATGTTGAGGAGAGTTTCAACAAACAAAATGATAAAGTGTTTGCACACTCTAGTGAAGAAGCGAACAGACTTGTGCCACGTGTTCAGCGTGGTCATCACCCTTCAGCATTCATGGTTTGGCTTGGGGTGTCCTATTTGGGCCCAACGGATGTGTTTTTTTGTGAAAAAGGAGTGAAAACCAGTGCCCTTGTATATAAAACACAGTCCTAACAAACGTTATGGAACCTCTTTCACAAACAATGTTCGAAAACAGGCACTGGGTATTCCAGCAGAATTCTGCGCCGACTCATAAGGCGAAAAGTACCAAAAACTTGCTCACGACCCGTGGAATCGACTTTATCAGGCATGAGGATTGGCCCTCATCCAATCCAGACTTGAATCCCTTGGATTACAAAATATGATAGCACTTAGAGGAGAAGGTCTGCGCTAAACCCCATCGCAACTTGGAGTCACTAAAAGCATCCCTGATTAAAGCAGTCGCAGATATTGACATGAACGTCGTGCGTGCTTCGATTGATGACTAGCCTTGCAGATTGAAGGCTTGTATCGAAGCAAGAGGAGGACATTTCGAATAATTTTAATGTGGTTTAAATCTGTATTTTATACCCTTTCATTTGATATATAAATGGTTGGAGTGCGTAACTCATTGTGTCATTTATTTAACTTTCCATATGTGACAAAACTTATGACCAGACTACGTATTATAGGAATACGTAATCATCTTACAATCTTCTCTACGTTTAGTCTTAATCGGTTTTTAAGAATGAAGATGCCAGCGCTCCAATTTGTGGCGCCAAATATATTATTTATATATTTTGACAAAAAGTAATGAAAAAATGAACTAGATGTTCCCGCGTACCTATTTTTGTTTAATTTGGTTAACTAATGCCACGTCGGCAGACGTGCTTTTTTTATTACCGGCCAGGACTTTATTGAAGCGAATTGCATTCAGAGTGTGCTACACGGTACCAAAGTTATTTAACCTCGAGTGACCTACTTTTAATCCATCACTTTACTCTAGAATGTCTAGATTCAAACAATCGCTCTCGCTTTCAATACACTGTTTTGGTCCCTCGTGACACAATCTACTATTATATCATTATTTTGTTACAGAAAAAGTGTTATATTATGATTCTATTTTTAAATTTCAGTATTGTGTTTATAAATTACAAATGTTTTGTATGTCAATATAAACTCGTGTTGATGTTTATAATTCGAATTTTACGATATGAGAGTAGATAAATACATTTATTCAGCACAAAGTTTATTTACACGTTGTGTACAATGTTTATATTATACTATTTAGCTGCCATTAGCTATTGTCGTGATGTCACTTCTTATTACAAAAGGTTTTTATTAATGCTGTATATTTTTACTAGTTGCTATTCAATTATCTGAGTTGGACGTATTTGCAAATCGCCAATCCTAGTCCCAATTGTGTCGAAACGATTGATCAGAATTGGGAATCAAACGTCGCATTGAGACAATGACCAAGGTCGTACCAGAATATTCAAGTAGGTATTGTTCAAATTTAATGGGTGCAAACTAAGTTGGATTATTCAGTAAAGAAAAACGTGAAACCTTTTCTAATTAGGTCCTGATTGTAACTTGGCTAGAGAAGAAAGTCTAGCAAAGTTATTTTTTCTTCAGAATCGTGTAAAGTAAGATTAATTATTCTGTAATTGTAGGATTGTTCTATAGATACATCACAAGACTCTTTTAGAATCTTCAATCAATATGACGAATCAACATCAATTGACCGCCATGTTGACGTTTTGCAAATTAATTTTCAATTGCATACGAAGTGAGACATCACTCCAGTTTTTTAGCGTTCATTTGAGACACTATAGAGTAATTTAGAGTGATGCACGTCTTTTAAATGAGTGCCTACCTACTGTCACTTCTCAGCCAAGATAGGCTACATTAGCACACGCTCATATTCCATAAACATGTTTTCACTGTTCTCTAAACGGTGAAGGAAAACATTGCGAGGAAACCAGCATGTCTTAGAACCAAAAAATTCGAAGACATGTGACATCTACCAAGCCGCACTGGGCCCGCGTGTTGGATTACGGCCCGCTCCCTCTCACAGAGAGGAGGTCTTTGTCCCAGCAACGGGAACGTTATAGGCTAATTACGATGTATTTCCCGAAGGGTTAGGCAGAGGCATACTTATAGTACATTCAGAATCCGGCCTGCCGTTGAGAAGCTCCAGATAGCAAAATCCAATAACAGTGTTGCCCGACCCGGGAATTGAACCCAGGACATCATGCTCAGCAGTAGCGCTTACGAATACTAGACCAACGATGTAGTCGTAATCCAAGCCGTCAAAATCAGTAATGGTCACCGTGGCCGAAATCGCCATGGGAATACACCTGCTGTACAACACAACATTAGTTTTTGTTTATCCTAAACCTGAAAAAGGCTTATTGTACACATCATTACGCATTATTACTTTCACGTTGGAACCCTTTTTTTTTGGGGGAAAATCATCAAATAACTTCTCTAAGAGCGGAGCGGAAAAGTGTGTCGGACTCTTACTAACTAAAACCCAACCGTGTTCCTTCCGTTGCCTGTATGTTGCCAGAGGCCACGGTATCCCTTTCAGACTTTCCCATAAGCCCGGCAGGTATCGGCCCTAGTGGACTCCTTCCGTTGCCTGTATGTTGCCAGAGGCCACGGTATCCCTTTCGGACTTTCCCATAAGCCCGGCAGGCATCGGCCCTAGTGGACTCCTACACTTGTGCTGACATCTCTTTGAGGCGCGCGTGGAACATAACGCGCCTTCGACCCGGGCCTGGTCGTTTTGGGACGGCGAGCTACCCATTGCTCACCTTCCGCAAGTCGGCGTCTACGGTGGCCGGGAATCGGCCTGGGATTCCCGATGCCCAGGGTGACTTTGGACCAACCTTGATATCACGGAAACAATGTATGGAACAATTGTTTCTTTTTCGCTATTTTCGATCCAGGGTAAACAATATGGTCTTGCGCTAGTCAATCTACCTAGCCTTTTCCCAACTATGTTAGCGTCGGCTTCTAGTCTATCCGGATATATCTGGATACCAGTATTTTACATGGAGCAACTGCCTATCTGACCTCCACAAACCAGTTACTGGGTAATACGTTACTTCTTGGTAAGACTGGTTTTCAGACTTTCAGGCTTCTGACTACCCGTACAGATTGTTAAAGATCTACAAATGATAGCCGGGACCAATGGCTTTTTTTTTTTGATGGGAAATCATCAAATAACTTCTCCCGCCTTCTCTGGCCGGAGCGGGAGGGTGTGTCAGACTCTTACTGACTAAAACCCACCCGTATTCCTTCCGTTGCCTGTGTTGCAGGGGCCACGGTGACCCATTAGTACCTTCCCGCGACGGGACCAATGGCTTAACGTGCTTTCCGAGAAACGGAAGTGTCTCCATATGTAATGGATGGTCACCCATCCACAGATTGACCGCGGCTAGCGTAGCTTAACCTTCAATCGACCCATGCGGCTGTTATTACCAAGCCACGATTTTTTATTTAGCATTTAAGTAGATCCAGCCGACAAAAATAACACTGATAATGCTTTTCGGCTTTTAGACGTATGATCAAACTTGCCCATACTCACTATAACCTATAAGTCCTCAGTTCTTCCAGACGGCTGGCTAACTCAATGTGTACTCACGGCTACATATCAAGCTATACATTCCAGTATAAGCTGACCTCTTATTGTACGGAAATCCTATACGATGCGAGATCAGCTTATGCAGGAAATGTATAAGCTTGACATGTAGTTGTGTGTACGTGAATTATAATCACAGCTACCGAGATTATGGATACAACCTTGCGACCTATTTTCGTCGATAGACTTTTTATTTGGTCAAGGTCGGGAGTGTCCGGGAATTGGAGAAATGAGGCAGTTTAATCTTACAGTGTATCAACATGGTATCAATTTACTAGGCACTGTTAGTTTTTGTTTGAAGCTTTGCGTATGCATGTGGCTATACGAGTAGGGGAAGACCAAAGAAACGATGGATGGTCTGTGTGAAACATGTTATGGCTAGAAAGAGGATGTTTATCGAGATGACAACTAATAGAGAAGTATGGAAAGAAAAGACATATTGCGCCGACCACAAATAAATTGGAAAAAGGGCAGGAGAAAAATGACTATTAGTTTTAGTTTATCTAATTAGTAGGTTCTTTTAACTTGTTTTGATTAATAGCTTGTTAGTAATCTTGAACTAGCGATTCGCCTCTACTTCGTACGAGTGCAATGTATTGATGTGGTTATAATATGTCAATAACATCTATGTTAAATATTAATGTATTAAATACATAAACCTTCCGGAATAAATGCTCTAAATGATGGTGAAAACCACATGAAAGTCCAGGAGTTTAGAAAGAAAGAAAAGAAAGAAACGAATAATAATAATAATGGTTCTGCTTAGCCTTGAATCCTCTAAGCACGCTGCTGGAGGATTCAGGTCTAGGCTATCGGTTGAGGAGAGGTGGTCAGGTAATATTTCACCTCCTCTACATGGATGACCTAAAACTCTTTGCCTCTAATAATTTGCAACTGATGGAGCTACTGAAAATAACTGAAACTTTCAGTAGCGCCATCAGGATGGAATTTGGAGTGGATAAATGTGCGGTCATGCATGTAAAGCGAGGGGAGATTGTGGAATCCGTGGGAACCCAACTCTCGGATTCCATAAACCTTAGAGCACTCTCCGCATCCGAAACCTACAAGTATTTGGGTATGTCGGAAGCGTTGGGCATCAATGTTACTGACATGAAGCAATCGTTGAAGCAGCGCTTTTTTGACCACCTTTTTTTTTTTTTTTTTGGGTGGGAAATCATCAAATAACTTCGTCAGACTCTTACTGACTAAAACCCACCCGTATTCCTTCCTGTTGCCTGTGTTGCCAGGGGACTCGGTGACCCATAAGTACCTTCCCGCGACCCCGGCAGGCATCAGCCCTAGTGGACCCCTACATTTGTGCTGACATCTCTTTGAGGCGCGCGTGGAATACGACGCGCCGTCGACCCGGACCTGGTCCTTACCGGACGGTGAGCTACCCATTGCTCACCGTCCGCAAGCCCAATATATGTGCGGTCATGCATGTAAAGCGAGGGGAGATTGTGGAATCCGTGGAAACCCAACTCTCGGATTCCATAGACCTTAGAGCCCTCTCCGCATCCGAAACCTACAAGTATTTGGGTATGTCGGAAGCGTTGGGCATCAATGTTACTGACATGAAGCAATCGTTGAAGCAGAGCTTTTTTGACCGCCTGAAGAAAGTATTTAATAGTCTTCTATCAGGCGGAAACAAGGTGCGCGCCTTCAACGGTCGGGTCATGCCCGTTTTGATGTACTCTTTTGGCATACTCAAATGGACTCAAACCGAACTCGACGCCTTGGATAGAAGGGTCCGTACGCTGTTGACTGCATATCGAATGCATCACCCACGGTCATCGGTAATGAGACTGTATATCCCGCGAAAGTGTGGAGGTCGAGGCTTTTTAAACGCTAAGACCCTCCACAATCGCGAGGTATGCAGTCTCAGAGAATATTTCTAGAAGCCGACGTGGGGATGCATCGAGATGTGGTCGCGGTGGACAAGGGCCTCACCCCACTCTCCTTGGCTAAAGAGAACTGGCGCAAGCTTGTAGTGCTTGACACTAACGATCGCAGGGAGGTATGGCAGAGTAAGGAGCTTCACGGACGCTTTTTCCGGGCCCTACATGAACCCGATGTAGATTTTCAAGCGTCCGTAGCCTGGCTTCGTTTCGGTGACCTCTTTGGGGAAACCGAAGGTTTTGTCTGTGCAATTATGGACGAAGTTATCATGACGAAGAATTACCGGAGATTTATTGTGAAGGACGGCACGGTTGACATGTGTCGGGCATGCCACCGTCCGGGAGAATCAATCCTACACATTATCTCCGGGTGTTCTCGTCTAGCTAACGAAGAGTATTTGCATAGACACAACCTTGTAGCCAGGATTATTCATCAGCAACTTGCTCTTAAATACAGCCTTGTAGAATCTGAAGTGCCGTACTACAGGTATGTGCCCGACCCAGTTCTCGACAATGGAAACATCACTTTGTACTGGGATCGATCCATCATCACTGACAGGACTATTGTTGCCAATAAGCCTGACATAGTGGTGGTGGATCGAACAGAGCGGCGCGCAATGATTGTTGACATAACAGTCCCTCATGACGGGAATCTCGTGAAAGCCGAGAAAGATAAACAGATCAAGTATCTTGACTTGACTCGCGAGGTTGTCGACATGTGGGATGTGGATTCAGCAATCATTGTGCCGATAGTCGTATCAGCCAATGGCTTAATTGCCAAGAGCCTCGACCAACACCTAAGGAGGCTCACGTTGGACGGCTGGATTAAGGGCTTGATTCAGAAAGCGGTACTTCTGGACACGGCCCGCATTGTTAGGAGGTTCCTCTCTCTGGAGCCCTGACCGCCGGTAGCTTGGACCCTGTTACCGATACCGGTGAGCCACCATTTTTTTATAGTTTTAAATGTTTTTATATATTCTAATATTTAAAAATATAATTATATTGTGTAAATAATTAAATAAAAGAAAATAATAATAATAAGTTTATTGTCACAAAGAATACATTACATTAGTATACAATAACAAGATACTATCTACGCTGCAGAAGTCTGTATACAGATACTGTGAGCCCTGCCTCTCAAACTAGGATAAAACTGTATCATATGAGACAGTGTTCAGCTGTGGGGTAACATAAAATTAACAGTCTGATTAACTTTAAACATACAAAAATTGTATTCTTAGAAAATAGAAATGAGAAAAATAATATAGGGTATCAAATAAAATATGTATGTACCTATGTAAAATGAAGCTGAGTGTGTGTGTATGTGTGTGTGTGTGTGTGTGTGTGTGTGTGTGTGTGTGTGTGTGTGTGTGTGTGTGAATGTATGTGTTTATGATGTAAATGTGGTGAGTTTTTGTATGAGAGTAGTGAATGTGAGTGTTCAGCAATATTACAATATTAGGACATGTATTTGAGTAATGATTCCGTTTGTGCGTAGTCCTATTCAAGTAACCATTCCGTAAGCTTTTAATTTAAATTTATTGTAATCGAGAATATTTAGTTCTTTATGAATTTTCTTATATATTAGTGTACTTAATGTGAAGTATTGGTGTTTGGCAAAAGCGGTTTTGTGTCGTGTACCTGGGGGAACATTGGTTCGTTTGTTGGGATCAGACGTAGGGACGCTGGAGTGCCTTCTGAGAACGGATTGCAAGACGTAGAGTTGACGAACTGTTAGTACCTTACAATCAGAGTAGAGTTGAGTTGTTGGGTAGCGAAAAGGTTTTCGTAGCATCACTTTCAGTATTGCTCTCTGGGCTCTCTCCACTCTTAGAATGGCTGTTTTGGCTGCGCCGCCCCATACATTGTTGCAGTAACCAGGAACAGACTGACACAGAGCATAGAACACCATTTTTAGAGTATCTGGGTTAGCAGAAACTCTGAGGGACTTGAAGGTATGTATTAGTCTCAGCGTTCTTGAGGTTAGGGCATCAACATGTTTATTCCAGTGTAACCTCTAACCAATCTCAACACCAAGGTATTTGACGTGATCGGTACGTGTTAGAGTTGGACATTGACACGAAGATGACTGTAGTGAACAACTGTGTGCTATTATCGAAAAGGTGGCATTTGGTGCAGAGCTCTGACGGATGGCGAAAGGAATACATGATGTCTTGTTACAGTTGAGCGTAAGCAGGTTTAGGTTGAGCCATTTAACTATTTCACGTAGTGCCAATTCTGCGCTACTCTTAACACGATCCCATGTTGATCCGTCAACTACAACTACAGTGTCATCGGCATATACGAAGATCCTTGAGTTGGGGAGGGACATTCTGCATAAGTCGTTGATGTATATTTGAAACAAAATGGGCCCAAAATGCTACCTTGGGGCACTCCGTAGGACAAGGTTTCTTCATCACTGAGGTGATTTTCAATTTTGATACTTTGGGTACGGTTGTTCAGACAATCTTTGAAGATTTGCAGTGCTATACCTCTAACACCAAGCCGCTGTAATTTGTCAACAAGTATGGGAACAGAAACTGTGTCGAAGGCCTTCGAAAGATCCAGAAAGATTCCTAGACATTTGGTTTTCTTATCGAGATTCCCAGCAACCAACTGTGTCAAATCAAGTACAGTATCTTCAGTCGAGACACCGGATCGGAAGCCATATTAGTTATCTGATATGATCTTGTATCTATCCAAGAAGTTTTTAAGCCGGTTGCTAAGAACCCTTTCCAGAACCTTAGAGAGAGCAGTCAAAACCGAAATTGGTCTATAGTTGTTGACACAGCTTCTGCTCCCACCCTTGTGGATCGGGTGCACAATTGCTTTCTTAAGTGCCTCCGGAAAAAACACCTGCTTGGAGACAGCTATTAAAGATGTGCGTCAAAGGTTTTATCAGTGTCTGACGGCTCATTTTTAGCACTATAGGCGATATTCCATCCCACCCTAACGCATAGTCACTACGTAGCTGTGAGATAAGTGACTCCACTTCAGATTCGTCTACATCTAGCAGCACGAGGGAGTTAACGGGAGATAGTGGGATGTTATCACCAATATTCGGAACCTGATTGTTCATGTTTGTGGGACACTGACTATGTGATAGAATTTTATCCGCTAGGTTTTTCCCTACATTACTGAAAAATTTACCAACTTCATTTATGGAAGCTTTAGGGGTGTCACATATTTTCAGAAGTTCAACAGGATTGGTTCTTATTTTAGTTGTGTTTGTGACCTTTTTAATAGTGTTCCAAAGGGCTTTGGGGTTATTTTTTGCTTTCTCAAATTCATTGTTCTCGAAGGAAATTCTAAGTTTTCTAAGCAGGTCATTGCAAAAATTGCAGTAGCGTGAATATGTTTTTTTAATAATTAAATTATCTGGTTCTTTGTTTGATCGAATATGCATTTGGTCCCGATTTTGGATACACTTCAATAGGCCTGGTGTTATTCATGGTTTGATCGTCCTTTTCTTGCTTGGTATATTAACATACTTGGTATGTTTAGTAATCACCGATGTTAGCATCGTTATAAAAGTGTCCATCATTGTGTTTGGGTCATCCAACTGATAAATAGCCGTAAAATTGAGGTTTTCTACTTCTAGCTTAACTGCCTCATAGTCTACGGAAGTAGAATACTGACATGTTTTGCGACTGGGACTTGCGTTAGCGATAGTAAAAACAAGTGGTTTATGGTCCGTTATATGTGATTCTAGAACTAATGTGGTGGTAGGCAAACCAGATTTTATGAACGCGTGGTCGAGACAATTTCCAAGCCTAGTTGGTAGGAGGTGGGATGGTAGCAGCCCATGTGAAGAATTAAGTATGAGGTAATCTAAACTTCGATCATTTCTACTGCTCATCTTAATATCAATATTCAGGTCACCAATAAGAGCAATGTTCTGCCATGTGGAAAGTTTAGTGTAAATATTGTTTAAACTATCTAGAAACATATCAAAACTTTCTCTAGAGATGTATGATGGGGATCGATAGACTGCCACTAGAGCAAATTTTTTGTCATCAACTTGGCAAACTAGACAATTTCCACCCATAAATGTAGGTTCCCACACTGAGATTTGCAAACTTTGTTTCGCATATATTACGATTCCATCGTTCTGGTTTGAGTTTATATCCGTACGATATGATTGGTAGCCCTGTAATATAGGTAAGTGTATTGCCTTAGTTAGCCAGCATTCAGTCAAAACGATGATGTCGAAGCTAACGTTTGCTAATTGCAAAAGTACCTGCAATTGATCAAAATTTTTGTTTATACTTCTTAATGAAAAATAAGTTTATTTATCACAGTAACACGCGCATAAGGAAAAGAAAAATAAAATAAAATACATCTACATATAATCACGACCACAAAACACAAATAGTCGGCAGCTGCATGCCATGACTGTGACAAGAAGGCTTCCACTCAGCATGATGCTGTGCTATGGGGGACAGCACAGCGCTGATTTTCAGTGTTTAGAAAATCTAAGCAGTCACAGAGGCATACGAACCGTGACTTTGTTTAATACTATGGTATAGTCGTCGAAATATACAGGGTCACATGAAATTAGCTAGTGAACGCATACGTAATGGGTCAATACCTAAACATGACAAAACAAAAAAGAAATTAATTTGATGATGTTTTTCTGTGGGGGCATCGACCGCAGTTAGTGTTGTCACTTGAAATATCAGTTTAAAATAAAAAAAAAAATTTCATGTGTAAACTTCACAGACGTGATGGGTCATGGGCAGCCGTCACCTCCTTCTGCGAAGCAGTAATGCTCGCGAAGGAGGAGGCGGGACGGTTGAAGAAAAGGCAAATTTCGCGCCCTCTCGCCCCTACCCGCAGCAGGAGACGCCCTGGGCGTCGGGAATCCCGGGCGGATTTCCGGCCACCATAGGCGCAGACGGTGAGCACTGGGTAGCTCACCATCCGGTAAGGACCAGGCCCGGGTCAACGGCGCGTTGTATTCCACGTGCGCCTCAAAGAGATGTCGTCAGCACAAGTGTAGGGGTCCACTAGGGCCGATGCCTGCCGGGGTCGCGGGAAGGTACTAAAAGGTCACCGAGGCCCCTGGCAACACAGGCAACAGGAAGGAATACGGGTGGGTTTTAGTCAGTAAGAGTCTGACACACCCTCCCGCTCCGCCCAGAGCGGGAGAAGTTATTTGATGATTTCCCATCCAAAAAAAAAAAACGGCTTGGTAGATGAGTGGCAACGCTTTCTGGTGTAGTTGCGTCTTACTTGCTTACCCTTTACGAGTGGCAATGCTTGCTGGTGTAGTTGCGTCTTGCTTGCTCACTCTTTACGAGTGGCAATGCTGGCTGGTGTAGTTGCGACTTGCTTGCTCACCCTTTTCGAGTGGCAATGCTTGCTGGTGTAGTTGCGTCTTGCTTGCTCACCCTTTACGAGTGGCAATGCTGGCTGGTGTAGTTGCGACTTGCTTGCTCACCCTTTACGAGTGGCAATGCTTGCTGGTGTAGTTGCGTCTTGCTTGCTCACCCTTTACGAGTGGCAATGCTTGCTGGTGTAGTTGTGTCTTGCTTGCTCACCCTTTACGAGTGGCAATGCTGGCTGGTGTAGTTGCGACTTGCTTGCTCACCCTTTACGAGTGGCAATGCTTGCTGGTGTAGTTGCGTCTTGCGTGCTCACCCTTTACGAGTGGCAATGCTTGCTGGTGTAGTTGCGTCTTGCTTGCTCACCCTTTACGAGTGGCAATGCTTGCTGGTGCAGTTGCGTCTTGCTTGCTCACCCTTTACGAGTGGTAATGCTTGCTGGTGTAGTTGCGTCTTGCTTGCTCACCCTTTACGAGTGGCAATGCTTGCTGGTGTAGTTGCGTCTTGCTTGCTCACCCTTTACGAGTGGCAATGCTTGCTGGTGTAGTTACGTCTTGCTTGCTCACCCTTTTTTTTGTTTGGGAAATGGTCAAATAACTAAAAACTAAACTAAATATCCACCCGTGTTTCTTCCGTTGCCTGTGTTGCCAGGGCCACGGTATCCTTTTCAGACTTTCCCGCGACCCCGGCAGGTGCTTGCTCACCCTGGGCAGTCATCCCACAGCCACATTATTGGCTGTCTTTTCGCCGATTACTCTAAATAAAGAGAGGGTCATAAAAGAAAGAAATGAAATATGTTGGACTCATAGTAAAAAAAAAACTGACGACTGAATTACGCCGTCTACAGTTTATTTTTTTAAAACCTTTTTCTAAGGAATGTACTTTTAATTTTAAGTATTTTCAAGCTTAATCCAAATCCTTTGCGTTATAAATAAAACATGCTACCGAAATAATAAATTTAATGATACCTATTGAAAACCCTCAGGTCGTAAATATTTAAAGCTGGCTTTATTAAAGGCCACTCGAAAACTTTCAGATCGGTAATTTGAATCGTAACATAAATGTAGACCACATGAATCTATAGGTACATGTATACAAATAAATAAAGTTCAAAGTAAAGTTAAGTGTCTGTTGGTAATGTCAAAGTTACAGATTTTTACTAAATACATATAAATAAGTAGGTATATACAAGGTGTCTTTTTGCATAATCGTCAAATTCAAGGAGTTAACTATGCTAATGATTCTCGACACGAATCAATAATGTGTGTCGGCATCGGAAATCGGCATGTATGGGACACGCACGTTAAAACGCGGCCCATGTGATACCACACTGTAATTGTCCTTTTACACACACACTACTGCATACGCAATGGGGTAATTCTGTTCTGTGAAAGTGGTGTATTCTAAAATAATGTCAAACTCAGATAACTAAAAAACAAGTATGTATTAATTATTGAGCAGGTATCGTAATTTTATTTGATTATTATCTGTCTTTCATAGCAACCTCATGAAATTTGACGAGGATGCAAAACGATACCTTGTATCTTGTAATTTTTTGGTCTAGATAATAAAGAGTATTCTATTCTACTTATAAAAACATTTCTTTTTTAATTTATGTTTCTGTCTGTTTGCTCCGGCTAATCTCCGAAACGACTGGACTGATTTTGACGGGACTTTCACTGGCAGACAGCTGATGTTATAAGGAGTAACTTTTATATAAATATTTAGAAACAGCCACGCGAGGGAAATATAATTTATAATTAAAGACATTAGGAATGAATTCTAGGTACAAAATAAATTGGTATCATCCTAACTAATATTATAAATGCGAAAGTGAGCTTGTTTGTTTATTTGATATGCTTTCACGGTAAAATGGCAGAACAGATTAGAATTAAATTTGGCACATGGGTAGGCCATAACCTGGATTAGGACATATAATACTTTTTATTACGATATTCTTACGGGATCGTGATTTATGCGGGTAAAACTGCGGCTACTATTTGAATAAACTCGACTGTCATTTTACCCTTGACATTACACAGACAGTTCATACGTAGTGTGATACGATTGATCGTATAAATATAAATATAAAATAATTTTATAAATATAAAATTATATAATTATATAAATCGATTTATTTGACACCAGCTGACCTATTATGTAAAAATCTCACTGTGAAAACTTAGGTTAAGTGAGCTGTCAATAGTGAAAATCCCTAGTATTAAGTGGAATGACAGTACAGTTCAAGCTCACTTCACCTTCGTTATTTCGATGAGATTTTTACAGAATATACTGGTTGGAAATGGCAATATTGCAACTCAGAAAGATGGTATACACTTAAAATATCTAGTATACCACATAGAACTGCTCTTCTGGGCAAATTTTTTTTTGGAATGGCATCTAAAATTTACAATAAAATACCTGTAGACATTTTAAACTCCAAGGAACTTCCACTATTCACATATAAATTGCGATTTTTTTTAATTGACAAAGCCTACTATCACGATATACACGATCCAAGATTTTCTTAATAATTAGTACCTGCTACAATCTGTCACCAATACTATAATCTGTCACTAATTATTTTTCTAAGATTTGCTTTAAAAATGATAACTCAATTTTTTATACTGCATGTTGACATAATTTATTATTGCATGCCTACTAGACAGGACATAATGGATCTGTAATTTAACTTACATCTGCATGCAGATGTATAACCTATGCCCACAATAAAAATATTTGATTTGATTTGATTTTTTCAAATCAATTAAACTAAACGATCACCATTACAATAAATATGACTAATTTATTACACAAAATTACAGCTAGCACATGTCATATTACTTCAATAAATTAATAATTCAACTTTAAATTTTACACGGTGCGATTAAATTGCCAGTATGATACCATAACTTGAAGCAACAATAAAAGTTGCACCGTCTAATCGATGTTTAGACGATGTAAGTCATTTTTTGCTTAAATTTTACACTGAAAAAAAAAACTATCCATTTTTCGGTAATATTCACCGCTTTGGTCAGTAAAAATAGAGCCTATTGTCCAAAGAAGTAAAACTAACTGAAAAAAAACAGTTGAATTATAACAGTAGATTTTACTGTGCATCTCTTAAGCTCTAAATAAGCAATACTTAAAAGAAACTGTTTGTTTCAGTAAACTTTAATGTTCATCCAATCGAAATAACTGTTTAGCTCTTTACTGTTTTTGCCCATTTCAGTGCACTGTCAGTAATCAATTATTTTAACATAAAAATAAGTTTCCTGAACCGTTTCTTTTTTACTGTACAACAACAGTAAAAAGTATCGTTTCATTTTTTTCAGTGTATTGTATGTCACAGGTAATATACTGACATTGAAAGACACTGAAAGATACAAAGCAACCTATGTAATTTCACCCATCTTCACTATCATATTCTGCCTAGCCTTTTCTCAAATATGTTTGGGTTGGCTTCCAATCTAAGCGGATGGAACTGAGTATCAAACTTTTATATGTAGCGACTGCCTATCTGACCTCCACTGCCAGTCATAGTCATAGTCATTTATTCATAAACAAGTAACTTGTATCTGAATTTACATAAAAAATTACACAGTAACACCCACACTCGGTTAAACATACACTCAAATAAATTACATTTGAATTTCATAAATTACATCAACAATTTAAAAATAATTTAATTTTTTTTTTCAGTGCTTCGACATACAGGGTTATTGGAAGATGGGTGCAAAGCTTTAAGGTGAAGATAGTATAGACACTTTAGAACCATTTAAGCCATGGTTGTCTTAGACGAAGTCTTACCAAATTTTTAAGTTTTTTTTCGGAAATTCTCAAAATTTAATGTAAACTGCATAATTATGGCCAAATTGAATGATAAATGAATTATTTTTTTATTTATTTAATTAAAGTAATGATGTGTAAGCAACCAAGCAAAACATGTTTTAGGCTTCTGTGTCATTACACATTTTTTTTACAGATATTTAAAGCTCAAAAAAAATAAAAAATTTGTACAATAGGTACGTCTTTTAAACCTTATTTAAAAAAAAAACGGAGGGTGCTTTTTTTGTTCAAACCTTTTTGAAGACATGCTTGATAATCGCTCTTTCTTTTGAGGTATAATTTATGCGGATATCTTACAAATTATTGAAATTAGGACCTACAAACCAATTCGAGGGAGAAATTTTAAATTTTAGGCAGTCTAACAAAACACAAAATTTTTGCTTAAAATAATACTTTATGTGCTCGAAATGATAACATTGTTCAATTCTAAGAATTTTTGGCACATGCAGGAACCAATTGAGGGGAACCCATTGAGGGGATTCTCTAAACAATGGCCACCGAGCGCGGTGCGACGGCATTTCCAGGTAGAACGCCCAATGAATAGCAAAAAGCGATAAGAGTTGGTTTTTACAGCAAAATGGTCTTAGTTACTGAGGCAACAAAGTCGTTTTTCTTTAGTCAGGGTCAGTCGGTCTGTGATGAAGCCGTTACATCTTTTACTTATTAGTCAAACTACTGCCCTTGTGAGTGGACGTTGTCGTGTTGATTCACAATTTACCGTGTTCAGTTGTAGCCCTTTGCGTTCCTGCACGTGTTGTTTGCGTTAGTTTTGAACTTTTTTGTTTCACCGTGTCCAGTCGTAGCCTCGCGCTCCTGCACGTGTTGATTTTTGACTTAATTGTGTTGAGTTGACATTTAGTGCACTCCTACGCCGTTTTTCTTAATTGTTAAGTGACTATGGCGACTTTTTCCAATCAAGAATATGCGGATATCGTATTTATGTACGGTAGAGCAGACGGCAATGGATCTTTGGCGCGACGGATGTATCAAGAGCGCTATCCGAATCGCAGGATACCGAATGTCCGAGTGTTTTACAACACGTTTCGTCGTCTTGCCCAAGATGGGTTTCACCGCGTGGAACCTGGAGTCAACTCGGGCAGACACGAAACTGCCGTCGACGAAGACATTTTAGCAGCATTTCAAGCGGATCCTACTACCAGTACTAGAGCAGTAGCTCGAAATTTAAACATTTCTCAATGGAAGGTGTGGCATACAATGCACCAAAATGATAAGTATCCGTTCTATGGCAGGGGTGTGCAAGGTCTAGTAGAGCAAGATCCTCAAAGAAGAATTCAGTTCTGCCGTTTCCTCCTCAACAGAGACATCGAAGATGCGTGGTTACTGAAATCAATCTTGTGGACGGATGAAAGTAATTTTTCAAGGGAAGGTATTACAAACTTTCACAACATCCATGAATGGGCCGATGCAGACAACAATCCACATTTTAAGAAGCAGGTGTCATTTCAGATGAAATTCTCTGTGAATGTATGGGCTGGAATAATTGGCAGAACATTGATTGGGCCCCACTTTTTGCCTGATCCATTGAATGGCGAAAATTATTTGCAATTTCTGCAAATTGATTTACCACTGCTGGTAGAGGAATCAGGTGTCCCGATCTTCGAAAGAGACCGAACAGTCATCTTTCAGCAAGACGGCTGTCCAGCGCATTGGACTTTAAATGTAAGGGAACACCTCAACAATTGCTTTCCTGATAGCTGGATCGGCAGGGATGGACCCATCCCTTGGCCCGCTCGCTCCCCAGATCTGACCCCGTTGAACTTTTTCGTGTGGGGCCGGGCCAAGGAACTGGTGTATAACAACATAGAAATAAACACTAGAGAAGAATTGATACAAAGAATAAATTCAGCGTTTGAGACAATGAAGCAGGAGATGATGTTGAAAATAACGACTACAGAAGTTAGAAGACGGGGCCGTGCTTGTATTAGGAATCACGGCCGTCATTTTGAACATGAAAAATAAATAATTTTAATTCAAATGTTGTTTTAATTAGTCTGCGTAAAATAAAAAAATTCTCCCTCAAATTGGTTTGTAGGCCCTAATTTCAATAATTTGTAAGATATCCGCATAAATGATACCTCAAAAGAAAGAGCGATTATCAAGCATGTCTTCAAAAAGGTTTGAACAAAAAAAGCACCCTCCGTTTTTTTTTTAATAAGGTTTAAAAGACGTATTGTACAATTTTTTTATTTTTTCTGAGCTTTAAATGTCTGTAAAAAAAATGTCTAATGACACAGAAGCCTAAAACATGTTTTGCTTGATTGCTTACACATTACTTTAATTAAAAAAATAAAAAATAAATTCATTTATAATTCAATTTGGCCATAATTATGCAGTTTACATTAAATTTTGAGAATTTCCGAAAAAAAAACTTAAAAATTTGGTTAAAAATATTTGGTAAGACTTCGTCTAAGACAACCATGGCTTAAATGGTTCTAAATTGTCTGTACTATCTTCGCCTTAAAGCTTTGCACCCATCTTCCAATCACCCTGTATAATTTACATAATATGGCCAAAGCCTTATAATTTAAAATAATAACAATAAAACAATAGATTGATAGAATTAATTACAAATATTACATTTGTAGTTAGATCAATACGTCAGAATGAACAAAATCCAATAAAATTTAACAACCCATGCTTATCTCAATAAAATTACAATTCAATAAAATTACAGTTCTTCTACAGCATATAGACACTTATTCAATAGGATTTTATTTAGTTTTATTTTGAAAGCGCTATTGTAGACAGCACTTTTTATGTCTAAAGGCAACCTGTTGAATAATTTTAGAGACTGGTATCGTGGACTATGTTTAACAATTCTTGGGTTATGATTAGTAAATGTTTTATTCTTGAAGTCCAGTCTACGGGTCCAGTTACTGGGTATCACTATACGTTTTGGTTACGATACCCTTAGTATAACTGGGTGTCAGGCTTTCGGGTTTCCGACTACCACCCTTGCCTACAACGGCCCAATGTGCTTCCCGGGGTCCGGAGGGATCTCGGTATAATTTAATGTTTCCTTTGCATAGATTGACGCTAAGCGTTCCTAATCTTGATCGACCGATCTGTGCGGCTGCCACTTACACCGGACAGCCACTCTTTAATTATTAATATACACCCTGGAAACCATTCACACATTCGACACATTCTAACCAACTCCCTCTTTCTTTCCAGTAAACCTGCCATTCTTCACGCACGGCATTGAGACCACAAATCTGACGTCATCAGCACACTCCGGTCATTTCATCAGCCACAATGGCACACAATGGACCACTACAGCCATGGTGGCCGGCGCTGGGATGACAGCACCAGTGTTATGTTATATCGTGGACACATATGGTAGGATGACCGGGGTGTTCTCAGTCAGCATGATACAGGGGGTGAGTGAACTTTAGACTTTCCAATTTTTCAGTTAAGTGCTTTGAACATGGCTACTTTCATGTTTAGCACGAATTCTGTGATTCTTTGTACACATTTGCATGCAAAAATGTTATCGTGTGTAAAGGCTCTTAGTTTGGAATACCTTTCAGCTTAAAGCTCTGGCTAAGCTGAAACTAATCCCACTTGGGATGAGGGTCGACATACTATAGCGCCAATCATGTAAATTAACTTGTAGAGGTGTTCAAAGCCGTGAATAGTCGTGTGACTTCTATAACATTAAAACAATCGATGAGCTAAGTAATGTCTCGCGTCTTACGTCTCGCGCCCGTTATGCCTCAGTGTGGCCAGATCTTTGCTGACCCGATAGTCGTGTCCAATTTTCAATTATTAATACAAAAGTACTCATAGAAAAAAGAACGTTCAGTTTTTCCCACATTTGAAAATGTTCCGGGAAACTTTACCAACCTTTCTTTCCATAAAAGCCTAATTCGGACTAATATGTAGGTACATAAAAAAAATATAGCCATATGGGTTCAGCCGCTCATTGTGCAATAATATTATCAACAGTTTACACAAAATTACTTTTTCTTCGTTCATTATACTCTTTTTCAGAAAAAAAAAAGAGTCAGATTCTTTTTTTTTCGGGTGGGAAATTATCAAATAACTTCTCCCGCTCTGGCCGGAGCGGGAGGGTGTGTCAGACTCTTACTGACTAAAACCCACCCGTATTCCTTCCGTTGCCTGTGTTGCCAGGGGCCTCGGTAACCCTTTAGAACTTCTACGCGAAGGTCTTTTATACAATAGGCCGCACATCAGCGATAACAAAACCAGTATGAGCTGGCTTCTTATTTTATTGAAACTTCATACTACGCTTAGCCAGATTATGGTCAAGATTTTATCACCGATATGCAAATAACTATACTTGTATAAAGTATGCTTTGCAAACTAATTATTGAACACAGTATGCACGGCCGCATTCAATCATCTCGTCATAATCCACTTAAAGTTCTATCAACGTATGTATTAGTAATGCAATTCACGGTGGTTGGCTTCTTATAATTGTAATTAGCGTAGATACGTACGTCAATTGCTTTTTATTAGGATTCCGTAGTCAACAAGGAACCCTTATAGTTTCACCATGTCGGTCTGTCTGTCCCTGGCTTAGCTCAGATACTCCTAATACTAGAAAGCTGTAATTTGGCATGGGTGTACATATTAATCACACATTGCGATATTAAAAACTTGAAAAACGTGGGGTTGATATTAAAGTGCCACGTAAAGTGTGGATGATATTTTTTTATTTCGTCTATCTCATGGGTATTGTTGGATAGGCCGTTCAAAAATATTGCGGGTCTATGAACACCATTTTTCGATGCAGAGATCTGTTTACGTAATACTAAGCTTTAAAGTAATATTTTTTGTTAGAGTCAAGTGTCTCCTTGCCAGCTAAATGGTTGTTTTTGGATATGTGAAAAAAATCATGGCAGTACTGATATATTATAACAAAATTATAAGGAAATCTATTCGATCAATTTACATTTGCAGTTGGAGAATTGACCGAGACGTAAATCGGTGTATCGGAGAACATGTTTTTCAACTACAATATTAAGTTTGCTTTTGGGATAAATTCATCCCAACTACTGCTGATATTTAATGGCTGATAGATGATGTTTCGGAAACGTTAACTCTGCCTCAGAAATACGCATCCTGGAGCATATACTCGTTCAATAATAATATCAGCATGAACTGTCCAAAAGTCTGACAATCAGTCTTACCAAGAAGTATCGTGTTAACCAGTAACTGGGTTGTGGAGGTCACATAGGCAGTCGCTCCATGTGGTATTCAGTTGCATCCGGTAACACTAGAAGCCGACCCCAACCTGGGAGTTGGGAAAACGCTAAGCAGATTGATTAAATTGATGTTTCAGATGTGTTAACTCTACGTAAGAAATTACGCATCCTGGCAAAACTGGCGTAGAATATTTATATCAGCGTGTGCTGTCTGACTGCATAAAGAAAGGATAAAATTTTATCTTAGATACAATTCAAAATTCTTTTAATATTACATAAAATTCTGTGTAATATTTTGCATTTGTGTTGCCTGCTGTCTTGTATGGATCAGAATGTTGGGCCACAAAAGGGGTGAATGAAAGGCAATTGCATGCAGCTGAGATGAGAATGCTAAGAGCGATGTGTGGTGTGACACGAATGGACAGAATAAGAAATGAGTACATAAGTGGAAGTCTGAAAGTGGCACCGGTGACTGAAAAGTTGTGCGGAAATCGGTTGTCATGGTATGGGCATGTGATGCGGAGGAATGAGGAAAATGTCGTGAGGAAAGTCTTGAGTATGAATGTCGATGGCTATAAGAGTAGAGGAAGACCAAAGAAACGATGGATGGACTGTGTGAAAGATGATATGGATAGAAAGGCGGTGACTACCGA
The DNA here is from genome assembly GCA_905333075.3 of Atethmia centrago. Lineage (NCBI taxonomy): Eukaryota > Metazoa > Arthropoda > Insecta > Lepidoptera > Noctuidae > Atethmia > Atethmia centrago. Next base: position 24,778,693 of record HG995385.1, read on the forward strand.
GATGACAACTAATAGAGAAGTATGGAAGAAAGCGACATGTTGCGCCGACCCCAAATAAATTGGGATAAGGGCAGGAGAATGATAATGATTTTGCATTTGTGTTACCTACTTCGATTCTCGGTTTAGTCAAGTGACTTTTCAAAAATGTTTAAATGCAGTTTTTACTTTGTACCTACCTACGTATCTTAAAAAAAAAAACTAGCGAACTTTACAGTAGTAGCATATGATGTATACATCTTGGTAATAAGCAACTGAGCAGCGACAGAAATTAACCTTAAAATTTAAAAAGCTAAATACTGAAATATTTATTCGAATATTTATTCATTACCAGTGGTCGCCCACTGGTCAAAATGCGACCCCTTCTACTTACAATCTATATAGGTAGTACTTACTAATTTCATGAGTACAGTGATTCCATGCTGTTATAAAGTACTTACTTATTCCATGCTCAAACTATCATTTCCTGTCTGCACATTTCCGTTCTTTTTTCCGAATCCCTCCCACAGAAAGTGAGAGGAACGATGTTATACCTCAAACGAATGATTTTTTTGAGAAAAAATAGGTAACATCTATATTTTAGGGTGGACTGCCTACAAGAGTAGGGCTCCACTAGGGCCGATGCTTGCCGGGGTCGTGGGAAAGTCCGAAAGGGATACCAAGGCCTCTGGCAACACAGGCCATGGAAGGAACACGGGTGGGTTTTAGTCAGTAAGAGTCTAACACACCCTCGGGAGGATGTGTCTCTTACTGAATCTTACGCTCCGCCCAGAGCGCGAGAAGTTATTTGATAATCACCCACAAAAAAAAAGGGTGGGCAGCCGGGCCCGGTTCAACTTTCCACACTGTTTAAGTAATATTTTTTTATGGGCCTATTCAATACTTTAGTGCCGACTTTTTTTACAATCATCATCATCATCATTTCAGGCGAAAGACGTCCACTGCTGGATATAGGCCTCCCCCAAGCACCGCCACTTTGACTGGTTTTGTGCTTCCCGCATCCAGCGGATTCCTGCAGCCTTCACAAGGAGGCCTTCCAACGCTACGTCTTCCGGTACGCGGCCGCCACTCCAGAACCTTTCAGCCCCATTGGCCATCTGTTCTGCGAGCAATGTGCCCTGCCCACTGCCACTTAAGTTTGACAATTCTTCGGGCTATGTCGGTAACCTTGGTTCGCCTGCGGATCTCATTATTTCTGATTCGATCACGTAGGGAAACTCCAAGCATAGCCGTATGCTTGGAGTTTTTTACAATAAACATACGTAAAACAAATCTGCGTTCACAGCAAAATATTCACTGGGAACAAAGAGTACCAAACTCGCTAGACGCCAAAGACCGTTCAATGGCAATCATTAAATTAACAAATTCAATTAGCATTTAATGGCTAGTTAATTCGGTTGAGCTATTAACGGCAATGTTTATAGCCGACTTAATTTGGGCGCGACTTTGCCTTTATTTTAGATAAAGTCCTTATTTTATTTATACAAAAAGTTAAAATATAAATGTGAAAATCCCCCGAAACAACCAAAAACCTCTAAAAAGTAAAAACAATATATATTATAGGCCTTTTAAGTTTAATATAAATAATAATAATAACTTGCAGGTAATATTTAAATCCAAGCGTCGTCGCGGCGGGGGACGGGTAATGAAAATAGGAAGGTGACTTTTTAGCAGCTATACTTTCTACAATAGCATACATTCGTTTTTGCTAGGTATAAGCCTCGTCTTTTTGGCGTTTTCATTAGCCGTCCCCCGACGCGGCAACCGTAATCAGCCTGTAAAGTACCCACTGCCGGAACACAGGCTTCCTCTCTGTGAGAGGGAGTGGGCCATAATCCACCACTCGGGCTCGGTGCGGACTGGTAGATATCACATGTCTGTCGCGACGACGCTTGGTTCAAAATCTTACATAAAACTTATATTTAAATTTACAAGGGCTTACATATTATATTTTTACTTTTTAGAGGTTTTTGTTGTGTTGGTTTTTTTTATATTTAACTTTTATTTCCAGGTTTTTAAACTTTATGTATTACTAGTAGACAACCAAAAATGTGGCTGAATTTTATCTTTTTTTTTTTTTTTTTTTTATTTGTGATGGGTTTGCTCTTTCTTCTATTGAAGAACTTTGATATTTAATAAAAATGTTAACATTTTGAGTAACCATTAGATTATTATGACCCTAACCGCTTAACATGTGCTCGTCAAAACGCATCTTATGAGCCCAAACATAAGTTAGAGGCTGTACACCGTTGAGGAGTTCCTCTGGCGGGTTGGGTATCCTGCAGGATCCTGGTGATGCCTGTGCATCAGGTTTAAATGAACATACTTTCGAATCGATCAGACCTGTGAAATTTATGATGCTGATCTTCAAGCGGCTGCGCAGATTTTCTAAAAACATAGCTATTAACACCCTCGATTAAGAAATCAATCACAAAAAAAAAAAAATACTAAATCGGTTCATCCGTTCATGAGCTATGATGCCACAGACAGACACACAGATACCCAAATACACACTATAAACTTATAACACCCCTCTTTTTCGTCGGGGGTTAAAAAATAATGAAAGGAGCTGCTTCCAAAATTACTTTTTTAATAGAAATTAAGTTGAATTTGTTAATGTCCGTATTTGTTAACGGAGAAAAGCGTAAAATTGAAAAATAATTGCTCTCTGAAATAATCTTAACAAGAAGACGATTTATTTTCTGAAAATAATGATGATTATTTTTAAAGTTAACTACTTTAACACGTTTTAGTCAAATAATTAATTGCATCTAAATTGAAATACGAATACTTTGATGAACTTTGTGGATGCTGCATGTTTTTTTATTTAGAGATTACATATTGGTTGTTTATTTTGCCCGAAGGATTGTAATTCAAATTAAAAACAATCAGATTTGAAAATATTTCAAATAATAGACATCCAGACTCAAAATATTTAGACAATTATAATTGTCTAAATATTTTGTAAGCCAGAGGAATCATTTCCGTTTTTTCTAAACTGATTTATATTTTCTTTCCAGATATCACTAGTCCCTCACTTCCTGCTCAACAAAAAGAACATGTTCAATGTCGAAATTATACTCCACGTACTGGCCGGTATATCTTCAGGAGGACTATTCACAATCCTACCAATCTACATCAGAGAAATCACCACACTAAGAGGGTTCTCTGTCCCCCTTCTAATGGTGATGACAACTGCTGGTTACATGACAAAAATGATAGCTATGGAAGTGCGCCTTTATCTAATGTTGGCTCTTGTGATGGTCCAGTTTCTGTCTATCATGGTGATGGTGGAAAGCCCCAGCTATTTGGTGATGGTGAAGAAATATGAGGTGAGTGTGGTATTTTTTACATTCTTATTAATAGCAATACCAGCATACGATTTGTATAGAATCTAGTTTATCTAAATAAACAGACAGGTGTGCTGCTGGAGTGTTTTTTGAGCCACTTCTTCTTCCCAGCTAAAGCACTAGGAAGTGGTGAGGGGCGGGCGTTTTTGGGGGATTGTCTAATGTAATTTTGACGTTCGAAAAGTGCTGTGCTTTTGATTTTGCTACGAACCAGCAAAAAAAAAGATTGAAGTATACAGGCTCTACGTAAGTGGTAACCACTCTCAAAGCATTTCGCATTTCTACAACGACTGTCAACAGGATTGACATAAGCTTTTCCGCAGATGGCACCACTGATTGATAACGTAAATTTTTGAACGAACTTATAATTTTTAATTGCTTATAATTGCGCTCTCACATTGGATAGCTATTCAAATTGAAGGGATTCAATTATTTTTATGTTGGCACAAAGCATATAATGCGAGCCTTAACAGAAAAAAGCCATCCTGGCTTTTTTCTGTTAAGTTGGTTTCTTATCAGCCAATCGTGATTAAGTCAGTTCCATACATTTTTGACTTTTTCATCATCGTTATTGCTGATAGAATTTCACTTTGAATTTAACTTCAGATCAATTAATACAATAGACTTATCCAAACAGGTACTTTGATAAATTATTTGTTTCACCTAAACTGCTTGCGGCAAAAATGTTCTCACACAAATATTTTTCATGTTCCATAGCTGTATTGAATGCCTGTACTTCTAAGCTGAGCGTCAGGTGTATAGTCATGGTTTTTATCTTCCATAAGTAAATAGTACGTTCATGATTCTATCCTTTAAGTTAGAAACTGAACAGTGCTAGTACATTCTGCAGAGGAAATCCATTCTAATAATATGTAGGTCATCATCATCATTTCAGCCGAAAGTCGTCCACTGCTGGACATAGGCCTCCCCCAGCACCGCCACTTCAACCGGTTCTATGCTTCCCGCATCCAGCGGATTCCTGCGGCTTTCACAAGGTCATAGGTCCACTTTGTAAGAGGACTTCCAACGCTACGTCTTCCGGTACGTGGTCGCCACTCCAGAACCTTTCGGTCCCATCGGCCATCTGTTGCGAGCAATGTGCCCCTGCCCACTGCAACTTAATTTTGGCAATTCTTCGGGCTACGTCGGTAATCTTGGTTAGCCTGCGGATCTCTTCATTTTTGTTTCGATCACTTAGGGATACTTCAATCATAGCCCTGTCCATTGCTCTTTGGGTGCCTTTAGCTTTCTAATAAGGCCCATTGTGAGCATGTAGGTATTTATTTATGTATTCAATGTGTGAAAGAAGATAGACTACCGAGATGATGAGATGATGAGAGTGACTACGGAGATGACCACTAATAGAGAAGTATGGAAGATAAATACATGTTGCGCCGACCACAAGTAAACTGGGATGAGGGCAGGAGAAGGGTGGAAACAGAGGTGTCCCAGTGGTAACAGCCGCGAGTTACTTACGAGTTGTAAGTCGTAGTTTTGAACCCAGAAAGGCGCTTTACTTTGTGTAAATTATTTCATCACCAGTGCTCTCAAAACGGTGAAGGAAAACATCGTGAGGAAACCGGTATGTCCTAAACCAAAAATTTGAAGACACGTGACATCCACCAATCCGCACTGGGCCCGCGTGGTGGATTACGATTCACTACCTCTCACTGAGAGAAGGCCTCTGTCCCAGCAGTGGGAACATTTATAGGCTAATTAAGTAAGGGTATGAGAATGAGTATGATGATCATGTCAATCCAATACCAATACTTATCCAATACTTTTCCATCACCGTAATCGCTGATAGAATGTCACTATGTCTAGGCCCTCAGGTTAGATAAGTCAGAAAAGACCGGCCAAGTGCGTCGGACTTCGCACATTTAAGGTTCCGTACAAAATGTAGAATTTAAGCCGTCCGTATGGCAGAATTATTCATAAGCAGTATAGCAGGCGTCGTGTTATGTTACCAGTATGATCTAAGTCCGGAAAATCAGGAAATCATAAATTTTATTTTGTAGACGGATGTGTAACCGCAGTTTGTTGTTATTTGAAGACAGGAAGACGCTGTTTCCTTGACTTGTGATATAAACCATGAAACGTATTTTGCATGGAGAATCTGATTTATTAGTATGACTGACTAAAATTTCACTAATTATAAATATGCAGATATCGAAAGAGAAGATTAAAGTATGCACTATCTTCCTCGGCTAGCTTTTTCCACAACGATGTTGGGTCCAGCTTTGAGTCTAACCGGATGCAGCCGAATATCAGTATTTTACATGGAGCGACTGCCTATCTGACCTCCAAAATCCACTTACTGGGTAATACGATACGCCTTTGTATGACTGGTTGTCAGACTGTCGGGCTTCTGCCGAGCCGTAACGATATTGTCAAAGATACACGAATGACAGCCAGGAGCAACGCCTTAACGTGCATTCCTAGACACGGAGGGTCACTCATACACTGATCAAACACGGCAAGCATAGCTTAACATCTCGATCGAACCGTTCGGCTGTTATTACATAGCCACAAGCTACATACTATATTTCTAGTATAAGCTGAACTCTCATTGTACGGAAAGCCTCTTCAATAAGTGGTCAGGTTATACTGGAAATGTATGGCTTGATGTGTCGTCGTGTGTCTAGTACACACGACATATAAAGTTATGGGTTTCAATAATAAAACCGGTCAACTGCGTGTCGGACCACGCACAACGAAGGGCTCCGTAGTTGGGAAGTTGAAATGAATTTATCCCAAAAGCAAATTTATAAGTAGTAGTAGTTGAAAAACATTTTCTCCCATTCATCGGTATACAATATGTAACAAAAACCCTGTTGTTCCTTTTAGGAACGTATACATTTACCTATAAGCAGAACATTGATGAAATTATAATTTAAAAAAAATAAGCATTGGCTAGTCGAGAGGTCAAAATCAAATAACTATTAAAATCGACACATCGACATTTAAAAAATGTTTAGAGTATCTGATTTTACAAGTACATCTTTATTTCGCTAAATAGCCTACTAGCTCGGTGGCTTTCTTTGAATGCGACAAAAGATGCCGTTAAAAACTTCCGCCACGCATGTCAGCGGGTCGGTACCACGTGCCTACCTACCCCGCCGCCCCGCCACCCGTCTCCCTGCAAGTCACTTTACTTCCTTAGTCTCCCGCGCAGCTTAGTTCCGAACGGATGTTATTGTTGACCTACGTAGTGAATGAATTGTGTTTTGTTTACGTAAATGTTGACAATGTCTTATTCTAACGTAGAATATTTTAATATGTTGATGTGGAAATGTGACTGCAATTATGCAGAAGTACGCAGACTCTACCAAGAACGTTTTGCGATCATTACCGTCGGCGATGGCATACCAACGTTTGCACATACGTACGTACAATACCGGCAATGTGCACGGGCGAAACCTGACATCGAGCTGACGCAGGCAGACCGAGGACTCGAGACAGAAGTCTTGGACTTGTTTGAGCACGATCCAACGCGAAGTACACGCTCAGTGGAACACGAACTCGGAGTAAATCATATGCGCGTTAGGAGAGTACTCAAAGAAGATGGCCAGCACCCATTTCACTATTGTCGCGTCCAATCACTACTTCCCTCCGACTATGAGCCAAGAAGTGTAGAGGTACAAGGTGGTCATATCGAACAGCAACTCCGTGGCCATCAAATAGATATCATAATAAATTAATGCATTAAAATTTAAATAGGTACATCAGGTTTTATGTGACAGACGCGGCGAATTTGTTTTTTTTTTAACGTAGTGAAGTGTTAAATGTAGTTTTAACAATTATCAATTGTGCTTACAAATACTGTGTAAACCAAGATTTTCAAAGATTAATTCGTTAAAGTGATACTGATAAACAACAGCTGACAAGGTGCGTTTCTACACGAACTTGTGTAGAAAAATAGGTAGATAATCGGCGGCGCGGCGGCGCCGATCAAAGAGAGGACGGGAACGTTCTATCCACTTCTGGTTTCGCGTCATCGCTTCATGCAGAATTGCAGAGGTAACAAATCGATTAAACATTACAAATATTAATAATTAAATATTTTTTTTATTTTTTTTTATTGAACAGTTTTTTATAAATGACTTGATTTATCGCTTAGTAAACCGATTCTTAAAACGTAGGTAGTACGTAACAACAGGGTTTTTGTTACATATTGTACGCCACAGTCAATTCTGCAACTGCAAATTTAAGTTGGTCGACTATTACTCATTAACTTGTAAAGCCCACTTAGCTGTGATACTTTTCCTTTTAATTTCTTTATATGTACTTACTACTGCCATGATTTTTTCAAATCTCCATAATCAACCATTTAGCTGGCAGGGGGGGAGGGGATACTTTAATCTATCAATTTTTTTCACTTTAATGTTTAATATTACGCAAACGGACGTCGAATAGAAAAGTGGTGTTTACAGACCCACAATTTTTGAGCGGCCTATCTAAAGATACCCCATGCCATGGTATAGGCGAGAAAAAAATATCATCCCCACATTACGTGCAAGGGATACTTCCCTACCTCCCAAAAAAAAAAAAAATAAGATTTTATTTTAGTACTTTGTCGGCGTGATTAACATGTATACCTATGCCAAATTACAGCTTTCTAGTACTAAGTGTTTCTGAGCTACAGCGGGGACAGACAGACAGACGGATATGGCGAAACTATAAGGGTTCATTGTTTTCTACCATTGAACCCTAATAAAATCTGAGACCTATAAATTACTGACTGACATTCTTCCATGCCAATAACTATTGGGTAACGACTTATCATTTAACGTTTAAGCTCTAAACTAAATAATTCACACAAACATGTGATATTGAGGAAAGTATTTTTAGTGTCAGGAAAATTAGTTCTGTACTGTTAATTATTTTTCTAAAAATATCTTGCAGCGAATGAACGCTGTGAACTTTTTGAACAAGCAAAATAAATATTTGGTTTTTAGACGTCATGTGAGTTTAAATCGGTAATCTGTTTTGCAAACAACGTCATCAATAATTATTTTTATTTGTTAATGTTATCATTCTGTTTTTTTAATCACTTACAATTAAATTTTGGTTATTATTATTGTTATGTGTGAATTAACAAAAATTTTTTTTTTCTTTTAAATTGTAAATGTCTTTTTTGGCTTTATAATATTTTGTAAAACTATAAATAGTGCATGATGTGTTAGCCTGTAAGTAATTGTTCCACTTATAACGTTTTTAAATAATGTTAAATGTATTGTGTAATCAATTGTTGCCTAACCTAAATAAATAAATTAAAAAAAATAATAAAAAAATACATACGATACAGTTAAAATATTTGATCGGTTGACATTGATGACATTTATGAGATTATTTTAAACGTAACAATTTTTAGGACATTTACACCCACACACACCACACCTACATTGCATAACACACTATCGATCACAATCTGAATGATTTGAAGTATATTGCTAATACATTGCTTAATTTTTTCGAAAAATTTGTCTGCTCAACAACATAACAACGCAATGAATGTTGTTAAAATGTCAAAATGAAAACCATTGCTACTTATAGTGTTTTATGACCTGCTGCTGGGGAACCTGCTGGTACCCCAACGGTCATTGGAGCCATAGAACCTATGAGCGTTGGAGCCATAGAACCGATGAGCGTTGGAGCCATAGAACCGATGAGCGTTGGAGCCATATAACCGATGAGCGTTGGAGCCATAGAACCGATAAGCGTTGGAGCCATAGAACCGATGAGCGTTGGAGCCATAGAACCGATGAGCGTTGGAGCCATAGAACCGATGAGCGTTGGAGCCATAGAACCGATGAGCGTTGGAGCCATAGAACCGATGAGCGTTGGAGCCATAGAACTGATGAGCGTTGGAGCCATAGAACCTATGAATGTTGGAGCCATAGAACTGATGAGCATTGGAGCCATAGAACCGATGGGCGTTGGAGCCATAGAACCGATGAGCGTTGGAGCCATAGAACCGATGAGCGTTGGAGCCATAGAACCTATGAATGTTGGAGCCATAGAACTGATGAGCGTTGGAGCCATAGAACCGATGGGCGTTGGAGCCATAGAACCAATGAGCGTTGGAGGCATAGAACCGATGAGCGTTGGAGCCATAGAACCAATGAGCGTTGGTCGTGTTCTAGAGTGAAGACCATGAATCGGCAAATGTAAGGGTAGGACGTTTGGCAAATGTCAGGCTAGGTAGAGCGACTATCTTCGCACGGTGGCTGGTAGCAGCTGGATGAGAGTTCGGAAAATCGAGTAGAATGGCATACAATAGGAGAAGCCTATGTCCAGCAATGGACTGCTGTGTGCTGACCGTGATGATAATGAACGAGGAGGTAATTTATAAACAAATTTATATTAATAACCCGATTAAAACAATGCCAAAGTAAATATAATCCTGTTTAATAACAAACAAGAATCAATTTGCAACGATACAACACAAACTATTTCAAAATCTTCAAAACTAAAAACAAAACGACTTGGAAACAAAAAAAAAAAATAAATACGACTCCAATGATCTAGTCGTACTGAATATTTCTTTCTTTTCTTTTTATTGAAACTCCGATGCAGTCGATTAAAAACGTGTTCGGAATAAGACTGCGCTTGCTGCAGTTACGACGTATTTGCTAGAAGTTGCATTGATTTTAAATACCCTTATTTTAAGAATGTTAATGGCATTACTACCCGACTGCCCCAGAAGGAGAGTAACGTTTTTCGAGAGTATGTATGTATGTATATGTCTATTTGTTTAGCACGCTCTGTAGCCTAAACGGCTTGATGGATTTTAACACAAGAGGTGTCGTTAGATTCGTCTTAATTCTGGGAGTGACATAGGCTATATATATTATATATGCAAATACAATAAAAAAGGGAGGAGAAAGTTTTTTTTTTAAATAAATGACAAAAATATTGATAAGTATCAAATAATAACTAGTAATAAGACAATTCTTTAAATATTAATAAAACTAAAAAAGCTTGAAATAAAAAAAAAATATTTAAAAAACAAAAATCCCGACTGCTAAAACACGTATTTCAAAAGAGAAAAACAAGCATTATAATCATTAGAATTTTAAATAACCTGAAACATGGTGTAGCTATTGTTTGTCCCTCCGGCAATACCAAAATTCTATAGATTATATATATTTTTTTAATAATTGTTTTTTTTTTGTACGATAAATACCTATCAATAAAAAGGAATGTAGTTTTGTATTACATTATTTGTCCCTCTAAGGCCGTTTGTGCACTACACAGAATATTACGGCCAGTTCGATGTTCAAACACGTGCACATCCAGGAAATTATTCATGTGACGGATTTCGTATCCAGGAAGTAAAAATCCGAGTACAGTGTCCATGCCTTAGAAAAGGGACTCCGTGCCAGAATCTGTGTTTTCCGATGGCTTTTTTTGGGAATCTAGGCAAGCTTGCACCATTGTCGACCACATCAACGCTAGACTAAAGCTAGACTAAAATCAGATGCTTAATTCGAGTAAAGGACAAAACGGAACCCTTATGGATCACTCGTGTGTTTGTCTGTTCGACGGTCACAGCAAATTTGCTCCAAATGTACTAGACCGATTAACCCTTAACCACGTTTTTTTTTTTGAGGTTGGCAAATCATCAAATAACTTCTCCCGCTCTGGGCGGAGCGGGAGGGTGTGTCAGACTCTTACTGACTAAAACCCACCCGTATTCCTTCCTGTTGCCTGTGTTGTGGGGACCTCGGCCCCGCGACCCCGGCAGGCATCGGCCCTAGGCATTGGCCCTAGTGGACCCCTACCTATGTGCTGACGACATCTCTTTGAGGCGCGCGTGGAATACAACGCGCCGTCGACCCGGGCCTGTCCTTACCGGACGGTGAGCTACCCATTGCTCACCGTCCGCAAGCCCGCGCCTACGGTGGCCGGAAATCTACCCGGGTGTCCCCACGGGTCCCTGTCCCCAGTGACTCCTTGCGGGCAAAACCCCTGGCCCACAAGATCTCCGCTTGGAGGGCGGTCTTCGCCGCTCTGTACCCCTCGTACAGCTCCGCCTGAATGGCTTCCGTATCCGGAGGTTTGATACGGAGCCTGCGGTGCCTGGTATACAGGCGTCGCGCACACGCAGTGCGCAGAGCCGTCAGCTCCTGCGACCACCAGTACACCTGGCGCGAGGCACGTCCAGGCTGGATCCGGGGCATTGCCACGTCACATATGTCGGACATGGCCTCCCGGAACCACTCCGCCTCGTCGTTGATATCGGCAGGCCTGTCCGGTGGTGACACGCAGGCCTGCACGATCGAGGCTTCTTGGAGGAGCTCCCGGTCCAGCTGCTTCAGCGCCCACCGCGGACCACTCGGGGCCCGTCGGACCGGCGCGTCCGAGGTCTGGGCGGAGACGTCGAACCGGACATACCGGTGATCGAAATAAGTCTCCACCCCCTCCATGACGCGCCAATCAACTACACGCGGCGACAGAGCGGGGCTGCAGAACGAGATGTCCACTACTAATTCACCCCGCATCCACACACACGTGGGGACAGAACCCCGGTTTAGGACGACCAGGCCTGTCTCCAGAGCCCAGTCCTCCACCATCCTGCCCCGTGTGTCCGTTAACCGGGAACTCCAAGCCAAATTCTTGGCATTGAAGTCCCCGAGGACGACCACGGGGAGGGAACCAAACCCGACGACGACGTCTCTCAACTCTGCAAGGGAGTTGTGGAACTCGGCAAGAGTTCGGTTCGGAGAGAAGTAGACCCCTTTTTTTTTGTTTTTTTTTGAGGGTGGGAAATCATCAAATAACTTCTCCCGCTCTGGGCGGAGCGGGAGGGTGTGTCAGACTCTTACTGACTAAAACCCACCCGTATTCCTTCTTGTTGCCTGTGTTGCGGGGGCCTCGGTGACCCATAAGTACCTTCCCGCGACAGAAGTAGACCCCTACCACGACAATCTTCCCGAACCGTGCTGCTTCGCAGCCCCGTCCTCTCTTGACGGCCTCGAGAGACGGGGTACCGGCGGCGGCCGATGAAATTAGGGTCACTGATCCGCTCAGGTCCTCCACACAGTCATCCCTGGGCGGTACAAAGTACGGCTCAGCGACCACGGCGATGTTAATCGACCACTGCGCCATGCTCTGGAGCAACAGATCCTGAGCGGTGGCGCAGTGGTTCATGTTCACTGGAGGAGGCGTAATGGGGCCATTATTGGCACTCCATGTCAGCCCCCTCTTGAGCCTCCTTCCCAGCCCCCTGAGAGGGGCCTGCCGCAGCGGCCACGGTGGCGACGGCGACGACGGCGGTAGTGGAGGCGGCAGCGGCGGTGGCAGTGGTGGCGGCTGCGGCGGTGACGGCGGTGGCGGAGGGCTTGCCTCTGACCCTGGCTTTGGCGGGTGGGGCGTAGGCCTTGTCCCCCATCCGGTGCTCGGCCAGCTTGCCAGCTGCCGCACATACGGCACAGTGCAGCGTGGCATTGCACGAGCCAGCCTTGTGCACGGGCAGGCCACAGCGGTAGCAAATACCGCTGCGGTCCACCTCCGAGGTGCAATTCGCTTGCACGTGGTTGCCCACCTGGCAGCGGAAGCACCTCAGAGGTCTGGGTTCCAGCAGGTTCACCTGCGCGGAAACCCAGCCCACCAATAGCCGTTGGCCCTCCCCGGTAATTTTTCTGGCCGCCGACACGAGGCAGCTCACCATAACAGTTTGCAGCCCCGTGAAGTCAGGATGGATGGTGCCTGCCTTCACCTGCTCGGCAGTGCACCCCCCGGTCCTAACCACTGCGGCGACCACCTTCTCTTCAGTCGCGGATTCGTCCAGGCCCGTGATGCGCATGCTAGCGCATTTGGTGGGCCTGGACACTCGGACCTCGTCCGCATTTAGTGATGCCCTAATCCTTTCGGCCAGGGCGTCAGCGGCCGGGCCACTGGCCTTACCGGGGACCTCCACCATTCGGGCCCCAGTCGCCGTTACCTTCATTTTGAGGCCTTTTGCTGCGCCGAGCTCCTCTAGGCGCACCGCCTCACCCACCTTCGCCATAACCGTTCTATAGGACACGCCCTTCTTTACCGCATCCGGCTGCAGTGTGATCACTACAGCTGCGGAATTCGGGGCGCGGAGCCTAGCCGCGGTGGTGCGCTCCTTGCGCCGCTGCCGCCTCTCCCTCTTTTTGGCCGCTCTCTTTGCCTTAGCCGCTTTCCTCTTCTCTCCGGCTACTTGCCATTCGGCATCGGCCGGAAGAGATTTAGGAGGCAGGGGCGGCCGTCTCGCCACCTGGGCCGATGCCCTCGCCGCCAGGGTTGGAACCCTCGCCGTCGGGGCTGGAGCTCTCGCTGCTGGTGCTGGGGCCTTCGCCGCCTGCGCAGTCGCCGCACCCTTTGGCTGCCCCGACGAGCCCCGTTTGGCCGTGGCACCTGCGGCGGCTGCAAACGAGGCCGGTTTCCGCTGGACCGCCTCCAGGGCGGAGAAACGACTCAGCAGGGAAGCCATTTCCTGCCGCACCAGGGTCAGAACCCGGTCGTCTACAGGCATGGGCCGTCCCTGTCCTTGCTGCTGCCCCCCTTGCGGCTCCATCCGGGGGCCGGCTCCTCGGAGCCCAGCCAGGTCCGCCCGGAGCTTCTCGTTCTCCTTTCGGAGAAGCTCCATTGCGGCTGTCAAGCGGGCGATCTCCGCCCGCATCTCGGACAAACTGTCCTGAGGAGGCCCGACGTGAAGGGCCTCCGCTGCCGCCACAATAGAGGCTGTGGCTGCGGCAATGGCCTGATCCTTAGAGGACCTAAGCCTCTTCACGGATACCGCCTTGATCGCGCCAGCCACGACCTCCACAAACCTGTCCGCACGCTCTAAATTGGAGCCGCCAGCGGCATCCGGTTCACCACCTGAAACCTCTGAGAGGTGGCGCCTCTCGGCTCGCTGGGCTGGCTTGGCTGGGCTGGCTGACTGTGCTAGGCTCGCCAACCTCCCTGGTGGTGGACCCTCTATCCACAACTTTCCCTCGTCGGGCCCCCCCGCCGGCTGGAGTGGATCTTTTGCCGCTCTTTCTGGCTCAAGACCCACTCGTCGGAGGACGACCCCGAGTTGGGGCGCTTGCGAGTCCTAATGGACTACAACTACGAAGTTGCAGATGACACTACTCCTCAGCTATTCATATCCTCGCCGCGCACCAAAACTTGATATTAGAGGAATTTTTATAGAGGTTATCTTCCTCGCAATCCGGACGACCAAGCCAAGATCCTCGTCCCGTTCCAAGCCACAAAACATGACTGTGGTCTCTTTACGGATTACGATTTCGACGGTGGCAGGCAGAAGAATCGATTCTCCCGCTGCTAGCTCGCTGGCAGTGTAAGTGCACAGCAAGCCCCGCCACTCTTCGCCCACTCGACCTGCCCTCTGTAAGCAGAGAGGGGAGTGGACGACTGACGATCGAGCATGAAGCTCTCCGCCACGCAGAAATTCGCCACGGTCAATACCCTCTCCGTAACATAGAGAGACTATTGGCCGTGCCCAGGATGCACCGGCCCGACGACTGCTTTTTCCCCCAAACGTATTCGAAGGGAACCAGCAGCAATCAGGCACACGAGGAGGTTTTCTGCACGCACCCCAACCCTTAACCACCTGACGCCGGTCTCAGAGACTCTGGTAATTTTGTTTTTCAAATCATTCCGTTACTATGCAAGCGACGCAATTGCGTGTCCATGTACTTTTTCTCCTACCCCGACAGTACGCCCCGTGCGCTCGAGAGCTTCAGACATGCGCGCATTAAACATTTTAGGTAATTTATATTTCGTATGCGGTCCGTGAAACCGACGTCAGGTAGTTACGTTAATTTGGTTATACTGTATATTTTTTTTTACCCAGGCAGTTTTGATTCTGGTATCTTCAATAGAAGGTACGCCAGAAATGTGACACCTGATAATTGGTTCAAATCAGTGCAGCTTATGAATGAGCTAAAAGAAAGGCAACTGACCCTAGTGGAAACATTAAAGAAAAACAAACTTGAAATCTCGCCTCAGTTTCTTCCTAACCGTCATCGAGAAGTTGGGTCAGAAATTTTCTTTCTCAACAGTATGCTAAATTGACGTATTTTGTACCAAAGCAAAACAAATCCGTGCTTTTACTGTCCAGCATGCACCACGCACCTAATTCAAATTAATTCAAATACTCAAAAATCAGAAATGATCATGTTTTACAATAGCACAAAAGGCGGCTCTGACATGCTAGACCAGAAATGCGCAATTTATTCACGTCTCGAAGAACTCAACGATGGCCGATGGCAATATTTTATAGAATTATTGATATATCTGCAGCAGCGAACGCGTATACTATCATTAACACGAACCAAGCTCAGTCAAAGACTGAATTTCATAAAAAATTGGCAGTAGACCTTATAATACGTATAAAACTTCAGGGAACACACAAAGGGAACTTCAGTACACCATTCAGAAATTTTAAATTCATTCCAGAATTTTCAGTTTTTGAAGTAATGGGTCACTTCAACAACACAAAAAATTCTAATTAAATGACAAACGCAAGACATGTTCAACCAGTGACCCTAAGAAAAATCCGCTTACATGTGTTTTGCATTAATTGTTGTCGCAACTTGTGGGTTGAGATTTTATAATGATTGTGCCTTAATCGTACCAAAAACTATTTTAAGTTAGAGATTATATATCGAACTTGTCGTGAATAAGTAAAAACTATTGAGTTATAGTGAAAGGCGAAAGGCAGGCTTGTATGGGGCTTTCGTACAGCTAATAAAATTTCGTGTTTTGGGATATTTTTTGTTTTAATTGGTAGTTAATACGATAGACAAGCCTTTTTTAAATTCTTGGATTTTTAGAACTTGGGACGTATCGATACCTTTAGGCTCAAAGGGCGTAACCGCCATTTTGGCCAAAATGGGCTTTTAATGCAGTCATACTTAGCTTTTCGTCCTCTTTCGATTGGTATATTTAAAATTTCGATATTCGCAAAAAAGTGGTGAATACAGCCACAATATTTGGATTGCTAAACGTTGATTTTCTTTAAATTTAGGCCGTAAACGATAAATATTTCATTTTTCATTTCCGCAAACGTCGTAACAGGTAAACAAAATTATAAACTTGGAAATATATCCTGTGATCTGACTCTTTTGGCGTTTACGCCTCTAGCTGTTTTAGAATTTTGTTCATACTTGTCTTATACAACCCGAGATCTTATCAAGTTTGGTGGTTACGCCCCAAAATTTACTAAAATATTTACAATTTGGCTTATACGCCCTATTAAAATACTTTTGACGAAGCATTCATCCCAAGGTTTTGTAGAGGTCGGTGGTTACTCTTCCAGATGCTTTTTAACTATTAACAATTTGACCTATACGTCCGATTATTATATTTTTTTACGAAAGCGTCTTGTACTATAAACTTAAAGTTTTATGCTATTGTTCGGCCCTAAATCACCTACGTAATAAAGTAAAATATCGTTTATCTTACTGTCTTCCAAGGCAAAAGCGTGCGACGTGATTGTTCTGTGAGTTTTTACTTGCCACTCTGAACATCAGCCAAAAATACTTACAATTAAGAACGCTCAAGAAGACATGGCTAAAAAAGACATGAGAAAACCAAATGTCACAGCTAGATATACAGAAGCTGCTAAAAATTTTGTTACAAAATTTATAGAGCAATTGCCTGTACTTCCATCTCATTACAGTAAAACGAAAAAGAAGCAATAGAATGTATTTGCCTCAAGAGTTTAAGAACACTGCGCATATTTATCGCATTTATTTAGAAAACTGTAAAAAAGATAGCCATGAAATGGTGAGTGAGGCTATATTTAGGCAGATATTTCAAGGGTATAATATTATAAGCGTGCATACGCCTAAAAAAGATAAGTGCGTTTTGTGCACAAAATACGAAAACAATAAGGAAAAGAATAATCCTCAAGACGCAGAGCTATTAAAAGCGCATCTTGAAGAAAAGAATGGCACTTATAGAAGATTTATATTTCACCAGAACCTTAAGCCACTTACTGATGATACCATTACTGCTTCTTTTGACTTACAAAAGGTTTTGAACACTCCCCATGGAGAAAGCATGTTGTTATACTATTCACGAAAATATTCTGTGTACAATTTTACTCTTTACGAGAGTAACACACAAGATGCTTTTTGCTTCACCTGGGGTGAGTGTGATGGCAAACGTGGTAGCAATGAGATTGCTAGCTGCCTAATCAAATATCTTGTTGAAGTAGATAGAAGAGGTGTGAAGATTCTTTTATTGTACTGCGACTCATGCAGTGGCCAAAACAAAAACAAAACAGTGTTGGCAGTCTTTAATCACTTTTTAAAGACTTCTATAAATCTAGAAGTCATACAGATCAACTTTTTACTCCCCGGTCACACCTATATGCCCGTAAATTCGGTCCATGCTGTCATCGAAAGAGAAGTGAACAGAATAATTATTTTGGAGTCCATCACAATGGGCCACCTTTTTCGTAGCAGCCCGGAAAAGACCGAGACCCTGAGCCATGTCAACGTCATAGCATATTCAGATTTCTTAGATTTAGGAGATATGGCTAACCAAACACTTACGCCTTGTACGTTAAAAAATATTTCCTTCAAAGCAATAGGAACAGCTACTTTCAAAAAGAATCCAAATAAAGTTCAACTAAAATATTCCATGAAAGAGAGTGCGGCAGAAGAACAAATAAAATTATTTGAAAAGACACAACAGAAAGTAATTAGCAAAGTTATGAGAAAAGGAAAAGGTAAAGGAGAGTACACGAAAACAAGGAATAGTAAAAATAAGACCATTGAAAATAGTACAGATGAAAATGTTGTAAGCGATATATCCGAACACGAAAACTACATTGTAAAGCCTTTGTATAACGCCAAACTACCGATATCAGTAGCGAAATATAAAGACCTCATGAAACTTTGTGACAATGGAACAATTCCCAAGACCTTTCATGAAGAGTATCGTCGGCTCCGTTCTACTGATGATGTACCCGATACATTACCTGAAACAGATGACGAAGACGAAGATACAGAGGAAGATCAAGTCTTGTTTAAATCCTTGTCGTTCGGGATGCTTATGCTTGCTCGTTACAGTCAACTCTTTTTTACGTTTTTTTTTATCATAATTATTACATTGTTAATTTGGCAAATTTCTCGGTTGTGTAATTTTAAAAGCCCAAGGTATAACTCTGTAATGTAAGGTATATTGTTTACTATTGTCTACCACAATATTTCTTAGTAATTTTGTACTTACATTAACAACATAAACATATAATTAATTTGCTTTATTAGAAGCTGTGTTTTGTTTTGCTTTCAAGTATTATAAATATTAGAGAAGAGAAGAAACTTGTCTCATTGCATTCAAATTACGTTAAATGCATATTAGATTCCTACTTGCATAAGTGATAATAAGTGTAATACATTTTTATATTATTATTAATTAGATAGTAATTAAGACGACTATTATTATTGCACAATTATTGTTTTTAAGATGACATATTCTATTACAATTATTGCTGTGATTAAACATTTTTGATACAATATTAATTCATTTATTTTTTAATGCTATTTTTGGACTGCCCTGTTATTATGAGTAGGTGTAGCACTAAAATATAAAGCAAAGAACCTGATCGGCAAAATTCAACTTATTTACCTGAGCTTATAATGAGAAATCATTGATAAGAAATGCCACCACCGTCACTTACACCACATATTGGACAAAAGGTTTGCAGCTTACATCATTTGTTAGATAGTAGAATACAAAGAGATTGTAACTTACATCATAAATGGTTAGTTAATGTCGTATGAGTTGCTATTACACCCTTAGCTGTTTGTACAGGAGCTTATTTTTTTGGCGTAACCGACACCTTTATTTATTTTTTAGGGTGTATTCGAAGTCTATTTTTTTACTTGTTAGATTTACTTTAAATATTATTCTACGATGTTTTTTATCTCCAAATTCTAACAACTTTTGTCTTTTGCTTTTTTTTTATAGCTATAAGCACAAAAAAGTTATGTCGGAAAACTGTTTTGTTTTTCTGTTTAATGGCTCTCCTGAAAAGTCGTGTTTTGGTGGATACGCCCTTTGAGCCTAAAGGTATCGGTATAAGTTATAACCAGTTTTATTTTTTAAAGTTAAGTACTAGTGTACCAATGTAGATTGTTACACTAGTACTTGTGTAACAATCTACATTGTTGTGGTTTTGAGTGTAGGAAAATAAAACCCCATTAGGACTTCATCGTTATCAAACGGTTGCACTCAGCTGCTGGACATAGTTATCTCCTAATGCACTCCGCTGAGTTGGTACGATCCTCATCAGAATTTACCTACTTGATAGTAAGTAAAACACTACAAAAATAGCGACAAGCAATCTAGAACATATACTTTATTACTGAAACAATGTTTATTGTCCTATTAGTAACAATCTACATTGGTACACTAGTACTTAACTTTAAAAAATAAAACTGGTTATAACTTATACGTCCCAAGTTCTAAAAATCCAAGAATTTAAAAAAGGCTTGTCTATCGTATTAACTACCAATTAAAACAAAAAATATCCCAAAACACGAAATTTTATTAGCTGTACGAAAGCCCCATACAAGCCTGCCTTTCGCCTTTCACTATAACTCAATAGTTTTTACTTATTCACGACAAGTTCGATATATAATCTCTAACTTAAAATAGTTTTTGGTACGATTAAGGCACAATTATTATAAAATCTCAACCCACAAGTTGCGACAACAATTAATGCAAAACACATGTAAGCGGATTTTTCTTAGGGTCACTGGTTGAACATGTCTTGCGTTTGTCATTTAATTAGAATTTTTTGTGTTGTTGAAGTGACCTATTACTTCAAAAACTGAAAATTCTGGAATGAATTTAAAATTTCTGAATGGTGTACTGAAGTTCCCTTTGTGTGTTCCCTGAAGTTTTATACGTATTATAAGGTCTACTGCCAATTTTTTATGAAATTCAGTCTTTGACTGAGCTTGGTTCGTGTTAATGATAGTATACGCGTTCGCTGCTGCAGATATATCAATAATTCTATAAAATATTGCCATCGGCCATCGTTGAGTTCTTCGAGACGTGAATAAATTGCGCATTTCTGGTCTAGCATGTCAACGCCGCCTTTTGTGCTATTGTAAAACATGATCATTTCTGGTTTTTGAGTATTTGAATTAATTTGAATTAGGTGCGTGGTGCATGCTGGACAGTAAAAGCACGGATTTGTTTTGCTTTGGTACAAAATACGTCAATTTAGCATACTGTTGAGAAAGAAAATTTCTGACCCAACTTCTCGATGACGGTTAGGAAGAAACTGAGGCGAGATTTCAAGTTTGTTTTTCTTTAATGTTTCCACTAGGGTCAGTTGCCTTTCTTTTAGCTCATTCATAAGCTGCACTGATGTGAACCAATTATCAGGTGTCACATTTCTGGCGTACCTTCTATTGAAGATACCAGAATCAAAACTGCCTGGGTAAAAAAAAAATATACAGTATAACCAAATTAACGTAACTACCTGACGTCGGTTTCACGGACCGCATACGAAATATAAATTACCTAAAATGTTTAATGCGCGCATGTCTGAAGCTCTCGAGCGCACGGGGCGTACTGTCGGGGTAGGAGAAAAAGTACATGGACACGCAATTGCGTCGCTTGCATAGTAACGGAATGATTTGAAAAACAAAATTACCAGAGTCTCTGAGACCGGCGTCAGGTGGTTAAGGGTTGGGGTGCGTGCAGAAAACCTCCTCGTGTGCCTGATTGCTGCTGGTTCCCTTCGAATACGTTCGGGGGAAAAAGCAGTCGTCGGGCCGGTGCATCCTGGGCACGGCCAATAGTCTCTCTATATTACGGAGAGGGTATTGACCGTGGCGAATTTCTGCGTGGCGGAGAGCTTCATGCTCGATCGTCAGTCGTCCACTCCCCTCTCTGCTTACAGAGGGCAGGTCGAGTGGGCGAAGAGTGGCGGGGCTTGCTGTGCACTTACACTGCCAGCGAGCTAGCAGCGGGAGAATCGATTCTTCTGCCTGCCACCGTCGAAATCGTAATCCGTAAAGAGACCACAGTCATGTTTTGTGGCTTGGAACGGGACGAGGATCTTGGCTTGTTCGTCCGGATTGCGAGGAAGATAACCTCTATAAAAATTCCTCTAATATCAAGTTTTGGTGCGCGGCGAGGATATGAATAGCTGAGGAGTAGTGTCATCTGCAACTTCGTAGTTGTAGTCCATTAGGACTCGCAAGCGCCCCAACTCGGGGTCGTCCTCCGACGAGTGGGTCTTGAGCCAGAAAGAGCGGCAAAAGATCCACTCCAGCCGGCGGGGGGGCCCGACGAGGGAAAGTTGTGGATAGAGGGTCCACCACCAGGGAGGTTGGCGAGCCTAGCACAGTCAGCCAGCCCAGCCAAGCCAGCCCAGCGAGCCGAGAGGCGCCACCTCTCAGAGGTTTCAGGTGGTGAACCGGATGCCGCTGGCGGCTCCAATTTAGAGCGTGCGGACAGGTTTGTGGAGGTCGTGGCTGGCGCGATCAAGGCGGTATCCGTGAAGAGGCTTAGGTCCTCTAAGGATCAGGCCATTGCCGCAGCCACAGCCTCTATTGTGGCGGCAGCGAAGGCCCTTCACGTCGGGCCTCCTCAGGACAGTTTGTCCGAGATGCGGGCGGAGATCGCCCGCTTGACAGCCGCAATGGAGCTTCTCCGAAAGGAGAACGAGAAGCTCCGGGCGGACCTGGCTGGGCTCCGAGGAGCCGGCCCCCGGATGGAGCCGCAAGGGGGGCAGCAGCAAGGACAGGGACGGCCCATGCCTGTAGACGACCGGGTTCTGACCCTGGTGCGGCAGGAAATGGCTTCCCTGCTGAGTCGTTTCTCCGCCCTGGAGGCGGTCCAGCGGAAACCGGCCTCGTTTGCAGCCGCCGCAGGTGCCACGGCCAAACGGGGCTCGTCGGGGCAGCCAAAGGGTGCGGCGACTGCGCAGGCGGCGAAGGCCCCAGCACCAGCAGCGAGAGCTCCAGCCCCGACGGCGAGGGTTCCAACCCTGGCGGCGAGGGCATCGGCCCAGGTGGCGAGACGGCCGCCCCTGCCTCCTAAATCTCTTCCGGCCGATGCCGAATGGCAAGTAGCCGGAGAGAAGAGGAAAGCGGCTAAGGCAAAGAGAGCGGCCAAAAAGAGGGAGAGGCGGCAGCGGCGCAAGGAGCGCACCACCGCGGCTAGGCTCCGCGCCCCGAATTCCGCAGCTGTAGTGATCACACTACAGCCGGATGCGGTAAAGAAGGGCGTGTCCTATAGAACGGCTTTCGTACAGCTAATAAAATTTCGTGTTTTGGGATATTTTTTGTTTTAATTGGTAGTTAATACGATAGACAAGCCTTTTTTAAATTCTTGGATTTTTAGAACTTGGGACGTATAAGTTATAACCAGTTTTATTTTTTAAAGTTAAGTACTAGTGTACCAATGTAGATTGTTACTAATAGGACAATAAACATTGTTTCAGTAATAAAGTATATGTTCTAGATTGCTTGTCGCTATTTTTGTAGTGTTTTACTTACTATCAAGTAGGTAAATTCTGATGAGGATCGTACCAACTCAGCGGAGTGCATTAGGAGATAACTATGTCCAGCAGCTGAGTGCAACCGTTTGATAACGATGAAGTCCTGATGGGGTTTTGAGTGTAGGTAAATAAAACGATACAGTTAATAGTTTTTTTTAAAGTACATTTATTTTATTTATAATTAATTAATTCGTAAATTACTTCGTCTAAGAAGGGGGCAGGTCGGGTCGGGCCCTCATGGCGAGCATAGCTTAAATACCAACATAACTGCGTTTAGTTTACGACTAAATTACGTGTAGTTATTAAAATCTTTTTTAAATATTATTAATTAATCCGAACTTGTAAAAATAGTACACTTACATGAAAATTAATGGGTTGGTTGCCTTTATATGTGGTATACATTCTATAACAAAACAACAACAAAAAGTAAGCTGTACGAAATCTGCCGTTCACCTTTCCTACTCAGATCTCAGATTTTCAAAGTTCCTAGATTTTTTGCAAAAATTTATATAATTATTTTAAGTGTTGATTTTTGATAAGTAAATGCATACTTTTGCATAGTTTAAAAACTTATAATGTTAAAAATATAATGAAAATACAGATGTGACTTTTATTTATAGTAATATGTTAAACAATAGTTATCAAACATGGAAAATACGCAAGCGGTCTCCAGGACCGACGTCAGGTGGTAGTGTAACTGAAAAACACGTCAGGTGGCTAAGGGTTAAGTTGAAATTTGGTACACATATGGATTTCTGTGACCCAAAAATGAACGTGTAATGTAAATAAATTAATTTTCAATATCGGGGTCATTTTTGGGAGAAAACTTGAAAAGATAAAGTTTTGCAAACTGTACCGTGTGACATGTCAAATATTAGGGCTTTTTTTTTTTATTTGAGGGTGGGAATTCTTCAAATAACTACTCCCGCTCTGGGCGGAGCGGGAGGGTGTGTCAGACTCTTACTGACTAAAACCCACCCGTATTCCTTCCTGTTGCCTGTGTTGCGGGGGCCTCGGTGACCCATAAGTACCTTCCCGCGAAAATATAAGTGCTTATAAGTGCGTGTATTAAGTGATTTCAGACATATATTTTTTATAATTTTAAAATGAATACTTTTTAATTATTTAAGACAATAAATGAAAATTGACCCCCCTTATCTCCGAAACTATTGAGCCAAAAGTCAAAAAAAAATACTGAAAATAGTTCTTTACCTATAGATTACAGAAAAACTTATAAGAAGTCTATGGTATTAAAATACACATGGTAAATATCTCAATATCGTGCGTACAAACTTACGTTTGCAGTTAGAATATATGAGGGAACATGTTTTTCAATCACAATGTTAAGTTTGTTCTTAAGATAAATTCATCCCAACTACAGAACTTTCATTGTGCGTGGTCCGACACGCACTTTGCCGGTTTTATTTTGTTTCGTTCAACATTCACACGTCACCGACATAATTATATCGGAGTGAACGTTCATCCGCTCCTTTCATTTCATTTTTCGATCTTTCAACAGGCAAGTGACAGCTGCCGATTGCGGAAACCCATTATCATTGGATCGGTTCCCTGATGAAATCATTTTTCACTTTTGATTAATTTTTTGTTCAGATTTCAAGTGAAAGATGCTGAATGAAAGGAACAAATTGAACAAAAACTGAAGCCGATAATATCATTATCGGTTTTAACACGAACAGCGCAACAAAATTGTAGAGATAATGTGATAATTTGTCTCGCTGCCGCGCGTGCATGTTAGTCCGCCTGAACCTGCAGTCACGAAATAGATAGCAATCGCTTTACCGCCCCAAATAGAATAATATCCCAAATATAGATACATAAACTCACGCCTTCTTCCCATGGGTGTAAGCAGTAACTAAAGAACGCCACCTGCTACTCATCTTACATACTCTTTTTGCTTCGTTTACGTTCACGCACCCCGGTTGCGAGTACTACGCACCTGACCTTGAAGAACGTCAACAACAATGTCACTATATGTCTTCCTGGGGCGTCGCGTCCCGGCGTTCCCTTGTGAATACCTTTTGTTAGTCGCCTTTCATTCATCCTCTCTACATGACCAATCCATCTAAGCATACTCTTTTCAATGTTTGTCACTACATCTTCCTTTAAACCGCACCGTTGCCTTATCATAACATTTTTCAACCTATCATGTATACACACCACACATGCTTTGCAAAATACCCATTTCCAAGGCATTTACTCTACTGTCGTGCTTCTTTTACCACATCCAACATTCACTTCCATACATAAGCGCTGGCACCAGCACACCATTATGATGTCATAAGATTTAGTAACAAAACTTCGTCCTTAACTTTTTGACCGCCACAGTCTTGTATAGATGACTGACCAAAATGTGCCCAGCACGCCATGGTCGCGACTACAAGACAGATTTTAAGGAATAAATTCGTAGCTTAGCGCCGTGGGCACGATTTTGCTTTTTTGTCGTGGCGGTCAATAGGTTAATAGAACACTACGTTTCCCTCGACTTAAACTCTGCTTTTAAGGCCTGCTTTGCTGAAATGATAATATTGTGCAGTCGTGCATAAACCGTTTCTAAGTCTGGAACAAATTGCTGTGGCAACTCGGGTTATGAAACAAAGCAGCAATATTCAGACTTGTGCTGTCCTTCGGGAAATCATATTTTATTGTTTAGTAGCGTTAACGTTGACTTTAAAATAGGTTTTGTACGGTTAGGGAAACTAATTGTTTTTTAAACACTACGCCAATCATACACGGGTTTTGTCCCATGTATTGCAGAGCGATTAAATTGACGGGACAAAATTCCGGACTGCTACCGAAATATATCTAATTCTACAACCCAATAATAACTTGCCCAAGCCAAGACTCGAACTTTGAACCACACTCTTGCGACCACTTCAAACAACTAGGCAGTCAATATTATTTTTAAGACTTCGAACCTAAAAGAAAAAACGGAATATTTATGACATCACTGATGTAATGGTGACATATTATCATAACATCGAGATTTCTGTGCTACATCCAATTTAAATATTAATATAGCGAGCGCAACAGGCATATTGCTGCCTGTCGCACCTGCGATGTCGCGTTAGTCTGCACGAGCCTTTGTACAGATACATGTAATAATTCGAAATAAATGCTCTAAATCCATTGTGCGGTTTAGAAGATCTAAGCGATCACACAGACAGATACGAAAAGTGACTTTTTTCTAAACAACGTACCTAAAGATATAGAATACACAGATAGACAAGAAAGCTATCGTAACTCACGTTAACATCTGAATTATTACAGTTATAAATATTTTGTAAAACATGTCAATCCCACTAAAAAAACACTGTTCTTCAACAAGATACAGAACTTTCCTAGTTTGAAAGGCTGGGTCTTACATTTGTAGTAGCCATACCCATCCCTTATTGGACCTCACAGATGTTATCTAGGCTGTTTTTCGTGTTTTTCGTTTATTATTTTATATATATAAACATAACGAAATCTGCCTGTAATGTTCTCACTGCTGTGACACAGGCCTTCTCTCTGTGAGGGTTTATTTTATATACTTATTGATTTTTATTTTCGTTGCTGAATATTATGTTAGGTTTCTTTATTTTACTTCGATAGTCCTAGTTTATCATCTGCAACTGAGTTACCGCTATAGGTATATGTAAGCGGGCACGCCATTTTATGTCTGGAGGCTTTTATTTAGGTACATATTAATTTCTGTTTCCGTTTTTTATTAAATTTCTGCTTGAGTATAGTTTAATGTTTTTTTGTTGTTGTTGGTATAGTGGTATGCTGGCTGACATATGCCTAATAAATTTAATGTTTTAGCATTGTGTAAATTGTTTTCATATACTATTGTATAGAATTATTTTTTTCTAATTGAACAGACAGCTATGCTGCTGGGGAGTTTGTTGCGCCTTTCTTTTTCCCAGTTAAAGCACTAGGAAGTGGTGAAGGGTGGGCGTTTTGGGGGACTGTCTTATGTAATTTTGACGTTCGAAAAGTGCTGATTCTCAGCCTAATTTGAATAAATGACTTTTGACTTTCATTTTGATATACAAAACTACATGAAAAAGTATTATATTACTTTAATTATTGTGAATGTGAGCACTATTTGGGTATTTTTTTTCTTAGTTAGTTTTAATGATAGTCTGGCATTTTGAGTACTTTATGCGGCCTACCCAAATGTCCTTTCCTTGGTATTGTTCGTCGAGTCGTTGAGCTCCTTAATTCCTGAGTTGCACTGACTGGACAGGTCCACTCAAATTTGTGTGGTTCTTTCCTCAAAAGACCATTACAGACATGGATGTACGTGGTCCTCACATGATCTGACCAAGAGTATGTTTGGACTTTAAAAGCGACTTTGACCCTTGAGTTTGTTTCGCCATTTCTTCTCAGGGGTAGCCAGATAGGAAATGTCCATCTAGCTATTTTTTTAATATCTTTTTAATATGACGTGTAAAAGTGATTCCGATGTCATACTTACATAATAAACAATTTCATTTCATGTCATATAAACGATTTAACTTACATTTTCGCGTGTTCAACCAATATTTTTGTTGCAATCTTTTATCCAATTAAAATCCTTAACAAAACAATATGTATCGTTCCAGAACGCACGAAGAAATCTATCAAAGCTCACTCGATTGGCGGAGGATGATCCTTACGTATCAAAAGAGATATCCAATCTGAAGGATGAAAGTGATAAAGCCAAAGCAAAAGGGACACTTAGTGTTTGTACTGTCTGTAAGTATTATAAATACTATTCTATGCCGTCCAGAGACAATATACCGCGATCGTAATGTCAACTGTTAAAAAAAATGTTCTTCTACTCGTCACTAGATGGCGTTGTACCACTACGATCGATTTCTGTATCGCGGTGTCAAGATTTCCCGCGATAATATAAGGTCTTAAGAATATAAGGATTAAGAATATTAGAAATACACATAGCAACCAGTAACACAGACGCGTTATAACGCATCTGAAATTTTATTCGCCGCCATAGGCGCACACAATTAGGGGTCCGTTTTCACGGACCACCGTAAACCACCCGCGGCCGTGGGGCTATGCTCCGGTTCCGCATGTTGCGCCCCCTTGCGGGGGCGCAGCGACATCCCGATGAATATTAATGTCAGACTTGAGGTTCAAGTGTCGGCATTTTATTTCTGGCCCGCCGCACTCTCCAGTAAAGTAAGAATCAAATACACTTTTTTGCAATCTCAACCCCCCGGTATCTTACCCCCACCATAGCGAGGGTTATTCAACTATAGTCTGTTTTTTATAACAAACGAGTACTGAGTATGGCTCTCGCACATTTCCGATATTGACAGAGTGAGATAGGTCGTTGGTCGGGGTGGGAACGACGCCTTTGTTATTTTTTTTCTTTGTTCTTTGACTTTATGTTGATTACGTAGACCAATAGCAACGCAGTCAAAATGTTCGCTACTCGTTTGTTAAAAAAAAAACAGACTATAGCTGTTCCCCGCGACTTCATCTGCGATCCAGGATGTAAAGTAACAGTTTTTTTTAACATAACATCACACCTGTAATCCCCGAAGGGTTAGGCAGGGGAAGAAGAAAGATAGAAAAATAGATTTATTTGTCACAGAAATACGTGCACATAAAAGCTATGGTATTTTTATAAACAACAAAACAAAACAGATTTATGCTTATGAACAAAGACAATATACATATAGTCGTCAACTGCACTCCGTGACTGTGACAAGTAGGCTTCCACTCAGCATGATGCTGTGCTATGGGTGACCCACAGCAAAGCGCTGATTTGCAGTGGCCACCCAAAAACGACGTGCGGAAACGGGTGTATCTGTAGTACACCCAAATTTCGCCAGCAATGTTTAAGACCCATATAATTCGGAGCGAGCCTATTGCCATCTACCGGGTCCATATTCAGACTCTAGGCTACTACTGAGGAATTCCTTATAGAAATCCAACAACACGTTGCCGACCTGGAAATCAAATGCAGCAGAAGCGCTTTTATTTTTATGCTAGCTACGCCCGGCAGTTTTACCCGCATATGTCTCGATCTCTTGGTAATATCGGGATAAAAGTATCCTATGTCTTTCTCCAGGTCATGGTCTACTCATGTGCCGAATTTCATTCAAATCCGTTCAGCCGTTTTAGCGTGAAGGCGTAACAAACAAACAGACTCACTTTCGCATTTATAATATTAAGTTAAGATATTGCGACTGCCTAAAAGGAGTGTAATGTGTATAGGTGCATGTATGTATCCATTTCTTTGTGCCACCATCACTTTTCATTAAGACAACTTTTAAGCTCTGACCAATCTGAAGTGAATCCCGTACGGGAAGAGGGACGAAATTCACTCGCGCCGATTGTATCCACTAACTTGTATGCATAATGCATAAACAGCCTATAATGCCACTGCTGGGATACGGGCCTCCTCTCGGTGAGAGGGAGCGGGCCGTAATCCACCACGCAGGCCCAATACGGGTTGGTAGATGACCCATGACTTCGAATTTTTGGTTCTAGGACATGCCGGTTTCCTCACGATGTTTACCATCACCATTTTGAGTTTATTATAGCGCGAATAATCGCGTGACTTCTTAATCGTCAAAACAAGGGACTCGCCTTAGTGTGGACAGAGCTTAAGCATGATTCAAATTCGTTAATACATTTTCACTTGCTAAACTACTGTATAATTATGTTCTACAAATTACTTTGTACTACAAAGGCCAAATGTGATCAGAAAATTATAAACTTCACACATTGGTGGAGCCGTGGGATTCGTCTAGATTGAAATTGTAATCCATTTTATTGGGGGAATATAATATAAACGCACTTTAAAAATAATGTCTCACCCTTTTAAATATTTAACTTTAAAATTAATTGAATGAACTATGAACATAATGGTTTTCACTACAAATATGCTTAGCTTTAAAATTAATTGAATAAACTATAAAAAGGTTTGGATCTAGTATCGTTTGGCAGGAGTTGGGGGTAAAAGGGGCTCGTTTTCAATCATTCCGTTTCTCTCCGAGTTGCGTAAATGTGTTCTCTGTGTTTGTACTCCCACTGATCTAATGTATGTACAACGGGCAATGTTACTGCTGTTACTAGGAGGACTTAGGATGCAAGAGCAAGCAAAGCGAGCTCGGGACTTGGGGCACCCCGACTCGGACAGGTTAGGTTCGAAGGGGATGGCGGGGTCTAGTAACTCAGACCCCCCCATCCAGTTTTCAGTCTAACCGGATACAGCTGAATACCAGTATTTTACATGGAGCGACTGCCTATCTGACCTACACAAACCAGCAGCTGGGTAATACGATACCCCTTGGTATGACTGGTTGTCAGACTTTCGGGCTTCTGACGACCCCTAACGACTGTTAAAGATTCACGAATTGCAGCCGGGACCAACGGCTTAGCGTGTTCTCCGAGGCACGGAATAGTATCGGTATGTAAAGATGGTCACGCATCCACGGAACAACCTCGACAACCGTAGCTTAACCTGATGGATCGACCCCATGCGTATGTTATTAATTAGCCACCAGCCCCTCTACCATGTACCACTATTGTACATGAAGATTAATTAAATAAAAACTGTGTATGAAACATTATTTTTCTTTGCAGGGCGAAACAAAATCTGGTTGGACGGCACAAAAATAGGCATCACCTTGTACACTCTAACAGTGATATGCGGGAGCATCCTGTTCCTGGATCAACAGAAGACATTGATGCAGCTCAAGGTGTCTGCTGACCCTGAAAGCACACTGGTTCTGAGTACTCTGTTAGCTGGTAGTGTCTTCGGTTGGGGCTGCTGTACGGTTTTGGATAGAAAGGTAATGTGGACAGACATTCAAGTTCTAGTTGTGATTAACACCCGGTTTCTGATTAGAGAATTTGAAGTTCCGAAGTTGTCACAAACTATTTTAGCATAACTTAACGTGAAAGACCCCGTTTGCAAAAACTCTAAAGAAATTTTGAAACTCGCCGGCTACATTGAAGCAATCACCATAAGTAATGATAAAGTAGAGTTTAACAAGTTCTCAACTTCAAATTCTCAAATCAGAAACTAGTTGAAAGTCTGATATGATTTAAAATACTGTAAAGGCGTGTTCACACGAACGAACAAGAACATGGTGAACACGAACATCAAACACTTTGTTCGCATGTGCGTATCACTAACGAACATCAAGCATTGTGTTTTTCTGTGTGGACGGTTTTCGGAGAAATATGATGCAACATTGTTCGTCCACTAGTTTCTTGTGACTTGAAGTTTAAAACTAATGTATCTTGTTTTCGCTTCCTTGCATCGTTGGTTTAGTGGTCACAAGCGCTACTGCTGAGCATGAGGTCCCGGTTTCGATTCCCGGGACGGGCAAAGTGTTATTGGGTTTTTCTAACTGGAATTTCCCAGTAGCAGCCCGGAGTCTGGATTTGTGCCTGGTTGATGGCAATAGGCTCACCCCCTATTACATGGGACTTAAACATAACTGGCAAAATGTGGGTGTACTACAGGTAAACCTCTGCCCAAGCCTTCGGCGAAATAAGGCGTGATGTTATGTTTATGTTATGTCTTCGCTTTTTGTACAAAATTGTTTCCCACCACCTAAAATCCTCCTTTGGAAACAATATTTCGTGAATCACTACGATTATCAAAAAAATTGATTGTCTGTGAAGTCGGGTTACGGACGATAATTTTACGTGATAACGAGAGAGAGATGCGTCACAAGCCGAACGCTTAGGCCGATCGTGCCTCTCTATCGCTAGTTCCGCACTCTCGCTTGCACGCTCAGCTCAGGCGGAACGTGACACTTTTTCAT
Organism: Atethmia centrago; assembly: GCA_905333075.3. NCBI lineage: Eukaryota > Metazoa > Arthropoda > Insecta > Lepidoptera > Noctuidae > Atethmia > Atethmia centrago. Next base: position 24,810,351 of record HG995385.1, read on the forward strand.
GCGTGCCGGCTATCATCGACTTATAAGACGTTATCACGTCAAAAATTTTGACTACTTCACTGTCAACCACTTCCAACAACAATCCATGGCTACTAAAGAGAGCGGGGCAGTAGAGCGCGAACACAAGTCGAACAGTGTTCGTATGATGTTCGCGTTCACTTTGCTAATTTACGTCCACACGTATGAACCGAACTTTCTGTGTTTGATGTTCATGTTCACCATGTTTGTTCGTTCGTGCGTACACGTCTTAAGAATATTGTAAGACATAAAAAGTTCAATGAGACACTCTAGGCAAGGCGCTTATGCATACAAATGAGAAATGAAAATAATGGAGAAGAAATTACGGTGCCTTTACTATTAACCTGGTTTGTTTTTAAATGAGTACATTAGTAAGTTTAATATCTTAATAATTATTTTAAATAAGTTTTTTTTATGATAAAAAAAGCACTATCTCTATCCTTAAACATATTTTTTATTTTCTTTGTACTTGTTCTTAATACGATTAATGTTGAATATATGTAATATATAGATAATTATAATAGGTTTTATGTATGTATATATTTATTGTTTATATGAAAATGGTACACCACAGACTACCTACAGGATTGTCTTTCCTTTCTCCCCTAATCCATCTAAAGGTTGTCTTTAAAATATCGTTTTTAGCGATAAGACTGCCCATTGTGTCACCCTATGCAAAATTTCTACATTTATATCTGTAATTTTTATGGTGTACATAATAAAGAGTATTCTATTCTATTATAAAGTTTAAAACAGAGACTCGTCAGGGTCCTATTACGTACGCGCCGTCCTTACGTCCTAATTCCTATAATTATCTAAGCTTACCAGCAATGTAGGTCGCAACAGTATATAACTCTTGATAACTCCTGTAACAAAGCTACAATTTAAAACTGCGAGGGTCCATAATTTTGCTTTTCTCCGTTTCTTGATTTGCCATTTTTTACCAGTCTCACCAACCATTCTCTCTTTTCAGCATCTCCTCGCCGCGAGCTACGTCACAATGACAGTGTCAACGGGAGTACTAGCAGTGTATACACAGGCCGATCTAACAGTGACGTCACTAAGATGCCTGCCTGTCATTGCGCTTGGAATTCTAGTCTTCGCGTACGGTGTAGCTTGGGGCCTGCCCATCGTTGTTATGGTGGAGATATTAAATTTGGAGGTGAGAATTCAGTTTTTTTTTAACTCAAAACACTTAAGGTACAAGATACCTAACCTTTTTCCAACTATGTTGGGGTAGATAAATGATAATGATAAATGATTTATTTTCTGTAAGTAGGTTTTTACACGTCAATCATATTTTTATAATAAAGCTAGATGAGGCCGGCGTTTCCTATCTGACTACTCTGAGAAGAAAGGCCGAAACAAACTCAGAGGTCACAGTCTCCTTTAAAGTCCAGACATAATCTTGGTTAGATCATGTCAAGGCCAGATTGGTGTCTGAAATTGCCCTTTTGAGGAAAGAACCACACAGATTGAGTGGACCTGTCCAGTCAGTGCACGCATTTGTCAGTAATCGTGCAGTTCAACTCAGAACTTAAGGAGCTCAACGATTCGACGAACAATACTATCAGCCAATTCACACGTTCTAAGAATGGTGTTGGGGCCGGCGCGAACACGCCATAGCAGAAATGTACATCTCTTGCGCATGATGGGCGAAAAATGATCAACATCCGCTTTGGCAAACATGCCGGACGCGCTACAAAAACGCGGCAGCCCCATGAACACCCGGAACGTGTTGTTATATTGTGTGTGCAAACCACTTTATGGGCTTTGCGCAAAGTTCTCCAACAGGCTGTAAGTTCACCTAAAGGATTGGCAGTAGGCAATTAGGTACTTAGCCACGAGCTCTTCATTTAAGATACAAGAATGAGTAGAAAAATATTTTCTGCCAGTTCTAAAAAAACACAAATAATAGGCAAAAACAAATTACACAATTCAAATGGAGTTTGATGTTATTATAACGAAGTAAGCCGGTTCTCTATGTAAAGGAATTGTAAGAGTTTTTTAGCTGCCAGATCCATTGTAGACTGACACGTTTCCAGTATTCAAATCTTTTCCGTCAATCCAGGTCACAGCGAAATTGTACGTATGCACCGCGGTGTATTGCCTTTTTGTTTGAATGAGGCACCTTACACCGTCAGTTCTACGTTCAGTTTTGTCCCAGCATTTTTAAATCAAAAACATCATTGTGGAATATAATAAATTAACTCCGCTTTATGTTAAAGTAAAATAAATAATAATAATAACAAAAAAATAAAAAAGTATTCAAAAATAAAAATTTCAATAACACAGTATAAATCTAAGAATTAATTTAGGTATTACAAAGTATGATGCCTGTATTAGGATAAATCCCACAGGCGGCACGAGTTTGTACAATTATTATTAGGACAATTGAATTCTTAACAATATTTAAAAGAAAATTCGAGAGATGTCGTGAGATATGTTTCGTTGTATATTATGTTATAGAGATTATGAAGAACAGGGTGTAAAGTTCACTCATCCTCCATAGAAAATGGAGGATCAGACCAGGCAGGTGTTGTGTCTGGTAGGCTACTCCCCGAATATATATGTCGGGACGTTGTATATTATGCTAATCGCGCGGTAAACTTTGCTTGTGTGATGCAGGATTTTGCTTAACGTCAGTGTGACGCGTAGTTCGCATGTGGCGAAGCAGATGGTGCCACAATGTTAACACTCGTATGGTCTCGAGTTTCAAGTGTTAAAATTTTTTGATTTTTATTACAGAGACATCTGCTTTATATTTTTAGCAAGCTAAAAACTTATACTAGATGGAGCTATATAAAAAAACATGGGGTCAACAGGGCATAACGGTTTTTCGTTACGTGACGATTTCTGCCAGTTTATTTCTACCGCGAGCCGCGTTAAGGAACTTCGTTAAAAAAAACAAAAACGTTTTTGGATGTGACGAAGTTGACTGCCATATTGGCTGTTTGTTGCGACGTTGTTCACTTTCTTATAAGCCTAAGGAGTGGCAACTACTAAAAGATACTAGAGATCAATCATTACCGATGAATCTACTACATATCAATCTGACCTGAAACGATCAGCGCGTTAATTTCAATTATTTGCTTCTAGTAGTAATCGATCCAGCAGTCGCGTCGTAAGCAATCGATCTTGCATGCTATGGATTTTGGAGAGATAGGATCTGAAGATAGAAGTTATCAGGCATGGTCGCCTTTAAACCAAACATTCTAACCCTTTTGTGTATGTCCGCATTATATCTGGCTATGTAATAATAATAATATCTATTTTATTTCGGGCCGAATCCATATACGTGTTAGTAGCAATTTTATTAGATATTATGTTAGTACCTACCTAACACAAGAAAATTACATTTTTAAATTATAATTTTCCCCTAACTATTCCCATCCAGTGTGCTTGTATGGGACAGTCATTACGGAATGCAATCTTTTGAAAAATGCTGTTAGTTCTACCGCGCAGTCTTTGGAATAGCGACGCCACTTTCTTACGAACATTTGCGAACACGATATATGTACATAATCAGCCGATAATGTTCCCACTGCTGGGACACAGGCCTCCTCTCGGTGAGAGGGAGTGGGCTGTAATCCACCACGCTGTCCCAGTGCGGGTAGGTAGGTGTCGCATGTCTTCGAAAAAGTGTTACTAAGGTCACACACCTACTGCTCATGAATAATTCTGCCATTTGGCTTATATTCTACATTTGGTACGGAACCCTAATGGTGCGAATTCTGACATGCACTTGGCTGGTCTTTTTTGATTTATCTAACCTAAGGGCCTAGACATAGTGACATTTTATCAGCGATTACGATGATGGAAAAGTATTGGATAAGTTTGGTATTGGATTGACATGATCATCATACTCGTTCTCTTACGCTCACTTAATCAGCCTATAATGTTCCCACTGCTGGGACACAGGCCTCCTCTCTGTGAGAGGGAGTGGGCCGTAATCCACCACGCGGGCCCAGTGCGGGTTGGTAGATGTCACATGTCTTTGAATTTTTGGTTCTAGGACATGCCGGTTTCCTCACGATGTTTTTCTTCACCGTTTTGAGAGCAGTGGTGATGAAATAATTTACACAAAGTAAAGCGCCTGTCTGGATTCAAACCTACGACCTAAAACCCATAAATTGGGGCGATTACCACTAGGCCATCACTGATCTCTGAATACTGAATCATCATCTGCCTAGCCTTTTCCCAACTATGTTGGGGTCAGCTTCCAGTCTAACCGGACGCAGCTGAATACCAGTATTTTACTTGGAGCGACTGCCTATCTGACCTCCACAACTCAGTTACCAGGTAACACGATACCCCTTGGTAAGACTGGTTGTCAGACTTTCGGGCTTCTGACGACCTGTAACGACTCTCAAAGATCTACAAATGACAGCCGGGACCAACGGCTTAACATGCTTTCCGAGGCACGAAGGGGTCTTGGTATGAAAGGATGGTCACCCATCCACGGACCAACCGTGGCAAGCGTAGCTTAACTTGATCGATTGGCCCGTGCGGCTGTTATATCTTAGCCACAAGCCTCTGAATACTGAATACGATATGCAATACGACAATCAATGCGATACGCATTCAGCCAGGTCAGACTGATGCAGGTTTGACATGGACTGTTCAAACTGGATTTTCGATTTGTGTTAGGCCTAAGAAATGCTGCGGATATTGTTGACTTTAACCATATTTAATTATTGTAGTGTATTTTGAGGTATTGGTATTGTAATGTAGTTTAGATGTTTTCCTGTATTGTTCTAGTGACGGTACAGCATTATGTTAGCGAACAAACAATCCTCGATATTTTATTGTTGTCTTTGATGATAAACTTGAAAGTTAAGAAATCATTAAAGACCTGTCACCAACAGCAAATTAGGAAGAAGAAGAGGGCAAGCCTATGATTGGATTTTACAATAAATTGTTAGTCAATTCTTATTTGGATAATAAAATCAATGAAGATTCGGTGGTCAAATTGGCATACTTACCTGGGCAATCTCCAGTGCTAACTGTGAGTTGCCAACAAAGGTTGCTTTCGATATAAAATAGTCGATTACATATTATGCAAGAGTCGTAATTTTATAAGCTCATTTTGAGCATCGCAAAATACGCTGTTTGACGATTTTCTGGCCACGTTTTTAGAAGATTCCTTAAGACGCTGACAACACCTAAACCGCGGTCACTGTAAGATTGCATAGAAAAGAAAGAGAAGCGCGACGACAAAATGCTTGTAATTTATTGCAAAATATGAAGTATTTATCTATTTACTCAGAATTGAGTTGAGTAATCGAAAATAAAAAACAACCAAGTTCTGCATTAGAAAAAGACGTACTTGTTATTAATTAAATACGTAATTTATGTTGATATTTAATACAGGTATTTTGGATTAGAACACAAGGTAAGAGGTTAGTTTAACGTTAGTTTGTATCGAGATTTTCTTTTCAAAACGTGTTTTGGTGACAACCAAGTTCTGGGAAATATGTTCAAAATTAACATATATTTTTTCCGCTACCACAAACTATACAGATTTGGCAATTTTCTTTCTTAAGAGAAGCCTATTTTGGTCAATTGGGTCTTGTCAGCGACTTAACAGAAGGAAAAGGCATGCCTTTCCCATTAAGCTGGTAGTGTCTTTTCCACACAGATCCGTCTACTGCCATTGCGGGCCAGTCCCTTCGCTAGGAGTCATGTTCGTCTCTCCATCATCGTCTCGGTCAGCCGCAATGTCACCTAGATTTTATGAGACTCAATCAGTTGTTTTTTTTTTAGCCCACATATCATCTAATAATATTTCCATTTATTTTCAGATCAGAGCAACATTAATAGGAGCACTCTACGCATATTCACAAATAATAAAACTTCTCCACGTACACACGTTCCAATACATAGAAGATTACGTCGGAGTATATACGATGTTCTATATATTTGCATGTATAAACATGTTCGGTGTGGTGTACTCGTTGTTTGCAGTACCTAACCTTAGAAATAAAAGTCTGAGACAAATTGAGAGACAACTGAAAAGGCCTGCTCTACCTGCGTAAATACAAATAAAGATTAAGTTTTTTACTGTTGTTTTCTTTTCTTTCAAAAGTTAAATAACATTATGCTTGTATTTCCCGAACGGGTAGTCAGAGGTGTATGTACGAGTACAAGGTACATCCATATTTAACCTTTTGACCGCCACAGTCATGTATAGATGACAGACCAAAATGTGCCCAGCACGCCATGGTCACGACTAAATGACAGATTTTAAGGAATAATTCGTAGCTTCGCGCCGAGGGCACATTTTTGCTTTTTTGACGTGGCGGTCAATGAGTAAAAGGAGCACATGAACGATAAAAATTAGAATGTTTGCCGAGAGTTGTATAAAACTCACGGAATCATTCTAATTCATCCTAACTAATATATATGTCGGATCTTTCATGAGTATGCACTTAAAATGAGACACAAGCGTCTTTGTTTAGCGTTGAGCGGGGTCTAGGAGTATGGTGTCCGATACGGACCACGGAGGGAGTGATCGTTGAGACGTGGTCGCGACACATACTGACCTAGGAACTGCTCAGTGTTCCTTTTGAGTTCACAGTATTAATTAGTACAGGAGTGTTGGAAATTGAGTCTGTAGCACTAAATTGTTTAGGAGCAATTTTTCTCGTTTTCCCGTATTCCAATTCTGCGCCCACGACTGTGAATCTGACACTATGTATGTCACTAAGAGTATGTTTGATGGCGATCCTATGTATACATATATTATATAAATACATATTATTATATATAATTTACCTAATATATGTTAATCATTTATGTACTTACACACATATAAAAACAAAAAAGAAGAACAGAACAGAAAAATACGCCTATTATATTTTTATTTTATTTATTATTATTTTTCAACATTTATGTCTGAAATTTTTATGGTGTACATAATAAAGAGTATTTTATTCTATTCTAATATTATAAATGCGAAACTCAGTTAGTATGTTTGTTCGTTTGTTACGCTTTCATGCTAAAACGGCCGAACGGATTTTGATGATTTTTGGCACATAGATATACCATAACTTGGGTTAGGATATAGAATACTTTTATCATCGTCTTTTTTTTTCATCTTTTTAATTTTTTTCTTTTTTTTATGTTTAACAAGTAAAGAAATCTTATCTTATCTTATCCAGATAGTACGTTCCCTTGGGATAATTTACGACCTCAACACGGGCAAAAGCTAGTACTTCATAACAATGATACCTAAAAGAAAAACCATATTATACATTGCAATGAGTTACTAATGGTCAATCCCAATCCAAAAGGTGTTTGTGTTTGTGAGTTCTATGTGTGTAAACGCACCCACGATACAGGAAATTCCTAGTGTGGGGCAACGTTTTTTTTTAAAAAAAAAAAAAAAAAACATAAAAAATTGGAAAATGTCTGTAATAGTCCGCCACGCTCGGCTGCTTGCATCGTATTGTGCGATGAAGTGCACGGAATAAACTATGACAACGGGTGCATTTTTTTTTTGTGTATGGCATCTCGTACCTAGTTGACCTTGAGAGGTCATGGCTACTCAACCGAACTATCCTGTGGCTGCCTTAAGCGAACTCAAAGCCTCTAGCCAGGGGCGAATTTCTTACGTTACTAAACACCCGACATTTCTTGTCGGAGCCGACACAAAATCGGTTTCCGATAAGTGTTTATAGCTTCATATAAAATACTCTGCCACTATAACCTCCGATTAATATACGGATATTAATATACGGATCCGACACCCAACAAGTGGGAACGAGCTGTAAGCGACTGCTCGCTAAGGGCACCACCTTTTTTTTTTGATGGGAAATCATCAAATAACTTCTCCCGCTCTGGGCGGAGCGGGAGGGTGTGTCAGACTCTTACTGACTAAAACCCACCCGTATTCCTTCCTGTTGCCTGTGTTGCCAGGGGCTTTTATTTTCGTTCTTCTTTCTTAATGGCTTTACGTAAAGAATTAATTATGTACTCCTTAAAGCCTTTGTAATAGGAGCGAGCCTATTTCCACTAACCTGGCATAAATCCAGTCCCAAAAACCGTTTGCCTGACTTCGGAATTGAATCCAGGAACCCACGCGCTGCAGACCCCCTTAAAGCTACATCAATCATCATAAAAAAGAAATAAGTAACGCTAATAACTTACCCAAAAAATCTCGACAAACTTAGACCAAAAAGCGCCTCCATAAAATAGTGAGCAATCTTCATTGAACGCGTAATGCTTCCCTCGTAAACTACGTAAGTACAAATGACGAAATTATCAATCTAGACATTTCCAGTATAAGCCGACCTTGCACTGTATAGGCTTTCCAAACAATGCAAGGTAGCTTTACCATCGGTATGCTTAGTATAATACGAGCCACTAAAGATGAGACTTGACACACCACGTGGTTGGACTTGCGCAGTAGACCATAATAATAATAGCAATTTTGTACAAAAAAAAATACAATACTAATTATTTCGTACACGACTGTACCTGCGCAAGCTCCCCAGTACTGACGCTCGTCAAGTCTCATCTTTTGTGACGCGTATTATATTCCTCTGCACAAAAATCGTTGTTTTTCATTCAAATTAGAATTTCGCGCCTAACCACACTCAGTCATTTTTCTGTTAAAAATGGCTACCTGAGTTTAGATAGAAAAATTATTAATAAAAGTTGTTGAATTGTATTATTTTTAGGGTTCTGTACCTCATGAGGAAAAAAAAGCGGAACCCTTATAGGATCACTTTGTTGTCAGTCTGACAGTCTGTCAAGACTTTTTTTCTCAGAAACGCGTGGATTATCAAGTTGGAATTTATATCAAATACGTAAGTGGTGCCCTTGGTGCTCTAAAAAGCAAGCTTCTAAGTCAACGCAATATAAAAATACAGCCATTTATGCGACATATTTTGATAGTCGCAAATAAATCAAAATTTAAATGGTACTTCTCGTTGACCTAGAATCATGAAATTTAGCAAGAAGCAAGACCTCATAGCACAAGTAAAGGAAATGTCCGGAAATCGTTAATTTGTAATTCTATCATTTTTTTTTTTTGCGTTTACAAACTTTCAGTTTGTAAACGTTGCAGTTGGACAATTGACCGCGGTGTATATCGAACTATGGGAGAGCATGTTTTTGAACTAAAATTTTTGTTTTTGGGATAAATTCATACCGACTGTTAGCGAGGCACAGCAATCTCATTTGTAGGCATGTACCTTGTACATAATCAAGATATGCTTATAACTGTGTAACCCGAATGATTGGAAAGGTTATTAGTATGAAACACCATCAGTCGGTTCCCTTTAGATATTGTATGTCTCTTATGGAACAAACGGAGCAGGTTTTGACCAGAAATGGGACTCGTTCAAACCATAATAACGCATAAGTACATGGAATGTTGCACCATGATTACTCATGCAAGCTATGTCGCAATAAAGCTCGACAAGTCACAGCCTGATCCGTTGGGAAAGTCCATTTCTACAAGCCCTGTATGCCAGGGGTACGATATAGGTGCTCCCGCAACTTGTACGTAGGTAGAAAACTACATAAGGTGCATCCGTGCTCGCCACCCGCCGTGAATGGACGTGCTGCCTCTCCCGCTCGCTGCACTCGCTCACTGCGCCCGTCGAATCCGGATTTCGTTACGCTGCCGTAACTTCCAGTAGTCGCCGACTACTTCCGATCCACTGATCTCAAAAAGTGCCTTTTTTAAGGCAAGTGGTTCTCGAAAAGAGTAATTGTCAGAGTAGCTTCATAGGCCCCCTCTGGGCTAAAACCACTGTTTCGTGGTCCTCGGTGGATACCTCACGGTGTCAACGAAACCGAGTGGGGTGTTGTTGTCCCAATACACCCGCCAAACCCCTTCAGGGCTAGGCAGTTAATTGGAAGGGTCCCAGAGATAACCGGCCTTGGGGGATCTCCTAGTCGGCTCTGGTGCACTGAATTCCTTTTCAGCTACTCACCTAGTGTCTTTAGGGTGTGTCTACACCCTTCGCGCTAGACTGGTTCAGGGCCCCTTTGCACATTATGCATCGGGTGCAGACAGGGAGGTGTGTACCTAATTGTGAGCCCTAAGCTTGTAACCCTTTGCCAGTGGTTACAAGCTTAGGGCTCACAATTAGGTACACACTTCCCTGTCTGCACCCGACAGAGAGGGCCACTCATCCCCGGGCCTATCCACCCGGGGAGTTAGGTTTAGGGCCGTTAGGACTTTATTAGGAGGAATTAAATTTCCAAAATTTCGCCCCATTAGTCCCCCTCTCCCCCGTCATGGAGGACGCCCTTATAGTGGCGTTCTTCAAAGAGGTCCTTTTTAAGGACCCAGACTTCTTAGCCAAATATGGCGCTAGGTTTGCGGCTCTTAGCCAGCCGCTATCCACCGACTCCATCACTGACTTCAGCGATGCCCTGGCCCCCGCGGCCGCGACTGTGATCCCTCTTAGCCCCTCAGTGTCTATGGACACTCGTCGGGCAATGTCACCGTTGCCAACTCTATGGGCATGCGCAGAAGAACTGCCATGCGACACCCAGGTGCGTAAAGTGCCTGGGTGAGCATGGCACGTGCGACTGCCCCCGCCCCAAAGACAGGTCACTATGTACGGAGCCGCCCAGCTGCGTGCTGTGCGGTGAGGCTGGGCACCAAGCCAACTACCGAGGCTGTCGTATGGCCCCCAAGACTTCTTCCTCAAAGCTGGTGAAGCGTGCAGACGCCCGCCAGCAGAGAGAGTGCCCATCATATGGGTTCTTCCCCCCCCCATCACAGACCCTCTTGCAACTCCCCCAGAGGCTAAGCCCGCAAAGGCCTAGCCCTTGGAACCACCTGAACCACCAGCAGGCCTTCCCTGCTATGGTTCAGCCGAGACCCACTCCACCTCTCATCAGACCGCTGATGGATCCCCGCATCCGCGTCCCCGCACCCGTACCCGTACAACCCGCGAGACCCGCGCCCGCTCCCATGGCCGCTGCCGCAACCGCTGCGCCACGGCCCGTCGCCGCTTCAACCACTCCAGTGGTCGGTCTGTCTATCCCAGTAGATCCGTTCAGCGTGATCTCTGGGACCTTCGCGTTATTCTTCACGCCCCGCGCGCGTAAAATGGCCAACGAGCTCGTTGCCGCCCGAAATTCTTGCGATCTCGCCCAGATCCAGCGTATCTTCCATGCGTATCCCGAAATTACGCAAGCCCTAGAAAACTTCACAAAACTTCCCCAGTAATGGATATACGAATCCAAGCACGTACTAAACCCCGATCCCTAAAGTTAGGTTTCTTTAATGCTAATGGCATGCTGAAACAACGCGATGAAATCGCTGCGTTCCTCCGCGACCACCAAATTGATATTCTCCTCTTACAGGAAACCTTTTTAAAGCCCAGCCGTCGAAACCCGTCAATTGCCAACTATCGCATAGTTCGCAATGACAGGACTAGATGCCACAAGGGCGGCACCTTAATCTATTATAGAACGTCCCTGCACTGTATCCCAATGGACCCGCCCCCTCTCTCACGTCTAGAAGTGTCCATATGCAAGTTAGGCATGACTGGCCATCAACCGATCACCATAGTTTCGGCCTATGTTCCCCCCGTTTGCACATCGGAGCTAGCCCTTCCCCCCCTCTCTGACGACCTTTCCATTCTACTTGGCCTGAGTGACTCCGTTATCATAGCGGGCGATCTCAACGCCAAACATCATGCCTGGAACAGTACCAGGATCTCCACCAGAGGCAAACACCTGTTTGACCTATGTCCCATCCTTAACTTCGACATCATCGCCCCGATGACTCCCACTCACTTTCCCCACGACCCTAACCATACCCCCGACGTACTTGACATAGCGGTTCTGAAGAGTATCAACCTACGGTTGAATTCTATAGAGGCGCTCGACGAACTCTCCTCTGACCACCGTCCAGTTGTCGTAAAGCTGGCCCCACGCCTAGGTCTCCACGACCCTGACAGACCCCCACTCACCAAGTTAGTTACAGACTGGAGGAAAGTAAGCGACTGCCTGAAATCCACCACGTTAGGTCCCCGACTAGACTCCATTCCCGACCACTTCGACTCTATCGCTGACACGACAGCCGCGATCGTCTCATTCACGGTACACGTACAATCAGTCCTGAACGACTGTTCAAGGGAGGTTCCGGCGATGGACGACCATCGCTGGAAGCTCCCGGACGATGTGCGCGAACTGTTGAATGAGAAGAACGCGGCTGTCCGTGCGTACAGTAACTTTCCCAACCACGCGAACAAAGTCCATATGCGCTATTTACAGAGATCTGTAAAGACACGCCTATCGGAGTTGCGTGACGCCAGCTGGGACAAGATGCTGAGCGAGTTAGAGCCCACCCACCGAGCTTTCTGGGAACTTCAGAGGAAACTCAAATCCAAAGGATTCGTCTCAATGCCCCCTCTGGTGCACCCCGACAAGACCATCGCTTTCGATGACGTCGACAAGGCGGAATGCCTAGCCGATAGTCTTGAGGCTCAATGCTCACCTAGCTCTCAACCAGTAGACCAAGCTCACCTGTCCCAGGTCGACGCGGAAGTCGAACGTAGAGCCTCCCTCTCGCCCGTTGAAGACCCTGTTTATCCTCTGCCTCCCGTCACTCCAGACGAAGTGCATGATATCATCAAGGGTCTAAAACCTCGCAAAGCCCCCGGCTCAGACGGAATCACCAATAGGTTGCTCCAACTGTTCCCCGCTCACCTCATAATGCTCATGGTCACCATCTTCAATGGAGCCCTGAGCAGTAACATCTTTTCACAAGAGTGGAAGAAGGCCACCGTCATCGGCATACCGAAGCCCGGTAAGCCGAAAACGGAGCCCGCCAGCTACCAGCCCATCAGTCTGCTCAATGTCTTTGGCAAAGTCTATGAGAGGCTTATTTTAAAGCGCCTCAGAGATTTTGCGGAAACAAAGGGCCTCATCCCCGACCAGCAGTTCGGTTTTAGATCCCTACATTCTTGCGTCCAACAAGTCCACCGCATCGTTGAACACATAAGCTACGGCTTTCAACGTGGTCTTACGACCGGTGCTGTATTCTTCGACATAGCGAAAGCGTTCGACAAGGTCTGGCACAACGGCTTATTATATAAGCTCTACAAACTCGGTGTGCCCGATCGTCTCGTGCTCATCTTACGCACTTCTAGACTTCTTGTCAAACCGCACCTTCCGCTATCGCATCGAAGGAGCGCTATCCTCCCCTCACCCTATCCGTGCAGGCGTCCCTCAGGGCTCTGTACTATCCCCCCTTTAATTTTCACTCTCTTCACCAGCGACATCCCGAAAAGTAGAAAGGCGCAGTTGGCTCTGTTCGCAGACGACACGGCCATCTACTACACCGGGTTAGTTCACGACCATATATCTCGCACTCTCCAGACCGAAGTCAACAAGCTTGGCGCTTGGTTTAGAAAGTAGAGAATCGAAGTCAATCCCGACAAAAGTCAGGCTGTTCTCTTCACCAAACAGCATAGAAACCTCATCCCCTCCCGACCGCTCACCATGTTCGGCAAGCCTATCCCTTGGGAGAAGCGAGCCAAATACCTAGGCGTGACCCTTGACCACCATCTCTCGTTCTCAGAGCACATTAAGCAGGTGCGTTCGCGTGCCGCTTTCGCTCTCGGTAGACTACACTCCGTCCTAAATGCGCGCCTGTGTAGTCTTCGCACATGCTAGGCCCCACCACATCCACAGGATGCAAAGCCTCCAAAACCGTTTCCTCCGAAAGGCAATGTGAGCCCCCGGTTCGTCCGAAACGAGATCCTCCATCTCGATCTTAAAATCCCCACCATCAAGCAGTTCATGAAGCGCATCACGAAGCGCTTTTACGACTCCGCCGCCACCCACCGCAACCCTCTGGTTGTGCAGGCCGCCAGTTATAGGCCCTCCACCATTAGCTCTATTCGCCGTCCAAGGCATACTCTCACCGACCCCGATAACCCCATTACCGTCCTCCACGAAAGCAGTAGGGCCACGAGTACAGTGCACAAAATACACCGACCTACGTTCGGACCTCGCCGTCGAGGTCCCTCGCGTAAACCCCGAAGTAATTGTCCCCCCCGACCCTTGATCGACGAAGCGCCAGCCCGCGCCGCAGCTGAGCCTGTAGCTTTAAATTCCCCGATTAATAATAATAATACTGATCAGATCCAGCCTGTCCCACCTTGCTGTCCTCCCCACAGCGACGCCCTAAGCCGAGGTCCGTACCCCACAGGGGGTGCCCTTAGCGTGCAGTCGCTTAGTATTATAAGAAAATCGCCCCTGGCTGGAGGCTTTGAGTTCGCTTAAGGCAGCCACAGGAAAGTCCGGTTAAGTAGTCACGACCTCTCAAGGTCAACTACGAGATGCCATACATAAAAAAAAGGTGTTACCGGTGTGTATCGATCGTGTCTCAAGTCTACAGCAATAATGTAGCGTGTGTATCAATAGTAAATCAATCAGTAGTCATTAGGACTCAGTTAGCAACGGTGCGTTAGGCATCAGACGGCCATCAGCCCTCAGCAGACCTATATTTAGTTAGGGAAGTTAAGTAATTAGTTAGGATAAGCTTACGTAATTGTGTTCTCTGTGTTTATGCGTTAGTGTTAGTGATAATAGATGATTGTTGGTGACTTTAATTATTGTGTGTGCGAATATACCGTCTTTTTAAACCAACCCCTGGCTCATTTGATTTGGCAAATATTTTACCCCGCACCTGAATAGCTTATAGGTATGAATTTATCCCTCTATTGTGTGTGGTCCGACTCGCACTTGGCCGGTTTTTTTTTATTTTAAATCCTAATATAAACCCCTAGTTAAAACATTAGTACATTATAATAAATTATTTGAGAAATAACAAGTTTAAAATCCAGGTGACAGCCCAGGCATACCATGGTAGCTTTATGCTTCCAGGCATGCCATGTGTTGAACTTGAATTGTATGGTTTGATAATATGCCATCGTGTTTAAGTACATGTATGTAGGAATGCAGCTCCGGTAGTGGTTCGCAACTTATTAACCACCTCATTTCGTCACTACACTCATTTCAGTGACGGGTCATGGCGATTTACTGAGGCGGTTTGGTTCCATGGTATATTTTGTTGAATAACAGCTATAAAACTCCATGGATATAGGGATAGGGACTGTAAGACTAACAGTAGTAATATACTCATGGACAAATTTAGAGGAACGCAAAAAAATGGTTTAAGGCGACATTAGGTGACGGCGACCTTGTGCGAATGGGAGGAGCCATGCGTCACCCCCCGCGGCCCCGCAACTGTACGCACGTAATTTCGTAGTGTAACCATACGTTTCAGATGGTCTATCCTGGACTATCCTGTCTGATTTTAGCTAGGCGGGTAGGTAGGTAGGTAGGGTAGGTAGGTAGGGTAGGTAGGTAGGGTAGGTAGGTAGGGTAGGTAGGTAGGGTAGGTAGGTAGGGTAGGTAGGTAGGGTAGGTAGGTAGGGTAGGTAGGTAGGGTAGGTAGGTAGGGTAGGTAGGTAGGGTAGGTAGGTAGGGTAGGTAGGTAGGGTAGGTAGGTAGGGTAGGTAGGTAGGGTAGGTAGGTAGGGTAGGTAGGTAGGGTAGGTAGGTAGGGTAGGTAGGTAGGGTAGGTAGGTAGGGTAGGTAGGTAGGGTAGGTAGGTAGGGTAGGTAGGTAGGGTAGGTAGGTAGGGTAGGTAGGTAGGGTAGGTAGGTAGGGTAGGTAGGTAGGGTAGGTAGGTAGGGTAGGTAGGTAGGGTAGGTAGGTAGGGTAGGTAGGTAGGGTAGGTAGGTAGGGTAGGTAGGTAGGGTAGGTAGGTAGGGTAGGTAGGTAGGGTAGGTAGGTAGGGTAGGTAGGTAGGGTAGGTAGGTAGGGTAGGTAGGTAGGGTAGGTAGGTAGGGTAGGTAGGTAGGGTAGGTAGGTAGGGTAGGTAGGTAGGGTAGGTAGGTAGGGTAGGTAGGTAGGGTAGGTAGGTAGGGTAGGTAGGTAGGGTAGGTAGGTAGGGTAGGTAGGTAGGGTAGGTAGGTAGGGTAGGTAGGTAGGGTAGGTAGGTAGGGTAGGTAGGTAGGGTAGGTAGGTAGGGTAGGTAGGTAGGGTAGGTAGGTAGGGTAGGTAGGTAGGGTAGGTAGGTAGGGTAGGTAGGTAGGGTAGGTAGGTAGGGTAGGTAGGTAGGGTAGGTAGGTAGGGTAGGTAGGTAGGGTAGGTAGGTAGGGTAGGTAGGTAGGGTAGGTAGGTAGGGTAGGTAGGTAGGGTAGGTAGGTAGGGTAGGTAGGTAGGGTAGGTAGGTAGGGTAGGTAGGTAGGGTAGGTAGGTAGGGTAGGTAGGTAGGGTAGGTAGGTAGGGTAGGTAGGTAGGGTAGGTAGGTAGGGTAGGTAGGTAGGGTAGGTAGGTAGGGTAGGTAGGGTAGGGTAGGTAGGTAGGGTAGGTAGGTAGGGTAGGTAGGTAGGGTAGGTAGGTAGGGTAGGTAGGTAGGGTAGGTAGGTAGGGTAGGTAGGTAGGGTAGGTAGGTAGGGTAGGTAGGTAGGGTAGGTAGGTAGGGTAGGTAGGTAGGGTAGGTAGGTAGGGTAGGTAGGTAGGGTAGGTAGGTAGGGTAGGTAGGTAGGGTAGGTAGGTAGGGTAGGTAGGTAGGGTAGGTAGGTAGGGTAGGTAGGTAGGGTAGGTAGGTAGGGTAGGTAGGTAGGGTAGGTAGGTAGGGTAGGTAGGTAGGGTAGGTAGGTAGGGTAGGTAGGTAGGGTAGGTAGGTAGGGTAGGTAGGTAGGGTAGGTAGGTAGGGTAGGTAGGTAGGGTAGGTAGGTAGGGTAGGTAGGTAGGGTAGGTAGGTAGGGTAGGTAGGTAGGGTAGGTAGGTAGGGTAGGTAGGTAGGGTAGGTAGGTAGGGTAGGTAGGTAGGGTAGGTAGGTAGGGTAGGTAGGTAGGGTAGGTAGGTAGGGTAGGTAGGTAGGGTAGGTAGGTAGGGTAGGTAGGTAGGGTAGGTAGGTAGGGTAGGTAGGTAGGGTAGGTAGGTAGGGTAGGTAGGTAGGGTAGGTAGGTAGGGTAGGTAGGTAGGGTAGGTAGGTAGGGTAGGTAGGTAGGGTAGGTAGGTAGGGTAGGTAGGTAGGGTAGGTAGGTAGGGTAGGTAGGTAGGGTAGGTAGGTAGGGTAGGTAGGTAGGGTAGGTAGGTAGGGTAGGTAGGTAGGGTAGGTAGGTAGGGTAGGTAGGTAGGGTAGGTAGGTAGGGTAGGTAGGTAGGGTAGGTAGGTAGGGTAGGTAGGTAGGGTAGGTAGGTAGGGTAGGTAGGTAGGGTAGGTAGGTAGGGTAGGTAGGTAGGGTAGGTAGGTAGGGTAGGTAGGTAGGGTAGGTAGGGTAGGTAGGTAGGGTAGGTAGGTAGGGTAGGTAGGTAGGGTAGGTAGGTAGGGTAGGTAGGTAGGGTAGGTAGGTAGGGTAGGTAGGTAGGGTAGGTAGGTAGGGTAGGTAGGTAGGGTAGGTAGGTAGGGTAGGTAGGTAGGGTAGGTAGGTAGGGTAGGTAGGTAGGGTAGGTAGGTAGGGTAGGTAGGTAGGGTAGGTAGGTAGGGTAGGTAGGTAGGGTAGGTAGGTAGGGTAGGTAGGTGGGTAGGTAGGTAGGGTAGGTAGGTAGGGTAGGTAGGTGGGGTAGGTAGGTAGGGTAGGTAGGTGGGGTAGATAGGTAGGGTAGGTAGGTAGGGTAGGTAGGTAGGGTAGGTAGGTAGGGTAGGTAGGTAGGGTAGGTAGGTAGGGTAGGTAGGTAGGGTAGGTAGGTAGGGTAGGTAGGTAGGGTAGGTAGGTAGGGTAGGTAGGTAGGGTAGGTAGGTAGGGTAGGTAGGTAGGGTAGGTAGGTAGGGTAGGTAGGTAGGGTAGGTAGGTAGGGTAGGTAGGTTATAATGAACAATTAGAATTATAATGAACAAAGAAAAAAAAACTCAAAGGATCCAAATTAGTTCACTTGACTATTATTCCCGTAGCTAACCGTGCGTGCACTCGTGTGTGTGACGCGTGTCAATGTGTAGTATACCTATAAATTTTGCAAACGCTTCCTTAAAAACGAATAACATCGTGCTATGGTGGCTCCGAGCGCCGAGCGTTAGCGTCTACCCGTGACAGTGGTCAGCGAAGCTCTGCCGCCCGTCGCGCTCAAGAGCCCGCTTCAACGCGCACCAAGTTTATTCGAAAAAACAACCCACCTTGATTAATCAAACACAAAACAAATAGAAGCCGTATACTAAAATTTGAGCAGTTAAATTGTCTTTGAGATGGTGAAAGTTTCATGAAAATACGCGCGTTAGTTTTTGCGTAGTTATCGTTTTTTTGTCCGCGTTAGACATTACTTTACAAATTAATTGCACTATATTATAAATAATATTATTTCAATTAAGATTATATCAAATTACGAAGACAATAGTCTAGTATAACATATATTTTTTTCAAACTAATAAGACGAGTCGTCTAGACGTGATGTTCAATTTAAAATCATTAGAAGTCGTTTATCTGTGCCTTAATTTTTCCTGTTGTAACTATCGTGCGTACTGGCAACAAACATTAGTATATGCTATTAAAAAAACAACGTTTTGGAATGTATTTGTTTTCTAATTTCATTTGTTTTTATGTAATTATTGCGTAAGACTGCCTTCTTTCATACTGCGAAATATTTGCCAACTTTTGAACTTAAGTTTAGGCTTTGTATAAATTTTTGCCTTGACTATCTTTTTTATCGTGTTAAGTGTGAATTGTTACTGCAAATAAACTGAGAATGCCAAATCTAAACGCCACTCAAGTTGCTAGGGCTCTTACTTTAATTGAAACTGGGCACACCTACAAACATGTGGCCCAAACATTACGAGTATCAAAATTTGTTCACCGAGTTGTCAAGAGGTATCGGCAGACCGGACAGTATACGAGACTCGCAGGACAGATATAGACATACAAAAGAAAACTGTGGCCCGAGATGACCGGATCATCGTGACCAGCGTGCTTAGAAACCGGATCTTAACTTCTTCTGAGGTAAGAACCAAGAAGTTCGAGGGGTTACAGTAAGCACAAAACTGAGAAGAGGACTGAAATATATAAATTCACACGTGCCTGCCAGAGGCCCCCTTCTTGCCACATGCTATCGAGTAGCTCGAGTTAATTTTGCTCGCATTCACGAAAATTGTAATGACGAAGTTTCGAGTCAAGTCCTATTCACAGATGAGTCTGGATTTTGCCTGAAGCCAAATGATGGAACCATTAAAGTGTGGAGATGCCCGGGAGAGCGGTGCGCTCAGTGGAACATCATTGGAAAAGAGGCATATAGTGGAGGGTCAGTTAAGATATGGGGAGGTATTTGTACGCGACGTTCTGTACGTGCCCACAGCACGTACAGAACTCCGCGTCATTATGAATGGGTCACTAACAGCGGCACGATATGTTACTGAGATTTTGGAAGAAACTGCAGTGTGATTTGCCCCTTTTATAGAAGATAGATTTGTTTTTATGCATGATAATGCACACCCCCATACTGCAGCAGTAGTTGTCGAATACCTTCGAGACGTTGAAATCAATGTTATGAGGTGGCCAGCACGCTCATCCGACTTAAACTCCATAGAGCATGTATGGAATAATCTTGGAAGACAAATTAAGAAAACAAATCCTGCCCCGCTAATTTGAGAGATCTTAAAAACGCATTACAGGAAGAATGGAACGCAATCTCTCAAGATTTTATTGATAACTTGATTAGTAGTGTGTCGAAGAGCTAGAGGGGAACACTAAGTACTAATTGTCGCCCACGTTACAGCCTTTCCTAAGCATTTATGAAAAAAAAAGTAATAAAGCAAAATCCAAATTAATATACTTCAGAGGCCTACAGGAGCTAAACGCTAGTTTTATAATGCCTAAAAGTATATGATCCACTGCAGTAAACAAAATCAGAAAAATATATGATATTCTTCAGGATATATCCTAGGTAGATAGTGTGTTGAAAATATAATATAACTAATTTGATACGATAGAAAAAAATCACGAAGTTACCTCTACAAATTTCTTTTAACGCGTAAAAATCATACATGCAATCATTCTGATTTTTTGTCAGATACAAGCAATATATTATCATAATAGTGTTTTAATTTTTTTATCTAATCAATAGATTAATTAATTGTAAATCGTATGTTCTTATTTCGCCTTATAAACGCCTGTGTACCGACAGTGCCTGATGCTTTACTCGTACAGATGTGTCGTTCTTTTCTCCGCATTATTTCCGCTCAGATTGTTTAATGTTTAAAATTTTTCATTGTTTCATATTTTCTTTGCGTAAATATTTTTATTTCGTGTAGATATAAGTACTTTAAGTTAAAATAGCGTAATAAAGTGGTTTGTCAAAAATTGTATCATTTAATAATGGGAAAGAAAGTGAAACCAACGGGTTTTGACGAACGAGCGACTAAACATTAAAAAACGTTCATATGAATCAAATGAACGAAATTAAGAGGTAAGATAGAGCAATATTTATTTTTATAACCATAAAACTATGAATTTTGGAAACTTCTAAGTAAGTGCAATCAGTTCATATGGTCTGTATTTTCGGTACCTCTTTCAAAGGACACAATAGCGTATTTAAAAGAGGTGTGGATTCACAGTCGAGAATGCCTGGGTTCAAATCTCAGGAATTTTGTGTTTTATTTAAACTTCTGCGATGTACATAATTATATTTATTAAATACTTTTTATAATTAAGTGTATAAATAAAATAAAAACCTTTAAAATCTAATTATTTTTTACATGAGAAAAATATCAACACGGAAGTTATTCCAATACGTAAGTACCTCCACCTTATTTATAAGCTATAATGACAATAAATACTCGTAGAAGCTAAAAATACCAAATGTTTTTGTTTTTTTAGAAAACGACCTCGGCTTATTGATAATAGGCATGACGAAATAACAGGTTCACATGAAAATTGCGATGTTATTTGTCACAAGTAAGAATTTAATTCATTTTGTTTATAATACATAGGCACTATAACTATGTACCTACTTATGAATTTTAGGTACCTACCTAATCTTTTACTTGCAGCTTAACAATTTTTCAAAGTCAAATACAATAAATAAACGAAATGCAATTACCTATCTTGTGAACTACAATACATCATAGAACTACAATATTTAGAATTGACATTTCTACGTAATTTAAAATCTTCAATATTTTTATAGATTGAAAACAGAGGTGCCACAGAAAGATCACGATTGTGAAGTTATTGATAAGAGTACCTATTCATCTAAGCATGTACTAGAAAAAGCCTTTAGTAGACGGGTAATATTTATAACATCACCTTGCTACAAACACATTTAGATTTGTTACAATTGGTTTTAAAAAATAATAATGGAATTTTAGGTGGCTTGTACCCCTGTAAGTCAATATCATCTCCAACGTGAAAACCGAGAAACACCGAGGAACCGAGATGGGTTAAATTAAAGATTATTATGAAAACTTAAATTAGCATAGAAGAAGGTTTTTCCGCGAACACATTTTACTCAGATTGATTACTTAGAATTATTGTAGGTTTAATATTTCAATGTATTATACGAATAAAAATGTATCATAACTATCAAGAAATTATATTTGTATTAATTTCTTTTTCAGATGGAAAACTAAACTTCTGAAGAGAACATCCAAATTGGACATAGGATTATTAACGGTTCCCATTTTTTGGAAAAGTTATATGAGATCTCAAATCACGGACCATTAGATAGAAACCTAACAAAAAGCTTGAAATTAAATTTCACCTATCGTTAACCTGAAAAAGAGCGTAAAACTAAATGTCATTTAATGTTAACCTGAAAAAGAGCTTAAAACTAAAATGTATTATGATGTAAATCTGAAAAAAACCCTTAGTGCTTAGTGTAAACCATAAAGATGTTTAAAGGGCGCCACTTGGTATTTTTTTTGTAATAAAAATGTTTTAAGTTTAATTGAATCAGTTTTATTTAAAAATAGCTGTTGCCCGCGACTTGGTCTGCGATCCAGGATGAAAAGTAACCTATGTCCTTCTCCGGATCATGGTTTACCCATGTCCCAAATTTTATCTAAGTCCGTTTAGCTGTTTCAGCATGAAAGCATAAGAAACAAAACTCACTTTCGCATTTATAATATTAGTTAGGAACACATTCTTAATTTTTCAAGTAACACATAAAACAAATAAAAATAATTTAATTGTCCTATCTATTTTTTGTTAAATCTATAACTTACTTGCGCGCCGTTGCTGCGCCATCTATTAGAATACTGGGGCGTAACCTCACTATGCCGTTATTTATATGGTCGTCGTCGATACATGGCGTTCACGTCGATTGTGTAAAAGTGTGCGTGCGTTTTTCGAGGACACTTAGCTCTTGTAGTCCTCTTAATTGTCACAAACATCCATGATGATATTTTGTTTCATACACACTTTGTTCCTCTAAATTTGTCCGTGAGTGTATATTCACGATTTAAGTCATCTAATCTAGACACGCGGTATCGTGTCAAGCCAAGTTCAAGTAACAGAACTGGCGAGCAGCACCGTGTGTAATATTATACGAACCATTTGGAGCCACTATTGACCACCTAATAACTCAAAAACTATTTCACATAAACGTGTCAAATTTGGCTCATATATTGAGACTTGCGAGATACATGTGTGCTCCAAATTTCATAAACACATCTCAAACGGTTATTTAGATATTAACGTCCAAAAATCGTCATTTTTATCACTGACTGACCAACTCTAAAACTGACTGACTGAAAAACTCTAACCCAGTTCCAGATGACCTAGAAAGTTTGTTTTTTTTTGTCAAACTTGGCATGCAGATAGGTAATTAGATGAATACAAAGGAATAAATCAGAAACTGGTAAATTTTTATCATTTTATTATAATTTTTCACTTAATTGATTCTATTAAGAACACTTAACTTATACTTAGTGCCTGTAACTGTAATAATGTAAGAATCAGCAATCAGCAACCAAAACTTATGACAGCCCGTCTTTATGTGGATTTTAAGATCTTCACGTGAATATATAACGAGTTGAATACCACCCTTAATTTTTTTTAATCCAAATATTTCCGGTTTAGTACTTATAACTAAGAGTGTAGTAGACTTTCGTATATAATACTTTATTAACTGGTATTTAGTATTAATTATTGTTTCAATATTTCGCGCAAATCAATATATGTATATAAATAATTATTAAATAATATAGGCATTTCACACGGCGGCACGGCAATTATATTATAGCCTTCGCAAGTTCTAAACCTGTTACCTGTCGGTTCTTATTTTATTATTCCGAAAGGCTTGCTGGTAGAAACTAGCCATCGAACATAATAATTCATATATGAGAACTAGCCAAGTCAGACCTTAGGCTCCAATATATTATCCTAAGTTATAAGAAGAAATTATATTTTATGTTGTTATAAATAAATTTCAGGGCTGACCATTGAGCTTGGCACCCATTTAGATCTCACTTATTTTGTCGTTGAAGTCAACAATCAAGGCATATATCATAATATTGAACTTGGCTCTCATTTCACATTTAAGTTTTTGATGGGATTGTTATTATTTGTACCAGGTGACGTGTATCTGGCAGCTGTCATAGACACGTAAACAGTCTTGTATTTTTCGACTGGTAACACTGACAGATACCCGTAACTAAGTAGTAATCGACTAATAATGAGTATCGTTTGACTGTTTGAGAGTTGATACCTTTGCCACCATTATTATGATTATGACAGTTTGATTTTTGCACGACACAAGGGATTGAACCATTGAACAGAGCGTTATTTTTGTTGTGAGAATTATATCGAGGAATATCTGTACAATCGTTGTTTTATTTCTGAGTTTTGGTTGAGTCCCTACAGGACAGACTAAATAAACGATGGATGGACTGCGTGAAAGATGATTATGGTTAGAAAGAGGGTAACTACCGAACTATTGTAGAGAATTTGGGAAGAAAAAGAGACGTTGCGCTGACCCCAAATAAATTGGGATAAGGACTTCGATCAATCTAACGCACTGGTTTATTGGTCTCCGGAGTAAGCCGGACAATGAATGCGAGGAACTGAGCTTTAAAGGGTCTTCTAAAAGTATTTTTTAATTCGAAACAGACCTGGATTTTTAACTTGTTATTTCTCAAATATTTTTTGATAAATAAGTTTAATGTATTAATGAAGTGTTCCGTAGTTGGAATGAATTTATCCCAAAAACAAACTTAATATTGTAGTTGGAAAACATCGATACCTGACCTGACCTCGATACCCTCAGGTATCGATGTATGGGAGAATTTTTTTTGCAGTTGGAGAATTGACCGTGACATGAATGTCACGGTCAATTCTCCAACTGCAAATTACTCGTTAACTTTTAAAGCCTACTTAGCCGTGATCATTTTAATTTTAATTTCATTATGTGTACTACTGCCATACATTTTTTCACATCTCCATAAACAACCATTTAGCTGGCAGGGCGAGGGGGACACTTGAATCTAACAAAAATTAGCACTTTCATAATTAATATTACGCAAGTGGATCCTTGAATCGAAAAGTGGTGTTCACAGGCCCGCAATAGTTTTGAACGGCCTGTCCAACGATACCCCATACCATGGGGTAGATGAGAAAAAAATATATCATCCTCACGTTACTTGCAAGGTAGGTACCCTAAAAAAATGTTTTATAAAGTTTTGTTGTAGCATTTTCTCGGCGGGATCAATATTACCTATGCCAAATTACAGCTTTCTAGTACTAAGCGTCTCTGAGCGACACTGGGGACAGACAGACAGACGGACATGGCGAAACTATAAGGGTTCCTTGTTTACTACGGAACCCTAAAAACGGGTAACCCTATAATGCCACCGAATCGTCACCAAAAAAATAAAATAAAAGGTTTAGGTACCCTTTTATTTTATTTTTTTACGGGATGTTTTTTTTTTTTTTTGCACACTGGGATTTTTCAACTCTCGGTGTGGAGCCGAGCATTGAGAATCAAACAAAGTGCATCATAGCGCGTCAAAAAATACGCTGGTGAATTTTGCGTTCAAATTCAAGTGCGCGATAAAAAATCGTCAGTGAGTACAACGGCTTACCTGCCTAATACTATTGACCTAGATTTATTTCTCCATAAATAATTTGAACTTTGGCTCGTTTTATTACTTTGCATTGGCAATTTAAACACAATTTATTATATATTCATAACTAAAACAGCAATTACTTTCATTAACTTATTACTAACTTAAAATAGTTAAAGCCATAAAACTTATTAATAATATTAACACTAGATTAAAGTACTTCGTAAAAGTAATTAAGAGCATTTGTCTGTTATTAATAGACTCGCAAAAGTCAAAGTCACGCGAAATACTGGGATGTTCACGATTCGAACAAGCCATTACTTGCAATCTTGGGTAAACGGTTAAGTTATGAGGCCTTGAGGAATACGTTAAGCCAACAAGGCCGTTATGTAAATATTATGAAGCACCCTGAATAAAGGCCCCCTCAGACTGGAGCGATATCGCGGGCGCGACAGGCATATTGCTGCCTTTCACGCCCGCGATACCGCGCTAGTCTGCACGAGCCTTAAACTGGAAGAAAATTGAAGGCTTATTAAACAAAAAAAGTTGCTGGTCACAAGACGCCCGGCAGATGTTGAAACATCGAAATTGATGGTTTTTGAAAGAAGAAAACCAAATAAATAAACATGGGACGGGGTTTTATTATTTTTTTTTTTTGTTCTCATGCACACTTGCTTTTCCAACTCACTTTAGACATTGGCAGAATAGTTGACATTGGCTGTGCTTTCATTTATTTAAAAATATAATAGAATAGACATGACGGGGCATGACGGCATGAGAGAGCGTCATGCCGTTTACCTTTACGGCATACGAGTCGGTTTTACTCTCAAGGCCCGCCTATAGATGTTTCATATCAAAAATGAAAAGAAAAGGATTAGTACATATTAACTTTGTCATGGCGTTGTGACTTGTGAGTTTTCGTCTGAATTGTAATGAGCGAAATAATTGACATTAATGTCTGAAATTGCCATTATTGTAGTCCAAACTTTTCTATATGAGAAAAGGCATTAGTCGGCTCGTAATATGTTTTTCACACCGCGAGGCTCGCGAGGGTTTTCGTAAGTGTAATAAAGGCGTGACGCGTTGACCTAATTTTATTACTAAAATAAATTGAATATTAGATTCAGTGCACTTTTGTCTACCGCATTAGCCGCCGGGGTGTATTTAAACATTACATTAACATTTAAGTACGTTAAATGTTGCATTAAGAATGAAGAGTGAGTTAATAAATAGTGTCCAATATAAACATTTGTTTCACTTCAAAAATACCGATACCTTGCTATGTACCCCGACACCGTTGCTTATAAATTAATCATTTTAGTAGATAAATGCCTGTTTCTTTTCCATAGGTATTACTAATAGATAATGCATACAGAACATTTTACATCTACCAGCTCTGTTCTCTTGGTCTTGGGTTAAACGGAAAAAAGAAAACAAAAGTGTAAAAAAAGTCAAGTTAAAAAATTCAATACCCGACTGCGTAAAAAGTGAACTTTAAAAAAGATGGAAACAAGATGAGCTATTTTTGTCTCCAATAATCTCTTGCAGTCGGAACCTCCCACTTTTATTTTACACTTTTAATTTTTTTTCTTTCGGCTACGACCTATTTTTTATTGTAGTTATTTATTCTTAAGACGCTGACAACACCTAAACCGTGGTCATTGTCAGATTGCATAGAAAAGAAAAAGAGGCGCTATGACACAACGCTTGTAATTTATTGCAAAATATGAAGCAATTGTCTATTTACTCAAAATTGAGTTGAGTAATCGAAAATAAAAAACAACGAAGTTCTGCATTCAAATAAGACGTTCTTGTTAATAATTAAATACGTAACCTATGTTGATATTTAATACAGATATTTTGGATTAGAACTCAAGGTAAAAGGTTGCTTTAACGTTAGTTTGTATCGAGATTTTTTCTTCAAAACGTTTTTTGGTAACAACCAAGTTCTGGGAAATATGTTCAAAATTAACATTATATTTTTTCCGTTACCACAAACTATACAGATTTGTAATTTTTTTTTCTTAAGAGATGCCTATTTTTGTCAATTGCGTCTTGTCGCGCCTTAATTGGGTTATTTTTCTCTCACCGGGTTAAGTAACGCTTTAGGTAGCGGTCGTTGAAATTATCTTTCAAATTCTGGGTTGGTCACTCGATTTTTTATTAATTTTATACAATAATTATTTTTCACGTGTAGACTGGGGCATATTGCTGCTTGTCGCGCCCGCGATATCGCGCTAGTCTACTCGAGCCTTAACTATTACGTAAGAACTTCATAAAGTGAGAATGGTTTCTAACCAACTTTAAATTGCTAAAGATCCTAAGTCATTCAAAATTATTTTTTTTAAGGAAACCTACTATTGAGACCTATTCAATGATACCCCACTTGATAGTCTAGTCCATCGACTTATTCTTTTTCTTTTTCTTTTGTCACAATATGGCGTCTGGTTGTCGCCATATTGAATTTTGATTACTGTCATGTCTTTAGTGACTCACAATACTAAAGACAAATCATCAAAATCCGCCCACGCAAGTCGCAGGTCTCTAGACCGCAACAAAGGAACAAACATACATACATATATGATAATAATAATTCTTTATTCGCAGACCTTGAAGTCCATAGTGTTACACTACTAACACACTGAAACACATGGTACATGAAAACACATGGTACATGAAAACACATGGTACATGCAAAAACATGGTACATGAAAACACATGGTACATGAAATATACCTATGTATAGGCCTCCTTTGCGTCGCGCAGTCGGGTAATGATACTCTACTTACAGCAATGGAAGCCCGTTATTAGGGAACCCCAAAAACGTTTCCCTATTCGCTCGGATTACCGAACCTCGTGCTACACAGTCGGTATTAAAGCGCTTATCAGCAATGCAGTGATATTGCACAAAAAAACTCATATTTTGGTCCAGTGACAACAATATTATCTACATCTATATTAAAAGATTTTTCAAGAGGTACTTATGTACATTTAAGTACATTGTTTATTAAAACATGGATTTATGTGTAGGTGGGACATATTGCATTTTTTGTAAAACTTATATCAGAGCGAATTTTGGTGTGGCACGATTGATATCCGAAGTTAAGCGTCTAATCCCAAAACGGCTGGTGGCTCTTTATTATGTATCGGGGGCACGTAAATCTGTTGGTACAGTCTTGCAGACGGTTTCAGCTAAGAATATCGGTTTTCGACTAAGAAAATTCTAGTAGAAGAATATTAACCAACCTATGTGTTAAATTCATTTGCAAATGACGTTATAAAGCTTGGTATCTATTTCGACCCTAACCCAGTTGTTGAAAAAGGGTAGGCAGATGATGTTCCTTAGAGCAAGATTATTTTTATAGGGCGTAGCGATCAATGGGTCTATTTCAGAGAAATAAAAAAAAAAATAAGGACTAGTGCGAGTTGAACTCGCGTGGTGAGAGTTCTGTACAATGAATATAAAATGAAATGATGAAATGATTTATTTTTCAGTAAGTAGGTTTGTACAAAAACTTTTACACGACAATCATATATAAAAAAAAAACTAGATTAGGTTGCCGTTTCCTTTCTGACTACTCTGAGAAGAACGGCCGAAACAAACTCAGAGGTACTCAGAGTACAGTCTCTTTTAAAGTCCAGACATAATCTTGGTCAGATTATGTGAAGACCATGTAGATTAGTGTCAGCTAAAACACACTTAAGCTACTTATTAAGGAAAATGGATGAACATTGATCATTCCCCCCCTTATCTCCGAAACTACTGAGCCTAAAATTATGAAAAAAATACTACTATAAGAAGTCTATCTATGGTTTTAAAATAACATGATAAATTTCGCAATATTGTACGTACACACGGCTACATATCAAGCTATACATTTCCATTATAAGCTGATCTCGCATTGTATAGGATTTCCGTTCAATGCGAGGTCAGCGTAAACTGGAAATGTATAGCTTGATGTGTAGCCGTGTGTACAAATTTACATTTGCAGTTGAAGGGTATGGGAGAACATGTTTTTCAACTTCAATGTTAAGTTCGTTCTTGGGATAAAAACGAGGTAGATAACAAATTCATTGTACCTACGTAACCCTCACCACGCGAGTTCAAATCGCACTTGTCTGTTATTTTTTCACTCGTTCCTTTTCTTTCGGGATCAGGGATGTGAGGAATTGATAGTAAGTTTTTCTCGAAAGTGGGGTGTGGTCAGATAGATAGCCGGGTCAAATGTTAGTCGAAAAAGGACGACTGATGTATAGAATAAGGATGATGTGTAGTTCTGGGTTGAATGACGAACATAAAAGAAAATTGGATGACTGTCCGGCTAGTAAATGAAACACGTTAGGGAACTTCCCGCGTCTATGAAACATGATTACGAGTTTAGGAGATGCTGTCGCAATGATAACCGTCGGACTTTGCAAAAATATTAGATACTAGCTGTTGAGCGCAGCTTCGCCCGCGAGGCTTTTTCTAAAAATAGCCTAATTTACTCCTTATAACATCAGCTATCTTACAGTGAAAATCCCATCAAAATCGGTCCAGTCTTTTCGGAGATTAGCCGGTTTAAACAGACAGACAAACAATTAAAAAATTGTTTTTATGTTATAAGTACCGTTTAGCATTAAAAACAGACACTTCAATTTTATTTTTTTGTGTATATAAAATCGATACCTGTAATAAGAATTGACTTAAGGGACATTTTGCTCAAAATTACTTAAAAATACAGTTGGTTTCAGAATTTTTTGCTCTTTCTAGTGCTATAATTGAAATATTTTTATCGTTCAAAAAATGTCTCATACGTCTCAGCTTTTTGCTTTAAAGAAAATTTAACAGAATAAATAGATATAATTTTCAGTAAATATCAAGTGAAATTAATAATTAGGTATAGTAAAAATACTTTTTTTTTTTTTTTATCATCAAATAATTATCAAATAACTTCTCCCGCTCTGGGCGGAGCGGGAGGGTGTGTCAGACTCTTACTGACTAAAACCCACCCGTATTCCTCCCTGTTGCCTGTGTTGCGGGGGCCTCGATGACCCATAAGTACCTTCCCGCGACCCCGGCAGGATAGTAAAAATACTTAAGTAATTAATTTTTGAAAAATAAAAACAATAAAATCGCAAAGCAAAGATAAAAAAATAAAAAATTCAGTGTGATGGATGAACCTGGTGACTTTCTACCAATCTAGCTAAATCCGGTTCAATATTGGTGAGTTGCAGCCTTAAATCTCCGCGTTCGTTGATTTTCTATCGGTTTCTTTGGTTTGTCAATATGTTTGTAACCACACTGAAGCCTGTTTCGACTAGTTATGATGATGGAAAAGCGATGAGGTATTTTTCAGCAATGTGCCACAATGCAGGATACTGTGCAACCAGAACTTCTGATAGCCTTGGTTGAACTTCGGCTTAAGCTCTTCATCTGTGCTGATGGTAATCAACTCATCTTGAATTATCACATGGGCTTCTTCCATGGCTGTGATATTATACGGATTTATTATTCATTGAAGAATTTGTAAATTTAAAAGATCCTCAAACCTTTTAGTAAAATCCTTGTGTAATGTCCGTCGAAGTGAGTATCATATGATAAAATAACATCGTCTTGAAGCATTTCTGGTAATTTTGAAAAATGCGGAAACTGTGAATTTTCATGTATGCTTAAATTTTGTTTTCAAAAGATGAGTTTACCCACAAAGGCCGATATTATTGATTTTGTTTTAATCAAGTTGAGATCGTCACCCTGCAGCTGCAAATTAACGTTGTTCAACATACCAAAGATATCAGTCAAGTAATAAATATCTGTTTTACAATTGTTCAGATTTTCTTTCAAATACGGATCTTTTTCTTGTAAAAACTTCAACACAGGTTCAAAAATAGCTGAGAATCTTGCTAAGCAAAAGCCTCTTGATACCCAGTGATCTTCGGTGTGCAAAAGAAACCGAGCAAAGACTTTTTCGTTTTCCTCACATAGCTAAGCAAATAACCGAGAGTTCAAAGAATTGCTTCGAATCTAACAACTAAACAAGATTCGAAGCAATTCTAAAGACTGCTATATATTAGATATATGTATATTTTAAAGACTGATGCAATCTAGGACTCAGATTTTTGCTACTAAATGTTGTCTGTGAATCACTCAGTGAATGACCAGTACCTCAGGCTGTTGTCGCTTTAAATGAGCTATACTCGTAAAACCACGATGACGACCAACCATAAATGATACACCATTTTTGAAGAACATTGTTTCTGTTGAACGATGTTCTTCAATGGAATAGCTTTGTCTATAAAAAAAAAAGTTCAACGGCCTGATAAATCCATTCTCCTCTGGTATTAGTATCTACATATGTAGAAAAAAGCAGTTCTTGGCACATATTTTCAATATATCGAACATATCCTAACAACAGAGCTTCATTGCCGGGTAACATAGACTTGTCCATCTGGAGAGAGAATCTGTTGGTCTGTAATAAATAGCATAAAATATTTTCCACGTCACGACTCATCTCGTATATTCGTCTCTGAACGGTGTTATAAAGAGAATTGCTCTGAATCATGTGCGGGCTTGTGCAATACATTGTTGAGGACCTCCGCAATGGCTGGTAAAATAAGCTGCTCTCAAATTGTGGGGTTTCCCAAACTTCGCTATTAGTAAAGATAGAACGCTCGTAAACCAAAAACGTTGACCTCGTCGACCCCCAAAA
This sequence comes from Atethmia centrago, assembly GCA_905333075.3. Taxonomy (NCBI): domain Eukaryota; kingdom Metazoa; phylum Arthropoda; class Insecta; order Lepidoptera; family Noctuidae; genus Atethmia; species Atethmia centrago. The sequence goes on from HG995385.1 coordinate 24,842,041, forward strand.
TCAGTTTTCGTGTATGTCGACGCCTTTTAAGTTACTCCAAATAACATCAGCTATCTGCCAGTGAAAGTCCCGTCAAAATCGGTCCAGCCGTTTCAGAGATTAGCCGGAACAAACAGACAGACAGATAAAAATTGTAAAAAAAATATATTTTGGTACTCGTATATGTACCGTGTATACATCCATATGCATTTAGTAAAAAGCGGTTATTTTAATATTACAAACATACACACCAATTTTATTTATATGTATGTATGTATGTATGTATGTATAGATTATCTATAATCATAATTAATTGTACAATTTATTATTTGATACAAATAATAAATCAATGTTGAATTTAAATTCTGTGATTACTTTAACTCACACACTGACCTATTACTTTATTTATTAGTTTTAGGAAAACGTATACTTTACAGTGTTTGTAAATATGTGAGCATCATGTACCTACCACATAGTAATTAATTTATCTATCATTGCTTTATTTTTCATTCTTTTTTACATATTTTGGTATAGTAATTTTATTCTAGGTGCATCGTCTTCACATATAATTTTAAAATGTACCTATACAAAATTTTGTAAAACATTTTAAGAGAGTAACGGTGGAGTTTCTTGCCCATTCTTCTCCATACGAAAGTACCTTTTGGAAGGGGCAACTATAATTCTATTTATTTTTTTTGTAAATTTTGACGTTCCAAAGGTCCTTTTATATGCCTATTTGAAATAAATAATTTGACTTTGACATTGACATAACTTCATAACCCATTGGGCAGTATCTTAATATTTTTTCCGGACTGAAACGGAGATTTGTTTCATTTGTCAAACTTTTCTGTTTGGTATTTTACAAAATTCGGGGTACACTTCGGGCGCAAATATTTGGAAAATACTCAGACAGACATTTTAGTTAAAATTACTTTTCACCCTCATTCAACCGCTATAAAAACCGACATCCTGTACCAAATACACTATTTGGTATAATTACTACGTACCAACTGAACTAACTTCTCTATCATAAGACAGTTGAAGTGTCTGTTTGTGACGTCAAAATAACAGCTTGTTACTAGTATTTGAGAGTATATACAGTATCTACTTGTAACAAACAAAAAAACAATTTTCAGAATATTTGTCTGTCTGTTTGTTCCAGCTAAACCCCGAAACGGCTGGACTGATTTTGACGGGATTTGACATTGGCAGATAGCTGATATATATATAAGAAGTAATTTCGGCTACTTTTATTTTAGAAAAAGTCACACTAACGTAGCGTCGGGCAACAGCTAGTAAATACTCTAAACTTGAGACTAGAGATGCCGATGCATTCCACCAGTCTCTATGATAAATCTTTTACGGTTCAAGCAGTACGGTTGTGGAATACCTTGCCCGTGTCGATTAGGCGTGCTCAATCTCTGTCCACTTTTAAAATTATGGTAAAAAAAACACTATCTCTCTCCTTAAACATATTTTTATTTTCTTTGTTCTTTGCACCTATTTTAATTCTTAGCGCTAGTTTTATGATTAATTATTATTGAATAGTTTATATAGATAATTTTAATATATTTTATGTATGTATGTATTTGTTGTATATATGTGAATGATACACCACAGACTACCTGCAGTATTGTCTCTCCTTTCCCCCCTAATCCATCCAAAGGTTGTCTTTAAAAGATCGCTTCTAGCGATAAGACCGCCCATTGTGTCACACTATGTAAAATTTCTACATTTATAGCTGTAATTTTTATGGTGTACATAATAAAGAGTATTATATCTATCTACTATAGGCCGACATCTATTTTTACCCGCGTCCCCCTTCACCCGCTAGCACCATGGGACTGTCACCCACAAAAAAGTAGGCCTATAGCTAACTACTGCCCGTGTGACATTTATGTAACTACGCACTTCGCTGGAATGCGACCCCTCTCTCACTTTCCCACGCGGCGCCCCTCGTCGGCTCGTGCGTTCAGTACCGACAGCATCTTTGTTGCCGCTGCCGTTAAATTTTTTTTAATGAAATTCACTTTTTTTGCAAACAGTACCGTCAGAGTTACGTCACTGCGCGAAGTGCACAGTTAAGTCGCACGATTTATACTAAAGATTAATTAATACCTGTGGGTGTACTACAGGTACACCTCTGCCCAACCCTTCGGGGAAACAAAGTCATGTTATGATAAGCAGACAAAAGTTAGCTGACTATCCAAGTCGTTTCCATGTAATTTATCTAGATTTATCCCTAGCCTAAATTAGCTTATTCTGTTAGTAATCACACATATAAAGTCTATGTAATGACATAAACTTTATATGTGGAATAAAGAAATTCAGCATGAAATATAATGATATTTCATGCTGAATTTCTTTCTTTAATAAAATTATCGCCCTATTAGGAATCCAATTTTTATTTGCAAATATATTCTTGTTGACATTATTATTTGATAAAATACCCCCACGGTAAACATTAAAAAGCAAACGAAATTAAACCCTACTGCAAATAAGTTTATTTGTTTTCGAGAACGCTGTATTAATTTTATTTGATTTACACCTTTATTTGAATTAGAAGAGAAAGTTAATGCTTTTTGTCCAAATATTTGTGGACTCATAATGTAAATGAAAATTTGAACTTTTCCAGTTAATGAATGAATGAATGAAATGCACCGACCCCAGCGTGGTTAAACGAGACTCGATTGCTCGAATGAACCCAAGGATTCGCACTAGTCCCTGGAGCCTCATGTTTCATGGGACTACAGAGACCATTGCATATCAAAGAGTAGACCTGGGGGCGCACTAATGGTCAGGAAGACGTGCCCTTAGGATAGCAAGGATTATTAGAGCCTACCGGATATGCATCCTTGAGCAAGCAATGGAATAGTGGAGAGACGGTTAATTTATCTTTTAACAATGTCACCGCCAGGTTGGCTCAGGTCCAGTTGCTTTCTCGACTCTTTTCTGTGTGTGTCCCTGCTATACTGTGTTGCACGTTGCTGTTTCCAATGTCTTTTATTTATATTCGCCGCCAAGCGAGCGTGCGACCCTAAAAACCATTTGAGCCAGAAGTTGTGCAGCCCGTCCGGCCCTGTGGACTTCCAGTTAGGTAACGGACGAACTGCACGAGCTACATATTAGGGGCAGATGGTAATAGCCCCCATTTCTGGTATTAGATCACAGGCTCGCTCGACTTCTCGAGCCCAATCACCTTCGGTGTGACTGACAGGCACCGACCAGATACTGCGCCAGAAAAAACACCTGACATCATCATCCGGTAGGCGCGTGCCAGTCACACCTTGGTCCGGTCGCTCCCAACCCCTATAAACCCACCTTTCATCGCTCTGGAAAGTACGATTCTGAGTGTATCGCTCTACTTGCCGCTTATACCTACGAATACGGTTCGCCCATGCCTACACTTTCTGGTTCAGGAAGTCGATGCGCTCTTTGACACGGGACATATAGGCCTGAGGGCCGATGTCAATCCCTGAGTACGCTGAGGCGGGCGTTCGCATCACTCTAGGGCAAGTATTGCCCTCCCTGAAGCAGATTATTATTATTATTATTCATTCGTTCATCATTCAGTCACGGCTAAAGAAAATATAGGCGCTAATTTGACACTTTTGACAGGTGCCCGAACCTGACATCTCAGTGCTGCCACCTACTAACGGCATTTCAGAAAATCCTCATTACAAGGTTCTATACAAAGGAATGAAAAAAAAAATCTATCTTCCAACATCAGTTTGTAGTTATCAATAGCCAGTGTCCACTGAATACGAAGACATTAAATTTATTTTATACACGCTCTGTTGGTATTCATAAACATTATGTACAGTCAACCGCACTTTGTACTTTAAATGGTCTAGCGTAGTATGGAGTTTCAATAGAATAAAATCAGGCCGCTTCGCGATGTTTTCGTGTTTTACAAACACCTAACATTGTTAGCTAACGGATTTTGGGGCGTAGCCTAAATCATAAAAACACAAATATAGAACATAACTTGTTTACCGCGATGAACGAATAACATCACCCGCATTCGTCCGCGTGCATGTCTTTCGTGTTTAAAGCTCTCCAGACGAAGACTATTTACTCCCTTATTTACCCAATCTGCGAGCCTGGTTGGAACAGTTCACTCGCATTTAAGCCAGTCACCGGTTGAACGAACGGAAACTAGACGGACTCGTTCGCCACATGCTGGTCACTTCACCGCTGCTACAGTAATTGATAGTCTTCTGAATCCATCATCCGCTTCGCTGCACTACGTTTAATGATTGACATTCTGTCGCCATCATTATACAATCAATCATCGATTCATCGTGGTCTCATATTATGCGCTTCCCTCCGCCATTATATACGCTTCCTGCAAATCTTTTGAAAACTCGGTCGTAATAGATCCCTCGCTTGTTCGCCGCGAGATAGCTTTAATTTATATAAAACCGCATAATCAGATATACATATAACGCTTTGCAATAAGGCGTGTGAAAGTATGTGCCGCCTGAGTCTTCGCCGGGCCTGAGAAATCGAAAAGACAATCCTGGCTGCTCTTTCTGGTGAGTCAAACTGTTTCTTTTCTTTCTCGTATGAATTGGTGAGCACACATACATTATAATCCCCCGCATCAATATAAACTATAAGCGCATCACCAAAGACGTTTCGTGTATTTTTTTAAATTTTAAGTGCAAGATAACGACTCATCAAAACCGCTTTCTGAACATTGTTGTTTTTTTATACCGAATTTATCATCGATTTTCAGTTCTTGATAAAGTTAAATATTGAACGAACGTAGTCGGATACGGAATCTATTTCTATTTCTACTTTGTAGAACTAAATCTACTATTGCTGGAACAGCAGACATGTCTTCCTCGTCGGAACTTAATTTTGAAAAGAGATTTTCTAACAAAACCATTGTTTACTAAGAAGTCGCAGGACTGGCTGTTTTGCTAAGAAAATTGGTGCAGCGAACCCGGCTAACAGGCTTGCTTATACTGTTTTGTTATCACTGACAGGCAGCATAGTTACTGTACTTCTGCTTGTGAAACCAATATTAAAAGATGTCATCATCAAATGATCATGTAGTAATACGTAAAGCGAAAACTTCGTAAGTGTGTACAAAGTTTCCGTCCACCCGCGTAATTTTCGTAAAAAAGTACACCCCTTTTTACGAAAATTAGGAGGAAGAGCATTAAATTTGGCAATTTTTTTTTATTTTTGGGATAAAGTTTATATGGAGGAGTGCAGAAAGATAATATTTTTATAAAATCTGCACATGTAGTTATAAAAAAACATTATACATACACATAATACCAGAGGCCTCATGACTTGAATATAGATAGGTGACAGAAGTGACAGCTTGAGCATAGAAAAAGTAAGTACTTCATAATAGCATGGAATTAGTGTACTCATGGAATTAGTAAGTACTATATAGATTGTAAGTAGAAGGGGTCGAATTTCGACCAGTGGGCGACCACTAGTAATGAATTATTGGAATAAATATTGCAGTATTAAGCTTTTATTAAATTCCGGGGTTAATTTCTGTCACTGCTCAGTTGCTTATTACCAAGGTGAGATGTCAGATGTTACACATCATATATTATGCGACTAATGTAAAGGTCACTCGTTTTTTTTTATTGTTTAATCCTTTTTGTGCTTAGCGAGTAGTCCAAATCTTCTTTCATCCGGGGTCCCACCCAATCCAAATCTTGGTCACAAACAGAACTCTGATATACCGACTTAACTCAGCTGTTTTTTCTTCAGTTTAAAAGCTTGCTACTTGGTAACGAGTAAAAATTTATGTAGTTGAAAATTGATGTAGCGGACATCAATTTTCGGTGTCTATTTACATATTTATAGTACCTACTTACATGCTATTAATGCCATGCTATTAAAAAGTACTAACTTATTCCATGCTCAAGCTGTCACTTCCTGTCTACACACTTCCACAGAAAGCGTGAGGAAAGATGTATCAATAATTTCCCCGACTATGCTTACCTAAAAGAAAGTTTATTTGTTTGTTTTTCATTTTGCAGTTTGACATTTGTACCTGCCAAATACTAATATGACAGCTGCTCCAGAGCTCTGAAGGAGGAGAAGGGACTGCAAAAGAAGCAATCCTTGTCCTAGACCACGACGTGGACATACTTCAGTACCCGCAACTCACCACAAACAACATCTGTGTGGTGGGAGTCCGAACCAGAGCCTGGAAGATCACGCTGGTGTCATTCTACTTCGAGCCCGAAAAGCCCGTGGAGCCTTACCTGGAGCATATGCAACGCATAGTGCGAGAGATTGGCCTTTGCAGGTTGGTTATTCGAGGAGATGTAAATGCAAAAAGTACTTGGTGGGGAAGCAGCAGTGAATATGCTAGAGGGGAGCAGATGTGCGGAGCATTGGGGAAGTGGGGGTTGCATGTCTTCAATATAGGAGACACCCCGACGTTTGACACAGTGAGAGGAGGAATCAGGTACAGCAGCCACTTGGACGTCACGGCATGTGCGGAGGACATGCTGGACCTGGTAGACGACTGGCGAGTAGAAGTGGGTCTCACGAGTTCCGACCACAACGGCATTAGTTTCATTATTAGCCTGGAAAAATCTAAAAGTATTAGTATAGAACGCACCAAAAGGAAATTTAACACGAACAAGGCTAATTGGAGACAGTTTCATGTGAAACTGTCACAAATTATGCTGGAAAAGAAATTAACAATACGAGTAGAAGAACTTACCAAAACTAAAAACACCAATGATTTAGATACAATAATAGATACATACACACAAGTTATAACAGAACCATGCATACATACAATACCTTTAAAGAAAACAAAGGAAATACTTACTTTGGCGTGGTGGACGGAGGAACTCGCTGAGATGAAGAGGCTGGTTGCTACCAGGAAACGCCAAATTGGGAACGCCGCGCCGGTCCGAAGAGCGATGGTCGTCAGTCTGTACCTGAAAGAGAAAGAAAAATATGAGGAAGCTGCCAAAAAAGCCATAGAGGAGAGTTGGAAGGGTTTTTGCAGTAAACAAACCAGAGAAGGGGTTTGGGAGGGTATTCATCGAGTCATGGGACGGGTTGCTAAGAGGAAGGAAGATCTGCCGCTGCAAAAGGGAGGGGAGACCCTGGACGCGAAGGGCTCTGTGAGGCTGTAGGCCAAGACCTTCTACCCCGAGGATCGTGAGGAGGATGACAATTTGGACCACCGCCACATGAGAGAACTGGCAGTAAAGGTAAACGAGTGGAGTCATGATGAACGGCATGACCCACCGTTTACCCAAAGTGAGCTCAATAGGTCCATGCGTTCTTTTAACCCAAAGAAGGCCCCGGGAGCCGACGGCTTCACAGGGGACATTTGCTCCCAGACCGTAAACTGTGACCCTGCGGTCTTCCTGGAACTGCTGAACAAATGCCTGGCATACCACCATTTCCCGAAAGCTTGGAAGAAAGCAACGGTGGTTGTGCTGAGAAAGCCGGGCAAGGACTCGTACACCGTACCGAAGTCCTACAGGCCGATTGGGCTCTTGCCTGTACTAGGAAAGGTGTACGAGAAGATGCTGGTTGCTCGTCTCAAATTCTACTTACTCCCCAGGATCAGTACTCGCCAATTCGGATTTATGCCCCAAAAGGGCAAAGAGGACTCCCTCTATACCCTAGTGCAGTACATCCGAGTGAAATTCACAGAAAAGAAAATTGTCACACTCGTGACATTGCAAAAAGAGGGAGCCTTCGACAGTGCGTGGTGGCCTGCCATCAAGGTACGATTGGCTGAGGAAAAGTGCCCTGTGAATTTGAGACGAGTAGTCGGTAGCTATCTCAGCGACAGGAATGTTCATGTGAGATACGCAGGGGAAGAGTGTATGAGGTCCACAGGCAAAGGCTGCGTCCAGGGGTCGATTGGGGGACCAATGTTTTGGAACCTCTTGCTGGACCCACTCCTTAAAGAGCTGGAAGCAAGAGGCAACTACTGCCAAGCATTCGCCGACGACGTTGTTATGGTCTTCGACGGCGAAACGGCGGTAGAAATCGAGGGACGGGCCAATGCCGCTCTCGAACATATTCGAGCTCGGGGTGTAAGAAATAAGCTGAAATTCGCACCGCACAAAACGTATGCCATGGTTTTAACGCGGAGGCTCAAGACGACACACCACGCTTGAGCATGAGGGGGATTGACATTGGCATGTCCCAAGATGTCAAAATATTGGGTCTCACAATCGACTCCAAACTGACCTTCAACAAACACATAGCCATCGCCTGTAAGAAGGCGATAGGTATGTACAAGCAACTGGCTCGAGCGGCCCGAGTAAGCAACGGACCATCTACACAGCCGCAGTGGAGCCCACACTGCTGTACGCCGCAAGCGCATGGGCACCAGCCGCCAACAAAATAGGGGTCATTAAACAGCTAAACGTGGTGAAGAGAGGATTTGCCCAGAATCTGTGCAGAGCCTACCGCACAGTCTCCCTCAACTCGGCACTGGTGCTGGCTGGGATACTCCCTCTTGACCTTCGCGTAAGGGAAGTTGCTTCACTTTACGAAGCCAAGAGGGATGTGCCCCAGCCCGTACTAGGAGACAGGGAGGTTGAGCGGATAGCTCCAGCGATCGAGGCCCCGCAACCCGCGGAGCAGGCCACTCTGCAGTTGGGCAGCCTGATGGACGAGGAACAATATAACCACCACAGCGATTTCACTGTGCGTATTTTCACTGACGGCAGTAAGATTGAGGGCAGGGTTGGAGCAGTGCTATCCTTGTGGAATAGCGCCACCGAAGCAAAGGCCATCAAACTTACCTTGCCGTCTTACTGTACCGTCTATCAAGCTGAACTGCTGGCCCTGCAAAGAGCGGCTGCAGAGGCGCTAAAGTGCAGGGAAAGCACGTTCGGTATCTTCAGCGACTCTATGGCGGCCCTCCAGACGATCACCAACGCCAGCGCCCCGCATCCCCTGGCAGTGGAAACAAGAGACACTCTAAGACGCCGCAAGCTCCAAAACAAGAGTGTCTCTTTGTTTTGGATCAAAGCCCACACAGGGCTGGAGGGCAACGAGCGAGCCGACCAACTCGCGAAGGAGGCTGCCCTAGGGTCGAAGAAGAGGCCGGACTACGATCTGTGCCCCGTTTCATTCGTCAAGCGGCAAATCCGTATGGGGTCGCTCGACGAATGGAATGGGAGGTATAGATCGGGGGCAACAGCCTCCGGCACAAAATTATTCTTCCCTGACGCGATTGCGGCATACAGTGTAGTGAGAAAGATGGAGCTCACAAGTGTGACAACCCAAATCCTCACAGGGCACGGTGGATTCTCTGCATACCTGAAACGCTTCAAGTGTAAAGAGAATGCATCGTGCGTCTATGAGTCTGGTGTGGAGGAGACGGTTCTGCACGTATTGCTGGAGTGCCCGATCACCGTCAAAATGCGCTATGAGACAGAGCAGCAACATTCCGAAGCATTGGTGTCGCAGAATTTAGCAAATCTAATGAGCGGAAAAGAAAGAAAAGCATTTTTGGATTATTGTTTTAAAATAGCAAAGTTAGTAATAAATATAAATAAAATATTTTAGAAAATATGATACTAAATATATAATGAGTATATAGTTAACGTATCATAATAAATAAAACAAGAAAAAAAAATATACATATTTATACTATATGAATAGATTTGGTACGGTACAGAATATAAAATATGTTAAATAGTATATACTAGATATAGCATAGATATTATACAGTATAAAAATAATGAAGTTAGAAATCTTAGCTAATTGTATTTTTGATGTAGTTGATTTAAGTTAGATGTAGCAGAAGAAACTATTATCTCTCCGTGTTTGTTATTGTCAAATGTTTGTAATTAATTAAAATTTTATAACGCAGAACAAGGGCTCTGATCATGTCAGAGGGACACTTTGCATGGCAGGAGTGGGTTTAAGCCGGTAAGAGTCTGGCACTGCCCAGACTGGCTCACCAGTGAGGCAGTTTGGGCGTCCATGAGGATTTCCCACTACTGCAAAAACAAAAAAAAAAACAAAAAATATGACAGCTGCAAATGTCAAACTTCAATAAAGTTCGTTGTTAGATCCCAGATAATAATATGGGATCAAAAAACGAACTTTATTATAGACTTTTAAATAAGTCTGAAACTAGAAAACCTTAAGGTTGGTGAGCAATACTTATTGCTTCTCTGTTCCAGTAAAAGGTTGTTCTATAAGTAGGAGGACAGCTTCAGAGACAATGTTGCCCCCCCGGGGTAACGTATCAATTAATAATTAATCGTGTCTTATTATCAAGGTTAACCTGCCAATGTTAACTCACCAAAGAGGACTACAGCCTAGCTTGAATTTTGACAATCGACACGTGATCAATCAAAGTCGAGTAAAAGAGAAGGTGAGCAAAAAAAGACAATAGGCAGTCATGGGGACTACCGACAGTATTGAAAATTTAAAACCTTGGGACAACACATAATCAGCCCATGATGTTCCCACTGCTGGGATACAGGCCTCCTCTCTGTGAGAGGGAGTGGGCCGTAATCCACCACGCGGGCCCAGTGCGGGTTGGATGGTTGGATGTCACATGACTTAAATGAAATAACTTCTCCTGCTCTGGGTGGAGCGGGAGGGTGTGTCAGACTTTTACTGTCTAAAACCCACCCGTATTGCTTCCGTAGCTTGTGTTGCCAGGGGCCTCGGTGACCCTTTCGAACTTCCACGCGAGCCCAGCAGGTATCGGCCCAAGTGGACCCCTACACTTGTGCTGACATCTCTTTGAGGCGCACGTGGAATACAACGCGCCGTCAACCCGGGCCTGGTTCTTATCGGACACCGAGATACCCATTGCTCACCGTCCGCAAGCCCACGCGTTTGGTGGCCGGAAATCAGCCCGGGATTCCCGACGCCCAGGGCTTCTCCTGTGACGGCTAGGGGCGAGAGGGCGTGAAATTTGCCTTTCCCTCAACCGCCGTGCCTCCTCCTTCACGAGCATTATTGCTTCACAGAGGCAGATGAAGGCTGCCCATGCCCTCTCGCTCCATACCATGGCCTGAACCAGGGCCGGACGCTAAAGATCTCTGCCGCAGGCGCATGCCTGTGGATAGTAGAGTCAGTTGATGTATCGCATAGCTCGAGCTGCGAATCTTCCTTGCACAGCTACCTTGCAGCGGCGCATCTTCAAACCACATCTTACTCGCTCCGCTACACAGTCTAGGATTAGTGGAAACGGTCACATAGTTTTGTAGCTTAGCTTTCACAACCTCGCAGCATAGCTGCATAGCACATCTCTTGTGGAAAAGCAGCCCTACGATCGTCACAAATCTAGCAAATCTATAAGCACTTACTAAGGCCAAAACTTGTCCGAGAAGTATGAACTAAGTCAGCATCGTCTTCTTTCTAAAAAGTCATCATAATCAGCCTATAATGTTCCCACTGCTGGGAATCAGGCCTCCTCACTGTGAGAGGGAGTGGGCCGTAATCCACCACGCGGGCCCAGTGCGGGTTGGTTCTAAAAAGTAATGCGTTGAAATCGGTAAGCCAATTGAACAACTGTTTGACTCAATTATTAAAGAAAAAGTCTTGAAAAGCCTCTTGGAGTTACATTTCGAAATACACTCTTTTGAAATAAATTAAATGATAATACTTTGTAAAGAAAATCTTTTTTATCGAAATTCTTTAAAAGATTAGAATTCACTCAAGAGATAGAATTTCAGGTATTCATTGTTTGAATTGAAAAGTAAAAAAAATGTCTTAGGGACTGGCATACAATAAATCTAGCATAGTGATACTCGTAAAAGGTCATAACCTTTTCATTTGTGAGTCACGTCTTTTGAGGGTTCAAACTTGGAATACATATAATATGACATAACATCTCGCCTGTTTTCCTCAAGGAGTACCTATGTACAATTATCAACCAAGCACAAATCCACTCCAGTATTTTCCGGTAAGGACCAGGCCCGGGTCGATGGCGCGTTGTATTCCACACGCACCTCAAAGAGATGTCGTTAGCACAAGTGTAGGGGTCCACTAGGGCCGCTGCCTGCCAGGGTCGCGGGAAAGTTCGAAAGGGTTACCGAGGCCCCTGGCAACACAGGCAACGGAAGAAACACGGGTGGGTTTTAGTCAGTAAAACTCTGACACACCCTCCCGCTCCGCCCAAAGCGGGAGAAGTTATTTGATAATATCCCACCCAAAAAAAAAAGGCTGATACTGAGAAATTCCTAATGGAAAAACCTAATAACACTTTATCCGACCTAGGAATAGAACCCAGGTTCTCATGATCAGTAGTAACGCTTGCAACAACTGGACCAACGATGCAGTCGAATTAGATTATAATTATATTATAATTATTATTATAATTCCAACTTAGATTACGTAAACTAAAAGAGCAAAGTAGGTATTTTTGTAGGTATTCCTGTTTTAATTATCTTTTTTGGAACGGCAATCCTGAAAGTGAACATTTTTCTTTCTAAACTTCATTGGTTTTTAGGTATGATAAGTGCAGTAGAAGATGGTGGGACGAACTGGACAAAACAAATTACCAGTTGTCCACATTAGCCCTGGATCGCAAGCACTCGTGGCAGCCAATCTCAGCGAAGACTGACCATCTCCGCGTGAGATATTATAGTGCACAAGTGCGTGCGCAGACACAGGTGCACTCAGTCTTCCCTCACTCTCATAGTAATTTGGGACGGCGAACCGACGCGACAGGAGAGAGGTCAGACGCAGGGCTTTTTTTTTTGGGTGGGAAATCATCAAATAACTTCTCCTGCTCTGGGCGGAGCGGAAGGGTGTGTCAGACTCTTACTGACTAAAACCCACCCGTATTCCTGCCGTTGCCTGTGTTGCCAGGGGCCTCGGTAACCCTTTAGTACCTTCCCGCGACCCCAGCAGGCATCGGCCCTAGTGGCCCCTACACTTGTGCTGACGACCCGGGCCTGGTCCTTACCGGATGGTGAGCTACCAATTGCTCACCTTCCGCAAGCCCGCGCCTACGGTGGCCGGAAATCCACCCGGGATTCCCGACGCCCAGGGCGTCTCCTGCGGCGGCTAGGGGCGAGAGGGTGCGAAACTTGCCTTTCCCTCAACCATCCCGCCTCCTCCTTCGCGAGCATTACTGCTTCGCAGAAGGAGGTGACGGCTGCCCATGCCCTCTCGTTCCGTACCATGGCGGACGCGAGAGACCTCTGCCGTGTCCTCGTGGAGGCGATCAGCGCCTCCACGAGGACACGGCGGTGCTCTGCCCTTGCCGGGCAGACCTCCACCGTATGCTCCACCGTGTCCTAATATCTGCATCTTAAGAATTCATTTCTTAAATCATACAGCTTAGAGTAAGAAGGAAATATTGGAAGTTTTATAATAGGTTTATAGACAGAAGCTGTGATTTAAACCTGATTTTGCACCTAATAATTTCATAGATCCGAGATCTGTAGCATGTTTGTAATTGTTACGGGTTTACGCGCATTTAATAAAATAACAACATCACGCCTTGTTTCACTGAAGGGTAGAGCAGAGGTGTACCTGTAGTACACCCACATTACGCCAGTTATTCTTAAGTTCCATGTAATAGAGGGCGAGCCTATTGCCATCAATCGGCCACATTTCCAGACTCCGGGCTGCTACTGAGAAATTCCAGATAGAAAAACCCCAATAACACTGCCCGATCTGGGAATTGAATCCTGGACCTAATCAGCAGTAGCGCTTGCGACCACTAGACCAACGAGACAGTCAAGATCAACCAGGTAGTTATTAATAAAATAAATTCATACTTAAACTCACTTTTTCTCATGGGGGTAGGCAGAAACTATAGAACGCCACCTGCTACGATCCTTACGTCACACTCCTTTCGCTTCGTTTACGTTCACACATCTGCACCTTAATTGCATAGACACTCAATCAATTACAATCTGAATAATTTTGAAGCATATTGCTTCATAATTCACGTAATTTATTAGCAACTAGATGCGCCCCGCGGTTTCACCCGCATGAGTTTTGACCTCATGGGTATATTGGGATAAAAAGTATCCTATGTGTTATTTCTGGTTATAAGCTATCTGTGTGCCAAATTACATCCAAATCCGTTCAGTACTTTTTGCGTGAAAGAGTAACAAACATCCATCCATCCATCCTTACGAACTTTCGCATTTATCATATTAGTTCGCCGGAATTCTCATATCTTGTTTTAGCTCTACAGTATTCTGTTCAATCCTACCACCCCCTCTTATCTTAAGGAACGTTTCAAGTTCCTAAATGACACGCATAATAGATACCTGAGGTCAACGGAAAACTTGAGATGCCGATGTATTGCACCAGTTTCTATGATAAATCTTGCCCGTGTCGGTAAGGCGTGCTCAATCTCTGTCCATTTTTAAAATTATGGTAAAAAACACTATCTCTCTCCTAACATATTTTTTATTTTCTTTGTTCTTTGCACCTGTTTTGGTTCTTAGCGCTAGTTTTATGATATCATTTATTTACATAACCAAATTACAAGATGATTATTAACATTAACTAAATTAAATTAAAACTAAGTTAGGCTTAAAAAAGGCCCTCGGGGCATTGTACCGAGGATGCTGGCGGCATTTCCTCGCTGAATTGCAATGCTGATGCGTTGCGCGAGAAAGCCGCCAGCTTTTCGGTCACCAGTTACATCAACTAGACGTTTCGCGATTTCCGCAAATAACTTATGCGCACTGGGACCCCACGGACCGAGGGTCTCGACGCCAAAGGGCACAAAGTTGTACTCTCTGCCAAGGCCTCCATATTTAATAACTTTCAGATTTTCGGCATTTTCTGCCGCTGCACCCGCTTTAGAAGTAGTCCGTTGGAGGTGGGACGGTGCCAGTGTGTCTACACAGGTAGCCGTTTTATGATTGTTATTAAATACATTACATAGATAATTTTAATATGTTATATGTATGTATGTATTTATTGCACATATATATGTGAATGGTACACCACAGACTACCTGCAGTATTGTCTGTCTTTTCACCCCTAATCCATCCAAAGGTTATCTTTAAAAGATCGCTTATAGCGATAAGACCGCTCATTGTGTCACCCTATGTAAAATTTCTACATTTATAGCTGTAATTTTTATGGTGTACATAATAAAAAGTATTCTATTATATTTTATAATTATATATATTTGTCTGCTCAGCAGCGTAATAGGTAGGTAAATAGGTAAATAGGTAAAACGGGCTGGTGTCCGCAACTCCACGTCAATGCGCGTATTTTGCGTACGGGTGGGAAATCGATTATTCGATCCACCCCAGCTCCTCAAGGAAGGCCAGCAACGCCTTGGTGTTACTGACCATCTCCCGGAGGGTACCTGGGTTACCGAAGTACTTTGCCCTGTATGTGGCGACGACCGGGCAGTTTAGTAACACATGTGCTGCTGTCTCGTCGTCCGTCATGCAGGCCCTGCACAGCGGACTGTCTGTGACTCCTATGACAAAGAGGTGTTTGTTAAATGACCCGTGGCCTGTTATAGCTGCTGTAACAGTGCGCAGCTGTAGTTTAGTTAGTCGGAGAACCCGTTTCGTGAGGCGACCATCAATTGTAGGGAGAGCTTCCTTGGCCTGCCTGCACTCACCTTAGTCCGACCATAGTTTGAGATGTTCATCTCTGGTGCGTTTCCTTACCAGAGTGCGTAGGTACCCGAAGGGAAGTGGCACGATGGGTTCAGGTCCCACTGGTGCCATGCTCGACCCCCTCCTGGCAAGTTCATCGGCTGCATCGTTGCCTAGCGAACCGCTGTGTCCTTTAATCCATTGAATGGTTATGTTGTTGAGGCTACCCACCTGGTTGAGGCGCTGATGGCACTCGTATATTAGCCCAGAGTCAACTGTGTGACTGTTTAGCGCTTGCAGGACAGCCATGCTGTCTGAGAGTATGCGGATTGAGTGGTCCTTAACTTCTTTGGCCATGATGGCTGAGGCGGCCAGAGAAATACCTAAGCACTCGGCCTGGAACACTGTGTTATGGACCCCCAATGGTGTGGCTATGCGTATGTTGAAGTCCTCCGAGAAGATTCCAGCACCTGTGCCACTACCTGTTTTGGATCCATCTGTGAAGATGCGCAGCTCTGCGGGGCGCAGCCCTTCGCATCGGCGATCCTCGTGGAGTTGGATCTTGTATTTCTTATCAAATATAAATTGTTTGGGTACCTGGTCATTTATTGCTTTCGTGATGGGGAACTCTTTATTGAGTCCCTCAAGCAGCGCGGTGTGTAGTGTGTCTCTCTTGCCCCAGAGATTCAGTGAATTTAGGCGTACTGCCGCCATCGTCGCTTCCTGCTGTATGAACAGTTGGAGCGGCGGCTGTCTCAGCATGGCTTCGACTGCTGCAGTCGGAGTTGTCCTCATGCAGCCCGTGGTCGCCATGCAGGCAAGTCTTTGAATTCGTTGTAGTTTATTGGAGGCTGTGACTAGCTTGGTGCGGGGCTACCAGACCACGGACCCGTAGGAGATCATGGGGCGGATTACAGCCATGTACAGCCATAGTATAATTTTGGGGGATAGGCCCCACTTCTTACCTATCATTTTCTTGCACTGCCAAAAGGTGATGCAAGCCCTGTTTATTTTGTTGTCTAAGTGACTACTCCAGTTTAACTTACTGTCTAAGTGACTACTCCAGTTTATCTTACTGTCTAGAATAACCCCGAGGTACCTCAACAACGCAATGAATATTGTTGAACTGTCAAAATGAAACCCACTGCTACCGACAGTGTCTTACGCACTAACTGTACTGCGGGGATTTTTTTTTTTTTTTTGATGGTGGGATATCATCAAATAACTTCTCCCGCTCTGGGTGGAGCGGGAGGGTCTGTCAGACTCTTAGTGTCTTACGCACTAACTGTACTGCGGGGTAACATATGAATCAGTGGATTAGCAATATACTTCTAAATCATTCAGGTTGTGATTGATAGTGACGCATTAAGGGTGCTGGTCATACACGCTCGCCGTCGGTTAATTTCCATTCTCATCTGCCGTATAAATACCTTTTGTTAGTCACCTTTCATTCATCCTCTCCACATGACCGAACAATCTCGAATCGTGTTTTATTTTTGCAATTTGCTTTCGCCTTTAATAAAAACAATTAAAAAAACATTTATTTCAGGTACCTTATGACCTATATTAGAAAACATCTTTAAATTGTTATTCATTACGCGACACTGTAACTTGTCTGTCACAGCAGTGTCGCACATAAGGACAGTCCAAACTATTTGCTCGAAAAAGACATATTTTCACGCCATCCGAGCAACGCGCGATTTTCGGGCCATCATATAAGCTCTAATAACTTCTAAGGGCCTGGCTAGACATTACAAAGCTAAATTAGAAAATTAATATATAAGGTTTCCTAGCAATATCTTAAGCTCAAAAACAATCTTCACATTCCTGAGACGCTGTTTAAAGACCTTATCAAATTTGTTCTCAGAATCATTTTCAAATGTCAGGAATCTCTTAGAAGTACTTGGAAGCGTGACAAACATTTGAAAATCTATCTTAAATACCATTTGAGAAATAACGTTGGAAATTAAAATCTTTGTCATCAAACTGTATAGGGGAAGCTGGAAGTGGAGTTGGATTTCAGCTAGCGATCTCACGTATTCGGATTAACAAGTAAAGCAAGATTATTTTTATGCAATTAGTAGAAAGTCTTCTGCGAATGCTGGCGGCCCAGTGGTACCGGCCTTGACTTTCAAGCTGTAAGTCGTGGGTCACCATGAACCCCGGTAGGTGCTTTACTTTGTGTAATTTATTTAATTGCCACTACTCTCAAAACGGTCTAGGAAAATATCGTGAGGAAACCGGCTTGTTTTAGAACCAAAAATTCAAAGACATGAGACATCTACCACTTCGCAATGCATGGTCGATTAGAGCATACTCCCTTACGAAGAGAGGAGGCCTGTATCCTAGCAATAGGAACAAAAAAGGCTGATTATGTAAGTCTTCTGCAATTATAAACAGTGAAGGTAGCTGATTAAAGACGCTTTTAAATAAGGAAGCTTTTAAATATCACGGAAAAAATCTGTGGGACCTAAGCATCGATTTTGTTGCATGACTTTGTGATTGACTTCCCGGTACTCATCTTGTTTTTAGTTTATTATTATCAACATGTGCTCTTTTGAAATAATAATTAAATTTAAAATGTAATTGGTTATTGGTTATACTTTTTCATAAAATAAATTATGTATTCCTTTTCTTATTTTTACTTATTTAAATTGACATGGTTGCATTGTATCCATTGACATACTTAATATTGTAGCCAGTGAAATTAGGTGTAATATTATGACATTTTCTATTTATTGTGATTCAAATGATTTGATATTAATTTGTAAAATGGGATTATAATAATATTTCTAATGTGATGATAATCACGATATTAATGGATTATGAATTGCATGCCCATTTGACGGCAGAATATGGAGTACTAACTTTATGATAACACTATATACAAATTAACCCACGTTGGCAAAGAAATAAATGATTTGATAACTAAATTATTTATTTACATAACCAAATTACAAGATGATTAAATAAATGAAATTAAAACTAAGTTAAGCCTATAAAAGGCCCTCGGGGCATTGTACCGAGGATGTTGGCGGTATTTTCTCGATGAATTGCAATGCTGATGCGTTGCGCGAGAAAGCCGCCAGCTTTTCGGTAACCAGTTACATCAATTAGAAGTTTCGCGATTTCCGCAAATAACTTATGCGCACTGGGACCCCACGGACCGAGGGCGTCAAAGGGCACAAAGTAGTACTCGCCAAAGCCTCCATATTTAATAAGTTTCAGATTTTCGGCATTTTCTGCCGCTCCACCCGCTTTAGAAGTATAGTGACGGGACGGTGCCAGTGTGTCTACACAGGTAGCGTCCGGGACCATAGACAGACTATCAGAAGGCTAATTCACGTAATTTCATGACGCGCCGATCATGCAGTTAAGTTTAAGTTTGAGTGATAAACGGTATTCTTGTAATATTTGAACTGCGCGTAAGCTGCGCGTGAACTGCGCGTCAACTGCACGACACCCAAACTCTACCAAAGTTACCTACGGTGTGGCCACATGAGAGAAAAAATATTACATACCAAATAATCGAATACAATCGATTACATTTCAATGAATATAACGTTATTATAATATTAAAATAATACTCCAGTACCGATTTTAGTGCTTTTTCTTACCATATAAAAAACAATTCTGTTTTGATTCACAATAAAAAATATATTTTGCTAAAATTTGGCTGAATGATGGTGATCATTGCCGCAAAAAAACTAAAACTGACGTAATAAGTTGGGAGTAGTTGGGAGCGCGAAAGTTGAAATTTGAGACTCAGTGCAATTACAAAACTAAAACTAAATGTACCTACTTAAACGATTTAAAGTTTGATGGTAAGCATGTATTCTATTATAATAAAATTATATTTAAGGAAGTAGCAGTTTAAATTCCTTTCATATAAGTATCATCCTGATTCTTCAGTAGGTATGACTTCACGGAAACGCGTTTCTGTGCGGCAAATAGAACTGCTGGTAGAATATTTGTGTGTGGAGCAAGGTCTGTTAGATTCTATCGATATTGTACCTATGTGTATCGGTACATTACACTTAGCTAAATAACTAGATTTGCAATATTTTTAGTGGTATACCGACTATAAGTGCCGCTTGCTCAACCGAATCAAGCAGATTCGGCATAATCAACGGGGTACAGGTGGGGGGCCAGGTGTACCCACTTCTTTATCCCCTTTAGAAGAAAGAATCGCTGCTCTGCTTGGTGCAGGCAGTGAGGTTGTGGGGAGGAGTGGCACGCCCCAAAATGAGGTGCAAATAAATCCCTTGTCGGTAAGTTATGGAATCCCTTTTTTTATCTTTATTGTATTTATTATGCTCGGTCATAGTGACAGTGGTATTTTCTTTTTGCTTTGCTAGCCTGCATCCTACGCAGTTTCTCCGTTGCCTGCACGTGCCATTTCTCCATTGCCTGCACTTCCCACATTTTCCTCATTACCTAATACGTAAGTTTAAATGTTAGTCAAGTACTTACCTATCATTCTAGCTGTGCATTAACTATTAGAAATAGGCAGTTCTCGTGTGAGATGTCGTGCCAACACGATAGGAGAAGCTATGCGTAACATTCTATTTTAATTTTGATAATGTATTTAGTTACTAACCAACTAGTCATAAATGTTATTTTTTTTTAGAAATGAAGATATTATTATTGAAGTTGATGTTACACCCGCAACAACACAAAACATCACACGTTTTACTGAAAGGTAATTATATTTACTTGTCATATTTAGGAAATAAATAACAGTCTAAAAAACATAACATAATATATTTTTATTTTGTTACAGTGAGCAAGAGACTACTGCAGCCAGACAGCGTCGCAGCTATAATCCACGTCGCCGTCGTAGACAATGTACATTATTCATCATTCACTATAATCTAATGGAATATAAAAAAATAAATCTGTTATTAGGTTAATTTTTACCTATTAACTGATTTTTATAGTAACATTTTAAATATCTTATTTTTTGCAGTGCCTCCTCCATCCTCAGAGCTGGAGCAGTCTCAAAATACGCTGGCCAATATAGAAAAATCAAGAATAGAGGTCGAAAGGCTTGTGGCTGAAGGCTACAATAAGATGACCGATGCCTTGAACAGAATGGCTGATGCAGCAACCAAATCGGCTGATGCACGGTGCCGCATAGCAGAAGCATTGGAAAATATAAATAATTCCTTGGTAATAACAACATTTTTCGTTTTTGCACACACTCGACTTTACACTGATATTGTGGTATATTTTGTTTATAATCCTAATAGAAACTAAACTGCAAGCATTTTCTTTTTAGGGAAGCCGGCGGAGGCGGTCTTCAGATGATGAAT
The DNA here is from genome assembly GCA_905333075.3 of Atethmia centrago. Lineage (NCBI taxonomy): Eukaryota > Metazoa > Arthropoda > Insecta > Lepidoptera > Noctuidae > Atethmia > Atethmia centrago. The sequence goes on from HG995385.1 coordinate 24,862,859, forward strand.
AAAATAAGCAGATTCTACATTACCTATGTGAGTACAATGTAAAAAAAGATGTGTATGTTAAAAATTAATTACAATATTATCATCAATTTAAATACAAAAATAAATAATTTAATTTAATTCCGACTCCTTATTCCCTATGAGCCACAGGCGATTAATAAGAGCCTGTTGGACCGCCCGACCTTCCAACAAGTCTCTGTTTGGCCGCCTAATGCCTTGAGCAAGAATACTCAGGCTCTCCGCACGCATATCCTCTTCAAATGTTCTACGCTGTACACGCATTCTCTCTTCTTGCTCACGCTCTTGATGTGTCAGGTGGGGCACTGGGAATCGTGCCTTGTTAGCTAATGTGCAATACAGCACAGGCATTCACTATTTGACCTGCAAAAACAAGATCATAGTGAAGCATGCGTGCAGCTAACAAACACCTGAAACAATACATAACAATACAATAATCAAAAGTTGGGCCTTAGTATATTCACTTGGTTTGACTTCTCAGGTAAAGTAAATAAGAGTATAATTATAAAGAGGAAACTTAACACGTTCACTGTCCATGACCCACATGTGGGACATTTTGGGTTTGAATGAGACGTCCGTGCCATACATGTGGGTCACTGCTCCCTTCAAACATAATGGGCTCTTACTTCGTGGATGTTACAGAAACTTACTAGTATTGTACGTGGACGTATGTATGACTGAATTAGGTAAAATAAAAAACCAATGAGCCATCGATTTTTTTTATTTACTTAGGATTTACATAGCTTTGAAAATTTAACACAAAAATAATCAATTATGACTAATGTTATTATAATGAGATTCATTAAAACATGCAAGACAGAGGTATATTGCAGAAATGGCATTGTGTGTCAGTCTTTTTTGATTTTGTACGCGCATCAGCAACTGAACGACCTTCGTCTTTCAGTTCTTTGTAGCAACCAGCGCACCTTTTTCTCTAGATTTTGCCGTTCAGCTGCCTATCGAATTTTATCAGTTTATGGACCTCTACGGTAGTTAAACTTCTTCTGTTGGATTTTTTCATTTAACGAACTTTTTCATAATTATTCACCTCCAGCGTCCATGGCACATGAGTGGGTCACTGAATTGTTAGCTTGTACGTCCGTGATATATATGTGGGTCATTCTTAAAAAGGGACTTAAAGCCCCCCCCCTCCCCATTTTTAAAGCCTTTATGGACCAGAAATGACACGTAGGCAAGTACCTCAGTACATAGGAACGAAAAAGTAAAGCTGTACAGTGAACGTGTTAAAGAATACTAGTTGTACTCAAATACATACCTAAATCGAGCTTTCATGGCAACATGGGTGCTATCAATACAGCCAATTACCCCTGGCATCTTGAACTTTATATAAAAACTGAAAAAAATACAGATATTTTGCTAATAGATTAAAATAATTATACAAACAATAACTCCTAAGTAAGATGATATATAAATTTTACCATCTTTTAATTTCGTCACAGGCTTCTCTTGTCATGGGAAACTTAACATAATTGCTAAATAAGTTTCTCACGTTGAGGGCTTTCATGACTTGCCTGATCGCTCTCGACACAGTAGGTTGTGATACTCCATGGCACCTGCTTTGACCCACCAGAGTCTGATAATACCCGCTCGCCAAGAAACCTAGTGTTATGAGAACCTGAAAGTCACCCAATTATTTATAGAATATCTACTGTCAAATCTAATGTATTTTGCATGATTTAATTCTTATACTAGCTGTGCCCCATGGTTTCACCTGGGCTTGGCTCCTAAGAGTCATAGCATGTTAAATAGCCTTTAACCTTACTAAAGAATTGGGCTATCACGATATTATAACCCAATTCTTGAAGAATTTTGAATTCACTGGTAGTTCCAAAGATTAGCGAGTTCTAAGAAACTATTCAGTTTCGTTAAATTACTATAGATAAACAGATTTGACTAACCTATGCCTGTACACTGAAACCATCTTTCCTTCTCTCCTTCGGAATGTATGTTACTATTGTGTTTATTATTTGCCGAGTCAAGGTTTTGCTCAGACGATAGGTTTTCTGGAATTCTTGGTCCGAAAGCTTGGCGACGTTCTCGGTCGTCTATTTCGGCAGCAAGGGATAAAATCTTCAAACCCAGTTGGAAACTCATGTTCACTAAAAATGTTAAAAAATCATTTAGAATTTATTTGAAAACGACTTGTAGTTGATATGTCTTACTATATAAACATACAATATTTAATTTTAAACACTTACATTCACAGAAAATACAATTTGATGCCAACAAAAGTAAATATTGAGGAACTTAAGTTGTGCGTAACCGAAACTGCACGATGATCAAATTGAAACTTCAAAGCTGTCATTTTGAGACGTCAAACGAATAGTAGAATACCGATCAAGTTGCGTTCAGAATCACGCTCTAATGACGCGCAGTAGTAGAATGCCGTTATTGCGCTCGCGTGACGCGCACTTGACGCGAGCGTAGCTGACAGCGGTAGAGAATACCAAAAGCATTGTTTTGATCGAAACTTAACTGCAACTGCACTGCAACTAAACTTCTTTAATTACGTGAATTAGCCCTCTGGTCTTTTGCCATCATCTCTGACAATGCCAGTCGGCTCAAGAAGAGCAGGCACATTGATGCTGGCAAGAGACCGGCGGATTATGTCATTAAGTGTCGCATGTCTTGAAAAGCGGCCTGCACTTTTTGATTTTATTTTTTTTATTTAACCCTGCCGGTATTAAATAATTTTAATAATATGGTTTGTTTTTAAATAAATGACATTGACCATTGACCAAACCTTTACAGGACACGATAAAGCAATATATTTAATTTACTTTAAAATAAAACTATATACACCAATATATTTTTTTCACAATAACACATTTTTATTTATTTTGAAAATATTTACTTCTTTTAAAATCTAATAGGCTTAAAATAATAATTATATTAAGTACATACAAAAGGAGGGAAAACAATCATAGGGCATCAAAATTCGCGCATCGCTGAATAAAATCTAGGCAAAACTCTTCAGCTAATCTCACGGAACTCCAGCCGTATCGACTTGATCGTCTTCCATTCGTCCACACCAAACATTTTGTTACAAACGGGAACCCTCTAGATACTGAAGGTAATTTTGGTGAAAACCCTGAAAGTAAACCTCAAGTCTATGTTAAATGGTAGGTCTCCTCGCTAAGTTTTACGAGAACGCCCAACGTGCATTTAAACTACCAGATTGCGGGTAGTATTACCTCCTAACTATTCTTTTGTAAGCAGTGGTGGCCCAGTGGTAAAGGCCCCAACTTCGTGGGTTCGAACCCAGGTAGGCGCTTTACCTTGGTTGCGGGATACTGCCGGGGTCTCGAGAAAGTCCGAAAGGTATACCGTGGACCCTGGTAACACAGCTAACGTAAGGAACACGGATGGACACGCTGAGCTACAGCGGGGACAGACAGACAAACAGCCAGATAGAAAGACAGACAGACAGGCAGACAGCCAGACAGACAAACAAACAGAAAAGCAGACAGACAGACGGACATGGTGAAACTATAAGGGTTTCTTGTTTACTACGGAACCCTAAAAAGGGGTATGGATATTTTCCTCATATAATTATAATAAAAATAAACTTCCAATTTTTTTTAGTTTCACTTTTTCTTGTATGGCTTGTTGTTTTCCTATTTGGGATACTTTTGGTCTCCTATCAAGATAAATAAATGGCTCATTGTGTGTTTCTGAGATCATCATCATCTGCTTAGCCTTTTCCCAACTGCCCGGGTGTCACCACTGTGTGGATCGCCCGGAGGACACGGTGGAGGTTTGCTCGGCTTGGGCAGATCATCGCCATGTCCTCGTTCATGCGATCGGCGGCGGAGATCTATAGCGTCTGGCCCTGGTCCGGGCCATGGTTTAGAGCGAGAGGGCATGGGCAGCTGTCACCTCCTTCTGCGAAGCAGTAATGCTCGCAAAGGAGGAGGCGGGACGGTTGAGGGAAAGGCAAATTTTGCGCCCTCTCGCACCTAGCCACCGCAGGAGACGCCCTGGGCGTCGGGAATCCCAGGCGGATTTCCAGCCACCGTAGGCGCGGGCTTGCGGACGGTAAGCAATGGGTAGCTCACCGTCCGTTAAGGACCAGGCCCGGGTCGACGGCGCGTTGTGTTCCACGCGCGCGTCAAAGAGATGTCGTCAGCACAAGTGTAGGGGTCCACTAGGGCCGACGCCTGCCGGGATCATGGAAAAGTCCGAAAGGGATACCGGGGCCCCTGGAAACACAGGCAACAGAAGGAACACGGGTGGGTTTTAGTCAGTAAGAGTCTGACACACCCTCCCGCTCCGCCCAGAACGGGAGAAGTTATTTGATAATTTCCCACCCAAAAAAAGGAGCCTTTTCCCAACTATGTTAGAGTCAGCTTCCAGTCAAACCAAATGTGAATACCAGTACTTCAATGGAACGATTGCCTATCTGGCTTCCACAACCCAGTTACTGGGTAATACGATACCCCTTGGTAAGACTGGTAGTCAGACTTTCGGCTTTCCGTAATGTGTGTCAAAGGTCCAAGAATGACAGCCAGAACCAACGACTTAATGTGCTTTCCGAGGCACGGAGGGGTATGTAAAGATGGCCATTCACGGACTGCGGCAAGCGTAGTTTAACCTGAACGATCGACCCGTGCGGCTGTTATTACTTAGCCACAAGCCCCACAGTATGCCAGAGACAGCCAAGAAAAAAATGAAGTAAGTAAGTAAAGCTAGTTTAACTCCTATCGAAAAAATAAACAACATAAACATTATTCTAACAAAATAAAGAATTTTTCCATGAATTAAAGTCACAGTATAAAACGTGTAAAGTAATTTTCCTATCTGTTTTTATCTTAGCCTATATTTCAATTTACTTTACCCAGTCACACCAAACATCAAATCAAAACCCCCATTTTCTCTTTAACAAAAGTTCTACAAGAATAGATACAAAAATGCAAATACATCGTCGAATACAACATGGATGTAACCCATTTTCGATTTACTTTTACTACAAACTTGAAGTTTGATGGCGGACCCTTCACCCTACGAAGTTAGGGGCTAATAAAAATGATGGATTCTCTAACAAGATGGCGGGAAGTGAAAATTGGGTTTGTAACTGTATATCGGCGTCGGAGTTGGTCAATATCTGGGTGACTTCATGTTTTTAGGGTTCCGTACGGGTCAAAAATCAAAATCAAAATATTTTTATTTCACATAAACCTACATGGGCACTTATGAAACGTCAGATGCTGGGTGCACGGTTCCAATTGGTCGTTTCCTATGGAGAAGAGCCGGCAAGAAACTCCACGGTTACTCTTTTACAAATAATTGGCTTTTACAATGTTTTCAAATTACACAAATTAGGTATGGGAGGACAGTGTAGGCCTGTAGAGAAGTACTTAACAAAAAAAAAGAAGAAAAGAAAACGGTCTACAAAATATCTAGTCTATTAAGCCTACAACGTTCTCACGTTCACAACGTACACAAGAATCCATGTAAAATAATATTAATAATACAAAGTCTGAAATATAAATTGTAGGTATATATATATATATCAAATAGTGAAAATATAATGTCAAAAAAGTATGTCTAAAAAATAATAAAAATAAACTGTGAGATTGTTCTCGTAACTGTAATTACCTTTAGTCTTCATTTATTTTCGTTGCTTATACATTTAATATGTATGTATTTATGTATATATTATTTAGGATATATATATATGTATATCTGTGTATCATTTTAGTATATTGTATTTATTTATTTTTTTACACCAACGACAGCCCCACTTTATGTCCAGGCAAATCACTGTCCATCCTATGGTTGCCTGGAAGAGATCGCAGAAAGCGATAAGGCCGCCCATTGTATATTTTGTAGTCTTTGATTTATTTTTTGGTCATGTATTTTTTGTGGTGTACAATAAAGTATATATAAATAAATAAATAAATAAATAAACATCGTAATTTGGGAGCAGTTAATAGACATTTCCATAGTTATGCTGTTTCTGATGTACCAGGGAAGCCACATGTGTAGAAGGAATTATTGCCAAACTTCCTTGTCTTCAACGTAGTCTTTAATCTTGTAATATGCGTTTTTGATAAGGACACGTTTGATGTGGGTTTTGAACTTTCCATTGCTAAGTTCTGTAACTGACTTTGGCAACTTGTTATAAAAGCGGATACTGTGGATAACAAATGATTGGCTTGTTTTTGTTAATCTAAATTTGTGTATCACAATTTCATGTTTACTACGTGTATTTATATTATGGAAATCACTTCTTGTTTTGAAAAGACATAAGTTTTTGCGAACATACAAAATACTTTCTAAGATATAAAGAGAAGGCAGAGTTAGTACATTAATTTATTTGAATTTGTTTCTAAGGGACTCACGAGGACCCATTCTATAGACTGCGTGGATTGCCCTCTTTTGTAAGATAAAAATTGAATCTACACCAGCTGCCGATCCCCACAGCAGAACGCCATAAGACATAATACTGTGGAAATAAGCAAAGTATATATATTTTTTTATTTTTATTTTATTTTATTTTATTGGAATAACAAACAGCAGTATATTAAACCGTAGGCATACAATATAAAACTTAAATAAAAGTAACAAATACACTACCCAAGACGTTATCCACAGATTACCATACAGAATAGCTAGCTGTAAGCAGAACAACTTAAAAAGCACTTATTAACTAATTATTTACTAGGGCTATGATCTCTTAAAATGGTTGTAATTTCACCTTTAAATATTGCTTTGCTGTGAAACATAATATCAGTAGAGCCAAACTGTTTATTATAAGTATCAACCAAGCGATGTAATGGCGAGCGAGCGCCTGAGTTAGTTCGACAAAATGAAGTAGCAAATAGGCGTCTCGAACGAACCTCTCGACCAATTACAGTACGAGGGATCAGGAAGCACAAACTGTTCACAAGATCAGTACAATCAAATTTATTACGGCATATACTAAACAGAGTCATCATTTCAAGTAGGGTGCGACGGGATTGTAGGGTCATGAGGTTATATTTTTCGAGCAATAACTGATATGACATTTTGGTTTTACAGCATCTGTAATGCATGGAACGGAGGTACTTACGTTGAACCAACTCAATGATCTCAACATACTTTTTATAATAAGGGTTCCAGATGGGTACTGCGTATTCAAGTTGTGGTCTTATTATTGCTTTGTATAGGTGCAGGTAGGTAGAAGGCCGCTGAAAGTCTCTAGACGCTCTCATTACGAAACCAAACAGTTTATAAGCCTTATTGACTATGTTGTCCACATGGGTATCAAGATGGAGCTTTGAGTCAAGATTTACGCCTAAGTCACGGAGGGATGAAACCCTATTTAGGGCAGTGTTTCCGAGAAAGTAATTGGAATTCAACACATGTTTTTTCTTAGTAAACGTAATGCTGTAACATTTAGAGACACTAAGGTGAAGCTTATTAATAGTGCAGTATTCCGAGAAACAGTCAAGATCCTTCTGAAAATCTAAACAGTCGGTTTGAACAGTAATGTTTTTATAAATTTTCAAATCGTCCGCGTATAGTAGGAACTTTGAATGCTTGAAGCAATATTTGATGTCGTTGATGAATAAGATAAACAAGAGTGGCCCCAAAATTGAGCCTTGGGGGACTCCTGAAGTGACCTTTATCGTATGAGATTCAAACCCATTAATGACAACTTTCTGCGTCCTATTAGTGACATACGACACGAACCAACGCAGCAAATCTCCTCTAATGCCGTTGAATGCGATTTTGTTGAGTAATAGCTGGTGATCTACCTTATCGAACGCTTTTTGGAAGTCAGTATAAATAGCATCAATTTGCTGCCTCTTGTCTAAACCTTCAAACAGATGTGTTGTGAAAATAAGGAGATTACTTATACAGGACCTTCCCCTGACGAACCCATGTTGTTCTTTTAATATTACACTTTGAATGATAGGATATATCTCACTATGCACTAATCTTTCAAAAAGTTTTGAAAGCCCCGACAACAATGAGATTGGGCGATATGTAGATACATCACTCTTGGAGCCGCCTTTATGGATTGGAACAATATTTGCTCGTTTCCACACATCAGGGAATACGCCATAGGCAAGGCATTTATTATATAATATAAACAACGGAAAGCACAATGTGTCACAAGTATTTTTTAAAAGGATTGAAGGAATACCATCTGGCCCTGGACCCTTAGAGGCATCCAATGATTTAAGTTCTTTTTTAATTTTGTATAAAGCAAAGTGCAAATTACAAATATTAATATCGTTATCAGGATTGGCGGGAGGCGGAACCCATGAATTATAATCAAAGGTAGAATATAGTACCTAGCTGTGGCTATATCAGTCAACTGTCTAATTTTTCTTACTGCATATGCAGCTGAACTTAATCTACCTGAAAGAGCTCTAATGTGGGCTATTGCAATTTTGAATCTAGAGCAATTCCTAGAAATATAGTTTCCGTAATAGCATCTAGTCTCTTGCCATCAACTTTTAAATTTAGAGCCACTTGGGGTACCTTTGGTAGTGAGAACTTAATACATTTTCTTTTGGTCGCATTAAATAAGAGATTATTAGCTGCGAACCATTTCGAAAGAATATCCAGACTATCGTTGACGTGTAAGACATCCGGATTTCATCTATATATTTTCAAAATGAGAGAAGTATCGTCAGCGAATAGAATTATATCCGATAAGTTTGCCATCATGTAAGGAAGATCATTAATATAAACTAGAAATAGGAAAGGGCCAAGAATTGAACGTTTACTATTTGCTGCCTGTTTGATAGATAGGACAGAACAAGATCAGCAGCTTGTCCACGAATTCCGTAGTGGTGTAATTTACAGGTCAGTGTATTGTGGTCAACGCAGTCAAACGCTTTTGAGAGGTCACAGAAAATGACAATGGCATCCTGCGATTTCTCCCAGGATTCCAAAATGTGACTGATGAGTTTTACTCCTGCGTCAGTCGTCGACCTACCTTTCGTGAAACCAAACGCGACTATCTAAAATCCCATTAGAATTGAAATGTGACAGCATCTGGTCTAGCATGATTTTTCATATATTTTACTCAATGCTGGTAGCACAGATATAGGTCTATAATTAGAGGGATCACTCTTACTACCTGATTTGAAAATTGGTACTACTTTACTATGTTTCATTAAATCAGGAAACGTACCGCTGTCTAAACATTGATTAAATATGCCTGTTAGGATATGGCTATTGTGTCAATGATATCTCCAAGAACCCTAACGAAAATCCCCCATAAGTCTTCAGTTTTCTTTATGTTAAGACTTTTGAATGACCTCTTAATAGTGACAATAGAAATGGGCTTGAATTCAAAACTTGGAATGTCCTTAGAGAAGTGTTGTTTGAGAAGAGATTCAGCTAAAATAGGTGATGAGGGAAGAGATTTCGTAACCTCTATTGGGATGTTGGTAAAGAAATTTTCTAGTGTCTCAGCAACTTAAACGTACGTAAAACGGGACCCTATTACTAAGACTCCGCGGTCCGGTTGTCTGTCTGCCTGTATGTCCGTCTGTCATCAGGCTGTATCTTATGAACCGTGATTGTTAGACAGTTGAAATTTTCACAGATGATGTATTATATTTTTGTTGTCCCTATAACAGCAAATACTAAATAAAATAAATAACAGAATAAAATAAATATTTAAGGGGGCCCCCATACAACAGACATGTTTTTTTTTTGGCGTATTTATAGATAATGGTACGGAACCCTTCGTGTGCGAGTCCGACTCGTACTCGGCCGGTTTTTTCATTGTTGTCGGTGGTCTTTATGAAGTGAAGACTTTTAGCCGCGCTGAGCGATTTTGGTAGGGGCAAAACTTGTGGGTCAGCGTCACCCACATGCTTATTTGACGTGTTGCGCCAGACATGCGACGCGCAGCGGCCTGTGTACATGTATACGCATATTTAAACTAATACATTGTATATATTCGACTGTATCATGTGCTGATCAAACCGAGAGAGCATTGGTGGCCCAATGGTAACGGCGTCGACTTACGAGTTGTATGTCGTAGGTTCGAACCAAGAAAGGCGCCTTACTAAGTGTAATTGACCTCATCACCACTGCCCTCAAAACGGTGAAGGAAAACATCGTGAGGAAACCGGCATGTCCTGGAACCATAAAAATCGAAGACATGTGATATCGATCAACCCGCACTGGGCCCGTGTGGTGGATTATGGCCCACTCCCTCTCACAGAGAGGAGGCGGGTGCCTGCGGGGACGCAGTGGGAGCATTATAGAGTGATTATGATATGTGCTGATCAATTTCTCAAGTTTTCACTTCTGTCTGTAGTAGTAAAATGGGCAATCATGGTGTTGTCCATTTAAAAAAATAAAATTACAGATATAAGTGTTGAAATTTTACAAGGGGTGACACAATGAAATTAAATGAAATGACAATATGAAATGATTTTATTTTCTGTAAGTAGGTTTGTACAAACACTTTTACACGTCAATCATATTTAGAAAAAGAAACTAGATGAGCTCGGCGTTTCCTATCTGACTACTCTGAGAAGAAAGGCCGAAACGAACTGGCCACTGTCTCTTTTAAAGTCCGGACATAATCTTGGTCAGATCACGTGAAGACCATGTAGATTGGTTTCTGAAATGGTCTTTTGAGGAAAGAACCACATAGATTGAGTGGACCTGTCCAGTCAGTGCACGCATTTGTCTGTAATCGTGCAGCTCAACTCAGAACTTAAGGAGCTCAACGATTCGACGAACAATATCAAAGAAAGGACATTTGGGTAGGCCACTGCCAGACCAAGATTAAAACTAACTGAGAGAAAAAATAAAAACAATAACCCACATAGATTATTGTTTTTGTTTTTTTTAATCTTGGTCTAGACTGTCTTCACGTTCACAATAATTAAAAAAATATAATACTTCAAAATGTAAATATTCATGTCATTGTTTATCTAAAAAATTCATCAATGTCAATGAGTAAATAATCTTGGTCAGATCATTTGATGAATGCCCGGTGTTATCGCTAAAAGCGAGAATGAGCGACAATACTGCAGGTAGTCGGTGGTGTACTATTGACATATACAATAAATACATACATCTAAAAAGCATATACTTATCTACATAAATATATATATACATATACAATAATAAACATGAACTATGTAATAAGTAATTAAGATGTTTAAGGAGAGACAAAGTGTTTGTGTCACATACGACGCGTCTCCAAGCTATGCAATGCGGTCTTCTGTAGTGTGGACCGCTCGGTAAATGCACCCTCCTCCAACAGCCTTCTTGATCGCGTCTGACTATCTTGCCCGTGCTATATCTTGAGCACGTTTTCCTGCTTTATTGAGAGCTAGGTGCTTAGAAAGTAATGTTTAAGTCCTTATTCACCATACTTGACAATAAGATTGGTTGTTTGGTTGGCAAGAAAGGCAGGAGGCCCACACTCAGCAGTGGGTGGAACAAGGCTGATGTGATGATGATAGTGATTTGGTAGGCACATAGGCGTATGCTACTTACTTGCTTCACTGCACCGTAATCCCCGAGGTGCCTTATAGTTTGTATTATATTGTACTCAATTCATGTAAGTATTACAAGTACAACAAGAACTGCCTGGCTCACGGAAAAAAAAAGTACAACAAGATGAATTTAGTTTAGCCCACTTAGTTTTTCGAGACATCTCCAAGCGGTGGATCCAAGCGGTGACTCCTCACGAGACCAGAGGGCTGGCCTATTTTTTGGCTAAAGAATCAGTTTGTGCAATGCTGCCGGCCTTTGGGGGTATGTTCCCAGTTGACAGCGATGCGGACGAATTTTTGAAGCCCTTGTACATATAGTTAATGTTATTTTAAGTCTGTTAGGTTTTAAATGATAAAAAACAACACTTTCCCAGAAGCTCCGCTTAGTCGTAGGTGGTGGTGTGGAAAAAAAACGTAGGTGTACTGCCAACCTTCAAGATTTTCCATTAAGCTACAGACTCGTCTGTGGTTTCAATCTGAAGCAACCCTTTAAGAGCTTAAAGCTCAACATGCCGAAATGTTCTTTAGAATTAGACCTGCCTTGATAAAATGGGAATTAAAAAGTTCGCTAAATGAAAATGTTACGATTGAAGATTATGCGTACCTTGAAAATTAGTAAAGTATTTAATTTGACTAATTACGATAGGAGCTAAGATAGTTTTATGGCAGTATTTTAAGATTATTATATTTATCTTATTTTCGGTAGGTAGGTAATTGCTGAAAATCACCGCTGTTGACGATAGGTTTCCAAAGTCACAGCATTTCGGTGAGAAACGACCTTTTCTTGCACAGATGCGACGCACTGTTTAATAATTGTTCTTGTGATAGTTGTTTGTTTGTTACAAAAGTAGTTATTTTCCCACTCTGCAATCGGCATTCTGTTTTTGTTTTGATTGTTTGTATGTTGTCATCTGCCAATGTCGCAACACAGAGTAAATATTACACAATGTAAATTGTCTTTGGTCCCTGACTCTGACATCAAGCAGTGAACAAGATTGTCAAACATTTATGGCTTGAACACGAGGCTTTTGGCTCTTTTGTATGTATGTATTTTATGTTATTTTTTTGTAATGTGCGTTTTGTTTGAGCAGAATAAACATTTTTTTCTTTATTTCCTTCTTTCTTTCTTTCTTTCTTTTCCTAAAAAAAATGCTGGACACACTGGTAAAGTTTTGTGAGCTGTAATACTTGTTTTTATTTCCTTACACTTGACAATAAAGAACAAGCGGTTTTTCCTGTTAAGCCCCGCGATACACGGATCCGGAGTCAAACAATAGAAAATCAATTGCGCCTCATTAACGGTGCTTGACCAATTAATTTAACTTTTAAGCTACGGTTTTCGCCGGAAACAGTTTTAATACTTTAATATTTCGAGTAACTGGGCTGTGGAGATCAAATAGATAGTTGCTCCATGTAAAATACAGCCTCCGTCTTCAGCTGCATCCAGTTAGACTAGAAGCCGACCTTGGCATAGTTGGGAAAAGGCTAGGCAGATTGATTGAATGGTTAAAGTAATATGAAAATACAACTTATTACCTAAACTTAAGCGTTTGCTAACAATTCCAGACCATACCTAAAACCTTTTAACCTAAAATCATCAACACCCATTTAAAAAGTTAGCTCATTCTCCTAACTATACCACAGCATACCTTGTATTAACCGCTTCTCTTCAAGGTTAGTTCTGCACACGGCGAAGTACGTCATCTTGCACCAAGTGACGGTAAGTGCATATAAGGCACCATTCTCACTGTGTCGTGAAATTTATCGTGGTAACCTGTGTTTGTTAAATTCATATGCACTTTCTGAGTTAATCTTGTACATTAATGACATCGCGTGAAGGAAAACATCGTGAGGGAATCTGGACATACCTAATTAATAAAAATGAAATGCTGTTCTTTGGCAAGCGTATCACTTGACAACCGCTGGACCGATTTAGTTTTTTTTTCGTTTTAAAATGTTCCTAATAGTCCGATTCAGGTTCTTATGGAAATAAAAATTAAAAAGTTGCCAGGAAAATAGGAAAATTCGCAAAAACTGAAAGTGTGTTCTGTGGGAATTTTGTAAGAATTATTGAAATTTGGAAAGGACAATTTCGTCAGTCGGGTCAGGTAGTCTGTATAATAAATGAAATGAAATGTTGAAATCTTTTATTTCCAGATATAAAAATCCAAATTTAAATCCATGCGCAACTTTAAAAAAATACATACTTATACATTTGTATAACATATTATATAAATATACAATATCACATTCACATTATACAAACAACGTCGAATACCCAATTCGCTGCCAATGGAGCAGCGAATTAGGTAATCGGCGTGTGGTAGGACTGCCACCTTATATCTAGGGGGCTGTAGGTTCCATTCTCGTACCGCGGCCACCAAACAATTTGCCGATCGATGTATCGCGGTACGTGCGGCGGCCGACCGGCTCCTCAACAGCGCCTGCCGGCAGGGCGCGCGGCCCGCGGCAAACATGGCGCACGCGCTGCACCATCGGGGCAATCAAAACATCGCACGCCACGCGTCGTTGTACTGCACTCGCATGTCGCTCAGTGCCGCCTTGGTGTATTTTGTCCACAACTCGACTGTGTAGACGCTTGTGCAGAACTGGTAAATAGCTAAAAATTAAATGTTCGTTGGTAAGCACATCACTTGAGAACGGTTAAACCGATTTGGCCAATTTTTGTTTTAAAATGTTTTAATAGTTTGAATCAGGTTATTATGGGAAACAAAATCGGAAAAGTTTCCCGGAAAATCTTCAAATTCGGGCAAAAACACGTCCTTTTTTGTATGAATTGTTGAAATTATATACTGTTGTCCAATCAGCGTATTCCTGCATTATTCCACTGTTCAGTAAAGCAGTGGAAGAATGTGGTGCTGTTTTCAAATGAAAGCAGAGTGGCCTTAAGAGCCCCAGATGGACGTCAGACAACCAAACGAGAGGTGTGCTCCATGTGCTATAGTGAAAATAGTAGGTTAGCAGGGAGACTTGATAATAATATGGGTAGGTATCACTTATGAGTCTCCTAACAAATTTATTTTCTTCGATAGAGGCAGTGTAATGGTCAAATCTCAAAGGTACATGGAAGAAGTTCTCCATTATCTAGTAATACTATTGACACCATTTATTGGGGGTAACTTCATTTTAATGCACGAAAACGCACGTTGCCATGTCTCTAGATATCTCCGTCAGACAATATAGGAGGCCGGAATTCAAACTTTGCCATGGCCGGCACGCAGTACGGAACAATCCTATAGAACACGTATGGGACAATCTTTAACCATTGAAGAGTTCAAGACAGTTGTGTTAGAAGAATGGCATAGTATCCCTCAATCGGATATTCAAGACATCATGGATTGGGTTCCAAACAGGCTATAGGAAGACATTAGAGCCTGAGGAGGCAACACTCATTATTAAAAGTTATAGAACAGGCTGTGTCAAATAACGTTTTGGTTATGAAGTGTTTAAAAAAGTGTTTAGTGATTAAATCTACTAAATCAATTTACCAAGAACTTATTAATATTTGTTTTAATTGCCTTAGCACTGCTCACAATAAATCTAGTATCAAATTTGATAAGCACTCTACAATATCTACAAAAATCATGAAAAACTGGGTGGGCGGTTAGTTGTGCCCGTGAGATGAATGTGGGCCCCTTCGCTGACCCACAACTAAACTGGACGGATGCTGGTTGTTGATGAATGAAACAGAAGAATATGTTGTTCCAAAAAAGTGCTTTCTTACTTTAGCCAAAGTTAATCATTTTTCACGTGAAATCAACCGGAATAGAACTCTGTACAATTGGCAAGATACAGTGGAAATAGGCTGAGTTGTCTGGCGTGAGTAAAGATAATTTTTCGGCAGCCGCTTTGTGGGCCCGGCTAGATGGACTGGTTACTTTCTATTTAAAAACAAAAAACGCGACTGCAAAAACACAATTGAAAAGGGAAAAACAAGCATTATATGCTATAGAATTTTCGTATCGTAGACGGGGAGGGAGAATCAAAAGTTACACCATATTTCAGGTTATTCGTTTGTCCCCCGCCTGCAAGACCAAAATTCTATACATAATAATGCTTGTTTTTCCTTTTTTAGTTATGTGTTTTTGCAGTCGGGTTTTTTGTTTTTAAAAGAATTTAATTTATTTCAAGCTTTTAGTTTTATTAATATATATACATATATATTTATACTAGCTTTTTTTTATATCAATATTATTGCAATTTATTTTTAAAAAACCGTCCCCTATTTTTTTTTGTAATTGCAGATGTATTATATAAATATTATACCTATAGCCTTTGTCACTCTCACAATTAAGACGAATCTAAGGACACCTCATATGTTAAAATCCATGAAGCCATTTAAGGCTACAGAGCGTGCCAAATAAATAGACATACATACATACATACTCTCGGAAAACATTACCCTCCTCCTGGGGCAATCGGGTAAAAAGGCTGCCGGGGCATTCAAACAAGAATTTTTGAAGTGTCAAAGGAGTCGGTCAGTCAGAAAGATGAAGCTAGTAGCCCGTTTCAAAGCGTAATTGGTTCTTGTGGAGAAGAAGAATGGGCAAGAAACTCAATGAGCACTCTTTTAAATTATATTGTTATAAATATTTTTGGCAGAGGGCAGGGTACAGTGCTTGCAGAACAGATGGCTGATGGGGCCGAAAGGTTCTGGAGTGGTATGTCCACATAAGCCCCAAGCACCGCCATTTCACCCGGTACTGTGTTTCCCGCAACCAGCGAATTCCTGCGGTGTTCATAAGGTCATCAGTCCATCTTGTTCGAGACCTTCCAACGCTACGTCTTCCGGCTGAAATGACGATTATGATCAAGACATTTGTTACATCATTCTCGATGCGGAGCACCGACAATTTTAGCGTAACTTTGGAAAAGCCTGATCCAACAGTGATCTGCCGTGCGATAATCTGACTTTCCAACCATTCCATTTCAAATCAAATCAAAAGTCATTTATTTAAACTAGGCTGAGAATCAGCACTTTTCGAACGTCAAAATTACATAAGACAGTCCACCAAAAACGCACGCCCTTCACCTTTTAAATGTGAAATATTTCAATGATCCTCTAAAAACTTAACCTTCTAATGATGTACGCTTATTGAATAAATGAGTTGGTCTATTTGGGGTACCATTAAATAAATGCTTTTAAAATTTTGATAATTATAATTGTTCACGTGGCCCAGTGGGAACACTCGCTAAGATGTAAGATCGAATCTTGTGTGCGGTGCACAATACGCGTTGATTGCGAGAAGTAGACGAAGCTCTGGGTTTAGAGAAACTTGACATAGAGGGAGGGTACCTGTGAGGTTTCTGTGTGTGACGATGTGTGGTTCTGTATTGAGGATCAAGTTGGTAATCGGGATTTTGGTAAGGACACTGAATTGCTTGGACAAGTTTGAATTATCCGTGAATCAAAAAGGTTTTGTGCAATTTCTCAACACTTTTCTGCGCGAGAAGTGCATATTACGACTAATATACTTTTTTACTTTATTACATATACAGGATGGATTTTTGAGACGGGGTAGTAATGGTAGGCAGTAGCCTTAACCGTTGTAGTTACAGGGAAACGGTCTTAGGAGAATTTCCTTATTGTTTTGATAAACTTTGGCCCCCATTCACACAATTCGCTTTTTTTACAGTCAGCATGAAAATGGTTAATAATATTTACAATTTAACCCAACAGTTGTGATGCTTTTAAATGACCTCTTGTCTATGGAAAACCTCGCGTTCATAGAAAAATATCAAGCATTGTATTTTTATAACATGAATTTCAGTTCTTGGTATCTTCATTTTTAAAAACTTTAACCGCTCCTTACTGAAAAATCTGATGAGCAAGCGAGAAAATTTCATTTAATTTTTCATTTTATTTATTCATAAACAATTCACATTGTGTTGAACCAGGCAAAATGCAATCTACATACAAATACAAAAAAAAAACAAAATAAATCTATGAATTATTAGTTAAAATAAGACTAGTTATAATAAGTATAGTATTATTATAATTATATAATATAATTATAGTTATAATAAAAAGCAAAAAAAAAGCAACAGCAGCTGGCAGCTCGAAAATCTGACAACCAGTCTTACCAAGGCGTATCGTGTTACCCAGTAACTGGGTTGTGGAGGTCAGATAGGCAGTCGCTCCATGTAAAATACTGGTATTCAGCTGTATCCGGTAAGACTGGAAGCCGACCCCAACATAGTTGGGAAAAGGCTAGGCAGATGATGCGCGCAATCGTTACTCGCATTTAAAAGACTCGTAAAGGAACATTACTTGTCGCTGTGAGCTTGTTCTCGTAACTGTAATTATCTATAGTCTTCATTTGTTTTCGTTGCTTATACATTTAATATGTATGTATTTATGTATATCTGTGTATCAATTTTAGTATATTGTATTTATTTATTTTTTACACCAACGACAGCCCCACTTTATGTCCAGGCAAATCACTGTCCATCCCATGGTTGCCTGGAAGAGATCGCAGAAAGCGATAAGGCCGCCCATTGTATATTTTGTAGTGTTTGATTTATTTTTTGTCATGTATTTTTTGTGGTGTACAATAAAGTATATATAAATAAATAAATAAATAAATAAATGATGATTATTATAGTTATAATAATTATAATATTATTTTAATTGACTGCCTCGTTGGTCGCAAGCACTACTGCTGAGCATGAGGTCCTGGGTTCGATTCCCGGGTTTGGCAAAGAGTTATTCGGTTTTTCTATCTGGAATTTCTCAGTAGCAGCCCGGAGTCTGGATTTGTGCCCGGTTGATGGCAATAGGCTCGCCCCCTATTACATGGGACTTAAAAATATAACTAGCGAAATGTGGGTGTATTTACTACGGGTTAACCTCTGCCCAACCCTTCGGGGAAACAAGGCGTGATGTTATGAGTGTATGTAATTATTAAAACTAGTATAATAATTATTATACTAGTTATAATAATCCATCAAAAAGAATAGAATAAGAGTCAAACTTTTTCAACTTCTATCTTCTTATTTATCATCTTAATAAGAAACTTTCATGAATAGTTAACATAAGTTGCTATGCAGTACCTACCTATAAGTGCTCGTAACTACTGGAAATCAAATCACAGTTGTGTCAGTTAGTTCCAACGTAGTTCACACAATACAATAGTATATTCAGGGGTAGTTGGGTACTGATCGAGTAACGAAAATGTGGATAAGGCGATAGGTATTCATTTTATATTGGACTAGCGACCCGCTGAAGCTGCGCAGGGGCGAATGACGAACTGTCAAAACATTAAGTTTTGACAATCCGTTATTCGTCCATACACATAAATCTTCTGAAAGAGCATAGCGTAATCAGCCTATAATGTTCCCATTGTTGAGATACAGGCCTCCTCTCGGTGAGAGGTAGTGGGCCGTAATCTACCACGCGGGCCCCGTGCGGGTTGGTCCGGAAGAGCATCTTACCCTACAACTAAATGGCGGTGAAAGTCGTATCAAAATCCATTATGTACTCGTAGTTTAGATCTAAGCGGTCACAGAGAAACTCACGCAACACAATTTTTTTATACCTTGTATAGATTCTGTTCTCATTTGCCAAATATCTCATTATTATGGTCAACAATGGTGCACTCTTGCCTACAAGTGAAATATTCAGTCGAGACATTTTAGGGTTCCGTACGTTCGAAAGAAAAAAACGGAACCCTTGTAGGATCACTCGTGTGTCTGTCTGTCTGTCCGTTTGTCACAGCCAATTTGCTGCGACTCTACTGGACCGATTAAGTTGAAATTTGGTACACATACTCGTATGAATGTGCAACGTCTCTTCTCTCTCTTTCTCTCCTCTCTCTCGAGAGAGAACTAAGGTGTATTCTTGTTCCAGTAGGGTCTAAAGAATGTGCAAACAAACAAAAATATGTTTTGTGACAGCTACGCGCACAGATTACTTTAGGCCAGTGCGTACGTCGTTCCTGTCGGTACGGAATGTTGCCATTTTAAATATTTGTATTTATTATATTTCTTTCTTATAACAATCTCACTGTGTGCTGCACTCTGATCTCCACGTCATCACGCCAACGCCGACTATCGCTGAAAACCAGCGCTGGGGCTCTGTCTCGCATAGGATCGCAGCATTATGCTGAGCGTTGGCCATGGATGTGACGCATATTTTCCCCCAAATTGTTTCTTTTTTGTATTTGCGTTCCTTCTTTGCGTCATGTTTACCGCAAATAAACGTATTTTCTTTCTTTGTTAAAGCGCAAAAACCCTTACATGACATATCTTTCACGGATCAGTACATAGAAATCACATTGTGAAAGAACATAAAAACACGTTCATAATGTTATGCATGTATTCATACAATAAAATTTATGAGGCCCACAACACACCATATGAAACGGAACCCAATTTCACGGAAAGGGTAAAAGAACAATACAATTTGCATACTTTTCTATATTGGGCTTTGAAAACTGTAGTTTACTTATAGGCGATTGCTGGATTAGTTATGTAGCCTGCAAAATAAGTTACCCAGATTAAAATTCGTCCTTCACATTGTGTTTTTTGTGACATTACTGTTCTCAAAACGGCGAAGGAAAACATCCTGAGGAAACTAGCATGTTCTACTCTTAGAACCTAAAATTCGGAAACATGATGTGGCATACCTACACCAATACATACTGAGCCTGCACCCCGCGTGGTGGATTATACCCGCTCTCTCGCACAGAAAGGGGAGCTGTGAACCAGCATTGGCAACGTTATGCGCTGATTATGATATAACTTTGGCTGTCTAGTTTAGATTTTTTTCATAAGAACAACACTCTTATCTCTTATATTAACTTGGTGTTTGGGTCGAAAGCTTCTTAGAAAAACCGGCCAAGTGCGTGTCCGACCACGCACAATGAAGGGATAGTTGGGATGAATTTATGCCAAAAACAAAATTAACATTGTAGTTGAAAAACATGTTTTCCCATACATCGATATATACATAATCAGCCTATAATGTTCCCACTGCTCACATGCTCACTGCATGTCTGCTCATTCAAACTCCTTGTGTTACTTAGGATTAGTTTTTGTTATTATTTTATTTTTATTTCTGTACAGCTGTTAGTACAAATCATTGACACTGTCTTCACTTGTTTCTGGTGGTGAACATTAACAGAATCCACTTGGCTGAACCTTATCTTTTAAGATATAGGCTAGTCCTAGTTTAAAAGATAGAGTCTACTATTGCATCATAATGTAAATATTATTTTCCAAAAATGTATACAGTGCAGTGCTATGTTTTTGGAAAATAAATACTTTATTATTATTATTATTATTACTGCTGGGACATAGGCCTCCTCTCTGTGAGAGGGAGTGGGCCGTAATCCACCACGTGGGCCCAGTGTGGGTTGCTAGATGTCACATGTCTTCGAATGTTTGGTTCTGCGACATGCCGGTTTCCTCACGATATTTTTCTTCGTCGTTTTGAGAGCAGTAATATATCACACAGAATCCGTGACATCGATATAATTATGCCACGGTCAATTCACCAACTTCAAATGTAAGTTGCTCGACTATTACTTGTTAACTTGCAAAGCCTACTTAGCTGTGATAGTTTTCCTTTTAATTTCATTATATTATGTACTACTGCCATTAATTTTATCACATCTCCATAAACAACCATTTAGCTGGCAGAGGGGGACACTTGACTCTAACAAAAATGAGCACTGCTTAATTTACAATGCTTAATTTTACGCAAAGTTGTGTTCACAGACCCGCAATATTTTTGAACGACCTATCCAACGACATCCCACACCATGGGGCAGACGAGAAAAAAATATCATCCCCATATTACGTGCAAGGGAGGTACACTAAAACAATTTTTTTTTGTAGATTTTATTTTAGCACTTTGTCGGCTTGATAATTATGTATACCTTTCCTAATTTACAGATTTATAGTACTAAGTGTCTCTGATCTACAGTGGGGTCAGACAGTCAGACAGATGGACATGGCGAAACTATAAGGGTTCCTTGTTTACTACGGAACCCTAAAAATGGTCTTGAAGTTGGGAGAATTAGTAAAATACTTAGGTCTTCTTCGAAGTAATAATTCACTGTAGAGCAAAATCTTTCTATTTGTGGATTTTATCTAGACCTTGA
The DNA here is from genome assembly GCA_905333075.3 of Atethmia centrago. NCBI lineage: Eukaryota > Metazoa > Arthropoda > Insecta > Lepidoptera > Noctuidae > Atethmia > Atethmia centrago. Next base: position 24,884,490 of record HG995385.1, read on the forward strand.
CTGGCTGTGACATTTCTCAAGAATCCCCTTTCTGCTCCGTATATTTCGCGTATCAAAAGAAGTTAGGAGAAATAAGGTAAGGGTCTTTTTGGACAGAAAGGTTCATAGTACAACAAGATCTCTTTAATGTCTAATGGATTTTGTCTGGACCCTGATTTACTGTGACATTTCTAAAGTATCGCAACTGTCAAAGGAATGTTAAGTTCTTAAAAAAAATGATTGAAAATGATTGACTTTGCTACAGCGCACGTGGCGAGAAACGTGACAAAATAATAACAAAATGTATAATTTAAGCTTAAAATGATAAGAGAAAATATTAATCAGCACTTTTCGAACGTCAAAATTACATAGCCAGTCCCCCAAAACGCCCACCCTTCACTACTTCCTAGTGCTTTCACTGGGAAGAAGTGGCGCAAGAAATTCTTAATCGGCCCAGTAGAGTCCCAGCAGCACAGCTGTCTGTTCAATTAGAAAAAAATAATTCTATACAATAGTATGCAAAAATAATTTACACAACGCTAAAAAATTTAAATATTAGGTATAATATCAGCTAGCACACCACTGTACTAACAAAAAAAAACATCTGAGGCAGAGAGTTAATAAAAATGGAAACAGAAATTAATACCTAAATAAAAGCCTCCAGGCATCAATGGCGTGCCCGCTTATATATAGCTATAGCTGTATCTCAGTCACAAATGATAAACAAGGACCATCGAAGTAATATAAAGAAACAGTTACTACAATAACAATAACAAAACCATGGTCAGCAAGACGGCCAGTCACCACAAGCAGCAGGTCAGTAGGAGTGGCTAACGATTATAAAAACTACTTAGCCTTAATTAATCCATCTGGTACTAGAAATCTTTGGGAAGTAGCAGCCAATTTTTTTTTCTTATTATCATCTTTCTATCTTTGTCAAATTTTTATTCCGTGTCGGCGCAATATGTTATCGTTTTCCATTCGTCTCTGTTAGATGTCACCCTATCTCGTCCATAATTATGATTTCTTACACGATCCACCCATCTTTTCTTTGGTCTCCCTCTTTCCCTCCATCCATGAACATAACTCCCACACAAAATTTTTAAGGTCGTCAGATAACTTGAAGCTTAAAATGCCAATTCACTCCACAACTTTCTTTGACAAATCCTTTACTGTTCAGGCCGCTCGTTTGTGGAATGCATTACCAGTTACAATAAAACGCACGCAATCGTTGTGATTTTGTTCTCGTTGTTAGCTGTAATAAACTATCTAGTCTTCATTTATTGTCGTTGCTTACATAGTTAGTATGTATGTAGCAGTATGTATGTAGCAGTATGTATCTATTTATCAAGAATTTATGTCCAGAAAATCACTGGCCATTCCAAAGTTGCCAGGAAGAGATCGAAACAAACGATAAGGCCGCCCATTGTATATTTTGTAGTTTATAATTTGTTTATTTTTGTAATGTATAATCTGGTGTACAATAAAGTATATATAAATAAATAAATAATAACTTAAGCATAATCAGTCTAATATTATAGACTAGTTATACCCACTGCTGAGACCCTAACCTTGCTGTGGAAAAGAGCAGGCCATTATCCATCACACGGATCGGTGGATGTCACATCATGTTTTTGAATTTTTGGGTCATCAAAAACATGCCAGTTTCCTCATTATGTTTTCCTTCGCTGTTTTGAGGGTAGCCGTGATGATTTAAATTACACAAAGTGAAGTGCCTGCCTGGATTCGAAACTTCGAAAGCCTCAGTTACTACTAGACTACCAGTGCTCACTTTTCTTCAAAATACTGTTGCTCATTTCATGCTTATTGTAATACACCCGCTACTTCTAAGGCCCAATGTCGTTTCACATGACATTTGCTATTGTACTTCACAAAGGTCACGTGCAGGTATGGACGCAATTCGGTGCTCAAAGCCATTTGAATAACATTAATTGTTGTTGACCCATATAATTGAGTTATTGTATGAACAACGGTTTTCCGAGTGTCTCGTCAATTTGGTATTATTTGTACAAATGACAATAGGATTAAAATGGTTGTGTTTTTTTGTTATGTGAGTGTTGGGTAATGTTTCATTTTGATTGAAGGTGATTTTTAACTCCTGTCGCATTTTTTTTTGTTGGGTTGGAAATTATCAAATAACTTCTCCCGCTCTAGGCAGAGCGGGAGGGCGTGTCAGACTCGTACTGATTAAAACTCCCCCGTGTTCCTTCTGTTGCCTGTGTTGCCAGGGGCCACGGTATCCCTTTCGGACTTCCCGCGACCCAGGTAGGCATCGGCCCTAGTGGACCCTTAATAACACTTGTGCTGACAGCTCTTTGAGGCGTGCGTGGGACACAACGCGCCGTCGACCCGGGCCTTGTCCTTATCGGACGGCGACCTATCCATTGCTCACCGTCCGCAAGCCGCAATTATGAGAATAGCTATGCTATAGAAAAAGTCAGTGAGGTGGGAGCGCAGCTGACTGCCAGGGTGCGCCGAACGTAGTACATTAATCGACAATTCGCTTGTCAGGAAGCCTATTTTAATACACCCAACTATAATTAATACACAACTATAAATCACTAACTTAATTACTGGCTCAAATTCCCACAAATTAGTCTTGTCATCGGACAGAATCATGAATCCCGTTCATATTAGTGTTGACAATTGATCGACTGACGTCATTAATACTCCGCGGTACTTGTGTTCACTGAAATCCGATGCGTATCGTTAATCAGCTGGACGCACTCCAACAGTAATGATTATAGCTCAAAGCAAGGATAATGTGGTTGGAATTGATACGCAGAATGTGTTGCAAGTCTTCAAATAAAGGAGTTAATTAATTAATCCAAATCGTACTATTCAGTTATGGAGTTTTTAGATGATAAATCGATTGCAAAATAAAATAAAATAATATAATATGGAATATAGAAAATCAAATATAAATAAGAAACTATGAATACATAAATAATAACATAATTTAATAATAATAAAAATACCTCTTATGAATTTCATAATAATTACCTACATCATTCTTATGCAATACATAAATTAAAAGTAACTATTATATACTATACCTATACACACAAACCTAAATACATAATCATACAACAAATTAAACACATATAATAATTTATAATAATATTGAATTTCTTGAATTACGACTTAGCCCTCTCCCTCTCTCCTAAATGTTGCTGTGCCCGACAGGGTCCATATTGATTTTTAACTTTTATATCATCTGTGTAATACATATGGAATGCAATAAATAATTGAGAATTAATGTTAAATATTTGTTGCTATAGGTATTTTGTACATTTGTATCTGTATTTTTATGGTGTATATAATAAAGAGTATGCTATTCTTTGTACCGACCTTTTTCGTATTTAATTTAGTGATTATCAGTGCAAACTTGTAAGTAAATGGCCTTCGATTTCATATTTTTAATACACCGTAAATTAGTTTCCTGAACAGAATAAAATAACAGTCAGTCGTGGATCTTTGACAGTCGTTACGGGTAGTCAGAAGTCCGAAAGTCTGACAACAGTGATAACCCGTCTTACCAAGGGGTATCGTCTTACCTGGTAACTGGGTTGTGGAGGGCAGATTGGCAGTCGCACTGTGTCAAATTCTTGTTCTTAGCTGCATCCGGTTCTAGTGGATGCCGATCCCAACATGGTTGGGAAAAGGCTAGACAGATGATGAAGCTAACTGCAGGTCTTTGTTGGATATCTGTCTCTCTGAACTCTTCATGTTAGGGTTTACAGATTTCGGACGCTTGACAGGCACCTGCCTGACATAACCTAATGTCTCCAAAGTCTCACAGCACACGTAAAGGAAAAAGTCAGAAAATCGTTAATTTGTAGTTTTAAACACATAAAAAATGCGATTACAAACTTACATTTGCAGTTGTAGAATTGACCGTGACGTATATCGATGTATGGGAGAACATTTTTTTCAACTACAAAGTAATCTGACACGCACTTGGCCGGCTTTTTAAATATATAGCAACTCCAATTTTCAGTCAGTGCTAAATTTTGTCCACAATTTTTTTTTTCATCTGTTTTATTTTATTTTTCTTCTACTGGATCAGTCCCAAATCGGTGAACATTATCATCTGCCTGACCTCAGCAAATCAAGTCGTGAAGGAGATAATGTATGTGTATGTATGACATTATCCAGAATGCGTATATTTACAAAATAATTAATGTTCATTCATGATCGATCATGCGGACTGAATTTGAGACCATGCAAACATTAATAGGTCGGTTTTACACTAAAAGCTGAACTAGCTTGTTAGCTGATAATGGTAATACGTAGCGTCGATAATCTATTTAACATAAATCCCATTCCATAATTTAATAAGGCTATGGTATAGTTTAAAAGAAGATGTAGTGACAAAAATTGAAAAGAGTATGCCTAAATGGTTCGGTCATGTTGAGAGGATGACTGAAAGGAGACTAACAAAAGGTACCTATTATATACAAGGCAGATGTGGGCGGAAATGCCGGGAGGGGGATACCCTAGAAGGACATAATAATATAATAATAATAATAACTGTTATAATTTTTATATTTTTTCTAAGAAATATTTAAAAATGTATTTTATAAGGCAAAAAGTTTAATAAATGACATAATAATAAAATGTATTCAGCTATAAAGTAAAATTATGATTATCATTACTTACAACCGAGGAAAATTGTATTCTAACTGTAGCCTGACCTAGGTTTATGAAAATTGTATTTCAGGCCATCAATTTACATCAAACATTTAAAAAGTAGACAACAATAAATGTATTAAAAGCAAATTTTATTTTTTTTTTGAAAATATATCTTTTTTTTTTAAAGATTTTCAAAGACTAAAAAAGAGTAACTATTTGGGTATATTATTTTAAAACTAGATTATAATATATAAGACATTGTTTAAATAAATTAACGAATATTATTAAAGTAGATAAAGTGGAGATTATTATCAATTAGGTGAAGGATAAACTACTAGAAATATTTAAAAAAAAATATATCTACCTGCTCTAATATAAGTCTCTTTTATGTTAGAGTAGGTAGATAAAAATCCTTTTTTTAATATTTCTAGTCGTTTTTCCGTGTATGCATAATTGAGTTTTGCCATATATTCCTGTACTAGTAAATTAAATCTATTATAACTTTAACTATATGTCTTCTTGATCTTTAGCACTCTGTTAAACTGGTTATACAAATAGGGTCCTAAAAATAAATAAAACTGATTAGCAAAAGCATGTTTAGTCTGAGAGTTAGCACAAACCCAATCTTTTCTTCTCTTATCTGAAGATAATGGGTTAATATAAAGTCCAGTGTGTTGAAATAAAACTACATTCAAAACAAATAATTGACGTACTGTTAGCACCTTACATGCCATGTAAGCTTTATATATAAAGCTGGTGTGTAGGAAATCTAAATGACCTAATTTGTGATGTTCTTCAGAAAGGTCAGATGCGTAGTGCTTGCAACCGGCGTGTGTGTATGACCAGATGTATGAACGTAAACGAAGCAAGAGTAGTATGTAAGGAGCGTACCAGGTGGTTTTCTATAGTTTCTGCCTACACCCATGGGAAGAATGCATATGTTTGTATTTGTATGTATGTTTATATCCCAAAGTCATTCGTTCAGTTACAGGCAACGCACAGTTTGAACCGCATGGTCTAAAAACATGAAATTTTTCACAAGAGTTGCAAGGACTACAATTCTTGTCCAAAATTTCATGTTTATGTATGTGACGAAGGTATATTTGAAAGTATTTGAAAATTCGTCCCTTAATAGGATTTTAATTTTGTATGGAAATTCGTCATTTTTGCCGATAACAACTCTCTTTGGGCACACGGCTTGTAATATTTAGAAAAAATATTTGGAAGGACTGTAAAATAGTTTCTGCCTATCCACATGGGCGAGAGGTTTGAGTTTACTTTTCAAACGACTTCAAAAAAAGGAGAAAGATCTCGGATCTCGGATCGGTCGGATTTTTAAGAATATAAATAGTTAATTGCAAAAATACTTTAACCTAATAACTTTTACCGGTTTGGTTCAGGGAGTACGCATAAGTTATTTTATGAATTGTTCCACTCGCATTCCATTAGTAAAATTTAAAATATCTGGCACATAATAAAACAAATATACCTAATTAATTAATAAAAATAACTAAAACTATACACAAACTAAAATAGGGCGTCGAAAAATCCATCCACATCGCTGTCAACTGGTAATGTACCCAAGAGACTGGCAGCATTGCACGTTGTATGGCAATGCTTAACCTCTGGCCAAGGTAAAAGCCAGCCCTTGGGTCACGGGAAGTGTCAACCAGCCGTCTGGAGATTTCCTTAAAAACGCTATGAGCACTCGGACCCGTGGGTTTCAACCCCAAACGGCTCGAAAATATAATGACCAACTAGGTTATTATACTAACGCCACTTGAGGTTCTCTGCAGCCGCAGCAACAGCGCCAGCATAGCACGCCGTGCCAGGAAGATGGGATATCGCAAGAGTATCGACACACGTTGCATCCTACACTAAAGGCCTACCCACGTCCATAGAAATAAAGACTTAATTAATTAGGTATATTTGTTTTTTTATGTTCAAATCAATGTTAATAAAAGAGACCACTTTAAAATAGACAAATAAATGTAAATAAGCAAAAAAATATATAAATAAAATAAAATATCTGGCCATCCTTTCTTAAAAGTTCGGTTCGTGCTTTATTTATTTTAAATACTGTGGTATTTTGCTACACAAAGCCACATCTTTATGCTATAATAATTATAAATTTAGCTTTGTTATAATTCCTGTACTATTTTCCTTCAAACATATGAAATCATATTATTTCTCTAACTTTCTTACATATGTTTGAACACCACAGCTGAAAAGCAACACCACAATTAACTGTTTCTAACACTGAAAACTGTATTTTATATTACCTATTAATTTTCTCTTGTTGTAAAATAGCATATTTTTATCCATTGACATCTTCAATCATAAATTGTCATGTGTTTAATATTTTCTTTCTCTATGAATCGTAGCGGCCTTGATAAAGCTAGTTTCAGACTTACTTCGCTATGTACTCATGTAAACCGTTTTCATTGATCCTGGCAGGCATTGAAACTAATTATTTGAATTATGTTTCACAGAAACTTCTAGAACTTTTGCCAGGATCTATAAAAGCGGTGATCGGACCTGACAAGGGTTCAGTCAGTTCAGTTCGACTCAGTCTAATCTCAGTTCAGTCAGTTCCGGTTGAATCCGATTCAGTCCTATAGCTTACTCTGTTTACTTCTTGTACTAATGTAACGTGTGAAAAATATAATCTCTAAATAATCTCATAGTGCGTGTGATTTGTGATTCACCTTACATAGCCACCAACCACACCAACAATACCACTAATTTAGGTACTATAAAACAAAACCTCTTGTTTAACAAGGGACGTTTTACTCCTTGGGACAGAGTTGCCGACTGACTGCGAAGGCGAGATCCTCATCTTCGTGCTCCACCTCGTCTGTCAGCCCTGTCCCACTGCTGCCTGCCAATCCAGACCAACTACCTGCCGACCCTGTCCAGCTGCTGCTGGCCGATGCTACATCCTGCCGTCCAAGCGTCCCGTGCACTCGCACCAGAAGCCTAGAATTCTTTTAATATTTAATCTAATCTTTTTAATATATAGTAAGTAGGTACTAATACTCTAGTTTTCTTTTTAACGTGACTTACGACTGGCCCTCCGGCCAATCGTAACGTTACAATACCCGATACAATATTTTAAAATTTAAAATATCTGGCACATTATTTCATACAAGTTCGGTTCGTGCTTTATTTATTTGAAATACCCGATATAATACTTTAGTTTTAACTTTTTGGTATATTTGGGATGACCGTTTTCCCCTCAATGAAACTTTTTATTTACGACTTCTCCCGGTTCGTTCCAAGATCCATAAATAAATTGACTAGTGACCCTTCGCGATTTTCCAAGCCATCTAGTATGGCTTGGAAAATCGCGAAGGGTCACTTTCATTTCATGCTTTATCTCTTTATATGACATGAAAGTGTCAAAATTATCAACAGGATAGTTCTTTTTAGCTACAGATAGAGTTAGTAAAATATTATTGATTGGGTCTTCCATTAAAAAAATCTCAGTAAAAACCCGGAGTCTGAATTTGTTCTTGTGTCTGGTTAGTGTCAATCGGCTCGCCCCCTATTACACGGGACTTCAATACAATAAATAAATAAAATAAAATAGCTTTATTTCCTTAAACACTTATTCCTTATCTTTCTAATGATCGTATGTGATATTATTGACAAAAAATATACATATTAAATAAGGTTTTTTTTCTTCATAAATTTACTACATATAAAACTGTCTGTATTGCTATGTTGTACAAGGACCGCTATCGATTAGTGATGGGTAACTCATCAATTTTATTTGTGGTTCAGCCGAACGTACGAGGGCGCGACGACGACTCACGAGTACTCACGAGTCTCTACTCACTCGCGACTCACCCCTCGCCACGATTTCATATTGTCAATGTAAATTTTTGAGGACGCGTAAACGAGTGAGGTGTCGTGGTTCAATGAGGAAATTCGAGTAACTCTTTCAATTTGCGATCATGAGTATCTCAAACGAGGGACCTCATAAGTGAGGGACTCATCACTACTATCGATAGCGGTAAAAGCCCACTCCACCCGTATCCAAGCTGTTCTGTCTCTGGCGAAAAACCCGGAGTATGAAGTTGTTGTGTCCGGTTAGTGGCCATAGGCTTGCCCTTGTTATACGGGACTTCAATACCATTGGCGAAATGTGGGTGTATCAGAGTATCTACACACAAAACATATTATCATCACACGCCTGTTTTCCCCGAAGAGATTGGGGAAAACAGGTGTAAGGTTACGTTAAAACAAAAATAAACTTGATTTTTAACCGACTTTAAAAAAGGAGGAGGTTTCTCAATTCGACCGTATACTCGTACATATATACAAGGTGTCGTTTTGCATCCTCGTCAAATTCAAGGAGGTAACTATGCATCCTCGTCAAATTCAAGGAGGTAACTATGCTAATGATTCTCGACACGAAAAATAATAAAATAAGTATGTCTTTTTGTTTTTTTTTCTAATTTCGGAAATCGTCATGTGTGGGACGCGCACGTTAAAACGCGGCCCGTGTGATACCGCACTGTAACTGCCCTTTTACACACACACTATCGCATACGCAACGGGGTGATTCTGTTCTGTGAAAGTGGTGTATTCTAAAATACTGTCAAACTTAAATAACTAAAGAAAACAAGTATGTATTCATTATTGAGCAGGTATCGTAATTTTAATAGATTATATATATCTTTCATAGCAGCCTCCTGAAAGTTGACGAGGATGCAAAACGACACCTTGTATAGATATCTTTTTTATGTGTTCGTCGATTTCTCCGTCAATTGTGGAATCATAAAAAAAAAAGAAAAGTGTATGCTCCCGAGGTGGTCCCATTGTCACCAAGTCATAATCAGATGAAGGGATCCGATGGAAATTGAGGGAAATCCCCAAATTTTAAATGCACACCTATAGCGATTTTGGTATTTTTTATAGTAACTTGTGCATTTGCTCTCTGAAAGCATTTGGTGGAGTGAAATTGATGATGAAGACCACAGATGGTCACTGGAACTACTTAATAAGATGTATTTTACGAGTTGCGATTTGATTAGGTATTTTAATATGGTTGCTAAGTCATTCATGATCTTCACAATGCATATGGTGAGTGGCAGTTCTCCTGGTTCTTACCAGGTGAATTCCTCAACAATTAACGTCCCTGCATCAAGAAAAGCAATATTTTGTAAAAGGTGATGAGCAGTTGACATTAGGCTATTGTTACTTAGATAAATTACAAACTGGCCCGCTAAAAAGTGAAAAATATAAAAACTTTTACAATAAAAAAAAACAACCGACATCCAAAAAACACTACAAGGTGAAGACTTCCAAAAATAAAGTTATGTTTCAGTTTGTAGTGTTTGTTTGGAAGTCGGATGTTTTTTTTTTGTTGTAAAAAGTTTTTTTTAATTGATGGTATAATATCAGTTATAACCAAAGTTAAAGTCATTACAGGGAAACATTTTCTTTGGTAGGTATTGTAAGCGGTTTACTACCGGAAAAATAGCGTCCAATAGAATGGCTTCTCGTACATTCCAAGCCTAAATTAATCTATTAGCCGGATTGGGTCATTGGAGCCAAATAACGACATAATAACGACGTATAATAAAACAAACATACTCGTAATAATATTATTTTTGTATAGCTTCTTGTGTAGGACTTAGGAAGCTTCCAGGAGATTATAGAAGATGGATTGCCGAAAGCATTAAACATACTCTCATGGCAAGATTTTAGTGTGTAGTGTATTTTTCATACAGTCATATTCTTTTGCAGTTTAATTCGAGTTACCTAGTAACTGGATTGTGGAGGTCGGAGTCACTCAGTGTAAAATACTGGTGTTTGTACTCCAAAATGCTTGTGTTTATACTTTAAACTTCTGCAATGTACTATAAGATGACCTAAACACTGGGAGCCTGGAGATCCGTAACACAGGGTTTCCTAAGACGGACTCCAGTCTCTCGCAAAGGAGCTTTTGTTTAAGTTTATTGTCTAGTCCTAAGATGTTAATTCTAAGCCAACCTTTGTGGAGAGGGAAATAAATTTATTATTATTAAAATTTATTGTTACTGGTATCCGCATCCGGTATAGCTGCGTCCAGTTAAACTCGAAGCCGTCCCCAACTTAGTTGGGAAAAGGCTAGTTGGATATCATTTAGGCGAGATAGCGGGCAAAGGCAAGAGAAGTCATGAAAAATTGGAACATGAGGATGAGTGAACTTTACACCCTGTTCCACATACCGCTATAAGTGTCTTCGTTAGGAAGTAGGTTTCTGGAAACCGTGATCTTCAACTAATTTGCAAGATCTGCCTTTCCAATATGAAAATGAAGAAATAATAATGTATCGCAATATTTTATTCATACCTTGCCTTCCCAGTAAATTCAAATCTAGTCAGAAGGTAACCTTCCTTCGCCATATGACTATAAAATCTAAAAGGACGTATTTCCATTGTCATGCGTCGGTTATTCTTTATGGCTTTATATTTTCAGTTTCGAGTTGTACAGTATTTTTATCTAACGAAGCGACGCGCGCTTTACTTGTGTTAACTCGGTGTACAAACACGCTGTGAATGTGTGCATGAAAACGAGTGGCTTCAGCATATAACACACATATGCACACACACCCCCCCACACACTTCCGACTTCGCCACTGTCTCGGACGGTACCGAGAGCTGCGCTTAAACACGCATTCACAGCATGTTTGTACACATGGTAACCACAAATAAAGCGCGCGTCGCTTCGAGTGATAAAAATACTATAAGAGTATATACACTTAAATTGCTCTTCATTTCAGTTCGTTTCTATTCTTAGCCTTGAGGAATATTTTAACTTACTTCTCTTGTATGCCCCTTATTAGTGGTCAAACTACAGATCTCGTACGTCTATATATTTGCCACGGTAACCTTCCATCTTGTTTTCGCTCATCTTCACTTTTTCCATCTAACTTTACGTTTGTATAAATTTTTCAGGTGCTCCGATGAGAACCAGGTGCTTATTGTTTTTGCCCCAACAGATCTTATACGTTATAAACACAAAAAATTAGACCCAGGACCAACTACCTAAATGTAGACCAACGTTTAATGCCGGAATCAAAGCTACGACTTTTAGCGCTCACCATCGCTCAGCCACTACGCAAACCCCCAAAATGAGTCGCGGGAAGGTACTGTCACGGGAAGGTACTAATGGGTCACCGATGCCCCCGCAACACAGGCAACGGAAGGAATACGGGTGGGTCTTAGTCAGTAAGAGTCTACCCAGAGCAGGAGAAGTTATTTGATGATTACCCATACAAAAAAAAAAACCCCAAATGTAATTTTTGGTTATAATAATCGCAGCTTACTGCTCAAGCGGCGTTAACCTTAAAAATAATTATGAAGCCTCCAAACAGCAACTATTGAACCGAAAAAGTTGTTCAACGCTTGAACGTTAAAGAAAATGAATGAGAAAATGGCTTAACCATTTGAGTGAATTAATTCAGTTTGATTTTACATTTATAGTGGGGATTTGGAGAGGGTTGTGTGGGTTTCGATCATGAATAGCTCACTCCATTTATAAGAGGCTACTTAAGGATTATTAAAGGTGGGTAGGTGGGTAGCAACATTAATCTATTAAGTAGCTTTTACGACCCAGACGGTAAAATCAGATGTGTTGAAAGACTTGAGGTCAATATACAAACTGCCATAGATGTAATCCCAAAGGCTGGCCTAAAAGGCCTGAATTAAAGGTGATTCAAGTGATATTCCGATATTTGAGTATATATCAGTTGATTACTCTATTTTCTATCTACCTCTTCATCTTCTTCATTGTACCTACCGCTGAGTTTGTCTCTGCATCACCCAAAGATTAACTGATAGAAAATGCCTATGACATTTTCAGTCCGCCTTTAATAATATTTAAACCCACACATACGCAGTCCAGCGTTAAACTATCAATATGCCAACTTACATGTTTCGTGCAGCATAATAATATGAATGAATTTAAAAACTAGAAGACACAATATAGGTGTATCGGCCATAAAATTGCTTTACCACCCCAAGGTTGAATGTCTGTTGCACAACACAATACGCTAAGGACTACAGACTGGTAGTTTTTGTCAATAGTGGTGAAGGGTTTTATGGTCGACTTGTATACCTCTGTAATAAATGTCTGACAATTTAACGATTAAATAATATAGTTATTTATTATTACTTGGGTATTTTAATTTCCTAAAGAAAATATAAAAATATCGTATCGTATAAAACAGTGGACGCAGTATCTACAACATATTGGAAGTGCGATATGATTGCATATCATCACATATCGGGCCACGTTCGAGCTAATAATAAAAATGGGTTCCGTCTTCCAATAACCTTCGAAGGTGGGATGATATGAGCAACGTCGATACACTAGGATATCTTTGTAATGTGATATGTACATACTTATATTTTGTGTAGGTATAGTCGATCTCGTAAATGCTTTATCAGTTTTGACAACAATTTACATTTAATTGAAATTCCATTAACGTTGACACATCTAACTGTCACATAGACAAGTAGACCTCGTCGTTTTATGACGTGCGAGTGACATTCAATCTTGAGTGTTATAGCAATTAAGTAAGCTGTCATTTATTATTTTTGTTAAGTTCGTTTATTGAGCAGTTAAAACTTTAATTTTTTCCGGTACTACACGCAATTTTACTATTTTTAGTCTTTAGGTAATGACCAAAAAAGTAAATAAAGCTAAATCTGGTGGAATAAGAAACTTTTTCATGACAAAAATTACCATTTATTTGAATTTTTACTAACCTACCTACGAAAGGTAGTATTTGTCATTTAAATTCAAATTCAAATTAAAATTCTTAATTTTTAAAGTGGCAAAAAGCACCCATACTCCTTTGGTTAAGGTAATTAAATAAATGTAGGCAAGTTGTAAAAAGGGTTTTTTATAGGTGACACTTTCTTGTTTGTCAAATTTATTTTTGATTTTTACGATAGTTTCCTCTTTTAATAATGTATTTTATACTATAACATTTCTTCTTAAACTACTCTTCGTAGATTTAACTGCTTGAGCACAATTTTCTAGTTAGATTTATAATAATAGTATAATATTTTGTAATCCATCTATTGTAAAGAGCCCAAAAAGACAGGTTCTCAAGACGTCAACGAATTATAACGTTGCTAAATTAAAGAGTACAACTGTGACGTAGCATGACAACTGAAATAACTGGTATTACGTTTCGTCGGTTACTTGACAGCTCTGTGGTCACGTGTTTTTTTTTTGTTTACGTTTGTTTAACTACCTAAATCAACGGAGTAAAAACTATGATTTTGTTGTTCTAGATCAAAACGACAGCTGCGATCGACCTTTTTTAAAAATAACATGATAATTATCCTTACACTGACGATTTGCACCTATACTGCCAGGCGGGTGTTGGCATAATATCTGATGCGATTGAGGAGCTAAACCGTGATTTAGGTGTGGTTATAAACTGATTGATCGATTTGGGGTGGCGGTTGACCCTACCAAGTGTCAGGCGATCATTATAGGGCTTATAATGATCGCCTGACACTTGGTACCCCACGATATGAGGAAGCTGAATGTCTCAACTGTACCACCTGTGATGTTAGACAACTCAGGCGTCCCATTTAGCTCCGATGTTAAGGATCTTGATGTCGACACTTGTCTTGACTGGCGAAAACAGGTCACGAATGTCAGTAAAAAAGTCAACGGAACATTGCGGTCGCTCTATTTGTTGAAAAACCTTCTCCCATCACGCATAAAGGTAATGCTTGTACAGACCCTAATCTTTCCCATATTTGACTATTGTGATGTGCCTGGATGTAGATCTCCTCAATAAACTTGACCGCCTTCTAAATAACAACACGCATTCGATTCGTTTTCAATCTTCGTAAGTGCGATCATGTGTCCGTGCACCGATTGGTTTTAAAATGGTTGCTCATTCATCAGCGCAGAGAGTTGAGGGCTCTGTCTATGTTGTTTTCTATACTCGAGAAACCCACTTCTGCTTCTTACCTGACTTCCCATGTTCAATACCTCTCTGTCCATAGTAAAAATCTTCGTTTCACCAACAATTCTCTGTTACGATGTCCTTCTCACCGCTCGGATTTCATTCAATCTTCTTTTTTTGTACAGGTGGTTTTTCTTTGGAATGCGCTTCCTCTGGACATCACGATGGTAACCAGTCGATTACCTGTCATTTAAAGTGAAGGCACGGGAATATATTCGTAAGAAGTTGGCAGAATCATCCCAGCGCTGATTCGTTTTCACCAGACACTTTTTATTTCGTTTATACGTATGTATGTATGTATTATTATATATTTTTGTTTTACAAGTTATCTATCTCTTCAGTTGCACCTGCCATGTTTTGTCTCTGCATATCCCTAAGGTTGACTGGTAGAAAAATGCTTGAGGCATTAAATTCCCCTTTGTACAGTTTTTTTTAGTTGTTCATAAAAATTGAAAAAAAAAATGAATATAACAGGGACATGCACGACAACAGTGAAAGTCACCATCCAGAGGATTCAGTGGTCCTTGGTGAGAGTCATTCGGTTACAAGATTATTTACTACGTTATTTTTATATAGTCACCATAATTTTTATTCTAGCAAATACAAAATCTGAGTATAGTCTTGCTGTTCTATTATGTGTCAAAACTATTTAGTGTATTGTTACATAATATACCATCACGCTCTGTCCGCAAAGGATTGGGTAGACGCGTACCTATAGTACACCCACATTTCGCCAGGTATGTTTAATTCCCATGTAATGGTTTACCATGAACCGAGCACAAATCCAGAATCCGAGCTGCTGTTGAGAAATTCCTGATAGAAAAACCCATTATCACTTTGCCCAAACTGGAAATCGAACCCAAGAACTCATGCTAAGCATTAGCGCTTGCAACAGCTAAGCCAACGGGGCCACGCGCGAATTAAGTAAACGACAGTCGGAGAGTTTTATAAAAATAACTTTATTTTACTGACAGAATGACAGTGAAGATAATAATGTCTTAATCCTAAAGGTACAGGGTACTTATAGCTAAGTTATGACAATCGCTACGTGACGACCATGTTCTACATTACAATTACTTACTCTCAAGGTTTGGCGGAAGCTATACTGCTGACAAAGCTAATTGTAGTAGGGTTACCACACTTAACTCCTCCCTCCCCAAGAGAGAAATTATCTAAAGGCAACTGTGTGGTCTTTAGGGAATTTCTTTTACAAATTTTACATAAGTCCCATCTATATATAATGAAACCTATAACAGAAACTAGGATTATGACGTAAATACTTAGGGTCCATACACTGATATTGTCACTTGCTACACGTACATAATATGACTCGAAATCACTAACACTTTCACTGTACTTTGCTCGGTTCACTAGGTCCTTGATGTCACCTAAGTCCACCCCTCTAAGATCCATTTGCTTCGCCGGTGGGCTGACGTCACGTCGAAGTTCGGGCATCTGTGCTGTTGGCAGGCTGAAGGAGACTGTGCTACTATTCGTTGGCGTTGTAATGGAGATGTCAGCGATCTGCAGTGTGCAGTGCTGACTTGGTACTAAGATGTATGTACCTTGCAAGGTGTATTTCCTGGTTTCATCGTCACAATGTTCCGTTGTCTGGATACTTTTTTCTGCATATACCAACCAGTGACTTTCGGATATGGGTTGTATCTTGGTTTCTTCTATTTTTACCTGGTGTTGCTGACAATCCGTGAAATTATGTTTTAGTAACATAAGTTGCTCGACGCATGTTTCTTCTGTGTACTGAAGAACGTTGTCCTCGGAGCAAAGGTATGTGAGGTCATCTATTTCTTCGCAGCTGTCGACTACGGGCCTGTATTTCGACTTTTTCACCAGTAGGTAAGGATATTTCGGAATAATGACATAGGGTTTTTTTGTGGTAGGGTTAAAAATTGGAACAGGGATAACTTTATAATAGATATATGTGTTACTGTCTACTAGTGGAACTTCCAAAATAAAAACTATTTTACTACTATCTATAAACCCCTTAATTTTTATACTTCCCTCTAACTTAACTAGGTTATGAATATCTAACGGATAAACTAAGGTATGGTGCGTTTTGATTACCTTCAAAATATTAAATAGTTCCGTAGAGTTAATTATAGATTGATGTAATATATGTATTTTACTAAAGGCAATGGCTGTTTCTAGTTCATAGATGATAGTATAAATAGTACGAAAATTATTTAATATTTGGTGCATACTATTCATGATTGAAATCAAATTGGAGTACTTAGTTTGATTTTGAACAAGAGACTGAAATTGTTTAATTTTTAGATTTAGATGTCTAGTATTGAAATTGATATCGTCTGAAACATTAAGCAATTTATCAAAAGCCCTTTGCATTAATGATACCCTTCGTTCAACGGAATGTTCCCTTTTTCCTAGATTACTTATCTCTAAATCATACTTCCTAGCGTCCTCGTTATCTAAATTACCTGTTATTACTTTAACAAGAGAACCCAATGGATTCAAAATACCTCTTTTTGTTCTTCTTGACGGTATAATCTGCTGTATCCTGTCCTTAGTTAATTCTAACAGAGAATCTATCTGTACGGTTAATCCTATAAGTTCCCTATATATCTCGCTATTACTATTACAAATAATTTTTAACTTATTATATTCTTGTATATTATTCTCTAATTGTAGGGCTAGAGAATTTAAATCTATTGTTTTTATGATGTCCCAGTGGTTATTCTTCATCAGAGCCGTCCCAATCCTGATCGGAACTATCCCGGGATTCTGATCGATTTTCTGGATGTTCAAAGTTGTCCCTTGATCCACTAGGGCGAGAAGTATCGACCACCATCTGTGAAGGACGTTTTACGTTTTTTAATGCTACTCTCTAACGTCTATTTTTAAGCTTAACTGGGACTATGTTCCTGTCGACATTTCCCATGACGATTGCTTTTTCAAAACGAGGCAACTCTTTAGCTTTTCTAGTCCTAGTATTTTTCATAAAAATTATGTCCCCATCTACTACACTTGGTATATTCTCTTCTCCTCCTTTCTTTTCCCTAACTAAACTTTTATGTCCAATCATCTGGCTACTCAAGTGTTCGTAAAGAATTTTCAGTCTTTTACGATGGTCTTGTAAAATTTTCTGCATTAAGTTTTTATTCCTATCGATATCAAAAATATTCCCTGACTCTGTTTGTCCAAAAACTACCTCAAAAGGTGTGAAATTTGTGGCACTATGAATTGTGTTATTATATCCCATGATCGCGTATGTCATTACGGATGTAGCATCTAAGTTACTTTGCTCGTATTTTGCTAACCTATATATTTCTATTATTGTTGAATGAAAACGCTCTACCATCGCCATTGAATTGGGATTATTGGGTGTTCCAATATGCTGATCTATTTTGTGAAGGTTCAACATTTCTTTGAGCAGTTCGTTATTAAATTCTGTGCCTGAATCACTACTTATCTTCTTGGGTGTTCCATACATACTAAAGTATTTAATTAAGGCTCTTACTACCTCTGGTGTACTTTTGTTAGGTATGTAAATAGCTTGTCCTAACTTACTAAATGCGTCCACCACTGTCAGATATTGGTTCTTTTCGATGTATAACAGATCAATAAAGACTTCTTGTAATGGGCCATCTGGAGTCTGTGTTAACTGTATAAATGGTTTCAGGGGTTTCCTGTCATATTTCATTTTTTTACATTCCTCACAGGCATTAATGATGGCAGTAACTGTTTCCTGCATCTTACTCCACCAGTACGATCTTTTTAATTTAATTACTGTCTCCCTAATACCCCTATGACAGGTTTTACCCTGGTGATATTTTAAAACTAAATTCTTTTGCTCATCCTCATCTGTAACGTTCACCACTCTTTCAGTACATTCAACAAATTGTTGGGTTCCCTTTTTATAGAGTGAAATAATAACGTTGACAAAAATTTTCCTATGGGCGGGATCCTCAAAATATATGAAATATTTATGCTTGTAGTCTATATATTCCTTAAGGAAATCCTTTACTAAATCCTGGTTATTCGTAGGTAAATGAACTTCCAAAATTTTTTGTTTGTCATTAGAAATGTCTTTTACAGCCAAGCTGTCTTTAAACCAAGTAAAAATGTGAATTTGCCTAGGCTTAGTGTCTATCGCTTCTTTGAGGATAGGTATACCTTCATGCTCTCTATTGGATATAGAATTAGCTGTAGCAGCGTCACTTTCAGAATCTGATATTTCGATGGTCTCTAATTCTGGTTCCTTTTTACCAAGTTTTATAATCTCGTTAGTCACCTCGTCTAAATGCTCCTGCAAGTTTCTTTCGTTTTCATCGACATTTACAATCATCGACTCACAATCATTTGTGACATTAATTTTGATGCGTGATAAGGCATCCGCATTTGTATTTTGTTGACCCTTTTTATAATGGATATCAAAATTGTAGTCCTCTAACCGTAATCTCCACCTAGTTAACTTGCTATTTGGTTCCTTTAACGAATTCAGCCAGGCTAATGGTCTATGGTCGGTATAAATAATAAACTTTCTACCATATAAATAGGGTCTGAAGTATTTGACCGCCCATATTATGGCCAATAACTCTTTCTCGATTGTGCTATATCTAGACTCTGTATCACTTAGTTTCCTGCTAGCAAACGCAATTGGTTTATCTGAGCCTATGTTGCCTTGAGACAAAACAGCGCCAACAGCGAAATTCGATGCGTCAGTTGTAAGAATAAAAGGCTTGTTGAAGTCGGGAAATTGCAGTAAAGGTGCATTTGTTAGTAATTCTTTACATGTTTCGAAACTTTTTCTATATACGTCATCTATTACTATACTTTTTCCTTTCTTTAGACATGCTGTAAGAGGTCCCGTTATTTTAGAGAAATCCTTGATAAATTTTCTATAATATCCTATCAGACCCAAGAAACTTTTTATCTCCGTGACTGTTTTAGGTATTGGATATTTTAGGATAGCTTCTATCTTATCATTATTAGGCTTAAGGCCATCTTTTGTAATTGTATGTCCTAGGTATATAACTTCTTTTCTTAGAAACTCGGACTTATCTAGTTGAACTTTTAGATTTGTTTTTCTAAATCGTTCAAAAATTGCTTTGAGCTTAACGACGTGTTCCTGTAGGCTTGTCGAAAATATGATTACGTCATCTAAATATACAAGGCAATGTAACCCTTGCAACCCTCTAAGTACACTGTCCATTGCTCGTTGGAAAGTAGCAGGCGCTGTTTTTAAACCAAACGGCATTCTGTTAAATTCATACAGCCCAAATGGTGTTGTAAATGCAGTTTTCTGCCTATCCTCTTCTTGAATTTGTAATTGATGATAACCAGAGGCGAGGTCCAAAGTTGAAAAATACATACTCTTTCCCAACTTATCAAAAAGGTCATTGATATTTGGCAAAGGGTATTTATCGTCTATGGTTATATCGTTTAATCGTCTATAATCCACTACCATTCTCCATTTCTGTTGGCCCGACGCGTCTAACTTTTTTGGAACTAAATGAACAGGTGCATTCCAAGGAGAGTTTGATTCTCGGATTACATCGTCACTTAACATCTTATCAACTTGACGCCTAATTTCCTCTGTTTGGGCTGGCGGTAACCTATATGCTTTGACATTAATTGGATCTTCGTTCGTAGTTCTAATCTTATGCTTGACATCATTCGTAAAAGACAACGGTATATCCTCACAATAAAAAATATCCTTATATTCCTCACAAATATTCCATACCATGTTCCTTTCTTCCTCATTCATGTGGTTTAGTCGTAATTTGTTAAGATTTTTTAATAACAATTCATCCAGTCCATCCCTTTCGCTTAGGTTATTTACTACTAATTCGCTATCATTACATTGTTCTACCTTAAATGGACTAGTGACCTTAAGGATCATTTCTTTGTTTTTACAATTTTGAATAACCGTATATGCAAACCCATTAACGCAGATTACTAAAGCACAAGGCATCCTTATTCCATCGGTTAATTCTTTATAATCCAAAATGGCCGCGCCATAAGTTAAATCAACTGGAAGGTTAACTTTTACTTCACAACGTGCTGGCAGAACATACGTAAATGTTGACGAATAGACAAAAGGTATGTTCGTTGTTTTTGTGCACAACATTGACGTTTCGTAGTCAATCTTCGCGCCTAATTGTTTCATTAGATTACTTCCTATCAAACCATCGTAGTTACTATCCACATCGTAAAGATAAAACTTATGATCCTCCGAACATTTAAAAATTTTAGGCAATTGTGTACAAATAACGTGTGTATGTTCGCTAATACCATGTGTGCTAACAACATTAAAACGCTCATTATATATATTATTTCTAAAGTATTGCTTCGCTATACTCGATCCGATAAAAGATCTAGTGCTGCCAGAGTCTAACATAAAAACTGCATTACCTAACTCAGGAATTATAATATATGGCAAAGAACGAAAACTAGTACACTTTAAAACTATATGTTCTCTCTGTTCGAGGCCCTTAGATGAAAATTTTCCGCACATACAGGCTCGTCTGAAGTACTTGGTTGTAGTTCCCTTTCAAACGCAAACTGATTATTATCGTATGAATCATTGTTTGTGTAATTAACACGTCTAGAACTCGCAGTCCGCATAGTAACATCGGTGTTTGCACCTGTATTTGCAAACGGTGCATTATGTGCCGACGTCCATCGCCGATCATGCTGACTCGGCGTCCTTGCAGTTGACCTAGTCTGTAACGGAATTCGATTTTGTGCAAAATGCGAATTCCTTAATTGAAACGATGCGTTTTGTGAACCTGACTGGTTTACGGCATTTTGTGAACTACTAGATGCATTCGGATTTGCCTCTCTTGTTTGTGAGTTATGTAGTCTTTGGAAGTTGTTATTATGGTTTTCCGTAAATTTCCTTGACGGCTTATTTCTGCTATTTTTCAGATCATAAACTGTTTGGAAGTTTTGCTCTTCTAGAACAACCCTTAGGGCATCCTCCAAAGTCGTTACATCTCTCAATCGTACTAGCCTAACTAAATACGCTGGTAAATTATATAAGAAAACATTCAGCGACGAATTAGTATAGATATGCTGTTTGGCTTGACGTGCGTCGACATTGCTTATCGTTTCATTGGTTTTTGCAATAAGAATACTACGTATGTTTTGTATCCTATGGCAAAAATCTAAATAACTTTCATTTTGGTTCATTTTTAAGGATTCCAATTCCAACACTAAACATTCTTCGGTCCTAGGATCCCCAAAATGTTGCACTAACAAATCTTTTAGTTCGTCCCAATTATTTATTTGATCCCGCTCTGCTACTAGGTTCGCGGCTTTATCCGAAAGCTTACTTGTTACGACGTGATATAAGTATTCGTTCTGAGCATCTCCTCCTCGAAACTTAGTTAATATATATTCGCATTTTTTTATGAATAGTGGGAGCTGTCTAGCATCGCCACTAAATTCCGGAATAATGCTAGTCATTGCTGACGGAATTGGTACGATCTGATCCATTGTTATTGAAACCCGAAACGCTACACACCAGGAAAATACCTACTTAGTGACACAGTTTAATACGAAAATTGTATCGTAATAGACTGTAGGTACTAAACAATTATGCCTACCTAATTGCTTTATCACGAGACTTGTATCGTAATAAAAATGTACTAAACTAACTATATCTACGTATTTATTCTATCACAAAAGTTTTATCGCAATAAAATATGTATGTTACCCAGGTATTGTCTGACCCCTAATAACACAAACACATATATCTAATCAAAGAGGTACACGTAAAGGAAAACAGAAAGGATAGTGAAAAAGTTCTACTCACAGTCCCGAAGTTACTCCCATCTCCTCCTTGGACTATTATCACCACACTCAGCGTCAGCCTCTCGATGAAGTTGCTCAATAAATTTATTTGTTCGGCGATCCCTGTTAAACTGTTGGAACAGACGTCACAGCAGCTTTGTAGAATTTTATACTATACTGAGTGACTACAGAGATCCTACCGGCTGCGCCAATTAAGTAAACGACAGTCGGAGAGTTTTATAAAAATAACTTTATTTTACTGACAGAATGACAGTGAAGATAATAATGTCTTAATCCTAAAGGTACAAGGTACTTATAGCTAAGTTATGACAATCGCTACGTGACGACCATGTTCTACATTACAATTACTTACTCTCAAGGTTTGGCGGAAGCTATACTGCTGACAAAGCTAATTGTAGTAGGGTTACCACACTTAACTCGCGCCTCAAAGAGATGTCAGCACAAGTGTAAGGGTCCCCTAAGGCCGATGCCTGCCGGGGTCGCGGGAAGGTACAAAAGGGTTACCGAGGCCCCTGGCAACACAGGTAACGGAAGGGACACTGGTGGGTTTTAGTCAGTAACAGTCTGACACACCCTCCCGCTCAGCCCAGAGCAGAAGTTATTTTTTTTCCCACCCAAAAAAAAATAAAAAAGCCAACGCGAAAAAAGTCATACGTAGTTATATTACTGATTTTAATTTAAAAAAAGAAGCATCGATTTATGATTGATTGATTTTATTTTATAAACAAAAATGTAGTTTTTTTAAGTGATGATTTATTTTGTGGCTGTATGTCACACCGTTTAACTCATTTAGAAAATTAACTATTTATAAAAAATTAATGCAGTAAGAATAAACAAAAAATCCACATTATTAAGTTTTCACTATTGGTCCCGGCTATCATTTGTAGATCTTTGACAGTCGTTACGGGTCGTTAGAAGCTCGAAAGTCTGACAACCAGTCTTACCAAGGGGTATCGTGTTACCCAGTAACTGGGTTGTGGAGGTCAGATAGGCAGTCGCTCCATGTAAAATACTGGTATTCAGCTGTATCCGTTAAGACTGGAAGCCGACCCCAACACAGTTGGGATAAGGCTAGGCAGATGATGATTATTAAGTTTTCATTATGTTGTTCTGGGATCTAATGCGAAACAAATTCGCCCCCAATAGGGTATCTTACTATAAACGAGAAAAATCTATAAATAGATTATTGAGATAGTTTAGGCAAAAAGGAGTCGGAAAATGTTACTTTTAGTACATAAAATAACAATATAAATTTTAAAATTCAATTCGACGTTTTCAGTTTTTCAAATCTGTTAAAAAACACCATGAAATAGTAGCCGCCATGTTATTACGTCATACTAGTAAGTAAAACGTTTCAACTGTCATCTGATAGTTAGATAATAGATCAGCGCATTTGTTTACATAGTCAAGTGACGTCATGACCACAGAGCAACATGGCGTCCACTGCGTCCAGCGTTTTCGTCAAACTACGCGCGAAATTTGAAAATGTAAAATTTAAATGCATTCTTAAGGGACTTATCGATTGAATAAAAATTTTGTGATTTTTTTTTTGGGCATATTAGCACTATAGAATTTAATTAAGACACTTTTCAAAAATGGGTGTAAGACCCTATTGTTTCTTTTTTGAGTTTGTGTTCCTTCTTTGCGTCATATTTACCGCAAATAAACGTATTTTCTTTCTTTTGTTTTTCTTTCTAAATATTTAATTCGCCAAAATGATGAAGAGAACATCAAATTGCGCTTTGGGTGAATTTGAAAGAATTGGGAGAACCTATAGAATTTGTTATGGTACAAGCAGTGGAAATATTTAAGTTTTAAGTGTACTACAATATCGCATTCGGTCTAGCCTGTAAGGATATCTGTATGTTTGGAGTGAATAAATAAATAAAAATATGTGTGTTAGAGTAAGGGCGTTTGTTCACCTCAGCCGTCACCGAGAAACGAGATAATTCGAACCAAACGTGATGTCCCGGTGACGACGATCATGTGTCCACCGCAGCCGAACTCGGCGGTTCATTATGTAATGAATAATGATAGACAAAACAAAAGCAGGCGAACGGCGCGGTGCGGCGGCAGTGTGTGGACAAGATCAAACGTGTTTTGTATTGCCGGAAAATTGACCCATCACCTGGACCAAGTTCTAGCGGTTGCACCGAACTAATCGAAACATCGGTGACGGACGTTGTCCGTTATTATAATACCAGATCGTAAATCAAACACTTGTCTATGTATATCATAAACAAGTGTTTGATTTACGATCCGGTATTATAATAACGGAGAGTTATTAATTCATTATAGTACAGTCAGCATATCAAGTTACCACAAACTGTCAAATTTGTCCAAATGATTTTAAACCTTAAAATGTTGATAGTCTCATAATATATACCTGAGGTCATGAGACTAGAGATGCCGATGCATTCCACCAGTTTCTATGATAAATCTTTTACGGTTCAAGCAGTATGGTTGTGCATACGGTGGAGGTCTGCTTGGGCAGAGCACCGCCGTGTCCTCGTGGAGGCGATCGGCAGCAGAGACCTCTCGCGTCCGGCCCTGGTTCAGGCCATGGTACGGAGCGAGAGGGCATGGGCAGCCGTCACCTCCTTCTGCGAAGCAGTAATGCTCGCGAAGGAGGAGGCGGGACGGTTGAGGGAAAGGCAAGTTTCGCGCCCTCTCGCCCCTAGCCGCCGCAGGAGACGCCCAGGGCGTCGGGAATCCCGGGCGGATTTCCGGCTACCGTAGGCGCGGGCTTGCGGACGGTGAGCAATGGGTAGCTCACCGTCCGGTAAGGACCAGGCCCGGGTCGACGGCGCGTCGTATTCCACGCGCGCCTCAAAGAGATGTCGTCAGCACAAAGTAGGGGTCCACTAGGGCCGATGCCTGCCGGGGTCGCGGGAAGGTACTTATGGGTCACCGAGGCCATCGCAACACAGGCAACAGGAAGGAATACGGGTGGGTTTTAGTCAGTAAGAGTCTGACACACCCTCCCGCTCCGCCCAGAGCGGGAGAAGTTATTTGATGATTTCCCACCGTAAAAAAAAAAAAAAAAAAAGCAGTATGGTTGTGAAATGCCTTGCCCGTGTCGATAAGGCGTGCTCAATCTCTGTCCATTTTTTAAATTATGGTAAAAAAACACTATCTCTATCCTTAAACATATTTTTTACTTTGCACCTGTTTTGATTCTTCTAGTTTTATGATTAATTATTATTGAATATATTATATAGATAATTTTAATATATTTTATGTATGTATGTATTTATTTATTGTATATATATGAATGGTACACCACAGACTACCTGCAGTATTGTCTCTCCTTTCCCCCCTAATCCATTCAAAGGTTGCCTTTAAAAGATCGCTTTTAGCGATAAGACCGCCCATTGTGTCACCCTATGTTAAATGTCTACATTTATAGCTGTTATTTTTATGGTGTACATAATAAAGAGTATTCTATCTATCTATGGTTAAGTTCAAAATCGAATGAGAAAATTCGACAGTCTGTACCGGTGACTGTACCTACTATATTCATTAGAAAAGTTAGATGCTAACAATGTTTACGCCTAACCACTCAACACTCAATTTAAAACTTTACTCTTAAGGGGACTACAGGACCTAAACGCAAATTTTGTATGTTTTATAATGCCTAAAAGTATTTATGATCCAATGCAGTAAACAAAGTCAGAAAAATATATGATATTCTTCAGGATATATTCTAGGTAGATAGTGTGTTGAAAACATAATACAACTAGTTTGATACGATAGAAAACAAACATGAAGATACTTCTAAATAAATATTTTAAAGATTAAACATTTCTGATTGTTTGTCATATTATTCTACAAGCAACATATTAGCATAATAGTGTTTTATTTTTTTTATACAATCTATAGCTTTTTTGTAAATTGATAATTGCTTCATAATTTGCAATAAATTACCAGCGTTGTGTCATCGCGCTTCTCTTTCTTTTCAATGAAGTCCGACAGTGACCGCGCTTTAGGTGTTGTAGGCCTCTTAAGTATAAAATTAGTAATTTTCTATAGAATCCATTAACACCTGTGTTAAAAATATTATGAGATAAACCATGCTTCCCTTTGTGGTAAATAATAAACACTTTAATTTATTAAATTGCTGAAATGTGCGCGTTTTGGGAGGCGATAAGTAAAATCTGTCAAGTCGGAATATCGGTGTTAATTCCCAGTATCGAAATGACGTTTAATTTTAATTCTGTTTCGATAAATTGTTATGAATTTAATATGAGAGGCTTTGGTGAAAGATTTACCAGTGAAAATACAGAAACGTGAGGCTTTTAACTGCTCGAGGCTTGAATGGATCGAGTTAAAAAGCATGTCATTGCTGAGGCCTACACCCAGTTAAGCTAAGACCACATTACAATAAAAAATAAATTTTAAAGCGACTTTATTTTTTTGGGTGGGAAATCATCAAATTACTTCTCCCGCTTTGGGCGGAGCGGGAGGGTGTGTCAGACTCTTACTGACTAAAACCCACCCGTATTCCTTCCTGTTGCCTGTGTTGCCAGGGGCCTCAGTAACTTTTTGGTATCTTCCCGCGACACCGGCAGGCATCGGCCCTCGGGCCTGGTCCTTACCGGACGGTGAGCTACCCATTTTGCCTTGTCAAAAAGGGAGTTACAAAAATTAAAAAAAAAATAAATAAAAACAAGCTAAATATGCCTAAAACTGAAAAACTGAAAACCAATCTTTTCATTGCAGTCGGGAGACGGTTCGGTTCCTTAGTACTGTTCAGGTCCCCGACTTCGCTGAAGATATTGGTTATCAGTTTTCCACTTCTGGGCATATTTAGTTTGTTTTTAATTTTTTAGTTTAATTTTTGACAGGGCAGGCGTGTTTTTTAATTAATTTATTTTTATTTTATACATTTTAGTGATATACCTAACGATATTTTTGCAAATGCACAAGTGCCACGAAAGATAACTTTTATTTTTTAGGAAATCGATATCGCGCAAATAATAACGCAAAATTATTTTTATTTTATTTTGGTTTCTTAATTGTGATTAAGATCTCTGGGTCGATGGGTGGGTCTGGGTGGATTTAGTTCTTGCCTGTTATATTTTTATGTTATGTACTAAGCAAGCTCTAGACGATAATAGTATACGTAGTCAATTTATTATGAAAAAATGGCTCCCTCATTATATTTTTTTTAATTTTCTAAGGATACCACATACGTTGATATCGGTTAAGTCTCTTAGAAGTTATTGTGGAATAAAGAAACTCACAAAAATACATGAACCCTGAAAACATAACACTCCTTTTTTTGGGCAGTCGTGTAAAAAATGTGGTACGGCTCACTTGTACTGTGCGTCAGCCTTTACAGTGGTCTATTATATTCTAATGATGATTAACTCAAAAAGTCAAACCAAGCCTAATTGCGTACCACAATAGCATACACAATATTAATTATTTTGAAGTATATTTCTAATCCATTGCTTCATATGTCCGGTAAATTTGTCTGTTCAACAACGTAGATAACGAAATGAATGTTGTTGAACTGTCAAATTGAAACCCATTGCTACAGATAGTGTGTTACGTAATTGTGTCGTTAGATTTCAAATTAAAGTAAGTCCAAAATGACTTAACTCATAAAAAGCGGTTTTTTTTCTGTTCGAGTAAGACTTTTTATCATCTCATTTTGAGGGTGGTGTGACTATCAAAAATCCGATTCTCTATCATCCTTTCTATCATTGTTTCTATGAAATGTTTATAAATTACGAGAAAAACGATTTTCTAATTTGGATTTAGGTTTATTTTGTCAAAATGAACCAAGTCCTTCGGACTTAGCTTCATTTGATCTAACAGAATACTGGACTTAGTGCAGTTTGAATCAAAATATGATCATACACAACACACAACTGGGCGCCATTTTGAACGATCGCGTCGCTCTGATTGGCTGAATGCGACTTGCTGCGTTTTGATATAACATGTCAAATGTACTTGGTTCAATTTGAAAAAAGGGGTGTGTTTTAAACTTATTTTGCTTGAAAACTACAGGGACTTGGTTCAATTCGGTAAAATATTGTAAAAGATACTTCCCCTGCCTTTTAAATAAGAATAAAAGCTAACTTTATGTAAAAAGTGGACTTGATGCGATTTGAAATCTAACGACACAATTACTCCGCATTTAGGATTCTGAACTTGAGATATTTTCTTGTGTGCATAAAATGACCGTATATTTTTTAACTCAAAACGGGACATGGGTTTTTATACGTCAGTTAGCAGATTAACATTGAAAATAAACACAACTTTTTAATGTTCTTTATTTATAAAAAGTGTAACTTAAGGCGCTGACAAGACCCAATTGACAAAAGTGGCTTCTCTTAAGAAAAAAAATTGCCAAATCTGTATAGTTTGTGGTAGCGGAAAAAATATATGTTAATTTTGAACATATTTCCCAGAACTTGGTTGTTACCAAAACGTTTTGAAAACAAAATCTCGATACAAACTAACGTTAAACTAACCTCTTACTTTGAGTTCTAATCCAGAATATCTGTATCAAATATGAACATACGTTACGTATTTAATTAATAACAAGAACGTCTTATTTGAATGCAGAACTTGGTTGTTTTTTATTCTCGATTACTCAACTCAATTTTGAGTAAATAGATAATTACTTCATATTTTGCAATAAATTACAAGCGTTGTGTGATCGCGCTTCTCTTTCTTTTCTATGCAATCTGACAGGGACCGCGGTTTAGGTGTTGTCAGCGTCTTAATACAATTAATATTCACTATAATTATATTCAGATTAGGTAATTATAATTATTTTTATTTTAACAAATTGTGATAAAACAATCACCGGTTCACCAGCTTAGGGCTCTCAAATCTAGTGTCACTCTCTTTGGTGCACCCTCACGCGTAATAGCAGACCAAGGTCGTTGTTTTGCTAGTAATAATTTAAAGAATACTGTAGTTCATATAACATTCACTTACATCTAATCGCGACAGGCTCCAGACGAGCGAACGGTCAGGTAGAAAGCGTGATGAGTACACTAAAGAGCATGCTTACTGCAGCAGAAACATCGCAAAGGTCGTGGCAGGAAGCTCTTGACGAGGTACAACTGGCGTTAAATTGCACTGTAAATAGAGTGACAAAGGCAAGCCCCCTCGAACTTATGATCGGGCGCGTAGCTAGGCCACTGAATCTTTTGACTGCTGACGATACTGAAGTTGAAGTAGATATTTCTGAAACGAGAGAGCACGCAGCCCACAACATCGAAAGAAGTTTGTTTACGAAAAGTCTCGTTTTGACAGTAATAAGGCTAAATTAGTCAAATTTAATGTCGGTGACCTGGTTTTTATTCAAAACGAAGAGCAAAACCAAACAAAATTAGATCCGAAATATAAAGGTCCATTCCAAATTACTGATGTACTTGAAGGCGATCGTTACGCTTTAAAATCATTGACCAGTAACAGAACCTATAAGTATGCCCACGATCGTCTTAGAAAGATGCCTCAGTGTGAAATTCCATCTGAACTGATTGTTGACATAGAATCCAATGCAGATAATAATAGTGAAAGCACTTCCGCTATTGTTTGAATATGACGCAAACTAAAATGACTAAGTAACTACCTACCCTTTTCTTAATCAAACTGTACAGTCTGGTCGTAGTTGTAACTGCGATTCTATGAGTCGTTCAGGGTGCAATGCGTGGCTAGATGTATGGTGGCTGAGTCTATAAGATTATTATTTGGGTCTTAATAAGACTACTAATGGGTCTCTGTGGGACTACTGTTTGGGTCTATAAGACCACTGTTTGGGTCTGAATAAGACTACTGTTTGGGTCTCAATGAGACTACGCTGCCAAGCAGCCGGGTAATATTAGTGTTGTGTGCTTTTGTGTATTGTTCACTGTACAATAATTGAAGTTTATTCTGATTATGTTTACTTGTGACTGTGAGGTATCTTTCGAACTTCTTTTTTTATGTTTACCTTGTAGTCAGGTTAAGCCGAGCAAGAGTGTTGCTACAAATGAGAATTTTGTTACAGATACACACGAGGACGTGTGACTCATCAGTTTGGCCGTGTCGTCGCAAGCGATTTCAAGACGACAACATTATCAAATAATCACAACCTTTCTGTTTCTTAATATTGGTCAAACTGTATCTTAATTGTAACTTATTGGTTGAATGGTTAGTACAGTGAACGCCGTGAGGTGGCGCTTTAATTTCCGCCATACCTACACGTGGACAGAGTCGATCAAAAACGCGGGATAAATTCCCAAGCACATTGCTGTAGCTGACGCCATATAGTGCAGATCATACGATCGAAACTGTCACGTTTACCGTACAAGCCCTTGTTCCTTGCTAATGCTACTACTCGTTAATTAAACGTGAAGACTGATTCTGTAATCCAACTTACGTTTTACTGGTCTGCCTGAGTACCCACCTACCTCATGGAACCCGCACCAAGAAACGATGATGGTGACCCTATCATCGCTACGCTCACGCTCCCGCCGTCATATATGCGACCGCACTGACGTTAGGTACAATATCCTGTAATGATAGTTGTAATGGATAACAAGTTACACATCGGTGTAATAGAAGCCGCAAGAATATTAGTCACCCGAAACTCGGTAGGTAGGTAATCAAATAAATGACAATGCGAAAAAACAGTCTTCAACAAATTTAATTTTGTAAACACAGCTCGCCATTATTGTAAGGAGTCTTTTGTTCAGAGTTTCGGTAAAATCTTTTATGTATACTTGGCCTACTGTATCGAGTAGGTACTTGATAAAAATAGGTCAAACACTGTTTTAGGCTTTTCCTGTGCTTTTCGGAGTTTGCAGACTTTGATTGTCCTCTCAGCAATCCCCTTTGGGTTTTTGGTCCAAATATCGGCCAGCACTCATGTTGTTTCTTTCTTTCTTTACTTTCAAGTCTCTAGACTTGAAACAACATGAGTAGATTATTTATTGGCCAAGCCTTTTCCCAACTATGTTGGAGTCGGCTTATAGTCTTACCGGATGCAGCTGAATACCCGTATTTTACTTGGAGCAACCGCCTATCTAACTTCCACAATCCAGTCACTGGGTAATACGATAAGTTTGGTGACAGACTTTCGGGCTTCTGAGGACTGTAACGACAGTTAAGATCCAATAATGACAGCCGGGATCAACGGCTCAACATGTTTTATTTCCGGCCACCGTAGGCGCGGGCTTGCAGACTGTGAGCAATGGGTAGCTCACCGTCCGGTAAGGACCAGGCCCGGGTCGACGGCGCGTTGTATTCCACGCGCGCCTCAAAGAGATTTCGTCAGCACAAGTGTAGGGCCACTAGGGCCGATGCCTGCCGGGGTCGCGTGGCAGTCCAAAAGGGTTACCGCGGCCCCTGGCGACACAGGCAACGGAAGGAATACGGGTGGGTTTTAGTGAGTAAGAGTCTGACACACCGTCCCGCTCCGCCCAGAGCCGGAGAAGTTATTTGATGATTTACCACCCAAAAAAAAAAGGCTTGGAGTGGTCTCGATATGTAAAGATGGTCACCCATCCACGGACCGGCAGCGGTAAGCGTTGCTTAACGTAATCGATCGTCTCGAGCAGCTGTTATTACTTAGCCACGAGCCCCAAGTCTCTCGATTGATGTATGGGTTATTTATTTTGAATCAATCTATCAATCCTTATTTTGTTTAAGTTGCGTTTTGATATTATTTCGATAAACACGTTTGGACCCTACTATAGAACTAAGCCATACACACCCCGTTATATGATTTAGGAACATTGATGATGGATTTCTTCGAAAAAGTTTATTTTTAACCCTTTTCCTTTCATCTTAATTACCACGTTCATCAAAAAGGAACAA
This sequence comes from Atethmia centrago, assembly GCA_905333075.3. Taxonomy (NCBI): domain Eukaryota; kingdom Metazoa; phylum Arthropoda; class Insecta; order Lepidoptera; family Noctuidae; genus Atethmia; species Atethmia centrago. Next base: position 24,916,732 of record HG995385.1, read on the forward strand.
AGAAAAGTAGACAAGCAAGGAATAGAGAAAGTTAACAAAACAAATCGTTAATTATTCAGTTATTTACATAAAAAAGTGCACGAACAAAACAAATGATCCATCCATCACTTTTATTAAACAAAGTTCTGGAGTACAAGTCTTGGGTCCATTTTTCAAAAGTTCTTACTGCTTGAATGAGAAATGTTTTAAAAACTGCATAATAGGTATAATATAAATAGAGTGTGTGGTTCTGCATTTATTAGGAAAATTGCAAAGAGCAACGTGAAGAATAAAATCCTTTTACCATGTGGTCTTTGTGATTTTTGTGGTCTTTGTTTTCTTAATTAGAAACTAAAGACCACCGTTTCTTCATTGTCCTTTTTGTCCTTATAAAACGGCATATAACAAAAATACAGTAGATATGGACTGTACAATCGCAAATGAAAGGCACGCTAAAAAATAACATTAATTTCTAATAATTATTTTCTTACAGACAAAAACAAAAATCTTGAAAAACAAAACGGTGTGTTTGTTTCAAATCCGACTAATTCCTGGCTGGCGGAAAAAAAAACTGCCCAAGTGCGTGTCGTACTACGCACAATGAAGGATTCTGTAGTTGGGATGAATTTATAACATGAACAAAGATTGTAGTTGGCAAACATGTTCTCCCATACATTCCAAGTGCAAATGTAAGTTGGTCGACTATTTTATTTTGTATATTTTTATTTTTGTAATTTTTTTTATTCGTTTTTTTTTTCTTCTCGCCGGTCAACCTCGTAGGGTGTCTGCTTAACCGGACTTTCCTGTGGGTGCGTCAATAAATTAAGGCCTCCAGCGCGGGCATAAAACTTACAAACTAAGCGACTACACGCCTAGGCCACCCCCTGTGGGGTACGGTCCTCGGCTTAGGGCGTCGTCGGGGAACAACAGCAAGGGAAAGGCTAGAGCAGATTAAGTGATAGTTATCCTTTTAACTTCGTTACATATATTATTGCCGTGATTTTTTTCACATATCCAAAAACAAACATTTAGCTAGCAGGCAGGGGGTACACTTGACTATCGATCGAAAATGAGCATTTTGAAGCTTAATATTACGCAATCGGATCCCTGAATCGAAAAATGGTTTTCACAGACTCACGGAACGGCCTATCCAACGATATCCCATACCATGGAATACACGAGAAAAAAAAAATGTTAACAGATGCTACCATGTTACTATCAAATTACAGCTTTCTAGTAGGTAGGTACCTAGGTAGGTTTTTAAGAGTCTGTGAGCTAAGCTGCGGACATACAGATGGACATGGCGAAATTATAAGGGCTCCTTATTTAATATGGAACCCTAAACAGTTACTGCTTAAAATGTCAACTGGGTGATATTCAACAGTAAACTCGAGTTATCCCAGGGGGTAAGCAGGGAAGGACTATAAATACGGAAAAGCAGACAGTTAATCAAGTAGTTAATTTAACGGGAAAATATACAGAGACGGTCTGACCAGTTTTTAAGTTGTTTTTTTTTTGTTGGTTGAAGATAGATTGTTTTGTTTCAAACCTGTTTTTTGTATTTCAGTATATTGTAAGAGGATGTTTTTGGAAAGAAACGCGACTTGCGGTAGGAGTTTACTGGTAGAAATCGTCACATAAGAACCCCTTTTATACACACATTTTTCGCCGTATCGAAGCACGGTCGTCAGTGTCGCATGGATCAATATGAACGCTTGTTGACAGACACGTTTTTTCTACAGCACGGTTTATACGCCGTGTGCAAGCACGGTCGTCAGTAATTTTGCATGGATCACTATGGAAGCTTGTTGCCGTCAGCGTACTTGTTACAGACGCTTATGAAACTTTTCAGCACTATCCTTGGGTGAGTACCAACATTAGCTACACGCATCATAAAAAGCCTTTAAGCGTCGGGTAAACGCCGTTGATCTTTGGCATCACTTCGCGCTCACGTCGCGCCGCCGTGCCGTTCGGTTTCATAGGGAATATTTATTTTTAGTTACAAAAATACCTTATTTGAAAAATATCACAAATATAATTATAGATAATAAAATTGTCTGTTCATACAAAAACAAACATGAAAATATCTTAAGTAGTTTGAAAGTAATATCGTTTTTATGTTTTGGGAAATAATGTCTAATTATTTCATGAATTTATTTTATAAAGTATTTTACTACAATACTTAAACATTCACATATAGAATTGATGTGTATACGTCCTAGTTTACATACACTATTTGTTTATCTTACTTGCATTATTTGAAGGCGTAATAAAATATTCAAAAGTCACTAAAATCATCGCCGCCGCTAGGCGACGACGTCGTCGTCCACGGTCGTCAGCAAAGTGACTACGCCGCAGCACTCGTTGTCGATCGAGTGTCGTTGGTCTGTAAGCGCCCTTATCAGGCATATAACTAAAAAGTATTGGGTTGGTTAATTCTTTACTTGCTTTTACGACTATTGGAATAAACTTTAAACCAACAAAAATTTGGACTAATTATAAAGCCAGAGACCCCAAAAGTTGCCTGAACAACTCAATGTAGGTAGTCTAGACATGTACTTATAACCTTTCATTTTATCATGATTTTGGTACCAAAGAAATAAATACGCAATCTGGATTTCAAATTAAAAGAAACGAAAACTAAATCTTCAAAAAAACATAGTTAATAACTGTTTAAAATATTTGTCCAAAAAAAAATTACGCATTCCGAATGCATTTAACAAAACCTTTTTGCGGAGCGCTGCTGGAGTGCACAGTGGACGAACGCCAAACACTCGGAAATAAAAGAGAAGAAACGGTAATTCGGTTTGACTGTGTTCCGTAGTAGTACACGGTGTATTTTTTTTGTCTACAAGCAATATTTACTTTGTACCGGCTAGGGACCGACGCGATAATGTCATAAAGTATTGTGTGTGACAGACAATTTAATGAAAGGTCGGATATCCCCAATTTCTAACATTTAAAAATCTACTTTGGTACTCTTATTACTTAAAAATATTCTTTCCAAAAAACGTAAGAAACTTTCGGGTTCCAGGAATCACCTAAACGACCCAACAACAATAGGGATGGAAAAATTCGCAAATCAAAAACCGGCTGTTAGACAGACCGATTCTGACGTTTGGCTCCCAAACTGGAACTGGCCGGGGCTGCCTTGAAGCGGCTCCTGCCCAATCTAGGGGGTCCAAACACCTCCTGCCGAAGGCTCTATGCGGGGGTCGTGCGTGCGGTCCATGGCACTTTGTGGGGCACCTCTGGGGGCGCGTTCCCTGGCGCTGCGGCCAGCCCGCGGTTAAGCGCGTTGTCCGAAATAAAATAATTTTATTTTATTGATTTAATGTAAATAGTTAATTCTGTTATAAATAAATTGTATTTAAGAATTTTACAAACACACACACACATCAGAGAACGCCTGTAATCACAGAAGGGCTAGGCAGAAGTGTACCTGTAGTACACCTAATTTTAATGTATATGATATAAATAATAATTCATTATATATGGAACCCAACATAAGCAACAGCGTAAGTCAATGTTACCCAACTCCGTACCCACCCATATTCTCACAATTTGTTATTCGAATCTAACAGATAAATTAATCTGTACACAAGACTATTTTTAATATTCATGATTCCTATTACCATAGTAATTACTTGAGAATATTCGGTAGTGTTGCGCCGCGTTCGCGGAAATCACGGGATAGGCCGGGATTAACGATGATATCGCCCCGGGAAACGGCCTGTATCTTGATATAACATTATTTTTATTTATTTAAACACATACAGTAATGGCTGTCGATATCTAAAGATAATAAAACAAAAACTAAATTATTTAGAGGTTTTTTTTGTGGGGTCACCGCAACTAGTCTCTTGAAATCATCATCATCTGCCTAACCTTTCCCCAACTATGTTGGGATCGGCTTCAAGTCTTACCTTTAGTTTTGTTGAATTTTGTTAGTTATATTTAAATATTAATATTCTGTTTTAAGTCTGATTTTATATTTAGTTTGATAATAGGTAGCTACATTTAATTCTGTAGTACGACTACAGATTGTGTTTTTTAATAGCTTAGTGTTGCTTTGTATTGTTAAAGTTTAGATTTTTTTATTTTAAGTATTAGCCGTAGGTTGATTTTTCACGTATTTTGGTGTGTGGTTGCAAACCCACTATTGCATTGGGGTTATCCTATAAAGAGAGAGAGAGAAGAGAAGAATAAAGAGAGAGTGTGTGTAAGTTTTACAAATAAATAAATAAATAAATAAAAGAAGACAGATTTTCACAACTCATACTTTAAGTAAAAACACTACCCAGCTGTCGTTGAAATCAAATCAAATCAAATCAAAATCAAAAGTCATTTATTCAAACTAGGCTGAAAATCAGCACTTTTCGAACGTCAAATTTACATAAGACAGTCCCCCAAAAATGCCCGCCCTTCACCACTTCCTAGTGCTTTAGCTGGGAAGAAGAAGTGGTGGAACTTACTCCCCAGCAGCACGTCTGTCTGTTTAGTTATATAAACTTGATTCTATACAAATCGTGTGCAAAGTAATTAACATTACGAAACAAAACATTGGATTAAATTACACACTTGCCATATGTTAGCTAACAAGCGCCAGTATACCAACATAAAAACTTCATATCTTTTATTTTATCGCATTAAGATATACAACATCAGTTTTTGTTTACCCTAAACCCGAAAAAAAATGTTTTTTTTCTATGGGACCTTCCTTGAAACCGCGAAAAAAAAATCAGCTGTTCACTTAAATCGACAAAATGTATGGAACAGCTTTTTTTTGGTCACATTTGTGCCCTTGTATAAACAGATTAGAAGAAAAGAACATAAACATACTTACAATGCCGATGCTAACACATAACATCTTAAGCAGCTAACAGCTTTAGCATTGCCAAGCTTAAGAGACCGACAACACCTAAAGCGCGGTCACTGTCGGACTGCATAGAAAAGAAAGAGAAGCGCGATGACACAACGCTGGTAATTTATTGCAAAATATGAAGCAATTATCGATTTACAAAAAAGCTATAGATTTTAGAAAAAAATAAAACACTATTATGCTAATATGTTGCTTGTAGAATAATGTGACAAAAAATCAGAATGATTGCATTTATATTAGTATGGTTTTTAATCGTTAAAATAAATTTTTAAACGAAAGAGGTATCTTCGTGTTTTTTTTTTTCTACCGTATCAAATGAGTTGTATTAAGTTTTCAACGCACTATCTACCTAGCATATATCCTTAAGAATATCATATATTTTTCTGATTTTGTTTACTGCAGTGGATCATATACTTTTAGGCATTATAAAACTTACAAAATTTGCGTTTAGGTTCTGTAGTCCCCTTAAGTGAGTTTTTTAAGTATGTGTTAAGTTTTATTAAAGGGCTAGCTTCTACCTGAGCTTCGTGCGTGTGTTTCTTATTCCCCCGACCCACCCTGACGCATCGCTTCGTCTGCCCGCGCGATTTCTCGCTTACTACTCATTCCGGCTTTTTCTCTTTTTGCTCAGCTTCTAACGGTCCTAGCGAGATATTTAATAGCCTTCCTTAAGAATTGGGCTATCAACTGGTAGTTCCAGAGATGAGCGCGTTCAGACAAACAAACAAAAAAACAAACAAACTCTTCGGATTTATGTTATTAATATAGTATAGTAATGTTTAACTTGGAAATTTATTGAAGTAGAAATTACAGGAAGTAAAAGTTATTACGATGTTCATAATTATTTAACTGTTTTAGCGACATTTTCTTGGTTTTGGAGGTTTTTGTGTGATGTTTGTGTTAAACAAAACATTTTTATGGTAATGTTTAATATAATACATGTCATAATCAGCCTATAATGTTCCCACTGCTGGGATACAGGCCTCCTATCGGTGAGAGGGAGTTGGCCGTAATCCACCACGCGGGCCCAGTGCGGGTTGGTAGATGTCACATGTCTTCGAATTTTTGGTTCTAGTACATGCCGGTTTCCTCATGTTTAATATAAAGTATAAAATAAATAATAATTAATGCAGCAGCCTATAATGTTCCCACTGCTGGGACACAGGCCTCATTGCTTCGAGAGGGAGTGGGCGCGACCCCAGTGCTGGTTAGTAGATGTCACATGTCTTCGAATTATTGATTCTAGGACATGCCGGTTTCCTCACGATGTTTTCCTTCACCGTATTTGAGAGCAGTGGTGATGAAATTATTTACATAAAGTAAAGCGTCTGCCTGGGTTTGAACCCATGACCGTAAGTCGGGGCCGTTACGACTGGGCCACCACTGCTCTCAGTTAGTACATAAATTATATTATTTAATTGAAACTTAATTAGTTCATATTAAAAAAAAAAACATGACTGATACTTGAAACTTGAGACCTATATTTTTTTTTTAAGTTTCATTTACCTGCACGGAAAAAAGGATCTCTTCAGGGAAGAATATCAATATTCTCAGAAAAATTGTTTCAATCCAAGTAAATATTTTCTTAACGTAAGTAAATGTACTCAGTCCAAGAAAACCTGTTTACTCAAATTAAGAATGATAAATACTTGGTTTTTATTCTTGACTTAAGCAAATATTTTTGATTCAAGACTATAATAATCTTAATTGAAGAAAATATTCTAAGAGAGAAATAATATTCTTAAAAATAAACTTAATACTTCTTCATTCAAGTATAATGTCTTCGAAGAAGACAATAAAACTAAGTTAAAATTTTACTTCATTCAAGAATATATTGTTTTCCCCATAAATGAATCAATATTTGTCTGACCAAAAGGATATTGTCTTAATTTAAGACATCCTTTTTTTCCGTGTGGCATGGGTTTTAATCAGTAAGAGTCTGACACACCCTCCCGCTCCCAGAGCGGGATAATTATTTGATAATTTCCCACCCAAAAATAAAAAAGGTCGGGCAACGTGCTGCTGGATTTTCTATAAGGAATTTATATATATGTCGATGGCAAAAGGCTCGCCCCGATAGATAAAGGGCTAAAACTTAACTGGCGAAATTTGGGTGTACCTACTACAGGTACACCCACCCTTGCCTAACCTTTCGGGGATTACAGGTATGATTTAATGTTAAAAAAGGACTACATAATTGTCGTCCATTAATAAATGTTAACCGGCAGTAGCTACACTTGCTACGTCTGCAAAAATGAGTACCATTTTTATTTTTTTGAGGGTGGGAAATCATCAAATAACTTCTCCCGCTCTGGGCTGAGCGGGAGGGTGTGTCAGACTCTTAGGCCCGTATTACAGAAGGAAACTCAAGCATTGATCTCTGTTTAAAACTAGTTTTAAGTCAAGTTTTAATTTTAGAACTTTCCTCAAGCATAGATTCATTGATCATAGTTCAGCTGAGTATCGCTTTATTTTAGAACGTTACTCAGTTCGTAAAGCGAACCCAAGCAGTGATTTGATCTGTAATCGCCCAAGTGTGGTCGAGACCGCGCTTGAGCATAGAATTGTCATGCCAATTTTTGTGTCAAGCGTAAGTTGTCGAGTTTTAATATCAAAATGGATATATTTGAAGAAGTAGATCATTACAATAATTTATTCAATGATGATGCAAATAGAAGGTTAAACATTAGCGTTCCTCTTAGATATTTAAGAGATACACAGGACCCATATAATTGTGAAAACTTCATAAAGAGGTACAGGTTTTCATAAGACGTGGTAAAATATTTAATTCTACCTATGATAGACCACGATTTAAGAAAACCACATAACCGTGGACATCCCCTAGCCCCAGAATTGCAAATTCTTGTGTTTTATTTTTCTTTCGTCCTGCCATTTAAAAAGTTATAAGAATAAATAATATTCAGCAAAACAAATAACAAAACTAATCAAAATATCTACGATGTTTTCATTTGCATAAATTGTTTGACATACTGACATTTTTATTAAATAGCGTACCTAGTTTTGGCCATAGATACAAGTCTTTTAGGCCTTACAATAATTATGCTTATAAGATTACTAAACTTTATTTAAATAAATGAGGAATTGTACTACGAGTATTCGGGACCGAACTAGACCGAACTAATAACGCAGATTTCCTAAATAATTGGGCGCTTATGGTATATTTTAATATTTCTAATCCAGTGAAGATTAAAACAAAGTTGGTAAATAAAATAAATCGTAAACGAAAACAGGCTGATACATAGACAATACACATCTCTGCTGGAGGTTCGATTTGAGTCTCGATTCAGCTGAATAGAGATTGATTACCGTTCTGGAATATGACCGATGCTCGAGTACTGATTCTATACTTAAACAGTGATCGACTGATTGACGCTCAAACTAGACTTGAGGAACCTTCTGTAATACGGACCTAACTGACTAAAACCCACCCGTATTCCTTCCTGTTGCCTGTGTTGCGGGGGCCTCGGTGACCCATAAGTACCTTCCCGCGACCCCGGCAGGCATCGGCCCTAGTGGACCCCTACCTGTGTGCTGACGACATCTCTTTGAGGAGCGCGTGGAATACAACGCACCGTTGACCCGGGCCTGGTCCTTACCGGACGGTGAGCTACCCATTTCTCACCGTCCGCAAGCCCGCGCCTACGGTGGCCGGAAATCCGCCCGGGATTCCCGACGCCTAGGGCGTCTCCTGCGGCGGCTAGGGGCGAGAGGGCGCGAAACTTGCCTTTCCCTCAACCGTCCCGCCTCCTCCTTCGCGAGCATTACTGCTTCGCAGAAGGAGGTGACGGCTGCCCAAAAAAAAAAATGAGTACCATAAACAAGCGTTAAAATAAAACATGCTGTGGCAAGTTGACATAATTTCAAACACAGTTATAAATTCAGCAGTGCACTGCGATTCAAAACTGTATATCAAACTGTAAATATGAATCACGGGAAATCTTAACATCACTAAACTGATAATTTGATTTAACTATTAAACATTAAATGCTGTTCGTTGGTAAGCGCATCACTTGAGAACGCCCGGACCGATTTGGCTAATTTTGATTTTAAAACATTCGTAATAGACCGACTTAGGTTCTTAAGGAAAGAAAAGTTGGAAAAGTTCCCGAAAAATGTTAACATTCGGGATAACCTTAATGTCGTTTTTGGGGTTACGTATGTCCGAATGAAAAATAATAATAATAATGACGGAATCCTTATTATTATCACTCATCTGTCTGTCTGTCCGTCTGTCATAGCCAATTTGCTCCGAATCTAATGGAGTTGAAATGTGGTACACACATCAATTTCTGCGACCCAAACACGGAAATATTATATAAATAAATTAATTTTCACTATGGGGTCACTTTTGGGAGGCAAAACAGAAAACTTAAAATGTTTTGCACATTGCACCGTTTGACATATCAAATGTAAGGGCTGTAACTGTGTGGGTCTCAAGCATATTTTTATTTTTATTTCTATAATAATTACTTTTAAAGTTATATTATAAGAAAATAGATGAAAATTGACCATTGTTTCCGGAACTACTGAGCCTAAAATTTTGAAAAAATACAGAAAAATAATACAGGAAAACCTATAAAAAGTCTATGGTCTTTAAAAAACATGGTACATCACATAATACTGTGCGTACAAACTTACATTTGCAGTTAGAATGTATCGGAGAACATGTTTCTCAACTAATGTCTAGTCTAGATTTCCTTTGACGATAGATAGCTATGTATGTCGTGTGTTGCATGTTGGTGATGTCAGGGAATTTAGTTGTTTTATAGAGGTATGGGAAAAAGGGTGTAAAGTTCACATAACCTCCATAGAATAGGGAGGATCCTCCGACCAGACGGGTGTTGTGTCTGGTGGTCCGACGATTGATATCAGGACGTTGTATCAGTATGTCTGGTTGCGGATTGGACAAAATTAAGGGGAGGTAGTTTGCTCTATTTTACCCATTGTTGATACTTTTCAGTTGCTAAAAGTTTTTTTTTACGATAATTGGGGCTTTACATTCCAACATTATTGTACTTTTAGTTTGCACGCTTCACAAAAGGCGATCAAAACACAAAAATGGCTGCCATACAGGGCGGATTGGGTTCCGACACCTTAAGTACACACTTTAAGATTGAATCTTCTTTAAGAAAAAATACAAGATAAGTAATGTTATTCTGATCGTCTGTTAATAGTGCCGTGATAATTATATCATCAATATTCTCTAGACCTTGGGGGCAACCATCACCTCTTATAGCAGTATTATTTCAATATTACTTCAGCGTGAGAAAGAGATGGAGCTATAAGTACTCTATAGCTCCACCACGTTCCCACTGTGAAGTAATATTATAATAATACTGCTTTAAGAGGTGATGGTTGGCCCCCAGATCCTAATTAATTTGTAGTCGGCGCAATATGTCTTTTTCTTCCATACTTCTCTGTTAGGGGGGCTTGTAGCTAAGTAATAACAGCCACACGGGTCGATCGATCAGGTTAAGCTACGCTTGCCGCGGTTGGTCCGTAGATGGGTGACCATCTTTACATACCAAGACCGCTCCGTGCCTCGAAAAGCACGTTAAGCCGTTGGTCCTGGCTGTCATTCGTGGATCTTTAACAGTCTTTACGGGTCGTCAGAAGCCCGAAACTCGGACGACCAGTCTTACCAAGGGGTATCGTATTACCCAGTAACTGGGTTGTGGAGATCAGATAGGCAGTCGCTTCATGTAAAATACTGGTATTCAGCTGCAACCGGTGAGGCTGGATGTCAACCCCAACATACTTGGGAAAAAGCTAAAGAGATGGACTTCTCTATTAGTAGTCACTTCCTTTCTAGCCATATCATCTTTCACACAGTCCATCCATCGTTTCTTTAGTCTTACCCTACTCTTATAGCATTATTTATATACATTTATTTCATATTATAGTTTTACTATACAAAATTACATGAATATTTAATTTTAAAAAGTATTTATTATATTACTTGAATTATTCTGACTGCTGAGGAGTTTGTTGCGCCACTTCTTCTTCCCAGCTAAAGCAGTAGGAAGTGGTGAAGGGTGGGCGTTTATGCGGGACCATCTTATGTAATTTATACGATCGAAAAGTGCTCATTCTCAGCCTAGTTTTAATAAATCACTCAAATTTTCTTTCCTTGGTTCGTCGAATCGTTAAGCTTCTTAAGTCCTGAGTTGAGCTACACGATTACTGACAAATGCTTGCACTGGCTGGACAGATCCACTCAAATTTGTGGGCCCTGGCCCTGGCGGCGAGGGCACTGGCCCTGGTGGCGAGACGGCCGCCCCCGCCTCTTAAATCTCTTCCGGCCGATGCCTAATGGCAAGTAGCCGGGGAGAAGAGATTAAAATCTATTTTGTACACAAATAATATATTTTTGTATTAAAATAGGTGACCGTTAAATTCGTCCTTAATAGTTTTACTGCTGGCAAAGGCAATCTAAGGCCGATTAATATAATATTAATGAAGCTAAGCAATTTGGTATTTAAATTGAAGTAATTCTTTGAAATTTTGTATGTAGGGAAATGAACGAAATTCTTGAATTTTAATCAATATCCTATTTAAGTCACAACTCTATTTGAAAACAAAGACTAAAAAAAAAATAATTTAAGTTTAACGTGGATTCGCAGTAGTAGTAGACGAAATTTAAAGTTTCTTACACGGAAAAAAAGGATGTCTTAAATTAAGACAATATCCTTTTGGTCAAGACAAATATTGATTCATTTATGGGGAAAACAATATATTCTTGAATGAAGTAAATTTTTTTCTTAGTTTTATTGTCTTCTTCGAAGACATTATACTTGAATGAAGAATTTATTAACTTTAATTTTAAGAATATTATTTCTCTCTTAGAATATATTCTTCAATTAAGATTATTGATTACATAATAAATAAGGCGTACCAGATGTATGGTTTCGTCATGAGATCATCACGTGACTTTGTGCGACCCTCTACGTTCCTACTGCTTTATAAGACTCTGGTACGATCACAGCTAGAGTATGCCATTCCAATCTGGAACCCCTTCTACGACAAATATGGCTCTAGAATTGAAATGGTACAGAAGAAGTTCCTACGATCTATGAACTATAAATGTTTCCATTCAAAAGTTCCATATGTGCAGCTGTTGAAACGGTATGGAGTTCTAGATTTGGGGTCCAGGCGGTTATTACTTGATGTCATAACCCTGCATGGTATATCTAACATTAAATTTGATTGTATCGACCTTACAAATAAGTTGTGTTACAAGGTGCCCCGAAGTGTTATTTTAAGGGGGGTGCGCGTGCCTCAACTCTTCCACATAGATATATGCCGGCCGGACTAATGCTGGGGAACGAGCACCTCTTCGCCGTCTTGTTGATACATACAACACACATTTTATGGACCTGGATATATTTTATCTGTCTAAGCAAGTATTTAAGAAAATGGCTCTGGATATTTTGTCTGCAGAGTAAATTAAGTTACACTAAGCAATCTCAGCAATATTATGACAATGATTCTTTTGTTTTGTCTTGTTTATCTTTTATTATCACTTGTCTTTTTTCACTTCTTTTAACTTTTAGTTAACACGTGGACAATGGTGTGGGTTGCATGTTTGACAATTCCTAGCTTAAGTAATTATCTGTATTTTGTAGCATGTAACTGTGTTTTGTCCCTAATAAATAAAATAAAATAAAATAAAAATAAAATAAAAATTATAGTCTTGAATCAAAAATATTTAATTAAGTCAAGAAAAAAAACAAAGTATTTATTATTCTTAGTTTGAGTAAACAGGTTTTCTTGGACTGAGTACATTTACTTACGTTAAGAAAATATTTACTTGGATTGAAACAATTTTTCTGAGAATATTGATATGCTTCGCTGAAGAGATCCTTTTTTTCCGTGTACTTTTTTTCAATTTGCAGGTCAGCGTCAAGTCGTGTCTTGATCAAAATATAATTCGCGACCATATCGAATATGTATTTACAGAACTATAATAATTAAAATCTTTAATACATTTATCTATGTTAGATTTGTCCATAAGAACTTTTCCATAAGAGATTTCTTCGGGATCCTGCCGTTTTGCCGAAAAGATTTTGCCAAAATTTCACTACCCAAACAAATTTAAGCAACCTTTTTTTATACCAATGCAATGTTTGGAATGATTTTATTAAGCACATTTTCATTTGGTCAAATTTTTACTTGGCAGAATATTATCAAGGATAATGTCATTTAGGCATTTGGTCATTAATCAAATGATTTATTACAGCAAACAATCTTTAGACAATAAACGTTAGAGAATGTGATGTGTGAATGAGATGTCCTTGAATTTGTCTGAAACAAGTCAAATTTATGGTTACTTATGGAACTAGTTGCGAGTAGGTTAATTATTTTAAATAATGTTTAGGTTAGGTTAGGTTAAAACTGTGACCTCCTACGCACGAGCCGAGCGAACGAAGCGAGCGGTGCCGAGGCAGCGGCCGGCGAGTGCCAGAAACGAATAGATTATATAGAAAAAAGAACCGAACTATTTAGACGAGGTAGAAATTTTATTTTGCGAAAAATGAATAAATGTAATAATAAATGAATTCCAACTGAAATATTTGACTAAATAAAAATTGGTAAAAGTACTAGTTGGTAAACAAGTTATTGTTTAAACGTTCACTTGCCAAACATTAGGTTTTCGTTACAATTATTTGTGAAGAGATTATTTGCTAAGTAATAATTTGGCAAAGGAAATTATGCGGAACATTGTTTGGGAAATGATAATTTGGCTATTTCTTTTCGATGAAACAAGGGAGACCCGTTTTGTTCTTAAGGAACAAATCTAATTAACAGAGATGTATTAATGATTTAATTGCACCGCTGCAGATCCACCTTAAGGCGCTGACATGACCCAATTGACCAAACCAGGCTTCTTTTAAGAAAAAAAATGCCAAATCTGTATAGTTTGTGGTAGCAGAAAAAATATGTGTTAATTTTGAACATATTTTCCGGAACTTGGTTGTTGCCAAAACACGTTTTGAAAAAAAATCTCGATACAAACTAACGTTAAACTAACCTCTTATCTTGAGTTCTAATCCAAAGGAGAAACCCGTTTCTGGGCCTAACCGTTACAGGAATCAGATATATACTAAAAAAAATTGTCTATTTTTCTTAATTAACCCATTTAAATCTTAGCCTCAATTACAATGGCAAAGTGTAGAAAATAAGTAGATTTCAATTTTTTCTTTTAACATGTTAAGCCCCGCGCGACACCGATTCGGAGTCAAAAAATAGAAAATCCGTTGTGTCTCATTAGCCGTCCTTGATCAATTGAGTAACTATGTGATTAGCAACAATATAAATCGACGTAGGGCGCAGTTCCAAGCAATAGATGTAGGAAGCGATTTTCCTGAATTAACATACAGCGAGCTAATGCTTGTCTCCTTGGGCACATAACAAGTTAAGCAGACCCGTTCTTACTATGGGGAGCACGTGAGAGAAAATAGCTTATGTGTTATAGAATTGTGTAGAAAGGTGGACGGTGACCTACAGCAAGAGCTGTCAACATCGGACTCAACCTTGATGTTAAGAGGAAGAATACAATCCAGGTAATAGGATGTATTTCGTTGATATATTAGTTGACAGCTCTCTAAGTGGAAGGGATGCTATAATCCAATATTATTGCACCCGTATCGCTGGCAAAATAACGGTTGGTCGCTGTGCCTACACCACACTATGAGCATAATATGGTATATTGGTTGCGCACGGCACCAGGGCAGTCAATTGTCTCTTGAACAATTTCTGGATACTGTATTATTATATTGATAATCCTAATGAAGAATGTAATCAATAAAACCATTTATCACGATTATGTTTTCTATTTTAATATATTATTACAATCTCAGATAACTGTAATTGAGCTTGCATCAAATCCCCTAGTAGACAAAACATTAACAATGCAACCCAGTGATGTAAGTAGACGTTGTCTAATAAGCTGAGGTTTTCAGTAAGATAAATCTGAAGTCACCCTCTAAGCGATTTTTATGTACCTAAAACGTCATCGGGATAGGCTGCAGGCGCTGCAGCACAACGCATATGCGTTCGAGATTTCCTAAGTAAATCTGGAACACACATGCGCTGTGCTACAAAGCTTAAAAAATATTTTTTTTTTATTTAAATACATAATAGAAATAACCTAAAATATAAACATTGCCTGATTTCACCAATTTGGCCATTGCTGGGAGACGTGAAAGTTGGGCTCGTGGAACCTTCCTAAATAATCTAATTTATGCCCAAATTCCAGCCTTGTAACGGCAGGCCCAAGTTTCTATGGAGTTTGGGTTTCTCCATTACTGTATTAAATATCAACACCATTACTGTATTAAATATCAACACACGCAGAATTTGAATGCAGAACTTGGTTGTTTTTTATTTTCGATTACTCAACTCAATTTTAAATAAACAGATAAATGCTTCATATTTTGCAATAAATTACAAGCGATGTGTCATCGCGCTTCTCTTTATTTTCTATGCAATCTGACAGTGACCGCGGTTTAGATGTTGTCAGTGTCTTAAGTTGTCAGTCCATTGTCCGCTAGTCCGTAGAAAATAAAGAGAAGCGCGATGACACAACGCTTGTAATTTCTCAACTCAATTTTAAATAAACAGATAAATGCTTCATATTTTGCAATAAATTACAAGCGTTGTGTCATCGCGCTTCTCTTTATTTTCTATGCAATCTGACAGTGACCGCGGTTTAGGTGTTGTCAGTGTCTTAAGTTGTCAGTCCATTGTCCGCTCCGTGGAGCGGACAATGGACACAACTGTACGAGCTGTCGAGCTGTACACGACTTATGGCGTGGCATAAGTCGTGTACAGCTCGATTTACAGACTCGCTGCGCAGTACCGCACCCTTCACCCCCGCTGACACGTAAATTGGTTACTGCGCAGCGCCTCGCCTCATGTTCCGAGTCGTCATAGTTTGAAATCGGGCTGTTATATGGTAGTACATTTCTACTGCGTGTACCGGAAAGGTGTGGTCTTATTTTATGGGTGTAGTTCAGACCATCAAACTGAACAACTGTCTCCATGGGAACAATATCGAAATCGCGAAAAAATAATCAGCCATTCCTTACATTTGGGTCGAGTAGGTATTGAAGTTATGCATGGGAATATAAGGCTTATTTCTAAAACTTATGTAAAGCAATATAATGGCACCGATTCCCTTGTTCACAAACTAAACTAAATTTAAGTTCAGTGCATCTTTTTCTTTCTATTTCATTAAGAAAAGGACAGAAGATAAATTTTAGTTTAGTCCTGTCAAATTAGTAATAATTTTAGTAGGCAAGTTTTTAATCACGTCTAAACTTGTATGGAGTAGTGACAGGCGCTGATTAATTTGACAGGACTAAACTAAAATTTGTCTTCTGTCCTTTTCTTAATGAAACAGAAAGAAAAAGATGCACTGAACTTAAATTTAGTTTAGTTTGTGAACAAGGGAATCGGCACCATTGATAGGAAGTATCTTTTAAGCAAAAAATTGCTTGTACTTCCTCTCTTCTGGTTTACATTAACAATACATAAATGAGAAATTTTACCAATAAATTCAAATTAATTTCAAAATCAAAGTCAAAATTACAATTCAATTAACATTAAAACCAAAATCCTATAAGAAGCGAAAACGAAACGTTAAAATGGGCGATTGACAACCAAATCTGTCCCAGTATCTGTAGTCAGTTTCCAGTAACAGTATCCAGTATCCAGTACCAGTATTTGTAATCAGTCCGTGGTATAAAATGGGCAAAATCGGTAACACGGAACGTAAAAATAAAAACAGGTATGCCATTTGCGTCATGTGTCACTGTCATTCGTTTTAGATCATTCCGTTTCTCGAGTTGCGTGAATTTTTTCCCTGTGTTTGTACTCCCACTGATCGTATATGTGTACAAAAGGCAATGTTTCTACTGTTACTAGGAGAACTTAGGATGCAAAAGCGAGCGAAGCGAGCTCGGGACTTGGGGCACCCCGACTCGGACAGGTTAGGTTCTATTATTATTATTATTTAAACCCTTGAGGCCCGCGAAGCTGGCCTCATACTACGCTTTTTAAGCGACTCAGTGTTAGGTTACAATAATTTTGTTTTTCTCAAGAACGGTGCGTTACTCTTTCATGGGAGTGGTGCCAGGGGGCAGGGGGCACCACCCCCCAACCAAGATTTAAATAAATATCAAAAATAAAATTAATATCAAAATCAAAACCAAAAAAAAAAATAAAACGTAAAACCAATATCAAAATTAAAATTAAAATCAATTTCAAAATCAAAATTAACACGATAATCACAATTAAAAATTGAAAATTCAATTCAAATGATGTTGGTTCCATGTAGAGCAGGGATTCCCAAACTATGTTGGGCAAGAGACCCCTTTTCCAAAATGAACTGATACCTCAGACCCCCTTAGCCAAATTTTTGCATCTTGTACGAACAGTAGGTAGTGCACGCTTATCGACTTGTTGATTTTTTTAAAAGTACAACAATGTAACTTCCTACTAAAATATTAGTCATTCTTATAACAAGTTGGTACCCGTATCACAACTTATACAGTATCTTGAAAGTTACAAATAAGAACTTGTTTTAATTAATAGAGGTCGATTTTTAGACCTCTTCGACCCCCAAAATCAGTTTTCGTTTATGTCGACCCCTGGGAAACCGATTTCTACCCCAAGGGGTCGATATTGACCACATTGGGAATCCCTGATGTAGAGGGTAGATATTAGTTGTTCAGTTTGACGGTTTGTACCGGGTCGATTTCAAATTTTGGGCCAAAAAGCATTATATTTTATTTAATTCTCGTGGAGTTGATGTTAACGTAACTTAAATAACTTTAAAACGACTACTTCTTTGAGAAGCATAAGGGCCTATTACAACGAGTTTCTTATCACTGTACATTAAGGAGATAGGCCTACAAAACTAACCCATTTCTCATTAATGTCACTAGTTCTAAGGGCTTATTTTTTCTAGATTGCTATAAAAAAAAAACAAAAACATGTGCAGGAAACTGGAATTTCATTTTGTAATACCTGTATAATTCTCAAGGAAGGATCTCAAGCTAGAGTAATAATAAAATAACATTGAATAGCTTTTTAAAGAGTTTCTGTATGCATTTTTATTTGTTTAATTGTAATTAAACGCATCAATAAACACCTGGAATTAATACTCTGCCTATCAACCCAAGCGATCATTGATTGTCATGTGTTTTTTAATCACTGAACGCAAACATCATAATTATATTTAAATCCATGAAATTACTACTTTTTGGTCCTAAATTTGAAAACGACCTTACCCCACCCTTAAATAATAATAATAATAAATAAGTATATAAACAATAACTATAAACTAATACATATTTTCTACAACAAACTTAAAAACTATTAAGGCTAAATATGACCCGCAAAAACCACATCGCGATACAAGCTCTACCGAAGTCGCGCTTAATGACACTTCTTGAAGACACTGACATCGAAAATTTTTATTTGTTAGGAGACTATAATCTGCCGGACGTCGAGTGGGTTGCTGGCACGGACAGTATTTTAATTTCTCCACAGATCTGTAGAGGTAATTCTCCCATATGTAGTTACTTGAGTGTGTTTATGTCCTTCCTAAATGCTCATCAATTTAATACTATGAAAAATCTGAATGGGAGAATATTAGACTTGGTCATAAGTAATAATGATTGCACAATTTCTGCCCCCACAGATTATTTGTTACAGCTTGACAACCATCATCCTCCATTCTGTGTATTCATTTCGCTACGTTTACCTCATAGTTCAATGGTACGTAAGACGATAAAAAAATATAATTACTATAGGACGAGTTATGACAAAATTAATGACGATTTAAAGGAAATTAATTGGAGAGACGCCTTAAATTACCAATCCGTTGACGAATCTCTCGACACTTTTTATAATATTATTTTTGGTATTATTAAGAAGCATGTACCTTTGACTACTTGCAGATCATCTAAGTTTCCCGTGTGGTTCTCAAAACCTCTTATACACATTTATAAAAATAAGGCTAAGGCCTGGGTTAGATGGAAAATGTATCACAATGTATCGGATTACGAGCAGTTCGCACTTTACCGGTCTAGATTCCAAGATGAATGCAAAAACTGTTATAAAAAATACATTAATTCTGTTGAAGATGGTATTCGAAACAATGTTAAGCATTTTTGGACGTTCATTTCAAATAGGAAAAAATCTGCTTGCATTCCATCCACCATGATGTATAACAACCAGTCAACTAGCAACCCAGAAAACATTTGTAATATTTATTCAGACTTTTTTAATTCGGTTTATGAACCATCCACTTCTACTAATATCCCATCCACGTGTGACGACTGCTCTGAAAGCTGTACTCTGTTAAATGGCATTCAGTTTACTATTGATGAGGTTCTTAGTGCGCTCAAGGCATTGGATCCTTCTAAAGGGCCAGGATCGGATGGTCTACCAGTAACTTTCATTAGACAGACAGCCGTTAATCTGTGTATACCCCTGCATTTTATATTTAACCAATCTATTTCTCAAGGTTGCTTTCCTCAAGCATGGAAGCTTGCAAATATAACTCCTATTTACAAATCGGGACCAAAGGATGATGTCGTGAATTATCGTCCTATATCAATACTATCAGCATTGTCAAAAGTTTTTGAGAGACTAGTTCATGATAAAGTATACCCTCTGCTGCATAATACTATAATTCAACAACAACATGGATTCGTCAAACGAAGGTCAACTACAACCAATATGGTAACTTTTGTGGACTACTTGTTTAACAACATGGACTCTCGTGTTCAAGTTGATACTATATATACCGATTTCCGGAAGGCTTTTGACAAGGTTGATCATCAGCTTCTCTTGCATAAGATTGCATTCAATGGTATACGTGGTGATCTTTTGAGATGGTTTTCTTCTTACGTTTTTAATAGGACTCAGAGGGTTGTGATAAACGGTTTCATTTCTAACACCCTAGGTGTTACTTTGGGAGTGCCTCAGGGCTCCATTTTAGGACCTCTTTTATTCATCATATTTATTAATGACATCAATACATGTTTTCAAAATTCAAAATTATTGCTATACGCAGACGATCTCAAAATTTATAAGCCTGTTAAAAATTTGCACGATTGTCTACTCTTACAGGAAGACTTGGACAGGTTCTCTGCATACTGTTCAATTAATAAATTACAACTTAGCTTATCTAAATGTTGCTGTATTAGTTTTACTAAAAACAAAAATATTATCATGCATCCTTATACTTTAAATAATGTAATTTTAACTAGAGAAACACTAGTGCGCGATCTTGGAGTTCTATTGGATGATAAATTACATCTTGACGTTCATATTGATAAAATTATAAACAATGCCTTCCGTATGTACGGTTTTGTAATGAGATCAGCCACAGAATTTGTCCGCCCATATACATATTTATATCTTTACAAATCGTTAATCAGGTCCCAGTTAGAGTACGCTGTTGCGGTATGGAATCCCTTCTATAGTAAATACTCAGATGCGATTGAAAAAGTTCAAAGTAAGTTTTTGAAAGCTATGCATTTCCGTTGTTTTCGCACTTATGCATCTTATAGTGATCTTCTGAATAGGTATAAGCTACATAAACTTAAGGCCAGACGTATTATTTTAGAGACAGTGTTTCTTTTTTATATATGTAATAACGCAAGTGATTGTATGGATATCACTAATAAGATTAGCTACGTAGTACCTAGAACAACCATAAGCCGAGGGGTGCGCGCACGACCTCTATTTGCAGTATCTTCTAGTCGTACAAACGCAGGCTTACGAGCACCCCTACGTCGTCTTACTGGTCAATATAATAATCTCTTCCAAAATGTTGACATCTTCGCTTTTCCAGCTAATCAATTTAGAGGCCTTGTTCATGGAACTATTTTGGATATTTGATGTGTATGGAGATCGGAAGAGAAAGGAAACAACCGCTTTGCTTGCACACTAGTTTATTACTGGCCCATGGCCAGCGCAGCGCAACGCGCGCGCTGGCTTCATATATATCACTCCTCCACACTTAGATTTTGAAACCTGGTGACAATTTATAATACTCTTAAAAACTAATTATAATACCAAAAATTACCAAAAGACACAACATAACAGTTAAAAGTATTTCTTATAATCTACCACCTTCCTATTGCGCTTTTGGCGCGAGAGTGTGGGTGATGGTGTGCGCGGTACAGCAACATTGCCCTCGCTCGTACTTTGAGACTGATTGCCCTCGGACAGAAGTATATCGGACTCCGCTGCCGATGACGGCGGCGATGCTAAATTATCAGCGACCCTTCTCTCACTCTCAACCGCCTCACAATCACCCCATTCGTCCCCATCACCATCATCTGTGACACTTTCCGCATTTGGGTGCGACATTAGTTTCGGTCGCCCCTGGTGAACTGCCAATTGCTCGCTAGACACTATTGGTAATGCTGGATTTTGACTTGAGTTAGTTGTACCAGTAATGTCGGGCGATTGCTGTTGTGGCTCCTTAATATTTATTATCTCTGTGAGCTGACTACTACCTGTATACTTTAGTAACTGATCTACATGCCTTATACAGTGATGGTCTAAGTCTTTAATATAAATTTTGTACATTTTATTACCTATTCTATGCTTAATTATGCCTAACTGCCAAGTTTCTTTCCGTGCGCTGTACCATCGGGTCCAAACCACATCGCCAGTCATAAAATATCTTTTCCCGGACTCCGCTGAAGTATCAACGCGCGTAGCTTCGCTTGACGGTACTACTAAGTCGAGACGAGATCGTAGATTTCTACCAAACATTAACTTTGCTGGCGTTTCCCCAGTGGTACAATGCATGGTATTTCTATAATTAAATAACTAGCCTAACAATAATTCATTTATTTGATACAGCGGTAAATTATCTTTTAAAATACATTTTAGCATTTTTTTACAGGTCCTTACCGAATTTTCGGCTTGACCATTACTGGGCGGATGATAAATGGGCGACGTCATGTACTTGATACCGTTAGCAGAGCAAAACGTCTTGAACTCCTCCGAATTTATCTTGACTTCATTATCTGATACCAACAAATTCGGTATACCAAAAGTTGAAAAAATTCCCTTGAGTTTAGTTATCAGAGCCTTAGTTGAAGTACCATTATGCATATGCAGACATTCTACCCATTTACTGAAAGAATCTACAACCACAAGATATATCCTTTGCCCTACCGTCATATAATCTATGTGCACGCGCTGCCAGGCGGCGGCGGCAGCGGGCCAGGGAGCGGGGGGGTCGCGCGGTGGCGCGGGCCGCACGCTCACACACGTGCCACAGGACCCTATCCAACGCTCGATGTCGCTGTCGATGCCGGGCCACCACATCCTACTTCGTGCATTACTTTTTGTTTTAATTATACCTAAATGTGTTTCGTGCAATTCCCGTAGCATTTTCTCTCTTATTATAGACGGTATAACTATTCTATGACCCCTGAAAAGGCAACCCTCTTCGTACTGCAAATCGGACTTGCACTGGAAATAAGGGGAAACAGACTTACAAATTATTTTTCGCGGCCATCCTTTTTGCATGTACCTAATGACAGTTTGGATCACCGTATCGCTCCCCGTTGCCTGCTTTATGTCGCGTGTCGTAGTAGCGGGCGTCGATTCATCCAAAAACTTGAGCGCGTAATAGGTATCTACATCCACATTATTATCGGATTCTTCCGATCTGTTTGTGTGCTTTAAAGGCGCGCGGGAAAAATAATCTGCTACTAAATTATTATCACCAGTTACATAATGTACTACATAATTATAAGCCGATAATGTAATAGCATATCTCTGCAGTCTTAGAGCTGTCGTGACCGGTATACCCGTGTTATTATTAAAAATGGAAACCAAGGGCCTATGATCGGTTTTCAAAATGAATGGCTCACTGCGACCGTACAGATACTGATGGAACCTTTTTACACCAAATATTATAGCAGTCGCCTCTTTCTGTATCTGACTATAGTTTCGCTCGCTAGCGGTAAGCGAGCGAGATGCATACGCGAGCGGTCGCTCATGAGCGTCGTCGTGCCCGCGCTGCGAGAGTACGGCGCCGAGCCCGCTCGGGCCCGCGTCCACCGTGAGCACGAGCTGTGCCGTCGGCTCGAAATGCGCCAGTACGCGCTCCGAAGCTAGTTCACGGCACACTGCCACCATAGCTTGCCGCTGCCTATCTCCCCACTCCCAGGGCACATCGCTCCGTAGTAGTTCGTGGAGAGGACTGAGTACTGACGAAGCGTTAGGAATGAAATTCCTATAATAATTAACTACTCCTAAGAATCTTTTTACTTCGGTGACGTTGGTCGGTTCGTGGCTTAAAAAACTTCGGAACAGAGTTTTCTTTTAGTTGTAAGGTAACTTTAAATTTATTAAATGAACCCAACTCATCTCGCCATAGATCTGGATATTTTTTTAGTAATGCTAGTACATCATTATCGCTACTTACTAATGAGTTAATGCTAGTCGTTATTATTAAATTAAAAGCGGACATGAAATCCCTACCTAACAGTGGAGGACCTCCATTCTTAACTACGAAAACGTTAATATTTCTTTGTAAGTGATTAAATTTTGCTTTAGTAGTGAAATATCCTAATGGAGAGATTTTATGTCCATTGTACAAACTCATTTTGACATTGCAACTTTGTAGCGGGTATTGCGAGAACTTTTCATAATAAAAATTATCAGAAATAACCGTGCTGCCCGATCCTGAATCAAGTTCCATTTTAATGAATTGTTCACCTAAAACTAATTCGATTTGTATAGGCTTTTCAGCCGCATACCTTATGTTGAAGTTCTGGCACTCCTCACAACCCTTGTCCTGGGGCTGCAGCTGGTTACCACTGCCTCCTTCATTTGAGTCAACATGATAAACACGCGTGTTTTTTTTATTACCGCACACTTTTTTTAAATGACCTTTTACACCGCACTTTTGACACGTATAACCCTTATAATGACACTTTTCACCACTATGATTTTTCATGCCGCAAACGTCGCAGCGATCCGAATAGCGGCGGGTAGCCTCGGCACCACCTGCGCCACGTCCACGGCTAGCTTGGCCCTGAAAGTTCGCGCGGTATACTGGTTCCTCCTTAATAGGAATGGCCTCCAAACTGCTGCCTAACAAAGCCTTTGCCTCCTTGGCACACGCTGCCTGCTCCGCCATTTCAATAGCTTGCGACAACGTGAGCGTCGACGGGTTCTGCTCGAACAGCTTGTCGCGTTCTGGACCTGAACTTAGGCCGAGGACGAAACGATATCTCAAGGTCGTTTCTAGAGCGGTGCCGAAGTCGCAATAAGTTGCCAAACCCCTTAATCGCGCCGCCCATTCTCGCAAATTTCGCCTTGTCTACAAATGAGCACTTTTTTGGCTTGAAATGGCCGTCGAGTAATCCGACTAGCTCGTCATAGCTTAGCGTGTCCAACTCCTTTGGAATTGCTAGGTTAAGCACTAGACGATATGTTTCCTCCGTAAGATGGCATAGCAATATTCCACTCTTCACATCCTTTCCAACACCGTTGATTTTCAAGAACTGCGTTAACTTTCCTTTATATATTTGCCATTCGCTGGTCTTGTGGTCAAATGAAGTAAGATTTCCGAGGAACGCTGTCATTTTCACTATGCGTGGGTACTCGTTCGTACACCTCGTCGCCAATGATGTGTATGGAGATCGGAAGAGAAAGGAAACAACCGCTTTGCTTGCACACTAGTTTATTACTGGCCCATGGCCAGCGCAGCGCAACGCGCGCGCTGGCTTCATATATATCAATATTGCTTCGTAATATTTTTGAGTCTTAGAATGTTCATAATTTCTTGTTTTTCTTTTTTATTTGCATGCCTGTTTAATGTTTAGTTTTATCATTAACACATAATGTAATTTAATTGTACCAATCTAAATGTAAGCGCACATCGCATTAATTTTATAATTTGTCTTTATAATATGTGGAAAATGTCGTGGGTTAAACATTTACTCACTTTGTAGCTCAAATTTTGTGTAATACTTTAATGTGTAACCGTTTATTTTCCCAAATAAATAAAATAAAATAAAATAAAATAATGTGAAGTTTTTTTCCTACCAAATTAAATGGACCATCTCAAATCTTCACACCAAAAACATCAAAGTCATCATTAAACTGAACAAACGGACAAGATTGCCGTTAAATCAATTATAAGAACAAAGTTAACGTAGTGACGTCACGTTAAACGTTAATTTGTTCCAATAACTTTCTGTTCGGATTAATGAGAAAGTAATTTTGGTTTCATTTGTAATTTGTACCTAATTCTTTTGGGGGAAAATGTTTCGTTAATTAGGTTATCGTTTAATTGAACAGCGTTTGATTTTTTCCCTCTGTTGCTGTAGAACCTTACTGCAACGGAAGGAAAATTCCTATATTTTTCTTGGATAATAGCCAATTCATATGTGAATAAAATAACCTATAAACTGTATTGTATTCAGTATTTGTTTCTATTTCCATCTTCGTAGAATCGTCGTGTCGCTTTATACGATTACAAAAACACCATTTCGCTCAAAATAAACATTGTTAAGGAAACTCATTCTCAAATATTTATTTACATCAGAAAGCTAAGATTTATTTAGTCAAGCCTTTTTGTCTGAAGGACTACTTTTCTTTCATTTTTACGCAAGTTATTTTTGTTAATGTTGACTTTTAGTTCGGACTTTTTATGGTGTATAGATATTGTTTTCTTGACATTCTTTCTTCATGATACATTTTACTGTATTGTATTTATTGGTCTAATGTAATAAAACAGTCACGAGGAATTTTTTTTTTTTGGTTGGGAAATCATCAAATAACTTCTCCCGCTCTGGGCGGAGCGGGAGAGTGTGTCACCCTCTTACTGACTAAAACCCACCCGTATTCCTTCCGCCCCCACCATGCGACTTTCTCTCTCTCTCTCTCTCTGTCTCTTTATATTTTACACGAGTATGTGTGTGTGCGAGTATCGCATAAAGAACTTCGTTCCTGGGGCCTACTCCATTTTTTTTTTTGGGTGAGAATTCATCAAGTAGGTAACTTCTCCCGCTCCGACCAGAGCGGGAGAGTGTGTCAGACTCTTACTGACTAAAACCCACCCGTATTCCTTCCGTTGCCTATATTGCCAGGGGCCTTGGTAACCCTTTAGTACCTTCCCGCGACTTCGGCAGGCATCGGCCCTAGTGGACCCCTACACTTGTGCTGACGACATCTCATTGAGGCGCGCGTGGAATACAACGCACCGTCGACCCGGAAACACGTTACCCCTTGCTAGACTTGTTGTCAGAGTTTTGGGCTTCTGACTACCCGTAACGATTGTCGAATGATAGCCGGGACCAACGGCTTAACGTGTTTTCCGAGGCACGGAGGGGTCTTGATATGTAGTCGATTGTCCCACGAACCGACCGCGGCAAGCTAGCTTAACCCTTTGATTGACCCGTGTGGCTGTTATTATGTAGCCACGAGCCCATCGCACATAAGTATCGTAGCTATTCCTATTTTTATTGAATGGTTAAAATACAAACAAGAAAAAACCGGCCGAATGCGTATCGGACCACGCACAATGAACGGGTTCCGTAGTTGGGATTACTTGGGACGAATTTATTCCGAAAACATACTTAACATTGTAGTTGAAAAACCTGTTCTCCCATATATCGATATATGTAACCGTCAATTCTCCAACTGTAAATTTAATTTGGTCGACTATAACTCGTTAACTTGTAAAGCATACTTAGCCGTGATAGTTTTTCTTTTAATTTCATTATTTATGTACCTACTACCTACTGCCATACATTTTTTCATATCTCCATAAACAACCATTTACCTTGACAGTTGACAGACACTTGACTCTAACAAAAAATAGTTACACTTTAATGCTTAATATTACATAAGTGAATCCTTGAATCGAAAAGTGGTGTTCACAGACCTGAACGGCCTTGAACGGCTTTTGAACGGCCTAACCAACGATACCCCACACCATTGGGTAGACGAGAAAAAAAAATATCATCCCCACATTACGTGCAAGGGAGGTAGGTATGCTAAAAAAAATGTTTTTTAAGATTTTATTTTAGCACTTTGTCGGCGTGATTAATATGCCGGCCGATGCCTGCCGGGGTCACGGGAAAGTTCGAAAGGGTTACCGAGGCCCCTGCAACACAGGCAACGGAAGGAACATGGGTGGGTTTTAGTCATTAAGAGTCTGACACACCCTCTCGCTCTGCACAGAGCGGGAGAAGTTATTTGATAATTTTCCACCCAAGAAAAAAAAGGGGTATCGTGTTACCCAGCAACTGGGTTGTGGAGGTCAGATAGGCAGTCGCTCCATGTAGAATATTAGTATTAAGCTGTATCCGGTTGAATTGGACGCCGACCCCAACATAGCTGGGGAAAGGCTAGGTAGATTGATTGAATACTTATGTGCGTGTACCCGATGAGGTAATTCATATTTATTAATTTTCTGAACCTGCTTACCATACTTAACAAACTCTTTATTTATTGCGCGCCGCTGTCGCATGAAGTCAAGATCCCTCGCGCCCCGAACCCGAACCCGAACCTTATTGCGTTACAATAGAGTTGCAAACCGCGTGGCCACTGACACCTATTCGGTGTCAGTGGGGACTGAAGGGATTCGGGAGTGCGTCTTCTATTCGGAGACAACGGGGACTTACCGGAATTGAATTGTTCCTGAATTCTTTGAAATTAAATTAAATTGTTTATTATGTAAATAGAATATTGGCACCACTTTTACAAGTCATATTAGAAAAATATAAAAAAATAAGATGTATGGAGTCGACTTTTCCTATCTACAAATGGCGAAACAAACTCAGAAACAAAGTCTTTAGTTTAAACTTCCGATTAAAATTTCTTCACACAAAATGTACTCTGGGAAAAACTGGTCCTTTCATCCGGATACGTCATGGTTGTTGGAATCTTCTATACAGGTTGAAATTGAAAACTTGCGACAAACTGAAATGGGACATTGTATACATCATTATTAACAACTTTTACTAAGGGACCAAAGCTGTAATCCCAAAAAAAAAAAATCTGCTTTTCCTACATTTTGATGAGGTATTGCGAACATAAATGTAGGGGACAGCAGTTTTTTTTTTGGGATTGTAGCTTTGGTCCCTTAGTAAAAGTTGTTCATAATGATGAGTACAATCTCCCATTTCGATTTGTCGCATGTTTTCAATGTCACCCTGTATACTTACCTAAAATTGAAGGTTCTGTTTGTTATGTCAAAATAACAGCATTTTAATAATTGCATAATTATGAAATTATAAACGGTACTCATAACAAAAAACTTTTTAAAATATTTGTCTGTCTGTCTGTGCCGACTAATTTCCGAAACGGCTGGACTGATTTTGAGGGGACTTGCACTGGCAGATAGCTGATGTTATAGGTAGTAACTAAAGCTACTTTTATTAAAAAAAAAACACGCAGGCGAAGCCGCGGGCACCAGCTAGTTAATTATATGTTTCACTATAATAATACAAAAAGTTCGGTACAGCTACTCCTGAAATGTATTCTAGGGACACTCACATAATCACATCATGTGAGAATCATGTAGGTAAGATAATAATTATCTGCTAAAGATACCTCAGACACCAAAACATCGGTGTTCTGGTTCTAGACTCTGTAAAACACGTTAACACATACGGACATAAGATTACTTCGGAGCCCGAATTGAGAATGAATGACGACACGATTTGACAGTTGTCCCTACTCGCGTGTACGTGCCTGTTCGAAAAATTGATTTTTCACTTGTTTTGACGAATCTACTACTTTCGGATGGGTCCGTATCTTTGTTGACGGACTTAGAGAGTAGACCCCCTGACGGGGATCCCCCGACCATACACGTGTTTTATTTTTATTATGAAGGAGTAGGAAACGCCCGTAATTTCGGCTGAAACTACGGTTTTAGCGCAGGGAGTAGGCCCCCAGGAACGAAGTTCCTTATGCGATACTCGCACGCACACATACTCGTATATAATAGAAAGAGACAGAGAGAGAGAAAGTCGCATGGTGGGGGCATAACGCTTTTTTCTTACGTGACGATTTGTACCAGTGTGCAGCCATCTATCGGCCAGTAGCAACATCGCCCGCAAATCAATGTCGCACTTCAAATGCATGCATTTTGGTGTTTGTTTAGTTACTTACATTCGGGACCAATAGATGGCACTTTTTATTTGAGTCCAAAAGCTAGATCGCGGTGTCTCCGTCGATTACATATAATTCATGTTTTAAGGTTTAAAGTTCATTTTATTAATGTAACCAACAAAGGGGATTAAAACAATTGGTTAATGGTACCCGATGTTTTATTTATGGAGTCAGCCTTAATGAATGTAGGGAACATCAGATAGCGTCGTTGTGGGTCACACGAAGTCCGAGGGTTCATATAACTTATCATTTAGCAGCAAGTACCAGCTCGCAAGGTGAGCGAGCAACCCCAGAACCCTCACCAAGCCCGAGGGTTTAACAACCAGTCAACTCATACCGCAACTTCGTACCAATAATTATAACCACACATTGAACATTCCAGCCACATAATAATATTACATATAGACTCGACAGCACCCACTTTACGATCTCTGCTTATGTACACGGCCATAAACAGCGTGATGTTACGAGCAATAAACGTTTTGAGTGAAACGCATAGCACGAAAACATATTCGAATTAGATCACAGTAAACCGCGTTTAACTGATATAAAGTTTAGGTTACACTGCATGGAGCGAGTTTTTGGAGGGAATTTTGTAGATAAGGTCATGGCGTGTCTTCCTTTAAAGGGTGGATTATTTTGTATATAAATATGTTTTATATAAATAAAAGATGGTCTAACCGTGGTTGATTAGACCACCTTTTATTTATTTATTAATTTTACCATCTATGTATAAACACACAAGAAGAAAAGAACAGAAAAATACGTACAAAGGTGATGCTTATTTCTAAAGAAATCTCTTCCAGCATACCTGCGATAGGAAAGTAGATAAAGAGATGTAGACACCGTGTGTAAGATTAGAAGAGAAAATAGAATAAATACAATAAATAAAAAAAATATTAAGAGAATGTACTAACATACATACGAACATACAAACATTGTGTATGTTGGTATCTTGTTGAACTTGGGCCTCAAAACATTAATCCCTACACAAAACACAATTCATCATCATCATCTGCCTAGCCTTTTCCCAACTAAGTTGGGGTCGCCTTTCTGTATAACCGAATGCAACTGAATACCAGTATTTTACATGGAGTGTTGTCAGACTTTCGGGCTTCTGACGACCCGTAATGACTGTCAAAGATCCACGAATGACAGCCGGGACCAAACGGCTTGACATGCTTTCCGAGGCATTTAAACCACAATTACGAGAAGAATACCTGCATGTACGACACTATCCTAGCCTATAAAAGCGGATGGAAAGACCAAATTTTGGTCCCTAGCACTGAGAAAACTATTGTAGTCTTCTCAATAGCACCATATATCATTTGTGGGTAGATTACCCTTCTCTCAGCATTTTTCAGCCTGTTAGACCCAGTTTATTATTCAAGTAGTTTTGGTTTTATTTTTATTGAAATTAGTATGACACTCAAGGCTTGTCTTGCGATTTACAAAATATGCGGTAGTGTTTTCGTAATGTGGTAATTTGTCACTGTGTTAATGTATTTATTTACATTCTGTTTATTTTTCTCCAACCCTTAAAAAAGTTAGGAATAGGTCAGGCTGCAGGAGACGGTCAACGTATCGAAAACTAACGGAATGGTTGCCGAGAGACGGTAGACGGAGCGTTGGAAGACCAACCGCCAGGTGTGTGGATGATCTATAGGAGATCGCGGGAAAGACCTGGATGAGGCTCGAACTGACCAGGGAAGCATGGTACAAACGGGAGGAGGCACAAGCCTCCTCCCGTTTCATCGGAAGCCTTGTCCCCCTTTGTCAGGGAACAAAGCTTCCAATGATGATTATGATGATATCAAAAACGATGAATAGCGTATTTGACTGTTCATCTTAAATAAAATTTTCAAAACCCAGAAAAAATAAAGGCACAGTAAAAAAAATATCTATAAAAATGGCGAAGTTGCGTTTTAAAGACTATGATAGACAGAAACGGCACTACTAGCATCTGACGTCATAACACAGGAGAGCCATAGCAACTTCGCGCCATTCAGTACAAAGATCGTTTTGTGTGACAAGGATAGAACAATAACTTCAAAAACGTATAACTTCTCTATTTTTCTACTGATTTTGTTAGTTTTTTACAAAACATCTCTTTTTAGTAACATACACATCACACAAAATAAGTATTAATTCATGTATTTTTTGATAGTAGTCAAATACCCTATTATTTATTCATGAACTAGCTATTGCCCGTGACTTCGTTCGCGTGGAATGTATTATTAACTTGCGTGGTGCAAATTTAGCTGGTTAGTAAATATTGTAATCTAACAGTTGATAAAGTTGTAGTAGTTTCCTTATGTTCACAAAAGATACACTCCCCACCTTTGTTTCAATCTTTGCAATAACAATAAGTAACTACCTAAATTTTAGGCGAATACCCTCTACTTTAAAATGTGGAACAGAATAGAATACTTTTTATTATGTACACCATAAAAATTACAGCTCATGTAGAAATTTTACACAGAGTGACACAATGGGCGGTCTTATCGCTAAAAGCGAACTTTTAAAGACAACCTTTGGATGAATTAGGAGGGAAAGGAGAGACAATACTGCAGGTAGTCTGTGGTGTACTAATCACATATATACATAAAATATATTAAAATTATCTATATAATATATTCAATATGAATCATAAAACTAGCGCTAAGAACCAAAACAGGTGCAAAGAACTACTCGTAAGAAAATAAAAAATATGTTTAAGGAGAGAGATAGTGTTTTTTTTTACCATAATTTTTAAAATGGACAGAGATTGAGAACGCCTTATCGACACGGGCAAGGCATGCATATCAAATTAAATCAGAGCAAACGTATATTTGCTAGTTATTCAAGAATAATGCATTATCTGGTGTATACTAAGCTTAACTGTAACCGCAGACATGAAACTATATAAAACACATAACTACTCTAATACCCGCCACATCATAATATATTTAATATGCCATAATTTATTAGATAAAATATTTATTCGTCAATTATTACTTTCTGATTACGCTAGACACGTTTTTTATGCTACAAGGTGGATTCAAAACCTGCCACTTATAATCAACATCACGCTTTAATTCCCTGAAGAGATTAGCAGAGGTGTTATACGACTATTCTCACATGTTTTGACGTGAAATTTCACCAGTGATAACGTTAGGCCGTGCCTTCGAGATAGATTTAATAAAAATAATAATCACCTTAAACTATTTAATTAGAAATAGAAAATGTTACAATAAAAAACGTGGTGTATTTAAGTACCCTTACCATATACGGGAGCGGTCTATACCGAATTTTCACAAACCGAACACAAATCCAGACTCCGAGTAACTACTAAGAATTACCATAAAGAAAAGGAAACGTGTGCGGTCGGGGGATCCCCGACAGGAACGGAGTTCCTTCGCACGTATGATTTAAAACAAAAACAAAAACTTTTGACTCTTAAAGGCTCCCGCAGACTAGGGCGACATCGCTGTCGCGCCAGCGATATTGCGCTAGTCTGCTCGAGCCTTTAAACTTAAAACCGACTGAAAAGTCAGTTTCAAGGTCTCAATGTTTAACAGTATATGCGAGCTAAAAGCAATTTCGAAAAACAAATCGATTATAGTAGAATATAATACTTTTTATTATGTACACCATAAAAAATACAGATACAAATGTCAAAATTTCTTTTAGCTTGCATAATACTGACCACTCACAGACGACCCTCAGAAAGTCGCATGGAGCGGGCATAACGCTTTTTCATTACGTAACGTTTTCTACCAATAAACTCCTACCGCAAGCCGCGTCAAAGATCTTCGTCCCAAAATTAATAATACATTGACCCCTTTTACTTGGAATCACCTCACCTTCACCTTTTATCTTCATAATAATTATCCCAAATACCCGAAAATTCGATAATTTTCTCCATACCAAATCGAAAGTAACTGTGTTTTTCTGTCTGTTTTACCTTCTCACGCTTAAACCAGTGAAGTGATTTCTATAAAATTTTGTAAGGAAATAGGTGAAATCCCGGGGAAGAATAAAGGGGTGATACAGGGGATGAAAGTTTCTATGGGAAACCCAGCATTTCTTAAGTTAGGGATACGAACATTTAAAATGCCTTTGCTAAGAAATAAAGAATTACGTTTTTTAGCGTTTTTGTAAAATCAAACTCCAACGACAGAGTTCCGGCGGGATCTCGTGGAGCATACGGTAGAGGTCTGCCCGGCTTGGGCAGAGCACCGCAGTGTCCTCGTGGAGGCGATCGGCGGCAGAGATCTTTTGCGTCCGGCCCTGGTTCAGGCCATGGTACGGAGCGAGGGGCATGGGCAGCCGTCACTTCCTTCTGCGAAGCAGTAATGCTCGCGAAGGAGGAAGCGGGACGGTTGAGGGAAAGGCAAATTTTGCGCCCTCTCACCCTTAGCCGCCGCGGGAGACGCTCTGGGTGTCGGGAATCCCGGGCGGATTTCCGGCCACCGTAGGCGCGGGCTTGCGGACAGTGAGCAATGGGTAGCTCACCGTCCGGTAAGGACCAGGCCCGGGTCGACGGCGCGTTGTATTCCACGCACGCCTCAAAGAGATGTCGTCAGCACAAGTGTAGGGGTCCACTAGGGCCGATGCCTGCCAGGGTCGCGGGAAGGTGGGTAGAAGCCCATGGCAACACAGGCAACGGAAGGAATACGGGTGGGTTGTAGTCAGTGAGAGTCTGACACACCCTCCCGCTACGCCCTGAGCGGGAGAAGTTGTTTGATGATTTACCACCCAAAAAAAAGGTATAAAAATAGGAGATATATTTTTACATCTTAACTGCTGAACAGATATGGATGAAAGGCATACACGGACAGGCCATGACCTGAGTTAGGACATTGAATACTTTTCATCCCACTATTACGTTTCCGTGGGATATGTTCCGACATTCATGCGGGCAAAGCCGCGGACAAAACTATATACTTTAGTTCCCTATTTCCTCAATAGGTATGCACAATAATAGCCTTGACTTAATAGGTCGTGGGTGTGCAAAGTTTAGAATAACTCGAAGTTTGTGAACTACGATTGTTCAGTCACTGTTGTTCATATAATCTATAGCTTATAATTGTTCACTTTACCTTTCGTTTACTTTTAAACGAATTCAAAAAGGTTTTTCTTTTGTTATCCAAACTTGTTTTGCTTTTGGGCAAAGACACCCTCTTAATTCTTCCAGATACACTTTTCCGGAGCCACCTCAAACCAGGCTAAAAGGTTTTTTTTTATGTCATGGGCTCTCCTCCTATACAATCGAAAATAATTATTGCTGAATTGTGACCGATGGAAAGAATGGACCACTGGTCGGCAAAGGCTCCCGTCTATTCATTCCAGTACATCCATTCTTTCCACGCGTGTCTATTACATATTATGTCCACCTATTATGACATAATAGGTAAAAGGCGCGCGTTTGAAAGTTATCTCATCTGATGGTAAGCAATGATGCGGTGGACTCTGGTGCATGCTTGCCTAGAAATAACCTAGAAATGACCCACACTTGAAAACGCCTGGACCTGGGGTCCAGGCAATCGGGTAACGCAGACACTGGCAGGACGTTCCAATTCATTCCTCTACGCCTCATTAACGAGTTACCGAAAACTTTTACCGTAATATATTACAAACTCTCAAGTTTTGAACGAAGGGTAAACAATTGAAAATAATTATTGCTGAATCGTGACCGATGGAGAGAATGGACGGGTGCCTTTGCCCAACAGTGGGACATTACGTGATAGACATAATAGGTAATAGGCGTGCATGGTAAGCTATGATGCGGTCGACACTGGTACACGCTTGCCTAGAAATAACCTAATGACCCACACTTGAAAACTCCTAGCAGGCATGACGCTTTCTATTTCTACTGTCGTGTAGAATAGAAACCGCTTGTATATATTTCTCGGTAGAAAACTGTGAACTGTCTACACGGACACGTCATTTTTGTCTACTCTTCCGTCGACATAACGCTTTTCTACGGTTCTCGTGCTGAACCTGCAGGTTTATAATAATTGGGTAACGCACACACCGGCAGGACGTTCCAATACATTCCTTAGCCCTACACCTCATTAACGAGTTACCGAAAACGTTTGCTGTAATATATCACAAACCTTCAAGTTTTGAACGAACATGTTTCCGTCGAAAACTACGTGATATTCACGTCTCACCACAACTCGTGGAGATTTAATTTTAATGCCTATTATATTCACATTTATTTAATTAGTTGTGAGCGAGAAAATAAGGTATTCATACCGGTTTTATTTTGGCTGGTAGGTTCCGTTGTCATTGTTTGGTTCCGCGACAATTTTGTAATTTCTGGAAATTGTGGTTTGTTATAGAAACAGGATGTACATTAAATTAAAACTGAGGCACAACAGCAGCAGGCTTAGCATGTCACTCTCTTTATTCGAAGAATAGACACGGCTCGTTCTATACAAAGTGACATTTCGTTTCTCCATTTTTGACATCTCACCGTAGAAATCCTTCTACAATCAGTCATCTTGTCTTTCGTTTGTAACGATCTTTGTCTAGGTCTTTTTTATGTAGAAGAATTTCTACGGTGGGATGTCAAAAAAGAAGAAATCAAATGTCACTTTGTATGAAAAGAGCCGGGTCTATTCATGGAAGAAATAGACAGCGTCATGCTAAGCCTGGTGAACTTTCAACTTGTCTTCGATAAAACGCAAACACGTGAAAAGAACGAGTGAGAATCAATAAAGACAGTATTTTATCCGACAATATCATTTCGTCCGTGTGGTGTCGGACGTAAAGAATAGCACCATCCCATTTCTTCTCATGGGTGTCGTAAAAGGCGACTAAGGGACTTACTAGAGAATGGGCAGCAGCGTTCTCTATGCATTTCAACACCATACTGCGATCGCCAACCCGCCTGCCAAGCGTGGCGATTATGGCGGCCCGTTGGCAGATGGACTTGGATTTTTCACTTAGCGTATATATTGCGTTAATGCTTGACGACCAAAACAGTGTAATAATGCCTGTTAGAGATTAACTCTGTCAGAAGGAGTGCTACTGTTACCAAATCTCCAATGATAACGAAAGAACACTGTAAAGGTATGATCAGCAACCAAAGTCGATTCTCGCTTCAGTTTTTTAAGTCAAAATTATTGAGATCTAAATCGGAAAAGTTCCATTTTTATTTAAACATTACTTCTACTAGCTATTTAATGAAATGCTGAAAACACTTTATAACATTATCGTAAAGGTTATTTAAGTTAAGAGTAAGTAACATATAATGTATACAGGGCGTCCCACGACTTTGCCAAAAGACTTTGAAAAAAGGACATAATTGAATGTGTCCATTTGATGTTACATCTCAATGAGACCAATAGTTGTAAATTTATTTTCTGTGCCTTGCCTTATTCTCAATATTTGTCTGTTGAGCAAAATAGGCACATTTATAATTTAAATATGTTAATTTATAATAGGACCTGTCGTCACAGTGACGCTATTTTATATTTTGATTGTAATCAATTTATTACTGATTACAAACTGACAAATTATACAATGTATTTGCCACCTAGTTGTAGGAGATATATTGCTAATCTTTTAGCATACAATATACACCGTGACACTGGTACCTGTAGTGTACCATCGATTACTGTTAGTAGTGATACTAACACTACTTTTGATACGCCTTGTAGTTTAAACTATTAGGTTTAAACTACAAGGCGTATCAAAAGTTGGGTAGACAACGGGTCAGCCGCATATGTTGAATGTTGTACATCAAAATATGCAGGGTCTGTCCGGCAAAGAGCTAGAGTTAAGTTTATTTATGGAGAACTATGATGTTCAGGTGTTATGTTTCATTTTTGATCATCCTCGTCAACTTGTATTGATAATATTTTTAGTGATTGTGATGCAAAAAATAAATTAGTGTTAAGTAACTTAACGTCTGACCACTGTGGTTTATTAGCTAGCTTCTCTTTGCCATTACATAAAAAGCCACATAAAATAGAATGCAGGCCTTATACAGCTAGTCGGTGCGACAAGTTTAAAAATAATATAGCTCATAGAATTACACCATCTATAGTAGAACACGTGAATCCTAATGATATCTATGGAGCCCTTTTTGATGTTGTGCAAAAAGAGTACCAATCTACTTTCAAGACCAAAACCATTAACATTAATGGCACCTCCGCTGGCTTTAACCAATGGTCTACTCCAGGTATTTATAAATGTAGAGCGCGACTATACGTATTATACGGTTTGAAAAAATTCAGGTTTGACAGTCCTTTCTTAGAGTATGTCAAAAATTATTCAAAACTATTTAAAAAGATTTGTGTTTTTGCTAAATCTAAATTTTAAGCGATACAATTAAAAATTCCAATAATAAAGTAAAAACCACTTTTATTAACAATGAAATGGGTAAGTCGGTTAAACAAGAAAAATAAAAGAGATTATGGTCGACAACAAATTAGTTAATAAAGCAGCTGACGTAGCTAAAGCATTCAATGAGTTTTTTGCCAACATACCTATAACTACGACTCGCTCCTTGAATTCGTCCCCGTCTAAAGCTGAAAACCTTTTACATAGTAGTGTGCCTAAATGTAGTCGCTTATTTAGCTTCGAACATGTAACACCTCGTGATGTAGTTAATATTTTTAACACACTTAAGTCTAAAAACACTGGTGATATCTGGGGTATCTCCATTAAACTATTAAGCAATATAATAGAAATCGTAGCCCCCTATCTAGCTGTTACTTTTAATAAATGTTTTGATTTGGGCTCTTTTCCTGACCTCATGAAGAGTAGTAAAGTCATACCTTTGTTTAAATCAGGTAATAAAAATGACGTTGGCAATTTCAGACCTATTTCTATCTTACCTGCATTTAGCAAAATATTTGAAAA
Source organism: Atethmia centrago (assembly GCA_905333075.3). Lineage (NCBI taxonomy): Eukaryota > Metazoa > Arthropoda > Insecta > Lepidoptera > Noctuidae > Atethmia > Atethmia centrago. The sequence continues at coordinate 24,954,650 of HG995385.1, forward strand.
GTTAATACTCAAGCAATTGCTAAGACATTTTAATTTAAACAGCCTCCTTCATTATGAACAATATGGCTTTACAAAAGGTCGTTCGACTACAGATGCGGGTGTTGCACTGCTGAAACACATATTTGAAGCATGAGAAAACTCGCAAAATGCTATTGGAGTTTTCTGTGATCTCTCCAAAGCCTTTGATTGCGTGGACCATGACACGCTTTTGCGTAAACTGTGTCATTATGGTGTCCAAAATGAAGCTCTCAAAGTAATAAATTCTTATTTACATAATAGGTTCCAATGTGTAGATGTGAATGGTGTAAAATCTTCCGGGTTACCAGTTCAGTTAGGTGTACCTCAAGGCTCAATACTGGGTCCATTCTTATTCTTAGTGTATATTAATGACTTACCATTTTATTTAAAGGGTATCTGTGACGTTGTATTGTTTGCAGATGAGACCTCACTTCTTTTTAAAGTAAACAGGAATAGACAAGATTTTGATGACGTAAACATTGCACTCTCAATGGTTACGGATTGGTTTACGACGAACAACCTAGTTCTCAATGCCAAGAAAATGAAACGTATAAAGTTTGCCTTGCCAAATGTTAGGAATCTAGGTCCCAACATCGTCTTAGATAATGGGGTGCTTGAAACCGTAGACTCGGCAGTTTTTCTTGGTATAACAGTAGATGCCAAACTTCAGTGGAGCCCTCATATATCAAGCCTAGCGGGCAGGCTCAGTTCGGCCGCCTACGCCGTCAAAAAAATAAGACAATACACTGACGTTGATACAGCTCGATTAGTTTATTTTAGTTATTTTCATAGCGTTATGTCCTACGGTATTCTGCTGTGGGGCAAAGCCGCTGACATTCAAAATATATTCGTTCTTCAAAAACGAGCTGTTCGAGCTATTTACCAGCTTGGTGCCAGAGTTTCATTGAGAGATTTTTTTAAAGATGTTGGTATTCTCAAGGTGGCATCACAATTCATCTTCGCCAACATCTTATATATTAGGCAAAATATACACTTATACACTAAAAATAGTGATATTCACAATATTAAGGACAAATTACGAGCTCCGTTTCACCGGCTTCATAAGGTACATAACTCATTTGTTGGGCTTGGTATAACTTTTTATAACATGCTGCCCACTTCTTTGCTAGATTTGCCTTTTAATGCGTTTAAAACTAAAGTAAAATCCACCCTTTGTTCAAAGGCATACTATTGTATCAATGGCTAGGTACTTAAACGATAAGAATAGTTGGTCGCTGTGATTAACTCAAGACAATGTTTATGTTCTTTCTCGAGAATTAGCTTACCTACTGACAGGTTATATGAGTTCATATAATTGATTATTTTTTTATTTGACTGTATAAGTCAATGTTATTTAATTTAGTTAAATTTTAATTTATTAGTGACATAATCTACTCATTACAATATGTGTTTTATGAGTTGTATTGCAATAATTGGTTAGCTAGCGTCCTCGACTAGTGATTATACTATTCTTGCCTGAGCAACCGGCAGCAAGCTCGTCATGCTCTCTTAGATGTCACTGCCTGCGGTAGCGTCGGGGGTCGGGTTGCCTCCTTCCCTCCAATATGGCGAGGGGGGTGATGGCTGATCTTTGCGTTATGCTCGTGAACGGGTGCTGCTTGTGACTGGTCGTCTTGCTGATCATGGTTTTAATTGTTATTAGTAATTGTTTACTTATTTTACTTCGATGGGGCTAGTTTACCATTTCTCACTTTAAGCTACAGCAATTGCCTTATGTAAGCGGGCACGCCCTTTATGGCTGGAGGCTTTTGTTTAGGTATTAAGTTCTATTTACGTTTTTTTATGTTGTAATTTTTATCTGCTTGAGTATAGTTTGTTCATTGTTTTTTTGGTATACTGGCGGGTGCTAGCTAACGTATGGCAAGTGTGTAATTTAATCCAATGTTTTGTGTTTCGTAATGTTAATTACTTTGCATACGATTTGTATAGAATCAAGTTTATATAACTAAACAGACAGACGTGCTGCTGGGGAGTTTGTTCCACCACTTCTTCTTCCCAGCTAAAGCACTAGGAAGTGGTGAAGAGCAGGCATTTTTGGGGGACTGTCTTATGTAACTTTGACGTTCGAAAAGTGCTGATTTTCAGCCTAGTTTGAATAAATGACTTTTGAATTGATTTGATTTGATTTGCCACATGGAGGGAAAGTACTTTAAATACTGTAGACAGAAAGAAATCCTGATTGAAGAGTTCATTTTTATTTTAAAAACAATACGAACTGCATTCAAAGAATTTTAAATAAACGCATGTCTGAACCGGGAATCGAAGCCGCTTAATGTGAAAAAAATAAACCTGTAATTTTACTGTACCGATCGAAAGGCTCAATCATAGAAATTTATTTCTTCTGAATAATCACCTTGATTTCCGAATAATCACCTTTTTGTGAGAATCACGCCTTCCTGTATAAATCAAAAACGATTTTCATAATGTAGTCCATGACTTTGTATTAATTAGCTTTCATACCTTTTGGATAGCTGATAAGACAAGGATATTTTCCTAGTAATTTGTACATCAGGCAAAGTATTTTTTTTGCACTAGACAACATTTTTTATGAAGTACCTAATGGCAAAAATTGCATAAAAATAATGTTTGATTAGTGATCTTCGCTAAAGTTTTAGTCATTTTTGAACTTTTAATTATTAAAAAGATCTACGGCATCAACTATGATGATAACTTAATAACTTAAGTTTCAGTACAGTCGCGTCGTAAATAATTTTTAAATTGGCTTCAAATGATTTAATCGGGGATTTTTCATAAAAATACAAAAAATCTAACTAAATCAAAAACTACTAAATTTCACTAGAACATTTGGTGGCTTAATTTGTTGCATTTTAATCCTACCCCGAGTTACCAGTATCCCTGTAAATTTTGTTCCTAACAGTTTATTGAATAATTTTGTGACCATTTCGATGATGTGTAAGTGACAGTGTTAATAAACTTTTGTTGCTGACTGTATCACCTTAATTAATTAGGTGCCTTCATTATAATGTGTCTTAGTTGACTTCATTAATAAGGTACCCTGGATACCCTTTACGCATACAAATACCTTACTGAAGGAGGATCCATTAACTGCAAGCGTCCGGACATTGTTTTTGCATAAAATTATACAATAGTTCATTTACAAGCACTTCATATCTTCCTGAATACATAAGGGCCAGGACACAAAGTTGTATTGTTCTCTGGCTAGTTCTGTCAACTACAAACTATTCTCCGATCGTGAAGACACGCCTTAGTGAGGGATTCTAAAACGCATTGTTATTGGATTGGTCCTTATTCTGTGGACTGTTTATGTATTCTTTTGTTTTATTAAGTGTTAGAGCTTCTTTGGTCCTGCCGGGGTCGCGGGAAGGTACTTATGGGTCACCGAGGCCCCCGCAACACAGGCAACAGGAAGGAATACGGGTGGGTTTTAGTCAGTAAGAGTCTGACACACCCTCCCGCTCCGGCCAGAGCGGGAGAAGTAATTTGATGATTTCAAAAACTTGAACACCTGCTTCGATCAATCTGCCTAGCCTTTTCCCAAGTATGATGGGATCGGCTGTCTGTCTAAACGGATGCAGCTAAATACCAGTATTTTACTGGAGCGACCGCCTAGTCGCTACATTTATATGTAGCGACTGAGCAGTCGCTCCAGTACTTAACCCACCAGTACATAACTGGGTCATGGAGGTCAGATCCGTGAAGTACTGGGTAACACGATACCCCTAAGTAAGACTGGTTGTCAGATTTTTAGGCTTCTGACTACTCAACGGTTTAACGTACTTTCCGAGGCACGGGGTATCACACCACCAACTTCCAACGTCCGGGCTGTTACTAAGAAATTCCCAATAGAAAAACCCAATAACACTTGGCCTGACTGGGAATAGGCGCAAAATAGTAAGTTAGAGTTAAATCGCTTATTAGTCTTTTAGCTTTTTTTTTGGGTGGGAAATTATCAAATAACTTCTCCCACTCTGGGCGGAGTGGGAGGGTGTTTTGGACTCTTACTGACTAAAACCCACCCGTGTTCCTTCCGTTGCCTGTGTTGCCAGGAGCCTCGGTAACCCTTTCGAGTTTTATCGACCCCGGCAGGCATCGGCCCTAGTGGACCCCTACACTTGTGCTGACGACATCTCTTTGAGGCACGCAGGGAATACAACGCGTGGACGACCCCTGGTCCTTATCGGACGGCGAGCTACCCATTGCTTACCGCCCGCGCCTACGGTGGCCGGATATCCGTCATTTAGCTTGACTTAAAGATTGAAATCAATTATTAGGAACTTTTGTTTTTACTGATATAGGGAAGTAATCTATCATCATGACGTGTCACTCAATCACTCTCTATAACACTGCTGCTGCACAAGATGTTGGCCTATTTCTTGTTCACAACGGCTTAGAAAAGCATTACTAAAATATGTTAAAACATTTTGTAGATTATTTGATAAGTTCGCTACATAAGCAAGCGTTTTTGTCTCAAGAAAAATATTTACATAATTTGAATTGAAGAATTTCTTTTTGCGGTAAATTGCTACAGACATCTTAAGGAAATTGCCTAATAACATGGTTGTCGCAAAAGATTGGCGCTCTACGTTGGCTGATTCTAAATCTTCTTAGACAGATAAGTAGAATGTTAGAATTTTCCTTGTAGGCTAAATTCATTATTGGATAATTTATTTAGTAATCTAACAATGTTAGATGTCAGTTGAGTTATTTTCCTCATTTTTTTTTTTTAAGAACCGGGTTGTTTTGTGATTGTCTTCTTCGAGGAAATGGTTTCACAGTTTACGTACACACCTATCTGTCCTCACTTATCTAGCTGGATGAGTACTAATATTCTCTAATTATACAAAGCTTCTTCACTAGCCAGAATGCTGTAAACCACAGAAGGTTCTAGATATGTAAGTAATAGTCTCTCAACTACGGATAGTCTGCGGCAGCATAACATATATAAATAGATAAATAATTATTTGGTGCAAAACAAAAGAAAAACACATAAATGCACAATAAGTAGTAATATAAATATACTCACAGATGGATCAATCCGCGCATTTGTTTCTGAGCCACCAGTCCCTTCTCTGCTCGGTGGAGTTCACGGTGGAGGTCAGCCTGGCTTGGGCAGAGCACCGCCGTGTCCTCGTGGAGGCGATCGGCGGCGGAGATCTCTCGCGTCCGGCCCTTGTCCAGACCATGGTACGGAGGGAGAGGGCATGGGAAGTCAACTCCATTTGCGAAGCAGTAATGCTTGCGAAGGAGGAGGTGGAATGGATGAGGGAGAGGCAAAATTTGCACCCTCACGCCTCTAGCCGCTGCAGGTGACGCCCTGGGCGTCGGGAATCCCAGGCGGATTTCCAGTCATCTTAGGCGCGGGCTTGCGGACGGTGAGCAATGGGGAGCTTGCCGTCCGATAAGGACCAGGCCCGGGCGCGTTGTGTTCCACGCGCGCCTCAAAGAGATGTCACCAAGTGTAAGGGCCGATGCCTGCCGGGGTCGCCGGAAAGTTCGAAAGGGATACCGTGGCCTCTGGCAAAACAGGCAACAGAAGGAACACGGGTGGGTCAGTAAATCACACCCTCCCGCTCCACCCAGAGCGGGAGAAGTTATTTCACAATTTCCCACTCAAAAAGAAAGCCCCTTCTCTGCAAAACAAAAACAAAATACATTTTGGTTTATATTTCGGTAAAGACACCTTATTTAAAGCTCTACAAAGATGTTTTGACTCTTGAGTGGCATTGACTGGGTGGCAATTTGATACACATTTATGAAATTGTCACAAAATTGTTTTGAAAAAAAAGATGGCTTCATTACTTACAATTTTGGGCACGCGCCAAAATATACTTGTACCGTTGTAGGTTGTCTGCTTGACATTTCGTCAAAACAGACTACCTCGACCCAACAACTTAGTTTTTAGTTTAACATCATGTTGAGATGTGTTTGATACAATATAAGGTCTCGAAACTGCGTAAGTGCAAAGTTTCAAGTAAAATTAGTAGCAAGAGAAAATCTGATATTTTCTCACTTTTGTCACAAATATAGCTCCCGGTTGTTCCGAGTTCCGGAGATGTATCTTCTATTTTATTGTTTTCGTGGAAGTTGATAGATACGAGTACGTTGAAAACGATTTCGAAGTGTTTTGGTCTTAAGTATGATCCATTTGGATTGCGTTTTTCTCTATTGAGTCTGGATTTGAGCTGTTTATCTTCAGAGAGACAATCTTGTAATATTTTTAATAGACAATACTTCATCACAAACCATTTTTAAGATATTCTGCATCACACAACCTTTGTCACAATTTCTAGTTAGGTTGTGAGCCTGAAAACTAAATAATGGCGCCGATTCCCTTGTTCACAAACTAAACTAAATTTAAGTTCAGTGCATCTTTTTCTTTCTATTTCATTAAGAAGAGGACAGCAGATAAATTTTAGTTAAGTCCTGTCAAATTAATCAGCGCCTGTCACTACTCCATACAAGTTTAGACGTGATTAAAAACTTGCCTACTAAAATTACGTCAATTTAAGTCAAGCGCTGATTAATTTGACAGGACTACACTGAAATTGATCATTTGTCCTTTTTTTAATGAAATAGAAAGAAAAGGATGCACTGAACTTAAATTTAGTTTAGTTTGTGAACAAGGGAATCGGCACCATTGTCTATTTATTGAAGTGAAGGGCGATGATAGTGAAGGGCGGGCATTTTTGGGGGACTGTCTTATGTAACTTTAACGTTCGAAAAGTGCTGATTCTCAGCCTAGTTTGAATAAATGACTTTTGATTTTGATTGATATATTTATTAGAATTCATTGTTTTTTTTCCTCAGATGTAAATGTATATTTTATATCACCAAACATCGCGACATTATGTATCAAAGAACCAAAAATACGAAATTATCTCCCGGACTTGAACAAAGGTTTTTTTCACATCAAACTGAATTCTAAGCTTCTGTCGTCTTAATTCTTCATTAATTTAAGTAAGATAAATACAATATAAATTAAATGGGACTGGAATAAAGCGATAAATAAATAGAATTAAACATCGGAGAGCAAAATATCAAAACTTTATAACAGAAACTTATTTTGAAGAAGATACAGGCTGGTGCAAGTTTGGTTTAATTAAAGTGAAATATTACCGAGTCAGGTTTTAATCAGTTTTAATATTCTTCGGGAGAAATGTTTGCGAACAAAATTAGAATCAGTTGATTAATGAATATAACTGCGCAGGATACGCGCCTTTACCAGAAGTGGTCATCGTATTAGTGGTTCAGTAGCTTCAAGAATATCAGGATTTCCGGAATAGAGCAGTTCGTCGTGGACATTTTATTTATTTATTTATATATACTTTATTGTACACCACAAAAAATACATGACAAAAAATAAATCAAACACTACAAAATATACAATGGGCGGCCTTATTGCTTTCTGCGATCTCTTCCAGGCAACCATAGGATGGACAGTGATTTGCCTGGACATAAAGTGGGGCTGTCGTTGGTTTAAAAAATAAATAAATACAATATACTAAAATTGATACACAGATATATAGATATATATATATATATATATATATATATATATATATATATATAACCTAAATACATATGCTGCTGTCGTACATGTCATCAAAAGTAGCTGCCACGCAACCATCGATGCGACACTGCGCTAGAGTGCCAGTCAACAGCCAGTGTCACTCTTATACGACCTTTTCGGTGATTCCTAGTAACTTCCTAACAAAAATAGACGGTGCAGTAAATCTTAATAATTATTATAAATGCGGAAGTGTGTTTGTTTGTTAGGCTTTCACGGTAAAACGGATGAACGGATTTGGATGAATTTTGGCACACGGGTAGATGCACATGGCAGCACATGAACTAGAGAAGTTCACGATCTAGGGTTGTTTGATTTGTTGAAATGAGTTATTTTATCGGATTAACTACTACAAAAAATGTAAAGCAAGGCCACAAACGCTACTCAAAAAATAAAACCTTTTAGAGTTTATTTTCGATATTTTTTCATGAATATTCAGAAAAATATGGGCGGTAACATACCTATGGGTGGCATTGTATAAATCTATATTATATAAATATATTAGTTTTCACAGTTGAGAGGAAAGATAATGCTCCTTTACTCGATATTTGAATTGAGAAATATTTTTTAAATGTCGAATGCTAGCCGGAAGTGAGTTCCACAATCTTACAGCATGGACAGAGAAGGAATAAAAATAGTAGCTTGATTTATGAGGAGGGACTTAGGTGTGATTTACACGGTGCATCGCTAGAGCGAACGTACGGAAATCGCTCACACAGGTAGGAAGGAAAGGAATTTTAAACTATTGACTTAAATACGTGATGCGCACTGTCAACTGATTATTGGATAAACAGACAATCAAATGACAATAAGCGTGATTGTGTTTATGAAAGAAGAAAATATCGATATTTGACTTACGGTGAAAGAATACTTTGTGAAGAAACATATTCTTTGTACTAGTCTGAAATCGTTAACACGCTTATAAAACATGTTGAAGATAGATGAATAATGAAAAGCAAATTGTTGATTTTCATAATAGGTATTTTACTGCATACGAGAAAAAATCTATAAATATATTATTGAGATAGTTTAGGCAAAAAAGAGTCGGAAAATGTTACTTTTAGTTCATAAAATAACAAAATAAATTTTAAAATTAAATTCAACGTTTTCAGTTTTTCTAATCTGTTAAAAAACACCATGAAATAGTAGCCGCCATGTTATTACGTCATACTCGTAAGTAAAACGTTTCAACTGTCAACTGATAGTTAGATAATAGATCAGCGCATTTGTTTACATAGCCAAGTGACGTCATGACCACAGAGCAACATGGCGTCCACTGCGTACAGCGTTTTCGTCAAACTACGCGCGAAATTTGAGAATGTAAAATTTAAATGCATTTTTATGGCACTTATCGATTAAATAAAAATGTTGTATTTTTTTTGCACTATAGAATTTAATTAAGACACTTTTCAAAAATGGGTGTAAGACCCTATTGAGCTATATTTATGAATAAAAGAAGAATATGAAGCGAATTTCGCACTTTCCAAAGAACAATACTAAAAATTTGTAAACTACATGTGCAGAAAATTTATTTCTCCCAAAACTTACAGCACGTGCATCTTCATAGTTTAAACACGTTTAAATATGTTTGTTCGAAAAGCTTGTTTAAAAGTTCCACTTATCATAATTAGCGGAAGCCTTCGAAAGTTGTCGAGTAACCGAAAACTTTTGTGTAGTTCGTGACAGATTATCTGTAGGGCATCTGCCTATCTTTTTCCCAACTATGTTAGGGTTGGCCTAACCGGATGCAGCTGAATACCAGTATCTTACATGGAGCGACTGCCTATCTGACCTCCAAAAACCAGTTACTGGGTAATACGATACCCCCTAGTAAGACTGGTTGTCAGACTTTGGGCTTCTGACTGCCCGTAACGACTGTCAAAGATCTACAAATGACACCCGGGACCAACGGTTTAACTTGCTTTCCGAGGCTCGGAGAAATCTCGATATGTAATGGATAGTCACCCATTGTGGTATTTTGCACAAAGCCACATATTTTATTATATTTATACAATTACCATTATATATACCATAGGGCTGCTGTGTCCAACAATACTTTTTATATCTCTATACTTTGATTTCTTGTTTCAAATATGAAATCATATTGTTATGCCTCTCACTTTCTTACATCTTTTTAAACACCGGTAGTGTGAAAAGCAAAACTTTAGTCACATTTAACTTTTTGCACTAAAAACTGTATTTTATATTATTAGTTTTCTCTTGTAAAAAATCTTTGAATATTTTTATTCGTTGACATCTTTCATCATAAATTGTCATCTGTCAGATTTCTCTCTCTGTGTATAGCTACCATGATAAGGTTAGTTCAAATTACATTTAGTTAGGCTAGGTTCGCATTGTAAGCCATTTTTTTAGTTTCTGGCCGGAAATCAAATAAATAATTTGAATACTGTTTGGATTGCTTAATAGAAACTTCTGGAGGTTTTGCCAGAATCTATAAAAGCGGTCATCAGACCTGACAAGAGTTCAGTCAGTCTTGGTTATCAAGGCGCTTCAGTCAGTCTTGCAGATGCAAGACTGAATTGGCTTCAGATGAAGCCAATTCAGTCTGTCTTTATTCTTAAGCCAGTGTCTTTATTTTTAGGCAAGTTCAGTCGGTCCTTACTTTTGAAAACTTGTTTATATGCTAATAATTTATTAATATAAAGTTCTCAAATATAACCATTTAAAAATAACTCAAAAAGTGTGTGAATTGTGACTCATCCCCCATTGCCTCCAGCCCTCTCACCTACATCTTTGGGAGGTCTCTAATGCCAGAAGCATTATAGTTGCGTGACGTAAGACACCACTCCTGCGTGCCATAGGAGGTCGAAACACTCCTCCCGTGGAGCGTGAGAGATGCCGACTATGACGTAGGTTATACCAGCCTTGTCTTCGTGCTTCGCCTCATCCTGTTCCACTTCTGCCTGCCGATCCTATTCCCCTACTGCCTGCTGATCCTGTTTCCTGCGGTCCAAGCATCCCGAGCTACGACACGTAAAAGCCTGGAACTCTTACTCATACTTACCTTTTTTTTTAAATCATTGTTATTAATTATTATTTTTAAATGTGACTTACGACTGGCCCTCCAGCTTATCGTTATATTACACCATTAATAGACCGGCCACGGCAAACATAGCCTTCGATCGACCTGGGTGGCTGATATTATTTAGCCATGAGCCCTTTTTTAACACTATTTTATTAGCTTCACTTGTAAATAACAATTAATGTAATCAAATTTTGGAGGTAATATTTTAACTAACTTCTTATTGTCGTATTGTGATGAAACTTTGTACCTACATGTAGTTTGGATGAAAATACTACAATTTGGTATCTTGGAGCTGATCTGATGATGGATCCAGGAGGTGGTTAGTGAAATTCTTCAGGGGCTTACCCTTCAGTGGTAAACCCTTCGACTTTGGAGTCATATTATAGTTTTGTTGAGTTCAATATATTGCACTTGGTGTCGCGAGTCTGATGATGGAGCCAGAAGGTGGATAGTGGAATTATTCAGTGGCTACTAGTAAACCCCTTGAGTTTGGGGTCATATGATAGTTTTGATGAGTCCAATATATTGCACGTGGTGTCGAGGGTCTGATGATGGACCCAGAAGGTGGATAGTGGAACTCTTCAGTGGCTACTAGTAAAGCGCTCGAGTTTCTGGTCATATGATTAGTTTAGATGAGTCCAATAGATTGCGCTTTACATCATTTCAGTCGAAAGACGTCCACCGCTGGACATAGGCCTCCCCCGAGTACCACCACTTCGACCGGTTCTGTACACTATACAATGAAGTTAAAATATTGGAAAGGATAAAATGCATATCGTATCTAATACAAGTAAATTATATACATAATATATTTTTAATTTAAATTGAGTAGAGTAATACTGATATGACTGAAATAAAATACGGTTTTATTTAGTGCAGCTGCGGCTATGAATACCTTTATTATCGTGATATTTATTTATTAAACACCATATTGTACACCATATAGCAGAACCCGTCAGCCTTCAAAGCAAGAGTGAGCTGGTATCTTCTAGCCACGCTCGTTCCATCGTAGACTTCATGCATCACTTTCCACCAGGCGAGATCGAGGTCAAGAGCAGACCCATTTTGAAAATAAAAAGTTTTAAATAAGTATTAAGTATAATTATATGGTATTAGTAATCATAATCATTTATTTTGCAATAGGTTTTGGTACAGTGTCGGTGTTACCAGTATTGGTATGTGTGTTAGTATTAGTAACTATTTGTATTCAGTAGTAAGTATAATAATTTACAAGGCACATGTGGGTGGAAACGCCAGGAGGGGACGCCCTAGGAGGATATACAGTGATCTAATTGGTGATGATCTTCAGAAAGGTCAGGTGCGTAGTACTCGCAAACGGTGTGCGTGTATTACCAGATGTATGAACGTAAACGAAGCAAAACGAGTATGTAAGGAGTGTAGCAAGTGGCGTTCTATAGTTTCTGCTCCCTAGGAAAGAAGGCGTATGTTTATATATGTACTTATGTAAGTATTAAATAACTTACAATAATTAATCCTCTGTTTTACCTGCTTGGTTAATTGCAAGAAAAACTCCGTGTAATCGCTAAAAGTTAGAAAGGTGAGAATATTTTCCAAATGAGATTGCTCGAGTGATTTATTTCGGACAGTAATGGAGATACTTGTTACAAAGTTTTCAGCTCATTTGTTATTGTTGGAACAGGCGGGGCATGACTTACTTAATGCAGTACCGACCAGTAAAATAAAACAGAAATTACATTTAAATATTAGAAATTCCAGGCTGTAGCAGTACTCTACGCGGGGGTCGTGCGGTCCAAGGCCCTTTACCTGGCACCGGTGAGGGAGCGGTTCCTTCTTTTTTTTATTTTTTGGGTGGAAAATTATCAAATAACTTCTCCCGCTCTGGGCGGAGCGGGAGGGTGTGACAGACTCTTACTGACTAAAACCCACCCGTGTCCCTTCAGTTGCCTGTGTTGCCAGGGGCCTCGGTAACCCTTTTGTACCATCCCGCGATGCATCGGCCCTAGTGGACCCTTACACTTGTGCTAACGACATCTCTTTGGCTCGGCGGCCAGCCCTCCGGTTGAACGCGGCCCAAAGAGTCATGGCCATCCGGCTGGTCCGCGGCGAGCCCACCGCCTCACCGGAGAGCGTGCGGTATCCCCAAGCAAGGAGGCTTCCTTGCCGGATTGCCGCCATGAGATCTGGAGGCAAAAGTCCTCGCGCACATATGGGAATGGCGCGAGGAGGCGAAACGCCGGGGCGTAACTCCGCCGCAAGAAATCACGGCACAGCGAACAGAGCTCTGGCGGGATCTCATGGCGACATGGAGAGTGCATTATCGCAACCAAGTGCTGGGCACGCCACAATTGCGGCATGAAGTCCCCTCTTTCAGGAGTGGCTAGAGAGGCGCCACGGCGTCCTCTTTTTCCGCCTCAGGCAGGTCCTCACCGGAGACGCCTGCTTCGGGTGGTTCCTGTGTCGGATAAGGCGAGAGGAAACACCCGAGTGTCACCACTGTGTGGATCACCCGGAGCACACGGTAGAGCGTATTGTGGAGGTCTGCCCGGCTTGGGCAGAACCGCTGTGTTCTCATGGAGGTGATTGGCGGCGGAGATCCCTTGCGTCCGGCCCTGGTCCAGGCCATGGTACGGAGAGAGAGGGTATGGGGAGCCATCAGCTCCTTTTGCGAAGTAGTGATGCTCGCGAAGGAGGAGGCGAAACGGGTGAGGGAGAAGCAAAATTTGCGCCTTCACGCCCCTAGCCGCCGCAGGAGATGCTCTGGGTGTCGGGAATCCCAGGCGGATTCCCGGCCACCGTAGGCGCGGACTTGCAGACGGTGAGCAATGGGTAGCTCGCCATCCGATAAGGACCAGGCCCGGGTCGACGGTGCATTGTGTTCCACGTGTGCCTTAAAGAGATTTCATCAGCACAAGTGTAGGGGTCTACTAGGGCCGATGCATGCCGGGGTCGCGGAAAAGTCCGAAACGGATACCCGTGGCTCTGGCAACACACAGTCCATCCATCGTTTCTTTGGTCTTTCCCCTACACACCTTTCTGTCAGATAGGCCTCGACCATATCCCGCCACGGCAAGCGTAGCTTAACCTGATCGATCGACCCGTTATGCCTACTGTCAACGTCGATGTGTACGGAAAAATTAAGGAGTTCATCGGCGTTGCTATTCACAAGCATTAGACAAACAGTCGTGTTGAAAATGACACATTTCTATTAAATGATTTGCCATGCCGCCGACAGCAAGTAGCCGTCGGAAAAAGTCGGAAGAATAGCGGTCGTCTATTTGATTTAAACTAACAACATTTTCGGGTTTTGAATTTGTGAACCGCGTTTAGAGCGCATTTTCGATAACATTTATAATTGTTGGATTCGGCAGGGAAGCCTATCGAATGGTTCTGAATAGCCAGATCAGTTACACTAAAAACCGTTAAAAATGAATACCCACCCATTCTTATTCATTAAAATAGGAGCAAATACAAAAACCCCATTATACGGAGTTGAAAATACTTATATAACCATTACTTTTTATTAGTATTACATTTTAAAATGAAACAGCCTGTAAATGAAATGACTATCAAGACACCGCTTAATTTTCTGAAGTGGTTTTAAACGACTATTCACTGCCTTGTTCGAAGTTTTAGTTGATAATGGATGTCAAATTATGTTGATTACTTATTAAAAGGCTCTTTGCAGTTGAGGTAAGGGCTTCATTACTAAACATAGATTCAATTGTTTGTTTGTTTTTGTTGTTAGAAGTGTGAAAGTGGCACCGGTGACTGACAAGGTGTGTGGAAATTAGTTGTCATGGTATGGGCATGTGATGCGGAGGAATGAGGAAAATGTCGTGAGGAAATTTTCGAGTAGGAATGTGGCAGGAGAATCATCATCATCATTTCAGCCGGAAGACGTCCACTGCTGGATATAGGCCTCCACAAGCACCACCACTGGGACCGTTTTTTTGCTTCCCGTAACCGCTGGATTCCTGTAGCTTTCACAAGGTCATCGATCCACCTTTTGGGAGGCCTTTCAACGCTACGTCTTTCGGTACGGCCATCTGTTCTGCGAGCAATGTGCCCTGGCCCCTGCCACTTAAGTTTGGTAATTCATCGGGCTTTGTCGGTTACTTTGGTTCTCCTGTAGATCTCTTCATTTCTGATTCGATCACCTAGGGAAACTTCAAGCATAGCCCTCTCTATTGCCCTTTGAGTAGGAGAATGATGAGATACAATTGTTTGCGAGTTGATTTTAACTACTGTATCTATGTTTGTTTGAAACTTGTTACATAATATCATGCTGTATTCATCGAAGGAGCAGACAGAGGTGTATCATTGTAAAGTCAGGAAAATAAATTATATTTACTTATTTAAATTAGCCGTATATTCAAATCACAACCGTCATTCTTCTATGTGTCTTTTATGTATTTTATTTAATGTGCGTTTTGTTTGTGCAGAATAAACAATATTTCTTTCTTTTCTTTTCTTGCTTTTCTTTCTTTTGTTTTTTCTGTCTTTTCTTTATTTCTATCTTTTATTTCTTTTCTTTTCTATCTTTCGTTCTTTCTATAACACGGAAAATTTCTCCCACATTTGCTGGTTGAGTGGTTCACTGAGGCGGCCAACCTAATGTCTTTAACCGGGCACCAAACAAAACTCAGGGCTGAGACCAGAAACTAGCTTGGCCCTACGCAGCGCATTTGCACTTCCGAGCATTAAAACTAGGCAGCATTATCACAATGAGTTATTTTGACTTAACATAAACATAACTAAACAAGGGCCTAGAAAAAGTATCCAACCACAGTAGAAAAGTCAAAAATGTATTAAACAGACATAAGCTACCGAAAGCTAATGTCAGTATTGTTGAAAGTCGTTGTAGAAATATGAAACGCTTTGATAGCGTTTGTCACTTGTCTACGCCCTCAGCAGTCTAATTTCGAAACAGAATCTAAATGATTTTGAAGTATATTGCTAATCCACTGCTTCATAAATGTTCAAAAAATTTGTCTGCTCGACAACGTAAGTAACGCTATGTATGTTGCTAAACTGTCTAAATGAAACTCATTGCTACTGATACTGTACGAAATTACCCCACAGATTCGTAAAGGCTTTAATTATTATGTTCTATTTTGAAACAAGTAGATGCCTATGCCTACATTAGATAAAGACAGACACATACCTACCACAGAGACATACCTACCTTATTAATTCCCTAAGGACGGACTGAAGATATACTTACAAAAACATTTTGGGCTTCTCTTACTAAAAGCTTTCCCTCGTACTCCTTTGTTTTTAATCAAACGCTTTTAAAAGTTCTATTTCTTGTATTTTTGTTACTTATTTTATGATTTAGTAATAATTTCGAACCTTTAAGTTCGTACATTGTTTTTCAATTGTTGAAAAAAGATGTATTTTTAGACGACTGAGGGATCAAAAGTTTTTGGTTATTTTTGAGAATCTTGTTTAGGCTTGTGACAAAAAAATGTTTAGGGCAATCATGGTATTCTTAAACAGAAGACAGAAAAACTACTCGTACAACTTACTACACAACTCAACTTACTTTTGCGACTTATGTAAGTCGTAAAATACCTCTAATCCTAACTAATATTATAAATGCGAAATTGAGTTTGTTTGTTGTTTCGTTTTCACACTAAAACGGCTGAACGAATTTGGATGAAATTTGGCACATGGGACCATGATCTGGGTTAGGAAATAGGACTTTTTATTCCGATATTTCCACAGGATCGAGACTTATGCTAGTGAAACCGCGGGGCACAGCTAGTTTGTTCTAAATGTTATATTTTTTGACGTTTTGACGTTGATTGTTGCTGAGATAAAATTGCTATTAGATTTTAAACGTTTTTAATTACGGGAATTGGCCTTCAGTAAGTTTATTTTGAAAAATTAAATGAAATGGACATTTTACCTTCTTGGACCGCTTTTTTTGTTAATGTTGTATCTCAAGCCGTACGTACCCTACTTGGTTCCTTATTTCTCATTACATACACGCAAAAAATATTACCTTCGATACGAAATTTCTTACCATAAATTACAAATACAGGACAAAGCCGTCTTGTAAGGCAGTATGTACCCTTATCACATGTCAGATCTTCTGGCCTTGAGGATGCCAAGAACCAGTAACATATTATTATTATGCGTCTAGATTGATCACTTTAGATTTAGGTCTTGTGGTCGCGAGCCTGATAGCTTAGAGCGGGTCTGATCCCGGATCGGTCAATGTTGTTGGCTTTTTCCGGCTCTGTAGTACTAGACGAAATAAAACTCGTTGCTAAATAAAATAAAATAAAAAATGAACACGTTCTGGCCGGGGTGTACCACCGGTGGAGCACGGAGTACTCGCTGATATGGCGGCGTGTACCACCGGTGGGCACATCACACTATACTTTCAATGTTCTAAGAAATTCGCGTCACCTTAAGAGAATGTGTTGTTGTAGTTAACGTTCCCGCCCTGTAAAATTGACAAATATTCATAGTGTAGCTCAGGAGTTGGACATTGTTAGGTAGGACTTTTTGTTTATAGGGCGGTGATGTACCACCGGTGGCCATGTGAAGATTTTCCCCGTAGGACAGGATATAACAGCTCATGTGGGCTCGGTCTGAACGTGTTAATTGTATAATTTATTATTTTTATGACATTTTTTTTAAATTCTGTGATTACTTTAACTCAGACACTGACTTATTACTTGTTAAAATATAGGAAAATCGTCTACTTTTACAATATTTGTAAATATATGAGCACCATGTCATTGTTAGGGTTCCGTACCTCAAAAAAAAACAGAAATCTTATAGAAAACTCGTGTGTCTGTCTATCTGTCACTCCGTCTGTCACAGCTAATTTGCTCCAAATCTACTGGACCGATTAAGTTAAAATTTTAGTACACATGAATTTCTGCGACCCAAACGCGGACGTGTATGTAAACAAATGAATTTTGAATACAGGGGTCACTTTTGAGACGCAAATTTAAAAAAATGTTTTGCGAACTGTACCGTATGACATATCAGTTACTCGTAAAATGGCTTGTTGTACCTAATATATTATTTCAGGTATATTTATCAAAAGTTTATTATGTTAATTATTTACTTTAAAGTTATTGAGTTATTATTATATGAACATTGACCATTGCCCCTTAACTCCCAAAACTACTGAGCCTAAAATAATGAAAAAAAAATACAGAAAATAGTTCTTAACATATAGATTACAGGACAACCCATAACAAGCCAACTAACATGGTGAATCTCTCAATATTGTGCGTACAAACTTACATTTGCAGTTGGAATGTTTATGAAAACATGTTTTTCAACTACAACTACTGTTAAGTTTGTTCTTGGGATAAAAAACATGGCAGATAACATATTCATTGTACAGAACCCCCACCACACGAATTCAACTCGCACTTGCCCGGTTTTTTTAAATAAAAGTCACGAGCTATTCTTATACGTAAATGATAACAGTAGAACAGATACCTACGGCACTTTTTCAAAATACAATGCAGATACAACAAGATAATTATGTTTTTACAGCTTAAAAGAAGCCATTTAAATAAATTGGTACGTTAAAAATCCCCCTTTTAGAATGAATGTGTTCTCAAATTGTTATCTTATTCATTGCAGCCCGACTACGAATATGTTAATAACTACGAATAAGACGAGAATTTACATTTGAATGTTGAAAAATAAGACATTTTCTTAGTTTAACTACACTCGGCGTCACAAAAATCGCACCTCATACAGAATCCTCCCTAGCAGCGTCCGCGCAGTGTGCTACGCTGACGACACATTGGTCCTGGCGCAAGGGAGATCGCACCAGGCGACGGCCGAAGTAGCGGCACGCGGGGTTGCGTCGTAAGGACCTGCACAAGTCTGAGGCCATGTGTTTTCATGGTACTCGGAACGCGCCACCGCCGGGAACCCAAATAACGGTAGAACGTTTACATCGGCGTCGAGTAGACGGTGAAGTACCTGGGACTCGTCCTCGACAGCCGTTCGAACTTCGTGGAGCGTATCCGACGTTTGGCTCCCAAACTGGAGCGGGCAGGGGCTGCCTTGAAGTGGCTCCTGCCCCAATCACTACGCACTACGCGGGGGTCGTGCGGTCCATAGCCCTTTACGGGGCTCCTGTTTGGGCGCGTTCCCTGGCGCTGCGGCCAGCCCACCGGTTGAGCGCGGCCCAAAGGGTCATGGCCATCCGGCTGTTCTGGGGATGCCACATGGTCTCCTGTGCGGCAGTGAGCCTCCTTGCTGGATTGCCGCCATGGGATCTGGAGGCAAAAGTCTGACACACCCTCCCGCTCCGCCCAGAGCGGGAGAAAATATTTGCAAATTTCCCACCCAATAAAAAAAAAATACAGAATCCCCTTCAAGTGACTTTTAACCATATTCAACGATAAGGGTATAACTGTGAGATATCATTTGAATGGAAATTTATTCAGGATTCAGAAAAAGTCTAGAAATATTATTTAGGTATTACCTGTTGCCCGCGACTTCTTATCTCACTTACCACTTACCACTTAGTAAATATTGTAATCTAACTGTTGATACAGTTGTACTAGATTTCATAAGTTCGCAAATGATACATTAATTGCCCATAATCAGCCTATAATGTTCCCACTGCTGGGAAACAGGCCTCCTCTCTGTGAGAGGGAGTGGGCCGTAATCCACCACGCGGGCCCAGTGCGTGTTGGTAGATGTCACATGTCTTCGAATTTTTGGTTCTAGGACATGCCGGTTTCCTCACGATGTTTTCCTTCACCGTTTTGAGAGCAGTGGTGATGAAATAATTTACACAAAGTAAAGCGCCCGTCTGAGTTCGAACCTACGACCTACAACTCGTAAGTCGCGGCCGTTACCACTGGGCCACCACTGCTGCATTAATTGCCCGCCACTATTTAAATCTTTGCAATAACAAAAGGTTACTGCCAAAATTTTTGGCGAATAGGCCTTTCAAGTGTAATATATCAAATTAAATCAAATCAAACGTTTAATTGCCAGAAATACATTATTTTGGTAAGGTGAGATTATAAAACCTACGTGTCATTGTATTCTGACTGCAAGCAAGTGCAAATTTTTATGTAGTTTACATACATTCATATTATATTACTATTGTTCTTGTATACAATTATGTATTGTGCATTTATCCACTATTTTTTTTTTAAGTGTAACTTTTTTTCCGTCGCCTCAATTTTTTTCGTCCATCTATCGCATGTCACATTACAGCCGGCCGCGGAGTAGGGGTAAAGTGAAAGTCACTCGGTAGAGTAGCCAAGGCCAATATGGCGGCGCCCATGGCTCGCATCAGCTTACCGAGTAGCATTAAAAGCTTCACTTGCATCGTGGTTTCATAAAACCACACAATGTTTTATTTGTTTTGTTAGTATTCTTATAATTATACTAATTTTCAATTTTTAACAAATAACATCACGCCTTGTTTCCCCTAAGGGTTGGGCAGAGGTGTACCTGTACACCCACATTTCGCAAGTTATGTTTTTAAGTCCCATGTAATAGGGGGCGAGCCTATTCAATTTTTATGTTCCATAAATACTTAATACTATAAAAATAACACTTTAGAAGCCATTCTGTCAATTTCGCCTTGAACATGAACATAATTATTACCCTGTATTATTACAGTATTAATTTAAATTTAATTTAATTATTTATTTCAGACATCACTTTAGTTCATATTTTTCAAAATTACATTTAAATTAGACTACTTAAAAAAATAAAAACTCAAAATAAAATTACGATTAATTAAATTTAAATATTACAAAATGTCAAAATAAAATTGTAAAATGTTATGAAATGTCAAAATATAAAAATTGCAAACAAAATAGATCTAAGTAATTTATTTTTAATTTTTACCTGCCCCAAGCTCGATATATGGGTGCATGTAAGGCCTCCCAGTGTTGCATGAAAGGTCCGTCTAATCTGTTGGCAACAACGGTAAGAAGACTGGTGCCACTGCCCCGCACGTTACTCGCTATCGAGATTACTCTCTTGCACATGCAACAGACATACACTCGCGAACATTCCCAATGCGCTGCAGAAGCGAGGCAGCCGCAGCAGCGACTTCAGTTATTATGTTGAACGCGGAGAGCACATTAAACACATTTTTCTTATTGATATCTTTATAACAGGGTGGTTAATAGAGTAGGTTGCGAAACTTAGCTCTTTTTGTCTAGTTAGGACCTCACTATGTTGTTTAAATACATGTTCTTTTTTGCATATACAATACAACATGGAAAAATATAGGAAAGACACATCGTAGAATTTCTTTGTAAACCACCATACTGTTTTCCCGTCTTGAGCTAGTATGAAATGATTGTCTGCATTACTGACCCGCGAGGAAGCCACATACAGTTGGCCGTTGCAAAAACAAGCAGACCTTAAATCGATACCAGCAGCCTTATGGGTAATGACCCTTTTTTTTTTTGGTTGGGAAATCATCAAATAACTTTTCCCACTCTGGGCGGAGCGGGAGGGTGTGTCAGACTCTTACTGACTAAAACACACCCGTATTCCTTCCTGTTGCCTGTGTTGCCAGGGGCCTCGGTAACCCTTTAGTACCTTCCCGCGACCCCGGCAGGCATTGGCCCTAGTGGACCCCTACACTTGTGCTGACGACATCTCTTTGAGGCGCGCATGGAATATAACGCGCCGTCGACCCGGGCCTGGTACTTACCGGACGGTGAGCTACCCATTGCTCACCGTCCGCAAGCCCGCACCTACGGTGGCCGGAAATCCGCCCGGGATTCCCGACGCCCAGGGCGTCTCCTGCGACGGATGGGTCTGACCCTGAGGCTTGTTTATGGTCACCGCGAAGCAAATGGCTACCGGAAACTTTTTGTGTTTGAAGCCGAACGGGAAGTTATTGGGGGATAAGCGGTATAAAAACAGTTTCATCTTAGCTACATCCAGTAAGAATCTCAGCTTCAGTTATATGTATTTCGTTGTAGAGCAACTACTCACCCCAAATTTTGCAATGGTACCCGATTTAAAGTAACTACTTTAAGTCGGATACCATTGCAACATTTTTAGTGAGTAAGGTTCCTCAGAAGCAATAGTGGAACACCGACTTTAAGAATAATTTTGTGAGCAGGAAGACCACTTGCAGTGAGAGAACTCAAAAACTCGACTAGAAAAATTAGTGGCGTCGTCCTGAGTAAGGACGCTGTTAATACCATTGTAAACCACTATTGTAACCTGTGTAAACCATTTCATCCCCAATAAGTTCGGTTAACATTTTATTATTGATTGCAACGGCTTGGTCATTTCATGGAGTGAGTATGACGCGTTCACATAACCAAGAATGTTCCTGATATGATTTGACAGATCTCCGAATACTGAACTTATAAGTTCGTCTTTCGAGGATATGACTCTGCCAAGTATTTCTGGAAGCATCACCTAGATTTTGCCAGCGGCGTCACCCACGTGGAGATTTTATGTGTTCATCCAGGTTAATAATAAGTAATAACAGCCACACCGGTCGATCGATCAGGTTAAACTACGCTTGCCGCGGTTGGTCCGTGGATGGGTGACCATCTTTACATACGAAGACCCCTCCGTGCCTCGGAAAGCACGTTAAGCCGTTGGTCCCGGCTGTCATTTGGAGATCTTTGACAGTCGTAACGGGTCGTCAGAAGCTCGAAAGTCTGACAACCAGTCTTACCAAGGGGTATCGTGTTACCCAGTAACTGGGTTGTGGAGGTCAGATAGGCAGTCGCTCCATGCAAAATACTGGTATTCAGCTGTATCCGGTAAGACTAGTAGCCGACCCCAATATAGTTGGGAAAAGGCTAGGCAGATGATGATGACTTACTGCTCAGAGCAATAATTGTTTCTATCAATAAAAGTAAATTCCAGAAATCATCAAATGACGATAACTGTTTTTGCAACATACGATTTTAATAAAAATAAGCCTACATTCTGCTCCAATTTAATTTATGTCTAATTGTTAAATCTAAATGAAAATCCGTTAAGATGTTCCGGAGATGAGCGAGAACAAACAAACAGACAGACAGAAAATAATTCTAAAATTCGTTGGTTTATGTTAAGAAAGAAAGAAAGAAAAGAAAAAGAAAGAAAAATTGTTTATTCTGCACAAACAACACGCACATTATAAAAAATTACGTAAAATACACACATATACAAAGTAGCTAAAAGCCTCGTAATCAACCCATATAATTTTGACAATCCTGTCGATTACGTAATATTTACTCTGTTGCGCCACTGGCAGATGACAACCAATGAAAACATAACATACAATCAAAACAAAAACAGAATGCCCATTGCAGTGGGGAAATAACTACTTTCTAACAAATAAACAATTAAAACTAGAACAATTAAAAAACGCGTCGCAAGAAAAGGTCGTTGCTCAGCGAAATGCTTTGACTTCGGACAAGCCTATCGTCAACAGCGCTGATTTTCAGCAATTACCTACTTGTCGAATGACGTAATGACGTCCCCTGTGTGAAGTAATAAATCAGGTAAGTGAAAATTTTCCACAGAAATATTTTAATTCAAGCTGAATAAAGTATTTATATAAATAAAAAATATATATCTGTATCAATGCGTAACTTTGAAAAATAATTAAAATAAGTACTAAGTAATTAAATTACTCAAGGCGTTGTGTTAAGTGTGGTGCGTATTTATGCTATTTTATAATTATAGTAACAATATATTATTTCGATACAATAGCAATATTCCATGGTAAAATAGTAACGTTTTCAGCAATACACTATAATTTCGTAGATGCACCGTGGGAATTGCGATGGCGGCCATTTGCCAACGGCGTGCATCGAACCATGGCGTTGCCAATGTTCTATTACTCTATTTTTATTGCTTTTCTTCAATTTACTGATACCCCGGATTCTTCTGATTTATTTTATGTATATATATGAAGGAATAAAAATACATGTTAATTGTAAAACAAGAAGAAAATTAAGTTAACTATAATATTTTGCCCTATCTTTTTCATTAAAGCGTTTTGTTTCATCACATAGAAATTATTCGCTTCCGAATAATATTGCCATAATTTTATTTTATTTTTTTACCACTGATCGTCTACTACTGCGCATAAATGAAAATGTACAATGATTGCCGAAAAATTTAAAAAGAAAATTAAAACATTTTCTACCAAAAACTATCATAATTGAAATACGTAACGAAACGTTTTTCTTTAATATTCAAATTCATTTATTCACGTATAAATAGAGTAAATACAATCGGTGGTTTCCATGTTACATTATTTGGTCTTATAATTCTATTTAGCCTGTGGTATGGCATGTGAATCGTTTTCTTAGAAGTAAAAAGGAATAAAGAAATATAAATAATGGTTAGTCTTAGCCCGAGGTCTTAGCCAATACGTGTCTCCGAAATTCATAGTCTTATATAATGTCAATAAAATAATTATGTGCCTGGTAAAATACATTATCAAATGCCAATAAAACTCAGTCATTTCTACGTTGGATTAATAATACACAACACACATTATTAAAAAAAAAAAAAAAAAATATATGGAATATTTTCCTTATTCCTGTAGCCAATCATTTACCGAGTAAATCATTTTTTTAAGCAGTAGCTCTTTAAGCTTTTTCTTAAATTTTTGTAGGGGGAGATTTTGAATGTCTGTTTGTAACCTATTATAAATTTTAACGCACATTGCCGAGCAATTTTTTTTGAACACCGCAGTCTTTGGTGCAAAATCTAACACTAGTCGCTGACCATGTCTGGAGTTACGAGGGTAGACATTATCCCGTGTATAAAC
Source organism: Atethmia centrago (assembly GCA_905333075.3). Lineage (NCBI taxonomy): Eukaryota > Metazoa > Arthropoda > Insecta > Lepidoptera > Noctuidae > Atethmia > Atethmia centrago. The sequence goes on from HG995385.1 coordinate 24,979,031, forward strand.
ATGACGAGCTCTTACAAATAGATTAGGATTGGACCTTACGAACACACAAACTTCAAAAATGTACATACTCGGCAGGGGTAATATCTTGAGTTTATTAAAGTGAGGTTTACATGACTCGTAAGGAGGAATACCAACAATTGCTCTTATGCACCGTTTTTGGGAGAGAAACGCCCGCTGGGAGTCTGTTGAGTTTCCCCATAGTATTAACCCGTATCGTAGCACGGAAGCTACATGGCCATGGTATGCCAACAATACCGTACTTTGGTTAGACGTAGTTCTTAGTCTGTTTAGAACATATACGAAAGTGTTAACTCTCTTGCAGACTCCGTCAACGTGTCCTTTCCAGTCTAGGTATTTGTCCATGGTGAACCCTAGAAATCTTACACTGGTAGATTCATTTATTTTTATACCGTCATATGAAATATGCCTTGGAACAATTTTTGATCCACGGGTTTGGAATTGTACAAAAGTCGTCTTATTGATATTTACTTGTAAATTGTTCCTTACTAACCACTCTATAACTAAATCAATTGTATTGTTTATATCAATGTCAAAGTTATTATTAATTATATTGTCATATGCTAATATTATTGAGATGTCATCTGCAAATAATATACATTTTTTAGTAAGAATGTCAGGTAAATCATTAATATATATAAGAAAAAGGAGGGGTCCGAGGATACTTCCCTGCGGAACGCCGTAACTGTTAACAAGATACTCAGACCTCTCTTGTTTTACCGCTGTATTATGTTCACAAGGTATTTCTACACATTGTTCGCGATTACTCAAGTATTGTTCTAACCATTGTAACGCTGGGCCTCTGATACCATAGTTCTCCAGCTTTTGTAGAAGCAGATCATGAGAAACGAAGTCAAATGCTTTTGACATGTCAAAAAATATTACTATTGTCTGCTTTTTCTTGTCAATGTTTACTAGGATATTGTGTACTAAATCGAATGCAGCAAGTGTAGTTGATTTTCCCTTTTGGAAGCCATACTGTTCATTCTTAATTAATTTGTACTTATTCAAATACGAAGATAATCTTTTATGCATAGCCTTTTCAAATATTTTAGACATGATAGGGATTAAAGTTATGGGTCTGTAGTTGCCCATTTCTGTTTTCTCTCCTTTTTTATGCAATGGCTTGACTACTGACTTCTTTAACCGGCTAGGGAAATTTCCTTCCTGGAAGGATAAATTTATCAGGTATCCGAGCACGGGGACAATACTGACGACACATTTTTTTAAAATATCGGTTGTAATACCATCATAACCGACAGAACTTGTATTGTTTAAGGACATAATAATATTTACAATTTCAATGTCTTCTATCGGTGTAAGAAATATGGTATTGTTTGTACGGTTTTTATTTGTATTTTGTATGTTATCATTATTACTGTTCGATAGTTGTATTAGGTAATTATTGAAATGATTTGCTATGTCATAAGGATTGGTTACCATACCATTGTCAGTTTTTATTTCATTTATGAACTCTTGAGTGGCATTGTATCCCATATCATCATTAATGACTTTCCACGCAGCTTTACATACATTTTTAGATTTTTCAATAAAATTGTCATTAGTGATTTTTTGCGACTTTGATATACAGCGACGCAATAAGTTTGAATAGTTGTGGTACTTAGCTTTATTTTCTTTTGTTCGCTTAGCGTAAAATTTAAATCTTAAATGTCGCTTGGTTTTACAGCTGAGTCGTAGCCCCTTAGTAATCCATTTTATATCCCTATACTTTGTGGTAATCATTTTCCTAATTCTTGGGAAACATAATTCAAAAAATAAGCACAAATCGTCATGAAAGGTATTAAAGGCTGAGTTCAGGTTAGGCTGTTTGTAAACACTGTCAAAAGTTAACTTGTCTAGAATTTCCCGAAATTTTCGAATATTATCCTGACAGAAGTCTTTCTTTGTTATATAATATTTCGAAGACTGAAAGATTTTGGTTTTTATTGTCACGTCTAACATCTGTGCTGTGTCGTGGTCGGAAAGTCCTAGTTTCAATATTTTACTAGACGCTTTTTTAACGTTACTAATTATATGATCTATGCAGGTATTTAGTCTTGTTGGCTCATTAATATGCATTGTCAGATTATAGTTATGTATGATGTCCTTTAAATTTTTGACAGCTTTACATACTTTGAGCGTGTTAATATTAATATCACCTGCAAGAACAATTTTATGTTGGTTGTATTTGCTGTTAAATAATAATTTATATAACAGCGTATCAAAATGCTTTAAAAATAACTCAACATTTGATTGAGGTGTACGATAAATACATATTATCACAATTTTTAAACTTGGTACCTCTATTCCACAGCATTCGAAGATCGTTTCACGAGCAAAGTTTTGTAAAATATTTATTTCTTTGTAGAATATACCCTTCTGAATGTATACGCAAGTACCGCCTCGCCTTTTTTCCCTACAGTATGTTGATGCTAAGTTGTATCCAGTTATTTTGGCATTTTTTATATCATTTTTTCCTAAAAATGTTTCACTGAAACATAGTACATGTGGGATGATTTTTGTTACCTGTAAATTTGTGAGAGTCAATTCAAGAATATCTTTTTTGCATATTAATCCCGCTATATTCTGATGCAAAATATGAAAAAACGATGTATTATTTTTTTTGTGAACGAAAAAAGTCATCAATATTTGACTCGCATTTTTCTGCTGGCACGGTTTTAGTACTTTTTACAAAATAATACGGGATTGTACCAATTTTTGGTTTGTTTTCCGATGATATTCTCGAATTTACTTCAGTACTGGTGTGTTTATCATGTTGAGTTTGCAATTGAAAATAATAGGGTATGGTACCTTTCTTTGGAAAACTGATTTTGTTTTTGATTTTCTCGGTGGGGATAGTTACTGGCCACGTAGTATGTACATCTTTGGGAGTTCTATTATTGTATGTCAAATATTTTTGCTTGTAGTCAATAAAGTCAACTCCCAAATTTATTTGTTTACAAAGTTCATTATGCTCATCCTTGTCATAATAATCAAAGTATGTGACAATATTGTCCCTATCGTACCCATTTCCTATACTCAAGTCTATAAATTGACAGTTTTTGAATTCTTTACAAACTAATTTTAGCATATTATTCAATATTTTTTCATTTAAATATTTACTGCTTATAATACTTCTTACAAAAACCTGTCGATCTTCAAGGAGTTTTAAAGCAGCTGAGATTTCTGCCATCACGTGTGTGGGATTTACATCATGTTCTCCTATAGATAATATAACTCGGTCATCTTCTTGAATTTGAGAATGATGTTCTTGAATTGGTTTTAATATGTCTTTGGCTCTAGCCCCAGGTTATATTAATCCAATAATAGAATATTTTCGGTGTTTTTTTCCTAGTCGTGAATTTATCTTTGATCTGTGATCAATGAAAAAATCGTAGAATAACAGTGCTGTCAACGGTTTTTTTTTGGGTGGTACATATCACATGATCTGACCAAGATTATGTCTGGACTTTAAAAGAGACTGTGACCTCTGAGTTTGTTTCGGACTTTTTTCTCAGAGTAGTCAGATAGGAAACGCCGAGCTCATCTAGTTTTTTTTCTAAATATGATTGACGTGTAAAAGTGTTTGTACAAACCTACTTACAGAAAATAAAATCATTTCGTCGTTTCATTTCATTTCATCACATTATCAAATAACTTCTCCCGCTCTGTGCGGAGCGGGAGGGTGTGTCAGACTCCTACTGACTAAAACCCACGCGTATTTCTTCTGTTGCCTGTGTTGCCAGGGGCCTCGGTAACCCTTTCGAACTTTACCGCGACCCCGGCAGGCATCGGCCCTAGTGGACCCCTATACTTGTGCTGACGACATCACTTTGATGCGCGCGTGGAATACAACGCGCCGTCGACTCGAGCCTGGTCCTTACTAAATGGTGAACTACCCATTGATCACCGTCCGCAAGCCCGCGCCTACGGTGGCCGGAAACCCGCCCAGGATTCCCGACGCCCAGGGCGTCTCCTGCGGCGGCTAGGGGCGAGAGGGCGCGAAATTTTCCTTTCTCTCAACCGTCCCGCCTCCTTCTTTGCGAAAATTACTGCTTCGCAGAAGGAGGTCACGGCTGCCCATGCCCTCTCAATCCGTACTATGGCCTGAACCAGGGCCGAACGCGAGAGATCTCTGCCGGTGATTGCCTCCACGAGAACACGGCGGTGCTCTGCCCAAGCCGGGCCGACCTCCACCGTAAGCTCCACCGTGTCCTCCAGGCAATACACACAGTGGTGACACACGGGCAATTCCTCCCGCCTTATCCGACACAGGAATCTCCCGAAGCTGCCGTGTCCCGTGAGGACCTGCGTCAGGCGGAAGGTGAGAACGCTGTGGCGCCTCTCTAGCCACTTCTCAAAGAGGGGACTTATCGCCGCAATTGTGGCATGCCAAAGTGTTGTCAAGTTAGTGGGATTTCCAATAAACCTGGAATTGGTATTCCCTTAGTTGCGGACAAAACTTTGCTTTTAGTGGCAGGTGGGTTTGTCTAGTGGTTAGTCTAATTCTATTTGTAGAAAACAATACAATCAACCACTTAACTTTTCACTGGAGAAAATAGTATAATAACACGATAATGGCATGTTTTATTGTTTGCCTAGAACCTATCTCTGGAGGAAAGGGTGTTGGCGCAGCCTGGGAGAGGTCTATGTCCAGCTGTCGACTGTTATAGGCTGAGTTGATAATAGTAGGATGTTAAAAAATGGACAATGATCATTATGATGTGTTTTATTTTTATTCAATATTAACCAATGGAGGTGGGCTTTTTGACACAGTTAAGAATCAAGCAGCATCGCTTAATTATGAATATTATTTCCTTGGGAAAAAATTCTATATAGTCACATCATACATTTTATGTATACCTAACTAATGTCTAATATAAAAATAATAATAATTCAAGTAAATCCTCATTATATTCCATCATCCATTACATCCATTCGCAAATTATTTAATAAGCCGGAGAGGCTTATGTTAGGCTTATATTAAGCACTTCCATGTGCTTTATAGAACAGCATTATTCAGCTCTAAACAACAATTAAGTGCCTACAATTCTGTTGATGGATGAAGCATACTTGACTAAAAGTAACTAAACAAAGATACTTTCTAGGTAGTAGGTTAGATATGTATGTTTATATGGTACCTATGTTTGATGGTGCCTTACCTATGTTTTGTATTCACCTGTAACAAACAATATGTGTGTAACCAGTTTAACATTGTTGCTGTGTTTAAGATACAATATTTAGGTAGGTACCTCTATTGGCCATATTCAATGTACAACACTTGAAAGAAAATAATATTGATATTAACTTGAACAGTGAACATGGTTTGTATATTCATCGATGTCCTTACATAAACCGTTGACATAAACTTCTTCAAATATTACTTCCTGTTTAAATTTATTGCTTTTCTAATGAAGTAAAAACTCGACTGGGTTGCTAAGCTTGTGGCTTATGATAAGCTTACGAGGTACTTTGTCTTTCGTTAAAATGCCACCAAAATACCGCGATTATAAAATATCATAATAAATATATCTTTAGTTTAGGTTTTAGGCGCTTGTACCAGAAGAAAACTTTCACAATAAACAAACTTATTTTTATTTAAAAAAAAAAAAAACAATATTAGAAAAAACTGACCTCGCAGCCTCTATGCTTAGTAGGGGTCCACTAGGGCCGATGCCTGCTGGGGTCGCGGGAAGGTACTTATGGGTCACCGAGGCCCCCGCAACACAGGCAACAAGAAGGAATACGGGTGGGTTTTAGTCAGTAAGAGTCTGACACACCCTCCCGCTCCGCCCAGAGCGGGAGAAGTTATTTGATGATTTCCCACCCAAAAAAAAAAAAAAAAGCCTCTATGCTTAAGATACCACTAATATTGATTTATCATTGAGATTTTACACTTACATTTTTTTTAAATAATTGTGGAGATTATACAATAAATTCTAAAATATGTGGAACAGAAAACGTAGCGGCCAGAGGGTTCTCTTCGTTTTCAATACGACTACCTACAGCTGGTTTAATGTTAATGTTTCAAATTTACATTTCGGTTACACAACTCGAAAAATAGACATATACCCAATTTTTCCTGGGTTATCATTCACTATAGCTTCTCAAACAGACTGCAGTTGGTTTCACACAATAGTGGAGTCACGCAATTCGAAAGTCTTAAAATAAAGCAAACTGCGATCGCAATGAAGCAAATTAGTGTGAATCGTTTGCCAAAATTGCGTCGCGCAATTTATTAGGCTGCAGCTATGCGTATTTTTACAACAATTTTTGTAGACATTAATTAACATTGTAGAGAGAAATGTAACTATTGTTAATTAAAGGTCGTTAACCATAGTTTCAATAGATACCAATATTAACTAGGTTTAATGCATGCGTCAATGCCTGGACTATGTCGACACTCTTGCGCCTTCCCATCTTCCTAGGACGGCGGGTTGTGCTGGGGCGGGAGCAGAAAACCTCAAACTGCGCAAATATACTAACCTTATTGGGAGCTATATGTTTGAACCGTTTGGGGTTGAAACACTAGGGCCTTGGGGTCCGAGTGCTCATCGAGTATTTCGGGAAATCGCCAAACGGTTGGTAGATTCTTCACGTGACCAGAGGGCTGGCCTTTTTTAGCCCAAAGAATCAGCATTTCCAACCAACCTGGCAACGCTGCCAGCCTTTTGGGCACTTTTCCCTTTGACAGCGATGCGGACGAATTTTTTGATGCCCAATGAGCTCTTCCGCCTTTTTGTTATTCTTATTATATACTTGTACATCTTGTAGGTATTTTTTAAGATTAGTATATCTATATAAATTTAATTAATTATTAATAAATAATTTAACAAATGTATAATTAGGTATATGTATTAAATTTAAAGTTTTTAATAGGTATATCTCCGTTTAAACTTATATTTTATTAAAAATTTTGATAATTAAAAAAATAATTTAAATAATAAAAAGTTTATTTCAAACGATTATAGCTGCAAAAGTATAAACTGTAGCGCAACTAACAACACCCTTCCCCAGATACAGAATGGAATAATGTTCTATGCAAAAAGTGCTTAATAGGTAATTAAGTTAATTTAGATTTAGTTAATTAATAATAAAAAATAAGATAAAAATAAACAGTACAGGACATATGATTTGGGATGTATTTGACGTTGCGTTATTGTGGTGAGTGTAAGGTGAATGGGTGTGAGGGTGAGTGTTAATGAGGTGTGCGAGGGGTGTTTGTGGTGTTTGTGGCATGTGTTGTGTGTGGTTTTGTTGGGGTATGTGAGGGAGTGATGAGTATTTTTAACTTCCACGAGTTTCTGTTTCATCATAATTTCATCATCTTTTAGAGGAAGAGGAGGGCCAATGAAAAAAGGGAGTTAATGATAGCGTGACGGTTGACAGGGGAGAATGGAAGAAGACAACGTGTTGCACCGACCCCAAGTAACATGGGACAAGGGCTGGAAGATCTTCAATTATACAATTATAAAACGTACTGCTTGAACTGTAAAAAAAAATATCATAGAAACTGATGGAATACATCGACATCTCTAGTCTCAAGTTTTTCGATGACCCCAGGTATCTATTATGTGTGTCATACCGATATCTCTTGGTAACACTGGATCTTGGACAGACAGATATATACTTTAAAAAAAACTTAACTATTGTTAAGTAGGTACATATCTGCTTTACCCTTCGGGGATCACAGGCGTGATGTTAACTTATAATTATACTTAAAGTCACAACTACATCTAACTAGATGTTAGTCATCTCAAAAGCTAGCTTAGTGATTCGCAAAAACCGCTTGCAGAAGATTTTCAAGGATTGCTTCAGCTTATCAATTGAGTGTCAGCTGCTGAGTAGCGATATTTAATTCGAAGAAGGTTTTAAACGAAAGCCGACTTCAGATTCCGATCTAGGTTTAAGAGCATGTAAGATTTGTGTCTGTAAAAGTAGCTGTTTTAAGTTAAATTATATTTGGTAAAATTAAAAAGTACCACATTTAATAGACATATGACAAGTCAATATAATGAAAGGTCCAAACAGACAGATTATCCTATTGATATTGTGCACTCACCTCATATATATTTAAGTTGCTGAGAGGGAAGGTGCATAATGCAGTTATTTTAGGGCAGGTGAGACTGTGTATTCCGGACAGGTACGTGTGGCGACGACGGCAGCCGCCACTGCAGTGGAACCGCGCTTTTTTTTTTTTTTTTTATGGCATCTCGTAGTTGACCTTGAGAGGTCGTGACTACTTAACCGGACTTTCCTGTGGCTGCCTTAAGCGAACTCAAAGCCTCCAGCCAGGGGCGAATTTCTTATAGTACTAAGCGACTGCACGCTAAGGGCACCCCCTGTGGGGTACGGACCTCGGCTTAGGGCGTCGCTGGGGGGAGGACAGCAAGATGGGACAGGCTGGATCTGGTTAATATTATTATTATTAATCGGGGAATTTAAAGCTACAGGCTCAGCTGCGGCGCGGGCTGGCACTTCTTCGAGCAAGGGTCGGGGGGGACAATTACTTCGGGGTTTACGCGAGGGACCTCGGCGGCGAGGTCGGAAAGTAGGTCGGTGTGAGGGTGGAACCGCGCGCGAGCACCAAGCTTTTAAGGGAGGCGCCACTGACGCGTGCACTCCGCACGCTCAACCTCATAGCGGTTGAGATGGACTTATTCTGTTGTTCTCTGAGTGAATTCACAAGGAATGCATTGTTCGTAATTTGTTACAAATAGACTGATTGAGTTAGGAAATTAGTAGATATTGATTAAGTTAGGATAGGCGTATTTATCGCATTGGGTTTTTCCTGTAATGGTAGATGTAAGAAAATAAATAAATAAATAAAAATAAAAACATTCTACATGAGTTTCGCTTCATACAGGCGTAGGGAACGCCGTTAAATTTATTAATATTCATTTAAACAGTATGAAGAGTGTACGTCTCAAACAATCAATCAACTCAGCCTATAACAGTCCACTGCTGGACATAGGCCTCTCCCAGGCTGCGCCACAACACTCTGTCATCCGCCTTCCGCATCCAGTCTATCCCAGCCACTTTTTTAAGGTCGTCGGTCCATCTAGCTGAGGGGCGTCCCACACTACGCTTGCCGATACGCGGTCTCCACTCCAGGACTCACCTGCTCCAACGGCCATCGGTCCTTCGACGAATATGGCCAGCCCACTGCCACTTCAGCTTGCACGTGTACGTCTCTCAGTCGTCTCTCGTCGTCAGTGTACGTCTATATAGTTCAAATTGGTTTGTTTTGTAGTGTTTTGTAGTATTCTGGATTTGGGTCTACTAGACACACTTCTTGATGTGTAACATCTTTTCTCTCGTTTTCTGTGGGAGTGACAACAACGGCAGTGTGTAGACAGGAAGTGACAGCTTGAGCATGGAATTAGTAAGTATACTACTCGTATATAGATTGTAAGTAGAGGGGGTCGAACTTCAACCAGTGGGCGACCACTAGTAATGAATAATTATTCGTATTAATATTTCAGTATTTTAGCTTTTTAAATTCTGAGGTTATTTTCTGTCGCTGCTCAGTTGCTTATGACGAAGGTGAGATGCGTCATATCATCATATGCGACTACTGTAAGATTCCCTAGTTTTTTTTTTTTAATTTCTCCGTTGTCTCTAATATTCATATTATGTTAACGTCTTGCATACTTGTTATTTGCATGGGTACTAAAATGTTAATTATATAAATAAAAAAAATATATCCCATGTCGATTTTGGCTACGGTGACTATTACTGTTTTTGATGACTATCAGTCACGATAGTGTGGTCTTATGAGGCCTAATAAATTGGTGACGGTATTGGAAGTTGTATAATAAAATATTAAATAAAAAATCCTCATTATTTCATACATACCCCTAACATGAAAATGGCGGAACGAGCTAGTTTTGTATAGTTCACATGAGCCCTGGATCGAAAGAGCTGGAAGTCATGGGGAGAGCCTTTCCCCAGCAGTAGGATGATGCAGGCTTACAGTGGAAGTAACCCCTAATAATACCGTAAATACCAAGTTACGATTATACTAATTTCATGCACAAGGAAAGGTGAACGGCAGATTTCGTACCGCTTACTTATTTGTTGTTTTGTTATAGAATTTGTACCACATATTAAGCCAACTCAGCCATTATTTTCATGTAAGTGTACTATTTTTATAAGTTCGGATTAATTAATAATATAAAATAAAAGATTTTAATAACTACACGTAATTTAGTCGTAAACTAAACGCAGTTATGTTGGTATTTAAGCTATGCTTGCCATGAGGGTATTACCCGGCCTGCCCCTTCTTAGATGAAGTAATACATATTAAGAATTAATTAATTATAAATAAAATAAATGTACTTAAAAAAACTATTAACGGTATTGTTTTATTTACCTACACTCAAAACCCCATCAGGACTTCATCATTATCAAACTGTTGCAGTCAGTTGTTGGACATAGGTATCTCCTAATGCACTCCGCTGAGTAGGTACGATTCTCATCTCAATTTACCTACTTGATAGTAAGTAAAACACTACAAAAATAGCGACAACCAATCTAGAACATACACTTTATTACCGAAACAATGTTTATGTGCCTTTATTTAACAATCTACATTGGTACTAGTACATAACCTTAAAAAATAAAACTGGTTATAACTTTTTCTTCCCAAGTTCTAAAAAACCAAGAATTTAAAAAGGGCTTGTCTATCGTATTAACTACCAGTTAAAACAGAAAATATCCCAAAACACGAAATTTTACTAGCGGTAAGAAGTTCCCATACAAGCCTGCCGTTCGCCTTTGTAACAAATATTGAAAAAAGTATAAATAATATATATACATATATATATATATATATATTTATAATTTAGACTGAATTCATAACATGTTTGTAGATTAAAACTTATGAAACTAGTATTAGTACAATATAATTACTTGCCTAAGGTGGATATTATTAACCCAGTGCTAGACGTAACGCGTGTCCAGCCTATCCGCAGTCCTGCCGGGGTCGCGGGAAGGTACTAAAGGGTCACCGAGGGTTTTAGTCAGTAAGAGTCTGACACACCCTCCCGCTCCACCCAGAGCGGGAGAAGTTATTTGATGATTTCCCACCCAAAAAAAAAAAGCCTATCCGCAGTAACAGTTAGGATGCTGTTGGTGCTGGCACGCAAGCTGCCGAGCGGCGCGGCGCATCGCATATATGCAGAGCATAGCGTGGAAGCCGTGAACATGTGCGTCCATGAACATGCCTGTCGCCCTGCACCAGCGCAGCACCAACAACGCCCACGCGTATTGGACGCGCAAGGCGCTGAATGATCTTTGCGTATATTGAGCCCACAAGCAGCACGTGTACAATGATAAACAATACGATGAGAACAGGGTTATTTTAACCTGAGCATTACAAGTCAAACTCAAACTCAAAGCATTTATTTCAATGAAACCATTTAACATTTTCTTTTGAATTGTCAAGGTTTCGGTCAGTTAGAAATATGAAGTTAGTTGCCCATTCTTAAGCGTAGTAGGTACCTATGTAGAAGAACGGACAAGAAACTCCATGGACACTCTTTCAAATTATATTGTTACATACAGATTAAGTATAAATAATGTTGAATTTATAACTAAATGTGAGGACTGTGTAAAAAAGACGCGTCCATAGTAGCAAAATAAACAAAAAAACAATTACAACATAAAATAATTTAAAAAAAGCAGAGGAAGCTACAGAGCTGCTGCTCTGCTGCAAAGCAGCAGAGGTGACCAGTCCCAACTGACGGCGCCCGTTCACGAACATGACGCATATATCAGCACCATTCAGCTCAACCATTTTGAAGGGAGCTAAATGATCTAACACACGCGCCACCATCAGCGAGACATCTGAGTGAGCATGACATACTCTCAGCCGCCAGGGCCCATTCAAGTCAATCAAATACATATTACCCGGTAAATGGTAGCTCTATTATACATAGTACTCACACCTGTGCTATGCAATTATATATAGAAAGGTTTAAGCCTGTGGGCTATCGTGTCCGCGCTACGCTCCCTGTCCATGTCAGTATGATTAGATGGTTCAGTCATGTTGAGAGGATGAATGAAAGGTGACGAATAAAAGGTAGTTATATATAAGACAGATGTGAGTGAAAACGCCGGGACCCCGACGAGGACCTAGGAGGTCATAGGAGGACGTATAGTGACCTTATTGGTCATGTTCTTCAGAAAGATCAGGCGCCTATTGCGCACGCCGATTGCGAGTACTAACTCGCAATCGGCGTGCGAGCGTGTATGACCAGATGTATGAACGTAACCGAAGCAAAAGCAATATGTAAGGATCGTAGCAGGTGGCGTTCTGTAGTCTTGCCTACCCTTGGGACGAAGGCGTGAGTTTATGTATGTATGTGTATTTATGAGCAACAATTTTAAATTACTCACGACTGGATTTTTCAAACAGCCCAAATTAATATTTTATCTGTCCAGATAAATCGGTCAAAATGGACATGGTCATTTTATCTTGCCTAATTAAGGCGCTAGTTGTTATCTACCTATGAAATCAAGTATTCGACTGTAACAGTTTTATCTTTTTAATAATTTCTGACATGCCATGTCGTTGTTAGCGTTTGTTCCGAATTATGCCTATGACCTTGGCGAGGTGAGCTGGACTGGTCACTGTGTTAGGTTCTGTGATAAAAAATAGATTATGCTAGATTGTTTCATAATATTAAGTCATATCACCACGCTTGGCAAACTCATTCATAATCAAAGTCTGTTCTTCTTAATAAATTATATCTTAATAAATTATTATTAGCTAAGTAGGTACATACAAACGAAACATTACGATTTTCCCCCGTAACATAATGTACTTAGGGTTCAACTTATAGCGCCACGTGCATTCTTAATCACATTTAGGTAGTCATCTGTACACATCTGACATTTGTTTATTTATTTAATACTTTACGCACACAAATGTACTGAGGTGGACTTTATGCCATAGGCATTTTCTACCAGTCAACCTTTGGGTGATGCAGAGACAGACAGCGGTAGGTGCAATAACGAAAACTGTGGAATAAATATTTATTAAAATATAAGTATTAAATACATATACCTATTAAAAACATTATATATAATACATTTACCTAATTATACTTAAATATATGGCTAAATAAATACACGAATATACTAAACAGGTAAGACAAACAATGGGAAAACATTACCGTTGTGATGATACTGCCAGCTTCTTACGAATGTGCTTGCTAACTTTAACTTATAACGTCACCCAAAATATAAATTATCCAAGTTTATCCTTTCCATTAAGGTAATGAATAGCAACGGAACGGTAAAGGTCGGATTATACCATAATATATCTAAATGAAGTAAAACCAGTCATACAGTCTCAAGGAATTGGTCAAGTAGTGCTTGACTAGTTTCCTTAAACATACTTAGGACTATCTAGTTTGAAGTTACTAGGGTAACATAGATTGGTAAGGGCCACAGCGAGCCGCTCCGACTTCCCAATGATAAATGTTGGGGTTTGGATTGTCGAAATAAGAGATGTGTATAATCTATCTATAGTGCGCGCGGAACTAGTAGGCCGCGCCTTAGGTAGCGACAGGAGTGAGGGGGCGGGTTGCCTACAGCTCGCAACGCACATGAGATTAGACAGTGATGACCAATCTCGAGATATCGTGAACAATAATTGTTCAAATATTAAAAAGAATAAATAAAAAACAATTGAACTTTTAGAAGTTTATATTGTACCTATCTAAATATATTGTAATTAATAGTAAAATAAACTCAATCATCGTTTGCATGTCGTCTTGGCTACAATAATCTTACGTGTACAAGTTACGTACAGACCTAAATCGACCCGCATTTATGTACATATAAGTTGTGTATAGTTCTACTAAATTAACCCCAGTACACACGGTGTCGAAACGGGGACACAGTTGGGCTGGACCAATTCAAGGTCGCTCAGCGCGCTGTGGAGCGGACTATGCTCAGAGTTTCTTTAAAGGATAAGATCAGAAATGAAGTTACCCGGAAGAGAATTGGAGTTACCGACATAGCATGCAGAGTTACCAAGCTGAAGTGGCAGTGGGCTGGCCATGTTTGTCGAAGGACCGATGGCCGGTGGACCAGACGAGTCCTGGAATGGAGACCGCGTATCGGCAAGCATAGTGGGGGACGACCCCCAGCTACATGGACCAACGACGCTAAAAAGGTGACTGGGACAGACTAGATTTGGAAGGCGGAGGTGTTGTGGCGCAGCCTGGGAGAGCCTTATGTCCAGCAGTGGACTGTTATATGCTGAGTTGATTAAACCCCAGTTCTAACAGCTTATTTTCCCAGCCTAGGTTAATCCCAAACACGAATATGTCTGCTAATCAAAATTAACAAGTATAATATCAATCCGTCAATTAACATTCAACCGTCTGGCAGACAGACGGTTGATAGACATGGATTCCATTTAAGGCTCCTACATACTGGCGCGAGTTGTCGCGCGACGTGTCGCGACACAAAGGCACCGCTTGTAGCTCTACACGTGGTGTCTTTGTGTCGCGTCGCGTCGCGCGACAAGTCGCGCCAGTATGTAGGAGCCTTTATGCTTTGTGCCCTACCAACTACGGGAAGCAGCTCTATAAAGTTGACTGTAATAAATGGAGCGCGTTTAATACAACGCATAAAGTCAAATAAAATATTATGATCGGGGAACTCGTGGCGTAATAAGTAAGAAGCATTCGCATCACCACTGTCTGGATCGCCCGGAGGACACGGTAGAGCATACGGTAGAGGTCGGCCCGCGGAGGCGATCGGCAGTGGAGTTTTCTCGCGTCCGGCCCTGGTCCAGCCCATGGTACGGAGCGAGATGGCATGGGCAGCCGTCACCTCCTTCTGCAAAGCAGTAATGCTCGCGTAGGAGGAGCGGGACGGTTGAGGAAACAGCAAATTTCACGTCCTCTCGCCCCTAGCCGCCGCAAGAGACGCCCTGGGCATCGGGAATCCCAGGCGGAATTCCGGCCACCATAGGCGTGGGCTTGCTGGTGGTGAGCTTTGAGAGTTGTGTTGCATAAGAATCAGCAACACAACTCCTTAGGGCAAAAAAAAATGGCTTTACATAATTATAATCATTAGAAAATGATTATAATTATGATTATAATTATATTAATTATAGTCATTAAAAAAATATTATAATTATGTAAAGCCAATTTTTTTACGGTCAACATACAACTTGACTAACTAACCTGATAATTGCAAAAAACTTAAGAAAAATTGAATTTCGCGGGCTACCTTAGCACATCCCCCGTAAGGATCGGGTAATCGCCGTTGACCTTGGCCATACAAATTCGCGCAGCATTCACGCCGCACCGCCGCGCCGTGGCCGTTCGGTTTCACAGGCAATATTTATTTTCAGTAACGAAGATATGAATATTTGAAAAAAAAATATAGATAATAAAATATTTTTTCCTACAAAAGTAATCATTAAGTAGTTAGAAAGACATGTTGTTTTTTTTTTATTTTGGTAGACCTTACTTTCTGAATTTATTTCATAAACAGTATGTTACTACAATACTTAAATATTCACTTAAAGAATTGATGTGTACCTATGCGTTCTAATTTAACATATTTTTTTTACATAACTTACTTCCATTATTATATTATATAATGTAATAACAGATTTAAAAGTCACTAATATCATATATCTGCGCCTTAAGGATTATTACTAAACATTCACGCTATCACAAGGTGTAAGTATTATCTTCTTTTTCGCAAATTCCACAAACGACATTTTCTCACTCCCAAATTCTCACGAGACATTTCGTTGACGTCAACGCTTCAATATTGTCGTCAAGTTCAACGACAGGCAGAATACTTATCGCGTCAGACAAAATAAATTTGTACCATAAAATAAGAAAATCATATAGAAGTGACACTCATGTTCCTAACAGTACCTGGCTGTGAAGACTATGCTATTTGGAAGTTGGCAACATAGCAAATAACTGTCAAATATTTCGCTGTTTTGATTAATTAATAAATATTACTAAATGTTTCCAATGTTTTACCCTAAAATATTAATTTATGATTTGCTATACCTACCTAATAACACTGGATTAGATGTTGTAACATTTTGACACCATAAATTAAATATTCCACCCATGA
Organism: Atethmia centrago; assembly: GCA_905333075.3. Lineage (NCBI taxonomy): Eukaryota > Metazoa > Arthropoda > Insecta > Lepidoptera > Noctuidae > Atethmia > Atethmia centrago. The sequence continues at coordinate 24,995,174 of HG995385.1, forward strand.
GCTACGTTTATAAGCTGTTCTCGAGGGTCGTCACGAACCGTCTCGCCAGGAGACGTGACGAGTTCCAGCCACCAAAACAAGCCAGTTTACGAAAAGGCTTCAGTACCGTGGACCACATCCATACTGTTTGGCAGATTGTACAGAATACCGAAGAGTACAACCAGCCTCTGTGTATGGCATTTGTGGACTGCGAGAAAGCCTTCGACTCCGTCGAAATATGGCCAGTTCTGGCCTCTCTGCAACGATGTCGAATTGACTGGCGTTACGTCGAAATGTTGAGGTGTTTGTATGACGCTGCAAAGATGACTGTCCAAATCCAGGATGAAAACACCAGCCCTATCCAACTACTCACGGGGGTGGGACAAGGGGATGTGATATCCCCGAAACTTTTCATCAATGCATAGGAGGACGTGTTTAGGACGCTGGACTGGAATGGACAGGGTATCAATGTAAACGGCGAGTACATCCCACATCTTCGTTTTGCCGATGACATCGTCATAATGGCAGAGACGTTGGAACAGTTAGATCAGATGCTGCACAGCCTAAATGGAGCCTCTCGGCGGTTTGGCCTCAGCATGAATTTGGACAAGACGAAATCACGTACAATTCGCACGTCTTGCCGAGTCCAATCCACATCGAAGGGTCGCTTCTCGAAGTTGTGGAGGACGTCTACCTAGGACAAGTTATCCAGCTCGGTAGACACAACTTTGAGAAAGAAGCCGACAGGAGGATCCGATTGGGTTGGGCAGCGTTTGGGAAACTTCGTCAAGTCTTCTCGTCGCCAATCCCGCAGTGTTTGAAGACTAAGGTCTTCAATCAGTGCGTCCTGTCCGTTATTATATACGGTTCCGAAACGTGGACACTGACAGTCGAGCTGGTCCACAAATTCAAGGAAGCTCAGCGCGCCATGGAGCGGGCTATGATCGGAGTTTCTTTGAAGAATAAGATCAGAAATGAAGTTATCCGGAAGAGAACCGGAGTTACCGACATAGCTTGCAGGGTCAGCAAGCTGAAGTGGCAGTGGGCTGGCCATATGTGTCGAAGGACCGATGTCCGGTGGAGCAGATGGGTCCTGGAGTGGAGACCAAGTATCCGCAAGCGTAGTGTGGGACGCCCCGCAGCTAGATAAACCGACGACCTTAAAAAGGTGGCTGGGACAGACTGTATGCGGAAGGCGGAGGACGAGGTGTTGTTGCGCAGCCTGGGAGAGGCCTGTGTCCAGCAATGGACTGTTATAGGCTGAGTTGATTATTGATTGATTTAAATATTCAGTGTCACGATGTTAGTTATTACAATCAATACTTTAGAACATGCCAGAGCGAAATTCCATATCTTATTTAGAAATATTGATTCATTAATCAAATCAGCAACTTGACAGTAATTTTCGACGTTGCCAGCTTTCAGAGAGTTAACGAAAAAGTTCGGCTTTGTAGAGCGTCATCTCTATCACTCATACCTGCGGGAGTCTTGCTCGCGGGAAGGTACTAAAGGGTTTTCGAGACCCCTGGTAATACAGGCAACGGAAGGCATATGGGTGGGTTTAGTCTGCAAGAGTCGGAGTCTGTTTTTGTTTTGTTAATCTTTTTATTACGGACGCTTTTACATTTTGCATCGTTCTCACATGTAACCATAATACGTTGATTTAAAAGAGTGTCCTTGGAGTTTCTTGCCCGTTCTTCTCCATAGGTACCTACTACGCTTTGGAATGGGCAACTACCTTCATCTTTCTGACTGACCGACCGAACCCTTGACAATTCAAAAGTGCCTGTAATTGGTTTATTTGAAATAAATGCTTTGAGTTTTGACACACCCTCCCGCTCCGCCCAGAGCGGGAGAAGTTATTTGATGGTTTCCCACCCAAAAAATAAAAAGCCCTAAGCAACGATACAACCCAGACAGCGTTGTATGTTACTTTATGCCCAGAACTGTAGGCATTTAGAACTTGGATGGAACGGGAGTGTCGCTTCTACAGATTCTTATTCTATGCTATTAACTAAGTGATTGACGTTAGAAATGGAAGGAGCACGTTTGCTTAATTCGACAGAAATGTTCGCGTGATCTTGAACTATTAAGCATGCAGATTGGGGCCTATTTTTAGTAGCAATACCACTATGTGTGGGTTTATTTGCTTAATCTGGTATAATTTTCGTATTTAGGGTAGTGATTAACGTTTTCGTTTGCGGTTAGTTCGTTAAAAATATTTCCGACACTCGTACGCAATGCAATATATTTATTTACATATTATTTGAAACGCGAGTATTACGAGTACGATACTGAGACAGACCAAAGCATAGATCTTGGTATAGTATGCTGCACGTCGGTGGTAACACTTAAACCTTGAACTGCCTAGCGTAGTACGGTACGGAGTTTCAATATAATAAGTTGCCAGATTTTACTGGTTTAGTTACCGCTGACTTGCAACCTACTGTATAAACGTGAACCCTACCTAAAGGACTGGCCCACATTAGCACCGTAATGAAGTGTAGGGAGAGTGCAGCAGCAGGCTTAGCAAGACGCTTTCTATTACTATGAAGAATAGACACAGGTATTTCTATACAAATTGACATTTTGTTTCTCCATTTTTGAAATCGCACCGTAAAAATCCTTCTACAATCAGCCATTGTGTCTATCGTTTCTAACGATCTTTGTCAAGGTCCTTTTTATGTAAACTAATTCAGAAGAAAGATTTCTACCCCAACCTGTCAAAATCACACTGACAACTGATTGTTGTCTAAGGTAGTGAAGACAATTTGATTTTTTAATCGCCATGCTAAAGACAGTAGAAAACTTTCTACTCGGCGGCCACAAAGTATAAACGGTTATCTACAAAATCATCTTCAAATCTATCTTCTCATACTCTCATATATTACATAATTTAGTTGATAGGGCATTGCCAAGGAAATGGTTAAGGCCAATATTACTGTAGTAATATTTTTAGTTCTATATACGGTACTTCGACACTTTAAGAAAAAATGTTGTAGTTGTCTTTATATACGTGACTTAATATCTGTAAAAGTTGAGATACAAACATAAAAAAAAATCCTATGACAAAACGAAAGAATTCTGAGTCGAATTATGTAAAAGAGTGAATTTCGTAAATAGTGCAGTTGACTCTTTCTAATTTGCTGCAGTCGTACTGTCTACACGGAACGTCATTTTTGTCTACTCTTCCTTCGACCAAACGGTGCTCTTCCTAAGCCTGCAGGTCAATGAATTTAACATAGGTCAGACTATAAATATATTTGGGGATTCGAGTCTAGAACACTACTATGTTTATCAGTCAACCAAACTACTACTGAAATATACTGGTTTTGTTACCGCTAACTTGCTTCCTACTGTAGAAAATGACCGCTTACGAAAGGATCAAGTGTAGGGAAAGTGCAGTAGGTCAATTCAATATAGGCTAGTAAGACCATAAATGGGGACACGGATTCAAGTCCAGGACCCTACGTTAACCAGCCAACACTACATCTAGTAGATACTAAAGCGGTAATAGAATATATTTTTACTAACTTTCTACCGCCCTTAGATATTAAACATTACAAATGCGACCATTTTTGACACTCTGTTTGCCGCTCCATAAAAATTAAGTAACTTTAGCATCCGAACGCTTGACAGGAACGCGGATAAATATCTCGGTTTCAATTACAAGGTTTATGAGCCGCAAATATTTATCGCCTTCCGACTACACATAAGAAGCAGAAGGACTAGTCGCTCTGAAAGTACAACGGTCTGTTCCGCCCCGCAAGAGAAATCATACGCATTTGATGACATTGTCTTCTTAAGTATATGTATTGAAGTTTTTATGGGACAGCTGATTATTTATTTTTTTTGTTATAGGTAACTATGTTGGTCCCATGGCGAAGTTGTATACTTTAATGGTCTGTACCAGACCCTCAAATATGACCACACATATCTGATAAACGTTGTATATGTATTGTTTTCATATCACTAGAGCAAACCGTTACTGTCAATCAATTCAGCCTATAAAAGTCCACTGCTGGATATAGGCCTCTTCCATGCTGCGCCACAACACCTCGGCCTTCCGCATCCAGTTTGTACCAGCCACCTTTTTAAGGTCATCGGTCCATCTAGCTGGGGGTCGTCCCACACTACGCTTGCTGATACGCGGTCTCCACTCCAAAACTCATCTGCTCCACCGGCCATTGGTCCTTCGACACACATGACCAGCCCACTGCCACTTCAGCTTGCTGACTCTGCAAGCTATGTCGGTAACTCCGGTTCTCTTCCTAATAATTTAATTTCTGATCTAATCCTTCAAAGAAACTCCGAGCATAGCCCGCTTATAGCGCGCTGAGCGACCTTGAATTTGTGGACCAGGGGGGTAACCATTGTCGCAACCCAGTGCTGGGCACGCCACGATTTCGGCGATAAGTCCCCTCTTTGAGGAGTGGCTGGAGAGGCGCCACGGCGTCCTCACCTTCCGCCTGACGCAGGTCCTCACCGGACACGGCAGCTTCGGGAGGTTCCTGTGTCGGATAAGGCGGGAGGAAACGTCCGGGTGTCACCACTGTGTGGATCGCCCGGAGGACACGGTGGAGCATACGGTGGAGGTCTGCCCGGCTTGGGCAGAGCACCGCCGTGTCCTCGTGGAGGCGATCGGCGGCAGAGACCTCTCGCGTCCAGCCCTGGTTCAGGCCATGGTACGGAGCGAGAGGGCATGGGCAGCCGTCACCTCCTTCTGCGAAGCAGTAATGCTCGCGAAGGAGGAGGCGGGACGGTTGAGGGAAAGGCACGTGTCGCGCCCTCTCGCCCATAGCCAACGCAGGAGACGCCCAGGGCGTCGGGAATCCCGGGCGGATTTCCGGCCACCGTAGGCGCGGGCTTGCGGACGGTGAGCAATGGGTAGCTCACCGTCCGGTAAGGACCAGGCCCGGGTCGACGGCGCGTTGTATTCCACGCGCGCCTCAAAGAGATGTCGTCAGCACCATAGTAGGGGTCCACTAGGGCCGATGCCTGCCGGGGTCGCGGGAAGGTACTTATGGGTCACCGAGGCCCCCGCAACACAGGCAACAAGAAGGAATACGGGTGGGTTTTAGTCAGTAAGAGTCTGACACACCCTCCCGCTCCGCCCAGAGCGGGAGAAGTTATTTGACGATTTCCCACCCAAAAAAAAAAAAAAAAAGGGGGGTAACCATCACCTCTTATAGCAGTATTATTTCAATATTACTTCAGTGTGAGAAAGAGATGGAGCTATAAGTCCTGTATAGCTCTATCACTTTCCCACTGTGAAGTAATATTATAATAATAATGCTTTAAGAGGTGATGGTTACCCCCCAGGCCGACTGTCAGTGTCCGTTACTGACATGCATCCTAATTAGGTAACACAGTTTCAACCACAATCCAAGAGTTTTGAAGCATATTGCGAATCGATTTCTTCATAGGTTTGAAATATTCGTCTGCTCAACAAATTGGAACCCATTGTGATTGTAGGAACGCTGACACATTCATATTGTATTAATTTCGTACGTGCAGCGATCGGCAAAGCTAGTTCGCCCGTAATCACCGCCCGATGTAGACGCGATTACCATCTGCATAAGTACTTCTATTGTAATACATTTTGTGAGTAAAAGAAATATTCAAATTCTTTACAACCTTTCATTTCTATCCGTACACACACACACCTAGAACATTATACACGCTAACACTTAAAATGATCAATTGTCAATTCATGTGTGTTACGTTGATCGAAAAAAGGTTTAGTTGGTTACTTCGGCGAAGCAACAAGCTCAAGTTTGTTTTAATGAACCTTCTACGCTTCGCTTCTTCGTGTTGTGACTAAAACAAAATTTATGAGAAATATCTGTACCGTAATAAATCTTAGTATTGAAAGTAGGTATTTCATGAAAATAAATTATTTCAGTCTTTTCTCACTAATGCCAATATTTATATACTGTCCTCTCTGTAAGCAGCTTTACTCATAATTTATATTAAAATTGTGGTTCTGATACAATGAGTGTTACTAAAGGTACGTTCCAAATAAAGGCTCACCTGCCGGGGTCGCAGGAAGGTAATAAAGGGTTTCCGAGATCCCTGGCAACACAGGCAATGGAAGGAATACGGGTGGGTTTTAGTCAGTAAGAATCTGACACACCCTCCCGCTCCGCCCAAAGCGGGAGAAGTTATTTGATGATTTACCAACCAAAAAAACATTGTGACTTAGGCTATATAATATTTATATATTGCGTCTGGAACTACAAAAAAGGGCCCCTCCCTTTTTTTTGTAGTTGCAGACGCAATATCGGACGCAATATCGCAATAGCGTGCGGGGGACAAACAAAAGTTACACCATATTTCAGGTTATTGGTTTGTCCCGTCTGCGATACCAAAATTCTATAGATTATAATGCTTATTCTCCTCTTTTCAGTTATGTGTTTTAGCAGTCGGATTTTTGTTTTTTTAATCATTTGTTTTATTTCAAGCTTTTTAGTTTTGTATGGAATTGCCTCATTACTGGCTATTATTTGATCAATATTATTGTAATTTATTTTTAAAAAAACCTTCTCCTCCTTTTTTTTTGTAGTTGCAGACACAATATATAAATATTATATAGCCTATGTCACTCCCACAACTAAGACAAATCTAACGACACCTCATATGTTAAAATCCATCAAGCCGTTTAGGCTACAGAGCGTGCCAAAGAAATAGACATACATACATACTCTCGAAAAACATTACCCTCCTTCTGAGGCAGTCGGGTAAAAAGTAAAGGCTCACGCAAACAGGCGCGATGTGACAGCGCGACGCGATACTAGTAGCACAGTTTCTATGAAAACTTCATGGAAAGAGCTACCTGGCGCGCACGGCGCAATAGCGCAAGAGTCTGAAGGAGCCTTAATACAGGACGTCGCATTGTTGGTGCAAATTGATGTCCAATTTTTTAGGGTTCCGTACCCAAAGGGTGCTAACAGGTCCCTATTTTTGCTGTCTGTCCGTCTGTCTGTCCATCTGTCACAGGGCTGTGTCTTTTGAACCGTAATAGGTAGATACAATTTTTCACACACTGTGGTAATACACACTGTGTGAATATGGACGCTATAAATATAAATAATAAAATAAATTTATAATTAAAAAAATCGTTTCTTGTGACTCTTTAATACCTTCCCGCGACCCCGGCAGGCGTCGGCCCTAGTGGACCCCTACATATGTGCTGACGACATATCTTTGAGGCGCGCGTGGAATACAACGCGCCGTCGACCCGGGCCTGGTCCTTACCGGACGGTGAGCTACTCATTGCTCACCGTCCGCAAGGCCGCGCCTACGGTGGCCGGAAATCCGCCCGGGATTCCCGACGCCCAGGGCGTCTCCTGCGGCGGCTAGGGGCGAGAGGGCGCGAAATTTGCCTTTCTCTCAACCGTCCCGCCTCCTCCTTCGCGAGCATTACTGCTTCGCAGAAGGAGGTGACGCCTGCCCATGCCCTCTCGCTCCGTACCATGGCCTGAACCAGGGCCGGACGTGAGAGATCTCTGCCGCCGATCGCCTCCACGAGGACACGGCAGTGCTCTGCCCAAGCCGGGCAGACCTCCACCGTATGCTCCACCGTGTCCTCCGGGCGATCCACACAGTGGTGAAACCCAGGCGTTTCCTCCCGCCTTATCCGACACAGGAACCTCCCGAAGCTGCCGTGTCCGGTAAGGACCTGCATCAGGCGGAAGGTGAGGACGCCGTGGCACCTCTCTAGCCTCTCCTCAAAGAGGGGACTTATCGCCGCAATCGTGACGTGCGCAGCTCTGGGTTGCGACAACCGTAAAAATTAGGTACTTACTATCTAATACAGTTAACTAGCTGTTGCCTGAGACTTCGTCTGCGACCCGGAATGAAAAGTCTATGTCAATTTTCGGGTCATGTTCTACGCATGTGCCAAATTTCATCCAAATCCGTGCAACCCTAAAACCGTGAACGCATAACAATCAAACTTGCTTTCCCATTTATAAAATTAGTAAGGATACTCAAGCAAGCAGTTACCACAAATAAGAATAATTAACAATGATGAAGAAAACAATCAAAGTTTATCTGGCAGGATACTGTCATTACATGGCAATCCTTCCGAGATTTCTTTTACAATAACTACGTTTCAGTCTCGTTTAAAAAGTTTTAGTGACCGGTCCGATTTAGCGAAATGATACTTATTGCATTATAATAGAATTGCAAACCGCGTGGCCCAAGACACCTATTCGGTGTCCGTGGGGACTGAAGGGTTCGGGAGTGCGACTCTTCAGAAGTCAATGGGGAGTTACCGGCTAAGAACTTTCAAAGAAATGTCGTTTCTAATGTTTTCTAAAACCACATTGTAATTGAATGAAAAATGCGTTTATTGGAATTACAGCAAAAACAAAAAAAAAACCTTAAAATTATAAAAAAAAATTAAAAACTAGGATTGGTGTCTGCGCCAAAAGGGTCTCAGCGCAGTATAATGTCAGATGACAACACTAGGCATACCACCTGATGCTGAACAGATGGGTCGTCAGCTTGTTGATCAATAAAAATCGGACAAGTGCGAGTTGAACTCGCGTGGAGAGGCTTCCGTACAATGAATATGTTATCTACCATTGTTTTTATCCCATGATAATTTTTACAACAAACTTAACATTTTAGTTGAAACACATGTTTTTTCCATACATTCCAACAATTTGTTGAACACCATAGAACTTCTTATAGGTTTACGTGTAATGTTTATGTAAAGAACTATTTTCTGTATTTTTTTTTTAAATTTTGGCTCAGTTGTTTCAGTGAAATGTCAGTACAGTTGCAAAACTTTCTTCTAATTTACCCCCAAAGTGACCATTATATTCAAAATTCATGAAAATAAATACGTTGGCGGCTGTGACAGACGAACTACCAGACAGACAGATACACGAGTGAACCTATAACGGTTTCGTTTTTCTTTTTGAGGTACGGAACCCTAAAAAGCAAACCTTTTATTATAAAAACTAAAATATACAACCCAAGACTTTTACAACACAACAATATGAACTACCTATAAAAGTAATATGTCAGCTTCAGCCTAAACACAGATGAACGTGTCCAGTTCATAAAATATTCAGGTCACGTTTCAGTCTAGATTTTTAGACGAGCCTTCACGTGTTGTCTAGAATAAAGTTGAGCAATATTTTTTGTCGACTAGGTTTATTTATTTTGTACGACTTGTTGTAGTTACATTAACAACCTTTTTCATGAACACATCCTGTAATGTTTTCAGCTATTTAGAATGGCTATTACTGTTTTTTGTAAAAATTATTTAGCACTCTTTATAAAAACGTTGTAGGTAGACGGAATAAAACATATTTATTTACATAACCAAATTACAAGATGATTATTAACATTAACTAAATTAAATTAAAACTAAGTTAAGCCTAAAAACGCCCTCGGGGCACTGTACCGAGGATGCTGGCGGCATTTCCTCGCTGAATTGCAATGCGGATGCGTTGCGCGAGAAAGCCGCCAGCTTTTCGGTCACCAGTTACATCAACTAGACGTTTCGCGATTACCGCAAATAACTTATGCGCACTGGGACCCCACGGACCGAGGATCTCGACGCCAAAGGGCACAAAGTTGTATTCTCTGCCAAGGCCTCCATATTTAATAACTTTGATTGGACGGAATTGCACCTGATTTGCCGTTTCCTGGCCTTTAATAAAAAAATGAGCCGTCGCGGGACGCCTGGCAGATGTGAAATATCAAAACTATTTTGTATGGAAAATCTGCATGAAAGGATGGTTTATTAAAGAAAATAATTATTATGGCATAATGAAAAAATACAATTATTAATTTAAAACCAAAATAAAAAAAAATAAAACCGTCCAAGAGCATGCCGGACCAGGCGCAGTGAAGGGTTTTTAAGTTGAATATTTGCGCAAGCACAATATTGATTTTACCGGCCGCAAAAATAACTTTATTATATCGCATAGTATTTCTTTATAACTGTTGTAACCGAAAAAATGCCATTTATCTTAAAAACTATTGACTTAAAATAGAGAAGTCACCTAAAACTTCACAATCTTTTTAACCTTTTATAAGGCACAGGAAACCGCTTAGGAATACAAAATAGATAAATATGATATCTAGGCCCTCTTTATTAAAAATGTGTTTTTTTTGTTTTATAAAACACATGGTGACCATTATTTGGCCATACTAGGGCTTATGGAATTCGTTTTTGTTTTTTTTTCTCTACGTTTTGTTTTTGCTAACAAACTGTTATATCACAGAGTAAAAAGGTTGAATTTGCCTGACGTTTCATTCAGCCGGAAAAAATAAATTATTATGGTGTTCAAAATATAATGACAGACCCTTATAAAGGGGGAATTATTATTATGGTGTCAAAAATATGGACAGAGCTTTATAAAGGGATAATTATTATTATAGTATCCAAACGTTCCCCACACGCTTACGCCATAGATTTTTTTTATCATGCTTCGGCTGCATCTACGGGGATTGCCACAGCATTGTTGAGTGATGCTTAGAATACACCTTTTTCCCAATTTTTATTGTTATAGTGTTAGTCTCCGTGTAAAATGGGTGAGTCACATCCAGACAGAATGACTACACTAGGAAGTTGGGAAGGGCGTTTTTGGGAGACTGTCTTATGTAATTTTGACGTTCGAAAAGTGCTGATTCTCAGCCTAGTTTGAATAAATGACTTTTATTTTTTAAGGTTTTCTGTTTTTGCCGTTTGGCTGCGGAACCCTAATATGAGGAAATCATTCCCACACTTTTTGTTTTTGGATGGTAAATCATCAAATAACTTCTCCCGCTCTGGCCGGAGCGGGAGGGTGTCAGACTCTTACTGACTAAAACCCACCCGTATTCCTTCCGTTGCCTGTGTTGCCAGGGGCTTCGGTAACCCTTTGGTACCTTCCCGTGACCCCGGCAGCCATCGGCCCTAGTAGACCCCTACGCTTGTGCTGACGACATCTCTTTGAGGCGCGCGTGGAATACGACGCGCGGCCGACCCGAGCCTGGTCCTTACCGGACGGTGAGCTACACATTGCTCACGGACGGTGAGTCCGCAAGCCCGCGCCTACGGTAGCCGGAAGTCCGCCCGGGATTCCGGACGCCCAGGGCGTCTCCTGCGGCGGCTAGGGGCGAGAGGGCGTGAAATTTGCCTTTCCCTCAACCGTCCCGCCTCCTCCTTCGCAAGTATTACTGCTTCGCAGAAGGAGGTGACGGCTGCCCATGCCCTCTCGCTCGGTACCATGGCCTGAACCAGGGTCGGACGCGAGAGATCTCTGCCGCCGATCGCCACCACGAGGACACGGCGATGCTCTGCCCAAGCCGGGCAGACCTCCACCGTATGCTCCACCGTGTCCTCCGGGCGATCCACACAGTGGTGACACCAATCAGTCCCGCACTTGAAACCAGGCAAATTATTTTAGAAGTTGTAAGTAAAATTCCTAATTATTTTCACAGGCTTTGAATCTAGATTTCTTCATAAACATTTCAAAAACGAAAAGAAAACGAAAACGTGGGTGATGAATTAACTGGAGAATTTTTAATAAACATTATTTTGACTAGGAATTCATCTTTCAAAGAGACATAAGTTCTTAAATATCTACGTAGAAGACGACTACCTCTTGTAGAAGAAATACCGATACAAAAGAGGCCATGTTTTTTCTTTGGTATTTATTATATTATTGTACATTTTCTTTTTATTAGAAGTTTGTTCCATGCTAGGATTTTCTTTTGTAGTCTGGTGCGTTAACAGACATAATAAATCTTACGAAATTAGAAAAAAAAGAAGTTTAGCAACATGTACCGTGTCACATATCAAATGAAAATGCTTGTTGTAAGGATTTCAGATGGATTTTTTATAATTTAAAATTATAAAAAATCCACTTTTAAAGTTATTAAATAAAATTGATGAACGTATTATGAAGTATTATTTCCCAAAAACCTGGGCCTAAAATTTTGAAAAAAATACAGAATATACATCTTTAGCTATAGATTACAGAAAACTTATAAGAAGTCTATGGTCCTAAGAAAACATGGTAAATCTCTCAATATTGTGCATACAAACTTATATTTGCAGTTGGAATGTATGGGGGAACATGTTTTTCAACTACTTGAGTTCTTGAGATAAATTCATCCCAATTACGGAACCCCTCATTATGCGTAATTTCCTGCTATTAGAGTATATGGTTCCCTCTGTGTGATTGACAGCCTATTATCAGCACCATAGCCATCAAAACTAAAAATGCTACATACGTAGAACTTGCTCTCAAATTTAAAAAAAGAAAGTTCCGAATATAACTAAACATTTTTCCGAATTTTTCGTCATCTATAAAAGTATCTACGAATTTAAACGGCACTGACTCATATAATATTATGAAACAGTCGCATGTTCAGTTAAGTGCAGAACTGTACCACTCGTACACAATGGTCAAAGCGTAACGAAAACGTTTTGAACTCGCCAGGAGTGAAACCATTTTGTATTCATAAAGCGTGTTGTTCTCGCCAGTACTGAAACAGGAATTGCTTTGCGAAAAGTGTTGACATATTTTCGTTCTTATGAATTCTGGTGTTTATGTTCAAAAGTGGAGAAAAAATAAACAAAACAATACTGTATACCAACAAGATTTTGTTTTTAGCCGACTGCCCCAGAAGGATGGTAATGTGTTTTAGAGAATATGTATGTATGTCTATTTCTTTGGCACGCTCTGTAGCCTAAACGGCTTGATGGAATTTAACATATGAGGTGTCCTTAGATTTGTGTTAATTGTGGGAGTGAAATGGGCTATATAATATTTATATATTGCATCTACAAACACAAAAAAGGGAGGGGAAGGTTTTATAAAAAAAAATACAAGATAAATTAGAAGAGATTGGTATCAAATAAAAGCTAGTAATGAGTCATTTTCAAATATATGTTTATGAAACTAAAAAACTTGAAATAAAGCAAATTATTTCAAAACCCCAAAAACCCGACTGCAAAAACACATAACTGAAAAGAGAAAAACAAGCGTTATAATCAGAGATCGGATATTCGGATGCATATTTACCTAAAGTTAAATTTTAGCTGTGAAAGTATGGAAGCGGCTTCTTAAAATATTGTTATTTGTAAAAAGAAAATAAATAAAAACGACTTGTGCGACGCCAAAAAGGCTCTCAGCATAATACTGCGATATTAACAAAATAAATACCGCAGCTGGTATTCTGTATTCTGGTTAAGGTATGTATTTATTATAAAGGATATGTATATATCTGTGTATCTATTCTAGTATATTGTATTGTATTTATTTTTTGCACCAACGACAGCCACACTTTATGTCCAGGAAAATCACTGTCCGTTTCATGATTGCCTAGAAGAGATCGCAGAAAGCGATAAGGCCGCCCGTTGTATTTTATTTTTGTAGTGTTTGATTTATTTATTGTAATGTATTTTAGTGTTGTACAATAAAGTATATACACTTATATAACTAACTTATTAAATATGGAGGCCTTGGCAGAGAGTACAACTTTGTACCCTTTGGCCTCGAGACCCTCGGTCCGTGGGGTCCCAGAGCGCATAAGTTATTTGCGGAAATCGCGAAACGTCTAGTTGATGTAACTAGTGACCGAAAAGCTGGCGGCTTTCTCGCGCAACGCATCAGCATTGCAATTCAGCGAGGAAATGCCGCCAGCATCCTCGGTACAATGCCCCGAGGGCCTTTTTTAAGCTTAACTTAGTTTTAATTTAATTTAGTTAATGTTAATAATCATCCTGTAATTTGGTTAAATAAATAAATAAATCATCGCGAATTGTCACCTCAGTTCCCGTTCAAATTTCGATCGAGCGCGTTCAGGCCCACTGTTGTGTATAAACACAACAGTGGGCCTGACACGAGCGCGCGGAGTAAACGTAACGTAAAATCGAACGATTTTGCCAACTTTACTGATATTAATATTAAATTAGTTTTAATTTTAAGACTTTATTCATGTCTATGGGTGATATTAATCGTGTTTGTCGCAAAAATTATATTGCTTTAAGGCTCGTGCAGACTAGTGCAATATCGTGGGCGTGACATCCAACAATATGCCAGTGGCGCTAGTGATATCGCCCCAGTCTGCACGAGCCTCAAAGCATTTTGATTTTTTGTGAGCAATGGTGACACAGTGGTAACGACCGTGACTTATGAGTTATAGGTCGGAGGTTCGAACCTTAACTGGCGCTTTACTTTGTGTAAATTATTTCATCACCACTGCTCTCAAAACGGTGAAGGAAAACATCGTAAGGAAACCGGCATGTCCTAGAACTAAAAAATTGATGACAAGCGTCATCTACCGATCCGCACTGGGCCCGCGTGGTGGATTACGGCCCACTCCCTCTCAGGGAGAGGAGGCCCGTGGCCCAGTAGTGGGAACATTATAATCTGATTATACCCGCGATATCGCGTCAGTCTGCACGAGCCTTTAAAATAGTTGTATTTCGATTAAAAAATCGTTCTAAGTTACGCCTGTCGGGGTCGCGGGAAGGTACCAAAGGGTTACCGAGGCCTCTGGCAACACAGGCAACGGAAGGAATACGGATGGGTTTAGTCGGTAAGAGTCTGACACACCCTCCCGCTCCGCCCAGAGCGGGAGAAATTATTTGAAGATTTCCCAACAAAAAAAAAAAAATGTAACGTCTCTCGTTTACGTCGAGTCGCGCATTCATGCTAGAGCCTCTGTTCAGTGATGTCTTAGTATTAACAAAAACAAAATCCTTACTAGAATCTAAACTCTTTATGTAAGGATTTAGTTTACGTCTCAGTATGCGAACGACAGCCTCTCTTGCCTCAAGCGTTATCGTTGAACCGAGGCCTGCACCCTAATTCCGTAACACATTATCAATCACAATCTGTATGATTTTTAAGTACATTGCTAATCCATTGCTATATAATATGTTCGATACATTAGTCTGCTCAACAATGTAATTATCGCAATGAATGTTGCTGAACTGTCAAAATGAAACCCATTGCTTCTGATAGTGTTTTTACGAGTACCTCTGGCTGTTTTTTGAATTGTTTCATCCTAAGTACATTGGTGATGTCGATACTTGAACTTATTTACCTTAACATAGGTCGTTTGTCAGCGCAGCCGTCTTTTTTATTTTATTTTGTTACCTACATATATTATGTACAACTCATTAAACCTGACTTGGATTCCGTACGTTTGTTTCGGGTGACCACTGACAAACGCGTTTGCTCGTGCACGGGTGCTGCTTGAGGTGACTGGTCGTCTTGCTGATCATAGTTTTAATTGTTATTAGTAATTGTATATATAATTTAATTCGATGATGCTAGTTTTTCATTTCTCACTTCGAGTTACAGCAATAGCTTTATGTAAGCGGGCACGCCCTTTATTTAGGTATTAAGTTCTGTCTACGTTTTTTTGTTTTATGTTGTAATTTTTGTCTGCTTGAGTACAGTTTTCATTGGTTTGTTGGTATATTGGCGTGTGCTAGCTAACATATGGCAAGTAATTTAATTTATTGTTTTGTGTTTCGTAATGTTCGTAGAATTCAAGTTTATATAACTAAACAGACAGATGTGCTGCTGGGGAGTTTGTTCCGCCACTTCTTCTTCCCAGCTGAAGCACTAGGAAGTGGTGAAAGGCGGGCATTTTTGGGGGACTGTCTTATGTAACCTTGACGTTCGAAAAGTGCTGATTCTCAGCCTAGTTTGAATAAATGACTTTTGATTTTGATTTTGAAAATCAGCGCTGTGCTGTGGGCCCCTCATAGCACAGCATCATGCTGAGTGGAAGCCTTTTTGTCGTAGTCACGACGTGCAGCTGCCGACTATTTCTGTTTTGTCATCGTGATTATAATAATATATATCTATTTTGTTTTATTTTTCTGTTTACCTACTCTAGATATTTTTGTATGCACGTGTTTCTGTGACCAATATATTTTTTTTCTTTCTTTTTTTCTTTAGATTTAGTTTTATTTTCACTGACAAAATATTTGATTTATTCTGGGCTCTGAAAGAGACTAGGTTCATCAACGGTTTTTTCTTATACACAAAAAAAAATTAATGAACATACCTACTATAATGTATTTATACTGTATTTTTCAAAGGCCATTGACACCCGGCATGGGCACCGGTACTGGTACTCTGCCTTCCCTTGTGCCCGTGCCGGCTAAAGTACCGAGGGATAAGTGGGTGTTGTTGAGGGTGAAGGTAAGGCCCTGTTCACACGGCGTTGATCAGTACGATGATTTACTGTATAATTTTAGGATCACATTTTTCATACTGCATTTGTTTTTAACCGTATGATTAGAGCACTTACCTATCCCATCTATTAAAAGGCTAAGCTTTTTGAATTCGAGTTAGCACAAATCCAGACAACAAAACTGCTTCTGACTTTCTCAAGCTTTCTGACGTAAGCCAGGACCTCATGCTCAGCAGTCGATCTTGCAATAACTAGACTAATAACACAGCCAACTGAGTAAACAACATACATACATAGATACATAAGCTGACGGTTTTTAAAAAGGTAGAATACGCAAAAGCTTTTTTTAAAAAACGCGGAGTGCGCAAGGATCGTGGCAGGTGGCGTTCTGTACGCCACCTGCTGCTATCCTTACGTACTTTTGCTCCGTCTACGTTCAAACATCTGTTCATACACACGCACGCCCGTTGCGAGTATTGTGCACCTGACCTTTCTGAAAAACATGACCCTTTTGGTGAGCAAACAAGTTATAGTGTATCGCCTTATAATTCGCCCTGTTCCGTGTAATATGCACATAAAGGCATTTATTTATAACGCTTCAACTGAAACTACAACCTTACTCAAATACAAGAAAACTTGGGTTTCCCTGCATATTGTTCACAAGAAAATAAGTCACAGAGCAGTTAAGCCGGGCAGTAGGCCCACTCCACATAATAAACTGTTTCACAATTTAGATGACGCTTAACGAGGATAGGAAGAGGTTTTCTTAGCGCGGGGCAATAGAAATGATTGTTCGGTATACTCTGGGCAGCTAACAGGACTTAGGGGGAAAATTCAAAAAGTGTACATTCGCAAACACTTGTTGATGGGGAGTTTGATGCAACGGTTCTTTGGCTTCTTCTATGACGTGCTGCTGCCGACTATTTGTGTTTTGTGCTCGTGATTATAATGTCGATCTATTTTGTTTTATTAAATATTCTGTTTACCTACTCTAGTTCGTTTTTCATGCACATGGTCCATTAATTTTAATTCTTATTGAATGGTATACATTTGCATGTGTCACATGACTACGTTTTGACGTGGTAGCTTCTTATAAATCGATGAACGCCGGCTGCACGCACGAAAAAGTGTCACGTTCAACCTGAGCCGAGCGTGCAGGTGAGAGCGCGAAACTAGCGATAGAGAGGCACGATCGTCCTAAGCGTTCGGCTTGCGACGCGTCTCTCTCTCGTCGTCACGTAAAATTATCGTCCGTAAACCGACTTTACAGACAACCAATTTTTTTTTTTAAACCTAGCTATCGAGTTATGAAGCGTATCGAATGAAATTACACTTCTGCATTTTCACACAATGCTGGTAATAAAGCCGTCATGTTTGTATTGTGAGCCAAGTTTAACTCGTAAATGTAACTTAGCTTTAACTGCAGTATATTCGAAGAATATTTAAGTTTGTTTCGTTAGCTTTCGTACAAGCTTCTTGTGGTTAGAATGCAAATAGGTATTAAATTAGGCTGTGGCACCCACGGCTGTTGGAAAGTTTGTGTCGTAGGCGGTAGGTGGCTAATGTCCAGTGCTTGACGCGTAAGATGGATAGTTTTTCTTATATTTGTAACCGTAATAATAATCTTCAATCCATCGAAAGGTTGTCTGTAAAATATCGCTTTTAGCGATAAGACTGCCCATTGTGTAAAATGTCTACATTTACATCTGTAGTTTTTATAGTGTATGTAATAAAGATGGCAGACAGATCTTTTGAGAAGATATAAGAATATGTGGTGATTTTACAAACTCAAACTCAACCCAAACTCAAAGCATTTATGTTAATTAAACCAACTAAATTAAACCTACACTTTTGAATTGCGAAGAGTAAGACAGTTAGTCAGAAAGTTGAAGATAGTTGCCCATTTCAAAACGTAGATCTCTACGAAGAAGAACGGACAAGAAACTCCAAGGACACTCTTTTAAATCAATATAATACAAATCCTGGGTACATTATTCTTGTTGTTTCTATAAGTGAGAACAATTTAAAAATTAATTTATTAAAAACAATTCAAAATCAAATATTCAAAGTAAGCTCTGGCGGTTAAGAAATGACCAGTCTCAACTGACGTCAGCCGTTCACACGTGGTTCAGCACCATCCAGCTCAATCATTTTGTAGGTAAAGTGAGCATAACATACTCTTAACTGCCAACCTTTTACAAGTCAACATACATCATAAACGGCTCCATGGTACTCACATTTACAAAATTGAAAAATACTTCTGTGGCGACATCTACATCGCCACATGTGAACTACCCAACACACTGACGTCACGCAAAATCCTGCATCGCGAAAGCGAAGTTTACCGCGCAACTAGCATACATACAACATCCCGACATCAACCGTCGGGCAGTTGCCCACCAGACACGACACCCGTCTGATACGGAGGATCCTCCCTTTTCTATGGAGGATGAGTGAACTTTGCCTCATGCCTCTATACTTCTAAATTATATAAAACTATAGTTTGCAATGTATTTTAACAAGTTCCTAACGCATTGGAAGCATGAAAGGGTTATGCTAAACTACACGAAAAGTTAGCTGGAAGTATGTACCTGTGTTCAAATGGTAGGTAGGTATAGGCAAAACATCAAGAGCGCAATCATTAGCCAAAACCCATCAATCAGATCAATTACCGTACTTGACAAACCGTTCCATAAAAATAAAAAAAAAACTGTTACTGTTGATTTTGGGCTTAATATGCTCTCATTTTCATAATAGTAATCAGCCACGATTGGATGAACCCATTCCTACAAAGAGAGATTAAATTATAACAACCTTTGATATTTCATTAATTTTAATCCTTGCCCATGTCAATATTGGAAATTCTCGACGAAAAGATAATTCTGTTTCTATATAATAAAAATCCTACCCTATTGAAGTACGTA
Organism: Atethmia centrago; assembly: GCA_905333075.3. Lineage (NCBI taxonomy): Eukaryota > Metazoa > Arthropoda > Insecta > Lepidoptera > Noctuidae > Atethmia > Atethmia centrago. Next base: position 25,014,247 of record HG995385.1, read on the forward strand.
GTACGAACAGGGGTGGCCCAGTGGTAACGGCCGCGACTTACGAGTTGTAGGTCGTAGGTTCGAACCCAGATAGGCGCTTGACTTTATGTAAATTATTTCATTACCACTGCTCTCAAAACGGTGAAGGAATACATCGTGAGGAAACCGGCATCTCCTAGATCCAAAAATTGAAAGACATGTGACACCTTACTAACCCGCACTGGGCCCGCGTGGTGGATTACGTCCCCCTCCCTCTCACAGAGAGGAGGCCTGTGTCCCAGCAGTGGGAGTATTATAGGCTGATTATGTATTGAAGCACGTAAATAATTGTATATTTACCTGTCGCTCTAATAGAATTATTTATAAAGCCGTCGCTAAAGCGAGGAATATTAAAATTAAGGCCAATAAAGTTATCTCATTTAGTAAAATTAAATGACGTTGAACACATTTTGCGGCTTTAAAATGACGCTTTTCTAATATTTTTGATGATCGTTAATTTAAATCATTGTAGTTCCGAGCTGAGAGTAGTGGTAAAAGAGTATTTGACTGTTATTTTTAAATTTGATTTTAGACACCTATAAAATAATTAAAACAACAGTCAAAACAAAATATTAAATGTCTAAAAAAATGGCGAAGTTGTTTGCGTTTTAAAGTCTACGCTAGACAGAAATAGCACTACGACGTCACAACACAGGAGAGCCATAGAAATTTCGCGCCATTCAGTACAATGATCACTTTGTGTGACAAGGATAGAAGAATAATTTCAAAAACGTATAACTTCTCAATTTTTCTTCTCAAAGTGTGATTGGGTTATTCAAAGGAAGGAGGAATTTCTAAGTAACAACCCGGAGTTAGGATTTTGGCGGAGTGATATCGCCGTGCCTCAGAAAGCACGTTAAACCGCTGGCCCTGCGCTTGATCTCTCTCCATTCGTGTTGGATTGCCGTTCCATCGGACTATGAGAGTGAGGGAAGAGAGAGTGCATCTGTATCTGCGCCCACACTTGTGCACTATAATATCTCCCACGCCAAAAGCTGGTCTCCGCTGAGATTAGTCGCCATGGCCGAAATTCGGTCTGGAGGTATAAGATGTTGTACGGCCAGGGAAATTAATAATAGGATATTTTACTATATACGAGAAAAAATCTATAAATATATTATTGAGATAGTTTAGGCAAAAAGGAGTCGGAAAATGTTACTTTTAGTTCATAAAATAACAAAATAAATTTAAAAATTCAATTCAACGTTTTCAGTTTTTCTAATCTGTTAAAAAACACCATGAAATAATAGCCGCCATGTTATTACGTCATGCCGCTATGTAAACTAAAACGTATCAACTGTCAACTGATAGTTAGTTAATGGATCAGCGCATTTGTTAACATAGCCAAGCGACGTCATGACCACAGAGCAACATGGCGTACACTGCGTAAAGCGTTTTCGTCAAACTACGCGCGAAATTTGAAAATGTAAAATTTAAATGCACTTTTAGTGCAGGCACTTACAATTTTGTGTTTTTTTTTGGGGCATATTAGCACTATAGAATGTAATTAAGACACTTTTCAAAAATGGGCATACGCCCATTTTTGAAAATTATTATGATTTACACCCTCCATCAATTTGCCATGTCATGCACCTGTGTTATGTAGCCATTTCACAAAACTGTCAAATAATGACAGTTGTGATTTGAATATGCGAACAATTTAAGTAGGTTGTAAATTTTCATGACGATTAATTTCCCTGACTTTAATTTGGGGACCGGCACCTCCCGCTTCGGAACATTCTTTCCCATTAAATACTCAATAAAACCGGGACAGCAACATTTTAGCGGCCGCACCCGAAATTAAAGGGTCGTCAAACATCAAACACAATTTTATGGGCAATGAGAGCTCTTGCACTTTCATTATCACGCTGTACTAATATGCAGAGAGCGTTTCATTTAAAATGGCTGAACTTTATCTTTACCCCAGTACCTACCTTTAATAAAGCGTTGAGCACGGAAACACATAGATTTTTAGGGTTCCGTAACTCAAAAGGAAAAAACGGAACCCTTATAGGATCATTCGTGTGTTTGTCTGTCTGGCTGTCTGTGTGTCTGTCTGTCTGTCTGACAGCCAGTCACAGTCAATTTACTCCGACTCAACTGAACCGATTAAATTGATATTTGGTACACATATGAATTTCTGTGACTCACGGACGTGTACCTAACGTAAAAAAATGAATTTGTTTATGAGGGTAACTTTTGGGCGGCAAATTAGAAAACAAAAACAAAAAAAAAATGCAAACTGTACCGTGTGACTTATCAAAAGAAAGGGCTTATGATGAGGGTATCCATTTCATTTTAAAATAAACAGTTTTAAAGTTATTTAAGAAAATTGACCATTGTCCTTATCTCTGAAACTATTGAACCTAAAATTTTGAAAGAAATATAGAAAATAGTTCTTTACTTATAGATTACAGGAAAACCTATGAGAACTCTATGGTGTTAAAATCAATCATTTGCTGTTGGAATGTATGGGAGAACATGTTATTTAACTACAATGTTATGTTTGTTCTTGGGATAAAATTATCTCGGGACAAAAAACATGGTAGATTTTACCGAACCGTCACCATGAGAGTTCAACTCACACTTGTCCGGTTTATTTTTACCCCATACCTCAAGGCTGAGCTACGTAATCCAATATTACGTCAGACCGAAATAGTCCTACAGCTAAACGCACATTACAGCCCCAACGGACGTGGCCCGCCTGTAGTGTGCGATCGTCCATACAAAATGTACGAAAATTATGTAGCAGGATTTACATCCGATGGATACTAGCCGAATATTTAGAGCTGCGTCAGCCTGAATCATCGGATAATTAAATCATGTTACGGCTATAATTATCTTTTAGTTCCTTAACAATTTTGACTTAATTGATCGACCATTTTTTGCTAAACTGGGCATTTTTGGCGCAGCTGTGACGCACACTTTCCTCCTGATTTCTTGCATGGAACTTTACACTTTATGGGCCTCTGCCCATAAAGCCCCCTCTGCCCATAAGTATTGAACTTGGGAAGTCTGATAAGAAGGAGAACTAGGTGTGTCGAGTATAGTAAAAATCATAGACAGAGCCCTTAACTCTACGCTGACGAATAGGTAACCATTTAAAAAGCAATCGGTGCGCGTACACATGGTCTTCAATGGATTGGGTCCTAATCATGTTTAATAAGACATCATTATTTCATTAAATAAGACTATAAAAGCGCCTCTCCACAGCAGCCCACGGCTAAACATGGTGGAGCATACGGTGGAGGTCTGCCCGGCTTGGGCAGACCACCGCCGTGTCTTCGTGGAGGCGATCGGCGGCAGAGATCAGTCGCGTCCGGCCCTGGTCCAGACCATGGTACGGAGCTAGAGAGTATGGGCAGCCGTCACCTCCTTCTGCGAAGCAGTAATGCTCGCAAAGGAGGAGGCGGGACGGTTGAGGAAAAGGCAAATTTCGCGCCCTCTCGCCCCTAGCCGCCGCAGGAGACGCCCCCCTGGGCGTCGGGAATCCCAGGCGGTTTTCTAACCCCTGTAGGCGCGGGCTTGCGGATAGTGAGCAATGGGTAGCTCACGGTAAGGTCCAGGCCCGGGTCGACGGCCCGTTGTGTTCCACGCGTGCCTCAAAGAGATGTCAGCTCAAGCGTACGGGTCTACTATGGCCGATGCCTGCTGGGGTCGTGGGAAAGTCTGAAAGGGATACCAAGGCCTCTGGTAACACAGGCAACGAAAGGAACACGGGTGGGTTTTAGTCAGTAAGAGTCTGACACACCATCCCGCTCCACCCAGAGCGGGATGGTGTGTCAGATATTACAGTATTATTTGATAATTTCCCACCCAAAAAAAAAGCCCGCGGCTAAACTGCGCACGTGTACTTAGCTTCGCTTCATATGACAATGTGGGCGAGATCGTCCACTGTGACAAATGGTCACGCAACGCACGAAACAAATGCTAGCAAACAAACGAACCGTGGTAAACTCTCCGTGCACATCCTGCGTAGGACAGTGGACAATCGCCTTTATGCTCCGAACTAATCAATAAAGTGCCGTATCATCATCATAATCAGCCTATAATATTCCCACTGTCGGGACACAGCCCGCTGTAATCTACCACGCGAACTCAGTGCGGGTTGGTAGATGTCACATGTCTTCGAATTTTTGGCTCTAGAAAAAGCCGGTCATAGTTACCGACATAGCCCGAAGAATTGCCAAACTTAAGTGGGAGTGGGCAGGGCACATTGCTCGCAGAACAGATAGCCGATGTGGCCGAAAGGTTCTGAAGTGGTGGGCCTCCTACAAGGTGGACCGATGACCTTGTGAAGGCCGCAGGAATCCGCTGGATGCAAGCAACACAGAACCGGTCGAAGTAGCGGTGCTTAAGGGAGGCCTATGTCCAGCAGTGGATGTCTTTCGGCTGTCGGTTGAAATGATGATTATGAGGACATGCCGGTTTCCTCACGATGTTTTCCTTCACCGTTATGAGAGCAGTGGTGATGAAATTATTTACACAAAGTAAAGCGCCTGTCTGGGTTCGAACCCATGACTTACAATTCGTATGTCGGGGCCATTACCACTGGGCCACCACTGTTTATCATCAGTTTCTGAAAAAAACAGGGCGTAATATCTTGAAATTTTCTTTAAAAGCGCTACTTACCATTATTGCACCACTGCCTACCCTTTCGAGGAAACAAGGCGTAGTGTTATCTTACGTTACCACCATAAAACAGCTCTCCTACTTAAAAGTATTTATCGAGTGGCTCCAGTTATTTTCAATAAAATTCCACGACAGCTTATAAAATCTTGATCATATGGTGTTTTAAAAAAAATTGGAACAATTTTTAACCTTTTGACCGCCACATTCATGTATGGATAACAGAGCAAAATGTACCCAGCATGCCACGGTCACGATTACATGACAGATTTTAAGGGGACTACAGGACCTAAACGCCAATTTTGTAAGTTTTATAATGCCTAAAATTATAATGATCCACTGCAGTAAACAAAATCAGAAAAATATATGATATTCTTCAGGATATATGCTAGGTAGATAGTGCGTTGAAAACTGAATACAACTAATTTGATACGATAGAAAAAAAAACACGACGATACCTCTAAAAAAAAAATTTTAACGATTAAAACCATACTAATATACATGCAATAATTCTGACTTTTTGTCATATTATTCTACAAGCAACATATTAGCATAATAGTGTTTTAATTTTTTTATCCAAGCAATATATTTTTTTAATTAGATAATTGCTTCATATTTTGCAGTAAATTACCAGCGTTGGGTCATCGCGCTTCTCTTTCTTTTCTATGCAGTCCGACAGTGACCGCGCTTTTATTCGTAGCTTGGCGCCGAGGCCACGTCTTTTGCTTTTTTGACGTGGCAGTCAATAGGTTAATTCATAAATGTTACTATTCCACAACTGAGTTTACGGAGGACACCGCTGACATTTAGCTTATTACAACCATACATTTAGATTATTATTATTATGAAATTGGTAATTTTGTGTTAGTACGTAAGGAATTGTGTGTAATTGAGTTATTTCATTTTACTTGTGTGTCTGTTATGTCGGCACCACAAATTTTATTAATATTTGTATGCTAACGAGTAAAATGTAGCGAACTGACCATCTTATTATTAAATCATATTGTATTGAAACCTACATTTACGAATAAATTTGATTTGATTTGATTTAAAAACTGTTTTCAGTTATAAATAACTTCGTCCGATATCACATTCACTGTTATCATGAATCTCTGTTTTTAATGGCTGTTTCTAAAAAGGACGTCATTATTTACTGTCATAGTTTTACATTCAGTTCCAGTAAATCACTTCAGGAGTTCTGGCAATAAACTCCGCCTACTTCAGAAACTTACATAAATCATTCCTGTTTTGTGCTGCTCGAAATTAGGTCGGAAACGTTCGGAAAATACGGATGACAATACATGCATTTGACAAAATTTGTTCTCCTTTTACTTAAAGGAAGTTTTTCCCGACTGCAGCAGAGAAGAAGGGTTATTTATGAGCAGTATTGAATCTTGAAATAAATGCAAAGTTCGTTTGAAGTTATTCATTTTGGGATTGTTGGATTTCAACGCAGGGTGTTTGGGTGACGGAACTTAAGCTAAGTAACGTTTATAGATCTTGGCCTAAGAGCTTATGATGGAAAAGCCCAAACGATTTTTTTTTAATGAAACATTAAAAGAAATCAGTTCATGAAGTTTCCACCTTTATCAGCACAAATCCAACTACAAGTAGTTTATTAAAACACTATAATTTACATCTCGTTTTCTCTTATTTTTTTTTTAATCGCATAATAAATAAAGAGAAAAAATAAAAAAAAAACTCGTTATTAACGATCAATAACGGCTGGTTTGCAATGGTATCGTCTGGTAAATCCTAATATTTAGCCCTTCAAAAATAAAGTACTCGTACTAAGCCAAGAAGACGCTTCGTTAAGGGGAGTAAAACGAGAGTTTTAATTTTAACCGATAATGGTTTCTAAGAACAAGAAAAACATCTTCTTTCGCAATAAATAAATGTTATTTTATTACCACTCCTGACTTCCCAGAAGATATTTCTCCAGATACTTAACAACTGAATTCAATTCATCTCCATTCCAAATAAAATTAGAATGTAGACCGTTTTATAGAGTAAACGATTTTCAACCTTAAAAGAAAAGTTTTAAGTTGATTTAACATTTTATTCGAATTCGATGATTCTTCATGAACGAATTTTTGAGTTCTGTCTGAGTAAGGGACTAATATTTCCTTAAAATCCTCTTTAAATATCTTCAGAAAGGATATTGGGCTTTGATTTTGTTCCACGAATCCATCCATTGTATAGTATAACAATCTCTTAAGTGAGTGTAGGAAGGTCTTGTAGACGAACTTGAGAACTAAAAATGGCTTTTTCTCTAATAATAAATTAAATACCTACTGGATGATATTTCTTCCATTCAAACAATTAATGACAGCGAGCTATGGCTATGCTTGGAATCTCTTTGAGAGATCGAATCCGGGACGAGGAGATCCGGCAGAGAACCAACGTTGTCGACATATCTCACAGAATAAACAAGCTGTAGTGGCAATGGACTGGCCATATTAGCCGTAGAACCCATGACTGCTGGGCTAGACGAGATCTTGAGTGGAGACCGCGAATTGGCAAACCTACGTAAGGTAGGACGCACTCAGGCTAGGTGGAGCGACGATCTTCGCAGAGCGGCTGGTAGCAGCTGAATGAGAGTTGCCGACAATCGAGTTGAATGGCGTGCAGTTGGATCTGCCTATGTTCAGAAGTGGACTGCTTAGGCTGATGATGATGATGATGAATTAATAACGATAGGTATTTATAACCATACATCTGATGGGGCCGAAAGGTTCTGGAGTGCGACCGCGTACCGAAAGACGTAGCGTAGGAAGGCCTCCTACAAGGTGAACCGATGACCTTGTGAAGGCTGCAGGAATCCGCTGGATGCAGGAAGCACAAAACTGGTCGAAGTGGCGGAGTTTGTGGGAGGCCGATGTCTAACAGTGGACGTCTTTCGGCTGAAATGATTTGGTGTAACCTGGGCAAACAGCCCATTGTCAATCTTGATGATTTCCTAATCTTTCCACATGGGAAGCTTTTTATATTATTATACTGAGTAACTAAAAACGCGATGCAAATAGATATCTCGGGTTGTTAATGCGTGATCCAACACGAACTTGGCCGATGAAGAGTTCCCTAGTTGGTCTGAATTTATTCCAAACAAACTTAACGTTGTAGTTGAAAACATGTTCTCCCATACATCGATGTACGTCACGTATGGAGTATGGGCGCGCTCTCTGGCGCTGCGGCCAGCCCGCCGGTTGAGCGCGGCCCAAAGGGTCATGGCCATCCAGATGGTTCGAGGATACCGCACGGTCTCCTGTGAGGCAGCGAGCCTCCTTGCCGGATTGCCGCCATGGGATCTGGAGGCAAAAGTCCTCGCGCACGTATGGGAGTGGCGCGAGGAGGCGAAACGCCGGGGCGTAAGTCCGCTGCCGCGAGAAATCGCGGCACAGCGGACGGAGCTCCGGCGGGATCTCATGGCGTCATGGAAAGTACGGTTGTCGCAACCCAGTGCTGGGCACGCCACGATTTTGGCGATAAGTCCCCTCTTTGAGGAGTGGCTGGAGAGGTGCCACGGCGTCCTCACCTTCCGCCTGACGCAGGTCCTCACCGGACACGGCAGCTTCGGGAGGTTCCTGTGTCGGATAAGGCGGGAGGAAACGTCTGGGTGTCACCACTGTGTGGATCGCCCGGAGGACACGGTGGAGCATACGGTGGAGGTCTGCCCGGCTTGGGCAGAGCACCGCCGTGTCCTCGTGGAGGCGATCGGCGGCAGAGACCTCTCGCGTCCGGCCCTGGTTCAGGCCATGGTACGGAGCGAGAGGGCATGGGCAGCCGTCACCTCCTTCTGCGAAGCAGTAATGCTCGCGAACGAGGAGGCGGGACGGTTGAGGGAAAGGCAAGTTTCGCGCCCTCTCGCCCCTAGCCGCCGCAGGAGACGCCCAGGGCGTCGGGAATCCCGGGCGGATTTCCGGCCACCGTAGGCGCGGGCTTGCGGACGGTGAGCAATGGGTAGCTCACCGTCCGGTAAGGACCAGGCCCGGGTCGACGGCGCGTCGTATTCCACGCGCGCCTCAAAGAGATGTCGTCAGCACAAAGTAGGGGTCCACTAGGGCCGATGCCTGCCGGGGTCGCGGGAAGGTACTTATGGGTCACCGAGGCCCCCGCAACACAGGCAACAGGAAGGAATACGGGTGGGTTTTAGTCAGTAAGAGTCTGACACACCCTCCCGCTCCGCGCAGAGCGGGAGAAGTTATTTGATGATTTCCCACCCTCAAAAAAAAAAAAAAAAAAGCAACACACGTTCACGAGCATAATTCAAAGATCAGCGAAGGCTGATCTTTGAATTATGCTCGTGAACGTGTCATCATCCAATATGGCGAGGCGGGTGAAGACCCGCCTCGCCATATTGGATGATCCCGTTGAAAGTCGGTGTAAAAATACGAAACACTTTGCAAACCATTGCTACTTACCAAGGTCCTTAGTTCTGCAATAGTACCATTCCCCAAAGCAAACACAAAAACACAGCAGCAAGTTTGCCCAGTAACTGGATTATGGTTGTTAGATAGCAGTCACTCCATATAAAATACTGGTATTCAGCTACATACGGTTGGACTGCAGTGCTATTCTGTAACCTTCTCACCGTGAAAACTTAAGTGACTTATTGACTGAATTTTTGTTTTGCTATTTTATTAAAAAAAAAACCCTAAATAGTAACGTAACCCCTTAATAATAACACTTAGTTTTATTATTAAATTTTATTATTATTTAAATAATATAAAATTATCAATAGAATTAGTATAAAAATATTATTAAAATCTCGATTATAATTATAAATGTAATGCTTGGTCAATCCCTAGCATCAGTGGGATGACACTGACAGCTCACTCCACGCAAGTTTTCATGGTGAGATTTTTACAGAATCGACGTGCTGGAAGCTGACCTTAACTTAGTTGGAAAAGAAAAAACAAAGAAATGAAACAATACAGCAGAAAGCCTTAATGATGAAAGCGACCCTAAAGTTAAGCAACGGATCAGTAAGTATGACCCATGAGGATAAAGATGACCCTAAAAATAAACGATACATTAACCGTACCCAAACAAAGTGGGAATTACTTCCAAACACCCTTTTTATTGCAGAGATCATTATTTACCAAGGAGCGTCGCTGCAGAATGTTTAACGATGCCGTAAACTGTGAGACTCGATTGATTGCTTGCGACGAATCATTGGGTGGTCGTTGCCAAATATCTGAAGCTCTTGGAATTTTAATGCAGCAGATTTTGATTTTGTTTCAAGTGTTTTAGAAGGACTTACGTCTGACAACGCTTTAGCGCATGACGTCGTAAAAATTTCGTCTTTATACTCGCATTAAACATGAAATTCATAAGAGCAGGGAAGTTTTAAAAACTAGAGAATGATTAAGATTTATATATTTTTAGGTAGATATACCCTGATATATTTATCAAAAAATGTACCTACTTAAAAAATTACGTGTAGTAGTGCTTTCCTTTGGGAAGTGAGTCTATTTGTCGTCACGATTCATCGTCACACTCAATGGATCAATCTAAATCTTCTTCTATAAGTTTTATTTCATCTGCGGATGAGCCTTATCGATTTTCATTAGCAAACTCAAAACCGTTCAAAATATATTAACAAAAAAATCTTAGAATTTACTTAGTTTTTTTTTCCGTAAAATTTATCATCAACATGTTTCTGTCTGTGAGGCATTCACTTTTGGATTATCCAAAAAAAAATACATTACATTTGGGTCGAGTAGGTAGGTACCGTAGGTCTTGTAGTTTTGAATGGGAACATTGATATTTTTTTCGCATTTCCATTCCGTTCCCATCGAGAAAGTTGTTCTTGATGGTCTGTACCACACCCTCAAATATGACCTCACCTTCTGGATGCATGCTGGATGTCTAACAGTGATGCATGTACGTAATAAGATGCACAAGACTAACAATGTAATTTAATTATAGCTCCTTATATATACCACGGAAATCTAAAAGTTGGCAAGAGCCTACAACCAGTAGACAATAGGATCTTGTTAGATAAATCTTAAAGCTAAGACGTGGTCCTTGGCAATAGTTCAAGGCCAGGAAGATTAGCAGTGCACCTACTCATTGCTTTATTGACATGAAACTACTCCAAGCGTATTAGCTTGGTGGAAGCGATGAAAAGAAATATTATTTTTATGTAAACAATGACATAAATACTTTTCTAAGTATTATATTTGTTTTAATTACTCGTATTGTGAATGTGAAGACTTATGATGTGTTAGTTTTAATCGTGGTCTGGCAGTTTGAGTGATTTATGCGGCCTACCCAAATGTTCGTTGAATCGTTGAGCTTCTTAAGTTCTGAGTTGAGCTGCACAATTACTGACAAATGCGTGCACTGACTGGATAGGTTTCCTCAAAAGACCATTTCAGACACCAATCTACATGGTCTTCACTTGATCTGACCAAGATTATGTCTGGACTTTAAAAGAGATTGTGACCTCTGAGTTTGTTTCGGCTTTTCTTCTCAGGGTAGTCAGATAGGAAACGCCTACCTCATCTAGTTTTTTTTTTAATATGATTGTCGTGTAAAAGTACTTGTACAAACCTACTTACAGAAACTTTCATTTCATCACATCACATCATTTCATTTTATTTCATTTAGTACACTTTCATTTACTACACGTATCATAAATTCCTTCTCGTGTCTATCCGTGTAAACGCGTTGTTCCCTAAACTACACGACGAGAATTTCTTCCAGAAGGTTTATGTGACTAACATTTAATAAAGAAATCTTTGTGTTCTAAGACATGCTAGTTTCCTCACGACGTTTTCCTTCACCGTTTTGAGAGCAGTGGTCATGAAATAATTTTCACAAAATAAAGGGCCTGTCTGGGTTCGAACCAACGACCTACAACTCGTAAGTCGCGACGAGATTGCGATTAGATTTTGAAGGTTTTTAAATACAAATATTGCCCTTCGGGTGAGATAATGGCCAAACCTGAGCCCATCGTGTAAAAAAGATTGGACAAGTGCTAGTTGAACTCGCGTGGTGAGGGTTCCACACGATTAATATATTTATCTTTTTATCCCGAGAACAATCTTGGAGAACATGTTTTTCAACTACAATGTTAATTGTAGTTGAAAAACATGTTCTCCCATACATTCCAACTGCAAATGTAAGTTTGTACGCACAATGTTGTGAGATTTAACATGTTATTTTAACATCATAGACTTCTTATAGGTATTCCTGTAATTTACAATTAATGAAATATTTTCTGATTTTTTTTTAATTTTAGTTTCAGTAGTGAATGGTCAATATTCATCTATTTCCTTAATTCATTTTAAAACCATTTATTTAAAAATTAAAGATTTAATAATATTTGAGACCCTCACAACAAGCCCTTTCATTTGCTAAGTCACACGGTACATTTTGCAAAACTTTGTTATTTTTGTTTTCTAATTTTCCCCCCAAAAGAGAATCCTCATATTCAAAATTAATTAATTTACTTTACACGACCCCGTTTGGGTCATAGAAATTCATATGTGCACCAAATTTCAACGTTATCGGTCTATTAGATTCGGAGCAAATCAGCTGTGACAGATGGACAGACAGACAGACACACGAGTGATGCAATATGGTTCCGGTTTTTCCTTTTGAGGTACAAAAAAATAATACAAAGATAATATATTTTGCAATACGTTGGTCGCTCATGTCATGTCACGATTACAGTATTCTGTAGTCATGTAAAGCCCCTCAACCAAGCTTGTTCTTTCAATGGACTAATAAGGGCGGATTAATGATATGTCAGTCTCTTCGTTGGTCTACTGGACCCGTTCGCAAGCGCTACAGCTGAGCATGAGGTCCTGGGTTCAATTCCCGGGTCGGGAAAGTGCTATTGGGTTTTTTTAACTCAGTAGCAGCCTGGAGTCTGGATTTTTGCTCGGTTGATGGCAATAGGCTCGCCCCCTATTACATTGGACTTAAACATAACTGGCGAAATGTGAGTGTACTACAGGTACACCTCTGCCCAACCCTCCGGGGAAACAAGGCGTGATGTTATGTTATGTAATGATAATATTACTACGGCTTACTCTCACAGAGAGGCGGTCTATGTCCCAGCAGTGGGAGTATTATAGGCTGATTATGCAGAAACTTTGACCAACCTAGGTTCCATATGAGCTGTTTCTAAAGACATTTTTTGTATTTTGTAACACGGTTGGCGGAGGACGACGGCGAGGGACGGTGGACGGAAAGACAAATTTCGGGCCCTCTCGCCCCTAGCCGCTGCAGGAGACGCCCTGGGCGTCGGGAATCCCAGGCGGATTTCCGGCCACCGTAGGCGCGGGCTTGCGGACGGTGAGCAATGGGTAGTTCGCCGTTCGATAAGGACCAGGCCCTGGTCAACGGCGCGTTGTGTTCCACGCGCGCCTCAAAGAGATGACGGCACAAGTGTAGGGGTCCACTAGGGCCGATGCTTGCCCGGATCGCGAGAAAGTACGGAAGGGTTACCGAGGCCCCTGGCAACACAGGCTACGGAAGGAATACGGGTGGGTTTTAGTCAGTAAGAGTCTGACACACCCTCCTGTTCCGGCCAGAGCGGAAGAAGTTATTTGATAATTTCCCACCAAAAAAAATTTAATAAAAGCCTTGTGGTGTGACCGTTGGACTGCACAGTCATAGGTCTCGAGTTCGAACCCAAGGCACGCACCTCTGACTGTTTGGATGCATGTGCGTATTATATAATTATTACCAGCTTAACAAACGGGGCCAGATTGATGGCAATAGGCTCGCCCCCTGTTACATAGGACTTAAACATAACTGGCGAAATGTGGGTGTACTACAGGTCCACCTCTGCCTCAGCCTTCGGGGATTACGGGTGTGATGTTATGTTATCTATGTTTTTTCAACTTACAGCCAGCCTTACCCAGGAATCCATTTCCATAATAATACTAGCGACTTAACCCTGCTTCGCACGGTTTTTTTTTACGACTTGACAAAATGTCGAGAATTCAATAATAAATATACCTAAGTTTCATATAATCTACACTTATAATCTAATATATATATATATAAAAATCTCGTGTCACGGTGTTTGTGAGACCACAAACACCGTGACACGAGATTTTTCATTCCTCCGAAACGGCTCGACCGATTTTTTTTTAAAATGTATATTTGGTAGGTATGAGAATAGGTTTTGCCGGAGCCGCGGGGAAGTCCGAAAGGGATACCGAGGCCCCTAGCAACACAGACAACGGAAGGAACACGGGTGGGTTTTAGTAAGTAAGAGTCTGACACAACCTCCCGCTCCGCCCAGGGAGAAGTTGTTTGATAATTTCCCGCCCAAAAAAGGTATGATATTAAAGTATATTTCATCCCGATAATATTAATAAAGCTGAAGAGTTTATTTGTTTGTTTGAAAGTGCAAATCACTCTATCTACACATACACATATATATAAACTGCCTTCTTCCCACGGGGGTAGGCAGAAACTATAGAACGCCACCTGCTACGCTCCTTACGTATTCCTTTTGCTTCGTTTACGTTCATACATCTGGTCAGACACGCACGCCGTTTGCGATTATTATAACTACTGGATTAAAAAAAATATTTTTGCATGATAGCCCAATTTTTGAGAAAGATTTTAGGCTATCGCGCTACGATCTTTTTTTTTTTAAAAAAAAAAAAACGTTTTAAATAACGTTAAGTGAAAATTGAAGAACGGGCACAACTGTAGGATATACCTATTTTATGTTAACACAATAAATTTCACGCTGACGGACTCACGGGTGGAAGCTAATATATTATACACATTAATCTTCCGGAATAAAGTCTTTAAAAATGCTGAAAACCACATCAAAATCTATTGTGTAGTTTAGAAGAAAAACGCGGACACACAAACACGAAAAGTCATATAATCTATACTATAATATAATAATATTATAAAGAGGAAAGATTTCATTTTAAGTTTGTTTGTTTGTAATGGATAAACTCAAAAACTACTTAAGAGTATGAAATGTATGTATGTTGTATGAAATGCCTTACGGCGTAAATTCTCTGAACTGATTTTAAAAAAATCTTGGAAAGCTACATTACCAGCGAGTAAAATGGACTGTATTTTATTTCCAAAAAATATTGAGATACCTACGAAAATTGCAATAACGTAACCCAAGGTATCAAAAATTTGCCTTTAAAAGTCATTATTTGGCAACGCTTGGAAAACTATTGATGATACTTACAATAATATAAGAATAGCCTTACTAATAAAGATTTACACACGACGTCGAGTTATAACGCATACTCTACCAATAAAAGATAACGCTAATTCAGCTCAGTTGTACACATCTGTTGGGAGTTTTTATTGTATGAGAAGTAACACATCTGTTATTCATTCCTAAACCCTTGTTTAGTTAGCGCGTATCCGTAGTAACCGGTCATCCGGCAAATTTCAATGAAGGATTATTTGCATTATTTCGATGTTTTTTATGGTTCCGTGGTAAACAAGGAACCCTTATAGTTTCGCCATGTCCGTCTGTCTGTCTGACCCCACTGTAGCTCAGAGACGCTTAGTACAAGAAAGCTATAATTTGGAATAGGTATACATATTAATGATGCCAACAAAGTGCTAAAATAAAATCATGAAAAACATTTTGTTTTAGAGTACCCCGCTTGCACGTAATGTGGGGATGATTTTTTTCTCGTCTTTTCCATAAGCCGTTCAAAAATATTGCGGGTCTGTGAACACCATTTTTTGATTCAAAGATCCGCTTGCGTAATATTAAATGTTAAAGTGCTAATTTATGTTAGAGTCAAGTGCCAGCCCCCTAACCCCCCCTCGCCATCTAAATGTTTGTTTATGGAGATGTGAAAAAAAATATGGCAGTAGTACCATCTGCATCATCAGTAGTATCATCTGCTTAGCCTTTTCCCAACTGTTGGGGTCGGCATGCAATCTAACCGGATGTAGTACATAATATAATGAAATTAAAAGGAAAGCTATCATAGGTAAGGGGTCTTTACAAGTTAACAAGTAATAGTCGACCAAATTAAATTTGCAGTTGGAGAATGTACCGTCGCATATATCGATGTATGGGAGAACATGTTTTTCAACCACAATGTTGAGTTTTTTTTAGGATAAATTCATCCCTACTTCCGAACTACGGAACGCTTCATTGTGCGTGGTCCGATACGCACTTGGCCGATTTTTTATGAAATAGATCGTAAAGAACCAAGAAAAAGAAAATATTACAAAAATAGTTTCGATCCTTTACTTTACAAGACACATACTTTCGAATGATTCAGTGAAAATATATACTCAAAATAGTTGAGTTAGAAATGATATCGAATTCTAAGCTCGTAATAGCGGGATGGCTGTTGAACTTCAAATTTGTACTGCTCTTAGGACGTGGGCTAGACAAGAAGTTCAAGATGACGCAGCAGACATTCATGGACTTAGCCAATAGTCCATTACGAAAGTATGCCGACGAGTGGATCTCGCTTTGACAAATAAAGTGGCACAATTTATACGCATGCCTGGGACTCTTGAAGAGCAAGAACAAGTAGTTTAAAATGCAAATTAAGCCACCAAATGTTCTACCGAAGTTCAGCAGTTTTTTAGTTAGTTTGATTAATAGTTTTTTTTTATGAAAATACCAAATTAAATCATTTGAAGTAAATTTAAAAAAATAATGATTTATAGCGTGACTGTACTGAAATTTAAGTTATTATCATAGTTGATGCCGATGATCTTTGTATAATAATTAAAAGTTTAAAAATGCTCAAAACTTTGGCAAAGATTATTAATCAAACATTTTATCTTTTGTCATTTTTGTCATTACTTCATAAAAATGTTGTCTAGTGCAAAAAAAATACTACGCACGCTACAAATGACTAGGAAAATATCCTTGTCTTCTTAGCTATCCAAAAAGGTATGATTGTCAATACTTTTGCTTTTTGTCTTCAACTGGTCACTGTTTATGTTATTATTAGCCATTATTTTAATATTTACAAACCAAATTATGTAAAGAGACAAATTTCTTTGGGACACTAGTTTGGCATTAGAAAGGTGCGTTCTTAAACTCAATGACGAATTTATAAAATGTGTTCCATTCTTTCTTTCGTTTTACCGTAAATAAATACACATTTTTTTTTAAATACATCTTGAAACAATATTTGGGCATAGTTTGTATTACTTTTTAAATTAAACATTTTTTATGCTGTTTACAAGGTTTTCTAAAAGTATCTACTATTTGGTAATCTAGTTTCAAAACGTTTCCTAAGAATGTTGCTAGTGATTTTTGTTATAACGAATTTATAACTATACAATGCTTAGGCTTACACACCCATTATTGGCAATAGGAGTGTGTAACTCTTATCCATAGCTTATACAATGTATAAGTATACAGTTGTTAGGCAAGTATTTTAAATATTTGTATTAGTAAGGCTTTAAATGTTTATAGTACCTACTCATCATTTCCCACAAAAAAGTCCGCGTGTCTATATATCTACCTGTTATAGTTATGTCACAATAACCGTTTCTTGTTAAAATTATTCAATCAAAACACGCGTAGAATTGAAAGATGATGACATTCGTATCAATATGTTGACCCTTAGGTTGATTATGTACATGAACAAATTCCTCTTATGAGATATAACAGTATAGGTATTTGAGTTATAAACACGAAAGTTAGTTTACACATTTATTAATTAAAACATAAACATTGGGAACGAAGACCCATAGCCATAACCTAAATAATATTGTTCAGCGTAACAATGGCGGCACGACACGGAGGGTGGCACGTGGCGACTTGCGCGGTACGGTAAAAGAATATGCGTCTACGCAGCATGCGTGTGGGCAGCGGTCCAGCGGAATAACGCTAGTGGCGCGCGCGGCGCGTTCCACGCACCCTCGTCGCGAGAGAGCGAGAGCGCTTATTCTCTATACCATGCCGGAATGCGACCGTAGGACGCTCGCATTGGAAGACAATTGTGTGTGGGTTGCTACATACTCCCCGTCGTTGCTACCTCGGTAACGTGTAAGGTCTTCGGAATGATATTTTCCTATATCTACATTTGGTTATTCTGTGCTCGCGATGGTATACGTTGTTGGACTAAACTTTTCAGTGATCTAGTAAGAGCCATCTCGGCGAGGGTAGAACTTAGAAGTAAGGCTTTTCGATCCTTTGCTCAATAAATGAGATTTAAGCAAGACTAAATCACCTATCTCGAAGGTGTCAGATGGTTGGCGCGAAGCGTCGGTGTACTGCTTTGTCTTGTCCTGCTGGATCTCGACACGTTCTCGAACTACACTCTTTAAATTATTCGAATCGGATCTTTCGTTTAGAAGTTACAAGTGGTATAATAATATTAAAAGTAATAAAAATACCGCGGTGTAAGCGAACAGCCCTACGCTTCAATAATTACCTAAATATTTTATTTTAAGCCGACTTCCAAATAGGAGTGGGTTCGATAAATACAGGCACACCTATAGCGATTTTTATAGTAACTCGTGCCTTTGCTTTCTGAAAGCACCATTGTATGAAGTGGAACTGATAGTAAAGACCAAAGATGGCTACCGGAACTACTAATAATAAGTATTTAACGGGTTGCGATTCGATCAGGTACTTTAATACGGTGGCTAAGCAATTTATGCTCGTCACAATGCATATGGTGAATGGCAGTTCTCCTGATTCTTACCAAAAGAACTCCTCAACAATTAACGTCCCTGCATCGGGAAAAGCAATATTTTGTAAAAGGTGATGAGGAGATGACATTAGGCTATTAACTTAGATAAGTCACAAAATAAATCACGAAAAAGTGAAAAATAAAAATCTTTTACAAAAGAAAAGAACCGATTACCAAAAAAAACACTACAAGGTGAAGTCGGTGGTAAAAAACTAAAATACAGTACCAAAGACAACGACTTCCGAAAATGAAGTTATTTTTCACTATAGAGTGTTTTTTTGGAAGTCGGTAGTTTTTTAAATAAATTAGAAACTTTGAATAGTACTTTGTATTTAATAATAAAGTTTGTCTTAATAGAATAAAAAGATCGCCATCATTAGTTTTCGGAAACTATCTTTTAAACGGGATGGAGAGAGTGAAGTGGAGTCGCGGGCGAAGTGCTAGTATTAAATAAAAGTGAATTTATAATAAACATAACAACACACCTTGTTTCCCCGAAGAGTTGGACAGAGGTGTACCTGTAGTACACCCACATTTCGCCAGTTATGTTTAAGTCCCTTGTTATAGTGGCGAGCCTATTTCCATCAACCGGGCACAAATCCAGGCTCCAGGCTGCTACTGAGAAATTCCAGATAGAAAAAACCAATAACCCTTTGCCCGACCCGGGAATTGAACCCAGGAGGTCATGCTCAGCAGTAGCGCTTGCAGCCACTAGACCAACGAGGCAGTCGAATTTATAATACGAGTATGTCAAACTCAAAGCATTTATTTCAAACTAGATACGCCCCGCGGTTTCACCCGCATAAGTTTTGACCCCGTGAGTATATCGGGATAAAAGTATCCTATGTGTTATTCCTGGTTATAAACTATCTGTGTGCCAAATTTCATCCAAATACGTTCAGTATTTTTTGCGTGAACGAGTAACAAACATCCATCCATCCATCCATACTTACAAAACTTTCGCATTTATAATTTTATTTAAAATTTCAAATAAACCAATTACAGGCACTTTTGAATTGTCAAGGGGTCGGTTGGTCACTAAGAAAGATGAAGCTAGTTGCCCATTCCAAAGCGTAGTAGGTACCTATGGAGAAGAACGGACAAAAAACTCCAAGGACACTTTTTGAAATCAACGTATTATGGTTAATATTGTTTTCATCATTCATTTTAAATTATACATGTGAGAACGATGCAAAACGTAAAAGCGTCCATGATAAAAAGATTAACAAAAAAAAAACAATTCAAAATATGTCTAAACTTAATCAAATAAGGCTCGTATCACTGCCTATATTCTTGTCAAGACAGTCATTGATACTGAGACCCTAAAAGGGTGACATTACTAGGCTAATTAACGATCCTTACAAGTAAATTGTATTAGTGGAACAATTACATCCAGGTTGTGGCCTTGAAAATAGCGTATAGGGAAGAAAGGTCTACGATTTATTCATTTATTTCCGCCTATGCAGGCAAGAGACCTCCCTTTCCTTTTATTCTTCATTCTTGATTTTGTGCTCATCCCGCCACTAAATCCTGGGTCAGTTGAGATCAAAATAGAGACAATAAAAGAAAGCACAGCTCAGCTACGCTCACAGCAGCTTTATCATAACTTACTTCTCCTTGTTCTCGGTTGTTAGCCAGAACTATAAAAACTCCTTTGACGTTGCCAAAAGTATAGGCAATTTTTTCGGTTGGCAACAAATGCACAGACTGCATAGTTTGCGCGCTAAATGTATTAAAAAAAACTAGCGAGCCTTACAGTGGTCGCATATGATGTGTAAGATCTGACATTTCACCTTGGTAATAAACAACTGAGCAGCGACAGAAATTAACCTCAAAATTCAAAAGAGCTAAATACAAATGAAATTTTATTCAAATAATTATTCAGTACTAGTGGTCACCCAGTGGTTGAAATTCGACCCCCTCTACTTACAATCTATGTAGTACATACTTATTACATGCTTAAGCTGTCACTTCCTGTTACACACTTCCATCCGTTTTCACAAAGACGAGAGGAAATATATTACACATATATTTACTTGTAAGAGCCGTTTAAAATGCACTTTGAATTAGTCTTACTATTATGTTCCTATATGTTAGAGATAAGATCAGGAAGGCTGCTAACGTGATTTACAAGAAATCAGAAACGGATAGTAGCGAGACCTCAGATGAAGACATTGGAAACAGCAACGTGCAACACAGCATAGCAGTGACACAGAAAAGAGTCGAGATAGCAACTGGACCTGAGCCAACCTGGCGGCGACGTTGTTAAAAGATGCCATCCCATAGATAAATTACCCGTCTCTCCACTATTCCATTGCTTGTTCAAGGATGCATATCCGGTAGGCTCTAATAATCCTTCCTATCCTAAGGGCACATCTTCCTGACCATTACCGCGCCCCCCGGTCTACTCTTTGATATGCAATGGTCTCTGTAATCCCATGAAACATGAGGCTCAAGGGACTAGTGCGAATCCTTAGGTTCATTCGAGCAATCGAGTCTGGTTTAACCACGCTGGGGTCGGTGCATTTCATTCATTCATTCATTACTAGTGGTCGCCCACTGGTCGAAATTCGACCCCCTCTACTTACAATCTATATAGTACATACTCATTCCATGCTCAAGCTGTCACTTCCTGTTACACACTTCCATCCCTTTTCATGAAATCACTCCCACAGAGAGCGAGAGGAAAGATATTACACATATTTTTAATTGTAAGAGTTGTTTAAAATGCACCTTTGAATTACTCTATTACGAGTATTATGTTCCTATTGTAACGTCTGTTACAAAAAAGTGAAATGTTTTAAATGTTTAAGAGGTGACAACAGCTAAAGCGCGGTCACTGTCAGACTGCATAGAAAAGAAAGAGAAGCGCGATGACACAACGCTGGTAATTTATTGCAAAATATGAAGCAATTATCGATTTACAAAAATCTATTGATTAGAGAAAAAAAAATACTATTATGCTAATAATATGTTGCTTGCAGTATAATCTGACATAAAATCATAATAATTGCATCTATAATAGTATGGTTTTAAATCGTTAAAATATTTTTTTCGAGGTATCTTCGTGATTATTTTCTATCGTATCAAATTAGTTATATTATGTTTTCAACACACTATCTACCTAGCATATATCTTGAAGAATATCATAATTGTATCTTTTCTGATTTTGTTTACTGCAGTGGATCATATACTTTTACGAATAATAAAACTTACAAAATTTGCGTTTAAGTCCTGTAGTCCCCTTAAAATGCACTTAAAATATTTCCCAAATCAAACATAGGCCGTTCTTCAACCCACAATCTTTCCACCACCCACTTTCTGGCCTTAATTCCGCAATTTTCAAGGCCTTATCCTCACCTGAATCGGTTAAGTGAGTAAATGAGTTTGGAGCGTATGATGCCTTCACTCTACGTACCTACCTGAAGACGATGCCTGGCATAAATGTGTCGCTGATTTGGCTTCGGGCCATATCTAATACGTTAGTTGTACGTACGTTGTACAGCTATGTTGTGGGTGTTTAGGAGGAGAAGTATTTTAGATAAGAGGCTAGATATTAAGAAAAATGTGGGCGAGTAGACAATATTGCTAATTATCTTTAACGAAAATCCTTTACGAAAACTACACCGTACACCGAATCTGTTGTATAGTATCACTTCAGGGCACAATGTTTCTTTGTTACATATGTATAAAAGCTTGCTAACTGTGGATTTGCCATTTTAGAAAGCGTTCAAGGTTCCTTACGGTCACATTCAGACAGTGCTTTCATTGCTCTACATACATAATCAGCCTATAATGTTCCCACTGCTGGGACACAGGCCTCCTCTTTGTGAGAGGGAGGGGGCCGTAAACCACCACGCGGGCCCAGTGTGGGTTGGTAGATGTCACATGTCTTCGAATTTTTGGTTCTAGGACATGCGGTTTCCTCACGATGTTTTCCTTCACCGTTTTGAGAGCGGTGCTGATGAAATAATTTACACAAAGTAAAGCGCCTGTCTGAGTTCAAACCTACGACCTACAGCTTGTAACTGCTCTACATGAATGCTATATACGTAAATTACTAGGTATTTCGCCAAACTGAAGGATTTCTTTTTGGCTAACTGCGCCCCGCGGTTTCACCCGCGTCAGTCTCGATCCCGTGAGAATATCGGGATAAAATGTATCATATGTCCTAATGCAGGTCATGGCCTACTCATGTACCAAATTTCATCTAAATCCGTTCAGCTGTTTTAGCGTAAAAGCCTAACAACTAAATTTACTATCGCACTTATAATATTAGCTTCCTTAACGCCAAACAGCATTTATTCTTCAATAAGCAAAACTTTCTTTACCTTGGTCTTTTACCGCACTTTCCAAAATGACTAGCCATTTCGGGAAAAAACTGCTTAATCTAAATGCCTGCGTCATACAAAGAAATATACTTAATATGATTAGTATTGATCTTGTTAGGGAAGAGAAATGTCTTTATGTAGACGTTCCATCAAAATATATTGGGCTGTTACATATTCTGGCATGGGATATCAAACCTTATGGATAATAATGTTATGTCTTATACGTGAAAGGTTTTCGGATAACGTATAAATTGTCCATTTTGTGCATACGATTCCTCATATATTATGTTTTTATTGTTTAGGGAAAGGGTTATTGACATAGCTTGATATTGATTATAGAAACAGAATGTTTTGCTTCCCTAGAGCTAGATTAAGTTAGGGAGTGTCGATGAAATAAAATTCATTTGGAACAGACCGCAGTTAGTATGATATACTTACCTACAAAGATTCAATGATATTTCAAATTACCCGAATGAAGAATTCTCCGGTGTCATATTGAAGATAATTGACTGAATCGGTGGAAGAATAATTTTTAATTTCTTGTCATGGTGGACGTGATTGAAATATGATTTAATTTTAAAAGAATATGGACTTTTCAAAAGGTGGATTACGAATCTCATTGGCAATTCAATTAGTTTAAGATTGTGGCAAATGATTTGCACCAATATTAAAAGAATCTTCTTATGACTGGATGAGTACCTACTGATCGTTTTATAAAAATATATGGCGGCGAAAAATTACTTGACAAAGCGAAATGAAATGAATAAGGAGCGAAAAGTGTTCGTTGGACGAAAAGCAAAAGGCGAAAAATCTGAGTGAGTTGGAACCCAAACATATTCGTAAAGGATCCGTCTCATAATCTCAGTATCACGCTCGATTCTTTAACTTCCATCAAACTCCTTCCAAAGTTAATAAAAAAGCCACAAAATTCTCACTTTATTAACACAAGGTGTTCACAAAAAGTAACAAAGAATGAGTCGAAGAAATGTTAGATTTTCATCTGTAAAAAAGTACCAATATCCTACCGAACTTGAACATCACAGTATTCCTTGATAGGGTGGCAATGAGCCAAGTTTTTGATTAGTGGATGTATGAATGAAAAACGCCGCCTTAAGACACTTTTTTATTTTACTTTTATATTCAACATAACATCACATTTGGCGACTGAGGGAAAAGGCGGAATGGTGGAATCTGGGTACATCTCTGTCTAACCCTACGGGGAATAGCCGCGTGATGTTATGTATGTGTGGAAAAGGCGGAAGCATAAATAGTACATTCTCGAAAAGGGTGCCAGCCTATAAGAGCGCAAATCCGGACTCCGAGCTGCTGAGAAATTCCTACACATGTATAACCTTATCTATGGAAATTTCTGATGAAAAAAAAACTTTATACAAAAAAAAAAAATAACCGACTTCCAAAAAAATCACTACAAAGTGAAAAATACTTTAATTTTGGAACTCAGTGTCTTTGGAGCTGTATTTGTGTAGGCAAAATTTATTTACATAACCAAATTACAAGATGATTATTTAACATTAACTAGGCCTTTTTTAGGCTTAACTTAGTTTTAATTTAATTAATTAAAACTAAGTTAAGCCTAAAAAAGGCCCTCGGGGCATTATACTGAGGATGCTGGCGGCATTTCCTCGCTGTTTTGCAATGCTGATGCGTTGCGCGAGAAAGCCGCCAGCTTTTCGGTCACCTGTTACATCAACTAGACGTTTCGCGATTCCCGCAATTAACTTATGTATTTCCGCAATTAACTGGGACCCCACGAACCGAGGGTCTCGACGCCAAAGGGCACAAAGTTGTACTCTCTGCCAAGGCCTCCATATTTAAGACTTTCAGATTTTCAAACTGTATTTTTGTTTTTGCCACCGTAGTTTGAAATTAAAGGTATTTTTCACTTTGTAGTGCTTTTTTGGAAGTCTGTTTTTTTTTTTGATAATAGTTTTTTAATTTTCACTTTTTTACTGGGTTCCGTTTGTAATTTAGTCTAAGTTACAATAGGCAATCTGCTCATCACCTTTTACAAAATAGTTATTTTCCCAATACAGGGAAGTTAATTGTTGAGGAGTTCTCATAAAAAGAACCAAGACAACTGCCACTCACCATATGCATTGTGATGAGCATAAATGGCTTAGCAACCATATTAAAGTACCTACTCGAATCGAAACCCGTTAAATACTTATTATTGGTAGTTCCAGTGGCCATCTTTGGTTTTCACCATCAGTTCCACTTCATAAAATGGTGCTTTCCGTAAGCAAAGGCTCTAGTTACTATAAAAAATACCCAAATCGCTATAGGTGTGCCTATAAAATTTGAGGATTTCCCTCGATTTTCATGGGATTCCTTCATCAGATTATGACTTAGTGACAATTGGACCACCTTGGAAGCATACTCCTTCAAACAAAAATAATTTTCAAAATCGGTAGCAACTGATGGAGAAATTGGTGAACATAGGTACATAAAAAAAAATATAAACATCTGAATTGAGAACCTCCTCCTTTCTGGAAGTCGGTTAAAAAACCAAATAACTCTTTTCCTGACCTGGAGATTGGACCACTGCACAGGCACAGGAAAACATGGGCGCAAAAGATATGTATTCATACATCAGGGGGGTAACCATCACCTCATATAGCAGTATTATTTCAATATTACTTCAGCGTGAGAAAAAGATGGAGCTATAAGTCCTGTATAGCTCCATCACTTTCCCACTGTGAAGTAATATTATAATAATACTGCTATAAGAGGTGATGGTTACCCCCCAGGACCTCACTTTTCCCAGCTATGTTGAGGTCGGCTTCCAGTATATTCGGACACTCGGTGCTTTCAGTTAAACTAAATGTAGAATACTAATATTTTGCCCTAGTTCTGCCCGCGACTTCGTTCGTTTGAAATTTCTTGTTCCCTCGACCCACTACGTCGCATTGCATCGCCCGCCCACGCTATTTCTTCGATTTTGCTTAGAGTTCTTTCTGACTTTTCATCTATTTGCTCGGCTCCTTAGGGTCGTAGCGTGATTTTAAATAGTCTACAACCTTCCCCAAGAATTGGGCGATCAATGCAAAAAGATTTGTTTTAATCCAACTGGTAGTTCCAGAGATTAACCCCTACATACAAATTTACAAAAAATACCCCTTGATAATATTAGTATGAATGTACAGATTGTCTCTGATCTTCAAAACCCAGTTAGTTACTAAGTTCTTAACATAATTTCCCTTGGTAATACATACAGGACAGTCCATACAATTTGGAAGACGTTTGGTAGTCCTTCCTACTCCTAACTTCTAAGCCCAATATATCAAAATTACTTTGAAAGTAATTTCTTCAACCCAGTCGTGTTAATTTCATAACACTTCAGAGGGTTATTACGTAACACACAAATTGACAATTGATCACAATGAGTATCTTGACAGTTCACCCACGTTCATTGCATTATTCACGTTGTTGAACAGATGGATTTTTCAAACCTAGGAAGCAATGAATTAGCAAATTTCTTCAAAACTCTTGGATTGTGGTTGGAAGTGTGTTACCTACGCAATCAGGGTGCAGGTATGTCTTCAACTAAACTTTGCTTCCTATTTGAGGTAAATTTTAAAGTTTGGTCATAATAACATAATTTAAGAACGCATGGAAATTACTGACTTTTTGTTATTTAGTTCTTTTTATAGAACAATGGTGCCGATTCCCTTGTTCACAAACTAAATTAAATTTAAGTTCAGTGCATCTTTTTCTTTCTATTTCATTAAGAAAAGGACAGAAGACAAATTTGAGTTTAGTCCTGTCAAATTAATCAGCGCTTGACGTAAATTGACGTAATTTTAGTACGTAATCAGCCTATAATGTCCTATTGCTGGGACACAAGTCTCCTCTCTGTGAGAGGGAGCGGGCCGTAATCCACCACGCGGGCCCAGTGCGGGTTGGTAGATGTCACATGTCTTCGAATTTTTGGTTTTAGGACATGCTGGTTTCCTCACGATGTACTCGTATTCGCAGTTTTGAGAGCAGTGGTGATGAAATAATTTACACAAAGTGAAGCGCCTGTCTGGGTTCGAACCTACGACCTACAACTCGTAAGTCGAGACCGATACCACTGGGCCACCACTGCTCTGTTTATATATTTATACATAAATGGTTATTTATATGAAGGTGACTGTACTCCCAAAATCTTTTCTTCATAAATTGTTCACCTAAAATATTTGACCTCCGTTGTAAAGCGAGGCGCGTCCTATAGATTTTCATCTACATCAATCAGAGAGATATTAATCTGCAAATATCGACCACGGTCGTGTCAAAGGTCGACAATGACTGTACCGTATTCATAGTCTCGACAATCCTAACTTAAATGTCATAAATGTGAAAGTGAGTTTATTTGTTTGTTAAGCTTTCACGTTAAAACTGCTGAACAGATTTGGATGAAATTTGGCAAATGGGTAGACCAGAACTTGGGTTATGACATAGGCTATTTTTATCCTGGATCGAAAACGAAGACGCGGGCAACAGCTAGTTTTCAAATAAATATTTGATCTTTTTATATCGGTATCAGAAACGGCTGTTAATCTTGAGATCCCTAGCTAGAACACAAGGAGTAAACGCAATGTAAATTCGAGCGCTTTTATAAAGTACAAGTATTTCGTAGCATTTTGCTTTTTTTCAATAATAAAATTGTTTATTTTTTCTTCCAAAAATAACACCTATTAACTTAAACTTAACATATTATTATGATGTAGGACAATGTTCATTTGTGGGAGACTGGTGCCCAAACTAAGCCATGGACTCAGGACACCAGGGAGCATTTTGCTTTAAAATGTGGTAAGCACATCTATAAGAATCACCCATAGATGTTATTAAAGTCATGAAACTCATTAATAATACGTGCGAAGAGAATATTTTGAAATTTAAAATCGTATAAATTACTCTGCGCGTTCGTGCTAGGCTCACAGTGGCTAGATTAGAAAAACGTAAATACACAAACCGCACGGTTTTTGTGTTACTTGTCAAAGGTCCTTGGGCAGCAAAACATTGTCAATTCCTGACTTAGCAAAGCGTTAGAGGACTATAGGAGTATAATGGTTCTGAACCTAGTCTACCATGACATTTTATTGCTAAAATGTGCCATAAATCGACGCCCACTTCATGTTCTCAATGATAAATGATTTTGTTTCTGTAATTAGGTTTGTACAAACACTTTTACACGTCAATCATATTTTTTAAAACTAGACGAGGGCGGCGTTTCCTATCTGACTAGTATGAGAAGAAAGGCCGAAACAAACTCAGAGGCCACAGTCTCTTTTAAAGTCCAGACATAATCTTGGTCAGATCATGTGAAGACCATGTAGACTGGTGTCTGAAATGGTATTTTGATGAAAGAACCACACAGATTGAGTGGACCTGACCAGTCAGTGCACGCAGTAGTTGTGCAGCTCAACTCAGAACTTAAGGAGCTCAAGGATTCAACGAACAATATCAAAAAAAGTACAATTTGGCTAGGCCGCAAAAATACTGAAACTGCCAGACCATGTTAAAAACTAACTAAGAATAAAACAATATTAAACAATGACCCATATTTAGAATAATTAAAATAATACAAATACTTCACAGAATAAAGTTAGTTTTAGTTAGCACAACTGGACATGTCTCTTAATTACAACACCAACGAACCTTTCTAGCTGAATGAACCATCTCTTTGTGAAGTAGTGGGTGTCATAATAGCCCAATATTCCATTTCCTCCCACAAATCTAAATTTCATTTCTGAAACATCGGAAGTCTAGTCACGCAGGCGCTCAGAATCTACACGGGCGTGCAATAAATCTGGGTTGGTCACAAAAAATCGAAATAAATATCTATCTTATCTACTTATTCGATAATCAGATACTGTTAAACGTAACAAGCGACATGATATGTTACGTGGACGGAGAGCCAAAACAAGGCTGTTTTGGAAAGACTGTTTTCCAATGTGGGAAAGCAATTTCTGCATAAAAACTCACATTCGCATTCATTATTCATTCTTGGTACGAGTTCCAACCCACCATCTATAGACTTGCCTGAAAGAGGACTTTTGGCCGAAAGGTGTCGTATATCGACGTTTCCGAGGACGGTTACGCGACACCACGCAGCGATACACGACGCCGTCAACATTACGTGTATAGTCATAATTGTTTAAGGTTTTTAATATGTATTAGTTTATTATTGTATAAAATTATTTTTTGTATTCTATTTATGGGCCCTAGTTGCCTGATAATAAAATGATTATTATCATTATTATTATTATATTACTAGCTGATAAATTGGTTTAGCCGTTTTAGCGTGAAAGCGTAACTGTATTGTAGTATCAAAACGCAGTCTTGTCATTGACTACAAACTGTCACTTTGACAGCTCGCCCCTGCTACTCAACCTCTTGCAGCGAAAACACGTACCTAACTATACAAGGTGTTGTTTTGAACCTGCAAAACATTTCAGGAGGTTGTTATGAAACTCGTAAATAATCTTATAACAATACGATACCAAGTCAATAATCAATAATACTTTTTATTTTAGATTTTTAAATTTTATCTTTTCTTTTTTTTTTTTTTTTTTTTCTTTTTTTTTTCTTTTGTTGATTCGGGTCGATAATCACTAACATAATTACCTCCTAAAATGTTGTGCAGGTCCAAAACAACACCTTGTATATTCAAATATAAAGAATACTTATTTATAAATTATAAACAACTGAAGACCTGAATACCATCTTTTATTAAGGAATAATACAGTAACAATCAAACTCACTTTCGTATTTTAGGTAGTATAGCTGCACCCCGCGTTTTTACCCTGTCTCGATCCCGTGGTAATTTCGGAATAAAAAGTACCCTAAGTCCTAACACAAATCATGTTCTTCCCATATGCCACATTTTGTCCAAATACGTTCAGTCGCATTTATAATATTAGTTAGGATAGTTAGGATTATCTTATAAGTAATTAATTAGCATGTCCATTTAGCTTTGATTTAAATAAAAATAATATTTTATGTATTTATTTCCAACTTACATCCTTACAGAAAAACCTATTGCGATAGTGTATAACTGAACTCTTATCGTAACTTATTTACTAAAACATTATTTTAATTAAATTTTGTAAGTTATTACAAATAATGCATTCTTTGTGAACTCAAGCAGAGACCAACAGAATAGATCCGTGTCACTAGCTATGAGATTGAGAGTGCGGAGTGCGCGCGTCAGTGGCGCCTCACTTAAAAGATTGGTGCTCGCGCGCGGCTCCGCCAGCAGCCGTGGCTGCCGTCGTCGCTACACGAACCTGTCCGGAACACACAAACCTATGTGCCTTAATATTTCCGCATTATGTACCTTCCCTCTAAGTACTTTGAATATGCACGAGGTGAGTGCGAGATCCCTCCTGACCCTCAGAATAATTCATAGTTATAAATTATTATAGAAGTCTTGTGCTATGCAGCTTTTTAGTACTTATTTTTTTACTTACCGCTTCATAGATCAAATGTATACTTTTTAAAATCATAACCAAAATAATATTATATTTTTGGGGCATACCACAATTAACATACATTTTTTATCACATTATAAAACTGGACTACACATAGGCGTCAGATAGTCAGGAAAAACCCGCATTCAATTTGGAGGGACTAAAAGCCGCTGCGACACGATATTGAATTTAGTACCAACTAAGTTAGTTTGGTTCATTTAAGATTGATACCAATCGTTGACATTGACAGTGGAGGAATGGATTGACAGCTTTATTAATGTTCTGTAAAGTTCACTTTGAACCTCACTCCGCACGTGACCGCAGAAAAGCAGGTACTGATAAATAGGTATGTTACAATAAATTTGACTTTTAAAACTAAGTTACTATAAGGTCAAAACCGGCCAAGTGCGTGTCGGACCACACACTAGTCAGAGTTCCGTAGTTAGGATGAATTTATCCCAAAAATAAACTTAAGACGCTGACAACACCTTAACCGCGGTCACTGTCAGATTGCATAGAAAAGACAGAGAAGCGCGATCATACAACGCTTGTAATTTATTGCAAAATATGAAGCAATTATCTATTTACTCAAAATTGAGTTGAATAATCGAAAATAAAAAACAACCAAGTCCTGCATTCAAATAAGACGTTCTTGTTAATAATTAAATACGTAACGTATGTTGATATATAATACAGATATTTTGGATTAGAACTCAAGGTAAGTGGTTAGTTTAACGTTAGTTTATATCGAGATTTTGTTTTAAAACGTATTTTGGGAACAACCAAGTTCTGGGAAATATGTTCAAAATTAACATATATTTTTTCCACTACCACAAACTATACAGATTTGGTAATTTTTTTTCTTATAGGCTCCTCCCTATTTTTGTCAATTGGGTTTTGTCAGCGCCTTAACATTGTAGTGGAAAACATTACATGTTCTCTGATACATCGATACACGTCACGGTCAATTCTTCAAGTGCAAATGTAAGTTAGTCGACTATTACTCGTTAACTTGTAAAGCCTACTTAGCTGTGATAGTTTCCCTTTTAACTTCCTTTATTACTGCCATGCATTTTTTTACATATCCAAAAGCAACCATTTTGCTGGCGAGGTCCACTGGACTCTATCAAAAGGTTTAAGTACTTTAAAGCTTAATATTGTGCAAACGGATCCTAGTGTTTGCATATCTGTCCACATATATAATACTAGATGCGCCCCGCGGTTTGACCCGCATAAGTTTTGACCCCGTGGGTATATCGGGATAAAAGTATCCTATGTGTTATTCCTGGTTATAAACTATCTGTGTGCCAAATTTCATCCAAATCCGTTCAGTACTTTTTGCGTGAAAGAGTAACAAACATCCATCCATCCATTCTTACAAACTTTCGCATTTATACTCGTAATATTACTCGTAGTAGGAAGGATAGGATGTGATCAATATAGTTGGCAATTTGATGTCATTGTACAGCCAGTGTTTTAATTTTCCTAAATCTAAAATTAGATAATTAGATCACTAATTAGTTAAACCATAGGAACAATTACCAGAGACCCCCAATATTATTTAACGGCTTATCCCAAAATACCTTGCACCATGGGATAGACGAGAAAATAAAATATCATATCCACTTTACGTGCATACCTCCCTTGCACGTTTTTACCCTATAAGTTTTTTCAAGATTTTACCACGTCGGCGTGATTAATATGTTCACGCCAAATTACAGGGTTCTAGTACTAATAGTCTCTGAGCGAAGCCGCGCACAGCCTGGCAGACGGATATGGCGAAACTATAAGGGTTCCTTGTTGACTGCGAAACCCTAAAAGGCTAATAAAGTCAAAATCAAAAGTCATTTATTCAAACTAGGCTGAAAACCAGCACTTTTCGAACGTCAAAATTACATAAGACAGTCCCCCAAAAATGCCCGCCCTTCACCACTTCCTAGTGCTTTAGCTGGGAAGAAGTGGTGGAACAAACTCCCCAGCAGCACTAATAAACTTTAAACTATTTTCCCAAATGAAACGTAATGAAGGTTGATGAGGCTTTTTGCTTCAACAAAATCTATGTTTCCACGAAATATTTATGGTCTTGAACAAAACCGATTTATAAAATGTTTCACTATCGCATTACAATTCAAATAAACAAGAGCTCGTTAGTAACAACATCGTTAATTTGAGTTTCCAAACTTGAATAAAACAAATTGAAGTTTTTCGGAATTTTGTGGCGAAACCCAAAACGATTAACTTTGGAAGAGTTTCAACGAAAGTATTTTTGTAATTATGTGGTTTTGGGGTGATCATTATTGAACCACGTAAGTAATATCGAGCAAATAATTGAAGGTGGATATAATAATGTTGACAAGGGAAACTGAACTTTATTGATTTCTATTTACAACAGAACAAAGTTATTAACGCCTCATTGGTCTAGTGGCCACAAGCACTACGGCTGAGCCTGGATTTGATTCCCAGGTCGAGCAAAGTGATATTGGGTTTTTCGATCTGGAATTTCTCGGTAACAGCCCGGAGTCTTTTTTTTTTTTTTTGATGAGAAATCATCAAATAACTTCTCCCGCTCTGGGTGGAGCGGGAGGGTGTGTCAGACTCTTACTGACTAAAACCCACCCAAATTCTTTCCGTTGCCTGTATTGCGGGGGCCTCGGTGACCCATTAGTACCTTCCCGCGACCCCGGCAGGTATCGGGCCTAGTGGCCCCTACATTTTGCTGACGACATCTCTTTGAGGTGCGCGTGGAATACGACGCGCTGTCGACCCGGGCCTGGTCCTTATCGGACGGTGAGCTACCCATTGCTCACCGTCCGCAAGCCCGCGCCTACGGTGGCCGGAAATCCGCCCGGGATTCTCGACGCCCAGGGAGTCTCCTGCGGCGGCTAGGGGCGAGAGGGCGCGAAACTTGCCTTTCCCTCAACCGTCCCGCCTCCTCCTTCGCAAGCATTACTGCTTCGCAGAAGGAGATGACGGCTGCCCATGCCCTCTCGCTACATCCCATGGCCTGAACCAGGGCCGGACGCGAGAGGTCTCTGCCGCCGATCGCCTCCACGAGGACACGGCAATGCTCTGCCCAAGTCGGGCAGACCTCCACCGTATGCTCCACCGTGTCCTCCGGGCGATCCACACAGTGGTGACACCCGGGGTTTCCTCCCGCCTTTTCCGACACAGGAACCTCCCGAAGCTGCCGTGTCCGGTGAGGACCTGCGTCAGGCGGAAGCTGAGGACGCCGTGGCGCCTCTCTAGCCACTCCTCAAAGAGGGGACTTATCGCCGCAATCGTGGTGTGCCCAGCACTGGGTTGCGACAACCGTACTCTCCATGTCGCCATGAGATCCCGCTGGAGCTCCGTCCGCTGTGCCGCGATTTCTCGCGGCAGCGGAGTTACGCCCCGGCGTTTCGCCTCCTCGCGCCACTCCCATACATGCGCGAGGACTTTTGCCTCCAGATCCCATGGCGGCAATCCGGCAAAGAAGCAATACGGTTGAGCCTGAGCTGAGGGTTCGATCCCAAGGTCGAGCAAAGTGATATTGGGTTTTTCGATCTGGAATTTCTCAGTAGCAGCCCGGTGTCTGGATTTGTGACCGATTTGAAGGCAATAATTATGCTTACCCAAAATGTGGGTGCACCTCTGCCGAACTCTTCGGGGAATACAGGCGTGATGTTATATATAACTTCGACTAAATCTTTAGATTTGTCAACTCCGCACACATTTCACATAAGGATATCATTTTAAGCCATCTTAACAAAAAAAGTTGAGGGGTTTTATGAAACCGAAACCATGATGCAAGTGAAACGTTAGTGAAGCTGATGTAAGCCATGGGCGCCGCCATCTTGCTCTTGGCTGCTCTGCCGAGCACCTTTCACTTTACCCCTACTCCGCGACCGGCTGTAAGGCGACATGCGATAGATGGACGAAAAAAATTGAGGTGATCTAATAAAAGACATCATCTGCCTAGCCTTTTCCCAACTACATTGGTGTCAGCTTCCAGTCTAACCGAATGCAGCTGTACCAGTATTTTACATGGAGCGACTGCCTATCTGACCTCCACAACCCAGTTACTGGATACCCCTTGGTAAGACTGGTTGTCAGACTTTCGAGCTTCTGACGACCCGTAACGACTGTCAAAGATTCACGAATGACAGCCGGGACCAACGGCTTAACGTGCTTTCCGAGGCACGGAGGGGTCTTGGTATGTAAAGATGGTCACCCATCCACGGACCAACCGCGGCAAGCGTTGCTTAACCTGATCGATTGACCCGTGCGGCTGTTTTTATTTAGCCACAAGCCCCTAATAAAAGGCGATCTAATAAAAATATTACTTTAAAATAATGGTTGACCTTGGTTCGGGTTCATTCTCGTGCCCTTATCCCAATTTATTTGGGGTCGGCGCAACATGTCCCTTTTATTCCTTAATTAAATTTGTTTTTCACTTTGTAGGGTTTTTTTTTGTTTGGAAGTCAATTGTTTTTTTTTGTAAAAACATAACATCACGCTGTGTTTCCCCGTAGGGTTGGGCAGAGATGTACCTGTAGTACACCCACATATCGCCAGTTATGTTTAAAGTCCCATGTAATAGGGGGTGAGCCTATTGCCATCAACCGGGTACAAATCCAGATTTCGGGCTGCTACTGAGAAATTCCAAATAGTAAAACCCAATAACACTTTGCCCGACCCGGGAATCGAACTCAGGACGTCATCCTCATCATCCTTTTTGTAAAAAGTACTTATTTTTCACTTTTTTAAAAAGCTTTCATCTAAGTTGCAATATATGTTTTTTGGGCCAAATCTTGCAAGTTGAATGAAAACCACTTCCTCATACCCTATGGAGTTGATATTTTACATATTGGTTCAGTTCTAAAGACAATGCATTTTTATGATAAACATGACCTGATGCTACACCCAGTTTTGGCTCTCAGGAAACTCCTCAACGGTCAACAGTACAGACACGAATTTATATACGCGCTTTAATTATGATTATACATTCTAAAGTTCACCAAGACCTGGCTGCTGCACCCAGAATTGGCTCCAGACGAGGGAACTCCAAAACGGTACACAGTACAGATACTAAATATTATAAATACGCATTTAATTATGATAGTCCGTTCTAAATTCCATCATGACCTGGCCGCTGTATCCAGGATTGGCTCCAGACGAGGGAAATCCAAAACGGTACACAGTACAGACACTAAATATTATAAATACGCATTTAATTATGATAGTTCGTTCTAAATTCCATCATGACCTGGCCGCTGTATCCAGGATTGGCTTCAGACGAGGGAACTCCAAAACGGTACACAGTACGGACACTAAATATTATAAATACGCATTTAATTATGATAGTCCGTTCTAAATTCCATCATGACCTGGCCGCTGTATCCAGGATTGGCTTCAGACGAGGGAACTCCAAAACGGTACACAGTACAGACACTAAATATTATAAATACGCATTTAATTATGATAGTCCGTTCTAAATTCCACCATGACCTGGCTGCTGTATCCAGGATTGGCTTCAGACGAGGGAACTCCAAAACGGTACACAGTACGGACACTAAATATTATAAATACGCATTTAATTATGATAGTCCGTTCTAAATTCCATCATAACCTGGCCGCTGTATCCAGGATTGGTTTCAGATGAGGGAACTCCTCAATTGTTAACAGTACAAGCACGAAATTTTCAAGTTTACCAGATAGCCCAGTCGTGTTTGGTTTCATTGGATTTGTATTGACAAGTGCTTTTACACTAGGTGTCGTCCAGGGTCTGATGATGAAGCTAGAAGGTGGCCATAGGAACTTCGTAATACACAAGGTAGTTCTGTTGTGTTTGCGGTCATTGGGTTTGCCTTGACAAATACTATAGCCCTGGTTGAAGTCTAGTAGAGTGATGGTGGAGCCAGAATGTGGTCACAGGGATTCCTCAACTGATTAAGACAGCCTTGAAGTGTTTGGGCTCCTCAGTTTTGTCTTGAAAAAAACTATAACTCAAGGTGTAGTCCAGGGTGTGATGATAGTGCTGGAATGTGGCCACCAGGTAAATACCTCGTATTCAGAAGATAGCCTTGTTGTGTTGGACTCGTAAGATTTGTCTAGACAAGTACCTTATACTCGTAAGTGAAGGTGATAGCTAGAACAGATAGTTTATGAAATTGTAACGCAAAAAGTACAAAATAAAAAAAAAAATTTTTTTTTTTTTAAACAAGCATTTTTTTTAATAAAAAATGACGAAATAATACTTAAGTTAACATAGAACTTTAATATTTTCTTAAAAGCTTGAGGCGTGAACGTCCTTCAAGATAAGAAAATATTAAAGTTCTATGTTACCTTAAGTTTTTTGAGTACTTTTTAGTTCAATAAAAGCTTGTTTTTAAAAGATTTTTACTTGATTTTTTAGTGAATCAGTTTGTAATTTAACTAAGTTGCAATAGCCTGACGTCAACTTCTCATCGCCTTTTACAAAATATTGGATACCAGGAGAACTCCTCAACAATTAATGTCCCGATGCAGGGTCATTAATTGTTGAGGAGTTCTCCTGGTATGAACCAACCAACCAACTGGAGCTGATGGTGAAGTCACCATCAGCTCCACTTCACCATATGCATTGTAACGAGCTTAAATTGCTTAGCAACCATATTAAAGTACCTTATCGAATCGCAACCTGTGAAATATTAATTATTAAGTAGTTCCGGTGGCCATCCGTGGTCTCCATCATCAGTTCCACTACACCAAATAGTCTTTTTCAAGAGCAAATGCACGAGTTACCATAAAAAATACCCAAACTCTATAGCACTCCTATAGCGATTTGGCATCTATAAAATTTGAGGACTTCCCTCGATTTCCATGGGATTCCCTAATCAGATTCTGACTTGGAATGGAACCTCGTCGACAGCATACCCTTTCAAACAAAAAACTAGTTTTCAAAATTGCTCCACCATTGACGGAAGAATCAGTGAATATAAATAAAAAAAAAACACACATATAGACGAACATATGTATAACCGCCTCCTTTTTAGAAGTCGGTTAAAAATAAAAGCTGATTCTCAGTATTTTACGGCCTACACAGGCTACACATTATATAGGTTGAGCATTAACAGTTTGTTCACGTATCATCTTCCCATACACATTCCTTAAATTTATTACGAAACACCCTCGTCGTTAACCCGCCGGAAGCGTTCTCAGAAGAAATGTTAAGGGAAATACCTCTTTTATTGGTGCTGACAAACTAAATTGTAATTTGCGAAGTGATAGGAATTAATATTAAGTGTTTTTTTTTTCTTTTTAACCACCGAGATTTTAAAAAAGGAAGTGGTATCTGTTCCTCGTTTTATTTTTTTATGTATGTTTCCGATTTCAAAACATTTTTTTTTTTGTTTGAGAGCTTTTATTTTAGTTTTTAATTGACCTTCAATAATACGCATTTTGCCCATTTATTCTATGCGGATGATGTTATAATAACTCCCTGTCACTGTTATTTACATAGCAGGTGGTGGTATTCGAATATGTAGGGTACTACAACTACAAAGTGAAAAATAAAAACTATTTTACAAAAAAAAAAAACAACCGACTCAAAAAACGAAAATAAAAAATCGTGTCTTTGATTTTTTATTTTCGTTTTTTGATTCGGTTGTTTTTTTTTTTCGACTTCTGAAATTAAAGTTACTTTTCACTTTGTAGTGTTATTTTCGGAAGTCGCTTGTTATTAAAAAAGAAAGACACAATATTACGGGGTGAACTTTATTTTTGGCAGTTATATGTTCAGAAAATAAATAAATTGGTATTGTTTTTAAATAATGTTTAGGATGTAGATTACTGTGCAAAAGAATTATTAATTTTAATACTTCACACAAACTAAAATAAATTAAGTTCGTCATTATTGGTGGCTTGTTCCACCCGCTGCTGAGTAGAGGCCCCTCTCCCTTTTGTGCCATGCTTCCCTGGTCTCTTTCTTGTGTCTGGGGCCTGGTCTCAACCAAACCCGCGAAAATACTCTAAATAAATTATTCAAATACAAAGTTATTATTATTTTCAATGAAATCCCCAGACGGCTGGTTCAGGCCATGGTACGGAGCGAGAGGGCATGGGCAGCCGTCACCTCCTTCTGCGAAGCAGTAATGCTCGCGAAGGAGGAGGCGGGACGGTTGAGGGAAAGGCAAGTTTCGCGCCCTCTCGCCCCTAGCCGCCGCAGGAGAAGCCCAGGGCGTCGGGAATCCCGGGCGGATTTCCGGCCACCGTAGGCGCGGGCTTGCGGACGGTGAGCAATGGGTAGCTCACCGTCCGGTAAGGACCAGGCCCGGGTCGACGGCGCGTCGTATTCCACGCGCGCCTCAAAGAGATGTCGTCAGCACATATAGTAGGGGTCCACTAGGGCCGATGCCTGCCGGGGTCGCGGGAAGGTACTTATGGGTCACCGAGGCCCCCGCAACACAGGCAACAGGAAGGAATACGGGTGGGTTTTAGTCAGTAAGAGTCTGACACACCCTCCCGCTCCGGGAGAAGTTATTTGATGATTTCCCACCCTCAAAAAAAAAAAGACGGCTGGTTGACACTTCCCATGACCCAAGTGCTGGCTTTCACCTTGGCCAGAGGTTAAGCATTGCCATACAACGTGGCAATGCCGCCAGTCTCTTGGGTAGGTACCAGTCGACAGCGATGTGGATGAAATTTCCGACGCCCTATTTTAGTTTGTGTATAGTATATGTTATTTTTATAAATGAATTAGAAATATTTGTTTTTTTTATGTACAAAACAATA
The DNA here is from genome assembly GCA_905333075.3 of Atethmia centrago. NCBI lineage: Eukaryota > Metazoa > Arthropoda > Insecta > Lepidoptera > Noctuidae > Atethmia > Atethmia centrago. The sequence goes on from HG995385.1 coordinate 25,053,085, forward strand.
TTAATAAACTATGTTAATTGTATATTCTACTCAATACAAATTTAAGATAAATGCAACCCAAATCTTCTATATATATTATATCTTCTGTCTTTTGTCTTCTACCTTCTATCTTCTATCTTCTATTTAAATAAAAATCAATGTGTGTTTGTTTGTCCTCTGTGGACTCTGAAAGGGTTGGACCGATTTTGATAAAACTCTGGTGAGTTTTTCTGCATAAGCTCGCGAAGATTTAGGGGTAGGCTAAGAAGGGTATGGTAGGGGTAGGACACCACGTAAACGAAGTCGCGCCGGGCTGCTAGTTGATAATAAAACTTCCTAAAGCGTTGCATTGTGTCCGAACTTTCGGCAACTTTGACAGCGCTGTGAAACTTTTTGTCGATCGGTCACTGTCCGTCGTTGTTTTCCTAACCTCTTGCTTTTGTGCCGCTAAGCGTTGTAAGTTTATTGGTTTATCCAATGGTTGTACGTGATACAAATAATAAATCAATGTTGAATTTTCATTCTGTGATTAGGTGATTACTCTAACTCACACACCGACCCATTACTTTTTTTTCTTTTTTTTAGGAAATGTACACTTTTACAATGTTTTAAATATGTGAGCATCATGTATCTATCACATAATTTATTAACTGTCATTGCTTAATTTTTAATACGTTTTTACCTATTTTGGTATAGTAACTTTTTTCTAGGAGCATCGGCTTCACTTATAATTACATAATTAATGTACCTATACAAATTTTTGTAAAACATTTTAAAAGAGTAACGGTGGAGTTTCTTGCCCATTCTTCTCCATACGAAACTACCTTTTGGAAGGGCAACTAGAATCTATTCAATTTTTTTTTTTGTAAATTTTAACGTTCAAAAGTGCCTATTTGACTTTGACTTTGTGGGTTCACAACCTGGCATTTATTAGTGCGACATTTTCTATATCTTCATTCCAGTTAATCTAGGTTAAACTAAACTACAGAATTACGGACAGCAAAAATCTATATTCATAAATTTGTTAATGATCTGATAGCGGAAAAATCTGTGTTGATTATCAACTCCAGTTTACGATTGCTTCCTATAAGAAAGTACGAAAATATATCGTAATCTGGGACAATATTTACACACTAGGTTTTACGTTTTCGATGCGATGTCTTAACCAGACTTTCCATGGAAGAATTCATTGAAATGCCTTTGCCACTACCAATCTTCTGAGCACGTTTCCGGATGACAGCGTTTCGGACGAGTACTTCAACGCCTAAGTGTCCTTTTGATAGGGTTCCGTAGCCAACAAGGAACCCTTATAGTTTCGCCAAGTTCATCTGTCTGTTAAAGTCCTAAGTCTCTGACCTAAGTCGGGGACAGCCCTGACTTAGGTCAGAGACTCTTAGGACTAGAAAGCTGTAATTTTTCATGGGTATATATATTAATCACGCCGACAAAATGGTAAATAAATTCTTGAAAAGTATTTTGTAAAGTGGGGATGATATTTTTTTTTCTCGTCTATCCCATAGTGTGGGATATCGTTGGACAGGCCATTCAGATATATTGCGGCTACAGACCCGCAATATTTTTAATCACTATTTTTCGATTCATGGTTCCGTTTGCGTGTTATTAAGCTTTAACGATTAATAAAAATATTGTCAAAAATGTAGGGATGTCAGCGATATTTTTGACAAATTAAGACTAAGATTAGAATGCGAACGTCCTCAAAAATACGGGAATTATCCCTCACGGGTACTAGAAAAATGACAATCGCTTTCAAAGTATTTCGTATTTCTATAGCGGCTTTCAACAGAACCCATCTATCTATTTGCGTGACACAGTATCAATCACAATGTGAATAATCCGTTGCTTTATAATATTATGTTCGAAAAATTTGTCTACTCAACAACGTAAATAAATGTTTTTGAACATTGAAAATGAAACCATTGCTACCGATAATGTGTTACGCATTTAGGGGGCTGGATTCACATACGGTTTTCGGTAGTTTTTGTCCCATATACAAGGTGTCGTTTTGCATCCTCGTCAAATTTCAGGAGGCTGCTATGAAAAACATATATAATCAAATAATTACTTAAGTTAGAAAGTATTTTAGAATACACCACTTTCACAGAACAGAATCACCGCGTTGCGTATGCGGTAGTGTGTAAAAGGGCAGTTACAGTGCGGTATCACACAGACCGCGTTTTAACATGCGTGTCTCACATATGCCGATTTCCAAAAATTAAGGAAAAAAACAATGACTTATTTATTTTATTATTGATTCTTGTCGAGAATCATTAGCATAGTTACCTCCTTGAATTTGACGAGGATGCAAAACGACACCTTGTATTTTTGACATTTCCATCAATAATAATCGCTGATAGAATGTCACGTCTAGGCATCTCACATCATTTTTACATTCATTCATTCCAAAGTCACTATCAAAACTTGCATTATTAGCATGCACACACAGGATAGGGGAAAAAAACTGATTTTAAATTCAATCTTCAAGTCTCATTATAATTAAACTGCCTTTCAACTATTGCGACTTTAATCTTAAGACAATGAATGTCGAATATTATATTTCTGACGAAAATCTAATGAGAGGATCGGAGTGACTTGGAACGGGTTGTTAAGTTTGGTCAAGGTCAAATACGTTTAAATAGCGGCTTCTAAACTAGGCTGGGAGCTGGCGTTCATACAATGATGGTGATTTCACTTTGGATTTCTTAGAAATCCAAAGATTTCAAATTATCCGCCGGCTACAAAACGGCAAATAATTTCTTGTGAAAACCGTGACGTATGTATGGGAGAAAATGTTTTTCAACTACAATATTAAGTTTGTTTTTGGGATAAATTCATTCCAACTGCGAAGGGTTCCCCTTCATTACGCGTGGTTCACATGCACTTGGACGATTTTTTGTATCTGTGTTCCTTCTTTGCGTCATTTTTACCGCAAATATTTCTTCATTTCTTTTTTCTTCTCTTAAACCTCGATAAAAAAGTGAAAGTGCTGTAGAACTTTCTAGCAACTAATAGTTTTTCCTTGTGTACTTAGGCACAAATGTAGCCGTACCTACTATTGTTTCGCTAAAAGCAGTAATTGAACTAACAATAAGAGCAGAAAATCTGTACATTTGAGTATGAATATGGCAAGGGTTTATTGATCGCTTTTGGAATAAATAGACCACAAATGTATACAGTTTCTAGCTTTGCCCCGCGGTTTCACCCGCATTAGTCTCGATCCTGTGAGAATATCGGGATAAAAATTCTGTCCTAACCCCGGGTATGGTATACCCATGTGCAAAATTTTATCCAAATCCGTTCAGCCATTTTAGCGTGAAATCGTAACAAACAAGCAAACTCACTTTCACATTTATAATAGTACTACTTGCACCCCGCGGTTTCCCCATTTTTCCTGAATTTATATCATAAAGTATTTTACCATAATACTTAAATATTCACTTATAGAATTGATGTATATGCGTTCTAATTTAACATCCATTTTTTGCATAACTTACTTGTATTGTATATGAAGGCGTAATAACAGATTTAAAAGTCTCTAAAATCATCTATCTGCGCCATAATTGCGTATGTTTCAGTTTCCATTGCAACTAAAAGTATTTTATGACCTTTAGCGACAGGTTTTCATTCAAAATTCAACTTAGATTACGTGAGTTTAAAGTTGATATTTGTATAAGTTGCAATTTTATGTATCTATCTCGTACTTACCTTTTTTTCTGGGTGGAAAAATATCAAATGACTTCTCCCGCTCTGGGCGGAGCGGGAGGGTGTGTCAAACTCTTATTGACTAAAACCCACCCGTATCCCTTCCGTTGCCTGTGTTACCAGGGGCCTGCCTGATTATACACAAAATATTTGATGTTTCTCAAGCATTACAATATACACAATTTTGCTTGCTCGATACCTTGACTTATTCATAACCTAACACCTAAAGTAACGATCAAGTTTCAGTTAGATTTATTTCAAGTCTTCGCTACGATGTTTTGCCTTCTATTATGTAACAGCAGATTTCTCTTCTTTAAGACGCTTACAACACCTAAACAATGGTCACTATCAGACTGCATAGAAAATAAAGAGTAGCGCGATGACATAACGCTTGTGATTTATTGCAAAATATGAAGCAATTATCTATTTACTCACAATTGAGTTGAGTAATCGAAAATAAAAACAACTAAGTTCTGCATTCAAATAAGACGTTCTTGTTATTAATTAAATACGTAACGTATGTTGATATTTAATACAGATATTTTGGTTTGAAACTCAAGGTAAGAGGTTAGTTTGTGTCGAGATTTTTTTTTCAAATCGTGTTTTGGTGACAACCATGTTCTTAGAAATATGTTCAAAATTAACATATATTTTTTCCGCTACCACAAACTATACAGATTTGGCAAACTTTTTTCTTAAGACAAGCCTATTTTGATAATTAACCTCTTGTCAGCGCCTTAAATATAAGCTTGTAAACACAACACGAGTTATTTTACACTAACACTTATCTTCTTCTGTTAAAATTGTACCTATTACATCTATTGTTATAGAAAGGTACTTCAGTTACTCCGAATAGTATTATTAAAAGCGTTCGACCTAGTCGACACTGACATGTTGCTTAGAAAGTTAGCAGGTGTTGGTTTCACCCCACACTCTCTCTAGGTTTTTGCCAGTTATTTGAGGGATAAGCAGCAATAAGTGGAATATGCAGGACACGTGTCAGATCCATATTTCACGAGGTCCGGGGTAAGTCAAGGTAGTACCTTGGCCCATTGGGCTTCCTTATGATTGTAAACGACCTACCAGAAGTAGTCCAAGACGCTAATTGTTTGTTGTTTGATGACGACCTCAAATTGTCAATGGTCAATTTTACGTTTTTATGTTGTAATTTTTATTTCTGCTTGAGTACAGTTTTAATTGTTTTGTTGGTATATTGGCGTGTGCTAGCTAACATAAGGCAAGTAATTTAATTTAATTTAATGTTTTGTGTTTCGTAGTGTTCATTACTTTGCATACGATTTGTATAGAATCAAGTCTATATAACTAAACAGACAGGTGAAGTGTGAAGGGCGGGCGCATTTGGGGGACTGTCTTATGTAATTTTGACGTTCGAAAAGTGCTGATTCTCAGCCTAGTTTGAGTAAATGACTTTTGATTTTGATTTTTTGTCTTTGTCCCTCGCGCTAAAAGGCGGTGATGACTGTGTCAGGACATTGATAGGGTAGTGAGCTGGAGCAAAAAAAAATCTCTTGCAGTTTAATAGTTGGAAGTGTGTGATCATCATTTTTCTCGCACACAGAATCCCATCTTACATAACTACCATATTGACGGGTTACCTATGGCATGGGTAACAGAAGTCAAGAACTTGGGGTAGACTTTAACACCAGTTTGACTTTTCCTGATCGCATCATGCGTAGCTGCAAAAGAGTGTGTAGAAATTTAGTTTTCATGCTCCGCATGGTCTGGGGATTCACGAATGTGAAAACTGTTATAGCATTATATATTGCATTGGTAAGGAGCCAATTAGAATGTAATTTAGTCATCTGGGCTCCGCATGAAGCTAAATATAGTCTCATGCTGGAGAGGGTACAAAATAAATTTATAAGATATGTGTATCAGCGTTATTACGGAATCTATCCCTTTTACCCGTTAATGTATCCAACATTTTTTATTTTAGGTATGGTAAGATACAATGAGCTAAGGTTTAGGCGGGATCTTGCAGTCACCTCATATATATTTAAGTGAGTGAGAGGGAAGGTGCAATAATGCAGTTATTTTGGGGCAGACGAGTCTGTGTCAGCCATCGTCACCACACATACCAGTCCGGAGACTGGTACGTGTGGTGACGATGGCAGCCGCCACTGCTAGTGGAACCACGCGCGAGCACCAACCGTTTAAGGGAGGCGCCACTGACGCGTGCACTCCGCACGCTCAACCTCATAGCGATTGAGGTAGAGTTCAGAAGGAATGCATTGTTTGTAATTTGTTATAAATAGACTGATGTTAGTCTTGATTAAGTTAGGAGAGGCGCATTTGTCGCATTGGGTTTTTCCTGTAATGGTAAATGTAAGAAGATAAATAAATAAATACATAATAAATAAAAGAAATAACTATTAATGACAATTTTTTGTCTTAGTTTTTATTATTAGTTCATTTTAAATCACTTTAAATTAATTCTCTTAATTGGTATGTATGTTTTATCTATTTCTAAGCTGTGTAAGTACACAGCTACAACTTGCAAGAACAGCTGCAAGAACTTATACTATTAGTATGGTGAATTAGTCACTTAAAGAAGTCTTTAAGTGACAAATTCACCATACTAATAGATATAATTATGTTTTGTATTATTATGATGGGGCAGCAAGGGTACCTACAACCGTTGTAGCTACACGAAATCGGTCTTCGAAGAATTTTTTCCTTAACTTTTTGAGACATTTTGATGCAGCTTTTGAAAAAATATACAGTCAGCATGGAAATCGGCAACTTTCACAAAAAGTTTTGGAACGAGGTTCTCGAAGAAAAAGCGTTCACACTTCCGACTTTCCTCTTCACTCTCTCTCTCGATAGAGAGTGTGAATTTGGTCAAAATGAAAATCCAAGATGGCGGCTGCAAATTTTTTTAAGTGTTTCGTCATGGGTGTCGCTTTCATAGTTTTCGAGGATGGTAAAGTCGATAGTGAAGATAAAATGTAAATCCAAGATGGCGGCTGCGACAATTTTGTATTTGTTTTAAATCATATGTGAGAAGGAACTTCGTTTTGGGTCCCTCGACCGCACATGCATGAGGATCATAAAACTTTATTAGACCAACTGAGTTTTCATTACTAGGAGAGTCAGAAATCGCAAAAAACTTTTCCCATACATTTCGTGGGAAATGAGACACCTACTTACTTTTTAGGGTTCCGTACCTCAAAAGGAAAAATGGAACCCCTAAAGAATCATTTCGTTGTTCGTTCGTGTCCGTCTCTCTGTCAAGACTCTTTTCTCAGGAACGCGTAAAGGTATTATATATTGAATTGAAATTATATATATATCAAATACGTAGGTCTACGGTCCCTTGGAGCTATAAAAAAATCAAGCTTCTAAGTCAATGCACCCTTCATTGTGCTTGGTCCAACACGCACTTGGCTGATTTTTTTATGATGACTTACCGCTACCAAAGTCAGAAATCGGAAAAAAATCCTTCCAAAATCGTTTATTTACATAAAATATGGTGGGTATAAAACAAGTTACATATAAAATTAGTGCAGACACATTCCGCAATGCACTGATGGCATGCAAATATTTAATTGATGTTAGTCAGTTAAACAGTACAATTATAGACAAATTATAAAAAAATAAGTTATTCAATTCTAGTTTAAATGTTAAAAATTCTATGAACGAAGAACATTTTGGTCATTTTCGGCCAGTTTTCATTGTAGCGGCCAGTCTTTAAAAATGTTAGGTGACTGTTAATGAAAACTGGTGACTGTTATTTTAGTGATAGCCGTTCGTCAGGAATAATCTGTAAGAATGCATCAGTGAGTGTATCAGTGTTGTGACATTAGGTAGTATATGCAGGAACGCAAGCGAACAAAATCAGAATTCAAGATGGCGCCCCCGCAACTTTTTAGCCATAGGTGTCGTTTTCATGGTTTTTGAGGTTATACATGTGAGAACGAGGCAAAACGTCGAAAAGATCCATAACAACAGAAAAAAAAAAACAATTCAATAATTAAATTAAATTAAAACAACTTTATCCGGCTTGGGCGGGGCACCGCCGTGTTCTCGTGGAGGAAATCGGCGGCGACGATCTCTCGCGTCCGGGACATGGTATGGAGCGAGAGGAAGCCGCCACCTCTTTTTGCGAAGCAGTCATGCTCGCGAAGGAGGAGGCAGAATGGGTGAGGTAGAGGCAAATTTCGCGCCCTCACGCCCCTAGCCGCTGCAGGAGGCGCCCTGGGCGTCGGGAATCCTAGGCAGATTCCCGGCCACCGAAGGGGCGGGCTTGGGGAGAGTGAGCAATGGGTAGCTCGCCGTCTGATAAGGACCAGGCCCAGGTCGACGGCGCGTTCTGTTCCACGCGCGCCTCAAGGAGATGTCAGCACAACTGTAGGGGTCCGCTAGGGCCGATGCCTGCTGAGGTCGCGGGAAAGTCCGAAAGGGATACCGTGGCCTCTGTCAACACACAGGCAACGGAAGGAACACGGGTGGGATGTTGTCAGTAAGAGTCTGACAAGCCCTCCCGCTCTCCCCACAGCGGGAGAAATTATTTGTAAAAAAAAGACAAGCACTAAGACTCGAAGAAAAAGTGCTAACAAGTAGGTTTACTTCCAATTCTTACAAGAAACGCTAAATCGAAAGCGACCAGGTTGATTACTAGGAAGTCGAAGAAGTCTGGATTACAAAATCGCCTCGTAGTAGGTCACATAGGAAAAAGTTGTCGAAAAACTTTACCAATTTTCCTAGAGCACGCAGAATTTTTAGTTGCTGTCGCTAGTTCCAATTTCAGGGAACTTTTTTTGATAGCTATATAAGGAGATTTTAGAGTTACGTATTCGAGAAATGAATCCTTATAATTTCGTCGTCTGTCAGTCACATTCGTAAAATGGTTTTTGTCCACTTTGTTTGAAACTTCGCGACATTACAACAACAAAAGAAACTTAAAAGTTATATAATTATATTTAGCAACTTAAATGCTTCTTGCTACTTATATTTACTTCTTCTTTTGACATATAGGACATGTCATGGTTAAAATACCACTCACCACAGTGGTTGTGAGACAGACAATTGTAAAAATATTAGACCGTAGTAAAATGTTAGTGGGACTGTCTGATCAAGTACATTAGGCATACGAGTAACCACTCTTGAGGCTTGGCGTGATTTTTATATTAACACGCACTGGGCCAAGTGCAAACTTGGCATGGAAACCTGGCCAGTTTTCACGTTTCGACAAAGAAATTTTACTTATTTATTCAGGTTCTTCAACAAAAGAGACACACAATACAATACACATAAATAATAAGCAACATCAGATATTAAATAGGTGTACTCCTTCACAGATTACTGCCTTATACCCGTAGTAACTACAGAACCCAACACTATCCATTATCTGTTATGCACTTGGCAGTTTTTCAATTCAGCCGAAGAGAGAATATTGGGAATACAGTAAATAAATATTTACTTGGATAAGGGGCGTCAAAAATAAGTGCGACTTTTTAAAAGTGTTGCTACATTTCTACATGTTCGATAAGCAATTATTTGGTTCCAACTTGGTAGCTTCATTATTATGGACATATTTTCAGAATATAAGTTTTTTGTGCGCTTGAACGGAACTTTTAATACGGAGTGACTGCTTTCTGCCTTTCACAATCCAATTTCTGGAAGCTCTATAGATATTCGAGTAGAAAAAACTTACTACTTATTTACCTACCCAAATGCTTCAAAAAAAGGAAGTTTTTCATGTTTTTTATAAGCTTGAAATATTTGAATATATAAATATTCAAATAATTCAAGCTTCATATGAATGTTATTTCTGAGTTTTTATTTGAAAGAGTTTTTCAAGATTGGTTTAATGAGACATTCTTTGGAAAACATAATAAAGATACATAGGTCTAAAAAGTTAGTAGAAAACATTCTCGAAAACAAGTGTTACAGTTAAATTAGAGCGATTTTAATTTTTCCATACAAAAAGAAATGTACAATTATCTTTTTTTTAAATAGACATTTCGAAAATGTTTTAGACCTAAGTATCCTGCTTTGGGCACGCCACGATTGCGGCGATAAGTCCCCTCTTTGAGGAGTGGCTGGAGAGACGCCACGGCGTCCTCACCTTCCGCCTGACGCAGGTCCTCACCGGACACGGCAGCTTTGGGAGGTTCCTGTGTCGGATAAGGCGGGAGGAAACGTCCGGGTGTCACCACTGTGTGGATCGCCCGGAGGACACGGTGGAGCATACGGTGGAGGTCTGCCCGGCTTGGGCAGAGCACCGCCATGTCCTCGTGGAGGCGATCGGCGGCAGAGACCTCTCGCGTCCGGCCCTGGTTCAGGCCATGGTACGGAGCGAGAGGGCATGGGCAGCCGTCACCTCCTTCTGCGAAGCAGTAATGCTCGCGAAGGAGGAGGCGGGACGGTTGAGGGAAAGGCACGTTTCGCGCCCTCTTGCCCCTAGCCGCCGCAGGAGACGCCCTGGGCGTCGGGAATCTCGGGCGGATTTCCAGCCACCGTAGGCGCGGGCTTGCGGACGGTGAGCAACGGGTAGCTCACCGTCCGGTAAGGACCAGGCCCGGGTCGACGGCGCGTCGACCTCCCGTCCCGCCTCCTCCTTCGCGAGCATTACTGCTTCGCAGAAGGAGGTGACGGCTGCCCACGCCCTCTCGCTCCATACCATGGCCTGAACCAGGGCCGGACGCGAGAGATCTCTGCCACCGATCGCCTCCACGAGGACACGGCGGTGTTCTGCCCATGCCGGGCACACCTCCACCGTATGCTCCACCGTGTCCTCCGGGCGATCCGCACATTGGTGACACCCGGGCGTTTCCTACCGCCTTATCCGACACAGGAACCTCCCGAAGCTGCCGTGTCCGGTAAGGACCTGCATCAGGTGGAAGGTGAGGATGCCGTGGCGCCTCTCTAGCCACTCCTCAAAGAGGGGACTTATCGCCGCAATCGTGGCGTGCCTAGCACTGGGTTGCGACAACCGTAATCATAATATACCCTGCGTAGTCAATGTATGCAATGTCTCGGTATTGTATAGAATGCCATGAGAAGATTAGATAAAGTATATCAATAATGAACGGCAAAAAACGAGCGACCCTTACAGTAGTCGCATAAGATGTGTTACATCTGAGAAATTAACCCCAAAATTTAAGAAAGCGTAATACTGAAATATTTATTCGAATTATTAATTACCAGTGGTCGCCACTGGTCGGAATTCGACACCCTCTACTTACAATCTATAAAGTACTTACTAATTCGATGCTTTTAAAAAGTACTTCCTTATTCCATGCTCAAGCTGTCACTTCCTGTTACACACTTCCGTCCCTTTTCACGAAATCACTCCCACAGAAAGCGAGAGATATAATGACAATAGTAGACTCATTAAACATATAAAGTTTCATTTGCATAGCTCTTATATTTTAGATTTTATTGATATCTAAAAAACCCCGATTTCATCACTGACTCACTCACTGATAATTATCTAAATTCTTAGAGTACTTCCTAAAGTCCTAGAAAGCTGAATTTTTTTATGTAAGCTAGTATTGATACACAAACAACAAAACAATTCTAAAACTTCAAAATTTTACCATCAACCCCTTAAACTGATGGAAGTTTGTATGAGACTTCCGCAAATTTTGATGACAGAGGTCTGAAAATTCATATAGAGAATCCTTGTTATAAATCATAGTAATACGATGGACTTTGTCCATTCTCGGCTTCGTATGAACACCATGCTTGAAAAGAAACAAAGTAATCAATAATCAAGTTTAGTTTTTAAACGCTTATTTATACTATACTTTTGTATCAACTTGCACACACGAATAGTGTATAAGTACTGAAATTGTTTTATTCTTCGACATATTGAAAGTACTCGACCTTCATTAATGCATAGTGTTGCCAACAATTAATCTTATTTGTTTAAATCAATATACACAAATCGATTCTAAATATTATTTTTGAAGTTCAACTAAGTCCTCCTCTTTCATATAAGAGAGAGTTTACAGCCAATTATAGCCGTTATTTGTAATCACTTACATTATTTTGATCAGGTCTTCTTCGTATATCTGGAAAACAAAAGTATTTAAAAGAATCGAAAATAGTCGATAAATTCCAATTTATATTTAATGATTAAATCGATTATTAAAAAAAAGGTTATGTCAAAGTCAGTTGTCACTTCATGTTATTTGTCATTCAGTTTGTTTCTTGTCATCATGAATATTGTTTTCCACGTTTTACTGTGATTAGTTTTCAAGTATTGTTTTGGTATTGACAATGGACACTGATACCCCTTCTCACGTTAACCCCGACAGGTCTATGAACTCATAGACAGCAGCTTGAATATGGATATTGTACGGATACAAATGAGGTAATTTCATTTCAACTCCTGCCTGTGGTGGAAACTCTGTGACAGATCCTATATGCGAATTGTTGTACTGATATCACGCAAAAAAGAAGGGATACCCTCGATCTCCGTTTAAGGGAGGCGCCACTGACGCGTGCACTCCGCACGCTCAACCTCATAGCGATTGAGGTAGAGTTCAGAAGGAATGCTTTGTTTATAATTTGTTATAAATAGACTGATGTTAGTCTTGATTAAGTTAGGAGAGGCGCATTTGTCGCATTGGGTTTTTCCTGTAATGGTAAATGTAAGAAGATAAATAAATAAATACATAATAAATAAAAGAAATAACTATTAATGACAATTTTTTGTCTTAGTTTTTATTATTAGTTCATTTTAAATCACTTTAAATTAATTCTCTTAATTGGTATGTATGTTTTATCTATTTCTAAGCTGTGTAAGTACACAGCTACAACTTGCAAGAACAGCTGCAAGAACTTATACTATTAGTATGGTGAATTAGTCACTTAAAGAAGTCTTTAAGTGACAAATTCACCATACTAATAGATATAATTATGTTTTGTATTATTATGATGGGGCAGCAAGGGTACCTACAACCGTTGTAGCTACACGAAATCGGTCTTCGAAGAATTTTTTCCTTAACTTTTTGAGACATTTTGATGCAGCTTTTGAAAAAATATACAGTCAGCATGGAAATCGGCAACTTTCACAAAAAGTTTTGGAACGAGGTTCTCGAAGAAAAAGCGTTCACACTTCCGACTTTCCTCTTCACTCTCTCTCTCGATAGAGAGTGTGAATTTGGTCAAAATGAAAATCCAAGATGGCGGCTGCAAATTTTTTTAAGTGTTTCGTCATGGGTGTCGCTTTCATAGTTTTCGAGGATGGTAAAGTCGATAGTGAAGATAAAATGTAAATCCAAGATGGCGGCTGCGACAATTTTGTATTTGTTTTAAATCATATGTGAGAAGGAACTTCGTTTCGGGTCCCTCGACCGCACATGCATGAGGATCATAAAACTTTATTAGACCAACTGAGTTTTCATTACTAGGAGAGTCAGAAATCGCAAAAAACTTTTCCCATAAATTTCGTGGGAAATGAGACACCTACTTACTTTTTAGGGTTCCGTACCTCAAAAGGAAAAATGGAACCCCTAAAGAATCATTTCGTTGTTCGTTCGTGTCCGTCTCTCTGTCAAGACTCTTTTCTCAGGAACGCGTAAAGGTATTATATATTGAATTGAAATTATATATATATCAAATACGTAGGTCTACGGTCCCTTGGAGCTATAAAAAAATCAAGCTTCTAAGTCAATGCACCCTTCATTGTGCTTGGTCCAACACGCACTTGGCTGATTTTTTTATGATGACTTACCGCTACCAAAGTCAGAAATCGGAAAAAAATCCTTCCAAAATCGTTTATTTACATAAAATATGGTGGGTATAAAACAAGTTACATATAAAATTAGTGCAGACACATTCCGCAATGCACTGATGGCATGCAAATATTTAATTGATGTTAGTCAGTTAAACAGTACAATTATAGACAAATTATAAAAAAATAAGTTATTAAATTCTAGTTTAAATGTTAAAAATTCTATGAACGAAGAACATTTTGGTCATTTTCGGCCAGTCTTCATTGTAGCGGCCAGTCTATATAAATGTTAGGTGACTGTTAATGAAAACTGGTGACTGTTATTTTAGTGATAGCCGTTCGTCAGGAATAATCTGTAAGAATGCATCAGTGAGTGTATCAGTGTTGTGACATTAGGTAGTATATGCAGGAACGCAAGCGAACAAAATCAGAATTCAAGATGACGCCCCCGCAACTTTTTAGCCATAGGTGTCGTTTTCATGGTTTTTGAGGTTATACATGTGAGAACGAGGCAAAACGTCGAAAAGATCCATAACAACAGAAAAAAAAAAACAATTCAATAATTAAATTAAATTAAAACAACTTTATCCGGCTTGGGCGGGGCACCGCCGTGTTCTCGTGGAGGAAATCGGCGGCGACGATCTCTCACGTCCGGGACATGGTATGGAGCGAGAGGAAGCCGCCACCTCTTTTTGCGAAGCAGTCATGCTCGCGAAGGAGGAGGCAGAATGGGTGAGGTAGAGGCAAATTTCGCGCCCTCACGCCCCTAGCCGCTGCAGGAGGCGCCCTGGGCGTCGGGAATCCTAGGCAGATTCCCGGCCACCGTAGGCGCGGGCTTGGGGAGAGTGAGCAATGGGTAGCTCGCCGTCTGATAAGGACCAGGCCCAGGTCGACGGCGCGTTCTGTTCCACGCGCGCCTCAAGGAGATGTCAGCACAACTGTAGGGGTCCGCTAGGGCCGATGCCTGCTGAGGTCGCGGGAAAGTCCGAAAGGGATACCGTGGCCTCTGTCAACACACAGGCAACGGAAGGAACACGGGTGGGATGTTGTCAGTAAGAGTCTGACAAGCCCTCCCGCTCTCCCCACAGCGGGAGAAATTATTTGTAAAAAAAAGACAAGCACTAAGACTCGAAGAAAAAGTGCTAACAAGTAGGTTTACTTCCAATTCTTACAAGAAACGCTAAATCGAAAGCGACCAGGTTGATTACTAGGAAGTCGAAGAAGTCTGGATTACAAAATCGCCTCGTAGTAGGTCACATAGGAAAAAGTTGTCGAAAAACTTTACCAATTTTCCTAGAGCACGCAGAATTTTTAGTTGCTGTCGCTGGTTCCAATTTCAGGGAACTTTTTTTGATAGCTATATAAGGAGATTTTAGAGTTACGTATTCGAGAAATGAATCCCTATAATTTCGTCGTCTGTCAGTCACATTCGTAAAATGGTTTTTGTCCACTTTGTTTGAAACTTCGCGACATTACAACAACAAAAGAAACTTAAAAGTTATATAATTATATTTAGAAACTTAAATGCTTCTTGCTACTTATACCTACTTCTACTTTTGACATATCACACATTTTACTTGAAAATAGGACATGTCTTGGTTAAAATACCACTCACCACAGTGGTTGCGAGACAGACAATTGTAAAATTATTAGCCCGTAGTAAAATGTTAGTGGGGCTATCTGGTCAAGTACATTAGGCATAACCACTGTTGAGGCTTGGCATGATTTTTATATCAACACGCACTTGGCCAAGTGCAAACTTGGCTTGGAAACCTGGCCAGTTTTCACGTTTCGACAAAGAAATTTTACTTATTTATTCAGGTTCTTCAACAAAAGAGACACACAATACAATACACATAAATAATAAGCAACATCAGATATTAAATAGGTGTACTCCTTCACAGATTACTGCCTTATACCCGTAGTAACTACAGAACCCAACACTATCCATTATCTGTTATGCACTTGGCAGTTTTTCAATTCAGCCGAAGAGAGAATATTGGGAATACAGTAAATAAATATTTACTTGGATAAGGGGCGTCAAAAATGGGTGCGACTCTTTATAAGTGTTGTTACATTTCTACATGTTCTATAAGCAATTATTTGGTTCCAACTTGGTAGCTTCATTATTATGGACATATTTTCAGAATATAAGTTTTTTGTGCGCTTGAACGGAACTTTTAATACGGAGTGACTGCTTTCTGCCTTTCACAATCCAATTTCTGGAAACTCTATAGATATTCGAGTAGAAAAAACTTACTCCTTATTTACCTACCCAAATGTTTCAAAAAAAGGAAGTTTTTCATGTTTTTTATAAGCGTGAAATATTTGAATATATAAATATTCAAATATTTAAAGCTTCCAATACATTAGAAGGTTATTTCTGAGTTTTTATTTTGAAGAGTTTTTCAAGATTGGTTTAATAAGACATTCTTTAGAAACCATAAGCAGGATACATAGGACTAAAAAGTTAGTAGAAAACATTTTTGAAAAATAGTGTTACAGTTAAATTAGAGCGATTTTAAATTTTTGAAAATGTTTTCTTTTTAGACCTATGTATCCTGTTTATGTCTGTAAACTTTCAATCAAATCGGTTCAGTCATTTCGCAAAATAAGGACTTGAAAATTTTTATGAAATGCCGTACGGCGTAAACGATCTTAAGTAAATCGATTGGAAATGCGTACACTTGAATCGGCGTATATAAGGTGCCTCACTTTCGTGTTTGACGTGAGCCTTTCCTAACCTATTTTGTTCGTCTGTCTTTCTTTACTATACAATTGTTATACACGAAATGCCGTATTTTCTTTTTTTTGGATGGGAAATCATCAAATAAGATCTCCCGCTCTGGGCGGAGCGGGAGGGTGTGTCAGACTCTTACTGACTAAAATCTACCCGTATTCCTTCCTGTTGCCTGTGTTGCCAGGGGCCTCGGTGACCCATTAGTACCTTCCCGCGACCCCGGCAGGCATCGGCCCTAGTGGACCCATACATTTTTGCTGACGACATCTCTTTGAGGCGCGCGTGGAATACAACGCGCCTTCGACCCGGGCCTGGTCCTTACCGGACGGTGAGCTACCCATTGCTCACCGTCCGCAAGCCCGCGCCTACGGTGGCCGGAAATCCGCCCGGGATTCCCGACGCCCAGGGCGTCTCCTGCGGTGGCTGGGGGCGAGAGGGCGCGAAATTTGCCTTTCCCTCAACCATCCCGCCTCCTCCTTCGCGAGCATTACTGCTTCGCAGAAGGAGGTGACGGCTGCCCATGCCCTCTCGCTTCGTACCATGGCCTGAACCAGGGCCGGACGCGAGAGATCTCTGCCGCCAATCGCCTCCACGAGGACACGGCGGTGTTCTGCCCATGCCGGGCATACCTCCACCGTATGCTCCACCGTGTCCTCCGGGCGATCCGCACATTGGTGACACCCGGGCGTTTCCTACCGCCTTATCCGACACAGGAACCTCCCGAAGCTGCCGTGTCCGGTAAGGACCTGCATCAGGTGGAAGGTGAGGATGCCGTGGCGCCTCTCTAGCCACTCCTCAAAGAGGGGACTTATCGCCGCAATCGTGGCGTGCCCAGCACTGGGTTGCGACAACCGTAATCATAATATACCCTGCGTAGTCAATGTATGCAATGTCTCGGTATTGTATAGAATGCCATGAGAAGATTAGATAAAGTATATCAATAATGAAGGGCAAAAAACGAGCGACCCTTACAGTAGTCGCATAAGATGTGTTACATCTGAGAAATTAACCCCAAAATTTAAGAAAGCGTAATACTGAAATATTTATTCGAATTATTAATTACCAGTGGTCGCCACTGGTCGGAATTCGACACTACTACTTACAATCTATAAAGTACTTACTAATTCGATGCTTTTAAAAAGTACTTCCTTATTCCATGCTCAAGCTGTCACTTCCTGTTACACACTTCCGTCCCTTTTCACGAAATCACTCCCACAGAAAGCGAGAGAAAAGATTTCACACATAAATAAGACATCTTTTGTGAACTCGAAATCTAGAGGCACGGCAGTGCCCCCGCCAAGACGAGCCAAGCGAAGTGCAAGGGCACTGCCTACCTTTTCTCGAAGAGCTTCATTTTTTTTTGAACCCTCATAATTTGGGTTTGGATAATACCAGATAAACAATATTCTTGGGATATAATGACAATAGTAGACTCATTAAACATATAAAGTTTCATTTGCATAGCTCTTATATTTTAGATTTTATTGATATCTAAAAAACCCCGATTTCATCACTGACTCACTCACTGATGATCATCAAAATTCATAGAGTACTTCCTGAAGTCCTAGAAAGCTGAAATTTGTTATGTAAGCTAATATTGATACACAAACAACAAAACAATTCTAAAACTTCAAAATTTTACCATCAACCCCATACACTGATGGAAGTTTGTATGAGACTTCCGCAAATTTTGATGACAGAGGTCTGAAAATTCATATAGAGAATCCTTGTTATAAATCATAGTAATACGATGGACTTTGTCCATTCTCGGCTTCGTATGAACACCATGCTCGAAAAGAAACAAAGTAATCAATAATCAAGTTTAGTTTTTAAACGCTTATTTATACTATACTTTTGTATCAACTTGCACACACGAATAGTGTATAAGTACTGAAATTGTTTTATTCTTCGACATATTGAAAGTACTCGACCTTCATTAATGCATAGTGTTGCCAACAATTAATCTTATTTGTTTAAATCAATATACACAAATCGATTCTAAATATTATTTTTGAAGTTCAACTAAGTCCTCCTCTTTCATATAAGAGAGAGTTTACAGCCAATTATAGCCGTTATTTGTAATCACTTACATTATTTTGATCAGGTCTTCTTCGTATATCTGGAAAACAAAAGTATTTAAAAGAATCGAAAATAGTCGATAAATTCCAATTTATATTTAATGATTAAATCGATTATTAAAAAAAAGGTTATGTCAAAGTCAGTTGTCACTTCAAGTTATTTGTCATTCAGTTTGTTTCTTGTCATCATGAATATTGTTTTCCACGTTTTACTGTGATTAGTTTTCAAGTATTGTTTTGGTATTGACAATGGACACTGATACCCCTTCTCACGTTAACCCCGACAGGTCTATGAACTCCGACACAAATGCCAGCGTTGACCCCAGCTTGAATATGGATATTGTACGGATACAAATGAGGCAATTTCATTTCAACTCCTGCCTGTGGCGGAAACTCTGTGACAGATCCTATATGCGAATTGTTGTACTGATATCTCGCAAAAAAGAAGGCATACCCTCGATCTTGTGGAAGTGAAATCTGTTAAAAGGCTGTGGGGGTCAAAGTAGGCATATTAGTAGAAGTGTATTTTGTGTATATATGAAACTCAATGAAGCAGTATTGCTGCAACTCCATAGTGGGCCGAAGAACAGTGGGTTGCTGCGGTCTTGTAATTATTATAGTGGCTTTTAAGCTGAGTAAGGTACCAAGATAATATATATCCACTTGCCCAGTTCCTAGACAAGATATTGATAACTTATGAATATCTGGGTCAAAATAATAACAAAATGTATAAATAAAAATGCGTCTTATTAAAACAAAACAAGTAATCTCATTACAATATTCTCTTTCCTACTGGTATTAGCTATTAAACCTGTATTATATTTATACTTAAAGGGCCTGTTCATACGGAGCCAAATTCCCATAAAAATTTCATCAACCTATTTCATCTTACAAAAAGAAGTGAAATTCCACCAAAAACATTTTCATGTAAAATGTTGCCAAGACGAGACCACATGGCTCACACTGTCAAAAAGTTATCAAATATCATGTAGAGCCAAGCTTCTAACTCTACACGCCCTAACTCTACAAGCCCTAACTTCATTCTCCTGTGAGGCAGCGAGCTTCCTTGCCGGATTGCCGCCATGGGATCTGGAGACAAAAGTCCTCGCGCACGTATGTGAGTGGCGCGAGGAGGCGAAACGCCGGGGTATAACTTCGCTGCCGCGAGACATCGTGGCACGGCGGACGGAGCTCCGGCGGAATCTCATGGCGACATGGAGATTGCGGTTGTCGCAACCCAGTGCTGAGCACACCACAATTGCGGCGATAAGTCCCCTCTTTGATGAGTGGCTAGAGAGGCGCCACGGCGTTCTCATCTTCCGCCTGATGCAGGTCCACACCGGATACGGCAGTTGCGGGAGGATCTTGTGTCGGGTAAGGCGGGAGGAAACGCCCGGGTGTCACAACTGTATGGATCGCCTGGAGGACACGGTGGAGCATACGGTGGAGGTCTGCCCGGCTTGGGCAGAGCACCGCCCAATAATATAAACATTGTATAATTATTATGAAAATAATATCAAATATCTGGACGCTTAAATATTAATTATTTCTTCTTAACATCAGAAAATATGTACTAAAACTTAAGTTGATAAAAAATACTTATTTTTTTCAAGTAATAACCGCATCTGTGGTCTTTTGGGAAGACCACCTGTCTTAGACCCAGCCGGGTTGGATTCCCAGCGATAGCAAAAATTGGGTGGAAGTAAACTTTGTACTGACCATAAATGTTCAAACAAAAATGGTAGGTATTTATTTGTTCTTACCGGAAGAACTATTAGTCATGTTCACTGTATTAAAGCGATTGCCACTCGTCTAGGAAACGTCTCCTCTTGTAGTATGCCACCATTCTCCAGACTACTCTATACATCTTAATATGCCTACCGCAATGAACCACCGTCCTTGACATTTAGATCACGAGTAGGCTGCCAGACGACCACTTAAACTACTTTGAGACATACTAAATAGGTAACGGGAACTAGATTGGCATTAATTAGTGCTTTGGTTACATAAATTATATTTGAAGTTAGAGTTCACAAGGTAAAGGAGTTTACAAGGTGTGTTCCTCTAACAGAACAGACAGATGTATAGATGCATGAGGAACAGGGTGTAAAGTTCACTCATCCTCCATAGAAAAAGGAGGATCCTCCGACCAGATGCGTGTCGTGTCTGGTGGGCAACTGCCCGAAGGTTGATGTCGGGATGCTGTTTAAATGCTAGTTGCGCTGTAACCTCTACTTGCGTCAGTGTGTTGCGTAGTTCGCATAGGGCGATGTAGATGTCGCCACAGCTGTGCTGTTGGGGAGTTTGTTGGCCACTTCGTCTTCCCAGCTATCGCACTAGGAAGTGATAAAGGGCGGGCGTTTTGGGGGACTGTGTCATGTAATTTTGATGTTCATAACGTTTGATTTCAATTTTGTGTGTTTGTTTTCGATGTCATTAATTTTCGTGAACATAGGTAAAGTAGGTTGGGACTATTTTTGATAAATTAATAAGTAATGGTGTTTCGAAATCACCTGTTTTTTTTTAACAGCTGCTTTTACATTTCCTGTCTTGCTCAAAGAGGTAGGTTTAATTATATGTAAATAAATAATAAATAAAATAGTAATCTTCATTTATACAAAAACTTTCAACAATGCTTAAAAACTAGGTCTCATGAATTTCAGTGAATAAAAGGTCATACAGATAAAGTAAAACCTGACTCCTAAACTAGGAGATCCTGTGACTTAGGAGTCAATGTTCTGCTGTCACTATGATCCAAGAACCTTTTACAGAAAAGTGTGTTGTAAAACGTCTAGTTGATGTAACTGGTGACCGAAAAGCTGGCGGCTTTCTCGCGCAACGCATCAGCATTGCAATTCAGCGAGGAAATGCCGCCAGCATCCTCGGTACAATGCCCCGAGGGCCTTTTTTAGGCTTTACTTAGTTTTAATTTAATTTAGTTAACGTTAATTATCATCTTGTAATTTGGTTATGTAAAGAAATAAAAAAGTGTGTTGTATCGGTATACAAAATCATGACAAAAACAAAGGTTTGAAAGTACCTACAATAAAATTATTTAAAAAATTATTTTGGAGTAAAGGAATTTATTAAACGAAATTGTAATGTGAGTATGTATGTGTAATTGTGTGTGTGTATGTGTGTGTGTGTGCATGTGGAGGTGTGTATGTGAAAGTGAGCGTATGTAAGGGCCTGTGCACACCACGTTTTTTAAACGCGCCGTTGACGCGCGTTTGTAGCGATACAGACGCGATACGCACGCGAGTCTGACGCAGCCTGTAGACCTTCTGTAGGATAAAAGCGCGCCATCGACGCACGTTTCTAAAACGCGCGTCAACGGCGCGTTTAAAAAACGTGGTGTGCACAGGCCCTTAGTGTGCGTAAGGGCGTGTGTATGATTGAGTTTGTATATATTCACATATAAAAAAAAAAAAAAAAAATACAGTGATATCCATAATGTAAATACTAGGAACAAACACAAATTTGTTGTTCCTACAACCAGGCTCAAAAAAATAGGCAGCTCGTTTAGATGCCAATGTATACGTTTTTATAATAAACTTCCCAGACACATTCAAGAACTAAGCCTTAATAAATTCAAATGTTTTATAAAACAGAAACTGTGCCTAAAAGCCTTTTATACTGTTAAAGATTATATTGAGGACAAACAATAAACTTACAGTGAATGTTGTTTTTTTACTCTTTTTATTTTGCTAGCTATTTATATTTTCTTATTCTATATAACATTCTATATAAACAATGACATGAATATTTACTTTGTATAGTATTATATTATATTATTTTAATTATTAGGAATGTGAGGACTATGTGGGTCATTGTTTGTTTTTTTTTTTTTGTCTCTTAGTTTTAATGATGGTCTGGCAGTTTGAGTACTTTATGCGGCCTACCCAAATGTCTTTTCTTTGGTATTGTTCGTCAAATCATTGAGCTCCTTAAGTTTTGAGATGAGCTGCATGATAACTGACAAATGCGTGCACTGACTAGACAGGTCCACTCAACTCTGTGTGGTCTTTCCTCAAAAGACCATTTCGGACACCAACCTACATGGTCCTCAAATGATCTGACCAAGATTATGTCCGAATATACACATTGACATTGATGAATTTTATTTATGCAATGACATGAATATTTACTCTGTGTAGTATTATATTGTTTTAATTATTGTAAATGTAAAGACTATGTGGATCATTGTTTAATTTTGTTTTATTCTCAGTTAGTTTTTAACATGGTCTGGCAGTTTTGAGTATTTTTTGCGGCCTAGCCAAATGTCCTTTCTTTGGTATTGTTCGTTGAATCGTTGAGCTCCTTTAGTTATGAGTTGAGCTGCACAACGACTGACAAATGCGTGCACTGACTGGACAGGTCCACTCAATCTGTGTGGTTCTGTCATCAAAAGACCATTTCAGACACCAATCGACATGGTCTTCACATGATCTGACCAAGATTATGTCTGGACTTTAAAAGAGACTGTGACCTCTGAGTTTGTTTCGGCCTTTCTTCTCAGAGTAGTCAGATAGGAAACGCCGGCCTCATCTAGTTTAAAAAATATGTTTTGACGTGTAAAAGTGTTTGTAAAAACCTACTTACAGAAATAAAATCATTTATCATTTATACAATGTGTTGTAGTGATTATATAATCACATATACAATATTTATGTATCTTGCTGTAATTGTTGAGATTTCAAATCGAAATGGTACTAGCAGCTCAGAGTAACTCTTTCAAAATCTGTCATTAAAATAAATAGCAACCACTCAGCACCAATATTTCATATAAATTCTAAGGCATAGCACATACGATACAGAACAGGCTATCAAAACCCACCGAGGCGTGTCTAACTCGAGCCGGCAACTCCACACATTACAAAAATCCGTCCTTACGAATTAGCCCCGAATGAATGGGTAGCGGACAAGACAGAGATATGAAAAAAGACTTATGGTCTTCCAGTGAGTGATTGCGCGCATGTGTCCCTTGATTCATAAGTGGGGAGATATTTAGGTGTTAAGGGTCGTTGGTAGTGGATACAATGGAACAATAAATAAGATTATATGGGTCTCACAAGTAACGGAATTATTTCCGCACCTTGGTCGGTTAGAACCGCTATAAATAAATTTAAAAAATCATTTAATTCCGGCAAAACCCTTACATAAAATTAAATTTCACAATACTGCATAAAATAGAATAAAATTTTAATACAATTAAAATAAAAGATAAGTAAATGTTAATTTATTTTATTTCTGTAAGTAGGTTTGCACAGACACTTTTACACATCAATAATATTTTAAAAATAAAAATCGGCCAAGTGTATGTCAGACTACGGACAATGAGAGGCGCCACGGCGTCCTCACCTTCCGCCTGACGCAGGTCCTCACCGGACACGGCAGCTTCGGGAGGTTCCTGTGTCGGATAAGGCGGGAGGAAATGTCCGGGTGTCACCACTGTGTGGATCGCCCGGAGGACACGGTGGAGCATACGGTGGAGGTCTGCCCGGCTTGGGCAGAGCACCGCCGTGTCCTCGTGGAGGCGATCGGCGGCAGAGACCTCTCGCGTCCGGCCCTGGTTCAGGCCATGGTACGGAGCGAGAGGGCATGGGCAGCCGTCACCTCCTTCTGCGAAGCAGTAATGCTCGCGAAGGAGGAGGCGGGACGGTTGAGGGAAAGGCACGTTTCACGCCCTCTCGCCCCTAGCCGCCGCAGGAGACGCCCAGGGCGTCGGGAATCCCGGGCGGATTTCCGGCCACCGTAGGCGCGGGCTTGCGGACGGTGAGCAATGGGTAGCTCACCGTCCGGTAAGGACCAGGCCCAGGTCGACGGCGCGTCGTATTCCACGCGCGCCTCAAAGAGATGTCGTCAGCACAAAGTAGGGTCGATGCCTGCCGGGGTCGCGGGAAGGTACTTATGGGTCACCGAGGCCCCCGCAACACAGGCAACAGGAAGGAATACGGGTGGGTTTTAGTTAGTAAGAGTCTGACACACCCTCCCGCTCCGCCCAGAGCGGGAGAAGTTATTTGATGATTTCCCACCCTCAAAAAAAAAAAAAAGACTACGGACAATGAAGGGTTCCGTAGTTGGGATTACTTGGGATGAATTTATCCCAAAAACAAACTTATCATTGTAGTTGAAAAACATGTTCTCCTGTACATCGATATACGTCACGGTCAATTAAATTTAAGTTGGTCGACTATTACTCGTTAACTTGTAAAGCCTTCTTAGCTGTGATAGTTTACCTTTTGATTTCATTATATGAACTACTGCCATGAATTTTATCACATCTCCATCTCCACTTCGGAGGAGGGGACACTCGACTTTAATAAAAATTAGCAATTTAAAGCTTAATATTACGCAAACAGATCCTTGAATCGAAAAATGGTGTTGACAGATTCACAATATTTTTGAATGGCCTATCCAAAAATACCCCACACCATGGGATTGACGAAAACAAAAATATCATCCCCACATTACGTGCAAGGGAGAAACCATATTGCACGTTATCGGCGTGATTATTATGTGTACCTATGCCAAATAAAAGCTTACTAAGCGTCTCTGAGCTACAGCAGGGACAGACAGACGGTTGAGGGAAAGGCAAATTTCGCGCCCTCTCGCCCCTAGCCGCCGCAGAAGACGCCCTGGGCGCCGGGAATCCCAGGCGGATTTCTGCCCAACGTAGGCGCGGGCTTGCGGATGGTGAGCAATGGGTAGTTCACCGTCCGGTAAGGACCAGGCCCGGGTCGACAGCGCGTTGTATTCCGCACGTGCCTCAAAGAGATGTCGTCAGCACAAGTGTAGGGGCCCACTAGGGCCGATGCCTGCCGGGGTCGCAGAAAGGTACTAAAGGGTTACCGAGGCCCCTGGCAACATAGGCAACGGCAGGAATACGGGTGGGTTTTAGTCAGTAAGAGTCCGACACCCCCGGAGAAGTTATTTGATGATTTCTCACCCAAAAAAAAAGACAGACAGAGACGGAAATGGCGAAACTATAAAGGTTCCTTGTTTATTACGAAACCCTAACTAGATGAGGTCGGCGTTTCCTATCTGTCTACTCGGACAAAAAAGAACGAATGTTCGTTCTATCTTATAAAAAAAGTACTATTAACCTTTCTTTCCTAAGCACGACTGATAGAATATTTATAAATGTGAAACTGTGTAAAATATGTTTATTACTTACTCTATTGCGCATAATTAGCTGACCGGATTTTGAAGGCGAACACAGACAAGCTATATTCAGAAAATCTAAAATACTTTTAATCCCGGGTACATGAGGTAGTTTTACTAAAATGCGA
The DNA here is from genome assembly GCA_905333075.3 of Atethmia centrago. Classification (NCBI taxonomy): domain Eukaryota; kingdom Metazoa; phylum Arthropoda; class Insecta; order Lepidoptera; family Noctuidae; genus Atethmia; species Atethmia centrago. The sequence goes on from HG995385.1 coordinate 25,078,603, forward strand.
GTGGCAGGCAGTAAACAAATGATTAACGCCAGTATGTGGAAATTGCTATTACAATCACACTATGAAATATTAATATTGCATTCGCATCTTGTAAACAGGAAGTCAACTTCGAAATACACTTCTGGACACATCTATTGGCCCACCTTGTATTTTCAGTTTCGTTTGGTCCTAGCTAAAATTTTATATTAGGTCGAGCAAAAAGTTTTTATGCAGTTTTAAACCTGGCACATTCACAATTTCATTCAATAGTCTTTTTTTGAATTTCGAACACAGAATTTAAAGAAACAAAAGACAATTTGGAGCCTGTTTGTTGATATCAAACAATCGAATACTAAGAAAACTTGGTTTTATTAGTTTACTTGGATTTAATTCTTGAAAAAGTGATTGATATCTTTGGTTTTGCAACAAACATTACTTATTCTTAACATTAAGGTGAGGTTCTATCAATAATCTATGGATACTTCACCTGAAGTCGCCGCCCAAGCTGTGGCACTTATTCAGGCCGGACACAGCCAAAGAAACGTGAGTGCTCAACTTAATTTAAGTCGATCTGCGGTCCGAAATGTTTATCGGAGGTACCTAGAGACTGGTGGCTTTGTTCGTCGCCAAGGAAGGCCACGATCTCGGGTCACAACTGAAAGGCAGGATCGATTCATCGTGACGACCAGCTTGAGAAATCGTCACCTTACCTCCATTGAGATACAAAACCAACTTCGCAACTTCCACGGAGTATCTGTGAGCGCTCGAACTGTTCGGAGAAGGTTAAAAGAACGCGATATGGTACCACACAAGCCAGCTAATGGGCCCAAACTAACGCGAGCCCACCGAACAGCGCGCCTTCATTTCGCACGCAGTCATTTAAATTGGACACAGCAAGATTGGAGCCGTGTACTCTTTTCTGATGAGTCTAAAATTTTGTTACATGGCAATGATGGAAGGGAGAGCGTTTCGCACAATGCTGCTTTGAAGAGAGGGTTGCTTATGGCGGTGGCTCATGGACTGTCTGGGGCGGTATATCCGCGAGCGGCAAAACTCAACTTGAAGTTGTTACAGGACCACGGCTGCCAACATTAAATGCTGAAAGGTACATTCGTGAGTGCTTAGAACCTCACGTGATACCATACGCGGACTATGTGGGTTCAAATTTCCTTTTTATGCATGATAATGCAAGAGCCCATGCGGCCGGCATCGTCAGGGAATATCTTCGGGATGTAAAAACACGTGTTAGGGCTCGTCAGCCAGTTGCCCAGACGATGCAGGAGTTGAAAACTGCCATAGAAGAGGAATGGGAGATGATCCCTCAAAATTTCATAGAGCGGTTGATAAACTCTATGCCTAATCGTATGACAGCTGTGGTAGATGCCCATGGAGGCAACACGCGTTATTAAATTAAACCTTTATTTGATAAAACATGTTTTTTATTCAAAAATTAATTGCCTTTAACAAGGCGCATATCCGACTTGTTAGGCGTAGCTCCATGTCGTATGGTATTCTGAATTCAAATTTAAAACAATACGATCGAAAAAGATGGTAAAATGTATCAGGTTTAAAACTGCATCAACAGTTTTTGTTCAATCTAGCAATCATATTTCGGTAGGGGCCATCGAAACCTAAACTCTAAGGTGGGCCAATAGATGTGTCCAGAAGTGTATATAGCGATATGTGGATTAAATACGTAGTATCGAAGCTAATTCAGAAACTACCCAAGCAAAGTTAATCAAAATATGGGACCACCTTAGAAGTTTATTTAGTGGTCCCATATAAATTTTGATCGACTAGAGAATTCTGATTTTGTTTGTAATCCTTACAAACAAAATCAGAATTATCCAAATCGGTCTCACCGTGTTCGAGTGATCGGGAAACTTATAATAAAAACAAAAATAAAGATTAGTACGTCAAACTGAGAACCTCCTCCTTTTTTTAAGTCGGTTAAAAAGGCTATTATAATGCTGACCGACCAATCACAATGAACCTATCATCAAACAAACACATCAAAATTAAACTTATTGAATAAATAAATATTTTTTGAATATTCCATTCCATTATTTATTGAAAATACAATTAATAAATTGGTTCGGAAGAGAAGTTCTCAAATGAATATCATTCTCGGATATTACCTTGACGCCCGGAAATTGGACTGTTTTATTCGCTTTTCAACCTTGCAAAAGATCAGCTACAGCCACATAAATATTGGCAATAAATTGTTGTTGAAATAATATTGTGTTTAAGAAATTTGGTACGGTAAATACACTTACAAACTACCATTGTTATTTACTGAATTAAATAACAATGGTAGTTTGTTAGTGTATTTATGTCATAATTTATTAGTCATGTGGAAAACAGTGGCGGTACCTTTATATAAGCCCAAAAGCCCGGCCTTACTAAAATGCTCGATAGAGAATTTATTGTACCTAACCAGTAGTTTATGAGAAAATTGCGACGATACATACGTAGATACGTAGGTACCTACATACTCAGTCGAAAACTGAACTTTCTTTTTTTGAAATCGGTTAAAATTTTATTGGGCTTACGTTATTTTGAAACCCTAGGCACGCCACTGGTGGAAAAGTATTTGTTTTCTGATACGGATTTTAATATCCTATTAGAGAGAGAATTTAGTGTAAGTGAAATGCGAATATGGTTTCATTATTAAAAACTTTTGTAGTGTGTCGTAAACTCCTCTTAAGTAGCAACAGTAGTCGCGGGAAGGTATTAAAGGGTCACCGAGGCCCCTGGCAACACAGTGTGACTGTTCCTAAATAACCCTAGGCTGATAAAATTTTCGTTTTTCCTAATTCTGTTAATATGATTGTTTAGGTCGGTTCCTCCTTAGGAGAAAAAGTCGCACCCCACCGCCGTGCGACTCTGTAGAACTCGTCTCCAGACTGGTCACTCTCCCACCGACAGAGATTAAAAGAATTCCAAATATGAAGAAGTCCAACGCCTTGTCTCTTGCCTTGTTGTGTTAATAGAGCAAGGAAAGGATTGAAATAAATAGTAAATAAGATTTAGGAATTCATAGTTATGAAGTTGGATGTGGTTTTAGAAAGACAATAAATAATAGTGGGATGCTAAGTATATTATTATATAGATTTGTGAGTAAATCTTACGCTAGCGTAAGAGGTATTTAGTCAGGCATTACTCACACGATACTTTACACCTGTACTTGGAGTACTCAGAGCAACACTTCCATAAAGTGACGTAAGCGGCTTTTCAGCGGCATTACGTCGGCATCATGCTCGTTTGGAGACATGGTCCCTAGCAGTTCTTTCAAACTGATAAGCGTAACGAAGCGGCTTTCCCTGCGGCAACTGTGCGAACCGTCCTTGTCTACAACGGGGCGGCTAGTTCCAGCGGCATTTGGTCAGCATCATGCTCTTAAAGAGACATGGTCCCTATCAGTCCTTGGACTGGATATGAGATAGACGTGGTTTACCTCTTACGCTAAGAGGTATTTAGTCAGGCATTACTCACACGATACTTTACACCTGTACTTGGAGTACTCAGAGCAACACTTCCATAAAGTGACGTAAGCGGCTTTTCAGCGGCATTACGTCGGCATCATGCTCGTTTGGAGACATGGTCCCTAGCAGTTCTTTCAAACTGATAAGCGTAACGAAGCGGCTTTCCCTGCGGCAACTGTGCGAACCGTCCTTGTCTACAACGGGGCGGCTAGTTCCAGCGGCATTTGGTCAGCATCATGCTCTTAAAGAGACATGGTCCCTATCAGTCCTTGGACTGGATATGAGATAGACGTGGTTTCCCGAACCCCTGGAAGTTCATCCTTCGCACAACAAGCATATCTGCAAGACACGTGTTCATATCAGTCTAACCGAATTATTGGTTTGTGATAAAGAATACAACATTCAAGAATTACTAGATAATAAGAGTTGAGAATCGAAACTCAAGAATTATTAATTAATAGAGCTGTGGATCAACTCTCTTAAAGATCTATAGACAGCCCCAAAGCACCCACCCTTCATCACTTCCTAGTGTTTGAGCTGGGGAGAAGAAGTGACGTAACAAACTCCCCAGCAACACGTCTCTGTCTGTTTAGTTACAACAACTTTAATTACTAGGATAAATATTATAATGAAAGGCTCATCCAGTCGTTGCAACAAACTCACACACACACTATATTAAGTACTAAATTAGTCTAATCGGGGCTTTAACCCAACTATAACTCATACTCGCTATCTAGCGACAGCCCACTCGGACATGACCCTTGGTATTCACCAAGCCTCCTAATTTACCTCGCCTAGACTCGAGCGTCTGTATCTTTCAGTGGTCTTAAATCGCCTTGTTGCATTCGTCTTGGATAGTTAGGACAAGGAGGGATTACAAGTAAACAATGTCAATATAAAATAAGGTTAGGAATTAATAGGTAAGAACATTAAGGAAAGGAAATCTAATTTATTACTTTTCCTTTGATTATAATAGTAAGAAAACATGTCAAGAATACAAAAGGGTTGATATGTGACACGTAACGCTTGCGTTGGGGAATGCAAGTATATTACTCTAAGTTACGTTAATGGATTTCTCTACAATAACTACAGACCAACCCCAAGTGACGTGGGACTGCTTTACAACAGCTGACAGTGTCGTGCGTGTATTATTAGACCTGAACGCATACGACCACTAAGGACACTGCTACGATTCTAACAAGCCACGTTCCCTAAGCTCTAGTCATGTCTTACTCAATCCTAAGGCAGAGCACTGCGAAGTTCAACTGTCATTGAGCGAGACACATTCCCGTAATCACTGGGCGCGTACTAATGTAATGAACCCCTTATAACGGCCTAATCACCCGTTACAAAGACAATACAAAACTTGCACAAGCGTACCGCATCGTCAGTCGGTAGTAGAATTCTTTACAATTGCTCCTGCTATACGCCGAAGTGGTTATTCCAAATCGTCACTTCTCACTCTCTTAATCTCCTCCATTTAGAGGATGTTTTCAATGTAATCGGCAGCCGTGCGACTGTGTCGAGCAACGGAGCGTTTCTATCTCGGCATCCAAATATCGTGTCTTGCTAATGATAATTTGTGAGAGGCCCGAAAGCCGGATGTGGTTTAACGAGACACAATCTAGGGCGTTCCTTAGAACGAACTATCAATCCAGTTTATATAACTTGGTGAAGCCTAACCCCTTTTCCCGGAGAATGTGCATATATCAAGGGTAATGTAAAATATCCTGCAGTTAGTCAGTCCATAGGGATAAGGTAACCATCACTAGCATTTGGTTGGTTTGTGTTCGTAGACAACTACAAAGTAGCATTATAGCTCAAATTAGCCCTAACGAGTTGCGAGTATTAATTCGGTTTAGCCATCCATAAGCAGTGTGAATGCCGTAAGTGTCATGTCTTGGTTGTGGTTGTCTATACTCTGTTGGTAGAGTAGTCTACCGTCTCTTGTTAAATGTCACACCCAATGGAAGGCTATCTCCGGGTCCCTAAAACCAAACGCTGGTGTAGGATACCTCGATCGTCATAGAAAGGAATAAGGAGGATTATAATAGTAAACACTCACCCAATCGTTCACAGATACACTCACTGAGATTCGCGTGCGTTACACATAACTTACATTATACTCGTACTTGACTAATTTAACCTAGTCTAAATCTACACTCATTATTACAAGTTAACGTATTAAACTGATATCACTTTCACTATCGCGATCTCTCCAAAGTGACATTGTGTCATTATTATCGACCTAGTTGTAACTCTCCTAGCCAAGCCTAATTTAACCGCTCTTTCTCATGGTCTTTTCACGAACTCCCCTAACTTAACTAGCCTAGTTATCACGTCCGTCTTCTGTCGCGGCTCATTACCGACTCCCCTCAGCCTACCCTTGCCGTTTCCATCTCCAAAACGACCGGAGCGTGGCTTTTTTTCTATCCCAAAAGAATACGCAGAATAGGTTTATTGCCTTTTTTGTACTATTTCTCAATTGTTTTAAGGGCCAGTTTGGGTTTTGCCCGAACTCAATTTATCCTAAGCAGATGTTGTCACTAGTATTGTCCTCTGCGATAAGAAATCCAATACTTTAGTCGTATCTTTAGAATTTGTTGAATTATTGCTTTCGACCCGTCCGTTGTTAATTCTCTCAAGTTTGTTTCCCATAAAATATAAATGGAATGCATTTCTAAAAGGTTTCACAATTCTAAAGAAATAGGATGTTTTGTTATAATTTACGGTAACATGTCGAGCTGTCAGACCATAAAATTGAGATTTAATGTATTTGTAAGAGCCTCATATCGTGAGGAAATGTTAAACTAAGTATTTAGAATAAGATATTTTGTTATTAATTAGGAGACATGACGGACAGTCACAACAGGCAACAGGAACGAATACGGGTGGGTTTTAGTCAGTAAGAGTCTGACACACCCTCCCGCTCCGCCGAGAGCGGGAGAAGTTATTTGATGATTTCCCATCCAAAAAAAAAAAAGTAGCGACAGTAGCCCACGTTCGCACGGACGTAAAAATATCGAGCCGGGATTTTATCACGCACTGGATTTTCAACTCTCGGTGTTAAACCGATCGTTGAAAATCAAACAGACTGCATCCCAGCGCACACACACTTTCGGCGCTAAAGAAAATGGCCGCGTGAGAAAATTGTCCATGCGAACCTGGGCTAAATGTGGCCATATAGTCAGCCCCATTATCAACCTTGTTGACTTGCTAATCTGCACTCCAGCAAGCAAGCAATTGGAACGAAGTTCCTTAACGCGGCTTTTTTTTAGTTTTTTTTTTTGGTTGGGTATTTTTCAAATAACTTCTCTCGCTCTGGGTGGAGCGGGAGGGTGTGTCAGACTTTTACTGACTAAACCCACCCGTATTCCATCCGTCGCCTGTGTTGCCAGAGGCCTCGGTAACCCTTTTGAACTTCCACGCGACCCCGGCAGGCATCGGCCCTAGTAGACCGTGCTGACATCTCTTTGAGGCGCGCGTGGAACACAACGCGCCGTCGATCCAGCCCTGGTCCTTATCAGTCGGCGAGCTACCCATTGCTCACCGTCCACAAGCCCGCGCCTATGGTTGCCGGATATCCGCCCGGGATTCCCGACGCCTAGGGCGTCTCCTGCGGCAGCTAGGGGCGAGAGGGCGTGAAATTTGCTTCCTAAACGCGGCTTGCGGTAAGAGTTGACTGGTAGAAAACGTCACGTAAGAATAAAACATTATGCCCCCTCCAAGCTACCTTCACTCTCTGTCTATTTCTATTATATACGTGTGTGTGTGTGCGAGTATCGCGTAAGGAACTTCGTTCCTGATGGGGGTCCCCCAACCCACACGGTGCTTTTATTTCCCCAATGCACACGTTTTTTTTTCGTAAATGTCTGGCTAATATGAAAGAAGAATTGTTCCACAGCAAATTCTCTGTAACCAAAAATAACTCGCTTAGATTCCCAGATGAGCTCGTAAACCATATTCAACGTAATATCATCATAAACAATTTTCATGTTTGCACTAAAGCCTTGTGCAGAAAAATCGAATATCGTTCGAATCGTTTCACAAGAATTCATACGGTCGCTGGCGAAATGGCGACGATATATTCCTATATACTTCATCTACCAGTGTGATTGTGTGCGTGACTTGTAGTAAGATACTTGGGATACCTTGGTGCGTCGGCTCAGTCAGACGCTCGTCTAATCAATCAATCGGCCAAGCCTTTTCCCAGCTCAATATAGCTGGAAAAGAGCTAGTTGCTCCGTCCCGTCTGTCATTTGTAAATCCTTGACAGTTGTTACAGATCGTCAGAAGCCTGAAAGTCTGACAACCAGTCTTACCAAGAGAGTGTTATGTTTTCAGGGTTCATGTATTACACCATAACTTCTAAACGGCTTATCTGATATTAATGTATGTGGTATCGTTGGGGGGGTGTTACCCAGTTACTGGGTTGTGGAGGTCAGATAAGCAGTCGTTCCACGTAAAATACTGTTATTCAACTGTATCCGGTTAGACTGGAAGCTGACCCCAGCATAGCTGGGAAAAGGTTAGGCAGATGAAGATTAGCATAGAATCCATTATTTTCTCTAACTGAACAGACAGCTGTGCTGCTGGGGAGTTTGTTGGCCACTTCTTCTTCCCAGCTAAAGCACTAGGAAGTGGCGAAGGTTGGGCGTTTTGGGGGACTGTCTTATGTAATTTTGACGTTCGAAAAGTGCTGATCCTCAGCCTAGTTTGAATAAATGACTTTTGATTTTGATTTTGATTTTGCATAAGCATAATTTTGAGTGAATGATAGCGTGAAGGCTGATAAGGGAGAATGGAAGCAGAAAACGTGTTGCTCTGCCCCCAAATAACAAGGATAAGACCCTTAAGATGATGATTAAGATAAGCATAATCAGCCTATATAATGAACCCACTACTGGGACACAGGCCTCTTCTCTGTGAGAGGAAGTGGGCCCTAATCCATCACGTAGCTCAAGTGCGGATTGATAGGACTAGATGTCACACGTCTTAGAATCGTTGGTTCTAGGACATGCCTAGAGATATTTTCCTTCACTATTTTCAGAGCAGTAGTGATGAAATAAATTATCTGCCTGAGTTTGAACGCATGCATAATCAGCCTATAATGTTCCCACTGCTGGGACACAGGCCTCCTCTTTGTGAGAGGGAGTGGGCCGTAATCCACCACCCGGGCCCAGTGCGGGTTGCTAGATGTCACATGTCTTCGATTTTTTTGGTTCTAGAACATGCCGACTTCATGATGGTTTTATTCACCGTGTTGAAAGCAATAGTGATAGCGTTGAAATAAATTACACAAAAATAAAGTGTCTGCTTGAGTTTGAACCTATGACACGCACCTAAGTCGAGGCCGCTACCACTGGACCACCACTGCTCAATTTGAAGTTGGCAGCGCCTTAATTAGTAGTATCAATTATGGTTTTCGTAGCTCAGGAGTTACTGCGAACGTGTGGTTCGTTAATTCCGTGCCAAATGTAACTTTTCTAGACTACACTTCTAGTCTACACTTATCAGAACACTATCCGAATGAAGATCGGGTATGCAAACTTTTGACCTGCGGACCTGACTCGTTAGGAGCGCAAATATTGACGGGACTAGGGGATGCAATCCCGATCTTTTTCGAGACTCAATCTCGTGGGAAGACAATCTCCGATACGGTCGAGATGTGAGAGAATAGAGCGTGATTTTTTTTACAAAATATGACACGATTACCCTAACTAGGTGTAGTTTTTATTTTATTAAATAGTTATTTTGTTTTTATTACATATATTTGTTAATTTTTATTTATATTTAGTTTCAATATAACCTGACATAATTTATTTCTATTCAATTAAATTTATTATTTATTTGCATTAGCTAATCGTATCTATTTAAATTATTTTCATTTTAATTTTAAACCCGTATTCATCTAGACTACTTACATAACTGCTACTAAGTCTTACGACAGTTAATTTGTTACTAACAAAACATGGACATTACCTTGTCTGAAATAAACAAACTAGATGTTTAATTAAAAAACGCATTAGTTTTAAAAGTAGGCGAAATCTCGAATGACTAATCTCGGTATCAGACTTACCACGCGAGCTCTCGACTCGAGATAGTATTCCCTAAACGGGACCCGGTGGCCGCCATCTGTCTGTTGAAGCGCGAACTATAGTCGCAATGCGGATTTGGACTATTCCCAACGTTGAGACGAGGATTACGCTTCGCTAAGCTTTGAGATATGTTAGAAAATCTTTTAATAAATGAACTTTTATTTATACGCTTTGAAGGTGGCCTCTTTAACCATAAAACCGGATTCGGTGGCTATGTTTGAAACCATTCGGGCTTAGGTACCTGATGCCAGCTTGTTACAAAAACTATGTACTTATAAAGTCAGGGAAATTAATTGCTAAATTGCCCTTATAATCAAATCACTCATTCATTATTTGCCAATTGTATGAAATGGCTATTACACTGCCAATTGACGTAAGTTGTTAATTTGCTTAACAATTAGTTACACATACTGTACATCAATGCGGGGACCCGGCTCGGGGCCAGTTGGCCCCTAAGTGCCAAGCTCTTCGGTGGCCGGCCTCTCCCCTGCCGACGTACAGGTGTTGGTGACGTCGGCGGGGAAAAATACTCGTCGCTCGAGCTCGATGCAACTACCGCGGCCGGTGTCGTCACAGCGCTCACGGTGGGGCTGGGTACCGGCGGCGGCGAGGCGGAGCTGAGCGAAAAGTCCGGAGGTGGTGGGCGTGTTCGTGCAGCAGATGTTGTCAACATATTTTAAATTTGATTTTCTTCTTCATCATTTTTGTCTGGTCGGAGATGACATGACAGATGTCACCGTCCTCTGATTCGGTATTATTGTATTATATTTCATTGATTTTGCTGGTTGTTTTATTTTTTTTTATTATATTGCGATCATGAGTTTCAGGCTATTATTATTATTAGGCTAGTTTATTATTATTATTTCGTTTATTTATTTTTTTACATATAAAATATATTTTTAAATATTTCTTGAAAAAAGGTATAAAAAAACATATAAAAAATAGTGGTCCGCCGGTGTCGGGAGCAGGGTCCAAGCTACCGGTGGTTAGGACTCCAGAGACAGGAACTATTATTATTATTATTATCAATTAACTTTTTCTCATTTTAGCAAAGAGAGCAAGAAGAATGGATTCATCGCTCATGTCTATGTTGTTTTAGCCCTATAAGGCTTAATATTGTGTACTCTCTACCTTTCCTACTTTGGCTTTCCAAAAAAGCACTCATTTTTCTTCCAGGCACAGCTAGGTCTCCTCACCATGGGATAACTAGACCTAGCTGTGCCTGGTTGAAAAGTGAGTGCTAGTGAGTGAATTTAATACACAATCATCATCTGCCTAGCCTTTTCCCAACTATGTTCGGGTCGGCTTCCAGTCTTTTCGGATACAGCTGAATACCAGTATTTTACATGGAGCGACTGCCTATCTGACCTCCACAATCCAGTTACTGGGTAACACGATACCCCTTGGTAAGACTGGTTGTCAGACTTTCGAGCTTCTGACGACCCGTAACGACTGTCAAAGATCTACAAATAACAGCCGGGACCAACGGCTTAACGTGCTTTCCGAGGCACGGAGGGGTCTTGGTATGTAAAGATGGTCACCTATCCACGGACCAACCGCGGCAAGCGTAGCTTAACATAATCGATCGACCCGTGCGGCTGTTATTACTTAGCCACAAACCACTGATTTAATACACAATACAGTACTATTACTGTATTGTGTATTAAATGAGTACTTTCACTGCTCACCCCCTGTTACACGCGCGCCTCAAACAGATGTCGTCAACACAAATGTAGGGGTCCACTAGGGCCGATGCCTGCCGGGGTCGCGGGAAGGTGGGGGCGGGTCGGGGACACCGAGGCCACTGGCAACACAGGCAACAGGAAGGAATAAGGAATACGGGTGGGTTTTAGTCAGTAATAGTCTGACACACCCTCCCGCTCCGCCCAGAGCGGGAGAAGTTATTTGATGACTTCCCACCCAAAAAAAAAAACTCCATTTACAAGGGACTTAAAGACCTAGACAGGTATGTACACCTCTGCCTAACCCTTTACAGGCTCGATGTTATGTTATGTTATGGTACTTTAAAATGCCAGTGTTTAATAACAATTAAAATTATTTAACATGCTCGTAAAAGCCAGTTCACATTCAAAGTCTAATGAAAACAAATGGTAATAGGCACTTAACATCAACGCCTACTCATAGGCAGTTTAAAATCGCGTAGGCGACGCAGCTGATGATAGGATCATGCAAATCTCAGTACAAACTGTGTTACTAAATATACGGAAAACCCAGCCAAGTGCGAGTCGGACTCGCGCACGAAGGGTTCCGTACCATTATCTATAAAAACGGCAAAAAAATCATGCCTGTTGTATGGGAGCCCCCTTAAATATTTATTTTATTCTGTTTTTTAGTATTTGTTGTTATAGCGGCAACAGAAATACATCATCTGTGAAAATTTCAATTGTCTAACTATCACGGTTCATGAGATACAGCCTGGGGACAGACGGACAACGGAGTCTTAGTAAAAGGGTCCCCCTTTTACCCTTTGGGTACGGAACCCTAAAAGTGACCTAAGTGAAAGTTTAGTTTTCACATCGCAAAGTCATACTTTAATATTGATGTGTAAAATATTTCCTCTAGCTTTCTGTGGCAGTGATTTCGAGAAAAGGGACGTGAAAGTTCCTAACTTCTTCTACATTAGCATCCTTTTCAATTTAAATTTTCCCTTACCCACCTAGTTCCGACCCGTGTGTAAGGTTTTAAACTCTCTCTAAAGAGAAGAAAAATAAAGAACTCAAAATAATAATAATCTTTATTGGAACAAAAACACATTTCACAAATTGTTTGGGTACGTAAATACCTACATTAGTTACAAAACTGTGTCGCAGCTATTAACGCCCACCTCCAAAAGGGAGACGACAGCGTTCCAGATTCCAGAGATGAAAATACAGTAGGGATTAAGAACGAGCAATAACAAATATAAAAAATTAAGACTACTATAATTTTAGACTATAAAAACGAAATGACTAATTACCGACAGAATGTTTTTCTTTAATTTTAAACCAGCACGAACATTTTTATCGTACGTGCTTATGTAGAATATTAATGACCCTCTTAGATAACTGGACTATTTTAGTTTCGTCATATACAACGCACCTGTTCACGTATTTTTGTAGCAACTAATTATAATCATAGCGTACGTGATCGAATCAGAATTGAAAAGATCCACCGGAGAACCAGGGTAACCGATATAGCCCGAAGAATTTCCAAACTTAAGTGGCAGTGGGCAGGGCACATTGCTCGCGGAATATCCGGCGGATAGGGCCGAAAGGTTTTGGAGTGGCAACCGCGCACCAGAAGACGTAGCGTTGGATGGCCTCCCTCAAGGTGGACCGGTGACCTTGTGAAGGCGGCAGGAATCAGCTGGATGCGAGAAGCACAGAACCGGTTGAAGTGGCGTTGCTCAGGGGAGGCCTATGTTCAGCAGTGGACGTCTTTCGGCTGAAATGATGATGGTGATGATGAATACCTAATCATAGTCAGTGTCAATGTCTGTGAAAATGTTTATTACATTCAGTTCTGAGTTTTAAACTAGATTTGACAGATGGCAGCGATTTGTGAGCAAGAAAAGATGGTAGAAGATTCTTCTTCCTATATTAATATTATAAATGTGAAATGCTGTGTTTATTGGTCAAGCATGACTCAAAGGCTTTTTTTTTTGGGTGGGAAATCAGCAAATAACTTCTCCCGCTCTGGGCGGAGCGGGAGGGTGTGTCAGACTTTTACTGACTAAAACCCAAACGTATTCCTTCCTTTGTCCATGTTGCCAGGGGCCTCGGTAACCCTTTTGGACTACCACGTGACCCCGGTAGGCATCGGCCCTAGTGGACCCCTACACATGTGCTGACAACATCTCATTGTGGCGCGCGTGGAATACAACGCGCCGTCGACCCGGGCCTGGTCCTTACCAGATGGTGAGCTACCCATTGCTCACCGTCCGCAAGCCCGCGCCTACGGTGGCCGGAAATCTGCCCGGGATTCGCGTCGCCCAGGGCGTCTCTTGCGGCGGCTAGGGGCAAGAGGGCGCGAAATTTGCCTTTCCCTCAACCGTCCCGCCACCTCCTTCGCGAGCATTACTGCTTCGCAGAAGGAGATGACGGCTGCCCATGCCCTCTCGCTCCGTACCATGGCCTGAACCAGGGCCGGACGCGAGAGATCTCTGCCGCCGATCGCCTCCACGAGGACACGGCGGTGCTCTGCCCAAGCCGGGCGGACCTCCAACGTATGCTCCACCGTGTCCTCCGGGCGATCCACACAGTCGTGACACCCGGGCGTTTCCTCCCGTCATATCTGACACAAGAACCTCCCGACGCTGCCATGTCCGGTGAAAACCTACGTCAGGCGGAAGGTGAGGATGCCGTGGCGCCTCTCTAGCCACTCCTCAAAGAGGGGACTTATCGCCGCAATTGTGGCGTGCCCAATGACTCAAAAGCTGAATGGATGAATTAGATAAAATTTTGAATATGGGTGGACCAGACGGCTTAGAACATAGAACTTTTGATTCCAATAGTACGTTCTCGTGGGATGATTTCAGAATTTCCAAAAAAAATTGGCACTTGGCAAAAGTGGCTTATAAATATCACACCTAGACAGGTGTGACAATTTCATACAAAGAAAAAACCATTTCCACTAGATAGTGGAAATGGTTTTTTCCTTGAATGAAACGACAATTACATGTGCCTAAGAGGTAGGTCAATAAAAAATACGGTTTGAGATCTTGTCTTAGTCTAGTTAATAAATAGAAGGAGATTACGTAAGAAATACAAAAAAAAAACAGGTGCCTATGTACTTTAGGACTTAAAAAAATTACTAAAATTCCGTTTATTTTTTAAGCCGCAAAAATACATACTTTTTCGCTTACTTCAAAGTGATGATCATCATAACCGTTACATTTGAAGAATTTTAATTTTCTATCGATAAAGAGAATTAAATTGAAAGTACAATGGTATAATATGACATTTGAATCCAAATACACATCCGATGCATCCAAAGTTCTAAGAATAGTTACTCGTCGCGTAGCGGATCGGGGGCCTGCTACGGAGAGCGTAGCAGCGTAGCGGTGACATCCCTACGCCCGCGCCGGCTACGACGTATCGACCAAACAATCTTTGTATTTGTTTCACCGACACCCGTATTTGTATTGACAACTAAGCTGAACTTTTGTGTTTTATTTTGGGAACTCCCATGTTACAGATGTTTGCAAAAACAGAAATAGAAATAAAGTTAGGTAATTGTATCGGTTTTCTTAGTTCTTATTTGATTTTGTGGCAGTTTTTGCCTGGACTTGTGATGTTACCCGAGAGCCTGAAAAAGGAACGAATAATATCAAGGGCTGAGAAAAATATACACAGTACAGTACGGCTATTAATATGGCACATCAAGTTTAAGAAGGAGACTGTCAGAAGTTATGAGTCACTAAGACGACACTCTACAAAGCAATTTTTTCCTCTAAGGGCTGATTTTTTCAAGGAAGACTTTTCTGTAAAACCCTCACCGTACAAGCTTAGGTGAAGTGAACTTGAACTGAGCTGTCATTCTATCTGATGCTAGCATAATCAGCCTATAATGTTCCCACTGCTGGGACAGAGGCCTCCTCTCTTAGAGAGGGGTGGGCTGTAATCCACTACGCGGGCCCAACGCAGGTTGGTCTTTGATTTTTTGGTTCTAGCACATGCCGGTTTCCTCGCGATGTTTTCCTTCACAGTTTTGAGAGCAGTGGTGATGAAATTATTTACACAAAGTAAAGCGCCTGCCTGGGTTAGAACCCACGACCTACAAACACGTAAGTCAGGGCCATTATCACTGGGCCACCACTGCTCTGCTGTGAAATGAAATAAAATGAAATTATTTATTCTGTAAATAGGATATCAGAATCACTTTTGCACGTCATATTAAAAAAAAAATATTAAAAAATAAACTAGATGGAGTCGACATTTCCTATCTGACTACCCCTGAGAAGAAATGGCGAAACAAACTCAAGGGTCAAAGTCTCTTTTAAAGTCCAGACATAATCTTGGTCAAATCATGTGAGGACCAAGCTCTCTTTACCTAAGTTTTCAAGGTGATATTTTGCAGAATAGATAGATAGACGTCCTTTATCCGTGGAATAAAATTGACGTCTGACGTCAGATAGAGATATTTATCGTTAGAAAATCTGCCCTTAAAGTCAATGTGAAAATTTCACATTGACTTTAAGGGCAGATTTTTCTTCTCTTTTAGGGCCGATTTTTCAATCGCCAGATAACTTTTATCTGAAGAATATGTTTGACGTTTTGACAGCTTTTGTATAGAAAATATGTCAAACTGCCATATTTATTCCTGAGATAGAAGTTAACTGATGATTGAAAAATCGGACCTTAGACGTCAATTTTATTCCACGGATAAAGGATGTCTATCGATCTATTCTGCAAAAAATATCTATAAAACAACCTTCAAGCTGGCTTTAACAAAAACTATGCCATTAACAGTAGCATACGCTAGTTCTTCAATGTATACTAGCACGCAACGTTTTGTAGTAGGTTCAAAAAACATTTCGTGCAGTCTCTTAAATATTTAACACATTTTTACCGCCTAAACTAGTAATTAAACTCATGATTATTTAAGTAGTGTTATCTACCATCAGACTGCTTTAAGCCATTAAAAAAAAACTTGTGCGTTCGGAGGACCCCGTCAGGGACAAAGTTCTTATTCACGTATGATTTAATAAAACCAAATAACAAAAATCTTTTGACATTTTAAACTGACATTTTTTTCCAAGTTTCTTTTAGCTCGCATAAACTGTTTTATCCACCCACAGACGCGTTTTTCACAGAGAAGAGGCCTGTGTAGCAGCAGTGGTAACATTATAGGCTGATTATGAGACGCTTTTTATGGTTCCGTAGTAAACAAGGAACCCTGATAATTTCGCCATGTCCGTCTGTCTGTCTGTCTGATCCCACTGTAGCTCAGAGACGATTAGTACTAGATAGTAATTTGGCATAGGTATACATATTAATCACACTGACAAAGAGCTAAAATAAGACCATGAAAATTTTTTTTTTTACCTTACCTTCCTTGCATGTAATGTGGGGATGATATTTTTTATTCTCGTCTACCCAATGGTGTGGGGTATTGTTGGATAGGCCGTTTAAAAATATTGCTGGTCTGTGAAAACCACTTTTCGATTCAAGGATCCACATGCGTAATATTAAGCATTAAAGTGTAACTATTTTTTGTTAGAGTCAAATGGTTGTATATGGAGATGTAAAAATAATTATGGCGGTAGTACATACAAGGGCCAAAAGAAGTCATCCGATGTTGTTTGGCTCTCTTTTTTTTTCTAAATGAAAAACTTCGATTCTGTTTTTTGAATATGTTTATTTGAACTTTTAGAATTTTATTGGTCAAGTTGTGAAGATTATATCGGCCAAATCGGCGCCGTCCCAATTGATTGCAATACGGGCTCGTTTTATGGCATTTTTCATCACTTCGGCGAGAACTTCTCGCGACAGATTCTCGCACTCGTGTCGAATGTTGTCCTTGAGGGCTTCCAGTTTCGGGCTTGTTCACGTAAACGCGAGACATCAAAAAACCCCACAAAAAAAGTCTGGAACGCTTAAATCGGGCGATCTTGCGGGCCAGTGCAAATCGCCAAAACGAGAGATGAGGCGACCCAGGAACGCTGCCTTCAGAATATCGGTTGTGGCTCGCGCAGTGTGCGCCGTTGCTCCGTCCTGTTGGAACCACATGTCCCTCAGTCCTAATTCGTCCAATTGCGGCAGAAAAAACTCGGTCAACATGGCCCTATAGCACGCACCGTCCACTGTTGTCGTTTGGCCAGCGGCTTTCTCGAAAAAAAATGGCCCAATGACTCCTCCAGCGTGAACAACGCACCATGCAGTCACTTTGAGCGGGTGTAATGGCTCCTCGTGCATCACTCGTGGATTTTCGGTGCCCCAGAACTGATAGTTTTGCTTGTTCACGTACCCGCTGAGGTAGAAATGAGCCTCATCGCTCATTATGATTTTGGTCGAAAAATCGTCCACTTCTTCCTCGAGATTGAGGATGGCTTGGGCGTAGGTTACGCGCGTTTGGCGGTCGGCAGGCAGCAGCTGATGCACGTACTGGACTTTGTACGGAAACATGCGCAGGTCTTTAACCAAAGTTCGCCTTAGGGACGTCCGGGTGCTGCATTGAAGCGGCGCCTGCCCAATCTAGGGGGTCCAAACGCCTCCTGCCGGAGGCTCTACGCGGGGGTCGTGCGGTCCATGGCCCTCTACGGGGCACCTGTATGGGCGCGCTCTCTGGCGCTGCGGCCAGCCCGCCGGTTGAGCGCGGCCCAAAGGGTCATGGCCATCCGGATGGTCCGAGGATACCGCACGGTCTCCTGTGAGGCAGCGAGCCTCCTTGCCGGATTGCCGCCATGGGATCTGGAGGCAAAAGTCCTCGCGCACGTATGGGAGTGGCGCGAGGAGGCGAAACGCCGGCCCGTAAGCCCGCTGCTGCGAGAAATCGCGGCACAGCGGACGGAGCTCCGGCGGGATCTCATGGCGTCATGGAAAGTACGGTTGTTGCAACCCAGTGCTGGGCACGCCACGATTGCGGCGATAAGTCCCCTCTTTGAGAAGTGGCTGGAGAGGCGCCACGGCGTCCTCACCTTCCGCGTGACGCAGGTCCTCACCGGACACGGCAGCTTCGAGAGGTTCCTGTGTCGGATAAGGCGGGAGGAAACGTCCGGGTGTCACCACTGTGTGGATCGCCTGGAGGACACGGTGGAGCATACGGTGGAGGTCTGCCCGGCTTGGGCAGAGCACCGCCATGTCCTCGTGGAGGCGATCGGCGGCAGAGACCTCTAGCGTCCGGCCCTGGTTCAGGCCATGGTACGGAGCGAGAGGGCATGGGCAGCCGTCACCTCCTTCTGCGAAGCAGTAATGCTCGCAAAGGAGGAGGCGGGACGGTTGAGGGAAAGGCAAGTTTCGCGCCCTCTCGCCCCTAGCCGCCGTAGGAGACGCCCAGGGCGTCGGGAATCCCGGGCGGATTTCCGGCCACCGTAGGCGTGGGCTTGCGGACGGTGAGCAATGGGTAGCTCACCGTCCGGTAAGGACCAGACCCGGGTCGACGGCGCGTCGTATTCCACGCGCGCCTCAAAGAGATGTCGTCAGCACAAAAGTAGGGGTCCACTAGGGCCGATGCCTGCCGGGGTCGCGGGAAGGTACTTATGGATCACCGAGGCCCCCGCAACACAGGCAACAGGAAGGAATACGGGTGGGTTTTAGTCAGTAAGAGTCTGACACACCCTCCCGCTCCGCCCAGAGCGGGAGAAGTTATTTGATGATTTCCCACCCTAAAAAAAAAAAAAAAAAAAGGGACGTCCGGGTGATGGCTAATTGCGTGGCACGGCGTCTTGTCGATGTTTCCGGTGACAGCTCGACATCCTCGGCAATAGCGGTGATATTCTCGGCAGAACGGGCGCTCCGGGGCCGGCCTCTTGGCAACGTCTCGTGTGGTCTTATACTCTTCAAGGTTGGTGGCCAAACGGCGCAGTGTTTGCGCAGTCGGTGTCGGACGGCCGGGGAATCGGCGACGGAATTCGCGCTGTGCCAACACCACAGACGAATTGTTACGCAAAAAAATAGACACGATTATTCCGCGTTCTTGGGGAGTGTATCGCTCCATGGCTTGTTCACTTGTATTCTGCATCTGTCTAGTCCACAAATGTCAAAACAGATTTCACATTGGTGGCCATTTGCAAAAATGAGAGCATCTTCCAATAGGGTGATTTCTTTTGGCCCACCTTGCAAGGTGGGCCAAAAGAAATAATGAAATTAAAAGGAAAACTATCACGGCTAAGTATGCTTTACAAGTTAACGAGTTATAGTCGACCAACTTAAATTTGCAGTTGGAGAATTTATCGTAGCATATATCGATGTATGGGAGAACAGGTTTTTCAACTACAATGATAAGTTTGTACTTGGAATAAATTCGTCCCAAGTAATCTTAGGATTACTTGGGACGAATTTATTCCAAAAACAAACCGGCCAAGTGCGTGTCGAACAATGAAGGGTTCCGTAGTTAGGTACGGAACCCTTCATTGTCCGACATGCACTTGGCCGGTTTTTACGTATAGTATAAGTTTCTTGAAGAGCTTCTTAAAACTTTTACTAGATGGCTCTGTATTAAAAACGCGTATTAAATTCGCACATTCTCTCTTTGACAAAGAAAGTCGCATGTAGGTAATGCCTTTTCCTTACGTGACGATTTTACCAGTCCACTCCTATCGCAAGCCACGTTAAGGGGACTACAGGACCTAAACGCAAATTTTGTAAGTTTTATAATGCCTAAAAGTATAAATGATCCACTGCAGTAAACAAAATTTGAAAATATATTATATTTTTCAGGATATATGCTATGTACATAGTGTGTTGAAAACATAATACAACTAATTTGATACCATAGAAAATAATCACGAAGATACCTCTAAAAATGTATTTTAACGATTAAAAGCATACTAATATACATGCAATCATTATGATTTTTGTCAGATTATTCTACAAGCAACATATTAGCATAATAGTGTTTTATTTTTTTTATACAATCTATAGCTTTTTTGTAAATCGATAATTGCTTCATATTTTGCAATAAATTACCAGCGTTGTGTCATCGCGCTTCTCTTTCTTTTCTACGCATTCCGACAGTGACCGCGCTTTAGGTGTTGTCGGCCTCTTAAAGAACTTCGCTTTAAAAATCTATTAGGCTATTAATTCCGAACTACCGTGCCATTTCTGCCACCAAGCAACTTCGTTATGTTACGATTTAATAGTTATGTGACATTTCTGGTACAGTGCCCGGTCATATATACGGCACTTCATGTTTTATAGTCCCTTCATAGTTATTTTACCTCTGATTTTGCATCACTGTCAAAGACATGTGATCTTTAATGTCATTGCAATAAGATCGCTGTTGGATTGCTGCTATTGACAAGTCTGTCAAAATCACAGTGATTTTGTTGTGTTTCCAATAAGGTTGGTATTTGTTTTAGGTAATTATCTCTAACAGCTTGCTGCTGTGAAAGAACTGTAGAAAAAGTTCAGCTTTGTGAGCTTTCAAGAGCGTCGTCTCTGACTCTCAAGGCAATAATCATGTCAATTTTATGATAGTCTCTTTCTAAAGCAATCTACGTGGCCTTCACATGATCCGACCAAGGTTATGTTATGGACTATAAAAGAGACTGTGTGTGTGATCTGTGTTTGTTAGTTTGTTTCGGCCTTTCCTCTCATCTAGCTTTATTTTAAAAATATGTTTGACTTGTAAAAGTGTTTGTACAAACCTACTTACAGAAATCAAAATCATTTATCAAAGTATGTTGTGCCATATTCACGCTCGGATTCCGTACACTGCAAGAAGCATCTTTTGGCGCTCGAATAACGTTGACAGTGGGAGCGCTGTTGGTACATTTGTGCAATTATTTAGTGAAAAATGTATTGCAAACGCAGGACGGCGGAGTTAGTTCCGATTTCGGCCACGTGCCGGAAGATCCTTGAGTAGAATAGAATAGTCTATTGTTTATTATGTACACCATAAAAATTACAGATATCAATGTTGAAATTTTACGTCTAGTGACATAATGGGCGGCACTTATCGCTAAAAGCGATCTTATACAGACAACTTTGAATGGATTAAAGAGAGAAGGAGAGACAATACTGCAGTTAGTCAGTGGTGTACCAGTTACATATACCATAAATACATACATACATAAAGCATGTACTTATCTACAAAAATATGTTTATACTTAATAATAATATACAATAATAAACATGAAACAAGAGCTAGAACTATGATAAGTAATGATGATGTTTAAGGAGAGAGGAAACGTTTTTTACAGGAATTTTAAAAGACTTGTCATAAAAGCTGGTGGAATGCATGCCGATGCATTCCACCAGCTTTTATGACAAGTCTTTTACAGTTCAAACTGTACGGTTATAGAATGCCTTGCCCGTGTCGATACGGAGCTCAATCTTTGTCCCCTTTTAAAATTCAGGTAAAAAAACGCATCTCTAGTCTTAAGTTTTCCGATGACCTCAGATATCTATTATGTGTCATGAAGGAACTTGAAACGTTATTTAAGATAAGAGGGGGTTGTATGGTTGAACAGAATACTGTAGAGCTGAAACAAGATATGAGAATTCCGGCGAAGACGTATGGGAAGCCACTTGAGCTTTGTACGTAATTCAGAAATGTGATCATATTTTTGCTTGAATACTCGTAGCGTTACATATTTATATTGGTTGGCTATAATTGTAGGTATGTTATTTTTCAGCAGATGGGCTGTCGAGTTGTTTACCAAATCATTACATAAAAAACCGGTCAACTACATTTCGGACCACGCACAATGAAGGGTTACGTACTGTTAAGTTTGTTCTTGGGATAAATTATTTATCCCAAGAACAAACTTAACAATGTAGTAGAAAAATATGTTCCCCCATACATTACAACTGCAAATGTAAGTTTGTACGCACAATATTGAGTGATTTACCATGTTATTTTAAGACCATAGACTTTGCATATACATAACATACATAATCAGCCTATAATGTTCCCACTGCTGGGACACAGGCCTCCTCTCTGTGAGAGGGAGTGGGCCGTAATCCACCACGCGGGCCCAGTGCGGGTTGGTAGATGTCACATGTCTTCGAATTTCTGCTTCTAGGACATGCCGGTTTCCTTACGATGTTTTCCTTCACCGTTTTGAGAGCAGTGGTGATGAAATAATTTACACAAAGTAAAGCGCCTGTACGGGTTCGAACCCACGACCTACAATTCGTAAGCCGAGGCCGTTACCACTGGGCCACCACTGCTCCAGACTTTGCATATATTTTCCTGTAAACTTAAGTATAGATCTATTCAATTAATGGTTTTCAAAATTTTGGATTCAGTTGTTTCGGAGATAAGGGCAATGGTCAATTTTCATATATTTTCTTTAATAACTTTAAAACGAATTGATTTAAAATTATAAAAAAAAATATTTAAAATCTCCATAATAAGTCATTTCATTTATGCATACGGTACGGTTAGCAAAACATTTTTATTCTAATTATTCCCCCAAAAGTGAACCCCATATTCAAAATTCATGTAACGTTACACGATCGTGTTTGGGTCACAGAAATTCATACGTGAACCAAATTTCAACTTAATCGGTCGAGTAGATTCGGAGGAAATCGTCTGTGATAGACAGACAGACACACGAAAGAAAGAAGAAAGAAAGAAAATACGTTTATTTGCGGTAAACATAACCAAAAAAACCGGCCAAGTGCGAGTCGGACTCGCGCACCAAGGGTTGCGTACCATTATTCTATAAAACGGCAAAAAAATCATGTCTGTTGTATGGGAGCCCCCTTGGAAACTTATTTTATTCTGTTTTTTTAGTATTTGTTGAAGCGGCAACAGAAATACATCATCCGTGAAAATTTCAACTGTCTAACTGTCACGGTTCATGAGATACAGACTGGTGGACAGACGGACTGATAGACAGACAGATGGACAGCGGAGTCTTAGTAATAGGGTCCCGTTTTACCCTTTGGGTACGGAACCCTAAAAACCGCCTAAGTGCGTAGGACCATGCACAATGAACGATCCCGTAGTTGGGAAGTTGGGTTGATTTATCCTAAAAACAAACTTAACTTTGTAGTTAAAAAACGTTCTCCCATACATCGATATATGCCACGGTCAATTCTCCAACTGCAAGTTTAAGTTGGCCGACTATTACTCGTTAACTTATATATGGCCCATTTACCTGTGATAGTTTTCCTTTTAATTTCATTATATTATGTAAGTACTACTGGCATGAATTTTTACACATCTAAATATATATATAACCGCTACTAACAACCGTTTATGGAGATGTGTAAATTTTTATTTTCTCGATTTTTTTTTAGGGTTATCGTTCGTGGGGTGTATTTTTTTTATTTTTTATAAAAAAAATCTCATTTAAATAAAAATATCATTCATCATCAAAATGAGCACTTTAATGCTTAATATTACGCAAACGGATCCTTGAATCGAAAAGTTATGTTTACAGACCCGCAATATTGTTCGTGGGATGTATTTTTTTTCTCGTCTATCCCATGGAAGAGATGAGATTTTAATTTCCGCCTTGCAAAAAAAAAAATTCTAGATATTATTTTAGCACTTTATCAGCGTGGTCAATATGTATAGCTTTTCCAAATTACAGCTTTCTATTACTAAGCATCTTTGAGTTACAGTAGGAACAGACAGACAGACTGACGGATAAGGCGAAACTATAAGGGTTCCTTGCTGATTACGGAACCTTGAAAAGAACACAAACACGAAATAACAAGTGAGTGATCTTTTAAGGGTTCCGCTTTTTCCTTTTGAAGTAAAGAATCCTCAAAAGTTAGTACTCATGAGGGCCATGAAGATATTAATATTATCAGTATAAGTGATATGCTAAACCTAAATAATATTATAAATGCGATAGTGTGGTACGCTTTCGCGCTAAAACGGCTGAACAGATCTGGATGACATTTGGCACATGAGTCCATGACCTAGACGTTGGGACATATACATTTTATCTCTATAGTACGCTAATCATTTCTAACCTGCAAGCGGACGGAGCCGTGGGCAAAAACTACACTCGCGAGCAACCAAATCGACTGAACCCAGACCCGCGCATAAATATGTGTATTTAAAAAAAATACAGATATTAAAATACAGTAATAAAGGTATATTTATTTTAATTAAAATACAATATCTAAAAAAAGAATTTGCTTATATCAACGCGCACTACTTCCTGTCATCCTACTTTATGTATAGGCGCTCTCATGTACCGGACTATGACGCGTGTGCATTTGTCATATTTTGTATCCAGTTAAAATAAAAGTTTCTTTTAATTCAAAAGTCTTGCTTTACTTTTATCAAAGAAAACAACAAATGTTAAAATATTATGTACTACACTCGCGAGCAACTAAACAGTTGCTCGCGAGTGTAGTACATAATATTTTAACATTTTAAGTTGCACATTGCTTATAATATGTGTATGTTTATTCTAGTGTTATAGAGTCAATAGTGATTCACGTGGGGATCAATCTTTACGACTTTGATTTTTGCAAACAGCATCTGAAACGTATCTGTAAGGTAGGACGCCCTCAGGCTAGATGGAGCGACGATCTTCGGTGGCTGGTAGCAGCTGAATGAGAGATGCAGAAAATCGAGTTGAATGGCGGGAAATTGGAGAGACCTATGTCCAGCAAAGGACTGATGTAGGCTGATGATGATGTGAAACCTTGAAGACTTTTGAAGTTTAATTTTCTCAAGTACACACTCCTTCACTATTCAAAGTTCAAAATTGATTTAAGTTTATCAATAAACCACTAACAGAATAAATTACATTTCAAACCGCTCAGAGCGTAATAAACATCGTTTTTGTCGACAATAACATCGTTCAAGTTATAAATAGATGTAATAATCGACCCACTCACTCTCGATCGGGAAAATGATACCATTATTGTCATGAGTTCAGAATTTCATTCAGAATGAGAGTGTTTATTGAATGAGAATCGTGTTTTGTGCTCCGAGTTTAATTTGAGCGAGAAAAAAAAACCTATACAAACTATTATCACTGAATACTGTTTTTAAATACACAATAAATATTATGAAGCGTCAAATACCAATAAACATTGATTATTTTCTAATTTAAAAGTAAACCCAAGTGAGAAATTTATTTCGAAAAAGGATAATGCCCATTCCCTTCGTAACGTAACAACAATAGAATTGGTTCATGATTTAAAAATAAAAAGATCACGTACGACTTTCTACTGTCATAATTTTTCATAATAAGTTTTTGTGAAGACATAAGTAGCGACTTAATATAAATTTAATACAAACATAATTATTAGAGTTTAACACTTTATCGACACAGACGCATTTTTCGGGTTCAGTAGTCAACAAAGAACGCTTATAGTTTCGCCATGTCCGTCTGTCTGTTTGTCTGGCTGTTTGTCGGTCCACGGCTTAGCTCAGAGAAGCGTACTAGAAAGCTGTAATTTAGCAGGGGTACATACATATTAAACACGGCCACAAAGTGGTAAAGTAAATTCTTAAAATATTTATTTTTTTAGGTCACCACTCCTACACGTAAAGTGGAGACGATTTTTTTTTTCTCGTCTATTTCATTTTGTGGGGTATCGTAGAAAAGGTCTTTCAAAAATATTGCGAGTTTGTGAAAAACATTTTTCAATTCATGGATCCGTTTGCAAAATATTAAGCTTTAAAGTGAACATTTTTGATAGAGTCAAGAGTCCCCCCTGCCAGCCAAATGGTTATTTTTGGATATGTTAAAAAATTCACGGCAATAGCATGTATAACTAAGTTAAAAGAAAAACTATCAGAGCTAAGTAGGCTTTACAAGTTAATGAGTAATAGTCGACCAACCTATATTTGCAGTTGGAATGTAACATGTTTTCAAACTACAAGTCAAGTTAAGTCTATTCTTGGGATAAATTCATTCCAAGTACGGAACCATCATTGTGCGTGGTCGGCTTTTTCTTATTATTTCTAAAACCTGCTGGTTTTCAGCTGCTGGCTTCATTACTTTTCAATTACATGAAAACTCACTCTTTTCTCAGTGGTTCAATGATTATTTATTTTTGATCCAAAATCAACTGACGTACATCACGCTCTCTGATAAACTGCGGTTAGCAATCCGCTTGCCAAGCATAGATTATGTTAAAGCTTACCATGATCTATTTGGATACCAACTAAAGCAATGGTGGCTCGATGCCCGTATGAGGGCAATTTATATGTACCCGTTTGTGGACAACTACCTGCGCCCCGCGGCTTCACCCGCATTATTCTCAATCCCGTAGGAATATCGGGATAAAAAGTATCCTATGTCCTAATCCGGGTCATGGTCTACCCATATGCCAAATTTCATCCAAATCTGTTCAGCCGTTTTAGGGCGAAAGCGTAACAAACAAACTCATTTTCGCATTTATAATATTGATAATGATGATGATAGATGATGATTGTTGATGATTGACGATGATGATAATTATGGTGATATTGATGATGATGATGGTGATGATGATTTGTATGTAATCTTACACCCAATACCTTGATCCCAGTGATTCACTGGGTTTCAGTCAGTAAGAGTCTGACACACCCTCCCGCTCTGACCAGAGCGGTAGAAGTTATTTCATAAATTCACAACAAAAAAAAAGGTTAGTATGACTACTTGTAATAAACCTTCCCGGAGATTATAGATATGTCTTATCTACATATAATCTTCGTCATTGGATTGAATATTTACAAAAAACCAGGCAAGTGCGTGTTGGAGTTCGCGGGTTCCGTAGTTGGGATGAATAAAATTTATTTCAAGAACAAACAACATTGTAGATGAAAAACATGTTCTCCCATACATTTCAACTGCAAATGTAAGTTGGCTTAACTTTTAAAGGCTACTTAGCTGTTATAGGTTTATCTTTTAAGTTCGTTGTAAATATATACTACTACAGTGATTGTTTTCACATATCCAAATACAACAATTTACCTGGCAGAGGGTCCACGCTTGATTCTAACAAAAAATAGCACTTTAAAACTTAATATTACGGATCCCTGAATCGAAAAATGTTCACAGACCCGCAATATTTTTGAACAGCCTATCCAACGATACTCCACACCATGGGATGGTCGAGAACAAAAAAGATCATCGCCACTTTACGTGCAAAGGAGGTAACCTTACAACTTATTTTTCAAGATTTTATTTACCGCTGTGTCAGCATATGTATGTATACCCATGCCAGATTACAACTTTCTAGTTCTTAGAGTATCTGGGCTAAGCTGCGGACAGACTGGCAGACAGACAGACGGACATGGTGAAACTATGAGGGTTCATTGTTGACTCGGAACCCTAAAAAGTGGAGTGAAATGACAATAAAATTTAGACGTCAAAATGTGACCCGGAATTGTATAATAATTTCTCGCGTTAGTTATATAAAACTATAGTGAACTATTAAACAAATTTAAAAAAATCACTATAAATTAATACATGATTACTCTTAAACTGTTACACTTAACCTTAATACACATAAGCTACTTATGCGGTAAGCCATTTGAGTATCTCTCGAAATACACGTTATCTCAACTTAATACTATAAATGTGAAAGTGAGTTCGTTTGTTTGTAACGCTTTCATACTAAAACGGCATTTTTTTTGGTGGGAAATTATCAAATAACTTCACCCGCTCTGGGCAGAGCGGGAAGGTGAGTCAGACTCTTACTGACTAAAACCCGCCCATATTCCTTCCGTTGCAGGGCCCTCGGTATCCCTTTCGGACTTTCTCACGACCCCGGCAGGCATCGGCCCTAGTGGATACCTACACTTGTGCTGACGACATCTCTTTAAGGCGTGCGTGGAACAGAACACGCCGTCGGCGTCGACCCGGGCCTGGTCCTTATCGGACGGCGAGCTACCCATTGCTCACCGTCCGCAAGCCCGCGCCTATTGTGGCCGGAAATCCACCTGGAATTCCCGACGGATTTCACGGCTGGACGGATTTAAATGAGATTTGACTCACAGGTAGACCTGGGTTACGACACAGGACACTTTTATCTCGGTAATACGTTCCCTTGGGACAATTTTCGACACGCACGCGGGCGAAGCCGCTAACAAAAGATATTAAATTATAAACAAGTGTTGTTTCACACTTTATGAGCTTTTTTATTTTTTTTAACCAACCTTCATTTCGTTTGTGTGAAAAAGAAAACAACAGACGTTTGTGTTTGTTCAGCTTGTATTTAGTAGGTAATTAACCTTGTAGCTAAATTATATTTGAGAGTGGATGTGTTACTGTGTATAGTCTTTTTAGTAATGCACACAAGCCACGAACACAACACAATAAAAATATCTGTCATTTGAATTTTTACCCCTACTTTAAAAGATCAAAATCCAATGGCGATTTTCTACTTTTAATTATGTTGAGCTCTTTCTTTGGAAGATCCAAAGATTTAAGTCGAAGATTCGCTATCGTGTCAAAAGATGGTCGCGCTTCTGTTTTGTTTTGACACCTGTTAACACACAAGTGTCGCAGAGGGTTGACTTGATTGTTATGGAAATGTGTTAAAATCACACAATATTAACAAAATATTATAAAAAGTATGAAAAACCATTGAAGAAAACTGTCACAATTGCAAAAAACTACACTTTAAAAATAAAGTTGGTGACGTTACATATAGAGGCATGAGGAACAGGGTGTAAAGTTCAGTCATCCTCCATAGTAGGGTGGATCGATTATTTTTTTCTTGATATATTTTTGGGGCGGGGTGTGGAAAAGATGCTCTAGGAGGAGACAATTAAAAGTTAATAAGAAAGTATTATAATATTTTAAGTGAAAGTACTGCCACAAGTACAACTAAGTTTTCATTAATCGTCTAAATCTAGGATTCAGTCTGAGCTTAATTAAACGATGTTTGTTAATGATTTACAATGTTTATTATTTTTTTAATACTTAAAACTAGAACTGTAATTACAACTAAGAATAAAAAATGCAATAAACCGAGGAAAACAAATACCAAACTTTAAAAAAATAAACCGAAATTCAGGAGAACATATAGTTTTGTAATGTCTTTTTGTGTTAATCATATGACACGATCGAACTTTGTTTCTGATCCATCCTTCACGTCTTTCTGGCCCACAAACTGCAGAACAGGATTCTGTTACCAACTTGATGCATCTCTCAATAGCTTGCGTGTGACATGGCATCAATTAGAATAAAGGCAAAATTTCACTTTCAACTATGTCCAGATGTTTAATGGCTTCGTAAATGGTCTTATCAGCTATTTGTTTAGTCAGTGGTTGTTCCGACATCTTATCCCAGTCGATCATATCAATGTTGCCCGCAAACTTGGCGGGCGATGATCGCAAGACGGGCGGTTATTATACAAGATTTCTGTACCCCCCGCCCCGCCAGCTACTGCGGTTGCCCGCCAAGCGATCGCAGAGCGCGCGGGCGCAACCCGCCGAGGCGGTGGGTGACTGCCGCCCGCGCGATTCTACAAGTTGCCCGCCGGTGCCGCGGGACCCGCAAACAACCGCGCGCGCCGCGAGTGTAAAACGCGTCGTGAAATGTGCTCTTACTTTTTGCATATAAATCTAAATCCTACAAAAGCTGCGGGCCCGCAAACGCGGCGGGCGCGGGTGAAAACCGCTCCGTGAGTTCTTAGCCTTATAGGTTTTTTTCAGCCAGTCTGCTAACATAGCAATGAAAATATTCTCGCAATGCCCAAAAAATCCATTACGTTGGATCACCGGCTCTACTATTTTCTTCAAGTGCTCTGGAAGATAACGAGGCAGTACGACTGTCTCGTGTGTTTTGACCCTTAAACGCATAACGGTTGCGTTTTATCTTAAACCACATCGGCGCGTACACTTTCAGTACAAATTCAGTCAATGTCTGTAAACTTCCAAAAAAGGTTTACAGACATTGACTGAATTCGTAGATCGATCTTAGAATACGATTGGCTGTTGTTAGCCATCGCGAATGGCAGATTTTACCTGGATTCTGTTTTCTTAAGTTATCACTGCAGTGACCTTCGCTAATCGTACGACAAATTTCCATTAAGACGCTGACAACACCTAAACCGCGGTCACTGTCAGATTGCATAGAAAAGAAAGAGAAACGCGACGACAAAACGCTTGTAATTTATTGCAAAATATGAAGTAATTATCTATTTACTCAGAATTGAGTTGAGTAATCGAAAATAAAAAACAACCAAGTTCTGCATTAGAATAAGACGTACTTGTTTTTTATTAAATACGTAATCTATGTTGATATTTAATACAGATATTTTGGATTAGAACTCAAGGCAAGAGGTTAGTTTAACGTTAGTTTGTATCGAGATTTTTTTTTCAAAACGTGTTTTGGTGACAACCAAGTTCTGGAAAATATGTTCAAAATTAACATATATTTTTTCCGCTACCACAAACTATACAGATTTGGCAATTTTCTTTCTTAAGAGAAGCCTATTTTGGTCAATTGGGTCTTGTCAGCGCCTTAAGTATAATTAATTGGTCTGTGCTGAGATCTTCACGAGCTGTTGTTATATCTGGTAAGTCCATTGCAGCTTGTTTCTGTAGATTTCACAGTTTTTTCTAGCTTGATCGGGTTTTAAGATCACGCGATATTTATCATGATACGCTTTATTGACGCTTTTTTCCAGGTCAATTCAATATCAGTGGCAACAATTTCACTTGTGTTTCTTACTAAATATAGTAGTCGTTTCTCTGATTTAGAGCAGAATATTAAATATTTCATCATGTCTTCATACGTCGGTAACAAACTAGTAGGTAGTTCTTTGCCAGAACCACTTATGGGGCAGATTTTGTCATTACTAGGCAAACTCATTATACTTTCGTTACACTCACAATCAAAGTATAAAAACCAAAACAACGTGCTTTAATTGTGAAATAGAAACAAATACTAATACTATTTAAATCCGCTCACACCCGCGTCCCACACACCCCCGGCGATCGCGTGGATGGGGGTTGAGCGACAGTAAATTAGATAAAATTCTGACCAATTTTACGCGGGAAAAGTGTATGAAAGAAAGTAGATATTTCATGCAATTGAATCATTGTCTGATCAAAAACGGATGCTATCTAAATAAAACTTTGAATTAGTTAGCGTAATTAAAATAAACCTATTTTATATAAATATCAATTCTCTTCGATTTTCAAAAACTTTAATGCCTTTGGGACTTCTAATTATTATTTTTAAATAATATTTGGTAGTCATAATTGATAGGTGCCAGATCATCTATCCCGCATACCGCGACAAGGAAATTTAAAAAAAATCATTAATTAAAAAAAAAACCCTATATAAAAGCGATCCACCCTACTCCATAGTAAAGGGAGGATCCTCCGACCAGACGGGTGTCGTGTCTGGTGGGCAACTGCCCGACGGTTGCTGTCGGGTCGTTGTAAATGCTAATTGTGCGGTAAACTCTGCTTGCGCGATGAAGGATTTGCGTGACGCCAGTGTGTTGTGTAGTTCGCATGTGGCGATGTAGATGCCGCCACACATATATACATGTTTCTTAACTAAATTTTGTTATAAAGTTTATACTACCACACTTCTTTATATTCTCCGGTAAATTATTGAACAGCTGCGCTCCATCAAACAATATTGTTTTTTTACCGTTATTGGTCCGTGCCCGTACAGTCATTGGTTCAAACATGTTGTGACTTCTTGTGTTACAAAACGTTTTAATTGTTATTATTTTTGATATGTAACATCTTTCCTCTAGCTTTCTGTGGGAGTGATTTCGTGAATAGGGATGGAAGTATGTACAAAGGAAGAGACAGCTTGAGCATGGAATAAGTAGAGGTCGCATTTCGACAAGTGAGCGACTATAGTCTGTTTTTTTAACAAACGAGCACCGAAAATTTTAACTGCGTTTCTATTGGTCCACGTAATCAACATAAAGTCAAAGATAAAACAAGAACAAAGGCGATGTTCCCACCCCGACCAATAACTCATCTCACTCTGTCAATATCGGAAATGTGCGAGAGACATACTCAGTACTCGTTTGTTAAAAAAAAAACAGACTATAGTAAAGAGTAATTATTCGAATAAATATTTCAGTATTTAGCATTTTTAAATTTTGAGGTTTATTTCTGTCGCTGCTCACTTGCTTATTACCAAGGTAAGATGTCAGATGTTACAAATCATATACGAGTACTGTTAGGCTCGCTCGCTTTTTTTTTATATGTTTGTATGTTTGATTGTACAGAATTACGTCCCTCATCCCACGCGGTATTCGCTTTAGTTGGGCCAGACTTTAACTGCAAACTGTGAATATTTGACTGAAGACTCACTTAACCTTTTGACAGCCACAGTCGTGTATGACAAACCAAAATGTGCCCAGCACGCCACGGTCACGACTGCATGACAGATTTTAAGGAATAGTTCGTAGCCTAGCGCTGAGGGCACGTTTTTGCTTTTTTGACGTGGCGGTCAATAGGTTAATATACTTAACAATAAAAAGTTTGACTGAAAACTTTAGGTTTTTTGCCAATAAATGTGAATCCACTTTGGTTTTCAATGAAACAAACACAATAACACAGTACTTTAACAACAGTACAATTCGAAGCTATTGTTAAATTGTTTTTTGTTATTTTTTGAAAGACACAATCAACGTACATGGACTCTCAATGAAATTAAAACGAAAACAGAGTTTAGGTAAAAATATTTTCGATGGAAACTTGTTAGAATTTTGATTTTAGGGTTATTGCCGAATGATTTTTGCTGATTTCATTTTCTAAAAAATAAAATGGTAAGCCTACCGAGAGAGTAAAGCCTGATTCACAGGCAGCGATTTAATTGCCCGTGGCTTTCCTTAAATTGAAGCTACAATAGAAGTTGCACCGTCTAAACCAGCCTTTCCAAAAGTGGGCGATAACGCTCCCTTGTGTGCGCTGCAGGCCTAAAGGGGGGCGGTAAGAGACCCAAAAAAAAATGGGGGTGTTGAGTGTTGGGGGGGCTGAGCTCTCGACCCTCGACTACAACCTGTGAACATCAACTAATATTAATTAAGGGATTGCTGAAATTAACTCGGTTCGATATTTCTCTCCGCGTAGTTCATACAAGATGTCGTTTTGCATCCTCGTGAAATTCAAGGAGGTAACTATGCTAATAATTCTCGACACGAATCAATAAAATAAGTAGGTCTTTTTTTTTTCTAATTTTCAGAAATCGACGTGTGTGGGATACGCATGTTAAAATGCGGCCCGTCCGCACTGTACACACACCCCTTTACACACACACTACCGCTTACGCAACGGGTGATTCTGTTCTGTGAAAGTGGTGTATTCTAAAATACTGTCAAACTTAGATAACTAAAAAAACAAGTATCTATTAATTACTGCGAGCGGGTATCATATTTTTATTTTATTATATATGTCTTTCATAGCAGCCTCTTGAAATTTGACGAGGATGCAAAACGACCCCTTGTATATCTGTCCTGTTTTATTGAATAAATAAAATCATGTCAATCGGTAGCTCCGTTTCGAAATAAAAGTAGACACAAACAAACAAATAAAAAGGCAACAGACACACTTTCGCGTTTTAATAGTTTATTAGTATTCCTATATAGATAATTTTCGTAGATAATAGACCGCGATCGGCTGGTTCATAGAATCTATCAGGTCTTCCTCTTCTATCTGCGGTCAGGTCTCAAGTTAACTCTTGCGGGTTATAGTAAAAGTCTCGTTTAGAATGAATGTTTAATCTCCGCTAATGTAGCTCACAATAATTAATTAATTTGAAATTATAGTGGTTATTAAGAGGACTACAAGACCTAAGTGTCCTTGAAAAACGCACGCACACATTTACACAACGACGTGAACGCCATCTAACGACGACGCCCATATAACTAACGGCATAGCGAGGTTACGCCCGAGTATTCTAATAGATGGCGCAGCAACGACGTTCAATTAAGATATAGATCTAACAAAAAATAGACAGGACAATGAAATTATTTTTATTTGTTTTATGTGTTACTTGAAAAATTAAGAATGTGTTCCTAACTAATATTATAAATGCGAAAGTGAGTTTTGTTTCTTATGCTTTCACGCTGAAACAGCTAAACGGACTTTGATCAAATTTGGGACATGGGCAGATCATGACCTGGAAAGGGACATAGGCTACTTTTCATCCTGGATCGCGGGCAACAGCTATTTTTAAATAACACTGATTCAAACAAAAAACATTTTTATTACAAAAAAAAAATACGCAGTGGCGCCCTTTAAACATCTTTATGGTTTTACATCATAATACATTTTAGTTTTAAGCTCTTTTTCAGGTTAACATTATGTGACATTTAGTTTTAAACTCTTTATAGGTTAACATTATGTGATATTTAGTTTAAAGCTCTTTCTCAGGATAATATTATGTGACATTTAGTTGTACGCTCTTTTTCAGGTTACGGTTATGTGAAATTTAATTTCAAGCTTTTTGTTAGGTTTCTATCTAATGGTCCGTGATTTGAGATCTCATATAACTTTTCCAAAACATGGGAAACGTTAATAATCCTATGTCCAATTTGGATGTTCTTTTCAGGAGTACCTATAGTTTTCCATCTGAAAAAGAAATGAATACAAATATAATTTCTTGATAGATAAGATACATTTTTATTCGTATAAAACATTGAAATATTAAACCTACAAGAATTCTAAGTTATCAATCTAAGTAAAATGTGTTTGCGGAAAAATCTTCTTCTATAATAATTTAAGTTTTCTATAATAATCTTTAATTTAACCCATCTGTTTCTCGGTTTTCACGTTGGACATGATATTGCCTTACAAGTCACCTAAAATTCCATTATTATTTTTAAAACCAATTGAAACAAATCTAAACGTGTTTGTGGCAAGGTGATGTTATAAATATTACCTGTCTACTAAAGGCTTCTTCTAGTACATGCTTAGATAAATATGTACTTTTAGCAATAACTTCACAATCGTGATCTTTCTGTGGCACCTCTGTTTTCAATCTATAAAAATATTGATTTTAAATTACGTAGAAATGTCAATTCTAAATATTGTAGTTCTATGATGTATTGTAGTTCACAAGATAGGTAATTGAATTTCGTTTATTTTTGTATTTGACTTTGAAAAATTATTAAACTGCAAGTAAAAGATTAGGTAGGTACCTAAAATTCATAAGTAGGTACATAATTATAGTGCCTATGTATTATAAACAAAATCAATAAAATTAAATTCTTACTTGTGACAAATAACATCACAATTTTCAGATGAACCAGTTATTTCGTCATGCCTATTATCAAATAAGCCGAGGTCTTTTTCTGAAAAAACAAAAATATTTGTTATTTTTAGCTTCTATTTATTGTTATTATAGCTTATATAAGGTGGAGGTACTTACGTATTGGAATAACTTCCATGTTGATATTTTCGACCGTTTTTCTCCTGTAAAAAATAATTCTATTTTAAAGGTTTTATTATTTTTATATATATACTTAATTATAGAAATGTATTTAATAAATATATGTACATCGTAGTACTCGTAGTTTAAATAAAAAACAAAACTCATGAGATTTGAACCCAGGCATTCTCGACTGAAAGTCCACACTTCTTTTAATACGCTACTGTATCATTTGAAAGAGGTGCCGAAAATACAGACCATATGAACTGATTGCACTTACTTAGACGTTTCCAAAATTCATAGTTTAGTGGTTATAAAAATAAATATTTATTAGTAATAATATAATGCTCTATCTTACCTTTTAATTTCGTTCATAAGTTCGGCATTTGATTTTTATGAACGTTTTTTTAATTTTTAGTCCTCGCAACGGGTTCCACTTTCTTTCCCATGACATTCCATTTCTTTCTTCTTTTTTTTTATTTCTTTTTCTTTTTTTGGTTGATTTTTTTTTTGACAAATGATACAATTTTATAACAAACTACTTTATTACGCTATTTTAACTTAAAGTATTTTATATCTACACGAAATAAAAATATTTACGCAAAGAAAATATGAAACAATGAATTCACAAACAAAACTTTACAAAAACATTAAACAATCGGGGCGGAAATAATGCGGCGAAAAGAACGACACGTCTATATAGCACCATGCCTCGGCTGGCACTGTCGGTACACAGGCGTTTACGCACACGTGCGTACGTATTATGCTCGGAAATAAGAATATACGATTTACAATAAATTCATTGATTAGATCAAAAAATTTATACAGTATTATGCTATTATGTTGCTTGTAGAATAATCTGACAAAAAATCAGAATGATTGCATGTATATTAGTATGATTTTAAAGCGTTAAAAGATTTTTTTAGAGGTAATTTCGCGATTTTTTCTATCGTATCAAATTAGTTATATTATGTTTTCAACACACTATCTACCTAGGATATATCCTGAAGAATATTATCATATATTTTTCTGATTTTGTTTACTGCAGTGGATCATATACTTTTAGGCATTATAAAACTTTCGTTTAGCTCCTGTAGGCCTCTTAAGTAGGTGAAAAAATGGGGGCGCTAAAAATAATTTATTCTCAAAGTGGGCAGTAGACAAAATATGTTTGGGAACCCCTGGTCTGGACGGTGTTTAGACAATGCAATACATTTAGACATATTTTTTAATATTCTAGTAATATTCATATTAGAAATATGTATGTGTGTATGTATATTCCCATATTATTTGTTTTGTGAATTGTTTCGATTTTATGTATTCTATTTTCTCTTCTACTCTTACACACGGTGTCTACATCTCTTTATCTATTTTCCTATCGCAGGTATGCTGGAAGAGATTTCTTTAGAAATAAGCAACACGTTTGTACCTATTATTTTCTGTTTTATGTGTGTACATAAAAGGTTAAATAAATAAACATATATTTGTTGCTCCAATTTATTATATGCCTCAGACAAGAAACTTTCAACTTCACCCGATGCACTTACTATATTAACGTCATTATTTGTTTATTTAGAGGAATGGTTGAGAATCGTTGAAATCACATTGCTAATTTGCTTTATAAAATATAAATACCTAAAGTATACCAATAAAAAAATATATAGAGTGTTTTGTTGTGTTGCTTATTATTACTAAATATAATATAATCAGTATACCGACCTTAACAACAGAACCTAGAAATACTGATTGGTGCCAGCCAACTATTATTTTTTTCACTGCCAGAACAGTTAAACTCGCTTGATGAGGGTTCCGTACAATTAATCTATATCTACCTACCATTTTTTTTTATCCCAGGAATAAACTTAACATTGTAATTGAAAAACATGTTCTCCCATACATTCCAACTGCAAATGTAAGTTTGTACACACAATATTGAGAGATTTACCATGTTATTTTAACACCATAGACTTTTTATAGGTTTCCTTGTAATCTGTAAGTATAGAACTATATTCTGTATTTTTTATTTTTAGGCGTGAATGTTTCGAAGACAAGAGTGGGGAATGGTAAATTTGCAATAATTTTCTTAATAACTTTAAAACTCATTATGTAATTACTTTTTTTTTGTGCATGGGAAATCATCAAATAACTTCTCCCGCTCTGGGCGGAGCGGGAGGTTGTGTCAGCCTCTTACTGACTAAAACCCACCCGTATTCCTTCCTGTTGCCTGTGTTGCGGGGGCCTCAGTGACCCATAAGTACCTTCCCGTGACCCCGACAGGATTATGTATTTACTTAAAGTTATAAAAATTAAGTTTGAGACCCTCATAATAAGCCCCGGGCCTCAAGTCTGCTATTATAATAGTGTCAGAATGGTCTGTTCCGATCCTCATTAATGGCGCCATTATACTAATAGATTACCAAACTTGTCAAAATCAACAATTATAAAATTAATGATAGACCATTCTGACACTATTGTCATAGCAGACTTGAGGCCCTGGAGCAATGGTGGCCCAGTAGTAACGGCCGCAACTTACGAGTTGTAGGTCGTAGGTTCGAACCCAGACAGGCGCTTTACTTTGTGTAAATTATTTCATCACCATTGCTCTCAAAACGGTGAAGGAAAACATCGTGAGGAAACCTTATTCAAAATATAATAATCAAATCGTCGTCGTATAATAAGCTAATATTTACGTTTCACTTCCGTGTTTGGGTCTCAGAAATTAATATTATGTGTACCAAATTTTAACTTAAACGGTCCAGTGGATTCGGAGCAAATCGGCTGTGACATACGAACAGACAGACAGACACACGAGTTAAGATCCTGTAAGGATTCCGTTTTTTTTCTTGCGAGGTACGGAACCCTTAAAATTAGTTATTAATTGATACTGGGCATTCAGAATCCACACAATTGCCGTACATAAGGGAATTGATACAAACAGAATTCGATAAAGTACAATAATCCCAGAGCAACTTTCCCACAGTTTTAGCTTAAAGGCTCCTTCAAACAGGCGCGACACGTGACGCGACACAAAGACACCGCGTGTAGCACTACAAGCGGTGCCTTTGTGTCGAGTCGCGTGTCGCGCTTGTTTGTAAGAGTCTTAAATCAGTTTGTCTGTTTGAGGGCAACCCTTTGATATTTTATTTGCAATTCTGTGACCTACCTTAGAATTTGTACAGACTCATGCGTTTAGTTTAATGCTTTTGACATTTTATTTTAATTGCTTTTGACATTTTGTATTAATTTGTTTAATTGTTCTTTTGTGACCTTTATAATTTGAACCTATTCATTTGTTTATTTTTATTGCATTGAAATTTTATTCTATTCTAATTTATTCTGTTGCAGTGTTGTAAAATTTTGTTTTATTTAATTTAATATGGGTTTTGCCTGAGTTGAATGATTTTTTAATATTTTTTTTTTAAATTTCCTGTTCTACATAAAATCAATTTAAAAGTCACTAGTTTTTAGAACAATTTATATAGACAGGTGGTATATTATATTTTATTTTATACATACCTACTGAAAACTATAATTATCCTCTGATGATAATCAGCCTATGATCATCAATTTTTTTACAATACCAATGTGTAACTTATAACTTACAAGTGTTTTTTTCGCCTCTGTCTACTACTTTAAGAAATCTGGAGGCTTGGCGTTAACTCGTATTCGGTGACGATGGCGGCATAGAATCGTCCACAGGGGCCTCTAATGACCTATAGTAGTTCATTGAAGAAACAAAACAAAGAGGATCGATTTTTTGCTCAGTTTGACCGTGAAGAGTCAAAATATTCAAATTTATAATACCTAAGGATAAAATCGAATGTGAGTATTGACTACTAAGTAAAAATGTCTTTGAAAGAGCGCCAGCGTCGTATACGCTGCACAAATTCGACGTTTATTTCAATACAAACATGGCTACGCAACGCTACCGCGGCGTCCAAGCAACGTTTTCAAACTCCAGACGCAAATATGTGTCTGTCTAACAGCTTTTAAATTTTATATTTACGCAGCGTGCACAATTATTAGTATTTATAGATATGAATATAAATATTATGTGCAAATCGGGTATTTAAAATTTTAAAATCGTTCGATTTTATTTCGCATATTTTACGCCGCACTTTCGTGCTAGGCCCACTGATAAGAAAGCTCGTGTTTTCGAAGTACTTAGCTACTGCCAGTGGTTTCGCCCGCGTGTTTTATTTTAAGTAAAAGTAGCCTCAGTTAGAATAGAATAGAATACAATACTCTTTATTATGTATACCGTTCGTTATCTGACCAAGATCATGTCTGGACTTTAAAAGAGACTTTGACCCTTGAGTTTGTTTCGCCATTTCTTCTCAGGGGTAGTCAGATAGGAAATGTCGACTCCATCTAGCTTATTTTTTAATATGACGTGTAAAAGTGATTCTCATATCCTATTTACAGAACAAACAATTTCATTTCATTTCATTTCATTACCATTAAAATTACAGATATAAATGTTGAAATGGGTGACACAATGGGCGGTCTTATCGCTAAAATTGATCTTTTACAGCCAACCTTTGGATGGTTTAAAGGGAGAAGGAGAGACAATACTGCGGGTAGTCAGTGGTGTACCAGTTACAGATACAATAAATACTTACATATAATAATATAAAGCATATACTTATCTACATAACAATATATTATACTTATACTTAAATTATATATATGACATAAACATGAAACAAGACCAAGAACGATAAGTAATGGTGATGTTTAAGGAGAGAGGAAGTGTTACTCCTTGTAGCATCAGCTATCTACCAGTGCAAGTCTCGTCAAAATCGGTCAAGCCGCTTCGGAGATTAGCCGTAACATACAGACAGACAATAATTTTAACAATTATTTTATTTTCTTTCAAATGCATTAATTTTGTAAAAAGCTGTTATTTTGCGTTCCAGACAGACACTTCTATTTATTTATTTGTCACTTTTATTTATTTGTATAGATTTGCTTAAGACTTCCCAATGAACAATGTTTCCCGATAATTACAAACTACCTACATATTATAAGTGTTCTCTAGTCGATAGAAAAGACGTATCGTCTAAGCAAGTGAGCTTCATGGACCGCATCTTCACTTAACAAACGGACAAGACAGTAAACAGACGAAATGTATGTACCGTGTTAAGGAAAAATTACAGTTGTTAATATTGAATTGCTTGAATTACTACTTAGCCCTCTTCCTCCCTGCCGGGGTCGTGGGAAAGTCCGAAAGCATCGCACTTTACACTTTCTATTTGTTTTTTTTTTCTGCTTCTAGGTACAGTATTAGTGTGCCAGTGGTACTATCTACATCGCCACATGCGATCTACGCAACACACTTACGTCACGTGAATC
This sequence comes from Atethmia centrago, assembly GCA_905333075.3. Classification (NCBI taxonomy): domain Eukaryota; kingdom Metazoa; phylum Arthropoda; class Insecta; order Lepidoptera; family Noctuidae; genus Atethmia; species Atethmia centrago. The sequence continues at coordinate 25,119,450 of HG995385.1, forward strand.
CTGCATCGCGCAAGCAGAGTTTACCGCGCAACTAGCTTATTATTATATACAACATCCCAACGTCAACCGTCGGGCAGTTGCCCACCAGATACGACACCGCTGCACCGGTCTGGTCGGAGGATCCTCGCTTTTCTATGAAGGATGAGTGAACTTTACACCCTGTTCCTCATGCCTCAGACACACAACAAGCCTTTTCATTTGATATATCACACGGTACAGATTGCAAAACTTTTTTTAATTGTCTAATTTGCCCCCAAAAGTGACACTCATATTTAAAATTTATTTATTTGTGTTTGACTCATAGAAAATCATAATTATGTGTTGGTACACAACACATAATTATGGTTTTCAACTTAATCGGTCCAGTAGATTCGGAGCAAATCTGCTGTGACGGACAGACACTCCGAGTGATCCTATAAGGGTTCCGTTTTTTCCATTTGAGATAAGGAACCCTAAAAATAAAAAGCAATAGAATACATAGCACACCATTGTTTGTATATATACTAACATATTTAATTTATTTAAATTAATAAAAAATATTTTTATTTAACTTTTTCTTTAATGCTTATAATAAATAATCTAAACAATTGAATTTGAGAATAAAATCAAAATAATATCACGACGTTTCACAAATAAGTAAGTAAAGCTTTTGTTACAGCTTAGAGGCTAGCGCAGACAAAGGTGATATCGCGGGCGTGACAGGCATATTGCTGCGTGTCGCGCTAGTCTGCACGAGCCTTAACACCAAACATCGGAATTAAATATTCTCTGCCACAGCCTGCAATGCGCCTCCATGCGCCCACAGACAAACGTGGGGAGCATTCAATGGCTGCCAAATGCCTACTGTTATTGTACTGTTTTGTAGGCCAACATTGAAATACATAGAAATACCACAAATGTACGGATAGGTACTGTGGGAGAGGTACATAGATAAAACATAAAACATCTATCGGATAAAATAAATTATTATTAAGGAATTGTTTTACGTTTTTACATCACGTATGTGACATACGCCATGTCAGCTCTTCAGGCAACTTCAAAGAGTACAAGATCGGCTCCATCGGTGGCGTCAATGTTGGCCCTAATGCCGTTTGTCCAACGTATAGGTCTAGAAAATTGCATTGGCCCCAACGTCGGCAGTTGGCCGGCGCGTGTGGTTTTTATCATACGTTGGCTGCTTGTTCAACCAACGTTGGGATTTTGAGCCGGGGTAATAACTCCTACCGTTTTTCTTCTATTCTAAATACAAGTTACCATCAACTTATAAATTATTCATAAAGGTTGCATGGAAGCACAAATAGGCAATGATCTCTACAATAATCAGTTTGCTAGTATAATTATGAGTATGAATCATAAGAATACAGAAGAAAGTATAAGAAGGAAGGAATTTAAATACACACGTCACAAAATTTAACATAGCTAAGCATTGTTCCAAATACCAAGCAGTGGAGTTACTTAAGGGTCACAATCGGCGTTGACCTTGGCTATACAAATGTTCATCGCACTCACGCCGGGCCGCCTTTCGGTTTCATAGGGAATATTTATTTTTAGTAACGAAAGTATGAATATTTCAAAAACATAACAGATAGATTTATAGATAATAAAATAGTCTGTTCATACAAAAAAAAAAAATCTTATGTAGTTTGAAAGTAATATCGTTCTTTATGCTTTGGGCAGACATTACTTCCTGAATTTATTTCATAAAGTGTTTTGCTACAATACTTAAATATTCACATACAGAATTCATGTGTATGCGTTCTATTATAACATAGCTTTTTTGCATAACTTACTTGCATAATATGAAGGCGAAATAACAAAGGCGAATGGCAGGCTTGTATGGGAATTTCGTACCGCTGATAAAATTTCGTGTTTTTGGAGATATTTTGTTTTAATTTGTAGTTAATATGATAGACAAGCTCTTTTAAATTCTTGGATTTTTAGAACTTGGGACGTAAAAGTTATAACCACCTTTATTTTTTAAGGTTATGTACTAGTGTACCAATGTAGATTGTTACATAAAGGCACTTAAACATTGTTTCTGTAATAAAGTGTGACAAGCAATCTAGAACATATGTTCTAGATTGCTTGTCGCTATTTTTGTAGTGTTTTATCAGTAGTGATCGTACCTATTCAGCGGAGTGCATTAGGAGATACCTATGTCCAGCAGCTGACTGCAACAGTTTGACAATGATGAAGTCCTGATGGGGTTTTGAGTGTAGGTAAATAAAACACTACAGTTACTAATATATTGTAAGTACATTTTGTTTATTTATAATTAATTAATTCTTAATATTACTTCATCTAAGAAGGCGGCAGGTCGGGTAATACCCTCATGGCGAGCATAGCTTAAATACCAACATAACTGCGTTTAGTTTACGACTAAATTACGTGTAGTTATTAAAACCTTTTTTTTATATTTATAATTAATCTGAACTTCTAAAAATAGTACACTTACATGAAAATAAATGGCTTAGTTGCCTTAATATGTGGTAAAAATTCTTTAGCAAAACAACAAAAAAGTAAGCGGTACGAAATATGCCGTTCACCTTTAAAAGTCACTAAAATCACATATATCTGCGCCTTAATAGGCTACCGACTGATTTAAAATGATTAATTTATAGCTCTCACACTTTCAAAACTAAATTAAAAGCCTTCTTGTTGGAAAAATATTTATAGTAGGTATCTGAATTTATGTCAAATGATTTAAATAGTCACATAAAATAATAGCAGTGAACAAGCTTTATATTAAATTATCTCTTGACTTAAACACTGTGCACTAGGACCTTGGTGAAGTTGTACTCTTAATACGTATATTGACATTGAATTTGACATTATACCTGCGATTATTTTGCCATTATATTTATTCGTTGACATAATTTAAATGAATTGACTCTTGACCGTTCACATCAATTTTAATTAGGCTTTTAAATGTTTTGTTTCTACATGTGATAATTTTATTTAATATGTATTGTTCAATACATTGTTAATTTTGTTAATGACTAAATAAATGAAATGTGAAGGAAAACAATTACTTTACTTACCAATTCATTGGCAAAGGCCAAATTCATTTGGAACTATTTTCATAATCCAATACTGTTAATATTTGATCAAAATAGTTTTGTACATGAATTCGATTTGTGCAATCAACCCTAAACAACTAACGTTCGCATGGATCTCTTAATACCTAACCATTCGTCGATTCGGCGAACACTTTTAATCACTCAAGGACAGCTAATGAGACACAATTGATTTTCTATTGTATGACACCGAATCAGTGTCGCGCGGGGCTTAACAGGTTAATAAATACTTAATAAAATTATAGACTAGCTTTTGCCCGCGTGGATGTCGGAAAATATCCCACGGGAACGTACTACCGGGATTAAAAGTCTTATGTAGTAACCACAAAAATAAAATGTGTAGGTAACTAACAGACTAAGCGTGAAGGGCTGTTCGCTCATTTTTCTTACTTTTAGGGTTTTCATATCCGTCGTAACTTCAAAACGAACGGTCCAATTCGAATAAATTAAAGAGGAATTTACATGTTACATAAAAAACCTTGATTGCTAAACTATTTAGTTGGATAAGGATTAATATCATGATACGAATGTCATTATATTTCGATTCTACCCGTGTTTTGATTGACTAATTTGAACAAAAAACGGTTATTGTGGTTTAACTATAATAGTTACACATATAGCCGCGCAGACTTTTTTGTGGGTAATGATGAATACTACAAACGTGTACCTAGTACATTATTTTATATATTATCAATAGTTTTCACAACCCACGCTAAATAATGACTTTTTAAAAACAATTGTTTGATACCTTGGGTTACATTATTGCAATTTTCGTAGGGATCTCAAATTTTTTGAAAATAAAGTTTAGTCCATGTTAATCGCTGATAATGTAGCTCTCTATAGGTGAAATATTTTGTATTAAATCAGTTAATTAGTTTTTGAGTTTATCCATTACAAACAAAATATCAATACTTTACTCTTTATAATATTAGTAAGTGCAGATTTCAATATTTTCTGCCAAAGTATTGTTTGCGTTATTTTCAATTATTCCTAAGAATTCATCTTCTTCGTATCGATGATTCCAAATTATTTGAGTTTTGCCCAAAATTTGCCTATTTACAGGAATTAGACCAACTCGACTTTTATAAAGTCCTGTCTAAATTAATATGTATGTGTTACAGAATAGTACCACTATCAGGTTTTTTCTCTCTTATCAGTAAAAACAATGCAATGACATCTTACGTCGTGGTTAAAATACCAGTCTGCAATTTGGTACCAGCCTAATTGTGAAGCACATTCACAATGGCAATGCCTTTAATTTTACTGTTCAACAATATTCATTGCGGTATTAACGTTGTCGAGCAGACGAGTTTTTCAAACATATGAAGCAATGGATAATTAATTACCTTCAAAATCCGCTAAACGTCATTTAAGGGTCGAGTAGTCGCCGTTAACCTTGGCCATACAAATACATATATGTCGCGCTCACACCGCGCCGCCGCACTATGGGACCAAACAGTATTTTCCATCTCAAAAATGGTTTTGTCGAAAGTCGTAAATCCATAGATTGTTTTATGGTTTTATACTCTCAAAAGATGGAACTTACGAATAAATTACAAAATATAAAAAAATATAAAGTTTTACGTTTATAAAATGAACCTCAAACATTGGGCATAAATATTTTCATGCCAATTAAATTACCGTTAAGGGAGTTCAACACATAATTATTCGGAAGTTTTCCAAGGAAACATATTAGTGTTATACATCATTAGATAGCTTAGAATATACACTTTGCAACCACGTTCAGTTTTTGTAAAAAAATATTTTTATTTAATTTTTTTAATATTTTTTTAGTGAAGTAAAGAAAATTTAGTTTTTGTTAATTTCAATGGAGTTTTCGTTGTTGCCGAAAGCAGCCGGTGTCAAGTTAATTACTCTATTAGAGACCTTATCTACTCAGTAATATGAGGATTTAAAAAAAACTTGCGCGTTTTTTGCGCCAGAGGTGATTTTGAAGCAATAATGTCAATCGGGGAAAAATCCTCGAAAATTACGGTTCTTCTTTTTTATTATGAAATATTATATTTAGTTATTATCCTTTGATGTCTATATTGTTTTTTTCTATTTCTATGATAAAAACATACATTTGCAAATTAAAAAACTGCTATTATATTTGAAAGAATCTTCCCATGGCAATTTTGTTTGGGGTGGTCACCTTAACCACAAGTATGATAAACTATATTGCTGCGGAAGTTCTATTTATCCGTTGTGGTAAATAATTACAATCAGTACTGATTACACTATTTCGATGAGAACTGTTATAATCAATTGTCCCATGGTTTTTGCACAAGGCACTAAAATATTAGTCCTTTAAATACCCGTGTATGTTCAGCATACGATTCATCAAAGTGTTCAGATACTTCTTTTCAATAACAATTAACGCATAAAAAAACATTATTATCTAACAATGAGTGAATTCGTTTGTGTTCGACGCGATCTTTGTGATCAAATAATAAAAGGGAAAAGTACTTCAGACCTCAAAAAATATTTATTGGAAAATTTTCAACTATCGGAAACTGACGTTAATACTGTAATTGAGAGTATTCAAAAAAATCTAACATCGAGTTGCAACCAGAAATGGACCAAAGCTCAAAGAAAGCCGGACCGGTTCGAGAGCCTATACTCAAATTGGTTAAATGGTGAGTTTAAAGTATCATTGAATTCTTGCAGTACCTCAACCACTGTAAATTCTGGTTTGAATATTTCTGGTGAACGTGGAAGACCAACAAAACAATATGACGAGTGCTCGGAAAACACAAAGAAACGAAAAAATATGGAGCTGGTCCAGGAGTATGGAATGGGACATGTCCGTAACGCTTATGTACAAGGTTTAAGATCCATGGGGGAAAATGACGAAGCGTCGATTGTGACTATTATCAGAAATAAGGAAAAAGAAGAGAAAAAAGTTATTCTACAAAACATACTCAATCCAGATAACGCACTTTCCTTTACAAAAGAGGAAGCATTGAGTATATGCATTGAAACTGATTTAACCAAAGCACAATATGCGTACCTAAGAAAAAGGCTCGTTGATAAGAATTTAAGTTCTGTATTGCCTTCGTATCAAACACTAAGTGAAGCAAAAAAGGCTTGCTATCCGCCTGCATCCAGCATTACGGTGACAAATATAAGCGCAAAAATCAACCTGCAAGATCTCTTAGACCATACAGTCTGCCGTATTATAAGGATAAAGTCAGGATCGACTTACAATCGTCTCAAGCTTTTCACTAAATGGGGATGTGATGGATCCTCCGGGCAAAGTGAGTATAAACAAACTCTACCGGAAGAAAACGAACAAATATCGGACGCTAATTTGTTTACAGTGTCCCTTGTACCACTGCGACTAGTAGACGAAGAAACTTCTACGGTCATATGGAAAAACCCTACTTGCTCATCTGTTAGATATTGCAGACCAATTTCATTAGAATTTGCAAAAGAAACTCCCGAAAAAACTACAGCGGTTGTCAGTGAAATTGAAGCCAAAATTAATCAATTGATTCCAACTCTTGTGTCAATAGAAGACAAAGTCATCGAAGTTAAACATCAACTGTTTATGACAATGATTGATGGGAAAGTTGCTCAAGTGTTGACAAACACATCATCCAGTGCTACCTGCACTGTTTGTGGAGCAACTCCCAGACAAATGAATGATCTTTTAAAAGTTACAACGAGAGTTGAAAATGAAAATGCGTTTAAATACGGATTGTCGACGCTACACGCATGGATAAGATTTATGGAAATGATCCTCCATATTTCTTACAATTTAGGTTTTGAGAAGTGGTCTGCAACAACTCCAGAAAACAAGCAACTTAAAGAAGACAAGAAAAAAATTGTCCAAAAACGTTTCCGAGAAGTGCTTGGCTTGCATATTGATAAACCACGTCAAGGTTCCGGTAATAGCAATGACGGTAATACGGCAAGGAGATTTTTCCAAAATTACCAATGTTCTGCAGAGATAACCGGAATTGATGAAGAATTAATCAAGAGACTACATGTAATTCTTCAAACTATGTCATCGGGATTTCCTATAAACGCAGAAAAATTTGGTCAGTATACATTGGTAACCGCGCAATTATATGTAAGCAAATATAACTGGTACTACATGCCATCTTCGGTCCATAAAGTACTTATACATGGTGCTAAAATAATAGAGCATTATGCAGTTTTGCCTATAGGACAATTATCCGAAGATGCCCAGGAAGCTCGAAATAAAGATTATAAGAAATATAGGTTACATCACGCTAGGAAGTGTTCCAGATCAGCAACAAACGAAGACGTTCTGCATATTTTGTTATATACATCTGATCCTTATATATCTAGCTTAAATAAACCAAGTTTTCTAATATCCAAAGAATTATTTGACGAAGCTAAAGAATTGTTGGAAATAGAAAGTGATGAGTAGGATAAGTTTAAGTGATAATTTTTTTTTGTCATGTAACTGTTTGTTTAATAATAATAATTTAGTTTTAAACTTATTTTAAGCATAAGTGTAACTTTTATTGCTATTTTAATATAACTGTATGATTTTTTGTATGAAATTTCGTATAACTTTATCTTTGTCATTTTTTTTCGGAAAAAAATTTTTTTTTAGAATGATGATGTTTGATTTCTTTTATTGCCTAGATATTCACAAATACGTGAAAAAAAATCAAGGAGATAAATCACAAAACAACAGAGTTATCGATTTTTGAGATGGAAAATACCGGTTGGTCCCATAGTGCGCCGGCCGCGCCGTTCGGTTTCATAAAGAATATTTATTTTGAGTAACGAAAACATGAATATTTGATAAAAAACAAAATACAAACATAGATACCTAATATACATCAAAAATAGTCTGTTCAAAAAAAAAATATGAAAATATCTTAGTAGTTTGAAAGTAATATCGTTTTTTATGCTTCAGGTAGACATTACTTCCAGAATTTATTTCATAAAGTATTTTGCTACCATACGTAAACATGCACATATTATAGAATTGATGTGTATGCGTTCTAGTTTAATTTTAACATACATTTTTTGCATAACTTTCTTGCGTTATATGAAGGCGTAATAAAAGATTTAAAAGTCACTAAAATCATATATCTTCGCCTTAATATACGCTTCTCGCGGATATTAAAAAAACAAGCCAGGAGTGATGGTTTAAAAAAGTTTAAACATTTTTCATAAAATAACCCTTAAACCACTTTTCATTGTGTACAGTAGCGAGGAAGTAACTTTGTTTGGGGGAGGACTAAAGAGCATTCATTCATTATCAACGTGAAAATTGTAATAGGTCCTATACAATAAACCATGACGGAAATGGACAATGTTGATTGATTGATGACGGTAGGTTTATGGGAAGATTATTTTCAACTGTGATGGATTGGTGACCTGGTGACCTAACATACAGGTTTTCTAAAAAACTTAGTTTAGGCACCAGTCTTCCACAAATTAATTATAAAATTGTATCTGTAGACTTTTTACTGACATTCTCTGTAATTTGTGGTAAGAAATAAATAAATTATTATTATTATTATTATTGTAGTGAGTAAGAACAGGCCGTAGAGGAAAAAAGAAAAACAGAAAAAAAAATAGCACAGAAACATGTGCATAGATAACTTAAAAATTGAAATGCAGAAGACAGAGATAACTCTCTATCTCCTCTTGTTATTAGGGTTCCGTGCGTTCGAATAAAAAACGTAACCCTCACTCGTATGTCCGTTTGTTACAGTCAAATTTCTCCGAATGACCAATTATATGTACATACAACGTATCGTGGATGTAAAGGTAAAACTCACTAAGTGGCATTTTTACAAATTGTCTGATAACCTTTGAGACAAAAGTGTCACTTGTTTAACAAGTTTTTCGTAAAAATAGTTACGTAGTGAGTTTTACCTTTACACCCACGGTACATGAATTTTTGTGACCCAAACACGGACGTGTAACGTAATTAAATGAATTTGAAATATGGGATAATTAAAAAAAAAGTTTTGCGAACAATAGGTACTGTGTGACATATCAAATGAAAGGGCCTGTGAGGCATGCGCGGGTCTTCAATATGTTATTCTTTGTTATTTTAAAATAAATAGTTTTAACCTTATCTCCAAAACCACTGAGTCTAAAATGTTGAAAGCAATACAAAAAAGATTGTTGGTCGACTCCTCACGTGACCAGAGGGCTGATCTATTTTTTGGCCAAAGAATCAGCATTGCCATACAACGTGGTAATGCTGCTAGCCTTTTGGGCACTTTTCCTGTTGACAACGATGCGGACGAATTTTTTGACGCCCTGTGATATTTTACCCTCCCTTTTTATATAATTGTACATATTATTATTATTAATTGTAAGCTACATATTATTATAATAAAGATACAAAAAATATTTATTTACTGATGCAGTCTCAGAAATTCATTCTCATTACAGAAAAACCTATAAGAAGTCTATGGTTTTAAAATAACAAGGTAATAAAATATATCTACAATTGGAGTGTATGGGAGAACATGTTTTTCAACTACAATGTTATGTTTGTTCTCAGGATAAATTCAACCCAATTACGGAACCTTCATTGTACGTGGTCTGACACGCACTTGACCGGTTTTCCAATCAGTTTCTGTGAATTACTGACAGACTGACCATGAATAGAAGGCAATTATGTTACGACAATGGCTTCGCTAATAAGGGATTTTACGAAACTAGCGAACAAAGTCGCGGGTAACAGAATAACTCGTATTTTTGTCTAAGAATACTCATAGGCGGGTAAAAATTGTGTAAATCAATCTCGATAAACAATGCATGAATGAAAATTCCTACTGAACATAAATATTAGTAGAAGACTTCCAATTTAGCAAATAAAAATTTTAGTAACAGCACTACATAACACTGAATCTTTTATATTGATATCGTTATTTGCAAGCGAAAACCGGTCAGTCTCCATTGACTCCGAATAGGAGTTTCACTCCTCCAACCGTCAGTCTCCACTGACACCTATTCGGAGTCTTTGGGGCGCGCGATTTGCAACTCTATTATAACGGATGAGCACCTTATTGCATTGTAATAGAGTTGCAAACCGCGTGGCCCAAGACTTCTATTCGGTGTCAGTGGGGACTCAAGGGATCGGGAGTGCGACTCCTATTCGGAATCAATGGGGAGTTACCGGTTAAGCCCTCTACGCAGTATCCATCTTCAAGGACAGCGATTCCTACTGAACATAAATAATTAGTAAACGACTTCCATTTTAGTAAATGTACTACATAAAACTAAATCTTTTATGAATTTATTTTGATATCGTTATTTTTGCAAGCGAATTATAATAATAATAATATTAACCCCACCGCCGTATTTCTACGTTGACGTCGTGGTGGGGCTTGCGCGCTCCGAACTCAGGGTCTGTGCCAGTAGAGTTTACTTTGCCGGAACAGGTCTAGGGTAAGGAGCCAAACCAAGAGAGATACAGAAACCTGCAGGGCAGCATGTGGTGAGCTGTTGGGCAGTAGCGACCCCACGGATTCTATCTCCTGGGAAAAGTCTTGTTCCTCATCTCTGGCTTGCTGTTACTGGCCGGCTTGAGTGAATACTGACGAAGAACAGAGCTCCCACCTTATTCTTGCCTTTATTGGCCGGCTTGAGTGGAGATTCGCAAAAGCAAACGTGCTCGGAGGAAGGAGGTATTCCAGTAAGTACTCGTAGGGATCTTGACCATCTTCCGGACTCTGTGACTTTTCTGTAAGCCGTGGAATACCTCTCCACTCATCAAGCACCTCAAGACATGTTGCCTCTTGTCGCTACGACAAGTTAGCGACAGTTTCCGGGGGCCCGTTATTGAGTGTGCAAGTCACCCCCTGCCATTTTATCCGTGTATTACATAACATTGATCATGCAGGAGACATAGTCCTTCCATAGGTTACCAATCCACTCTAGCCACCCGAACCCATAGCCCATCATGTTTTGTTTCCATGTTCTGCAATAGTCCTGCACCAACCGGGGATTGTCCTTGGGTGGATTTGCAGTGTATACAGGGATAATCAACGGTTGGTGCCTCAAAACTTGAAGTTGTCTAAGCGGCCTCTGCGAGTAGGCTTCGGCCTACGCCTTCCAAAGGTCCGGGACCCCAGGGTACCGAGAAATGTCAAGAGTCGTAAATAATAATAATAATAAAATAAATATAAAATCTGATCTGGTAACACCAACGTCAACACCAAATACGTTCCCTCATTTATTTTCTGGGTAAAAATCTAGTATCGTTTGGCAGGAGAAGGGGGGTGGGAGTGGGGGGGAGGTTGGGGGTTGTTGCCCCTTGCCCCCTGGCACCACTCCCATGAAAAGGTAACGCACCGTTCTTGAGAAAAACAAATTATTGTAACCTAACCTCAAAACTCTTAGTCGCTTAAAAAGCCGTAGTATGAGCCCAGCTTCGCGTGGGAGATTGGGGGGGTGCCCCCTGCCCCCTGACACCACTCCCTTGAAAAGGTAACGCACCGTTCTTGAGAAAAACAAATTATTGTAACCTAACCTCAAAACACTTAAAGTCGATTAAAAGATGTTTAAAAGAAGGTGTTTGTGTAGAAGGGTTTAAAAAAAAATAACCTCGAAGGGGATGGCGGGGACTGAGTTCGCTCGCTCCGCTCGCTCACTAGACCCCGCCATCCCCTTCGAACCTAACCTGTCCGAGTCGGGGTGCCCCAAGTTCCGAGCTTGCTTCGCTCACTCTTGCATCCTAAGTTCTCCTAGTAACAGTAGTAACATTGCCTTTTGTACACACATACGATCAGTGGAAGTACAAACACAGAGAAAAAAATCACGCAACTCGAGGAGAAACGGAACGATCGAAAACAAATGACAGTGACACATGACGCAAATGTCATACCTGTTTTATTGTTTACGTTCCGTGTTATCGATTTTGTCCGACATTTTATAACACGGACTGACTACTAATACTGATACTGGATACTGGATACCGACTACAGATACTGGGGCAGGTTTGGTTGTCAATCGCCCATTTTAATCGTTTCGTTTTCGCTTGTTATCGGATTTGAGGTTAGAAACATTTTTTTATTAATTTCTCGAAAAATATGCATTACCTTGTAATAAGAGTGGTAGCGTTATAATTAGGGACCCAACCTCTACCAACTTTAGCCCCTTTTACCCCCCAACTCCTGCCAAACGATACTAGATCCAACCCATTTTCTGTTATAATAAATTTCGACGCAATTTTTTTTTTGTTATTGTGAAATCGACAAAACTAATCCCAAATTATAACGACATATTTAAAAAAATACAAAATGAAGTATAATTATCTAGATTTTCACCAAAAATTGCCGAATAGGAGGTGACATGACAGATGTCACCTCCGATAAAACAGAACAAATATTTATACAAATGAAATGTTGACGAGATCAGCTGCAGTTAGAGCACGCTTACCACCTCCGGACTCTTCGCTCAGCTCCGCCTCGCCGCCGCCGGTACTCAGCCCCACCATGTACGCTGTGACGACACCGACCGCGGCAGTTGCGTCGAGCTCGACCGACGAGTATTTCTCTCCGCCCACGACGCCACCACCTATTCGTCGACGGGGAGGACGCCGGCCGCCGGACGGCTTAGGATCTCGAGGCCCACCGGCCTCTGATAGGGTCCCAGCTCCCGGCGGAAGTGTGAAGCGCATGAGAGGGACACAATCTATCAATGAGAACGTCATGCGCTCATACTATGGGGCTACAGAGGGGGGAAACAATCTGACTGCGTACCGTGTTCGGATGCTCTCTCTTAGCATGCATGCAGCATAGCCATGTCATCGCCCCCCCGTCGCAGACTGTTGTACTTTCACCTCAATTTTGCACAAATCAAGCAGACGAGGGGAGTGATGACAGGGCTACACATGTAAGTACCCAGTGCAATGTCGAATTGAGGAGTGCTTTGGAAGATGCGATTCGAGAATATCGGTTCATGTCGCCCGAACTAAGACCACGCTTTCCTCGTTTGCCCATGCATAAGAAAAACAGGGCGCTGGTGGCAGCTCTGGATTCGCAGTTGTCAAATTATTTTGATGACTGCGAAGACCTCACTGATACTCATTCGATTCTGTACTGCGCGGCTGTAGCGGTATGTGTAGCTCACGTGAAAATCGCTAAAGACTATAGCTACACGACCGAAACCAACCGTACCAGCTTGGCAGTGCAGAATTGAACGCCGTATTGGTGGGGCCAGAGCGCTCATTTGCAAACTAATCTGCTTCAGGGAGGGCAATACTCGCCCTAGAGTGATGCGCTTTGTGAGGCGAGCGTTCTCAGGGGCTGATATCAGCCCTCAGGACTATATGACCCGTGTCACAGAGCGCATCGACTTCCTGAAGCAGAAAGTGTATGCATGGGCGAACCGTATTCGTAGGTATAAGCGGCGAGTAGAGCGATACACTCAGAATCGTACCTTCCAGAGCGATGAAAGGTGGGTTTATAGGGAGCGATCGGACCAAGGTGTGACTGACACGCGCCTACCGGATGATGATGTCATGTGTTCTTTCTGGCGTAGTATCTGGTCGGTGCCTGTCAGTCACACCGAAGGTGAATGGGCTCGGGAAGTTGAGCGAGCCTGCGATCCAATACCAGAAATGGGGGCTATTACCATCTGCCCCCAATATGTAGCTCGTGCAGTCCGTCCGTTACCTAACTGAAAGTCCCCAGGGCCGGACGGACTGCACAACTTCTGGATCAAATGGTTTTTAAGGTCGCACGCTCGCTTGGCAGCTCAGTACCAGACTGCCTTGTAGTCTGGATCGCTACCCCAATTCATAACGACAGGAGTTACCCACCTGCTCCATAAATCAGGTAGCACCGCGGAACCCAAAAATTATAGGCCGATCACGTGTTTACCGACGGTCTATAAAGTTCTTACATCTATTTTGAGAGCTAAAATTAACAAGCATATAGACAACAATTTCATCATGTCTGCCTCTCAAAATGGATGTAGGAACGGGTCCCGCGGTACTAAGGAGTTACTCCTCATTGATATGACCATTAGGCAACAGGTTCGTCGTTCCCGAAAGGATCTGTCGACATGTTGGATAGATTATAAGAAGGCCTAGGACTCGGTGCCACATACATGGCTCATGAGGGTGCTGGAGTTGTATAAAGTAGATGCAACTCTGCGCACCTTCCTGATGTCGTGTATGGGGCAATGGAGAACGGTCTTTCGCTATCCAGGATGTCGAAATATCCAAATGAATAGCGAACCGATAAGGATCAAGCGAGGCATATTTCAGGGCGATAGTTTGAGTCCGCTTCCATATTATTAACCAAGCGTACCCTATCTACGTTTCTTCGCACTAAGACACAAATGACTATTAGAAACTGACGGCATCGAAGGCGGTCCGTGACTACTCTTGAAGTCCGACAACAAAGATACGGGCCCGTCCGAAAGTGGTTGAACCGTCAAAACAACTGACAAATTCAATTTTTCGAACGGGCACAAACATTACGACTAGGGACAACTGTCAAATCGTGCTGTCATTCATTTTCAGTTTGGGCTCCGAAGTAAACTTGTGTCCGTAGGTGATACGGAGTAGGAAACGCCCGTAACTTCGCCCGAATCTACGGATTTAGTCGTAGGGAGTAGGCCCCCTTTTTTTTGGGTAGGAAGTCTACAAATAACTTCTCCCGCTCTGGGCGCAGCGGGAGGGTGTGTCAGACTCTTACTGACTAAAACCCACCCGTATTCCTTCCTGTTGCCTGTGGTGCCAGGGGCCTCGGTAACCCTTAGTACCTTCCCGCGACGCCGGCAGGCATCGGTGAACAGGCCTAGTGGACCCCTACACTTGTGCTGACGACATATCTTAGAAGCGCGCGTGGAATACAACGCGCCGTCGACCCGGGCCTGGCCCTTACCGGACGGTGAGCTACCCATTGCTCACCGTTCTCAAGCCCGCGCCAACTTTGGCCGGAAATCCGCCCGGGACTCCCGACGCCGAGTAGGCCCCCTGAAGTTGTGCGCACAACGTACTTTCGGCGCCACGAATTTTATCGGTAACTAGCTCTGTCTCTAGACGCTGCCGGGGCGGTTATTCCTGGCCCTGAGGCACAGCCCGATCTTGTTTTACGTAATATCATAGAAAATATACTTCGTTCCAAGGGGTATCGTGTTACCCAGTAACTGGGTTGTGGAGGTCAGATAGGCAGTCGCTCCATGTAAAATACTGGGATTCAGCTGTATCCGGTAAGACTGGAAGCCGAATCCAACATAGTTGGGAAAAGGCAGGCAGATGATGATATACTTCGTTCCCAACACGGTGATGTCCGATAGTTTTTTTGTCTAAGCAAGTTTACGAAGTTTTGCGACTAGCATCGTGAACGGACACAGCGTGAAAGATCGATGGATAAAAATATAAAAAAAACTTTTTGCAAACAATAAAAACAACAAGCTTCCAAAAAAAATACTACAAAGTGAAAAATAACTTTAATTTCGGAAGTTGGTGGTATTTGGATCTGTATTTTAGTTTTTTGCCACCGACTTCCGAAATTAAAGTTATTTTTCACTGTCTTTTTTTGGAAGTAGGTTGTTTTTTTTTTCACTTTTTAGTGTGTCTGTTTTCTCAGTTGCAAAAGTCTTATGTCAACAGCTCGTTACCTTTATACAAAATATTGCTTTTCCCGATGCAGGGACGTTAATTTTTTTGAGGAGTTCTCATGGGAATGACCAGGAGAACTGGAGCCGATGGGACTTCACCATATTCATTGTGATGAGCATAACTTGCTAAGCAACCATATTAACGTGCCTAATTAAATAGCAACCCGTGAAATATTTATTATTAACAAGTTCCAGTGGCCATCTGTGGTCTTTATCATCAGTTCCACTTAACCAATAAAACAATACACAAATCGCTTTGTGTGTGCCTCTAAAATTTGTGGATTTTTCTCGATATCCATGAGCTCCCCTCATCAGATTATGACTTGGTGACAATGGGACCCCCATTGAGAGCAAACTCTTTAAAAAAAAAGATTGTGAAAATCGGTCCACAATTGACGGAGTAATCGGTGAAGATATTTCATTTATTTATTTATTTAATACTTTAAGCACACAAATATACAGGCATTTTCTACCAGTCAACCTTTAGGTGATGTAGAGACAGACAGAGGTAGGTGCAATAGCGAAAACTGTGGAATAAATATTTATTTAAATATAAACCTATACATAAACCTTTTAAAAACTTTAAATGTATATACGTATATAAGATACATATAAAAAAACAAACATACAGGTGAACATTATAACCTCCTCCTTTATATGGAAGTCGGTTAGAAAAGACGCTATCTTCTGCAACCTAATCGCGCAACACACAATCAATCACAGTCTGAATGATTTTCAAGTATATTGCGAATCCATTGCTTCTTATGTTTGAACAAATTGTCTGCTTAACAACGTAAATACCACAATGAATGTTCTTGAACTGTCAAAATGATACTGTAGTGTGTTACGGTATTACCCCTCTGGTCATTAGATCATGACCAGAGGGGTAATGCCGTAACATATTAGTAGTAGTTGGGAAAAGGCTAGGATAGATAGCCTTTTTTTTTTTTTGTTTTCGCGTTGAAACCTTCAAAAGGCGCCCGGCCTTTGGGGATAAGACCGGGGTGTGTGGTTTTTTAACTCACTAAAACCACGTTACCTCTCAAAAGACCGATCCGAAACCGCCTCTATGCAATGCCTTTTAGGGCACATCTCTGGGGAGACTGTAAAGGGGTCTCCCCGAAACCTAACTGTGCAAATATGCAAGGCAGCACTTGACCACTGTGTGCGGTTTTCCCTGAGGTCACTAAGTGGGCGGAAAGAGTCCCCATTCTGAGCGCCCGTGATCCCCAATTCCCGCCTGCTTTAAAGGTTGCAAGGATAGATAGCCAAGCCTACATAATTATGCTTAGCTTACATATACATAGCTTGCATATGTAAGGGCCGATTCACAGCTCGCGTCACTGCGGGCGACCGCACGACCTTTTCGAGCTTTTCAAGCGAGTTACATAATTAAAAGACCACTACTTTTAATTATCTAAATAAAGTTTAAAATTATTTGACACTGAAAGTGTCGCCGCGCCGCTGCCGGCCGCTGCTTTCCCGGTTTGAATCGGCCCTTAAGGCGCTGACAAGACCCAATTGATCAAAATAGGCTTCTCTTAAGAAAGAAAATTGCCAAATCTGTATAGTTTGTGGTAGCGCAAAAAAATATATGTTAATTTTGAACATATTTCCCAGAACTTGGTTGTCACCAAAACACGTTTTGAAAAAAAAATCTCGATACAAACTAACGTTAAACTAACCTCTTACCTTGAGTTCTAATCCAAAATATCTGTATTAAATATCAACATAAATTACATATTTAATTAATAACAAGTACGTCTTATTCTAATGCAGAACTTGGTTGTTTTTTATTTTCGATTACTCAACTCAATTCTGAGTAAATAGATAATTACTTCATATTTTGCAATAAATTACAAGCGTTTTGTCGTCGCGCTTCTCTTTCTTTTCTATGCAATCTGACAGTGACCGCGGTTTAGGTGTTGTCAGCGTGTTAAGGTCGGCTTTCAGTGTATAACAAAACATTATCTTATACATACACATAATCCTATAATTTTCTCACTGGTGGAACTCGGGCTTACTCTATAATTATGAGAGCGATTAGACACGAACATTATTTAAAAAATGCAAAATAAACAACTTATTGTCCACATTCTGTCGCCAACGCGACGTAATTTCAGAACTGAGGCAAAAATTACCATATCAAATTCTTCATGTTATTTCCTTATACTTTCCTATTTAACTTATTTCTAATCAGTGCCTTATAGTTCATACGTCTACTTATGTACACCGTATAGAGATTTAATACGCTGCAGCGATTTGCAATCTCGCCTACACCGCTGTATGAGTAGAGTAGAAGTCTCGCTCAACTCGAGTCGACAGTCGTTCGCTGTGTTCCAACCGCCGCGCATGCCTCAATGCGTCGACTGTACCGTAACTTTACACTTGCGAAAGAACGTATAATAAATCTTCGTAAAATTTAAAAAACGAATTCATTATTCGAAATAAATAGGTATTTATTTTTAAACACCGTGCGTGAGTTTGGAGTTCGAACTTTTTTGGAATACGAACTTAGTTATTATTTGAATTTCGAAATGTGATTAAACAATAATCAAACTGTGTTTTTTATCGAGAGTTTTGATTTAACAGTTGAAGTGAATTAAAAGCGAATTTTAAATTCAAAGTGCAGAAATTATAATAATTACTTTTTAAAACCGTGTGCCAGTGAAAAGTATTTCAAAAGTTGACGAATTGTTTGTTTCGTTTGAAAAATTTAAGTGAGTGTGTTATTAGAGATTTCAGTTCATTAAGAAATCGTTGAATTGATGCCAAAACTCTTATGGAACGTAAGTAAATAATTGTTGGCATTGTATTGACGTTTTTAATCGTTTTAAGAAATATGGTTGTGTGTTTAGAGCGGGTATTAATCGCTTTATTTATAGCTGTTGGGTAACGTACGTGCGCTATCTATTCGACATGACATGTTCTTTCAAAACACATTAGGTATTGCTTTTAATAAAATGTAGGTACAATAATTATTATAAGTATTTAATTAGGGCAATATTACTATCGGTCGTAATCATTTTTTATATTTAATTGACGTCCACTAATTTCTTTACAAGGTCGTCAAGAAATGAGAAGTCAAACTGGTTTTATTTTATGAGTGTACTTTTTCTTAATTCAAAATAACAATGCATGTGCTATTTAAAGTTGAATAACAATAGAAGAATTATTTATGGAGGATTTATAAAAATGTATTAACAATAGAACGATTTATGAAGTTTTTTTTAAAAAAAAACAACGTTCGTTCTCACATAACATAAAAATGTAATTACTATAATATTTGTTGTGCCAACAAGCAGCATGCTCCACTTTTTCTTGACTGGGATATTGCGTTTTCCTTTCTGAAATGGAAATTACAAACTTTTTTCAGGGTAAAAAATAGTTACCTACATTATTACACGACTGCCCAAAAAAAAAGGAGTGTTAGCTATGTTTTTTTTTATTTTAACGAGCCATTTTTTTTCTTTTTTAAGCGAAGTTTTATAAATATTTCAAGCATATGTCACAATCTTTATAACAATTAGGTAGGTACGTTGAAAACGTTGTCTCGTGTTAGGTATGTACTTGATACCTTCTTAAAATTAAGTAGTAATTACATACGTAGTATTTTCAATAACATTCCAAAGCCTATAAAAGCAATTACTGAAATAAAATCATTTAAAAAGAATCTCCATGAACTGTTAGTAAACAAGCTCTGTGCAAGACTTTTATGCCGACAAATCACTGTTAGAATACAATCTGCCTAGGTCATGATGCGTTTTGTGGGTTTTGTTTTTAATATTTAACGGTCTAAAATTTGTAATGTATTGTTATACGAGTAATATTACTAGATGCACCCCGCGGTTTCACCCGCATAAGTTTTGACCCCGTGGGTATATCGGGATAAAAAGTATCACATGTTATAAACTATCTGTGTGCCAAATTTCATCCAAATCCGTTCAGTACTTTTTGCGTGAAAGAGTAACAAACATCCATCCATCCATTCATCCTTTCATCCATCCATCCTTACAAACTTTAGCATTCATAATATTAGTAGGATAAAAGGATAGGATTGTTGACATGCATGTAAACTCCCTGTATGTACCTACATTTATTGTACGCCCTAAGGGCAGGACATAGCTGTTCGCAAAGCACCAAATTAACACCAGTTGTATTATGTACACTTTCTTATGATCCACAATAAAGAAGAATTGAATTGAATTGAGCTGAAGATTTTAAAATTCGATGAAAAATAAAATCGTGTTAAAATTAAGTAGTAAGATTTTGAAATTCGATGAAGAATAAAATAATTTCGTTTCATTTTCAGTAAGAACTTAAGTTTTTAATAACTTAATAAGCCTCTTTTCAAAATTAAATGAAAGTTCCAGAATATGATTTTAAACGGGCATAAATACTTTTGGCTTTAAAATTCATTGGTTGAACATTTCAGCTGCAAATCTACATAAAGTTAAGTGGGTATCTATTATTAATATAATCTCTCTGTGATTATTAATAGTTCTTCATTATTAAAACCAAAGCAAAGGTTATTCATTTCTGAAAATAGACTGTTGAAGTCTGACAACCTTGCCAAGAGGTATCGTGTTACCCAGTAACTGGGTTGTGGAGGTCAGATAGGCAGTCGCTCCATGTAAAAGACAGGTATTCAGCTGCGACCAATTAGACTGGAAGCTGACCCCAACATTGTTGGAAAAAGGCTAGGCAGATTTATTGATACTGTATAATTTCAATCAACCCAGCCTATAGCAGTCCACTGCTGGACATAGGCCTCTCCCAGACTGCGCCACAACACCCTGTCCTCCGCCTTCCGCATCCAGTCTGTCCCAGCCACCTTTTTAAGGTCATCGGTCCATCTAGCTGGGGGGCGTCCCACACTACGCTTGCCGATACGCGGTCTCCACTCCAGGACTCGTCTGCTCCACCGGCCGTCGGTCCTTCGACACACATGGCCAGCCCACTGCCACTTCAGCTTGCTGACTCTGCAGGCTATGTCGGTAACTCCGGTTCTCTTCCGGATAACTTCATTTCTAATCTTATCCTTCAAAGAGACTCCGAGCATAGCCCGCTCCATGGCGCACTGAGCGACCTTTAATTATAATTATAATTACTGTATAATTTGCGTACCAGCATTCTTTGTTAATCTTTAGTAAGAGACCGTACTGAATGAATTATACTATTTTACTAACCCACATAACTGTTATTAGCAGGATTACCTATAACTAGGGTTGATATTTCCTAATTTTTAACTAATATGAGTCTTCAGAGGAGTGGTGACCCAGTGGTTAAGACCCCGACTTACGAGTTGCAGGTCGTGGGTTTGAACCCAGTCAAGCGCTTTACTTTGTGTAAATAATTTCATCACCACTGCTCTGAAAAGCGTGAAGGAAAACATCGAACTTACAATTCTAAGTCATGTGACATCTACCAACACGCACTCTCTTGTAGAGATGAGGCCTGTGTCCCAGCAGTGGGAACATTGTAGGCTGATTGTGCTATAGGTCTTCAACATTGGTTCTTATAAGACAAAGGTAACTTATATAGATAGGTTATTTTCATATTTTTTTTTTCCTAAACAGGAGTTAAGGATTTCAGCTGAAAACCAGCACTTAGCAGCTCTCTGGGATCCCCCAGAGAGCTGCTAAGCGCTGGTTTTAAGCATAATGCTGACTCTTGAACCTTTTTCTCCCAGTATTATAGTTTTGTGTATGTAGCTACTACTACTGCCGCGCTAACGAAGAACACAATAACTCGATTTTGGAAGATTTTGAGTTATATATATATTCGAAATCAGCGAATCGAGATCTATAACTCTCTCTAAGTAACTTTTTTAAGAATACTGCAGGAACTCGGTTTTTCAGTAAGGAAGAATGCAATAACTCAAACTTTATAACAAATTCACTAATCAAAAATACAATAATCTTTCTTGTTGTTGTGTAGTTTTCAATTACGCATACATTACTTGTCATAAGTACAATAACTATTAGTTGTTCCACTTATGATAAGTAGGACTCGGAAATCCAATATTTGTTTGCTAGTTATAAATACAATATGAGTTTGAGTTATTGTACTTATTATTAGTGTTGTCTGAAGCTTCGCAAATAAATACAGTTGTTGTATTTATGATTAGCAATAAAATTAAAAATAAGCCTGTTTGCAATCAAAACTAAAATATCATTACGAGTTATTGCGTTTATTATTAGTAAGACTATGCAACGCGGGGCTCAGCGGGGGTGTTGCGGGGTGTAAGGGGAAGTGAAACATGACAGGTTTGTCAGTCACTACCACCGGGCCAGCCTCGTCGTTTTTGTGTTTGCGGTGGACGTGATTTACGCGGTAACCTGATACGCAAACGCCACCTTTGTTTAATACCCGTGGTGTTTGTTATGTCCCACCATCAGATGAAGAAAGTAATGATACCACTGATGTTGATATAGTTTGTTATGAAACTATGCCATCAGATGAAGAAAATAATGAGTCCGCTGATGTTGATATTTATGAAGATTCTGATGACAGTGCTAGAGACAAAAATTATGAACCACCAACACAGAGAAAAAAAAATATAATTTCGCCGATACAATTTTTCAATTATCCCATGAAGAAACTGCTCCCGTAAGTCCTTCAGCTAACACTACTGCCGTAGTGTTAGCTGAAGTTTATGAAATACCGGTTGGTTTGTCTCAAAGTTGCCATAAAGATTTGCCTCGACTTCATAAAACAGTGTTTCCAGAAACACCTAGTGATGACATTGAAGTAGTTGAAGAACAAGTTGACGTTGTACAGGAAAGTAATTCAAATACTGATCCATTGCCTGAAATGGAAGAAAACTACACTAAATCGAGTACTCTTAGAAATAGGCGGAAATTTAAAACACCATTATCACAGCGAATGCAAGAGAAAAAACAGAAAGATTAAACCTTAAAGAACCATGTACAGAAAAGTGTCGTAAAAAGTGCACTACGAAGATTTCTCAGGAAGAGAGGAAAAATATACATGAGCGCTTTGTTAAATTGAATTGGGAATCAAGAGGACTATTTATAAAAGGATTAGTAGAACCCGAAAAAGTGAAAACAAGGACGGTCAAAGAAGATTCGTCACCGAAAATAAATATTTCATATAAATACAAGTTTTTTGTCAACAATGAAAAAATAGAAGTTTGCAAAACATATTTTTTAACAACACTTGGCTACCACCAACAGAATAATACACACCTGCATAAAGTACTTGAAAAACCGGTTGATGAACAGATGGATAAGAGAGGAACCTATGAGCGTAAAAACGTTATTGACAAAGATGTCATTATAGCACACATCAAAAGCTACAATCCCGTCATCTCACATTATCGACGTGAACATGCTCCTTATAAATTATACTTGCCGAGTGATATTACGATAACTTCAATGCATCACAATTTTACTGAGAGCTATCTTAATAAAAAAAACATCATTTGAGACCTACCGCAGGGTATTGAGAGAACTCAACATATCGTTTGCTCGTTTGGGAAATGAAGAGTGTGAGCAATGTGCTCTCTTTATATCTCACGAAGACCGCAATGAGTGTAGCAAAGATCCGTCGTCGTGCGAAAAGTGCCTTCTCTACCATAAACACAATTTTAAGTACAAAACATCTAAAGAAGCCTATAAAGCCGATGTAATCGCAGCTTCAACTGATGAAAATACTGTTTACTATTCTGTTGATTTGCAGAAAGTAATTATGATTCCTAGGATGGACCAGTATAAAATAGCTATTTTTTGTCCTCGTATAACGAAAGCTTCGTACCCCTTGGAAAAACTAAGGTCGATAAAATGCCTTTTGCTGTCTTATGGAACGAAACAATATCAGGAAGGAACCAGGAAGACATCTTATCAGCTTTCAGATGTTTTCTGTTGCACAAAAGAGACGCAAAACATGTTGTTATTTGGGCTGACAACTGCGCGGCACAAAATAAGAATTGGGCATTCATGTGTTTCTTAGTTAACTTAGTCAACAGCGAACTTACTGCCACTGAAACCATCACAGTCAAATATTTCGAGCCCGGACACTCTTTTATGTCAGCCGATCATTTTCACCATCAGGTGGAAATGTCTTTAAAGAAAAAAAACAAAGTCTACGATTTCGACGACTTTGTCGATGCCGTTCAGAATGCAAATTCAAGAAAAAACACAGTGCACGTTATGTCCGTGGCTGATTTTTTCATGTTCGAAGACTCTTCATCACAGCATAAAATCAGAAATATCGAACCAAGGGTTTATTTGAGGGACATAATGTCTGTGAAAGCCAAACAAGGGCATTACACCATTAAATTCAAAGACAATCTGGAATCAGAGTGGAAGGAGCTAGATTTTCTCCAGGTTAAAGTTAAAAAAAACAAAGTCTTTCCAAATGCTGTTTCGAAGTCTGCTCCTAGAGGGATAACTAAGGAACGAAAAGAAGAGATTCTTGCTAAGTTAGTCCCTCTGATGCCTGAACACCGGAGGATTTTTTGGAGAACACTGCCAGAATCTACAAAGGCCCATTCCAATTTAGCTACGGAGAATTAAAACTAATAGGAATTAAGATTAACATTGATCTCTTTTTACCAATGCTTTTATAGTTAATTACTTAGACATAGTGCCTTTTAAATGATTTATTTGATTTACACTTATCAATAATTTTATGTAAACTTTCTCAAAGTTATTCAATTATGCTGTGATTTTAAACAATAATACCTATTTAGCAAGTAAATAATGTAAGCCTGAAACGACTATACTTTTTATAAGACTTTTTGTAAGTGATGTCACTAGTTTAAATGATAATGAAACACTTTATAAAGATTTTTGCGGGTGCATTTGTTATGTTTTAATTAATTTCTATTATATTCGGCCTCTGGGCGCGATTCATAGTCTGATGTTATGTTTTAAGTGTATCAATAGGGCTTTATTAAATATTGTCCAAGAATATTGCTGTTATTACCTTCCAGTAATATGTGTCAAAAACACAAGTTTAATATTAAGAAGTAATTTTTTTGTTTTTATAACAACTTTGGAGAAGTTATTTTAGTTAAACAGACTTATATTAAGAATATTTTTGGTCTGATTTTAAATAAACACTTGTTAAACAAAGTAAAATGTTGTTTTATTTCATTTGGATCACCGACTGTTCCATAGGTATTTCTAACGATAAATACAATAACTATTTCAGATATTGTTTTTATAGTTAGAAATTATCGAAATTAGTAATGCATGTGTTAACTTAGAACTGCAATAAGTAGGTTTGCTAAAGATAAATACAATAAGTATTGTAGTTATTGTATTTATGACTAGTGATGATAGGGTGATTATTTAAACATTCCTAATTATAAGCATTATATTCACGATTTCAAGCCATAAGCTTTACATTTTCCACATAATATATAATTGAATCTCTTCTTCATTCGTTTTCCTTTCATTTGGTACTAGTTTCGTGTAGATACCTTCACTAGTTCATGATGTACAAGAAAAATAAAGTTCAAAACTTTGAGCGCGATTTTCTCGAAAGCGGCAAAATCGAGTTATTGTATTTTTTGTTAGCGCGGCAGACTAGGTACTCGTACTTACTAGCTTACTAGCTCTGCCGCGCTAAGGAAGAATACAATAACTCGATTTTGGACGATTTTAAGTTATATACATATAGTCGGAATCAGCGAATTTAGCGAATTCCGAATATATCTATATATAACTCAAAATCGTCCAAATTGAGTTATTGTATTCTTCGTTAGAGCAGTGGTGGCCCAGTGGTAATGGCCGCGATTTACGAGTTGTAGGTCGTAGGTTCGAACCCGGACAGGCGCAAATTATTTCATCACCACTACTCTCAAAACGCTGAAGGAAAACATCGTGAGGAAACCGGCATGTCCTAGAACCAAAAATTCGAAGACATGTGACATCTAACAACCCGCACTGGGCCCGCGTGGTGGATTACGGCCCACTGCCTCTCACAGAGAGGAGGCCTGTGTCCCAGCAGTGGGAACATTATAGGCTGATTATGATGATTCCTCGTTAGCGCGGCAGAGCTACACTTGCATTTGAAAGCATTGTAAAAGCCAATTATTTTTAAAAGAGTAACCGTGGAGTTTCTTGCCGGCTCTTCTCCATAGGAAACGACCAATTGGAACCGTGCACCTAGGTTCTGACGTTTCATAAGTGCCCATGTAGGTTTTGATTTGATTTGAATAAACTATCCATGGTTTGTGTTTATAACATTTAATTTTAGAAATATACAGTTTCCCCGTATCAAACATTCAAAACCTACTACTCACTTCAATATTTCGACATTGGGGTAGCCGGGTAGAGTTATTGGCACCCGGCTCATAGGATATCATTTGAATGATATGCAGCAGTCGAAACACAACTTTTTAAATTTCTTTGTTCACTATAATAAAATTCAGATTAATTATAATTATTTTTATTAAAACAAATTGAAAAAAACAAATCAATCACCGGTTCACCAGCTTAATAAAAATAATAAAGCAAAATTCCTCAGACAGTAATAATTAAATTATATGCAACATATTTTCCCCATATCAAACATTCAAACCCCTATCTACTCGCTTCAATATTTCGAAATTGGGGTAGTCGGGTAGAGTTATTGGCACCCACCCGGCTCATAGGATATCATTTGAATGATATGCAGCAGTCGAAGATCAGGATTGAGATTGGGACGAGAGATACATTATTAATTTCGGACGTTAGGTCTTCTACAACTAAAAAACCGGCCAAGTGCGTGTCGGACCACGGACTATGATGGGTTCTGTAGTTGGGAAGTTGGGATGAATTTATACCAAAAACAAACTTAACGTTGTAGTTTAAAAAAATGTTCTCCCGTACATCGATTTATGCCACAGTGAAATGTCAAACTGCAAATTTAAATTGTTCGACTATTACTCGTTAATTTCTAAAGCCTACTTAGCTCTGATATTTTTCCTTTTAATTTCATTATATGCCGTGCAAGGGATACCCCTTGCACGGCATATAGCACTTTGTCGGCGTGATTAATATGTATGTCTGTATGCCAAATTACAGCGTTCTAGTACTAAGAGTCTCTGAGCTACAGCGGAGACAGACAGACGGACATAGAGAAACTATAAGGGTTCCTTGTTTACTACGGAACCCTAAAAACTGTGTTTATGGTGTGGTTCCCAACCCTTTTTTAACCACGGACCACTTTGATTTATTTATTGTTAAACTCAAACTAACATGCCTACCAAGACTTGAACACAAACTTTTTTAATATTAAATTAAAATTCTGTTTGCATTAACTGACCATTTTTTTTTACCCAAAACGGGACACGGTTTTATATGCGTCAGTTAGCAGGTTAGCATTGAAAATAAACACAATTTTTAATGTTTTTATTTAAAAAAAAGTGTAATTTAATACAATTAATGTTCACTATAATTAAATTCAGATTAATTATAATTATTTTTATTATAACCAATTGTGAAAAAACTAATCAATCACCGGTTCACCAGCTTAATAAAAATAATACAACAAAGTTCCCATGATAGTAATTACTAAATTATATGCAACATATTTTTTTTTTATATTTGTCTGAATTTTTCGCGCGGTTTCGGAAAACAGGACTTTTTTGCGAGCTTTGTCCGGGGATAACGGGACAGGTGACCGAGAAAAGGGACAGTCCCGCTCAAAACGGGACGTATGGTCACTTTGGGTTTGCATCCATGTGATTTTAGTTGAGATTTTAGATCATTTGTACCAGTAAAACATTACGAATAAAAGGTTGTAATTTTAATTGGTCAAGGACAGCGAAGGAGACACAATTGATTTTCTATTGTTTGACACTGAATCGGAGTCGCGCGGGGCTACGCGGATCATATTTCTTTGCTCTTGCGGACCACTGATTGTGAACCAAGGTAGATGTTTTATAATATAATATGTGGAACAGACTTTAAGATACTTCATTTTAGCAGCGACATACGCAGCTATAATAAAGTATTTTTATTGTAAAAATAAAATTTGATTACGAATTTTATATTGTGACACTCGTGACACAAACTTATTTACATTTTATGGTTCTGTGCAATTTATGAGTTTTATAATTTCGGTTGCCAGTCACATCGTGAAAATGCGGATCTACATAATATAACAGGTCACTTCAGATTTTAGATACATTTTTCATTTCTCATTTTGTACTTATCGTTTTGAGATTTTGATTAATAAAACGGGACAAAGGCACATCGCACTCACGCCGCACCCCCGTTATTTTTCAAAAGTAATATTAATTTTTAGTAACGAAAATATGAATATTAAAAAAAAAATCATAGATATAATTCTAGATAATAAAATAGTCTGTTCATCCAAAAAAAACATGAAATTATCTTCAGTAGATTGAAAGTAGTATCGTTTTTTTATGCTTTGTGTAGACATTACTTCCTGAATTTATTTCATAAAGTAATTTACTACAATACTTAAATATTTACATATAGAGTTGATGTGTACGCGTTCTAGTTTAACATATATTTTTTGCATAACTTGCTTGAATTAATTGTAGGCGTAATAATAGATTAAAAATTCACTAAAATCATATATATACGCCTTAAACAGCGCATTGATACAATTTGTATGACGTAAAACCATTAGTAAGTCATTGCAGTGTAACTCTTATTTCATTGTTTTAAAGTATAAATTAGAATGATAGCCGTAAGTTTGATAAAATTCTCGGAAATCAAGTTTAAAAAAATACTAAGAAGTTAAATAAAAAAAAGTTAGTTTAAAAGTTTAGGTATAAATAATTAGAAGTTTACCGAGATAAAAGTTACATTATCGCGTTATCGCGACAATTTAGCCGTAGCATAAAGGCTCCTACATACTGGCGCGACTTGTCGCGCGACGCGACGCGACACAAAGGCACCGCTTGTAGCGCTACACGCGGTGTCTTTGTGTCGCGACGCGTCGCGCGACATGTCGCGCCTGTATGTAGGAGCCTTAATGGTTTTATGTCGATCGTAAATATCCTACCTTATGAAATCGTATTGTATCGCATTGTCTGTCGTCTTTTCGATTTATTGCCAGTTGCGTGCATTGATTTGTTTAATGTATTGGTAGATAACAGTTAAACTGTTGTAGTCATTATGATTAAATAGTGCTTGCGAATATTTTGCGTGCGTAACATTGTACGGTTCCGAAAACAGCGATTTACCACACCAAAAAACGAGCGAGCCTTACAGTAGTCGCATGTGATGTGTTCACATCTGACATCTGACCTTGGTGATAAGAGACAGAAATTAACCTCAGAATTTTAATAAGCTAAATACTGTAATATTTATTTGAATAATTATTCATTACTAGTGGTCGCCCACTGGTCCAAATTCGACCCCCTCTACTTACAATCTATACAAGGTGTTGTTTTGAACCTGCAAAACATTTCAGGAGGTTGTTATGAAACTCGTAAATAATCGTATAACAATACGATACCAAGTCAATAATCAATAATACTTTTTATTTTAGATTTTTAAATTTTATCTTTTCTTTTTTTTTTATTTTTTTATTTTTTTTTTTTTTTGTTTATTCAAGTCGAGAATCACTAACATAATTACCTCCTAAAATGTTTTGCAGGTCCAAAACAACACCTTGTATAGTACTTACTAATTCCATGAATACGATAATATCATGCTATTAAAAAGTACTTACTTATTCTATGTTCAAGCTGTCAATTCCTGTCACATACCTACTTCCGTCCCTTTTTACGAAATCACTCCCCAGAACTCTCTCCCACTGAAAGTGAGGGAAAAGATGTTACATATCAAAAACAAAAGAAGGTTTTGCATTTAAGTCTATGAGCAAGAGTTCGTTTAACAAGATTTAAAAACCGCTGACGTCGTGTCGTCCCGTTGTCAGGTTTGTTACCGTAAGCCAGCTGGGTTTAAAATCTATATTTGGGTTCATTATACTGGATCTGCAAACCGCAAACATATGGATCAGTCAGTAAGGTACCTAACGAGAGCTTACAGCCCCAATTAATTATTATGGGAATGACTTGAAATTCTTATTGTTATAACGTCAAATTCGGATCGAAAAAAACATAGTTAAACTATTCATAACACTGTTTTTAATCGAATGCAGCTGCAGATAAGTTATCGCTAGATTACCAAGCAGGAGACCCAACTTTTATACAGTGCAATATTGCAGAAGGTTATCAAATAACACTGATAGTCAAAAATAACCTTAATGAAAGTTAAATGAAATTGAATGGGTTATTTTGTATTTACAACTAGTCTGCAACTAATCTGCATACAAAAAAAAAAACAAAAAAAAAAACAACCGACTTCCAAAAACATTACACAGTGAAAAATTATTTTAATTTCAGAAGTCGGTGTCTTTGGATCTGTATTTTTGTTTTTTGCCACCGACTTCCGAAATTAAAGTTATTTTTCACTTTGTGGTGGTTTTTTTTTTGGAAGTCGGTTGTTTTTTTTTTAACTTTTTTATTTTTGACTTTTTAGTGAGTCAATTTGTAATTTATCTAAGTTACAATAGCCGTACGTCAGCTGCGCATCACCTTTTACAAAATATTGCTTCTCCTGATGCGTGGACGTTAATTGTTGAAGAGTTCTCTTGGTAAGAACCAGGAGAACTGCCACTCACCATGTACATTATAACTAGCATAAATGGCTTAGCAACCATATTAAAGTACCTAATCGAATTGAAACCCGTTAAATACTTATAATTAAGTAGTTCCGGTGGCCATCTATGGTCTTCATGATCAGCTCCACTTCACCAAATGGTGCTTTCCAAGAGTAAATGCACTAAACACAACACTAAATAAAGTCCAGGTTTTGTCAGAATTTCGCACTGGAAAGCCAAAATAATAAACTAGCAAACTGTGGACAGCAAACACTAGGAGTCCAGGTTTTGTCAAAATTTCGCACTGAAAAGTCAAAATAATAAACTAGCACACTGTGCACAGCAAACACTAGGTGTCCAAGTTTTATAAAAAATTCGCACTGGAAAGTCATTAACTAGCACACTGCACAGCAAACACTAGGTGTCCAAGTTTTATAAAAATTTCGCACCGGAAAGTCAAAATAATAAACTAGCACACTGTGCACAGCAAACACTAGGAGTCCAAGTTTTATAAAAATTTCGCACTGAAAAGTCAAAATAATAAACTAGCACACTGCACAGCAAACACTAGGAGACCAGGTTTTGTCAAAATTTCGCACTGGAAAGTCAAAATAATAAACTAGCACACTGCACAGCAAACACTAGGAGACCAGGTTTTGTCAAAATTTCGCACTGGAAAGTCAAAATAATAAACTAGCACACTGCACAGCAAACACTAGGAGTCCAGGTTTTGTCAAAATTTCGCACTGGAAAGTCAAAATAATAAACTAGCACACTGCACAGCAAACACTAGGAGTCCAGGTTTTGTCAAAATTTCGCACTGGAAAGTCAAAATAATAAACTAGCACACTGCACAGCAAACACTAGGAGTCCAGGTTTTGTCAAAATTCCGCACCGGAAAGTCAAAATAATAAACTAGCACACTGTGCACAGCAAACACTAGGAGTCCAAGTTTTATAAAAAAATCGCACTGGAAAGTCAAAATAATAAACTAGCACACTGCACAGCAAACACTAGGAGTCCAGGTTTTGTCAAAATTTCGCACTGGAAAGCCAAAATAATTAAAATAACATTTTTTTTTAATAATAGTGTCAAACTACGACGTTGACTTTTATCAGTAAGTTGATCGCAATTATAGTAAAGTTATCAGGATGATTTACACACACTCTGGGTACCTTATTAAGATGTATAGAAATATCAATCACAAGAAAAAACCGTTTCAATTTCAATAAATTAATGTTAATCATGGTTTGTCCATGATTAACATTAATTTGTTGAAATTTAAACGGGTTACATCACGCCTTGTTTTCCCAAAGGGTTGGGCAGAGGTGTATCTGTAGTACACTCACATTTCGCCATTTATGTTTGTCCCATTTAATAGGGGGCGAGCATATTGCTATCAACCGGGCGGGTTAAATTATCAGTTCAGCTAAAATACTAAACTAGGTTTTGTTAGTTACAGAGTTATTTGTTAATGAAAGTCATGGTGGAGGGTTTCTCAGTGAAGTTTTGATTCCAGCATAGAAACTGATTATGTAGGTATCTCTAAAAACTATGAACAGATACTTCTGTACTGGCTTGTCAAGCTATACGAGACTTAGCTAATCAGTTAGTGAATGTAATGCGAGTCTGTATCTAATTAAAGTTTGTTGGTTTTCGTCATTACATAAACAATAATCATTAAGGCAAGACTTTCTAAGTGAATAATTAAGTCATCTAAGACGATTAAGCAATTAAAGAACTGATCCTAATGGAAAATAAATTACTATTGATATTCTTTCTACAATCCAAAGCCAGACTCCGGGCTGCTATTGAGAAATTCCAAATAGAAAAACCCAATAACACTTTGCCCGAACCGGGAATTGAACCCAGGATCGACCCGATTATATTGTTTGAAAATACGGTTTTTATTCTATCTATCTTTCAAACCGTACTTCATAAAAGCAGAGACTTAACTTTGTAACCATAAAACCTTCTCGTACTGGATGAACTTTTTACCTAAGCCGGACTAACTAGATTATAAACTAAAGAGCAAACTGATCAGACATTAATTAGAACCTCACTACTTCTTCTAAACTAGACCTGGGAAAAGCAGAAACTTTTAAAATTTGACCTTACAGAACTGCTACAAAAAACAAGGCACTGGATAAAGGCTCCTGCATACTGAGGCGATATCGCGGGCGCGACAGACAGCAATATGCCTGTCGCGCCCGCAATATCGCCCCAGTCTGTAAGAGCCTTAAGTTTAACACGCAAGTTTCTTGCTTGGCATACAATAAAATTGAAGCAAACAATTACCTGCATCGTTTTACCACTGTTTTAACGAAGCAACTTTTATTGTTGCTTCAAGTTGTGGTATGCCACAGGCAATTAAATCGCACCGTGTAAATCAGGGTATAATAAACCGACATTAAAAAGGGTAAGCCTATTAAAGTATGCATGCGTCCTTACTTAGGCCTCAGTGTATTTGCCAACTATATTGGACTATCTGCAGTATTGTCTCTCCTTCTCCCTTTAAGACGCTGACAACACCTAAACCGTGGTCACTGTCAAATTCCATAGAAAAGAAAGAGAAGCGTGACACAACAACGCTTGTAATTTATTGCAAAATATGAAGTAATTATTTATTTACTCGAAATTGAGTTGAGTAATCGAAAATAATAAACAACCAAGTTCTGCATTCAAATAAGACGTTCTTGTTATTAATTAAATACGTAACGTATGTTGATATTTGATACAGATATTTTGGATTAGAACTCAAAGTAAGAGGTTAGTTTAACGTTAGTTTGTATCGAGATTTTGTTTTTAAAACGTGTTTTAGTAACAACCAGGTTCTGGGAAATATGTTCAAAATTAACATATATTTTTTCCGCTACCACAAACTATTCAGATTTGGCTGTTTTTTTTCTTAAGCAAAGCCTATTTTGATCAATTAGGTCTTGTCAGCGCCTTAATCCATCCAAAGGTTGGCTGTAAAAGATCGATTTCAGCGATAAGACCACCCAGTGTGTCAGACACCCCTTGTAAAATTTCCACATTTGTATTTGTAATTTTTATGGTTTACAAATACATAGTAAAGAGTATTCTATCTATCTATCTATCTATATTGGGTTCGGTTTCCCATCTAACCGGTGAGGTAGTTACGTTGCACCCTTACAATCCCAATGCTATTAATTTTGACAATTCAAAAATATTAGCAGATGAATTTTACAGACATATGAAGCAATGGAGGGGCTTGTGGCTAAGTAATAACAGCCGCACGGGTCGATCGATCAGGTTAAGCTACGCTTGACGCGGTTGGTCCTTGGATGGGTAACCATCTTTACATACCAAGTGCCTCGGAAAGGGTAATGTTGGCATAACATTTTAAGGCATAATGTAGTTTGGCATAATTTTTATTAGCGTAAAATAATGCTGCTGCATAATATAATAATACTTTGGCATAATGCAACGGTTAGCATAAC
This sequence comes from Atethmia centrago, assembly GCA_905333075.3. Classification (NCBI taxonomy): domain Eukaryota; kingdom Metazoa; phylum Arthropoda; class Insecta; order Lepidoptera; family Noctuidae; genus Atethmia; species Atethmia centrago. The sequence continues at coordinate 25,153,177 of HG995385.1, forward strand.
TATCATGTAGTCTAATATGTTTTGGCATAAGTTGGAGTTGCATAAATTTTAAAGGCATAATATTTATTCGTCTAATAATCGTGAATGTAGCCAATAATTTAAAATTGATCTTTAGGTACTTGGTAATTTAATACAGTTGTGGTCAATGATATTTTTACCCGACTATGGCGATGCCAATAGGAAGGGTAAGAAGCGAGCTCGGGACTTGGGGCACCCCGACTCGGACAGGTTAGGTTCGAAGGAGATGGCGGGGTTTAGTGAGGTAGCGGAGCAAGCGAACTCAGACCCCGCCATCCCCTTCGAGGCTCCTTCCTCCCTCCTTCAAACCCTTGAGATCCTTGAAACCCTGACACTACGGAAAGAAAGAAAGAAAAGGAGGGAGGGAGGTTTACTTGGGACACGCACAGGAACTACAACAATAAAAAAAGGACATAAAACTAACAAAAGCATGAAAACATTAAAAAAAATAACATAATAGTAAAAACAAAAAACAAAATAGAAGACCTGTGTGAGGCCAAAAAGGCTCCTATCTCAGCATGATGCTGCGATATTTAATAAAAAAAAACAAATACCGCAGCGCTCGCATTCTGTTAGGGCCCGCTGTGACTGACTGCTACGGCGACTTTAAGTGTTTTGAGGTTAGGTTACAATAATTTGTTTTTCTCAAGAACGGTGCGTTACCTTTTCATGGGAGTGGTGCCAGGGGACAGGGGGTACCACCCCTCAACCTCCCACCCCTCTCCCAGCCCCCTTCTCCAAACGATACTAGATTTTACCCATTGAAGCTGAGAGTTGGAGCAATAACAATCAATAAGGTGAAATAGTGTCTACAACTTACCGTTTGGAGTTATTTATTAGGGTTTATTAGTTTTATTCCAAAGAACATTACGTTTATATCATTATGCGTTTATAAAATTATGCTTCATTATTATTATGCTAGTAGTATTTATGGCAACAAGCATTATGGCAAAATATTTATGCCTAATAATATTATGCGTAATGATCATTATGCTAAATTTTGTTATGCCAATGTAAATTATGACAATATATTTTATGCTTACATAATCAGCCTATATTGTTCCCACTGCTGGGACACAGGCCTCCTCTCTGTGAGAGGGAGTGGGCCGTAATCCACCACGCGGGCCCAGTGCGTGTTGGTAGATGTCACATGTCTTCGAATTTTTGGTTCGATGTTTTCCTTCACCGTTTTGAGAGCAGTGGTGATGAAATAATTTACACAAAGTAAAGCGCCTGTCTGGGTTCGAACCTACGACCTACAACTCGTAAGTCGCGGCCGTTACCAAAATCAAAAATCAAAATCAAAAGTCATTTATTCAAACTAGGCTGAAAATCAGCACTTTTCGAACGTCAAAGTTACATAAGACAGTCCCCCAAAAATGCCCGCCCTTCACCACTTCCTAGTGCTTTAGCTGGGAAGAAGAAGTGGTGGAACAAACTCCCCAGCAGCACGTCTGTCTGTTTAGTTATATAAACTTGATTCTATACAAATCGTATGCAAAGTAATTAACATTACGAAACAAAAAACATTGGATTAAATTACACACTTGCAATACGTTAGCTAACACACGCCAGTATACCACTGGGCCACCATTATGCTTATCATTAGTAAACCCTCGGAAAGCACGTTAAGCCGTTGGTCTCACTGTTATTTGTAGATCCTTACAGTCGTTACGGGATGTCAGAAGCCCGAAAGTCTGACAACCAGTTTTACCAAGGGGTATTGTGTTACCTAGTAACTGGGTTGTGGAGGTCAGATAGGCAGTCGCTCCTTGTAAAGAACTGGTATTTAGCCGCATCCGATAAGACTGGAAGCCGACCCCAACATAGTTGGAAAAAGGCAGGCAGATGATGATGAAGCAATCGATTATGAATTTCCTTAAAAATCATTAGGGATAAAAAGTGTGTTAGCCAATTGAGGTACGGGTACGTTAGCTGAATTCCGTTCCTTCTCTAGGTTTATGAACCTTTCCTTTATAGGGGCAGGGGAGGGACAGCCCCTTTTTTTTTGGGTGGGAAATTATTATCAAATAACTTCCTCGCTCTAGGCGGAGCGGGATGGTGTGTCAGACTCTTAGTGACTAAAACCCACCCGTGTTCCTTCCGTTGCCTGCGTTGCCAGGGGCCTCGGTAACCCTTCCGGACTTACCCGCGACTCGGCAGGCATCGGCCCTAGTGGATCCCTACAGAGGGACAGCCCTACAGTATTCAATAACAGGCTAGTATAAATAGATGCAATTTCCAGCGTAAGTGTATTTATTTCACGTCATATTATTACTCATAAAATAATAATATTGTCATTCCATATATCAGCTGAGTGGTACTTTAAAACTATTTTGAATAGATCACAGATAAACTTTGGCAATCAAAAATAGAGAAACAGTATTCGTATTATATGAACAGAATATTAATGAATATGAGTATGTACATTAAAACTAAAGTGTAATGAAATATTTAGGCAATAAGTAATAAATGTGACTACATACTTTGACTATGCGGGCTATTCTCGGAGTTTCTGTGAAAGATAAGATCAGAAATGAAGTTATCCGGAAGAGAACCGGAATTACCGCCATAGCCTGCAGAGTAAGCAAGCTGAAGTGGCAGTGGGCAAGCCATGTTTGTCGAATGACCGATGGCCGGTGGAGCAGACGAGTCCGCGGTCTCTACTCCAGTAGAGACCGCGTATCGGCAAGCATAGTGTGGGACGACCCCCAGCTAGATGGACCGACGACCTTAAAAAGGTGGCTGGGACTGACCTTTTTAAGGTCTTCTTTAAAGAAAAAGATACCTAGACCTGCAATGTTCACTAAGAGGCTAGTGATATGAAATGAAATAATTTATTCATTTAATTGATGTAAATGGGATATCTGAATCACGTTTCATCATCATCCGACTGACGTCCACTGCTGGACATAGGCCCCAAAGCACCCAAACCCCACCACTTCGATCGGTTCTGTGCTTCCCGCATCTAGCGGATTCCTGCAAACTTCACCAGGTCATCGGACCTTGTAGGAGGCCTTCCAACGCAACGTCTTCCGGTACGCAGACGCCACTCCAGAACCTTTTGGCCCCATCGGCCATCTATTCTCCGATCAATGTGGGGGCTGCCACATATGTTTAGCAATTCTTCGGGCTATGTCAGTTAGCCTTTTTTTTGTTTTTGTGGTGGGAAATAATCAAATAACTTTACCCGCTCTGGGCGGAGCGGGAGGGTATGTCAGACTCTTAATGACTAAAACCCACCCGTGTTCCATCCGTTGCCTGTGTTGCCAGGGGCATTGGTAACCCTTTTGTACTTTCCCGCGACCCCGGCAGGCATGGGCCTTAGTGGACCCCTACACTTGTGCTGACATCTCTTTGAGGCGCGCGTGGAACACAACGCGCCGTCGACCCGGGCCTGGTCTTCATCGGACGGTGAGCTACCCATTGCTACTCCATTACTACCATTCGTACTTTCCCGTGACCCCGTTATGTCGGTTAGCCTGCGATTCTCTTCATTTCTGATTCGATCATGTAGGGAAAATCGATAGTTTATACATATACTCATTAATAAAATGGTATACATAAAATATGTTCTATTATCATACGTAGAGGCACCATTACCACTGAGTGATAAAAACTTACCTAACCTATGTTTTTTTTATCATATGACTTAATTTGACATTTTTAATTGTTTTGTATGTCTTTGTATGGCTGAGCATAGAGCCTTTATTTGTACTGAAGATCCTGTAACCACCTATGTATCACAAATAAATGCCTATTCTATTATATTCTAAAAATGCTAGCAAGAATACGAGTCCTACGATATTTTGCCAAATTTATATAGTAAAATTCAGTCACATAGACCCATGGGCCTATTTAATAAAATCAGGAGATAGGCGACAATCCGACAATTCAAAAGTTTGGCAAGTTCCGATCAAACAATATTTTCTGCTTTACTAAACAGCACCTGTCGTGATAAATTGTAAATTTTATAATTTTTTGACTAAAATGTCGCAATTGCAATTTACCTTGAAAATGACAGATAGAAAATGATGATAAATCATAAAGATCTTCGTGGATATTGAAAACCTCTTTTTCAATTACCAATATTCATATAACATTCCATCAACAAAACTTTTCCAATAAAAAAAGATATTAACTGAAATACATGTTTCATGAAACGACCTATTTCTCGGGTTTCGATATTACTAACTTCTCAGTAACCTGGTCTTGAGCTCAACAGACTAGAATGTATTTAGGTATTATCTAAAACTTTTTGCTCCATTCCTAGAATATTAATTGTCAGCACTTCATACTTTTCGACCTTTCCAGTCTGCCAATCAGTCTTACCAAGGGGTATCGTGTTACCCAGTAACTGGGTTATGCAGTTCAGACAAGCAGTCGCTCCATGTAAAATACTGGTATTCAGCTACATTTTATTTATTTATTCATTTGCATAATGTACACTCAGTTACAGGCTAGGCTAAACATATGAGTACATGACCCTGTTAGGGCGCAGCAAGTATTACATTAGGTTAAATATTTAGTAGTTAACATTACATTACATTACATTCCATTACATTACATTGCATACCTGCTAGATAGTAATATGACAACATTAATTATTATTACTAATATATAATCGCTTAAACGAGTGCTCTTGTTTATTTATATTAATTAAAGTCATTTGAACTGTATAGTAATATTAATAAAATAATTTTATACGTAGATACTACCAAGGGGTATCGTGTTACCCAGTAACTGGGCTGTGCAGGTCAGATAGGTCGCTCCATGTAAAAAACTGGTATTCAGCTGTATCCGGAAAGACTGGAAGTCAACATAGTTGGGAAAAGGCTAGGCAGATGATGATGATACACACACACAAATTTATACTTTATGCTTTCAAAATCCGATTAGATCGGAAGCTGACCCAACATAGTAGGGAAAAGCTGAGCAGATTCGACTTTATAACTTTCTTGTTTCGTGCCAAAACTGTACTGAGAATATACCAGATAGATACCTACTATGTGCCAATAGAAAAATGCTTTAGATAGGTAAAAACTATTAAAAATCGGTCAAGTGCGTGTCGGACTACGCACAATGAAGGGTCCGTAGTTGGGAAGTTGGGATAAATGTATCCCAAAAACAAACTTAACATTGTACTTGAAAAACATGTTCTCCGATACATCGATATATGCCACGGTCAATTCTCCAACTGCAAATTTAAGTTAGTCGACTATCACTCGTTAACTTGTAAAGCCCACTTAGCTGTGATAGTTATTCTTTTAATTTCATTATATGTACTACTGCCATGATTTTTTTCACATCTCCATTTACAACCATTTAGCTGGCAGGGGGAGGGACACACTTGACTCTAACAAAAATTAGCTCTTTAATGCTTAATATTACGCATACGGTCTTGAATCGAAATGTGGTGTTGCGGAATCGAAAAATGTTGCAACATTTTTGGACGGTCTATCTAACGATACCCCACATTACGTGCAAGTGAGGTACAATAAAAACAAATGTTTTTCTAGATTTTATTTTAGCACTTTGTCGGCGTGATTAATATGTATACATATGCCAAATTACAGTCTTCTAGTACTAAGCCTCTCTGAGCTATAGCGAGGACAGAGAGACGGACAGACAGACGGACATGGCGAAACTATAAGGGTTCCTTGTTTACTACGGAACCTTAAAAACGCTTACACACGGCTACACGCTACGGCGGCGGTGGATGCGACACACGACTTAATCTAGCTTAGATGTATAAGTAGATCTAGAGATGAATCTAAAATTAATAAGCTGCTAAATTAACAGTGCTATAATTTTTTAATGTCAACACCTGTTAAATAAATTGTGAAATACCTATGTAGTTGTCAAATTTTACAGTCACAACTCTGAACACACATAACAATGGTACCCTTTTTTTTTTTTGGGTGGGAGATCATCAAATAACTTTTCCCGCTCTGGGCGGAACGGGAGGGTGTGTCAGACTCTTACTGACTAAAACTCACCCGTATTCCTTCGGTTACCTGTGTTGCCAGGGGCCTCGGTAACCCTTTGGTACCTTCCCGCGACCCCGGCTGGCGTCGGCCCTAGTGGACCCTACGCTTGTGTTGAGGACATCTCTTTGAGGCGCGCGTGGAATACAACGCGCCGTCGACCCGGGAACAATGGTACCCTATCTAATGAATAAAACAGGCAGTGGGCAGCGGTGACAGGTACTCTGCGCGGCGCTAGCAACTGTAAATTTTGTGTTCAGTCTTCAATCAGACACGATTGTTATTTATTAGAGTTGATATATTTAACTGCCGAGTTCGTAAATTGTACATTTAATTAGTGTTAAATAAAGACTGATCTTCATTACGATGAAAAGTATAAAAAATGAGAATTAATTATGTTAACAGCAATCTGTTTGTGTTAAATATGCAATAGTTGTTAAAAATTACTACTAATTTTAAGTGTTACGATGAAAGTATGAAAGAAATGTGTTTAAATTTAACGGTTGATAAATATAACTACTAATTCTAAGTGTAAATTATTATTAGCATTGGCATTTAGCAGTGTTATTATTTTTTAACACCCATCTCTAAATAGATAATTTTCCACTCTGTTCTCGGCATTTTGTTTTGTTTTGTTTGATTGTTGTCATTTGCCAGTGTCGCAACGCGGAATGTGTACCTATTGTCTTGTCTTTGACCTGCCCCGACATCAAGCAATAGACAACATTGTCAATGTTGTCTATTGCTGTCTATTGCATACAGGCTTTTGGCTACTTTTTTCTTATTTTTATTTCTCGATTATATATACACAATTTAAAAGCTAATAGTCTTAAAATAATAATAATAATATGTACAAGTATGTTTTTGGCTACTTTGTATTAGTGTGTATTTTGTTTATTTATTTTTTTGTTAGGTGTGTTTGTGCAGAATAAACAATTTACTTTCTTTTTTCGCGACCAACTTGGATAAGCACTCGCTTGGCTCGCGCGCGGTTTGTGTAGTAGAGCTATGCTAAAAGAAGCATAAACAAAATACAATCGACTATCAGCTCTTCGAGTCATACCTCACCGGGACGCCATGGCGATGTTGCCAGGTCGCACTGCCAACAAATGTGGACAGCTTTAAAGTGGGTGGCTCACCTTTTATCAAATATCTTTTCCTGCTCTGGGCGGAGCGGGAGGGTGTATCAGATTCTTACTGACTAAAACCCACCCGTGTTCCTTCCGTTGCCTGTGTTGCCAGCGGCCTCGGTAATCCTTTCGAACTTTTCCGCGAAGTGGGTGGCTGCGTCCGCTTGGTTACGCAGCCAACGCGACCTGGCTGCACCATATTGGCGTCCCGGTGAGGTATGGCTCTCAGTGGAAACTATGGAATAATTAATATCTCGTAGTTTTTAACCTTTGGTGGGCTTAAAGGATAACCATCGTAAACTTTAGTTTCTATTTTGTGTATTAATATTTGATCATATGGGTCTGAGCTCGGAGTTCAATTAACTCGAGAATTCATAAATATTATATTTATGTGTAATAACACGTTAACTTAATGGGGGCTTGTGGCTAAGTAATGACAGCCGCACGGATCGATCGATCGGGTTAAGCTACGCTTGCCGCGGTTGTTCCGTGGATGGGTGACCATCTTTACATACCAAGACCCCTCCGTGCCTCGGAAAGCACGTCAAGCCGTTGGTCCCGGGTTACGGGACGTCAGAAGCTCGAATGTCCGACAACCAGTTTTACCAAGGGGTATAGGTAGTGTTACCCAGTAACTGGGTTGTGGAGGTCAGATAGGCAGTCGCTCCATGCAAAATACTGGTATTCAGCTGTATCTGGTAAGACTGGAACCCGACCCCAACATAGTTGGGCAAAGGCTAAGCAGATGATGATGAACACGTTAACATAATATTTTTGTAGTGTCAATCTTTGTTTAAGAGATGCTCCCCTAGCATTGCTTGGGTTAGAAAATCAGGTTAGAATTTAAGACCATAACGTCGGTCTTTTTTTTTTTTGGGTGGGAAATCATCAAATAATTTCTCCCGCTTTGGGCGGAACGAGAGGGTGTGTGAAATGTTCTTAGTAGTCTCAGTAGTTTTCTGACTGTATTTTTTATATCTCGTCTATCTTTCTGTGGAAGCGATTTCGTGAAAAAGGACGGAAGTGTATAGCAGGAAGTAACAGCTTGAACATGGAATAAGTAAGTACTAGGTAGTTCAGTTAGTTTATAATAGCTTAAATGTAATTAGCGTACTCATGGATTGTAAGTAGAGGGGGTCGAACTTCGACCAGTTTGCGACCACTAGTAATGAATAATTATTCGAGTAGTATTTAGGTTTTTTTTTAATTCTGAGGTTAATTTCAGTCGCTGCTCAGTTGCTTAGTACCAAGGCGAGGTGTCAGATGTTACACATCACAATTATGTGACTACTGTCGGCTCGCTCGTATGTAGGGTTCCGGACCTAAAAAGGACAAAACAGAACCCTTATAGGATCACTTTGTTGTCCGTCTGTCTGTCTGTCCGTCTGTCTGTCTGCCCATCTGTCTGTCTGTCCATCTGTCTGTCAAGGCCCTTTAACTCGGGAACGAGTGGAGGTAGCGAGTTGAAATAAAAACCATATACTCAAGTCCATATGCTGAAGTGGCAGAGGGCTGGCCATGTTTGTCGAAAGACCGATGGCCGGTAGAGCAGATGAGTCCTGGAGTGGAGACCGCGTATCGGCAAGCACGGTGTGGGACGCCCGCTCCCCAGCTAGATGGACCGACGACTTTAAAAAGGTGGCTGGGACAGACTGGATGCGGAAGGCGGTGGACAGGGTGTTGTGGCGCAGCATGGGAGAGGCCTATGTCCACGATGGACTATTATAGGCTGAGTTGATTGATTGATAAGTTGACTCAAGTCTACAGTCCCTTTGTGAAAAAATCAAACTTCTAAGTTAACGTTAAAAAATATACGGCCGTTTATGCCGCAAAAAACGTATGTTTCGACACTCTCAGAGCAATCAAAATTTATAGGGTACTTTCCGTTGACCGTTGTTATACTAAAAGTACAGGATAAATCTGAAAACTATACATTACGAATGTATAGTTTTCAGATTTTTTCAGATTAAATCATAAAAAATATAGTCTTTATTTAAAGTATGTAATCAATCATAGAGATTAAGCAACGGTATGCGCGCTCATAATTGTATTTATAATATTTACAAATTTGTACGGAACCCTCGGTGGGCGAGTCCTCGCACTTATTCGGTTTTTTTTTCTAAAGTTAGAAAAAGGCATTGCAGAGACAGATAATAATTGTTATTAATTTTGATTAAGACACCGATTGCAAATATACAATACATAGCCATTTAAAAACTGTTTTTACTGAAAAAGTAATAAACTTTTTGCACAAAATATTATTATGTGTTATATTCTAAAAGCTTCTTACTAAATGCTACCATTCAGAGGCACAAAGATTACATAAAGAAGTCAAGCAGAATCACAAACAAACTTATTTGAGTGGGTAATTACTTAGATAGCTACTTATACAATGTTGTTTTAAGCTTATAATGCTTGTAAAAGCTGATAATAAGTCTAGACAAACTTGTTAAAGTAAAGTCTATTTAAAGATATTAATTTTAACTTATGGAACACTGGCTATTAACCTGTAGAATATATAATATTATTTTTCAGAAAATGAAAGAGAGAATCTGTACAACTAAATAACCTCGAAGTAACTGTTTATAGTGTATGTTTATGTGAAGACTATGTGGATTATTGTATTTTTTTCTTCCTGTTAGTTTTAATCTTGGTCTGGCAGTTTGAGTCATTTAAGCGGCCTACCCAAATGTCCTTTCTTTGGTATTGTTCGTCGAATCGTCGCGCTAGTCTGCACGAGCCTTAAAATCTTTCCTATCGCTTTCTGTGGAAGTGATTTCGTGAAACGGGACGGATGTCTGTAACAGGAAGTGACAGCTTGAGTATGGATTATGTAACTACTTTTAAGAGCATGGAATTTGTAAATACATAATAGCATGGAATTAGAGTACTCATGGATTGTAAGTAGAGGGGGTCGAATTTCGACCAGTGGGCGACCACTAGTAATGAATAATTATTCGAATAAATATTGCAGTATTTAGCATTTTTAAATTCTGAGGTTAATTTCTGTCGCTGCTCAGTTGCTTATTACCAAGGTGAGATGTCAGATGTTACATCATATGTGACTAATGTAAGGCTCACTCGTTTTTTTTTTTCAAATAAGAACTACGTAGCCGGCAAAATGATCGAGCACTAAAGCCATAATGAAAATCGATGTCGAACCAACATAGCATTTCATAAGTCTCTGATTACGGCTCTTCCTAAACTAGGGGATTCTATGAAAGGAAATGTGCGTATAAGCGGTTTCCTGTCTGTCAATAAAAAGAAATGGAAGAGAAAAAATACTCTCCATAAAACATATATTTTATGTTTGTTTTGGACGTAATATAGAAAAATAGCTTTACCTAGTGACTTCACCCACGTGGAGTTTGAAAATCCCACGTGAAGATACTACCAAATCAAATCAAAAGTCATTCAAAATAGGCTGAGAATCAGCACTTTTCGAACGTTAAAGTTACATAAGACAGTCCCCCAAAAATGCCCGCCCTTCACCACTTCCTAGTGCTTTAGCTGGGAAGAAGAAGTGGCGGAACAAACTCCCCAGCAACACATCTGTCTGTTTAGTTATTTAAACTTGATTCTATACAAATCGTAAGCAAAGTAATTAACATTACGAAACACAAAACATTAAATTAAATTACATACTTGCCATATGTTAGCTAGCACACGCCAATATACCAACAAAACAATGAAAACTGTACTCAAGCAGATAAAAATTATAACATGAAAAAAACGTAAACAGAACTTAATACCTAAATAAAAGCCTCAAGGCATAAAGGGCGTGCCCGCTTACATAAGGCTATTGCTGTAACTCGAAGTGAGAAATGATAAACTAGCACCATCGAAGTAAAATAAATAAACAACTACTAAATAACAATTAAAACCATGATCAGCAAGAAATTCTATGTCCTCAAATCAAATCAAAATATTATATTTCACATAAACACACATACATTGGCACTTATGAAACGTCAGAAGCTAGGTGCAATTGGTCGTTTGCTATGAAGCAGTGCTGGCAATGGCAAGAAACTCCACGGTTACTCTTTTAAAAATAATTGGCTGTTACAATGTTTTCGAATTACAGTGATAACAGGTATGGGAGAATAGTCTAGGCCTGTAAACAAGTACCAGTTACTTAAGAAAAAAATAATGGTCTATTAATCTACAGTTTAATAAGTCTACAACGTTCTCACATTCACAAAATATGAAATAATCTATAGGTACAAAATATTAAAAATAAAAACCAAATGATATGATTGCCATTACAACTGTAACAAATCTCAATTAATATCCTGTCCACAAAATAAACAGTTGAAATTAAAATTGTAGGTATACAAGGTGTCGTTTTGCATCCTTGTCAAATTCAAGGAGTTTACTATGCTAATGATTCTCGACACGAATCAATAATAAAATAAGTAGGTCATTTTTTTTTTATTTTAGGAAATCGTCCTTTGTGGGACACGCATGTTAAAACGCGGCCCGTGTAATACCACACTGTAACTGCCCTTTTACACACACACTACCACATACGCAATGGGGTGATTCTGTTCTGTGAAAGTGGTGTAATCTAAGATACTGTCAAACTTAAAAAAGTATAAAAACGACTATGTGTTAACTATTATGTATTATATTTTTATGTATTATATTATTGAGCAGGTATCGTAATTTTATATGATTATATGTCTTTCATAGCAGCCTCCTGAAATTTGACGAGGATGCATAACGACACCTTGTATAATGTCAAATAATGAAAAGATTATGTCAAGGATTATGTTCTAGCTCAGGGCATGGTCTATCCATGTACCCATGCAAATCCAAGGCGTGAAAAGGTTACAGATAGACAGAGTTTCTCTCGCGTTTATAACTGAGTAGCGATTTTTATAACAGCATGTGTACTGTTTTTTTCTATGTATTCTTAATTTCAATTTATTACGTATTCAGAGAGAGCATGTGTGCTCGATAATGTGAGAGCTCTGGTATAATATACATTATCCTGTAATGTATCTCATTGGTAATCCTTAAATAAATAAATAAATAGAGTATAGAGTATGGATTAGTATTTTAGTATACATACTTTTTATACATACTATAGGGACCGTCTTGTTGTTCTAGTAGACGCAAACGTAACTGCCGAGTGTGGCGTCCTAGGTTTGATTCCCAGGTCGGGTGTAACGTTGTTGCCTTGCAGGTAGAAAAAAAACAACTTATTGTTGGAAGCAAGGTACATCTGTTTAATTAAAAGTATATAAATATGATTACAAAATATTTAATATTTAAATATGTTAACGTGAGTTCCCGATATCGAGCGCGTGTGAAGTTCTAGCCCGCCTAAAGAAAAACCACTATCCTGGTAGTTCCCAGAACGTAGGTGACTGGTGGCAGCCAAGTAGGTAGGTTGGTCTTCCAACGGCGGTTAAGGCAGCTTGTAGGGTCGACCAGCCTCAGCCCTCGCAGCGACGGTACCAAAAAACTCCGGTACGGAAGAACCCTGGAATTTCCGGAATTGGAAATTTTAGAAAATGACCGAATTCATGCTACTGACTGCAACATCCTGACAACCGTTGAACGTGGAATCTACGGTGGAAAGCGGCGTTCTAGCATCAATTAGCTATCCAGATGAAGCAGTCTAATCAGCGTGGTACAATTTTAAAAGCATGATGAATGACTAGCAGAAAAATGATAACTAGTGATGTAGGGTAGGTGAGAAAAAATATAACAAAATTTTATATCAGAATTTACGGATACATAACCACCTCCTACTAATCAAAACAAAGAATACATTTAAAGGAAGAAGATAATTATTTAAAAAGTAACTGTTATGATCCGTTACACCTATGTTACGGTCACTCGGTAAAATCACAAAGTTAAGGTAGTGTTTAAAATGACGATCACAACCAACACACTAACGTAAAAACCACATCGGCAATTCGAATGACATGAAGCTGATTATAGCAAACAGCGTATATTTTTAGCAAGTCATGCAGCGAATACTTAAAACTAGTTATTATAAGTTTTGCAACACTCACCCGATTTGGGGTTACACTGAATTAAATATTATTTAATTTTAATAGATGTAGCACACACTTTTGAACTTTGCAACTTTTCAAAATGTTGTTCGTTGCGTAAAGATGGTAGTGGCAGGTACAATTAATAGATCGCTAGACACGGTCACTCTGCTCCGTAGTGTCAAGTCAAGCCGCCGGTCGAGATTGTTCCACGGACCGCTGGAAGTGCGCGAACTTTAACGACGCGCATGGAGAGGGGAGACGCCTACCAACAAACCAGTTTCGTGCGCGAAGCTCGCCATAATATTTTATAAAACTGATTGGAATGTTTAGTTATTTATATATCAGTTGCAAGCGTAAACTATTCATTAAGTAGGTTTGCAAATAATTAATAATTATAGATATAATCAACGTATAACGTTACACGGGCCAAGTAATTAGTTAGTTTTTGTATTAGGAAATTCTCAGTAGCAGCACGGAGGATGTGGGCCCGTTGAATGCCAATGTGTTCGCCCTATTAGATAGCTACGAAACTAACACAGAACTGGACAAATGTGGGAGTACACCACTGTTTATCCCTTCGGAGATAACTGGCGAGAAGTTATGCACATGTGAAGGGAGAACTTGTTATGAATTTCCATCAGTTCTAATAACTAAATATTGTTGTTGATAAAGTTTCGATTTTGTCCGAAGCAAATACTTAGGTACTTATTTGCTGCAGATAATGCAACGTGCGTAATAGTGCTAATCAAAAATATCCTGTCTGTTGCTAAAAATAAGATAATTCCTCTCCACACGTGGGTGTTATCTTTTACCTAGCGATAATTCTTACTTTATAATAAACTAGCTTTTTGTGTGGGATGGGAAATTATCAAATAACTTGTCCCGCTCTGGGCGGTGCGGAAGCTTGTGTCAGACTCTTACTGACTAAAACCCACCCGTGTTCCTTCCGTTGCCTGTGTTGCCAGGGGCCTCGATATCCCTTTAGGACTTTCCCACGACCCCGACAGGATAATAAACTGGCTTGGTCCTGCGATTCCGCCTGCGTGGAGGTCGGAAATTATCCTACTGGATCATTCGTCACATTTCTTCTAAATCCGTTCAGCCGTTTTAGAGTGAAAGAGTAACAAACAAACAAACAAATTAGTTAGTACCAGTCTTTATCCACCAACCCGCACTGGGCACGCGTAGTGGATTACGGCCACTCTCACCGAGAGGCCTGTGTCCCAGCAGTGGGAACATTATAGGCTGATTATGATGAGACTAGTCTTGTAGTCGTTTACGTCTTGTCTTGGGATTTTAGTTATAGTTTGAGAGTAAAAGTCTTATAAATTTTTCGATGTTTTAATTTCTTCAATCTCTTTTTTACTGGGAACCGTTATGAAATCGTTGTTTAACCTTTTGACCACCACAGTCATGTATAGATGACAGAGTAAAATGTGCCCAGCACGCCACGGTCACGCACGACTACATGACAGCTTTTAAGGAATAATTTGTAGCTTGGCGCCGAGGGCACGTCTTTGCTTTTTTGACGTGGCGTTCAATAGGTTAAGAGGTTGACAGCTAAAGCGCGGTCACTGTCAGACTGCGAGAAAAGAAAGAGAAGCGCGATGACATAACGCTGATAATTTATTGCAAAATATGAAGCAATTATCTATTTACAAAAAATATATTGATTGTATTAAAAAAAAAATTCTTATGCTAATATGTTGCTTGTAGAATAATCTGACCAAAAAAAACAGAATTGTTGCATGTAGATTAGTATGGTTTTAAATCGTTAAAAGAAATTTTGAAAGGTATATTCGTGATTTTTTTCTATATAATCAAATTAGTTATATTTTCTTTTCTTTTTCTTTTTTTCTTTTTTAAAAACACACTATTTACCTAGCATATATCCTAAAGAATATCAAATATTTTTTAATGTTGTTTACTGCTGAGGATTATATAATTTTACACATTATAAAACTTGCGTTTAGCTCCTGTAGTGCCCTTAAATTAAAGCCGCTTTAAAATGAGTTCAAACGATATCTCTGATTTTATTTATAAAAACAAATTAAACGTAGGACCAAAAGCGAGCTTTATTTTCTTATCTGTACCTACATCCATACTAATCAATAAAATTGAAGTTTCTGTTTTTAATGTCAAAATAATAGCTCTTATTTACTAAATGCTTATGAAACTATTACTGTTTTTATTTAAAAAAACAGAAACAAAAAACAAAACAGAAATTCTTTGTCTTTTGTTCCGGATAATCTCCGATCTGAGCAGTTGAAGGAGCGAGTTGTTGTAGGTCGTAGATTCGAACGCAAACAGGCGCTTTACTTGTTGTTAATTAATTCAACACCACTGCTGTGAAAACGGTGAAGAAAACATTGTAATGAAACCGGCATGTCCTAGGACCAAAAAAATCGAAGACACGTGACATCTACCAACCCGCACTGGGCCCGCGTGGTGAATTACGGCCCACTCCCTCTCACCGAGAGGAGGCATGTGCCCTAGCATTATAGGCTGATTATATAATCTCCGAAACAGCTGGACAAATTTTCACTAGCGAATAGCTGAAGTTGAAAATAGTAACATAGGATACTTTTATTTTAGAAAAAGCCATGTGGTTGGAGACGCGGTTACGGCTAGTTATTTTGCCAAAATATATGCGTCTAAAAGTATATATTTTATATATCAGCATCTTCTTTTAAAAGTAGATGCTAAACTTTCTAAGTGCCTCTTATAATCTGAATAATTCGCTAAATTATCCATTTACGAGTATTAACTCAGATTTTCAGCAAACAAAACGGTGTCTAAACATAAAAATAGCCTTCAATATAAGCTGGACTTATCCCCGTCTGAATCTCGTCAGCTATTCGTTTGGGATTCGCGGCGTTTATCACGATTGTATCCTTGTTTATAGCTGCTGGATTAGAGCAGTGTTGAAATGTGGAAACATATGGACGAAAGTTGCAATGGAATGGCGAAAATTGGAACTCTATTTTAATGCAGAGGAGAGGCTTACGAGTATTTACATCGATTACGAGTATTAAAAATAGAATATTAAGACTTAATATAAGCATACATAATCAGCCTATAATGTTCCCACTGCTGGGACACAGGCCTCCTCTCTGTGCGAGGGAGTGAGTCGTAATCCACCACGCGGGCCCAGTGCGGGTTGTTAGATGTCACATGTCTTCGAATTTTTGGTTCTAGAACATGCCGGTTTCCTCGCGATGTTTTCCTTCACGTTTTGAGAGCAGTGGTGATGCAATAATTTACACTAAGTAAAGCCTGGGGCCGAACCTACGACTCGTAAGTCGCGGCCGTTACCACTGAGCTACCACTGCTCACAATAATAATATAAGCATAATTATATTTATTTATTTATGAAACTTGCAAGTAAAAAAATACTGAAATAAGGTGGTAGGTATTAATGCCGGAGTCATTTACTACCAGTCAACTTTAGAGTGATGTAGAGACAAAACATGGCAGGTGCAACATACGTTATATAGGTATTCGTTGTTAAATTATCTGCAAAAAAAATATCTCGGCCTTATCAAAAAAACTTAGACAGTTAAATTGTTCAACGCGTGTCTAATGTCAGTCTTATACGGAAATCCTTTAAGGGGACTACAGGACCTGAACGCAATTTTTTTAAGTTTTATAATGCCTAAAAGTATATGATACACTGCAGTAAACTAAATCAGAAAAATATATGATATTCTCTAGGATATATGCTAGGTACATAGTGTGTTGAAAATGTAATATAACTAATTTGATACGATAGAAAAAAATCACGAAAATACCTCTAAAAATTTCTTTTAACGATTAAAAACCATACTAATAAACATGCAATAATTCAGATTTTTTGTCAGATTATTCTACAAGCAACATATTAGCATAATAGTGTTTTATTTTTTTTATACAATTTAGAACTTTTTTGTAAATCGATAATTGCTTCATATTTTGCAATAAATTACCAGCGTTGTGTCATCGCGCTGCTCTTTCTTTTCTATGCAGTTCGACAGTGACCGCGCTTTAGGTGTTGTCGGCCTCTTAAATATCGTACTTAACTGCGGTTTAACCTAAACCACTGTTAAACACGGTGGTATTGAGGTAAGAACATTTTTTGCAAGATTTTATGTTGTCAGCAACATTTTTGGTTAGTACAAAAATATTTTTTATGAAATATATTTTTCGCATTATGGGTGGCAGAGATGCGAAGCATCGGGTCTTGTTCACAATCCGACATAGTTAAGATAGATGTGGGCACTGGAGTTGGTACTTCGACGAAAAGATAATTCGAATTAAAATAACTTTAATAAACTAGAGATTAACAAACGAAAAAAACACGTGCGTTGGTAGTGAGCGTTTGCCAAGACTGTCCGAGGTGGACTGTCGACTAGGTATGGCGATCTGAGTTCGACTAATCGAAGAATCGATTTCTTAAGCCATAAAAAAATCGATCAAATTAATCGATATTAAATAATTAGTACTGAATCGATCCAGTGAATCGACATTTCACCCTAGAGAATCGAGATTCTATTTTTTCTGTTTTGATAAGATATTTGCCTATACCTTAAAATATTTGCAATTAGTTGAATGTGAATGTACTACCCAGACACATGTAAAGAAATGACAAAAAGTCGCTAGATAGTTGAGTACTCAGTTTCATTCGTCGCAATAAGAAAGATAAATAATAGTCGAAAGTCGAAAACTACTTAAGCACAAATAAAAACGTAAACAGAAATTAATACCTAAACAAAAGCCTCCAGGCATAAAGGGCGTGTCTACTTACATTAGCTGTAACTTAGTCACTAATGATAAACTAGGACCATCGACGTAAAATAAACAAACAGTGAATTACTAATAAAAATAACAATACCATTATCAACGGTTTACGCACCACAAAAATATACTTCGAGCTAAGTCATAAATCTAACTTCTTAACAAGATAAAGACTACTAAAATACTAACCAATATTGTTACAATAATATTTTGCGGCAGAAATATTGTATTTATGTTTCTCATGAACCCACGCGTTTGATTTTATTACCGCATTAACCAAAGAATATCAAATTAATGACCCGATATTAATCAGAACAGACTTTAGTACCATTAATTGAGAATGATAAAGAGTGTTTTCTTAGAGGAAGTATTTAAGCTTGGGGACAATGAATACCTACCTAAGTTTTAAGCTAATGTTTCAATTTCAAATAGCCTTAGCAATCTTAAAACTAGTTTTACAATTTATTTAAATTAAAGGTTTATTTATACGTCAGAATTCTTTCCCGAAATTCCAGATTGTATTGCTTTTTAGCATAGGTCTCCCCCAGGCTTTTCTATAGCTCATGTTTGTGAGTTTTTCTCCTCCATGCTCTCGCAGTACTTTTCAAGTCGTCTTCCCATCTTTGAAAATCAAAAGTCGTTTATTCAAACTACGCTGAGAATCAGCACTTGTCGAACGTCAAAATTACATAGATAGTCCCCCAAAATCACCTTTCAGTACTTCCTAGTGCTTTAGCTGGGAACAAGAAGTGGTGCAACAAACTCTCCAACAGCACAGCTGTCTATTCAGTTAGAAAGAATACTGGATTCTGTACAATAGTATACAAAATAATTTATACTACGCGCAACACAAAACATTAAATTATTAGCAATATGCACATGCCACTATACCAACAAAAATCTAGCCATATTTGAGTGAAGGAGGCAACGACCCCCGACGCTACCGCAAGCAGTGACATGTAAGGGAGCATGACGAACTTTGTTAAGGCTCCTACATAGTGGCGCGACTTGTCACGCGACGCGACGCGACACAAAGACACCGCGTGTAGCGCTACAAGCGGTGCCTTTGTGTCGCGACAAGTCGCGCCAGTATGTAGAAGCCTTTATGGTTGTCTTCTTTTCCTCTTTCCTTCTCTGGGATACCATTATTTTACGTCTCTAGCCCATCTTCCATTTTTTGTAAAACGGAAGTTAACACGTTCGCGGACACTTTTCTTGATTTTGTAACCCTATCTTGACACAAGATTTTTGAATGAAAGGCTTTAGCCGTACTGTCACCGGTAAAAAAGGAAAAGTATTTAAATAAGACAGCACCGGCCATAGCCTTCGCCAATGCCTTCTACAATGGCCGCTGCTATGAACGCTGCGTAAGTGTGAGTGCGCACACAAATGTTCCAAGTAGTAGTACGTTGGAAGCGGTAAAAAGACATGTTATGTGACACCTAGCAATTCGAATAATTTAATTTGGGGGCACTTGATGATGAACTATATGGTAGCAGTATGGAAATTCGTCTGCTAAAGCAGTTGTGCTTCTAGAGTACAAAAAAATACCGAAGCGTATAACCGGCGCGTCATTCTGCGCAAGTTCCTAATGAATGTCATAACCGGCGTGTCCGTCAACGTGTTAATGTTTTATTATGTAGGTTGGTGAATTTATTTATACCTATCTATAATATTTATACATTATCATTATAAATTAAAATCGCTTTTCGTGTCTTTCTTTGATACGGTTTTCACCACCTTTTAGATCATTTGTTCCGGAAATCTTATGTGTATACCTATAGAATGCATTATTATTAAACTTACATTATGTATCTTAATTTAATCGTGATGATTTATCAAGTCGTAAATTCGGTCAAAGCAGGGGCATGTCGCTAGTTAAATATATCTACTTCAGGTTCCAAATAAGAAGTAAAAAATAAGCTTTGGTTTTTTAAAGATTTGGTAATAATTATTAATACCGTAATGAATCGCTCCTCTGAAGAGTTATTTCAACAGACTGAAATATTAATGTTTTAATGCTGACTGTACAGTTTCACAGACGGCACAGGTCACAGGTTAAAAAAAACAATAAAAAACCACTAACAGGTATAAAGAATTTTAACTTTATAGGTTTCCTCTGAAAAGCTTATCAACGAAAAATCATCAGTTTTGGAATAAAATGTATGTGTCGCAATATACATTTTATTCCAAAACGGATGATTTTCAATGAATTCAGGAAATATCTCTTCTTTTTATAACGAAATTAATCCAACTAACTACCGCATACCGTGTGGCTTCTGCATGGTATTTAAAGTCCGGCCGAAAATGATTGTTTGCTGCCAGCTGAAAACTGAAAACTATTTCTTAAAATTTTGTTTGACAATAAGTTTTTATTTGGAAATAGTAAATGAAACGCAGTCTCAGTATTTAAACATTATATTTACGTTTATGCTTAAATAACACGAAACTTTAGTCTCAAAGACATAAATATTTATTAATAATAAAAAAATCGAATGTTTAGATTGAGAGAAATGCGTTTTTTCTGCATATTCACAGATATTGTGCTTTTGTTTTTATCGATTTTCCCTGAATAAAAGAATTGTTTTGTATTGTTAAGTATTGATTTGCCGGTACTTCATAATTTTTAAATAATACCTACTTACTTTTTACGGCCAACAACGAAAATAGCCGAAAATTTATTTTGGCCGAAAATTGCCAAAGACCGAAAACGAAACTCGGTCGAACTCCAACTTTAGTTAAATTAAATGGCTTCCAGGGCTATTAAAAAGTCTATACCAATAAAAACCTGCTGCTCTATACATTTATGTTCGCATATCTCGACAAAATGTAGGGAACGGCTGGTTTATTTTTCGCGTTTTCTGGTTTTGTCCCGTAATAAAAGTTGTTTATGAGTACAATAAGAGGGTAAGAGGTTTTCAGTTATTTCAATTGCAACTTGTAAATTTTCTCTAGCAGGGTTTAGGTTAATATTTAAAGTCCTTACGAACGAAGTTGTGAGAACAGCTAGTAGAGCAAGGATAAATAAATAAAAGGTAGTATTTATTGTTGCATAAAACAAACTTTTTTTCAACAGAATTCTGACGGATAGGTTATTTAATTTTTCACAACCGACAAGCACTGTGTCTGTATGAAAATAAATAACCCTTCAACAAAATGCATGCAAACTAAACGGCAGGAAACTCATTCGATTATAAACGGACGCGGAAAAAATTGTTGTGATTTTCATTAGTTTTTATCATCAGTCAGATTTTTTCCAATTACGTTTGACTTGGTTAAAGATATTGTCAGATGCGGCCAAATATTGGTATTTTATAAAGTAATTCTTTACCTACTGTAAAAATATATTTAAATTTATAATCAACTATAACTGTTATTTGTTTACTTACTGACAATTCAAATTTTAGAAAATAGTAAACAAACGTTTAAGTTATTTAGACAACAATTTTTTTTTTTGTTTTTCGTAATTTTTATTTCAATAAATTTTAAATTAAAACAATTTTTTTTGTGTGGTCACCACAGATAAACACATTTATGGGACTTCATAGTCGTTTCTCTTACGCCATTTCGTGGGCAGATGTGGCATCTTCCCCTTTTTCTTGTTTGAAACCAAAATTTGAACTAGAGTAGTAGTCGCGCGGGGTTGCAGCGACCCCAACCACTGCCTTACAACACTTCTGATCACTTGTGCTGCGCGGATGACACCTGAGGCAGGAGGGGTTAACGAGCTAGGAAACTGGCAAAAAGTTGGTTCTACGCGCGCCACAAAGAGGCACAAGTGTAGGGGTCCATTAGGGCCGATGCCAGCCGAGGTCGTGAGAAAGTCCGAAAGGGATACCAAGGCCCCTGGCAAAACAGGCAACGGAAGGAACACGGGTGGGTTTTAGTCAGTAAGAGTCTGACACACCCTCCCGCTCCTCCTGCTCCTCGCGGGAGAAGTTATTTGATAACTTCCCAACCAAAAAAAAAGGTTGGTTATAACCATTCTTAAAACTGACTACAGTGAGCGAGTTGTAAATCAATTGATATCTAAGTTGCAGGCTAGTCCTTCCATCCCAGGCCCTAAAATAAAAATCGCACGTACCCGTCCAAACTAATCTCCCGTATGTTCCACACTCAATTGCTCGTTAAGGTAATGCCCTGTTATCTGCAACTTATCTTTTACAAAAATCTTCAATACTCACTTCAGTTATCGCCCTTTTTACAGCGTCTTAGATTTTCTTCCGTTCGTGAAACAACGGATTTGGGTATTTAAATGGGGTTGGTTTATTATTTCGGGCATTTTCTGCCATCTCATTTGCATTTATTCGCTGAAATTTGGTTTTATTACGATGGAATGTGGCTGCCAAAAGGTACTAAGTTACTAGGTACTAGTTTGAAAAACTTAGGATTGGTGCGTACGGCATATTTTTTATTTCTAACTAGCTGCTGCTTCCGTCTTCACCTGCGTGGCTTTTTCTAAAATAAATCTAGTTACTCCTTATAATATCAGCTATCTGCCTGTGAAAGACTCATCAAAATCTGTCCAGCTGTTTTGAAGATTAGCCGGATCAAACAGAAAAACGGATAGACAGACAAAAAATTACAAAATTGATAATTATTTTTGTTATAACACATATACTTTCATATTATTACGCATCTAGTAAAAAGCTGTTATTTTGACACTACAAACAGACACTTCAATTTTATTTATTTGTATAGGCAATGAGGATAAAACTGCCACTTGCTCGCTTCAGATGTCGCTACTATCCAACGTCTTTTTTTTTTGGTGGCAAATTATCAAATAACTTATCCCGCTCTGGTCGGAGCGGGAGGGTGTGTCAGACTCTTACTGACTAAAATCCACCCGTATCCCTTCCTGTTGCCTGTGTTGCCAGGGGCCTCGGTAACCCTTTTGGACTTCCACGCGACCCCGCTAGGCATCGGCCCTAGTGGACCCCTACACTTGTGCTGACATCTCTTTGAGGCGCGCGTGCAACACAACGCGCCATCGACCCGGGCCTGGTCCTTATCGGATGGCGAGCTACCCATTGCTCACCGTCCGCAAGCCCGCGCCTACGGTGGCCGGAAATCCGCCCGGGATTCTCGACGCCCAGGGCATCTCCTGCGGCGCCTAGGGGCGAGAGGGCGCGAAATTTGCCTTTCCCTCAACCGTCCCGCCTCCTCCTTCGCGAGCATTACTGCTTCGCAGAAGGAAGTGACGGCTGCCCATGCCTACTCGCTCCGTACCATGACCTGTACCAGGGCCGGACACGAGAGATCTCCGCCACCGATCGCCTCCACGAAGACACGGCTGTGCTCTGCCCAAGCCAGGCAGAACTCCACCGTGTCCTCCGGGCGATCCATACAGTGGTGACACCCGGGCATTTCCTCCCGCCTTATCCGACACAGAAACCTCCCGAAGCTGCCGTGTCCGGTGAGGACCTGCGTCAGACGGAAGGTGAGGATGCCGTAGTGCCTCTCTAGCCACTCGTCAAACTCTCTAGCCACTTATCACCGCTAAGAATTTGACAGCTAGCTGTCACTATCCATATTTTTTTTTCTAAACAAGTGACTTCTTTTACGAATAATTATTTATTTAACTTGTGAAGCCCAGCGCGTATCCTATTAGTGGAACATAAACTGTGTCTCATTAGCTGTCCTTGACCAATATATGCCCCGTTGCGCAACTGTTGACTGCAAAAATACGGGGACCATGTATTTGCAAAATATGTTATAAGACGAAAACAGTGGGAGAAAGCTCTCCCAAAAAAAATGGAAACCCGATAAGTATTTCGTCGAGATTATGTGCTGTCCTTTTGAAACCTGAAGAATTTTATGGAAGAAATTCGTATATACAGGTCCCAAGAGAACTAAGTTGGTTTTCTTTATGTACGCCTGTACATCACAAGTGCCTACTTGTGATGTGAAAATAGGTAAAATATTGTAAATGTGTGTGTTTTGAATTATCATAGGAGATGTGCTAGAATTAACATCTCTGTAGTTTTTCAGTGAGGAAGATCATCCTCGAGTTGGTTTTAACTCAATCTAGTTATATCTGTCGTACGCCTCCAGTTTCTAACAAAAAAAGAACTTAACGTCATCAAACACAAAATAACCTATAAATTATAAAACTTTCATAATTTATCGACATTTCCACTAAAGCTGTTTTTTTACCAGCGGTAGACGCTTCTTCTGTCCTTAGCTCGTCTTTTAATAGTGCTCTACACTCCAAGTCGCATACTTATATTACTAGTTTTCATTAAATTTGTGATTGACACAAAATAAGACAAAAACAAATCAGTGCTGATTTGTAGATGGACTACTTTGCTGCCACTTATGATGAGTTTTCAGTGTTTAACTCCATTGTGCATACAGTCCGCTTACACCTTCAATGCCAAGGGGCTTAACCGACCTTCACCCTTCACTTCACCTTTAAACCAAGGAACAGGAGCCAGAGCTTGTTGGTAGAAGGTATGAAGGTAAGACCAATATTTGTAATCTTTTGACTTTAATTTTGGTACTTAGTAATGAACGTCTTGTCTATTAATTAATCACTAGTGAAATGATACGCCTTTTTTGTACGAATATTTCTGTATTTATATTCTTGCACACATACAAAGTTGGTATAAAGCAATATTTAACGAACTATTTAATAAGGTACTCAATATAATATCAATAAAGACTTTAGACTTCTTCAAGACAAACTGTAGGTTCCGAGGCTTGAAGAGAATTACTTAACTTACCAACTATGCAACACCCTAAATATCTAGTTTCCATTCCGTTCTGTTCAAAAACCAGTACTTTTTCGGCAACTGTTAATACTTTAAACTTCATGACTACCCTGATACAAAAATCATTTGAGGCATATCACATACTTCTAATTTTATATTCAGTAATTAAAATCACTACAAATCTTATTAATATTTGAAAATCATGACTCTAGATATTATAAATATAGGTACTTAATTACGCTAATAAATCTGAGCAAAACGCGCCTACGATACAGGACAAATCGGATGATTTGACTTGAAATCCCAGTAAAGGCTCGTACAGACTAGCACGATATCGCGGGCGCGACAGGCAGCAATATGTCTGTCACGCCCGCGATATCGCCCCAATTTGGATGAACCTTAAGGGTACTTTTATATGCGCTGCTAGGTAGGTACTAAATACAACAAAATTATGGTACTCTGTACGAAAAAGGGGTTGAAGATGAAGTGAGTAAGTAGGTTAAACTAATTGCCTCAAAAACTTACGCACATAATAAGCCCATTTGTCTTGCACCCAGGGGGCTCGTCTTTCTGTGTCTAGGTGGCGTGTCTATGTCACTGTAAGATTGTGAGCACCGTTACTTTATAATCTGTCTAGCGAGATTAAAAGCTACAGAAAAATTGTGAACTGTTACAATATAATGCATTCGTTTTTGGGAGTTTATAATCTATCAATGTCCCATCGTCTAATTGTGTACGATCCTGCACTTATCGACAGGGTTTATAATCTGTCAGATTTTATCACCCGTAAAATTGCTAGCCGTCCCTGATTGGTAGGTCTTGGCGGTAGCCGAATTGGTCGCAGTAACTAAGCCAGGACACCACGACCAAAATGGGTTATAGGTTAGGCTAGAACTGTGACAAATCGCGCACGAGCCGAGCGAGCGAAGTGAATGGTGCCGCGGCAGCGCGGCAGCGGCCGCTTAGCGCTTTTTCCAAATTGGTCGCAGTTAATTAGATTTAATAATAGCGCGAGGTGTCATCATCACATGCTAGTTTGATAAAAATACAACAATATTTGTTTGACATTTTGTCGGTTTGCCATGCCAAAAAGAATGCGTTAAGTTGTAAATGGTTTGTTGCAGTTCACAATTTTTCGATAGTTTATAATGTCGCTAGATAGATTATAAAATAACGATGTTCATAATCATACGGTAACATATGTATGCAGGGTGGACGCTAAATTGTATTTGAATTTAGATGTGAAAATAATGCTTTATATTATTATTGACTAGCTTCTACCCGCGACTTTGTCCCCACGAAATTTCGGCTCCTGATCCACCGCGTCGCATCTCATGGCCCGCCCACCCGCGCTATTACTTCGTTTCCCTTAGCGTCTTTACTGTTTTTTTTTTTCTCGGCTTTTAAAGTTTTTAGCGTTCTGTAAAATATATCCTGTAACCTTCTCCAAGAGTTGGGCTATCAAATGCAAAAATTGTTTTTCAAATCCGACGGGTAGTTTCAGAGATTAGCGCGTTCAAACAAACAAACGAGCTCTTCAGCTTTATGATTAATAATATAGATTAGTACATGGTGAAAATTTTTAAGAACAATATTATGATCTTTTCGATAAACGCAGTGTTGTTCAAATAACTATTAAGTAAAAAGTATACATTAATATTATGGACACATTTGCTTGCTAACGAAGTAGTTGTTGCCTCAATTCATCATCACCATCATGGTCGCGTACTTCATTCAAAATCAAAAAATCAAAATCAAAATATCTTTATTTCACATAAACCTACATGGGCAATTATGAAACGTCAGAAGCTAGGCGCACGGTTCCAATGGGTCGTTTCCTATGGAGAAGAGCCGGCAAGAAACTCCACGGTTGCTCTTTTAAAAATAATTGGCTTTTACAATGTTTTCAAATTACAGTGTTAATAGGTATGGGAGGACAGTGTAGGCCTGTCGAGACGTACCAGGTACTTAAAAAATAAAAACGAAAAAGGTCTACAAAATATCTAGTCTATTAAGGCTACAACGTTCTCACATTCACAAGGTACACACAAATCTGTGTTAAATATTAATAAAATAATAAAAATAAAAACCCATTTAAACCAAATGAAGTTTGCCATTACAAGTCTGAAATCAAAATTTTGGGTATATAATGTCAAACAGTGAAAATAATATGTCAAAAAGAAAATTTGTATAAAAAATAATAATAATAAACATCGTAATTTGGGAGCAGTTAATAGACATTTACATAGTTATCTTCATTAGTCTTCATTACTGAAGGTAATGTCCCTGAAAGGTCTCCGTGGCTTTATGTATGACGTTCTTCCACTTCGTTCGGTTCTCCGCTGCTCTTAGGGCGGTCGTAACAGAGAGTCCAGTGAGGGTAGTTACTTGGTCTGACCAGTGGTTGGATGACCTGCCGCGAGGTGTTTTCCCATTTACCTTGCCCATCACCGCCAACTTTTCAATGTTATCTGATTCCCGACGGGCAATGTGACCAAAGTAACCGAGAATCCTTTAGATTACTAACTTATTATTATTAACTAATTATTTGATTAACTATTCGCGACCTATTAAAGTCGCGAATAGTTCATCTCTTATGCATAGTTGTTCGAGAATATATTTGTTCGTTCTCTTGACGGCCCATAGTATCCGGAGCACTCTTCACCAAAATAAAAAAAAAAAAACATCAAACAATTCGCATCTCAAAAGCGCCTCAATTACTTAAGTATTAAATTCTTCAATGGTTTACTATTATTGAATCCTTTATTAATGCCATCGACGACGCTGTGGAATAAGGTAACGAAGTTTTTGGCCACGAAGAACACGAAAAAGTAGAAGAAGATTAAATCCTTTGAAACAGTACATTGTTTTCTCAAAATATCGTATGATAATGGAGAGACATTCAAACGTGATTCTGAATAAAAAATATGCTTAGAAACTACTCTTACTATTAATGTATTTAATTGCTTGATTTTTGAAGTCAAAACTTCTTTAAGGCTCCTACATACTGAGACGATATCGCGGGCGCGACAGGCATATTTCTGCCTGTCGCACCCGCGATATCGCCTCTGTATGCAGGAGTCATTAGGCGCGTTGAGCGATTTTGGTAGGGGAAAAACTTATAGGTTAGCGTCACCGACATGCTAAGCACGACATGCTAATGGGACGCGTTTCGCCTGACTGGCAACGCGCAGCGTGTACAAGTATACTGTACATATAGTATATATTTTATTAATTTACTTCACTTAACTTCTGTCGGCAGTCACCATGACTGCCTATATATTTTGTTTTTAAAGCAATCAATCACAATCTATTTTTTACTTGTTTTTAAAACCGATCAGAAACATTATCAAAGTAATCCATGATCAAAAGCCACACCCTGTATATTGCTGACGACCGACAGGTTAATTTCCTGTAAAGAGCCTAGACACGGTATCGGCACATCAGAAGGCTTTTTCCAAGTTTTACGAGTAATCTTCTTTTTTTCTGACTAAGCCAAGAAAATACTGCCTATAAAAATAATAAGAAACACGAGGCGTAAAAAAATAACAAAGCTCAACATTATTGCTGGCAACTTCGCCTACTTAGAAGAAAAAGAAAGAAAGGAAATACGTTTATTTGCGGTAAACACGACGCAAAGAAGGAACACAAATACAAAAAAGAAACAATTTGGGGGAGAATATGCGTCACATCCACGCAAAACGGCCAACGCTCAGCATAATGCTGCGACCCTATGTGAGACAGAGCCCCAGCGCTGGTTTTCAGCGAACTGGTTTTTTACTTAAATGTTCAATTTTCCTAAATGAACTTCCACACCACTATGGTACCTCCCTAGTGGCTGATTTTATTCAAAAAATTTGGTTTATCTCCTTTTTCAGAGTTCATTCTCCCTCTGTGCATTTTAATCTTCATCTCACGTCAATGTCACATATTTTGTGCGACCAACACCCTAATTGCGTAACATGGTTTGAATCACAATCAGAGAGTTTTGAAAGATATTTCTAATCCATTGCTTCATAGTGTACATGAGTTTTTAAATTATAAATTGTAAGTTTTGTAAATTGCATGGTCATTTTAAAATATGTATTATTGTTATTATTATTGTGGCGAATCTCTCCCATTATTGACATGAGTTGACAGTTATGATAATTATTTTGATTCGTTTTTTCATTATTATATTGACATTTATTCAATTCAATAATACAATATTAATGGGATTATCTGTTTAATGACTACATGATTATGATCAGTAATTAATTTAAATTAAATTGTATGTAACCTTATTTTATATTTGACATTAATGTGCGTAAACAACGTTATTAACGCAATTAACGTGGGTGAATTGTCAAAACGAAACCCATTGCGATCAATTGTCATTTTACATGTGTGTTACACAATTGCCCCTCAGTACGTAGTGACAGGTCGGTTGTTTGCCTCGTTTGCATTAAATTGTATGAGAGCAGTGGTGGCCCAGTGGTAACGGCCGCGACTTACGAGTTGTAGATCGTAGGTTCAAACCCAGACAGGCGCTTTACTTTGTGTAAATTATTTCATCACCACTGCTCTCATAACGGTGAAGGAAAACATCGTGAGGAAACCAGCTTGTCCTAGAACCAAAAAATCGAAGACATGTGACATCTACCAACCCGCACTGGGCCCGCGTGGTGGATTACGTCTCATTCCCTCTCACAGAGAGGAGGCCTGTGCTCCAGTAATGGGAACATTATATGCTGATGATGTCATGTTACAGTCACTGCTCGTGTCTGTATCGTCTAAACTACGCACCGGAATTTGATGCGGTTTTGACCATCATTTAGAGAATTTAACTTAAATATAACAAAGAAATTTCCATTTTTCAAGTCGTAAAAACCGTAGGTACGTAACAGTGCCGGGGTCACTCTGCCGGGGTCGCGGGATAGTCCGTAAGGGATACCGTGGCCTCTGATAACACAGGCAACGGAAGGAACACGGGTGGGTATTAGTCAGTAAGAGTCTGACACACCCTCCCAATCAGCCCAGAGCGGCAGAAGCCGCTCTGGGCTGATTGGGAGGGTGTGAGGGGTGAAATTATCCAATAGCTTCTGCTATTTGATAATTTCCCAACCAAAAAAAGGAGTGGGTTACTAGTTCAAAATATTAGTAGGTATGATTTATAGAAGAAACATGTAAAATGGTCTTGGCAATTTGACATCATATAGAAATGTATGATATACGAACTCAGATATCGACTGAATTTAATTTACATTGACAGTAATTTTCCTGAGCGAAAACATTTTTCTTTAATGACAGCAAGTCAACAAAGATAATCTATTTGATTAATTTGAATACCCTTAAAACTTGACAGCACAGTTATTTTTATTTCAAAAAGGCATAGCATAAGCATATTTATTTATTTATATAGGTACAACACAAAAATACATAACAAAAATAAATCAAACACTTTAAAATATGCAACGGGTGGCCTTATCGCTTTCTGCGATCTCTTCCAGGCAACCATGTAATGGATTTGCCTGGACATAAAGTGGGGCTGTCGTTGGTGACTAAAATAAGTATACAATATACTAGAATATATACATAGACATATACATATCCTAAATAATACATAAACATATACATACTAAATGTATAAGCAATGAAAATATATGAAGACTTTACAGGTAATTACAGTTACGAGAACAAGATCACAACGACAAGTAATGTTCCTTTACGAGTCTTTTAAACAGGAGCAACGACTGCGCGCGAAGCTTAATCAGCCTATAATATTGCCACTGCTGGCACATCTCCCTGTGGACGTGGGCGTGGGACATATTCCATCACGTGGGCATAGTGCGGGTTGGTGGATGATCATATCTTCGAATTTTTGGTTCTAGGACAAATCGGTTTTCTCATGATGTTTTCCTTCACCGTTTTGAGAGCAGTGATGATGAAATAAAATACACAGTATAATAAACTGCCTGCCTCAGTTCGAACCCACGACCTACACAACTCGTAAGTCCGGGACACCATTTCTCTATGAAAAGGCTTGTGATAATTACCATCGTGAAAAACTTGGTCCTAATGAACTGGTATCTCTAAGACACATTGTGCAATGTGTGTTAGAGATTCCAGATCATTACACTTGATCAAGTAATCAAATACACTTATTCAAGCTTATTGACTTATTGACGCCTGTGTCCTTTTGTTTTTTGTATTCATTTGTACGTATAGTTAGTTATCTAATTAAGTACCTACCTAGTATAAATAGTTAGTAGCATCAATATTGTATATTATCTAAGAAATAAATACTTATTCAAGTCTATTGATCAACGCTCGCTCCTTCTCTGAGAAGGAGCAATAGACACTGCTCTCCATACTTTAAACAAACCAAACTCCCAGTTTACGACACCCGCGTGTAAAAAAGTTAACTCACTATAACTATATATTTCCTCTCTAACGTCCACAATATAACCCATAAAGGCGAACTATCCCCCATTCGTACGCCCTAAATGTCCACTGACCCACTTACTGGAAGAATGACCCAAAATTTGGCCAAGCAATGCATGTAACGGAAAGAATTGAATCTGTTAAATGGTAAGTACTCTTATTTTATCTTCGTAATTAGGTTATTGGATAAAGGATTATGTCGGATAGACTTATTTGTAGTACAGTCATCCCACGTCCATGGTAACAATTTTTATTGTTAACATTAAGGGTGATTTTCGCAGTTCAAGTTACTACCGATTTGCAATTAACCGTACTAGCGCTATTCCCTGCCGGGGTCGCGGGAAGGTACTAAAGGGTTACCGAGGCCCCCGCAACACAGGCAACGGAAGGAATACGGGTGGGTTTTAGTCAGTAAGAGTCTGACACACCCTCCCGCTCCGCCCAGAGCGGGAGAAGTTATATGATGATAGATTCGCGACTTCGTCCGTGTGGAGTTTGGATTTTCCCGTACCTACTAAGTTCAACATGTTATATGTGTCATGGTCAGATCATAGAAATGGCCATATCTTGATCTTCCTAGCCATTTCCCGATACGCCACCTTACATGATTTGGCTGGTTATATCACGCTGCGCCTAATCAAAAGTCGGGCGGTTCGACGATAGCAATATATTTATCGATATTCCCACCTGACCACTGAGCACATCGCAAAGTAGTTGCATTTTACGCCGTTTGTGGCACCCCAAACAAATGGGATGGGCCCTTTTCCGGCCTCCCTAAATGGGCCCAGGTACGGTGGACTCGGGTACGTTTTTTTTTTAGGTATGGCTTCTCGTAGTTTACCTTGAGAGGTCGTGACTACTCAACCGGACTATCCTGTGGCTGCCCAAAGACTGCAGCCAGGGGCACTCGGGGACGTCCGCCGCCCCCTATTATATAAGACCCGAGGTGGTGACGCGCGCCCCTCTTAGACGTTGCGGGGAGAGTCAAACATCTCACCCTCCCCGCTAGACCAGACGGAGCCCGCAGAGGCGAGCCGGCACCAGTTGGGGGCTGCGTTGAAGAGTGCTTAAGTGCTCCCGAAGCCCCCGGTGCGAGAATGCGAGGGAGCACGGAGTGGATTTAATCAGTAGAAGTCTGACAGAGCCCTCCTTCCGCCCCAGGGCGGAGGACACCCAATTTCCGCCCGGTACCAAAAAATATAAATTAGAACTATGACCAAATGCGCCAAAATCGAAGTTGGTCGCAGCTACTTGGCTATTTAGTATTTAGTAGAAATAGGAATTAGTCGAGTAGGAATAGGTCGAAAAGGAATTACCCTACTGCGCGGCAGCAAAGACAGGGTTATGTTTTTTCGGCGTATTTGGATCGATATGCCCAAGTATCGCTGGGCAAATCGTTGAACGCTGAACGTTGAACGCTGAACGTTGAACGACATGGCGGTTGTTAGATGGTTAAATCATGAAATGGCCGGGCAGATCACGACATGGCCATTCTACAATCGGACGACGACATATACATATAATATCAACTTAATGGTAGTGTAAATTAGGTTGTTTTCAGAATGACTAATTCTATTGAAAAAATCACTAAACATTTTGAAATTGTAGCGCAAACTGGACTTTATGTAATAACAATTTTAAAGATGTTTTTCCAAAATCACATATTTGTTTACTAACTAAACTAAACTAAGTTTGGGCGTAGTTCAAATGAAATAAGTGCCTGTATCCTTCGAAGACATGTGACTGAAATCCACCAACCTCCACTAGGCCCGCGTGGTGGATCACAACTCACTATCACAGGGAAGAGGCCTTTTTTTTTGGGTGGGAAATCATCAAATAACTTCTCCCACTCTGGGCGGAGCGGGAGGGTGTGTCAGACTCTTACTGACTAAAACCCACCCGTATTCCTTCCGTTGCCTGTGTTGCCAGGGGTCACGGTAACCCTTTGGTACCTTCCCGCGACTGTGTTGTGTCTCAGCAGTGAAAACATTTTAGGCTGGTTATACTATGCTATGCTAACGTTACAAACAGACAGACTCTTCGCAGTTATATAGAAAAGTAGGTGCGCTAACAATCGTTTCAGGTATTCGGTTCGCTAGACATTGTGTGATTGAGTTTGTCGAGTTATTTTGGGAGAGCTGCGGGTGTTACATTGCTAACTAAACTACGTTCTTACCTACCGAATAAAATAAAATAAGATTATTGCTAAATTTGTAACTTAAGGCGCAGATATATGATTTTAGTGACTTTAAATTTAATTAATTACGCCTTCCAATGATGGAAGTAAGTTGTGCAAAAAATGTATGTTAAACTAGAACGCATACAAATCAATTCCATATGTGAATATTTAAATTTTGTCGTAAAATACTTTATGAAATAAATTCAGGAAGTAAGGTCCAACCAAAGCATAAAAAACGATATTACTTTCAAACTACTTAAGACATCGTCACGATTTTTTTTGTATAAATAGACTATTTATTATCTTTAATTTTATCTGAGATTTTTATCAAATATTCATAGTTTCGTTACTAAAAATAAATATTCCCTGTGAAACCGAACGGCGGCGCGGCGTGAGCGCGACGCGAATTTGTATGGCTAAGGTCAACGGCAATTATCCGACCCTTAAAGACAGGAAAAATCAGACAACCATAATAAAGTGTTTTAAAATTAAGTCCTCAAACTTTAAGGAGCGCCTTAGACCATCGAACTGAATAACTTTTACAATGGGACCAAATTTGAAATCGCGAAAAAAAATCAACTAATCTGTATGGGACGGCTGTTTTTTTTCGCTATTTCAAACTTGGTCACATAACATAAGTAATTCAGTTCGACGGTCTAAAGCACTTAAAGTTTGTCGGGTTAATTTTGAAACACCTTATATAATTAGCATTGGCATGTATTTAACGCGGCGACAAATTAATCTGAATTTGGGATTAAAAAATAATTAAAGGCGGTTAGTATGGGTTATAAGGATAATTTTAAGTAAAAAGTAGCAGCTTAATCAGTTGTTAGCTTTGTTATAATTTAAACTGGCATCGAGTTTTTGTTTCGGTAACTGAGAGTCACCAACAAAAGAGGGGATCTGGTGTGATCTCGTTAATGGTCACTGTTCTAACCTAACCTAACCCAAATTATTCAATAATCCTTCGCTGTAGCTGCCATCCTACTAAATATATTTGCTACCGCCTTTAATAATTTTTAATGCCAAATTCAGATTAATTTGTCGCCGCGTTAAATACATGCCTAATAATATTTATTCGCTGCCAAGTTATTTTTTTAATAGCAAATAGTTTGTCGCCCTTTAAGTTGTTAGTCGCCTGGAAAACAATTAGCCATTAACATTACCTACATGTCCCCAAGTCCCACCTAAACTTGAAATTGATGAATTTTTATAGGAATAATTTCTCGTCTCGTCCTTGATAAGTTCCTTTCACCATGATTCCTAATCACACTTAATTAGCGTCAAATATTAAATAAAATAACAATAATTTTGTTGGAGCTTAGCTCAGATGGATAACACAGACCTTTATAAATTACAAAAACCGAACAAACAAATTATTCATCAAAATAAATCAACGAGCGTACTCAAACATTTGTGGAATATGACTCACATTTTGATGATTTAACAAAGCCATATAAAAACCTAACTTACTCGTCCATAAAACGAGGCCCCAACTTCTCAAACTAATTATAATAGGTGACGACAGGTCAACAATTAATCATAATAACTTTGTACTATGTAATCAATCAAAATCAATCTGCCTAGCCTTTTCCCAACTATGTTGTCTAACCGGATACAGGTTAATACAAGTATTTTACATGAAGAGACGACATGAAGACCACTTTTCAAAACATGCGACACTTAATGACATAATCCGCCGGTCTCTTGCCAGCATCAATGTGCCTGCTCTTCTTGAGCCGACTGGCATTGTCAGAGATGATGGCAAAAGACCTGATGGTGTGTCTTTGGTTCCGTGGAGTTTGGGACGGATGCTTGTGTGGGACGCTACCTGTGTAGACACACTGGCACCGTCCCACCTCCAACGGACTACTTCTAAAGTGGGTGCAGCGGCAGAAAATGCCGAAAATCTAAAAGTTATTAAATATGGAGGCCTTGGCAGAGAGTACAACTTTGTGCCCTTTGGCATCGAGACCCTCGGTCCGTGGGGTCCCAGTGCGCATAAGTTATTTGCGGAAATCGCGAAACGTCTAGTTGATGTAACTGGTGACCGAAACGCTGGCAGCTTTCTGGCGCAACGTATCAGCATTGCAATTCAGCAAAGAAATGCCGCCAGCATCCTCGGTACAATGCCCTGAGGGCCTTTTTTAGGCTTAACTTACTTTTAATTTAATTTAGTTAATGTTAATAATCATCTTGTAATTTGGTTATGTAAATAAATATATTTTTACATGATATATAGGCAGCAGCCTATCTGACATCCACAACCCAGTTACTGGGTAATATAATACCCCTTGGTAAGACTGGTTGTCGGACTTTCGGGCTTCTGACGACCCGTAACGTCTATAAAAATCCATGAATGACAGCCGCGACCAACGGCTTAACGTGCTTTCTGAGGCACGGAGGAGGCTCGGTATGTTAAGATGGTCACCCATCCACGGTCTAACTCCAGCAAGCGTAGCTTAACCTGATGGATCGACTCTTGCGGCTGTTATTACTTAGCCACGAGCTCCTATATAATCAATCACTGGTGTAGGTAATGTACTTGTAATTTTATAGCTACTACATTATTAAACGTTTTTGCTAACTACCCCGTTATTCAAGTGGTTGCAAGCTCTACTGCTGAACATGAGGTTCTGGGTTCGATTCCTGGATCGAGCAAAGTGTTACTGGGTTTTTCCATTTGGAATTTCTCAGTAGCAGCCCGGAGTCTGGGCTTGATCCCAGCAGGCTTAGCATGACGCTTTGTATTTCTTCGAAGAATAGACACGGCTCATTCTATACAAAGTGACATTTCGTTTCTCCATTTTTGACATCTCACTGTAGAAATCCTTTTACAATCTGTCATGTCTTGTCTTCATTTTTATCGATCTTTGTCTAGGTCCTTTTTTATGTAGAAGGATTTCTACGGTGGCATGTCGCATGCAGTTGATGAAAACAGGCTCGCCCCCTATTACATGGAACTTAAACATAACTGGCGAAATGTTGGTATATTGTATATAATTACACCTCTGCTTAACCCTTGCGGGGAATACAGGCAAAGTGTCTTGTGTGTATGTATACCGAGAGCCTATTTCTATTTTCTAACGCTAAAGAACGTTGCTGTGTTTACAAGCATAGCATTTACAGGTATCGAGACATTTCAGTTTTTGTACTAGGATAGCAATGGAGCTACGATGTCTTCGGATTGGAATAGCAGATGACCTAAGGTTACAGTAACGAAGTTTACAATAAGGTGGCTCACCTGTTTGCACAATTTATGTAGAGTAACTACATAAGTGAGTAACTTAACAATAGCAGAT
This sequence comes from Atethmia centrago, assembly GCA_905333075.3. NCBI lineage: Eukaryota > Metazoa > Arthropoda > Insecta > Lepidoptera > Noctuidae > Atethmia > Atethmia centrago. Next base: position 25,189,710 of record HG995385.1, read on the forward strand.
GACCTAAGATTGCGGTAACCAAGTTTACAATCAGGTGGATCACCTGCTTGCACAAACTATGTAGAGTAATAAGTAGTTACTTATGCAAGTAACTTAACAAAAACCTGACTCAAAGATGCTGTCCTCATTCTTGATTGTAAAAAGTCAGACTACCATACAAATACTCTCTTCGAAATGTTAAGCCGTAAGCTTAAGGTCCAGTTCAGAATGATGATTTTTTTGAGTATTCGTACTCAGCACTTCTCCTCCACGTTCATTATGCGCACGGGCAAAGTGTGGAACTCTCTGCCACCGTCTGTATTCCCTTCCACATACAAGGTGTCATTTTGCATCCTCGTCAAATTCAAGGAGGTAACTATGCTAATGATTCTCAACACGAATCAATTTTAAAATAAGTAGGTCTTTTTTTTTTCTTATTTTCGGAAAGGTGTGTGTTACTCGTGTTAAAACGTGGCCCATGTGATACCGCACTGTAACTTGTCTTTTACACAAACACTACCGCATACGCAGCAGGGTGATTATGTTCTGTTAAAGTGGTGTATTCTAAAATACTGTAAAACTTAAATAACAAAAAAAAACAAGTATGTATTAATTATTCAGCAGGTATCGTAATTTTATTTGGTTATATATGTTTTTCTTTGTGTTTTTTTTGCAGATAGCAGCCTCTTGAAATTTGACGAAGATGCAAAACAACACCTTGTATAATTCAATTCTACAAATGTTTACTAACTATACTAACACTACACCAAACCATAATATTATTTTTTTCTTTTTTTTTAAACACTATGTTTAACCACAGACTCTAAAACTTATTATAAAACCTCCTAATTCAAAATTGCAAAATCACTTTTTGTATTATTATGAAATGTATCTAACTGCTAGAGGGTGGAGACCTGGTGACCTGCAACACAGGCCCTTAAAGCTTAGCTTAGGCATCAGTCTCCCACAGTAAACTAAACTATATCATGTACCCTAAGTTTAACAACGTCTGCAATGTTTATTGTGGTAAGAAAATAAATACTTATTATTATTATTATTAAAACTCGTCAGCCTTCGACGTAAGAGTGAACAGGCATATTCTGGGCACGCTCGTTCGATTGTAGTCCTCATCCATCGCTTTCCATCAGCCGAGATCGACGTCAAGAGCAAGGCCATACAGCAATAAAAAATAAGTGATCATGAAGCTGTTTGCTTACGTCTTAAACGTCGGGTTTTTTTTTTTGGAAATTATCAAATAACTTCTCCCGCTCTGGGCGGAGCGGGAGGGTGTGTGAGACTCTTACTGACTAAAACCCACCCGTGTCCCTTCCGTTGCCTGTGTTGCCTCGGTAAGCCTTCTGTACCTTCCCGCGACCCCGGAAACGTCGGTTTAAAACTGGCTTCATCAATTTTGTTTAAGTAGAGGTACATAAAGTGCAATGTAAACAAGCCCACGTTTTATTTGTAAACAAAATATAGTTGTAGTGGTCGCGTCTGTGTCATGTTTGTGCAAACCCTAATACGCACATAACCCTAATCTCTTCAAAGTGAGAGTGAACAGGCTTCTTCTGGGTAAGCTCGCTCCATCGTCGACTTTGTTTCTGTCGCCTCTGGCATAGACTAAAGTCAAGAGCAAACCCATCACAAATAAAAAAAAAAAAAAAAAACTAAATGTTTATTAACCCATTTAAATGTTTGAGTAAACCACTCTTTGTGTTTTTTGTTCTGTATCTAGTTGAAGTATGTTTTTTGTTCTGTATCTAGTTGAAGTATGTTTTTTGTTCTGTATCTAGTTGAAGTATGTTTTTTGTTCTGTATCTAGTTGAAGGCTTATTGCTGTATCTAGTCGAAGTATGGAAGTTAGTATTACCTGGTTGTTAATTCCTACTGTACTGTACTTGGTGACTTCGAATCTCACTCAAGTGACTGCTCACAATTTGGATACAAACTCATTTGTTTTTACTCCTAATCATTTGTTTTTATTATTTAATTAAGCAAGAGCTGATTTTTCGACCACCTGATAATTTTATTCGAAGAATATTTTTGGCATCTGCCAAAAATATCAGTTGTCAGACTTTCGGGCTTATGACGAACCGTAACGACTGTCAAAAATCCACGAATGACAGCCGGGACTAACGGCTTAACGTGCTTTCCGAGGCACGGACGGGTTTAGTATGTAAAGATGGTCAGCCATCCACGGACCAACCACGGCAAGCGTAGCTTTACCTCCCATGGTTTGACGGCGCGTTGTGTACCACGCGCGCCTCAAAGAGATGTCAGCACCAAGTGTAGGGGTCGCGGGAAAGTACGAAAGGGTTACCGAGGCCCCTGACAACACAGGCAACAGAAGGAACACGGGTGGGTTTTAGTCAGTAAGAGCCTGACACCCTGCCGCTCCGGGAGCGGGAGAAGTTATTTGATAATTTCCCGCACAAAAAAAGTGTAGCTTAATCTGACCGATTGACCCGAGCGGCTGTTATTACTTAGCCACAAGTCCCTTATTTTTGGCAGTTATCCCATACAAAAACTGTCAAACGTCAATTTTATACTTACCTGATTATAATTGATAGTCACCCGTAAATCATCACAGTGTCAGTCCTCAAAACTGTTCGAATTTCGAAATAACACCTACTAATGATATAGGTACGAGAATAGCTTCATGTGTCCCAAGCCCGGGTGAAAAGATTAGCAAGTCAGCATGGCTGACTACGCAAGGTGCGCCTAAGTTACTAAAGGCAATTTTATTTCGCCCCCACCTTTCAAATCTCGCCATGTCACTAGCAAAATAGTTAAGGCGCAGATATATGATTTTATAGCATATCATAATCGCCCTATACATGTTCCCACTGCTGGGACAGGCCTCCCCTCTTCGAGAGGGAATGGCCTGGGGGCCAGCCATCACCTCTTATAGCAGTATTATTACAAAATTACTTCACAGTGGGAAAGTGATGGAGCTGTACAGGACTTATAGCTCCATCTCTTTCTCACGCTGAAGTAATATTTAAATAATACTGCTATATGAGGTGATGGTTGCCCCCCTATAAGTACTCTATCACACAGGCCCAGTGCGGGTTGGTAGCTGTCACATGTCTTCGAATTTTTGGTTCTATGACATGCCGGTTTCTCCACGATGTTTTCCTTGACCGTTATGAGAGCAGTGGTGATGAAATTATTTACACAAAGAAAAGCGCCTGCCTTTGGTTCGGGCCGTTACACCTGGGCCACTACTGCTTCGATATATATAACTACTGATATTATACGATTTGAGTGACTTTGAAACCTGTTATTACGCCTTCTTAAGTAAGCAACTAAGTTATGCAAAAAATTAATGTGAAACTAAAACGCATATATATCAATTCTATGTGAATATTTAAGTATTGTAGTAAAGTACTTGATGAAATAAATTCAGGAAGTAATGTGGTAGACATTACTTCCTGAATTATAAAGCATAAAAAACGACATTACTTTCAAACGACCTAAGATATTTTCATGTTTTTTTTTGTATGTAAGTACATACTATTTTGTTATTTATAATCTATGTGTGATTTTTATCAATTATTAATATTTTCGTTACTAAAAAAAATCCCTATGAGACCGAACGGTGGCGCGGCGTGAACGCGATGCGCATTTCTATGGCCAAGGTCAACGGCGATTACCCGACCTTTAATTACCACCAACTAAAGTGCAAGCCAGTATTTTGATCAATGATTTAGATGTCTACGTAGAAAAGTGCTGGCATTAATAAAAAAAACTGGCCAAGTGCGAGTTTGACTCGGGCACGAAGGGTTCCGTATCATTATCTATAAAAACGGCAAAAAAATCATGTTTGTTGTATGGGAGCCCTGAAATATTTATTTTATTCTGTTTTTTAGTTTTTTTTGTTATAGCGGCAACAGAAATGCACCATCTGTGAAAATTTCAACTGTCTAACTATCTTCGTTCGTGAGATACAGCCTGGTGACAGACAGACAGACGGACAACGGAGTCTTATCAATAGGGTCCCGTTTTACCCTTTGGGTATGGAACCCTAAAAACTTACGTAGTATTTATTAGTCACAACATAACGAACACCATGACAGTTTAGTGGACGTTTTACTGTCAAAATATTACTAACCCAAATATTGATGTTTGGCTTTTTTTTTTGGCTGGGAAATCATCAAATAACTTCGAGGAGCGGGAAGGTGTGTCAGACTCTTACTGACTAAAACCCACCCGTATTCCTTCCGTGTTGCCTGTGTTGCCAGGGGCCTCGGTAACCCTTTAGTACCTTCCCGCGATTTATGTTGGGCTGACTATGTACTCGCGATGTTGTTTATCACACAGCCTATGAAGATGTTATTTTGATTAAATATTAAAATAAACCTCTTTTTTAGGGTTTTGTAACTCAACAGGAAAAAACGGAACCCTTATAGGATCACTCGTGTGTCTGTCTGTTTTGCTGGCTGGCTGGCTGTCTGTCTGTCTTGCTGTCACAGCCGATTTATGTAGAATCTACTGGACCGATTAAGTTTAAATTGGTACACATGTGAATTTCTGTGACCCAAACACGGACGTAAATAAATGAATTTTGAATATGAGGGTCACTGTTGGGGAGCCTCCTACAAGGTGGACGATGACCTTGTGAGGGCCGCTGGATGCGCGAAGCACAGAACTGGTCGAAGTGGCGGTGCTTGGGCTCCCCCAAGGCACATAGGCCTCCGCCTATGTCCAGCAGTGGACGTCTTTCAGCTGAAATGATGATGATGATGATTGGGAAGCAAAAACAGAAAAAAAAATAACTGAAAACTGAGCAATGACATATTAAACGGAAGAGCTTGTTGTAAGGGTCTCAATTTTTTTTAATTAATTTTAAAGTAAATAGTTTTCAATTTATTTAAGAAGATAGCTACCCCCTTTATCTCGGAAACCACTGAGCCCAAAGTATTGAAAAAAAAATACAGAAAATAGTTCTTTACCTATAGATTACAGGAAAACCTATAAGAAGTCTATGGTGTTACTCGTATAATAAAATGGTAAATATCTCAATATTGTGAGCACAAACTTACATTTGCAGTTGAAATGTATGGGAGAACCTTTTTTTTTAAATTTAAGGGTGCGGTCAAAACTATCAACCGTGCCTTAGAGAACTTCCATACTTACTCGACCCAAATGTATGGGACGGCTGGTAATTTTTTCGCGATTACAATGTTGGTCCCATGGAGACAATTGTTCAGGTTGAGGGTCTGTATCAACATAATATATGACGTACATACTAACCTACTCATTTATTTATGATTCACTAGCTCTACCCCGCGGTTTCACTCGCATAAGTATCTATCTCGTCAGCGCAGAGAAGTGAGGGCTCTGTCTATGTTGTTCTCTATTCTCGACAAACACACTTCTCCTTCTCACCTGACTTTCCATATTCAATACTTATGCTCTGCCCGTAGTAAAATCGTCTTCTTCGATATCCTTCTCACCGCTCCGGTTTCCTTCACTCTTCTTTCTTTGTCCTGGCTGTCTTTCTTTGGAATGGGCTCCTTGTGAACATCAGTATGGCGACAGTCGGTTTTCTTTTAAAGTGAAGGCACGTGAACATATACGTAAGAAGTTGGCAGAAACATCCCAGCGCTGATTTGCTGGATTCGTTTTCTCCTCTTCTGATCGTTATTTCCCCACTACCGATCATTATTTCTCCTGACAAAGTTTATTCTGTTTATATGTATTGATAGCGACCATACAATGGTTGTCCCAACTCTATGCGTATCAGGGCGGGCAGCACTAGCGATCGGCACGAAGTGATCTATAGACGACACAAAAATATCCGGGATAGCGCGGGAGAGTAACGTGTTGTTTATTTTGCATACAATATAATTGTTATGAAGTAGTCAGGCGCTTTACTTTGTGTAAATTATTTCATCACTACTGCTCTCAAAACGGTGAAGGAAAACATCGTGACGAAACCGGCATGTCCTAGAACAAAAAAATTTAAGACATGTGACATCTACCAACCCGAACTGGGCCTGCGTGGTAGATTACGGCTCACTCCCTCTCACAGAGAGGAGACCTGTGTCCCAGCAGTGGGAACATTATAGGCTGATTATGTGAGGCATATATGTAAGCATATTTTCCAGTAAAATAAAATACACAATAGATCAAAATACGTAACACAAATCGTCAAAAATTGATTACGTAAAAAGTTTCTTTCACAAATCCGCTTACCCATCGATTCTAAAATTAAACACGGTATCTGAAATACTAGCTGTGTTTGTACAAATAATCGTACAATTCTATTATTGTAACTGCCGGTCAGCATTTACTTTGTTATACAATACTGACATCATAATTAAGTAGGTGAAGCTTACAATACAATTTTGGGGTTAGCGGAATTAGAAGTAAGCTAATTAGGGATTCGAAATCACAGGAGAAAAAAACTGGCCAAGTGCGAGTCGGACTCGCGCACGAAGGGTTCCGTACCATTGTCTACAAAAACGGCAAAAGAATCATGTCTGTTGTATCAGTTGTATGGGAGCCCCCTTAAATATTTATTTTATTCTGTTTTTAGTATTTGTTGTTACTTATAGCGGCAACACAACTGCATTATCTGTGTAAATTTCAACTGTCTAACTATCACGGTTCATGAGATATAGCTTTTTTTTTTTTTGATGGGTAATCATCAAATAACTTCTCCCGCTCTAGGTGGAGCGGGTGGGTGTGTCAGACTCTTACTGACAAAAACCCACCCGTATTCCTTCCGTTGCCTTTGTTGCGGGGGCCTCGGTGACCCATTAGTACCTTCCCGCGACCCCGGCATGAGATATAGCCTGGTGACAGACAGACAGACAGACAGACGGACAGCGAAGTCTTAGTAATAGAGTCCCGTTTTACCCTTCGGGCACGTAACCCTAAAAATTATGGACTCGAACAGTAGTCGATAGAGAAAAATGTAAAGAAATGGAGGAGGGCTTTGCCAATGGGCACACAGACCAAGACAGCCGGTGTCATTAATATAATTATTTTATTTTACAAATTCATTTTATTTTTACAACTTGTCCAAATTTTTATTTCAGTAGCATATGGAGGGCTTTTTTTTTTTTTGGATGAGAAATCATCAAATGACTTCTCCCGCTCTGGGCGGAGTGAGAGGGTGTGTCAGACTCTTACTGACTAAAACCCACCCGTATTCCTTCCTGTTGCCTGTATTGCCAGGGGCCTCGGTGACCCATTAGTACCTTTCCGCGTCCCCAGCAGGCATCGGCCCTAGTGGACCCCTACACTTGTGCTGACTACATCTCTTAGAGGCGCGCGTGGAATACAACGCGGCGTCGACCCGGGCCTGGTCCTTACCGGACGGTGAGCTACCCATTGCTCACCGTCCGCAAGCCCGCGCCTACGGTTGCCGGAAATCCGCCCGGGATTCCCGACGCCCAGAGCGTCTCCTGCGGCGGCTAGGGGCGAGAGGGCGCTAAACTTACCTTTCCCTCAACCGTCCCGCCTCCTCCTTTGCGAGAATTACTGATTCGCCGTGTTGAGCCGTCACCTCCTTCTGCAACACGGAAGGAACGGGTGGGTTTTAGTCAGTATGAGTCTGGCACACCCTCCCGCTCCGCTCAGAGCGGGAGAAGTTATTTGATAATTCCCCACCCAAAAAAAAAAGAAAAAGGCGTCTAACCATCAGATTGACCGTCCGTAAGGCAAACAACATTTTAAGACACTTGAGCTGTTTTTTACAGGCTTAAAAATAGTTGGGTAATCCTGAAAACATTGTCATCGTTTAAGTTAAATTGACAACAATCACAAACTAATATAGTAGGTACCTCAGTTGGCTCTATAGAGGCATGAGGAATAGGGTGTTAAGTTCACTCATCCTCCATAGAAAAGGGAGGATCCTCCGACCAGACGGGTGTCATGTCTGTTGGGCAACTGCCCGACGGTTGATGTCGGGATGTTGTATATATGCTAGTTGCGTGGTAAACTCTGCTTGCGCGATGCAGGATTTTGCGTGACGTCAGTGTGATGCGTAGTTCGTATGTGGCGCTGTAGATGCCGCCACAGCTCAATCGGAATTTGAAAACCGAACCTGTTTACACGATGCGTTGCGGTACCGCACCGCAAAGATTTCGCCGCATGGCGGTCACACGGACGCTGTGGCGCCGTAGCACTGATTCGCCGCAGCCGTATATACTTTCCGGCTGTTGATATGTCATCATCCGTCAAAATATTTACAAAAGATCCGAAACAAACTAGCGTAGGTATGCTCTTCTTCTGCCGCACAAACAACTGAGCGGTGCCACTACGGGGCGTCGCAACGCGTACACCCCTTCGGCCTCGTCTCGGGGGTTGCAAATCCAGTGTACATGCGGTGACGCCGAACGCCGGCCGATGTAAATGATGCGTTGCAGTGTCGATACAAATATCACGACACGACACACACGACGCGACGCACCGTGTAGCATACCATGGATGGTATGGAGGACGCCGCAGCGACATCGACACTTCACGCATCATGTGCATCGGCCCTTACGGAACTCAAACAAAACCAGTTGCTAGGCAACCTAGGGTCGTAAATCTATCGTTATGAAAGCCACCATTATCCACGTACCATCGCGTTCTAGTAGAAAAGGTTATAAAACAAATGGCGTATGTTAGCTCCCGCCATAAATGGACTAACGACCTCTTGCTCTTCCTTTAATGGCTTACAGATATTGTTTTATATCGTTCTGTAGATGGACCGATAAAGAGGAAGCCAACTCAGTGTTGGCATATTTTTATTCAACTTCTGACAAGAACTGTTGGCGTTACACTTGTGAGTCATAGAAAAAGTTAACGAAATAAATAAGAAATAAAATACGTTTATTTGCGGTAAACATGACGCAAAAAAGGAACACAAATACAAAAAAGAACAAGTTGGGGGGAAGTATGCGTCACATCCACGAAAAAACTGCCATCGCTCAGCATAATGCTGCGACCCTATGCGATACAGAGCCCCAGCGCCGGTTTTCAGTGATAGCCGGCGTTGATGTGATGACGTCAACCGAGTTGAAAATATCACGTGATTACCTTAAGACGCTGACAACACCTAAATCGCGGTCACTGTCGGACTGCATAGAAAAGAAAGAGAAGCGCGATGACACAATGCTTGTAATTTATTGCAAAATAATTATGAAGCAATTATCGATTTACTCAAAATTGAGTTGAGTAATTGAAAATAAAAAACCACCAAGTTCTGCATTCAAATAAGACGTTCTTGTTATTAATTAAATTCGTAACGTACGTTGATATTTAATTCAGATATTTTTAATTGGAACTCTAGGTAAAAGGTTAGTTTAACGTTAGTTTTTATCGAGTTTTTTTTTGAAAACGTGTTTTGATAACAACCAAGTTCTGACAAATATGTTCATAATATTTTTTCCGCTACCACAAACTATACAAATTTGGATTTTTTTTCATAAGACAAGCCTATTTTGGTCATTTGCCTCTTGTCAGCGCCTTAAGCTGCTAGGTAGAAAACAAGATAACATGGAAGCCAATCTGATGGTAAGAGGTCACCACTGATAGCGTATAGGCACCTACAGGTCTATTCCAAGTGGAACCTTAGGAAAAGTGAGCTAGAAATAAGCTCTGACCACGCCCGATGCTAGAGATTGACACTATTGAGTTTCCCAATGTCGCAGAATAATTTCGAAGTAGCATCGTGTCTTAGATGTGTCACGTCGATATATTATGATATATTGTCAAAGTACAACATGCTGGAGTAGAGTACGTCGAAATTGACTCATGCCGGTCTTTTTTTTTCTGGATGGGAAATCATCAAATAACTTCTCCCGCTCTGGGCGGAGCGGGAGGGTGTGTCAGACTCTTACTGACTAAAACCCACCCGTATTCCTTCCTGTTGCTTGTGTTGCCAGGGGACTCGGTGACCCTTTAGTACCTTCCCACGACCCCGGCAGGCATCGGCCCTAGTGGACCCCTACACTTGTGCTGACTACATCTCTTTGAGGCGCACGTGGAATACAACGCGCCGTCGACCCGGGCCTGGTCCTTACCGGACGGTGAGCTACCCATTGCTCACCGTCCGACTCATGTCGGTCTAGCATTGTTGTCGAAGAAGTATGTGGTCGAAGTTGCATCGTTTCCTAATTAAGCTATGTCGAAGAAACGGTTTGTCGGTATACAATAGTGTCAGACTTAAGGTATTTCGAAATGAAAACGTATCGGAGTTCCATATTGCCGAAATAAAATCTTGTCGTATATTGGTTTATCGAAATTCAGTTTGGTAGGCGGAATTTCCAAATGTCTAAAGGCCTTTACCTGAAATACCAAGCTAAATTTGCAGACTTTTGTCCTGAAATTCAAAAGAAAGAATCCAAGGAATGGCGCTCAACGAATTTTCCATATTCTAAGACTAAAAATCTACTCTTAAATGTTACATGGGACCTAAACTTTGGGACCACAACATGGGGCATTTGTATACAGAAATAGATGTACATAATGATTGATTAGTGTTGTCCTTGTAATTTAATTAAGTACTAATAATAGTTTCTAAGTTTTTATATATATATATTTTTTTTCGGTGAGAAATTATCAAATTTATAATTTCTCCCGCTCTGGGCGGAGCGGGAGGGTGTGTCAGACTCTTACTGACTAAAACCCACCCGAATTCCTTCCGTTGCCTGTGTGGCCAGGAGCCACGGCATCCTTTTCGTACTTACCCGCGACCCCGGCAGAAGTTTTTGTATACTAACCTTTAAATAATTTTTAATTTGAATTTGGAATAAACATAACTGGCGAAATGTGGGTGTACTATAGGTATATCTATACCTAACTCTTCGGGGATTGCAGGCGCATGTTATGTTATGTTATATAAATCTGCTCTTAAAATTTGTCAAATCCAAACCAGAACCGACAGGCGACAATCCTACAATTTGACCGCACTTTTTAAGTTCGTTATTTCATTATTTTAAAAAATCGGTTTAGTCATTTCGAAAAATAAGGACTTGAAAATTTGTATGAAATACCGTACGGCGTAAACGCTCTTAAGTAAATTTACTAAAAGTTACAGAAAGTTAACAATTTACAATATGTCTTGTTTTCTTCATTTTCTTATTTTTCGCGCACCTTGAAACTATTTCATTCCTGCAATTATTATTATTTAATCGTGCTTTTGTATGTTGTATAGAATTCAACAGACAGCTGTGCTGCTGGAGAATTTGTTGACGAAGTAGTCAACCTAGCTAAAGCACTAGGAAGTGGTGAAGGGTGGGCGTTTTGGGGGACTGCCTTATGTAATTTTGTTGTTCGAAAAGTGCTGATTCTCAGCCTAGTTTGAATGAATGATTTTTGATTTTGTCATTTGTTTATTTTTTAAGTGAAAATTTATTTTGCCGCGTTGACCGATTGAGCGAAAAGTTATGAGTTCTCTGCACTGACATGCTAACCACGTCTTCCTAATGGGACGTGATGTGCCAGACTGGTGACTAGTGGTGACGCGCAGTGGCCTGTGTATATGTATACGCATATATACGTTATTCCAAACGTTTTAAGTTTTAAATTCTGTCGGCAGTCCCCACGACTGCTTATTTTTTTTAAGTGACAACTTCTTTAGCCTCATTGAGCGTTTTTTGGTAGGGGCAAAACTTATGGGTTTGCGTCACCCATATGCTAATGTGACGTGTTGTGCCAGACTAGTGACGCATAATCAGCCTATAATGTTCCCACTGCTGTGACACAGGCCTTCTCTCTGTAAAAGGGAGTGAGCCATCATCTAACACACGGACCCAATGCGGGTTGGTACATGTCACATGCCGGTTTCCTGACGATGTTTTTCTTCACCGTTTTGAGAGCAGTGGTGATGAAATAATTTACACAAGCACCTGACTGCGTTCGAATCTACGACCTACAACTCATAAGTCGCGCTGCTCTCTCTGGCGATGTGCAGCACAGTTGATTCAAAGTTTTAAGTTTTCCCTTCTGTCGGCAGCCCCGATGAGTGCAATTTATTTATTATTTATATTTTATTAATACCCAACTTATATTTACAGTTTGCACCACACACACGCCAAATAAACGACTTATCTATCTATCTAATTCTATAAGTTTCAGTTTATAATCATGCTTATTAAACTTAACTGATTTATTAAATAGCACTGTCGTGAAAACGTGCCTTTTTTTTGTTTGGAAAATTGTCAAATAATTTCTCCCGCTCTGGGCTGAGCGGGAGGGTGTGTCAGACTCTTACTGACTAAAACCCACCCATGTTACTTCCATTGCCTGTCTTGCCAGGGGCCTCGGTATCCCTTTCGGACTTTCCCACGACCCCGGCCGGGTGAAAATGTGTCTGAATTTTTTAAATAAATATGTTGCATTTGTCAGTTATATAAAGGCGTAGTATGGATCGTATCATTCGTTGGAAGTTTAATATTAAATTCAAGATTAAACTGCATTAAATAACCGGTTTCTAACTATGAAAGATATTATTCGTAAGCCATTTACAAATCATAAGTATAACGTGATGACGTTTTCGCATTTGACCTGTCGACAAATAGGTAAGCACATCTCTATTATTCCCATACAGAATGAAATCATGACGCATGATCGTATTGTAGGTACGTTTGGTAGGTACCTAAGTTTATTTGTAAATTTAGGTACAGTGCACAAATAAATAGCAGGTGGAAAACACATTTATTTTTATTATTTTAGTCGTTTAGGAAGACTGTGATTAATTTTCCTGTATCTTGGGTGAGTAAACAGTCACGAAAGTTGCATATATACCCAGATACGCAATCTATAATATGTTCACCATACAAATATTTGTTCCGTGTATTAATCAAATTGACCGGACTACTTTCTAAGTCCGTCAACGATGATACGGGCCCATCAGAAAGTAGTTAATCCGTCAAAACAAGTGTCAAATTATATTTTTCGGACAGGCAAAAACACATCGTGAGTTGAGACAACTGTCAAATCGTGTTATCGTTCATTCTTACTTCGGGCCCCAAACTAATCATATTTTCGTAAGTGATACGGAGTATGATAGGGAGTAGGAAACGCTCGTAACTTTGGACCCCTTACCCATAGAGCAGAACCCGATCACTTAGCCACTGTACAATCACGAGTATAAATACCATAAAGTAACGTAAAATTCAAAAGCCATTTTCTCGAGAAATAAAAATTGCAACTTCGAGATGAACGTAATAGTACTTATGGGTTCGTAAACGTATAAATTGTAAAACAAATTATATTCCTTTATCCTAATGCATGAAATATTAGCTAAATGTTTACTTAAAAAACACTGCATTGTATATGTTTGCATGAAATAAAGAGGCTTTTTAGTTATAACCGACTTCAAGAGCAGGTTCTTCTGAATGTATTTTTTTTTTGCGCATATACATTTTATTAACTTTGCTTCAGTAGTTTTTTATAATGAATACGTATTTAATTCACTTTGTGTATCTTGATGTTATAATACTTCCTGTCACTGTTGTTTACATACACAAGTAGTGGTGTACGAATTGGTGTGGGGTAAGAACCATAACTAAAAAGTGAAAAATAAAGAACTTTTTTTAAAAGAAAAACAACCGCCTTCCAAAAAAAAAAACACTAGAAAGTGAAAAATAGCTTTTATTTCGGAAGTTGATGGCAAAAGCTAAAATACAGATCCTAAGACTTCCGAAAGTAGAGTTTTTTTTTAAGGATTTTGTTTTTTTTTTGACTTCAGAAAATATCGAGATTTCGTTATTATTTTGTAAGTAAAATGTAAATGTACCCATTATACCAATATGGTGTAATGGTTAAAACTGCATCAAAATCTGCACACACACGAAAAGCGACATTAATTTATAACGTGTATGGATGGTTTTGATAACACTATTTTTGCATAAAATATCTATCTATGTATACTTTGAGAGAACATTGCTTTTGAATGTTGCGTAAGTGTAAAGTGTAAGCTATAAGTATAAGCTCGTGAGTCTAAAAGGGTTCTACACGGGCCCGACATGACTTTCCGATGACTTTGCGTTATCCCTTGTGCATTTTATATGAAGACGCGTTTGACTTTAGGTAAACATTCTGTAAGTCTTTTCATAGTTTTTAGAGTTCCGTACCCAAAGGGTAAAAGGGGACCCTACAGACTCCGCTGTCCTTCTGTAACCAGGCTGTAGTATCTCATGAACCGTGATAGTTAGACAGTTGAAATTTTCTCAGATGATATATTTTTGTTGCCGCTATAAAATAAATACTAAAAAACAGAATAAAATAAATATTTAAGGGGGCTCCCATACAACAGACTTAATTTTTCTGCCTTTTTATAGATTTGATATAATTTCTAATGAGTAAAAGTTATTCCTCAAAAAGTAACAAATATTATTGGCACGTGACTTTTTTGCCGCGTGTACTTGCTAAGTGCAAGAATAGACCGTTATGTATGAAGAGTTATTTAGGTGCGTAATTGATAAATCGGTCTAAAACGTTGCATTTGGATTGTTGGAGTGTTTCAGGAATGGTAGAGTTTGGGTACAAATGGCTCACGGCATTTCTTAACACCGTATTTTTTCGCAAATTAAGAAAGAAAGAAAATAAAGATAAAAAGTTTAGTTTTTGTTCAGTTTGGTTATTATTATTTAAAGCAGAGACAACTTGCATTTTTTTATAAAAGTAACTATGGTGTTTCTATCCCATTTTTCTTCATAGGAAACTTTTGAAAGTGGCACTTAGATTAAATTTTCCTTTTCTCTCGTGTCATTCAAAACTGCCTTTCATTGATCGAATTAAAATAAACGATTTGACTTTGAATTTGCATTTTTTTTTGTTTTGCACGAAATCAAAATAGTTAAAAAAAAAAAAAAACTGGACAAGTGCGAATCGGACTCGCCCACCGAGAGGTCCGTACACATTTGTAGGTATATATTAAAAATAGTTCAGGAATCTAGTCACGCTGTTTTTTCCGAGCTTTTCCCGAAATTCAGTTTCCAAAACCTTTAATTTATTTATTTATTTATTTAAACTTCTCGGACACAATTAAGTACAAAGGCGAACTTAATGCCTTAGGCATTCTCTATCAGTCAACCAAGGGTGGTGAAGAGATAAGATGGCAGGTGCTCTAAAAAACTAAAAATCTTTAATTACTTATATTATTTGTAAATATGTGAGCATCATGTACCTATCACATAATTAATTTATCTGTCATTGCTTTATTTTTCATTCTTTTTTTACCTATTTTGGTATAGTAATTTTATTCTAGGTGCATCGTCTTCACATATAATTTTATAATGTACCTAAACAAAGTTTTATAAAACATTTTAAAAGAGGTGGAGTTTCTTGCCCATTCTTCTCCATACGAAACTACTTTTTGGAAGGGGCAACTAGAATCAATTTTATTTTTTTTTGTTAATTTTGACGTTCATTAGTGCCTTTTATGTGCCTATTTGAAACAAATAATTTGACTTTGACTTTGACTTTATTGTTATACTAACAGTTCGTACCTAAATTAGTTGGATAACCTAATCAAAGTTGTTTTTTACTTAAATATCAAATTAAATCCAGATATGTAAGTGGCGATTGAAAAAGAATGGTACTTTAAATAGACACTATATTTTTTTATGATTTAATTACAAATGTATAGTTTTCAGATTTTTCTCTGTACTTGTTGTATAAGACGATATTACTTGCAAAATTTCATAGTTCTAGGTCAACGAAAGTACCCAATACATATCGATTCCCTTGAGTGTCGAAATATACGTTTTTTTCGGCATAAACGGCCGTATCTTTTTTTAACGTTAACTTAGAAGTTTGATTTTTTCACAGCTTCAAGGGACGGTAGATTTGAGTATAAGGTTTCAACTAGATACCTTTACGCGATCCCGAGATAAAGGGTCTTGACAGACAGACGGACAACAAAGTGATCCTATAAGGGTTCCGTTTTTCCTCTTGAGGTCCGGAACCCTAAAAGGAGAATATTATTTAATATGCTTGTTTCAATTCGTTATAGCATATATAACAAAACAAACACGCTCACAGTTTTTCCTTAACATTTAACAAAGGTTATCTATTTTAACTTGCATTGTAGTAGGTATATCTTCTTAACCTTGTTACACTTAAAATTTCCTGTACAGCTACCCAAAACCTGAATATTGCATCAAATTCCATTTCAGCTCAATATGGTTTTATTTTCGTCGTCAGGAATGGGGTCAGATGCAAATAGTCTCCATTTCAATGTAAGGTGACGCGTCCATGAGCTATCGAGCAAGTACTGCCCTCCCTACTCCTCTAATAAAGCACTATTCACACTCCAGTGTAACACGGAACGAAGGTAGCTCGTAATTAGATTCGCCGCGAATGAATGCTGCCTCGGAAATGAAAAGAAAAGCCGTGAAAGAAAAATTGAGGAGAAAAGAAAGGACTTTCTTTTTTAATAATTCAATTTTCGCGAGTCACTTTCTTCTTTCTTTTGTGGATGAATGAAGAACGGAGATAATATTCTTCCTCAAGGCGGTATGTAATTACTGGCCACTCATATAAAACTCACTTTTAGATACTCTAATCTACTAATCTAATCACTTTAATCTACTTACTTTTAAGACGGTTAGTGAACCGACTGACTCCAAGAGCTAACACGCAGTGCCGGCAATCAACAAGAATTGGAACCGGATGTAGGGCGCCACCTCGTTTGGTAAAACAATATTATTAATTTACACCTTAAATACAATCGGAAACACATCTACAATTCTTTCAAATATTATTTATTTAAGATTACGTAACATACAGAAATTAAAAGATGCATAACTTTGAATGTAAAATCAATGTATAGCAAAACGGATATTAAGTAGACAACAAGGAATGCCATCTAGTATTATAAAAATGACAGTCATATCCAACGTAAAAATTACTGTCATCAAACCAACAACAATAATTAATAGAACAAAATTAGCAAACAACAATAATTAATACACTTCTAAAATCACTAGCCTATCTTATTATTAACTGAATTCTAACACTTCTTTTTTGGGTGGGAAATCACCAAATAACTTCTCCCGCTCTGGGCGGAGCGGGAGGGTGTGTCAGACTCTTACTGACTAAAACCCACCCGTATTCCTTCCGTTGCCTGTGTTGCCAGGGGCCTCGGTAACCCTTTAGTACCTTCCCGCGACCCCGGCAGGCATCGGCCCTAGTGTTACACTTGTGCTGACGACGTCTCTTTGAGGCGCGCGTGGAATAAAATGCGCCGTCGACCCGGGCCTGGTCCTTACCGGACGGTGAGCTACCCATTGCCCACCATCCGCAAGCCCGCGCCTACGGTGGCCGGAAATCCGCCCGCTAACACTGTGGTGTGGCTTTCAAAGATTCTTAAGTTAGTAGAAAATCCAGACTTAGTACAGAGTACACAGTAGTACCCATATTTTAGAATTTTTATGTAAAAGCTAATGCACGGAACTTATTTTTTTAAACTGTAAAAGTGGCACTTTACCCTCATGGAAAGCAAAAGGCCGTAACTTATAGCTCCATTCGCTGCACTTGTAGACAGGAAGAGACTTTTTCGACATCGAATATACTTCAATGAGTTGGTACCTTTTTCTCAAGGAGACACATGAGAACTATTTTATGGCAAACACACAGTAACTACCTCGCAATATTTTAACGATGTCAATTTAAAATATACTGCCCTATTTGCGTACTGAGTTTATTTTTAGTAAGGTATTCAATACTTAGTGGTGTTATTTAGTATTTAGTGGTCGTTGACCAAAAATAGATCAATAACACATTCCATAATAGTGCAACGTTGTAAACTTTGAGCTAAAGTATGACTTATAAGTGTCTATGAAAGGAGAAAGTTTTTTTTTTATGTTTAACATCTTTCCTTTTTCTGTGGGAGTGATTTCGTGAAAAGATCGGAAGTGTGTACACAGGAAGTGACAACTTGAGCATGGGATAAGTACTTTTTAATGCAAAAAAGCATGGAATTAGTGTACTCATTAGAATTAGTAAGTACTATATAGATTGTAAGTAGAGGGGGTTGAATTTCGACTAGTGGGCGACCACTAGCAATGAATTATTATTCGAATAAATATTTCAGTATTTACCTTTTTTAAATTCCGATGTTAATTTCTGTCCCTGCTCAGTTGCTTATTACCAAAGTGTGATGTCAAATGTTACACATCTTTTGCGACTACTGTAAGGCACGCTCTTTTTTATTATTGATTAATCCTTTTGTGCTTAGCGAGTAGTCCAAAACTTATTTCATCCGGGGTCCCACCCAATCCAAATCTTGGTCACAAACAGAACTCCGATATACCGACTAAACCCAGCTGTTTTTTTTTCAGTTTTAAAGGTTGCTACTTGGTAACAAGTAGTTACAATGCATGTTGTCACGTTGGGCACATCCTATGTAGACGTGACCTACGATCTTCGAAGTTTTGCAAAAATAATAATAGGAGGTTACAGAATTACACCAAAAATTGTGTATCAATCTGACGATTTTGTAATGACCAGTCTTTTTAATGACACTCTATTTGAGTGTAGGATATTGAAAATATCTCATGGATATGAAAATGTCTGCTTCAATGGACAATTGAGAGCATCAAATAGTAGCTATGGCTCTAAGTGGGGTTCGGATTAAAGTCTCAATAAAGCCGATAGGGTCTCCATAAGATTTTGTAAGTACTCTTGTTATTGAACGATTCAGTTAAATACCATACCATCTATCTATATCAGTATATCTAAAGATAGAGAGGTGTTCGAAATCACTTTTTGACCAAAATTTTATTGAGTTACCTATTAAAAATAATGATTATATACAATGTATGACGCAACTAAATATTTACACTAGCTACTAAATCAAATGATTAACTAATATTATAAATGCTAAAGTGAGTTAGTTTGTTTGTTACGCTTTTACGCTAAAACGGCTGAACGGATTTGGATAAAATTTGGCACATGGGTAGACCATGATTTGGATTAGGATCTAGGATAATTTTTATCCTGATATTCCCACGGGATCGAGACTTATGCGGATCACAACCGCGGGACGCAGCTAGTATACAAATAAATACAAAAAACAAAAGGACACTTAGGTCGAAATATTCGTCCGCATCGCTGTCATCCGGAAGCGTGCCCAGAAGACTGGCAGCATTGCCACGTTGAATGGCAATGCAGCCCTCTCAAATAATGATTAGTAGTACTGTGTGTAATAATGTTTTGTTTTTTAATTTTGTAAAAGGTGATGAGCAGTTAACATTAGGCTATTGTAATTTAGACAAATTACAAAAAAAGAAAAATAAATAAACTTTTACCAAGAAAAAAATACTACAAAGTAAAAGTAACTATAATTTCGGAAGATCTTAGGATCCGTATTTTAGTGTTATCCATCAATGTGATGGCTGATAGAATGTAATTTTGTCTAAGCCTTCAGTTCGGCCGATTTCCTGTTCACCAATCTATCAGAAAAAAACCTTAATTTATAATTGTGCCGTCATGCATAGTTCGAAGAAATAGCAGCGTCAAGAAAGTATTTGCTGTACATTTTTATCTTTTTCAAAGGTCGGCGCGATCTGTGAGGCATTGTTGGGTCGATCAGAATTGGAAAATTTGTAAAGGAGTGGCCTTGATCTTTCAAGTATCTAATATAGGCTGCCCCAAACTTGGGACGTGACATTGAGACGCGATATTGCGATATCTTGGTACCTTCTACTAGTAAATATATACACACAAAAAATCGTAGCGAAGTCAAAACTGTAGATTGAATGTTTTTTAAAAAGAAGTAATTGCTGCGATGTTTGGGAACAATTCTAATGCCGAAAATATAGTTTTTAGAATTTTGTGTTTGTCTGAATGTATGTTCCAGCCTCACGCAAATACTACCGGGTAGATTCTGTTAAAATTTCGCATAGATATTCCCTATACGTCTGATGAAATGAATTTTTTTTTTCATTTTCTGGGAATGTGATGCGGAGGAATGAGGAAGATGTTGTGAGGAAAGTCTTGAGTATGAATGTTGATGGCTATAAGAGTAGAGGAAGACCAAAGAAACGATGGATGGACTGTGTGAAAGATGATACGGCTAGAAAGTGGGTGACTACCGAGATGACAACCAATAGGGAAGTATGGAAGAAAGCGACATGTTGCGCCGACCCCAAATAAATTGGGATAAGGGCAGGAGAATGATGATTCCCTATACGTCTGATCAGTCTGAAGGCTAAAAACGATGGATGGAATGTGTGAAAGATGATATGGCTAGTAAGTGAGTGACTACCGAGATGACAACTAATAGAGAAGTATGGAAGAAACGGACATGTTGCGCCGACAACAAATCAATTGGGATAAGGGCAGGAGAATGATGACTATTGGCTGTGGGGGATGAGTTTGATGGTGTGCATCAAATGTCTAAAGTTTACGGCAAATTGTCAAAAGAACATTGCAGATAGTTACCGATTTAACCTTTTATATGATTATCATCACGCTATACCTGTATGGGGCTTAGTAGTCAATCATCTATCTATACTAACATTGAAAAGAGGTAAAATTTGTTCTTTTGTAACTTTGTATGTAGGGGGAAATCTCCGGAACTAAAGATCCAATTAAAGAAAAAGCACTGAAAAAAGAACTTAGAAAGCTACATTATTCCTGAGTGTTATAGGCGTAGGCGTAGTGTTATAGGTGTTATTATATTTATATCATGCATATTATCATATTTTTTGTCTAGCAAGTCTTAAAACAAAACAGCCCTACGCTTAAGGCGCTGACAAGACCCAATTGACCAAAATAGGCTTCTCTTAAGAAAAAAAATTGCCAAATTTGTACAATTTGTGGTAGCGGAAAAAATATATGTTAATTTTGAACATATTTCCCAGAACTTGGTTGTTACCAAAACACGTTTTGAAAAAAAATCTCGGTTCAAACTAACGCTAAACTAACCTCTTACCTTGAGTTCTAATCCAAAATATCTGTATTAAATATCAACATACGTTACGTAATTAATTAATAACAAGAACGTCTTATTTGAATGCAGCACTTGGTTGTTCTTTATTTTCGATTACTGAACTCAATTGTGAGTAAATAGATAATTGCTTCATATTTTGCAATATATTACCAGCATTCTGTTTCTTTTCTATGCAATCTGACAGTGACCGCGGTTTAGATGTTGTCAGCGTCTTAATCTAATAGTTACCTACACATTTGAATATTTGTGGATTATCCCATAGGATTTATTTTTTATTATTAATCACGGTAGTACGTGCCCGTGGGATATTTTCCAACTTTCACGTGAACGAAGTCGCGGGCAAAAAATGGTTATGTAAATACTTTTGCGTCATACCTGTTACTAGAGGGTCCGTGACTATGTGAAAAGCCGTATGAGTCGATTAATCAAGGTAACACGCTTGCCGAAGTAAGTCGCTGGTTGGATGACCATTCAATTCATATACCGAGATCCCTCTGTGCCTCGGAAAATACTTGAATACCACTTGATCTGCGTGTTATTCGTTGTATTTGACAGTCGTTACGTTACGTAACTGGGTTTTGGAGTTCAGATTGGCTTCGTAGTTGCTTGATACTAAATACTGGTATTCAGCTCCAAGCAGTTAGACTGGGAGCCGAGCCCAATAAACTTGAGTAAGTCTAAGCAAGAAGGAAAACCGGCAGGCGCCTAATACTATACTGAAGTTACGTTCTAAATTAAACACTGCCTTGACTTGTCGCATTGCGACTACAGCCCGGCCGGACTGTAAGTCGCAAAGTTGCGAAAAGTCGCGAAGTGTGGGGTAATCTTTTTTTTTTTTTGTTTTTTTTTTTTGAGAGTGGGAAATCATCAAATAACTTCTCCCGCTCTGGGCGGAGCGGGAGGGTGTGTCAGACTCTTACTGACTAAAACCCACCCGTATTTCTTCCTGTTGCCTGTGTTGCGGGGGCCTCGGTGACCCATAAGTAGGGGAGACCCGTACAAAATCGTATACCGGGGTAAAACAGTACAGCATGTCTATTCTTGTTAATAATTCAAAGTTCCCGCATGCAAACTGCTCAGCGGCATCTACCAATGGGAGCTATTTGTCAACAAACACTTGTCGCTGCATGCACGCGCATTATCATAATATTCGATTTTATTGTTTTTCGGCGTATTTGATCTTATTTTTATGAAAATTCAATCAATAATAGTGAAATTTACGTATATAACAGGTAAGTGTCCAATCAACTATGTTAAAGTGCGTGTATTTACTCGTGATTAACAAATATTTTAGTAGGCAAAATTGGTTTGCGTATGTAGTAGTGAGTGATATATTTATACATGGAGCCGTGGGTCAAAACCGTACGGGGTAAAACCGGCCACTATACGATTTTGACCGGCATGAATGAATATAAACTTACTTACGATGGGATTTAACATGGTCAGTGTCAACATTTTTTTTGATTTGCTAGAGGAACTAATAGATCAATATAAATTTCTGCCTACAAATATTTACAATGTGGATGAAACGGGCCTGACAACGGTACCGAAAAGACTGCAGAATAATCGCTTTAAAGGGAAGAAAACAGGCTGGCTAGTTCAGCGGAAAGAGGCCAGCTGACTACTGTTGTCCAATGTGTGTCTGCTTCTGGAAATTATATTCCTCCGCTGCTAATATTTCCACGAGTTCGCATGAAAGCTGAACTTCTAGATGGTGCTCCACCAGGGACAGTTTCGGTTTGCCATCCAAGTGGCTGGATACAAAGTGATATTTTTGTTGAGTGGTTGAATCACTTCATATCATCAGTAAAGCCCAAAAAAGAAGATCCTGTCCTTCTTTTACTCGATGGACACTCAACCCACACAAAAAATCTCCCACTGATTGAAAAAGCTAGGGACAATGGAGTTGTAATTTTAAGTTTCCCCCCTCATTGCACCCACAGACTTCAACCTCTAGACGTGAGTATCATGGGTTCATTGAGCACATATTACACCATCAATATCTCCACTACTCATTGATCCGACGCCATTAACTAACACTGCACCGGCAGTTCCTACTACGTTGAATCTGAACCGTGTAACGGTTTCTCCAGCGGAAATAATGCCAGTTCCTAAAATAAGCGTAGACCAAAAAAGAGCAACCGATCACCGAAGAGGAAAAACTGCTGTTATCGCTTCCTCCCCCTATAAAAATGAGCTAAGAAACATCTCACAAAATAGAATTCCTAAGCTTAATTTGAATCAACCGCCTAAGACCAAAAATCCAAAACAAAAAATAATAAATGATAACATTTGCTTGTACTGCCTCGAAGAATACGGTTCAAGCCGCTTGGATGAAGGTTGGGTGCGCTGTGGGGAGTGTGAACATTGGGCTCATGAAGGCTGTACAGGTTATGACTCAGAGGATTTAGATAATTTTGTATGTATGGGATGCGTTGCTTCTAGATGATTTCTGGGGCAGTATCGTATATAATATACGGTTTTGCCCATGTGTCGGGGCAAAATCGTAATTAGAAGAAGTTTAATAATCTTTGGTTTTTATTGTTTAATATTTTGATTTTTCCAAATAAGTGCAAGTGATTATGTTCTTTAAGAGACTGACTAATTATAATTGTTGAGTAGATAAATAAGTGTTTTAAAATGAAAGACCTACAACCCTAAACGCTTAGCTATACGTTTTTGACCCGGTCTCCCCTACCTTCCCGCGACCCCGGCAGGCATCGGCCCTAGTGGACCCCTACTTTTGTGCTGACGACATCTCTTTGAGGCGCGCGTGGAATACGACGCGCCGTCGACCCGGGCCTGGTCCTTACCGGACGATGAGCTACCCATTGCTCACCGTCCGCAAGCCCGCGCCTACGGTGGCTGGAAATCCGCCCGAGATTCCCGACGCCCAGGGCGTCTCCTGCGGCGGCTAGGGGCGGGAGGGCGCGAAACGTGCCTTTCCCTCAACCGTCCCGCCTCCTCCTTCGCGAGCATTACTGCTTCGCAGAAGGAGGTGACGGCTGCCCATGCCCTCTCGCTCCGTACCATGGCCTGAACCAGGGCCGGACGCGAGAAGTCTCTGCCGCCGATCGCCTCCACGGTGGGGTAATCTTAAGTTTGCCATGCTTATATAGTTCTAAGAACTAGGTTTAGATTGCAATCGGTCCGGAAAATGTATAGTCATTAACGTCAAACTATTTTATGACATTAATGACGATACATTTTCCAGTTATTACTGTAAATAACGAATGTGTGTTAGTCATGAAACTTGGATAGAGTTTGTGAAGGTGGAATAAATAAAGTACTTCGTTCGGTTCCTATTTATTATCAACAAACTTTTGACCCCGGTTTAGCTCACGTTGAAGTAGGAAAATATTCCACGGGAACGTCGTACCAGGATATAAAGTACCCTAAGTGTTTATCCAGGTTATAAACTATCTGTGTGCCAAATTTCATCCAAATCCGTTGAGCTGTTTTTGCGGCAATCCGAATAATAATAATAAAATATTTGCGGCCGTTGTGGGAACGGGTCTGTTGCTCGTAGCAATTACTTTTTTCAAAAATATGTATAATATATATATAATATATGTATACATATCTGATCGTTATTGTCACCATTCCTAACTTTCGACTTAGCTGGCCAGTTTGGGAAGGAACATTCTATTTTCCTTTTATTCATTTTAATGCTATTTATGTCTTAATACGACCTCCACGCACCGCGTTACACATTTTGACCACGTTATACATTTATCTACTCAAATTCATTAGAATGTGAGTAGACAAATGTATAACGTGATCAACTCGTAACTTGGTCTTTGATTTTCAATTATTTTAATTAGTATTATTATTTATGATTACTTAGTATTATTATTAAAGGAAAAGGGCTCGTAGCTAAATTATAACAGCCACATGGGTCGATCTAAGGTTAAGGCTACGATTGCTGCGGTCGGTTCGTGGATGGGC
Source organism: Atethmia centrago (assembly GCA_905333075.3). NCBI lineage: Eukaryota > Metazoa > Arthropoda > Insecta > Lepidoptera > Noctuidae > Atethmia > Atethmia centrago. The sequence goes on from HG995385.1 coordinate 25,214,545, forward strand.
GACCATCCAATACATATTGAGACTCTTCCGTGTCTCGGAAAGCACAATAAGCCGTTGGTCCTGGCTGTTATTCGTAGATCTTTGATCATCGTTACGGGTAGTCAGAAGACCAAAAGTATGACGACCAGTCTTACTGAGGGCTATAGTGTTACTCAGTAACTGGGTTCTGGAGGCCAGATAGGCAGTCGCTCCATGTTAAATACTGGTATTCAGCTGCATCCGACCCCAACATAGCTGTTGGAAAAAGCCTAGGCAGATTGATATTATTTAACCACAAATTAAAATGACCAGTAAATAGTTATAATTATGTAAGTTCAAAAGATTTATTAGGTCTCTCCTGCAGCCTCATTACAGGAGTCGGTTTTGAATGAAATATTCGCAATCTAGGGTGACAGCTTGTCGCCTGCCGCCATCTTGAAATATGATTTGTTGGAGTTTTAAAAATAGAACACCCAATTTCTTGCGCATTTTTAGGGATTCTGTTTTTTGTTTTTGCTGATGTTGGGCATTATTTTGTAATTAAAAGGTAATTCAATTACCCAAGTTATTCTATTTTGGCTTTGAATGAGTCCGAAGAGAAAGTAAAATGTACAGACATAATTATAAAGAAGAATTTCTTTATAATTACGAGTATGTCTGTACATTTTACATTTGACCACAAAGAGTAACTGCTGAGCGAGAGGTGCAGGGTTCAATCCTCAGGTCAGGCATAGTGTTACTGGGAATTGCTCAGTAGCAACCTGCAGTCTAGATTTGTGTTCAGTTAGTGTAGATTGGATCACCCCCTATTAGGTGCATGAGACAAAACATTGCTGGCGAACTAATGGTTGCACTACGTTTAGTGCAACCATTACTTCGCCAGCAATGTTCAGCAGAGTGTTCTCTGCCTACACCTACAATACAGGCGCGCACGAAAAACAAATTATATGAAGTAAATAAAACTTCAATACCATTTTTTTTGAAATACATTCAAAGTTTAGAAAATAACGTATAGGTATATCAACAAAATACAATACGTTTACATGACTACGTTACCTATTGTGTTCACGACCGTGAAGATAAGTTTGTTTTCTACGCTGTTCAAAGTCAAGCAACGCAGATTGTAAATGAAATCGTATGAGTCAGAGAAAAATGTTTAAACATTAGATGTCATGAACCCTGTAATCTGCCAAGGGGTAGCCAGACGTGTATGTCCGGTCATGGACTAGCGATATTCTAGGCACTTATATTACAACAATTTTCATACAAAAATACACATTGGGTTCCAATTCACTTCCCCTATATGTGGCAGCCATGTTGTTCTTTTTCTTGAGATATTATATCTGTCGGAAATACGTTAGTCACTCGTTTGACTAATAGGAACGCCAGCGCCACTAAGCGGTGCTCGACACAGTCTACAACATAACGCTCGACCAGAGTTAAGGGCAGTTTGTCGGAGGCGGTCAAGGAGTGAATACGAGTACGTTTAGAAACTGTCACACGTTCCGTATAGTTGTATCGTGTACCTACAGTGTGTTAATAGCTGGTGTGATTATTTGATCGTAAATTATAATTTGATTTAAACTGCAAACGGTTTTTCTATTGTGCAATAACCAACACTTCCCATTGTACGCCCACAGCAGTTAAAATATGGCTGATGATAACGAGAGAGAAACGTACCTTCTCCATCATATCTATGTGTGTTAAAAGGGTCCCTCCGAATAAGCTTATTTTTTATCTCAATAAGAACAAAAATTTGAGAGATTTTTTGTACACACGTAGACAATGTCTCAAGAAAAAAACAAAATGGCTGCTACATAGAAGTGAAGTGGATTGGACCCCAGTGTGTAGTGATATAATAATAATAAAAAAAATATTTGTTAGAATATTGTCGTTGCAGAGGTGTTACACGTAATAATAATATGATATCCATAATATTCTTCTGTTTCCAGCGTACAAATATTTCAAAGAATTAAAATTAGAACATTATGTCAAAATTAAACCATACAATGTCGAGGATAAGGAAAACGGTAACTACGAGTACTATCAAATGCAAAGTAAAAAACATATATATATACATTTTTAAAAATAAATACACAAACTTAATAATTAATCAATTAATATGTTTGTGTATTAAAAATGTTGTAATAATGGTACCTAGAATATTGCTACACCCTCATTTCACCAGTCATTATTATGTCCCATGTACGAGTATGTAATAGGAGTTTAATAATAAATGACTAACGATTTTGGCATGTCACAGGAGGTGCGAGATTTAGTATAAATGCTACGTAGCCTAGTGCGTATCCTATTCGGAGCCAAACAATGGAAAATCAACTGTCTCATTAGCTTCCCTTAACCGATTAAAAGGAACTCAAAATTGCTCAATGAAGTGCCAGCCCGCACCGTAGCTGAGCTTGTAGCTTTAAATTGCTCCGATAATAATTATTATCTAGTTCTGATCCAAGCTGTCCCATCTTGCTGTCATTCCCCCAGCGACGCCTTAAGCCGAGGTCCGTACCCCACAAGGGGGTGCTCTTAGCGTGCAGTCGCTTAGTAATTTAAGAAATTCGCCCCTGGCTATAAGGCTTTGAAATTGCTTAAGGCAGCCACAGGATTGACTGGTTAAGTAGTCACGACCTCTCAAGGTAAACTTCGAATTTCCATAAATAAAAAATAAAAAAGGAAATCAAATGAGGCTCTATAAGTAATTTGCATTAATTTTCATACAATATTACGCTTGGTACCTTACTTGAAGCAAAATGTCCCCAACATAAATTCATCGACTCATTTTGAGTGCCATAGATTAAGCCGGGTTACGCTCATCTGGTACATACCATCCTTTGGGAAAACCGCAATAGTTCATGGTTCCCCAAATAGACGGATTATTAATCCGCTTTCCCATTATTAAGTACCTAACGTAAAAAGCAAAGGGATTATGTTAAGGCTCCGTGCACGAAAAAAGCCCTTTTTAGTCAATTTCTTATCTAAATGCTTGAAATAATTGAAACTTTAAGTCTGTGTAACTATAAAAGTACAATTTTGATGGTGCTTAACCATTCGCGGCAGTCACAGTCGAAAATAAAGTTTATTTCGCCTTTGATTTAGTTAGATATTGTATAATCATATAATATATTTTTTATTTTATCTCAAGGATAAATGAAGCCTAGTGTGTGATCTTTAAATTTCTTGATATTGTTTGCTAAATAATAGGAAAAATACATTACTGCCTGGGTTTATAAAAAAATGTATTCAACATTACTTTTCTGCAATATTTTGTATGGATGTTGAAAAAATTGATTCAGCCACATGCAAGTAGAACATATTATTACGATGTTGATGATATTTTTTTAATGTTATTTCAAAAGTAGTTTTTTTTTTAAAGATGATCAAACGTCAGTCTCGCGTAATTTTCCATGAATACTTAACCTCAATTTCATTTATTTACATAACCAAATTACAAGATGATTATTAACATTAACTAAATTAAATTAAAACTAAATTAAGCCTAAAAAAGGACCTCGGGGCATTGTACCGAGGATGCTGGCGGCACTTCCTCGCTGAATTGCAATACGGATGCGTTGCGCGAGAAATCCGCCAGCTTTTCGGACATCAACTAGACGTTTCGCGATTTCTGCAAATAACTTATGCGCACTGGGACCCCACGGACCGAGGGTCTCGATGCCAAAGGGCACAAAATTGTACTCTCTGCCAAGGTCTCCATATTTACTAACTTTCAGATTTTCGGCATTTTCTGCCGCTGCACCCGCTTTAGAATGAATACTTAATTTACTTGAAAAATCTCTTCCAGCCACATGCAAAATAAAGATCTTGACTTCTCAAATCACAAATAATTTTGTTTGAATTCTTTTCCCTTTTTCACAAACAATGAACTAAATTGATCAAAATCAGCCGATTTCGTGCACGGCCCCGGAAGGTTAATCAGCTGTATGTTATATATAGTACTTTTCATATATAGTTTTTTTGTTATATATAGGGCTATTAGTACTTTTCCGGCAATAAGCTTACATCCCATTACATGGGAGTTAAACAATACTGGCGAAATGTGAGTGTACTATAGGTACACCACAGTCGCCTGTTACGCCTGTTATGCCCAAAGGACTAGCCTTTGGGCATAACAGGCGTGATGTTATATTGTTGTTTTCCGGGTCTAGCCCTCCATGCAAGTATTCTTTTTAATCTTAAAGCCTATGCTTTTGTAAATTCTTACCGCACTCATTGTTGTACCTAATATTAAAATGTAAGCATTATCCAAAGGGAAGAGACCTGGTGTACTGGTATACAGACCTCACGTCTAGTTTAGGCACCAGTTTCTTATAGTATAATTATTGCTGTTACGTGTTTTGTGTTGATACCTCTCTAATGTACCTATATTGTGGTGAGAAAATAAATCATTATTATTATAATTATTAAAACTACTAATTATTCATCATCATTATTTTGCCCGTACCCTATTACTGTACTACTTGGGGTCGGTGCAGCATTTGTCTTCTCCTTTCATGCTTCTCTATTAGTCGTCATCTTAGTGGTCACCTGCTTTATATCTGTCACCGTAGGGTTGTGAGCAACGTCAGTTTATAAACTATCTAGCGATACTAAAATGTATCGAAAAAATTTAGACTGTTACGATATAACGCATTAATGTCAAATCGTCAAATTGTGAACGATCCTGCGCTTATCGATAGGGTTCATAATCTGTCTGTGTCTGTGATTTGATCACCCGTAAAATTGTGAACTGTCCCTGATTGGTAGGTCTTGGCGGTAGCCGAATTTATCGCAGTACCCCGAACAAATGGGTTAGGTGACTTAGGGTGTCGCGTCACTTAATCGGTGGCGCGAGGAAGCGAGGGAGCGGGGCGAGCGGCTGATGCAGCGACAAATGTAGTTGCGTCGGTTGCAGCTTCGCGCAGCCCTGGTGGCGGAATGGCGGGACAGGCTTTCACGCCCTACTGCCGGGCCTTGTCACCATTGAGGCAGGCCGGCTGGTACTCGAGCACTGGTTCGGGAGGGGACATGGCTCCCTGTCGTATCGGGTGACGCAGGTGCTCTCGGGGCATGGTTGCTTCTAGAAGTACCTGTGTCGCATAAACAGGGAGTCGGATGCCTGATGTCACCACTGCGTCGACTGCCGGGAGGACACGGCGTGCCATACGCTGGCAGAGTGTGCCGCTTGAAAGGAACCGCGCCGTGCCCTCATCTCAGAAGTAGGCAGCGACTTGTCGCTGCCAGCCCTTGTCGACTCTATGGTCGGCAGCGAGTCCTGGGACGCGGTGGTATCCTTCTGCGAAACAGTCATGTCGCAGAAGGAGGCTCCGGAAGGGAGCGAGAGATGTCTTCTACTCACCCTACCCACAGCAGGCGCACCGGGCGTTGGCAGAACTAAATGGGTCCAGGGGCGACGGACTTGGGGACATCCGTCGCCCCCCACATAGCAGAACCCGAGGTGGCGGCGCGTAGTGTTCCACGCGCGCGCCTATAGGACGTCGCGGGGGGAATTTAACACTTCATTCCCCCCACGAGCCTGAGGTGGCCCGCAATGGCGGGCCGGCACTAGCCGACGATCGCGGAAGTCGCATTAGATCCCATGATCCCCGGTGCAAGTATGGTAGAGGAACACCGGGGTGGTTTTTAATCAGTAAGAGTTTGACAGATCCTTCCACCCACCCCAGGGTGGAGGACATCCATGAGGATTTTCCACATTTTACTTGATTATTTAGTATAAGCGCAAGGTGGGTTCGTTGCATGCAAGTTAATACCAGTTCACAATTTATCGGTTTGCCATGGGTAGATTATAAAAGATTGAAAAACAATGCGTTAAACTGTACCTAAATGGTTTGTTGCAATTCACAATTTTGGGATACTTCATAATCTCGCTGGATAGATTATAAACTAACGATGTTCATAATCTTACGTTGACACATCCATATCATCTTTCACACAGTCCATTCGTTCTGGTCTTCGTCCATCCATCGTTTCAGGCCCTCCCCTTATCTTGTAGCCATCTATATTTATATTCAAAACTGAAAAATTTCCAACTTTATCAATCGGTCCACCAAGCGTAGCGAAGAAGCAATACTTTACTAACCACAAACTACGCAGATCGTTTTATAGCGTATTGCGTGCATGAATCATCATCATAATAATACTTTGTGGTACAAATGCACAGGATCCAAGTTAATCAGTTGGATCACCACTGCTCTCACAATGTGGATGGTCCACATTGTGAAAGCAGCGACTTACCATTTGTAGGTCGTAAGTTCGAACCCAGACAGGCACTTTACTTTGTGTAAATTATTTCGTCACCACAGTCACTGCTCGCAAAACGGTGAAGGAAACATCGTGATGAAACTGGCATGTCCAAGAACTAAAAATTTAAAGACATGTCACATCTACAATCCATACTGGGCCCGCGGGGTGGATTACGGCTCGCCCCCCTCTTTGAAAGGAGGCCTGTTTCCCAGCAGTGGGAACATTAAAGGCTGATTGTGCTATCAACATTGTAATATCTTCTTAAAGATCCTACTTTACGCCTCCTGTATCGATTTCATACCGTTGATACCCGCAAATTATAACGGTAAATATTAAAATTTGCGAAAATAGACGAGCAAATGCGCTGACCAAGAGAAGTTTCAGTGAACCTGTGGCAGTACAGAGAAACTCATAATTGTTCTGTAATATTTGTGTATTTTTGCCAAAATAGACAATGGCGGTAATAGCGAATAATAAGTGAATTTTCATAGCCCTCATCAATGTCAAAGTTAAGTTCATCAAACGTCATTAACTTCAAGTAGGCCATTAAAAGGCACTTTTGAACGTCAACATTTACAAGAATCTTGGATCGATATTCAAAATGTCGACCATGCAAATTCTCAAATTAGACAGTTAGTAAGAATCACGGAATAGGCAAATGCTAAGCATATTATTGCGTCAAGGCACTTTTGAATGTCAAAATTTACAAGAATCTTGGATAGATATTCAAAATGTCGGCCATGCAAATTCTCAAATTAGACAGTTAGTAAGAATCACGAAATAGGCGAATCATAAGAAGATTATTGCGACTTTTCAGCTTATATGCAGATATGCACTAGAGACATTAATAAATCCACTTTTAGTTCAGAACGCCATTTTAAGTGCCTTTTTATGCTCTCAAATGTTTCAAATTCGAAAGCTTTTGCTTTTGACCTGAAAATTGCGAAGAATGTGCTTTTTTGGTCCGTCTGTTTTCAAATCTAATCAAAAATATTTGCCAGAATATGGTACAGTAGATTTACTACAGTAATTTTACGGTATTTTGTAACTTGTTTATGTTAGTAAACTCCAAAATATAAAAAATGCAACGACTCCGTCTGTCTGCCCGTAAGTGTGCAACGCGAAGATCACTAATTATCAATGTTTTATAGTTTTAGTCATATATATTATGTAATCCGGCTTGTTTTCAGTAATTCTATATTTTGTTACGTGAGGTAACTAGAGCTAGTTACTTTTGTATAAAATTCATAATGCAGTTTTAAGGCTCCTGCATACTGAGGCGATATACTCTGAATATCAGAAATTACACACGTGGACCAAGTCACAAGCACTGCACATAAACGACATTTCGTTTGATTTATTTTGCACATAAAAGTTTGGTGCAAAATATGGATCAGAAACATTATCGACCCAGTTGGTTAAAAGATGTTTTGTTGCACTAACATCGGGTTTGATGCTAAGTTAACGCTTCGTTTTGGACAAAATGAAATAAACAACTTAAAATTCAAAATATCTTTATCGTCATCTTTATATGTTAGTTACAGGTCTTAACAATAAATTATAGTTCCAATATGTCCCGGCTAATAGGCACAAAATAATTATGTATTGGCATTATTTTATTTTTTATGCTTGTTGTTTTAATGTAATTTGACATAACAGATTTTGACATTACCAGATTATATAAATTCTATACCTAATAATAATTGTGATTCTTGTTAATGTTTTTGAATATTTTAACATTAAGCTTTTTGACATTACACATTACGACATATATTCTTCATTGTATGATAAGCGAGAGATTTAATTTTAATTCATTAATTATTTTGTTTTTTTTTTTATTTTAGTCTGATCTGTAACTACCTTTTAAATTCGACTATGGCTAATAAACTAATAGCTGTATCTATATTACTACTGATTCAAACCTAATATTTTGCATGCTGTAAGGTAGAATGTATCGGGACACTTAATAAATATTCCAACTTATACATATGTAAGGTAGAATGTATTGGGAAACTTAATAAATATTCCAACTAAATGGTGAAATGATTTCTTTCTTTCTTTCATTAAATATAAGATTATTTTACATGTCAAATACAGTGAAATGAAGACATGGTCAACAAATCAATCAATAATTTAAGAAATCTTGAATCTTGTTGTATGCTTTATCAATTAAAAAGTTTCGTAATTTATTTTTAAATACTGGAAGTTCCTTAGTGCTCAGAATGTCAATCGGTAATGTGTTGTATATTTTTGATGCAATGCCAAAGAAGCTTTTGTTAAATAAAGCCATTTTATGTTGTACATTAGACATTTTTAACATAATATATCTTTCCGATTATAGTTTATCAAATAGATTTTCATTCAACTTAGCTGATTTAACAAATTAATAAGCTATTCTTCCTTAAATGAGTGCTCTGAAATGCAATGTCAAGATATAAATCCAATAGCAATATCTTACAGATAGATTAACCTCGGTTAAAACTTGGTACTGAAAAATCGAGCAGTCATGCATCCTTTAACTCAAGTAAAAATACAGTTTTGGTTTTCTTATTTGTCTTATGATTTCAGTTTGCAGTCCCATCTAAAAAACTCACCCTTATACACTTTACTGGGGGACCAACACTGAAATATGAAAAAAAAAAAACAACCGACGTCAACCGAATTGTATGAAGGAAGGAGGGTTATAGTTTCGCCATGTCCATCTGTCTATCTGTCAGTCTGACCCCACCGTTGCTCAGAGACGCTTAGTACTGGAAAGCTATAATTTGGCATAGGTATACTCGTACATATTAATTACGCCGACAAAGTCCTAAAATAAAATCTTGTAAATATTTTTTTTTAAGCATATCTCCCTTTCCCTTGCACATGTTACATTTTTTCTCGTCTACCCCATGGTGTGGGGTATCGTTGGATAGGCCGTTCAAAAATATTGCAGATCTGTGAACACCACTTTTCGATTCAAGGATCCACTTGCGTAATATTAAGAATTAAAGTGCTAATTTTTGTTAGAGTCAAGTGTCCCCCCCCCCCTGCCAGCTAAATGGTTGTTTATGGAGATGTGAAAAAATTCATGGCATTAGTACATATAATGAAATTAAAAGGAAAACTATCACGGCTAAGTAGGCTTTACAAGTTAACGAGTTATAGTCGACCAACTGAAATTTGCAGTTGGAGAATTGACCGTGGCATATATCGATGTATGGGAGAACCGGCTTTTCAACTAGAATGTTAAGTTTGTTTTTGGAATAAATTCATCCCAAGTAATCAATGAAGGGTTCCGTAGTTGGAACCCTTCATTGTGCGTGGTTCGACACGCACTTAGCTAGTTTTTTTTTTAAGTATTTTCAAACTTTGCTTATTTTTTAATCGCTTAGGTATATTGATTGCATTTTGCTGGGAACAGATGATTTTTTTCTCATATCAGGGTCAAAGTAGTTTATTCTCATGAATACTACCCACCATAAAAGTAGCAAAACATAACATCACGCTTTGTTTCCCCGAAGGGTTGGGCAGAGGTGTGCCTGTAGTACACACACATTTCGCCAGTTATATTCAAGTCCCATGTAATAGGGGGCGAGCCTATTGCCATCAAACGGGCACAAATCCAGACTCCGGGATCCAGATGCTACTGAGAAATTCCAGATAGAAAAACCCAATAACACTTTTCCGACCCGGGAATCGGACCCAAGACCTCATGCTCAGCAGTCGCTTGCGACCACTAGACCAACGAGGCAGTAAAACCAGTAGAGTATGTCCCGTGCTTAACCTTACTTAACCTTACCACTTAACCCATAAAAGTATGTCCCGCGCTTAACCTAACACACTGCATAAGTTGGCTTGCACCTTGCAGAATCGTTGATTATCTCAAAAACTTCCAGCGAACTAGGTCTTGCAATATTTGTTTGTTTAAAGACAGTAATACAGCCACTATCGATCTTTATCGATCTCATCATCTCGCTGGCTGCTGACGGCGAACTTATTTCATCTTCTGTTTCAAAAGTTTTTAAGAGATAAGCTGAAGCGGAAATGCGCTTTGGCAGTTGAAGGAGTTTGCGTCGAGAAGTTTAGAGATTTGTGATAGCAACAGGTTGGGTTAGTGCCAAAAGTGTTATCTCATCTTTCTTTTTTTATGTACGAAACGGTTGTGTGACGGACAGAAAGATAACTTGAAGAAACAGTTTAAGCCGATGTAGATAATTTTTTTTAG